>CM066033.1:789620186-799620186 GCA_033557465.1 Ichthyophis bannanicus
GCTGACTTCAGTTAGGAGAGACATTGCGGATCTTCAGCTAATCACAGGCTCTAATGCCTCCGGCGTTTGTCCTTTCTTTGGGATACAAGGGGTTCCCATACCTTTTCTCCCCAGAAGGACTAGGCCTGTTTGTCCAAATCGGTTAGCCTTTCTCTTTTGTCCTAAGAGTGAACCACTCTGCTACCAAAGGAATTCGGCTTTTCTCATAAAGCCTTCCGCTAAAGGCCCACCGTTTTTGTACTACCCCAGTTTTTCTGCTGGGGTTATCTGTTACCTTTCAGGATTCTGACCTCCATTATTTTTCCTACAGGTTTACTACCTCCACTTACAGTGAGGTCCTTCTTGAGGTTCCTTTACTGGCTTCCCCAGTAGATCCCATGAACCTCCATACTCTGCAGTCCTGTTAGGGGAGGTCCATATTGCAATACTTTTTCTTTGCAATATCATTCATGACAATTATCATCCACACATGGATTCCTTGTCTACAATCCTATGCTAGGTTAGCTGTTCCACAGCACCTTTCTTTCTTCAACTCCTACCCTCCATCCTCAGGATGCCTGGTGTTGTGGGAAATAGCATGTTCACACCTATGACATGCTGGGACTCCAGGCATCTCAGCTTGGGAGTCCCCATATGTGAAGACTCATTCCTGCTTGTTCCTGGAGATAGCACAGTTACTTACCTGTAACAGGTGATCTCTGGGAACAGCAGGAATAAGTCTTCACAAACCACCCACCTCCCCAGGAGTTGTATCTCTATCTTTCCTTTCCTCTCTCTCTCTTTGTCTCAGCTTTAAAACTTAACTGAGAGGCAGTTGGGAAAGGCGGGAAGGCAGCACGCAGGCGCGTGGTAGGATGCTTCCAAAAGCTCTTTCATTGGACGCTGGGAAGCGTTCCCGCGCAGACTCCGTCGGTACCGACGTACCCATATGTGAAGACTTATTCCTGCTGTTCCCAGAGATCACCTGTTACAGGTAAATAACTGTGCTTTCTTGCTGTCCTCCAGCCATTTCTTTATTAAATCAAATGTGATCATATTATGATCTCTATTGCTAAGTGGCCCAACACCGTTACCTCTCACACCAGATTGTTTTCCACTAAGAACTAGGTCTAAAGTAGCTTCCCCTCATGTCGATTCATGTTTTAGGTTTTATCCTCAGCCTTCTATACCTGGTAGTGCACCTACCCTACTTTTTTCTACCAGGTCATTCAAGGCAGATTACAATAAGAGTTAAGATATGCCTTGCTTAAAAAATCTAAAATTCAATTTTTTTTCTTAAATGCTGTCAAGTCAGTGCTGACTCCTGGCAATCCAGCAGCCCCTGGGTTTTCTTGGCAAGGTATGACCAGAAGTAGATTGCCTGGTATTTTCGTCCGAGACAATGGCAGGTAAAATGACTTGCCCAAGGTCACAAGGAATGCCAGTGGGAATCAAACCCAGATCTTTTGGGTGCTAGGCTGTTGCTTTAACCATTAGGCTACTCCTCCCTCTAAAAGATCTTATGAAGACTTTTAAAACCTAAAATGGTATTTATAAAACACCTACCTAACCTCAAATATCTAACTATTCCTGGGTCTGTCGTATTCAATCTATATTCACATTAGTCCATATGCTTTCTCTCCAGTTTCAATTCTCTTGGCATATTGATTCCATATAGTAAGGGCCAAACACTGTTTTCTTTCTTGTCTTTACTAATTTACATTTTTTTTATTACTGAAGGCATCTCTAAAAGTATATTTGATTCTGAACAAAGAATATTTATTTATTATTTATTTATTACAATCTCTTATATACCGCACTATTTATCATCAGCGCGGTTTACATAAAACAAAGTACCATAACAACAAACTGTTTGGTTTTACAGCAAACAAGAAAAACAACTTGGATAACATAGGAAAGTATGAATGCAACTATTTACATATGTACAGTAAGCTTGTGCTACAGATTAAGTACAATCTTGAATGGTAGGCTAGTATGGAGGAGATACAATTAGGTTGGAGTCTGGCTGTCCTGGTAGTAATGGAGGAATAAGTGGTATTTGAGTGCCTTCTTGAATTGTACTAGATCGGTAACAGCACGAATATTTGGTTAATATGGCCGGGAATATCCAATTACATAGATAACCCAATCCTTGACCCTATATTTCCTTATGTGTCATACATGTCTATTCATGAACCTTCTCTGCCTGCCCTTATTAATACCTCTTCTTGGACTCTGCCTTTGCTTGCCATTTCGGTTTAGTTCCTTGCCTGATACTTCTCCTGCCGCCGCCGCCTCCTAATATCCATGCCTTCCTGCTAGGACACCCCTGCTTCAAATCTTGGTAGTTTCGGAGTACTGAAGAGCTCAACCTAAAAGGAAAGGGAACTGTTATAGATGAAGCTGCACATTCTTGGTCTCCAGTGTTCTCCAAAAATGAACCTGGATGTGACATTATCTGAGGACCATCATGAACCCAGGAGATGCTCTGCTCCCTGAATATCCCTCTCCAGGACTTGCTGCGGTTTCTTCCTTCATCGTTGACCCTCAAGTGATAGCAATGATGATGCAAGCAATTGCTAATTTACAAAGAAACATATTTGAGATTTTATCCTTAAGCAGATCTCAGCCCCCTGTACCTAGTGCAGCACCTACCCCAGATGCCAAGGTACTTTCCCAATTCACTTTTCGGAAAATTGAAGTATTTTTTGCACTTTCGTGATTAGTTGTAAATGTATACTTTGTAATGAGACCAAACTCCTAAGCCACAGATCAAAATAAGGTGAGATTGGCAGTGTCCCTATTTCAAGGGGATTCATAAACTTGGACCCTCAATCTACTCAAACAGAAAGACCTCTTCCAGTAGATGGTTATTGATAGGGAAATTCTGCATGCATTTTTAGAAGGAGTTAAGTTCTTATCACCCAGATGGGTCTGCCTGACTCCATCTAGATGTGGGGAGTTTCTCACTTTCTGGGGACAATTGCAGATCAGATGCCCCTTACCACCGCAGTACAAAGAGAGTCCCAAAGCCCAGCAACAAAGTCTGTCCTCAAGGAATAGACCATTTGCACCAATTTGAGGACATGGTCTCTGAAGCTTTAAAAGAAGCAGGAAGAAGAGGTACCCAGATGGAATTTTAAGATCTTGCTTTCTCTGCCTTCTATCCCTCTGTCTGTGGTCAGTCTCGATAACTAACTGGTTCAAGCTATCAAAAGAGATAGAAGGGGCAACTGCATGAGGGAAACATCCTTTACAGCCTCTGATATCTTAAACTGCTTCATCAGGGCCAGTGCATTCCATCTGGAGTGTGTACCCCTAGTGTACTATTCAACAGGAAAATTCCCTTGATGAAAGGTGCATAAAGCCACCTCATTGGAGACCCTTCCATCTGGGTCACTGTAAACCTCTAACATGGCTTGGAAAAAGGAGTCCAGGGAGATGACTTCATGATAGCTCAATTTATTATGGGAGTCACTGACTTGTGGAAAAGAAATAATAACAATTACCATCAATCTTGCAAACTGCGTTATTCTTTTCCTGGGAATCATCAGGCCACTAATGGGTGGTCCAGTGCTACTGATGAGCCTTCTTAAAGGCATCAGTTAGGGGATTGGCAAATGGATCCTCACCCTGATCAAACCCCTCACAAGATCCATTATCACCCCCACCACTCTCCCCCTCTCAAGATCTCCCAGGCCCCCTGGTGTCTAGAACCTGGGGCAGGAGAAAAACCCTATCCACACATTCCATGACTGGCTCTGGGTTCAAAATGGGACTACTGGTAGGTGTAAAACTACTGCTGCTAAGAGTCAGCTGTCATGTAGGGACAATAAACCTGATCCACCTTACATGATCCAGTGGAGGAATTTACTGTTTTAGCTACTGAAATCTGGAAAAATTGGGGCCATATGAGTCTCCTTTACGAATTGGAAATCTTTCTAGATAACCTCAGCACTGTTGTAGGATTCATGTTCGAATAAAGCCAGGATGATGTTGGCTGATTGAGCATGTACATGTACTTGGATTAGTCACTGATTTCAGTGTTATGCTGACTAGCAACACCCCTGTCATTGGTTATGGTTGGGAGGGTGGAGGGGATGGGGAGAGAGGTTTAAAAAATGTAAAGTTTTTCTGGATGTAATTTGAAGATGTGTTTGTACATTCTCCAGGACCAAGCAGGAAGTCAGTCCTCACATATGGGTGACGTTGGCGCCGACGGAGCCCTCGCGGAGCAATTTTCCCCAGCTTTCAAAGAAAGCCTTTGGGAATTGCAGCGCGCATGCGCGGTCCTCTTCCCGCCCAAGGGTGCCATCTTGCTTAGTCTTCTTTTTTCCGCGGAGCCCTACAGACGTTGTCTGTGAATCCCTGCCGAAAAGTTGATTTTTTTCTCTATTTTTCTCTTTTTTCTTCGGTTCGACGCCGGTTCTTTTCCCGCCCGGACTCGCGACGCCGGTTGTGAGTCCGTTCCTTATTTTTCGGTTTTTTGTCCTTCGTGACAGATTTCGCGCCTTTTTCCTTTTTCCCTGGCAGCCCGGTCATTCGACCTCGCAGGGGCCCTTTTTCCCCCGATGGCTGCCAGTGGCTTTAAAAAGTGTGATCTCTGTAAGAAACTCATGTCTCTTACAGACACTCATGACTTCTGCCTCCGCTGCCTCGGACCCGATCATGACTCCATGATCTGTGGGCCATGCGGCAAAATGTCCTCAAAAGCGTTGAGGAGTCGGCAGCATCAGCAGGAGCGTATCTTCTCTGACTCCGGCCGGGCTCGGACCTCGTCAGAGGCTTCGACGTCTCGGGACTCTGGTCCTGAGCATCGTCGAAGTTCCTCTGAACGGGGGTCTCCTACCCGGGAACATCATCGGAAGAAGAAACCCGCGAGGGCGGGATCGGTGGACGCTCCTGGTTCCTCGAGGGCCAGGTCGCATAGCCCCGATTCCCGTCCCGGGTCCTCGGAGATGGAGAGGCCGTCAAAACATCCTCGACTCGAGGTGGACTTGCCCGCTCACGTGAGTACTGTTGTCCTCGTTGACTCGCCTCCGAAGGACCCGACGTCGGGCCCGACGCCATCAGGGCCCGAGTCGGGGGCTGCTGGGTCTCCTGAGCTCGGACTCAGGTTGACGGCCTTGGAGAGCAGTCTGACTGCCTTCATGGACCAGCAGCGGGTATTGATCGCTGGCCTCGCCGGTGTTTCTGCCCTGACCGCCGGGACGTCGACCTCCAAATCGACCCCGGAGACCGAGCCGATCCTCGAGTCCATGAGGGCTCGAGTCGATCCTCAGTCGAGGTCTCCTTCGGCCTCCCGTTCGGGACCGAGGTCGTCGACGCCGACTCCCTCGGCGTCGGAGCGGATAGCATCGGTGCCCGCCCGACCGGAGCCGCTCGACGACTCCTCCGAGGAGTCGGCCTGGGAATCTGAGGACGAAGAGTCACCTGGTTCCTTTCGGACTCGGTGTGTCCCTTCGGACTCCCCCCAGTCCGAACCTCGGAGACGGTCCCCCCCGGAGGATACCCGGTCCTCGGACTTCGTGAGGGATATGGCCAAGGCCTTGGCCTTCTCCGCAGATCCCGAGGAGGAACCTCGAGTTGAAGAACTCGATGCCCTCCAATATGACTCTCCCCCGAAGGAGGCCTTTATTGTACCGGTTCCTCCGATGCTGGAACGACTTCTCTTCCGCATGTGGGAGAGCCCGGCGGCGTCGCCGGTGTTAAGCAAGCGGGTCGATTCCATTTATCGAGTCCGCAAGAGCCCCGGCTTCCAAAAGGCACAACTACCGCACCATTCCATGGTGGTGGAATCGGCCATGCATAGACTTAAGAGTCAAAAAATGCACTCTTCGGTGCCCCCTGGTAGGGAAGCCCGAAGCCTGGATGCCCTCGGTAGGAAGTGCTTCCAGGGCTCTATGCTTGCTTGTCGAGTCCAGACTTACCAGCTCTACATGGGCATGTATCTCCGAGACCTGGCTAAGGAAATAGCCGGGTTCTCTGCTGGTCTCTCCGACGAACCTTTGCAGAGGTTCCAAACCTTGTCTACTGGTATTCGGGAGTGCTCCAAGTTTATATCTCGAGCAGCCTATGATGGTTTTGAGGCTTCGGCTCGCGTAGCTGCGGCCGGCATCGGTGGACGCCGCCAGGCTTGGCTTCAGACGTCCGACCTCGAGCCCTGGGTACAGGACAAGTTGGTCGATGTCCCCTGCCGAGGTGATAACCTCTTTGGCAAGCCCATGGATGAGAAGGCTGCACAAATCGAGACGGAGACTCTCACCAGGACTCGTCTCTCAAGGAAGACCTCTGCCCCTTCTCAAAAGAAGAAGGCCTCGGGGAAAAAGCCCTTTTACCCGAGGAAAGGTGCTGCCTATAAATACTACCCTCAGTATCAGGCCTCAGCAGCTCCCCCACAGGGAAAGCAGGCCAAGGGACGGGGTAATGGGTCCCGTAGGCAGCAAGCCCCCAAGCCTGCACCACCGGCCCCTGCTCAGCAGGGTGGGGGTTTTTGACTTCCTCCGCATAGCCTCTCCCCCTCAGCTGGTTTCTCTCAGCACAGGAGGCCGGCTGGTCCACTTTGCCCAAAGGTGGTCCAACATCACCACAGATACCTGGGTACTTCACATAGTTCAAAAGGGCTATCTTCTTCACTTTCACCAGGTACCTCCCTCCTACCTTCCAGGGGAGCCTCCCAGACTACCTTTGCACAGGGACTTACTCCTTCAGGAGTTAGCAAGTCTTGTTCAAGAACGAGCCGTGGAACCGGTGCCCCACCACCTGAGGGGCCAAGGGTTTTACTCCAGGTACTTCCTGATTCCAAAAAGAACAGGAGGCCTCAGACCCATCCTGGACTTGCGAAACCTAAACAAGTTCCTTGCAAAGGAAAAGTTCAAGATGCGCTTACCCTTGGAATCCTGCTGCCCTGCCTCCAGCAGGGAGACTGGCTATGCTCCTTGAATCTGAAAGATGCGTATACTCATATCCTCATTCATCCGGACCACAGACAATATCTCAGATTTGTTGTGGGAGGAAATCATTACCAGTACAGAGTGCTGCCCTTTGGCCTATCCTCCGCACCCAGGGTGTTCACCAAATGCCTCACAGTGGTGGCGGCTTATCTGAAACTTCAAGGTCTGTTTGTGTTCCCATACCTGGACGACTGGCTCATCAGAGCCCCATCTTCACCAGAGGCCGCTCAAGCCACTCATCGCACTGTGGCTCTGCTCCAGCACTTGGGTTTTGTGATAAACTTCGCAAAGTCCACTTTGCTCCCCTCTCAAAATCTCGAGTTCATCGGCGCCAGGTTGGACACACTTCAGGCGCGGGCCTTCCTCCCTCTGGATAGGGCCAAGCGGCTCATGGATCTCGCCGGCCACTTTCACAGCAATGCGCTGGTCTCAGCCAGGCACTTTCTGCGACTGCTCGGCCATATGGCTTCCACAGTCCATGTGACCCCCAATGCCCGACTGAACATGCGTCCTGCACAGTGGTGCCTTCGCAATCAATGGCATCAGACCACGGGGAGCCTAGCGATCTCCGACCAGCTGGTCTCCTCTCTGCGATGGTGGCTTCATCTACCCAATCTAGTGCTAGGAGTGGCTTTTCAGTCCCCTCCGCATTCTCAGGTCCTAACGACCGATGCTTCCCTCCTGGGTTGGGGAGCACATTGCCAAGGGTCATGTACTCAAGGACTTTGGACTCCTTGGGAGTCTGCTCAACAGATAAACTTCCTGGAGCTCAGAGCCATCCGCCTAGCGCTCAAAGCCTTCTCTCACCTGGTGTCCCACCAGTCGCTGCTGATACAGACGGACAACCAGGTTGCCATGTTCTACGTAAACAAACAAGGCGGAACAGGCTCCCTCCTCCTCTGTCAGGAGGCGCAACGGCTATGCTCTTGGGCAGTCCGCCAGGGCATCCTCCTCAGGGCTGTCTATCTCCCAGGTCAAGAAAATTACCTGGCCGACAAGCTCAGCAGGATCCTCCAGCCACACGAGTGGAGGTTGGATCCGCTGGTGCTTCAGCGGATCTTTCTCAAGTGGGGCCTCCCCACCATGGATCTGTTTGCCAGTCTTCTGAACCGGCAGCTGCCCAGATTCTGCTCTCGACAGCCGCATCCTCTCCGGGTAGCGGCGGATGCTTTTCTAATTCCATGGTCCACCGGCCTCTTGTATGCCTTTCCTCCCATGCCACTGGTGTCTAGGACGCTCTTCAAGGTTCTCAGAGACAAAGCATTGATGATCCTAGTGGCTCCCCGGTGGCCGCGACAACCTTGGTTCCCGCTTCTGATGCAGCTAGCGGTAGACACTCCTCTTCCACTGGGATTTCAGCCCGACCTCCTGTCGCAGGATCAGGGGACTCTCCTACACCCCAATCTCCGGTCCCTTCATCTGATGGCCTGGCTGCTGAAAGGGTAGTCCTTGCTCCTCTGCAGCTACCTCCAGATGTGGAGGAGGTCGTCTTGGCCTCCAGGAGGCCCTCCACCCGAAAGGCCTACGCTCTCAAGTGGCGTCGGTTCTCCGTCTGGTGTACTCAGCAGTCTTAAGATCCTTTCTCCTGTTCAGCATCAGTGGTCTTGCAATACTTGCTCTCTCTCTCTAACCTTGGACTTAAGTCCAACTCGGTCAAGGTCCACCTCAGTGCTCTTTCTGCGCATCACATGCCGGTGGATGGTAGACCTCTTTCCAGCCACCCTCTGGTGGCTCGGTTTCTCAGAGGCCTCCTTCTCCTTAAGCCACCTTTGCGCCCGCCAGCCCCGGACTTGGATCTTAATGTGGTCTTGCAGCGGATTACCTGTCCGCCTTTTGAGCCTATGGCTACCTGTCCGCTACGTTTTCTTTCATGGAAAACCTTGTTCTTGGTAGCCCTCACTTCTGCTAGGCGCGTTAGTGAGCTGCAGGCCCTGGTTTCTGATCCTCCTTACACTAGGTTCTACAAGAACCGGGTAGTCCTACGGACTCACCCTAAATTTCTTCCCAAAGTGGTTTCCCCTTTTCACATCAACCAGGAGGTGGTACTTCCGACCTACTTTCCCAGGCCACACTCCAGCCGAGCTGAAATGGTCCTGCATACCCTGGACTGTAGAAGGGCGTTGACCTTCTACCTTGACCGTACGCGGGAGCACCGAAAGGCTGTTCAGCTCTTCGTGTCTTATGACCCCAACAAGTTGGGGCTCCCTGTCTCCAAGCGTACTCTGTCCATCTGGATTGCGGACTGTATCGCTTGGGCTTACGAGGCAGCCGGCCTCGTGCTGGAAGGTAGAGTCACAGCTCATCGTATTCGGGCGAAGGCTACGTCAGTAGCTTACCTACGCTCTGTTCCATTGGCAGACATCTGCCGGGCCGCTACTTGGTCTTCAAGCCAGACTTTTGCAGCCCATTACTGCCTGGAGAGGGAGTCCCGCAGGGACAGTGCTTTCGGACAGGCAGTCCTCCGTAACCTCTTCGAGGTATAGGCAACTCCTACCCTCCGTCCCGGATGTTGGGCTACCGGTTGGAGACATATTCAGAGAAGATTCCTTCCTTCTGTGCTACTGACCTTGAGGGAGCTCATTTTTGTGCTTGGGGTCTCCAGTAGCCTTAAGCTTGGGAGTCCCATATGTGAGGACTGACTTCCTGCTTGGTCCTGGAGAAAGCGTAGTTACTCACCTGTAACAGGTGTTCTCCAGGAGCAGCAGGAATCAGTCCTCACAACCCTCCCTCCTCCCCTTGGAGTTGCAGTTATATACTTTCGTTTTTGCTAATTTTTGCTGTCTTTTAGCTATGTCATCTGACTGAGCAAGATGGCACCCTTGGGCGGGAAGAGGACCGCGCATGCGCGCTGCAATTCCCAAAGGCTTTCTTTGAAAGCTGGGGAAAATTGCTCCGCGAGGGCTCCGTCGGCGCCGACGTCACCCATATGTGAGGACTGATTCCTGCTGCTCCTGGAGAACACCTGTTACAGGTGAGTAACTACGCTTTTAATTATGCTAGAAGTTATACTATTGAGAATTTCACTCATGTTAATTGTACAATAAAAACGAATGTTGATAAATTCAACCTTCAGCACTAGGTGACAGAGAGGTGCAGCCATTCTCCTGCTCTTTCTCAGCATGGTGGAGAAGAGGGCAAGCTGGAGATGTATTTCATTGCAGGGAGAGGGCAAACTGCCATTGCAATTGCTCTCTGTGCCACCTTACTCCCTGTACTGAATCTGGAGTGGTATATACAGAATCCTGAACAGGAGGAGAGCTCTGCACAAATTCTGCATTGCACAGTTGCACAGGATTCTCCCAGGAGTAGATGACCTGTAAGAGTCATCCTCTTTGTTTCAAATAACATGATAGAACAACAAACCATTTTAAAGTTAACCTGAACCATTTGGATCCTGTGATGAAATGGGACACCTGAACTTGGCATTGCAGAACAATGTAAAAACAGAGTAGAGCTTATTTTCAGTAGGATAAGAACATAAGAAATGTCATACTGGGTCAGACCAAGGTCCAGTATCCTGTTTCCAACAGTGGCCAATCCAGGTCACAAGTACTTGTCAGGTATCCAAAGTCCACAACTTCCACAATGCTTGTACTGGGGCAAGCAGTGGATTTCCCGGGTCCTCTTTAAAGCGTAGTTACTCACCTGTAACAGGTGTTCTCCAGGGACAGCAGGAATCAGTCCTCACGGGTGACGTTGGCACTGACGGAGCCCGCATGAAGCAATTCCCCAGCTTTCAAAGAAAGCCTTGAGGATTGCTGCCACGCATGTGTGGTCCTCTTCCTGCCCAAAGGTGCCATCTTGCTCAGTCAGGTCCCAGAGCTAGAGCCCTACTAAGCAGATGGCAAGGGAAGGATAAAAAAATCGCAACTCTTCAGGGGCGGTGGGAGGGTAGTGAGGACTGATTCCTGCTGTCCCTGGAGAACACCTGTTACAGGTGAGTAACTACCCTTTCTCCAGGAACAAGCAGGAAGTCAGTCCTCAATTATGGGACTCCCCAGCTACAGGTTACTGAACCTGTAAGCTATAACGCCTCCGCGAGGCTGTGAGCAGAAGCCACTGTCTGAAGGAAGCCCAAGCTCTTGGTAGCCACAGAAGGAGGATCGGAGAGGGCAGGAATTGCTTATACCCTAAACAGACTACGGAGTACAGCCTGGCCGAAGGCGCTGTCCCGGCAGGACTCCCTCTCCAGGCAGTAGTGCGAAGCAAAGGTATTCGCTGAAGAACAGGTCGCAGCCCGGCAGATGTCCATCAGAGGCACTGAGTGCAGTGAAGCCACCGACATCACCTTGGCACGGACGCCGTGCGCAGTAACCCGACAGTCCAGCAGTGCGCCCGTCTTTGCCTGAGTGAAAGTGATGCAGTCCGTCACCCAGATGGAGAGGGTGTGCTTGGTGACTGCCAGCCCCAGACAGTAGGGATTGTAGGCGATGAAGAGCCGGTTGGACTTACAATGACCTTGGGTGCGCTGCTGGTAGAAGGCAAGAGCCCTCTTACAGTCAAATGTATGCAGGACCTCCGATGCCCGGTTGGCGTGAGGTCTCGGGAAGAAAGTCAGCAAAACCACCTTCTGATTGAGGTGGAAATCCGAGGCAATCTTCGGTAGGAACTTGGGGTGGGTGCGGGGGACCAATCCTGTTCCTGTAAAACCTGGTATAGGGGGTCTCGGCTCTGAGGGCTTGAAGTTTGCTGCACCGAGGTCAGTGCCACCAGGAAAACCACCTTCCAGGAGATGTGCCGGAGCGAGCACATCACCATCAGCTCAAAGGGCGGCCGCGTCAGCCTTATGAGCACAATGTTCAAGTCCCATTCTGCCGGGGGAAGCTGGATAGGGAGTCTGGAAAGTAGGAGGCCCTGCATGAAGCGGGAGACCAGAGGCTGGCCCGAGAGGGGTTTACCCTCGATGAGCAAGTGGTTGGCGGAGATGGCGCTCGGGTGAACCCTGACCGAATTGGATTTCAGTCCCACCTGCGAGAGGTGGAGGAGGTACTGGAGAACCCAACATGTGGAGCAGGAGAACCAATCAATCTGTAGCTCGGAGCACCAGATTGAAAACCGCCGCCACTTTAGGGCGTAGGCCCGCCTCGTTGAGTCCTTCCTAGACCCTAGGAGATCGTCCTCGATCTCCACTGGGAGGTACAGCGAGGCTAAAAAGACCCATTCAGCCGCCAGGCTGTCAGGGATAGCGAAACCAAGTTCGCATGAAGCACCCATCCCTCCTCCTGTGTCAGCAGACCGGGGGCATTGCCCAGGGAAACTGAAGGCTCTGACAAGAACCGGAGTAGAAGCAGGAACCAAGGTTGTCAAGGCCACGAAGGAGCCACGAGAATCACTGAGGCTCGGTCGCACTGGTGGAGGGTCCTCACAATGAGAGGAGTGGGGGGAAATGCATACAGAAGCCCAGAGGTCCAGTTCAGGAGAAACGCATCCGAGGCCACCCTGCTCAGGTGTGTTATCAGCCCACAGAAGCTGGGGAGCTGCGCATTCGCTGGGCTGGCAAACAGGTCCGTGGACAGAGTCCCCCAGCGGCAAAAAGGTGGAGAGCCACCTCTGGACTCAGGCACCACTTGTGTGGGCAGAGAAGCCTGCTGAGCCTGTCCTTGAGGACATTGTCCTGGCCCAGAGGTAGACAGCTCTTAGGGTCATGCCCCGGCATATTGCGAAGGAGCAGAGGAGGACTGCCTCCCGACAGAGGAGGCGGGAGCCCGTGCCCCCTTCCTTGTTTATGTAGAACAGTGGTTCTCAAACCCAGTCCTGGGGACCCACCAGCCAGTCAGGTTTTGAGGATATCCACAATGAATATGCATGAGAGAGATTTGCATGCCTTCTACTTCCAGTATATGCAAATCCCTCTCATGCATATTCTTTGTGGATATCCGGAAAACCCAACTGGCTGGTGGGCCCCCAGGACTGGGTTTGAGAACCACTGATGTAGAACATCGCGACTCTGTTGTCGGTCTGCATGAGCACTGACCTGCCCCTCAGGTGGTACTTGAAGACCTTCAAGGCCAACCGTACCACTAGAAGCTTGAGCAGGTTGAGATTTCTCAGGTGACCCCACCGCCCCTGGGTGCAGAGGTGGTTGCAGTGGGCTCCCCAGCCCAACAGCAAGGTGTCCATCGTCAAGATGAGTTTGTGCGGACGAGTCTGGAAGGGCATGCCCCGAAGAGGGCTCTGGGGGTCTTTCCATCAGACTAGGGGCTCGACTAGGCTGTGAGACACTCGGAGGTGGCCAGAGGCTTGGGCCCATTGCGCTCTGTGCATGCGAGCATGGGGAATGACGTGGATCGTCGAGGCCATGTGCCCCAGGAGGCGCAGCATGGTCCGTGCTGAGACCCTGGACCGGCCTTGAACCTCAGCCGCTAGAGCGCGGAGCCAATCCGCGCGCGCGCTTGTGGGAGAAAGGCAGTCACCCATTCCGTGTCGAGAAGAGCGCCAATGAACTCCAGGGTCTGCACCGGTGTGAGGTTGGATTTGGAGTAGTTGATTAGGAAACCAAGGCGCTCGAGGAGGAGGACCGTGCGCGATGCCGAGTGGTGAGCCTCCTCCGCCAAGGTGCCCAAGACGAGCCAATTGTCTAGGTATGGGTAGACTGATATGCCCTGCAGCTGGAGGTGGGCCGTGGCCACTCTGACAGGCACTTGGTGAAAACTCGCGGGGCAGATGCAAGCCCAAAGGGGAGCACTCTGTACTGGAAGTGCTCTCCCTGCACCCTGAAACGCAAGTACTTCCTGTGCTTGGGATGGTCCGGAATGTGGGCGTAAGCGTCTCTGAGATCCAAGGAGCATAGCCAATTGCCCTGCCAGAGGTAGGGCATGAGGACACCAAAGGATAACTTTTTGAACTTCTCCCCCACCAGAAACCTGTTCAGATTCCTGGCATCGAGTTTTTTATTGACAGTAGGGACTGAGGCGGGTGCTTCCCACATGCGGAGAAGCAGCCAGGATAGAATGGACGATACCAGAACTGTAAGAGACTCCCTGGGTGGAGACGCAAACTGCAAGATGTCCAGTTCCTCTGCCCTTGGCTCTTCCTCTGTCTGCATCGGCAGATTGAGGGCCCAGGCCATATCCCACACAAACATCAGGGAAGGGGTGTCCTCAGGAAGTGACCGCCTTTGCGAGGCAGATGGGGACAGGTCTGAGCGGAGATCCCTGTGGGCATGGGTTTCTGGGGAAGCGTCCCCATCCGATTCCCAGCCCAATAAGTCCAAGAAGGAGTCTGAGTCAGGCTGATCCTTGCGCCTGGCTGAGGCCCACTTGGAGCCGGAGGCACTGGTCCTGGAAGATCTCGCCCTCAAGGAATGGGACGACAAGCGAGTCCGGTGCCGAGGACCCTCACGAGGCCAGCGGCTCTCGGGGGTTTCCAAGGCAGTTTTCAGGAACCCAGTCGGGTGACCTTCGGTCTCGGGGCACGAGCCAGCCATGCTGGGCAAAACACCTGCTGGGCAGTGAGGAAGACAGAAACGCTGCGCTTCAGTGCCAGTATACGGGACTCCCACTCGGGAGTGGATCACTGCAATGCCGACGCCGGGGTTACTGGGTCCGGTGTTGGTGAGGAGAGGGGATCCTCGCTGGGGCGATCCTCAGGAGACCGGGCGCCATCGCTGGAGGCCTCCGTGTCTGTACGAGGTACCTTTCAAGGCCGCTCCTTTCAGACTCTCAGGAACGCCAGGGAGGGCTAAGGGAACAAGTGCGAGACAGCTCACGTTTGTCCAGAGCCCCCGATAGCGACTTCGAGGTCTTCTTTCACCGTTCCACCTCGGATGAATCCTGATCGGAGTGACGCCTGGGGCGCAGTCACTGCAGGGGACCCTGCAAGTGGTGGATCGGCCGGGTGAGGTGCCACCGGGGATCCCGGGGCTGCCTTGCAGAAAATGCCGTCGGACATCTGCTTGCATCTTAGCAAGGCCTTAGCGGACATCTTCTTACAAAGTGAGCAGAGCTCCGGGTTGTGGTCAACCCCCAGACACCGTAGACAGCAGTCATGGGTGTCCGTGAGTGACATATTTTTGGAGCATCTGTCACATTTCTTGAACCGGTGGCCATAGGGGCAAAAAGGGCCCTTGCGAGGTCGAAAACCCTTGAGGCCAGCGGTTGGAGAAAAAAGGCCGTGAAAGGGCCCAAAAGAAAAAACACTAAGAGACAAAAAAAGGAATCCCCCAGCCCACCACCGGAGCAGGGGTGAAGGGGAGGATGGGAGAGGACAAGTGCTACTGGAAGAAACGGCCAAAAGGCCAAAGTTAGAAAAACGTTTTACGAGGGATGAGGACATGCGTCTGAAGGACTCCGTGGAAAAAGGGAGACTGAGCAAGATGGCACTTTTCGGCGGGAAGAGGACCACGCATGCATGGCAGCAATCCCAAAGGCTTTCTTTGAATGCTGGGGAATTGCTCTACGCGGGCTCCGTTGGTGCTGATGTCACCCATAAGTGAGGACTGACTTCCTCTTGTTCCTGGAGAATAATGGTTTATGGACCTTTCCTTCAGGAACTTGTCCAAACCTTTTTTTAAACCCAGCTACGCTAATAGCTTTTACTACATTCTCAGGTAATGAATTCCAGAGTTTGATTACACGTTGAGTGAAAAAATATTTTCTCTTATTAGTCTTAAATGGGTCACATTGTAGCTTCATTGTGTGTCTAGTCTTTCTACTTTTTGATGGTGTAAACAACTGATCTATGTTAACCCATTCCACTCCATTCATTAATTTATAGGCTTGTCCAGGGCAGAAATTGAAACATCTAAACAAGATGTTTATATTTATGTCGATATTCAGCAATGCTAAGCATTTGCTTAGTACTGCTGAATATAGGTATCCGGACTTGCACAAAAATGAGTGCCTGGTTTAAACATCTGGTACCGAAAATAAGCACCTGTATGTTTAGATTATGTGTTTCGCTTGGAACTCCAAGCTAGACTTGGATTGTCAGTGCCTAAACCAAGCTTATAGTCTAGGCATCTAAGTGCCAAAAAGCGGCATCTATACATCTAAACTAGGCATTTTGGCCTTCCCACCCTGGAACACTTCAATCCTGCCCTCCCTACCTGACACACAGTATTATATGTATTTGGCATAGTGCTGAATGTCTAGGTGTTTTTTTTTAATGGACCCCAGTGTCTTAAGGCTGAATTGTTGCATTTAGGGATACATGTCCAAGGTTTGCTATTTGAATTCAGGCAATTCATTATGTCACAATATTTTCTTAGTTCAGATTCATGATATATGTATAGATAGAGATATATTTTCAGAGATGTGTTTATATTATTTTGATTGAAGGGGAGAGACCCCAGTAGATGTAACAGATAGAGAAATATAGAGTGGAAAGCCTGTATTTTGAGAAAAGCTTGAAAATAATGTTGGGATGCTCAAATATTTGTCTTAAGTATTAATGCATATATCTCATAATGTGCTCATGGTATACTTGATATTATGAGAGCATGTCCTTTTCCTGTCCAGTTACAAATATTTTCAGTAAGTGTAGTTCTGTCCTGAATGGAGACCCACCCATCACAATATAAAGCTTTTGTGTCCATCTTTTGGTTTATTTATATAATTTTTAGATTTCTGTGAAATTCCTTGATGGGTTTTGCACTCAAAGGGCAGTCAAGCAAGTTTTTAATTAATAGAAAATAATCTAAATAGCCTGCCATGCACCCCTTACTGAGGAAAGACAACTGATTGGACCCTGACCAAACAAAAAAATGCAATGTGTGCCTTTGAGTCAATGCTGATCCTGGCGACCCAGCAACTCCTGGGTTTTCTTGGCAGTGTGACTGGAAGTATCTTGCCAGGCCTTTCTTTCGAGGCAATGCAGGGTTAAGTAACTTGCCCAAGGCCACAAGAAGCACCAGTGGGAATTGAACCCTGTGCTCTAACCACTAGGCTACTCCTGACCAAACAGAAAAGATTAAAGGTCCCATTTGAAAAAGAACTGAGTACAGACCACAATTTCATATATTCACTAAGGCAAGATGCTCAGACTAGAGCAGGTTTTCACAGTGCATAGCTACCAAGCAGGAAACATTTAAGGATTTTCTAATAGGCAGCAGAGCAAACCCCTGGGTCTAGGCTTTGCATCTATACCCTTGACCTGCTTCAAAACAAAAGATTGGCAAGCTCTGTGTGTCCAAGTACTGTCATCTATATGGAAGATTTCTTTAGGCTATTTTAAATGTATAAAACATTTATTTAACAGCTCCATAGAAAACAGTTTGACCACTGGCAGGTTAAATAAATTGAGCGATGAGATACTTATTTTCTTAAGGAAAACCTACATGATATTCCACCAAATTAAAATGAACATTCCTAAACCCCACCCATGTAGCGGTCAGAAGAAATCTGTCTTGTATTCATATTCCTTTCCATTTGCTTGAACAATCCTCCCCCCACCTTACTTTCAGGTAGCGCATAAACTTTAGTTGCTTATTTCAAAGCCACCTTGAACACAAATGCGCTAGTAGTACCAAAGGCTTCAACAAAGTACACAACCGCAACATCTAACAGGGCATTCAGTATCTATGCCCCAAAATGTTGGAACGCATTACCACCAGGCATCCGTGCGATTACTGACTTAACACAATTCAGAAAGGCTCTCAAATTCCATTTATTTACTCAGTACTACCAGATTAACCCAACCCCTACATAATTGCCTCTCCCTTACCTCCTCAAGTTAACATATCAACCCTATCGTACACATGTACACCCTAAATTCTCAGACTCGATCTCATTGTACATATATAATTAGTTCAGTTTGCATTCCCTGTGTTATCCAAGTTGTAACTCCTGTTCTCTGTAAAGCATAAACATGTTATCCAAGTTGTTACTCCTGTTCTATGTGAAGCCAAGCAGTTTGTTATGGTCATTTTGTTGTATGTAAACCGCGCTGACAATAGTGCGGTATATAAGAAATTGTAATAAATAAATAAATAATAAATTTCATTACTCGGTGCTGTACAATTCAGTAACCAGGGAAATGGGTTTCTCCCAGCCTTGCTGCATTGTTTTACAAGAACGAAGCATGTGCTTATACTTGTTTGTTGGTGATTCTTTTAGTAACAGTTTTTGGGAACTTTAGTTCTTACATCCTCATGGTAGTTTTGTTTTTTGTTTAACCTTTTCTTTGTTTATTTCCTGCCACCCTTTGACCCTACCAGGTAATGCAGTTCGGAAGGATCGATGGCAATGCTTACATTCTGGACTTTCAATATCCATTCTCTGCAGTCCAAGCATTTGCCGTTGCATTGGCAAATGTGACTCAACGCTTGAAGTGAATGAACGGTGACTGAAACAAGAATCCTCGCTTTGCGGGAGGTGAAGGAAAATTTGCTATCAGAGCTGTGGAAAACAGAGCTGGAGAGAGAAATAAAACTGGAAATATTAATTGTTGCCTGGAAGAAGGCTTAGACTCATTCTTACTGTTTTTATTTTGTTTTTTTTACATGCAGTAGTGCCAGTACTGCGAAGAGGGTACAGGGAGGGTGGTTCAGTGTTACAGCTGTGTGTTGGTTGGGGCAGGCTGTGTTTGGTTTTGGAGGTAGTTCAGCTGTGTTTGCAGCAATAGCTAAGTGAGGCAAAAAAAAGACTATCCTTTTCAGGTAAGATTGCCTTATGCATCATGTTGGGGTTTTTTAAACCTGAAAGAGTACCTGTTGTATTGTGCATCTTTTCTCCTCCCTCCAGTCCAGTTTGTATTATCAGAAGGGTCAATAACAGTAGATGGGGGAAGATCTAATCCTTGAAGAGCTTTACAGTTGGCACTCCAGGTACTATGGAAGTTTTCAAAAGGCCAACTTTAATTTATAAATACTGATGTCTTGAGAAAAACACTTAAACAGTAAGTGATCACAGAACTTATTACATAAAGAAGTAAATGTATTGTCTTTTATGTGCTTTTATGTTTGGTGGAAATTTTACAAAATGCTAGATTGCAGAAAGGAGAAGAAAGATAAAATGCTGTATGTTTTTGATTTTGAAGCATTTCATTGTGTACCTCCTTAGCTGAATTATGTGGTCTTTGCCACATAATATGCAGTGCTGAAATACATGGGGACACTGGAGGATGGCAGGCTGGCTCTGCACCAGAAGTATTTCATTGTTCTGAGGGCTAGCTGATTCTAGCCATGCATGCGACCCTGTATCAGGGCTTTCTTTACAGAAAAAGGCCTAGTCAGCTAGTCCAAATGGCCAAGGGTGGGCATTTTCCAAGAATATGCCACAGCTTGCAGCTGCATAAAAAGGTTTGTCTTGAACAAATGTTTTTTTAAAGATCTGCTGATGGACTCTTCTGGCACCCCCATGAGACTGTATAATTTGGGGTGATTAGTACCACAAGAAGCAGCTATATAACAGGAGCCACAGTTCACCAGAATCAAGGGTGTGTGGACTGTTTAGGTCAGTAGTTCTCAACCCAGTCCTCTAGGACCCCCAGGCCAGTTGGGTTTTCAGAATATCCACAATGAATATGCATGAGGTAGATCTGCATGCACTGCTTCCATTGTATGTAGATCTATCTCATGCATATTCATTGTGGATACCCTGAAAACCCAATTGGACCAGGAGTCCCGGAGGACTGGGTTGACAACCATTAAAGAAGGTTTGGGCTGGTTGGGAAGTATTTATTTTATCACATGCCTTCTGTTCTTTTGCTCTGCCTGTATATCTTCCCTGTATTTGGCATCTGTATTCTTGCAACACATTCTGATTTGGAACCCAAATTCTTAAAATGAATTGTGTGAGCTTACAAATTGAACTAAAACTGCTCCCCATAGACGCAGCTTTTGTTTAAGTATTACCAAACCAGCTTTATAAAGGCAGAAGAGTATAGTAAGACACGAAAAATTTATTGTGACACACACATAATTGCCACTAGGTCACAGGAGTGCTGAAGGATATGCTACAAAGTTAACTATTGGGAAGAGACGTTTACCATAATCATTAAAAAAAAAAGAAAGAAAAAAAAATAACCTCCTTTGTGCCCAAATTTGTCTAATATTGTAACAATCAACATCTGGTTTGATGTACTTTTTGTCCTTCATATTTCCTTCCCTCTTTAATCAATGATATGCTTTAACTCAGGGTTCTTGCAACAAAGTTTTGGTGGTCCCATTGTGCAGCAATGAACACTCACTAGTGGTTACTTGTAAGAATTTTCTTAAGTGCTGTTTTAGGAAACCAAATTATCACAGAACAAAAAAAATCCCTTAAAACTATATACAGTATCCCTATTTTCTTTAAAATTCTCCTTCATTGGGCCTTTACTATGATCACCCATTTCCATCACACACTTACTATTATTCTCTTCACAATACACTTTTCTTCATTCCCTCTGCATGCCCATCCCCAGCATTCTCAATCATTCTTCCAGCCGCCTCCTCATGCTTGTGCCCAATGTTCCACTCTTCCTGTTCTTCTGCACGCACTGCACCCAGTACAACCTTTGCCACTCCTAGTCTGCTTCTTCCACCCACTAGTTCCTTGCACAGCTGCTTCTCTCAGTCTGAGAATCATGCTGTGTAATGGAAGCATCAAAAACCATGTAGAGAAGAAGTAACTGGTGAGGTACCAGTGAATGATGAGGTTGCAGCACAGAAGATGAGAGCAATGGAAGAGTGGCAATGAAACTGTTAATAGGAAAGGCAAATAAGCCCCTGGGCAATTTGGAGATGAATAAGTGTGCTAGGATCCAGGAAAGGGACAGGCCAATATTCAGACAGACTTCTATGTGCATGAGCATCTGGTGAACTTGTAAGCCTGTGTATTTTCATTTGAGATATTTCTAGTGTTGAGCCGAAAATCCCTCTAATTGGCCCAACACTATCTCTATAGTGAAAGGACAGAGAGGAAGAACAGGATGTGGTGATTTTCAGCTGCTGTCTGAATAAGCTATCCATTTTAGCAGGTCTATATTAAACAGGTAATTCTGGCTGGAGTCAACCACACAATAAGTATATTGAGCAGTGCTGAATGGAGAAATTAGGCCTTACCTGCTAATTGTCTTTTCTTGAGTTTTCTCCAGTCCAGTCCAGGAACAGTAGGGTAGTCAGCCTCCTTCAGCAGCTGAGGACTGAAATACAGAGTCTTGCTGACCCTATATCTAGCTCCCCCTAGCACTCCCAACTTAGTCTTCTATTGACAAAGCCGCTAATACTAACCCACTAAAAACTTCAACCTGAAACTATTTTACCAACTCTAACCCAACTTTATCGAACATGTGAGAGGCCTTGAATCCCCTTCTTGAAGCTCTGCTGAATTCTTTTCCTTAATATTTTTTTTTATTATATACTTCAACCTACCCCAGAACGGTCTCTACCCCTCCCCCCAGCTCAACGAAGGGAGAGCAGATAAGCAGAGCCATCCCAAGGAACTCGCTGCCAGCCTGTTTACACGCCATGCCTTTGGCCGCAACCAGATCTCCAAACCTCTGAGAACTTGCACATCTATTCCAGACTACCAACCCCCGTCACCATCCATCTGACCCATACCAAATGACAGGGCGCGCCCTGGACTGGCCTGGAGAAAGCTCAAGGAAAGACAATTAGCAGGCAAGGCCTAATTTCTCCTTCCTCTTCATTTCTCTAGGCCAGTCAAGGAACAGTAGGGACATACCAGAGCAGTACCTAAACACGGGAGAGACCCACAAGCCCGGCCACGATAGCCAAAGCCCCAGCAATGGCATCCCCCCTAGCCTGTACATCCAGGTGATAATACTTCGAAAAGGTAAGAAGAGACGACCAAGTTGCTGTCCACCAGTGGAACCAAGGCACACTCCACCCAGGAAGTTGCCTGTCTACGAGTGGAATGGGCTCGCAGACCCCTAGGAGGAGACTTTCCACACGCTGCATATGCTGCTGCAATAGCCTGTTTTACCCATCGGGCAAGAGAGGCCTTGGAAGCAGCTTCCCCTTTACGGGGGCCTCCAACTAGAACTAACAACCGATCCGTCTTACGAAAAGACTGCGTCCTTTTAAGGTTTCTGCGAAGCACCCTTCCGAGATCAAGCCGACGCAGCCTACGATCCATTCCGTCTCCTCCAAGGGTCAGAAATGTCGGAAGCAAAATTGATTGATTTAGATGAAAACGTAAAACCACCTTCGGCAGGAAGGATGGCACCAGACGTAAAACCACCTTTGCCGCTGAAAATTGTATGAAAGGCTCCCTGCATGAGAGTGCTTGCAAATCAGAAATCCGCCTGGCCGAACACAACGCCACCAGGAAAACTGTCTTCCAAGAAAAATTTCTCAAACTCGCCGTCACCGCCGCCTCAAAAGGCGGTTCCGACAGCGTCTCTAAAACCAAGTTCAGGTCCCAAGGAGGAACTACTGGTCAAACGGACGGATCACTGCCCGAAGAAAACAAAGCATATCCTGGTGCGCTGCCAACGAGCGACCCTGAACTCGTCCCCTATAACAAGCCAGTGCCACCACCTGTACCTTCAAAGAACGCAGGGCTGGCCCTTTATCCAGGCCACCCTGTAGAAAAAGCAAGATGTCCGGCAGCATACAACTGAACAGCTGAACCCCCTCTCAACACACCAACCTTCAAATATGCGCCAAATACAGATATAAGCCAACGATGTGGAACGCTTTCTGGATCTCAACATGGTATTGATGACCGTCGCCGAGTACCCCCGGTGTCGCAAGCACTGCCTCTCAAGAGCCAAGCTGTAAGCAAGAACCGATCCACCTGCAGCATCAAGACTGGACCTTGTTTCAACAAATTGATCTGATTGGGCAGTCTCCATGGTCGATCCACCAGTAGCCGAACCAGATCCGCATACCAAGGTCTCCATGGCCAATCCGGCACCACGAGAATCATTTGCCCGTCATGAACTGCTATCCGCCGCAGCAGTCGACCGATCATCGGCCATGGTGGGAAGGCATACAGCAGCCCCTGCACTGGCAAGGGCTGTGCCAGAGCATCAAGTCCCTCTGACATATGCTCTCTGCACCTGCTGAAGAACCGCATGGCCTTGGTGTTGGAAAAAGTAGCCATCAGATCCATGATTGGCTGCCCCCAACGAGCCGCAATGTCATGAAATACCGCCGCGTTTAGTTCCCATTTGCCTGGATCCAGGGCATGTCGACTGAGGTAGTCGGCCTGAACATTGTCCTTTCCTGCTACATGAGCTGCCGACAAGGCTAGTAGATGGCTCTCCGCCCACCGCAGCAGCAGCTGGCTCTCCTCTGCTAAGGCCGCACTCCCGTGCCTCCTTGTCGGTTGATATATGACACCGTTACCGCATTGTCGGAGAAAACGCGAACCGCTTTTCCCCCTACCAAGCCCTCGAAATTCTGCAGCGCCAACCTCACCGCCCACATCTCCAGCTGATCGACCAACCACTCAGCTTCGCTCGTCGACCAGCAGTCCTGCACCACATGAGAAAGACAGTGCACTCCCCAGCCATGGAGACTTGCATCCGTGGTGACCAAAACCAATGTTCCCTCTAATTTTCTGTGGGCTGTGTGCGCATAAAATATCAGCTGTGTGCAGCTTTTGAAGGAAGGTTAAATTTTTGTGCACCACATAACGACACTCGGAGTTATATACTTTAAAATTTGACTACACGTCAGAATACAGTATGTACACCACATTGATTTTAATCAAATTAAATGAAAATAGACGATTACTAAATGAAGCGGGAAATTTCTAGTAATTACAATCATAACTTTTAAATTTTAAGACGTCTGTGTTGTTTTCTATCAGAATCAGAGCTGTAATTTTTGTGCGCTCTGTTGTAAAGTATGTGCGTTCGCTCGGCGAGGTGTGTGCACGCGCACAGCTTAGAGGGAACAGTGACTAAAACCCATTCGGGCTGCTCCAAAGACATGCCTGCTTGAAGGTGATCGCTCACCAACTACCATTCCAAGCGGACCTTTACCGCTTCCGGGCAGACCAGCTTCTGAGACAACGGGTGCTCTTGGGGAGACCACCGTGAGAGAAGAGACCGTTGAAGCAGACGCATATGTGCCCTGGCCCACGAAACCAGGTCCAAGGAGGCCACTATCGAACCTAGCAGCTGCATGTATCGCCACGCTGTCTGAGCTTTCATGCGCAAAAGCCGTTGCACCTGTGCCCAAATCTTCCACACTCTGACCTCGGGAAGCGACACCAAACCAGCCTCTGTATCGAACAAGCTCTGAGAAAGGCCAATTGACGCACTGGGCACAGCTGGCTCTTCGCCTGATTGACCACCCAACCAAGCTGCTCCAGGAACGCCACCACTCGTTCGGTAGCCCTGACTGACTCTTCCTCGGACCCTGCGCGAATAAACCAATCGTCCAAATAAGGATGCACCAGAATTCCTTCATTTCTCAAGTCCGCTGCGACCACCACCATCACCTTTGTGAACGTGCGCGATGCTGTGGCAAGACCAAACGGCAGAGCCTTGAACTGAAAATGCCCCGTGGGGACGGCAAAGCGCAGGAACCTTTGATATTCCGGCCTGATAGGAATGTGCAGATAAGCCTCTGTGAGGTCTATGGAAGAAAGCACCTCGCCTGGCTTCACTTCTAAAATTACTGACCGTAGCATTTCCATTAGGAAATGCGGCACCCTTAAGCTGCCGTTCACATGCTTGAGATCGAGAATGGGCCGAAAAGAACCCTCCTTTTTGGGCATTACAAAATAAATGGAGTATCGACCTAAGCCGCACTGGTCTCGGGGTACAGGAACCATCGCCTGCAGGCACAGCAACCGCTGCAGCGTCTCACACACCGCCTCTCTCTTTTCCCATGCGTTGCATGGAGACACCACCAAAGCATCCGCCAGAGGCTTGCAGAACTCTAGTGCATAACCCTTGCGGACGATCTCCAACACCCACTGGTCTGTTGTAATTGTGGCCCAGGCGGAGTAGAACTTCTGTAGGCGACCCCCTACTGGCAACTCCGGTTGGGCCTTCCTGACTTCATTGTGATGTTTTGGGCGGGGTCTGCTGGGAATTGAAATACCCCCTGGCCAAACCCTCGAGCGCCTCAAAAGGACTGCCCTCTTGTCATGAATCGACCCCTCTGGTATGGCCCATACAGCGGAGACTGAAACCTGCGGAAATCTCTCGCTTGACCTCTCTGTAGCCCCGCCCCCCCCCCTGGTCTTGGACCCTTTGGCCTGTCCTCTGGGAGCCGGCCTCCCTTAGAATCACCCAAATCCTTTACAATGTTCTCCAACATCTCCCCAAAGAGCAGCTTACCCTTATAGGGCAGTTCACTCAGGTGAGCCTTAGAAGACTTGTCCGCCGCCCAATTCCTCAGCCAGAGGAACTGCCTGGCCGCCACTAGGGACGCCATAGTCTTTGCAGATATTCTCACCAAATCATAACAGATATCAGCTAAATAAGCCGCCGCTGATTCCAGTTTGGCCCCTTCCGCCGAAGCACCCTCTTCCACCTCGGAAGATCCCTTCCCCTTGGAGCCAACAGGGGCCTTGAGACATAAGCCCCACAAATCGAAGCCTGAGGGCTAGAGCACTCGCATCAAAAGCCTGTTTGAGTATAGATTCCCAACTTCCGGTCCTGAAGATCCTTAAGGGTCGTGCCCCCTTCCACCGGAATAGTGGTCTTCTTGGTCACCGCTGAGATCAAGGCATCCACCTTGGGCATTCACATTAGCTCCTTTTCCTCTTGCGGTATTGGATACAGGCGCTCCAATGAGCGGCCACCCCTTAGGGTAGCTTCCGGGCACTCCCATCCCTATTCTGTCATCTGCTTGATGACCCTATGAACTGGAAAACACATCTCCAGGAACAAGCAGGAATGAGTCTTCACATATGCTTAGAAACATATGGGTACGTCGGTACCGACGGAGCCTGTGCGGGAACGCTCCCCAGCTTCCCAAAAAGGAAAGCTTTTGGGAGCATCCCACAGCGCCTGCGCGCTGCCTTCCCGCCTTTCCTAACCATCTCTCCTCAGTTCTTCTTTGCCGCGGAGCCAGCAGGTCGAGCCCTGTCACCGCTGAAGAAGTTCTTTATTTTTTTTATTTCTTTGGTCGCGTGTCTGCCTTCCCCGACTCCGGACCGGTACCGCCGGTCTTTTTCTCTTTCTTTCTTCAAAAAAAAAAAAAAAAACATATCTGTATTTTCTTCACTTAGTGTATTTTTCCTCTTGGGCCTCAGGGCCTACAAGAAAATTTTCCTCATGGAAAAACCAACCTCCGGGTTCAAGAAATGCACTAAGTGTAGCGGTACCATTTCTGTTACAGATACCCATGAATGGTGCCTTAAATGTTTGGGTCCTGAACACTCCATTCCGGATTGTCCGTCCTGCTCTCTAATGTCTAAAAGGGGTTTACAGAATCGAGCAGCTAAGCTCCATGTGCTGTTTCCCACTGATGCAGGGTCGGTAGCATCGACATCTTCCAGGTTGTCTTCTCCTGATGGATCTCGGGTAACCAAACATAAACCTAGCAGGTCCTCAAAGGTAGATCTCCCTCTAAGCATCGAGATGCCTCCGGGCTTGCCCTCGAGGATCCTGCACCAGCAAAACAACCCCGGCGGGAAGCTCCGGCTTCCAAAGCTCCTCCTATGGGGTTACAGGTTGACATCGATAGCACGGCCTCGACCGATCACCTGTTAGAATGTTCTGGGGTACCGGCACAATCTCCTGGTACCGATTTCCAGGCATTCATGGCGTCGATGGATCAGAATGTTCTGTCCATGCAGCGGGCTATTGCGGCCTTCATTCAAGCTGCGACGCCGATGGTACCACAACAAACTCCGTTGTCGGTATCAGCTCCGGTACCGGCACCAGTGCAGATACCGGTACCGACTGCATCGACATCGACCAGGATACCGGCTGCATCGGTTCCTTGTCCAGGGCTACTTCTCGGTACCGCTCCGGTACCGAGGACGCCCAATGTCGATACCGCTCAATACGCGTATCGAGCGTTAGAAGAGCACCCTGACAGGCGATACTTCGATTCCTCTGGTGATTCCGATTCATCAGATGAGTCTCCTGAAGTATCCATAGCCCTTCCTGAAGAGCCGCCTTCTCCAAAAAGAAGAATGTCTCCTCCAGAGGACTTGTCCTTTCAAGACTTCATAAGAGAAGTAGCTAAAGGACTTTCTATTTCAGTAACCTCTGAATCAGAGCCTAGAGCAAAAAAATTAGATATTTTAGGATACTCTAAGGCTCCTAGAGAGGCAGTCACCTTACCAATTCATGAGATTCTTTATGAACACATGATTGATTTATGGGAGACTCCTCTCACTCTCTCTCCTCATTCTCGCAGATTGGACACTATGTATCGTGTCCCTCCTTGTCCTGGATTTCAGAAAACTCAGCTTCCTCACCATTCCATTGTGGTGCAGTCAGCTATGAAGAGGATAAAGAGTACAAAGAGACACTCTTCTCCTCCAGGAAGAGAATGCAGGACCTTGGATGCTTTTGGTAGGAAAATCTTCCAAGCCAGTATGCTTATTGTCAGAATCAACTCATATAGCCTTTACATGGGTATATTTCTAAAAGAAGTTGCACAAAAACTGCATAACTTCCTCCCTTTTCTTCCAGAAGATAAAAGGGACGAATTCCTCATTTGGCTTAAGCATACTCAACACATTTCAAAGTTTTCCAACAGGGCAGCTTTTGACTCCTTTGAAGGTGCCAGCACTGTTCCCTCTAAGCTGTGCGCGTGTGTGCGCGCACACACCTCGCCGAGCGAGCGCACATACTTTACAACAGAGCGCACAAAAATTACGGCTCTGATTCTGATAGAAAACAACACAGACGTCTTAAAATTTAAAAGTTATGATTGTAATTACTAGAAATTCCCTGCTTCATTTAGTAATCATCTATTTTCATTTAATTTGATTAAAATCAATGTGGTGTACATACTGTATTCTGACGTGTAGTCAAATTTTAAAGTATATAACTCCGAGTGTCGTTATGTGGCGCACAAAAATTTAACCTTCCTTCAAAAGCTGCACACAGCTGATATTTTATGCGCACAAAGCCTACAGAAAATTAGAGGGAACATTGGGTGCCAGCAGAGCCTCAGGCATTGCCATAGCTGCTCGCAGAATTGCTTGGCTCCAGGCTTCTGATTTAGAACTCTGGGTTCAAGATGGCTTAGGAAATCTGCCCTGTACAGGTAAAAATCTATTTGGCAAAGAGTGGCAAATAAAAGCCACTCAAATGGATGCAGAAAACTCTGCTCTGGATAGACTTTCAAAGTCAACCTCCATTCCTGCCAAGAAAAAGACTTTCAAAAAGTCTTTTTTCAAAAAGGGCAGATTTCCTTCTACTTCTGGCCAACAATCTTCTACAGGTCGTTTTGCCACTAAGCGTCAGCAACCTAAGCAGGCCAGGCCTAAGCCTACAGGGGCTGCTGCAACTCAGCAGTCCCAACCCCCTCAGGGTTTTTGACTTGATGACAGAGAACTTAGCCTTTCTGGCTCTACAACAGCCAGAACCTCTCACCATTCCAGGAAGGTTAGCTCATTTTGCTCCCAGATGGGAGCAAATCACATCAGAGCAGTGGACCCTCTCCATCATAAGAGAGGGCTACAAACTTCATTTCTCAGACCTTCCTCCCCACACCATGGTGAGACACTTCAATTCTCCCACATCTCTTCTCGACCTTCTAGGTCAGGAGGTAGCTACCCTTCTTGCCCAAGGGGCAATAGAAGAAGTTCCTCCTCTTCATCAAGGGTCAGGGTTCTACTCCCCCTATTTTCTCATTCCAAAGAAGACAGGGGGATACAGACCCATTTAGATCTCAGAGAATTGAACAAATTTCTATGCAAGGAGAAGTTCAAGATGCTTTCTCTGGGCACTCTCCTTCCATACCTTCAAAGTCAGGATTGGCTTAGTTCTCTAGATTTCAAGGATGCGTACACACATATACTCATCCATCCCTCTTACAGAAGATTCCTACGGTTTCTTTTCCAGGGAAAACATTACCAATACAGAGTCCTTCCTTTCGGTCTGGCCTCTGCTCCAAGAGTGTTCACCAAATGCATGGCAATAGTTGCTGCATTTCTACGCACTCTGGGAATATTTGTCTTCCCATACCTGGACGACTGGCTCATCCGAGCTCCATCTCAGTCAGAGGCCCAGATTTCCCTGGACCGCACAAAGCGCATTCTGCAGTACCTGGGACTTGTGGTAAACCTCCCAAAGTCTCAGCTCACCCCTACTCAGTCCCTAGAATTCATAGGGGCCTGGTTGGATACCACTACTGCAAGGGCCTACCTTCCTCAGGCCCGTTGCCAACGTCTAGTGCAGTTAGCCTCCCAGATTCAGTCAAAAAGCCACTTAACTGCCCGGGAGATGCTACAACTGCTAGGCCACATGGCTTCCACAGTACATGTGGTACCCTATGCTCGCCTACACATGAGAGCAGCTCAATGGACTTTGTCCACCCAGTGGACTCAAGCTTCAGGAGCTCTCTCAGACCAAATAGCAACCACCAAACGTCTCTTTTGGTCTCTCCAATGGTGGATGTCCACTCAGAATTTGTTGCTGGGGTCCCCCTTCCAACAGTTGTTGCCCCAAGCAACCCTCACAACAGATGCCTCCCAAACAGGTTGGGGAGCCCATCTACAGGACCTCTCCACTCAAGGCACTTGGTCCCCACAGGAGACCTCTCTTCATATCAACCACTTGGAGCTTCGAGCAGTTTTTCTAGCTCTCAAGGTCTTTCATACCCTCCTCAGCTACAAGACAGTCCTCATTCATACGGACAATCAAGTAGCCATGTTTTACATAAACAAACAAGGAGGAACTGGCTCTCTGTCGCTTTGCAACGAAGCTTTAAGATTATGGGCCTTCGCCAGAGAGCATCAAATCCATCTCCTGGCAGTATACCTCCCAGGAGTCCAAAACTCTTGGGCAGACAGACTCAGTCGAGTTCTGCTTCCACACGAATGGTCCCTGCACATGGATCAGGTACTCAGAATCTTCCAAGAATGGGGAACCCCGGACATAGACCTCTTTGCAAGTCCGTGGAATGCCAAACTTCCTCGATTCTGTTCCAGAATTCCGTGTCAGGGAGTTCAGGCCAAGGATGCCTTCCTCCTTCATTGGGGTCAGGGCTTCCTGTATGCCTTTCCACCCATTCCCTTGATTCCCAAGACTCTGTTCAAACTCCAGAGGGATCAAGGATCTATGATCCTCATAGCTCCACGCTGGCCACGCCAAGTGTGGTACCCTCTACTTCTACATCTCTCCCAAGTCCCCTCCCTGGACTTGGGAGCTGCTCCAGACCTTCTGTCCCAGGAGGAAGGGACTTTGTGGCACCCAAACCCCAAGTCCCTACACCTCAGAGCTTGGTTACTGAAGACCTAGACCTTCAAGACTGGAATCTTTCTCAACAAGTGAAGGATATCCTCCATGCTTGCAGAAAACTTTCCACCAGGCGTTCTTATGCTTTTAAATGGAAGAGGTTTTTCATTTGGTGTGCTGAAAAGGGTCTTGACCCTCTAGCACTACCTTTAAATTCTCTGTTAGACTATCTCCTGCATCTTTCCAATGCAGGCCTTAAAACTAATTCAGTAAGAGTCCATTTGAGTGCTATTGCAGCATCCCTTAAGCCCATCAATGGACAACCTATTTCCTCTCATCCTCTCATTGCAAGATTCATGAGAGGCCTAACTTTAACTAAACCTCCCATTAGGCCTCCTCCGGTGGCATGGGACTTAAATTTGGTTCTTGGTCAGCTTATGAAGCCACCTTTTGAACCCTTAGCCACTACCTCCTTGAAGTTTCTTTCCTGGAAGGTTATTTTCCTAATTGCAGTCACTTCAGCTCGCCGCATCAGTGAACTGCAGGCATTGGTGGCTAATCCACCTTATACAAGGTTCCATCATGATAAGGTAGTCCTTAGGACAAATCCACACTTTATGCCTAAAGTGGTCTCACCTTTTCATCTTAATCAAGAGGTATATTTACCTGTCTTTTTTCCAGCTCCTCATGCATCCAGTGCAGAGAAGAATCTTCATACTCTGGATTGTAAAAGAGCTCTTGCTTTTTACTTACAAAGGACACAGCAACATAGAAAGTCTTCCCAGCTTTTTGTTGCTTTTGATCCTTCTCATTTGGGACTTCCAGTCTCTAAGAGAACACTGTCCAATTGGATTGCTCAGTGTATTTCTTTCGCCTACCAGAGTAAGAACCTTTCTCTGGAGAGCCATGTCACAGCTCATAATGTGAGGGCCATGGCCACCTCTATGGCTCATCTAAATTCTGTGTCCATCGACCAGATCTGTCGAGCAGCCACCTGGGCCTCGGTTCATACCTTCACAGCCCATTACTGCTTGGACAAGGACTCCCGCCAGGATGCCTTGTTGTTTGGTCAGGCTGTCCTCAAACACCTGTTCCATTCTTAAACAACTCCTACCCTCCTTCCCTGGATGGATGCCTGAGATCCATAGGAGGAAGTAGACCCCTTTCCAGGGTCTCATATCCTTGGGGATCTCCCAGGCATCTTAGCTAGGGAGTCCCCATATGTGAAGACTCATTCCTACTTGTTCCTGGAGATAGCACAGTTACTTACCTGTAACAGGTGATCTCTGGGAACAGCAGGAATAAGTCTTCACAACCCTCCCACCTCCCCTAGGAGTTGTATCTCTTTTTCTATCTTTCCCTTCCTCTCTCTCTCTATTGTCTCAGCTTTAAACTCGAACTGAGGAGAGATGGTTAGGAAAGGCGGGAAGGCAGCGCACAGGCGCTGTGGGATGCTCCCAAAAGCTTTCCTTTTTGGGAAGCTGGGGAGCGTTCCCGCGCAGGCTCCGTCGGTACCGACGTACCCATATGTTTCTAAGCATATGTGAAGACTTATTCCTGCTGTTCCCAGAGATCACCTGTTACAGGTAAGTAACTGTGCTTTCTGTTCCGTCTTAAACCCCTGGAGAAGAGGGTCCTCCAATGGTTCCTCTTGAACTACCGGTAGTGCTATATTCAGCGCCGCCAGCGACTGAGCAATGAGAGCTCCCAGCTCCTCCCTGTGAAAGACCCTAAAAACATTAGGATTGTCGCCTGGGACAGTCTCTCCTTCTTCCAGCTCCACGGCCCACGGATCCAGCCCCGAATCCGAGGTGAGCTCCCTGTCCTCTGTTGTCCGGAGCCCCGGAGCCTGCTGTCCTAACCACTCTGAGCCAGCCTCCATTCCAAGACCCTTCTGGGAAGGCCCTTCCCCCGGATCTTCCACCAATCTTATCTCTGCTCCTGGCAAAGCTGCCACCTTGGGAGCAGGACCTTGATCCTGAGTCTGCTTCCTTTTCATACAGTAGGCCTTTTGCATAGCCAAAATAAAATCTGCGGAAAACAATGACTCCAACCCCTCCTGCAGCCCTGATGATCTGGCTGCAGTGCTTGCCCTGTCTGCAAAGGCTTTTTGGACTTCAATTTACTTTTACCATGTTTCTTCTGCAGCGCGGTTGAAACGGCTGTCCCCTGTAAAATGGCCGCCGTTCCCGCCTTCTCCGCCGAACCTAAAGGCCTGCCTACCTCGTTTTCCACAGGAGCTGCCTTGTCCCCCATCGCGCCAGCAAAGATGCGTTTGATCCTGCTGCTACTCCGAACACACGTGTGGCACAGCCCAGGACCCGACAACCCCTGGCTGCTTCCATACTGTGCGCACACTGCCATGATCGACAGCATGCATGAAGAAAAAAAACCCCGGAGAACCCCGGTGCCTACTAACGCCGCAAGCTAAACACCTCTCTGATCGCACTCCCCAGGGGCTCTTGCCTATTAAAAATGCAGCCGGTGCTTCTCTCTCTCCCCTTTCTGCCGCTAGCAGAAACTGATTGTCGGCTGCGGAGGCAGGAAGGCGTGCTCTGGGGCTTCCAGGCACGTCCTCCAGGCAGTGAAAAAAGCTGCGCTCACCACTCGAGACAGGCTCTGCCTCTTCTGCCCCCTCAATCGGCTAGCACCACACCTGCGTCCACTGTAGCATCTTTACTTTCTGGAGTTACTGCTCTGCCAGAGGAAGCCAGAACCTCCTCACTGCCATTTCTCCTCTTTTTTTTTTTTTCAATCTTTCTCTCTTTCAACCCGGGAGCCTGCCTAACACCTGTCCTTCCTAGCTGCTGAGAACTGAAAAACTGAGTCAGGAGTGCTAGGGGGAGCTAGATATAGGGTCAGCAAGACTCTGTATTTCAGTCCTCAGCTGCTGAAGGAGGCTGACTACCCTGCTGTTCCTGGACTGGCCTGGAGAAACGAAGAGGAAATAAGTATTAATTTAAATAGCAGCACTGTTATTCAAATTAAGCAACTCACAACATCTGCTGCATATAGGTCCTAGAAATATTACCTAAGCTAAATCTGACACCCAAAGTAAAACCCCTGATCAGCAATATCAAGGCCATAACCTGCATAAAGGTACCATCTATTGAAACCATATAATTAAGATACAATAGTATGCAGCAAAACTCATTATGGAGAAAGTCTTAAGAACAAGAGCTCTAAGCCAAAAGAACGGGAGAAACCATTTATAGAGTGAAAAATAAAATCACTGCAGATTGAGGTGTCACTGGCAGACAAGTACCTAAAAAGACCCATGATATCAAAATTAATGAGAGATCCAAAAACTGAAAAATGCAACATTAACAGGAAGACCTTTAATTCCTGTTCCAATAATAAATTGACAATAACAGCAGAACCACAAAGGCTGTAGAGATAGGAAGAAAACAGAAAAGAAAGACATCAAAATAAAATGTTTTAGAAAACCCAAAGCAGTTCTACAGGGAATTTGGGAAAACATTGGTATGTTTTAATGGCACTAATTAAATATGAAATGTTAAAGTTCTGGAAAAATCTATAAGAGAATTCCATAGAGCACACCTGAGAAGCATACAGAACATGAGAAAGGCAAACATCAAAATTATGTAATGACCAGAAATAACAAACAAAGAGTTAGAAACCAGATTGTAAAGAACCATGGTTCTTATGAAATGCCCATCTTTTGACATACTTAAGAAATGAATAATCCCAGAGCTGAAGGAAGCAATAATATACCAGTCCACTATCCTTCACCACTATCACACTCAAAACAGGACCACGTGTACTGTAGCCACTACTGAAAGGAATAAAAAATATTGACTGACAATGTGAAAATATGTAGAGGTAAGAGGAACCGTTAGAATTTGGCATAAAGCTGACAAGAGAGTATTATCCCCGACAAATGCTAAGTTCCCCCTTATCAATCACTGGAACTTCAATAAACTCTTGAAAGTTCATTTCATTAATTTTATTATCAAAAAACTCTTTTTATAAATTTTCTTTATTTTTATAAAAATGCACACAAGGTCCTACATTCATATAATCTTAAACATATAATTGTGGCTGCTCTCTAAAAATAATTATACTGTCATTGTGATTCAGATCATACTCTTCTTCCACTGCATGCATTAACAGTTCATTTCTCATAATCCCATACGAAACTGAAGATACTTCCAGAGCTATAAACGCTATGGAAATTTAAACACATATCTGATGGGGATACTTTTGTGGCTCAAAGATTGCACATCAGTCTTCAAAAAGATGGCACACAATGTCCTGGCACACTACCTTTGAGATGCTTGGTCCATACATAGGCAGACACCTGATAACATTTGACCTATTACCTGGAAGATATGCAGTGTAGGAGACCAACGTTGGGTTTTATTTCAGCACTGGGCCAACACCTGTCCCTAAGGCAGAAACAACGAAACTTGTAGCAGGTCTGGTGCTATTAGGTGTCTGCCCGGTAGTGCTGGGACGCTGGGTGCCATCTTTATGAAGATAGAAGTATGATCTTGGAGCTACAAGTGTGTCCCTATCAGATAAGATAAGTTTCCATAGCGTTTACAGCTCTGCAAGTATCTTCAGTTTCATATGGGATTATGAGAAATGAATTGCATAGTAACATAGTATATGACGGCAGATAAAGACCAGTATGATCCATCTAGTCTGCCTAACAAGGTGGAAAGAGTAGGTGCACCTGCTGCTCCATGCAGATCACCCCTCCCCATGACTTTGTTTAGGGGTGTACCCACTGCTCCGTTTAGAGCACCCCTGTTTGTTGAGGTATGTTATGCTTATTTTGGTTTTATCCTGTTGCTATAAAGGGATCCACTGTGTGTCTCCCATGCCATTTTGAATTCTGTCACTGTATTCGCCCCCACCACATCCATCGGAAAGCCATGCCAAGCATCAACCACCCTTTCAGTGAAAAAGTATTTCCTAGCATTGCCTTTCAATTTACCCCCTTGCAGCTTCATGTTATACCCTCTAGTTTTACAGCTTCCCCGTCTTTAGAAGAGGTTTGTTTGTTCATTAATACTCTTTAAGTATTTAAAGGTCTGAATCATATCTCCCCTGTCCTTCCTTTCCTCCAGAGTGTACATATTTAGGTCTTCAAGTCTCTTCTCATAACGCTTCTGACGCAGGCTCCAAATCATTTTGGTCGCCTTCCTCTGAACAGTTTCCAGTCTTTTACATCCTTTGCGAGATACGGTCTCCAAAACTGAACACAGTATTCCAAGTGAGGCCTCACCAGTAACTTGTACAGTAGCATTAGTACCTCTTCCTTTCTGCTGGCAATTCTTTTTTGTATGCAACCCATCCTCCTGGCTTTTGCTACCGACTTGTTGCACTGTTTCGCCACCTTGAAATCCTTAGAATAATCACACCAAGGTCCTTCTCCTGGTCCGTGCACACCAATCTCTCGCCCCCTATCGCACAGCCACGCAACTGGCATGACCGCCTCGGGTCCCTCCCCCCTTTTCCCTCACCCCCCCCCCATGAATCACCACCTTACACCATGGGGTTCTTTCACAAATTATTTCGATTTTATTATTAACAACAATGGTATATTAACAACAATGGTATTTAACAGTACATAACAACTGTTGGCCACAGCATGCACGTGACCGTCTGCAAGACACAGTCTACAATGCCTTATATCACTTCTTTTCTTGCCCCCTCGAGAAACACAGCCACTATCCTGCCGACTTTGCCCATAGCAGGAGGGAACTCTTTAGCCGTGAAAGCTTTTCTCAGTCCCTTAGTCTTTCGTATCCTTCAGCCGAAAAGCTGTTGCGCCTGCCGTTCTAGCAGACTTGGCAACTTTTCTTCCTTGCCCCCCCCCCTTTTGCCCGCCGTCAAAGCAAGGCAGGGGGGAGCTCTCTGCGTGGTGTTCTTGTCACCATCTCAGTCTCTCCGGGGGGAGGTCCGTGTATCTCTCCCGTACCTCTCCCCCTTTACTTAAGGCCTAGGCTGTGTTCTCTCCCCGGGTGCGTTTTTTCCGCCAACCCCGTCAACAGCGACTCCTCGCTTGTTGTCGGGGCCCCACACATCAACGCGCCGCTGTGGCCAACATCCGCTTCCTCCATAGTCGTTCTACCGCATCCTGTATGTCGCAGAGAAAAATGTCCATTCCGATGTCTGAAAAGTGCACTCCATCTGGGCGAAACAGTCCGGGGCATCTCTCCTCTATTAGGTCGTGCGCAATGGTGCATCCCCCTATGGACCCCATGAAGCGGGCCATCCATCTGTTCACTTTTCTTCTTGTCCTCTCCAATGCCCTATGCGAGTTTTCGCCTCTCCACACTCGCCGGGGTGTGATGTGTGACCATGCCAATAGCGTCCCGGGAAATGTGTTTGCCAGCGTTAGGAGGTCGCCTTGCATCCTCTTGGTGAGCTCAACGCTGCGTGTGGATGCGAGGTCGTTGCCCCCCAAGTGGATCACGATTATCACTGGGTTCCCTGCAGCTCTCCCCCTTTGGAGCAAGGACGGCATTAGCTGGTCCCACACCATACCCCGTCGTCCCAGCCACACTACGGCCACGTCTGCACTTGGGAGTCCTAGGTTCAACCCCATTGGTCTACATCGTGCCCTCTTTTGTGCCCAGTGAACAAATGAATGGCCACACATCCACACTTCACGTGGCCCTATGTGGTGGCTTATTCCTGCATGGAGCACAATCAGAAAATATGATTACAACAGTATTCTTGCAAAGTACATTCGCTTTGTCACATTCCCTTTATCCCCACCCCCGTTCCTGGTCCGTTATTATCACACTTTCCTGGGCTTATGTATCTATTCAATTCTTGTTGGTTTTTTTTTTTTTTTTTTTGAATTTGCACCCCTTGGCCTTACAGCGCTGGACGTATATACAATTTGTATCTATCCGAGCGCCATCGGCCTATTTTCATTATCTGTTCTCGAGTCATTCCGATGCAGGCCGCCGTAGAAGCAGCCCCAATGCGAAAGGAGTGCGAGCCGTATAAGCTTGCATCCCGTCCAGTGCGTTCGATTATTAGCTTGAGTACTCTGCTGAATTGAAAACGTGATAAGGGGGCACCATTAGCGTGTATGAACCAGTGATGTTCTGAGCGCGCCCTTACTTGTTGGTATGCTAGCGCATTTTGGACTGGGCATGACAGGTCATTGTGCATGGCCGACAGCACCACCTGCGCCCCTTTCCCCTCCGCGTCGGTCTTGGACTTGCGTAACTGCAACACTATCGCTCTAGTGCGTATGCACACATCCCGCTTTACCAGTCCTCCGCGGGGGGTCGTTCGCTCCGATGCTGAGGATGCTACGAGCTCCCCTACCCGAAATGCTCTGTAAAAGGCCCAGGAAAAAGCGCATCTAAACAACCTCGTCTCGTACTCATCATAACACACTAGGCTGGTCAGTACCATCAGTTGTTGGAGCATCTGATGCGTGATCGGGCGGCGTTTGTCCATCTTCCGGGGCTGTTCCCGGGACCAGCCTCTCATCACTTTCTGTACAATAAACCCAGCCGTGGGGCTCTGCTTCCCCATCGCCTTTGCAAAAAATGACACAGCCGCTAAACGGACTTGTACCGCGGCCTTTGTGTAGCCATTGGTTTTGCAGTGCATAATCCATCGCACTATTGTTGCCACTTTTAGTCTGTCTTCGAGCTGTATGCGGGCCTCTCTGCAAAAAGTCTGGTATTGCTCCCATGCCGCTATGTATCTGCGCCGGGTGTTCTCGGCTAACGCTCCCAACAGGAGCTCCCAGATCTCGGTGGACCACACTCCCAGACTTGATACGGGACCGATGTCTTGACTCCGTCGGCTTCGGGCGCCAGCTGGTGAAAAAGCCTGATCTTAGAACGAGAAAGAGCATCAGCAATGTTATTATTCTCGCCTTCGATGTGGGTGGCTCTCAGGGTTATATTATGCGCCAGGCATAGCAGCACTATTCGTCTTAAGAGCGCCACTACCCTTGGCGTCTTGGCTCGCATATTGTTTATCGCCCACACCACCGCTAGGTTGTCGATGCGGAAGTTGATAGCCCTATTGGCGAGCTCGTGGGCCCAAATACAAAGGGCTACCATTATCGGGAACAGCTCCAAGAACGTGATGTCCCTGGTGATCCCAATCCTGTGCCACTCCCTGGGCCATGTCTCCGAGCACCACGCCCCTTTATAGTATATGCCGAAACCAATCCCCCCCGAGGCGTCGGTGAAGAATTCTAGTTCGGCATTGGATATCGGGAGCGCTTGCCAGAAGGCCAGGCCGTTGAAGGCGCAAAGGAATTGCAACCAGACCTGGAGGTCTTCACGCATCTCCCTGGTGACTCTGATGCGGTGGTATCTTTTTACTATACCTTTTGTTGCCCATGCCATACGCCGGCAGAACACCCTCCCCATGGGTATCACCCTGCATGCAAAGCAAAGGAGGCCCAGCATGGACTGGAATTGTTGTAGTGTCGCCTTTCGCTGGCTGTGCAATAATTGCATCTCTTTCCTCAACTTCAGCACTTTTTCCGCTGGCAAGCGCGACCTGTGTGCCGGCACGTCTAATTGTATGCCCAGGAAAGTGAGGACCCTTTTTGGGCCCTCTGTCTTCTCCTTTGCCAACGGGATTCCGAACTCCCGTGCCGTCTGCTCGAAGATATCTAGTATCCTCTTGCAGTCATCCTGGTCTTTTCCCACGAATAGGAAATCGTCCAGGTAGTGCACCACCGTATTGGGGCCGGCCAGATCTTCTACCACCCAGTGTATGAATGAACTGAATTGTTCAAAGTATGCACATGATACTGCGCATCCCATGGGCAAACATTTATCATAGAAGAACTCTCCATTGAACGAGAAGCCCAACAATGGAAAAGATTCGGGGTGAACTGGCAATAGGCGGAACGCGGACTCAATGTCCGCCTTCGCTAGTTGTGCTCGGGGCCCCTTACTTCGGATGATTGTAATAGCTTGGTCCATGGTTGAATATTTAACTGAACATAATGCCGGATCAATGTAATCGTTGACGGACTGTCCCTCGGGGTATGATAGGTTATGAATTAACCTAAATTGCCCTGGCTCCTTTTTGGGTATCACTCCCAATGGGGAGACTATTAGGTCCTTGAATGGGGGTGACTGGAAGGGACCCGCTATTCTCCCCATACCTAATTCCTTTGCTATTTTGCTGCGGGCGATCTCGTTATGTTTTTGGACGGATGGTGGGTTGTTCAGTAAGCACGCTTGCTTTCTGTTCTTTAAGATTAGGGATGGAATGCGGAAACCTTGTGCGAAACCTTCCGCTATACAAATAGCTATATCCCGCTTAGGATATACTCTTAGCCATGGCCGCATACGCTCAAGGCTGATGGGTGTTGGCGCCACCCCCTTCGGTGGATCGCTGCGGCATTGCTCTGTATGGCTTCGCCTCTCTTGCCGCCCTACATGTGAAAGCGGGATGTCCTCCCCCGCATCCCGAGCAGGAATGCTTGAATTTGCACGGCTGCCAGTTACAACTCCCCGCGTTGTACTGTCTGCATGCTCGTCTCCCGGGCCACTGATTGGCTTGCCTCCCTTGGTTATTCTGAAAGGGCTGTTGCCACGGGGTGCTCGGGAGTGGCTGCTGCCACCCATCTTGACACAATGGCCTATTGTGTGCCATTTCTTCGCCCCACATGTCCAGCACTCTATGGTACCATGCTAGGGTGGGATCGTTGGCCATGTTCCTCCTGAACTTCACATCATAGTTTAGCCAGGCCCATCCCCCGTATTGCTTATGTGCACGAGTAATCGTGTCCAGGTACTTGGTCAGGTATGGCCCTGCTTCGGGTTCTTTTTCCATCACCACGCTCATAAAGAGGTGGAATGCCGCCACCCAATTGTTGATGGATTTGGGGATTTTAGGTTTCCTATCCCTCTCGCTTCTTCTCTCCCTATCTTTTCCACTGGTTGACTCATCTTCTTGATCCCTGAGTAGGAGCGAGAATATGTCAATATATTCTCTCCTCCAAATCCTCTTTTTGATCTTTTTGGGCACCGACACGGCCAGGGAGCTGACCCCGCAGCGTGGATCACGGCTGGTGTCATGCCAATCCATCCGCGTTCTTTGGGCCGCTCCCGCCGGCGTGCATGTGTCGTCCTCACCCCTCTGACTTTGCCCCGACCAGGCCTCTCTGAGGGGATGGGAATGTTTTGCGCTCTTCTTCCTCTTAACTTTCTTTAATGCGTAGCGCATCACATCTGCCCATTCTATGTCCCTGTCACTATCTGAACTGGACCTGTCCGATGATGATGTCGCTGACTCTGGCGCCCCCTTTTCGCACCCCGACTTACCATGTGCTGGGTTGGGTGTGGTTGTGCTGGTGCTCGTCGATGGCACTTCGTAGTTCGTAGAGGCCAGCGCTCCCAACCGTTGCTTAACTGAGCTCAGGCCATGCTGTGTAACCTGCTCCCGGACCATCTGGAGCAGGTCGTCAAGTTCTTGGTTCTGTGGCGGGGCCGCGTTCCATGGTTGCTGTGGTGTCCTCTTCCTGGTACTTTGACGTGGTTTCACTGCTGCTGCAGGGGCCGTTGCTTCGCGGCTAGCCTTCTGAGCCCCTCGCGTGTTTTGCTTGTCCGCAGCTCGTGCTTTTGATGCCGCTGCCGCCTTCGGTGCCGCCCTGTTGCCTCGTGGCCTAGAAGCCTTTGGTGTCTCCTTCCTCGGAATTTCTCCGCTAAGATAGAATACTATGCAAAGGCGATAAAATTTACATTACTATCGTATAGGATGCTATCTATAATCCCGTGCTCTTCTCGGCATTTTTCACTAGTATAGCCTTACTATGTAGTGGCAATGGGAAAGGCCTAGTTACAGTCATTCATGATGCCTGCCACATTCCCGTCCTCTACCTCTTAGCTACCCATGGCCCTCTGCCAGCAGTATATATATATATATATATTCACAATAGCGATCTCACTCTCTAAACGACCCCTGTATCCATGCATTCCCCACTTCAAACCATATATCCTAGTTGCATTTGGAATTCCATCCCATCTTGTTCTGTATCCCTTCCATTGCATAGCATATTTTATTTACCTCTTCTATGAAGAAGGGCATATGCGGCTGCTCTCCTCTATGCCCTCTATCCCCCCACTCCCTCCCCCTCCAGGCCCTCCTCCCCCCTCCCCCCCTGCATCCCCTGAGTAACCCCCGCACCTCTTGCTCTCTGGGCATGGCCACGTGCAACGCACGTCCCGTCATCTCTCCACACTGATTTATTTTTATTTTTCATCTTTTGTCTTTTGCCTTGCAGGTAAGCTGGCTGGCCGGCTGGCTGGCTGGCTGGCTGGCCTCGTTCCCCCCCTTGCTCCGGGTACGGGCACCTCGGCTGCTCCGGCCCCCCACCGCTATCAGCTCGCTCTTCCCCCTCCCCCCCCCCTCCACTCCCCGTGCACATCTTCGATACTTGCTTTTTTGTATCTCTTCTGGCAGCGCGACTGCCTGTCTCCGCTCAGAGTCTCGGCGATCAACACTCGCTCCTCCACGTGGAGGGGGTGGATCAGCCGGAGCACCCTCTGTAGCCTGCCTACTCTCCTCTGCTCCTCCACGTGGCCTCGATCAGCGCTCGCTGGCAACTTTTCGGACGGACGCGTTGCGGGCGTAGGAGCGCTGGGAATTGTCTCCGCAGTCTCGGTCCCCGTACAGATGCTCGGAGGTGAGCAGATGACTCTGGGTGGAATTTTTGTCTCTCGTCGCGCTGTTCGGGGAGTCGGCAGATGTCCGGCTTCTTCCTGGAAGGAGGGGGAGCTGCAAAGAGACCGCACTCGCGCCGGGCGCGCTTTTTGAATGCAACTCTTCGCCCGCCCCCTCCCTCGCCTTCCCCCGCCCCTTCCCTGCCCTCGGCTTGCCACCGCATGCCTGTGCCCGGCTGCGTTGATTCGCAGCCGGGTCTTATTTTTCCCTTGGATTGCTGCTTCCCAAGTGCATGACACTGCACTTCTTTGCATTAAATCTTAACTGCCAAGCATTCTTCCAGCTTTTGTAGATCTTTCCTCATGTTCTCCACTCCCTCAGTGGAGTCCACTCTGTTGCAAATTTTCGTGTCACCTGCAAAAATAGACTTTTCCATTCAGTCCTTCAGCAATATCACTCACAGTGCTGTTAATGTCCTGGGACCGGTACTGTTAATGTATGTAGTGGAAGAAGAGTATGATCTGAATCATAGTGACAATATAGTCATTTTTACAATACATTTATTCATTTTTGATCAAGTCCACAATGGAGAGCAGCCACAGTTATATGTTTAAGTTTAGATGAATGTAGGACCTTTGTGTGCATTTTTATATAAAAAAAAGAAAATTTATTAAAATAAAAGATTAGACTTGCCCAGGCCATGGTACTTTCAATAACATCATATGGATGTGAAAGTTGGACAATAAAAAAGATAGACAGGAAGAAAACTGATGCCTTTGAATTATGGTGCTGGCAACGAATACTGTGTATATCATGGACTGCCTGAAGAACAAACCAGACAGTACTAGAGAAGATCAAACCTAAGCTTTTCTTAGAAGCTCAGATGACAATACTTCAACTTTCATACTTTGGACACATCATGCGAAGAGAGAGATCATTGAAGAAAAACATAATGCTTGGGAAGGTAGAAGGTCACCATAAAAGAGGAAGGCCAGTAATGAGAAAGATCGAATAACAGCAGCTATAGATACCACTCTATCAAAAATGAGCCACTTGGCTGAAGACCGAACAAAGTTTAGGTCCAGAGGATCGCCAGGAGTCGACACCGACTCAATGGCACTTAACAACAAAATGAATGAAATGAACTTTCAAAAGGCTATTGAAGTGAGCCAATGATTGATAAGGGGGCAGTTAGCACTCATCGGAGATAATATCCTTTGTTATCTCTATGCCCAGTTCTGATGGTTCCTCATTACCTCTTTACATATTTTCACATTGTTGGTCAATATTTTTTATTCCTTTCAGTAGTAACTACAGCACATGTCCTGTTTTGCGTGTGTGTTAGTGGTGAAGGATAGCGGATTGGCATCTTTTGACACAGACATTTACCCTCTCTCCTCCAACATCTGGCAAACTGCATAAATCAATTGAAAACTCAAAACTAATACCACATATCTATTAGCAGGAAGATCACATCTCCTTTCATACAGTAACCTAAGAAATGTTCCCCAAAACTTCTAAACAGTATCTTGTTTATGTACAATCTGTAAGTTGTTAACTGCAATAGAAACATAGAAATATGACGACAGAAAAAGACTACATGGCCTATCTAATCTGTCCTTCCATATCAACAACTACAACAGCTCCCTTTTTATATTTATTTATTTATTTACATTCTCTTATATACCACGCTATTCTGCATCAGTGCGGTTTACATTGAACAAACTGAAATTACATTGAACAGGGCATTATAACTTGGAGATAACTATTTTACAGGGAACATGGGCTATGGAGGGTTAAGTGGCTTGCCCAAGACCACAAGGAGCACCTGTGGGATTAGAAACCCCAGTCCTTCTGGCCCAAGGTTGCTGTCCTCTAGTGGGATTTGAACCCCCGACCTTCCAGCCTGAAGTACCTTGCCCCAACCACTAGGCCACTCCTCCACTCCCTGAATTCAGTTACTGTCCTCATCTCTATCTCCTCCACTGGGAGACTATTCTACGGATCCACTACTCTTTCCGTAAAGAAATATTTCCGCATATCACTCCTGAATCTGTCTCCCTTCACCCTCATCCCATGTCCCCTCGTAGCAGAACTTGCTTTCAATTGAAAGAGGCTCTCTCCATCTTGGCTAGCTGTAAGAAAAATCAAAATCTCAGTATAGCACGGATTGGCTATAAAACTTTTACAAAGGTTTTGATAGCATCCCAAACTCTTGGATAATAAGGTGCTTTGAAATGTCAAAATTAAGTTTGGTGTGATCAAGTTCACCATGAAAATGTAGCAGACAGCACACCATCTGAATTCTGAAAATGGGCAAATTATCATACCTAATGTCAAAATCCAGCAAGGAATATTTCAGGGAGACTCCATTGCCATGCTTGTTTTGTCTGGTACTGAGCACTCTCCTTAAGTCACTGGACTAGGATATAATTGTAGAGAAACAAATAATCCACAGATAGCTTCTCACATACTATTTACATATGATTTGAAATTTTACAGTTCCTGCGATTGTCACTTAAATGAACAGCTTTGAAAAGTGAAGAGCTTCTCAAATGAAATCAGAAGGATATTTGACCTGGACAGATGACCTTCCTTAGAAGGATAATTTAGCAAAACTGAACATATCTCACTGAAATATGCAAGATAAAGAAATTTAAGCAGGAAGTTATATTTAAAATATATAAGAACAGATGAAGGTGCAAACAGCACAAATCACAGAGAAAGTATTAGCAAAGAGTATTACAAAACTGAAACTAATAAGAATAAAAAACGAATCTACTACTAAAAGGATGTGAGCTAAATCTTAATATTGAAAATTACTTTGACGGCACAGCATAAGATACAAGCTTTCAAGCAGCATTCTCTTACACCTTTGAAATTCTTGAGTGATCCTATAAAAATATTTTAAAAAATTGGGTATAAGAAGAAGAAAACTCCTCCATTTCCATCAATTAATCTATCCGAATCAGTATATGCTGAGATTGTACATCCCCCAAAGTGCAAGACTGCATGACTTCTAAAACACATAGAGCTAATTAGGTACTCTCTTTTTAAATTTAAATTTTATTGAGTTTTAAACTCTGAACAAATTACAAATATTCAAAAAGTGTTGGGGGTACAAAAATGTAGAGTCTCAGTGGATTTCCATCTTTAAACTTGAACAAGCATTCGATGAACAGAAGGAATGAGTTGAGTGAAGCTACTGAATTCGAAAAAGAAGAGGACAAAGCTCTTTAAAAGGTGAACTGTCAAACCAGGGAAAAAAACTGTCAAAAAACATAAATGTAGCAGGCGGTACCGAGAGTTACTGCAGCAACTACATGTATAAGGAAACTTACAGGAAGAACAACCGAGTCCACAATGCAAGGTTTGACTTTAGGAACCACCACCTAGAAAAAGGATTTAGGTGTCATCGTGGATAATACATTAAAACCCTCTGCCCAGTGTGTAGCAGCAGCCAAGAAAGCAAATAGAATGCTAGGAATCATAAGGAAAAGAATGGAGCATAAAATGAAGAATATTATAATGCCTCTGTATCGTTCCATGGTGCAACCACACCTTGCATATTGTGTGCAATTGTGCTCACCATATTTTAAAAAGGATATAGCAGAAATGGAAAAGGTACAGAGGAGTGACCAAAATGATAAAGGGGATGGAAGGGATACCCTTATGAGGAAAGACATAAAAGGTTAGGGTTCGAAGGGTGAAGTTAAACTAAGATGGTGTCAGTTAGATTCGTGTGAGACAGCTGAATTTCTCATGGGTAAGAAGCAGAAAGCTAAGGGAGGTTTGCAGCCCTCTCAAACCCCCGTAACCTCTCAGCCTGTTTCTTCTGGCTGTTTGGCCTTTGGACTCTTACTTGACTCGTCTGCCTCGGTATCCAGCAACAGGACAGGTTACTCCAGCTGCAGACTCACCGGGGCTGGGAAGCTTGGTGTTTGCTTTGGAGCTTCCATCTCTCTCCCCTAGTCTGCGGCCTGCGCCGAAAATGGCGTGTTTCCAGCAGTCCGCCAACGAAAGCCTGCTGCCACAATTCTCACTGGGAGAGCAGGAGTCGCTAGATCAGCAAAGGCCAGGCACAAGAGTGGTTGGTGTGGCATGTGCTTCTACCCCAGAAAAACTTCAACACACTCGGGCTACGGCGCTATCGGGTGGAAGTTGATCAGTGGGGTGGACCACTATATCACAAGGAGATGGTACGTCTGCAGGAATGGAGGTGAAAACAACCCAAGCAGGTGATGTTTCTTCATTCACATTTGTGAGACCAGTAAACTTCACTCTGGATTGCATATGGACAGCCATCGTCTCATTGGGGGAAGCCTTATTGCCTCAAGTGTCTTCCTTAACAGTTAAAGTTAATGGGAATTCTGCTGTGATTGAACTACTGTAATGATGGTCACAGCTCAGGTCACAGAAGCACGTTCCAAGTTGTTGTTGTTGGAAGGACAGACTGAATTTTTATTAAGAATTTTGCCTCAGTGGATACCATATTGTAACAGCTTGAAAACGTTCCACGAGTTTCATCAGTTTCAGCAAGAAGACTGGAAGACTGGGCATCAAAATGGCAGATGAAATTTAATGTGGACACGTGCAAAGCTATGCACCTAGGGAAGAACATCCCAAACTGTGGTTACATGATGCAAGGTTCCACATTGGGAACCACCACCCAGGAAAAAGATTTAGGTGTCATTGTGGACATGTTAAAACCCTCGGCCCAGTGTGCAGCGGCAGCCAAGAGAGCAAATAGAATGCTAGGTATCATAAGGAAAGGAATGGAAAATAAAACAAAGGATATTATAATGCCTCTGTATCGTTCCATGGTGCGACCGCACCTTGAATATTGTGTGCAATTCTGATCGCCGTATCTTAAAACGTTTATAGCGTTATTAGAAAAGGTTCAGAGAAGAGCCACCAAAATGGTAAAGGGGATGGAAGGATACCCCTATGAAGAAAGACTAAAAAGATTAGGGCTCTTTAACTTGGAAAAGAGACGGCTGAGGGGAGATATGATAGAAGTCTATAAAGTAATGAACGGAGTGGACGGGTAAACGTAGATCGATGGTTTACGTCATCAGAATATAGGAAGACTAGGGGACATGCAATGAAGCTACAGGGTAAAGTATTTAAGACAAATAAGAGAAAATATTTTTTCACTCAACGTGTAATCAAACTCTGGAATTTGTTACCAGAGAATGTAGTAAGAGCTGTTAGTGTAGCTGGGTTTAAAAAAAGTTTGGACAAGTTCCTGGAAGAAAGGTCCATAAACCATTATTAAAAAGGGACCCAGGATATCACTGCTTGACCCAATACAAGCATTGTGGAACCTGTGTCTTTTGGGGTAACTGCTAGGTATGTATGACCTAGATTGGCCACTGTTGGAAACAGGATACTGGGCTTGATGGACCTTGGTCTGACCCAGTATGGCATATCTTATGTTCCTATTAATGAGTATTTGATGGATGTTTTGACCGTTCTGCAGGATTCACTCCCCCTTATGGTGAAAATGTTTACCTAAGGATAGAAGTTGGCATCCCTGGAGACCATGGAGGCTCAACAACTAGATATACTGAATGTTTCAGATGTGCTAGAATCATCACAAGAGGAACCTGTGGTTCCCACTACATTGATTGTAACATTTGTTCTTCTGTCGGATAAAGAATAGCTCTTAAAGCTTTTCTTTCGCAAAAGGAATCTAATGTTTCGTGATTTAAGAATAAACATCTATCCTGATTTGGCGAAAGTCACGCAGAGAATTTCTTCTGTTGCGCCCTGGGGTACTGCAGCTGGGAGGACTCTTTTTCTTGAAGCACCCTTGTAAGTGCTTAGTGAATTATCAAGCAGTTTCTTATATTTATTATGAGCCTTCCCAGCTGCTAGCCTTTGTGAATGCTAGACGTATTGAATCCTCTGTTGATTCCATGCCAAATGTGCCATGATTTAAATGTACTGGATACTAATCTAGCTTTCTTTTCTTGCACTTTTAGTATTATTTTTTTCTTTTGACTAAGTCCACCCCTTCTCCTTGTTGTGGGCTAGGGTGAGCAGACAGCTTAATGTTGCTTGATTGTGCTTTGTATAAGCTTTCCTGTGTTATAACTTGCTGTTTAGCTCTATTTTGTACAAGGATGTTTTTGATAACTTTCTGGGATGTTAATTAAAATTGTATAAAGATTTTTAAAGAAAAAGGTTAGGGCTCTTCAACTTGGAAAAAGCAGGCTAAGGGGAGATTTGATAGAGGTCTATAAATTAATGAATGGAGTGGACAGGTAAACGTACAGTAGATCAGATCTTTACTCCTTCAAAAAGTAGAAAGATGGGGACACGCAATGCAGCTACAATGTAGCTCAAGACTAATAGCTGAAAATCTTTTTTTTTTTCACTCAACATGCAATCAAACTCTGGAATTTGCTACTGGAAGATATAGTTAAAGTTATTAGTGTAGCTAGGTTTAAAAAAGGGTTGGACAAATTCCTGGAGGTAAAGTTCATAAACCATTATTAAAAAGGACCTGGAAAATCCACTACTTACCCCGAGACAAGCATTGTGGAACCTGTGTGGAGTAGTTAGAGCAACTGTCTAGTACCCAGAAGATCAAGGGTTTGATTCCCACTGGCACTCCTTGTGACCTTGGGCAAGTCACTTTACTTTCCATTGCCTCCGAAGAAAAGGCTGGCAATCTACCTCCGGTGATACATTGCCAAGAAAACCCAGAGGTAGCTGGGTCGCTATGAGTCAACACGGACTTGATGGCACTAAAAAAAAAAAAAAAACGAGACAAGCATTGTGGAACCTGTGTACCTTTTTGGGAAACTGACAGGTACTTGTGACCTGGATTGGCTACTATTGGAAACAGGATACTGGGCTTGATGGACTTTGGTCTGACCTAGTATGGCATTTCTTAGTTCTTATGTATCACATGAATTGTTAAGGAGAGGTAAATACAAATCTAAAGATAAGAGATTAATAACTTCAGTACAAGACAGTGGACTATGGATAAGAGTTCACAGCCTGCATGGGAAAAATAAAGTGAAACAGACAAATGCAGATTCTGTAGAGCAGAAACTGTTACATATCTCTTTGTTGCATGTCATATGATGATTTCAGTAAAGTAGCATGGTTCACCCACTACAAAATGTGTAAACACTTTAACTAGGGCTTCTGTTTTTTTGGTTTTAAGTGGAAACCTCGGATAAAACACCCCATGGAGAATTTAGGTCTTACAATTATTTATGTATTTATTTATAACGTATAAACCACGAAACTGGTCACAACATCCTATGCGATGTACATTTTAACATACATAATCATAAAACATACACAGTAGTATACACAGTTCACAAAAAATATTAAATCATTAATGTGAACCCTAGCAAAATCATATTATCATTAAGAATTCACTTAGGGCCCGATTCTGTCCCGGACGTAGATCTCCTTTGTATGTGCGGGCTGAGCCGGACATACAAAGGAGATCGCGATTCTGATCCCGTGGGTGCCCCATGGGATCCGGCCTGCACATACATGCCCTGCCCGACTAACTCAGTCAAGGCATTTAAATGGAACCGCGGCACCATGGCGTCATGTTGCCATGACACCATGGCTTCATTTAAAAAACGCGATACCGGCCGCCTGCATAAAAGAGTTAATTCCCCACAGCCCGACCCCCTATCCAGCCTCTTAAGGCCAGGGTCGGGCTGTGGGGAATTAACTCTGGCCCCCCCAGCCCCATCCGCACGCCGATGATGACAACAAATGAGGTCCAGAGAAGCTATTCCACCCAGGGGGTGGAATAACTTCCCCAGCCTTTTTGCCGGCCCTGGACATACAGGGCCGACATTAGAATCTGCCCTGTATGTCCACGGCCTGTGACCGCCCACTGCCCGTCCACTCTTGCCCCTGGGCTACCTCTTCCCCACCCCCAACTAACTTCCCCACACAACCGGCAGAGAAGTTAGTCAGAGCCTGTAGCAGCCACAAATAGCATGGATGGACGTCCCGTTGGGATGTCCATCCCCACTATTCGTGGTTCAGAATGACCCCGTTATTAAAAAGTAAAATTAGACCTTACCTGATAATTTTCTTTCCTTCAATCCCTCCCGTTCAGATGCATGGGTTTATGCCCTATCACCAGCAGATGGAGACTGAGAACAAAAGTTCTGATGATGTCACCCCAAAAGATCCCTGTGAATCATTGACTACTCCAGTATCCTACTGTCCAAACAGACTCCACATATAGAAAGTTAGAACCATATTTGCTATAATCGGAAACATTATGGGCCTGATTTTCAACTGGGCAGACTATGCGCCGCTACAGTGTATAGCCCTGCCCACTGACCCTTAAACCTGGATATTCAATGCTGCAGTAATGGCATTGAATATCCAGGTTTGGCACAAAGTGGATTCACCCGTAGAGCCTAACTGGGTAGAGGCAATATTAGACCGCTACCCGGTTAGCATTCACTAGGTGAGCGGCAGTCACCGCCTCCGCTCTGTCCTGGAATGCCCCCAAAATGCCCCGATAGAAGCAAACATGACGGCAGAAAAAGACCATATGCCCTATCTAGTCTGCCTTTCCATATCAACTACAATAGTCTCCTTTTTACCTTTAGAGATCCTCTGTGTTTGTCCCATGCTTTTTTTTAATTCAGATACTGTCCTTGTGTTCACCACCTTCACTGGGAGACTATTCCATGCATCTACCACTCTTTCCATAAAGAAATATTTCCGCATATTACTCCTGAGTCAATCCCCTTTCACTCTCATCCTATGTCCCCTCATATCACAGCTTGCCTTCAATTGAAAGAGATCCTCCTGTGCATTTATGCCATGGGGGTATTTAAATGTCTCTATCGTATCTCCCCTATTCCACACTTTCCTCTAAAATATGCATATTAAGATCTTTAAATCTGTCCTCATATGCTACATAACGAAGACAACCAACCATTTCAGTGGCCACCCTCTGCATCGACTCCAACCTGTTTATATCCTTTTGAAGGTGCGGTCTCCAGAATTGCACAAATACTCCAAATGAGGTCTCACCAGAGACTTATACAGAGGCATTATCACCTCCTTTTTTCTGCTGACCATTCCTCTCCTTATAAACCCAAGCTTCCTTCTGGCTTTAGCAGTCGCCTTTTCTACCAGTTTAGCTACTTTAAGATCATCAGACACAATTATGCCCAGGTCCCGCTCTTCTTTTGTGGAAAGAAGTACCTCACCTCCTACACTGTACCGCTTCTTTGGATTTTTTCAGCCCAAATGCATGACCCTGCATTTTTTAGCATGAAATTTCAGCTGTCAAATTCTAGACTATTCTTCAAGCTTAGCTGGATCCCTCCTCATGTTATCTATGTTTATGTTTATTGGTTTGATATACCACCATTCAAGTAATAGCATAGCGGTTTACAAAAAAACAGAAAGTACAGAAAAGGCCCAATAGGCCGGGAAAAGAAAAGAAATTACAATGTGTGACAGGAAAGCACTCAAGACACTTAAATACACATAATCAAGGAGAAAAGGAGTGAGGAAAAGGGTAGTTTCACACAAAAGGGGAGGGGAGGTCAAAAGCGGAGGAAAAAAGGTGAGTCTTCAAATCTTTCTTATAGGTGGGATAGTGCTGTTCGAGTCTGAGGGAAGTGGGTATTGAGTTCCAGAGGGCAGGACCGATAAAAAAGAAAGCAGAAGAGCGTGCAGATTGTAAGTGAGTATGTGATGGAGAGGGGAGGTGAAGGCGGTTGATGTGTAGTGATTGGAGTGAGCGAGTGGGAGTATGAAACTGAAGTAGATCTGCCAGGTACTGAGGGGTGTGATTGTGCAAGACTTGATGGGCCAGCGTGAGGATCTTATAGTAGATGCAAAGTTGAAGGGGAAGCCAATGAAGGTGGAGGAAGAGGGGAGTGACATGATCCCGGAGTGAGGCGTGAAAGATAAGGCGTGCGGCCTACACCTTCTTGCATGTCGACTCTTACAGATTTTGGTATCATCCACAAACAAGCAAACCTTACCCAACATCCCTTCAGCAATATCACTAACAAAGATGTTAAAAAGAATTGGACCAAGAACAGATCCCTGCAGCACACCACTTGTAACCATGGTTACAGTTCTCTGGCAACCACTGGGCCAATAAGGCCCTTTGAGGATGCCTTGTTAGCCCTGGCACACGGAACCAGATCCAGTGTCGCTGCCATGGACCCCGAGAGTTGCAGGTAATGCCACGCTGAGGGAGAGCGCAAAGCTACATAGAACAGATGAGTTTTGAGCAAGGTTTTAAATTTAGCTTAGCTAGGTTCTAATCAGATAGCAGGGGGCGGGAGGGAGGGAGGTAGGTTGTTCAAAGGAATGAGGCCAGGAAGTAAAAGACAGAATATCAGGTGCTCTCCGGGTCTGCATGGGAAAGAGAGGTAAGGAACAGACGATCCATGTGCATGGAACGGAGGGAGCGATGAGGGGTATGTAGAATGATGGCAGATGAGCGATATGATGGAGCACCAGAATGAAGTGTCTTGTGAACTTGACTGAGAAACCTATATTGAATGCGTGAGGAAATGGGGAGCCAATGTAATTGCTGCAGAAGGGAGGTAACATGGTCAAAATAGGATGCATGAAAAATCAGTCTGGCTGCAGTATGCTGGATAAGTTGGTGTAATTCAAACTTAGGAAGACCGGCCAAAACAAAATTGCCATAATCAAGGCAAGAGAAGATAAGTAACACAACCAGTCACTTGTGCTGACATAAAGAAGAGGGATCTGATGCTTCTAATGTGACAAAGAAGGAGAAATGAACTTTGTACAAGAGAACTAATATGCACATGGAAAGAAAAGAGCAGAATCTATTGTGATACCCAAGTGTGGAAAGAGGGGATAAGAGTGATGGGGGGGGGGGGGGAACTAAAGGGCCAGAGATCCAGGTAGCATTGGTTTTGGATGGATTAATTTTTAAATGATTTGCTTTTAACCAAGTGGTAAAAAATATAATCCCTCATACAAATAGAGAGAGTAAAGCCGATCTCTCCTGCCGATTTTGTCTAACAACCCCTGATCAATTCAGAGTGACAAATTTCAGCTATACCAGAACCAATGGTCTCAGACTAGAACGGCAACGCTACCAGGTGAAGTCACCTGGAAATTCTTTGCCTGCTTGCATCAATGACCATCTTTTAAGGTTCTTTTATAGAATGCATAAATAAAAAGCATTTAAGGCAATGATCGGGCTGCTCTTCATATTATCTTAAATAAATATAGAGATTGTGCTTATCTCCAAACTGGAATAGAAACATCCCCAACGCCACCTTCCTGGTACCATTAAAGCGTTTTGGTTCTTCAGAGGGGTTGGCTTGTTTAACAATCCCTATGGATGAAGAATAGAAATAAATAACTTTAGACACAAACAATCGCAAGTGTTCCATACCAAAACTAGAAATTCCAAAATATTGTGTTTCAAAGGTGGCGTGTAGTAGAATCCGGGGCTTTTACATTGGCTTCCGGATCAAGTAGCCTGTCAGGTATTTAAATCACAGAGAACAGCTTAACTCGCATGCGCGGCGTTTCAGAGTAAACTGACAAATCTTGGACCGCACATCCTTGTATGTAGTCCCGCGATCGAGTTTTATTTATTTATTTATTTAGACAGGTTTTGTATACCGCCTTATCCTTCAATCAAGCGGTCACAACACAATTGGGGGATACATTTAACATGTATGAGACACATACACTAATACTTACAGGGAACATGGGCAATGGAGGGTTAAGTGGCTTGCCCAAGACCACAAGGAGCATCTGTGGCACTAGAAACCCCAGTCCTTCCGGCCCAAGGTTGCTGTCCTCTAGTGAGATTTGAACCCCTGACCTTCCAGCCTGAAGTACCTTGCCCCCAACCACTAGGCTCCTCCTCCTCCATTGGCGGTAAGCACAATATTTTGGAATTTCTGCAATGAGTTCCAGGGTGCAGGGCTCAGGAATTAAAATGCAGAGTGGCGGGTAAGCTCAAGGTGTGCTTGTGTGGGGGAGGGGAGGGAAGGGAAGGGAAAATCACAGCATAAGCATTGAAACTCCCCTAGGGATGCTTCCGATGCAGACTGGCCAGCCAAGCAGTCCTGGAAGGAGAAGCTGTCCTCCAAAGCACAAGAGGGGCTCTGGGGCACTCCCGAGTAATCGACCTCTGTAGAGCTACCGGTTCCATGCTCTGGGACAATAGCTCAGAACCCCATCGGTGATTCCATCCAGACATCGGCCATCTTCCTGGACAAGTGCATGCTGGCTCTAGAGAGGAGTTTGGCCGCACTCCTGGCAGCCTCGATACAGACAATATCGATGGCTCCATCAGTGCAGGCTTCGGCATCCTACATACAGCCAAGTGTATTGGCACCGATGCTGGCCCTCAAACCCATTTCTTTAGAGCTCCTGGGACCAGTGCTTCCGTTGGAGCCAACCAATACCACCGGTACCCAACAAACCAAAACTGCAACCGATTCCGATACCTCTGAGCAGCGGTATAGGCATCAACCCTTGATATCAACAAAGCATCAAGGACGTACACAAGACCTGCCGATACTTTGACTCTGATTCCACTTCTTATGATTCTGACGAGGGATCACTGGATTCGCAGGAACTTCCAGACATCCCTTCAGACCCTTCCCCTCTACAGGAGGGGCGCAGGTTCCGTTAAGAAGATATATCTTTCTAAGACTTCATACAGGACATGGCAGCAGGATTGGCTATCACATAGCCTCTGAGAAGGAACTGAGGGCAGAGGAACTTGAGATACTCCAATACCCTCCCACACCCGAGGAAGTGGCTACTTTACCGGTGCATCTTATGCTCCACATGTGGGAGGCTCCTCTCAACGGTTCTGCCTGTCAGCAAGAGGCTCGATACCATGTACTGAGTTCTAGAATGCCCAGACTTCCAGAAGCCTCAGCTCCCCCACCACTCAATGGTGGTGGAATTGGCATTGCACCAAATAAAGAGTTCAAAAAATCACTCATCCATGCCTCCGGTTAGGGACTCGCGGACACTCAATGCCTTTAGGCATCAATGCTTTCAAGCATGCATGTTGGCCTCCAGGATAAACTCCTACATGCTATACATGGGCATGTTCCTAAAGGATGTCACCAGGGATCTGGAGACATTTGCTCCCATGCTTCCTGATGATAGAGTGCATTCCAGATATTCATCAAGCAAGGCCAAAATACTTCAAAATTTATTGCCAGGGCCTCTACTGATGCCTTTGCGTCAACAAGCAGAGCTTCATCAGTCTGCATTGGGGCTCACAGGATGGCCTGGTTACAGGCATCAGATCTCGAACAGTGGGTCTAGGACAAGCTGGCCAATATTCCATGTACAAGACAAAAACCTTTTTGGAAAGGATTGGAGGGAAAAGGCCGGGGAGATTGAGAAAGGTGATCTCACCCTCAAATGCCTTTCCAGGAAAATGGCTGACCCTTCCAAAAGGAAGGTGTTGCCCAAAAAACCTTTCTATTCTAAGAGGAAGAGATAAATATAATGAGTACATTTAGTTAAAGTTGTTTAATATGCAAGCACTGAGTTAAATGTAAACCATCTTGACTTGTAAAAAGACGGCACAAAAGAGATGTTAAATAATAAAAGAAAGAAATCCTTCCTACCAGCCTCAGCATTTCAACAGCGGCAGCAGAGCCCTCGCCAACCCAAAAAGCCTAAGGCTCCTAAGTATCAACCACCTGCTTAGGCACAATCTGCCTGGTTTTTGACTCCTAGAGAGCATTGCCACTCTGCCTCTAGAGAGGGTCCCCAGCCCCTCCACATAGCAGGCAGACTGTTCCTATGTCCACAGGTGGCACCTCGTAACTTCAAAACAGTGGACTCTGAACATCGTCCAGAGGGGGTATCTGCTTCACTTCGAAACCCTACCTCCCCTCCAACTTCACGAGGGACTATCCTATCCATCTCCTTCAAAGCACTCTCTTAGGAGAAGAGGTGTCCGCCCTATTGTCCCAGGGCACCATAGAAGGTGTTCTTCCTCCTGAAGAAAGGATGAGTTTCTACTCTCCATATTTTCTCATCCCAAAGAAAATAGGTGGATTCAGGCCCATCATAGATCTCAGGGACCTAAACAAGTTCCTCGTCTGAGAAAAATTCAAAATGATCTCCATGGGAACTCTTTTCCCATACCTCCAGAGGCACGCTAGGTTATTTTCTCTAAACCTAAAGGAAGCATACATGCATGTACTGGTCCATCCTCTCCACAGACAGTGCCTGCGCGTCATGTTTCAGGGAAACCACTACTAATACTGGGTGCTGCCCTTTGGCCTAATCTCTGCACCATGAGTATTCACAAAATGCATGGCAGTAGTCGATGCCTATCTCCACACTTTGGGGGTCTTAGTCTTCCCTTACTTAGACAACTGGCTAATCAGGGCAGACTCCCCTCAGCTGGTAAAACTCTCCCTTCATCGCACCATCACGATGCTCCAACATCTGGGATTTGTCTTAAACTTCCCAAAGTCTCACCTCACTCCAACTCAACGTCTAGAGTTCATCGGAGCATTCTTAGACATGCAACAGGCCCAAGCTTTTCTTCCACAAGATCACTGTGCCCACCTCTCCAAGCTGGCAAAGGGAATTCAACAGCAAAGCCGCATAACAGCTCGAGAGAAGCTGCATCTGTTGGGACACATGGCCTCTACAGTCCATGTCATCCCCTATGCTCACTTACATATGCAACAAGCCCAATGGACTCTATCTTCTCAATGGACACAAACAGGATGTCTCAGATAAGATCCACATCACCCCTCAACTGACCAAATCTCTTCAGTGGTGATGTTCCCCACAGAATCTACTCGGCGGGTCACCTTTTCAGATGCCTCCATCTCGATGGATCCTGACAACGGATGCTTCCAAACTGGATTGGGAAGCTCATCTGAACAACCTAACCAAACAGGGACTGTGGACACAACAGGAATCTTCTCTGCAGATCAACCTCCTAAAACTAATTTTCAGGGCAACATATCTTAGCACATGACAACCTGGTTGTCTATCCTATGTGAAAAAACAGGGGGGGGGGGAGGACAGGATCCTTTCCACTATGCGAGGAAGCACTTCGCCTGTGGTTCTCTGCTATTGCACATCGCATTCACCTCAGAGTGGTGTACCTCCCAGGTGAGCTCAATGTCCTTGCAGACAGACTAAGCCATATCCTTCTGAATGTGGGGAACCCCACTCATAGATCTTTTTGCCTCTCCGCAGAACACACAGCTTCCACTCTTCTGCTCCAGGCTTCCATTCCTGCACTAACAGGCCCCGGATGCCTTTCTTCTGCATTGGGAACAGGATCTGCTCCATGAATTGCCTCCCAACCCCCTGATACCTAAAACACTGTTCAAGCTACAGGCTGACAAAGGTTCCATGATCTTCATAGCACCTTTTTGGCCCCATCAACCATGATTTCGCCTTGCGCAGACGCAACCCCTCAGACTCAGATGTGTGCCTGAACTCTTCTCCCAGGACTAAGGGACGCGCCTCCATCCCAATCTATGTGCCCTTCACCTCACAGCATGGCTGCTGAAGGGATAGTGCTCAGTGACCTCAATGTGCCATAGAAGGTCAAAGATATCCTCCTTGCATAATGCAAGGTTTCCTTCCAGTGCTGAAGGTTTTCCCTCTGGTGCTCCCCAAAGGGCATCGATTCCTTTGCTTACCCAGTGGAGTCCCTTCTACAATATCTCCTCCACTTGTCCTTGGCAGGCCTTAAGACTAACTCAGTGAGTTCATCTCAGTGCCATTGCGGCCTCTCACAAACCACTGGATGGACAACCTATCTCCTCACACCCCTTAATAGCACACTTCCTGCAGGGTCTCTTATTGTCCAAACCTCCCATTAAGCCACCTCCGGTAGCCTGGGACCTCAATGTGGTTCTCACTCAACTTCTAAAGGCTCCTTTTGAGCCTTTAGCCACCTCTTCACTGATGTTCCTATCTTTGAAGGTAATCTTCCTCATTGCCGTCAAGTCAGCTCGCTGCATCAGCAAACTGCAGGCTGTGGTGGCGGATCAGCCATACACCCAGTTTCACTATGACAAGGTAGTTCTCCGTATCCATCCGCATTTCTTTCTGAAAGTGGTCTCCCCCTTCCATCTAAACCAATCTGTAATCCTACCAAATTTCTTCTCGAGACCATATGCATCTCGGGCTAAAGCAATGCTACACACCTTAGACTACAAACAAGTGCTAGCTTATTACTTCAATAGAACTAAGACTCACAGAAAATCCTCTCAATTATTCATTTCCTTTGATCCCTGTCACCTTGGGCTACCGGTGACAAAATGGATCCTATCCAGATAGCGGATTGCATTTCATTTGCTTATGCACAAGCAGGACTCTCCCTGGAGGGTCAGGTTACTGCTCATAATGTGCGGGCTATAACAACCTCCATAGCCAATCTCCGCTCAGTATCCATTGAGGAGATTTGTCAGGCAGCTTACCTGGTCCTCCATTCATACTTTTACTGCACATTATTGTCTGGACAGACTCCCATCGGGACGCTGTCTTTGACCAAGCTGTACTCCAGCACTTTTTGGGACTTAAAACCTCAACCCCAACCCTCCATCTTGGACTTTAAAAGTGACCAGACTGTCATTAGAGATGGTATAGGCTCCTGGAATTGAGTCCAACAGGCCACATCATGTCCACTCTTCGGCTTTAAGCTTTAGCCTTAGGAATCACACTGCTCTACCCCCCCCCCCCCCCATGCCATTCTGGTACCTGGGAGCTTGCGAGTCCCATATGTGAAGACTGTATTCCTGCTTGTTCCTGGAGATAGTGCAGTTACTCACCTGTAACAGGTGATCTTCAGGAACATCAGGAATCAGTCTTTACAACCCGCCCTCCTCCCCTAGGAGTTGTAGGGTTGGTTTAGTTTTCATTTTCCTTTCAGCTACAAACTCAACTGAGGAGAGGAGTTAGGAAGGCAGATGCATAGGCGCAGTGGAGTGCTCCCAAAGGCTTTCCAATTGGAGGCTGGGGAGAGTTCCTGCGCGGGCTCCATCTGTACTGACATCACCCATATGTGAAGACTGATTCCTGCTGTTCCCGGAGATCACCTGTTAGAGATGAGTAACTACACTTCCTTTGTCACTGCCATGACCAAGGCATCCACCTTTGGGAGCTGGAGGAGGTCCTTCTGTTTTGGTGGGATAGGATACAATCGCCCCATAGAACTGCTGACCCATAGTCCTGCCTCTGAAGCCTCTCTCTCTGCCTCAATCATATTCTTAATCACACTGTGAAGCAGAAAGGATCTCTGATGCTTCAAAATGCTCTGGAATAAGGGATCTTCCAGGGAGCCTTCCCTCTCAGGGCAACAATGTAGTGCTGCCAAGGATTGCAAAATCAGCACTGACAGCTTCTCCTAATGAAATGCCCTAATTATAGAGAGATCCTCACCTGGGGGACTCTTGTCTTCCTCCAGTTCTTCACCTGAGGATTCCTGCCAGTGATCTGAAGGACCTTCCAATGGATCCTCAGATCCTTCTGAGCTTAGGGACCCCTGGTCATCCCAAAGGTCTTCCTCCACTCTGCGGCACTTGGCTGGTAGATCCCCCAGTACTGTGCTAGGCGCTGCCAACCCTTCAGGCTCCTTCCTGGCCCCAAGCTGCAAGGAATACTGTGTCTAGGCCCTGCTTCATGCAGTAGGCCCTGTGCAACAGAAGTACAACTCTCTAGAGACTCACTGGGATCTACTGAAGCTATCCGCTGTTCTCTAAGGGGTGCTGGAGCTCTCTTCCGGCTCCCAGGGTGCTCCCTTATCTCCAAATACGCCATTGAATCCACAGCCACGTTTCCTGCCAAAACTGTGGATTCCCATGACTGCGGAGAAACCAGCTCATACCTCGCATCAGACTGGGCCTCTAAGTGTGTCGCTACCTCCAGAACTGAGCCCCGTAGGAGTGCCTCTACTGTGCACCCTTCTTTTTCACATATTCAGCAGGCTGCCCTGCTTGACTGTACTGACATTGTAGCTGCGTGCGCCCACCCAAGGCTCGGGCCACTCTCACTTCACTTCTCCGCTGACTGTCCGATCATGCCTCCGCACTCTCTCGGCACTACAATTGCTCACTATATTGACTGGAAAGCTTTGTCCATGGGGCTTTCAACTCCTTTGCTTTCCTTAAAATCGGTTCTTTAACTTTTTTTTCTTTCTTTTTATGGATTTGGCTCTGGAGGGCAGATGTCCCCAGGCCCCCTCCAAAGGCTGGGGAGGAGGAATGGAGGATTGCAGTTTCCCAAAGGGCAATAAGGCCTGTGAGGTGAGGGACAGGATTGGGGGGGGGGGGGTGCGGGTCTTGGGACTATGTCCATCGAGTTTGCACCAAAGCTACCCAAGCAGCTCTGGGTCCAGTGCAGAGCCACACCAATTCCTCTCTTTGATATTTAGATTTTTTTGTATAACTATCTGTCTACAGCAGAGTCTAGACTGCACAGTTACTCATTACCATCTGCTGAAGACTGAGAAAATACTGGAGTGGTCAGTGATGCACAGGATCTTATGAGGTTACATCATGAGAACTTTTGTTTTAAGTATCCATCTGCTGGTGATAGGGCATAAATCCATGCTTCTGGATTAGAGGGACAATGTGAAGCCTCATTAAATAAAAGTGCTTTCAGTTGCTTTTGAAGTTGTAAGCAAATTACATTCTAGGTGCAATTCTTCTAGCAGTGAATTCCATAACCTTGGATCCACTATGGAGAAAACCATGCTACTGTTAGAGGTTAATCTAGCAGATTTCACAGATGGAATCAATAATAGATGGCCATCCATCACTTGATGCAATGCCAGTACTTGCTGTAGATACTCTGGTATGCTAAAGAACTATTCAGCAATGTAAAAATAAATAAGCATACTTTAAATTTAAACTCATTATGAAATAGTTAACCATTGCAGGTTAATATTGGCATCATATGCTCTCTAATTCCACAACCAGGTAACCGCTTAGCACCTGAGTTTTATATAATATAAAGAGCCTGTAAATAAGTGGAGGGAAAGCCTTAAATATAAAGCATTCCAGTAGCCCAGCAGATATAGGACCATTATTTGTAGAACTGAATGAAAATCTGTAGCAGACAAAAGGTTGCATAAATGTCTTAATCTTGACTTCAAAAATACTATACTGACTACTTAATTTGATACCTCTTCAGCAAGTGTTCTTCCAACAATATCCCCAATTTAAATGCCTTAGGGGGAAAAAGCAACTCTGTCAATTATTAAGGACTGAAACAGTAACTGTAAGAAGGTTTTCTAATCCACAATAATTCTGATTTTTTTTCAGATTCAATTTTGACCTACTAGCCAATAACCTCCAAGAAAGCTATGTCATAAATTTAGTGGCACTGATTGATCAGCCATCCAACTGGAACCAACAGATGAATGATTTGGAGCCTGCATCAGAAGCCTTATGAGAAGAGACTTGAAGATCTAAATATGTACACTCTGGAGGAGAGGAGGGATAGAGGAGACGTGATTCAGACCTTTAAATACTTAGGGGTATGTTTACTAAACTGCGGTGACGTTCCCTGCGTTAGGTTCCCTGGATTCCCATATAAGGGAATGGGCGGTGCATCATTATGGCAAGCTGTGTCAGTTAACGCGCGTTGCAAGGCGCCTTAGGCTAACCGTGCCTTGTACTGTGCCTAGTAAGGTGCCTTATAACGCCGTATAGGGAGTGATGGCAACTGTGGTGAGGGTATTATGGGCTGGCAGCACGGATCTGCAAAAGATATGACTGTCACAGGCATGCAAAACATCAGACATGGACAGGAAGGAACAACGAGGAATCGAACCCCATGACCACTGCCTAGAACAGAGCTTCTCAAATCCATTTCTGGAGGTCCACAACCATGCAGGTTCTCAGGATATCCCTAATGAATCTGCATGAGATATCCTGCCAACCTGACTGGTTTGTGGCCCTCCAGGGCTGGATTTGGAGACCCCTGCCTTACACCTCTGTCATTTACGATTGTGAGTGGGCAAGGTGCAGATGTCCAAGACATCAAAAAGGTTAGATAGAATTTATCACATTCCTCCTCGCTTCTCACCACCACCAAAATGTTGTCTATTAGAGAACTTTATGGTGGTGGTGAGAATCGAGGAGGAATGTGACACATTCTTTCTACCCTTTTGATGTCTACAACATCTGTACCTTGCCCACTCACAATATTAACTGACAGAGATGTAAGGCAGGGGTCTCCAAATCCAGCCCTGGAGTGCCACAAACCAGTCAGGTTGGCAGGATATCTCTAATGCATATATAGCTCATGCAGATTCATTAGGGATATCCCGAAAACCCGCAGGGTTGCGGACCTCCAGGACTGGACGTGAGTAGCTCTGGCCTAGAACGGCAGTGTACTAACCAGTAGGCTATACCTCTATGGCTTGTTGCACAGTACTGGCTGGGTACAGACGGACTGCAGGTCACCGCACAAACCATCTGCTCTGTGTGCCAGGATAGGGTAACCCCACCAGCACCCATGATGCATTGCACATGCAGAACAGCGGCCTACAGCTGACCACCAAATGGGGTCTGCACCTCACCAGTACTGCAGCGTGGTAAGACGGACTGACAGTGTGTGATACTGGCACAGAGTAGCTACAGACCATGCCATTGTGCAGGTTCTATGTTCACCCTGAGGGATAGGATGGGCGCCCAGCACTAGGTCCACAGTACATGTGGTGCTAGAGATAGGTCCTGCTGCACATCCCCATCACTACCAGTGTGTGACAGGTGCTCCCACCAGTGCAACTGAAAGTGCTTCTGTTACCATCTGGGTTCTGCAGTCACATTTGGCCCTGTGGGACCGGACACCATTCAGATTAGTGTGTACGCAGTGTCAAGGTCTGGCTGCCATGGGTACCTGTCATCAGGGCAGCGGTGGGGTGGGGGCTAGACTCGCATGAGGTTTAGGTAGCACTGCCTCTATGGGTCGAAGTGGTATGCACTATATACCCCAAGGGGCCCACAATCACCACTATTGTAGATGAGGGTGTGGTAGGACTGGTGCCTGCACCCTGCGAAATGGCTGTAATACCAGCAACCACAGCCATGCTGGCCGATGACAGCCCTCCAGGGCTGATGGGCCAGAGCCATACATGTGACCGTGGCAGACCAGTAGTGATGCTTGGGGTGGGCAGGGGAAGGCTCCACACCATGGTCTGCCATCCGCCAGCACAATCAGACTGCACCTGCAGCATCCTACAGGGTGGTCCCACCATGCACAGACTAACTGCAGACAGCCCACTGGCCAGTCCATAGTGCATACTCATGGGGGAACCCTGTGCACCCAGAGGTGGGATGCACAGCACAAACACCAAGCACGTATCTCCATGATTGGGCCCCAGAACCAGGAACACACAGGTATCACTAGAGACAAATAATGTGTGGCACTAAGTGGGAACATGGACATTCCATGGCCACTGCTCGGTCAGAGTGAGAGCGACCTAACAGCGTGACATGCTGTGGCCACCCTGCCCATGCAGGTGGTGGTCGAGCACTACAGTGTCCCAGCCATTGCCCTCCACCCTGTGCAGATGCATCCTGGCCAATCCACCCTGTCTGGGCCATACCCACAATACCTTGCTCCTCATTATGCACATTTGCAGGCTAACGCTGGAAACAGTGTGAGCAATGTGGGCTCAGTGAGGTGTTGGCAGACACAAAACAATGGATAGACATACGCACACTCCCACACCTATCTCAGCATTGTGCAGAGATAGAGGTGGTTGACAACCCTGCCCACCACACTGGTCCTGAGCACAGTGCCGACGTTACTAAACTGTGCAGGGGATAGTAGTAGTGCTCTGGTGATAACTGCAGCTCCATGCTGGGGCCAACAGCCTGACACTCCATGAGTCTGTGGATAGTGGAGCCCGTGTGAGTGGGTGTTTGTACCCCTGTGCACCGCTGCGTTGGGGTTTGCACATGTTGTTGTGGCTGCATTGTGGGATAAAACTATGAGGTGATGCTCTGCAGGTTCCACAGATGGGACTTGAACCTTTTGCTCTTGGACATGCTGGCTGAGTGTATTGCACCACACAGTTGCCACAGCAGCATAGTGGTCCCTGGGGCTACCCTTACGTTCCCCAGCCAGACCTCTTCTGTTGCACTGCACACCATGTACTGGTACAGGGCATGGGCTACGTCCACTGCAAGTGGATGCCACTACTCCCACCAGCACAAACACCCCCCCCCCCCCTGCCATGCTGCCATGACCATATGCTGTCGGTGCCCGCGGTGTGCAGTCCTAGGCCATCCAGGGGCAGGTAGGCGGCTGCCTAAGGTGTGGGTTCTGGGGTAGGGGTGCCTACATAGCTGTCCATGCTTCCCCCAGCACTGCCTGTCAATGTTATGTGCCCCTTGGGGTTCCTGCTGGATAATGTCCCATGGATGGGACACTGTGGAACACAGACTCATGTGCATGTTTGACCCTGGTCTGTTGCTGTCTTGCTGGTGTCCATTTTCTGCGTTCCTATGTACCACCTAAGCAACCGCCTAGTCCACCCCATGCCCCAGTAGCCCCCACTGCATGTCCCGCTTGCAGCCCCCATGCCCCATTTGCGCCATCACCATAGTGGCCTTTCATATCTGGGCACTATGCTGTTGCTGCAAATGGAGCACTACTATCACCTTTCTTGGGCTCCCTGCCTATGAGGTACATTGCTGACACTGAAATGGTTTCTCTCTCCTGCAAATGTGCCTCTAACGGCAGGCTTTCATTCGCAGTAGGATTCAGCCCTTTAGTTCAGCGCGTTAGTGTGCAGGGAGCCTCTCCACGCCCAATCCCCGCCCATTGACCCCAGCTCTCCGTCCTCTCTCCTCCCTCTGCGGTGTCTATCGCGCCGCAGAATGCTTCCGCGCGGGTTGTAACGTTACCACAGTTTAGTAAACATATCCCTTAAAGAGAAATAATGAACAAACAAACCTCTTCCAAAGACGGGGAAGGTGTAAAACTAAAGGGCATAACATGAAGCTGCAAGGGGGTAAATTGAAAGGCAATGTCAGGAAATACTACTGAAAGGGTGGTGGATGCTTGGAATGCCCTACCGATGGAAATGGTGAGAGCAAATACAGTGACAGAATTCAAGATGGCATGGGACAGACAGTGGATCCCTTTACAGCAACAGGATAAAATCAAAATAAACTTAACCATCTAATTTCCCAACAAATAGGGGTGTCCTACACGGAGCAGTGAGTTCACTCCTAAACAAAGGCATGGGGAGGGGTGGCCTGTAAAGAGCGGCAGGTGCACCTACTCTTGCCATCTTACTGGGCAGACTAGATGGACCATACTGGTCTTTATCTTCCGTCATTTACTATGTTACTATATGAATATCATCAGCTTAGAATCAAAATGAAATGTTCAAATTTTGTAATACAATTTCAGAGGCTGCAAATATGTATTTAATAATATTGCTGATAAGGCAGATTCTTGTGGGATCCCAAATCGAAGAAGTCTCCATGCTGACTCTGAATCATTCCACACAATTTTATGCCTGTGGTTAGTCAAGAAGGAATCAATACAAGCTAATACCTTTCCCTCAAACCCATAGATTATAAATGTGAAAGCAAGATGGTATGATCAACATATCAAATGCAGCAGAAAAGTCAAGTTTAATAAACATTTGACCACCACCATCCATGTAATATCCCATTATTTATTTATTTGTGTGTTTTTTATACCGCTATTTTGGGTAATCATAGCGGTATTCAGCAGGGAGACCAACAAGGTCTCTGTGCCTTGCCCTTTACAAAATCCACACTGGGACTCATCTAGTAGCTCTTTATTAACCAAATGATCCTCCAGTTGCCATAAAACACAACTTTCCATGATCTTGGCAAGAACCGGTAAATTCAAAATAGGGTGCTAATTCTGTGGCATTGCTGGATCCTAGAGTAAGTCCTTTAAAAATCATTCAAACAACATCTCTCTTCAAAAGCTCACCACTGGATTATTTACCATTGAATGTACCATTCAGCTATATCTTGCATTGTCCTTAACAAAGTGGCAGAGCAAAGATCTAAACAAACACCTTTCCCCTCTATATGGAATACTGCTCATGAGATCTCTGGGGTAACAGCCCTAAAATTATCACAAGAGATACCATAAGACTGCTGGAGCCAACTAATTCATCACTCTTCTAAAGGACAAATTCCAGAGCTGGACTTTGTTTCTATAGTGCTTCAAATATTAGATTTTCATGCCATTCATGCTTAAATCTATTGATATCTGTTTTGTGATGTAGAACTATCTCCAAGTTAGCTATAACTTATGCAATTTCTTTCTTTGTCAGCAACTGAAAAGATAAAAGATGGTCAGATCAGGGGACTGCTATATTAGATGACTTAAAACAGTGTCTAAAGCCATCTTCCTCATTAAAAATAGACGTGTTCCAACAAATGGTTGGCTTGCTAAATAGTATTCAAGATCACTCTTCTAAAACCCAAAACTGTCATAATACTGAAAAAAGTGTAAACATAGTGACAGTTAATTCCACACAATTGACCGATTCCTTCAAACAATCTAACTAAAGGTGGGGCAAACAAATATCTCACATGAACTGCACCTGTATTTAATGGGGGCTGAACATGCTTATGTATGAGACCCATATCTTCCTCTATTCACAACATATCTAAACCAAACCCTTTACATTAAGATAAAATAAAAAATAAGAGCCATCAGTATCTGTACAAATTGGCATGAAAAGGGCACTATATTTTATAGTTTGTGAATCATGCTCTCTGATTATATCACTGGTAGGCAGAGCACATCATCCTCCAGTGGATGGTGGCTGAACAGGAGCACTTGGTGCAGTTCAGCAAAATAAAATGAAGTCTCGGCAGATATAGTCCAGCAGCTTTTCTCTCCACGCTGGTGCCATTTTTATATTTTGTGTGAAAAAACCCCAAACTGAATTTTCCCTGGCAATCCAATGATGTCACCCACCTGTTGCCATTACTGCCACATGATATCCTTGGAGTAGGACCTCTCTCTCTTCCTTTTCCCTCCAGTGACCTCGACCTGCTGCTGGCAAGAAGCCAGAATGGCCTTGAAATTAAATATCCCCCGGTAACAGGGCATCTTCTTTTCCTGCCCCCCCCCCTCCTTATTTTCTCTTTGTGCCCAGCTCCAGCTCATAATACAGCAGATCTTTCTGCCATTGTTCCAGTGCCTCAGTAGCTGCATACCTCCCCATAGCCATCTTAAAATTTTTCTTCGATGAACTATTTTTTTTCTCAGTTTAAACATTTCTTCTCTCTGTGCTCCTGAACTTCTTTCCCACCATTTGTTATTAATGCTTTTATTTTGTCATTGTTTTGTTTTACATTGACAATAATTGGAAATCAGTATACCCAGCAATAATAAATAAATAAAAAAACAGTTCATACTGTATGGATCTATGGAGGCATTGGGGGGCCATATGATTCAAGGTACTTATCAGCTGCTGGAACAGGAAAAAGAAAGTCCATGCCATAGCACCAGGAGTATTAATCTTATTAAAAGCTGAAGCTTAGCAAGATGGGAATATGAGAGGGGCCATTTGGATATGTGCAGATACAATGGGTGCTGCTGAGTCAATGCTGACCCCTGCAACCCAGCAGCCCCTAGCAAGGTGTGAACAGAAATAGACTGCCAGGCCTTTCTTTCAAGGCAATGGAGGGTATAGTGGCTTTTCCAAGGCTATAAGGAATGCCAGTGGGAATTGAACCCTGCTCTCTTACTTATTTTATTTATTTATTTAACATTTCTTATATACCGCCTTTCATGATATCAAGGTGGTTTACAGTGAACAAACTGAAATTACATTGAACGGCATTATAACTTGGAGATAACCCTCCATTGCCCATGTTCCCTGTAAAATAGTTAAGTGGCTTGCCCAAGACCACAAGGAGTCACCAGGCCACTGCTATAACCACTAGGCTACTCCTCCACCCAGTGAAGCATTGCCTGTACCTTGAGCAGGCATCAGTTCCCAGCCATGACAGAAATTCCCCACCTCTGGACCTTTGTCATGTCTGGGAACTGATGCCTGCTCCAGGTACAGGAAATGTTCCACTGCTGTCTAGGGCTCCTCTCTGCCCATGCAGAAGACAAGTTGGTGGGGATGGCAGGAGGTAAAAAGAGCATAAGAAGCAAAATTAAAACCTGACAAAGGGGAAAAAAATCATGAAGGTTAAAAACTAGGAGCTGTGCACAAGGAGATAAAGGAAAAGTGCCATTGGAATGCATGCCAGTAGCTGGGGGAAGGGGAAGGAATTTCTGGCAGGAGTCTGGAATCCGCTGGAAGCTCTTGCCTGCTCCATGTGGGGGAGTATTCTGCCAGTGGCACCCCCCTCCCCGAGCTGGACAAAAGAAGAGCAGAAGGAGGTACTGTTTTTGGCCATGTGGGCCCTAGGAGGAAGCAACACTGTCTTAAGCCATGCAAGCCATAGTGCTGTATATGGAGGGGGGAGGGAGAGAGAAAAATTGCTGTGGATGGGAACCCTAAGAGAGACACTTCCAGGAATGGGGAGAATTGAAAGAACAAGAGAGACGGACCACAGGGAATGGGTTATGATGGAGAGAGTATGACAGTACATCTATTTTAATTTTTAAAAAATAAAGTGCAAAAAATGGGAATCTAGTAAAACGTGCCTAAAATTTAATTCCACAATGTGAAAACACAAAAATATAGACAGAATTTTAGTACCTTCTCAAAATGCCTAATTAGTTTGAAAATTAATTCCTAAAATTATATTTTATAAATCCTAGGATCATAAGTTTTAATTCTAGCATGGCTGCACTAGGAAAAACACTTGGATCATCTACCTGATGATAGAATTATAGAAAATGAAGAAATTGTGATCACCTGGGACATTCCCATTCCAACAGATCAAAAAGCTCAATGCAAGAAAATTGAACATTATGATAAGGGAGAAAAATGCAAGAATGACACACTGTAAAGGGCGATATATCAAGTGCCTAAAACTATAACCATAACCATTGTGTACAACATATGGCATGAATGAGAAACTCATCAAGTACTTAAAGAAAAGGTTGTTACTCACCTGTAGCAGTTGTTTTTCGTGGACAGCAAGAATAATTCCTCACATATGGGTGACATCACTGATGGAGCCTTGTGTGGGAATGCTCCAAAGTTTCTACTGGAAGCTTTTGGGAGGATCCACTGCGCCTGTGCACCTGTCTTCCTGCCTGCCGTGGCGCCATCTTTTCTAGTATGATAACAAAGCTGTAGCAGAAGATAGCTCCTCGGGGAGGTGGGAGAATTGTTAGGACTTATTCCTGTTGTCCATGGAGAACACCCGCTACAGGTGAATAATTACTTTTTCTCCATGGGCGAATAGATCTATTGAAGGGGGTGCCCCACATCTGAAAGATCCGGGCCATGACAGCCATGTTCAGGATCCACTCATGTGACTGGAAGACGCGGCTCAGATGGTCTGCTAGGAAATTCTGCTTCCTGGGCAGATAGATGGCCCTTAACGCCATACTGTGAGTGATGGCAAACTTCCACAACCAGACCGCTTCCCAGCATAGGAGATACGAACCAGTGCCTTCCAGCTTGTTTATGTAATGCATGGCCACCTGATTGTCTGTCTGAATCACAACAATCTTGTTGGCTAGGTGATCCCGGAAAGCTCTGAGAGCATTCACTATGGCTCACAATTCCAAGAAATTGATCTGATGAAGGCTCTCCAGACACCTTGCATGCAAAGGCAATCCAGATGCACTCCCCAACCCAGCTTGGATGCATCTATCATCAGTGTCCTCTGGGGAGGTGCCTTCTGAAAAGAAGACCCTTGAGCTGGTTCTGAGAATCCAATCACCAGTGCAGAGACTGGACCAGAGGTACGGTGACTGCCACCCACTCCCAGAGGCAGCCAGTAGCTTGCTTCCACTGAGTACTCAGAGTCCATTGAACTTGTCCCATCGACAGATGAGCCAGGGGAATGACGTGCACTATTGAGGCCATATGACTGCGCACAGTCAGTATCTCAGGAGCTGTTATCTGATGCTTCCATTGGGTATCATGGACCAAAGTCATCAACCACTGAAGATGGTCCAGCGGGAAAAAGGCCCATGCTTGAGTCATGTTGAGGAGAGTCCCTATGAACTCCAAATGCTAAGTGGGCTGAAGGTGGGAATTTGGGTAGTTGACCACAAACCCCAACAGCTCGAGCACATAAATAGTCAACTGTGTTGATTGCTAGATTCCATCTGGAGTGGTGCTTTTTATGAGTCAGTCATCCAGGTAAGGGAAAATGAAGACCCCAAATGTCCTGAGAAAGGCACCATGAGGCATTTTGTGAAGACACGGGGCGCTGAGGCCAGTACAAAGGGCAGTACTCGGTACTGGAAGTGTTGCTCCCCCAGGATGAATCGGAGATATTTCCTGTGGGCGTGATGGATCGATATGTGAGTATACGCATCTTTGAGATCAAGGGAGCATAGCCAATCGTCTCTTTGAAGATAAGGGAGCAAGGTCCCCAGAGAGACCATCTTGAATTTTTCTCGAACCAGGAAAGTGTTGAGGTTTCTGAGGCCCAAAATGGACTGAAATCTCCCATCTTCTTGGGAATCAGGAAGTACCTGGAGTAAAACCTCCACCCAACCTAAGCCGTAGGCACAGGTTCTATAATGAGATCAGCCAGAAGGGCGGAGATTTCTTCTTGCAATAATTTGAGATGCAGAGGGTTGAGGGGATATGCCCTCGGGGAGGAATGGTGCGGCAGTTTGGTGAAGTGCCACATGTCGCCACTTTGGACTATTTGCAGTACGCATGAGTCCAAAGTTATGAGAGGCCACCTGTGTGCAAAGATGAGCTGTCTCCCCAGGCCGCAGTGTCCTGGAAAAGTTGAAGGTGACGGAGCTGACATTGAGGGAGACCTGCAAAAACAACATTGCAGTAATCTAATCTGGAGATGACAAGGGATAGTACAAGAGTGATAAGGGAGGGTGGGGAGAAGAAGGGGCAAACGGCATAAATTTGGCGTAGTGAAAGGAAGGAGCGATGGACAAGCAGAGAGATGTGAGAATGGGAAACTGAGTGATGAATCTAGGGTAACGCCAAGGTAGCGAAGACTAGGCACAAGGGGCACTGGAGTAGGGGAGAGAGGGCGGGAGGTGGGGATCCAAAGGAGAATCAGAGGGCCACAGACGTTAGAGGGGTTGAGGTGAAGAAAATTACTGCGCAGCCAGGAGGAGATGGCAGAGAGGCAGAAGTTGAGAGGGGAAAGATCAGGGGCAAGCGATTCAGTGTGGTACAGAAGGAGAATATTGTTAGCGTAATAATAACCGGAAATGCCAAACTGCTGGATAGTAAGGGCAAGTGGGGCAAGAAAAGCATTGAAAAGAAGAGGGGCGAGCATGGATCCCTGAGGAACCCCACAGTGGAGGGGGGTGACTGGAGAAGTGACAGAATCACACAGAAGGTGCAGGATGAAAGGAAGGAGTGAAACCAATGGTGAACGGTCCCATGAATCCCAAGGTCATGCAAGTGGGTGAGAAGCATACGGTGGTCGACCAGGTTGAAAGCGGAGGATAGGCCTAGGGAGATAGCAATGGAGAGGTCACCTCGTTCGTGAGCCTGATTAATCTCATTCAGGAGTGCAAATAGGACGGTCTTGGTGCTGTGTCCAGATCTGAAACCGAATTGGCGGGGGTGAAGGGAAAGAGTAGCATCAAGAATTGTGAAAAGACTAACTTTTTAAGGTCCTTTGAGAGGAAAGGGAGGTTGAAAACAGGCCGCCAATTGGCAAGAGTGGCGGGATCGAGGGACGGCTTTTTCAGTAGAGGATGGACGAGAGCGTGTTTCCAGGCAGACGGAAAGAGGCCGGAGGAAAGACTAGAGTTGACCATGAGAAGAATGTACAGTACCAAGAAAAAAGAGGGTTCCAGAAGCCAGGAAGTGGATCGAGTGGACAAGTGGTCTTGTGTGAGGAGGTGATATCCTTAATAAGTTTGGTCGTGGTAACGGGATGAAAGGTGTGCCAGGTATGAGGAAAGGCTGGAGACACAGGAGGGGGATAGAAGGGGAGCGAGGCGCAGAGGGATTAAATCTCCTGGAGAAGGAGGAGGCAAGCTCGGCAGGATCTGGGGGAGTGGACAAAAGGGTAGAGGGTGTAGGGGTGGTGGTAGGGGCTGAGAGGAAGTGGAGAATACGGTAAAGCTGCCGAGAGGAGCTAGAAGAAGAAGAGGAGATCAGGTCTGAGTAGTAGGCCTGTTTAGCAGTATTAATCATGTTACGGTATTGTTGACAGAGGTGATAGGAGGCGAGGGAATCAGAAGTGGAGTGCTTGCGCCATGCTTGTTCTGCACGGCGTAGATGCATGCATTGCAGACACAAGCCTGGATGATACCAGGGGTGGCGAGTGGGTAGGAGGGAAGATGGAGCAGGGCGAAGAGGAGCAAGGTGGTCTAGGATTGTAGATAAGGTTGGGGCCCAGGCATCAGCCTGCTCATTTACAGAAAGAAAGGAAAAGTTGGGAGGAAGAAGAGTATCGGCAGGAGGAAATTGTTGTCTGGTGAGTGAGGTGATGCGACACCAAAATTTGAGGGAGGGTGTGCGACGAGTGGTGGGCAAGGATGGGGCCATGGGAAGGGAAAGTGAGAAGAAAAGATAGGAGTGGTCAGAAAAAGGAAGGGAGAGGGGTGAAATAGCAGACAGGACAAAGGAAACATTGGTAGGTGTAATAATGAGATCCGTGTGCTCTATGGCATGAGTGGGACAGGACACGTATTTGTCCTCTAGCAGAGACAGAAAAATGTGGTCCCTGTGGCAAGAGGGGGAATCATAATGGACATTAAGATCGCCCAGGATTACCAGATTGGGGGAAAGGAGGGACGCCTCTGAAAGAGAGAGAAGGAACATGTCCCAGAGATCAGGACAAAGAGAGGGAGGGGTGTATAGAAAGAGAAAAAAAACAGGTGGCGAGGAACAGTCTCGAAGAAGAAGGGATTCGGGATAGCGGAGTGGAGGAGCTACCTTGGAGACAGGGAGGGAGGAGTGATAAATGACTGCCACACCCTCACCATTCTGACGGGAACATGAGGTGTGGAGGGTAGAGAAGCTGGGCGGAAGGCAACAATATAGGAGGGCATCCTCTCCCTCACGGAGCCAGGTTTCCATGAGGAACAAGCCATCCAAAGAGTGCTAGACAATCAGGTTGTGGACAAGGTGAGTTTTAGAACGGAGAGAACAGCAATTCAGCAAGGCAAGTGACAGAAGGACCAGTGAGGGGGCTGGGGGTGGAGCAGAGAGAGATGTCCGAGAAAGCGGACAGGGCAGGAGGTTGCTGAGGATACGGGCAATGAAACCTGGGGGAGAGGGAAGGGGGAGGAGGGTGGTGGCCCCAGAGGATGGGTATAGTGGACATAGTAGTCGAGGGAAGAAAAAGCAAGAAGAGAAGAAGACACCACCAAAAGCGTTCAATGAGGTGAGGCAGTGAGGAACCAATGTATCACAGATATAGCTCAGAGTAGAGGGCAAATGATGGGTGTCCCTGAGGGCCGACCCCATCACCACCCGAAGGAGCTTGCTCAAGGAGCACATCCTGTTCCTTGAGTGCGCTCCTTTGGTGCGAGATGCTGCAAACACCTTGATTTTATAAGGGTAGTACCTGGTTGAAACGCGGTCACTTCCAGGAGGTGGGACTGGAGCAAGCAGTCAGGCACAGAGGGCAGTACAGGCTGGTTGAAACATTCCACATCGGTCACCCAGTCATCAGAGTCTGACTCCGAGAGGAAGTCAAAATACCTCTGAGACTCTGCCCAAAGCTCCCTCTGACTTTGAGGAGAGTGGGAGCATCGAGTGCTTCTGAGGTTTCTTTGGGACATCAGACTCCGATAAACTCGAGAGAGAGATGGCTCCACCAGGGACCTTCGATACCCTGATGTCGATGCCTCCGCAGGCAACATGTGCATCTCAAGGATCAGCTGCACAACATGCCATGGGTACCGAAGCACTGGCCTCCTGTTTTTCCAGCATCACTACCATATAGGCTTTGAGGGCCTGGAGCTACTCCTCCATGATTGCTGATTCCTAGGCCTCAGGGCCTGAGCCACTTCGACCACTGTCTCCGGCATCCCTGCAGACGTACTGGCATAGCCTCAGTTATTGGGAGATGGTCAGTGCCCCTCCAGAACTCTGGAGGTCGATTCCTCTCACTGGGGCACCTTGGCAGGCTGTTCACAGCCATTGCTCTCAATATCACATAGGAAAGGGCCAATGCATGTGAGGCTTAGCCTGATGCTCAGAAGGGTCCCCCTCCTTCTTTGATTCCAGATGGAGATCGACCAAAGGCCAATGCTCTGGGCCACTGCAGGCTCTCGGCTCCGATTGAGCCTGGGAGCCTTTCAATGTCAATGCGCCATCAGCGGATCCTAGAGGAGCCATCGGGATTGATGCCATCGAAGATGCTGAATCAGACCTCTGACCAAAGAGGTATTCTCTCTGCTTCTCTCGACCCTTCAAGCCTCTCCTTGTCATCTGCAAATACAAATTGGAAGAGGGCTGGTGATTGGGTCCCAGACACTGTCAGCACCAGTTGTGCTTGTTGGTGACCGAGATGGTCCTGGAACATTTGGTGCGTTTTTTGGACCCTCTGGCCGACTTATGAGATATGCCTGAGAAAATGGTCATGGCTAGATCAAAAGGCTCGATAGTGCCAGCCGGGTCACAGGAAACAATGAAAATAGAAAAAGGTACCGAAAAAAGCACCAAAAGTGATAGCAAAACCACAATCGATGGACCTGATGCTACCGACAGCAGATGGAAAGGAATAAAGAAGTGAAAAATTACCACCAAAGGGGAAAAAAAGGAATGTTAACCAGCAGATGACCAAAGCACATCTGTGGTGCTCCATGGAAAACCAAGATTGGAGAAGATGGCACCATGGCAGGAGGGAAGACAGGCATGCAAGCGCAGTGGAGCCTCCCAAAACCATCCAATAGAAGCTGAGGAGCGTTCCCATGCAGGGCTCCGTCGATGGCATCACCCATACTTGAGGACTTCATTCTTGCTTGTCCATTGAGAATCAATAAGAAACCAAAGAAGAATAGCAAAAACATACAGAAACAGCCCTAATTCTCTTGGGGCACCAATGGCCTGATTAAGAAGAACTCCCAAGCACGTATTTTCTGTTACCTGCTTTGTATCCTGACTGGCAAAGCAGGCTATAAATGCCAAATTTAAATTTGAGAGATAGAGATCATGCCCAACATGCCATAGCTTACAAGTGAGGCTCATTCCTGTCATGGTAAGTGCAGAACAAACCAGTTTGGAGACACTATCCTGAAGAAATTCTCAAGAACCTAGAGCATGATCTCAGGAAATGCACAAGTGATACTTGTCCAGTGGTGTTGATAGCCTATGCTAATTCATTGGAAGGAAGATGGGTGGAATACATTCTCAGGTTTGCAGTGTGCCCAGCACTTTGTAGCCAGAGAAGATATTCAGTAGGGTGATCAGATCAACCTCTTCATCACAGAAAGCTGAACAATCTTTGATCTCAGGGGTATCTAGCTGTGATCCTTAGGCCAGCCAGAAATATGCATGTGTATTCAGTTGTATGCTGGTCCTATCTTGGGCATAGTTGGCATGCGTTATTCTGAAAACCAAACCCATTTGTGGTCCTTGAAGAATAACAGTTGGACATTCCTGCGCTCTAAATTGTGAAGAAAGTATGAAGTGGCTTTAAGATAATTGTATTCATTTTTTAAACTGTTATATGCAAATATATACTAAAATATCTTTGAGTCAGCTACTTGTGTTTTGACAAGGATGCCTTATAAACATTTTAAAAGTATGACTTGTGAGAGTTGAATTCATCTACTATGTAGCCTTGCTTTCCATTTTATACCTATTATATAAAGCCTTTCACGTAATAGATACCAATAGTAGTTAATATTTTTTTCTGAATTATGGAAGCACCAGTTCATCATAGAGCCCTTCCTCTTCCAAAAAGGGGAATGATGGTTGGGGTGGCGTCAGTCTGGCTAATGAGAAGGCTCCATAGTTAGTTGATTTCAGCCATCTTGCAAGTTGACTTTACAGTTGGCTTGAAAAGAAATACTTTGTGTTTCAGCTTTACAGTGTGGAACTGCCTTTTTTCCTCCATGTGTTTGAGTGAGACCTTGGCAAAACCTGTTGGTGTGTTTTAGCTCATTGCAGGTTTTTCCTGAGCTTGGGTTGTTGTCAATGGATTGAGAGGACACTCCCTTTTCAGATGTGCCATAACCTTTGCAATTAAATGGCCAATTTTCTCAATGCAGAAATGTGAATAGTGGAGTATTATTTATTTATTGAAAATTTCTATACCTCGGTTTACAAATAACAACAATTTGAGTAGAACATAAACAGATACATACTCAGTTACATTGAACATTGTAAAACTATATACAGAGGTGTGGGATGTATTAAATTATATATATATATATATATATATATATATATATATATATATAAACATAATTGAAACACTCTAATACAGGAATCTTAAATAAAACTATATACAGTATCCCAGGGATCTGTGCTGTGCTTTTTAACATAGTCATAAATGACCTGGAAATGGGAATAACGAGTGAGGTGATCAAACTTGCAGACAACAAAAAATTATTCAAAGTTATTAAAACACAAGAGGATTGTGAAAAATTGCAAGAGGACCTTGATAAATTGGAAATTTAATGCGGACAAGTGCAAAGTTATGCATCTAGGAAAGAACAACCTAAACTATGGTTACATGATGCAAGGTACTACCTTAGAAACCACCACCCAGGAAAAAGATTTAGGAGTCATTGTGAATAATACAGTGTGGCAGTGGCAGCTAGGAATCACAAAGAAAGGAATTGAGAATAAAACCAAGGATATTATAATGCTTCTGTATCGTTCTATGGTTCGACTGCACCATGAATATTGTGTGCAGTTCTGGTTGCCATATCTTAAAAAGGATATAGCAAAATTATTTATTTATTTAACCAGTTTTGTATACCACCTTATCCTTCAAAGTGGTTGACAAGACAACAAAGGACTTACATGTTGAGGGCATGGGAAGATCAAATACAATACATTACAATATAAATATACAAACAGTAAATTATAATATCATCTCATAGTGAAATTGGATATACAAGTTGATCAATTTAAGTTATTTGACCAAATGATTCTATGAATAAATAAGTCTTTAAAGATATGCAAAAGTCTTTGATGTCTTCCTGAGCTCTTAATTCTTCAGGAATAGAATTCCATACCTCTGGTGCCATGAAGGAAAATGCTCTTTTAGAAGTCATCTGTTTTGATCTATTGACGTTTAAAGGTGTACTAAGCTTATTGGATTTATGAGATCGTCTAGGTCTTAGGCTCTTGTCTTTGGATATTATATGCTGTAGAATATCTGCTGAAGATTGGTGAAAGATTTTGAAAATAATCATTAGGTTTTTGTATTTTGCTCTTGCAATAATTGGAAGGAAATGTAACTGTTTAAGGACAGGAGTTATGTGATCAAATTTTGCAGAGCCAGTAATTATATGTGCAGTAGTGTTTTGAACTAATTGGAGAGGATGGATAGCGTTTTTAGGAAGACCTTGATACAAGACGTTTCCAAAATCAAGTAGGGGTGTTATGACAGCTTGACATACCGTGCGAAAGTAATTTGTATTTAATATTGATTTTAGTCTTCTTATAACCTTTAAGCGATGGTATGCTTTAGCTGCAATTTTGTTTATATGAGATTTTAAGTTTAAATATTTATCTAAGGTTATACCTAAATATCTTACTTCATATTTAATTTTTATTTTTTTTTATTTAATAGGTTAATTTCACTTGGTAGTTTTAAGGACTGACAATTTGATATGAACAATGTTTCCGTTTTGTCAGAATTTACTTTTAAATTGTTGTTATTGAGCCAATTATTCATATCATTCAAACAGCTATTAATTTTTGTTGTATAAAAGGTATTTTGATCAATTGAAGTATAAATCATAATGTTGTCAGCGTATAAATGATAATCCATTTCATGATGTTTAATAATTTGACATATGGGTTGAATATAGATATTAAAGAGGATAGATGATAAAGCAGAACCTTGCGGAATACCTTGTACAATCATTGTGAGGATTTTTTGTCCCCATTTTTTACTAGTTGTAAACGATTGGTTAAGTAAGAAGCGAACCATTTTATTGTATTGTTGGATAAACCAATATTTCGTAGATGTTGCAGCATTATTGAGTGAGACACAGTATCAAATGCTGCTGAGACATCAATGAAGATTAATAGAAATAATTTGTTTTTGTCAAGACCTGTTATAAGATTATTAAAGAGAGAAATCAGTAGCGTTTCCACATTGTGATTTGGTTTAAAGCCATGCTGATGTATATCCAGTGGGGCATGTAAGTCAATGTGATCTTGCAGATGTTTTTGTACTACTTTTTCTATAATTTTTGATATAAAAGGTAAACTTGAAATAGGACAGTATGACTTGGGGTCAGTGATGTCTAGTGATTTACCTTTATAGATTGGTCAAATTATAGCTTTCTTTAGTATAGATGGTAAGTGTCCTTGTTTTAAAGAGTTGTTGACGATATTTACAATGTGAAAACTAATTTGATTTTTAGTACTTTTAATCCAATCCACTGGACAGGGGAAGTTGTATTAATTGTGCTTATTATATTTTCAATTTGTTTTGAATTTGGTATAGAAAAATCCTTCCAGACTTTTGTGAATTTGATGCAAAGTTTCATCCAAAATTGGTGGTCTTGTGATGTAGGTAAGTTGTTTGGCGAAAGTGAATTTTTGTTTATCAGGTAGTTCGCAAATAGTTGGGGACCTATTTGATAGTCACTATATGAAGTGTTCACTTTTGTGAATTAGAATTAGGAAAGGTACAGAGAAGAGCAACAAAAATGGTAAAGTGAATGGAAGGATATCCATATGAGGAAAGGCTTAAAAGGATAGGGCTCTTCAACTTGGAAAAGAGATGGCTGAGGGGGCATATGATAGAGGTCTATAAATTAATGAATGGAGAGGAATGGGTAAAGGTAGATCGGTTGTTTACACCATCAAAAAGCAGAAAGACTAGAGGAAACACAAGGAAACTACAATGTAACCCATTTAAGACTAATAAGAGAAAATATTTTTTCACGCAATGCATAATCAAACTCTGAAATTCATTACCAGAGGATGTAATAAAAGCTGTTAGTGTAGCTGGTTTTAAAAAAAGGTTTGGACAAGTTTCTGGAGGAAAGATCCATAAACCATTATAGAGGATCCAAGAAATCCACCACATAGCCAGGGACGAGCATTGTGGAACCTGTGCGCCTTTTTGGGAACCTGCCAGATACTTGTGATCTGGATTGGCCACTGTTAGAAATAGGATGCTGGGTTGATGGATCTTGATCTGACCCAGTATGACATTTCTTTTGTTCTTATATTTAATATATGTGAACTGTTATCCAGCTAATTAATAAAATCCAGGGAGCAAGTTATTTTTTCTGTATACCAATGTGGTACATATAAACCAGTCACTCTTTCCTATTTCTGAAAGTACAAGGAGTATACTTATAACTAATGGTTTATGGCAACATTGTTTTCACCACAAAAACCTATGTACAGAAAGATTTTTTAGGAGGAGGTGAACTGACATTTGCTGATGCTGGAAAATAAATGTCCTTTACTAGACATCAGAAATGTAGACTGCATTTCATAAGTAGATTATTTTTTTTATTTGGAGAGAGGAATGAGTATGTGATTTTTTTGTTTCATTACCTGTATAGTGTTACCTTTCTCTTTTATGTTTCTATTCAATTATGTCACAATCTCAGTAATAAAAAAAAAACTTGGGATTTTTTTTTTTTTTTACCATTTGAGCCTCTTTTGAGATGTAGGATTAGTTGGGCTGGAATGATGAAGGGTACAGAGTGCCCCATGTCTGGAAGATGTTGCAGACTACTTGTGGATTGAGAGTCCACTCATGCGACTGCAGCACTCTGCTGAGCCTGTCCGCCAAGCTGTTGTCCTGTCCCAGGAAGTAGACTACCTAGAGAAGCATGCCATGCTTGCTGGCAAACCTCCAGAGTCGAACGGCCTCCCAGCAGAGGAGGTATGAGCACATGCCGCCCTGCTTGTTGATGTAGAACATCACCATCTGGTTGTCTGTCTGGATGAGAACTACCTGGTTGGATAGCTGTTGCTGGAAAATGTGAAAGGCATTCACTACCACCCTGAGCTCAAGGAAATTTATTGGATAAAGACTCTATCCCATCGTCCAGAGTCCCTGGGTCCAGCCCAGTTTGGAGGAATCAGTGGTCACCCACTGGTGTGTTGTGGCCTTGAAAGGAAGGTCCTGCTAGAAGATGAGTTGGTTGCTGCCATCAGGAAAGGGAGTCCTTCATGGACAAAGTCACTCTGACCCGGTCCAAGAGAGATGGTCCGTCACCTGATGGCACTGCGTACAGACATCCATTGCACCTGCCACATTGAAGCTAGGCAGATGGGGTTACATGGACTGTGGAGGCTATGTGGTCCATGAGGCAGAGCAACTGGTGAGCCGAGATTTTTAAGCAAAGTTGGACATCCTGAGCCAGAACAACAAGGCACTGGGCCCAGTCAGAGGGAAGAAAGGCTCTGGCTGCAGTGGAATCGAGGAGACTGCCAATGAACTCAAGGCACCGAGTGGGTTGCAGGTGGGACTTTGTGTAGTTGATGACAAAACCCAGCTGCTCCAGCACCTGGATGGTGCTTTGTGCGGATAGACAGACAGACCTCGTCTAACATCCCACCTCTGATCTACCAGTCATCCAGATAGGGGAAGATGAAGATGCCCTGCACCCGAATAAAAGCGGCCACAACTGCCAAACATTTTGTGAAAACCCTTAGGGCAGATGCCACTCCAAAAGGAAGAACTCTGTATTGATAGTGATGTCTGCTGATGACTAAACGGAAGTAATGCCAGTGCAGGGGGTGAATGAGGATGTGAGTATAGCCAGTCTTCCCATTGGAGGTAGGGCAGCAACATTCCAAGAGATATCATTTTGAACTTCTTGTGCACTAAGAAGCGATTGAGATTGCAGAGATCCAGAATGGGATGAAATTCACCTGTTTTCTTTGGAACAAGGAAGTAGTGGAGGTAGAATCTGATAATCCCCTGGAAAGGATGGGGGGGGGGAGAATCTGATTGATTGAAATGTAGGAGGTAGCCCTCCTTTACCACTTGTAGAGCCCATGTGGTTATGCTGGGCCAACGATGGGCAAATGATGTGAGACGCTCCCCAATGTGTTGTGGAACTGGGCCTAAAAGGGGAAGAAGGGCCAGGGCCCCGAAGTCAAAAGCCATCCCTCCAAGGCTGTGATTGTGACACCGGTTGGGGCTTCGGGGCTTTAGGCTGACATTGCTTCTGGCCTTGGTCCTTGGCTTGCTGTACCTGCTGGGGTGGCTAGTATTAATGGTACAGGATATAAGCACTATAGGCCTTTTTCGGGTAGAAGAACTTTTCCCCTAAGGCTTTCCATTAGGAAGGATCATCGGTCTTTCTGGAAAGCCTGTTTATGATGCAGCCTTCTCCGTCATGGGTTTGCCGAAGAGGTTCTCTCACTGACATGGGAGATCGACCAGTTTGCCTGAACCCATTGCTCTAAGTCCATGTTCCCTGTAAAATAGTTATCTCCAAGTTATAATGCCCTGTTCAATGTAATTTCAGTTTGTTCAATGTAAACCGCACTGATGCAGAATAGCGCGGTATATAAGAGAATGTAAATAAATAAATAAATAAATTATAAATGCTTAGATATGGGATAGTGTTCCAGCACAGTAACAGTGGATTTGGTATGCAACCACTGGGGTGAGTTCCTGCTGTAATGAAGTCTGCAGTAGCTGGTAGGCTTTGAAATGAATACTCTTCTGTTGACCTTTTATATATAAATGGAGCAGTACCCTAACTAGGTGCAAACTACATATGTACCGCGGGATACTACGTAGTGTCCCTTCTGAAAATTAACATAGGCCATATAGTATATATCTGCTGTTATTTTCCATCAGTCTGCCCAGCCATATGAACTATTAAACTCTACAATTCCTTTCATCTCCCTCAGAGATCGTCTGTACTTCCCCCCCATGCTTTCTTAACTTCAGATACAGATCTTACCACCACCATCACCTCCACTGGAGTCTGTTCCATGCATTCACCGCCTTTTCAATAAAGAAATATTTTCATAGATTATGCCCAAGTCTGTCCCCTTTCACCTTCATTTCCAGAGCTTCCTTTCAATTGAAAGATGATCACATCCTGTGCATGTATACTATGGAAGTATTTATATGTGTCTATCATATCATTCTTCTCCCGCCTTTCCTGCAAAGTATACATACTGAGATCTTTAAGCCTAGCACTATATGCTTTGAATATTTTATTAGCCACCCTCTGGACTGATTCTATCCTGTTTATATCCTTCTGAAGGTGCAGGCTACAGAATTGCACACAAGACTCCAAATGAAGTCTCACTAGAGACTAATACAAAGGCACTATTACCTCCTTTTTCCTGCTGGCCATTGCTCTCCCTATGACCCAAGCATCCTTTTGGTTTTTGCCATCACCCTTTCTACCTGTTTGACCACTTTAAGATCATCCAGTATGATCACTCCCAGATTCCAATCTTCTTTTATGCATTGAAGGCCTTCACCCCCTATACTGCTCTTTTGGGTTTATGCAGCCTAAATACATGACTTGCATTTTTTAGCATTAAATCTTAGCTGTCAAATTTTTCACCAGAACCCTCCTCATGTTATCTACCTACATTTTAATTACAGAAGCCATTTAAGTTCAGCAATGTTTGTAGAGCTATTTGGATTAGGTGGCTGTGTCCCAGCATGGCTTTGGACTTAGGCTGGTGGCTGTCATTAAGAGGTATACTTTTACTGTTGTCTTATTTTGTCATCATTGCTAAACATTACACAGCTCATGAGCATTAAAGCAGTTTGCATTGTTTTTATAGTAATGATAACTGAGTGTGTTCACAAAGTAAATGAACAAGAGTTAAACTGCTCATATGCACAGTGATTCTAGTAAGCCAGAACTTCAGAGTTCTTTCCAAGAGCTGTGCTGTCCTGGTCTATGGCCTATAACACCAGTGTGAAAGCTGTTTTTCTGTAACTCTTTCGCTTTTAGATTTCATAGTCTCTACATGTAATGTTTTCAAATAATTTTTGCCATTAATTTAAAAATCAGTCACTTTGAAGAGAGGAAGGTATAAAATGATAGAGCTCGATTATTATTCCTTAATTAATGGCAAAAACAATGTTCCAAATATGTTCATTATGTCTGTCATTCTGTCTTTCTACATGCTGCGAGACCCCCTAACGATACACCCCAGATGAATTAGAACTATAGAAACTGCCCGCATTTGAATCTTAATTGAAGAAACCTAGTAATGACCACATATACTTAAGAAATTCAGAAATATAAAAATGATGCTCAGAATAGTAGCCCAGCTCACTCAAAGTGTGCTAATTACACTGAAATAGTATGCAGGCATCACCTCAGTAATCAGAGATGCAACTGAAGATTTGGATGATGTTGACACTAGACTAAACGTCTAAAATCATTTTTTTAAAAAGGAAATTTTGGTAGCACTGTGGTGGTTTTATGTAGGCATCTCTAATAGTCTCCCATCGATCAAACAAATAGAAGATGCTCTATCCCATAACATGTTAACCTGAAATATTACGAGAAGATTTTATTTCCGTTCTTTCATAACGAAAACTTTTACCTTCCGCAATTACATCATTCTTTGTTACTATGGTAATGTTTCTTCTTTATGTTGGTTTGCTAACCTTCTGTGCCCCCTCCTCCCCGTAAGCTCCCTTTACTGTTATTTTTGCACCAGACATTGTGTTGTGTAATGTAGATAAAATGGTGGTGTGGAATAGCATGGGTATGCATTTGACTGGAAAAAGGACAATGTGTTTACTGATAAATCTTTTTTTGTTTGAAATGTTCTCTTTTTTGTCATCTTTATATGTTTGCAAATGTGTTATTTTGGTACTATAATGGACAACTTTCTTTATTTTTGCTTGTGCAGTCATACGGGTGTGTACCCTCCTGACTCTGGGGACCCCAGCATGATCCTCTGAAGCACTTGGGAAAGTGGAGTACACTGGTGTGTACAGTAAAATGCATAAAAGTCTTCTGAAACATGCATTTTTCCCTTTTTAAATAAGGTACTTTCAGACCTGAGTTTGCACTCTAATGACAAGATGGCCATTATCTGCCTCTCCTGTATGAATTTTGTGTACTAAGTTATTCAGGTGGTTTCTAGGACACATACATGGTTTTCCTTTCATAATGTGGCTTGTATGAATTCTTTGTCCATGGTATATGGTTTGGGCAGATTGACTGCAATGTTCATTTTTTCCTTGATTTTCAAATTGTAAAAGTTGTTCAGCTGTTGCTTAATAAAATTTTGCAAAATAGAAAAACTGGTTATATGTGTTGGTCTGCTTAACAAGTACATTATACTTTTTTGAGGTGAAATGACAGGTAAATGAATATTTAAGATATAAATGTTCCAGTTTTATTTTTATTTTTCTTGCTGCAGTAATCCCATTTATGAGTACAATAACAGAAAATAAAATATTGTAATACATTTGACCAGAACAAACTTTGAATTTGAAATAAGCTTGTCTCTAAGAAGATTTATTAAAGTCTTTGTTTTAGAACCTTCATTTTGCTATGTCTGAGCTAAAAGGTTTAGCTGCCAGTTGTGTTGCATGATGTGGTTGGTATATTTGAGTGCAGAGGTGAAGAGAAACAATCACATTTGGACAAACTTGAGGTGCAGGGAGATGCATAACTTGCCCAGGTTTACTAAACATGCATGAAAACAACATATTTTGACATCCAGATTCTTAAGGGTTTCATTGGTTAGTCTACTGGCCTATCAGAGCCACCAGGGGCTTTCAGAACACTTCTGATGAGTGAGAAGGTACAACAAACATAGAAAGTGTTGTTAAGTGCCATCGAGTCGGAGTCGACTCATGGTGACCCTCTGGATAGCTATCCTAAATTGTGTTCGTTCTTCAGTCAGGCAGCTCATTGTTGACAGACTGGTACCCGTAGCTGCTGTTATTGTCTCGATCCATCTCATTGCTGGCCTTCCTCTTTTGCGTTGACCTTCTATCTTGCCAAGCATGATGTCTTTCTCTAATGATCTCTCTCTTCGCATGATGTGTCCAAAGTATGAAAGGCGAAGTCTTGTCATCTGAGCTTCTAAAAAAGCTTAGGTTTGATCTCCTCTAGTACCAACTAGTTTGTTCTTCGGGCAGTCCATGGTCTACACAGTATTCGCCGCCCGCACCATAATTCAAAGGCATCAATTTTCTTCCTATCTTTTTCACTGTCCAGCTTTCACATCTATATGATGTTATTGAAAATACCATGGCCTGAACAAGTCGAATCTTTCTATGGAGAGAGACATCTCTGCTCTTGAGAATCTTATCTAGGGTCTTTCATAGCCATTCTGCCAAGAGCAATGCGTCGTCTGATTTCTTGACTGCTTTTTGCTTCTTTATTGATAGTTGATCCAAGTAGGTTAAAGTTGTTAACAATTTCAATTTCTTCTCCTTCAACGATGAACCTGTTGATTATGCCAGTTGTCATGATCTTTGTCTTCTTTACATTAAGGTGCAGGCCCATTTTGAGACTATGATCTTTGATTGTGAGAAGCAAATGTTTCAGATCATCTTCACTTTCAGCAAGAAATGTGGTATCATCAGCATAGCGAAGGTTGTTGAGTCTTCCACCAATCTTACACCTCTGTTGTCTTCATACAATCCTGCTTCTCTGATGATATGTTCTGCATATAAATTAAACAGGTAGGGGGAAAGTATACAGCCTTGTCTTACACCTTTGCTTATTTTAAACCATTCTGTTTCTCCTTGTTCCGTTCGAACTGTTGCTTCTTGATCAATGTACAGATTGTGCAAGAGTACGATCAGGTGTTCTGGTATACCCATGCTTCTTAATATGGCCCAGAGTTTCTCATGGTTTACATAGTCAAAAGCCTTGCTATAGTCGATAAAGCACAAATAGATATCCTTTTGGTATTCTTTAGTCTTTTCAAGGATCCATCTCACATCCGCAATGATGTCTCTCGTTCCTCGCCCTTTCCTGAACCCTGCTTGCACTTCAGGTAGTTCTTGTTCCAGGTATGGTTGTAGTCTCTTTTGAATAATCTTCAGTAGAATCTTGCAGGCATGTGGGATCAGAGCGATTGTGCGATAATTTCCACAGTCAGTTGGATCACCTTTCTTTAGTATTGGTATAAACACAGATCTTTTCCAGTCAGTTGGCCATGATGTTGCCTTCCATATTTCTTGGCAGAGCCTTGTAAGTACGGTAACAGCTGCATCAGATTGCTGTAATACTTCTATGGGAATGTTATCAATGCCTGGTGCTTTGTTCTTTGATAAGGCTTTCAATGCTGCTTCAACTTCTTCTTTCATCACCAATGGTTCCCGATCATAAGGTACAGGTTGAAACGGCTGTTGGTCCACTTGATCTTTATCATATAAAAACTCTGTATATTCCTTCCACCTTTTCTTGATCTTCTCAGCATCATTCAACATAGAACCTTGAGCATCTTGTAACATTCCAATTCGAGGCTGGAATTTTTTCTTTAACTCTCGTAGCTTTAGGAAAGCTGATCTTGTTCTTCCTCTAATAGTTTCTGCTTCTATTTCCTTGCATGTGTCATTGTAGTACTTTTCCTTGTCCTGTCTTGCTGCACGTTGGAAATCTCTGAGTTCTGTTATTGTCTTTCTTTCTCCTCTGGCTTTAGCTTCTCTGCGTTTCTGGGCAATTTTCAGAGTTTCTTCCGTCATCCATTTTGGCCATTTTTACTTTTTCACCTTTTGTAGAGACTTCTCGCTTTCTTCCAACACAACCTTCTTGATGTCATTCCATAACTCTTCTGGAGCTCTGTCATTTGTATCTAAAGCAGCAAATCGATTTTGCAGGCAGTCTTTAAATTCCAATGGTATATTCTCAAGGTCATATTTTGCTGCATTCATGAGTGGTTTGCTCTTTTTCAACTTTAGCTTAAGTTTGCATACTAGTAGTTGATGATCTGTACCACAGTCAGCTCCAGGTTTTGTCTTTGTTGATGTTATAGACCTTTTCCATCGTTGACTTCCACAGATGTAGTCAATTTGATTTTTATACAATCCATTGGGTGAAGTCCATGTGTACAGTCGCCGCTTGTGTTGATGGAAGAAGGTGTTTGAGATGAATAGGTCGTTGGTCTTGCAGAATTCTTTCAGTCTTTCTCCAGCTTCATTTCTGTTGCCAAGTCCATATTTTCCAATTACTTTGCCTTCTTCTTTGTTGCCAACTTTTGCTTTCCAGTCACCCATGACTATCAGGATATCCTGTTTGCATGTTCTGTCAATTTTAGCTTGTACTTATTCATAGAACTCTAGAATTTCATTCTCTTCTGCAGCGGTTGTTGGGGCATATACTTGAATTATAGTTGTGTTGATAGGCATTCCTCGTAGACGAATAGAGATTAAGCGTTCGCTGACTGCATTGTATTTCATTACAGTTCTTGCAAGTTTCTTCTTTATTATAAATGCAACACCATTTCTTCTTTGTCTTTCATTTCCAGCATAGTAAACCATGTGATCATCTGATGCAAAGTGCCCGATGCCAGTCCATTTCAGTTCGCTGACACCCAACAGACCAAGTTGTACATATTCCATTTCATTCTTGACCACCTCCAACTTCCCTTAGTTCATGCTTTGTACGTTCCATGTTCCAATGCGTAAAACATCTTTACAGCTTCTAACTCTCATTTCATGCGCAGCTACATCAGCAGTCGGACATCCCGAGGGCTTTTATCCAACCACATCATAAATGCTGGCTTTACTCTGAGAAGTCTTCAGCTCTTCCCCAGTAGCTAGTTGAGTGCCTTCCGACCTGGGGGTCTCATCTTCCAGCACTATAGCACAATTTGTTTTGTTGTAACTATCCATTGGGTTTTCATGGCAAGATACAGAAGTAGATTGCTGGGCCTTTCTTCCGCGCAGTTTAAGTTTGGTGGTGTTACCGTTGTCACAGAAATGTGATCCTCCGCCGTCAGCACTATCCCATTCTGCTGCTGCCCAGATGGGTGGTTTGTCTTGGTCTGGCACCTCAGCTGAGATCTATCCATCTTGGGAGACCCTGCCAGTAGTTAAACTACCGATAGTTTAGCTCTCAGCATCACTGATGCACACAAGCCCTCACAGCACGACAAGCTGCAAACCAAGTGAGGGTTTAAGGGGACAGAATTCATTGGTGAAGATGAATATAAGAACATAAGATATGCCATACTGGGTCAGACCAAGGTCCATCAAGCCCAGTATTCTGTTTCCAACAGTGGCCAATCTAGGTCATATGTACCTAGCAGTTTCCCCAAGAGACACAAGTTCCACAATGCTTGTACTGGGTCAAGCATTGATATCTTCGGTCACTTCTTAATAATGGTTTATGGACCCTTCCTCCAGGAACTTGTCCAAACCTTTTTTAAACCCAGCTACACTAACAGCCTTTACTACATCCTCCGGTAACAAATTCCAGAGTTTGATTACACATTGAGTGAAACAATATTTTCTTTTATTAGTCTTAAATAGTTTACCCTGTAGCTTCATTGCATGTCCCCTAGTCTTTCTCTATTCTGATAACGTAAATAATCGATCTATGTTTACCCGTTCCACTGCGTTCATTAATTTATAGACTTCTATCATATCTCCCCTCAGCCGTCTCTTTTCCAGGTTAAAGAGCCCTAACCTTTTTAGCCTTTCTTCATAGGAGTATCCTTCCATCCCCTTTACCATTTTGGTGGCTCTTCTCTGAACCTTTTCTAAAATTGCTATATCCTTTTTAAGATATGGCGACCAGAATTGCACACAATATTCAAGGTGCGGTCTCACCATGGAACGATATAGAGGCATTATAATATCTTTTGTTTTATTTTCCATTCCTTTCCTTATCATACCTAGCATTCTATTTGCTCTCTTGGCCGCCGCTGCACACTGGGCCGAGGGTTTTAACATGGTATCCACAATGACGCCTAAATCTTTTTCCTGGGTGGTGGTTCCTAATGGGGAACCTTGAATCGTGTAACCATAGTTTGGGTTGTTATTCCCTAGGTGCATAACCTTGCACTTGTCCACATTAAATTTCATCTGCCATTTTGATGCCCAGTCTTCCAATTTATCAAGATCCTCTTGCAATTTTTCACAATCCTCTTGGGTATTAAGAACTTTAAATAGTTTTGTGTCATCTGCAAATTTGATAACCTCACTCGTTATTCCACTTTCCAGGTCATTTATGAATATGTCAAAAAGCAGCGGACCCAGCACAGATCCCTGGGGTACACCACTATTCACCTTTCTCCATTGGGAAAATTGACCATTTAGCCCTACCCTCTGCTTTCTATCTTTTAACCAGTTCCTGATCCACAATAGTACACTGCCTCATATCCCATGACTCTTTAGTTTTGCCAAAAGTCTCTGATGAGGGACCTTGTCAAAGGCTTTCTGAAAGTCCAGATACACAATATCAACCGACTCACCTTTGTCCACCTGTTTATTCACTCCTTCAAAAAAACATAACAGATTAGTAAGACAAGATCTTCCTTGTCTAAAGCCATGTTGGCTGTCTCCCATTAGGTCGTGACTATCTACATGCTGAGTAATTTTATTCTTTATGATGGTTTCTACCATTTTTCTCGGTACTGACGTCAGGCTCACCGGTCTGTAGTTTCCCGGATCACCCCTGGAACCCTTTTTAAAAATTGGTGTTACACTGGCGATCCTTCAATCTTCAGGTATTAGAGATGATTTTAATGATAGTTCACAGATTACTGATAGCAGGTCTGCAATCTCATATTTCAGTTCTTTCAACACCCTTGGATGTATACCATCCGGCCCAGGTGATTTGCTACTCTTCAGTTTATCTAATAGTTGTAAGACATCTTCCCGATGTATCAATATTTCCTTCAAATCTTCCGCACCTTTAAATACCACTTCAGTCATGGGTAACATCCCTACATCTTCCTCAGTAAAGACCGAAGCAAAGAATTCATTCAGTCTCTCCGCTATCGCCTTGTCGCCTCTTAGTGCTCCTTTAACCCCTTTATCATCTAATGGACCAACTGACTCTCTCACAGGTTTTTTGCTACGAATGTACTTGAAAAGGTCTTTATTTCGCGTTTTTGCTTCCGCAGCAAGCTTCTTCTCAAATTCTCTCTTTGCCTGCCTTATCAATGCCTTGCATTTGACTTGCCAGTGCTTGTGCTTTTTCTAGGTTTCGTCATTTGGCTCTTTTTTCCATTTCCTGAAAGATGCTTTTTTGGCAACAACCGCCTCTCTGACCTCACCTTTGAACCATGCTGGCAGTTTTTTGGACTTCCTTCCACTTTTCTTAAAGCGTGGAATACAGCTGGTCTGGGCTTCCAAGATAGTATTTTTCAACAACACCCAAGCTTGATGTACGTCTTTAACCTTTGCAACTGCTCCTTTTTGTTTTTTCTTAACTGTTTTCCTCATTTTATCATAGTCTCCCTTTCGAAAGTTAAAAGGTAGTACTGTGGATTTCTTTACTATCCCTCCTCCACTAATTAAATCAAAGGCGATCATGCTATGATCACTATTGCCAAGTGGCCCCAACACCCTTATCTCTTGCTCTAGATCTGGTGTTCCACTAAGGACTAGGTCTAATATGGCTTCCCCTCTGGTTGGTTCATGAACCAGCTGCTCCAAGAAGCAGTCATTTATTTCATCTAGGAACTTTATCTCCCTAGCATGTCCTGACGTGACACTGACCCAGTCGATACCGGGGTAATTGAAATCACCCATTATTATTACTGCGCTGTAACTTTTGTTAGCTTCCTTGATTTCTTTGAGCATTTCATCATCCATTTGGTCATTCTGGCCAGGTGCTCGATAGTACACCCCCACTGCCATTGCCTTCCCCCTTTTATATGGAATTTCAATCCATATAGATTCTACCGCAGATTTTGTTTCCTGCAAAACTTTAATCCTTTCTGAGTCAATGCCCTCTCTAACATAGAGCGCAACCCCTCCACCAATTTGATCAGCTCTATCATTACGATATAGTTTGTACCAAGGTATCACAGTGTCCCATTGGTTGTCCTCCTTCCACCATGTTTCTGATATTCCAATCATATCTAACCTTTCATTTAGTGCTATATATTCTAACTCTCCCATCTTATTCTTTAGACTTCTAGCATTTGCATACAAGCATTTTAGAGAATGTATTTTATTCATGTTAATTTGGCTATTGTTAGACATGGGTAAATTGGGATCTTTAAGCTCTGTCTGCTCCATACTTGAGGGCATTTGGGCTACTTTACTCTTTTGTGGAACCTCTCTGCTTTTGGTAGTATCCTTCAAGGATACATTCTTCCGAACCATCCGCTCTTGGGTGACTGTCGGCTTTCCCCTAATATCTAGTTTAAAAGCTGCTCTATCTCCTTTTTAAAGGTTAATGCAGGCAGCCTGGTTCCATCCCGGTTAAGGTGAAGCCCATCCCTTCGGAAGAGTCCCTCCTTTCCCCAGAATGTTCCCCAGTTCCTAACAAATCCAAAACCCTCATCTCTGCACCATTGTCTCATCCACGCATTGAGACTCCGGAGCTCTGCCTGCCTTTTGGGTCCTGCGCGTGGAACAGGAAGCATTTCGGAGAATGCTACCCTGGAAGTTCTGGATTTCAGCTTCCTACCTAAAAGCCTAAATTTTTCCTCCAGAACCTCCCTACCACATTTTCCTATGTCATTGGTACCGACATGTACCAAGACAGCACACTCCTCCCCAGCACTATCTAAGACCTTATCTAGGTGGCGCGTGAGGTCCGCTACCTTCGCACCCGGCAGGCATGTTACCAGGTGATCCTCACGTCCACCAGCCACCCAGCTATCTACATGCCTAATGATCGAATCACCAACTATAACGGCTGTCCTAACCCTTCCCTCATGGGCACATGGCCCTGGAGAAACTTCCTCGGTGCGAGAGGGTTTTACATCACCTGGAGAACAGGTCCTAATTACAGGATCACTTCCTGCCACACCAGGGTGATGCTCTCCTGTCACGTGACCTCTCTCCTCCATGGCAACAGGGGTGCTGCCAGACTGGAGGTGGGACTTCAGGACTATATCCCTGTAGGTCTCATCTATGTACCTCTCTGTCTGTCTTATGTTTTCCAAGTCTGCTACTTTAGCCTCTAGAGAACGGACTTGTTCCCTGAGAGCAAAGAGCTCCTTGCACCTAGTGCACACGTAAGACCTCTCACCAACTGGGAGAAAATCATACATGTGACACTATGCAAAAGACTGGAAAGCCCCCATCCCGCTGCTGGACTGCTGTCTGCATCTTAGTTTTAAGTTTGTGTCTAGATCTTTAAGTTCTTACTTACTAGGGGTTGCTATGGGTATTTATACCAATAAAACTGTACCTAATACGTTTAATATACCTTGTTCACCTGAAGCTTAATTAATCTCAGGTCCTTAGTGTATGACTGATTTGGGTAATGAGCTTCACCTGAAAACACCTCCTGTCTTTTAAGATGTGTCAGTACCTATAAAGCTATGATTATCCCAGGGGTGGGTGGGTGTGGGGAGGGAGGGAAATAACACTTATTAAAAGAGAGCTGCTACACAGTACCCTGTCTTGTGCTGCTGAGGTAAGCTAAATTCTGATTTGATTTAAATTATAGCTCTTAGCTGCTGCTAGGCTCTAACTTCTTATGAAATTTAAACTACAAGCTCTCTGCTGGATTCTAAATTTAACCAGAAAGCTCTCTTCTGTGTTTTAAAACTAAAAGTACTTTTCTGATGCTAGGCCCTGAGTGACTATTAAATGTACACTACAAGCTCTCTGCTGGGTATGAAATGTAACCAGAAAGTTCTCCTATGTGTTTTAAATTCAAACTTTAATTGCTGCTACTAGGCCCTAACTGATCCAACAAAAAACAGTGGGTTCACAGATTAAGTAGCTTTAATACAAAGAATTCTTTTTAGAAAATTACCATTAGTATATACTCACAGTTGCAGATTTCTCTCCAGAAGTAACAGTCCCCCTTTCTGGTCCTTCAAGACATAGAAACATAGAAATATGATGACAGAAAAAGACCACATGGCCTATCTAGTCTGTCCGTCCATAACAACTACAACAGTCCCCTTTTTACCTTTAGAGATCCTCTGTGTTGGTCCCATGCTTTTTTGAATTCAGTTACTGTCCTCATCTCTACCACCTCCACTGGGAGACTATTCCACGGATCCACTACTCTTTCCGTAAAGAAATATTTCCGCATATCACTCCTGAATCTATCTCCCTTCACCCTCATCCCATGTCCCCTCGTAGCAGAACTTGCTTTCAATTGAAAGAGGCTCTCTCCCTGAACATTTATGCCACGGAGGTATTTAAACATCTCAATCATATCACGTCTATCCCGCCTTTCCTCTAAGGTGTACATATTAAGATCCTTCAGTCTGCCCTCATATACTTTATAATGAAGACCACTAATCATTTTAGTAGCCACCCTCTGCACCGACTCCATCCTGTTCACATCCTTTTGAAGGTGCGGTCTCCAGAATTGCACACTATACTCCAAATGAGGTCGCACCGAAGACTTATACAGAGGCACTATCACCTCCTTTTTTCTGCTAGCCATTCCTCTCCGTATGCACCCAAGCATCCTTCTAGCTTTTGCCGTCGCCTTTTCTACCTGTTTAGCTACTTTAAGATCATCAGACACAACCACGCCTAGGTCCCGCTCTTCTTTAGTGGACAAAAGTACTTCACCCCCTATACTATATTGCTCCCTTGGATTGCTGCAGCCCAAATGCATGACCTTACATTTTTTAACATTAAATCCCAGCTGCCAAATTCTAGACCATTCTTCAAGCTTAGCTAGATTCCTCCTCATGTTATCTACCCCTTCCTGGGTGTCTACTGTATTGCAGATTTTGGTATCATCCGCAAAGAGGCAAACCTTACCTGAAAGCCCTTCCGCTATATCACTAACAAAGATGTTAAAAAGAATCGGACCAATCGAACCTTTTAGAAAGAACTGAGCTAGCCAAACCAGGAAACATGCAAAGAGAAATTAGGTAAGTTGAAGAATGTGCAATTGTCATTATTATAAAGCTGAGCATGAGACATAAGAATTGTCATACTGCCCCAGTGTCTTGTTTCCAACAGAGACCAATCCAGGTCACAAGTACCTGGCATAACCCAAAAGTAGCCAGGTCCATGGTACTTATCCCCAGGGATAAGTAGTGATTTTCTCTTGGACCATTTTAATAATGGTTTATGGACTTTTTTCTCAGGAATTTGTCCAAACCTTTTTTAATCCCAGCTATACTACCTGGTTTTACCACATCTGCCAGCAATACGTTCCAAAGACTAAGTATACATTGAGAGAGAAAATATCACCTCTTATCTATTTTAAATCTACTACTTTGTAGCTACATGGTGTGTCCCCTAGTCCTTGTATTTTTTTGAGAGAGCAAAAAATTGATTTGCTTCTACCTGTTCCACTCCATGCAGGATTTTATAGACCTCTATCATATCTTTTGTTTTCTTATTCTCAATTTTTGGATATTTCTATAATTCTTCTTTAATTATATATTGTATAGATCAGAGGTAACAGAAAGTGAAAAGATGTACAAGGAATATGAAGCCTTTGTTTTTTTAACAAGGCACTGTATGTATTATAATGTTGCGTATAACCACTTTGTTATATTTTATATTTTAATCAAATCAACTGTGTCTCAACAGAAATGTTAATGTCATAGCTCTGCCAAAGCTGCCCAGCTCCCATTACTTCCTACAGGAAAAACAGACACGTTATTAAAACCTTTCCATGCATTTCAGAAAAATATGGAAACTCCCTGCAACAAAACTAATACATCATACTCTTGGGTCACTTGTAACTGGTCAAATCTCCTTTTTCTCCTCTCCAGTTCCTTAAGAAAGCTAGTTTTTGTGTTGTCAGCTTGTATCTGTTTTTCCCTCAACGTGTCATCTTTCTTTCTTTTTAATACAACTTTCTATTAATAGACATTGTACTTTGCCAGTAACCACAGTCAAATCTTTCATTTACCTAGGAGACTTTGCTCTGCCACCTGTTTGCTAATGTTCAATGTAAATATTTGTTTCATTTACCCATTCTTTCTTTACCCATTATCCACAAGCTACAGTTCATGAAATGCAATAAGTATTACATTAGTGAGAAGCTCACATATTTTTGACTTTTCCATTTTACAGTAAATTACTAACAAAATAAAAAATGAAATAGCCATCAGAAAACAAAAATAAATGTATATTGTCTTGTCTGGAAGGTTGCTTAAGTTATGCAGTGTCATTGCAAAGATTGTATTCTCTGACTATAAAGAAAGAAATACACAAAGGCAAGTGTTAACTGCGACTCTTAAGAAATTACCAGAATACTTATGAATGACCTTGGTAAATAAACCATGATGTTAGAATAGATCACATCATTTTAATAATGGGACACCAAGGAAAGGAATTCAACTTGCACTAACTGAAGTGGATGCAAAGAATGAGAAATCCAAAGAAACCAGTTTTTCAATGAAAAGTGCAGAAGAGTCTTTAATGGTGCAAATTTAATTAAAACATGGTTAAAAGACCCAACATGGCTGCTTTTCAGCATTTGCCTGCATCAGGGATACTGACAACTCTTCTATATATTCAGCATGCACCATCTTTGACAGACACATCAAACTTACAAAAAGCAACAACAATCAATCTTCAAATAGAATGAGTTTATCCTTCAGCATGACATTGCTACCACAGTCCACTTATTGAAAGATTTGGCCTCAATGCAAAAGGAGATGACATCTATGCTGGATGCATGATGGGATGAGGATCAAGGGTGGGTACCCCTGTGATGCATTCAGCTTGGGTGGATGGTGAAAGAACAAAGTAAGGAAAGAGGGCGTTAGGAGAGAAGAGAGCTATCTGATGCCACTTGCTGTATGATACCCATGGCAGTTGTCCCATGTGACCCCCTTGCTTCTAGGTCTATTAAGAGGGTCAGAAGAACTCCTGTTCTCTTTTCTCCTGAGGCCTCTTCTAGCCTTTGACACTTTATTCAGTGACACATTGATGCAGTTGCTCAGCCAGAGGACACATCCTGGTCTCCGACTTTTTTTTTTTTAAATATATCTGCCTCACCCATTCAAGTGGGATGAATGCGCCTCCCCTCTCATTACATTATTAACCATGAACCTTCCCAGATCTAGAATGTTCCTCAGTTCTGTCAATATCAACTCCTTTATCTGATAGAGTCAATAGAGGTCTCCACTACTGGATAGGGAAGAACAAGATTTTCAGGCAGTAGATTGACTGGAGATTGGGAGATAGGTATTTGAGAGAGGAGACACAACAGTGGAAGATTGAGAAGAGTAGTTGAGAGAGAAGGTTGATTGGAGGGGAGCCAGATTAAAAGAAGAGCTCAGTTAGCGGAGTGCTTGCTTGAAAAGGCAGTATTACAGATAATATTTAACACAGAATTTAATTTGTGTGTATTATACATTACTACTTTAAGAAAGATAAGTATATTACTGTTGTAGCCTCTTTGACAATTTTAGAGAAGGATATGGTTTCCCCTTCCTCCCTCATCCCCTTGTCAATGCGTTTTGGTAGTCTTGTGTTATGAGAATTTTCAAGTGCTAAATGAGTTCAGGTCCGCTACAAATTTGGGAAGCACTGATCTAAACGCTGTGATAAACTGCAAGTATTGCCAGTCCTAGAGGGTCTGCATTGCAAGCAAGGTAAATCTATGGATCTAGATACAAATTCTCTGCCTGAAGAGTTCTTAAAGAGGGTTATCTTTATTTTTAATAGATAACTTTTTTTTGTTTTGCCAACTGATTTGTTTTTGTAGTTGTGTTGCAGAAGGGGATTTTTTCTGCTGCTATTTTTTTTCTCTCCTCTAACCTTCAGGTTCAAAGAGCGAAGGCAAGCTCTTTGAAGTCATTGCACTCCTCAGGTGTTAGATGTGGTGTTCTTAGATTTCAGTATTGCCTTTGACACTGTTCTTCACAGGCGGATTATAAATAAATTGAGTACCCTAGGGATAGACCCTAAAGTGACTGGGATAGAAATTGGTTGAGTGGAAGGCAAAAAAGGGTTCAGATAAATGGTGCTCACTCTGAGAAGGATGTTACCATTTGTGTGCTGCAGGGATCTATCCTTGGTCTGATTCCACTGGTCAACATTGAAATCGTTACTGACTTTAAAAGGCCCTAATCTGTAGTATCTTGGTGAGCTGAACACAAATATAACATTAACAAATTTTTATTGGCTCTCGTTTTGAAGATATTGCATGTAGTTCATTTTTGACGTGTTACCGTGTAAATTTATCCAGTAGGACATCAACAACATCCCAAATAAGCCTTGAATGATGTAATATTGCATCACTTTGCATAATACCAGCATGCACACATCCAGAGTTGATTGCATCATTTTCTGATGCAATGCAATACTACTGCCAGACGGCTGCTGAAGCCATCTGACGTCAGCAGTGTACTATACGCAGTCGGAAAGGAAAGTAATCTGGTATTCTGTTCCAATATTGAAAGCCTCATGAATGCCTTAAAAATCACTCCTGACCCACAAGACTGGAGATTATTTATAGACTCTTCGAAACTGAGTCTGAAGGCTGTGATTTTGAACAATGGAAACCATCTTCCATCTATTCCAGTAGCGCATGCCATCCACATGAAAGATCAACATTCATTTTGGGTTCAGAAATGACTTTGACTTATATGGACAACAACAAATAAGTGCTATTTTTGAGTAGTCACTGATTGGTCTTTTTTTGAACATGTTGGAAGTATAATATTTTGAATATGTTGGGAGCATAATATTTGGAACACAGTGGGGTGTAGGGTACACTATCTTATGGTGTTTTTGCCTATGTTTTAAAGCTCTGCTTGAGCTTCAAAAATTTGAGTAAAACGGAAGTAAAGTCACGAGAGGTAGTTCTTTCCTCACGGCTCGTCTTCTAACATTAATTCACATATACATATACACTTTAGCTCATGACGATAGGTCACAGCTCTATTTTGGTTTTGGATTATAGTTGTATAGAGTAATAGTTATTTTGGGTTATTGGGTCCACATAAAAGAGACATACGATAACTTAAAGCATCTACTGACTTCCATTAACTATAACAAGTACAGCTGGCACCTCTGTGGTGACTTGAAGGTAGTTGCCCTTTTAATGGGACTGCAGCAGGGATATATAAAATACATGTAACTGAATTCAAAAAAGCATGGGACCAACACAGAGGATCTCTAAAGGTAAAAAGTGGACTGTTGTAGTTGTTGATATGGAAGGACAGACTAGATAGGCCATGTGGTCTTTTTCTGTCATCATGTTTCTATGTTTCTATGTGTTTCTTATGTGAGTGGGATAGCCGAGCAAGGGATTGGCACTACTTGCGGAAGGAATGGAATCGCAGACAAAATGTAACAGTTGGAGAGAAGAATATCCAGCACCCAGCTCTGGTTGAGGCTCACAAAATCCTGCTACCACCCCTTCACGTCAAACTAGGTTTGATGGGAGGGGGAGTAACTAAGATGGCGGATGTGAGCGTGGTCGGGTGAGCTGCCTTCCTGAGTATTGCTGTTCTGTCGAGCCGCTGCCGTCGGAATGGGACGGAGGAAGCGAAAACAAGCCACCCTACCTCCGGGCGAGAAAACTTCAAGCTTGGCCGGCCAGCGAACACTTGGGGAGTGCGGTTTTGACCCACGCGTTGGAGCAACGTCTTTGGCTGGGGCAGTGGAAGGAGTTTCGCCCCAGAGCGTCTCAGGTGTCTCGCTGTCTTCGGTCGAGCGGACACCCCCACCGTGGCCAGGAAGTTTGGTCTCAGCTGTCACTCTGCCCTCGGCTTTGGCGAGTACCCCAATTTCAGAGGGAGATGGAGGTGCTTTGGCTGAGCTAGACCCTCCCCTTGGGGAAACGGGCCAGAGTCGGTTGAGAGAAGCGGTGGTTTCAGCAGAACGATCTGTGTCTGGACCCTCAGTGATGAGGGAAGAATTTCCTGACTTTCCCATTATGGTGAGACCCGCGGCATTTACTTTGCAAACGCTATGGGAAGGACTGGCGACCTTGAATGACTCCATGAATAGAGTTTGTGGGACTTTTAAAAAATACATTAATCTGGTTAGAGACTCTTGTGGGCTCCTTACTAAGGCTAATGAGGTACAAAGCAGTAGACTAGCCAGCTTGGAAAGGGAGATGGGGGAGGTTCGGGATTTGGTAAATGCCCAAATAAAGGATAATAATGTCTCTGGTAGAAAATTGGATACCTGGAAAACCAGGTTCGGAGAAATAATCTCCGTTTTCTGAGTTTTCCTCGGTCACCAGTGCTGTCACCGATTGAAATGGTTCGAAAATATTTTGGGGAGGTATTGAAAATCCCGCCGGAACAGTTCCCTCCTATAACCAGGGCTGTGTATCTATCCCTGGGGAGTAGGGGTGGAACAGTTACTCCCCCTCCCCCACAGCCTGGGCTAGAGGATCTTACGTGTCTCCTTGAGAGCTCTCTGGAGATTGTAATGGAGAGAACCACCCTGCTTGTTACATTTGCTTTAGAAACGGATAAAGTGTTTATTCTTAGAATGTTTTTTCGAAATGCTAATGACACTTTTTTGGGGTCTAGGGTGAGGGTATTCCCTGATCTTTCACGAATTACACAGCTGCGGAGGAGGGAGTTTTTGGCTCTTCGCTCTAGGGTTTTGGCTTTGGGCGCCTCCTTCCAACTTAAATTTCCTGTTAAATGTTTTGTTAATTATAAGCAAAAGTTGTATTTGTTTTTTGACCCCAAGCAGCTGCTGGCTTTTTTGGAGACTAGGGAGGGGAGTAATACTGAGGTTGTTATTTCTTCTCATACAGCTGATGTGTAAGTCTCTCTTCCGCCCTTAATATATTTGTGTTAATGCTAGGATCTCTTGGCAGTATATGAATTACCTAGTACTCCCCTATTTCCTATGTTTTGTTGGGGTCTGAATGTTAATTTGATAATTAAAAAGTAAAAAAAAAAAAACTAGGTTTGATGAAAAACCTTGTGAAAGCCATGGACCACACTTCGCCAGCTTTCCGATACCTGCATGAAAAATTCCCTCGACTCAGCAAAGCAAAGATTAAAGAGGGAGTTTTTGTGGGTCCTCAGATTCGAGAGCTCTTCAAAGATGACCGGTTCAACAACTTGCTGCAGGGTGATGCGAAACAAGCATGGAATGCTTTTCGCCTGATGTCAACAAACTTTCTCGGGAATGTTAGGGCAGAAAACTACAAGGAACTAGTAGAAGACATGCTGATTCAGTATCAGAAACGTGGATGCAATATGTCTCTAAAGATCAATTTCCTTGATTCCCATCTCAATTTCTTTCCTGACAACTGTGGTATGGTTAGTGATGAACAGGGCAAACGTTTTCACCAGGATATCGCAACGATGGAGCAAAGATACCAGGGAAAATGGTCCACTATAATGCTGGCTGACTACTGCTGGACACTCCCCAGAGAAGCTCCCGAACAGCTGTATAAGAGACAGGTGAAAAAAATCTAAGAAGTAGTCTATGACTTGGTTTTTTACAGGTATTAACCAAAGGCCTATTATATTTACTATTGACATGCATTTCGTGATGTAAACATTAATTCTTGTAGATTACAAAAAAACTAGAGCCAACTTTGCAATTTCACTGTCATATTCATGTTCAGCATATAAACATTGATACTGAAATAAAAATAGTCATTTCTTAACATGACTTTTGTAAAAATTTGTTGACCAGTGTTCTTTTTAACATTTTTGTGAGTGATATTGCAGACGGGCTATCAGGTAAAGTTTGCCTCTTTGCAAATGATACCAAAATCTGTAATAGAATAGACACCCAGGAAGTGTAAAAATGAGGGATCTAGCAAAGCTTGATGAATGTTTAGAATTTGGCAGCTGAGATTTAATGCTAAAAAATGCAGGATCATGCATTTGGGCTGCAAAAATCCAAGAGAGCAATACATATAAGGGACAAAGTACGTCTGTCCAGAAAAGAAGAGCAGGACCTAAGGCTGATTGTTTCTGATGATCTAAAGGTGGCCAAACAGGTATAACACTGTATAAAGCTCATGATGTAAATAGCGCACACTAATCAACACACCCACACACACACACAATTCACTGTACATTATATGCACACCTTGAACCCAATTACAATTCAATTGATTATTTGCTGTGTAACCGCCTTGATTAAAGGAAAAGGCGGGATAGAAATACCATTAAATAAATAAAAATAAATAAATAAATAAAAGGTGAGGGCAAAAGCCAAGAGGATGCTTCAATGTATAGGGAGATGAATAGCTAGCAAGAAGGTGGAGATGATAGTGCTTCCAAACAAGTCTTTGGTGAGACCTCATTTAGAGTATTGCGTGCAATTCTGGAGATCACACCTTCAAAAGGATATAAACAGGATGAAGTCAGTGCAGAGGGTGGCTACCAAAATGGTCAGTGTGCTTCACCATAAGGCATTTGGGGACAGACTTAAAGATCTCAATACATATACTTTGGAAGAAAGAAGAGAGAGGGGACATATGATAGAGAGGTTTAAATACCTCCATGGCATATATGTACAGGAGAAGATCCTCTTTCAATTGAAAGAAAGCTCTGCAATGAGGAGGCATAGGATAAAAGGTGAAAGGAGAAAGACTTTGGAGTAATTTGCAGAAATATTTCTTCACAGAAAGAATGGTAGATGCATGGAATAGAGGAAGCAGAAACAAAGACTGTATCTGAATTCAAAAAAAACATAGGACAAACAACTACAGATCTCAGAGACAGCAAAACCAAAACCTTATTGAAATTCCCTCTTATAAAACAAAAAGTATGCAAACAACTTGTCAAAGAACTTTTGCAATCTATGCACCTGCTCTATGGAACGCCCTCCCAAGCAGTCTAAGAGCCACTGAAGACATAACTGATTTCCGGAAAAAGCTGAAAACTTACATCTTTCAAGAAGTATTTGGATCAGACACATAACCAAATATACTAGTGTTTAATAAAACCACACAAGCCAGAACTGTTTCCTGTAGTTTAATTCCATTGTTAAGTAATAATGTATATGAGTTAAAGTTCAATGTAAACCGCTTTGATACCTTGAAAGGCGTTATAAAAGAAATGTTAACTAACTAAAAATAAATAATATCTCTAAAGGGAAAAATAGGGACTGTAGAGCTTTGTAGATGGTATGGAATGGCAGACTGGATAGGTCATATGGTCTTTATCTGTCGTCATGTTTCTATTTAATCTGTCAAACTGCTGTATCTGCTAACAGGTGCTCTTTTTCTGTACAATGTTGCCAATGGAAGGGGAACAAGCAGGTAGGGCACACTTTTTAATAAAAAAAAGATTATGATGTTGAAAATTGTTCTCCGAGCTTGATGGTTTGATTACAGACGTATCATCAGTGCGGGGTTCCAGAGGGTAATGGGCTTGAATACTTGCGTTTGTACTTATATTGAGGTTGGTGGTGACTCAGCTCTGGTTCACAGGGATTGATTGGTTCGTCTACCTGGGGGTTGCTGAGGTGTGGTTGTTGTTTCTGAGCCTTGTTGGCGATAGCTCTTTGGTCTGCCGGGATTTGGTTAGTTGGTTTCCCTGACTGTTGCTGGGGTGTGGTTGCTGTTTCTGAGCCTTGTTGGTGATGGTGATGATTCAATCCCTACGGATGAAAGAGCTGAATCATCACCAACAAGGCTCAGAAACAGCAAATACACCCCAGCAACACTCCGCGAAACCAACCAACCAACCAATCCCTGCGGACCTTTTAAAAAGGATATAGTGGAATTAGAAAAGATAGAAAGAAGAGCCACCAAAATGGTAAAAGGGATGGAAAGATACCCCTATGAGGAGAGGCTTAAAAGGTTAGGGCTCTTTAATTTGGAAAAGAGAAGGCTGAGGGGGGTTATGATAGAAGTCTATAAATTAATGAATGGAGTGGAACAGGTTAACGTAGATCGGTTGTTTACATCATCAAAAAGTAGAAGACTAGAGGACATGCAATGAAGCCCCATTTAAGACTAATAAGAGAAAATATTTTTTCACTTGATGCATAATCAAACTCTGGAATTTGTTACCGGAGGGAGTAGAAAAAGCTGTTAGTGTAGCTGGGTTTAAAAAAGATTTGGACAAGTTCCAGGAGGAGTAGCCTAGTGGTTAGAGCTCTGGCTTGAGAACCAAGAGACCAGGGTTCAATTCCCACTAGCACTCATTGTAGCCTTGGGCAAGTCACTTAAACCTACATTGCTCAGAAAAATCCAAGTTATCAATGTCCCTGTTTAATGTACGTTTGCCAAGTTTAAGTTACAATGTAAACCGCTTTGATTGAAATGATAAAGTGGTATAAAAAAACCTGTTAAATAAATTAATTAATTAAAGAGGACCAAGGAAATCCACTGTTTACCCCAGGATGAGCATTGTGGAAACTATGGACTTCAGGTACCCGCTAGGTACTTGTGACCTGGATTGGCCACTGTTGGAAACAGGATACTGGGCTTGATGGACCTTGGTCTGACCCAGTATGGCATTTCTTATGTTTTTAATGCAAAATGGTCCAAATGAAGAAAACAGGAAAAGCGTAGTTACCTGTAACGGGTGATCTCCGGGAACAGCAGGAATTTAGTCTTCATATAGGGGTATCGTTGGTACTGACGGAGCCCACACAGGAATGCTCCCCAGCGTCCAATAGGAACACTTTTGGGAGCATCCCACAGCGCCTGCGTGCTGCCTTCCCGCCTTTCCCACTGTCCCTCTTCAGTTGAGTTTATAACTGAGACAAGGGAGAGAGAGAGAGAGATAGAGAGACAGCTCCTAGGGGAGGTGGGTGGGTTGTGAAGACTAAATTCCTGCTGTTCCCGGAGATCACCTGTTACAGGTGAGTAACTACGCTATCTCCAGGAACAAGCAGGAATATAGTCTTCACATATGGGGACTCCCTAGCTGAAGATGCCAGGGAGATGGCCCCAGGAAGCTGCAACCCATTGTGAGATGGGCCATGCTCCTTCCCATGGATCTCTGGCATCCCACCAGGGATGGTGGGTAGGAGTTGAATTAAGTCTAAAAGAGATGTTGAAGAACAGCCTGGCCAAACAAGGCATCCCGGCGGGAGTCCTTATCTAAGCAGTAGTGGGCTGTAAATGTGTGTACCAAAGCCCAAGTGGCTGCTCGACAAATGTCGTCAATAGATACAGAGTGAAGGTTAGCCACAGAGTCTGCCATGGCTCTCACATTGTGAGCTGTGACATGGTCTTCAAGAGGAAGACCCTTACTCTCATAGGCAAAGGATATGCATTGTGCAATCCAGTTAGAGTTCTTTTGGAAACTGGAAGTCCCAAATGACTAGAATGAAAAGCAACAAAGAGTTGAGAAGACTTTCAATGTTGCTGTGTTCTTTGTAGGTAAAAAGCTAAAGCTCTTTTACAGTCCAAGGTATGAAGGTTCCTTTCTGCATTGGAGTCATGAGGCCTCGGAAAGAATACAGGAAGGTAAACTGCTTGGTTTAAATGGAAAGGGGAAACCATCTTTGGCATAAAGTGTGGATGAGTCCTAAGAACGACCTTATCATGGTGAAATCTCATATAAGGAGGATTAGCCACTAGAGCTTGCAACTCATTAATGCGGCGTGCGGAGGTGATTGCAATTAGGAAGATGACTTTCCAGGAAAGGAATTTCAGAGATGTAGTGGCTAATGGTTCAAAGGGCGGTTTCATGAGCTGCCCGAGAACAAGATTCAAATCCCATGCTGCCGGTGGTGGTCTAATGGGAGGTTTTGTTAATAGAAGACCTCTCATAAATCTTGTTATAAGTGGATGAGAGGAAATAGGTTGTCCATTTAGAGGCTTGTAGGAAGCTGCAATAGCACTAAGATGGACTCTTACTGAATTGGTCTTAAGACCAGCATTTGATAAATGAAGGAGGTACTCTAGAACCAATTCCAGAGGTATCACAAGGGGGTTAAGTCCTTTTTGAGAACACCATATGGTAAAGCATTTCCACTTAAAGGCGTATGATCGTCTTGTGGAAGATTTTCTAGAAGCCTGTAGGATATCTTTTACCTGTTGAGAAAGGTTGAGATCCTGAAGGTTTAGGCTTTCAGCAACCAGGCTCTGAGATGCAGGAACTGGGGATTCGGGTGCCACAACATCCCGTTCTCTTGGGAGAGAAGATCTGGAGCACATCCTAACTCCCGATGTACAGCTTGAGAGAGATGTAGAAGCAGAGGATACCACATTTGTCGTGGCCAACGTGGAGCTATGAGAATCGTACGACCTCTGTCTCTCTGAAGCTTGAATAGTGTTTTGGGGATGAGGGGAATGGGTGGGAAGGCATAGAGGTAGTCTTGACCCCAGTGAAGGAGGAAGGTGTCCCTTGCCTGACAATGTCAAGCCGTAATTCTGGAACAGAACCGGGGAAGTTTGGCATTCAGTGGACTTGCAAAGGGGTCTGTGTCTGGAGAGACCATTTGTGTGGCAGCAGTACTTGGCTGAGTTTGTCTGCCCAAAGGTTTTGAATGCCTGGAAGATATACCACGAGGAGGTGAACTTGATGCTCTCTGGCGAGGGCCCATAGTCATAAAGCTTCGTTGTATAATGACAGAGAGCCGGTTCCGCCCTGCTTGTTCACGTAGAACATGGTTACTTGATTGTCCGTCTGGACTAGGACTGTCTTGAGGCTGAGCTGGGCTTGGAATACTCAAAGAGCAAGAAAGATTGCTCTGAGTTCCAGGAGGTTTATGTGAACACAAGCCTCCTGTGGAGTCTAGGTACCCTGGGTAGCGAGATCGTGCAGGTGGGCCCCCCATCCCACCTGTGATGCATCTGTTGTTAGAGTGGCCTGGAATAGGGGTTGCTGGAAAGGAGACCCCACCAGAAGGTTCTCCAGTGATTGCCACCATTGGAGAGACGAAACAAGACGTGAGTTTGTTATTTTGTCCGACAGGTGACCTGTGGCCTGTGTCCACTGAGTGGATAGGATCCACTGGGCTGCTCGCATGTGGAGGCGAGCATAGGGAACCACATGTACAGTGGATGCCATATGTCCCAGTAGTTGGAGCATTTCTTGAGCAGTCAGGTAAGTCTTCACTGCTGCTTGGGAAGCTAGCTGCACTATGCGCAGACAGCGGGGTTGTGGAAGGAAAGCCCTTGATTGTCTAGACGAGCTCCTATGAATGCTAGGGACTGAGTAGGAGCAAGATGGGATTTTGGGAGGTCTATGACTAATCCCAAATATTGAAGGATTCGCATTGTGCGAGACAGAGCAGAGCTGGCTTCTGGAGCCATGGGGGCTCGAATGAGCCAGTCGTCTAAGTAAGGGAAGATGAATATCCCTAGAGTTCGCAGGAATGCAGCTACTACCGCAATGCATTTCATGAATACTATTGGTGCCGAAGCCAGACCAAAGGGAAGAACTTTGTATTGGAAGTGTTTTCCCTGGAAAAGGAACTGCAGGAATTTCCTGTGATCTGGATGGATGAGAATATGAGTATATGCATCCCTTAGATCTAGAGAACAAAGACAATCCTGACTTTGAAGGTATGGCAGAAGAGTTCCTAGAGAGATCATTATGAATTTCTCTCAGGACAGATATTTGTTCAATTCTCTGAGGTCTAAAATGGGCCTGAGTCCTCCTGTTTTCTTTGGGATAAGAAAATAGGGGGAGTAGAACCCTGTACCCTGTGGTAGAATGGGTACTTCTTCTATTGCTCCTTGAGCAAGGAGTGATGTGACCTTCTAACCTAAGAGATTGTTGACAGGGGTCTGAGAATTGAAATGTCTTACAATTGTAGAAGGGGGCATGCTGTGAAAATGAAGCTTGTACCCATCTTGTACAATGGACAGAGTCCAATTTTATGCTGTTATTTGGTGCCATCTGTTGGCAAAATGACCCAACCTGCCAGGGATGGCTAAGGGTTCTGGACCGTTCGGGGCAGGAAGGCTAAGTTCTCTAGGTGGGAGTCAAAGCTCCTGAGGAGGCTGAGCCTGTGGAGCTGGCTGAGCTCTTGGCCCTTTTGGCTTATTTTGTTGTCTAGTTTGTTGTTGATGTCCCTTTTGGGAAGCCTGAACTGGACTGTGCCCCTGCTGGGCATAAGAAGGATAAAACTTCCTTATTTTGCTGAAAAAAGGGTTTTTTTATAGGATTTCTTTTTGGCTGGGTTGGCTGTAGATTTTGACAATCTTTCCAGGGTGATATTGTCAGTATCTATTTCATTAGCTTTTTCCTGCCAATTCTTGCCAAAGAGATTTTCTCCTGTGCAAGGGATATTTCCCAATTTATCTTGAACCCAAAGTTCCAAGTCGGATGCCTGAAGCCAGGCAATCCGATGTGCACCAATGGCAATAGCAGAGGTTCTGCTGATGCATTCAAAGCAGTCAAAGGCTGCACAGTTTACAAACTTGGAAACATCCTGAGCATGTCTGACAAGATTAAGAAAGTCTTGTCATTTATCATCAGGAAGAAGGGGGCTCATAAGCTCCAAGTTTCCTGTGACCTCTTTGAGGAACATAGAAACATAGAAACATGATGACAGAAAAAGACCATATGGCCTATCTAGTCTGTCCTTCCATAACAACAACTACAACAGTCCACTTTTTACCTTTAGAGATCCTCTCATATATAGGATATAGGAGCTGATCCTGGCTGAGAGCATGAAAGCTTGGAAGCATCAACGCCCAAAGGCATCGAGAGTCCTGCACTCACGGCCTGGAGGATTGGAAGCATGCCTCTTTGCACTCTTCATCCTACACATAGCCGATTCCACTACCATTGAATGGTGTGGTAACTGAGTTTTTTGGAAGCCAGGACAAGGTGGAACTCGATACATTGTATCGAGCCTCCGAGAGTGAGGAGATGTGGTTAAAGGTGTTTCCCACATCCTCAGCATAAGATCATGTAGGATCTGATGAATAGGCAGATTAGCTGCTTCCTTGGGAGCCTTAGGGTATTGAAGGATTTCCAATTCCTGTGCCCTAGGTTCCTTTTCAGGCGTTATCATGATTGCAAGGCCTCGAAGCACATCACAAATAAAATCCTGAAAAGACATGTCCTCTGGAGGAGACATTCTGCGTTGGGGAGAAGAAGATGGTTCCTCTGAAAGAAGTACTCTGGTATCGGCAGTCATTAGAATCATCGCAATCGGAAGATTCTAAATATCTCTGATCCCGGTGTTCGTGCAGAACATGGTACCGGTATCGATCAAAGTCGGTATCGAGGTGTCTTGGTACCGATCTGTCGATGCCGGAGATAGACTCAAGACTCAGCATGGGGGGTATACCCACCGAAGCCAGTGCCACCACCGGTGCCTTTTGAACCGTCTGTAGCGGTCTCAACGGTACCGAAACCATGAGAAGAGCTGCCATACTGTGTTCGATAGCGAGAAACCTCTGATCTATCGACGCTGCCGATGCTTGGGTGTCAGTACCGGTAGAAACGGCTGGAAACCCAGAGCAATGGCACCAGTAGTTCTGCCAAGATGGAGGCCTCGAGAACATCCTGGAGCCCTATTAGTGCTTTGGAAGCCGAAGACTCCCGCCGGGGCTGTTTTGCCAGTGAAGTTTCCTCAAGGGCAACGCCAATGGCCTCTCGATGCCTAGAAAGAGATCTACCCTTTAAGGACCGGCTAGATTTATGTTTAGTTACCTGAGATCCTTGGGAGGAAGATGAGGCTCTGGAAGACATCGATGCAACGGACATCGCATCTAAAGCAAAAAGGGTACCGGGTTTTGCAGCTCTATTTTGCAGGCCCCTTTTAGTCATCTTCGTACAGGAGAGGCACTCCGATGGAGAATGGTCAGGGCCTAAACATTTAAGATACCAGTCATGGGTGTCAGTGACTGATATGGTACTGCCACACTTAGAACATTTTTTAAAACCAGTAGCTGGTTTTTCCATTTTTAAGGAAAATGGGCCTAGTGCCCAAAATGGTGCCTAGCACCGAGGAAAAAAGGTTTCTGAAGAAAAATATCTCAGAACTATATATATATATATATATATATATAATTATTTTTTTTTAAGGAAAGAAGAACCAGCGATACTGGTAGGCGTCAAACAAAGGCAGACGCGACCACAAAAAATAAAGAATGAAGACAGGGTATTGTGACCTGTTGGCTCCACGGAAAATGAAGACCTGAAGAGGGACAGTGGGAAAGGCAGCACGCAGGTGCTGTGGGATGCTCCCAAAAGCATTCCTATTGGACGCTGGGGAGCGTTCCCGCGCGGGCTCCATCAGTACCGACGATACCAATATGTGAAGACTACATTCCTGCTTGTTCCTGAGATTAGTATAATCACTGGCAAGATAGATTGATTTATTTAGCAAGATTTTTATACCGCTTTTCACTGGGTTGAAGCGGTTTACAATCAACAATTTGAACTGGTTTATAGAGAAAAATTAACTGTATACAGTTGAAGGAATACATAACAATGTACCATTTGAACAATCTGAACTTGGCTTATTAGGCCATTTAACTTTATACAGTGGATTTAGAGCACTTTGATATGTACAATCTGATTACAGACATGTAAAGGGGTGGGGAGGGAGTGGTGGGGTTCATAATGTGGTTAGGTAGAGTTACAGGTTGGTTAAGTTCCATTAGCGAAGTACTTGGCAAAGAGGTGGGTTTTTAACATCTCTCTGAATGCGGTGAGGTCTGTGGAGTTTCTGAGGAGGTGGAGTGAGGGGTAGTCCCTCTGATTCTGCAAAGAATCATTTCAAAGATAAGGAAACTCAGACATTGATATTAAAGAAGGATTGTAAATAGACTCTGGGTCAATCTGTAACATCATTTTAGGGGTCAGTGAGTCCACTGACTTCTTACAGCAGGCAGATATTACACAGAGAATCAATGCTCCTAAAATAAGAAACCCCAAAAAGCCAAACAATGATGCTAACATGCCTTGCAGGGCCCTAGCCAATGAATTCCAGAAAGAAGAAACAGAATCAAAGAAATCAAAGACAAAGAACTTACATAACTACTACTTGAAACAAAAGTAGTTTCTAACCTTATCTAGTAGGCCTTTCACTACTTTTCCTTCATCATCAAACAGAGTACAACAATGATCAAGGATTAATCCACATACACCATTTTCCTTTGCTAGGAGGTAGTCTAAAGCCATGCGATTCTGGGCTGCATAGGCAGATACCTTTTCCACTACACCTTGTAACAAACTAATCGCTTCTGTGAGATCCAGGGCTGTAAATTCAACAACTGCCTGTAATCGCATAATCTGGGCACCATATTCTCTTGTGGATGCTATTGCTCCAAATGTTGAAAGCCAAATAGTACCTGTAAAAACATCAATCTGAGATTTAGTTAAAGGACTTGTAGAGCCTACTAGTTGCTGTGCAGCTGCTATGGCCTTATCCTGAGGGGGAACATCCCTTTTTCTTCTTAAAGAATCATTCAGGGTTGATAATAAGGTAGGAATGGTCTAGAATTTGGCAGCTGGGATTTAATGTTAAAAAATGTAAGGTCATGCACTTGGGCTGCAGCAATCCAAGGAAGCAATACAGTATAGGAGGTGAAGTACTTTTGTCCACTAAAGAAGAGCGGGACCTAGGCGTGGTTGTGTCTGATGATCTTAAAGTAGCTAAACAGGTAGAAAAGGCGACGGCAAAAGCTAGAAGGATGCTTGGGTGCATACGGAGAGGAATGGCTAGCAGAAAAAAGGAGGTGATAATGCCTCTGTATAAGTCTTTGGTGCGACCTCATTTGGAGTATAGTGTGCAATTCTGGAGACTGCACCTTCAAAAGGATGTGAACAGGATGGAGTCGGTGCAGAGGGTGGCTACTAAAATGATTAGTGGGCTTCATTATAAAGCATATGAGGACAGACTTAAGGATCTTAATATGTACACCTTAGAGGAAAGGCGGGATAGAGGTGATATGATTGAGATGTTTAAATACCTCCGTGGCATAAATGTTCAGGGAGAGAGCCTCTTTCAATTGAAAGCAAGTTCTGCTACGAGGGGACATGGGATGAGGGTGAAGGGAGATAGATTCAGGAGTGATATGCGGAAATATTTCTTTACGGAAAGAGTAGTGGATCCGTGGAATAGTCTCCCAGTGGAGGTGGTAGAGATGAGGACAGTAACTGAATTCAAAAAAGCATGGGACCAACACAGAGGATCTCTAAAGGTAAAAAGGGGACTGTTGTAGTTGTTGATATGGAAGGACAGACTAGATAGGCCATGTGGTCTTTTTCTGTTATCATGTTTCTATTTTGGTAAGATAAAAAAACGCCATGTGGTATCTAACTGGACAACATAGCAAGTACCTGACCAACCTCTGGGAAGTTCTATATACGCAAGATTACCACACACAAAATAATCTCCTTCTAAAGCCACTAACCCACTCTCCCAAATTGTTAACTTATGGGGACAAGATATATTCTGTGTACAGTTATTCAAAGCCCACTGAGTAATGTTCATCTCTTTAATTCCTACAGATAGATTACGTTCCCAGGGATGGTAATAACCTAATAAGGGGCAACTCCAGTTAGGTATGTCTAGCTCTGAACTAGAAGCATTCAAATGGGTTGGGTATCCAGAACTATTATACTGTAACAATTCATAATCATGCACTTGGTTCCCTTGAACTGGCACTAGAACATAAGATATGCCATACTGGGTCAGACCAAGGTCCATCAAGCCCAGTATCCTGTTTCCAACAGTGGCCAATCTAGGTCATACGTACTTAACAGTATCCCCAAAAGACACAGGTTCCACAATGCTTGTATTGGGTCAAGCATTGATATCCTCGGTCCCTTTTTAATAATGGTTTATGGACCTTTCCTCCAGGAACTTGTCCAAACCTTTTTTAAACCCAGCTACGCTAACAGCTCTTATTACATCCTCCGGTAACAAATTCCAGATTTTGATTACATGTGGAGTGAAAAAATATTTTCTCTTATTTGTCTTAAATAGTTTTCCCTGTAGCTTCATTGCATGTCCCCTAATCTTTCTATATTCTGATAGCGTAAACAATCGATCTACGTTTACCTGTTCCACTCCATTCATTAATTTATAGACCTCTATCATATCTCCCCTCAGCCATCTCTTTTCCAGGTTGAAGAGCCCTAACCTTTGTAGCCTCTCTTCATAGGAGTATCCTTCCATCCCCTTTACCATTTTGGTGGCTCTTCTCTGTACCTTTTCTAATAACACTATATCCTTTTTAAGATACGGCGACCAGAATTGCACAAAATATTCAAGGTGCGGTCGTACCATGGAACAATACAGAGGCATTATAATATCCTTTGTTTTATTTTCCATTCCTTTCCTTATGATACCTAGCATTCTATTTGCTTTCTTGGCTGCCGCTGCACACTGGGCGGAGGGTTTTAACATGTTATCCACGATGACTCCTAAATCTTTTTCCTGGGTGGTGGTTCCCAATGTGGAACCTTGCATTATGTAAACATTGTGTGGGTTGTTCTTTCCTAGGTGCATAACTTTGTACTTGTGCACATTAAATTTCATCTTCCATTAGGATGCCCAGTTTTCCAATTTATCCAGATCCTCCTGCAGTTTTCCACAGTCCTCTTGGGTTTTAACAACTTTAAACAATTTTGTGTTGTCTGCAAATTTGATAATCTCACTAGTTATTCCCTTTTCCAGGTCATTTATGAATATGTCAAAATGTAGCGGACCCAGTACAGATCCCTGGGATACTCCACTATTCACCTTTTTCCATTGGGAAGTTGGCCATTTAGCCCTACCCTCTGCTTTCTATCTTTTAACCAGTTCCCGATCCACAATAGTACACTGCCTCCTATCCATGACTTTTTAGTTTTGCCAAAAGTCTCTGATGAAGGGACCTTGTCAAAGGCTTTCTGAAAGTCCAGATACACTATATCAACTGACTCACCTTTGTCTACCTGTTTATTCACACCTTCAAAAAAACATAACAGATTAGTAAGACAAGATCTTCCTTGTCTAAAGCCATGTTGGCTGTCTCCCATTAGGCCATGACTATCTACATGCTGTGTAATTTTGTTCTTTATGATGGTTTCTACCATTTTCCCCAGTACTGACGTCAGGCTCACCGGTCTGTAATTTCCCGGATCACCCCTGGAACCCTTTTTAAAAATTGGCGCTACATTGGCGACCCTCCAATCTTCAGGTATTACAGATGATTTTAATGAAAGTTCACAGATTAGTAATAGCAGGTCTGCAATCTCATATTTCAGTTCTTTCAACACTCTTGGATGTATACCATCCGGTCCAGTAGATTTGCTACTATTTAGTTTATCAAATAGTTGTAATACATCTTCCCGGTGTAGCGATATTTCTCTCAGTTCCTCTGCAGTATCACCTTTAAATACCACTTCAGTCTTGGGTAACATCCCTACATCTTTCTCAGTAAAGACTGATGCAAAGAATTCATTCATTCTCTCCGCTATAGCCTTGTCTCCTTACTGCCCCTTTTACCCCTCTATCATCTAATGGTCCAATTGACTCTCTCACAGGCTTTTGCTACGAATGTACTTGAAAAAGTCTTTATTTCGTGTTTTTTCTTCCGTAGCAAGTTCCTTCTCAAATTCTCGCTTTGCCTGCCTTATCAATGCTTTGCATTTAACTTGCCAGTGCTTGTGCTGTTTCCAGTTTTTGTCGTTTGGCTCTTTTTTCCATTTCCTGAAAGATGCTTTTTTGGCAGCAACAGCCTCTCTGACCTCACCTTTAAACCATGCTGGCAGTTTTTTGGACTTTCTTCCACTTTTCTTAATGCATGGAATACAGCTGGTCCGGGCTTCCAGGATAGTATTTTTAAACACACAAGCTTGATGTAAGTCTTTAACCTTTGCAACCGCTCCTTTTAGTTTTTTCTTAACTATATTCCTCATTTTATCATAGTCTCCCTTTCGAAAGTTAAAAGGTAGTACTGTGGATTTCTTTACTAACTCTCCTCCACTAATTAAATCAAACAGTATCATGCTATGATCACTATTGCCAAGTGGTCCCAACACCCTTATTTCTTGCACCAGATTTGGTGTTCCACTAAGGACTAGGTCCAGTATGGCTTCCCCTCTGGTCGGTTCATGAACCAACTGCTCCAAGAAGCAGTCATTTATTTCATCTAGAAACTTTATCTCCCTAGCATGTCCTGCCGTGACACTGACCCAGTCGATACCGGGGTAATTGAAATCACCCATTATTACTACTCTGCTGTGACTTTTGTTAGCTTCCTCGATTTCTTTGAGCATTTCATCATCCATTTGTTCATTCTGGCCAGGCGGTCAATAGTACACCCCCACTGCCATCACCTTCCCCTTCATACATGGAATTTCAATCCATAGAGATTCTACAGCAAATTTTGTTTCCTGCAAAACTTGAAGCCTTTCTGACTCAATGCCCTCTCTAACATAGAGCGCAACCCCTCCATCAATTTGATCAGTTCTATCATTACGATATAGTTTGTATCCAGGTATCAGTGTCCCACTGGTTATCCTCCTTCCACCATGTCTCTGAGATTGCAATCATATCTAACCTCTCATTTAGTGCTATATATTCTAACTCTCCCATCTTATTGTTTAGACTTCTAGCATTTGCATACAAGCATGTTAGAGACTGTATTTTATTAATATTAATCTGGCTACTGGTAGGCATGGGTAATTTGGAATCTTTACGCTCTGTCTGCACCATACTCAAGGGCATCTGGGCTACTTTACTCTTTTTTGGAACCTCTCTGCTTTTGGTAGTATCCTTCAAGGATACTTTCTTCTGAACCATGCGCTCTTGGGCAACTGTCGGCTTTCCCCTATTTTCTAGTTTAAAAGCTTCTCTATCTCCTTTTTAAAGGTTAATGCCAGTAGTCTGGTTCCATTCCGGTTAAGGTGAAGCCCATCCCTTCAGAAGAGCCCCTCCTTTCCCCAGAATGTTCCCCAGTTCCTAACAAATCCAAAACCCTCATCCTTGCACCATCGTCTCATCCACGCATTGAGACTCCGGAGCTCTGCCTGCCTTTTGGGTCCTGCACGTGGAACGGGAAGCATTTCGGAGAACGCTACCCTGGAAGTTCTGGATTTCAACTTCCTATCTAAAAGCTTAAATTTAGCCTCCAGAACTTCCCTACCACTAATTGTACTACTGAAATGAAGGAACTTCTTACATGGGATTTTTTATACCAAATAGAGGAATTATGTAGCATTACTGTTTTACAGATGTTGCAAGGAGTGTCCCCTACCTTTTCCCCTGTATTTTGAGCCATAAAACATATTGGAGGGGACATCAGAGGCATAGGGCTAATCACTCTAGGGTCTGTGTTTGTATGAGACCATGGTACAGTGGTTAGATTAAAAGCTATATCACGAAACTATTGAAAGGTTTTAGGCCTAGCTCATAGCAGAAACCCATGCTGAGTTGCTGTCACAGTTTGAAGGCAAACAGCACAACTTGACAAATTGAAGTGTTTTGTAACTGAGTGTAGACGTGACTCAAAAATATTTGGGTATTCCCCATAACACTCCCAAGATTCTGAATGCAGTACTGCTTCATTAACAATAATATGCCACAACACAACTATGACCAGATAAGGAAACATTCTTAACAAACCTTTAAATATTTAAAACTATTAATTACTTCAAAAATAAATGTTCTAAGACAAAATGAAAACACACCTAACCACCTTAATACTATGAAGATAAACACTATAACTATAACCACCCCCCAATTCCCAATCTCTTCATGAAGTAGAGGTTAAGTACCAAAAGGTCATTGCTTATATATCAGTAAAACACTAACTCAAACTAATTTTATCAACCTAATCAGAAGTATAGATGCTGGGAAAAGGTGTTTTGCATAATTAGTCCATTCAAAAAGCACTTAATCATGATAGTCTTTTCTGCAATATCACTGTTATCCAAATCTGAATGAGTCTCTGCGTTGCAATCTCTTGATTCACCGATGCAGGGAACCACCTTCTGGATCCTGTGAAGGAGCCTTTTTACACTGTGTAAGATGTATCCAACGAGAATGTCCTTCCACTTTACAAGCTGAGTATCCCACCAAGAGCATACGGAATGGACCTAGGAACTTGGGAGCCAAAAGTGTCTTTGGATGCAAATTCTTAATCATGACCCAATCCCCTGGCTTCACTTCTGGATGTGATGACTCTGAAAGAGTATCTTGTTGAGGATTCACCTACAATAAAGGGGAAACAGACAGGACTGAGTGCAATTGTGAGCAATAAGTCATGTCAGACGGCTGCCTGGGTGAGAATGTTCACAGTCTTGGCAAGTGCATATATCAATATGATTTGCAAGGGATTGTGGGCAATGCAGTCCATTCACACCAGACACAGCTGCTCACAATAAATAGTTGTGCTTGAAGGTAAAGCCAATAAGATATTTATTTATGGGGTTATTTCTCCCAACACAGATATGCTTGGTAGCACATAAATCAGGTTACTTGCTTTCAGTGTTAAACTTGGAAAAACAAAATCAGGAAAACAACATTTGAACTTGTCAGGCAATCAAAGCAAAAGAAATAAGACCTGGTTGGTAACAAACTGGTCTTTTCTGTAGGCTTTAGCTAATATTCTCTTAGCAGTGTATCAAACAACAAACAAAAGCCACAAGGAAGAGAAAAACTGTTATTTTCAGGTTAACTTCTTATATCTTCCCACATAGATTCAGAAGTGATTCCCCCAGAGCTCACAAGCAATTAGGTAGGGCTCAATTGCTAGCAGTTACCCAGCTGAAACCCCTTAGCTGGCTTGCTTTCTACTGCGTGGCTAGAAATCCTACTCAGGAGCTTTTCTGAGTAGATTAAAGAACAAGTTTGTATTTCTTTGTGATGGTTGTTGTATTTTATAACAGAAAATCACCAAAGGAGTTTAGACAGAGAGCAGTCCATGTAAACACATCCTTCATCTGCAATCACTCCCCCTTCTTCAACAATCATGGGTTCAATATCATGGATTGGCACAGATGAATTTCTCAATGGAGCACTTTCAGGAGAATACTTGTTTCTCTGCTGTCTTTCAAGGTTATAGCTAGGGCATAGTTCAGTGTTCATACCTGAGCTTCCATTGCTGTTAGAGTTCTTCTCTATATAGCCTGGCCAGTATGTAGTCCAGTTCTTATGTCCAGCCTTCCAATCCAGATCCCTGGACACTGGATCTCTCTTCACATACCTTCTGGCACGGGTCTTAGGGTCCCTTCCACGTGCAGCCGTCTCCCTCACAGGTACCGTCTGGAGATTCCTAGCTCGGCAGCACCACTCCTCTGGCTTTCCCCAGACCAATGGTGTATGCTGGCCCTTGGAATGCCTTCCAGTATACGTACTGCTATGAACTCCTTTAGACCTCCCAAAGGCTTTTCTCTTCTTTCTTCCAAAGGGTTTCTTTCCCTCTCTGTCCGTCCGGTTTGGCTTCTGCTTCTGATGATCCTCCAGATGAAACTGAGGATGAGGATCAAGATGAGGATGAGGATCCTCTGTAGAATAAACTCTACCTTTATTCTGCTTAGATGAGTGCTCCTCCCTAACACAGCGAAGCTGTGCTGAATCAGGCCCTGCCCTTTGAGATGAGTGCTTAGGGATTACCTCATAGCCCTCCTGATTGAACACACGTTTCCCCCTTTCAGCTCCTCTAATGGCTGTTGGAAACCTGGTGCATTCTGGGACTGGTAGTCTTTTATGGGAAAATTCTGTTTTCTTATTTCTACCAGAACTGACAGGTTGCTTGTTCAGAGTCACTTCACCTTTTCTATAGCTCCTTCCTGAGCTATGATAAGCTTCCTTATCACAGTCAAAATATCGCTGCGCAATAGTTGAGGATCTGGGATTACTGCCAATTCATGTGGAAAAGTAGCTGGACGTCCAGTAACTATTCGTACGGTGTCAGGCCTCCTTGAGCACACTGGGGGGAATTACGCAATGCCATAAGGACAAAAGGAAGGGCTTCTATCCAATCTGTAGCCCAATCCTGTATCAGAGTGCGTAAGTGACCTTTGAATGTCCTATTCATCCGTTCCACTTGGCCAGAGCTTTGCGGATGATAAGGAGTGTGCAGTTGTCTCTTAATACCAAACCAATTTTCAATACCCTCCCAGACACTCACAACGAAGGCTGGACCCTGATCAGAAGAAAGAACAAAAGGTACACCCCAAACAGGAATAAACTGAGTGAGCAGTAATTTGATGGAAGCCCCAAGGAGTGGTGGGGTTCACAATGTGGTTAGGTAGAGTTCCAGGTTGATTAAGTTCCATCGGTGAAGTACTTGGCAAAGAGGTGGGTTTTTAACCTCTCTGAATGCGGTGAGGTCTGTGGAGTTTCTGAGGTCACCAGGGAGTGAGTTCCAGAGGGAGGGTACGTATAATTTGAAAGATCTCCGACAGGCTTGCTGATTTATTTATTTATTTCAACTTCTTATATACCGCACTCTTTGACATCAGCGCGGTTTACAGATAACATAAAGAAACCAGAACAACAGGCTGATTGCTTTTTGTTTTTCAGGTGATATTGTGAGGGTGTTTGCAGTGGATTTTGTCGTGGGTCAGGTTAAAGTGTGGTGGTAGAGTAACCTTTGAAGGTGTGTGGATGATAGGTTGTTGATGGTTTTAAATGTGAGGAGTATGATCTTTTATAAGATTCTGGCTTGTAGTGGGAGCCAGTGGAGGCATTTCAGGTTGGGTGAGATGTGGTCTGATCTGGAAGTCCCCTGGATTGTGCAGGGCTGTTTCTAAAGGGTGACGTGTAACTTGAAGTCCTTGGTATATGGCATTGCAGTAATCTGTGTGTGGGATGATGAGGGTTTGTAGGGCTGATCTGAAGTCAATTGATTGTAACAGTGGGTGGCGACATTGAAGAGTCTGGATTTTGAAGTAGACAGTTTTTATTGTCTTGGCGATTTGTGGTTTGAAGGTTAGCAGCAGGTTGAGAGTGATTCCAAGGTATTTGACTTTGTTTTTCACCTGTATTTTGATGTTGAGTGTGATAGTGGAGCGTGGCGTGAATGAGTTGTCCCTGGTGATGAATAGAGCTTCAGTTTTGTTCAGGTTAATGGAAAAGTGTTTTTTTCAAGCCATCTGAATACACCAGTAAAGCACCACTGTAGGAGGTGGAGTGAGGGGTGGTTAGTGTTGAAGGATTAGTATAACATGATGTCATTGGTTTATATGTGGAAGGAGATGTTGTGAGATCGGAGTGTTTCAGAGTGGTTGCATGTATATGTTAAATAGCAGTGCAGAGTGTGTGGATCCTTGTGAGACTCCTTGTGTTTGGATGTATTAGGCAGAGGTATAAGTCCCAATCCTTACTTGCTTTTGGTTTTTGAGGTAGGATTGGAACCATTTTGGTACGGTGCCTTCTATTCCTAGTGACTGCAGTCATTGTATGAGTATTAGGTGATTGATGGTATTGAAGGCAGCTGAGATGTCTAGAAACAGAAGGATCAATCTGGAGTTTGGTTTCTGGATTTCTTTGATGAGTTTGTTTGTCAGGGACGTCAGTAGTGTTTCCAATCTATGGTTGGGGCGGAAACAGTGTTGTTGGTCATCCAGTATGTTCTGTTTGTCCAGGTGGTTATGTAGTTGTTGCTGTATTGAAGCAGGAATCAACAGGCAGTAGTGTCTCACACCCTCGGAAGGAACACACACAGACAGGCTAGTATGCAAACAAGATCTTTTATTGTGTACACAGTCTCAGACAGAGCCGGCACCCTGGACAAAAGATCTGAGCCCCAAAATGGCGTCCAACTCTGTCTTATATACAGAACAGTGTCCCTAAAACATGTCACCTTCTCATTTGCCACAGATATCTCCTCCTCGCCAATCAGCAGCTCTTGGGGGGGCTTTCACAAAACTTTCCTGTGTAGTCTGTCTAAACTGGTATGCTCTGGTCTGCTGGTTTCAAGGGGAAAGGTTTGTGCTTACGTTTCGTTGCACTGTGGCGGCTCAGGCTCGGTGGGGGAGGGAGGGGTGTTTTCACTGCTACCTTCCTGGCTGCCTCACTCCCCCCTTTTATTGTGAGACCTCAACCGCTATGGGCGGTAGAGGGCAGTACTACCAGGAGCAGGCTGTAGAGGGGTATATTGGGTCAGGGCCATGACAGAGGTAGCTGCCTTATGCTCTACTAAGGCGTCAAGGGTGGTGGTGAGAAAACGGTAAAGAACAGGGATACAGCATGGCAAGAGGGCACATACCAGGAAAAGGAGGAGAACCCCTATAGCTAGGGATTTAAGGCCCCCTATCCAACCAAACAATTTTACAAACCATCCCGTCCCCAGTCCCATGGACGGGTCTGCGATGTTTTGCTAAGTCCCTTAGGTCTTGGATTGAACGTTCAATGGATACACTATTGTCAGTGAGGTTAAAACAACACATCCCCTCGAAGTCTTCACACCCATGATTAAGGGGTAATAACAGGAAATCAATGGTCATCCTATTCTGTAGAACTGCCGTGCGTATGCCAGACATTTCATGATTCATGGTGGCCAGAATGGTTGAGGTCAGATTAAAGGATTTGGCTAGCGAACAAGCGAGCCGGCTTATCTCCATAGAGTTGTGAAGGGCTAAACCGGGTGTCCCGACGATTGATAGCGACAGCCCCAGGGCTGTCTCATCACTGTAGGGTTCTACATTTGAGTCACAAGTCGGGGGCATAGAGACAGAGTGGGGACGCCTGGGACCGACCCTGGCTACGCTGGGCATATGGAGGAAAGCGGCAGTCGTAAGTCTGCCAAATGTGCATGGACCACCGGTAGCATTTATGGGAACATAGGTGTAAGTCATTCTTCCACATATCAAAAACCAGCCTAAGGGAAGATACATTTCTGAGTAAGCATTGTATACTTTTGTAATAGAACTACATGATAATTCATCGTTAGACATGTTAAATCCTCTTTCTTTGCCATGTACAAAAAGGAAACAATCAGTAGCATTTAGAGTGGAAACTACCTGCAAAGAGAAAGGAGTCTGGTTAAAATGAGCTGAGGTAGGTCGAGTGACTCCAAGAAAGTAGAAAAAGGTACAAAAATAAACTCCAGGCTGTTTACAGTTCAGATTATTGAGTATAGTAAGATTCTGCATTTCACATAAACTAGAAGGCACAGCAATGAGACAGGTTGACAGAAAAACCCCTGCTTGCAAAGAATTACATATGCAAAAGTCTGTCATATTTAAGGCAGTTCGGGCGAGTAATATTGCTGTGTTAGTGGTCTTCGTGCTTGGCTGGGAACAGGTCCACAACAAGGGTAGGAGAAAAGCCAAGGCACCTTTATTCATTCCGGTTTGGAGTATGAGGTGGTTAGTCTCCCAGGCAGTATAGAGTCCGTCAGTTGTCTGATGACATCAATCTTTGGGCAGAAGTGTTCTTTCTACGTTTTAAATGCAGGGGCTGGTTCGGAATCGGGATAGAGGTCCAGGCTGGAACAAATTCTGGTGCAGCGCCCTTGACACGGGTATGATGGATCCAAGGAGCAATTTCGGCCACCTTGATAGCCGTATGGGTGGCCAGCAGAACAGTATACGGGCCTCACCACTGAGGAGTCAGCGGGTTCTTCTTCCACTCCTTGACCCACACTCGCGAACCAGGTTGATGTGTATGGAGTGCTTCTGTCAGGTTGATGGGGAGTCGCTCCTGAACCCACTGGTGCAATTCCTGCAAAACAGAACTAAGAGCCTGTCGGGTTATTTCTGAGCCTATCTGATTCAAGTCTCCATGGATGCCCTGTATAAGGGGTGCAGGGCGGCCATACACAGCTTCAAAGGGAGAAACACCGATACCCTTACGTGGGGCTGATCGTATACGAAGCAGGGTTACAGGGAGCAATTGGGGCCACTTCAGTGAAGTCTCCTGACAGTTTTGCTAAATGCAATTTTATGGTACGGTTCATACGTTCTACCTTCCCTGAACTCTGCGGGCGGTAAGCTGTATGTAGCTTCCAATCAATCTGCAAGGCCTTGGCTACCTGCTGGACTATTTGGGCCACAAATGCAGGTCCATTATCGGATCCCATTACTACCGGAAGTCCAAAACAGGGAATGATTTCATGTAATAGTACCTTAGTTACCTCCCTGGCTTTTTCTGTATGGACAGGGAATGCCTCCACCCACCCCGTAAAGGTACAAACCAAAACTAACAGATACCGGTATCCATTTGCTCGAGGCATTTCTGAAAAATCAACTTGGATATTCCCCATGGGCGTGACCCCATAAGACTGAACCCCTGGGGGTTGGCAGGGACCCTGACGGGCATTATTCTTAGCACATGTGCTGCATTGCCTAACAGTTGCGGCAGCTATGGAGGATAAGCAGGAAACAAAGAAATGTGGGCGGAGGGCGGTTTCCATAGCTGTCTTGCCAAAGTGAGTAGCTTGATGGAAAGATGACAGGAAGGCTGGGGCAAGGCTGTCCGGGATGACTATCACTGGAACTGTCCCCTTTCCAGGTAGCCTTATCCAGCCATCGGCGTGTAATACTCCACCCTCCTTCTGACAGAAGAAATCCACTTCCCGTGTGGTGTATCTCGGGGCCCATTGGCTTAGCGGGACCGGGAACAGGGGGGCTTGTAGGTCTTGGGAGCCCTCTGGGAAAGGCTGGGACAAGGATGCAGTTGCAACTCGCCGGGCTTCTGCATCAGCCCGTCTATTACCCTTGGCCACCTCACTATTTCCCTTCTGGTGGCCTCTACAGTGCATGACGGCTACAACTTTGGGATACCAGACTGCGTCCAGCAAGGCCAATATCTGGGGGCTGTTCTTTATCTCGGAGCCAGCTGCAGTGATTAACCCCCTTTCTCTGTATAGAGCACCATGAGCATGGAGAGTGGTGAAGGCGTACTGGGAGTCTGTGTATATATTTACGTGAAGGTTAGTCCCAAGGATCAGGGCTCGGGTAAGGGCAATGAGTTCCGCCTTTTGTGCGGATGTGCCAGAGGGCAAAGGCTGAGCTTCAACTATCACTTCCATCATCACCACCGCGTACCCTGCACACCTACGGCCCTCCAGCACCAGACTGCTACCGTCCACGAAGTAGGTCTCATCCGGGTTGCTTAAGGGTACGTCTGTTAGATCAGGGCGACTGGAGAACACCAAATCCATTACTTCCAGACAGTCGTGATCAGATGGTCCTGGGCCGATGGGCAGGAATGTAGCAGGATTTAGGGCTTGGCTAGTCATTACTCGCACTCTGGGTTTTCCCCATAACATGCTCTGGTATTTTAACATTCGGGAACCAGTAAACCAGTGATTTCCTTTATGTTCCAGTAAGGTTTGGACTAAATGTGGGACAGTAACTAAGAGGTCTTGGCCCATAGACAATTTATCAGATTCTTCCACCAATAAGGCTGTTGCTGCTATTGCCCTTAAACAGGGTGGCCATCCCTTGGCCACTGGATCCAGCTGTTTAGACAGGTAGGCGACTGGACGTGGCCAAGATCCCAGTTGTTGAGTCAAGACCCCCAGCGCTGTTCCTGCTGCTTCGTGCACATAGAGAGTAAAGGGCTTAGTGACGTCCGGGAGGCCTAGGGCTGGTGAAGACAATAACGCCCTCTTCAACTGTTCGAAGGCCCTCTGTTGGTCTGGTCCCTATTCAAGGGGACTCGTCTCTGGGCCTCTTGTAGATTCATAGAGGGGCTTTGCAATCCTGGCGAAGTTGGGAATCCAGATGCGACAGTACCCTGCAGCCCCGAGAAAAGCGCGTACCTGCTTGCGAGTTGCTGGCACAGGGATCCGGCATACTGCCTCCTTCCGTTCTCTCCCCAACTGTCGACTTCCTTTGGAGAGATGGAATCCCAGGTATTTCACTTCCAGCTGGCATAACTGGGCCTTCTTCTTCGACGTGTGGTAGCCTGCATCATACAACAATTGTAGAAGCTCTGTGGTTGCCAGTATACACTCAGCCTCAGAATCAGCTGCGATTAACAGATCATCAACATACTGCAGGAGTGCTCACCTGCCGGGCTCCCCTGGGGGGAAACCAGCAAGTTCCTGGGCCAGAGCAGTGCTGAAAATGGTGGGGGAGTTCTTGAACCCCTGTGGCAAGCGAGTCCAGGTCACTTGGGTCTTTCTGCCTGTGGCAGGGTCCTCTTTCTCAAAGGCGAATAGGTGTTGGCTCTCAGTGGACAAATGTATACAAAAGAAGGCATCCTTCAGATCCAGCACTGAGAAATGGGAGGCTGCCGCCGGAATGAGACCCAATAGTGTATAAGGATTTGGCACCACTGGATGCAGAGTCACAGCAGCCTCATTGACACGACGGAGATCCTGCACAAGTTGGTAGTCGGTAGTACCTGGTTTACGAACTGGCAGCAAAGGAGTATTCCATGCTGATTGGCAGGGCCGCAGGATACCGTACTGTAGAAGCCGTACCAGATGATGATGGATTCCTTCCACAGCTGCCCGCGGCAGCGGATACTGCCGCACGTGTACAGGGGAGGCTCCTGGTTTTAATTCAATACAAACAGGAGGGATATTGATGGCCATTCCGGGGGGGTTACCTTCAGCCCATACTCCGGGGTGTACTGAATCCCATTAATCCAAGGCAGTCACATCAGACTCGGGTTTATCCTCGTACAGCCGCCATTCTTCTTCCCGGGGGACGGACAATACCAAAACTGCTGGGCCCAGGCTGGGTATTTCAAGTTCAGCCTGGCCCTCAGGCCCGAAGGATATCTGGGCCTGAAGTTTAGCCAATACATCCCTCCCCAAAAGGGGTATAGGGCATTCAGGCATATACAGGAACTGGTGGGTGATAGTCTGTCCCCCCAATTGGCATATGCAGTTTTGCAGAAAGGATCTTTGGGCTCTTTCCCCCGTGGCTCCCATGACAGTTACTGATCGGGAGGAGACCGGGGCCACCTGTTGGGTAACCACGGAGTGTGTTGCTCCGGTATCGACCATGAATTGCATTTCTAGCTCCCCTAAGTTCACCTTGACCATAGGCTCCTGGGGACCTAACAGAAACTTGGAGCCCGGTCTGGCCTAGTATTCATCCGAGTCATAATGTTCCACCGCTGCAAGGCCTTCAAGGTCTGGTGGAGAAGGTGGGAAGGTGTCATGCTGGTATACCATAGGTTGGTCTTGCCCTCGTGTCGCATGCACAGGCCTTGCCCTCGCACCCCGTATGGATGGAAATCGCCCCCTTCTTGCATTACGATTCGGACACTCATTCTTCCAGTGTTCCTCCTCTTTACAGTAGGCACACTGATTGGGGCCCAGGGGATACCTTGGCCCTCCATGCCCTCGACCTCGTCCACGTCCCCTGCTCCCTTCCATGGCCCAGGCTGGAACCGGTGGTCGCTCGGCTAGGGCAGCCGCTAGGAAGTCCGCCTTTTTCTTCATGCGACGTTCGGATTTTCGCTTTTGCTCCTGGTCACGATTCACAAACACCTTTTGTGCCACTTCCATCAGCTGTGCAGCGTTCATGCCCGCAAACCCGTCCAATCTCTGCAGCTTCCGTCATATATCACCCTGGGCCTGTGCCACGAAAGCAGTATTCACCATACGAAGGTTCTCAGGAGCTGCTGGATCGTAAGGGGTGTACAGTCGATATGCCTCAGACAGGCGCTCGTAGAAGGCCGCTGGGCTCTCATCAGGAAGCTGGAGAGTCTCAGCAATCTTGCTGATATTCATGGCCCGCTGTCCCCCCCCCTTCTTCAGCCCTTCAAGGAGCGCAGTTCGGAAACGAGTGAGAGCCTGTGCTCCAATGGGGTCATTCGGATCCCACTGAGGGTCTTCATTCGGAAAGCCCGCAGCTGCTTGCTGCTGAGGATTGATATTTCTAGTGTCATCAGGATGAGCCTCAAGCCACGCAAGGGTAGCTCGCACGATATGGGTTCGTTCTTCTGTGCTGAATAAGGTAGAAAGCAGCTGTCTACAGTCCGACCAAGTAGGCTGGTGTGTTTGCATAATACTGGTCATAAGGTCTATCAATTCCTGGGGCTTTTCAGTATAGGAGGCATAGTGGGTCTTCCAGTTCAGCAAGTCAGTAGTAGAGAAAGGCATGTATATCAGGCTGGAAGGTCCCACTGCCACATGTCCAGCGGCATCGAGGATAGGGAGTCCCTGTACTTGCCGTAGTGGCATTTGGAAATCCTGCTTTGTTAGCTTATCAGCGGCAGACCGTAGGCGGTGGGACAATGGGGTAGACGATTTAAGCTCAGCTGGGGAGCTCCCAGGGGGTGAGACTGCAGCACTGGAAATAGTACTGGGAGTGGGAGGTGAGGAGGATAATGATGGACTCAGTCCATGGGACGCAGGGGTCTGAACAGGTGTATCACTGTGAGGAGAAGAATCTGAAGTAGAGTTGGAATCTGCAGAATCCTCCCTAAGCCCTGCACTATCTTCCCCAGGGGAAGGTACAACTATCGGGGGCGGAACCTGTTGTGGCACGGGCGGGACAGGGAGATAAAGCAAATTGGAGGGGTGTGTAGGAACCTCTGGGGAGTCCTGCCCCTGGTAGATGGGGGCAGGCGTTCATCCCTTCCGGCGGCTGGCAGCTGCCACCATTATCTTACACTGATCCTCATGGCAGTGCTGCAGCCATTTTGGCTGCTTCTGGCATAAAGCCAGCCATGAATCAATGTAGGGAAACTGATCCGGGTGCTCCTTTACTACAATCTGGTGGACTAGGGACACAGTGCGCAGATCAGTGGACCCTTCAGGGGGCCACAGCTTCACTAAAGCGGGCCACTCTCGCCCACATAAAACAGATAACCGAGAGGCAGAAAGTGGAACCCTGAATCCAGATTTAAAATTATGGAGCATACACTGCAAGGGCGTCTGCCCTTTGGAACCTCCCGACCCCATGCTCAATGCAGTAATACTGACAATATTTCCAGTTCACACAGGGTTAATCCGAAAAACAGACAGACACACCGAACACCGAACAGGACAGTAAGAGGGAACAAAAAGAAAAAGAAAGGAATGCCCGAACCTTAACTCCGCTTCCCCAAGGGGAGGAGGGAGCACTGAGAGAGCAGAGAAGAAAAGTCATGAGGGAAGGAAAGGAAATAAAGGGAACATAAGCCCATTAGCAACAAATACACATACCCATCCATCCCCAACCGCAACAGACTGGACGAGCGGTGGTTTCAGAAACACCCCCCCCCCCCCCACGGGGGCCCTTACTCGGACCGCTCGTACGGGTGATCAAGCCGTTACAGAAGTACTCAGCCGACCTCCGGCCGGACAAAGTTTGGATGCCAGTCTATCCTGCCGGTTTCCAGGTAGGCAGCCCCTCTGGTGAGGCCCTCCAGCACAGCCCACCTGCAGGCACCTGGCTTTTAAATTTAGAAGTTTCTCTCCTCTTCCTGGCTCGATTGGCCTTGGTGGTGGGAGCAGGGAGGGGCTTACCTTGCCGCTCTCTTTCCCGATGCCGATTGGGACTGTAGGGTTGGGGTGGTAATGTTCCCATGCCTGCAGGCGCATGGCGCCTCCAGATAAATGCAAAGCATTGATAAGGAAGGCAAACACAAAATTTGCAAAGTTTACTGTGGAAGCAAAATCTCATAATAAAATCATTTTTCAGGTATTTTTTTTTATAGTGCTATCGAGTTAGTGCTGACGCCTGATGACCCAGCTGCCTCTGGGTTTTCTTAGCAATGTATCACCACAAGTAGATTGCCAGGCCTTTTCTTCTGAGGCAATGGAGGGTAAAGTGACTTGCCCAAGGTCACAAGAACCATTAGGTGATAGAGGAGTATAAAGGGCACTAAGGGAGAACAAGGCCATAGCAGAGCAGCTAAATGAATTCTTTGCTTCAGTCTTTACTAAAGATGATATTTATTTGTGTAGTAGTAGAATTTCGCTCATGCCTTTCCAGTAGTAATGCAAGGTGAGTTACATTCAGGTATAGTAGACATTTCCCTGTTCCCAGAGAGCTTAAAATCTTGTACCTGAGGCAGTGGAGGGTTAAGTGAGTTACCCAAGGCCACAAGGAATTCCAATGGGATTTGAACCCTGGTCTATCTGATTCCAGGCTATTGCCCTAACCACTAGGCTACTCCTCCACTAGTAAATGGCTGTGTTGGGTGGAGAATCTTTCCTTGATCTTTCATTATCAGCAAAGGGAATTTTGCAAAATGAATTGGTGCTTGATGGTTACAGACTAGAAAACCAGATCTGATGAGACCAGGGCAGGGATATGAGAATTATGGATGTTTTGTCCTGTTTTATTATTTGTAAAGTCTTTGAAATTAGTGGAATGGGGGAATATGTGAAACGATTTGTTCCCTGGCATATGCTGAAGCATTTGACGCTTATCTGCACTTGCTCGGTCTTCCAGAGCTGAATAGTGGAAGTTTCTTATCTTCAGAGGTAAGAAATCAATTGCAGAGACTCCCCCATTATTGAACAAACAGGAAGAAGAAACCTCCAGAAAAGTGATATAGTGGTTACTCCCCCATTATTGGGCAATATTTTTGGTTATGTCCTAGGGCCATTTGTTAAGTTCCAAGCAATGACTGAGCTTGTCTATAATCATATTTTGTGCTCCTAAAAAGAAGGTGTTGGAAGGAGCATCTGTCAAGAGATAATTCAATTCTAGATCTTCCACCTGTCCTTGCAGAGGATGTAGGATTTGGTTTCTCTCTCTCTTTTTTTTTTTTTTTTTTGTTGCATAAAATCACCACTATTTGGTTATCAGCTTAGATTAAGATCATCTTTTCCTAATAACACATTAGCAAAAGCTTAGAACAGTGCTTTTCAACCCTCTCCTAGAGTTTTAGTATCATGTTAATGACAATGTCTGAAACAAACCTGCATAGAATGGGTCTCTGCAAATTTATCGCATGCATATTGACAATGGTAATCTTGCAAACCCAACTGCTAAGTTGTGACCTCCAGGAAAGGGTCAAGAAACACTGGCTCACAAAATATAACAGAGATACCCATGCCAGAAATTATATTTAAAGGTTATGATTCAGAGGAATTGAAATATATTTCAGTGAACCTGGAAGATGTAGTAGGGCAATTTGATAAACTAAACAATAGAAAATCACCTGGATCTGATGGCGTACATTCAAGGCTTAATTCCTATGAGAGAGGTCAAGAATTCAGTTTCCCTACTTCTTTAAAGACTCCAGAGAATCAAGGGTGTTCTGCTTTAATCCCTCCCAGGCAACCTGCAGGGAAAAGGAAGGGGGTGGATGAGTCTGGAGTGGAGGAGAGCAGAGAAGAAAGCAATGATTCTACTCCCTAATCCTGCCTCACCCCACTCATCCCCTTCCCCAGCTCCACTTCCTTTTTGTCTACAATTAAGCCCTACACACATCCCAGGCTTATATACATTGCAGACTTACTATTAGTAATTTTGTTAGTTATCATTAAAGATTGGAGAATGGCCAATCTAACATCAATTTTCTCCAGTTTGTCTACCCTTCATAAAATCAAACTGGTCAGTATGAACCAGATTTGTGATGATTCCATTCAAATGAGTAGCCAGGCTCTTCACCAGAATTTTAACTTCTATATTAAGCAATGAGATGGGTCAATAAGATCCACAATCCTCCAGGTCCTGTTGTTTTTTATAACAGATATAACCATCCAGCCCATTGTGGCCACTAATACCCCCTGCCGCCTGCCCCCCCCCCCCCAGCCTTTTTAGGAAGGTCAAAAGCAAGGGAAAACAAATGGGTTTTTAGCAGGACCTTGAACTTCTGGTGGGATAGGTCCAGACAGAGGTCTGGGGGGAGATATTCCAAAAGGCAGGACCCAAGAAAAGGAAAGCAGAGGAATGAGTAGGTTGCAAATGCTCTTGTTAGGCAGATAGAAGGTATAACCTGTTGACATGTATTGAACGGAGGACACTGTGAGAACAGTAGAGACGGATGAGGTCGGAGAGGTACTGAGGGAAACCAGTGTGAATGACTTTGTGGACCAATGTGCGAATCTTATACTGAACATGAAACTGGATAGGAAGCCAGTGAAGGTGAATGAGTATGGGTGTTATGTGATCTGTACGGGATGTTTGAGTAACTATACAGGTGGCAGTATTTTGAAGAAGCTCAAGACGGTGAGTTTGAGAAAGTGGAAGCCCTGCTAAGGCAACATTGCAGGAATCGAGCCGGGATGTGATGAGAGAAAGAACCAGAGTGATGAGAGAGGAAGTGGACAAAAACGGTTGCACATCTCGGACTTGATGTAAACAGCGAAGGAACAGCGGATAAGTGTGGAGCAATGAACCTGAAAAGACATGGAGGAATCGAGCGTAACACCTAGATAGTGGAGAGTAGACATCAGGGGTACAGGGGCACCAGCAAGTGTTAGAGACACAGATGGACAGGGGGCACTAAATGTGAGCCAAATAGCTGCAGATTTAGATGCTTGAGGTGCAAGAAGTTGGAAGATAACCAAGAGCCGACGGCGTCAAGACAAGAATTAAGGGGAGTAAGATCCAGAGCTGAAGGTGTAGTGTGGTACAGAAGTATTATATCATCGGCATATGAATTAAGCGGAGATTCTGTGCTGCTGGTGTACCTCAGGGCTCTATCTTGGGACTTTTTTTCTCTCTCTACACTCAATCCCTTGCTGCACTTATTTCCTCCCATGGTTTTCAGTATCACCTTTACACGGATGACGTTCAGATCTACCTCTCTGTGCTTGAAATCTCTCCAGAAGTCTAGGCCTGGATCTCTGCCTGCTTAACCAACATTGCTGCCTGGATGCCTCACTGCCATGTGAAACTGAATGTAGCCAAAACTGAGCTCTTTATCGTTCCCCCTAAAACCATATCTCCCCTTCCTCCCTGCTCTATTTCTGTGGATAACACTATACTCCACAACCTCCCATTTATTTATTTAACTAGGCTTATATACTGCTTTTCTACCAGTCAAAGGGCTCACAATCTATGTTTTTGTACCTTAGGCAACAGAGGGTTAAGTGTATTGCCCAAGGCCAAAAGGAGCACCTATGGGACTAGAACCCCCAGTCCTTCTGGCCCAAGGTTGCTGTGCTCTAGCGCGTTTTGAACCCCTGGCCCTCCAGCCAAAGGTAACTTGCCCCAACCACTAGGTCACTCCTCCCTCCATTCTCATCATCTCCCTCACCATCCCCATTTCACAGCTGTACCTGAACCCACCCTGCCCCCCTTATTCTTTTACCTTCACCTTTCCCCATCTCCAAGCCCCCCCCCCTCCCACCATCTTGCCATACCCATGGCTTTAGAAGCAGCGAATGCCCCCATAGGCTGGCCCTTATGCACTCTCTCTCTCCTATGATAGCATACCTAACCCACCCACAATGCATCACAATCTCCACCCCCTCTCCTGTTGCATTTACCCAAACCAGCATTTACCCTTTTATCCACACTTATATACACATCAACATCTGACCTTCAAGTCAATCTCATCAAAGCACACATGCTGCTGCCCCCATTTCTGAATGAGGTCCATAAAAAAAATCCAACAGTGCTTTAGAGACTGAATGTGCCAGCACCATCTCCTGACTCAGTCCTTCTGGGTGGCCTGGCTTTCCTTGAGGCTCAAAGAGAATCTTTTCAAGTGCTGTCAACTGCAATGCTTCCTGTGCATCATTGGGTTTCTCTAGATACGTTTTGGCTTCCCCAGGCAAATTACATAAACCCACCTCCTTCAGATTTCCTCCACAGTCATAATCTGACTCAGGGACTCATGAAGGGTAAGCATCAAAGCAAAGGGATATGCCAACGATAGACTATGGTTTCTAAAGAAAGAAAATATCTGCTATCGCAGATCCTGTTGCTTCTTTAATGTAATTGCTAATAAATCCTGGAGGCAATTTGAATAGAGAAGACATTAAGTGGAAAATTTCCACTTAATGTCTTCTCTATTCAAATTGTCTCTTTTGCCTGCCATATAGACAAGCTATTATATCCCAGGCTGGTTAGCTCTTTGCAGCCTCAGGCTCCAAGGTGCATAGTCCACTTTTACTGAAGTCCCTGACTCTGCAGCAGTGGCCTCTCACTCCAGCAAGAAACCACATAGCTCCTGAACTATGGTGACAGTATCCTTAAAGTCCTCCAATTTGAGGAGATTCCTTATCTGTATTATTAAACCTGGATCAATTCTCTAAATCATCTATCTTAGCCTCCTACTCTGGTTGGGTCACTTTCAGCAACTCCATCTGCTCTTGCAGCTCATTTGTTGCCACAGCTTCCACCCTCTCATCCAATTTGGCAACGGGTCTGCCCAACTTGCTCACCTCACACTTCAGTCACTGCCTTTATTATCTCAGCTTTAACTCCTGACAATTCCTTTTTCATTTCTGCTAGCTATGGATATCTCTGTACAGTGCTGTATATGCCTTGTAGTGCTATCATATCATCATTGGAATCAGAGCTAGCATGTGCCATTTTATTCTTTGGCAAAGTGCATGCTGACTTACTCATGCTGTTGGTCACCTGATCGCCTAGGCATGGAAAAGTAGCAATCTTTTTCTGCACAGATATGCTGTCATTAGCTGCAGCAGGGACAATAAAGATGCAATACAATGTAATGTGTGCCTTTGTGTCAAGTCGAAGCTTTGCCTTCAGGCAGCCATTACACTTTGTGACATCACTTCCTCTCCATGTTCCAAATCTTCTTCCAAGGTTTCAGAATTTCTGGGCAGAAAAAGGCATATTGCCCACGCTCACAATATAATGTCAAAGTTGGAGGTAAGTAAAAAAAAATCTCTGTCCCAATATTGGAGGTGGCGCATACTGTATATCCTGGAAGTCCACATTTGCCTATCCTCATCCAAAACATCCATCACATTCCATACCCCTTTCCATTTCTATTCAATCTAAACTCCAGATTGCAAATCTGGAAGAAATTCTGCATTTCTTCTGATGGGTAACCATCGTATGACTCAGTAAGATGCACCCCAGACTTCCACAAAGCCAGTGCCAGACTTTACACAGGGGGTAATCAATTGGCTCCTCAAAGTATTTTGCAACTTCCCAACCTCCGCATGCAGCCCAGAAAGACCAAGCTAAGAGGATGGAATAACAAGGCTTCCAGGTTGCAGGGGGTATAATGGGATAACCCAACAGCCAATCCTTGAGATAGCACATTTGACTGGCTGCATAATATATCAAAAGGTTAGGCACACCTAAACTAGTCTTCTCACATTGCCTCATCATGTCCATCTGTGGCTGCTTCCCCTCTCCAGAGGAAATGCCAGAGGAAGCACCTCTTTTTATATGTGACACATTTGGCATAAAGCCAGTGACCTTGCTGCATTTGTCTTCCCACATATAATTCCTCTTTAGGATGGCCCAGTGGCTAGGCTGGAAGGAGTAAGATCTTGCAGTGGAAGGTGAACGCACATAGCCAGATTACATATGGATCAAAACAGTCTATGTTCTGTCATGTGATGTACTGTGTGAGATGGCTGTATCTCCATGAAGATCCTGATTTTTAAACGTTCCTCTTTTACCTAAAATGATGATAAAAATACTTAAATATGGCTAAAGAAGCAGGAAAAGCCCCTTTTCTGATCTTTTGAAAGAGCAAGTTGCTAAGCAGTGGTGATCAGGGAACAGGTTACTGGCAGGAAAAAATGATACTGCTCAAAGACTCAGCCTCCAAAAATTAGGAGTGCGCCACTGTACACACAATTCAGAAAATAATGTACAATCCTTGTGAAAAAAAACTGCCAAAGGAGCTTTGCTACTCACCTTGAGCATAATTAAGTAGAGAGAGAGATTTTAATAAATAAATAAAAACTACTAACATATACAGAATTAATGATGATTGTAGCAAGGTCGTCCAACCTATATCATGGGTGCAAAATAATTCAATCTGGCTGGATGAGGTCAAACCTCAGATGCAGAGCTTAAAAGAATCACTGATAGTAATGCAGCAACAACAACAACAAAAAGATATTTCAGAAAGAAAGCAAAGCCTGGGGATCTTGAAAACTAAAGCAGATGGAAAATATCAGCTGGGTACATAAAAACCTTGGTACTGATATTAGCATCAGGAGGGTGGCCACATACTGTGATAGTGTGACTGAAGAATTTACTTAATAAAGGAATACGTTAGCTGCTGCATGCTGTGAATGAGAACACATCTTTCAGGTTTTCTCTACCATACTGCAGAAGTAACACAAGAGCTTTTAAAAAAGTTTATGAAGTGTAATACGTACACAGTGTTTCATTCAGTCCATCTTAAATGTGGTGACACCAAGAAATCCAAGCTATATTACTTACTGGAATAAATCAAAAGATATCTCAGAAATTGGTTCCGCTGCTGCAACCACAATACTGTTGTATCTGCCATAGATGATTTTCCAGCAAGAAGCACTGAACAAAATGTATTACTTACTCTATCAGTTTGCCACCAATATAATTAAAAAACCATCTGGTAGAACCAAGCAGAAATGGTGAAAGAAAAATTTGAGGGAAAGTTGACAGATGCTCAGGAAAGCATAGTTACTCACCTGTAACAGGTGATCTCCGGGAACAGCAGGAATTTAGTCTTCACATATGGGTATCGTCGGTACCGACGGAGCCTGCGCAGGAACACTCCCCAGCGTCCAATTAGAAAGCTTTTGGGAGCATCCCACAGCGCCTGCGTACTGCCTTCCCGCCTTTCCCAACTGCCTCTCTCCAGTTGAGTTTAAAGCTGAGAGAAAGAGAGAGAGAGGGAAAGAGATACATAGAGAGATACTACTCCTAGGGGAGGTGGGTGGGTTGTGAAGACTAAATTCCTGCTGTTTCCGGAGATCACCTGTTACAGGTGAGTAACTATGCTATCTCCAGGAACAAGCAGGAATGTAGTCTTCACATATGGGGACTCCCTAGCTTTAGATGCCAGGAAGAAACCTCAGAAGTTGTGTGTCCCTGTGAAAGGGCTCCACTTCCCCCCTTAGATCTCTGGCATCCAACCAGGGATGGTGGGTAGGAGTTGATTAGGTATAGAACAGGTGTTGGAGAACAGCCTGACCAAACAAGGCATCCCGGCGGGAGTCCTTGTCCAAGCAGTAATGGGCTGTGAAGGTATGAACCGAGGCCCAAGTGGCTGCTCGACAGATGTCGTCGATAGACACAGAGTGTAGATGAGCCATTGAAGCTGCCATGGCTCTCACATTGTGAGCTGTGACATGGCCCTCCAGAGGAAGATTCTTACTCTGATAGGCAAAGGAAATGCACTGAGCAATCCAGTTGGACAGTGTTCTTTTGAAGACTGGAAGTCCCAAATGAGAAGGATCAAAAGCAACAAAGAGTTGAGAGGACTTTCTATGTTGCTGTGTTCTTTATCTTTATTTGTCGCTTGATATACCACCCAGGCAGGTGTGTCAGGGCGGTGTACAATATAATTAAACAGTAAAATCAAGAAAAGGGAAAAGAACGCCATTACTCAGACAGGACAGCGAGAGACAGAGAAGCAAAAGTGGGAGAGAGACAGGTTAGGGGAGGTATGTGTGGGAAGGCCAGTCACTCCTAAGGGTCTGGTAGATCAAACGCCTGTTGAAAGAGGTGGGTCTTGAGTAGGGACTTAAATCGAGGGAAGGAAAGCTCGGTACGGAGGGCAGATGGGAGTGAATTCCAGAGTGCTGGAGCCAGAAACTAAAATGTGGAGTGTCGTGTCGTTTCCAAATGGGCTGAGGAAGGGGAAGGGAGATAGAGACGGTAGCCATGTGCTGAACGGAGGAGGCGAGGGGAAGGTTGTAAACGGATAGAGTCAGCTAGGTACTGTGGGGAACCAGTGTGCAATGCTTTGTGAGTGAGTATGAGTATTTTGTAGTGAAAGCGGAAGTTAAGTGGGAGCCAGTGTAAGCGGAGGAAGAGGGGAGTAATGTGATCGCGGGGGGAGGAGTAAGAGAGTAAACGAGCGGCTGTATTCTGAACTAGTTGAAGACGGTGAAGTTGACACTTTGGGAGACCTGCTAGGACAGTATTACAGTAATATAATCTTGACAGAACCAGGGAAATAACTAAAGAAGTGAGAGAGGAGGAAGGGAGAAAAGGGCAAACAGCTCGAATTTGACGGAGGAAGAAGAAAGAACGACGAATAAGTGAAGAAATGTGATGATGGAATGAAAGGGAGGAATCAAGAGTGACACCGAGATAGCGGAGGGAAGAAACTAAAGGGATAGGAGAAGAAAGAAAAGGTGGAGCGCAGGTAGGTGGAGATCACTGTTCCCTCTAAGCTGTGCGCGTGTGCACACCTCGCCGAGCAAGCGCACATACTTTACAACAGAGCGCACAAAAATTACAGCTCTGCTTCTGATAGAAAACAACACAGACGTCTTAAAATTTAAAAGTTATGATTGTAATTACTAGAAATTTCCTGCTTCATTTAGTAATCGTCTATTTTCATTTAATTTGATTAAAATCAATGTGGTGTACATACTGTATTCTGACGTGTAGTCAAATTTTAAAGTATATAACTCCGAGTGTCGTTATGTGGCGCACAAAAATTTAACCTTCCTTCAAAAGCTGCACACAGCTGATATTTTATGCGCACACAGCCTACAGAAAATTAGAGGGAACATTGGTGGAGATGCGTGAAAGGAAAGCCAAAGAGCCGCCGACTTAGCGGGATTAACATGAAGGAAGTAAGTGGTTATCCATGTAGCGACCCGGGAGAGACAGAAGTTGAGTGCGGAGAGATCTGGTGAGAGGGAGCTAGTGTGGTGAACAAGGAGGATATCATCAGCGTAGAAATAACCGGAAATTCCTGACTGTTGGACAATAAGTGCTAAGGGGGCCAGAAAGATGTTGAAAAGGAGAGGTGCTAAAACAGAACCCTGGGGAACACCACAAAGGAGAGGTAGGGAAGGGGAAGTAGATGAGTCAGTCCTTACTAAGAATGTGTGAGAGGAGAGAAAAGAATGAAACCAGGCGAGGACAGACCCACAGATCCCAAGGTCAGCCAGCCGAGATAGGAGGGTGCGATGGTCTACAATATCAAAAGCAGAGGAAAGATCTAAAGTCACCACAAGGGAAAGATCACCCCGATCGTGAGCCTGATGAACTTCGCTGAGAAGAGAAGTGAGAATGGTCTCTGTGCTGTGGCCTGTGCGAAACCCGGATTGACGTGGGTGAAGAGAGAGGGTAGAATCTAAGTGGGCAGAGAGCTGAGTGAATACAAGTTTCTCCAAGGTTTTTGACAAAAAAGGAAGGTTGGATACGGGGCGCCAGCTAGCCGGTGTGGAGGGATCGAGGGAAGGATTCTTTAGAAGTGGACGGATGAGGGCATGTTTCCAGGCTGAGGGGAAAATACCGGAGGAAAGGCTATTGTTGAAGATATGAAGAATATAGGGGAGCAACATGAGGGAAGAGTCGGACAGCCAAGATGAGGGGATGGGATCAAGGGGACAGGTGGTTTTATGGGAGGTAGCAATGGCTTTGAAGAGTTCTGCTGAGGTAATGGGCCGAAATGTACTCCAGGTATGGGAAAAAATCCTATCCGGAGATGAGGAAGGAAGGTCTGATGGAGGAGGAAGGAGGTTGGGGGGGAGGGGACAGTAGTGGAGGACACGAAGGAAAAGTAGTGCGTAGAGATGAGATTTTGCCAGAGAAGAAAGAAGCAAGTGAACTGGAATCGGGTGCATTAGGGGGGGATGGGGAGGATCCAGAGGAAGTGGAGAGTGAGGAGAGAGACCGAAGAACTCTGAATAATTGTTGCGAGGAATTGGAAGCTGCAGAAATACAATTGGAATAATAGGAATACTTAGCCTGGGTGATCATCTTACGATATAAGACTTGAGCAGTCTGGAAATTGGTGAAGGAACAAGGGGACGGGTGTTTACGCCAGGCCCGCTCGGCACGGCGAAGATGTGTCCTTTGAAGATAGAGACCGGGGTGGTACCAAGAATGGCGGAGCTGAGGGCGAGAAGAAGGACGAACACCAAGGGGTGCAAGGTGATCGAGTGCAGCGAGAAGTGTAGAGGACCAGAGATCCACTTGAGTGTTCACTGGAAGAGAAAAGAAGGAGGAGGAAAAAAGGGAGTCAGCAGGGGGAAAGTTCTGACGGGTCAAAGGGGTGATGTGGCGTTTAGGTTGCAGAGGGAGCAGAGGGGAATGTGATGGTGTACTGTGGGAGGGAGGAAGGGCGATAGAGAAGAAAATACACAGATGGTTGAACCAAGGTAAAGTGAGTGACGAGATGTCAACTGGCAAGATGGGAGAGGCTGCTGGAGTGAAGATTAAATCCAGGGTGTGCCCAGCAGAGTGTGTGGGACACAAGACATGCTGGACAATGGGAGGCTTAGTTAGAAGAAGGCCTCTCATAAATCTTGCTATAAGAGGATGGGAGGAAATAGGTTGTCCATTTAGAGGCTTGAAAGAAGCTGCAATAGCACTCAGATGGACTCTTACTGAGTTAGTCTTAAGTCCTGCATTGGATAAATGAAGGAGATACTCCAGTAATGATTCCAGAGGTATCGCAAGGGGGTTAAGACCCTTCTGCGAACACCATATGGTAAACCTTTTCCACTTGAAAGCATAAGAGCGTCTTGTGGAAGGCTTCCTGGAAGCATAAAGGATATCCTTTACTTGCTGAGGGAGGTTAAGATCATGGAGATCTAGGCCTTCAGCAACCAAGCCCTGAGATTTTATTTATTTATTTATTTTTATTTTAACACTTATTTATTTATTTATTTTTATTTATATACCGCATCTTCCAGCGATCAGTTGCGGTGTACAATTAACAATTAACAATGCAGAGCTTGTTTTACATAGAACAATTATAACTTTTTACATAGAACATCTTAACTTGTACAACAAAGGGTTTAAAAGACTAAGCAGAATAATTCAGTAAATCAACTAACACAGTTTGTGTTACAATTTAAACAGAAGTACTGTCCCTAAAACAGTTGTAACTATATACAAGTGGGGTATCAATGCATAGGAATGGAATGATTATTCATTTAAGTTTGTACATATTGATTGTAGTAGGGAGTATAATCTTGATTTTGGGCAGGTTCATGTTTAGCCTTTATCTAAGTTGAGTGGAGGGTTTTCTATGGTATTATAGTGTTTAGTGAATAGATAGGTTTCAATTTTTTCTGAATTCTATTATCTCTGTTAGTGATCGTAGGTCCTCTGGTAAAGAGTTCCAGACTGTTGGGGCTATGTGGGAAAAGGCTCTATTATTTGTTAATTTGTGAGTTCGTATATATTCTTTTGGCATCTTAAGTTTATTTGATTGTCCTTTTCTATGAGTGGGCTTAGGTGGTTCTTTGCTTATTAGGTTACAGAGTGTCTTCGGGGCCATGTCATTTAGGGCTTTGAATGTAGTTATTATTGTTTTGTATGTTATCCTGCTTTGTATTGGTAACCAGTGAAGGGATGCTAGTATCGGTGTAATGTGTTGGAGTGAATTTATCTTTAATATAATTCTAGCTGTGGCATTTTGCGCAAGTTGGATCCTTTTGATGTTTTGTTTTGAAATGCCTATAAGTATTAAGTTGGCGAAGTCGAAGTGTGGAGTTATGGTAGCCTGTATTATATTGATAAAATCTTGTATAAATACAAGGGGGCGTAATTGCTTGAGGATTTTAAGTTTGAAGTAGATTTTCTTTAATGTATTTCTAATGTGCGTTTCCATAGTAAGGTGTGTATCTAAAATGACACCTAGATATCTTATTTCATTTTTTATTTTAATTTCTTGGTTTTGTAGTGTTATGTGGGTTGGAGGAGTGAATGTTTGGTTTTTTGTTACGATTAGGACTTCAGTTTTAGCATGGTTTATATGGAGGTTTTGGGTTTTTAGCCAGTATGTAATTTCATTGTAGCAGTCTGATAGAAGTTGAATCGGTAGGTTAGGAATCGTAAAAGGTATGTACATCATGATATCATCCGCATAAAGGTGATATTGTACTCCAAATTTTTTTTATGATATTGCAGACTGGTTTTATATAGATATTGAAAAGTAGGGCTGACAGTGCTGAACCTTGTGGTAAACCTATTTCTTGTTTGTATGTGTTGGATGTTTGATTACCTGCTCTTACATTTTGTGTTCTGTTATGTAAATATGAAGTGAACCATTTATGTACGGTGGAGTTTATGCCTAACTGTCTTAGGTTGTTGAGCAATATTGAGTGATGCACGCTATCAAAAGCTGCTGATATGTCAATGAAAAGGAGAATGAACGCCTGTTTGTGATTGTCAATTCCTTTTAGGAGTGTATCTATTAATACTGCTAGAAGCGTTTCTACTCCATGGCGGGGCCGGAAACCATATTGTTGTTCATCGAGTGGGTAAGATAAGTCTATGAATTCCTGTGTCTGTAGTTGCACTACCTTTTCAATTACTTTGGCCAAGAATGGTATGCTAGAAATGGGCCTATATGATGTTGGCAATGTTTTATCTAGTTTGCAGTTCTTTAAAATTGGACGTATTTGTGCATGTTTGAGCGGGGATGGAAGGTATCCTTGGGTGAGTGAGAGGTTTACTATTGGGAGAATATAGGATAGTAGAGTTGGTAGTGTGTTTTTTATCCATGATATTGGGCATGGATCTAAGTATGAAGTTGTGGTATTTAGGCTGGAGATGATTGTTTTTAATGACGCTTTTGAAATGGGGTAAAATTCTGACCATTCATCAACAGGTTGATAAGTGATGTTGATATTTTCTGAGGGCATGGCAGGTTTCTTAGATTTGTTTTGATAATGGTTAGCTAGGGTTTGAACTGAGATGTCTGTGATTTCGTTGCTAGAAGTTTGCTCGTTATTAGTTAATTTTCTGACTATGGAAAATAGCTCTCTAGGTCTATTGTATGATTTTGTTAAGATTGCTGCGTAATAGTTTTTCTTTGTGCTGTCAATTGTTTCCTTGTAATTTGTTAGATAGTTACTGTATATTTCCTTGTGTACAGACAGCTTGGTTTTTCTCCATTTCGTTTCAAGTTTTCTTAGTTCTTTTTTCATTTGTCTTAGAGTGCTATTAAACCATGGTGAACTATTTGTTTTGGTGTATCTGGTCATTTTATTTGGTTGTTTATTTTTAGCTGCATTATTGATAGTATCATTCCAGTTGTTAACAGCATCATCCAAATTAGTTGTTGATAAGAAGTAGGGGATTGTTGAGTCAAGGAAGTCTGTTTCATTAAATTTTTTGAATTTTGAAGTGGTGGTGCTTCTTATGTAATTATTGCTGCTGGGGATGGGATATGAGAGATTTATTTTGATGATAAAATGATCAGACCAAGGTGTCTCTGTGCATTCAGTGGAATTTGAGTTAACTAGCTTGAAGAGTATCTCAGGGAGAAGAACCAAATCTAGTGTTCCTCCTTTGATATGTGTTGCAGTTTTAATTATTTGATGGTACTCTATGTCTGCTATGGTGTCTAGGAATAGTTTAGAGTCTGATGAAGGTAGTGACGGAAGGTTAAAATCGCCTAGCATGATCACAGGATTTTGGTCAGTAGATGAACTGAGGAGTTCAATAAGAGAATCCAGGCCATCTGTTTTATTGTCTGGGGGTCTATAAATTAAGCAAATTTTTATGAGGCCGATTTTTATTAATAATGTGTCTATGTTATTATTGATATTTGATTGGATTGGCTTGGCGTTTAATGTTTTTTTTGTCATCATTAGAACTCCACCACCTTTTTTATTGGGTCTATGTTTGTAGAATGTGTCATAGTTCTCTTTATCAAGTTGATTTAGATAGACTGTATCTGTTTCAGTGAGCCATGTCTCTGTGACACATAAAATGTCAGGTTTTAAGTCAGTTATCAGGTCATTAAATATGGGTAATTTATTTTTCATTGATCGTGCATTAATGAGGATACATGATAGGGAGGATGAGTGGTTAGAACAGATTTTATTATCTGTTAGTTGTGTGTTTGTTTGTTGTATGTGTATTAGTCTGTGATAATTAATTTTTGGGTAGTTTTGATGAGGGTGTCCCATGTGGCAGTCATTTCGAGTATGTGTGTGTATTATAGGTATAGTCATGTGATTTTTGTGGTTTAAACATAAGGATAGGTCAATTATTATTATTGTTAATAATATACAGGTGTATAATATTCGTATGAGCATGTTGTTAGGGTGAAGCATTTTCAGTTTTATTGGCTCGGCTTAATGTGAGTGTATGTGCAGTTTTGGACTACTGACAACAGCACTATATTACTAGTAATGTTATATGCAGATATACTTTGAAATACTGACAACAGCACTATATTACTAGCAATGTTATATGCAGATATACTTTGAAATACTGACAACAGTACTATATTACTAGCAATGTTATATGCAGATATACTTTGAAATACTGACAACAGTACTATATTACTAGCAATGTTATATGCAGATATACTTATACAATGTTATATGCAGATATACTTTGAGATGCAGAGACTGGGGATTGGGATGCCATAACATTCCGTCCTCCTGAGACAGGAGATCTGGAGCAGACCCTAACTCCAGAGAGGGAGCTTGAGAGAGATGTAGAAGCAGAAGGTACCACACTTGCCGTGGCCAATGTGGAGCTATGAGAATCATATGGCCTCTGTCTCTCTGAAGCTTGAACAGGGTTTTGGGAATTAGGGGAATGGGTGGAAAGGTATAAAGGAAGTCTTGACCCCCAGTGAAGGAAGAAATCATCCCTGGCCTGAGAGCCCTGAGCCAGAATTCTGGAACAGAACCGGAGAAGTTTGGCATTCAACGGACTTGCAAAGAGGTCTATGTCCGGGGTTCCCCAAATTTGAAAAATCTTGGCCACCTGGTCTGCATGCAGAGACCATTCATCTGGAAGGAGAACTCGACTGAGTCTGTCTGCCCAAGAGTTTTGTATGCCTGGAAGATATACTGCCAGGAGAGGAATCTGATGCTCTCTGGAGAGGGCCCATAGTCGCAAAGCTTCGTTGCAAAGCGACAGAGAGCCTGTTCCTCCCTGCTTGTTCACGTAGAACATGCCTACCTGATTGTCCGTATGAATGAGGACTATCTTGTAGCTGAGCAGAGTGCGGAACACTCGAAGAGCAAGGAAGATTGCTCTGAGCTCTAAGAGATTGATATGTAGATGAGTCTCCTGTGGAGTCCAAGTGCCGTCCAAGTGCCTTGGGTGGAAAGGTCTTGCAGATGAGCTCCCCCAACCCATTGGTGAAGCATCTGTTGTGAGAGTTGCCTGGGGTAAAGGTTGTTGAAAAGGGGACCCCAGCAACAGGTTTTGAGTGGACTGCCACCATTGGAGGGACAAAATAAGGTGATTTGTGTTTGCTATTTTGTCTGACAGGCACCCTGATGCCTGGGTCCATTCAGTGGATAAAGTCCAGTGGGCTGCTCTCATATGTTTCACAAGTTCTACAATATTTTCTAGTGCAGTCAATGTGGTGTACATACTGTATTCTGACGTGTAGTCAAATTTTAAAGTATATAACTCCGAGTGTCGTTATGTGGCGCACAAAAATTTAACCTTTCTTCAAAAGCTGCACAGCTGATATTTTATGTGCACACAGCCTACAGAAGGAACCACATGCACGGTAGATGCCATGTGGCCTAGTAGTTGTAACATTTCTCAAGCAGTGAGATAAGGCTTTAGCACTGCCTGAGAAGCTAACTGCACCATGCGAAGGCAACAGGTCTGAGGAAGATAGGCCCTTGCTTTTCTGGTATCCAGCAAAGCTCCTATGAACTCTAGAGACTGAGTGGGAGTTAGACTGGATTTTGGGATGTTTATGACCAGATCCAAATACTGAAGGATACGCATTGTGCAGGATAGAGAAATCCTGGCCTCTGATTCTGATGGGGCTCGAATGAGCCAGTCGTCTAAGTAGGGGAAGACGAATATTCCTAGAGTGCGAAGAAATGCTGCTACCACAGCCATGCATTTCGTAAACACTTTTGATGCTGAGGCCAGGCCAAAAGGAAGCACCCTTTATTGGTAGTGCTTTCCCTGAAAAAGGAACCGAAGGAACTTTCTGTGAGATGGATGGATGAGAACATGAGTGTACGCATCCTTGAGATCTAGAGAACATAGCCAATCCTGACTCTGAAGGTATGGCAGCAGAGTTCCCAGAAAAATCATCTTGGATTTCTCTTTGACCAGGAATTTGTTCAATTCTCTGAGGTCTAAAATAGGTCTGTGTCCTCCTGTTTTCTTTGGGATAAGGAAATAGGGGGAGTAAAACCCTGTACCCTGTTGAGGAATGGGTACTTCTTCTATTGCCCCTTGGGCAAGAAGTATAGTGACCTCTTGATCTAATAGGTTGATAAGAGAGGTCTGAGAATTGAACTGTCTTACCATTGTGGGAGGGGGCATGCTCGAAAAATGGAGCTTGTACCCCTCTTTTATGATGGAGAGTATCCAATGCTCTGCTGTTATCTGCCCCCATCTGGGGGGCAAAGTGACACAACCTTCCTGGAATGGTAGAAGGCTCTGGTCCATTGACAGCCAGGAAGTTCTCTAAGTTGAAAGTCAAAGGCCTTGTGGAGGCTGAGACTGTTGAGGCTTAGCAGTCTTTCCTTTCCTTTGTTTGGGTGGTTGCTGACCTTTCTGGACAGGTTGACCTGCAGAGCGTCCCTGCTGGGAATAAGCAGGATAAAACCTCTTCTTTTTGGAAAAGAATATTTTTTTGAAAGATTTCTTTCTTGCAGGATCAGCTGTAGCGTTGGATAATCTATCCAAGGTGGAGTTGTCAGCATCCAACTCATTATTTTATTTATTTATTTACATTCTCTTATATACCGCGCTATTCTGCATCAGTGCGGTTTACATTGAACAAACTGAAATTACATTGAACAGGACATTATAACTTGGAGATAACTATTTTACAGGGAACATGGGCTATGGAGGGTTAAGTGGCTTGCCAAGGAGCACCTGTGGGACTAGAAACCCCAGTCCTTCCGGCCCAAGGTTGCTGTCCTTTGGCCTTTTCCTGCCAATCTTTACCAAACAGGTTCTCACCATTATAAGGAATATTGCCCAGTTTGTTTTGTACCCAGAGCTCCAAATCAGATGCCTGGAGCCAGGCAATTCTACATGCACCTATGGCAATGGCAGAGGTTCTGCTTATGCACTCAAAACAGTCAAAAGCTGCACGGTTGACAAATTTAGAAACATCCTGGGCATGTTTGACCAATGTGAGAAAATCCTGTCTTCTATCCTCAGGAAGAAGAGGGCTCAAAACCTCTAAATCTCCTGTGATTTCCTTTAGGAACATTCCCATATATAAAATATAGGAACTGATCCTGGAAGAAAGCATGGAAGCTTGGAAAGTACGACGTCCAAAAGCATCCAAAGTTCTGCACTCACGTCCTGGAGGATTAGAGGCATGCCTTTTTGCACTCCTGATCCTTCTCATAGCTGATTCCACTACAATAGAGTGGTGAGGAAGCTGAGTCTTCTGGAAACCAGGACAAGGAGGGACTCGATACATAGTACCCAGTCTATGAGAGTGAGGAGAGGTGGTAAGAGGCGTCTTCCACATTCTTAGCATGAGATCATGCAAGGTCTCATGGATGGGTAGAGTAGTTGCCTCCTTAGGAGCTTTGGGATATTGTAAAATTTCCAACTCCTTTGCTCTGGGCTCTGTTTCAGGAGCCACAGTAATGGACAGACCAGGAGACATCCTGCGTTTAGGGGAGGAAAGCTCCTCTGGAAGAAGTATTCCCGTACAGACAGAACTGTCAGAATCCTCAGAGGACTCGAAGTACCTTCTGTCTGGATGCTCTTGAAGAGCCTGATACCTGTACTGACCGAAGTCGGTACCAGGGGAAATCGGTACCGGTGTATCGGTACCGGAAGGCATCGCATGACTGGGTGCCGGCAATGCTGACACCGATGTCGATGCTGTTGGTACTGGTGCCGGTACCGGTTGAAATGTCTGACGTGGAAATTATCACACAATCGCTCTGATCCCACATGCCAGCAAGATTATACTGAAGATTATTCAAAAGAGACTACAACCATACCTGGAACAAGAACTACCTGAAGTGCAAGCAGGGTTCAGGAAAGGGCAAGGAATGAAAGACATCATTGCGGATGTGAGATGGATCCTTGAAAAGACTAAAGAATACCAAAAGGATATCTATTTGTGCTTTATCGACTATAGCAAGGCTTTTGACTATGTAAAACTCTGGGCTACATTAAGAAGCATGGGTATACCAGAACACCTGATCGTTCTCTTGTGCAATCTGTACATTGATCAAGAAGCAACAGTTTGAACGGAACAAGGAGAAACAGAATGGTTTAAAATAAGCAATGGTGTAAGACAAGTTTATGGACTTTTCTTCCAGGAACCTGTCCAAACCTTTTTAAAACCCAGCTACACTCCTTAAGGTTAGGAGAAGATTTTACAGCCTGATCTGTGTGCACATTATGGTGTCTTGAGAGTTGGTACTGTCAGAATCGGGCTTGACCTGGAACAGCAGACTTGCTGTTCCTGCTTGCCTTTCTTCATGAGAGTCTGTACAAAGGCCTTCCTCTTCATTCTCTGAAGGTTCAGTTGGTGGCCTTCTTGCTTCAGGAGCAGTCCATTGCCTTCATCCGGATATTTCCAATTTGTGTTAGTCTGGCTATGCGGGTGTTGTGATTGATGTTATCGAATGCAGAGGCAAGGTCTTAGAAAATTAAAAGGAAGGTACATTTGGGGTTATCTAGATCACTGATGAGGTGGTCAAACAAGGATATCAATAGGGTTTCGACTCCGTGAAAAGGTTAGAAGCCAAATTGATGGTTGTCTAGGGGGGGGAGGGGGGGCGTTGAAGTCTACATGGTCCTGGAGTTGTATTTGGATGATTTTAGCAACAAAGGGAATGCTTGCTATTGGTCGGTATGAGCTGGGTTTGCTCTTGTTGAGTGATCTGTTCTTTAGTATAGGGCGTATGGAGGATATCTTTAGTTATGTGAGCATGGTACCGTGTAGTAAGGATTGATTTACTTTGTGAAGGAGGTATGGGACCAGTTCTGCCTTTGTATGCTTAATCCAAGAGAAAGGACATGGGTCCGGGGGGATGTGGTTGTGTTAATGTTTGTTATTGTATTTATAAGGTGTTTCTGGTCTATTTGGTGGAAGTTATTCCATGTATTGTGGTTTATCGGTAGTTCAAGAGTAGAGGAGGGGTGTTGGATGGGTTTTTGTTTTTTAGCTTGGTAGCAAAGTAGTCAGCAAGTGTTTGGGGTTTTATGTCGGTAGTGTCTATTTCCTTTTGGTTGTTTCTGGTCAGTGTTTTCACGATGGCGAACAGCTCATCTAACCTTGAACTCTAGAGAGCTGGGAAAACATTGATAAAGCAGGAATTTCTAAAGAGACTCATAAGAGCTTGAGACCAAAGCTGCAGGTCTATCGCTACTTTCATCAACCCAAGAAACTGAAGAAAATCCAACTCTGGGAGTCTGTTGAGACTGGGAGGATGCCAACTTGGCCAGCATATTATTCAGCCTTTCCTCTAACAGGAAGACTATGCCTAACCTATTGTTGAAGATGCTCCCAAGCATTCCGGAGAATGGGAAGACCGCACAGGGCTCTTCCTCAATGAAGCACCCAACCAAGTTTGTCTAGGATTCTCAAGAGCAGAGATGTCTCTCTCCATACAAAGATTAGACTTGTTCAAGCCATGGTATTTTCAATAACATCATATGGATGTGAAAGCTGGACAGTGAAAAAGACAGACCGAAAGAAAATTGATGCCTTTGAATTATGGTGCTGGCGGCGAACACTGTGTATACCATGGACTGCCCGAAGAACAAACCAGTCGGTACTAGAGGAGATCAAACCTAAGCTTTCTTTAGAAGCTCAGATGACAAGACTTCGACTTTCATACTTTGGATACATCATGCAAAGAGAGAGATCATTAGAGAAAGACATCATGCTTGGCAAGATAGAAGGTCAACGCAAAAGAGGAAGGCCAGCAGTGAGATGGATTGATACAATAACAGCAGCTACAGGTACCAGTCTGTCAACAATGAGCCGCCTGACTGAAGACTGAACACAATTTAGGATAGCTATCCAGAGGGTCGCCATGAGTCGACTCCGACTCAACGGCACTTAACAACAACATTGAACACAGTGTGTGATAGGAAACCAATGAAGGTCGCTGAGCAGTAGTGTAATGTGATCATATGGAGGCATGAGAGATGATCCAGGCAGCGGTGTTTTGAATAAGCTGAAGACAAATAAGCTGGGACTGGGGAACACCTGAAAGAATGGAGTTACAATAATCGAGACGTGATATAACCAGGGATAGGAGAAGAGTGGTAAGAGAGCCAAAGGCCGTGTCTGCCAGAGCGTGGGCATCAAAGCATTAATGTTTGACAAAAGTGGAAAGTGGTTTCCCTCAGTGCCACCCGACAAATGTCTGAGGGGGTGACCGAGCTATGCTCCAACCACAAGGATGCTTGCTTCAAAGTGGAATGTGCACACAAACCCTCTGGCACCAGCCAGTTCCACAACAGATATGCTGAGGCAATTACCTCCTTGATTCAGCATGCCAGAGTAAAGTTAGCTGCTGAATCACCTTAACATGGACCCACAAACAGCACAAATGTTGCAGTTAAATGCTGTCGAGTTGGTGTCAACTCATGGCGACCCTCTGGATAGTTGTCCTAAACTGCGTTCGGTCTTCATTCAGGTGGCTCATTGTTGACAGACTGGTACCCGTAGCTGCTGTTATTGTATCGATCCATCTCATTGCTGGCCTTCCTCTTTTGCGTTGCCCTTCAATCTTGCCAAGCATGATGTCTTTCTCTAATGATCTCTTTCTTCGCATGATGTGTCCAAAGTATGAAAGTCAAAGTCTTGTCATCTGAGCATCTAAAGCAAGCTTAGGTTTGATCTCCTCTAGTACTGAGTGATTTGTTCTTCAGGCAGTCCATGGTATGCACAGTATTCACCGCCAGCACCATAATTCAAAGGCATCAATTTTCTTCCTATCTTTTTCACTGTACAGCTTTCACATCCATATGATGTTATTGAAAATACCATGGCTTGAACAAGTCAAATCTTTGTATGGAGAGAGACATCTCTGCTCTTGAGAATCTTGTCTAGCTCTTTCATAGTCATTCTGCCAAGAGCAATGCGTCGTCTGATTTCTTGACTGCTTGTTGCTTCTTTATTGACAGTTGATCCAAGTAGGTTAAAGTTGTCCACAATTTCAATTTCTTCTCATTCAACGATGACCTTGTTGATTTTTCCAGTAGTCATGATCTTTGTCTTCTTTACATTAAGGTGCAGGCCCATTTTGAGACTACGTTCTTTGATCGTGAGAAGCAAATGTTTCAGATCATCTTCACTTTCAGCCAGTAATGTGGTGGTATCAGCATAGCGAAGGCTGTTGATGAGTCTTCCACCAATCTTCACACCTCTGTTGTCTTCATACAATCCTGCTTCTCTGATGATTTGTTCTGCATATAAATTAAACAGGTAGGGGGAAAGTATGCAGCCTTGTCTTAAACCTTTGCTTATTTTAAACCATTCTGTTTCTCCTTGTTCCGTTCGAACTGTTGCTTCTTGATCAATGTACAGATTGTGCAAGAGAACGATAGGTGTTCTAGTATACCCATGCTTCTTAATGTGGCCCAGAGTTTCTCATGGTTTACACAGTCAAAAGCCTTGCTATAGTCAATAAAGCACAAATAGATATCCTTTTGGTATTCTTTAGTCTTTTCAAGGATCCATCTCACATCCGCGATGATGTCTCTCGTTCCTCGCCCTTTCCTGAACCCTGCTTGCACTTCAGGTAGTTCTTGTTCCAGGTATGGTTGTAGTCTCTGTTGAATAATCTTCAGTAGAATCTTGCTGGCATGTGGGATCACAGTGATTGTGCGATAATTTCCACAGTCAGTTGGATCACCTTTCTTTAGTATTGGTATAAACATAGATCTTTTCCAGTCAGTTGGCCATGATGTTGTCTTCCAAATTTCCTGGCAGAACCTTGTAAGTACAGTAACAGCTGCATCAGATTGCTGTAATACTTCTATGGGAATGCCATCAAAGCCTGGTGCTTTGTTCTTTGATAAGGCTTTCAATGCTGCTTCAACTTCTTCTTTCATCACCAATGGTTCCGGATCATAAGGTACAGGTTGAAACGGCTGTTGGTCCACTTGATCTTTATCATATAAAAACTAATGTATATTCTTTCCACCTTTTCTTGATCTTCTAGACAATCTGATTTGTGAAAGAAATTAGTAACTTTCAGATACCAGAGAAGCACTCTCCAGACATACACCATACAAAGGTCCTTGCCCTTCCCATGGCACTGATCCCTGGTAAAGGAGGGCAGACAGACCACCTGATTCACATGGAAGGAGGACCCCACCTTGGTAAGGAGGGGATGGGCTGAATATACACTGCCTCCTTCAAAAATGACAAGTACGAGTCCCTGCAGCTCAGAGATATGCAAATAGAATGCTAGGAATCATAAAGAAAGCAATAGAGAATAAAACCAATGATATAATAATGCTGCTGTATCGTATTATGTGCAATTCTGGTTTCTATATCTTAAAAAGGATATAGCGGAATTAGAAAAGGTACAGAGAAGAGCCACCAAAATTGTAAAGAGGATGGAAGAATACCTCTATGAGAAAAGACTTAAAAGGTTAGGGCTCTTCAACTTGGAAAAAAAGATGGCTGAGTGGAGATATGATAGAAGTCTATAAATTAATGAATGAAGTGTACCGGGCAAACGTAGATTGGTTGTTTACTCCATCAAAAAGTAAAAAGACTAGGAGACATGCAATGAAGCTACAGTGTAGCACATTTAAGATAAATCTGAGAAAATATTTTTTCACTCAACGCATAATCAAACTCTGGAATTCACTACCAGAGGATGTAGTAAAAGCTGTTTGTGTAGCAGGATTTAAAAAAAAGTTTGGACAAGTTCCTGGAGAAAGGTCCATAAATCATTATTAAAGAGGACCTGGGACATCCACTGCTTACCCCTGGACAGCGTTGTGTAACCTGTGTACCTTTTTGGGAACCTCCAAGGTACTTGTGACCTGGATTGATCACTGTTGGAAACAGGATACTGGGCTTGATGGATCTTGATCTGACCCAGTATTGTATTTCTTATGTTCTTATGATATACCTGGCCAAGCAGATTGCAACCATAAAGAAGGTCCTAAGGGTCAGATCTTTAAGCGTGGCCCACTTCAAGGGCTCAGAATTCTCCAATAAAAGTGTCCGCAGCACCAGGCTGAGATCCCATAAAGAAAAGCAAAGTTACTCACCTGTAACAGGTGATCTCCGGGAACAGCAGGAATTAAGTCTTCACATATGGGTATCGTCGGTACCGACGGAGCCTGCGCGGGAATGCTCCCCACCGTCCAAAAGGAAAGCTTTTGGGAGCATTCCACAGCGCATGCATGCTGCCTTCCTGCCTCACTGCCTCTATCACTTCAGTTGAGTTTAAAGCTGAGCCAAGGAGAGAGACAGAGAGAGAGAGACAACTTCTAGGGAAGGTGGGTGGGTTGTGAAGACTTAATTCCTGCTGTTCCCGGAGATCACCTGTTACAGGTGAGTAACTACGCTATCTCCAGAAACAAGCAGGAATTTAGTCTTCACATATGGGGACTCCCCAGCTGAAAGATGCCAGAGGAATGACCCCAGCGAACTGTGAACCTGTGTGAACAGGGTCATACTTCCTCCCATGGATCCCTGGCATCCTACCGGGATGGAGGGTAGGAGTTGCATTAAGTCTGAAAGAGATGCTGTAGGACAGCCTGGCCAAACGAGGCATCCCGACAGGAGTCCTTGTCCAGACAGTAGTGGGCTGTGAAGGAATGTACTGAAGCCCAAGTAGCCACTCTACAGATATCATCTATAGACACAGAGCGGAGATTAGCAACCGAGGCTGCCATTGCTCGGATATTATGAGCTGTAACATGGCCCTTGAGGGAAAGACCTTTACTATCATAAGTGAAGGATATGCAGTTTGCAATCCACTTAGATAGGGTTCGTTTGGAAACTGGAAGTCCCAAATGACTAGAATCAAAAGCAACAAAGAGTTGAGAAGACTTCCCATGTTGTTCAGTTCTTTGAAGGTAAAAAGCTAAAGCTCTTTTACAATCTAAGGTATGAAGGTTCCTTTCTGCACTGGAGGCATGAGGCCTAGGGAAGAATACAGGAAGGTAAACCAATTGGTTTAAATGAAAAGACGAAACCACCTTTGGCATAAAGTGTGGATGAGTCCTGAGGACTACTTTATCATGGTGGAACCTTGTATAAGGAGGGTCAGACACTAAAGCTTGCAGTTCACTAATGCATCTAGCAGAAGTTATTGCAATTAGGAAAATGACCTTCCAGGAAAGGAATTTTAAAGTTGTAGTGGCTAAAGGTTCAAAAGGCGGCTTCATAAGCTGCCCAAGAACCAGATTCAGGTCCCATGCCACCGGTGGCGGTTTTATGGGGGGCTTTATCAATAGTAGACGTCTTATGAATCTTGACACAAGTGAATGAGAAGAGATTGGTTGTCCATCCTGGGGCTTGTGAAAAGCCGCATTAGCACTGAAATGGACTCGCACTGAATTTGTCTTAAGACCGGAATTTGAAAGATGGAGAAGATAATCCAGAAGCGACTCCATAGGCACAGAAAGGGAGTTAAGCCCCTTTTTTGAACACCATATAGAAAACCTTTTCCATTTGAAAGCGTAGGAACGCCTTGTGGAAGGTTTTCTCGAAGCTTGAAGGATATCCTTCATTTGCTGAGAGAGGTGGATATCTAAAGGTTCTATGCCTTCAGCAGCCAGGCCCAGAGGTGCAGGGACTGAGGATTGGGATGCAGAAGCTTCCCATTCTCCTGGAAAAGGAGATCTGGAGCATATCCCAACTCTAGAGGAGTTGCTTGAGAGAGACACAGAAGAAGAGAGGGTACCACGATTGCCTTGGCCAACGTGGAGCTATGAGAATCATATAACCCCTGTCTCTCTGAAGCTTGAAAAGAGTTTTGGGAATTAGGAGAAAGGGTGGGAAGGCATAGAGGAAGTCCTGACCCCAATGGAGCTGGAAAGCATCGTTTGCTAGACAGTATTGAGCTGGAATTCTGGAACAGAACCGGGGAAGTTTGGCATTCTGTGGACTTGCAAAGAGGTCTATATCTGGTGTTCCCCAGGTTTGGAACACTCGAGCTAGTTGGTCTGACTGGAGAGACCACTCGTGTGGCAGCAGTATTCAACTGAGCTTGTCTGCCCACAAAAGTTTTGAATGCCTGGAAGGTATATCGCTAGAAGTTGAATTTGGAGCACCCAATTCTAAAGAAGAAATGAAAAAGGTTAGACAACACCGCTGCTAGTACTTCCCTAAGTTTCTTCAATACTCTCGGATGTATCCTATCTGGCCCCATTGCTTTGTCTACTTTTAGTTTAGCTAGCTCCTCATGAACACAGTCTTTTGAAAATCATTCAAGATCCGCTTCACTTCTGTTCCTATTTGTGTATGTTTTCTTAGGTTCCACTCCCGGCTCTTTATCTATGAACACACAACAGAAATATTTCTTAAACAATTCCATTTTATTCTCATCAGCTTCTACATATTCTTCCCCTTCACCCTTGCATCTGACAATATCACTTTTGCACTTCCTCCTACCTATAACATATCTAAAATATGTGTTTTCCCCCCCATTTCACTGCATTGGCTATTTTTCCTTCTATTTACATCTTTACTTTTCTGACTGCTTTCCCATCTTCTCTTTCCTTTTCTATATTTTATCAAGGCCACCCTCTTTTCCCTTATCTTTTAGTTCTTTTGAAAACTATAGTTGTCTCCTTTTCCATTTTATAGTTATTTACTTTCATAACAAAAAAGTTTGTTGCCTTTAAAATATCCCCTTTCAGTTTTGCCCACTGCTTTTCTACATCTCCTAGTTGTACACATTGAAATCACCTATCAGCAACACTTCTCCTTTCATAGCAATACTGTGAATATCTTTAGTTATATCTCTGGCTATTACTGCCCATGAAGAAGATCTGTATATAACACTAATGTAAATGGATGTTCCATTCCGTTTTTCCAGAAAAAAGGGAGACAGAACTGGATTTAGTTCACACCTTTTCTCAGAAGTTCAAGGCAAGTTACATTCAGGTACAGTAGGTATTTTCCTACTACTACTACTACTTCTCAACATTTGTATAGCGCTTCAAGGTGTACGCAGCACTGCACAGACACATGTAAAAGATGGTCCCTGCTCATCAGAGCTTAAAATCTAAAAGAGACGGACAACACAGTAGATGTAGACATAGGATAAAGCTAGGGGGAATGGTAAGGAAACAAAAAGGGCATTAAGTGAGTCAAGATCGGAAAGCAGCAGCGAAGAGGTTAGTTTTCAGCCTGAATTTGAAAAGGGTTAGGAAAGGCGCCTGATGTACTTCAGTAGTCTAGACGGGAGGTGACTAAGGAGTGGATACGTGTCTTAGAGGTATGTTTGTTCCTGGCAAAAGGAGTAGCAAGGTGAAAGGAACAAAGTCTGGAGTTGGCAATAGAAGAGAAGGGCACAGATAGAAGTGATTTGCCACAAGAGCAGAGTTCCCAAGGAGGGGTGTAGGGAGAGATAAGAAAGGAGTGAGGAGCTGCAGAGTGAATAGGTCAGCAGGAGAAGTTTGAACTGGATGCAGAACGGATAGGAAGCCAATGGAGAGACTTGAGAAGAGGAGTAATATGAGCATGATGAGGCTGGTGGAAGATTAGCCGCACAGCAGAGTGTTGAACAGATTGAAGGGGAGAGAGATGACTCTGAGGAAGACCAGCAAGGAGCAGGTTACAATAGTCTAGATGGGAGGTGACTAAGGAGTGGATAAGTGTCTTAGTAGTATGTTAAGAAAGGAATGGGCAAATTTTGTTGACGTTGTAGAGAAAGAAATGGCAGATTTTAGCTATCAGTTGGATGTGTGTGGAGAAGGAAAAAGAGGAGTCAGACAACCCCAAGGTTGCAAGCTGAAGAGACAGGGAGGAGTAGAGAGTTATCCACAGAGAGAGAGAAAGGAGGAAGGGGAGAGGAGGATTTAGAGGGAAGAATAAGCAGTTTCGTTTTGGCCATGTTCAATTTCAAGTGGCAGTCAGACATCCAAGCAGCAATGTCAGAAGGGCAGGCAGAGATCCGGGCCTAGATTGTCAGTGAAATTTCAGGTGTACAGAGGTAGCTCTGGGAGTCATTAGTGTAAAGATGGTACTGAAAGTCATGGGAAGAGATGAGTGCACCAAGGGACTGGGTATAGAGAGAGAAAAGGAGTGGACTCAAGACTGATCCTTGGGGTACACCAATTGAGAGAGATAGCAGTAGAGGAGGATCCACCAGAACAAACACTGAAAGAGCGATGTAAGAGATAAGAAGAGAGCCAGGATAGCACAGAATGCTTAAAACAAAGCAAGGAGAAGGTATCAAGGAGAAGGTTTGTGGTCAACAGTGTCAAAAGCAGCAGAAAGGTCAAGAAGGATGAGGATCAAGTAAAGGCTCTTGAATTTTGCCAGGAACAGGCCACTGGAGACTTTGGCAAGAGCTGTTTCAGTAGAATGTAAAGGACGAAAGCCAGATTGTAGAGAATCCAGAAGGGCTTGAGAGGAGAAAAAGTCAAGGCAACGGTAGTGAACTGCATGTTCAAGTAGTTTAGAAACAAAGGGAAGGAGGGAGATGGGTCGATAGCGAGAAGGACAGGTAGGGTCTACTGAGGGTTTTTTGAGGAGAGGAGTGACCACAGCAAGCTTGAAGGCTGCAGGGAAAGTTGCAGTGGACAGCAATAGGTTGAGAATATGAGAGGTGGAAGGGACTCTAATGGAGGAGATGGAGCTAAGGAGATGGGTGGGAATAGGATCAGAGGAGCAGGTAGTGAGTTTGGATGAGGAAAGAAGGTGAATAGTTTCCTCCTCGGAGAGCAATAGAAAAGGAAGAAAGGGTAGCAGAGGTGAGGGGAGGGGAAGGTTGGAAGTGAAGAGGGGGAGGAAGGAGAGTAGCTGACCTTGTGGGGAATTAGAGTGTGATCTTGTGGATTTTGTCATGGAAGTAATCAACCAGGGTTTGGGCAGAAAGGGAGGGAGGGGTAAGGCGGAGGAACCTTGAGGAGAGAGTTGAGAGTTGTAAAGAGACAGCAAGGGTCAGAGGCAAGAGAATTAATCAGATGGACATAATAGTCTTGTTTGGCCAGTGCTATGGCTGATTGGAAAGAGACAAGCATGAATTTGAAGTGTATTATTATTAAAGACTTATATATTATTACAGACTTATAAAGCGCCGCAACATACGAAGCGCTGTACAAACATAGAAGAGAGACAGTCCCTGGTCATCAGAGCTCACAATCTAATAAGACAGAAAACAAAATAAGTTACATAATACAAATAACAAAAATTTACAGGACAAAGTAAGCAAATGTTGATAGAGAGATCACGATACGGTAAGACAGGAACGGAAAGCAATAGTGAAGAGGTGGGATTTTAGTCTGGACTTGAAAATGGCCAGGGAAGACGCCTGGCGCACAGAGATATGAAGACTATTCCAAGCAAAGGGTGCTGCCATTTGGAAGGAGCAAAGTCTGGAATTGGCAGTACGAGTAAAGGGCACAGATAAACGAAGACTGTTAGAAGAGCGAAGCAACTGAGAAGGGGTGTAAGGAGAGATGAGAGATGAAAGGTACTGGGGGGCAGAAGAGTGAATACATTTATAGGTCAGGAGGAGAAGTTTAAATTGGATATGGAGACGGATGGGAAGCCAATGAAGCGACATGATGAGAGGAGTGATGTGGGAAAAAAGAGACTGGCAGAAAAAGAGTCGAGCAGCGGAGTGTTGAATTGACTGAAGAGGAAAGAGGTGGCTTGCAGGGAGGACGGCAAGGAGAATGTTACAATAATCAAGACGGGAGGTGATTAAGGAGTAGACAATCAATTTAGTGGTGTCAACAGAGAGGAAGGGGCAAATTTTGGAAATATTGTATAGAAAGAAACGACATGTTTTAGCAATGAGCTGGATATGTGAAGAGAAAGAGAGAGAGGAATCAAAGATAACACCAAGGTTACGTGCTGAAGAAACATGGAGGAGTACAGAGTTATCAACAGAGAGAGAGAAAGGGGAAAGAGGAGGGGAAGCATTTGGGGGAAAGATAAGAAGCTCAGTTTTGCCCATGTTCAGTTTTAAGCGGCGGTGGGACATCCAGGCAGCAATGTCAGAGGCAGAGTGAGATCTTAGACTGGATATCAGGAGAGATAACAGGTGCAGAAAGATAGATTTGAGAGTCGTCATCATAGAGGTGATAGTGAAAGCCATGGGAAGAGATAAGGGTGCCAAGGGATTGGGTATAGAGAGAGAAGAGGAGCGGACCTAAGACGGAACCCTGAGGAACTCCTAAAGGTAGTTGGGTTGAAGAGGAGGAGGAGCCATCGAAGCACACACTGAAAGAGTGATGGGATAGATAGGAAGAGAACCAAGCTAGTACAGAGTCTTTGAATCCAAGTGAGGATAGGGTGATAAGAAGAAGGTGATGGTCAACAGTGTCGAAGGCAGCAGAGAGATCAAGAAGAATGAGGACAGAGTAAAAGCCTTTGGACTTTGCCAAGAACAAATCATTGGAGACCTTAGTAAGAGCAGTTTTAGTGGAGTGTAGGTGACGGAAGCCAGATTGTAAAGGATCCAAGAGGGTATGAGAGGAGAGGAAATCAAGACAACGGTGATAGACTGCACGCTCAAGTAGTTTAGAGACGAAAGGAAGGAGAGAGATGGGACGATAGAAGGACAAGTGGGATCAAGTGAAGGTTTTTTAAGGAGGGGTGTAACCACAGCATGCTTGAAAAGAGAAGGGAAGGTTGCAGTGGAGAGAGAGAGGTTAAGAATATGAGAAATAGAAGGGACAAGAGATGAAAAGATGGCGCTAAGGAGGTGGGTGGGGAAGGGGTCAGAAGAGCAGGTAGTAGGTTTGGTGGAAGAGAGAAGGAGCGACGTTTCCTCGTCAGAGACCATAGGGAAGGAAGAAAGGGTGGCAGAAGTTTGGGGAGGGGAGAAATGGGAAATAGGGAGGGGGGGAAGAGGGGGAGGAGGGGAACTGTGTGGATTTTGTCATGGAAGTAGTTAGCCAAGGTTTGGGCAGAAAGGGAGGGAGGAATCAGGGGTGGAGGCACACTGAGGAGAGAATTGAATGTGCTAAAGAGACGACGAGGATTAGAGGAAAGAGAGTTAGTTAGATTGAGGAAGTAAATTTGTTTGAAAAGCGCAATGGCTGATTGGAAGGAGGAGAGCATGAATTTAAAGTGGAGAAAGTCAGGATAAGAGCGTGATTTGAGCCAGGCACGCTCAGCAGAGCGGGCACAAGAGCGCAGAAAGCGGGCAATAGGGGAGAGCCAGGGCTGAGGAGAAGAACGCCTAACAGGATGGGGGATGAGAGAGGCAAAGGTATCAAGGGTGGAGGAGAGTGCAGTGTTATACAAGGTCACAGCCTCATCAATAGAATTAGAAAGCAGAGTGGATGAAAGAGATAAGGAGAGAGAGGAGAGCTAAAGGATCAATGGCAAGAAGGTTTCTAAATAGGTTAGTGCAGACAGGACGAGGCTGGGGTGGGGGATGATTAATAGTAAGGCTTAAAAGGTGGTGGTCAGATAAGGGAAGGATAGAGTTGCAGAAATTGGAAGGTGAGCAGTAAGAGAAGAAAATTAAGTCAAGGCAGTGACCATGTCGGTGAGTGGGGGCAGTGGAACAGAGTTGAAGGTTATGTGAGGAAGTAAGGGAGAGAAATGTAGAAAGTCCACAAGCGTGTGGGATTTGAGCAAGGCATGCTCAGTTAAGTGGGCACAGTAGATAGCAGGTAGTGGAAGACAGCCAGGGTTGAGGTACAGTACACATCACAGGATGTGGCATGGGCGGAGCAAGAGCATCCAGAGCAGAGGAGTGCAGCATTATAGGACGCTATTGCCTCATCAACAGATTCAGATGACATACTGGAGGAAAGAGATTGGAGGAGACGGCAAGGTTGAGGCAGTGAGTGATGAAGAGTAAAGCTTAGCAGGTGATGGTCCAATAAGGGGAAAAGTGAGGTACAGAAGTTTGAGGGTAAACAATTAGAGAAGAATACAAGATCAAGGCAGTGGCCTTGCTGGTGAGCTGGGGCAGTACAGCAAAGCTGGAGGTTGAATGATGAGGTAAGGGAGAGGAGCTTTAAAGCATAAAGGTTGGAGGGGTTATCAACATGAATGTTAAAATCCCCAAGAATAAGGGAGGGGAAGGAGATTAATCCAGAAAGAAGGAAAGCCATGAGTCAAAGTCAGAGAGAAAGGTAGAGGTGGACTTCTCAGGGGGTCAATAAATAACAGCTAGTTGGAGAGGTAGTGGGGTAAAAAGCCAGATGGAATGGACTTCAAAGGAGGAAAAAGAGTGAGAATGAGGGGTTGAAACTGACAGGAAGGAGAGAGTAGAAGCCCAACACCTCCACTATGACCAGTGGGATGAGGCATGTGGGAGTTTCGATAGCCACCATGACAGAGAGCAGCAACTGACGCTGAATCCTCAGGGAGGAGCCAGGCCTCAGTTAGAGCAAGGAGATGGAGAGCATTAGAGATAAAGAGATCATGAGTAAAGACAAGTTCATTTGAGATGGAGTGTGCGTTCCACAAGGCACATGAGAAAGGGAGAGAGGAGGCGGAGAGGGAGAGGGATATGAATAAGATTTGAGCTGTTGCATAAGGATCTATCCTGGGAGTGTGACAGAAGTCTAGGGGGGCCAGGATTGGGGTTGATATCTCCAGAACAGAGAAGGAAGAGGAGAAGAGTGCGGGGCAGAGAGGAGACAGCATGGTGGTTAAGAGGGTGAGGCTGTTTTAGAGAGAGAGGAGATTTATTTTATTTTTTTTTATTTAACAGTATTTCTAAACCGTCTTATCATAAAAATCAAGGCGGTGTCACAACAAAACAATCAGAAGATGTGGAGGGGGTTCATGCAGTGTTGGGGGAGTAAAGTGCGGGGGGGGGGGTTCATGCAGAAAATGCGGGGGGGGGGGGGTGATGTGCGTGTGGGGGGGTGTTCTAGATTAGGGGGGCTATATACAGTGTGCGCTATGATACAGCATGTTCTATAATACTAGGTACTGTCCAGATAGGTCATGAGATAAATCCTGTGCCGATATACAATCTCTCGTCAGGGTGGGGGGTCTTTGTTGATCAGACCTTGTTGATTAAGTGACGTGTCCATAATGTTCTATGAACAGAGCTGTCTTCAGCTGTTTGCGGAAGTCCTTGAGGTCCGTTGTCGCTCTCAGCTCGTCTGGGAGGGAGTTCCAAATAGTTGGGGCTGCCAGGGAGAGGGCTCTCTCTGTGGTGTCCTTTCGTGTTTTTCTGAAGTCCCTCGGTGTGTGTGACTCTGTTGGAGGTTCCTTGTCTTCTCGGGCGGGTGCTGGTGTCTGGATGAATGAGGGTGTGCAGGCTGTTGGCTGAAATGTGGTGCTTGATTTTGAATATGTTTATTATTGTTTTGTATTTAATGCGTGAGCTGATTGGGAGCCAGTGTAGGTCTTTGAGAACCGGGGTAATGTGTTCATGTCTTGTTGAGCCGGAAATGATGCGTGCTGCGGTATTTTGGGCTAGTTGGAGTGGTTTGAGAGTTTGCTTTGGTAGGCCAAGGTAGATGGGGTTGCAGAAATCCATTAATGGGGTGATGAGTGCTTGGCATACCGTGCGGAAGTGTTCTGCGTCGAGGAGGGGTTTAAGCCGTCTGATGATTCTCATTCTATGGTATGCATTCTTGACCGTTTTGTTAACGTGAGACTTGAGATTTAGTTCGTTGTCCAGGGTTACTCCAAGATATTTTACTTCGGATTTCATTGGAATGGTTGTGTCTGCTATTTTGATGTCCGGTGGGTGGATGAAGTCATGGTTGCGAGTGATTATTAGAGCCTCAGTCTTGCTGTAGTTGATTGAGAGGTTGTTGTTCGTGCACCAGTTTGTCATTTGTGTTAGGCAGTCAGTTATTCTATTGTAGTCTGGGTTGTCGGTAGAGATAGGTGTGTATATCATAATATCGTCTGCGTAGATGGTGTATTGAATGTTGTTCGCTTTCAGGATGTCGCATATTGGCTGGATGTATATGTTGAACAGAAGTGCCGAGAGGGCGGATCCTTGAGGTACTCCTTGGCGGATTTTTATGGGTTGAGAGGTGTTGTGGCCTATCTTGACTTGTAGCTGCCTGTCAGTGAGGTAGGATTGGAACCATTTTAACGTGGTACCATGAAGTCCAATTTCCTTTAGTCTTTCCAGGAGGGTTAGGTGGTCAACCGTGTCGAAGGCGGAGGAGATGTCGACGAAGATCATTAGGATGCCTTTAGTGTTGTTGTCTATGACTCTGAGGATGTTGTCTATGAGGTAGATCAGCAGTGTTTCAACTCCATGTTGGGGGCGGAAGCCGTGCTGGTTGTCGTCTAGAGGAGCATGGTTGTCAATATGTTCCTGTAGTTGTTGTTGCACTGCTTTTTCTATAATGGCTGAATGAAAGGGAGAAATTGGTGAAGCTCAAGAGCTGATGATAGGGTAGATGACAAAATGGTGTGTGAAGTGAGGATGGTAAAGGGGAGATAAGGGGGAGGGGCTTGAAGGTGTTGCTAGGAGGGGAAACAATTAGGGAGTAAGAGCAATAGGAAGAGAAAGTGACGGGGAACCATAAAAGAAAGATGGAGAGGAGCAGAGAAGTCAGAGGACGTAAAAGGATAGGTGTTAGAGATTGTAGGGGTTAAGGTGCACCTGTGAGGGATTGTGGTACTGAGCACAGGACAGCTATAAGAGACTATAAGCCTGGGGGGGGGGGGAGGATGGGTTATGGAGAAGGTGGGTGGGATAATAAGGAAGAGAAGAGAGAGAGAGACACACACACAGCTGAAGATAGAGCTGAACAAGTGGGGAAGGAAAGTGCTGAATGCAAGCAAGTGAAAGCAGCCAGAGTCCACAGAATGTGCCCTGGTAAAAACTGAGAACTGAAAATACTAACTAGAGAGGAATAGGGAGAAGGAGAGAAAAAAAGCACACCAAAATGTGCAGTCAGATAGTCAGGAAACAGGGGCAGTAAAGTGGTGAGAATGAAGCCACAGCACTACAGAAGCCAGGACACACACACTAACAAAACAAAAATATAGACAAAAATAATAAATAAACAAACAATTAGCTAGATACTAAACAGGCACAGGAAAATACCTGAACAGAGCATACAAAGTTAGCTGAAGCTTGCAATGAGGGTGTTCACAGAACCAGGAACCACCAGCAAATGGATCAGCAGCCCATGTGCTCACAGAAAAAAGCTACTGAACAAACAAAGTCTCAGCAGGGGGAGGGGGCAGGGCAAGTGCTGAATGCAAGCAGGTGACAGCAGCCTGTCCTCGGAAGGCTTACAATCTAATGGGCTGATGCAGAAAGACTAGTGTGCCCTTTGTGTACATATAGTACAACATATATGCACAAGTACTACTACGCCAAAGGCAGAAAAGAGATTGATGCACATGTAAACAGAAAAGAAAAAGTATGTGCACACAGCAACACCAAGCATATTTAAATAATACACAAATGAGCTGTGTGCATTAAAATGGAATGCTAATAAACTCTGCACCCAATGCAGAGCAATGCATAGAGGATTACAAAACCAGCAGGAGTGCCTTTTTCTCTATGCCTGTCTGAGGTAACTTATAAATCTTGCGTGTGTAGGGAAAGACTTATAAGGTATGTGTCAGTGAACAGTTACCTTCAATGTGAAAATTTTCTGTGTGTATCTTTCAGCATATAAGCAAAGGTTCGGCGTTCAGGAAGAAATGTCTTTTGCTTCTTATCCTTGTGGGTTTTTTTGGACTTGCTTGTAACATTCTCCATTTACTGTTATGTCTCTTTGTTGTGATTTCATAAAAAGTGGTTTTGGGGAGAAATAGTGTTGATTATTATGGGTGAGCAGCAAAAGAACCTGCACCTCCAATGCACATAACATGAGTGTTTGACCTTTACGCACATATACATATGCGTCTGTTGTTTGCATATGCATTGGCTCGCCTCCTTTCAACTTTATGCTGACGTTTTGCACACACACCCTTTGCTGCATACTGGTGTTTTAGTTTCACGCTATTGGCATGCTATGAAAATGTGAACACAGCTAATGCATGACTTTAGCGCTGGCTTTCTGTATCGGCCTTTAAGTTTGTACCTGAGGCAATGGAGAGTTAAGTGACTTGCCCAAGATCACAAGGAGCAGCAGTGAGATTTGAACCTTGGCTTTAGCCCACTGCTCTACTCATCAAGGCTACGCCTCGACTCCTCATTAACCCATAGTGCCTCCTCCTTATCTCATAAGCCCTGAAATTCGACAAATATTTATATATTTATTTATTTATAATGCAGAGGCTGTCAGTATCTGCACAGAGCGCAAAGTCTTAGGGGCACATTTTGGGCTGCCAGCCTCGGCTCCCTCCTGTTGCCGCCACTTTTTGGGGTTTTTTCAGTGGCGGCGGCAGCAGCAGCAGCACCATCAGCAGCAAAACAGACCTGACTTCCAATTTAAAACAAAAAACCCCACATGGGTCCTTCAACTCCAGGCTTGTATGCAGTTCTGGTACCTCCCTCTCTTCTCTGATGTAGGTCGCATCAGAGGAGGGAGGGACCAGACCAGTCATTCAAACACGGAGTTGCAAAGACCCACGTTTGCATGGTTGGCCTGGTCCCTCCCTCCTCTGACGCAACCTACATCAGAGAAGGGAGGGATGGACCAGAACTGCATACAAGACCCACATGTTTTTTTTAACTGGAAGTCAGGTCTGTTTCACTGCTACCGCCTCCGAGAAGACAAAAAGTAGCGGCAGCAGGGCAGGGTAGCCGCCTGGACATGAAGGCGGTGAGATAATGATGGGGGGGGGGGGGGCAGGCATGCCAGATGTGCAAGTCACACAGGGAGCAATTATAGCTCAGTACAGCCCTGTCTGCATCCATGCTAGTGATATCTTCCCTAGTGTGAAGCGCCGCTAGCATCGTCATCCCAGCTGCACACAACTGTTTCATCCTAACCCAATCTTTTGTCATTACAGCCCAGTAGCACGGCACTGCCAGTACAATGGCTCTTCTGCCTTGTGCTCCCAACTACCACGTAGCCAGGACATGTGCTATTCACACACTAAGCCCCGTGCGCTTGGCTATCATGCTTTAGTATATATGCCCCTCAGTAAATTAATGGGAAAGAGTAAAGCAGTCATCCATCTCAGTGGCAATAGGGAGAACTCTTATATGATTTTGATGAGATGGTATATAACCCCAGTCAGGATTCATAAAATGTTTGCAAATGCTTTGATATCACGTTGGAGGGATTCTGGGGGCAGGAAATGCTCTGTCATTTGTGATGGACCCTTCTCGAGATGAAGCAATTTTGAAATAAATTCCAAAATAAATTAAAAGATATATTCTCCAAAGAGCTTGGCCTAGATCCTAAGTTGCATTTACTGAATCTGTGGTCAAACAGAATTGGGAGAAAACCTTGAAAGTTGATAACTGCATGTTTAATGGCAACTAGATGTGAAATAGCTTTCCACAGGAAGCAATAAGAAACAGAGCCGGCCCTAAGCATGTTCATACCTATACAGACCCCGCTTCTTCAGTGCAGTCACTGGCGGGGATCCCCAAGCCGCACCAGCTGAACACATCCAGATAGTGTTTATGGCCTTCCTCCGTTGTCACCACTACATCTCCCCCGCCTTGTGGCAATAATGAAAGCATGCATCTGTCGCTTTCAGATCTTGACTTCTATCCCTTGTCTACCCGCTTGTAAATGCCATGCTTGTCTATCCTTTGTATGCCTGACTGTAATTGCCGTGCCTTGTATTTCTTGCCCTGATTAGACTATTGCTTTATGTTCTGTTTGTTTTGTCTTGACTAGATTGTAAGCTCTAACAAGAGCAGGGACTGTCTCATACATGTCTGTACAGCACTGCGTGTGACTAGTAGCGCTTTATAAATGCTTAATAGTAGTAGTAGTAGTAGCAGCATGCATTTGTGCAGGGCCTCTAATGCACTGACTCATTCACTGTCTCTGCCGGCATTTGATAAAGGCCAGCACAGCCTGGCTCCATGTGACCTCCAAACCCCTCTCCGTTAAAGCAGCCCCACTGATCACCGCTACACCTCATGAAATAGTGCTACAACTGAGAAATCAGGAGACAAATCCAGTACCCTTGATTTTACTCTTGCCACTCAAGCCATCACTTGAACCCTTCCAATTTTTGGCACTCAGATGCCATAGAATCCTCCATCTCACTGACATGTGCCTCCACAACATCGTACTGTTTGCCATGGTCTTTCACCAGGGTCTTCACTTATTCCTCTTTCCCCTGAGGTTGCCTACTCTACCACTGCAACTTTCACCCCTGTTGCTTTTTTACCAGTTTGTTTCACCTTCAATGGTTGAATGCCTCGCTTCACAGATAAGAAACACGCTATTCTTTAGTTATGCTTAGATAAACTATAAGGCTTACAGGCACAAAAAATTGAAGATAAATGATAGGAGACTGTGGGAGCTACTAAAGCACATGTTTTCCCTCCTCAACTCATTCCCAGACATCCCAATTGCTGTACATTTCTATAAACCATAGTTAAAACCGGTAAAATCGCCTTGTCAACAGAACTGAAATAGAGGCATATAATTCCAAGGCTACCTTGCCCCATAATAAAGCAAGTGATAAATCCCCCTGAAGAAACTCAAATCACTGAGTGAAACGCAAAGGATGGCGCCAATACAACGGCATTGGGGAACACTAAGTTAAGTAAAAATTTGAAATACAAGTACTTTCGTGAAAGGCTGTGGGTGTGTTGGTGATATAAAGAAAACTATAAACTACAAAAACATAGAGATTATTTCAGCCGGTGAACTGTCATTGATGCTATCGGGGCACTGATTGATACATAGTATCTTTTGTTTTCGTGCCGATTTGTCTGTGACGTTCCCGAACTATATTATTGATGACAACCCTCAGCGCAATTTTTCCTTATGTTTAATGCTGTTGATATTAGAGTAATTGCTACAAATTTTGACTAATTATATTGCTCTGAGAATAGACCAATACGATCTTCCATAATAAAGCAAAGCAGCCCTCTTTTTATCAGTAGCAGTCAGTGTTTGACTGACAATATTCATAAACATAAATGGCTCAATTTTCTCAAAAAATCACCAAAATCAGAAATTATAGTCATTAATATGAACTGCATAAAATATGATGGCAAAGTATGAAATCTCTTGACTTCTTCAAGAAAGAAAAGCATTTTCACCTCAAAGACGCTAGTTTCTCTCAAGAGACGCAATCCCTAATTCATCCCCCTATCTTTGAGCAAGGAGACAGATGGATAGAAGGACAGACAGCAGATAGAAGAATGCCAATTTTCAAGACAAGAACTTCATTTTCATGTAAGATTCACAGAGTCAGAAGAATGAAATGTCCTCATTAATCTATATCAAGAAAGGAAGGAAAACATACCAGATGCAAGCACAGTAACACAATAGACAATTGGCCCATTCAGCCTGCCAAGTTATTCCAGTCCACACTGCAAGGATACTTCCAAACTGGCAGCTGTGGAAGCATGGCCGCTTTATAGGATATCACTTCTTAACCAAGTCAGTTTCTGGTTTTGTCTTTCTTGATTGCTCGGGTGTTTTGGAAACTTTATGCTATATATGTGAGACTGTTCTATGACTTAAAGACTGTATCTGCCCATTTCAGTGATTGAAACTTACATATTCATTTATGGCATGGCAAAATAGATTAGTTTGATTTTTTTCAGCTGCTAGCATTATTAAACAATGTCTCCTTACAGATGATAAGGTCATAAGGCTCATCTTGGAGGTGTTCTAGAATATTTGTGGTGCTAACTTTTCATAGTTTGATTTCTTGGTCTTGGCGATAGTATGTTATGGTAAGATTCTGTCCGGGATTTGTGTCACTACACAGTGTCTGGCAGTGGAAAGAGGCAGTGCATGAGGAGATGAGAGGAGAGTGTGGCACAAGACCCCCCATGGTTATGCAAATATTTATGCAAATTAGGCCTCGCAGTGAGTAACAAGCTACACATGGCTTGCACCACCCTCAGACTGCCCTAATCAGAACCACCTAAAAATGCAGCAATGGGAGAAAAGGCTAAGTAAAGTAATACTGATGGAAAAGTTAACAGAGTTGTGATGTAAGAATTTAGGAAAGCTTTAAAGAAAATCGATGGTGTGAATGGCAAAAGACTAGGGAGGGTGGGGTGGGTGATTATTTTGCAAAACTTTGTTATTCTGTGATATCTGTTGTTCATGATCATATTGGAAGTCAAATATGTTGCTGGATGAGTAATTAATTTTGTGCCAATAAAACTTAAATATTTTTTTTACATAATCACTGGGGGAAGGAAGCTAAAGGAAACGTGTCGCGTACCGCCCCTGGTGGCCAGTGGTCATAGGGGTAGGTTGGACACAAAGATATTTTTATATGAGAGGAGGTTCCTTTAAGAGCCAGGTGCAGCCTGGTCTTAGTAGTTCAGTTCTATTAAGAAGTAAATTGTGAATGCAGAGTAGAGGGATAACATAAGCTTTTATTTCCCTTTACGCAAAGGATTCAGGTGGGTCACAACAAAGGAAAATGTCCTTTACTTCAGGAATGAAACAAACTCATGGTAAAGAAAAACTGATATGCTTCACAGTTGTAACAAGGATTAATTAAGGCTTCCTAGAGTAACTCAACCGCTTCAACACTCTTCTTCCTTTTAGCATACAAGTAACACTCTGGAGACAGCATATTTTATTTACAAGTCTAGCAGTGATTCTATACTGCTTGTAACACATAGAGAACAGTCCATTTCCTCTTGAGACAAAAGACTAGGCTCCACAAATTCCACTTGCATCGGCTCTGAGTCAGAGTTATCCCTTTCTGTATCTGGGGTTTCTCTGGCTATTGGAACTGGGCAGTCGCTATTTTTATTCTCTGGGTGTTTGCAGAGTTCTTCTAAGGTTCGCCAGTGAGCGTGGCCTACTTTTGTGCTTTTACCATCTGGGTTATACAAAGTAGGTTTACTTTCCTTTCTTGTAAAACGAGCATTGCTTTTAAAAGGGCCCTTATGAGATGAGCTTTTTCTCTTAAAAACAGAGTCAGGATACCTTGGCTTCCAAAAGCATGTAGAACAGGAACTTACTCCTTCCAGTAGTTCTCCTGGGATACAGCCCTCGTGCCAGTCTTTTCCCTGAAAGCTTCTGTTACCTTTTCAGTTTGGTCACTGGTTCCTCTGGTAAGCGCAGGCCTCTTTCCAAGCCTAACTTCTGGCTTCTTCCTTCAGCACTGCTCTGCTTCCCAAAGTGACTGTTCCTTTGCTCAGCATTGCTTTCCCATTCACTCCTAGGGCTTAGCTCAATGCTCCTGGTGCTTCCTTCTTCTTGGCCCTTGCTCGTGGTGCATTTCTCTCGCAAGGCTTTGCTCCTGGTGCTTCTCTCCGGTCCACCTCTACCTCCACACACCTTCCAGTCTCCAGCCTCTTGCTTATAAAGCTCTCCTGTGTTTGAGCTTTCTGGGCTGCTTGTCAGATGGTGTCGATTAGCTAGGTGTGTCCAGTCAGCCTCTGTGAGTGCATGCCTGCTCCCTCTAGCTGCTCTGTGTGGGAATTGCATCCCGTGCACATCTTTTATATTATGAAAAACAGCTTCTTTTCTTGCAACTTTGCTTCCATCAGCTCCTGCTGCATGACAAACTACAGTAACATGTAACTTTGAAAAGGGAGACAATAAAAATATTAAATTAGTTAAAAACTAAAAGGAGAAGTTGCAAAGCTTAAAATAACATATTGGAAGTTCAGACCAAATATATTCCACACATTAAAGAAAAGTCAAAAAGGCCATACAACTGCCACTATGGTTAAATGGGGAGATGAAAGAACTATTACGACCAAGTGGACACCTTTCAAAAAATACAAAGCAGATCCAAAAGAAGATGACTGAAAAGAATACTGGCAAGTTAGATGTAAAGCTTTAATGTGATAGACAAAAGAGAATTTGAAAACTAGATTGCCATAAGGCAAAAAACAAAAATAAGAACTTTTTCAATTACATCTGAAGCAAGAAGCCTGTAAGGGAATTGGTTGGACCACTAAATGAGCAAGGGGTAAAAGGAGCACTCAGAGAAAATAAATCTATGCTTAAACCAGCATGCAATACTGGGTTAATATATATATTATTTTATGCAGTGTGCATTGCATAAAATGGGCCTTGTGGCACATAGCACGCATTAATGGTGTTAGCATACACAGTTAGTATGACCGCCTAAATTAATTCTTTATTGTTTCTTTACTGAAGAGGATATCAGGGAAATAACCATACTTTGCTGGAGATGATTTGGAGGAAGAGCATGTAACGTATAAGTCGTCGAAATCTTTCCAATCCCTTAGCACGTGTGTGTGAGTGCATATGTTTATATCTGTTGTGTGTGTGTGTCTCTCTCTCTCTCTGGCATGGAAGGGAGGGGCAGTTAGAAGGGAGCAGTACCCACACATTCAACTTCTGTAAAGAAGAATATGATGAAATCAAGGGTGATGTCACTATCAACATATTTTAAAGGATGACTGTTACACTTTAATCATAGATACCACTGTCCCACTGCAATAAGTATTGTGTTGCCCTATCACTAGTAAGCAGTATATATAGGAATCAATAGAAAACTACACAGTTCAGTCACTAGAGGGCACATTTACTAAAGGGCATTAGCTGCTAACGCAGATCTGTCTGCGGTGGTAGCATCTAATGCGGGAGGAAATGCAGATATTGCAAGCACTTTTCTACAATATCTGTATTTCAAGTGGTGGATCTGGGGAGCTGTCCAACGATGCAACATGGGGTGAGGGGGTCATTCTGCCATATGAGGCATTTTTTGCCTTATATGGCATTCTGATCCTGTTTGGTGCATTCTTGGCTGAACCGCACAGGGCCAGGCACAGCCATTTTACAAGATAGAGGCGCTGGGGCAGAAGCATGTGGGAAATGCTCCGGTCCCATCATTTAAGGTACTGGAGGGGGATGAAGGGGTTCGGGGCCACTGAGCCAATAGGCCTGTTTCAGGGGAGAGAAGGGATTGGAGCAACTAGGCCACCAAGTTTGTGTTTTGGGGGGGGGGGGAGATCGGAGCCACTGGGCCACACAATCTGTTTTAGTTGGGTGTTGGAGGGGGATCAGGGCCACTGGGCCACCAAGTCTTTTTGTTTCTGTTAGGTATCGGTGTCCAACATTGTGCTGATGGCAACGGGGGCTTTACCCGATGCCTGGATCATCTGACGTGAAGTGTCAAACTTCACCTCAGATCTTCTTTTTGCTCTTGGCTGGATCTTTATGCCTGCCCAATGCTGGCATGAAGATCCAATGTTAAAAACAGTGTAAAAAACTGCACTAAGTTTCAGCACAGTTTTTTTATATTGGGTGCAATTAAATATGCAGCGATTTGCATATCCAATGCACCGCAAATTTAGAGTGGTCATTTTTCCAGTGCTAGCTTTTTTTCTACATTGGAGAGCAAACCTAGTGTGGGAAAAGCACCAGAAAAATGCCAGGCTAAGGTTTTCTGCACTGGTCCCTAAGTTTGTACATGAGGCAATGGAGAGATAATTGACTTGCCCAAGGTCAAAAAGAGCAGCAATGGGATTCAAACCAGGCTTCCTTTTTTCTTAGCCCACTGATCTAATTACACAGGTACACTACCAAAAAACTGCCTCCAGTTTTGCAACTGATTCCTATAGATTTTGGGGTGCTGAATCCAGGAAAAATAGCCAAAATGTTCCATCATGTCACGTTTTCTTGCAAAATTAGATTTCTTACCCATATAAGGAATGTTCACATAATTTCTTTTTAGCTGACTGCAGTTTATTTTCTTGGCCAAAAATAGAGGTTGTAATGGTTAACTAACTAGAAACACTCCCTCATGATATTTTAGAGTGTTTTGTATTCATTTTATACATTAACAGGACAATTGGGAGGCGGGGGGCTAAATCCAGTACTTGCGCTGGCGCATGTTCTTTCCTGTTCGCCTCGCCTCGCCTCGTTCGCTCGCTCAAACACGGTGGTTGCGACATGAATGTTCCTGTCAAATTTCAGTTTCTTGCAAGTTCATTATTACCTTTTGTTTGCTCAGTCGTAATCCAGCTTTATTCCGAAGTGGTTCACTACAGTTGTAGTTTGCAGTGCTGTGTATTTGTGATGGCTCACAGAGCCAGAGGTTGCGTCAACTCTCCGGACAGTTTTTGTTTTATTTGTGGGGAATATACCGTGAAAAAGCGGCAGAGGAACATTTCTGCATTTATTAAAAAAGTATATTTCGCCTATTTCGGTTTGAAGTTAGGCGATCAAGACAAACCGTGGGTTCCTCACAAAGTGTGCAAGACATGTGAGGAAGATCTACGCTTATGGATGAAAGGTAAAAAACAAGCATTTCGTTTCGGAATACCTATGATGTGGCGTTAACAAAGAGACCACAGCAGTGACTGCTATTTTGCTCTTGCATTGTGAAGGGATACAACTTAAAAAATAAGAACGTAATAAGTTACCCCAACCTTCCTTCAGCAATTAGGCCTATGCCTCATAGCAACGAAGTACCTGTGCCTGAACCACCAAAATCTTTGGATCATATTTGTGTGGACGGTTCTGATCATGATGAGACTCATCAGATGGCTTTTCCCGATGAGTCCAGTACTTCCGAGTTCGAAACTGAACCAGATCCGAAACCTGAACTTTTCTCTCAAGCTGAATTGAATGATTTAGTCCGGGATTTAGGACTCCCAAAAGATGCTGCCCAACTGCTAGGTTCTCGGCTTAAACAGAAAAATCTATTGTCACCAGGAACAACTTTTTATTGGTACCGCAACCGCGAGACACAATTTTTGAAGTATTTCAGCAAAGAGGAAGATTTGGTATTTTGCAACGATATATACGGAGTGATGGAAAAGTTTAAACTCAAGTATGATCCTGCTGAATGGCGGCTGTTCATTGATTCGTCAAAAGACAGCATAAAAGGTGTTCTTCTTCATAATGGCAACACATTCGCTTCAGTTCCTATTGCTCACTCTGTTATTCTCCAAGAAAAATACGAGAATTTGGCCCTGATTCTTCAGAAGATTCGTTATGATGAGCATAAGTGGATGATTTGTGGAGACTTTAAAATTCTATCCATGCTATTAGGGCAGCAATCCGGTTTCACCAAATATCCCTGCTTCCTTTGCTTGTGGGATAGCCGGGCCCGCGACCTACACTGGGGGAAAAAAGACTGGCCAATTCGGGAGTATTTGAGACCCGGTGAGAAAAATGTTCTTCATGAGAGCTTGGTACCTCGTGATAAAATTCTATTACCACCTCTCCACATTAAGTTGGGTCTCATTAAGCAATTCATCAAGTCCCTTCCAAAAGATGGTGAGTGCTTTCGGTACCTTTGCTCAAAGTTCCCCGACTTTCTGAAGCAAAGCTAAAGGAAGGAGTGTTTGTTGGCCCTGATATAAGGAAACTCATTTCAGATGGAGCATTCGCTGAAACGATGTCTGAGAAGGAAAAAGAAGCCTGGGATTCCTTCAAGGATGTTGTTCTCAAATTCTTGGGGAACAGGCGGGATGAGAACTATAAGGATATTGTTGCCAGGATGCTCAATGCCTTCAAAGAACAAGGCTGTAACATGAGCCTGAAAGTCCATTTCTTGCACTCCCATGTGAACTACTTTCCCGAAAACCTGGGGGCGTACAGTGAAGAACAAGGTGAAAGGTTTCACCATGACATCAAGGACGCAGAGAGAAGGTACCAAGGAAGATGGAACACCACTATGATGGCTGATTTCTGCTGGTTGCTGCTGCGGGAAACCCCAGATGAAAAATACGCCAAGCAGCGCACCAAGAGAAGCATTCGGGGGAAGAAGAAACGGGCCCACCAGGAGATTGATTGACCCAAGAATGACTTTAAAATCTAAACTGTGTTGACAAATATCGTGTTTTTACTAAACTTTGAAATAAAAATTTGCTAGTTATTACCACAGTGTCGGATCTCATTTATTAGAATTTTATTTTCACACCATCGGGTGTTTGTCTTCATGTATTGCAATGGTGCGGTTTGCGTTTTCTATTCTTACATACATACCTGTACAACATTTTTTGCACATTTCTTTGCTTTGCTTTGTGTCTAACCTCGCTTTTATATGCTCAATGTTTGTGCACATGTATGTGGCTGTTTTAAGTGCAGACAATTTTGCTACCATCACAGTGTGTTTTGTTGACATTACTCTATTCTTATGTGCTGCCTTGTTACAATTTTCTTTATTCTTATTTGAATAACTACTAAACAATTAGTATAAAGAATTCATCCAAGAAACTTTTATCTCGATCGCACTCAATCTGAAACGTTCACCTCAAACTGCTAACCCAATGTAGCAAAAAATCTGTACGTGATGGAGCAAATTGGTTACCAGATTTGGATTCAGCGCACCAAAAAACGTAAAAATCAATCGAAACATTAGAGGCAGTTTAAAAAAAATTTTTTTTAGTGTACCTGTGTTATTAGGCTGCTATTCCACAAATGCCTGACTACCCTGTTATTTATGCAGCTGGAAAACTAGGTGGCTGCCTAGGGCAGCAGACGAAGCAAAACAATGGATCCTGACAGCCACAGAAGCTCAAAGAGCCATCAGCATATTCTTTTATCTTCATGGAGAGTGGACACACACTTATCTACAAAGCAAATTTTAACATTTAAAAGTATGATGTCCAATTATTATGCATTTTTACAGGATTATTGTGAGAGGGCTGTTGTTATGATTTAGGGTCGGGACGTGAGGCTGAAGGTTGGCCTAGAGCGCCCAATATACTTACACTGGCCCTTTGAGGCATGCATAATATATCCATTGATTTTTTAACATGTTATTGACTAATCTGTATTTACCTTTAAAGTGTATCACTTTGGGATCTGGAAAAAATGATTTATAAAATTAAATGAAAATAAAATTGGAAACTTCATCCCCAATTGGTAGCCAGAGAAAAAGAGAACACTGCACAGTGGGGGGTTGCATAAAGCATAAGATCAGACTGAGAAAGCTGGGATTGGTAGAAAGAGAGAGAGAACTAGATGAAGAAGAAAGTGGATGGGGGTGAATAAAAGTTAAGTAATATGGCAGAATAAGAAGGTAAGTGTATGGAAAACTGAACAGGAGGTAAATGGGTGGGAAGAAAACTGTGAGGAGGTAAGTGGGTGGGGAAAACATCGGGCAGCACTGGAATGGGGGAGGAATGAGGACTGCATTGGGTTTAGGGCTAGGCATGGAGGAAGAAAAAGGGCAAGTTGGGGTAGAGGAGGAGAGTACTTGCTAGGGATGAAATGCACTCATCTATTTCAGCCACTTGAATCCTTCAAAATGAGATACTGGAAATGATGGCACAGCCAGAAGTAAATGGTGACTGTATTTCAGCCCTGTTTAGTGCTAGAGCTAAAGAATACTTTTGGAAATTTTGTGAACACCTTTTCAATTGTACTTCTGTTTTTGTCTAAGCCCCGGAGGAGGGAAATAATCAAAAGTGAAAGAAATGTGATATTAATGAGGGAAAATATAATTGCCATTAAATATCTGAATGGCGAAGCATTTTTTTTTAATGGACATACACACCCTTTCTTCCTCTTACAATTTATATAGTGCTTTAGCTTTGCTTGGGCAAGTTTGGAATGTCCTTGTGTATTCTGAAATTAGACATGGTGCTAAAGAATTCATGGATCTTGCATTTCTAAGGATAAGTGACAAACCTTTGTAATCAGAATTTACCCACATTCTTTTTCTAAAAGTTGGAAACTTTATGTGTAGATCAAAGTTGAATTTGGTTAGTGGTGCAATGTCAATATCTTATCAAGAAGATTATCCACGCCCTCTTTGTTAATAAAACAATTTAGCCTTTTCCAGCATATCACACCGGTTTCAGTTTGTTATTAATCACAAGTGATCGCTATTACGCTTACTGTGTAATTAACTGGCAGAAATACAAGGGAAGGCTGCAATATTTAAAGGAGAGGACTAAGGGAGCTGTCTCCGGTACTGAAGCACAGTCCCTGGTTCTGTGCTCCTAGGACACAAGCTGCTGATTTATTTTTAGTCTACTTTGCTAAGGGAGGGAGGCTTATGCAATCACTCTGCCTGTCTCTGTATCTGTCTTGTGCAAATAACTTTCCCATTGAACACCGAATTTTCAGGGCATACTAGGGAAGAAGAGACCAAGAGGACTTAAACAAGGATACTATTTCCTCTGTATTCATTCATTCCATGAAGACATGTACACAATTGTTGTCCCCTAATAACTTTTGTTTTGCATTTGTTCTAAATTTTTTCCATATCTCAGGGGTCCACAAGCATCATGAGTATTTTTGGGATTCACAAATTCCACATACACACACACAATTCTTAAATGGTTAAGGTGACAAAACTATACCACCAAATAGTTTTGTTTTCTATCTGACCCACAACAGATTTTTTTTTAATATGTCAGAAAGGACATGAGGATTCTGAGAGGGGTATTTTGGGGATCCATATATTCCAGGAATATATATGTGCAATTATGCCACCTAATAACCCTTTTGTATTTTATCTGATCTACATTGAATTTTCTGTAAATGTTAGGGGATCCACAAGGATCATGAAGGGGCTTTGGGGGATCCACACATTCATGCAATTACATCACCAAACATTTTGTTGGCAATTATGCCATCTAATAACTTGAGGTTTCTAACTGATCCACAGCAAAATCCTCAGGATGTGTCAAGGAAAGGGGGGGGGAGAAGACATAGCTTTTTATGAGGGTGGAGGGGAACAGATTCACTTAATTCCACAAATATGTACATGCAATTTCTACTGCCAACATTTTTTTTGGTTTAAAATCTGATCTATGCCAAATTTTAAGTTCACAAAGATCATAGGAAAGATATTTGGTGGGGGGGGGGGAGGAATCCATAAGTAAAATTATGCTACAAAATAACTTTATTGTTTTGCATACAATCCTCACTAAATTTTCACAAGATTTAAGGGGGTCCAAGAGAAGTCAGACATAGGTATCGTTTCCTGGCTTTACGTAAAGCGTGCACTTGTATTTTGGGCAGTAGAGTCCACTAGTTCTGTGTGACACTTGTATTTTATTACCCTTATATGAACAATAGAATAAAAGTCAAATATATAGTGCCTTTGGTTAGAAAGTTGCTGGCCTAATGCAGCTTCACAGTAGTTGAGGGAAATGATCTTTGCCACTCCCTCTTCCCATTGCAATTGTAACACTGGCCCATTTTCAAACTCAATGTTGTCCCTGGTTTCCCCCCATGCCCAATTTGGGCCCATCCCATTAAGTTTTTTTTTTTGGGGGGGGGGGAGTTATTTTGGCCCCAGATGGACAGACATTTTCAACCCCTTACATTGAATTTCCTGTCAATATTCCCTTTTATTTTTTATTTATTTGGATTTAGCTAGAAACAATTTTTGGAATTTCAAAATCATTAGAATATATTTACTAACACTGGGTTGGTTATATGGTGATCTGTGCTAACGGAGAAAAGTGCAGATCTTCATTATCTGTATTATAACATTATTTAATGTCTGTTAACTGTGTTGATGCCCATAAAAAGACTGGAAAGGGTTAAATGAGTTAGTCTGGCGTGGAAGCTGTTGCTGCACACAGCTGCTCGGGAGCAGCCACCACGTGACCCCTTTTCCAAGCCTTTTTATTCATGCCTTGAATTCTAAACAATGCAGGTGCCCATCTTTTTTAGCACCAGGAGAAAACGATCAGCCTGGTCTTATCTCAGTGAAGTAAGGGGCAGAAGTAACATACATAAAAAGAAGAGGAGGACCAAGACAACATCAACACACCCACCTATGGATTATTAGAAAGAATCCAGCAGCTCGTGTCCGCCAGTTGCTTCCTGCCTCACTCTCTCCTCTCCAAAGGAAAGGGAAGGTGCTGCCTCACAGCAAAATGGATACGGATTATCCATCTTTTGAAAACCCACTTTGCAATGAGTTGAAAGATTTCTTCAAAAGGATACAAGAAACGTACAAGGAATTAAAGGAGGATTTGACACCCTACAGGGATGACCGCTATTACAGGTATGGAGGGAGTCTGAAAAATATTGAAATATATCTCTTACAATATGATAAGTGAAAGCACAAGATAATGGAATTGGTTTGGGGGAAATAGGGCGACCATTTGACTTCTTTATATTCCATAAAAGCTTTTACTATAAAGGGTTTGTCTTCCATTAGGCTAGATAAGTGCATGCTCTCCCCCATACAGATTCTAACAGCTTACCTCAAAGAACTAATGTACGAGACCATTTCTCAGGGGAAAAATTAATTGTATATCTAGCTCCTAAAAGTAGCACCTGTGCATTTTCATGCTTGCTTTGTAATTTTACAGCTAGAAACTGCAGCAGGATTAAAACCAAAAAAATAAACAGCAGTCAAAAACATACGAAACTGATCTCCTTTCCAAATTAAAAGCAGTTAAGAGCGGTTTAAACTATGGACATTTACAAGCTATGTTCAAGGAATGCTAGATGATTAATTATTTTTTAACATACAATCGTGTAGTAGACTGGCTTAGATGCTGGCTAGCTCTGCGGCGCGGTTTATTCCAAGCTGACTATTGGGATTGGAGGCTTTACTGTCTCAGTCATGGCAGTTTTGCTCAGGGTTCAGCAGCACAATAAGAGCCATTTTGTGTTCTATAAATACATAAAAGCAGGAAGAACTATGTTTGTATTAGGTGGGGGTAAGAGACAAATAACACTGGACACTACTGTTTTATGATATTAAAGTATAATCATTTTTAGCAATTATGTGCATCTAGTAATTAGTTACCAAGTCAAAGAAGCTCTTGTCATTTTCAGTAGGTTAATTTTGTAATGTCTAAGTAAATCAGCATAGAACTATCTTTTTTAAAAGGTCACTTCTCTCCTATGCTGAGAAACATAAAAAATGACAGCAGATAAAGACACAGCCTGCCCATGTCAGTGATAATCTGCCCTGACCTCACCTAACATCAAGCGGCAGGAAAGGAATCACGAGTCTTCCTCACTAGAGACCTATGAGTGTGACCCTATTACTTTCTTCACCACCCTCCCTACCCCTACCTCTCTTGAGCAGTGAACCAGAGCTTCCCTCAGAATCCTTGCTTGGGTTACCCTGAAATGTCCAGTAAAATGTACTAAAATTCCTTCCCTAAGGCCAGAGCCTTGCCCGGCCTGAGCAATGCCACATGTTCTACGAGACACAGCATAATGTTACTACTTGGAAATGTTTCATAAATTACTGTAGATGCAGAAATCATTACAGGTCTTCATTTTAGAAACCTGACAGGTACTTGTAGCCTGGATTGGCCACTGTTGGAAATAGGATACTGGGCTTGATGGACCTTTGGTCTGATTCATTACAGCATTTCTTATGTAAGTAGTATTTACTGCAGCAACAAAACAAGCCATGGGTAGGAATTCTTCCTAGGATCTAGACCTCCTCTCTACTCCTGACTCTGTTGCTGTTTTTCGTTTTTGTTAATAAAATCCCAGACACTCATGATAGCCTATTTAAAGAACTACAGTAATAAAGCTATTCTCAATGATATAACGGTTACAAAATATGGGATTAAAAGCCCTTAGTATCACAAGAACAGAGAACTAAAACAACCAATAGGCTCTAAGTTCCAGAAACGTAATCTGGATCATACCACTGGGATTTAACAGACCTACAGCCTCTGTTTGACTCATGTCCATAAGATGTGACAGAACAAATTGAAACAAATTTGCAGTATCTATCAAATGTATTATCAATGCGTAGTTGGGGAGAAGGATATTAACAGGACGCCATACAGAAATTATCCTAGCACCCCCTCTTGACAAACTGACTTTAGACCAAACTAAGCTGGATACTTTTTGCTCAGTAACCAATATACCCTATTTAAGGAAAATGATTGAAACAGCTGTAGCTGCACAACTGAGGACATTTCTGGATAGGGCCAAGATGCTGGATTCAGAAACTGCTCTTGTTGCACTGGTGGATAGGAGCTGGTTTTTCTCAACTTATCTGCTATATTTGATAAAATGAATTCTTCTGTGCTACTCAGCCAGTTAGCTGTCTTAGAGGTGGAAAATGTGGCTCTCCAGCAGTCAATCTTTTTTCGCAAGACCAAACACACAGAGTGTTAAGTGGAGGATACATTTTTGTCTCCATAAATGTTAAAGTTTGGAGGCCTGCAGGACTCCAAGCTGTCCCCTGTGCTATCTAACTTGTATTAGCAATTCTCAAACAATATCTATCAAGCATTTTGGGATCTACAACTTCCTATATGCAGACATTATTCAACTAGTTGTCACTTTAGAACAGCACAGCGATGAAACAGTATCTAGTTTAAGTCAATGCCTCAAAGTAATTTTATAACAGGTCAGACCAAGGTTAGAAGCAGTGGTGGGATTCGGCCGGTTCGTGTGAACTGGTTCCTGCCATTGGCTGTGTTCACTGAACTGGGCCGAAAACGGCAACCTGATGCTGTCAAACCACTGGCGGGTGGGGGGATCGGGCCACTGGGCTACCGGGGAGTTGCTGTGCTGTAGTGGCCGCCAGCTGTCCGAGTGTGTGGCACTGGCAATGCAAACGCGTGCCATACTGCCACCTGCTTGGCTCCTTCAATGACAGGATGAATCTGAACCCACCACTGGTTAGAAGGCCAAGTAGGAGCCTATTTTGAGGCTGTTTTATAAAGACACATAGGCACCTATCTGTCTTTATAAAAGAGCCTCACAAAACCTGCTGAAATTGCAGCTAAAATGTATGTGACTGAAGTATGTGCATAGGTGCGCATTTTATAATCTACATGGCACTTCCCAAAACAATGCCCCTGAACATGCCTACACATAGGTTGCATATAAGTACGCACCTTTTTGCCAGGGTGAGTACTTATATGCACACAACTTATGGGGGGGGGGTAGTTATTATAAGACGCTCAAATTAGAAAAAGCCAAGGTCCTCTGGTTTAGTAGGGAACGTTCAGAGGAGGCACATAGTATCAATTCAAACTATTAATAGCATGTGTCTCCAGTTTAAGGAAAATATCCAGTGCCTGGGTGTCAAATTAGATTCAGGCCTTTCCATAAACTGCCAAATTAGAGCTCTAACAAACAGTGCATGGCTCCAGCTGCAGGTGCTACGTCCAATTCAGCAGTTTATTGATCAAGACTTTTGCTACAATTGTGCAGGCATCAATTATCTCATACATACAGTAGACTACTATTATGTATTATGTGTTGGTCCATTAAAAAGAACCATTTAAAAGTTGCAACTGCTCCAGAATGAAGCTGCAAGACTTGTCTAGATTGAAGGAGTGAGCAGAATCTCTTTCCTATCTTGCGAGAGCTACTCTGGCTCCCAGTTATATTTAGGGGATGGGGTCATTAGTGCCAATTGTGAATGTGCATTACCAATTTCATAAAAAAATATATACTTTGCACCATAAAAATTAGCATGTCAGGTCCTGATAGCTACACAAACTCAAACAGCCACCAACATTTCACAACTGCTTCATGTCTATTTGTGTAAAAATAAATTGCTTTCCTAGGTACTGCTTTCCAGCACGGTTTTGTTTATATCTGTGTTTTGGGCTTTATGGGATTTTTAGGTGCATTTTGCTTACACAGTAACACCTGTTGGGAAGGGTCCATCCATAGGCATATATTTGCATATACAAAGGGAGTGTCATAGAAGGGTGGAGGAGAGTGCAAGATAAGACTGCGAGAAAGAGCGGTGGGAGAGAAAACATAGGAAAAGAGACTGTGCAAGAATAACAGTAGGGAAGGGGGTAAGAGGAACAGGTAGTGAACATAGGAGGGCAGGGGAGAGTGCAAATAGGGAGGAAAGCCTACATGCTTATAAACACACAACCTCAATGTTTACACACACTGACACATACATCTCTCAATAAACATTTCCCCATCCTCTGACATCCCACCCACAGATAAACAACTAAACTCTCCCCAAAGAGATAAATATACACACATACCAATGATACACAAATGCATGCATTTTACAGACACCTTCAGTTGCTACTTACACCCAATCTCACTCTCCCCGCCCGCTCATTCCCTGCTACCCTACTGCGACATATTTTATTAAGGATGTTCTTTCGAGTCCCCCACATAGACATGCCAGAGTCTGCCAATGGAGGACAGGAAAAATGTGCCATTTCCTCCTTTTCCCTCTGCAAACTGCAGTCACTGGACAGGGAATAATCTCACAAACTGGAGCAATTCTCTTTTGAAGTTATGAAGCATGATCAAAAAAATATTGAGACTTGTACAATAACACAAGTAGTATAACACTGACAGTTATTGCTCTCAGTCTCCTTCAAAGTAGTCCCTTTCCGATAAAACACACTTCTTCCAGCGTTCCTGCCACTACTGGAAACAATTTTGAAATTACTCTTTCATTATGCTGTGAAGCTGCTGTGTTGAATTTTGCTTAATGGTCTCCAAGTCATCAAATCTCCTTCCTTTCAGTGGTAATTTCACTTTTGGAAACAAGAAAAAGTCAGAGAGTGTGAGGTCAGATGAGTACAGAGGCTGGTGGACTTGTTTGATTTGGTGTTTGGCCAAGAACTGCTGGACAAGATGTGATGCGTGAGCTGGGGCGTTATCGTGATGAAGCAACCATTCACCATTCAAGTGCAACTCTGGCCTCTTAGACAAACTGCATCTCTCAAATGAGTCAGAACTTGGACTTAGTACTCCTTATTGAGGGTTTGGCCTTTTGGAGCATACTCATGATGAACAATACCCGGGTAATCAAAGAAAACTGTGAGCATGACCTTGCCATTGCTCCTCACCTGACTGGCTTTCTTGGTCTGGGAGAGTATGGAGTCTTCTATTGTGAGGACTGAGCCTTCATTTCTGAGTCATAACCATAAGCCCATGATTCATCGCCATTAATGATTTTTTTTTATGAAATTGGAGTTATTTTCAATGCATTCCAACAACTCCCTGGCTGCAGACAGTCAATCTGCTTTTTGGTCAGGGGACAGGAGTTTTGGCACAAATTTTGCAGACACACGTCTCATCCCCAAATCGACAGTAAGAATGGACTGTACTGACCTGAAACTAATGTCCATGTCCTCAGCAAGCTCCCTGATAGTCAATCGACGATTTGAGCGAATTGTGGCACACACTGCTTCAACTCTGTCTTCATTCCTGCTCGTGGATGGCCTTCCAGAATATTCGTCACTGTCAACACTTTGGTGGCCCTTTTGGAAACGTTTGTACTAATCATAAACTCAAGCACAATTCATGCATTCATCGCCATACGCTTGCTGTAACTTGTCATAAGTCTCTGCATGGATCTCCAAGTTTCTGGCAAAATTTAATGCAAATTCGCTATTCAATTTTTTCACTCATCATAAATTTGACGAACTGCTTTATTTATCACTTTATACAATTCACTTCAGTATACAATCAAGTGAGGAAATTCAGAAATTCAATAAATCAAAAAATATACAACAAACCTCAAATATAACAATATACCTCTTATGACCACAAATAGAGGGAATAAGAATCCAAGAAAGGAAACAAAATATTTTTTCATAAGAAACAAAACAAAAAAATGACCAGGTCTAACACCTCCCACAAAGGGCCACCTCCAGCAATTCACAGTGTGCCACTGGGATGCCATCTACACATTAGCTCTCTCTTTTGCCACAAGAAAATCATTAAGTGTCTTGGTTCATAAAACACAAACGTTTTACCCCCAAATATAACCACACACATACAAGGAAATTGTAAAGCAAAGTAAGACCAAGGGCAAAAACCCTCGGTCGTAGCGCCAGGAAATCCTGTTGTCTCGTCTGCGTTGTCCTAGACACATCAGAAAAAATACATATCTTTGCACAAAAAAACCCCAACTTGTTAATGCTGCAGAAATATAAATGCAAAACAGAGCTGTGGTCAAACTCTAGGGCAAAAGTGGCAATGAGTGTGGTTCTTTGAGTGACCACCTCGAGAGACGACTCAAGAAAGGCTGTGAGGTTTAACCCCTCAGGGCTCCCAACTCCACCAGTCTGAGAGGACCCCCCTAGTGGAAGATGTTGAGCCCTCATCAGAGGTGGGAGCATCTCCCTCGACATCCCCAACACTTCAGTCAAGTATCTCTTACCATATCCACTGCAGTCACTAAGGGAGACCTAGGGAAGTTAAAAAAAATGAAGGTTATTCCTTCATTCTTGATTGTCCAAATATTCCAACCACCGATTAATTAAATTTCTGTCCTTAACCAATGATCCTCCCAGTACTTGAAACGCCTTAATTTTCTGCTCCAAGACATTACACCTATTAGCCAGATTTCCCAATGCCAGGGACTGATCCACCACACTCTGAGTCACAATAGCCAAGTCCCTCACAAAACTTGTAGAAAAGACTTGCAGAGTCTTGCAGACTTGCACTAAGTCATTGCATGGCTTCCAGGGAGACTCCATAGTCATCACACCTGCCTGACTCTGAAGTTGGAATAAGCCCAGAGTGACCTCACCCCTTCCCCATGAGATTTCGCTCATGGTGCACTGCAGAAATTCCACACGAGGGGCTGCTCCCACTTCCAGGAGAGGGAAAGAAACTGCCATGGGAGAGCCTCCAGGTAGGATGGCTCCACCATCCACTTCGGCATGGGAGCCCTCCTGCTCCCCCAGCGACCAAGTACTTCTGGGTCTGGGCAGCAGAGTGTGTGCAATCAGGCTCAGAGAAGCCCCATCATTGCTGCTCACAAGCTGAACCATGGGCTGACTCAAGGAGGGAATTCCTGAAGAACCGGCAGGCACCTGAAAACCCTCCAATGCAGTCTACCGCAGCAACTGGGTCTGGGAGCCGTCCAGGAGACTGGTTTTTCCTTTCCTCTTGTGTTTGTCCATTGCACAGGCAATGCTAACCGCCAGCAGCGAGAAGAAAGGTGACCGCGTCCAACCGGTGCCGCTAGACCAGCACCATCTTGGATCCCCTGATGAACTGCTTTTACACAATACCAAACATCATGTGATTTAAAAAAGTACAGGTGTGCTGCAGTCACGCTACACTGTGCACATGCAGAGCACATAGCTAGGTTACTGGATGCTTGATGGCATTGTGGTGTGACATATTCTTCTATAGTTCCACAACAAGTTGTGATACTTTTAGATCACACTTCATATTCCTTTTTGCTTTAACACCTTCACCAATCCTGTAAACCTTTCTTACCAGTGAGTCTCTAACTGTAGCCCCCTTTCCTCCTCCTTGCAAGGATTGAACCTTTTTACCTACTTTTTCCCTCCTGCTAAATCCTTAAGGATAGGAAGCTTCAGGGACAGAGACTTCTGCAGAGAAAGTGAGTGACCAGTTAAATGCTGGAAAGCAATGAGCACAAATGCTAGAAGCTTAGCCAACAAAGTTCCAGACCTAGAAGCCCTAATGGTGGAAATGGATTTGGACATTGTGGCCATTACAGAAACATGGCTAAATGAATCGCATGATTGGGATATAGCCATACCTGGCTATACTCTATTCAGAAGAGACAGGGAAAATGGAAGAGGAGGAGGAGTAGCCTTGTATGTCAAAAGCAATATTAAAGCTACTGAAATGCAGGGGGCATGGGGAAAAGAAGAAGCGCTCTGGATTGTATTGGAAAGAGGAGATGGCACTGTCATCCATACTGCTGTAGTCTACAGACCTCCGACACAAATTGAAGAGATAGATAACGAATTGATTATAGATATTGCCAAGATAGCCATAAAGGGGGAAGCGATCATATTGGGTGACTTTAATCTACCTGATGTGGATTGGATTACTCCTTCTGCAAATCTGGAAAGAAGCAAAAAAATCATGGATGCTCTCCAAGATGCGTTACTTAGACAAATGGTGATGGAACCAACCAGGGAAAGCTCAACACTGGATTTAGTGCTCACCAATGGCAATAGCGTGTCGAATGTCTGCGTGAGTGCCCCTGTCAGCAGCAGCGATCATCACACGGTGTGGTTTGAGATAAAAGCCATGGTACAGGCCAAACATAGCAAGCTCAAAGTCCTAAACTTCAAAAACACTGACTTCAATAAAATGGCCAAGTACCTAAAGGAGGTGGAAGGAGATAAGGGAAGTGGAACTGCAATGGGCTAAACTAAAGGTGGCAATAAAAGGGGCAACAGATAAATATGTAACAAAAGTAAACAAAAACAAGAGGAGAAGAAAACCTATTTGGTTTTCCAAAGAAGTGGCTGCTCAAATAAAGGCAAAAAACACAGCTTTCGCAAAATTCAAAAGCTCGCAAACAGAGGAACACAGAAATGAATACAGGATCAAACTCAAAGAGACAAAGAGAGAAATAAGGATAGCAAAATCAAAGGCAAAGAAAAAGATGGCTAAAGACGTTAAGTATGGTGACAAAACCTTCTTCACGTATATTCGGGAAACGAAGAAGATCAGAGGTGGAATTGCAGGACTCAGAAGTGCTGCGAACGGACTTGTGGAAAGTGACATTGAAAAAGTGAAATTGCTAAAAGAATACTTCTGCTCTGTTTTTACTAAAGAAAGTCCTGGAGAAGGACCACCTGTGACTCCCAAATATAAAAATGGGAAAGAAGTAGTTACCACACCATTCACAGAAGATGATGTGTTAGAACAACTTGCAAAACTGAAAATGGACAAGGCCATGAGACGGGATGGGATACATCCCAGGATACTGAAAGAGCTCAGAGAGGTTCTTGCAGGGCCGTTAAAGAATGTTTTCAACAGATCCTTGGAAACAGGAGAGGTTCCTCAGGACTAGAGAATGGCTGATGTCGTACCTCTACACAAAAGTGGTGACAGGGAAGAAGTGTCAAACTGCAGGCCTGTGAGCCTTACCTCGGTGGCGGGAAAAGTCATGGAGGCACTCCTGAAAGAGCGAATAGTGAGCTTTCTCAAAACCAACAGGTTGCAAGACCCGAGGCACCATGGTTTACCAAAGGACAATTTTGCCAAACAAATCTGATTGAGTTCTTTGACTGGATGACCAGGGAGCTAGATCAGGGGCATGCGATGGATGTCATCTACCTGGATTTCAGCAAAGCCTTCGATACTGTTCCTCATAGGAGGCTTATCAATAAACTCGGTAGCTTGGAGATGGATCCTAAGATGGTAAATTGGATCAGAAATTGGTTGACTGACAGACGACAGAGGGTGATGGTAAATGGAGCTCACTCAGATGAAGGGAAGGTGATTAGCGGGGTGCCCCAGGTGTCGGTCCTGGGCCCGGCACTATTCAATGTAGTTGTGAGTGATATTGCTGAAGGACTAAATGGAAAAGTCTGTCTTTTTGCAGATGACACGAAAATTTGCAACACAGTGGACTCCCTCGAGGGAGTGGTTAACATGAGGAAAGATCTACAAAAGCTGGAAGAATGGTCTAATGCTTGGCAATTAAGATTTAATGCAAAGAAGTGCTGAGTCATGCACTTGGGTAGCAGAAATCCAAGGGAATTGTACGCGATAGGGGGCAAGAGGTTGGTGTGCATGGATCAGGAGAAAGACCTTGGTGTGATTATTTCTGAAGATCTCAAGGTGGCAAAAGCCAGGAGGATGTTGGGCTGCATACAAAGAGGAATCACCAGCAGAAAGGAAGAGGTACTTATGCCACTGTACAAGTCACTGCCGAGGCCTCACTTGGAATATTGTGTTCAGTTTTGGAGACCATATCTTGCAAAGGATGTAAAAAGACTGGAAACTGTTCAGAGGAAGGCGTCTAAAATGATTTGGAGCCTGTGGCAGAAGCCTTATGAGAAGAGACTTGAAAACCTAAACATGTACACTTTGGAGGAGAGGAGGGACAGGGGAGATATGATTCAGACCCTTAAATACTTAAAGGGAAATAATGAACAAACAAACCTCTTCCAAAGCCGGGGAAGCTGTAAAACTAGAGGACATAACAGGAAGCTGCAAGGTGGTAAGTTGAAAGGCAATGTCAGGAAATACTTTTTCACAGAAAGGGTGGTGGATGCTTAGAATGCCCTCCCGATGGAAGTGGAAGGGGCAAACACGGTGACGGAATTCAAAATGGCATGGAACAGACACAGTGGATCCCTTTACAGCAAAAGGATAAAATCAAAATAAACTGAACCATCCAACAAATAGGGGTGTCCTGCATGGAGTGGTGGGTTCACCCCTAAACAGGGACGCGGGGAGGGGTGGCCTGCACGGAGCGGCAGGTGCACCTACTCTTGCCATCGTGCTGGGCAGACTAGATGGACCATGCTGGTCTTTATCTGCCGTCATTTACTATGTTACTATGACCACTACAGGCTTGAGTTTGAAGCTAGGGAAAGATGACTACTAGAGCTGGCAGGCTGAGAGGTTTTGAGTTTTAGGTTATTTTGTCTGCATTTTAAAAACAATTTTTATGTCTTAGGTGTAATCATTTTGACAGTAAATGTGTTACAGTGTTTTACTTAGATTTCCACCATTTTCTGCAGTATGGCATAATTAGTTCTTACCTGCTAATTGTCTTTTCTTGAGTACTTCCAATCCAGTCCAGTACAAATGGGTAATCACCGCCCTCCAGCAGCAGGGAGCTGAGCATGTCAGATTTCTGACCGCACAGGATAAGAGCCACCTCTTCAGCTCCAGGATTCCAGTACTCTAATGACAAAGCAGATGAAGTCACACTTAACCATGAATTAAGCTGCCAGAACTGGTAGCATGCAAGTGATAAGGCAAAACAACATCCAAATCAGTAATACATTGAGGACCTGAGATTAATTAAGCTTCAGGTGAACAAGGTATATTAGAGGTATTAGATACACTTTTATTAGTATAAGCATCTACACCAACCCTGAGTAAATACAGAATTTAAAGACCTAAACACAAGCTTTAAACTAAGATGCAGACAACAGTCCAGCAGCGAGATGGGGGCTTTCCAGTCTTTTGCATTGAGTGTCACATGTATGATTTTCTCCCAGTTGGTGAGAGGTCTTATGTATGCACTAAGTGCAAGGAGCTCTTTGCTCTCAGGGAACAAGTCCGTTCTCTAGAGGCTAGAATAGCAGACCTGGAAGACATAAGAAAGACAGAGAAGTACATGGATGAGACCTACAGGGATATAGTTCTGAAGTCCCACCTCCAGTCTGGCAGCATCCCTGTAGCCATGGAGGAGAGAGGTCACGTGACAGGAGAACATCATCCTGGTGTGACAGGACAAGATCCTGTAACTAGGACCTGTCCTCCAGGTGATGTAAAACCCTCTCGCACCGAGGATGTTTCTCTAGGGCCATGTGCCCATGAGGGGAGGGTCAGGACAGCTGTTATAGTTGTTCAATCATTAGGCATGTAGATAGCTGGGTGGCTGGTGGACGTGAGGATCGCCTGGTAACATGCCTGCCTGGTGCGAAGGTAGCGTAAAATCTCAGATAGTGCTGGGGAGGAGTCTGCTGTCTTGGTACATATCAGTACCAATGACATAGGAAAATGTGGTAGGGACTTCTGGAGGCTAAATTTAAGCTTTTAGGTAGGAAGTTGAAATCCAGAAATTCCAGGGTAGCGTTCTCCGAAATGCTTCCTGTTCCACATGCATGACCCAAAAGGCAGGCAGAGCTCCGGAGTCTCAATGCGTGGATGAGACAATGGTGCAAGGATGAGGGTTTTGGATTTGTTAGGAACTGGGGAACATTCTGGGGAAAGGAGGGGCTCTTCCAAAGGGATGGGCTTCACCTTAACCAGGATGGAACCAGACTGCTGGCATTAACCTTTAAAAACGAGATAGAGAAGCTTTTAAACTAGAAAATAGGGGAAAGCCGACAGTCGCCCAAGAGCGCATGGTTCGGAAGATGGTATCCTTGAAGGATACTACCAAAATCAGTGAGGTTCCAAAAAAGAGTAAAGTAGCCCAAATGCCCTTGAGTATGGTGCAGACAGAGCGTAAAGATTCCAAATTACCCATGCCTACCAATAGCCAGATTAATATTAATAAAATACAGTCTCTAAAACGCCTGTATGCAAATGCTAGAAGTATAAACAATAAGATGGGAGAGTTAGAATATATAGCACTAAATGAGAGGTTAGATATGATTGCAATCTCAGAGACATGGTAGAAGGAGGATAACCAGTGGGACACTGCGATACCTGGATACAAACTATATCGTAATGATAGAAGTGATCAAATTGTTGGAGGGGTTGCACTCTATGTTAAAGAGGGCATTGAGTCAGAAAGGATTAAAGTTTTGCAGGAAACAAAATTTGCTGTAGAATCTCTATGGATTGAAATTCCATGTATGAAGGGAAAGGTGATGGCAGTGGGGGTGTACTATCGACCGCCTGGCCAGAATGAACAAATGGATGATGAAATGCTCAAAGAAATCAAGGAAGCTAACAAAAGTCACAGCAGATTAGTAATAATGGGTGATTTCAATTACCCCGGTATCGACTGGGTCAGTGTCACGGCAGGACATGCTAGGGAGATAAAGTTTCTAGATGAAATAAATGACTGCTTCTTGGAGCAGCTGGTTCATGAACCGACCAGAGGGGAAGCCATACTGGACCTAGTCCTTAGTGGAACACCAAATCTGGTATAAGAAATAAGGGTGTTGGGACCACTTGGCAATAGTGATCATAGCATGATAGTGTTTGATTTAATTAGTGGAGGAGGGATAGTAAAGAAATCCACAGTACTACCTTTTAAGTTTTAAAAGGGAGACTATGATAAAATGAGGAATATAGTTAAGAAAAAACTAAAAGGAGCGGTTGCAAAGGTTAAAGACTTACATCAAGCTTGGGTGTTTAAAAATACTATCCTGGAAGCCCAGACCAGCTGTATTCCATGCATTAAGAAAAGTGGAAGAAAGTCCAAAAAACTGCCAGCATGGTTTAAAGGTGAGGTCAGAGAGGCTGTTGCTGCCAAAAAAGCATCTTTCAGGAAATGGAAAAAAGAGCCAAACGACGAAAACTGGAAACAGCACAAGCACTGGCAAGTTAAATGCAAAGCATTGATAAGGCAGGCAAAGCGAGAATTTGAGAAGGAACTTGCTATGGAAGCAAAAACACAAAATAAAGACTTTTTCAAGCACATTCGTAGCAAAAGGCCTGTGAGAGAGTCAATTGGACCATTAGATGATAGAGGGGTAAAAGGGGCAGTAAGAGGAGACAAGGCTATAGCGGAGACTGAATGCTTTGCTTTGGTCTTTACTGAGGAAGATGTAGGGATGTTACCCAAGACTGAAGTGGTATTTAAAAGTGATACTGCAGAGGAACTGAGAGAAATATCGCTACACCGGGAAGATGTATTACAACTATCTGATAAACTGAATAGTAGCAAATCACCTGGACCGGATGGTATACATCCAAGTGTGCTGAAAGAACTGAAATATGAGATTGCAGACCTGCTATTAGTAATCTGTGAACTTTCATTAAAATCATCTGTAATACCTGAAGATTGGAGGGCTGCCATTGTAACGCCAATTTTTAAAAAGGGTTCCAAGGGTGATCCGGGAAATTACAGACCGGTGAGCCTGACGTCAGTACTGGGGAAGATGGAAGAAACCATCATAAAGAACAAAATTACACAGCATGTAGATAGTCATGGCCTAATGGGAGACAGCCAACATGGCTTTAGACAAGGAAGATCTTGTCTTACTAATCTGCTATGTTTTTTTGAAGGTGTGAATAAACAGGTAGACAAAGGTGAGTCGGTTGATATAGTGTATCTGGACTTTCAGAAAGCCTTTGACAAGGTCACTCATCAGAGACTTTTGGCAAAACTAAAAAGCCATGGGATAGGAGGCAATGTACTATTGTGGATCGGGAACTGGTTAAAAGATAGAAAGCAGAGGGTAGGGCTAAATGGCCAATTTTCCCAATGGAAAAAGGTGAATAGTGGAGTACCCCAGGGATTTGTACAGGGTCCGCTACTTTTTGACATATTCATAAATGACCTGGAAAAGGGAATAACTAGTGAGGTTATCAAGTTTGCAGACAACACAAAACTGTTTAAAGTTGTTAAAACCCAAGAGGACTGTGGAAAACTGCAGGAGGATCTGGATAAATTGGAAGACTGGGCATCCAAATGGCAGATGAAATTTAATGTGGACAAGTGCAAAGTTATGCACCTAGGAAAAAACAACCCACACTATGGTTACATGATGCAAGGTTCCACATTGGGAACCACCACCCAGGAGTCATCGTGGATAACATGTTAAAACCCTCCGCCCAGTGTGCAGTGGCAGCCAAGAAAGCAAATAGAATGCTAGGTATCATAACGAAAGGAATGGAAAATAAAACAAAGGATATTATAATGCCTCTGTATCGTTCCATGGTACGACCGCACCTTGAATATTATGTGCAATTCTGGTCGCCGTATCTTAAAAAGGATATAGCATTATTAGAAAAGGCACAGAGAAGAGCCACCAAAATGGTAAAGGGGATGGAAAGCTACTCCTATGAAGAGAGGCTACAAAGGTTAGGGCTCTTCAATCTGGAAAAGAGAATGATGAGGGGAGATATGATAGAGGTCTATAAATTAATGAATGGAGTGGAACGGGTAAACATAGATCGATTGTTTACGCTATCAGAATATAGAAAGACTAGGGGACATGTAATGAAGCTACAGGGTAAACTATTTAAGACAAATAAGAGAAAATATTTTTTCACTCAACGTGTAATCAAACTCTGGAATTTGTTATCGGAGGATGTAGTAAGAGCTGTTAGTGTAGCCAGGTTTAAAAAAGGTTTGGACAAGTTCCTGGAGGAAATGTCCATAAACCATTATTAAAAAGGGACCCAGGATATCAATGCTTGACCCAATACAAGCATTGTGGAACCTGTGTCTTTTGGGGATACTGCTAGGTACGTATGACCTAGATTGGCCACTGTTGGAAATAGGATACTGGGCTTGATGGACCTTGGTCTGACCCAGTATGGCATATCTTATGTTCTTAACATCAGCCAACCTGTTGAGCTCAATTATGTACATCATTAAAGTAAGTGAGAAAGGACAGAAACTTACCAGATTCTCTGCCCCTCTTCAGAATACCTTGACTGACTAGTCCTCCCAGCCCGCAGCCATCACCTGGGCTGTTTCACTCCATCAGCCGGGCTTCCATCTCTTCATCCAGCTGCGCCAGCCCCTGAGCAGCATCAAAACAGAGACTCTTACAGGGAGGGAGCTGGACTGGAGGTACTCAAGGAAAGAACTAATTACGCCTTCCTCTTCGTCCCTCCAGTCCACTACAAGTGGGATCTATCAATGCAGTACTCACACACAGGAGGGCCCAGCTAGTCCAGCCTTAAGCACTGAGGTACTGAACCCGGCATCTCCTCTCACCTGCACATTCAGCCGTTAATGACGTGCAAATGAGTGTAAGGTTGATCACATAGCTGCCCTACAGATATCAGCCGGTGGTACCAACCGATGTTCCACCCAGGACGAGGCCTGGGCTCACGTAGAATGCACACAAAGCCCCACTGGAATAGCTTTGCCTCTTAGCAAGTAAGCTATGGTGATTGCTTCCTTCACCCAGTGAGCAAACGAAGCTTTAGAGGCTGCTTCTCTTTTCCGCGCACCCCCAAACAACACAAACAACCTGTCTGACTTTCGTAAGGCCTCTGTGCGATGTAAGTACCTCTCAAGCACTTGACGAACATCAAGCAATCCCAGACGTCCCTCCCCATCTGTGAACTCAGACTATGCGAAGACCGAAAGAGAGACCATTTGGTTCAAATGAAATGGGGATGCTACCTTAGGCAGAAAGACTGACTGTAAAACGACTTTCTTCTTTGAAAACACCAAAAACAGCTCCCTGCATGAAAATGTCTGGAGCTTCGAGACCCGTCTGGCTGAACAGATGGCCACCAAGAAGACGGTCTTTAATGTGAGATCTTTCATGGAGGCACCATCTAGAGGCTCAAATGGAGCCTCTATCAAAACTGACCAAATTCAAGTCCCAGGGAGGCGCCATCACCCTTGAAGGTGGCCAGATGAGCCTCACCGCTTTCACAGAGCAGGGCACGTCCAGGTGAGCTGCCAGACTGTGCCCCTGTACATGCCCCCTGTAACAGGCCAAGGCAGCAATCTGAACCTTTAGGGAATTCAGTGCCAGTTCTTTCTCCAGGCATCCTGCAAGAAGGCCAAAATATCTGCTACCGATACCGATAAGGCCCGTAGACTCTTTTCTGCACACCAGCCATCAAAGATTCTCCAAACCCTGCAGTATGCTATGGAGATAGTCGGCTGCCGGACCTTCAGCAGAGTAGCCACCACTGCAGTTGAATAGCTCCTGCAACTCAGCCTGTGGCATGAGAACCGGACCCTGCACTAGCAGATTGCCCATGTACGGAAGACGCCAGGGAGGGGCTATCAATAGTTTCACCAAATTCGTGTACCAAGGCCGATGCGGCCAATCCGGCATAATGAGAATCACTGGACTCCAATGCACCGCTATTTGCTGTAGGAGCCGGCCTATGAGAGCACACAGAGGGAACACATATAGCGGGCAACTTCTGCATTAGGGCATCCAGCCTCTCCGACATATGCTCCCTGTGCCTGCTGAAAAACCTGCTCGCCTTGGCATTGTGAAGCACTGCCATCAAATCTATGACTGGAATGCCACACTGCTCGGTAATCTGCTGGAACACAGCTTTGTCTAGTGCCCACTCGTTGGGGTCCAATCAGTGTTGGCTGAGAAAGTCAGCCTGCTGATTGTCCTTTCCTGCCACATGCGCTACCGAGATGGCAGACAGGTTCTTCTTCACCCAGGACAGCAGGGGCTGGACCTCTGCCACCAGGACTGCACTGCCAGTGCTTCCCTGGTGATTGATGTGGTAGCATTGTCCGAACATACATGAACTGCTTTACCTTGCAGAAGCCCTTGAAAGAACTGGAAAGCCTGAAACACTGCTCGCATTTCCAACCAATTGATGGATCATGAGCTCTCTTCCGGTGTCCAGGTTCCTTGCGTCACCTCACCTTGGCAGTGTACTCTCCAACCTACCAGGCTGGCATCCGTCATGAGCACCACCCAGTCTGGTGTCGCCAGCGGCATCCCTGCTTGGAGATGATCCTCCTGCAGCCACCACTTGAGCTGCCCTTTCACCTTGGCAGGACAGACTAACCTCTGTGACAGTGGGTGATACTGAGGAGACCATCTGAACAGCAGCGTCCACTGCAGCGGCTGCATCCATGCCCGTCCCCAGGGCACCAGGTCCAAGTCCGCCGCCATGAATCCCAGTACCTGCAGGTAGTACCAAGCCCTGGGCACCGACATTTCTAGAAACTGCCGTACCTGTACCTGCAGCTTCTGGATTCTTTCGTCCGGCAGAGACACATGCCCCATGCTGGTATCAAACAGCACTCCTAGATAGATCAGCTGTTGCACAGGCTGCAGACAACTCTTGGACACATTGACCACCCAGCCAAGGCTGTCCAACTGCTGCATCACTCTCTCCGTGGGGATCCTGCTTTTGTCCTCTGATTTGGCCCTGATCAACCAATCGTCCAGGTACACATGCACCAGAATCTCTTCTTTCCACAGGGCCACTGCCACCACTACTATGACCTTCGTAAAGGTCCGCGAAACTGTAGCCAACCCGAAGGATAGTGACCTGAACTGGTAATGTCCCATGGGGAATGCAAACCGCAGAAATGTCTTATGGTCTGGCTGAATGGGAATGTGCAGGCATGCTTCTGTCAGATCCAGTGCTGTCAGGAATTTGCCCTGCCACACCGCCGCGATGACCGACCTGAAGGTTTCCATCCTGAAGTAGGGTACCTGAAGAACACAGTTGACGTGCTTGAGATCCAGGATGAGCCGGAAGGAGCCCTCCTTTTTCAGCACCACAAAATAAATGGAGTAGCGTCCGCAGCCGTACTGGTCTGGAGAAACTGGCACGACTGCTTCCAGATCCAAGAGGCACTGCAAGGTGTCCCTGACTGCTTGCCTTTTTAGTGGTGCTTTGCACTGGGGATTGCACAAATACTTCTGTGAGGCTATCTGCAAATTCAAGCATATACCCTTCCCGAATCACCTCCAAGACCCACTGGTCTGTCGTAATTGTGATCCAGATGGGAAGAAACCGCTGCAGCCAACCTCCGCCCGCCTCCCCCCCCCAGCAGACCCCCCGCTGGAACTGGCCTGGCTTCATTGAGGCTTCAAAAACAACAAACTGGGAGAGTGCAAATAAACCAAGAAAAACAAATTAAACATGTGCCCTCACTATGGCGATCCTGTGAGCCGCTCAGGTTGTCTGCCGCACTCCCTGTCTTGGTGAGGGGAGGGAGAGAAATATGCACACTAGCGAGCATGTCACTGAACTCTGCTGCGAGAAGCTTCCTGGCTGGGAGGGAAAGAGCCCTGGCTTGCCAGGCAAACTTAAACCTCTTAAGGAATCCGGCTGGCTACCCTGCACCCTGCAAGTAAGCTTGGGGAGGAGGGTCTGTCCTTACTCAGCCCACTGCTGTACCTCTGAGGCCACTAATGTCCCTTCACACCATACCTGAACCAGTCTGCCAGACCTAATCAGGTGAAATGCAACCCAAACCAGCCATGCTGTATATCTTTATTTCTCTCTTCTTTTTTTTTTTTTTTGCACTTGCCTACAAGGCCTAACCACCTTCCAGTGTAGTCCACTAGAAGGCTGCTCTCCAGCTGCTGGGAACTGTAATACTGGGCTCTTATCTTCTGAGGTCAGAAATCTGACATACTCCGTTCCCAGCTGCTGGAGGGCGGTGATTACTCACTTGTAGTGGACTGGACTGGAGGAACGAAGAGGAACTAGCAAATGTTTTTTGAAAATTATTTTTGTGCACACTGTAATTTTGGAATATCTTACTGTTAAAGCAGCAGGCTGGAAACTAGGGTTCAAATCCCACTGATATGTTTTATGATCCTGGGCAAGTCACTTATCCTCCATTTGCTTCAGATACAAACTTATGGGCTGATAACTCAGCCTCGGTGGTTGGTGTTTTTCATCTCCTACTGCCAATAGCTGTTGGAGCTGATCAGCGGAAAATATCAGCAGTAGTGATCTGAAGGTGCAGGCAAAGCATGGTGACTGCTCTGATGGCAGACCTGTGCTACCAATATCAGCAGTGTGCATACCACAAACAGCTTTCTTTTCTATTTATTTTTTTGGTTAACATTTTTCCTTTTTACTGGCTATTTTTATTTATGGCAGCACAAAAAAAGAGAAAGCCCCACAAATGCACAAAGCAAAAGAAAACACAGCAAGGGTAAAAAGCAGTCTAAAGAGAAGATAAGTCTATTTATTTTTCTTTCATTTTATTTTTTTTTGTCTATTTCTATATTTTATAATTTTTTAGATTTTCCCTTAACTTTGTATTTAGTTTAGTGTTTATTCTTCCCCCTTCCCCTTCACGGGGAGGTATTTTGACAAGATATCCTCCACCAGAAGAGGACTTTGTGTGAGGAGTGCAGCTGTGACCAGGCAGGTTCGTGGAGGTGCTTGTGCCGATCAAGCAAGTAGTGTGTGGGACCAGACCAGGAGGTAGCCCCACCCCTCCTGGTGATGTCATCTGGGTGCACCTCCCACGGCACTTCAAAAGAGCTGCTGCTGCTTACCAGGGTCAGGAAAGGAAGATTTTGTGTGAGAGTGCAGCTGTGACTGAACAGGTTCGTGGAGGTGCTTGTGTCGACTGAACAATCAGTGTGTGGGACCTGACTGGTAGGTAGTTCCGTCCCTCCCTGTGATGCCATCTATGTGCACCCCCCAGGGTACTTTAAAATAGCTGCTGCTGCTCACGGCCTCGGTCGCATGCCTAAAAGGGCATGTGACCAAAAGAGTACATTCCTTTGGTGCCACTTTGGGGCCCTTGGGCTCTGAAGTTGCATTTTTTGGAGATGCCCAAAGGATCTGAGAAAATGAAAGCCAAGGTGAATAAGGTAACATCTGCAACAGCTTCATCAATGTCATCTATCCCTAAGATAATTGTGGGGCCTATGGATCAGCACGTACAAGTTGGTTTAGTAGTAATCTGTTATTCCATATGAGAGTCCCCCCCCCCCTCGGCTTCCTTGTCTGGGCTGTCTCTAAGCCCAATTGTTAGAACCCCACTCCCTCCATCTGAGGTTGTGCAGGACTCAAGGGATGGAGGTAATAATACCTTCTTAATGAGGTCTCTGGAGGCAATAGAGTAGCCTCTCTTCAGACCCCACTACAAGCCTTCTTGGATTATATTATGGTAAAATCTATCTAATTGGTTGGTTCAGTTTCCCCAATATTGACTCTAGGAGCTTCGGCTTCTGAAGTTTCATTATTAGACATCTGGAAAGTGATGTCGCAGACCACCCTTTTGCAAAGCTTTATGGAGCAAACAATGACATTTTCTCAACAATCTGTTAAAAAAGTCAAGATCAGGATCTTAGGTTAATCAATATTACTCAGAGTTTAAGAAAGGTTTGATGGTCAGTTGAGTTCCTTGCAAGCTGTTAGCTCTTCTAGTATTAAGAATAGTTTGACATTACACAGACAATCGGAGTAGTCTTTGGAGAATTCCTTTCGATCTCAGAATCTTAGATATGAATTTTCCAAGGACTTGACTGTTATCTCCTTTAATTCTATTGAAAAAATATTGTAAAGAAGTATTGATGCTGCAAAAGTTGACAATATGGTTGTTTCTAATTTATATTATTTACCTTTTAGGGCTTGTCTCCAGAGGGGACAGAGGTGGCTCAGGTGGAGGAACAAACTGTTCTGGATGTAACTAATTTCCTAGAATCATCTAACAATGTTATTTCTTCCTGAGCCACCTTAATTGTTTCTTTTCTGACTGAAATGGATAAGGTTAAGGTTATGAAAACCTGTTGTTGTTGTTGTTAAGTACCATCAAGTTGGGGTTGACTCATGGCAACCCTCAGGATAGTTGTCCTAAATTGTGTTCGATCTTCAGTCAGGCGGCTCATTGTTGACAGACTGGCACCCATAGCTGCTGTTATTGTTATCAATCCATTTCATTGCTGGCCTTTCTCTTTTGCATTGACCTTCTTACCTTGCCAAGAATGATGTCTTTCTCTAATGATCTCTCTCTTCGCATGATGTGTCCAAAGTATGAAAGTTGAAGTCTTGTCATCTGAGTTTCTAAAGAAAGCTTAGGTTTGATTTCTTCTAGTACTGACTGGTTTGTTCTTCGGGCAATCCATGGTATACACAGTATTCGTCGCCAGTACCATAATTCAAAGGCATCAGTTTTCTTCCTGTCTATCTTTTTCACTGTCCAACTTTCACATCCATATGATGTTACTGAAAATGCCTTGGCTTGAACAAGTCGAATCTTTGTATCGAGAGAGACATCTCTGCTCTTGAGAATCTTGTCTAGGTCCTTCATAGCCATTCTGCCAAGAATAATACATCGTTGGATTTCTTGATTGCTTGTTGCTTCTTTATTGATAGTTGATCCAAGTAGGTTAAAGTTGTCAGCTATTTCAAAAGCCTACTTTTGTGAGTTATTAATTTATTATATTTGATATACCTCTAGGAGCTGGAGCTATTTGTTTTGTGGGCTGAAGATAACCATTTTCTCAGATGTTTCTAGAGCTACACAGACCAGTAGAAGATTCAGCTTAAGTCCCGAGTGGTGGCGGCTGGAGGAACTTCTTTTTCCGCTTTCCCTCTGATTCCATCCCAGACGTTCAGCCCCTCTGTAGGTCCAGTTTGAACCAGACGTAAAGAGGGGAGATCGCGATTCTGATCCTGTGGGGCACATCTAGCCCCACAGGACCAGAATCGTGAACAGCCTGTATGTGCAGGCAAGACTGCGATTCAGCCCGGCCTGCAAGTATAGGAAAACCCTGACTAATTCAGTCAGGGTTTCCCCGCAGCCTGACCCCCGATCCGGCCTCCTAAGGCCAGGGTCAGGCTGCAGGGAATGTCCTCGGGCTGCCCTGCCCCGCCCCATCCGCGCCCCGGATCCGCCAAAAACAAATGTCTAGGGAAGTTATTCACCTCGGAGTTGGAATAACTTCCCTGCACAAGCTGCCGGCTGACATTAGAATCAGCCCTGTACATCCAAGGCCAGCAACTGCCCACCACCCGCCCTAACTCCACCCCTTCCCCACTGGCGTCTAACTTCCCCATACAACTGGTGGGGAAGTTAGATGCCAGCGGGAAGGGCACAAATAGTGGGGATGGATGTCCCATTGGGACGTCCATTCCAGCTATCTGTGGGACAGAATCGGACCTTAAATGTTTAATAACCTATCAAGGGGTACATTATGTATTTGTTGAACCAATGCAATTGGAAAATTTCCTAGTTAATAAGTGAGGGCTTTGTTTTGAGCTTGTCTCACCTCCCTTAAATTACCCATTATTGGTTGTTTTGTTTTGTTTAACTTTAGCGAGTAGTTTCTAAATTTGATGATTCATTTACTCCAAACACAGGTTAATCTCTTCTCATGATGGGGGTAGGAAACATGGAGACTTCTTGTTTTCTGTTTATTTCCTTAAATTGTAATACTGTTATTCATTATCATTTCCTTTTTGTTTGATTTGGATGTAAATAAAAAAAATAAAAAAATATATATCCTCCACCACCCTGGCTTTTAGAGAAAGGAGTCACTAATGTGGTCTACTGGGAAAAAACAAGTTTGTCCAACTCTATCCTATGCCCATAGTTATATTAATATTTAAGCTACTAAAGGAGTTAGTTCCTGTTTCTTTCAAATAGAAATTGCAATTACACCTCCCACAAGAGCACTGAGATCTGCCACAGAGGTATTGCTGAGGCTTCTGTCACCAAAGGGAGTCAAGCTGGCATGGATGAGGGCACGAGCATTCTCTTACAAGCATGTCACCCCATTTTCCTGGAATCTTGTTCCCAAGGAAATTCAGCTGATCCAGGACTTAGCTTTTAGAACAGTCATTAAAACCTGGCTTCATCTCAAAGCCTTCCCAGCTTGTCCTGTCCTTAAGAGTCAATTTTATGTTTTATAGAATCTTCTTTTCTTTTTACAGATCAAAATTAGGCAGCCTTCGTTTCATACTAATTTCATTTTTTACAGTTGTTGGCCTTAATTTAACATGAAACTAAACAAATCTATTTCAGTTTGGAGGCTCCAGAAAGAGTCTGCCACAGATTGGTTCAATTCAATGTTGTGTTTTTGGTGTCTCTGGTGCCCTGAGCATTCTTATAGAGTGGCCTGTTTATTTTGGCTGGGATGGGGTTTTCTGAAGAAATGGGATTAAGTGCTTGCCCTGATTATTAGTAATTCATGCTTATTTATAGCATCTTTTATAGTAATATGTTTTAATAATTTGTTTTATATCATTTTATTTATTGTGAAGCTATCAGGAGGAAAGCATGATTTAGTCTGAATAAGTAAAGAGATACCTACTCATCTTCATTGTGCAGGAAGGCTGCAAATTGTTACGAGATGATAAATTTGCTTGTATTTATTTATTTATTTAACTGTATTTATATACCGCCTTATCATACAATCAAGACGGTGTAAGAAACAAAACAGACAAAACTTAATGAGAGTGAAAGATATACATGGAATGAGTTAATTGAATTGTAAGAAAAATAAAATCATTAAAACATATAATCATTAAAACATTGCACATTAATCATTACAACATGACATGTGCCAAACTACAAGGTGATATAAAATAAAAAATATCATATGACAATATAAACTACTTAAAGAGCTTTGAAGTGGTGGGTAGGTATATCAGACGATTACGTGATAGGTCCATAATGCTCAATGAAAAGCAATGTTTTTAACAGCTTACGGAAGTCTTTAAGTTCCGTTGCTGATCTCAATTCGTCTGGGAGTGAATTCCAGATTATTGGGGCAGCCATGGAAAATGCTCTCTCTGTAGTATCCTTTCGCAAAGTTCTGAAATTAATAGAAGAGCTTACTCTATGAGAAGTTCCCTTTCTTCTTGGTCGGGAGCTGGGGTCTGGAAGAATGAGGGAGTGGAGACTGTTAGCTGAGATATGATGTATGCCAGCAGATGGCACAGTAAGGCTTCTGTTCTAGCAAATGGACTATAGAGCAGGTGGTTTAACAGGCAGAGACTTGAAACTTGGCAGCAATAACATCATAATCAAAATTTTAATCTGCTAATATCCATTTACTGGCCTCCAATAAGCATTTTCCCCCACATCAAATCTAGATCACATAACACGGAGCAAGGCTTGCCTGCAAGACACTTCAGACAGCTGTTCAGGAGTGCTGGGTGAAACATGTGCTTCTTCCTCCATCTTGGCAGCAATATGCCCATCAGGTCTTAAAGGTATAGGAGGGGGTAGTAGGCTGGCAGCATGAATACGCTAAATTAGAACTATCATTTATCTATCTCTGCTCTTAAGGGGGTAAATGCAATGAGACACTATTGCGATGTGGACCACTGAACATCTGACCCCCTTCTCCTTCTCTGGCTCCCACATTTTCAGTGAAACCCTGCCATTAGGCCATTTTCACTATTGGGTGCCCTGTCATTGGAGGCACCCAATAGTGAAAATGGCCTAAGCTGATACAAGAAGATCTGTCAGAAAAGTTTGGGATTGTGTTAAACATCAAGCTCTTTGTTTTGTTTGTTTCAGTATGAAGGATTTGAAGCTGACATAAAAGCGTAGTTACTCGCCTGTAACAGGTGTTCTTTGTGAACAGCAGGAATAAGTCCTCACATATGGGTGACATTCCTGATGAAGCCCGCGTAGGAATGTTTCCCAGCTTCCATAGGAAGATTTTGGGTGCTCCATTGCGAATGTACGCCTGCCTTTCCGCCCACCTGAGCCATCTTTACCTCAGTATGATGACAAAGCTAAAAAACCAACAACTCCACGGGGAGGTGGGAGGGTTGTGGGGACTTATTTCTGTGTTCATGGGGAACACCTGCTACAGGTGAGTAACTATGCTTTCTCCACGAACAAGCAGGAAGTAAGTCCTCACATATGGGACTCTCCAGCTACAGGCTACTGAAAATGGTAAAAACAAGCCCAACGGGGCAACCAAATCGGAGAACCAGAAGAAACAACATGAATAGTCCCTCTGAGGGACTCATCCAAGTCAGTGTCCCTAGTGGACTTCAACATCAAGATGACTCTTTACGGTAGCCTGAATGGAGAGAAGGGCTGGTGCAAAGGAGTTGAACCTAAGTCCGAAATAGATGCTAGAGTGCAGCTTGGCCAAAGTTACTTTCACACCAAAATCCCCATCCAGACAGTAGTGGGCTGTGAAGGTTTGGACTAAGGATGACATAGCAGCCCTGCAAATCTCCACCATGGAGACCAAGCGCAAGTTTGCCACAGAAGTGGCCATGGCTTGGACATAATGAGCTGTGACATGACCCTCAAAACTCAGATTGGCCTGCACATAAGCAAAGGAAATGCAGTCCACCACCCATATGGACAGCGTGCATTTGAAGATGGCCATACCCAGCAAAAGCTGGGTGGAATGACAATGGGCTTTCATTCTCTCCAGGTAGAAAGCCAAGGCATATTTACAGTCTAATGTGTGCAGTATGGTCTCCTCCCTGTTGGCATGAGGCCAGGGAAAGAAGGTGGGCAAGACCACTGGCTGGTTGAGTTAGAAAAAAAGAGACCACCTTGGGCAGGAAGCATGGATGTGTTTGCAGAACCACTCTGTTCTGATGAAATCTGGTTTAAGGCTTGCGGTTCACTAACCCAGCAGGCAGAGGTAACCACCACTAGGAACATGACCTTCCAGGTAGGAATTTCAATGGACAAGATGCCAGTGGCTCGAAGGGGGCTAAGAGGAGTTACCCCAGCACCACATTGAGATCCCATGCCACGGGTGGGGGCCTAACCAGAGGTTTAGAAAGGAGTAGACCCCACATGAAGTGGGCCATCAGTGGGTGCACAGAGATGGGCTTGCTACTCAATCCGCAATGGTACGCCCTAATCGCGCTTGTGCAGTCGGTCAGAATTGGACTTGAGGCCCGAGTTAGAAAGGTGTAGGAGATACGCCAGGAGCATTTCCACCGTACAAGAAAAGGGGTCTAAGGACCTGTCAGTGCACCAAAGGGAGAACCTGTGCCACTTAAAAGCGCAAGAATGGCGTGTGGATTCTCTGCAGGATGTTAGGAGGACATCCACCACCTTTGCAGGGAGACTGAACTATGAGAGGACTATCCACTCAGCATCCATGCTGTGAGGACCAGGGACCGCACATTGGGATGAAGCAAGGCCTCATCATCCTGAAAGACGAGATCCGGGACACAGCCCAAATGAAAAAGCTACCATCGAGAGAGCCGAAGCAGGAGGGAAAACCATGGCTGCCTGGGCCAATACAGGGAAATTAGTATGATGGTGCCCCTGTCAGCCTCGAGTTTGAATAATGTCTTCACTACTGGTGGAATTGGGGGGATGCATATAGTAATTCCACCACCCAGTCCAAAAGGAAGGCTTTGGAGGCCAGCTGGTCAATGGATGCCACTCTGGAGCAGAAGTGAGTCACCTAAGCATTGTGCGGGGTGGCAAAAAGGTCAATCTCTGGATTGCCCCACATATGAAAGATGCGGTCCACAATCCTCCTGTTTAGAGTTCATTCATGTAGCTGAAGGACTTTGCTGAGAAGGTCCGCCAGAGCGATGAGCTCCTCGAGGAAGTATGTCGTCCTGAGGTCCATGTCATGGGTGACAGTGAACCTCCACAGCCGCACTGCCTCCCAGCACAGGAGGTACGAACCCATGCCTCCCTGCTTGTTGATACAGAACATTGCTATTTGATTGCCCATGTGAATTAGGACTATCTGGTTGGTCAGCTGTGTCTGGAAAGTGCGGAGGGCATTCATGATGGCCTGAAGTTCTAAGATGTTGATCTGATGCAGACTCTCCAGTTCCAACCAGAGGCCCTGCGTGCACAGGCTGTCCAAATGTGCTCCTCAGCCCATCTTGGATGCAGCTGTGGTAAGCGTCCGGTGAGGAGGAGGGGACTGGAAAGGAAGTCCCTTGAGCAGATTCTGCAGCTGGAGCCACCACTGGAAAGAGTTCATTAGGGGTGTGGTGACTGCCACTCTGTCCCTGAGGCAGCCTATGACTTGTCACCATTGAGTGCACAGGATCCACTTTGTTTGGCACATCTGTAGATGGCCAACGGTGTCACATGCACTGGGGAGGCCATGTGGCCCAACAGCCGCAGCATTCTTTGACTGTGGTGAAATGGCTGCGCTGGATGACATCGACCTGAGCAGTCTGTTGGTAAGAAGGCCCAGGTTTGAGTGGTATCAAGAAGAGCTCAGATGAACTCTAGTCGTTGAGAAGGTTGGAGGTGTGACTATGGATAGTTGATAACAAATCCCAGATGCTCGAGCACCTGAATGGTAAGATGGACCGACTGCTGGACCTCATCCGGTGTGGAGCCCTTTATGAGCCAGTCATCTAAATAAGGAAAGACAAAGACCCCAACAGTTCAGAGGCAGGCGGCAAACACCACCTGGCACTTTGTAAAGACCCTGGTGGCGGACATCAGCCCAAAGGGCAGTATGCAATACTGGAAGTGCTGTCTATTCAGCATGAAGCAGAGGAACTGCCTGTGGAGAGGATGGATCAGGATATGTGTGTACACATACTTTAGATCCAAGGAGCATAATCAATAGTCCTTTTGGAGGTGAGGGAGCAGCACCCCAGGGAAACTATTTTGAACTTCTTCTGTACTAGGAAACATTTTTTATTTATTTATTTAACTGGTTTTATATACCATTTTTCTACAAGGCAAAACGGTTTACAAAGAACAACAAAAGAACATTTATGAGGTTCCTGAGATCTAGGATTGGTTGAAAGCATCTAGTCTTCTTCAGAACCAGGAAATACTGAGAGTAGAACCCTTGCCCTGCATGTGCTAGTGGTACCAATTCTACAGCCAGGTCAGTCAACAGGGCGGTGATCTGTAGGAGAAGACCGCAGTGGTGCAGGTCGAGAAAGTACTCTCTGGAAAAGAATAGAGGAGGTAACTAGGCAAAATGCAACAGGTATCTGGCTTGGATGATCTGTAAAGCCCAGGTGTCCATGGTCACAAGGGGCCACCTGTGCACAAAATGGACTAGCCGTCCCTCCTTAGGAGGTGACTCATTGAATAAGGCGAGATTGGCCATGCTCCTCAGGAACCAGTCAAAAACCCGCCCCCAGCTGCAGCTAGGGGGAAGGTTGGGCCTTTTGAGGTTTGGGGCACCACTGCTGGTGCGGGGCCTGTGCCTTCTGTTGGGCAGACTGAGAGCTCTGGTAGCCTTGGTAGTCCGGGTAGTACTTATGCTTCTGTGGGTAAAAAGCCTTCTTGCTTGCAGACTTCTCCTTGGAGGGATCTGTGGTCTTCCGCGAGAGCCTTTTCATGGTAAGTTATTCCTTTTTGATCTCACTGGCCTTCTCCTCCATCAGTTTACTGAAGAGGTTTTCACCCCAGCATGGCACATCAGCCAGTCTGTCCTGGACACACTGCTCAATGTCCGAAAACTGGAATCAGGCTAGGCAGCAGACACTGATGCTGACTGCCATCACCCAGTGACTGATTTGAAAGCATCATATTCTGTCCTGCTCATGTATTTGGAGCAGTCTTTGCCATGCTCCATCAGAGTCCTGGAGGCCTCAAGGCATTCTGGGGGTATGAGCAGAAAACTCATTGATGTCCCCCAGGATGTCTTTGAGAAACATGGCCATGTACAGCTGGTAGGAGAGTATATGAGTCACCAGCATGGATCCCTGATAGCAATGTTCCCGAAGCCATCAAGGGTGCAAGCCTCCCAACCCGGTGGAACAGAGGAATGAGTCTTAGAACTCTTCACTCAGTACATGGCAGATTCTACCACCATGGAGTTATAAGGCAATTAAGGCTTCTTGAAGCCAGGATTTTTCTGTACCTGGTACATGGAGTCTAGTCTCCGGCCGATGGCAGACATCGTTAGGGGGTTCTCCCACCTACAGAACAGGAGACACTGCAGGATGCTGTGCACCGGCACAGTGACCACCTCCTTGGGTGATAAGGGATACTGGAGAATCTCAAGCTTCTTGGCCCTCAGTTCCTCTTTGGCCTCCAAAGGAAATGGAAGGGCCTTTGCCATATTGTAGACAAACTCTGGAAAGGAGATGTCCTCAGGCGGAAACTTGCATCTCTTGTATGGAGGAAATGGGTCTGGAGGAATATCCCAGTGCCTGTATGAGAACAGCAACTCCTCCTCCATTTCCCAGCCATCGGAGTCTGACTCCAATAGGAAATCAAAATAATACCTGGTCTCCTCCCAGCATCTCTGCTGCTCAGGCGGGAGCGGTAGGGACCGAGGCGCTTGATGCCGATGTGTCACGGCATCGAAGCCGGAGATGCTAGAAGGAGAAAAGGTGATTTGAACCAACATGGAGTCCAATTTCCAACGCAACTGCCCTCCCAGTCCAGGCACAGCATGGGTCTCCAGGAATAGCTGTTCAGTGAAGCCACTGTGAGTGGCAGGCCCACTGCCGGCATCGGGGCCACCATGGCCTGGGCTACCAAGAACACCACAACGCTCCTCGTGGGGGCCTGCATGTGCTTGGCCAGCACTGCCATCTCTGAATTTGCCAGGGCTGGGGCAGTAGCCTCGGCCAGACTCCTGCACTTGCATCGGGGACTCCTCAATGGTTAGGGCTTGGGAGATTGCTGGCAGCTCCCAGCCATCACCCTCAGAGTCGCGTCGAGAAGGACTCCAATGCCACTGCCCATGTGGTTTCCCCCGGTCATCAGCATCGGTCCTCGATGGGACGGAAGAACCACCCTTTGGAGAGTCTGACCTGAGGTCAAATGACAATGTCTGCTCCATGGCATTGTGGCCCCTCAGCTCTGATTGAGCATAAGCACCATGTGATATCGATGCCGATGTCAATGCCGGTGCCGAGGATGCTGAATCCGATGGCCCAAAGAGACTCATACTGTTTCTCACGGTCCTTCTTGTCATCTGTAGACACAGATTTCAAGTAGAGGGCTCCTGGTCGGGTCCCAAGGCATTGGAAGCAGAACTATGGCAGTCAGTCACCAAAATGGTGCGAGCACACCAGGTGCATTTTTTAAATCCACTGGCTGGCTTGGACATGACCTGAAAGACTGCCGCCACTAAATCAAACAGCTCAATGTCTCAGCCAGCCAGGAAACGCATGGGAAAAAGTCCCCTCATAGAAAATAGAAAAGAAAAACTAATCGGCATCGATTGGAATCGACGTCACCATATGACAGGCAGGAAGGCAAAAGAAAAGAACTACTGAAATAAATGAAAAACTCACAGTGGGGCATAACACAGCAGACCTTTTCTGACAGCAACAGGACACACGTCCACCGGGATCCAAGTAAAAGAAAAGACTGAGGTAAAGATGGCTCCAGCGGGTGGGAAGGCAGGCACACGTGTGATGGAGCTCTCAAAAGCTTCTTATGGAAGCTTGTGAGCGTTCCCGCATGGGCTTCGTCAGGGACGTCACCCATATGTGAGGACTTACTTCCTGCTTGATCATGGAGAAATATCCCTCTTCCAGAATGCAGTAGTAAGCAGCTTCAGTCCCTGGATCAGTACATTCATACAGTCTAAGGGCCTATTTACTAGAAGGGTTTCCCCCCATTTTATGTCTGATAAAAATGCTTTGTACTTTGGCCCTAAATCATTACAAACATCAGCTATTTGGCTGATCCATTCTGTTAGACTGTTTATACAAGCTTCTGAACTAAAGATGTTAATTCATGCATTAATTCTTAACAGACTTGATTATTGCAGCTCCATTTATCAAAGCCTCCCACAATTGCAGATGTATTCAACTGCTACAAAATACAGCTGCCGGACTCCTATATAGAGCTAGTAGGTTTGATTGCATCACCCCACTTCTAAGAGAGGAACACTTGCTGCCTATTTCACTGCAGTCCCAATTTAAGATTCTAGTCATAACACATAGAACCCTTCACCTTTCTCTGCCAGTCTTCCTCGCCAGTCTTATCTCACCTTTTACAGTACACTTGCCCATACATTGAGATCATCTCAGAACAATCAGCTTTCTATCTGCCTCCCTTCCAAAGCTAAAGTGGGACTCTTTGACCCGGTGAAAAGCGGGACATAAATGCAGTTAAATAAATAAATAAATAAATAAATTAGACATAACGCTTTCTTTAGAATACTATTCTGCTCTACTTGAGACTAGAGCCATCATACACTCTGTTCAAAGCAGGTCTAAAGATATGTCTGTTTACCCTTTCATTAGACATGAGAGTTGATCAAGGACTGAAGTGGCAGGGGCTCTTGGGAGACTGGTGCTATTTCTAATTTAACCCACCATTCTCTTCCTCCCTCTTTAATCTTCTCTACCTGGCTATCTACTTCTCCTCACCCTGTTCTCTCTTTACCTTTTTTATTCTCTTTACTTCCTAGAACTTTTGTAGGAATTTTTATAAACTGCCTTGATATGCCTCATGTAGGCAGTGAATTATGATTACATCTTTTCACATAAGGTAACTGTAGCATAACATACACAGTTCTGGAAGAAATGTTTCTGGTTGATGCTAGAACGAGGTATGCATTCTTCTCAAAACTCCATGATATCAATTACAGTAGTAAAGCAGTGGTGTTAGATATAATCTTTTTATATAGACAAACCAAAACAACAGAAAAATCACAACATGCATTGTTTCTCACATATGCTCGGCAATAATGTAACATTCAAATCTTTATACAACTTTCTGTTTCCCCTATTCCCCCCCCCAAAAAAAAAACATATATCACCCCCTACACCCACCACTTTCCATTCAAATACAGCTAGAAGAAAGTATAAGAACCCCTACTGAATCAAAGCTGAACAATCATCACAGACTCTAATGGTCAAATACAACAAATTCAGACCAAATGTCATCCACTATCTGGTGAGCTAACATGCTCCCATCATTCCACTCTCCTAATTCATCTCCCTACACCCTCTCTGCAACAATCTACAGATTACCTATTACTATAAGGGTAGAATGCATAAGAGATCCTTAAACAGCCATCCAACTAGTCAAGAGTCTCACTGAGTGTCCACAACTTGACTCTGCGCTCTAGGAGAAAGTACCTGAATGTAGTACCCCCCTCAAATTCCTAAGAGAGAGACCCAACTATTCGGCTGTCCCTTGGCCTCTTGACCCAACAGCATGAGCGATGCAACATATACCTACTCCGTCAAAACGATGACCCACATGCACCAACCAAGAAAGCAAAATATTTTTTTGGGTGACTGGTGATCAGCTTCACCTGTCGAAGCTCGATTCTCTTCTCCACACTTTTAACCTTGAGATCTGTACACGTGGAGGCCAATTCTGAATTGGGTGCCTCTGGCCTGTCCGTACATCCAGGATCTGGACGGGCCGGCCATGTCCCAATTCTGGGCCACCAGAAGTACAGCCACATACCCAGCTAGGTCAGCCAGGTTCCTGCATTGAGCTGCAGTGTCATGGCATCCTGTTGCCATGGCACCGCAGCTCCATGCAGGAGCCACGATTCCCAGCAGACCTCAAAACGAACATTTTCCCACCACTCGATCCCTGATTGGGCCTGCCGTGGCCAGAGTTGGGTTGCAGGGAACTCCCTGCACCCCCTTACCTTTTTTCCCAAGCCCGGATCCCACATATTGTGACGTCCAGGGGGACTTATTCCACCTCTGAGGTGGAATTAGTCCTCCATCCAAATGGCTGACCCCGGATATACAGGGCCGACCCCAGAATCGGCCCTGTAGTCCAGGATAGGCATCACGCCTCCAGCCAGCCCTCACGCCTCCCTTGGCCCGCCCCCTTCTGCCCCCCATACAGAGCTTCCTGCACATCTCTGCTGTATGTGCAGGGAGCTCTGTGGATGAAATCACCACCCAAGTGTTTAGCAGGGATGGATGACCGAACCGGATGTCCATCCCCACTAAACACTACTTCAAATCTACCCCACAGCAAATAGCACCATATATGAATGCAGCCAACAATGGTGTTAAAATTTTTCTCAGACTCCTACACTCTTCTCAAACATAGCAAAGGCCTTACAGGCAATTTTTTTAGCAATCAAAAAAGTTATTCCCAGGCAAAGAAAATACATCTCATAGATTGTGTTGCACTGTTGTCCTAGTACATTGTTTTCAAGCTTTATCAAATTCAAGGCAAGCCTGCCTTTTCAAATATGCTTTGTGGCACACCAACCTCCATGTAGTAGGCAGTGTGGATATGAGATAGGACTCATGGCCGAAAGAAAATCTAGGGACGTACTGAAAACGTCACCAGAATCTGGAAAGACTTAACAGAACTCAGGAGAGGGAAGAGGAAAAGATGCTATGTGCAGTGTTACAAAGCAGGTTCTGTTTGTGCTCTACATATTGTCTGTTAATCCTCACAGTCTGGAGCTCCTGCTGTATGAAGGGCATGTATTTTTTTATTTTATTTATTTATTTATCTATTTTCTTCTATACCGCCCCTTCCAGCGATCAAGGGCGGTTTACATGAAACATCTTAACAGTTGTACACAGTTGTATACATTTACATTGAACAATCGGATTCAACTATTTACATTGAACGGTCAGGTTCAACTATTTACATTGAACAATAAACTTCAACGGTATGATATATTAAAAATATAAACAACCATTAAATTATTTACATTGGATATTTACAGTGGTTGAGTGTTGTTTGTAGGGCATGTGTAGTTAGGTATTGGAATTTATTTCCTTTTATGTCGTAAGTCGGGAGTGTGTGTGGGGGTGGCAGACAGGGAGTTAGAGGTATTTAGTTTTGAGTATGGGGGTTTTGTGCGTGTAAGTCCATGGTTGTTATGGAGGTGTTTTGGGGGAATATGGGATTTCAAAGTGTTCAGTAAATAGGTAAGTTTTTAGTTCTTTCCTGAACTGAGAGAGGTCTTTTATGATGCGAAGGTCTATTGGGAGGTCGTTCCAGATTGTAGGGGCAGTGAATGTGAAAGCTCTGGAGCTAGTGGTTTTCTTTGTCTTCCTGAAAGCTTTTGGTGTGATAAGGGAGTGGGCTGCGTTTTGTCTGTGTGATCTAGTTTCGGTTGGTGAATGCAGTAGTGTGGATAGGTGTGAGGGGGCTATGTCTTTTATGAGTTTAAAGGTTGTTAGGATAATTTTGTATCTGATTCGGCTGTTTATTGGGAGCCAGTGTAGTTCTAGCAGTATTGGGGTTACGTGGTCCGTTAGACGAGCTTTAGCTATTACTTTTGCACAGATGTTCTGGGCTCTTTGGAGGAGGTAAGTGTTTTTTAGAGGGAGGCCTATTAATAGACTATTGCAGTAGTCGAAGTGGGGGGTGATTAGTGTATTTACTACAGATCTGAAATCTTGTGTTTCGAGGAGTGGTCTTAGGTGCTGAATAGTTTTAAGTTTATAGTAGATGGTTTTTACGGTTTGTTTTATGTGTGGTAGCATGGTAAGTGTGTGATCTATTATTACACCTAAATATTTTACCTCTTTTCTGACAGGTATGGATGTTTTGTTGATTGTGATAGTATCTGGGAAGGTGTTCTCAGTGGTTGATGACCTTGTTACGAACATTGCTTCCGTTTTTTTGAGGTTGATGCTGAGGTAGTTAGATTCTAACCAGGAGGAGGTCTCGGTCATGCATTCTGATAGTGTGTCATATGAATGGTTTTTAGTGGTTATGGGGACAGCGAGCATGATGTCGTCAGCATATATAAAGTGGTTAATCTTGTGTTTTTTAAATATGTTTGTTATAGGTTGTAGGTACAGGTTAAATAGGAGGGCGGAGAGGGCTGATCCTTGGGGTATTCCTTGGCCTTGGGGGAATGATTCTGATGCCTCTTGGTCAATTTGGACGCGTATTAGTCTGTTTGAGATGTAGGACTTGAACCATTCAAGGACAGTCCCGCCTATTCCTAAGCTTTGTAGTCTGTTGATCAGTGTGGGGTGGTTAATGTTGTCGAAGGCGGCAGAAATATCTATGAAAAGAAGTAGGAAGCCTTGGTTGTTGTTATCTGTACCTCTGATGAGGAAATCCATTAGGGTGATTAATAGAGTTTCCACTCCATGGAAGGGGCGGAATCCAAATTGGTGTGAGTCAAGTTGTTTATGCTCATCAATGTGTTCTTGTAACTGTATTTGAATTGTTTTTTCTATTATTTTAGCTATAAATGGGATGCTGGCTATGAGTTCGGGTCTTTTGGGTCCAGCTTATTGTTCTTTATTATTGGTCTAAGTGTTGTGAGTTTTAAGGCATCAGGCATTATGCCTTGTGAAAGGGATTGGTTCACTATGTGTTGTAAATTTTCCGCCAGTTCATCCTTTGCACATTTAATCCATGATACAGGGCATGGGTTGAGTGGGGAGGTTGTTGTGTTGATCATTGTTATGATTCTAAGGAGTTGTTTTTGATCTATTATGTGGAAGTTTGTCCATTCGTTTATGAGTTTAGTGCTTGTAAATATTGTATGACTATACATGTACTCTAAAAGGATCTAATGCATGCTTAATCACGCAAATGTACATCACAACGAGCAATTTCTTTGGCTGCCCCTTTGATTTGGAACTCTCTCCCCCCTGATTTACGTGCAATTGATGTTTTAAGTGACTTTCGTAAGCAATTAAAAACTTTACTTTTTATTGAGCACTATGGATCAACAAATGACTAAGATATCATCTATTGTATATATTTTATAAATAATCCACTTTTTTGTTAACCCTTGTTATTTTTCCTACATTACCATATGTTGTCATGTCTATACTGTTTGTTTCCCTTGTTTATACCTTGTATTTCTTGTGACCGCTTTGATTGAAGGAAAAGGCGGTATAAAAAACTTGTTAAATAAATAAATAAATAAATTAAGAGCCACTGCTGGTGTCTCTTATTACTGTAAGGTGCTGAGAGAAGAACCCAAGGCAAGTGGGGTCTCTTTTCTATGGCACACCTTATTAGGTAAGAAAACAAACTGGTTGGGAAACAGTAAGCTAAAGGTTAGCTGAAAAAGCCCAGTCTAGAAGCAAGGTGACAAGCTAAACCTCTCCATGGAAGGTATTCCTTCTGCAAACTGTTAAAGAAAAAGAAATAAGAGACTTCTAAGGGTGCTTAGACAAAGTAGAGTTGGGTTTTAAAGGCAGTTGAGAAGGCCTTAAAAGAATAAATACTCTTATCAGGCATGGCCCAAAAAAAATATAGGAGCATCTGATTACACTGTGCCATGGAACTATAAATTCAAATGCTAAATATTGGTTGTCCAAGTATAAGATGCTTGTGAGATCCCATTTATTATCATATTCTGATCACACTATGGCCCATTGTTTTATTTTTTATACCATTTTAACCGAAAACTACTCAAAATGGTTTATAAATTCAGTAAGTCAGCATGTCACTGGTTATATGGTAGTTCACCACCAGGGCAAGCTCAAAACAGCATATGAAAGCTCTGAAAGGAAATAAGCTCATTGTAATGCTGGAAGGTGTAGTATTTGAGGGTTCTAAGCTGGCAGAAAGTGAACTCATAAGGGCAGTTTGGCGGATGCAGTGTGGAAGCTGCTAGGGTTCAGAACACAGGTGAAGATAGCTGAGCACCTGAAACAAATTTCAAAACTGTTGGTGGAATGAAACAGCCAGACTGTAGAAGCAGTAGAAGGGACAGGAGAAACAGAGCAGTGGATGCAAATAGGCTTAGTTGTCAGGAATGCAAGGTCCTGAAGTCAGCTTGGAGCATGATAGAAAGAATGCTACACAAATTTTATTAAGTAATTAAGAAACAAAGGATGGAAGGTTAAAGCCCTAAGCTGAATTGTTATTATGCAGGATCATACCAGCTGAGAAAGTTAATTTTACTGTCTATTGGAAATGTATCTTGAATTACATTGGGCAGGGAGCTGTGTGTGGGGGTTGTGAAAGGTCCTAATTAGAAGCAATGATAAAGCATCCACCTATCAGATTAAAATACATGTACTAGGGGAAAATCAGATAAACAAAGATATAACTTTACTGACTGCTGGAAATATACCCTAGTTTAAATTAGGCAAGAGGGTTGTATCTTGGCTGGGAAAGTTACAGACTAAACTGCCCAGGATGAAGTAATTTTATCAAAGATAGGCACCAAGTATGTGTATAAAACAATGGCATATATTTATCTAATCTATTTATTTAAATAATTTATGACATGCCAAATCACTACATCTTTTAGTGAGTTAACAATAAACAATAACAACATTCAAACATCAAAAGACAAACATATCTTGAACATAATTTACAAAAGAAATCAGATGCCTCACTACATAATACATTATATTCCTGCTGAAAAAAGAGTAATTAGTCCTTACCTGCTAATTAGTGTTCCTGAAGGAACTCCAGTCCAGTCCCTTTACTTTCGGGTTGCGCAACCCTTCCAGCAGCTTGGAGGCTGAGCCCATCATCGTTTTGATGATGGTGTGGTATAAATACCACTGGCACCACCCCTTGGCACCAGTAATCTGATGAAAAAGCAGTCCTGACAAGTACCCGCTTAAGAACTCATAAATATAACACGCGAAAAAAACAAAACCAAACAACTAAGGAACAAAAAACTCTTTTTTTTTTTTCAAGGAAAAAAACAGTGGTAAGGGAGAGGAGGGAGGAAGGAAGGAGAAGGCTTACCTGAGGCCGACCCAGCCTTTTACCCCCTCCCCACTGTACCTTCCTAGCGTGTAGCCCCGCTGCTAGGGCTCCTCAGAACGGGATTCCCTGCTTCCGCTCCGCTCACTGACTTCGGTCCGTTATTCCATTCTGAGCACTAGAAACCGAACCTGGGCGGGATCAGGGACTGGACTGGAGTTCCTTCAGGAACACTAATTAGCAGGTAAGGACTAATTACTCTTTCCTTAGCAGAACTCCAGTCCAGTCCCTTTACTTTCGGGATGTAACAGAGCAGTTCAACCCTGGGCGGGGTTCGCCATCCCGGAGCGAAGCACTGCATCCGCAAACCTGGTGTCCGCTTTTCTCTGGACATCGAGTCTGTAGTGCTTGGAAAAGGTATGTAGCAAGGACCAGGTAGCCGCTTTACAAATGTCCAGCGGCGGAACCAAGCTACGCTCTGCCCAGGAGGCCGACTGCGCCCGGGTTGAATGTGCGCGAAGATCTACTGGGACCTGCCTCCCTTTGAGGATGTAGGCGGAGGCAATAGTCTCCCTGATCCACCTAGAAATGGAAGCTTTGGCCGCTGCTTCCCCCTTGTGCGGCCCTCCAAATTGGACGAACAGCCACTCGGACTTGCGGAACGATGCTGTGCGCGAAAGGTAGCGTCTCAGCACTCTATGTAAATCCAGGAGACGCAGCTTGGCACTCTCCCCTTCTTGTGCTTCTCCCGCGAAGGACGGGAGCGAAACTGTTTGGTTCATATGAAAAGGAGAGGAGACCTTGGGCAGGAATGAAGGGACCGTCCGCAAGACTACCTTATCCTTGAAAAACGAAAGAAAGGGAGGTCGAGAAGATAGAGCTTGAAGCTCCGAGACACGTCTAGCCGAACAGATAGCTACCAAAAATACTGTCTTCAGGGTCAAGTCCTTTAGGGAGGAGCTCCTTGCTGGTTCGAAGGGCTCCCTGGTTAAGGAATCCAATACCAGGTTTAGGTCCCAAGGGGGGATAACTGATCTTTGCTGGGGCCGTAAGCGTTTGACCGCCCTCAGGAACCTACCCACATCAGCGTGGTCCCCTAGAGACTTGCCCCGGACCTTTCCCCTATAACAAGAAATGGCTGCTAGCTGAACTCGCAACGAGCTGTGAGCTAAACCTTTCTCGAAGCCTGCTTGCAGAAATTCTAACACCTCCAGGACCGAGGCTTCCAAGGGTTTCTTCAGATGTTCCGCGCACCATGCCTCAAATATGCGCCAAACTCTGATATAGGAGAGGCAGGTCGAGCGTTTCCGTGCGTTCAGCAGGGTTGAAATTACCGAACTCGAGTAGCCTCGCTTCACGAGCCGTGCCCTCTCAATAGCCAGGCCGTAAGCGAGAATCGATGCACGTGGGGCATGTGAACTGGACCCTGCCGTAGCAAATCCTTTCTGTCGGGGAGCCTCCAAGGGTGATGAGCCGTTAGTCTCACCAGGTCTGCATACCACGGGCGACGAGGCCAATCTGGAGCTATGAGAATTACAAGACCCTGGTGGGCCTCTATTCGCCTTAGAACCCTCCCTATGAGGGCCCAGGGCGGGAACACATACAGGAGACCTTCCGAAGGCCACTTCTGGACCAGGGCATCTAAGCCTTCTGACATCCTTTCCTTCCTTCGACTGAAAAACCGTCTTGCTTTGGATGTTTCGTAGCGCGCCATAAGGTCCATGATCGGTGCCCCCCACAGGGCTGCCACTTGGTCGAACACTTCCTGCGCCAGCTCCCACTCTCCGTGGTCTATCTTGTACCTGCTGAGGTAATCGGCCGTCACAATCTCTGTCCCGGCCACGTGCTGCGCTGACAGGTCCAAGAGATGAGCTTCAGCCCACTGCAAAAGGCTGTCCGCCTCCGTTTCCAGCGAGGGGCTGCTTGTTCCCCCTTGGTGGTTGATGTAGGCCACCGTGGTGACGTTGTCCGAAAGGACGCGGACTGCCCTTTGTCGAACCAAGAGCTCGAGAGTTCTGAGTGCCAATGCCACTGCCCTCAGCTCTAGTCTGTTGATGGACCACCGTGATTCCCTCGTGGTCCAGCTTCCCTGTGCGAACTGGCCCTCGCAATGCGCCCCCCAGCCTGCTAGACTTGCATCCGTCATCAGCTGTATCCATTGGGGTGGCTCGAGAGGCATCCCGCAGCCTAGGTTCCTTGGGCACTTCCACCAGAGGAGAGCCCTCCTGACCCGAAGAGGACAGGGCAGTTGCATGGATAAGGGATGATGCTGAGGGGACCAATGCCGTAACAAGGCACATTGGAGGGGTCGCATATGAGCCTTGGCCCACGGTACTACCTCTATCGCCGCCGCCATGGTGCCCAACAGCTGTAGGTAATGCCAGGCAGTGGGGATCCGTCTTGATATGAAGAGAGAGACCAGGTTTCTCAGGTCTCGTAATCTCTGTTTTGACAGGAAAACTCTTCCTCTCCTGGTGTCGAATCTTGCTCAGAGGTAATCGATCTCCTGCGAGGGAATTAATCTGCTCTTTGCTCGATTGATGACCCAACCCAACTCCTCCAGGAATTCCACCACTCTGGCTGTAGCTATACGACTCTCTGTTTCTGATTTTGCCCGAATCAGCCAATCGTCCAGGTAGGGATGTACCAAAATTCCCTCCTTGCGAAGAGCCGCGGCCACCACTACCATTACCTTGGTGAACGTCCTGGGGGCTGTTGCTAGGCCAAAGGGAAGGGCCTGGAACTGAAAATGACCCCTTGGTACTGCAAATCTCAGGAACTGCTGATGAGATCTTCGGACCGGAATATGTAAGTATGCTTCCGTCAAATCTAAGGATGTCAGGAACTCCCCTTGCCTTACCGCTGCAATGACTGATCTCAGGGTTTCCATTCGAAAATGAGGGACCGAGAGGCAGCGATTGACTTGCTTTAGGTCTAAGACTGGACGAAAGGATCCTTCTTTCTTTGGTACCACAAAATAGATCGAGTATCGACCGAAACCGTATTGGTCTCTCGGAACGGGCACCACCGCTCCCAGTGCGATCAGCCTTGAAAGAGCGTCCTCTATTGCTGCCCTCTTTTCTGGAGAGCCACAGGGAGACTGAATAAAGGCTGGGGGGACTTGATTTGTGAACTCAAGAGCGTACCCCTCTCGGATCACTTCCAGAACCCATCGATCCGATGTGACTCGGGCCCAGGCGGGAAGGAACTGCCTTAACTGACCCCCCACCAGCAGGCCTTTCTCCTGGGCCCCCGATGTTTCATTGCGGTTTCCTAGGGCCTGAGGAGGAGGAGGGGGCGCCAAAACCTCTTCCAGCCCCTCGAAACCCTCGGAAGCCTTGCCCTGTAGGAGGGGGGGCGACCCTTAGGAAAAATGTTCGGTCTGGCCGACAGGAACCTACGAAAATCCCTAGGCTGACTGCGAGCCGGAACCATCGAGCGGCCTTGTTTAGGCCTATCTTCCGGGAGCCGACCTCCCTTAGACTCGCCCAGGTCTTTAACCAACTTGTCCAGGTCTTCACCAAATAGCAGCTTCCCCTTGAAAGGGAGGCGACTCAGGCGAGCTTTCGAGGAGGGGTCCGCCGCCCAGTTGCGTAGCCACAAATATCTCCTGGCTGCTACCACCGAGGCTATGTTCTTTGCTAGACTCCTAATAAGGTCGTACTGGCTATCTGCTAGAAAGGCGGAACCAGACTCTAACCGAGCAGCACTAGCCTGTGCGTCGGCAGCGGCACCGTCAGCTAGCTGAAGCTGTTGAGCCCACCTCAAACAGGCTCTTGCTACCCACGCTCCTGAAACTGAGGCCTGCAGGGCGAGGGCACTAACATCAAAGGCTTGCTTTAGCAGTGTGTCCAACTTTCTATCTTGACTATCTCTAAGAGCTGCGCTGCCCTCGACCGGAATGGTCGTCTTCTTTGTCACCGCTGACACTGCCGCGTCTACCCTTGGGGACTTCAGCAGATCCTTGTCAGGCTCCGGTAAAGGGTACAAACGGGCCATGGCCCGGACTCCCCTTAAACTCGACTCAGGTTGGTTTCACTCTTCCTGGATCATCTGGCGTACCACCCTGTGGACCGGAAATACTTTCTGAGATTTCCTAACGGCTTGGATCAAAGGATCCTCTAACGTTTCTTCCTCTGCAGGAATGTCCGAGGTCATGTTGAGCACCTTCAGTGATTCATTTATTAAAGCTGGAAGCTCCTCTCGTCGAAATACTCTAACTATTCGGGATTGCTCTTCCTCTGGGATCTCTCCCTCCTCAAGTTCTTCCTCTTCCTCCTCCACTTCTCTGTCTGATCCCTCCTCTTCCGGAGTGATCGGAAATAGAGACGTGAGGGGTTCCTCGCTCATTAGTCTTGAGCGCTTGGGAGGGGCTCCGGGGTCATGGGAGCTTGTCTTCCCTGGGCCGGCCCGGCCACCTTCCTTCCCCACCGAAGGCTCCACGAGTCCTTGCTGACGCATACAATAGGCTTTGTGTAATAGCAGGACAAATTCTGGAGAAAAGTGTTCCCAGCCTCCCTCTGCCCCGTTGGAAGCAGGGGGAAGGGACTGGGGGGGGGGGGGTGCTGGTAAATCTGAGGTAGAAGGAGGAGGAGTGGAGGAAGAATCCCCTCCCCCTTCCCGGAGACCTTGAGACCCCTGAGAAGTCTGGTCCATGGTCAACTGGATTTCCTGCTCCACAGACGCTGCTTCTGCCGCACAACACCTGCAGATCCCGGCTTCCGAATCAGCAATTCTACGTGTGCCGCAGGACGGGCACCGTAATTTGCCCGTCATCCTCCCTCCCTCCCTTTTTTTTTTTTTTTTTTTTTTTTTTTTTTGAGCCCACCTAGAGGAAGCTCCAAGACAAGCCTAAAAAGACCCTAGAAATTGACTTAAATCAAAATTAAAATAAATGAAAACAAATGAGAATGAATGAAAAATAAATAAGAGCAGTGCAAAGGAAAAGAAAACTTCCAACCAGAAGGGAAGGGGGGGGGGGACCTTCCCCCAAGGCTGAAAACGGCACTCTGTATGACCAAAAGGATAAAAATATATACTTTAAAACTACAAATTGACCAGATCCCTAATAAGGCAAACACCCTCTGTATACTTGCGATTTTGTTGCCCTGCTCCTCTGTGTGCCGCTCCTCACGCTGGATCCAGAGTCTCCTGATAGGCTCCACGTGGTAGGCCGCAGCCACGTGGAGTCAGGGCCTGCGGCTGGCGGAAGTGTCCTCGCCGCCGGGCCCCGGATTCCCCGACGTTGAGGAAGATAGTCCGCTCCCTCGATGCTGCCTCTAGTGCTCCGCCGGAACAGAAACTGAAAGCGCGAGGCTGGGGAGCTTAAGTAAGCGGAGCGGAGCTGTCTCTAGCGCTCAGCCCACCATCGGGGCTTCGGCGCGAGACAGTTGAGAGCGGAGGGAAGGCCGTGGAGGAGCCGGATGACCGCGCACGCGGGAGGAGAACCCCACAAATCTCCCCGCTGCCAAGGTAAACCCCCTCCTTGCAAAGGGCCCCGGGAAGAGGACCGGAGGGGAGGGGGAGGAGGGGGAAGAGAGAAAGATTGAAAATCTTCAGACAACCGCGGTTTTAAATGCCCGGGAGTAAGACGAACTCCCCAACTAAAGTAAAAGAAATTAACGAAAGTAAAGAAAAGTAAAGAAAAAAGTTATAAATAAGCAAACTAAACTCCAGTAAGCTCCTGGCTTACGGGAACCCTCCAGCTGCTTGGAGGCTGAGAATACTGGTGCCTAGGGGTGGTGCCAGTGGTATTTATACCACACCATCATCAAAACGATGATGGGCTCAGCCTCCAAGCTGCTGGAAGGGTTGCGCAACCCGAAAGTAAAGGGACTGGACTGGAGTTCTGCTACGGAAAATATGTCTATAAACATTTTCTATACTCTTTCATGTCTTCAATCTTTCACAACTGATAGGGAAGTACAATCCACATTTTCGGTGCATAAAAAATAGAGGCTCAGGAACATGCAAACTGAATTTCTCCTAGTAAAGCAAACATAAGCGTTTTATGACCACTCCTAAAGAGGGCAATGTGACACAACTGGACATAAAGGGGGTAATTTTCTAAACTCCAGTGCAGCTGATGTATGTTACAATACATGTATTTGGGGCCTATTTTATAAAGTAAAGCACTTACGCACCTGACTTTATAAAAGAGGAGTGTGCTGGCACACCGTAACCTAGTCAGGGCAGTTACACCTAGATTTAGAAACAAAGAAATGTGTTTACATCAAGCATGGGTGTTGTTTAAAAATACTATCTTGAAACCCCAATCCACATGTATTCCACGCTTTAAGAAAAGTGGAAGGAATTCCAAAAAACTGCCAGCATAATTTAAAGGTGAGGTCACTGAGGCTGTAGGAGCCAAATGACGAAAACTGGAAACAACAGCTTTTGAACTAGATAATAGAGCAGCTTTTAAACTAGATAATAGGGGAAAGCTGACAGTCGCCCAAGAGCGCATGGTTCGGAAGAATGTATCCTTGAAGGATACTACCAAAAGAGAGAGGTTCCAAAAAAGTGTAAAGTAGCCCAAATGCCCTTAAGTATATGGAGCAGACAGAGCTTAAAGATTCCAAATTACCCATGCCTACCAATAGCCAGATTAATATGAATAAAATACAGTCTCTAAAATGCTTGAATGCAAATGCTAGAACTCTAAAAAATAAGATGGGAGAGTTAGAATATATAGCACTAAATGAGAGGGTAGATATGATTGGAATCTCAGAGACATGGTGGAAGGAGGACAACCAGTGGGACACTGTGATACCTGGGTACAAACTATATCGTAATGATAGAGCTGATCAAATTGGTGTAGGGGTTGCGCTCTATGTTAGAGAGGGCATTGAGTCTGAAAGGATTAACGTTTTGCAGGAAACAAAAATTTGCTGTAGAATCTCTATGGATTGAAATTCCATGTAAAAAAGGGAAGACGATGGCAGTGGGGGTGTACTAACGACCGCTTGGCCAAAATGAACAAATGGATGATGAAATGCTCAAAGAAATCAGGGAAGCTAACAAAGGTTACAGCACAGTAATAATAATGGGTGATTTCAATTACCCCGGTATCGACTGGGTCAGTGTCACGCAGGACATGCTAGGGAGATAAAGTTCCTAGATGAAATAAATGACTGCTTCTTGGAGCAGCTGGTTCATGAACCGACCAGAGGGGAAGCCATATTGGACCTAATCCTTAGTGGAACACCAGATCTGGTGCAAGAGATAAGGGTGTTGGGACCACTTGGCAATAGTGATCATAGCATGATCACTTTTGATTTAATTACTGGAGGAGGGATGGTAAGGAAATCCACAGTACCTTTTGAAAGAGTGACTATGATAAAATGAGAAAAATAGTTAAGAAAAAAACTAAAAGGAGCAGTTGCAAAGGTTAAAGACTTACATCAAGCTTGGGTGTTGTTGAAAAAGAAGAAATTAGACCTTACCTGCTAATTGTCTTTCCTTGAGTTCTCTCCGGGCCAGTCCAGGCACATTAGGGTTGTCAACCTTCTCCAGCAACTGAGGACTGAACACTGAAGTTTTGCAGAGCAAGTACCTGGCTCCCCCTGCTGGCCGAACCTCAGTCTAACACGTAACAAGCAGTCTAAAGAAACTGAAGCTATAAAATGAACAAACCAAACTATCCAAAATATGGAACAGACCGAGCACGCCGAAACAGCCATCGCTCCTTCTGACTGTTACCCTATGAAACTACTCCTTTCCCTCGTTTTCCTTTTTTTTTTTGTGTAACGCGACCACTGCTCTAACCGCAGGAGCCCCAGAGACCCCAATAACCAAGGTCCTTGAGCGGAAATTCCAGAACCACACCTTGTTAAACCTACCGCTCAGACAGATGTATGCTCTTAACCCTGATAAAGTCTAGTCCACTGACGTATCCAAAAAAACCAAATGCTCGCCAAACACTGACAAGCTGCCAACGTATTGGGCGGGTCCTGGACTGGCCCGGAGAGAACTCAAGGAAAGACAATTAGCAGGTAAGGTCTAATTTCTTCTTCCTCTTTGTCTCTCTGGGCCAGTCCAGGCACGTTAGGGAAGTACCAAAGCAGTACCTAACCCTAGGAGGGACCCGCTAGGCCCGCAATGATGGCCGACACCCCAACCTTTGCGTCTCCTCTGGCCAGAACATCCAACCGATAATGCTTAGCAAATGTGTGCAGAGACGACCAAGTAGCCACCCTGCATATATCCACAGGCGGAATCAAGGCAAACTCAGCCCAGGACGCCGCCTGGCTGCGAGTAGAATGAGCGCGGAGCCCCTCTGGAGCTGTTTTTCTGCTTGCCTGATACGCCGCTGCTACAGCCTGGGTTACCCATCGAGCAATCGAGGCCTTGGAGGCCGCTTCCCCCTTCCGAGGCCCCCCAAACAGCACAAATAGCCTCTCTGTTTTGCGAAAAGGCTTCGTCCTTTTTAAGTAGCGTCGAAGAACTCTACCTAAATCCAACTTACGAAGAACCTCATCAATAGGCTTTCCTACCTGGTCTTTAAAGGTTGGAAGCGAAATAGTCTGATTCACATAAAAATTAGACACCACTTTCGGGACAAAAGAGGGAACCGGCCGCAACATCACCTTTTCCTCAGAGAACTGTAGAAATGGCTCTCTACACGAAAGCGCTTGAAGATCCGAAATCCTCCTCACCGAACACAAAGCCACCAAGAAAACGGTCTTCCACGATAGCTCTTTGAGCTTTTACCTCTCTCGCCGGCTCAAAAGGAGGTCTCGCCAAAGCTTTGAGAACTAAATTCAGATCCCAGGCTGGAACTACTGCCCAAAATGGAGGACGCATGTTCTTCACCGCTCTCAAGAATCTCAATATCTGGATGCCCGGAGAGAAGAACGCCCTTTACTTTACCTCTAATACATGTCAAAGCCGCTAAGTGAACCTTAAGAGTAGCAAGAGCTAACCCCTTATCTAGTCCGTTCTGCAAAAAAGACAAAACCTCTGGAACTAGAGCGTTGCTCGGCCACACGCCCCGCTCTTGGCACCAGCGCTCAAAGACACGCCAAACGTGAACATACGCTAGGGAAGTAGATAGTCTCCTGGCCCTCAAGAGAGTAGCTATCACCGATGATGAATAACCTTTACGCCTCAACTTTTCCCTTTCAAGAGCCAAGCCGTAAGCAAGAAGCGATCCACTTCTGGCATGAGAAGTGGACCCTGGTTCAAGAGATTCACCCGAGCCGGTAACCTCCAGGGACTTTCTATCAGAAGACGGACTAGGTCCGCATACCACGCTCTCCTGGGCCAGTCTGGAGCCACAAGAATTACCTGACTGTCGTGTCGCTCCACTCGGCAAATGACTCAGCCGATCATAGGCCATGGAGGAAAAACATAAAGAAGTACCCCTGACGGCCAAGGCTGCGCTAACCCGTCGAGACCTTCCGACATCCGCTCTCTGCGCCTGCTGAAGAACTTAGCCGCCTTGGCATTGTTGAAGGTGGCCATCAGGTCCATTACCTGCTGACCCCAACGACGAGTTAGGTTGTGAAACAGCGCTGCGTTCAACTTCCACTCCCCCGGATCTACTACATGGCGACTGAGATAATCGGCCTGTACATTGTCTCGGCCTGCTACATGAGCCGCCGAAAGAGCTAACAGGTGCAACTCCGCCCAACTCATCAACCGCTGACTCTCCTCCAACAGGACAGCACTGCCTGTTCCTCCTTGCCGATTTATATAAGAAACCGTCACCGCATTGTCGGAGAATACTCGCACCGCCTTCCCTTCGACGAGACGTAGAAACTCGTGAGGAACTAGGCGCACCTCCCTGAGTTCCAATAGGTTGATAGACAAACCCTGTACCTCCAGCGGCCAACATCCTTGCACTATATGCGACTGGCAATGCGCACCCCAGCCCATGAGAAGCACCCAGTCCGGTTGTGGCAATAGCACTCCCACCCGAAGGTGAATGGGATCCAACCACCACAGCAGACTGTTGCTGACCTGCGAAAGCGGCAACTTCTGATCCAGGGGATGATCCTGAGGCGACCACCTTGACAGCAAAGCCTGCTGCAACGGACGCATATGCGCCCGCGCCCAGGGGACCAGATCCAAGGTCGCTGCCATGGACCCTAGAAGCTGCAAGTAACGCCAAGCTGTTGGAGCTTTCAAGCTTTCACTTGACCTAAAATCTTTTGCACTCTGACCTCTGGGAGAAACACTGCTCCTATCTGCGTATCGAATACCGCTCCAAGGTAAAGAAGCCGCTGAACCGGAGTCAACTGACTTTTGGCTTGGTTTATTACCCAGCCCAGCTGTTCTAGGAGACTTACCACTCGGACGGCGCCCGAATCAGCCAAATGTCGAGGTACGGGTGCACCAGGACCCCCTCTCGTCTCAATGCCGCCGCTACCACAACCATCACCTTGGTGAAGGTCCGCAGCGCCGTAGCCAACCCAAACGGCAATGCCTGGAACTGAAAATGCCCCATGGGCACTGCAAAATGCAAAAACTTTTGATGCTCCGGTCTGACGGGAATGTGAAGATAGGCTTCCGTCAGATCTATGGTTGGTTTCACTGACCGAATAACTGACTGCAGCGTCTCCATGCGGAAGTGCGGAACTCTCAGGCAGCGGTTCTCGTGTTTGAGATCCAAAATGGGACGAAATGACCCCTCTTTTTTGGGAACCACGAAATAAATTGAGTATCGACCTAATCCTAACTGGTCGTGGGGAACCGGAACCACCGCCCGAAGCTGCAGCAACCGCCGAAGCATGTCGGACACCGTCTGCGTCTTTTCCGCAGATCCACATGGAGACACCATGAAAGCCTCCGCTAACGGCCGAGCATATTCGAGTGTGTAGCCGTCGCGTATAATTTCCAGAACCCAAAGGTCCGATGTTATGGTGGCCCAGACGGAAAGGAAGTGTTGTAGCCGGCCTCCCACTGGACATTCCTTCTGGACCAACCTCACTTCACTGTGTCTTTTTGTTGGAGTTCTGCTGGGAAGTGAAATAACCCCTGCCGAATCCTCGAGCACCTCAAAAGGACTGACCTCGAGCCACAAAACGCCCCCTTTGATATGGGGCAAAACGAGATCCTCTGAACCTGCGAATCTCTCGCGATGGAGTCCTTTGCAAACCAGTGGGTTTCTGACTTTTAGGGCAATCCTCTGGGAGGTGACCCCCTTTGGAGTCCCAAGATCCTTTACAATTTTCTCCAAAGCGGCCCCAAAGAGCAGCATGCCCTTATAGGGAAGCTTACTAAGGCGTGCTTTGGACGATACGTCCGTTGCCCAATTCCGCAGCCATAGAAATCTCCTGGCCGCAATGACCGCTGCCATGGAACATAAGAAATGCCATACTGGGTCAGACCAAGGTCCATCAAGCCCAGTATCCTGTTTCCAACAGTGGCCAATCCAGATCATACATACCTAGCAGTTTCCCCAAAAGACACAGGTTCCGCAATGCTTGTACTGGGTCAAGCATTGATATCCTGGGTCCCTTCTTAATAATGGTTTATGGACCTTTCCTCCAGGAACTTGTCCAAACCTTTTTTAAACCCAGCTACACCAACAGCCTTTACTACATCCTCCGGTAACAAATTCCAGAGTTTGATTACACGTTGAGTGAAAAAATATTCTCTTTTATTAGTCTTAAATAGTTTACCCTGTAGCTTCATTGCATGTCCCCTAGTCTTTCTATATTCTGATAATGTAAACAATCAATCTACATTTACCCGTTCCACTCTGTTCATTAATTTATAGACTTCTATCATATCTCCCCTCAGCCGTCTCTTTTCCAGGTTAAAGAGCCCTAACCTTTTTAGCCTTTCTTCAATGGAGTATCCTTCCATCCCCTTTACCATTTTGGTGGCTCTTCTCTGAACCTTTTCTAATAACGCTATATCCTTTTTAAGATACAGCGACCAGAATTGCACACAATATTCAAGGTGCAGTCTAACCATGGAACGATATAGAGGCATTATAATATCTTTTGTTTTATTTTCCATTCCTTTCCTTATGATACCTAGCATTCTATTTGCTCTCTTGGCCGCCACTGCACACTGGGCAGAGGGCTTTAACATGTTCTCCACAATGACGCCTAAATATTTTTCCTAGGTGGTGGTTCCTAATGTGGAACCTTGCATCGTGTAACCATAGTTTGGGTTGTTCTTCCTAGGTGCATAACTTTGCACTTGTCCACATTAAATTTCATCAGCCATTTTGATGCCCAGTCTTCTAATTTATCAAGATCCTCTTGCAATTTTCCACAATCCTCTTGGGTTTTAACAACTTGAAATAGTTTTGTGTCATCTGCAAATTTGATAACCTCACTCGTTATTCCACTTTCCAGGTCATTTATGAATATGTCAAAAAGCAGCGGACTAAGCACAGATCCCTGGGGTACACCACTATTCACCTTTTTCACCTTTCTCCATTGAGAAAATTGGCCATTTAGCCCAACCCTCTGCTTTCTATCTTTTAACCAGTTCTTGATCCACAGTAGTACACTGCCTCCTATCCCATGACTCTCTAGTTTTGCCAAAGGTCTCTGATGAGGGACCTTGTCAAAGGCTTTCTAAAAGTCCAGATACACTATATCAACCGAGTCACCATTGTCCACCTGTTTATTCACACTTTCAAAAAAACATAACAGATTAGTAAGACAAGATCTTCCTTGTCTAAAGCCATGTTGGCTGTCTCCCATTAGGCCATGACTATCTACATGCTGAGTAATTTTATTCTTTATGATGGTTTCTACCATTTTTCCCGGTACTGACGTGAGGCTCACCGGTCTGTAGTTTCCCGGATCACCCCTGGAACCCTCTTTAAAAATTGGTGTTACATTGGCGATCCTCCAATCTTCAGGTATTAGAGATGATTTTAATGATAGTTCACAGATGACTAATAGCAGGTCTGCAATCTCATATTTCAGTTCTTTCAACACCCTTGGATGTTTACCATCCGGCGCAGGTGATTTGCTACTCTTCAGTTTATCTAATAGTTGTAATACATCTTCCCGATGTATCGATATTTCCTTCAATTCTTCCGCACCTATAAATACCACTTCAGTCATGGGTAACATCCCTACATCTTCTTCAGTAAAGACCGAAGCAAAGAATGCATTCAGTCTCTCCGCTATCGCCTTGTCGCCTCTTAGTGCCCCTTTAACTCCTATATCATCTGATGGACCAACTGACTCACAGGTTTTTTGCTACGAATGTGCTTGAAAAAATCTTTATTTCACGTTTTTGCTTTCGCAGCAAGCTTCTTCTCAAATTCTCCCTTTGCCTGCTTTATCAATGCCTTGCATTTGACTTGCCAGTGCTTGTGCTGTTTCCAGGTTTCGTCGTTTGGCTCTTTTTTCCATTTCCTGAAAGATGCTTTTTTGGCAACAACAGCCTCTCTGACCTCACCTTTAGACCATGCTGGCAGTTTTTTGGACTTCCTTCCACTTTTCTTAAAGCGTGGAATACAGCTGGTCTGGGCTGCCAAGATAGTATTTTTCAACAACACCCCAAGTTTGATGTAAGTCTTTAACCTTTGCAACTGCTCCTTTTAGTTTTTTAACTATTTTCCTCATTTTATCATAGTCTCCCTTTCGAAAGATAAAAGGTAGTACTGTGGATTTCCGTACTATCCCTCCTCCACTAATTAAATCAAAGGCGATCATGCTATGATCACTATTGCCAAGTGGCCCCAACACCCTTATTTCTTGCACTAGATCTGGTGTTCCACTAAGGACTAGATCTAATATGGCTTACCCTCTGGTCGGTTCATGAACCAGCTGCTCCAAGAAGCAATCATTTATGTCATCTAGGAACTTTATCTCCCTAGCATGTCCTGCCGTGACACTGACCCAGTCGATACCGGGGTAATTGAAATCACCCATTATTATTACTGCGCTGTAACTTTTGTTAGCTTCCGTGATTTCTTTGAGCATTTCATCATCCATTTGTTCATTCTGGCCAGGTGGTCGATAGTACAACCCCACTGCCATCGCCTTCCCCTTTTTACATGGAATTTCAATCCATAGAGATTCAACGGCAAATTTTGTTTCCTGCAAAACTTTAATCCTTTCTGACTCAATGCCCTCTCTAACATAGAGCGCAACCCTTCCACCAATTTGATCAGCTCTATCATTACAATATAGTTTGTACCCAGGTATCACAGTGTCCCACTGGTTGTCCTCCTTCCACCATGTCTCTGACATTCCAATCATATCTAACCTCTCATTTAGTGCTATATATTCTAACTCTCCCATCTTATTTTTTAGACTTCTAGCATTTGCATACAAGCATTTTAGAGATTGTATTTTAGTCATATTAATTTGGCTATTGGTAGACATGGGTAATTTGGGATCTTTAAGCTCTGTCTTCTCCATACTCGAGGGCATTTGGGCTACTTTACTCTTATTTGGAACCTCTCTGCTTTTGGTAGTATCCTTCAAGGATACATTCTTCCGAACCATCTGCTCTTGGGCGACTGTTGGCTTTCCCCTATTATCTAGTTTAAAAGCTGCTCTATCTCCTTTTTAAAGGTTAATGCCAGCAGCCTTGTTCCATCCCGATTAAGGTGAAGCCCATCCCTTCGGAAGAGCCACTCCTTTCCCCAGAATGTTCCCCAGTTCCTAACAAATCCAAAACCCTCATCTCTGCACCATTGTCTCATCCACACATTGAGACTCCGGAGCTCTGCCTGCCTTTTGGGCCCTGCACGTGGAGCGGGAAGCATTTCGGAGAACGCTACCCTGAAAGTTCTGTATTTCAACTTCCTACCTAAAAGTCTAAATTTAGCCTCCAGAACCTCCCTACCACATTTTCCTATGTCATTGGTACCGACATGTACCAAGACAGCAGACTCCTCCCCAGCACTATCTAAGACCTTATCTAGGTGGCGCGTGAGGTCCGCTACCTTCGCACCAGGCAGGCATGTTACCAGGCGATCCTCACGTCCACCAGCCACCCAGCTATCTACATGCCTAATGATTGAATCACCAACTATAACGGCTGTCCTAACCCTTCCCTCATGGGCACATGGTCCTGGAGAAACTTCCTCGGTGCGAGAGGGTTGTACATCACCTGGAGGACAGGTCCTAGTTACAAGATCACTTCTTGCCACACCAGGGTGATGCTCTCCTGTCACGTGACCTCTCTCCTCCATGGCAACAGGGATGCTGCCATACTGGAGGTGGGACTTCAGGACTATATCCCTGTAGGTCTTGTCTATGTACCTCTCTGTCTGTCTTATGTTTTCCAAGTCTGCTACTCTAGCCTCTAGAGAACGGACTCGTTCCCTGAGAGCAAAGAGCTCCTTGCACCTAGTGAACACGTAAGACCTCTCACCAACTGGGAGAAAATCATACATGTGACACTCAATGCAAAAGACTGGAAAGCCCCCATCTCGCTGCTGGACTGCTGTCTGCATCTTAGTTTTAAGTTTTTGTTTAGATCTTTAAGTTCTTTACTTACTAAGGGTTGCAATGGATATTTATACCAATAAAACTGTACCTAATACGTTTAATATACCTTGTTCACCTGAAGCTTAATTAATCTCATGTCCTTAGTGTATGACTGATTTGGGTAACGAGCTTCACCTGAGAGCACCTCCTGTCTTTTAAAATGTGTAAGTACCTATAAAGCTACGATTATCCCAGGGGTGGGTGGGTGTGGGGAGGGAGGGAGGGAAATAACACTTATTAAAAGAGGGCTGCTACACAGTACCCTGTCCTGTGCTGCTGAGGTAAGTTATATTCTTATTTGATTTAAATTATAGCTCTTTGCTGCTGCTAGGCTCTAACTTATTATGAAATTTAAATTACAAGCTCTCTGCTGGGTTCTAAATTTAACCAGAAAGCTCTCTTCTGAGTTTTAAATTTAAACTAAAAGTACTTTGCTGATGCTAGGCCCTGAGTGACTATTAAATTTAAACTACAAGCTCTCTGCTGGGTATGAAATTTAACCAGAAAGCTCTCTTCTGAAATCCTGATGAGTCATAGAACGTATCCGCTAGGTAAGCCGCTGCTGATTCCAGCTTGCACCTTCCTCCTCATCCCCTTTGGCATGAGTACCCGCTTGAATCCATCAAATGGAGGCTCTGGAAACATACGCCCCACATATAGCTGCCCTGAGAGACAGCGCACAGGTCTCAAAAGTCTGCTTCAGGAGTGTTTCTAGTTTCCTATCCTGTAAATCCTTAAGAGCCACTCCGCCCTCCACAGGAATTGTTGTTTTCTTAGTGACTGCTGATACCAAGGCATCCCCCTTAGGCGTCTTCAGTAAATCCTGTTCCTCTTGCGGTAAGGGATACAAGCGGCTGATAGTCCGAGCTCCACGTAGGGTGGCCTCCGGACATTCCCATTCAGACTCCACCATTTGCTTCATGATCCGGTGAACGGGAAAACACCGTTGTTCTGTTTTAAAACCTTGGAGCAGAGGATACTCTAAGGGTTGCACTTGAGGCGCCGGCAGAACAATATTCAAGGTTGCCAGTGTCTGGGAAATAAGCGCTCCCAACTCCTCTTTCCTAAACACTCGAAACAGGTTAGGATCCTCGTTAGCCCCCATCTCCCCCTCTTCCAGATCAGTGGCCCACTGATCCTGACCTGCTTCCGTAAGGATCTCTCCTTCAACTCCTTGAAGCTCTGGGATGAGCAGACCGACGATCTTGGTGTCTCCCTGCGCTCCTGGGACCAACTTGGAAGAACCTTCTCCTGGGTCCAATGGAGAAATTACTTTGTCTGGGTTCTGGGAGGACAGGGGGACAGAGTCTTTACCCTGAGCTTGATGCCATTTCAGACAATAAACCTGATGCAACGCCAAGATAAAGTCTGCAGAAAACACAGACACCAGGTTCCCTGGCGCTGTAGGCAACGATTGTGAGGGAGCTTCCCCCACTTTTACAGGTCTTTTTGACTTTGCCTTTTTCTTGGCTGACTTTGCCTGACCAGAACTCAAAACCCCCGTTTTCTCAAAAATGGCTGCCGTTCCTGCCATTTCCGAAGCATTCTGAGGACCTCCTAACAGATCGCAGGATTCGGGCCTGTTCTCCATGTCCGGCGATCCGAAGCGTGACGAAATAAAAAAGAAACAAACCCAGCCAACCAGGACCCTCGGATCCCCAAGCCCCCATTGACCACAGTGAATTTTCGCCAGAACCCGCGAGACACGTGCTCTTAGAAACCTAGAGAACAGAGCCGCCAAAATCACCCCGACCCTCTGACAGGCCTGAAAATGCCATCAGGAGGTTTCTGGTATGCCGCTGTAATGTCCGCACAAGTTACTCACTCCGCAGCCAGCGGTAGAGTACACCCGGATCCGGAGGCGGCCCGATGGTCTCTGGGGCTCCCAGTACCTCTGGCCGTCCTCCCCCTCGGCTAGGAGCAGATGACTGAGGCAGGCTCTGCCACTACCGCTCCGCGCCAAACAACCGGCCTCCTTTACCAGAAAAAATCAAAAACCTAAGAGCCCTGCTAGAACTCTGCTCCTGAAATCAATTTAAAAAGAGAAAAAAAAATAAAAAAACTAGCCTAACATTTCCTTTCGTTCTCCAGGAGCCAGCCAGCTAACGTCCTTTCCAGCTGCTGAGGACTGATAGACTGAGGTTCGGCCAGCAGGGGGAGCCAGATCCTTGCTCTGCAAAACTTCAGTGTTCAGTCCTCAGTTGCTGGAGAAGGCTGACAACCCTAACGTGCCTGGACTGGCCCGGAGAGACGAAGAGGAATACTATCTTGGAAGTCCAGGCCGGCTGTATTCCACGCTTTAAGAAAAGTGGAAGGAAGTCCAAAAAACTGCCAGCATGGTTTAAAGGTGGGGTCAGAGAGGCTGTTGTTGCCAAAAAAGCATCTTTCAGGAAATGGAAAAAAGCCAAATGACGAAAACTGGAAACAGCACAAGCACTGGCAAGTTAAATGCAAGGCATTGATAAGGCAGGCAAAGGGAGAATTTGAGAAGAAGCTTGCTGTGGAAGCAAAAATGCGTAATAAAGACTTTTTCAAGTACATTCGGAGCGAAAAACCTGTGAGAGAGTCAGTTGGGCCATTAGATGATAGAGGGGTTAAAGGGGCACTAAGAGGCGACAAGGCGATAGCACAGAGACTGAATGAATTCTTTGCTTCGGTCTTTACTGAGGAAGATGTAGGGATGTTACCCATGACTGAAGTAGTATTTAAAGGTGCGGAAGAATTGAAGGAAATATTGATACATCGGGAAGATGTATTACAACTATTTGATAAACTGAAGAGTAGCAAATCACCTGGACCAGATGATATATATCCAAGGGTGTTGAAAGAACTGAAATATGAGATTGCAGACCTGCTATTACTAATCTGTGAACTATCATTAAAATCATCTGTAATACCTGAAGATTGGAGGATGGCCAAAAAAGGGTTCCAGGGGTGATCCGGGAAACTACAGACCGGTGAGCCTGATGTCAGTACCAGGAAAAATGGAAGAAACCATCATAAAGAACAAAATTGGTGAACATGTAGATAGTCATGGCTTAATGGGAGACAGCCAACATGGCTTTAGACAAGGAAGATCTTGTCTTACTAATCTGTTATGTTTTTTTGAAGGTGTAAGTAAACAGGTAGACAAAGGTGAGTCGGTTGATATAGTGTATTTGGACTTTCAGAAAGCCTTTGACAAGGTCCCTCATCAGAGACCTTTGGCAAAAATAAAGAGTCAAGGGATAGCAGGCAGTGTACTATTGTGAATCAGGAACTGGTTATAAGACAGAAAGCAGAGGGTAGGGCTAAATGGCCAATTTTCCCAATGGAGAAAGATGAATAGTGCTGTACCCCAGGGATCTGTGCTGGGTCCGCTGCTTTTTGACATATTCATAAATGACCTGGAAAGGGGAATAACGAGTGAGGTTATCAAATTTGCAGATGACACAAAACTATTTAAAGTTGTTAAAACCCAAGAGGATTGTGGAAACTTGCAAGAGGATCTTCATAAACTGGAAGAGTGGGCATCAAAAGGAGCAGCTGGTTCATGAACCGACCAGAGGGGAAGCCATATTAGACCTAGTCCTTAGTGGAACACCAGATCTAGTGCAAGAGATAAGGTTGTTGGGGCCACTTGGCAATAGTGATCATAGCATGATCGCCTTTGATTTAATTAGTTGTGGAGGGATAGTAAGGAAATCCACAGTACTACCTTTTAACTTTCGAAAGGGAGACTATGATAAAATGAGGAAAACAGTTAAGAAAAAACTAAAAGGAGCAGTTGCAAATGTTAAAGACGTACATCAGGCTTGGCTGTTGTTGAAAAATACTATCTTGGAAGCCCAGACCAGCTGTATTCCATGCTTTAAGAAAAGTGGAAGGAAGTCCAAAATCTGCCAGCATGGTTTAAAGGTGAGGTTAGAGAGGCTGTTGTTGCCAAAAAAGCATCTTTCAGGAAATGGAAAAAAGAGCCAAACGACGAAACCTGGAAACAGCACAAGCACTGGCAAGTCAAATGCAAGGCACTGATAAGGCAGGCAAAGGGAGAATTTGAGAAGAAGCTTGCTGCGGAAACAAAAACGTGAAGTAAAGACCTTTTCAAGTACATTCGTAGCAAAAAACCTGTGAGAGAGTCAGTTGGTCCATTAGATGATAAAGGGGTTAAAGGAGCACTAAGAGGCGACAAGGCGATAGCGGAGAGATTGAATGAATTCTTTGCTTCAGTCTTTACTGAGGAAGATGTAGGGATGTTACCCATGATTGAAGTGGTATTTAAAGGTGCGGAAGAATTGAAGGAAATATCGATACATCTGGAAGATGTATTACAACTATTAGATAAACTGAAGAGTAGCAAATCACCTGGGCCGGATGGTATACATCCAAGGGTGTTGAAAGAACTGAAATATGAGATTGCAGACCTGCTATTAGTAATCTGTGAACTATCATTAAAATCATCTCTAATACCTGAAGATTGGAGGATCGCCAATGTAACACCAATTTTTAAAAAGGGTTCCAGGGGTGATCCGGGAAACTACAGACCGGTGAGCCTGACATCAGTACCAGGAAAGATGGTAGAAACTATCATAAAGAATAAAATTACTCAGCATGTAGATAGTAATGACCTAATGGGAGACAGCCAACATGGCTTTAGACAAGGAAGATCTTGTCTTACTAATCTGTTATGTTTTTTTGAAGGAGTGAATAATCAGGTGGACAAAGGTGAGTCGGTTGATATTGTGTATCTGGACTTTCAGAAAGCCTTTAACAAGGTCCCTCATCAGAGACTTTTGGCAAAACTAAAGAGTCATGGGATAGGAGGCAGTGTACTATTGTGGATCAGGAACTGGTTAAAAGATAGAAAGCAGAGGGTCGGGTTAAATGGCCAATTTTCCCAATGGAGAAAGGTGAATAGTGGTGTACCCCAGGGATCTGTGCTGGGTCTGCTGCTTTTTGACATATTCATAAATGACCTGGAAAGTGGAATAACGAGTGAGGTTATCAAATTTGCAGATGACACAAAACTATTTAAAGTTGTTAAAACCCAAGAGGATTGTGGAAAATTGCAAGAGGATCTTGATAAATTGGAAGACTGGGCATCAAAATGGCAGATGAAATTTAATGTGGACACGTGCAAGGTTATGCACCTAGGGAAGAACAACCCAAACTATGGTTACACGATGCAAGGTTCCACATTAGGAACCACCACCCAGGAAAAAGATTTAGGCATCATTGTGGATAACATGTTAAAACCCTCGGCCCAGTGTGCAGCGGCGGCCAAGAGAGCAAATAGAATGCTAGGTATGATAAGGAAAGGAATGGAAAATAAAACAAAAGATATTATAATGCCTCTATATCGTTCCATGGTGAGACCGCACCTTGAATATTGTGTGCAATTCTGGTCGCCGTATCTTAAAAAGGATATAGCGATTTTAGAAAAGGTTCAGAGAAGAGCCACCAAAATGGTAAAGGGGATGGAAGGATACTCCTATGAAGAAAGGCTAAAAAGGTTAGGGCTCTTTAACCTGGAAAAGAGACGGCTGAGGGGTGATATGATAGAAGTCTATAAATTAATGAACGGAGTGGAACGGGTAAACGTAGATCGATTGTTTACCTTATCAGAATATAGAAAGACTAGGGGATATGCAATGAAGCTACAGGGTAAACTATTTAAGACTAATAAAAGAAAATATTTTTTCACTCAACGTGTAATCAAACTCTGGAATTTGTTACCGGAGGATGTAGTAAAGGCTGTTAGTGTAGCTGGGTTTAAAAAAGGTTTGGACAAGTTCCTGGAGGAAAGGTCCATAAACCATTATTAAGAAGGAACCCAGGATATCAATGCTTGAACCAATACAAGCATTGTGGAACCTGTGTCTCTTGGGGAAACTGCTAGGTACGTATGTCCTAGATTGGCCACTGTTGGAAACAGAATACTGGGCTTGATGGACCTTGGTCTGACCCAGTATGGTATATCTTATGTTCTTATCACGGACGGAGGAGTGAGAGATAAGTCGGGCAGCGGTGTTTTGTATAAGTTGGAGACGACGGAGCTGGACAGTGGGGAGACCGGCTAGAACTGAATTGCAAAAGTCAAGACAGGACATAACGAGCGAAAGGAGGAGGGTGGTGAGGGCCTGTGTGGAAAGGAAAGGCCTGATGGCACAGATTTGGCGCAGATAAAAGAAAGAAAGTTTTGAAACATGTGCAACGTGGTCGCGGAAAGTCAGAGCAGGATCAAAGAGGACACCAAGGTAACGAAGGGAAGAGACCATAGGAACTGGTGAACCAGAGAAAGAAGGGGAGAGTGTGGGCGGGGAGGCATCACGAGTGAACCACATGGCAAGGGTTTTGGTAAGATTGAGGTGCAAGCAATGAGTAGTGAGCCAATTGGCGACAGCAGTAAGGCAAGTGTTTAGAGGAGAGAGATCGAGAGAAAGGGGGGAAGTGTGGTAAAGAAGGAGCAAGTCATCAGCATAGTAGAAGGCAGATATCCCGTGTTGCTGGACTAGGAGGGAAAGAGGTGTGAGAAAGATATTGAAGAGATGAGGTGCCAGGACCGAGCCTTGGAGGACTCCACAGAGAAGGGGAGTAGGTTCAGAGGCAGCGGAGGAGGAGGAGTCGTGGGTAGGATGGACAGAGAAAGACCTGGAGTAGAGAAAGGAGTGAAACCAGTGAAGGACCGTGCTACAAAGACTAGCTTCACGCAGACAAACTAGGAGGAGGGAGTGGTCAACGAGATTGAAGGCAGCCGAAAGGTCAAGGGAAACTGCCACCGAGAGATCACCACGGTCGTGAGCAGTGTGAATTTCATTCAGAAAGCCCAACAGAACAGTGGACAAGTTCAAAGCTATACACCTAGGGAAGAACAACCCAAACTATGGTTACACGATGCAAGGTTCCACATTAGGAACCACCATCCAGGAAAAAGATTTAGGCGTCATTTTGGATAACATGTTAAAACCCTCCGCCCAGTGTGCAGCGGTGGCCAAGAGAGCAAATAGAATGCTAGGAATGGAAAATAAAACAAAGGATATTATAATGCCTCTGTATAGTTCCATGGTATGACCGCATCTTGAATATTGTGTGCAATTCTGGTCGCCGTATCTTAAAAAGGATATAGCGTTATTAGAAAAGGTTCAGGGAAGAGCCACCAAAATGGTAAAGGGGATGGAAGGATACCCCTATGAAGAAAGGCTAAAAAGGTTAGGGCTCTTTAACCTGGAAAAGAGACGACTGAGGGGAGATATGATAGACGTCTATAAATTAATGAACGGAGTGGAAAGGGTAAACGTAGATCGATTGTTTACGTTATCAGAACATAGAAAGACTATGGGACATGCAATGAAGCTACAGGGTAAACTATTTAAGACAAATAAAAGAAAATATTTTTTCATCAACGTGTAATCAAACTCTGGAATTTGTTACCGGAGGATGTAGTAAAGGCTGTTAGTGTAGCTGGGTTAAAAAAAGGTTTAGACACGTTCCTGGAGGACAGGTCCATAAACTATTATTAAAAAGGGACCCAGGATATCAATGTTTGACCCAATACAAGCACTGTGGAACCTGTGTCTTTGGGGGAAACTGCTAGGTAAGTATGACCTAGATTGGCCACTGTTGGAAACAGGATACTGGGCTTGATGGACCTTGGTCTGACCCAGTATGGCATATCTTATGTTATGTTCTTAACATAAGCACTGGCCAGTTAGATGCAAGGCATTGATAAGGCAGGCAAAGAGAGAATTTGAAAAAAAAGCTTGCCGTGGAAGCAAAAACACATAATAACTTTTTCAAGTACATTCGTAGCAAAAAACCTGTGAGAGAGTGAATTAGACCATTGGATGATAGAGGGGTAAAAGGGGCACTAAGAGGAGACAAGGATAGAAGGGTAAAAGGGGCACTAAGAGCGGACAAGGCCATAGCGGACAGACTGAATGAATTCTTAGCTTCAGGCTTTACTGAGGAAGATGCAGGGAAGCTACCCATGCCTGAAAGGTAAAGTTAAGCTTTACCTGCTAATTGGCTTTCCTTGAGGAACTCCAGTCCAGTCCCACACCTCTGGGTAGTCAACCCCTACCAGCAGCTTGGAGACTAAGCATGTCACCTTTTTGATGACATCACTATACTTAGGCAGCTGGTTCCTCCTTCCAGCTCCAGTACCTATTGACAAAGCAGACTCACGGGAGCAACAAATAAGTAGTCAACACATTATTAACCAAACTCTATCTAACTACATTAGGACCCCACCAATACTCGTGGCCTCCTTCCCCCAGAACAAGGAAGCTTGCTCGTGGAGCATGTCCCCATCCCAGGTAAGGAAAAACCTAGGGTACCCTGCCCCAGGCAAGACAACAAACCACAATCTCCTCAATACTCACTATTCCTGAACGTCGATACTATGCAAGCAAAATGTTCAACGGACCCCCCAAGTGTACACTGATCTTCAGGTCCGGGATCATGACATTCACCCATTATAATGCTAGGGAGGGATCCAGGATTGGAATGGAGCTCCTCAAGGAAAGCCAATTAGCAGGTAAGGCCTAATTTTACCTACCTTATCATCCTTTCAGTCCAATACCGCATCTCTGGGATGTAACAGAGCAGTACTAACGACAGGAGGGGCCCACGAATGCAGCCTGAATCACCGCTGCCCCAAATCTGGCATCCCCTGCCACTTGGACATCCAGATAATAATGCTTCAGAAAAGTGTGCAGGAAAGACCAGGTGGCTGCCCTACAAATGTCTGCTGGCGATACCATGCTGAATTCCGCAGAGGAGACTGCTTGAGCTCTTGTCGAATGAGCCCTCAGCCCCTCCAGCACAGGCTTCCCTCTCACCAAGTAAGCGGAGACAATCGCCTCCTTGATCCACCTAGCTATTGAAGCCTTGGCTGCTGCTTCACCTTTGCACAGCTCCCCAAACAGAATGCACAAACGATCTGACTTCCAAAACGGAGCTGTCCTTTTCAAATATCTCCGTAAAACCTGGCAGACATCAAGGAGATGCCACTATAGATCTGACAGCGCCGGCAGGGAAACCGGTTGATTCACGTGACTGAGCTTACTGGGGCTGGAAGGCGGAACCGGCTGCCTAAGTACAGTGATGTCATCAAAAATGTAACCTGCTCAGTCTCCAAGCTGCTGGTGGGGGCTGACTACCCAGAGATGCGGGACTGGACTGGAGGGACGATAAGGGATGGTATTTAAAGGTGGCTCCCTATCCATTTCCGCATCCAGTTCAAACCTCTCCTCCTGACCTATAAGTTCATTCATTCTGCAGCTCCTCACTACCTTTCCTCTCTTATCACTCCCTACACCCCTCCTCAGGAACTCCATTCTTCTAGCAAATCACTTCTATTGCTAATGCTAGACTTAACTCCTTTCACCTCAGGGGCAGCTCATGACAATCTGCTGCCTGAGGCGAAGAATGAGATGGCGCCCCCCCCCCTCACTTAAAGGTGGGTCGGACTTTTTCAGATCTCCAATCAGGGATTGAACCAAACCAAAAAGCCAATTAGATTATATGGAGGAAATGCAATATGTTTGCACACAGGGCCGTACCGAGCTGCAATCGCACCCTGTGTGACTTGCAGCTCGGGCGCGTGCCCCCTCCTCCCCCCCCATACCTCCGTCCAGAGCTGCCTGCTCTTTCCCTGCTGCCGCCGCCCTCTGTTCTTTTCACGGCAGCGCCAGCAGCAGGGAAAGAGAAGGCAGCGCTTGATGGAGGTATGGGGAGGAGGGGGGGGGGGCATGCGCCCGATCTGAAAGGCACTGGCACTTTAAGCAGATCTGTTCCTCCCTGCTCTGACATCGTGTCGGAGGAGGGAGGGACCAGACCTGCTTAAAGTGCTGCGAAAAGGCTTGGGGGCACATTTTGGCTGCCTACTATTATCCTGCCAGCGGCGACAGGGCAACAGCAGACAGCCGAAATGCGCCCCCCAAGCCTTTGTGGCTGCACTGCTTCCACAAGGCTAGGTACAGTCCTGTTTGCACACCAAGGAACTAACAGAGAGCAAGAACCAACAGCACAGTTTATAAAACTAAATTATAACTCATTTTTATTTTGTTGTTATAAACTGCTTTATGGTTCTTGCTTTTTCTTTTCCAACATATATTTTGCATCCACAGTGCGTGCAGAGCAGAACCAGGACATTCACCCACAGAACTCAATATTTTAAAAAAACCATCTGATTCTGATCAGCTCACTAACGACAACAACCACCACTATTCTCCAGTACCAGGCATATTGTGAACTAATACAAAACCCTACAACAAAGGGCAAACCTACCATACCACATCAGCACAAACTTCCAAAACTCACATAAGGAGCCCATCCAAAAAAAGCATCACTGTAAATACTACAGTGGGCCCTGGAACATCCATACACCTATTTGAAAAGCTGAACAAGTCAAATTACTACAGTACAGTATAGATTCTTTATGTACAAACTCCATGTTAACAGAATACCTGGCCTCAGTCACACATTCACAACATCGACCCGCACCAAGTACAGAATAAGTAACCATAATCTAAAGTAAAAATAAAAATATGTAGATAAAATTTAAACTGAAACACCAAGAAGCCAGAGTCCACATGTAGTGCAACATCAGATAAATAAGAGATGCAGTTCCCCATTACTGTGTAAAATATAAAAATAGCACAAAGTCCAATCACTAAAATTAATAAAATTATTTTTTCTACCTTTGTTGTCTGACCATTTTATTCTCTGTTCATGCTGGTCCCGATCTGAGGCTTCTGCTTTCCTTTCTTCTCTTAGCTCTCTTTCTGTGGTCTATGGTCCATCTGCCATTTCTTATCTCTTCTTTTGTTTTCTTCACTTCCTTCCATCAGCCCATTTCCAGTTCCAGTAACCCTACCCAGTATCAGCCCCCTTTCCAGTCTTCCCCTCCTAGTACCTTCCAATGTCAACCGCATTGCATTCCCACGACTGCCACTGGTGTCCATTCTCTTTCAATCCCTTTCCTTCCCCACAGCCCCTTCTAGTCCAAATACCATCCCAGTTATCAGCTCACGTCCACTCTCAGTGCCACCCCCCCCAGTCAGCTCCCTTCCAGTCGCCCTACCCTCTGTCCATCCCCTTCCAGTGCCATTCGCACGTCAGCTCCCTTCCAGCCTCCTCCCCATTACCCAGCCACCTACCACTCCCATCCCCAAGTGTCAGCTCCCTTCCAGTCCTCCTTCAGTACATCCCAGGTGTCAGCTCCATCCCAGCCCCCTCCTTCCTTCGCCATATCAGCTCCTTTCCAGCCCCCTTCTTTCCCCGTGTCAGCTCCCTTCCTGCCCCCTCCTTCCCCTGACAGACCCTATCAGTATCTGCTCTCTTCCAGTCCTATTCTCCCATCCCCCCATCAGCCCATTTCCAGTTCTAACCCCCCTGAAAGCCCATTACCAGTCCTAGCCCCCCTCCCGATCAACCTATTTCTACTCTTACCCCCCCCATCAGCCCTCCAGTCCTAGTACACCCCCCCCATCAGCCCATTGCTATTTCCTGACCTGGGCTACTCCCCCCCCCCCCCAGCCCAGCCTGACCTTCTGAAGGGAAATTGAATAATAAAAAAAAAGTGGTTGCAGAAGCTGCTGCCGCTGCAGCATGAAGTGCCCCGTGGCCACTGCCTCCCCGAAGAGCCCTGACAGCTACCAGTCTCCCCCCCCCGCGCCAGCTCAGCTTTGCAGAGCCACGCGAAGGGAGAGTGTTTCCCTTTCCCGCAACTCTGATGGGAAACAGCATTTCCTGTTCCCCATCAGTGCCGGTGGGCTCAAATTTAATAGAGCCGTGGGAAAGGAAAATAGTCCCTTTGCGCGGCTCTGCAAAGCTGAGCCGGGGGGGGGGGGGGAATGGTAGCTGTCATGGCTTTTTGGGGAGGCGGTGGTCACAGGGCACTTCATGCTGCTGCTACAGCAGTGGCAGCAGCTTCTGCAACCATGTTTTTTAAAAAATTTTTGAAGGCCAAGTGAGGTGGTCTTTTTGGGGGCAATTTTTGCAGCCCCCAAAAAGTTGCCACCTGAGGCTACCATTTCACTCGGCCTCATTATAGAGCCGCCCCTGTTTCACCTTGCTCACCTTATGCCTGGAACAAATTACCTGAGTCTGTACATCAGGCGCCTTCTCTGGTCCTTTTCATGTCCAGCTGCAAACTCATCTCTTCACTGCTGCTTTTGGGTCTTGACTCACCTGGTCTCCTTTGTTTTCCTTACCATTTTCCTTAGATGTATCTCATGTCTACATCTACTGTGTTGTCTGTCTTGACTAGATTGTAAACTCTGATGAGCAAGGACCATCTTTTACATGTGTCTGTGCAGTGCTGCATACGTGTTGTAGTGCTATACAAATGCTCAGTAGTAGTAGTAGTAATATAAGGGAAGGAATGGAGAATAAACAAAAGATATTATAATGACTCTGTATCGTGCCATGGTGCGAACGCACCTTGGATATTGTGTGCGATTCTGGTCGTCATATCTTAAAAAGGATATAGTGGAATTAGAAAAGGTACAGAGAAGATCCCCAAAATGGTAAAGGGAATGGGAGGATACCCCCTATGGGGAAAGGCTTAAAAGGTTAGAGCTCTTCAACTTGGACGGCTGAGGGGAGATATGATAGAGGTCTATAAATTAATGGAGTGGAGTGGGTAAACATAGATCCATTGTTTACGCCATCAAAAAGTAGAAAGGCTAGGGGACACACAATGAAGCTACAATGTAACCCATTTAAGACTAATGAGAGAAAGTATCTTTTTACTCAACAAGTAATCAAACTCTGGAATTTATTACCAGAGGGTGTAGTAAAAGCTGTTAGTGTAGCTGGATTTAAAAAAGGTTTAGGCAAGTTCCTGGAAGAAAGGTCCATAAAATAAAGGTAAAGGTAAAAAGTGGACTGTTGTAGTTGTTGTTATGGAAGGACAGACTAGATGGGCCTTGTGGTCTTTTTCTGTCATCATGTTTCTATGAGGACAGTAACTGAATTCAAAAAAGCATGGGACCAACACAGAGGATCTCTAAAGGTAAAAAGTGGACTGTTGTAGTTGTTGTTATGGAAGGACAGACTAGATGGGCCTTGTGGTCTTTTTCTGTCATCATGTTTCTATGTTTCTATTATTAAAGATGACCTGGGAAATCCACTGCTTGCCCCAGGACGAGCATTGTAGAACCTGTGTGCCTTTTTGGGAACCTACTAGGTACTTGTGACCTGGATTGGCCACTGCTGGAAACAGGATACTGGACCTTGTTCTGACCCAGTATGACTTATCTGATGTAGGAATGAAAGGGGCACCAATTCTGACCCTCTTGAAGGCATTAGCAGTCACATCACATCAAGTTGTACTACACCACATAGTCCCCCAGCAGCCTGCAGTGGAAGATACTTGCAGCAAAACATGTTGCTTAAGCAAAAAGGAGTAAAGCAGTTTGCGCCAACGTAAAAAGATAGCAGCAGCAGCAGCAGCAGCAGCAAATGACCACGGGAATGGAGAGGGACGCAAGTCCCCAAGCTACTGTATTTGTAGCGCTATGGCAGGATGAAAACACTCCAACCAATCTGTTGTGGGTGCAGGTTTTGTGCTGAAGTTCCGATCACAGCCAATAGGAGACAGGAATAGAGCAAAGAATTGGATGTTTGCTGCTGGGGTTAAGTACAGAAGAGACAACGGGGCTGCCAGGACTGGGAAGGGAAGGAGGGCAGCCATCAGCATGAAAACCGAACAGTTTAGAACTACTATCCAGATGGTCGCCATGAGTCGACACCAACTCGACGGCACTTAACAACATGTAACAAAGGGCGGGGGCAAAACTAAAAGTTCCCTAAGGCGCCTAACATTCGTGTAGTGACCATAGTAACTAACGCCTGCAAACACAGGGTGCCCATCCCCCCTTCTCTGAACATCGGCGTCTACCGTTTCCTCTATGCCTTCTCTATTATACTGTGAGCTTTCCATATTCATCCCTCAGCCCCCTCAGAAATTAAAACGCCTGCAGCCCATCGTTCTGCTGCTCTGCGGCCATAAACACAAGTTATTAACGCTGAGGGAGACGTGAACACGTAAGTCATCATCCCTCGGATGACGTATCAGGAAGTGGCGGTGGCAGCAGCGGTGGTGGTGGCCGGATGTGAAGCGTTTGTACGGCTGCAGTCATGGAACCGTAAGTGAGCTTGTGCGGGCACGCGAGGGACCCTGTGTCCCTATTCGCTGTGCTCCGTGGCAACAGTTGTTAAGGGTCGTGAATGGGGCAGGGACAAGATCGTATCCTGGCGAGGAGTATATGTGTGTCTGTTTGCAGCTGAATGGTGACATGGTCCTACTCCTGGGTCCCGGTGTCTGCACTGGTGTTGCTGTTTGTTTTCTTTCTTTCTGTCTGTCTGGGGCAATTTCTCCATATGGGTTACTTTTTCGTATATCATTCATGACGACCATGAACCGCGCTCCTAAGCCAGGGATCTCTGGGGCTGCAGCGGTCTCTCCTGCTCTTGTGTTAGTTCGTTGCTCCTATGCATCTCCGTGCCCCCGTCTGTTTTTTTTAAGGTAATTTCTGGTGGCTGCAGGACTTTCCCTGAAGTTGTTTCCCGAGGTGATCTTGTTTGAGCCCACTTCTGTGTTGCTGGAGAGTGGCACCGCTTTGTTTCCACAAATTAGATGTAGTTTAATTGCTGTACTCTAAGGATACGCATTCTACTACTATTAATCATTTATATAGTGCTACAAGATGTGTGCACTGCTCATCAGAGTTTACAATCTAATCAAGACAGACAGTACAATCAGGTCTGGCCCATCCACTAGACTGCCTAGGTGGCCAGCAGCATACATGGGTAGTCGTGCTGTGCCCCCCTTCAGCTGCTGCCAGTTTCATTTGGGAGAGGGAGTGCAGCAGCAGCAGCAAAAAGCCACCGCTTTTGGAAATGCTGGCGCTGCCCATGTTCCCCCCCCCCCCCCCCTGAGATGGAATCAGCTGCGGGGGGGAGGGGGGGCGACGGAGGCAAGGCCGTACCGACGGTGAAAAGTGCCCTGTGCAAGTTGCACATCGGGTGTGTGCGTGCGCCCCCCTCCCGCACCTCCATCTAGCCACTTTATGGGGGTGGGAGAGAAGAGGTGCGTACCCAATGTGCAACTCGCCGGCACAATATGCAGATCTGGACCCTCCCGGAGAGACCAGATCTGCTTAGTGTGCCGGCGAGAAGACTTAAGGGGCGCATTTTGGCTCTCTGCTGCTGCTAAAGTGGCAGCAGCAGGCAATGGCAGAGAGCCAAAATGTGCCCCTTAAGTCTTTGCGCCCTGTGCGGCCGCACCGCTCGCACAGGGCTTGGTACGGTTGTGGACGGAGGCATCAGCTGGGGGGATGTCTGTGGAGGTGGGGTAGCAGAAACCCTTGGGCCAGCCCTGAGTACAGTAGACAAGAACATGGATACAGTTTAGAAGGGTAATGAGGCTGAAGGAGAACAAAAGATTGCGATCCAAAAGCGACCTGAAAGAGGTGAGCCTTTAGCATGGATTTGACAAGGGGAAGAGATGATACCTGTTGTAAAGATACAGGTAGTTTGTGCCAGGCATATGGAGTAGCAAGGAGAAAGGATTGAAGTCTGGAATTGTCTGTTGAAGAGAAGGGCATAGAGAGAAGCAAGCCAGAGGAACAGCAGAGCTCACAAGAAGGGGTGTAGGGAAGAGAGGAAAGGTAGTGAAGAGCAATAGAATGAATGCAGGGTTGGTCCAAAGGGTTGGAGCCCTAGGCGAATCTCAAGTTTTTCACCCCCTCTGGCTGTCAAAGTCTATTATTTAGCTTTGAATGGCTGCTTTTGATGACCTCCAGAGGTTGCTGCCCTAGGTGACAGCCTAGTTTGCCTAGTAGTTGGGCTGGAATGAATGCACTTATAGGTTAGAAGGAGAAGTCTGTATTGAATACGGAAATGGAAGGGAAGCCAATGAAGTGATCTGAGAAGAAGGGTTAGATGAGTATATTGGGCCTGGTGGAAGATTAGCCGCACAACAGAGTTTTGAACAGATTGAAGGGGAGAAAGATGAATTGAGGGAGATCTGCAAGGACGAGGTTGCAATAGTAGAGGCAAGAAGTGACTAAAGAGTGGATAAGTGTTTTAGTAGTGTGTTCAGAAAGGAAAAAGCAAATTTTGTTAATGTTGTAGAGAAAGAAAAGACAGTTTTTTTGCTATCTATTGGATATGTAAGGAGAAGGAGGAGTTGAAGATGATTCCAAGGTTGCGGACTGAGGAAACAGGAAGCAGAAGAGTGTTATCAGCAGAGATAGAGAAGGAGGGAAGAGAGTTTAGGGGGGAAAATAAGAAGTTTTGTTTTGGCAAGGTTCGGTTTCAGATGCCAGTGAGACATCCGATGTCAGATAGGCAGGCAGATATACAGGCTTGGAGTGTAAGAGAAATATCAGGTGTAGATAGATCTGAGAGTCATCATCATAAAAATGATATTGAAAGCCATGGGAGGAGATGAGAGCATCAAGGGACTGCGTATATAGAGAGAGAAAAGGAGAGGGCCTAGAGCAGAGCCTTGAGGTACACCAACAGAGAGAGGGATAGAGTTAGAGGAACCGCCAGAACAGATACTGAAGAAGTGATGAGAGAGATAAGAAGAGAACCAAGACAGTACAGAGCCCACAGGTGGTGGTCAAAAGCAGCAGAAAGGTCAAGAAGAATGAGGACTGAGTAAAGGCCTTTGGATTTAGCTAGAAACAAGTTGGCTGGAGGCTTTAGCAAGGGCCATTTCAGTAGAGTACAAAGGACGAAAGCCAGATTGAAATGGATCGAGGAGGGCTTGAGAGGAGAGAAAATCAAGGCAATGGTGGAGACCTGCACGTTCAAGAATTTTGGAAATGAAGGGAAGATGGGAGATGGTTCGTTAATTAAAAGGACCAGTAGAGTCAAGTGGTTTCTCGAGGAGAGGTATGACCAGAACATGGTTGAAGGCTGCAGGGAAAGTTGCAATATAGAATGATAGGTTGAGAATGTATGTGATGGGAGGGATGATGGCGTCAAGAAGATGGATGGGGATAGGATCAGAGGAACATGCTTTAGGTATGCTTACTAATGCTAATTTTCAGTACCTTTGTGCATGCTAATGGTCAGAAACTAATGTGAGGTCCAGTCCATACCCACACTAACTGTTGGGGACAGTTCCAGCATGTCCCCATGCAATTAACATGGGTCAGAGGTATCTGCTGCAAGGGCCAGCTCCAACCACTGAGCAAAGAGCAAAGCATTCAAAGCTGAACAATAGAGTCTGACAGCTGGGAGGGGGGCATAAGCTTAAGGTTTGCTTAGGGCACCAACACCTTGAACCAACTCTGGGGCCGGCCTTGTCTGCTGCGTTAACCTGGCAGCCGTGCTAACTGCAGCAATCACTGTTAGCCTCAGTCAATGTCTCCTGCAGTGTGCCGTTAATGCTTGCTCTCTGCTCTGATCCTGTTTGGTCCCCATTTTGACCCATGTTAAGCCGTTAGTGTGGGATTGTTTTTACCATGGTGGCTTTTCTAGCATAGGTAATGGTTTCTATGTGCTATCTGCTTTGATTAGGAGTTAGTGCATGGTAACCATTACTGCTCTTCAGTAAACATGCCCCTCAGTGCTTTCAGAATTGATGTAATGCATGCTAACCTATGAGTTAACACACATTTAAGTTGATTAATGCATGTTCAAAAATACTGATGCACATTTAATACCTTTTATTAACACACTTGTGAAATGAACAAAAAAAATCTGAAAGCAGGGGGAATAAGATCTGAAAATTATAATGAACTGACAAAAGTTTTCCTTGCCCATCATTACTCTGCACTATCCTTAACAAAAGAAGAGAGGGTCTGATACTGGCAGGGCCAATCTAAGGATGTTGAGTGCACAAGGCAAACCTTTAGCCTTACATAATCCCCCTTGAGATTTTGATAATTAAACTCAATCAACACCACCCCTCTCATAACAAAAAAGGGGGCTGTTGTAGTTGTTGATATGGAAGGACAGACTAGATAGGCCATGTGGTCTCTTTCTGTTGTCATTTTTCTATGTTAATCTTGCAAAAATATATAGTTCAACATCATACTTTTTAAATATTAATCTTTGCTTTATATGTATGTATGTGCCCACCCTTCCTAAAGGTTAAAGAATGTGCTGATGATTCTTTGAGTTTGTGTAGCCATCAGGATCTGTTGTTTTTGTTTTGGCTGTTACTGCTCTTTGCTGCCCCACAGAATCTACCCCTTAGGTGACTGTCTAGTCTTGCCTGATGGTTGAGCCAGCCTTGGGTACCTGCTGATCCAAAGAGCATTATTTCCCTCCTGGCTTTTTGTGAAATTTTGTAGCACCAGTAGGATGAATAGCATTTACTGTACAAGTGTGCAGAATAATATTTCTCCAATATGCAGAATAAGTTTTCTTTATAAATGTGCTTAGCCTGAAAAAAAAAAGTGATCCTGCCAGCAGAAGTAATAATTTATTGCCATTTGCTAGGTGTGTTTTGCCTAGCGTCTCTTGTTGATGGTTCACCAGGCTCAGGGTGTGCAAGTTGTTTGTCCATATGAATGTTTGTGCATGCATATGCTAGCTGTCCTCTTTCCCCCCACCCCCTTGTAGGATGACAAGCCCTCTTCTGTAACAGGAAGAAAAGGATTCAAGAGAGGTACATTGTGCCTGCGGGAGCCGCACGCCCCACAGGCAGAAAAGGAGTGCAAGGTTATGATCGTGGCCAAGAGAGGTGGGAGTGCAAGGCCAGTATAGAATTGGGGCAAAAGAGAAGCACAGAAGTTAGGAGAAATTTAAAGAAGCAGTGGTTTAGGGAAAGGAAGATTGAGGGGAGTGTGGAATGACGGACAGAGTGAGAGTGTGGGAGAAAGGGAAAGTTTATGAAGGAGAACAGTGGGGTTGGGAGGTCAGCAGAAGAGATGTGGGAGGATGGAGGGAAGAGTGCAAGGGTTTGGAGATTGAAGAGATAAATTAATGGGGAGAAATGGCCACAATATATGTACATGCCAAAAGGCTCAGTCCCTCCCTCCCTCCCTCCCTCCCCCCCTCCCCCCCCCCCCCCAGAAGATGTACAGGCATCCCACCTTCGCATTGTACTTACACAGAGGCCAAGTCTATTCTGGCCGTCCAGCCCCTGTGCAGCCCCTCAGAATCTGGGTGTACAGTGGTAGCACCCAATTCTGATCCTGCGGCGGCTAGATATGCCTGTGGGATCAGAATATGGTCTACTGACCTGGGCGTGCAGGCTGGGCCCCAATTCTGATGGGCCGCACGCCCAGTAGATCCCTGGCTAACTCAGCTAGGCTCCGTAATGGAGCCGCTGTGCCATGGCATCTTGGCTGTGTTACAGAGACGCGATCCCTGTCCACTGACCCAAATTGCTCCTTCCCCGCAGTCCGACCCCCGATCTGGCCTTCCATGGCCAGAGTCGGGCTGTGGGGTACCCCCTGCACCCATTCATTGTTTTGTCCTGGCCCAGTGTCCAGAGGGACTAATTCTACCTTTGAGATGGAATAAGTCCCCGGTCTACGTGGCCAACCCCAGACGTATAGGGCCGGCCTCGGAATTGGCCCTGCACATCTGGGGTCATGGCCCTCCCTCGCTTCGCCTCTAGACCGCCCCTTCCTGCCTCCATCTATGGCTCCCTGTTCAACAGTGCTGTTTGTATGGGGAGCCTTTGCACTGGGAGCGGCAGGGGGACGAATAGCGTGGATGTACATCCAGGCAGGATGTATAACCCCACTATGTGGCACAGAATGACCCCCATAGGCTCCCCATCTCTGTACATCAAACACACACAGGCACCCACAACATGTGTTCACACACAGTCACCCCACCTCCGCAACATGCATATACATATCTGCAGCCAGGGCCGGCCCCAGAGTTGGTTCAAGGTGTTGGTGCCCTAGTTAAACCTTTAGCCTAACCCCCCCCCCCCCTGGCTGTCAGAATCTATTGTTTAGCTGTGAATGCTTTGCTCTTTGTTGCCCCCCAAGACATTGCTGCCCAAGGCGACAGCCTAGTTTGTCTAGTGGTTGGGCCGCCCTGCCTGCAGTGCACACATGAGTATGCATGAAGCGCCTGACACTCTCCATGATACACACACACACCTACTCGCACGTGCATGCAGCCCCAACAGTCCCCATGAGAGATGCACATGCATGTATGTAGCCCTCAAAACTTCTGATGAAATACACAGATGAACCACTGAATGCCTCATTCTACAATGGGGGAAATGTGCCATTGTGTCGCACTCAAATGTGAACTTTTCAACTTGTTTACATTTTGCTGACAGTCATGGAATCCGTCTTACTTTTCTGCTGTCTGATTTGAGATTGGGGGAGAGATACCACTGATTTGGAGCTGGAAAGAGTCATTCACTAAAGGATGTGATGCAGGAGAAGTTAACATTAACTTTCCTATGGGTGTTTGACTATTAGCTGTTTTCTCAGCAACTTCCTTTTCTACAGATTATGTGCAAGACATATCCTTTCTTGTAGCCACCTTTTTCTTTATTTCTTTAAAATATTTATAGACTGCTTTCTTTGTCCCCAAGGGTCATCCAAAGTGGTTGCTATATTCATAAAAACCTAAAACAAAGAGAGCAAGCCAGAAGCATGCAGACATGGGTCTGCTTTATGATTGATTGGTTGAACCTATATCTTGCACATAGCATTCCTGCACATGAGCATCTATCTGGCACATAAACAGCAATAATATTCTGTGCAGAAGCTCTGCTAAGAATAATATCAGTGTTCATGAATATTGATGTTTATGTGCCAAATAGCATTCCAGTACATTCACATAACATTATGTTTATTAAAAATTGTTATGCCACCCTTCAAGGAGATAGCAGAATGGTTTACAATGAAAAAAAAATGGTTAAAATACAGAAAAGAAAAAAACTCCATAAAATCATAGGAAAGAAGAGCACAGCCGTTCTAGTAAGGAGGAGGGAGAGAGGTGGAGGAGGAGCAGATGTCATCGGCAGAGGGCCCGGCATGTCATGTGATTGGAATGTCATAAGTAGCGTGAAACAAAAAAATTCTGAGTTGAGATTTGAAGGCATTGTAGGAGAGAACCAGTCTGTCAGAGGGGAGAGTATTCCAGAACTGTGGACTGAGGAAGTAGAAGGCAGAGTGTTGGGTGGATTCATACAGGCTAGGTCCTGTCCACACACAACAGGGTAGATACCTAGAATGGCCCCTTCAAGCATTGCCATAGCTGCTCTCTATCTCCTCTCCGTATGGCTAAGTAGTGTTACAGCCTTATCTCCTAACCAAAATCACATACCAATTCTTCAGAACCATAGGAGGAGATGGTCAAGTGCTCCCTACCACAAATCAGAGGAAGCTTCCCGCATGCTCCACCCCCACCTATTACACGTCGCAATACAACATAATAAGAAAGCAAAGCAAGAAGAAAACTCCCACTCCCAAAATCTAAGTTGCGCTCTCATAAACACCCGCTCAATACACAAGAAATGGCCAGTTATCTCCGACATGATATCACTCCATGACCTTGACATACTCGTGATCAGAGACATGGCTTTCCAGTGATGATAATGTCCTCCTTAACCAGCTCTTACCTACCAATTTCTCAATACACACATGCCATAGAAACGACAAAGGAGGAGGAGGAGTACTCGCCATCACCAAGACGGACCTCCATTTCCACCTGAGCAACACAACCAGCACAACACACCTCGACACAATCACTATAAACAGCAAACACTGCTCTATCAACCTCCTATACAGGGCCCCATCTATGGACCCGGATGTCCTCTCAACAATAATCGACCTTGCCTCCAATACCCAGAGCCCATGCACACCAAGCTGGGTTCTAGGAGACTTCAACCTACCTTCCCTGCAAGATGCCCAGGCATCAGCCTTCCTCTAAGCTCTCAATGAATTAGGATATAGGCAACTGGTCAAGGAACCCACACACACACACACGAAAGGAGGCATATTGGACCTGATTTTCGCTCCACAGACAACTTTCAATTCAACCAACGTCCCCAGTTTGTCCATTACCGCAGTCCCCTGGTCCGACCACAAGCTGATTGTATTCCAAATACCCCTGCCCAGCAACAGCCAGAAGGCTGAGCAGCACCGCCAAGGCACCACCACGAAGGTTCCAGGCCTTCAACAAGGACAGGATTCTAAGTAAAACCCACCCACTCCTCGCCTCCACAGCACACAATCCTGAGGATCTGGTTTCCGACTGGAATAAAAGCCTCAGTACTATTGCTCTACGTACACCATCTAACAAGCCTCCAAGGAAACGAGCCACTGCAACCTGGTACTCCACTTAGCTGAGATCCTCACTCACCCTCCTAATGAAGCTGGAAAGACGCTGGCGTCGATCGCACTCCACAGATGACCAAAGGGTATATAACCTTCATCTGGCAATGCACCGCGAAGCAGTAACAGAGAATATGAGATGATTCCACACAGATACCCTAAAACGATCACTGAACAAACTGCATGACTTGTTTGTTCTCGTCAAGAATCTAACAAAGGAACCAGACCCCGAACAACCAAGCAAGATCCACCCCCAAGAATTTGCGGATTACCTGCAATCAAAGCTATGCCAGACCAATAAGTCCCCAGCACCCGCCATTGCAACCGAGCCAAGCTGTCTGACACCCCTGACCATCTTCTCCACGCCACCCAAAAAGCACATCGAGGACACTATTGCTGCGATCAACACTACCACTGCACAAACTGATCCCTGCCCTGCCTTCTGGATAAAACAGCTGCGGTCGGACTTTAGCCCTTTTATAGCCAGGCTCATGGACCGATCCTTCGCAACAGGCGCATTCCCCCAATCCCTCAAACATATGTCCATCAGACCGCTGCTAAAAACAGCAAGTTCGACCCCCAGAAGGTAGACTCGTATAGACCGATATCGAGCATACCACTACTGGCCAAAATATAATTGAAAAAGAAGTCCAAAGACAAATTCAAGAACACATCGATGCCTCCGCACCACTGGACCCCTGTCAACACGGTTTTAGAGAGAGTCTCATGGTGTCTCACCACACTCCTCAGTAACATAATTACTGGAATTGATAACATCTGTCAAGGGTTTGTACTCATTTTCATGGACATAGCAGCTGCATTCGACTCAGTAAGCTACGAACTTCTTCTGGAGCGTCTCAAGGAGAAGGGGATCTGTGATACAGCGCTAGATTGGTGCAAGTCATAACTCTCGGACAGATGGCAGCTCGTACGATCAGGGGTTTCAACATCGGAACCTTTCCACCAGAAGCAAGGCGTCCCACAAGGATCCTCCCTCTCCGTCCTGATGTTCAACATATACATGCAGCCCATCTGTAACCTCATCCGGTCTTTCAAAGTTAACTGCTTGATATATGCAGACGATGTACTGCTTTACATGCCATTCTCGACAGTGAACCCGGACCTCTCCCCACTGACAGACTGCTTTAATGCAGTATCCAACTGGCTCCAAACCCCAAACCTCCGAATTCAGCATAAGAAAACAGAGGTCCTTTTCATCACGAGGAATCAAAACTTCACCACACCGCCCTATTTAAAGGTCAAGGAAGCAGAACTACAGACCAAACCCATGATCCGGTACCTTGGAGTCACTTTAGACCAGCGCCTGGACATGAAGGTGCACATAAGCAACATAGCGAGAGCGGTATACCATAAGATCCAAACTCTCAGGCACCTACGCCTCCTGTTGGAACCAGATGACTTCCAGACAATTTATCAAGCGCTGATCATACCACACTTTGATTATGCAAATTCAATCCTGCAGGGACTCCCTCAATCCACCCTGAACCCGCTACAGCTCGCGATGAACGCCGCAGCGAGAGTTCTACATGGAGCATCCAGGAAAGACCACATGACGCCCATCCTGAAACATCTCCAATGGCTCCCTATACATGGCAGACTCACATTCAAAACCTTACTGCTGACTTTCAAAGCCATCAATGGGCTCTCCTCCACATCACTAGCAGAGCTTATCCAAGCCACTCCCCCCATCAGGTCCAGAAGATCGGTAGCGGTCAACACACTGATAGTCCCGAAAGCAATATCCCAATGTACCCAGGCAACAGCAAACAGGGCTTTCAAATTCTCTTTGCCTAGATGTTGGAACACCCTTCCACCCAGCATCCGGGCAATCCCTGACCTAGCCCAGTTTAGGAAGGCATTGAAACACCAATTCTTCCTCATGTACTACCCAGTTGACAGTACTACACTAGCCCCTTCCACTAGATAGCCCTTGCAGTACAATTGAACCTTACCATACCAGACACCGATGACTACGACTAGCGAGATACGACTTGTCACGTCACCTAGATGTAAATAGTTTACCCAAGTTATCCAAGTTCTAGTACCTGTTACTTGTAAACACAGATCAGCCAATGAAATGTGTAAGTTTTATGTTCCATGTGAACTGCACTGATGTTGAATAGCGCGGTATAGAAGATACTCTAAATAAATAAATAAATAAATACCTGGCTTGGGAGGAAGAAGGGAGGTGCAGGAAGTTGAAGTGGAGGGAGTGGTATAGAGAATGATAAAGGAGGTGAGGTAAGAGGGGAATGCCTGTATCGAGGATTTTATGGACCAGTGTAAGGATCTTAAAACTGTTTCGATATTGTATAGGGAACCAGTAGAAGTATATCAGGAGGGGGTGACATGATCATAATGGGAGGCATGAGTGAGAAGGCAGACGGCAGTATTCTCGATAGATTGAACTCTGTGGAGCCGATACTGAGGGAGTCATGTGTAAATGACGTTACAGTAATCTAAGTGGGTGATCACGAGGGAGAGTATCAGGGTAATTAAGGCAGAAGAAGATAGGAGAGGGTGTACAGCTCTGATTTGGCGCAATGTGTCGTGATGTGATTGTGAAACGTCAGAGCTGTCCAGGATGATGCCAAGGTAATAGAGGGAAGAGGCCAGAGGAATTGGGGCACCAAGAAGAAGGGGTACGACAGTGGGTGAGGGGGTGTGCCCAGTTAGCCAAATGGCTGAGGTTTTGTTAGGACTGAGGGCAAGCTGGTTTACATGGAGCCACTCGGCCACGTGAGAAAGACAGGTATTAACAGAGAGATCAGGTGAGGATCAGTCAGTGTGTAGCAGAAGCAAGATGTCATTGTTGACGTAGTAGTGTGCAGAAATACCAAGTTGTTGGATAAGCGTGCTAGAGGGGAGAGAAAAACATTGAAAAGGAGTGAGTGAGAACTGAACCCTGTGGGACACCATAGTCTAGTGGATCAGAGGCTGAGGGTGAGGAAGTTGAGTGGATTGGGAAAGATCAATCAGAAAGAAAAGAGTGAAACTAATGAAGGATGGCACCGCAGAGACCAAGTGTGGTGCAGATGGGAGAGGAGAACAGAGTGGTTAACAGGATCAAAAGCAGAAGACAGATCGAGGGAGACCACGAGAGTAATATTGCCCTTCTCGAAAGATTCGTGAACCTCATTGAAGAGGGATAGTAAAATGGTTTTGGTACTGTGGCCTGGCTGGATGCCGGCCTGAGAGGCATGTAGTGCATTTGTGTTGTCTAGGTGAGTGACAAATTGTATGAAAACAACTTTCTCCAAAATCTTAGACAGAAATGGTAACTTGGAGACTGGAATGTAATTGTCTGGGCAGATGTGATCTAGTGAAGGGTTTTTGAGAATGGGGTGAATGAGAGCATGTTTCCAGGCTTGGGGAAAGATTCAGGAGGAGACATTATTGTTAACAATGGATAGTGCAGTGGGGAGAAGAGCTAGAGAGATATTTAGAAGCCAGGAGGATGGAATAGGATCAAGGGAACATATAGTTTTATGGGAGGTGGAGATTTTGTTTGGAAAGAGCAATGAATACGATAGGATTGAAGGAGCTCCAAGTGTGAGCCAAAGAGGGAGGGAACAGGGAATCCGTGGTTTCAGAGATTGGAGCTTGGAGAAGGGGGACAGGAGGGAAAGCTGAGCATTGCCGGCAGGTTTTGTCAAAGAATGCTTGGGCAGATTGGTCTGGGGAGGGCAAAGAGAAGGGGGCACAGGGCATGGAGGGCGCATAGTTGGGAAGAGAATGAGTGAAGAGCTCTAGGGTGGTTTGAGAATGAACTGATGAGATTAGAGTAATAGCCCTTTTTTGCAGAAATTATTGTAGTCTTATAGAGATGATAACGTCAAAAGGCAGATAGGGCCAGCAGTATGCAGCTTGTACCAGCGGCGCTTAGCGTGGCAAGATGGGAGCAAAGGATGTAAAGTCCAGAGTGATACCAGGGGCTGTGGGGCTTTGTGGAGATCCGTTTGAGGCAGATGGGGGCTACTTGGTTAAGAGCTGAGTATGCCATGAGTGGACCTAGTCATCCACAGATAGGGAGAGGGAGGAGTGTATCAGAAGAGGGAAAGGTTGCCAGAGCCTCAGGGGTGAGTTTCTGGATCCGGATGGTTGGGGGGGGATAGGCCGCTCCTGTCCCCTCCAACAGGAAGTTATGTTGGAGGCGGGCAGGAGTGGCAGGTGGTGAGTGCACTAGGGCAGGCACTTTAAAGCCTAATGCAGTGGAGGGATCGCTGTGCAACCTCCCTTCCTCCAGGCGAAAAGATGGATGCCAGGAGGGGGTGCCACAGTCCTCAGAGGGCAGCATGGAGTGTCTGCCTACGGCAGCAGAAAACCTCAGGCCAGCTGTGGGTTCAAATCCCAGTGCTGCATGTGATCAGGTTAATCACTCACTTCTCCATCCTTCTCTACACCTTTTGAATGTTTTAAGGCCATAGCAAGCACTTTCCTGATGCCTGTTTGTGCCTGGAGCAGGCTTAAACATGGACGTGCTGACAGAAGTCCCTGACGTTTCTGAAATTGAATGGGGACATCCTAAGTTCATTATACCACCCCAGATAGGCCTTCCCTATGCCTTCTGCTTACTTGGATATCCCCATATTGTAATCTGTGAACTATCATTAAAATCATCTGTAATACCTGAAGATTGGAAGATAGCCAATAGCCAATGTAACGCCAATTTTTAAAAAGGGTTCCAGGGGTGATCCGGGAAACTACAGACCGGTGAGCCTGACGTCAGTACCGGGAAAAATGGTAGAAACCATTATAAAGAACAAAATTACTCATCATGTAGATAGTCATGGCTTAATGGGAGACAGCCAACATGGCTTTAGACAAGGAAGATCTTGTCTTACTAATCTGTTATGTTTTTTTGAAGGTGTGAATAAACAGGTAGACAAAGTTGAGTCGGTTGATATAGTGTATCTGGACTTTCAGAAAGCCTTTGACAAGGTCCCTCATCAGAGACTTTTGGCAAAACTAAAAAGTCATGGGATAGGAGGCAGTGTACTATTGTGGATAAGGAACTGGTTAAAAGATAGAAAGCAGAGTGCAGGGCTAAATGGCCAATTTTCCCAATGGAAAAAGGTGAATAGTGGAGTACCCCAGAGAACTGTGCTGGGTCCGCTGCTTTTTGACATATTTATAAATGACCTGGAAAAGGGAATAACGAGTGAGGTTATCAAATTTGCAGATAACACAAAACTCTTTAAAGTTGTTAAAACCCAGGATTGTGGAAAATTGCAAGAGGATCTTGATAAATTGGAAGACTGGGCATCCAAATAGCAGATAAAATTTAATGTGGACAATTGCAAAGTTATGCACCTAGGAAAGAACAACCCAAACTATGGTTACATGATGCAAGGTTCCACTTTGGGAACCACTACCCAGGAAAAAGATTTAGGCGTCATTGTGGATAACATGTGTGCAGTGTGCAGAGGTGGCAAAGAGAGCAAATAAAATGCTAGGTATCATAAGGAACGGAATGGAAAATAAAACACAGGATATTATAATGCCTCTGTATCGTTCCATGGTACGAGCGCACCTTGAATATTGTGTGCAATTCTGGTCGCCGTATCTTAAAAAGGATATAGCGTTATTAGAAAAGGTGCAGAGAAGAGCCACCAAAATGGTAAAGGGAATGGAAGGATACTCCTATGAAGAAAGGCTAAGAAGGTTGGGGCTCTTCAACCTGGAAAAGAGACAGCTGAGGGGGAGATATGATAGAGGTCTGTAAATTAATGAATAGAGTGGAACGGGTAAACGTAGATCGATTGTTTACATCAGAATATAAAATGACTAGGGGACATGCAATGAAGCTACAGGGTAGGGTAACCTATTTAAGACTAATAAGGCTCCTTTAACCCTATTCAAATCCAGGCTAAAACCCACCTCTTCAAGGCTGCTTTTGGATTCTGATTCCCCTCACTCTTTTATTCACCACTTATGTGTATCTTATCATACTTTAGTCTCCAGTTTTGTGGTGATGTTTGTTTTGAATAGATTGTAAACTCTTTTGAGTAGGGATTGTCTCTTATATCTATATGTATTGCACTGCATATGTCTTGTTAGTGCCATACAAATGATAAGTAGTGGTAAGATCCTTTTTCCATTTTTTGAAAGATGTTCTTTTGGTTATAATAACCTCTTTCATTATCTTTTAACCATGCTGGTTGCTGTTTGGCCTTCCTTCCACATTTTTTAATATGTAGAATACATTTCATTGGGACTTCTATCATGGAATTTTTGAGCAGTGCCCACACCTGATTTTTTTCTTTTTCTTTTTCTTTTTTACCATTTTCCTCATTTTATCAAAGTCTTCCTTTTGAAAGTTAGATGCTAGTGCAGTAGATTTGTTTAGTATCATCCCTCTAGTTAAGTCAAATTTGATTATGTTACCTATCGCACCAACTTCTGAGTTCCACTAAGGACTAGATCTAAAATAGCTTCTCTCTTGTTGGTTCCTCAACTAGCTACTCCATGAAGCAGTCAGTTCTCTCCCTAACATGTCCTGGCATGACATTTATCCAGTCAGTGTTGGGGTAATTACAATTGCCTGTAACTGCGTTGCCAAATTTGTTAGCATCTCTAATTTTTGTTAACCTTTCATCATTTGTCTGTTCATTCTGGCCTGCTTGATGGTAGTATACCCCCGCCACTGTTCTTTCATTTCGCACAAGCAACTGTTTTCAATAGATTCCACAGTGCATTTTGTTTGACTCCATGCTCTCTGACATATAGCACTGCCCCTTCACCAATTTGATCAATCATATCATATTATAATTTGTACCTTGGCTTCTCAGTGTCTCATTGGTTATCCTTTCACTAGGTATGAGATGACAATTATATCTACTTATTTGTTCAGTGCTATGCATTGTATTTTTTTTTTATTTAAACTTTATTAAATCAAACAACTTCCATATTACACTGGGAGATCCAAATAAAGGGATCAACGTACAATCCTGTAACATCATGTCCTTCTCAGTAGAATTAAACAAGAGGCCTTTATCTTGGAGTCCAAAAGTGAGACGGCTTACTAGTCAGTATAAAAGTATGAGAGCAATCGGCATATTCTGCAACATCTGCAACAGTTTGGTGCCCCAGCCATCATAGTAGAATGATAATAAAAAATATTGCTAATAATAGTACCAATATTAAACATAAAAAACATAATCCTATTAGGTGTTGTAGTTACATTGCCCTTTTATCATAATCCCCCCCCCCGTGAACTCCCTTTCCTTTGTTCTTTTTATCCCCATTCCCCCCCCCCACCCCTCCTGATGCAACTCAGTATTTCATTATCTCCAAGCATATACCCTCATCTCTGAATTCCAACCAGCCCAACATCATCTGGACCAGGCCCACTCTCCTGCCCTTCCCCCTCCTGCTCCTCTTTCAACCACACCCAATAAGGGCCCCACATGGTCATAAATTTTTGCTTCTCTCCCCTCCGAAGAGCTGTTAGCCTACTCGGGTTATAGATCAGTTGAAGTTTCCCCAAAAATTTGTTTCTAGTTGGAGCTTCTAATTTCTCCATGCCCTTCCGGTCACACACCTTGCAGCAATCACCCACCCACTCATCTCAGGTGACCACTCTTTTAGAGTGTGCAGCAGGAGAAATAACATTGGGCCGTTACCAGAATGTGAGGTCCCCATCACCTCCCCTATAAATAGCTGAACAGCTTTCCAAAAGTTTGCCAATCTAGGGCACCCCCACCACACATGTAGCATATCCCCCACTCTCCCGCAACCTCTCCAGCACAGTGGTGAAAGGTTACTGTAAAACCTATGCAGCCAATCTGGTGTCAAATACCAGAAAAAGAGCACTTTATAGCTATTTTCAATAAATACTGGTGGATACTGAAACGGCAGAGACTTAATTTTAGCCATTCTTCCAGTTCTAGAGATCAATTCAGAAGTGTTTCCCACCGCACCATCTATAAGAGCTTTTCAGTAGTGCATCCCACCAGTCCCTGGTAAAGGCGGGCCATGACCTTCCAGTATCCCAGCTACCTAACATTAACTTTTCAAAGCCCATGAGGCCTTACATCTGATTATTAATGGGGAGTACAAAGTTAATGAAATATCGGATCTGTAAATATGCAAAGAAATCCTTATTACTTGGCCTATATTTTTCCCTGAACTGTTCAAAGGTCTGCATTCCCTCCACTCTAAATAAATAAATAAAATTGAAATAAATAGAGGAGCCCCTGAGCACGCCATCTGAACAAAACAGCCTTTAGCTGCTCTTGGGGTATTTGCTGAATATGGCAAAGCTCCATAACTCATGAATGTACCCTTCCTCTCAATAAATCCTCCCTTAGTTGCTTCCAAATTCCCAATAGATCCTTAAGAAATTGGTCTGCGTTCCCTACTTTTGGACTCCCCCTCCACAAAATTTATAGCGCTGGTTCATCATAGATATATACCATTACATGCGTACCCATTGTTTTTTTTGGCTCTTCCCCATTTTTACAATCGCTGCCAGATGTGCAGCAAAGAAATATTGTAAGTGTCCAAGATTCCCATATCCCCCTCTGCTTTAGATAAAGTCTAGAAGCGCTGGGCCACTGTCGGCGGCCTATGTCTCCAAATAAACATAAATTTTCAATTCAACTTTTTAAGTACCCTGCCAGATATAACTACTGGTAGGGCCATAATTAGATATAGAAAGCATGTCAACACCATCATTTGCAGAATGATCAGTCTCCTCATCTCTCCAGATTTCCCCCAACCCTTTTATTTTATTTTTTTATTTATAATTTTAACAATACAAAACCAGAAATCCGCTCATATCATAACAAGCAAACATTTTGCTTTACATTTTTACATTATCCTCTCCCAGTTCCCCCCCCCCCCCCTCTCATTCTTCCAACAACATAATAGTATGGACAAGGTCTCCCTATCCTTCCACTTTGGTCTCTTAAATGGTTATACTTCGCAACCTCGCCACTGGTGGTTGTTGCAGTTTCGGAGATTTCTTTTGTTTGCTTATACCCCCTCCTTATCCATTATAAGATCATCTCATTTGGGGTACAACATTCGCTAATCCAAGTACTCTTTCCATACCCTGATAAATCTTGATAGTTTACTTTGGCACACAGCCGTAAGACGCATCATTCGGTGTACATGCTGCAGTTTAGTCATTACCAACTCTATTGGAGGGGGGGGGGGGTGGTTCCTGTTTCCTCTATCACTGTGCTATGGCCAATCTAGTGGCAATATACAAAAACCTGACCCAGTCGTCATCAGCACCCCCGTTAGATTCCTCCTGATAGTTTAACAATGCCCTTGTAGGGAATATGGAGATCTGGCAATCCTTTATCTGTGAGGCCACTTCAGATACTTTGGTTCAGATAGATTGGGCTCCTGGGCACTCTCACCACATATGTATGTATGTCCCTTTCCACCTGCACCCTTTAACATTCTCCATCGCCTATTCCCAGCCTTTGAAACCAACTGGGAGTATAGTACCAGCGATAGTACACTTTATAATTATTTTCAATTAGATAAGACGCTTGTATTCCTTTGTATAATCCCTGAATTATTTGATCCCATACTTCTTGACCCCATTGAATCCCTAGATCTGTTTCCCATCTGGTCTGATGCACTACTTTGGGGGAGCGGAGTCCTAAGATTTTTATACAGCCTAGAAAGGGAACCTTTCATTGATTTGTTGAGAAAAACTCTCTCCAATTTGCTAGTTTTCCAATGTACCCTTTGTTTTTTATTGTCTCTCAAAAAATGGCAAACCTGATAGTATTGGAATCTATCGTGATCCCTTAACTGGTATTTTTGCTGAAGCTCCTCAAAGAGGTAATAATTTTCTGCTGCCCAAAATTGGCCCAAAGGACATTATCTTCCCATCTCTTATAATTGGAGCCCAATAAACCCGGGGCAAATCAGGGGTTTGTGTCTTAAGGGGGACAATGGATAGACTGGACCTGGTCCCAGCATGCTCTGGCGCACCGACTCCCATATTCGCAAGGTTAATATTGTCCACAGATTCCCCACATTAAAATGCCGTATATTCCCCCAAAAGAAGATAATATAGTGGGCATGTTCCCACTCCCTCCTGCTCAGTCTCAACACACTCCTTCCAGGGACATATTTGCCACCTCTAAGGTCACTTGTATCTGTGCCGCTGTGTAATATCTCTTGAAATCTGCTACCCTCAGTCTCCTTCAACCCTCTCATTATTCCACTCGTCACCGGATGCTTTTTGTATGACCAAACAAGTCATCCCCGCCTTTCTGCCATTTATTAAATAGGTTACTGAGGAACTCCACTGACAACACATTAAATAGATACAAAAATTTGGGCGTCGTCACTATCATTTTTACACTGTTAATCTTTCCCAACCAGGAGAGAGACATCTTCTTCCATTGCTGGAGATCCTGACTTATGTTTTTCCACAGGAGTTCAAAATTTAAACTAAATATTTTTCAAGTATCCGCTGGGATGGAAGTAGTTCTGTTTTGACCCTTGGCGGCAATAACAATTCCAATAACTCTGATTCATTTAACAATTCCAATAACTCATTCATTTTGAAGCCCAAGACCTTTCCAAAGGCTCCCAGCTCTTCCGGAATGGCTTTTAAAGAAATTACCGGGCTGGCTACTGTGAAAAAGAGATCATCAGCGAATAGGGAGATTTTATATTGTTTTTGCCCCACTTGGATACCTGCTATATCTTCCTGAGCTCATACCCATTGTGCTAACTATTTCGTAGCAAGAGCAAAGCAGAGTGGGAACAGGGGGCATCTCTGCCGTGTGCCTCATTGCAATCCAAATGGTGCCGATTATGACCCATTCACCTGCACTAGAGCTTGAGGACTGGAGTACATTACCTGTATCCATTGTGTAAAAGAAAAAAAAAAAAAAAGGAATCTCCATCCGCTCCAGTACCTGGAAGAGGTAAGCCCAGTAAAAGCGGTCAAACGCTTTCTCAGTATCTACTGTTAGCATGACTGCTGGGATGCGTATATGACAAGCCTGGTCTAACATGCTGGAGACCTTCCGCATGTATTCCGCACACTGCCTCCCTGCTATGAACCCAGATTGATTGGGATGGATAAGCCTTGCCTGCAAGCGATTAGCCAGGACCTGGGCCATAATCTTTGGTCTATTCCCAGCAATGAGATTGGTCTGTATGAACCACATAAAGTGGGGTCTTACCCCTCTTTTAGTATGGTAGTTATACCCGTCTCTCGCATAGATGGGGAGAGAATACCTTCTACCAATGAGTCGTACACTTGGGCTAGAAGATAAAAGGTTTTACAGAACAGATTAGTAAAGCTATCAAGAGCCTTTACTTTAGGTAGCACTTGTACTCTAGGATCGTAATTCCTCTATTCAAGAAATCTTTCTTCCTCTGTCACTCTGGGTAGAACACTCATCTGGAGGTACTTGTCTATTTGTGTTCCCTCAGCTTTCCACTCAAGGGAATATAGGTCCTGGTAAAATTCCTTGAATCTCCTCCTAATTGCCTCCCTCTCCAACAAATCCTTACCCTGTTTGTCTTTAATTTTCCATATCCAATTGCAGGTACGGACTTTATGGAGACAGAATGCAAGAAGCCGCCTGACTTTATTGCTACATTCAAAATCTTGTTGACCTATTCTATTGTGGTCCCTATGAATTAGTTGGTACTCGAGAAGTTGCTGTTTGTTGGGCTATTTGTTGCCTATTTTTAACTTCTTTCCTCCCCTTTTTTAACTGTTGATCCATTTCTGCTATTTTTATGCGAAGGTCACTGGTGTCCTTATCCATTTGCTTCTTTTTATAGGAGTCTAATTAAGGAGTGGAGGAGTAGCCTAGTGGTTAGAACACTGGCTTGGTAGCCAAGCAACCAGGGTTTGAGTCCCACTAGCACTCCTTGTGGCCTTGGGCAAGTCACTTAACCCTCCATTGCCTCGGAAGAAAGGCCTGGCAATCTATTTCTGGTCCCCCCCTGCCAAGAAAACCCAGGAGCTTCTGTGTCGCCAACACTGGCTCAAAGGCACACACTGTGCATTTGCAAACTTATTAAATTCCCTTGTATAACTGCATTCAGGCAGTCCCATATTATCCCAGAGGAGCACTCCCCTGTATCATTCTCTTTCAAATAATGATCAATAACACTCCTCGATTTACTACATATCTCCTCATCCTCTACTAGGAAATCATTAAGCCTCCAACTTCCCTGAGGTCGGCCAGTGTGTATCAGCTCAACTTCAACATACACTGGAGAGTGATCGGACCACGTTTGATCAGCTATCCAACTCCGAGTTAGCCCTCTCAACCAGTTTTGGGATACCCAGATGTAATCTAATCTAAGTTAAATAAACCATTGAATAGTAGGTATAATCCCTCTCCCTTTTATGGATTTCCCTCCACCCATCTACCAAATTAAAATATTTTGCCCAAGCTCTCAAACTCTGGTGGTGAGCGCTGTTGCCCGATTTGCTCCCTTTGGGCATATCAATTTTGGGATCAATGGCCAGATTAAAATCTCCATTGATCAACAGGTTTCTGTCCACAAAGCTCCCCATCACTGTAACCAGCTTATCATAAAACTCCCCCTGATTAGTATTAGGGAGCATCTATGGACCTATCTTCACTGTCTGCACTCTCAGAGATTTTTTGATCAGTAGGTAGCATTCTTCTTGATCCTGAAAGATATCAAGAAGTTGGAATGGTAAATCATCAGACAGGGCAATAGCTACCCCCCCCCCCTCTATTTTTCTGGACTTTATTAGAGGCAAACCAAATATATTTATGCTTAGGAAGTGCCACCTGCCCCTCGTTTCTCAACAGTAAATGTGTCTCCTGGATGTAAGCAATTTGAGCCCTTAACTTGACAGATCTTTAGCTAGGAGGATGCTTTTCAGTGGAGAGTTTAAACCTCTAACATTAAGTGCACATATTGCTATTGGTGGCATCTTTTAATTGACAACTTTTTCTTTTCCCTTATTCCTTTCCAGTCCCTCCCTTGCACCCCCCCATCCAAACTCTACCTCCTTCCCCCCCTTGTTTTCCCATTACCCCCCCCCCCCCATCTGATCATCCAAGACTTCCATCTACATCCCACCCCGGTCACCTTGTAATCCATATCATATCCCCTTGCTAATTAAACCCACTGGAGGCCCTTTCTATGCCATTCTCTCATCACACATTAACCTAGTATCCTGGGTCTTCAAAACATTATCAGCAAATATGACCATCTGAGTCCTCAGGTAGTTGGTCTCTGCTCTCGGCCTGGCTTCTCTCCTTGGCGTTGAAGGCGTCTTCCACCTTTCTGCGATCGCTCCCATCTGGGCCAGGTCTCTCCATGCTGTTTCCCCATTTCCGGTTTACTTGCCTTGTCCAGGGAAGGAGGTAAATTGCTCTATCCCAAGTCCTTTATTTAATTAATTAATTTATTTAACATTTTTAATATGCCGTTTTTCTGCAATTCAAAATGGTTTATAATGAACAAAAGTAAAAGCATGCTTGCAGCTTTAAAGCACTGAGCACCTCAGTCAGTGTTAAAATCTTGAAGGATCGAACCTCCACCATGAATTGAAGACCCTCTGGGTAGAGCCATCTATACCAGGCATTTTCTTCTTGAAGTCGCTGGATCAATCCCCGGAACTTTCGTCTTCGCTGCATCATTCCGCTGACAGATCTGCATAGAGTTCTAGCTCCACATTTTCCCAGGTATATGTCTGCAATTTTTGCCCCACCTGGACTATGGTGTCTTTAGTGTGTACTCGTGAAAACATACTAGTGCATCACGTGACTTTCCCACTGCGGGTTGGCCCAGCATTCTGTGAGCTTTGTCTGCTTTGTAGCAAAGCGAAGGGGAGTCCATTTGAGTTGTTTGTACTACTGCTCTGCAGATTTGTTCTGATAGGGCCACATAGTCGACAGGCGCAGAACTCTCTGGCAGGCCCCGATCCAAACATTGCACTGCCCGGACCTGTTTTCTAAGTCCTCTGTTTTGAGCAGAAGTGCCTCATGCTTTTCATTTAGTCCTGGGACAAGGTGACCCAGATCAATCACATTTTTTCCATATTCCTCCAAATGCATCTCCATCTCCTCAACGCATTGGCCCACTTCGTGCAACTCTGAGCACACATCCACCATCCAAGTCATAGCATCATTCTTCATCCCTTGGATGTCTTCTCTTAACTCTTCTTGCCAGAGAGAGGTAAGATCAGCTACATGTGGACTCCCTCTGCGCTCTTTGGTGGCAGTAATTTATGCTCCCGCTCCCTTTATTGGCACCCACCATTTTCTGGCCCACTCTTCCACCACTCCCCGCAGCAATGGTTTTGTATGCGAATGCCTTCATATCAGTCCCACCTTTCTTCATGGAAATTGCCATAGGCTTAGGAGTGAGGTATTAACTAAAATTATGTCGGTTGAGCCCCGATCTTGTTTAGTTCTTAGGGGGTATAGTGTGAAACAGCTGGGAGCTCCGACTTAAGCAGCCATCTCGGGGCGTGACATCACCGGAAGGCCCCCCCCAACCCTTTTAATGTGGAAGATTATTTATTTCATAGACCTACCCAAGGTCAATACACAGATGGATACCTAAATATTTCATCCTCTTCTTTGCCTCCTTAAAGGGAATGCACTCCTTTAATTCCTCCAGCTCAGATAAAGAGAGAGAGACAGACATTCAGGAATTCTGTCTTAGTCATATTGACTTTAAAGCCTTCCTGCCCTTCATAGCTCTTTAGCTCACCCACTATCCCCTTCAGAGACTCAAGAGGATTTCACATTAAAAATAACTTGGCCATATTTTCCAATGACATTTTATGTTCAATGAGCCTCACCTGTACCCCCTGAATTCTTGTGTGTGCTCTAATCTGGGCTGGCAGAGGTTCAAAATAGAGAACAAACAAAACAGGGGATAGAGGACACCCTGTCTTGTCCCTCTAGTAAGCTGGAATTCCCTCGAATATCCTTGTTCACTCGAACTCTGGCCTCCGGGTCTCGATATAAGGCTCTAACCCACCCTAAAAAACAAGGCCTAAATCCCATCTCTCTCATGGTGTCAGACATGAAATTCCACTCAACTATATCAAAGGCTTTTTCAGCATCGATTAACAGGAGAACTGTAGGTTTACGGTTCTCTCTGCACCCACCACATTAACCACAAACCTTTTTGATATTGTCCCCTGCTTGCCTACCCTGTACAAAGCTCACTTGGTCCTCTCCCACTAGACCAAGCCAAAAGCAGTTGAACCTGTTTGCTAATATCTTAGCTAGGAGTTTAGCATCAAGTTTCTGCAATGAAATGGGCTATATGACCTACATTGAGTTAGATCTTTCCTGTCCTTGGGTATGATTATAATTCCTGCTACCATCATGGATTCTGGGAGCACGTTCTTGGTCCAGATTGAATTGCAGACCTCCACCAGCGGGTTAAGTAACTGCAAAAAAAAGTTCTTGTAGAACAATTACGTCAAACCATCTAGCCCAGGTGCTTTCCCAGTCCGTAAAAAGTGAATAGCCACCAAAACCTCCTCTCTGGAAATTTCCACATCCAGAACCTCTGTGTTCCATTGCTAACTTGGGAAGAGCACAGCTATGAAGGTATCACTCCACCAAATTCTCTGCTCCCTCTGACGTGTATAACGCAGAATAAAAATCCACAAAGCACTCTAATTGATTCTGGGGTGGTTTCTCGACCTCCCCCCTTCTTTGTATTGATACGATATGGCTCTGCTGACAAAAAGACTTCAACTGCAAGGCCAACAACCTGCCTGCCTTATTGCTGTACTCCAAAAAAATCTCTCTTTAGTGCGCTCCAGTTCACGCTGAACCTCAGCATCAGACAATCTCGTAGACCCAACCTCAGCTTCCCCAACTCAAGCCCTCCTTCTTTAGCGGGATGGAGTCGGTCTTCCACATCGCTGTTTGACCAAAGAGACGGGCCACCTCCTCATCCCTCTGTTTCTGTAATTTACTCACCCACATCAAAAGTCTGCCCTCACCATGATTTTAAAAGCATACCATTCCACTGCTCAAAGGGATACACTTTCCCCTTTTAACTCAAAGAATTTCTAAATTTCTTCCTCAATACCTTTGAGAACCTTCTCTTCCATATTGTCCTGTTACACCAGTCCAGACAAATGGGTTGTGTTCCCCTACTAGCAGATTGGTGGAGACAAAGTACCAATGAAAAGCCCAGGTTTCAATAACATTACTCCCATTTCTCTATACACCTCAGCCATCAGAGGTCTCTTCAGTATTTCTTTGTCTCCAGCAGATGGTGGATGGATTTTCTCCTCTCTGAAGAAAATTCTTAAGATTGAGAGGAAATGTGGATTAAATGCTTATGAACGACCACCTTGAGAGTGACTCTCTCACTTGAGCATGACATGGAAGGCTCCACTTAACTAGTCTTTTCGGTAGCCATAGGAGGAGGGAAAATTTGGTTCAGCTCCCATGCTGTTATTATGATAAGAGCCTGTTTTAGCAGCCTGAAATTGGAAGGATCTGGAAGAGTACAGTAGCTTCACACAACCTCAATGCTACTTCCTTCCTCCTCTGTCTCCCCCCCCCCCCCCACCACTCTCTCCTGAAGATTGCAGAAAGCTCTCAAAGAGATCTGCCTGCCATCCACCTTAAGTGCATTGCTTCAAAAGCCAGTGAAACAGTATCACAGGAATAGAGTTAAGCCTGGCACATATCCTCTGCTTGGGGCTCTCAGGGGGGTGAGTACCAAGGCTTGACCTCATTATCCTTGTTGGGGATGCCCGATTCCATCTGTCTGGGACGCAATTCAGGGTAAACCACTGATGATCGTTGAAGCAGTGTGTGGGTTCTGCCATTTTCTGCTTGCGTTAGCATTTTCTCCTGTTGTGCACCTGGTGGTCGCACGGTCTGTACTCGCATTCTGCCCAAGTGGCTTCAATGTTACTACCTTAGCACTTGTAATGTGCGCCACAGTAAGAGTGCAGTTATCGCATGCCTTCAGGCCTCCGCAGCTTTAATGTGCACTATTGTGATACTTGCTTTAACTCTTTTCTTCCAGGAATCATTGTTTGGCCTGTGGCAAGCAAGCTACCTCATCTCCTGCTTCTGGATTATTTTTTCTGTCACATGGTCTGACAACGGCTCAGGAGCTAACAAAGGAGCAAGGTCAAGAAACCACAGATGGAAAAGCTTGTATGAAGAAATAGGTCTTCAGCTGTCTTGAAACAGCCATAGGAAAGCTGAGTACATAAAGAGAGAGGTAAAGAATTCCAAAACTCTGATGTTGCTGTCCTAAAAGCCAAAGAGTGAGCAGTAGCAGACCAAAGCGCCCAGGGACCAGGCAGAACGGAGAGACCGAGAGGTGTCATGGGGCAGCAGACTCATCTTCCAAGGCCCGGTTGTCCATCTGGCTGTAGAGGTGGATCTGATTTGAAGCTGATGAAGGACCTGAGCGAGATGAAATCTTAATACATTCTTGATGACAGGTCCAAGGGGCCTGTGAAGCAGACACAAGCCCCTTTTTCTCTGTGTTGGTCGGACTCCTGGGGGGTCTCGGGCTTTCCAGGCCAGTAGCGATGGGAGTACTTTCTTCCCCTTCGCTAATGGACATCGGCTTGTTTTCAGTCCTTTCATGGAGCACATGGGCCCAGGGACTTACTCCCATCTGGAGGTGGACTCTCTCAGGCTACACAGTGATGGTTTGGGGGCCGATTCCCTGGTTCCTCCAGTTGGGGGCAGGCTTCGCCTCATCTTCAGAAATGGACCCGGGTCACCAAGGATTGCTGGGTGTTACTCACCATTCAGTATGGCTATGGCCTGGAATGCAAAGAGCTGATCCCAGCTGCTTGCATCTTCTACCCTGTGGGTCTGCAAACAACAGGGCTGCTGTGCGGATCACCTTGGATAAGTTGCCTCTCCTGAAGACAGTGGTGCCTGTTTCCCTGGACGATCCGAGGTACAGGCAGGTATTCCATCTGTTTTCTTGGTGGCCAACATGGAAGTAACATTCCGGCTCATTCTGGACCTCAGCTCTTTCAACAAGTGCTTGTACGTCATGCGTTTCTGGATGAAAACTTTGCTATCCATCAGAATATAAAAAGACTAGGGGACATGCAATGAAGCTACAGGGTAACCTATTTAAGACTAATAAGAGGAAATATTTTTTCACTCAACGTGTAATCAAACTCTGGAACTTGTTACCGGTGGATATAGTAAAAGCTGTTAGTGTAGCTGGGTTTAAAAAAGGTTTGGACAAGTTCCTGGAGGAAATGTTCATAAACCATTATTAAAAGGGACCCAGGATATCACTGCTTGATCCAGTACAAGCATTGAGGAACCTGTGTCTTTTGGGGATACTGCTAGGTACTTGTGACCTAGATTGGTCACTGTTGGAAACAGGATACTGGGCTTGATGGACCTTGGTCTGACCCAGTATGACATATCTTATGTTCTTAAGTGGTGTGCAGAAGGGGTTCCCAGCATCTCTGGTTTTGGCTGAGGCGTATTTTCATATCCTGATCTGGAGGATCAGCAAGTATCTGTTTTGCCATGCTCGGCTCTCGCCTTCAGTTCACTGCCCTTCCATTCGGATTCTCCACTTCTTGAAGGACATTCTCAAGGTCATGATGATGGTGTCTGCAGCCCCATGGCACCGAGGGATTTGTGTGCACCCACATCTGGTCTACTGGCTCATTCGAGCCCATTCTCCTTCAGGAGTGTCTCGGGTATCTCCCCGAGTGGTGTCTTTTCTGATGAGTCTCAGCTGGGTGATTATTGGAGAAGAGACAGTTGTTGCATTCCCAATACTTGGAGTTCCTGGGAGCATGTTTTCGATACTCATGTGTGTGTGTGTGTAAGTGAAGTATTTCTGCCAGTGTAGAAAGTCAAGGCTGCTGGATTGTCTTGCGCTATTCTGTTCACAGCAGGCTCCCAGAATTCGGGTTGATCTTCATCAGCAGTTTGAGCTCAGGCTCCTGCTCCCAATGATAGCTAAGGCCAGCCTATGATGGGAGTAGCAGTCCAGTCTTCTGAGGAAGGGAGTGCTGTTGAGCGATTGCTCATGGATCCTTCTGGTGATGAATGCCAGTTCTCAGGCTGGGGAGCCCATTGCTAAGGCCGACGGTCCAGGGCTGTTGACCCTCACCTCGAGGCAGTTGATGGACCACACTGTTTCCCTACAGTTCCAACAGGTTGGCACTTCTGTGTTTCTGGCCCCTGGTCAAGGGCCAGATGGTTCGAGTGTTTTTGGTCAATGCCACGGCAGTGGCTTATGTCATTTGGTAAAGTGGCACAAGGAATGCTGGGGTAGTTCTGAGGCTAGCTCTCCTGGGTTCTCCTTTTTGCCTGGGTGAAGGAGAACCTCCTAGCTTTGTCAGTTCAGCACATTGCTGGGGTGGACAATGTGGAAGTGGACTTCCTCAGCCTGCACTTTCTGGATCCTGGAGCATGGGCGTTGTCAGGAGGCATTTCAGTTGATTCTGCGCCACTAGGGTTTGTCCAAAATGGATCTGATGGCGACCCTTTCCAATGTCAAGTTTGCTGCTTCTTCATTTGCCACGCGAAGATGAGATTAGAGGTCATTGACACACTGGCTCAGCCTTGGCTGTGTCAGCTCCTCTATGACCCCTGGTAGGGCATGTGCTTTGGCATATGGAATGCTATTAGGGCAAGATTGTTCTGGTGGCGCTGATTGGCAGAGAAGAGTGTGGTTCAAGGACCTGATGCTGCTCCTGCAGGTGCCGTCTTTTCAGTTGCCTCTGTCTCTGGGCCTATTGTGGCAGGGACTGATCGTCCTGGAGGATCTAGTTCCCTTCTCGCTTATGAAAGGAGACAGCGTGTAATGGCAGCTCTCCAGCAGTGGTCTCCACTCTGCTTGGAACTTGGAGGTCTACCAAACAGGTATATGTGTGGGTCTGGTGCCACTTTGAGCAATGTTGCGGCACTCAGCAGTTGGCTCCTGAGGCAGCCAAGGTGCCATCTGTTGGCCTCTCTGTAGAATGGCCTTGAGAAGGGCCTTTCTCTTAGCTCCCTGAAAGTTCTAGTGGAAGCTTTGGCCTGTTTCTGAGGTCCGGTGGCTGGTAGGTCTCCAGCCTTGCATCTGGATGTCTAGTGCTTTCTCCAGAGGGTTAGGCATCTGCGTCCTCCCATCTGGTCTGTGATCCCTTCCTGGGATCTATGTCTGGTGCTCAGGGCCCTGATGACTGCGCCCTTTGAACAGTTGAAGCGTGTTACTTTGCAGGATTTGACAGTCAAGAAGGTTGTGATTTGTTTTGGTCGCAATTTGTTCCGCAAGGCAGATTTCTGAATTGAAGGCTCTGTCTTGCCAAGATCCTTATCTGTCTTTTCAAAAGAGGTCATTTCAATTCAGCCTGTGTCTTCCTTCTTGCCTAAAGTGCTTTCTTCCTTCATGTGAACCAGGTAGTCTGCCTGCCTCCCTCCTCTAAGGAGCAGTGTCGGGGAAGGATAAGTATCTTCGCCTTGTAGATATCCGGGTGGTGCTTTTCTGGTTCTTTTATGAATTCCTTTCATAAGTCTGATCATCTTTTTTTATGCAGTTTGTTGGCCCATGCAAGTGGCGCAAAGTTGACTTTGGGGCACTGGATTAAGGAGGCCATTGTCTCAGCATATCTGTTGCAGAACCAGCCGGTTCCGGAGGATTTGCACACCTATTCTGCCTGAATGCAAGCATCCTCATGGGTGGAACAGAGGTCAGTAGACCCTGCAGACATTTGTTGGGCTGCAACATGAGCATCATTTTTCCACTTTTGTCAAGCATTACCATTTGGATGTCCACGTGTGGGCAGACACGGCCTTTGGCTCAAGGATTTTGCAAGCTGCTGTGTGTTCTTCCCACCCTGTGGAGTCGTAGCTTCCTGCCCAGTGGAGTTGATACATCCCACTTGTCTGGACTGGTCTAGCAGAACGATCTGGAAGGTCACGTTTTACTTACAGGTTAATGTCCTTTCCTTGAGTCATGCTAGACCAGGTCAGGTCCTGCCACTGGAACTATGTTTGCTCTGTTCTTCAGTGACAGTAAGTTTGGATCTGTTATGATCTTTAGATTTGACTCTGCAGGTTCATCTTCTACAATCAGCCTTCTCTTTATGCTTTCCTGTACATAGCTCTCTACTGCTTGATTGCCCATTGTGCCCACATTGAGGTTGTGTGAGGCTTGCCATGTTCTTCCATATGCTTTGGGATAGATACTGAAGAGACCTCTGGTGGCTGAGTCGTATAGAGGCATGGGAGTGATGTCTTTGAAACTTGGGCTTTTCATTGGTTCTTTGTTTCCTCCAATCTGCTGGTAGGGGAATACAACCCACCTGTCTGGACGGATCTAGCAGGACTCGAGGAAAGGACATTTTACTTACCAGATAATGTTACTTTGGTCAAGAATACCATCATTGAGCCTCCAGAACTTCAGGTTTTGGGTGTCCCTGCCTTCCTTTAATTCCACTCAAAAGGGAGCATGGTCTGACCAGGCAATTATTTCAGTACCTGCCTGTACCGGCTCTGAGACCATCTCCCTATCCACCAGAAGGACATCTATCCTTGAATAGGTGTTGTGGGGTGCAGAGTAATAAGAGTAGGACTTCCTACTCTTGTTTATTTAACAGATTTTTTTATACTGCTTTATCCTTCAGTTAAAACGGTTTACATTGTAACTTAAACTTGATAATGTACATTAAACAGGGACATTGATCTTGGATTTTTCTGAGGCAATAGAGGGTTAAGTGACTTTCCCAAGGCCACAAGTAATGCCAGTGGGAAATGAACAACTTGGGTACCCCTGCACCTAAGGCACCCAGTCCATTTGAGGAAGTGTGGCCACCTGCCCCCTCTCCACCAACAACTCCCCTCAGACAGACTCCCTGGGCCCGAATGCTGGAAGGCCTACAGACCACATGTGTTACTCTAAGCCTTCAGTCTCCCCCCACCCCCCCCCCATTCAAACCCATCCACACCAACCACCAACTCATCCACTAGCGCACCAGATACCCACCCATACTTCCCACTATCTCTGTTGTGCATAGATAGGTACCCATGATCTACCACCTTTAGCCTTTGCCCAACATGATGATAACCAGCACATAGAAGTACAAAACTAAAACCATACTGTTCTAAAATTGAAATTTTATCTAGATTTTCTAAGATGAATAGCAGTGCAAATGAGTTCACAGCAAACGGAGAATCCACTGAAAAGTGTAATTTTATGCAACAGATACATTGTTGAAGGGTTACAAAATAATAGCAAATTGCATCTATTGAAATGCTTTGTTGTCTCTAAATGAAAGGTACATGCTGCTGATCTTGTGACTCCTTTATAAAAGTGCCTATTTGAGGGATTTCGGTGGGATTAAATCTTTTTGTTTTATCTGCTAGTTTCAATAGCTCTTAACTTTATGAATCAGAAGTAGATGAGGATTCTATTTTACTGTTTTGAGTCTGAATGTTATGCCTGTGAGGATGGACTTTATCATTTGGCTCCGTACAAACACTATACTTCAACCTGTTGCTTTGTCTTTAGTGATATGACAATTGAATCTTGCAGTATCATAGTCCTTTTTCCATGGTAGGGAATTGAGATGAAATGGACTTCGAGCTGGAACATCAGAAAATAAATTGATCTGTTTAACAATTTTGAACCATTCCAACCTTTTCTTTAGTCTTACGCTCCTCCTCTTCCACGTTCAATCCAAGTTGATTTCCCTGTTACAATGTAAGCATTTATATCACTGTTCTGATGTAATGCAAATGTTATGTTTTATGTAAACCGCACTGACTTTGAATAGCGCGGTATATAAGAATTGATAAATAAATAAAATAAATAAATAAATAAATATACAGGTTAGGGTTTTTTACACTTAAAAATGGCATACCTGTGGTTTTTTTGGTTCAGAATTTGCAGAGTAAGTAAATAGCAAAAGCTGAAATGGCTCCATCTGGGCAATTGAAGCTTCAGAAGTATTTTTCCTGAAGATGAGCATAAAGAAATGACTTTGTGTTCATGTGTAAAATATTTGATCATTAGTAGGGACGAGTCTTCCTGCTCCTCTTGTGGCCCACCAGCTCCAGTAACCTGAACTCACTCAGTGGCATGCAAGTTGTTCCTTTTCCCAGCTGGTTCTGTTAGGCAGTTAGAGAGTCCTTGTTCTGTGATGCCTCTTAAAGGAGAAGATAGCTTATGGTAAATTTCACTTTTCCAGATCACCTCTGTCAATGTGTGAATAATGATGATGGTAACATGCAAACGGATTAGTTAAGGGTGTAGAAGGAAGATCTAGTTTAAGTGCACAGAAGGAACCCAGACCCAGGGCTCTGTACTATCCTAGTTCTCCTCCTATCTCTCCCATCACTCTTTCAGTGTTTATTCTGGTGGCTCCTCCTCTTCTGCTATCCCACTCTCAGTTGGTGTAACTCAAGGATCTGTCTTGGGTCCGCTCCTTTTCTCTCTCTATACCCAGTCCCTTGGTGCGCTCATCTCTTCCCATGGCTTTCAGTTCCATCTTTATTCCGATGACTCCCAGATCTGCCTCTCTACACCTGAAAACTCTCCGGCAATCCAGACCCGGATCTCTGCCTGCCTCTCTGACATTGCTGCTTGGATGTCTCACCGCTCTTGAAATTGAACATGACCAAGACTGTGCTTCTTATCTTCCCCCCTAAAACCTCCTCTCCTCTTAGTCTCTGTGGATAACTCTCTACTCCTTCCTGTTTCCTCAGCTCACAACCTTGGGGTTGTCTTTGACTCCGCTCTCTCCTTCTCCATACACATCCATCTGATAGCTAAGACCTGCCGCTTCTTTCTCTATAACATCAACAGAATCCACCCATTCCTTTCTGAACACACTACTAAGACACTTATCCACTTTTTAATCACCTCTCATCTAGATTATTGTAACCTACTCCTTGCTGGTCTCCTTTGAATCACTCTCTCCCCTTCAATCTGTTCAACACTCTGCTGCTTTGGCTAATCTTCCGCCAGCCTCGTCATGCCCATTACCACTCTTCTCAAGTCACTTCATTGGCTCCTTATCCGTTTCTGCATCCAGTTCAAACTTCTCCTGCTGATCTATAAATGTATTCACTCTGCAGCTCCTCACTACCTTTCTTCTCTTTTTTCTCCTTACACCCCCCCCCCCCTCGGGAACTCCGCTCTTCTGGCAAACTGCTTCTATCTGTGCCCTTCTTTTCTATTGCTAACTCCAGACTTCACTTCTTTCACCTTGCTGCACCTTTATGCCTGGAACAAACTACCTGTGTCTTGTACGCCAGGCACCTTCTCTGACTCTTTTCAAATCCAGGCTGAAAATTCACCTCTTCGCTGCTGCGTTTGGATCTTGACTCACCTGATCTTGTTTCTTTACCTTCCCTCCTTGTTTTATCCCTGTCTACACCTTCTGTGTTGTCTGTCTTGACTAGATTGTAAGCTCTGATGAGCAGAGACTGTCTCTTACATGTCTGTGCAGCGCTGCGTGCGACTGTTTTTATTAGCGGTTTTTTTTCTTCTGCAAAGCCATTTTAAGTAAGTGACATTGAAGGTGTAATAAGAATAAAACAAAAAAGAATATAAGAATCATCTTTATATTCCTTTTTGTTTTTTTCTTACTTATTAACCATTAAAGCGGACTAACATGAATGACAGTCTTGCTACTTTCTCCACTGAGATTGTACAAATATAAAAATGTGATCTTCCTGTGTGGCTGGATGGTGAATGATGCTATTTGAGGCTGGTTTTGTTGCTGTACAGACCTGGGTCACCTGCTACTTAAGTGACTCACTCTATGTCCTTCTTTTGCCAAGAATGCTATATATTGTCTGTCTTAGCATGGTACCTCTCTTCTGCAAACAAAACTTTCTAGTCTGCCTTAGGCAAGTCAGTCAAAGGCCTTTCTCACAGAAAAAAGGGTGGTCCTGCCTAAAGAGGACAGGTGCAGAGGTGAACCTTTTGAGTCTTCAGGCCTATTTTCTCTACTTCTTCCTGGAAAGATAATGCATAAACCAGCTCAGCAGCAACTGGGTGTGAAATACGAAAAATGTAAGCAAAAAAGTGCACGAGCCAGAGCAGCATTCTTCAGTATGTATTTTTATTGTCACCACAGAGAGAGCACAACAGCATCACAAATAGACAAACATGCCCTTCTGTTATTTTACAAGTGCAAAGTTGACTCATAATGTGAAAAAATTTCACATCTTTCCCTTTGCCAGACACTTATGCTTTTGCCAAACTCCTCCAGTTCTTTTTCTTAGAAACCCTCTTGGACCTTTCACTCATACTCATTCACTCTCTTTACCATTCATCTCCCCCTTACTCTTAACACCCAAGTCTCATTTTCCCACCTAATTCACTCCTGCAAGTTCCTCCCTTACTATCTGCACCCTTTGATATTGCTTTTGAAATTGGCATCAAAGGTAATTGAACGTTTTTGATTCTGGCTGGTTCTTACAGGCTTGTAACTCAAGGTGGGCCAGCTCATGCATTAATTTATCTAATGTTGGGCCAGAGGTTCCTCCTCACACACCCAATATTAAACAATTACTTTTTCCACTAGTAAAATTACCACCTGTATGAACTTACTATTTGCTCTTGGCACCTTTTTCTCTTTCAGCACTGCGTCATCACCTAGCATCAGCAGCCGTATGTCCACTACGTATCTATTTGCACAATTTTCTTGGTAGTCACTAGCGCTCATGATCATAAATTAGACATCCCTGAGCATTCAAAGAATAGTGTGGCTGAGCATCATTGTCTTCACCCTATGTTTCAAGCAGACACCGTTGTGCCATAATTTCAATTTGCTGCTTCTTTCCCAAGTTGTGTGTTTTCTGTGCAAAATCTTGAATTGCATTTCATGCATCCCTATGTTGAGATACCTTACTGATGCTTCCAAAGAATCTTTCCAGACTTGCTGGTACTATTTTTTGTTTCTGCTACATCTGCTGATCACATAGATGGTGATGGATGGAAAACAAGTACAGGATGTTGTCCCCATCAAAAAGTATTACAGTAATGGTAAAAATAGAAAAAAATATCAGTAACATCAGTAACAAAAGTGAAGAGGAGTCGGGAATAAAACCCATGCAAAATGGAAGCAAGCCTATCAAAACCTGCTGGGAAGCAATGAGCACAAATGCTCATAAAGGAAATAAAGTTCCTGACCTGGAAATCCTGCGGTAGAAATGGACTTGGATATTGTGACCATTACGGAAACTTTGTTTAAAGCAGGGCTCAACAAATCCAGGGTGCAAGGTCACCACGGTAACTATAAATTGCATCCTGACACCCGCGATTTGATTGCCTCCCTTCTTCAGCCATATAGCTCACCGCTATTGGCACTGCATGTAGTTCGAGCCGTGTGGTGAAGGACGTATGCTAATCTTGCTGTTTGCTGATCTTGCTGAGACTTGAAATAGCGAGATTGAGCCACGCGGTGCAGGACGTTTGCTAAAGTACATGCAGAGCCGATCACGGTGAAAGAATGAACAATGGTAATACTTCAGGTGATAGTGGAGGGGAGAGGGGCAAGAGAGAGAGGCACATCAGGTGATAGCTTGAGGGGCTATGAGAGAGGTGTGGGGTTTTTTGTTTTTTTTTTGCTTCATGTATTACTGGGCCATGATACGTGAAGCAAAAAAGGAAGTTGTCTCAGGTGCAGCTATAAAGGGTCAACAATATGCTGCTGAAAACATACTGTACTTATTTGCGGTGTGGGAGGGAGAGGATGAGGAGAAAAGTCACTGCCTTCTTTTGGCACTGTGTAATTGCACGTTAAGGAACACATTTATTAAGGTTTATTTTCCCATAAAGTAAATCAGACCCTTAAACAGAGCTGCAGTACACCATGAGTGGGGAGGTGCACTGTGACCAAGGTCTCAGCGGCCGGCTCCTAAATGTTTAATTAAGCTGGCTCCTAGATTTCAAGAGAATTTATTGAGGTCTGGTTTAATGAGCCTCATCAGTGGCATATTGCCATTCCTGGATATAATCCTATGTACAGTTGTGGTCAACATTATTTGCACCCTTGCATTTTTGGTATATTATGTATAATATCTTCAGAAATAATTGGAAATAGTCCAACTGTATGTCGTCATAATATTTTAATAGTATGTTCAAAGATATACAACAAAAAAAAAAGAATGTCTGTGCAACTAAGATGAAGTTATTTGTGTGAAAAAAAATAAAATATGACCCGGACAGGATTAAAGGCACCCTTCACTAAAATTTGGTTGTACAACTCTTGGCAGTGATGACCGCCTCCAAACGTTTCTTGTAGCCATCTATAAGTTTTGTACATCTGTCTGATGGTAGTTTCTCCTACTCTTCAATTGCAATTTGTTCTAGCTTATGAATGTTTCCAGGATTTCTTTTAGAAATGGCAGATTTCAGCTCTTTACAAAGGTTCTCGATTGGATTGAGTTCAGGTCTGATTGCTGGCCAGTTGAAAACAGTCCATTTTTTCCTTTTAACCATTCTTTTGTACTTTTGGATATATGCTTTGGATCATTGTCCTGCTGGAGGACCTATGACCTTTGACCCAGACCTAACTGTCTGATACTAGGTAACACATTTCCTTCTAAAATACCTTGGTAGTCCTCTAACTTCATGACTGCTTTAATACATTCGAGGCCTCCAGTTCCTGAGGCAACAAAACAGCCCCACAACATAATGGAACCACCACCATATTTAACTGTAGGAAGGGTGTTTTTTTTTTCTTATAAGCTTCATTCTTCACCTGTAAATGTATCACTGGTCTGCATTGCCAAAGAGCTCAAGTTTGGTTTCATCAGTCCACAGAACATTTTCCCAGAGGATTATGGTTTTTCAAGATGGGTTTGGGCAACAATCAGGCGTGCTTTTTTTATGTCTTTCTTTGGGCAGTGGGGTCCTTTTTGGCCTTCACCCATGAAGTACCTTGTTTTAGTGCGCAGTATATGGTGCAGGTTGAAACCACTACTCCAGATTGCTCTAGGTCTGCCTTAAGCTCTTTGGATGTTGTACATGGTGTTTTTCTAACAGTTCTCACTAACCTTTGAAAACTTCTTGGATTTGTTTTCTTCTTTCCACCACATCCTGGGAGGTTCTTGGCAGTTCCATGAACAGAAAACTTCTTAATAACATTGCAAACTGTAGACACCAGAATCCCAAAGTCTTTGGAGATGACCTTGTACCCCTTTGAAGTTTGATGTTTGGCGATAATGGTTTTTCTGATAGTCTTGGGCAACTCTCTTGTCTTCACCATTGTGAAAATGGAACAAGGAGTGAATGTGGCAGATGAAATTTAATGTGGACAAGTGCAAAGTTATGCACCTAGGAAAGACCAATCTAAACAATGGTTACATGATGGAAGATTCATAGAAACATGACGGCAGAAAAAGACCACAGGCCTATCTAGTCTGCCCTTCCATATCACCTACTACAAGAGTCCCCTTTTTTCCTTTAGAGAGCCTCCGAGTTTGTCCCATGCTCTTTTGAATTTAGATACTGTCCTCATCTCTACCACCTCCACTGGGAGACTATTCCACCCAGCTACCACTCTTTCCATAAAGAAATATTTCCGCATATTACTCCTGAGTCTATCCCTTTTCACCCTCATCCTATGTCCCCACGTAGCAAAGCTTGCTTTCAATCGAAAGAGGCTTTCCTCCTGTGCATTTATGCCATGGAGGTATTTAAACATCTCAATCATATCACCTCTGTCCCGCCTTTCCTCTAAAGTATACATATTAAGGTCCTTAAGTCTGTTAGGAACCACCACCCTGGTAAAAGATGTCGGTGTCATCGTGGATAAATTGTTGAAACCCTCCGCCCAGTGTGCAGCGGCGGTCAAGAAAGCAAATAGAATGCTAGGAATCATAAGGAAAGGAATGGAGAATAAAACCAAGAATATTATAATGCCTCTATATTGTTCCATGGTGCGACCATACCTTGAATATTGTGTACAATTCTGGTTGCCATATCTTAAAAAGGATATAGCAGAATTAGAAAAGATACAGAGGAGTGCCACCAAAATGGTAAAGTGGATACAAGGATACCCCTTTAAGGAAAGGCTTAAAAGGTTAGGGCTAAAGTTTGGAAAAGAGACTGCTGAGGGGAGATATGATAGAGGTCTATATATTAATGAATGGAGTGGAACGGGTGAATGTAGATCGATTGTTTACGCCATTTAAAGTAGAAAGATTAGGGGACATGCAATGAAGCTGCAATGTAACCCATTTAAGACTAATAAGAGAAAATATTTTTTCACTCAACGAGTAATCAAACTCTGGAATTTGTTACTGAAAGATATAGTAAAAGCTGTTAGTGTAGCTGTGTTTAAAAAAGATTTGGACAAGTTCGTGGAGGAAAGGTCCATAAGCCATTATTAAAGAGGACTTGGGAAATCCACTGCTTGCCACGGGACAAGCATTGTGGAACCTGTGTACCTTTTTGGGAATTTGCCAGATAATTGTGACCTGGATTGGCCACTATTGGGAACAGGATACTGGACTTGATTGACCTTGGTCTGACCCAGTATGCCATTTCTCATGTTCTTTTGTAATGTGGCCATTTTCAACATTAGAACCATCATTCATTGGTTGACTTCAAGTCATGTGAGTACTGACAATTGATCGGAGGTGCATCTAATTTTACTGCAATGGGGATGGGGTTTTTCTATTCATACTGATTTGAATTGTTTATAAGAATGCCAATAATCATGTCGTGGCAATGTCCCGTTTTTACACTATTTCCTTTTTAAATGGTCTTGTTTTATTGATTCTTTTATTTGTCAAATATATGTGCATATATAGTCCAAAGCCATTTCACTGGCCATTTTTTAAAGGAAATATTGGACATTAAGAGGTTGAACTGCAAGGATACCAGTAATGTTGACCACAACGGTAGGAGGGATAAAGAGGGCAGGAAAAGAGGAAGAGTAGCCCTTTATGTCAGAACAGTATTAAAATAGCTAAAATGCAGGGATCTTGAGGTAAAGAAGAAACACTGTGGATTGATTTGGAAAGGGGAGATGCAACCAGCCACACTTGTGTAGTCTACAAACCTCCAATTTGAACAGAGAAAATAGGGAGAGGCTTGGTCAATGATTATTGCAAAGGTAGTAAAAAAAGGACAAGATGGTGATACTGGGGAACTTTAATCTGCCAGATATGGATTGTAGTATCCCGTCTACAAATACGTAAAGAAGTAGAAAGATCATGGATGCTCTACAAGAGGCTTTGCTCAGGCAACCAGAGAAGGAACTCACCAGAGAAGGGTCGGTGCTGGATCTGGTGCTCACATCGTGGTGTGGTTTGAGGTAAAAGCCAAGGCAAATCCTGATCACAGCAGACTCTGTCCAAAATTTCTAAAATGCTGACATCAGTAAAATGGAAAAGTACCTGAAGGGGGGAGCTGGCAGAGTGGGAGAAGTTGAGAGAAGTGGAAAGACAGTGGGCTAAACTGAAAGAGGCCGTAACAAAGGCAACAGATGTTTATATATTGTGATAAGGAAGCTTATCAGGACCTAGAAGAGAGGGGTAAAAAGAAGGAATTTATCTTGATAAAGGGACCCATTTTAAAAGGTCCAGGACTTAAAACTCCATTTTGCTCCTAGAAAGCAGGTAATTCCTGGCTACAATAAGGAACAGAGTGCCCCTAGTGGTGGAAAGGATAGGGAATACAGGCCCAGGGTAAGGAACCCTTACGTCACTGCATCCCCTAATCACTCAGCTGCCACGAGGGAGTTTGATCTCTCTCACCTGAGAGGGGAGAGGGTGGAGCAGGAGCCTGAGGGGTTTAAGTTTAACTCAGTTAGGTCAGAGAGACCAGGAAGACGAGGAGGGGACAAGCAGACCAGGGACAAGCAGAACACGTGGAGAGGAACTGGAAGGACTCCTGAGACCTGAGGGTGCTGCAACTGCTGACCAGAGAGAGAGAGAGAGAGCAGAAGTTTTGCCTACTCAAGAAGGAATGGAGCAGTAAGAGCCAGAAGCACTAATTGGAGAACAGGACACGCTAGATGGTGGCCAGAGCATGTAAGAAGTGAAGCTACTACAGGCTTTGATCAAGGTATGAGTCCCAGAAGCTTAGCTAATAAGGAGCACTACGTATTTGCCAGAGACAGCTTTAACCATAACAGAAGGCAGTCAAGTAAGCTATCTGAATCTGAGCCAGAGAGTGAACCAATGGAATTGGGGGAGCCAGATTTACCTTGTGATGAAGAGGTCTCATACATGGACTGCTCTGCATGCCAGTCTGCCAATTAAGAATGGTTGCCAGGGATGTAAACCGTAAAGAGAAGCCTCCAGTGTCCAAAGCCCTAAGAGCTGTGTTTGCTTGTTAATGTTCTAAGCTCAGGAGAAGTGTGATGCAGTGCAAAGCTGAATCTTCCTGATTATCTTTTGAGAAACAGCTGTGAGCAGTGCTGAGCTCTTTTTGATGCCGTTTCAACTGAAGGAAGTAAGAAATGCTTTTGTTTGTCTAATTACTGAGAAATCCTTGAAAAGAGATTTTCTGCTTGTGTGAATTTGTCTATCTGTATGAAGTGCTGAGTTTAAGCATACAAGATAGCCAGGTATTTGTTCTGGACTAGAAAGGGAAAGAAAACCTGGTTTAAAGTTTCTTTCTGTATGTTTTGGACTGCATGGCAAGCTCTGCTAGGAAGCAGGTGCTGTTAATTAAGGCTGAGGAAAGCTGTTTTGTTTCAGTTCAAGTTATCCTGTAATGAGTTACAAGAATTCCTGGTGAAATATCTAAAAAGGTGGATCTGTGAACCTAGCGTGTCTTTCTGTGCTAATGAATAAATTGCACCCACTCAAACCCAACTACAAAGAAGGTGGGTTTTTTTTCATCTGAAGCCAAATAATATCTAACTGAACTACCTTTCCCATAATGCATGAAAAGGCATCCAGTTAGAAAAGGCCAGAAAGTTGAAGCACCTCAATGTCAAAAACAAAACCACGCCCCTCATACCAATGTAAGGGGCTAAGGGCGTGACAATATATTTTTTTTAGTGCCGTCAAGTCAGTGCTGACTCCTGGCAACCCACCTGCCTCTGGGTTTTCTTGGCAATGTATCACCAGAAGTAGATTGCCAGGCCTTTTCTTCCAAGACAATTGAGGGTAAAGTGATTTGCCCAAGGTCACAAGGAGTGCCAGTGGGAATCGAACCCTTTATCTTCTGGGTACTAGGTAATTCTAACCATTAGGCTACAAGAGAAAAAGGAAATTAATTTTGTTCTCCAAAGAAGTGGCTGCAAAAATAAAGGCAAAAATGGCAGTGCTCACAATTTTTAGAGAATCGCAAAAAGAGGAATATAGAAAAGAGGCAAGCAGGCCAATGCAGAAAGCTAGGGTGGGCTTTACGAGCCCATAATGCCATGTTTAAACACATTTTTACAATCCTCTTCATTCAGGAAATAGACTTAAAGGCCTGCGAAAAAAACTAGCATCCAGCTAACGCCATGTATATTTTAATGTATACTCTTTATTTAAATGTCTTTTATTCTGCTGTGCTGGTAAGCAAATCATGGCGTCAATGATTTCCCAACCAGTCAGCGCAAAAATTTTAACTGCAGGGTCTGAATAGAAGTATAATGCTGCCCCAGACAGTATTTTGATGGCACCGGGTGCTTTCCCCGATGCCTACAGTAGTGGCCAAAAAATTAAGGCAGAGTCCAAAATATCAGAATTATATTAGAAAAGTACGTGTTATTGTCACTTTCATGGTCAAAAGCTTTAAGAACCAAAGATATACAGGGTGGCCCAAAAAAAGTGAGAACATCTTGTAAATTAAAAGCTTAAATAGTTTACTTATTTACCTTTTTTAGCTATATAATGTCTTTATTTCGACAATTTCCGGTCGCCATCTTTTTTTTTTTTTTAATTTGTCAATCGTTTACATATGTCTTTTTGAATTTTTAAGTAACTTATATGCTATGAGATGTTCTCACTTTTTTTGGGCCACCCTGTAAATGTCATTTTCAAAGTTTTATTCAGGAAACAATATATGTGTCAATATTTGATAGGGTGTCCATGATTTTTCAGCACAGCCTGGATTCTTGTAGGCATACTGTTAGCTAGTGTTTTACAGTATGCCGGAGTGATTTCGTTGACCCATACATGCTTGAGTATGTCCTTTAAATCTGTTTCTGAAGTTGGACAGTGTGCTGCCACCTTTTTCTTCATAAGATTCCAACAGTTTTCAATTACATTGAGATCCGGAGAGTTTGATGGCCAACTTGGTAGCAGTTTGATCTTGTTGTCCACGAACCATTTTTTGACTGTTTTTGCAGTGTGGCACGGTGCCGAGTCCTCCTGAAATATAGTTGTGCCAGAAACATTCATGTGTATTTTAACTTTACTGTTCAGCACGGATATGTATTTTGCAGCATTTACTCTTTCACCTTTCTCTAAAATGTGCAGGCCACATCGTCCATTCACCGAGATACCACCCCATACCATGACCGATGGTGGGTGTTTAACAGTCTTGATCGTGTACTTCGGATTTAGTCTCTCGCCTGCTGGTCGACGGACGTAGTTGTAACCACTCCCACGTACTTGTTGAAATGTACTTTCATCTGTGAACATTACCCTCTCCCACCATTCAGCAGATTTGTCTTTCATCTTGCTACAAAACTATGCGGGCAGCAATTAGTTTCCTGGTCATCATAGGCTTCTTGGCAGGTCTTCTGGCCACGAGTTTGAATTCATCCACAAGCCGTCGTCGGACAGATCTGGCACTTATCTTTATTCCTCGATCATTAGCTAACTGAGCCACACGTTGAGATGAAGTATGTGGACTAGATGTAATAATGCTTTTGAGGAATCGGTCATCTCATCCAGTAGTTATCCGTCTGCGCCCACATTTCGAACGACGTGTACGGCCACCTGATTCCAGAACATTCTGAACTGCACACCTTGATATATGCAGATGTTTTTTGCAATAGCACATTGTGAATATCCTTCAGCATGGAGTGTGACAACTTGTCCCTTTACAAAGTCATTAATATCGTACTTTCTACACATCTTGATTGTATATTTCACATGTAACTTTCAATCTTTTCCTATTGTAAAAATTCAAAACTTCATCCAAGAAACCTACTACAGAGTGTAAGTAAACTAAAATGGACGTCAGACGCATGGTGTGACTAATCACCATGCTGACTAAATAAGTAAGCACATGTGACATCTCCACAGTACATTATTTAACAATAAATTGTAGAAAAAGATACCTGCCTTAATTTTTTGGCCACTACTGTAGATCATCTTCTCCCCAGATGATCAGGCATCGGGCAAAGCCCCCCGATGCCATCAAAACACTGTTGGGCCCTGTCGACAAAAAAAAAAAAAGATTAAAGCCGAAGTGAAACCAGCTTTCTGGTGTTCCAGTACCATGCCATTCATCAGTCTGTCATCCGGTTAGATAAGACGTTGCTGTGTGCGGATAATGCTACTGTTTTCATATTCTATCTAAATAGCCAGGAAACAGAGGTATGACCGAAGGGAAAAAAATGCAAATTAGCCACTGGTGCTTGGAGAGCAAGCCAAACTAGCACAGAATTCTTGTGCACATGTGTTTGGCTTGCTCTCCCAGTTTAACGCTGCGGTGCCTTATTTGCATGTGCAGGGTTACTGTGATGGGCATTTGCATATCCTAACCTTCCTGCATCGCATGTTAAAATGTGTGTGTTGTCAAGAATGTTAATCAATCGATCCAGTGCAGGTCTAGCCCTGGCTTTCTGCATCGGCCTGTAAGATATAAATCATGGTGGCAAAAGCACACATGGAGGAAGTGGCTACAGATGTGAAGCGAGGAGACAAGACTTTTTTCAGGTATACTGGGGAAAGGAGAAAGGCCAGAGGTGGAATTGCAAGATTTGAAGATGCTGAGGACTGATTTGTGAAAAGTGGTAAGGAAAAATGGGACTTGCTTAACAAATACTTCTGTTTTGTATTCAAAAAAGAAAATCCTGGAGAAGGGTCATACATGACTGACAAAGGTAACAGGGAATGGAGTAGATGTAACACCATTCATGGAAGAAGATGTTTATGAATAGCTTGCAATACAAAGGGGATAGGACCATGGGACCAGATCAGATACATCCTGGAATACTGAAGGAGCTCAGGGAGCTTTTGGAGGACCTTTAAAAATATGTTTATTAGATCCCTGGAGACTGGGGAGGTAGTGGGATTGGAGAAGGGCTGGTGTGGTCCCTCTTCACAAGTGTGGCAACAGAGAAGAGGTGGCAAACTACAGGCCAGTCAGCCTTACCTCTGAGGAAAAAAGTAATGGAAATGCTGCTGAAAGAAAGGATAATGTTTTTTCTGGAAGCCAAGGGGTTGTGAGATCCGAAGCAACATGACTTTACCAAGAGAAGATACTGTAGAGCAAATCTGAAAGATTTTCTTTGACTGGGGGAGGGGGGCCCATGCACCACCCCAAGCTCCGTCCTAACTCTTCTACTACTAATGAGCATTTGTATAGTGTTACAAGACGTATTGAAAACTGCACACATACATGTAAAAGATGGTCTGTGCTCATCAGAGCTTACAATCTAGTCAAGACAAAAAACAGAGTAGCTGTAGACACAGGATACATCTAGGGGGAATGGTAAGGAAACACAAAGGAGATCAGGTGTGTCAAGATCCGAAAGTGGCAGCAAAGAGGTGAGTTTTCAGCCTGGATTTGAGAAGGTGCCTAATGTACAGACTCAGGTAGTTTGTTTTAGGCATAAGGAGCAGCAAGGTGAAAGGCGTGAAGTCCGGAGTTAACAATAGAAGAGAAGGGCACAGATAGAAGCAGTTTGCCAGAAGAGTGGAGTTCCCCGGGAGGGGTGTAGAGAGAGAGAAGAGAAGAGAAGAAAGGTAGTGAGGAGCTGCAGAGTGAGTGCATTTATAGGTCAGCAGGAGAAGTTTGAACTGGATGCGGAAATGGATAAGGAGCCAATGAAATGACTTGAGAAGAGGGGTAATATGAGCATTTTGAAGCTGGCAGAAGATTAGCCGGGCAGCAGAGTGTTGAACAGATTGAAGGGGAGAGAGATGATTCAGAGGGAAAGCAGCAAGGAGTAGGTTACAATAATTTAGATGAGAGGTGACTAAAAAGTGGATAAGTGTCTTAGTAGTGTGTTCAGAAAGGAATGGGTGGATTTTGTTAATGTTATAAAGAAAGTAACAGCAGGTTTTAGCTATCAGTTAGATGTGTGTGGAGGAGGAGAGAGAGGCGTCAAGGATGATTCCAAAGTTGTGAGCTGAGGAGTCAGGTAGGAGTAGAGAGTTATCCACAGAGACTGAGAGAGAAAAAGGGGGAGAAGAGGGTTTAGAGGAAAAATAAGAAGCTCAGTTTTGGCCATGTTCAATTTCAAGCGGGGGTGAAACATCCAAACAGCAATGTCAGAAAGGCAGGTAGAGATCCAGGCTTGGATTGTCGGAGAGATTTCAGGTGTAGAGAGGTAGATCTGGGAGTCATCAGTGTAAAGATGGTATTGAAAGCTATGGGAAGAGCGGAGTGCACCAAGGGATTGGGTATAGAGAGAGAAAAGGAGTGGACCCAAGACAAATCCTTGGGGTACACCAGCTGCGAGTGGGATAGCAGCAGAGGATGATCCACCAGAACAGACTAAAGGAGCGATGGGAGAGATATAAAGAGTGCCCTTAAAACCAAGCGAGGACAAGGTATCAAGAAGAAGATTGTGGTCAACAGTGTCAAAAGCAGCAGAAAGCTTAAGAAGAATGAAGATCGAGTATAGGCCCTTGGATTTTGCCAGGAACAAGTTGCTTGGAAAGGATCCAGTAGGACTTATGAGGAGAGAAATTTGAGGCAATGGCAGTGAACCACATGTTGAAGTAGTTTAGAAACGAAGGGGAGGAGGGAAATAGGTCAATAGTTAGGACAGGTAGAATCTAGTGAGGGTTTCTTGAGGAGAGGTGTAACAACAACATGCTTGAAGGCTGCAGGGGCAGTTCCTGTGGAGAGTGTTAGGTTGAGAATATGAGATGGAAGGGACAATAGTGGTGGAGATGGGGCTTAGGAGGTGGATGGGAATAGGATCAGAGGAGCAGGCAGTAAGTTTGAAGTAGGAAAGAAAGCGTGTGGTTTCCTTCTCAGAGATCATAGCAAAGGAAGAAAGGGCTGCGGGGATCCGATCTCCCATGGGCAGAACAGGAAGGGCCTTTGCCATGATCGAGGCAGGCAGGCAGTGGGCTGCCTGTGGGGAGAAAGAGTAGCCGTAATCATGGTAAAGACCCTTCCTGTTCTGCCCGCAGGGATACGATCTTCTGCAGGCAGACAGGAAGGGTCTTTGCTGCCATTGCGGCTTTCCTTTTTTTCTGCCAATTGGGGATGGGATCTCTGTGCACAGCCTGCTGCATGCAATGCTGCATTTTTGTGGGGGCCAGGGCCTACTCCTTTACAATGCCTTTGACTTGGTGACCAGATAACTAGGTCAAGGGCGTGTGATGGGTATGGTCTACTTAGATTTCAACAAAGACTTTGATACTGTTCCTCATAGGAGGCTTGTGAATAAACTGAGCAGACTGGTTATGAATCCCAAGGTGGTGAACTGGATCAAAAATTGGTTGACTAACAGTCTACAGAGTGCAGTGGTGAATGGAACTCGCCTGAAGAAAACAGATTGGGGAGGAAGTGATGTCACTGAGCACAATGGCCGCCTGAGCCTGAAGCTTCGGCTCAGTTCCCAACATATAAAAAGCTGTAAAAAACTCCAGAAGGAAATAACCTCCCGATTGTGGCGGGTCATACTGGCAGCAGGGAGAACAGATGATGGTGACGTGCCTATGGAAGGTAGACTTCTGTGAGTTCACATATGCAGGAGCTGACATGGAGACCCGTGAAGAGGTGAAAATGGTGGCAATCAGCACATGCGGTCTTGCCAGAAGAGGAGGAGGAGGCCCGGGAGGTAGTTCTGGAGAGAGGGGTGGTAATGCTCCGTCAGATGAGCCAGGAGGAGCTGAAAGACTGGCTCTCCAAAATTAAAACTGAACTACAGGCAGTAAAACAAGAGCTGAAGGAGGAAATGGCTGACATTGACCGGCGTGTGGGAGAACAAGAAGAGAGGATGGAAAAATTGGCCGAGGATCAGGCAGCCTTCTCGAATATGGTGCAGAAGGGAGAGGAGTAGAAAGAGCAAATGATGTTAAAAATGGAGAACTGGTGTGGTCTCTGCAAGAGGGAGGTGGGTACACTACTACACCGGTTTTGGTCTTGTTCTGTCATTCAATCCTTTTGGGAGGCAATAGGGGAGAAATTGGTTCTGTGGATGAAAGAGAAGATAGAGCTTCGCCCAGGGTGGTGTTTGTTTCATCTGGTGTACCCAGGGATTAGAGGGATGCAATCTTTGCGGTAGTTTTATGAAAAGAGCTTCTTAGTGGCCAAACAATGCATCTTACGACATTGGTTATCAGAGGGGGGCCCATCTCATATGGAATGGGAGCATCAGCTTTGGGATGTTCTGCAGATGGAGCGTAGAATGGCCCACTTAGTAGGGGGGAAAACTTGGACACGCTATCAGACCACTTGGGAACCCTTGTTGAAGTGCACTGGAAATCAGCAGGAGGGGGGAGTAGGGTTAAGGAGGCATCGACTACTGTTATAGTTAGCTTCGTGGGTGCAGCTGGATGGGAGATGTAGAGTGGTTAGGTTCGGTTTGCATTTAAAGTAATCCCTGGAATGGGGGGGGGGGTGCGGAGGGTTGACGGGAGGGAGGGAGGGAGGGAGAGGGGCGGGGGGGTTGATCTTAAGGGAGGGAGGGCGGGAGATTAGGGATGTTGGGGAGATGGGTTTTTTTTTTTTGGTTAAGACGTGCCTTAGGCACCATTGTCGGATAAGGGTGTGAACTCTGCCGCTTTTCCAATGGTGTTGGGGTTTATATGGACCACGTTATAAGTACTTTGAGATGGTATAGTTTGATGAATGTAACAGGTGCCTCAGACTACCCTGAAATTCTGTGCACGGTTGCCTTAGAAAGATTTAAGACGTGCCTTAGGCACCATGGTCGGATGAGGGTGTGAACCCTGTCACTTTTCCAATGGTGATGGGTTTATATGGACCATGTTATAAGTACTTTGAGATGGTATAGTTTGATGAATGTAACAGGTGCCTCAGACTACCCTGAAATTCTGTGCAAGGTTGCCATAGAAAGATCATATCTATATGTAACATTGTTCATGAAAAGTTATAAGTAGGTTTATCTTGTGGGTTGATGGAATGTATTCATGTACATGAAAATAATAAAAATGACTTTACATAAAAATGGAGAACTGGTCCAGGTGGAACAATTTGCTGCTGAGAGATGTCCTGGAGGAGGCTGAATTCTTAGACTGCCAGAGAGTTGTTGAGGTAATTTGTAAAGAAGCACTACACCAACCTAACCCAATTCAGGAAGGTCCTAAAACACTACCTATTCACAAGATACGTCTTGGTGTAGACCCGATAGGGAAATACACTCCCCATGTAAATAACTGTAGATACTTGTCAATGTAATAACTGTTGTTGTTTATCCTTGTTATCCAAGTTTCAATCCCTGTTCAAATGTGAATACATTGCAGTTAGCCTGCAATGTATATGTTTGTTTGTTGGATGTACACTGCACTGATGTTAATAGCGCGGTATAAAAGAAATGTTAGATAAATAAATAAATACACCGTGGTAGTGATAGAGAGGTACCAGCGCAAATTAAACTATATTGGGCTCACAGGGCTCTGGGCCGCCCATGGGACATTGTCATCTGCCTGTATGACTACACACTAAAAGAGCAGATTGCTGCATGGATGCATGCAATGAATGTATTTGAATGGCAGGGGTACCGCATTGCCATCTTTGCAGACCTAGCCACAAGCACATTGCAAAGATGCAAGAAAATGGCACCAATTACCCAGAAGTTGAGAGAAGAGCAGCTGAAGTATTGTTAGCTCTACCCTTTTGGACTGGCATCTACCAAGGGAGGTCAAACGTGGAGGGTGTGCTCTGTGTCGGAGGTAGTTCTGAATGAAGCAGTACCGCAAGTAGAAGCACCTGGCGTGGAGGAGAGCAGTGAGCCTGAAGCATGTCTGCTGGACAGTGGTGTCAGCGGAGGGGACCAAGAAGGGGTGGAAAGGACAGCAGAAGAATATTTCAGCCTAAAGGGACTGATTCATTTGACCGCATAGAGGGAAAGGGACAGGGTGAGGGGGAAGGAGGGAGTGGGTGAATGGTTACTGCTTGGATATGGAATGTGTGAGGGTGGGGGAATGTTATTGAGGGAGATGGGTCTGGGGAGGAGAGTGGGTTAAGTGGAGGGGTGGAATGGGAAGGGGAATCGGGCTAGGGGGGTCATTACTGTATGAGGGCCTCTGGAGATGGGGGCTGGGACAGAAGGAAAGGGAGGGGTAAGGAATTGGGGCAGACTGTACTTTGCAAAGGATATAAAGAGACTTGAAATGGTTCAGAGGAAATAACCAAAATGATAGGGGGCCTGCACCAGAAGGCATATGAGAAAAGACTTGAAGACCTAAATATTTATTTTTATTTAAATAAAAGCAACATTAGGAAATACTTTTTCACAGAGAGGGTGTTGGATGCTTGCAATGCCTTCCTGAAGGAGGTAGTAGGAGCAAAAATAGTAATGGAATTCAAAAAGGCATGGGACAAACACACAGGATCACTACATAGCAAGAGGATGGAATCAGAGCAAACCTAAATAACTTCATAAATAGAGAAAGGGTAATCTGCCTGGAGCAGCAGCTAATAATTTAAGCAAAGGCATAGAGGGGAGTAACCTGCAACCTTACTGGGCTAAATCTTTATTTGCCGCTACTTTATGCCAGATACTTGTCTTCAAGTCTCCCTTTCTTACTAATACCCTATTCTCAGTTTGTTCAAAGAGGATGTCAACTTTCTAAAAACTGTTTAACTTATTCAGCCGCAGACCTCCAAGCTGCTTTGCCTCCAGCGTTCCCCAGTAATGTCTGTCTTATAGAAACTGCAGCAAGAGTATGTTGGGATATCCCAATTTGCCTTAATTTGGTTAAAAGAAGGGAACGCTCCTTTATTTATATAGAAACATGACGGCAGATAAAGACCATTTATTTATTTAAAATTTGTTTATATACCGCCTTTCTACAATCCAAGGCAGTTCACAATGAACATAATAGGAGCAGTGCATGAGCGACTGCTTTACAAAGAACAAGAACAGATAAGGTATGGAACATGAGCTATGTACACCAGGGGGATCGGTGGGGGACAAGAGTGGGATTGTGGGGCATGGGAGAGGGGGATGAGGGGCTCTGACTAGAATGAGTAAGTTATGGGATGAAGTTTGGTCATGCTGGGTTGTTGGCCTGAGTTAAAGCCTTAGAGAAGTGTTTGTGAGCTTCTTCCTAAAGGTGGGGTGGTCTGAGCAATCTCGCAGTTTGATTGGGAGAGAGTTACAAGCTATAGAGGCAAATATGGAGAAGACACAGTAGCATGTGATTTGTTTGCTTTTGGTTTTCAAAGCTGGGATGGTGAGGAGATTGTGGTAGTTGTGTCGGCGAAATCTGTCTGGGTCTGGAGAGAAGTGAGTAGAGGCAGTTTGCAGATTCATTGTGTATGAAACTTTTGTATCAAGATGAGGGCCTTGTACTTTACTTTGAATGGACTGGGAGCCATTGCAGGTGTAGTATAGGGGTGATGTGTGAATGTCTAGATATTTTGTGGATTATTCTTGCTGTGGTTGTTTGTGCCATTTGAAGAGGCTGTAATGATTGGGTAGTCCATGGTAGATGATGTTGCAATAGGGAAGGTATAGTTATAGCTTGACAGACGGTGTGGAATAGATCAGGACTTAGAAGTGGGAGGAGGTTCTTCAAGGTTCACAATTTATAGTAGATGGATTGAGTTGACTATTTTATTTGTGCCTGGAAGTTGAGTTTGTGGTCAAGGATTTCACCCAGATATGTGACTTCACTTTTTATTTTGATATTGAAGTCGCCAATTTGGAGAGATTGTGGGGGTGAGTATGATGTATCAGAGAATACAAGAAGGGACTTTGTCTTTTCATGATTAATGAGGAGGTTGTGTTGTTGCAGTCACTGTCTCAGCTTAGAGAAGCATTTATAGATGTTGCTGAAATCTGGAGTGGAAGTTTCGAATGGTGTGAAAAACATATTGATGGTACTGCATCTTATGTTACTTGAAAATCTGACATATGTGTTGAAGGAAGAGGTTAAATAAGATGGTTAATAGGCTGGAACCTTGAGGTGCTCATTGTTGGAGGAATGGCTGAGAGGTTCTGGAGCAGATTCTTACTTGTTGGATTCTGTGTTCTAGATAGGAGCGAAACTATCCAAGTGTGCTGTCTCAAAGTCCAATGTTGTGGAGTCTTTGTAGGATCTGATGGTATAGTAGGGAGTCAAAGGCTGAAGAGATGTCGAGGAATATGAGAATGCAACCCTGGGAGGCATTTTGTATGAGGGTTAGTACTTAGTCTAAAGAGAAGTGAAAAGGGTTTCAACTCAGTGGTTTGATTGAAATCCGTGTTGGAAAGGATCAAGAGGGGCATAGTCGTCAATGAAGTCTTGAAGTTGTATTTGTACCGATTTTTTTATTATCTTTGACAAAAGAGGGATACTTGATATTGGCCTGTAGGAGTTTGGTGAAGTATGGTCCAGATTTCCTTTTAAAATGGGTCGAATTGAGCTTCTTTTTAATGAGGTAAGCATTGTTCCCAGAAGAAAAGAATGCATGAATTATAGATTGTAGGAAGGAGCTAAGGTGTGTTCTTGTGCTTTTAATCTAGGAAACGGGGCAGGGGTCAAGAACAGAGGTTGTTGTGTTGAGATTTTTTATTGTCGTCTCAATATCCATGAGCGATGGAAGGAAAAAAATCAGACGATGTAGCCTGGGTGGAGGTAGTTGGGTGAGGACTAGTTGATTGCTTTTTATCAGGGTGTGTCATTTGGTATTTGGCCAGGAGGTGGTCTATGATATCCTGTGGAGAAATTCCATCTTGAGGTAGGTGTTTGGTTTGTTCAGGAAGGATTTTGCAATTGTGAAGAGTTCTGTTGGTTTGTTCAAGGAGCATGTGATCATGTCGTGGTAGTCTCTCTTTCGTCTAGTGTATATTGGCAGTATATGCTTTGTTTTTCAGTCTGCCCTTCCATATCAACTACTATAGTCCCTTATTTTTTCTTTTAGAGATCTTCTGTATTTGTCCCATGTTTAGTTGAAATCAGATACTGCCCTGGTCTCTACTACCTCCTCTAGGAGATTATTCCATGCATCTACCACTCTTTTTTCCGTAAAGATATCTTTCTGCATTTTACTTCCGAGTCTATCCCCTTTCACTTTCATCCTATGCCCCCTCATTGCAGAACTTTCTTTAAATGGAAAGAGGCTCTCCTCCTGTGCATTTATGCCATGGAGATATTTAAATGTATCTATCATAACTCCTTTCTCTTTCCTTTCCTCTAGAGTATACATATTAAGATCTTTTCTGTCCCCATATGCCTTATGATGAAGCCCATTAACCATTTTGGTAGCTATCCTCTTCACAGACTCCATCCTGTTTGTATCTTTTTGAAGGTGTGGTCTCCAGAATTGCACACAGTACTCTAAAATGAGATCTCGCCAAAAATTTATACAGAGGCACTATCACCACCTCCTTCCTGCTGGCCATTCCTCTCCCTGTGCACCTAAGTATCCTTCTGGCTTTTGGCATTGCCTTTTCTATCTGTTTAACCACCTTAAAACCATCAGAAACAATCACGCCCAGGTCCTGCTCTTCTTTCGTGGACAGAAGTACTTCACTCTATAAACTGTACCACTCCCTTGGATTTTTACAGCCCAAATGCATGACCCTGAATTTTTTAGCATTAAATCTCAGTTGTCAAATTCTCAATCATTCAGCAAGCTTAGCTAGATCCCTCCTCGTGTAATTATCTACTCCTTCCTTGGTGTGTACTCTATTGCAAATTTTGATATCATCCGCAAAGAGGTAAATCTTATCCAACAACTCTTCCGCAATATCACTAACAAAAATGTTAAAAAGAATCAGACTAAGGACAGATCCCTGTTGCACCCACTGGTAACATACTTCTCCTCAGAGTGAGCTCCATTTATCTGCACCTCCCACTCAAACAATTTTTAACTCAGTCACTTTAGGGTCCATTCCTATGGTGCTCAATGTATTTATAAGTCGCTTGTCTGGAACGGTGTCAAAGGCTTTATTGAAATCTAAGTGTATATGTTCGTCTTCATCTGTCTGTGATCTCTTGTATTTTATGAAGACCATTCTCTTTTTCTTCACCTTTTCATCTACTTCTTTTGAGCATCATAGTGGCCTCCTTTTCCTAACAAATATTCCCTTTCAGTTTTGCCCATTGCTTTTCTACATCCCCCAGTTTTTCCCATCCTGCTAACGACTTTTTGAGGTATTGCCCAATATTGGCAAAGTTAGTTTTCCTAAAGTCTAAGACCCTTGCATTTGAATAGACTTTAGTAGCCTTCGTCCTAATACTGAACCACACCATCTGATCAATGATGTGAGATGATCTCCCACTATGACATCAGAAACCTTTTCTCCATTGTTAAGCACCAAGTCCAGTATGGCCCTTTCTCATGTTCTGTTACCAGTTGCTGGAATAGTTCTTTCTGTAGAGAATCCAGGCTCTCCTTATTTCTAGATGACACGGCAGCAGGGATGTGCCAGTCAATATCCAGCATATTGAAATCACCTATCAGTAGCATGTTTCCTTTCATAGCAATACAACGAATGTCTTCAATTAAATCTCTGTCCACTTCTTCTGCCTATGAAGGAGATCTGTATATCACACACCAGTGCAATGGATGCCCCTTTCTCTCTTTCTAATTTAACCTATAGTGCTGCCTTGTAATTCTGTAGCTTTATTTTTTTTAATATGTAGTGCCACTCTTCCTCCCCGTCTTCCTCCCCTGTCCTTCCTGACCCTGATTATAAGTGCATCCCAGTCATGGTTGTCTGTGAACCATGTCTCTGTACCCACTATGAAATCCAAGTCAGCCTCTTCCATTAAAGCTTCAACATCTGGGATCTTATTTCCCAAACTACAGGCATTAATGCACACTGCTTTCCAGATGTTACCCCTGTTTACCCATTTCTACAGAGGTATTTAATGTTTTACTTATCCTGGGGGCTTTTTTCATGAAACTAGTTTAAAGCCGTCTTCAGTAGGTTATCCAGTCTGCTGAGGAATACACTTTGGCCTTTCTTGGATAGATGGACGCCATTTCTGTTTAGCCACCCTTTGTAAATCATCTCATGGTCCAGGAAACCAAAATGCTCTCTATGATACTATCCACACAGCCTTGCATTCATCTCTAGGATACACGTTTCTCTGTCTTGGCCTTTACCCTCGACAGAGAGGATCGAAAAGAATACCAACTGCACATCTATCTGCTTCACCTCTCTCCCAGAGCCAGGAAGTCACTCTTGTTATGCTTGGAGGGATATCTAGCAGTATTTTTTGTACCAGCATGGATGAGCAAAGTATATTGCGCCCCCCCCCCACCCCCCACTTCACTGGTTAAGTGAAAAAACGCTAAGATAGGTGCCCTATATCATGTTATCTTTTTAGCTTTCCATTCTTAATTTTGATTTCCCCTCCCCTGGGGCAAAGTTTAAATGCCCAGTATTTGCAGAAATGGGGCTATTTCCCAATTTACCCTACTTCTTGTTTCTTCACCACTTCTATACGCTCTTGAAGGGCATTAAGCGTTGCTGGTTCCTTCCCCACTGTAACTCTTGTAATTTCCTCATATGTAAGGTATTAATGAACCTGTATGGTGTGCACCATTCATCTAAGAGCCCTGGAGAAGAAAATCTATGATTCCCCATATAAGCCTCATGGATGCATCTCATCATAGCTATAATCTTAAGTCCAGTAATTCTACTCTTAACCCCATGCTTCACCAGATCCAATTTATGGGTTTTTGGAACCCCTATACATTTCCTAGCAGTGCTTGTGTTTTGCAGTTCATCCTTGTGTTTTAACCAAAGGAGCATCATTTGCAGTGGATATAGGATCTTTGGGGGCATCACGCTTTGACTACTGCCACTCTTCTGTAGAGAGATAGGGGAAGCTCTCTCCTTATCTTACATAATGTTTTGATCTGGTCCAACTTATCCTTACATTTTTCCTCTTCATGGTAAGATGATTACTATTGAGATATACATCTGGATATTTAAGGCTACATTGGGCCCATATCAGTTGAAAAAAACTCCCCAGTATGTTATTAGATCTCTTTCCCATAGCTCCAGAGCCTCTGATTCTCATGATTTTTAATCTAAAAAAAGTAATGAATTTCTCTATAATTTGCATTGCACGTTCCATATTACCCTTTTGTTTTTTTTCACAAATAGGAGCATCTTGTCTGTTAAGAGATTTATGCATTATTCTCTGTTCCTAACCATAGTACCTTCAGGTTTGATGGTCTGTTATGTTTTCTGTAAACTGCCTTGATCATTGGAAATGCGACATATAAGCCAAATAAATAAATCTATCTAACTCAGCCAATGACAAACTACCACTAATATTACTAGAAGATCTTAATCTAGCATCATTACCTCACAGCCAAAGTACAACTTTTCTAACCAATACCATCAACTTAAATTTCCACCAAATAATTGACACAGAAAACCCACTGTAAAGGCAATACGCTAGATCTAATATTTCTACCTAACATAGTCCATCGTAACTACGTTCCCACATCCCTTGTGGTCTCACCAGTACCCTGGTCTGACCACCACCTCATAAAATTTCAAATTCTTATTACCCAAACTACAAAGTCTCAACAGATAAAATCTACGCAAACACACAAATTCAAAGATTTGACAGAGAAACCTTCATAAAACAAACTATACAACACTTATCCAATCCTGCAGCCAATTTAGATGATACCATAAACAAATGGAACGATACGATATCCAATGCTGCCATCCAAAAAGCTTATCCCCTTCACCCCATAAAAAAACCTCAACAACCCATGGTTTAAACCTGAACTAAAACTACTCAGAAAAGAATTACGTAAAATTGAACGCAAATGGTGTCAGTCTAAGTCCCCTATGCAACAAACATGGATAAACTAAACGTCTATAGAGACACAATAAATAATGCAAAAAAAGAGTATTACTCCACCACCCTTGCAAAATCAATTAACCGACCACGAGAGCTCTTCCAAATTATAAAATCCCTCACAAACAATAACACAAACAATGATACTGAAACCCCCATACACCCACAAACCCTTGCCAATTTCTATAAAATCAAAATATCTCAACAGCACTCTAATCATTACAAGTTAGACCCCTCCCATCCACGACATGGAGGGGGTCAACCTTCTCCATGACCTCACAGAAAATACTCAAACATTATCACAAAAGTAAACACTACCACCTCTTACCTAGACCCTTGTCCTGTACACTGGATTAAAGCCACAAAAACAGAATTCACACCACTTATCCTCCACATCATCAACACATCCCAACAACTTGGCTACATGCCCCCTGCCCTTAAACATGCTATCATACGTCCAATCCTTAAAAGTAATACAATGGATAAAAACAACCCCAGTTCATATAGACCAATCTCCAGCCTTCTTCTACTGACTAAACGTATTGAAAAAGCTATCCTCATACAACTACAAGACCATATTTGATACACATGTCCAAAGGACTGGAGAGAGGCTCATGTGGTGCCTTTACACAAAAGCGGAAGTAAGGATGTGGTTGAAAACTACAGGCCGGTTAGTTTAACTTCGGTGGTGAGTAAATTATTGGAAACACTGCTGAAAGAGAAAATAGTGAGGTTTCTGGAGTCCAGCGGATTACAGGATCCGAGGCAGCATGGATTCACCAGAGGCAGGTCTTGTCAGACAAATCTGATTGATTTTTTTGACTGGGTGACCAGGGAGTTGGACCAAGGGAGAGCTCTAGATGTGGTGTATTTAGATTTCCGTAAAGCCTTTGACACTGTTCCTCACAGGCGACTTATAAACAAACTGAGCACCCTAGGGATGGACCCTAAAGTTACTGCTTGGGTTAGAAGTTGGTTGGGTGGGAGGCGACAAAGAGTACAGGTAAATGGAGCTCACTCTGAGGAGAAGGATGTTGCCAGTGGTGTGCCCCAGGGATCTGTCCTTGGTCCGATTCTTTTTAACATCTTTGTTAGTGATATAGCGGAAGGGCTGTCGGGTAAGGTTTGCCTCTTTGCGGATGATACCAAAATCTGCAATAGAGTAGACACCCAGGAAGGGGTAGATAACATGAGGAGGGATCTAGCTAAGCTTGAAGAATGGTCTAGAATTTGGCAGCTGGGATTTAATGTTAAAAAATGTAAGGTCATGCATTTGGGCTGCAGCAATCCAAGGGAGCAATACAGTATAGGAGGTGAAGTACTTTTGTCCACTAAAGAAGAGCGGGACCTAGGCGTGGTTGTGTCTGATGATCTTAAAGTAGCTAAACAGGTGGAAAAGGCGACAGCAAAAGCTAGAAGGATGCTTGGGTGCATACGGAGAGGAATGGCTAGCAGAAAAAAGGAGGTGATAATGCCTCTGTATAAGTCTTTGGTGCGACCTCATTTGGAGTATGGTGTGCAATTCTGGAGACCGCACCTTCAAAAGGATGTGAACAGGATGGAGTCGGTGCAGAGGGTTGCTACCAAAATGATTAATGGGCTTCATTATAAAGCATATGAGGACAGACTTAAGGATCTTAATATGTACACCTTAGAGGAAAGGCGGGATAGAGGTGATATGATTGAGATGTTTAAATACCTCCGTGGCATAAATGTTCAGGGAGAGAGCCTCTTTCAATTGAAAGCAAGTTCTGCTACGAGGGGACATGGGATGAGGGTGAAGGGAGATAGATTCAGGAGTGATATGCGGAAATATTTCTTTACGGAAAGAGTAGTGGATCCGTGGAATAGTCTCCCAGTGGAGGTGGTAGAGATGAGGACAGTAACTGAATTCAAGAAAGCATGGGACCAACACAGAGGATCTCTAAAGGCAAAAAGTGGACTGTTGTAGTTGTTATGGAAGGACAGACTAGATAGGCCATGTGGTCTTTTTCTGTCGTCATATTTCTATGTTTCTATGTTTCTAGATCAGGGGTTCTCAACCTTTTTTGTACTGTGACCCCTTTTACCATTGGTCAACTTGTGTGATCCCCAATGATAAAATCAAATGCGTCTCTCTTCCTTTACTGTTAACATATTGTTGCTGTAATCATTTGTTGAATTATATTATAGGCCTTTGCAGTATGTTTTTATTTATAAAAATTACTTATTTAAACCACGATAATTAATCACAATAACAAGTAACAATATTTGATTTCAAAATTATTATGATTTTGTAGTCAAATCACTTATATGAAATAAAATTATTTTTTCTACCTTTGTTGTCTGATTAATTTATTCTCTGATCATGCTGGTCCCGATCTGAGACTTCTGTTTTCCTGTCTTCTCTTAGCTCTCTTTCTGTGGTCTATGGTCCATCTGCCATTTCTTATCTCTTCTTTTGTTTTCTTCACTTCTTTCCATCAGCCTATTTCCAGTGCCCTTCTAGTCCAAATACCATGGCAGCCCCTCTCAGCATCCACTCCCTTCCAGTCCCATTCTCCCATCCCCTCGCATCAGCCCATTTGTAGCACTAGCCCCCAGTTTTCTTCCAAGGCCAGCAGCTCTATCCTCCCCTCCCCACCATCAGCCCATTTCCAGTTGAATCCCCCCCAATCAGCTCACTTCCAGTGCTAGTCCCCCCTCAACCCCATTACCAGTTTTAGGCTCCCCTAATCAGCCCATTTCCAGTTGAATCCCCCCCAATCAGCTCACTTCCAGTGCTAGTCCCCCCTCAACCCCATTACCAGTGCTAGGCTCCCCTTTTCAGCCCATTACTAGTCCTATCCCCCATCAGTCCATTACCAGTCCTAACCTCCCCGATCAGCTCATTTCCAATGCTAGCCCCCCATCAGTCCATTACCAGCCCCACCCCCCCATTGATCTGTCCATTCCCAGTCCTAGCCTTCCCTAATCAACCCATTACCAGTCCTAGCCCCCCACCCGATATGCCCATTGCCAGTGCTAGCCCCCCATCAGCCCATTATAATCCTAACCCACACTGTCTCTCCCCTCTGTCCAGCATTTATCCCCTGTCTGTCCAGTATGTCCCCCTGTCTCTCCCCTCTGTCCATGTCAGCCACACTCCCTCCCTCCCTCCCTCCCTCCATGTCAGCCACACTCCCTCCATGTCAGCCCCCCTCCATCCCTCCCTCCCTCCATGTCAGCCCCCCTCTGTCCATGTCATCTCCCCTTTCACCCTCCATCTATCCATGTCAGTCCCCCTCCCTCCCTCCATCCATGTCAGCCTCCTCCCTCCCGCCATCCATCCCTCCAAGTCAGCCCCCTTACCTCCATCCATCCATCCCTCCATGTCAGCCCCCCTCCCGCCATCCATGTCAGCCCCCTCCCTCCCCCGCCCCCAGGTCAGCCGGCATCTGCTCGGTTCTTCTGCAGCCACGATTCCCTGCCTCTTAGGGAACTGCGGCTGTGTCTGTGAAGCTGTTGCAGAGCCTTTCTGTCTCTCGACGGGCTCCATGCAGCATTGTCCCGGCTCCAATGTGTGCAGCATTGTCCCGCCTCCAAAGGAAGTTGTTTACCACTTCCTTTGGAGGCGGGACAATGTTTCACAGAGCCCATCGAGAGACGGGAAGGCTCCGCAACATTTTCACAGGCACAGCCGCGGTTCCCTTAGAGGCAGAGAGCCGCGGCTGCAGAAGAAGGGAGGCGGTGAGTTTTCCGCTGCTGAGAAGCAGACTCGGCAGCAGCAGCAGCAAATTGTGCGATTGTTTTTTAAATTTTTTTAACTGGAGTGAGGCAACCCCTGCTAAATCCTGTGGTGACCCCGTGGGGGTCGTGACCCACAGGTTGAGAACTGCTGCTTTAGATGAACAACAATATGTCTTTAGACCATACCATGGAGTTGAGACGCTACTAACTTTACTTTTTGATCAGATACTTCGGGGTATCGATAACACTGAAACTGTATTTTTCCTCATATTTCTCGACATCTCCGCAGCCTTTGATATAGTGTAAACTATCAAATCATGCTTTCCAGACTACAACACATAGGTATCAACAACACTGTTCTACAATGGTTCAATTCATACTTGTCAGAGAGAACCCAGCAAGTTAAAATGGTTATATATATTAGAGGTTGTATTTCCTAAGAACAAGGTCTCCCACAAGGCTCTGCCCTCTCCACTCTCTTATTTAACATTTACCTGCAACCCATTTGCTCCATACTTAAAAAATTCAAACTCCTGTATCACATATACGCGGACGATATCATGATATATCTTCCATTCAAAATTAACAATTTCGCAATCCAACACATCAATGAATGTTGTCAGTGAACCAGTTGAGTAGTTCAGTGAAACAATCTGAAAATCAACTTCAACAAGACGGAGGCCCTATACATAAAACGTAACCTAACCTTTACAGCCCCACCTAACATCATATTACAAGACACAATCATTACGGTCAAAGAAGAGATAAAATCTTGGGGTGATACTTGATCGCACCCTGAATATGAATTCATTCATAAAAAAACACCACAAGAAAAATCTACTACAAACTGAAATTATTAAAACAATTTCACCCCCTACTGCACTCTAATGACTTTAAATCTGTACTAAAAGCACTCGTAACCCCACATTTTGACTATTCAAATGGCCTACTCCAAGGCTTGCCTAAACATACAATTCGTCTCTTACAAATTGCACAACATATTGCCGCAAGAATAGCAACACGCTCCAGCCCACTAGACCTTATCACCTCTATTCTAGGCAACCTACACTGGCTCCCCATACACTCCCGCACCCAATACAAAATAATTATAACTTCATTCAAACTAATCAATGACATTTCCCCATCCTACCTATCATCACTCATATCCATTGATAAGACCACCCGTAACCAAAGGAACTGTAACAAAAACAAACTGCTAACAAGATCACAAATAACAGAGCATTCTCACACTGCGCACCCACCCTCTGAAACACACTTCCTGAAAGTCTAAGAGAGACAAAAGACCTCGCCACATTTAAGAAAAAATGAACACACCTTTTCACACAACACTTTAGCTCCGTAACTTAACCCAACACCTTATCTAAGTACCTCTTACACCCATACACACTTCTAATAAATACTCACTAGATACACAATGACATACAATCTTGTATAAAGTTAACAATTTTTGCGGTTTTATTGTTTGCCTTTATGCTACATAGTTTCTGTACATACTTAACCATGTTCCATGTAAAACGAATTTGTAACTGTTTACAATTCATTGTTATTCAAATGTAAACCACAAGTAATCTTCTGGAATTTGCGATATAGAAATTTAAATAAAATAAAAATAAATAAATCTTCATGACGAAAGGCATTATAAGTATAGATAAGAAGAGTGAGAGAGAGAATATCTCTGTCCCTTGTTTTAACTCCAGGCTGTCTATCGATTTTCCATTTAGTGGCTTTCCATTTGCACTGTAGGCTTGCTTCTTTGTACAGTGTTTTTACCCACGCCCAAAATCTTCTCCTTATAAGAAATTTAGTGAAAACCCATAACAGATATTCCCATGATATTTTGTCAAATGCTTTTTTTGCATTCAGTTTGGCTAATATTGTCTCTTGCTTTCCCATTATATTGCAGTCAAGGCCCTTTCATAAAATCCATGTGAGTATCTCAGATCAAGTTTGGTATAATGCCACTCTGCCTGTTTGCCAACACCAAAGCTATAATTTTCACATCTTGGTTTCATGTCAGAACTTTTATATTAACACAATAATAGAATAATCCACACAAGAGTGTCTTACATTTCTATTTTATATTTGCATACATTTACTCAAGCAGTTATTACACAGTCTATAGTTTTTTGTTCTCCCCCCCCCCCCCAGCTCTAAACACTGATGTCTTGTCTGTTCAATAACACAATACAGAGAAACATTGCAACTTACTGTAGAGTGCGGTGACTCTTACCCATTCTAAGTTCAAAACATATATGCATGTGCCTGTTATTCTAATCCCTCCCATGCATCCCACATAAGCCCTCCTGCAATTTACTTGTACGCTTAACTGACTGAAGGGGGGTGTCTACACAACGTGTCCCTTTTGACACCCAATCACTGATGCCTCCATTCAGACCATATATTTTATCTTATGTTCCTCATCCACCCTTCTTCCCCCATGTTCCTTACTTTCACCAGTTATAATATTTGGTTAATAAAGAGGTACATATCAGTATTCACAGTTAAAATCATTGATTAATTACTTCACTCTGTGCTCTTGGAGATAAATTCTGTATGTACATTCCTCAAATGCCCATAAATTTCTCCTTTCTATTCCAGTAGCAAGAACCGGTGTAGTGTGGTCCTTCGTTGCCAGAACGAAGGCCCTGTTTTTTCTAACCAGCTAATCGGAATACTTGTTTGGCCGTCAGCCACGCTTGCAAACCCACATTTTTCCCCAACTCCCCTAGCATTCAAAGTATCACAAATGTTTGATAGCTTCATCTGGGGCAAAAATGCATTCTCTAATACAGTTTCCATAAACTTCTGTATTCAATTGCAAAATCCAGTAAGCTTGGGACACTTTCAGAACATATGGCTGAAAGTGGCTGGAGGAGCATTACACTTCTGGCAATGTGCTGCCTGTGCAAATCCTGCTGTTTATGCTTTACTGGGGGCAAAGTATGACTTACAAATCATTTTATATTGCAATTTTCTTATCTTCACAATATTTACTAGCTGTTATCTGAGCCAAGTCTCAGAGAACGTCCTCCCCTGACACATAAGAACATAAGATATGCCATACTGGGTCAGACCAAGGTCCATCAAGCCCAGTATCCTGTTTCCAACAGTGGCCAATCTAGGTCATACGTACTTAACAGTATCCCCAAAAGACACAGGTTCCACAATGCTTGTATTGGGTCAAGCATTGATATCCTCGGTCCCTTTTTAATAATGGTTTATGGACCTTTCCTCCAGGAACTTGTCCAAACCTTTTTTAAACCCAGCTACACTAACAGCTCTTATTACATCCTCCGGTAACAAATTCCAGATTTTGATTACATGTGGAGTGAAAAAATATTTTCTCTTATTTGTCTTAAATAGTATTCCCTGTAGCTTCATTGCATGTCCCCTAATCTTTCTATATTCTGATAGCGTAAACAATCGATCTACGTTTACCCGTTCCACTCCGTTCATTAATTTATAGACTTCTATCATATCTCCCCTCAGCCGTCTCTTTTCCAGGTTGAAGAGCCCTAACCTTTTTAGCCTTTCTTCATAGAAGTATCCTTCCATCCCCTTTACCATTTTGGTGGCTCTTCTCTGAACCTTTTCTAAAATCGCTATATCCTTTTTAAGATACGGTGACCAGAATTGCACACAATATTCAAGGTGCGGTCTCACCATGGAACGATATAGAGGCATTATGATATCTTTTGTTTTATTTTCCATTCCTTTCCTTATCATACCTAGCATTCTGTTTGCTCTCTTGGCTGCCGCTGCACACTGGGCCGAGGGCTTTAACATGGTATCCTCAATGACGCCTAAATCTTTTTCCTGAGTGGAACCTTGCATCGTGTAACCATAGTTTGGGTTGTTCTTCCCTAGGTGCATAACCTTGCACTTGTCCACATTAAATTTCATCTGCCATTTTGATGCCCAGTCTTCTAATTTATCAAGATCCTCTTGCAATTTTCCACAATCCTCTTGGGTTTTAACAACTTTAAATAGTTTTGTGTCATCTGCAAATTTGATAACCTCACTCGTTATTCCACTTTCCAGGTCATTTATGAATATGTCAAAAAGCAGCGGATCCAGCACAGATCCCTGGGGTACACCACTATTCACCTTTCTCCATTGGGAAAATTGGCCATTTAGCCCTACCCTCTGCTTTCTATCTTTTAACCAGTTCCTGATCCACAATAGTACACTGCCTCCTATCCCATGACTCTTTAGTCCAGATACACTATGGGGCTTGTTTACAAAGCCGCGGTAGCGGTTCGCGGTCGTTATCGGAGCCGCGGCCCCATTGATTTCAATGGGGCCGCGGCTCCGATAACGACCGCGAACCGCTACCGCGGCTTTGTAAACAAGCCCCTATATCAACCGACTCACCTTTGTCCACCTGTTTATTCACTCCTTCAAAAAAACATAACAGATTAGTAAGACAAGATCTTCCTTGTCTAAAGCCATGTTGGCTGTCTCCCATTAGGTCATGACTATCTACATGCTGAGTAATTTTATTCTTTATAATGGTTTCTACCATTTTTCCCGGTACTGATGTCAGGCTCACCGGTCTGTAGTTTCCCGGATCACCCCTGGAACCCTTTTTAAAAATTGGTGTTACATTGGCGATCCTCCAATCTTCAGGTATTAGAGATGATTTTAATGATACATTTATATCGGCATGCCAAATCTTTGCCAAACTGTCACAATCATTTAGTCACTGTTGTTTCTGCAAGCACTCACTGCGGTGATATAGAAATTTAACTCACACTATATGCTATCATGAATTTTTCCAACTGTGAACATCGTCTCGCAGATAAATCTTCTTGCCAGAGGGTCTGTATATAATTCTCTACCTGAAGATCTGCAAAAGTATCCTTGTTTATAAGCCAACGTATTGTCTTCAGATCATCAATTTTTAAAGAAGTTCCATCTTCTACCACTAGCTGTTCTGTCTGTGAGTTGCTCATTTCTTTCCATCTAAGAACAGCCCTCCCTTTAATCCCTGGAGGCATATACACTGAACTCTGCGCTAGCTATTTTAGTTTACTGTTTAAATATTATCAAATTTTCCAAATTGCAGTTAACATTGCAGCTTCCTTTGATTCTATTCCCGTTTGAGAATTCTTCACATGTAATACAAATTTGAGAGTAAACATTCTTGGCGTATATAATCGTCTATTTCAAAAAGCCAATCCTTTAAATGTCGAAGAATACAAGCAACATTATAGCTTTCCAAATGTGGCGATCCTATTCCTCCTTGATTCAAAGCCCTCTGTAAAATTCAACTTTGCACCTGAGCTTGCTCCCCTCTCCAGAGAAATGTTTAGTTATTGTGTTGTATCCTCAAGGTTCCTTTTCGTGAAATTAATAGGCAATACCTTCAAAATGGAGAATAAAACCAAGTATATTGTAATGCCTCTGTATTGCTCCATGGTCACCTTCACCTAGAAAATTGTGTGTAGTTTTGGTCACCATATCTTAAAAAGGATGTAGCAGAATTAGACAAGGTACAGAGAAAAGTGAGTAAAATGATAAGATAAAAGGGGATGAAAGATTACACCCAACGATGAAAGGCTTAAAAGGTTAGGGCCCTTCAGCTTGGAAAAGATACAGTGAAGAGAGATATGATAGAGGTCTATAAAATAATGAGTGGAGTAGGGTGGGTAAACGTAGATTGGTTCTTTACTCCTTCAAAAAGTAGAAAGACTAGGGGACATGTCTACATTAAGACTAATTGTAGAAAATAAATTTTCACTTAACACATAAACTCTGGAATTCGTTGCCAGAGGATGTAGTAAAAGCTGTTAGTGTAGCTGAGGTTTGGACAAGTTCCTGGAGGAAAAGTCCATAAACCATAATTAAAGTGAACTGGGGAAATCCACAGTTTACCTCTGGGATAAGCAGCATGGAATCTGTCTGTTTTGCCACCGCACCAACCCATCTTCCCCCAACAAAATCGGTGGTGCCATGGCGGGGGGGGGGGGGGGGGGCGGCAGCAGCATGGCAAGGGCTTCTGCCTGGAACTGCAGAAATCCTTGAGCTGACCCTGCTGACAGATGCTTGTGACCTGGATTGGCCATTTTGGTCTGACTCAATATGGCATATCTTATGTTCTTGTGTAAAACATAGTCACTAAGGATGAGGTATTATTTTGAATGCATGATTCTGCCCCCTCCCACCCCCCCCCCACCCCATCAGAGGGAGATCTCGCCATCTTTGGAATTTAATGCTGATATCTTTTAACAAGACATTCCTTATCGCTTCTCCAGGCCAGTCCAGGGAAAGGTAGACTTCAAGTTTTCTTGAGAGGTGAAGCCACTCCCCTTGAGCGTAATCCAGCAGTCTTTCAGTCCTCAGCAGCTAAAGAGGATCGAATCTCTATTTCTCCCTCATAGGCAAACCTACAGGTTATTTTTCTATCTTTGTTTTTGGGGAAAATTATATTGGCTCTAGCAGAGCTGATTTATTCTATAGTCCTTGTGGTGTTTTTTTTTTGGTACGCTACTGCTTTAAGGACATTTGAGACATCGACTGAGTCATTCCTTTGCGGTGTGAGGTAGAGCCTGCCTCTTTCACCGTCTCCGTCTCTAACAACAGAGTGATCCTGGGAGCCCCAGTTGTTTCCTCTGCCCTGAACACTGCCGGTTTTAGAGTACTTCCCGCTAGCAGCGGGACTGCCTTGAGTGCTCAGCAGGTTACTCTCTTCACTCCGGTGAGTCTCTGGATGTTTTTTATTTTTATTCCTGTCACGAACAGTTCTGCACGCGCTGTACCGGCACCGCGTTATTTCCTCAGCGCTGTGCTTTGAACTGCGGCGTTGGTTTTTTGCCCGCTTCCAATCTCCTTCGGGGGTTCAATTTTTTGATGGCGGACAAGCCTTTAATTAAATTAGATGAGCCATCTTTGCCCGCCGAAAAGGCGGGAAAGGCGGCCATTTTGACGGCGCCGGTCAGTTCGCCGGCAGAGCAGCCCCGGCCGCATAAAAGGAAGGCGAAATCTTCTAAGGACGCCGTTCCACTGGAAAAGCCTTCGCGCTCATTTTCTGAGGCTCAGGAAGGCATGGCATCGTTTTTTTTCGCCCGAATTTATTTTGGCGATGCACAAGGCTTTTTTGCTCAAGTCTTCACAGCCTGATCACTTCACAGCGGTTCCTAGTCCTGTGCCTGTTCCCCTTAATTTTCAGGTGACAGAGGATCCTGGTGAGGGGTTTTCTCAGACTAAGGACATTATTAAGGATCCTTTGGATCCCTTTGCTTCTCAACCTTCTGTACTCCTGGGTCAGGGGGACACAGAGGTTCTGGCAGAGACAGACTTAGATCTGGATACAGATGACTTGGAGGAAGGAGAGATTGCTCCCGGAGAGGATCCCAATATTTTCAGGGTCTTCCGTAAGGAGGAGCTGTCAGCTCTCATTTCTCAATCTTTGGCGGCGCTGCACCTGCTTCTTCCTTCTGCATCTCAGGAGCCTTTGGAAGATCCGTTATTGCAGGGGTTTAAGGCTGAACAACGTTGTTTCCCGATGCATCGGGTTATCAGGCAGATGATTGAATCTGAATGGGAGTGTCCAGAGGCTACCCTGCGCGGCAGCCGCGCCTTAGCTCGCCTGTACCCCCTTCCGCAGGAGGAAAAGGAGTTATTATGCATGCCAAAGGTGGATGCCATTATATCTGCAGTGACTAAAAAGACTACCATCCCTGTGGAGGGAGCGGCAGCTCTTAAGGACCTTCAGGATAGAAAATTAGAAATTCTTCTCAAGCAGGCATTTGATTCTAGCGCTTTGGCACTGCAAACTGCAGTTTGTGGAGCTTATGTTTCTCAGGCGTCCATTAGATGGTTGCAGGGGGACGCTTCAGGGGAGTCCTCTTCTGAAGCTGCAGAAAATGCAAAGTTGGAATCAGCCGCTGCTTATATGGCGGATGCTTTTTATGATTTGCTACGGATTGCGGCTAAAACAATGGCCTCCCTGGTAGCTGCCAGACTTTTTCTCTGGTTGCGTAACTGGTCTGCAGATGTATCCTCGAAATTGCGCCTCAGTAAATTGCCCTATAAGGGGAAATTACTCTTTGGGGAGGCGTTAGAAAAAATTGTGAAAGATTTAGGCGACTCAAAAGGGGGCCGTTTGCCTGGGGATAAACCTAAGTCGGCGAGAGGTACTGCTGGTTTCCGAGGTTCCGGTCGGGACTCCCGTAGATTTCGCGGAGCGCGCTTTGCTCCCTATTCCAGGGGCCGTTCCGGCTTTCGTGGTCAGTCCTTTCGTGGAGCCAGAGGTTTTGGCAGGTCCTACTTTAGTGCGTCCCAACCCTCAGTTAAAAAGCCGCAATGAAGGTCGGCTGGTCCAGGCGTTGGTTCCTGTAGGAGGGCGCCTGCAGAATTTTCTGGCAGCCTGGACCGACATTACTTCCAACAAATGGGTTTTGGAGATAATTCAGAAGGGGTATGCTCTAGACTTCTCTTGCCCTTTGTCGCCCGCCTTTGTAATGTCTCCCTGTGCTCCCGGTCTGAAGAGGCAGGCCATTGCGGACATGCTCTTTCGCCTCCTACAGCTGCGAGCGATAGTTCCCGTGCCTCTAGGCCAATACGGTTGCGGTCGATACTCGATTTACTTTGTTGTCCCCAAAAAGGAAGGTTCTTTTCGTCCCGTGCTAGATCTCAAAAGCGTAAACCGTACTTTGCGGGTGCGTCACTTTCGCATGGAAACGCTACGTACAGTGATTCGAGCGGTACGGCCGGGAGAGTTTCTCTCGTCCATAGATCTCACGGAAGCCTATCTTCATATTCCCATCAGACAATCTCATCAGCAATTTTTACGTTTTGCCCTTCCGATGGGGCATTTCCAGTTTCGAGCATTGCCATTCGCTCTTGCTACGGCTCCGAGAACGTTCACGAAGCTGATGGTGGTTGTTGCAGCGGCGCTTCGAAAGGAAGGTATCCGGGTTCATCCTTATCTCGACGATTGGTTGATCAGGGCCGATTCTCGTGTGGCTTCCATAAAGGCGACAGCTCGAGTTGTTCAGCTTCTCGAGCAGCTCGGTTGGGTGATCAATCAAGCCAAAAGTCACTTACAACCGTTGCAACAGCTGACTTATCTCGGAGCATTCTTCGACACGGAGCGAGGGAAGGTCTTTTTGCCCGAAGTGCGGGTAGAGAAGCTTTTGCAGCAGGTACAAGCTTTTCTGCGACTGACAGCTCCGTCGGCGTGGACGTATTTGCAGCTCTTGGAGTCCATGGCGGCGGCGCTGGATCTAGTCCCGTGGGCCAAAGCTCACATGCGGCCCTTGCAACAAGCCTTGCTTTCCCGATGGTCACCGCAGCTTCACCCACTCTCGCAGCGCCTGCCCTGTCCGGACCTCGTGCGACACAGTCTGGAGTGGTGGTTAGTTCGGGATCATCTAACGGCGGGAATTCCCTTACAGGAGCCCTCGTGGGTGTTGGTCACCACAGATGCCAGTCTCTCGGGCTGGGGAGCTCATTGTCAGGCACACATTGCTCAGGGTTCTTGGTCCCCAGAGGAGAGCTCGTGGTCGATCAACTGGCTAGAGCTTCGCGCCGCTCGTCTCGCCCTACTGCACTTCGCGACCTTGCTCAAGGGAACAGCGGTCAAGATATTCTCGGACAATGCAGTGACAGTCGCGTATATCAATCGTCAAGGGGGAACCAAGACTCTTTCTCTCCTCTCCGAATGTCAGGAAATGATGGTTTGGGCAGAAACCAATCTCCTGACGGTATCAGCGGCACATGTAGCTGGCAAAGAGAATGTGCAAGCAGATTATCTCAGCCGCAATGTGCTTGATCCCGGAGAATGGGAGTTGAATGCGGCAATTTATCACGAACTGACGTTGCGTTGGGGACAGCCGGTGATGGATCTTATGGCGATGTGCAGCAATGCCAAGGCCAGCCGTTTCTTCAGCAGGCGCAGAGAACACATGTCAGAAGGTCTAGATGCTCTCGTTCAGCCGTGGCCACTGGACTCTCTCTCTTGTATGTTTTCCTGCCTTGGCCGATGTTGAGTCGAGTTATCCAGCGGATAGCGCAACACCGGGGGGTGGCGATTCTCATCGCTCCGGATTGGCCTCGTCGTCCTTGGTATGCCGATCTAGTTCGGCTCCTAATAGCTCCACCTTGGCCTCTTCCAGTCCGCATCAATCTGTTGCATCAGGGACCAATTCTCATGCCACGGGTGGATCGCTTCTTACTTATGGCTTGGCTCTTGAAAGGGCTCGCTTAAAACGCAAAGGGTATGCGAGTTCCGTTGTGGCCACCTTACTTCAGTCTAAGAGGCCTGGGACCTCTCTGGCGTATGTGCGAGTATGGCGTCTTTTCGAAACTTGGTGTGGACAATGCAATGTTCCCCCAATGTCGTCTACCTTACCTCAACTGCTCCTATTTCTTCAGCATGGCTTGGATAAAGGGTTGGCTCTTAGTATCCTTAAGGTTCACATAGCCGCGCTTGCTTGTTTTCGGGGATCAGTGCAACATTGCCGTCTTTCGGCGCATCCGGATATACATCGATTTTTACGTGCAGCAAAAATTCTCCGTCCTCCAGTGCGCCCGATTGTGCCTCCTTGGGATTTGAACATAGTTTTGGAAGCGTTTTCCCGGTCGCCCTTAACTTCCATCTGCTCTCGGGATCTCCGAGAGTGTTCTTGGAAAACGGCTTTTCTTGTGGCTTTATGTTCAGCACGCCGAATTTCGGACTTGCAGGCCTTGTCTTGCCAGGAGCCTTATCTTCAATTTCTTCCGGAAAGGGTTTTGCTACGGACGGTTCCTTCATTTTTACCGAAAGTACTGTCTGTTTTTCATGTTAACCAATCTGTGGCTTTGCCCGTGTTTTCTGATAGGTCCGGTTCTCCTATAGACCATGCGCTCAAACATTTAGATCTTGGCCGGGTCTTAAAGACGTACCTTAGGGTTTCGCAACCCTTTCGGAAGACGGACAGGCTCTTTGTCCAGTGTGCAGGTCCCCATAAGGGTCAAGCAGCGTCTAAGTCCACCATAGCTCGTTGGATTCGCTGCGCTATTGGGGCGGCTTACGCTGCTCAAGGCATCTCGCCGCCGGTTGGTCTGAAGGCTCATTCCACTCGGGCTCTAGCAACTTCCTGGGCGGAGTATGCCTTCGTTCCGCCAGTAGATATCTGCAGAGCAGCGACGTGGTCTTCGTTGCATACTTTCACGAAGCATTACCGGTTGGATGTTCAGGCCAGAGACGATGCGAAAGTAGGGGCCTCGGCTCTTATCGCTGGTCTGGCGGGTCCCTCCCGTATTTAGGTACTGCTTTGGTACTGCCCTACCTTTCCCTGGACTGGCCCGGAGAAGCGATAAGGAAGATGAAATTAGGTCTTACCTGCTAATTTTCTTTCCTTGAGCTTTCTCCGGGCCAGTCCAGGGTCCCACCCCTTTCGGTTTTACGAGTACTTTTTCGTAACCATAAGAATTTCACCGTATCTGGGTGTTCGTCCGAGAGGGGGGATGATTGGGGCTTCTAGGTTTCATTCCGTGCCAATCGATACTATTGTTTTAAATTTGAAAAAAAAAAAAATTAAGGGAGCAAATTTCTTAGCTTCCGAGTTTTCATGGACTATAGAACTTTATCAGTTTTCAAGGGTTAATCTACTGTTTTCAGTTCTTTCTTTTTAGTTGCTTTGTCAGAAGGAGACTGCTGGATTACCCTCAGGGGGAGTGGCTTCACCTCTCAAGAAAACTTGAAGTCTTCAGTCCTCAGCTGCTATATGGGATTGACAACCCTACCTTTCCCTGGACTGGCCCGGAGAAAGCTCAAGGAAAGACAATTAGCAGGTAAGACCTAATTTCATCTTTATTTATTAGTGCTTATTTACCGCTTTTCGTTAATCAAAGCGGTTTACAGAGAACTCAAGGATTGAACATTACATTAAACAACTTGAACATTTAATTCATACAACTTGCTCAAATCATTAGGTAATTGTATCCTCAAATATTTGAGTGCCATTTGCCTATTCCAGTGGGAAATTCCCTTCTCACCATTCCCGAGTCTTCAGTTGTGTGGGCAAAGCCTATGATTGACTGATTTATCTACGTTCAGCTTACGACCAGAAAACACTCCAAACTACTCAAACTCCTGGATCAAAATTTCCATCAAATGTTGTGGATTCGTTACTTGTATAAGCATATCATCAGCGAATGCAGCTATCCTAAATTCATTCTCCCTTCTCTGAACTCCTTCAAATGAGGATGAGATTGATTTCTCCTCAAACAGAGGTCCAACATCAGTATAAAAAGTATAGGAGAAAGTGGGCAACCCTATCTTATGCTCCTCAAAGGAAAGTCCTTGGTCAACAGTGTGATGACAAATACTGCTCCTCTTGGATCTGAATATAGCAGGCGTACCACTCTCATAAAAGGCTCACTCACTCCAATAAAAGGACCACATTCATTTAATCCCAGCTCACATGATCAAAGGATTTTTCTGTATCAAAACTGACAAGCAGGGATGGTAATTCCTTATCGTTCCTCCAGTTCAGTCCTCAACCTCTGGGTTGTCAACCTCCTCCTGCAGCTTTGGAGACTGGCACGTCAGAATCATGGCATCACTGCATATAGCCTGCTGCACTCTCTCCTCAGATCCAGTGTGACCAGTCTCCATGCAGCAGGAGGACGTTGTGAGCCTTGACAGGGGCTCACTGGAGGATCAGATAAGGAGCTTCTAGTATAGTGTAGTGTAGTTGGGAATTCTTTTATTGTTGGTAAATTTTGGGTACTATCCTTTTAAAAAAAAAACAAAAAAAAAACAGAAAGGCGTTCTTGCTTCCTGCCTGTCTTATAGAGCGCTGGTAGTTATAAAAGGAGTTAAGCGCTGTTGGTGATTTTGCCGGGAGACGGGAGATCTCTCCCCCCTGACTCTACGAGGGAGAACCCTTCTGCAGCTACAATCCTCTCCCCGAGGCGCGGAGATTGCATAGACGTGGCTTCGGGGCTCCGGCTGGGAAGCTGAGCAGAGCAGAGCGGTTTCCTTTCCAGCGCGCCGCTTTTTGGTCCGGTGCTTAGGAGTGCATCGGACGAATGGAACAGGCCTGGCCGGTAAGCATCCCACCGGTTACAGGCTGTTCTCGCGGGCGGGAGGAGGCTTAGCCAGGCTCCGGGGCATTTCGGCGCCTTTTCTCTCCTCCCGGTCTGTCGGTGGCCATTTTATGCTACCGCGTGGCTGCCTGACGCGCTGAATCCCACGGGCTGTGCAGCAGTAGATTCTTTTGGCAGTTTGGGGCTTTCTTTATTTTCTTTGTTTTTTGTTGTTTTCTGTTCCTTTCTCTCCTTACTCGCGTTTCAGGTTAATTTTTTGATTTTCTTGCATCGTGGCCACTAAGGGGGGGGGGGAGGGGTCTCGTCTGGCGGCTTCGGTGGCAATGGGGCTGCACAGCCGGACAGTTTCTTAGCATTCAGGATTGTAAGGGGTTCTGAGTACAAACATATAAAAAAAAGAAAAAAAAAAAGAGGAAAACGGTAACAAGAACAACTGAATACCATTAGCTCCTTGATTTGGGGTGTTTGCCTTCCTCATGGCGGCCCGACCACAGTCTGTAGCACCCGTAGGGGCATGGTGGCCGATTCGGGTGCGTGCCGCGGTTGTGCTATTCTATCTTCTGCGGTGGAGCACCAGATGGAGATTAAGGAAGCTCCGGAGGCGCAGGTGGCGACACCTGAAGCAGTAGCGGAGTCTCTGCAGCCTTCGGAGCAAGGCCCCATGGTAGAGGTCACAGCAGGCCCCTCTGGGGTTCTGTCAGCGGAACAGTCAGTGGCGCTTGGCAATTTTTGTCCTGATTTCATTCTGTTGATGCATCAGGCTTTTTGCTTGCAGCATCAAGGTCAGGTACTGGGAGCTTTGCTGCTTTCCGTCCCCGCTCAGCAGATGGAGGGGCCAGACGGGGTAGGTGTAGCACCGTCGGCGCCTAAGTGAGCACAGGCTCACGCTGCGTCCTCCGCGGAAAGCGAGTGGCCAGAAGGCGAGGATCTGGACTGGGAGCGCGAAGAGGGCGCACAGGATCTAGAGGAAGGAGAGCTCCCAGAACCCGAAGATCAGGCTAAGATCATTAGGGTTTTTCGTAGAGAGGAGCTTACGGCGTTGGTCACAGAATCAATGCAGATATTGAATCTCGCTACCCCAACGCCCGCGGAGGAGGAGATTGAGGATCCGGTTATTCAAGCGGTTCAACAGCCTCAGGTAGCCTTTCCGGTGCATAGAGTAGTTGACAGAATGATACAAGAGGAATGGGACCAAACGGAATCGGGGCTCAGGGGGATACGGACTATGAATCGGCTGTATCCTCTGGTCGATAAGGATAAGGAACGGTTCCGAGCTCCACGGGTGGACGCCGTGGTGTCGGCAGTTACTAAGAAGACCACCATTCCGGTGGAAGGCAGTGCTGCCTTGAAAGATGCTCAGGACCGTAAGGTGGACGGTTTGCTGAAGCAGACCTTTGAGGCGGATTCGATTTCTTTGCAAGCTTCCCTGTGGAGCTTGGGTGGCTCGAGCATGCTTGCAATGGGTCCAGCGGCTGCGCCACTCTCCGCATCTGGATCTCGAGGAGCTTAAGGAGCTGGGGCGCCTGGAGTCCGGGTCGGCCTATCTGGCGGACGTTCATTATGATCTGATCAGAGCCTTGGCGAATAGCACGGCTTCCATGGTGGCCTTTCGCAGGTCGGTGTGGTTGCGAAATTGGGCGACGGACGGTTCTTCTAAGTCCCGGCTCAGCAAGCTCCCATTTAAAGGAAAGTTGCTGTTTGGCAAAGACCTCGATAAGTTGGTGAAGGACCTCGGGGAGTCCAAGGGTGGTAGGCTTCCTGAGGATAAGCCGAAGCAGGGAAAGTCCGGCCTGGGCGTCCGGGGCCAGTTTTGAGACTTCAGGAGATTTCGGGGATCACGGTTCGGTGGTTTCCAAAGGGGTCGTTTTCAGTCATGAGCCCAGGGATTTCGGGGGTTTCGAGGAGCGAATAGAGGTTTCTCCTCCAGCCCCGCTTCAGCAGCTCGTAAGTCACAATGAGATGAGGCGGGTCTCGGCGGAAAGTGCCTCCATAGGAGGGCGGCTTCGGGAGTTTCTTTCTGCTTGGACCCACATCACTTCCGACCAATGGGTGTTGGAAGTAATTCATCAGGGATACGCACTGGAATTTGCTCGCCCCATGCGAGACTCCTTTGTCATGTCCCCTTGCAGGGGTCCGAAGAAGACTCTAGAGGTTCGCAATACCTTGGAACGGCTTCTGCAGTTGGGGGCACTCCCTTCCTTTTTTAGAAATATGAAGAAACTAGGAAATGTGCCTTCTCCTCTGCTGGCCATACTTTTTGGAATTTGCTTAGTAAGAAGATAAGCTTGATGAGGGATTATTTGCTCTTTAGAAAAAATGTGCAAAATTTGGCTCCTTTAATCAGTGTCATGGCCAGGATTGCTGTTCTGGTGGAGTTGAGGTTACCATGGATGAACCAAGGCAGTGCAAGTGCTAGACACATCCTCTAGTTGGCCTGTGCTGCTGCCACTGATTGGATTGGTTTTACATCAAAGTGGAGGATGGAAGGAGAACCATGACGCACCCAGTCCCACCCAGGACTGCTCCTCCAGTTTTAATATTGTGTTTAACAAATATTTGGTAATCACTGCTGTTTGATATATTGGTGATTGTCATGGTTTTTGTTTGATTGCTGCAAATGGATTTTTTTTTGGCTGTTAACATGTTTTTTACCTGCAATATTGCCGTGAAATAGGAAATGATGACGATGTCATTTTGTGTTTGCAATCAATAGTGTGCCCTATTGTGCAGCAATGTTCACTCTTTCGTGAGAATGCACATTATTCAGCAATGTGGTGCATTGTTCACACATACCCAAATAGTGAGCACTATTAAAAATCAAAAAAGAAACAAAATGATACGAAACAAAATTATAGGTCTGCACATTCCTGCTTATAAATTGCAACAAGTAAAAACACATGAATCGTAGATTTATTGGACGATGTCTCCTTTTTAGATTTGTATTATTTTGTTTTGGTTGATTTGCCATCTCCTGCTTTTATGCTTTTAGCTTAATCTAATCTCTCTCTTTTTGGGGCTCTGGCACCATCCGCCTTCATTTGCAACATCCTGGGATTTCTCATTGTTTTAATTTCCCCTTCTGGTCCTCTAACATAGTCATTATAGGGATGGATCACTAGCTTGGAGGCATGGATTATGATGCCCTCTGGAACTCATTATGTGCTTTCTTGAGCATGACAGTAGGTGCCATTCTTGAGTGGTGACAAGGATTCCCTCCTCATCCTCCTAAAACTTCTCATCTTTGTTGTGTGATCGCTTCCTCAACTGCATCTCCAGCTTTAGCTGGACCAAACAACAGGAGCTGGATGCAAGAATTACATCTGGGTCTCTGGCATGGCATCCATGGGAATATCAGGCCATCCTGTTATCTTCATAAATGCCAGTGTGTCACTTTTAGAATGCAAGCTTAGGGGGATGCGAGAGAGTTTTGAAGAATGTCTGTCTGTTGTGGGTATTTCTCATGCACATTCCTGATGTATTGATAGAGTGTAAATTCTCTCTCTGCTCTCGTTCTTTTCAGGTTGGCCCCTATGCGATTGTACACCCTATCCAAACGCCACTTTGTTTTGGTCTTTGTTGTGTTCTTCATCTGCTTCAGTTTAACGGTGTTCGTTGGTATTGCAGGTAAGTTCATATTTTTACGGTCTGTGTAAATGTGTGTGACTGTTTTGCTGTGCAGTGCTCATATAGCATAATTCCATACATGTACTGTGTTAGACAGACTCTGGTGGCTTGAGGAATACACCTGTCTGTGCTGTTTATCCTCATGGCTGTTCTATTGAGCAGGCTTCTGAGCTTAGTAATTTTTATTTATTTATTTAACCATTTGTTATACCGCTCTGTCCTTTACTCAGAGCGGTTTACATTGAAACTCAACATTGTACATAGAACAAATAAACAATACACAAGAATACTCAAACAGGGGAGGGGAGAAGGGAGGTAACAGGATTAACTATGTACAGGGTCATTAGTGCATGACAGAACGATATACATTTAGGTGTATTGTGATTATCAGGATGGTTGTACATGATTATGGGTCCAACTTGGAGGATTGTGTCATGACTACAATCAATGATTAGGTGATATGTCCCAGATGATCCATGTAAAGAAGTGTTTTCAGTTTTTTTCTGAAGTCCTTAATGTCTGTAATTGCGTGCATGTCATCTGGGAGTGAGTTCCATAGTGATGGAGCGAAAAATAATAGTGCCCTTCCAGATGTAGTTTGTATGGTCTTATGGTATCCATGGGGTGTGATGATCATATGTCTGTTTCTGTTCCTCCTGGGCCGGGTACTTGTGTCTCTTATTATGGTGTCTTGTAGGATATAGGCTGATAGTTGGTGTATGATTTTGAAAATGACTAAGATTGATTTGTATCTGATGCGTGATTAGATTGGGAGCCAGTGTAGGTGATTGAGTATGGGGGTGATGTGTTCATGCGTATTTGTACCTGAGATGAGTCGCGCTGCGGTGTTTTGTGCAATTTGAAGTGGTAGGATGGTTTGCTTTGGGAGCCCCTGATAAAGTGTGTTACAGTAGTCCAGTATTGGGGTGATTATTGCTTGGCAGATAGTGCGGAAGTGATCCTGGTCTAAAATCGGTTTAAGTCTCTTTGTTATCTTCATTTTATGGTAGGTGTTTGCAGTAGTTTTCGCTATGTGGGGTTGCATGGAGAGGTGTTGGTCCATGATAATTCTAAGGTATTTAATTTCTTTCTTTACTGTTTGCCTTTGTTGTATACAGATTGTTTGTGGTAGGGTAATTGAGGTGTTCCTGGTAATAAAGAGTACTTCCGTCTTTTTGTAATTTATGGTGAGGTTGCTGTTATTGAACCAGATGATCATGTCATCCACGCATGCGGTTATAATTGGTAGGTCAGGGTTCTGTATATCGACTGGGGTGTATACCATTATGTCATCTGCATATAGTCTGCACTGGATTTTGTGTTTTTTTAATGATTTCACATATTGGCTATATGTAGATGTTAAATAACATTGCAGAGAGCAAAGAACCTTGTGGGACTCCTTGGTTTGATGGGAAGGGTTTTGATTTTGCCTTTCCACATTTGACTTGCTGCTGTTGGTTTTACAGATAGGATTTGAACCATGTTAGAGTGTTGTTATGTAGGCCAAATTCTTGTAGGCATCTGAGCAGGATGGTATGGGAGACAGTGTCGCAGGCAGAGGATATGTCCATAAATATGAGAATAAATCCTGTTCTTGCGTTTTCTATTCCTCTTATAATGCTGTCGAATAGGGATAATAGCAATGTCTCTGTGCCATGGTTGGGTCTAAACCCATGTTGATGTTGGTCCAGTTGAACATGTTGGTCTATTTGGTCTTGAAGTTGTCTTTGAACTATTTTTTCTATAACTTTAGCTATGAATGGTAAGCTGGAGATTGGTCTGTACGTGGCTAGGTCATTTTTATTGAGGGATGCGTCTTTGAGTAGGGGTCGAATAATCGCTTGTTTGAGAGAAGTAGGCATGAATCCTTGGGTGAGTGACATTGTGGCTATCTTGTGAATCAAGTATTTAAGCTGTTCCTTTGCTGCTTTTATCCAAGCCACGGGACAAGGGTCTGAAGGTGAAGTTGTGGTGTTAAGTGAGGAGATGATATTTTCAATTTGTTGGGTGGATGGGATATTGAATGTCCCCCACAATTCTCTGTGTACAATGTTGTGTGATTGGGTAGATGTCGTTAAGGTTATTTGATTTTGATTATTGAATCTGTTTCTTAGATAGTTGGCCATTTTTTGGGCGTGTATTTCAGGGGTGTTGTTTTTTAGAGGGTTTCCAGTGAGTGTTCTCATAATGTTGAAGAGCTCTTTAGGCTTGTTGATTGATCTCATAATGAGGTTTGTATAGTGTTCTTGTCTGCGTTGATTGATTATGTTATTGTATTGGATTTGTTGGGTTCTGTACTGGTGTAGGAGGGTTGGGTCTTTTGTTTGTCTCCATTTTCTTTCGAGTCTTCTTAAAAACTGTTTAGCTGACCTGATTTCATTGGAGTACCATGGGACTGTTTTACTCTATATATGGATGATGGTTTTTTGGAAGGTGCCTTTGCTGCTGTAGACAGGGCGCTGATCCAGGTGTTAATGGAGTCTTCCTGGTTGTCTGTGTCTTGATGTATCTTAGGGATAATTTCTTTTAAGAATTCGTCTTTGTTAAAGCTTTTGAATTTCCTGCAATATTGTTGTAGTGGCTCCTGTACCGGTGGTTTTGTGATGCGCAGGGTGAAGTTTATTAGATGGTGATCAGACCATGGTATGGGGGTCACTTTGGGGTGTGTGTTATGATTGTGGTCTATCATTGTTTGGGGATGAATATATGGTCAGGAGTTGTTCCAGATTGGTGTGTGGAGGTTTTCAGTATTTGTTGATACTATAAGGCTTCCATGGCATTAATGAAAGCTTCTTTGTTAGGGGACGATCCAAGGTTGAAGTCTCCCAGGGCTATGTGAGGTTTTTTGGGAGTACTATAAGCGCATATAGTTTCAAGGACTTTTGATAGTTCGTCATTCTTGGCTGTGGGAGCTCTGTAGGTGAGGGTGAGTGTAATATAGTTGTTGGCCATAGTGATTATGTTTGAATCATCTGAACTGTTTGACATAAGAGTTTTAAATTTGAATTGCGTTCCTGCTAGAATAAGAACTCTGCCTCCTCTTTTAAGATTTCTATGGCAGTTAAAGGATGAATAGGTTGCAGGGGTGATTTGGTTGAGAATGACCCGATCTGTGTCAGTTAGCCAGGATTCAGTGATGCACAAAATATCTGTGTCTTGTTTCTCTAGGTAGTCACTGATAGTGTAGGTTTTATTCCTTATCGATCTTGCATTGACAAGAGAGCATGTAATAGGAGTTTCTAGAATGGGGTTAGCATGTGGTGATTTTTTTTGAAAGCAGTGGGTTTTATGTTTATGAGGTGGTTAGCTCTTTTGTTGGTTTTGATGTTAGGGGGAGTTACCAGACATAGTTTGGTGGTAGGAGAATTATGGCATTTGTAAAGCTTTGACTGTAGGTTTGACAATGTAATAGTATTGCTATTAATATAGCATAAGTGTGGCGTGGAGGAGTAGCCTAATGGTTAAGAACACTGGCTTGAGAGCCCAGAGACCAGGGTTCAGTTCCCACTAGCACTCCTTGTGGCCTTGGGCAAGTCACTTAATCCTCCATTGCCTCATAAAAATCCAATTTATCAATGTCCCTGTTTAATGTATATTACCAGGTTTAAGTTTCAATGTAAACCGCTTTGATTGAAATGATTAAGTGGTATATAAAACCTGTTAAATAAAAATAAATAAATAAAATAAATAAATAAATAAATAAATGAGGGTTCCTGATCGTCCCTCCAGTCTAGTTCCGGAATCTCTGGGTTGTCATCCTCCTCCAGCAGCTTTGGAGACCGAGAAATGTCATCCTTTTGATGACCCTGGTATATATATACAGAGGGACTGCCTCCTCACACCAGTTCTCTCAGTCTCCAAGCAGCTGGAGAGTAGTGAGCCCAGAGGTTAGGGGTTCACTAGAGGAGCAATTAAGGTTTTAGAGAGTTAGATGTAGGAGGAATTGCTTTCAATTGTAATTGTATTTTTTATTTTCGGGGCACCGTAGCTTTAAATTTGGTGCAGTGTGTGAGGCCCCCCCCCTTCCCCTCCGGCTTAGATTTCGGGAGACAGGCAGCACCGAGAATCAGCCTCTGGAGGGGAAGACTGTGAAGAATCCGGTTCCCGATCCCATAATGCTGGGTGAGGAACCGGTCCCGAGGCTCTGCAACGTGCCAGAAATCTTTTCCTGAGAGCGTGCAGAGCAGGGGAAGCGGCAGCTGCAGAAAGTGAGTCTTACCTCTGGGGCGGTCAGGCCGGACAGCGGCGGAGAGCCCAGAAGGACGGAGGAATGGGGGAGAGTGAAACCCCGTCGAGGTGGGACGCCAGACCGCAGAGCGCGTGTGTCTCGGCAGGCCCGACTGCGTGGTGCAGCGCGGGAAGCGCTGTTTGGTTTCGGGAGACCTAAAAGGTCTCTGTTTTTGGAACAGGAGCTTCGTTTTTGAATACTTTCTTCAGCTCCCAGCTAGGACTTCTGGGGGGGGAGTGTACCTATATGTTAAAACGTAAAAAAAAAAAAAAGGAAAAAAAGAAGGGAATTTGTTACAGGGTTTCTTCCATTCTGGAACCTGTACAGGATAAGGGCTTCTGAGCCCATTATTTATATCCATTGACTTTTTGGTTACAGGGATGCCCTCTAGGCCGCAGTGTGTGCTCTGTGGTGCTAGGAGGGGGGCGGTCTCAGACACGGCAGTGTGCAGAGGCTGTATGCTGGAGTTGACCACGATGGAAGAGGCCTTAGAGAGGGGCAGTCCCAAGGCCGGGCTAGAACCTTCGCAGGAACCAGTTTCTCCAGCCAAGCAGCCGGAGGAGCCCATGGCGGGGCCTTCCTCGGTTCCGGATGTCCCTCCGGCCCCAACGCCACTGCCAGGGGGTCTTGAGGCAATTTTTTCCCCGGCTTTCATTCTGCTAATGCAACAGATGTTTGGGGGTGTTAAGAGAGCTTTTCCATCTTCTGCAGAGCCGCAGTCTGCGGATAAGAGGCCAGGTATGCCGGTTGCTGTGGGTTTAGCAAAGGGTCCGGCTAAGAAGCCTAGCCTAGACAGAGACACAGAACAGTCTGTGGGGTATGAAGTAGCTCTTTCCGATGAGGGAGAGCAGGATCTAGAGTTGGAGGACGAGTTAGAGGAAGGAGAGTTTGCGGAGCAGGAGGACCAGGCTAGGGTGGTCCGAATTTTCCGCAGAGAGGAGTTACCTGCTCTCATTTCAGAAACTCTTAAGGCGCTTAATATGCCGGCAGGGGGGGGGGGGGTCGGCAGAGGAGGTGACTTTGGAAGATCCCTTGTTGCAGACCTTTCGGAAGACGCAGAGGGCGTTTCCGATCCACAAGGTCGTGAAGGAAATGATTCAAGGAGCATGGGATTTGCTGGAGGCGGCTCTCAAGGGATCCAGAGTTATAGGTCATCTGTACCCGCTGGTGGAGCAGGATAAGGAGTTGTTTCAGTCCCTGAGAGTGGATGCGGCGGTCGCCGCGGTTACCAAGAAAACTACTATTCCGGTAGAGGGTAGCGCAGCTCTTAAGGATACTCAGAATAGGAAGTTGGATACCTTGCTGAAGCAGGTGTTTGACGTGAGCGTGTTATCAGTTCAAGCTTCTATTTGTGGAGCTTGGATAGCTAGAGCTTGTTTGCGTTGGTCTCAGCGGATTCAAGGGGATCAGATGGGGGCAACAAGCGCTGAAGTGGCCAGACTAGAGTCGGGGGTGGCCTATCTGGCAGATATCCATTACGACCTTATCTGTAGGTTATCTAATGGTATGGCTTCTGTGGTGGCAGTGCGATGGTACTTGTGGCTCCGTAATTGGGCAGCGGATAGTTCGTCTAAGGCTAGGCTTAGTAAGCTGCCGTTCAGAGGTAAGCTTCTTTTTGGAGAATATTTGGATAAGCTGGTGAAGGACCTTGGCGAATCCAAAGGAGGACGGCTCATGGAGGATAAGCAGAAGCAGGGGAGGTCAAATATGCCAGCTAAGGCTCCGCAGCGGGAGTTTCGCCGGTTTCGGGCCCCTAGATTCAATCAGGGCCAGAGAGGGTGTTTCCTCTATCGAAACCAGGGGTTTCGGGGAGCAGGCAGAGGTTTTGCAGCTTCCTCCTCGAACCTTAGGAAGATACAATGAAGGGAGGGGGACCCAGGCAGGAGTAGTACCGGTCCAGATAACTTCGGACTGGTGGGTGCTCGAGGTTATCCGAGAAGGTTATGCCCTCGAATTCCTATGGCCGGTTTCAGACTCGTTCGTTCAGTACCCCTGCAAGACTCATCTCAAATTCGACACCATCAAACAGACAGTAGAGAGGCTATTAGCTCTCAAGGCAATCGTGCCGGTTCCCGTGGGCAAATACGGTTCCAGTCGGTACTCCATTTATTTCGTGGTACCAAAGAAAGAGGGAACGTTTCGCCCAATTCTAGATCTGAAAAGAGTGAATCATTGTCTTTGAGTCTCTCATTTTCACATGGAAGCATTGAGGTTCGTCATAGTGGGCCGTATGGAAAGGGGAGTTCCTTACGTCCCTAGACTTGTTGGAAGCGTACCTGCACATTCCCATTTGGCAGGAACACCAAAAGTTTCTCAAGTTTGCAGTGCCGATGGGACATTTTCAGTTCTGAGTGCTACCGTTCGGACTGGCTACCGCACCAAGGACATTCACCAAGGTGATGGTAGTGGTAGCCGCATCACTGAGAAGGGAAGGCATCCTAGTTCATCCTTATCTGGACGATTGGCTAATCCGTGCAAAGTCAAGGACCGAAAGCAAGAGGGCCAGACCAGAGTCATAGCATGTCTCCAAGACCTAGGTTGTGTAGTCAATGGGGCAAAGAGTGTATTCACGCCGTCGCAGGATCAGGATCTGGATCTGGATTACCTGGGGGCGAGGTTCAATACAGCAGTGGGCAGAGTGTTCCTTCCTCGCCAGCGAGCGAAAAGTCTCAGGAAGTTGGTACGCGAGTTTCTGCAGAGGCCGCTTCCCACGGCGTGGCATTATCTACAGTTGCTCGGGACAATGGTGGCAACGCTCGAGCTGGTACTGTGAGCGAGGGCCCATATGAGGCCGTTACAGAGGGTGCTGCTCAGGCAGTGGTCGCACCAGAACGACGACCTGTCCCGAAGATTGCCCTGTCCGAAGGAGATAAGGAAGGCACTGCGGTGGTGGTTGGTTCCAGGGAATCTGGAGAAGGGGATGCCCTTGGAAACGTCCGATTGGTTAGCCCTGACAACTACTGGGCTGGAGGGCGCACTTCCAAGGTCGAATTGCACAAGGGCAATGGTCAGAACAGGAGAAGCATTGGGGCAATCAACAGGCTGGAACTCAGAGCGGTAACAATAGCCTTGCAGGCGTTTCAGCCTTATGTGCGCGCGAAAGCGATTCGGGTATTCTCCAACAATGCTACCATGGTGGCCTACATCAATCGCCAAGGTGGCACAAGCAGTGTGGCGTTGGAAGCTGAGGTGGAGAAGTTGTTTGAGTGGGTCGAGCTGAAACTCAAAGCAATATCGGCAGCTCATGTGGCAGGAGTGGACAATGTCGAAGCCGATTTCTTGAGTCGGGTGAAAGTGGATCCCGGAGAGTGGATTCTTTATCCAGAGATTTACGAAATGGTGGTTTGTCACTGGGAGTCGCCAGTAATGGATCTCATGGCAACCTTTCACTCGGCAAAGGTCAGTCGGTTCTTCAGCAGAAGGCGAGAAAGAATGTCAGAGGGACTGGATGCTCTCATCCAGGACTGGCTGGCGGAGCAACTTTTGTACGTGTTTCCACCTTGGGTATTGATAGGCTGGGTGGTTCAACGTATCGAGCAACACAAGGGATTGGTGATCTTGATAGCTCCGGACTGGCCAAGGAGGCCTTGGTATGTGGATATCAGGAGGCTGTTGGTGGAGCACCCTTGGCGTCTACCAGTCAGGAGAGACCTATTTTCCCAGGGTCCTCTATACATGCCCCAAGTGGATTGATTCTCGCTTACTGCCTGGCTCTTGAAAGGGCAAGGTTGAGAGTGAGGGGATATTCCACAGCAGTGGTTTCGACATTGCTGAAGGTGCGGAGACGGTCTACTTCTTTGGCGTATGTGCGAGTGTGGCACGTGTTTGAGGCTTGGTGCGTGGAAAAGGCGGTAGATGCGTTAAAGACTTCAATTCCGCAGGTTCTCGCGTTCTTACAGGACGGGTTTCAGAAAGGGTTGGCGGCTTCGTCCTTGAAGGTACAGCTGGCAGCGCTGGCCTGTTATAGAGGTAGGATTAAAGGGGTGGCCATCGGAGCACACCCGGATGTGCAGCGGTTTCTACGGGCAGTGTTCCTGATGAGGCCTCCAGGTCGTCAGGTGGTTCCGACATGGAATCTGTCCTTAGTTTTGGAAGCGTTAGAGCGAGAACCCTTTGAGCCCTTGGGAAGGGCATCTTTGAAGGATCTAACGCTCAAGGTGGTATTTTTGTTAGCCGTTTGTTCGGCCAGGAGAATTTCAGAGTTGCAGGCCTTGTCTTGCCGGAAGCCTTTTCTGTCCCTTTCCGATTTGAAGGTAGTGTTGAGGCTGGTTCCGTCCTTTTTGCTAAAAGTAGTATCTCCTTTTCATATGAATCAGATAGTGTCTTTGCCAGTATTCAGGGAAGGTTCCGAGGGTTCAGCGACGGTGAGTTCGTATCGGCTGGATGTGCGCCGGGCTTTAAAGACGTATATTAAGCGGACGGCTGATTTCAGGAGGTTGGATAGGCTTTTTGTTCTCTTTGGTGGTTCAAGGAAAGGGGAAACAGCTTCAAAAGCTTCCATTGCCAGATGGATTAGAGGCGATAGCATCAGCTTATCTGTTAAAAGGTAAACGGGTACCAGAAGGGCTGAAGGCCCATTCGACTAGGGCCCAAACGGCTTCCTGGGTGAAGTGCAAGTTGGTCCCGGTGGTTGAAATTTGTAAGGCGGCGACCTGGTCGTCCTTGAATACATTTGTCAGATGCTACCATCTAGACGTGTAGGCGGAAAGGGATACCTGTTTTGGCACAGCAGTGCTTCAGGTGGGGATAGCAGGTCCCTCCCGTTGATATCTTTCACTGCTATGTTACATACCCAGAGATTCCGGGACTAGACTGGAGGGACGATCAGGAAGAGGAAATTAGACTTACCTGCTAATTGCAGTTCCTGGAGGAACTCCAGTCCAGTCCCGTATCCCGCCCAGGGGTTCAGGGGTGAACTGGAGCCTGAAGCAAGCAGTCTTCACAGGTAAGCAAATGTAAGCCTATATGTGTGCTGATCACGAAAGGGGGTGTCGATTCAGGACACTGGTAAGGAGGTTGCCTTGCTTCAGGAGGGTAGGGAGCGGGCCTTGCAGTTTTTACCCAAAGGTAGAGTTGGGTAAGGGGGATCAGGATGGAAGTGGGTCTCCCTTCTTAGTTTCTAGTTCAGATAGTTTATGCTTGTTTGAATACTGATTGTTACTTAATTGTTGCTCCGGTGAGTTTGCTTTGTCAGTAGGTTACTGGTGTGAGGAGGCGGTCCCGCTGTATATATACCAGGGTCATCAAAAGGATGACGTATCTCCAGGAACAAACAGGAATGTAGTCATCACATATGGGTATCGTCGGTACCGACGGAGTCTGCGTGGGAACGCTCCCCAGCGTCCAATTAGAAAGCTTTTGGGAGCATCCCACAGGACCTGTGTGCTGCCTTCCCGCCTTTCCCAACTGCCTCTCTCCAGTTCTTCTTTTTCTGCGGAGCCAGCAGGTCGTCGTTCCTGTCACCGCAGAAGAATTCTTTTTTATTTCTTTCTTTTTTGTGGTTGTGTCTGCCTTCCTCGACGCCTTACCGGTACCACCGGTTTTTTCTTCTTATTTCTGTCTTTAAAAAAAATATATATATATATTGTGAGACCATGCCGGTCCTAGGCGGTTGCCTAGACCCGGGTATAGCCTTGAGTTGTGGAAATTAAGGACACTGTAGTCGTGACCAGAGTGAAATTAAGGTTGGGTTTTATTCCCTTTCCCTTGAGGATGTCATAGAATAAGGACAACAGAAAAGAACGGTTGCTTCACCGATGTAGAGGATGCTTAACAAAACAATAATTATGCTTCTTTCCAGCAAACAATAGTCCAACACATTTCCAATGTGAAAATACACTTTCTTTCTTGCTCTTTTCCTTAACAGAGAGAGTCTATGTTATCAGCCACACATAAAGCACATTCCATGGGCTCAGGGATGTTTTCTGTGCTATAGTTCTCCCACTGCATAGGGCCAGGACCTGGTCCTGTGTAGGGACACTGAGCCCCTGTGACGCTGCTCTCCGAGCCTTGCCCTGGGGAAACCTCAGTTGCTGCAATTTGGAGTTGCTTTTGTATGTCCCAGATAGCAGGAGCTGTGCTGGGGATTTCTTCCCACGGCTTAGGCCAATAAGAGTTCACTAGCTTGGTGTAAGCCTGGCTTTTCCCCCGGAGACCCCCTTCTCTCCCTTCACAAAAGATAGGGTACGTATCTTTTCCTGTGGAGAAGATGGTTTCACACTCCTCTGCTTCTAGCCAAGGCTTTCTCTCTGCCCTGCAGCCTGCTCTTCTTTGGGAACACCGGTTACTGTGCTTGGCTGAAGGAAACTCACTTCCTACTTTCAGTGAGCTTCCCTGGATGTGACCTCTGCCTTCTGTTGGCTGGGCTGTTTGCCTCGGTATGAGGACCCCTCTGGCTGGGAAGACTTTGCTACTGTCTTTCTTAGCCCTCCTGGGTTTATCAGCCTGCCTTTCTTCAGCCCTGGTTCTCCAAGGCAACGTGTTTTTCTGTAACTGCTTGGGAGTTCTGGTCTCACCTTCTCTCCAAGCCTGCCTGGAACTGCAGTCAGACTTTCTTTGGTCTCTGCTTTCCTCCTCAGAATCCAACTCCTGCTCCAGCCCTAATCCAGGCTCCAGCTTCCTTTCTCTCTCCTTCCCCTCCTCCTTCCAGTTCTCCCCCTTTCTGCCAGTTCTGCCTCTGTGGGATTTCCCACCTGTTTTTATCTCTCTGCTCAACTAACGTAGAACATGAGTCTGGGTCCAGGTGAGCCTGATTGGAACCCTCAATTCTTACTGCGTCACTAAAACCATGTGGAAAGTTTGTTTTCGTTTTCCCTGCCTCTCTGCACTGTGAATGCTGCACCTGCACCTGTGGCTGCCAGGTAAGCTCTTCTTTCCTATTATTTCTTAATATTTCAGGGTCTGTGCTGTCTACCTCATGACAATATATATATATTCTACCCTTTTTTTCTTTTTTCTTCAGGTGCACGCGCCTTTTTGGGCCTTAGGCCCAAAAACTTTTCCTTACAATGGAGAAACCTACCTCAGGTTTCAAAAAGTGCACCAAGTGTGGCGGTACCATTTCCGTCACCGACACCCATGAATGGTGTCTAAAATGTTTAGGTCCTGACCACTCCATCACGGATTGTATGTCCTGCGCCATGATGTCTAAAAGAGGTCGGCAGAACCGAGCTGCTAAGCTTAGTACCCTGTTTCCCTCTGATGCAGCTTCGGTGGCATCGACGTCTTCCAGGGCTGCTTCTTCCTCCCGTGGATCTCAGGTAACTAAACATAAGTCCAGCTGGTCCTCAAAGGGTAGATCTCCTTCTAAGCATCGAGATGCCTCTGGCGTTGCCCTTGAGGATTCTGCACCGGCAAAATTGCCCCGGTGGGAGGCTTCAGCTTCCAAAGCATTATCGGGGCTCCAGGATGTTCTCGAGGCCTCGACCTCGGCAGAACTACTGGTGCCATGCTGTGGGGTACTGGCGGTCTCCTCTGGTACCGACATCCAGGCATTGGCAGCGTCGATAGACCAGAGATTCCTGGCTATCGAGCGCAGTCCGGCGGCTCTCCTTATGGCATCGACGCCCTCGGAACCGCGACAGACAATTCGACTGGTACCGGCCCTAGCATCGGTATCGATACCGGTACCGATAGCATCGACATCGGCATCGGTGTCTGCTTTGCCGGTACCCAGTCATTTGATGCCCTTCGGTACCGATACTCCGGTACCGGTTACTCCCGGTACCGACTTCAGTCGGTAAGGGTATCGGGCTCTTCAAGAGCATCCAGACAGACGGTACTTCGAGTCCTTAGAAGAATCTGAGGATTCTGACAGTTCTGTCGATGCAGGAATGCTTCTCCCAGAGGAGCCCTCCTCCCCTAAGCGCAGGATGTCTCCTCCAGAGGATGTCTCCTCCAGAGGATGTCTCCTCCAGAGGATGTCTCCTCCAGAGGATGTCTCCTCCAGAGGATATTTCCTTCCAGGATTTTATCAGGGAGGTGGCTCGGGGCCTGTCCATTACTGTGGCCCCTGAAACAGAGCCAAGGGCCAAGGAGTTGGAAATTCTACAATATCCCAAAACTCCTAAGGAGGCAGCTACCTTGCCCATTCATGAGATTTTATATGATCTCATGTTAAGGATGTGGGAGACACCTCTTACCACCTCTCCTCATTCTCGCAGACTGGATACTATGTATCGAGTCCCTCCTTGTCCTGGTTTCCAAAAGACTCAGCTTCCTCACCACTCTATTGTAGTGGAATCAGCTATGAGAAGGATCAAGAGTGTAAAGAGGCATGCCTCTAATCCTCCAGGACATGAGTGCAGAACCTTGGATGCTTTTGGACGTCGGGTCTTCCAAGCTTCCATGCTTTCTGCCAGGATCAGTTCCTATAGTCTCTACATGGGAATGTTCCTGAAGGAGGTCACAGATGATTTAGAAGCTTTAATTCCTATTCTTCCTGAGGATAGGAGACAGGATTTTCTCACATTGGTCAAACATGCCTAAGATGTTTCTAAATTTGCCAACCGTGCGGCCTTTGACTGCTTTGAGTGCATAAACAGAACCTTGGCTATTGCCATAGATGCACGTAGAATTGCTTGGCTCCAGGCATCTGATCTAGAGCTCTGGGTACAAGACAAATTGGGAAATATTCCTTGTACTGGTGAGAACCTGTTTGGTAAAGATTGGCAGGAAAAGGCCAATGAGATGGATGCTGACAACTCCACTTTGGATAGGTTATCCAAGTCCACAGCTGATCCTGCTAGAAAGAAATTGTTCAAGAAACCATTCTTTTCTAAAAAGAGAAAATATTATCCTGTTTATGTTCAGCAGGGACGTTCTGCAGGTCAGTTTGCCAGGAAAGGTCAGCAACCACCCAAACAGAAGAAAGCAAAGACTGCTAAGCCCCAGCCGGGCCAGCAGTCTCAGCCTCCACAGGGCCTTTGACTTTCAGCTAGAGAACTTAGCCTTCCTGGCTCTCGGGAGACCAGAGCCTTTCACCATCCCAGGAAGGTTATGTCATTTTGCCCCCAGATGGGGGCAGATAACAGCAGAGCATTGGACGCTCTCCATCATAAAGGAGGGGGACAAGCTTCATTTTTCAAGCATGCCCCCTCACACAGTAGTAAAGCAGTTCAATTCTCCGACCTCTCTCATCAACCTGTTAGGTCAGGAGGTCACTATCCTTCTTGCCCAAGGGGCAATAGAAGAAGTACCCATTCATCAGCAGGGTACAGGGTTCTATTCCCCTTATTTCCTTATCCCAAAGAAAACAGGGGGTTACAGACCTATCTTAGACCTCGCAGAATTGAACAAATTCCTTGTCAAAGAGAAATTCGAGATGATTTCTCTCGGATCTCTGCTGCCATACCTTCAGAGTCAGGATTGGCTTTGTTCGCTAGATCTCAAGGATGCATACACCCATGTCCTCATCCATCCAACCCACAGAAGATTCCTTCGGTTCCTTTTTCAAGGAAAGCACTATCAATACAGGGTGCTTCCTTTTGGCCTGGCCTCAGCACCAAGGGTGTTCACAAAATGCATGGCTGTGGTAGCAGCATTTCTCCGCACTCTAGGGATATTCGTCTTCCCCTACTTAGACGACTGGCTCATTCGAGCCCCAACAGAGTCAAAGGCCAGGACTTCTCTATCCTGCACAATGCGTATCCTTCAGTATTTAGGGCTGGTAATAAACATCCAGAAATCCAGTCTAACTCCCACTCAGTCTTTAGAATTCATAGGAGCTTTGCTGGATACCAGAAAGGCAAGGTCTGTAGGGTATAGTAGTAGCACAAAAATAAGTTAGACTCTCTGTTGTCTAGGGGAATATGGCTACTATCCCAGCCCAAAGTTCTGTGAGTTATTCTGGCAATGAGCCACGAAAGAATTCTGGTCTGCAGATATATATATTAGACTTTATTATAGGCAACCAAATAGAAAAATATACACACACACATATGGCTAATTAGAAATATGAGGTAAAAATTTGTTATAGTGCAGATGTACACTTGGACAACGTAATAAATCAGATTAGTAACCAGACGTCACTGATTCGCTCTGCACTGAGGAAAAGCAAGAAATATATTGCTAACCCCTTTGCCCATCCAGGAGAGGAGAGATAAGCCAGTACCTTAGCTCCGTCGGCACTCAGAAGCAGCTTCTAGCTAGTGCGGGCTCTAGCCTCGTCAGGCGAGCCGCAGTAAGTCCGAACCGGAGGTATCTGTGAAAGTCTTATCTCAGACCTGTGGAGGACGGCCTAGCCCACACGTAGGGGCCGTCTGGCGGAAGGCTCAGGGCGCAGGAATCAGGTACGCAGTGCACAGCAGCAGGACTGGTGCAGAAGTCTGTATGTCCAGGTGGGAAAAAGCCCCAACTCTCTCTCTCCAACTTACAACTAACGTTTCCAGCGCAGAATGCATAATTCTGTGTGAGAATCCTCCGTCATAGGTCCGATGATTGGTGGGCACCAGGCAGTCTGAGGTGTTCTCAGCGAATCAGGAGGTCGATGATGAGCAGCTTCTTGCAAACAAAGGAGCCATGGTAAAAAGTCAGGCAGAAGCAACAGTATGTAACTTCTGGGCATGTACAAGTGTCCAAGGCCAGCCACGGATAATAGCCTCTGTATGCATGCTTAGAAACGCTGATCCAGCAGTTGCTTGAAGGACAGGCTTATAGCTGAACACAGCAAAAGTGAAGTGAAGAATCCATCTTGGCTGTGCAGTTTGGTTCATTTTGGTTCAGGCCTGAGTTGCTGAGCAGGCCGGAGATTTGCATGTAGAATTGCAGGGGTACCAGCCCTACATCTCCCCCCCCTTGTAAGATGGAGGATGCTACAAGGGAGTACACTCCATCGTACAAAGCCTAACTAGCAGTACTACCGTGCAGGTCAGAACCAAATGACAAATGATTAACGAATACATGAGAAGTGGATAAGACTTCAAGCACAAGATGCATGAAAGCAATACTGCATGAGGAATAATACAGTGAATACACTCAAGCAATAAAAGAAGTCAAAATCAAATGACATAGATACAGTCAAGTCAACTCAATCAAAATAATGCATGGTAACTTCAAACTCAAGAGTATATATAGTATCCAAACCAAAAATGCATATCAGTAATGCAATATAATGTGTTAGTGCAACACTAAGGTGAACACTCAAAAGTAATGAGAAGCCATGTATAACTGTGATAGTAAAATAAACACATGCTAGCTATGAAAAAAACACACAACTCAATCAAGAGCAATGGATAACTTTCAAAGAAAAGGGTGACACTTATTCAAAAGTGTGACGTTCCAGCAAATCCTGCAGACGCATGGCAGGCAGCAGAGGTGCAGGATGCATAGAGCGACGAAGAGCACAAATCTGTCTCTGTTGATACAAAGAGATAAGAAACTGGAGCACCAACAGAAAGAAAAGACCAGGCACAATGACATGTGACATAAAATCAGTTTGTAAAATGTCCACATCACGTGAATCGAAGTTATAATCAGCAATGGCAAGGTCGGCCTGGTCAATGGACAGTTCAACTGTGTGAGAGTCCTTATAGTCCAAAAGATAGGTCAAGGCTGCAGTGAAGTCAATCTCATGACCTCGAAACACATCCAATATCTGGAGCTCTATCGAAACAGGGTCAGCATCAAGATAAAACAAGGAAACTCCACCAACATTAACAATGGAGTTCTTGGGAACATCAATCAAGCAAACATTGCAGGGTAGAGGAACTCTATTATGAATGTCATGTTTATTCATGGTGACCAGGAGTTCACTCAAAGGGGTACTAACCAGCCAAACATTGTTGACAACAGCAACTTTCGTCTCTGAAAAGTCATCGTACTAGGTCATGGTAACTTTACATTGTTCTTTCACATTGTCAGTAGACAACCCACAAAGAGCCATAGAAGTGTCCTTCAGGAAAGGCTTACCAGGACATAACCAATGAATGTCTTTAGAGCGTTGGCACATGCCAAGATTAGGCACCACGTATATTAGTGATGCGTGCAACAGACGATTCAAAATGCTTCTGTAAAACATGTCGGGGATCTAGGGACACAAAATCTTTCTGTGTAACAGTCTGGGACTGTGTAATCAGGAAACCAGGCGCATCCTGTAGAATGACACCAGAAAGAGGGCCAGGTTCAATCAATCTGGCAACCTCGGATCCCGCTAACATCAAAATCAGGAACAGGACCTTCAAAGTTCGGGACTCCATCTGTAAAAGAAAACAAACAGGCTATCCCGCCTCAAGGTTAGCATCACTCACTTCAGCAAGAGGTTCTTCAGGAAGGAGCTTACTGGGATGACACGGTCTAAGCTGATTAATGTGGATCCATTTAAGGGAGCCTTCCCTCTCAATACCTGACTTCATTCGAATTTGATAAGCAACAGGGGAGGCTTTATCCACAATAGGAAATGGACCGTTCCAGCTAGGTAGAAACTTACAGTCTTTGACCTTATTCTTACCAAAATTGTAGTAGAATACCTTATCGCCAATCTGGTATTCTTTAGAGGTAGTCCTCAAATCATAGTAGGCCTTCCTACCCCTAGCAGCAGTGTCCAAATTCTTTTGGGCAAAGGCAAAGGCACTTTGCAAGTGTTGTCTTAAATGGGCAACATATTCATGAGCAGTTGTAGCAGCAGCGAGATTCACATCATTAGTCCTGTAAAGAAGATGAAGGGGTAAAACCATGTCCCTACCTGTCATCATCTCAAAAGGGGACACACCAGTAGCACGATGACGCGTGGCTCTGATAGCCATCAGGACCAAGGGCAGTTTGATGTCCCAGTCCTTCCCAGAGGAAGAAACGTACTTTTTCAAGATACTGATGATAGTTTTGTTTGCTCTCTCCACTTGTCCAGAGGATTGTGGACGATAAGCAATGTGGACTTTGGCCTTCACACCTAGTACCTTTCACAGATGCTTAATGACTTGTCCCGTGAAGTGGGAACCCTGGTCGGATTCCACTCGCATGGGGAGGCCCCACCTGCTGAAAACATGGTTTAACAACAAGGTGGCCGTGGTCTCGGCGGTACAGTTGGGTGCTGGGATGCACTCGACCCACTTAGTAAATAAGCAGGTAACTGTCAACATATATTTGTTGCCTCGAGAGGATCGGGGCACGGGGCCGATCCAATCAATCTGGAGATCAGACCAAGGCATGGTCAGACCTCTGTTTCTCAAAGGTGCTCTATGAGAAGGAGCTGCAGGTTGAAATCTGCAACAGGTCAGACAACCTTTAGTATACAATTGTACATCTTGGTACATGTGGGGCCAGTAGGCCACTTGTTTCAACGTTTCATAGGTTATTCGGTCACCTCTATGACCGGCACAAGGTTCATCATGCGCGTGCTGTAACATGACTCCTCGGAAGGCCCGAGGTACCACCCATTGCACAATACCAAGCTTACTCATCCGTATCAACAGATCTTTCTGGAGATGGAACATGTCCTTGGAGATGTAGAGGATCCTCAGTTCCTCATCGTCCTGACAATCCTCCAGAGTTAATGGGTGTTCCTGGGGGTTCTGCAGAAAAAGGTAGAAACGTCCAAGAGTAGGATCTTGTTTCTGGGCTTGCACGAGGTCGAGATCTGTGCCCTCACCACACCATTGAACCACAGGGGGCATGGTGGATAATTGAGCTTGTCGCCGGGTAACCGCCGTCACCACTTGAAGCCCATTGGTCTCGGGAGCCTCCAACTGCCAGAGGTCTCCAGAGACAGCACCCTCCTTGGCAAGCTGATCAGCTAGATCATTTCCAATCTTGTCAGGATTATCAACACGGGAGTGACCTTTCACTTTCTTCCAGTAGATGGTCATGTCATTTTCATGAGCTACCTTGTCCAAGGCCAGAATCAATCCGGCATGTTTGACAGGTTTCCCTTTGGAATTCAGCATATTGTTAGATTTCCAAATGGGTAAGTGGGAAACAAAATTCTGTCGGACGTAGTCTGAATCAGTACAGATGGTTAGGGTGTGAACCCCTCCCTGAGCAGCGGACTGGAGAGCTGCCAGGGCTGCAGCTAGCTCTGCATACTGATTAGTCTTGGTACCCAGACGGTACTTGAAGGGTTCACAAGGGTGGTTCTGGTTCCAAACTACACCTATACCTGCTACCAGTTCATGGTCAGGCTCTCGACGGTAAGCACAACCGTCCACATACACCTTGGGGTAGCCTTTACAGAGGTTCTCATCATAAGGACGATGACGAGAAGGCTCAGGCGTACATGACTCCATTTCGGTGTCTAAATTACCCACGAAAGGTTCTCTGGCAGTGCAATTGTGCAATTCAGCCAGGCCCTGTGCGGCGGCATCCTTGCGGTTTTGAGCATACCTGACCTCCAGGGGCCAGCCCTGAAGTGCTAAGGTCCAGGAGACAATGCGACTGTTTGACACTTGTCCCGATTTAATCCGATCACTGCCTAGGAACTTGATGGGTTGGTGATGAGTCTCAACAACCAACCTCTCACCTTGGATATAACTGCGGAAATATTGGAGGGCCCAGACTGTGGACAACAAGGATTTCTCACAGTCAAAGTATTTCTTCTCCACTTCCGTTAAAGCTTTGCTGGCATAGGCAATAACTTTCCTATCTGTGTCATGCATCTGGTACAGAACAGCACTCATAGAGTGATCAGTGAAACCTAGTTCCACGAAGAATTCTCTGCCACTCTCTGGATAGGCAAGACAGGGAGCTCGACTCAAAGCTGCCTTCAGCTCTTCTAGAGCTGCCTCTTGGTCGGGATTCCATACCCAAGGTTCATCTCTTTTGAGGAGTTTGACCAGGGGTCGGGAAATCTCCGCATATTGATCCACAAATTGGCGTGAATAATTGCAAATGCCCAAGAATGAGCGCAGCTCACTCACGTTGGTCGGACGTTTGAGTTGTTGCAAGGCCGCAATTCTCTTCCTTTGAGGCCGCAGTCCCTCAGCAGAAACTTCGTAACCCAAATAATTGAGGGATTTCCGGCACCATTGGCCCTTTGACAAGGACAGCTTTGCTCCCGCAGCTTTCAGTTGCTGGAAAACATGCTCTATTTCTTGCAAATGGTCAGTGAAACTGGTGCTCTTCACCAGAATGTCGTCTACATAGACGAGGGTGCCTCTAGTCTCAGCATCAGGCAAAGCCTTATGCAGAAAAATATTGAAGTCTGCTGGGGCATTCAAATAACCAAACGGTGTCTGATTCCAAGTATATTGTCGCCTACCGAAGGTAAAAGCCAGCTTATGCTGATCTTCTGGATGGACAGGTATAGTCCAAAATCCTGAGGCCAGATCCAGGCTGGTAAAGTACCTTGCACCCTTGATGGTGGCTAAGTTCTGTTCCAGATGTGCCATAGGCCATCTGGATAGAGGTACCTTTTTATTAAGCTGGCGATAGTCCAAAGCTAAGCGCCAGCTAGTGTCCTTCTTGATGACAGGCCACAGTGGGGCATTGTAAGTACTGTTGCATTGACGTATAATTCCCTTTTGTTCCAGGGAATTAATGATTTCCTGAACAGATTCATAGGAGGCCAATGGGATTTTATACTGCCTCACAAAGACAGGTTTACTGTTTGGATCCGTAGGAATACGGGTGACATGTAGGTCGGTGAGACCACAGTCATAGGTGTCAGTGGCAAACAGGTCCTTGTGACGGTACAGCAGTTCTTTTAATTGGGCCTTTTCTGACTCATCAGTGCAGGCGTCTGCTTCAGCAAGTTTTCCCGCAACCATTTCATCAAATCCCAGAACAGGTTTATTTGAGGGTATTTCAACCTTCTCCTCAATCTCATCTTGGAGAGAGGAGACCTGGATGGCTTGGACAGCATGGGGCTCCCCCCCCCCGGTGGGTGAGGGAACTAACAGCCTCATCAAGTTTACTTGACAAAATCAGATGGTCAGACTCGAGGTCCACCTGTGAGGTCACAGCACTATGTGGCCAGACAAACTGTAAGGTGAGGAGGCCTCGGGGTAAGGATCGTACACACACAGGGGTCCCCCCCCCCTTCACAGATGTTCCAGGAAACAGGGGCTTCCCCAATAATCTGTAGACTCAATTCCACACTTGGGAACGATTCTCCCACTAGGAATCCCAGGGGTTCGCCTTTCACAAGGTGAATGCGATCTGGATTTGGATTGGTGAGCAATAAGTGTAAGGAGGGAGCTGTGGCCTCCATGCAGGGTATGGGACCCATGGCTAGGCCCAGCTCCTCAAAACGGGAATTTGGACTGAAGAAGACCAAGTTGTCTGAGGCCATATGTCCTCGGGTCACCTGTATCGGCAGGGGACAATCCTGTACCCTCCCAGGTATGTGGGTGTCTTCTGCACAGACCACTTCACAGACATGAGGGATAGTCTGACCAGCCCGTAGGGATGGGCGGGCACCAGAGAAATCCACCGGATCTCCTTCCTTCCTACTCCAGAGGATGTTGTTCACAAAATTCACATAAGTTCCCAGTCGAACAAGGCAATCTGAGCCTAAGGAGAGGGGCACCTCAAGTCCTCTGATGATGGAGAAGGTGTGCCGAAAACCTTTGACCCCAACTTGTAAGGGGAGATTGCAGTAGCCCATGAATGTCTTGAGCCCTTCCCCAGGCACTTGGAACGAAGTCTTCGCTCCCATTACCCAATCAAGGGTAAGCTGTTGTTTGAGCCGATAGAAAAGAGTCTCACTGATGAGGGAGTGGTCACAGTGGGGTAATAGGTAGGCCCTTTCCTTTTGGGACATGCCCACCTGCACATATATAAAGGGACCTTTCTCAGCCGAGAATATGTCCGTCAGTCTCCTAGGGTGATCTAGGCAGGGATGGGATGGAGGAGGGGTTTGCACCTCACAACCTTCCACAGGTTCCTTCAGGAAAATCTTCAGGCAGTCAGTATCGAGGACAATGTTAGCTACTGAACCCACTGCAATGGAAACCACATCGCTGACGCCCTGATCCTCATCTCCAGCCCTTTCATACTGGAGCTGAAGGATTTGGGGATCAGCTGACCTCTGGAAATTAATCCTGATGGACTTGTTTGTGCGTTCCACTGAACAAGGACCACTGACTCTGCTGTCATGTTTTACCCTAGCATAAGGTATGGGATGTGTGACCTGTGTCCAGATCACTTCCTGGACGTAGTCCAGAATGGGGCGTAACCGTTTCAGGAGCTCATTGCCAATCAAGAATTCTTCCCCAGGGCACTTGGTAATGACTACAGGATGCTTCACCTGTAATTTTCCAATTTGGAGGTTAAGCCAGACCTGCCCCATAGACTCTATGGGCTGATTCCCATAAGCTGCGAGTGACAAATCACTGGGTGTGACGTGTAGGGTCCTCTGACTCCCCAAGGAAGCAGTGAGTCTATCAAAGAGACTCGAGGTAATCAGGGTAGCCTCAGAGGCTGAATCTATCAGACCCTCACAGAGAAAAGCCTGATGAATTGTAACAGGAACAGTATACCTCTGTCCTTTTGGCTTGAGTTTACCCAGAAAGTACTTGTGCTTCCTGATGGTGTCAAAGGCTGGACCCTCGCTGTCCATGGCAGGACTGTCACTCTGTGTCCCTGGGGTGGCATCTACAGCTGGCTGCACCTGTGCAATAGTGACCTGTGGGACAGAAACAAAGTCAGTTAGTCATTCAGTCGCATTAGAAGGGGAAGAGGAGTCAACCAGTTCCTCCTCTGGCTTCTGAGGCTTTGCTCGTGGCTTAAGAGGCACACTACTGGCAGGAGCCGCCTGTGAGGAGCTGAATGCAATGGTAGCCTTCATCATATCTGTCAGCTCGCTTATTCTCTTCTCCAGCTCCAGGTATTTGTCAAAACCGGGCTTTCTCTTCCAGTTCCGGTTCTGTGGAGTGAAACGCTGATTCCCAGAGCGCTGCTTAGACCCAGATGACTGGTTATTCTGGGGTGGCCTGGGAGGATTCTGTGGAACAGAAGGAGAAGAGTTATTTTCTAACGAAAGAGTGGATTTTACAACACTAACACACTGTTTTGGCTCTCTGGCTTTGCTGGGAGCCCGGACTGTGCTGCCAGTATTGGTTGCTCTCATGTTGGGAACAGCTTCCCAAATCCACTCAGCATGTTCTATCACACGTGACAGGGGTTCGTGACGCTTGTCAGACATATAAGACTTAATAGATGGAAGGAGCAACTGACAGAAAAGATTACGAAACTCCTGATGGTGTTCTATTGTTTCCCAAGAAGGGTCACTCTGGAAGAAAGTCTGCAAGCAAACTCTCGGGGGGTTTCATTTTCCCTATGAGTCATACTAAATGCTGCCTGCTTTGCAGCAATATCATCAGGGTATGGCCCATAATGTTTCTTTAGTGCCTGTTCAAAAATGACAATGTCCTTCTTTTCATCGTCTGCCATGGCCCGAATGAATTGCTGACAAGGCACATCAAAAAGACCATGGAAGATACAAAACCATGTCCTCCCCCCTGGTAATGTTCAGTGCCCGAAAGGCATCTTTGACTGCAGCTAAATGTTCATTTATGGTGGCATGACCAGTTTTCTCAAAAGGAGTGACCATGCTCCGCAAGGTCTTGATGATTTGCAATTGTGCGACAGAAGCACCTTCATTTGTGTGTTTTCCTTGCATGACACGGGCACATAGAGGATTTTGCGTCCCTTCAGCTCCCTCTGGTGGTCGCTGCTGGTACAGTTTGCCATCACTAGGGAGACTTCTTACCCCCTCCTCCACCGCTCCCTGTATGGGGAGGGGTCGAGAGTAGGGTGTTTCACTCCGCCCTGTTTCTCTCCTGTGCTCATGCGCTGATGGGAGAGAACTGACTCTGTTCTGGAAAAGCTGCCGTTCTACACTGGGCAGGGTTTCCAGTGGCAAACTGCCGTCATCTACCCTCTGGTACTTCGAGAAGCCTAGAGGGCTGAAATTATCCCTGTACTCTGTCTCATTACCTTGAGAAGTGGACATGCAAGCCAATTCAAAACAATCAGCTCTTAATTGCTGGATTTCGAGGTTAACTCTCTGTATTTCCTGCCCACATTCCTGACGTGCAACAACTAGCTGCCTTTGCAGATCGGCTGTACGCCGTCTCTCTGCACTGAGAGCAGACCCTGTGGCTTCGAGCTCAGCCATCAAAGCACTCTCTCGTTGCTCAAAAAGAGCCGCGTCTGCTTTTAATTTCTTTGTCTGAGCAGCCATCTCAGACCTACAAACTGCTAGAAACTGCAACTCCTTTTGATCCTGTTCACCCCGCCTCTTAAGAGCGGAAACCTGAGCCACTAGCTCTTGGCATCGCAGACACCACAGGCTAGTAGTGCCTGGTGAAAAGAGGCTACTGCTAGCTCGTCTGGTCGCCTCAGCCTGAAGTTCGTCAACTTGATGACGTAACTCAGCACTCTGCTTTTCACACTGGTTAGCTGTCTCCTTAGCACACTGTATCTGACTGTGAGCAGTCCTTAAATCAGACTCTAGCGATTCAGATTTAGTTTGCAGGTGACATAATGCCTTCTGCAGTTTGTCAGTAAAAATATGCAGCACACAGGCATGTTCGGCTACCATATCCACCGGTAATTTAGCCTTATGAGCAAGAAGCTGGTCTAGAAACTCACTGAAAAAGCTATCAGCCCTAACAAGCTCTTGCGTATCTGTTGTAAGGCACTTAGAAATTCTTTCAATGTGGTCGGCAGTGGTATCTTTCGACCAACATAGGGAAGCTAATTTCTGGAATGCCAAATCAACCTTATCTGCGTGAGCCATCGTAAATCAATAGCTGAGACTGTCTGTAAAAACAAACACAGGGCACCGCTAGAAGTACTCTAATGCAGAGAGCCTGTAATGGGGGTTGCAAAGCCGTCTCACAGACAATGCTCTCTGGCCACAAAAACCTCAGCATAAACAGCTGCGTTGACCACAATAGGACAATGCAGAAATATTACACAAATTCTGAGAGGCGTAGCACATTCAGAAAGACTCATCCCGGACGAGCCCCCATATGTAGGGTATAGTAGTAGCACAAAAATAAGTTAGACTCTCTGTTGTCTAGGGGAATATGGCTACTATCCCAGCCCAAAGTTCTGTGAGTTATTCTGGCAATGAGCCACGAAAGAATTCTGGTCTGCAGATATATATATTAGACTTTATTATAGGCAACCAAATAGAAAAATATACACACACACATATGGCTAATTAGAAATATGAGGTAAAAATTTGTTATAGTGCAGATGTACACTTGGACAACGTAATAAATCAGATTAGTAACCAGACGTCACTGATTCGCTCTGCACTGAGGAAAAGCAAGAAATATATTGCTAGCCCCTTTGCCCATCCAGGAAAGGAGAGATAAGCCAGTACCTTAGCTCCGTCGGCACTCAGAAGCAGCTTCTAGCTAGTGCGGGCTCTAGCCTCGTCAGGCGAGCCGCAGTAAGTCCGAACCGGAGGTATCTGTGAAAGTCTTATCTCAGACCTGTGGAGGACGGCCTAGCCCACACGTAGGGGCCATCTGGCGGAAGGCTCAGGGCGCAGGAATCAGGTACGCAGTGCACAGCAGCAGGACTGGTGCAGAAGTCTGTATGTCCAGGTGGGAAAAAGCCCCAACTCTCTCTCTCTCTCCAACTTACAACTAAAGTTTCCAGCGCAGAATGCATAATTCTGTGTGAGAATCCTCCGTCATAGGTCCGATGATTGGTGGGCACCAGGCAGTCTGAGGTGTTCTCAGCGAATCAGGAGGTCGATGATGAGCAGCTTCTTGCAAACAAAGGAGCCATGGTAAAAAGTCAGGCAGAAGCAACAGTATGTAACTTCTGGGCATGTACAAGTGTCCAAGGCCAGCCACGGACAATAGCCTCTGTATGCATGCTTAGAAACGCTGATCCAGCAGTTGCTTGAAGGACAGGCTTATAGCTGAACACAGCAAAAGTGAAGTGAAGAATCCATCTTGGCTGTGCAGTTTGGTTCATTTTGGTTCAGGCCTGAGTTGCTGAGCAGGCCGGAGATTTGCATGTAGAATTGCAGGGGTACCAGCCCTACAGGTCCTATCTCCCCCAGGCCCGTTGCCTTCACATGGTGCAGTTAGCTTCTCAAGCAGTGCTAAAGCCTCATCTAACTGCTCGAGAAATGTTACAACTACTAGGCCACATAGCATCTACTGTGCATGTGGTTCCCTATGCTCGCCTTCATATGAGGGCAGCCCAGTGGACTTTATCCATTCAGTGGACCCAGGCATCAGGATGCCTGACAGACAAAATAGCAAACACAAGTTGCCTTATTTTGTCCCTCCAGTGGTGGAAGTCCACTCAAAACCTGTTGCTGGGGTCCCCTTTTCAACAACCCTTACCCCAAGCAACTCTCACAACAGATGCTTCTCCAATGGGTTGGGGAGCTCATCTGCAAGACCTCTCCACCCAGGGCACCTGGTCTCCACAGGAGAGTCATCTACATATCAATCTCTTGGAGCTCAGAGCAATCTTCCTTGCTCTGCGAGTGTTCCACACCCTGCTCAGCTACAAGACAGTCCTCATTCATACGGACAATCAAGTAGCCATGTTCTATGTGAACAAGCAGGTGGGAACAGGCTCTCTGTCGCTTTGCAGTGAAGCTTTGCGACTATGGGCCCTCGCCAGAGAGCATCAGATTCATTTTCTGGCAGTGTATCTTCCAGGCATTCAAAACTCTTGGGCAGACAGACTCAGTCGAGTTCTGCTTCCACACGAGTGGTCTCTGCATGCAGACCAGGTGGCCGGGATATTTCAACTTTGGGGAATCCCGGACATAGACCTCTTTGCAAGTCCGTGGAATGCCAAACTTCCCCGGTTCTGTTCCAGAATTCCGGCTCAGGGGGCTCAGGCCAGGGATGCTTTCCTCCTTCATTGGGGTCAAGACTTCCTGGATGCTTTTCCACCCATTCCCCTAATTCCCAAAACCCTGTTCAAGCTTCAGAGAGACAGAGGCCATATGATTCTCATAGCTCCACATTGGCCACGGCAAGTGTGGTATCCTCTGCTTCTACATCTCTCTCAAGCTCCCTCCCTGGAGTTAGGGTCTGCTCCAGATCTCCTATCTCAGGAGGGTGGAATGTTATGGCATCCCATTCCCCAGTCTCTGCATCTCAGGGCTTGGTTGCTGAAGGCCTAGATCTCCATGATCTTAATCTTCCTCAGCAAGTAAAAGATATTCTTTTTGCTTCCAGGAAACCTTCCACAAGACGCTCTTATGCTTTTAAGTGGAAAAGGTTTTCCATGTGGTGTTCGCAGAAGGGTCTTAACCCCCTTGTGATACTCCAGCAATGATTCCAGAGGTATCTCCTTCATTTATCCAATGCAGGACTTAAGACTAACTCAGTAAGAGTCCATTTGAGTGCTATTGCAGCTTCCTTTAAGCCTCTAAATGGACAACCTATTTCCTCTCATCCTCTTATAGCAAGATTTATGAGAGGCCTTCTTCTAACTAAGCCTCCCATTAGGCCACCACCTGTGGCATGGGACTTAAACCTGGTTCTTGGGCAGCTCATGAAGCCACCCTTTGAACCTTTAGCTACTACCTCCTTGAAATTCCTTTCTTGGAAGGTTATCTTTCTCATTGCAATCACATCAGCACACCGCATTAGTGAGTTGCAAGCGCTAGTAGCTGATCCACTTTATACAAGGTTCCATCATGACAAGGTAGTCCTTAGAACTCATCCACACTTTATGCCAAAGGTGGTCTCGCCTTTTCATCTAAACCAAGCGGTTTACCTGCCTGTGTTTTTTCCAAGGCCTCATGCATCAAATGCAGAGAGGAATCTTCATACCTTGGACTGTAAAAGAGCTTTAGCCTTTTACTTACAAAGAACACAGCAACATAGAAAGTCCTCTCAACTCTTTGTTGCTTTTGATCCTTCTCATTTGGGACTTCCAGTCTCCAAGAGAACACTCTCTAACTGGATTGCTCAGTGTATTTCCTTCGCCTATCAGAGTAAGAACCTTTCTCTGGAGGGCCATGTCACAGCTCACAATGTGAGGGCCATGGCAGCCTCAATGGCTCATCTGCACTTTGTGTCTATTGATGACATCTGTCGAGCAGCCACTTGGGCCTCGGTTCATACTTTCACAGCCCATTACTGCTTGGACAAGGACTCCCGCCGGGATGCCTTGTTTGGTCAGGCTGTTCTCCAACACCTGTTCCATACCTAATCAACTCCTACCCACCATCCCTGGTAGGATGCCAGAGATCCATGGGGGGACGTGGAGCCCTGTTCAGGGACACACAACTTCTGGGGTCTCTCCCTGGCACCTAGAGCTAGGGAGTCCCCATATGTGATGACTACATTCCTGCTTGTTCCTGGAGATAACATAGTTACTCACCTGTAACAGGTGATCTCCGGGAACAGCAGGAATTTAATCCTCACAAACCACCCACCTCCCCTAGGAGTTGTATCTCTCTATCTCTTTCCTTTCCCTCTCTCTCTCTTTGTCTCAGCTTTAAAACTCAACTGGAGAGAGGCAGTTGGGAAAGGCGGGACGGCAGCACGCAGGCGCTGTGGGATGCTCCCAAAAGCTTTCTAATTGGATGCTGGGGAGCGTTCCCGCACAGACTCCGTCGGTACCGACGATACCCATATGTGAGGACTAAATTCCTGCCGTTCCCGGAGATCACCTGTTACAGGTGAGTAACTATGCTTTCTCAGTCTCCAAAGCTGCTGGAGGAGGATGACAACCCAGAGATTCCGGGACTAGACTGGAGTTCCTCCAGGAACTACAATTAGCAGGTAAGTCTAATTTCCTCTTTTGTATTGAGCAATAGTTATGAGATGGAGATTTGGGTGTTGCTTGTTGTCTTCGGAGTTTTTGAAACTGGCTCTGTTAGCTTGTTCGTTGGAGGTTTAGATTTAGTTCAATTTGAAGTATTACTGTTTAAATGACCACATTATATCATTTTCTAGCAGAGGAAGTCTGGTGTCAAGATATTAATCCCAGGCATGAGTGTGTTTGCTGTGGATGGTCTTTAAAGCTGCTTGTCTATTTCTGGTTGTGCCTAGTTTGCTTCTAGCATGGGGAGCAGGTGGCGTTCTCGGTATCCTCCCTGATGTCTGGGGCCGAGCAGCAGTAGATGGAATATACAGATTTTATTGAGTTGGGTAGGGAAGATTGGGAATGGTCACTATGTAGCGGTTAAGAAGATTATATGTGTAGGTTTATTGAAGAAACAGTGTATATGTAGATAGAATCCAGTAATGGCAATTAGATATGTTGTAGCAGGTGTGACTTACATTTATATTGGGTGGTTTGGATGTTCCGGTGGCTGTTCCCTGTAGTAGGAGAAAGTAGTTTCAGTGCTCCAGGTTTCTGTAACAGGTCCCCGCCTAAGGGTCATGCCAAAGGGCCCTCTTGCGAGGCCCTCAGGCCCGGGCCCTCCTCCGATGTGGCTTTCTTTTGAACAGTTCTTGTGCCAGGTAATACCATTGATGTCCTTCCGAATTAAAAAAAAAAAAAAAAAAACCTCCAAAAATCTCAGCAAAGCAATTGGAATTTGCATCATTGCTTTGTTGTTTTCTTGATATTAAACTGTGGTGTATTCTTATTTTTTAATTCTGTTGCCCCAAGATGTATAAACATTGTTTTGAGAGAGTGAAGCTGGATGAGTATCTGATCTGAAGGTAGCAAAATATTATGATAGGATAGTTGCCAGAGACAGAAGAATACTGCTGTGCAAAGAAGAAACACAATCTGTCAAAAAACGATAAACAATGAGGCCCCAAACAGGCCGTTGGTAAGGCTTTATGTGGAGTATTGTTTCATTTCTGGATTCTATACCTCAAAAAGGATATAGTTAGAGTAGAGCACACTGGATGAGGGCAACTGAGATGGTGAAGGACATCTAAGAAATGAAAGCTAAGCACCTAAATATATACATTCAAAAGGAGAAGTAGGGTGATGATAAACATGCAGATATCTCAGATTAGAAATTTAAATGTCTCAAAGGTATCAAAATGCACAAGAAGCAATTTTCAGTGGAAAGGGAATTCTTCTGGAACAAGCAGGAAGTCAGTCCTCACATATGGGTGACGTCGGCACTGACAGAGCCCGCGAAGAGCATTTCCCCAGCTTTCAAAGAAAGCCTTTGGGAATGCTACCACACATGCGTGGTCCCTTTCCTGCCCAAGGGTGCCATCTTGCTAAGTCTCCTTTTTTCCGTGGAGCCCTTCAGATGTTGTCTGGCTTGTCCCTGGAAAAAGTTGATTTTTTTTCTCTCTCCGAGTTTCACACTCACCTCCAGTATTGCGCCGGTACTCTTCCCGCCTACCGACCTCGGTGCCTCGGCATTGGATTTGGTTTATTTTTGTAGTCTTTCATTGTTTTCTTTTTCTGGCATCTTCGATGCCTTTTTTCCTCCCGCTCGCAGCCTGGAGAGTCTTCGACCTCGCAGGGGTACTTTTTCCCCATCGCTACCAGTGGCTTTAAGAAGTGGGATTGGTGCTCCAAAATCATGTCTTTGACCGACACACATGTCTGCTGTCTTCACTGCCTCGGGCCATATCATGACCCGGCAGGCTGCGGTCTCTGCAAGGGGATGTCCAGCAAGGCCCTCAAGAGCTGCCAGCAGCAGCACGATAAGTTTTTCCCCGATGCCTCCGAAAGCCAGGGCCTCGTCTGAGGTACCGACATCTCGGACGGAACACTCTGAGCCCGAGCTTCGTCATGGGTCCCTGGAAAGAGGGGTCTCCCTCAAGGGAACCCAAGAAGAAGAAAAAACCCTCAAAGGCAGTATCCTTGGATGGCTCTGACCGGCCGGGGCCTCGGAGAAGGAGCAGCCTGCGAAGGTCCCCCAGAAGGATCCGACCGCAGACCTGCTTTGGTCCCCAGACACTATCCTCATCGAGGTTTCCCCTTCGGGGGAGCCGACGTTGGGCCTGAGTCCCTCGGTGCCCACGTTGAAGGCTGCAGAGCCTTCTGATCTGGAATCCAGAATCACAGCCCTGGAGCGCCGTTTGTCTGTCTTCATGAACCAGCAGCGGGTGCTGTTGTCCGGCACGACTGATTTCATCTGGCACGACCACCAGGCCCTCGACGTCCAAGATATCCCCAGAGGTCAAGTCGATCCTCGGCCGAGGTTGCACTCTGAGTCCCACTCGAAGGGACCATGGTCATCTCCGGTGAGTTTGCCAGGCACTGGCTGCAGGGCATCGGGGGCCCTGAGGCCTGCAGAGCAGCCTTCCTACGTGGGAATCGCTCATGGTGCCCATTCCTCCCATCCTGGAACGGCTCATGCTCCGAATGAGTGAAGGTAGTTCAGTGCCGGTGGTGAGCAAACAGCTCGACTCGATGTATTGAGTCCACTGGAACCTGGGCTTCCAGAAGTCACAGCTGCCGCATAACTCCATGGTGGTGGAGTCGGCCATGCGTTGGCTGAAGAACCAGAAGACGCACTCCTCGGTGCCCCCCAGCAGGGAGGCCTGCACCTTGGATGCCCTCGGTAGAAAGTGCTACCAGGGCTCGATGCTCATCTGCTGCATCTAGGCCTACCAGCTGTACATTGGCATGTACCCGAGAGACCTGGCAAAGAAACTCGCTGTGTTCTCAGCTGGTCTCTCCGAGGAACCCTTGCAGCGGTTCAAGAACCTGGCCAAGACAGTCCGTGAGTGCTCCAAATTCATGTCTCGAGCAGCCAATCATGGGTTTGAGTCGGCGACCCGGGTAGCCACAGTGGGCATCAGTGCACACCACCAAGCTTGACTTCAGTTGTCTGACCTTGAGCAGTAGGTTCAGAACAAATTGTTTGATGTCCCATGCCAAGGAGAGAACCTCTTTGGCAAACCCATGACCGACAAGGCTGCCAAGCTGGAGACAGAGTTCATGATGAGGACCAGGCTCTCTAAGAAAACCGCTGCCCATCCCTGACAGAAGGGCTCAGGTAAGAAGTCCTTTGACCCGAGGAAGGGAACTGCTTACCGAAACTACCCACCTTATGAGGCCTCCCTAGCTCCCTAACAGTGTCAGCAGGCCAAGGGACATGGGCACGGCCTGCGTAAGCAGAAGACTCCAAAGCCCCAAGCATCGGCTCCGGCCCAGCCAGGGGGGAGTTTTTGATTCCTTGAGCATAGCCTCTGTACCCCAAGGAGATCAGCAGCCCACAGGGGGACGTCTGGCCCTCTATCCCCAGAGGTGGATGTCCATCACCACCGATTCATGGGCTCTTCGGGTGGTCAGGGAGGGTTACATCCTCCATCTGACTCAGACACCTCCCCCTTATTTCCTAGGAGAGCCCCTAAGATCTCCCCTCCACCGGAACCTTCTACTAAAGGAGTTGGCAGGTCTTCTCAAGGACAAAGCGGTGGATGCAGGCTTGTAAAGGTCCTCGTTCAAATTGTCTGGTGTCATGGTGTCCAGATTCACTGCTTTTCTCCTTCCCCCACCAGATTCAGTTCAAGCAGCAGGGTATTAGCCCATAGTTTGTCTCTTTCTCCCTCGCCAACAACACCTTCAGGATATGTCTCGGTTAGTTAGGCCATTACCGTCCAAGGTATCTATGAATTGCTGTGCCGCCTCCACTGTGTCAAATACCTGATGAGTTCCATTATGTTGAACGTGGAGGTGAGCAGGGTATTGCATAATAAATTTAATGTGTGCATTAACAAAATCTTGATACACCGAGGCGAAGGACCTTCTCCGTTGCCTAAGGGCTGCCGAATAAGTCTTGATATATACAGAGCTTTAATTCCCCTTGTGCAGTTGGGCCACGCTGTTGAGCTGCTTTTAGGATTGTATCTTTTTACACATAATTGAGGAACCATGCCAGAACTATGCGCGGGCGGTTGTCTGTGTTACGAATGGGCCCTATTCTGTGCGTCCTCTCTAATTGAAGTGGGATCAGTGCAGCATTCAATTCCAGATAGGATGGGAGAAGCATCTCCAGGTAACCCTGCAGTTCACCTTCATTTACAGACTCCGGCACCCCCACAAATTGCAGGTTATTCCTCCAGCTGCGTTTTTTTAGGTCATCGAGTTTTGCCTCATGCGCTGCTATCTGTTCCCGGAGTTTGTGCCGTTCTTGCCCTGCCATCGTCACTGCATCCTCCACCTGGGAGATTCGCTGCTCCATCTCCTGCATGCGCCCCGTCAGTGTCTCAACAGCCTTGGTCACTGCATCCATTTTTCCTGTTAAGACCTCAAATCTTTGTGATGGCACCCACCACAGCTTGTGTGACTTCTTCCACAAGAACAGGGTGCCCTACAGACTCGGGCAAAGATGGTGGCTCCGCCATTTTAGCAGGGAGGCCTGCCTGTCTCTCTTTGTCCCGCTGAGCCGATTTCATCACCTTCAGGGCTCGACCCAGGTCTGGTAGGCTTCTCGGCGTAATACCTACACCACTAGTACCAGATCCCTTTCAGGCTGTACTTTCCGGGATTCAGGAGGTCAGAAGTGAAGGGGCCCGGGAAGAGAGCTTGACACGTCTGCTCCCTCTCAACACATCACATGACTCCTAAGCACTTTTTAAACCTAGCTATGCTAACTGCTTTCATTACATCCTCGGGCAACAAATTCCGCAGTCCAGCTGTGTGCTAAGTGAAAAATATTTTTTCTGATTTGTTTCCAAATTCTGTCTGTTAGTTTCATGGAACATCCCATAGTCCTTATACTATCTGAAAGGGTTAACTACTTTTCCCTATTTACCCCTCCTATCCCATTCAAGGTTTTATAGAACTCTATCTTGTCTCTTCTTAACCTTTTTTTCTCTAGGGTGAGGAGCTGTAACCTATGTAGCCTTTCCTCTTTAGGTGAGCCATTCCATCCCCTTTCTCTGAACCTTGTCTACAGTTCCACTATATCTTTTTTTTTTTGTTGTTGAAATGGTGCCACCAGAAATGCATACAGTGCACAAAGTGCAGTCATACGATAGAGATGTTATGATATTCTCTGTTTTATTTTCCATTCCTTTCCTAATAATTCCTATATTCTATTTGCTTTTCAAACCTGACATATTGAGCTGAGGATTTCAACGTATTGTTCATAGTGACTCCAAAATCCTCTTTTTGGGTGATGATATGGAAGCCAGAATTCCATACCTATTGTTGGAATTATTTTGCACTTGTCCACATTAATTTAGTTTTGTAATATTTAGCTCACTCCTTTCTAGTGGTAGCTCAAGGTGAGTTACAGTCGGGTATAATAGGTATTTCCTGTTCCCCAGAGGGCTGACAACCTAAGTTTGTATAGCTGAGGCAATGGAGGGTTAAGTGACTTGCCCAGGGCTACAAGGAGTACCAGTGGGATTTGAACCCTGGTCACTTTGGTCACAGGCCACTCTTCTAACCACTGGGCGGCTACTCCAGCTGCCATCAAACATATTACCCTAAAGAAGTCCAGGAATGTTATAATTGCCCCTGTTCTTTGGAATCGGCCATCTAGAGCACTGAAGGAGAATAAATCTGAGTTTCTGGAGGGGTTTGGCAACTTGGCTCTCTTTCTGTTTTGGACTTAAGTGATTTTATCAGTTTTCTTTGTGTTATTGACAGTCTGACAATTGTGTGTTGCTGCTATTTTAACTGTATTTCATTTTATACCCTTGCACATTTCCTTATTGTGATTTTGTTCAGGATTGGCGGTATGTAAATTAGGTTAAGAACATAACGTAGATCCACACATCTAGTGTTAAGAAAAGGCAACATTCCAAAAGTCCGGAGGTTTAACTCAGCCTTCATTCTTATACCTAGTGTTAGACTAAAAGTGCTTTTTCGTCTCTTTTTTTTATGCGATCTGTTTTCTGTTACAGGTCCAGAAGCAATTAAAACGGTGAAAGTGAATAGTACAATGCAGGTAAGATTTAGTCTCCTCTTCCTAGGCTTCTTGTAAATTTATTGAAATGTCTTTTTTTGGAGTACATGCTGCATGGTTTAGTTTGTTTTTATTGATCTCAGAAATAATTTTTGATGGATTTTTGCTATAGTCTTCTGGGTTATTTCGGTTTTTTGTTTTTTTTTAGGTGGGAGTGATCTTACTTTTAAGATTGTTTTGTTGCATTCTGTTTTAATCTGATATTTTTATGCCGTTTTACAATGCCTTGGACAGCTTCTGTAACCGGGGATACAGTTTATAAATTAATAAGTGAAATGTCTCATTACCAAGATATGAGACAGTTTTCTGAGGGGGGAGTCAATGGAGGCACAGAAAAGGGTGGCACTTAATAAGAGCAACAAAAAGGCTTGCCTTGCATTTCTCACTGATGGTATGTATGAAACTGTGGAAAGGACAACTTAATGAGAACTCCTGATAGTTCATCTCCTGCATCCTAGATCTTCAGCTGACAGGTAAATGAACCAGAAACAGAGTCTTGTATAGTGGGGTTTTGTAATGATGATTTTTTTTCTTTTTGATTGCCGTTTGAGATTATTTCTCAACATACCTCATGCAGCCCTTGACAGAGGTAAGGGACAGCATGTGGCAGAATAGACAGAGTTTAAGCACTAAAACTGCTCTCTCATTTTTTGTAAATCCTCTTGTGCTGCATCTTAAAAGAAGCTGGTTAAATTTCAGCATTGGAATGTGAAATAACTGAGGATCATGTGGAAATCTGCATGAAGGTTTCTAAAAGCCTTGCTCCCTTCCCCTTTTAATTTTCTTCCTTCTTTCACCCTACATCATCATCTGTTTAGTTTGACAGTTCCTGCCTTTATCACCTCCTCAAACTACACCACCACTAAAGCTTGAACTTTGATCTATGCAATCCCCCACCTACTTCTCTCCTCCTTAACACTTCTTTGTGCTTCTTTCCTCTGTTCTTACTGTGTTTAACTTCTTCCTATTCTGAAGCATGTTTTCTTCACTATTTAAATCAGTGCTCATTTCTCCAGTTTTCAGACACCCTTGTTTCCACATTCTCTTAGCATCCATCAAGTTTCTTCTTTCCCATGTCTGCCAGATGTTGTGGAGCAAGCTGTATACCACAACCTTTGAACTTTCTGGTATCCTACTATATCTTTGGTTTTAGACTGTCTTTTGTACATCAGATTCATAGAAAAAAATATTGCCTAGTCTGCTGAACCATCTCCTAACTTATGATTTGTTAGGACCATAAAAACAGGAATAGAGGAGAAACTATCTTGCTGCCTTTGATACGTGGACTAGTGTATCATGAAGTTCTGCTTGGCAAACGTTTGTTCCTTGGTATCTTTGGTTTGGTTCTGAATTAATTTTCTCCTTTTCTCCAGAAACGAGCAGAAAGTCGGTCCTCACATATGGGTGACGTCGGCGTTGACTGAACCTGCGTGGTAACCTCTCCTCAGCTTTCAAATAAAGCCTTTGGGAGATCCACCATGCATGCGTGGTTGCCTTCCCACCCAAGGATGCCATCTTGTCTCAGTCTCCTTTTTTCCACGGAGCCCATCGGACATTCGTCTGCACCCCAGAAAATGTTGATTTTTCTTTTTTCTCTTTCCTCATTTTTTTCCTTCTCACTCTCCCGGGTCTGCTGCTGCTGCCTCAGTGTCGTGGTTTTTTTGGGTCCTTCAGGATCTTTATCTTGGTGCGTAGAAATTCTTCATGCCCTCCCTGGCCAGGACGCTAGAGTTTGATCTCGCGGGTGCCATCTTCCCCACTATGTCCTCGGCTAGTGGATTCAACAGTGCAACCGCTTTAGGCACACCATGTCCCACATGGACCCGCATGATTGCTATCTTCGTTATTCCAGTGCGGACCACAATAACTCTTGTGGGCTCTGTCAACAAATGACGAGCAAAGGATGGAGGAACCATGCAATGCAGCGAGAGTCCATGTTCGGGAAGACCTCCGTTTCGGTCTCGGGGTTGCTTGTGGAGCCGGAGCCCTTGAGGGCCGCCATGGGGGCCTCTGCCTCTCACGTGACATCCATGCCTGTTCTGAGCCCCGAGGTCGTGGGGTGTCGGACAGGGGATCCTCTTCAGAGGGCCATCCCCCAAAAAACTGGACGTTGTCAATGGCATCATCGGGAGATGATGCTAGAGCCGTGGGTAAGTCCCACAGCCACCAGCATCGGAGCCCCTAGCCTGAGGGCGATGGCCAGGAGCGGCCCTCCAAGCTGTCCCGATGGGAGAAAGTGCCATTGGCGTCAGATCATCCCCAGTCTCCCAAACCCATCCTCACTGAGGACACCCCTTCGACGGAGCTGTTGTTGGGTCCGAAGCCTTCAGTGCTCACGCCAGTGGCTGCAGAGCCTCCTGGCCTTGAGGTCAAAATGGTGGCCCTCGAGTGCAGCATTGCTGCCGCCTTGACCCAGCAGCGCAGACCGGTGCCCGGTTCCTCCAGGTCATTGGTCCCAAACACTGGCCCCTCCACTGCAAGGGTGTCCCTGGAGTTTGTGGAACTGATCCTTGAGCACCATCAGCTCGAGGTGATTCCAGGTCCTGTTGTCTGTCCTGCTCAGTGTGGAGGATGTCCCCAATTCATGCCTCTGGTTCTGACTGCAGAGGCTCTGGAACCCTTGCGGCACTGGTGACCTGGTGACAGAGCCGGACTCGGAGATGGATGATGAGTCCCCTGATGCTCACCTCCATTGGGATGTCCCTTCAGACCCCCCCCCCTCAGAGGACTTCTCCTTTCTGGAGTTTGTCTGGGACATGGCAAAGGCCTTACTTTTACCTCAGAGTCCAGTACTAGGCCTTTCCGAAGGAGGCACCCGGGTGCCGGTTCTTCCCATCCTGGAATGGCTTCTCTTCCATATGTGGGAGACCCTGGTCTCGGTGCAGATTATGAGCAGGTGGCTCGATGCCATGTACCGAGTCTGCTGGAGCCCCGGGTTCCAAAAGGCACAGTTGCTCCATAGCTCCATGGTGGCAGAATCAGCCATGCGTAGGATTAAAATCCAAAAGATGCACTCCTCGGTGCCCCCCGGCAGGGAGGCCCGCTGCATGGATGTCTTGGGCAGAAAGTGCTATCAGGGCTTAATGCTCGTCGGCCAGATCCAGGCCCGTTGGGTTCTTGGCTGGGCTGGCAGAGAAGTCTCTCCAGTGATTTTGGATCCTGACCTTGACGGTCAAGAAGTGCTCCAAATTCATCACTTGTGCGGCCTATAATGCTTCGCGTCTGTAGCCAGAGTACCTGTGGTGCAATGGGAGTAGGACAAGCTGGACCTGGAGTAATGGGTGCAGGACAAGCTGGTCAGTGTCCCATGCCGGGGGAGAATCTCTTCGGTAAGCACATGACAGGCAAGGCCACTGAGCTGGAGTCAGAGTTTCTGACCGGGACCAGGCTCTCCAAGAAAGCCGCTGATCCTTCCCAACAGAAGGCTTCAAGGAAAAGCCCGTTTACTAGAAGAAGAGGAAGGCTTACAGAAACTACCCCCAGAACTCTGCCTTCCCAGCTCCCCAATAGGGTCAGCAGGTCAAGAGACAGGTGCACAGCCCACGTGAGCCTAAGACCTCCAAACCCCAGGTAATGCCCCAACTGCAACCTGGGGGGGGGGGGGGCGTGCTTTTGGCTCCTTGGGCATAGCCTCTCCTCTCCCAGGAGCTCTAGTCCCGCAGCACACCGGGGGGGGGCATCTGGTTTGCTTTGCCAACCAGTGGCCCAGTGTCACCACCGACACCTGAGTTCTTCAGGTGGTGGGGGAAGGTGCTGTCCCCATTCTTTCCAGGGAACTCCCAATGACTCCCCTTCACAGAGACTTGCTTTATCAAGAGCTCACCAGGCTTTTAGCCGACAAGGCAGTGGAACTGGTCCCGCCCCATCTCAGGGCGAGTGGTTCTACTCCTGGTACTACTTTTTTCCAAGAGGACTGACAGCTTTTGCCATATTCTGGATCTTTGAAATCTCAACAAGTTCCTGGTGAAGGAGAAACTCAAGATGTTCTTCCTTGGAACATTGCTGCTTTACCCCTGCCAGTGAGAATTGGCTCCTTTGATCTCAAAGATGCGTACACACACATTCCCATTCATCCACGTCACCAGCTGTTCCTCCCACTATCAGTACAGGGTCCTGCCCTTCGATCTGGCCTTGGCCCTAAGGGTGGCCTAGTGGTGGTTGCTGCCCACCTGCGGCTGCAGGGAGTGTTTGTTTTTCCCTACCTGGACGACTGGCTGGTCAGAGGTGACACAGCCTTCAAGGTGTGGCAGGCAGCACGTTGAACCATTCTCACTCTGGACTACCTGGGGTTTGTCAACAACTAACCCAAGTCCCACCTGTAACAGACCCAAAGCCTGGAGTTCATAGGGGCGCTGCCGGACACGGTCCAGGCACGGGCCTTCCTCTCCCTCGACAGGGCCCAGCTTCTAGCTACCCTCGCAAGGGAGGTTCATGTTCGAAACTCGGCCTCTGCTCGGCTCATGCTTTGCCTCCTAGAGCACATGGCCTCGACAGTGCACGTCACAACCGATGCTCGTCTCCACATGCGACCAGCCCAGTGGGCCCTCTGCTCCCTATGGTTCCATGCGACGGGGTGCCTGCAGGATAGGGTGACAGTCATCAGTCACCTTGCTAAGTCCCTTGACTAGTAGCAACACCACCGAACCTGCTGGCAGGGATGCCCTTTCAGGTACCGACTCCTTAGAGGGTCCTCACCACTGATGCCTCCAAGATGAGATGGGGAGCCAATTGCGGTGATCTCTGCACTCAAGGCCTGTGGTCGGTATTGGAGAGCCTCCAACAGATCAACTTCATAGATGCCTGTGCTCTCCAAGCCTTTCAGCACCACCTGCGGAACCAGTCTGTTCTGATCCAGACGGACAATCAAGTGCAATGTTCTACATCTAAGCTCGACCCATGGGTGGCCAACATCTGTTCTGCCATTGGGGTCTTTTTGTACTGGATCTTTTTGCTAGCCTGGCCAATTCTTAGCTGGCCTGCTTCTGCTCCAGAGTGCCGCACCCCTCCCAGGTGGCGGCCGATGCCATTCTTATTCCATGGACGGAAGGCCTCCTTTGTGCCTTCTCTCCCATGCCGCTCATTGCCAAGACCCTCTTCAAGATCCAGCTTGACCGGGCCACCCTGATTCTCATAGCATCCCGATGGCCCTGGCAGTCCTGGTTTCTGCTGGTCAGCCTGTCTCGGGTGCCCCCAGTCCCCCTGGGGAGCACCCTGGACCTGCTCTCCCAGGAGGGCGGCTCTCTCCTGCACCTCAACCTGGAGTCCCTGGCCCTGATGGCATGGCTGCTGAAAGAGTATCCCTGGCCTAGTTCGACTTGTCCAGAGATGTGGAGGAAGTCCTGCTGGCCTCATACAAGAACTCCACCCGGCGGGCATATGCCTTCATGTGGAGTCGCTTCTCAGTCTGGTGTGCAGAAAGGATGCCAAACTCTTCTCCTATCCTGTCCAGCTGGTGCTGCAGTACCTGCTGCACATGTTGAATGCTGGTTTGAAATCTAACTCCATCAGAGTCCATCTCAGTGCGCTCTCGGCTCACCATCATCTCATCAAAGAGAAGCCCCTCTCTGTCCAGTCTCTTGTGGCTCACTTTCAGAGGGGCATCCTGCTCTCTCGACTGCCCATTCATCCGCTGGTGGTGATGTGGGATCTCAATGTGGTCCTCTCAAAGGTCATCATTCCACCCTGAGCCGCTGGCTTCCTGCCACATCAAGTATCTGTCCTGGAAGGTGGTCTTCCTTGTGGTGCTCACGTCTGCCTGCAGGGTCAGTGAGCTCCAGGCTCTCGTGGCTCATTGTTCCCTATACCAGGTATCACAGGAACAGGGTAGTGTTTTGGACGCACCCTAAGTTCCTCCCTAAGGTGGTCTCTCCGTTCCGCCTCAACCAGTAGGTGATGCTTCCCTCCTTTTTCCCACATTCTCACGCCAGTAGGGTGGAGGCCACTCTTCATACACAACTGTAAGAGAGAACCAAGCCCCGTCATCGCTCCTTGCATCTTTCATTTCCTACGACCCTAATCGCCTGGACATAGTGGTCTCCCCAAGCATACTCTGTCCACCTGGGTGACAGACTACAGTGCTTTCATCTATGGTCAGGCTGGTCTTTCGCTAGAGCATCATATCATGGCACACAGCATCCAGGCCATGGCAGCTTCTTTAGCAAACTTCTGCCCAACTCCCTTAACAGAGATCTGCCAGGCCGCCACCTGGTCCACAGTTCACACCTTTGCAGTACATTACTGCCTGGAGGAGGAGGAGTCCCGGTGGGACAGCACCTTTGGCCAGGCGGTACTCTGTCATTTGTTTGGGGTTTAAGGCAACTCCTGCCCTCTGGCCCTTCTGTGTGTCCGGGCTACCGGAAAGCTGGTTTCCCTAGTAGATGCTAGGGTCGCTGCTGAAATCTTGTGACTGAACTGTACTCTTACTGTTCCTCAAAGTTCATTTTTTGGGGCTGCCCTTTGCTTACAGGTTTTTTCGATAGCCTGTAGCTAAGGAGTCTCATATGTGAGGACTGACTTCCTGCTTGTTCCTGGAGAAAGCGTAGTTACTCACCTGTAACAGGTATTCTCTGGGGACAGCAAGAATCAGTCCTCACAACCCTCCCTCCTCCCAGTGAAGTTGCTTTTCTTTTTGTTGCTGTCTTGAGCTATGTCATCTGCCTGAGGCAAGATGACACCCTTGGGTGGGAAGGCAACCACACATGAGTGGTGGATCTCCCAAAGGCTTTCTTTGAAAGCTGGGGAGAGGTTACCACACGGACTTAGTCGGTGCCAACGTCACCCATATATGAGGGCTGATTTCTGCTTTCCCTTGAGAACACTTGTTACAGGTGAGTAACTACACTATCTTGCTGACTGATTCATTGTGGTCTTGGTCAACAGCTCTTGTTGTGATGCCTTGTTGCTAACTGTTGATGTCTCCTGAAGTTCACAGTCTTGGTCTGCTCCTCTTCTCTGTCTGTTTTCATGGTTTCAGCTGTCTCGTTTCCATGGGTGTTCATACCTATACATTGCGGATGGTACTCTACCTGATCTTTACCTTCTGCCTCTGAATTCATTGGGGTTTTTTTGTTTTTTAATTGTTATATCACATGCTGTGTGCACTCATCTTTTTCTTTTCTAACACTTATATTCCTTGGTCCCTTTCTCAGTTTCCATTGATTCTATGCCCTTTCCCTTTTTTCGATCCATTATTTAAATGGCATCTTTAATTCCTCTGTCCCCTTTTCTTTTCATATTTCCAGTCTACTATTACTACTTATTTGTATAGCGCTATAAATGGTAAGTAGTAGTAGCAGTAGAATCAAAATATGGAGGAAAAGGAGACAGAGGAATCAAAGATGGATGGATCATTCAGATGATGGATCAAAAAAAGGGAGGAGCTTAGAATCAAAGGAAAATAAGAAGGGGACCAATAACTAACCCATTTGGAGAAATTGCCCTGAAAGGCTTGTTGGTACAGGAGGCCCAGAACCTGCCAGGACAAAATATATTTTCTTCAAAATGTTTTATTAAAGTATGAGAAATGAAGAATCTCCTTTCCCCCTAGGCATTTGTTTTGCTATGCTATCTGCATTTTACTCTTTTTTTTTTTTTTTAATCTCTGTCTGCTTCTTTCTTTTTTTTCCTCTGTATTTTAGCCTTTTTCCCTCTGTCTAAGACTGCACAGGAAGTTGATTTTGTTACTCGGAAAAACATGCAGAGGATTAAAAGTCATGCTATCTAGCACATGTTAATCCTGACATAATTAATTTTGCCAGTTAAGAGAAACAGAAATTTCACATATGGTCTTGATGATGAATACAGGCCCTTCTAAGCTAGTATCTGATTGGGCACGCTGGTTGAATATAAACAAGCATTTTTTTAAAAATAAAATTTATTAGCATGCTGAAGTACAGCTTAAGTGCAAATATATGTACTAAATAGTGTGATTGTCATCAAGACCATTCATACATAACTAAACGAGCAAATGTTCCTTTGTGCTGCCTCTCTTAAAGATGAGTGAAAAGCCCACCTGTGCACTTGAATACTCACTTTGAAGACTGAGTTTGTTTGTGTTTCAGGTTAGGCCACTGAAATTGGAATCCCCTCCTATGACTGGCTACAATCAGCAGCTGTGGCTGACCTGTGTTGTCATACTGGACCAGTCAGATGGTAAGAGTCTTCCTGGTCTTGCATTTGCACTTACAGAAAGTCCATGGTGATCAATTGGCTGACAGACGAGCACATGCAATGGTGACCTCGTAGACAGAAGAATGGGAGGAGTCTTAATAACTTACTGTATCCATGGGGAAATTAGGAACTGGTTATGGTAGTTTTTTCTCCCCTTCCAACAGCTTTTTATGGTTTCTACTCCCGTCATATCTATGAGATAACTTTAAACTCCACAGATGGCTGGTTCAGGTTGAATTAATGGTCATGTAGCTAACCATCGACAGCAGATAAATTGAAACAAATCAGAAAACAATTTTCTGACCAGTTGTTTGAGATTGATGCCATAATGGTCAGTACCAAAGGCACATAATAGTTACCTGTGTCAAAACACCCGTACCCCACTTAGAAATGACAGTCTACAAGTCCACTGGCTGAGAGGAGATCACATAGCTCATTTCTCTATCTATGAGTGGAAAAGATAAAAAGATATTTGAACTACTGACCAGTAAACAGATTATCTGGTAAAGCTTGCTGCTATCCATTCACCATCACTCTGCCTTTCCAGCCTGCTTATTCTTAATATTTTATAGCCCAAGATAAGTATAAGTCTCCATGAGACCTCATATGGAGCACTATGTCAAGTTCCAGAGATCTAGCAGTTTCTGGATATGTCAAGTTTTGGATGCTTGGTAAAATATTTGCAGGCTGTCTCTCTGATTTAGTTGCGAGCCCTAACTACTCTCTTGCCTCTCCCAGCAAAGGTCTGAAAACTAGTGCAACTCAAGAACCTGGGAGCTGATAAGGTTTTATGCCTGCGAAGACAGATTTTATATAGTATGTCCAGCTTGGAATGCATAGAACTCCCATGGTATTTTAAAGGGACTCTGCTAAATGTAGAGCTGATTGTAAAATAGGTGCAGGACTGCATATTGATGTCTCTCCACGTGCAGTAGGAGCAGCAATTTGTTTTACAAAGCTGCATGGTGGGGAGGAAATGTGCAAAGATTCCTACATGCATGTGGGAGCAGCTATTTAAAATTGCTGTAGAATTGATTAAGTGATGTGGGCATGAAGAGTGGATGCGTCTCCTCGGAGTACCCGGGCTCTCTGTCCTGCTGCCGTGCCTAGCTTCCTTTCTTGCCTCCCACAACTGCTGCTCCAACCCCGGCAGGTTGGAGAACTGAACAGGGGGCTGGCAAACTCTTTTCGGCGGTGAGATGGCTTCAAAAGTGCCCCATAAAGACCCCAAGATGGCCACTGGGGAACCAGCAGATCCATGCTCACCGGCCTCTTCGCAAGTGATTTGGTAGAGGAGGTGACATCTGCAGAGGTGAGTGCCATCAACCATAAATTTGAGCAGCTCTTCTCCAAGATGGAAGAAGTTTCCTATAGCATAGAATTGTTCAGGGGGCAGCTGGCAGAGCTGGAGCAGCATGTGGGGGCTTCAGAGTTGGGTCTCAGCACTGCAGGAGGCCTGGACCACTGTGCTTCCTGAATGTAGGACCACTGTGCTTCCTGAATGTAGGAATAACTTGCGTTTTATCAGGGTTCCTGCCTCAGTCAAGGACTGGGAGTTAAGGGACTTCTTAGAGACTTGGCTGCCCGTCACTCTCCCCTTGGATAAGGCCCTGGGCCCTCTGGTGATTGAGTGGGCCCACAGGTTGGGCTCTCAGCGTGGCCAGCCTTTGCAGCTCCTGGCCTGTCATAGCGTGCTCCTAAAATTCCTTCATAAGGAGGCGGTGTTGTGGGCAGTGCATTAAGATTGGACACTGTCACACCAGAGGAGCCGTATTCTGATTTTTCAGGAGTATTTGGCGGCTGTGGCTCAGAAATGAAAGAAATTTTCACCCTTGTGGTCCTGCTTATTTGGGCTGAAGATGTGTTTTGTTCTTCAATATCCAGCGTGACTTTGCTTGACTCATAATGGCGTCTCCCATACAGACATTTGGAGAGGACCAGCATCTAGGGTCTGCTGGGGGACCCCGATGCTGTAGTGGCGGATAACATCTGTACTCTGGTGGCATAGTGGGACTCTGTATCTGGACTTGCTATGGCCTGGGCGTAGGCCTTAAACTACCTTATAACTTTTGATTGCAGTGTACCGGGTTGGACTGCTCGTTTTGTTGGGCTGGAGTGCCCAGGCCCTATCGTGAGACTGGTACCACCATGAAACTTGCTCTTCCATGGACTTGGCTGGAGTGGGGGTGGTGTTTTGTCTGGGTTTTGGGGGAGTGGGGACGCCTGTGGTTTGTACTTAGTCTGTAGAGGAGGAAGGTCCTACCGGGTTGTCTCCCACCACTTCTTTCTTTTCTTGGATTATCTCCCCTCCCTTTCTGCCCTTGATTCACCCTCCTTCCCCCTCCACTGGTTGTTTCCTTCCATCTCCAGGAACAAGCAGGAATGAGTCTTCACATATGGGGTACGTCAGTACCGACGGAGCCTGCGCGGGAACACTCCCCAGCGTCCAATCAGAAAGCTTTTGGGAGCATCCCTCAGCGCCTGCATGCTGCCTTCCCGCCTTTCCAACTGTCTCTCCTCAGTTTTCATTTTTCCGCGGAGCCGGCAGGACGTCTTCCTGTCACCACAGAAAATTTTTTCTTTAAATCTTTTACTTTTTGTTTTCTTGTGGTCGCGGCTGTTTCCCCGACTCCACCGGTACCGCCGGTGGTTTTTTCTTTTCTTTTTCCTAAAACTCAGGGAGTATTTTTCCCTCTGTTTCTGTCTTGAATTTTTGGGCCTGTAAGGCCTCTCCATTATGGAGCCTTCTTCTCCTAAGAAGTGCCTTAACTGTGGAAATACCAGTTATTGGAGTCTAAAAAGAAAACTGTGTCTAACCTGTTTGGGTCCTGACCCCTTTCCTCCAGAGCCATCAGGCTACAATTTTATGAGAAGAAATTCTCCATTTCGAGTTTCCCTCGATGCAGTTTTCCCTTCCAGTGTAAGGGCACCGACCATTTCTTCTCTGCAGGATCAGGTAACCCACAAACAGTCTGCTAAGACTAGCCAATCCTTGGGTGGTAGGTCTCATGCCAAGCATGATGACGGCTCCGGCCTTGCCCTCAAGACCTCATTGGCTTCAAAACCCCAGCGGGAGTCTTCGGTCTCCAAAGCCTTTCAGGGGTTTCAGGTTGTTCCTGGGGCTCACCCCTCACAGAACATACCTGAGCCATGCTCGGGGGTGGCAACCGCTTCGAGCGGTACCGATAACCCGGCATCGGCACTGGTGTTGAGCGATCCACTCCTCACCAGGGATCGTCATCTGGTGTACTCGGTGCCTTCAGGACCGATCGATACCCAGATTGACTTTCCAGTATCGGCAGCTCCGTCGATACGACCCCTGACGTCGGTACCATCTAGACATGCATCGATAGATTCGCTTCCTTCGATGCCGAGCCTAGAATCGATATCTAGTCTGGAAGACTGGGTACCGACGCGTCTCGGAACCGACATGCACCGATTCCGGATGCACGGTACCGAGGATATTAACCGAGACTTTCGAGTTTCCTCGGTACCGTTTGAGCAGTCTCCGATGACTGTTTCGATGTCGGTATCGCCTTCGATTCCGGCTCAGCTACCGGTATCGGTGTCGATGCTGGAACCTGCAGTAACATCGGGACCAGCTCCATCCATGCTTTTTTCACCAGGATCGCTCCTTTCTATACCTAGTTTGGAGTCGATACCTAGCATGGACTATACAGTACTGACGGTTTCAGGTCATACCCGCCAGTCCCAGTAGCCATTCCTTAGAGATCCTGTTTTGCACCGGACAAGTACTGGTGCCCAACCTAGTTCTTCAAGTTTAGCCTGTCCAGGGATTGTTCCCATTGGAGATCCTTCTTTTCAGAAATTTCTCCTTGACATGGCAAAATTCCTGGCTATTCCTATCCCTGGCTATGATCCTACACAAGGCTTTTCTGGGGAAAAGGAAAATATAATGTTTCCTTTACATCATTCTTTACAGGATCTTCTTCTGAAAATATGGGAAACACCTTTAAGGGCTTCCTCACCTTCTACAGCAACTGCTCTTCTGTATCAGGTGCCCCCCTCTCCAGGGTTTCAGAAGACTCAACTTCCCCATCATTCCATTGTAGTGGAATTAGCAATGAGGAAGGTAAAAAGCAAGAAGAAGCATTCTTCTTTCCCGCCAGGTCGTACATCTAGAACACTAGATGCCTTTGGACGTCAAACCTTCCAAACATCTATGCTGGCAACAAGGATTATCTCATATATTTTTTATATGAGTCTATCCCTTCAGGAGGTCACAGAGAAATTATCTCTTTTGACTCCTTTTTTTTCAGAGCCCAAGGCTGCAGACTATTCTTTGCTTCTTAGTCATAGCCAGAATATCTCTAGGTTTCTTTCTCGTGCTTCCCTAGATTCCTTTGAGTCTGTTAGCAGAACCTCTGCTATAGCCATAGGAGCACGACGTAGAGCCTGGCTCCAAGCTTCAGACTTGAGCAGATGGGCACAACAAAGACTGGCTAACACTCCTTGTACTGGAGAAAATCTCTTCAACAAGGAGTCTTTGCGTCAGGTTGCTCATTGCTCCACTGACTTCCCTGCTTCTGAGGGCCATCCTAAACCTTCTCCTTCCCCAGCAGGTAAGAAATGCCCTACCAAACCTCCTTTTCCTAAAAGAAGAAGGTTTTATTCTTCTCCTGCCCATCATGCTGATGTTCCCAAACAGGGGAAACCTCGCCCTGGTCTGAAGAATCCAAACTCAAGCCAGGAAAATTAACCCTCAATAGGGTTCCAATTAATCTGTTATAACATACAGTTCACTTCTTCTCATTAGAAGTTTTTTCACTGTTTTTTCATTTAAACCTCGACACTTGGATTCCTGTTTCCAGGACATCCACTTGTTTTTAGGTATGCTGAGCTGTCAGGATATTCATTTCTATGGGTCACAGGATTTTCCTCCTCTTCCTACTCTGAAGAGAGGTTTGCCAACTATCTCATGATAGTTTTTCTGTACCACCATGAATTTTCCTTCTACAGACTTACCATATGGCAAGTCTCACCTCAGCTGCTATTTTTTCTTTACCTTCTTTCCAAGGTTTCCCTGTAAGAGTGGTATCATACCAATGGAAGGCTTTCTTAGCCTTTCCAGTTTTCCATTCCAGTGTAGAGTTCTTTCTCTTGAGTAAACCCCTTTTTTCCTGATCTGGGCAGCTTGTCAGACAGGGACAGGATATTCTCCTCTTGTTCTGTCTGTTCTCTCTGTTAAAAACAGAAAGATCTTTCTGCTCTGCCATTCAGCAGCTGCCCAGGAGCTTCAATGATTGGTCTACTGGTACTTTTCTATAAGTTCCAGTATTGTCTTCCACTACTTTTTGTCTAACCTTAGTAGTGCTTCCAAGATAGTGCTCATCTATCTTGGATAATCCTTATAACTTCTTTTCTGCCATCTCCAAATCCTTGGAGTTGGCAGCATAGTTGAGCGGGCGGCTGGTTGTCTCCAACAGCCAGTTTTCTTTCCCACCTCTCCTGCATTATGCTCTCTGCAATCCTACAGAGAAGCTTTCCACTATGGGCCCTTGCTAGAGAGCATGAGGGTTTTTTCTCTAATGACTGTCCTATATGGTTGAAAAGGCTTCCTCAGTCACCTCCCATGACTGTGAGTTCTTTACACCCTTCTATTTCCTTCTAATAAAGGGTATAAGCCTTTCCTACGTGACAGTCTAAAGAGTTACCAAATTCCTACAGGAAATATGCTCTTTTTCCTTGCAGCTTGTCCTCATGGTGTCCTAATCCTTCATGGACAGCACCTATTTAACTAAATAACGCATGAGACCCCACCCCTTGTCCTCAAGTGGGTCTACCTGGTGTCTCTTCCTATGCGTATTCTGTCCCTTCACCATGTTAGAGTTCTACTGGACTCAGGACTTGCTGTTTACAGACTAATATTATCCTCTGTTTTCTCGCAACCAGCCTGGTTATTTTACTGGGTAGCATTCTACTCCATCTTAACCAGAGCGAATAGATTCTCTATATCTTCTCAAGTAGGTTCCACCTTTTTGTTATAAGATGAATCATTCCTCTTCACATCTTCCATGTGAAGATTCCTGTAGAAATATCTCTTTCTGCTTAATTGCAGACATTTCTCTTTAGACCTATATATATATTCATATAGGTTCATATGTCTATATGCTTTCTTTAGATGCATATGTCTGTCAGCCATGTGTGCATAGATTATACCCCCTGGATCTCTCCATAAACATATATATATATATATATGTCCCTATATATAAATATATATTTCTACACACACACCACATATATATATATATATATATATATATATATATATTTAATATACACATATATATATATGTGTTTATCTGTCGAGATGCTTCTTTTAGGTAGATATGTATTCACATACTTATCTCTCTACCTGTCTGTGCTCATAAAGGTATTTTTTCCTTCCTATCTGTTCCAGACAGTGGGTTTTCGCATATTCATACTATTTCACAGTATGTTTTGGTTTTATGCACACAACCACTGCTGTGGTTCTGACAGCTTTTACCATAATCTTAGGTTCAGGTATCCCTGAAGCTCCCTATTCCTTTATCTTCCTACCTCTCGTTAGTTAGGACAGACATGGGGGATCTTCAGTAGCTCTGAGGTTTCCAACTCCTCAGACATCTGTCCGTCCTTGGGATTACGGGGCTTTTCTCCATACCCCTTCTTCCCTCAAGGACTAGGCCAATTTTGTCCAACTTGGTCAGTCTTCCTCTTTTGCTCCTAACTATAATTAACTCTGTAGCCAAAAGAGTTTTCAGCTTTTCCATAAAGCTTTCTACTAAAGACTTACCGTTTTTGTTCTTCCCCAGTTGAATCCTGGGGTCACCTGTCAGTTCCAGATTTTGACCTTCAACTCACTTCTGTGAGGTCATCTTGAAGATTCCTCTACTGGATCCCCAGTAGATTCCATCAGCCTCTCTACTTCCTGCAATCCAGTAGGTGAGGTCCATATGGTGATTGTTCATTTCAATACATTTCATGATGCTTCTCATATATACAGGGACTCCTTGTCTGTAGTCCTTTTTTAAGTCAGCTGTCTCCTACAGCTCCTCTCTTCTTCAACTCCTACCCTCCATCCTCGGGATGCCTGGGCATATGAGGTGGAGCATGTTTCAATCACCAACATGCTAGGGCTCCAGGCATCTTAGCTTGGGAGTCCCCATATGTGAAGACTCATTCCTGCTTGTTCCTGGAGATAGCACAGTTACTTACCTGTAACAGGTGATCTCTGGGAACAGCAGGAATAAGTCTTCAAAACCCACCCACCTCCCCTAGGAGTTGTATCTCTCTATCTCTCTTCCTTTCCTCTTTCTCTCTTTTGTCTCAGCTATAAAACTCAACTGAGGAGAGACAGTTGGAAAGGCGGGAAGGCAGCACGCAGGCGCTGAGGGATACTCCCAAAAGCTTTCTGATTGGACGCTGGGGAGCGTTCCCGCGCAGGCTCCGTCGGTACCGACGTACCCCATATGTGAAGACTTATTCCTGCTGTTCCCAGAGATCACCTGTTACAGGTAAGTAACTGTGCTTTCCCTGTCTTTCTCCCACCTTGGTTCCTGGGGTGAGTGGGTGTGAGTGGTGGCTTGATTTGGGCCCATTTTGAACTTGCTTGATAATTTATTTTATTTATTTATTTATTTAGTATACATTTGTATACCGCTACTTCCAGCGATCAGCAGCGGTTTGATTACAGATTGGAAATTGTCAAATCATGACAGGAAATTTTTGAGGTATAAACACATTGATTAGACAGGAAAGCACAGCACACAGAGAACTATTTTACAGGGAACATGGGCTATGGAGGGTTAAGTGGCTTGCCCAAGACCACAAGGAGCACCTGTGGGACTAGAAACCCCAGTCCTTCCGGCCTAAGGTTGCTGTCCTCTAGTGGGATTTGAACCCCCGACCTTCCGGCCCGAAGTACCTTGCCCCAACCACTAGGCCACTCCTCCACTCCTAATTTGGGGGGATTCGGGGGTTGGGGCAGTAGGGTTGCCGATACTGGGAGGGCTGGAGGTGAAGGGCCCCGGGGAAATGTGTGTTGGAGTGAGGAGTATGGTGGAGTGATTGTGGGCCACGGTCTGTGCATGGGGTTTTGTGTGGCGGGGAGAGGGCCGAGTTGCGTCATTTGTTATCTGGAAGCCGGAGTGATGACAGAGGGTCCAGGGTGGGTGGAGTTGTGCAGTGGGGGAGAGGGAGGGGATATGGACTGGGATCCCTTATAGCCATGCTTTGCTCACCCTAGAAGGGTGGCCTTAGGCTGGGGAGGCCACCTGTTTTGGGATATCCAATTTCAGACTGGGGTTTTATTTATTTATTTATTTATTTAACAATTCTTTTATACCGCGCTATTACAATCAGTGCGGTGTACAATGAAACAAGAACATACTACAATGCATACAAGTAACATTGAGTTTTACATTAAACAGGGAACTTCAACAATAGGACAACTGGGGGAACTATGTACAGATTAATTTAATGTACTATGTACAGATTAACTTAATGTTATATACAGTAATATGAAACTCGTTTGGATGTTGTAATGTGGTTCACTAATAGGACTAGAGAGAAGGTTGACCAGCTAGCCCTTTTCAGGTTGTATTGCGGAGCTAGTTCTCGCTGTACTCACCGGGCTGGCCATAAAGAGCAGGGTGTAAGGGTGATAACGTAGAATGTGTGTGGCCTGGGTAACCTGATTTAAGAGGCACAAAATCCTGCGGTCCTTTTGAGAACAGGGAGTTGACATCTCTCTTTTCCAGGAAACACACGTCAGAGGTTGAACATCTTAAATTGCAGCGGTGGGAGAAGCCTATGTGGCGTCCTCTGGAGAAGAGAAGGCGGGAGTGGTTATTTTGGTTAAAAAGGCCCTGGGATTTACAATGGATTCTGTGCTGCAAGATGTTGCGGGTCGGTATTTGTTTGTGCTGGGTAAGCTCTTTGGCACTCTAGTCTTGTTGGGTAATGTATATGGCCCCAATGGGTTTTCGCAGCCATTTTTTGAGGGGGTGGCACGGTGGTTGGGGTTGGTGGTTGATCAACAGGTCATTCTAGGCGGGAGATTACAACTGTGTCTTTATTGTCACTTTGAATCACACTTGGGGGCGGGAGAGGGGGATGCTCATCAGTATCGTCTACAAAAGGGGACTGCTACTTCTGGAGAGAGATTTGCAATTGTAAGTATTTCTGAGAATTTTTCTAAATCTTGGGGAAAAAGAAATTCTTTAGATTAAAGCTGATTAATCTGTGAACCCAGTGTGTTTGTTAAATCAGTCAGGGCCTAGTAGCAGCAAAGAGTTTTTGGTTTAAATTTAAAACACAGAAGAGAGCTTTCTGGTTAAATTTAGAACCCAAGACTCCCTCTATCCAAGCAAGGGCTGTAGGACTCCCCCTGGAGATTGGTCACAGATTACCTTAGAAGCACAGGACCGGGTACTGTGTAGCAGCCAGCTTTTAATAGGTCCTTCTTCCCTCCCTCCCTGACACCCACCCACCCCTGGGATAATCATAGCTTTATAGGTACTTAAACCTCTTAAAGGAAAGGAGGTGCAATATTCACTCTCAGATGCAGTTGTTTATTCTCATCAGTATACATTAAGGACCTGAGATTAATTAAACTTCAGGTGAACAAAGTACATTAAACGTATTAGGTATAGTTTTATTAGTATAAGTATCCCCAGCAACCCTTAGTAGGTAAAGAACTTAAATATCTAAACACAACCTTAAACGAAGATGCAGACATCAGTCCAGCAGCGAGATGGGGGCTTTCTAGTCTTTTGCATTGGGTGTCACATGTATGATTTTCTCCCAGTTGGTGAGGGGTCTTACGTGTGCACAAGGTGCAAGGAGCTCTTTGCTCTCAGGGAACAAGTCTGATCTCTGGCGGCAAGAGTAGCAGATTTGGAAGACATAAGGAAGACAGAGAGGTACTGTGGTGAGGAGAGCTGTGCAGATGAAATGGAATGGCAGGGAGAGGAGCCCTGTTCCTTTAAATCTGGAGAGAAAGGCAGTTCCCATAGAAACCACAAGCCTCCAAGGCAGAGTATTCCGAGTGCTAAGCTCCGCCCACATAGTGATGTCAGGGCTAGGTTGTGCACTGATGAGCTGCACGTGGGCAGGAAGAAAGGCGTGGTGCCTGGAAACCAGCAGTTAAAAAGTGTTTCAGTGTTAGAACAAACGGAAGGGAGGAAGGAAAGAGAGGAAGAAGTGCAACAGGAAGAGGAAAAAGCACAGCAGAGAGGAACACAGCAGCAGCAAGACGAGCAGGCAGTGTTTGGAGTCCATCAAGTTCCAGGAACAGTTCAAGTGAGAGGAGCTGATTCTAAAGGGGACAAGCCTGGAAGCAGAGACCTGCTGAGTTGGGAAGATTCACAGGCAAGAGTAAAAGAGAAACAGAGGGTGTCTGGAACCCAGTGCAGGACACGCTTGCCAAGTCAGAGAAGTGTTTCCAGATGGGGAAATAGTCCAGGACAGCATTTAAAACCTGAAGGTAATGAGAATGCCTTTTCCTTATTTCCTAACCAAAGCCATACTGAAGGCATGGTTCAAGAGTTAAGAGACAGTGCTAAACGCTATATGCCCCTGAATTCTGGAAAGCAAAGCTTTAGTAAACCCAGAGCTTATGCCAGTGACTGCCAAACCTCCACTCTAACAGAGCTTGCTAAACTCTTAAAAGGGAGAGAAACTCCATTGCAAGAGCCTGTGGCTGGAGACCATAGGGAACAGCTGTTACGTTTGCAAGAGCTGATAAGGCAGGAGAATAACCAGACAGCTGATATTCAGGATAGACGCTGTGATTCAGGAGATGAAATGTTTATAGACCTGCTGGAGGAACCTAACGGTTCAGATGTTGAAGATATGCAATGTTCTCTATGTCTTGCTAAGAGCATGAATAACTGCTGAGTATTTGCCTAGCTAAAAGACTGTATCATGAAAGCCATTTAAAGACTTGTGCTGTGCATGGGCTTGAAGAAAGGAAGCTGTTTTGAAAGTAATTGACAAAGAAGTTAATCTGGAGCACAGATTAAGCTTCAGAAGCCTGTTCCTCACAGGAAGTGGAATATTGATGTTTTAAAACGAAGCCCTGTATTTTTCTGTTCAACTTGTTTCACATTCTTGGTTTTGCCTTATTGGAGAATTATCCAGTTTAAGTTGAGGTTCATTTTGAATTCAATGCGGAGGGGAAACCCCGAAATAAAATTCTCTGTTTTGCCTATTTACCGTGTGGTCACACTCCTTGCTTCATAAACTACATTACCCAGCAGCCTTCCATGGCGGCCATCTTGAACAAGTAATTGTAGGGAGCAAGACAGGCGAGTTCACCTGCTCCCAGGCTACCGCCTTGGACGGGTGACCTACGACAGTACATAGACGAGACCTACAGGGATATAGTCCTGAAGTCCCACCTCCAATCTGGCAGCATCCCTGTTGCCATGGAGGAGAGAAGTCACGTGACAGGAGAGCATCACCCTGGTGTGGTAGGAAGTGATCCTATAGCTAGGACCTGTCCTCCAGGTGATGTAAAACCCTCTCACACCGAGGAGGTTTCTCCAGGGCCATGTGCCCATGAGGGAAAGATTAGGACAGCCATTATAGTTGGTGATTCAATCATTAGACATGTGGGTGCATAGAACACAAAGGCTCTGTTCCTTGTTGCTTGAGAGCATTTTGTTATTGTGTTGGGGATTACCAACGTGTTGGCAGTGAAAGACCTTCTGGATCTGTTGGGGGGAGTGGGGTGGACGAGATCCTTAAGGGAGGTGGATGAGCAGTTTATTGTCTTGAAGGTCTGCAATAGTATTTTGAAAGAGTGTCTGCTGAGGATCGGCAGCCAGTGGAGGTGTTTCAAAATTAGGGTTACGTGATCTCTCCTCGAGGCTTCATTTAGGATTCTGGCAGCGGCGTTCATTGCAAGCTGGAGTGGGTTCAGCATATTCTTTGGGAGTCCTTATAGAATTGAATTGGCGTAATCGAAGTGGGGAGTTACAAGTGCTTGATAAATCATCCGAAAGTTGTCTGGCTCTAGCAGGGGTCGTAGATGTCTGATTGTCCGTATCTTGTGATAGATTGCCTTGACAATATTGTTTATATGGGCTTTCATGTCTAGCTGTTGGTGTATTGTGACCCCTAGATAGCGGACAGTGGGCCTGCTAGGAAGCTCGGCGTCTCTTACTTTTAATGAGGCAGGAGGGGTAAATGCTTCATTCCTGGTAATGAATAGGGCTTCAGTTTTGTTGAAGTTTATTCTGAGGTTTTGGGTGTGGAGCCAGTCAGTGACGGCGTCAAAGCAGCTCATTAATGTTGAGAAGTCCGGCTGGTCGGTTTCGAACGGCATGTAGAGCAGTACATCGTCGGCGTAGACAAGGCAGGCACCGTTGAAAGAGCAGATGAGTGGACATATGGGCTGCATGTATATATTGACTAGGAGGGCCGAGAGTGATGATCCCTGTGGCACACCTTGCTTTTGTTGGAAAGGTGCAGAGGTCATGGGGCCGGTTCGTACCTGTTGCCATCTGTCTGTCAAGTATGACCTGCACCAACTTACTATGTCATGGATTCCCTTCTCCTTGAGACGTGCGAGGAGCAGTTCGTGGTTGACAGAGTCGAACGCTGCAGCAGTATCCATGAAGATTAGGGCAAATCCTTGTCTGCTGTTGTCAATTCCCATGATTATGGTGCTGAGTTAGGGTGGTTAGGAGGGTCTCATCTCCATGTGGTTCCCTGAATCCATGCTGGCATGGGTCGAGTGGAGCGATGGACTCGATGTGGTTTTGGATTTGGCGATGGATGACCTTTTCGATTATTTTGGCCAGTAGTGGGGTGCTTGAGATTGGTCTGTATGATTCCACCTTCTGGGGGTCAAGCTTTTTAGGAGTGACCTTATGGATGTTTGTTTCAGACTTCATGGGAATGTCCCTGTTGAGAAGGATTGGTCCATGAATGTGGACAGGAATGGGCTGAATTCTGTACGCAGTGACTTTATCCAGAATGCTGGGCAGGGGTCATTTGGGGCTGTGGTGGTGTTGATAGAAGTGATGGTTTTCTGTATGCCTTTCTGTGATGGGGCTGAGAAGGAGGGTCAGTGCTGTTAGATGGTGTGCTTCATGCCGATGCGAGGGGATTGTGGTCATGTTGGTCTGGCTTGTTTTAGACTGTAGATAGTCCGCAAATTCCTGTGGTTGTAGCTTTTTGGTTGGGTGGGGGAAGCTTCTTTTGTTAGGGTCTTCACTAGGTTGAATAAGTCATGTGGTTTGTTTAGGAAGTGCCGTAGGAGGTCTGTGTGATGTTGCTTTATTCTCTTCGTGACTGCTTCACGGTGTCTTTTTAGGTGAGTGGTGTATGTTTCTTGGTCATCTGTGGAGCGTAATCGACGCCATCATCTTTCCAGCTTCCTGAGGTGGAGGAGTGATGTTCATAGGTCAGGGAAATACCACGGAGCAGTCGTTCTTTGTTTTGGCGGCTTATTTGGGGCTGATAGGTGTGCGATGGAGCCCAGGCTGTTGTTCCAGGTGGCAATCATTTCCTCGAGGTTAGATGCTGTCGAGTTGAGGAGTGGTAGAGTTTGGATGAGGATTTCTGCTTTATTAAAGGGCCAGAAATGTCCTGTTGGTGCTACGAGAGCCTCGGTTGGATTGCAGGCGCTGCCATGGTCTGGGTGTGTGGGCATTTGAAATCTGATCAGGCTGTGGTCGGACCATGGGACTGGAGTGATGGATAGGATGAGGTCGTGGTTTGGGCCTATGGCTGGCAGTGGGGCGAAGACAAGGTCCAGCTTGCTGCCTTTTACATGGGTGGGTGCGTTGATTATTTGTTTGTAGCCCAACTCGTTGAGAGCCTCGAGGAAGGCTTTGGAGTGGGTGTCTTGGAGGGCAGGCAGGTTGAAATCTCCCATTATCCAGTTTGGTGTACGTGGGTTCTTGGCATTGCAGGCAAGATCAACTATTGTTGAGAGGTCTTCCGGAGAGGGAGACGGGGATCTGTAGATTAGGTTGATGGAACTGAACTTGTTGGCTATGGTGATTGAGTCCAGGTGCATTGTGCTGGTGGCATTTAGCAGCTGAAATTGGAGCTCTGTTTTTGTAAGGATGAGGGCACCTCCACCCCTACGGTTCTGTGGCAGGTGTGAATTGAGAAGTTAAGGGGGATGAGCTGGTTGAGGAGGACCACGTCTGAGTCAGACAGCCATGTCTCGGTGACCATTAGGATGTCCAGATCATGGTTGGTTATCAGGTCGGAGATGGCTGGCCATTTCTTGCGGACAGAGCGTGCATTTATGAGGGCACATTTCAGGAGGTGGGGATGTGAGTGTTTCTCTACATGGGGTTTTTTGGTGTGCTGAAGCGAGATGTAGAGTAGGTGTGGGTGTGAAGTATGCTTAGCTTCTGTTACTGTTTGGCGGGAGGTACCCAACCATCTCCTTCCTGAGCCCTGTAGGACTGGTATAGGATTGTAGCTAGTAGTAAGGGCGAGGGTGCTGTGAAGTAGACTGGTGAGGAGGTAACAGCTGGCGAAGGCTAGGAGGGAGGGTGCCATTTTGGATGTCCCTTCGTAGCACAGACAGATCGGTCGTTGGTTCTGTCAAAGGGCTCGTGGCCCTTTCCAGTGAGACTGGCTAGCTGAGGGTTGGACTGGTCAATTGCTTTGTATCTTAACAGCTCTGTAGATAATTCTACCAGGTCATATAATGATTCATGCAGGTAAACTTGGTGGACAGTTGACTTACTAGTGGCAGATCTGCCTGGGACACCGTGTGTCTCTCTAGCCAGCGATAATTCTAATGGAGTTAAGCATAGCATATACAGTATATCATTCTAGCAGGCTATTGTTCTAGCAGCAATTCAGTGTAAGACACGTAAAGTATTTCTAGTAGGTGACACTCTGGCAGGTAATAAATCTGGCAACAGTTCAGCATATGACACAGTGCGTATTTTAGCGGCTATAGTACAGTGGTTAATCTCTAGCTATAACATAGTGGTTAATCAATAGGCGTCTTTCGTTATTCAGTAATCAAACTCTGGAATTTGTTACCGGAGGATGTTGCAAAAGCTGTTAGTGTAGCTGGGTTTAAAAAAGGTTTGGACAAGTTCCTGGAGGAAAGGTCCATAGATTATTAAAAGGGACCTGGGATATCACGTCTTGACCCAATACAAGCACTGAAGAACCTGTGTCTTTTGGGAAGACAGCTAGGTACTTATGACCTAGATTGGCCACTTTTCAAAACAGGATACTGGGCTTGATGGACCTTGGTCTGACCCAGTATGGCATATCTTATGTTCTTATTTATGTTCTTATATGTTCTTATGTGGCAATCCTTGTGTGAGTAGTGGGATTTGTTAGATGTATGACAGGTCCTTCACCCGATGGACTGGGATTATTCCCACTTATCTCGAGCACATGGCACTCGGTTTCACCTCAACTATTTTTTGGTGTCCAGTGGGCTCATGTGTAGGGTGCTGCAGGCAAAGATGTGGGACGTTCACATCTCGGATCATGCACCAGTGCTTTTGGAGCTGGACTGTAGGGGGGACAACGGGGCACTGTGGTACTGGCGCTTCCCGGTATATGTAGCAGGGAAAGGTGGGATTTCAGTCCTTTCTGTGGTAGCAGTGAGACTTGTCTGTGGAGGCCAATGGGGGGCACGTTAATAATCCAGCTCTCTTCTGGGAGGCCACGAAGGCGTATCTCTGGGGGATGATCTTGGGGTTTTCTAGCAGGTGGTGATGGGCCTATGGGTGGCGCCTTGCTGACTTGGACCGTCGGTTGCAGCGGGCATAGTGGGAGGTGTTGCGCCTCCGAATGGAGGCAGCCCGGGTGGACTACCTGGCCCTTCATTTGGAATTAAATACTTTGATCCATGTGCGGGCAAAGCAGCCTCAATTGTACTATAAGTGTGCCCTCTATTGTCATGGCAATAAGTCAGGCCACCTGCTGTCGTCTTTGATTCAACAGGGTCGAGGAACCTGTTTTTTGGGGGCCATTAGAGATGATGAGGGTGTGGTGAGTTCTGAGCAAGGACATGTGGCGCAGGCGTTTGGTGACATCTATGCTCGGAGGGGATCTTAAAGCGGCTTGAAGGTTTTTGCAGCGGTGTGGCTTATCGCAGGTGACAGGGGAGCAGCTGGAGTTTTTGAACAGTCAGATTACCGCCCTGGAAGTGTGTGCTGCAATTAAGGCACTGCCAGCGACAAAGGCTCCTGGGCTGGATGGATTCCATGGCAAATATTTCCGTCTGTTGTGCGACCAAGCTAATGCTATGTTGGCTTGGATGTATCAGCCAATCATTCAGCGGAGATCCTACCCATGAGTCTAATGAGGTGTTAATCATGGTGCTTCCGAAGCCCGGAAGGATCCTCTGCTTCTGGGTTCCTATCATCTGATTTCTTTGATCAGTGTTGACCAGAAATTGTTGTCCAAGATATTGGCTGACCTACTGGCTGCCTTCTTGCCTTTGTTGATGCACCCCTCTCAGGTGGGGTTTGTTAAGGGATGTCATCTGGTGGTCAATGTCCGCCAAAGTTTGGCTACTATTCACTATTGTGAGACACGGGAAATCCCCTCTCTCCTTATTAGTTATGACATGGAAAAAGCATTTGATCATGTCATTTGGGAGGAGTGGCCTAGTGGTTAGGACAAGATACCTCGGACCGGAGGGCCAGGGGATCAATTCCCACCTGAGGACAGCAACCTCAGGCTGGAGGAACTGGGGTTTCTAGTCCTATAGGCACTCCTTGTGGCCTTGGGCAAGCCACTTAACCTTCCCTTGCCTCAGGTACACATAGATTGTGAGCCCTTTGAGGACGAGAGAATGTATCCAGTACCTGATTGTAGTACTTGTAAACCGCTCTGATGCCCTTCAGCCTGGGCAGTACATCAAGAGATTGCATAAACATAAACATATGGTTATGGAACATTTTGGTTTTCGGGGACCTTTCGTTCAGGCAATTTGGTTGCTTTGACCCATGGGCTCTCCTTCTTAATGATGTACGGATGGACAGTTTTGCATTACAGCATGGTATCTGACAGAGGTACTCCTTTTCTCCCCTGCTTTTCTTGTTGACTCTGTAGCCACTTTTGAGTATGATCCGAGCCCGGGAAGACATCCACTGGATGTCCATGGGTGGCTCCACCTTTAAACCTTTGGCGTTTGCTGATGATCTGTTAGTGTTTCTAACGGATCCACCGGGCTCAGTGGTGGCCCTGCTTGAGGTCTTCCATTCCTTTTCAGGATATAAGCTCAATCTCGATAAATCTGAGGCTTTGCCATTTTGGGTTGAGGTGCGAAAACAGCAGCAGGGCCTGTTCTTCCTGCGTTGGGGGAGAGCACCTTTCGGTACTTGGGCATTAATCTTCCATAAGATTTGTATCGATCTAATCTACAGGCCTTGCTGACTTTCTTGTGATGCTTCGCCGATGGCAGGACCTTCCCTTGGCATTGGGGGGCCAGATTGCGTTATTTAAGATGGTTCTGTTTCCATGGTGTTTGTACACACTCCAGCTGCTGCCCCTCTGGGTGTTGGCCAAGGATTTGCAGATTTTGCATAGTCACCTATCTAAGTTTTTGTGGAGGGGATGGAAACATCGTGTTCAGTTACAGTGGCTAAAGTGCCCGTGGTCTTCGGGGGGGGGGGGGGATGAATTTACCGAATCTATGGAATTATAACCTGGCTTGTTTGCTGTGACATCTTAAGGATTGATTATTTGAGATGGAGGAGTACACTTATTTGGCCTGTGACTGGTCCTTATGTCCCCTCTCTCCCCTGAATATATGTTGCATGTCTTGCGAGGTCGGGTGCCAGCGGAGTTGCGGAGCTCAGTTCTGGTCCGCCCTCTGGTTCATATCCAGGAGTAGATTTGCCCTAGGTTAGGCCACTCTTGGTTGCACTCTGTCCTTCTTCCACTGCATGGGAATCTGGACTTTACATTGGACCTAACTTTAGACAATTCCAGCGGTGGAGGTTGCGGGGGATTTGGAGGTTGGAGCAGGTGCTTATGGACGAGGGTGCTCTTAGATATTTTGCTGAGCTTCAGGATCAGTATAGTTTGGGAGCTTTGGACACCTTTCTTATATGCAGCTTCAGAGTTATGTTTACAGTTTGAACCCAGAGCAGCTCTCTAGTGATTTTAGCAGCCAGCTGGAAGATATTTTCTTGTCCAAGATATCGATTTGGGCCACTGTGAGATCAGGTTCGGGTGTCCATGGAGCAGTTAGTAGCCCAATGGAAATGGGAATTGGGCATGGATATTTCCAAAGAACTCTTTTTGAAGGCTATGGCTAAGATCCCAAAGCACGCTGTCATGGTGGTGTTGCAGGATTCGCAGTACAAACTCATGAATCGGGCCTATATTCCACCCGTGAGGGCTTTTCAAATGGGGTGCACTACCATGCCTGCGTGTCAAGTGTGGGGAGTGGGAGAGGACCCAGGAGCACATGTTGTGGTCTTGCTCGAGAGTGGTGTTATTTTGCTGTCAGGTGCTTAACTATCTGCAGACGGTGCTGCTGTGGCAGTAGTGGCCTTTCGGGGCCCTGTCGGTTCTGTTCCATGTCTTTGAGGATGTGCTCATGGAGGGTCAGGGCCGGTGTTGCAGGTTGCCTGGTTGCTGGCTAAGAAGTCTGTACTTGTGGCCTGGCTGGATGCAGAGCCACCGAGCTACTGGCACTGACAGAATGCCATTCACAAGATCATGTAATACAATCACTTGTGGGCCATGAGGGAGCGGGCTTGGGTTCCTTAATTTCTTGACGTGTGGGGTGAATATTGACACATTGTCACCCAGAGTGCATAGTTTGGTGTTGAATAATTTGTAGAGTAGGATGCTGCAGATGGTGGTGGGGGTTTTGCGTGGCTACTTGGGGCGGGGTGGGGGAGAAGACGAGGGGGAGTTTGGTTGTGAAAAGGTTCGGAGTTGGTTTGGGTGGTGTAGAGGGATAATGGGGGTGTACTGTTTCTCTCTCCTTGTACTTTTCCGAGTATGGGTTTGCTATTGCCCCGATAGTTGCATAAGGAATCTGCGCCATGGGTGGCCTTGTTCCAAGAAGACTTGGAGGGGGGGAGAGGTTGGGGGGGGGGAATGCTAATTGTAAAAACTGCAGTTGTACAATGTTGTGGCTTCATGTGTCTTTGTATTTCTTTGGATCTCAGGCTCTTGGTGTTTTTGATTTGTTTTCTAATAAACATCAGTAGAACTATAATTGTTGTAGATGGACAACTCAGGCTAGTAGGACCAGTTCCCCTCGACATCAATTCCCCTCGACATCAATTCCCCAACCCTTCCCTCCAGTTACTGCACAAGAAGTTGTATTCTCTTTCCAACTTCCCCCTATCCCCCCCATGGCAATCATAACCCTCTCCTAATCCCCATCCCTGACCTTGCCGGGGGTTCCTGGTGTTTGAGCAGGAGTGATCTGTAGTCATCTTTGTGGATGAGGCAAAGATTTGGAACAGAGTAAACAACATAAGTGGTCTATAAATTTAGAAGGATGGTTGAATATTTGGTAGTTAAGATTTAATGCGAAGAAGTGTAGAGAATGATGTGCACACACTAGGAGTGAGATCTAGAAGGTTAGCAAAGAAAGGGGACACACCCCCACAAAACCAACAAGCAAATGAAACACAGCGAGGATGAAATAGAATTCCACAGAAATCCTCATCATTTGCCCTACATGGCCATGTTTCGGCACAAAATACCTGTCGGGGCAATTAATATCTCATGCTAAATATAAAAGCATGTTATATCCAATTACATAAAAATCAGAAAAATATGTAATGCAACATTATAAAAAAATAATAAAACAATATAAAAAAATTGTAGAAACATACCAGGATTGAGCAAGAATATAAAAAGACAAATAATATCTTATCACAATAGACCAAATTCAAAACAGAATTATTTATAATAATCAAAGAGCTACATGCAAACTTCATCAAAAAAAAGTGGCAATGTATATTGAATGAAAAAGGGACAGGACAATGCAAATGTGAAGAAATAAATAGTACTTATCCCAGAAGACACTGGTAATGAGCAGGCTAAAATAGCCCAAGAAATTCATTAAACAAGGTATTACATAGCATACGACACCCAATGGTTATCACAATTGAAATAAATATAAATGAATACAGTATTATTAGAGTTCTTTTCTTTAAAGGCACAGAAGTATCTGTTATATAAAATAGCATTGATTATTTCAACTAAGGATATAATTGCTCATTACCCGATGGTTGGTATGGCCTTACTTTTGCAGTATTGTGCTCTGAGGGTATGAAGACTTGAAGTGGTTCAAAGTGGCCAAAATGGTAAGAGGTCTGTGTCAGAAGACATATGAGAAGAGACACAAAGACCTCAATATATATACCCTAGATGAAAAGAGGATTGGGGAGATAAGATACAGACATTTAAATACTTGAGACGTATTTAATGAACAAACAAACCATTTCCAAAGAACGGAGAAGCTATCAAACTAGAGAACATGAAATGGAACTGCAAGGAGGTAAACTTAAAAGTAACATCAGGTAATATGTACATTTTCACGGACTAGGTGGTGGATGTCTACAATACCCTCCCAGTGAAAGTGGTAGGGACAAAAACCGTGACAGAAATCAAAAAGGTATGGGAAAAACAGGATCCCTATATAATAAGAGGATGGAATCACAGCATAGAGCATTACCGCTCAAAGCAAAATGTAAATGACTTTCAAGCTTCAAAAAAACAAACAAACGTAGAGGGAGGGTAGCCTGCACAGAAGGGCAGTTACAATCCAAACCACCTTATTAGGCAGGCTAAATGAGTCATGCTGCTCTTCATCTGTTGTCATTTATTGTGTTACTATGTTGCACCTTCAAAGGTATAAACTAAATGGAGCGAGTCCAGAGGGCGGCTACTAAAATAATGAACCTTCTTTATCATAAAGCATATAGGGATAGACTTAAAGATCTAAATATGTATATTTTGAAAGAAAGGTGGGATAGGCCCCCCTCCTTTTCTCTCTCTATACCCAAGCCCTTGGCGCGCTTATCTCCTCCCATGGTTTTCAGTATCATCTCTATGCCGATGACTCCCAAATCCACCTCTCCACACCTAATATCTCTCCAGCAGTCCAGACCAAGATCTCTGCCTGCCTTTCTGACATTGCTGCCTGGATGTCTCATCGCCGATTGAAATTGAACATGGCCAAGACTGAACTCCTTGTCTTTCCCCCCAACTCCTCCCCTCCTCTTCCCCCTTTCTCAGTCTCTGTGGATGGATCCACTATACTTCCTGTTCCCTCGGCCCACAATCTGGGGGTTATCTTTGACACCTACCTCTCCTTCTCCGCACATATCCAGCTCGTAGCTAAGACCTGCCGCTTCTTTCTCTACAACATCAGCAAAATCTGCCCCTTCCTTTCTGAACACACTACCAGAACGCTTATCCACTCCTTAATCTCCTCTCGCCTCGACTACTACAACCTACTCCTTGCTGATCTCCCAGTGAGCCATCTCCTTCCCCTTCAGTCTATACAAAATTACGCGGCTGTACTAATCTTCCGCCAGCCTCGCCATGCCCACATTACTCCTCTTCTCAAGTCGCTTCACTGGCTCCCTATCCAATTCCTCATCCAATTCAAACTTCCCCTACTGACCTATAAATGCATTCACTCTATGGCCCCTCAATACCTCTCATCTCTTATCTCTCCCTACGCCCCCTCTCGGGAACTTTGCTCCGCTAGCAAATTACTTCTATCTAGGCCTTTCACTCGCACCGCTAACTCCCGACTTCGCTCTTTTCACCTTGCTGCACCTTACGCCTGGATCAGCCTACCTGTGACTATATGCCAGGCACCCTTCCTGACCCTCTTCAAATCCAGGTTGAAGACCCACCTCTTCACTGTCGCGTTCAGATCCTGACTCTATCCTCATCTTAACCTAACCCCCGTCAATTTTTATGACTGAATTGTAAAGACCATACTGTGCCTTGCACCGATTTGACTTATGCCCTGTATTGCTGTGACTAGACTAGATTGTAAGCTCTGATGAGCAGGGACTGTCTCTTGTATGTTTGACCTACAGCGCTGCATGCGTGGCGCTATATAAGTGCTAAATGGTAGTAGTAGTAGTAGTAGTAGTAGGGTGAGATATGATAGAGACATCTAAATACCTCCAAGGTATAAAGGTACAGGAGGTAAACCTCTTTTACGAGCAAGACTCTGGGATGAGGGATCATAGGATGAGGGTGAAAGGGGAAGACTTGGTAATAATTTAAGGAAATATTTCTTTACAAAAAGGGTGGTGGATGCATGAATCAGCCTCCCAGTGGAGGTAGTGAATACATGGCAAGTATCTATAAACCTCTATGATATTTTTGGAAAGGTGCAAACTTGGAAAGATAGAAAGTAGAAAACATGAGACACGGGCAGAAGATAGATCTCTGAAGGAGAGGAAAGATTTGCCAAGCTGAGCAGTTGGTGTGAATGGGCACATATGACTAATTGTAGGGTCCTTTTAATGCCATGTTTTGTTTCTTTATCTTCCTTTTTCTGTCATGACTGTCTTCAAAAGTGTTTGGTTTTGTCTAATATCAGCTGCTGAAGCTTAATTTGTTTTTGCTTTTAGGATGTCTCCTTCCTCCTGAACTACAAAACCTAAAAAATGATTTTTTTTTATTTATAAGAGTTGTGAGTTCTGCTTCACCTCAGTCACTAGGAAAGACAATTCAGCTATGCAGATTCTGACAGCTAATCCAGCTATAGGTTCTGGACAATCCTGGAGTGCACGCTCAATGCTCCAGCCTGCCACAACCCCTTTGGGTCTGACAGAGACCAAGCCAAAAACAGTAGAAAGTTATTTTTTACTAAGTATGATTTTTCTACAGCTCTGAAACTGGTATCTGTTACCTGAGTGGTTCGGGGTTTTTTGATTTGTTTATTTTCTCTCATGGTTGTGTGCATTATAAGGAAGCTGCTACTTTCCTCTTCTGTGACAGATTCCAACATCCAGAAGAACTTTACCTTGGTGGTTAAAATCCAGGGAGTAACAACGGCTGCAACTGTGCCCTTTGCCAATAACCAGGAACACAATCGGACAAGGATACTAAACTGCCACCGAGTAAGCACTTCCTTTCTTACTCCTCTTTTTAGTGCAAAATGCTGCAAGTGTCTGCATGTGTTATGTAAAGACCGCCTGATAAGGAGCAGATCTGTTCTTCTCTTTGTAAATCACTGACACTTAGCTGTGAAGTTACAAAAGAACAAAAGATATGCCATACTGGGTCAGACCAAAGGTCCATCAAATCCAGTATCCTGTTTCTAACAGTGGCTAATCCAGATCACACGTACCTGTTAGGTTCTCAAAAAGTACACAGATTTCATGCTGCTTATCCCAGGGCAAAGCAGTGGATTTCCACAGTTCACTTTAATGATGGTTTATGGACTTTTCTTCCAGGGACTTGTCCAAACCTCTTTTAAACGCAGATACGCTAACAGTTTTTACTACATCCTCCAGCAATGGATTCAAGAGTTTGATTACATGTTAAGTTAAATAAATGTTTTTTTCATATTAGTCTTAAATGTGCTATATTGTAGCTTCATGCATGTCCCCAAATCTTCCTTCTTCTTGAAGGAGTAAACAACCGATCTGTGTTTACCTGTTCCACTCCACTCATTACTTTATAGACCTCTGGTAAAATGTTCCAGTATATGTTCACTTGTTTATTCAACACCTTCCTTTCAAAGATGTGTTTGCCGTCTTGAAGTTTTTTCTTACGTATTATTAACCTGTTAAGGGCAAAATATCTAAGCCTGTAATTTCCAGCACATAAATCGCATTTGAAAGTGAAAAAAAATTAATAACAAGATTTGCCATGCTGGGTCAAACCCAGTATTCTGTTTCCAACAGTTTTGAATCCAGTACACAAATAATTTGCAGGATCTCAGAAGGTAGATTGATTCCACGCTTCTTATCCCAGGGATAAGCAACAGATTTCCTCAAGTCTACCTTAATAATGGTTTATGGACTTTTCCTCCAGAAACTTGTCTACCACATCCTCCTGTATCGAATTCCAGAGTTTAATTATGCATTGAGTAAAACAAATATTTTCTCCGTCTTAAATGTTCTGTTTGGTAGCTTCATTGCATGTCCTCTAGTCTTTCTACTTTTTGAAAGAATAAACAGATTTTATTAACTAGTTCTACTTTACTCATTATTTTATAGACTTCTGTCATATCCCCTCAGCTGCCTCTCCTATAAACTGAAGAGATACAGTGACCAGAATTCCACACAATACTCATAGTGCAGTTCACCATGGAATGATAAAGAGGCATTATGATATTCTCTGTGTTATTCGTCATTCCTTTCCTAATAATTCCTAGCATTCTATTTCCTTTCTTGGCTTCTGCTGAACACTACAGAGGATTTCAACATTTTATCCATGATGGTACCTAGATCGTTTTTCTAGGTCAGGACTCCTGGTGTGGAGCCTTGCATCTTGTAGCTGTACTGTAGGTGGTTGTTCCTTATGTGCATATCTTTGCACTTGTCTACATTAAATTCCATTTGCCATTTGGATGTGCAGTCACCCAGTTTTTCAAGATCATTTTGTAATTTTGTGTCATCTGCAAATTAGATTACTTCACTCGTTCTCATTTCTATATCATTTATGAATATGTTAAAAATGGTGGGCCTAGTACAGATCCCTGGGTCACTCCACTATACGCTTTTCTCCATTGAGGACATTGACCATTTAGCCCTACTTCCTGTTTTCTATCTTTTAAACAATTCCCAGTCGACAACGGAATATTCTGCCTATCCATGACTTTTAAATTTCCTTAAGGGCTTCTCATGAAAGACTTTGTCAAAGGCTTTCTGAAAATCCAGATAGACTATATCAGCTGGTTCACCTTTATCTACCTGTTTATTCACACCTTCAGCAGATTGGTGAGACAAGACTTCCCTTGGCTAAATCCATATTAACTTTGTTCCATTAAACCATTACTCTCTATATGCTCTTTTTTTTTTTTTTTTTTAAATATTTTATTTTGCATTTTCTTGAGATACAAATTTACAGAAGAAGAATAAATTCAGCCACAAAATAATACACTCAACAAGAATATATGCTCACCAGCATAAACAACCAGCACGAAACCATGTATTGTCCATATTGAATAAACAAACACATTATAGCCACCAATGTGTGTGGTTTTTTTTATTACTGTAATTTGTAGCTTTTGTAGTTATTTTGAGCTATAGATTGTCCATATTGATACATGACTTATGGGTGAAGAAAATGGGCTGTTTTGGATTCTGTACAGCCACATGGAACACCCAGTTCCTGCATCAAATCTTCACTGTAAAGTCTTTCTGTTCCTGCGTCGCAAGCAGGGTCACAAATAGATGTTCAGCTGCACTGACAGCAGAAATGGCCTCTGCAATGCAAGTCCTCTCCCAGTCTTGCCAGGCCATTTCAGAATGTAAGCGGTAGGACCCTTGTACAATGCTCCTCTATAATGCAGTCAAGCTACTGTCACTCAAACTAATTCTTGCACAATGTTTGTTATAGCTGTTAAAATTTTGCTGTAAAGGGGCATTTAACTAACAAACAAGTCAGGTATTGGTGACTGTGTATTCTGTATGGACTGGATAATGTATCCCACATTTCTCCTGATCCCTGTTTTTGATTTCTGTCTTTTGGTATTTTAGAGAAGGGGTGCTTTGAATGTTCTGACTTTTATGTTGTGTCATTCTACAGAAATGTGCAGAAATTATTGTGGCCCATCTTGGCTATCTCAATTACACAAAATACATGATCATGGTTGGCTTCGAGGATTTAAAAAGTCTGAGTTACCCCATCAAGGAGCTAAACTTTGCAGTAAGTTCATCATTCAATACAAATACCTGTTTCCATGATTGATATTTTTTTATGTGCATTTGTTTTGTGTATCATTAGTATATGGCAGTTGCAAGGCCGGCACTATAAGTAGCCAAACTAGGCAGTCACCTAGAGTGCCAGCCCTCCAGGGGCGTCCAATGCTGCCGCTGTCACCTGCTGCACATCCTAAAGAGGGGCAACAACAGCAGCAGCAATGGCCACTGTTGGGGGGGATGAGGTTCACCTAGGGTGCCTCATCTCCTTACGCCGGCCCTGGGCACCTAAAAATCTGAGATCATCATCATGAGAGTAGAGGGAAGCAAGAAAACAGGGTGAACATCTGCCCTCCCTCGATCACCAAAATTATGCTCCTCAAAAATCAGGGTCAAGTAGTAAGTTAAGATGAAGAGATATTAAGTGTCCACTGCATGTCTGGCAACTGCTTATTGGTGAACTAGGAGAAGACAAAAATCCTCTGTCTTGGCAGGAACTGCCACTCATCTGGTTTTGCATTTTTGTACAAATTTTACAGCCTTCGCTCTTCATGCACAAGAGTATTTTTTCCAAGCCTGTCTAGCAAAATACAAATTACTGCGGGTGAGGGAGAAGGTTGTCAGTACATTGAGGAAATAATCCTTGGTTCCAAGTGTATCACCTTCTCAATCTGCCTGAGCTATTCCAAGGAACAAGAGGGAAGGGTATGGGATGAAAGCTAGATACATATATTTCTTGGTTGGTTATGTTTTTTCCAAAACATTTCAAAAATGGGTATGTGAGTAGAAAGGGTAAAAACCTGTTCTTGAAGGGGGAAGCGGTGGAAGTGGTCTTTCTTTTTCACAGATCTGAAGTTGTATATCAGCGTTTCCATATCGTCCTGCTAGACCAGTCCAGACCAGTGGGTTGTGTTCCTCTATCAGCAGATTGGTGGAGACAAAGAACCAATGAAAAGCCCAGGTTTCAATGACATCACTCCCATGCTTCCATCCACCTCAGCCACCAGAGAGTTCTTCAGGTTTTTTTTGTCTCCACCAGATGATGGATGGATTTTCCCCTTTCTGAAAAAAATCTGAAGAATCGAGAGGAAAAGATTGATTTAAACGCTCGTGAACAACCACCTTGAGGGTGACTCTCTCACTTGAGTGTGAAGCTGGAGGCTCCACTAGACTGTGATCTTTTCAGTAGCCATAGGAAGAGCAAAAATTGGTTCATCTCCACACTCTACCTTGATAAGAGCCTGTTGAGCATCTGGAAAAAATTGGAAGGGTCTGGAAGGATTTGAAAAATTCAGCAGCCTCACAAAACCTCTATTTATTTATTTATTTATATTCTCTTATATACAGCGCTATTCTGCATCAGTGCGGTTTACATTGAACAAACTGAAATTACATTGAACAGGGCATTATAACTTGGAAATAACTATTTTACAGGGAACATGGGCTATGGAGGGTTAAGTGGCTTGCCCAAGACCACAAGGAGCACCTGTGGGACTAGAAACCCCAGTCCTTCTGGCCCAAGGTTGCTGCCCTCTAGTGGGATTTGAACCCCCGACCTTCCGGCCTGAAGTACCTTGCCCCAACCACTAGGCCACTCCTCCACTCAATGTCCCTCCTTCTTCCTCTCTCCCCCCCCCTGCTCTCTCCTGAAGATTGCAGAAGGCTCTCAGAGGGATCTGCCTTCCAGCCACCTTAAAAAAAAGTATTTGCAAAGCCAGAAAAACAGTTTCAAGGGAGTAGTACTGAGCCCGGCACAGATTCTCTGTCTGGGACTCAGGGAGTAAGTACCAAGGGTCTACCTTGTTATTATCCTGGTTCAAGGCTCCCATTTTCATCCATCTGGGGTGCAATTCGGTGTAGACTGCTGGCGACTGTTGGCATGCTGTGGGGTTTTCCCGTTGTTTTCTGCACACATTAGTAGCGTTTTTCTTATTATGCACTTGGTGGTCACGTGGTCCATGTGCGCACTTCACCCAAGTGACTCCAACATGCGTTCCTACCCTAGCACCAGTAACACGCATTGCTGTAATAGCACTGTTAATGCATGCCTTCCAGGCCTCTGCGGTCTTAGTGCACATTGTTGGAATACTTTCCTTAACTCCGCTGTCTTCTTTCAGGAAATGTTGTTTGACCTGTGGCAAGCAAGGTGCCTCCTCTCCAGCTTCTGGACTCTGCTCTTCTTGCATGGCAGCTTCTGAGTCATCCGTGGAGGACTTGCTCTCCCTCTCTCAGCTGAGGGATATAGTTAGTCTGCCATTGTCTGCCTTAGTGCAGGAGTTGGTGGATGGCATGGTGGGTAAGGATAACCAGCTGGCCAGAGGTTCTGGCCAATGTGCTGTGCACCGCTCCCCGACCTCTAAGGGATCAATAATAATGTGTCCCCTGGTGTAGGGGGGTCATTCTTGTGAGGAGAGCTTCTGGAGTCTGGACTGTCTCCCTGAAATTCTTTTCCTTTTTACAAAAGGCCTAGTCATTCTGGCATGGAAATACAGACCCTGTGGCCTCTGAGTTCCCCCCTGTGCAGTCTCAAGAGGGGCAGGCTGAGAGTTGAAGCCCTGTGATTGCCTATGGCTAAGCACTCCCGGCAAAGGGCACCACCTGGAGATGGGGTTGACCTGGGATCTGTTTGAGATTTGGACTGTGGTTTGGATTCAGATGTCTGATATGGATGAAGAAGTACTTTCGCCTTCAGAAACTGCTTTGATTGAAATGATAAAGCAGTATAAAAGACCTATTAAATAAAAAGAAGTGTCAAATAGAATTTAGGTGATCCTGGATTCTCTACAGGGAGAACTATTCCAGCATCTGATAGCAGAACCCACATATGAAGGGACCATACTGGACTTGGTGTTTACCAATGGAAAAAGTAATCTCCAGGAACAAGCAGGAATGTAGTCATCACATATGGGTATCGTCGGTACCGACGGAGCCCGCGTGGGAACGCTCCCCAGCGTCCAATCAGAACGCTTTTGGGAGCATCCCACAGTGCCTGCGTGCTGCCTTCCCGCCTTTCCCAACTGCCTCTCTCCAGTTCTTCTTTTTCCGCGGAGCCAGCAGGTCGTGTTCCTGTCACCGCAGAAGAATTTTTTTCTTTCTTTCTTTTTGTGGTCGCGTCTGCCTTCTTCGACGCTCTACCGGTATCGCCGGTCTTTTTTCTTTCTTATTTCTGTAAAAAAAAAAATTAAAAAAATTTCTTTTTTTCTTTTCTTCAGGTGCACCCGACTTTTTTGGGCCTTAGGCCCAAAAACTTTTCCTTAACATGGAAAACCTGCCTCAGGTTTTAAAAAGTGCACCAAGTGTGGCGGTACCATTTCCGTCACTGACACCCATGAATGGTATTTTAAATGTTTAGGTCCTGACCACTCCATCACGGATTGTGTGTCCTGTGCCATGATGTCTAAAAGAGATCGGCAGAACCGAGCTGCCAAGCTCAGTACCCTGTTTCCCTCTGATGCGGCTTCGGTGGCATCGACGTCTTCCAGGGCTGCTTCTTCCTCCTGTGGATCTCAGGTAACTAAACATAAATCCAGCCGGTCCTCGAAGGATAGATCTCCTTCTAAGCATCGAGATGCCTTCTGGCGTTGCCCTCGAGGATTCTGCACCAGCAAAATTACCCCGGCGGGAGGCTTCGGCTTCCAAAGCATTATCGGGGTTCCAGGATGTTCTTGATGGCTCGGCCTCGACAGATCTCCTGGTGCCATGCTCTGGGGTACCGGTGGTCTCCACCAGTACCGACATCCAGGCATTGGCGGCGTCCATGGACCAGAGAATTCTGACTATGGAACGCAGTCTGGCGGCTTTCCTTGCAGCATCGATGCCCTTGGTACCGCGACAGACAACTCCACCGGTACTGGCATCGGCATCGGTATCGGTACTGGTACCGATAGCATCGGTATCGGTGTCTGCTCCGCCGGTACCCTGTCGGTATGGGTATCGGGCTCTACAGGAGCATCCGGACAGACGATACTTCGAGTCTTCAGAAGAATCTGAGGATTCTGAAAGTTCTGTCGATGCAGCGATGCTTCTTCCAGAGGAGTCCTCCTCCCCTAAACGCAGGATGTCTCCTCCAGAGGACATGTCCTTCCAAGACTTCATCAGGGAGGTGGCTCGGTGCCTGTCCATTACTGTGGCCCCTGAAACAGAGCCAAGGGCCAAGGAGTTGGAAATTTTACAATATCCCAAAACTCCTAAGGAGGCAGCTACCTTACCCATTCATGAGATTTTATATGATCTCATGTTGAGGATGTGGGAAACACCTCTTACCACCTCTCCTCATTCTCGTAGATTAGATACTATGTATCGAGTCCCTCCTTGTCCTGGGTTCCATAAGACTCAACTTCCTCACCACTCTATTGTGGTGGAGTCAGCTATGAGAAGGATCAGAAGTGCAAAAAGACATGCCTCTAATCCTCCAGGACGTGAGTGTAGAACCCTGGATGCTTCTGGACGTAGAGTCTTCCAAGCTTCCATGCTTGCTGCAAGAATCAGTTCCTATAGTCTCTACATTGGGATGTTCCTAAAGGAAGTCACAGATAATTTACAGACTTTAAGTCCTTTCATTTCTGAGGATAAAAGACAGGACTTTCTCACTTGGGTCAAACATACCCAAGATGTTTCTAAATTCTCCAACCGTGCAGCCTTTGACTGCTTTGAGTGTATAAGCAGAACCTTGGCTATCGCCATAGGTGCACGTAGAATTGCTTGGCTCCAGGCATCTGATTTAGAGCTCTGGGTACAAGATAAATTGGGAAATATCCCTTGTACTGGTGAGAACCTGTTTGGTAAAGATTGGCAGGAAAAAGCCAATGAAATGGATGCTGAAAATTCCACCTTGGATAGACTATCCAAGTCCACTGCTGATCCTGTTAGAAAGAAGTTGTTCAAGAAAACATCTTTTTCTAAAAAGAAAAGATTTTATCCTGCTTATGGTCAGCAGGCATCTTCTGCAGGTCAGTTTTCAAGCAAACGTCAGCAACCACCCAAACAGAAGAAAGCAAAGATGGGGGCAAATAACAGCAGAGCATTGGACACTCTCCATCATAAAGGAGGGGTACAAACTTCATTTTTAAAGCATGCCCCCTCACACAATAGTGAGGCAGTTCAATTCTCCGACCTCTCTCATCGACCTGTTAGGTCAGGAGGTTGCAATCCTTCTTGCCCAAGGGGCAATAGAAGAAGTACCTCTTCATCAACAGGGCATAGGGTTCTATTCCCCTTATTTTCTTATTCCAAAGAAAGCAGGGGGTTACAGACCTATCTTAGATCTCAGAGAATTGAACAAATTCCTTGTCAAGGAGAAATTCAAGATGATTTCTCTCGGATCTCTGCTACCATACCTTTGGAGTCAGGATTGGCTTTGTTCTCTAGATCTCAAGACCAATATAGGGTACTTCCTTTTGGTCTGGCCTCAGCACCAAGGGTGTTCACGAAATGCATGGCTGTGGTAGCAGCAATTCTCCGCACTCTAGGAATATTCGTCTTCCCTTGGACGACTGGCTCATTCGAGCTCCAACACAGTCAGAGGCCAAGACTTCTCTATCCTGCACAATGCGTATCCTGCAGTATTTAGGGCTGGTAATAAACATGCCAAAATCCAGTCTATCTCCCACTCAGTCTTTAGAGTTCATAGGAGCTTTCCTGGATACCACAAGGGCAAGGGCCTATCTTCCCCAGGCCTGCTGCCTTCGCTTGGTGCAGTTAACTTCTCAAGCAGTGCTAAAGCCCCATCTAACTGCTCGAGAAATGTTGCAATTACTAGGCCACATGCCATCCACCGTGCATGTGGTTCCATATGCTCGCCTCCACATGAGGGCAGCTCAGTGGACTTTATCAACCCAATGGACCAGGCATCATGGTGCCTGTCAGACAAAATAGCAAACACAAGTTGCCTCATTTTGTCCCTCCAATGGTGGAAGTCCACTCAAAACCTGTTGCTGGGGTGCCCCTTTCAACAACCCTTACCCCAAGCAACTCTCACAACAGATGCTTCTCCAAAGGGTTGGGGAGCTCATCTGCAAGACTTCTCCACCCAGGGCACCTGGTCTCCACAAGAAAGTTGTCTACATATCAATCTCTTGGAACTCAGAGCAATTTTCCTGGCTCTGCGAGTGTTCCACTCCCTGCTCAGCTACAAGACAGTCCTCATTCATACGGACAATCAAGTAGCCATGTTCTATGTGAACAAGCAGGGGGGAACGGGCTCTCTGTCACTTTGCAACGAAGCTTTGCGTCTATGGACCCTCGCCAGAGAGCATCAGATTCATCTGCTGGCAGTATATATTCCAGGCATTCAAAACTCTTGGACGGACAGATTCAGTCGAGTTCTGCTTCCACACGAGTGGTCTCTGCATGCAGACCAGGTGACCAGGATATTTCAACTTTGGGGAACCCCGGACATAGACCTCTTTGGAAGTCCGTGGAATGCCAAACTTCCCCGGTTCTGTTCCAGAATTCCGGCTCAGGGGGCTTAGGCCAAGGATGCTTTCCTCCTTTACTGGGATCAAGACTTCCTGTATGCCTTTCCACCCATTCCCCTAATTCCCAAAACCCTCTTCAAGCTTCAGAGAGACAGAGGCCACATGATTCTCATAGCACCACATTGGCCACAGCAAGTGTGGTACCCTCTGCTTCTACATCTCTCTCAAGCTCCCTCCCTGGAGTTAGGGTCTGCTCCAGATCTCCTATCTCAGGAGAACGGAATGTTATGGCATCCCAGTCCGCAGTCTCTGCATCTCAGGGCTTGGTTGCTGAAGGCCTAGATCTCCAAGATCTTAATCTTTCTCAACAAGTGAAAGATGTTCTTTATGCTTCCAGAAAACCTTCCACTAGACGTTCTTATGCTTTCAAGTGGAAAAGGTTACTATTTGATGTTTGGAAAAGGGTCTTAACCCCCTTGCGATACCTCTGCAATCATTGCTGGAGTATCTCGTCCATTTATCTAATGCAGGCCTTAAGACAAATTCAGTAAGAGTCCATTTGAGTGCTATTGCAGCTTCTCTTAAACCTCTAAATGGACAGCCTATTTCCTCTCATCCTCTCATAGCAAGATTTATGAGAGGCCCTCTTCTAAATAAGCCTCCCATTAGACTACCTCCGGTGGCATGGGACTTAAACCTGGTTCTTGGGCAGCTCATGAAGCCACCTTTCGAACCTTTAGCTACCACCTCCTTAAAATTCCTTTCTTGGAAGGTTATCTTTCTCATTGCAATCACACCAGCACGCCGCATTAGTGAGTTGCAAGCGCTAGTAGCTAATCCACCTTATACAAGGTTTGTGATAAGGAAGCTTATCATAGCTCAGGTAGGAGCTATAGAAAAAGTGATGTGACTCTGAACAAGCAACCTGTCAGTTCTGGTAGAAGTAAGAAAACAGAGTTTTCACATAAAAGACTACCAGTCCCAGAATGCACCAGGTTTCCAGCAGCCATGAGAGGTGCTGAAGTGAGAAAATGTGTGTGCAATCAAGAGAGCTATGAGGTAATCCCTAAGCACTCATCTCAAAGGGCAGGGCCTGATTCAACACAGCTGCGCTGTGTTAGGGAGGAGCACACATTAGGACAGAATAAGAATAGAGCTTATTCTTCAGATAACAGCTTCAGGAAAAGATACAGCAACGGCTACAAGCACCAACATCACTTGGAGAAACAGAAGCCAAGCCAAACGGATAGAGAGAGAAGGAAACTCTCTGTAAGGAAAAGAAGGAAGGCTCTTGGAAGGTCTGGGAGATTCCAAGGCAGTACCTATACTGGGAGGTATTCCAAGTGCCAGCAGAGTCCATTGGACTGGAGTCAGCCAGAGGAATGGATTGGCAGAGATAGGAATCACCAGGGGCTACCTGGAAGAGAGAAGACTGCACGTGGAAAGGACTTTCAGACCAAGGCCAGAAGGTATGTGAGAGAAGATCCAGTGTCCAGGGATCAAGATTGGAAGGCTGGACATCAGAACTGGATTACATACTGGCCAGGATATATAGAGAGGAATTATGATAGCAGGAGAGGCTCAGATATGAACACTGATCCAGACCCTATCTATAATAGTGAATGGCAGCAAGGGAATAAGCATTCTCATGATAGTGCCTTATGGAAAGACTCGTCTGTGCCAATGTATGATAGTGACCCTATGCTGATTGATGAAGGGGGAGATACAGCAGATGAAACTATTCATTACATGGACTGTTCTCTATCTAAATGCTATTGCTAGCTTTCTGTGAGCAAACACCTCAGCCATCACAAAGAAACCTAACTTTGTTCTTTATTTCCACTGCAAACAGCTCTTAAAGCAGGATTTGGGTTCACACAGTAGCAGCCAGCCAGCTAAAGGGTTTCAGCTGGTCAATTGATAGTAATTAAAGCTGCACCTGATTGTGTGTGTGAGCAAGGGAGAATCACTGCTGGGATCTGCGTGGAAAATAAGCAGAAGTTAACCTAACAAGCAAAGTTTATTCATTTCTTTGTGCCTTTTTATTTGGTAATTATTTGCTAAGAAAACATTAGCTAATTGCCTGACAAGCTGAAGGTTGTTTTCTGATTTGCTTTGTGACTTTATGTTATCCATTTAAACACTGCAAGCAAGTATCCTCATTTATATTGCTACCAAGCATATTTGTGCTGGGTGAATTAAACCCCATCAATAAAAGAAGAATTTTATTGGCTTTACCACTTGGTTTCACAACTCAATTATTGTCTTCAGCTGTGTTTGGGAGTGAATGAACTACATTACCCACAATACCTTGCAAGAATCATATGAATATATGCATCATCAAGATTGTGTAAGTTCTCACCCTAGGCAGCCGTCTGACAGGTTCCATCATGACAAGATAGTCCTTAGGACTCATCCACACTTTATGCCTAAGGTGGTCTCGCCTTTTCATCTAAACCAAGAGGTCTACCTACCTGTCTTTTTTCCAGGACCTCATGCATCAAATGCAGAAAGGAATCTTTATACCCTGGACTGTAAGAGAGCTCTAGCTTTTTACTTACAAAGAACACAGCAACATAGAAAGTCCTCTCAACTCTTTGTTGCTTTTGATCCTTCTCATTTGGGACTTCCAATCTCTAAGAGAACACTATCTAACTGGATTTCTCAGTGTATTTCCTTCGCCTATCAGAGTAAGAACCTTTCTCTGGAGGGCCATGTCACAGCTCACAATGTGAGAGCCATGGCAGCCTCAATGGCTCATCTGCACTCTGTGTCTATTGACGACATCTGTCGAGCAGCCACTTGGGCCTTGGTTCATACTTTCACAGCCCATTACTGCTTGGACAAGGACTCCCGCCGGGATGCCTTGTTTGGTCAGGCTGTTCTCAAACACCTGTTCCATACCTAATCAACTCCTGCCCACCATCCCTGGTAGGATGCCAGAGATCCATGGAGGGAAGTGGAGCCCTTTTCAGGGACACACAACTTTTGGGGTCTCTCCCTGGCACCTAAAGCTAGGGAGTCCCCATATGTGATGACTACATTCCTGCTTGTTCCTGGAGATAGCATAGTTACTCACCTGTAACAGGTGATCTCCGGGAACAGCAGGAATTTAGTCCTTACAACCCACCCACCTCCCCTAGGAGTTGTATCTCTCTCTCTTTGTCTCAGCTTTAAAACTCAACTGGAGAGAGGCAGTTGGGAAAGGCGGGAAGGCAGCACGCAGGCGCTGTGGGATGCTCCCAAAAGCGTTCTGATTGGACGCTGGGGAGCGTTCCCGCGCGGGCTCCATCGGTACCAACGATACCCATATGTGAGGACTAAATTCCTGCTGTTCCCGGAGATCACCTGTTACAGGTGAGTAACTATGCTTTTCTGATGTTACAGTAAGAGATCATCTTGCATACGGTGATCACCAGATGGTGTGGTTCAGTATTAAGAATAGGGCTGATAAAGTCCATTCAAAAGCGAGGGTCTTAGACTTTAGGAAAACTAATTTTCCCAAGATGGGACAATACCTCAAGGAGTCATTAGCAGGATGGGAATAGCTGGGGGATGTAGAAAAGCAATGGGCAAAACTGAAAGGGGATATTTTAAGGGCAACAAATCTTTTTGTTAGAAAGGTAAATAAATGTAAAAGGAAAAGGAGGCCACTATAGTTCTCACCCTCACTTGGTTAGCAGCTTGTCATACTATGAGGGTTTGTGTGCATCAGTGATGCTGAGGGCTAAGCTATCGTCGGTACTTTAACAACTAGCAGGGTCTACCAAGATGGACAGGTCTCAGCTGAGGTGCCAAGACCAAGACAAACCACCCATCTGGGCAGCAGCAGAATGGGACAGTGTTGGCGGCGGAGGATCACATTTCTGTGACAGTGGCAACAACACTAAACTTAAACTGCGCAGAGGAAAGGCCTGGCAATCTACTTCTGTATCTTGCCATGAAAACCCAATGGATAGTCACAACAAAACAAATTGCACTATATTGCTGGAAGATGCGACTCCCAGGTTGGAAGGCACTCAACTAGCTCCTGGAGAGGAGCTGAAGACTTTTCAGAGTAAAACCAGCATTTTTGATTTGACTGAATCAAAGCCCTCAGGATGTCTTACTGCTGATGTAGCTGCACATGAAATGAGAGTCAGAAGCTGCAACTATAATTAAAGTATATGCCCCAACAACAGCTTCAGAAGAGGATGAAATTGATGAATTTTATGAACAAGTACAAGCTGAAATTGACAGAACATGCAAACAGGATATCCTGATAGTCATGGGGTGACTGGAGCGCAAATGTTGGCAACAGAGAAGGCAAAATGGTTGGAAAATATGGACTTGGCAACCGAAATGAAGTTGGAGAAAGACTGATAGAATTCTGCAAGACCAACTATCTATTCATCTCAAACACCTTCTTCCAGCAACACAAGCAGCGACTGTACACATGAACTTCACCCAATGGATTGTACAAAAATCAAATTGACTACATCTTTGGAGGTCAATGATGGAAAAGCTCTATAACATCAGCAAAGACAAAACCTGGAGCTGACTGTGGTACAGATCACCAACTGCTAGTATGCAAACTCAAGCTAAAGTTGAAAAAGAGCAAGCCACTCATGAATGTAGCAAAATATGACCTTGAGAATATACCACTGGAATTTAAAGACTGCCTGCAAAATCAATTTGCTGCTTTAGATACAAATGACAGAGCTGCAGAAGAATTATGGAATGACAACAAGAAGGCTGTGTTGGAAGAAAGTGATAAGTCTCTACAAAAGGTGAAAAGCAAAAACGGCCAAAATGGATGACAGAAGAAACTCTGAAAATTGCTCAGAAACCACAGAGAAGCTAAAGTCAAAGGAGAGAGAGGGGCAATCACAGAACTCAACAGAGATTTCCAACGTGCAGCAAGACAAGACAAGGAAAAGTACTGCATTGATGCATGCAAGGAAATAGAAGCAGTAACTATTAGAGGAAGAACAAGATTGGCTTTTCTAAAGCTATGAGAGTTAAAGAAAAAAATTCCAGCCTCAAATTGGAATGTTACAAGATTCTCAAGGTTCTATGTTGAATGATGCTGAGAAGATCAAGAAAAGGTGGAAAGGATATGCAGAGTTTTTAAATGATAAAGATCAAGTGGACCAACAGCTGTTTCAACCTGTACCTTATGATCCGGAACCATTGGTGATGACAGAAGTCAAAGCAGCATTGAAAGCCTTATCAAAGAACAAAGCACCAGGCATTGATGTCATTCCTATAGAAGTATTACAGCAATCTGATCCAGCTGTTATCATACTTACAAGGCTCTGCCAGGAAATTTGGAAAACATCATATGGTCTTTTTCTGCTGACATGTTTCTATGTTTCTACTATGAGAAGGCCGATGTTACCTGCCTGTTCCAGGAGGAACTGGAGGCATTTATTCCCAGAATCTTATCCAACTTGAGCTTGGCAGATGCTCCAGGCAGGGAGCAGAAGCAAAGATGCATTCATTCCTGAAAGGGGTGCGGAAATCTACTGTCTTTCTCTTACCAGTGGTGCTCAAGGGCCTGTTTCGATCACAGTGGGATTCCCCCTGACTCCCCCACCTAGGGGCTAAGGGTGTACAAGAAGATGCACAGTGTCCCGGAGAGGGGAGTGCGTTGTGTGGTTTGATATTTCCAAGATGTATGCACAGGTCATGGTGGTTACCAGAAGGACCACCATTCCTCTGGAAGGCAGATAGGCCTTAAAGGGTACTCTGGACTGAAAGGTGAATTCATGTTGAAGAACCAGTTCGCTGCTGTGACTGCTTTTCTTCAGTTGGCAGTATGTGCAGGCTTGATGTCTTGAGCCCTGTTCCAGTGGATTCAGTTTCTTCTGCCAAATGATTCTACTATTTTGAAGTTTATTACAGCCTTCCTTTCTAGTGCCATGTATGGTCTGACATGTCTAGTGGTCAGGGTTATTCCCTGTCTGTGATGACATGGCATTGGCTTGTCTCTGATACAGGGCAGCAGACTTATCTTCTAAAGCCCAGTGCCCATCTAGTTTTAGAGGGACGCTTTTGTTGGGTCTGATTTAGAGAAGCTGTTGAAGGACCTGGGTGAGACAAAATCTTACAGCCTTCTGGAGGGACAGGTCCAAGGGGCCTGTGACGTGGGTAGGAGCCTCTTTTCCGTCAGCCTCCGCCTGCTCCTTGTTGAACGCGTTGGTTGGATTCCCAGAAGTCTCGGGACTCCCGTTACTATCAGCCTGGAAAGCCTTTCTTCCCCTCTGCTTATGGACTTCGTGTTCATTCTTGGTCCTTTCATAGAGTGCTTGGGCCCAGGAGCTGACCTGTCCCATCCAGAGGAGGACCCTCCCAGGCTGCACAATGAAGACTGAGGACCTTCTGGTTAGGAGCAGGCTTTGCCGCTTCTTTCAGGAATGGCTGTAGGTTACTAAGGATCACTGAGTGCTAGCTCTCATTCAGTATGGCTATGTCCTGTAATATAAAGAACCGATTCCATCTGCCGCCTTCTTCTCCTTCTCCCCTTGCGAGTCTGCAAGCAGCAGAGCTGCTGTGAAGATCACCTTGGACAATTTGTCTCTCCTGAAGACAGCAGTGCCCATTCCCCTGGATGATCAGGGCAAGGGCCAGGTATTCTATCTTTTTCATGGTGTCAACCTCAAGTGTGTCAATGAGCGCTTGTGTCATGAGTTTCTGGATGGAAACTTAGCTATCCATGATTCAAGTGGTGCACTGAGGGGAGTTCTGGCATCACTGGATTTGGCTGAAGCATATTTTCATATCCTGATCTGGGTGATCAGAAAGTACCTGTATTTTGCTGTGCTTGGCTTTCAACTTCAGTTCGGACTCTCCACTACCCCAAGGATGTTCTCCAAGGTTATGGTGGTGGTGGCTGTGGTGCTACAGCATCATAGAAATTGTGTTCACGTATACCTGACTACTGACTCATCCGAGTCCATTCTCTCTCAGAGGCATCTCGGGTAGCTCCTTGAGTGGTGTCTTTTCTGACAAGCCTCAGCTGGGTGATCAACTGGGGAAAGAGCCACTTGTTGCATTCCTAGTCCCTGGAGTTCCTGGGAGTATGTGTTGATACTCGAGTGTGCAGGGTCTTCCTGCTAGAGGAAAAAATCAAAGGCTGTTGGATTGCCTAGCGCTGTTCTGTTTGCAGCAGGCTCCCGGAGTTTGAGTTGATAGTCAGCTCCTTGGATTGATGGCAGCCAAAATCAAAATGGTGCCATGGGCGCATGCTCTTATGCGGCTGCTCCAACAGTCCTTACTGACTTGGCGATCCCCAAGTTCTCAGCAGTTCGAGCTCAGGCTCCCGCTTCCAACGGTGGTGATGGCCAACTTGTGGTGGTTGCTAGAGCCCAGTCTTCTGAGGAAGGGCGTGCCCTGGGACGATTGCTCATTGATCCTTCTGATGATGGATGCCAGTCTCTTGAGCTGAGGAACCCATTGTCAAGGCCAAACTTCCCAGGGCTGTTGGAACCACAGGGAGGCTATCTGGTCCATCAACTGCCTTGAGGCGAGGGCCATCAGGTTGGCTCTTCTGCATTTACGTCCCCAGTCGAGGGCCAGGCAGTTCGGGCGTTCTCAGACATCGCCACAGTGGTGGCTTATATCAGTTGACAAGGTGGAACTATAGGAGTTCTGGGGTAGCCCTAGAGATGGTTCTCCAGTTTGCTTGGGCAGCAAAGAACCTCCTAGTTTGTCAGCTCTGCACATTGCTGGGGTTGATACTGTGGAACTGGATTTTCTCAGCTGGCAATCTCTGGTTCCAGGAGAGCGGGAGTTTAGTCAGGAGGCATTTCAATTGTTTCTGTATCGCTGGGGTTGCCCGGAAAGAGATCTGATGGCAACCCATCCCAATGCCAAAGCGTGCCGCTGCTTCAGTTGCTGCACAGAGATGTGGTCTGAGGGCATTGGCACCCTGGCTCAACCTTGACCAAATCAACACCTGATGAAGATGTTTCTTCCATGTCCTCCGGTGGGGCATGTGATTTGGCATATTGAGCACCACCTGGGAAGGATTATTCTGGTGGTGCTGGGTTGGCAGAGGAGAGTGAGATTCGGAGATCTGATGTGTCACCTGCAAGCGCCATCTCTTTGTTTGCCTCAGACTTGGGGCCTATTGTGTCGGGGCCGCTTGTCCTAGAAGACCTGGCTCCCTTCTCACTTATGGCTTGCTTTCTGAAAGGAGACAGTTAGTGCATACAGGCTATTCTCTGGCAGTGGTTTTCCACTCTGCTCAGAGCCTGGAGGAGATCTACCAATATGGTGTAAGTACGAGTCTGGTGCTTTGAGGGCTGGTGTGGCACATGGCAGCTGGCTCCTGAGGCGACCAAGGTGCCATCTCTGTTGGCCTTTTCTGCAGGATAGTCTGGAGAAGGGCCTTTCTCTTAGATCCCTGAAGGTTCAGGTGGCAGCTTTGGCCTGTTTCAGTGTTTCGTTAACTGGTAAGTCTCTATTCTTATACCCAGATGTTTCACGCTTTCTTCAGGGGGTTTGGCATCTGTGTCCTTCCCTCTGGTCTGTGGTCCCTTCCTGGGATTGTTTCTAGTGGTTGAGTCCCTGATGTTAGAGCCCTATGAGCCGTTGAAGAACGCTGCTCTGAAGGATTTGACACTGAAGACAGTTCTCTTGGTTGCAGTTTGTTCCACAAGGGAGGATTCTGAGCTGCGGCACTGTCTTGCCAAGATCCTTACCTATCTTTTTCTGAGGAGGCCGTTTCCATTCGGTCTGTGCCTACTTTCTTCCCTGAGATGATTTCTCCCTTTCATGTGAACCCAGATGTTTTGCCTTCCCTCCTTCTCTAAGGAGCAGTGTCAGGGGATTGGTAAGCATCTTTACCTTGTGGATGTCCGAAGGGTGCTTCTCCAGTTCTTGGAAGTTACAAATTAATTTTGTAAATCAGTCCATCTTTTTGTGCTGTTTGCTGAGCTGCGTAAGGTGGTGTGGCGATTAAGTGTGCATTGGGATGCTGGATTAAGGAGGCCATTTCCTCGGCGGATCTGTTGCAGAACCGGCCAGTTCTGGAAGGTTTACATGCCCATCCTACCCAAGCGCAAGCGTCCATGTGGGTGGAATGAAGCTCAGTAGCCCCTGCAGATATTTATCAGGCGTCAGCGTGGGCATCACTTCCCACTTTTGTCAAGCATTTCCGCTTGGATGTCCACACTCAGGCAGGTATGGCCTTTGGATCTAAGGTTTTGCGAGCTGCTCTGTCATCTTCCCCCACAGTGGAGGCGTAGCTTTGGTATATCCCACTTGTCTGGACTGGTCTAGCAGGACGATATGGAAGGTGACATTTTACTTACCAGATAATGTCCTTTCCTTGAGTCCTGCTAGACCAGTTCAGGGCCTACCCCTGGAACTGTGTTTTGTCTGTGATTCTGTGGCGGTACCTTTGGGGCTGCTATGATTTATATACTTGGATCTGGAGGTCCATATTCTACAAACAGTCTTCTATTTATGCTTTTCTGTGCATAGTTCTCTACTGGTAGGGGAACACAACCCACTTGTCTCTACTGCTCTTGCAGGACTCAAGGAAAGAACATTATCTGGTAAGTAAAATGTCACCTTGAGCAGCTTGTGACCACACTGGAAAATGAGTGTAAAAATGCTTAACATGTGTTTGGGATACGAAGACATGTGACACTGCTTGTACATTGTTCAACTGACATATTTGTAGAGAGTTTATTTCCTACTATGAGCAGGTGATGTTGAATACACAGGGCCTCTGTTGTAGATCATGGTTCCGACATGATGTTTGGTTTGAGAGCGACAATTTTAGGTTTTGTGATAAAATGAAGATTTGGCAGTTTAGCCAGGCCGTTACTAGAATTGTATGAAACTGGCCTGTTCTTATGGCATCTATGAGAATGTTTGATGGGGTGAAGTGGGTGTATTATTCAGGAGCAGTGTTTTTTGGGAGATCTTAGGGGAATTTGTTATGTTGCAATTAACTTTTTTGTGTTGTGTACCTCGCTTTGACCAGTTTTGAAAAGATGAGTAATCCAAGTGGAATAAGTAACAAGTTAAAGTGTACACGTGTAATGTGACACAATTGCATGTTTCCCCATTTGCAGAATCGGGCACGTGGGGGATGCATGTGTGTGCATCATGGGGAGTGTCAGGGGTGCATTCATGTCTGCCTCTGTATGGATGTGTTTGTCTCATTGGCAGTGTTGGGGGATGCATGCATGCGTGCGTTGGGGGTGTGCGTTTCTGTGTGTGTCGAGGGGTATGTGTCAGGAGGTGTATGTGTCATGGGGAGTGTTGGGAGGATGTGTGTGTGTGTCTTGCCATGGTCTCGTCTTCTCTCCTCTAACCCTGCTCTTTTTTTATGCTCCAACCCTTCTCTGCTTTTATCCTCATCCAGCCCCTTCCCATTTCTATCTTTCTGATCCTACCCCTTCTCTTAAACTATGCCCCCTCACTCATCTCTAATGGTTAAAGCAGTGGGCTAGAACCAGGGAAGTCAGAGTTCGAATCTCACGGCTGCTGCTTGTGATCTTGGGTAAGTCAGTTAACCCCCCATTGCCTTAGGTACACACTTAGATTGTAAGTCCTCCAGGGAAAGGAAATTATCTGTATCTAAATGTAACTTGCCTTGAACTTCTGAGGAAAAAAAAGATTTTGGTATTGATGCATTGGCGTGAAGAAGTAGCCTAGTGGTTGGAGCAGTGCTCTGGTAACCAAGAAACCAGGATTCAATTACCACTGGCACTCCTTGTGGCCTTGGGCAAGTCACTTAACCTTCTTGCCTCAGAAGAAAAGTCTGGCAATCTACTTCTGATTGCACCTTGCCAAGAAAACCCAAGGCTGCTAGGTTGCCAGGAGTCAGCATGGACTTGATGGCACACATTGCATTTTGCATGATATAGCACACAGTGTTACTGTTTCCTGTATCTTTTTAGCTTCATTAGTACTTAACTCTCAGCTTAGTAAACTGCATTTGTTGCTTGCGGGCATGGGCTCTGGTTCTAGCTTAATTCGCCATCACAGGTTTGGCTGGGGCAAGGCATCTTGATGGTACAGCTGCAGAGGTTCATGGTTGGGACCCTGTGATTTGTTAAGAACAGCCATGCAAATGTCTTTCCCTTTCCTTGAGCTGCTGTTCTGAGCAATCTCCAGGAACAAGCAGGAATGAGTCCTCACATATGGGTACGTCGGTACCGACGGAGCCTGCGCGGGAACGCTCCCCAGCTTCCCAAAAAGGAAAGCTTTTGGGAGCATCCCACAGCGCCTGCGCGCTGCCTTCCCGCCTTTCCTAACCAACTCTCCTCAGTTCTTCTTTTCCGCGGAGCCAGCAGGTCGTGTTCCTGTCACCGCTGAAGAAGTTCTTTATTTTAATTTATTTCTTTGGTCGCGTGTCTGCCTTCTCCGACGCCGGACCGGTACCGCCGGTCTTTTCTTTTCTTTCTTTCTAAAAAAAAAATATATATATTTTCTCCTCACTTGGTGTATTTTTCTTCTTAGGCCTCCAGGCCCAAAAGAAACTTTTCCCTCATGGAAAAACCAGCCTCCGGGTTCAAAAAATGCACTAAGTGTAGCGGTACAATTTCTGTTACAGATACCCATGAATGGTGTCTTAAATGTTTGGGTCCTGAACACTCCATTCCGGATTGCCCGTCCTGCTCTTTAATGTCTAAACGAGGGTTACAGAACCGAGCAGCCAAGCTCCATGTGCTGTTGCCCACGGATGCACCGGCAGTGGCATCGACATCTTCCAGGTCTTCCTCTCCCGATGGGTCTCAGGTAACCAAACATAATCCTAGCAGGTCCTTGAAGGGCAAATCTCCCTCTAAGCATCGAGATGCCTCCGGGCTTGCCCTCGAGGATCCTGTCCCAGCCCAACAACCCCGGCGGGAAGCTCCGGCTTCCAAAGCTCCTCCTATGGGGTTACAGGTTGACATCGATGGCACGGCCTCGACCGATCACCTGTTAGACTGCTCTGGGGTACCGGCACAATCTCCCGGTACCGACATCCAGGCAGTCGTGGCGTCCATGGATCACACTGTTCAATCCATGCAGCAGGCTATAATGGCTTTTATTAATGCTGCGACGCCGACGGTACCGCAACGAGTTCCGTTGTCGGTACCGGTACCAGCACCGATGTCGGTACCGGCGCCAGTACCGGTACCAGCACCGATACCGGTACCGACTGCATCGACATCGGCCAGGATACCGACTCAGGTTCCTTGTCCAGGGCTATTTCTCGGTACAGATCCGGTACCGGGGACGCCCGATGTCGGTACCGATCGATACGCGTATCGATCATTGGAAGGGGACAGACGATACTTCGATTCCTCTGATGATTCTGATTCATCAGATGAGTCTCCTGAAGTATCGCTTACCCTTCCTGAGGAGCCTACTTCTCCAAAAAGGAGAATGTCTCCTCCAGAGGATTTGTCCTTTCAAGACTTCATAATAGAAGTGGCTAAAGGACTCTCTATTTCAGTAACCTCTGAAGCAGAGCCTAGAGCAAAAAAATTAGATATTTTAGGATACTCTAAGGCTCCCAGAGAGGCAGTCACCTTGCCCATTCATGAAATTCTTCATGAACATATGATTGACTTATGGGAGACTCCTCTCACCCTTTCTCCTCATTCTCGCAGATTGGACACTATGTACCATGTCCCTCCTTGTCCTGGATTTCAGAAAACTCAGCTTCCTCACCACTCCATTGTGGTGCAGTCAGCTATGAAAAGGATAAAGAGTACTAAAAGACACTCTTCTGCTCCTCCAGGAAGAGAATGCAGGACCTTGGATGCTTTTGGTAGGAAAATCTTCCAAGCCAGCATGCTTATTGCCAGAATCAACTCATATAGCCTTTATATGGGTATGTTTCTAAAGGAAGTTGCACAAAAACTGCACAACTTTCTCCCTTTTATTCCAGAGGATAGAAGGGATGAGTTCCTCCTTTGGCTTAAGCATACTCAAGACATTTCAAAGTTTAACAACAGGGCAGCCTCTGACTCCTTTGAAGGTGCCAGCAGAGCCTCAGGCATTGCCATAGCTGCTCGCAGAATTGCTTGGCTCCAGGCTTCTGATCTAGAACCCTGGGTTCAGGATGGCTTAGGAAATCTGCCCTGTACAGGTGAAAATCTCTTTGGCAAAGAGTGGCAAATAAAAGCCACTCAAATGGATGCAGAGAATTCTGCTCTGGATAGACTTTCAAGGTCTACCTCCATTCCTGCCAAGAAAAAGACTTTTAAAAAGTATTTTTTCAAAAAGGGCAGGTTTCCTTCCACTTCTGGCCAACAGTCTTCTACAGGTCGCTTTACTGCTAAGCGTCAGCAACCTAAGCAGGCCAGGCCTAAGTCTACAGGGGCTGCTGCAACTCAGCAGTCCCAACCTCCTCAGGGTTTTTGACTTGATACTAGAGAACTTAATCTTTCTGGCTCTACAACAGCCAGAACCTCTCACCATTCCAGGAAGGTTAGCTCATTTTGCTCCCAGATGGGAGCAAATCACATCAGAGCAGTGGACCCTCTCCATCATAAGAGAGGGCTACAAACTTTATTTCTCAGACCTTCCTCCCTACACCATGGTAAGACACTTCAATTCTCCCACATCTCTCCTCAACCTTCTGGATCAGGAGGTGACTACCCTTCTGGCCCAGACGGCCATTGAAGAAGTTCCTCTTCTTCAACAGGGGTCAGGGTTTTACTCCCCCTATTTTCTCATTCCAAAGAAAACAGGGGGATACAGACCCATTCTAGATCTCAGAGAATTGAACAAATTCCTATGCAAAGAGAAGTTCAAGATGCTTTCTCTAGGCACTCTCCTTCCATACCTGCAGAGTCAGGATTGGCTTTGTTCTCTAGATCTCAAGGATGCGTACACTCATGTCCTTATCCATCCATCTCACAGAAAATTCCTACGTTTTCTGTTCCAGGGAAAACATTACCAATACAGAGTCCTTCCTTTTGGTCTGGCCTCTGCTCCAAGAGTGTTCACCAAATGCATGGCAATAGTTGCTGCATTTCTACGCACTCTGGGAATATTTGTCTTCCCATATCTGGACAACTGGCTCATCCGAGCTCCAACCCAGTCAGAGGCTCAGATCTCCCTGAACCGCACCAGGCGCTTTCTGCAATACCTGGGACTTGTGGTAAACCTCCCAAAGTCCCAGCTCACCCCTACTCAGTCCCTGGAATTCATAGGGGCCTGGTTAGACACCACTTCTGCAAGGACCTACCTCCCTCAGGCCCGTTGTCAACGTCTAGTGCAGTTATCCTCCCAGATTCAGTCAAAGAGCCACTTAACTGCCAGGGAGATGCTACAGCTGCTAGGCCATATGGCTTCCACAGTACATGTGGTACCCTATGCTCACCTACACATGAGAGCAGCTCAATGGACTTTGTCCACCCAGTGGACTCAAGCTCCAGGAGCTCTCTCAGACCAAATAGCAACCTCCAAACGTCTCTTTTGGTCTCTCCAATGGTGGATGTCCACTCAAAATCTGTTGCTGGGGTCCCCCTTCCAACCTTTGTTGCCCCAGGCAAACCTCACAACAGATGCCTCCCAAACAGGTTGGGGAGCTCATCTACAAGACCTCTCCACCCAAGGCACTTGGTCCCCACAGGAGACCTCTCTTCATATCAACCACTTGGAACTTCGAGCAGTGTTCCTAGCTCTCAAGGTCTTTCATACCCTCCTCAGCTACAAGACAGTCCTCATTCATACGGACAATCAAGTAGCCATGTTTTACATAAACAAGCAAGGAGGAACTGGCTCTCTGTCGCTTTGCAACGAAGCTCTAAGATTATGGGCCTTCGCCAGAGAGCATCAAATCCATCTCCTGGCAGTATACCTCCCAGGAATCCAAAACTCTTGGGCAGACAGACTCAGTCGAGTTCTGCTTCCACACGAATGGTCCCTGCACATGGATCAGGTACTCAGAATCTTCCAGGAATGGGAAACCCCGGACATAGACCTCTTTGCAAGTCCGTGGAATGCCAAACTTCCCCGGTTCTGTTCCAGAATTCCGTGTCAGGGAGCTCAGGCCAAGGATGCCTTCCTCCTTCATTGGGGTCAGGGCTTCCTGTATGCCTTTCCACCCATTCCTTTGATTCCCCTTTTCAAACTCCAGAGGAATCAAGGATCCATGATCCTCATAGCTCCACGCTGGCCACACCAAGTGTGGTACCCTCTACTTCTGCATCTCTCCCAAGCCCCCTCCCTGGACTTGGGAGCTGCGCCAGACCTTCTGTCCCAGGAGGAAGGGACTTTGTGGCATCCAAATCCCAAGTCCCTTCACCTCAGAGCTTGGTTACTGAAGGCCTAGACCTTCAAGACTTCAATCTTTCTCAGCAAGTAAAGAATATCCTCCATGCTTCCAGAAAACCTTCCACTAGGCGTTCCTATGCTTTTAAGTGGAAAAGATTTTCCATTTGGTGTGCTCAAAAGGGTCTTGACTCTCTGGCACTTCCTGTGAATTCTCTATTGGAATATCTCCTGCATCTCTCCAATGCAGGCCTTAAAACGAATTCAGTAAGGGTCCATTTGAGTGCTATTGCAGCATCCCTTAAGCCTCTCAATGGACAACCTGTTTCCTCTCATCCTCTTATTGCAAGATTCATGAGAGGCCTAACTTTAACTAAACCTCCCATTCGACCTCCTCCGGTGGCATGGGACTTAAACTTGGTTCTTGGTCAGCTTATGAAGCCACCTTTTGAACCCTTAGCCACTACCTCCTTGAAATTTCTTTCCTGGAAGGTTATTTTCCTTATTGCAGTCACTTCTGCTCACCACATCAGTGAACTGCAGGCCTTAGTGGCTAATCCACCTTATACAAGGTTCCATCATGATAAGGTAGTCCTTAGGACAAATCCTCACTTTATGCCTAAAGTGGTCTCACCTTTTCATCTTAATCAAGAGGTATATTTACCTGTCTTTTTTCCAGCTCCTCATGCATCCAGTGCAGAGAGGAACCTTCATACTCTAGATTGTAAAAGAGCTCTTGCTTTTTACTTACACAGGACACAGCAACATAGAAAGTCTTCCCAGCTTTTTGTTGCTTTTGATCCTTCTCATTTAGGACTTCCAGTCTCTAAAAGAACACTGTCCAATTGGATTGTTCAGTGTATTTCTTTTGCTTACCAGAGTAAGAACCTTTCTCTGGAGGGCCATGTCACAGCTCACAATGTGAGGGCCATGGCCACCTCTATGGCTCATCTTCATTCTGTGTCCATCGACCAGATCTGTCGAGCAGCCACCTGGACCTCGGTTCATACCTTCACAGCCCATTACTGTTTGGACAAGGACTCCCGCCGGGATGCCTTGTTTGGTCAGGCTGTCCTCAGACACCTGTTTGTTTATTTATTTATTTATTTATTTACATTCTCTTATATACCGCGCTATTCTGCATCAGTGCAGTTTACATTGAACAAACTGAAATTACATTGAACAGGGCATTATAACTTGGAGATAACTATTTTACAGGGAACATGGGCTATGGAGGGTTAAGTGGCTTGCCCAAGACCACAAGGAGCAACCTGTGGGACTAGAAACCCCAGTCCTTCCGGCCCAAGGTTGCTGTCCTCTAGTGGGATTTGAACCCCCGACCTTCCGGCCTGAAGTACCTTGCCCCAACCACTAGGCCACTCCTCCACTCCATTCTTGAACAACTCCTGCCCTCCTTCCCTGAGTGGATGCCTGAGATCCATAGGAAGACGAGGAACCCTTCAGGGTCTCATACCCTTGGGGATCTCCCAGGCATCTTAGCTAGGGAGTCCCCATATGTGAGGACTCATTCCTGCTTGTTCCTGGAGATAGCATAGTTACTTACCTGTAACAGGTGATCTCTGGGAACAGCAGGAATTAGTCCTCACAACCCTTCCACCTCCCCTAGGAGTTGTATCTCTCTCTGTCTTTCCTTTCCTCTCTCTCTCTATTGTCTCAGCTTTAAACTCGAACTGAGGAGAGTTGGTTAGGAAAGGCGGGAAGGCAGCGCGCAGGCGCTGTGGGATGTTCCCAAAAGCTTTCCTTTTTGGGAAGCTGGGGAGCGTTCCCGCACAGGCTCCGTCGGTACCGACGTACCCATATGTGAGGACTAATTCCTGCTGTTCCCAGAGATCACCTGTTACAGGTAAGTAACTGTGCTGTTTCTGTCCCTTGTCTGGGGAGAGCTGCCAGTCCGGTGCCACTTATTTGTTTTATTTATTTTTTATACCGCGCTCTTTGGAATCAGTGCGGTTTACATGTATACTAACAGGTACTTTTTTATTCCCTTGTCCCCGAAGGGCTCACAGTCTAAGTGTACCTGAGGCAATGGAGGTTTAAGTGGCTTGCCCAAGGCCACAAGGAGTGACCATGGGACTAGAGACCCCAGTCCCTCTGGCCTGAAGTTGCTTGTCCCCATGCGGGAATTGAACCCCCGGCCTTCTGGCCTGAGGTAACCTGTCCCAAGCATTGAGCCACTCCTCCCTCATGTGACACGATGTGGTTTCGTCACTCCTGGCATATGCAGTTTCCTTTTTTCCATGGCCTAAAGCCTGCCAATCAGAAGACATGCTACTGCTCTCAAGGAAAAATAAGAGTTTGATTAGTGGAAGACATTGAATATGAACTAGTATTAATGCTTATGTGTTATATTGTGATCTGTTGTATGAGAGTCTTCTACAGTGTCAAATACTGACTGGTGAGCCGGTTGAGATCCATGACTGTACTGTATTGTATCTTGGCTACATACAACGATCCTTGCAAACTCCTGTCTATTTGAATTATTAATTCTCCTTTCATGTGTTTTGCAGTGGAAAACCTACAACCCATTGTTCTCGCAAATGGAGATTTGGTTCCGCTTTGTATTTGTGGTTCTCACTTTCATGGTCACAGTGAGTATGATCTGGAATGATTTAGTTTTATTTTTGTTTCTTTTTTTAAGACATTGGAACTTTTTTCTAGTTGTTTGATGGTTGGAACTGTACAATCTAGTGATAGCAAAACTAAACCTGTATAGTCAAAATTTAGAGAAATAAGCTGGCAAATTCTTCTGAAATACTAAGGTATTCCTTTAAACTTAGATAAGTGGATATGGAAAGATAACTTTTGTTGCCTTGATGCAGAAGAAAGTTATATCTTTGAAATGCATTAGCCGTGGTTGGTATGTAGTATGCTGTATATGTAGAAGAATGCTGAGAAATTTAAATGGAAGTTAAATAGAAGTTTTGACTGCTAGAAAACGGATATGTATAATAGCTAATGAAACGCAGTGAAGTTTAAACAGAAGCTCTTTTTCACTTGAACATTGGAAAAGGAAAGCAGGAACAGTTAAAGTACACAAAGTGATGGACTCTTACAAGTAACAAGCAGCTGTGGTCTAAATAATGACCAATTTTTATCTGCTAAAGCATAAAATGATATATAAAAAAAGTAAAATGGACTGTTAGATTGGGACCTACTGAATATAATGGCCTAGAGTATGACAAAGTCCAACAAATATTGATTTATTCATAGATGGGTTATTAAATTTTGAATATACAGGTTTAGTTTTGCTATCATTAGATTTTACAGTTCCAACCATCAAACAACTAGAAAAAAGTTTGTAGAGTCCCTGTGTAGGGTCTAAAGGGTGATTGGAACTGTACAATAGCAACATCTCTATATGTTAAGAAAAAAAACAGCAGAGTTACTACTTGAGCCCTACAGTGCCTGGTGCTTCCATTAATTAAGGAAAATATCAACAGTTTTATCTACATTTATAAGAACTTGTTTGAACTAGAATAGGAATTTTTCCCTTTGAAAAGCAATACGCTTAGAAAAAGATAAAAATAATTATGGATCTACTTAATCTATGCTTTGATTCTCTTTTTTCTGGCTATCTGAGAAACTGAGGTGTTAACAAATGCAATAGTTTTATAGAAACATTTGAATTCCCAAGTACAGGGGTGTCTTCTACTATTTTGCAATCTGAAGTCTTAGATCCTACGGGCCCTGTTTTTCCCCATTGACACAAAATGGGAGACCTTTAGTAAATAGGGCCCAAAGTCAAATAGCAGTGGTTGGACCCTAGACTGCCAACTGTATAAACTAATTTGGGACTTCCTAGATAGCTTGGAAGGCATGGTATGTGGCTTGGAAAAGACTTCTAGTATTTGGTTACTTGCTGAGAGCATGATCTTAATGTGCTTCTTTCATCTCGTGCTCCAGTACCCACAGTTCTGACAGCATACTACAGAATATGATGTACTAACTGATCTTATCTGGGATATATGGTAAGTCGGGGCAGATAGATGTTTTCTGATGCTTTGTTTATCTTGAATTCCAGTGTCTGTTTGCTCACTCCCTCCGAAAATTCTCAATGAGGGATTGGGGAATTGAACAAAAGTGGATGTCCATCCTCCTACCTCTCCTGCTACTTTATAATGGTAAGCCACTTTTGTGTTTCTCCTTATATTTCTATTGCAAGTACTATTATTTATCTCTATCAAATACTGTACAGGACGTTAGCAGTGCCAGTGGTCAGTTGGTAGTACTTATATACGCCGTTAATTTATGCCTTTTCTTTCTCCCCTGTCCTCATGGCCTCTTCCTATAGAACAGAGCGCTTTGCTTTAATTCTAGTCCTTGGGTTCAGTATAACCACTTATAGAGAGCAGTGACCTACCTGTCTTTAAACACCAGCCCAATGGTCCAGTGACAGCTTTGCATGCTGCTGTTCTAGATACCTGGGTTTAATTGCAAACATGACTCCTACTCCTTGGATTTGTAACCAGGCGTGGCAGCATACAAGGTCTATAGCAGGGGGAAGTGTTGAAAGCATTGCCCAACAACAGCACCTATTGGTTGGCTCAAGTACTCGTGTGCTGGTTTCTGGGATAGGGGATGGGAAAACTGCAGTCTACATCTCTGTCCGATGCTGCAGTGACTGAGCAATCTAGAGAGAGAAAAAGGAAAACAAAATGAGTAAAGAACTCTAGGGAACTTTGAATGAAGGCTCTTTGTCCTGCAGATTCAGTTGAACAGGGTCCACTGAGATAGGAATCCCAAGAGGCAGAGAAGGAAGCAGACAAGTCAAAAGAGAGTGAGGAGTTTGGTGGCAATTTCTTCTTGCCTTGACTGGCATCTATCACAGTGAATTTTCTTCGGTGCACTCCCTACTTACCTACCTGAACTTGGTTTGGAGCTGAGGCTGAAAGGACAGAAGACTGCTCCCTCCTGGGTTGATTCAGTAATTGTTAAACTGGACACCCAGGAGGAACGGCATCTAGTACAGTCAGTTCTCCATACCAGGCTGTTGGGCTGCCACTAAACTGACCACTGTCTCACCATGTTTACATTTTAATATTCTTAGCAAAATTGTGTCCTCGACACTGTTGAATGATTATAGCTTGCAACCACTGCAGAGATTTGTCTCTTGTTGTTGACGGGGGATAGAATGTCTATAGTGTTGAAATCCCATTAGACAGGAGAACTTTGAAGAGTTTTATTGGGTCTGGTTACTCTGGTTTCTGTTGATGATAATGTGTTCCTCCTTCTTTCTATGACAGACCCATTTTTTCCCCTCTCCTTCTTGGTGAGCAGTTGGGTTCCAGGGATGTTAGATGACTTTTTTCAGTCCCTTTTTCTCTGTGCATTGCTACTTTTCTGGCTGTGTGTCTACCATGGGATCAGAGTACAGGTAGGTAAAGACCATTTAACTCTTTGCTAAACTGAAGAAAAGCTGACACGTCATAATCACTATAGGCTGTGATGCATGAGCTCGTGATTACTTCCCTCCCTTGCTTTAATGCTGTACAATGTTTTGTTTTGTTTTTAATTTATTTTGCATGTGTTACATGTTTTGAGGGCTTGAATTTATAATAGAACACCTCGGTGAAAAATCCAAAAAGTAACCTATTTTATAAAGGCACATCAAATCGAAACCTCATCCCGTCCAAAAATATTTGAAAATAGAAAAACTTAAAATAAACTCCTTCTTATTATGTTGACATTTTGTGAGATCCTTAGCTCTATATGACAAACCAGGGTTTTTTTAGAAATAGATCAATATGTCTGTGATCCATATTTATTTTAATATCCTAACAAGTGGAAATAAGTAAAAAATCATTCCTACACTCAAACAGCGTATAAGAAATAATCCTGTATGTTACAGTTCTGTAGAGGTAAAGATCTGCAATTTTCAAATATTAAACCATCAGCCTTTTATAAAATAGGCTCCCAGATTCATCTTCAATAGCATACAAATTCTAAAGCACAAATTTACACCTGCTCTGAAAAAGTTGTGAATTTCTGCATGTAATCCATGTGTGTTGTATGAAACATGTGTACAACACAACTCCACCTCCACTCTGCCCTCACTCTGCCCAGGAATGCCTGTTTGCAGATTATGTAAAAGTAAGTACTACTTACATGTGTGTGTGTGTGTGTGTGTGTGTGTGATCATGGAATTTTATAAAAACACTTTTTTTTGCATATAAAACAGGTTTCATATATGAAGAAAGCTTTATAAAATTCCCCCCATCATGCACTTGTGACTAAATGGCTTCAATTAATATCAGGAAGCCTTGAAGAAAAACGCTTATTTCTGTTATGGTCAGTGGATATATAAAAATACATCCCCATTCTTTAGGAGTTCCAGCCACCATACTGACCATGGAGAAAACTGGCATCTTTGTATGCTGACTGCTCTTATATTGGACCAGCAAAAGGATGATGTGTTGCATAAACCTCTGAGACCTCGTAAACCTTGTCTTCTGACATTGGATGTCATTTTAAAGTTTTCATGCAATGCATATCCTCCAAATAATTAGTCATCTCCTGCGTTTTGTTGAAACTGCTTATTTTTTTAGCTGCTTTTAAAAAACTTAAATTGTGATCAAATCACATAGGGTGGGCAGAATTCCAGTATCTTCTTTCAGGGCATATATTAGATAACGTGTCTCTGGGTCCCACTGATGAGTGCGTGTTGAGTATCTGGTAGTGTATAAAGCCAGTCTCCCCATTCTTAGTTCCCTGAAGTTTAGACTCTGTGATCAGTGTTTGAAAAACCTTTGCCATGAACAGACCCAGATCTAAAACAGTTGGCACCACTGATGATTTTAGATATACCTGCTATCTGACTACTTGACTGGCTCATGTATGTAACAGGGCTCTTTCCTTGCCTCTCAAACACAGAACAAGATCAAACCTGTGTATTTGTAGTTGGATTACTATAACATGGATGGGTAAATAAGACTAAATGGATGATGGGAAGCATAACTCTTTGTTTTCCTTATTGTACACTGGATATTTTTTAGTTTCTTTTAAATGAATTTGTGGTTTTCCCCCACAGGGAGAAAGAAAATGCCTTACTTTCTATTTGCCCAAATTCTTCATTGTTGGGCTTCTCTGGTTGGCTTCTGTGACATTAGGAATATGGCAAACGTAAGTGGTTTCAGGTTTTTGTTTTTCTAAATCAGGGGTTCTCAATAAACACATTCCTCAGGACACACCTAGCCAGTCAGGTTTTCAGGATCACCACAGTGAATGTGCAGGAAAGAAATTTGCATTCAGTGGAGTGGTGCATGCAAATTTCTCTCATGCCATATACATTGTGGTTATCCTGAAAACCTGACTGGCTAGGTGTGTCCCCTGATCTAAATTGACTATATTAAGGAAGCGATATGTTTGATCCTAAATCACACTTTTTCTACTGTTTGTGCTTGATTATTTCCTCTTGAGAAGACTATGTAGAATGAGTAGCAATGGTTATTGGAAAAATATTCTTTCACGGAAAATGAACCAGCCAGCCACAGTAGAAAAAGACAATCTTTTTGTTATCCTGTGCTGATATGCATTGTGGCAGGTTTTCTTGTTACTCTGTTCTGTACATAACGTGAAACAGATTGCAAGTGTATTGGCAGGATGACTTGACGGACTACACTCTGGCAACTAAACTGGGTGAAAAGATGCTGGAGGAACAAGGAAAGGAGGCACATTGAAAAATAGCAAGAACATTTTGGTACCAAACCCAAGACCTATAATTACATTATGGTTTGAATACATGAAAACAGTAGAGAATGAAACAGATGCCATTGGGTAGCATTTTTTTCTCTAGTTTGATAAGGCTTTGGAAAGACCAATCCACACTCGTGTAGCTTGCTTCAGATCATCAGATCTTCAGATCATCTCTTTGTTTCAGCTGACCATTTTTTAATGCCCAAAATGAATTACAGCATTAAAATAGCAAATAACAGAAAAAAGACTAAACAACAAGTACATCTCAAATAGAAACAATTATAAAAATATCAGTGCAAAAATACATCGGTAAAATCACCAAAGGCATAACTGAATAAAAATATCAATAGAACCAAAATACAAAAGACATTTATAAGACATTAATAGATAAAAAATAGGAATATGCATTTGTTGGTGCTTATTAGATTTTCTAAGGTGCCTTTAAAAAAAACTGTCCTTGTTAACCTACAAGTTAATGCACATTAAGTCAATTTTTATGTGTTTAAAAAGTTCTAATGCATGGCTAAAAACGTTATTACCAACAAAATTTGAAAAACGAACCCAGTTTTTTTTCTTGCACATCCCTTATCAAAAACATAAATACTAATAACTATGGGGGATGTTTACTAAAATGTGATCAGCATTTAGTGTGAGATTTAACACGCATAAACCATTAGTGTGAACCTGAGCTAACGACTACCAAGCTGCATGGTAAAAATCTCATTCTAACTGCTTAGTGTGAGTTAGAGAAGGATGAGAGCAGGTTATATAGACTGTGAGATAGGGCGTGGTAGTCTATTTGGGTTAATTGCTCCTTATTTTGCGACTTGATCTCTAGCGATAGTGCTGTGAAACATCTGCTAGGGTTCTAAGCTGCCATTTTGAACCTGGGTGGCAATGTTCAGAATCGGATGGAGATTGTTCCTGCTCTATCCACTAGACTACTAGTAAATGATGGAGAGTTGGGGGACAGGGCCGGCTCAAGGAGATGAGGTGCCCTAGGCGAGCCTTATGCCTTGCGCCCTCCCCCAGCACCCCTTGCTGACACTGCTACCCCTCTCTGTGACGTGCAGCAGCAATGTGCACAAACAATCCCGCGGTGTTTACCTTTACACTTCGGTGCTATGGGGCCATTTGCTTTTACCCCTCTGATGCTTGATGCGTTGGCATCAGGCATCGGAGCAGCGGAAACAAACAGCCCTGTGGTACCAGAATTTAAAGGTAAGCGCCATGGGGCTTTTTGTGCCCATTGCCACTACTGCCTGTCCCTTAGAGGGGTGACAGCAGCAGCAATGGGCACCCCCCTGCGGGCTGGCACTCTAAGCAATCACCTAGTTTGCCTAATGGTAGCTCCAGCCCTGTTGAGGGAGAATCGGGTGTTCAGCTGAGGGGGAGTGGTGCACACAGAAGGAGGTTGTGCTCAGGAGATGTTCCAGATAGGGGGTTAAAATCGGGTAAGGGGGGAGTTGGTCAGTGATCAGAGTGTTATGGTGTTGTGAGCTGAGCTGTGCTTTTTAGTATTTAGATTTGGCCAGCATTGGGCCCTCCCTTAACATGCATTGGCCGATAGCATGGGTGCACCACACTGTCTGCCAGTGCATATAATGTGGGCCCATGCAGAAAGTTCAGGACAGATGCTAGTCATGCACACAATATTTACCTCACAGGCTTTGCACGTACCATGCATTAATTGTTGTACCTAATGCACGGTAAGTATGAAGTCGAATTGCACTTTAGTAAACATGCCCCTAAGCAAATACAAGCTTTAAATAAAAAATAATCAAAACATAAATAAAAAATAAAATATCCATGAAACGTTAAACCAAAGTGCTTCTACAAAATGAGCTAATCCAAATGATAAATACTAAGCCCACTAAGCCCCGTCTTTGTGTCTTTCCTGGAGGACAACAGGCTACCCTGTAGACATGTTTCCTTGAGGACTGGATTCCAAAGGATGAAGCTGACAAATGAAAAACCACTTTTGCCTCATAATGGCTGCTTTATTTCTGTTAAGGCGGGAAGCTGTAATAATATATCTTCAGCTGATCAAAAGCACGTAATGAGTAAGTTGGCTTTAAGAGGCTAAGGACAGACTCTACATCTCTGGCTGTTTACTGCCTGCCTGTATATTTTGGGATAATATAAAATTAATGTTTAAAATTACTCAAGAATTGTTATATCAAATTGTGATCTGGAAATCTTGTGTACGTAAGGAGTGTGTTAAGGTGCAGCATTGGAAACGTTTGAATTTAATATAAATAGGAGTTTATGCTCACTCCTGTCACTGAAAGGGTTTGAGGTAGCTTATAATCATCAAATACTTAATATTTAAAAAGACAATAAAATCATACTTTTAAAACAAAAGATGCTTACTAGTACAATAATCATCCTATCAGAACTGACTCACTTAATGAACAATTTAAAATCCTGTCAAGCTAATTCTTCCACTTCATTTGATCACACCATTGCACAATACCCAAATTTTAGATAATTCTGTTGAAACTGAACTTTCTTAGGGGGTTTATTCAAAATTTGGAGTGCAGAGCCCCTTAATATTCATTCCTATAGCTGTTAGAAATGCCATCCATCAAGGTTTGTAGGCTACCAGGTTATCCCGTTTGGACCTCAAGGGATGACTGTGGAACACATAAACATTGACCATCTCAGATGTATATTCAGGATCAATTACCCCAAATAATTTTGTAGATCATAGACAAGTTTAAAAGGAGTTCAAAAGGATAATGGCAGCTAATGTAGAGCTCTTAAAATAGGTGAAGCTCTGTCCCATCTGTGGGCCTTTCCGATTATCATGCTATCCCTTGCATGGCAAAATGTTCATAGTTGTTGGAAAAATTGTACACTGTTGAGTGATGATTTTTGACTGAACTCTGTTATTGAAATATAAATATGAGAGGGTAGCAGTGAAGAAAAATAATTCAGATAGCTTTTCAGAAGTCTTGGGAAGCTTTATTGGATTCCTTCTCTTTGATGCTGCTGCTGGGAGAGGGAAAGGGGAGGCGGGGGGATGGGTAAGTGGGGGGGGGGGTGTGTTTGCCTAAATTAAGCTATATGTTGAACCTGGGGAGATGGGGGCTCTGCTTGGGTCCTCTTGTTCAATCTGTCATTTAATAAGAAATGCTGCTCCTTGTAGTGAATTAGCAAATGTTATATGTCAGTTGCTTTGTCGTGTTTTATCTTCTTGCATAAAACTTTTTTTTATCAAAGTTTACAATATTAGCTGAAATCAGCAAAGAAAAATTCCATTAAACTCAAAAAGTATTCAATAATACAAAGAGCAAAGGAAAAGTAACCCACATCTAGGGATTCAAATCTGGGCTCTAATAATAATAAAAATCAAGAAAAAAGGCAACTTAACCACTATGGAGGTGAACAAAATTCTTAACTATTACCTGCTGCCATTGTATCTTCTTTATCTACTAAAAATTTCTCTAAATGGGAAACTTCAATAATGGGGAAAAAACGTCCCCATGCAGTGTGACCATGCACCTGCAGGGAAAATGAAGAAAGAAACTAGCTCGCAGAGCTAAGACTCAGGGTTTTAAACTAAGAAATTGTTTCCGTCGAAGTTGTGTACTACGAGTCGCATCAGGAAAAATATTAATACGCTGTCCACAGAATTGGATCTCCTCCTTTGGAAAAAAAAAGCTTTAAGAATTCTAACCTTAATAGTTTCAGAAGGAAAGGTCATCAATAATGTGGATCAGTGAGCAATATAATCTGTGGAATCCTCGAGGAAATCAGTCAGGTTTTGGTTAACCGACAGGGTTAAACATCAAAGGTGTACCCTCAGAAGGGTTGATCACACACTGACGGGTAGGAAGATAATATATATTCAAAAATTCTATTGACTCTGTGATATCTAAAACTTCAACAAAATATTTCCTAAGCAATATATCGGGAGAGAGCAAATGTGTTTACAGAAAATTTAAAAAACACAAGTTGCGGGTCCTAGAGGAATTCTATAGTGCCTCCATCTTCACATGAAGAACCAAAGCATCCGATATATGTGCTACCTGAGCCTGCTGAATATGCTGTACTAGAGGTTGTAATCCAGAGACCACAGTATTTGTTAAAGATATCTGATCACCCAATTCTTGCAAACAAGTCACTGTTTCCTGTGAAAAAATACATAATGAGGAAACCGTAGAACTTAACTTACAATCAGTAAACCTAATAGCACTCCAAATATCCTTTAGCCTGATGTCACTCTGAGGGAACAGTCAGGGGCTCAACCAGACCCAGAGACTTCCCAGAAGCTTAGCAATAAAATGTATTGGACTGTAAGATACTAAAGAGCTGCACTCTACAATTTCAAAACAGAGCCAAATTTTACAGTGTGTCTGTGCAGTTACTTTAAAGCAGGGCTTCTCCTTTCAAAATGAGAAGTGTTATTCATTAGTCAAGCAATGGAATCTTGCATTAACTGCATCTTTTTTTAGCCAAAGCAATATAGAATTATAGTATTCAATTTGTATAAACATACAAACATAGATAAGATGTGAATATGGAATTCTCAACACTTTTTTTGGAATGGTTCAGTTTGATTTAATATTGACCTGTCTTTAATACCTTGAGCAATGGGACAAATCTGCTTGACATTTCTAAACTCTGGGAACAATAAAGTGTATAAGGTTCTTTCAATCCACTGACTTGTCAGCAGTATGGACTGACAACGTATCACCAGGTCCTGATGCAGATGTGATGTGGCACTGCACAGCAGTGCTAGAGAAAACATCATGATATGAGGTAAAATGAAAGCTGCTGATGTTGGACTAGGTCTCTCTTAACCTAGTGTCACAGTTACTGACTGCAGAGTTCAGTTTAACAGGAAGTATGAGTTTCCATGAGATTCTGCGAGAGGTTTTGCCATGTCTGCTTTACTATTATACAACTGAAAGTGTTGAAAAATTAGTAACACACACATTTAACTGTGGGCCGTCATTTGCTGATGGTACACAGCCTCTTCTGGTTGACTCTTGTTTCCCTGGTAGGTGTGTTTTCAAGGAGCTTTGGGATAAACAGTTTGTAACGTGTGAAGGAGATAGATGGAGAGACCCTGGTGATCTGTTTAGCTGCAGATCCAGGTTGTTGCAGGATTTTGGGGGTGGGGGGAGGTTTAATCCTAAAGATAAGTCTGGGTCATTCCAAGTAGCAGAAATACCAGATACTTCTATGTTATTATAGTAAGTAACTGCAGGAAATGACCAATGGGTTCATCTGGTCTGCTCGGTTACCTGTATCCACATTGCCCACTTGTATGATCTCTCTCCTTATTCAAGACAGTTTCTTCATATCTCATTTGCACGCTTATCTTGTTCAGAGAGGCATATATATTCTCCACTTAGTTGACTCCGTGTTCCTGCCTTTCTAGGTCTCACCACAAAGCTTTTTATAATGATCTAAATATCTACCCATCACTAGCCTGGCTTTTGTCTGAAAATGTGAACCCTTATGCCTCCTGTGTAGTCTGCCAGATAGACCTATTACATGAATGTCCATGTTTCTACTAGGCCTTCTAAGAGCTGATACTCAGCAACAGTAAATCTGGTTAACTGTAAGTCAAAGTCACAGCCCTGCATATGCAGTCCTAAACTTCACCGGATGTATCCAGCTGAGTGTAAGACCTCTTTATCCATTTAAGTGGAACCGTATAAATATCTTACAGGAGGGCGCTGAATATGGGCACTGTCCAATTATTTTTTAAGCCCAGCCCCTGTAATGCCTCTGATCGCTCCCATACTTAGGGGCTCTTTTACTAACGATTAAAGTGTGTTAATGAAGTTAATGCGTATTAAGTGCTATTGTGCCTATAGACATAAAAGGGTTGTGGGCACATAATGCGCATTAAATTCATTGCTTGCATTAAAACCTTTAGTACAACAGCCCCTTAGCCTTATAACTTTGGTCTGGACATCAAAATGTTTGGTAAATTATGTGGTTGGCCACTCCAGATTTGGAAAGACAGTGCTTTATGCAGTTAACTCCAAAGTTAAGGTACTGAAGCTACTCACCTGTAGCAGGTGTTCTCCATGGACAGCAGGAATTAAGTCTTCACATTTAGATAACACCCCCAACAGAGCCCAGTGCAGGAACTCTCCCCAGCTTCTATTGGAAGCTTTTGAGAAGCTCCACTGCGCCTGTCGCCACAGTGCCATCTTGATTCAGTCTGAGAGAACATAGCTGTAGTAGAAGACAATTACTCTGAGAGGTGGGAGGATTGTGAGGACTTATTCCTGCTGTCCACGGAGAACACCTGCTACAGGTGAATAACTACCTTTTCTCCATGGGCAAGCAGGAATGAGTCCTCACATATGGGACTCCCAAGCTACAGACGACCAAAATTCGAGGAGACCACAGAGAAACCCAACAGGGGCAAAACTCAACTGTGGCATGGCAACAGGCCTTAATGATCAAGAGACCAACTATGTACAATAGCAGTGATTCTCTCTTCCCCCTTTTTGGTAGCCTGGACAGAATAGAATGGGCCTAGAGGTGATGGAGTTGGATTCTAATCCCCAAACAGATTCTAGAGTACAGATTGACTGGTTGCTGTTGCTTCGGAATTTCCCATCTCCAGGAACAAGCAGGAATAAGTCTTCACATATGGGTACGTCGGTACCGTCGGAACCTGCGCGGGAACGCTCCCCAGCGTCCAATCAGAAAGCTTTTGGGAGCATCTCTCAGCGCCTGCGTGCTGCCTTCCCGCCTTTCCAACTGTCTCTCCTCAGTTTTCGTTTTTCCGCGGAGCCAGCAGGACATCTTCCTGTCACCGCAGAAAATTTTTTCTTTAAATCTTTTACTTTTTGTTTTCTTGTGGTCGCGGCTGTTTCCCCGACTCCACCGGTACCGCCGGTGGTTCTTTTCTTTTCTTTTCCCTAAAACTCGGGGAGTTTTTTTCCCTCTGTTTCTGTCTTGAATTTTTGGGCCTGTAAGGCCTCTCCATTATGGCACCGCCTTCTCCTAAGAAGTGCCTTAACTGTGGAAATACAGTTTTCTTTTTAGACTCCAATAACTGGTGTCTAACTTGTTTGGGTCCTGACCTCTTTCTTCCAGAGCCATCAGGCTACAATTTTATGAGAAGAAATTCTCCATTTCGAGTTTTCCTCGATGCCGTTTTCCCTTCCAGTGTAAGGGCACCGACCATTTCTTCTCTACAGGATCAGGTAACCCACAAACAGTCTGTCAAGACTAGCCAATCCTTGGGTGGTAAGTCTCATGCCAAGCATGATGACGGCTCCGGCCTTGCCCTCAAGACCTCATTGGCTTCAAAACCCCGGCGGGAGTCTTCGGTCTCCAAAGCCTTTCAGGGGTTTCAGGTTGTTCCTGGGGCTCACCCCTCACAGAACATACCTGAGCCATGCTCGGGGGTGGCATCCGCTTTGAGCGGTACTGATAACCCGGCATGGGCACCGGTGTTGAGTGCTCCACTCTTCACCAGGGATCGTCATCTGGCATCCTCGGTACCTTCAGGACCGATTGATACGTTCCAGTTTGACTTTCCAGTATCTAAGCAATGCACGGTGGTGGCATCCGCTTCCAGCGGTACCGATACCCCGGCATCGGCTCCGGTGTTGAGTATTCCACTCTTCGCCACAGATCGTCATCGGACGTCCTCGGTACCTTCAGGACCGGTCGATACATCCTAGATTGACTTTCCAGTATCGACAGCATCGCCGATAATACCACCGACGTCGGTACCCTCCAGACATGCATCGATAGACTCGCTTCCTTCGATGCCGAGTCTAGAATCGATATCTAGTCTGGAAGACTGGGTACCGACGCGTCTCGGAACCGACACACACCGATTTTGGATGTGCAGTACCGAGGATATTCACCGAGACTTTCCAGTTTCCTCGGTACCGTTTGAGCAGCCTCCGCTGACTGTTTCGGTGTCGATATCGCCTTCGATTCCGGCTCAGCCACCGGTATCGGTGTCGATGCTGGTACCCGCAGTAGCATCGGGACCAGCTCCATCCATGCTTTTTTCCCCAGGTTCGCTCCTTTCTATGCCTAGTTTGGAATCGATACCTAGCATGGACGATACAGTACTGATGGTTTCAGGTCATACTCGCCAGTCCCAGTATCCATTCATTAGAGATCCTGTTTTGCACCAGAAAAGTACATCCTCTGGTGCCCAGCCTAGTTTTTCAAGTTTAGCCTGTCCAAGGATTGTTCCCATTGGAGATCCTTCTTTTCAGAAATTTCTCCTTGACATGGCAACATTCCTGGCTATTCCTATCCCTGGCTATGATCCTACACAAGGCTTTTCTGGGAAGAAGGAAAATATAATGCTTCCCTTGCATCATTCTTTACAGGATCTTCTTCTGAAAATATGGGAAACACCTTTAAGGGCTTCCCCACCTTCTACAGCAACTGCTCTTCTGTATCAGGTGCCCCCCTCTCCAGGGTTTCAAAAGACTCATCTTCCCCATCATTCCATTGTAGTGGAATCAGCAATGAGGAAGGTAAAAAGCAAGAAGCATTCTTCTTTCCCGCCAGGTCATGCATCTAGAACACTAGATGCTTTTGGACGTCAAAGCTTCCAAACATCTATGCTGGCATCAAGGATTCTCTCATATATTTTTTATATAAGTCTATCCCTTCAGAAGGTCACAGAGAAATTATCTCTTTTGACTCCTTTTCTTTCAGAGCCCAAGGCTGCAGACTATTCCTTGCTTCTTAGTCATAGCCAGAATATCTCTAGGTTTCTTTCTCGTGCTTTCCTAGACTCCTTTGAGTCTGTTAGTAGAACCTCTGCTATAGCCATAGGAGCACGACATAGAGCCTGGCTCCAAGCTTCAGACTTGAGCAGATGGGCACAACAAAGACTGGGTAACACTCCTTGTACTGGAGAAAATCTCTTCAACAAGGAGTCTTTACGTCAGGTAGCTCATTGCTCCACTGACTTTCCTGTTTCTGAGGGCTATCCTAAACCTTCTCCTTTCCCAGTAGGTAGGAAATGCCCTACCAAACCTTCTTTCCCTAAAAGAAGAAGGTTTTATTCTTCTCCTGCCCATCATATAGATGTTCCCAAACAGGGGAAACCTCGCCCTGGTCTGAAGAATCCAAACTCCAGCCAGGAAAATTAACCCTCAATAGGGTTCCAATTAATCTGTTATAATATACAGTTCACTTCTTCTCATTAGAAGTTTTTCACTGTTTTTTCATTTAAACCTCGACACTTGGATTCCTGTTTCCAGGACATCCACTTGCTGAGCTGTCAGGATATTCATGTTTATGGGTCTCAGGATTTTCCTCCTCTTCCTACACTGAAGAGAGGTTTGCCAACTATCTCATGATAGTTTTTCTGTACCACCATGAATTTTTCCTTCTACAGACTTACCATATGGCAAGTCTCACCTCAGCTCCTATTTTTTCTTTACCTTCTTTTCCAGGGTTCCCCTGTAACAGTGGTATCATACCAATGGAAGGCTTCCTTAGCCTTTCCAGTCTTCCTTTTTTCCTGCTCTGGGCAGCCTGTCAGACAGGGACAGGATATTTCTTCTTGTTCTGTCTGTTCTTTCTGTTTAAAACAGAAAATTCTTTCTGATCTGCCATTCAGCAGCTGCCCATGCAGGAACTTCAATGATTGGTCTACTGGTACTTTTCTATAAGTTCCAGTATGGTCTTCCACTACTTTTGTCCAACCTTAGTAGTGCTTCCAAGAAAGTCCTCATCTATCTTGGATAATCCTTATAACTTCATTTCTGCCATCTCCAAACCCTTGGAGTTGGCAGCATAGTTGAGCTGGCAGCTGGTTATCTCCAACATCCAGTTTTATTTCCCAACTCTCCTGCTAATGCTCTCTGCAATCCTACAGAGAAGCTTTTCACTATGGGCCTTTGCTAGAGAGCATGAGGGTTTTTTCTCTAATGACTATCCTATATAGTTGGAAAAGGCTTCCTCAGTCACCTCCCAGGACTATGATGGTTCTTACACCCTTCTATTCCCTTTTAATAAAGGACATAAGCCTTTCCAACGTGACAGTCTAAAGAGTTACCAACTTCCTACAGGAAATAGGCTTTTTTTTTTTCCTTGCGACTTGTTCTTATGGACAGCACATATTTAACTAAATAACGCATGATACCCCACCCCTTGTCCCTCAAGTGGGTCTACCTGGTGTCTCCCCTATGCGTATTCTGTCCCTTCACCATGTTAGAGTTCTACTGGACTCAGGACGTGCTGTTACAGACTAATATTATCCTCTGTTTTCTCGCAACCAGTCTGGTTATTTTACTGGGTAGCATTCTACTCCATCTTAACCAGAGGGAATAGATTCTCTATATCTTCTCAAGTAGGTTCCACCTTCTTGTTATGAGATGAATCATTCCTCTTCACATCTTCCATGTGAGGATTCCTGTAGACATATCTCTTTCTGCTAAATTGCAGACATTTCTCTTTAGACCTATATATATATATATATTGTGATAAGGAGAGTGCAGCCCAGCCAGGGAAAAGTGGAAAAGGGAAGAATTTTTCCTCTTTGCGGGGGATGGGCACACAGGATCACATAGTCCACAGCAGGAACCTGGAGAGAAACCTAGAGGGCAGACCTAGCTGGAAGTCACGCCCACACTCCAGGTCAGCCACAGACAGGAGTGGGAGGTACAGAAGGGCGGAGCCAGGAAGGGAGTCGCCCTGCTCAGTGTTTGAAAGGGAGCAAACAAACACTAGAGATAGAGTCGGTTGGAGGGCTGGTTCAAGAGGTGGTTCAGAGTGCGGTTGGAAGCATGGTTGGAGAGCTGATTCAGGAGTTGGTGCAAGTGCTGGTTGGAAGCATGGTGAGAAGCATGATTGGAGATACAGTTCCAGTTGCAGTGGCAGTTGTTGTCGGAGTTGCAGTCCAGGCCTAGGTGGGAGTTGCAGCTCAGGTTCCAGTCCTGGTTCCAGAAGGTACAGAGGGAACAGCTCTGTAGCCAAAAGGAGCAGCAGAAAAAGGAACCGCTATAAAGACAGTCAGAGAAGGTATAAAGGAAGCCACCATACTCAGCGCAGTAGCCACCGAGGATATAGGGAAGGTTCCAGGGGGAGAACCACCTACCCTAGCAAGAGAGTGGGAAAGTGTTACCACAGGTCTCTGCCCTACGCTGAGGCAGAGGGAGTCCTGACTGGCCAAAGCTCTAACCAGGAGAATATTGCACAAGAAGCCCAAGGTAGGAGAAGGGAGGCAGCAAGGCCTTCTAAGTATGTTTATTCTTCTGACTCTGGTGAAACTGTTATGCCTCAGATAAAACAGCACAAAAAGAAATGTTGTACCAGGAAGGTTAAGCAAGAGCAACTCATAGGAGACCTGCCTAGAGCAGGGAAGGCAAGAAAGTGGGAGAGGTTGTTTAACCTGTTAAAAAGTCTAAAGCAGAAAGTTCCTGAGCGGTACCTAGCAGAACCCTGCTACAGCTCAGCAGAGAGTATGGACATTGAAGCCAAGGAGGCTGAGGTAAATTCAAATGTCTCAGAGATGGAATGCGATGCCTGCACTAAGGTAAATTAGTGTGAGCCAGAAACACTTGATATTGGAATTCACTGTTGTTTTGTTTTGGACATTTGTTACTGGAGAATTATCCAATATTTTATTTTGTCTGGAGAGTACATGTGTTTGGGAGAAATTGTATCCACTTACCTGCAAGGAAGCTGAATAAATTCCTGCGCGCTTTATAAACCACTCGGCCTCATCATTCCTTACACAACTACAACCCTAGGAAATAGAAGAGGTGATCACCCGTCCCTACTAGGCGGCCACCTGGTAGGGGCGCGAGCGTCACAATATATATCTATATCTATCTATATCTATCTATATATCTATATCTATATATATCTATATATCTATATCTATATCTATATCTATCTATCTACACAAATATATATATATATATATGTGTTTCTCTGTTGAGATACTCTTTTAGGTAGATATGTATTCACATACTTATCTCTCTAACTGTCTGTGCTTATAAAGGTGTTTTCTCCTTCCTATCTGTTCCAGACAGTGGGTTTTCACATGTTCATACTATTTCACAGTATGTTTCGATTTTATGCATACAACCACTGCTGTGGTACTGACAGCTTTTACCATAACCTTAGGTTCAGGTATCCCTGAAGCTCCCTATTCCTTTATCTTCCTACCTCTCGTCAGTTAGGACAGACATGGGGGATCTTCAGTAGCTCTGAGGTTTCCAACTCCTCAGACATCTGTCCTTCCTTGGGATTACGGGGTTTTTCTCCTTACCCCTTCTTCCCTCAAGGACTAAGCCAATTTTGTCCAACTCGGTCAGTCTTCCTCTTTTGCTCCTAGCTATAATTAACTCTGTAGCCAAAAGAGTTTTCAGCTTTTTCCATAAAGCTTTCTACTAAAGACTCACCGTTTTTGTTCTTCCCCAGTTGAATCCTGGGGTCGCCTATCAGTTCCAGATTTGACCTTCAACTCAGTTCTGTGAGGTCAACTTGAAGATTCCTCTACTGGATCCCCAGTAGATTCCATCAGCCTCTCTACTTCCTGCAATCCAGTAGGTGAGGTCCATATGGTGATTGTTCATTTCAATACATTTCATGATGCTTATCATATATACAGGGATTCCTTGTCTGTAGTCCTATTTTAGGTCTGCTGTCTCCTACAGCTTCTCTCTTCTTCAACTCCTACCCTCCATCCTTGGGATGGAGCATGTTTTAATCACCAACATGCTAGGGCTCCAGGCATCTTAGCTTGGGAGTCCCCATATGTGAAGACTCATTCCTGCTTGTTCCTGGAGATAGCACAGTTACTTACCTGTAACAGGTGATCTCTGGGAACAGCAGGAATAAGTCTTCACAACCCACCCACCTCCCCTAGGAGTTGTATCTCTCTATCTCTCTTCCTTTCCTCTTTCTCTCTTTGTCTCAGCTATAAAACTCAACTGAGGAGAGGCAGTTGGAAAGGCGGGAAGGCAGCACGCAGGCGCTGAGGGATGCTCCCAAAAGCTTTCTGATTGGACGCTGGGGAGCGTTCCCGCGCAGGCTCCGTCGGTACCGACGTACCCATATGTGAAGACTTATTCCTGCTGTTCCCAGAGATCACCTGTTACAGGTAAGTAACTGTGCTTTCTAGCCAGTAGTGAGATGTGAATGTGTGGCTGCAGATCTCGTCCATGGAGACAGAGCGCAAGTTGGTTACTGATGCAGCCATAGCTCTGACATGAGCAGTGACATGACCATCAAGGCTCAGGTCTGCCTGGGCATAACAAAAATAAATGCAGTCTGCCAGCTAAATTGAAAGAGAGCATTTGGAAATGGCAGCCTCTAGCTTATTGGGGTCAAAAGAACAAAAGGCTGGATGGACTTTCTATGGGCTTTTGTCCACTCCGAGGAAAAGGCTAAGGTTCACTTGCAGTCCAACACGTGCAAGTTAGCTTTCCCTTGGTATGCATGAGGAAAAATGTTGGAAGAACAATTGACTGATTAAGGTGGAAATCTGATACCACTTTTGGAAGGAATTTAGGATGAGTATGAAGGACCACTTTATTATAGTGGAATTTGGTGTAAGTCGAATGAACTACTAGAGCCTGAAGCTCGCTCACTCACTCTATGTACTGAAGTGATCACCACCGGAAATAACACCTTCCAGGTCAAGAACATGAGAAGGACAGGAATTCAGCAGCTGAAATGGAGCTTTCATGAGCTGCCCAAGAACCACATTGAGGTTCCAAGATACTGCAAGAGGCTTTAAGAGAAGCAAGCCCTGCATAAGGAGAACAACTAAAGGCTGTACTGAGATGGACCTTTCTTCCACACCTCAATAATACACCCCAATTGCAATAAGGTGGACCCTGATGGAGTTGGAGTTAAGTCTAGACTCAGAGAGATGTAGATTTTCAATCAGTTTTTGTATGGAACAAATGAAAGGATCTAGGGCCTGTCCTTCACACCAGACAGCAAACCTCTTCCACTTGCAAGAGCAGGACTTTCTTGTAGAAGCCCTCCTAGAGGCCAAAAGGACCTTGGTTACCCCCTCTGGCAGGTTGAGCTGAGACAACATTAGCTTCTAAACATCCATGATGTGAAGGCCAAGGACCGGATGTGGGAGTGCAACATTGTCCTGTCTTCCTGCATTATGAGATTGTGTGCGCGCATGCATGTGTGGCAGAACCGTAGCAGCTCCTGACTGGAGAGCTGTAGCAGGAGAGGAGACCATGCCTGTCTGGGCCAGTAGGTAGCAATGAGAAGCATCATGCTGCCATCTGATTTGAGCTTTAGGAGGGTCTTTGCAATGAGAGAGGTATTGGAGGATAAGCGTATAGAAGACCCTCCTTCCAGTGAAGGAGGAAAACATCCAGTGCTAGTCTGCTGTGTGATCTTACTCTGGAGCACAACTGTTCCACCTGGCATTCTGCGGGGTGGTGAACAGATCTATTGCAGGGATTCCGCACTCTGAAAAGATGCGAGTTGCAACCTCCCTATCCAGTGTCCACTCGTGCATTTGGAGGACTCAACTCAGCCTATCTGTCAGAGTATTTTGCTCACCTGGCAGGTACATGGCCCTCAAGTCCATCCCATGCAGAATAGTGAATTTATACAACCTGACTGCTTCCCAACACAGGAGGTACGAACCTGTTTCTCCCTGATTGTTGATGTAGAACATAGCGACCTGATTGTTGGTTTGAATCAGAACAATTTGGTTGGTCAGTCGATCTCAAAAAGTCCTTAGGGCATTTGCCACTGCTCTTACTTCCTTGGTCTGATGGAGATTTTCTTGAGTGGACCAATTGCCCTGGATGTGCAACCCATCGATATGAGCTCCCTACCCCAGCTTGGATGCATCTGTTGTTAGAACATTTTGGAGTGGAACATGTTGGAATGAAAGACCCTTGAGTAAATTGTGATGGACTGTCCACCATTGTACTGACTAAATAAGAGGGGTGGTGACATACAGACGATTCCTGAGTCGAACTATGGCCTGGGTCCATTGAGCTTGCCTCATCTGGAGGGTGTGCCAAGGGTGTGACATGCAGTGTAGAGGCCATGTGGCTTAGTACAGTCAATATCTTGTGAGCTGCGACCTGCTGACTCACTTGAGCTTCCTACACCAGCGCTGTCAATTTGTGAAGTCTGTCATGTGGCAGGAAGGCTCTTGCTGAGTCATGTTGAGCAGGGCTCCAATGAATTCCAAATGTTGTGTTGATTGAAGGTGGGATTTTGGATAATTTACCACAAGCTCTAGTAGTTCCAACACCTGAATGGTCAGTCGTGTTGATTCTTGGACTCCTTCGGGAGTTGCACTCTTGATCATCCAATTGTCTAGATAGGGGAAGACAAATACTCCCAGTGTCCATAGCTAAGCTGCTACTACCGTGAGGCACTTTGTGAAGATGCAAGAAGCTGAGATCAGGCCAAAAGGCAACACTCTGTTTTGGAGTGTGTTCCCCCAGGACGAATCTGAGAGACTTCCTGTGAACAGGCATCCTTAAAATCCAAGGAGCATAGCCATTCTTTTTTTTTGTAAGTAAGGAAGCAGGATGAACTTTTCTTTTACTAAGTACAGGTTCGGACCTCATAGGTCTAGGATGGGACAGTATCTCCTCATTTTCTTGGGGATCAGGAAGTACCTGGAATTAAAACTCTGAGCTCTTTGCTCTGGTGGCACAAGCTCAATTGTGAGATCTGACAAGAGGGCGGTGATTTCTTCCTGATGCAGAGGGTCGAGATGATGCACCCTCGGGGGGGCAATTTTGGTAGTAGTTCCACTAAATATAGTTGATAACCGCTTTTGATGATCTGTAGAACCCAAGAGTCTGAGGTTACGAGGGGCCACTTTTGTGCAAATAGAGTGAGCCTTCCCTTGACTGTAGGGGTTTTTTGTAGCGGTAATTGGAAGATTGGCTATGCTCCACAGGAACCAGTCAAAACCCCACTCCAGATTATGGCTGAGGAGACAGCTGGGCCTTCTGAGGCTTCTCTTGATGCTGCTGTTGCTGAGGGGCCTTTTTTGGTTGGGAGGTCTAGGTCCCAGGAAAGTACCTACGCCGCGAGAGTTATAGGTCTTTTTCTGGTTTCCACCTTGGTACTTTCTACGATAGGCGACATGCTCAAATGTGTGCCTGGAGAGCCTGGAAATAGTAACATGCTGCTTTTCTATATAGCCAGCTTTCTTTTCGACCTGTCCCCTGAAGAGGCTGTCTCCGTGACATGGGGCATCTATCAACTTGTTTTGCACTGACTGTTCCAGGTCTGAAGATTGGAGCCAAGCGAGCCTCCATGTGCTAACACCGATAGCAGCATTTCTGGATGCCGTCTTGAAGATATCATTCAGACCATGAACTTCAAGCAGTCCTTGCCATGGGCCATTAGGGAATGAAACTGATCCAGGAACTGAGCCAGATCAGCCAAGTTGCACATGATGTTCTTCAAGAACATGCCCATGTAGAACTAGTAAGAGGCCACAGAGGGAACAAGCATGGAATTCTGGGAACATCTTCTCCCGAAAGAGTCCAATGTCTGAACCAACCTCCCTCCCTGGAGGTGCTGAGGAAAGAGTCTTAGTACTCTTGATTCTCTTTAGGGAGGATTCGACCACCGAGGAATGGTGCGGAAGCTTCTCATATCCAGGAGCATTCTGCACTCTATACAAGGAGTCAAGCCTTCTACTAATTGGAGGTACAGTGATGGGGTTCTCCCATATTCTTATCTGTACTCTCTGCATGATGTGGCGTACAGGTACGGTGTTACCACTTCCTTAGGGGTTGAGGAGTACTGTAGGATCTCCAGCTCTTCTGGCCTGGGCTCATCCTCAGTCTCTAAGGAAAATAGAATGGCCTTGGCCATATCCCTCACAAACTCTTGGAATGTCATGTCCTAAAGAAGGGTCTTGCACAACTCATGAGGTGGAGAATGGTCAGATGAGAGCTCAGGGACCTGCCTTCCTATAAATCCTCCAATTCCACATCAGTGACCTAGCCTTCTGAGTCAGACTCAGAGAGGAGGTCAAAATACTTCTGTCTGGATCATTCTCCTGCTTCGAGGGGAACGGGAGCTTCTTTGGGAGCGTTGATGCACCAATACCTTTCTAGATCCAAGAGTGCATCGGATCCCGAGATGCTAGATAGGAATATCGGCCAGGCAGGCAACTGTGTCGGGATCCTTCAATGCCCAATGTCGATGCGTCTCTCACAGGTAGGGCATGCATTTAGAGAATTGACTGTATGGTGGCCGACATCAATGCAGTCAATGTCGAGGCTCTGGCATGCTGCACCGCCAACAGCACTGCTGTGTGTTCTATGAGCGCTTGCAAAAGGCGCTTCTCCATGGCTGTTGATTCCAAAGGCTGTGGGGCCCAAGCAACTTTGACCGATGTACCCGGAAGGTGTACAGGGATATCAGCAGCTGGGTCTTGGCTGACGGTAGGCTGTGTCCCTCTGACATCCTGGAGTATGCACCAGAGTCTTCATCCATTGTTCAGCATGGTCACCCCTCGATGTTGAAGAAGACATCGAGGGGTGACCATGGAGTGGAAGAGTGGCCTAGTGGTTGGGGCAAGGTACTTCAGGCCGGAAGGTCGGGGGTTCAAATCCCACTAGAGGACAGCAACCTTGGGCCGGAAGGACTGGGGTTTCTAGTCCCACAGGTGCTCCTTGTGGTCTTGGGCAAGCCACTTAACCCTCCATAGCCCATGTTCCCTGTAAAATAGTTATCTCCAAGTTATAATGCCCTGTTCAATGTAATTTCAATTTGTTCAATGTAAACCGCACTGATGCAGAATAGCGCGGTATATAAGAGAAAATAATAAATAAGAAATAATAATAATAAGACATGGTACAATCCTTCCTTGTCTTCAGATGGAGATCGATTGATAGCCAATGCTCCGGGGTACAACGGGTGCTCTGTCCGATTGAGCTCGAGAGCCCCTCGGCATCGATGTACCGCCAGTGTCTGATGCAGCCTTGGAAGCCATAGAGTCCGATGCCGAAGCCAATGGATCAGACTTCTGAGCACCAAAAAGTGATTTGCGCACTTCTCACGATCCTTGAGTCCTCTTTTTGTCATCTGTGAACACAGATTACAAGAAGAGGGCTGATGATTGGGTCCCAGGCACTGTAGGCACCAATTATGGGTATCTGTGACTGATATGGTCCTAGAGCACTTGGTACACTTCTTGAACCAGCTGGTGGGTTTCTGGGACATGTCGTCCAGAAAAATAGCCACAGCAAAGTTGAATGGCTCTATGACGAGGACAGAGGCCCGCCACAGCACCAGAACCAGCAAGAATAAAATTAACAATCAAAGGAGAAAAAGTTAAAAGGGAGGAGAGAACTATGAGCAGGCGAATGGGACAAAACCTGAGGCAACATACCCCGTGAGGGGAAAATGGAGATATTTACTAATGAAGGTATCTGGAACGTGTCCGTGGGACTCCACAGAAAACAAAAGACTGAATCAAGATAGCATTACGGCAACAGGTGGGAAGGAGGTGTAGTGGCGCCTCAAAAGCTTTCAATAGAAGCTGGGAAGCGTTCCCGTGTGGGGGCTCCATCTGGGATATCACCCATAAGCGAGAACTCATTCCTGCTTGCCACAGAGAATTTTATAAATTGTTTTGATTGTCAGCCCCATAGTTATTACTAATAGAAACATAGATCAATTGTTTACGCTATCAGAATATAGAAAGACTAGGGGCCATGTAATGAAGCTACAGGGTAAACTATTTAAGACTAATAAGAGAAAATATTTTTTCACTCAACGTGTAATCAAACTCTGGAATTTGTTACCGGAGGATGTAGTAAAGGCTGTTAGTGTAGGTTCCTGGAGGAAAGGTCCATAAACCATTATTAAAAAGGGACCCAGGATATCAATGCTTGACCCAATACAAGCATTGTGGAACCTGTGTCTCTTGGAGATACTGCTAGGTACGTATGACCTAGATTGGCCACTGGTGGAAACAGGATACTGGGCTTGATGGACCTTGGTCTGACCCAGTATGGCATATCTTACGTTCTTATCTGACGTTTTCCAGAAGGTACATAGAAAGCATCTTGCTCTCTTAAGTGAAGTATCTTTTTCATTAGAAAACAAATAAACATTAGAGGCTTTCATTGTTCCTTTGAAGGAGAAAGGAGAGTCCAGTGTAAGGGGGTAGACTCTTTCTGATCACTTATGAAGACGGTATCCTGAAAGCACTTTAATATTTATTTAACAGGTTTTTTTATACAGCTTTATCATTTTGGTCCAAGTGATTTACATTGTAACTTAAACTTGGTAATGTACATTAAACAGGGACATTAATGTGTTTGAGCACAGTCTATTACACTTTACCAGTCTACAGTTTGCTGTAAATACGCCTGATAAATCTTTTTGGCTCTTTTTCCCTTGTTTATCTATAGAGTTAATGAACTGCATGATCCAACATACCAGTACAGGGTAGATACAGGAAATTTTCAGGTAAGTTAAAATCCTGGGCTCATTTCGTGACAGATCACCAAAGTTCTATCCTATGTATCTTCCATCGCTGCTTATTGGCAGGGCATTTAGGAGGTAATTTTATGAAGTCATTTTGCATGTATGTGGCACTTTACATGCATTAATGACCTCTTTTAAAACAACTGGTGCAAAAGTATGCATAATGACAAAGGTACAGGCTCCTCTGGTAGATGTAGATGGGGTCATGGGGTAGAGCATGGGGGAGTTCCCAAGTACATGTGCTGATTAAAAGCTGTTAATTTATGCTCATATTTGTATACTTTACATGTGTTCATTTATATCTACTATAGAACCTGTGTAATGTCCCATCTCCAGGAACAAGCAGGAATGTAGTCTTCACATATGGGTATCGTCGGTACCGACGGAGCCTGCGGGGGAACGCTCCCCAGCGTCCAATTAGAAAGCTTTTGGGAGCATCCCACAGTGCCTGTGTGCTGTCTTCCCGCCTTTCCCAACTGCCTCTCTCCAGTTCTTCATTTTCCACGGAGCCAGCAGGTCATTTTCCTGTCACCGCAGAAATCATCTAATATTGTCATCTTTTTTCTGATAGCGTCTGCCTTCCTCGATGCTATACCGGTACCGCCGGTTCTTTATTCTTTAAAAAAAAATTTAAAAAAAAAAAAATATATATATATATATATACTTTTTTCCTTAAAAATTTTCCTCTAGGGTGCCATGCGCCATTTTGGGCATTAGGCCCAAAATTTTCCTCAGTATGGAAAAACCCGCTTCGGGTTTCAAGAAGTGTTCAAAGTGTGGCGGTACCATCTCTGTCACCGACACTCATGAGTGGTGCCTTAAATGTTTAGGACCTGACCACTCCATCTCCGAGTGTGTTGCCTGTGGGATGATGTCCAAAAGGGCCCGGCAGAACCAAGCTGCTAAGCTTAGCACCCTTTTTTCCTCCGATGCAGCATCCATGGCATCGACATCTTCCAGGGCTTCCACTTCCTCTCAGGTATCTAAACATAAATCTGGCTGGTCCTCAAAGGGTAGATCTCCTTCCAAGTATCGAGATGCCTCTGGCGTTGCCCTTGAGGAACTTGTACTGGCAAAATTGCCCCGGCAGGAGGCTTCGGCTTCCAAAGCACTGTCGGGGCTCCAGGACGTTCTCGAGGCCTCAACCTCGGCAGAACTACTGGTGCCATGCTCTGGGGTACCGGCTGCTTCGTCCGGTACCGATACCTAGGCATCGGTAGCGTCAATTGACCAGAGATTCCTGGCCATTGAGTGCAGTCTGGTGGCTCTCCTTGCGGCATCGGTGCCTTCGGGACCGCTTCAGACGATACAACCGGTGCCGGCACCGATACCGGTACCGACAGCATCGACATCGGCAATGGTGTTACCAACACTGAATCATGCTGTTTCCTCAGGTATCAACAAGTCGATACCGGACCCCTCCGGTACCGACTTCGATCGGTACCAGTATCATGCTTTACAAGAGCACCCAGACAGACGATATTTTGAATCCTTAGATGACTCTGAGGATTCTGACAGCTCTGTCGATGCCGGAGTACTTCTCTCTGAGGAGCCTTCTTCCCCTAAACGTAGGCTGTCTCTTCCAGAGGATATATCAAGATTTCATCAGAGAAGTGGCTAGAGGTCTTTCTATCACAGTGGCTTCTGAAACAGAGCCCAGGGCAAAGGAGTTGGAGATTTTACAATAATCCTAAGGCTCCTAAGGAAGCTGCTACCCTGCCTATTCATGAGATCTTGCATGATCTCATGTTAAGAATGTGGGAAACACCTCTTACCAGCTCTCCTCATTCCCGTAGGCTAGATACCATGTATCGAGTGCCTCCTTGTCCTGGATTTCAGAAAACCCAGTTGCTACACCACTCCATAGTGGTGGAGTCAGCCATGAGAAGGATCAAAAGTGCAAAGAGACATGCATCTAATCCTCCAGGTCGTGAATGTAGGACTCTTGATGCCTTTCGGCGTTGAACTTTCCAGGCTTCTATGCTTTCTGCCAGGATTAGTTCCTACATCCTATATATGGGAATGTTCCTTAAGGAGGTCACAGGAGATCTAGAACTTATGAACCCTCTCCTTCCTGATAAGAGGCAGGATTACCTTACGCTTGTCAAACATGCCCAGGATGTCTGTTTGTCAATCTTGCAGCTTTTGACTGCTTTGAGTGTATTAGCAGAACCTCTGCCATTGCCATAGGAGCTCGCAGAATTGCCTGGCTTCAGGCATCTGACTTAGAGCTCTGGGTACAGGACAAACTGGGGAATATCCCCTGTACTGGTGAAAACCTCTTTGGCAAAAATTGGCAAGAGAAAGCTAATGAGCTGGATGCTGATAACACTACTCGATAGATTATCTAAGGCAACAGCTGATCCTGCAAGAAGGAAATCCTGCAAGAAACCATTCTTTTCTAAGAAGAGGTTTTACCCCTCCTATACCCAGCAGGTACATTCTGCAGGTCAATCTGCCAGATAGGAACAACAGACCCCAAAGTAAAGGAAATCAAAGCCTGCTAAGACTCAACCGGCCCAGCAGACTCGGCCTCCGCAGGGGCTTTGACTCCCATCTAGAGAACTTGGCCTACCTGGCTCTGAAAGGACCAGAACCTTCCACCATCCCAGGAAGGTTGTCTCACTTTGCCCCCAGATGGGGGCAAATAACAGCAGAGGAATGGACTCTTTCCATTGTAAGAGAAGGGTACAAACTTCATTTCTTCAGCATGCCCCCTCCTACAGTGGTAAGACAGTTCAATTCTCAATCCTCTCTCAACACACAGTTGAGTCAAGAGGTCAATTTACTTCTTACCCAGGGGGCAATAGAGCACGTGCCCATGTCCCAACAGGGCACAGGGTTTTACTCCCCTTATTTCCTTATTCCAAAGAAAACAGGGGGACACAGACCCATTTTAGACCTCAGAGAACTGAACACATTTCTGTTCAAAGAGAAATTCAAAATGATTTCTCTAGGAACTCTACTGCCATACCTTCAGAGTCAGGATTGGCTTTGTTCTCTAGATCTTAAGGATGCGTACACCCATGTTCTCATCCATCCAACTCACCGAAGGTTTCTTCGGTTTCTCTTTCAAGGAAAGCACTACCAGTACAAGGTTCTTCCTTTTGGCCTGGCCTCAGCACCAAGGGTGTTTACGAAATGCATGGCTGTAGTGGCAGCATTTCTCTGCACTCTAGGAATATTCATATTCCCTACTTGGACGACTGGCTCATTCGAGCCCCATCAGAATCAGAGGCCAGAATTTCTCTAGCAAGCACAATGCGTATCCTCCAGTATTTGGGCCTAGTCATAAATATCCTAAAATCCAGCCTAACTCCCACTCAATCTCTAGAGTTTATAGGAGCTCTGTTGGATACAAGGAAAGCAAGGTCCTATCTTCCACAGGCTCACTGCCTTCTCATTGTACAGCTAGCCTCCCAAGCAGTGTTAAAAACTCATCTCACTGCTCGGGAAATGTTACAACTACTAGGCCACATGGCTTCTATGGTACACGTAATTCCCTATGCTCGCCTTCATATGAAAGCAGCTCAATGGACTCTATCCACCCAGTGAACTCAAGCATCAGGCTGCCTATCAGACAAAATAGCAAACACAAGTCACCTTATTTTGTCCCTACAATGGTGGAGATCAACCCAAAACCTTTTGGTGGGGTCTCCTTTCCAGCAACCCCTACCAAAGGTCACTCTAACAACAGAAGCCTCACAGATGGGTTGGGGAGCTCATCTCCAAGATTTCTCTACCCAAGGCATCTGGTCTCCACAGGAGACCCACTTACATATCAATCTCCTAGAACTCAGAGCAATCTTCCTTGCTCTTCGAGTGTTCCATACCCAGCTCAGCTACAAGACAGTCCTAATTCAGATGGACAATCAAGTAGCTATGTTCTATCTGAACAAGCAGGGAGGAACAGGCTCTCTGTCGCTTTGCAACGAAGCTTTGCGACTATGGGCCCTCGCCAGAGAGCATCAGATTCTTCTCCTTGCAGTGTATCTGCCAGGCATTCAAAACTCTTGGGTAGACAGACTCAGTCGAGTTCTGCTTCCTCATGAATGGTCTCTCCATCCAGACCAGGTAGCAAATATTTTTCAAATTTAGGGAGCTCTGGACATAGACCTCTTTGCAAGTCCATTGAATGCCAAACTTCCCCAGTTCTGTTCCAGAATTCCGGCTCAGGGATGCTTTCCTCCTTCATTGGGGTCAGGACTTCCTATATGCCTTTCCACCCATTCCCCCAATTCCCAAGACCCTATTCAAGTTTCAGAGAGACAGGGGCCACATGATTCTCATAGCTCCACGTTGGCCACGGCAGGTGTGGTACCCTCTGCTTCTACATCTCTCTCAAGCCCCATCTCTGGAGTTAGGTTCTGCTCCAGATCTCCTGTCTCAGGAGGACGGGATGTTGTGGCATCCCAATCCCCACTCCCTGCATCTCGGGGCCTGGTTGCTGAGAGCATAGACCTTCATGGTCTTACCCTTTCTCAACAAGGAAGGGATATTCTTTGTGCTTCCAGGAAACCTTCCACAAGACGTTCTTATGCCTTTAAGTGGAAAAGGTTTTCAATATGGTGTTCACAAAAGGGTCTTCAGCCCTCTGCGATACCTTTGGAATCACTACTGGAATATCTCCTTCATTTATCTAATTCAGGGCTTAAGACTAACTCAGTAAGAGTCCATTTAAGTGCTATTTCAGCTTCTTTAAAGCCTCTGAATGGTCAGCCTATTTCCTCTCATCCTCTCATAGCGAGATTTATGAGAGGCCTTCTTCTAACTAAACATCCCATTAGGCCACCCCCAGTGGCATGGGACCTGAATTTGGTTCTGGGGCAGCTCATGAAGCCGCACTTTGAACCTTTAGCTACTACCACCTTGAAATTCCTTTCCTGGAAAGTTATCTTTCTCATTGCAATCACATCAGCACGTCGCATCAGTGAATTGTAAGCATTAGTGGCTGATCCTCCTTACACGAGGTTTCATCATGATAAGGTAGTCCTTAGGACTCATCCACGCTTTATGCCAAAGGTGGTCTCACCTTTTCATTTAAACCAGGCGGTTTACCTATCTGTATTTTTTCCAAGGCCTCATGCTTCAAATGCAGAAAGGAATCTTCATACTTTGGACTGTAAAAGAGCACTTGCCTTTTACTTACAAAGGACACAGCAACATCAAAAGTCTTCCCAGCTCTGTTGCTTTTGATCCTTCTCATTTGGGACTTACAGTCTCCAAGAGAACATTATCCAACTGGATTGCACAGTGTATTTCTTTTACCTATCAAAGTAAAAACCTCTGGAAGGTCATGTCACAGCTCACAATGTAAGAGCCATAGCAGCCTCAATGGCTCATTTACACTCTGTGTCTATTGACGACATCTGTTGAGCAGCTACTTGGGCCTCGGTTCATACCTTCACAGCCCATTACTGCTTAGACAAGGACTCCCGCCGGGATGCCTTGTTTGATCAGGCTGTTCTACAACACCTGTTCCATACTTAATCAACTCCTACCCACCTTTCCCGGTAGGATGCCAGAGATCCATTGGGGGAAGTGGAGCTCCTTCACACAGGCACACAATTTCTGGGGTTCTCCCTGGCATCTGTAGCTAGGAAGTCCCCATATGTGAAGACTACATTCCTGCTTGTTCCTGGAGATAGCATAGTTACTCACCTGTAACAGGTGATCTCCGAGAGCAACAGGAATTTAGTCTTCACAACCCACCCACCTCCCCTAGGAGTTATATCTCTCTTTTCTTTCCTTTCCCTCTCTCTCTCTGTCTCAGCTTTAAAACTCAACTGGAGAGAGGCAGTTGGGAAAGGCGGGAAGGCAGCACGCAGGCGCTGTGGGATGCTCTCAAAAGCTTTCTAATTGGACGCTGGGGAGCGTTCCCGCGCAGGCTCCGTCGGTACCGACGATACCCATATGTGAAGACTAAATTCCTGCTGTTCCCGGAGATCACCTGTTACAGGTGAGTAACTATGCTCTATCTGAATTTAAGGTGCAATTTCTGTCACTTACTCTAGTATTTTATAAAGACAGCTAGGCGCGTACTTGTTTTTATTAATATGCTTAACATAGTGCATTTTGGCTGCCTTAACCTAGTGCCCTGTTACAAAATTACCTCTTAAGAGCTAATTTTATAAACTGATTTTCAAAGGTAAACCCTGTTTTACCTGCAGGAAAGAACTGTATAAAATTAACCTGGGGGGTTATGAACATGTAAAGTAGGTGCAGAAAATATTTTTGCCTACTTTTGCACAATCCAAGTGCAGGCATGTTCTGGGGAGGAGTTTGGGCAGAGTCATGTGTATTTTATAAATACACACACGTTTTGCACCTGCTTAGGAGTTAGTGTAATCTATGCGAGTGCATTTGCCCTCAATTGTTGCAGGTTTTGTGAGACTATTACGAGGTTGTGCTGATAAGTCCCTGGCCTTGTAATGAAACAGAAAGCTGCAGGCACACTTCAGTACCGGAAGTCCGAATTATTTTATTTTATTTATTTATTTATTTAGATGTTTTTTTTTATACCGCCTTATCAAGTAATCAAAGCAGTTTACAAAGAACGATAACACAATTAACAGTATATAGCAAAACACACAAGTTAGTGAGCGAAACTTCCATAAAAGATAACCAGCAGTAACTTATTTACAATAGTGATATATATTTGCAATGAGATTTTGGAGTGGTTTACATATTTACATTGTGTGATGTATTTACATAGTTTTATAATGAAAAGGGTGTTAGGTGAATATATGGTGTGTTATGATCAGGGAAAAATTATGTTGGTTGAGTATCTGTTTTGGTTTGTTTAGTTCCATAATGTTCTGAGAAAAGCAATGCCTTAATATTTTTCTGGAAGGGGGATAGGTCATCTATGTTTCTTATTCTAGCTGGGAGGGAGTTCCTAGCCAGTAAAAAACTCATCCTTTTCCAAATTTGCCTCTCTTCTCTGATTACGATCTCCAAAAGTAGTGAGATCAGTAGTGGCTGTCTGACAAAGTGCCTAGATGATGTCCATCTGTGCTTCCGTCATTGATTTCCTGAGTTGATGGAACGTAGTAAGAAAAGGCTCTAATACTTGTTGAATGTTTGGTCCTTTTGAAATCTGTTGGGATGGCTAGAGAGTTTTGAGCATCTCCCCGCCTTTGTCTGTTGTTTGGGATCCTGTTAATTAGAAATCCAAGGTGGGATGGGGATGTGGCATGCCATTAGTATGAATGTGATAATTATGTTTTGTACTGGATTCTTCTGTGAATGGGGAGCCAATGTAACTGTCTCATTATGGGAGATCTGGTTGCCTTCTGGATTATACGAGCTGCTGTGTGTTGAGCCATCTGCAGTGGTATCAGTGTATGCTTAGGTAAACCCTGGAATATGCTGTTGCAAAAGTCGATATGAGGGTAAATCATGGTTTGGAGGATAGATTGGAAATTGCATGGATCTAGTAAGGGTATTAGATGATGGAACATTCTAATTTTTCTGTAGATAGCTTGGATTGTGTTGCTGATGTGGGATGCTAGGTTTAGCTTTTGATACCTAGATATTTAACTTGTTCTCCAGGACCAAGCAGGAAGTCAGTCCTCACTTATGGGTGACGTCAGCGCCGACGGAGCCCTCGCGGAGCAATTTTCCCCAGCTTTCAAAGAAAGCCTTTGGGAATTGCAGCGCGCATGCGCGGTCGTCTTCCCGCCCGAGGGTGCCATCTTAGCCAGTCTTCTTTTTTCCGCGGAGCCCTACAGACGTCCCCGTCTTGTCCCCGCGAAAAAGTCAAATTTTCTTCATTATTTTATCCTTTTTCCTTCGGTTCGACGCCGATCTTTTTCCCGCCCGGACTCGCGACGCCGGTCACGAGTCCTCTCACTTTTTTCGGTTTTTCTGACTTTGTCAGCTTTCGTTTTCGGTTTTCCCTGGCAGCCCGGTCCTTTGACCTCGCAGGGGCCCTTTTTCCCCCGATGGCTGCCAGTGGCTTTAAGCGGTGTGGTCAGTGTGACCGAAATATGTCACTCACTGACACACACGACTTTTGCCTCCGCTGCCTGGGCCCGGATCATGAGGAACTGATCTGTGGGCCCTGCAGCAAAATGTCCTCAAAAGCGTTGAGGAGTCGGCGGCATCAGCGTGATCGAAACTTCGCTGACCCCAGCCGTACCCGGACCTCGTCGGAGGCCTCCGCGTCAAAAGGCTCCAGCTCGGACCGTCGCCGGAGTTCCTCCGACCGGGGTTCTCCCTCCGGGGACCATCGTCGGACGGTGAAACCCGCGAGGGCGGCGTCGGTGGACGCTCCTGGTTCCGTGAGGGCCAGGTCGCATAGCCCCGATAGCCGCCCCGGGTCCTTGGAGAAGGAACACCTCCCGAAGCGACCTCGCCTGGAGTCGGAGATGCCTGCTCGGGTAAGTCCTGTGGTCCTTCTGGACTCGCCTCCGCGACAGCCGACGTCGGGCCCGATGCCGTCGGGGCCCGAGTCGGGGGCTGCTGGGTCACCTGAGCTCGGACTCAGGTTGACGGCCTTGGAGAGCAGACTGTCTGCCTTCATGGACCAGCAGCGGGCACTGCTCGCTGGCCTCGCTGGCGCCGCTGCCCCGACCGCCGGGACGTCGACGTCCAAGTCGACCCCGGAGACCGAGCCGATCCTCGAGTCGATGAGAACTCGAGTCGATCCTCGGTCGAGGTCACCCTCGGCCTCCCGTTCGGGACCGAGGTCACCGACGCCGACTCCCTCGGCGTCGGGGCGGCAGGCACCGCGCCCTGCCCGGGCCGACCCCACCGATTCCTCGTCGGAGTCGGTCTGGGAGTCTGAAGAGGAAGAGTCACCTGATTCTTTTCGGACTCGGTGTGTCCCCTCGGACTCACCTGAGTCCGAACCTCGGAAGCAGTCCCCCCCGGAGGATGCCCGGTTCTCGGACTTCGTTAGGGATATGGCCAAGGCTTTGGCCTTCCCTGTGGATCCCGAGGAGGAGCCTCGAGCCGAAGAGCTCGACGCCCTCCAGTATGACTCTCCCGCGAGGGAACACTTTACTGTACCGGTTCCTCCTATGCTGGAACGACTACTCTTCCGCATGTGGGAGAGTCCGGCCTCCTCGCCGGTCCTGAGCAAGCGGGTCGATTCTATCTATCGGGTCCGCAAGAGCCCTGGCTTCCAAAAGGCACAGCTACCACACCATTCCATGGTAGTGGAATCGGCCATGCATCGTCTTAAGAGCCAGAAGATGCACTCCTCGGTGCCCCCTGGCAGGGAGGCCCGTAACCTGGATGGCCTTGGTAAGAAGTGTTTCCAGGGCTCTATGCTCGCATGTCGTGTCCAGACTTACCAGCTGTACATGGGCATGTATCTCCGGGATCTGGCTAAAGAGCTAGCCGGATTCTCCGCTGGTCTGTCCGAGGAACCCTTGCGGAGGTTCCTGGCCTTGTCCACTGGCATTCGGGAATGCTCAAAGTTCATGTCCCGGGCAGCCTATGATGGCTTTGAAGCATCGGCTCGAGTGGCCGCAGCCGGCATCGGTGCCCGCCGACAGGCTTGGCTTCAGTCGTCAGACCTTGAGCCCTGGGTGCAGGACAAGTTGGTCGATGTCCCCTGCCGAGGCGAGAACCTCTTTGGCAAGCCCATGGCGGAAAAGGCTGCACAAATTGAGACTGAGACTCTCACCAGGACCAGGCTTTCTAGGAAGACCTCCGCCCCTTCCCAGAAAAAGAAGGGCTCGGGGAAAAAGTCCTTTTACCCGAGGAAGGCGGCTGCCTACAAACAATACCCCCATTATCAGGCCCCTGCAGCTCCCCAACAGGGCCAGCAGGCCAAGGGACGGGGTAACGGGTCCCGTAGGCAGCAAGCTCCCAAGCCTGCACCACCAGCCCCTGCTCAGCAGGGTGGGGGTTTTTGACTCGCAAAGCATAGCCTCTCCCCCCCCGCTGGTTCCTCCCAGCACCGGAGGCCGGCTGGTTCACTTCGCCCACAGGTGGTCCAGCATCACCGCAGATGCCTGGGTGCTTCAAGTCGTGCGAGAAGGCTATCTTCTCCACTTCCACCAGGTCCCTCCCTCCTATTTTCCGGGAGAACCTCCGCGACCCCCTCTGCACAGGGACTTGCTCCTTCAGGAGTTAGCAGGTCTTCTGCAGGATCAGGCGGTGGAACCGGTGCCACACCACCTGAGAGGTCAAGGCTTTTATTCCAGGTATTTTCTGATACCAAAGAGAACAGGGGGCCTCAGACCCATCCTGGACTTGCGCAACCTCAACAAGTTCCTTGTGCGGGAGAAGTTCAAAATGCTTACCCTTGGAATCCTTCTGCCCTACCTCCAGCAGGGAGATTGGCTATGCTCCTTGGATCTAAAGGATGCCTACACGCACATCCTCATCCACCCAAGCCACCGCCAATACCTAAGGTTTGTGGTGGCGGGAAATCATTACCAGTACAGAGTACTGCCCTTTGGCCTGTCCTCCGCACCGCGAGTCTTCACAAAATGTCTCGCGGTCGTGGCGGCCCATCTCCGGCTTCACGGCCTCTATGTCTTTCCGTACCTCGACGACTGGCTCATCAGAGCAGCGTCCGCTCGGGAGGTCACCAACGCCACGCGCCGCACGGTGACTCTTCTGCAGCACTTGGGCTTTGTTATAAACTTCGCAAAGTCCACTTTGCTCCCCTCACAGGATCTCGAGTTCATCGGCGCAAGGCTGCACACTCCTCAGGCGCGAGCATACCTACCGCTCGACAGGGCTCAGCGGCTCATGGACCTAGCCGACCGCTTTCGCAGCCAGCCCCTGGTCTCCGCCAGGCGCTTCCTGAGACTACTCGGCCATATGGCTTCCACCGTCCATGTGACCCCCAATGCCCGCCTGAATATGCGGTCTGCTCAATGGTGTCTCCGCCAGCAGTGGCGTCAAGCCACAGGCGGCCTAGCAGACCTAGTGCGCGTCTCCGAGCCGCTGATCTCGTCTCTCCGGTGGTGGCTCCGGCAGCCGAACCTCCTATTCGGAATGCCTTTCCAGTCACCTCAGCCGACCCGGGTGCTGACCACCGATGCATCCCTCCTGGGCTGGGGAGCACATTGCCAAGAGGCTCGTACTCAGGGCCTCTGGACCACGTGGGAGTCTGCTCAGCAGATCAACTTCCTGGAGCTCAGGGCGATCCGCCTGGCTCTCAAGGCCTTCTCCCACCTGACTTCTCACCAGTCCGTCCTTGTCCAGACGGACAATCAAGTTGCCATGTTCTACGTGAACAAGCAGGGGGGCACGGGCTCCTTCCTCCTCTGCCGGGAGGCACAGAAGCTCTGCTCTTGGGCCGTCAGTCACGGCATTCTCCTCAAGGCAGTTTATCTCCCAGGCCAAGAAAATTGCCTGGCGGACAAACTCAGCAGGGTCCTCCAGCCGCACGAGTGGCGTCTGGATCCCTTGGTAGTTCAGAAGCTCTTCCTCAAGTGGGGCCTCCCCACGGTGGATCTCTTTGCCAGTCCTCACAACCGGCAACTTCCTCGCTTCTGCTCTCGTCAGCCACACCCCTCCGGGTTGCGGCGGACGCTTTTCTGATCTCATGGTCGGGGAGCCTCCTGTACGCTTTTCCTCCCATCCCGCTAGTCTCTCGAACTCTCTTCAAGGTTCTCCGAGACAAAGCCTTCATGATCCTGGTGGCCCCTCGCTGGCCCAGGCAGCCGTGGTTTCCGCTCCTGCTGCAACTGGCGGTGGAGGATCCATTCCCTCTGGGGGTACAACCGGATCTCCTCACTCAGGATCAGGTGTCCCTACTGCACCCCAACCTCAGGTCTCTCAACCTCATGGCCTGGCTGCTGAGAGGGTAGTCCTTGCTCCCCTTCTCCTGCCGGCGGAGGTGGAGGAGGTCGTCTTGGCTTCGCGACGCCCTTCTACCCGCAAATGCTACGCCCTTAAATGGCGTCGCTTTGCAGTCTGGTGTACCCAACAGTCTCAGGATCCCTTCTCCTGCCCGGTGTCGGTGATCTTGCAGTACTTGCTACACCTCTCTAATCTGGGACTTAAGTCCAACTCCGTCAAAGTTCACCTCAGTGCTCTTTCAGCACATCATGTGCCGGTGGACGGCAGACCTCTTTCCAGCGACCCTCTTGTAGCGAGGTTTCTCCGAGGTCTTCTTCTACTTAAACCACCTCTGCGCCCGCCAGCGCCTGACTGGGACCTGAATGTGGTTTTGCAGCGGATCACCTGTCCGCCTTCTGAACCTATGGCTACCTGTTCTCTCCGTTTTCTGTCTTGGAAAACACTGTTCTTGATAGCCCTCACTTCCGCTAGACGCGTAAGTGAATTGCAGGCCCTCATGTCTGATCCCCCTTACTCTAGGTTCTACAAGGATAGGGTAGTCCTACGGACTCACCCAAAATTTCTGCCTAAAGTGGTCTCCCCTTTTCACATCAATCAGGAGGTGGTACTTCCAACCTTCTTTCCCAGACCACACTCCAGCCAAGCTGAAACGGTCCTCCATACCCTGGACTGTAGAAGGGCATTGAACTTCTACCTTGACCGTACGCGGGAGCACCGTAAAGCTGCTCAGCTTTTTGTGTCTTTTGACCCCAATAAATTGGGGCTCCCGGTCTCCAAGCGTACTCTGTCCATCTGGGTTGCGGACTGTATCTCTTGGGCTTATGGGGCAGCCGGACTCTCCTTAGAAAGTCGAGTCACGGCTCATTGCGTTCGGGCAAAGGCTACGTCAGTGGCTTACCTCCGCTCTGTTCCGCTGGCAGACATCTGCCGGGCCGCTACTTGGTCTTCGAGCCAGACTTTTGCGGTCCATTACTGTCTCGAGAGGGAGTCCCGTAGGGACAGTGCTTTCGGACAGGCAGTCCTCCGTAATCTCTTTGAGGTCTGAGCAACTCCTACCCTCCATCCCGGATGTGGGCTACCGGTGGGTGATAATTCAGCGAAGATTCTATCCTTCTGTGCTGCTGAGCTAGAGGGAGCTCATTTTTGTGCTTAGGGTCTCCGGTAGCCTTGAGCTTGGGAGTCCCATAAGTGAGGACTGACTTCCTGCTTGGTCCTGGAGAAAGCGTAGTTACTCACCTGTAACAGGTGTTCTCCAGGAGCAGCAGGAATCAGTCCTCACTACCCTCCCTCCTCCCCTTGGAGTTGCAATCGTCTGCTTATGTTCTTTTTGCAAATTTTTATGCTGTCTTTTTTAGCTATGTCATCTGACTGGCTAAGATGGCACCCTCGGGCGGGAAGACGACCGCGCATGCGCGCTGCAATTCCCAAAGGCTTTCTTTGAAAGCTGGGGAAAATTGCTCCACGAGGGCTCCGTCGGCGCCGACGTCACCCATAAGTGAGGACTGATTCCTGCTGCTCCTGGAGAACACCTGTTACAGGTGAGTAACTACGCTATTTTTTACTTCAAGGGTAGCTTCTTTGACTTGTATTTTAGATGGGGGTATGAAGTCTTTGTTTCTGGTGATAAATAGTATCTCGGTTTTACTGAAATTTATTCTGAGGTTATATGACCAGAGGCATTGTGAGGCTTCATTAAAGCATGTTATTATTTTCTGAAGGTTAGGACTATCTTTATTGTTTGGGAGGTGTACATCATTATATAATCCGCATAAATGTGATAATTTACATTGTGCTTTTGAAAAATGTTACAGATTGGTTGAAGGTAAATGTTAAATAACAAGGCAGACAGAGGCGAGCCTTGGGGGATTCCTTGCTCTTGACTATACGTGTTAGATATGGATTGTCCAATTTTTACTTGTTGGGTACGATTTGTTAAATAAGATTTAAACCATTGGAGGTAGAGCTATCAATCCCAATTTGCCTCAGTCTTGATAATAAGATGGAGTGATTAAGAGAGTCAAATGCTGAGGCGATAGGAATATCAGTATAAAAGCTTGTTTAGTTCCTGCTATTCCTTTAATATGGTTATTGAACATGGCCAGAAAAAGTGTTTCAACTCCATGGTAGGGTCTAAAACCATACTGATGTGGGTCTAGTGGAGCATGATAAAACAAAACTGCAGAGAGATCATTCAGACCTCCAGAACTGAAGTGTGCCCATAGCTTTGTTTTGTTACAAGGCCAGTGACTTATCAGCCCCCCCCCCTCGTATATAAAGACACAGACGCTTATGCTGTCTTAGCCCCAAAATAAGTGTCTACTTGGACTTCAACCTCTTATAAAATACCCTTCATTGTTGTATGCATTAGCCCATTTTGAAATGCCTTTGAATAAGGAAATTGAGTACAATAATATATTAAGCTCTGAATGCTCCTTCATGAAATACTGTCTGATGATGGGATGTTCTCTGTCTAATGATGTCAGCTCAAGAAAGATAGCTCATGAACTTGATATGTTTATAACATTTTGTAAAAATTTGAATATTTTTTTAAAAAATGATTTTGGGTGGTGGGGGGGGGGATGTAAAAATCATAGAGCAGCCTTCATTGGCTTCCCATCCGCTTCCGGATCCAATTCAAACTCCTTCTCTTGACCTATAAATGCATTCACTCTTCAGCCCCCCACTACCTATCATCTCTTATCTCTCCCGCGTTCCCCCTCTCGCGTTCCCCTCTCTTATCTCTCTTGCGTTCTTCGCTCTTCGAACAGCTTCGTCTATCTATGCCCTCCACTCGTACTGCTAATTCTAGACTTTGCTCCTTTCACCTGGCTGTACCCTTTGCCTGGAACAATCTACCTCTGTCTGTGCGCAATGCGCCCTCTCTGGACTTCAAGTCCAGATTGAAAACCCATCTCTTCTCTATTGCTTTCTGTTCTTGATTCTTGTTTTTGCTCTTCTTGTTTATTGTATACTTTGTCTTACTTGAATGTATTTGTATTTTGTGATGATCTTGACTAGATTGTGAGCTCTGATGAGCAGGGACTGTCTTTTCTTCATGTATGTACAGCGCTTCGTACGTTTGAAGCGCTTTATAAATGTTAAATAGATAGATAGCCTTCCACAAGAAATCAGAGGTTGTGGTGGAGGACAGGATGGACTGCAGAAATAGTGGTCTGAGGGATATTTTTGGTCATAATGGCCCATGTAGTATCAAATTTACATTAGCATTACGACACTTTTATTAAATAACCAATTTTTTCTTATTTAACAAAATTCTCCCTCTCAAACCCCCATTCCTAACACACACTGTTAATCCACAAAGTATTTTTTACATAAATACAGAATGTCAAAGAAGGTTTGATTTAATGAAGACCATTCAAAACACTGAAAGCAGATAGGAGGCAATCCAGCAATAAATCTGTAGCAAGAGTAAAAAAAAATGCATATACTAGTAAGAGTTCCATACTGTAAGAAAAAAAGCAGAAATGTATAGTGCAGCAAACAGTATAGTTAGACTAGCTTGCTAAGGTTGGAAGATAAATCAACCCCAGTACTCTTAACCTCCCCAGCCAGTCCCCAACTCCCCATCCCTCACTGTCCCATCTCACTTGCTATACCAGTTCCCAGCTAGTCCCAACTCACACTCCCCCAAGTTCCCAGCCAATTCCCTCTCTCACTCTCTTTCTCTCTCCCTCCCCCAACCAGATCGTTACACCGAAAATTCATGCTGTCCTTGGTCACACACACAGAACACAGTCAGACCCTCACCAAGTACTGAATACATGACTGCAAACTGAAACTAGAACTATGTAGACAAAAATTAAACTGAAATCCCAAGAAGCCAGACGCTGCATATAGTAGAACACCAGAAAAATAGAAACAGGTGCATTTCCCCATTGTACTATGTAAAACTATAAAGCAAGTTTCAACATGTCCTCCCAGTCTGGCATCAGCCTTCTCTGTTTTTCGCTATTTCCCTTCCCCTGGTACCCAGTATGTCTGTTCTTCAATCTTCTTTTCCATGCCCCCCCCCCCATTTTCAATTCAACATCTCACTCCACTAGTCCAGCATCAAACCCCCCCCCCCCCCGAGGTCAATCACAACATCACTAGCAGAAGTTAATTGCAGCTAAATACCCCAGCCTTGGAGGCAACAGCAATAAGACACAGGAAGCGCAGAACCTTGAGCCCACATCTGTGCAAAGGCTCAGCTACCTCCAGCTCCCTATGCAGACTTCCTTCTTCTGTGGGAGTGGAACACATCTGAGCCTTTGCACAGGCGCGGGGATCAAGGTCCTGCACTCCTGCTATTGCCTCCAAGTCCAGGTAATTAGCTGCGATCAGACTTGTCACTGGGGCAAAAAAGAAAGGGGAGGGTTGATGCCAGACAGAAGAGGTGGCAGCAGAGCTCAGAAGGTAAAAGTTGATTGTGCTTTGTTTGCAGAAGAAAACTGGCTGGTTTATTTAATTTATTTATTTATTTTATATTTATTGAATTTTACATTTTATCAAGAGCAAAACTTGTACAGAAAGGTGAATCACCAAGAAACATACAAAAAGAAAGGGGGGGGGGAGGAAAACATATTCCCTATTGGAAAAACATCAGTGAAACACCTGTAGTACACAAATAAAAGGAAGGGAGAAAGGGAAAAAGGGATGTTTAGATACTCAGCTGGGCTGGAAGAAACTCAGCTGATTACACTAAAGATATTACACCATAAAAAAAAAAACCTACAAGAGGGCTACAGAGGGTCTAAGACCCATCTATACATACACACAGCTATAATACCCCAGCTTGTTTAGGAGAAGTGGATGTCCCTAATAATCTGGCACTAATAAATGCAGAAAGATCATTGGGTTGAAAAAAAAATAAACCTCTGTGCTCTAAACACCACTACACCCTTGCATGGAAAGCGCAAGTAGTAGGTGGCCCCTAACTGAAGAACACTGGGTTTAAGCAAAAGGAACTGTTTGTCTTTTCTGCGTTTCCCATACAGTATCTGGGAACAGAAATTTTTCCATCAAAAAGAGCTGAGATAGTTTCTGATAATACAGCTTAAGCAGCCAATCCCTGTCAGATACCAAAGCGCAGGTTTCCAAAAGTGTAGAAAACTGCATGGTTTCTGAACTAAAAGAACCTGCATCATCCAGTACATTAAGAATATCCATATTTGTGTCCACATTTGCAGGACTCGGCTTTTTCCTTCCATGTGGCAAATAATATGCTCTAGCAAGTGGTGGCATTAAATCTGATGGTACAACAAGAACCTCAATAAGATATTTCTTGAATGTATCAACTGATGACATGCCCGGCACTATAGGAAAGTTTAAAACACATAAGTTTGCAGACCAAGCTGAATTCTCAAGCACCTCTATTTTGACACAAAGTGCAATATTGTCTTTAACCAGAGCCGATGTAACATCAGACATGGAATTAAGTTTCTGGTCACAATCTTCCATGTTTAATTTCAAATTCTCAGAGAAACTCGCATAGTTCTCCAGCTTCTCTGCCATTCAAGTAACTTGCCCAGAGATTCCATCCATCTGTAGAAAAGTGGTTGTGACAAACTTGTTATTACTTCCCATATATTGTCCTGCACAGCCGCCGAGGCGGGTAACAAAAAACATACACAATTTGTTATCACATACAATCAATACAAATAATCTAAATAAGTAGGACAGTAACTGAATTCAAAAAAGCATGGGACCAACACAGAGGATCTCTAAAGGTAAAAAGTGGACTGTTGTAGTTGTTGTTATGGAAGGACAGACTAGATAGGCCATGTGGTCTTTTTCTGTCATCATGTTTCTATGTTTCTAAGTAAATAAAATAACATATATATAATTGTGAAAGGTTGCCATTTAAAACACTATTATAATATAATTGCCATTGGAGTCCAACACAGTCATAAATATTCACACATCCAGCATGCCTATCGGACAAATTGAGGAAAAGCCTGTTTAAATAAGTGACATTTCAATTTTTTTCATCAGGTCATCAGTTCTACTTCAGCATGTAACTCAATTGGCAAAGAGTTCCAAATAGATGGAGCAGTCATAGAGAAAATTCTCTTACTTACAGACTGATAGTGAATGAATTTAAAGGAAGAAACAGCCAATAAGTGCGCATCCTGAGAACGTAAAGTTTGTAAAGGACAGTGTAATTTAAGCAAAGATGATAGACTATCAGGAGCCATGTTATGCAAACATTTAAAAGTTATCATAATCACTTTATACAATACTTGAAATTTGACCTGCAGCCAGTGCAGAGCAAATAAATGATACCTAATATCTTTGGATCATTTGCACCCAGTTAAAAGACGAGCAGCAGCATTTTGAATTGACTGTAAAGGAGACATAGTAGCTTTTGAGAGACCTAAAAAAAGACTGTTACAATAGTCCAAAGGTGAAAGGAGAATACTTGTAACACAGTGAAAATTAGTACCGATAGCATCGACATCGGTGTCTACATTGCCGGTACCCAGTCATCCGATGCCTTCTGGTACCGATACTCCTGTATCGATTACTCCCGGTATCGACTTCGGTCGGTACGGGTATCGGGCTCTTCAAGAGCATCCGGACAGACGGTACTTCGAGTCCTCAGAGGAGTCTGAGGATTCTTGACAGTTCTGTCGATGCTTCTCCCAGAGGAGTCCTCCTCCCCTAAGCGTAGGATGTCTCCTCCAGAGGATATTTCCTTTCAGGATTTTATCAGGGAGGTGGCTCAGGGTCTGTCCATTACTGTGGCCCCTGAAAGAGAGCCCAGAGCAAAGGAGTTGAAAATTTTACAATATCCCAAAACTCCTAAGGATGCAGCTACCTTGGCCATTCATGAGATTTTGCATGATCTCATATTAAGAATGTGGGAGACACCTCTTACCAACTCTCCTCATTCTCGTAGACTGGATACTCTGTATCGAGTCCCTCCTTGTCCTGGTTTCCAAAAAACTCAGCTTCCTCACCACTCTATTATAGTGGAATCAGCTATGAGAAGGATCAAGAGTGCAAAGAGGCATGCCTCTAATCCTCCAGGACGTGAGTGCAGAACCCTGGATGCTTTTGGACGTCGTGTCTTCCAAGCTTCCAAGCTTTCTGCCAGGATCAGTTCCTATAGTCTATACATGGGAATGTTCCTGAAGGAGGTCACAGGTGATTTAGAGTCCTATTCTTCCTGAGGATAGACAGGATTTTCTCACATTGGTTAAACATGCCTAAGATGTTTCTAAATTTGTCAACCGTGCAGCTTTTGACTGCTTTGAGTGCATAAGCAGAACCTCTGCCATTGCCATAGGTGCACAAAGAATTGCTTGGCTCCAGGCATCTGATCTGGAGCTCTGGGTACAAGACAAATTGGGAAATATCCCTTATACTGGTGAGAACCTGTTTGGTAGAGATTGGCAGGAAAAGGCCAATGAGTTGGATGCTGACAACTCCACTTTGGATAGATTATCCAAGTCCACAGCTGATCCTGCTAGAAAGAAATCATTCAAGAAACCATTCTTTTCTAAGAAGAAAAGATATTATCCTGCTTATTCTCAGCAGGGACATTCTGCAGGTCAGCTTGTCAGGAAAGGTCAGCAACCACCCAAACAAAAGAAAGCAAAGACTGCTAAGCCTCAGCCGTCCCAGCAGTCTCAGCCTCCACAAAGCCTTTGACTTTCAGTTGGAGAACTTAGTATTCCTGGCTCTCGTTGGACCAGAGCCTTCCACCATTCCAGGAAGGTTGTGTCACTTTGCCCCCAGATGGGGGCAGATAACAGCAGAGCATTGGACACTCTCCATCATAAAGGAGGGGTACAAGCTTCATTTTTCGAGCACGCCCCCTCCCACAATGATAAGGCAGTTCAGTTCTCCGACCTCTCTCATCAGCCTGTTAGGTCAGGAGGTCACTATGCTTCTTGCCCAAGGGGCAATAGAAGAAGTAACCATCCATCAGCAGGGTACAGGGTTTTACTCCCCCTATTTCCTTATTCCAAAGAAAACAGGGGGATACAGACCTATCTTGGACCTCAGAGAATTTAACAAATTCCTTGTCAAAGAAAAATCCACGATGATTTCTCTGGGAACTCTGCTGCCATACCTTCAGAGTCAGGATTAGCTTTGTTCTCTAGATCTCAAGGATGCATACACCCATGTTCTCATCCATCCAACTCACAGAAGGTTCCTTCGGTTCCTTTTTCAAGGAAAGCACTACCAATACAGGGTGCTTCCTTTTGGCCTGGTCTCAGCACCAAGGGTGTTCACGAAATGCATGGCTGTGGTAGCAGCATTTCTCCGCACTCTAGGGATATTCGTCTTCCCCTACTTAGACGACTGGCTCATTTGAGCCCCAACAGAGTCAGAGGCCAGGACTTCTCTATCCTGCACAATGCGTCTCCTTCAGTATTTGCATCTGGTAATAAACATCCCAAAATCCAGTCTAACTCCCACTCAGTCTTTAGAGTTCATAGGAGCTTTGCTGGATACCAGAAGGACAAGGGCCTATCTCCCCCAGGCCCGCTACCTTCGCATGGTGCAGCTAGCTTCTCAAGCAGTGCTAAAGCCTCATCTCACTGCCCAAGAAATGCTACAACTACTTGGCCACATGGCATCTACTATGCTTGTGGTTCCCTTTGCTCGCCTCCATATGAGGGCAGCCCAATGGACTTTATCCACTCAATGGACCCAGGCATCAGGATGCCTGTCAGACAAAATAGCAAACACAAGTCATCTTATTTTGTCCCTCCAGTGGTGGAAGTCCTCTCAAAACCTGTTGCTGGGGTCCCCGTTTCAACAACCCTTACCCCAAGCAACTCTCACAACAGATACTTCTCCTATGGGTTGGGGAGCTCATCTGCAAGACCTCTTCACCCAAGGCACCTGGTCTCCACAGGAGACTCATCTACATATCAATCTCTTGGAGCTCAGAGCAATCTTCCTTGCTCTTCGAGTGTTCCACACCCTGCTCAGTTACAAGACAGTCCTCATTCATACGGACAATCAAGTAGCCATGTTCTACGTGAACAAGCAGGGGGGAACAGGCTCTCTGTCGCTTTGCAACGAAGCTTTGCGACTATGGGCCCTCGCCAGAGAGCATCAGATTCATCTCCTGGCAGTGTATCTTCCAGGCATACAAAACTCTTGGGCAGACAGACTCAGTCGAGTTCTGCTTCCACACGAGTGGTCTCTGCATGCAGACTAGGTGATCAAGATTTTTCAAATTTGGGGAACCCCAGACATAGACCTCTTTGCAGGTCTGTGGAATGCCAAACTTCCCCGGTTCTGTTCCAGAATTCCGGCTCAGGGGGGTCAGGCCAGGGATCCTTTCCTCCTTTACTGGGATCAAGACTTCCTGTATGCCTTTCCACCCATTCCCCTAATTCCCAAAACCCTGTTCAAGCTTCAGAGAGACAGAGGCCATATGATTCTCATAGCTCCACATTGGCCACGGCAAGTGTGGTACCCTCTGCTTCTACATCTCTCTCAAGCTCCCTCCCTGGAGTTAGGGTCTGCTCCAGATCTCCTATCTCAGGAGGACGGGATGTTATTGCATCCCAATCCACAGTCTCTGCATCTCAGGGCTTGGTTGCTGAAGGCCTAGATCTCCATGATCTTAATCTTCCTCAGCAAGTAAAAGATATTCTTTTTGCTTCCAGAAAACCTTCCACAAGACGCTCTTATGCTTTCAAGTGGAAAAGATTTACCATATGGTGTTCGCAGAAGGGTCTTAACCCCCTTGCGATACCTCTGGAATCATTGCTGGAGTATCTCCTTCATTTATCCAATGCAGGACTTAAAACTAGCTCAGTAAGAGTCCATTTGAGTGCTATTGCAGCTTCCTTTAAGCCTCTAAATGGACAGCCTATTTCTTTTCATCCTCTTATAGCAAGATTTATGAGAGGCCTTCTTCTAACTAAGCCTCCCATTAGGCCACCTCTGGTGGCATGGGACTTAAACCTGATTCTTGGGCAGCTCATGAAGCCACCTTTTGAACCCTTAGCTACTACCTCCTTGAAATTCCTTTCTTGGAAGGTTATCTTTCTCATTGCAATCACATCAGCACGTCGCATTAGTGAGTTGCAAGCGCTAGTAGCTGATCCAACTTATACAAGGTTCCATCATGATAAAGTATTTTATTACATTCTCTTATATACCGCGCTATTCTGCATCAGTGCGGTTTACATTGAACAAACTGAAATTACATTGAACAGGGCATTATAACTTGGAGATAACTATTTTACAGGGAACATGGGCTATGGAGGGTTAAGTGGCTTGCCCAAGACCACAAGGAGCACCTGTGGGACTAGAAACCCCAGTCCTTCCGGCCCAAGGTTGCTGTCCTCTAGTGGGATTTGAACCCCCAACCTTCCAGCCTGAAGTACCTTGCCCCAACCATTAGGCCACTCCTCCACTCCAGTCCTTAGGACTCATCCACACTTTATGCCAAAGGTGGTCTCGCCTTTTCATCTAAACCAAACGGTCTACCTACCGGTGTTCTTTCCAAGACCTCATGCATCAAATGCAGAGAGGAATCTTCATACCTTGGACTGTAAAAGAGCTTTAGCTTTTTACTTACAAAGAACACAGCAACATAAGAAGTCCTCTCAACTCTTTGTTGCTTTTGATCCTTCTCATTTGGGACTTCCAGTCTCCAGGAGAACACTGTCGAATTGGATTGCTCAGTGTATTTCCTTCGCCTATCAGAGTAAGAATCTTCCCCTGGAGGGCCATGTCACAGCTCACAGTGTGAGAGCTATGGCAGCTTCAATGGCTCATCTACACTCTGTGTCTATCGATGACATCTGTCGAGCAGCCACCTGGGCCTCGGTTCATACCTTCACAGCCTATTACTGCTTGGACAAGGACTCCCGCCAGGATGCCTTGTTTGGTCAGGCTGTTCTCCAACACCTGTTCCATACCTAATCAACTCCTACCCACCATCCCTGGTAGGATGCCAGAGATCCATGGGGGGAAGTGAAGCCCTTCTCAGGGGCACACAACGTCTGGGGTCTCTCCCTGGCATCTAAAGCTAGGGAGTCCCCCATATGTGATGACTACATTCCTGCTTGTTCCTGGAGCTAGCATAGTTACTCACCTGTAACAGGTGATCTCCGGGAACAGCAGGAATTTAGTCCTCACAACCCACCCACCTCCCCTAGGAGTTGTATCTCTCTATCTATCTCTTTCCCTTTCCCTCTCTCTCTTTGTATCAGCTTTAAAACTCAACTGGAGAGAGGCAGTTGGGAAAGGCGGGAAGGCAGCACACAGGTGCTGTGGTATGCTCGCAAAAGCTTTCTAATTGGACGCTGGGGAGCGTTCCCGCGCAGGCTCCGTCGGTACCGACGATACCCATATGTGAGGACTAAATTCCTGCTGTTCCCGGAGATCACCTGTTACAGGTGAATAACTATGCTTTCTGGCCATGCAGAGGGTTTTTATGTCCAGTTCATCCACCCTGACGATGGGACCCTCAACATTGAGAAGAACAGATGGGAGTTTTATTCTTAGATTCACTTTTTGATTATGTCTTTATTGAGACTAGGTTACACTAAACATTACGGTGTAGATTTCTGAATTGGTGAAGGATGAATAATGATGAGGCAAGCCTGTAATTGTTGTCATAGTGAATGTCTATTTTGTCCCCATGTTACTTACCCTGAGGGCTTTCACTTACCTTGGGGATGGGTGAAGAAAGCCCTCAGGTAAGTGACACATTAAATACCTCTATAGAAATGGGTAAAAGGGGGGCAGCATCTGGAAAGTGTGTGCATAAATGCCCATAGCATGGGAAATAAGATCCCAGATATTGAGGCTTTAATGGAAGAGACTGACTTGGTGTTAGTGGTGGTTATGGAGACATGGTTCACAGATGTATTTGGGATGTGGCATATGTGCACATTGCTTTGAACTATGATTTATATAGATGCACATTGTCACAGAGCAGACTCACTAGTGACCCCTATGGAGACAGATGAAATAGCAGTTCAAGAAGATACTAACGTTTGGGGAAAGCACATGATAGAAAGTTGCCATGGGCAACGTAAGCAAGTGAGGTCACGAGCTAGGGAGACACACCCAGTAGAGAAGCCAGGAGATTCTCACCTGATTCTAATCAGCTGGGGGGTGGTGCAGCTAGGAAACACCTAGATAAGCACAGCTCACAAGCAGTTAGGCAGAGCCAGGATAAGACTCAGGATAAGATCCAGAATAGGAACTGGAACCGGAAGGAGAATGGGAGACAGCCTAGGTCTCTGAATGGAAGCAGAAACAGAAGGAACTGGATGAATGGAGAGGACGAGAGAAGCTGTGAAGAGAGCGTGTCTGACTACCACTTTGGAAGCCTGAACGGAGGTCTGAGTGAGTCCAATGAATGCTTGAGTGAGGGAAACAGACAGCTTGACACAGAAAGTGAGAGTGAATATAACAGCCCAGGTTGGAACAGAGCCAGAAGGAAAAAGGTATAAGCCGGGAAGTTTTACTCCTGTCCAAAAAGGGGAAGCACAGGGCTTGGCTATAGGGGACAGTTTGTTGAAGTCCAGAAGCCATACAAAGCCAGCTTAAGGGAAGCAGAGAAGCTTCATTACCCTTATCATAAACAAGAGAAAGAGAAAGGCTTTTTACTTGCAGAAGTAAACCACTCAGAGATACGTGAGACACAGAGTCTCAGAAGGGCTGCCGTTAGAAGCTCCAGCTGTTTCCAGGGTCCTAAGCAGAGCAGAGGCTAGAGCTGAAGTAATTCCTTCTAATAGGTGGGCAAGGGAATATTTTAACTTGCCTAACAGGTATCAGCAGAGGGGAGGCTCTTACCAGCAAAACCTCAGTGAATGTGGTAACAGCAAACAGTTTTCCCTCGGTGAAAGAAAAGTAAGTCACAGCCAAGACGGACTGTTTGCCAAGCTCCCACAGGAGGAAGGTAAAGAGGGGTTAATTCCTGCTGAGGAACTTATGCAGTGTGAACCATCTGTAATAGAAGATAATATTGAACAAATGGACTGTAGCATTTCTCTGGCTGACAACGTAGTCTCATTGAGATAAAGAGGAATAAGAAGCCTGACAAGGTGAAGGGAAGGCCTTATTCCTGGTTGCTACAGGTCTGTGTTCGGAATACATTTGTTTTATTAAGAAGCTGAAAGAAATCTATTTTTGTTACAGTTTTCTTTCTGTTATGCCCAAGAAGGGTTATGTTTCTTTATTTTTGTACATATTGAGAAATCCTATTGGGAAAGGGAAATAAAGCCCTATTTAACCTTACCATTGGTTTTCCACGACTGATTTATAACTGGCAGCACAACTACATCAACCAGAAGGCCAGTTATACTGTGGCCCAGTGCAATACCGTGTTTTACCTACAGGTGCACAGAGAGGGCTCACGACAACATACAACAACTGATTTTATTTAAATGTGGCGCTTCTTCTATATATTTGGGGTTTTTTTTGCCGTTTCTAGGCAACTACTCCTTAAATGGGTTTAATATTTGTGCCCATTTGTTTGGATTGATGTCTCCAAGGGAGGTGTATTGTTGTTTATACTTTGTTATGTTTAATATTCTCCATTACTTATTATTATTTCTATTTTTCACTTATTCTTTTATGTTTTTATGTCAATTATGTTACATAGTATATGACGGCAGATAAAAACCATCATGGTCCATCTAGTCTGCCCAGCAAGGTGGTAAAAGTGGATGCACCTGTCACTCTGTGCAGGTAACTGCTCCCCATGTTTTTGTTTAGGGGTGTACCCACTGCTCCGTGCAGGTCACCTCTATTTGTTGAGATAGCAGAGACAGTTAAGGTTATTTTGATTTTATCCTGTTGCTATAAAGGATCCACTGTGTCTGTCCCATGCCATTTTGAATTCTGTCACTGTATGTGCCCATACCACTTCCATCGGGAGGGCATTCCAAGCATCCACCACTATTTCAATGAAAAGGTATTTCCTGACATTGCCTTTTAGTATCTCCAGGGTCAAGCAGGAATATAGTCTTCACATATGGGTAACATCAGTACCGACGGAGCCCACGCGAGAATGCTCCCCAGCATCCAATAGGAAAGCTTTTGGGAGCATCCCATTGCACCTGCGTAGCTGCCTTCCCGCCTTTCCAGCTCTCCCTCCTCAGTTCTTCATTTTCCGCGGAGCCAACAAGAAACAATTCCTGTCGCCGCAGAAAATGTGTCCTTTCTTATTTTTTGTGGTAGCGTCTGCCTTCTCCTTGACACTGGTACCGACCTCTGTCGGTGTTTGCTTTCTTTCTTAAAAAAAAAAAACCTTCTGTGAGGGAAAGAATTTTTTTCCTTCAGGCGCATCGATGCCATCTTAGGCTTAGGCCTCCTCTTTTTGTCACGGACAAAATGGAAAAACCATCCAGTGGTTTTAAGAAGTGTTCCAAATGTGGCAGTACCATTTCAGCCACAGATATTCATGACTGGTGTCTAAAATGCTTAGGATTGGCTCATCAACCCTCAGAATGTCCTCTTTGTAGGAAGATGACAAAGAGAGGTTCAGAACCCAACTGCAAAACTGGGCACCCTCTTTGCCTCCAATGCAGTATCTTTAGCATAGACGTCATCGAGAGCTTCATCTTCCTCCCAAGGATCTCAGGTATCGAAACCTAGGTCTTCATCGAAGACTGGCTGTCCCTCTAAGGGTAGATCTCCTTTTAAGCAAGATGCCTTGGGTATTGCCCTGGAGGGGGACACACCGGCCAAACAACCCCGGTGGGAGGACCTTGCCTCCAAAGCCTTAGTGGGGTCCCAGTATTCTCCCAAGTCCTCCACTTCTGGAGAGCTCCTGGTGCCATGTTCAGGGATCGTGGCCCGCAATTCCGGTATCAATACCGAAGCATTGGCAAGTTCCATGGATCAACCTATCCTGGCCATTGAGCGGAGCTTAGTGGCCTTACTGGCAGCTTCGGTACCAGTAAAAACTTTAGTCGATCCCTCAGACTTCGGTACTGCCTCCGGTAGCGACACAACCTGCATCGACATTTTTGCCGCTTACCATGCTACTGCCCATGCCGGCCCTCGAATCTGTTTCTGGTACCAAGGTTCTGACACCGCACGCTTCAGCTACCAGCTTTGATTGCTGTCGAGTATGTGCAGAGTGGGAACACCCTGCCCATCGATACTTCAAGTATTCGGACTCCGATTCGTTGGATGATGAATCGGCTGATACCCAGGATATGAGAACTATCCCGGAAGACCCATCTCTGTCTCCACAACGTTGCATGTCCCCTCCGGAGGACATGTCTTTCCAAGACTTTATTTGCGATGTTGCTCGGGTTTGTCCGTAACGGTGACATTTGAGAAAGAACCTAGGGCTGAAGAACTTGAAATTCTTCAATACCCTACAGCTCCGAAGGAAGCTGCTACTCTCCCTATTCATTGCATACTTCACGACCTTATGCTTCGTATATGGGAGACACCCCTTACCATCTCTCCACATACATGATGACTCGTTACCATGTACCAGGTACCGGAGTGTTCTGGTTTTCAAAAGACGCAATTGCCGCACTACTCCATAATGGTGGAATCGGCAAAGCGTTGAATAAAGAGTGCTAAGACTCGTTCCTCAAACCCTCCAGGTAGGGAATTGAGAACCCTCAATGCCCTTGGTTGATGTTGTTTTCAGGCCTCCATGTTATCGGCAGAATCAATTTCTACATACTCTATATGGGTATGTTCCTTAGAGAGGTGGCTAAAGATTTGGAGTTAATGGCTCCTGTTCTCCCTGATGACAAGAGAGCAGATTATCTCACCCTTGTAAAGCATGCTCAAAATGTATCAAAGTTTGTTAACAGGACAACTTTTGACTGTTTTGAGTGTATCAGCAGGGCTTCATCCATCTGCATTGGTGCGCACAAGATTGCTTGGCTCCAAGCATCGGATCTTGAACAATGGGTTCAAGATAAGTTGGGTAATAGCCCTTGCACTGGTGAAAACCTTTTTGGCAAAGACTGGCAAGACAAGGCCTCTGTTAGAGTCTGAGAACACCACTCTTAATAGACTGTCTAAATCTACTGCTAACCCAGCTAGGAAAAAAGTAGCGAAGAAAGCTTTTTTCAATAATAAGAAGTACTATCCTTCTTACACCCCTGCTGTACAGTGTCAACACCATGCTCCTCAGAAGGGGCAGCAGCCACCAAAACAGCAAAAGAAGGCTCAGACTCCTTGTTTTCCTTGATGGTTGTTAATTTCAATTGTCATGCCTAAGCACAGGCAGTGTTCTCTGTTCTCCCCTCAGAATTCTGCCCCATAAATATTTTGGTCTGAGCTGGTGAGTGAGACCTTGGAAGCAGTAGGGGAAACTGGATGTTGCAGTGAAGGAGCCACAGCAGTATCAATGCCAGGGGTTGCTCTATAGACTGGAAGCAGAGGTGTTTCTCTGGGTCTGGGTTGGGAGGTCTCGCCGTTTGCTAGGTTTCTGGGATGAGGCTGGACTCTGTATCTGTTGCCCCTCCAACAGCATCGGTTGTGACGGAGGGTTATTCAGCTTTTGTTTAGGACCAGCTCAGAGTGAATCTGTGGAGAATATAATGTTAACACTGATGTGGAAAGCAATTAAAGGCCTCTGCAAGGATTTACTATAATACATGTGGATCTTAAGGCTAAGGTACAGTCTGTTCAGGAGACGATTGATACAGCTGAAGGCACTGGTCAAACTTTTGTGGATTCTAATGCTTCCTTGTGGAGAATTGGAAGTTTACAAGATGTCTGTAGCTAAGGACATTGAAGTTACTTTGAGAAGAACTGAGACTCTGCAGAACTTAACTTTCAACAAAATATTTGGATTCGATCCATTTAAAGATTATTTGATGCAGTGTTAGAATTTTACTGGTGAAGATTCGCTGACTATTCTTGGAGCTGTTTGTATGACTAAGGTTTCTTCTCCTTTGCAAGTTTGACCATAATGCAAATGCTTAAGATTTCCAAAGGTTACTGCTGATGTTATGGGGATTCTTCTGTTTCTCTAGTCTTGCAGCTGCCAAAAATTTAATTCTGAAGCTTTTCTTTCATGGAAAGCATAAAAACTTTATGGGCTTTAAAATTAAGATGTATCTCGATATCTCCCATATGGCTCAGATTAAAAGGAAAAAAATTATTAGCTCAGCATTCTGCAGTTATAAGTGATGGAGCTACTTTCACCTTCAGGTGTCCAGCTATGCAGCTAATGGTTGTTATTAGTAATATGTCCTATTGCAAAGAATGGTACCTGTGGTAGGTAATGTACATTATTTGGGGCTAGATTTACTAAAAGACACTACCATGCCACCATATGCTGACATGCAATAACATTATAATGCCTTTTAGTAAATCTAACCTTAAATGTTGTATCTGGTATAAAGATCATCAAAATTTTTGGGGGCGTCTAGTCAACATAGTAACATCCAGTCTGCCCAGTAAGGTGGCCAGAGTGGTTGTACCCACTTCTCTGTGCAAGTCTCAAGATTTTTTTTTTTGAACTTGATCTTTATTGCAAAATATTTCGATATTATACACATTTTGCAACAATGCCTTGTTTGTATTCCAACCCCCTTCCCCCTGCTTCCCCTTATAACATCATCATTATTTTCATCAATCTTCTCATTATCAGCATTATCAACATTTTCAGCATTATCAACCTTATAGTTCACCTATTGTCTACTTAACTTTCATCCTTATTGCCGTTTGTTATTGCCTTGTTTATGGTATTTACCAGGATTTTTACTGTTTGCTACATTACTAGTCTTTTGGGTTTGCTTGACTAATTTACTAATTATCATTTTGAGTCTTAAATACAATATTTTCCGTCTTCTCCATATTTTCCTTATTTCCAGGGAGCAGCGCTCTTTCGCCTACTTGCCTCCTGCATTTGCCATTCGATTCCTCTGCTCTTGTACTTTGTGGATCTGGGCCTGTCTTTTCCTTGTTCTACACCCTTTTTCTTTTCCCAGCCGGCATCATGCATTCCTCTTTCTTATCTTCCCATCGATCCACCCTCTATTCCCCTGCATCCTGTTGAACCCATGTTTCATATACCTCCCACTCCCTTTGGACTTTTCCCCCTCTAATGGCTGCCAGGACCTCATCCACTTCAAGAATTTTCCCGAATTCCTCTTGCTCCCCTTTCTGTAGTTCTACCAATGGGAGGTTATGGAGGAATTTAGCCCCTTCCTCTATCCTCTCTTCTGTTTCAGATGTGTAGAACTTCTGGTAGAAGTCAATGAATGCCTTCTGGATCCCTACTGTGGTAAATTCCATGCCTCCTTGACTATTCCTTATCTTCCATATGCTCTGCTTAGTTTCTGGGCTCGCATTTTGCAAGCCAACCACCTGCCTATCTTATTTTTGTGTTCATAGTTATGTTGCTGTAGTTTTTCTATCCAGTATGCCCATTCTTCCATTTGCAGGTTTTTCAGTCCCCCCCCCTTATTTTCTCTATTTCTCTAAGCACTTTCCTTCCCTCCTGCTCTTTTATGCTTCTCCGACCACTTTTCCAGCTATTCTCTTAACTGTGCTTCCACCCTTCCTCTTTCCCTCTTTTTCATCGTTCCTATTTTTATAAATTCTCCCCTCATAAAAGCCTTGTAACTGTCCCATACTACATCCAGTCCCAATCCCGGGGTACAGTTATCCTCAAAGAAACGTGTGGTTGCCTTTTGCAACTTTCCTACAGTCTCTCTATCTTCTAAAAGTGATTCATTCAACCTCCAGAACTGAAGGCACCCCTCTTTCAGATTCCAATCCACCCTGACCCCCACACTGGAGCGTGTTCTAATCACTCAATCTCCAGGAACAAGCAGGAATGAGTCTTCACATATGGGTATCGTCGGTACCGACGGAGCCTGCGCGGGAACGCTCCCCAGCGTCCAAAAGGAAAGCTTTTGGGAGCATCCCACAGCGCCTGCGCGCTGCCTTCCCGCCTCTCCTAACCGCCTCTCTCCAGTTCTTCTTTTTCCGCGGAGCCAGCAGGTCGTGTTTCCTGTCACCGCTGAAGAATTTCTTATTTTTTTCTTTTATTTCGTTAGTCGTGTCAGCCTTCTCGACTTCGGACCGGTACTGCCAGTTTTTTCTTTCTTTTTAAAAAAAACAACAAAAAAAACCCTACTCTTTTCTACTTCAGTGCATTTTTTCTTTCTGTAGCCTTAGGCCTACAGAAAATTTTTCCTCATGGAAAAGCCCGCCTCCGGGTTCAAAAAGTGCACGAAGTGCAGTAGCACTATTTCTGTCACCGACACCCATGACTGGTGTCTTAAATGTTTAGGTCCTGACCATTCCATCGCGGACTGTGAGTCCTGTTCCATGATGTCTAAAAGAGGTTTACAGAATCGAGCAGCCAAGCTCAGTACCCTGTTTCCCTCTGATGCAGCTTCTGTGGCATCGACGTCTTCCAGGGCTGCTTCTTCCTCCCATGGATCTCAGGTAACCAAACTTAAATCTGGCTGGTCCTCGAAGAGTACATCTCCCTCCAAGTATCGAGATGCCCCCGGGCTTGGTCTCGAGGAATCCACACCGGCAAAATTACCCCGGCGGGAGGCTCCGGCTTCCAAAGCTCTATCTATGGGGTCACAGGTTGACATCGATGGCTCGGCCTCAACCGATCACCTGTTACAATGTTCTTGGGTACCGGCGGTTCACACCGGTACCGACATCCAGACATTGGTGGCGTCGATAGATCAGAATATTCTGAACATGCAGCGTGCCATCACGGCATTCATTCAAGCTGCGACACCTTCGGTACCGCAACAAGCTTCGTTGTCGGTACCGATTCCGGTACAGGACCTGATATCGGTTCCGGTGCCGGTACCGATTGCATCGACATCCACGTCGACGGCAGCGGTACACTGTGCTGTGATGCCCATCAGTACCGAATCGGTACCGATTACCCCCGATGTCGATACCCCCCGGTACGCGTATCGGGCTCTGCAACAGCATCCAGACAGACGACACTTCGATTCCTCTGAAGACTCTGATGAATCAGAGGCCTCTATCGAAGCATCGGGGATTCTTCCTCAGGAACCCTCTTATCCAAAAAGGAGAATGTCTCCTCCAGAAGACTTGTCCTTTCAAGACTTCATCAGGGAGGTGGCCAGGGGCCTTTCCATCTCAGTGGCCTCTGAGACTGAGCCTAGAGCCAAAAAATTTGATATTTTACAATATCCTAAGGCTCCTAAAGAGGCAGCCACTTTACCAGTACATGAGATTCTTTATGATCACATGTTGGGCATATGGGAGACTCCTCTTACCACCTCCCCTCATTCTCATAGGTTGGACACCATGTATCGTGTTCCTCCTTGTCCTGGGTTTCATAAGACTCAGCTTCCTCATCACTCTATTGTGGTGGAGTCTGCTATGAAAAAGATCAAGAGTGCAAAAAGACACTCTTCTACTCCACCAGGAAGAGAATGCAGAACCTTAGATGCCTTTGGCAGGAGAATCTTCCAGGCCAGTATACTTGTGGCCAGAATCAACTCCTATAGCCTCTACATGGGGATGTTTCTAAAGGAAGTTACAGATCATCTGCAAACCCTATCTCCTTTTATTTCAGAAGATAAAAGGGAAGAGTTTCTCACCTGGCTTAAACATGCCCAGGATATTGCCAAGTTTTCCAACCATGCAGTCTTTGACTCTTTTGAAGGTGCCAGCAGAGCCTCGGCTATTGCTATAGGTGCACGCAGAGTTGCTTGGTTACAAGCTTCTGATTTGGAACCCTGGGTTCAGGATGGACTAGGTAACCTTCCTTGTACAGGTGAAAACCTTTTTGGCAAAGATTGGCAGGCAATGGCCAACCAGATGGATGCTGAAAACTCTGCTTTAGATAGACTTTCCAAGTCTACTTCTGCTCCTTTTAGAAAGAGGTTGTTCAAAAAAGGATTTTTCCCAAAAAAAGGGAAATATTCTTCTGCTTATGGTCAGGCCTCTTCTGCAGGTTGTTTTGCTACAAAGAGACAGCAACAACCAAAACAGGCCAAGCCTAAGGCTGCCAGGACTGCTACGGCCCAACAGCCTCAGCCTCCTCAGGGCCTTTGACTTACATCTAGAGAACTTAGCCTTTCTGGCTCTAGAACATCCAGAGCCTCTCACCATTCCAGGAAGGTTAGCTTATTTTGCTCCCAGATGGGGACAAATCACAGCAGAGCAATGGACCCTCTCCATCATAAGAGATGGGTACAAGCTTCCTTTCTTAAACCTTCCCCCTCACACCATGGTGAAACAGTTCAATTCTCCAACATCTCTCCTCGACCTTCTGGGTCAGGAGATTGCTACCCTTCTTGCCCAAGGGGCAATAGAAGAAGTACCCCTTCTTCAACAGGGCTCAGGGTTCTACTCCCCCTATTTTCTCATCCCAAAGAAAACAGGGGGTTACAGACCCATCTTAGATCTCAGAGAATTGAACAAGTTTCTATGCAAGGAGAAATTCAAGATGACTTCTCTCGGAACTCTCCTTCCATACCTCCAGAGTCAGGACTGGCTTTGTTCTCTAGATCTCAAGGATGCGTACACCCATGTCCTCATCCATCCAACACACAGAAGGTTCCTTCGGTTCCTTTACCAAGGAAAGCACTACCAATACAAAGTGCTTCCTTTCGGTCTGGCCTCTGCACCAAGAGTGTTCACCAAATGCATGGCAGTAGTAGCTGCATTTCTACGCACTCTAGGGATATTCGTATTCCCATATCTGGACGACTGGCTCATTCAAGCTCCATCCCAGTCAGAGGCCCAGACTTCCCTGGCCTGCACAAGGCGTGTTCTTCAGTATCTGGGACTTGTTATAAACATTCCAAAATCCCATCTCACCCCTTCTCAGTCTCTAGAGTTCATAGGGGCCTTCCTGGATACCACAACTGCAAGGGCCTATCTCCCCCAGGCCCGTTGCCTACGCTTGGTGCAGTTAGCCTCAGATTCCATTAAAATCCCATTTAACTGCTCGAGAGATGTTACAACTGTTAGGCCACATGGCATCCACCGTGCATGTGGTTCCTTATGCTCGCCTTCACATGAGAGCACCTCAATGGACTTTGTCCACCCAATGGACCCAGGCATCAGGGTGCCTGTCAGACAAGATAGTGACCTCCAGTCACCTCTCTTGCTCTCTCCATTGGTGGAAGTCCACTCAAAATCTGTTGTTGGGGTCCCCCTTTCAACAGGTGTTACCCCAAGCAACCCTTACCACAGATGCCTCTCCAAAGGGTTGGGAAGCTCATCTACAAGATCTCTCCACCCAAGGCATCTGGTCTCCACAGGAGACATCTCTACATATCAACCTCTTAGAGCTCAGAGCAATCTTTCTGGCTCTCAGAGTCTTCCACACCCTGCTCAGCTACAAGACCGTCCTCATCCACACGGACAACCAAGTAGCCATGTTCTACGTGAACAAGCAGGGGGGAACTGGCTCTCTGTTGCTTTGCAACGAAGCTCTGAGATTGTGGGCCTTCGCCAGAGAGCATCAAATCCATCTCATGGCAGTGTATCTTCCAGGAGTTCAAAACTCTTGGGCAGACAGACTCAGTCGAGTTCTGCTTCCACACGAATGGTCCCTCCATGGGGACCAGATAGCCAGGATCTTTCGAATTTGGGGAACCCCAGACATAGACCTGTTTGCAAGTCCGTGGAATGCCAAACTTCCCCGGTTCTGTTCCAGGATTCCGTGTCAGGGAGTTCAGGCCAGGGATGCCTTCCTCCTTCACTGGGGGTAAGATTTCCTCTATGCCTTTCCTTCTATTCCCCTCATTCCCAAGACTCTGTTCAAGCTTCAGAGAGACAAGGGGTCTATGATCCTCATAGCACCACGTTGGCCACCCCAAGTGTGGTACCCTCTACTTCTGCATCTCTCTCAAGCTCCCTCCCTGGACTTGGGGTCTGCTCCAGATCTCCTCTCCCAGGAAGAAGGAACGTTGTGGCACCCAAATCCCCAGTCTCTTCATCTCAGGGCCTGGTTGCTGAAGGCCTAGACCTTCAAGATTTACCTCTTTCTCAGCAGGTGAAGGATATCCTTCATGCTTCCAGAAAGCCTTCCACCAGAAGTTCCTATGCTTTTAAATGGAAGATATTTACTATTTGGTGTGCAGAGAAGGGTCTTAACCAGGGGTCTCAAACTCAAATTGCTTTGAGGGCCAAATGAGGACTTGTAAAGTAACCCGGGGGCCGCACAAGACGCAGGCCTAATTTGCATAAGGGACCTCATTTGCATAAATATTTGCATAATGTTACCATAAACTAACTTTTAGTAAACATGCCTCTTAATGAGCGTATGGATAAAGAAAGACTAAAAGATTTCTACATTACTATAATCCAGTGCCAACCGCCAGGCACATTAGGAACTACTACAAACACTGCCCATTTAGAACCCATAGCAAACCCACCGTATCGTAACAGCACTACCAGGACTCACAAAGCACCATACCCTAACTATCAAAAGGCAACACTGCAAATATTAAACCAATACATTTCAGAGAATAACAATACATGACCTACTGGGGAAAGAGAACAAGTGGCAATGTCAAATAGGAATTACATAAACAGAATACCTCAGCTCAGTTACACATGCAGAACATACACCATCACCAAACAAGGAATCAAAATTTAGAAACAGGAAGACAATAATTAAACTGGGAACCCCAAAAGCCAAACTTGGAATGTACAACAACACTGTAGAAATAAAACTATAAATTAATTTCCTCTTGTATTAAATAAAGCACAGACGTTAATGATGCACATTTCCCAGAGCTGACATATTCCAGTTAATTCAAAATAAAGAGATATTTTCTACCTTTTGTGCATTTTTTTTTTCAGTTGCAATTGTGCCAGCCACTTTCTTCTGGTTTCTTGGTGTCTTCTGCTAACTCTCCATGGTCTGCTGTCCATTTGTACTTTCTTCTCTCTTCTAGTTTTTTTTCCTTTCTCTCTCTGCATCTGCTTTAACATACTAATCTTTTTCCTTTTGCTCTTTCCTCATTCCTATTTCATCCACTCAAATTTTACCCCTCCATTCTCAATCCACACTTACTCACCCAGTACCTGGCCAATTGTAGATTTTTCTTCCCTCCCACACAAAATATTTTTTCCCCTCTCCATTTTACTCTCCCAGCCCTATCCCATTCTAATCCTCCCCCAACATCAGCTCCCTTGTAGTTTCAGCCCCACCCAGCATCTGCTCCCTTCTAGTCCCCGCATCATCAGCCCATTCCAGTCCTATTCTAGCCCCACCATCAGCCCATTTCCTGTCCTTGCTCCCCCCAACTAAGCCCATTTCCAGTCCTAGCTCCCTCCCCTCACAGCCCATTTCCTTTCTAAGCCCCCTCCCCATCAGCCCATTTCCATTCCAAGCCCCCCTCCCCATCAGCCCATTTCCATTCCAAGCCCCCTTCCACTCAGCCCATTTCCATTCCAAAACCCCGTCCCCATCAGTTATTTGCAGTTCAAGCCCCCCCTTCTACTCAGCCCATTTCCAGTCCTAGCAACCCCCCCAGTCCATTACCAGTTCTAGCCCCCCCATAGCCCATTACCAGTCCTAAGCCCCCCAACAGCCCACTTCCAGTCCTAACCCTCCCATCACCCCATTTTCATTCTTAGCCCCCCCATAACCCCATTTTCAGTCTTAGCCCCCCCCCAATCAGACCACCTCCAGTCCTAACCCCATCTGCCCATTTCCAGTCCTCGCCCCCCCATAGCCCATTACCATTCCTAAGCCCCCCAACAGCCCACTTCCAGTCCTAACCCTCCCATCACCCCATTTTCATTCTTAGCCCCCCCATCACCCCATTTTTAGTCTTAGCCCCCCCCAATCAGACCACCTCCAGTCCTAACCCCATCTGCCCATTTCCAGTCCTCGCCCCCCCATAGCCCATTACCATTCCTAAGCCCCCCAACAGCCCACTTCCAGTCCTAACCCTCCCATCACCCCATTTTCATTCTTAGCCCCCCCCCATAACCCCATTTTTAGTCTTAGCCCTCCCCCAATCAGACCACCTCCAGTCCTAACCCCATCAGCCCATTTCCAGTCCTAACCCCCCCCCCCCAATCCGGCCCAGTAAATAAACTAACAACAAAACCCTGTCTGCTGCTGCTGCTGCCGCCGCCGCCGCCGTGGTAGCAGCACAATCAGCTGTTCGCGGTCCCTTCTCCTATGCCCGGAAGAGCCCCGAGTCTGCTCCTTTAGCGGTGAGCTTTTCAAGCCGCGAAGAGAGTATTTTCCTCTCGCGCGGCTTGACAAGCCGCGCGAGAGGGAAATATTCTCTTTGCATCTTGAAAAGCCCGCCGCTAAAGGAGCAGACTCGGGGCTCTTCCGGGCTGAGGAGAAGGGACCGCGAACAGCTGATTGTGCTGCTACCACGGCGGCAGCAGCAGCAGAAGACAGGGTTTGTGTTTTTTTTTTTTCCTCCGTCGCGGGCCGCACAAAGTTCGGTTGCGGGCCGCGTGTTTGAGACCCCGGGTCTTAACCCTCTTGCAATACCTCTGAATTCTCTACTAGAGTATTTGCTGCATTTATCCAATGCAGGCCTTAAGACGAATTCAATCAGAGTCCATTTGAGCGCTATTGCAGCATCCCTTAAACCCCTCAATGGACAGCCTATTTCCTCTCATCCTCTTATAGCAAGATAAATGAGAGGCCTTCTTTTGACTAAACCTCCCATTAGACCACCTCCAGTGGCATGGGACTTGAATCTGGTTCTTGGCCAGCTTATGAAGCCACCCTTTGAACCCTTAGCCACTACCTCCTTGAAATTCCTTTCCTGGAAGGTTATTTTTCTAATTGCAGTCACCTCAGCTCGCCGTATCAGTGAATTGCAAGCCTTAGTGGCTAATCCTCCTTATACAAGGTTCCATCATGACAAGGTAGTCCTCAGAACTAATCCACACTTTATGCCTAAAGTGGTCTCTCCTTTTCATCTGAACCAGGAGGTGTATTTACCTGTCTTTTTTCCAGGACTTCACGCATCAAGTGCAGAGAGGAATCTTCATACCCTGGATTGTAAAAGAGCACTTGCTTTCTACTTACAAAAGACAGAGCAACATAGAAAGTCCTCTCAACTTTTTGTTGCTTTTGATCCCTCTCATTTAGGACTTCCAGTCTCTAAGAGAACTCTGTCTAATTGCATTGCTCAGTGTATTTCTTTCCCCTACCAGAGTAAGAACCTTTCTCTGGAGGGCCATGTCACAGCTCACAATGTGAGAGCCATGGCAGCCTCTATGGCTCATCTAAACTCTGTGTCCATCGACCAAATCTGTCGAGCGGCCACCTGGGCCTCGGTTCATACCTTTACAGCCCATTATTGCTTGGACAAGGACTCCCGCCAGGATGCCTTGTTTGGTCAGGCTGTTCTCAAACACCTGTTCCATACCTAATCAACTCCTATCCTCCATCCCTGACTGGATGCCTGAGATTCATAGGTGGAGGTAGAGCCCTTCCCAGGGACTCACAACCTGGTGATCTCCCAGGCATCTCTAGCTGGGGAGTCCCCATATGTGAAGACTCATTCCTGCTTGTTCCTGGAGATAGCACAGTTACTTACCTGTAACAGGTGATCTCTGGGAACAGCAGGAATAAGTCTTCACAACCCACACACCTCCCCTAGGAGTTGTATCTCTCTATCTTTCCTTTCCTCTCTCTCTCTTTGTCTCAGCTTTAAAACTCAAACTGGAGAGAGGCGGTTAGGAAAGGCGGGAAGGCAGCGCGCAGGCGCTGTGTGATGCTCCCAAAAGCTTTCCTTTTGGATGCTGGGGAGCGTTCCCACGCAGGCTCCATCGGTACCGACGATACCCATATGTGAAGACTTATTCCTGCTGTTCCCAGAGATCACCTGTTACAGGTAAGTAACTGTGCTATCTGTCCCACTTCTATGTCCCACACCTGTGGAACCAAGGCTCCATCCATCAAGATCATGTCTTTGTGGCTATATTAGTGCTGCACTTGTGAATAAAAAGTATAATCCCTCTTAGAACCCACTTTTTGCCTCCACACATCTACCAGCCCCAGTGACCTCATTAATCTTTTTAATTTGACTGTGTGCTGTCTTCCCCCCCCCCCCCCCCCCCCCCCGTTGTCTAACTTGGGATTCAGTGTTATATTGAAATCCTCCCCTAAGATGACGGGGGTCTTGGCTTCTTCCACCACTCTTTTACACAGGTTATTGTAAAATTGCCCTTGCCCCTCATTAGGCGCATACACACACACACTATCAGCACCGGCTTAGCATTAATCTTTCCCTCCCATATTATCCACCTCCCCTCCCCATCTTTTTGGATTTTTTGTACTTCCTATTTTCAGGTATCTGGATAACATTATGCCTACCCCCTTCCTCACTTTACTTCTATTGCCCACCAGATATGCATTTGGAAATTCTTTCGTTTTCAATATGCTCTCTTGATTAGTCTTCAAGTGAGTTTCTTGTATAAGTATTATGTCAGCCTTTTTCCTCTCCCCCTCCCTTTGAAGACTGCGCTGCTTCTGCCATGATGCTAAGCCTTTCACATTTAGGGATATAATCTGTATCTTTTGAACCCGTTCCTCTCCTATCCAATTATCTCTAATCCCCCCTTTTCCCTCCCCCCTCTCGCCCTCCCTCCCTCCCCTCATCCTCCCCCTATTCTTATTGCCCTCCCGGCAATCATGGTCCGCAAGGAATGACTCACCCGGCCCCATTCCTTACTCCCTTTTCAGTCCCTGACGCCTATTTGTCCTTCCCTTTCCCTTCTATATCCTCTTTGCCTTACATTTTACCCCTTCTCCATTCATTCATCCAAGATCATTCCTATGTTCATTCAAGCATTCTTCATTCACTCCCCTCTTCCCATACTCCATCTTTCACTTATCCCTTCCCTCCTTCCTACCCCCCCCCCTAATTTCCCTCCTACTCCGCTCCATTTGCTTTTAGCATATTTCATTCTTCTGTGCCTCAATGGGGAGTCCTTCCCTCCATCAATAAACATGCCTCCTTTTTCAAAGAACAAAGAAAAAAAGAGATTTTTGAGTGAAACAAAGCCAGAGTAAAAGTATTGTCCCAGTCCTGTTTCATTCTCCATTACTCTCTCGTGCTCCCTTCCATTTCCTCTGTCATTCTGCTACTTCCCACTTGTTCCTCAGCTCTTTCCAGTTCCTGGAGCCTTTCGGGTTGCTTGTATTCCCTGGTAGATTCTTACATCTCATCTCCACCATTGCCGCTCTATTTAGTTTTATTGTATGTTTTTTTTGTATTGTATTTGTTTCTGGTGTCTCCCTTTCTTAGTGGGAATGTCTGCCTTTTTTTTTTTTTGCTTAATGAATTCTTATTGATCCTTCAGTGATGATTTTTCTCTGATTAGTTTAATTTGCAATATTTCTTTATGAACTTTTTATGTTTTTAACATTATGTAAGTTAGTAAAATTCACAATTTCTGAATATTTAAGGGCTGAGAATCACTAATTCATACACTTGACTGGCCTCCTTTATTCAACATCCTGATTTATTTTAGCAATTCAGTCTGAGAAGGCTTGTCAGAGTTTGCTTATGCTGTTCTCCAAAATCACAAAAGCTAGTATTTATATTTAGCTGCAAATAAAGGTCCACAAGCAAGTTGTAGGTGATACCTTTTTATTGGACTAATTTGATATATGTTTGAAAAAGCTTTCATGAGCTTTTCGAGATTTGATGAAGAGCATAGCTCTCGAAAGCTTGTCAAAAATATGTTGTGAATCCAATAAAAAGCTATCACCTAAAACTAGCTTGTTGATCTTTGTTTGCACTGTCCAAGTGGACCAATGCGGCAGCTACAAGTTTCTTCTTTATATGTAGCTCACATCTTTCCAGTAGTAGTTCAAGGTGAGTTATTCAAGTAATGCAATGCAATGCAGTATCAATGGAGGGTAAAGTGACTTGCCCAAGGCCACAAGGAATGCTAGTGGGAATCAAACTCTGGTTTATTGATCACCAGGCCGCTGCTCTAACCACTAGGCTACTGTTGATATTTATTTCTCTGCTCCTGGAGTGATTCCAGTCTGTTTGTACCTCAGACAGTGTAGAGTTAAATTGACTTGTCCAAAGCCACAAGGAGTATCAATGGGATTTGAACCCTGGATTCCCTGATTCTCTTAAATGCATTAACACAGTGGCAAGGGGCAGACAAAACCAAATATTCTTGAGTCTGGCTTTCCACAAGGCTGTATGAAAGAAATCACATTTACTAAGTCCTTAAAGATCTTAACATCTGTTGGCGTGCAGGGTTGCTGAATAACTCCTTTGAGGTGTCAGAGTGAGTACTCAAGAGGTTGAAATGCACCTTTTTGTTACCAAATTATGCAGCTTTGCTCATGAAGTTGCAGGCTGGCCAAAGTCTGCTCTCTTCCTTTGAAACAGGAGGACTCCACTAGATCTGTATTTCCTTTCAAGTAACATAGTAAATGACAGCAATTAAAGACAGCATGGTCCATCTAGTCTTCCCAGTAAATGGTTATTTACGTTTGCTTTGATTCCATCCTCTTGATATATAGTGATCCTTGTTCTTTTTCAGCAGATGTTAAGTGCTTGATTCACTAAGGCTGTTTTACCTATTCTGTGCTTTTTGGGAGTGCAGTAGAAGGGTGAGGGAGACTGAATGAATTAATCCAAACCCTTTGTGTATTGGAATACTATTTGTTTGAACAGTGTTTTGCAAAATGTTTTCATCTTTGGACATGGTTTAAAGGCAGAGTCACAAATTATTTTTTTTTAAACTTGTTCTGTCTCTGTTCCTAGGGGATGAAGGTTTTCTTCCTGGTGGTGGCAGCTGTGTATATATTGTACCTTTTGTTCCTAATAGTGCGGGCTTGCTCAGAACTGCAGAATATGCCTTATGTGGGTAAGTCATAGGCTTCTGCAGCATTATACTTCTTGGCTATTTTATTTAATCTCCTTTAATAACCATCTCATTATTCTTTTCAGATCTTAGGTTAAAATTTTTGACTGCCTTGACGTTTATAGTACTCGTTATTAGGTAAGAATTGTAACTTTTTTTTCTCTTGTGTTTGTGGTAATCATTTTCTGACGTAAACATTTCCTCACTTTAATCAGACCTACTTTCTAGAAATGGATCAAAAGATTTCCAACATACAGTGTTCTGCTCCTGCTTTAGTGCAAGGCTTGACAAATCCCAGGCTCCATGGTGACTTAAAATTGGGGCCTGGCACCTGGAGCTTGTAGGCAGAGCACATGGCAGTCACATGCTGTGAATGCCTCCTTTACAGTATGGGGCTGCGCAAACTTGCCACATCAGTAGCTGCTCGGGGAGGGGGCGAATTCTCTAGGAACAAGCAGGAAGTCAGTCTCTCACATATGGGTGATGTTGGCACCGTCGGAACCCTTGTGTGGAGCAATTCCCCAGCTTTCTAAGAAAGCCTTTGGGATTGCATCACGCATGCGCGGTCCCCTTCCAGCCCAAGGGTGCCATCTTGCTCAGTCTTCTTTTTTCTGCGGAGCCCAACGGACGTGGTCCGATTTTCACCGTGGAAAAAATAGAAAAGTTGCTTTATTTTTTTCAGCTTCCCGGTTCGACACCAGTTCCCCTTCCCGCCTTCAGCTTGGTACACTGGTGCTGAGTCCAGTCAGTTTTCGTTTTTGTCCTTCGTGACTTGCATTCACACTCTTTATTTTTCACTGGCAGCCCAGTCGTTTGACCTCGCAGGGGCCCTTTTTTCCCCGATGGCTGCCAGCGGGTTTAAAAGCGTGATCGGTGTAAGAAGTTGATGTCTCTCACCGACACACATGACTGCTGCCTCTGATGCCTCGTCCCTCACCATGACCCGGTGGTCTGTGGGCCGTGTGGTAAGATGTCTTCGAAGTCTTTGAAAAGCAGGCAGCAGCAGCGTGACAGGATTTTTCCTGAGTCTGCAACTGCCCGAGCCCAGACCTCGTCAGAAGCCTCGACATCTCGGGAATCGGAGCCCGAGCACCGTTGTGGGTCTTCTGAGCGAGGGTCTCCCTCCAGGGAACACCAGAGGAAGAAGAAGCTTGTGAGGGCGTCGTCACTGGATGCCTCTGATCGGCTTGGGCCCGCGGGTTCCAGGCCGTGGAACCCGGACCACCGCCCCGGGTCCTTGGAGTCAGAGTGGCCGGCTAAACAACCTCAAAAGGAGCCGGAGACATTGGACAAGGTAACTTCTGTTGTCCTCGTGGACTCTCCTCCGGGAGAGCCGGCGTCGGGCCCAACAATGTCGGGATCCGAGCTGGGAGCTGCGGAGCCTTCTGAGCTCGGTCTCAGGTTGGCGGCCCTGGAGAGCAGCATGGCTGTCTTCATGGAGCAGCAGCGGGCGCTGATGGCCAGTCTCGCCGGTCCGTCCGCCCCGACCACCGGGACGTCGAAGTTGATGCCGGAGGCCGAGCCAATCCACGAGTCGATCAGGTCTCGAGTCGATCCTTGGCTAAGGTCCCCCTCAACCTCCCGTTCGGGACCGGCGTCATCAACGCCGGTGCCCTCAGCGTCGGGGCGGTCGGGCTCGAGACCGGAGCCTGTCGAGTCCTCCTCGGAGGACTCGGCATGGGAGATGGAGGAGGAAGACTCCCTGGACACCTTCCGTACCCAGTGTATCCCGTCGGACTTTCCGGGTTCGGAGCCTCGGAATAGGTCCCCTCCGGAGGACACTCGGTTCTCGGACTTTGTCAGGAACATGGCCAAGGCTTTGGCATTCCCTGTGGATGCCAAGGAGGAGCCTTGAGCCGAGGAGCTCAATGCCCTCCAGTTTGACTCTCCCCCGAAGGAGGCCCTTATTGTACCAGTGCCTCCGATGTTGGAACGGCTGATGCTCCGCTTGTGGGAGTCCCCGGCCTCGATGCCAGTGCTCAGCAAGCGGGTCGATTCCATCTGTCGAGTCTGCAAGAGTCCTGGGTTCCAGAAAGCGCAGCTGCTGCACAACTCCATGGTTGTGGAATTGGCCATGCAACTGCTGAAAAGCCAAAAAACGTACTCCTTGGTGCCTCCCAGCCAGGAGGCCCGGAACCTGGATGCCCTCGGCAGAAAGTGCTACCAGGGCTCGATGCTATAATGCCGTGTCCAATCTTACCAGCTGTACATGGGCATGTACTTGCGGGACCTGGCAAAGGAGATTGCCAGATTCTCGGCTGGCCTATCTGAGGAACCCTTGCACCGCTTCAAAGCCCTGTCCACGGGGATCAGAGAGTGCTCGAAGTTCATGTCTCAAGCAGCTTACGATGGCTTCAAGGCTTCGGCCCGTGTAGCCGCGGCCAGCATCGGTGCACGCTGTCAGGCCTGGCTCATGTCGTCGGACCTGGAGCCATGGGTTCAGGACAAGTTGGTCGATGTACCGTGCCGAGGAGACAATCTCTTTGGCAAACCCATGACTGAGAAAGCTGCAGAAATCGAGTCCGAGTACTTAACCCGTACAAGGTTGTCGAAGACGACATCTGCACCTTCTCACAAGAAGGCCTCGGGGAAGAAACCCTTTTTCCCGAGGAAGGGTATGTTTTACAGAAACTACCCCACCTACCAGGCCGCCCCAGCTCTCCAACAGGGGCAGCAGGCCAGGTGACAGGGGCGTGGCCCACGTAAGCTGAAGACCCCCAAGCCTCCAGCTCCGGCTCCTACCCAGCCAGGAGGGGGTTTTTGACTCCCAGTGCATAGCTCCTCTCCCAGCAGTGGCTTGGCCCTGCACAGGAGGGAGGCTGGCCCTGTACGCTCACAAGTGGACAGCCATTACTACCGACGCCTGGGTTTGCAAGTAGTCCAGCAGGGCTACTTGCTTCGCTTCCACCAGGTGCCCACCTCCTTTTTCCCAGCAGAGCCTCTCAGGCCCCCTCTTCACAGGAACCTCCTCCTGCAGGAGTTGGCAGGTCTGCTAAAGGATCAGGCAGTGGAACCGGTGCCCCCCACCTGCAGGGGCAAGGCTTCTACTCCAGGTATTTCCTCATACCAAAAAGAAAGGGAGGCCTTCGCCCCATCCTGGACTTGCAAAATCTGAAGAAGTTCCTGGTGAGGAAAAAGTTCAAGATGCTCTCTCTTGGGATCCTACTGCCTTACCTCCACCAGGGAGACTGGCTATGCTCCTTAGATTTAAAGGATGCTTATACTCAAATCCTCATACACCCAGACCACAGGCAATACCTCAGGTTTATGTTTGGAGGAAACCACTTCCAGTACAAACTGCTTCCCTTTGGCCTAGCTTCCGCTCCCAGAGTATTTACCAAATGCCTAGTAGTGGTGGCGGCCTTCCTCAGAAGCCAGGGAGTCTTTGTCTTTCCATACCTGGACGACTGGCTCGTCAGGGGCCAATCAGCACAGGAGGCATGGCAGGCCACTGCTCGCACAGTCAACCTGTTCCAGCACCTAGGCTTCGTTATAAATCACGAAAAGTCCACTTTACTCCCACTCGGAACTTGGAGTTCATAGGGGCAAGACTGGACACACTTCAGGCAAGGGCTTACCTACCGCTGGACAGGGCAAGGCGTTTGCTGGACTTGGTCCAGCAGGTCCAGCACAGACCTCAGGTCTCCGTGAGGGTCTTCTTCCGCCTCCTGGGCCACATGGCCTCCATGGTGCATGTGACTCCCTATGCTCGTTTCCACATGCACACAGCTCAGTGGAGCCTCAGAGACCAGTGGACGCAAGCCACTGGCCACCTCAGAGACAGAGTAACAATTTCCAAGCTACTATTGTCAGCCTTGCAATGGTGGCTTCATGCCCCCCCCCCCCCAACTTGCTTCAGGGAGTACCATTCCAACCTCCCTCTCACACCAGAGTGCTGACAACAGATGCCTCCTTGCTGGGCTGGGGTGCCCATTGCCAGGGTTCATGCACTCAGGGTCTGTGGTCCTCGCGGGAGACCACACTTCAGATCAATCTTCTAGAGCTTCGAGACATCTGCCTAGCTCTTCAAGCCTTCTGTCATCTTCTTGCACTTCAGTTGTTGCTGATACAGACAGACAATCAGGTAGCGATGTTCTACATCAACAAACAGGGGGGCACAGGATCTCGCATCCTATGCCAGGAAACTCTGGACCTCTGTTGTTTTTGCAGTGGCACATCACGTCCCTAAAGGCAGTTTATCTGCCAGGTCAAGAGAACCTCCTGGCCGACAAGTTGAGCAGGATTCTTCAGCCTCACAAATGGCAACTGAACCAGGATGTAGCCCAGCGGATCTTCAACCGTTGGGGTCTCCCATCCATGGATATCTTTGCCATTCCGCAAAACCATCAGTTGCCCCGGTTCTGCTCAAGGCAGCTGCATCCACTGAGCGTGGTGGCGGATGCTTTCCTGATCTCGTGGGCAGAGGGCCTTCTCTATGCGTTCCCACCCACGCCCCTGGTGGCTTGCACTCTGTTCAAGATTCTTCGGGACAAGGCCTCGGTCATTCTGGTAGCCCCCAGGTGGCCCAGACAGCCTTGGTTCACTCTTCTCCTTCAACTGGCAGTCCAAACTCCACTCCCACTGGGAGTGCAGCCTGACCTCTTGACCCAGGAACAGGGTTTCTTGCTACACCCCAATCTCATATCCCTCAACTTAATGGTCTGGCTGCTGAGAGGGTAGTACTTGCTCCTCTACTCCTTCCCAAGGAGGTTGAGGAGGTGTTGCTGGCCTCTAGGAGGCAATCCACTAGAAAATCCTTTGCGTTCAAGTGGCATAGATTTTGAAGGGTGGTGTACCCAGAATAAGGAGAACCCGTTCACTTGTCAAGTACCTCAGGTATTGCGGTACTTGCTCCACCTCTCAGAGTTAGGCCTCAAGTCTAACTCTGTCAGAATCCACCTGAGTGCGCTATCAGCTCACCACTCTCCAGTGGAGGGCAACCTCTGTCAGCTCACCCTTTTGTATCCCGATTCCTCAGAGGCCTCCTACTCTTGAAACCTCCAGTTCACCCACCGGTGACAGAGTGGGGCTTAAATGTGGTCTTACAGCGTCTTACTTGCCCACCTTTTGAACCAATGTCCACCTGTCCTCTCCACTTCCTTTTCTGGAAAGCACTCTTCCTGGTGGCACTGCCCGTCGTGTGAGCGAGCTGCAAGCTTTAGTATCGGATAGACCATATACACGGTTTTATAACAACAGGATGGTACTACGTACTCACCCCAAGTTCCTTCCAAAAGTGGTTTCCTCGTTTCACCTCAACCAAGAGGTGGTTCTTCCAACCTTCTTTCCCAGACTGCATACCTGCAGGGCATAAGCAGTTCTGCATACCCTGGACTGTAAGAGGGCGCTCGCCTTCTACCTGGAGCGTACACAGGTGCATTGGAGAGCTTCTCAGCTCTTTGTCTCTTATGACCCTAGTAAACTGAGTCTCCCTGTATCCAAGCGCACATTATCCACCTGAGTGGCGGACTGCATCACCTGGGTGTACAGGGCTGCTGACCTTCAGCTGCAGGGCCGAATCATGGCCCACTCGGTCAGGGCTAAGGCCGCCTAAGTGGCTAATCACTGCTCTGTTCCATTGGCAGACATCTGCCAGGCCGCAACTTGGTCTTCAAGCCAGACTTTTACAGCCCACTACTGCCTGGAGAGAGAGTCCCGGCGGGACAGTGTTTTCAGTCAGGCGGTACTCCGTAACCTAGTCAAGGTTTAGGCAACTCCTCCTACCCTCCGACCCTTTGGTGTCAGGCTACCGTGGGGGTTCTGTGCTCAGAGATAAATCCTATCACTGCTGCCGCGGCTCTTCTAGAGGGAGCCATTTTTCAGCCATGGGTTCTCGGTAGCCTATAGCTAGGGAGTCCCATATGTGAGGACTGACTTCCTGCTTGTTCCTGGAGAAAGCGTAGTTACTCACCTGTAGCAGGTGTTCTCCAGGGACAGCAGGAATAAGTCCTCACAAACCTCCCTCCTCCCCTGGAGTTGCAGTCCTTGATTAATTTTTTCTCTTTTTGCCGTCTTTTTAGCTATGTCATCTGACTGAGCAAGATGGCACCCTTGGGCGGGAAGGGGACCGCACATGCGTGATGTAATCCAAAAGGCTTTCTTAGAAAGCTGGGGAATTGCTCCGCATGAGGGCTCCGTCGGCGCCGATGGCACCCATATGTGAGGACTGATTCCTGCTGTCCCTGGAGAACAACTGTTACAAGTGAGTAACTATGCTTAATCGGCCTGTGACGTTGGACAGAGAATGAAGTTAGTGGACTAGCAGGCAGCAGAGACAGAGACAGCCCGTCCATTGTGTGGGAAAGTTGCCCCCACATGGCTCCGCACCTGACTGGCTGTAGAGGGAGGTGGGGAGGCCTAAAGGACTGGAAAGGGGGGCTGTTACTTCTGGAGAGAAATCTGAAATTGTGAGTATATACTTCTGGGAATTTTTCTGAAAGGAATTTTTTTTCTTTTAAAGCTAATTAATCTGTGAACCCACTATTTTTTTTGTTAAATCAGTCAGGGCCTAGTAGCAACAGTTTAAGATTCAATTTAAAAACACAGAAGAGAACTTTCTGGTTACCTTTCATACCCAGTAGACAGCTGTAGTTTAAATTTCATAGTCACTCAGGGCCTAGCATCAGCAAAGTACTTTTAGTTTCAAATTAAAACACAGAAGAGAGCTTTTTGGTTAAATTTAGAATCCAGCAGAGAGCTTGTAGTTTAAATTTCATAATAGGTTAGAGCCTAGTAGCAGCAAAGAGCTGTAATTTAAATCAAATCAGAATATAGTTTTCCTCAGCAGCACAGGACAAGGTACTGTGTAGCAGCCCTTTTTTAATAAGTGTTATATCCCTCCCTCCCTCCCCACACCCACCCTCCCCTGGGAAAGTCACAGCTTTATAGGTACTTGCACACCTTAAAAGACAGGAGGTGCTCTCAGGTGAAGCTCATTACCCAAATCAGTCATACACCAAGGACCTGAGATTAATTAAGCTTCAGGTGAACAAGGTATATTAAACTTCTTAGGTACAGTTTTAGTGGTATAAATATCCATTGCACCCTTTAGTACATATAGAACTTAAAGATCTAAACACAAACTTAAAACTAAGATGCAGACAGCAGTCCAGCAGCGGGATGTGGGCTTTCCAGTCTTTTGCATTGAGTGTCACATGTATGATTTTCTCCCAGCTGGTGAGAGGTCTTACGTGTGCACTAGGTGCAAGGAGCTCTCTGCTCTCAGGGAACGAGTCCGTTCTCTAGAGGCTAGAGTAGCAGACTTGGAAAACATAAGACAGACAGAGAGGTACATAGACGAGACCTACAGGGATATAGTCCTGAAGTCCCACCTCCAGTCTGGCAGCATCCCTGTTGCCATGGAGGAGAGAGGTCACGTGACAGGAGAGCATCACCCTGGTGTGGCAGGAAGTGATCCTGTAACTAGGACCTGTCCTCCAGGTGATGTAAACCCCTCTCGCACCGAGGAGGTTTCTCCAGGGCCAAGTGCCCATGCGGGAAGGGTTAGGACAGCAGTTATAGTTGGTGATTCGATCATTAGGCATGTAGATAGCTGGGTGGCTGGTGGACGTGAGGATCGCCTGGTAACATGCCTGCCTGGTGCGAAGGTAGCGGACCTCACACGCCACCTAGATAAGGTCTTAGATAGTGCTGGGGAGGAGTCTGCTGTCTTGGTACATGTTGGTACCAATGACATAGGAAAATGTGGTAGGGAGGTTCTGGAAGCTAAATTTAGGCTTTTAGGTAGGAAGTTGAAATCCAGAACTTCCAGGGTAGCGTTCTCCGAAATGCTTCCCGTTCCACGCGCAGGACCCAATAGGCAGGCAGAGCTCCGGAGTCTCAATGCGTGGATGAGACAATGGTGCAGAGATGAGGGGTTCGGATTTGTTAGGAACTGGGGAACATTCTGGGGAAAGGAGGGGCTCTTCCGAAGGGATGGGCTTCACCTTAACCGGGATGGAACCAGGCTGCTGGCATTAACCTTTAAAAAGGAGATAGAGCAGCTTTTAAACTAGATAATAGGGGAAAGCCGACAGTCGCCCAAGAGCGCATGGTTCGGAAGAATGTATCCTTGAAGGATACTACAAAAAGCAGAGAGGTTCCAAAAAAGAGTAAAGTAGCCCAAATGCCCTCGAGTATGGAGCAGACAGAACTTAAAGATCCCAAATTACCCATGTCTACCAATAGCCAAATTAATATGAATAAAATACAGTCTCTAAAATGCTTGTATGCAAATGCTAGAAGTCTACAAAACAAGATGGGAGAGTTAGAATATATAGCACTAAACGAGAGGTTAGATATGATTGGAATATCAGAGACATGGTGGAAGGAGGACAACCAGTGGGACACTGTGATACCTGGGTACAAACTATATTGAAATGATAGAGCTGATCAAATTGGTGGAGGGGTTGCGCTCTATGTTAGAGAGGGCATTGAATCAGAAAGGATTAAAGTTTTGCAAGAAACAAAATTTGCTGTAGAATCTCTATGGATTGAAATTCCATGTAAAAAGGGGAAGGCGATGGCAGTGGGGGTGTACTATCGTCCGCCTGGCCAGAATGAACAAATGGATGATGAAATGCTCAAAGAAATCAAGGAAGCTAGCAAAAGTTACAGTGCAGTAAAAATAATGGGTGATTTCAATTACCCCGGCATCGACTGGGTCAGTGTCACAACAGGACATGCTAGGGAGATAAAGTTCCTAGATGAAATAAATGACTGCTTCTTGGAGCAGCTGGTTCATGAACCGACCAGAGGGGAAGCAATATTAGACCTAGTCCTTAGTGGAACACCAGATGTAGTGCAAGAGATAAGGGTGTTGGGGCCACTTGGCAATAGTGATCATAGCATGATCGCCTTTGATTTAATTAGTGGAGGAGGGATAGTAAGGAAATCCACAGTACTACCCTTTAACTTTCGAAAGGGAGACTATGATAGAATGAGGAAAACAGTTAAGAAAAAACTAAAAGGAGCAGTTGCAAAGGTTAAAGACGTACATCAAGCTTGGGTGTTGTTGAAAAATACTATCTTGGAAGCCCAGACCAGCTGTATTCCACGCTTTAAGAAAAGTGGAAGGAAGTCTAAAAAATTGCCAGCATGGTTTAAAGCTGAGGTCAGAGAGGCTGTTGTTGCCAAAAAAGCATCTTTCAAGAAATGGAAAAAAGAGCCAAATGATGAAACCTGGAAACAGCACAAGCACTGGCAAGTCAAATGCAAGGCATTGATAAGGCAGGCAAAGAGAGAATTTGAGAAGAAGCTTGCTGCGGAAGCAAAAACGCGAAATAAAGACCTTTTCAAGTACATTCGTAGCAAAAAACCCGTGAGAGAGTCAGTTGGTCCATTAGATGATAAAGGGGTTAAAGGAGCACTAAGAGGCGACAAGGCGATAGCGGAGAGACTGAATGAATTCTTTGCTTCGGTCTTTACTGAGGAAGATGTAGGGATGTTACCCACGACTGAAGTGGTATTTAAAGGTGTGGAAGAATTGAAGGAAATATCGATACATCGGGAAGATGTCTTACAACTATTAGATAAACTGAAGAGTAGCAAATCACCTGGGCCGGATGGTATACATCCAAGGGTGTTGAAAGAACTGAAATTTGAGATTGCAGACCTGCTATCAGTAATCTGTGAACTATCATTAAAATCATCTCTAATACCTGAGGATTGGAGGATCGCCAATGTAACACCAATTTTTAAAAAGGGTTCAAGGGGTGATCCGGGAAACTACAGACCGGTGAGCCTGACATCAGTACCGGGAAAAATGGTAGAAACCATCATAAAGAATAAAATTACTCAGCATATAGATAGTCATGACCTAATGGGAGACAGCCAACATGGCTTTAGACAAGGAAGATCTTGTCTTACTAATCTGTTATGTTTTTTTGAAGGAGTGAATAAACAGGTGGACAAAGGTGAGTCGGTTGATATTGTGTATCTGGACTTTCAGAAAGCCTTTGACAAGGTCCCTCATGAGAGACTTTTGGCAAAACTAAAGAGTCATGGGATAGGAGGCAGTGTACTACTGTGGATCAGGAACTGGTTAAAAGATAGAAAGCAGAGGGTAGGGCTAAATGGCCAATTTTCCCAGTGGAGAAAGGTGAATAGTGGTGTACCCCGGGGATCTGTGCTGGGTCCGCTGCTTTTTGACATATTCATAAATGACCTGGAAAGTGGAATAACGAGTGAGGTTATCAAATTTGCTGATGACACAAAACTATTTAAAGTTGTTAAAACCCAGGAGGATTGTGGAAAATTGCAAGAGGATCTTGATAAATTGGAAGACTGGGCATCAAAATGGCAGATGAAATTTAATGTGGAGAAGTGCAAGGTTATGCACCTAGGGAAGAACAACCCAAACTATGGTTACACGATGCAAGGTTCCACATTAGGAACCACCACCCAAGAAAAAGATTTAGGCGTCCTTGTGGATACCATGTTAAAACCCTCGGCCCAGTGTGCAGCGGCGGCCAAGAGAGCAAATAGAATGCTAGGTATGATAAGGAAAGGAATGGAAAATAAAACAAAAGATAGTATAATGCCTCTATATCGTTCCATGGTGAGACCGCACCTTGAATATTGTGTGCAATTCTGGTCGCCGTATCTTAAAAAGGATATAGCGATTTTAGAAAAGGTTCAGAGAAGAGCCACCAAAATGGTAAAGGGGATGGAAGGCTACTCCTATGAAGAAAGGCTAACAAGGTTGGGGCTCTTTAACCTGGAAAAGAGACGGCTGAGGGGAGATATGATAGAAGTCTATAAGTTAATGAACGGAGTGGAACGGGTAAACGTAGATCGATTGTTTACCTTATCAGAATATAGAAAGACTAGGGGACATGCAATGAAGCTACAGGGTAAACTATTTAAGACTAATAAAAGAAAATATTTTTTCACTCAACGTGTAATCAAACTCTGGAATTTGTTACCGGAGGATGTAGTAAAGGCTGTTAGTGTAGCTGGGTTTAAAAAAGGTTTGGACAAGTTCCTGGAGGAAAGGTCCATAAACCATTATTAAGAAGGGACCCAGGATATCAATGCTTGAACCAATACAAGCATTGTGGAACCTGTGTCCCTTGGGGAAACTGCTAGGTACGTATGACCTAGATTGGCCACTGTTGGAAACAGAATACTGGGCTTGATGGACCTTGGTCTGACCCAGTATGGCATATCTTATGTTCTTATGTTCTTATGTAAGCCTTGGTTCACCTCTGAACAGCTGTGGGAGTAAAGAGCGGCATTTGCCTTCTCTCCCGTGGCTGTGATAAAAAGGATCCCACTGGCGCACTGAGTGCCGAGTGGTTAAACAGAGGCACATCCATTTCTCAAGGATAACGGTGACAAGAAAGGAATTAGCACTCTCTCAAAATACTAAACCTCTCACTTTCCCAAGGGTTCATGCTCACGAACCTAAAGACAGCATCCATCAGACCTATTCTAAAATACTACTCTGCTGACATCAGCTTACCCATCTACTACAGACCCATTCCCAACATTCCTTTCCTAGCAAAAATAATTGAAAAAGCAGTCCAATTACAGCTGCAGGACTTCATAAACTCCTCCATCCCTCTAGACAGGCAACAACACTGATTTACATGTGACCATGGTGTGAAAATCTTGCTCACATAACTAACACCCTGCTAAATGGGCTTGAACAGGTCAAAAGGATTCATCCTTAACTTCTTGGACATAGCCTCCGCCTTTGACTCAATAAGCCACACAAAATTACAAGACAAGCTGGTGTCTATAGGTGTAAATGGCACCCCCCCTGGCTTGGTTTCAGTCCTACCTATCTGATTGCCAGTAGCAAATAAAAATAGTGAATATGACATCCAGACTGTTTTGACAGTTTCAAGGTATACCTCAAGGATCTGCTCTCTCAGTCTTACTCTTTAACCTATACGTCCAACCAAACTGCCAAATCATAAGAAAATGTAAAATATACTATCACATACAGTATATGCTGATGACCTGATGCTATACATCCCTTTCAATACTAACAAACCGGAACACACTCCAGTACAATCATGCTTCACAGCATTAGCAGAATGGCTGAAAGACCATAACCTATCATTCAACTATAAGAAATCAGAAGTACTCATCATTTCCAAAGACTCATCCTACGCCCCTCTGGAATGGATAAAGGTCAACAAAGTACTACTCCCCATAAGTCCAGAGGTTAAATACCTAGGAATTACTCTAGACCACAGCCTGACCTTTCAAGCACACATCAAAAGAACTACGACATCTGCATGACATAAAATGAAGATCTTACACAGCCTTCGCCCATTGCTAGAACTGAATCACTTCCATACAGTATGCCAGGCCTTAATCACTCCACACCTGGATTATTGTAACTCAATCCTCCAAGCCTCCCAAACAGCACTCGGGCCTCTGCAAATCGCCCAGAATATGGCAGCCAGGCTCATCACCAGAATTTCACTATACAATCACATCACATCACATCAGTGCTCAAAGCCTACACTGGTTCCCAGTAAAAGCAAGAACAAAATACAAAGCAATCGTGATCACATTCAAACCAATACACAACCTTACTGCAGCCTGCCTACAACCTCTCATTCACAAGACTATGACGATGACATGAGTGGAGGAGTGGCCTAGTGGTTGGGGCAAGGTACTTCAGGCCGGAAGGTCGGGGGTTCAAATCCCACTAGCGGACAGCAACCTTGGGCCGGAAGGACTGGGGTTTCTAGTCCCACAGGTGCTCCTTGTGGTCTTGGGCAAGCCACTTAACCCTCCATAGCCCATGTTCCCTGTAAAATAGTTATCTCCAAGTTATAATGCCCTGTTCAATGTAATTTCAGTTTGTTCAATGTAAACCGCACTGATGCAGAATAGCGCGGTATATAAGAGAATATAATAAATAAATCACCTAAACCTTCTCAATATGCCAGCCAGAAGACAAAAAGTTCCCAAACAGCATGCCAAAGAACATTCTCACTCTATGGCCTTACATTATGGAACTCTCTCCCGTCCACTCTAAGATCTATCCAGGACCTAAATGACTTCTGAAAACAATTAAAACACATCTCTTCGAAGAATCCTTTGGATCTGTCATGTAGATCCACCAACACAACTCTACCACCATACCTTGTGTATAGTGTACCTTTACATGTAAATAAGTTATGTCCTCTCCCTATTAAAATATAACCCAATGTAACTATGTTTCATGTTAACTTTATGCCCGTTCAATGTATGTTATAGTTGAGTTCAATGTAAACTGCTTTGATATCATGAAAAACAATATATAAGAAATGTTAAATAAATACATGTGGGGATTGAGGATGGAGGGGTGAAATCTGAGTGGATGAAAAAGGAATAAAGAAAGAAATGGAGGAAAGAGCGAAAGGGGAAAGATCAGTATGTCAGAGGCAGATGTAGAGAGAATGGAAAAAACAAGAAGAAGAAAGGACAGATGAACAGCAGACAGTGGAAAGTTAGCAGAAGCCACGAAGAAAGCAGAAGAAAGTGACTGGGGCAATTGCAACTGAAAAATAAAATGCCCAAACGACAAAAGGTAGAAAAAAACCTATTTTATTTTGAATTTGTGAACTGGAATATGTCCGCTCTGGGAAATATGCATCACTAACGTTTTGCGTTTTGTTTAGTACAAGAGAAAATTAATTTAGTGTTTTATTTCTCCAGTGTTGTACATTCCAAGTTTGGCTTTTGGGGTTCCCAGTTTAATTATTGTCTTCATATTTGTAAATTGTGATCTATGTTTGGTGACGGACTATGTTTTGCATGTATATCCGAGTTGCAGTATTCTGTTCATGTAGTTTCTATGTGATAGTCCCACTTGTTCTCTTTCCCCAGTAGGAGATGCATTGGTATTCTCTGAGATGTATTGGTTTAATATTTGCAGTATTGCCTTTTGATAAGTAGGGATTGGTGCTTTGTGAGTTCTGATAGTGCTGTTATGATACGATGGGTTTGCTATGGATTCTAAATGAGCAGAGTGTATAGTACTTCCTAATGTGCCTGGCAGTTGACATTGGAGTATAGTAATGTAGAAATCTGGTAGTCTCTTTATCCTCACTGCCCATGCAAATGGTATTGAGACACTCATTAAGAGGCATGTCTACTAAACAATAATGCACATTCACAAATGTCAATGTGCACTAAGTGCAGCAACATCTGTTTATTTTTATTGGCGCAGTAGCACTTAACGCACGTTAATATATTTAGTAAACATGCTCCTGAGTCATTGCCAGGACAGAAAAAAAGGCTGGTGAAGGGCTCCTTTGAAAGCCGCCTAAGATTTCTGATGGGCAACATATACATTTTAAATTTAAAAGAAATTAAAGTTATGCAAATGAGGTCTAGTGGCTATGCAAATGAGGCCCCACATCATCCTTGGGCTATGCCTGAGTGGAGGCAGAAGCATCCTATGTGGAGCACTGTTTAAAGAAGTGATTCAGAGGCAGCAGCAACAGGCACAGGCTTGCCCACAGCATTTTTATTGAGAAGTAGGAACCTATTACATATTCCAAACAGCCTATTTTGGAGGGAGAGGAGGAGAAGGATTGAAAGAAGCTTCTGTGGGGTGGGGAGGGGGGCAGTGGGGACAGATTGCAAAAGGATTTTCTGAGGAATGGAAACAAGAGAGAAGCAATCTGCATTGGAAAGTGAGATAGAACTGGCTTAAAGAGGAAGAGGCTTCAGAAAGCATTATGCTGGAAGGAAACAGAAACATGATGGCAGAAAAGGACCACATGGCCTATCTAGTCTGCCCTTCCATATCAACCACTACAACAGTCCCCTTTTTTTCCTTTAGAGATCATCTGTGTTTGACCCATGCTTCTTTGAATTCAGATACTGTCCTCATCTTCACCATCTCCACTGGGAGACTATTCCATGCATCTACCACTCTTTCCGTAAAGAAATATTTCCACATATTACTCCTGAATCTTTCCCCTTTCACACTCATCTTATGTCTCCTCATAGCAGAGCTTGCTTTCCATCGAAAGAGGCTCTCCTCCTGTGCATTTATGTCATAGAGGTATTTAAATGTCTCAATCATATCACCTCTATCCTGCATTTCCTCTAAATTATACATATTAAGATCCTTAAGTCTGTTCTCATATGTTTTATAATGAAGACCACTAACCAGTTTAGTAGCCACTCTCTGTACCAACTCCAACCTGTTTATATCCTTTTGAAGGTGCGGTCTCCAGAATTGCACACGATATTCCAAATGAGGTCACACCGAAGACTTATGCAGAAGCACTATCACCTCTTTTCCTCTGCTGTCCTTTCCTCTCCCTATGCACCCAAGTATCCTTCTAGCTTTTGCCGCCGTTTTTTCTACCTGTTTAACTACTTGAAGATCATCAGACACAATCACGCCTAGGTCCGGCTCTTCTTTTGTGGGCAGAAGTACTTCTACACCCCCTATATTATAATGCTCCCTTGGTTTGCTGCAGCCCAAATGCATGATCTTGCATTTTTTAACATTAAATCTCAGCTGCCAAATTCTAGAAACATAGAAACATAGAAATATGACGACAGAAAAAGACCACATGGCCTATCTAGTCTGTCCTGCCATAACAACTACAACAGTCCCCTTTTTACCTTTAGAGATCCTCTGTGTTGGTCCCATGCTTTTTTGAATTCAGTTACTGTCCTCATCTCTACCACCTCCACTGGGAGACTATTCCACGGATCCACTACTCTTTCCGTAAAGAAATATTTCCGCATATCACTCCTGAATCTCTCTCCCATCACCCTCATCCCATGTCCCCTCGTAGCAGAACTTGCTTTCAATTGAAAGAGGCTCTCTCCCTGAACATTTATGCCACGGAGGTATTTAAACATCTCAATCATATCACCTCTATCCCGCCTTTCCTCTAAGGTGTACATATTAAGATCCTTCAGTCTGTCCTCATATGCTTTATAATGAAGACCACTAATCATTTTTGTAGCCACCCTCTGCACCGACTCCATCCTGTTCATATCCTTTTGAAGGTGCGGTCTCCAGAATTGCACACTATACTCCAAATGAGATTCTAGATCATTCTTCAAGCTTAGCTAGATCCCTCCTCATGTCACCTTCCTGGATGTTTACTCTATTGCAGATTTTGATATCATCCGTAAAGAGGCAAACTTTACCCGACAGTCCTTCAGCAATATCACTTATAAAGATGTTAAAAAGAATTGGATCAAGGACATATCCCTGGGGCACACCACTGGTAACCTCCTTCTCCTCAGAGTGAGCTCCATTTACCTATACCCTTTGTCGCTTCCCATTCATCCAATTTCTAACCCAGGCAATAACTTTAGGGTCCATCCCTAGGATATTCAGTTTGTTTATAAGTTGTCTGTGAGGAACGGTGTCAGAGACTTTACTGAAATCCAAGTATACCACATCTAGGGCTCTCCCCCGGTCCAACTCCCTAGTTATTCAGTCAAAGAAATCAATCAGATTTGTCTGACAAGACCTGCCTTCGGTGAATCCATGCTGCCTTGGATCCAGTAGTCCGTTGGACTCCAGAAACCTCACTATTTTCTCATTCAGCAGCGCTTCCAATAATTTACTCATCACCGAGGTTAAACTAACTGGCCTGTAGTTTTCAAATACATCCTTACTTCCGCTTTTGTGTAAAGGGACCACATGTGCCTCTCTCTGGTCCTCTGGCACCATTCCTGATTCCAATGAGGCATTGAAAAGGTCAGTCAGTGGGAGCTGCTAGAACGTCCTCAAGATCCCTCAGTATTCTCGGGTGTATCCCATCCGGTCCCATCGCTTTGTCTACTTTTTTATTTTATTTTATTTTTATAAATTTAAATTACATATCAGGAAACAAGAAAAGCAAAAAGAAACAAACAATATATCCTCCAACAAACAATATATAATACAATATCAATAGCCCACATCAAGAAGGTGCTCAAATAAAAAGAGAAAATATAAAGACATCCTGATCCGAACCCGGTAGTTCCCTGATATAGCCAGGAGAGGGAAAGAACTACCAAAAACAAACAAAACAATCACAAAATTATTAATTAATGAATACCTTACCCCTTCCCTTTCAAAAATTCTAATAATTGTACAAACTCCCCAAAAATATACCGCTTACATTGAAAACTTATGTGGCACTTACAAGGAAATTTCAAATAAAACAATGCTCCAAGGGCCAAAACACATGGGCATACCTCCAAAAAAGCCTTACGACACCTTTGTGTGGCCCTTGAGATATCAGGAAAAATTTGGATACACTGGCCACAAAATTTCTCAAACTGCTTCTTAAAATAAGCTTGAAAAATTCTCTAACTCAGTTACCAAAGTAATCCAATAAAGTAGCACGAGTAGTGATCTCATCCTGAGAGGATTCTAAAAATTCAAAAATATTTAATGAAAAAGAAGACGGTTGATCACTTTGTGTCCCTTCTTTCCTTTCAGAATCTTTCATTAGCTTCCCTAAAGGAAGATAATATACTTTAGAAAAGGTAATTAAATTAACATCAGATAACAATAATATATCTGTCAAATACTTTTGCAAAAGCAATACAGGAGAGAGATAATGAGTCCTAGGGAAATTTAATAAACGAAGATTTCTAGAATGCAGAGAATTCTCCAAAAATTCGTCCTGATGAGTTAATGAGGAAACATTCTGTACTAAAGTAGCCAGTACATCTTGCTGTGAAGAACCCCAAACTTCCTGAGACTCTATATTCTTTTCAAGTGAAGATAATCTAGATTCCTGATTAGATAACTTGGCCATAGTCTTCTTAGAAAAATGAGAAATTCTCTGAAGGGAGGACCCAAGGGCCACTTCCATCCGAGAGAGCATAGCCCATATGTCCTTTAAGGATACATCCACAGGGGGAGCTTGTACCTCCCCAATCGGGGGAAATACAGTTGCCGAGGGGAGGGGAGGAAGCAAAGTCTCAACTGTAGAATTCAAGCGTAAAAAGGAAGAGGACAATAAAGGCTTTTCAACCACACTAGGGTTATCTGCCCCCATAGGGGAGGAAGATCCCAATGTAAACTCCTTCACCTGGTTAATCGGGAACAAAACTTTTCCTTGTGGGGAAGTAATGGAAGAAGACGTACTCACAGTTAATAAATCTTCCGACGCAGTATCTGCAGATCGATTCACTAATGAAGATCCCCTACATGAACATGCGCATCCATTGGACCCACAACTTTAACAGCTTTCACCTGTGCCACCGGAGGAGAGTGCTTCTTCCTCTTCCCCGTTGGAAGTTGCTCCAAATGCCAAGATGCGCCAAAGGGGCACCAAAGGGGCGTATCCTGCCCCTTTGGCCACGCCCCTTCGGACACGCGCCCGCTACCGCGTCCCGCGGTGGGGGCAGGATAGTTATAGCCCCTCAGATCCAGCCACCCCAATCAGAGCAGCCGCAACGGGATACACCAGGCCAATCAAGTAGTGAAGTCAAGCAGACAGGAAACAAAGAGCACCTCCTGCTTTGTCTACTTTAAGTTTAGCTAGTTTCTCATGAATACAGTCTTCTGAAAATTGTTCAAGATGCCTCTCGCTTCTGTTTCTATTTGTGGGTGTTTTCTGAGGTCCTGCTCCTGGTTCTTCTTCTGTTTAACATATTTCTGTTCTATTTGTTAAGCAATTCTGCTTTATCCTCATCAGCTTCTTCATATTCCTCCCCTTCACCCTTGTCTGACAATACCACTTTTGCCCTTCCTCTTCTCACTAACATATCTGAAAAATGTCTTATCCCCCATTTTATTGCATCAGCTATTTCCTCCTCTTTTTGAATCTTTGCTTTTCGGACTACTTTGCCAACGTCTCTAAGTTTTTCCAAATATAGATGCCTGTCTTTCTCTCTCTGTGATCTCTTGTATTTCATGAAACCCTCCCTCTTTTTCTTCACCTTTTCAGCTACTTCTTTCGAAAGCTATAGCAGTCTCCTTTTCCTTTTACCTTTATTTACCATTTTAACAAAAAGGTTGGTTGCCCTTAAAATATCCCCTTTCAGTTTTGCTCACTGTTTTTTCAACATCCCCCAGCTGTTCCCATCCTGCTAACAAATCCCTGAGGTATTGGCCCATCTTTGCAAAGTTAGTTTTCCTAAAGTCTAAGAACTTTGCTTTTGAATGGATTTTAGCAGCCCAAGTCCTAATACTGAACCATACCATCTGGTGGTCACTGGATGCGAAATGATTTCCCACTATAACATCAGAAACTCTTTCACCATTAGTAACCACCAAGTCCAGTATGGCCCCTTCACGTGTGGGTTCTGTTACCAGTTGCCTGAATAGTTCTCCCAGTAGAGAATCCAGGATCTCCTTACTTCTAGATGACACTGCAGCAGGGATGTGCCAAACATCTGACGTATTGAAATCCCTCATCAGTAGCACTTCCCCTTTCCTGGCAATGCTTCATATGTCTTCAATTAACTCTCCATCCATTACTTCTCCCTATGAGGGAGATCTGTATATCACGCTAATACAAATAATTTTTCTTTCCCTCTTTCTAGTTTAACCCACAGTGCCTCCTCTGTCCCTTTGAAGCCCTGTATTTCCATAGCTTTAATATTATTTTTTACATATAGTGCCACTCCTTCTCCCCTTCTTTCTATCCTGTCCTTTCTGAATAGCCTAGTATAGTTACATCCCATTCATGGTTGTCTGTGAACCTCTGTCTCTGTTACCACCACTAAATCCAAGTCAGCTTCTCCCATTAAAGCTCAACATCTGGGATCTTATTTCACATGCTACGGGCATTTATACACAATGCTTTCCATCTGTTGTCCCTTTTACCCATTTCCATAAAGGTATTTAATGTTTCACTTACCTGGTTATCCAGTCAAAGAAATCAATCAGATTTGTCTGACAAGACCTGCCTCTGGTGAATCCATGCTGCCTTGGATCCAGTAATCCGTTCTTCACCCATCCCCAACAAATCTAGTTTAAAGCCGTCTTCAGTAGGTTAACCAGTCTGTTACTGAAGACACGTTGACCCTTCTTGGACAGATGGATGCTATCTCTGCTCTACAATCCTTGGAAAAGCATCCCATGGTCCAGGATACTAAAATGTTTTCGATGACACCATCCACACAGCCATGCTCCAGGATGCAAGCTTCTCTGCCTTGGCCTTTACCCTCAATAGGGAGGATTGAAAAGAACACTACCTGCGCCCCTATCTGCTTCACTCTCTGTCCCAGAGCCATGAAGTCACTTTTGATATGCTCAGAGGGATACCTGGCAGAATCATTTGTGCCGACATGGATGAGCAACATCAGGTAATATAGTCAGTGGACTTGATGAGTCTTGGTAAGCTCTCCATAACATCTCAGATTTTGGCACCTGGCAGACAGCATACCTCTCTGGACATCAAATCTGGTCGGCAGATGGACGTCTCAGTACCCCTCAGAAGAGAATCACCAACCACTACCCTTCGCTTCCTTGTGGTCACTGATTCTGCAACTTTGGGGTGCTCAAGCTCTGGTTCTTCCCTTTCCAGGGATGCTTTCACCTACTCCACTTCCAGGACAAATAAGCAATTTGTGTTGGAAAATGAAGTGGAACTGACTCAAGCCAAGTGAGGCATCAGAAAGTAGAAATGAAATGCTATCAAAAAAAAGTGATGAAAGAAGTCGCCTCTTCAACAAACCAGCATCAAACAGCAAAGAGAAGGAAATTCAGAGAAGACTGGTATAAGGAAATTAAATGGCTTAAATTTGGCCATCAGAAAGATATAGCTAGTTACAAGTTTGTTTTCTTTCCTAACATTGCAGATCAGGATTCTAAGATAGTGAAAAGCTTTGCAGATTCTTTCAGACTGGATACATTAAAAAAATATAGGAAATCAATCCAGCATCAGAAATGTGTATCAGCAAATAATGCACTACTGGCTCCTGAAGCTATGCCATTGGATAAAAATATGTTTGACCATATGAAAGCACTTTTTAATGCTACTTATTATATTGCTAAGAATAAGCAATTCTCCAGGAACAAGCAGGAAGTCAGTCCTCACTTATGGGTAACATCAGCACTGACGGAGCCCGCACGGAGCAATTCCCCAGCTTTAAAAGAAAGCCTTTGGGATTGCTATCAGGCATGTGTGGTCCTCTTCCCGCCCAAGGGTGCCATCTTGCTCAGTCTTCCTTTTTCCGTGGAGCCCTTCAGATGCACGTCCTCGTCCCTCGGAAAAAGTTTCATTTTACTCACCTTAACAGGGTCTCTTTTTTACCGTTGCACCGGTCCTCTATCCGTCCTTTCCCCTGCTCTTCTTAGAGCTTCTGGGGATATACATTTTTTCCTAAATTTTTGGGCTTCAGCTTCTGCTTACGGCCTCGCGGAGGCATTTTTTAGTTACAGGTTTGGTAGCCTGTAGCTAGGGAGTTCCATAAGTGAGGACTGACTTTCTGCTTGTTCCTGGAGAAAGCATAGTTACTCACCTGTAACAGATGTTTTCCAGGGACAGCAGGAATCAGTCCTCACTACCCTCCTGCCTCTCCCGTTGAGTTGCTGTATCTTTGTCCTTTCCTTGCCATCTGCTTGGTAGGGCTCGAGCTAAGGGACCTGACTGAGCAAGATGGCACCCTTGGGCGTGAAGAGGACCACACATTTGTGGTAGCAATCCCAAAGGTTTTTTTTGAAAGCTGGGGAATTGCTCCGCGCATGCTCCGTTGATTCCGACGTCACCCATAAGTGAGGACTGATTCCTGCTGTCCCTGGAGAACACCTGTTACAGGTGAGTAACTATTTTTCTGAATTAGAAAATTTGTTGGAACTGGTGGGTAAATCAAGGGTTGAAATAAGAGATGATCGTAAAAATGACAAGAAGTGCAAAGAGTTTTTCCCACATTGCAAAAGTAGTAAGGAAAGATCTGATTTGTGAGCTACAAGATTCAAAGTACACAAGTTCGATGCTGGATGGGTCTACAGACAAAGCAGTTGAAGAATTTGATATTATATGTAAGGTACATAAAGAACAATGAAGAGAGAGAAATATTGCTGTCAGTCATACCTCTTGGCAATGCAACTGCAGCTGGATATTTGGAAACCATTCAGTAAGAACTGGGCAGTCATGGACTCTTATAATGATGGTACAACCAGAATGATTGGAGCTGAAAACATTAATAGCAAAAATTTGGCTGACCTTAAGTCATGGTATTGGTATTCATTATATTGCACATAGTGCAGAATTCAAAGTATATTTGAAGATCTTGACTTGGTTCTGAAGAAGCCGTACAAGTTCTATCAGTTTTCTCCAAAGAGAATGTGATAGCTGCAGAAGGTCTTGAAAGTAAAATACAAAAATTTCAGTAATTACACAATGTAACATGGATGGCCAGTAAAGTTGGTGCTTGCTCTGCACTTGCAAAAGATTGGAAATGCGTTGTTTTATGCCTTGAAATTATTGCTGCAGAAAAGAACTTCTGTACTTGCAAAGGGTTTGCTGAGAAAACTGATTTCATATTTGTTCAAATTCTGCATTTACTTTTGGACTACCCTGGAACAATTAAAAACCTCTCACTTTTGTTACAGAGAATAGCTTTTTCTCATCACTGTTGAATTACATGTCAGAAACACAATGGTATCACTTTTTTCTCTGAAAGATATTCCAGGGCAACATGAAAACATATTTTATTTCAAACACTTTCCAAAGGGAATATATTAGGGTGCACAACTATATGAACTAAGTAATGCTGCAAATGCTTCTACCAAAGTTGAGAAGGAAAACTTTGTCTAACATGCTGTCAAGTACTTAGAAGAGCAATTTCCAACTCAACATGGAAGCATTGAAAGGTGCACTACAGTTTTTGATACTTTTGCTTGGCCAACAGGAACCAGACTGAAAGGGTACAGTGTCAGTGAAATAACACTAGTTCAACATATCCATAAGCAGCTTTCACCACCAAGCATGTATAATGAATATATGCAAGTTCGTAATGACTAGTATGAAATTAAAGTCATTGGCAGGGGAAAGAAACTTGAGCTTCTGAATTTAGCACTGACTAATAAAGAAAATTTTTCTCTCTCAGGAAAATTGTCCATAGTATGTCTACTGTGGTTTTAGCTTAATGGATTTTGTGTAAAGCTACAGATCAGTTGAAACAGAAAGCTTAAATGACTCGATTAATGTGAATGGCTCCTGAGTGATGGAATTTGATCCTTCAAAGGCTTTATACTTATTTTATTTAGACAGTTTTGTATACCGCCATCTCCAGGAACAAGCAGGAATAAGTCCTCACATATGGGTACGTCGGTACCGACGGAGCCTGCGCGGGAAAGCTCCCCAGCTTCCTAGAATGGAAGCTTTTGGGACCTCCCACTGCACATGCGCACTGCCTTCCCGCCTTCCTGAACAGCTCTCCTCAGTTTCTCTTTTTCCGCGGAGCCAGCAGGTCGTGTATCCTGTCACCGCTGAAGAAATTGTAGTTTTTTGTTTTGTTTCTTTAGACCGCGTACCTGCCTTCCCATACCGATACCGGTATCGCCGGTCTTCCTTTTTCTTTCTTAAAAAATTATTTTCTTTTATTATTTTTTCAGCACTTGGTCACTTCAGTTAGGCCTTCAGGCCTACTTTAATTCTCCACATGGAGAAGCCAGCCCCTGGATTTAAGAAGTGTACCAAGTGTACTGCTGTAATATCAGTCACAGACACCCATGAATGGTGTCTTAAATGTTTGGGGCCTGACCACTCCATTCCGGACTGCCCTTCCTGCTCCCAAATGTCTAAGCGTGGGCTGCAGAACCGGGCCAACAAATTCCATGTGCTGTTTGCTTCAGAGAATCCAACATCACAGTCATCCAGGTCATCATCCCCGGATGGATCTCAGGTAACCAAACCTTCTGTGGGCAAGTCCTCAAAGAGCAAATCTCCTTCAAAGCATCGAGAGGCTCTTAGTTTTGAGGACCCTGCCCCAGCCAAACAGCCCCGGCGGGAAGCCCTACCTTCCAAAACGCCAATACAGGGGCTACAGGTTGACATCGATGGCACGGCCTCGACAGATCACCTGTTGGACTGCTCTGGGGTACCGGCCCATACCGGTACCGACATCCAGGCAGCCGTGGCGTCTATGGGCAATACTGTCCAATCCATGCAGCAGGCCGTCATGGCTTTCATTAAAGCTGCAACGCCATCGGTACCGCTTCCAGCGGTTCCGGGCCCGGTTCCGGTATCGTCCGCCATGCCGGAACCCAGGCCTTCCTCTTCTAAACGCAAATCGGTACCGTATGGGCTTTCGCTCCATACCGCTTCCATACCCGGTACGCCCGATGTCGATACCGATCGGTATGCGTATCGTGCGTTGGAGGAAACTAGAGAATACACCGATTCCTCTGAGGATTTTGTCTCCTCTGATGAGTCTGCAGAGCTCTCCCTTGACCTTCCTGAGGAACCTTCTTCTCCAAAAAGGAGAATGTCTCCTCCAGAGGATTTGTCCTTTCAGGACTTTATTTTAGAAATGGCTAAAGGCCTTTCTATCACTACCTCCTCTGAAAGGGAACCAAGGTCAAAAAGATTGGATATTTTAGGATACTCTAAGTCTCCTAAAGAAGCAGTTACTCTGCCTATCCATGAAATCCTTCAGGAACAATTGATGGATTTCTGGGAGAACCCTTTAACTCTGTCTCCTTATTCCCGTAGGTTGGACACCATGTATCGGGTCCCTCCTTCTCCTGGTTTTCAGAAAACTCAATTGCCTCACCACTCCATTGTGGTAAAGTCTGCAATGAAAAAGATCAAGAGTACTAAAAGGCACTCTTCTACACCTCCAGGAAGGGAATGTAAGACACTGGACTCTTTTGGTAGGAAAATCTTCCAGGCTAGTATGCTTATAGCCAGGATTAATTCCTACAGCCTCTATATGGGCATGTTCCTAGGGGAACTTGCCAAGAAAGTACGGCATTTTGCCTCCCTTATCCCTGAGGATAAACAGGAGGACTTCCTTTCTGTTGTGAAACAACTTTTAGATGTTTCTAAGTTCTCCAACAGAGCTGCCTTTGATTCCTTCGAAGGAGCCAGCAGAGCTTCTGGCATTGCTATCGCAGCCGGACGTCTGGCCTGGCTCCAGGCTTCTGATCTGGAACCCTGGGTTCTAGATGGCTTACGGAATCTGCCCTGTACAGGTGAGAACTTATTCGGTGCAGAGTGGCAGGTTAAGGCCACTCAAATGGACGCTGAAAATGCCACCTTAGAGAGACTTTCTAAGTCCACTTCTACTCCCACTAAGAAGAAGTCTTTCAAGAGGCCTTATTATAAGAAGGCCAGATATGCTTCCAATACTGGCCAGCAATCTTCTCAACCTCGTTTTGCGGCTAAACGTCAGCAAACGAAACAAGCAAGAGCAAAGCCTGCAACAGCTACTGCAGCTCAACAGGCTCCACCCCCTCAGGGGTTTTGACTTGCCCCTAGAGAACTTGCCATTCCTGGTTCTGGACCAACCAGAACCTCTCACCATACCTGGAAGGTTAGCTCACTTTGCTCCCAGATGGGAACAGATCACAACAGAGCAATGGACCCTCTCTATCATCCGGGAGGGTTACAAACTTCATTTCTCCAGCCTTCCTCCTCATCACATGGTGAGACCCTTCAATTCTCCATCTCCTCTCCTAGCCCTGTTGGATCAGGAGATCTCTTCTCTGCTTGCCCAAGGGGCCATAGAAGAGGTTCCTCTTCATCAACAGGGGTCAGGTTTCTACTCCCCCTATTTTCTCATTCCAAAGAAGACAGGGGATTCAGACCAATCCTAGATCTGAGAGAATTGAACAAATTTCTGTACAAGGAGAAATTCAAAATGCTCTCTTTGGGCATTCTCCTTCCATACCTTCAGAGTCAGGACTGGCTTTGTTCTCTAGACCTGCAGGATGCGTATACACATCTACTCATCCATCCCTCCCACAGAAAATATCTTCGCTTTCTGTTCAGGGGAAGTCATTACCAATACAGAGTACTTCCCTTCGGTCTCGCCTCTGCCCCAAGAGTCTTTACCAAATGCATGGCAGTCGTAGCCGCATTTCTCAGAAGCATGGGGATTTTCGTATTCCCATATCTGGACGACTGGCTCATTCGAGCTCCAACTCAGTCGCAGGCCCAGATTTCCCTAGACCGCACAAGGAACCTTCTGCAGTATCTGGGACTGGTGGTAAACCTTCCCAAGTCTCAACTCAGCCCTACTCAGTCTCTAGAATTCATAGGGGCCCGGTTGGACACCACCACTGCAAGAGCCTACCTTCCACTGGTTCGGGGTCAGCGTCTGCTGAGCTTGGCCTCCCAAGCCCAGTCCAGTACTCACTTGACAGCCAGGGAAATGCTACGCCTCCTGGGCCATATGGCCTCCACAGTACATGTGGTGCCCTATGCTCGTCTTCATATGAGAGCAGCTCAATGGACCCTGGCCACCCAGTGGACTCAGGCGTCGGGAGCACTCTCAGACCAAATACAAACCTCAAACCGTCTGTCTTGGTCCCTCCATTGGTGGATATCCACCAAGAATCTGTTGTTGGGGGCTCCCTTTCAGCCCTTGCTACCCCAAGCAACCCTCACAACAGATGCCTCCCAATTGGGGTGGGGAGCCCATCTGCTAACTCTCTCCACTCAGGGCACTTGGTCTCCACAGGAGGCCACCCTTCATATCAACCTCCTGGAACTGCGAGCAATTTACCTTGCCCTCAAGGTCTTCCATACCCTCCTTGCCAACCTGACTGTCCTGGTTCAGACAGACAATCAGGTGGCCATGTTTTACATAAACAAACAAGGAGGAACGGGCTCTCTGTCACTTTGCAACGAAGCTCTCAGATTATGGGCCTTCGCCAGAGAGCACCACATTCATCTGCTAGCAGTGTACCTTCCAGGAGTTCAAAACTCTCGAGCAGACAGGCTCAGTCGAGTTCTGCTGCCACACGAGTGGTCCCTACACGTGGACCAGATAACCAGAATCTTTCAGGAATGGGGGACCCCGGACATAGACCTCTTTGCAAGTCCGTGGAATGCCAAACTTCCCCGGTTCTGTTCCAGGACTCCATGTCAGGAAGCTCAGGCCACGGACGCCTTTCTCCTCCATTGGGGTCAGGCGTTCCTATATGCCTTTCCACCCATTCCGTTGATTCCCAAGACTCTGTTCAAACTCCAGAGAGATCACGGCTCTATGATCCTCATAGCTCCACGCTGGCCACGCCAAGTGTGGTTCCCTCTGCTTCTACAGCTCTCCCAGGGATCCTCCCTGGACTTAGGAGCTGCACCAGACCTTCTATCTCAGGAGGACGGGACTTTGTGGCACCCAAACCCCCAATCCCTACATCTCCGAGCTTGGTTACTGAAGGCTTAAGTCTTCAAGACTTTAATCTTTCTCAACCTGTGAAAGATATCCTTCATGCCTCTAGGAAACCTTCCACGAGGCGGTCTTATGCTTTCAAATGGAAACGTTTTTCCATTTGGTGTGCTCAGCAGGGCCTTGACCCTCTGGCACTTCCTTTGAATTCCCTCTTAGACTATCTCCTGCATCTTTCCAATGCAGGCCTTAAGACGAATTCTGTAAGAGTCCATTTAAGTGCTATTTCAGCATCCCTGAAACCTGTAAATGGACAACCTATCTCCTCTCATCCTCTTGTTGCAAGATTCATGAGAGGCCTGACCCTCACTAAACCTCCCATCAGACCCCCCCCGGTCGCATGGGATTTGAATCTAGTGCTTGGTCAGCTTATGAAGCCACCTTTTGAGCCGTTATTTTCTACCTCCTTGAAATTTCTTTCCTGGAAGGTATTATTCCTAATTGCAGTCACTTCCGCTCGTCGAATCAGCGAACTGCAGGCTGTAGTGGCTAATCCACCTTATACAAGATTTCATCATGACAAGGTGGTCCTTAGGACGAATCCCCACTTTATGCCTAAAGTGGTCTCGCCTTTTCATCTTAATCAAGAGGTATATCTACCTGTATTTTTTCCGGCTCCTCATGCCTCCAGTGCAGAGAGGAACCTTCATACTCTGGATTGTAAAAGAGCTCTAGCCTTTTACCTTAATAGGACTCAGCCACATCGAAAGTCTTCTCAACTTTTCGTGGCTTTTGATCCTTCACATTTGGGACTTCCAGTCTCCAAGCGTACACTTTCCAATTGGATTGCTCAGTGTATTTCCTTTGCTTACCAGAGTAAAAACATTTCTCTGGAAGGCCATGTCACAGCTCACAATGTGAGAGCCATGGCAACTTCTATGGCTCATCTGCACTCTGTTTCCATAGATCAGATCTGTCGAGCCGCTACCTGGGCCTCGGTTCATACCTTCACAGCCCATTACTGTTTGGACAAGGACTCCCGCCGGGATGCCTTGTTTGGCCAGGCTGTCCTCAAACACCTGTTCCATTCCTAAACAACTCCTGCCCACCTTCCCAGGATGGATGCCTGAGATCCATACGAAGAGGGCGAACCTTGACAGGGGATCCCACGCATCTAAGCTAGGGAGTCCCCATATGTGAGGACTTATTCCTGCTTGTTCCTGGAGATAGCACAGTTACTTACCTGTAACAGGTGATCTCTGGGAACAGCAGGAATTAGTCCTCACAACCCACCCACCTCCCCTAGGAGTTGTATCTTTTATCTATCTATCTTCCTGTCCTCTCTCTGTTGACTCAGCTATAAACTCGAAACTGAGGAGAGCTGTTCAGGAAGGCGGGAAGGCAGTGCGCATGTGCAGTGGGAGGTCCCAAAAGCTTCTATTCTAAGAAGCTGGGGAGCTTTCCCGCGCAGGCTCCGTCGGTACCGACGTACCCATTTGTGAGGACTAATTCCTGCTGTTCCCAGAGATCACCTGTTACAGGTAAGTAACTGTGCTTTATCCTTCAATCAAAGCGGTCACAACACAATTGGGGGATACATTTAACGCACGGGGATATGAGACACATACACTAATACTTACAGGGAACATGGGCAGTGGAGGGTTAAGTGGCTTGCCCAAGACCACAAGGAGCATCTGTGGGACTAGAAACCCCAGTCCTTCCGGCCCAAGCTTGCTGTCCTCTAGTGGGATTTGAACTTCCGGCCTGAAGTACCTTGCCCCAACCACTAGGCTACTCCTCCCTACTCCTCCATACTAGTGGTATTTTAGTTCGGAAATTACAAGACATGTGCATGGTTACAGACAACATGAGAAATAGTTCTAAAGGCATAGAACATCTTTGTTTATATGTTTAAATCTCCCTTTGGAGATTTTAAGAATTGGTCATTATGCAGGAAAAAATGACAAACAATTATGAAGGGGAAAGACAAGCAATTGGCGACACTTGTATTTTATGCTAGTTTTTACATGCATGCAGGGGAAGAGTGATATTCCTATGTTGGAAGTTTAATTTGTGTAATAAAGTATTACAGGTTGAATTTTGGGAATGTACTACTGATTTTGTTATACAATTTTGTTGTATTTGTGTGGTGTTTAAACTACTACTGTAATAAGCAGCTTGCTGTATATCACCTTGAGCACATTATGAATGCATGTTGATAAATTGCACATAAATAGATAAAATTCCAATCATTCTTAGTCTGGCTTCTAGATCCTAAGAAAACTTGTAAAGGTCTGCATTAGGTGTTGCTGGTTTATGCATACTTTCCTTATTGCTTACCGTGCAGGGCCAGCGTGACCCTCCGTGCAAACTGCACTCGCGCGGGCAGCAGCCGTGGGAGGGTGACAAGGTTTGCACAGTGAGCCAAACCGACCCAGTTGGTCCATTAAGAATAGAAAGTCAGCACAGGGCTTTTGAGCCTATGCATGTGTGCATGCTACACAGCAAATACTTCCCTGCCCCCTCAGGTGCAAGTTCCTGTTACTGAGGGACTTGAGATAGAGATTGGAGGCACAGAACATGCATGAGCTCTAAAGACCTCGTTGGTGGCAAGGATCTGCGTTAGGACCCTATTTCTCCCCCAGTGGCAAGGATCTGAGGTCACATTCATTGATGGGAACCCTGTCAGCAGACACGGCCTGGCAGGAAGGAAGGATTGTAGCTATTTATTTATTTATTTAACATTTATATACCGCATCTTCCAAAGTTCAGTTGCGGTGTACAATTAACAACAATTAACAAAGCGCAGTTTGTTTTACATAGAACGTCATAACTTTTACATAGAACATCATAAATTAAACAAACACAGTTTAATAAACAAACAGTATATTTAAGCTAGAACCGTGTGTAACAAGTTAACTAACGTAGTGTAGTATCGAACAGCGTAAAAAAGATCATAACATATGCAACTATATACATGTGGAGGTATTTGGGCATAAGAGCTTGGATCGTCATTTCGTTTAAGCTATAAGTGTTGTCCGGATAGAGTTAGGTTTGTACTTGATGTGAACAGGTGGCTATTTAGCCTTTGTCTAATATGGGTTCTAGGGTTTCCATTGTATTATAGTGTTTAGTGAATAGATATGTTTTCAATTTTTTGCGGAATTCCACGATCTCTGTTAGTGATCGTAGATCCTCTGGTAGCGAATTCCAAATGGTTGGAGCTATGTGAGAAAAGGCTCTATTATTTGTTAATTTATGTGCTTTTATGAAGTCTTTTGGAATCTTTAGTTTATTTGATTGTCCTTTTCTGTGGGTAGGCTTAGAAAGTTCTTTGCATATTAGACTACATAGAGTAGTCGGGGCCATGTCATGTAAGGCTTTGAATGATGTTATTATTATTTTGTAAATTATCCTGCTTTGAATAGGTAACCAGTGAAGGGATGCTAGAATTGGTGTTATGTGTTGGAGTGAGTTTATTTTTAGTATAATTCTAGCTGTTGCATTTTGAGCTAGTTGAATCCTTTTAATGTTTTGTTTTGAAATGCCCATTAGTATTAGGTTGGCGAAATCAAAGTGAGGGGTTATGGTAGCCTGTATTATATTAATAAAATCCTCTATAAATACTAGTGGGCGTAGTTGTTTGAGTATTTTGAGTTTAAAATAGATTTTCTTTATAGTATTTTTAATGTGGGTTTCCATTGTAAGGTGTGAATCTATGATTACGCCTAGATATCTTATTTCGTTTTTATTTTAATTTCTTGGTCTTGTAGTGTTATGTGGGTTGGAGGGATATATGATTGATTTTTTGTTACAATTAGGACTTCTGTTTTGGCATGGTTTATGTGGAGATTTTGAGTTTTTAGCCAAATTGTGATTTCGTTATAGCAGTCTGATAGGCGTTGTAGTGGTAGGTTAGGGATCGTAAATGGAATGTACAACATAATATCATCCGCATAGAGGTGATATTGTACTCCAAATTTCTTAAATATGTTGCAGACCGGTTTTATGTAGATATTGAAAAGTAGGGCTGATAATGCTGAGCCTTGTGGTAAACCTATTTCTTGCTTATATGTAGTGGAGGTTTGATTACCTATTCTTATATTTTGCGTTCTGTTATTTAGATAGGAGGTGAACCATTTATGTACTGTGGAGTTTATGCCTAACTGCCTTAGGTTGTTAAGTAATATTGTGTGATGTACACTATCAAAAGCTGCTGATATGTCAATAAACAGGAGGATGAATGCTTGTTTATGGTTGTCAATACCTCTTAGGAGAGTATCAAATAAAACTGCTAGAAGTGTTTCTACTCCGTGGCGTGGCCGGAATCCATATTGTTGTTCATCAGGTGGGTAAGATGCATCTATATATTCCTGCGTTTGTAATTGTACTACTTTTTCAATTATTTTGGCCAAAAATGGTATGCTCGAAATGGGTCTGTAAGATACCGGGGATGTTTTGTCTAGATTGCAATTCTTTAGGATTGGGCGTATTTGAGCATGTTTAAGCGAGGGTGGAAGGTAACCTTGGGTTAATGAGAGGTTGACTATTGTGAGAATGTAGGATAGGAGTGTTGGCAGTGTGTTTTTTATCCAGGATACAGGGCATGGATCTAAATGGGAAGTTGTAGTGTTGAGTCCGGAGATGATGGCCTTAAAATGTCAGCGGGAGTCCTGGCGGTATTTTAAGGCCACAATAAGTGAGTGGGCCAGGGCTAGAAAGAAATGGGATGAAGCATTAACGTAAGGAATGGGGGTTAGAGAAGTGGGGCATTGGCAGAGCTTGATGAAGGGGTGGGGCTAGGGGAGGGGTGGAGCATTTATTTTATTTTATTTATTTAGCTGCATTTATATCCCGCTTTTCACCGGGTCAAAGCCATTTAGCACAAAAAAGGTGTGGGGGGGGGGTAACAATAATCATCTTGACAGAGAGAGGGGGAGGGTCCAGCACGGGGGGGGGGGGAGCCAACATTGAAGATTTAGACAGAGTGTAACAGTACTAGACTTTAAACGCGAGTCTCTCAGTTGGGCAGGTCAGATACAGCTTGATTGCGAGGCTGATAGAAAGGAGACAGTTAGTGAGAGGTGTCCATCCCAGGCCCAAGGTATTCATGAAACAGTATGGTTTTTAGCTGTTTCCTGAATGTGGGGCGGTCTCTGTTGATTCGGATCTGGTTGGGGAGGGAGTTCCAGAGGGAAGGCACATATAGTTCAGATACCCTGTTGCAGGCTTGTTGATTGAACTTTGTTCGTTCATGAGGGATGGTGAGGGTGTTATTGGTGGTCTGGTGGGTTGGTCTGTTGTGGGTAGGCTGAGGGAGTAGAGTCCGGAGCTGGGAGGTCTGCACTTGATGGAGGACTCTGTGGATAAGTAACAGAGATTTATATTTAATCCTTGCTTCCAGAGGCAGAATGTAAAGCTCTCTCAAGACTGGGGTGATGTGATCGTGTTTCTTAATTCGTTGGATGATTCTTACGGTAGTGTTGAGGGCAGTTCATAGAGGGTTTGTGTGGGTGGCCGGGAGTCCATGATAGATTGCATTGCAGTAGTCCAGGTGGGGGAGCGTCATGGCCTGCATGACTGTTCTGAAATCTTGTGGGTCAATGAGTGGTCTTAGTCGTTGTACCATCTTTGCTTTGAGGTATATTGTTCTGGCTGTTTTTTCAATCTGTTGCTTAAATGTAAGTGCTTGATAAATGATGATTCCCAAGTATTTTATGTGGGGTTGAACTTGTATTTGGGTGGTACCCAAGGTGAGGTGTGGTGGTAGAATGAAGGTTTGGTCCTTGGTCACAAAGAGGGCTTTAGTTTTTCTAAGGTTGATTGACAGGTTGTTCTTTTGGAGCCAGTTGGTGACATCAGTGAAGCAGGTAGATAAGTGTTTGTTGGGTTTGTGGTCGTAATGGGTCCATAAAGCATAATGTCATCTGCATAGATATGGTAGTTGATCTTGTGAGAGCATATTATCGTGCAGAGGAGCTGAAGGTAGATGTTGAATAAAGCAAAGGCAGAGGTGTACGACGACAGAAGGGGTGGAGCATAAAGGGGGGAGTTGGAGGAGAAACCAAAGAGGATGGAAGGAAAAAGAGTGAGAGAGAGTGTAAACTTGGGTGGACATTGTATGAGTAGATGGAAGGCAATGAGGGAGGGTAGAAAGGGGTTTATAATGGAAGGGAGAGAGTTATTTACATTCTATAGCCACCCAGCTCCCAACACACATGTATGCAATCTGACACAAACACATACACTGATACAACTCCAACATGTACACACAGACAGATACAGCCCCCAATACACACACACACATGTATTCACACCCCATCCTGTCAATCTCCTTTGACAACATATCCCAATACTGAAAACCTCTCCTACCCTGACCCCATCCCCCACCATGCTCTGACATCCCAACCTCACATCTTAAAAACATAGAAACGGAGGAGTTTCTGTTCAAGATGGCTGCAGCTACCGTTTCCGTGTGAGAGCGTTTTTCCTTACCTGTTGAATGGGAAGGAAGCGTAAGGGCAAGGGGGGGACTTTGCCTTCTCAATCCCCTTCTGCCTCTACACCGATTACCTTTGGTCCGATGGATTCTTTCGTATCGCGCTCGAGCCGGGCTGTGACAGATCCAGGAGAGGAATCCCGAGCTGTGATATCGCCGGAGTCGGGCGGCTCGGCGTTTACTTCGGGTCTATCTCTCTCTCCTGTGAGTCCTGCGCCGAAGGTTTCCCGTGCCTTGACCCTTCCAGAGGGGTTCCTGGAGCTTGGCTCCCACCCGAAGATGGAGGAAGCTATTAGCTTGAGTGGGCCAGGAATAGAGGTGCGGTTGCCCTGCAGAAATGATATTCCTGCAGTGTTATCATCGATATCTCCAGCGGTGCCGAGTAAGGGGGAGTCCACAGGGGTGCCTGTGGTGGACCGAGAGCAGGCGCCTAATGCAGGAATGGATACTGGTGATTTAAGAATTGCCTCGGGTTTACCTTTTTCTCTACCGAGACCGGAGAGTTTTACATTGGAGTCGATTTGGCAGGCGATTCTTCTTCTTGGGGAGGCTTTGGTCCCGCGGGTGACTTCTTTGCAGCAGAAAGTGGTTACTGAATCTACTGCTATGGAATGTTTGGAACAGCGAGTGAATAGTCTCCAACCAGAAGTGGTTGAGTTGCATCAAAAGTTGGAAGGAGTGGAAGCTAAGTCGGATGCTTATCAGAAGAATTTTTCATCTATTCAAGTTAAGTTGGAACACTTGGACAATCTTACTAGAATGAATAATTCGCGATTAATTAATTTTCCTAGAATCTCTTCAGTATCTCCTAGTGAAATGTTTAAGCGATATTTAAGTGAAGTGTTGGGGGTATCTTCTCAATTACTTCCCCCCTTGGTGAGGGCTTACTATTTGCCGAAAGGTAAATTGACCACAGCAGTGGCTCAGGAGGGGGTTAATTTAATGTACTGTAATACTTTAAATGTAACTGAATTATTGGAAAAGTCTGTAGATGAGATTCCTGTTCCTTCTACATTATTGGTAACTTTTGCATTGTTATCTGATAGAGAGTGGGTGTTGAGGCTCTTCTTCAGGAAGAGAAACCTGCCTTTTAAAGGGTTAACGGTAAGAGTATTTCCAGATTTGGCTAGGGATACTCAGAGACGTAGGCGAGAATTTCTCTTGTTACGACCTGGTATCCTCCAGTTGGGAGGGGTTTGTTTTCTTAAATATCCATGTAAGTGTTTGGTTAAATATAAAGCGGTTTCCTATATCTTTTATGATCCCTCCCAGCTTACAGCATTCATTAATGCTAGGCGCTTGGAGCTCTCTGTTACCCCCTCACTTGATCTCACTTAATAGTACTGTCACGGTTGGATAGCTTGCACTACAAGTCATGATATTGTTTGCTATTGTTAATACCTCCACCCCTTCTTTCTAATTTGTGGGCTAGTGTGGAAGGTATTTCTTTTTTGTTCTCTTGAGGGACGTTACCTTGATGGTTTATTATTGATGTATAATTTCTGATTTATCTTCCTTTTTCTTCAAGGAATGCTGTTTGTAAGCTTTCTTGTATTTGTTTTGGAAAAATTTGTATAAATAAAAAATTTAAAAAAAAAATAAAAACATAGAAACATGACCGCAGAAAAAGACCATATGGCCTATCCAGTCTGCCTTTCCATACAACTACTATAGTCCCTTTTTTCCTTTAGAGATCTTCTGTGTTGGTCCCATGCTTTCTTGAATTCTTTCCTAGTCTCCACTACCTCTACTGGGAGACTGTTCCATGCATCTACCACTCTTTCTGTAAAGAAATATTCCCGCATATTACTTCTGAGTCTATCACTTTCATGCTGTGCCCCCTCGTTGCAGAGCTTTCTTTGAACTGAAAGAGGCTTTCCTCCTCTGCATTTATGCCAAGAGGTATTTAAACATCTGTATCATATCTCCTCTTTCCCACCTGTCCTCCAAAGTATACATGAGGTTTCACCAAAGACTTCTACAGAGGCATTATCACCTCCTTCTTCCTGCTGCCATTCCTCTCCCTATGCACCCAAGCATCCTTCTAGATTTTGCCATTGCCTTCTCTACCTGTTTAGCCACCTTAAGATCATCAGAAACAATCAAGCCCAGGTTCCGCTCTTTTGTCAACAGAAGTACTTCACCCCCTATACTATACCACTCTCTTGGATTTTGGCAGCCCAAATGCATGACCCTGAATTTTTTAGTGTTAAATCTCAGCTGCCAAATTCTCGACCATTCTGCAAGCTTAGCTAGATCCCTCCTTATATCATTGTCTACTTCTTCCTGGGAGCGTACTCTATTGCAGATTTTTGTATCATCTGCAAAGAGGCAAACCTTACCCGACAGCCTTTCCACAATGTCACTAACAAAAATGTTAAAAAGAATTGGACCAAGGACAGATCCCTGCGGCACACCACTGGTAACATCTTTCTCTTCAGAATAAGTGCCATTTACCATCCCCTTTGTCAGGGCCAGCCCTAGAGATGGTCCAAAGTGTTGGAGCCCTAGGCGAACTTCAGCTTTACATCCCCTCTGGCTATCAAAATCTATTATTTAGCTTTGAAGGGCCTGCTTTGGCTGTCATCCAGAGGTTGCTGCCCTAGGTGACCGCCTAGTGGTTGGGCCGGCCCTGCCCTTTGTCGCCTCCTACTCAACCAATTTCTAACCCAGTTAGTCATTTTAGGGTCTGTTCCTAAGATGCTCAATTTATTTATAAGTCGTCTGTGGGGAATGGTGTTAAAGTACACCACATGTAGGGCTGTCCCTTGGTCTAAGTCTCTGGTCGCCCAAAGAAATTACTTTGATTTGTCTGACAAGACCTGCCCCCTAGTAAAACCATGTGGCTTCTGATCCTGCAATCCATTGGACTCTTGAAACCTCATTATCTTCTGTTTTAGCAGCATTTCCATTAATTTACTCAGACTAACTGGCCCATAGTTCTCAAACTCATCCTTGCTTTCACTTTTATATAAAGGGACCGCATGCACCTTTGTCCAGTTCTCTGTGACCACTCCCAACTCTAAAAATGCATTGAAAAGGTCAGATAGTGGAGCTGCTAGAACCTTCCCCAAGTTCCTTCAATACTCTGGGTTGTATCCCATCTGGCCCCCACTGCTTTGTCTACTTTTAGTTTAGCTAGTTCCTCAAGAGCACAGTCTTCTGAAAATCGTTCAAACTCCCTTTCACTATTGTTCCTATTTGTGGATATTTTCTGGTCCTTCATCTGTGGCCCTTCATCTGTGAACACAGAACACAAATATTTGTTAAGCAATTCCACTTTATCATCCTCAGCTTCTATATATTCCTCCCCTTCACCCTTGAGTCTGACAGTACCACTTTTGTACTACTTCCTCTAACTAACATATTTGAAAAATGTCTTGTCCTCCCATTTTACTGCATTGGCCATTTTTTTCTTCTATGTATTTTTGCTTTCCTGACTACTTTCCTAGCTTCTTTTTCAAAAAATTGATGCTTGTCTTCCTCTTTCTGTGATCTCTTGTATTTTATCAAGGCCACCATCTTTTTCTTCACCTTTTCAGCCACTTCTTTTGAGAACCATAGTGGCCTCTTTTTCCTTTTACATTTATTTACTTTAATAACAAAAAGGCTTCTGCCCTTAAAATATCCTCTTTCAGTTTTGCCTATTGCTTTTCTACATTTCCTAGCTGTTCCCATCCTAACGACTCCTTGAGGTGTTGTCCCATCTTGGCAAAGTTGGTTTTCCTAAAGTCTAGGATCCTCACTTTTGAATGGACTTTATTAGCCCTAGTCCTAATACTGATTCACACCATCTGTGACCACTGGATGCGAGATGATTTCCCACTATAACAGAAACACTTTCCCTATTGGTATACACCATTTCCACTATGGCTTCTTCATGCATGGGTTCCATTACCAGTTGTAGAATAAATTTTCCTTGTAGAAAATCCAGGATCTCTTTATTTCTAGATGACACTACAGCAGGGATGCGCCAATCAACATCCGGCATATTGAAATCACCTATCAGTAGCACTTCTTGTTTCATGACAATACTGTGCATGTCTTCAATTAAATCTCTGTTTGCTTTTTCTGCCTATGAAGGAGGTCTGTATATCAAACCAATGCAAATGGATTCCCCATTCCTTCTTTCTAGTTTAATCCAAGGTGCCTCCTTCTTCCCTTGTAAGCCCTGTAATTCTGTAGCTTTAATATGATTTTTTACATATAGTGCCACTCCGCCTACCCTGTCCTTTCTGAGTAAAGTATACCCCAGTATAATTACATCCCAGTCATAGTTGTCTGTGAACCATGGCTCTGTAATTGCCACTAAATCCAAGTCAGCTTCTTCCATTAAAGACTCAACATCTGGGATGGATCTTATTTCCCATACTACGGGTGTTAATGCACACTGCTTTCCAGATATTGCTCCTTTTACCCATTTTTACAGAGGTATTAAATGTTTCATTTACCTGGGGACTTCTACTTACTTGTGGTCTTTCTTCACCCATCCCTAATGAATCTAGTTTAAAACCTTCTTCAGTAGGTTAGCCAGTCTGCTGTGGAAAACACTTTGACCCTTCTTTGAATATGTGCACTCCTCTCTGCTCAGCAGCCCTTAGAAAATCATTCCATGGTCCAGGAAACCAAAACACTCTCGATGACACCATCCATGCAGCCTTGCATTCATCTCCAGGATGCGACTTGCTCTGCCTTGGCTTTTACACTCAACAGGGAGGATTGAAGAGCACACCACCTGCACATCTGTCTGCCTCACCCTCTCTCCCAGAGCCATGAAGTAATGCTTGATATGCTCAGAGGGATACCTAGCAGTATCATTTGTGCTGACATGGATGAGCATCATCGGATAATAGTCAGTAGGCTTGATAAGTCTCGGCAATCTCTCTGTAGCATCTCGGATTTTGGCACCTGACAGACAGCACACCTCCCTGGACATTGTCTGGTTGACAGACCCTTCTGTCCTCCTCAGTACTCCTCAGAAGAGAGTCACCAACCACCACTACCTTTTGCTTCCTTGTGGTCACTGATTCTGCAACTTCGGGGTGCTTGAGCTCTGGTTCTTCTCATTCCTTGGATATTTTCACCTCCTCTACTTCCAGGACAGCATACTGATTCTTCAATTCAAGGGCTGGAGGAGTTGGATTGTCAGTTCTGTGGGCTCTTGTGACTCTTGTCCAACATTTTATTTTGTAGCATACCATCTTCACCTCCATCTGAGAGCTTGGAATGCCTCAAGAATCATGTCAATGTATTTCTCGCTGTCACGGATGCTTCTTGGCCTCACCACCTCTTCTCTTCATAGATAAACAGTTAAATTCTTCCCATGGAAATAAATATGTACATTGTACCATTGATTCATACACACATACATACCTCATGTACACCATTAGTCCGTATGCCCCTACAGCTACACATGCTGTGCTGCCCTATTGAGTAATACTTTGCCATGACTGTTTCAATCATATCTCCCACACAGACATGCCCAAATATGCAAATAGAGGAAAGTGGCTCTGAAGGGTGGACAGAAAGATAGAGGGAAAAAACACTAAGTTCTGAGGGGTGGACAGAGGTGGTAGATGCTGGAATACCAGGGTGACTGGAGGAGGACAAAAAGAAGTGGGAGTAAGGAAGCTGCTAGGGTGTTTTTTTTTTGGGGGGGGGGAGAGGTAATAGAAAAGAAAGAAAAGGAGATACTTGGCAACAGAGGTGGAGAAGAAGGGTGGGAAGTGGGGGCTGGGGAAAATAGAGGGAAGATGCTGGATGTAGGAGCAGCCATAGAGGGTTGGCAAGGAGGAGTGAGAGGAGGATGGTAGAAACAAAGGGTGGCAGAAAGGGTAAATAATGTTCAGCCACTTTGGTACATATTAAGTTATTGTTGGTACAAAAATTATAGAGGCAGATGACATCTTATAGACTAAACAGTTTATTAAGGCCATTTTTGCCACTCCAGACTAGGGGTTCTCAACTCGGTCCTCGGGACACACCTAGCCAATCAGGTTTTTAGGATAACCACAGCGAAAGACATTCACATACAATGGAGGCAAATCTCTCTCGTTAATGGTTATCCTAAAAGCCTGACTGGCTAGGTGTGTCTTGAGGACTGGGTTGAGAACCTCTGCTCCAGACTAACACAGTTACCTCTCAGAAAACTTTCATCATGTTGGGACAAAATAAAGGCTTGTGAAGTGCTCCACTGGAATTCATGGGGGGGAGGGGGGGCAGCACAGTAGTCACTTGCACAGGGCAGCAAAAAAGGGTAGCACCAGCCCCATTACCATATATAGCTAGGGTGCCTCACATATTTGTTTCCTCCCCACCCACCCCCACGAAAAATACTTTCTATGTCCTTGTAAATATTAAATATAACAGGAAAATAATGGTGATATCGTTTTATAAGGTAATGCTTTTTTTGTCCTAACCACTTTCAGGCATAAAACATAACTATTACCTTCTTATAAATGGCAAGAAGTTGTACTATAATGTTAGAGAATGCAAATACTCATATTTCTTCTTACTCTTGCATAGTCTAGTTGCTATAGGCGCTGCTCTCTGATATTTTGATTCATGCAGCTTGTAGCTTCTCTCACACATGGCCTATTGTAAAGGTCCAGACTGACTGGTGAGCACAAATAAAATGTTTTTCATCTTTAATGATTTCTCTATTCAGCTCTTTCCTTTCAACTGCAGTAGTATTTGGTTCCAGTTCAATATCTGTGTTCACCCTGCTTTTCTATTCTCTTTTCTTTCAGCATTGTTATACTTTATCTACGGTTTGGACCACAAGTTCTACAGGACAACTTTGTAGCTGAGCTATCCACTCATTATCAGAATTATATCCTTGTACTGTGAGGGTGATGAATGGGAATACAAATGGGAACTTCCAGCATACTGACATGCTTCATATCTCTGGTGTGGTATGGATTTGCCGAAGAAGAGCAATGACTTAGCGTTTATTTATTTATAGATATTTATATCCCCCATATGCAGAGGTAAAACATCCACCTCCTCCCCCCCCCTCCCCTCCACTGTTGGCACCTTTAGGGAAATAACATTTGAAAGACTTTTGGATTTAGTCCTTACTTACTTGTTTAAACTGGTCACCTTTTTTTAGTTTTCTACCCTTGCTTTTAGATGTGTTTTGAGAGTGGTTTTGTCTGAAGGTAATAGTGAACAAGTTGAAATGCCTCCCCTTTGGGTGTGTGGTTAAGGAACATGCAGCTCCCTGCCAAGCCCCACATGCGCAGTCAGTCTTCTCCTTGTGTCTACCAAATCCTGAAGTCTGGTAAAAAGAACTTCAAATCCACATTCCACTGTAAAGTATATGTGGCACTAGGGCTAGTATTAAGGGAATATAACCAGGGCAATTACCCTGGGCCCTCAAGCCACACAGGGGGCTGCAAACCTGCCCATAGCTGAAGTAGGCACAGTCTGCTAGCAGACTTTGAAAGGTCCCTCCCAAGTTTCTGCCCTGGGCCCCAGCAGATCTAACACTGGTCCTAGGTGGCCTTGGATTTTACCATTATGCGCCCTTAACTCTTTTCATTTAAACTGAAAAAGCTTAACCACTGCGTATTTGTTTACTATTAATACTCAGGAAAAAATAGTTGCAGCTTGTAAAAGGGGGTGCTTGTTATGAAGGTACCACCATCTTGGCAAGTATGTAAATTAACTGTCTTGCAAAGGATTGTGGTTATTGAAGTCCATTCACACACAAAGCTTGCCTTTTTAAATGAAATGAAAACTCTTGTAGTTGATCGAGTGTAAGGCAAAATTAGAATTTATTTATGGGGTGAATATCCCACACACAGGTATGCTTGGTAACACCTTCCAGATAACTTATCCAGGGTTTATTCATCAAATAAGGCAACTGAAAAACTTAAGCAAATTAAGTATCAAAGTCCTTTATGGAACAGAAAGGCTTCTTTCAGCCACTGCTAATAAACTCCTTAGCAGTGTTGGGGGAAAAACAAATCAAAGAGGAAACTTCTTTATACAAAAGCATAGCTCCATACAGAAAAGAACTTTTAAAACCCACGTGTGCACAGCTTGTGCTGGGCTCTCCTCTACCAACAGGTGACAATTAACTGCAATCAGTAGCTTGACTTCAGCACATGTGCAAAACTTTCCAACAAAGCTTTTTCTTTTCAACAAAACTTTATGGGAAGCCAATATTTAGAATGTTTCCTTTTGATGTTTTCTCTAATATTTAGGATTTTCCTAAAATAACAACCTATTCAAAGAACAGTCCATATAATCATCCTCTGTATCAGATATTAAACCTTGCTCTTGAAATTGCATAGATTCAGTTTCTCCATCTGACTCAGAGGGCTTTAGGAACTGACCTCTACACGGAGAGAAACTGTTTCCTTGCTGTTTGCACTGCTCAAAGCTAGAGAAACGTTCACAGTTCCTACCTGAATCCAGGCAAGCGTCAGGCTGCTTCTTCAGGTATTCTGGCCAGTATGCAATAGAGCTTCTGTGTCCTGTCCTCCAGTTGGTATCTCTGGACCTCAGGATCTTTTCTCCAGACGTCCTCCAAGAGGTATTCAGGCTCCTTTCCTCCTTAGCTGCAACAGACCTCTTCCTAGGTGTTGCTTGAGGGTCCCTGGCTGTGGATCTACAGACCTCTGGCTTTTTCCAGTCCTCCGAAGATTCTTTCCCCCAGGTATCTCTCCAGGCATAGGTACTCCTCTGAGCTCCTCTCTTGGACCGTCTGCTTCCTTGTCCTTGTTCCCTCAGGCTCCGGTTGTTCTTCCTTCTGTTCTGATTCTCACCCCCTCTGTTCTGTCTTCCTGAAGATTCCCCTCTAGTTTTAAAGGGCTTAGATTGCAACTCCACCCTTGCATTCTTCAGGTGTTGTGGATTAAGCATTCTTCTAGAGGCTGTTTGATTAGGTATGACATAATGCTTTCTCTGATTAAACTCATGCTTTTCCACTCTAGCTCCCCTAGGGACTTTCTGCATACAGGTGCATTCTGGAACATGTAGTCTTTTAGGGAAACAAGCTGTCTTATTTCTATAACCTGCCAGCACAGGTCCCTTGATCAGAGTAAATTCTCCTCTTTTGTCATTACTCCCTGAGCTTTGATAAGCTTCCTTATCACAAGCTCCTGCTTTAGATGTTACTGCATGAATCCCTCACTAGCCAAGCAAATGGCTCTGTTTTGCCTATCTTTTATGATAGCAGTGTCCATGGAGTAACTGCTCTCAAGGAGGGCAAATTTCAAAGCATTTTATCTGCACTAATTGGTTGTGGAAAACTGCTGGCCTTCCCCTTGGCTAAAAGTCCATCAACACCTGTGCTTTTAAGCACACTAAAAGGAGAAACTTTCCCAAAGGTGTGTATTCAGTTGGGATGGAAAAGCTTAGGGGATGTTTTCAAAGCTTCACAGTTATTGTTCCAGCAAAAATATACACACAGAAAAAGCAGACGCAAATGTCCACATGTATGCTGTACTTGGAGAGACTTTACAAAAGAATATACATGCATAATTTCTCCCCGAACAAGCAGGAAGTCAGTCCTCACATATGGGTGATGTCGGCACCAACGGAGCCCTCCTGAAAGTATCCCCCCAGCTTTCAAAGAAAGCCTTTGGGAGATGCTACCACGCATGCGTTGTCCCCTTCCCGCCCAAGGGTGCCATCTTGCTCAGTCTCCTTTTTTCTGCGGAGCCCTTTAGATGTCTCTTAGGCTTGTCTCCGGAAAACGTTTTCAGCCTGAGTTTCATACTTGCCTCTGGTTCTGCACCGGTACTCTTCCCGCCATCAGACCTCTCTGTCTCGGCATTGAGTTTGGGTCCTGTTTTTCCTCCTTGGCATCTTTGCGCCTTTTTTCCAAATGGCAGCTCGGCAGGTCTTCAACCTCGCTGGGGTACCTTTTTTCCTGCACGGCTACCAGTGGCTTTAAAAAGTGTGATTGGTGTGCCAAAATTATGTCTTTGACAGACACGCACAACTGCTGCCTTCGCTGTCTTGGGCCGGATCACGACCCCACAGCATGCAGTCTCTGCGAAAAGATGTCCAACAAGGCCCTCAAGAGCTGCCAGCAGCAGCACGATAAGTTTTTTCCTGAGTCCCTGGTACCTCCGAAGGCCAGGGCCTCATCTGAAGCCACAATGTCTCGGAGTGACTCTGTGGAACCCGAGCAGTGCCGTGGTTCTTCGGAGAAGGGTCTCCCTCGAGGGAACCCAAGAAGAAGACAACCTCGAAGGCGGCGTCCCTGGACAGATCCAACAGACCAGTGCTTCCCGGGCAAGGTCTGGAAGTCCGAGATGCTTGTCAGAGGGATCAGAGAGGGAGTGGCCTGCAAAGGTTCCCCGAAAGGACTCAACCTCGGACCGGCCTCAGTCGCCAGACACCATCCTCGTCGAGGATTCCCCTTCAGGGGAACTGGTGTCTGACCCGATTCCTTCAGTACCTACGCCGATGGTTGCAGAGCCTTCTAGCCTGGACCCAGAATGGCGGTCCTGGAGCACAGTTTGTCTGCCTTCATGGACCAGCAGCGGGCGCTGTTGCCCAGCATTTATTTATTTATTTAATTTAACATTTCTTATATAGCGCCTTTCATGATATCAAGACAGTTTACATTGAACAGGGCATTATAACTTGAAGATAACTATTTTACAGGGAACATGGGCAATGGAGGGTTAAGTAGCTTGCCCAAGGCCACAAGGAGCACCTGTGGGAATAGAAACCCCAGTCCTTCCGGCCCAAGGTTGCTGCCCTCTAGTGGGATTTGAACCCCAGACCTTATGGCCTGAGGTAACTTGCCCCAACCACTAGGCCACTCCTCCCTGGCATGACTGGTTCCTCTGCCCCGACCACTGAGCCCTCGATGTCAAAGACATCCCTGGAGGTTGAGCCGATCCTCAAAACCCTTTGGCCTTGGGTCAATCCTCTGCTGAGGTCTCGATCCAGTTCCCACTTGACAGTGCCACGATAGTCTCCAGCCAGTGCACTTGATGCCAGCCATGGAGCCTCTGAGGGCCACTGCCCAGGGTCAGCCCTGGAGCCTGCGGACTAGCCTTCCATCGAGTCCTCGACAGACAACTCCGAGTGGGAGACAGAGGACGAGGAGTTACCCGACATCCGTCGCCATCGCGACATCACCTCAGACTCTCTCACTTCAGAGCCCTGGTGGCAGTGTCCGCCAGAGGACATGGCATTCCTTGACTTCATCAGGAAGATATCTAAGGCCCTAGTGTTCCCGACGGAATCGGAGGAGGACCCTTGGGCGAAGGAGCTTAGAAATCCTCCAGTAAGAGGCACTCCAAGGGGATCGCTTACAGTGACCATCCCTCCCCTCCTGGAATGGCTAATACTATGTGGGAGACACTGGTATCGGTGCTGGTGATGATCAAGCGACTCAACTCGATGTATCGAGTCCACTGGAGCCTGGGCTTTCAAAAATCACAGCTGCCGCATAACTCCATGGTGGTGGAGTCGGCCATGCGTTGACTGAAGAGTCAGAAGATGCACTTCCCAGTGCCTCCCGGCAGGGAAGCATGCACCTTGGATGCTCTTGGCAAAAAGTGTCACCAGAGCTCAATGCTCATCGGCTGCCTCCAGGCTTACCAGCTGTACATGGGCATGTACCTGAGAGACCTGGCAAAGGAAATTGCTGGGTTCTCGGCTGGTCTATCTGAGGAACCCCTGCAGCGGTTCAAGAACCTGGCCAAGGTCATCCATGAGTGCTCCAAATTTATGTCTCAGGCAGTCTATGATGGTTTCGAGTTGGCGGCTCGAGTAGCAGCGGCGGGCATCGGTGCCTGATGCCAGGCTTGGTTACAGTCGTCCAATCTCAAGCAATGGGTTCAGGACAAATTGGTCGATGTTCCATGCCAAGGAGAGAACCTCTTTGGGGAAACCCATGACCGACAAGGCTGCCGGGCTGGAGACTGAGTTCATGACAAGGTCTCTAAAAAGACCGCTGCCCCTCCTCATTGGAAGGGCTCGGGTAAAAAGCCCTTTACCCAAGAAAAGGAGTTGCTTACAGAAACTAGCCCCCTTTCCAGGCCTTCCCGGCTCCCCAGCAGGGTGAACAGGCCAAGGAACATGGGCATGGCCCTTGTAAACAGAAGGCTCCCAAGCCCCAGGCGTCAGCCTTGACCCAGCCAGGGGAAAGTTTTTGACTCCTTGGGCATAGCCTCTACACCTCAAAGAGGTCAGCAGCCCACAGGGGGTCGTCTGATCCATTGTGCCCAAAGGTGGCCAACTATCACCACGGATTCCTGGGCACTTTGGGTGGTCAGGGAGGGCTACCTCCTCCATCTGACTCAGACACATCCCCCTTACTTTTCGGGAGAGACCCTCGGGACTCCCCTTCACCGGGACCTTCTACTGAAGGAGCTCGCAGGTCTTCTCAAAGACAAGGCAGTGGAACCTGTATCCCATTATCTCAGGGGCAAGGGGTTCTACTCCAGGTACTTCCTTGTGCCAAAAAGGACAGGAGGCCTAAGGCCCATCCTTGACCTATGCATCCTGAGCAAGTTCCTGGTGAGGGAGAAGTTCAGAATGCTCTCCCTTGGAACATTGCTGCCTTACCTCCAGCAGGGAGATTGGCTATGCTCCTTGGATACAAAGAATGTTTATACCCACATCCTCATTCACCCCAATCACAGGCAGTACCTGCAGTTCATGGTGGAGGGGCGGCCACTACTAATGCAGGGTGTTGCCTTTTGGCTTGGCCTCTGCCCAAGGGTCTTCACAAAATGCCTGGCAGTCGTAGCTGCCTTCCTCCGCCTCCAGGGGGTCTTTGTCTTCCCTTACTTGGACGACTGTCTCATAAAAGGAAGCATGGCCTCAGAGGTGCAGCAGGCAACTGCACGCACCATCCAAGTCCTGCAACACTTGAGGTTTGTGATAAACTACACGAAATCCCACCTCCTCCTGACACAGTGTCTGGTGTTCATTGGGGCAAGACTGGACACCCTCCAGGCAAAAGCCTTCCTGTCTGGAGACTGAGCTGACCATCACAGGGCCCTGGTCCTGAATATACAGCACCGCCCTTTGGTACCTGCTCGGCTCCTTCTGCACCTACTCAGGCACATGGCCTCCATGGTTCACATCACCTCAGGCGCCCGCCTCCACATGAGGGCCATGCAGTTGGTGCCTTCAGGACCAGTGGACACAGGCCACAGGATGCCTCTGGGACAAAGTCTCAGTGACCCGCCAGTTGGCGGTCTCCCTGACCTGGTGGCAGACTCCCCAATACCTCGAGGCTGGGATGCCCTTTCAAGTCCCGAGCCCCTTAAGGGTCCTCACCACAGATGCCTCCCTGCTCGGCTGGGGAGCCCACTGCGAGGAGCTCTGCACCCAGGACAGCTGGTCGCGGGACGAGAGCAGCCAGCAGATCAATCTTCTGGAGCTACGGGCAATATACTTAGCCCTCCGAGCCTTTTGCCACTGCCTATGTCACCAGCCGGTGTTAGTCCAGATGGACAACCAGGTGGCAGTGTTCTGTGTGAACAAACAGGAGGACACAGAGTCTCGTGCCCTCTGCCGAGAGGCAGTGGTCCTCTGCTCCTACACAGTGTGGCAGGGTATACTTCTGCGGGCAGTATACCTGCCAGGCTAGAACAACTCGCTGGCCAACAGATTGAGCAGTGTCCTCCAGCTGCACGAGTGGCAGCTAGACCCCAGTGTGGCCTACCGGTTCTTTCAGCTCTGGGGGGAACCCGAGATAGACCTGTTCACCAGTCTGGACAACTACCAGTTACCCCGCTTCTGCTACTAGGTGGCGGCAGACATATTCCTCGTCTCATGGTCACAAGGCCTCATGTACACCTTCCCACCCACAAGAAGCGAGTGGACTTGGAGGTCACAAGCGCTTTATTAGTACTAAAACACCCCAACGCGTTTCGGCAACGCCTTCATCAGGGGGCTGAGGACTGTAGCACTGCAAACACAGTCCTGCATTAATTCTGTCCCAGGAGGGGGGCTCTTTTCTGCAACCCTTCTTGGGGTCCCTGTCGCTAACAGTGTGGCTGCTGAAAGGTGACCCTAGCCCCTTTCAACTTCTTGGGTGAGGTTGAGGAGATCCTGCTGGCCTCTAGTAAGGCTTCCACTAGGAAAACGTATGTCCTCAAATGGCGCAGGTTTTCAACTTGGTTTGCAGAGTATGGGACCAACCCATTCTGCCCGGTGGGGCTGGTGCTACAGTACCTTCTCCACCTCTCACAATCCGGGCTTAAATCAAACTCCATCACGGTGCTTCTCAGTGCCCTGGCGGCGCACCATCATCCAGTGGATGACAAACCCCCTCTGTCCATCCGCTAGTGATCCACTTCCTAAGGGCTCTGCTCTTATCGAAGCCTGCCTGTTTGCCCTCCGGCGACCAAGTGGGACCTCAATGTGGTATTGGGGCGGCTCGCTCACCCGCCTTTTGAGCCTCTGGCTACCTGCCACCTGCGATAGCTCTCGTGGAAGGTGGCATTCCTGGTTGCATTCGCCTCCGCTCACAGGGTTAGCGAGCTTCAGGTTTTAGTGGTGGAGGTGCGGAATAGCAGGTTCTACAAGAACAGGGTGGTGCTCTACACACACTCTAAATTCCTCCTGAAGGTGGTATCGTCCTTCCACCTCAACCAGGAGGTGGTACTTCCCACCTTCTTCCCAAGACCTCACACCAGTAGGGCAGAGATGGTTCTTCACACCCTGGACTGTAAGAGGGCCTTGTCCTTCTACATCCAACATACTCAGGGCCATCGCAAAGCTGCTCAGATTTTCATCTCATATGACCCCAGTAGACTGGGGGAGGCAGTGACCAAATGTACACTGTCTATCTGGGTGGCAGACTGTATCACACTTGCCTACAAGCAGGCGGGCTCCCGCTGGAAGGCTGAGTCACGGCGCACTGTGTCAGGGCCATGGCGGCCTTGGTGGCAAACCTGCGCTCCGTCTCAATGGTGGACATCTGTCGGGCTGCTACCTGGTCTTCAGTCCATACCTTCGCAGCCCATTACTACCTGGAAAGAGAGTCCTGACAGAACAGTGCCTTCGGCCAGGCTGTGCTCTGTAATCTTTTCAGGGTTTAGGCAACTCCGACCCTTCTGTGTTCAGGCTACCGGAGTGCCGGTTTCATCGGACACAGGGGTCCTGTTGTGGTCTGTGGATGCAGACTTAATTGCTGCTGCTTGCGGCTCCCCGTGAGGGAGCCCCTGCCTTTTTTTATGGGCTTTCGGTAGCCTGTAGCTGGGGAGTCCCATATGTGAGGACTGACTTCCTGCTTGTTCCCAAAGAAAGCATAGTTACTGACCTGTAATAGATGTTCTTCAAGGACAGCAGGAATCAGTCCTCGCAACCCTCCCTTCTCCCCTTGGAGTTGCTCCTTTACCATCTTTTATTTTTGCCATCTTTTAGCTATGTCATCTGACTGAGCAGGATGGCACCCTTGGGCGGGAAGGGGACCATGCATGCGTGGTATGATCTCCCAAAGGCTTTCTTTGAAAACTGGGGGGATGCTTCTGCGAGGGCTCCGTCTGTGTCAACGTCCCCCATATGTGAGGACTGATTTCTGCTGTTCCCGGAGAACACCTGTTATAGGTGAGTAAGTACACTTTCTGTTTAAGAATTACTAAAATGTATACAGCGTGCATACTTTTTTCCCAATGTTAACAGTATGAAAGTTGCCCCCTAAGTTATTTTGAGAGTCTGCAATTTCTGGTGCTTGGAGAAAATATGTTTTCACTCAATGTGTTATTAAACTCTGGAATTTGTTGTTGGAAGATGTAGTAAAAGCTGTTAGTGTAGCTGGATTTAGAAGTCTGGACAAATTCTTGGAAGAAACATCTATAAACCATTATTAAATCAGACTGGGGAAATCCACTTCATATCCCTGGGATAAGCAGCATGGAATCTGTTTACTCTTTGGGAACCTGACAGGTACTTGTGACCGGGATTGGCCACTGTTAAAAACAGGATACTGGGCTTGATGGACCTTTGGTCTGACCATGTTCTTATGGTGATAACTTTAAAAAAAAAATGTAGTCGGGAGAGAGAGGCCTTACACATACTTACTGTAATTACCTAATACTAGTCCATACTTTATTTTTGTGTGGGTGGGATGTTATATTCTGTTAAGGGTCTCACTATGACTTGGCATACAGAGCTATTCCCATGATATACACTTATCAGAACTTTTTAGAAATGTCTTTGCTCTTGTAATATTGTACTTATCCCAGGCTAGAAGGTATATGTTTCAGAGGTATTTGTTTCAGAGTTTTGAATTAGAACTCAAAATCCTGGGAGTTTCATGGTTTTTCAAGGACCATGCATTTTCTCCCCATCCTATTCCCAACCATAGAAGGCATAACAATATTTCTAACACAGTAGACTGCCTGTCTTTTCTCCCCTTCCCTTTCCTCAGTCTGAGTGGCAGATGTGCACGTGCTGATAGGAGAAAACAGAATAGAGGGCAGAGGGAAGGGAGAGGAAGACAGGGGAAGCAAGGACAACAGCAGAGGGTGGCTGAAAGGAAGGAAGAAGGAATGTTTGGGGGGGGACAGAAAAAAACAAGAAGTAGTATGGAGGGAGGAGAGAAGAGAGTGATGAGGATAGAGAGGAAAAGGGTGGGAGGGAGAGGAGGATGAAAGGAGCAGAGATGAGGGGAAGGAAGAAGATGGGAGAACAGAGCTGCTGGAGGAAGGAGGAGAATGAATAGGACACAAGGAATGGGGAGGATGATGGGACAGAGGGGAGGGAAGGAGAGCAGGATGATGATGAGGGAGAAGATATTAAAGGGGCAGAGGGGTAGGTAGGAGAGAGAGGATTATGGGCAAAAGAGAGAAGAAGAGGATAGGGCACAAATTGGGGAGTGGGGGTAGACAACACAGGGTAAACGGAGACAGGAGGGAAGACTGGAGGCTGACAAAGAGAAACCTGAGGGTAGGTAAAATAGGCTCTGGAGAAGAGTAAAAGAGAGATGGTAATGGGAAGGACATACCCAAAAAGCGGTCTGGGTGCAGCTTTGTGGTGGTCATGATAGTGCCTGAGGCTGCTATGTAGATGCTGACGTATTGTTACTGCAGGAGGGCACATATATGTCTGCAAAGCAATGATCTCTGGTACTGTCATATAAGCAAAATCTGAAGTACTTAGGCCTGAGTGTGAAATTGCACAACTACAAGCTGCCATTAACTAATGCCAACATGTTAAATGGCAAAAGTATCAGTTTATATTAACAAACAGGAAGATAAAAATATCTTGACTGAAACTTGTAGTGTCCTTAACTAGTATCACCTGCAGAATTCCTATCTTTTTATGGCTTGTTGAACTTCTACCTCTATACCTTGGCCTTTGTCTATTCCCCATCAAAGAATGCTCTGTATGGTAAGTGAAATCTATGCCGTGGAGTGGGAGTAGCCAGAGCTATGAACCAGGGAAGCCAAGGTTCAATTCCTGCTTTTTGACTTTGGGACCTACCAATTATGCCTGAAATTGTAACTCACATTGAGCTTGGACTTGGAAAAGCAAGTAATTAAATCTGGATTCTAAGTTATCTGAAAATAGGAAAGAAGCTGATTTGCATTATGCTTGCAAGGTAAAAAGCTTTTATGGTGTAACAATTTTTTCAATTATCTGTATACAGCAATAAGTGCCTGCTTGTAATACTGGTCAGCTTGTACTTTTGGGATATCATATATGAAGTTTTATTAATAAATTCCTGGGCGACTATGGGATCTTAGCATTCTCCAGGACCAAGCAGGAAGTCAGTCCTCACTTATGGGTGACGTCGGCGCCGACGGAGCCCTTGTGGAGCAATTTTCCCCAGCTTTCAAAGAAAGCCTTTGGGAATTGCAGCGCGCATGCGCGGTCCTCTTCCCGCCCAAGGGTGCCATCTTAGCCAGTCTTCTTTTTTCCGCGGAGCCCTACAGACGTCCCCGTCTTGTCCCCGCGAAAAAGTCGATTTTCTTCATTATTTTATTCTTTTTCCTTCGGTTCGACGCCGATCTTTTTCCCGCCCGGACTCGCGACGCCGGTCACGAGTCCTCTTACTTTTTTCGGTTTTTCTGACTTTGTCAGCTTTCGTTTTAGATTTTTCCCTGGCAGCCCGGTCCTTTGACCTCGCAGGGGCCCTTTTTCCCCCGATGGCTGCCAGTGGGTTTAAGCGGTGTGGTCAGTGTGACCGAAATATGTCACTAACTGACACACACGACTTTTGCCTCCGCTGCCTGGGCCCGGATCATGAGGAACTGATCTGTGGGCCCTGCAGCAAAATGTCCTCAAAGGCGTTGAGAAGTCGGCGGCATCAGCGTGAGAGAATCTTCGCTGACCCCAGCCGTACCCGGACCTCGTCGGAGGCCTCCGCGTCGAAAGGCTCCAGCTCGGACCGTCGCCGGAGTTCCTCCGACCGGGGTTCTCCCTCCGGGGACCATCGTCGGAAGGTGAAACCCGCGAGGGCGGCGTCGGTGGACGCTCCTGGTTCCGCGAGGGCCAGGTCGCATAGCCCCGACAGCCGCCCCGGGTTCTTGGAGAAGGAACACATCCCGAAGCGACCTCGCCTGGAGTCGGAGATGCCTGCTCGGGTAAGTCCTGTGGTCCTTCTGGACTCGCCTCCGCGACAGCCGACGTCGGGCCCGACGCCGTCGGGGCCCGAGTCGGGGGCTGCTGGGTCACCTGAGCTCGGACTCAGGTTGACGGCCTTGGAGAGCAGACTGTCTGCCTTCATGGACCAGCAGAGGAGGAAGAGTCGCCTGATTCTTTCCGGACTCGGTGTGTCCCATCGGACTCACCGGAGTCCGAGCCTCGGAAGCAGTCCCCCCCGGAGGATGCCCGGTTCTCGGACTTCGTTAGGGATATGGCCAAGGCTTTGGCCTTCCCTGCGGATCCCGAGGAGGAGCCTCGAGCCGAAGAGCTCGACGCCCTCCAGTATGACTCTCCCGCGAGGGAACACTTTACTGTACCGGTTCCTCCTATGCTGGAACGACTACTCTTCCGCATGTGGGAGAGTCCGGCCTCCTCGCCGGTCCTGAGCAAGCGGGTCGATTCTATCTATCGAGTCCGCAAGAGCCCTGGCTTTCAAAAGGCACAGCTGCCACACCATTCCATGGTAGTGGAATCGGCCATGCATTGTCTTAAGAGCCAGAAGATGCACTCCTCGGTGCCTCCTGGCAGGGAGGCCCGTAACCTGGATGGCCTTGGCAAGAAGTGTTTCCAGGGCTCTATGCTCGCATGTCGTGTCCAGACTTACCAGCTATACATGGACATGTATCTCCGGGATCTGGCTAAAGAGCTAGCCGGATTCTCCGCTGGTTTGTCCGAGGAACCCTTGCGGAGGTTCCTAGCCTTGTCCACTGGCATTCGGGAATGCTCAAAGTTCATGTCCCGAGCAGCCTATGATGGCTTTGAAGCATCGGCTCGAGTGGCCGCAGCCGGCATCGGTGCCCGCCGACAGGCTTGGCTTCAGTCGTCAGACCTTGAGCCCTGGGTGCAGGACAAGTTGGTCGATGTCCCCTGCCGAGGCGAAAACCTCTTTGGCAAGCCCATGGCGGAAAAGGCTGCGCAAATTGAGACTGAGACTCTCACCAGGACCAGGCTTTCTAGGAAGACCTCCGCCCCTTCCCAGAAAAAGAAGGGCTCGGGGAAAAAGTCCTTTTACCCGAGGAAGGCGGCTGCCTACAAACAATACCCCCATTATCAGGCCCCTGCAGCTCCCCAACAGGGCCAGCAGGCCAAGGGACGGGGTAACGGGTCCCGTAGGCAGCAAGCCCCCAAGCCTGCACCACCAGCCCCTGCTCAGCAGGGTGGGGGTTTTTGACTCGCAAAGCATAGCCTCTCCCCCCCGCTGGTTCCTCCCAGCACCGGAGGCCGGCTGGTTCACTTCGCCCACAGGTGGTCCAGCATCACCGCAGATACCTGGGTGCTTCAAGTCGTGCGGGAAGGCTATCTTCTCCACTTCCACCAGGTCCCTCCCTCCTATTTTCCGGGAGAACCTCCACGACCCCCTCTGCACAGAGAATTACTCCTTCAGGAGTTAGCAGGTCTTCTGCAGGAACAGGCGGTGGAACCGGTGCCACGCCACCTGAGAGGTCAAGGTTTTTATTCCAGGTATTTTCTAATACCAAAGAGAACAGGGGGCCTCAGACCCATCCTGGACTTGCGCAACCTCAACAAGTTCCTTGTGCGGGAGAAGTTCAAAATGCTTACCCTTGGAATCCTTCTGCCCTACCTCCAGCAGGGAGATTGGCTATGCTCCTTGGATCTAAAGGATGCCTACACGCACATCCTCATCCACCCAAGCCACCGCCAATACCTAAGGTTTGTGGTGGCAGGAAATCATTACCAGTACAGAGTACTCCCCTTTGGCCTGTCCTCCGCGCCGCGAGTCTTCACAAAATGTCTCGCGGTGGTGGCGGCCCATCTCCGGCTTCACGGCCTCTATGTCTTTCCGTACCTCGACGACTGGCTCATCAGAGCAGCGTCCGCTCGGGAGGTCACCAACGCCGCGCGCCGCACGGTGACTCTTCTGCAGCACTTGGGCTTTGTTATAAACTTCGCAAAGTCCACTTTGCTCCCCTCGCAGGATCTCGAGTTCATCGGCGCAAGGCTGCACACTCCTCAGGCGCGAGCATACCTACCGCTCGACAGGGCTCAACGGCTCATGGACCTAGCCGACCGTTTTCGCAGCCAGCCCCTGGTCTCCGCCAGGCGCTTCCTGAGACTGCTCGGCCATATGGCTTCCACCGTCCATGTGACCCCCAATGCCCGCCTGAATATGCGGCCCGCTCAATGGTGTCTACGCCAGCAGTGGCGACAAGCCACAGGCGGCCTAGCAGACCTGGTGCGCGTCTCCGAGCCGCTGATCTCGTCTCTTCGGTGGTGGCTTCGGCAGCCGAACCTGATATTCGGAATGCCTTTCCAGTCACCTCAGCCGACCCGGGTGCTGACCACGGATGCCTCCCTCCTGGGCTGGGGAGCACATTGCCAAGGGGCACGTACTCAGGGCCTCTGGACCACGTGGGAGTCTGCTCAGCAGATCAACTTCCTGGAGCTCAGGGCGATCCGCCTGGCTCTCAAAGCCTTCTCCCACCTGACTTCTCACCAGTCCGTCCTCGTCCAGACGGACAATCAAGTTGCCATGTTCTACGTGAACAAGCAGGGGGGCACGGGCTCCTTCCTCCTCTGCCGGGAGGCACAGAAGCTCTGCTCTTGGGCCGTCAGTCACGGCATTCTCCTCAAGGCAGTTTATCTCCCGGGCCAAGAGAATTGCCTGGCGGACAAACTCAGCAGGATCCTCCAGCCGCACGAGTGGCGTCTGGATCCCTTGGTAGTTCAGAAGCTCTTCCTAAAGTGGGGCCTCCCCACAGTGGATCTCTTTGCCAGTCCTCACAACCGGCAGCTTCCTCGCTTCTGCTCTCGTCAGCCACACCCCTTTCGGGTTGCGGCGGACGCTTTTCTGATTTCATGGTCGGGGAGCCTTCTGTACACTTTCCCTCCCATCCCGCTAGTCTCTCGGACTCTTTTCAAGGTGCTCCGAGACAATGCCTTCATGATCCTGGTGGCCCCTCGCTGGCCCAGACAGCCATGGTTTCCGCTCCTACTGCAATTAGCGGTGGAGGATCCATTCCCTCTGGGGGTACAACCGGATCTCCTCACTCAGGATCAGGGGTCTCTACTACACCCCAACCTCAGGTCTCTCAACCTCATGGCCTGGCTGCTGAGAGGGTAGTCCTTGCTCCCCTTCTCCTGCCGGCGGAGGTGGAGGAGGTCGTCTTAGCTTCGCGACGCCCTTCTACCCGCAAATGCTACGCCCTTAAATGGCGTCGCTTTGCCGTCTGGTGTACCCAACAGTCTCAGGATCCCTTCTCCTGCCCGGTGTCGGTGATCTTGCAATACTTGCTACACCTCTCTAATCTGGGACTTAAGTCCAACTCCGTCAAAGTTCACCTCAGTGCTCTTTCGGCACATCATGTGCCGGTGGACGGTAGACCTCTCTCCAGCGACCCTCTCGTAGCGAGGTTTCTCCGAGGTCTCCTTCTACTTAAACCACTTCTGCGCCCGCCAGCGCCTGACTGGGACCTGAATGTGGTTTTGCAGCGGATCACCTGTCCGCCTTTTGAACCTATGGCTACCTGTTCTCTCCGTTTTCTGTCTTGGAAAACACTGTTCTTGATAGCCCTCACTTCCGCTAGACGCGTAAGTGAATTGCAGGCCCTCGTGTCTGATCCCCCTTACACTCGGTTCTACAAAAATAGGGTAGTCCTACGGACTCACCCAAAATTTCTTCCAAAAGTGGTCTCCCCTTTTCACATCAATCAGGAGGTGGTACTTCCAACCTTCTTTCCCAGACCACACTCCAGCCGAGCTGAAACGGTCCTCCATACCCTGGACTGTAGAAGGGCTTTGAACTTCTACCTTGACCGTACGCGGGAGCACCGTAAAGCTGCTCAGCTTTTTGTGTCTTTTGACCCCAACAAATTGGGGCTCCCGGTCTCCAAGCGTACTCTGTCCATCTGGGTTGCGGACTGTATCTCTTGGGCTTATGGGGCAGCCGGACTCTCCTTAGAAAGTCGAGTCACGGCTCATTGCGTTCGGGCAAAGGCTACGTCAGTGGCTTACCTCCGCTCTGTTCCGCTGGCAGACATCTGCCGGGCCGCTACTTGGTCTTCGAGCCAGACTTTTGCGGTCCATTACTGTCTCGAGAGGGAGTCCCGCAGGGACAGTGCTTTCGGACAGGCAGTCCTCCGTAATCTCTTTGAGGTCTGAGCAACTCCTACCCTCCATCCCGGATGTGGGCTACCGGTGGGTGATAATTCAGCGAAGATTCTTTCCTTCTGTGCTGCTGAGCTAGAGGGAGCTCATTTTTGTGCTTAGGGTCTCCGGTAGCCTTGAGCTTGGGAGTCCCATAAGTGAGGACTGACTTCCTGCTTGGTCCTGGAGAAAGCGTAGTTACTCACCTGTAACAGGTGTTCTCCAGGAGCAGCAGGAATCAGTCCTCACTACCCTCCCTCCTCCCCTTGGAGTTGCAATCGTCTGCTTATGTTCTTTTTGCAAATTTTTTATGCTGTCTTTTTTAGCTATGTCATCTGACTGGCTAAGATGGCACCCTTGGGCGGGAAGAGGACCGCGCATGCGCGCTGCAATTCCCAAAGGCTTTCTTTGAAAGCTGGGGAAAATTGCTCCGCGAGGGCTCCGTCGGCGCCGACGTCACCCATAAGTGAGGACTGATTCCTGCTGCTCCTGGAGAACACCTGTTACAGGTGAGTAACTACGCTTTACTGTTATAGAGAGGCAGTACAAATCTTTCTAGATAGATTTTTCACTCTACCAAGCCACATTGCCTCACTATTGGTGCAGTCTTTCTATCCATGCAGCCTCTTATTCCTGTGATTGTCATGTTCACATTTTTAAACTGAGATCTTAAGTAAAATAAATTTACACTTTTCCCGCAGAATCACAGTTGAAAGACAATCCTGCCTTTTCTATGCTCAATGACTCTGATGATGAGGTGATTTATGGGTAAGTGACCGCAGTATAAATGAGACAGACTTCTTATGGAACCAAAATGGTTTGTCTTCTGAGAAATCAATGTGAAATCTGTCGACAGTTGTTCCTAAGACCACAGTAGCTAAGAATGTTCATTCAGAGCAAACAAAATGGGAAACTGATCTGAAAGAGCCAGCATTCGGTTCGTCGGTCCTCCCAAAAAAATCCAAATCCTTTTAGGCTCATTTGGTTCAACCCTCTTTTAGTCTGTAGCAGAAGAAAAGTAATGCATTTTATGCATTTCAAACCCAGACTGAGCAAAGCTGGTTGGGATAGGACAAAAAAGGCATAGGACCAATCATGTTTTAGCACATTTTGACCAGCTTATCCCAGCTGGAAGCTGCATGTTATGAAGCTGTCAATTTTTTTTTAAAGTTGAAAGTGCAATACTGAGTATCTTGAATAGAGATAATTTTTTCTCAGCTGGATCTCAGAGGACAGGCAGAGATTTCTTCATAGTGGAAAAAAGATTTATAGTGTTATGCCAGAAATTTAATGGAGAAAAGCATCTGCTGCTTGACATTCATTTAACAATATGCTTGGTCTGGAGTGCTACCATTGCTTTGCAGCAGCAGAACATATGCACTGGGTTAGAATGTTGTTTATCATAGAGTGACAAATACAGCTTAAACTGTGCCAGTAGCTGGCTAACTACAGTGAAGGTACAGATTCGAGTTGGGCAGGGATTGTAGCTGTACTGCAGTATGGACCAGTGAGGGCCAAAGCAGCAGCGATTCCCCCCCCCCCACCCCCCATTTCATAGAGGCAGTGTGACATAGTGACAGCATATTCTTGTTTATGACACTTGCACTGTTGACTTAGTGTACTGTATCATCATTGTAGTTCATTGTGCTCTGTGAGGAAATGACTAGTCTTGTTGCCTGCCATCTGTCTGTTTCCTTACTAGGATGCACAAACTTTGGTATCACTGAAAGCCCCTACCCACTAAATCAGATTTCTTTAAATAAATTAATTTTACTATGTCACTAGCATGCAGAGACAGATGTAGCAGTGGGAGATGTTCCAGAGAGATTAGATCTCCAGGAACAAGCAAGAATGCAGTCTTCACATAGGGGTGATGTCCCCCGATGGATTCCGCATGGGAATACTCCCCAGCATCCAGTAGGAAGAGTTTGGGAACATCCCTCTGCACATGCATGCACACCTTCCTGCCTTCCCAGATTCTCCTCAGTCTTATTTTTTCTGCGGAGCCCTATGGATGCTTGTCCCGTCAGCACAGTTAAATCTTTTTTTCTCCGTGCCCTTTGGGGTGCTTATTTATTTTTTTTGCTTCCCATCTGCTTCAGTACCGTCGCTCGTCGATGCAAGTGCCCTTTTTTGGCACTTCCGCTAACTTTTATTTTCTCTTTTTTACGTCTCGGTTCCTGCAGGGCTGTTTTGTCGGTACAGACCACCGTTGAGGCTTTTGACTTGGCAAAGGCTGTGTTTCTTGACATGGAGAAGCCAGCCAGGGTTTCAAAAAATATACTAATTGCAATCACAGTATTTCAGCCACCCACAAGCACAATTGGTGCTTACAATGCTTGGGGCTTGACCATAACCCGGACTCTTGTCATTTGTGTCAGCAAATGACAAGAAAAGGGTTAAAAACCCAGGACAAGCAACACGAGAGTCTTTTTGGATCTGACTCGGCAGCCTCAGCACACACTTCTTCGACATCATCACTCTTTCGGGGCTTATGTTCTTAGTGCAGTTCCCGCACTCCCTCGGAACCGAGAGGCCATGGTAAGAAACAGCCAATCACTGACGTCACATCGGCATCTTGGCCTTCGACATCAAGGACCCATGCCGATTCCCAGGATCACTCCCTTGGACATTAACAATGGACCACCCCTCAGCTTGACTCTGATCCTGAGAACCGAGAGTGCCAGCTAAACAGCCCTGGTGGAAGGAATCCATCTCCAAAACGAAAGAGGAGCTCCGGAGTACTACTGAGGCTTCGACCTCTGGAGAGCCTCTTGTTCCATTGTTTGGGATGGCAGTCCAGAGTCCTGCACTATCCACCCAGATATCCTCCATTTCCCTCGAGCAGTGCATGCTGTCCATCAAGAGGAGTTTGGCTGCGCTCCTGCTGGCCTCAAGGCCCTCAGGAGTCCAGGTCTCGATACTGAGCCTAGAATTAGCATTTCAAAACCCTCAGCAGCCCAGATCTTGATGCTGAACCTGGGACGTCTGCCATCGGGACCCTCTGGGTCCATGCTGAGCCTGGAACTGGCTGAGTCCCATCAGCTGCAGGAGGAACAGGCATCGAACTTCTATGGTTCTGATGCCTCAGGGCAATGGCATCAAGATTATCCATTGACTTTGGATTGGCAGTGGAGACATGATGGTGAACATTGCTATTTTGACTTCCTTTCCAATTCTGATGCCTGGGAATCAAAGGTCTAGTCTCCTGTTTCACAGAGGCACCGTGATGTACTGTTGGACCCTTCATCACCTCACGAACACCGCTGATGCCCACCGGAGGACATGTCCTTCCAAGACTTTATCCAGGACATGACCAAGGTTCTCTCAGTGGGCACCGAGGCAGAACTGAGGGCTGAGGAACTGGAAGTTCAAGATGATTTCTATAGGAATCCTACTGCCCTATCTTTGGATCTAAAGGATGCATACATGCACATCCTCATTCACCGGTCTCACAGGCAGTACCTTTGTTTCATGTTCGATGGACGTTACCAATACAGAGTCCTCCCTCAAAGGGAAGCATCCCTGGAACGAACAGACTCCATCCCAGTCATTTTCAAAGGGCAATGATGAGTTCAGGGTGAAGATCCATGGACATTGCCAGCGAAGCCCTTGATGTGATTCCAAGGGCAAAGGCCGGGAGTGGCCTTCGAAGCTGCCTTGGTGGGAGGAGAATACCTCCCAAGGCCTTGGAGGGCTGGTGCAGGATTTCTGAGCCTGTTACTATTGAGCAATCCCCACCAAAGGAACCGGCATTGGCACTGAAGAATGTGGTGCCGGCGCTGGCAGCTGCGGAGCACACCCTCCTAACAGAGCAGTTGTTGACTCTTGAGCGCAACTTGGCTGCCTTTATGGCATAACACAAACCTCGGGAACCGGGACCTCCAGTTCCTCAGGATCATTGATTGCATTGTCCACTGTGGATGTCTCAGTGGTGGAGGTCCAGCCGATTCTCGAAAAAATGCTGTTGCCTCCAGCTCTTGGGACCGTTCTCAGTCCTGCTCAGTGCATCAGATCTCCACTTTGAGTGCTTCAGGCTTGGACCGCAGGGAACCGTGGTCACCTCAACTCTGCCACTGGGACATTGGCGCGGTTCCCATTCCTTTCGATACTTTGAATTCCTGTCTGACATGGACTCGGAGTGAGAGACCGAGGAGGAAACCTCCGAGACGGTGCGGCACCAGAATGTCCCCTCAGATCCCTTGCCCCCGTATGAGCGCAGCAAGTTCATTCCCAAAGATCTCTCCTTTTTGGAGTTCATCAGGGACATGGGGAAGGCTTTACCCTATATCATTAAGGCTGAGGAGGAGTCTTGGGTGGAGGAACTGGAGATCCTCCAGTATCCAACTCCCGCGAAGGAGGCCATCACTATCCTGGTGCACACTATCTTGGAAAGATTACTACTGAGGATGTGGGAGACCCACGGTTATGGTGTTGGTTGTGAGCAAGCGTCTCGATTCCATATATCGAGTCCGCAAGAGCCCAGTCTTTGAGAAAACACAACTCCATGGTTTTGGAATCAGCCATGTGCTATATTAAGAGCCCTGGTAGGGAGGCATGCAGCATGGATGGACTGAGCAGGAAATGTTACCAGTGCTCAATGCTCATGGCCCATATCCAAATATACCAGTTGTACATGGACATGTACTTGAGAGACCTGGCAGGGGAGTTTGCTGGGTTCTCGGCTGACTTATCTGGAGACCATCTTCAGCACTTCCAGAGCCTGATAGCTACAATCAAGGAATGCTCCAAACATGAGACTCGTGCAGCCTATGTCTGCATTTCAAAGCCCTCAGCCCTATTTATTTATTTATTTATTTGTGTTGTCTTTATTGGTGTGCTACTTCATCTCCCTGTTCCCTTTAGTTTTGTACTTCAGCTTTCTCAGCTGTATAACTTACCCTGCCTCTTTCAACTATCTGGCCTTTGTGTGATAGCCAGGTTAACTGTTACTTTAAATTAAATATCTCTCCCTGCTCTGTCCCCAGAACGTGCTGCGTTTTAAACTTTTTTTCCTGCTCTAGTCTACCTGAGGGACTAACCCCCTCCCCCCCCCCCCTGATGAGGTTACAGGGCAGGGTACCTTGTAACAGCCCTCTTTTAATAGGTTTTATTTCCCTCCCTCCCTCCCTGACACCCACCCACCCCTGGGGTAATTGTAGCTTTATAGGTACTTACACGTGTTCGAGGAAAGGGGCTGCTCTCAGGTGCAGCTCTTTATCCAAATCAGTCATACATTGAGGACCTGAGATTAATTAAACTTCAGGTGAACAAGGTATATTAAAGGTATTAGATACACTTTTATTAGTATAAGCATCCACACCAACCCTTAGTAAGTACAGAATTTAAAGACCTAAACACAAGCTTTAAACTAAGATGCAGACAACAGTCCAGCAGCGAGATGGGGACTTTATAGTCTTTTGCATTGAGTGTCACATGTATGATTTTCTCCCAGTTGGTGAGAGGTCTTACGTATGCACTAAGTGCAAGCAGCTCTTTGCTCTCAGGGAACACGTCCATTCTCTAGAGGCTAGATTAGCAGACCTGGAAGACATAAGAAAGACAGAGAGGTACATGGACGAGACCTACAGGGATATAGTTCTGAAGTCCCACCTCCAGTCTGGCAGCATCCCTGTTGTCAGAAGGTGCCTGTGATCTGAAGCTGGCTGCATGAGCTGTGGAACTTTCCCAAAGCTAAGACTCTAATTTTCTTTCTCATCTCTGCTGGGTTCTAGCTACCAATTTAGAGTTTAACTGTCTGTTTTGTGGGAATTGCTAAGATTAAGTTTAACTGTGCTTATAAATTAAGCTTGGGGATAATCTGACTGATTGCTTTTCTGTGCATGCCCCCAGCTCAGGAACAGCCTACTGGCCAGAGACAGTTAGGTTCCCGTCCACCCTACCCCTCGCCCCACCCACCCCAGGGGCTGCATTGCCTATATAGCATTCGCATACATTGCCATCTAACCCTTTAACTTGGGTTAGAGCTCACATCTTCTTCCTCCTTTCCTCTTCTTTCTCTTCTCCTTCTAGGACTGCTCATTCAGCATGTCGTGTATTCAGTGCAATAACTGCAGTACTTTCATTCCAAGACGAATCATTTGGAACCTCAGAGCTTGTCCTATGTGCCTCAGGTCAGTTGTCATGCATAAAGAACTGACTCTACTAAGGGAAGACCTAGCTGCCATGCATAAAGAGGTGTCCCTACTGAAGGAGGAACTGGCTGCAATGAAGCGCAACTCTTCTAGGATACAAAGTGAACAATGTCCACCACTGCTCCCACAAAGCAACAAACACCCCAGGGACAAGTGGATCACAGTGGGTTCTGGTAGATTGCGACCTGTAACGCACAGACATCCTATGCATCAGGAAATATCCCTGCATAATGCCTTCTCTGCCTTGGCGAATGAGGATGAGGAACTGAGGGAGGAACTGGCTGCAATGAAGCGCACCTCTTCTAAGATACAAACTGAACAAAGTCTACCACCACTCCCACAAAGAATGAAACACCCCAGGAACAAATGGATCACAGTGGGTTCTGGTAGATTGCGACCTGTGCCACAGAGGCATCCTATGCATCAGGAGATATCCCTGCATAATGCCTTCTCTGCCTTGGTGAATGAGGATGCCCATTCCAAAGAAACTAAAGAGCCCTTAAATGAGACAGCGAATGAGGATGCCCAATCCAAAGAAACTGAAGGGCCCTTAAATGAGACAGACAATACCCAATCTCCTGCTAAAGGACCAAATATGAAGAAAACCTCACCAAACCGCAAACTACTACTGTTGGTGATTCCATCATCAGTGGCACCAACTTGGGAGCACACTTCAAAGGAGAGAAGATAGTCAAGTGCCTCCCAAGCTTTTCAGCCAGCAGGAATACAAACCACAATGTTGAACTACTTAGCGCAGAAAGTGAACACTCCAAACTTGATGTTATCCACTGGGGCACAAATGACCTGGCTAGAAACAGTTCCTCTACAGTCCAAAAGGACTTCCAATCTCTGGGAGAGAAACTCAAGCCCATTGTTAACATTGTTGCATTCTTAGAGGTTCTACCTGTGCTTGGTAAGGGGGCAAAAAGGCTGCATCGCATTAACGGCTTTAATACATGGCTCCAGACCTGGTGCAAACAAGAAGGATTCAGATTTATTGGCGACTGGGGTAACAGATGGAACAACAAGAGACTATACTTTGCTGATGGACTACATCTCTCTGTCACAGGGAAAATAATCCTAAGTGAAAAATTCAAGCAATATGTGGATATGCATTTAAACTAGAAAAAGGGGGTGACAGATGTAGAAGGTCAAGCTCTGGACATCACCCCCTGCAAAAGCAGATTAAAATCAGAAACAGCCACACTTTTAAACCACACACCAAAAACAAGTGGGAAGATGTAGGCAGAACAAAATCAATGCTAAATACACACAAGCCAGTTAAATGCTGGAAAGCAATGAGCACAAATGCTCGAAGCTTAGCCAACAAAGTTACGGACCTGGAAGCCCTAATGGTGGAAATGGATTTGGACATTGTGGCCATTACAGAAACATGGCTAAATGAATCGCATGATTGGGATATAGCCATAATGCCCTGTTCAATGTAATTTCAGTTTGTTCAATGTAAACCGCACTGATGCAGAATAGCACGGTATATAAGAGAATGTAAATAAATAAATAATAAATAAAATAAATAATCTATTCAGAAGAGACAGAGAAAATGGAAGAGGAGGAGGAGTAGCCTTGTATGTCAAAAGCAATATTAAAGTTACTGAAATGCAGGGGGCATGGGGAAAAGAAGAAGTGCTCTGGATTGTGTTGGAAAGAGGAGATGGCACTGTCATCCATACTGCTGTAGTCTACAGACCTCCGACACAAATTGAAGAGATAGATAACGAATTGATTATAGATATTGCCAAGATAGCCACAAAGGGGGAAGCGATCATATTGAGTGACTTTAATCTACCTGATGTGGATTGGATTACTCCTTCTGCAAATCTGGAAAGAACCAAAAAAATCATGGATGCTCTCCAAGATGCGTTACTTAGACAAATGATGATGGAACCAACCATGGAAAGCTCAACGCTAGATTTAGTGCTCACCAACGGTGATAGCATGTCGAATGTCTGCATGAGTGCCCCTGTGAGCAGCAGCGATCATCACATGGTATGGTTTGAGATAAAAGCCATGGTACAGGCCAATCATAGCAAGCTCAAAGTCCTAAACTTCAAAAACACCGACTTCAATAAAATGGCCGAATACCTAAAGGAGGAGCTGACAGGGTGGAAGGAGATAAGGGAAGTGGAATTGCTATGGGCTCAACTAAAAGTGGCAATAAAAGGGGCAGCAAATAAATATGTAACAAAGGTAAACAAAAACAAGAGGAGAAGAAAACCTATTTGGTTTTCCAAAGAAGTGGCTGCTCAAATAAAGGCAAAAACCACAGCTTTCGCAAAATTCAAAAGCTCACAAACAGAGGAACACAGAAATGAATACAGGATCAAACTCTAAGAGACAAAGAGAGAAATAAGGATAGCAAAATCAAAGGCAGAGGAAAAAATGGCTAAAGATGTTAAATGTGGTGACAAAACCTTCTTCAGGTATATTCGGGAAAGGAAGAAGATCAGAGGTGGAATTGCAGGATTCAGAAGTGCTGCGAACAGACTCGTGGAAAGTGACATTGAAAAAGCAAAATTGCTAAACGAATACTTCTGCTCTGTTTTTACTAAAGAAAGTCTTGGACAAGGACCACCTGTGACTCCCAAACATAAAAATGGGAATGAAGTAGATACCACGCCATTCACAGAAGATGATGTGTTAGAACAACTTGCGAAACTGAAAGTGGACAAGGCCATGGGACCGGATAGGATACATCCCAGGATACTGAAAGAGCTCAGAGAGCCGTTAAAGGTTGCAGGGCCGTTAAAGGATGTTTTCAACAGATCCTTGGAAACAGGAGAGGTTCCTCAGGACTGGAGAACAGCTGATGTCATACCTCTACACAAAAGGGGTGACAGGGAAGGAGTGTCAAACTACAGGCCCGTGAGCCTTACCTCGGTGGCAGAAAAAGTAATGGAGGCGCTCCTGAAAGAGCGAATAGTGAACTTTCTCAAAACCAACAGGTTGCAAGACCTGAGGCAACATGGTTTTACCGAAAGACGATCTTGCCAAACAAATCTGATTGAGTTCTTTGACCAGGTGACCAGGGAGCTAGATCAGGGGTATGCGGTGGATGTCATCTACCTGGATTTCAGCAAAGCCTTTGATACTGTTCCTCATAGGAGGCTTATCAATAAACTCAGTAGCTTGGGGATGGATCCTAAGATGGTAAATTGGATCAGAAATTGGTTGACTGACAGACGACAGAGGGTGATGGTAAATGGAGCTCACTCGGATGAAGGGAAGGTGATTAGCGGGGTGCCCCAGGGGTCGGTCCTGGGTCCGGCACTTTTCAATGTATTTGTGAGTGATATTGCTGAAGGACTGAATGGAAAAGTCTGTCTTTTTGCAGATGAGACGAAAATTTGCAACACAGTGGACTCCCCCGAGGGAGTGGTTAACATGAGGAAAGATCTACAAAAGCTGGAAGAATGGTCTAATGCTTGGCAATTAAGATTTAATGCAAAGAACTGCAGTGTCATGCACTTGGGTAGCAGAAATCCAAGGGAAATGTACGCGATAGGGGGCGAGAGGTTGGTGTGCACGGATCAGGAGAAAGACCTTGGTGTGATTATTTCTGAAGATCTCAAGGTGGCAAAACAGTGTGACAAGGCAGTGGCAAAACCCAGGAGGATGTTGGGCTGCATAAAAAGAGGAATCACCAGCAGAAAGGAAGAGGTACTTATGCCACTGTACAAGTCACTAGTGAGACCTCATTTGGAGTACTGTGCTCAGTTTTGGAGCCCGTATCTTGCAAAGGATGTAAAAAGACTGGAAACTGTTCAGAGGAAGGTGACCAAAATGATTTGGAGCCTGCGTCAGAAGCCTTATGAGAAGAGACTTGAAGACCTAAACATGTACACTTTGGAGGAGAGGAGGGACAGGGGAGATATGATTCAGACCTTTAAATACTTAAAGGGAAATAATGAACAAACAAACCTCTTCCAAAGACGGGGAAGCTGTAAAACTAGAGGGCATAACAGGAAGCTGCAAGGTGGTAAATTGAAAGGCAATGTCAGGAAATACTTTTTCATAGAAAGGGTGGTGGATGCTTGGAATGCCCTCCCGATTGAAGTGGTGGGGGCAAACACGGTGACGGAATTCAAAATGGCATGGGACAGACTCAGTGGATCCCTTTACAGCAACAGGATAAAATCAAAGTAAACTTAACCATCTAATTTCTCAACAAATAGGGGTGTCCTGCATGGAATGGTTGGTTCACCCCTAAACAGAGATGTGGGGAGGGGTGGCCTGCACGGAGCGGCAGGTGTACCTACGCTTGCCATCGTGCTGGGCAGACTAGATGGACCATGCTGGTCTTTATCTGCTGTCATTTACTATGTTGCTGTGTCATGGAAGAGAGAGGTCACGTGACAGGAGAGCATCTCCCTGGTGTGGCAGGACGTGATCCTGTAACTAGGACCTGTCCTCCCAGGTGATGTAAAACCCTCTCGCACTGAGGACATTTTTCCAGGGCCATGTGCCCATGAGGGAAGGGTTAGAAGTGCTGTTATAGTTGGTGATTCAATCATTAGGCATGTAGATAGCTGGGTAGCTGGTGGACGTGAGGATCGCTTGGTAACATGCCTGCCTGGTGCGAAGGTAGCGGACCTCACGCACCATCTAGATAAGGTCTTAGATAGTGCTGGGGAGGAGTCTGCTGTCTTGGTACATGTCGGTACCAATGACATAGGAAAATGTGGTAGGGAGGTTCTAGAGGCTAAATTTGAGCTTTTAGATAGGAAGTTGAAATCCAGAACTTCCAAGGTAGCATTCTCCGAAATGCTTCCCTTTCCACATGCAGGACCCAAAAGGCAGGCAGAGCTCCGGAATCTCAATGCGTGGATGAGACAATGGTACAAGGATGAGGGTTTTGGATTTGTTAAGAACTGGGGAACATTCTGGGGAAAGGAGGGGCTCTTCCGAAGGGATGGGCTTCACTTAACCAGGATGGAACCAGACTGCTGGCATTAACCTTTAAAAAGGAGATAGAGAAGCTTTTAAACTAGAAAATAGGGAAAGCCGACAGTCGCCCAAGAGCGCATGGTTCGGAAGAAGGTATCATTGAAGGATACTACCAAAAGCAGAGAGGTTCAAAAAAAGAGTAAAGTAGCCCAAATGCCCTTGAGTATGGTGCAGACAGAGCGTAAAGATTCCAAATTACCCATGCCTACCAATAGCTAGATTAATATTAATAAAATACAGTCTCTAAAATGCTTGTATGCAAGCGCTAGAAGTCTAAACAATAAGATAGGAGAGTTAGAATATATAGCACCAAATGAGAGGTTAGATATGATTGGAATCTCAGAGACATGGTGAAAGGAGGATAACCACTGGGACACTGTGATACCTGGGTACAAACTATATCGTAATGATAGAACTGATCAAATTGGTGAAGGGGATGCACTCTATGTTAGAGAGGGCATTAAGTCAGAAAAGATTAAAGTTACGCAGGAAACAAAATTTGTTGTAGAATCTCTATGGATTGAAATTCCATGTATGAAGGGGAAGGTGATGGCAGTGGGGCTGTACTATCGACTGCCTGGCCAGAATGAAGAAATGGATGATGAAATGCTCAAAGAAATCAAGGAAGCTAACAAAAGTCACAGCACAGTAATCGACTGGGTCAGTGTCACGGCAGGACATGCTAGGGAGATAAAGTTCCTAGATGAAATAAATGACTGCTTCTTGGAGCAGCTGGTTCATGAACCAACCAGAGGGGAAGCCATATTGGACCTTGTCCTTAGTGGAACACCAGATCTGGTACAGGAGTTAAGGGTGTTGGGGCCACTTGGCAAAAGTGATCATAGCATGATCGCGTTTGGTTTAATTAGTGGAGGAGGGATAGTAAGGAAATCCACAGTACTACCTTTTAACTTCGAAAGGGAGACTATGATAAAACGAGGAAAATAGTTAAGAAAAAACTAAAAGGAGCGGTTGCAAAGGTTAAAGACTTACATCAAGCTTGGGTGTTTAAAAATACTATCCTGGAAGCCCAGACCAGCTGTATTCCACGCATTAAGAAAAGTGGAAGAAAGTCCAAAAAATTGCCAGCATGGTTTAAAGGTGAGGTCAGAGAGGTTGTTGCTGCCAAAAAAGCCTTTTTCAGGAAATGGAAAAAAAGAGCCAAACGATGAAAACTGGAAACGGCACAAGCACTGGCAAGTTAAATGCAAAGCACTGATAAGGCAGGCAAAGCGAGAATTTGAGAGGAAACTTGCTATGGAAGAAAAAACGTGAAATAAGGACTTTTTCAAGTACATTCGTAGCAAAAAGCCTGTGAGAGAGTCAATTGGACCGTTAGATGATAGAGGGTTAAAAGGGGCAGTAAGAGGAGACAAGGCTATAGTGGAGAGACTGAATGAATTCTTTGCTTCGGTCTTTGCTGAGGAAGATGTAGGGATGTTACCCAAGACTGAAGTGGCATTTAGAGGTGATACTGCAGAGGAATTGAGAGAAATATCGCTACACCGGGACGATGTATTACAACTATTTGATAAACTGAATAGTAGCAAATCACCTGGACCAGATGGTATACATCCAAGGGTGTTGAAAGAACTGAAATATGAGATTTCAGACCTGCTATTAGTAATCTGTGAACTTTCATTAAAATCATCTGTAATACCTGAAGATTGGGGGATCGCCAATGTAACGCCAATTTTTAAAAAGGGTTCCAGGGGTGATCCGAGAAACTACAGACCGGTGAGCCTGATGTCAGTACTGGGAATAATGGTAGAAACCATCATAAAAAACAAAATTACTCAGCATGAAGATAGTCATGGCCTAATGGGAGACAGCCAACATGGCTTTAGACAAGGAAGATCTTGTCTTACTAATCTGTTATGTTTTTTTGAAGGTGTGAATAAACAGGTAGACAAAGGTGAGTCGGTTGATATAGTGTATCTGGACCTTCAGAAAGCCTTTGACAAGGTCCTTCATCAGAGACTTTTGGCAAAACTAAAAAGTCATGAGATAGGAGGCAGTGTACTATTGTGGATCGGGAACTGATTAAAAGATAGAAAGCAGAGGGTAGGGCTAAATGGCCAATTTTCCCAATGGAAAAAGGTGAATAGTGGAGTACCCCAGTGATCTGTACTGGGTCTGCTGCTTTTTGACATATTCATAAATGACCTGGAAAAGGAAATAACTAGTGAGGTTATCAAATTTGCAGACAACACAAAACTGTTTAAAGTTGTTAAAACCCAAGGGGATTGTGGAAAACTGCAGGAGGATCTGGATAAATTGAAAGACTGGGCATCCAAATGGCAGATGAAATTTAATGTGGACAAGTACAAAGTTATGCACCTAGGAAAGAACAATCCACACTATGATTACACAATGCAAGGTTCCACATTGGGAACCACCACCCAGGAAAAATATTTAGGTGTCATCGTGGATAACATGTTAAAACCCTCCGCCCAGTGTGCAGCGGCGGCCAAGAGAGCAAATAGAATGCTAGGTATCATAAGGAAAGGAATGGAAAATAAAACAAAGGATATTATAATGCCTCTATATCGTTCCATGGTGAGACCGCACCTTTAATATTGTGTGCAATTCTGGTCGCCGTATCTTAAAAAGGATATAGCGTTATTAGAAAAGGTACAGAGAAGAGCCACCAAAATGGTAAAGGGGATGGAAGGCTACTCCTATGAAGAGAGGCTACAAAGGTTAGGGCTCTTCAACCTGGAAAAGAGACGGCTGAGGGGAGATATAATAGAGGTCTATAAATTAATGAATGGAGTGGAACGCATAAACATAGATCAATTGTTTACGCTATCAGAATATAGAAAGACTAGGGGACATGTAATGAAGCTACAGGGTAAAGTATTGAAGACAAATAAGAGAAAATATTTTTTCACTCAACATGTAATCAAACTCTGGAATTTGTTACCGGAGGATGTATTAAAGGCTGTTAGTGTAGCTGGGTTTAAAAAAGGTTTGGACAAGTTCCTGGAATTAAGGTCCATAAACCATTATTAAAAAGGGACCCAGGATATCAATGCTTGACCCAATACAAGCATTGTGGAACCTGTCTCTTGGGGATACTGCTAGGTACATATGACCTAGATTGGCCACTGTTGGAAACAGGATATTGGGCTTGATGGACCTTGGTCTGACCCAGTATGGCATATCTTATGTTCTTATTCTTTGAGCCCTTGCTTAGAGTGGTGGCGGTGGGCATTGGTGCCCGCCACCTAGCATGGCTACAGTCATCAAACTTGGAGCAGTAGGTTCAAGACAAGTTGGTCGATTCCCATGTTGGGGTGAGAACCTCTGGCAAACCCATGATGGAGAAGGTTGCAGAGTTTGAGACAGAACAGATCACCATGAACAGGTTTCTATAAAGACTGCTGATCCTTTTAGCCAGATGGCCTTGGGGGAAAAAGTCCTTCTACCCAAAGAAAAAGAAGGCCTATGGTACTCACGTCCGGTACCATTCGTACCAGCCGCCCCAGCATGCGCAGCAAGTCAAGGGCCAAGGCCAGAAGCAATGTTGGCCTGAAGCCCCAGCCAGCACCACAACCACAGCCTGGAGGGATGCTTTAGACTCCCTGATCATGGCGCTTCTTCCCCTTTCAAGTCTTGTTCCACAGCACATGGGGGGCATCTTGCATCATTTGCCTATCCGTTGGCCCAGCATAACCACAGATGCCTTGGCTCTACAAGTGGTAAAGGAGGGCTACTTCCTACACTTCGATCAGATCCCCTCCCCCTTCCTTTCCAGGGGAGCATTCTTTGGAACCTTACCATTGAGAATTTCTTCAGCAAAAGCTCAAGGCTCTTTCACAAGAAAGAGCAGTGGAGCTTGTTCCACTGACTCACACAGGAAAGGAATTCCACTCTTGCTACTTCCTGGCTCCAAAGAAAACAGGTGGATTCCATCGCATTCTGGATCTCCGCAATTTCAATTGCTTCCTCATGCGTGAGAAGTTCAAAATGGTATACCTTGGAATATTGCCGCTCTATCTCCAGCAGGAAGATTGGCTATGCTTCTTGAATCTAAAAGACTTATACTTACATCCTCATTCACTCCCTGTACCGGCAGTACCTCCACTTCGTCATCGGTGGACATCACTATCAATAGAGGGTTCTACCCTTCGGACTAGTGTCCAACCAAGGGTTTTCACAAAATGTCTGATGATGGTGGCCACTTTTCTTCGGGTGCAGGGCGTCTTCGTCTTCCCCGATTTAGATGACTGGTTGATCAGAGGCAGGATGCTGGGTGAAGTCTGTCTGTCTGCTCAACGCACCATCCAGGTGCTGGAGCAGCTGGACTTTGTCATCAACTACCTAAAGTCCCACCTGCAACCCACTCATTGCCTCACTGGGGCTGTCCTCGATACCATGGTAGCCAGAGCCTTCCTTTGCTTCCTTTGAAGTTCTTGCCATCTGTCTATTTTCTCCACTACCTCTCTGGGTAGCTGTCATTTATCAACCCTGTCTCCCCCCCCCCCCCTACAAGTCCACCTCTACCTTTCTTGCCGACTTTGACTCCTGGCTGTCCTTATTTCTGGATGCAACTTCCCATTCCCTTATTCTTGGGATTTTTTTTTTGTATTTTATATTTATTCAGCATTTTCAAATAAACAAGCATATACATCTTGTTAAGGAAAATAGTGGGAGATAGTAAAGTATCAAGATAGAAAAAAGGAATAAAACAACACCAAGCAATTCCAAAACTATCTAAATCACCCCAACTGAAAAGCCTAAAACATGAGGGGAGAGCAAATAGAAAATAATAAATTTAGACATCCCATAGGAAAAGAACCCAGAGAATACAACAGTTTTATAAATTCTAGCGGATTTCTTAAGCATCCTGTGCGGGAATTACTGTTTTGATGAGCGCTAATAAAGGATATTAGCTGAGCGGGCTCATAAAATAAATTATTAACAGAAGAAAGCTTAACCAAGCATTTGCCCAGAAGCTTTTTTAAAAAAAAAAAGTCTCCCAACTGTAGTATTGCTGGTTTTAACAAAAGAAACTCCCTTCACCTTGTTTGGATCTCCCTAGACAGGTCTGGAAACATACGGATCATTAAGCCCCGAAAGACTACATTATTGTTAAGTGCCATCAGTTGATGTTGACTCCTGGCGACCCTCTGAATAGTTGACTAAACTTTGTTCGATCTTCAGCCACGCGGCTCATTGTTGATAGAGTGATTTCCATAGCTTCTGTTATTGTATCGATCCATCTCTTTGCCGGCCTTCCTCTTTTACAGTGACCTTCTACCTTGCCAAGCATTATGTCTTTCTCCAATGATCTCTCTCTTAGCATGATGTGTCCAAAGTATGAAAGTTTCAACTTTAGCTTGAGTTTGCATATTAGTAGTTGGTGATCTGTACCACAGTCAGCTCCGGGTTTTGTCTTTTTTGATGTTATCAAGCATTTCCATCATTGTCTTCCACAGATGTAGTCAATTTGATTTCTGTACAATCCATTGGTTGAAGTCCACATTTACAGTCGGTGCTTGTGTTGCTGGAAGAAGGTGTTTGAGATGAATAGATCATTGATCTTGCAGAATTCTATCAGTCTTTCTCCAGTTTTGTTTCTGTTGTCAAGTCCATATTTTCCAACCACTTTACCTTCTTCTTTGTTGCCAACTTTTGCATTCCAGTCACTCATGACTATCAGCTTCTACTCATCATTCGCAGTCTGAGGTCAAGACAAAAGTCACCAATATAGCTGCAAATACTAGAGATTGTGAATTTAGGCTTTCAAAAATAGCTGAAACATTCAACACATCCATCTGTTGTTGAGGAGAGTCACTCACAGGGTCAAGAGACTTCTTAGCCACTGGCAAATAATAAACCCACATTAGTGGGGAATGGGACTCTAAAGCGACCTTCAAGACCTCCACCAAATAGCTTTTAAACATGTCCCGAGGAGATTCCATTGCAGTGGCTCTTTTGGAAAATTTAACAAACATAGATTAGCTGACCTGGTAACATTTTCCAAATTTTCTAATTTAAACCTGACTGATGATAAATCTTTAAGAAGAGTCAGTACAGCTTTGAAGAGAATCTGATTTATCTTCCAAGTCAGAAATAGCAGTCTGAATAACTGACAGATCTTCCACAATGTTAGCAATAGCTGACATTTTTTTGGGAGAGGGATTGGGTTTGGGATCTTATTGGTTTTAATTTATGTTTGTACACCGCCTAGAATGCTTTGCATTTGGCGGTATATAAATGTTTTAAAATAAATTAATAAATTATCTTGAACTTGCATTTGCAATGATTGCAATTATGGCACTAACGCCTCACCGAGACTTGAAATCGCATCCCATATTGACTCCAAATAAAACTTCACCGGTCTAGGAAGAGAAAACCCTCGAAGGGTGAAGGGAAGGCTTTGAGCAGGACCAGCACCAAGACTTTGAAATGCCAGGAACTGATGCACCAGGCACCATGGGACCACTGACTGTGGCCCCGCTACCCCCCTCCCTCCGCCGATCACAGCACAGCCTCTGGATGTAGACGCAGGATGTCATCTATAGAGGGTTGCCCACTAAACGAATCACCCTAACTACCAGACTTTGAGAGGGTAAGGAATCCAAGCTACTCTGGAGTAATGGAGACAGTTGGAGACTCAGGGGGGCACCGCTACTTCAGGGATAGAGATGTCAGTTCACCCAAAGTCTACACCGAGCCACCCAACTTTGACATCAAAACCGCCGGACCTACTTTGGAACTCCCTTGCTGCATGCTCAGGCAGTTCAAAAAAGCCTCGAGGTTTGAATGGAAGGCAATGGAGAGTTGGCAGCTTCGGCGGGCTTCCCAGCCACTTTCCCGGTCCTGTTGCCCATAGCAGGAAAAGCTACCGACCAAGCTCCCCCAGATTTTGCCATCTTAGATCACCCCCTCCTAGGTCACATCATTCTTGGGGATTTCCCATTCACATTGATGATCCTTCTGACTCCTATACCTTAAAGCTCCTTTCCCTAACCTCCTCATTCAACCTCCAGTTGTGCTCTACCACTCCTACACACAAGCATGGCCACTGCCTTGATGTTGTCTTCTCCTCCAATTGCTCACCCTCAAACTTCTCCATCTCAGTTCTGTCCTTATCTGACCATCATCTGCTAACATAGGAGCTACCTTACTGAGTCAGACCAAGATCCATCAAGCCCAGTATCCTGTTTCAACAATGGCCAATCCAGGCCACAAGTACTTAGCAGGTTCCCAAAGAGGAATACTAGTTGCACAATGCTTGTCCCGGGGCAAGCAGTGGATTTCCTGGGTACTGTTTTATAATAGTTTATGCACCTTTCCTCCAGGAACTTGTACAAACCTTTTTTAAACCCAGCTACGCTAACGACTTTTATTACATCCTCTGGTAACGAATTCCAGAGTTTGATTACACGTTGAGTAAAAAAATATTTTCTCTTATTAGTCATAAATGTAGCTTCATTGTGTATCCTCTAGTCTTTCTACGTTTTGATGGCGTAAACAACTGATTCATGTTTACCTGTTTTGTTTCATTCATTCATTTATAGACCTCTATCATATCCTCCCTCAGCCATTTCTTTTCCAAGCTGAAGAGCCACAGCCTTTTAAGCCTCTCCTCATAGGAGTATCCTTCCATTCCCTTTACCATTTTTGTTGTTGTTTTTTGTATCTTTTCTAATTCAACTCGTATATCCTTTTTAAGATATGGTGACCAGAACTGCACGCAGTAGTCAAGGTGAGGCCCGCACCATGGAACGATATAGAGGCATTGTAATATCCTTTGTTTTATTCCCCATTCCCTTTCCTTATGATTCCTAACATTCTATTTGCTTTCTTGGCCGCCGCTGCACTCTAGGTGGAGGGTTTCAACATATTATTCATGATGACGCCTAAATCTTTTTTCCTGAGTGGTGGTTTCTAAGATGGTACCTTACATTGTGTAACCATAGTTTTGAGTTTGCACTTGTTCACATTATTTATTTTATTTACATTCTCTTATATACCGCGCTATTCTGCATCAGTGCGGTTTACATTGAACAAACTGAAATTACATTGAACAGGGCATTATAACTTGGAGATAACTATTTTACAGGGAACATGGGCTATGGAGGGTTAAGTGGCTTGCCCAAGACTACAAGGAGCACCTGTGGGACTAGAAACCCCAGTCCTTCCGGCCAAAGGTTGCTGTCCTCTAGTGAGATTTGAACCCCCCGACCTTCCGGCCTGAAGTACCTTGCCCGAACCACTAGGCCACTCCTCCACTCCTTAAATTTAATCTCCACTCATTAAATTTCATCTGTCATTTGGACATCTAGTCTTCCAATTATTTGAGATCCTCTTGCAATTTTTCACAATCTTCTTGCGTCTTAACAACTTTGAATAATTGTATGATCTGCAAATTTTATCACCTCACTCGTAATTTCTATTTCCAGGTCATTTATGAATATGTTAAAATGCAAAGTGCCCAGCACAGATCCCTGGGGTACTCTACTATTCACCTTTCTCCATTGAGAAATATGGCCATTCAGCCCTACCGTCTGCTTTTTATCTTTTAATCAGTTCCTGATCCACAGTACTACACTGCCTCTGATCCCATGACTTTTTAATTTTGCCAAGAGTCTCTTATGAGGGAACTTGTCAAAGGCTTTTTGAAAATCCAGGTATACTATATTAACCGGCTCACCTTTGTCTACCTGTTTATTCACACCTTCCAAAAAAATATAACAGATTAGTAAAACAAGATTTTCCTTGGCTAAATCCATGTTGACTTTCTCCCATTAAACCATGGCTATCTACATGTTCATTAATTTTATTCTTTATAACAGTTTCTACCATTTTGCCTAGTACTGACATCAGGCTCACCAGTCTATAGTTTCCCAGATCACCCCTGGAACCCTTTAAAAAAATTGGAGTTACATTGGCCACTCTCCAATCCTCAGGTAATATAGATAATTTTAATGATAGGTTACAGATTACTAATAGTAGATCTGCAATCTCATATTTCAGTTCTTCCAACATCCTTGGATGTATACCATATGGTCAAGGTGATTTTCTACTCTTCACTTTATCAAACAGTTGTAAGGCATTTCCTGATTTATCGATATTTCTTTCAATACCATTTCTCCAGAACCAGCAGGAAGTCAGTCTTCACATATGAGTGACGTTGGCACTCATGTGTGTGGACAAATTCCTGCTGTTCCTGGAGAACACCTGTTACAGGTGAGTAACTACGGTTTCAAGCATGGGTAATTTCCCTACATCTTCTTCAGTAAAGACCAAAGCAGAGAATTCATTCAGTCTCTCCGCTATGGCCTTGTCTTCTCTTAGTGCCCTTTTATCCTCTATCATCCAATGCTCCAACTGACTTGCTCACAGGTTTTTTGCTATGAATGTACTTGAAAAAGGTTTTATTATGCATTTTTATTCCCATGGCAAGCTTCTTTTCCTTCCTTATCAATGTCTTGCATCTAACTTGCCAATGCTCATGCTGTTTTAGTGTTTGTCATTAGGTTCCTTTTTCCATTTTTTGAAGGATGCATTTTTGGCAACAGCCTTTCTGACCTCGCCTTTAAACCATGCTGGCTGGTTTTTGCCCTTCCTTCCACTTTTCTTAAAGTGTATAATACATCTGGTCTGGGCTTTTAAGATAGTACTTTTAATCACCACTCATGCTTGATGTACATATTTAACCTTTGCAGCTGCTCCTTTTAGTTTTTTCTTAACTATTTTCCTCATTTTATCATAGTCTCCCTTTTGGAAGTTAAAAGTAAGTACTGTGGATTTCCTTGCTTGCAGTCTTTCTTCTATTTATTAAATCAAATGTGATTATGCTATGATCACTATTGCCAAGTGGCCCTAAAACCCTTATCCCTTGCACCAGAATTCTGTGTTCCACTAATGTTTAGTCCAAAATAACTTCCCCTCTTGTCGGTTCATGAACCAGCTGCTCCAAGAAGCAGTCATTTATTTCACCTAGAAACTTTATCTCGCTAGCATGTCCTGTTATAACATTGACGCAGTCGATACTGGGGTAATTGAAATCGCTCATTACTGTGTTGTAACTTTTGTTAGCATTTCATCATCCATTCTGACCAGGCGGTCGGCACTACACCCCCACTGCCTTCGCCTTTCGCTTTTTACATGGAACTTCTATCCATAGAGATTCTACAGTGTATTTTGTTTCCTGAAAAACTTAAATCCTGTGTGACTCAATGCCCTCTCTAACATAGAACGTAACCCCCTCCATCAATTTGATCTACCCTTTCATTGTGATATAGTTTGTACCTAGGTATCACAGTGTCCCATTGGTTGTCGTCCTTCCACCAGGTCTCTGAGATGTCAATCATATCTAACTTTTCATTTAGTGCTATATATTCTAGTTCTCCCATCTTATTTTTTAGACTACTAGCATTTGCATACAGGCATTTTAGAGGTTAATCTGGTTGTCATTTGATAGGTGTAATTTGGAATCTTTCGGTTCTGTACTAAAGAACATCAGAGTTACACTTATCTGTGTTGGAACCTCTCTTTCGGGATGCCTTAACTTCCCTGTTTTGCTGGTATCCTTCAAGGATACATCCTTCCGAAACATGTGCTCTTGGGCGACAGTTGGCTTTCCCCTACTACCTAGTTTAAAAGCTGCTCTATCTCCTTTTTAAAGGTTAATGCCAGCAGCCTGGTCCCATACCAGTTAAGGTAGAGCCCCTCCCTTCCCCAAAATGTTGCTCAGTTCCTAACAAATGCAAAAACCTTTTCTTTGCACCATCATCTCATCCACGCATTGAGATTCCAGAGCTCTCCCTGTCTTTTGGGTCCTGCACGTGGAACGGGAAGCATTTCAGAGAATGCTACCCTGGAAATTCTGGATTTCAACTTCCTACCTAAAAGCTTAAATTTGGCCTCCAGAACCTCCCTCCCACACTTTCCTATATCATTGGTGCCAACATGTACCAAGTCGGCAGACTCCTCCCCAGCGCTATCTAAAACCTTGTCTAGGTGGTGCATAAGTTCCGCTACCTTCACACCAGGTAGGCATGTTACCAGGTGTTCCTCACATCCACCAGCCACCCAGCTATCTGAATGTCTAATGATTGTATCGCCAACTATAACAGCTATTCTAATCCTTCTCTCATGGGATGGGAGGAGTGGCCTAGTGGTTAGGACAAGGTACTTCAGGCCGGAGGGCCGGGGGTTCAAGTCCCACCTGGGGACAGCAATCTCAGGCCGGAGGGACTGGGATTTCTAGTCCTATAGGTACTACTTGTGGTCTTGGGCAAGCCACTTAACCCTCCATTGCCCATGTTCCCTGTAAGTATTAGCGTATGTGTGTCATATCCCCTCGTGTTAAATGTACCTCCCAATTGACCGCTTTGACCCAGTGAAAAGCGGGATATAAATACAGCTAAATAAATAAATAAATGACCCTTGAGAAACCACCTTGGTGCAAGAGTGTTTTACATCTCCTGGAAAACAGGTCCTAGCTACAGAATCACTTTCTGCCACACCAAGCACAGAGAAGACATTAGTCACTCCGTGTTGTTCCTGGATCCCAACAAAGGGGAATGCATCAGCCTCTCCACATTGCTGGTGCAGAAGGGAAGCTAGGGCTCTAATTCCTCTCCGGCTCCTTCTGATTAGTACCAAAAAACCCCAAAATCCCTCTGCGTCTGCCCACCTTCGGAGCAGAACGCGATGTGGCACTGAGGGTCTCCTGGGGGGGGGGGGGTAGGGGTGTCTCCCCTATGCCTGTGATATGGAGATGAAGCTCACCAAGCCTGAGATCTTCCTACTCCCCTGTGGCTGTCAGGCTTTAGCCAGCCTCAGCCCAGAGGATCACAGTACCGACAGCTGATAGCCGTAGTGCGGTCTGGGAGCCTTGACAGTGGTCAAGGCACATAGACCTGGCCGAGAACACCAAGGAGCTGCGGGTCACAATGAGTCAGCACTAACCCACAGGCACATGGTAGCCAGTTTCTATAAGGTGCTAGTAACCTGGATAAGAGTGTTACAGAAGTGAAGGAGCAGTGTAGTGGTTAGAACATTGGCTTGATAACCAAGAGCAATGGGTTTAACTTCCACCAGCACCCTTGTAGTCTTGGGCAAGTTGCTTAACTCTCCATTGCCTCCAAGAAAAGGCCTGGCAATCTGCCCCCAGTCACATTGATTCCTGCCAAAGAGCCACAAAGCACCCCTCAGCCAACATGAGGCAGAAGGGGAAAGGAAAGCTTCCAGAGCCCCCCTCCAGTTTCTGGGGGGGGGGGGGGGGAGAGGAGCAGGGAGAATTGGAGTCAAACCTCATCCCTGCTCCTCAGAGGTCTACCATGCATGATGAACACTTCACACAACCAGCTTGAAGTTTCTTTTCCAGCGTGTAGTGGCCTACCTTATACTGGATACGGCATGAACAGGAACCTACTAGCCTCCACTCCCTGGCTTCTACTGCCATGAGGCCTCAAGTCTGCAAATCGCTCAGGCATTCATAGCCACTGAACAGTCCACAAACAGATAACCAAAGCGGACGCCTCTAGTGGAAGGCCAGCACACTGGGATGTCCACAGCCGGTGGCCAACCAGTGGCTCAACACTGTTGCATTCAGCAAACAACCTGGAGCATAATGTCCAAAATTTCCCTAGGCTATCCCAGGACCAGCCCCCCAAGCAGGACCAGCCCACTTTTGTGGGACACCTGCCTCCCCATCTCATAAGGTGCTGTCCCTCACTCAGCCAGGGCAGCGTTCCCACGTAGTGGTGCACATTATTGCCCACCATCGCATTGTCACCACATCAAGGACACTGACATAGCACCTAACGTGTATAAACCACCTATCAAGGTGTAGTGGGAGATTCAACCCAATCAAGCCCGATCCACGGGCAGCCTCCATTTGAGCCACTCCTGCAGAACCCTTACCCTTAGATCCAACTCCTGGGGCACAACTCTGGAGGCATGGCCTATGGTGTGGCACCAAGCGAGGGCGGGGCCACATAGCAGTCACAGCACCCTCCTCCAAGAGCCCCAGGAACAGCTGCAAGCTCTGTGGCTCTGCGGTCAAACACCCAACCCTGAATCCCTGGGATCTAAATTCCCCCCCAGTGTGAGTGTCCCATACCATGTGCACTATTGCTCGCATCCCTTCCCATGACCCACCCACAGGGACATAGTCGCAGCTTTGAAGGGTCTTCATCTACAAGAGGGCTGACCACTAACCTTGTACTATAGGACTTACACCTGGCCTCTCCAAGCAGTTTAGACCTGGAGTAGCCAACCTCCAAAACCAGTCAAGGTGGAAAGCAACCCCATGGTTTAGAGCAGCAAGTCAAAAACCCTTCACTGCCAGTGCCTACATACTCCCAAATGGGGATTTGATAGAGAACCTTTTTGGAGCTACCACCTATATTGGTGCTTCTGCCAAGAAACCCAATCCCAATTTTGACTGGAAGGACAAGGATGCAGTGACTCTAGAGTGATCTGATGCAGTTTGGTACCCCAGCTCGGCCCCAGCAGCACAGTGCCACAACCGGCTTCAGGAGCTCAGCCCAAGATCATGCCTGCAGGATTATTGCCCAGTCAAAAAAGAACCCACAGCACAAGGCAAAAACACGCCAAACCCAAAAGAAAAAAGCCCCGGCTCACAAAACCTGCCGTATATTAGAATAACAGATCCTAAAATTGTAATTATATCACTATCTTTTTGTCGGAGTAACCATCCAAGAGAAAGCAGGAAAAATAACCCACCCCTCGCCGTGGTCACTCCATTTTAATCATTTAAATGCTTGAAAAACTTCAACTTATCTTTATTTTAGTCCAGCCAGCACAGAATTCAGAAGACACAACGTGCCACATTTTGAGCCATCCATCAAGCTGTGGCCCTGCATCAGGTGAAAAAAGTAGAATCCCAGCAAGTTGGCTTTTGATTAAGTCCCATCACAACGGTTAGGTTTAAAGGAATAGCGTGTGACGTCAAACGCACATGTGGAGATCAAACAGCCAATCAGCAGTCCAAACGTTACAAGCATGCGTTTATTGGGGGAAACCCACAGCAAGGGAACCCCAATGATGTCACTGTTGTCAATAAAATCAGTCATCTCACAGTAGAATCTGCCATTCCACAGAGGCATTTAAACCCTGCGGGGAAACAGTGTCTAATCTAAATATCCATCGTTGTTCCATTCGCTGCAATTTTGCAATCCGATCCCCCCCTCGGGGATCCTTAGGGATATGATCTAGTACCCGCCACTGTAGCTGATGGAACAAATGATTTTCCTGAAGACAGTGAGTAACCCTGGGTGCCGATAGCGTTTTCGTCCGTAGACGAGACGCATGTTCCCCAAGACGGATCTTAACACTGCGAGTGGTGCGGCCAACATATAATAGCTCACAAGGGCATTTTATGAGATAGACAACATAGGAGGAATCACATGTCGTGTGCCATTGGGAGTTGTAGACAGTAGACGTTGAGGTATTCAGCCACAGTGACCCTGTTAGTGCCATAACACAATAACTACAAGAGCCACAGGTGAAATGGCCCGGATTGTCATGGGAGGCAGGGGGACGATCTGAAGGCCAGGAAGACTTCACAATTCGATCACGAAGATTTGGTGCCCGTGAATAGGCTACCCGCAACCGTTTACCAGAAAAATGAGGGTGAACTGATAAAACCGGCCAGTATCGGCGTATAATAGTCACTACTTTTGGAACTCCCGTCAAATATGGAAAAATACCAGTAAAAACCTCCCCTTCAGAGTCATCAGATGAAGAGCGTGGAAAAAACAACCACTCGCGGTGTAAAAACCGAGCCCGCTTATAAGCTCTTTTAATCAATGAAAGGGGGTACCCTCTGGTTAGCAGTCGATTCTGCAGATCTAAAGCATGTTTCTGAAATTCCTCCAGCGATGAACAGTTACGGCGAAGCCTCAGAAATTGGCCGAACGGGAGACCCCGTTTAAGCGGCACCGGATGAAAACTTGAAAACTTTAGCAACGTATTACGTTGAACTGGCTTCCTAAATAATGTCGTGGTAATCCCCTCTGACGACAGAAAAATTGTAAGATCCAAAAATTGAATAGACCGCCTATCAATCGTGGCAGTAAATTGAATGTGGGAAGAATGCTCATTCAGTGAATTCACAAACAGCTGTAGATCCGCCGGAGATCCAGACCAAAGAAAAAATACATCATCTAAAAATCGGCGCCAGAAAGATACATACTGAAACAGTGGAGAGGTATAGATGTACTTTTCCTCAAAGATGGCCATGTAGATAGTGGCAATTGAGGGGGCCACTGTGGCCCCCATTGCAATACCAAATATTTGCCGATAAAATGTACAATCGTGCAAAAAATAATTGCTGTTCAAGACCAAATCTAACATGGCTAACAAAAAGGAACGAGGAATCCGTGCTGGAAGATCAAGCGGATAGTCAGCCAGACATCAAGCTGTGGCCCTGCATCAGGTGAAAAAAGTCAAATCCCAGCAAGTTGGCTTTTTTCCATATTTGACGGGAGTTCCAAAAGTAGTGACTATTATACGCCGATACTGGCCGGTTTTATCAGTTCACCCTCATTTTTCTGGTAAACGGTTGCGGGTAGCCTATTCACGGGCACCGAATCTTCGTGATCGAATTGTGAAGTCTTCCTGGCCTTCAGATCGTCCCTCTGCCTCCCATGACAATCCGGGCCATTTCACCTGTGGCTCTTGTAGTTATTGTGTTATGGAGCTAACAGGGTCGCTGTGGCTGAATACCTCAACGTCTACTGTCTATAACTCCCAATGGCACACGACATGTGATTCCTCCTATGTTGTCTATCTCATAAAATGCCCTTGTGAGCTATTATATGTTGGCCGCACCACTCGCAGTGTTAAGATCCGTCTTGGGGAACATGCGTCTCGTCTACGGACGAAAACGCTATCGGCACCCATGGTTACTCACTGTCTTCAGGAAAATCATTTGTTCCATCAGCTACAGTGGCAGGTACTAGATCATATCCCTAAGGATCCCCGAGGGGGGGATCGGATCGCAAACTTGCAGCGAATGGAACAACGATGGATATTTAGATTAGACACTGTTTCCCCGCGGGGTTTAAATGCCTCTGTGGAATGGCAGACTCTACTGTGAGATGACTGATTTTATTGACAACAGTGACATCATTGGGGTTCCCTTGCTGTGGGTTTCCCCCAATAAACGCATGCTTGTAACGTTTGGACTGCTGATTGGCTGTTTGATCTCCACATGTGCATTTGACGTCACACGCTATTCCTTTAAACCTAACCGTTGTGATGGGACTTAATCAAAAGCCAACTTGCTGGGATTCTACTTTTTTCACCTGATGCAGGGCCACAGCTTGATGGATGGCTCGAAACGTGGCACGTTGTGTCTTCTGAATTCTGTGCTGGCTGGACTAAAATAAAGATAAGTTGAAGTTTTTCAAGCATTTAAATGATTAAAATGGAGTGACCACGGCGAGGGGTGGGTTATTTTTCCTGCTTTCTCTTGGATGGTTACTCCGACAAAAAGATAGTGATATAATTACAATTTTAGGATCTGTTATTCTAATATACGGCAGGTTTTGTGAGCCGGGGCTTTTTTCTGCAGGATTATTGCAGCAAAATGGCCCCCACTGCTACAACCCCAGGAATGCAAATAAAACGAGCCAGTGTCATGGACAGCTGGATGAACCCTGGCTTAAGGAATGCTCTCCTTAACACCATACTGACTTGGCAACACTCTTAACTGCAGTGATCGAAATCCCTGGTTCTCCTACTGCAGCTGCCAGATGGCTTACCAATGTAAGCATACCTCCTCCATCACTCATAACCTGCAAGCCCACACCCCCACCAGGTACTTGCACTCCTCCTGAACTCTTTCCAGGGAGTGCAACCCCCCCCCAAACAAATAGATTAGGTGGAGAAACAAAGAAGAATATCCTACCGGGATGTGGTACTCATGCTCCATACTGCTAACGGCTAAAGTATGAAGCTTCCCTCAAGATGATGATTAATGGGGCCCTGCCAGAAAACGCAATTGATGGAGGTTTCCAACCCTCCCCTAAGCCCTCTATCTGTTTGACAGATGCCCACCCACCCACAGGACAAACTGTGGTCTCGGGCAGCAAATGAGCGCCTCAAGCAGAGCATGGTTTTTCAAGTTCTCCCATTTCTGGTCATGTCCCAACCGTCTAATTCCTGGGAACCTCAATTGCTTGTCTGCATAGTACAAACCAAACAGATGAATGCTGAGGCGGTCCTACACCTTAGCAACCATCAGTTGCCATCTGGACTCTCACTACAGGGACAGGACAACACAGCCCACTCCAGGGATTTACCAGACCCATATTACATATGTCCAAAGCCCCTCAGAACAGAGATCATTGGTTCATAAAGAGCTCCATACGAGACGGCATACGGCATTCACCCCACCTAACTATTCAGGTGCTCGAGCGATGGGATTGTCGTAAACTACCCCAAGTTGCACCTTCAACCTTCTTAGCAGCTCGAGTTCATTGGGGCTCACCTCGATACCATAGGACCAGGAGACTTCCTAGCCACTGGCAAATAATAAACCCACGTTAGTCTCCCAATGGACCGCCTGCAGTGGCTCATGGAAGTAGTGGGTGCTTTCCAACAGAAATTTCACACACCAGCTCGTGGGATGCTGCAGATATTAGATCACATGGCCTGTCTCTGGCTGCATCAGGCTCAGTGGACTCTGAGCACCCAGTGGCGGCAGGTTATGGGCCACCTCAGGGACAGAGTGGCAGTTACTGTGCCCCTCACAGAGTCCCAACAGTGGTGGCTGGAGCCACAGAACTTGCTCCAGGGTCTCCCCTTTCAGTTGCGGCCGCCCCACCAGACGCTTACTACAGGTGCAACAAAGTTGGACTGGTGCACTCACCTGGATGGGCTATGAACACAGGGCCTGTGGTTGGAGCAGGAGAGCCTCCACCAATAAATTTCTTGGAGTTGTGAGCCTTCATGAATGGCCTACGAGATGAACAATCAGGTTGCGATGTTGTGTGTCAACAAGCAGGGGGGCACAGGATTGTACCTCCTGTGTTGGGAGGTGGTGCACCTCTTAAAGTTCATCATGGCCCATGGGATGGAGCTGAGGGCGACCTATCTGCTTGGAGAGCTCAGTGCCCTGGCAGACCACCTCAGCAGGGTTCTTCACCCTCCCAAGTGGACCCTCAACAAGAGGGTGGTGGAGTGCATTTTTCGGGAGTGGGGCACTCCATCGGTGGACCTCAGTGCCACGCTGCACAATGCCCAGGTGAATCACTTCAGCTTCCAGATGGCTTCCAGAAACCGGTTGGCTTTGGATGCCTGCCTCCTGAACTGCTCTACGCATACCCCCCGATCCCACTGGTGGCGAAGACGTTGTTGAAGCTCCAGGCGGATCGGGGTACCATGATACTCATCGCCCCATACTAGCTAAGGTAGCCATGATTTCCCCTGCTGCTTCAGCTCTTCCAGTGGGAGACTCTGTCTGGGCTGTGACTCCAATCTCATCTCTCTGTAGGGTGGGACCTTGCTACATCCCAATGTCCAGTTCCTGGCCCTCATGGCTTGGATGCTGAACGGGTAGTTCTTTCAGAGACTTTTGGCAAAACTAAAAAGTCATGGGATAGAAGGCAGCATACTATTGTGGATCCAGGAACTGGTTAAAAGATAGAAAGCAGAGGGTAGGGCTAAATGGCAAATTTTCCCAATGGAAAAAGGTGAATAGTGGAGTACCCCAGGAATCTGTCCTCGGTCCGCTGCTTTTTAACACATTCAAAAATAACCAGGCAATGGAAAGAACGAGTGATGTTATCAAATTTGCAGATGAGACAAAACTATTTAAAGTTGCTAAAACCCATGAGGATTATGGAAAATTGCTACAAGATCTTGATAAATTGGAAGACTGGGCAACCAAATGGCAGATGAAATTTAATGTGGACATTTGCAAAGTTATGCACTTAGGAAAGAACAACCCAAACTATGGTTACACGGTGCAAGGTTCCACATTAGCAACCACCACCCAGGAAAAAGATTTAGGTGTCATCATGAGTAACATGTTAAAACCCTCCGCCCAATGTGCAGCAGCGGCCAAGAGAGCAAATAGAATGCTAGGTATCATAAGGAAAGGAATGGAAAATAAAACAAAGGATATTATAATGCCTCTATATTGTTTCATGGTGCGACCGCACCTTGAATATTGTGTGCAGTTCTGGTCGCCGTATCTTAAAAAGGATATAGCATTATTAGAAAAGGTACAGAGAAGAGCCATCAAAATGGTAAAGAGGATGGAAGGATTCCCCTATGAAGAGAGACTAAAAAGGTTAGGGCTCTTCAACCTGGAAAAGAGACAGTTGAGGGGAGATATGATAGAGGTCTATAAATTAATGAATGGAGTGGAACACGTAAACGTAGATCTGTGGTTTACGTCATCGGAATATAGAAAGACTAGGGGACATGCAATGAAGCTACAGGGTAACCTATTTAAGACTAATAAGAGAAATATTTTTTTCACTCAGCGTGTAATCAAACTCTGGAATTTGTTACCGGAGGATGTAGTAAAAGCTGTTAGTGTAGCTGGGTTTAAAAAAGGTTTGGACAAGTTCCTGGAGGAAAGGTCCATAAACCATTTTTAAAAGGGACCCAGGATATCACTGCTTGACCCAATACAAGCATTGTGGAACCTGTGTCTTTTGGGGAAACTGCTTGGTACTTATGACCTAGATTGGCCACTGTTGGAAACAAGATACTGGGCTTTAATGGATCTTGGTCTGACCCAGTATGGCATATCTGATGTTCTTATGTTCTTAACCTGCCAGGAAGGTGATGGACATCCTCCTGGCTTCCTGCAGGGATTCAATGCGTCATATCTATGCCTTCAAGTGGCAGAGGTTCTTGCTTTGCTGCGCTGAAAAGGCACTGGATTCCTTCTCCTGCTCAGTGGAAAAACTCCTGGAGTATCTGCTGCATCTGTCAAACTCGGGCCTCAAGTCAAATTTAGTCATAGTTCATCTGAGCGTAATTGGGTCCTACCATTGTGGTTTGAGGGCAAGCCCATATGTGCTCAGCCACTGGTGGCCCATTTCACGTGGAGTTTGCTTCATTCTAAACTTCCGATTAAACCCCTGCTGGTGTCATAGGATCTTAATGTGGTGTTGGCACAGTTCCTGTCATCTCCCTTTGAGCTTCTGGTAACCTGCCCATAGAAACTCTTGACCTGGAAGGTTGTGTTGCTCGTGGTGCTCATCTCTGCTTGCCGAGTCTATGATCTTCAGGCCTTGGTGGCTCACCGACTATACAACAGGTTCCATCACAACCGGGTGGTGCTGCATATGCACCCATGTTTCTTGCCCAAAGTGGTCTCTTCTTTCCACCTGAACCAGTTGGTAATCATACCCACCTTTTTTCCTAGGCCTCATGCCAACAGGGCGGATGCTCAGTTACATTGGACTGTAAACATACTCTGGCTTTCTATCTAGAGTGGATGAGAATGCATCAGCATTCCACCCAGCTCTTCTTTGCTTTTGACCCCAGCAAGCTGGGTGTGGCAGTCTCCAAACTCACGCTGTCCCTTCAGGTGGCAGACTGCATTTCCTTCGCCTATGCTCAAGCAGGTCTGAGCCTAGAGGATCATGTCATAGCTTACAGTGTCAGAGTCATGGTTGCTTCCATGGCCAACCTGTGCTCGATCTCTGTGGAGGAGGTGTGCAGATCTGTTACATGGTCCTCTGTCCTCATTTTCACAGTCCACTACTGACTGCATGGGGATTCCTGGCATGACAGTAACTTCAGCCAAGTCATACTCTGACATCTGTTTGGGACATAGGCTGGTGGGAAGGAACGGAACCTTTCTGTCCATCCAGGCTACGAAAAGAGTCTGTGGACATTGAATCAGTCAAATCCCAAGAAGGGGGACTACGCAGTTGTTTGTTCCAATTCTTGTTGCCCCAGTTGGGCTGTTTTCTCGTGTTCGGTAGGCTGCAGTTTGGGAGTCCCATACGTGAAGACTTATTTCCTGCTTGTTCATGGAGAAAGCGTAGTTACTCACTTGTAGCAGGTGTTCTTTGTGAACAGCAGGAATAAGTCCTCACAACCCTCACAACTCCTCATGGCATCGTTTTTGGCTACTAGCTCTGTATCATACTGGAGATAAGATGGCGCCGCGGCAGGCAGGAAGGCAGGTGCGAATGCACGATGGAGACTCTCAAAAGCTTCCAATAGAAGCTGGGGAGTGTTCCCGCGTGGGGCTCCATCAGGGACGTCACCCATACGTGAGGACTTATTCCTGCCGTTCACAGAGAAAGTGTTGTTACTCACCTGTAACAAGTGATTTCTGGGAACAGCAGGAATCAGTCTTCACATGTGGGTGATGTTGGTACAGACTGAGTCGGAGCGGGAACGCTCCCCAGCGTCCAATTGGAAAGCCTTTGGGAGCAATCCACTGCACCTGTGCATCTGCCTTCCCCGCCTTCCCAACTCCTCTCCTCAGTTGAGTTTGTAAATGAGAGAGGAAAAACGAGTATGCCCTATAATTCCTAGGGGGGAGGAGGGTGGGCTGTGAAGACTGATTCCTGCTGTTCCTGGAGATTACCTGTTACTGATGAGCAACAACGCTATCTCCAGGAACAAGCAGGAATGCAATCTTCATATATGGGATTCGCTAACTCCCAGGTACCAGACTTTAAGCGGGTAGCAATGGTATCTCTGAAGCTAAAGGATAGAGCCAAGAAGGTGTGGATACAATGTGGCCCCATTGGACTTGACTGCAGTCGGCTAGACCACCTCTAATGGAAGTCTGGTGCCAGGTAGAAGTCTGCAACAGAGGGTAGGAGTTGCGTTTAAGTCCCAAAAAAAGGTGATGGAGTACAGCCTGGCCAAAGACAGCATCCTGACAGGAATCCCTGTCTAGGCAGTAGTGTGCAGCGAACGTATGAATAGAGGACCAAGTAGCTACTGGACATATCTCAATGGAGATGGAATGGAGGTTGGCAACTGCAGTTGCCATGGCTCGCACGTTGTGAGCGGTGGCGTGGCCCTCGAGGGAGAGTCCCGCCTGCACGTAGGCAAAAGAAATGCAGTCTGCTATCCATATGGATAAGGTTCACTTTGCACTAGAAGTCCAAGGTGACTTTTATGTTTATGTTTATGTTTATTAAAATACTTTTTATACCGCCCCATTCCAATGGCGTCTAGGCGGTTTACAGAGTAAAAAATATAAATTACAATACAGGCTGTTAGAAAAGTTAAAAAGAACGCCAAATTAAAATATTAAAAGGATAGGAGAGAAGCAGAGAAAAGAGACACAGCGAAATATGAGAGGAAAAGACATCAACGAGGGGAAAGAGAAGAAGACAAGGACGGGGGTGGGAGGTATCAAAGGAAATGAATAATTGGGAGCCTTGGTTTGTCCAAGTAATAAGTCAGTGCTCGTTTGCAGTCTAAAGTGTATGGCGCTGCTTCAGCCCTAGAGGCATGTGTTCTCTGGAAGAAGACCAGTAGGATTACCGATTGGGTCAGGTGGAAGGCCAATACTACTTTCGGAAGGACGTGTGGATGGGTATGGAGGAACACCTTGTCATGGTGGAAATGAATGTACGGGGGATCCGCCACTAAAGCTTGCAGTTCACTGATGCGAAGAGCTGAGGTCAGAGCGATGAGGAAGATTACCTTCCACATCAGAAGTCTTAATGAAGCAGTGGCTAAAGGCTCAAAGGAAGGCTTTAGAAGTTGCGCTAGAACCACATTGAGGTCCCAGGCCACCAGTGATGGTTTGATAAGTGACTTTGACAGTAGGAGACCCCACATAAACCTCTGCACCAAGGGGTGCGAAGAAATAGGTTGCCTGTCCAAAGGCTTGTGATAAGCCGTAATGGCACTAAGATGAACTCTGACTCAGTTAGTCTTGAGACATGCCGAGGACAAGTGGAGTAGATATTGTAGAAGGAATTTCACCGGGCAGGTAGATGGGTCAGTTTGCTTTGAGGAATACCAGAGTGTGAACCTTCGTCATATGAACATCTGGTGGACGGTTTACATGATGCAAGTAGAGTATATCCTTGACCTGTTGTGGGAGGTTGAGGTCAGTAAAGATTACGATTTCAACAGCCATGTCATGAAGCAGAGGGACTGTGTATTGGGATGGAGAAGTGCCCTGTGATCCTGAGAACGGAGGTTGGGCACGTGGTCCAGGCTGAGAGGTTGAGTCTGCGCTAATTGAAGCAGCAGAGGAAACCTCGGCTGAAGGGGTCATTAGGGGGCTATGAGGATAATGGAGTGCTTGTCGGCCGGTAGTTTGAACAGGGTCTTGGGTATCAAGGGGATGGGTAGGAATGCATAAAGTAGACCTTGTTCCCAATGGAGAAGGAAGGTATCAGTCACCTGTCTGTGCAGGGAGGGAAACTGTGAGCAGAACAGTGGAAGTTGTGCATTCTCCTGGGTGGTGAACGGATCTATGAGTGGGATCTCCCATATGTGGAAGATCCAAGATTACATTTCTTGATTTAGGGTTTGAGTCTGTCCGCAAGGAGATTGAGTTTGCCTGGGAGATGCACTCTGAGGTGAATGTGGTATAGAAACATAAAAACATGACGACAGAAAAAGACTACATGGCCTATCTAGTCTGTCCTTCCATATTAACCACTACAACAGTCCCCTTTTTTCCTTTAGAGATCCTCTGTTTTTTGTCCCATTCTTCTTTGAATTCAGATACTGTCCTCATTTCTATCACCTCCACTTGTAGACTATTCCACGGATCCACCACTCTTTCCGTAAAGAAATATTTCCGCATATCACACCTGAATCTATCCCCTTTCACCCTCATCCCATGTCCCCTCGTAGCAGAGCTTGCTTTCAATCGAAAGAGGCTCTCCACCTGTGCATTTATGCCATGGAGGTATTTAAATGTCTCAATCATATCACCTCTATCCCGCCTTTCCTCTAAATTATACATATTAAGATCCTTAAGTCTGTCCTCATATGCTTTATAATGAAGACCACTAACCATTCTAGTAGCCACCCTCTGCACCGACTCCATCCTGTTCACATCCTTTTGAAGGTGTGGTCCCTGCTTGTTCACATAGAACATGGCCACCTGGTTGTCCGTTCTGACTAAGACCTGTTGGCCCAAGAGTTGTGGTTGAAAAACCTGAAGGGCATTTGTAAGTGCACTTAGCTCCAGGAGGTTTATCTGTAGCAGAGATTCCTGTTGCGTCCACTATCCCGTGTGGTGAGATTGTTCAGATGTGCTCCCCAACCAAGCTTGGAGGCATCCGTTGTCAAGATACATTGATTTGGAGGCATTTGAAAAGGTGACCCTGGAGTAAATTTTGAGGAGAGCACCACCACTGAAGGGAGTTGACAAGTGGAGGGGTAATGCACATTTTGTCTGAGAGACACCCGGTTGCCTGGGTCCATTGAGACAAAAGAGTCCATTAGGCTTGTCGCATATGCAGGCGGGCATAAGGGACTACATGGACTGTGGAAGCCATGTGCCCCAAAAGGCATAGTATCTCTCAAGCTGTTATGCAACTGTTATTTTTTATTTTGTGGGTCAGCTCAATGAGCAGAGTAGAGCGATCCAGAGGAAGTAAAGCTCTGGCCTGTTGAGTGTCCAGAAATGCTCCGATGAACTTGAGCCACTGGTTTGGCACCAAATGCAACTTGGGAAAGTTTAAGATGAATCACAGATGTTGGAGCACAGTTATGGTGCGATGAAGGGAGAGTTTTAGCTCTTGTGGGAATTCTCCCCTGATTAGCCAATCATCTAAATAGGGGAAGACTAAGACCCCCAAAGTACAAAGGTAGGCTGCAACCACTGCCATGTATTTTGTGAATACTCGGGGTGCAAAAGCCAAGCCGAAGGGGAGCACCCAATATTGATAGTGGTTTTGCTGGAACCGAAAGTGCAGATACTGTCTGTGCTGAGGGTGGATCAGTAAATGCGTGTATGCCCCTTTGAGGTCTAGAGAACATAGCTAGTAATTCCTCTGAAAGTATGGCAGGAGTGTACTGAGGGAAATCATCTTGAATTTTTCTTGAACGAGAAATTTGTTTAGGTCTCTTAGATCTAAGATGGGCTTGAACCCTCCTGTTTTCTTGGGGCTATGAAAATTAGGAGAGTAGAAGCCCATGCCCTCTTGGGGCAGAGGAATGCTTTCTATGGCCCCCTGAGCTAACAGCGTGGACACCTCTTCTGATAGATTTGTCTGTAGGGAATTTCTGGGATAATCTCCATGATGTTGGGGGGGGGGGGAAGCTTTCAAAATGAAGCAGATAGCCCCTTTGGATGATATTGAGTCCACTGCTCTGATGTTATGAGGGGCCACTTGTGGGCATAGGAACAGAACCTGCCTGCTATGTTTAGGGGCTGGGAACCCTGCAGAGGCAAAGTAGGGTCTCGCCAAAAGTCCTTTGGCGAGGACCGGCGCGATACCACCACTCTCATCAAAAGCCCACGAGGAAAAACTCAGACTACAGGATCTAACAAGGAGGTGCGACAAGGGAATGTGTGAAATAAACTGATCATCTACCAACAAACCCAACACCGTTCCCAGCACCGGCAGCCTGATCAGCGTCGGGGAGTTGAGCAGGAAGGATCGCTCCTCCCTGATCAGCTCAGCAAGTCCAATCAGGCAGCCACAACGGTTTGAAATACACCACAGCCCAGAGGCGTGAAAAGGAGCCGCCAGCACACCGTTCCCAGCACCAGCAGCCTGATCAGCGTTGGGGAGTTGAGCAGGAAGGATCGCTCCTCCCCGATCAGCTCAGCAAGTCCAATCAGGCAGCCGCAACGGTTTGAAACACACTGCTGCCCAGAGGCGCGCCTGCGCCTGAGGGCCTTGCCAGAGGGCCCTTTGGCATGGCCCTTAGGCGGGGAACAGAGGTGCATACTCAGGTCAGTAGTTTCCTACCATCCTCCCGAAGAAACGTAGCCCCTGCCAACACTACAGAGACCTTGCTCGCCTTCCGCCTCAACAGCTAAACCGCTCACCAGGAAACCAAGTCACTCTCCAAACTACTCTCCCAGTGAGGTAAGCCACCTGCAGTAATTACTCAACGTAAGCTTACACCAACTATCTGTTGAGCATTAAGAACCACCATCATAGCAGGACACCCTACATTCCTTCTTCACCTCCTCTGTATATCCCAGCTCATAACATGGGCAGGATCATTACAACAATTCCAAGGCCTAATTCCCACCATGAGAACCCTTGGGCGCAGAAGTTTTAATAATCCCCCCCACCACAGCAGACCACCACTCGAAGCAAACCATCACCGCTTGATCCATATAAACTGTCAGCCCCTACAGAAACTTAAGAGATGCAAGACCCCACCCCAGGAAAGCCTTAACAGCATGCTAATTAATGCTCATTCCATCCGTAGCAAATGGCCTGTCCTCACCGATTATATTAATCACAGGACTCTAGACCTACTCCTCGTCACTGAAACCTGGTTAACATAGACTGACACAGTGATCACCAACCAGCTAAAACCACCTTGTTATGACCTCTTCAGCTGTCCCAGAACGAATCGCCGTGGAGGCGGGGTCCTAATAATAGCTAGAAGCAACCTCCACTTCCAGTGCACCTTAACACAAAGCCCAACCAACCTAGACATCATCCAAATCACCAACAAGACTCTAACAATCTGTCTCCTATACGGCCCACCCTCTTCAAGTACCAACGAGTTGGCTACAATCCTTGATCAAGCATGCAACAACAACAACCAGCGGAAACAATTCTGGGTCCTTGGTGACTTTAATCTCCTCTCTCTCCCTGCCAAACACTTCTCAGCATTCCTCAATGCAATGACCACACTGGACTATCACCAAATCATCCACACTCCAACACACATTGGAGGTAACACCCTGGATCTCATTTTTGCTCCGAGACCTCATAACACCTTATGGAACCAGTACTCACCACAGGTACACCCAGTGCCATGGTCCGACCATAATGCCATCCTCTTTGACATTCCACACAACAGTAAAGAACAGCAGTCTACTGCACCAAGTGCTCATGTTCACCGCCGATTCAGACATTTCGACAAAGAAACCTTCATCAGCAACACGCTGCGCTAACTCAACCCCGACACTAACAACCTGGACAATCTATTAGACAGCTGGAACATCCACCTTTCCAGAGAGGCACTCCTTCCACCATCCACAAAGCTTGCTTACAAAAAACACTCAGCTGTATGGTTCACCGCTGACCTGCGTGAATCACTAATGCAACTCAGGAAGCTTGAACACCACTGGCGACGCTCCAAACAGATTAACGACCAAGATCCTTACCTGAACAAACTACAACAACATCGAATAATGATCAATAACAAGAGAAAAGAACACCACACCAATACCCTCATGCGTTCCCTTAATAAACCTTGCAAGCTCTTCAACCTAGTCAAATCACTCACAAAAGACATATCCACGAAACATCCAATAAGCACCCCAAGCCCAGAAGACTTTGCCACTTACTTTCAAAGTAAAACAACTTCAACAACAACTGACCCAGCTAATCATGAGCTCAAATGCTTACCCGAGCACCCCCCCAAACCCTATCAGCACACCCTCACCAAACCTTGAATCCTTCTATCCATACCCTCCTGAACAAATAGAAAGGATCATCATTGGGATCAACTCCACGACCTCCCCAATGGACCCTTGTCCATCATTCTGGATCAAACAAACACAAACCTTCCTCAGCCCAATCATAGCCAGAATCGCTAACCTATCACTATCTGAAGGCATTCTTCCTCCACCACTGAAAACTGCCTCCATCAGACCTCTGATCAAGAACAACAAGCTCGACCCGACAGAGATCAAATCCTACAGATGTATCTGAAGCCTCCCCTTCCTAACCAAAATCATAGAAAAGATCATCTACCAACAAACCCAGGACCACGTTGACTCCTACGCACCTCTGGACCAGCAACAGCACAGATTTCGCCAGCAGCATGGGGTTGAAACCCTTCTTACGACTCTCCTGGACAGACTCCACACAGGCCTGGACAAGAAGAAACAAGGTTTCATCCTTATATTTATGGACATTGCCTCTGCCTTTGATACAATCAGCCACAACCTCCTGCTCACCCAACTGCATCAAAAAGGCATAAGAAACCTGGCCTTAGAATGGTTCAAATCATACCTATCTGACTGACAGCAAAAAGTCCGCATAGATAACCAGTCGTCCAGGCCATTCCAACAAACACAAGGGGTCCCACAAGGATCATCACTTTCAGCCCTACTCTTTAACATATATATCCAGCCAATCTGTTCTGTTATTCAATCATTCAGTATACTCTATCACATCTATGCCGATGACGTGCTACTGTACACTCCATTCCTCATTGACAAGCCTGACTATTTGTCCATAGTAGAATGCTTCAATGCAGTCTCAGATTGGCTCACGTCCCACAACCTGATGGTTAACGGCAATAAGTCTGAGGTCCTATTCATATCCAAAGACCCCACGTTCACCCCGCCATCATCTCTCAAGGTGAAAGACTTCGAACTCATAACCAAACAAGAAGTTCGTTATCTAGGAATAACAATCGACCAATGCCTGACCTGAGAGACCCACATTCAAAACATCGCCAAAGCAGTCTACCATAAGTTGAGAACCCTCCAGCACTTACGTCCTCTCCTCGAGTCTTCAGACTTTCCACTCAGTTGCTCAAGCCCTCATCCTCCCTCACTTAGACTACTTCAACATCATCTTCCATGGTATGTTGAAGCACACTCTCCAACCACTACAACTCGCCATGAACATAGCTGCCCATACAATCCTGTCTCCATCCAGATATGACCACATCACTCCACTATTGATTCAGCTTCATTGGCTCCCCATAGCAAGTCGCCTGACCTACAAAGCACTACTACTCACCTTCAAGGCCCTGCACAGAATGTCAGCAACCTCTCTCACAGAACTCATACAACAAACGCCGGAGACCAGATCCAGGAGAACATGCATGGTAAACTCTCTCGTTACCCCTTCAGCAGTAAGATCTTGTACCCAGTCGGCCAAGAATCGTGCTTTCTCTCTATTTGCTCCAACTCAATGGAACGCATTACCCCCAACGATACGAGCCATCCCAGATCTCACATCTTTCAGGAATGCTTTGAAGACATATCTTTTTCAACTAGCCTATAACCAGCCACCCTAAATCAGTCCTGTAAGCAGCCGATAGCTCCTGCCGAACACTTAGCTATAACAATAATACCAAGCTGAGGTAAATTGCAAGTTAAAGTTCATTCTTAAACGTTCACGTCAATGCCAACTTATTGTAAATATGTTCTTAGTTATGCCAACTTAATGTTGACTTAATGTAAATAAGAACATAACATAAGAACATAAGATATGCTATACTGGGTCAGACCAAGGTCCCTCAAGCCCAGTATTCTGTTTCCAACAGTGGCCAATCTAGGTCATACGTACCTAGCACCTTCCCCAAAAGACACAGGTTCCACAATGCTTGTACTGGGTCAAGCATTGATATCCTGGGTCCCTTCTTAATAATGGTTTATGGACCTTTCCTCCAGGAACTTGTCCAAACCTTTTTTAAACACAGCTACATTAACAGCCTTTACTACATCGTCCGGTAACAAATTCCAGAGTTTGATTACACGTTGAGTGAAAAAATATTTTCTTTTATTAGTCTTAAGTAGTTTACCCTGTAGCTTCACTGCATGTCCCCTAATCTTTCTATATTCTGATAACGTAAACAATCGATCTACGTTTACCCATTCCACTCCGTTCATTAATTTATAGACTTCTATCATATCTCCCCTCAGCCGTCTCTTTTCCAGGTTAAAGAGCCCTAACCTTTTTAGCCTTTCTTCATAGGAGTATCCTTCCATCCCCTTTACCATTTTGGTGGCTCTTCTCTGAACCTTTTCTAATAACGCTATATCCTTTTTAAGATACGGCGACCAGAATTGCACACAATATTCAAGGTGCGGTCTCACCAGGGAATGATATAGAGGCATTATAATATCCTCTGTTTTATTTTCCATTCCTTTCATTATGATACCTAGCATTCTATTTGCTCTCTTGGCCGCTGCTGCACACTGGGCCGAGGATTTTAACATATTATCCACGATGACGCCTAAATCTTTTTCCTGGGTGGTGGTTCCTAATGTGGAACCTTCCATCGTGTAACCATAATTTAGGTTGTTCTTCCCTAGGTGCATAACTTTGCACTTGTCCATATTAAATTTCATCTGCCATTTTGATGTCCAGTCTTCCAATTTATCAAGATCCTCTTGCAATTTTCCACAATCCTCTTGGGTTTTTAACAACTTTAAATAGTTTTGTGTCATCTGCAAATTTGATAACCTCACTCGTTATTCCCTTTTCCAAATCATTTATGAATATGTCAAAAAGCAGCGGACCCAGCACAGATCCCTGGGGTACACCACTATTCACCTTTCTCCATTGGGAAAATTGGCCATTTAGCCCTACCTTCTGCTTTCTGTCTTTTAACCAGTTCCTGATCCACAATAGTATACTGCCTCCTATCCCATGACTCTTTAGTTTTGCCAAACGTCTCTGATGAGGGACCTTGTCAAAGGCTTTCTGAAAGTCCAGATACACTATATCAACCAACTCACCTTTGTCCACCTGTTTATTCACACCTTCAAAAAAACATAACAGATTAGTAAGACAAGATCTTCCTTGTCTAAAGCCATGTTGGCTGTCTCCCATTAGGCCACGACTATCTACATGCTGAGTAATTTTGTTCTTTATGATGGTTTCTACCATTTTTCCCAGTACTGACGTCAGGCTCACCGGTCTGTAGTTTCCAGGTAGATCACCCCTGGAACCCTTTTTAAAAATTGTCATTACATTGGCGATCCTCCAATCTTCAGGTATTACAGATGATTTTAATGAAAGTTCACAGATTACTAATAGCAGGTCTGCAATCTCATATTTCAGTTCTTTCAACACCCTTGGATGTATACTATCTGGTCCGGGTGATTTGCTACTCTTCAGTTTATCTAATAGTTGTAATACATCTTCCCGATGTATCGATATTTCCTTCAATTCATATGTTCTTAGTTATGCCAACTTGATGTAAACTTATTTGTAACCTGTTTGATGTAAACTAGTTTATTGCTCATGTTTTATATGTAAACCATGTTCTTGTGTTATATATAAACCGCACTGATCCGAAATAGTGCGGTACATAGGAACAAATAAATAAAATAAAGTAGCTATGCTCTCTAGGAAGGAGTCAAAAACCAGGTGCTAGTTGTGGCTGTGCAGCTGGTTGAGGTTCAGGAGCCTTAAGCTTCTTGGGTTGGTGAGGGCCCTGCTGGCACTGGTGGATAAAAGGATATCTCTTCTTAGGATAGAAAGATTTCTTTGGATTAGTCCTCCTCTTAGAGGGGTCCGTGTCTTTCTTGAAAGGCACTTGAGGGTGAGATCATCTGTCTCAATCTCTCTGGCCTTTTCCCTCCAACCCTTTCTGAAGAGGTTTCTCCAGTACAGGGAATATTAGCCAATTTGTCTTGGACCCATTGTTCGAGATCTGATGTCTGTAGCTAGGCTATACTGTGGGCTCCATTGCAGACTGCTGAAGTTCTACTGGATGATTCAAAGACATCAAAAGATGCTTTGGTAAGAAAATTGGATGTATTTTGATTCTGCCTGATTAGAGCTTGGAATGCATTCCATTTATCATCAGGAAGGAGAGGTGCAAAGTTCTCCAGATCCCTGGCTACATCCTTCAGGAACATGTCCATGTAGAGCATGTCGGAGGTAATTTTAGAAGTGAGCATGCATGCTTGAAAACATTGACGCCCAAAGGCATCGAGAGTTCTGGAGGCATGGAAGAGTAATTTTCAGAACTCTTATTGCGACGCATTGTTAATTTTACCACCATAGATTGGTGTGGGAGTTGAGGCTTCTGAAAGCCTGGGCATCCTGGAACTTGGTACATGATATTGAGTCATTTGCATATAGGTAGAACAGTAAAAGGAGCCTCCCACATATGGAGCATTAGATCCTACAAGATACGATGCACTGGTAAAGTGGCAGCCTCTTTAGGTGTTGAGGGGTATTGGCAGATTTCCAACTCCTCTGCCTTCGGCTCTGTCTCTGAGGCCACGTTAACCTGTAGACCTACTGCCATGTCCTGGAAGAAGTCTTGGAAAGACATATCCTCTGGCAGGGATCGACACCGCTCATGAGGAGGAGAAGAGTCTGAAGGAATATCCCAGGTTTCTCGGGAGTCCACGGATGCCTCATCGGAATTGGAGGAAGTGGAGTCAGAGTTTGACAAAAAAGCAAAGTATTGACGATCCTGTATCTTATCTCGATACTTCCCCAATGTTGAGGATCGATGTCTGTACCGATGATTTGTCAGCACGGCATTGGAAGCCTGCTTAGTACCAATGATGTCCGTCGGTTCCAAAGAGGACATCGAAGGGAGAAGATCTCCTGATGTGGGTTTGAGGGCTGGTATCGCCCAGGAACTGATGTCTGTAGGCAGGGTGCCTTTGCCTGCACTGCTAGAGCTGTCGATACCGTCAGTACCGAGGCTGCAATGAGTGCAGCCAAACTCCTCTCGATAGCCAGTATGTGCTGGTCGAGGGAACTGACTGATGTCTGGGTAGAGCTCTGAGCCACCATCCCAGAGAATGGAACCGGTAGCTCTCCAGAGGTCAAGGCCTTGGGAGTGTCCCGGAGTCCTCCTTGTGCTTTGGAGGTTCTCCTGTCGGCACTGTTTGGCAGGCTGGTCAGCATCGGATGCATTTTTCAGTGAGTCACGATGGTGATGAAGGTACTTACCTCTGGAATCGGTATCAATCCTCAATGCCGATGACTTAGACTTAGTTTTTTGTTGGACTTTGAGGAGACCTGAGAACCATGAGAGGAGGCCGATGTTCTTGATGATGTGGAAGCCTCTGAAATTGAGACTGGGGCAAACAGTGAACCATACTGTCTGGTGGCTCTGTTCTTTAGACCTCATTTTGTCATTTGTTGGCACAAAGGACAATCATTTGGTACATGGTCGGGGCCAAAACATTTTAAGTACAAGTCATGTTTATCCATGACTGATACTATACCAGAACATTTGGTCCATTTTTTAAAACCACTGATGTGTTTTTCCATTGTGGTGAGGAAAAGGTAGGCCAAGGCCTAGCTGGTGGTCTCAAACACCAAAACTGAAAGAAAATAAAAAAGAAATAATCGTTGAAAAAGAAAAGAAAATATCGGAACTGGCATCAACGGAAAGGCAGAGCGCAGAATTTAACAAAAAAATAATGTTTTTTTAGCGCTGACTGGAAAGAAACAACCTGCTGGCTCCGTGGAAAACGAAGAACTGAGGAGAGGAGTTGGGAAAGCAGATGCGCAAGCGCAGTGGATTGCTCCCAAACGTTTTCCAGTTGGACACTGGGGAGCATTTCTGCACGGGCTCCATTGGTACTGACCTGTCACCCATATGTGAAGACTGCATTCCTGCTTGTTCCTGGAGATAGCACAGTTACTTACCTGTAACAGGTGATCTCTGGGAACAGCAGGAATAAGTCTTCACATATGGGTACGTCGGTACCGACGGAGTCTGCACGGGAATGCTCCCCAGCATCCAATCAGAAAGCCTTTGGGAGCATCCCTCACGCCTGCGCACTGCCTTCCCGCCTTTTCCACTGCCTCTCCTCAGTTGAGTTTCATAGCTGAGACAAAAGGAGAGAAAGAGGAAAGGAAGATAGATAGATAGATACAACTCCTAGGGGAGGTGGGTGGGTTGTGAAGACTTATTCCTGCTGTTCCCAGAGAATCACCTGTTACAGGTAAGTAACTGTGCTATCTCCAGGAACAAGCAGGAATGAGTCTTCACATATGGGGACTCCCAAGCTATTGATGCCAGAAGGAGATCCCATAAAATGTGTGTCCCTGGATCAGGACTGCAGCCCACATATGGATCTCCGGCATCCCATGAGGGATGGTGGGTAGGAGTTGAAAGGAGAGGAGCTGTAAGAAAAACAGCAAAGTTAAGGACTACAGGAGAGGAGTCCTTGGTATGTATGATAAGTAGCATTAAAATTTATTTAATGAACAATCACAAAAGGGATCTTACCTACTGGGTTGTAGGAAGTAGAGAGGGTGATGGAGTCTACTGGAGATTCAGTAGAGGAATCCTCAAGGTGACTTCACAGCAGTGAGGGTGAAGGTCCAAATCTGGAATTGGCAGGTGACCCAGGTGTCAACTGGGGTAGTATCAGAACGGCAGGTCTTCAGTGGAAAGCTTTATGGAAAAAAGCTGAAAACTCTTTTAGCTACAGAATCATTAACATTTGGGAGTAAAAGAGGAAGACTGACCGATTTGGACAACTAGCCCAGTCCTGGAGGGAAGAAGGGGTATGGAGAAAAACCCGTATTTCCAAGGAGGACAGATGTGTGAAAGGTTGAAACCTCAGGGGTACTGAAGATCAACACTGGCCTTCCTAGCTGGTGAGAGATAGGAGAGATATTGAAGCATGATGCTTCAGGGATAGCGAAACCTAGAGTAAGTGGAAGCTGTTAGTACCACAGCAGTGGTTGTGTGCATAACAGCCCCCACATACCGAGGGACAGTATGAAGATATGCAAGACCACTGTCTGGAACCTATAAGAAGGAAAAAACCTTTATAGCATAGACAGGGAGATAGAATGTAATATATATCTACCTATAAAAAGCATCTCGACAGATACTTATATAGATATGTGTATATAGAGATATAGATACATATAGGGGCATAACTTATGCACACACAGCTGACAGACATATGTATGTATAGAAATATATAGAGATATATACATACATGAATATGTAAGTCTGAAGACACATGTCTGCAACTAAGCCCCATAGGAACATTCACATGAGAGATGTGAAGTAGAAAGATTCATCTAATAACAAGAAGGTAGAACCTACTTGAAAAGATATATAGAAAATCTATTCTTTCGGGCTAAGAGAGTGCAGGAATGCTATCCAGTAAAATAACCAGGATGGTTGCGTGAAAAAACAGAGGATAATATCAGTCTGTGGAGAACAAGTCGTGAGTTCTGTAGAACTCTGACATGGTAAATGGGCAGGAAACGCATAGAAGGAGATACCGGGATGACCCATTGGGGGGACACGGGGGTATGATGCGTTACGAGTAGAAAATGTGCTGTCCATGAGGAATAGGATAGAATAAGGTCAAGCTGTAAGGAAAAGAACATATTCCTACAGGATTGGGAAAGTCCTTGACATTCACGCAGAAAAGCTTATATCCTGCATTATAAACAGGAAAGAGGGTGTGGAGAACCCTCACAGTCATGGAAAATGACTGATAAGCCTTTTCTACTATATAGAATAGTCCTCAGAGACAAAGTTCAATGCTCTCTAGCAAGGGCCCATAGTAGAAAGCTTCTCTGAAGATTGCAGAGAGCATTATGCAGGAGAATTAGGAGATAAAAACTGACAGTAAGTCAGCTGTGTTGCCACATCCAAGGAATGGAGATGGCCAGAAAGAAGGTAATGTGAGAAGCCTGAGGTGAGTAGAGTTATCCAAGATAGAAGAGGACTGTCTTGGAATCACTACTAAGGCTACACAAAAGTAGTGGAAGACAGACTGGAAACTTGTGGGAAGTACCAGTAGTTCAATCACTAGAACTCCTGCTTGAACAGCAGCTGAAAGAGACAGCAGAGAGAATCTTTCTGTGTAAAACAGAGAGAACAGACAAAGGGAGAGGAATATTCCTGTCCCTGTCTGACAGCTGTCCAGAGAATTTATTCTAGGAAAAAATTCACACTGGAAAGAAAGGCTAGAGAAGCTGTCCAGTATGGTACCACTCATTCAGGGGAAACCTTGGATGAGAGGGTAGAGAAAACCTGTAATCGAAGGGTGACTTACCATATGGTCAGTCAGCTGAAGGAAAAAATGTTCATGGTGGGACAGAAACTATCATGGGATAGTTGTTAACTTCTCTTCTTCGTATGAAGAAGAGGAGAAATCTGTAACCCATGGACAAGAATATCCTGACAGCTTAGCCTATCCTGATGAAAGGAAAGCACATGTAGAGCTTTAAAGAAAAAACAGTGAACAAACTTCTGCTAAGAAGTAGTTAACTGTAGGTTGCAACCTTCAGGAACCTATGGTTGCTGGGTATGCTGAGACTGGCTAGAGTTTGGATTCTTCAGACCAGGACGAGGTGTCCCCTGCTTGGGTACATCTGGATGATGGGCAGGAGAAGAGTGAAACCTTCTTTTCTTAGGGAAAGAAGGTTTGGTAGGACATTTCCTACCTCCTGGGGAAGAAGAGGGCGTAGGATGGTCCCTAGAACCAGGGAAGTCAGTGGAGCAATGAGCAACCTGACGTAAAGCCTCCTTATTGAAGAGATTTTCTCCAGTACAAGCAGAATTACCCAGTGTGTGTTGTACCCATCTGCTCAAGTCTGAAGCTTGGAGCCAGGCTCTACGACGTGCTCCTATGGCAATAGCAGAGGATCTGTTAACAGACTCAAAAGAGTCTAGAGAAGCACGAGAAAGAAACCAAGAGATATTTTGGCTATGACTAAGAAGCAAAGAATAGTCTGCAGCCTTAGGTTCGGATAGAAAAGGAGTCAAAAGAGATAATTTCTTTGTGACCTCCTGGAGAGATAAACTCATATAAAAAATATAAGAGATAATCCTTGATGCCAGCATAGATGTTTGGAAGGTTTGACGTTCAAAGGCATCTAGTGCTTTAGATGCACGACCTGGCGGATAAGAAGAATGCTTCTTCTTGCTTTTTACCTTCCTCATCGCTGATTCCACTACAATGGAATGATGGGGAAGTTGAGTTTTTTGAAACCCTGGAGAGGGGGGCACCTGATACAGAACATCAGTTGCTGTAGAAGGTGAGGGAACCCTTAAAGGTGATTCCCACATTCTCAGAAGAAGATCCTGCAAAGAATGATGTAAAGGAAGCATTATATTTTCCTTTTCTGCAGGAGAGCCTCGATCATAGCCAGGGATAGGAATAGCAAGAAAGGTTGCTATATCAAGGAGAAATTTCTGAAAAGAAGGATCTCCAATGGGAGCTATCCCTGGGTAGGCTAAGGTTGAAGGAGCAGCCTGAGCACCAGAGGATGTAGTGGTCTGGTGGAGAAAAAGAACCCCACTAGATGGATAGTGGTACTGGCAGTCACGATTTGGGGCAGTCAGTACTGCATCGTCCATGCCAGGTATCGATTCCAAACTAGGCATAGAAAGGATCGATGGTACCGATGGAACTGCAGGAACCGACATCGATACCGATACCAGTAGGTGAGTCGGAATCGGAGACGGTAACGTCATCGAAGGAGTCATCGGAGGCTGCTCAAGCGGTACCGAGGGAACCAGAAACGCTTGGTGAATACCCTCGGTACTGCGTATCCGGAAACGATAAGGGTCGGTTCCGAGACACGTCGGTACCCAGTCATCTAGACTCGGCATCGAAGGGAGCGAGTCTATCGATGCATGTCTAGAGGGTACCAACGTCGGTGGTGGTATCGGCGCCGATACAGGAAAGCCAATCTGGATCGTATCGATCGGTCCCGAAGACGCCAGATGACGATCCCTGGTGAAGAGTGGATCAGTCGACACCGGTGCCGATGTCGGGGTGTCGGTACCGCTCGAAGCGGATGCCACCACCGAGCATGGCTCAGATACAGGAAAGTCAATCTGGAACGTATCGATCGGTCCCGAAGGTACCGAGGACGCCAGATGACGATCCCTGGTGAAGAGTGGATCACTCAACACCAGTGCCGATGCCGGGGTATCGGTACCGCTTGAAGCGGATGCCACCACCAAGCATGGCTCAGGTATGTTCTGTGAGGGGTGAGCCCCAGGAACAACCTGAAACCCCTGAAATGCTTTGGAGCCCGAAGACTCCTGCCGGGGTTTTAATGCCAATTGGGTCTTGAGGACTAGGCCGGAGCCGCCGTCATGCTTGGCATGAGACTTACCACTCAAGGATTGGCTAGTCTTAACAGACTGTGGGTTACCTGATCCTGTAGAGAAGAAAAAGCCGGTGCCCTCACTCCGGGAGGGAAAACGGTATCGAGGGAAACTCGAAACAAGGAAGTTCTTCTCACAGTTTTGCAGCCTGAATGTTCAGGGGAAAAAGGGTCGGGACCCAAACAGGTTAGACACCAAGAATTGGAGTCTAAAAAGAAGACTGTGTTTCCACAGTGAAGGCACTTCTTAAGAGAAGAAGGCTCCATGATGGAGAGGCCTTGTAGGCCCAAAAAAGTTAAGACAGAAACAGAGGGAAAAATCTCTCTGAGTTTTAGAAAAAGAAAAGAAAAATCCACCGGCGGTACCGGTGGCGGCGGGAGACACAGCCGCGACCACAAGAAAACAAAAATAAAGAATTTAAAGAAAAACGTTTCTGCGGTGACAGGAGGACGTCCTGCCGGCTCCGCGGAAAAACGAAAACTGAGGAGAGGCAGTGGAAAAGGCGGGAAGGCAGTGCGCGAGGGATGCTCCCAAAGGCTTTCTGATTGGATGCTGGGGAGCATTCCCGTGCAGGCTCCGTCGGTACCGACGTACCCATATGTGAAGACTCATTCCTGCTTGTTTCTGGAGATCACTTGTTACAGGTAACTATGTTTTGACTCACAGGTAGAAATTTATAAGCAAATATTTATTTGTAATAGATAGATTTTCTGAATCATAAACTTGGCTTCTGGATTATTTGAAGTAGACGGGATGGCCAGTGATAGTTTGGCTATTGTAATTAGGAAATCTACCATTCATTGCACCTGAAAGGAATAGGGATGAGTCATCATTTTGTGAGCAGGAGCTTCTTTAGCTTAACATTCTAAATTAACTTAGAGTAGTTAATGTCTGTCAGTAAGTTCCAAAATTCACATTAACCCAGAGAAATTCAGATTTTAGAGACTGTTCTTTCATTGGCGCTGCCTTCCTACTGCGTAATCTGGTGCATTACATTAGGGATGGCAAACTCCAGTTCTTCAATGCCGATGCCAAACTGGTCTGCCTTTCAAGATTTCCACAATGAATATCATGAAATACTTATACATTGCTGCAAAACCTGATTAATTTGCATAGTTCATCAGTCTTGAATAGCAGGCCTTCTGTGGCACAGGAGGGCTGGAGTTTGCCATTCCTTGTTTACATTCTGCAGTCCTTGAAGTCTGGATTTGCATTGGTGCATGTCTAGTTATGCATTTCTCATGTTTTTTAATGGTATGTTCACAGTGCAAATGAAATTGATACCTATTTTGTTTCCAACCTTGATGTCCTCTTTGTGATCAATTTTCAAAAGATTTAAGTGCTTAAATTTGGGAGATAGGAGGTTAAAACAGCTCATTTGAAAACTGAGCCAAGATGAGTACCTAAATGTAAGCACCTAATTTCATAAAAGCACTGAAATCTAAGAGGCCAGAAACTAGATGTAACTTCGACAGGATTAGGTTGAGGGAAATATGCTAGTGCTTAGTGCCAATTTTCAACACTAGGCACCTAACCTAACCTAACTTGCATGCATAAATAGCAGACATAAATCTAGGCAGCCAAGTTCTAGCTGCCAGGATTTAGTTGATATTTCAGCTAAAGATATAAACATCTACATTTGGTTGAACCTGCACTTAAATTTAGGCCATCAGATTTTGACTGCTTGAGTGAAGTATTGAGCATTTTTGAAATGTGGTGAGAAATGTTTATGTAAGCCTTTGTGTTCACAGGAGTGATTATGAGGAAATGCCACTTCAGAACGGGCAGGCTATTCGGGCCAAGTACAAAGAAGAGTCGGACAGTGACTGAGCTCACAGAGAAAAAGTCTGCTGAGGACCAAGCACAAGAATTTGGGGGTGAGGGTGGGCAATCCCTCTTGTCTCCAATTTCTGTTAATCATTGAACTTTTCCTCAAGAATGAGGGCTTTGATTTTATTTCTTAATTTTTCTGTTCACTGTATCAGCAGGAGCTGAAAGAATACAAATGGTGGGAAATTGCTTGAAAAATTTAGCATGGCTACTGAGGAAATCCTCTCTCTTGTTCCACCAGTTTGAAAAGTACTTTTTACCTTACACTGTATTTTATTGGGAGCCAAGCAGACATCACACCTTAGTTATGTATGTCTTCTTTAAAGTGGAAAAAATTAACACATTTTATTCTAGGTTTGGGGGATAACAATATGTTGCAAATTATGTTACTTCCACTAAACTTGACTGATCATTTTAACATTTCATGTAGTGAAATTCATTTGAGCTCATAGCTCAGTTATTTCCAAACATGTCCTGATGACCTCCATAGTTGGATTTTCAAAATATCAATAAAATAAATATGCATATGCAAGGTCTCCAGTGTATGCATATTTATCTCATGCATCTTCATTGTGAATATTCATAAAACTCAACTGGCTGTGAGGTCCTTGAGGGCTTGGTTAAAAACTATTAGCTAGATGTTATCAGGAAGTTACATGCAGCCCGAAGGACAGACTAGATAGGCCATGTGGTCTTTTTCTGTCATCATGTTTCTATGTTTCTATTGTTGATATATGATAACTTTGCTTCTCTCTTTATTTTTAGCTGAGCTGAGAAACAGAAGCAATTAGGCTAGTTTGGTTGGTTGCAATGTATCAAAACATAACTCTGTCATTTGAATGTTTAATATAAATTGATTAGGTTATGATTCTGTGTATTACATATAATTGATTAGAGCTACATTTGCTGCCCTCCTGTTACTTTCGTCCAGTAGCCCACAGACACATCGAAGAAAACCTCATCTGACTTTTTACTTACTGACAAAAATAACAAAAGGGGTGGAAATGAAACTACAGTTCCACATTATTAGATGCTAATTTCTGTAGGATGCACGTTGGTGCACTTTATTTTTGTGAATGGAAGGGGTAATGCTGGGAGGGGGGAGAGATTAGAGAGGCAAATCCTTGCTGTAATGAGTTACCACAGGAGAGTACCTTGAAGGTGGTCAGGATTCGTATTTTGGGGAGTAATGATTGAGAATAAGGTCAGCAGCTACATCAGAACTTCAGACTGCAAAGTAGGAAAGCATTCCATTAGTTTCTTTGCTAAAATATGACAGTGCCGGAGAAGCTGCTATACCAGCAGTAAGCATCCCCAGTACAGTTTTGTATCTTTGTGCAAGAGTATCCCTTGGTGTAAAGAACAGAGCTACTTGACTGCATTGGGAGGCTTGTCTCTGTGGCGTTTGCCCGTACTATGCTTTAAATGATGTACAGCTGAAGTTTGCCTCTTCCTGTATTCTTAGCAGTTTCTTTGCTACTTTGAATCAAAATTAGGCCCTTCCTTCTCAGTCCCTGTGGAGGGGAGAAGGGAAAGGAAAAGATAAGGTTGCTACTAGGCTGTGTTGCAGCAGTGTTGCCAAATCCTTTTAGTAAAAAGGGCAAGTATTACGAGAGACTTGCAGCGAAGAAAAGGCTGTGGAAGTGTTTGTGGAAAGGAGACTTAAAAAACAGCTATGGCTTCTCATGCTTTCCCTGTCCAAGGGGAATCTAGTCTCATTTTTTCAGCCCTAGGAAAAGAGCAGATGTGAAAGTTATCAGCTCAGGTCCTCTTGGAGGCCTAGTCAGTTAAACCACTTGTGATAAACTTTAAAGAATGCAGATCCTTTTACATAGGTTAAAATTGTTTAACCCAGCTAAATTCACCATATTCAGCTGCAGTGGGGTTTAAAGGCAAATACAGATGATTCTTAGGGTTTATGGCCAGCTGAGGTGCTGCTTGGAGTGGGCGATTCTGATGGGGGTGGCTGCTGGGCTTGTTCAGCAACAATGTAACTCAAAACTGGAAAAAATAAAGAGGGATTAGGGAAGAGTGAGAATACATTGCAAGATTAGGGAAAGAAAGTGAGACAGTTGAAGTGGAGGAGGGAGGAAGAACAGGTGGAAAAGTGGTCTCAGCAGAGGAGCAACAAAAGCAAGAGGTGGAAAAAGGATAATAGAGCCGAGGGAGATGGAGAGATGGCATGGGAGGGAGAAGAAACAGTAGGAATATGGGAGAGGAGAGCAAAGGTTTAGAAAAGAGATGTGGACAGGAGAGGGAGAACAGCAGGCGTAGATGGAGGAAAGAATGAAAGATCAGGAAGAGACAGGAGGAAGGCAAGTGAAAGAAGAGAGCAGCAGGAAGATGAGGAAGGAACAAGTACAAGAGGCAAGGAAAAAGTATGTTAGTATACTGCTGCCTCTAGGAGAATCTGACTGATTTGAATCTATGAGATGAGTTGGGGGGAAAAATAAAAAGGGAGAGAAAATTGGGAATCATGCTAAATCAGGGATTTATCTAGGGACAAGGCAAATACAGTGGTAGAAAACAACTGGAGATTTAGTTGGGTAGGAGGGGGCAGAGAGTAATGAGCTGAAAGGTGGTTGGAAGAGAGGATTCTTACTGAACTGACATTAAGGAGGGTAATTGTATAACAGGATGCCAAGGCACATATGTGCATAGGTTGCCTCTATGTGCCTTTATAAAATAGCCTATCCAAAAGCTGCCACACAGATACAGCTAAATGCAGATAAATTAGTCTCCAGGAACTCCTATGAGGAAGGGAATTTTTGTCATTTTTCTTGCACAATTTAAAAATAATAAAAGAATTTAACATGCAGCAGAAATATTATTTGAAAGACCCGGGGATTATTTGAACATTTATTTGGCTCTACAATGTATATTTTTGGGCATCAGCTTTGTTCAAGGTTCCAAAATGTTTTTTGAATTGTTCTTATGAAGAACATGCCAAGGTCTTTTGTAGATTATAGGTGATGACATGAGACCTCCTGCACAGGATTCATACTTTTTTTTTTTTTTTTGGTTTTAAAAATGATAGTACCGGACATGAGAATTCAAAGCTTCAGATGCCTACTCAAAAACTATGGCCAGAGAAGAAAAGCATTCCTAAGTAAATTTTCACCTCTTTAGTGCCGCTTTCAGATCTTGACTCATCTGATCTCCTTTGTGTTTCCTTACCAATCCCCCTTGTTTTATCCCTGTCTGCACCTACTGTGCTGTCTGTCTTGACTAGATTGTAAGCTCTGATGAACAGGGACTGTCTCTTACATATCTGTACAGCGCTGTGTATGTCTTGTAGCACTATACAATGCTCAGTAGTAGTTCTTAGGCTATAGCATATTTTCTTAACCTGAAGATCCTGCATGTTGAGACAGTATTTTTCAAAGTGGAGGAACTTTCAAGAGGTGGTTTCATTTAAGCAATGAGGCTGTCATTGCTTGACCATTTAAATGTTGCACGTATGTTTCTTACCCATCTGTACAGGAACTACGAAGTCTCTTTTATGACCTACTGCCATGGTAGCCTTTCCCTTCTACAATTTCCTCAGTATATCTCAGAATCTATGGACGCTCCATACAGAATCAAACTTATTCCTCGAGACTGCAGCAAAATGTTCTGCTGCTCGTGGTTTGTTCCACTTCACTGACCTTTTTTCTTTGTACTCCTGGATAGAAAAGTAAGGGTTTGACTGTGTGTGCATGCACACCTTCTGCCAGGGATGATAATCTGTGTTACCTCGCATTATCTCCCATTTGCTATTGTTAACAAACATGTTCATAGAATATAATTAGAAGCTATGTTAATATTTATGATAATATCTTGAAGATAGGTTCTCTCTCTTTTTTTACAAAACATCCTAACATATGATTTACATTTCAAAAATTCCAATTTTTTAAACTTAAAAAATGTGATTTTTATCCACTCTTTTTAGTAGGATTCTTAAACCAATTCCATCCTTGGTCTCTTCATGAATCTTTTGTTATCTTTAGTGTTGAAACAAACATTGAATGTTGCACTAAGAAGTCTTCACAACTGCTATTTTCTTTTTGATGTAGGAAAGCGTGTCTTTAAATGTAGCATTTTAGTAACCCCTCATAGCATTATCTCCAAGCCCTTAAAACCCAGATTCCAAAAGCTAAACTTCTCTGTATCTGAAATAAAACATCTGCAAAAAGAGCAGCCCTTGAATTTTAATGTCTGCCAGGATCCTCTTTTCCTCAAGTATCCCAAAGAGAAAGTAATCATAGAATACTGTGTGTTGTTAAGAACTTGTCAGTTACAGCCCATCTTTAATTCTGTTGCTATCTTACCTTTCTTTCTGTAAAGTAAAATACAACAATCAGAAATACATATTTAATTTAAAAACAAATCCCTGACTTACATATTTTTCATTATTCTAAGTTTCCATAGATTGTCACAGGTTAGTAGATTTCTTCTTCCCATATCTTGTGACAGAATTATATTGATTTCACATTGAAAATTAGTATAATCATCTCTGAATTACTTAATCTATAGTGCCATCTAATGGGTACAAACCTAAAATGGTATTCCAGTAGTTTTCTGTAGGTTTTTTTATATCTTATTGAGTTTGGGGGGGGGGGAGGGGTTTGTATCTCTCTGTGTAGCCCTTTGCTATCATACTTACATAATGAGAAAATTCAGTGACTGTAGCTAAGAGAGCCTTATTTTGAGATATTTGTTTTCCTTGGTTTCTATGATTCTAGTCTTCAAGATTAGAACACTGGTATTTAACTTTGGCTAGCAAAGGTCTGTAAACATGTCATTCTCTACCAGTTCTGTACTCAAAAAAGAAACAGACTTGCTCTACAAATCCACAAATTCTAGTAAGTGCAATCAGTAGGAGAGACACAGGTAATATGCTAGTATATCTTGGGTTGCATTTCTATGCAACATCCTTCCACAGGTGATCTGGCATGCATTCTCAGGATGAGAGACTCACAGAGAGGCTGAACTTTACTATAGTGAAACCGAATCTACTTGCCTCATGAGAGGGCCTTTTTGGGAGCCACAGAAGTGGATTGTGGGTAAGAGCATAGCATTTAATCACCATTCCATTTCAGAAACTCACAGGCAGGTTTTCATTTTTGACCTCTTTATTTTGTGCACTAAGGGTTTTGGCATAAGGTCCCCTCAAGCAGCTGTACTTCATTAACAAAAAAATGAAGCAAACCGTAAACTGCATGGAATTTTAAGTGCAAATACATTCTAAATATAGGTGATATGTGCTGGGGTGGCCAGACTAAATGCAGGTGTATATCTGATTAAGTTTTGAGATTGTATGGTTCAAAAAATCATAGTATGCCTTGTAATTTTTTTATAAATATACCGTTTCACATTTTTAAACTATATTTTTAATAAGAATTATAGTACATGTATTTTATTGTGTTAAAGTCCATTTGTAACCAGTTTGATCAATAGATTTGGGTTCTAGCATTTTGTTCTATACAAGAGTCATTGGCATCAGAAAACCTTTTCCTTTTTTACCCATGAAGCAAGACCCCCAGGCTTACTTGTGAAATCTTTTTTCACTCATCCTTTTAATATTAGCTATGTGCCATGCCAATTTTATATGGATGCATACTACTGACTCCTTCTGTGGAAATGAAATACAGCTTGTCTTTTTTACCATCTCAGTGAAAATACATTTCTCAGTTCAGACTGTGCTCTTCTTGCCGATGATGACACCACCACCACTTGACCACTGTTGCAGGACCAGCAACAAATTGTAGTTACTCACCTGTAGCAGGTGTTCTTCAGTAACAGCAGGAATCAGTCCTCACATATGGATGACATTACTGACAGAGTCCACATAGGAAACTCTCCCCAGTTTTCAGAGAAAGCCTTTGGGAGATCAACCACACATGCGTACCTGCCTTCCCGCCCAAAGGAGCTATCTTACCTCACCTCAGTATGATGACATAGTTTAATAAAGCTTAAAAAATAAAAAGGAAAAGAACTCAATGAGGAGGACTGATTCCTGCTGTTAACAGAGAAAACTTGGTACAAGGTTCATTAACTATGCTTTCTCTGGGACCAAGCAGGAAGTCAGTCCTCACATATGGGACTCCCAAGCTACGGGCTACCGAAAAAACCTGTATATCTTTATCTTTATTTTACACTTGATATACCGCCCACGTCGAAACATTAGGGCGGTTTACAATAAAACATGCCAACGCTTACAGAAAGGAAAAGAACACCAATGTAACATTGGAAAGCAATAGAAGTCAATAGTGACAGACCAAAAGAAGAAAAAGCAATTGCAAACAGAAGAACACAGAAATGAATACAGGATCAAGCTCAAAGAGTCAAAAAGAGAAATAAGGATAGCAAAATCAAAGGCAGAGGAAAAGATGGCTAAAGATGTTAAAGGTGGCAACAAAACTTTCTTCAGGTATATTCAAGAAAGAAAGAAGATCAGAGTTGGAATTGCAGGACTCAGAAGTGCTGGGAAAGGACTCATGGAAAGTGACACTGAAAAAGCAAAATTGCTAAACAAATACTTCTGCTCTGTTTTTACTAAGGAAGATCCTGGAGATGGACCAGCTGTGACTCCCAAATATAAAAATAGGAATGAAGTAGATACCACACCATTCACAGAAGATGAGGTGTTAGAACAACTTGCTAAACTGAAAGTGGACAAAGCCATGGGACCAGATGGGATACATCCCAGGATACTGAAAGAGCTCAGAGAGGTTCTTGCAAGACCGTTAAAGGATGTCTTCAACAGATACTTGGAAACAGGAGTGGTTCCTCAGGACTGGAGAATGGCTAATGTACCTCTACACAAAAGTGGTGACAGGGAAGAAGTGTCAAATTACAGGCCCGTGAGCCTTACCTTGGTGGCAGGAAAAGTAATGGAGGCGCTCCTGAAAGAGCGAATAGTGAACTTTCTCAAAACCAACAGGTTGCAAGATCCAAGGCAACATGGTTTTACCGAAGGACGGTCTTGCCAAACAAATCTGATTGAGTTCTTTGATTGGGTGACCAAGGAACTAGATCTGGGGCATGCAATGGATGTCATCTATCTGGATTTCAGCAAAGCCTTTGATACTGTTCCTCATAGGAGGCTTGTTAATAAACTCAGTAGCTTGGGGATGGGTCCCAAGATAGTAAACTGGATTAGAAATTGGTTGACTGACAGACAACAGAAGGTGATAGTACATGGAGCTCACTCGGATGAGAGGAAGGTGATTAGCGGGGTGCCTCAGGGTTCGGTCCTGGACCCGGCACTGTTCAATATATTTGTGAGTGATATTGCTGAAGGACTGAATGGAAAAGTCTGTCTTTTTGCAGATGACACAAAAATTTGCAACAGAGTGGACTCCCCCGAGGGAGTGGTTAACATGAGGAAAGATCTACAAAAGCTGGAAGACTGGTCTAATGCTTGGCAACTACGATTTAATCTGAAAAAGTGCAGTGTCATGCACTTGGGTAGCAGAAATCCAAGGGAAAAGTACACGATAGGGGTTGAGAGGTTGGTATGCACTGTTCAGGAGAAAGACCTTGGTGTGACTATCTCTGATCTCAAGGTAGCAAAACAGTGCGACAAGGTGGTGGCAAAAGCCAGGAGGATGTTGGGCTGCATACAAAGAGGGATTACCAGCAGAAAGGAAGAGGTACTTATGCCACTGTACAAGTCACTGGTGAGGCCTCACTTGGAATACTGTGTTCAGTTTTGGAGACCATATCTTGCAAAAGATGTAAAAAGACTGGAAACTGTTCAGAGAAAGGCGACCAAAATGATTTGGAGTCTGCGTCAGAAGCCTTATGAGAAGAGACTTGAATACCTAAATATGTACACTTTGGAGGAGAGGAGGGACAGGGGAGATATGATTCAGACCTTTAAATACTTAAAGAGAAATGATGAACAAACCTCTTCCAAAGACGGGGAAGCTGTAAAACTAGAGGGCATAACATGAAGCTGCAAGGTGGTAAATTGAAAGGCAATGTCAGGAAATATTTCTTCACTGAAAGGGTGGTGGATGCTTGGAATGCCCTCCCGATGGAAGTGGTGGGGGCAAACACGGTGATGGAATTCAAAATGGCATGGAACAAACACAGTGGATCCCTTTACAGCAACAGGATAAAAGCAAAATAAACGGTACCATCTAACTTCTGAATTATCTAGCATCTCAACAAATAAGGGTGTCCTACATGGAGTGGTGGGTTCACCCCTAAACAAAAACATGGGGAGGGGTGGCCTGCACAGAGCGACAGGTGCACCTACTCTTGCCATCTTGCTGGGCAGACTAGATGGACCATGCTGGTCTTTATCTGCCGTCACTTACTATGTTACTAGGTTACTGTATGTTACTATCTTACTATGTTACTAGGTAGTAGTATCACAGGGGAGGTCGAAAGCCTGTTGGAATAAATGGGTCTTCAGTAAACCTTTAAATTGTGCATAGGAGGGTTCCAAGTGGAGGGAAGATGGCAGGGCATTCCAAAGTGAGGGGCCACGAAAGAAAAATGCAGCACAACAAGTTTGTTTGAGATGGGCCTGAGAGGGTGAGGGCAAAGAGAGCCGATTAGCATGTAAAGATCGAAGTTGGAGATACGGAGTGTAAAGGGAGATAAGGTTAGCCAAGTAAAGTGGTGTGGATGTGTGAAGAGCCTTGTGAATCAAAATTAAGAACTTGTAATGAAATCTGTAACGAAGGGGTAACCAAAGAAGGCGGTGGAAGATAGGGGTGACATGGTCATATCGACTAGCAGATGAGATAATCCGAGCTGCTGTGTTTTGCAATAACTGTAAACGTTGAAGTTGATACGTGGGTAAATTAGCCAAAGCCACATTACAATAGTCTAGGCGGCTTATAACCAAAGCCAATACCAGAGTGGTGAGAGAGGAAGGAGACAGCAGAGACCGGACTGCTCTAATTTGTCGCAGAGCATAGAAAGACTTACGAATGACAGTGGCGATATGGTCATGATGAAAGGAAAGGGAAGAATCCAGGATCACACTCAAATAACGAAAAGAAGACATCAGAGGAATATGAGTGGAATCAATTTGAGGGGCAATATCTGGACAGGAGGTGCTTAATGAGACCCACATAGCAGTGGATTTGGATGGGTTCAAATGAAGATAGTTTGTGGCAAGCCACGATGTGACATGGGAGAGGCAAGCATTTAGAGCAACTAGAAAAAAACAAACCAAACCAAGAAGAACAGTGTAAAAACCCTGAAAAGTTCTGAGAGTCGGCATTGAGCAGAGGCATCAACAGCTGTTCAACTCTATAGTAGCCTGGATGGCCCGATGGGAAGGAGTTGCATCAATTCCCAAAGAAGTCCTGGAGTATGGCTTGGCCAAAGGTGCTGTCATGCCAGGAATCCATATCCAAGCAGTGGTGAGCTATGAAAGTGTGGACTGATGACCATGTAGCAGACCTACAAATTGCTACTGTAGAGATAGAGCAGAGTTTAGCTACAGAAGCTGCCATAGCTCGGACATTGTGCGCCGTGACATGGCGGTCCAAATCGAACCCAACCTGGGTATATGCAAGCAAAATGCAGACCGCCACCCAAATGGAGAGGGTGCAGCGGTGGGCTTTAGTGTGTTCCAGATAGAAAGCCAGCGCTCTCTTACAATTCAAAGTGTGTAAGGAGACCTCAGCATGAGGTTGGCATGAGGCTTGGGAAAAAAGGTGGACTTGACACTGACTGGTTGAGGTGAAAAGCGGAAACCACCTTAGGAAGAAACTTGGGATGAGTGCAAAGGACCACACTATTCTTGTGAAACCTGGTATACGGTGGATGTGCTATCAGTGCTTGTAACTCACTGACTGCGAAAAAGTGAGTCTACCAAAAAGATAACTTTCCAGAAAAGACGTTTGAGAGGACAGGAGGCGAGCTGCTCAAAGGGTGGAGCGAGCAGCTGGCCAAGGACAACATTCAGGTCCCACGCAACCGGCAGCAGCCAGATCAGGGTACGAGACAACCAAAGACATCTCATGAACCATCTGATGAGAGGATGGGTGGAAAGAGGCTTTCCAACTACTGCATGGTGGTAAGCTGCCAGGGCACTGAGGTGCATTTTAACCAAGTTAGATTTCAATCCAGAGTTAGAGAGAATAGAGCAAGTAAGAGAGTACCATCTCCACAGAGCAAGAGAAGGGGTCTGAAGCCCTGTCTCCACAACAGAGTGAAAATCTGCGAAACTTAAAAGCATAGACAAGTCTGGTGGAGTCCTTGCGGGAGGCAAGAAGAATATCTTCAACATCTGTCGGTAAGCTGAAGTTTGTAAAAACTATCTGCTCAGCATCCAAGCCATGAGCAATAGGGATTTGAGGTTATGGATGGAGAAGGGTTCCTCCTCCTGAGTTAGCAGATATGGGGCATAGCCGAGAGGAATTGGCAGCCTCCGGGAGAGTTGAAGCAGCAGGGGAAGCCAGGGTTATCTGGGCCAACATGGTGCTATGAGTATCATGATGGCTTTGTCCACCTGCAGTTTGAAGATGGACTTGACCACTAATGGAGTTGGCAGGTAGGCATACAGAAAACCGTCACTCCAATCCAGAAGGAAGGCATCGGAGGCTATCCAATTGCTGCAGGGGACCCTGGAGCAAAACTGCAGCAGCATGGCATTGTGAGGAGTCGCAAAAAGGTCCATGGATGGGGTGCCCCAATCTGAAAGATGTGATTGGCTACCTGGGTGTTGAGAGACCACTCGTGCGGTTGGAGAACTCTGCTGAGTGATCCCCCAATGCATTGAGCTCCGCTGAAGATAAATCGCCCAAAGGAGCATGTTGTGCATGGAGGCAAACTTCCAGAGATAGACTGCTTCCCAGCAGAGGAGATAGGAGCTTGTGCTGCCTTGTTTGTTGATGTAGAACCATGGCCACTTGGTTGTCTGTTTCTATAAGGGCAACCTGATTGGAGAGCTGTTGCCGGAACACTCATAGGGCATTGATAATGGCCCAAAGCTCAAGGAAATTGATTTGATAGAGGCTCTCCACCATTATCCACAGACTCTGTGTGCTTAGGCCATCCAAGTGAGCACCCCAGCCCAGCTTGGAGGCATCCATCGTCAGCACTCTCTGCGGCAGGGCCTGGAAGGGAAGACCTGCAAGCAGGTGCTGTTGCTCCTGCCACCAGGAGAGGGATTCCTTGAGCGGTGGGGTAACTGTGATGCTGTATGAGAGACGGCCGGACACCTGATGCCACTGCGTGCAGAGCATCCCACTGCGCCTGACGCATGTGAAGGCGGGCCGAGGGGGTGACATGGACAGTAGAGGCCATATGACCCAGGAGGTGCAGCATTTGTTGAGCTGTGACCGATCAACACTGGACCTTGTGCGCCAGGGTGGCTAGGTGCTGGGCCCGGGCGGCCGGGAGAAAGGCTTGAGCCGGAGAAGTGTCAAGGAGAGCTCCATTGAATTTGAGACAGTGAGAGAGCTGCAGGTGAGACTTTGGGAAGTTCATGATAAACCCCAGCTGCTCCAGCACTTGAATGGTGCAGGTCGTGGATTTCTGGATCTCTTCTGGCATTGTGCCCCTGATGAGTCAGTCATCCAGGTAGGGGAAGATAAAGATGCTCTGGGTCCAAAGGAAGGTGGCAACGACCGCCAAGCATTTTGTGAAGACCCGTGGGACAGAGGCAAGGCCAAAGGGTAGCACCCTGTATTAATAATGCTATCCGCCGAGCATGTAGTGGAAGTACTGATGGTGCATGGGGTGAATTAGGATGTTCATATAGACATCTTTGAGATCCAAGAAGCGCAGCCAGTTTTCTCAGTGGAGGTAGGGCAGCACAGCCTGATCTACTAAGAGGACCTGGATCTCCTTTTCGAGAAGCACGCGATAGTGCTACTGGAGAAGGTACTCTCTTGGAAAGAAGGTGGGGGGAAGCTGTTGGAAATGCAGCCAGTTTCCCTTGCGGACCACCTAGAGGACCCAGATATCGGAGGTTACGATGGGCCACCTTTGAGAAAAGTATACCCCCCCAACCTGTGGTGAAATGAGTCCAGGAAGGGAAGAAGAGCCATGGTCTTCATGCAGAAGTCAAAACCCCCCAGCGGGCTGTGGCTGTGGTGCTGGCTGGCTTGAGGCTTAGGCTGTTGCCCCTGTTGGGGTTGTTGGTATGAATGGTACTACTACTATTGAACATTTGTATAGCGCTACAAGACTCACGCAGTGCTGCACAGACATGTGTAAAATATGGTCCCTGCTCATCAGAGCTTACAATCTAGTCAAGACAGACAACACAGTAGCTATAGACATGGGATATTTCTAGGGGAAATGGTAAGGAAACACAAAGGAGATTAGGTGAGGCAAGATCTGAAAGCGGCAGCAAAGAGGTAAGTTTTCAGCCTGGATTTGAAAAGGATCAGAGAAGATGCATGAGGTGTACGTACCGTAGTACCGTCTCTTTTTTGGGTAAAAAGACTTTTTACCTGAGGCCTTCTTTTGAGCAGGATCAGCGGTCTTCCTCGAAAGGCAGGTCATAGTGAGTTGCCCTGTCTCCAACCCAGTAGCCTTCTCCGTCATGGGTTTGTCAGAATCTCCCCTTGGCAAGGGACATCGGCCAACTTGTCCTGAACCCATTGCTCCAGGTCTGAGGATCACAGCCATGCCAGTTGGCGGGCACAAATGCCCACCACAGTCACCCTGGCCAAGGACTCAAAGCCGTCATAGGCGGCTCTGGTGATGTATTTGGAGCACTCCTTAGTTCCCCCGCGGCACCTAAAGCACTTGAGGTGTTCTCCAGAAAGACCCATGGAGAACCCAGCCAGCAACCCTGTTAGGTCCTGCAGGTACATACTCTTGCACAGTTGGTATGCCTGGATTCTGCAGGACCAAGCAGGAAGTTGGTTCTCACATATGGGTGGCGCCGATGGAGACCCCGTGCGGAGCATTTCCCCAGCTTTCAAAGAAAGCCTTTGGGAATGCAGCACGCCTGCGCGGTCCCCTTCCCGCCCAAGGGTGCCATCTTGCTCAGTATTTCTTTTTCTGCGGAGCCCGACGGACGTGAGTTTGTGTAACGTGGAAAAAGTTGATTTTTTTCAGCGATTTTCGCGTTGTCTTATCCGGTTCGACGTCGGTTCCCCTTCCCGCCTGGGCTCATACACCGGTATCGAGTCCGGACTTGTGTTTTTCGTTTTTTGTCCTTCGTGACTAGCGTTCGCGCTCTTTTTGTGTTTTCACTGGCAGCCCGGTCTTTTAACCTTGCAGGTGCCCTTTTTCCCCCGATGGCTGCCAGCGGGTTCAAAAAGTGTGATTGGTGCAAGAAACTTATGTCTCTCTCCGACACACATGACTGATGCCTCGGGCCCAACCATGACCCGCTGGCCTGTGGCCCGTGCGGCAAAATATTGTTGAAGGCGCTTCAGAGCCGTCAGCATCAATGTGAGAGAATTTTCTCTGACTCCGCGTCCAGCCAGGCCCGGACTTCATCAGAGGCCTCGACATCTCAGGAGTCTGACCCCGAGTGCCATCGGGGTTCCTCTGAAAGGGAGTCTCTCTCCCGGGAGCACCGAAGGAAGAAAAAGCTTGCGAGTGTGGCGTCGGTGGAGGTTCCTGGTTCTTCAAGGGCCAGGTCACGCAGCCCTGACCGCCGCCCCAGGCTCTCGGAGTTGGAGAGGCCTTCCAAGCTACCTTGTGTGGAGCTGGAGTCCCCGAGTCACGTAAGTGCAGTTGTCCTCCTAGACTCTCCTCCGGGAGAGCCGCTGTCGGGGCCCAAGTCGGGGGCTGCTGAGTCTCCTGATCTTTGACTCAGCTTGACGGTTTTGGAGAGCAGCTTGGCTGCCTTCATAGAACAGCAGCGGGTGCTGATCGCCGGTCTGACCGGTGCATCTGCCCCGACCACCGGGACCTCGACGTCTAAGTCGACCCCGGAGACCGAGCCGATCCTCGAGTCGATGAAGTCTCGAGTCGATCCTCGGTCAAGTTCCCCCTCGACCTCCCATGCGGGGCCGAGGTTATCGGGGTGGGTGGTACCAAGGCCCACACGGCTGGAGCCGCTCGATTCCTCCTCGGAGGAGTCGGAGTGGGAGACGGAGGACGAGGATTCCACAGACACCTTCCGGACCCGGTGCGTCCCTTCGGACTCACTAGAGTCTGAGCCTCAGAGACAGTTTCCCCCCCCCGGAGGATACTTGGACTTCGTGAGGGACATGACCAAGGCCTTGGCCTTCCCTGCGGACGCCGAGGAGGAGCCTCGAGCCGAGGAGCTCGATGCCCTCCAGTATGATTTTCCTCCGAAGGAAGCTTTTACTGTACCGGTTCCTCCGATGCTGGAACTACTGCTCTTCCATATGTGGGAGGCACTGGCCTTGACGCCGGTTCTTAGCAAACGGGTCGATTCCATTTATCGAGTCCATAAGAGCCCTGGGTTCCAAAACGCGCAGCTACCGCACCACTCTATGGTTGTGGAATCGGCCATGCACCGTCTGAAGAGTCAGAAGATGCACTCCTTGGGGCCCCCCGGCCGGGAGGCCCAGAACCTGGATGCCCTCGGTAGAAAGTGCTTCCAGGGCTGTATGCTGTCTTGCCGTGTCCAGACCTACCAGCTGTACATGGGCATGTACCTACGAGACCTGGCAAAGGAGATTGCCGGGTTCTCAACTGGCCTCTCCAAGGAACCTTTGCAGAGGTTCAAAGCTTTGTCAACAGGGATTCGAGAGTGCTTGGTTTATCTCTCGAGCAGCCTATGATGGCTTCGAGGCTTCGGCCTGGGTAGCCGTGGCCAGCATTGGTGCACACCGTCAGGCCTGGCTACAGTCATCAGACCCAGAGCCATGGGTGCAGGACAAGTTGGTCGATGTCCCTTGCCGAGGTGAAAACCTCTTTGGTAAGCCCATGACTGAAAAGGCTGCAGAAATTGAGACTGAGACTCTCACCAGGACAAGGCTGTCCAGGAAGACTTCTGCTCCTTCTCAGAAAAAGAAGGGCTTGGGGAAGAAGCCCTTTTTCCTGAGGAAGGGCGCTGCCTACAAATCCTACCCTCAATATCAGGCCTCTCCAGCTCCCCAACAGGGGCAGCAGGCCAAGGGGCAGGGGCATGGGCCCCGTAGGCAGAAGACCTCCAAGCTGCCAGCTCCGGCTCCTGCACAGCAGGAAGCGGGGTTTTGACTCCCACAGCATAGCCTCTTCTCCACAGCTGGCTCCACTCAGCACAGGAGGTCGGCTGACCCTGTACACCTACAGGTGACCAGCCATCACAGGGGATACCTGGGTCCTCAGCATAGTCCAAAAGGGCTACCTGCTCCACTTCCACCAGATACCCCCCTCCTACTTTCCAGGGGAGCCTCCAAGACTCCCTCTTTCAAGAAACCTCCTCCTTCAGGAGTTGACAAGTCTTCTAAAGGAACAGGCGGTGGAACTGATGCCTCACCACCTAAAAGGGCAAGGCTTCTACTCCAGGTACTTTCTAGTACCAAAAAGGACAGGAGGCCTCCGGCCTATCCTAGACTTGCGAAACCTAAACAAGTTTCTGGAGAGGGAAAAGTTCAAGATGCTTACCCTTGGGATACTGCTGCCCTACCTCCAGCAGGGAGATTGGCTATGCTCCTTAGTCCTAAACGATGCTTATACTCACATTCTCATCCATCCAGACCACAGACAATATCTCAGATTTGTGGTGGGAGGAAACCATTTCCGCCCCAGGGTTTTCACCAAATGCCTGGCGGTGGTGATGGCCTATCTCAGAAATCAGGGAATTTTTGTCTTCCCATACCTGGACGACTGGCTCATCAGAGGTCAGTCTCTCCAGGAGGCCAGACAAGCCATTCTTCACACTGTCTCTCTTCTTCAGCATCTGGGCTTTGTCATAAACTATGCAAAGTCCACTTTGCTCCCCTCACAGAACCTAGAGTTTATAGGGGCAAGATTAGACACCCTGCAGGCAAGAGCTTACTTGCCCGAGGACAGGGCCCACAGGCTGATGGACTTGGCCAACCAGTTCCAAAGCAATTCTCAGGTCTCCGCCAGACACTTCCTGCAGCTCCTGGGCCACATGGCATCCACGGTACATGTGACCCCGAATGCCCATCTGCACATGCGGACGGCTCATTGGTGCCTCAGAGCTCAGTGGGCGCAAGCCACAGGCGACCTCCGAGACAGAGTAAAGGTGTCCAAACCACTCTTGGACTCCCTGCAGTGGTGGCTACATCTCCCAAACCTTCTCAGGGGGATACCCTTTCAGGCCCCGGCACACACCAGAGTACTGACGACCGATGCTTCCTTAAAGGGCTGGGGTGCACATTGCCAGGGCACGTGCACTCAAGGCCTCTGGTCTCCTCGGGAGGCCACACAGCAGATCAATCTTTTGGAACTGCGAGCAATCCTCTTCGCTCTACAGACTTTTTCTCATGCCCTCTCTCACCAGTCTGTCTTAGTTCAGACAGACAATCAGGTAGCAATGTTCTATGTGAACAAGCAAGGGGGCACAGAGTCCAGACTCCTATGTCAGGAGGCGCAGGCCCTTTTCTCCTTTGCAGTCAAACAAGGCATGTTTCTTAAAGCAGTATCTCCAGGAACAAGCAGGAATGAGTCCTCACATATGGGTACGTCGGTACCGACGGAGCCTGCGCGGGAATGCTCCCCAGCTTCCCAAAAAGGAAAGCTTTTGGGAGCATCCCACAGCGCATGCGCGCTGCCTTCCCGCCTTTCCTAACCAACTTTCCTCAGTTCTTCTTTTCCGCGGAGCCAGCAGGTCGTGTTCCTGTCACCGCTGAAGAAGTTCTTTATTTTAATTTATTTCTTTGGTCGCGTGTCTGCCTTTTCCCGACGCCGGACCGGTACCGCCGGTCTTTTCTTTTCCTTCTAAAAAAAAAAAAAAAAAAAGTTATTTCCCTCACTTGGTGTATTTTTCTTCTTAGGCCTCCAGGCCCATAGAAACTTTTTCCCTCATGGAAAAACCAGCCTCCGGGTTTAAAAAATGCACTAAGTGTAGCGGTACAATTTCTGTTACAGATACCCATGAATGGTGTTTGAAATGTTTGGGGCCTGAACACTCCATCCCGGATTGCCAGTCCTGTTCTGTGATGTCTAAACGAGGGTTACAGAACCGGGCAGCCAAGCTCCATGTGCTGTTCCCCACGGATGCACCGGCGGTGGCATCGACATCTTCCAGGTCTTCCTCTCCTGATGGATCCCAGGTAACCAAACATACTTTTAGCAGGTCCTCTAAGGGCAAATCTCCCTCTAAGCATCGAGATGCCTCCGGGCTTGCCCTTGAGGATCCTGCCCCAGCCAAACAACCCCGGCGGGAAGCTCTGGCTTCCAAAGCTCCTCCTATGGGGTTACAGGTTGACATCGATGGCACGGCCTCGACCGATCACCTGTTAGACTGCTCTGGGGTACCGGCACAATCTCCCGGTACCGACATCCAGGCAGTTGTGGCGTCTATGGATCACACGGTTCAATCCATGCAGCAGGCTATAATGGCTTTCATTAAGGCTGCGACGCCGTCAGTACCGCAACGAGTTCCGTTGTCGGTACCGACACCGGTACCGGTACCAGCTCCGATACCGGTTCCGATGACATCGACATCGGCCAGGATACCGACTCCGGCTCCCTGTCCAGGGCTATTTCTCGGTACCGCTCCGGTACCGGGGACGCCCGATGTCGATACCGATCGATACGCGTATCGCTCGTTGGAAGCGGCTTGTCGATACTTCGATTCCTCTGATGATTCTGATTCCTCGGATGAGTCTCCTGAAGTATCCATCACCCTTCCTGAGGAGCCTACTTCTCCAAAAAGGAGAATGTCTCCTCCAGAGGATTTGTCCTTTCAAAACTTCATAGTAGAAGTGGCTAAAGGACTCTCTATTTCAGTAACCTCTGAAAAAGAACCTAGAGCAAAAAAATTAGTTATTTTGGGATACTCCAAGGTTCCCAGAGAGGCAGTCACCTTGCCAATTCATGAAATTCTTCAAGAACATTTGATAGAATTATGGGAGACTCCTCTCACCCTTTCTCCTCATTCTCGCAGATTGGACACCATGTACCGTGTCCCTCCTTCTCCTGGTTTTCAAAAAACTCAGCTTCCTCACCACTCCATTGTGGTGCAGTCAGCAATGAAGAGGATAAAGAGTACCAAAAGACACTCTTCTACTCCGCCAGGAAGAGAATGCAGGACCTTGGATGCTTTTGGTAGGAAAATCTTCCAAGCCAGTATGCTCATTGCCAGAATCAATTCATATAGCCTTTATATGGGTATGTTTCTGAAGGAAGTTGCAGAGAAACTGCACAATTTTCTCCCTTTTATTCCAGAGGATAAAAGGGAGGAATTCCTTCTTTGCCTCAAGCATACTCAAGACATTTCAAAGTTCTCAAACAGGGCAGCCTTTGATTCCTTTGAAGGTGCCAGCAGAGCCTCTGGCATTGCTATAGCTGCTCGTAGAATTGCTTGGCTCCAGGCTTCTGATCTGGAACCCTGGGTTCAAGATGGTTTAGGAAATCTCCCCTGTACTGGAGAAAATCTCTTTAGCAAAGAGTGGCAAATTAAAGCCACTCAAATGGATGCAGAAAATGCTGCTCTAGACAGACTTTCAAAGTCTACCTCCACTCCTGCCAAGAAAATTTTTTTCAAAAAGTATTTTTACAAAAAGGGCAGATTTACTTCTACTTCTGCTCAACAGTCTTCTACAGGTCGCTTTGCTACTAAGCGTCAGCAACCTAAACAGGCCAGGTCTAAACCTGCAGGGGCTGCTGCAACCCAGCAGTCCCAACCCCCTCAGGGTTTTTGACCTTCCTCCCTATACTATGGTGAGACACTTCAATTCTCCCACCTCCCTCGACCTTCTGGATCAGGAGGTGACCACCCTTCTGGCCCAGAGGGCCATAGAAGCAGTTCCGCTTCTTCAACAAGGTTCAGGGTTTTACTCCCCCCTATTTTCTCATTCCAAAGAAAACAGGGGGATACAGACCCATTCTAGATCTCCGAGAATTGAACAAATTCTTATGCAAGGAGAAGTTCAAGATGCTTTCCTTAGGAACTCTCCTTCCATACCTGCAGAGTCAGGATTGGCTTTGTTCTCTAGATCTCAAGGATGCGTACACTCATATACTCATCCATCCATCCCACAGAAAATTCCTACGTTTTCTGTTCCAGGGAAATCATTACCAGTACAGAGTGCTTCCTTTCGGCCTAGCCTCTGCTCCAAGAGTGTTCACCAAATGCATGGCAATAGTTGCTGCATTTCTACGCACTCTGGGAATATTTGTCTTCCCATACCTGGACGACTGGCTTATCCGAGCTCCTTCTCAATCAGAGGCCCAGATTTCCCTGGATCGCACAAGGCGCATTCTGCAGTATCTGGGACTTGTGGTAAACCTCCCAAAGTCTCAGATCACTCCTACTCAGTCCCTAGAATTCATAGGGGCCTGGTTGGATACCACTACTGCAAGGGCCTACCTTCCTCAGGCCCGTTGCCAACGTCTAGTGCAGTTAGCCTCCCAGATTCAGTCAAAGAGCCACTTAACTGCCCGGGAGATGCTACAACTGCTAGGCCACATGGCTTCCACAGTACATGTGGTACCCTATGCTCGCCTACATATGAGAGCAGCTCAATGGACTTTGTCCACACAGTGGACTCAAGCATCAGGAGCTCTCTCAGACCAAATAGCAACCTCCAAACGTCTCTTTTGGTCTCTCCAATGGTGGATGTCCACTCAAAATCTGTTGCTGGGGTCCCCCTTCCAACCTGTATTACCCCAAGCAACCCTCACAACAGATGCCTCCCAGTCAGGTTGGAGAGCTCATCTTCAAGACCTCTCCACCCAAGGCACTTGGTCCCCACAGGAGACCTCTCTTCATATCAACCACTTGGAACTTCGAGCAGTGTTCCTCGCTCTCAAGGTCTTTCATACCCTCCTCAGCTACAAGACAGTCCTCATCCATACGGACAGTCAAGTAGCCATGTTTTAAATAAACAAGCAAGGAGGAACTGGCTCTCTGTTGCTTTGCAACAAAGCTCTCAGATTATGGGCCTTCGCCAGAGAGCATCAAATCCATCTCCTGGCAGTATACCTCCCAGGAATCCAAAACTCTTGGGCGGACAGACTCAGTCGAGTTCTGCTTCCACACGAATGGTCCCTGCACATGGATCAGGTACTCAGAATCTTTCAGGAATGGGGAACCCCGGACATAGACCTCTTTGCAAGTCCGTGGAATGCCAAACTTCCCCGATTCTGTTCCAGAATCCCGTGTCAGGAAGCTCTGGCCAAGGATGCCTTCCTCCTCCACTGGGGTCAGGACATCCTGTACGCTTTTCCACCCATTCCTTTGATTCCCAAGACTCTGTTCAAACTTCAGAGGGATCAAGGATCTATGATCCTCATAGCTCCACGCTGGCCACGCCAAGTGTGGTACCCTCTACTTCTGCATCTCTCCCAAGCCCCCTCCCTGGATTTGGGAGCTGCTCCAGACCTTCTGTCTCAGGAGGAGGGGACTTTGTGGCACCCGAACCCCAAGTCCCTTCATCTCAGAGCTTGGTTACTGAAGGCCTAGACCTTCAGAACTTAAATGTTTCTCATCAAGTGAAAGATATCCTCTATGCTTCCAGAAGACCCTCCACTAGGCATTCCTATGCTTTTAAGTGGAAAAGATTTTCCATGTGGTGTGCTCAGAAGGGTCTTGACCCTCTAGCACTACCTGTGAATTCCCAATTAGAATATCTCCTGCATCTCTCCAATGCAGGCCTTAAGACAAATTCAGTAAGAGTCCATTTGAGTGCTATTGCAGCATCCCTCAAACCTCTCAATGGACAACCTATTTCCTCTCATCCTCTTATTTCCAGATTCATGAGAGGCCTAACTTTAACTAAACCTCCCATTTGACCTCCCCTGGTGGCAAGGGACTTAAACTTGGTTCTTGGTCAGCTTATGAAGCCACCTTTTGAACCCTTAGCCACTACCTCCTTGAAATTTCTTTCCTGGAAGGTTATTTTCCTTATTGCAGTCACTTCTGCTCGTCGCATCAGTGAACTACAGGCCTTAGTGGCTAATCCACCTTATACAAGGTTTCATCATGATAAGGTAGTCCTTAGGACAAATCCTCACTTTATGCCTAAAGTGGTCTCACCTTTTCATCTCAATCAAGAGGTGTATTTACCTGTCTTTTTTCCAGCTCCTCATGCATCCAGTGCAGAAAGGAGCCTTCACACTCTAGATTGTAAAAGAGCTCTTGCTTTTTACTTACACAGGACACAGCAACATAGAAAGTCTTCCCAGCTTTTTGTTGCTTTTGATCCTTCTCATTTAGGACTTCCAGTCTCTAAAAGAACACTGTCCAATTGGATTGCTCAGTGTATTTCTTTTGCTTACCAGAGTAAGAACCTTTCTCTGGAGGGCCATGTCACAGCTCACAATGTGCGAGCCATGGCCACCTCTATGGTTCATCTTCATTCTGTATCCATCGATCAGATTTGTCGAGCAGCCACCTGGGCCTCGGTTCATACCTTCACAGCCCATTACTGTTTGGACAAGGACTCCCGCCGGGATGCCCTCTTTGGTCAGGCTGTCCTTAAACACCTGTTCCATTCTTAAGCAATTCCTGCCCTCCTTCCCTGAATGGATGCCTGAGATCCATAGGAAGACGAGGAACCCTTAAGGGTCTCATACCTTTGGGGATCTCCCAGGCATCTTAGCTAGGGAGTCCCCATATGTGAGGACTCATTCCTGCTTGTTCCTGGAGATAGCACAGTTACTTACCTGTAACAGGTGATCTCTGGGAACAGCAGGAATTAGTCCTCACAACCCTCCCACCTCCCCTAGGAGTTGTATCTCTCTCTCTCTCTTTCCTGTCCTCTCTTTGTCTCAGCTTTAAACTCGAACTGAGGAGAGTTGGTTAGGAAAGGCGGGAAGGCAGCGCGCATGCGCTGTGGGATGCTCCCAAAAGCTTTCCTTTTTGGGAAGCTGGGGAGCATTCCCGCGCAGGCTCCGTCGGTACTGACGTACCCATATGTGAGGACTAATTCCTGCTGTTCCCAGAGATCACCTGTTACAGGTAAGTAACTGTGCTTTATCTACCTGGTCAGGAGAACGTTTTGGCAGACAAACTAAGCAGGATTCTCCAACCTCACGAATGGCAGTTGAATCCACTGGTGGTTCAGCAGATCTTTCTATGATGGGGACTTCCATCCATCGATCTCTTTGCAAGTCCACTGAACAGTCAGCTGCCCAGGTTTTGCTCCAGGCAGCCGCCTCCCCTGAGAATGGCAGCAGATGCGTTTCTGATCACTTGGTCTATGGGCCTCCTGTATGCGTTTCCTCCCATGCCCCAGGTGGCCCGAACTCTGTTCAAGATTCTACGGGACAAGGCCTCGGTGATTCTGGTAGCCCCCAGATGGCAGAGGCAACCGTGGTTTCCACTTCTTCTGCAGTTGGCAGTGGAAACTCCATTCCCTCTGGGGTTGCAACCCGATCTCCTGTCTCAGGATCAGGGTTCCCTTCTCCACCCCAATCTCATATCCCTCAATCTGATGGCCTGGCTGCTGAAAGGATAGTGCTTGCTCCCTTACTTCTACCTAGGGAAGTTGAGGAGGTGGTCTTGGCCTCGAGGAGCAATCCACCAGAAAGTCCTATGCACTTAAGTGGCACAGGTTCTCAGTGTGGTGTGCTCAGCACAATGAAGATCCTTTCTCCTGCCTGGTGCCAGTAGTGCTACAATACCTACTTCACCTGTCAGACCTAGACCTTAAGTCCAACTCTGTTCTGGTCCACCTCAGTGCTCTTTCAGCACACCACTCATTGGTGGAGGGACAGTCGCTGTCGGTTCATCCCTTGGTGTCCCGCTTCCTCAGAGGCCTGCTTTTGATCAAGCCTCCGATTGATCCTCCTGCCACTGAGTGGGACTTGAACATGGTCTTGCAACAACTTACTCGCCCACCGTTTGAGCCGATGGCTACTTGCCATTTACGCTTCCTTTCTTGGAAGGCGCTCTTCCTGGTAGCTCTTACCTCGGCCAGACGTGTGAGTGAACTACAAGCTCTGGTTTCTGATAGACCGTACACACAGTTCTATAGGAACAGGGTGGTCCTTCGGACTCATCCAAAGTTCCTTCCAAAAGTGGTCTCCTCTTTCCACCTCAACCGACATTCTTTCCCAGGCCGCATACCAGGCAGGCTGAGACAGTCTTGCATACTCTGGACTGTAAGAGGGCGTTGTCCTTTTACATTGAACGTACGCGGGGGCATCGAAGGGCTACTCAGCTCTTTGTCTCCTTTGACCCTAATAAATTGGGGTTACCTGTCTCCAAGCGTACGTTGTCCACTTGGATAGCAGATTGTATTGCCTGGGCGTACAAGGCAGCCGACCTTCCCTTGCAGGGTCGAGTCACGGCCCACCGTGTCAGGGCGAAAGCTGCGTCAGTAGCTCATCTACGCTCTTTTCCGTTGACAGACATCTGCCAGGCTGCTACTTGGTCTTCAAGCCAGACATTTGCAGCCCACTACTGCCTCGAGAGAGAGTCCCGAAGGGACATTGCTTTCGGACAGGCGGTACTCCGTAATCTCTTTGAGGTTTAGGCAACTCCTACCCTCCGGCCCTTGTGTTGGGCTACCGTACGGGGGCGTTCTCAGAGGATATTCTTATCACAGATGCTGAGGCTCTTGAGAGGGAGCCATTTTTTTCAGCTTTGGGTTCCTGGTAGCCTAGAGCTGGGGAGTCCCATATGTGAGGACTGACTTCCTGCTTGGTCCTGGAGAAAGAGTAGTTACTCACCTGTAACAGGTGTTCTCCAGGAGCAGCAGGAATCAGTCCTCACGACCCTCCCTCCTCCCCTGGAGTTGCAGTTATATACTTCATTTTGATTTTTTGCTGTCTTTTAGCTATGTCATCAGACTGAGCAAGATGGCACCCTTGGGTGGGAAGGGGACCACGCATGCGCGCTGCATTCCCAAAGGCTTTCTTTGAAAGCTGGGGAAATGCTCCGCACGGGGGCTCCATCGGCGCCAACGTCACCCATATGTGAGGACTGATTCCTGCTGCTCCTGGAGAACACCTGTTACAGGTGAGTAACTACTCTTTCTGGCCACAAGCATCTTGAAAGCACTTTCTGCCGGAGGGCCAGGGGTTCGAATTCCACTAGAGGACAGCAACCTTGAGCCAGAAAGACCAGGGTTTCTAGTCCCACAGGTGATTCTTGTGGCCTTGGGCAAGCCACTTAACCCTCCGTTGCCTCAGGTACAAAAACATAGATTGTGAGCTCTTCGGGGACACGGAAAAAATATATATACAGTACCTCAATGTACACCTCTTTGACTGATAGAAAAGCAGTATAGTTAAATAAATGATGCCAAAGTACTGGAGTTGATTGGTTCCTAGGGAGCCTGCTGAGCCATGAAGATAGTGAGGCTATTCTCCAGTGCTTGCATCCTCCCCGCAAGGTGCGACGTCTACGATGCTGGTGCCAACACTGGCTCCATTGGCAGGGATTCTTTGACGGTAACAGCCTTGGGAGTCCCATGCCAGCTATCCTGGGCATCAGAAGGCAACTCCTCCTGCCAGGGCAGCTTGAAAGGCCACTCCCAGCTCTTTCCCTTGGTATTGTGTCGAGGGCTGTGATACCAATGTCCATGGGATTTAGTCTTGGACTCAGCATTGCCCTTTAATGCCAAAGAGGCTGAAGACCGTTCCTTCTGGAGGCGCTCCTCTTCAAATGAGAGCTGCCGTTTTGGTGCCTCGCAACATCTCGGCTCTGAGTGAGCCCGACACCCATGTGAAGATGAAGCCTCGGTTGGGGGCCTTTGAGGGCATTGAGGCCAGGATCAATGCCGATGCCTTAGAACCAAACAGTGATTCTTGCTGCCATTCCTGTTTTTTCAGCCCTTTGCGCGTCATCTGTAAACAGAGAGTGCAGGTCGAGGGCTTGTGGTCAGGCCCGAGGCATTGAAGGCAGCAGTTGTTGGGGTCCATCATGGTTATAGTCCGACCACACCAGGAGCATTTCTTAAAGCCACTGAGTGGCTTTGACATGGTCGGAAAGGCTGCTTCCACCAAGTCAAAGGACTTCAACATACTAGCTGACCAGAGGAGAGCGAGAGAAAAGAAAAACCCTGAAAAACACGATGCTGAGGCAACGACGCTTCCGGAGTCAGGCAGGAAGACACTGAAAAAAAACACGCAACCCAAAAAGGAAAAAGGCTGGAAGTGAGCCAAGAAAAATCAACTAAATGCTGCGACACGGATGAACGTCTGGAGGGCTCTGCGGAAAAAGGAAGACTGAGGTAAGATGGCTTCTTCGGGCGGGAAGACAGGTACACGTGCGTGGTCAACCTCCCAAAGGCTTTCTCAGTGACATCACGCATATGTAAGGACTGACTTCCTGCTTGGTCCCAGAGAATCAGAGTTTACAGTCAGTTTTTAATTATACAGAAACTTTTGTTTTTGAGATGTTAACATGTATAAACTGTACACATGTATCTTGTTTTATATCTTAAATGTGATGAGTCATGTTGGGATGTGTAATAAATGAGTTTAATTCAGTGGCCTAATACCCTAGGTCTCCTGCCCCACTCCTTCCAGATTCTTCATTGCATATCCTGTCACGCAGCATTGTTTACCTATATACAGAGGATGTACAATACTTTAACTGCTTTTGCTAATATATTCTGGGGTTAAACGTTCTTATTCATTTCATGGTTTAATAAAGGTTTTGTAGGTAAATGTACTGCAAATATGGACGTTACCTTATCTTTCTTTCAAAATTTGGCCTTGAAAAGTTTACTTTGTAGCCTGCCTTTTATTGACATTTTTTTTATTACAATTTATTTTTTTTAATGTATTTGAAGGGACAAAAAGAATAATTATATGAACTGTGTTTGAGAAGGAAAAATATGTCTGTTTTTTAACTATGAATTTTGTAAGCACAGATTAGTACAGGTAGGAAAATCTGAATAAGAGAGAAGCAGCTCTGAATGAGGGCAGACCTGCTGCTATATTCATATATTGCTTTAGTATCCTCACCAACATGGGCCAAAGCTATGACCTCGTATGAGAAGGCAAAAATTCTGCTCAGAAGGTCCACAAATAATCTTTTTCTATAAAGCTGATATGGATGATAACTTTGTATAGCAGTACTTAAACTTTTATCTAATATGACACATTTTAATGCTTAAAAATTCATGTGATCCCCATATGATGATATTAACCAACTTGCAGACCCTACCTGCAGTAACAGTAGTCTACACAGGGCTTGGAATGTCTGTATGCACTCCCAGATCCCAGTACTCTACATAGGTTTCCAGTCTTAACAAGAAGCCCGCAAAAAAGGACAGGGCCTCTGAACATTCACTTACAGGTCCCATGCTGACTGCTGGGCATAAATCACAGTGGAGGCCCGGGGGGGGGGGGGGGGGCTTTTTATGTGATTCCATGTGGGATCTAGCCCACGCTTTGTGAACCATTGTTGTCTAGGTCATTAAATGAATGTCCAAGTTGGGTGGTTAAAAATTTGCAATATATTTTACAAGGGTTAATTGAACACGCAGCCTTTTGCAAAATACATGCAACACTGCAGGAAAAAAGTAGGTGTAGTTTGTTAAACATCAAAAGACATTTTACCATAGAGCATAAAAAAAGCAGCACATTTGAGCTTTGAACATGTAAGTAATATATTTTGCAAAATGACTGTCTAAGAGCAGGTCATTAAGGAGCCTTCCTCACAAACGCCATTGATAATTCACATGATTTTCAGTGCAGAGATATGCATTGCCCCTCCTTAAACTCTCCTCTCAAGGCTCAAACGAGAAGTTTTCTTTCAAGTCGCATGTAATCTGTAGGCTGTATAAATGCAGTGGAGAACTTTTCTAGCTTATAAAGTAATATAGTATTGAATAAAGATGTAACTTGAGGTGCCACTTAACCACACCCAGAACACAACTCCTTCATTTATATATTAGTAGTGAGTTTGCAAAAATCAATACTTGTATGCTGATTTGCAGGCATAAATGATGTTCAACCCTTCTATGATCATTTCCAAAATATGGCAATACCTAGGCTCAAATAATACTGGCAGCAGGGACTTTTTGTTGCAACTGTAAGAATTAATAATTTAAAAGATTACTGGGACTTTACCAAAATAAATATAGGGTGTTGAGAGTTTTAATTAGATTTGGGAATTGCTTCTTTTCTGTTTCACTCTTGAGCAGCCATAGAGCCTTCCAAGCAACTATTTCTTCATCTCTTTGATGGAGTTGTGACAAGATGGCTGTGTTCATGTACCACATGTAACTTTTCCTGTTGTAATGTCATAGTAATAATGATAGTTGCTGCCTTTTAACAGCAATTGTAATTGAATGTCTTTAAAAGGGTCAAAAATCTGTAGGCCTGAATTTTCTCCTATAGATTTTCTCTATGAGGGAATGGCCTTAGTAATTTAGACCATGAGTGTCTTGATGAGCTTTCTGTTTAAAAAAGAGGTGTGTATTACCTATTAGGCTGCAACACAGCTGCTTCCTTTTTTTATGTGTAAGTTGAAGGATTTCCCATTAACCATTTTTCTTTGATGTGCTTAAAGCATTAGGCATTAAGGGCACCCTTGAAAATGAGAAATTCACTTCTGTTTTCTCTTTTGCAAAAGGAACAGCAATCAGAATGATATGAAAGGAGTTCTAAACACAGCACAGCGAACTATTTCTGGATGTTTGTGCTAGTGTAAAAGATGTAGGCTGTTTCATGCAGTGAGGTATAATGCCATTGGACGTTAATGCCCGCCATCTAATACATAGATTCTTCATGGCTTTCAAGATCCAAAAGACAATAATGCACAGGCCACTAATTAGACTTTTTGCCCTCAACAGCTTATACCTTGGTTGATCTGTAAAGTGGCAGGCTCTGTGTTAGGTATGAAAAGTACATATATTGTCAGAACAAGATTGCTGGAAAAAAATTCTCAATCGGGGCAATTTATGCCTTGACAGCCAAATCAGAAACAGCTGCCCTACACTCACTTTTTCTGCTCACGGAGGAGGAGCTAGAAACAGAAATCTTTTTTAAATGCCAGTATCTGGCCTAAAGAGAGAACAGTGGAAGCCAGGTAATTGTCTAGCATTAGGTGTAGCTCTCTGCACACATAACAGCATCTGTGCTATTTAAATCCATTTGTTGAACATGCACAGTTGCTTTAAAAATTATTGCTGCTGTTTAGAATTGGTAATAACAAAATAGTATTCCAGCTGGGAAGAGAGGATTCAGGTGGCCAAAAATAATGGCTATGCTTAATTCTCTTCCCTTTTGCATTTCAACTGATCTATTAACTTGTGACTCTAAATTTGAGATTTATTTTCAAGTGTGTAAATATATGCAAAATGAAACATGTCCTGATGTATACTAAACAATTGTAGAATGCATAAGATAAATGTATCATGGAGATATGTATATAACTGTTTTGCTTTCAAAAGGTTTACATGGGATGTTGTAATATATATAACTCTGTAAACAAGTGACAAATTATTTTAAAAAGGGTACCTAATATTTACTACTTTCAAAACTTTTGCTTGCGTTCCATCTTATATTAATTTCCTCTAAATAAATAAATGTGCATAATAAAATCACATATGTTAATATGTTCCTAAATAAAAACTTTTATTTGTATCTAGAAGGTCTTATCGTTCTGGCAAGTAGAAAATTCGTGGTATGGCTGCATTTGTACATGACTTCATTAGGTTTCTAACAGGCTGAGTCTACAGCAGAGTTTACTAAAGTTCTCTGGGGGCTATATGGCCAGGCATGTTCTAAGAATACATGTAATGAAATATGTATAGTCCCACTCTGGATATAACCTTTATAGTAATATGCCCCCCTGAATAAACATAAGAATGTAAGAACATAAGATATGCCATACTGGGTTCCATCACATCCAGTATCCTGTTTCCAACAGTGGACAATCCAGGTCACAAGTACCGGTCAGGTTCCCAAAAGGTAGACAGATTCCATTCTGCTTTTCCCAGGGGTAAGCAGTGGATTTCTCCAGTCCGCTTTAATAATAGTTTATGGCCTTTTCCCCCCGGGACCTGTCAAAACCTCTCTTAAATCCAGCTATATTAACAGTTTTTCTCCAAGAACAAGCAGGAAGTCAGTCCTCATATAGGGGTGACGTCGGCACCAACCGAGCCCTCGCAGAAGCATCTCCCCAGCTTTCAAAGAAAACCTTTGGGAGATGCCACCATGCATGCATGGTCTCCTTCCTGCCCTAGGGTGCCATCTTACTTGGTCTACTTTTTTCCACAGAGCCCTTCAGATGTCTGTCTGCTTTCCTCTGGAAAAAGTTAATTTCTTTACCTGAGTTTCATACTCGTCTCTCTGGTGGTGCACCGGTACTCTTCCAGCCACCCGAGCTTGCTGCTCCAGCATCGAGTCTCGGGACTGTATCCCGTTTTTTCCCTTTGGTGCCTTCGTGCCCTTTATCTAACTGGCAGCACCGCGGGTCTTTGACCTGACCGGGGTACTTTTTTCCCCCATGGCTACCAGTGGCTTCAAGAAGTGTGATAGGTGTACAAAAATTATGTCCCTTACCAATACAGATGACTGCTGCCTGCGCTGCCTCGGGCTGGACCACGATCCCGTGGCTTGTGGTCTTTGTAAAAAGATATCCACAAGGCCCTTAAGAGCTGTCAGCAGCAGCACAATAAGTTTTTCCTAGAGTCCCCGGCGCTTCCAAAGACCAAGGCCCTGTCTGAAGCCTTGGACTCCCGTGGTGCCCCCGTGGACCCTGGTCGACACCATGGGCCTTCAGAAAGGGGGTCTCTCTCGAGGGAACACAAAAAACTTCAAAGGCAGCATCCCTAGACAGTTCTGGCAGGCTGGTTAAAACCCCAAGCCAGGTCTTGCAGTACACGCCACTCGACCAAGGACTCAGAGCAGGAATACCAAGGTCGGCCGGAAGGAATCACCTGAAGATTGGCACCGGATACCCGAGGCCATCCTCGTTGAGGATTCCCCTTCAGGGGAACCGATGCTGGGCCCGAGTTCCTCGGTGCCAGCGCTAAAGGCTGTGGAGCCATCTGGACTGGAGACCAGAATGGCGGTCCTGGAGCACAGCTTGTCTGCCTTCATGGACCAGCAGCAGGTGTTGATGTCCGGCACGGTCGGTTCCTTTGCCCAGACCACAGACCCTCTATGTCAAGGACATCCCCAGAGGCCGAGCCGAACCTTTAGGCCATACAGCCCTGAGTCAATCCTATGGGACTGAGGTCTTCCCCAGCTAGCACACATGACACCAGCCGCTTCGAGGGGTTTGGGCCAGACTTGGACCCAAAGCCTCCGGGCTGCCCTGTCCTCCCCTCAAGTTCTCCACCGACTACTTGGAATGGGAGACCAAGGATGAGGAGTCTTCCAACACCTGTTGCCACCACAATGTCCCTCAGACCTGTCCCCCTCAGAGTCTCTGCATCAGTCCCTGCCTGAGGACATAAAGTTCCTTGACTTCATGCGGGACATGTCAAAGGCATTAGTGTTCCCAAAAGAATCTGAGGAGGACCCTCGGATGGAGGAACTAGAAATCCTTCAATATGAGACCCCACCGAGGGAATAGTTGACGGTACCCATCCAACCTCTCCTGGAATGGCTCATGCTCCACATGTGCGAAACACCAGCATTGGTGCCCGTCGTAAGCAAGTGGCTTGGCTCAATGTATCGAATCTGCTGGAGCCCAGGCTTCCAAAAGGCACAGCTGCTGCATAACTCCATGATGGTGGAGTCGGCCATGTGTCGGTTGATAAGCCAGAAGATGCATTCCTCGGTACCCCTGGGTAGGGAGGTCTGCACCTTTGGATGTCCTTGGCAGAAAGTACACCAGGGCACGATGCTCATCGGCCAGATCCAGGCCTCCCAGGTGTACCTGAGGGACCTGGCTAAGAAGCTCGCTAGGTTCTCAGCTGGTCTCTCTGAAGAACCCCTGCAGTGGTTCATGAACCTGTCCAGAGCCATCCGTGAGTGCTCCAAGTTCATGACTCGAGCAGCTTACGACAGCTTCGAGTCGGCAGCTAGAGTAGCTGCAGCGGGCATCGGTACCTGATGCCAAGCCTGACTACTGTCTTCTGACCTCGAGCAATGGGTTCAGGACAAACTGGTCGATGTCCCAAGCCAAGGGGAGAACCTCTTTGGCAAACCCATGACTGAGAAGGGTGCCAAGTTGGAGAATGAACTTGTGACGCGGACCAGGCTCTCGAAAAAGACTGTTACTCTTTCCTGATGAAAGGGCTGGGGTAAAAAGCCTTTACCCGAGGAAAATGGCTACTTACAAAAACTACCCACATTTCCAAGCCTCCCCAGCAGGATCAGCAGGCTAAGGGGCAGGAGCATGGTACTCGTAAGCCGAAGGCTCCCAAGCCCCAGGCTTTGGTTCTGGCCCAGCCTGGGGGGAGATTTTGACTCCTTGGGCATAGCCTTTATACCCCAAGGAGGACAGCAGCCCACAGGTAGCCAGCCATCACCACTGATACTTGGGCATTCCAGGTGGTCAGGGAGGGCTTCCTTCTCCATCTGGCACAGACACCACCTCCTTTCTTCCCAGGAGAGCCCCCCCAGGTCTCCCCTTCACCAGGACCTCATACTGTAGGAACTCGCAGGCCTTTTCGATGACAAGGTGGTGGAAGCAGTACCCCAACTTCTCAGTGGCAAGGAGTTCTGCTCCAAGTATTTCCTCTTGCCAAAAAGGAGAGGGGGCCTACAGCCCTTCCTAGACCTGCGGAATCTGAACAAGTTCCTGGTGAGGGAGAAGTTCAAGAGGCTCTCCCTTGGAACATTGCTGCCTTACCTCCAAGCAGGGAGATTGGCTATGCTCCTTGGATCTGAAGGATGCTTATACCCACATCCTCATTCACCCCTGCCACAGGCAGTATCTTCGCTTCATGGTGGAGGGAGGCCACTACTAGTAAAGGGTACTATCCTCCGGCCTGGCATCCGCCCTGAGGGTCTTCACCAAATAACTGGCAGCAGTGGCCGCCTTCCTCTGTTTCCAAGGGGTATTCGTCTTCCCCTACCTGGACGACTGGCTTATAAAAGGAGGCATGGCCGCTGAGGTGCAACAATCTACAGCACACACCACCATGTCCTACAATGTTTGGGGTTTGTGATAAACCACTCCAAGTCCCAACTCCTCCCGACACAATGTCAGGAGTTCATAGGGGCAAAGCTGGACATTATTCAGGCAAGGGCCTTCCTCCCACTGGATCTAGCCATCCATCTCAGGGAATTGGCTGCAGACATGCAACACCATCCCTCAGAGTCAGCTTGGCTTCTGTTGTGCCTGCTCAGCCACATGGCCTATGTCACCCCAGACATCCCTCTGCACATGAGGGTTGCCCAGTGGTGCCTTTGAGACCAGTGGACACAGACCCACATTCAAGATAGTCTCAGTGACCCACCAGTTGGCAGACTTCCTGATGTGGTGGCAAAATCCGCAACACCTTCAGGCAGGGATGCCCTTCCAAGCCCCAAGTCCTCTAAGGGTCCTCACAACAGACACCACCTTGCTGGGATGGGGAGCCGACTGCGAGGAACTTTGCACACAGGGCAGCTGGTCAAATGCTGAGAGCAGCAACCAAAACAACCTCCTGGAGCTTCGGGCACAAACAAACAACCAAGTGGCGATGTTCTAAGTGAATAAGCAAGGGGGCACGGGGTCTTGCACCCTCTGCCATGAGGCGATGACACTCTGTTCCTATGTAATTCATCAAGGAATGTTCCTACAGGCGGTATATCTACCAGGCCAAGACAATGCCCTGGCGGACAAACTGAGCAGGATCCTCCAACCCCACAAGTGGCAGCTGGACCCCAGAGTGGCCACCTGGCTCTTCCGGCTCTGGGGGCCCCTGCAGATGGACCTTTTTCCCAGCCCAGACAACTTTCAGTTGCCCCACTTCTGTTCCTGTCAGCCCCGCCTGGGCCAGGTGGCAGCAGACGCGTTCCTTATCCCGTGGTCGCCTCCCTCCCTCATGCTGTTGATTACCAAGACCCTCTTCAAGGCTCTTCTTGACAGAGTGTCACTGATCCTGGTGGCTCCATGGTGACCCAAGTAGCCATGGTTCCTGCTGCTCCTTTGACTGTCAGTAGAGGCAATGATCCCCCTGGGGAGATCCCTGGAGATCTCAAGAAGAGGGCTCTCTCCTGCACCCCAATATGGGGTCCCTATCACTGACAGTGTGGCTGCTGAAAGGGTAACCTTAGCTTCTTTCAACTCTCAGGGGAAGTGGAAGAGATCCTGCTGGCCTACCATAAGACCTCCACCAAAATGGCTTGTGTCCTCAAATGGCACAAGTTCTCAGTGTGGTGCATGGAGCAATGGGTGAACCCGTTCTCCTGCCCAGTGCAGCTTGTGCTGCAATACCGTCTTCATCTGTCGCAATCCAGGCTCAAATCAAACTCCGTCAAAGTGCACCTCTGTGCCCTGGTGGCGCATCACCACTCTGTTGAAGGCAAGCCCCTTTCGGCTCAGCCTCTGGTGACTTGTTTCCTGAGAGGACTCCTGCTATCAGAAGCCTCTGTCTGTCCTCCAGCAATGGAGTGGGACTTCAGTGTAGTGCTGGCACAGCTCACCCACCCACCCTTCGAGCCCCTGGCTACTTTCCACCTGAGGTATCTCTCGTGGAAAGTCATGTTCCTGGTAGCGCTCACCTCCACTCACAGGGTTAGTGAGCTCCAAGCCCTGGTGGCAGTGGCGCCATACCCCAGTTTCTACAAGATTAGGGTCGTACTATGCATGCATCCCAAATTCCTTCAAAGGTGATGTCTTCCTTTCACCTCCACCAGAAGGTGGTGCTACCCACCTTCTTCCCAAGGCCTCACTCCAGCAGGACAGAGACCATCCTTCACACCTTGGACAGTAAGAGGGCCCTGTCCTTCTACTGTACATTCAATGTATCCAGGGCCACCAAAAAGCTTCTCAGCTCTTCGTTTCCTTCGACCTCAGTCTGGGGGAGGCAGTGACCAAGCGAACCCTGTCTACCTGGGTGGCAGACTGTATCGCCCTCAACTTTGAGAGGGCTGTGCTCCATCCTGATGTTGGACATCTGCTTGGCTTCAGTCCATACATTTGCAGCTCATTACTGCCTGGAGAGGGAGTCCCAATGGGACAGTGCCTTTGGCCAGGCTGTGCTCCGTGATCTTTTCAGGGTCTTGATAACTCCTATCCTCTCACCCTTCTATGTTCAGGCTACCGGTGCGTTGGTTCCCATCAGACACACGGGTCCTACTTCAGGCTGTATGTGTGGACTCAATTGCTGCTGCTTATGTCTCCCCTTGAGTGACTGTGTTTTTCTCTACAGGCTTTCGGTAGCCTGTAGCTAATGAGTCCCATATGTAAGGACTGACTTCCTGCTTGTTCCCGGAGAAAGCGTAGTTACTCACCTGAAACACGTGTTCTCCGGGGACAGCAGGAATCAGTCCTTGCAACCCTCCCTCCTTCCCTTGGAGTTGCTGTACATTTTTTGCCATTTTTTTTGTCGGCTCTAGCTATGTCATCTGACTGAGTAAGATGGCACCCTTGGCTGGGAAGGGGACCACGTATGTATGACGTCATCTCCCAAAGGCTTTCTTTGAAAGCTGGGGAGATAATTCCACGAGGGCTCTGTTGGTGCTGACATCACCCATATGCGAGGACAGATTCCTGCTATCCCCAGAGAACACCGGTTACAGGTGAGTAACTATGCTTTACTGGTTGACTGACAGACTACCAAGAGTAGTGGTGAATGGAACTCACTCTGAAGAAAGGAGGGGGAGTAGTGGGGTGCCTCAGGGATTGGGATTGGGATTGGGATTGGGACTGGGACTGGGACTGGGACTGGGACCGGGACCACTACTGTGCAGTGTCTTTGTGGGTGATATTGCTGAATGCTTAAAAGGAAAATGTTTGCCTTTTTGCAGATCATACAAAGATGTTCAACAGCATGGACTCTTCAGAGGGAGTAAACAATATGCAAAAAATCTACCAAAATTAGAACAATGGGCAAATGCTTGGCAATTGAGATTTAATGCAAAGTAATGCACTTGGGATGCAGAAACCCAAAGGAGCTGTACGCGACGGGACAAGAGGCTGGTGTGTATGGACCAAGGGTGGGACCTCAGAGTGATAGTGTCTGAAGATCTCAAGGTAGTGAAGCAGTGTAACAAGGCAGTGGCCAAAGACAAAAAGGATGTTAAGCTGCAAACAGAAGAACAAGTAGCAAGAAGGAGGAGGTATTAGTGCCCCCAAATAGGTCATTGGTGAGGCCTCACTTGGGAACACTGTGTTCAGTTTTGGAGACTGTACCTTACAAAAGATATAAAAAGACTTGAAATGGTTCAGAGGAAGGCAAACAAGATATGGTGACTGTGCCAGTAAGCATATGAGAAAAGTCTTGAAACCTAAATATGTATACCCTAGAGGAGAGAAGAGACAAGAGGGATATGATACAGACCTTTAAATATTTAGAGTATTAATGAACAAACTAATGTCTTTCAAAGATGGGGAAGCTATATAATTAGATGACATGAAATGAAGCTACAAGAAGCATGGGCATAGATTGGGGGGAGGCATGCCCCTCCCCAAACAAGTTGATGATAGCCATAACGTTTTGTCTGCCCATGGCCATCTAAACTCCCATGGGCAGAAGAGAAGAGAAGGAGGCCTAGTGGCAGCCTGCAGTATAATAGGTTATATGTGTGGGAGAGGGGGAAGAGTTCAAGTAAGGTAGAGAAGGCAGGGACAATTTAAAAGGTAGGGGCTCTATTTAAAAAAGGAGCATGGGGGATGGAGTGCTAGGGAGGGAGTTGCCAAAAGATGCATTCCCCTCCCCAAAAAGCACCCCGTTCACACCCAGGCACCCTACCTCCACTGTTCTGTTATCTGTATTTCTGTCTAAGATGTCACGCAGTACAGGAATGCTGATTCTGGTCTGGTGAGACTTGAGAACATGAGACCAGTGTCAGAGACAATTAGGAAGGTGCGAGGAGGTCACATGCACTGGCTCCCAAGATTTTGGTCTGGCTCCTGAATCCACACACAATTTGTCGAGACCTACAATAGTATGTTTGGAATTTTGGCACCAGCTATAGGCTGCACAGCTGCACAAATAGAGTCTTGTCGCCATGTGCATCTCTTTGCTAGCTGCATGAATTAGCTTTCCTAAAGCTCAGAAAAGTCTAGAAAGGCCTTTTTAACATAGCAACCACCCTGCCTGCCTGTTTGTTTGTCTGTTTTTTCTGCCTGGCCAGGCAGGCAGATTATCCTGCTCTTCATTATTCATTTCCTTTTTAAAAACAATAAATTAGTATAATTTACCTGCCACCTATGTGATGAAGACAAGAAGATCGGTTCTCCTCTGGGGATCTTGAGCCCAGGATGGATGGCAGACATCCAGTGGGTCATTTTCTCTACTGTGCCTGTCACATGGATCTGGGAGACATCATGGTGGGGACATGCCATAAGAACATAAGAAATGCTATACTGGGTCAGAGCAAAGTCCATCAAGCCCAGTATACTGTTTCCAACAGTGCCCAATCCCGGTTACAAGTACCTGGCAAGTTCCCAAAAGGCACACAGGTTCCACAGTGCTTGTCCTGGGGGCAAGCAGTGGATTTCCTGGGTTCTCTTTAATAATGGTTTATGGACCTTTCCTCCAGGAACTTGTCCAAACCTTTTTTAAACACAGCTGCACTAAAACCTTTTACTATGGAGGTGCTCATTTCCTACCTTCTGATACTGGACTGCCTGATTGGTTCTCGGTCCCCGTGAGGCTGCTCTGATTGGGGCTACTTTCCAGGAGGGCTATAATTTGCTGCTCTCACCGCGGGACGCCGAGGTGCTCATTTCCTACCTTCTGATACTGGACTGCCTGATAGGTTCTCGGTCCCCGTGAGGCTGCTCTGATTGGGGCTACTTTCCAGGAGGGCTATAATTTGCTGCTCTCACCGCGGGACGCCGAGGTGCTCATTTCCTACCTTCTGATACTGGACTGCCTGATAGGTTCTCGGTCCCCGTGAGGCTGCTCTGATTGGGGCTGCTTTCCAGGAGGGCTATAATTTGCTGCTCTCACCACGGGACACCGAGGTGCTCATTTCCTACCTTCTGATACTGGACTGCTTGATTAGTTCTCGGTTCCCGCGAGGCTGCTCTGATTGGGGCTGCTTTCCAGGAGGGCTATAATTTGCTGCTCTCACCGCGGGACACCGAGGTGCTCATTTCCTACCTTCTGATACTGGACTGCCTGATTGGTTCTCGGTCCCCGTGAGGCTGCTCTGATTGGGGCTGCTTTCCAGGAGGGCTATAATTTGCTGCTCTCACCGCGGGACGCCGAGGTGCTCATTTCCTACCTTCTGATACTGGGCTGCCTGATTGGTTCACGGTCCCTGTGAGGCTGCTCTGATTGGGGCTGCTTTCCAGGAGGGTTATAATTTGCTGCTCTCACCACGGGACGCGGTCACGGGCGCGTCCATCGGCGCATGCCCGAAGGGGTGTGACCAAAGGGACGGGCCTGCCCCTTTGGCGCCCCTTCGGCGCCACTTTGGCGCTGGCGGGAGTTTCCCTGTAATGGGGAAAAGGAGGAAACGCCATTCACAAGTTGTCCAGCCCAAGGCCGTAAAAGTGGTTGGACCGATGGATGCCCACATTTGTGTGGGTGAACCAGTTTCTTCTGCTCAACGGTTAGCTGTGGGAGCGGAGAATGTGTCAACAGTGAGTACGATTTCCTCTGCTCCCTCCTCCCGTGATTTGGGTAATGCTTCGCCCAGTCAAGAGATCAATCAATTGTCCGTTTCACATTCCCTTCTGGTTGAGGTAGGGGATCGTGAAAATGGAGAGGCATTGCTGCCTGTTTCTTTTTTGAGAGTTGATTCCGCCTCGGAGGATCTACCTCCCCCCCTTCCTACTGTGATAATGTTTGGTTCGGTTGGGGAAGCCCAGGTACCACCGGCTGATCTTTCTTTAAAGGACTGTGGTTTCTCGAATGGAGGTGGCCTTGGGTACTTCCCTACAGAAAGTCTTGGACTTTTCGAAGGAAACAGTTAAAAAATTATCGGACCATGATAATAGACTCTCTTCATTGGAGAGGAGGGTTAAGGTGCAGGAGTCTGATAATGTATCTCATAAAAGGGTTCTAGCCGATTTTGTTCAGGACACTTTTTTACTTCATCGCCAGGATGAAAAATTGGAGAACTCTATACATTCTAAAAATCTGCGGCTACTGAACTTTCCTCGGACACATTATTTGTCTCCATTAATTTTGTTTGAAAAATGCCTTAAGGAAATATTGTTGTTATCTGATTTTAGTTCTATTGGTGTGTCTAGAATATATTATGTTCCTTCGGGAAGATCAGTTATAGGAATGGGTGGAGAGGGTGAGGAAGTGGTTCAATTTGATCAGATAGCTTCTTCTACCCTGGACATATCTGCTTTTTTGGAATCATCTTGTGATGATATTTCTTCTAGGGCTACATTATTGGTTTCTTTAGTTTTAGAGAGGGATAAGGATAGGATCTTACATGCTTATTTTTTTAAAGAAATCTGAACAATTTTGTGGACAGGTTATTCAGATGTTCCCGGATGTTGCCAAAGTCACGGAAATGAGGCGCAAGGCCTTTTTGGAGCTGCGCCCGCATGTAGTGGCTCTTGGAGCTGTTTTTCACCTTAAATTCCCTTGTAAGTGTCTTATTACCTTTCAGGGTAAAAGATATGTTTTTCTAGAGGTAGATCATTTGTTAGGATTTTTAAAAGATAAGACGTAGTGCTCTGCTATTCCTTTCCTATTGTTTTTGCTAGTCTCTTGATTTAGTTAATGTGAGCTAAGTTGTATTAACCGGTAACCAATTGGGGGAGGTTTTTTCTTTTTTTCCCTAATTTTAAAAGTTGGCACCTCCTTGATGTGGGCTAAGTTTTAGTTCTTCTGGGTTATATATGTTATGATACATAATTGTGTGTTATTTTTCTTTTTCCTGTATTGTATATTAAATTCTATAAATTAAAAAAAAAAACCTTTACTACATCCTCTGGTATCAAATTCCAGAGTTTGATTACGCATTGAGTGAAAAAATATTTACTCTTAAACGGGTTGCGTTGTGGCTTCATTGCGTGTCCCCTAGTCAGGGCCAGCCCAAGGGTTTCTGCCACCCTAGGCAGACATCCCAGCCATCCCCCTGAATCGGCAGCAGTGCCATGCAGGTCAACAAGGGGGGAGGGAGGCATGGCAGACCATGTGTGCCGAAGCACATGGACTGTCACTCATAGAGATCTGCCACCCTAGGTGGCTGCCTTGCCCACCTAGTGGACAGGCCGGGCTGGCCCTGCCCTGCCTCTACTCTTCCTACTTTTTGATGGCATTTACAACCAGTCTACTTTTACCTGTTCCATTCCATTCATTAATTTATAGACCTCTATCATATCTCCCCTCAGCTGTTTCTTTTCCAAGTTGAAAAGTCCTAATCTTTTAAGCCTTTTCTCATAGAGGTATCCTTCCATTCCCTTTACCATTTTGGTGGCTCTTCTCTGTACATTTTCTAATTCTGCTATATCCTTTTTAAGATATGGCGACCAGGGATTTCTCCTGTGCTGAGCCCATGAAATTGGCGGATGACCAGCCAATCTTTGTGGCCTACTAAGCTTCAACATGGAAACTGGCTTGCAGATGGCACCCTCTCTGCCTTTAAGGTGTAGCTGTGCTATCCCCTGGGCACAGGCCAATCTAAGCGATGCAGATTGCAAAGATCCAGACTGGGGCCCTGAAATGAGCTTCAGATGGCAGCAGCAACTCACACTTGGGGAAGGGGACAAATTAGTGCCTAAAATGCTAGCACCTCATCCCTCCGCAACGCTGGTCCCCCCCCCCCCCCCAACTGTGCAGGTTCCCAGAACAGCTTAAAACGCAGACTAGGCTCCCTCCCTGTACTTGTGCTGATAGTCCTCCAAATACAATTATGGTCAACATTACTGGCCATCCTTACAGTTCAACCCCTCAATGTCCAATATCTCCTATAAAAAAAGCAGCAGTGAAATGGCTTTGGACTATATATGCACACACATTTGACACATAAAAGAATCGAATAAAACAAGACCAATTAAAAAAAAGGAAATGGTATGAAAACTGGGACATGGCCAGGGCATGATTATATTAACACCCTTATAAACAATTCAAATTAGTTTGAACAGAAGAACCACATTCTCATTGCAGTAAAATGTAGTACTCAACTGAAACAGGTGTTCTCCAGGGACAGCAGGAACCTGTCCTCATATATCGGTGCCAATGGAGCCCGTGCAGAGCATTTCCCCAGCTTTCAAAGAAAGCCTTTGGGACAGGCCACCATGCATGTGTGGTTCCCTTCCCACCCAAGGGCGCCAACTTGCTCAGTCAGATGACATAGCTAGGATGGTAGTAAAAAAGTAAAATAAGGTAGGGAGGCAACTCTTGGAAGAAGGGTTGTGAGGACTGATTCTTGCTGTCCCTGAAGAACACCTGTTACAGGTGAGCAACAACACTTTCTCCAGGAACAAGCAGGATATTGGTCACAGAAACATAGGCCATATGGTCTTTTTCTGTGATCATATTTCTATCTAGTCTGTCCTTCCATATCAACAACTACAACAGTCCCCTTTTTACCTTTAGAGATCCTCTGTGTTTGTCCCATGCTTTTTTGAATTCAGTTACTGTCCTCAACTCTACCACCTCCACTGGGAGACTATTCCACGGATCCACTACTCTTTCCGTAAAGAAATATTTCCGCATCTCACTCCTGAATCTATCCCCCTTCACCTTCATCCCATGTCCCCTCATAGCAGAACTTGCTTTCAATTGAAAGAGGCTCTCTCCCTGAACATTTATGCCACGGAGGTATTTAAACATCTCAATCATATCACCTCTATCCCGCCTTTCCTCTAAGGTGTACATATTAAGATCCTTAAGTCTGTCCTCAAGTGCTTTATAATGAAGACCACTAACCATTATAGTAGCCACCCTCTGTACTGATTCCATCCTGTTTATATCCTTTTGAAGGTGCGGTCTCCAGAATTGCACACCATACTCCAAATGAGGTCGCACCAAAGACTTATACAGAGGCACTATCACCTCTTTTTTTTCTGCTAGCCATTCCTCTCCGTATGCGCCCAAGCATCCTTCTAGCTTTTGCCATCACCTTTTCTACCTGTTTAGCTACTTTAAGATCATCTGACACAACCACGCCTAGGTCCCGCTCTTCTTTAGTGGACAAAAGTACTTCACCCCTATACTATATTGCTCACTTGGATTGTTGCAGCCCAAATGCATGACCTTACATTTTTTAACATTAAATCCCAGCTGCCACATTCTAGACCATTCTTCAAGCTTAGCTAGATCCCTCCTCATGTTATCTACACCTTCCTGGGTGTCTACTCTATTGCAGATTTTGGTATCATCCGCAAAGAGGCAAACCTTACCCGACAGCCCTTCCGCTATATCACTAACAAAGATGTTAAAAATAATCGGACCAAGGACAGATCCCTGGGGCACACCACTGGTAACATCCTTCTCCTCAGAGTGAGCTCCATTTACCTGTACTCTTTGTCGCCTCCCTCCCACCCAACCAATTTCTAACCCAAGCAGTAACTTTAGGGTCCATCCCTAGGGTGCTCAGTTTGTATATAAGTCACCTGTGAGGAACAGTGTCAAAGGCTTTACTGAAATCCAAATACACCACATCTAGGGCTCTCCCTCGGTCCAACTCCCTGGTCACCCAGTCAAAGAAATCAATCAGATTTGTCTGACAAGATATGCCTCTGGTGAATCCATGCTGCCTCGGATCCTGTAATCTTCTGGATTCCTGAAACCTCACTATTTTCTCTTTCAGCAGCGTTTCCAATAATTTACTCACCACCGAAGTTAAACTAACCGGCCTGTAGTTTTCAACCACATCCTTACTTCCGCTTTTGTGTAAAGGCACCACATGAGCCTCTCTCCAGTCCTTTGGCAGCACTCCCGACTCCAACGAGGGATTGAAAAGGTCAGTCAGTGGAGCTGCTAGAACGTCCCCAAGTTCCCTCAGTATTCTAGGGTGTATCCCATCCGGTCCCATCACTTTGTCTACTTTAAGTTGAGCTAGTTTCTCACGAACACAGTCTTCTGAAAATTGTTCAAGATGTCCCTTGCTTCTGTTCCTGTTTGTGGGTGTTTTCTGAGGTCCTGCTCCTGGTTCTTCATCTGTGAACACAGAACAGAAATATTTGTTAAGCAATTCCGCTTTATCCTTATCAGCTTCTACATATTCCTCCCCTGCACCTTTGAGTCTGACAATACCACTTTTGCCCTTCCTCTTCTCACTAACATATCTGAAAAATGTCTTATCCCCCCCATTTTATTGCATTAGCTATTTCCTCTTCTTTTTGAATCTTTGCCTTCCTGACTACTTTGCTAGCTTCTCTAACTTTTTCCAAATATAGATGCCTGTCTTCCTCTCTCTGTGATCTCTTGTATTTCATGAAGGCCTCCCTCTTTTCCTTCTCACATATGAGACTCCCTAGCTCCAGGCTGCCGAGGACCGAATCACGACAACACCAATGGCAATTGGGTAGCCGTGAATTGCAGAAGGTGAGGTCCCACTGATAGACTCTGCAAGACACTAGCGTCCAGAGACATTATCACTCCGGTAGTTTGAACACAGAAGGCTCGGAATGCAAGAGTTGCCTACCTTACACTCTGAGAATATTACAGATTACCACCTGGCCAAAGGTACTGTCACTGCAGAACTCACTCTCCAAGCAGTAGTGAGCTGCGAACATATGACTTGAAGGCATGTGGCAGCCAGCGACTTGGCCATTGCCCTCATGCGATGCGCTGTGATCCGGTGTTCAAGGGAGAGGCCAGCTCGCTTAAAGGCGAGGGCAATACAGTCCACCGCCCAAGTGGACAAAGTTTGCTTAGTCACAGGGAGCTGCAGTTTGTTGGAGTCACAAGACATGAAAGACTGAGGAGCTTTGCGATGGCCTGGGTCCATTTGCAATCCACTGTATGAAGCAGTGATGCCACGGGAAGAAGGTGGGGAAGACCCCCTCCTGGTTGAGGTGGAAGAGAGATACCACCTTTCGGGAGGAATTTAGGGTGTGTATGAAGAACTACCTTTTTCTTATAGAATCTTGTATATGGTGGGTCTGCCACCAGGGCATAGAGTTCACTCACTCTTTGAGTGGACGTGAGGGCCACTAGAAAGGCCACTTTCCACTATAGGTACCATAGGTGGCAAGTGGCTCGAATGGTGATAAGCTGGAAGAGCACCACGTCGAGGTTTCACTCTGCTGCCGGCAGGCGGAGGGGGGCTTTGATAATAGGAGGCCCCAGAGGAACCTGAAGACCAGAAACTGGCCCGAGAGGAGTTTCCCCTTGATAGGGTGATGATGAGAGGTTATGGTACTCAGAAGCACCCTCATTGAATTAGACTTCAGCCCGGTATGGGACAGGTGCAGTAGGTATTGGATTATTACTTTCACATGGCAGGAGAAGGGGTTTTCCCTTCTTTCCACACAGCAGGTAGAGAACCTCCTCCACTTAAAGGCGTAGGCTCATCTGGTGGAGGGCTTCCCAGGAGGCCAGCAGGATCTCCTCGACTTCTCTTGGAAGGTTGAAAGGTGCTAGTGCTACCCTTTTAGCGGCCATGCTGTTACCATTAGAGACCCCGGGTTGGGGTGCAAGAGTGAGCCTCCCTCCTGGGACAGGAGGTCCAGCGCTCAGCCCAGCAGGACTGGAAGTGCCACCGACAGGAAGAGCAACAGTGGAAACCAAGGCCATCTTGGCCACCTGGGGGCAGTTAGTGATGCCCTCTCACTCTGGACTTTGAAAAGGGTCCTGGCAACTAGGGGAGTCGGTGGGAATGCATAGAGTAGGCCCTCGGACCACGAGATCAGGAAGGCTTCTGCCGCCACCCTCTCCGGGTGTGGTTGGCGTGAGCAGCAGTGCGTTGTCCAGAGAGGCAAACAAATCCATCACGGGCCTGCCCCAGAGGTGGAAGAGCCTCTTGGCATCCTGGAGTTCAAGCACCACTCATGTGGCCGAAGGACTCTGCTCAGCCTGTCCACTAGACAGTTGTCCTGGCCCAGGAGGTAGACTGTTCTCAAGAGCATGCGAGCTGCAAAAGATAGGAGGGTCACCGCCTCCTGGCAGAGGGAGTACAAGCCCGTGCTCCCCTGCTTGTTAATATAAAACATGGCGACTTGGTTGTCTGCATGAATCAGCATGCACCGGTGTTGCAGGCGGTGGCAGAATGCTCGCAGGGCTAGGAAGATCGCCCTGAGCACTAGGAGATTGATCTGTAAGAGTGACTTCTCCTGGGACCAGCTTCCCTGTGTGTGGTGGTTTCCACAATGCGCCCCCCAACCTAGGAGGGAGGTGTCTGTGGTCAAGGTCCTCTGAGGTGCGGGTACTTGGAAGGGCATTCCCGCCTGGAGGAGTCAAAAGTCCTGCCATCAGTTGAGAGACTCCGCCAACTGGCGGGTTACTCTGACCCTGTTCCATTGCTTGCCTATGGCTTGAGTCCACTGTGAGCAGAGGCACCACTGGGCTATCTGCATGTGCAAGCAGGCTGAGGGCATGACGTGGACTGTCGAGGCCATGTGGCGCAGAAGGTAGAGGAGGAGATGAGCCAGGACTGACCAGCGGCATTGCATGTCTCCTGCCAGCTGCTTGAGATGTTCTGCCCGTTCTCTTGCGAGTACAGCCTTGATGTGTAACATATCCAACTGAGCACCTATGAACTCCAGACTTCGTGTTGGAGCGAGATGTGATTTGGAGTAGTTGATGATGAACCCCAGGTGCTGCAGGAGGAGGGTTACATACTCAGTGGCCTGACTAACCTTTGAGGCTGTACGCCCTCTGATTAGCCAGTCATCTAAGTAGAGGAAGACAAAGGCCACATGTAGATGCAGATGGGCAGTTATGACTGCCAAACCTTTGGTGAAGACCCTTGTCGAAGAGGCCATGCTGAAAGCTGGCACCCTGTACTGGTATTGCTCTCCCCCTACCACGAACCTTAGGAACTCCCTCTGGGTGGGATGGATTAGGATGTGTGTGTATGCATCCTTTAGATCCAAAGAGCAGAGCCAATCTCCCTGGTGGAGGTAAGGCAGCAATGTTCCAAGGGAGAGCATCATGAACTTCTCCCTCACCAGAAGCTTGTTCAGGTTTCTCAGGTCTAGTATGGGCCTGAGGCCCCCAGTTCTTTTTGGGACAAGGAAGTATCTGAAGTAGAAGCCTCTCCCCCATAGGGTGTTTGGGCACAGGCTCTACCATGTTGGACCTGAGCAGACCTGTGAGCTCTGACAGCAGAAGGGTCTGGTGAAGGAGAAGTCACACCGGCTCTCCTGGGAATAGCCCAGGTGGTACCTGCTGTAGGTAGAGGAGGTATTCCTCCCTTACCACTTGCAGTACCCATTGGTCCAAGGTGACTTTGGCCCACCTGTGGGCAAAGAGTGCCAGGTGGCCCCCTTTGGGCTGGTGAAGGTCTCCTGGGGAGGGGAGGCCCTTCCCTGGGAGTCAAAAGCTCCCCCCCGTGTTGGGCAGGAACTGGAGCCTGGGGCTTCTGAGCTCCATGGCCTTGTCTTTTAGGTTGAAAACCTTATTGCTAGCCCAAGAAGAGCTGGTAGTGGTGACTCTATTGAAATTGCCCTTTTTTCCTCAGGAACAGGGGTCTTTTCTCCGATGTTATTTTACAGGGAAAGGATGAGGTCATTTTTGAGAGCCTCCAGCATGTCATCACATTGGCCTCTATCTCAGCTGCCTTGTCGGCCATAGGTTTCTGAACAGGTTCTCTCCAGTGCAGGGGACATCGAGCAGCTTGTCTTGGACCCATTGCTCGAGGTCTGAAGACTGTAGCCAGGCTTGGCGCTGGGCACCAATGCCAGCCGCTGTTACTCAAGCTGCTGACTCAAAGCCGTTGAAGGCCACCCGGGAGAGGAACCTAGAGTGGTCCTTGATCCCAAAGGTCAGAGATTGGAACCGTTGGAGGGATTCCCCAGCCAGCCCTACTGAAAACCCTACAATGGCTGAAACTCCTGGATTAGAGTCTTCAGATACATGCCTATATATAAATCCTAGGCCTGAATCAGACACCCCAGCATCGAGCCACGGTAACACGTGCCCAAGGGTGTCGAGGGCTCTAGCATCCCTTCTGGAGGGGGGGGGGGGCGGGGCAGAAGAGTGGGTCTTCTGGCTCTTTTTGCATGGTTGACTCGACAACCATGGAGTTATTTGGGAGCTGGGGTTTGTGGAACCCCGGGTCCTTCCAGATGCAGTATATGGTGTCAAGGTGCCGGCTGACCACCAGTACTGATGCCAGGGTCTCCCACATTCTAAGCAGTAGCCGCTCAAGGATTGGCTGCACCAGCACTGTGAGAGTTTCCTTGGGTGGAGACTCATACTGGAGAATCTCCAGCTCTTCGGTGCATGGACTTCCTCTGCCTCAGTCTGCACCGAGAGGGCTCTGGCCATATTCTTGACAAAGACCTCTGGAGAATGGCACTGGGGGAGATGGGTCTGAGGGGATGTCTCGGTGCCATCTGGTTCTGGGGATATCTAGTCATTGATCTCCCACTCAGAGTCGAGAGGTGATGACTAATCCAAGGCCCTGCGGCTTCTTACCTCGAGGCCTGCAGGTGTACGTTTCTTTTGGGGTTCTATATCACTTCCTCTGGACTGTGTAGGAGCAGAGGACCACTGCCTCTCGGAAGAGGGCATGAGATCCCGTGCACCCCGTTTGTTTACATAGAACATTGCCACCTGGTTGTCTATCTGGACCAACACTGGCTGGTGCCATAGGCGGTGACAAAGGGCTCGGAGGGCTAGGTATATGGCCCATAGCTCCTGGAGGTTGATCTGTCCTGTGACCAGCTGCCCTGTGTGGATTTCCTCACAGTGGACTCCCCAGTTGAGCAAGGAGGCATCCATGGTGAGGACCCTTAAGAGGCTCGGGGCTTGGAAGGGCATCCCACTTTGCGGTTTTGGGGAATCTGCCACAAGGTCAGGGAGTCTGCCAACTGGCAAGTCTCTAAGACTTTGTCCTGGAGACGTCCTGTGGCCTGTGTCCACTGGTCCCGAAGGCACCACTGCATGGCACTCTTGTGGAGGCAGGCGTCTGTGGTGATGTGGACCGTGAAGGCCATATGCCTGAGTAGGCGCAGGAGGAGCCGAGCGGGTACCGAGGGGCGGTGCTGTATGTCCAGGGCCAAGGCCCTGAGATGGCTGGCTCGGTCTCTGGGCAGGAAGGCCTTTGCCTGGAGGGCATCCAGTCTTGCCCCATGAACTCCAGACACTGTCAGGAGGAAATAGGACTTGGGGTAGTTTATCACAAACCCCAAGTGTTGTAGGTCCTGGATGGTGTGTGCAGTTGCCTGCTGCATCTCTGAGTCCATGCCTCCCTTTATGAGCCAGTCATCCAGGTAGGGGAAGACGAAGACTCTCTGGAGGTGGAGGAAGGTGGCTATGACTGCCAGGCATTTTCTGAAGACCCTTGAGGTGGAGGCCAAGCCGAAAGGCAGCATCCTGTAGTGATAGTGGCCCCTCCCACCATGAACCGCAGGTACTGCCTGTGGTTGGAGTGAATGAGGATGTGTGTGTAGGCATCCTTCAGATCCAAGGAGCATAGCCAATCTCTCTGCTGGAGGTAAAGCAGCAATGTTCCAAGGGAGAGCATCTTGACCTTCCCCCTCACCAGGAACTTGTTCAGGTTGTGCAAGTCAAGGATGGACCTTAGGCCTCCAGTTCTTTTAGCATGAGGAAGTACCTGGAGTAGAATCCCTTGCCCCTGAAATGGTGGGGTACTTGTTCCACCACTTTGTCCTTGAGAAGACCTGCAAGCTCCTTCAGTAGAAGGTCCCAGTGAAGGGGAGACCTCAGAGGCTCTCCTGGAAAGTAAGGGGGAAGTGTCTGAGTCAGATGGAGGAGGTAACCTTCCCTGACCACCCGAAGTGCCCAAGAATCGGTGGTGATAGTTAGCCACCTTTGGGCATAGTGGATCAGATGTCACCCTGTGGGCTGCTGAACTCCTTGAGGTGGAGAGGCTATGCCCAAGGAGTCAGAAACTCCCTCCTGGCTGGGCCAGGTCCAACGCCTGGGGCTTTGGAACCCTCTGCTTACGAGAGCCTTGCCGATGTCCCTTGGTCTGCTGACCCTGCTTGGGAGCCGGGGAGGCCTGAAAAGGTGGGTAGTTTCTGTAAGCAGATCTTTTTCTCGGGTAGAAGGGCTTTTTACCCGAGCCCTTCCGTCAGGGAGAGACACCGGTCTTTTTAAGAGAGAGCCTGGTCCTCGTCATGAACTCGGCCTCCAGCTCGGCAGCCTTTGTTGGTCATGGGTTTGCCAAAGAGGTTCTTTCTTTGGCATGGGACATTGACCTGAACCCATTGCTCGAGATCAGATGACTGTAGCCAAGCCTGACATTGGGCACCAATGCCCGCTGCCGCTACTTGAGCCGCTGACTCAAAGCAGTTATAGGCTGCCCGAGACATAAACTTGCAACACTCATGGACGGCCTTGGCCAGGTTCTTGAACTGCTGCAGGGGTTCCTCGGACAGACCAGCCAAGAACCCGGCAATTTCCTTCACCAGGTCTCTCAGGTACATGCCCAATACAGCTGGTAGGCCTGGATGTGGCCAATGAGCATCGAGCCCTGTTAACACTGTCTGCTGAGAGCGTCCTGTTGGAATGGATGGGTAAAGGGGATACCAGAATCCCCAAGATGTAATTAAAGATAGATGAATTTCTTGATACAGATCTCTAAAAATGTGCTGATAGAAGAACTTTTTAACAATGACTGTCACTCACGAGTTTGTCCTTTCACCTACTTCCTCCTAGGTGGAGTGGGATATCATGATCATGAGTTCTGTGTAACTGTCTTTAAAAATAGTTCGAGAACATTGTTAACGCAAGCATAAAGAGTAAACATAGGCTATGAACTGCACAACCATAGTTCATTGTACAGTCAATTATAGGTCCCTGCTGGCACAGCGTAATTTTTGCAACTCTGCAATTATAAATAATTCTGTCATAATCAAGTAAATTTCATCTGATACACTGTAATCAGCTCTTACTCTGTAAAGAACTCTAGCAACACCTTGTGTTATTTCACGTTTATAATAAATGACTGTTACTTCCCTTTTTTTCTTTAATTAAAGGAGCTTCAAAGGAAGAAAACTTTGAATTCAAGAGAGGTGGAATTGTGCTGTGTCCATGGACCTTCTGTTGTTTTCCCCCTGAGCTCAAAGAAAATAGCACTCTGTGTGTGATTGTGTTCTGTGTTACTCTCTGCTTATTTCTCACTGCTTGGGGGACCAGAGACTGAAAGAGCTGTGGTATTGTGGCCAGATCACAGGTTTTCTTCAGTTGGTGCCGCTTCTCGGATCACTGTGTTCTTCAGCAGTTGGAAACAGCAGACAAGTCTCCAGGATACGTGTGGCAGGTTTCTGTCGTGAGTATTAAAAGGCAGGTTTCTGTCGTGTGTATTTAAAATGGGCAATAATGCCAGTAAAACTAAACAGAATACAGTCAAACCTTGGTTTTCATTTGCCCCGGTTTTCATACGCTTCGGTTTTCAACGTCTTTTTTGACTGAGATTTTGTCCCGGTTCTCATACATCGCTTCGGTTTTCAACGTCTTTTTTGACTGAGATTTTGTCCCGGTTCTCGTACATCGCCTCGGTTTTCAACGTCTTTTTTTGACTGAGATTTTGTCCCGGTTCTCGTACATTGCCTTGCTTTTTGTAAAGTACAGTCCTGTAAATACATACACCCTCGCGCTGCACACCGGTCTGTATACACTGCCAGAACGCCCGCCCGGTCCCGGCAGCACTGCCCCCCGGACTCACCGATCGCCAGCGTGATGAGAAGCGAAAGCCAGCTGAGCACGTAAATGAAACACATCCTCGAGCCTGGTCAGAGTCAGAGAGGCAAGGATTGCGCAGAGAGGAAGGCCCCGATCTCGTCCACCGCCTGCCCGTTCTCTGGAGCGCCCCCTCAGGCTCGGAGGTAGCAGGGAAGAAAAGCTGTCAACGTAAGCAGGAGAGGTTGCATGAATGTGGGAGGCAGTTCTTTCTCTTGCAGGGCACGTCTGAAGCTATATCATTAAGATTTTCTGCCATTCTGAAGCATTGAGCAGATAATGTAAAGGTATTTTAATGGGCTGAATCCAATGTGATTCTGAAGAGAGCTGGGCACAGCAGCTTGTCAGGGGTGGCTAAGGCCAGATGTTAACATACTGTACTGTACAGTACTGTACTTAGCTTGCTTTCAGTGATGTTAAATGTTCATTTATCCATTTCATTAGTCATTTATATTTATTTCTCATTGTTTTCTGTATGTAAAAATATTGTTATTCTCTATAAAATGTATTTTTTATGAATATATTTGGGTGTCTGGAACGGATTAATTGGATTTACATTATTTCTTATGGTAAATATTGCTTCAGTTTTCATACGTTTCGGTTTTAGTCAGACTTTCTCGAACGGATTAATCATGAAACCCGAGGTTTGACTGTACTCTGTTAGATGTATAGGGCAGTAAAAGCTCGTAATGTAGGGCAGAGAAAGCTCGTAATAGAGGGCAGAAAAAGGGAAGCCCGAATTATGAAATGAGGCGCAGATATGGTGATAGTGCCGTTGATTATGTTGGCCATTGACATTCGATGACTGCCGGTAACCCCAGTTTACAGTTCCCCTTGGGGTGGAACTTTTCAGGAGGACAAACTGTGCTGGTTACAGTATGAGATGGCCCTTAATGATTTGGGGCGACCTCATACCAGTCACAAATGGGTCATGTATGGTTGGTGGCAGTTTAAGGCTGCTGAAAAGCGCAGCAAGCCACTGACTCTGGGTTTGAAAATTTAAAAATCAAGTGTTTAGGATGGATATGTGTTGTAACTAAACAGACAGAAACTGAAATTAATGCTAGTAATCCTCATCCAAAGAATTGTGAACCCTGTAATGTCCTTTTTGCTCCTCCAGTCTATGAGGAGGATTTCAATGCTTTAGTGGTACAAATTTAGGAAAAGGAGCTGTTCCCCAGGAAGGGAAGCACTCCTAGGCAGAAAGATTAAAGACGGCTGATTCTGGGGGCGGAGTCTGCCGCATATGAAGATGGCCGCTTGAACCGGAGCTCCCTCACAGCATTATAAAATTCGGAGCCGACTGGGAGACAGGGACCCCTAAAACTACCACGGGTACAGACTGAACCATCCGGGATATGTCCTCGTTAAAACCTGCCAGGCTGGACTTCCAACCAGCAGCGGGGCAGTCAAACAAACGGACTAAACAAGACCTTGCATCCCCTCAGAAAATGGCGGCGGATAACATCTCGTCGGAAGGGGTGCGGGAGATATTACAGGAATTGAGATCCGTGAAAGACATTGTCACCACCAACTCGGGGACACTAAAGAAGGTTCAGGAGGATCTGCATGAGGTGAGAGAACGACTGGGAGACCTTACTAATCGCTTAGAAGAAGTAGAGGCCGAGGTGGACAGGCAATCCTCTGTGCTCGTGCTGATTGGCCCTCTGGCTCAACGGGTCACAGCCCTCGAAGTGCACGTTGAGGATCAATCGAATAGAATGCGGAGAAATAATATACGTATACTAGGTATCCCAGGGGGTGAGAAGGATCAGACTCTGTAACTTTCTTAGAGAAACTTATCCCTAATATTTTAAACATCACTTTGGAGCGCGCTCTGGAACTAGAACGTGCGCACCGGGTACCTTCCCACCCGACATCTCACTCGCCCAGACCTCGACCGTTCATAGTTAAAGTGCTGCGGTACCAACATGTAATACAAATCATGCAAGCGGCGAAACAGAGACATAATTTACAATTTGATGGACACAAAATATCTTTTTTCCCGGATCTAAGCAAGCAAACGGCTCAGCGTCGGAAAGATCTCCTGGCCTGCAGACCAGCCCTGCAACAACTACAGGCCCGCTTTGGACTTTTTTATCCTGCCACGATGAAAGTCACTTTGGACAATCATACCCATACCTTCACGGAGGGTCGCGCCCTCCGAGCATTCATACAGGATCGCGCCCAGATGAAAGTGGGTCCGGAAAGGCAATAGAGATTCGGGGACATCACCCTGATACTATACTTGGCGCTTACACTTGGTTGGAGGCCTTTGTTCTGCCCCTGCCGGCTCATTGCGAAAATGGGAGGTGGTGGCTGAACGAAGGAGAACTTCATGAGATTAGTGTGCGTACCCAAGCAAGGACCGCATCATGCATCATGTAATTGTTGTACAGTTGACTGGGTTCCCAGTTCTCTCAGTTTGGTTCAAAATTAGTATTTTGGCACAACCATAATGTTGGAGTGGGTTTAAGTTTTGTCAGGCGGCAAGGCTCTACCGGATAAGTTTAGTTAGGTTGCGACTTATTTCAGTCAGGCTGTTTAATTGTTATAATGAGAGAGTTCGATAATTTATCCTTGGGGTTGCTGACCGTGAATGTCATCCTTCTTTATCACAGTAAGACACAATATGGCTAGCTCTCGGGTGCGGGTGCTATCCCTCAATGTCAAAGGCCTCACTAACCCAGCTAAGAGGAAGAAAATCCTCACTTACTGTAAACACCAAAATGCAGACATAGTCTACTTACAGGAGACCCATTTGACCCTCACAGAATCATGCAAAGTGAAGGATAAGACATATCAAAATATTCTTTCTGCACCGGCCCTTAAGAAGAAAGGAGGGGTTATCATTCTAGCCAAGCAAATCTACACATGGCAGTGCAAGAAACTGGGATAAATCCGACTGGATGCTGGGCTAGGGTTTGGGCGCAACTTAAGGGCAGTTCGTATACATTTATGACAGTGTATGGTCCCACGGTGGATGACCCACAATGTTTCACCCAGATTACTCAAGAACTCCTAAGTACAGGCTCCTCTCATATTGTGCTAGGGGGTGATTTTAATCTTATACCTGACCCTCTCCTGGATAGAACGCCTTATAAGCCTCAACATAAACCTCAGTCATCTCAGGAGCTACATAATATGATAGACCTGCTTGGGATATTGGATCCTTGGAGGCTCTTTCATCCCCAAGACAGAGAGTATTCCTTTTACTCTATGCCCCACAATACACAAACTCGCATTGACTACTTCTTAACCTCCAAAACGCTCTTGCCCGAAGTTGTTGAGGTGGGTCTGTTACCCCGAACAGTATCAGATCACTCGGCGATTTACATGGATCTTAACGTGGGCCACACAATAATGCCCCAAAGTAGATTCTTTTTTGAGAAATCCTGGTTGGCAGATAAGAAGTTTCGTACTGCTATGAAGACAGCCATCACAGAATATTTTACCACAAACAAATACGGAGATACCTCCACATGGGCTTGGTGGGAGGCCTTCAAAGCTACTGTCCGCGGACATATGACGACTTACAAGATACACAAACGTAAAGCAGAGGTAAAGAGAAGAGCGGAATTGGAGGTGGAGATTAGCACGGGCGAACGACTCCTAGCCCGACAGGCAGACCAGACGGTGTTACTACGTCTACAGAAGTTACGTGCTCAGTACAATGCTCTCCTACACAAAGAGGTAACTGAATCTCTTAAGATGCAGCAGGGGAGGTATTATCATGACAGTAATCGGGCTAGCTCGCTTCTAGCAAATACCTTAAAGACAAAGCGAGCGGTCACACGGATCGCCGGATTAAAAGACTCGGCAGGAGCCCTGAAAGTGACCGACAAAGAGATACTAGCGATCTGCGAGAGATTTTATTCCAAGCTTTACCAATCCGAAACAGCATATGATGAATCACTGTTCTCCGCCTTTTTCTCCTCAATTGAAGGTCCCCAACTCTCACAGCAGCAACAACAACTTCTTTCTACGCCGATCACCTGCAAAGAGATTCAAACCGCTCTACAGCAGTTAGCAAAAGGTAAGGCTAGCGGACCAGATGGTTTACCTGTGGAATTCTATGGTGCCTTCTCAGATCTGCTCACCCCAGAACTGCTGCTATATTATGAAGGGCTTGCGGAAGACCTCCCAGTGGTAGGAGCGCTGGCAGCTGCAACGATCGTGATACATCCCAAACCTGGCAGAGACCCGGAGAGAATCGAGAATTACAGACCTATCTCACTGCTAAATGCTGATTACAAAATTTATGCTAAGATCCTGGCCAACCGGCTATCCCAGGTCCTGGGGACGCTTATACATCCCGATCAATGTGGCTTTATGCCGGGCAGATCCGCGGTGGACAACGGGCGCACACTGGCACATGTACTCCGCAAAGCACAACAGACAGATCAGCCAATAGTGGGACTTGCATTAGACGCAGAGAAAGCCTTTGACAGGGTCGAGCTACCTTATTTATATCGGACCATGCGTTGGATGGGGATCCCGGATGCTTTCCTGAAGAGTGTTCAACTCATGTATGCCAGACCGGTGGCTCGTGTGGCAGCAAATGGTACCGCGTCGCAAGAATTCCCCCTCACCAGAGGAACACATCAGGGATGCCCATTGTCACCCTTGTTGTTTAATATAGCCCTGGAACCTCTGCTTCTTAAAATTCGCCAGATGTCCAATATACAGGGGATGCCACTGGAAGGTTATCACTGTAAAGTGTCTGCCTATGCGGATGATCTTCTCATGTTCCTCAATGAGAACTCATTGGAGACCACCTTGAACACTATTATGGAATACTCCGGCATCTCGGGATATAAACTGAATTTAGAGAAGACCATCAGTATACCGCTTACGGCAACAGTTTCGACAGAAGTTCTTCATTGATATCCCTTCCAGGTGGAGAAAACGTCCTTTAAATATTTGGGGGTCCCCTATGGTACTACTTTAGCGGATACTTTATCTCTGGTCACAGACCGATGTAAGGAGCTTCTCCAAAACTGTGCTCAAAAATGGTCGCCTTTAAATTTGACCTGGTGGGGACGTCTAGAAACTATTAAAATGGTTTTGGTCCCTAAAATTACTTATATCCTCAGTATGATTCCGGTACTATTCCCAACAAAATTCTACCGAGAATTGGAAAAAAAGCTGTTGCTCTTCCTCTGGAGCAAAAAAACACCACGGATAGCGGCGTGGAAGCTGAAGCTCCCGAAAGAACATGGCGGCGTGCACTTTCCGGATTTCTACCGATATCATGTAGCGGCCTTATTAAAGCAAGGTTCATGGTGGGCGGAGGATCTGGATGTCCTGGGGCGTCCGACATGGCTACTTGTGGAATCATCAGCTAGTGGCCTGCTCCCGCTGAGGTATTATATTGGCGCAACGGTGCAACAAACTCAGATGGGCAACGAGATACTACAGGCCACCCAACAAGCCTTTAATCTTCTCCTGCCCGTATTGGGTGATAATCAGAACTTCACGGATGCCACCCCACTTTGGTTAAACCCACGTTTTAAAATAGGAGGCGAATATATAGCTTGGATCTCATGGATACGCCGAGGAATCTTCAGTCTGGGTCAACTCCTTGTCGGGCAAACTTACAAAACCTTTGCAGAACTCCAATCAGAATATCAATTACTCTACAAATGCATGTTCCAATGGGCTCAATTGCGGCATTGTCTGAGTAAAGCGGGAGTGACGCCACTGCATAGGGTGGGTGGTCAACCGGCATATCAGCTGATCCAAGAATTTCGGATGGGCACTGGTCTAATCTCCAAATGCGTAGAACTCCTAAGAGCAGCCGATACTCGTGATCCCAGTGGTGCCCAGTTGGTATGGGAAGAAGAAGCCGGCTGCCTACCAACTTCCGAAACTTGGGCACTCTTTTGGGGGCCCCAAATACGGTTGTCGAGATCAGCATCACTTACACAGATGTTGTACTTTCTGTCGCATCGTGCCTATTTGACCCCGGTCAAGATGTCTAAATGGCAAACACACGCTGATGGCCACTGCTGGTCTTGTGGTTCTGAACTCGGCACCATGGCACGTATGCTTTATTATTGTCCCTTACTGTCGCCCTATTGGAAAGGAGTTTGGCAGAAAATACAGAAGCTATGCCGGATTGACACGCCTATCACTTTCCAAATTGTTATTTATAAGTCTCTGGCGGAAGTGCCAAGTCTTCAGCGATGCCACGTGGCGCTGTTCAATCTACTGCTCAGTCTGGCACAGAAGGCCATTATGAACCACTGGAAGACCTTTAGCGCACTGAGCGTCCCTTACTGGTGGAACTTAGTGTGCTATCATCGCTCATGTGAAATAGCGTATGTCGCACAAAATCCATCCTTTCGAAGCCTCTTGAGTAAATGGGACACCCCTCACTGGGAAGTTAGTCGACATGATTCTTTACTATGAAGGTATGACATTTGCGGTCTTCACCCCCTCCCCCTTTATTCCCAATTCCTATGATCGTGTTTACTCCAGATAGTAGGAAATAGATAATACACCTGTCTGTATTTGTCCTGGTTAATGTATGCATCGCATGTTTTGTAGTTGTGTTATTATACTGTTTGTTCTGTTATATTGTCTGAAAATTGGTAAATAAAGTCGGTAAAAAAAAAAAAAAAGACGGCTGATTCTAAATTAAGCTTAGAGTCACTTCACTGGAGAGGAGTGTCTCTGAGGGGGAATGGTCACCGTCACGTCCAAATTTATCAGATACATTTTTAGGTGAAAGGCTGGAGACTGAGGTGAAGCAAATGGAAACCTGTGCACAATATCAGCTAAGGCTGAAGGCGGAGATTGAAGATTTTGGTCAGTAATTAGTTTGAGTGGTTGGAAGGATAGTGTACGTATAAAAGAAACTAAAACTTAAGGGAAAAACTTAAATCATTGCTCTATGACAAAATAGAATTAATCAAGCAAAGTTTTGAAGGACTAATTTTCATGTCATAACTGTAGTATGAAGTGGATTCTCTAACTTAGTGGTTAGGGGAGTGTGCTGTGCAGTACACTGCAGTAACAATTTGGAGGTTTCTGGCACAGATAACGGCTTGGCATGACTGTATATTTTTAGCAGGAAGAAAGTCTTGAGCAACCGTGGTAAGATTTTTTTTTGTTAGACTAACCTTATTGGGGAAGTTAATTAAAAAAAAAAAGACTCCAAAAGTGATTAACCATTCTTTTACTTGTGTATGTATAGTAAATAAGTTTTGTTTTCTAGGTCATGGATCTGAACTTATTTTGGGTTATGAGAATTTATCTACTGATTCCATTCTATGGGGCTTGTTTACAAAGTCGCGGTAGCGATTCGCGATCGTTATCGGAGCCGCGGTCCCATTGAAATCAATGGGGCCACGGCTCCGATAACGATCGCGAACCGCTACCGCGGCTTTGTAAACAAGCCCCTATGTGTAATAATGCAAATGCTGAAAAGTATTATTATATCTCCAGATACTCTGGGAAGAAAAATGATTGATGATATTCTCCAAATAGTATTTTTAGTTATAATTGATGTGAACGAATGGGAAGATCTTCCATGCTTTGATGTATTTAGATATTTGATAAATTGTGTGGATTTGTGTGATGTGACAAAGGTTAAGAAAAATTAAGTGTTTAAAGGAAAGCTAGAAGTTAGTAACTTAATTGGAAAAAACAAAACAAAATTGAATTGCTTGTCAAGTTAAGTCAAGCAAGTTTGTTTAATTAAAGGGAGAAAGTGAATGATACAACTACACTCAAACAAGTCAATTAGGTAATTAAAACAATATGGTAAATATATGTATAATGTTTTATTTTTCCTTTGTGATAGTAGACTAGTTGAAAATTACAACTATGATAGTGTATGAGTAACAATGTCTGCAGAAAAAAAATGCTGATATTTCTCCTAGTCTCTTTTAAACTAATCTGCAAGAGTCGATTGGAGGAGTGATCTTAAATTCTCATGTCGTGTATGTTTTAGTTATTATGGAAACACCTCTGCAGAACTGATGTTGTTAATTGCAAGTGTGAAGTGAATGCCTTGTTGCTAATGGAATAGTTTTAAATTAGTATCACTGAGGTAGATTCAATATGCTTACCTCTTCTATTGCTGCTGTTTGTGTTCTCGCTCAGAAATTTCCCACTGGACTTAAGCCACTGGGTTATTTTTTTCAGACTTTTTGTTACCCTGTTGTAGCAGGAATGCTTCAATGCTTTCAGCCTCTAGCAGCAGTAGTCTTTGCAATCCAAATTACTGATTTTCTAATACTACAACATGCCTCTCATTCAGTTTTTGCGTCTTCTACACACAAAAAAACAACATCTGCTTTATTCCAGCTCTAGATTGTTACTGTTTGGCCTCACTATGTAGTGATGGTTCTGCTTTCCGCAATGAATAAGGAACATTGATGCAATTATAAGAGTTGATTCTGTGACAGTCAGCTGCTTTGCTATTTGCTAGTGCTCAACTAGCTGGAGTGTTTGCTCTTTCTAGAGCTCTTGAGTTATCTGCTCACTTGATCATCAATACTGACTTTGTCTCACGCTTCTTGCATGGGGAGCTCTATGTGCTGATCCTTTACTACTATGCTGTTTTGTTCTGAAAACAGTGTAACAAAGATAGAACTGTTAAGCCATTAAGAAGTGGTAATTGACTTTCTAATTGGTTCAAATTTGGTGTTAAAAAAGTTTTATAGTTTATGAATGTATACACCCTTATGTAAATGTTCCTTCCTTGGCGAGCTTAGATGTCTATGCGAATTAGAATGGAATAGAGTAGTCGTCTAATGACTAGAGTACTAGCACTCCTTGTGACCTTGGACAAGTCACTTAACCCCCACCCCCTCATTGCCTTACAAAGAAAACAAATTCCAAGTTATCAATGTTCCTGTTTAATGTGCTGAACCAAGTTTTAGTTGCAATGTGAACTGCTGTGACTAGTGGGGAAAGTGGTATTAAAAAATAATAATAACATAAAAAGTAAATGTATTTGTCATAAAGTGCTTGTTATGTTTTAATATTTGTTACCCCTTGAATAACCAGATTGACTATACCTTGTATATTGTTATAACTGGAGAGTACATCACAAATATAATTAGTGATATGAGTATGTAACATTTGATTTGGCAAATAGACAGAATACGTTTAGGAATGTAGATGAAAAAAAATAAAAAAAAAGTATGTTATAGGCTAGCTATGTGATAATTTAGTGCTAGCAATAGATGTATTGTAATTAACAATAGATAATATAATTCTGTTCAACAATTTAAGACTGTCATTAGGGATGAATAATTGTGCTTGTTTGCAATTGTATGGAATCAAGAGAGATGCTGTAGTAGAGAGTTGGATTTTTACAAATTATATATTGTATGCACTGAATCCTATGGGCCGAAGAAGAAAACTACTGTGAATGATAATGCTACTGAATACGGAGACTCCTGATAAAGAACAGCGATTCCGGCGGAACTACTCATGTTTGCGCAGCAGTGAAACCTGGGTGGACAGTCACAGAAAAAGCTTTATCTAAGATGTGCATGGCACAGCCCATGGTATGAAAGGATGCTGCCAAAGAATTTGGAGTAATGACTGGTGTCATGATATGAGGGACTAATCTCTGAATTATTGATAGATCTATGAGAAGCAGTTGACCATTGCTAGAAGAGGTAGTGCTTACAAGAATAATTGGTAAAGTCTTGCTCTCTGTACACATTTTTATTGAGGCTAAGCAAAGGCAAACAATGTCACATGATTTTGTATAACAACTTCCTCCAATGAACAAGATGGAGCTCACCTATGGACCAGATGTGTCTAGGACTCTGAAGGAACATCTTCAAAATGAAGCCTACAGTAGAAGATTTATTCTTGAACTGGACATGTTTCAGCTACCGCTTCTTTGTAATGATTCTTTATAGAATCACAGGGAGGACTGTAGGAATGGACAGGTAAAGGGGATACCAGAATCCCCAAGATGTAATTAAAGATAGATGAATTTCTTGATACAGATCTCTAAAAATGTGCTGATAGAAGAACTTTTTAACAATGACTGTCACAAGTTTGTCCTTTCACCTACTTCCTCTTAGGTGAAGTGGGATATCATGATCATGAGTTCTGTGTAACTGTTTTTAAAAATAGTTTGAGAACATTGTTAATGCAAGCATAAAGAGTAAACATAAGCTATGAACTGTGCAACCATAGTTCATTGTACAGTCAACTATAGGTCCCTGCTGGAACAGCATAATTTCTGCAACTCTGCAATTATAAAAAATTCTGTCATAATCAAGTAAATTTCATCTAATACACTGTAATCAGCTCTTACTCTGTAAAGAACTCTAGCGACACCTTGTGTTATTTCACGTTTATAATAAATGACAGTTACTTCCCTTTTTTTCTTTAATAAAAGGGGCCTCAAAGGAGGAAGACTTTGAATTCAACAGAGGTGGAACTGTGCTTTGTCCATGGACCTTCTGTTGTTTTCCCTCTGAGCTCAAAGAAAATAGCACTTTGTGTGTGATTGTGTTCTGTGTTACTCTCTGCTTATTTCTTACTGCATGGGGGACCAGAGACTGAAAGAGCTGTGGTATTGTGGCCAGATCATGGGTTTTCTTCACGTCCAAGGTGCATGCTTCCCTGCCAGGAGGCACCAAGGAGTGCGTCTTCTGACTCTTCAGTCGATGCATGGCCAACCCCACCACCATGGAGTTTTGCGGAAGTTGTGATTTCTAGAAGCCCAGGCTCCAGTGGACTCAATACATTGAGTCAAGCCGCTTGCTCACCACCAACATTGATGCCGGTGTCTCCCACATACGGAACATTAGCTGTTCCGGCATGGGCACCATAAGCAATTCCTTTGGAGGGGCCTCGTACTGGAGGATTTCTAGCTCTTCCACCTGAGGATTCTTCTCTGATTCTGTCAGAAACGCTAGGGCCTTACCCATGTCCCTGATGAAGTCAAGGAATGCCATGTCCTCCAGTGGAGACCGCCACTGGGGCTCTGAAGTAGTAGAGTCCGAGAGGATGTCATGATGGCAACTCCTTGTCCTCTGTCTCCCACACTGAGTAGTCCGTCAAGGACTCGATGGAAGGCTGGTCCACAGGCCCCAGGCCTGACCCCGGGCCACGGCCCTCAGAGACCCTGTGTCTGGCGCCGAGGGCACTGGCTGGGGACAATTATGGCTCCATCGAGCAGGAACTGGATCGAGACCTCAGCTGTGGATTGACTCAAGGCCAAAGGGTCTCGAGGATCGGCTCGGCCTCCAGGGACATCTTCGACGTTGAGGACCTAGTTGCCAGGACAGAGGAACTGGTCGTGCCAGACAAAAGTGCCTGCTGCTGGTCCACAAAGGTAGACAAACTGCGCTCCAGAGCTGCCATTCTGGACTCCAGGCCAGAAGGCTCTGCAGAATCGGCCCGACGCCCGGCTCAACGAGGATGGTGTCTGGTGACTGATGCCAGTTCAAGGTTGAGTCCTTTTGGGGGACCTTTGCAGGCCGCTCCCTCTCCAATCCCTCAGAAGAGTGTCTCAGACTGCGGGATGTGGCTTGGGACACACCCAGCCTATTGGATCCGTCCAGGGATGCTGCTTTTGAAGTCGTCTTCTTGGGTTCCCTCGAGCAGACCCCCTCTCCGAAACACCATGGCATCACTCGGGTTCTGTAGAGCCACCCCGAGATGTCATGGCTTCAGATGAGGCCCTGGCTGTCGGCAGTACTGGAGACTCGGGGAAAAACTTATTGTGCTGCTGCTGGCAGTTCTTGAGAGCCTTGTTGGACATCTTTTTGCAGAGACCGCATACTCTGAGGTCATGGCCTGGCCAAGAAAGCGAAGGCAGCAGTCGTGTGTGTCGGTCAAAGACATAATTTTGGCATACCGATCACACTTTTTAAAACTACTGGTAACCATGGGGGGAAAAAGTACCCCAGCAAGGTAGAAGACCCGCCGAGCTGCCAGTTGTAAAAAAAGGCACAAAGACACCAAAGAGGAAAAAAACTACAAAAAAGACCCGAACTTTATGCCGAGCCAGTGAGGTCGGGTGGCGGGAAGAGTACTGGTGCAGTACCAGATGAGAGTATGAAACTCAGGCTGAAAAATCAACTTTTTCTGAGGACAAGCCAGACCGATGTCTGAAGGGCTCCATGGAAAAAAAGAGACTGAGCAAGATGGCACCCTTGAGTAGGAAGGGGACCACACATGCATGATAGCATTGCCCAAAGGCTTTCTTTGAAAGCTGGGGGGATGCTTCCATGAGGGCTACATTGGTGTTGATGTCATCTATATGTGAGGACTGACTTCCTGCTTGTTTCTGGAGAACTGTGCCCTTCTTTTCTATTGCTAACTCCAGACTTTGCTCCTTTCACCTTGCTGCTCCTTATGCCTGGAATAATCTACCTGGGTCTGTGTGTCAGGCTTCATCTTTGGACCTTTTCAAATCCAGACTGAAATCTCACCTCTTTGCTGCCACTTTCAGATCTTGAGTCACCTAATCTCCTTTGTGTTTCCTTATCCTTTCCCCTAGATGTATCTTCTGTCTACAGCTACTGTATTGACTGTCTTGACTAGATTGTAAGCTCTGATGAGCAGGGAATGTCTTTTCCATGTGTCTGTGCAGTGCTGTGTATGTCCTGTAGCAGTATACAAATGTTCAGTAGTAGTAGTAGGAGGGGGAGGAGGGATCTAGACTGAGAAACTGAAAGACTAGAAGGAAAACTCCTGTGCTCTCAGGATCGCATGCAGGTGGCCATCTTCAGAGTGTGTCAACCACCTGGCTGGCTCACGAGGCGAGAGCCTAGGGCTTTGGGGTTGCTCCTCTTTTCTACAGCAAGGACTGTTATTGCCCTCAGGGATTTTGGGTCCCTATAGCTAGTCGAAATAAGAAGGTAGTTGTGGTCGAGTAGCTATGCTTAAAGAGGCTTTATTTCCTGTCCCGGGAGAATTCTTGCAACAAAATATCAAAAGCAAATAAACCATACAACTGGTATAATATAAAGGTGGGACTACAACTGGAACAGAAATGCTTAATGGCAGCTTTAACTGAACCAAAAAAGAAGGGAAAAACAGGGTTTTTACTCAGGCACTTTTAACTGTGAAATCTGTCCTCACAGATTTCACTCCAGACAGCTTTCTTAGGCTTCTAACAAAATGAGGTTATGCCATCTGAGAAGACAAGCGTACAATCCATTTTACACTCATCAGAATTATCCTCACCAAAGGCACAGTCCATATCTTCCGGTGAGTCCTGATAATTATGTCTTGCTGGGCTGTATTCTGGATAAGAGCTTGTTTCTCTCCTCTCTGCTGAGTCTGAGCACCACTCCCCCCTCTCACTGTGGAAAGGTTCCCTACCATATATTATTGAGTCTTTCTTTAGTGAGCCACACGCTTCATGACCACTGGGGGTAAAACTCAGTGCTCCTCTGGACAAGGTATTATGGCTTTCAGGCTGTGCTCTGCCTGGCTCTTGTGTGAACGGGAAGTGAAAGCTTTTCTTCCCTTTTCTTCCCTTTTCTTCCTTTCACAGGACGCTGCTCCAAAGCATGAGAAATATCACTGGGATAAGTATTCTGGCTCCCCAGGTTCCTGCTATGGTGGATTTCTCTTCTCCCTGCTCCTCGTGGTTTATAATGTGGAGACTCCCTCTGGCCCCACACGGACCCAGGCTTAGTGCAGCCTAACTTCTCAGCACTAACCTTGGTGAGCTCCGTTTGGATAAACCCCTCTGAGCTGCAGACTGATTCCACCTCTGAACCTTCAAGGTATGGCTCCTGGTTTCTCTGAGCGCTGTACTTTCCTCTGGCTTGAGTCCTCCCTGAGTCTCTGTCTCTCTTAACATCAGAGACTGGGTCTGACTCCTCGCTGGCGTCTCTGTACTTCCTTCCTTTCCCACGTGTGCCTGTATGTTTCTCTCTACGTGGCTCTCCAGCTGAATCTGCTCCAAATTCAGCATCTGTGTCCACTCTGCTCAAGGCTGACCTATTTTTATCTGCGTCATACCTTGAGAGCTGCGTTTGCTCAACTCTATGCAGCTGTCTCTGCTTTGCTGATGAGCTGTGATGTAATGTTAACTCTGGGCGTTTCTCTACAGCCTGTGCTTTTGTTTTGCTTGGTTGCCCCCGACAACCCCTAGCCATGTGCTCTGCACTGCTGTTTTTAAAACTACCCTGAGTGTTTTTCTCTATTTCCATCGGCTCAATCTGCCTTGCGCCATGACAAGTGGCAACAAGCTGCTGAGACTCCAGTCAGAGCTGCTACACAGCTCCATGCCAGGAGTGGCTAAGATCCAGGTCTGATTTTCTATATCCAAATGCAAAGGCTAGAAAGAACTTGCAGCAGAGGAACAGTTGTGATGTCTAGGAACGACTAACGGCCTTAGCATAGATATGAAAAAAAATTGTTTTAAAACATTAACATAAAAGCTTCACTACAGCCATATATAAAAATAATTTTAAAATTAATATATAAAATTGAAACAAATGGAATTCAAAAACTATATTGAACAGCACATAGTTGATAACATGTGGAGATAGTGTAGTTGCTTAACTATAACATTGCTCACATAACCTCGCGTTTCATTGGTTCCCTATCTGCATTTCAAACTTCTCCTGTTGACCTATAAGTGCATTCATTCTGCTGCTCCTCACTACCTTTCCTCTCTCATCTCTCCCTACACCCCTCCTTGGGAACTCCGCTCCTCTGGTAGATCCCTTCTATCTGTGCCCTTCTCTTCTACTGCCAACTCCAGGCTTCGGTCCTTCTACCTTGCTGCTCCTTATGCCTGGAATAAACTACCTGAGTCTGTATGTCAGGCTTCATTCTCTAGCCCTGTTCAAAACCAGGCTGAAAACTCACCCAGACCGCTTTTGGATCCTGACCTGCTTAGTCTCTTATGTGGGGTTTTTTTTTTTTGTTTTACTATTCCCCTAGTTGTATCCTTTACCTCAGCTATTGTATTGTCTGTCTTGACTAGATTGTAAGTTCTGACGAGCAGGGACTGTCTCTTACAAGTGTCTGTACAGCACTGCATATACGCTGTAGTGCTATAGAAATTATCAGTAGTAGTAATGCAATGACTGAAGAAGCCACACATCTTGGCACTGTAGCAGGTCACCAGCAGAGCCATCTTGGGGCACCCTAATGGCGAAGAATCAAGTGAAATGCCTCCTGCCTTTACTCCCACTCTCTAGGATCCAGAGAGTGCCAATTGAGATTGTCCACCTCCAAATTGCCCACCCTGGCAATGTGCTAGGAGGTTTTTCTCCACCCAGGTGAACAAACAAGAGACATCTCCAGGACCACTCTGGTACACCCCATGCTGCCTTGCAACTGATATAAGCCACCGCTGTGGCATGTCCAAAACCACTTAAATCGCCTGGCCCTTGACCAGGGGCCAAAAACACATGACAGCCAACCTGATAGCCTTCACCTTGAGATGGTTGATGGACCACAGCACCTCCCTGTGGTTCCAATGGCTCTGAGCCATTTGGTTTTGGCAATAGGCTTCCCAACCCAGCATGTCATCAGAAGAATCCACGACAATCGTCCAGCACCACCTTCAGATGACTTCGCTGCTGCCACCACTGCAGGCTGGTCTTTACTATAGGTAGGAGCGAAAGCCTGAGCTCAAACTCCTGAGAACTCTGAAACCACTGAGCCAATGGAGACCATTGGAGCAGTCGCATTTGAGCCCAAGCCCAAGCCCGAGCCCGAGCCCAAGCCCGAGCCCAAGCCCATGCCCATGGCACTATCTTGATATTTATTTATCAAAAATTTTATATTGCTTTTCACCGTGTCAAAGCGGTTTACAATAAACAATTTGAACTGGTTTACAGAGAACATTTAACTATATATAGATAGAAGAAACACATAACAATGTACATTTGAACAATTTGAACTTAGACTACTAAGTTATTTAACTATGTACAATGGATTTTGAGTGCTTTGCTATGTATAGGTTGTTTACAGTCATGTGCCCTGGGTGGGAGTGCAATGTGGTTAGGTAGGGTTACAGGTTGGTTATGTTACATCAGCGAAGTACTTGGCAAAAAGGTGGTCTTTTATCATCTTCCTGAATTCAGTGAGATCTGTGGATTTTCTGAGGTTATCATGGAGGGAGGGTGTGTATAATTCGAAGGACCTCTGACAGGCTTGCTGATTGTTTTTTGTTTTTTCAAGTGGTATTGTGAGAGTGTTTGCAGTGGACTTTCTTGTGGGTCAGATTGAAGCATGGGGGTGGAGTAACTTTTGAAGGCGTACAGAAGATAGGTTGTTGATGGTTTTAAATGTGAGGAGTGTGTGGCCTAGTATAAAATTCTGGCTTGTAAATGGAGCCAGTGGAGGCATTTCAGGATGGGTGAGATGTGGTCTGTTCTTGGAAGCCCCCTGGATTGTGCGGGCAGCAGTGTGCTGGGCTGTTTGTAAAGGGTAGGGTGTGGAATGAGGTAAGCGTTGGTATATGGCATTGTAGTAGTCTATGTATGGGATGGTGAGGGTTTGTAGTTGATAGTCGCCGCCATCAATCCGAGGAGCTGTAAATAATCCCAGACTCTGGGAGTCTGTTACAAACAGAACAGCGCCAGACAATCCAACAACATTTTGACTTTCTCCTCTCGCAGGAATACTCTGCCCACTTGTGTATCAAACTGTGCTCCCAGGAACTCCAAGGATTTGGAAGGCAGCAACTGGCTCTCCCCCCCCCCCCCCCCGACTGATCACCCAGCTGAGACTTTCCAAGATGGACACCACTTGGGTTGACACCCGAGATGCCTCTGATGGAGAACAGGCTGAGATAAGCCATTTGTCCAAATATGGATGCACACAAAGCCCTTGGCGCCGATCTTGGAGAACTTCCTTCAGGCAGTGGAGAGCCCAAATGGAAGAGCAGTGAACTAAAAGTGCAAGCCAAGCAAGGCAAAATGCAGATACTTTTGCTGATCCTCCTGGATCGAGATATGAAAATATGCTTTGGCGAAATCCAGAGATGCAAGAAACTCCCACTCTGTGCACTGCTTGAACAATTGATCTCAAAGTTTCCATTCAGAAGTGCAGGACACCCAAGTGCACGATGATACCCTTGAGGTCAAGAATAAGCCAGAAAGAGCCATCCTTTTTGGGCACGAAATAGATTGAATATCAACCCTTGCTGCAATTGTCCAGGGGACTGGGAACTACTGCTTTCAGGAGCAGCAACTTGTCCAAGGTGATCGGTGCTGCTGTTCCTTTTTTCACTGACCCACAGGGGGAGTTGATGAACACGTCTGGGATCAGCTCTTTGCATCCCAGGGCACAGTAACATTGAATAGTGTCTACCATCCAGCAATCCTTAATGACCTGGGTCCATTCCTGAAAGAAAAAGCGCAGCTTGCCTCCAACCCAGAATACCAGGGAATGGGCCCCCAGACCTTCATTGCACAACCGGGGGGGGGGGGGGGGGCCGGCCTCTGGAGAGGGCCATGTCCCTGGGCCCGCTAGCATCTCAAAAGAACTGAGAATGAGCCCAAAATCCAGAAGCAGATGGTAAAAAGGCTTTCCAGGCCAATAGGGGTGGGAGTCCCAAGACCCTCTGCAGTCCAGCCAGCGTGTCCATGAGGGTCTGGCATGTGCATCCACTTTGGGTATACCAAACCACACAATGCGCTCCTTCTACAGGAGAACGTGCTACTTCTTATACACCCATAGCCCCTTGAGCAGAGAGTCGGGAGCATCCCACTCTAATCAGATCATGTCCTTGATCACCTCCGGGACCAGGAAGATTGTTGTGGATTTATGTGCTCCTTGAAAGAGTGATGAACCTTCGACCTCTGCTCTGCATCTGGGTCATCGCCAAGTTCAAGGTGGATGGGACCCTAGAAATCAATGCTGCCAATTCCTCCTTCAGGAACAGGAAGATAACACCATAATCCTCTGAAGGCAAGAGCACGTCTTCGTCCACATCAGAGTCCAAAGCCAAGACATCCGAACCCAACTTACAATCCAAGTCTTGGACAGACCCCAGCTGCTCCATATCTCCAGAAGGTGACCTTCACCAGTAATGGTTAGCCACAAACAATAGGACAGGGCTTCCACTCTCAGTCTGCCCCTCAGAAAACTGCATTTGGGGGAACCCAGAAGCCACAGGGTATGAATTGCCACGCCAGAATGACCAGGCCTGTTGTGAAAAGGAAAAGAATTCTGGGGAGGATAATATGGGGTCTGGAATCTCTCCTCTTGGAAATGGCACTCAGCACCAGGAGACATAGCTACCTTGAACCCCGGGAGGACAGGGAGCAGCCAACAGCATAGTAGCCAGAACCTCTGTCTTTTCTGACCATCCTTACCCACAGCGCCATCCGCCGCCACCTGTACTGAGACAGGCAAAGTTGGACCAACTGCATCCCCTGGCTGAGGGGGTGGCGGGAGGAGGCCCTCCAGGGATGACTCAGAAGCTGCCATACAAGAAGAGCAGAGTCCAGAAGCCAGAGACAGGCACCTCCCTTGCCACAGGCTTGGAAGAAGACATAGAAGTTAAGGCACATTCAACAATAGCATGCGTTAAGGCTGTGGCAGCCCAGAAGATGCCATGTTAATAGTGCTTGTACAGCAATGCATGTAATGGGTGCTTGAGTAGGAATACATTTTGGAGCCTCTCGGGCGGAGTGCATGCAAAACTGCGCAACAGTGAAGTGCACAATACTAAAAGATACAACTAATATGTGCAGAAAAAAGGCGGGCAACACCCACATCATACCCAACAGTCGCTGGCGGTCCACCCCTAATTGCACCCCAGAAGCAATGATGAAGTCAAGCCTTGATACTCACTCTCTGAGAGCCCAGCTAGAAAACTCAAGCCAGGCTCAGCTCTCAGCCCTTGAAACTGCTTCTCTGACTTTGCACACACTGTTTCTTAAGGTGGCTGGCAGACAGATTCCTTCAAGAGCCTTCTGCGATTTTTGGAGTGAGCAGGGGGGATATAGGAAGGGGGGCGTTGAGGTTGTGCATTGCTGAATTCTTCCAAATCCTTCCAGTTTTTTTCCTGGCTGCTCAATAGGCTCTTTTTATAAGAACGTGGAACTGAACCAATTTTCCCTCCTCCTATGGCTACCAAAATGATCGCAGTCTAGTGGAGCCTCCTACGACATGCTCAAGTGAGAGAGTCACCCTCAAGGTGGTCATTCACAAATAAATTCAATCTTTCCTCTCAAATGTCTCAGAGTTTCTTCAGAATGGAGAAAGTCCATCCACCATCTGCTAGAGATAAAATACTGAAGGGACCTCTGGTGACTAAGGTGCATAGAGGCATCGGCTTTTCATTGGTTCTCTGTCTCTACCAATCTGATGGGAGGGGAACACATCCCACTTGTCTGGACTGGTCTAGCAGGACAATATAGAATGTGATTCTCAATGCCAATGCATCCACAGCATCTATGCAACTCCAGGACCAATAAAACAGATAAGGTAGTAACTCACCTGTAGCAGCTGTTCTCTGTGGACAACCAGAATAAGCTCACAGATATGGGTGACGTCCCCGATGGAGCCCCATGCAGAACGCTCTCCAACTTCCATTGGAAGCTTTTGAGAGGCTGCACTGCACCTGCATGCCTCCTTCGTGCCTGCTGCCAAGGCACCAACATAGCTGATAACATAGCTGTAGCAGAAGATAACTCCTTGGGGCAGTGAGAGGATTGCGAGGACTTATTCCTGTTGTCCATGGAGAATACCTGCTACAGGTGAGTAAATATCTTTTCTCCATGGACAAGCAGGAATGAATCCTCACCTATGAGACTCCCAAACTACAGGCTACCAGAAACAGAGGAGACCACCGAGAAGCCCAACAGTGGTAAACTCAACTGTGAAATGGCGAGAGGCCAGAACAACTCAACCACCCACTATGTACAAAATGAGTGAATTTCTCTCTTCCCCTTTTTCTTTTGGGAGCCTGGACAGAACAGAATAGGCCTAGGGGAATAGAGTTGGATTCTAATCCTAAACAGATTCCAGAGTACAGATTGGCCGAAGTTGCAGTTGCATCAGGAATCCTCATCTAGGCAGTAATGAGATGTAAATGTGTGGACCAAAGATCACATTGCAGTCCTGCAGATCTCTTCCATGGAGACTGAGCGTAGGTTGGCCACCAACACAGTCAAAGCTCTGACAATAATAAGCAGTGACATGACCATCAAGGTTCAGACCTGCTTGGGCATAAGTGAAAGAGTTGCAGTCTGCCAGCCAAATTGATAGAGCATGTGGTGGGGTTGCATTCTGTTAGAGAGAGCATTGAGTCACAAAGGATTAAAGTTTTGCAGGAAACAAAATTCACTGTAGAATTTCTGTGGAATCAAATTCCATGGAAGGGGACGGGGAAGGCAATGGCAGTGGGGGTGTACTACTGACTGCCGGGCCAGAGTGAACAAATGGATGATGAAGTGCTCAAAGAAATCAGGGAAGCAAACAAAAGTTACAGTACAGTAATAATAATGGGTGATTTCAATTACCCCAGTATCAACTAGATCAGTGTCATGGCAGGACATGTTAGGGAGATAAAGTTTCTAGATGAAATAAATGACTGCCTCTTGGAGCAGCTGGTTCATGAACTGACCAGAGGGGAAGCCATTTTGGACCTAGTCCTTAGTGGAACACAAGATCTGGTGCAAGAGATAAGTGTGTTTGGGCCACTTGGCAATAGTGCTCATAGCATGATCACGTTTAATTTAATAAATGGAGGAAGGACAGTAAGGAAATCCACAGTACTACCTTTTAACGTTCAAAAGGAAGACTATTATAAAATGAGGAAAATAGTTAAGAAAAAACTAAAAGGAGCAGTTGCAAAGGTTAAAGATTTACATCAAACATGGGTGTTGTTTAAAAATACTATCTTGGAAGCTCAGACCAGCTTTATTCCATGCTTTAAGAAAAGTGGAAAGACGTCCTAAAAAACTGCCAACATGGTTTAAAGGTGAGGTCAGAGAGACTGTTGCCAAAAAAGCATCTTTCAGGAAATGGAAAAAGGAGCCAAAATGACAAAAGCTGGATACAACATAAGCACTGGAAAGATAGATGTAAGGTATTGAGATAAGACAGGCAAAGAGAAAATTTGAGAAGAAGCTTGCTATGGAAGCAAAAATGTGCAATAAAACCTTTTTCAAGTACATTCATAGCAAAAGACCTATGAGAGAGTTAGTTGGACCATCAGATGATAAAGGGGAAAAAGGGGCACTAAGAGGGGACAAGGTCATAGTGGAGAGACTGAATGAATTCTTTGCTTTGATCTTTACTGAGGAAGATGTAGGGATGTTACCCATGACTGAAAAGGTATTTAAAGATGATGCTGCAGAAGAATTGAAAGAAATATCAATACACCAGGAAGATGTATTACAACTATTTGATAAACTGAAGAGTAGCAAATCACCTGGACTGGATGGTATACATCCAATGTAGATCAACGCCTGGATATGAAAGCTCACATTGGAAACATAGTCAGATCCTTCTACTACAAGATCCGCTCACTTAGGCATCTGTAGGCTCCATGCTTGAACCAACTGACTTTCGGACAATTTTCCAGGCATTGGTCATACCTCATTTCGACTATGCCAATGCCATATTACAAGGTCTTCCCCAGTCTACACTAAACCCGCTGCAGCTAGCCATGAAAACGGCAGCAAGAATCCTCCATGGAGCCTCCAGGAGCGACCACGTGACGCCTCTGCTAATACAGTTGCATTGGCTACCCATCCAGGCTAGAATAGTTTTCAAGATCTTGATAATCACTTTTAAAGCTGTTCACAATCTCTCATCCACATCCTTAACCTCCCTCATCCATGCCACATCACCAAACAGAGCAAGAAGATCCACGGCTATAAACTCCCTAACCGTACCAAAGGCACTTACTGTTTGCACTAAATCGACAGCCAACAGGGCCTTCAGTCTCAGTGCTCCAAGATACTGGAATGCATTACCCCATGATATCCGGGCTATTAAGAATCTACCACAGTTTAGGAAAGCCCTCAAAGGTCACCTCTTCAACAAGTACCTTACTGAGCCCAACTGCATCCCCTAGAGCTCCAAGACACCCCCCATACCATCCACATTCCCAGACAAACTTATAGCATACCAACAACACACCAAGTTGACACTCAAACCCATGACATGGATTGTGTTTTCTCCATGTAGTAAGTTTTGTAAATAGTTACCCCTGTTATCCAAGTTTTTGTTCCCTGTTATCTGTAAACTCATACATGTTATATGTACTGAGCATTTTGTTCCATGTAAACCGTGCTGATGCCGAATAGTGCGGTATATAAGAGAATGTAAATAAATAAATAAAATACTATTAGTAATCTGTGAACTATCATTAAAATCATCTGCAATACCTGAAGATTGGAGGATGGCCAATGTAATGCCCATTTTTAAAAAGGGTTCCGGGGTGATCCAGTAAACTACCAACTGGTGAGCCTGATGTCAGTACCAGATTTTTAGAAAGCCTTTGACAAGGTCCCTCATGAGAGACTTTTGGCGAAATTAAAAAGTCATGGGATAGGAAGCAGTGTACTATTGTAGATCAGGAACTAGTTAAAGGATAAAAAGCAGAGGATAGGGCTAAATGGCCAATTTTCCCAATGGAGAAAGGTGAGTAATGGAGTACTCCAGGGATCTGTGCTAGGTCCGCTGCTTTTTAACATGTTCATAAATGACCTGGAAATGGGAATAATGAGTGAGGTAATCAAATTTGCAGATGACACAAAATTATTCAAAGTTGTTAAAACCCATGAGGATTGTGAAAAACTGCAAGAGGGCCTTGATAAATTGGAAGACTGGTCATCCAAATGGCAGTTTAATGTGGACAAGTGCAAAGTTATGCACCTAGGAAAGAACAACCCAAACTATGGTTACACAATGCAAGGTTCCACATTAGGAACCAACTGCCCAGTGTGCAGCGGTGGCCAAGAGAGCAAATAGAATGCTAGGTATCATAAGGAAAGGAATGGAGACTAAAACAAAGGATATTATAATGCCTCTATATCGTTCCATGGTGCGACCGCACCTTGAATATTGTGTGTAATTCTGGTCGCCATATCTTAAAAAGGATATAGCGTTATTAGAAAGATTAAAGGAGATGGAAGTATACCCCTATGAAGAGAGGCCAAAAAGGTTAGGGCTCTTCAACCTGGAAAAGAGACAGCTGAGGGGAGATATGATAGAGGTCTATAAATTAATGAATGGAGTGGAATGGGTAAATGTAGATCGATTGTTTATGCGATCAAAATATAGAAAGACTAGGGGACATGGAATGAAGCTACAGGGTAACCTATTTAAGGCTAGTAAGAGAAAAAAATTTCATTCAATGTGTAATTAAACTCTGGAATTCATTACCTGAGGATGTAGTAAAAGCTGTTAGTGTAGCCGGGTTTAAAAAAGGTTTGTACAGGTTCCTGGAGGAAAGGTCCATAAACCATTATTAAAGGGAACCTGGGATATTCACTGCTTGCCCCAATATAAGCATTGTAAAACCTGTCTCTCTTAGGGAAACTGCTAGGTACTTGTGACCTAGATTGGCTACTGTGGAAACAGGATATTGGGCTTGATGGACCTTGGTCTGACCCAGTATGACATATCTTATGTTGAATCATCACCCCCTAGCTTATTGGGGTCAAAAGGAACAAAAAGCTGGATGGACTTTCTATGGGCTTTTGTCCACTCTAAGTAGAAGGCTAAGGCTCGCTTACAGTCTAACATCTGCAACACAGCTTCCTTTCAAGGTGCATGAGGTCTCAGGGGGAAAAATGTTGGAAGAACTGATTAAGGTGGAAATCCAATACCACTTTTACAGCGAAGTTAGGATGAGTATGAAGGATCACTCTATTGTGGTGGAATTTGGTGTAAGGCAGATGAACCACTAAGGCCTGACGCTTGCTCATTCTACATGCTGAAGTGATCTCCACCAGAAATAATATCTTCCCAGTCGAGAACTTCAGAGGACAGGAACTGAGCGGCTCAAAGGGAGCTTTCATGAGCTAGGCAAAAACCTCACTGAGATTCCAAGACATCACGGGAGGCTTGTTAGGAGGCTTCAAGAGAAGCAAGCACTGCATAAAGCAAACAACTAAAGTCTGCACTGAGATGGACTTGCCTTCCACACCTCGACAGCAAGCTCTAATTGCACCGAGTTGGACCTTGACGGAGTTGGACTTAAGTATAAACTCAGAGAGGTGAAGATATTCAAGCAGTTTTTGTGTGGAACAGTCAAAACAATCTAAGGCCTGGCTCTCACACCAGAGAGCAAGAGCAAGACTAAGGAGTATGTTTACTAAAGGGCGGTAAGGGAGCCGCGGCTAAAAAGTGTTAACGGCTGCAATAAGAGTGTTTCCATGCAGTAAAGGCTGGGGCAGGGAGTAGGTGTTCTGGTGATAAGGGCGCTAGGCTCCACATATCGCGCACTAAGAGGGCATCGGGTGTTAAGATGACAAGCATTTACCTTAAGCTCCGAAAACGGCTGTAACCTTAACGCAGGATAAGGGAGCCCCAGCAAAAGTCAAGTTAAAACTTACGGATGGAAGGACAGGTAGGAGCTGATGTACCTGAAAGATCCATGGGCATCCTACGTGGCAGTCAGTGAGTGGGATGAGCATGTGGGAGGCAGCTGTACTGATTAAGTGAGGGGTGCTGTCATGTTTCTAATATGGTTTAATGTCAGTGTGTGACATAGAATGGGGAAAACGTGCTCCCCTGTGGAGCCAGAATCGCCACAATGTGTGCATCAAAAGGACAATGGAGCAGGAGTGGTGACGTACACATCAGTCACAGGAGAGGTGCGAATGATACATCAAAATGAGGAAAAGGTTCCTGTGTGGGCCATGGTTTAGCAGTTGGCAGGAGAATACATGGCTGCACAGAATAGCAGATGCTGATGGTTGAGCTGAAGGAAGGATGGTGGTAGATGAATGTGATATGGGCTTGCAAGCCTTATGTACCTGATGTGAACTCACAAATGCAGTTGTGTGTGTTAAAAAAGAGTGGCTGTGCCACGGGGAATCCCTAATACCTGCTATGTGGGTCTCAGAGCTGTCCCAGCCTCCCATGCATCATACAACCCTCCTGAGAAATGTGCATATAACAACTGGACAAGTCGCTCATACTGGCCAAATGGAACAAGGAAGTGTGATGAGCCCTGAAGGTGGCTACCCCAGGGGAGGATGTGGCTACATGGAATGCATAGATGTGATAGAGCCAAAGCTGTACAGTCACAGATCTGATGAAATAGTTGAATCACGTGGTTTTGTTTTTTCATATATGTATTTAACTGGTTGTGTTTATACCGCTTTATCATTTGTCAAAACAGTGTATGTTGTAACTTAAATATGGTGATGTACATTAAAAATAGGGACATTGCTAACTTAAATTCATTTGAGGCAATGGAGGGTTAAGTGACTTGCCCAAGGCCACAAGGACTAGAGGTCATTCTATGATGGATTTTTCATACATAAAAAGTCTCTAAAAACTTTTCCTACCAGTTGCACAAGGAGTGCTAGTGGGACTTTAACCCTGCTCTCTTGGTTCTATTAGGCTAGACCTTCATTCAGGTGCCATACATCTGCAGGGTGAATGTTTGATCCTGTACAGTGGGTTACAGCAAATAAAATCATGCTTTCAGAAGGGCATGATTGTAAATTGCATATTTGTAAACACAATGTGCTATTGGAACACATCAAATAAATATATGAATGTGTGTCTGCCAGTCAAAACAAACCCTAGCCTGTTCTTGCCATTAAAATTAATTGAGTATCCCATAGCCACAAAGAGAATAAGTGGGAATTGAACCCTCGTGCATTGCTTACTGAGCTAGTGCTCTAACCATTAGACTACACCTCCACATCATTTTGCATAGTCATGTCTAGAAAGCATAGTTACTCACCTGTAACAGGTGTTTTCTGGGGACAACAGGAATCAGTCCTCACATATGGGTGATGTTGGCACTGACTGAGCCTGTGTGGATCCACTCCCCAGTTTTCAAAGAAAGTCTCTGGGAGTTAAACCACGCATGCTCAGTCACCTTTCCGCCCAAGAGTGCCATCTTACTCAGTATGATGACATAGCTTAATCAAGCATAAAAAGAAACTCCGCCTTCTTGGGAAGGAGGGAGGGTTGTGAGGACTGTTTCCTGCTGTCCCTGGAGAACACCTATTACAGGTAACTATGCTTTCTCCAGGAACAAGCAGGAAGTCAGTCCTCACATATGGGACTCCCTAGCTACAGGCTACCGAAAACCTGTAGGAGCCCCCGACGACACAAAAAAGCAAATCGTGCAGGGCAGCAAGGAACACTGAATGGCTTGAAGTCCAGAGATGCAGCTGCAGCACTGAGCATGGAATCACCTCAATGGTAGCCTGGATACAACAGGCCAGAGGGAAGGAGTTGCATTATTCCTCAAAGAGGTGACAAAGTAGTGCCTGGTTGAAGGTGCTGTCACGCAGTGAACTTTCTTCCAAGAAATAATGCGCTGCAAAGATATGGACCGAAGACCAGGTGACAGCTTGGCAAATGTCCAGCGGAACAGAGCACAGGTTGACTGCCAATGCCACCATGGTGCACACATTGTACGTGGTAACGTGATGCTCCAGGGAGAGTCCAGCCTGCTCGTAGGTGAAGGTAGACAGGGTACGCATGGAGATGGCAACCCTGAATCTGTTAGCATCATAGGTGACTAATAGCTGCAATGAGTGGCGATGGGGCTGTGTCCTCTGAAGATAGGACAGAGCCCTCTTGCAATCCAGGGTGTAACGAAGCTTCCGCATGGAAGGTGTGAGGCCTGGGAAAGAAAGAGTAGTTACTCACCTGTAACAGGTGTTCTCCAGGAGCAGCAGGAATCAGTCCTCACATATGGGTGACGTCGGCACCGACGGAGCCCCTGTGCGGAGCATTTCCCCAGATTTCATAGAAAGCCTTTGGGAATGCAGCGGGCATGCACGGTCCCCTTCCCGCCCAAGGGTGCCATCTTGCTCAGTCTGATGACATAGATAAAAGACAGCAAAAATAGCAAAAATAAATCATATGACTGCAACTCCGAGGGGAGGAGGGAGGGTTGTGAGGACTGATTCCTGTTGCTCCTGGAGAACACCTGTTACAGGTAACTACTCTTTCTCCAGAACCAAGCAAGAAGTCAATCCTCACATATAAGACTCCCTAGCTTAAGGCTACCGGAGACCTCAAGCGGAAAAATGAGCTCCCTCTAGCTCGTCAGCACAGAAGGAAGGAATCTTCTCTGAGAACGCCCCCGACCGGTAGCCCAACATCAGGGCCGGAGGGTAGGAGTTGCCTAAACCCCAAAGAGATTATGGAGTACTGCCTGTCCGAAAGCACTGTCCCTGCGGGACTCCCTCTCAAGGCAGTAATGGGCCGCAAAGGTCTGGCTTGAAGACCAAGTAGCGGCCCGGCAGATGTCTGCTAACGGAACAGAGCGGAGATGAGCCACTGACGCAGCCTTCGCCCTGACACGATGAGCCGTGACTCGACCCTCCAACGAGAGGCCGGCTGCCCCATAAGCCCAGGCGATACAGTCAGCGACCCAGATGGACAACGTACGCTTGGAGACAGGGAGCCCCAACTTATTGGGGTGAAAAGAAACGAAAAGCTGAACAGCCTTCCGATGCTCCCGCGTACGGTCAAGGTAGGACAACGCCCTCCTACAGTCCAGGGTATGCAAGACCATCTCAGCCCGGTTGGCATGCGGCCTGGGAAAGAAGGTCGGAAGAACCACCTCCTGATTGAGGTGAAAAGGTGAGACAACTTTAGGAAGAAACTTAGGGTGAGTCCGTAAGACTACCCTATTCCTGTAGAACCTAGTGTAAGGAGGATCAGACACTAGTGCCTGCAGTTCACTCACTCGCCTAGCAGAGGTGAGAGCTACCAGAAATAAAGTTTTCCAGGAGAGAAAACGGAGAGGGCAGGTAGCCATAGGTTCAAAAGGCGGACAAGTAAGCCGCTGTAATACCACATTCAGATCCCACTCAGGGGCCGGTGGACGCAAAGGAGGCTTAAGCAGGAGACCTCTGAGGAAACAAGCCACCAAAGGGTGGTTGGAAAGAGGCTTGCCGTCCACCGGCGAGTGGTGTGTTGAGAGAGCACTAAGGTGAACCCTGACAGAGTTAGACTTAAGGCCCAGATTGGAGAGGTAAAGCAAATATTGCAATACTACCGCTACCAAGCAGGAGAAGGGATTCTCGCTGTGCTGGGCACACCAGGCGGAGAATCTACGTCACTTAAGAGCGTAGGATTTCCTGGTGGATTGCCATCTAGAAGCTAAGACGACATCTTCCACCTCTCGAGGCAGTAGTAGGGGAGCCAGGACTACCCTTTCAGCAGCCAGTCAATCAGATGAAGGGACTAGAGGTTGGGGTGCAAGAGAGTCCCCTGATCCTGAGACAGGAGATCGTGTTGAAACCCCAGAGGAAGAGGGGTGTCCACCGCTAGCTGTAGCAGAAGCGGGAACCACGGTTGCCTCGGCCACCTGGGGGCTATGAGAATCAATGAAGCCCCGTCCTTGAGGACTTTGAACAGCGTTCTGGACACTAGTGGTGTGGGAGGAAACGCATACAGTAGGCCTGTGGACCACGAGATCAGAAACGCATCCGCTGCTACTCTGAGGGGATGCGGTTGTCTGGAGCAAAATCTCGGGAGTTGCCGGTTCAGAGGATTGGCGAAAAGATCCATGGTGGGGAGTCCCCACCTGAGAAAGACCTGCTGAACCACCAATGGGTTCAATCTCCATTCGTGTGGTTGCAGGATCCTGCTCACTCTGTCTGCCAGGTAATTTTCCTGACCTGGGAGGTAGACAGCCTTGAGAAGGATCCCGTGATTGACAGCCCAAGAGCACAGCCGTTGTGCCTCCTGACAAAGAAGGAGGGAGCCTGTGCCTCCTTGTTTGTTCACATAGAACATGGCAACTTGATTGTCTGTCTGAACCAGTACAGACTGGTGAGAGGCGAGGTGGGAGAAGGCTCTCAGAACTAGGCATATCGCCCGGAGCTCCAGGAAGTTTATCTGTTGAGTAGCCTCCCAAGGGGTCCAGAGACTCTGAGTACATGTCCCTTGGCAATGTGCTCCCCAACCGAGAAAAGAAGCATCTGTTGTGAGCACTTGAGTAGGCGGAGGGGATTGAAAAACCACTCCGAGCACCAGATTCGGAAGATGAAGCCACCATTGCAGAGAGGAGACCAGTAGGTCGGATATCTTTACTGAGTCCGCTAGGCTCCCTGTGGCTTGATGCCACTGAGTGCGAAGGCACCACTGAGCAGGCTGCATGTGCAGGCGGGCATTGGGGGTGACATGAACCGTGGAAGCCATATGGCCGAGTAGTCTCAGGAATTGCCTGGCAGAGACCAGGGAATTGCTGCGAAACTGGCTGGCCAGATCCATTAGCCTGTGGGCCCTGTCCAGAGGCAGAAAAGCCTTTGCTTGAAGAGTGTCGAGCCTGACCCCCTACGAACTCCAAGTTCTGGGACGGGAGCAAAGTGGACTTTGCGAAGTTTATGACAAACCCCAAGTGCTGAAGCAGAGCCACAGTGCGAAGGGTGGCCTGGTTGGCCTCCTGGGAAGATAGGCCCCTTATGAGCCAGTTGTCCAGGTATGGAAACACAAAAAGACCCTGAAGCCTTAGGTAGGCCGCCACCACTGCCAGGCACTTGGTGAACACCCTGGGAGCGGAGGACAGGCCAAAGGGTAGTACTCTGTACTGATAGTGGTTTCCTCCCACAACAAACCTGAGATATTGTCTGTGGTCTGGATGAATAAGGATGTGAGTATACGCATCCTTTAGATCTAAGGAGCATAGCCAGTCTCCCTGCTGGAGGTAGGGCAGCAGGATTCCAAGGGTAAGCATCTTGAACTTTTCCCTCTCCAGGAACTTGTTGAGGTTTCGCAAGTCTAGGATGGGTCTGAGGCCTCCTGTTCTTTTTGGTACCAGAAAGTACCTGGAATAAAAGCCGTGACCTCTCAGGTGGTGGGGCACCAGTTCTACAGCCTGATCCTTTAGCAGACCTGCTAACTCCTGAAGGAGTAGGTCCCTGTGCAGAGGGGGTCTTGGAGGCTCCCCTGGAAAATAGGAGGGAGGTACCTGGTGAAAATGGAGAAGATAGCCCTTTTGGACTATGTGAAGAACCCAGGTATCTGATGTGACGGCTGACCACCTGTGGGCAAAGTGGGCTAGCCGGCCTCCTGTGCTGAGAGAAGCCAGCTGAGGAGAAGAGGCTATGCTTTTTGAGTCAAAAACCCCCACCCTGCTGAGCAGGGGCCGGTATTGGTGGCTTGGGGGCCTTCTGCCTATGGGGCCCTTGACCCTGCCCCTTGGCCTGCTGACCCTGTTGGGGAGCAGCAGAGGCCTGATAATGAGGGTATTGTTTATAGGCAGATGACTTCCTCGGCTAAAAGGTCTTTTTTCCCGAGCTCTTCTTCTTCTGAGAAGGGGCAGAGGTTTTTCTGGAAAGCCTAGTCCTGGTCAGAGTCTCGGTCTCGAGTTCTGCAGCCTTTTCAGCCATGGGCTTGCCAAAGAGGTTTTCACCTCGGCAGGGGACATCGACCAACTTGTCCTGGACCCATGGCTCGAGGTCGGATGACTGTAGCCAAGCCTGTCGGCGGGCACCGATGCCGGCCCCGGCTACTCGGGCCGAAGCCTCGAAGCCATCGTAGGCTGCTCGAGAGATAAACTTCGAGCACTCTCGAATACCAGTGGACAAGGCCTGGAACCTCTGCAAAGGTTCCTCGGAGAGACCAGCAGAGAACCCGGCAATCTCCTTTGCCAGGTCTCGGAGGTACATGCCCATGTAGAGCTGGTAAGTCTGGACACGGCAAGCAAGCATAGAGCCCTGGAAGCACTTCTTACCGAGGGCATCCAGGTTCCGGGCCTCCCGGCCGGGAGGCACCGAAGAGTGCATCTTCTGACTTTTCAGTCGATGCATGGCCGATTCCACAACCATGGAGTGGTGCGGTAATTGTGCCTTTTGGAACCCGGGGCTCTTGCGGACTCGATAAATGGAATCGACCCTCTTGCTTAACACCGGCATCGAGGCCGGGGTCTCCCACATGCGGAAGAGCAGCCGCTCCAGCATCAGAGGAACCGGAACAGTAAAGGCCTCCTTCGGGGGAGAGTCATACTGGAGGGCCTCAAGCTCCTCGGCTTGAGGCTCCTCCTCGGGATCCGCGGGGAAGGCCAAGGCCTTGGCCATATCCCGTATGAAGTCCGAGAACCGGGTATCCTCCGGTGGGGACAGTCTCCGAGGTTCGGACTCGGGTGAGTCCGATGGGACACACCGAGTCCGATGAGTGTCGGGTGACTCTTCGTCCTCCGTCTCTCAGCCCGACTCCTCGGAGGAGGAATCGAGTGGCTCCGGTCGGGCAGGCACCGATGCCCTCCGCCCCGACACCGAGGGTATCGGCGTCGACGACCTCGGCCCCGAACGGGAGGTTGAAGGAGACCGTGGCCGAGGATCGACTCAAGCCCTCATGGAGTCGAGGATCGGCTCGGCCTCCGGGGTCGACTTGGACGTCAAGGTCCCGGTGGTCGGGGCAGATGCACCGGTGAGACCGGCAATCAATGCCCGCTGCTGTTCCATGCAGGCAGCGAAGCTGCTCTCCAAGGCCGTCAACCTGAGTCCGAGCTCAGGAGACCCAGCAGCCCCCGACTCGGGCCCCGACAGCGGCTCCCTCGGAGGAGAGTCAACGAGGACAACAGCACTTACGTGTCCAGGAGACTCCATCTCGACACGAGGATGCTTGGCAGGCCTCTCCGACTCCGAAGACCCGGGACGGCTATCGGGGCTATGCGACCTGGCCCTCGAGGAACCAGGAGCGTCCACCGATGCCGCCCTCGCGGGTTTCTTCTTCCTTCGATGTTCCCGCAAAGGAGACCCCTGCTCAGAGGAACCCCGACGCTGCTCAGGGCCGGAGTCCCGAGACGTCGAGGCCTCTGACGAGGTCCGGGCCCGGCCGGACGTGGAGTCAGAAAAAATCCTATCCTTCTGGTGCTGCCGACGCCTCAATGCCTTCGAGGACATTTTGCCACATGGACCACAGATCATCGGGTCCGAGGCAACGGAGGCAGCAGTCATGTGTGTCGGTAAGAAACATAAGTTTCTTACACCGATCATATTTCTTAAACCCGCTGGTAGCCATCGGGGGAAAAAGAGCCCCTGCTAGGTCAAAAGACCGGGCTGCCAGGGAAAAAAGGCGCGAACGCCAGTCACAAAGGACAAAAACCGAAAAAGAGAGAAAAGGACTCGATACTGGCGTATCGGTCCGAGCGGGAAAAGGATCCGGCGTCAAACCAGAGAAAAACAGGGAAAATCAACTTTTTCCTTGGGGAAAAATGAACTACGTCCGTCGGGCTCCGCGGGAAAAAGAAGACTGAGCAAGATGGCACCCTTGGGCGGGAAGAGGACCGCGAATGCGCGCTGCAATTCCCAAAGGCTTTCTTTGAAAGCTGGGGAAATGCTCTGCACGAGGGCTCCGTCGGCGCTGACGTCACCCATATGTGAGGACTGACTTCCTGCTTGGTCCTGGAGAAAGTGGGAAGGACCACCTCCTGGTTCATGTGAAAAGCGGGACATCACCTTCGGCAGAAATTTAGGGAGTGTCTGGAGAACAACCCTCTTTCTGTGGAACCTGGTGTAGGGGGTGTGAACCACCAACACCTGCAGCTCACTGACTCATCTGGCTTAAGCGAGCGCTACCAGGAACACCACTTTCCATGACAAGTACATGAGATGGCACGTAGCCAGAGGCTCAAAGGAGGGAGCCATCAGCTTCCCAAGAACGTTCAGGTCCCATACCATAGTCGGTGGGCATATGGAGGGGCCATGAGAGGAGAAACCTCCTCATGAGATGGCCCATTAGCGGGTGCATAGGGACAGACTGCCCGTTGACAGAGTGATGATGCACCGCTATGGCACTGAGGTGAACCCTGACAAAGTTGGACTTCAGACAAGTCCAAGAGAGGTGCAAGAGATATTGCAGATGGTCCTGCACTGCACAAGAGAAGGGGTTGAGATTCTTGTCTGAGCACCAGAGAATCAACATCACTTGAAAGCATACGATTACTGTGTAGTCCTTGCGCGATGTCAGTAGAACGTCCTCCACCTCCATGAAGAGGCGGAGGTGTGCTATGGCTAGCCTTTCGGCATCCACTCCATCAGGGTGAGGGACTGGAGATTGGGATGGAGAAGGGTCCCATTCTCCTGTAAGAGCAGGTCTGGGTCCTGGCCCAGGCTGTATCAGGGCCACTCGGAACAGCTGTTCTATTGGTATCAAACTTTTTATCTATTTAAGTTTATTACATTATTATTTAAACTTCTTTTAGCTCCGTATATTGGTTGTACTTACATTGGTTTTATATGTTACATTGGTTTAAATTGGAATCTCTATTTATATGTCTTAGTTCATTCTCTATGTTCTTTTTAATATTTAGGTTATATTTATAGTTATGATTTTAAATGTTTTTTTATGTATATTATATATTGTTTTTTAGCCATTAATGCCCCTGAGGAAGGTTTTTACAAAACACGGCCAGTGTCGGGCCAGTGGTTGAAGTGGATTAATTCAATAAAAGTTTTCAATCTTTACACGTCCCTTTGTTGCAGTCCACGTTTCTTACTGGGTTGGTCTTTGCACGTGGACTCGTGCTTGGATTGTTGGACCTTTGGGTAATAGCATCCTGAGGTGTGCCTGTGGGGTCACATGCACAGTTGAGGGCATGTGCCCCAAGAGACGCAGCAGAAGTCTGGCGGCAGAAAACATTGAGTGGATCTGCACCTCTCCTTCTAGTGATGCGAGACGCTGCGCCAGCCTAGAGAGAGAAAGGCTCTGGCTTGCATCGAGTCTAGGAGGGCTCCAATGAACTCCAGGTGCTGAGTTGGAAGAAGTTGCAACTTTGGGAAATTGATTACAAACCAGAGTCTGCAGCACCCTGATGGTATGGTGAGCTGCATTGCAGGCCTCCTCTAGTGAGCTGGCTTTTATGAGACAGTCAGCCAGATAAGGGAAGATGAAGACTCCCAGCAATTGAAGGTGAATGGGGATGACCACCAGGTACTTGGTGAATACCCTAGAGGCCAAGGAGATGCCATAGGGGAGCATCCTGTACTGGTAGTAGCAACCTCTATTAACAAGCAGAGGTACTGACTGTGCCGGGGTGGATCAGGATGTGGGTACAGGCATCTTTGAGATCCAAGAAACATAGCTAGTCTTCCCAGAGGAGACTGGGCAGCAGTGTTCCAAGGGATAGCATCTTGAACTTCTCCTTGACCAGAAAGCGGTTTAGGTCCCGCAGATCCAGGATGGGCCAATAGCTGCCTGTCTTTATTGGGACAAAGAAGTAGAACCTCTTGCCCCAGAGGGGCTGAGGTACTGGCTCCATGGCCTGGTCCCCCAGGAGGGACTCAAGTTCATTCTGCAGGAGCTCTCTGTGCAGGGAGGTCATGGGAAGTTCCCCTGGAAAGGAGGCGGCGGCATCTGGTGAAAATGCAGAAGGTAGCCCTCTTGCACCACCTGCAACACACAAGCATTGTGGTAAAGCCCAGCCAGAGGGCATTACCTCATGTGTACTTCAGGCACTGGCCTTCTGAGGGAAGGCATGTTATGTCCAAGGAACCACATGGGCCATGGCTTTGAAGCCATCAAAAGCTGCCTGAATTTGAAACTTGGAGCATTCTCTGGAGACAAGTGTCCAGAAGCGCTTGAGGAATTCCCCTGCCAGTCCAGCTGAGTTCCTTTGCCTGGTCCCTCAGCTACATGCCCATGTACAACTGGTATGCCTGGATCCTGGCAACAAGCCCTGTTAGCACAGCCTCCGAAAGCAGCCCATGGTGCGGGCCTCCCTACTGGGTGGCACCGAGGAGTGCGTCTTCTGACTTTTCATCTGATGCACGGCCGACTCCACCATGGATTTGTGAGGCAACTGTGGTTTTTGAAACCCTGGGATCTTACCGACTTGAGATTGAGAATCGAGTTGTCGACTCACTATGAGCACCATTATCAGGTTCTCCCACATCCTAAACAGCAAGTCTTTGAGGATGGGGGAATTGGCAGTCAGTGCCTCTTTCAGAGGGGCCTCGTACTGGAAGATCTTTGGGTCCTTGATAGAAGGCTCGTCCTCCGGCTCCGTAATGAAGGACATCCCGCGGATGAAGTCAGAGAACATGAGGTCCTCAGGCAGTGACTGCTGGTGCTCCTGCGGTGGAACACTGTATTGGGGGACTCAACATCGCTCTCCTATCCCAACTCGGAGCCGGAGGAGACCTTGACCCCCGGGCGGTCATCGAGCCAATGCACCGCTGGTGTCGGGGAACAGGTAGCCTGATGTGCCAAATTTGAGGTACGCAGGGCCAAGTTTCGTCTCTAGTGGGAGGCCGACCGCCTTGGCTCTGAGCTGAACTGCTGCAGGACAGGCTGGACTTCCTCTAGACAGGTCCTGGGTGTGGAGGGTGTCGTGGTTGGCGCCGATGATGTGGAGATGCTAGGAGTTGGGCTGTACTGCACCTCAAGGAAGGCAGACAGGCTGCATTCCAGAGCTGCCATCCTGGCCTCGATGCCAGTAGGCTTTGCAGCAGTTGGCTCGGGTCTCGACGGCATCAAGTCTGTAGCCAGGTCCCTCGGAGCGTAATCATCAATAGTGATCATGCTGGGGGACCAAGCAATTCCCCGATGCAGTGGGAATCTCCTCCTGTTGGGGCAGCTTCGAGGGTCGTTCCCAGCCATCACCTTTGCCATCGGGTTGAAGGCTCCAAGCCCGGGTACCTGAGGACTTGCCTCTGGCACCAGAATCAGACTTTGACTTCATCAATGTCTTGAGTTTGTGAGAGATGTCCTTGTTGGCCGATACCCAGTCCAAGAATCCGCAACCTCGGGGCTCAGATCGAGCATGCCCGTGCAATGCTGAATCATTGGAGCAATATAGTATAGGGGGTGAAGTACTTTTGTCCACTAAAGAAGAGCGGGACCTAGGCGTGGTTGTGTCTGATAATCTTAAAGTAGCTAAACAGGTAGAAAAGGCGACAGCAAAAGCTAGAAGGATGCTTGGGTGCATACGGAGAGGAATGGCTAGCAGAAAAAAGGAGGTGATAATGCCTCTGTATAAGTCTTTGGTGCGACCTCATTTGGAGTATAGTGTGCAATTCTGGAGACCGCACCTTCAAAAGGATGTGAACAGGATGGAGTCGGTGCAGAGGATGGCTACTAAAATGATTAGTGGTCTTCATTATAAAGCATATGAGGACAGACTGAAGGATCTTAATATGCACACCTTAGAGGAAAGGCGGGATAGAGGTGATATGATTGAGATGTTTAAATACCTCCGTGGCATAAATGTTCAGGGAAAGAGCCTCTTTCAATTGAAAGCAAGTTCTGCTACGAGGGGACATGGGATGAGGGTGAAGGAAGATAGATTCAGGAGTAATATGCGGAGATATTTCTTTACGGAATGAGTAGTGGATCCGTGGAATAGTCTCCCAGTGGAGGTGGTAGAGATGAGGACAGTAACTGAATTCAAAAAAGCATGGGACAAACACAGAGGATCTCTAAAGGTAAAAAGGGGACTGTTGTAGTTGTTATGGAAGGACAGACTAGATAGACCATGTGGTCTTTTTCTGTCGTCATGTTTCTATGTTTCTTTCCCTGAGGACAGTGACTCCATGCTTGAAGCTGGCCCCATGGCTGGAGTCCTTCGAGCCAACAGCTCCTTATGCTACTGTTCCCGATTCTGTCGGCTCTTTGCTGACATCTGCAGCCAGAGTGGGCAGGAAGAGTCATCATGATCAGCCCCTAAACCGTGGATGCAGCAACTGTGGGAATCCGTAATGAACATGATGCGGGGGCATTTGCCACATTGTTTGCAACCATAGACATAGCAGGGAACAGGGCATCCACGAGGTCAAACTCGCACGTCATGATCAGGGAGGGTGCAAGGGAATTCTTGCGCCCACAAAAAGAAAAATATACCCAAGAAAAATATGATGCCAAGTTGAGGGCGGACTCGGGTGGCGAGAAGGTGATTGCGGAACCAATCTGGCAAAAAAAAAAAAGCACAAAAATGCACAGTATAGACGTAAGAAAAAAAATCAACTTTCACCAGTGTCACAGACAGGATGTTTGCAGGGCTCCAAGGGAGAAAAAAAAAGACTGAGTAAGATGGTACCCTTGGGGGGGAAGGTGACCATACATTAGTGGTCTAACTCCCAAAGACTTTATTTGAAAGCTGGGGAGTGAAATGACATAGGCTCTGTCGGTGCTGACATCACCCAAATGTGAGGACTGACTTCTTAATTGTTCATGGAGAATCAAAGAGCCTGCCGGTCCCTGCCTGCAATGGGTGAAATCCAGGCCATGAAACAACGTGGTTGGCACATTCTGAGACAGGGGTACACCACACTTAGGCCCTGCACAGGTGCAGGATAACGTAGTTACTCACCTGTAACAGGTATTCTCCAGGGACAGCAGGAATCAGTCTTCACATATAGATGACGTGGGCACCAACAGAGCCCAAGCGGGGAATTTCCCCAGCTTTCAAAAAAAGCCTTTGTGAATGCCACCACGCATGCATGGTCCCATTTCCACCCAAAGGTGCCATCTTACTCAGTCAGGTGCCATAGCTATAGCCCCTTCAAGAAGATGGCAAAAATATACAGCAACTCTAAGGGGAAGAGGGAAGGTTGTGAGGACTGATTCATGCTGTCCCTGGAGAAAGCACAGTTACTTACCTGTAACAGGTGATCTCTGGGAACAGCAGGAATAAGTCTTCACATATGGGTACGTCGGTACCGACGGAGCCTGCGCGGAAACGCTCCCCAGCTTCCCAAAAAGGAAAGCTTTTGGGAGCATCCCACAGCGCCTGCGCGCTGCCTTCCCGCCTTTCCTAACCGCCTCTCTTCAGTTCGAGTTTTAAAGCTGAGGCAAACAGAGAGGGGAAAGGAAAGATAGATAGAGAGATACAACTCCTAGGGGAGGTGGGTGGGTTGTGAAGACTTATTCCTGCTGTTCCCAGAGATCACCTGTTACAGGTAAGTAACTGTGCTATCTCCAGGAACAAGCAGGAATGAGTCTTCACATATGGGGACTCCCTAGCTAGAGATGCCTGGGAGATCCCCAAGGTTATGAGACCCTGGGAAGGGCTCTACCTCCTCCTATGGATCTCAGGCATCCATTCTGGGAAGGAGGGCAGGAGTTGATTAAGAATGGAACAGGTGTTTAAGAACAGCCTGACCAAACAAGGCATCCCGGCGGGAGTCCTTGTCCAAGCTGTGAAGGTATGAACCGAGGCCCAGGTGGCCGCTCGACAGATCTGGTCGATGGACACAGAATTTAGATGAGCCATAGAGGTGGCCATGGCCCTCACATTATGAGCTGTGACATGGCTCTCCAGAGAAAGGTTCTTACTCTGGTAGGCGAAAGAAATACACTGAGCAATCCAATTGGACAGTGTCCTCTTGGAGACTGGAAGTCCCAAATGAGAGGGATCAAAAGCAACAAAGAGTTGAGAAGACTTTCTATGTTGCTGTGTCCTTTGTAAGTAAAAGGCAAGAGCTCTCTTACAATCCAGTATGAAGATTACTCTCTGCACTTGATGCATGAGGACCTGGAAAAAAGACAGGTAAATACACCTCTTGATTAAGATGAAAAGGTGAGACCACTTTAGGCATAAAGTGTGGATTGGTCCTAAGGACTACCTTATCATGATGGAACCTTGTATAAGGTGGATTAGCCACTAAGGCCTGCAGTTCACTGATGCGGCGAGCTGAGGTGACTGCAATGAGGAAAATAACCTTCCATGAAAGAAATTTCAAGGAGGTGGTGGCTAAGGGTTCAAAAGGTGGCTTCATAAGCTGACCAAGAACCAGATTTAAGTCCCATGCCACCGGAGGAGGTCTAATGGGAGGTTTAGTTAAAGTTAGGCCTCTCATGAATCTTGCAATAAGAGGATGAGAGGAAATAGGCTGTCCATTGATAGGCTTAAGGGATGCTGCAATAGCACTCAAATGGACTCTTACTGAATTTGTCTTAAGGCCTGCATTGGAGAGATGCAGGAGATATTCCAATAGAGAATTCAAAGGTAGTGCTAGAGGGTCAAGACCCTTCTCAGTACACCAAATGGTAAACCTTTTCCATTTAAAAGCATAGGAACGTCTAGTAGAAGGTTTTCTGGAAGCATGGAGGATATCCTTCACTTGCTGAGAAAGATTCCAATTCTGAAGTTCTAGGCCTTCAGTAACCAAGCTCTGAGGTGAAGGGACTTGGTGTTTGGGTGCCACAAAGTCCCCTCCTCCTGGGACAGAAGGTCTGGAGCAGTTCCCAAGTCCAGGGAGGGGGCTTGAGAGAGATGCAGAAGTAGAGGGTACCACACTTGGCGTGGCCAGCGTGGAGCTATGAGGATCATAGATCCTTGATCCCTCTGGAGCTTGAATAGAGTCTTGGGAATCAAGGGAATGGGTGGAAAGGCATACAGGAAGCCTTGACCCCAGTGCAGGAGGAAGGCATCCTTGGCCTTTACTCCCTGACACAGAATTCTGGAACAGAACCGGGGAAGTTTGGCATTCCACGGACTTGCAAAGAGGTCTATGTCCGGGGTTCCCCATTCTTGGAAGATTCTGAGTACCTGGTCCATGTGCAGGGACCATTCGTGTGGAAGCAGAACTCGACTGAGTCTGTCTGCCCAAGAGTTTTGGATTCCTGGAAGGTATACGGCCAGGAGATGGATTTGATGCTCTCTGGCGAAGGCCCACAATCTTAAAGCTTCGTTGCAGAGCGACAGAGAGCCAGTTCCTCCTTGCTTGTTTATGTAAAACATGGCTACTTGATTGTCCGTATGAATGAGGACTGTCTTGTAGCTGAGCAGGGTATGGAAGACCTTGAGAGCTAAGAAAACTGCTCGGAGCTCCAAGTGGTTGATATGTAGGTAGGTCTCCTGTGGAGACCAAGTGCCTTGAGTGGAGAGGTCTTGCTGATGATCTCCCCAACCTGTTTGGGAGGCATCTGTTGTGAGGGTTGCCTGGGGCAACAACTGTTGAAAGGGGGACCCCAGCAACAGATTTTGGGTGGACTTCCACCACTGGAGAGACCAAAAGAGGCGCCTGGAGGTTGCTATTTTGTCTGACAGAGCCCCTGATGCTTGAGTCCACTGGGTGGACAAAGTCCATTGAGCTGCTCTCATGTGAAGGCGAGCATAGGGGACCACATGCACTGTGGATGCCATGTGGCCTAGCAGTTGCAGCATCTCCCGGGCAGTTAAATGGCTCTTTGACTGAATCTGGGAGGCTAACTGCACTAGGCGTAGGCAACGGGCCTGAGGAAGATAGGCCCTTGCAGTGGTAGTATCTAACCAGGCCCCTATGAACTCTACAGACTGAGTAGGGGTGAGCTGGAACTTTGGGAGGTTTACCACAAGTCCCAGATACTGCAGAATGCGTCTTGTGCAGTCCAGGGAAGTCTGGGCCTCTGACTGAGATGGAGCTCGGATGAGTCAGTCGTCCAGGTATGGGAATACAAATATTCCCAGAGTGTGTAGAAATGCAGCTACTACTGCCATGCATTTGGTGAACACTCTTGGAGCAGAGGCCAGACCGAAAGGAAGCACCCTGTATTGGAAATGCTTTCCTTGGAAAAGAAAACGGAGGAACCTTCTGTGAGAAGGATGGATGAGGACATGTGTGTACGCATCCTTGAGATCTAGAGAACAAAGCCAATCCTGACTCTGAAGGTATGGAAGGAGAGTGCCCAGAGAAAGCATCTTGAATTTCTCCTTGCATAGAAATTTGTTCAATTCCCTGAGATCTAATATGGGTCTGTAGCCCCGTTTTCTTTGGGATCAGAAAATAGGGGGAGTAAAACCCTGACCCTTGTTGAAGAAGAGGTACTTCTTCTATTGCCCCTTGGGCAAGAAGGGTAGCCACCTCCTGATCTAGAAGGTCGAGAAGAGATGTTGGAGAAATGAAGTGTCTCACCATGGTGTGAGGAGGAAGGTTTGAGAAATGAAGCTTGTAGCCCTCCCTTATGATAGAGAGGGTCCACTGCTCTGCTGTAATTTGCTCCCATCTGGGAGCAAAATGAGCTAACCTTCCTGGAATGGTGAGAGGTTCTGGCTGTTTTAGAGCCAGAAAGGCTAAGTTCTCTAGCATCAAGTCAAAAACCCTGAGGAGGCTGGGTCTGCTGGGTTACAGCAGCCCCTGTAGACTTAGGCCTGGACTGTTTAGGTTGCCGACGCTTAGTAGCAAAGCGACCTGAAGATGATTGTTGGCCAGAAGCAGAAGGGAATCTGCCTTTTTTGAAAAAAGACTTTTTGAAAGGTTTTTTCTTGGCAGGAATGGAGGTTGACTTTGAAAGTCTATCCAGAGCAGCATTTTCTGCATCCATTTGAGTGGCTTTTATTTGCCATTCTTTGCCAAACAGGTTTTCACCTGTACAGGGAAGATTTCCTAAGCCATCCTGGACCTAAGATTCTAGATCAGAAGCCTGGAGCCAAGCAATTCTGCAAGCAGCTATGGCAATGGCCGAAGCTCTGCTAGCACCTTCAAAGGAGTCAAAAGCTGCACGGTCGGAAAACTTTGAAATATCTTGAGTATGCTTAAGCCAAATAAGGAATTCCTCCCTTTTATCCTCTGGAAGAAAAGGGAGGAAAGTGTGCAGTTTATCTGCAACTTCTTTCAGAAACATACCCATATAAAGACTATAGGAGTTGATTCTGGCAATGAGCATACTGGCTTGGAAGATTTTCCTACCAAAAGCATCCAAGGTCCTGCATTCTCTTCCTGGAGGAGTAGAGGAGTGTCTTTTTGCACTCTTTATCCTTTTCATAGCTGACTGCACCACAATAGAATGGTGAGGAAGCTGTGTTTTATGAAAACCAGGAAAAGGAGGGACACGGTACATAGTGTCCAATCTACGAGAATGAGGAGAGATAGTGAGAGGAGTCTCCCATAAGTCAATCATGTGATCATAAAGAATCTCATGAATTGGCAAGGTGACTGCCTCCTTAGGAGCCTCAGAATAACCTAAAATATCCAATTTTTTAGCTCTAGGCTCTGATTCAGGAGGTTACTGAAATGGAAAGTCCTTTAGCCACTTCTTTTATGAAGTCTTGAAAGGACAAGTCCTCAGGAGGAGACAATCTTCTTTTTGGAGAAGAAGGCTCTTCAGGAAGGGCTATGGATACTTCAGCAGACTCCTCCGATGTATCAAAATCTTCAGAGGAATCAAAGTATCGCCTGTCAGGGTGCTCTTCTAAAGCTCGATAAGCGTATCGAGCGGTATCGACATCGGGCGTCATCAGTACCGGTTCGGTACCGATGAGCATCCCTGGACAGGAAATCGCTGCAGTCGGCATCCTGGTTGATGTTGATGCAGTCAGTACCGGTACCGACACTGGTGCCGGTACCGGAGCTGATACCGACAACGGAGTTTGTTGTGGTATCAGCGGTGTCGCAGCTTGAATAAAGGCCGTGACAGCCTGCTGCATGGACAGAACATTCTGATCCATCGACGCCATGAATGCCTGGAATTCGGTACCGGAAGGTTGCGCCGGTACCCCAGAGCATTCTAACAGGTGATCGGTCGAGGCCGTGCCATCGATGTCAACCTGTAACCCCACAGGTGGAGCTTTGGAAGTCGGAGCTTCCCGCCGGGGTTGTTTTGCCGGTGCAGGATCCTCGAGGGCAAGCCCGGAGGCATCTCGATGCTTGGAAGGAGATCTACCCTTCGAGGACCGTCTGGATTTATGTTTGGTTACCTGAGATCCATGGGAGGAAGAAGAAGCCCTGGAAGACGTCGATGCCACTGAAGCTGCATCAGAGGGAAACAGCACATGGAGCTTGGCTGTTCGGTTCTGTAAACCTTGTTGAGACATCAAAGAGCAGGACGAACAATCCGAAATGGAGTGTTCAGGACCCAAACATTTAAGACACCATTCATGGGTGTCGGTAACAGAAATAGTACCGCTGCACTTAGTGCATTTTTTAAACCCGGAGGCTGGTTTTTCCATGAGGAAAAATTCTTTGTGAGGCCTAAGGCCCAAAAGAAGAAAAACACACTAAGTGAGGGAAAAATATATATATTTTTTTTTTAAGAAAAGAAAGAAAAAACCGGCGGTACCGGTCCGAGTCGGCAGACGCGCGACCAAAGAAATAAAATAAAACAAAGAACTTCTTCAGCGGTGACAGGAACACGACCTGCTGGCTCCGCGGCAAAGAAGAACTGAAGAGAGGCGGTTAGGAAAGGCGGGAAGGCAGCGCGCAGGCGCTGTGGGATGCTCCCAAAAGCTTTCCTTTTTGGGAAGCTGGGGAGCGTTCCCGCGCAGGCTCCGTCGGTACCGACGTACCCATATGTGAAGACTCATTCCTGCTTGTTCCTGGAGATCACCACTTTCTCCAGGAACAAGCAGGAAGCCAGTCCTCACATATGGGACTCCCTAGCTCTAGGCTACTGAGGACCTGTAGAAAAAAAGCACGGCATTGCCATGAGCAGTTGCCAGTGAAAGTCAAAGGCAGCCCAAGGACCCCGGGTACATAGATGGCCATGCTACCGATAGTCGGAACCAGAAGGAGTTGCTTAAACCCTGAACAGATTATGAAGTACAGCCTGGCCGAAGGCAGCATCCCAACGGGACTCCCTGTCCAGGCAGTAATGCACCATGAAGGTGTGAGTGGAAGACCAGGTGGCGAACTGGTAGATGTCTGCCAGTGGCACAGAGTGCAGGCTACACAGACATCGCCATCACTCAGACATTGTGAGCTGTGACTCGGAGTTCCAGGGGAAATCCGGCCTGGGCCTGGGTGAAGGCAATGCAGTCCGCCACCCAGATGGACCAGATACGCTTGATGACCACCAGCCCCAAAAATGGCTGGGGTCGAAGGAAACAAAGAGCTGCCTGGATCTGCAGTGGTCTCGAGTCTGCTGCAGGTAGAAAGAGAGAGCCCTCTTACAATCAAGGGTGTGGAGAATCTCCGACGCCCAGTTGATGTGGGGCTATGGGAAAAAAGTGGGCATCACTATCTCTTGATTGAGATGAAAATCCGAGACAACCTCGGGAAGGGGTGAGTCCGTAGGACCACCCAGTTTCCTATAGAACCTCATGTACGGTGCTTCGGCCATCAGCATCTGGACTTTACTGACTCTCCGGGCAGAGGTGAGTTATCAAGAAGGCCACCTTCCATGACAGGTGCCACAGTGGGCAGGTAGCCATGGGCTCAAAGGGCAGCTTGGTCAGCTGTGTGAGGACCACATTGAGTCCCATTCTGCTGGAGGAGGGTGGGTAGGGGGCTTGGAAAGAAGCAGACCTCCCATGAAACGAGAGACAAATGGTAGCCCCAAAAGAAGTTTGCCCTCGATGAGGTGGTGGTTCACTGAGATAGCACTCAGGTGAACCCTGAGTTAGACTTCAGCCCAGACTACGAGAGGTGGAGCAGATACTGCAAGACCAAACTGGTAGGGCATGAAAATGAGTCTGCTCAGAGCTCCAAGCACCACATCGATAACCGATGCCATTTTCAGGCATAAGCCCGTCTGGTCGAGTCCTTTCATTAGGCCAAAAGAACATCTTCGATCTCCACAGGGAGATGGTAGGAGACTAGAGCGATCTGCTCAGTTGCCAAGCTGTGAGGGACAGGGACCTTAGATTGGGGCAAAGAAGCAGACCCTCCTCCTGCATCAGCAGCTCTGGTGAGAACCCGAGCGGGACAGGGGGCTCTGTTGAGAGACGGAGCAGCAGGGGAAACCAGGGCTGCCTGGGCCACCTCAGGGCTAGGAGAATCATCAAGGCCCTGTCCTGCTGGACCTTGAGAAGGGTCCGGGCGATGAGGGGTGTGTGGGGGAAGGCATATAGCAGTCCCGTGTCCCACGAGATGAGGAAGGCATCAGGGACCACCCTGTCCAGGTGCAGGAGGGGACCGCAGAACTGAGGAAGCTGCAAGTTCACCGGGCTGGCAAAGAGGCCCAGGTCTGGAGTCCCCCAATGCTGGAAGAGGTACTGCGCCATTCGGGGACACAGATGCCACTCGTGCGGCCGGAGGACTCTGCTGAGCTGGTCCGCCAATGCATTGTCCTGACATGGGAGGTAAGTGGCCTGGACGGTCATGCCCTGGCTCACCCAAAGGAGCACAGGGCTGTCACTTCCGAAAAGAGGCTGTAGGAGCTGGTGCCCCCCCGTTTGTTCATACAGAACATCGTGACCTGGTTGTCCATCTGGACCAGCACTGCTCAGTGCTGCAAGCGGTCCCTGAAAACTCTGAGAGCGAGGCAAATTACCCAGCGTTCCAGCAGGTTGAACTGTTACCAGGACTCTTCAAGGGACCAGGACCCCTGAGTGCACCGTCCCTCTCCGTGAGCTTCCCCATCCCGCCAGGAAGGCATCCATGGTCAAGACCACCTGATGCACCGGGGCTTGGAAGGGCATACCACGAAGCAGGTTCCGAAACTCCTGCCACCAAGCCAGAGACTCCACTATGCTGGGAAAGAATGATATGGGGTCTTGGAGGCAACTGGTCCACGGCGTCCATTGCGTTCGGAGGCACCACTGCATCACCCACATGTTGAGACGGTCATTGGACATGATATGGATCATAGAGGCTATGTGGCCGAGAAGATGAAGCATCGTCCAGGCCGGGATGGCGTTGCGGCGCCCCATCCGGATGCCAGGGACATGAGGCAGTCCGCCCTGTCCTGAGGAAGAAAAGCCATGGCCCGAAGAGTGTCCAAGTATGCCTCGAAGAACTCTAGGGTCTGAACTGGAGTGAGGTGGAACTTTGGGTAATTGATCACGAACCCCAGATGCTCCAGAAGGCAAATAGTGCGGTCTGCGGCCTGCCTGGCTTCAGAGGCTGTGCCTCCTGTTACGAGCCAGTCGTCTAGATATGGATAGACAAAAGTGCCCTGCAGCTGCAGATGGGCCGCAACCACGGCCAGGCACTTCGTGAAGACCCGCAGGGTGGACACGAGGCTGAAGGGAAGTACCCTGTACTGGTAATGGTTTCCCTGAACCATGAAGCGGAGGTACTTTCTGTGTTTGGCATGGACGAGGATGTGAGCGTAGGCATCCTTTAAGTCCAAGGAGCATAACTAATTGCCCTGCTGGAGGTAGGGCAGTAATGTTCCAAGGAAGAGCATCCTGAACTTCTGCACCAGGGACGAGGAAGTATCAGGAGTAAAACCCCCGTCCGCGGGAGCGCGATGAGACTGGTACTACCGCGCCATCCTTGAGGAGGTCTGCGAGCTCCTGGACTCAGGAGGGCCTGGCGCTGGGGAAGCCAATGTGGCTCCCAGGAAAGCACAGAGGAGGGACCTGGTCCAGATGGAGACGATAGCCCTCCCAAGAGACCTGGAGAACCCAGGCATCGGTGGAAATGGACTCCCATCTGTGGGAGAAATGGACCAGATGCCCCCTGACGTACAGCCACCCTGCCAGAAGGGGAGAGACTATACCGATGGTGTCAAAACCTCGAGGCTGGTTGAGCCGGAGCCGGGGGTTGGGTCTTGGGGCCCTTTGGCTTACGAGGACCATGGATAGCGGACTTGCCCTGGCCACAGTTCGACGCCAGCGGATAAGCTGGTAGCCCCTGTATGGGAGCCCCTTCCGATGGAAGAAAGGCTTCTTGCTCTGCTGCTTCTTGCTGGGGAGGGAGGACATTTTCCAGGAGAGGCGAGTACGAGTCCATGTATTCCATCACTATTTCCACAGTCTTAGCCTCCATGGGCTTGCCAAATAGCTGCTCCCTGCAGCAAGGGACATCCAGCAGCTTCTGGATGCACAGTTCCAGGTCCGAGGACTAGAGCCAAGCCTGCCGGCAGGCTCCGATGCCAGCCGCCACCACCCAGGTGGAAAATTTGAAGCAGTCGTATGCTGCTTGCGAAAGGTACTTTGAGCATTCCCCAACGGACTAAGAGGGCCTGAAAATGCGGGAGATGGTCTCTGTCAAGGCCCACCGCGAAGCCTCCAAGCTCCCTAGCGAGATCACAGAGGAATATCCCAATGTATAACTGGCAAACTTGGATGCGGCATGACAACATGGAGTACTGATAAGCCTTGCACCCGGGGGCATTGAGGCTACGAGACTCTCTGCCTGGGGAGCTGACGAATGAGTTTTCAGGGTCTTTAGCTTCCATATGGTCGATTCAACCATCATCGAGGTGTGGGGAAGCTGGGTTTTCCAAAACCCCAGACCTCGCTGGACCTTATACATAGCATCCAGATGCTTGCTTACAATCGGGACAGAGGCCAGGGTCTCCCAATGTGGAGTAGGAGTCTGTTCAAAATGGGAGGAACTGGCACAGAGAGAGCCTCCCTTGGAGGAGCTTCATATTGCAGAATATCAAGCTCCTCAGCGTGGGGCTCCTCCTCCGACTCGGTGGCGAGCGCTAGGGCCCGCACCATGTCCTGAACAAACTCCAAGAAGGAGGTGTCCTCGGGAGGTGACCACTTCCTCTGGGTCAGCGGGGAGGGGTCGGAGGTGAGGTCTCGGTTGGACTGAGTCTCTGTGGAGGTCTCTCCGTCAGACTCCCAGTCTGAGTAGTTCGTGGAGGACTCGAGGTCGGGCGGCTCGAGATGGGTTGGTGACCCATGCCGGATCTCTGAGGCCAAAACTTGCCCGGAGCCAGAAGTGCTGGACTGCGAAGATCTTGCATCCAAGGAACAGGACAGAGATTGAGACCCGTGCCGAGGATCCTCACGAGGCTTCTTGCTCTCAGGGGTCACAATGGTCCCTCGAGGTCCCTGTGGTCTCAAGGCGCGTGCCAGAGGGGCTGGGCATCAGTGCCAGCTGGGCAGTGAGGAATGCAGAAACTCTGCGTTCCAAGGTCAGCATTCGGGCCTCCCACTCGGGAGTAGGGCCCTGCACCATTGATGCCAGGATGACCGGGTTGGGTGTCGAGGGGGTCCTCACTGGGATGACCTTTGGGAGACCGGGCATCTTCGCCAGAGGCCTCCGTATCGGTTCAAGGCACCTTACTGGGCCGCTCCCTCTCCAACTCCAGAGACTGCCAAGGGGGGCTGAGAGACTGGGCACTTGACCTCTCATGCTTGTCTGGCACTCTCGATAGAGTCCTCGAGGCCTTCTTCCACTTGCGTTCAGGTGACCCCTAGTCAGAATGCTGCCAGACCCAGGGGGGAGCCTTGGGAGACTCCGGGGCTGAAGAGCGGGAGGCTAACCGAGGCTGCCTTATGGAAGAGATCATCCAGCTTCTGCTTACGACTCTGGATGGCCTTGGAGGACATCTTCTTACAGAGGGAGCATAGCTTCTGGTCATGGTTGGCTCCTAGACACATGAGACAACAGTCATGGGTGTCCGTGAGCGACATGTTTTTGAAGCATCTATCACATTTCTTAAAACCGGAGGCCATTGGGTCAAAAAGGACCCCTGTGAGGTTGAAGACCCTCAATGCAGCCAGCGGTTAAAAAGGGTGTAGGGTAGTAAAAGGCAAAAAAGAAAAACCCTGAGACCAGGGCTGAAGCAGAGGTGCTCGGGAGGCTGGAAGAGGACCGATGAAGGCCGGTAGGACAAAAAACGGTTGGAAATAGAGAAAAACATTTTCCAGGGACAAGACGCATGTCCGAAGGGCTCTGCGGAAAAAGGGAGACTGAATAAGATGGCCCCTTTGGGCAGGAAGGGGACCACTCTTGCGTGGTGGCATTCCCAAAGATTTTCTTTGAAAGCTGGGGAAATGCTCCATGCAGGCTCCGTCAGTGCCAACATCACCCATATGTGAGGACTGATTTCCTGCTTGTTCCTGGAGAAACATGTCTTGTCCAAAGTCTGAGGCTCATTTGAGGTCAAGATACCCATGCCTCTACTATTCCCCCAATGACAAAGAACAGTCACACACAGATGTCCACTGCACTGCCCTAGAGGCAGCACATGTGTAGGGCGTGCAGCCCCCTGTGAACTGCTGCACATGGTGCAATAGGTACACCTGCACATACACCTAACGCCAACACCATGAATGACCCACGTAGTCTATTACAGACCATCCTAGCCTCCCCGGGGGGACCATGTACATGACTCCCATTATAGATGACAAGTACTGGACAATGCCCCAGGGTCACAGTTGCCACTATGGCTGCAATATCTGCTGTGAGCCGGTATGGGCTAGCCCCTCCATTACCCATGATGCACTGCACATTTTGAACATCTTTCTGCAACTGATCACCAACTGGAGAATGCAGTGATACATCACATCAGCACAGTAATAGGTAGTGCCACTGTGTGCTTCCCATACATAACAGCTGCAAACTGTGCTAGTGACTAGTTTTAGCGGTCACCCTGAAGGTGGGGGATGGAGGGGGGAGAACATACATCACCTGGTCCACAGAGCTCGCATTGCAATAGATGGACTCCCCAGGTTCTGGAGATCTGTATCACTGGCAGTGTGCTGCAGATATTGTCTGCAGTGTGTGATGCTAGTCATTTGGTTGTCTGCAGAACTGCAGCATGCCAGAGTGGCCTGTCATATCTGCACCTTGTGTCCTGCTCCGGTTGGCCAGGGACTCTCCTAGAACATCTCATGTCAGTCCTCAAGGTTGCGGCAGCTGTTTCCAAGCAACCCAAATGCAGTGACTTTTGTCTAGGCAGGAAGGGGGTGCTAACACCAAATAGATGGCCCTGTGACAACAATAGTTAACAGCCCAAGAACAGCTGCTAGGCTCACCTTCTGGAACTTCCAATCTATTACAGCAAACACAGTAAGTCTGCATGTGTTGGTCACCCCAGGGCTGTGTCAGCTAATCATCACACACTGCATATACACAGAGTGACCATGTATATCCTGGCATGGTACAAATAGCATGGACAACCAGCAGCCAGTGCAGTGACTGGATTGTCATGAAAGAAACAACACCCACATTGCTGCAGCTTGACACTATATAGCACAATGTATATACATAGCCGTGACATGGTCACAGCTCAGTCAAAATGAGAGTGGCATCACAGGATGAAATGATGTGTATACCCAGGCTAAGGCCATGGCAGACACTAAGATGGTTCAGCCATTGACTCTACCTCTGACTCAGAAACATCCTGTGTATACTGCTCTGTTTCATACAATACCCACAATCTCCTGCTCCTTATGCACCCTTTCAATCTGACCTTCGGAACAGCTTATGCAATGCGAGACACAGTGCATTGCTGAAGCTCACAATACTCTGGACATACACACACACACATGCTCTGCAAAAGTGCTGCTGCCCCTTCGGACTCCTGAGTGGCTCAAGCATTGTCAAAGTGTGCAGGTGCTATTTAGCATGCTTTGCAACTCAGGCACTGTCAAAGCCCACTCAATGTACAAGTGCTATAGCCTTCCCTGCCCACCCAGCCATGAATGGTGAAGACTGTTAGTGTGGCTGATGAGTATGTGGACAATTGCACATGCTGATGCAGTCCCTGCAACGTACAATAACGTTAACACACCAGGATATGTACATCCTGATCATTAGCCGGATCTTGAACCTGTGACCCTCCTCTCATTTACATACTGGCCTTGTGTGTGGAGTCACAGAACAGCCTTATGGGTTTAGCAATCCATGGATGTGATCAGTATCAGGGTACATGCAGGCATGAGAAGGGGTATGGCTATGTCTGCTTAGATCGCTGCAGGCTCTGTGCAATATCTGTCAGACCAGGTGTGTTTGGTGGGAATGGGAGAGGGAAATCTAGTTAGGTCTATATGCTGCAATGGCTTGCTATGCTGCTTGTACAACTGGCATTCATGTCTTACACATGAGATCTGTCCATCCAAAGGGACAGCCCATGATGCAGGCACACGCACATCACATACCATGGCAGTACTAGCAGAATGGCCAGGGTCCTCATTAGCTGGTGCATGCTTGTGAGGCAGTCATGGCATAAGCACATATTTCACAGACAGACATAGATGTAGAGTCACATGTGGCATAGATGGTTGTTACTGACTGAGTTCTTATGGAGGGGTTCCTGGTTCAAACACAGCTTATGGTAGTTATCTACTGAAGAAAAAAATCCAATACACACATCAATTCCCCAAAAAAAGGCTCAACCATGTATTTTTGTCGGAGCCTGTCAGCCCAGTGTCAGGAAATGCTCCTAAGACACCACCGTGACCACTCCTTTTATTCTATAAATTTGAGAAAAGAGTCCATGACTTAGCTGTATTGCAGAACACCGCCAAACCGCCAAAATATCTGGAAAACGACGTGGCTCACGTTTCGGGTTTTCACCAACTTAAAATAAACCCTGCTTCAGGTCACACAATTCGGCAAATGGCAGATCTTCAGCTTACACAGCCCGGGGAAAATACTCAACTTATCTTTGGCGGCGTCTGACGTCAGAATGATGAACAGAACACTGAGACCAATCACAATCAGCCTACTGTGGAGCCCAAAGGGGGAATCGTCCTCCCAGGTTTCATTCGGACAGCGGGCACAATGCTTGTGGTAGTTGTGCTTATTGTGCTTTAACTCTTGCTGGCCCTGATTGGGTGGATGGCCACACGTCTCGAAGGTTCACGACTAGATGGCGCACGGACTGTTCCATGGAGTTTGCTGTATATCTGATTGTCTGCCCTTGTTCCCTCTACTATGTTGGCCGCACTAAGTGGGCTATAAAAACCCGCCTTGATGAACATGCTTCTCGCCTTCGCACAAAGACTCTTTCGGCCCCTATGGTGGAACATAATTTGTTGAAAGGTCATGTTTTTACATCATTTCAATGGCGGGTATTGGATCATGTCCCCCCGGACCCTCGTGGGGGGGGGATCGAGAGTACAAGCTTCAGCTGTGTGAACAGCGTTGGATCTACCTCCTCAATTCTGTGGTTCCGGAGGGACTTAATGTCCAGTTGGACTGGTACACTATCATCTGATTTGCACTTTCATTCCTACTTTGGACGCCTTTTTCAGGAATTCCCTGTGCAGTGGGCATTCCCCCTTTGGGCTCCACAGTAGGCTGATTGTGATTGGTCTCAGTGTTCTGTTCATCATTCTGACATCAGACGCCGCCGAAGATAAGTTGAGTATTTTCCCCGGGCTGTGTAAGCTGAAGATCTGCCATTTGCCAAATTGTGTGACCTGAAGCAGGGTTTCTTTTAAGTTGGTGAAAACCCGAAACGTGAGCCACGTCGTCTTCCAGATGTTTTGGCGGTTTGGCGGTGTTCTGCAATACAGCTAAGTCATGGACTCTTTTCTCAAATTTATAGAATAAAAGGAGTGGTCACGGTGGTGTCTTAGGAGCATTTCCTGACACTGGGCTGACAGGCTCCGACAAAAATACATGGTTGAGCCTTTTTTTGGGGGAATTGATGTGTGTATTGGATTTTTTTCTTCGGTTCTGTATTCAATCCAATTGGGTTCTATTTTTCTTTCACATATGGTAGTTATCTGGCAGGTGAAGGGGGTGGGTGGGCATTTTTCCTCTGACATGGCCTGTTAACCTATTGCCTTCTATTCCTTCCTCAGTGGAATATTTTCACCCCCTCCCACATGCACATTTCCACTCAATATGTGTGGGTGGGGGGCATCCTGATCCCAGGCCCAACCCATCCATGCAGATTACTAGCCAGGAACCATGGTCCATTGCTCATGGTGGGCATCATGCTCGTCAATCCCTCCCTCCATACCATCATGGCACACCCACTGCTTCAATCCCCCTTCCTTGGTGTTGCATAAGTGCAGCTGGGCACACCTTGCCACTCCTGCCCCATTCCGCTGGGGGATGTTGGCTGCTACATTATACCTCGGAAGGGAGGGGAGGGATGACCACTGTCTCTGCAGCTGACATGCTCATCATCCCAATGACGGTGCCAAATGTAGCATTACACCAGACACAGGGCCGGGACAATGCTTTTATCTGCAGCAGGCCACAGCAGCATGAACCACCACCACTACCACACCATGCTGGCATGGCAGCAAGGCAGCAGTGGTGGTTGCATGTTGCTTTTTCCACAGCGGCACCATGTCTGTGTGCTGCCACTGTCACTAGGGGGTCATGATGGACATCACAGATGTACACTACAGCAGTCTGGCCAACCTAGCAGATCAGCCAGCCCCACTGCATCACCCATATGACACCTCCTTTGCCACTTTTGCACCATCAACATAATGCCCTTTCATAATAGGGAACTATGCAGTTGCTGCTAATGGAACACTACAATCATTTTCTTGGGATCCCCTGTGTATGGAGCACAGTGCTGACATTTACATAGGCTCTCTTCTCCTCAAAGAGACCTCTTTATGCAAGGTTTCAGATGGCGTTAGGGTTCCCAGTAGAAAGGCCTCTAGCGCACAATTGTGCAACTTGGTGTGATGGGATTGCACACTCTGCCCCATTAACACCCATTCTCCACCTCCTTTTCCTTTAACACTGCAGGCTCCTCTAACAATCGTTAATGCAGCATTATTGGCACTTTCCACAGCATTAACTGCTCACAGGTGCCGATAACACATGTTAATAGCACAGTGACTCCCTTACCGCCCTTTCGTAAACATACCCCTAAGACATTTGCATAGAGACCCCTCCTGGAGGCCAAAAAGGACTTTGGTTACACCATATGGCAGGTTGTTGATTTTAGCCTCTCAAAATCCTCACCATGAGGGCCGAGGGCCAAGTACTACATGTTGAGGCACATCGTCCTACCCTCCTGCGTTATTAAATCAGGGGCATAGTCAAACCATAGCAGCTCCAGACAGGAGAGCTGCAGCAGGAGGGGGAACCGAGGCTATCTGGACCAGTAGGAAGCAATGAGAATCATTGTGCCGCCATCTGTTTTGAGTTTCAGGAGGGTATTCGCAGTGAGAAGTATTGGAGGATAAGCATACAGAAGACCCTCCCCCCAATGGAGGAGGAAAGTGTCAGACTAGCGCTAGTCTGCTGTGTGATCTTACTCTAGAGCAGAAGTGATCCACCTACCCATTTTGCAGGGTGGCAAACAGATCAATCACAGATGTGCCCTACTCCTGAAAGATGCAAGTCACAACTCATCTGTCCAGTGTCCACTCGTATGGCTGGAAGACTCAACTCAGTCTGGCAGAGTGTTTTGCTCATCTGGCATGTACATGGCTCTTAAGTTCATCTTGTAGGCAATGGCAAACTTCCACAACCTGACTGCTTTCCAACACAGGAGGTACGGAGCTATTCCTCCCTGATTGTTGATGTAAAACATGGCGACTTGATTGTCAGTCTGAATCAGAAAAATGTGGTTGGTCAGTCAATCTTGAAAATCTTTAGTGAATTCACAACTGCTCTTAATTCCAATAAGTTGATCTGACTTGGATAGACCAATTGCATTGGGTATGCAACTCATTGAGAGGATCCCCACCCTAGTTTGGATGCATCTATCGTCAGAACCTTTTTGGGTGGAGCAATCTGGAAAGGAAGATCTTTGAGCAAATGATGGTGGACTGCATACCAGTGTAATGACTGACAGGAGTGGTGGACAGACGATCCACGAGTCAACTCATGGCCTGGGTGTCCCTTGAATCCTCAGTCCACTGACCTTGCCTCAGTTAGAGGCATGCCAAGAGTGTGACATGTATCATGGAGTCCATGTAGCCTAGCAAGATCAACATCCTGGGAGCTGTTACCTGACTCAGTTGAGTCTCCCGCACAAGTGCTGTCATTCTAAGAAGTCAGTGGTGCAGCAGGAAGCTTACTTAAGTTGTGTCCAGCAGGGCTCCTATGAAGTCCAATTGTTGGGTGGGCTGTAGGAGGACTTTGGGTAATTTACAACAAACCCTAGTAGGTCCAACACCCGCATGGTCAATTATGTTGATTCTTGGACTCCTTTCAGAGTAAATCATCCACATAGGGGAAGAGAAACACCCCCAACATCCAGAGATAAGCACCTACTGCTTTGAGGCATTTTGTGAAGTGCTGAGGCCAGTACAAATGACAATACATGGTACGGAAAGTTTTCTCCACCCAGGAAGAATCTGAGATATTTCCTTGAGTGGAATATATCTTTACATGGGTATATGCATCCTTCAGATCCAGGGAGCATAGCCAATCTCCACTTTGCACATAAGGAAGCAGTGTACCCAGAGCAATCATTCTGAACTTCCCTTTTGGCAAAAACTTATTCAGATCTCAGAAGTCTAGGATGCTACAGTATCCCTACTGGGTTTTTTTGGGAACCAGGAAGTACTTGGAATAACCCCCCTGACCTCTTCGTTCTGGTGGCATGAGCTTGATCATGAGATCTGATAATAGGGTAGTGATTTCTCTCTGAAACAGTTCCTCATGCAGAGGGTCAAAGTGATGCACCCTCAGGGTCATTTGGTGGCAGTTCCAAAAGGTACAATTTGTAACTGCTCTGGACGATCTTTAGGACCCATGAGTCTGAGGTTATGAGGGGCCACCTGTGGGCAAATAGTGAACCATCCTCCAACCAGATGGCTCCCACTTGTGCCCCTGGTTTTGGCTGAGAAGTTAGTTGGGCCTTCTGGAGATTTTCTCGCCACTGCTACTGGTGAGGGGCCTGCTTGGCTGGGAGGTCTGGGGCACTGGGAAGTACTTATACCTACAAGGGTAGTAGGACTTCTGGGTATCACTCTGGTATCTCCTTCAGTAGGAGGCATACTCAGACGTATGCCTGGAGAGCCAAGTGATGTGCTGCTTCTCTCTGAAGCTAGCTTTCTCTGCAATCTGCTCACCGAAGAGATTCTCTCCCCAGCACAGGACATCTGCCATCTTGTTCTGCACAGCTTGTTCCAGGTCCAATGACTGCAGCCAGGCAAGTGTACAGGCACCAATGCCTACGGCAGCATTCCTAGATGCCGCTTCAAAAAAAGTATCATAGGAAGCCTGTACAATGAACTTAGACCAATCCTTGCCATAGGTCGCCAGGGCATGATATTGGTACACTTTCTCTGGGGGCATAAAATGGGCCAGGTCAGCTAGGTCGCACCTGATGTTCTTCAAGAATGTGCCATGTAGAGATGGTAAGAGGCCATGCGGGCGATGAGCATGGAAATCTGAAAACACCACCTCTTGAAAGAGTCCAATATCCAAGCCGCCATCCCTGGGGGATGCCAAGGAATGAATCTTGGTACTTTTGATCCTCTTTAGGGTAGAGTTGACCACCAAAGAATGGTGAGGAAGCTGAGGCTTTTCAAATCCAGGAGCCTTCTGAACTCCACACATAGAGTCAAGTCAGAATTTTACTCACTGGAGGTACAGTGAGGAGGTTCTCCCACATCCTCATCTGTACTCTCTGCAGGATGCGATGCACAAGCACTGTCACCACCTCCTTAGGAGTGAGGAGTACTGTAGGATCTCCAACTCTTCTGCCCTAGACCCATCCTCAGTCTCCAAAGAAAATGGAATAGACTTTGCCATATCCCTCACAAATGTTTAGAATGTCATGTCCTCAGGAGGGGATTTGTGCCACTCATGAGGTGGGAAAAGGTCCAACGGCAGCTCAGGGGACCTGCTCTCCGAGAAGTTCTACGATTCCACATCAGTAACTCAGCCTTCTGAATCAGATTCAGAGAGGAAGTCTAAGTACTTCTGAGTCTCTGCCTGAATCTCCCTCCTACTTTGAGAGGGATCAAGAGCTCCTTTGGGAGTAATGATGCACCAATGTCCTTCTAGATTTCAAGGGTGCATCGGATCCAGAGATTCTGGAGAGGGATATCAGCTGGGCAAGCACTAGTGTCAGAGCCCTTTGCTGCCCCAATGTCAATGCCTCTCCTGCAGGCAGTGTATGCATCTCCAGGAATGGCTGCATGGTGGTTGATGTCAATGTAGCAGATGACGAGGTCCCAGCATGCTGCAGCGCTAATAGCACCATGATGCATTCCTTGAGCACTTGCAGAAAGGTGCTTTTCCATGGCTGCCGATTCCAAAGACCGTGGGGCCTGAGTAACCTCAACCGATGTACCCGGTATGTGTTCAGGGGTAGCGGTGGCTGGGTCTTGGCTGTCGGTACCAATGTCTTGGAGGATGGGCTCTCCTCCATTCAGGACACCTTTGAGGGGTGCTCACATGGACCCTCAACATTTGATGCCCTGCCTCAAAGGTCTCCAATGCACCAGAGTCTTCACCTGACGTTTGGTATGTTCACCCCTCGATGTTGAGGCCAAATCCTTCCTCATCTGAGTGGAGATCGATCGATGGCCAATGCTTCATGGCACCAGAGGTGGGCCACCTGATTGAGTTTGAGAGCTCCTCGATGTCAATGCACCACCAGCATCCAATGCAGCCTTGGAAGCCATAGGGACTAATGCCATCAATGCTGAAGGCGATAGATGAGATTTGAGCACCAAAAAGTGAATCATGCTGCTTCTCTCAACCCATGAGTCCCTTCTTCCCTTGTCATCTGCAAGCACAAACTAGAAGAGGGCTGTTGATAGAGTCCCTAGGCACTGGAAGCACTGGGTATCCATGGCAGATATGGTCCCAGAGAACTTGAAACACTTCTTAAACCCACTTGCAAATTTCTGAGACATTACATCTGGAAAAATAGGCACAGCCAAGTCAAAGTGCATGATTTTGGAGAGGCTACTGCTACTACTACTTATCATTTATATAGCACTATAAGGCAAATGTAGCGCTGTACAGACACATGTAAAAGACAGCCCCTGCTCATCAGACAACACAACTGAGGACAAGGATATATCTAGGGGAGTGGTAAGGAAAGACATAGGAAACTAAGCAGATGAGTTCCAAAAGCAGCCTTGAAGAGGTGCGGTTTCAGCCTGCATTTGGAAAGGGTCAGAGATGAAGCCTGATGCACAGACTCAGGTAGTTTGTTCCAAGCATAAGGAGCAGTAAGGTGGAAGGATCAAAGTCTGGAGTTGGCAGTAAAAGAGAAGGGCACAGATAGATGGGATCTGCAGAAGCACGGAGCTCCCAAGGAGGGGTGTAGGGAGAGATAAGAGAGGAAAGGTAGTGAGGAGCAGCAGACCGAGTGCATTTATAGATCAGAAGGAGAAGTTTGAACTGGATACAAAAACAGATAGGGAGCCGGTGAAGTTACTTGAGAAGAGAGGTTATATGAGCATATCGAAGCTGGCGGAAGATTAGCCACACAGCTGAGTTTTGAACAAATTGAAGGGAGAGAGATGATTCAGAGGAAGACCAGTAAGGAGGAGGATGTAATAGTCTAGATGGGAGATGACTAGAGTGGGTAAGTGTCTTAGTAGTGTGTTATATTATCGAGAAAGAAGTGACAGTTTTAACTAGCTGTTGGATGTGTGCAGAGAAAGAGCGAGTAGAGTCAAAGATGACTTCAAGGTTGCGAGCTGAGGAAATAGAGAAAAGTGTAGTGTCATCCACAGAAACAGAGAAGGGATGAAGAGGGAAGTGTGTTTAGGGGGAAAGATAAGGAGCTCTATTTTGGCATGTTCAGTTTCAGATAGCGGTGAGACATCTAGGCAGCAATGTCGGATAAGCAGGCAGAGATCCGTACCTCGATTCCTAGAGAGATTTCAGACACAGAAAGGTAAATCCAAGAGTCATCAGCATAAAGATGGTACTGAAAACAAGTGCACCAAGGGACTGAGTGTAAAGAGAGAAAAGGAGAGGTCCCAAGACAGAGCCCTGAAGTACACCAACTGAAAGCTGTATGGCGGTAGAGGAGGAACCACCAGAACATACAGTAAAAGTGCAATGGGAGAGAAGAAAAACAGGCAGGATAGAGTCCCTAAATCCAAGCAAGGACAGTATCAAGGAGAAGATGATGATAAACAGTGTCAAAAGCAGCAGAAAGGTCAAGGAGGATGAGAATCGAGTAGAGGCGTCTGGATTTGTCAAGAAGGACGTCGCTGGAGACTTTGGCAAGAGTAGTTTCTATGGAATGTAGAGAACAAAAGCCAGATTGCAGTGTGTCCAGGTGAAGTTGAGAGGAAAGAAAGTCAAGATAGCGGCGGCGAACAACTCATTCAAGTAGTTTTGAAGCAATAGATTGATAACTGGAAGGACAGGTAGGATTTAATGAAGGATTTTTGAGGAGAGACGTAATCACAGAATGTTTGAAGGTCACAGGAACAGTTGCAGTGGAAAGCAATAGGTTAAGGATATGACAGATGGAAGGGATAGAGCTTAGTAGATAGGTGTGAATGGGATCAGAGGAGCAGGTAGTCAGTTTGGAGGAGGAGGAGAGAAGATATGGAAATTACACTAACCTGGTAATTGTAGTTCCTGGAGGGTCCAGTTTAGTCCTCCAACATCGGGTAGTGCCCCTCCTCCTGCAGCCTGGAGACTGGACCAATCAAGTCTTCTGTAGTATATATGCAGACGGAGCTCCCAGAAGCCCCCAGTGTACTAGTAACAAAGCATACTTAACGAAGCAACACATTAGATTAATATACAAAATGACATAATGAAAATGACATAATTAAAGAACAATTTGTTTCCCCCCCACAAAAATATCCAACTTTCTCCCCAAACGAGGAAGTCAGAACACTGTATTGCGCTGAAACCAACGCCCCAGAAATCAAAATACAGCTCCGTATCAGAAATCTCAGGAGCTGACTGAACACCTGAGAAAGAAAGAGCCATAGCCAAAAACGCGGCTGCAAAAAAGGTTCGAACGGCAAGAGGAACCGTCTTATGATCCACCGTTCGGAAAGCGCGCCGCATTTTTATAACAGATAGTCGGGAGGGAAGGAGGACTAAACTGGACCCTCCAGGAACTACAATTACCAGGTTAGTGTAATTTCCATTTCCTGTTCGGTAATCCAGTTTAGTCCTCCAACATCGGGATGTAACAGAGCAGTTAAGACCGGGCGGGACCTTGCCATCCGGCGCGCAGAACCGCCGAACAAAAGAGGAATCCCGAGCCGCTGACACATCTAAACGATAGTGTGTACTGAAAGGATGCAGAGACGACCAGGTGGCCGTCTTACAGATATCTGCTGGCGGAACTAGGCTATACTCCGCCCAAGCGGTCGCCTGAGCCCTAGTGGAATGATCCAGTAGCCCCTCCGGAACAGACCGCTGCTGCAACAGATACGCAGACGCGAACGCTTCCTTGAGCCATCTTGCAACGGAGGCCTTAGCCGCCGCTTCCCCTTTACGTGCACCACCGAAGAGCACGCATCGCCGGTCAGTCTTCCGAAAAGATTCGGTAGCCTTCAAATAACGACGAAGTGCACGACCCACATCGAGACGGTGAAGACTTCTGTCCGCCGACCCGACAGAGTGGGAAGAAAGAACTGGAAGAAACACTGCCTGATTCACATGAATAGGGGAAACCACCTTCGGCAAAAAGGAAGGGACCGGGGAAAAAGACAAAAAAGGTTCTCGGCAGGACAACGCATGTAGATCTGAAATACGCCGTGCCGAACAGATGGCTACAAGAAAAACCGTCTTCAGCGTAAAATCTTTCAGAAACGCCCTACTCAGGGGTTCAAAAGGTTCACGAACCAGGGCCCGCATCACTAGATTCAAGTCCCCCGGAGGAACGAAAATCCTGCGGGAGGGCTGCAAATGAAAAACAGTCGTAAGAAAACGACGTACGTCCGGATAAGAACCGCGGATACGGCCTAAAACTTTGCCTCGATAACGAGATAGCCGCCAACTGGACTTTCAGGGAACTAGCCGCAAGGCCCTTATCAAAAGCAACCTGAAGAAACTTAAAACGACGGAAACGGAAACCGTCGCCACCCAGACTCCACGCCGGGAGCACCAGTCTTCAAAGATCCCCCAAATCCGAACGTAAGTAAGAGAAGTGGATGTTTTCCCCGCCCGCAGTAGGGTAGAAATCACTGCGGGGGGAGTAACCCTTCTTTTTCAGCCGAGCCCTCTCCATGGCCAAACCGTAAGCGAGAATCGACCCACTTGGGGCATCCGCAAGGGTCCCTGAAAAAGAAGATTCGGCAGCGTGGATAGGAGCCAAGGAATGCTGTCGCTCAGCCGGACCAGATCGGCATACCAGGGCCACCCAGGCCAGTCCGGGGCCACCAGTAACACTCGACCCCGATGGCCCTCGATGCGCTGAACGACCCGGCCAATCAGAACCCACGGAGGAAAGACATAAAGAAGGCCGGACGTTGGCCACGGCTGAATGAGAGCGTCGAGCCCCTCGGACATGCGCTCCCTTTGCCTGCTGAAGAAGCGTCCTGTCTCGGCCGATTGAAATGTCGCCATGAGATCCATGAAGGGCGCCCCCCCCCCCCCCGACGAACTATTTGCGCGTAAACCTGCGGGTTTAGCTCCCACTCTCCGGGGTCCACCCGCACTCTGCAGAGAAAATCGGCCTGAACATTGTCTGCGCCTGCAATAGGCGCTGCGGAGATGGCCGGAAGATGAGACTGCACCCAATTGACCAAGGCCATCGCTTCTGATTCCAGGGCCATGCTGCCGGTGCCCCCTTGGCGATTGATGTAAGCTACGGTGGTCGCAATGTCCGAGAGGACTCGCACCGGCCGGTCGAGAACTAGGGCTTTGAGGCCAAGAGGGCTAGCCGCACCGCCCGCAATTCGAGGCGGTTGATCGACCAAGAAGTCTCCAGGGGAGACCATTCCCCTTGAGCGAAGCGGGTCTCGCAGTGAGCCCCCCAGCCGGTTAAGCTGGCATCCGTTGTGAACGGAACCCAAAGTGGAGGCTCCAGGGAATCCCCCGCGCCAGGTTCTCGGAGGAGAGCCCCCACCGGAGTGATCGGCGAACCGCCCTCGGGCAAGTCAATCTCCTGTTCAACGAGTCGAATTGGTTGGACCAACGGCGCAGCAGAGCACTCTGCCGCGGGCGCATGTGGAAGCGTGCCCAGGGCACCACCTCCAAGGTTGCTGCCATCGTACCGAGGAGCTGTAGCTATCACCATGCAGACGGAGCGGGCATCCCCCTGAAGAGTCGGACAAGAGACCGAATGCGGCGCTCCGGTAGGCACACCAAGCCCCGTGCTGTGTCGAGGCTCACTCCCAGATACTCGAGATCCTGAGTCGGGCACAGACAACTCTTGCATTCTTTCACCACCCAGCCGAGGGACCGCAGCAGAGCCACCACCCTGCTCGTGACGTGCACACACTCCCGACTGGACTTTGCCCGAATCCACCAGTTGTCGAGATACGGAAGGACCAGGATGCCCTCTTTGCACAAGGCCGCCGCGACCACTACCATCACGTTTGTGAAGGTGCGGGGGGCCGTGGCGAGACCAAACGGCATGGCCGGAAATTGGAAGTGGCCCCACGGAAGAGCGAAGTGGAGAAACCGTTGATGAGACGGCCGGATGGGAATGTGTAATGTGGTCTGCAGCGGCTGTGGAAGATCCTGCAGCCGGGGCTCTGAGGAGGGGGGAGATAAGGTGCTGGGGGACCCAGCTAGCAACGCAGTGGGTATGGGGAAAGCCGCCGGGATGCAGCGTGCAGGTGTAACACAAGCAAGCTATTAATGTACCCTTCGGCTGATTACATTTCACATATAATACAGCCATAGAAAAAAGGCATTGTAGAGACTTAAACCACCTTTCCTCTTCTTGTGTGGGGTTTCATTTATTTATTTATTTATTTATTTATTTTTTTTTGCATTTAAAACAAAAAGCAAGGAAGGCTCAGGGAAACCCAAGACTGTTTAAGAAAAGGATTTTGAAACTGCACGTGCCTCCACAGCATGATTAAGTGTGTGGAAACTGCTGTTTAGAGCTGTTTCCTCTAAAAAGAAACACTGAAGAGAAAAACAAAACAGCCGCTGGCACCGAAAAACTGTCAGGTATTCGCAGAACTGAGAAGGGAACTGTCAGTCATTCACTGTGCTGGCATAGAGAAACTTTCAAGGTCAGGGTAAGGCAATCACAGTGACTGAAAGTAGGGAAATTAGAGTGTGATCCCTCCGCAGCCATTCAGACCTCCATGGTAGGGGCTGAAAGGTGTTTCTGGGGAGGGATGTAGAAGCTCAATCCAGCCATAGGAAAATTACAGTGAGCATGCTTAATTAGGCCGAGCCCAAAACAGTCAGGATCCAAAACACTGACTTAAAACCTCAACCAAATGGTATATTGAATAAGACAGGTACAATAATCAGTAGGACGTACAAAGTAACCCGGCTGCAGTTTGTGGACTAAAAAGTCAAAGTAGGCACTTCCAAACTCAGGGGCAGCCGGTCCGGATACAGCTGAAAGCATCCCAGAGCAGCTGAGGCAAGGAAGAAAAAACAAAAACAGTTTTCTTACAGAAAATGATACCTGAACTTCCTGGAGGTATTCAAACTCTCGTGGTAAAGACTCAGTGCAGCGTAAAGCCAATGGAGAGCTCCCCCGAAGCCAAGCTCCGGAGTTCCCAAGTTCCTCAGGGGAAGCAAGATGTTGGGGGAAGAGCAGAGCTGATGCCTGAGGTCCCTGTGTTTCTTCTGACAGCCTATGCAGCGTAAACCTGAATAAGGCACAGGGAGAACTAAAAAGAAATAACTGCGTCCCGCCGGAACAGGCATTTAACAATATTCCCCATAATAGGTAATGCCTCAGCCAGCCTTCTTTGTTGGGCACAGTGGGGAATGGAAGCCATGAGCCCTGCACCCTTCGTCAGTGACTCAGCATTGTACTGTGGCTCTGAATTGCATACTGTTCTCTATCCATGCCTTCTGTACTTTTTATCCATTATGTTCATACAGAGGCAGTGAAAAAAGTAACCTCTGCACAACTGACAACTAGCAAGTGTTGTGGAAAGAAGAAAAAAAACTGAAACAACAGTAATCTGGCTTCCCGCCAAAAACCGAGGCTCATTAGCTATTCAAAATGGCCACCAGCAAAAATAAAACACCAAAAGAGTGAATTAAAACCCCCAAAAGCTAAGGAATTAACTTAAAAAGTCAAAGAAGAAGGTGGGAGGGTTGCAGGCATGAGAGAAATGCCTAAAATCGCTGAAAAATCAAGAAAAATCAATCGAGTTACCACAGAGCTGCAAACAGCAGAGGGAGAAGACATTCTAGTTCTGAAGAAACTGCAGCACAGCCCTTGCAGATGCCAGAGTCAGTCATAGTACCTCTGCGGGACCCACAAATCACACATTGAGGTTTGGCAGCCATGCTAAGGCAACCTGCTTCCAGGGGGAAAGAAAGAAGGAAACAGGAACAGGGAAGCCCACAGCAAAGGGACTAACCATATTCAAATCAGTACAGCTTTAAATTTAAAACGTTTTTTTTTTTTTTTTTTTTTTACAGAAAACAAAATACTCCCCAGAATCCTAGGGGTGCCCTGAGCAAAATCGCCAGCAAAAGAAACCCCAAAAAATGCCAGGGGAACCCGTGCACAAGTGTTAAAAAGTGCCCTTAAAAAGCACACTTTAGAAATCCAAAATGGCCGCCGCACCTTTCCACCCACAATAAAAAAAGGCGCGAAAATACAAAGGTAACCAAATAATATGGAAAAGAAAGAAAACGACCCTCTAATACAGGGCAAGCGAAAAAAATCAGGAAAAAGTGCAATTCGGAAGCCAGGGGAGCCGACAGAGCCTCTGACAATGCAAAAAACAACAGAGCTGAAAAGATAAAGCAAGGAAAATTCCTACCAGCTCAGTGAACAGCAAGGAACTCAGCCAACTTCTCCAAGTGACAGTCAATGCTGTAGCAGGTATGGCTCTTCCCCGAACAGTCTTGGGGAGAGCTCAACCCAGGTTTCAGATATTCCCAGGCAGGAAGGCAGGAGCCCAATGCAGGTCTGGCTTCCCCCAGGATGTCCCCCTCCTTTTTTTTTTTTTTTTTTTTTTAAAGATACAGCTACCTAGCAAAGAAATGGTAAATAAAGGACCCAAAATAAAACCCCAAAAGAACTAACTAACTAGTGTTGCTCCTTCAAGTGTCACTTAGTGTGCCCAGAAAGGGCACAGAAGTCTGCAAGCTGCAAGGAGACTGGACACACTGGGGGCTTCTGGGAGCTCCGTCTGCATATATACTACAGAAGACTTGATTGGTCCAGTCTCCAGGCTGCAGGAGGAGGGGCACTACCCGATGTTGGAGGACTAAACTGGATTACCGAACAGGAACTGCAGTTTCCTTCTCAGTGATTTCAGAAAAGTAAGAAAGGGTAACCGAAGGTGAGAGAAGGATTTGGGATTGAAGAGGGGGAAGATGAAGTAGAGGTGACCCTGCAAAGAATTCAAGACTAATCTTCTGGACTTTGGTATGGAAATAGTCAGCCAAGGTCTGAGCAGACGGCAAAGGAGAGATTGGGAGAGGAGGAACCTTGAGGAGGGAGTTGAGTGTAGCAAAGAGACGGTTAGGGTCAAAGGCAAAAGAGTTTAGTCAGATGGGCATAGTATTCTTGCTTGGCGAGTGCTATGGCCGACTGGAAGGAAGTTAGCATGAATTTGAAATGTACGTAGTCAGCAAGGGCACATGATTTAAGCCAAAGGCGCTCAGCTGAGCGAGCACAGGAATGTAGGTAGTGGGTCATTGAAGACAGCCAGGGTTGAGGTACAGTACGCCTCACAGGGCCTGGAATGGGATGAGCAAGTGCATCCATATCAGAGATAAGTATAGTGTTATAGGAGGATACTGCCCCACCAGCAGGCTCAGATAACATAGTGGAGGAAAGAGGTGATGACAGCAGTGGAGAGCGCTGAAGGGTCAACAATGTGAAGATCCTTAAACATGTTGGTGGAGATTGCGCGAAAACAAGATGGGGATGGTTAAAGGTGAAGGTTAGCAGGTGACAGATAAGGGCAGAACTGAGGTGGAGAGGTTTGAGGGTGAGCAGTTGGAGGAGAAGACAAGGTCAAGGCCATGGCCATGCTTGTCAGGCCCAACCGGGGTACTGGCATTGTGAAGGCAAAGGTGTCACAGCAAGGAAAGAAAAAGAATCGAGGGAGAAAAAGACAAAATAGAGAAACCATGACAGCAAGCAAAGACGAAAGGTGAGCACAAAAACATCCCCAGGAGAGAAGGACAGTTTACAAAGTGGAGGATGACTGAATGTGTCCATAGGGCTCTGCGGAAAATGAAAGACCAAGGCATCATAGCACCGCCACTGTGGCAGGCAGGAAGAAGGTGTGCAGGAACCTCCCAAAAGTTTCCAACAGAAGTTGGGGAGCATTCCCACATGGCGCTCCATCAGGGATGTCACCCATACATGAGGACTCATGCCTGCTTGTCCACAGAGAAGCACCTGATGCCAAGGACTGGACTTATTGCCACCAAAATGAATTCATGCTGCTTTTATTGACCCTTGAACCTGCTCTTTGACATCTGTGAACACAAATTGCACTGACTTATTGGGGTCAGGCTCTAGACACTGCAAGCACCAATTGTACTGTATCTGTTATGGACATTGTTGTCGCATTGGGTACACTCTCATACACATGCTGGGGAGCTTTTTCTGGGGCATATTGCTTAAGGAGACAGCCGCAGACAAATCAAACAACTTGATTTTGAAAAATGTATTCTGACTAGGGCACCAGAGGCCTGTACTGGACCAACATGAAAAATGAAAGGAAGCTTAAAACCAGCCAACAACCTAAGATACTACTCCAGAGCACCACTGTGGCTATCATGCAACCCACCAGGTCTGTTGGCACTACTGCTTTCTTCTTCCATGGGTCAGCTACCGTGTTAAGGAGTGAGGCTTTCATATCCTTTGACTGGGTGCTAGCTTGATGATCCTGTGCTGAGCTTTGTGTTATTTGCTACTGCTACTATAGCAGGCCCATAGAAAAAAAAAAAAGACAGCAGTGGCATTCCCAGAAGAGAGGGAGAGATCTGGGCAGGAGTATGAGGGTGTTGGAAGAGGCAAAGGGGAAAGCCATCCCCACAATGATGATTTCTGGGAGAAGGGGAGTGGGAGAATTAACTTCCTATCTCTTCTCCCTACACATGCACCAACAATGATTTCTAAGGAGGGGACTGTTATTTCTTCTACCTCCTCCGATAACCAATGAGCACCTATAATTTAAATCTGGCCCTGATCCACCATACCAGGAGTCAGGACAGACTCGAAGGCACACATTGCATTTGCATATGTTATTAACAGTTAAATATTCCTTAATAATACTTGTGTCTTTTTATTCAGCATTCATTTCTTACTTAATAAAACTGTTAAAAATCCACTGCAGCTTACTATTTTGTACAATAATTTATTCGATTACTAACCAAAGTAAAAAGTGTGAATAGTCATGCATTTGTTATTTTCAATCATTACAGCTAAAGAAAAGTCAGTCTTTGCAGCAAAGTTCAGGTTAGCACCTTAGAGGAAGAAGGTTGCTTCGGTTTCAAAGCTTTAAGACACAGTAACTTGGCAACATTATTGTGTGGCAACTATGACAAGGTGAAATAGACAATTAAGATGATCTATGCAAATTAAGATGATCTATGCAATCTGGCGTCACAGTTTTAAAATTGGTGAATGTGGGGGAAAATGCTTGAAAACAGAGATGTTTGCTACATTCATGATATGTAGATGAAGGAGCGAAACTGAAAATCAATAAAATGTGACAACAATTCAATGAAGTTATATTGCCAGTCCAAAGGCACTGACTATACAGTACATGGTCTTATTCTCCCATCTCACAGTGCAACTACCTGCAAAAGAGAAAATGAGAGAAGGCTTACACATTCACTACTTCATATATCAGAGAAGAAATTTATAAACTTAATGACTAGTAAACTGCTCAGTAACTAAGCACTCACCTGTAACAGGTGTTCTCCGGGGACAGCAGGAATCAGTCCTCACATACGGGTGACGTCGGCACTGATGGAGCCCTCGTGCGGAGCAAATCCCCAGCTTTCAGAGAAAGCCTTTGGGAGTTTCCATCACACATGCGCGGTCCCCTTCCCGCCCAAGAGTGCCATCTTGCTCAGTCAAATGACATAGCTAAAAAGACAGCAAAAGAACAAAATATAATAGGACTGCAACTCCTACGGGAGGAGGGAGGGTCGTGAGGACTGATTCCTGATGTCCCCAGAGAACACCTGGTTACAGGTGATTAACTACACTTTCTCCGGGAACAAGCAGGAAGTCAGTCCTCACATATGGGACTCCCCAGCTATAAGTTACCGAGAACCCATAGCTAAAACAGGCTCCCACAGTAGCAATGTAAACTAAGGGAATAGTACTCCGGTAGCCTGAACACAGAAGGGTCAGACAGCAGGAGTTACCTAGACGTCGAAAAAGTTACAGAGTACAGCCTGGTCAAAGGCACTGTCCGCCATGACTCCCTGTCCAGGCAGTAATCGGTTGCGAAAGTCTGACTCGAAGACCAGATGGCGGCCCGGCAGATGTCTGCCAAAGGAACAGAGTGCAAATGAGCCACTGATGCCACCATGGCCATGACCCTATGGGCCGTAACCCAACCCTTCATAGGAAGCTCGGCTGCCCTGTATGCCCAGGCAATGCAGTCTGCCACCAGGTGGACAGCATACGCTTAGATACTGCCACCCCCAGCTTACTGGGGTCGTAAGAAACAAAAAGCTGAGAAGCCTTCCGATGTGGTTGCATATGCTGAATATAAAAGGCCAATGCCCTCTTACAGTCCAGGGTATGCAGGACCGACTCTGCCCAACTGGCATGCAGCCTGGAAAAAAAAGACAGGCAGAACCACCTCCTGGTTGAGTTGGAACGAGGAGACCACTTTCAGAAGGAACTTGGGGTGCGTGTGAAGCACCACCCGGTTCCTACAGAACCTGGTATAGGGTCTTTCCGACACTAGGGCCTGGAGCTCACTCACCCGCCGGGCAGATGTGAGTGCCACCAGGAAAACCACCTTCCAAGAAAGGTAGCGTAGATGGCAGGTAGCCATTGGTTCAAAAGGCAGCCTAGTAAGCTGCCCTAACACCACATTGAGATCCCACTCGGTCGCTGGGGGGCGGACCGGGGGTTTCAAGAGAAGTAAGCCTCTCAGGAACCGAGAGATCAAAGGGTGGGCAGAGAGAGGCTTCTCATCCACAGAAAAGTGATATGTCGCAAGGGCACTGAGGTGCACCCTGGCAGAGTTGGACTTGAGGCCCAAATCGGAAAGGTGGAGAACGTATTGCAGAGCCACCCCTACCAGGCAAGAGAAAGGATCTACCTCCCGCTCCTTGCATCATTCCGCAAACCTACGCCACTTCAAGGCGTATGCTCGTCTGATTGACGGCTTCCGTGAGGCCAGCAAGACCTCTTCAATATTCTTTGGAAGGAGGAGTGGAGCGAGAATTACCCTTTCAGCAGTCACGCCATCAAGTTGAGTGAGCTGAGATTGGGGTGCAGAAGACAGCCCCCCTCCTGAGACAGGAGACTGGGGGAGGACCCCAAGGGGACTGGGGCCTCCACTGCTAGCTGCAGAAGAAGTGGGAACCAGGGTTGCCTGGGCCACCGAGGAACAATAAGGATGACAGAGGCCCTGTCCTGGAGAATCTTGAACAGCGTCTTGACCACCAGAGGTGTTGGGGAAACGCATACAGAAGATCCCCTGACCATGATATTAGAAACGCATTGGCGGCCTCCCTGTGTGGGTGGGGTTGCCTGGAGCAGAAAAGGGGCAACTGGTGATTGTCCAGACTCGCAAACAGGTCCATAACCGGCCGCCCCAGGTCTGGAAGAGCCAAATGGCTAGGGGTCGGAGAATCCTGCTTAGCCTGTCTGCTAGCCAGTTGTCCTGGCCCGGCAGGTAGACTGCTCGGAGACAAATGCCCTGCCAAGGCTGCAAAGGAGCATAGGTCCAAGGTTTCCTGACATAGGGGGCGGGACCCCGTGCCACCCTGTTTGTTCACATAGAATATGGCCACCTGAATGTCTGTCTGCACCAAGACAGATTCGTGGGCCAGGAGCTTCTTGAAAACTCCTAGTGCTAGGCAGATGGTACATAGTTCCAAGAAACTGATTTGTTGGGCCTTCTCGCTCGGGGACAACAGTCCCTGAGTACGGAAACCCTGACAATGAGCCCCCCAGCCCAGCAGGGATGCATCCGTGGTCAGGATCCTCGTGTGCAGAGGGACCCGGAAGGCATTCCCGCCCCCAAGTGATGCAGTTGGAGCCACCAGGCTAGAGACCGTACCAGACATTTGGATACTTTGACCCTGTCACGAAGGCATCCTGAGGCCTGAGACTACTGGTCCCTGAGGCACCACTGAGCGGTCCGCATGTGGAGGTGGGCATCCGGGGTCACATGGATTGTGGAAGCCATGTGCCCGAGGAGGCGCAGGAAAAGCCTTGCTGACACTGCAGACTTGCAACTCACCTGCCCTGCCAGAGCTATAAGTCTGCTTGCCCTGGTTACAGGCAGATAGGCCTTCGCTTGAAGGATGTCGAAGCTGGCCCCAATGAACTCCTGCTGCTGAGTTGAGTGAGGCTGGACTTGGGGTAGTTGATCATGAATCCTAGGTGCTGCAGCAACTGGATGGTGCGAGTTGTGGCCTGGTGGGCCTCGGAACCTCTGATGAGCCAGTCATCGAGGTAGGAGAATACAAAGACCACTTGAAGCCCGAGAAAGATGGCAACCACAGCTAGGCACTTTGTGAACACCCTGGGGGCTGAGGCAAGGCCGAAGGGGAGTACTCTGTACTGGTAGTGATTGCCCCCCACCACAAAGCATAGCCTGTGGCTTGGGTGTGCCTGTGGTTTGGGTGTATGCATCTTTCAGGTCTAAGGAGCACAGCCAGTCTCCCTGGCGGAGGTAAGGCAGCAATATTCCAAGGAAGAGTATCTTGAACTACTCCCTCAAAAGGAATTTGTTGAGGTTGCGCAGGTTGAGGATGGGCCTGAAGCCTCCTGTCCTTTTTGGCACCAGAAAGTACCTGGAGTAGAAGCACCTTCCCTGCAAGTGATGGGGCATCGGTTCTATCACCTGATTCTCGAGAAGACCTGCTAACTCCTTCAGAAGAAGGTCCTGGTGAAGTGGAGGCCTGATGGGCTCTCCTGGAAAATAGTGAGGAGGCAGCTGGGCTAGGTGAAGAAAATAGTCCTCTTGGACTAGCTGCAAGACCCAGGCATTGGTGATAATGGCTGTCCACATGTGGGCATACAGAGCAAGCCGTACCCCTGTGATCTGCCTTTCCTCTGTGGGAAGAGGGGCCATGCTGTAGGAGTCAAAAGCCACTGCCAGGCTGGGCCGGAGACAATGCCTAGGGTTTGGGGCTTTTCTGCGTACGTGGGCCATGCCCCTGTCCCTTGGCCTGCTGCCCCTGTTGGGGAGCTGGGGAGGCCTCAAAATGGGGGTTGCTTTGGTAAGCAGCACCCTTCTTCTGGTAAAAGGACTTTTTACCCGAGCCCTTCTTGCGAGAAGGGGCAGAGGTCTTCTTGGAGAGCTGTGTCCTCGTCATGTACTCGGTCTCCAACTCTGTGGCCTTGTCGGTCATGGGGTTGCCAAAGAGATTCTCCCCCTGGCATGGGACATCGACCAACTTGTCCTGAACCCATTGTTCGAGGTCCGATGACTGCAGCCATGCCTGGCGGCGTGCACAGATACCAGCCGCGGCTACCCGGGCCGCCGACTCGAACCCATTATAGGCCGCCCAAGACAAACTTCACGGGCAGCTTTAGACAGTGAGACAAGACAAGAACCCGGTGAGATCCTTCGCCAGGTCCCTCAGGTACATGCCCATATACAGCTGGTAGGCCTGGATTCAACAAATCAGCATTGAACCCTGGAAGCACTTTCTGCCGAGGGCATCCAAGTTGTGGGCCTCCCTATCGGGAGGCACCAAGGAGTGCATCTTCTGGCTCTTCAGCTGGCGCATCACCAATTCCACAACCATGGCGTTGTGCAGCAGCTGCGACTTCTGAAACCCAGGGCTCCGGCAGACGGTACATCGAGCCGAGCCGCTTGCTGATCACTGGCACCGATGCCGGTGTCTTCCACATGCACAGCATCAGTCGTTCCAGGATCGGAGGCACGGGTATAGTAAGGGCTTCCTGAGGGAGGACCTCATACTGGAGGATCTCGAGCTCCTGGGCTCGAGGATCCTCCTCAGACTCCGTGGGGAACGCCAATGCCTTGGACATTTCCCGCACGAAGTCCAAGAACCTCATGTCCTCTGGGTGGGACATTCTCCAAGGCTCGGATACTGGGGAATTAGACAGTACATCCCTGTGCTGGCAGGTATCCGAAGACTCCTCATCCTCGGTTTACCACGCCGCCACCGCCGCCGAGGAGGAATCGGAGGGCTCCTCAGGCATCAAGGGCCCTGGCACTGACTGCCCCGATGCAGGCAAGCTCGGCGGCGACAACCTTGGTCCCAAACGGGAGGCCAAGAGAGACCTTGGCCAACGATCGACTCGAGCCCGAAGGGCTTCGAGGATCGGTTCGGCCTCCGGGGTCAACTTGGATGTCAAGGGCCCGGTGGTCGGGGCGGAGGAACCAGACAGGCCGGCTAGCAGTGCCCGCTGCTGCTCCATGAAGGCAGTGAAACTGCGCTCCAAGGCTGCCATCCTGGACTCGATTCCGGAAGTCTCCGCAGCCACCAGAAGTCCTTGACAAGGATAGTTGGTACTTGCCTCGGCTGCTCCGGTTCTTGATGAGGCATCTTCATCTTACGCTCCATCTCCGAAGATCCCAGCCAGTGCTCAGGGCTCCGCGATCAGCCCCTGGAGGAGCCGGGTCACTTGGAGCCATCCAGAGACGCCGCCTTCGAGGATTTCTTCTTCCTCTTGTGCTCCCTCGAGGGAGACCCCCTTTCTAAGGAACCTAGACGCTGATCGGGCTCGGACAAATCACCCCGAGATGTGGTAGCCTTGGATGCAGTCCTGGCTCTTGGAAGCACGGAGACGGAAAAAATCCTATCATGCTGCTGCTGGCAGCTTTTCAGAGCCTTCGAGGACATTTTCCTAAATGGGCCACAGACAGACAGGTCATGGTCAGGCTTGAGGCACCGGAGACAGCAGTCATCTGTATCGGTGAGAGACATCAGCTTCACACACCGATCGCATTTTTTAAACCCACTGGCAGCCATCAGGGGAAAAAGGGCCCCTGCAAGGTTGAAGACTCGTGCTGTCAGTGAAAAGGAAAAAAAGGCGCGAACGCCAGTCACGAAGGACAAAAACCAAAAAACAGAGATGGATTCAATAACGACGTACCAAGCCGAAAGAGGTACCGGTGTTGACCAGTCGAGAAAAGAGACAAAAAAAATCAACTTTTTTTACGGGGACATAAGGACTACGTCCGAAGGTCTCTGCGAAAAAAAAGGAGACTGAGCAAGATGGCACCCTTGGGCGGGAAGGGGACTGCGCATGCATGATGGCAACTCCCAAAGGTTTTCTCTGAAAGCTGGGGATTTGCTCCGCACGAGGGCTCCATCGGCGCCGACGTCACTCATATGTGAGGACTGACTTCCTGCTTGTTCCCGGAGAATACACTGAAACCTCTGTTCAGTGTGCAGCAGCAGCCAAGAAAGCAAACAGAATACTAGGAATGATTTATTTAACAGGTTATTTATACTGTTTTATCATTAGTCAAAGAGTTTACATTGAAACTTAAACTTGGCAATGTACAATAAACAGCGGCATTTATATCTTGGAATCATAACGAAAGCAATGGAGAATAAAACCAAGGCTATTATAATGCGACTGCACCTTGAATATTCAAGCAGCATGGAATCTGTATATATTTTGGGAACCCAACAGATGTCCTGAATTGGTCATTGTGGAAACAGGTACTGAGCTTGATGGGCCCTTGGTCTCACCCAGTATGGTATATCTTATGTTCTCACACCAACAGAAAGACTGTGTGGGAGCAGGGCAAGGATATAGGAACAACATGGGAGAAAAAGCACTATTCCTTACCTTCTTGATAGACCAGTCTAGACAAGTAGATTGTCACACATCCAGAAGATGTAGACAGAGAACAAAAGCTTTAGTGATGTGATCTCTAGTATAAGGAGTGGTGCATCCCTGGACCTTGCCGGTATTCTCTTTCCCCAGCAGATGGTATCATTGTGGACTGGTGCAGCAGATGCTTGGCCTAGCTCCATCTGGAGTGCGGGTTGTGACCTTTGGCCCTGAGGCTAAGCTCCCCTAGGCCTGACAGATGATGTTAGGGTTAGGTCTGTAGACCTTTGAGCTAACTGAGCTTGAAGGAACATTCTGTTTTCAGTGCTTCCGCCTGTAGGCCTCAGCACTGAGGGGCTATGGAGGGCTGTGTCCAGGAAGACACTGCGGGGCCCTTCCAGGGCTGATAAGTAAACACTGTTTCCTTGTTTCCCTCTCTTCCCCCTCCCCCCAAGTTCCCATTTAAATTTTGGCTTTTTATGCTTTTCTTCCTGTCCAATTTGGATGTTCTGCAGCATTAAAGTTCTTTAAAAATTAAAAAAGAGACAAAGTGCTGTTCAGTGGCTATTGGCATCTCTGCAGAGGCATTGGGGCAGCCACTGAAAGGGGAATCCCTGGTTGTGGTTGGGGGTATGTGTGTAAGAGTCCTGGATGGAATTGGGCAGGATTCCCTTTTTTTGACTGTGATGCTTTGCATAGAGGTATATTTTAATAATCTCAGCTGCCTGTCAGTGGCGGCAGGCACTGCGCCATGTGTAGAGGCTGCCGCATCAGCAGAGTGGTCAAATTTTTCTCAGGCAATGATGGGGCCTCCTTTGGGCACACTCCAGAAGATATCCTGATGCTTCCTGGGGGCAGATCAGTTCCAGGAGTGGTACTTTTTTGTCTCCAGTGCCAGTTTCCCACCAGTGACCAAAAACAACTAGTCAGCTAATGTGTACAAAGATTTTTGTTGGAAGACTAGCCTTGAGAATGAAACACTCTCTTCATGGCTTAACTTCCGTTTTACTCAATTTTTTTAAGGGCCCCACCGGAGCTCCAAAAATGTAGGTAAAAACACACTTACTAGTGTACCCTACACCAAACATATACAAAATGAAGCACTTCCAACATATGAAAAAGGTGCCAATAGCACTTATCTGTTGTAGATATTGAAGGCAGATGCCAATATGCATTAAATCTGCAAAAACTCTCGTAAAAAGACTAACTGCACCAATATCACAGAAACATGATGGCTGGAAAGAAGTCCGCAGTTCCACTTCAAAGAAGGATAAAGCCGCAGTTCCACTTCAAAGAAGGATAAAGGACACAGCACTGCGTTTCAGGCAGATAAAATCAAATGCCCTGTTTCAGCTCTTTCTTAACTGCAAACATGAAAAACCGGCTCGCCTGTATGTTCAGGACGCCAGCGCATGCTCATTAGCGATCTAAAGCTCCAACTGAGAAACCAAAAGATTTAAAGCCAGAAGTCCACCAATCTGAGTTGCCCATGTCTTATTTAAATCCATTAGGATGCCCAACAAATTAAAGAAGACTGTTCCAATCTAACTCTTTATTGAGCCCCCTCGGTTCTACCATAGATAGTCGATATAGCCACATCTGTTCACATAGCTGGAGGCGCCGTTCACGATTGCCCCCTCGTGGATTTTCCAGTATATAATCCAATATTCTCCAAAAGATCTCATGAAATGAATGTTGATGATTCAAAAAATGTTGAACAATAGGAGCAGAAATAGTCCTGGTATTTATTCTTGATGCATGTTCCTGTAACCTAATAAGTACAGGGCGAATCGTTCTCCCAATATATAAGCGACTGCAGGGGCAAATCAGAACATACACTACAAAATAAGAAGCACAGGTAGTACGCCATCTCGCTTCATGTACATAGTCTGAATTTGGTATATGCCATTCTTTGCCAGTTATGGACAATAAGCAGTAATCATATGAAGTACAGGAAAAATGTCCTGGATTAATGTGTCGTTCAAAAGACTGTCTATCAATAGGAGAAGTAATCCCCAACCAATCACATAAATTGGGACCTCGAGTATGAGCTATTTGTAATCTCCTTTTAAAACATGGATGAAGCTGTAAAATATGCCAATGTTTAAGAAGGATTTTCTTAATTTTGTCAGAATGCATCATGTATGGTAATACTCCCACTAATACATCAGACTGTAAAGATGACTGAGGTCTGGATTGAGTATTTGAGTCCCCCAAATTAGCAGAAGGGAATAACCATTCTCGATGGATATATCTAGCCTGCAAAAAAGCCTTCTTTATAACTTTTTGTGGATATCCCCTTTGTGCCAAATGTTCAGATAAATCTCTTGCGTGATCCAAAAAATGTTCAATTCTTGAACATATTCGTCTTAAACGTAAAAACTGTCCAAAAGGAAGACCTTTTTTCAATGATGCTGGATGGCTATGCCCTAGATTTGATGATACAATTACTCCGATCAGTAACTTTTTTTTTTAAATATACAAGCTTGGAAAATAGACAGCTGAGGAGAGCTATGATAGAAGTCTATAATATGAGTGGAATGAAACAGGTAAAAGTAGATCGGTTGTTTTACTCTTTCTGAAAGTAGAAAGACTAGGGGACATGCAATGAAGCTACAATGTAGCACATTTAAGTCTAATGGGGAAAATATTTTTTCACTCATCATGTAATCAAACTCTGCAAATCGTTGCCAGAGGATATACTAAATGCTGTTAGTGTAGCTGGGTTTAAAAGAGGTTTGAACAAGTTCCTGAAGAAAAAGTCCATAAACCATTATTAAAGTCCATAAACCATTAAGAACTGGGGAAATCTACTACTTATCCTTGGGATAAGCAGCATGGAATCTCTTATCTTTTGGGAACCTGACAGGTATTTATGACCTAGATTGGCCACTGTTGGAAACAGGATACTGAGCTTGATGGACCTTTTGGTCTGACTTAGTATGGCATATCTTATGTTCTTAGTATGTCCTCTAGGGTCCAGTCAAAACCCCACTACTGGTTTTGGCTGGGATGCTGGTTGGGACTACAGTCTTCTGCTGCCGAGGGCGGGAGAGAGAGTGGTATAGGAGATGTAGGTGGGAGTAGGATACGTATGCTTATGAGTGTAACAGGACCTCCATTGCCCCCGCCCCCCAATGAAACCTTCAAGATTATATGGAGGCCGGGTCAGAAGTGGACCTGGAGAGGTTTTTGAGGGCGTTTACTGTGTTTGATCATGGCCGCAGTTATCTTGCACCTCATCTTGCACCTTACCTTCCCCCAGCAGATGGTATCATTGTGGACTGGTGCAGCAGATTTTTATTTTATTTTTATTATTTATTTGCTTTTCTTATATACCGCGCTATTAAGATCAGTGCGGTTTACATTACAACTGAACAATGCAACAATGTTTTTTACATAACACAATGTGCTCCATCTGGAGTGCGGGTTGTGACCTTTGGCCCTGAGGTTAAGGATTATCTCCACGGCAGGCACGGTACAGTATGGCAGCAAGTGAATTCTGTATGCAAGGTGTTAAGTCTAAGGTATGGAGCCATGAGAGTCTTTGGATACCGATACTCATGGAGGCGGCTACTGATGCCGTATCAAAAATTATGTCGCTCAAACAATATACTTTCCACACTCCTTCCATTGACTCACTAAGTATTGGTATTGTGCAACTTTCTCTGGAGAGAGAAAGTCTGCAAACCCACCCAGATTGCACATGCTGTTCTGCAAGTGCATGCCCATGAAAAGCTGATAGGACGCTACGTGGGACATGAGCAAAGCATTCTGAAAAAAAAAAGTCTCCTAAAAATGTGCCAATTGGAATTCTTGGTTCTTTTGAGAGGAGATTCAACAACCATGGAATGGTGCGGCAGCTGTAATTTCTCAAATCCTGGAGCCTTCTGGATTTTATACATAGAGCTGACTAGAAGCATAGAGAGGGAATCTTTTATATTCTCATCTGTAGCCTCTAAAAGATGTGATGCACAGCACCATTACCATTTCCTTAGGGGGATTAGAATACTGGAAACTATCACCCTTTGGGGCCCTAGGCTCCTCCTCCATTTCTAACTAAAATGGAATGATTCGGCCATTACCCTCACAAAATCATGGTAAATAAGCTCATCAGGTGGAGGGACTAGAGCCGCTCGTGAGGCGGCATAGGATCTGAAGACAGCTATGGAGACGACTACCCCAAGAAATACTGCAAGTCATACTCAGAATCCCAGGAGCACTCTGATGCAGACTCAGAGGTATTCAAAGGACATCTGAGCCTTTGCCTGAGCCAACTTCCACTTTCCTCAGGAGACAAATTTCCAGTGGGAGCGTCAATATACTGATGATCTCCAATGCCTAGGGATTCTAACTAATCCTCCTCCCCCGATGCACGTGAGACTAATATCACCCAAGCAGGTAGTGGTGTCTATGCTCTTCAAAGTTTTGATTATGATTCCCCTCCCACAGACAGATGAGTCTCAAGGATAGGATTGATGCCACAATGCATCCACCTCGATACTGTTGAAGCAGCAGCCTCACTCAGAGCAAAGAACACAGCAATCCTCTCTTTGAGGCCTCTTTGGAGACACTTCATAAGGGCTGCCATTAACAAGGGTGTGGGGGCCTCAGCAGAAACTGCCAGGGAATATTAGCAGGCTGGTTTTGGATTCGTGGAGTATGGCATGGCCACCTCCAGCATAGAGGATGATGAGCAGTCCCCACACTGGGGCTGCTTCTAGGGTTGGGATTCATCTGATACCTTGATGCGCTTGACATCACGCTCTTACAATGCTGATGCACCCCCAGCCTCTACCCGATGCTCGGCATCCTTGGTTCTCGATATCTTCAAAGATGAATACTAATCCTTCCTCTTTCTCGGGAGGCAGTCTGTGAAAGCCCAATCTTAGGAGATTCTCCTAATGCTTAGTTCCGAGCAGGCTTGAGGACCCCTCAATGTTTTACCAGCATCCAGTGCAGCTCTTGAGGCCATGGAGATTGATGCAGATGACAACGGAATGGTCTTATCAGCACCAAAAGTTCTTCTGTGCTTTTCTTCACAACCCTCAAGCCCTCTTTTCATCATCTGTAGATACAAACAACGTGGTGGTCGTTCATAGGTAGACCCCAAGCACTGCAGGCACCAATAAGGAGTGTCTATTATAGATATGGTCCTGCTGCACTTGGTTTACTTTTTAAATCTGGTAACTAGTTTATGGGACATTTGGTCGGAAAAATAGCTGCAGCAAAATCAATGATTTAAAAAAAATAACTCAGTTGGAGTGCCTGAAGCCTATAGTGGCAGCACAATAAAAAAATAAGAAAAAAAGTTACATAATGTTTGAAAAACCTAAGCACACTAATGGAATGATGTGTACACAGCAAGTGACAAGCAGAGGGAAAAATATGAAACTTAGAAAAAATAAGATAAAGAAAAAAACCCCACAATTATGAAGAGCATAGCCTGATTGGAAATATGTCCTTGGGGGTCTGCTGACAAAAGAAGACAGAGGAGATGAGACGTGGTGACCGCAGGCAGAAATGTGCATGCATGTGCAGTAGAACCATTCCAAACATTTCTAGGAGTTGGGAAAGGTTCCCATGCAATGCTCAGCTGATACCATCACCAACGTGTGAGCACTTATCCTGCTTGTCGAAAAGAACACAATACAATGATGGATTGGTATGATATGGGGCATGGTCTAGTATGAATTCTTAAGCGTAGTTACTCACCTGTAGCAGATGTTCTCCGGGAACAGCAGGAATTAGTCCTAACATATGGGTGACGTCAGCATGGACAGAGCCCATGCAGTAACCTCTCGCCAGCTTTCAAAGAAAGCCTTTGGGAGATCCACCACATATGCATGGTCACCTTTCTGCTCAAGGTTTCCATCTTGCCTCAGTATGATGACATAGCTCAAGATGGCAAAAAGAAAAGCAACTTCACTAAGAAAATGATGGTTGTGAGGACTGATTCCTACTATTCCTGGAGAACACCTGCTTCAGGTGAGCAACTATGCTTTCTCCAGGAACAAGCAGGAAGTCAGTCCTCAAATATGGGACGCCCCAGCTACAGGCTACTGAAAAAGCCTGTAAGCCACGGGTGACCCAAAAGGTGAACCGTGAGGAACAGCAGAGAGTACAGTTTCATCACACGATCTCAGCAGCGACCACAGGGTCGACCAGGGAAACAGCTCTCTGTTAACCTGGACACACAGAAGAGCTGGAGGGCAGGAGTTGTCTTAAACCCCAGATGACAGAGTACTGCCTGGCCAAAGGCGCTGTCCTACTGGGGCTCCTCCTCCAGGTAGTAATGCTCTGCAAAGGTGTGGACTGAGGACTAGGATAGTCTGTGAGACTGAAGGGGGCCAGTGCTACCCTTTCAGCATCTATGAGGTTAACGCCAGAGATGCTAGGTTGGGGTGGAGAAGGGGAGCCCCCCTCCTGCCAAAGAAAATCCGGCTGACGGCCCAGTGCCACCAGGGGTGCCACTGACAGGGAGAGTAGCAGGGGAAACCTGGGGAAATCAGTGCTGTCTGGGCCACCTGGGAGCAACCAGGATTACTGTGGCATGGTTGCTCTGGATCTTGAAAAGGCACCTGGTTATTAGAGGGATCGTGGGAATGCATAAAGCAGGCCTTCCAACCATGAGACGAGGAAGGCATCCGCTGCCACCCTGCTGTGGTGTGGCTGAGGTGAGCAGAATCTGGGCAGTTGTGCATTGTCTGAAGAAGTGAACAGGTCCAGCCAGAGTTTGCCCCAGAGGCGGTAAAGCCTCCTTGCCACCTTGGGATCCAGACGCCACTGGTGTGGGCAAAGGATCCTGCTGAGCCTGTCCACCAGGAGGTTGTCCTGGCCCAGCACATACACTGCTCTGAGGAGCATGCTGTTGCACACTACGAAGGAGAAGAGGGCTACTGCTTCCTGACAGAGGGAGTAGAAACCCGTGCCTCCCTGCTTGTTTGCATGGAACAGTCAGAAGGCTCAAAACCATCCTCGCACATGAACATTTCCGAACAGTCTGTCAAGCCATCATCACCCCAACTCTGGACTATTGTAATCACATCTACCAGGGGCTACCAAAAAAACCAATAAAACCACTACAGCTAGCACAAAACACCGCCGCACGACTCATAACAGATTGCACAAATCACGACCACATCACTCCCATACTGTACCACCTACATTGGCTCCGAATCAGCTCGAGAGTCCAATTCAAGGTAATCTTACACATCTTCAAAATAATACACAACCTCTCAGCTGACAGCTTACGACCACTCATAAAGCACAGTTACTTACCTGTAACAGGTGATCTCTGGGAACAGCAGGAATAAGTCTTCACATATGGGCACGTCGATACCGATGGAGCCTGCGCGGGAACGCTCCCCAGTGTCCAATCAGAAAGCTTTTGGGAGCATCCCACAGCGCCTGCGTGCTGCCTTCCCGCCTTTCCAACTGTCTCTCCTCAGTTGAGTTTTATAGCTGAGACAAAGAGGGAGAGAGAGGGAAAGGAAGAGGGAGAGAGAGGGAAAGGAAGAGGGAGAGAGAGGGAAAGGGAGAGAGAGAAAGAGAGGGAAAGGATGAGAAAGAGAGGGAAAGGATGAGAGAGAGAGAAAGAGACAACTCCTAGGGGAGGTGGGTGGTTGTGAAGACTTATTCCTACTGTTCCCAGAGATCACCTGTTACAGTTAAGTAACTGTGCTATCTCCAGGAACAAGCAGGAATGAGTCTTCACATATGGGGACTCCCTAGCTTTTGATGCCAGGGAGAGAGCCCATAGGTTGTGTGTCCCTGGAACAGGGCTGCACTTCCCCACCTGGATCTCTGGCATCCCATGAGGGATGGTGGGTAGGAGATGATATGGAACAGGTGTTTGAGATCAGCCTGACCAAACAAGGCATTCCGGCAGGAGTCCTTGTCCAAGCAGTAATGGGCTGTGAAGGTATGAACCGAGGCCCAAGTGGCTCCTCGACAGATGTCGTTGATACACACAGAGTTCAGATGAGCCATTGAGGCTGCCATGGCTCTCACATTGTGAGCTGTGACATGGCCCTCCAGAGAAATGTTCTTGCTCTGATAGGCGAAAGAAATACATTGGGCAATCCAGTTGGAAAGTGTTCTCTTGGAGACTGGTTGTCCCAAATGAGAAGGATCAAAAGCAACAAAGAGTTGAGAAGACTTTCTATGTTGCTGTGTCATCTGTAAGTAAAAAGCTAGAGCTCTTTTACAGACCAGGGTATGAAGATTCCTCTCTGCACATGATGCATGAGGTCCTGGAAAAAAGACAGGTAGGTAGACTTCTTGGTTGAGGTGAAAAGGCGAGACCACCTTAGGCATAAAATGTGGATTAGTCCTAAGGACCACCTTGTCATGATGGAACCTTGTATAAGGTGGATTAGCTACTAGTGCTTTCAATTCACTGATGCGGCATGCTGATGTGATTGCAATGAGAAAGATAACCTTTCAAGAAAGGTATTTCAAGGAGGTAGTAGCTAAAGGTTCAAAAGGTGGCTTCATAAGCTGACCAAGAACCAAATTTAAGTCCCATGCCACCGGTGGTGGTCTAATGGGAGGCTTTGTTAAAAGGAGGCATCTCATGAACCTTGCTACAAGGGCATGAGAGGAAACAGGTTGTCCATTTAGAGGCTTGCGTGAAGCTGCAATAGCACTCAGATGGACTTTTACTGAATTTGTCTTAAGGCCTGCATTAGACAGATGCAGGAGATACTCCAGCAACGATTCCAGAGGTATGGCACGGGGGTTAAGACCCTTTTCAGAACACCAGATGGTAAACCTTTTCCACTTGAAGGTGTAAGAACGTCTAGTGGAAGGTTTTCTGGAAGCATGAAGAACATCTTTCACTTGTTGAGAAAGAGAAAGATCCTCGAGATCTAGGCCTTCAGCAACCAAGCCCTGAGATGCAGAGACTGGGTATTGGGATGCCGCAACTTTCCGTCCTCCTGAGAGAGGAGGTCTGGAGCAGACCCTACCTCTAGGGAGGGAGCTTGAGAGAGATGTAGAAGCAGAGGATACCACACTTGCCGTGGCCAATGTGGAGCTATGAGAATCATGTGGCCTCTGTCTCTCTGAAGCTTGAACAGGGTTTTGGGAATTAGGGGAATGGGTGGAAAGGCATACAGGAAGTCTTGACCCCAGTGAAGGAGGAAAGCATCCCTTGCCTGAGCCCCCTGAGCCGGAGTTCTGCAACAGAACCGGGGAAGTTTGGCATTCCACAGACTTGCAAAGAGGTCTATGTCCGGGGTTCCCCAAATTTGAAAAATCTTGGATACCTGGTCCATATGTAGGGACCACTCATGTGGAAGCAGAACTCGACTGAGTCTGTCTGCCCAAGAGTTTTGAACACCTGGAAGATAGACTGCCAGAAGATGAATGTGATGCTCTCTGGCAAGGGCCCACAGTTGTAGAGCTTCGTTGCAAAGTGACAGAGAGCCAGTTCCTCCCTGCTTGTTTATATAGAACATGGCTATCTGATTGTCCGTGTGGACAAGGACTGTCTTGTGGCTGAGCAGGGTGTGTAAAACTCGCAGAGCAAGGAAGATTGCTCTGAATTCCAAGAGATTGATATGTAGACAAGTCTCCTGTGGGGACCTGATGCCCTGGGTGGAGAGGTCCTGAAGATGAGCTCCCCAGCCCATTGGAGAAGCATCTGTTGTAAAAGTTGCCTGGGGTAGAGGCTGTTGAAAAGGACACCCCAGCAACAGGTTCTGAGGGGACTTCTACCACTGGAGGGACAAAATGAGGCGACTTGTGTTTGCTATTTTGTCTGACAGGCAGCCTAATGCCTGGGTCCATTGGGTGGATAAAGTCCACTGAGCTGCTCTCATGTGAAGGTGAGCATATGGTACCACATGAACGGTGGATGCCATGTGGCCTAGTAACTGTAACATCTCTCGAGCAGTTAGAAGGGGTTTTGACTCTGCTTGAGAAGCTAACTACATCAAGCGAAGGCAACGGGTCTGGGGAAGATAGGCCCTTGCCTTTGTGGTATCCAGTAGCACCCCTATAAATTCCAGGGACTGAGTAGGGATCAAATTGGATTTTGGGATGTTTATTACCAGTCCTAAATATTGAAGGATACACATTGTGCAGGTTAGAGCAGTCTTGGCCTCTGATTGAGTAGGAACTTGAATGAGCCAGTCGTCTAGATAAGGGAAGTCAAAGATTCCCAGGGTGCGTAGAAAAGTAGCAATCACTGCCATGCATTTTGTGAACACCCTTGGGGCAGAGGCCAGGCCAAAGGGGAGCACTCTGTATTGATAGTGCTTCTCCTGGAAAAGGAACCGAAGGAACCTTCTGTGAGTTGGATGGATGAAAACATGAGTGTACGCATCCTTGAGATCTAGAGAACAAAGCCAATCCTGACTGTGAAGGTATGGCAGCAGAGTCCCTACAGAAACCATCTTGAATTTCTCTTTGACTAGGAATCTGTTCAACTCTCTGAGATCTAAAATGGGTCTGAAACCCCCTGTTTTCTTTGTGATAAGAAAATAGGGGGAGTAGAACCCGTGCCCTGTTGTTGAGAAGGCACTTCCTCTATCGCCCCTTGGGCTAGAAGAGTGGCAACCTCCTGCTCTAACAGGCTGAGGAGGAAGGTTGGAGAATTGAACTGGTGCACTCTTGTGAAAGGGGGTAAGCTGGAAAAATGAAGTTTGTACCCTTCTCTTATGATGGAGAGTGTCCAATGCTCTGCTGTGATTTGCCCCCATCTGGGAGCAAAGTAACATAACCTTCCTGGGATGGTGGAGGGCTCTGGTCCTTCTAGAGCCAGGAAAGTTAAGTTCTCTAGCAGACAGTCAAAGGCCCTGAGGGGGCTGAGATTGCTGGGCTGGAGCAGGCCTCGCAGCCTTTGCTTTGGTCTGTTTGGAGGATTGCTGACGTTTGGAAGGAAACTGAGCTACAGAAGATGCTCTCTGACTATAAGCAGGATAGGATCTTCCCTTTTTAGAAAAAGGTGTTTTCTTGAACAACCTTTTCTTAGCAGGAGCAGCAGTAGATTTGGATAGTCTATCCAAAGCAGAATTTTCAGCATCCATTTGATTGGCTTTTGCTTGCCAATCTTTACCAAACAGATTCTCACCTGTACAAGGGATATTTCCCAATTCATCTTGGACCCAGGTCTCCAAATCAGATGCTTGAAGCCAAGCAATCCTAGTGCTCCTATAGCTATAGCTGAGGCTCTGCTTACGCATTCAAAGAAGTCGAAAGCTGCACGGTTGGAGAATTTGGAGATATCCTGGGCATGTTTGAACCCAGAGAAAAATTCTGGCCTTTTACTGTCCGACATAAAAGGACTTAGTCAGCAAATGGTCAGTGACTTCCTTTAAGAACATTCCCATGTAGAGACTATAAGAATTAATTCTCGCAGCAAGCATGGAAGCTTGGAAGACTTCTACCAAAAGCATCCAGGGTTCTACATTCACGTCCTGGAGGATTAGAGGCATGTCTCTTGGCACTTCTAATCTTTCTCATTGCAGACTCAACCACAATAGAGTGGTGAGGAAGCTGAGTTTTATGGAAACCAGGACAAGGAGGGACACGATACATGGTGTCCAACCTGCGAGAATGAGGAGAGGTGGTTAGAGGTGCTTCCCACATCCTTAACATGAGATCATACAGAATCTCATGAATAGGCAAGGTAGCTGCCTCTTTAGGAGGTTTAGGATATTGTAGAATATCTAACTCCTTAGCTCTAGGCTCTGACTTTGGGGCTACTGTAATAGAGAGGCCCCGAGCCACCTCTCTGATAAAGTCTTGAAAAGACAAGTCCTCTGGAGGAGACATCCTTCGCTTAGGAGAGGACTCCTCCTGTGGAAGAAGCATCGCTGCATCGACAGACTCTTCAGAATCCTCAGAGTCATCAGAGGAATCGAAGTATCGTCTGTCAGGATGCTCTTGCAAAGCCCGATACCCGTACCGACTGGGATCGGTATCGGGGAATCACCGGTACCGGGGTATCGGTACCGGAGGGCTGCAGAGGGCAGAGTACCGGCATAGCTGACACCGATGCCGATGTCAATGCTACCGGTACCGGAATCAGCACCGATGGTGATACCGGAGCCGGTACCGGCGTAGTAGTCTGTTGCGGTACCACGGGCGTCGATGCCACAAGGAAAACCGCCAGACTGCGTTCGATGGACAGAATCCTCTGATCCATCGACGCCGCCAATGCCTGGAAGTCGGTACCGGTGGAGGCCACCAGTACCCCAGAGCATGGCACCAGGAGATCTGTTGAGGCCACGCCATTTAGATCATCCTGGAACCCCGATGTTGATGCTTTAGAAGCCGAAGCCTCCCGCCAGGGTAATTTTGTCAGTGCAGAATCCTCGAGGGCAAGGCCAGGGGCATCTCGATGCTTAGAAGGAGATTTGACCTTCGAGGACCGGCTGGATTTATGTTTAGTTACCTGAGATGCATGTGAGGAAGAAGTAGTCCTGGAGGACGTTGATGCCACCGAAGCTGCATCAGAGGGAAACAGGGTACTGAGCCTGGCAGCTCGGTTCTGTCGACCTCTCTTAGACATCATGGAACAGGACACACAATCTGTAATGGAATGGTCAGGGCCTAAACACTTTAGACACCAGTCATGGGTGTCGGTGATGGAGATAGTACCGCCACATTTTGTGCACTTCTTAAATCCTGAGGCAGGCTTTTCCATATTTAAGGAAAAGGGTTTTGGGCCAAAGGCCCAAAACTGAAGTACACTTGAAGAAAATAAATGGAAAAAAGGTATTTTTTTTTAAAAGAAAAGAATAAGAACCGGCGGTACCGGTATAGCGTCGAGGAAGGCAGACGCGACAGAAAAGAAATTAAGAAAAAATAAGGAAATTCTTCTGCGGTGACAGGAACATGACCTGCTGGCTCCGCAGAAAAAGAACTACTGAGGAGAGACAGTTGGAAAGGCAGGAAGGCAGCACGCAGGCGCTGTGGGATGCTCCCAAAAGCTTTCTGATTGGACGCTGGGGAGCGTTCCTGCGCAGGCTCTGACGGTACCGACGTACCCATATGTGAAGACTCATTCCTGCTTCTTCCTGGAGATAAACCGATGACAACAAGAGACCAAGAAGAAAAGGAACCTCAGACACCATCAGAACACCAAAGGAGATTGCCAGAACAAGGCAGGCCACATCAAGGAGGGCACTCTCCCTGGCAGCGCCCGCTATATCGAACTCCCTACCAGACCACATAAGATCAACCAAGAACATCAAGGACTTCAGAAAACTTCTTAAAACTGCTCTATTCACAGAACATTTCAAGGACGTCACATAATAGCTTTTATTTACCACCTCCAAGACATTATAGGATCACGGTCCTAACACGCCTCAAACGGCCTCTTCATTGTATATATGTATATTGCTCATTATGTAAATAGCTCACAGATTTAATCGAACACACTACACCACACACCACTCTTCTCAGTTCCCCCCACTGCATGCTACAGACCACACACTATTATTGATTGTTTGATGTGCCAAAACCGCCTTGATTTAATGATAAGGCGGTATACTAAATCCTTCTAAATAAATAAAATAAATAAAAATAAACATAGCAACCTGACTGTCCGTCTGTATGAGAACTGAGTGGTTGCTCAGGAGAAAGCGGAAGACCTGTAGGGCCAGGAAGTTGGTCCCGAGCTCGAGGAGGTTGATTTGTAAGCGACCTGTCAGGAGACCAGCTGCCCTGGGTGCAATGTCCCTCGCAATGTGCATCCCCCAGCCCGCCAGGGAGGCATCTGTTGTCAGGATCTTTTGTGGTGCTGGTGCTTGGAAAGGCATCCCCGCCCTGAGGTATTGCGGGGACTGCCACCAGCTGAGGGAGGCTGCCAGTCAGTGGGTGATCCTTACCCTGTCTCTCAGCTTGCCTGTGGCCTGAGTTCATTGGGATCTGAAGTACCACTGGGCTGCTCGAATGTGCAGGCGAGCCCAGGGCGTGACATGAACCATTGAGACCATGTGGCCTAAAAAGCGGAGGAGCAGACGGGCTGGCACTGACCTGCAGCTTTGAGCCTTTCTTGCTAGCTGCATCAGGCAACGGGTCCTCTCTATCAAAAGGAAGGCCTTGACCTGCAGAGCATCCAGTTGGGCTCCTATGAATTCCAGGTCTTGAACTGGGAAGAGGCTGGACTTGGAGCAGTTGATGACTAAGCCCAATTTCTGCAGGGTGTGAATTATAAGCCTTGTGGCTTGGCTGGCCTTGAGGGCTGTGCCTCTGATGAGCCAGTCATCCAGGTAGGGGAAGACGTGGGCCCCCTGGAGGCGCACATGGGCAGCCATGACTGCCAGGCACTTTCGTGAAGACCCTTGGCTAGGAGGCGAGGCTGAATGGCAGTACCCTGTACTAGTAGTGCTGCCCCCCCCCCCACCACGAACCTCAGGTACCATCTGTGGGAGGAATAGACCAGGATGCGAGTGTACGCATCTCCCTGGTGGAGGAAGGGCAGCAGTGCCCCAAGGGAGAGCATTTTGAACTTTTCCCGCACCAGAAACTTGTTCAAGTTGCGCAGGTCCAGGATGGGCTGGAGGCCCCCTGTTCTTTTTGGGATCAGGAAATACCTTGAGTAGAACCCCTTTCCCCAGAGTTGTTTGGATACAGGCTCCTCTGTGCTGTCCCTGAGTAAGCCTGCGAGTTCTGCGATGAGTAAGGTTTGATGGAGGAGAGGCTGTGATAGTTTTCCTGGGAAGAAGTCTGGAGGGTTCTGCTGTAGATGGAGGTGGTAACCCTCCCTCACCACCTGCAGGACCCACTTGTCCGTGGTGATGCTGGACCAGTTGTGGGCAAGTTGAGGCGGGACTCTTGGGTGAGGGGAGGCCCTGCCCCAAGGAGTCAAAAGCTTCCCCCCGGGGGGGGGGGGGGGCAGCTGATATCTGAGGCTTGGGGGCCTTGGGCTTCTGGGGCCCATGCCCCTGGCTTTTGGGCTGTGAGACCTAGTGCTGCTGCCCCGAGTAAGGCTGGTAGGGCCCGGCCTAGCGATAGCCCTTTTTCCTCAGGAAAAAAAGACTTTTTCCCCCCCAAGGAATTTTTTTCTTGGGGAGGATTGCGGTCTTCCTGGACAGCCTTTGCCAGGTCACTACCTCGGCCTCAATTTCAGCCGCCTTGTCAGATATATAGACTTCCCGAATAGGTTCTCGCCATTGCAGGGGACATCCAGAAGCTTTTCTTGCACCCACTGCTCGAGGTCCAAGGTTTGCAACCATGCCTGGTGCCGATGCCAGCAGCAACCACCCTGGCAGCAGACTCGAACCCATTGTAGGCAGCCCTAGAGAGGAATTTGGAACAGTCCCAGATGCCTTCCGCCAGGAACTGGAACCTTTGCAGGGGCTCCCTGACGAGACCCGCTGAGAACCCCAAGAGCTCCTGGATCATGCTTTTTAGGAACATTCCAATGTACAGTTCGTATGCCTGAATATGGCACCTGAGCATGGCGCCCTGATAACACTTGTGGCCCAGGGTGTCGGGGGCCCGGGCCTCCCTGCCAGGGGAAACCGAAGAGTAGGTCTTTTGGATCTTCAGTTTTTGCATGGAAGACTCCACCTTATGGAGTTGTGGGGGGAGTTGCTGTTTATAGAACTCGGGGCCCTTCTGGACATGGTAGATAGTGTTCAGGAGCCGACTGACCACCAGCACAGAAGCTGGGGTCTCCCACATCCTGAGGAATAGCCTCTCGAGGATGGGTGGAACTGGCTCCGTGAGATTCTCCTTGCAGGATATTGCAGGATCTCTAGTTCCTCGGTGCGCAGATCTTCCTCCTACTCCATCTGGACCGAAAGAGCCCGGACCATGTCGCGGACAAAGTCATGAAAGACTACGTCCTCAGGGGGGGAGTGGCGCCGAGGCTCTAAGGGAGAGGACTCAGAGGGAACATTCCTGTGCTGGGAGGATTCTGGAGAGGCCTCGTCCTCTGTTTCCCATTCGGATCCCGAGGGCGTTGAGGAAATCGGCCTTGGGGGTAGCCCCAAGGCACCAGGGCCCCCCGGAGGATCTGGCGTCGGACTCCTGAAAACTCACTGGGGAGGACTGGATTCCCCGAGGAGCATGACAGAGACCTCGATCGACGCCAAGGACTTACCCGAGGCAGATGGCACTCTATGCCCAGCTCAACGCCTGGGGACTCCCCAAAGGTCTGGGGCTCCAGTGTCAGGGCCGATGATGCTGGAAAACCAAATATCAACACCTGCTGCAAGGCCAGGCATGGAGGAGATGCTCTGCTCCATGGCTGCGCAGCCCTCGGGTCCGATGCCGGCACTCTGGAGAGTACGTCCTCGAGGAGGACTACGGGTTCACGGGTCCTGGTGTGGTCTCCGCTGGCCGAGGACTCCTGTCCCAAGACTTTGAGGGCACTGATTGGTGTCGCCCGAGTCCTGTGGCGGGACTTTGCCAGGTTTCATTGGAGGCACCTTGGCAGGCTTCGGTGCCTTTCTTTTTCTTGGGTGGGTCCGGGGCTACGCCAGAGGAACTGCTGATGCGAAGACGTCCGGACCTCACGGGAAGTGCCGGCTTTGGGGCTCGGCGACAGGGAGGATGGGGCAGAGTCAGATCTCGGAAATAGCTTCCCCTTCAACTACCACCGTTTTTTGTTTGTTTTGGGCATCATGGCCTGGTACCGGTCACAGGTGGAGCTGTCGTGGTCCGGGCCCAGGCAGCAGAGACATCAGTCATGGGTATCGGTAACTGAAATAATCTGGCTGCAGCAGTCGCATTTTTTTAACCCACCAGGAGTCATGGTGGGAGAACACCCGGCCAGGGTCGACGACCCCTGGGTGAAAAATGGAGTGAAGGCCGGTCGAGGAGGAGCCTCAAGGAAAAAAAGAAAAATAAGGAAAGGCGAGCTGAGGATGGCACCAAAGGTGCCGGCTCGAGGCGGGAAGGGAACCGGTACGCAAACCAGAGATTTTGAAGGATTTTAAGAACTTTTGCCGGGGAAGTAGAGGCTCCGTGGAAAAAAGGAGACTGAACAAGATGGCACCCATGAGCGGGAAGGCGACCACATATACGTGGTAGCATTCCCAAAGGCTTTCTTTGAAAGCTGAGGAAATGCTCTGCGCAGGCTCCGTAGGTGCTGATGTCACCCATATGTGAGGACTGACTTCCTGCTTGTTCCTGGAGAACAGCGTTGGACACAGGATGGTTGACAGTTCCAGGAGACAGACATGCTCAAGCTCCAAGCAATGTTGGGACTACAGTTCTCAGTCTCACAGGCCACAATACCATGGTGTGAGCCAGGTTAGACAAGTCTATCTGCATGCTGCAACAAGCCAAACATCTTGCCACCTGCAGGAGGAAGATAAATACTTCCGAGCTAAGCAACACACCCTTTGAACTGCAGTCTGCTAACACTTCCTCAGACCCAGCCGTAGTGGCTGCTACCTCCGACTGAGGATAGATGCCAAAGCCATCTAGCGTCTTCTGAACCAACCCAGTGGTTTGAGCCAGACCAGAGGGGACATCCCAATTCTTCTACTTTCTCATGAAAGGCAGAGATGGATCCATGATGAGAAGCAAAAGGCAGGTATGACAGAACATTTTTCCAAGCAACTCTATTGTCCAATATCTTGACAATTTCAATGTGTTTGAATATCCTTTGGAATAATATTAGGTTCATTATTGTAAAACGATAGTTTGGCACCATCAAGACACTGTTTTGATTAGACTGTACTTGCAGCTGCAGGTTAAAACAAACTGCTGAGGAACATCACAGCTGTTATCAGCTGGGTAACTTTTTGTAGGGCCGGTGTCTAATGTGTAAGATGTAATTTTATGTGTTTGTTATTTTAATGTGTGTTATGTACAATGATATTTCCTATGAAACACAGAAACAGAAAATGACAGGAGATAAATAACATACGGCCTTATCCAGTCTGCCCATCTTTAAGAAATATAAAGTTCTACAATCCCATCCTCTCCCCTTCAGAGATCCTCTTTCTGTCCCATATGTTGAATTCAGATACAATTCTTCGTTTCCACCATCTTCAATGGGAGGCTGCTCCATGCATCCACCACCTTAAGGGAATATTTCCTCAGATTGCTCGAGTCTATCCCCTTTCACCTTCATTTTATGACCACTCATTCCAAAGCTTCCTTTCAAATGGAGGGCCAACTCCTGTGCATTTATTCCGCAGAGGTATTTTAAAGCCTCCTGTGCTTAGGGCAGCAGTCTAGAGCCAGAAAGACCCTGGGTCAAATCCCACTGGCCCTCCTTGTGGCTTTGGGCAAGCCACTTAAACCTCCATTGTCTCAGGTACAAATTTAGATTCAGAGCGCTTTGGGAACAGCGAAATGCATACTGTACCTGAATATAACTCATCTTTATCTTCTCCTGGAAAGGCATGAGCTAAATACCAATACTACTACTACTAATAATCTATCATATCGCCCCTCTCCCATCTTTCCTCCAAAGAATACATATAGTGATCTTTAAGTCTATCCCCATATGCTATATAATAAAGACCAATAACAATTTAATTTGTGAGCCACTTAGGATATTGCTTTGAGGCATAGAAATAATTTTTGAATAAAACAATAAGATTACTTTAAAAGAACTACAGAAGTCTTGGAGGAAGCAACATCATCTACCTGGATGGCAGCCTGAGCTGTGAGCTCCGGAGCTTCACCCAGTGTTCGCCGGCAAACCTCCATCTAGAACAGCGACGAGTGAAGGCAAGGAGCAGTAAATGCTAGCAGAAAGGACCAGGCAACAAATGACAACGAGAAAGAAAGCAGTGGACCTCAAGGAGTTTACGTATGCAGGTGGGCATGCAGTCAGAGTGGAGCAGAAAATGGCGGCCACGAGCTCCGGGGGCAGAGAAAACTCTGAGCACAAGTGGAGAGGTGGAAGGAGCACTGAGATGGACATGGGAGAAATGGTGGTGCAAAAAGTGACTAGAGAAGAACTGAGAGGTTGGTTTACTAAACTGAAGGAAGAACTGGCTGCGGTGAAAGCAGAGGTGGGAGAAGTCTGTGAGGAGCTTAGAGAGAAAGTGGGAGAATTGGCACGTAAAGTGGAAGCGCATGATCAGCAGATGTAACAGTGGCAGCAACAACAAAATGCAACAGAAAAACTGCAAAGAGAAATGAAAAAGTGGAAGGATCAGCTAATGTACAAAATAGAGGATTTAGAGAACCGCTCTAGGAGGTACAACCTGAGAATAAGGGGGATTCCTGAGAACCCGGAGTTCTGAGACAGCAGAAGGTGGCAGAGGCAGTCTGCAAGGCGGCAGTAAATGTTGTACTGGATCAAACGCATCGAGCACTGGGTCCAACTAGATCGAATAGACCCAGGGATATTGTGATTTGCATTAAGGACTATGGAGTTAAAGAGCAGATTGCGGAGAAGTTGCGCCAGTTAAGGGACTTCACCTGGCAAGGATATAAAATTGAGATTTTTACAGACTTGATGGCAGGGACACTGTAAAGGAGAAGAGAGATGCAACCTATTACTCGCGCTTTGCAAACGGAGGGGGTGAAGTACAGGTGGCTGTATCCATTTGGACTGTTCTTCAGTAAAGGAGATAAGAGCTGGTGGGCGAGAAACTACAAGGAAGCAAAGAGAATACTAGCGGAGGCGGGGTTATGCAAGCCACCAGAAGAACAGAAAAGGGCAGAAAGGCTGGAAAATGGACACATTTCACGAAAAGGGCTATCTGGATGATTAAGAGATGGACATTTGGGAAGTCCCAAAAAGGTGCGGGACAATCAGGCCTCGAGTGTCCCGACATACAATGTTCCTTAGTAGGGACGATGAGGGTTTAGGAGTGCAAAGTGTTGAAAAATATTATTTGGAAGCACAGCTTAAGGCCCTGCTAGTATGGGAGGGGGAGGGGGGAAATTCCCATGTACGTATAAAGAAACAAGAGGGTCATAAGGGAGGTAGTTTGGGAACGTGGATACGGGATCCCCAGGCTATAAAGGAGGACGACAAGGAAGGGAACCCATTTAGGGCACTCACAAAGAGCATTTGGCTGAAGGTTAAGTCAAAACTTATGGCTGGGAAAAGATATTCAATAGAAACCTCTATAATGGGGATGAATGATTTCCAGCCAGGGCTAGATGGGGAGAAATACAAGGAATGGGGACGCAAAGGTTTAGCGAGGTTGGGACAAATAGTTAATAAGAAGGGGGAGTTTGGAGAGCTCCAGAAAGAATATGGTCTGAGTAGAACAGACCAGTATGCTTATATGCAACTTGGGCATTCATTATATTCAGCACACAGAACTAAGGGAAGATCTCGCAAGAGAAAATACAGGATTTGAGAAATTAATGAAGCAAAGTAAAACCAGGAAAGGGGTGATATCAAAGTTGTATATGGAGTTGCTGGCTGCGGAGGAAGGAGAAATCAAAGGCCAGCAAAAGAGGGAGCAGGCATTTATAGGTTGTTGGAATAAAAAGCGCTGGCAAAAGATTTACTTGTGGACAAGATTAGCTTCAGGCACAGCCTACTTAGAAAACAGTTTGAAAGTTTATTATAATATGTACTGGACACTGGTGAAATTGTAGGTGTTAGGGAAAGAAGTGTGTGGAGAATGCTGGAGGAGATGTGGAGGACAAGGAGATTTAAAACATTTTATTTATTTATAGCCTCTTCTATACCGCGCTATTTGATATCAGTGCGGTTTACATGTAACAAAAGCGTCTATACGGGCAGAAATCTACACCGTATTTACAAATAACAGGTGATTCAACTTGGATAACCAGGGTAACTATTTACATATTTATGGTATTTGCTGTCGGATTGTCGGAAAATACAAAAACTATGGAAAGGCTTAAACAAAGGTTTTATGAAATAACTAAAGTACAGATAACCTTGACACCTATTATGGTGATATTAAACGAAATGCAAGAGAAGGTGGATAGGGCTTTAAACATGTTTTTGGGGTACTCTATAGGGCGGCAAGAGGGGAGATCATGGTAAAATGGAAAAAGGAGGTGCCGGCCATAAAGGATATAATGAGAAGCTGTGGTATGTGTGTGAAATAGCTGCATATGAACAGCATAAAAATAAGCAGTCCAGGGAGATATAGAAATGGTATAGTGAATGGCAGAAAGGATAGAGGGGGATGAGCAGGGGAGATAAGGGATAGGAGGGGAAGGAGGGAGGGGAAGGAGGAGCAAAAGGGAGAAGGAAAAAAGGAAAATGGGCATAGAAGCGGAAATGATGCATGCAAGGGGGGATAAGTGCTAATGGTATCTGGATTGTATTAATAAGGTTATTGTAAGGTTAAAAAGGCTTCAGAGCCCTGCACTGTTGAGGCATTCCTAACAGGGGCTATATATGACCGCTTTGACCCGGTGAAAAGCGGGATATAAATACAGCTAAATAAATATATTTCAAACTAAGGTAAGAATTTGTGGCTTTTTTTTTTAATTGCTAGCTCTCTGACTGGGGGCTCTTGAAAGGGTTTTGGTACATTTTTAAAACAGTTACAGTACATTCTTTTTGGTGCTTTAGTTTAAAAGGAGAAATATTTTCTTTAGTGGGGTAGGTTTAAAACTCTGCTTTGGTAACTTTCTCAGCTCTTGGGAGCTGCTGACACCTAATCAGGAGTTAGTTCCCTCCATACCCCCCCAACTCCCACCCACCCCTAGTGAGCAGTCTTGCTTTATAGGGTACCTCCCCAATTAACAAAACACTGGGACTTGGAACAGCACATTTTGAACATAATTAAAGAGATTTAACTGTTTTTTCTCTGAAAGGAGAGCTGGGAAACCGGCTGGTACTTTGGTAGATCTCTCTCTTTTGCTTTAACAGATACCTAAGCTCCACGAACAGAATGGCTGGGAAAAATCATATTGCTAAAGCTGTTGCCCCTGTTACAGCTTCTGCCTCTGTCCAGACAGAGGTCCTAATGCCAGGTGAAGGACCGGTTCCATGTGCAGGGCGCCTGCATGCTGAAGGTCTCAGGAAACAAGTGGAGGAACTCAGAGAGGAAGTGGTGAGGCTGAGGAGCATTCAAGACAGTGAGAAGTACATTGATGAGATGCTTCTTGCAGCAACCAAGCTCTCCAGCAGAGGAGAAGATGTGTGCCTACAGAATGACGAAGGATGGACAGAAGTCACCAGGGCCTGCAGAATCACCAATCCAACTTCTCCAGCCCTTGAATTGAAGAACCATTATGCAGCCCTGGAAGTGGAGGAGGTGAAAGCATCCCTGGAAAGGGAAAAACCAGAGCTCAAGTACCCCAAAGTTGCAGAATCAGTGACCACAAGGAAGCAAAGGGTAGTGGTGGTTCGTGACTCTCTTCTGAGGGGTACAGAGGCGTCCATCTGCCGACCAGACTTGATGTCCAGAGAGGTATGCTGTCTGCCTGGTGCCAAAATCCAAGATGTTACGGAGAGTTTGCCGAGACTCATCAAACCCACTGACTATTACCCAATGTTGCTAATCCATGTCGGAACAAATAATACTGCCAGGTATCCCTCTGAACATATCAAAAGTGACTTCATGGCTCTGGGACAGAGGGTGAAGCAGATAGGTGCACAGGTGGTGTTCTCTTCAATCCTCCCTGTTGAAGGTAAAGGCCAAGGCAGAGAGGCTCGCATCATGGAGATGAATGCATGGCTGCGTAGATGGTGTCATTGAGAGCGTTCTGGTTTCCTGGACCATGGGATGCTGGTTCTAAGGGTTGCAGAGCAGAGATAGCGTCCATCTGTCCAAGAAAGGTCAACGAGTCTTCAGTAGTAGACTGGCTAATCTATTGAAGAGGGCTTTATACTCGATTTGACGGGGATGGGTGAAGAAAGCCCCCAGGTAAGTGATACATTAAATACCTTTATAGAAATGGGTAAAAGGGGTAACATATGGAAAGCAGTGTGTAAAAATGCCCGTAGCATGGAAATAAGATCCCTGATGTTGAAGCTTTAGTGGGAGTGGCCAACTTGGATTTAGTGGCAGTTACAGAAACATGGTCCACAGAAAACTATGACTGGGATGTAACTATACCTGGCTATACTTTATTCAGAAAGGACAGGGTAGGAAGAAGGAGAGGAGTGGCACTATATGTAAAACATAATATTAAAGCTTTGGAATTACAGAGCTTAAAAGGGAGAGAGGAGGCATTGTGGGTTAAACTAGAAAGAGGGAAAGAGAAATCTATTTGCATTGGCTTGATATACAGTCCTACCTCACAAGAGGAAGAGTTGGACAGAGAGTTAATTGAAGACATGCGCAGCATTGCTAGGAAAGGGGAAGTGCTACTGATAAGAGATTTCAATATGCCAGATGTTGATTGGCACATTCCTGCTGCAGAATCATCTAGAAGTAAGGAGAACCTGGATTCTCTACAGGGAGAATTATTCAAGCAATTGGTAACAGACCCCACACGTGAAGGGGCCATACTGGATTTGGTGCTTACCAATGGTGAAAGTGTTTCTGACGCTATAGTGGGAGATAATTTTGCATCCGGTGATCACCAGATGGTGTGGTTCAGTATTAGGACTAGAGCTGTTAGAATCCATTCAAAAGTGAGGGTCTTAGACTTTAGGAAAACTAACTTTGCCAAGATGGACCAATACCTCAGGGAGTCATCAGCGGGATGGGAACAGCTGGGGAATGTAGAAAAACAGTGGGCAAAACCGAAAGGTAGTATTTTAAGGACAGCCAACCTTTCTGTTAAAATGGTAAATAAAGGTAAAAGGAAAAGGAGACCGCTATGGCTTTCGAAAGAAGTAGCTGAAAAGGTGCAGAAAAAGAGGGAGGCCTTCATGAAATACAAGAGATCACTGAGAGAGGAAGACAGGAATCTATATTTGAAAAAACTTAAAGAAGCTAGCAAAGTAGTCAGGAAAGCAAACATTCAAAAAGAGGAGGAAATAGCCAATGCAATAAAATGGGGGGATAAGACATTTTCTAGGTATGTTAGTGAGAAGAGGAAAGGCAAAAGAGGTATTGTCAGACTCAAGAGTGAAGGGGAGGAATATGTAGATGCTGATGAAGATAAAGCGCAATTGCTTAACAAATATTTGTGTTCTGTGTTCACAAATGAAGAACCAGGAACAGGACCTCAGAAAACACCGACAAACAGGAACAGAAGCGAGGGGCATCTTGAACAACTTTCAGAAGACTGTGTTCGTGGGAAAGTAGCTCAACTTAAAGTAGACAAAGCGATGGGACCGGATGGGATACACCCTAGAATACTGAGGGAACTTGGGGACATTCTAGCAGCTCCACTGACTGACATTTGCAATGCCTCGTTGGAGTCAGGAGTGGTGCCTAAGGACTTGAGAGAGGCTCATGTGCTGCCTTTACAAAAAAATGGAAGTAAGGACGTCGTTGAAAACTACAGGCCAGTTAGTTTAACTTCGGTGTTGAGTAAATTATTGGAAACTCTGATGAAAGAGAAAATAGTGAGTTTTCTGGAGTCCAGCGGATTACAGGATCCGAGGCAGCATGGATTCACCAGAGGCAGGTCTTGTCAGACAAATCTGATTGATTTCTTTGACTGGGTGACCATGGAGTTGGACCGAGGGAGAGCCCTAGATGTGGTGTATTTAGATTTCAGTAAAGCCTTTGACACTGTTCCTCACAGGCGACATAAACAAACTGAGCACCCTAGGGATGGACCCTAAAGTTACTGCTTGGGTTAGAAATTGGTTGAGTGGGAGGCGACAAAGAGTACAGGTAAATGGAGCTCACTCTGAGGAGAAGGAAGTTACCAGTGGTGTGCCCCAGGGATCTGTCGTTGGTCCGATTTTTTTTTAACATCTTTGTTGGCGATATAGCAGAAGGGCTGTCGGGTAAGGTTTGCCTCTTTGCGGATGATATCAAAATCTGCAATAGAGTAGACACCCAGGAAGGTGTAGATAACATGAGGAGGGCTCTAGCTAAGCTTGAAGAATGGTCTAGAATTTGGCAGAAGGAATTTAATGTTAAAAAATGTAAGGTAATGCATTTGGGCTGCAGCAATCCAAGGGAGCGATACTGTATAGGGGGTGAAGTACTTTTGTCCACTAAAGAAGAGCGGGACGTAGGCATGGTTGTGTCTGATGATCTCAAAGTAGCTAAACAGGTAGAAAAGGCGACAGCAAAAGCTAGAAGGATGCTTGGGTGCACACGGAGAGGAATGGCTACCAGAAAAAAAGGAGGTGATAGTGCCTCTGTATAAGTCTTTGGTGTGACTCATTTGGTATATATAGTGTGCAATTCTGGAGACCGCACCTTCAAAAGGATATAAACAGGATGGAGTCAGTACAGAGGGTGGCTACTAAAATGGTTAGTGGTCTTCATTATAAAGCATATGAAGACAGACTTAAGGATCTTAATATGTATACCTTAGAAGAAAGGCGGGATAGAAGTGATATGATTGAGATGTTTAAATACCTCCGTGGCATAAATGCACAGGGGGAGAGCCTCTTTTGATTGAAAGCAAGTTCTGCTATGAGGGTACATGGGATGAGGGTGGAAGGGGATAGATTCAGGAGTGATATGCGGAAATATTTCTTTACGGAAAGAGTGGAATAGTCTCCCAGTGGAGGTGGTAGAGATGAGGACGGTATCTGAATTCAAAAAAGCATGGAACAAACACAGAGGATCTCTAAAGGAAAAAAGGGGACTGTTGTAGTTGTCGATATGGAAGGACATACTAGAAAGGCCATGTGGTCTTTTTCTGTCATATTTCTATGTTTCTATGTATAAATTAAGATTGTGTGGTTAAAAAAGATGCATGTATTACAGTTATATGGTTATATGAAGATTGGTTGAATAAAAAAACAATACATCCAATCATAAAATAAAAAAAAGAACTACAGAAGTCTCTGGCTGAAAATGGGGAAAAGGTTACTGCTCAAACAAAGTCTGTATGGGAGGGTGGCAAGACAGAAGCTATTGCTGAAAAGAAATTAGATATGGCATAACGCACGATATTTGCAAAGAAACACTGCACATATGCAGGTGATTTTGCAGTCTGATGAGGAGGTCAAAGTGGAATCTCAGTGTTATATGAGGTAAAACACAGCACATCACCCTGTTAAACTAAATACTGTCCCTACAGTAAAGCACAGAGTGGTAGCAGTATTTATATTGTAGGGAAACTTTGCAGAAGCAGGGACAGGGAGACTTGTGAAAACAGAGAAAAGTAGATGATGGATAATACAAAAATATCTTTGAGGAAAACCTGTTCCAGTCCTCCATAGACCTGGAAATGAGAAGAATATATACCTTTCAGCAGGACAGTGATCCATAGCTAACTTGAAAGAGCTTAAGCTACTCTGCAAAGAGAATGGGCAAAAATTGCACCACCCTGTGTACAAAGTTAGTAGACGTTTATCCTAGCCAACTCATGACTGTTATTGCTGCAAAAGGGGCATCCATCATGTACTGCGTCAAAGTGTATAAAGACTTATGTATTCAAGTCCTCTTTGTTTATTATCCTTAATTATGTTTTGAATATTTCTATATAGTTGTTTCACTGACCTGCATAACATTCTACAAAAATGTACGTGTGTGTGTGTGTACATGTGTGCATAGATAGATAGAACAGATAGCACAGATAGCATAGTTACTCACCTGTAGCAGGTGTTCTCCATGGACAGCAGGAATAGGCAACGTTTCCGACGGAGCCCCAAACAGGAGTGCTCCTTAGCTTCCATTGGAATCTTTTGGGAGGCTCCACTGTGCATGCATGCTTGCCTTCCCGCCTGCTGTGGCGCCATCTTATATTCAGTACAATAATAGAGCTAATAGCAAAAAACTCCTCCTCCAGGAGGAGAGAGGGTTATGAGGACTTATTCCTGCTCTCCATGGAGAACACCTGCTGCAGGTGAGTAATTACACTTTCTCTGTGAATCGAAACTGAGGGGGCAAGTTTTGGTAACCTGGAAGGACAGATGGGAAGAAACTGAACCTAAGTCCCAAACAGATGCCAGAGTACAGCTTGGCCAAAGTTGTTATTGCAACGAGAATCCCCATCCAGATAGTAGTGAGCTGTAAATGTGTGGACTGAAGACCACATAGCAGCCCTTCAAATCTCCTTCATGGAGACAGAGCACAAGCTAGCCACCGATGCAGCCATGGCTCGGATATTGCGAGTCGTGACATGACCATCAAGGCTCAGGCCTGCTTGGGCATAAGCAAAAGAGATGCAGTCTGCCACACAAATGGACAGCATGCGTTTGAAGACAGCAGCACCCAGCTTGCTGGGGTCAAAGGAGTTGAACAGCTGGGTGAAACGCCAGTGCACCTTCGTCCATTCAAGATAGAAGGCTAGGGCTCGTTTGCAGTCCAGTATGTGCAGCATGGCATCCCCACAGTTAAGGCAAGGCCGAGGAAAGAAGATGGGCAGAACCCCAAATTTATTAAGATGGAAAGTGGAAACCACCTTAGGCAAGAAAAGTGGGTGCATTCGCAACACCACCCTATTCTGATGGAACTTGGTGTACAGTGAGTGAGCCACCAGGGCCTGGAGCTTGCCGACTCTGCGTGCTGAAGTGACTGCCATGAGGAAAAAGACTTTCCAGGTCAGGAATTTTAGAGGACAAGTCACGAGCCAAAACCACATTGAGGTCCCAAAGGACATCTATGATGACTCGAAGCTCAGTAAGTTTATTTGATGCAGGCTTTCCTGCTTGGACCACAGGCCCTGGGTGCACAAGCTGCCCAGGCTGCCCAGACGAGCCCCCAGCCGAGCTTGGATGCATCCATGGTGAGCGTCAATGACTGGAAGGACAGACCTCAGAGCAAGCTCTGCAGCTCCAGTCACCAGTGAAAGGACTGAACATGGGGTGCGGTGACCGCCACCCGATCCTATGGCCTGCTTCCCCTGCATGCTCAGAGTCCACTGAGACTGCCGCATGCAGAGATGAGCCAGTGGAGTCACGTGTACCGTTGAGGCCATGTGGCCAAGCATCTTCAGCATCCCTTAGACTGTCGTGTGGCACTTCTGTTGGATGTTGCTGACCATGTCTGCGAGCCACTGCATGCGGTCCATCAGGAGAAAGGCTCAGACCAGAGTCATATCGAGGAGAACCCTGATGAATTCCAGCTGCTCAGAAAGTTGGAGGTGCAACTTGGGGTAACTGCTCAGGCACTCGAATGGTCAGGTGAGCCGAATGCCAGAGTCCGTCCGGTGTAGAACTCTTTATAAGTCAATTGTCTAAGTAAAGAAAGACAAAGACCCCCACCCCAGAGTCCGGAGGTAAGTAGCCACCACCACGAGACACTTGGTGAAGACTCTGGGAGCTGACGCAAGACCGAATAGGAGCACTTGGTACTAGTAGTGCTGACTCCCCAGAACGAACTGGAGATACTTTCTGTGACCCGGGATGTGTGTGTATGCATCTTTTAGATCCAAGGAGTATAGCCAATCGTCCTTGAGGAGATAAAGGAGCAGCATCCCCAGCGAGACCATCTTGAACTTTTTGTGTACTAAGCAGCGGTTGAGGTTCAGAAGATCCAGAATAGCCCAGAATACCCCCCTCCCCCCATCTTCTTTGCGACCAAGAAGCACCTGGAGTAGAAGCCAAGCCCAACCTCAGCCAGAGGCACAAGCTCGATGGCAAGCTTAATCAGCAGGGCAGCGACTTCCTCCTGGAGGAGACTGAGGGTACTCCTCCCCTGGGAAGAAGTGGGGCGGCAACTGGGCAAAAAGCAGCATGTACCCACTTCGAATGATGTGTAAGACCCAGGCATCTGAGGTGATGAGAGGTCACCTGTGTGTGAAGTGGATGAGCTGTCCCCCCAACCTGAGGGGGAACCCCATCGGACACCAGGAGATTGGCTACGCTCCTGAAGAACCAGTATAAAACCCACCCCCGGCTTTGGTAAGGAGTGGGTTGGGCTTTATGAGGCTTATCCAGTCTCTGCTGATATGGGATCTGTGCCTTCGGCTGAGCACTTTGAGTGCTCTGATAGTACCGGTGTTTGCGCTGGTAGGTCTACTTCCCCTGTATTTTTTACGTGAGGGGTCAGCTGTCTTTCTCGCAAGCCTGGAGATGGTCACATGCTCCTTTTCTATTTCAGCCGCTCTCTCCTTCACCAGTTTACCGAAGAGGTTCACGTCTGCCAACTTGTCCTGAACCCACTGTTCCAGGTCAGAGGACTGGAGCCAAGCAAGCCAACATGCCCCAATGCCCCACAGCTTCTGCCCAGCCAGCAGACTCAAAGGCATCGTAGGTGGTGCAAACCATATACTTAAAGCAATCTTTGCCATGGCCCACCAGGGCACAGAGGGAATAGAGATGCTCAGAGGGTATGAGGGAGCTGAACTCGTTCAGGTCTGTCATGATGTCCTTCAGGAACATATTCATGTAAAATTGGTAAGAGTATCTGGGCTACCAGCATGGAAGCCTGAAAGCATCTCTCCCCGAAGGAATCAAGGGTCCTGGCTTCCCTACCCAGTTGCACAGAGGAATGGGACTTGGTGCTTTTGATCCACCATCAAAAGAGTTATGGGGTAGCTGAGGTTTCTTGAAGCCCAGGGCCTTTTGGACCCAATACATGGACTCAAAATGCATACTGATGAAGGGCACCATGATGAGGTTCTCCCACATCTTTGATAGCAGTCGCCGTAAGATCTGGTACATGGGAACCATGACAGCCTCCTTGGGGGCCGAGGGATATTGGAGTATCTCCAGTTCCTCCACCCTTGGCTCGTCCTCCACTTCCAGCGAGAAAGGAATGGCTTTGGCCATGTCCTGGACAAAGTCCTGGAAGGACATGTCCTCAAGGGGCAACTTCTGTCGCTCATACGGAGGGGAGGGGTCTGAGGGCAGGTCCGAAGATCCCCTATCTGACACCACCATTTGCTCTTCGGTTTCCCATCCCTCGGAGTCCAACTCCGAGAGAAAGTCAAAAGTAGTGCAGAGTCTCCTCCCACCACTGCCGACTGGTCAGAAATTTGTGCATTGAACGAGGGCACTGGTGCGCCAGGGCATCATAACCCGAGACATTGGACAGAGAGATGGCTACAGGAACCGGTGTCAATTCCAAACGCCTACCAGATGCACCAGCCTCAGTCAGAAGCACATGGATTTCCAGGATGTTCTGGACTGCATGCGGTGACAATGCTGTGGGCATCAGGGGGCCTGTGTGCCACATGGCTGGACCACTACCATGTTAGTCTTGAGGGTCCAAAGGCGCTCCTCCAGCATCGCTGTCTCCAAAGGCATCAGGGCCAGGATAACAACTTAAGCCATAGACTCTGGCATCCGTCTCGGGGACTCCATGATGATCAGTGAATCAGGAGACTGTCAGTGGCCCTCCGGAGCCTTGGGAGTTGACTACTCCCACCGGGGCAGCTTTACTGGCTGCTCCCAACCATCATTCGACGTCGCGTTGGAAAGGGATCCGGTGTTGCTGCACGTGGCTGCTCCTTCCTTGGTTCCAAACAGAGGTCAATGGAGTGTCTGCTCCACGGCACCACAGCTCAGAGTACGCACGGGCGCTGCATGATGCTGATGCCTCGGCAAAGCCCCACAAGGATGTCAACGCCAATGTCGATGCCAGAGCAGAGGACGCTATGAAGCTGTAAGGGGATAAACTGAAAGGCAATGTCAGGAAATGCTATCTCACTGAAAGGGTGGTGAATGCTTGAAATGCCCTCCCGATGAAAGTGGTAGGGGCAAATACAGTGACAGAATTCAAAATGGCATGGGAAAGACACATTGGATCGCTTTATAGCAATAGGATAAAATCAAAATAAAACTAACTATTTTTTATATTTCAGAAAATAGAGGTAACCTAAACGGAGCGGTGAGTACACCCCTAAACAAAGGCATTGGGAGGGGTGACCTGCACGAGCGGCAGATGCACCTACTCTTGCCGCCTTGCTGGGCAGACTAGATGGATCATACTGGTCTTTATGTGCCGTCATATACTATGTTACTCTGAATTAGACGGCACAAAGAGGGACTCTTGCTGCTTCTCATGGCCCTTCAGGCCCTTCCTCATCATTTGCAAACACAGATTGCATGAGGCGGGCTCACTGTCGGGCCCAAAGCACTGCACGTACCAGCTGTGCCTGTCAGTGATTGAAATGTTGCATGAATATTTAGTGCATTTCTTAAAACCGATGGCTGGCTTGGACATGTTTGGGAACAAGGCAACAGTGAGATCAAATGGCTCAGTGTCCCCAGCCAGCAAATATGGCAGAGAAGAAAAAAAAAAACAAAACGGAAAAAGGGTGAAAAAACCCCCCCACATCAGCTGGGAAGCTGATGCAACCGGCGACAGGCGGTAGGCACTACGAAAGAAAAGGAGCCACAAGGGACAAAGAAAAATTAAGCTTTTTCAGCCAATGGCAGAAACATGTCCTAAGGGCTCCATGGAAAAAGATGACTGGAGACAAGATGGGCACCATGGCAGGCGCGCATGTGCAGTGGAGCCTCCCAAAAGCTTCCAAAGAAAGCTTTTCTGTGTGAAAAGAAAGGAGAAATTAGGCCTTACCTGCTAATTGTCTTTCCTTGAGTTCTCTCCGGGCCAGTCCAGGTACAGTTGGGTAGTCAATCCCTTCTAGCAGCTGATGACTGAATGCTGAAACTTTTGTTAACAGATGCAATAGCTCCCTCTGGTGTTAGCAAGCCAGTTATCTATTGTCAAAGCAGCGGATGAACCCAACGAACTTGCCCCTTTACAAAACAACAAAAAACCTAAACTTCTAAAATTAATTTCAAGAAAAAAAACAACTGGCAACCCTGCTTCCCGTTGGTCCGAAGCACGCCCTTATTCAAAACTGTAAGTAGGGCTGCTCCCGATTCTTCCAAGTATAAAAAGTCCCCCCCCCAGATAGCTAGAACTCTCCAATATCCTCTTCAAACACTCGAACGTCAACTGGAAGCGCGGACGCCCGCGAAAACTGCACTGAAATGTCGACGTACTAAGAGACTCTCCACGAACAAAACAGCTCGCAGACCACTGGGGTGGGACCTGGACTGGCCCGGAGAGAACTCAAGGAAAGACAATTAGCAGGTAAGGCCTAATTTCTCCTTCCTCTTTGTCTCTCTGGGCCAGTCCAGGTACAGTTGGACAGTACCAAAGCAGTACCTAAACTGGGGAGGGGGGGGGGTCCAGCGAGCCCCGCTACAATGGCCGAGGCCCCCACATTGGCATCCGCACGGGCCTGCACATCTAATAAGAACATAAGATATGCCATACTGGGTCAGACCAAGGTCCATCAAGCCCAGTATTCTGTTTCCAACAGTGGCCAATCTAGGTCATATGTACCTAGCAGTTTCCCCAAGGGACACAGGTTCCACAATGCTTCTATTGGTTCAAGCATTGATATCCTGGGTCCCTTCTTAATAATGATTTATGGACCTTTCCTTCAGGAACTTGTCCAAACTTTTTTTAAACCCAGCTACACTAACAGCCTTTACAACATCCTCTGGTAACAAATTCCAGAGTTTGATTACATGTTGAGTGAAAAAATATTTTCTTTTATTAGTCTTAAATAGTTTACCCTGTAGCTTCATTGCATGTCCCCTAGTCTTTCTATAGTCTGATAAGGTAAACAATCAATCTACGTTTACCCGTTCCACTCCGTTCATTAATTTATAGACTTCTATCATATCTCCCCTCAGCCGTCTCTTTTCCAGGTTAAAGAGCCCTAACCTTTTTAGCCTTTCTTCATAGGAGTATCCTTCCATCCCCTTTACCATTTTGGTGGCTCTTCTTTGAACCTTTTCTAAAATCGCTATATCCTTTTTAAGATACGGCGACCAGAATTGCACACAATATTCAAGGTGCAGTCTCACCATGGAACGATATAGAGGCATTATAATATCTTTCGTTTTATTTTCCATTCCTTTCCTTATCATACCTAGCATTCTATTTGCTCTCTTGGCCGCCGCTGCACACTGGGCCGAGGGTTTTAACACGGTATCCACAATGACGCCTAAATCTTTTTCCTGGGTGGTAGTTCCTAATGTGGAACCTTGCATCGTTTAACCATAGTTTGGGTTGTTCTTCCCTAGGTGCATAACCTTGCACTTGTCCACATTAAATTTCATCTGCCATTTTGATGCCCAGTCTTCCAATTTATCAAGATCCTCTTGCAATTTTCCACAATCCTCTTGGGTTTTAACAACTTTAAATAGTTTTGTGTCATCTGCAAATTTGATAACCTCACTCGTTATTCCACTTTCCAGGTCATTTATGAATATGTCAAAAGCAGCGGACCCAGCACAGATCCCTGGGGTACACCACTATTCACCTTTCTCCATTGGGAAAATTGGCCATTTAGCCCTACCCTCTGCTTTCTATCTTTTAACCAGTTCCTGATCCACAATAGTACACTGCCTCCTATCCCATGACTCTTTAGTTTTGCCAAAAGTCTCTCATGAGGGACCTTGTCAAAGGCTTTCTGAAATTCCAGATACACAATATCAACCGACTCACCTTTGTCCACCTGATTATTCACTCCTTAAAAAAAACATAACAGAATAGTAAGACAAGATCTTCCTGGTCTAAAGCCATGTTGGCTGTCTCCCATTAGGTCATGACTATCTACATGCTGAGTAATTTTATTCTTTATGATGGTTTCTACCATTTTTCCCGGCACTGATGTCAGGCTCACCGGTCTGTAGTTTCCCGGATCACCCCCTGGAACCCTTTTTTAAAAATTGGTGTTACATTGGCGATCCGCCAATCTTCAGGTATTAGAGATGATTTTAATGATAGTTCACAGATTACTAATAGCAGGTCTGCAATCTCATATTTCAGTTCTTTCAACACCCTTGGATGTATACCATCCGGCCCAGGTGATTTGCTACTATTCAGTTTATCGAATAGTTGTAATACATCTTCCCGATGTATCGATATTTCCTTCAATTCTTCCGCACCTTTAAATACCACTTCAGTCATGGGTAACATCCCTACATCTTCCTCAGTAAAGACTGAAGCAAAGAATTCATTCAGTCTCTCCGCTATCGCCTTGTCGCCTCTTAGTGCTCCTTTAACCCCTTTATCATCTAATGGACCAACTGACTCTCTCACAGGTTTTTTGCTACGAATGTACTTGAAAGGGTCTTTACTTCGCGTTTTTGCTTCCGCAGCAAGCTTCTTCTCAAATTCTCCCTTTGCCTGCCTTATCAATGCCTTGCATTTGACTTGCCAGTGCTTGTGCTGTTTCCAGGTTTCGTCGTTTGGCTCTTTTTTCCATTTCCTGAAAGATGCTTTTTTGGCAACAGCCGCCTCTCTGACCTCACCTTTAAACCATGCTGGCAGTTTTTTGGACTTCCTTCCACTTTTCTTAAAGCGTGGAATACAGCTGGTAATCTGTAATGCTTTGTGAAAGTATGCAGAGAGGACCATGCCGCCGCTCGACAGATATCCGCTGGCGGTATCAAACTCATCTCAGCCAAAGATGCCGCTTGCGCTCTAGTCGAATGTGCCCTGAGCTCTCGCGGTGGCGTTTTGCCTTTCGCCTCATAAGCTCGGGCAATCGCCTGTTTCACCCATCGAGCGATAGAAGCCTTGGTAGCCGCAAGACCCTTGCGAGGACCTCCAAACAGCACAAACAACCGATCTGACCTATGAAACGGCTTTGTATGCCTAAGATATTTCCGAAGAACGCGCCCCATATCCAATTTTCGAAGCGCCCGGTCTAGCTTAGCGCCGCTCCGCAACGGAAAGGTAGGAAGCGCCACAGACTGATTCATATGAAAACCTGACACCACCTTCGGTAGATACGAGGGAATGGGCTGCAGCACTACCTTTTCTTCTGAAAAATGTAGGTACGGCTCCTTACAGGAAAGCGCTTGCAAATCTGAAATCCTCCTAGCCGAGCATAGGGCAACCAGAAAAGCCATCTTCCAAGATAACTCCCGCAGACCGCTGGGCAGTTCGGAGTCAAAAGGCGGGCCTGTTAAGGCCTCAAGCACCAAGTTCAAATCCCATGGAGGCACAACTAGACGACGAGGGGGCCGAATATGCTTAGCTGCTCGTAGGAACCTCTGTACATCCGGATGCGACGCGAGAGAACCGCCTTGTACACGTACCCGAAAACACGCTAAGGCTGCTAAGTGCACTCGGAGAGTGTTTAGGGCTAAACCCTTTTCCAGGCCTCCTTGAAGAAAAGCTAGGACGTCCGGCAAGCCGGCGGAGTGGGGAGAGATTCCCCTTTCTCGAGACCATGCTTCAAAAATGCGCCACACCCTTATGTACGCCAAGGACGTTGAACATTTCCTGGACTTCAACATAGTAGCGATTACAGGCCCCGAGTACCCTCTACACCGCAATCGCTCCCGCTCAAGAGCCAAGCCGTAAGCAAGAATCGATCCACTTGTGGCATTAGAATTGGCCCCTGACTCAAGAGGTTGATTCGAGAGGGCAACCTCCAAGGAGGAGCTATCAGCAACCTCACCAGATCCGTATACCAAGGACGCCTGGGCCAATCCGGAGCAATGAGAATCACCTTGCCTCTGTAAACTGATATTCTCTGAATGACTCTCCCTATCAATGGCCAAGGAGGAAACACGTACAGGAGCTGCTCTGCTGGCCAGGGCTGCACCAACCTGTCCAGGCCCTCCAACATGTGTTCCCTGTATCTGCTGTAAAACCGAAATGCTTTGGCATTGGACATGGTTGCCATGAGGTCCATAACCGGCTGGCCCCAACGAACTGTTATCTCGTGGAAAATCGCCCAGTTCAACTCCCACTCTCCGGGATTCCAGACGATGCCGACTGAGAAAATCGGCATGAACATTGTCCTTTCCTGTGGCATGAGCCGCCGAAAGCGCAGACAGATGCAACTCCGCCCACTGCAGTAGTACCCGGCTCTCCTGAAGCAACGGAGCACTGCCCGTGCCACCCTGCTTGTTGATGTAGGCCACCGCCACCAGATTGTCGGAAAACACTCGCACTGCCCGTCCTGTGAGCAGATCCCAAAAATGTAGAAGCGCCAAACGAACAGCTCGCAGTTCCAGACGATTGATCGACCAGCTGCTCTCTTCTAGCGACCAGGTCCCCTACGCCACTTGGGACAAACAATGAGCTCCCCAGCCGGAAAGGCTGGCATCCGTCGTGACTAAAATCCACTCCGGGTCCTGCAGAGGCACTCCTGCGTGAAGATGAGCCGGAAGCTGCCACCAGCGAAGACTGCGCCGGACTTCCTCCAGACAGGCCAGCTTTTGAGAGAGCGGATGACGTTGCGGAGACCATCTGGAGAGCAAGGCGTGCTGCAGGGGACGCATGTGCGCCCTGGCCCAAGGCACCAGATCCAAGGCCGCGGCCATGGACCCCAACAACTGTAGATACCTCCACGCTGTTGGGGCCGTTAATCGAAGGAAAGCGCCCACTTGAGCTATCAGCTTCTGACCCCTGTCCAGCGGCAGAAGGACCAGACCTCTCTTCGTGTCGACTACGGCCCCAAGATTGACTTAACGTTGCACTGGGATCAGCTGACTTTTCGCTCGGTTGATGACCCACCCGAGGTGCTGCAGGAACTGCACCACCCGAGCCGTCACCGCGGCTGACTCCTCTCGAGAACTTGCACGGATTAGCCAATCGTCCAGATAGGGATGGACTTGAATTCCCTCTTTGCGAAGAGCCGCCGCCACCACTACCATAATCTTGGTGAAGGTACGAGGAGCCGTCGCCAGACCAAACGGTAACGCCCGAAACTGAAAATGCCCCATGGGGACTGCAAACCGTAGAAAACGCTGATGCTCTGGGCGAATCGGAATGTGCAGATACGCCTCCGTGAGTTCTATGGAAGAGAGCCACTCTCCCGGCCTCACCGCTCGAATAACCGAACGTAGGGTCTCCATTTGAAAATGTGGCACCCATAAGCACCAGTTTACGTGTTTGAGATCCAGAATCGGACGAAACGAGCCTTCCTTCTTGGGCACCACAAAGTAAATCGAGTATCGACCTGCACCGCACTGGTCTAGAGGTACGGGAACCACCGCCCGCAGATCCAATAAACGCTGAAGGGTGTCCACGACTGCTCGGCTCTTTGTCCTCGTACTGCAGGGAGAAAACACAAAGGCCTCTGACAATGGAGCAGCGAACTCCAGAGCATAGCCGTCACGGATGATCTCTAACACCCAGAGAACAGAGGTTATGGCGGCCCAGATGGAGAGAAACCCCTGCAAACGTCCTCCTACCTGAATCTCCGCCTGGACCAGCCTCACTTCAATGTGGTTTCTTAGAAGGGGTTTGCTGCGAGCTGAAGAAACCTCTGCCAAAACCCCTGGCCCCTCAAAAGGACTGACCAATGCTTGAACCAATAGAAGCATTGTGGAACCTGTGTCCCTTGGGGAAACTGCTAGGTACATATGACCTAGATTGGCCACTGTTGGAAACAGAATACTGGGCTTGATGGACCTTGGTCTGACCCAGTATGGCATATCTTATGTTCTTATGTTCTTATGACCCCTGGAAGGAAATCGACCCCTCTGGTACAGCGCAAATCTAGAACCTCGAAATCTACGAATCTCTCTATTGTGCCCCCTCTGCACAAGACTTGTCTTAGCCCCACGAGGCTTATCCTCCGGAAGACGACCTCCTTTTGAGTTGCCTAAATCCTTCACTGCGCGGAAGAAAGGTCTGGCAATCTGCGCGGAAGAAAGGCCCGGCAATCTACTTCTGTATCTTGCCATGAAAGCCCAATGGACAGTTACAACAAAACAAATTGTGCTGTAGTGCTGGAAGATGAGACCCCCAGGTTGGAAGGCACTCAACTAGCTACTGGGGAAAAGCTGAAGACTTTTCAGAGTAAAGCCAGCATTTATGATGTGGTTGGATCAAAGCCCTCGGGACGTCTGACTGCTGATGTAGCTGCGCATGAAATGAGAGTCAGAAGCTGTAAAGATGTCTTACACATTGGAACATGGAACGTACGAAGCATGAACCAAGAGAAGTTGGAGGTGGTCAAAAATGAAATGGAACGTGTACAACTTGATCTGTTGGGTGTCAGTGAACTGAAATGGACTGGCATCGGGCACTTTGCATCAGAAGATCACATGGTCTACTATGCTGGAAATGAAAGACAAAGAAGAAATGGTGTTGCACTTATAATAAAGAAGAAACTTGCAAGAACCGTAATGAAATACAATGCAGTCAGCAAACGCTTAATCTCTATTCGTCTACGAGGAATGCCTATCAACACAACTATAATTCAAATATATGCCACAACAACAGCTGCAGAAGAGAATGAAATTGAAGAGTCCTATGAACAAGTACAAGCTGAAATTGACAGAACATGCAAAAAGGATATCCTGATAGTCATGGGCGATTGGAACGCAAAGGTTGGCAACAAAGAAGACGACAAAGTAGTTGGAAAATATGGACTTGGCAACAGAAATGAAGCTGGAGAAAGACTGATAGAATTCTGCAAGACCAACAATCTATTCATCTCGAACACCTTCTTCCAGCAACACAAGCGGCGACTGTACACATGGACTTCACCCAATGGATTGTATAAAAATCAAATTGACTACATCTGTGGAAGTCAACGATGGAAAAGCTCTATAACATCAACAAAGACAAAACCTGGAGCTGACTGGTACAGATCATCAACTACTAGTATGCAAACTCAAGCTAAAGCTGAAGAAGAGTAAACCACTCATGAATACAGCAAAATATGACCTTGAGAATATACCACTGGAATTTAAAGACTGCCTGCAAAATTGATTTGGTGCTTTAGATACAAATGATAGAGTTCCAGAAGAGTTATGGAATGACATCAAGAAGGTTGTGTTGGAAGAAAGCGAGAAGTCTCTACAAAAGGTAAAAAAGAAAAAACGGCCAAAATGGATGACGGAAAAACACTGAAAATTGCCCAGAAACGCAGAGAAGCTAAAGCCAGAGGAGAAAGAAAGACAATCACAGAACTCAACAGAGATTTCCAACGTGCAGCAAGACAGGACAAGGAAAAGTACTACAATGATGCATGCAAGGAAATAGAAGCAGAAACTATTAGAGGAAGAACAAGATCAGCTTGTTGTAAAGTTACGAGAGTTAAAGAAAAAGTTCCAGCCTCGAATTGGAATGTTACAAGATGCTCAAGGTTCTATGTTGAATGATGCTGAGAAGATCAAGAAAAGATGGAAGGAATATACAGAGTTTTTATATGATAAAGATCAAGTGGACCAACAGCCGTTTCAACCTGTACCTTATGATCTGGAACCATTGGTGATGAAAGAAGAAGTTGAAGCAGCATTGAAAGCCTTATCAAAGAACAAAGCACCAGGCATTGATTGCACTCCTATAGAAGTATTACAGCAATCGGATGCAGCTGTTACCGTACTTACAAGGCTCTGCCAAGAAATATGAAAGACAGCATCATGGCCAACTGACTGGAAAAGGTCTGTGTTTATACCAATACTAAAGAAAGGTGATCCAACTGACTGTGGAAATTATCACACAATCGCTCTGATCCCACATGCCAGCAAGATTCTACTGAAGATTATTCAAAAGAGACTACAATCATACCTGGAACAAGAACTACCTGAAGTGCAAGCAGGGTTCAGAAAAGGGCGAGGAACGAGAGACATCATTGCGGATGTGAGATGGATCCTTGAAAAGACTAAAGAATACCAAAAGGATATCTATTTGTGCTTTATCGACTATAGCAAAGCTTTTGACTGTGTAAACCATGAGAAACTGTGGGCCACATTAAGAAGCATGGATATACCAGAACACCTGATCGTTCTCTTGCACAATCTGTACATTGATCAAGATGCAACAGTTCGAACAGAACAAGGAGAAACAGAATGGTTTAAAATAAGCAAAGGTGTAAGACAAGGCTGCATACTTTCCCCCTACCTGTTTAATTTATATGCAGAACAAATCAACAGAGAAGCAGGATTGTATGAAGATTAGTGGAAGACTCATCAACAACCTTCGCTATGTTGATGATACCACATTACTGGCGGAAAGTGAAGATGATCTGAAACATTTGCTTCTCACAATCAAAGAACATAGTCTCAAAATGGGCCTGCACCTTAATGTAAAGAAGACAAAGATCATGACAACTGGCATAATCAACAGGTTCATCGTCGAAGGAGAAGAAATTGAAATCGTGAATAACTTTAACCTACTTGGATCAACTATCAATAAAGAAGCAACAAGCAGAATGGCTATGAAAGACCTAGATAAGATTCTGAAGAGCAGAGATGTCTCTCTCCATACAAAGATTTGACTTGTTCAAGCCATGGTATTTTCAATAACATCATATGGATGTGAAAGCTGGACAGTGAAAAAGATAGACAGGAAGAAAATTGATGCCTTTGAATTATGGTGCTGGCGGCGAATACTGTGTATACCATGGACTGCCCGAAGACCAAACCAGTCTGTACTAGTGGAGATCAAACCTAAGCTTTCTTTAGAAGCTCAGATGACAAGACTTCGACTTTCATACTTTGGACACATCATGCAGAGAGAGAGATCATTAGAGAAAGACATCATGCTTGGCAAGATAGAACGTCAACGCAAAAGAGGAAGGCCAGCAATGAGATGGATCGATACAATAACAGCAGCTACCGGTACCAGTCTGACAACAATGAGCCGCCTGACTGAAGACCGAACACAATTTAGGATAGCTATCCAGAGGGTCGCCATGAGTCGACTCTGACTCGACGGCACTTAACAACAAATCCTTCACAATCTTTTCCAACGCTTCCCCAAAAAGTAATTTGCCTTTATATGGAAGCTTACTAAGGCGGGACTTAGAGGATGTATCCGCTGCCCAATTCCGTAACCAAAGAAACCTCCAAGCCGCTATGACGGAAGCCATGGACTTTGCCGAAATCCTGATCAAATCATAAAACGCGTCCGCTAGATACGCAGCAGCCGATTCGAGCTTAGCACCATCCAGCGACGAGTCCTCCTGTTTCAAGGCGGCCTGCTCTCCCCGAATCCAGCGAATCGCCGCCCTGGAGACAAATGCTCCACAAACAGACGCTTGTAAGGCTAAAGCATTAGCGTCAAAGGCCTGTTTCAGAAACGCCTCTAACTTCCGATCCTGTACATCCTTTAGGGCTGCACCCCCTTCTACCGGAATTGTGGTCTTCTTCGTAACTGCCGATACCAGCGCGTCAACCTTAGGCATCCGCAATAACGCCCTCTCTTCGAGAGGGACCGGGTAAAGACGTGCAATCGAACGCCCCCCCCCCCCTTAAGCTAGCCTCCGGGCATTCCCACTCAGGCTCTATCATTTGCTTAATCACTCTGTGCATAGGGAAGCAGCGCTGTTCCTGCTTAAAGCCCTGCAATAAGGGATCCTCCAGAGGCTCCTGTTGCAAAGACGGGGGGCACAATATTTAAGGCAGCGAGGGACTGAACAAACAGCGCTCCCAGCTCTTCCTTATGGAACACCCTGAACACATTAGGATCCTCTCCCGGCCCCAGTTCCCCTTCTTCCAACTCCTGAGGCCAAGACTCCAGACCTACCTCAGAAGAGATTTCCCCCTCCTCAGGCAGCAAAGAGTCAGAGGATTGAGAATCTAGCTCCTCGGCAGAAAAACCCCTACCCGGGAGCTGAGATGAGGGGCCCTCACTGGGATCTGACAAGTTGGACTCCTTTTGCCTAGGAGGTCCCTGCACCACTGGAGCTGCACACTCCCCCGGGTGAGACAATTTTAACAAATAGGCTTTATGTAAAGCCAAAATAAAATCAGGAGAAAAAATAGAGGGCAAGTATTATGCCAACCCTTAGCAGTAAATTTGAAAGACTGAGATCATAATCCCCATGCCCTGGCTTAGAAGTAAGATTCACGACTGTCATGGTATGCGCAAAACTAACAATCAAAAACTGCCCAAGAGCCAAGCTAATCCACAAAACAATCTCTCTTAGCAAAAGTATTCTTCTAAACACCACTCTTAAATCAAATTGAAACAGTGGCTAGTAACTCTCAGATACCAACACTACTGTAAGGTTAAAAGAGACCTCAGGATGGCTATACACCCTTCACTTGGCGAACACAATCACCATAGGGAATAGCAAAATGCTTACATCACTGGTCTCTAACCTCTACCCTATTACAACTTTCTTTTTTTTTTATTGAAAAGGCAGCAATTAGACACAAAGCACACAAGAGTCTCATAAGCTATATGCATAATACAATAGCAGAAGGTAACAATGCCAAAATCGCAAACATCAAATAATAATCCAGCAAAACACCCCCCCTTTTCCCCCCCTCTTCTCCCCCCCCCCCCCACCGGCTCACCATCTATCAGCAAGGAGCACTCCCAGAACATTCTTCCTACCCCCCACCCTCCCCCAGCCCCTCCCTATCTTCCCCCCCCCCCACGAACCTCCATGCCAGCTAAAAGTGAAGGGAGCGGACCAGCCAACCAGCGCACATGAGGCAAAAGGGGAACTCTAGGACTCCATCTCACAGGACAGCACGAGGCCAGCCCCCCCCCCCCCCCGGACACACAGAGCCCTCGAGTCATCATGAACCATAGTGTAGGACAAAGGCTTCCCACACTTGCTCAAAGCGTGTCAATCGCAACTTACCGGCTGCCACCCCGCGCTCCATTGTGTACGTATCCCACATCCGTTCCAACCAGGCAGAGAAAGACGGCGGCAGGACCTGCTTCCACGCAGTAGCCACAGATAGCCAAGCCGCATTCAGACCATGTTGAATCAAGGCCAGCTGAGGACTTCGTGCCCCAGGCACATTAACACCAAAAAGGAAAATGCCCAGATCCCAGGGAATGGTCAACCCAACTAATTGTTTTAAGCGGTATTGAATCCCCCTCCAGAAGGTGCGGACGCGAGGACAAGACCACCAGACATGCACCAAAGTACCTTTCTGTCCACATCTCCGCCAGCACAGATCCGAACCCCCTGGATACACTCGAGCGATCCGCTCAGGCATCATATACCATCTGTATAAGAGCTTATAGTTGGTTTCACGGACATTAATCGCCACCAAACTTTTCCACAGCCTGCCCTCTACCTGTTCCCATTGCTGCTCAGAAAAACGGAGACTCAAGTCAGAATTCCATTGCTCACTATACTTGCCTAATCTCGGTTGCTGTGCCTGCAAATGGGCATACAAGGCAGCTATAAGACCTTTCGTGGTAGTACATTACTCGCAGTAACGCTCTATATCCGACAAATCACGGGCCACTTGAGACCGAACGTTTCAAGCCTGAACCCAGTGGGCCGCTTGCATATATTGAAAGACATGACAGTCGGGAAGGTCAAATTCTTCCTGAAGTGTACTAAAAGATCGCAACCTACCCTCATCGAACAATTGACCAGCACGACTAAGTCATTTGTGCCCCCACATCCGGAAAACCGGGTCAGTCATCCCAGGGGGAAACACATAGCATTATCCACTATAGGCGCCAGAGGAGTCAGGTCTGCCCCCCCGAGTTCGAAAAGATTGGTCCCAGCAGTGGAGGGTATGTAGGATATATGGATTACTTAAACGCAAGCCACCTCGCAACTTGGGACCAAGCCACAGCCGGTCTCCCAGTCCCGCTCCCCCCCGCAATATGCATTTCCAATTGTACCCAACGTTTGGGGCTATCCAGGTTCATCCATTCCACCCCGGCTCGACACTGCGCCGCCGCATAGTGCCAATGGAGGTTAGGCGCCCCCATGCCCCCAGAGCATGTGCGCATAAAAAGAACTTGACGCACTACAATGGTTTGCCAGCTGGCCAATGTTCCCCGAGACAGTGGTATAGGAAGTACCTGAAAGAGGTACAAAACCCTCGGGATGACCACCATCTTAACCACCGCTATACGCCCAAACCAGGATAACGTCAAGCTAGCCCAGGACTCCAAATCACGCCGAACCTGCTGGAGTTACCCTATTACAACTTTTAACCAAATCACCCTTTAATCAAATTCAATATTATCCAAAAAAGTACTTTTCAGGATTTCCATTATATAAAATATATATTATTCATAAGAACAATAGCTTAATAATATTCAGCAGCAAACGCCAAAACTAGCCCACTCTGGAATCACAATCTGCTTTTCCTCAAATCCTCAATGAAGTTTGCGGTGATGAAGTTTGTGTTATGAAATTCGTTTTGGGCTATAAAGATTGGGCGAATATGCCCGTTGGATTTGAAAACTTCAGACTACTAAAATAAGTAATCGCTACATTCCTCTATGGAGGTTTATGGAATAGAGGTGCTGATGAAGTTTTTGTTTGTTTGCAGGATTTGAGGAAAAGCAGATTGTGATTCCAAAGTGGGCTAGTTTTGGTGTTTGCTGCTAAATATTATTAAGATATTGGTCTTATGAATAATATAAATTTTATATAATGGAAATCCTGAAAAGTACTTTTTTGGATAATATTGAATTTGATTAAAGGGTGATTTGGTTAAAAGTTGTAAAAGGATGGAGGTTGGAGACCAGTGATGTGAGCATTTTGCTATTCTCTATGGTGATTGTGTTCGCCAAGTGAAGGGTGTGGAGCCATCCTGAGGTCTCTTTTAACCTTAAGAGTAAAATGTTGGTATCTGAGAGTTACTACCCACTGTTTCAATTTGATTTAAGAGTGGTGTTTAGAAGAATTATTTTGCTAAGAGAGATTGTTTTGTGGATTAGCTTGGCTCTTAGGCAGTTTTTGATTGTTAGTTTTGCGCATACCATGACAGTCGTGAATCTTACTTCTAAGCCAGGGCATGGGGATTATGATCTGTGTCTCTCAAATTTACTGCTAAGGCATGGCATAATACTTGCATCGTGCCAAAGAGAGAATCCTCTGCTGGAGTTCGTAAGATGCAACATGTATGGGTATAGTCTGTCAAGATGTGCTTGGAAATTCTTTATGGATTCCTGCAAGACAGAGCCTGCAATCTGGAAAGAGTAGTTACTCACCTGTAACAGGTGTTCTCCAGGAGCAGCAGGAATCAGTCCTCACATATGGGTGAAGTCGGCACCGATGGAGCCCCCGTGCGGAGCATTTCCCCAGATTTCATAGAAAGCCTTTGGGAATGCAGCGCGCATGCACGGTCCCCTTCCCGCCCAAGGGTGCCATCTTGCTCAGTCTGATGACATAGATAAAAGACAGCAAAAATAGCAAAAATAAATCATATGACTGCAACTCCAAGGGGAGGAGGGAGGGTTGTGAGGACTGATTCCTGCTGCTCCTGGAGAACACCTGTTACAGGTGAGTAACTACTCTTTCTCCAGGACCAAGCAGGAAGTCAGTCCTCACATATGGGACTCCCTAGCTTAGGGCTACCAGAGGCCCCAAACTGAAAAATGAGCTCCCTCTAGAGCCTTAGCATGCAAGAACAGAATCTTCTCTGATAACGCCCCCGACAGGTAGCCCAACACCAGGGCCGGGTACTCAAAGAGATTATGGAGTACCGCTTGCCTGAAAGCACGGTCCCTGCGGGACTCCCTCTCAAGGCAGTAGTGGGCCGCAAAAGTCTGGCTTGAAGACCAAGTAGCGGCCTGGCAGATGACTGCCAACGGAACAGAGCGGAGATGAGCCACTGACGCAGCCTTCGCCCTGACACGGTGAGCCGTAACTCAACCCTGCAACGAGAGGCCGGCTGCCCTGTAAGCCCAGGCGATACAGTCAGCTACCCATATGGACAAAGTACGCTTGGAGACAGCCAACCCCAACTTATTGTGGTCATAAGAAACGAAGAGCTGAACCGCCCTCCGGTGCTCCCACGTACGGTCAAGGTAGAAGGACAACGCCCTCCTACAGTCCAGGGTATGCAGGACCATCTCAGCCCGGCTAGCATGAGGCCTGGGAAAGAAAGTTGGAAGAACCACCTCCTGATTGAGGTGGAAGGAGGAGACAACCTTTGGAAGGAACTTAGGGTGAGTCCGTAAGACTACCCTGTTCTTATAGAACCTAGTATAAGGTGCTTCTGAAACTAGGGCCTGAAGCTCACTTACTCGCCTAGCTGAGGTAAGGGCTACTAGAAATAGCGTTTTCCAAGACAGAAAACGCACAGGGCAAGTAGCCATAAGTTCAAATGGTGGGCAAGTAAGCCGTTCAAGACCACATTTAAATCCCATTGAGGGGCAGGTGGACGCACTGGAGGCTTAAGCAAAAGCAGGCCTCTGAGGAATCGGGCCACCAAAGGATGACTGGAGAGAGACTGACCCTCCACCTGTGAGTGGTGTGCCGAAAGAGCACTAAGATGAACTCTAACAGAATTGGACTTAAGGCCTAGGTTGGACAGGTGAAGCAAATACTGCAGCACCACTGGTACTAGGCATGAGAAGGGATTCTCATTGTGTTGAGTACACCAGGCAGAAAACCTACGCCACTTAAGGGCATAAGACTTTCTGGTGGACTGCCTCCTAGAGGCCAAGACTACGTCCTCCACTTCCCTAGGCAGTAGTAAAGGCGCTAGAACTACCCTTTCAGCAGCCAGGCCATCAAATTGAGGGACTGGAGATTGGGGTGCAACAGAGAATCCTGCTCCTGAGACAGGAGATCGGGTTGCATCCCCAGAGGAAGAGGAGTGTCCACCACTAGTTGCAACAGTAGTGGGAACCAGGGTTGCCTTGGCCACCGGGGGGCTACCAGGATCACTGAGGCCTTGTCCCGGATCACTTTGAACAGTATCTTGGACACTAGAGGCGTGGGAGGAAATGCATATAGAAGGCCTGTAGACCATGGAATGAGAAACGCATCCGCTGCTACTCTGAGAAGATGTGGTTGTCTGGAGCAGAACCTGGGAAGTTGACTGTTCAGAGGACTGGCAAAGAGATCTATGGTTGGAAGACCCCATCTCAGGAATATCTGTTGAACCAATAAAGGGTTCAACTGCCATTCGTGCGGCTGCAGAATCCTGCTCAATCTGTCCGCCAGGTAATTCTCCTGACCTGGGAGATAGACTGCTTTGAGAAGAATGCCATGATTGACTGCCCAGGAACACAGTTTCTGCGCTTCCTGACATAGAAGGCGGGACCCGGTGCCCCCTTGTTTGTTCACATAGAACATAGCCACTTGATTGTCCGTCTGAACTAAGATGGACTGGTGAGAGAGGAGATGAGAGAAAGTTCTCAGGGCTAAGTGGATAGCTCTCAGTTCTAAGAGATTGATCTGCTGTGCGGCCTCCCAAGGAGTCCCACAGGCCTTGAGTACATGCCCCTTGGCAATGTGCACCCCAACCTTGAAGAGAAGCATCGGTTGTCAGCACCTGAGAGTGTGGAGGTGCCTGAAAAGGCACCCCTTGCACTAGATTCGGAAGATGAAGCCACCATTGCAGAGAAGACTGTAGTAGGCTGGACACCCTGACTTTGTCCGCGAGGCTTCCTGTGGCCTGGTGCCACTGAGTCCTGAGGCCCCACTGAGCTGGTCTCATGTGTAGACAGGCATTCGGAGTCACATGGACCGTGGATGCCATGTGGCCTAAGAGCCTCAGAAATTGTCTGGCAGAGACTAGAGAATTGCTGTGGAACAGCCTGGCTAGAGCCATCAATCTGTGGGCCCTGTCCACTGGTAGAAAGGCCTTTGCCTGAAATGTGTCTAGTCGAGCTCCTATGAACGCCATGTTCTGGGAGGGATGCAAACTGGACTTTGCGAAGTTTATGACAAACCCCAGGTGCTGAAGCAGAGTGACAGTGCGAAGGGTGGCTTGATTGGCCTCTTGTGGGGATTGACCCCTGATGAGCCAATCGTCCAGATATGGAAAGACAAAGAGGCCCTGAACCCTGAGGTAGGCCGCTACCACCGCCAGGCACTTGGTGAATACCCCTGGGGGCGGATGTAAGGCCAAAAGGCAGTACTCTGTACTGATAATGGTTTCCTCCCAATACAAATCTGAGATATTGTCTGTGGTCTGGATGAATAAGGATGTGAGTATAAGCATCCTTTAGATCTAAGGAGCATAGCCAATCTCCCTGCTGGAGGTAGGGCAGCAGGATTCCAAGGGTAAGCATCTTGAACTTTTCCCTCTCCAGGAACTTGTTCAGGTTTCGCAAGTCTAGGATGGGTTTGAGGCCTCCAGTTCTCTTTGGTATTAGGAAGTACCTGGAATAGAAGCTGTGACCTCTCAGGTGGTGGGGCACCGGTTCCACTGTCTGATCCTTTAGAAGACCTGCCAACTCCTGCAGGAGTAAGTCCCTGTGCAGAGGGAGTCTGGGAGGCTCCCCTGGAAAATAGGAGGGGGGTACCTGGTGGAAGTGGAGGAGATAGCCCTTCTGGACTATACTTAGAACCCAGGTATCCCTTGTGACGGCTGACCATTGTGGGCGAAAAGGGCCAGCCTGCCTCCAGTGCTGATGGGAACCAGCTGAGGAGGAGAGGCTATGCCAATGCAGTCAAAATCCGCCTCCCTGCTGAGCAGGAGCCGGAGTAGGAGGCTTGGGGGCCTTCTGCCTACGGGGCCCATGACCCTGCCCCTTTGCCTGCTGACCCTGTTTGGGAGCTACAGAGGCCTGATAATGAGGGTACTGTTTATAGGGAGATGACTTTCTCGAGTAAAAGGTCTTTTTCCCTGAGCCCTTCTTCTTCTGAGAAGGGGCAGAGGTTTTTCTGGACAGCCTTGTCTGGGTAAGAGACTCGGTCTCGAGTTCGGCAGCCTTGTCAGGCATGGGCTTGCCAAAGAGGTTTTCACCTCGGCAGGGGACATCGACCAACTTGTCCTGCACCCATGACTCGAGGTCCGATGACTGTAGCCAAGCCTGACGGCGTGCACCGATGCCGGCTGCGGCTACTCGGGCAGAAGCCTCGAAGCCATCATAGGCTGCTCGAGATATAAACTTCGAGCACTCACGAATAACCGAGGACAGAGCATTGAACCTCTGCAAAGGTTCCTCGGAGAGACCAGCAGAGAACCCGGCAATCTCCTTTGCCAGGTCTCGAAGGTACATGCCCATGTACAGCTGGTAGATCTGGACACGGCAAGCAAGCATAGAGCCCTGGAAGCACTTCTTACCGAGGCCATCCAGGTTCCGGGCCTCCCGGCAGGGAGGCACCAAGGAGTGCATCTTCTGACTCTTCAGACAATGCATGGCCGATTCCACAAACATGGAGTGGTGCGGTAATTGTGCCTTTTGGAACCCGGGGCTCTTGCGGACTCGATAGATGGAATCGACCCACTTGCTCAAAACCGGCGTCGAGGCCGGCGCCTCCCACATGCGGAAGAGCAACCGTTCCAGCATCGGAGGAACCGGAACAATAAAGGCCTCCTTCGGAGGAGAGTCATACTGTAGGGCCTCGAGCTCCTCGGCTCGAGGCTCCTCCTCGGGATCCGCAGGGAATGCCAAAGCCTTGGCCATGTCCCGCATGAAATCCGAGAACCGGGTATCCTCCAGGGAGGACCTTCTCCGAAGCTCGGACTCGGGCGAATCCGAAGGAATGCACCGAGTCCGAAAGGTGTCGGGCGACTCCTCATCCTCCGTCTCCCAGCCGGACTCCTCGGAGGAGGAATCGAGCGGCTCCGGTCGGGCAGGCATCAATGCCATCCGCCCCGACACCGAGGGTACCGGCGTCGACGACCTCGGTCCCAAACGGAAGGCCGAGGGGGACCTTGGCCGAGGATCGACTCGAGCTCGCATGGACTCTAGGATCGGCGAGGCCTCTGGGGTCGACTTGGACGTCGATGTCCCAGTGGTCGGGGCAGATGCACCGGTGAGACCGGCGATCAGTGCCCGCTGCTGTTCCATGAAGGCAGCCAAGCTGCTCTCCAAGGCCATCAACCTGAGTCCGAGCTCAGGAGACTCCGCAGCCCCCGACTCGAGCCCCGGTGGCGCCGGGCCCGACGTCAGCTCCCCTGGAGGTGAGTCCACAAGGACTACAGTACTCACGTGACCCGGGGACTCCATCTCCACATGAGGTTGTTTTGCAGGCCTCTCCGACTCCGAAGACCCGGGACGGCGCTCGGGGCTATGCGACTTGGCCCTCGAGGAGCCAAGTGCGTCCACTGATGCCGCCCTCGCGCGTTTTTTCTTCTTACAATGCTCCCGCGAGGGAGACCCCCTTTCAGAGGAGCCTCGACGCTGCTTGGGGCCGGAGTCCCGAGATGTCGAGGCCTCTGTCGAGGTCCGGGCCCGAACGGACGCGGAGTCAGAGAAGATTCTTTCCTTTTGGTGCTGCCGACTCCGTAACGCCTTAGAGGACATTTTCCCACACGGACCACAGATCATCGGGTCATGATCGGGTCCGAGGCACCAGAGGCAGCAGTCATATGTGTCGGTGAGAGACATAAGTTTCTTGCACCGATCACACTTTTTAAACCCGCTGGCAGCCATCGGAGGAAAAAGGGCCCCTGCAAGGTCAAAAGACAGGGCTGCCAGTGAAAAAAGAAAAAATGGCGTAAGGACAAAAACCGAAAAAGAGTTCCGGGCTCGATACAGACGTATCGGGCCCAGGCGGGAAAGGGAAACCGGCGTCAAACTGAAGAAAACAGGTTAACGCAGAGAAAAATCAACTTCTTCCTCGGGTGAAACGAATATACATCCGTCGGGCTCCGCGGAAAAAAGAAGACTGAGCAAGATGGCACCCTTGGGCGGGAAGGGGACCGCGCATGTGCGCTGCATTCCCAAAGGCTTTCTATGAAAGCTGGGGAAATGCTCCACACGGGGGCTCCGTCGGTGCCGACGTCACCCATATGTGAGGACTGACTTCCTGCTTGGTCCTGGAGAAATATGATGTACCGAATAAACTGCCACCAGAAAAACAGTTTTAGAGAAAGAACTTTTAAAGTAGCACTCTTCAACTGCTCAAAAGGAGTTGCCAGCAAGTCACAAAGCACCAAATTAAGACTGCATTGCAGGCATCCTGAAAGGAGGATGAATCTGCTTCACTCTGCACAAGAAGCGAATCATATCTGGGTGTGGGGCCAAAGAGCCACTTTGAATACAGGCCCTCTACTAGGGCAAGACCACCACTTGGACCTTTAGAGTGTTTAGGGCTACATCCTTTTCCAAACAGCTCTGAAGGACAAGATTCATGGAATTTGTCCACCAGGTGAAGACACTTCAGTCTTATCAGCTCTACACAGTACGCCAAGGATGTTGAATTTCTGCAAACCCTGAATAGAATGGAAAATCAATGCTAAAGAATAACCATTTATGAGCAACTGAACTCTTTCAAGGGCCAGGTCATAAGCCAGAATGGATCTGAATCGTACATGCAGATTGGACACTAGCACAACAGACCCCCCCCCCCCCCCCCACACACACACACACTATGAGGAAAGGCCATAAGCTTCCCTGTTAAGATTCACTAGATCCACGTAATACAATCTCTTGGGCCAATTCAGTGCCAAAAGAGCCACTGGGAAGGGTGATCTTCTGTCCTTCTTCTAAACCAGCTGATGAGAAGCCCCATCCATGGCCAATGCTAAATTAAGGCATCGTTAGAATCCTGCTTCTTCCTCTAACCAAAGAACCTACTGGTCTGGAAGTTTTTGCAGGTAGCCATCAAGTCCATGAATGGACTCCCCAGTGATCCATCTGCTAAAAATGCCCATAGATTCATCTCCTATTCCCTGTCGATCCATCAGGTTCCTGCTGAGGAAGTCAGATGGCCATTTTCGACTCATGCTATGTGCAATGTTGAGAACATTTATAGGTTTTGTTCTACCCATCACAATAACTTCACCTCCTATGCTATCATCACTCTCTTAGGTACATTTATCTTAGAAAAGCAAACAAGATCCTTCTAGGTCCTCAACAAGGAGATAGAACTTACTCAGAATTCTTTCCTTCTATCCCTTCCTGTGTCCAAGGATGCCTTCAGACATTCCCACTCTGCTAGGATAATGCAGTAGTTTGCTCCCTGAATGGAAAAAAAACAAGAGGGCTTCCTGAGTTCTTCAAGATAGGGTCACTCTCTATTTTTTCTTCAGCCACTCCTTTCAACATATGAGAACTGGCGACTTGAGGAAGGGCACTTTTCTGCTCAAAAAAGCATATGATGGCAAACTCCTCATTCTCCAGAGACGACTTCTCCATCTCAGGATCCAGACTACCAACAGGCCTGTCTGGATCTTCCTCCCAAAGAGAAGCTAGAAAACCATGCTGTCAGCCTCCCTTCCCCTTGGAGAGTCTAAGTCTCCTGAACACCAGAAAATCCTATGGGTGAAAAACTCTAATTGATCCACTAATGGCTGTCTCTCCCATTTTCCCCTTCCCCCTAGGTTTCTGCAATGCACAAAAAGCCTGACGCATGATCAAAATAACTAGGTGGAAAAATGCATAAGGACAGAGGAGGCGGACTTCCGGTGGGGCAATGAGTTGATCAGACGTGTGGTGGTCAGCTCTGGACACTCTACCCCGAAAAACGGCAATTATCATTCGTAATAGTGGGTGAATGTCACTAACCCCACTGGGTGCCAGCGAAGGGGACAAGCAGAGAGAGACAGAGAATACTCTGAGAGCTGGGGGCAGTCCGATGGCTGCAAAACAGCCGAGAAGGGAGAAGAAGGAAACAAGGATGGTGGACAGAGCGCCTAAAAGTCCGAACTCAGACAGCAATCAATCAATGGTGGCAGATGTAAGTGCCGCGGTAGTGCAGGCATTGGATGACCGTTTTCGTGAACTGGTGGATCAACTGCATACTGTTAGCCACAATATCACGGAATTTACAGGACGCATGGAACAAGCGGAAACGAGAATATCTGACTTGGAGGATACCCAGCACTCCCTGGCAGCAAAAGTGAAGGCCTTGGAGGACACTGTGAAACAGCAAGGTGACAAGCTGGATGATCTTGAGAATCGGGGGCGACGCAAAAACCTCCGATTCGTCGGGATCGATGAAAGTGTGGCGGATGGCGCTCTCCGCGGCTTTGTAATTATTTGGATTAAGAAAAATCTGGGTGGCAAGGTGGACGGCCTCATCAAGCTGGAGCATGTGCATAGGCTAGGCCCAAAGTGGGATCAGGAATGTCAGCCATGTGCAGTCATAGCACGCTTCTTAGACTTTACCCAGAAAGAGGAGATGCTGCGAGCGGCACGTAATCGTAAGAGGACAGCGGCAGACCCTGACCAAATCCTAGTATTCCAGGATTATTCTTTGTTGGTCAGCCAACAGAGACGAGCATTTTCCGCCACTTGTGCCCAACTGGTGAATAAAGGGGTGCGCTTCTCCCTGTTGTACCCGGCCAAGCTGAGAGTGGAGCACCAAGGGCGGACATGGTATTTGCTGTCACCTGCGGAGGCCCGGGCTTTCCTGGAATGGCTGACGGACACTCCTGACTCGGCCTCGTGAGTGCGGAGGGGAAGGCCAGGAGAGCTGGAAAATTGTGGAGCCCTGCGTTCCTGAGATACTGGAAGAGCTGGGGAGGCTTGAGTCTGGAGAGAACGATGGCATAGACGTGCTCGTTTGGGACTGGCATACCTTATTGAAGGCTGTTCCTACTGCTGTTCAGTCTAGATATGCAATGCCTTTGGCTGAGTGTTCGTGTGTGCGAAAGTTTGTGTGTCTGTGTGTTCCCTGTTCTATTCTGCATGCTCATCAACGATATATGTTAAATCTGTTTAAAACTGTTTCATTTTTTGTAAATCCATTACTGGATGCCCCAATTAAGGGTTTCTGTATCGGGATACGGGGGGGGGGGGGGGCACCTTTGTCTGGTCCTCTAGCTGGTGGCGGGGGCTTGGGAGCTGTGGGGCCGCAGCATGCTCTCTGTTAAGGGATAGCGCGTGGGGGCAAGAACGGTCCAGTTTTTACAGTCTGCTTTAGCTCCCTCTATCACTGGCACCGGAGATTCCCTTGAGGGCTGTGGTAAAGTGGAAACTGGATTGATATTCCACCCTTCGAATGTGAGAGCCCTTGCATACTTAGGAGGGCTGTATGGGGGGGGCCGGGTAGGGACCGTGAATCCCGCTGCACGGGTTCTCCTGACGTGGGTACCGGGCGGCAGCAGGCCCAGTTCCCGTGGCTGGGTCCGGGCCATTAGGGCTCGCGGAGGGAGTCCTGGCAGAGGATTATTTGTTATTCTCCATTCCCCCTAGTAAGTAAGTTTGGGGTCGGGGACCTGATGTCAATTTGGGGCCTTTCAGCTGCACGCCACCTGAAGCAGTCCGTGTTAGCGATATCATTTCAGAATGTCACTGTTTTCTCTTCTGTATGTGCTTCCTTGTTTCAATAGTGTCTGTTTATCGGGGGTGAGGGGGTTGTTCTTATCGACCTGGTCCCAGTGGGGGTGGGTTAGCTGGGGGATAGGTGTAGCCAGGGTTATGGGATGTGTGTCGCTGAGAACCGAGTAGTGCTTAGGCGTTAAAGTTGGAAGTGGGAATTGGGTTCTCTCGTCCTCATCTGTTAATTTAACGTATCTTTAAGGTCTGTTTCTCCTTGCCCGGGATGGGGTAATACAGGGGGGGATGGGATCCAGGAGTGTGTGTTAACGAGAAGAGTATAGATTTTATGAAAGGGGAGAGGAAGCTGGAGGGACTACAGCTTAGGTGGGGAAGGGTGATATTGGAGGTGGGAGCAAGGGGGTGGGGAGGATGTTTAGTATGACTTGGACTAGAGGGATTCCTTGGATAAGGGTTAGGTCTGAATGCCACAGGAAGGGTGTCCAGCCTCATGGTTAGGCTGGGTGTTGCTGGTAGGGGAAGGGGAGAGGGGGAGGTTCAGGGGAGGGGAGTGGGGGGGGGGAGGGGATGGGGGTTAGGGAGAGAACCGGGGGGAACAGTAGAGGGGGTAGGGAAGTGGGGGGTGGGGGTGGGAGTTGGGTGGAGCCAGAGACTCGCTACATTAAGAGGGGGAGAGTGAACTGTGGGAGCACATTAGCACTTGGGGAGGGGGGGCTTCAGGCTGGGGAGGCCATCCCCCACTCGAAACTAGAGTTTGCTGTGTGGAAGAGCCTTGACACTGCCCCGCGACTCTGAAGATCATTACATGGAATGTCTGTGGATTGGGGAACCCCATTAAGAGATTTAAAATATTGCAGGCGTTAGCCAGACAGAAGTGCGATATTGCACTCCTGCAAGAGACCCACCAGACGGCCGATGAGCATAGTAAATTACGTAGAGACTGGGTGGGGCAAGTGTGGGGCTCACCTGCCCTGGGTAAAAAAGGGGGTGTAGCCATCTTGATCCACAAACGAGTTCGATTTGAGGTGGAAACTGTTATAGGAGATGCTGAAGGGAGATTTATATTGTTATATGGATGTTTAGAGGGGAAGCCCGTGATTGTGGGGAATCTTTATGGTCCAAATGGACTGGACCAAAGCTTTTATAGTGGCCTGGCCTCCAAAGTGGAACAGTTGCCGGAATGCCCCCTGCTTCTCGGCGGGGATTTTAATGGGGTTTAGATGTGGACGGATACTTCTCAAGGGGGGGAGGCGAGAGATAGGGTTTCGACAGCTCGGATGTTGCAGTGTTTTCGTCAGAGATTGGGACTGATAGATCCGTGGCGGTTGGTACATCCTTTCGAGAAGGATTTCACTCATCAGTCCCGAGCACACGGAACTAGCGCTCGTATTGACTACCCTTTGCTGTCTGGGGGCTTGTTTGTGCATACGGAAGATGTACAGATTGGTCCCCTGGAAATCTCAGATCATGCAATGGTTTGGGTGGAGTTGAAGTGGGGAAGGGACTCTGCACGGACGCGTATTTGGCGGTTCCCGCTGGAGCTCTATCACGATGTTCGGTTTCAGCAGTTTATACAACAACGCTGGCGGGAGTTTGAAAATGATCATCAGGGCCACAAGGATGATCCGGAATTAGTCTGAGAGACGGCTAAAGTGGTGCTACATGGCGATATCATCGGATTCGCGGCCAGGAAATGCCGGATGATAGCGGAGCGAATAATTTGCCTGGAATGCCATGTCACTGGATTACGGCGTATGTGTGCGCACACTCCGACGACTGCGAATAAGAAAAAGCTATGGGAAGCCCAGGTAGACCTGAATGAACTTCCGCATCAGAGAGCCAAGAAGTCTGTTCTCTACTATCGGTATCAACTGCACTGTTACGGGGATAAACTGGGGAAGCTGCTAGCCAGGTGTCTGAAGGGTCAGAGGGGGTCGTCTTTAGTGGCGGCAGTCCGCGACGATAAAGGGACAGTTACAAAAAGAGAGTATGGAGATTACTTGGGTATTTCGCACATTTTTTCAATCCTTGTATGCGGCAGAGGCTACGTCCGGTAAGGAGGTGCACGAATATTTGAGGGAGTTGGACTTACCCCAGCTTAGTGAGGAACAGAGGACCCTGTTGGAACAACCCATAACCCCGCAGGAGGTACGCACAGTAATCTCTACAGCCAGCTGTTATAAAGCGCCGGGACCAGATGGTCTAGGCGCAGAATTTTATAAGATCCTCGGTGAGTATATAAGCCCAATATTGGTGGAGGTCTTTGGCAGGCGAACGGAACAAGGGGCCTTTCGATGGGAGCGTAATCATGCGCACATCATTTTGATTCCTAAACCGGGTAAAGACCCAGTACTGGCAACATTGTATCGGCCCATCTCACTGCTTAATTTTGATTTAAAACTGTTTGCGAAGATTCTGGCAGTGCGATTGGCAGGAATGTTGGGTCATTTGGTGCATGATTCTCAGGTGGAATTTGTCAAAGGGAGATACGCAGTTCGGAACATGCGTAAAATACTGGCTTCATTGGAGTGGGTGCATGACCGAAAGTTGTCATCTCTACTTGTCAACTTTGATGCTGAAAAGGCTTTCGATAGAGTTGACTGGCAATACCTACGATGCCTGCTGCCACGATATGGTTTGGGAGCGTATTTTTGTAGGATGGTGGAAAGCCTATACGCGCAGCCAACGGCCGGGGTACTTTGTAAAGGAGTACTGTCAGAGGCTTTTTGTTTAGAACGTGGTACAAGACAGGGCTGTCCTCTTTCTCCCTTATTGTTTGTTCTCTCTTTGGATCCCCTTGATACGGACCATAGAGGCCTCCCGAGAGATACAAGGCATTAGGATAGGGTCGCGAGAGTTTAAGCTTTCGGCCTTTGCTGATGATCTTCTGGTACATCTGCTCTCCCCTGGTCGCTCGTTGCCGCAGCTGCTGGCGGAATTCACGAGATTTGGTCGATTTGCGGGGCTGCGTATCAATAAAGATAAATCGGAGGCCTTGGACATTTCGGGTCAATTGCGAGGGACTTGGGAAGGTTTGTTCCCTCTCAAATGGGCAGAAAATGACTTTATATATTTAGGCATCGTGTTGACTAGACAGCCCCAAGCGCTGTATGTGCGTAACTTGGACCGTACCCTACGGCGCCTGCAGACCCAGTTGAAGGCATGGGGACCTCTCCTGTTTTCCTTATCGGGGAGAGTGGCGGCGGTTAAAATGATAATACTGCTGAGGATTTTGTATTGGCTGCAGACCTTGCCGGTCTGGCTGCTACGTCGAGACTCGCGACGGTTGGAAGCATCTCTTAGAGCATTCTTGTGGAAGGGGAAAAGGGCACGCATACCATGGTCTCAGTTGCTGGGGAAATGGCGCGAGGGGGGGATGGGACTTCCAGACTTAAGGGTCTATGCCCTGGCTTGTCAGGATAGGCATATTGGGGATTGGTTGGTGGGGACAGACATATATACGCCTAGAGTTCTGGAGGAGGGCCTGGTGGCCCCTCTAATATTGTTGGGGTCTTACATGGGGCGAATCGCGATCTACCGAGTAATGTTGTACACAGTGAGTTGATTGGCTCGGCTAAGAGAACCTGGAAACAACTTAATGTGTTTTGGGGTGCATCGTGGAGTATATCCAGCTGGTTACCGTTACAAGGGAACGTAAATTTTATTCCTGGATCAGAGACGGCGATGTTCAGAGATTGGAGAGATCGCGGTATACGGAATATAGGGCATTTAGTGGACCCCTCAGGAAAATGTAAATCATTTCGGACCTTGAGTCGGGAATACGATGTCTTCTAGGCACTGCTTCGCTTACATGCAGGTTGCTCATTATGTGTCCTCTCTGCCAAGGGAAGCGCTGCTAATAGAACGGTCGGCGCAGATCTTGGAATCTTTTGGCTTAGTGGGGGACAGCCTGCCGTCGATCTCCGAATTGAAGCGTTGATTAGATTGTCTGGGGGCTATTCCTGATTATCGGGTGGTAGAGGAAGCTTGGGAGGCAGAATTGGTTGGGGAGGTGTCTCCTGGGACAGTCCGTAAGGCTTTAAGACGGATAGTGGGAATTGCACGGGGGGCACGTTGGAGAGAGGTCCAATTCAAATGTATAACTAGGGACCACTTTTCGCCAAGGCGGGCACTGCGTAGTCATATAACAACTGAGGGCCGGTGTCCTCGATGCTCGGAGCCCTTGGCGACATTGCTGCATATGTGGTGGGGATGTAAGTTTCTCCGGTCCTATTGGGCTAAGATTTGTATATTTATAAGTGGATTGCTACAGCAGAGTGAGATGGACGGGCCCCTTTGTGGTGCTAGATCAGATCGATCCCCCATGCCCTACAAGACGAGGGGAATGTCTACTGATGCGTAAAGCCTGTCTGGTGGGGAAGGGGTCAATTCTCCGTCTCTGGAGAGAGCATAGTCCACCTACTTTTGGGGAATGGCGTAATTGTTTTCACCAAATGATGTTAATGGAGCGATGGATAGCGCGGGGCAGTGTCAAGCGTTGGATGGCTTTTATGCGAGTTTGGGAACCCTATATCCAAAATCTAGGGGCTCGTTGTCCTAATGAAATCTTACATGTAGGCAGTTGATGGAAGTTAAGTCGGTGGGTTGGGGATGAAGTTGAGCGGGAAGTAGCTGTAGGGCCGTGGTCGCAATGGGGAGTTAGGTGGAATATGGCTGGGGAGGGGAAGGAGGGAGGGAGGGTTGGGGGATGGGATAAAAGGTTATAACCCACCTGTTTCTCTTTTGTTGTGAAAGTCTCCAAGAGGGGATCAGAGTACACCCCACTGGAGATGTTTGTTCTTGGATTGTTGATATTTGTTGGTGGCTTAAAATAAAGAATTAAAAAAAAAAAAAAAAAGGACAGAGGAGGCAGCAGTAGATCCCTATAGTTCCAGGTACTCCCCCCTGTTCTAGGAGAACCATCATAGGCTCAGCCAAAAAGACAGGGGGAAGTGCCATGTCTGAAGGCCTCAAGGAGAAATAAACATAAAAACTCAGTACAGTCACCATTTCTACTGATGTGCAATCTGCCTGTTCTAGTAGATCTGCAGCCTTCCCGTGCTTTGAGGAACCCTATTCCATACTTCCCTCATCACTTCCATTGGCGTCTGTGCACTATGAAAGACATCTTAGCAGTGAAGCTGATTCCTTCTGCTATGGATGTCAATTCACACACCCTACACACTGTCAACTGCAGTCACTAATGCCAGCTGCCCAACTGGGGGTCCCACCCCATAAGAGCCCTGTGTCCCTGGCTATAATCCAACCATGGCTGCTGGAAGGACCGGCAGCTCCCAAAAAGCATAAACTCCTCTTCTTTATTTCCCTCCCTCAGTTAAACTTTATGCAACCCATATCTTTGCCTCACTGTTCCTCAAGAGAGAGGGGAAACAGGGGAGGGGGAGGGAGAAAGGGAGGACAGACCCTAGGGCTTTTTCCCATTGGGCAGATTTCTGCTGGAAAGGACCAAAGTCAAGTCCATTCACTCAAGCAAAGAGCCTGATGCATCCTTGAAGGAACATATAGCCCAGCTCAATTCAGAAGGGAAGCTGCAGCTGCATCCTGGCAGATAGCCAAGATCCTACTTCATCAAGAGGGATGATTGACAGGCAAGCCCTGGGAATCCTAAGAAGGGTCTCATTTGACCAGGGAGAACAGCCCTGAGACTGTGGCGTGAGTGTTTACTCCAAATCATGCTGCATTAGTTCAGTGCATGTCATTATTTGTTGGAGACAAAAAAAAATACTGGCAAGAGATCATAGTTACTCACCTGTAGCTGATGTTCTCTGAGGACAGCAGGAATAAGTCCTCACATATGAGTGGTATCACTGAGAGCCCCATGTGAAAACATTCCCCAGCTTCCATTGGAAGCTTATGGGAGATTCCACAATGCATGTGCGCCTGCCTTCATGCCTGTCATGGTGCCATCTTCTCCAGTATAATATAGCAGTAGCCAAAAACAACTCACCGGGGAGGTGGGAGGGTTATGAGGACTTATTCCTGCTGTCCACAGAGAACACCTGCTAAAGGTGAGTAACTATGCTTTCCCCATGGACAAGCAGGAAGCAAGTTCTCACGCAAGGAATTTCCAAGCTATAGGCTACTGAAAACTGAGGTGGTCAATAGCCCAACAGGGACTCGACAGATTCATCATCCTTGGCATGTATCAACACTGAGATCTCTTTCTTTTTTGTTTTTTTGGTAGCCTGGAAGGTCAGAAGGGCTGGTGGGCAGGAGTTGGACCCTAAGACCCAAAGAGATGCCGACACAACCTAGCTAAAGTTGCTGTCCCATTGGGAATCCCAATCCAGACAGTAATAAGCTATGAAGGTATGGACCAAAGACTATGTAGCTGCCTTGCAGATCTCCTCCATAGAGGCTGAGCACAAGTTAGCAACTGATGCAGCCACGGCTTGGATATTATGAGCTGTGACATGACAATCAAGGCTCAGACCTTTCTGGAAATACGCCAGAGAAATGCAGTCAGCTAGCCACAGGGATAGTGTGCGTTTGGAGATGGCAGCACCAAGCTGGGGTCAAAAGACAAACATCTGGATGGACCACTGGTAAATCTTCATACGCTTGAGATAGAAGGCCAAGGCCTGCTTGCAGTCCAATGTGTGCACAGCACCTCACCCCAGTTGGCATGCAGCCTTGGGAAGAATGTTGGTACAACTATTGACCGATGGAGTTAGAACACTGAGATCTCCTTTGGCAGAAAACATGGGTGCATTTGTAAGACCACCCTATTCTGGTGGAATATGGTGTATGGCTGGTAAGCCACCAAGGCTTGGAGCTCACTGATACGGTGTGACGACGTGACTGCCACCAAAAATAGTACCTTCCAGGTCAAGAACGTCAGAGGACAGGAATCAAGTGGCTCAAAAGGAGCCCACATGAGCTGAGCAAGAACCATGCTGAGATCCCAAGCCACCACAGGGGGCTTGAGAGGAGCAAGCCCTGCATGGAGCAAGCCACCAAAGGCTGGGCTGAAAAGGGCTTACCCCTAGAGAAGCAATGGTAGGCCCCAATCACGCCAAGGTGAATTCAGATGGAATTTGGACTTAAGACCCGAGTCCAAGAGGTGCAGGAGATACTCTAGCAACCAATCTACTGCACAGGAAAAGGGATCCAGCACCCTCTGCCATCTGAACATATAAGCTCTGCACGTCAAATTCTTGTGAGAAGCTAGGAGGATGTTTGTGACAGACTCTGGTAAATTGAGCTCCAAGAGGACTACTCACTCAGCATCCAGGCCGTGAGGGCCAAGGAGTGGACATTAGGATGCAAAAAGGTTCCGCTGTCCTGTGAGATGAGGTCCAGAGTAGAGCCCAGATGGAGAAGCTCCCTCCAAGAGAAATTGGAGCAGCAGGGGAAAACAGAGCTACCGAAGCCAATATGGGGCAATGAGGATCATGGTAGAGTTTTCACAAGTGGAATCGGGGGATATGCGTAAAGCAGACCCACCCTCCAGTGAGGAGGAAGGCATCCGAGGCCAGCCGATTGATGGATAGCCTCCTGGGGCAGAACCGCCCCACTTGGGCATTGTGCGGCTTGGCAAAGAGATTTATCATGGGGGTGGCCCCATTCCTGGAAGATCCATTCCATCACTCCTCCTGTTGAGGGTCCATTCGTGCAGTTGGAGGACTTGGCTCAGCTGATCCGCCAGGATGCTGAGCTCACCAGGCAGATAGGTTGTCCTCAGCTCCATTCCGAGGGCCAGGGCGAATTTCCAGAACTGAACTGCTTCCCAGCAGAGGATGCACAAGCCCGTGCCTCCCTGTTTTTTTCACATAGAACATCGCTACCTGGTTGTCTGTCTGGATCAAGGTCATTTGATTTGCCAGGTGCACCTGGAAAGCCCAAAGGGCATTCGTTATGGTCCATAGCTCAAGGAAGTTGATCTGGTGCAGGCTCTCCAGCTCAGACCACCTGTGTATGCAGGCAATCCAGATGAGATCCCAACCAGCTTGAACATGTCTACTGTGGGGGGGGGCTCCGCTTGGAACAGGAGACCCTTCCGCAGGTTTAGTGGCTCCAGTTACCAGTCGCAGGACTGTACTAAGGGAGCGGTGACTGCCATCCTGTCCCGAAGACAGCTTGTGGCCCTTTTCCACTGTGTGCTTAGGGTCCACTGAGCCTGCCCAATGAAGAGATAGGCCAAGAGGTAGCATGCATTGTGGAGGTCATGTGGTCGACAAACTTCAGCATCCCCCAGATTATCATGTGGCACTGACACTATACGCCGTCGACCACATCCATCAGCTGCTGCATTTGGTCTTTTGGTAGGAACACACGAGCTCAAGTGGTATCAAGGAGGGTCCCGATGAACTCTAGCTGCTGTGTGGGTGGAGATGGGACTTGAGGTAGTTGATTATGAACCCCAACCGCTCGAGAACCTGTATGGCAAGATGGATGGACTGCCGGACAATGTTTGGAGTGGTACCCTTGATAAGCCAGTCATCCAGATAGGGGAAGACAAAGACCCCCATGGTTCAGAGGTAGGCAGCTAAAACTGCAAGGCATTTCGTGAAGACTCTGGGTGCTGAAGCCAGCCCAAAGGGGAGCATCTGGTACTAACACTGCCGACTGTCCAGCACAAACCTGAGGTATTTTCTGTGACTTGGATGGCTCGGGATGTGTGTATACGCATCCTTGAGATCCAAGAGCATAGCCAATCATCCTTTAAGAGATAAGGGAACAGTGTCCCCAGCGAGGCCACCTTGATCTTCTTGCACATCAAGAACTGGCTGAGGTTCCAGAGGTCCAGAATGGGCCTGAATCCGCCAGTCTCTGGGGACCAGGAAGTACCAGAAGTAGAAGCCCCTTCCAACCTGAGCCGATGGTACCGACTCTATAGCGAGGTCGGTCAGGAGAACAGAGACTTCCTCCTGCAACAGGCTTCGGTGCAGTGGGTCCAGGGGATACTCCCTCTGGGCAAAGGGAAGAGGCAGCTAGGCAAAGTGCAGCCTGTATCTGCTCTGGAGAAGCTGCATAAGAACATAAGATATGCCATACTAGGTCAGACCAAGGTCCATCAAGCCCAGTATCCTGTTTCCAACAGTGGCCAATCTAGGTCATACGTACCTAGCAGTTTCCCCAAAAGACACAGGTTTCACAATGCTTGTATTGGGTCGAGCATTGATATCCTGGGTCCCTTTTTAATAACGGTTTATGGACCCATGCAAAAGGGACCAGCTGTGATAAGGGGCCGTCTGTGGGTGAAATGGACAAGCTTCCTCCAGGTGTACCCTGTGGACAAAGGGTATGCTCCTGAGGAAGCAGTCAAAAACCCACCCCCGGCTTAGGTTGTGGGGCTGGCTAGGCCTTCTGAGATTTCTCCCTTTGCAATTGCTGAGGGGCCTGCGCCTTTGTTAGGCTTCTGAAGGCCCAGATGGTATTGACAAGGACAAGGGTAGAAGACCTTCTTGTCCTAGTACTTTTTGTGCGAGGGGTCAGCGGTTTTCCTCGAGAGCCTAGAGTGTGTCACGTGCTCCTTCTCAAGTTCTCCTGCTTTGTCCTCAACTGGTTTCCCGACGAGGTTCTCCCCTCAGCAGAGGACAATGGCCAGTTTGCCCTGGATCCATTGCTCCAGGTCGAAGGACTAGAGCCAAGGCAGCCAGCAGCCACCGATGCCCATAGCTGCCACTCTGCCTGAACTCGAAGGCATGATAGGATGCTGTTTGTACCATGTATTTTGAGCAAGCCTTGCCATGGCCCACCAGGACCCAGGAAATGTCCAGGCGATCAGTGGGGACATGAGAGGCAAAGTCTGCCAGGTCCAGCATGATGTCCTTTAGGAACATACTCATATACAGCTGGTAAGAAAGAATCCTGCCCATCAATAGAGAACTCTGGAAGCACCTCCTCCCAAAGGAATCCAGGGTTCTAACCTCCCTGCCCGGGGGCACCAAGGAATGGGTCTTGGTGCTCTTAACCCACTTCATGTCCGATTCCACCACAGTAGAGTTGTGCAGCAACTGGGGTTCTTGAAGCCTGGGGCATCGTTCAGCCTCCGGCTGATGGCTGGAACTATGAGAGGGTTCTCCCACAGCTGCAGCAGAAGCCTCTGCAAGACGTGATGCACAGGCACCATCACGGCCTCCTTGGGGGCCGAGGGGTATTGGAGGAGCTTTAGTATCTCTGCTCTTGGCTCATCCTCCAATTCCAAGGAAAAGGGTATGGTCTTGGCCATGTCCCTGACAAAGTCCTGGAAGGCCATGTCCTCTGGGGGTAATTTGTGCCACTCATATGGAGGAGATGGGTCAGAAGAAAGGTCCAGATTCCTCTTTAGTTTCCAGTCCCTTGTTTTCAGACTCCAAAAGGAAATAGAAGTAGTGCTCCTCCTGCTGCCTGCTCCGGTCATGTGGATAGAGAAGGTGTCAGTGAGACCAGTGGCATGCTGAGCACAAACACGGGTGCACCAGGACATTGGACTCCAAGAAGCTAGACAGGGCGATAACTGTGGGAACTAGCGTAAATTCCAATCTCCTGCCTGATATGCCTGCCTCGACGGGCAGTGCATATGTCTCCAGGATAGGCTGGACAGAGTGCGGTGACGACGCCGAAGGCATTGAAGGGCCAGCTTGTCACAAGGCCAGAACCGTCACAATGTGAGCCTTGAGGGCTTTAAGGCATTCCTCCAGTACAACTGACTCAGAGGGGGCTGGGGCCAGGATTGATACTTCAGACATTGGTGCTACCCCCGGTGGGGGCTCCACAATGACGGGCTCATCAGGAGACACCTGGCTGTCTTCCAAGGGCTATGGGGGTCGATTCCTCCTGCCTGGGAGTCCATTCCTCCTGGCAGGGAACTTTAGTGGGCCGCTCCCTGTCTTTGCTCTTGGTGTCATGCTGGGAAGAGCTTCGGTGCCGATGCACACTGGGCTTATTCCAATGCTCGAGTGCCCCCTTCTATGTCAATGGGATCAATGTCATACCCTTCCTTGATTCTGGTTGGATGCTGACGAAGAGTCTCTGCTCGATGTCACAGCCCGGTTCCGCGTGCACCCAGGCATCCCTCGACAGAACCTCTCTTGATGGAATCTGAATGCTAAATTTGATTTCATGAAGAGGGATTCCTCCTGCTTTTCCCAGCCTTTCAGGCTGTTCCTTGTCATCTGCAGGCAAAGGTTGCAGGAAGCGGGCTGGTGGTCGGCCCAAGGCACTACAGGCACCAATTGTGCCTGTCAGAGACCGAGACGGTACAACCACGTTTTGTGCACTTTTTGAAGCCACTTGGCTTGGACATGTCCAGGAAAACCACATTGGCAAGGTCAAAGGCCTGGATTTTGCCACAGTAGGAAATGATCTGGCTGGAAAAGTGTACGAAAAAAACAAAAGAAAATAAACAAAAGAAAAAAACCAAAGTCGGTCTGGAAGCTGACTTAGCCAACAACAAGCGGTAAAAAGAAAGAAAAATAAACCCATAAGGGGATAAAAAGAAAGCAATATTTTTCCGCTGGTGCAGAAAACATCCTAGGGGCTCTGCGGAAAAAAGAAGTCTGGAGAAGATGGCACCATGCTAGGTCGGAAGGCAGGCACACATGCACAGTGGAGCCTCCCAAAAGCTTACAATGGAAATGGGGGAGCATTCCCGCATGGTGCAACGTCTGAGATCACCCATACGTGAGGGCTTACTTCCTGCTTTTCCACGGAGAAGTTCAAGTACACTATTCCTTACAGTAGGGATGTCATCACTGGGAAAGTTGTGCTGTTTCCATCTGATAGCAGGATGGCATAAAGATATGTGCCTGTGGTCTGATGGACAAGGAAATATACATTATCAATTGTGAATATCTAGAAGATCCAATTAATTGAAGGTCCCCAAGGCCCAATTTGAGAACCACCATTCTAGTAAAAACACAACTGCAATCTGAGCTACTTTTATTCAGTCTTAAGACTGCACTTTATACATCGAAGCATCAATTCCTCAGACCCACAGTTGGAAATATTATGCTAGAAAGATTTTGCTGGATGGCTGAAGAGAAAAGCATTCAAATTACAATACAGTTATTTTTGACCAAGAAGTCCCACACATTTTAAAGACTCAAATTCAACTTTTTAAAAGTATGATATGTTATATTATTAAGAAATTAAAGAAGACTAATATACCGTCAGTGGTATTGTCCCAGAAGCATGAACTTGCTGTGTGCAGTCCAGCACCATTCTTTTGCATAATGACACATGTAACTGTTAATGCAAAGAAGAAAAAAATAGCTTAAGCGCATAACAAGTGAATGCATACATATTTACATAAATATATGGAAAGATTTAGTGCTGGGTTTCTCTCCTCAAGACCTTTAATGGCATATTCAGAGCTTGAGCATTCTTACCTTCAAGGCCCACCGACATAAAAAGGGAGCTGAAGCACACAATACAGGGTTTATTAAAAATAATTTTCAAGCTCTCACCACCAAAGATAATATAAAAGCTAAATGTCAAAAAGGTCTAGGCACCTAGATCTTTGAATTAAAATTTATCAACAATGGATTCCTAACTTTAAGCACAGAAACAGAAAATGACAGCAGATAAAGTGTAGTTATTCACCTGTAACAGGTGTTCTCCGGGACAGCAGGAATCAGTCTACATATGGGTGACATCAGCGCTGATGGAGCCCTCGTGGAAGTATCTCCCCAGCTTTCAAAGAAAGCCTTTGGGAGATGCCACCACACATGCGTGGTCCTCTTCCCTCCCAAGGATACCATCTTGCCTCAGTCAGATGACATAGCTAAAGATGGAAAAAATGATAGAAAAGCAACTCCATGGGGAGGAGGAAGTGTTGTAAGGACTGATTCCTGCTGTCTCCGGAGAACACCTGTTACAGGTGAGTAACTACGTTTTCTCCAGGAACAAGCAGGAAGTCAGTCCTCACATATGAGATTCCCTGGCTACAGGCTGCTAAAGCCCATAGAAAAACACAGATGCACCCAAGGGGAGCCGTGAGCAGCAGCAATTGAGAGTCCAAGGATACAGACTCCAGAAAGACCTATGTCCTCAGTGAGGAACCAACACTCCGGTAGCCTGAACACAAAACATAAGAACATAAGATATGCCATACTGGGTCAGACCAAGGTCCATCAAGCCCAGTATCCTGTTTCCAACAGTGGCCAATCTAGGTCATACGTAACTAGCAGTTTCCCCAAAATACTGGGTCAAGCATTGATATCCTGGGTCCCTTCTTAATAATGGTTTATGGACCTTAACTCCAGGAACTTGTCCAAACCTTTTTTAAACCCAGCTACACTAACAGCATTTACTACATCCTCCGGTAACAAATTCCAGAGTTTGATTACACGTTGAGTGAAGAAATATTTTCTTTTATTAGTTTTAAATAGCTTACCCTGTAGCTTCATTGCATGTCCCCTAGTCTTTCTATATTCTGATAACATAAACAATCGATCTACGTTTACCTGTTCCACTCCGTTCATTAATTTATAGACTTCTATCATATCTCCCCCTCAGCCGTCTCTTTTCCAGGTTAAAGAGCCCTAATCTTTTTAGCCTGTCTTCATAGGAGTATCCTTTCATCCCCTTTACCATTTTGGTGGCTCTTCTCTGAACCTTTTCTAATAACGCTATATCCTTTTTAAGATACGGCGACCAGAATTGCACACAGTATTCAAGGTGCGGTCTCACCATGGAACAATATAGAGGCATTCTAATATCTTTTGTTTTATTTTCCATTCCTTTCCTTATGATACTTAGCATTCTATTTGCTCTCTTGGCTGCCGCTGCACACTGGGCCGAGGGTTTTAACATGCTATCCACAATGACGCCTAAATCTTTTTCCTGGGTGATGGTTCCTAATGTGGAACCTTGCATCGTGTAACCATAGTTTGGGTTGTTCTTCCCTAGGTGCATAACTTTGCACTTGTCCACATTAAATTTATCTGCCATTTTGATGCCCAGTCTTCCAATTTATCAAGATCCTCTTGGGTTTTAACAACTTTAAATACTTTAAACTTTAAAACTTCAAAAGGATCGGAAGGTAGGAGCTGCCTAAATCCCAAACAGATTACAGAGCACGGCCTGGCTGAAGGCACTGTTCCGTCGGGACTCCCTCTCCAGGCAGTAATGAGCTGAGAAGGTATGGACTGAAAACAGGTGGCAGTCCTGCAGATGTCCATCATCGGGACGGAATGCAGACTTGCCACAGAGGCTGCCATGGCCCTGACGTACACCGTGACCAGGCCCTACAGAGAGAGCCCAGCCTGTTCATAGGTGATGGCAATGCAGTCTGCCACCCAGGTGGACAGGGTCCGCTTGGTCACTACCTCCCCCAGCCGACTGGGGTCATAGGAAACGACGGGTTGTGAAGCTTTGTAGTGGCCCTGGGTATGTTGAAGGTAGAAGGACAGGGTCCTCTTACAATCCAGAGTATGGAGGACAGCCTCCATCCTGCTGGCGTGAGGCCACGGAAAGAAGGTAGGGAGCACTACCCCCTGACTGAGGTGGAATGGGGACACCACCTTCAGGAGGAATTTGGGGTGGGTGTGGAGCACGACCCTGTTTTCATAAAACCTGGTGTAAGGTAGCTCTGCCACCAAAGCCTGGAGCTCCCCGACCCTGCAAACGGATGTGAGCACCACCAGGAAGAGATTTCCCATGAAAGATAACTCAACTGGTAGGTAGCCAGGGCTCAAATGGTGGCCCAGTGAGCTGCGCTAGCATCACAATGAGGTTCTACTCTGCCACTGGTGGGCAGATGGGGGCTCAGACAACAGGAGACCCCACAGAAAGCGGGTGACAAGAGGCTGCACCGAGAGGGGCTTGCCGCAAGAGCACTCAGGTGTACCCTGACAGACTTGGATTTGAGCCCGGATTGCGACAAATGAAGTAGGTATTGCAGCATCAGCTGCACCGAGCACGAGAATTGGTTCACACATCGCTCTGTGCACCACATCAAAAATCTGCGCCACTTGAAAGCATATGCTCGTCTGGTGGAGGTCTTACGGGAAGTCAAAAGGACCTCCCTCCACCTCTCCCGAAAGGTCAAAAGGGGCCAAGGCTACCCTCTCAGCAGTCAACCTGTCAGACAGGGACCCCAGATTGGAGTGCAGGAGGAAGCCCTCCTCCTGAGACAATAGCCCCAGGGCACTCCCCAGGGGGGCAGGGGCCTTCACTGCCAAGTGAAGAAGCAGAGAGAACTACGGTTGCCTGGGCCACCATAGAGTCACCAGGATCAGCGATTTCCTATTGCAAAGAGCCCTGAAGAGGATCTTGACAATTAACAGCGTGGGCGGGAAGGCGTATAGAAGGCCCTGCGACCATAGGATGAGGAAGGCATCCGCAGCCACCTTAGTTGGGTGGAGCTGCCGGAAGCAGAAGCGGGGTAACTGGGAGTTGTCTGGGCTAGCAAAGAAATCCACTAGAGGGGTCCCCTAGAGTCAAAAGAGCTGATTGACCACTCTGGGGTCCAGCCGTCATTTGTGTGGCTGGAGGACCCTGCTCAGTCTGTCCGACAGGTGTTGTCCTGTCCCAGCAGGTACACCGCCTGCAGGAGCATCCCTTGGTGGATCACATAGGAGCAGAGAGCCACCGCTTCATGGCAGAGGGTGCGGGACCCCGTGCCCCCTTGTTTGTTTACACAGAACATTGCCACTTGATTATTCGTTTGGACCAACACTGACTGCTGCTGCAGACAATGGTGGAAGGCCCGGAGAGCCAAGTGTATGGCCCGGAGCTCCAGTAGGTTGATCTGTTGCTAGCTTTCCACCTCGGACCAACTGCCCTGAGTGCAGAGTTCCTCACAATGTGCTCCCCAGCATAGCAGGGAGGCTTCTGTAGTGAGGACCCTTTGGGGGTTGGGGTCTGGAAGGGCATCCCTGCTCAAAGGTGCTGTGTGTTCTGTCACCAATTCAGGGACTCCACCAGCTGGTGGGTCACTGTCTTGCAGTCAGCACGTGGCCTGTGTCCACTGGGTGCAGAGGCACCACTGGGCCACCCTCATATGAAGATGGGCATCTGGGATAACATGGACTGTGGAGGCCATGTGGCTGAGTAGGCGCAGGAGGAGGTGAGCAGACACAGAGGGTCGGTGCTGAATGTTGGTGGCCAGTGCCCTGAGACGGCTGGCCCTGACCAGAGGAAGAAAGGCTCTGGCCTGAACAGTGTTCAGCCTTGCTCCAATGAACTCCAGAAACTGTGTAGGAAGGTGGGGCAGTTTATCATAAACCCCAGATGTTGCAGGATGCAGACGGTGTGGGATTTGACCTGCTGCACCTTGACAGCCGTGTCTCACTTTATGAGGCAGCTGTCCAGGTAAGGAAAGACAAAGGCCCCTTGGAGACGGAGGTAGACGGTGACTACTGTCAGGCATTTGGTGAAGACTCTGGGGTGGAGGACAGGATGAAGGGTAGCACCCTGTACTGATAGCGGCCACCCCCCACCATAAATCAGAGATACTGTCTGTGGCTGGGATGAATGAGGATGTGGGTATAAGCATCCTTAAGATCCAAGGAGAATAACCAATCTCCCTGCTGGAGGTAAGGCAGCAAAGTTCCAAGGGAAAGCATCTTGAACTTCTCCCTCACCAGGAACCTGTTCAAGTCCCACAGGTCTAGGATGGCCTTAGGCTCCCTGTTCTTTATGGCATGAGGAAGTACCTGGAGTAAATCCCTTTGCCCCAGAGGTGCTGCGGCACAAGCTCCAGTGCCCTGTCCTTGAGGATGCCTGCGAGTTCCTGCAGTAGTAGATCCTAGTGAAGGGGAGCCCTGGGGGGGGAGGCTCTCCTGGGAAGAAAGGGGGAGGCGTTTGTGCCAGGTAGAGGAGGTAACCCTCCGTGACCACTTGGAGTGCCCTAGTGTCTGTGATAACGACTGGCCACCAATGGGCAAAGTGGATCAGATGTCCCTCTGTGGGATGCAGACCTCCTGGGGCTGGAAAGGCTATGCCCAAGGAGTCAGAAACTCCCGCCAAGCTGGGTCGGGACCTGTACCTGACAGCCTTCTACTTACGAGGCCATGCCTGTGTCCCTTGGCCTGCTGACCCTGCTGGGGAGGCCCAATACAGAAATTGCCCGCAGTAAGCAGCTCCCTTCCTCGAGTAAAGGGGCTTTTTACTCCAGCCCTTCCATCGAGGGAAGGTAGCGGTCCTTCTTGTAGAGCTTGGTCCTCGTCATGAGCCGAGTCTCCAACTCGGCAGCCTTATCGTCATGGGTTTTCCAAAGAGATTCTCTCCCTGGCAGGGGACATCGACCAATTTGTCCTGAACCCATTTCTCCAGGTCAGAAGACTGTAGCCAAGCCTGGCATCGGGCACTGATGCCCACTGCGGCTACTCTAGCCATGGACTCAAAGCAGTCATAGGCTGCTTGAGTCAAACTTGGACTACTCATGGACAGCTTTGGCCAGGGTCCGAAACCGCTGTAGGGGATCCTTGGAAAGACCAGTCGAGAACCCAGTGAGTCCCTTTGCCAGGTCCCTCTGGTACATGTCCACTGTATAGCTGATATGCCTAGATCCGACGATGAGCCTGGTAGAACTTCCTGCCAAGGGCAACCAGGGTGCGGGCCTCCCTACCTGGGGGGGGGCATCGAGGTGTGCAACTTTTGGCTCCTGAGCATGGCCGATTCCATCATGGAGTTATGTGGAAGCTATGCTTTCTGGAACCCTGGACTCCGGCGGACTCGATACATCGAGTCGAGCAGTCGGTTCACAATGGGCACCAACGCCGGAGTTTCCCACATGCGGAGAAGCAGCCATTGCACAATGGATGGGATGGGCACTGTCAGTGCTTCCCTTGGCAGGGCCTTGTACTGGAGGATCTTGAGCTCTTCTGCGTGAGAGTCCTCCTCCAACTCAGTAGTGAATGCCAAAACCTTCGGAATGTCCCATATAAAGTCAAGGAACACCATGTCCTCAGGCAGGGATCAGCATTGAGTCTCTGAGGGGGATGGGTCCGAGAGTACGTCATGGTGGTGACAGGTGTCCGGGGACTCCTCACCCTCTGTCTTCCAGTCTGAGTAATCGGTGAAGTCGTCAAGGGAGGGCTGGGCCGGATGATCTGGCCCCGAGCCCAGTCCAGGTCTCTCGGAAGCTCTACGGCTGAAGCCTTGGGCACTTGCTGGGGAAGACCTTGGTCCCGTGGAACAGGATTCAGATCGAGACCACTGTCAAGGATCGACTCGAGGCTGCATGCTCTCGAGGATTGGCTTAATGTCCAGGGACGACCTCAAGGTTGAGGGCCCGGTCGTCTGGGCAGATGACCCGGTCGAGATGGGTATTAGGACCTGCTGCTGAGCCATGAAGGCAGATAAGCTGCGCTTCAAAGCCATCATTCTGGTCTCCGGGCCAGAAGGCTCACCAGTCATTGATGTGGACACCAAGGGATTCAGGCCCAGCACCAGTTCCCATGAAGAGGAGTCCGTAACAAGGATGGCCTTGGGGGTCAGATGCCGATCACCAGAGGATTCTTTTCGCATGACCTTGGTAAGCCGCTCCTGCTCCACACCCTCGGACGTATGGCATGGACTGCGGGATCTGGCTCGGGACTTACCCACCTTCCTGAATCCGTCCAAGGACGCGGCCCTTGAAGGTTTCTTTTTCTTGTGTTCCCTGAACAGGCAGCTCTGCTCAGAGGACCCATGGCCTTGCTCGGGGCCCACGTAGTCACCACAGGAGTCCAAGACCTCAGAGGAGGCCTTGGAAAGCGGTGTCACTGCAGACTCTGGGAAGAACTTGTTGTGCTGCTGTTGACAGCTCTTGGATGACATTTTCTTGCACAGGCCAGTCTGCTGGGTCGTGGTCCAGCCCAAGGCAATGGAGGCAGCATTCATGCGTGTCGGTGAGGGACATGACCCTGGAGCATTGATTACACTTCTTGAAGACACTGGAGGTCACTGGGGAAAAAGGGTCCAGCTAGGTCGAAGACCCGAGGTTCTGCCAGCAGTAAAAACAAACAAACAAATTTAAAAACCGATACTTTTTCCAGGGGAAATAGACAAACTAAGGCAAGATGGCACCCTTGAGCAGGAAGGAGATCATGCGTGCGTGGAGGCATCTTCCAAAGGCTTTCTTTGAAAGCTGGAGAGATGCTTCTGCGAGGGCTCCGTCAGCGCCGATGTCACCCTATGTGAGGACTGACTTCCTGCTTGTTCCCGGAGAAAACAAGGTTACTCAATTGTAGCGGGTATTCCCCGTAAAAAGCAGGCTAAATCCTCATATTTGGGCGATGCCACTGATGGAGCCTGAATGCAGGAGCACTTCCCAGCAACCTACTAGAAGCATCTGGAAGCATGTGTGCCACTGCACGGGATTGCCTTAGTTTTGTATACTAGCCGAATATAGAATACAACTGTTAGGGTCCTCAGAAAATCTTCTCATCTGTCTTATCTTGCTGTCCACAGGGAATATCTGCTGCAGGTGAGTAACCTTATTTTCTCTGTGGACAAGTAAGATAATGTACTCACATATGGGAATTCCTAGCTATAGGTTGTCTCAAAAGAAAAAAGAAGAAAAAACAAAATAAAACAAGTAGTATCGCAACTAGCTAACATGAATAACATGTTTTGTAGCAAAAAGCCTTTCCTTAATTTTTTTTTTTAAATATATAGAGGCAGCCTGGAAAGAAAAATAACTGGACCTATGGAGAATGGAGTTGGATTCTATTCTTCAAACAGATTCTAACGAACACTGACCAAACCTACTATCGCATCGGCAGTCCCTTTTTAGACAGTAGTGAGATGTCAATGAATGAAGTCCATGTTGTGGCCTTGTCATGGTCCACAATGTCAGAGAGGTGCAAGACAATCAAGAGTGGAGTGAGCCTGGGCATAAGTGAAGGAGATAGCGTAGTTACTCATCTGTAACAGGTGTTCTCTGGGGACAGCAGGAATCAGTCCTTACATATGGGTGACGTCAACGGAGCCCTGCTGGAGGTAAGGCAGCAATGTTCCAAGGGAGAGCATCTTGAACTTCTCTCACCAGGAACCTGTTCAGGTCCCGCAGGTCTAGGATGGGCCTTAGGTCCCCTGTTCTTTTTGGAATGAGGAAGTAGAAGGAGTAGAACCCTCTGTCTCAGAGGTGTGGGGGGTATGGGTTCCACCACCTTGACCTCGAAAAGGCCTGTGAGCTCCTACAGTAGACAAGGTCTGGTGGAGGGAGTCCTGGTAGGCTCTTCCGGAAAGAATGGAGGGGGAGTCTGCTCCAAGTAGAGGAGGTAGCCTTCCCTGACCACCTGAAGTGCCTAAGTGTCTATGGTGATGGTTGGCCACCTGTGGGCAAAGAGAATCAGAAATCCTCATGTGGGCTGCAGGTGTGGGTCACCTGGGGGTGGAGAAGCTATGCTGGAGCCGGTGCCTGGGTTATGGGAGCCTTGGCCTGCTGGGGAGGCCTGATACTGAGGGCAGTTTCCGTAAGCCCTTCCCTTCCTCAAATAAGGAGGCTTCTTACTCGGGGCCTTCCGTCGGGGAAGGGTAGCAGTCTTCTTGGAGAACCCAGTCCTCACCAGAAACTCAAATTCCAACTCTGCAGCCTTATCAATCATAGGTTTGCCATAGGTTCTCTCCTTGGCAGGGGACATCAACCAATTTGCCCTGAACCCATTGCTCTAGGTTAGAAGGCTGATGCCAAGCCTGGCGTCTAGCACGGTTGCCTGCAATGGCTACTCTAGCTGCCGACTCAAAGCAGTCATAAGCTGCTCAAGTCATAGTAACATAGTGACGGCAGATAAAGACCAGTATGGCCCATCTAGTCTGCCCAGAAAGGCAGCAAGAGTAGGTGCACCTGCCGCTCTGTGCAGGTCACCCCTCCCAATGCCTTTGTTTAGGGGTGTACCCACTGCTCCGAGTAGGTTACCCATATTTCTGAGTCATGAATTCGGAGCGCACACTGGTGGCAGAGGACAGGCTCCAGAACTACTGGAGGGGTTCCTCGGAGAGACCAGCCAAGAATCTGGCGAGTTCCTTCCCACATCCCTCAGGTACATGCCCATGTACAGCTGGTATACCTGGATCTGGCTATGAGCATTGAGCCCTGGTAGCACTTTCTGCCCACGGCGTCCAAGTTGTGTGTTCCTCCCTACCCAGAGGCACCAAGGAGTGTCTTTTCTGGCTCTTGAGCAGACACATGGCAGACTCCACCACCATGAAGTTGTGTGGCAATTCTGCCTTCTGGATACATTATTGATTCAAGCCATTAGCTCACAATGGGCACCGTTGCCAGTGTTTCCCCACATGTGGAGGAGCAGCCGTTCCAGGATCGGGGGAACGGGCACTGTAAGTGCCTCCTTCGAAGGGGCCTCGTACTGGAGGATCTCGAGCTAGTCTGTGCAAGGGTCCTCCTCCACCTTGGTATCGAATGCAAATGCCTTTGACATGTCCCACACGAAGTTGAAAAATGCCATAGCCTCAGGCGGGGACTGATGCTGGGTTTTGGAGGGATATGGGTCTGAGGGCACATTGCAGTGGCAACAGGTGTCCAGAGATTTCTAGTCCTTGATCTCCCAGTCCGACTCATAGTCTGTGAAGGAGTCGGGGACAGACCAGGTTGCGAGGTCAGGCTCTGAGCCAGATGGTCCGTGTTCCTCAGAGGCTCTGTGGGCAGAGCCGCAGCCACTCAGTGGGGAAGACCTCTGTCCCAAGGACTAGGACCTGGATCAAGACAGATGTCGAGGATCAACTCGGGGCCGATGGCGCTCAAGGTCTGGCTCAACGTCCGGGGATGTCCTCGAGGTCCAGGCCCTGGTAGGCTGGGCAGATGAACCAGTGGAACCAGGCATCAGGGCCCGCTGCTGGGCCATGAAGGCAGACAAATTGCGCTGCAAGGCTGCCATTCTGGTCTCCAGTCCAGATTGTGCCTCCACCAAAGGCTACGGAGCTGAGGATCTCGAGCTCAGCACCGGATCCGACGAGGAGGAATCCTCGACTAGAATGGCATTGGGGGTCCAAGGCTAATCACTGGAGGCAGATGATTCTTTATGCATGACCTCGGTCAGCTGCTCCCGTTTCGATCCCCTGGACTTGTGGCATAGACTGTGGGACTGGGTGCAGAACTTACCTGCCTTCCCTGACTTGTCCACGGATGCTGCCCTCGAGGATTTTTTCTTCTTGGGCTTCACCTCCAGGGTGTTCCGCTCAGAGGACCCATGGCCTTGGTTGGAAACACTTTTTATTATGGAATTTGCTACCATGGCAAAGTTCTTTTCAAATTCTCTTTGCCTGCCTTATCAACACTTTGCATCTAGCTTGCCAGTGCTTAGGTTTCCCGTTTTCATCATTTGGCTTTTTTTTTTTCATTTTCTTAAAGATGCTTTCTTGGCTAAGCCTCTCTAACCTCACCTTTAAACTATGCTGGGAGTAATCTGACCTTCCTTCCCACCTTTCTTAAAGCTTGGAATGTGTCTGGTTTGGGCTTCCAAATCAGAAATTTTTTCACTTTAAATATTTATTGCAACTTTTTCAAAAAAGAAAAAAAAACTACAGCAGAGAACCTTACATAACGATCAAATGGAAACAAACCCCTAAAAAATGCCCAGGCTTGATGTAAACTCTTTGCAGTTGCTCCTTTTAGTTTTTTCTTAACCATTTTTATTTTCTCATAGTCTCCTTTTTGAAGGTTAAATGCTAGCACATTCCATTTCCTTGATATCCTTCCTCCCAGATATGACCACTATTGTTAAGTGGCCCCAAGGACTAGGTCTAAAATAACTTCCCTTTGTGTCAATTCCTGAACCAGTTGCTCCATGAAGCAGTCATTTATTTTATCTAGAAGCTTTATCTCCCAAGCAAGTTCCAGGTGTGACATTTGACCCAGTTGATACTGGGGTAATTGAAATCACAGGTTTATTTATTTATGTAATTGTTCTCTATACTGCTACATAGTAACATAGTAAATGACGGCAGATAAAGACCAGTATGGTCCATCTAGTCTGTCCAGTAAGATGGCAAGAGTAGGTGCACCTGCTGCTCTGTGCAGGCCACCCCTCCCCATGTCTTTGTTTAGGGGTGAACCCACCGCTCCGTGTAGGACACTCTTGTTTGTTGAGAAATTAGATAGTTCAGTTTATTTTGATTTTATCCTGTTGCTGCAAAGGGATCCAGTGCCTTTCCTATGCCATTTTGAATTCTGTCACTGTATTTGCCCCCACCACTTCCATTGGGAGGGCATTCCAAGCATCCACCACCCTTTCAGTGAAAAAGTATTTCCTGACATTGCCTTTCAGTTTACCCCCTTGCAACTTCATGTTATGCCCTCTAGTTTTACAGCTTCCCCGTCTTTGGAAGAGGTTTGTTTGTTCATTGTTTTTCTTTAAGTATTTAAAGGTCTGAATCATATCTCCCCTATCCCTCCTCTCCTCCAGAGTGTACATATTTAGGTCTTCAAGTCTCTTCTCATAAGGCTTCTGACGCAGGCTCAAAATCATTTTGGTCGCCTTCCTCTGTACAGTTTCCAGTCTTTTTACATCCTTTGCAAGATGGTCTCCAAAACTGAACACAGTATTCCAAGTGAGGCCTCACCAGTGACTTATACAGTGGCATTAGTACCTCTTCCTTTCTGCTGGTAATTCCTCTTTGTATGCAACCCAACATCCTCCTGGCTTTTGCCACTGCTTTGTCACACTGTTTTGCCAGGTTTGAGATCCTCAGAAATAATCACACCAAGGTTTGCTTTTCTCTGATCAGAGAAAGGCTGAACTTTTACAGAGCTCTGCTAGTGAGTGGATTTTTGCCTCGTGGGACATCTTACTGTGAGTTCTAGCTGTTTATTTAATTATTTACTGTTTGTCTAACTGTTGTTTGTTTAATTATTTAGTGTTTGTCTTAGTGGTGTGCTAATTCAGCCTTCTCAGCTGTACTTACCTTGCCTCTCTCAATTAACTGGGCCTTGTGTGGTAGCCATTTTGAATTAATCTCTCTCCCCAGAGCCTGCTGTTAAGCTTTTCCTGTCCTTGCCTGCCTGAGTGACTCCTCCCCCTGTGTGTGTGGTAGCCCTTTTGAATTAATCTCTCCCCAGAGCCTGCTGTTGTTAAGCTTTTTCCTGTCCTTGCCTGCCTGAGTGACTCCTCCCCCTGACCCCCTCCCCCTGAGGTATCCTGTAACCTTGTTCCTGTTTTCTCCACGTGTGCATAGGCTGTTTTAGTTTGCTTTTCTCTGATCAGAGAAAGGCTGAACTTTTACAGAGCTCTGCTAGTGAGTGGATTTTTGCCTCGTGGGACATCTTACTGTGAGTTCTAGCTGTTTATTTAATTATTTACTGTTTGTCTAACTGTTGTTTGTTTAATTATTTAGTGTTTGTCTTAGTGGTGTGCTAATTCAGCCTTCTCAGCTGTACTTACCTTGCCTCTCTCAATTAACTGGGCCTTGTGTGGTAGCCATTTTGAATTAATCTCTCTCCCCAGAGCCTGCTGTTAAGCTTTTCCTGTCCTTGCCTGCCTGAGTGACTCCTCCCCCTGTGTGTGTGGTAGCCATTTTGAATTAATCTCTCTCCCCAGAGCCTGCTGTTGTTAAGCTTTTTCCTGTCCTTGCCTGCCTGAGTGACTCCTCCCCCTGACCCCCTCCCCCTGAGGTATCCTGTAACCTTGTTCCTGTTTTCTCCACGTGTGCATAGGCTGTTTTAGTTTGCTTTTCTCTGATCAGAGAAAGGCTGAACTTTTACAGAGCTCTGCTAGTGAGTGGATTTTTGCCTCCTGGGACATCTTACTGTGAGTTCTAGCTGTTTATTTAATTATTTACTGTTTGTCTAACTGTTGTTTGTTTAATTATTTAGTGTTTGTCTTAGTGGTGTGCTAATTCAGCCTTCTCAGCTGTACTTACCTTGCCTCTCTCAATTAACTGGGCCTTGTGTGGTAGCCATTTTGAATTAATCTCTCTCCCCAGAGCCTGCTGTTAAGCTTTTCCTGTCCTTGCCTGCCTGAGTGACTCCTCCCCCTGTGTGTGTGGTAGCCATTTTGAATTAATCTCTCTCCCCAGAGCCTGCTGTTGTTAAGCTTTTTCCTGTCCTTGCCTGCCTGAGTGACTCCTCCCCCTGACCCCCTCCCCCTGAGGTATCCTGTAACCTTGTTCCTGTTTTCTCCACGTGTGCATAGGCTGTTTTAGTTTGCTTTTCTCTGATCAGAGAAAGGCTGAACTTTTACAGAGCTCTGCTAGTGAGTGGATTTTTGCCTCCTGGGACATCTTACTGTGAGTTCTAGCTGTTTATTTAATTATTTACTGTTTGTCTAACTGTTGTTTGTTTAATTATTTAGTGTCTGTCTTAGTGGTGTGCTAATTCAGCCTTCTCAGCTGTACTTACCTTGCCTCTCTCAATTAACTGGGCCTTGTGTGGTACCCCCATCCCCCTGCTGAGGGTTCAGGACAGGGTACCTTGTAACTGCCCTCTTTAATAGGACTTATCTCCCCCCCTCCCTCCCCAGCACCCACCCACCCCTGGGGAAATTGTAGTTTTATAGGTACTTGGACATCTTAGAGGAAAGGGGCTGCTCTCAGGTGCAGCTCTTAATCCAAATCAGTCATACACAGAGGACCTGTGATTAATTAGTTTCAGGTACACAGGGTGTATTAGGGGTATTAGATACACTTTTATTAGTATAAGCATCTACACCAATCCTTATTATATACCGATTTAAAAGACCTAAACACAAGCTTTAAACTAAGATGCAGTCAGAGGTCCAGCAACGAGATGGGGGTTCTCCAGTCTTTTGCATCGAGTGTCACATGTATGATTATCTCCCAGTTGGTGAGAGGTCCTACATATGCACTAAGTGCAGGGAGCTCTTTGCTCTCAGGGAACGAGTCCGTTCTCTAGAGGCTAGAGTAGCAGACCTGGAAGACATAAGAAAGACAGAGAAGTACATGGACGAGACCTACAGGGATATAGTCCTGAAGTCCCACCTCCAGTCTGGCAGCATCCCTGTTGCCATGGAGGAGAGAGGTCACGTGACAGGAGAGCATCACCCTGGTGTGGCAGGAAGTGATCCTGTAACTAGGACCTGTCCTCCAGGTGATGTAAAACCCTCTCGCACCGAGGACGTTTCTCCAGGGCCATGTCCCCATGAGGGGAGGGTCAGGACAGCTGTTATAGTTGGTGATTCAATCATTAGGAATGTAGATAGCTGGGTGGCTGGTGGACGTGAGGATCGCCTGGTAACATGCCTGCCTGGTGCGAAGGTAGCAGATCTCACGCACCGCCTAGATAGGATCATAGATAGTGCTGGGGGGGAGTCTGCTGTCTTGGTACATGTTGGTACCAATGACATAGGAAAATGTGGTAGGGAAGTTCTGGAGGCTAAATTTAAGCTTTTAGGTAGGAAGTTGAAATCCAGAACTTCCAGGATAGCGTTCTCCGAAGTGCTTCCTGTTCCACGTGCAGGACCCAAAAGACAGGCAGAGCTCCGGAGTCTCAATGCGTGGATGAGACAATGGTGCAAGGATGAGGGTTTTGGATTTGTTAGGAACTGGGGAACATTCTGGGGAAAGGGGGGGCTCGTCCGAAGGGATGGGCTTCACCTTAATCAGGATGGGACCAGACTGCTGGCATTAACCTTTAAAAAAGAGATAGAGAAGCTTTTAAACTAGAAAATAGGGGAAAGCCGACAGTCACCCAGGAGCGCACGGTTCGGACAAAGGTATCCTTGAAGGATACTACCAAAAGCAGTGAGGTTCCAAAAGGGAGTATAGTAGCCCAAATGCCCTTGAGTAAGGAGCAGACAGAGCATAAAGATTCCCAATTACCCATGCCTACCAATAGCCAGATTAATATTAATAAAATGCAGTCTCTAAAATGCTTGTATGCCAATGCTAGAAGTCTAAACAATAAGATGGGAGAATTAGAATATATAGCATTAAATGAGAGGTTAGATATGATTGCACTCTCAGAGACATGGTGGAAGGAGGATAACCAGTGGGACACTGTGATACCTGGATACAAACTATATCGTAATGATAGAGCTGAACAAATTGGTGGAGGGGTTGCGCTCTATGTTAGAGAGGGCATTGAGTCAGAAAGGATTAAAGTTTTGCAGGGAACAAAATATGCTGTAGAATCTCTATGGATTGAAATTCCATTTATGAAGGGGAAGGTGATGGCAGTGGGAGTATACTATCGACCACCTGGCCAGAATGAACAAATGGATGATGAAATGCTCAAAGAAATCAAGGAAGCTAACAAAAGCCACAACAGAGTAGTAATAATGGGTGATTTCAATTACCCCGGTATCGACTGGGACAGTGTCACAGCAGGACAAGCTAAAGAGATAAAGTTTCTAGATGAAATAAATGACTGCTTCTTGGAGCAGCTGGTTCATGAACCGACCAGAGGGGAAGCCATACTGGACCTAGTCCTTAGTGGAACGCCAGATCTGGTGCAAGAAATAAGGGTGTTGGGACCACTTGGCAATAGTGATCATAGTATGATCATGTTTGATTTAATCAGTGGAGGACAGATAGTAAAGGAATCCACAGTACTACCTTTTAACTTTCAAAAGGGTGACTATGATAGAATGAGGAATATAGTTCGGAAAAAACTAAAAGGAGCGGTTCCAAAGGTTAAAGACTTACAGCAAGCTTGGGTGTTATTTAAAAATACTATCCTCGAAGCCCAGACCAGCTGTATTCCACGCATTAAGAAAAGTGGAAGAAAGTCCAAAAAACTGCCAGCATGGTTTAAAGGTGAGGTCAGAGAGGCTGTTGCTGCCAAAAGAGCAACCTTCAGAAAATGGAAAAAAGAGCCAAATGATGAAAACTGGAAACAGCACAAGCACTGGCAAGTTAAATGCAAAGCATTGATAAGGCAGGCAAAGCGGGAATTTGAGAAGAAACTTGCTACGGAAGCAAAAACACGAAATAAAGACTTTTTCAAGTACATTCGTAGCAAAAGGCCTGTGAGAGAGTCAATTGGACCATTAGATGATAGAGGGGTAAAAGGGGCAGTAAGAGGAGACAAGGCTATAGCAGAGAGACTGAATGAATTCTTTGCTTCGGTCTTTACTGAGGAAGATGTAGGGGTGTTACCCAAGACTGAAGTGGTATTTAAAGGTGATACTGCAGAGGAATTGAGAGAAATATCGCTACACCGGGAAGATATATTACAACTATTTGATAAACTGAATAGTAGCAAATCACCTGGACCGGATGGTATACATCCCAGAGTGTTGAAAGAACTGAAATATGAGATTGCAGACCTGTTATTGGTAATCTGTGAACTTTCATTAAAATCATCTGTAATACCTGAAGATTGGAGGGTCGCCAACGTAACACCAATTTTTAAAAAGGGTTCCAGGGGTGACCCGGGAAATTACAGACCGGTGAGCCTGACGTCAGTACCAGGGAAAATGGTAGAAGCCATCATAAAGAACAAAATTACACAGCATGTAGATAGTCATGGCCTAATGGGAGACAGCCAACATGGCTTTAGACAAGGCAGATCTTGTCTTACTAATCTGATCTGTTTTTTTGAAGGTGTGCATAAACAGGTAGACAAAGGTGAGTCGGTTGATATAGTGTATCTGGACTTTCAGAAAGCTTTTGACAAGGTCCCCCATCAGAGACTTTTGGCGAAGCTAAAAAGTCATGGGATAGGAGGCAGTGTACTATTGTGGATCGGGAACTGGTTAAAAGATAGAAAGCAGAGGGTAGGGCTAAATGGCCAATATTCCCAATGGAAAAAGGTGAATAGTGGAGTACCCCAGGGATCTGTACTGGGTCCGCTACTTTTTGACATATTCATAAATGACCTGGAAAAGGGAATAACTAGTGAGGTAATCAAATTTGCAGATGACACAAAACTGTTTAAAGTTGTTAAAACCCAAGAGGATTGTGGAAAACTGCAGGAGGATCTGGATAAATTGGAAGACTGGGCATCCAAATGGCAGATGAAATTTAATGTGGACAAGTGCAAAGTTATGCACCTAGGAAAGAACAACCCACACTATAGTTACAAGATGCAAGGCTCCACATTAGAAACCACCACCCAGGAAAAAGATTTAGGAGTCATCGTGGATAACATGTTAAAACCCTCCGCCCAGTGTGCAGCGGCGGCCAAGAAAGCAAATAGAATGCTAGGTATCCTAAGGAAAGGGATGGAGAATAAAACAAAGGATATTATAATGCCTCTGTATCGCTCCATGGTACGACCGCACCTTGAATATTGTGTGCAATTCTGGTCACCGTATCTTAAAAAGGACATAGAGTTATTAGAAAAAGTACAGAGAAGAGCCACCAAATTGGTGAAGGGGATGGAAGGCTACTCCTATGAAGAGAGGCTAAAAAGGTTAGGGCTCTTTAACCTAGAAAAGAGGCGGCTGAGGGGAGATATGATAGAGGTGTATAAATTAATGAATGGAGTGGAACGGATAAACGTGGATAAATTGTTTACGCTATCAGAATATAGAAGGACTAGGGGGCATGTAATGAAGCTACAGGGTAAACTATTTAAGACAAATAGGAGAAAATATTTCTTCTCTCAACGTGTAATCAAACTCTGGAATCTGTTACCGGAGGATGTAGTAAGGGCTGTTAGTATAGCTGGGTTTAAAAAAGGTTTGGACAAGTTCCTGGAGGAAAGGTCCATAAACCACTATTAAAAAGGGACCCAGGATATCAATGCTTGGCCTAGTACAAGCACTGCAGAACCTGTGTCTTTTGGGGAAACTGCTAGGTACGTATGACCTAGATTGGCCACTGTTGGAAACAGGATACTGGGCTTGATGGACCTCGGTCTGACCCAGTATGGCATTTCTTATGTTCTTATGTTCTTATGTCCTTCTCCTGGTCCATGCACACCAACATCTCGAACCCTATCGCGTACATTTCCCTTGGATTTCTGCTTACCAAGTGCATGACACTGCACTTCTTCGCATTAAATCTTAACTGCCAAGCATTAGATCATTCTTCCAACTTTTGTAGATCTTTACTCATGTTATCCACTCCCTCAGGGGAGTCTACTCTGTTGCAAATTTTCTTGTCATCTACAAAAAGACATACTTTTCCATTCAGTCCTTCAGCAATATCACTCACAAATACACTGAACAGTGCCGGGCCCAGGACTGAACCCTGGGGCACCCTGCTAATCACCCTCTTTTCATCTGAGTAAGCTCCATTTACCATCACCTTCTGTATTCTGTCAGTCAACCAATTTCTGATCCAGTTCACCACCTTGGGATCCATCCCCAAACTACTGAGTTTATTGATAAGCCTCCTATGAGGAACAGTATCAAAGGCTTTGCTGAAATTCAGGTAGATGACATCCATCACATGCCCCTGATCTAGTTCTCTGGTCACCCAGTCAAAGAACTCAAATTTGTTTGGCAAGATCGTCCTTTGGTAAAACCATGTTGCCTCGGATCATGCAACCTGTTGGTTTTGATAAAGTCCATTATTCGCTCTTTCGGGAGCGCCTCCATTACTTTTCCCTCGACCAAGGTAAGGCTCACGGGCCTGTAGTTTGTCACTTCTTCCCAGTCACCACTTTTGTGAAGAGGTACCACATCAGCCCTCCTCCAGTCCCGAGGAACTTCTCCTGTTTCCAAGGATCTGTTGACAACATCCTAACGGCCCTGCAAGAACCTCTGTGAGCTCTTTCAGTATTCAGGGATGTATCCCATCCAGTCCCATGGCTTTGTTCACTTTCAGTTTAAAAGCAAGTTGTTCTAACTCATCATCTTCTGTGAATGGTGTGGTATCTACTTCATTCCCATTTTTATATTTGGGAATCACAGGTGGTCCTTCTCCAGGATTTTCTTTAGTAAAAACAGAGCAGAGGTATTTGTTTAGCAATTTCGCTTTTTAAATGTCACATTCCACGAGTCAGTTACCAGCACTTTTGAGTCTTGCAATTCCATCTCTGCTTTTCCTCCTCTCCCGAATATACCTGAAGAAAGTTGTCGCCACACTTCACATCTTTAGCCATTTTTAACTCTGCCTTTGATTTTGCTTTCCTTATTTCTATTTTTGTCTCTTTTAGTTTGATCCTGTATTCCTTTCTGTGTTCCTCTGTTGGCAAGCTTTTAAATTTTGTTAAAGCTGTGTTTTTTGCCTTTATTTGAGCAGCCACTTCTTTGGAGAACTAAGTAGGTTTCCTTCTCCTCTTGTTTTTATTTACTTTCCTTACATATTTATCTGTTGCCCCTTTTATTGCCACATTTAGTTTAGCCCATTGCAATTCCACTTCCTTTATCCCCTCCCACCCTGCCAACTCCTCCTTCAGGTACCTGGCCATTTTACTGAAGTCAGTGTTTTTGAAGTCTAGGACTTTGAGCTTGCTATGATTGGACTGCACCTTCACAGGGGCACCCACCTGGACATTTGACACGCTATCACCATTGGTGAGCACTAAATCCATCACCATTTGTCTAAGTAACGCATCTTGGAAAGCATCCACAATTATTTTGCTTCTTTCCAGATTTGCAGAAGGAGTAACTCCAATCCACTTTGGTTAAAGTCAACCAAAATGATCACTTCCCCCTTTGTGGGATTTGTTTTCTATTTCTTCGATTTGAGTCTGAGGTCTGTAGACTACAACAATATGGATGACAGTGCCATCTCCTCTTTCCAACACAATCCAGAGTGCTTCTTCTTTTCCCCATGCCCCCTGCATTCAGTAGTTTTAATATTGCTTTTGACATACAAGACTACTATTCCTTTTTTTCCACTTTCTCTGTCTCTTCTGAACAGATTATAGCCAGCGACTATGGCTATATCCCATTCATGCAATTCATTAAACCAGTTTCTGTAATGGCTACATTGTCCAAGTCCATTTCCACCATTAGGGCTTCCAGGTTCGGAACTTTGTTGGCTAAGCTTCGAGCATTTGTGCTCATTGCTTTCCAGCATTTAACTGGCTTGCATGTATTCTGCATTGATTTTGTTCTGCCCACTTCTTCCCACATGTCGCTGATGTGTGGTTTAAAAGTGTGGCTGTTTCTGATGTTATTCTGCTTTTGCCGGGAGTAATGTCCTGAACTTGTCCTTCCCCATCCGTCACCCCATTTTTCTAATTTAAATGCATATCCACATACTGCCTGAATTTTTCACTTAGGATTCTTTTCCTTGCAACAGAGAGATGTAGTCCATCAACACAGTCGCCAGTTGCCTATAAATCTGAATCCTTCCTGTTTGCACCAGGTCTGGTGCCATGCATTAAAGCTGTTTATGCGATGCAGCCTTTCTGCCCCCTTACCAAGAATAGGTAGAACTTCTGAGAATGCTACAGTGTTAACAATGGGCTTGAGTTTCTCTCCCAGCGTTTGAAAGTCCCTTTGCAGAGACACTGTTTCTAGCCAGGTCATTTGTACCCAAGTGGATGACAACATCAATTTTGGAGTGCTCACTTTCTGCGCTAAGTACATCAACAATTTGGTTTGTATTCCTGCTGGCTGAAAAGCCTGGGAAGCATTTGAATATCTTCTCTCCTTTGAACTGTGTTCCCAAGTTGGTGCATCTGATGATAGAATCTCCAAGTAGTAGTAGTTTTGTTTGGTCAGTTTTTCTTCATATTTGGTGCTTTAGCAGGAGATTGGGCATTGACTGTCTCATTTAAGGGCCCTTCAGTTTCCATGGATTGAGCATCCTCATTAACCAAAGCAGAGAAGGCATTATGCATAGAAACATAGAAACATGATGACAGAAAAAGACCACATGGTCTATCTAGTCTGTCCTTCCATAACAACAACTACAACAGTCCACTTTTTACCTTTAGAGATCCTCTGTGTTGGTTCCATGCTTTTTTGAATTCAGTTACTGTCCTCATCTCTACCACCTCCACTGGGAGACTATTCCATGGATCCACTACTCTTTCTGTAAAGAAATATTTCCGCATATCACTCCTGAATCTATCTCCCTTCACCTTCATCCCATGTCCCCTCGTAGCAGAACTTGCTTTCAATTGAAAGAGGCTCTCTCCCTGAACATTTATGCCACGGAGGTATTTAAACATCTCAATCATATCACCTCTATCCCGCCTTTCCTCTAAGGTGCACATATTAAGATCCTTAAGTCTGTCCTCATATGCTTTATAATGAAGCCCATTAATCATTTTAGTAGCCACCCTCTGCACCGACTCCATCCTGTTCACATCCTTTTGAAGGTGCGGTCTCCAGAATTGCACACCATACTCCAAATGAGGTCGCACTAAAGACTTATACAGAGGCATTATCACCTCCTTTTTTCTGCTAGCCATTCCTCTCCGTATGCACCCAAGCATCCTTCTAGCTTTTGCCGTCGCCTTTTCTACCTGTTTAGCTACTTTAAGATCATCAGACACAACCACGCCTAGGTCCCGCTCTTCTTTAGTGGACAAAAGTACTTCACCTCCTATACTGTATTGCTCCCTTGGATTGCTGCAGCCCAAATGCATGACCTTACATTTTTTAACATTAAATCCCAGCTGCCAAATTCTAGACCATTCTTCAAGCTTAGCAAGATCCCCCTCCTCATGTTATCTACACCTTCCTGGGTGTCTACTCTATTGCAGTTTTTGGTATCATCTGCAAAGAGGCAAACCTTACCCGACAGCCCTTCCGCTATATCACTAACAAAGATGTTAAAAAGAATCGGACCAAGGACAGATCCCTGGGGCACACCACTGGTAACATCCTTCTCCTCAGAGTGAGCTCCACTTACTTGTATTCTTTGTCGCCTCCCACCCAACCAATTTCTAACCCAAGCAGTAAATTTAGGGTCCATCCCTAGGGTGCTCAGTTTGTTTATAAGTCGCCTGTGAGGAACAGTGTCAAAGGCTTTACTGAAATCTAAATACAACACATCTAGAGTTCTCCCTCGGTCCAACTCCCTGGTCACCCAGTCAAAGAAATCAATCAGATTTGTCTGACAAGACCTGCCCTCTGGTGAATCCATGCTGCCTCGGATCCTGTAATCTGCTGGACTCCAGAAACCTCACTATTTTCTCTTTCAGCAGCGTTTCCAATAATTTACTCACCACCGAAGTTAAACTAACTGGCCTGTAGTTTTCAACCACATCCTTACTTCCGCTTTTGTGTAAAGGCACCAAATGAGCCTCTCTCCAGTCCTTTGGCACCACTCCTGACTCCAACGAGGCATTGAAAAGGTCAGTCAGTGGAGTTGCTAGAACGTCCCCAAGTTCCCTCAGTATTCTAGGGTGTATCCCATCCGGTCCCATCGCTTTGTCTACTTTAAGTTGAGCTAGTTTCTCACGAACACAATCTTCTGAAAATTGTTCAAGATGTCCCTCGCTTCTGTTCTTATTTGTGGGTGTTTTCTGAGGTCCTGCTCCTGGTTCTTCATCTGTGAACACAGAACAAAAATATTTGTTAAGCAATTCCGCTTTATCCTTATCAGCTTCTACATATTCCCCCCCTGCACCCTTGAGTCTGACAATACCACTTTTGCCCTTCCTCTTCTCACTAATATATCTGAAAAATGTCTAATCCCCCCCGTTTTATTGCATTGGCTATTTCCTCCTCCTTTTGAATCTTTACCTTCTTGACTTCTTTGCTAGCTTCTCTAAGTTTTTCCAAATACAGATGCCTGTCTTCCTCTCTGTGATCTCTTGTATTTCATGAAGGCCTCCCTCTTTTTCTTCACTTTTTCAGCTACTTCCTTTGAAAACCATTGCAGTCTCCTGTTCCTTTTGCCTTTATTAACCATTTTAACAAAAAGGTTGATTGCCCTTAAAATACCCCCTTTCAGTTTTGCCCACTGTTTTTCTACATCCCCCAGCTGTTCCCATCCCACTAACGTTCCCTGAGGTATTGGCCCATCTTCGCAAAGTTAGTCTTCCTAAAGTCTAAGTTCCTCACCTTGGAATGGATTCTAACAGCCCTAGTCCTAATACTGAACCACACCATCTGGTGATCACTGGATGCAAAATGATCTCCCACTACATCAGAAACACTTTCACCATTGGTAAGCACCAAGTCCAGTATGGTCCCTTCACGTGTGGGGTCTGTTACCAATTGCCTGAATAGTTCTCCCTGTAGAGAATCCAGGATCTCCTTACTTCTAGATGATACTGCAGCAGGAATATGCCAAACAACATCTGGCATATTGAAATCTCCTATCAGTAGCACTTCCCCTTTCCTAGCAATGCTGCGTATGTCTTCAATTAACTCTCTGTCCACCTCTTCCTCTTGTGAGGGAGGTCTGTATATCACACCAATGCAAATAGATTTCTCTTTCCCTCTTTCTAGTTTAACCCACAATGCCTCCTCTCTCCCTTTTAAGCTCTGTAATTCCAAAGCTTTAATAGTAGTTCTTACATATAGTGCCACTCCTCCTCCCCTTCTTCCTACCTTGTCCTTTCTGAATAAAGTATAGCCAGGTATAGTTACATCCCAGTCATGGTTTTCAGTGAACCATGTTTCTGTAACTGCCACTAAATCCAAGTCAGCCACTCCCACCAAAGCTTCAACTTCAGGGATCTTATTTCCCAGGCTACGGGCATTAATACACACTGCTTTCCATGTGTTACCCCTGTTACCCATTTCCATAAAGGTATTTATTGTATCACCTACCTGGGGGCTTTCACTTACCTGGGGGCTTTCTTCACCCATCCCCAACGAATCTAGTTTAAAGCCCTCTTCAGTAGATTAGCCAGTCTACTACCGAAGATGCGTTGACCTTTCTTGGACAGATGGATGCCATCTCTGCTCTGCAACCCTTGGAACAGCATCCCATGGTCTAGGAAACCAAAACACTCTCGATGACACCATCCACGCAGCCATGCATTCATCTCCGGGATGCGAACCTCTCGGCCTTTACCCTCAACAGGGAGGATTGAAGAAAACACCATCTGTGCACCTAACTGCTTCACCCTCTGGGATCTCTCTTGATGTATAGGGTTCTCTGCATTACAGGTCGCAATCTACCAGAGCCCACTGTGATCCATTTGTTCCTAGGATGTATGATTCTTTGTGGGAGCGGTGGTAGACCGTTTGGTTTGTATCCTAGAAGAGGTGTGTTTCATTGCAGCTAGTTCTTCCCTTAGTAGAGTCAATTTTTTATGCAAGGCAGCCAACTTGAGGCATATAGTTTTATGCAAGGCAGCCAACTTGAGGCATATAGGACAAGCTCTTAGGTTCCAAATGATTCTTCTGAGAATGAAAGCACCACAGTTATTGCACTGAATACACGATATGCTCGTTAAACGGTCCTAGAAGGAGAAGAAGAAAAGGTGGGCTTAACACCAATTTAAGAGGATAGATGTCAACGTATGTGACTACCATATAGACAATGCAGCCCTGGGGTGGGTGGGAACCTAAGTGTCCCTGGCCAGTAGGCCTTTATATGAACTGTGTGCACACTCAGATAACTGATTTAAGGGCTACACAAGGAATGTAGGCAGTCAGAATATTTCCAAAAATGAATGTATAACCCACAGCTAAATTCTATATTAGCAACAAAACAGGGAAAAGATAGAAGGCTGAAAGCTTAGCTGTGTGGAGGCTCTGGAAGCTGTGAAGACTAGCGTTGATCAGGTACTTGTAGAAGGCATCAGCCAGGTACACCGCTCTGGACTTCAGGCGGATGCTACCAGCAATCTTGGGGCAGGCTTGCGACCACCGTATACAGACAGACACGTAGGCACTGCAGACCAATGCCTGCAGCGCCAAAGTACTGACCTCGAAGGCCTGCTAAAGCAGGGTTTCCAATTTCTCATCTTGCAGGTCCTTTAAGGCTGCCCCTCCTTCTACGAGGACTGTGGTCCTTTTGGTCATCACTGTGACCAATGCATCCACTCCAGCAATTTTAACACCTCCTTTTCCTTCATCGGATTGGGATAGAGATACTGCAGCATTCTACTGCCTCTGAGTCTGGCCTCCAAGACCTCCCACTCAAGTCAATCATCTGCTTCAAGGCCCTATGAAGCGGGAAGGCCACCTCTGATATCTTAATGCCCTGTGGAAGAGGATCCTCCAAGGGCTGATCCTCTACCAGATCTTCCATGGACAGATTAAAGGCTGCTAAGGAGTGGGGTATAAGTGCCATCAGCTCTTCCCGGCAGAAGACCCGTAGAATGCTATGGTCCTCGCTTGTTGAAGGCTGCTCTACCATCTCTCCTAAGGCTGCATTGTCATCCAAAGGCTCTGCAAACTCCTCCAAAGCATGCTGAGGGGGGACAGACTCCAGTTGCCCCCTCCCTGTCCTGTTTGGAGCAATAGGCTTGATGCATCATCAAGATAAACTCCTTGGAGAAGGGGACTTCAGAAATAGCCCCCAAATCTCCCACAGAGGAGGGTAATCCCGAAAACCGTGTTCTCTCGCTGAGCACAGGCTGAAGATCTGCCGCACACGATGTCGGCAAAATGGCAGTGGTTCCTACTAAAATCACGGATTCTGCCGCCAGGGACAAAATGGGCAGCAAAGCCTGAGCCACCTCCAAAACTTTGTGCTCCTCCTGTTTGGATGCCAAGCACAAGGAGCCACTGGCCTCCCTATCAACGGCTTTGTAGGCACTGTAGAAGTGTTAGCCATGAGGTGGCTCCGCTTAAGCCCGCATGCTGCACAAATCGCCATAAGCCCACAGCAAAGAGCAGAGCACCGCTGATGGAAGGCCACAGAAACCCCCACTCATCGAAAACACTCAGCCCCAACAAACGAGGGAGGGTTGGTGTGAGTTCTGAAGGAAATCACTGCTAATAGCTGCTGTCTCCCTCCCACCACTGAAGATGCTTGAGGCCGTGGTAGTTGTGCCCCAATTCCAGAGGTTGAACCCCCCCCCTTAGGGTCCAATACACAAGCACAATTCCACATAGATAAGAAGAACCCAGTCCAAAACGTGGTAAACAGAAAGACAGTTACTTTTATTAAATTATAACAGGGGATATAAGCCAAGGGGACACGACACAGGCCGTGTTTTGATTATGCCTTCATCAGGGGTATGCTTGGCATACTACAATCATAAAAACAGAAATATAATAGTTAATTACATAATAAAAAAAAGATACCATACAAATAAAAAACTGAACAAAATCTATAAATAAGGATGAAACTATTCTCATAACAGAAGTAAAAATAATAAATTAAAAAATAATAAATAAATTCATAATAAAATGATTAATAAGAACGAAATTCAAGGGTGTGACACGTAACCAAAATCGAAAAATCATAACATGGAGCAAAAATACCTCTATTAATTATAACCCGATATGTAGTCTTGCATTGCTAAAAGAAAAAGATAAAGAGGGGTCAGTATTTTTCTAAAAGTAGGAGTGATCAGCGGAAAAAAGAGAAGAGAAAGAATTGTTGATACTATAATTAATGTAAAACAATGTGTTCCTCTCTCAATAACATTGCCATATCAAAATCACACTAAAACTATGGGTTGCCAAAGATAAAAACATTCCATTCTTATAACATATAAAAAGGGCAGGTGTACAAAAAACAGGTGTGTAAAAGAGCTAAGATTACTAGTGCTTGAAAAACGGATTGCCATTCTAAAATAAACCCACTATACTAAAGACGATAAAAGCAAATATCAACAACTAAAAACCAGCGATTAAAAGTATCAGTGTACAAATTTCAGTGAAACAGTGTAAAAATGTGAAATCATACCTACAACAGTATTGAAAAGAATTGCCTCTAAACTTGTTATGCCATGCAGTTGTAACACTCAAAGAAACTTCAAGTCTCAAAAGAACGCCAGCACTTGTGCTGTAGATTTTATCTGTCACCGCGGGAAAGTACGGTCAGCTGACCTCATTGGGTACTCCGATGGCTTAAAAAAACTCTTCTAAAAACAATGTTTAGCCAACCGCATGGGAAAAAAACTTTTGTCCCTGAAAGCTAATACAGAGGCTCCTCTACGGGAGGACTAACTGACAACATGAAGGAGAAATTTCACTTACCGTTAATTTCCTTTCCTGGAATACTGCTAGACCAGTCCAGACAAACGGGTTATGCACCCCTGCCAGCAGATCTTGGAGACAGAGAATTCTACCAGAGCTCTGATAGGCTGGAGCCTGGTGATATAATCCTACCCCTAGGGATCTCCCTCAGTTACGTCCACAAGCTAATGCAACATGAACTGTAACATCACCCCAGAGGGTCCCAAGTGAACTATATACAAGGGAGCCGAAGAACTCCCTAGAGCTGAAAACAGTATCCATCTACGAACCCATGGACTGCCCAGGGCGAGGCATACCGGCAAAGAGAAGAACCGCGGTCGGCGGCTGCACCGCACCAGCGGCACTCCAACCAACAGCAGGGCGGGTCCTGGACTGGTCTAGCAGTATTCCAGGAAAGGAAATTAACGGTAAGTGAAATTTCTCCTTCCAGTTCATACTGCTAGACCAGTCCAGACAAACGGGCAGTACCCAAGCTACCTGCTTTCAAGGGGGGGCAAGGCCGCTGACAGCTCAGCAACTCCAAAACGGACTTCCTGACGGGCATGAACATCCAACCTATAATGACCGACAAAGGTGGACAGCGACGACCAAGTCGCCGCCCGGCGAATATCGAGAGGAACTACATGAGACCTCCCGGCCTACAAAGTTGCTTGCGCCCGAGAGGAGTGAGCACGGAGTCCCAGTGGAGCTTGTTCTCCTTGAAGAAGGTATGCCGCCTCAATGGCCTCCGTAACCCATCTAGAAATGGTAGATTCGGAGGCTGCGGATCCCCGACGAGAACCCGCGAATAAGACAAAAGAGGAACAGTCATATGGAAGGGTCTGGCGACCCCCCAGATACCGAAAAAGAACCTTCTTAAGGTCCACCGCCCGCAACGGAGACCGACCACTGTCACACTGCGTCTTTGGAAAAGACGGAAAGGAAAGAGGCTGGTCAACAGCGAACGGCGTCAGCACTTTGGGCAACAAAGGAAGGGACAGTTCTCAGAGAAACGCCTTCAGAGGAAAACGAGAGATAGGGATCTCGACACAGAGAGCCTGGAGCTCAGAAACACGGCGTGCCGAAGTTATGGCCACCAAGAAGACTGCCTTCAGAGTCCAATCTAGAAGAGAACAGGTCCTCAGAGGCTCAAAGGGAGGAGCAACGAGGGCACAGAGGACAAGCACGAGAGCCCACGCCGGCACAGGCGAACGCAGAGGAGGCCGGAAGGCCCAACTCCGCGGAGAAACCGAGACACGTCCGAATACGAAGCTATCGATCGCCCCGGTATAGGACCCCGAAAACAAGTTAAAGCGACCATTTGTACTCGCAAGGAATTGAATGCTAATCCCTTATCCACTCCGGCCTGTAAAAAGGACAGGATGTCCGGAATACCGCAACGCCAGGGTGTGAGGTTATTTCGCGAACACTAACCATCAAGAGATGCCAAACCAGAGCTTAAGTCAGCGTCGTGGAAGACCACCGCGCTGTGAGAAGCGCCATGACCACGCTAGGCGAAGAGCCGTAGCGACCAAACCGGCGGCGGTTAATAGCCAGGCCGAAAGCGAGTAAGGAGCCGGGTCTTCCATCTCCACCGGTCCGTGAATCAGAAGGCCGAGAAACGCCTCGAGGCGGAGCAGCCACGCCCCAGACAGACGGAAGAGATCCGCATACCATGGTCCGTGAGCACAATTCGGAGCCAGCAGGAGTACAGGGCCGCGATGGTCTCGGAGCCGCCGGAGAACTATGCATATCACGGATCAGGGAGGGAAAACACACAGGAGAAGATGAGCCAGCCACGTTTGAGAGAGAGCATCTATGCCGTGCGCTCCCTCGTCCCTCCAATGGCCGAAGTACAGCGAAGCCTTTGCAGTCTGCGCCATAGCCATTAGATCCATGGTCGGCAGTGCCCACAGGTGAACAATGGACCGGAACGCATTCGGCTGCAGAGCCCAGCCCCCGGGCTCGAGAGTGCCGGCTGAGAAAATTGGCTTACACATTGTTCACGCCTGCGATGTGCTGCGCCGATAGCCTGAAGATGTTCCTCCGACCACGGGAGGAGCAAACGCCTCTCCTGTGAGACATCCGGACATTGCGTGCCGCCTAGGCGGCTTAGGTAAGCAACCGTCGTGGCGGACAGGAACCGAACCGCACGCCGCCGCAGAAGAGGCTGAAACTGAAGAAGAGCGAAGCGCACTTTCCGCGTCTCGAGACGATTGATAGACCCTTGGGCTGCGCGAGGTGACCAACTCCCCTGCGCCAAGGCCAAGCCGCTCCCCAACCGGAGAGGTCGGCGACTGGCGTCACCAAGATCCAGCACAGAGACTCCAGAGGGACCCCCCGTAGAAGATTGTGTGCCTGAAGCCACCAGCGGAGGCTGCGGTGCACCGGCAGAAGCAAAGGTAACCGGATTAGATAACTGTCCGACACCGGCGACCAACGAGATCTTCTGAAAACGTTCCTGAGGTAGAAACACCCGCCCCCGATGAGTGTCGCACCCAGCCCCTAGAAAATCCAGGACCTGAAGCATCCCAAAATAGACAGAGTAACGGCCCAGTCCTCCTTCCAACGGTGGACCGGGACGAATGGCATCTAAACACTGGAGCCTGGAAATGAAGCAACATCCGCTGCCCATTGCCGCAGGCTGAGCCATCTCCGAGCTACCGACACCGGTGCTAGGAAGCGAGCTGAGCCGCAAGAGATCACAGAATGCCTCTGCCCGGAATGCAGCGATGGATTCAAAATGAACCAACTCGAGAACACCTGGAAGCTGCTGAATCCAGCGAAGGGAGGCCCGAGCTGCTAGACCTCTGCACACCCCTGCAAGAAGGAAATAGCGGGCGAAGGAAAACCCGTCTTCAGCAGCCTCCCAACTCTTTAGGTCTTGCTGGTCGCAGAGCGCCACTCCGCCCTCAACCGTAAATGTGGTATGCCTGATGACCCTGGTCAAAATGCATCAACTGTCGGGTATGTCAGCCAACGGTCCAAGTGAAAGGGAGACCAAGGGTATAACTGACCAATACCGCGTGCCGTACGAATGCCCTGGAAAATGGGATCCGGCTGCAACCGGATTTGAGAATCCGGAGGATCAGGCGTGTCGGCCAGGGGGAGCGACTCCATCACCTGTGTGATTAGAGCCGGCAACTCCTCTTTCCGAAAAAGGCTGAGAACCGTCAGCGAAGAAAACAGACGGAGAATATTCCCCATCTCCGTACTTCAACGAGTCAGGGCTGACCTCCGAAGATTTAAAGTCTTCTTGAATATGCATAGTACCCCGCAAGGCACATGCAACGCTCCAAGGAGGATGTACTGCTCTAAGATCTGAGGACTTATGGGACCACTTGCGAGACCACGCCATATGCTTGCCTGCTACTGGGCAGGTGTAGGAGATATTCCAAAAGACTCCAAAAGTCACAGGCGTCATGCCAGATGGAAGAGAGTGTGAGGAAGGCACTGTCAGTCAAGACTGCTGTGGCCTCCAGCGGCTGTGGAAGCGACATGGGAGCTGACTGAATCGTTTCCTGCAGGAAGATCCTGCAGCAGGGGCTCTGAGGAGGGAGGAGATAAGGTGCTGATGAACCCATCTAACAGCGCAGTGGGAATGGGGAAAGAGTCTCCGGGATGCAGCGTGCAGGTGGAACACAAGCAATCTCTTAATTCCCCATTCGGCTGATTACTTATTACATATAATACAGCCAGAGAAACAAGCATTGTAGAGACTTAAACCACCTTTCCTCTTTTTTTTTTTTTTTTTTGCATTTAAAACAAAAATCAAGGTAGGCTCAGGGAAACCGAACACTCTTCAAAGTAAAGGATTTTGAAACTCTCCGTGCCTCCACAGCATGTTTAAATGTGTGGAAACTGCTGTCTAGAGCTGTTCCCTCCAAAAAGAAACACTGAAGAGAAAAACAAAATGGCCGCTGGCACTGAAAAACTGTCAGGTATTCACTGAGCTGAGAAGGGAACTGTCAGTCATTCACTGTGCTGGTACAGAGAAACTTTCAAAGTCAGGGTAAGGCCATTACAGTGACTGAAAGTAGGGAAATTTAGAGTTTGATTCCTCTGCAGCCACTCAGACCTCCATGGTAGGGGCTGAAAGGTGTTTCTGGGGAGGGATGTAGAAGCTCAAACCCAGCCGTACGGAAGATGACAGTGAGTATGTTTAATTAGGTAGAGCCCAAAACAGTCAGGATCCAAAACACGGACTTAAAATTCCAATCAAATGGTATATTGAAAAAGACAGGTACAATATTCCAGTAAGACGTACAAAGTAACCCGGCTGCAGTATGTGGATTAAAAATTTTAAAGTAGGAACTTCAAAACTCAGAGGCAGCCGGTCCGGGAGCAGTAGCTGAGGCAAGTGAGAAAAAAACAGGCTACTCACAGTTTCCTTTCAGGAATTGATACCTGAACTTCCCGGGGATGTCCGTGGCAAAGACTCAGCGCAGCGTAAAGCCAATGGAGAGCTCCACTGAAGCCAGGCTCAGGAGATCCCAAGTTTATCTGGGGAATCAAGACGCTGGGGGAAGAGCACAGTTGATTTCTGAGGTCCCTGTGTGTCTTCTGACAGCTTATGCAGCGTAGACCTGAATAAGGCATAGGGAGAACTAAAAAAAAAAATAACTCTGCCCCGGAGGAACAGGCATTTAACAATATTCCCCATACTATGCAATGCCTCAGCCAGCCTTCTTTGTTGGGCACAGTGGGGGATGGAACCCATGAGCCCTGCACCAGTGGTCAGTGTCTTAGCATTGTACTGTGGCTCTGAATTGCATCTGGTTCTCTAATCATGCCTTCCGTACTTTTTATTCATTATGTTAATACATAGGCAGAGAAAAAAGGAACCCCCCACACAACTAATAGCTAGCCAGTGTTGTGGAAAAATTTAAACAGCAATTTTATTTTTTTTTTGGTGCTAGAAGCCAGCAAAGAGAGAAGGAATCTGGCTTCCCGCCAAAAACCAGGGCTCATTAGCTATTCAAAATGGCCACCGACAAAAATAAACTTCAAAAAGAGTGAATTAAAACCCCCAAAAGCTAAGGAATTAACTTAAAAAGTCAAATGACAAGGTGGGGGGGGGGGGGGGGGTTGCAGGCATGAGAGAAATGCCTAAAATCGCTGAAAAATCAAGAAAAATAAATCCAGTCACCACAGAGTTGCAGACAGCAGTGGCAGAAAGACAGCTTTTGTACTCACAGTACAGAAAGTGCAGAGAATCCACGGACCGCTGCTGAGAGCACTGCCAGCTGCCTCACCACTAAAATCAGCCCCAGGGACTGTATTTTAGGAGGCTTATCATCCAGCTAAATAGTCTTCTTGACTAGTGCTGGGAAGTCTGCACATCAGCGAGCTCTACTGTGACCCGCAGGACACAGGAGCTCAGCTGGAATTCATCCTGGTGCCCAGATAAGTACACTGGCAACTACAGGGTATAATCTCTCCCAGAGAAATCACAAAGAAATAAAGCATCTTAAATTTTTTTGAAGGAGCAAAAAAAAAAAGCGCATCCAGATCTGCTGGAGACAGAGAAAAACTGAGGGAGACCCCTAGGGGTAGGATTATATCACCAGGCTCCAGCCTATCAGAGCTCTGGTAGAATTCTCTGTCTCCAAGATCTGCTGGCAGGGGTGCATAACCCGTTTGTCTGGACTGGTCTAGCAGTATGAACTGGAAGCAGCATTACCCATCGCAGCTAATGGATCAGAGCTCTGCAACTGTATTCTTCAAACTGTAAACATCTCCAGCATGTCATAAAATATTAAAAACATATGTCTGTCAAATGCGAGTAAACATATAAATATAACACGGGGATAAAAATAATAAAAATAATGAATGGAATAAAAAAACTTTTAAAAAACTGAACTCTGTATGAATTAAAATGAATAAATATAAAAAATATATTAAATAAACCAATAAAATAAACAGTTAAAACCAGCCACATAAAATAAATGAGAGACCAGTGAATGAATAGTAAGATCAGAGAACTGACAAAAAACAAACTATTAAATAAATAATTACATAAATAAAATATCAAGAACAATAAAAACAGATAGAAAACAATAAATAATCACCAACCACTTGTAATACAGTAAATGAATTTGTATCACCTAGCGACTAAAGTAAAGGGGAAGACAAAAGAGAGGGGGGTGGGGGAGGAGGAAAGGAAAGGAACAGGGGGGGGAGGAGGGGAGGGGAGGAGAGGAGGGGGAAAGGGGAAAGGGGGAAGAGGGGAAAGGGGGAGGGGAGGAAAAAGGGGAAAAGGGGAGGGGGAGGAAGGGGAAGGGGGAAAGCGGGAGGGGAAGGAAAGAGGAAGGAGAGAGGAGGGGAAAGGGGAAGGAAAGAGGAGGGGAAAGGGGAAGGAAAGAGGAGGAGGGGAGGGACAAGGAGAGGAAAAAAACACACCAATGAAAACAAATCTCTGATCTTGTTTGTCTTCTGACGGATGCAATACTCACAGAAAAACTGACAGATCACTATCCATATTCAAACCATTCAGAAACAACATATCAAGCATAACGATAAATCGCTGCTCTAACCTCAGAATGGTTTTAATAACATTTCTTCCCCTCCAGTTCAGTTTGACCTTTTTAATAACAAAAAACTTCAAATATGAAATCTTGTGTGCTTGCTTTTGCCAATGGGATACCAACGGTTTATCAGCCAAACCTCTCTTGATACAACTCCTAAGCGTCCCAAGGGGGGACCGACTCCAGTTGCCCCCTCCCTGCCCTGTTTGGAGCAACAGGCTTGACGCATCATCAAGATAAACTTCTTGGAGAAGGGGACTTCAGAAATAGCCCCCAAATCTCCCACAGAGGAGGGTAATCCCGAAAACTTCTCTCGCTGAGCACAGGCTGAAGATCTGCCGCACGCAATGTCGGCAGAATGGCAGTGGTTCCTACTAAAATCACGGGTTCTGTCGCCAGGGACAAAATGGGCAGCAAAGCCTGAGCCACCTCCGAAACTTTGTGTTCCTCCTGTTTGGATGCCAAGCGCAAGGAGCCACTGGCCTCCCTATCAACGGCTTTGGAGGCACTGTAGAAATGTTAGCCATGAGGTGGCTCCGCTTAAGCCTGCATGCCGCACAAATCACCCAGGAAGCTGGCATGCAGTAAAACCACCATAAGCCTGCAGCAAAAAGCAGAGCGCTGCTGATGGAAGGCCACAGGAACCTCCACTTGTCGAAAATACTAAGCCCCAACGAACGAGGGAGAGTTGGTGTGTGCTCTGAAGGAAATCACTGCTAACAGCCGCTGGCTCCCTCCCACCACTGAAGATGCTTGAGGCCGTGGTAGTTGAGTGCCCCAATTCCAGAGGATGGACCCTCCCCTTAGGGCCCCACCCCCTTCCGATGTTTTGCGGCTGACTCGACAGCGTTGGTCCATTGGGGCAGGCACTCCACCACCGGCCCTCACGCTACCTTTACCAAGTGAATAGTGGTCAAGAATGCATGCTTTTTTTTTTTTCAAGAAAGGCCCTCAGTGTAGTCCAGACTACATGGAGATGTGTCTCATCTGTTGGAGACTGAGTATACTTGTCTGGTTGGAGGAGCGCTGCTCCTTGTACCATGACATCACCAAAACTAGCATGCTCAGTCTCCATCTGCTGGAAGAGGCACACAACTGCCCAGGACTCTGGACAGGACTAGAGGGACGCTATGGAAAGGGACATATTTCTGCTCACAATGTGGAAAATGGGTACAAAGTATTATACCGCTGATACTTAACTCGGCTAGGTTGTGTTGGAAGGTGTTATGATTTATTGAGTACCTATAAACATATGTGGTGGGATTGCCTTTGCCTTATAGGCTTTTCGGAGGGAGTTCTGGGGGAGGCACGAGTACTACTGGGGACAGCAGTGGATTGGGACTTTGCAGGGGTCTTGTTGGGAGAGGGGGGCAGGGCTGGCAGGGCGCTGTGGGGCAACTGATGTGTATGTGTGTGCCACGGCCGCAAGATGTGAGGTTGCATTATATTGGAAGGCAGTGCAGATGCCTACTGTAGCCTCCTGGCAAGCTAGAATGCAGAATGTGTATCTTATGGAAAATGTTAACAGCTATTCGGTGTAATAAGCTTCTTTAGTTTGAAAAGATATGGGAGCCCTTTGTGTTACCTTTTCAAAATAAAAAACAAGATGTATAGTACCAAAAAGCACATTTACAAAATGTTTTTAGTTGCTTGATGGAACTTTAAGGGAAGCACTGTGGATTAGTTCTACTGTATGTATGGATTTAATGCACAGAAATCAATGAAATAGCCTAGGAGAGACACTTACCAATGTACTTGAAAGGCTTCCCCAGTTTTGTTAGTTGACTCAGAGTTGTTTCTACCACAGTTGTAGTCCAGTGGTTCACTTTGTTGTGTTGATAAGCATTACCACCAATTGCGCTTTCTATAGACTAAAAAAAGTAGGTGTGCTATTATCAGTGCTATTTCTAATGGTTTCAAAAATATTTAACATTATCTACTTCAAAAGGAAAGACATACATTTGTGAAATTGAAGCTTTTAGCAGTTTTTATGGCATTTAACTGTAAGAAATAAGTCCAAGATTTAATGAACCATATAAAAGGAACAAGGCTGTTATGAACATTTTATGATGCCTAGGTTTCCTTCTTTCACAACCAAAAAAGGCACTGCCCTGCCAACACAAAAGCAGCAAAAAAGGAGACATAGAAAAAGATGCAAAAATAAACTATTTTATTGGGATACAATCACACAATTGCCAAGTTTTGGCGTTATCACACCTTTCTCAGGGGTGAAAATATACAGGGTTTCTGTAATATAAATAAAAACAATAGTGATTATTGTTACCCAATGTGTAAAAAATGTGTTAATTGTTAAAGTCATAAAAAGAAAAAAATGGAAATTACACTAACCTGGTAATTGTAGTTCCTGGAGGGTCCAGTTTAGTCCTCCACAATCGGGTAGTGCTCCTCCTGCAGCCTGGAGACTGGACCAATCAAATCTTCTGTAGTATATATGCAGACGGAGCTCCCAGAAGCCCCCAGTGTACTAGTAACAAAGCATACTTAACGAAGCAACACATTAGATTAATACAAAAAAATGCATAGTTAAAGAACAAAGTCGCTCCCCCCAAGAAAATATCCAACCCCCTCCCCAAACGAGGAAGTCAGAACACTGCATCGCGCCGCCAACGACGCTCCGGCAGCAAAAATACAGCCCACAGTGAGAAATCTCAGAAGAGCTGACTGAAAATCGAAGAAAAGGAAGAGCCATGGCAAAGAGCGCGGCCGCAAAAAAGGGTCGAACGGAAAGGAGGAACCGTCTTATGATCAACCGTTCGGAAAAGCGCGCCGCACTACAATAGCAGATAGTCGGGAGGGAAGGAGGACTAAACTGGACCCTCCAGGAACTACAATTACCAGGTTAGTGTAATTTCCATTTCCTGTTCGGTATTCCAGTTTAGTCCTCCACAATCGGGATGTAACAGAGCAGTTAAGACCGGGCGGGACCTTGCCATCCGGCGCGCAGAACCGCCGAACCAAAACAGGAATCCCGAGCTGCTGACACATCCAACCGATAGTGTTTACTGAAAGCATGCAAAGACGACCAAGTGGCCGCCTTACAGATGTCTGCTGGCGGAACTAGGCTATACTCCGCCCAAGAGGTCGCCTGAGCCCTAGTGGAATGTGCTCGGATCCCTTCCGGAATAGGCCGCCGCTGCAACAGATATGCGGACGCGATCGCTTCTTTGAGCCATCTTGCAATGGAGGCCTTAGCCGCCGCTTCCCCTTTACGTGCACCACCGAAGAGCACGAATAGGCGGTCAGTCTTCCGAAAAGATTCGGTAGCCTTCAAATAACGACGAAGCGCACGACCCACATCGAGACGGGGAAGACTTTTGTCCGCCGTCCCGACAGAGTGCGAAGGAAGAACTGGAAGAAACACTGCCTGATTCACGTGAAAAGGAGAAACCACCTTTGGCAAAAAGGAAGGAACCGGACGGAGAATCACCCGATCCGGGGAAAAAGACAAAAAAGGTTCTCGGCAGGACAACGCATGTAGATCAGAAATACGCCGTGCCGAACAGATGGCTACAAGAAAAACCGTCTTCAGCGCGAGATCTTTCAGAGACGCCCTACTCAGAGGTTCAAAAGGTTCACGAACCAGGGCCCGCAGCACTAGATTCAAGTCCCACGGAGGAACGAAAATCCTGCGGGAGGGCCGCAAATGAAAAACAGCCGTAAGAAAACGACGTACATCCGGATGAGAACCGAGGAGACGGCCTAAAACCTTGCCTCGATAACAAGAGATAGCCGCCAACTGGACTTTCAGGGAACTAGCCGCAAGGCCCTTATCAAAACCATCCTGAAGAAAACTTAAAACGACGGACACGGAAACCGTCGCTGCACGGACTCCACGCCGGGAGCACCAGTCTTCAAAGATTCTCCAAATCCGAACGTAAGTAAGAGAGGTGGATGTTTTCCTCGCCCGCAGTAGGGTAGAAATCACCGCGGGGGAGTAACCCTTCTTTTTCAGCCGAGCCCTCTCAATGGCCAAACCGTAAGCGAGAATCGACCCACTTGGGGCATCCGCAAGGGCCCCCCTGAAGAAGAAGATCCAGCAGCGCGGGCAAGAGCCAAGGAACGCTGTCGCGCAGCCGGACCAGGTCGGCATACCAGGGCCTCCGGGGCCAATCCGGGGCCACCAGTAACACTCGACCCCGATGGCCCTCGATGCGCTGAACGACCCGGCCGATCAGAGCCCACGGAGGAAAGACATAAAGAAGACCGGACGTTGGCCACGGCTGAATGAGAGCGTCGAGCCCCTCGGACATGCGCTCCCTTCGCCTGCTGAAGAAGCGTCCTGTCTTGGCCGACTGAAATGTCGCCATGAGATCCATGATGGGCGGACCCCACCGATGAACTATTTGTGCGTAAACTTGCGGGTTTAGCTCCCACTCTCCGGGGTCCACCCGCACTCTGCTGAGAAAATCGGCCTGAACATTGTCTGCGCCTGCAATATGCGCTGTCGAGATGGCCGGAAGACGAGTCTGCACCCAATTGAACAAGGCCGTCGCTTCCGATTCCAGGGCCACGCTGCCGGTGCCCCCTTGGCGATTGATGTAAGCTACGGTGGTCGCATCGTCCGAGAGGACTCGCACCGGCCGGCCGAGAACTAGGGCTTCGAGGGCCAAGAGGGCTAGCCGCACCGCCCGTAATTCGAGACGGTTGATCGACCAAGAAGCCTCCAGGGGAGACCATTCCCCCTGAGCGAAGCGGGTCTCGCAGTGAGCACCCCAGCCGGTTAAGCTGGCATCCGTTGTGAACGGAACCCAAAGTGGAGGCTCCAAGGGAATCCCCCGCGTCAGGTTCTCGGAGGAGAGCCACCACCGGAGCGATCGGCGAACCGCCTTTGGGCAAGGCAATCTCCTGTTCAACGAGTCGAACTGGTTGGACCAACGGCGCAGCAGAGCACTCTGTAGCGGACGCATGTGGAAGCGCGCCCAAGGCACCACCTCCAAGGTTGCTGCCATCGTACCGAGGAGCCGCAGGTACCACCACGTGGACGGAGCGGGCATCCCCCTGAAGAGGCGGACAAGAGACCGCAACGCCAGAATGCGGCGCTCCGGCAGGCACACCAAGCCCCGTGCTGTGTCGAAGCGCACTCCCAGATACTCGAGATCCTGCGTCAGGCACAGACAACTCTTGCATTCGTTCACCACCCAGCCGAGGGACCGCAGCAGAGCCACCACCCTGCTCGTGACGTGCACACACTCCCGACTGGACTTTGCCCAAATCAACCAGTCGTCGAGATACGGATGGACCAGGATGCCCTCCTTGCGCAAGGCCACCGCGACCACTACCATCACCTTTGTGAAGGTGCAGGGAGCCGTGGCGAGACCGAACGGCATGGCCCGAAATTGGAAGTGGCCCCACGGAAGAGCGAAGCGGAGAAACCGTTGATGAGACGGCCGGATGGTAATGTGTAGATAGGCCTCGGAGAGATCGAGGGACGTTAAAAACTCCCCTTGACGTACTGCGACAATGACTGACTGCAGGGTCTCCATACGGAAGTGCGGCACCCTGAGAGCGCGATTCACGCCTTTGAGGTCTAAGATCGGACGAAGAGAACCGCCCTTTTTGGGAACCACAAAATAGATGGAGTAGCGACCGGCGCCTCTTTCCAAAGGAGGTACCGGAACCACTGCACCCAGGGAGAGTAGTCGATCGAGGGTCACGCGGATGTCCCGCGTCTTTTGATCTCCCTTGCTGGGTGACATAACAAAAGAATCGCGAAGTGGGTAGGCAAACTCCAGCGCATAACCCTCTTTGATAATCTGCAGCACCCACTGATCTGACGTAATTTGGGCCCAAGAAGGAAGAAAGTCGCGCAAACGACCCCCGATAACCGGGCCTCCCTCTAGAGCCCGCCTCGCTTCATTGTAGCTTGCGATTAAAGGAAGAGGCCGAGGAAGAGGCGGCTCCGGAGAAGCCTCTTCCTGCTCCTCTGAAACCACGAAATCCTTGATGACGGGTCCCAAAGCGACCGCGCTGCGATGTCCACAGTCGGGAGGAACGAAACCTGCGAAAATCCCGAAACTGACCGCGCGCCGAGGTCGACGATCTGTTGAGCTTAGGCTTATCTTCCGGCAGTCTTCCACCCTTAGACTCACCGAGATCCTTCACCAACTTATCGAGAGCCTCACCAAATAACAATCTGCCCTTAAAGGGCAGCTTACTGAGGCGAGACTTGGAAGAACCGTCGGCCGCCCAGTTGCGTAACCAGATGGACCGGCGTGCAGCCACCACGGAGGCCATACTGTTAGCTAAGGAGCGAATTAAATCATAAAGCAGATCCGCCAAGTAAGCCGATCCGGACTCCATGCGGGTAACTTCCAGCAACCCCTGCTGGTCCAGACCGGAACCCGAGCGCAGACGCTGTGACCAACGTAAACAAGCCCGAGCAACCCACGCCCCACAAATAGAGGCTTGCAGAGACAAGGCGTTTGTATCGAAGGCTTGCTTCAACAAATTATCAACCTTCTTATCCTGGGCATCCTTTAAGGCCGCAGCACCCTCAACCGGGATGGTGGTTTTCTTGGTCACCGCCGATACTGCAGCATCCACTCGCGGAGACTTAAACAAGTCCCTGTCCTTGTCGGCCAGGGGGTAAAGACGATTCATGGTCCGAATCCCTTTCAAACCGGATTCTGGTTGATCCCACTCCGCATGGATCATTTGCTCAACCACCCGGTGCACGGGGAAAACAACCTGGGCGTCCCTGACCGCCTGAATGAGAGGATCTTCGAGACCCTCCTCCTCCAGAGGCCGCACCACAGCTAGGTGAAGAGTTTGAAGAGACTCAGTGATCAAAGGGACCAGCTCGTCCCTACGAAACACGCAAATAATCCGAGCCTGATCTTCCGGCTCAGGGATCTCCCCGTCCTCCAACTCATCAGCCTTCGTTTCAGGATCACCCTCCACTTCAGCATCCGGAAAACAAAGGGTGTCCTGATCCTGGTCCACCAACCTGAGCCTCTTGACGGCGGGCTGAGAAGACCGCTGAACCTCCCCTGAGGAGCAAGAGGGGAGGGAGGCGGGCCAAGCCTTCGGCAACTGACCGGACCGGCTCAAGCGGAAAGCCTGATGCATGAGGAGAACGAAATCTGGGGAAAAATCCACAGGCGTTGCTACTAGAGCCGCATGTTGCAGCTCAAGGGCAGATCCATTGGACGGCGGTACCGACCCAGACGGGTGGACGCCCGCCGAAGGGACACTCTCCCCCGATAGAGAGGTGTCACCGGGGATAGGCAGATCCTTAAGTTCAATAGGATATTCCAGGTCTGAAGAAACTGAGGCGCAGCCCCTGCAGATGCCAGAGTCAGTCACTGCACCTCTGCGGGACCCGCAAATCACGCATTGTGGCTTGGCAGCCATGTAAGAGCAACCTCCGCCAAGCGGGAGAAAAGGGATCAGAAACAGGGAAGCCCACACCAAAGGGACCAACCCTATGCAAATCAGCACTGTCTTTTATTTAAAACTTTTTTTTTTTTTTTTTTTTTTACAGAAAATAAAACACTCCCCAGAATCTCAGGGGTGCCCTGAGCAAAATCGCCAGCATAAGAAACCCCAAAAATGCCAGGGGAACCCGTGCACAAGTGTTAAAAAGTGCCACTGAAAAGTTCCCTTTAGAAATCCAAAATGGCCGCCACACTTGTTCACCCGCGGTAAAAAACGGCGCGAAAATACAAAGGCAACCAAAGAAAAATGAAAATAAAGAAAACGGCCCCAAATGAAGGGCAAAGTGAAAAAACCAAGAAAAACAGTAAATCGGGAGGCAGGGGAGCTGACAGACCCGCTGAAAATCCAAACGGGAGGGAGCTGCAGCACCCGAGAAAGGTAAAGAAATGAAAAATCTTACCAGCTCAGGAAACAGCAAAGGATCTCAGCCAACTTCTCAGAGTGACAGACAATGCTGGACCAGGTATGGCTCTTCCCCGTACAGCCTAGGGGAGAGCTCAACCCAGGCTATAGAAATCCCCAGGAAGGAAGGCAGGAGCCCAATGCAGGACTGGCTTCCCCCGGGAGGTCCCCTGTGGCAATGCTTTTTTTTTTTTTTTTTTAAAGAGACAGCTATCTAGCAAATAAATGGTAATGAACAAGCCAAAACAAAACCCAAAAGAACTAACTAACTAGTGTTGCTCCTTCAAGTGTCACTAAGTGTGCCCAGAAAGGGCACGCACGTCCTCAAGCTGCAAGGAGACTGGACACACTGGGGACTTCTGGGAGCTCCGTCTGCATATATACTACAGAAGATTTGATTGGTCCAGTCTCCAGGCTGCAGGAGGAGCACTACCCGATTGTGGAGGACTAAACTGGAATACCGAACAGGAACAGATATTGTTTTTACACTTAAACTGCAATATGATCCCAAATTGAAGAAGCCTCTTTGTATCCACTAAAAAGATACAAGTAAATCAAATAAATGGTTAAAACACTAGATCAAACAAAACAGGTCAGATGCTGGCTGATGTCATGAAATCCAATAAAAAGGATAATCAATAAGCAGTTTTATCATATTAAAGATCAAATGTGTGGTCAAATGATTAAAAAATAAAATTAATAAAAATCACGTTAACAGCATTTTCATATGGCAAAAAAGCCCATACTATTGTCTCAAACTGTATTAACCTGAAAAATGTCATAGCATCACCCAAAGTACGAAAGGCAAACACATTTTGTTCCCAAAAGGGACAAATAATTGTCAGGCAATTGAATGGCTCTTCTTTTTCAAGACAGGTATGCATGTGTAAGAGGCTATCTATAGATTGATTATTATCAATGATGCTACGAGACCTCTAATGAAGGTGAAATTAGACTTACCTGCTAATTGTAGTTCCTGGAGTGGAACCAGTCTAGTGCCGGAACCTCTGGGTTCCCTATCTCATCCAGCAGCTTGGAGACTGAGAAACTCCCACTTTTGTGACATCACCAGTATAACTCTCCGGTGTCCGCCTCCTGCCATCAGTTACCTATTAACAAAGCAGACTCAGAGAAACAAGTAAGCATACAACTTAATAACATGATAATTACGGAGAGGAGAACAAGAAAACAGCCCCTCAACACCGTGGCTAAAACCTTGAAGAGGCCAAGCCCACTGCAGAAAGAAAAGGAAGAGGGAAAGACCCAACCGCAGAAAACATGGTGGACCCCACCCCCGTTTATAATCATATTATCATTAAGGGATATTTCTGCAATCCGACAGCTCTTAGCGCAAAGAACACAAAAAATATGTCCTACCCACTGTTCCCTCTAAGCTGTGCGCGTGTGCGCGCGCACACACCTCACCGAGTGAGCGCACATACTTTACAACAGAGCGCACAAAAATTACGGTTCTGATTCTGATAGAAAACAACACAGACTTTCTTAAAATTGAAAAGCTGTTGTGTATTTATGGTTTTCACAAGTTCTACAATATTTTCTAGTGCAATCAATGTGGTGTACATACCGTATTCTGACGTGTAGTCAAATTTTAAAGTATATAACTCCGAGTGTCGTTATGTGGCGCACAAAAATTTAACCTTCCTTCAAAAGCTGCACAGCTGATATTTTATGCGCGCACACAGCCTACAGAAAATTAGAGGGAACATTGGTCCTACCTGTAATCCACAGAGATACTTCAGGCTTCCGTTTGCCTGTGCACGCCAGGAGGGATACGGGACTAGACTGGTTCCACTCCAGGAACTACAATTAGCAGGTAAGTCTAATTTCACCTTCCTGATCGTGTCCCCAGTCTAGTCCCGGAACCTCTGGGTCAGTACCAGAGCAGTAAGAAAGTCAAGTACGGGAGGGTCCAGGCAAACCAGCCTGAAGGACCGCTCTACCAAACGAGGCTTCTTCTTCCATATGGACGTCGAGACGATAATGCCGAACAAAGGAGTTCAAGGACGACCATGTCGCCGCCTTACAAATCTCAACCGGCGGCACCAAGCGAAGCTCTGCCCAGGACGCAGCCTGAGCTCTAGTGGAATGAGCTCGCAACCCCTCCGGCACTATCCATCCTTTCAGCACATAAGCCGACACAATGGCTTCCCTGATCCACCGAGCGATGGAAGCCTTAGATGCCGCATCCCCCTTTCTCGGCCCCCCGAACAGCACAAACAGCCGGTCGGATTTTCGAAAAGACTCCGTGCCCCGGAGATACTTCTTTAACGCTCTCCACACATCTAGCCGATGCAGTCTCCCAGAGGAAGACCCTGGGACGTCTCCCGAAAAAACCAGTAACACAATCTCCTGGTTCAGGTGGAAAGACGAGACTAACTTCGGCAAAAAGGCAGGCACCGGTCGTAGAACGACTTTGGCTGCAAAAAAGGAGAGATAGGGCTCCCGACAGGACGGCGCCTGAAGCTCTGACACCCTCCGCGCTGAGCAGACCGCCACCAAAAATACCGTCTTCAGGGTAAGGTCCTTGAGAAAAGCCCTCGCCAGAGGCTCGAACGGCTCCCGTTCCAAAGCGTCCAGCACGAAGGGAAGGTGCCACTTGGGAAAAATACGCCGAGAAGGAGGACGAACAAGGGCCACCGCTCGCAAAAAACGTTTAATATCTCATTGGACCGCGAGCGACTGTCCCGCTATACTGCCCCTATAACAGGACAAGGCTGCTACCTGAACTCGCAACGAGGCCGCCGCCAGACCCTTGTCAAACCCATCCTGCAAAAAATCCAAGATCTGAGAGACGGAGGCCTTCAGGGCTTCACACCCCTTAACCCCGCACCACGCTTCAAAGATTCTCCAAACGTGCACATACACTAGGGACGTGGAACGTCTCCTGGACTTCAATAAGGTAGCAATGACTGCCGGCGAGTACCCCCGGGATCTCAACTGAGCCCTTTCAAGAGCCAAGCCGTAAGCGAGGATCGAGCCACGTGCGGCATAAGGAGACGACCCTGGGAGAGAAGATCCACTCTGCAAGGGAGCCGCCAGGGTTGTGCCACCAGCAGCCGCACCAGATCCCCGTACCAGGGACGACATGGCCAATCTGGCGCTATCAGAATGACGTGCCCTCGGAACCTCTCTATCCGTTGCAGGACTCTTCCTATCAGGACCCACGGGGGAAAAACGTACAGAAGCTGACCGTCCGGCCAAGCCTGTAGAAGGGCATCCAGACCTTCCGACATCCTCTCTCGACGCCTGCTGAAGAACCGACTGGTCTTCGCGGACTCGAAGGTTGCCATCAGATCCATGACCGGGACCCCCCACCTGTGAACGATCACATCGTAGACTTCGGGATGCAGGACCCATTCTCCCGGGTCTACCCTCACTCTGCTGAGATAATCGGCTTCCACATTGTCCACGCCTGCCACGTGGGCTGCCGACAAGTCCGAGAGATTTGCTTCTGCCCAGGCACACAGGGCTGCGGCTTCGGCCTCCAGAGTTGCACTGCTGGTGCCCCCTTGCCTGTTGACATAGGCCACCGCCGTCGCATTGTCTGACAACACGCGGACCGCCCGACCTACGAGAGCGGAGTGGAACCCTTGCAGAGCCAGGAACACCGCTCTCAACTCCAACCTGCTGATCGGCCACTCTCTTTCTGACGCAGGCCAGCGCCCCTGAACAAAACTGCCCTGGCAATGGGCCCCCCACCCCGACAGACTAGCATCCGTCATAACTGCTACCCAGTCCGGAGTCTCCAAGGATCTCCCCCGCTCCAAGGACTCGGGAAGCAACCACCAGTGTAGAGCCTGCTGCGTCTCCTCCGAGCAGACCAGTTTGCGGGATAGGGAGTCCAACTGATGTGACCAGCGGCGCAGCAACGCCCTTTGTAATGGCCTCATATGCGCTCGGGCCCACGGAACCGTCTCGATCGACGCCGCCATGGTTCCCAACAACTGCAGATAATGCCATGCCGAGGGAGCCCTGAACAGGAGGAACCGGCCCACTAGCTGGCGCAGGGCCTGAGCCCGCTGAGCTGTGAGAAACACTTTGCCCCCCTGAGTGTCGAAGCGAGCCCCCAGATATTCCAGGTTCTGGGACGGTTGCAGGTGACTCTTCGCCACATTGACGATCCACCCCAGGCTTTCCAAAAACGTCACTACTCTGGCCGTCACCCTCTCGCTCTCGGCTCGAGACTTCGCTCGGATGAGCCAATCGTCCAGATAAGGGTGCACAAGGATACCCTCCTTGCAAAGCGCCACCGCTACCACCACCATCATGACCTTGGTGAAGACCCTCGGAGCTGTGGCGAGACCGAAGGGCAACGCCTGGAACTGATAATGACTGAAAGGCACTTCGAATCTGAGAAACTGGTAATGGTCCGGCCTTATAGGAATATGGAGGTATGCCTCCGAGAGGTCTAGAGACATAAGAAATTCTCCGCTTTGCACGGCCACGATAACTGAGCGCAGAGTCTCCATGTGAAAACGCGACACCAGCAGACAATGGTTGACTCCCTTGAGATCCAGAATCGGACGAGTTCCCCCATCTTTTTTCGGAACAACGAAATAGAGTAACGACCACAGCCGCATTGGTCGGATGGCACAGGGGTAATGGCCTTGAGGGCCAGCAATCTTTGCACGGTCTCCCGCAGCGCTTTCCGACCGACCTGCCGGGAGACCGGACAAAGGCATCTCTTAGGGGGCGCAGGAACTCCAGCACATAGCCTTCCCGGATCACCTCCAGCACCCACTGATCTGACGTGATTTGGACCCAGGCAGGATAAAACTCCTGCAGATGCCCCCCCACGGAAGGTAGAGGAACCTGGATCCCCCTCATCTCATTGCGGCTTCTTGAAGCTATTCGAGGAAGAGACAGAGGGACCGAAACCCCGACCTGCTCCTCGAAACCCCCGAAACCCTTGTCCTTTACCGGGGAAACGCCCCTGCTGAGACTGAAGGAACCTCGGGGAACGAAAACGGCGAAACTCCCGCGACTGGCCCCTACCCCCCGGAGTACCGCGGGATCCTTTAGGTTTATCCTCAGGCAATCGCCCCCCTTTAGATTCGCCGAGCTCTTTAACCAATTTCTCCAAGTCCTCTCCGAAAAGTAGACGACCCTTAAAAGGCAGTTTACTTAATCTTGATTTCGAAGAACTGTCCGCCGCCCAATTGCGCAGCCACAAATACCGACGCGCAGCTACAGCCGAAGCCATACTCTTCGACAAACTTCTCATAAGATCATAATGTATGTCCGCCAGATAGGCCGCCCCGGACTCCAAGCAGGCAGCCTCTCCCGCCAGAGGACTCGGCTGACCCTCCTGAACCTGCTGCGCCCACCGAAGACAGGCTCGGGCCACCCAGGCTCTGCAAATAGCCGCCTGTAGGGACAGGGCATTGACATCAAAAACCTGCCTCAATAGGACATCCAGCTTCCTATCCTGCCCATCCTTGAGGGCCGCACTGCCCTCTACTGGGATAGTCGTCTTCTTAGTCACCGCCGAGACCGCCGCGTCCACTTTAGGGGACTTGAAGACCTCTTTATCTTGATCCACTAGCAGATACAACCGTCCCAGCACTCTGGCGCCCTTCAGCGGCGCCTCCGGGACATTCCACTCTTCCTGAATCATCTCCTGGAAAACCCAGTGAACCGGGAAGGCCCTTTGAGTCTTTCTGAACACCTGCAACAAAGGGTCTTCGAAGGAGTCATCCTCTGCAGCTCCCGGGACCGGCATATTCAGTGCCTTCAGCATTTCGACAATAAGCGCCGGAAGCTCATCTCTCCTGAAGACTCTCACCACACGGGATTGGTCTTCCTGCTCCGAGATCTCCCCTTCTTCCAGCTCTTCATCAAACGCCATACTGAGGCATTCCTCATCGGACAGAGGGTCCCCAGAAGCTCCAGACTGCTCCCAGGATTCGCCTTCCGTGCGGGCCTTCTTGCCGCCGTCGGGAGAGGAGTCCCCCCGAGGGGACGCAGAGCGCTTCCGGGCTCCCCCAACATCTTTCGCCCCCTGCGCGCCCCCTGCTGCTGCAAAGAGTTCCCAAGAACAGTTTGCTGAAGCAAAGCCATAAACTGTTGGGAAAAAATAGACGACAGTTCGGGAGGCAAAGAAGCCTGGGAGAGGGAAGGACCTGCACTGGAAGACGAACCTGCAGCTCCCACAGAGGCCGGGGCACTCCCTAATGGCTCCTGGATCTCCTCGGGCCGATCCTGAGACGGGCCCAGCTCAGTAGAGCCGGCAGCACAGGTTTGACATACCCCGGTGCTGGCGCTCCTACGAGAGCCGCACACCAGGCACACAGATTTGGAGGGCATAGCGAGAAGTACACACCCCCGCGGACTCGGAATGGATCCCGTAGACGAGAACCGCTGAAGGCAAGCCCCCACCGGGCTGGGAAAGACAGAACTGCTCTGCCCCCCTCTGAGAAAACTTCAAAGAAAAAATCAAAGAAAGTCGCGAAAACTCCCTGTAGCTGCTATTTTTTATATAGCACAAAACGCTGAGTAAGGACTGAAAACAGCCCCCCAAATAATAAAAAACAATTTTCCCCGTAGGCCAGAGGATCCGGCACGCCGTCACCACGCGGCAGGGCCTACCTCCTCAAAAGCGCGCCAAAACCGCGCTGAGGGAAAAAGACCAGGGAGAGCAGCGCTTACCTTGCACAGCCGCCGAAAGGGCTATGACGGTCGCTGCGAAGATTCCGCCGTCAGGCAGATCCGGGAGTCCTCGACGACCCCGGCCCCGATACCACACAGCGCTGCCGAATCCGGAAGACAGCTCTGTGCAGAGGGGAGAGCTGTTAGACGCTCCGGCAGGCAGGGCTTCTGCGCGGCATCTGTTGTGCTCGATCTGAGCTTTCTCACCAGCAAGCTCCTCCACGCTGCTCACAGACACCGCTGAACTCAGGGCAACGGCATCCTGGCAAAGCGGGACCCTCACTCCTCAAACCCCCAAGGTAAGGCTAGGAAAATGAAGAGGAAGAGGGGGAGGGGGGAATCAGAAGAAAGCTTGAAGAAACAGGCACAGAAAAGGGCTGGACTGAGACAAGATTTAAAGGCACAGTCCTCCAAACTACCAGCCTCACAAATTTAGCCCCCCAGTACCAAATAGAATTCTAACTCAAAATCTCAATTGTTTCTCAAGTGAGCCCGGACCCCCGGGCTCCTATCTATCCAGCTGCTTGGAGACTGAGGTAACTGATGGCAGGAGGCGGACACCGGAGAGTTATACTGGTGATGTCACAAAAGTGGGAGTTTCACAGTCTCCAAGCTGCTGGATGAGATAGGGAACCCAGAGGTTCCGGGACTAGACTGGGGACACGATCAGGAATTATCAGTGATCCTGTTGAAAAGAGCACATGCACTCCCCTCTGTTTTTGCCAAAAGTTGCTCAAGTCTGCATAACCCATCTAGCAGGATAATAAAGAATGAACCACTAACCATAAAGGTCAGACTGCATCAAACTGCTTGACAAATTGAGAAAAGGTGAACCTGGAGAAAATAAAACTACCACTTACCTCTTTAATGATATTGCTTACTTCATCAACAACAAAAGTAGTCTGAGAGGAAAAAAAAGAGACCATTTTAATTTAAACAGTCATTTCAGATTTTAAAGTCTTTCATATTCTAAATTCTAGGTTGAAATAAAAAGATGAATTTTCAGTATTCATTAGTATTTTAAATAAAAGTGCCTTGATTGGGACAAATTTATTTATTTATTTATTTATTTCAATTTTTTATATACCGCGCTATTTACAATCAGCGCGGTTTACAGAGAACCAAAGACCAGAACAACAGGCTGCTCGGTATTACATAAAACAGGAAAATAAATTTGGATAAGATAAACATGGATAATATGGGGGTAAAACTATATACATTGAACTATATACATAGAATATTAATCTGCTAATTCGATCACATGAGAGAAGTAATTATGTAATATTATCAATAATGTTTGGAAAAGGCGGGAATTCTGTTAAGTTTGTGGTAAATATTAAGCACTTTATGTAGGGTAGTATTTGATGAATAGGTTATGTTTGAGGGCTTTTCTGAATTGGACTATGCCGGTTATGGCACGAATTTCGGGTGGTAGGGAGTTCCAATGTTTTGGGGCGCAAAACATGAAGGCTCTGTTCGCTGTCGCTTGGCTACAGGTTGTTATGGCCTTCGGCATAATTAGGGTGTTTGTCGCTATTTTTCTTCTGGCTCTAGTTGGAGGTAGAACTTGTGTGAGATCAGTTAGAGAGTTTGCAGACAAACCATGTATGGCCTTGTATGTGAGAATTAGGGTTTTGAATATGATCCTGCCTTGTATCGGGAGCCAGTGAAGATATTTGAGAATTGGTGTCACGTGATCACTCCTGGATGCTCCTTGTAGAACCCTTGCAGCAGTGTTCATGGCAAGTTGAAGAGAACTTAGGGTGGATTGTGGGAGACCTTGTAGAACTGAATTGGCGAAATCGAAATGTGGTAGGATAAGTGCTTGGAAGATGGTTCTAAAATCGTCTGGGTCCAGTAATGAGCGTAGATGCCTGAGTGTGCGTATCTTGAAGTACACAGCCTTTGTTATATTGTTAACGTGTGATTTCATATTGAGACGGTGGTCCAGCGTGACTCCAAGGTATCTTATTGCTTCCTTGGTGGATAGATCAGCTCCTTTGACACTTATTTGTGCTGGTGGAATGAAGTTAGGGTCTCTTGTAACAAAGAGAACCTCAGTTTTCTTATGTTGGATGCGGAGGTTCTGTGAGAGGAGCCATTCTGATACGGCATTGAAGCAATTTATTATGGGCAGTAGATCTAATTGCATTGTCGAAAATGGCATATAAAGTAGGATGTCATCTGCATATATCATACCTTTCACGTTGAAAGATCTGATGATATTGCAGATGGGCTGCATGTAGATGTTAAACATGAGAGATGAAAGAGATGACCCTTGCGGTACTCCTTGTTTTTGGTGGAAAAGATTTGATTCTCCTGTTGCAGATTTTACATATTGCATTCTGGTGTCCAGGTAAGATTTGCACCATTCCAGCGCTGAACTACCGATGCCTTTTTCCTTCAATCGTGTAATGAGTATCTCGTGATTTACCGAATCAAACGCTGCTGCTATATCTAAGAAGATTAGCACGACGCCTTGGCGGATGTTGTCTATACTGGTGAGTATGTTATTGAGGAGGGTGGTGAGGAGTGTTTCAACTCCATGATGTTCTCTGAAGCCATGTTGAAAGTAGTCGAGAGGAGCTGTGGAGTCTATGTGGTCTTGAATTTGGCATTGCACCTCTTTTTCAAAAATTTTTGCTAGGAGGGGAATGCTAGCGATAGGCCTGTATGAGTCAGCCCTTTTAGGGTCTAATTTGGAATTTTTTAATAATGGTCTGATGGATGTGAGCTTTAGAGCAGATGGGAATGATCCAGTTGAGAATGAGAGGTTCATGATTCTTGCAATGAATGGGCTGAATACACTTCTAAGGTCCTTTATCCAGAAGGCTGGGCAAGGATCGGTTTGAGCGGTGGAGGTATTGAGTGAGGAGATTGTGTCTTCAATTTGTTTAGCTGAGGGTGCAGAAAGTGAAGATAAGGTGTTTTGGCAAGTTGATTCTTGAATAACTGTATTCTGTAGCTCATCCGTCTGTAGGAGTTTAGATTGCAAGTAATCAGCAAATTCTTGTGGGTGAATATCACATTTTTGTTCTGAAGATGGTTCATTAGATAATGATTTTACTAGGTTGAACAAATCACGAGGTTTGTTTAGTGATCTTTTGAGCATCTCTGTGTGATACTGCTTCCTTTGTCTTTAGGATCTAGGAGGGATATTTTTAGGCAGATGCCAATGTGTGACAGTAATAAACCTCTTAGCAGTCCTAATAACAGTTCTAAAAAGGGCTTCATAAAGGCCTGCCAGCAGGTGGTGAAAACAAGGTCAGGCACTTTAGCACTCTCTCATCCCTACATCAGTTCTTTACAAAAATGGGGGAAGTTGCTGCAGCAGTGGAAAGAGACTGTCAGTTAAGAATGTAGCCTAGTGAAAGCCTTACATTTCATTAATGCTTCAAGCCTCCCTCCAGTCTAAAAATGGATTTATTAGGGAGTACAAATAGCAACAACAAAAAAAGTGGCAGTCCCCAATACACACCAAACAAATAAGGAACAGTTACTCAAACAAATTTATTACAGAAATGTGCACATGAAAACATAAAATAACCATACAAAACATAAAAGTTCATAAAAGGCCCAACATGTTTTGGCTGAAGCTTTGTTGAGGCTTTATACAGAGCTTGCAGCCTTGGTAGCAGGTGCTACAGCTATAATGGAGTATTTATTTTAATTATTTATTGTTCTTATATACCGCACTCTTAAAAATCAGCACGGTTTACATACAACGGTTCTGTGCCGAATGGTTCACATTGGGCACTTACAATGAACAGGAGGGTGAAACTTGGGTTTAAACTGGGGGAACTATATACATGACACCTCTCAGCTAGATAAAGGATAATCCTACCCAGATAATACATTTTTCAACAAAGGAATGAAGTACTGTAACCATAAAACAATGTATTGAGGACACTTGTATAACAAATAACTCTGTATATAGTTATATCCTGTTCATTTGTACATAGTTCACTAATTGTTAATTGTTACCTGTAATTTCCAAGTTTCAAATTGTTATATGTAAAACCAGCTTGCTCTGTTTATTGTTGTTCTATGGGAACCGCATCTGATCAATGGAAGGAGCGGTATATAAAAAATCTGTAAATTAAATTGATGTCTTAATACTATGTGGTATTAGGTTTCCTAATGGCATGAAATGCCAGCATATTTTGTATATTGTTATGACATCAACTATATATGAAATAGTATCGTGGTTTGCTTTTATGCAAGTGTGGTTTTGGGTACGCTCTTACATTACTTTGGAGGAGTCTTTTCTTTTCTACCTGCTTTGGTACATTTTCTTCTCTCCTGGTGTGGCCGATGTGGAGGAGCTTTGTGCTCATGTTTTTTTTTAAGTCCTGCATACTGTATTTTTCACTTGGTTGCAGGGCGGATACCCCAAAGTTAGTTAGGCTGATTACCCTTTGATGGTACTATAAGAGGAAAAGTGGTTTGAAGTGGTCTAAAAATATCTGTGGTGGAGGAAGTGACATCACCGAGCCCGAAGGAAGTGTGAGGAACCTGCTCCGGCACCAAACCTGTGAAAAATAAGCAAACAACCTTCCTGAGACAGCAGGGAGAAGCAGAATGGGTGGAGGAGAGCTCTGTGGGCAGTGGAGGAAGGAAACAGTGGAGGAATAGTGGGGAAATGGCAGTGCCGGCAAGTGAGCAGAGCCCCGATGGCAGAACACATTTGAAGCAAAATGGTGACTGGAGGAGAACCAGGCTTGGCAAAGGAGACCAAGTCAAAGAGAGTACAAGGCATTCATAGAAGAATGTAAATTGTTATTTTTACAAAATGATCAGGAAAGTGTAGTATTATAGAGGCTTCTAGAAGTGCTTTGCAAAAACTGTCTGGTATAACTGCCTGTCATCTCATGTAGATTCTTATCGCACTCTCTTGTTCTGCACCTAGAGATAGTGGCTCTTAGGCTTTGCTAAGCACATAAAGAGAAATTAGACTTACCTGCTAATTGTTGCTCCTTGAGGAACTCCAGTCCAGTCCGGAACCTCTGGGTAGTGCACCTCTTCCAGCAGCTTGGAGATCGAGTACGTCACATTCTTGAGAGTAGTAGTACGAATACCACTGGCTCATCCCATTTATTTATTTATTTTATTTAGCTGTATTTATATCCCGCTTTTCACCGGGTCAAAGCGGTCAATTGGGAGATACATTTAACACGAGGGGATATGACACACATACGCTAATACTTACAGGGAACATGGGCAATGGAGGGTTAAGTGGCTTGCCCAAGACCACAAGGAGTACCTATAGGACTAGAAATCCCAGTCCCTCCAGCCTGAGATTGCTGTCCCCAGGTGGGACTTGAACCCCCGGCCCTCCGGCCTGAAGTACCTTGTCCTAACCACTAGGCCTAGGCCACTCCTCCTTCCATGAACTCCCAGTAACCTATTGACAAAGCACTCACAGGAGCAACAAATAAGTAAAAATACATTCAACAAGTCAAAAAACTAATTAACTAGAAAGAACATGCTTTATCCTACTAGGAGGTACTTCTTTGACTTGCAGGAGTAGGAAAAAGAATAGTGTGAGAAAGAAAACGCTATTGAAGATAACTAGTGTCCTCCAACAAACCTTCGTATGCTACTTAAACTCGCGAGAACGCTACGCACAATATTCTTGATAAAAATTGTGACAGACCACCAACCTGAAAAACTCATGGACCTTGAAGTAACCCCGGGTGGGATATGGGACTGGACTGGAGTTCCTCAAGGAACAACAATTAGCAGGTAAGTCTAATTTCTCTTTCCTTATCGTCCCTCCAGTCCAGTCCCGAACCTCTGAGATGTAGCAGAGCAGTTATCTAATGGGAAGGTCCAGCTAAACCGGCTTGCAAAACTGACGAACCAAAACGGGCCTCACCTGCCGCCTGAAGATCAAGGCGATAGTGCTTGCTAAAAGTATGCAATGAAGACCAGGTAGCCACCCTACAAATTTCTACCGGGGGAACTAGGCTATATTCAGCCCAGGACGCTGCTTGAGCTCTTGTGGAATGGGCCCAGAGACAGAGAGGTACTACACGACCCTGCAACATGTATGCAGAAGCAATCGCCTCTCGAATCCATTTGGAAATGGTGGCTTTGGCAGCTGCTTCGTCCCTGTACAGAACCCCCAAAAAGGACAAAATCTATTTGATTTGCGAAAATCCTCTGTGCTCTTCAGATAACACTTGAGAGCCCTCTTAACATCCAGGTGATGCAGGTCCTGTCCCAGCGCCGAGTTATCAGAGTTGGTCAAAACTGGAAAGGACACCGGCTGATTAACATGATACGCCGAGACTACCTTCGGAAGGAAAGAGGGAACGGGACGCAAAACAACCTTTTCCCGAGAAAACGAGAGAAACAATCCCTGGCAAGACAAAGCTAGCAATTCTGAAATCCTTCGTGCTGAACAAATTGCTATCAAAAAGACTGTCTTCAACGTCAAGTCCTTCAAGGAAGCTCTAGACAAAGGCTCAAAAGGTTCCTTAGTTAACGCCCTGAGAACCAAATTAAGATCCCATGAGGGCACCAGTATTCGATGAGGAGGACGCAAACGACTAACCACTCAAAGAAACCTAAGAACATCTGGATGAGAACTCAGGGGTTCTTTATGAATCTTGCCCCGAAAACACGCAATTGCCTCCAACTGCACTCGCAACGAGCTGGACGCTAATCCCTTGTCAAAACCATCCTGCAGAAAAGACAAAATGTCTGCTATTGTCGAAGAGGAAGAATTCAATTGTCTATCGGCACACCATCCTTCAAAAATATGCCAAACACGGACATAGGCTAAGGCAATTTGCGAGCTCTGAGCAAATTGCCCTTCCGACTCAACAGCGCCCTTTCAAGAGCCAAGCCGTAAGCGAGACTCTATTCACCTGGTGCATGCGCAGAGGACCCTGCAAGAGAAGGTTGTTGCGCTCTGGAAGATGCCATGGCTGATCTACTAGTAGGCGCATTAGGTCCGCATATCAAGGACATCTCAGCCAGTCCAGAGCTATTAGGATGACCTTCCTCGATACGCCTCTATCCTTTGAACCACATGGCCTATCAGGGCCCATGGAGGAAACACAAAGAACTCCCCCCATCGGCCAATGTTGCAACAGTGCATCTATGTCCTCTGACATCCTTTCCTGCCTTCTGCTGAAGAAGCGACTGGTCGTGGCAGATGCAAAGGTTGCCATCAGATCCATGAGCGGAGTCCCCCATTTGTGCACTATCTGTGCATAAACCTTGGGGTGGAGGACCCACTATCCTGGATCCACACAAACCCTGCTTAGGTAATCCACCGTTACGTTGTCTATCCCTGCTATGTGCGCCGCTGACAATGCTTGGAGCCAAGGTTCTGCCCAGAAAAAGAAAGACTTTCCGACAGCTCCTCGAGGAGTGCACTTACTTGTGCCCCCTTGGTGGTTCAGATACGCAACCGCTGTTGCATTGTCCGACAAGATCCATACAGGAAGAGCTCGAAGGATACCTTTAAAGGCCTTGAGCGCTAGAAAAGCCACTTTCAACTCTAGTCTGTTGACTGACCATCTGGACTACTGCGCTTTCCAAACTCCTTGAGCGAACTGACCCTTGCAGTGAGCCCCCCAACCTGTCAAACTGGCATCGGTGATAACTGGAGTCCACTGAGGTGGCTCGAGAGATACGCCCGCTGACAGATTTTCCTGACTGAGCCACCACTGAAGGGCCAACTTGACGTCTCTTGGACAAGGAAAATGCTGAGCTAGGGAGTCCGACTGGTATGTCCACCGACAGAGCAGCGATCTCTGTAAGGGACGCATATGAGCTCTTGCCCATGGCACCACCTCCAGTGTTGCCACCATCTTTCCCAACAACTGCAGGTACTGCCAAGCCATCGGCATCGAGCGATTTAGAAAAGACCGCACCAAAAGCCACAGGTTCTGTATCCGGGGCTCCGGCAGAAAGACTGCTCCCGCTCTCGTGTTGAATCGAACTCCGAGGTATTCCAATTCCTGGGAAGGAGTCAACCTGCTCTTGGCACGATTGATCAACCAGCCTAGACTTTCTAGAAGTTGCTCCACTTGGGCAGTAGCCTGAATGCTCTCCTCTCAAGATTTTGCTCGGATTAGCCAGTCGTCGAGATACGGATGCACCACTACCCCTTCCTTTCGGAGCACCGCTGCTACAACCATCACCTTGGTGAACTTCACGGAGCCGAAGCCAAACCGAAAGATAAGGACTGGAACTGAAAATGTCCCGTCGGTACTGCAAAGCGGAGGTACCGCTGATGGTCTGATCTGATAGGAATGTGTAGATACACTTCCGTGAGATCTAGGGATTTTAAAAATACCCCTTTTCTTACCGCTATTATTAATGGATCGCAAGGTTTCCATGCGAAAATGTGGAACCCAAAGACAATGGTTCACTCCTCTGAGATCCAGGATTGGACGCCAAGAACCATCTTTTTTGGGCACCACAAAATAAATAGAGTATCAACCTTGACCGCATTGGATGGTGGGAATTGGAACTACTGCTCTTAACTTGAGAAGTCGAGCTACAGTCTCCCTTACTGCCACCGCCTTGTCCATTACCCCGCAGGGAGAAAAGACAAAGAAATTGTTTATCAGTCACACGAACTCGAGGGACTACCCTTCATGGATAAATCTCCAGTACCCATTGATCTGATGTAATGTGGGTCCAAACAGAGTAAAAGTCCTGTAGCTGTCCTCCCACAGGCTGAACCACAGTTTGGGCCCTCGTCTCTTCATGTGGTTTCTTAAACCCAGAGGTGGATGGGGTAGTAAACCCCCTGCCTGCCTCTCGGAATCCTCTGAAAGTCTGACCTCGGGAAAAATATCGTCCCCTCTGAGACTCTGAAAGGCAGGAAGAACGAAAACACCGAAAATCCCGCATTTGGCCATGAGATGTTGCCGCAGCACAGCCTTGCTTCAGCTTATCCTCTGGCAGCCGTCCACCCTTGGACTCTCTTAACTCCTTGACCAATTTATCAAGATCTTCTCCGAACAGCAGTTTCCCTTTAAAAGGAAGTTTACTAACACGAGACTTAGAAGAAGAATCCGCTGCCCAATTCCGCAGACAGAGGTAGCACCGAGCCTCCACCATTGACACCGTACTGCGAGCCAGACTGCGAATCAAATCATAATGGACACCTGCAAGGTATGCCGCTCCTGATTCAATCTTGGCCGCCTCAGCCTCATGGTCTGGCGGCGTGCCTTCTTGGCTCTGAAGTCGTTGGGACCAGTGAAGGCAAGCCCTCGCCACCCAGGCCCCACAAATGGTAGCTTTCAATGACAGGGCACTAACATCAAAAGCCTGCTTCAACAGGGTGTCTAACTTCCTGTCTTGCCCATCCTTCAGAGCAATATTACCCTCGTCTTCTTTGTTACAGCTGAAACCGCCGCATCCACGCGAGGAGACCAAAAGAGCTCCCACTCTGAATCAGATATAGGATACAGCCGAGAATAAACTCAAGCCCCTTTAAAACCTGCCTCTGGCAAATCCCACTCATCCTGTATCATCTGCTTAACCACTCGGTGGACTGGTAAAACTGCCTGGGTACTTCTTACCGCTTGGATGAGAGGGTCTGCCAGAGTGTCTTCAGCCAACGGGCAAACCGCTGGCAGGTTGAGAGCCTGAAGGGACTCCGCAATCAGAGCGGGTAACTAGTCCCACCGAAATATTCTGACTATTCTGGGCTGATCTTCTGGCTCTGGTATTTCACCTTCCTCCAACCCTTTGGCATCCAGCTCTGGATCATCCTCTTGATCTGGCCAATCAGCCAAAGATGAGTGATCCTCCGCTAGCTTAAGAACATAAGATATGCCATACTGGGTCAGACCAAGGTCCATCAAGCCCAGTATTCTGTTTCTAACAGTGGCCAAACTAGGTCATATGTACCTAGCAGTTTCCCCAAGAGACACAAGTTCCACAATGCTTGTACTGGGTCAAGCATTGATATCTTTGGTCACTTCTTAATAATGGTTTATGTACCTTTCCTCCAGGAACTTGTCCAAACCTTTTTTAAACCCAGCTACACTAACAGCCTTTACTACATCCTCCGGTAACAAATTCCAGAGTTTGATTACACGTTGAGTGAAAAAATATTTTCTTTTATTAGTCTTAAATAGTTTACCCTGTAGCTTCATTGCATGTCCCCTAGTCTTTCTATATTCTGATAACGTAAACAATCGATCTACGTTTACCCGTTCCATTCCGTTCATTAATTTATAGACTTCTATCATATCTCCCCTCAGCCGTCTCTTTTCCAGTTTAAAGAGCCCTAACCTTTTTAGCCTTTCTTGGGTTTCTTTGCCGGACAGGGACCTAAAGGATCCACCTTCTGTGGGGCAGCACATCCTAGTTCACCGGCCACACCAGGGAGGACAGGCAGAACCCCCTATTGGCATAAACAAAAAGCCTGATTCAACAACAGTAAAAAAAATCTGGGGAGAGGCCTTCCAGGGCTGCATTACCCAAATTAAGGGATGTTGAAGGCCCTGCAATGGTCGAGGAGAGTCACGCGGAGAAGAAGGGTTCTTCGCAAGAAGGAGCGACTCTGTCGGGTCAACTGAACCATGAGATGCAGTTGCTGTAGGTTCCCTAACCTTGTCTTGAAGAGCTTGCTCCATATCAATTGCTTCAGAAGTACATTTGCGACAAACCCACGCTTCTGACACCGTTCCCCGGCAGGTACCACAAACAAGGCACTGAGAACAGGTTGGCATTGGCAAAAAATTGCAAAAAATTTGAAATCTTGTGGCAGATACCTCAGCAATACTATAAACAAAAGGCCCACAGCTTAAACCACGTTGCGTTTTTTTGTTTTTTAAATGACGCCAGGAGAGGAAGGTTGTGATAAGGAAGCTTATCATAGCTCAGGAAGGAGCTATAGTAAAGGTGAAGTGACTCTGAATAAGCAACCTGTCAGTTCTGGTAGAAATAAGAAAACAGAATTTTTCCATAAAAGACTACCAGTCCCAGAATGCACCAGGTTTCCAACAGCCATTAGAGGAGCTGAAGTGGGGAACGTGTGTTCAATCAAGAGGGCTATGAGGTAATCCCCAAGCACTCATCCCAAAGGGCCTGATTCAGCACAGCTGCGCTGTGCTAGGGTGGAGCACTCATCTAAGCAGAATAAAGGTAGAGTTTATTCTACAGAGAATCATCTTCATGATCTTGGACAGCTTCATCATCGGGAGGATCATCAGAAGCAGAAGCCAGAGCGGACGGACAGAGAGGGCAAGAAACCCTTTGGAAGAAAGAAGAGAAAAGCATTTGGGAGGTCTAAAGGAGTCCAGAGCAGTACGTATACTGGGAGACATTCAAAAGGCCAGCATACACCATTCAATCAACCTTCTTTATCGAGCACCCTCCCCATTACCGGATGACCTTCCAACAATAATTGAGCTTGCATGCACTACATCCACCTCACGTTCTCCAAATTGGTTAGTTGGTGATTTCAACCTCCCATCTCTCCATGACAGCCACTCAGCAGCATTTCTAGATGCACTAGAAGATCTAGGCTACAAACAATACGTCGACTCACCCACTCACACTAAGGGAGGTAAACTAGACCTCACTTTCGCACCTCATTTCAACACCTCAACACACCAAGACCTTGCACTGTCGGTTCTACCAGTGCCATGGTCAGATCACAACCTTATCCGATTTAATATACCCACCTTTATTTCTCGTAAAAGCCAAATACCATCTAACACATCTGGAACCCACACAGCTCGCTTTCAACCTCTCAACCACGACACTGTCCTACAAAGTCTACAACCACTTGTAACCAACACCACCCTCAACTTAGACGACCTGATAGCCAAATGGGACGAGAACCTCAGAGCCGCCTCATGTCCATTGTACAATGATAAGAAAACAAGAAAACGAGAACACGCGCCATGGTTCTCTACTGACTTGCGTACATCTCTCAACCACCTACGCAAACTCGAGAGAGAGTGGCGAAGAACCCACTCATCAGAGGCCCTTGCAGAATATAATTCATACTTAGCTACCCACCGTGGGAAGATAACACTGAGTAGGAAAACTCTACCACACAAACTTATTGAAACGCTCCATCAATAAACCACATGCACTATTCAGGTTAGTAAAATCCATAACAGGAGAGCCAGTTTCAGCCCAACCTGCAATGCCTCAGCCACAGGACTACGCGAACTACCTGCAATCAAAAATGATTAAGGCCAGCACGAACATAAATATCAACAACCCCTCCGTAGCGCTCAAGGCATCCCCAATAACACCATTTAGTAATTTCAACACGGTATCAACTAGTGAGATTGAGAACATTATCGCCTCCATCAATCCTAGCACGGCACCTAATGACCCATGCCCAGCCAGCTGGATCAAAGAATTGCGACACGATCTAAGCCAAATCCTATGCAAGATGCTGAACCAGTCCTTTCTAACTGGCTCATTCCCCCAGTGTCTGAAACACACCTCAATCAGGCCCCTTCTAAAAAACAGTAAACTTGATCCATCCAAAGTTGAATCATTTAGGCCAATCTCGAGCATCCCCCAACTTGCAAAAATAATCGAGAAAGCTGCTCAACAACAGATCCAGCATCACATTGACACGGAAGCTCCACTAGACCAATCACAACATGGATTCAGAGAAGCACATGGAGTCGACACAATCCTTACAACCCTATTCAATGATCTGATCACAGGAATAAACAGCATCCAACAAGGATTTATCCTCATCTTTCTAGACATCTCCGCCGCCTTCGACTCTGTGAATCACGACATACTTCTGCAACGCCTGATAGAAAAGGGGATTCGAAGCACAGCACTGGAATGGTGTAAATCCTACCTTTCCAATAGGTGGCAACAAGTCAAGACAGACCATGAATCCTAGGAACCATTCCTACAATCTCAAGGTGTACCGCAAGGATCTTCCTTATCGGCACTAATGTTCAACATATATATGCAGCCGATATGTGAATTGATCCGATCCTTCAACGTACAATGCCTGGCATACGCAGATGACATCCTCATATACATGCCGTTCAAAATTGACCAACCAGTGTTTTCCCCAATAACCAACTGTTTCGGAGCAGTAGCTGAATGGCTGCTGACACAAAACCTACGAATCAATCATAGCAAAACTGATGTTCTTTTTATTACAAGGAATCGTAAGTTCATACCACCTCCATCGCTACTGGTCAACAACATGGAATTAAAGTCCAAACCCACAATCCGATATCTCGGCATCACACTGGACCAGCACCTGGACATGACAACGCATGTGAAGAATGTGACAAAAACTATATATCATAAGATCAGAACACTACGCCACCACCGCCCCCTACTTGATTACACTGACTACCGATCAACCTTCCAGGCATTAGTCCTCCCACATCTAGATTTTGCTAGCATCCTCCTCCACGGGATCTCTCAATCAACTCTAAATCCGCTTCGCCTGGCTATGAATGCAGCTGCAAGGGTCCTCTCTGGGTCACCAAGATCTGCTCACATAACACCCATCATGAAAGACCTACACTGGCTACCTCTACAAGCCAGACTCCACTATAAGTCACTAATCCTGACCTTCAAAGCCATGTATAATTACCCACCCACACCAATCAGCAACCTAATTCACAGCACCCTCGAAAATAGAAACAGGAGAACTACTGCTACAAACACCTTAATAGTTCCTAAGATGATGACATCATGTACTAAAGCTACGTCAAACAGAGCTTTCTCAATATTCGCCCCTCTAAACTGGAATACACTCCCCCATGAAATCCGTGGCATCAAGAGCCTAATACAATTCCGAAAAGCCGTGAAACACCATTTGTTCACAAAATGTTACCCAGAAGTTATCCTGGACACTCACACATCTACCAAGATTCCCACATACCCCAGATGCATTAGCACTCTAATACAACCAGAAAATGGTTAGACTACACGATAGCCCACCAGATAACCAAGATGACCACTTATCTGCCATACCCAAATGTCTCACGCACAATATCCAATAGAGTTTAGAATATTGTATATAGTTAAAATATATATATAGTATAAAGTTCACTGTACATAGTTTCCCCGGTTATCCCATGTATTTATCCTTCCCTGTTCTATGTAAACTCAATGTTGCTTGTATGCATTGCAGTATGTTTTGTTCATTGTACACCGCACTGATTTTAATAGCGCGGTATAGAAGAAATGTTAAATAAATAAATAAATTGGACTGGGGAAAACCAGAGGAGTGGTGCTGCAGAGCTAGGAATCTCCAGACGGTACCTGTGAGGGAGACGGCTGCACTTGGAAGGGACCCTAGGACCCGTGCCAGAAGGTATGTGAAGAGAGATCCAGTGTCCAGGGATCTGGATTGGAAGGCTGGACATAAGAACTGGACTACATACTGGCCAGGCTATTTAGAGAGGAACTCTAACAGCAATGGAAGCTCAGGTATGAACACTGATCTATGCCCTAGCTATACCCTTGAAAGACAGCAGGGAAACAAGTATTCTCCTGAGAGTGCTCCATTGAGAAATTCCTCTGTGCCAATCCATGATATTGAACCCATGATTGTTGAAGAAGGGGGAGAGGTGGTAGATACAGGCTGTGAATATATGGATTGCTCTCTGTCTAAACTCCTTTGGTAATTTACTGTTACAAAGTACAACAACCATCACAAAGAAATACAAACTTGTTCTTTAATCTACTCAGAAAAGCTCCTGAGTAGGATTTTGAGCCACGCAGTTGAAAGCAAGCCAGCTAAGGGGTTTCAGCTGGGTAACTGCTAGCAATTGAGCCTTACCTAATTGCTTGTGAGCTCTGAGGAAATCACTTCTGAGTCTATGTGTGAAGATATAAGAAGTGAACCTGAAAAGAACAGTTTTTCCCTACTTTGTGGGTTTTGTTTGTTGATTAAAGCACTGCTAAGAAAATATTAGCTAGAGCCTACCGAAAAGACCAGTTTGTTACCAACCAGGTCTTTATTCTTTTGCTTTGATTGCCTGACAAGTTCAGCTGTTGTTTTCCTGATTTTGTTTTTCTAAGTTTAACACTGAAAGCAAGTATCCTGTTTTATGTGCTACCAAGCATATCTGTGTTGGGAGAAATAAGCCCATAAATAAATATCTTATTGGCTTTACACTCAAGCACAACTAATTATTGTGAACGGCTGTGTCTGGTGTGAATGGACTACATTTCCCACAATCCCTTGCAAATCATATTAATATATGCCTTTGCCAAGACTGTGAACATTCTCACCCAGGCATCCGTCTGACAAGGTATAAAGGAAAAAATTGAAAAAACTGAAATCCTACCTCCACCTAATGCCCAGGAATGCTCAAAATGCAAGGAAACACTGACTAAAACTATGCCGAGAAAAAAAACGCAGGAAAAAGGCCTCAGCAACACTAACGGTCCGGCCCAATGAAAACGCCACGAGGCGCCCCCAACAAAAACACGATCAATCTGCTCCCAAAACCTAAAGAACTGTCCTTATACTTCCCACAGCACTAAAAAATCAGCCTCTTACCACCGATCGCCGTGAGAGGAAGGGAAAATGCTGACTCAATCAGACCCGTCATCTCCTGCCCTCAGCCGGTCTCGGCTTCGGCGCGAAGTAGGAGGGAAGCAGAGGCAGAAGCAGCAGCAGCCGACAAATGCAGTGTAATAACGCCGGCCCTTCATAGCCCAGCCTGCCTCCGTTCTCTCAGCAGAGGACTCGATTCCCGAGCCTCGGCATGATGAAACAGATACAGGCCCAGAATACAGTTTAAGGCTTGTAACATCCTTGATACTGGACTCTTGTGGACGCCCCAATGTTATCAGCAGAATAGGGGGTCAGGATAGAGTAATTACTCACCTGTAACAGGTGTTCTCCAGGAGCAGCAGGAATCAGTCCTCACATATGGGTGATGTCGGCGCCGACGGAGCCCTCGTGCAGAGCATCTCCCCAGCTTTCATAGAAAGCCTTTGGGAATGCAGTGTGCATGCGTGGACTGCAACTCCAAGGGGAGGAGGGAGGGTTGTGAGGACTGATTCCTGCTGCTCCTGGAGAACACCTGTTACAGGTGAGTAACTACTCTTTCTCCAGGACCAAGCAGGAAGTCAGTCCTCACATATGGGACTCCCTAGCTTAGGGCTACCAGAGGCCCCAAACCGAAAAATGAGCTCCCTCTAGAGGCTCAGCATGCAAGAACAGAATCTTCTCTGACAATGCCCCCGAAGGTAGCCCAACACCAGGGCTGGAGTTGCCTAGACCCCCAAAGAGATTATGGAGTACCGCTTGCCCGAAAGAGTACGCTTGGAGACAGCCAACCCCAACTTATTGGGGTCATAAGAGACGAAGAGCTGAACCGCCCTCCAGTGCTCCCGCGTACGGTCAAGGTAGAAGGACAACACCCTCCTACAGTCCAGGGTATGCAAGACCATCTCAGCCCGGCTAGCATGAGGCCTGGGAAAGAAAGGCAGAAGAACCACCTCCTGATTGAGGTGGAAGGAGGAGACAACCTTTGGAAGGAACTTAGGGCGAGTCCGTAAGACTACCCTGTTCCTATAGAACCTAGTATATGGTGCTTCTGATACTAGGGCCTGAAGCTCACTCACTTGCCTTGCTGAGGTAAGGGCTACCAGAAATAGCACTTTCCAGGACAGAAAAGGCAGAGGGCAAGTAGCCATAGGTTCAAATGGTGGGCAAGTAAGCCGTTGCAAGACCACATTTAAATCCCATTCAGGGGCAGGTGGACGCACTGGAGGCTTAAGCAAAAGCAGGCCTCTGAGGAAGCGAGCCACCAAAGGATGGCTGGAGAGAGACTGACCCTCCACCTGTGAGTGGTGTGCTGAAAGAGCACTAAGATGAACTCTAACAGAATTGGACTTAAGGCCTAGGTTGGACAGGTGAAGCAAATACTGCAGCACCACTGGTACTAGGCATGAGAAGGGATTCTCGTTGTGTTGAGTACACCAGGTAGAGAATCTATGCCACTTAAGGGCATAAGACTTTCTGGTGGACTGCCTCCTAGAGGCCAAGACTACGTCCTCCACTTCCCTAGGCAGTAGTAAAGGCACTAGGACTACTCTGTCAGCAGCCAGGCCATCAAATTGAGGGACTGGAGATTGGGGTGTAACAGAGATTCCTGCTCCTGAGACAGGAGATCGGGTTGCATCCCCAGAGGAAGAGGAGTGTCCATCACCAGTTGCAACAGTAGTGGGAACCAGGGTTGCCTTGGCCACATGGGGGCCACCAGAATCATCGAGGCCTTGTCCCAGGTCACCTTGAATAGTGTCTTGGACACTAGAGGCGTGGGAGGAAACGCATACAGGAGGCCTGTAGACCATGGAATGAGAAACGCATCCGCTGCTACTCTGAGAGGATGCGGTTGTCTGGAACAGAACCTGGGTAGTTGACGGTTCAGAGGACTGGCAAAGAGATCTATGGTTGGAAGACCCCATCTCAGGAAGATCTGTTGAACCACTAAAGGGTTCAACTGCCATTCGTGCGGCTGCAGGATGCTGCTCAATCTGTCCGCCAGGTAATTCTCCTGACCTGGGAGGTAGACTGTTTGAGAAGAATGCCATGATTGACTGCCCAGGAGCACAGTTTCTGTGATTCCTAACAGAGAAGGCGGGACCCTGTGCTCCCTTGTTTGTTCACATAAAACATAGCCACTTGATTGTCCGTCTGAACCAAGACAGACAGGTGAGAGATGAGATGAGAGAAAGTTCTCAGGGCTAAGCGGATAGCTCTCAGTTCTAAGAGATTGATCTGCTGCGCGGCCTCCCAAGGAGTCCACAGGCCTTGAGTACATGCCCCTTGGCAATGTGCACCCCAACCTTGAAGAGAAGCATCGGTTGTCAGCACCTCCACTTGCACTAGATTCGGAAGATGAAGCCACCATTGCAGAGAAGCCTGTAGTAGGCTGGACACCCTCACTTTGTCCGCAAGGCTTCCCGTGGCCTGGTGCCACTGAGTCCTGAGTCCCCATTGAGCTGGCCTCATGTGTAGACGGGCATTTGGAGTTACATGGACCATGGATGCCATGTGGCCTGAGAGCCTCAGGAATTGTCTGGTGGAGACCAGAGAATTGCTGTGGAATAGCCTGGCTAAATCCATCAATCTGTGGGCCCTGTCCACTGGTAGAAAGGCCTTTGCCAAAAAGGTGTCCAGTCGAGCTCCTATGAATTCCATGTTCTGGGAGGGTTGCAAACTGTACTTTGCGAAGTTTATGACAAACCCCAGGTGCTGAAGCAGAGCAACAGTGCGAAGGGTGGCTTGATTGGCCTCTTGCGGGGATTGACCCCTGATGAGCCAATTGTCCAGATATGGAAAGACAAAGAGGCCTTGAACCCTGAGGTAGGCCGCTACCACCGCCAGGCACTTGGGTGAATACCCCTGGGGGCGGATGTAAGGCCAAAAGGCAGTACTCTGTACTGATAACGGTTTCCTCCCAATACAAATCTGAGATATTGTCTGTGGTCTGGATGAATAAGGATGTGAGTATAAGCATCCTTTAGGTCTAAGGAGCATAGCCAGTCTCCCTGCTGGAGGTAGGGCAGCAGGATTCCAAGGGTAAGCATCTTGAACTTTTCCCTCTCCAGGAACTTGTTCAGGTTTCGCAAGTCTAGGATGGGTCTGAGGCCTCCTGTTCTCTTTGGTACCAGGAAGTACCTGGAATAGAAGCCTTGACCTCTCAGGTGGTGGGGCACCGGTTCCACTGCCTGTTCATTTAGAAGACTTGCCAACTCCTGCAGGAGTAAGTCCCTGTGCAGAGGGAGTCTGGGAGGCTCCCCTGGAAAATAGGAGGGGGGTACCTGGTGGAAGTGAAGGAGATAGCCCTTCTGGACTATACTTAGAACCCAGGTTTCCCTTGTGACGGCTGACCACCTGTGGGTGAACAGGGCCAGCCTGCCTCCAGTGCTGATGGGGGCCAGCTGAGGCGGAGAAGCTATGCCATTGCAGTCAAAATCCCCCTCCCTGCTGAGCAGGAGCCGGAGTAGGAGGCTTGGGGGCCTTCTGCCTACGGGGCCCATGACCCTGCCCCTTGGCCTGCTGACCCTGTTTGGGAGCTACAGAGGCCTGATAATGAGGGTACTGTTTATAGGCAGATGACTTCCTCGGGTAAAAGGTCTTTTTTCCCGAGCCTTTCTTCTGAGAAGGGGCAGAGGTTTTTCTGGACAGCCTTGTCTGGGTAAGAGTAGTTCTGCAGCCTTGTCCATCATGGGCTTGCCAAAGAGGTTTTCACCTCGGCAGGGGACATCGACCAACTTGTCCTGCACCCATGACTCGAGGTCCGATGACTGTAGCCAAGTCTGACGGCGTGCACCGATGCCAGCTGCGGCTACTCGGGTCGAAGCCTCAAAGCCATCATAGGCTGCTAGAGATATAAACTTCGAGCACTCACGAATACCCGAGGACAGAGCATTGAACCTCTGCAAAGGTTCATCGAAGAGACCAGCAGAGAACCCGGCAATCTCCTTTGCCAGATCTCGAAGGTACATGCCCATGTACAGCTGGTAGGTCTGGACACGGCAAGCAAGCATAGAGCCCTGGAAGCACTTCTTACCGAGGGCATCCAGGTTCCAGGCCTCCCAGCCGGGAGGCACCAAGGAGTGCATCTTCTGACTCTTCAGACGATGCATGGCCAATTCCACAACCATGGAGTGGTGCGGTAATTGTGCCTTTTGGAACCCGGGGCTCTTGCGGACTCGATAGATGGAATTGACCCGCTTGCTTAAAACCGGCATCGATGCCGGCGCCTCCCACATGTGGAAGAGCAACCGTTCCAGCATCGGAGGAACCGGAACAGTAAAGACCTCCTTCGGAGGAGAGTCATACTGGAGGGCCTCGAGCTCCTTGGCTCGAGGCTCCTCCTCGGGATTCGTGGGGAATGCCAAAGCCTTGGCCATGTCCCGCACGAAGTCCGAGAACCGGGTATCCTCCGGGGGGGGGGGACCACCTCCGAGGCTCGGACTCGGGCGAGTCTGAAAGGTGTCAGGCGACCTCCTCATCCTCCGTCTCCCAGCCGGACTCCTCAGAGGAGGAATCAAGCGGCTCCGGTCGTGAGGGCAGGCATCGATGCCATCCGCCCCAATGCCGAGGGTACCGGCGTCAACGGCCTCGGTCCCGAACAGGAGGCCAAGGGCAATCTTGGCCGAGGATCGACTCGAGCTCGCATGGACTCGAGGATCGGCTCAGCTTCCGGGGTAGACTTGGACGTCGATGTCCCGGTGGTCGGGGCAGATGCTCCAGCGAGACCGGCGATCAGTGCCTGCTGCTGTTCCATGAAGGCAGCCAAGCTGCTCTCCAAGGCCGTCAACCTGAGTCTGAGCCCAGGAGACTCAGCAGCCCCCGACTCGGGCCCCGGCGGTGCCGGGCCCGACTTCGGCTGCCCTGGAGGTGAGTCCACGAGGACTACAGTACTCACGTGACCCGGGGACTACATCTCCACACGAGGCTGTTTTGCAGGCCTCTCTGACTCCGAAGACCCGGGATGGCGCTCGGGGCTATGCGACTTGGCCCTCGAGGAGCCAAGTGCATTCACCGACGCCACCCTCATGGGTTTTTTCTTCTTACGATGCTCCTGCGAGGGAGACCCGCTTTCAGAAGAGCCTCGACGCTGCTCAAGGCCGGAGTCCCGAGACGTCGAGGTCTCTGACGAGGTCCGGGCCCTACCGGACGCAGAGTCAGAGAAGATTCTTTCCTTTTGGTGCTGCCGACTCCTTAATGTCTTAGAGGACATCTTCCCATATGGACCACAGATCAATCTGGTCATGATCGTGTCCAAGGCACCGGAGGCAGCAGTCATGTGTGTCGGTGAGAGACATAAGTTTCTTACACCAATCACACTTTTTAAACCCGCTGGCAGCCATCGGGGGAAAAAGGGCCCCTGCAAGGTCAAAAGACAGGGCTGCCAGTGAAAAAAGAAAAAATGGCGCGAACGCTAGTTTCTAAGGACAAAAATCGAAAGAGAGATCCGGGCTCGATACCGATGTATTGGGCCCAGGCAGGAAAGGGAAACTGGCGTCGAACCGAAGAAAAACAGGTTAATGCAGAGAAAATTAACTTCTTCCTCGGGTGAAACGAATATACATCCGTCGGGCTCCGCGGAAAAAAGAAGACTGAGCAAGATGGTACCCTTGGGCGGGAAGGGGACCGCGCATGCGCGCTGCATTCCCAAAGGCTTTCTATGAAAGCTGGGGAAATGCTCCGCACGGGGGCTCTGTCGACGCCGACGTCACCCATATGTGAGGACTGACTTCCTGCTTGGTTCTGGAGAAAGACTAGCTTTAATTGACACAGGGGCTGGAATTAGTTTTACAAACAGAACTTCTCCCACTGCAGATCAGAAAAATATGGAAATTTATGAAATTCAAGGAATTAATGACACAGCTTCCAAGTGTGTGGCTATCCCAGTTAAATGGGGTATCCCTGTGCACAGCGAGCAGAATAATGAAATGCTGGAAACCACGGACTCCACTATAGTGAGCACACAAAAAGAAATAATTGGAATTGACGTTTTCAACCAGTTAAATCTGGTGATGGATATGGCTAATCTTAAATTGTGGCAGTATACAGGAACTTCAAGTGCTTTTAAAACTTTAGTGCATGAAGTCATTCCCATGCAGTTAGCAACTCAGTGCACCAAGGCATCTCAGCAGTATGATCTGTGTGTAATTCCCTCAGAGGTGGCTGATTTTCCAGCCTGGGCACAAGACAAGTTAGATTGTGGGAAAATGCACACAGAAATGCTGTTGGAAGGCGAGGATCCTCCACCACAGAAAGAATACCCAGTACCTCATCAGGCTATAGAACCAGTGACTAAAATTGTGAAGATACTGGAGGAGAGGGTTTTGATTAGACCTATTTCTTCCACATGCAATTCACCAGCCTGGCCGATAGTTAAACCGGGGGGTTCCTTCAGGCTCACTATGGACTTCCGTGCCCTGAATCAAGTTTCAAAATCTATAGTGCCCGTAGTAGCCTCATACCCTGAAATGATCTCTAAACTGAATCCCAAATGTAAATTTTTCTGTTTTAGACATATTCAATGGGTTTTGGAGTCTGCCCCTGGCCCTTGAATGCCAGTACAAAACAGCCTTTCAGTGGCTGAATAAACAATATGCATGGACTGTGCTGCCACACGGCTATAAAGATTCACAATCAATCTTTCATAAATACATGCAGGAAGCCCTGTCACTAGTGTCTTGCAGAGATAATATAATTCAGTATGTAGATGACATTCTGATTCAGTCTGAGAATGAAGCTGTACACTGGAATCATGTAAGAGAAGTTTTAAAAGCCCTCTTACAAGCTGGTCTTAAAGTTAATCCTGCCAAGGCTCAGCTGTGCAAATCACAGGTTTCCTTTTTAGGGGTTACAATTGGGCAGGATGGTAAATCTGTAGATTCTCAGAGGATAGAGCTGATACAGAAACTTCCACTTCCTACAGATCAGAAATCACTCCAGTCATTTCTAGGGCTCACTGGTTTCTGTCGTGACTTCATGCACAACTATGCTGAAGTGGCAGCTCCACTTTATTCCCTGCTAAAAAGTAAAGGTTATGTTTGGGAGGAAGAACATACAGAAGCTGTAACTAAATTAAAGCACATTCTGACTTCTGCTCCGGTTCTTGCTCACCCAGATCATACACAACGTTTTTTTTCTGTACCTTGTAGTTGGGGAGAACAGTATAGGTGTAGCTCTAACACAACGCCTAGGAGGAGTAGATCACCCTTTTGCCTTCTGTTCCAGAGTTCTCACTTCTCCTGAACTCAAAATGGGAAACTGTGAAAAACATATACTGGCTTCCTATGCTGCTATGCAGAAATTTACATACATCATTGGTGCTCAAACCACATACATATGCAGCCATCACACACCCCTCAAATTCATTGTAGAGGGAAAGTTAGCATGTAGCAAGATTAGGACTGAGAGAATAGTCCAGTGGACTCTCATGTTGCAGGCACAGAATGTAAAGTTTGAATTGTTCAAAGAACCTAATGTGCAAGTGGCTGCAATCTTGCTGGAGGGGCAACCTCATGACTGTCAGTCCTCACCCAGTGCCCCCAATCACATGATCTTTAGGGAACTGGGACCACTGTTCCCTCTAAGCTGTGCGCGTGTGCGCGCGCACATACTTTACAACAGAGCGCACAAAAATTACAGCTCTGATTCTGATAGAAAACAACACAGACGTCTTAAAATTTAAAAGTTATGATTGTAATTACTAGAAATTTCCCGCTTCATTTAGTAATCGTCTATTTTCATTTAATTTGATTAAAATCAATGTGGTGTACATACTGTATTCTGACGTGTAGTCAAAGTTTAAAGTATATAACTCCGAGTGTCGTTATGTGGCGCACAAAAATTTAACCTTCCTTCAAAAGCTGCACACAGCTGATATTTTATGCGCACACAGCCTACAGAAAATTAGAGGGAACATTGACTGGGACTAGACAAAATTTCACCTTTTCTTCCTACAGTATACATTGATGGTAGTAGCCAATGTAAAGGAGGCAGGCGACTAGCAGGTTTTGCAATTGTACAATTGGACCCAAATAACCAAGTGGTACTGCAGAGACAGTATTCCTGTGGGTCAGCGTCAGCACAGTACTGTGAGCTGGCTGCTTTTGTGGCTTGTATGCAACAATATCAGAATTCACACCCAGAGATACAAATTATTTTAGATTCTGATTATGTCTTTAAAAGTGCCATTGCCCTGTTACCCTGGTGGCTGGCAAATAAATTTAAATCTATAGATGGGTCCACGGTAAAAAATTTATCACTGTGGACTATGGCACAAGAATTGAGTGAGACGTTTCAGAGAGTACATTTAATTAAAGTGAAGGCACATAGGAAGAAAGGCCCTTTAGTGAAAGGAAACACATTAGCAGACTCACTAGCCAAGGAAGCATGCCATATAGGCCTCATATGGCCCTGGTATGAGCAGATACACATGGTTGCTATTGCTACACGTTCCACAGATTATGATCAGATAATACCACCAGATTACTTCGTAGCATTGCAGACAAAGGACCCTGAGCTTTCCAATTTGAGGAAGCTTGTGCAGGATACCCCAGATAACCTATATCAGCACACACCCTTTCTCACACTCACTATAGAGAAAGACATTCTATTTGCAAAAAGAGAGGAAGGCTTGGTTATAGCTATCTCTAGAGCTCGAGGTAAAGAATGGATGCATTGGGTTCATGGTGCAGGTCCTATGGGACACCCTAAAGCAGAAGAAATGCAGACTATCCTTAATAGGTTGGTATGGTGGTCAGAAATGAAACATGATATACAGGATCATGTTTCCTCCTGTGTAATCTGTGCTTCATTTGGGAGGCAACCTAAAAAGAGATGGGGACAGTTAATGAGAGCACTTCCTCGTGGCCCATTTGAGAGATTGCCATTAACAGCTAGGAAAATAGATTTTTACTCACTGTTGATTCCTTTTCTCATTGGGTAGAAGCATTCCCTGTCCCAGATCAAACTGCTCGAACCACTGCAGAAATCCTAACTATGCAATTTTTTACACGCTGGGGCATCCCTAAGACTATTGATTCTGATAATGGTCCTGCATTTGTTTCTCAGCTGATCAAGGAATTGTTTGATTTTCTAGGCATAGAACAACTCCACATTCCGTACCATCCACAGGCAGCAGGGCAGGTAGAAAGAATGAATCAAACAATTAAGGCCCACCTCAGCCCTATGCTTAATCTGACTGGGAAAAATTGTGATCGAGTGCTCCCGTTAGTCCTTATGCGTATCAGAGCATTATAATGTCTGCAAACCCACAGGCTTTGCACCCTACGAAGCCTTAATGGGAAGGCCAATGCCACGGTGGGAAAATCTGCTGCATCCTTTTCTTCCAGAAGACCAGACCGTAATTCTTACCAATGAGTGGATGAAATCCCTGCAAGAACATCTAAAAGAAATTCAGACCACTGTGCTAGCTAACACAGAAAAAGCTAGAGATTATTTGCAGGAGGTGCATGCAAACGTTTCCGATTTAAGGCTCCTTAAGGTTGGGGGAGTAAAGTGATGACCCTGACACCTAGACCAAACCTCCCGTTTGGAACTGCAAAGTGGGAGGGACTGTACTTAGTTACGGATACCTTAGGCCCAAGCCTATACACGATCCTAATGCCCGACAACCAGCAGTATTGGAAACACATCACCCAGTTGAAACCATATGGGTAATACGTGTTTTATCAGTCTTTGTTTCCAGATAACACCTGAAAACAGCACGGACAGCTGCTTTATGAAGACAACAATTAAACAATTCAGAAAGGCTATCAAGCACTTTTTATTCACGGAATACTTTCAGCCACCGTAACATAGATCACCTGCAACATATACCTCCAATGCTTATCAAAAACCCAAATGTATTAAAATTACACAATGCAGTTGTATATACACTTAGAAATATTTGTTGTTGTTGATCTCATGTAAATTTAAATACATATGTTTTTGTTGATCTTATGTAAATAGTTTATGGAATGGTTCTACAAATAGAGTATCCCAGTTATCCAAGTTCTTAAACTGTTATCTGTAAACTCATACTTGTTAAATGTACTGAGATGTTTTTGTTCCATGTAAACCGCGCTGATGCCGAATAGTGCGGTATAAAAGAAACTTTAAATAAATAAATAAATAACATGGACAGCAGCTTTCTGAACAAAAGTCGCTTGAGGATGGTAACTATTTACTTCTGCTGTATAGTTCATGTGTCCTATATACTGGACATGTGTCTAATAGTTAAGTAAATAAATAGTAAACATTATTTCTGTGGTTGCATAGTATAAGTGGGGAGCACTAGTTTACCCCCTAGTAGAGTGAAACGAGTTAGCTTTTATTATGTCCCGGTTTCCTGTTGTTCTTGTATCTGCTCTCTTCTACCCAAGTCTCATTACAGGAACTATCATCCGAATATGCACGATTGGTTGGGCTAACTCCACAGATGGTGTATATCGCTATCAAGAAATACCCCTCACCTTCCCCAGAAGGAAAGGATCTGGTCATCCTGAGTTTCTGTTCCGTACAGGACAAGCCAGTGTCCTATTCATTAAACATCACTCGAGTATAGTGGGCGCCACCAGTTTCCACTTCTCTAGAAAGGACACAAGAATTGAGGACACCTCCAGAACATTACTTTCTAGGTCCTCCTGCCTTGATTTTGTACAATATTTTCTGTCAGGACAAAGAATGTTTGTTTCTTTTTCAACTGCTCCCAAAATGCATGACATTCGCCTTCCTAAGACAGTTCAAACTATTTACTAAACAATACCTGGTGCAGTCATATACCACTGGTCTCCATCACCATTAACGGGACAACTTATTCCACACCGCTGGTTACCAATGACTTTATTGACATTCCAGACTATCTCATATGATGTGCATCCATTACCACTTGGCATGGGAGAAGAGACATTACATAAACTGCTCAACTTTACAGAACTCCATGCCTATATTGATCACCTTAAAACAACATCCACCAAAGTGAATCACACCATCACGTATGAGAATGGGCACATTCGACAAACTGTTGAACACTTGCTACAAGATGCTCATGTGTCTGTGTGGGAACTGTTATTTGGTTACTCACCTACTGCTGATCATGTCTTTAATGTTTTTATTCACCCTATTATTATTTTAACTGCTGTACAAATATTGCTATGCATTATTATAATTTTCCTGTGTTGTAAAATGAAACACATGTACATCTCTTTGTAGCGCATGTCCTACAAAATACCAACAACATTTTAAGGTAGTTACACTTAATTTCTCCAGCATCTACCTCTACATCCAGGCTCATTTGGCTGGCTAATTTGGCATTTCCTACTACATTGAATACCAGAGTCAGCTACAGTCTAGTATTGCTTCATACCCTCACTCATAGCATCCAGGTACCTTTCGGCTTTAACCTCCTCAGAAATTCCTGCATCCCTTATGCACTGTTCATTCTCTCTAAGACGGGCACTGAGGTGGCATATTGGGTTTCCCCACCCAGTAGTGGCTGCCCTACCTAAGACATGAGGTTTGGACTCAATGGGACGTGCTTATCTCTAGAACACTAGAGACAGTACTGTGCAGGACAGGGGACCTGCTGGACATAGCAAGGTATTTAATAAAGGAGGTATTAGACAAGCTGCCTACTATCATGTATATAGTGATTGCAGCTGGGACAGGTACCACAGGTTTGCTTCCACCATTTCCCAGAAAAAAAAAAAAAAGGTGTGGGAGATGTCAGCATAAATCAGCATGACATTATGCCTAGCATAGGTGTCATGGCTTTTCCCAGGCCTGCAGCTCCAAACTTGATGGGCTTAGTATGCCTGATGAGATTAGTCTGCAGGACAACAGCCCCTCCTTGCTAATCAGGTGATAACGTACCTCAAACAGACCAAAGTATGACAAAGGGAGGTGCTGGAGAATTTCACTATAAATACAGAGAAGGACAAAAATCTCTCTCTCTTCCTATTCATCGGACACACACACTTCTCTTTACCCCCCCCCCCCCTTGTTCTCCCTCTCTCTCCATTCATGGGACACTTCTTACTATGAGGCCCTGAGACACACTTCTTGCCCCTCCCCCCCCTCTCTCTCTCTCTCTCTCTCTCACACACCCATGCACCCACACACAGAGTCATTGATATACACGGAAGCAGCTCTGTAACAACCTTATATCGCTGTTCTGTACCTATGTAATACGCCTATTTCTATATAAAAACCTTTTTGCCAAGCCACACCAGTTTGGTTGTCTTGTTGTGCTACAAACTCTACTGCCGCTGCGAAGTGGACCCAGGACCAACAGGAGAGTAACCGAATGTAGGAAGCTACGAAAGGTTACATTTTGTACCTAAATGGCTAAAATTATATGATTAATAAAAGTTACATTTAACAGTAGCTTAAACTGTCTAGCACACAGTCTGAAATATTTTAAATGTGATTCCATTCCTTCCGCAAGTAGTGCCAATATATTTTATATATCCCTGCTGCAGTCCCATTAAAAGGGCAACTACCTTCAAGTCACCACAGAGGTGCCAGCTGTACTTGTTATAGTTAATGGAAGTCAGTAGATGCTTTAAGTTATTGTATGTCTCTTTCATGTGGACGGCATGTGCTACTGGAATAGATGGAAGACGGTTTCCATTGTTCAAAAGCACAGCCTTCAGACTCAGTTTCGAAGAGTCTATAAATAGTCTCCAGTCTTGTGGGTCATGAGTGATTTTTAAGGCATTCATGAGGCTTTCAATATCGGAACAGAATACCAGATTACTTTCCTTTCCGACTGCGTATAGTACACTGCTGACGTCAGATGGCTTCAGCAGCCGTCTGGCAGTAGTATTGCATTGCATCAGAAAATGATGCAATCAACTCTAGATGTGTGCATGCTGGTATTATGCAATGTGATACAATATTACATCATTCAAGGCTTATTTGGGATGTTGTTGTCGTCCTACTGGATAAATTTACACGGTGAAACGTCAAAAATGAACTACATGCAATATCTTCAAAACGAGAGCCAGTAAAATGTTTTTAATGCTATATTCATGTTCAGCTCACCAAGATACTACAGATTAGGGCCTTTTAAAGTCAGTAACAATTTCAATGTTGACCAGGGTCAGCAGAGTATACAGATCAAGCAAAAATGCAAATACAAATACATATCATGGAACAAGTCACCTGAATCATGGAATAACAAAGGCGGAGCTCAAGAATGGTTTATCGAAATAAAAATGCATTTATTTATTTTATTTAGCTGCATTTATATCCCACTTTTCGCCGGGTCAAAGTGGTTGGGGGATACATTTAACACGAGGGGATATGAGACACATACTTTTACTTACAGGGAGCAAAGGCAATGAATGGAGAGTTAAGTGGCTTGCCCAAGACCACAAGGAGCACCTGTGGGACTAGAAACCCCAGTCCTTCCGGCCCAAGGTTGCTGTCCTCTAGTGGGATTTGAACCACCGACCTTCCGGCCTGTGGTACCTTGCCCCAACCACTAGGCCACTCCTCCCTCAAATGGAAGTGCAAGAAGTAAAAACAGAACTGAATGAACCAATAGGAAATTTAAAAGAGGATATAGCTGAGCTGATGCACAAGATGGGAGAATCATGAAAATCGATTACAAGAGATAGAGCAACACCAGGAAGAACAACAGAAATGGATATCCAAAACGCAGAAGTGGCAGGATGAAATGCAATATAAGCTGGAGGATTTGGAGAATCATCGAAGGAATAACCTCAGGATACGAGGAATACCAGAGGACAGGGAATTTCAAGATAATGCAAAAGTGGCAGCCTCAATTTGCTCGGAAGTGCTCAAGAAAGGAAGAGAGGAGGTATCTCCTGAGGACATTTTAATAGATAGAGCACACAGAACACTAGGGCCAGCATGAACAAAGAGGCCAAGAGACATTATCATTTGTCTGACTAGGTACAAAATGAAAGAGAGCATCACAGCTAAAATGAGAGGCCTAGATTCTTACCTTGCAAGGCTACCCGGTAAATATACATGAGGACTTGTCTGTAGGACTCTGCAACGCAGGAGAGCCATGCAACCATTTACACAAATTTTGTGGAAAGCTGAAATAAAATATAGATGGCTGCACCCCTTTGGACTGTTACTTACCCAGAAAGGGAAAACATGGAGTCAACAAACATTAAAGGAAGCTGAGGCGGTGCTTCAAGAAGCAGGGGTTAATCAAACAGAACTACTAATGGACAATGGACAGAAGTCATGAGACAAAAAACAGCAAAGAGAGCAAAGACAAGAGTTGAATAAAGTTAGAAGGGAGCAGCCAGAGCAGAATAAAGGAAGAAGCAAAGACTGCAAAGAGGGACTGAAGAAATGAGAGGCAGGCAGAGACTAAAAGAATGGTGATAAATATGAAGAGGTGTGGGTGCAGTGAATGGAAGAAAGGCACTATCTAGGATAAGCGCTGTTTTTGTAATGTATTAGAAACATAGAAACATGACGACAGAAAAAGACCACATGGCTTATCTAGTCTGCCCTTCCATATCACCCACTACAACTGTCCCCTTTTTTCCCTTTAGAGATCCTGTGTGTTTGTCCCATGTTTCTTTGAATTCAGATACAGTCCTCATCTCTACCACCTCCACTGGGAGACTATTCCACAGATCCATAAAGAAATATTTCCGCATATCACTCTTGAATCTATCCCCTTTCACCCTCATCCCATGTCCCTTCGTAGCAGAGCTTCCTTTCAATCCAAGAGGCTCTCTTCCTGTGCATTTATGCCACGGAGGTACTTAAAAGTCTCAATCATATCACCTCTATCCCGCCTTTCCTCTAAGGTGTACAGATTAAGATCCCTAAGTCTGTCCTCATATGCTTTATAATGAAGACCACTAACCAATTTAGTAGCCACCCTCTGTACTGACTCCAGCCAGTTTATATCCTTTTGAAGGTGTGGTCTCCAGAACTGAACACAATACTCCAAATGAGGTCGCACCAAAAACTTACACAGAGGCACTATCACCTCCTTTCTTCTGCTGGCCATTCCTCTCCCTATGCACCCAAGCATCCTTCTAGCTTTTGCTGTCTCCTTTTCTATCTGTTTAGCTACTTTAAGATAATCAGACAACCACGCCTAGGTCCCGCTCTTCTTTAGTGGACAAAAAAGTACTTCACCCCCCCCCCCCCCATACTACATTGCCCCCTTGGATTGCTGCAGCCCAAATGCATGACCTTGCTTTTTTTAACATTAAATCTCAGCTGCCAAATTCTAGACCATTCTTCAAGCTTAGCTACACCCCTCCTCATGTTATCTACACCTTCCTGAGTGTCTACTCTACTGCAGGTTTTGGTATCATCCGCAAAGAGGCAAACCTTACCCGACAGCCCTTCCGCTATATCACTAACAAAGATGTTAAAAAGAAACGGACCAAGGGAAGATCCCTGGGGCACACCACTGGTAACCTCCTTCCCCTCAGAATGAGCTACATTTACCTGTACCCTTTGTCGCCTCCCACTCAACCAATTTCTAACCCAAGCAGTAACTTTAGGGTCCATCCCCAGGGTGCTCAGTTTGTTTATAAGTCGCCTGTGAGGAACGGTGACAAAGGCTTTATTGAAATCTAAATACACCACATCCAGGGCTCTCCCTCTGTCCAACTCGGAGTGGAGGAGTAGCCTAATGGTTAAGAACACTGGCTTGGGAACCCAGAGTCCAGGGTTCAATTCCCACTAGCACTCCTTGTGGCCTTGGGCAAGCCACTTAACTCTCCATTGCCTCAGAAAAATCCAAGTTATCAATGTCCCTGTTTAATGTACATTACCAAGTTTAAGTTTCAATGTAAAAGCAGTACATAAAACCTGTTAAATAAATAACTCCCTGGTCACCCAGTCAAAGAAATCAATCAGATTTGTCTGACAAGATCTGCCTCTGATGAATCCATGCTGCCTCGGATTCTGTAATCCGCTGGACTCCAGAAACCTCACTATTTTCTCTTTCAGCAGCGTTTCCAATAATTTACTCACCACCGAAGTTAAACTAACCGGCCTGTAGTTTTCAACCACATCCTTACTTCCGCTTTTGTGTAAAGGCACCACATGAGCCTCTCTCCAGTCCTTTGGCAGCACTCCCGACTCCAACGAGGCATTGAAAAGGTCAGTCAGTGGAGCTGCTAGAACGTCCCCAAGTTCCCTCAGTATTCTAGGGTGTATCCCATCCGGTCCCATCGCTTTGTCTACTTTAAGTTGAGCTAGTTTCTCACGAACACAGTCTTCTGAAAATTGTTCAAGATGTCCCTCGCTTCTGTTCCTATTTGTGGGTGTTTTCTGAGGTCCTGCTCCTGGTTCTTCGTCTGTGAACACAGAACAAAAATATTTGTTAAGCAATTCCGCTTTATCCTTATCAGCTTCTACATATTCCCCCCCTGCACCCTTGAGTCTGACAATACCACTCTTGCCCTTCCTCTTCTCACTAATATATCTGAAAAATGTCTTATCCCCCATTTTATTGCATTGGCTATTTCCTCCTCCTTTTGAATCTTTGCCTTCTTGACAACTTTGCTAGCTTCTCTACGTTTTTCCAAATACAGATGCCTGTCTTCCTCTCTTTGTGATCTCTTGTATTTCATGAAGGCCTCCCTCTTTTTCTTCACTTTTTCAGCTACTTCCTTAGAAAACCATAGCAGTCTCCTTTTCCTTTATTTACCATTTTAACAAAAAGGTTGGTTGCCCTTAAAATATCCCCTTTCAGTTTTGCCCACTGTTTTTCTACATCCCCCAGCTGTTCCCATCCCACTAACGACTCCCTAAGGTATTGGCCCATCTTCGCAAAGTTAGTCTTCCTAAAGTCGAAGATCCTCACCTTGGAATGGATTCTAACAGCCGAAGTCCTAATACTGAACCACACCATCTGGTGATCACTGGATGCAAAATGATCTCCCACTACAACATCAGAAACACTTTCACCATTGGTAAGCACCAAGTCCAGTATAGTCCCTTCACGTGTGGGGTCTGTTACCAATTGCCTGAATAGTTCTCCCTGTAGAGAATCCAGGATCTCCTTACTTCTAGATAATACTGCAGCAGGAATGTGCCAATCAACATTTGGCATATTGAAATCTCCTATCAGTAGCACTTCCCCTTTCCTAGCAATGCTGCATATGTCTTCAATTAACTCTCTGTCCACCTCTTCCTCTTGTGAGGGAGGTCTGTATATCACACCAATGCAAATAGATTTCTCTTTCCCTCTTTCTAGTTTAACCCACAATGCCTCCTCTCTCCCTTTTAAGCTCTGTAATTCCAAAGCTTTAAATAGTAGTTTTTACATATAGTGCCACTCCTCCTCCCCTTCTTCCTCCCCTGTCCTTTCTGAATAAAGTATAGCCAGGTATAGTTACATCCCAGTCATGGTTTTCTGTGAACCATGTTTTTCTGTAACTGCCACTAAAGCCAAGTCAGCCACTCCCACCACAGCTTCAACATCAGGGATCTTATTCCCCATGCTACGGGCATTTATACACACTGCTTTCCATATGTTACCCCTGTTACATTAAATACCTTTATGGAAATGGGCATCACTTAGCTGGGGACTTTCTTCACCTATCCCCAACGAATCTAGTTTAAAGCCCTCTTCAGTAGATTAGCCAGTCTACTACCGAAGATGCGTTGACCTTTCTTGGACAGATGGATGCCATCTCTGCTCTGCAACCCTTGGAACAGCATCCCATGGTCTAGGAAACCAAAACGCTCTTGATGACACCATCCACGCAGCCATGCATTCATCTCCAGGATGCGAGCCTCTCTGCCTTGGCCTTTACCCTCAACAGGGAGGATTGAAGAGAACACCACCTGTGCACCTAACTGGGGGCCTATTATCGGGCCGCACAGATCTGACACTTGATGGACTGGCAGGGGTGGGGAGAGGGGAAACAATACATAGCTATAGAGGCATCTTCTTTTAAAGCGGGGAAAATGGATGTATTACCGTGGATGGCACCAGGAGATTGGCAGTTATGGGGGGGATGGGTACTCCAAGTGTGCACATTTTGATTAAGGTGTGGGATCAAGTGAGAAAGGGGGAAAGCGCTGGAACAGGGGACGAAGTTTCGGTTATGGCCATGTGGTGTGGCTGGCAACACACTCTTCCAGATTGGAAGGGGGGAGTGTATTCTTGATGGGGTAGGCAGGGGCAGAAATATTTTTAATCAGTTTTTAGACGATGGGGCCTTTGTGCCCTTAGAAGAATTGTGTGAGGAGTATGGTTTGCAGGAGGGAGACTGTTTCTATTATGGGCAGGTGTGTCACTTCTTGAGGAGGAGGTTGGGGCAAGAAGGATTTCACAGACCTGGAGGCAATTTGATATGGGAAACAGTTCCTGGGGTTTGTTATTGGCTTTGTATAGGGCAATACGGGGGACAAACATTCAGCAGCTACCATATATGAGGGAATGGGAAAGGGACCTGGATTGTGAGATGCAATGAAAAGAATGGAAGCAGATTGTGGACCAGATATGGCGGGGGCACCACTGTCTATAGCTATTCGGGAAAACTGCTACAAAATTCTAATGAGGTGGTATTACACGCTGGAGCACTTGCAGAGGGTGTTCGCTGCGGTCTCTCTGAAGTGTTGGAGGTGTGGTGTGGAGAAAAAGGGCCTTTTTGGCATATTTGTTGGATTTGCCCCAAGATTCAGGGCTTCTGGAAGCTGGAACAAGATTGGATTGTGAGCTGTTAGGGATTCATTTGGATCTTGACCCCAGAATCTTCTTCATCTCTTGGTGGTGGAAAGCGGGACAGCGTATGTCTTTGTGTGCAGCGCGATTGCTGCATGTTGCAAACAGACGGAGGGCCCTGGACCTCAACCAATGTGTGGAGAGAGTGCAGCAAGTAGTAGTTACGCAGTGGTTATCTGAGCTCCAGCAGCAACGAATGGATCGCTATAATGACTGGGGGGTATTGAACCGAGCCTTAGCAAGGGGGGGGGGGAGGAGTTGAGATATCTCTCATTCTATGATGGATGGAAGGGAATCAGGATAGCGGCATAGAGGGAGGGTGGGGGAGGGATTGGGCAGGGGGATTGTTGAACGTTACTGTTGTTCTTGGCATTGTCATAATTATTGATTTTGATGCTGACTTGGAATGGGGGGGCTTCAGCTACATGGTCGGGTGTAACTGAGGAGGGCAGGTTTAAGTTATTTTGCATCAGGGGAAACATTTGTGTTTGCTCTTCTATAAACTTGAATAAAGAGTAAATTAGACTTACCTGCTAATTGTTGTTCCTTGCGGAACTCTAGTCCAGTCCCGGAACCATAGAGTTGTGAACCTCCACCAGCAGCTTTGGAGACTGAACATCTTCATCTCTTTGATCATCCAGCTATATGCAGCCCCAAGGACCGCCCACACATCAGTACCTATTGACAAAGCATACTAAGCAGAGCAACAAATAAGTAGATATAACAACACAGTGGAAAAAAGGATCCTGACCCTAAAGTTCCCACTACTAGCAAAATTTTTTTTTTCCCAATTGCGTAAGAACAACCTCCCGCCTACGGGAAGGCGGACCAGAACGGCCGTGGCAACCCTTGTGCAAAACGCATGCAACAAGAGACGCCACCGCTCACCCCCAAGATTTGACCCCGAAAGGAAACGAAGGCGTGCTGCAAGCAGAGGAGCTCTGACCGAAAGTATAGAGAACAAAAACCCTGGCAGACTCCTATAATGAATGTACCTTCTTGGCTGGCAGCGAGAACAGATAGACAGGGAGGGATCCGGGACTGGACTAGAGTTCCGCAAGGAACAACAATTAGCAGGTAAGTCTAATTTACTCTTCCTTAGCGTCCCTCTAGTCCAGTCCCGGAACCATAGAGGATGTAACAGAGCAGTAAATCTCAACGGGAGGGCCTCGCTAGTCCAGCCTGAAGCACCCGAGACCCAAACCGCGCATCCGACACCGCCTGCACATCCAGACGATAGTGCTTAGCAAAGGTGTACAAGGACGACCACGTCGCCGCCCGACAAATATCCACCGCCGGTACCAAGCTAACCTCTGCCCAAGACGCCGCCTGCGCCCTAGTCGAGTGAGCCCGAAGCCCGGCAGGAACCATCCTGCCGTGTAAAAGGTATGCCGACGAAATCGCCTCTTTCAACCAGCGGGAAATGGAAGACTTAGACGCCGCTTCCCCCTTGCGCGGACCGCCAAATGCGACAAATAGGCGATCGGACTTACGGAAGACCGCCGTTTCCCTCAAATACCGACGAAGAGCTCGACGGACATCCAACGCGTGCAAGGAGTTATCCACATGCTTGCCCCGTTCCTTGGCAAACACCGGGAGAGACACCACCTGATTCATGTGAAACGCCGAAACTACCTTAGGCAAAAACGCGGGAACCGGTCGCAATACCACCTTGTCGGCAGAGAAAGACAGATAGGGTTCCCTACATGAAAGAGCCTGCAACTCCGAGATCCTGCGAGCTGACGAGATCGCTACCAGAAACACCGTTTTCAACGTCAAGTCCTTCAATGAAGCTTGCGCCAAGGGTTCAAACGGCGAAGCCACCAGAGACCTCAACACCAAATTCAAGTCCCACGAGGGCACTAAAGCCCTGCACGGAGGACGCATAAGCAACACCGCTCGCAAGAAGCGCTTCACGTCCGCATGGGACCCCAATAACTGGCCCTGAACCTTGCCTCGAAAACACGCAAGAGCTGCAAGTTGTACCCTCAACGAACTGGCCGCCAGGCCCTTGTCCACCCCTGCTTGCAAGGAGGAGAGGATCTGAGGAACGGAGGTCCGCAAAGGCCGCAACTCGCGAGCCGCACACCAGCTCTCAAAAATACGCCAGACCCGGACATACGCTAGCAACGTAGACCGACGCCGCGCCCGCAACAAGGTAGCAATGACCTCCAGAGAATAACCTTTGGCTCTCATTCGCGCCCTCTCAATAGCCATGCCGTAAGCGAGAATCGAGCCACCTGAGGCATCTGCAGCGGCCCCTGCCGAAGGAGATCCGGCCGAGGAGGAAGGAGCCACGGATTGGCCACACTCAACCGCGCCAGATCCGCATACCAAGGCCGACGAGGCCAGTCCGGGGCAATCAGAACCACGGGACCCGGATGCCGCTCGATCCGCTGTACCAGGCGACCCAGCAGAGCCCACGGAGGAAAGACATAGAGCAGCCCGTACCTTGGCCACCTTTGTGCCAATGCATCAAGGCCTTCCGACATGCGTTCCCGACGCCTGCTGAAGAACCTTTCGACCTGCGTGGACTCGAAGGTCGCCATGAGGTCCATTATCGGCAGACCCCAACAACGGACCAGCAACGCAAATACCTCGGGATGTAGAGACCACTCTCCGGGGTCTACCCTGCGACGACTCAGAAAGTCCGCCTCCACATTGTGAACCCCCGCGATATGCTGGGCCGACAGACACTGAAGATGCCGCTCTGCCCAATCCAGAAGCAGATCCGCCTCCGCTTCCAACGCCACGCTGCCTGTGCCTCCCTGGCGATTTATGTAGGCTACCGTGGAGGCATTGTCGGATAGCACCCTGACCGCCGCTCCCTGCAGCCAAGGCTGAAACGCTGTCAGAGCCAACCACACGGCTCTCATTTCCAGTCGGTTAATGGACCACCGGCTCTCCCGCGAGGACCACTGGCCCTGAGCAATCTGGCCCTCGCAATGAGCCCCCCAGCCGCTCAAACTGGCATCCGTCATCAGCAGACGCCAGACGGGAGACTCCAAGGGCATACCGTTCGCCAGAGAGCGCCGACGCAACCACCAGCGAAGGCTGCGCCGAACCTCCAAGGGGCAAACTGACGAGCTAGCGAGTCGGACTGATGACACCATCAATGCAGCAGCGCTCGCTGCAGAGGCCGCATGTGCGCCCTTGCCCACGGAACTACCTCGATGGTCGACGCCATCGTGCCGAGAAGCTGAAGGTATTGCCAAGCCGAGGACGCCCGTCTCGCTAGAAACTGCTCCACCAGCCGCCTCAGGGCCCGCGCTCTGTGCACTAGGAGGAAAACCTTCCCGTTGCCGGTCTCGAAACGCGCCCCCAAATATTCCAAGGTCTGCGAGGGAAGAAGGCTGCTCTTCGCCCGATTGACCACCCAACCTAACGACTGCAAAACCTGTACGACCCGCGCCGTCGCCCGGAGACTATCCTCCCTCGACTTCGCCCGGATCAACCAGTCGTCGAGATAGGGATGCACGAGGACACCCTCCTTCCGCAGGAACGCCGCTACCACCACCATGATCTTCGTGAAGACCCGTGGCGCTGTCGCTAGGCCGAAGGGCATGGCTTGAAACTGAAAATGGCCCATCGGCAGCGCAAACCGCAGAAATATTTGATGTTCCCGGCGAATGGGAATGTGCAAATAGGCCTCCGTAAGGTCTAGGGACGTTAGGAATTCCCCCTCGCGGACCGCCGCTATGACCGAGCGCAGCGTTTCCATGCGAAAATGCGACACCCAGAGACACCGATTCACTCTCTTTAAATCCAGGATTGGTCGAAAGGTGCCCTCCTTTTTCGGCACGACAAAGTAGATGGAGTATCGACCGGACCCTAACTGCCCCTCCGGCAGGGGGGCGACCGCCCGGAGCCGAAGCAGCCGGGAAAGTGTATCGGATACGACTCGTCGTTTCCAGGGAGCGCTGCACGGGGACATAACGAAGGAATCGAGCACCGGTCAATGTAGCTCGAGCGCATATCCCTCTCGTATCACTTCTAACACCCACCGATCGGATGTGATAGCGGCCCAGGCAGGGTAGAAATCCCGCAGTCTGCCCCTATAGGAATCACCGCCACCGGAGCCGGCCTCGCTTCATTGCGACTTTTTGGGGACCTGCGCCTGGAAGGAGCCAAAACCTCTACCTGCCCCCCGAAATCCGCGGAAACTCTGTCCGCGCCCCAGATATCTGGAACGCTGGGACTGACCAAAGCGGGAGGCACGAAACCTCCGAAAGGACTGCTGAGACCCCCGGAAGGTGAAGGTCGGCTTCCCCTGCTTGGGCTTATCCTCCGGAAGCCGACCCCCCTTAGAATCCCCGAGATCTTTTACCAACCTATCCAAGCCCTCTCCAAATAACTGCCTGCCCTTAAACGGCAGCTTACTAAGGCGAGCTTTAGAAGAGCCATCAGCCGCCCAATTGCGTAACCAAAGAGAACGACGCGCCGCTACCACCAACGCCATGCCGTTAGCTAACCCCCTAATGAGGTCATAGTGGATATCCGCCAAATAAGCGGTACCCGATTCCAATCTGGACGCCGCGGCCTCTTGTTCCGCCGACTGGGGCCCCTGGAACTGTTGAGACCAGCGGAGGCAGCCGCACGCCACCCAGGCTCCGGCCACCGCCGCCTGCATTGACAGGGCAGCAACATCAAACGCCTGTCTCAGCAAGCTATCAACTTTTCGATCCTGCGGGTCCTTCAATGCCGCAGCACCTTCCACCGGGATAGTAGTCCGTTTAGTAACCGCGGAAACTGCCGCGTCCACCTTCGGCGAACGAAAGAGCTCTCTATCAGCCTCCGACAGAGGATACAACTTAGGCAACAGTCTAGCCCCGCGCAAAGCGGACTCTGGACTGTTCCACTCCTCCTGGATCATAGCTTTAAAAACCCTATGGAGCGGAAAGACTCTGTGGGAAGTGCGCACCGCCTGCATCAAGGGATCCTCCAACTTGTCCTCCGCAGTGGCATCTTCCACGGGCATGTACAATACCTTGAGGGTTTCGGCAATCAGTGACGGAAGTTCCTCTTTACGAAATACACGCACTATTCTACTACTCTGCTCGTCGTCCAACAACTCGCCGTCTTCTAAATCCTCCGCAGACTCCAGCTCAAGAGCCTCCCCCAGCCCCTCGTGGAACTCGTCCCCAGGAGGCGCAGAATCCGCAACACTCGGGGGCCGGCTCTTCTTTTGTGAACCAGTGTCTCCCTCCACTGAAAGTGGACGCTTTAGCCCACGGCGGGGCAGGACCGAGCCTCCCCCCGCCGGCTGCAAGAGAGCCAGAGCCTCCTGCATGAGAGAGAAAAAGGCGGGTGGAACTCCCAGGGATCCCTCCTGGACGCCCCCCGCCAACAGGCGCTCCGGCACCGCAGAAATCCCCGGACCAAGGACCGTCTCTGCCTGCTCTGATGTCCCTTCTGTAGATACAGGTGGGAGATCTGCACTGGAGCCCGCCAGAGGATCCTCCATGCCAGCACCCACAGCAGAACAAGTGGCAGAGACTCGGGCTTCCAAATTACTACTTCTACGAATGCCACAGACCAGACACCAAGGACTAGGAGGCATGGCTATGCACACAGCCCTTTGCCAGCAAAGCAGGAATACCTTGCTGAAGCAAACAGAGCAGAAAAAAATCGTGATTTTAAAAGTGCTCAAAAACGCTCCAAATTGCAGGATTAGATAGAGCTGGAGTCAATTAGCTGATATCTGACCAAGAAATGCAAAAACGAAGCTCCTATCCCTAAAAAAAACACGAAGAAAAACAACTTTGAAAACAAATCCAAAATGGCCGCCGGACCCGATCCCGCCAAAAAAAGGACCAGAAAAAATACCCAAAAGGTCTAAAACACTCCCCAGAGCTGATTCCAGGCCACCCCAAGGCCTCCACCACTGCCTTTAGAAAGAAAACCTTCAAACTCTACTCACCCACACACAGGAGTGGAGGGGGGGTCAAAACACTGAGAGTGCTGTCCAGCGTGCCTGTCACAAGCTCTGAGTAGCAGTTATCAGAGTCAATAACAGAGTAATAACCGCTCAGGGCAGCTCGGGGAACCCCTAAATCAGTCAGGGGACCCTCAGAGCCTACTGCTGTATTCAATTGCTGCCTGTAATTGTCTTCAACCTTCTCCTCACCCACCAAGGGGGTTCGGTAGAAAGGAGACCTGTGTCCTGTGCAGCTCCCCTGCTTGTTTGACCTATGGGGAGACTGACAGAGACAGAGAGAAAAAGACAGATTAGAGAAAGACAGAAGGGACACAGTCAAAGATTTCCTCCACAGCAGCAGCCTAGCACCTAAATCTAGAAAATAATAAAACACTAAAGCTCTGCTTATTTGTTCCTAAGGAGCCCAGCTCTGGGCTCTGACTTCCAAGCTGCTTGGAGACTGAGATACTGATGTGTGGGCGGTCCTTGGGGCTGCATATAGCTGGATGATCAAAGAGATGAAGATGTTCAGTCTCCAAAGCTGCTGGTGGAGGTTCACAACTCTATGGTTCCGGGACTGGACTAGAGGGACGCTAAGGAACAGTCAATTATTAAAAAAGAAAAAAAATTCCAAATCCACCCTCACAGCAAATGGTCTAGCTGAGTGTCCAGGAGAAAAGACAGCCCTTTACAGAGAGCTTGTCTGTGCTCCTGTCAGGAGCTGCTCAGATAAATTCATTACTACTGTTCCTATTGTCTCAACTGCTTTTTAGGCCGCGTCCATGGCCTTCTTTGATATTGCTCCTAATCGATAAGTTGATTCCATCTCTCATTTTCTTCTCCTAGCCACTGCTTTTCTCTAAAAAACATAAAAATAAAATAAAAAATAAATAAAAAAATGTTCCACCTCAGAATGCTGTGCCTCAGCACCAGAAGACTCATCAGATGAAAAATCAAACACTAAACGTCTCAGAGTCCTCCTCTTGGGATTCATCCAAGCATAAATATAACCAGTCTTATAATCAGAATTATCCCTCTCTAATTTTTGTAGTTTAATCTTCTTCAATTCTGAGCTAAATTGTTCAGTCTGTGCACTTAACCATTCCTGTTATCGGTTAAAAATCATCTAAAGATGACACAGTTTTCAGCTGAAGCGACTACACTTCCAGATCTTCTTGAAATGTATTGATATGATCTTAATTGCAGACACTATGAAGGAGTTTAAGATCTAACAAACATTTGTTAGAATAGAAACATGACAACAGAAAAAGACCATATGGCCTGTCTAGTCTGTCCTTCCATATCAACTACTATAGTCCCTTTTTTAGAGATCTTCAGTATTTGTCCCATGCTTTCTAGAATTCAGATGCTGTCCTCATCTTTACAACCTCAACTAGGAAACTATTCCATGCATCTACCACTCTTTCCGTAAAGATATATTTCCACATATTACTCCTAAGTCTATCACCTTTCACCCTCATCCTATGTCCCCTCATAGCAGAGATTGCTTTCAATGGAAAGAGGCTCTTCTCTTGTGCATTTGCCTCATGGAGGAATTTAAACATCTATCAAATTCTCCTCTATCCTGCCTTTCCTAACATTTACATATTACGCTCCTTAAGTCTAGCCTCATACGAAGACCACATGGAAATTACACTTACCTGGTAATTGTTCTTCCTTGAGGGACGACAGTTTAGTCCTCCACTTCTGGGTTGTGCACCTCCTCCTGCAGCATGGAGACTGGGCATGTCACAAAAACATGACATCACTGGATGTGGTCTGCTGGCCTCTCCCATCATCCCTAGTGAACTATTGACAAAGCACACTTAAAGGAGCAACAAATAAGTATCTAATAAAAACAGTTTACGTGAATGTATAACAACTACTTTATACAAGAAAATTTGGACGGAAGCTAGGCTTTGCACCTTGTGCCTTTTCCTTCCGCCTCTGCCATAAAGGTAGGCCAGAAAGAACCAGAAGAGGCAAAGAATCATAGAAAGACATCTACTTACTCATAAACTCACCTTTCTCCCGGCTGAACATCCACCGCTTAGCATACTACCCCGGGTGGGAATGAGGACTAAACTGTCATCCCTCAAGGAAGAACAATTACCAGGTAAGTGTAATTTCCATTTCCTTATCGGTCCTCCAGTTTAGTCCTCCACCTCTGGGATGTAACAGAGCAGTACTTATTGGGAGGGACCCATCCAGCCGGCCTGCAACACCGCCACCCCAAATACAGCATCCTTCGCTGCCAAAACATCCAGGCGGTAGTGCTTACTGAAAGTGTGAAGGGACGACCAAGTAGCCACCCTACAAATTTCCACAAGCGACACTAAGCTGTGTTCCACCCATGAAGCCGCTTCCGCTCTGGTAGAATGAGCCTGTAATCCCGCTGGCACCTGTCGCCACGACAACAGATATGCTGAAGCAATCGCCTCTCTGATCCAGCGAGAAATAGAGGCTTTCGCCGCTGCCTCCCCTTTACGGGACCCACCGAACAGAATGAACAGATGGTCAGATTTGCGAAAAACCTCTGAGACCTTCAAATACTGATGCAAAATACGTTTTAAGTCCAAGCGTCGCAAACCACAATCCGTTGCGTGATCCTCTGCCGAACCCAGCATCGGCAGAGAAAACATCTGATTTAAATGAAATGGAGAAACGACTTTAGGCAAAAAGGAGGGCACCAGCCGAAGCACCACCTTTTCCCTAGAAAAAGACAGAAACTGCTCTCTACAAGACAACGCCTGTAACTCTGAAATTCGTCTCGCTGAGCAAATGACCACCAAAAACACCATCTTCAATATCAAATCTTTTACAGACGCCTGATGTGAAGGTTCAAAAGGCTCCCTAGCCAGGGCCCCTAAAACCAAGTTGAGATCCCAAAGGAGGAACCACAATTCTACGAGAGGGAAGCAACCGGGATACTGCTTTGAGAAAACGCACACGTGAGCATGTGCACCAAGCACTATTCCCTGCACCTTGCCCCTATAGCAAGCCAGCGCGGCTAACTGTACTCTCAAGGAACTGGCCGCCAGGCCCTTTTCAAAACCACCCTGCAGGATGCTTAAAACCACTGCAACGGACATGGTCACCGCGCACACTTGTCTCCTCGAACACCAATCCTCAAAAATGCGCCATATGCGAACATATGTCAGAGACGTATACAACTTCTGTGCCTGAAGTAAAGTCGCAATGACTGCTCCGGAGTAACCTTTTTTCTTTAAACCCGCCCTTTCAATGGCCAAACCGTAAGCGAGAACTGATCCACGTGGGGCATCCGCAGAGGCCCTTGAAATAACAGACTGTTTGATGTCGGCAATCTCCACGGCTCTCCAGAAGGCGAATGAGATTGGCATACCACGGACGTCTGGGCCAGTCCGGAGCCACCAGCAACACTCTCCCCGGGTGAGTCTCGATACGCTGTTCCACCCGACCTATGAGTGCCCACGGAGGGAATACATAGAGGAGACCCGACACCGGCCAGCATTGCAGCAGTGCGTCGATCCCCTCCGAGATCCTTTCTTGCTGTCTGCTGAAAAACCGACTGGCCTTTGCCGAGTGAAAGGTCGCCATGAGATCCATGATCGGCGACTCCCACCTGCGTACCACCAGTGCAAACACCTCTGGATTCAATTCCCATTCTCCGGCAGCCATCTGAACTCTGCTGAGAAAATCCACCATCATATTGTCTTTCCCAGCAATGTATGCTTCCGAAATCGCTTGCAGATGAGGTTCCACCCAAGCAAAGAGCGCCTCTGCTTCCTCTTCCATGGCTGTACTTCTTGTACCCCCCTGCCGATTGATGTAGGCCACCGTTGCGGAGTTGTCCGACAGCACTCTTACCGCCCGACCCCGCACCATCACCTTGAAGGATTGCAATGCCAACACCACTCTGAGTTCCAATCTGTTGATTGACCACAGACCTTGCGTGAAGAGCTCCCTGCAATGCGTTCCCCATCCCGCGAGGCTTGCATTTGTCAACAATGGTAGCCACTCTGGCTGCTAAAGGAGCATCCCGGCCGACAAGGATTCTGGAAGTAGCCACCACAGCAACGCTCGTCTGACCCCGACACCAGGGGTAAACACAGACCTCTGTAAATAGGCCTGGGGCACCTGGGGATAGGGCAGACCTGCGCACATCAACAGGCGCACCCTAGCATAGCGCCATGATTACCAACTGACCTCTGTAAAAAGGCCTGGGACCACCTGGCTATACGGCAGACCTGCGTCCAATGCAACGGAGGGAATCTCAGCTCCGTTGCTCAGAGCCTTAAAGGGGCCTTACCTCCTTTATTTTAAGTTACCTTTTATTTTTTTTATTTTATTTTTTTTTTTAACTAAAACTACCTATCCCTACTCTACTGCCTTAACCACTAGGCTCACCTGTCCTCAGCTGCTTGGAGACTGAACTAACTGGAGTAAGGAGGCGAACCCTGGACTATATATATAATAATAGATAGATAGATAGATATAGATATATAGATAGATATAGATCTATCTATATAAAGGCATCTCCAAAAGAGTGAAGTGTTCAGTCTCCAAGCTGTGGGAGGAGGAGCATAAAACCCAGTGGTCGGGACTAGACTGGAGGAACAATAAGGAAATTCAGTTTAGCAATTGTCATGACTTAAAAACTAGAGTAGCTGGAGAGAGAAAGGATGGCAGGAGGAATGAGAGGAAGGGAGGGGAGAGGGAGAGGGGGAGGGGAACATTTAGGGGGATGTAAAGGAAGGTTGCATTTGTAAGGGGGGAGCAATGTGTTATGAAGGGTAAATTATGTAGAGCATGTCTAATGCTGAGAAAAAAATATGTTGTAATCTGAAATGCTGCTCCTAATAAAAAATAAAACTAGAGTAGCTTCCCTTACAACATACAAGCATCTCACCCAAAAAAAAAAAAAGACTAATCTAACTTCTCTTCTCTACATGAGTGGGTTTTGTGCTATTTGGATATTCTCGTTTAAAGTAAAAATGTGAGGGCGACATGTCAAAACAGAGGTTAGTGGATTTTTTTAAAATTCTAGTCCCAGAGACTAGGATTTGATGGTTATGGATGCAACTTGTTGGATGGTAATTTCTGTATCTTAAAATAAAAAACAAATATAGTGCATTATGTAAGATCATTTAAATTCTACTGGAACAAACTTTCTTTTTTTGTACACTGATTCTAGCTCTGTTACTAACAGAGAATATTAAGCCATTGAGTTGTATCTGCTCTTCTTGTCAGCCATTAACATATAGGAGGGAGGCGACTGCAGAGTTACTGTGAGAGCAGCCAAACACTATAAAATAAAGGGGGAGAAGAATACAACATGTGAACAAGAAAAAGTGCAATATCACTGATAAAAAGGCAGAATTCAAACTAAAATGCCACAAGAAAAAAACAGAGGCATTTCAACAAGCAGAAAAGTCCAAATGGGTGGACACCTGCTTGCCATCTGTTCCAGCTTGCCGCGTTATCTTGGCACCATCAGGAGGGGTTTAAAGCACAGCCCTATTGTTTGTCAGTTGGAGAGTGCTACCTGATGCTGCAGGACTTGCCGGGATCAACTGCTGTGCTTACAGGTCAGGCAACTGGGTGAATATCTGCTTGCGCGCTACCCTATTGTCATCAGGAGGGGTTTAAAGCATGGTCATGTACCACGGGACACGTCCAAAGAGGCATGTCCTGCCCCTTTGGAGCATTAGATTGGACTGGACTACAGTATGGGCAAGCGGAAGAAGATGATCAGTAGCATGAGTACTATGAAGACATCTAAGACTGTGAAGGCATTGGGTCCTATGGACAAACGTGTGGTACTTGCTACTAGAACCCCTGAAGATGCATATTTGCCTTTGACTGGCAGCTTGTCCTCTCTGTTGTTGTTAAGTGCCGTCGAGTCTAAGTCGACTCATGGCGACCCTCTGGATAGCTATCCTAAATTGTGTTCGGTCTTCAGTCAAGCGGCTCATTGTGGACAGACTGGTACCCGTAGCTGCTGTTATTGTATCGATCCATCTCATTGCTGGCCTCTTTTGCGTTGACCTTCTATCTTGCCAAGCATGATGTCTTCCTCTAATGATCTCTCTCTTCGCATGAAAGTCGAAGTCTTGTCATCTGAGCTTCTAAAGAAAGCTTAGGTTTGATCTCCTCTAGTACCGACTGGTTTGTTCATCGGGCAGTCCATGGTATACACAGTATTCGCCACCAACACCATAATTCAAAAGGCATCAATTTTCTTCCTGTCTTTTTCACTGTCCAGCTTTCACATCCATATGATGTTATTGAAAATACCATGGCTTGAACAAGTCGAATCTTTGTATGGAGAGAGACATCTCTGCTCTTCAGAATCTTATCTAGGTCTTTCATAGCCATTCTGCCAAGAGCAATGCGTCATCTGATTTCTTGACTGCTTGTTGCTTCTTTATTGATGGTTGATCCAAGTAGGTTAAAGTTGTTCACGATTTCAATTTCTTCTCCTTCAACGATGAACCTGTTGATTATGCCAGTTGTCATGATCTTTGTCTTCTTTACATTAAGGTGCAGGCCCATTTTGAGACTATGTTCTTTGATTGTGAGAAGCAAATGTTTCAGATCATCTTCACTTTCAGCCAGTAATGTGGTATCATCAGCATAGCGAAGGTTGTTGAGTCTTCCACCAATCTTCACACCTCTGTTGTCTTCATACAATCCTGCTTCTCTGATGATTTGTTCTGCATATAAATTAAATAGGTAAGGGGAAAGTATGCAGCCTTGTCTTACACCTTTGCTTATTTTAAATCATTCTGTTTCATCCTGTTCTGTTCGAACTGTTGCTTCTTGATCAATGTACAGATTGTGCAAGAGAACGATCAGGTCTTCTGGTATATCCATGCTTCTTAATGTGGCCCAGAGTTTCTCATGGTTTACACAGTCAAAAGCCTTGCTATAGTCGATAAAGCACAAATAGATATCCTTTTGGTATTCTTTAGTCTTTTCAAGGATTCATCTCACATCCGCAATGATGTCTCTCGTTCCTCGCCCTTTCCTGAAACCTGCTTGCACTTCAGGTAGTTCTTGTTCCATGTATGGTTGTAGTCTCTTTTGAATAATCTTCAGTAGAATCTTGCTGGCATGTGGGATCAGAGCGATTCTGCGATAATTTCCACAGTCAGTTGGATCACCTTTCTTTAGTATTGGTATAAACACAGATCTTTTCCAGTCAGTTGGCCATGATGTTGTCTTCCATATTTCTTGGCAGAGCCTTGTAAGTACGGTAACAGCTACATCCGATTGCTGTAATACGTCTATGGGAATGCTATCAATGCCTGGTGCTTTGATAAGACTTTCAATGCTGCTTCAACTTCTTCTTTCATCACCAATGCTTCCTGATCATAAGGTACAGGTTGAAACGGCTGTTGGTCCACTTGATCTTTATCATATAAAAACTCTGTATAGTCCTTCCACCTTTTCTTGATCTTCTCAGCATCATTCAACATAGAACCTTGAGCATCTTGTAACATTTCAATTCGAGGCTGGAACGTTTTCTTTAACTCTCATAGCTTTAGGAAAACCGATCTTGTTCTTCCTCTAATAGTTTCTGCTTCTATTTTCTTGCACATGTCATTGTAGTACTTTTCCTTGTCCTGTCTTGCTGCACGTTGGAAATCTCTGTTGAGTTCTGTGACTGTCTTTCTTTCTCTTCTGGCTTTAGCTTCTCTGCGTTTCTGGGCAATTTTCAGAGTTTCTTCCGTCATCCATTTTGGCCGTTTTTGCTTTTTCACCTTTTGTAGAGACTTCTCGCTTTCTTCCAACACAACCTTCTTGATGTCATTCCATAACTCTTCTGGAGCTCTGTCATTTGTATCTAAAGCAGCAAATCGATTTTGCAGGCAGCCTTTAAATTCCAGTGGTATATTCTCAAGGTCATATTTTGCTGCATTCATGAGTGGTTTGCTCTTTTTCAACTTTAGCTCGAGTTTGCATACTAGTAGTTGATGATCTGTACCACAGTCATCTCCAGGTTTTGTCTTTGTTGATGTTACAGAGCTTTTCCATCATTGACTTCCACCGATGTAGTCAATTTGATTTTTATATAATCCATTGGGTGAGGTCCATGTGTACAGCTGCCGCTTGTGTTGCTGGAAGATGTTTAAGATGACTAGATCGTTGGTCTTGCAGAATTCTATCAGTCTTTCTCCAGCTTCATTTCTGTTGCCAAGTCCATATTTAACAACTACTTTCCCTTCTTTGTTGCCAACCTTCGTGTTCCAGTCACCCATGACTATCAGGATATCCTGTTTGCATGTTCTGTCAATTTCAGCTTGTACTTGTTCATAGAACTCTTCAATTTCATTCTCTTCTGCAGCTGTTGTTGGGGCATATACTTGAATTTATTTATTTATTTAGTGTACACTTGTATCCCGCCACTTCCAGCGATCAGTGGCGGTTTTCTATACAAAAGGGTGCGGTTGTACAGGCCAGAATTTAAGCATACAGTAGGATTGCAGGGGAGGGTAATAGTCACAGCAAACGGTTACAGATTTACATTTGATTGCTTGAGAGGAGGCTTTACATATATACATAAATTACATAATTTCAGGATGCATTTCTTGTTGATATGAATTTTAGTAGACATGTTGTTCGGAAAGGGTTACATTGACTAGGTTAGGTTGTAATGAGTCTGAAATAGGTGAGTCTTAAGTTTTTTCCTGAAGTCCTTCAGGTCCTTGTTTGCTCTCAGTTCGTAGGGCATTTGGTTCCAGAGTCGTGGAGCCATAAAGGAGAACGCTCTGTTAGTGGTGTTAGCATTGCAATTTCTCAGGCTACTCGGGACTTGAAGGGTATTGCTATTTACTGTTCTTCTGCTTCTGTTGATTGGTTGTGCTGAGATTAAGGTGTTGAGGTAAGAGGGTGCTATGTTATGAACAAGCTTGAAAGTGGTTACTAATATCTTATATTGGATGCGGGCCGTGATGGGGAGCCAATGTAGCTCAATTAGGACGGGAGTGATGTGCTCAGTTAGACCTTTTTTCATGATGACTCGGGCTGCTACGTTTTGTGCCAATTGCAGAATGTTAAGGGTTTTTTTAGGCAGACCTTGTAGAATGGCGTTGCAGTAATCCAGGTGGGGAATGATGAGGGCTTGTGCCACTGTCCTGAAGTCGGAGTAATCAATAATGTTCCGTAGCGGTTGCAGGACTCTTAATTTGTGGAAAATGGCCCGATTGGTAATTCGGAGGTGCTTGTCCATATTTAGGCTGCTGTCCAGCATTACTCCCAGGTATTTTATTTCGGGCTTTGTGGTATAAACGTTATTGTTCATGGTAACCGTTGGTGGAGGGTTGAAGTCATGTTTTCTGGAGATGCACATCACTTCTGTTTTTTTATGGTTGATTGACATATTGTTGCGTTGCAGCCAGGTTTGTAGTTCGCTTAGGCCAGGGGTGTCCAAACCTGTCCTGGAGGGCCGCAATCCTGGCAGGTTTTTGGGATAGCCCTAATGAATATGCATGAGATATATATGCATTAGAGATAGCCTCCCAACCTGACTGGTTTGTGGCCCTCCAGTACTGGATTGGGAGACTCCTGCCTTACACCTCTGTCATTTAAGATTGTGAGTGGGCAAGGTACAGATGTCCTAGACATCAAAAGGGTAGACAGAATTTGTCACATTGCTCCTCGATTCTCACCACCACCAAAAAGTTGTCTAATTGACAACATTTTGGTGGTGGTGAGAAGCGAGGAGGACTGTGACAAAGTCTATCTACCCTTTTGATGTCTAGGACATCTGTACCATGTCCACTCACAATCTAATTTAGGAGGGGGGGGGGGAAATCCCACCCCCGTTATCCAACATTGGTGTTTCAGGCTTGTTGACCTCCTTGCCTGTTTCGGCTGGGGGTTCCTGGCCTGATTCAACAATTGAGGGCGGCTCTCCTTGCGGCATGGGCCTGCTGGTGGGAGAAGTTCCTCTCCCACGGGTTGTTGAAGTTAAGGAGACCCTCAATTCCTCCCAGGCTTTGTTGGCCCCTGCTACTTTGGATGATCAGTCACAGGAAGTTTCTTTGAAGGATATTTGGATTTTATTGACCTGAATGGACACTTTGCTGTCTTCCATTGTGTTACAGTTCACTACAGTTACCCAAGAAACAGAAGATAAGCTTGCTCGGCATGATAAATGTATGATGTTTTTTTCAGTCTCGCTGTTTGAAAATTGAGGCTCAGGGTTCCACTGTACAGGGAGCCGTGTCCTCTTCTATAAAAGATAGCTCTTGTTACATCGGCAACAGGAGACATTAGAAAATGTTGTTAGAGCAAAGAATCTGAGGTGCCTTAATTCTTCTAAAACACATTACCTTTCTGCTGATATTCTCTTTCAAAAGTATTTGAAAGAAGTTTTGGGGTACCAGGATCCTGCTGATTTTACCTTTAATAAATGTATTATCTTCCTCTCTCTAAGAAAGTTATTAATGGGGGGGCCACTCTCTAGTTTCAGTGGATACCTTGAATGTTTCAGAGTTCATCGAGTCCTCTTTGGATTAAATTTCTACTAGGGCGACTTTACTGGCTTCCTTTCACACTGAAATTGATAAGAATTTAGTGTTCAAATTTTTTTTTTCAATTAATTATTCTGTGGGCAAAAGATAAATATCTTCCTGGACATTTTCCAGGCAGATACTGGCGAGGTGTAAGGCCTCTCTAGCCCCGAAACCTTGTATTCTTGAAGTGGGGGCAACTTTCTTTTTGAAATTTCCCTGTAAATGTCTGGTTAGGTTAGAGAAAGTTTCATATGGCTTTTTTTTTAGCCTTTGCAAGTGGAAGAATTTTTGAAGTATCATTCATCTTAATTATATCTTAGTGGTATGAGATATTTATATTCGTTGGATAGCTTAGTATGATTGGGATAGAAGGAAACTGGGCTAGTACTGCTGAAAAAGTTGTGTGTTACTGATTCTTTGTTTATGCGGTATATTATGGTATCATTCTTCCATAATGTGGACTTGTGCAAAATTTCAAGGTGTAGTCATTGTGGGATTGTTTTGTTTTGGGTTTTGTAATCCTTATTGTTCTTTGTAAGTATTTTTGGAGATGTTAAAAAAAATATATATTGCATTATGTAAGATCATTTAAATTTTACCGGAACAAACTTTCCGTTTTGTACAGTGATTCTAGCTCCGTTACTAACAGAGAATATCATCTGCTCTTCTTGTCAGCCATTAACATATAGGAGGGAGGCGACTGCAGAGTTACCGTAAGAGCAGCCGAGCACAATAAAACAAAGGGGGAGAAGAGTACAATACAACATATGAACGAGAAAAAGTGCAACACCAACAAGAAAAAGTCAGATTTCAAACTAAAACGCTACAAGAAGAAAATGGAGGCGTTTCAACAAGCAGAAAAACTGTTCCTCAACGACTCTAAATACTGTAAAGACATAGACAAAAATAAAAAGGCATTATAGGGCGACCTAACATAATAATGAGTGTCCTTTTGGGGTGTTTCCTCTACCGCCCCTTCTTCCCCGTCCAGCAATCCTTCGTCAGCCGAAAATCCGCCGAGCCGGCTGTAGTCAGCGCTATTACTGTTATCACCACTCCGAACTGCTACATAACAGTCTTCAGTCCAAGACACGGAGCAGTCGCAACCGGCCCCAGTGTTCCTACTGGGCTCACTACGGTTACTCTTAGAATGAGCCACAAAACAACACAAACACAGCAATCCTAAGCTGTCCGCAGTGGAACTCACCTCCTCTACTGTCTGAAACTCGTCCATCTTCACTCCCGCTGTTGCCCTTACTCACACTCCTACACCGCGCCTGCGCACTATCGCCGCGTCCCTAGCGAACAATGCTCCAGGCAACGCGCGCGCGCTGCACACTGGGAAGGAAACAGTCAGCAGTGCGAGTACCGTACTATTGAGGGATAGAGTTTTGGATGTGATTGCGAAAAGAAGACCAAAGTAGATTTTGGGACGGGTTAAAATGAATTATCCGAAACAGTTCTCGGTTTCGTTATTCAGCAGACAGAAAAAAAAGAGGGTTGAATGCGTATTCAATGTTGTCGTAGGCAAATAGTTGTTATTGGGTTTGCTGCTATTCATCTGGCGTGTCTGGTTGTCCTGGTGATAGACTCCCCGCAACCTAATACAGAGTTTCCAGTAGGTTACCAGCTGCAAGAAATCTGTTCCTCGCATAAATGCACGTAACGTTTTGCCTTTCATTCGAAAAGAATTTAATCTGCAGTCATCAAACTTCTGAGACCACCTAATGAAAATAAAAAAAATGCCCCCCCCCCTCCCAATAGAAATAATGATGGTATGAAGGCACACATTGCATTTTTGAAATAAGGAGGAAAAGGACTCTTGGCAAAGGAAAACCTTATATTTATTGCGAAAACCTTTTGTAACATACTGTACAACTGGGTTAACATGATATTGTAGCAGCAGAGCGCAGACAAACCAATGATACCAGGAGTCTGTTCAGAAGGTCCAAATCATTTATTTGTGCACAAGTCTCAAGCAGAATCAAATTCAAAATGGCTGAGCAAAGTTTTCTGGCAATACAATAACTTTTATAGACTTTTACTCCATTCTAGGTATAGAAAAACATTTCATTGGTCCCGGTAACCTCCCGTACCTCTTCTATTGGTCCCGGTACTGATATGATTATCCAATTATGTTCTCTCAGTGGGCTTGGCACCTGCTCACCCCCCTTCTAGTCCCAATTACAATGGTCAGTTCACTAACTTGTTACTTTCCTTCTTTCAAGGCTATTGGGCTAGTTGCTACGTGCAGTGAAGCAGGGCTCTAGAACCTTTCTGTCAGCAGTTTTAAACATGAATTTCTGTATTTTTCCATCTGTTCTGCTTGTCTAAGCTAATTCAATATTTTACTGAGTTCTCAATTATATAGCAGCATATTGGGGATGTGCAATTCCTATAGGCCTCTTCACAAGCTTCATTTACAGGTCAAGCTAGTTAGGTTTACTTATGTCAGACATTGTGGATCACAGGCCTACACCTGCCACAATATCCCTACCCATCTCTCCTCACTTACTTTTCCTCTAATCTCAGCTTGTTCTATGCGCAGTATTCATGAGAGTCTGTTCTCCCTTCCATTCTTTGTTCTAGACTTGAGTGCATCAGGAGTCAGCATTTTCTTTAGGGCGTCCACTTTTTGGAACTCTCATGTCCTCCAAACGGAAGCTTCTTTTAAGACATTTCAAGCTAAAGACGCACCTTTTTTCACTGGCCTTTGATGTTCCAGTGTGAGTGCCGTGATCCGGAATTGAGTACCTGTTTGATGTTCTGATTTTTTTACCTTTGAGGCTTTTTTTCTGATTTTGATTTAGTTTTTTATATATTTTTGGGTTTGTTTTGTTACTCTTTTGTTTTGTTTTTTGCTTTACTATCCTTTATGGCGCTTGTAGTTTCTTTTCTTTTTTATGTTATTGATTTTATTATTATTTTATTTGTAAACCACTCTGCATTTTAAAGCACAGTTACTTACCTGTAACAGGTAATCTCTGGGAACAGCAGGAATAAGTCTTCACATATGGGTACATCGGTACCGACGGAGTCTGCGCGGGAACGCTCCCCAGCATCCAATCAGAACGCTTTTGGGAGCCTCCCAACACGCTGGCGTGCTGCCTTCCCGCCTTTCCCAACTGCCTCTCCTCAGTTAAGTTTTAAAGCTGAGGCAAAGAGAGAGAGAGCAAGAAAGGGAAAGACAGAGATAGAGAAATGCAACTCCTAGGGGAGGTGGGTGAGTTGTGAAGACTTATTCCTGCTGTTCCCAGAGATCACCTGTTACAGGTAAGTAACTGTGCTATCTCCAGGAACAAGCAGGAATGAGTCTTTACATATGGGGACTCCCAAGCTAAGATGCTTGGAGGAGTCCCAGCATGTTGCGAGTTTGAGAGCCATGCTAATTTATCAAACCCCCAGGCATTCCAGGGATGGAGGGTAGGAGTTGAGCTAAAAAGATGTGCTGTTGAACAGCTGGACCAAACAAGATGCCTAGATAGGCTCTGTGCAGGTGATATTTAGTGGTAAGATTGAAAATCAATAACCCAATATGGACCTCACCTGATGGCATTGTAGAAGGGTATATGGAGGTTCATGAGGATTTGTGAATATGAACCAACAGAATATCCCCAGGGGGGTACCTCAATGAAAGAAGAGGTAAACAACTGTGCTATAAACAGGCTGAGGTAGAACCCTTAGGGTGCGAGGAACAATCCCAGTGGAACTGGGGTAGTTCAATGGGGTAGGACTTAGCGGAAAATGCGGAAGTCTCCATTGGATAAAACTGAAAACTCCTTTGACCTTAAGAGACCTAGTTCTTATAGGAGAGGGAGCTTGAAAGATCTCCATATCCGATAACAAAAAGGATAGGAGTAATGAGGCATTGTAGCCTCTCATCTTCTGAAGAAGCAGAAAAAAAAGTCCCTCGTAATGGAAAAGGAAGGTATGTGGAGGGCTTCAGGTGTACTCAAACTGAAGGTCATGGTATAAAAACTCCTGAACTACCACGGGAAGTGGTTGATCATAGAGAACCCTAAGTATGCTGGGACAGCATGGAAAGGGATAGAAAGTATCTGCCGGTCCGTGGTGGAACATATATATATTTGTATAGTTATATATCTATCTATCTAGACAGACAGACAGAAAGAGTATATGACATATACCTACACACTATCATATATGGTAATCCATATCTATGGAGATAGGTAAATACAGATATATACATCACATATGTGTATATATATATATATATAGGGATATGGGCATAGACATGCAGATGTCCATATACATGTAAGATAGACATATATATATATATATATATATCTGTATGTATACATACCCATGTGCACACATAGGGTATGTGGAGAAAGATTTATCTAACAAGAAGGGAGGTACCTGCTTGAGTAGATATTCAGAGAATCTCCACCTCCTGGTTAAGGATAGGAAGCACAAAGAGTGCTCTCATTGTCAAGAGAAGTCTATAGTCCTCTAAGAACTCTTGCCCTTGAAAAACCAAGAATGGAGATCTACCTGGAAAAGCAGAGGATGTTTTTAATCTGCAGACAGTGAGTCTGAATCCTTCCATAACTCCAGCAGGTAGCTGGAGAAAAAGATGCCATAAAAATACCATATTTACCCTCAATGAGGGTAAAAAGGGGTATGGTGCAATGCTGTGCTCAACATGGATCACACCATGAAGAATTGAGGATGGAAGGAAAAACCAGACAGGGATGGTTTATACTGAAAGAAGGAAACCATCTCTGGTGAAGGGTTCCCCTGGAGATGTGGAGCAAACTAGGGAATTAGATAATTCTTTAGGTGTTTATTTAGACAGTTTTAATGAAAGGCCTGTGACCTTTATTTAAGAAGCCTTTAATGGAAATGGTAAGGGTAAGAAGAAACCAGTAAGCCTGACTGGGTAAAACCCTTCCTAACCATCTGACATTATGTGCTCTCTAATAAGGCCCCATAGTGTAGAGCTGCTCCGTAGAGATGCAGAGAGCATGTTGCAGGTGAATTAGAAGAAAACCTGATGTCCAGGAGCCCGCAGGCAGCAGGAACTACTCCGCCAAGCCCAAGCATTGGGAAGGCTAAGGAGAAAAGGTAAGGCCTGCAACACTAGCCAGAAAAGGTTGTTAAACCGTCTGGGACTTAGTGACAAGGCCAGAAACCATTGAAAATGGAGAACAAGCCCTGGCTGCTTGGACAGCAAGTCAGTGGTCTAAGCAGTAAGAGCCCCTGCAGTTCTAAGTATTGATAGGGCAGCAGAAAGGTCCCAAGGTTGGGAAAGAAATACAGACAGAAGTAGGAGAGGTAAGACCCCGCTACTGTCTGAGAAGCTGCCAGGAAGAATTAAGAATGCAAGGGGGGAGACAACTCTGAAAGAAACTTTTAGGGGCTTAAGGAAAACCCCTCAGTAAAGTGGTATCACTCTTACAGACCAAATGTCCTGGAAAGAGTGGCAGAGTTGAAAGAAAACTTATTGAGGAGTAAATCCTTAATAAGTAGTAAAAGAGATGGTGATACAGGAGAAAAGTCAAAGATAAGGGATGGTGACCTTATTGACAGCTGTTACTCCTATGTGTAGCTCAAAGGACGAGGAGTAACTGTAGTACCTGTAAAGCATAATCAGCTCAAGGAGCTAATAGATAGGATGTGTCCTTAAGAGGGACATACGCAAATTTTAGGATGGAACCGATGTAGATGCTTGCAGAGGTAAGAAGCAAACTACAGGATCTAAACCTCAAAAGGAAAAAAGGATTCAGGGAAGAGTTTATCAGCAACCCTACGGCTGCTGAGTTTGCTGAACCCGTTGAGGTCGTGGTTTCCTGAGCCTGGCTGGGTGATTCCCCTGCCTAGAAACATCTGTATGATGGGTAGAAGATGGATGAAACCTTCTCCCATTAGGGGAACAAAGCCTAGTAGTAGACTTTGTACAAACTGGGATAGAGGAAGGCGTAGACAAACCTCTGAAAGCAAGAGTGTCAGTAATAGACTGAGCAGCCTGGAGTAAAGACTCCTTATTAAAGAGATTTTCTCCAGTGCAAGGAGCATTTCCCAGTGTATCTTGTACAGATTTGTCCAAGTCTGAAGCTTGGAGCCAGGCTCTACGTCGTGCTCCTATGGCTATAGCAGAGGTTCTGCTAACAGACTCAAAAGAGTCTAGGGAAGCACGAGTAAGGAACTTAGAAATATTTTGAGCATGATTGACTAGTACAGAAAAATCTGCTCTTTTAGGCTCTTGGAGGAAAGGGGTCAAAAGTAATAAATCTTTTGTGACCTCCTCAAGAGATAATCCCATATAGAAGATATATGAAAGGATTCTTGCTGAAAGCATGGATGCCTGGAAAGTTTGACGTCCAAAGGCATCTAAAGTCCTAGCCTCACGACCTGGCGGATAAGAAGAGTGCTTCTTAGTACTCTTAACACGCCTCATTGCTGATTCTACAACCAGAGAATGATGAGGTAGTTGAGGCTTTTAAAAACCTGGAGAGGGGGGCACTTTGTATAGAAGATTAGTTGCCCTAGAAGGCGGGGATACCATTGAAGGAGTTTCCCACGTTCTAAATAGGAGATCCTGCAAGGTCTGATGCAAAGGAAACATAATGACTTCCTTTGGATTGCAGGGGATCTGTCTAGGTTGTGGAACCCCTGGTGCAGGGACTTGACCAGGTATAGAAATGGCAAGTAACTTTGCCATGTCAAGCAGAAAAGCTTGAAAATAAATCTCCCCAGAGGGGAGTCCTCGAGGAAGAGGAGGAAGAACTAGATCTGTTGAAGAACTAGCTGTAGCAGCCACCTGCTCATTCAGATTCTGTGGAATAGTAAATCTGGAGGGGTGGAGCATCGGACTATCTTTGAAAGATAGTTGTGGGTACCGATGAAAACCGGTAGCACAACTCGTCGGTAGCAAGTCGTCCATGCTAGGGATGGATTCCAAGCTCGGTATGGAAGGAAGCAAGCCGGCTAGCATGGGAGGTACCGACACCGATGCTGATGTCGATACTGGTACCGAGATCGGTACTGTCAGTGACACCGATATATGAAGATCAGTCTGTAATGGCACTATCGGTACCATGGTAACCGAATGTGGCAGACCTTGATCATCGGTGGAATGTCTACGGAACCATCTGAAGTTGGTACCGAGACAAGTCGGTACCCAGTCATCCAGACTAGAGATCGATTCTAGACTCGGTATCGAAAGAAGCAAGTCTATCGATGCATGTCGGGAGGGTACCGACGTGGATACCAGCATCGGTACAGGGACCGATGTGGGAAGATCGGTCGGTAGTGGCTCTAACGGCACCGAAGATACCGAGAGCGCTCGACAGCGATCATCGGTGTGGAATGTTTCATCCAGCACCATTGCTGATGCCAGGGTACCGGCACCGCTCAAAGCGGATACCACCACCGGGCATGGCTCAGGCATGTTCACCGAGGTAAAAACCCCAGGAACAACCTGAAATCCCGTTAGTGCTTTGGAGACAGAAGCCTCCCGCCGGGGTTTTAAAGCCAAAATGTCCTCGGGGGCAAGCCGAAAGGCATCTCTATGAAGGACATGAGATCTACCACCCGAGGACTGGCTAGTCTTTACAGACTTTTGTTTGGTTACCTGATCCTGCGAAAAAGAAGATGGAGCTGGTACCCTCAGGAGTGAGGGGAACGGCGTATCGAGTTGAGCTCGATGCTGAAAACTTCTTGCAGAAATAGAAGTGCAGGAGGGACAGTCCAGCGGATTGTGTTCAGGTCCCAAACATGAAAGGCACCAATTATGGGTGTCTAAAAGTAACTTGGTAGTACCACAGTTAAAACACTTTCTAGTGGCTAGAATTTTCATGAGGGAAAAGTGGAGGCCTAGCAGGCCAAAGCCTGTCAGACACCAAATAGGAACAAATTTCCTACAGAAGGAAATATCTGTAAAAGAAAAGAAGAAGAAAACACCGGCGGTACCGGTGCGTCGAGGGAAGGTAGACGCGACCACAGGAAAAAACAAAAAATAACGGAAGAATTTTCTGCGGTGACAGGAGGACGTCCTGCCGGCTCCACGGAAAAATGAAAACTGAGGAGAGGCAGTTGGGAAAGGTGGGAAGGCAGCACGCAGGCGTGTTGGGATGCTCCCAAAAGCGTTCTGATTGGACGCTGGGGAGCGTTCCCGCGCAGACTCCGTCGGTACCGATGTACCCATATGTGAAGACTCATTCCTGCTTATTCCTGGAGATAGGGTGGTATATTGAGTGAAATAAGCCATAAGCAAGCTTTCTCACCTTCCACAAGGTACTTCCTCTCTCTTTCTCCTTCCCTCCCAGAGTAGCCATCTAGAGATTAACACTCTCCTCCCCTGGGTCCACAGTTCCCTCAGGTTCTTCCTGTCTGGCACAGCACAAAGTTTCACATGCTATAGGCAGCTCCTGTTTTGCTATGCCTCTTTTCTCCCTGAGATTAGCTTTCTTACTGGGGCCCTCTGAATTCCTGCTCCCTTGAAGTAAATGTTGCAATAGATTTTGTTCTACTTTGTCTCTTCCTTTGAGGTTATGAGTTCTTTCTCACTAGAAAGCCTCTCAGTTCCTGCCCCCTTGGGCTTATGTGTTCCCACTAGGGTTTCCATCTGGCTCCAGATGCACCCGACAGGCTTGATCCACTCCTGGATTTAACTCATTGCATGCAGGGACTTACGTCTTGCTTTTCTTATGAAGTGCAATTGGGAAAACAGAACTACATATTCCTGCATGAAATGGGGTAAACTCAAGACTGGATCAGGCTTGTCAGGTGCATCTGGAGTCAGTTGGCAACTCTAGCTCCCACTGAGGGCAACCTCTTGCTAGCAGAGCTGTCTCCTTGGCTATATGCTTAAGATGACTCCTAGGTGTTTGGAGTTTAAGGGATCCCTGGCTTCCTCTAGCCATAACCCTTATAACAGCAGCTTGCTAGGGCTCCTGGTCCTCTGCTGGAGCTCCTCCTAATGTCCAACTAGTCAAATTGCGCTGGTGTATGCCCTTGCATGCCACAACTGCTAGTACTATTTATTTTATTTTATTTATTATTAGTATTTAGCTCACACCTTTCCAGGGGAGGATCAAGTCGAGTTACATTCAGGTTATAATACTTGCAATGTGACAAGGGAACGTCCCTATATAGCTCAGTCTATAATATGCACAGGCAGCATATCAAAATGCACTTGGAAGTTCATTTTCATCATGCCATTGGTACTCAAAACAACGGGTCAATTTTGCATCTTTCTGCCATATTGCTCTGGTCTTTGATTGAATCTCTTGATACTTCATCTTATGTATTCTCCTTTACATTGGCTTTTTGAGAAAGAACTTGGTGTGGTCTAGTGGTTAGGACAAAGTACTTCAGGACAAAGGGCCAGGGGTTCATGTCTCACCTGGGGAACAGCAATCTCAGGCCAAAGGGACTGGGGTTTTTAGTCCTTTAGGCACACCGTGGGCAAGCCACTTAACTCTCCATTGCCCACCACTTTGGTTGAAGGATAAAGGTGGTATAGAAAACTGGTTAAATAAATATATGGAATGGCTGTTGCAACCTCAAAATATTAGTACTACTTTAACAGGTTAGATGAGGGGGAAATTGATCTGGGGATTGGGCTCTGTATCAACAAATGAAGCAGTGGACTATGCGCAAGATGGTTCACAACAAATCCAGAAACAAAAAAAGAGAAATACAAATTCTGTGTAAATGTAGAATTGGAGATGGTTTTTCCTCTTGTGGCTGGCAATATACTGATATCAGAAGGCCTATATACAGAAAGGCACAATACAATAGCAGGGCTCTTCCACTGGAAAATGTGTTATAAACAATCTAACATCATGCTATGGAAAGACTTCAATCATGACCCTGACAAAACTACACAGAACATAGGTCCTGTGATAATTAGGCATTCTTCCACAACTGATAAAAAGATTGATGCTAGAAAAAAAAACAGATATAGCAGTAATATAGTAAATGACTAGATAAAAACAAAAATGGGGAGAAAGTGGAGTCACGCAGCTTGAGCTGAGAGCTGGTGCCCCCCCCCCTCTAAATTTAGAGGCCTTCTCAGAGCTCTAATCAGGGAGCTGTAGGGATTATTAGTAGCAAAACAAATAATATATACTCAGTTGGTTTAGGGGAGGCCTGCTACTTCCCTTGCCCAGAGTCCTATGAGACTTTCTGGCAAATGAACCACCTGAGAGAGAGACAAGTCTGTGTGTGTGTATATATATAGATAGATAGATAGATAGATATAGATATATGTAGACATTTATTATGGATAGAAAAATAAATGCTATATAAACTATAAATTAGAGATATGATGTAGCCAGTTGTAGTAGCCCTATGATTACAATTATGCAAAAGTCATAAATCACTGATTCCTTATCATCCCTCCAGTCCAGTTCCGCTTGGAGACTGAGCATGCCATCTTTTATATGACACCAGTGTACTTATGCAGCTGGCACCGCCTACCAGCCCCAGTATGCTCACTCTCCAAGCAGCTGGAGGAGGTAATGAGCCAGGGTACTGGACTCACTGAAGGGACAACTAAGGAGATAGGTTTAGTTAGTTTCCTTTTTATTTCCCCTGCTAAGGTGCAGGTTTCTTTGTTTTTAAAGGCAGAAAAGAAAAAAAAAACGGAGCAGAAAGAACCCAGTAACAACAGGGCTGAGGGGAGGATATTCTTTCTCTCCCCTTCCCCCCAGGATTTCGGGGGGGGGGGGAGTTCTGTGGAGGCCTTCTTCAGTCAGAGACTTCTGGCAGCTCCTGTACCCGTTATTGGGTGAGGAGCCGCTGTGGGGACAGCAGTGGATTGATGGGAGTGAAAGCCGGCAACCCCGAGTTGCCCCCTCAGCGCCAAAGCTGGGAAGGAAGGCTGAGCGTGAGGGATAGAAAAGCAACATGGCAAAGAGGCTCCAAAGTAAGAGCGGCAGGGGGAGAGAGGACAGCAGGAACCCCTAGCAACTGCCGGAACACGAGGAGACAGAGAGAGGCCTGCAGCTGTGTGTTTGGGAGCCTGCAGCGGCGAGGGAAACTCCCCCCCCCCCCTGCTGTGTTTAGGTGCAATTTCTTCTTCAGGCCTGCGTGCGTTTTAACCCCCTTGTGCGTTTTGGGTGCCCAGGAGAGGCAGCCACTGGTGAATAAAGCAGGACAGACCAGTTTCTTTCTAGAGGGCCATTTGCAGTTTCCTTTCAGTTTCTGTTTATTAGATTTGATTTTATTTTAGTTCAGGTTCTCTAGAGCTCTGTGCCTGAACCTGTGGAGGTGCACTGTGCTAGGTATCCTTCTATCTACCCGGGTACAGATTGAGGGCATTCCTGGGAAGTACCTGCAGTCCTTCCCACCATGCCGGCCAGACCGCAGTGCCTGGTATGTGATGGTATCAAGAGGGGGGAATCCCACTTCATACCACATCCTTAAACATTCTTTGTGTTATACAGCTCAAAGCTTATTCACTGCACATGACCTGTGGCAAAAGCCTAACTAAATATGCCACTGTCTTGTTGCTGGGCAGATTTCAGAGAGCCATTGTGCCTGATCAGGTGGATCAGGAAATGTGAGTGACAGTTTGTTGAAACATTGTGACTTTTTTCCTGAGAAGGATCAGGCAAAAAAAGTCAGAGACAGAAATAAATGAAAGATAAGCAGGAAAAAGTGCTGAGTAGCGGTGTAGCCACAATTTTGTTCTGTGAAACAGGAATTACCTGCATACAAGAAATGTATATAACTGGAAAGACAGAGGCAGTCAGTGGATAGGAAACAAATGAAATCCTTCCATCTGTCTATGGTCAGTGAGTAACCTGACATGACCATCTTTTGTTTCTTAGCCCAGACTCTGTATCTACTAAATTTGTGATATTCTGTGTAAGGGAAGCTGTACTTCTTACAGCCATTGGTATTACTTATAATAAAAATGTAAACTTTTACTCGGAGAAAGTGTCAGAATCTGATTGGATCAGTGCGTGGTCCATTTCATATCTTTGAGGTACAACACAGCAGCGCAATCTAAAAATCCTCAAGATATGCGGGACCCGACAGGAAGCGGTCTCAGAGGCAGGTGTTTGCCTAGACTGCACGCAAGAAGCTAGATCATTGGAGCAGTGCCTGCAGGATGAGATGAGGCAGGCGAGTCCCTCCCAGTCGCAAGAGATCCTGGAGGCGGGGGGGGGGGGGGCGCCATGTTACTTTCAATGGATACAGCCTTCAGTCCCCATGCGATGCCTGGACCATCCACCCCTCAAGCCCAGGGAGCAATAGGGCTCCCGGGGGAGTTCTCACCAGAGTTTGTCTTACTTTTGCATAAAGCATTTTGCAGCATCAACAGGGCTTGGCAAACGGCTCCTCAGCCCCGGAACGCAGGACTAAGAGGGCGTTGGATGCAAAAGAGCATGAGTTGGGGCAATGGCGACTTAGCGGGCTAGAGGCTCAGAGGAGTGGCAGCATCACCATTGTCAGAGGGGCTGGATGGGGAAGATCTTGATACAGAGCTAGATCTGCATAAGGAGTTGGAAGAAGGAGAGATCCCAGAACAGGAGGGTAAGGCACGGATTGTTCGGGTGTTCCGCCGGAAGGAGCTGCAAGTGCTCATTTTGGAGTCCCTCAAGGCTCTGAATATGCCCACTAATCTCCCAGCAGAGGAAGAGGCGCTGGAGGATCCACTGCTCCAGACAGTGCAGAAATTGTAGAAAGTCTTCTTGGTGCATAGAATATTATGACAGATGATCCAGGATGAGTGGGATCTGCTGGAGGCTGGTCTTAAAGGGGTGCGATCCATGACGCACCTGTACCCGCTACTGGAGCAAGAATGAGAGCTCCTTTGATTGCCCAAAGTGGACGCAGCAGTGTCAGCGGCAGTAGAGGAGACCTGCAGCTAAGAGCTGTGGAACCGGTTCCATGAGACCAGTACGGCTGCAGTCGATACTCCATTTATTTTGTGGTGCCCAAAAAGAAAGTTTTTTTTCGCCCAGTTCTCAACCTCAAGGGCATGAACCACTGTCATTGAGTACCGCATTTCCACATGGAAACGCTGAGATCAGTAGTAGTGGCGGTAAGGAGTGGAGAGTTCTTGAAGTCTCTCAACCTCATGAAGGCGTATCTGCACATTCCCATCCATCCAGAACATCAGCAGTTTCTCTGCTTTGCAGTGCCAAGGGCCATTTCCAGTTTCGAGCATTGCCCTTCGGTCTGGTGACCGACCCCGTACCTTCACCAAGGTCTTGGTGCTGTGTGGTATCAGTTCTCCACAAGGAAGGGGTTTTCATCCACCCACACCTAGATGAATGGCTAATCCAGGTGAAGTCCAGGGACGGCAGCAAAAGAGCAACAGTGCATGTGGTGGAATTCCTTCAAAGACTCGGTTGGGTGGTCAACCTGGCCAAGAGTCAGTTACGGCCAGCCTAGGAGCTAGAGTATTTGGGAGCGTGCTTCATTATATGCATGGGCATGATTTTCCTGATGGATCACTGACTGCAAGAGCTATGGCAGTTCCTGAAGATGGCAAGACTGTCGGCGTGGCATTATCTGCATGTTCTGGGGACCATGGCGGCCACTCTTGAGCTAGTCCCATGGGCAAGAAAGCACATGTGACTGCTGCAGAGGGCTCTGCACCAGCAGTGGTCCCATCAGAGTCAACCCCTGTCCCAAGTACTCTCCTGCCTGTGGAGCACCAGGAGAGCCCTCAGGTGGTGGCTGCATCTGGGAAGCCTGGAAGGGGGCATGCTGCTCAAGTCCCTGGTGTGGGTTTTGCTGATGACCAATGCCAGTCTGTCAGGCTGGGGAGCCTTTTGCAAAGGACACTTTGTTCAGAGACAATGGAGTCCATAGGAGGCCCTGTGGTCGATCAACAGGCTTGAGATGCGAGCGGTGATCTTGGCGCTAAAAGGTTTCACCTAATATTAAAAAATCAAAACCCCTCTTATGCAGAAAAGATACTCAGGTCCAGTGAATCAAGAATATCTTAATAAATATCTATTATTAAAGAAGAAACCTGCGGTCTCAGGCAAAAATGGCTAAATACTCCCAGGTTAAATTTCACCTCGAAGAGTAATGCCAGATTACATCACCGACCGCTCTAATAGGCTTCTTTAAAAATGTTAAAGATTTCTTAAATTAATCATTCACATAATTTTAGCGGACTTTTCTTACTGTCCTTCATAAATGTATCAGAGACTGTACTGGTCACTTGGTATCGTGATTTTGCTTATCTGGTAATTCTTTCAAATCCAGATAGTCCCGACGCTACCATCCCGGTACCTTCGATGCGTTTCGAATCTTCATCAGGGGATCGGTTTGTCAGACAATCTCTGCAGAAAGAGGAAAATTCAATAGTAGAAATTGTACAAGACACAAATTGCCTTCCTAAAATCTGCTGAAAAAGTTGTTCTTTAAGCTGAATCTCACCACAAATTTCATTCAAAAAGAAGTCCAGTGATGTGCAGTCTTTCAAATGTTCCCGTAGTTAGCCTCTCTTACAAAAAACGCCGCGCATGCGGACTCAGTGAACAAGCTGAACTTTTAAGGCTTCACCAATTACTTCATCAAAACGTCACTCCAGCCACGTTCGTAAAAAATCTCAATACTTAATTATTTTATGGTTATATTGGATACATCACTTCCTTGCTGAAATTACGTTAGAATCCGCCGAAAAAGCCAGCGCTATGTAGGCTTCTGAAATCTCTCCTGTTTATATTAGAATCACTTTCCCACCAATAAGATGTTCAGTGCTATTACCTGCCAGATCTAAAAGGTTAAAGGCTCTGCTCCCAATCTGGTGTTAAATGCATGCTCCCCATTCTATCATAGAGTTAAGCCCTTCAGGAATAACTGACTGCAGCTGATAAATCCACTTTTGTTCCCAAATTACTAAACATTGGGCTCTGGATTTCCCCGATCCTCTAGTTGCTACCCAGTCAATCGCAAAACACTTTAAATCTTCAAATTTATGATGATATTGAAGACAATGAAGTACAATGGGGGCTTCTTGCACTTTGCAATTAAGCCTACTTTTATGTTCATTAATGCGAACCCGTAAAGATCGTGTGGTTTTACCCACATATATCAAATGGCAGGGACATCGGATGATGTAAACTACGTGATCAGATTCACAAGACGTTGAACATCTCAATTTATATTGCTTTCCATGATATGAAAAAGTTGTGATTTCCTTGGAGACTGAACAAATATTACAATGGCCACATGGTCTGTGTCCCTTCATTTGATGTGGGCTAACTAATGGAAAAGATCTCAATTTTGCAGGGCTCAATTTCTCTTTTAAATTGGAGTGTCTCGTCCATACACATCTAATCTTCATTTCCTGAAAACATGGAAAGCTGCTCAAAACATTCTGATGCCTCTTGAAAATTCTTTTAATTTTACCACTAAGTGGTGAAAACTTAGTAATGAAATTAATTACTGAATTATTTTCATTTTGCATACGTGAACGTGGTTGTAACAGTAAAGATCGATTATTATATAGTGCTCTTCGATAAGCGGTTTTAATAATCTGTGGGGGGTAACCTCGTTGTTGAAATTCTACCATTAAACTCTTCGCTTGCACCTTATAATCATCCACATGTGAACAATTTCTTCTATATCTGAGAAATTGTGAGAACGGCAAACTATCTCGAAGTTGTTTTGGATGTTTGCTATGGTAATGAAGGAATGTGTTCCTATCAGTAGGCTTCTTATGAACTGATGTCTGCCACCCGTGTGCACTCTTCTGAATAGTCACATCCAAAAAAACTATGCGATGAGCATGAGCATTACAAGTGAATTTAATGTGTGGAGTAACTCCATTTAACCAAATAATAAATTCTTGTAACTGACATTCAGGCCCTCTCCAAAACATCTAAAAGGTTTCAAGCCATGGTTGCAGGATAAGGCGGTCCGAGACCTCTCGGACAATGTGACCATGATGGCTTACATCAACTGGCAAGGAGGCATGGGTAGTGCACCCCTGGAGGAGGAGGCCGAAAGGCTGTTCGGATGGGCAGAGACTTGTCTCCAGGTGTTATCGGCGGTGCACATACCGGCAGGGCCGGCCCGTCCATTGAGCAAGAATGTTTTTTGCACAGGGCCCCGCGTTTCAGGGGGCCCCGCGCAAAAAACATTCTTAAGCATCCCAAGTTAAAAAAAAAAAAAACCGGCTGCTTCTGCCGCGGCAGCTTCAAGAGCTCTGCCGCGGCAGCATCAAGAGCTCTGCCGCGGGGCCCCCCCCTGCCCGGCAGAGCCTCCGTGCATCTTCAGCTCTTCACGTCCAAAACGCGGGCTTCTTTCAGAGCCGCGAGAGTTTCTTTTCTCGCGGCTCTCTTAATCCCGCGGGGCTGATGGGATTTCCCATCACCCTCGGCGGGATTAACAGAGCCGCGAGAAAAGAAACTCTCGCGGCTCTGAAAGAAGCCCGCGTTTTGGACGTGAAGAGCTGAAGATGCACGGAGGCTCTGCCGGGCAGGGGGGGGCCCCGCGGCAGAGCTCTTGATGCTGCCGCGGCAGAGCTCTTGAAGCTGCCGCGGCAGAAGCAGCCGGTTTGGGTTTTTTTTTTAATTTTAATTTGGAATGATAGGGGGGGGGGGGGGTTAGGACTGGTAATGGCGAATGGAGTGGGGGGGGGGAGGCTAAACTGGAACTGGGCGGATGGGTGGGGGAGGCTAAACTGGAAGTGGGCTGATGGGGGGGGGGGTGGTGAGGACTGGTAATGGGCCAGGGGGGTGGGGTGGTTAGGACTGGTAATGGGCCATGGGGGGGGGAGGCTAAGACTGGAAGTGGGCTGATGGGGGGGGTTAGTACTGGTAATGGGCTATGGGGGGGTCTAAGTTGGCTGATGGGGGGGTTAGTACTGGAAATGCGATATGGAGGGGCTAAGTCGGCTGATGGGGGGTTTGGACTGGTAATGGGCTATGGGGAGGGGGCTAAGGCTGGAAGTGGGGGGGTAGGACTGGAAATGGGCTGATGGGGGGGGGGTTAGGACTGGTAATTGACTATGGGGAGGGGGCTAAGGCTGGAATTGGGGGCTAGGACTGGAAATGGGCTGATGGGGGGGTTAGGACTGGTAATGGGCTATGGGGGGGGCTAAGACTGGAAGTGGGCTGATGGGGGGGGTAGGACTGGTAATTGGCTATGGGGGGGGCTAAGACTGGAAATAGGCTGATGGGGGGGCTAGGACTGGAAATAGGGTGATGGGGGGGTTAGGACTGGTAATGGGCTAGGGGGGGCTAAGACTGGAAATGGGCTGATGGGGGGGTAGGACTGGTAATTGGCTATGGGAGGAGGGCTAAGACTGGAAATAGGCTGATGGGGGGCTAGGACTGGAAATAGGGTGATGGGGGGTTAGGACGTAATGGGCTGATGGGGGGTTAGGACTAGTAATGGGCTATGAGGAGGCTAGGACTGGAAATGGGCTGAGTGGAAGGAGGGCTTGAACTGCAAATAGCTGATGGGGACGGGGGCTTGGAATGGAAATGGGTTGTGAGGGGGAGGGAGCTAGGACTGGAAATGGGTGAGGGGGGGGCTAGGACAGGAAATGGGCTGATGGGCTAGAATAGGACTGGAAATTGGCTGTTGGGGGGTGCTAAGATTGGAAATGGGCTGTGGTGGGGGTTTGGATTGAAATGGACTCATGAAGGGGCTAGAACTGGAAGTAGGCTCATGGGGGGCTTGGATTGGAAATGGGCTGAGTGGAGGGGAGCTAGGATTTGACATGGGCTGATGGTGGGGCTAGGAAAGGACTAGAAATGGGCTCATGGGGGGCTGGGATTGGAAATGAGCTGATGGAGGGACTTGGATGGGACTGCAAATAGATGGGGGAGCTAGGACTGGAAATGGGCTTATGGGGGGCTAGGACTGGAAATGGGCTGATGCGGGGACTAGAAGGGAGCGGATGCTGGGTGGGACTGGAACTAGAATGGAGCTGATGTTGGGGGAGGATTAGAATGGGATGGAGCTGGGAGAGTGAAATGGAGAGGGAAAAAATATTTTGTGTGGGAGGGAAGACAAATCTACAATTGTCCGGATATTGGGAGAGTAAGTGGGGATTGAGGATGGAGGGGTAAAATTTGAGTGGATGAAATAGGAATGAGGAAAGAGCAAAAAGGAGAAAGATTAGTATGTTAAAGCAGATGTAGAGAGAGAATGGAAAAAAACTAGAAGAGAGAAGAAAAGACAAATGGACAGCAGACGATGAAGAATTAGCGGAAGACACGAAGAGAAACCAGAAGAAAGTGGCTGGAGCAATTGCAGCTGAAAAAAAATGCACAAAAGGTAGAAAAATATCTCTTTATTTTGAATTTATTAATTGGAATATGTCAGCTCTGGGAAATGTGCATCATTAACGTCTGCGCTTTGTTTAGTACAAGAGCAAATTAATGTATAGTTTTATTTCTACAGTGTTGTACATTCCAAGTTTGGCTTTTGGGATTCCCAGTTTAATTATTGTCTTCCTGTTTCTAAATTGTGATTCCTTGTTTGGTGATGGTCTATGTTCTGCATGTGTAACTGAGCTGAGGTATTCTGTTTATGTAATTCCTATTTGACATTGCCACTTGTTCTCTTTCCCCAGTAGGTCATGTATTGTTGTTCTCTGAAATGTATTGGTTTAATATTTGCAGCGTTTCCTTTTGATAGTTAGGGTATGGTGTTTTATGAGTCCTGGTAGTGCTGTTAGGATACGGCGGGTTTGCTATGGGTTCTAAATGGGCAGTGTTTGTAGTAGTTCCTAATGTGCCTGGCGGTTGGTATTGGATTATAGTAATGTAGAAGTCTTTTAGTCTTTCTTTATTCATACACTCATTAAGAGGCATGTTTACTAAAAGTTCGTGTATGGTAACATTATGCAAATATTTATGCAAATGAGGCCCCTTATGCAAATGAGGCCCCGCACCGAGTCTCCGCACATGGCCCCGCACCCCCCTTGGGCCGCCCCTGCATACCGGGAGTCAACATTGTGATGGCAGACTACCTCAGCCAAGTGCGCGTAGGCCACGGAGGGTAGCAGCTCATCCAAGGAGTGTTTGAGCACGTAGTCCACCGATGGGGCACACCAATCATGGACCTAATGGCAACATTCGAGTCGTCCAAGGCCTGCCAGTTTTTTCAGCAGATGTTGAGAAAGGATATCCGAGGGCCTAGATGCTCTAAATGCTCTAATTCAGCAGTGACCTGCTCTATGTTTTTCCCCATGGGCACTCATAAGCCAGGTAATGCAATGGATAGAGGCACACTGGGGATTAGTAATTCTGGTGGCACCGGACTGGCCGAGGCACCCGTGGTATGCTGATCTGGATACTGGCAAATCGACCGTGGTGGCTTCCGGTTCAGAAGGACCTCTTGATGCAGGGACTGCTTCGCGTGCCCCAAGTGGATCCATTTTCACTTATGGCATGGCTCTGGAAAGGGTGAGGTTGAAGAAGAAAGGATATTCGGGCTCGGTGATAGCGACCCTGCTACAGGCCTGGAGGAGGTCTACAAACCTGGCGTACATCCACATGTGGCGCATCTTTGGATTGTGGTGCAGAGAAAGACAGGAACGCCCTTCCACTGCCTCCGTCCCAGGCATCTTGGCATTCTTGCAATCCAGTTTTGATAAGGGCCTAGCCGCCAGTTTCTTGAGGGTGCAACTGGTGGCGATTTCCTGTTATTGCAGGAAAACCCATGGGGTACCGTTAAGTACACACTCAGACATGCTGAGATTTCTAAGGGCAGTGACCCACCTCTGTCCCCCGAGGAGGGCAGTGGTACCGCCTTGGGATCTCAATCTGCTATTGACAGTGCTGTGTGGGGAACCCTTTGAGCCATTGAGTTGAGCTTCCCTGAAGGATTTGACTCTGAAAATGGTATTTCTGGTGGCAATTTGCTCAGCACGCAGGATTTCAGAACTTCAGGTCCTGTCGTGCCAGGAGCCATTCCTTTCCTTCTCTAAGGAGATCCTGTGCCTGGTACTTTCATTTTTGCCCAAGGTAGTGTCAGCATTTCATGTAAATCAGGCTGCTTCCTTACCGGCTCTGGCGAGTGCGGATGTGGGCCCTGCCACTCCGCAGCTGCGCTGCCTGAATGTTAAAAATTCCCTGTGAAGGTATGTGAAAAGGACATCATCCTTTCGGAGATCGAACCATCTGTTTGGCGGGTCGCACAAAGGTGAGGCAGCAGCTAAGGCCTCCATTTCCAGATGGATCAGGGAGGCAATCGTGTCGGCGTACATCTTGAACGGTAAAGCAGTGCCGGCGGGGTTGCGGGCACATTCGACGAGGGCTCAGGCAGCCTCCTGGGCAGAGTATAGTTTAGTTCCGCCGGTGGAGATCTGTAGGGTGGCAACGTGATTGTCGCTGCATACTTTCTGTAAGTATTATCACCTGGATGTCCAGGCGGCAGGGGACGCTCGCTTCAGATTTGCAGTGCTTCAGGCCAGTTGTGCGGGTCCCTCCCATTAGTTTAACTGCTCTGATACATCCCAGAGGTGCAGGACTGGACTGGAGGAATGATAAGGAAAGAGAAATTAGACTTACCTGCTAATTGTTGTTCCTTGAGGAACTCCAGTTCAGTCCCGGAACCCTTCCTGAATGCTTTCTGTGATAATCTGTGCGCACCCCTGTCCTGAAGCTGGTTCCCTTGGTGGAGGAAGTGGCCAGGAGGAGTGGGGTGTAATCGGCATTTGGGTGGGGGGGGGGGGGGAGGATGCGGACCGGAAAAGCTGTCAGTCGCTTGCTCCCTGCTGGTTGAAGTTGCTCAGGCACTCAACAGGTAGGCCTCTTCATCCTGGAGGGGGGGAAGGGGTATCCTTCCCAGGGGATGGAGGGGGTACTAGTTTATTTAGGTGTAGAAGTGTTTGTTGCATGTTTAACTACTTATTTTTTGCTCCTATAACTCTGCTTTGTCAATAGGTACTGGGGCTGGTAGGTGGTGCCAGCTGCATAAGTACACTGGTGTCATCAAAAAGTGACATACTCAGTCTCCAAGCTGCTGGAAGAGGTACACTACCCAGAGGTGCGGGACTGGACTGGAGTTCCTCAAGAAACAACAATTAGCAGGTAAGTCTAATTTCTCTTTAGCAACCAAGGTCACAGGCTCACACTGTACTTAGAAGTACAGAAAATAGCTGTCTATATAAAGCATGCCTTGGGGAAGACGTAAGACCAGCACCAGTACCTTAGGTTTGCCAGGAGGAAACTTGGCTGGGTCTGAGGCTGTCTCTGGAACAGCACAAAGTCCAAAGGAGGCATCTGGACTAGGTGATGCTGGCTACAGCTGTCCAAGTGAGCTGTGTGACAACACAGAGTTTCAGATCTGTGGGGGAAAGTATTACTCCGTCCCATGGTTAGACTTTGGCCTTGCACACACATAGTGTGTGTCTGTCTTTTCAGGAGGAGACAGGAAGGCAGAAAGCACAAAATGACCCCAAAGTACTTCTGTGCATAGTGTATAATTCCTTTTGGTGAAACCTTGTCAAAAAATGGTGACTGGTTGGCATGAGATACTGCAAGACATCTTCAGTGAATTGGGTAGTAGTTGTCAGGTGGTCATTCTCCAAACAAAGGTCCATGGTGAGAGAAGATGATGATATGCAGTCTCATACATTGTTGCAAATGTGCAGGACCAGTAGAACAGTCTGTGAATTAGAACGGCCTAACCAGTGAGTTCTCTAGCACGTAGTCATGGCTGGAACAATAGTTTTGCTGTATGCACGCATAAAACTTGGCACGGAATTGCTTGAAGTCAGCAGGTCTGAATGCTTGGAATACAGCAAAAAAGGAGGAGCCTCTGACTGCCAAGTGAGCAGTCTGAGAAGTATGAGCCCCCTTATTTTAAACAGTCAGAGAGGGCCCTAAACCAATGAAGCCACCCAGGTTCTGCTTACTGCAGTAAGCCTGGTACATCATCAGGATAAATTCTGTCAAAAATGGAGCCTTCACAAATGCTCCTGTGCCCTCCAATATGGTCTGCATTGAAGAAGCTACCCCCGAGTTAGTGGGTGTGGTCTCTGAGACGTCCACTAGTGCTGAAGCCAAAATAGCACCATTTCCTGCCAGAAATGCTGCCATGTCCTCCACCTGCTTTGCCACCACTTCCGGAGCTGCCCGATCAATGGTTCCCATCTTCTTTGCTTCTGTCTTGCATGCTCTGCAGAAGCCATAGGAGGAAATGTGCTACCTCTCCAAGCCGCAGCCTGAACAAAAGGGTTTCATCGGCATTCCGATCGCACAAAGCCTCCGCTGCTCCAGGGTCTAGTACTGCCGAGAGGGGGAGAGCGGGGAAGAGAGGGAAAACTCCCGCCAAAGAGGAACCAGAAGACCAAATCACCGGATTCATCCACATGCCTTCACTCACCACTGAAGGTGTTAGAGGCTGCGGTAAGAAGTGGTTCAGGCTAAGCAACTACTTCTGTTTTGTTTTCACTAAAGAAAATTCTAGAGAAGGACCACCTGTGATTGACAAATATACAAATGATAATGGAGTAGTTACTACACCATTTACAGAAGATGTGTTTGAACAGCTGCAAAACTGAAAGTGGACAAAGCCATGGGACCAGATGGGATACATCCCAGGATACTGAAAGAGCTACAGGGCCTTTAAAGGATGTTTTTATTAGATTCTTGGAGACAAGAGAAGTTCCACAAGACTGGAGAAAGGCTGATATGGTACCTCTTCACAAAAGTGGCAATAAACCACAAACAATAATAGAGAAGAAGTGACAAACTACAAGCCATTAAGCCTTACCTCAGTGGCGGGAAAAGTAATGGAGGTGCTCATGAAAGAGAGAATAGTGAACTTTCTCGAAACCAATAGATTGCATGATCCAAGGCAACATGGTTTTACCAAAGGAAGATCATACCAAACAAATTTGATTGAGTTCTTTGACTGGGTTACCAAAGAACTAGATCAAGGACATGTAGTGGATGTGATCTATCTAGATTTCAGCAAAGCCTTTGATACTGTATCTCAAAGGAGGCTTATCAATAAACTGAACAGCCGGAGGATGGGTCCCAAGGTGGTAAACTGGATCAGAAATTGGTTGACTGACAGATGACAGAAGGTGATGGTAAACGGAACTCATTCGGATGAAGGGAAGGTGATTAGTGGCGTGCCCCAGGGATCGGTCCTGAGCCTGGATTGTTCAATGTATTTGTGAATGATATTGCTGAAGGGCCAAATGGAAAATTCTGTCATTTATTTCTTTAACTGATTTTGGTATACCGTTTTTCTACCAGTCAAAACGGTGCACAATTTAAGAAAGAATGGGGAAGTGGGTTCGAACATCTTGGGGATTGTAGTGGAGGTAACTTTTGGGGAGTCACAGTAGGAAAATATCAGTGGTACAAATGTTGGAAGGTATGCTATGTAAGTTAGGAGGTACGTGAGGCTGGTAGGTCCGGTAGCTTCTTGGTGAGGTCAGCACATGCCGTAGTGTTCCTGGAAGAGATGAGTCTTTAGGTGTTTACAGATTTTTCTCTCCTGGATATTTCTTAGGGTGGCGGTAGTGTGTTTCAGAGAGTGGGGGCGTAGCGAGGGAAGGATCTTTGGTAGGCATATTGCGTGTTTTTGTGGATTTTTGCTGAGAAGGTTACATGTGGTCTGCTTGCGGGGCCTGTTGGAGCTTGGAACACTGATAGACATTTGGAGGTGTTGGACGGTGAGTCTATTCTGAGCTTTGTGAATGATGGTGAGAGCCTCGTATTTGATCCTGGAGGTGATGTGTAGCCAATGAAGGGATTTTAGGATGGATGTGATGTGAGAGTACCTAGAAGTTTGGAAGATTGTTCGTGCTGTGATGTTCTGAGTGAGCTGTAGTGGGTGGATGGTGTGTTTGGGTAGCCCCTGGTATAGGAATTGCAATAATCAAACAGGGCGGTGACTGTGGCCTGGCAAACTATGCGGAAGTCTTTGGAGGAGAGGAGGGGGTTGTAGGTTGCTTAACATTCTGAGCTTGAAATAAACTGCCTTTGTAGTATTTTGGGTGTGGACTTGAAAGACTAGGTGCTGGTCTAAGGTGACTCTGAGGTATTTGAGCTGACTTTTGACTTGGAGGTCTGTGTCCCCGAATTTGATGGATGGTGGAGATGTGAACTTGGTGATGTGTAGAATCTCCATCTTGCTGAGGTTGATTGCCAGATTCCGATGCTTGGCCATTTGACCACTTTTTGAAGATGACATAAAAATTTGCAACAAAGTGGACTCCCCTGAGGGAGTGGATAACATGAGGAAATATCTACAAAAGCTGGAAGAATGGTCTAATGCTTGGCAGTTAAAATTTAATGTGAAGAAGTGCAGTGTCATGCAATTGGGATGCAAAAATCCAAGGGAATTGTATGTGATAGGGGGTGAGAGGTTGGTGTGCATGGACCAGGAGAAGGACCTTGGAGTGTTGTTTCTGAGGATCTTAAGGTGGCAAAACAGTGTGACAAGGCGATGGCCAAAGCCAGAAACGTACTGGGTTGCATACAGAAAGGAATTACCAGCAGAAAGGAGGAGGCACTAATGCCCCTGTACAAGTCGCTGGTGAGGCCTCACTTGGAAAATTGTGTTTAATTTTGGAGACCATATCTCGCAAAGGATATAAAAAGACTGGAAATGATTCAGAGGAAAGCGACCAAAATGATTTGGAACCTGTGCCGGAAGACATATGAGAAGAGACTTGAAGTCCTAAATATGTATATGCTAGAGGAGAGGAGGGACAGGGGAGATATGAGTCAGAACTTTAAATACTTAAAGAGTAATAAAGAACAAACAAACCTTTTTTCAAAGACGGGGAAGCTGTAAAACTAGAGGACAACATGAAACTGCAAGGGGGTAAACTGAGAGGCAACATCAAGAAATACATTTTCACTGAGAGGGTGGTGAATGCTTGGAATGCTCTGCCTATGGAAGTGGTGGTGGCAAATACAGTAACAGAATTAAAAATGGCATGGAACAAACAGTGGATCCCTTTATAGCAACAGGATAAAATCAAAATAAACTTAACTATCTCTTATATCTCAGCAAATAGGGGTGACCTGCACAGAGTGGTGGGTACACCCCTGAACAAAGGCATGGGGGGAGGGGTGACCTGCATAGAGTGGCAGGTGCACCTATTCTTGCCAGGTTGCTGGGTACACTCTTGCATGTCCTCCTCTGCTATCCTTCCATCCTCCCCATCCCCCATTCCCCCTCCCTGTACATAGTTTGCTTTATTTAAGTTCAACTGTCTGTGTTTCTACTGTTATTTATCTAAATGTTCGATGTAAACCTATTGAGTGCTTGTTCCTTGTAAACCACCTTGATTCCCAGATAAGGCTATATAGAAAAACAGATAAATAAATAAATACATGGACCATGCTGGTCTTTATCTGCTGTCATATAATATGTTACTATGTAATTATGTCATATTTATTCTTGGTTACCATAAATTCACTCAGAGGGCTACTGACTAGCTAAGCATTATTTACAACAGCAACCCTTGTTTCAGAGAAATCATCATACTTCGTCATAGTAATTTTGTTTCCATAGCGTCCCTCCAGTCCAGTCCAAACTCCTGGGTTGTGCACCTTTTCCAGCAGATGGAGTCCGAGCATGCTGCCTTTTGATGATGTCACAGTACAAGGAGCTTGTGCTCCTCCCACCAAGCCAGTATATTCAATCTCCAGCAGATGGGACACAACTCAGGATCGTCTGAGCTGCACTGAAGAGGCATTAAAAGAAAGAAAAAAGAAAGGACCAAAAGTTCTCTAGGTTAAACTTTATCTGAGTTAACTATCTTTGCCTGATATTCCTTTGGTAAGCTGTTTTTTTAGGTATGAGTTTGTGGTGAAGGTGCCTGCCCCGAAAGTCCAACGTTGTTTGGTCAGCTGCAGGACCTCAGGAGGGGGTGAGGGCTGCTTGGGGGTCTGACCTCTTTTCAGGGCACTTCTTATCGCAGCCTCTAACACCTTCAGTGGTGAGTGAGGGCGCGTGGCTGAATCCGGTGATTTGGTCTTCTGGTTCCTCGGCGGGAGTTTTCCCCTCCTTCCCTCCCCTTTCGGCGGTATTAGGCCCTGGAATGGCAGAGGCAATCGGAATGCCGACAAAACCCTTTTGTTCAGGCTGTGGCTTGAAGCAGGGGAACATTTCCTCCACTGGCTTCTGCAGAGCATGCGAGGCAGAAGCAAAAGAGATAGGAACTGTTGATTGGGCAGCTCCAGACGAGGTGGCAGAGCAGGTGGAGGACGCGGTGGCATCTCTGCTGCTTGTTCTGTCATTGGCAGTCAAGGCAACGCTTTTGGTGGGAAACGGCACCATTTTAGCTTCAGCTCGAGCAGCCATCTCGGAGACTGCACCCACTAACTCAGGGGTGGCTTCTTCAATGCAAACCATGTTGGGAGGCATAGGAGCATTTGTGGAGGCTCCGTTTTTGACAGAATTTATCCTGATGATGCATCAGACTTACTACAGTAAGCAGAGCCTGGGTGGTTTCGTTGGTTTAGGACCCACTCTGACTGTTCAAAATAAGCAAGCTCATACTTCTCAGACTGCTCGCTCGGCGGTCAGAGGATCCTCTTCCCGTGATCATTTGGGATTGGATCTAGACAGGGGTTCTGAGCCCTCTTCAGGATCTGAGGATCCCCTAAAAGGGCCCTCATTGCTCCTGGAGGAGGATCAAACCTTAGAGGACCGTTTGGGGCCATGCTCAGCAGGTGAGGACCCCAACATAGTCAGATACTTTTGTCTTGAGTAACTTACAGTGAGGGAGGAGTGGCTCAGTGGTTGGGACAGGTTATCTCAGGCCAGAGGGCCACGGGTTCAATTCCCACATGGGGACAAGTAATCTCAGGCCAGAGGGACTGGAGTCTCTAGTGCCATGGTCACTCCTTGTGGCCTTGGGCAAGTCGCTTAACCATCCATTGCCTCAGGTACACTTAGATTGTGAGCCCTTCAGGGATAAGGGAATAAAAAGTACCTGTTAGTATGTATATACATGCAAACTGCTCTGATGCACAAATAAAGGGCAGTATATCAAGTGCCTAAACCATACAGCTCTCATTACTCACTCTCTGGCTGTGCTTAATCTCTCAGTAGAGTCTCTGGCAGAGGATCCTCTGTTGCAAGGCATCAAAGTTTCAGAAGTAGCCTTCCTGTTACACAGAGCTCTAAAACAAATGATTGACCTGGAGTGGGAGGTCCCTGAAGTAGATCTCAGAGGAGGCAGAGTGATGCAGCATCTCTATCCTGTTGCTTCTAAAGAGTGAGAGGTCTTAAAATTGCTCAAGGTGGATGCCTTGGTTACAGTGGTGACCAAGAAGACTACCATTCTGTTAGAAGACGGCGTGGCTTTCAGAGATCCATAGGATAAGAAGTTGGAAACGTTGTTGAAGCAAGCATTTGAGGTCAATGCCCTTGCTCTGCAGACATCCATCTGTGGGGTGTATGTGGCCAGAGCATGCATGTGGTAGGCTCTGGGGGGTCCACAGTCTGCAGCTTTGCCAGAGTTGCCAGATGGCACTTGATTGGAGTCAGGGGCTGCCTATCTTGCCAATGCCTTTTATGATCTCCTGAGGGCATCTGCCAAGGGTATGACTTCTGTGGTCATTGCTCCATCACCTGTTATGGCTATAGAATTGGTCGGCGGATGTTTCCTCCAAACATCGCCTAACTAAGCTTCCCTTTAGGGGTAAACTGTTGTTTGGGGAGGATCTTGAGAAGCTGATAAAAGAATTGGGGGATTCCAAACCCGTCAAGCTGCCTGAGGATAAGCCCCGGGCTCTGAAACCATCAGCTGCCAGTTGAGGGTAGGGTAGAGATTTCAGGCATTTTCAGGCCTCATGCTTTTCTCCCTATCAAAAGCCGAAATACCCCTTTAAGGAACAACCCTTTTGTGGGGGCAGAGGTGCTGGTCAGGGATTCTTCCTCTCCTCTGCTGCCAACCCTAAGAAATCACAATGAAGGGCAGTGGACCCAGGTGGGGGAGGACAGAGTGCCTGTGGGAGGTCATCTACAGTGCTTCTACTCTGCCTGGGTCCACATCACCACTGACCAGTGGGTCCTGGAGGTGATTTGGGAGGGATACGCGCTGGAGTTTATGCAGCTCCTTCAAGAGGCTTTTCTAGTCTCCCCCTGCAAGTCAATTGCCAAGTGGAGAGCTGTCAAGCAGACACTGCTCCATTTGCTCTTATTACAGGCGATGGTTCCAGTTCCATCCAGCCAATTAAGTCAAGGTTGATACTCAAATCTTTTTTGTGGTCTCCAAGAAAGAGGGATTCTTTTGGCCCATCCTCGACTTAAAATATGTCAATCGGACGCTCTGGGTTCCACACTTTTGGTTGGAAATCTTGCATTTGGTTATTGTTGCAGTCTGTTGAGGAGAGTTTTTGATGGCCTTAGATCTCATGGAAGCATACTTGCATGTTCCCATTCGTCCATAACATCAGAAGTTCCTGAGGTTCACAGACCTGATGTATACTATCAGTTTTGGGCCCTTCCCTTTGGATTGGCCACAGCGCCACACACCTTCACAAAGATCATGGTGGTGGTGGCTGCAGCTCTGCAGAGTCGGGGGATTTTAGTTCATCCCTATCTGGACGACTGGTTGAAAAGGGCAAAGTTGAAGGTGGAGAGCAAGCAGGCAATGCAAGAGCTGCTCAGTGTGCTTCAGGATCTTGGTTGGGTGATAAACCTGGCCAAGAATCACCTTGCCACCTCTCAGAGTCTCACCTACCTGGGGGCTTACTTTGTTATGGCCCGAGGGTTGGCGATTTTGCTGGAAGAGCTCAGGATCAAGCTGCACGGACAGATTCACCTATTTCTCTGCCAGCGCTCTCAGACTGCGTGGGCCTTCCTGCAGGTTCTGGGATCCATGGCGGGTGCCCTGAGTGAAAGCGCATATGCGTCCGCTTCAGAGGGCATTGTTGTTGAGGTGGTCACATCAACATCACTTACTGCAATGCCGACTTCTTTGCCCATTGGCAGTGTGCAGCAGTCTGAACTGGTGGCTGGACAGCACTAATCTGTCGAAGGGCATGCCTCTGGAACAGCCTGACTGGATTCTAGTGACGACGGATGCCAGTCTCTCCAATTGGGGAGCTCATTCTCTGACACAGGTGACTCAGGACAGTTAGTTTCAAGAGCAAGCCAACTAGTCCATCAATCGCCTAGAAATGAGGACTGTTCAATTAGCCCTGGAACACTTCCTGCCCCTGATTTGGGCTCGGGTGGTGCGCATCTTGTCAGACAACGCTACGACTGTGGGTTATATCAATCATCAGGGAGGCACGGGCAGTGTACTTCTGGTGGAGGAGATCACTCCGCTTCTTCAGTGGGCGGAAGTCCATCTCCTGTATTTGTCGGCAACTCACATGGTGGGAAGGCTAAGAGGGTTATTCTGTACCCCAATGGGATATCCATCCCCACTATTCGCGGGCCTCCCCACCGGTGTCTAACTTCCTCGCCGGTTGTATGGGGAATTTAGATGGGGGCGAGGAGGGGGAAGATCGGGGCCAGAGTTAGGGCAGGTGGTGCGTGGTCGCTGGATCTGGATGTACAGGGCCGATTCTAATGTCGGCCCTGTTTGTCCAGGGCTGGTGACTTGTACGGGGAAGTTATTCCACCTCCAAGGTGGAATAACTTCCCTGGACAACATAGATTGGCGGGCCCAGGGCACGGATGGGGCAGGGAAGGGCCGAGTTCATTCCCTGCAGCCCGACTCTGGCCGGATCGCAGGGACAACCGGCAACCGGACACCATGGCACCGTGGCTCCATTTAAAAGCCCTGACTGAGTTAGTCAGGCATGTCCTGTATGTGCAGGCCGGGCTGAATCGCAGTCACAGCTTGCACGTACAGGACTGCTCATGATTCTGATCCCATGGGTCTAGATGTGCTCCGCGGGATCAGAATCTGAATGCCCTCTGTACGACCGGTTCAGACTGGATGTGCAGAGGGCTTCAACATCTGCACTGGAATCAGGCTCTAAATGTCCAGGTGATTTTTCTTAGTTGACATCAGCTGGATCCAGGGAAGTGGTCCCTGGAAGCCTCCATGTTTCACAGCTTAGTTCATAGATGGGGACTTCCGGTGATGGATTTGATGGCTTTAGCGGACAATGCCAAAGTAGAGCGTTTTTTCAGCCATCACAGGGAAAGGATGTCCAAAGATCTCAATGTGTTGGCCCAACAATAATCTTCTTTATATGTTTTCCTCGTGGCCACTAATAGGGATAGTGTTGCAGTGAGTAGAAGCTCACTGAGGCCTAGTGGCGCTCATAGCACCAGATTGACCCTGAAGGCCATGGTATGCAGATCTAGTCCATTTGACAGTGGACAGACCCTGGAGGTTACCAAGCAGACTCTCCTCCCCCATCTCCCCTCTCTTATTCTCATGTTCAGTTTCTCACTTCTCTCTTTCCCTATCCGCACCCCCTTGTGTCTAGCATCTCACTCATGTGGAGCACTCTCCCCCCTGTCCAGCATAGTCTCCTTCTCACCCTGTCCAGTACCTCCCCTCCTCCTCCATGTCTAGTATTTCCCCTTCCTCTCTATACCCACCCACCCTGCTCAGCATGTCCTCTCCATTTGCTCATGCCCTCTTTGTCTCAATGCCCCTCCCCCATGTCAAGTTTCTTTTGTCTCCCTCCTTACCCCTCCCCCCACTGCATTCAGTATCTTTTATCCCCCTCACCACCGCTTAGTATCTCTTTCCACCTCCCAAACTGCGGTGATCTGCATCTTTTATTTCCCCTCCCCATACTGTCGTTTATGCCACTGCCATTTCTCCCAAACTGGGCAGCAGTGGCAATAAAATCCACAAAATGTGGGACCTTTGAAATGTTCTCATGCTTCAAAGGCCTTGCCAGTCCCGCCCCACCACCTTAGTTCGCCTCATGGTAGAGCTGCCTCTGCCCTGAGTTGCCAACAAGGGGTATGGTACTCAAGCGGCTGGAGTATATATACTACATGTGTGAGATTGCTGTGTATAAACACCATAGGCTGAAGTCCTTTGCAAAAGTATGGCATTGGTACCAAGAGTGGCAGTTGATGCATTTAATTGTGTAATTGATGCTATCTCATTCTAAGAATTTTCACCATGTCACGAACAGTGTTATTAATGGTTGTTAGCGGGACCAGGGGTGCCCAAGAATGAAGGGGGTGAGAGAGGATAAAGGGGAATTGGAATGGGTTGGGGGAGGATTAGAATGTTGGAGTAGGGGGAAAGGTTGCAGATCAAAGGAGAAAAAAGTTGAAGGGGGGACTGTAGAAGTACTGTTGTAATTAGCGTGATGGTATGTTAAAATGCAAATGTCTCTGGGGGTTATGGGGTAAAAGCTGGATGTATGTTATTTAATTTGTAAATGAATACAAATGTAATAACCCCCCCTCCAAAATGGTTCATTTAGGCTGCCCAGCAGCAACATATCCAATTTGAGTAGATGTGCACACAGATTCCCATCTCTTTTCCTTGGTTGCTGATCCAGCTTCTTAAAGAGCTTTTTTTTTTTGCTTTTCAAATTCTGTTGCTTCTTTTTATAGATGTGCTTGTGGGTTATCACACATTCCTTCTTTTCTTCATAATTCTTGTGCAAATGTGATGATGTAAATTGTACTATTTGAATCTGTCGATGTTTTTAAGCATGCTTTTGGAACCTATAGACTTGGAATATGCTGGTAGTTATAGATTAGCTGATAAAACTAGATTTTGGAATTCTGTATGAAGTATTAAAACTACAAATGTAATATATTTAAAGCATAGAGGCATATCTGGATAACCAGAATGTTGTTATATACAGATGTAAAATGTAACGCTAATGGTTACTTTACCTGTCATTTTAGCAAACATTTTCAGTTTGGTTCATCTCTGGGTCAATCATCTATTTGGTTCATCTTCAGAGCCCAAATTATTCAGATTATTCAGGTCCATTAAAGGTAATGGAGAAAGCATTTTCACAGTCTAATTTTCTATTCATTTTTAAGCAAACTTGGTTAAAATTTGCTGGCAGACATTTACCTTAGAAGTAACAGCACTTCAAAATAATCAAGAGGGTAATTTTATAATAGGTTGCCTAGGTATGAAGGACACGTAAGTGCCTATTTTATAAAGGCACATAGGTGCCAATGTGCTTTTATAAAATACTAGCACAAATTTGGCATTTGTAGCAGTTATACTGAGCACAGACATACATGTTAGCATGTAAAGTACACACATATGAACATATTTTATAAAATATGCACATAAATCATGACTCTGCCTTTGCTCTGTTCATACTCCTTCATTGAACATGTCTCCTCTAAAGTCATATACAAACATGCACCTAATTGCATCAAGCAGACTTTTACACATGAGGTATTTTATAAGAGGCTTTTTGTGTGCTTATGCTGACACAAAAAAATCCTTTATAAAATGACCTCCCAAGAGTGATATGAAAACCCCCATGGAACCAACAGAACGACAAAGAGCATTAAAAGTGGCACAAAGATTCCAAGCCACCATTAGAATGGAATGAAGATCGCAAGGCAGACGGAGAGGGCAACCCAGCACCAACATTGGCAGAGAGACCCAGAAGCAAAGTAGCTCCAACATTGTCTTAAAGACTCCCAAGGCCATCAGGTGAGGGATAAAATAGCACCCATAATGGTTGGAAGACCTTAAAACATCAAGAGAGTGTTACAGCAATACCAACTTTGGCGGGAAGATCCCAAGGCCTTAGGAGAGGGGCAAAGTAGTACCAACATTAGCAGGAAACCCCCCAAGGACTAGAAGGGGGGCAAAATACCATCAAAAAAATCAGGAAGACCCTGAATTCTCAGGACACAGATCAAAGGAGCTCCAAGAGGGTTAGGTCAGGGTTGGAGTTCTATGTGAAACTGAGCCTCTTTGAGGGATGCATGAAGGAATATCCATGTGTCTCCATAGATAGGTTTGTCCATGAAAATTTGATTGCAAGTGCATATTTTCTGTCACATCACCAGAAAAATTTCATGAAAGGACTTAGGGCCCCTTCTTTGAAAGGAAGATTGGAATGCAGCCTAGAAGTTCACTTTTCAGCCTGTCCACAAAAGAACTATTGATTTGTCCCAGACACAGCTTCTGGGACAATAGGGCTATGTAACATATGAAATCAATAAAGAAATCGTAGCTCGGAGATCCCAAGGCATTAAGAGAAAGACAAAGCAGTATCAACATTGTCAAGGAGATCCCAAGGCACTAGAAGGGAGCAAACCATCATCAACATTGGCATAGAGACCCAAACCACCAGAAGGTGTACAACACCACCAGCATTGATAGACAGATTGCAAAGCATCAGGAGGGAGGTTAAACAGAACCATTACTGGGACACTCATGGAGAGAAGAAAGGCATGCTGAGGAAGAAGGGGCTTTCTCATGAGCTATGAATATCTAGGCACTCAACATCATGGCTCATCCTGAACAGGAACACTGCTTCTGTGTAAGGATTTATTGCAGAAGAGGGAAATAGGCAGCATCAGTGAATGCAGTGTGTGGGTTGAGGGGCATCCCAAGATAAGAGAAAATTGAGTCTAAGAGCCATAAGGAATATAGCCATAAGGGAAACTGCTACTAATATAAATGTTCTCTGTGCTCTTTAAATTTGTTGTGGTCAGCCACCCAGACGCATCCACTATTAATGTGGACTGTCTTAACTAGCAAGGGGCCATAGAAGAACTTTCTGCTTCTGCAAATTTTTCCGCTAGTTTTTGACATGGACTGATGTGGCCAAACTCTCTGACTAACACCCTACTGTGAGTGGGGCAGAGTTTATAATTGTTTATAAGTATGTTGATTTATAATTATGTATACTATTTTGGGAGCCATTTAGAACTTTAAATATCACTGCATATAAAATTAATAAATGTTACTATTCCCCATATGGGGTTTATTTAGATGCCTCAGAAGAAAAAATGAGCTTGCAGTCCTAAAAATTCTGAATGAGAAACCTGATTCAGTCATAAGAACATAAGATATACCATACTAGGTCAGACCAAGGTCCATCAAGCCCAGTATTCTGTTTTCAACAGTGGTCAATCTAGGTCAAACGTATCTAGCAGTTTCCCCAAAAGATACAGGTGCAAGCAATGGATTTCCCGGATCCCCTTTAATAATGGTTTATGGACCTTTCCTCCAGGAACTTGTCCAAACCTTTCTAAACCCAGCTATGCTAACAGCTTTTACTACATCCTCCGGTAACGAATTCCAGAGTTTGACTACATGTTGAGTGAAAAAATATTTTCTCTTATTAGTCTTAAATAGGTTACACTGTAGCTTCATTGCATATCCTTTGTTGTTGTTATTAAGTGCCGTCGAGTCAGAGTTGACTCATGGCGACCCTCTGGATAGCTATCCTAAATTGTGTTCGGTCTTGAGTCAGGCGGCTCATTGTTGACAGACTGGTACTCGTAGCTGCTGTTATTGTATCGATCCATCTCATTGCTGGCCTTCCTCTTTTGCGTTGACCTTCTATCTTGCCAAGCATGATGTCTTTCTCTAATGATCTCTCTTTTCGCATGATGTGTCCAAAGTATGAAAGTCGAAGTCTTGTCATCTGAGCTTCTAAAGAAAGCTTAGGTTTGATCTCCTCTAGTACCGACTGGTTTGTTCTTCGGGCAGTCCATGGTATACACAGTATTCGCCGCCAGCACCATAATTCAAAGGCATCAATTTTCTTCCTGTCTGTCTTTTTCACTGCCCAGCTTTCACATCCATATGACGTAAACAATCAATATTTTGATTTTATATTTATATTCTGATGACGTAAACAATCAATGTTTACCCGTTCCACTCCATTCATTCATTTATAGACCTCTATCATATTTCCCCTCAGCCATCTCTTTTCCAGGTTGAAGAGCCCTAATCTTTTTAGCCTCTCCTCATAGAGCCTCATTAAGGTGGCTCTCCTTTGTACCTTCTCTAATAACTCTATATCCGTTTTAAGATACGACAACCAGAATTGCACACAATATTCAAGGTGCAGTCGCACCATGGAACGATACAGAGGCATTATAATATCCTTTGTTTTATTCCTTTCCTTATGATTCCTAGCATTCTGTTTACTTTCTTGGCCGCGCTGTACACTGGGTGGAGGGTTTCAACATGTTACCCACAATGACGCCTAAATCTTTTTCTTGGGTAGTGGTTCCTAATGTGGAACCTTGCATTATGTAACCATAGTTTTGGTTGTTATTTCCTAGGTGCAGAACTTTGCACTTATCCACATTACAGTAAATTTCATCTGCCATTTGAACATCCAGTTTTCCAATTTATCAAGGTCCTCTTGCAATTTTTCACAATCCTCATGGGTTTTAACAACTTTGAATAATTTGTGTCATTTGCAAATTTGATTACCTCGCTCATTATTCCCATTTCCAGGTCATTTACGAATATGTTAAAATGCAGCTGACCCAGCACAGATTGCTGGGATACTCCACTATTCACCGTTCTCCATTGGGAAAATTGGCCATTTAGCTCTACCCTCTGCTTTCTATCTTTTAACCTATTCCTGATCCACATTAGTACACTGCCTTCTATCCCATGACTTTTTAATTTTGCCAAGAGTCTCATGAGGGACCTTTTCAAAGGCTTTCTGAAAATCCAGATACATTGTATCAACCCACTCACCTTTTTCTACCTGTTTATTTACACCTTCAAAAAACATAACAGATTAGTAAGACAAGACCTTCCTTGGCTAAAGCCATGTTGGCTGTTTTCCATTAAGCCATGACTATCTATATATTCAGTAATTTTGTTCTTTATAATGGTTTCTACCATTTTTCCTGGTACTGACATCAGGCTCACCAGTCCCAGATTCCCAGATCACCCCGGAACCCTTTAAAAAAATTGGCGTTACATTGGCCATCCTCTAATCTTCAGGTATTACAGATGATTTTAATGATAGTTCAGAGATTACTTATAGTAGGTCTGCAATCTCATATTTCAGTTCTTTAAAAATACTTGGTTGTATGCCATCCAATCTAGGTTATTTGCTACTGTTCAGTTTAACAAATAGTTGTAATACATCTTCCTGGTGTATAAATATTTCTTTCAATTCTTCTGCAGCATCACCTTTAAATACCATTTCAGTAATGGGTAACATCTCTACATCTTTCTCAGTAAAGACCAAAGCAAAGAATTCATACAATCTCACTGCTATGGCCTTGTTCCCTCTTAGTGCTCCTTTTACCCCTCTATCATCTAATGGTCCAACTGACTCTCTCACAGGTTTTTTGCTACAAATGTACTTTAAAAAGTCTTTATTATGCGTTTTAAGATGCTTTTTTGGCAACAGCAGCCTCTCTGACCTTATCTTCAAACCATGCCGGCAGTTTTTTGAACTTCCTACCACTTCTCCTAAAATGTGAAATACAGCTGGTCTTGGCTTCCAAGATAGTATTTTTAAACAACACCCATGCTTGATGTAAATCTTTAACATTTGCAACTACTCCTTTTATTTTTTTTCTTAACTATTTTCCTCATTTTATCATAGTCTCCCTTTTGAAAGTTAAAGGTAGTACTGTGGATTTCCTTGCTATCCTTCCTCCATTTATTAAATCAAACTCGATCATGCTATGATCGCTATTGCCAGGTAATCCCAACACCCTTATCTCTTGCACCAGATCTAATTGAAAGGACTAGGTTCAAAATGGCTTCCTCTCTGTCATTTCATGAACTGCATCTGGCTTTTCTACACTCCAGTAAGAAATTTTAAAAGCTGTACGTCCTTGCTTTCAGTCACAGAATGCAAATAAAGTGGGTGATAAGTTCTGCCCAGCCTGTTAAGGTATGCCTCAAATCTGGCATGTCTTTGCCTAAAATATAGTAATATCCACTAAGCCCGGAGTCAGAGGAGGGTATAGGAGCTCTCATTTTTTTCTTAAACAGGGAATAATTGGACCCACTCATAATCCTCGTACTGTACAGAAAAAGAGTGTATTAGTTTGTTCAAGATCTTAGGGCTGTTAATGACACTGTTTTGCCTTTCTTTCCCAATCCTGTTATAATTCTGTTCTGTTTTCCTACACAGGCTTGTTACTTTACTATTATACTCGTAGATATGAGCTCCCCCTTCTTTTAAATAGCTGTAGACCCTGACAGTCAATGCAGGGCCGTACCGATGGTGAAAAGTGCTCTGTGCGAGTTGCACATCGGGCGTGCGCCCCCCCATCCTGCACCTCCATCTAGCCACGTTATGGGGGTGGGAGAGAAGAGGTGCACAACCGATGTGCAACTCGCCAGCACACTAAACAGGTCTGGACCCTCCCGGAGAGACCAGACCTGCTTAGTATGCCGGCGAGAAGACTTAAGGGGCACATTTCGGCTCTCTGCTGCTGCCTGCCACCGCTAAAGTGGCGGCGGCAGGCAATGGCAGAGAGCCAAAATGCACCCCTTAATTAATTTCATCCTGTGCGGCTGCACCGCTCGCACAGGGCTTGGTATGGTCCTGAGTCAATGTATACATTCATTTAAAAGGGTGAACAATATTCCTGGACAAGATTTATCTAAGGTTACAGAGGCCCCTTCACATTTCTTTTTTAAGAAGAGGATCTCAATAATATAATTTTCCTGAAAATCTGAGCTTGTACTATATGTTGATGATTTATTACTTGCTTCCTCATCGTTACTAGCATGTAAGGATGTTTCTTTGCACTTGTTCACCTGTCCTATCTTGAAGGGAAATGATGTGTCAAAGGAAAAGGTGACATTTTTCTTACCTGATACTTCTTTTCCTTGAGTCCTGCTAGACCAATCCAGACAAGTGGGTTGTGATCCCCTACCAGCATATATGTGGAGACAGAGAACCAATGAAACATCAAGGCTTTCAATGACATCATCATGCCTCTATCAGCCTGAGCCACTAGGGGCAAAATCAGTATTCATATCCAAGCATATGGAAAGGAATCTCGAACCTCACATAACCTCAGCGAGAGTAACAATGTTCAACCAAACAGGAAGGGAAACTATGTACAGGATTAGTTTGAACAGAAGGCTCGTCAGAAGGTTATGAGCCTGCAGGGCCAAACACTCAGATTATAGTGGACCAAAAGCTACACTGCATTACAGCAGACCAATACAGTTCCAGGGGCGGGTTCAGTACTGATCTAGCAGGACTCAAGGAAAGGACATTATCTGGTAAGTAAAATGTCACCTTCCATATTGTCCTGCTAGACCAGTCCAGACAAGTGGATCATACCAAACTACGCCTCTACTAGGTGGGAAGAAGACACAGCAGCTCATAAAACCTTTGAGCCAAAGACTGTGTCTGCCCAAGCATAGACATCCAAGCAGTAATGCTTAGCAAAAGTAGAAAATGATGTCCATGTTGCTGCCTGACAATGTCTGAGAGGGCTACCAAGCTACACTCCTACTATGAGGACGCTTATGCTCGAGTAGAATGTTCATGCAATCCCTCTGGAACCAGCCAGTTCCATAACAGATATGCTAAGGCAATGGCCTCCTTAAGCTAGCACCCCAAAGAAGACTTGACAGCTGCAACACCCTTACGTGGTCCAGCAAAAAACACAAAAAAATGATCGAATTTATGAAAGGAATTTGTAATCTTCATGTACTGGAGAAGCACCCTCTAGACATTCACAGGGCGAAGATCCTTATCTTTCCCGCGACACTTGCTCACTTGCCTTACAATTAAGTCTCTCCAGTAGCAGAAGCAGCAATTCAGTAATTCTGCCTCTTTTGGTAACAGAAAATTAAGTCAAAGGGGTATGGTGTGGCAGAATGAAGGCTCTGGGGCCATCTAGAGGCAGTGTTAGTGAATTGCTTCTGTGGAGAATTGATTGTAAATCAAGTGAGCAAAAGCACTGCAGGGAAGGAGGGAGAGATGTTGAACTATGGTGGGGAGACTGGGCGGTATGGCATCTGAATTGGCATTGACATCTTTTTCCTGACATGATTAGGGGCATGTTTACTAAAGCATGTGCCAGTAATGTCCATGTGGGCCATGTTACCAGTGCAAGGAGCCTATGTTAACTTCAGGGGGCATGTGCATCTGTCCCACTGTAGTTAGCACAGGCCCAAAACACAGAACCATGCAAGCCGGCACATGGACCCACTTAACGCAACCTCAATGGATGGCATTAGGTGCACCCATGCTAAGGACAGCAAGCGCAGCTAGCGTGAGCTACTAAGGCCCGTGCTAGCTGCGACCTGCTATCAATACTGTGGCAGGCTATGGCCTAGCATGGCCTGCTACTATGAAAGGCCTGTAAGTTAGGCCTGGATCCTAACTCCCATTATAGCTAGAAAAGAACCAAAAATCTGTGAAAAATGAGAAAACTGTTTTAAAATGCTTAAGAAGTTTTTATGATTCATAAGTCTTCTATTATTCTCTTGTGTGTGAAAGAACAGAAATGTTTCAATACATGCATTCCTGAAGCCAGGGTTAACCTTGCAGTAGAGAAGTAATGAAATTAAGACTGTACCATTGTTCAAGCAATCCTAAAGGAGGGGGCTGGTTGCTAGGCTCCGGAGGGATTTCTAATTGGACAAATGGAGAGAATGTATAACCAATGAGAAGTTTGCATGTATCGAGTTGGAACCAATAGCAAATTCTCATGTATCAAACTGAGAAAGAGGTATAAATGGTTATGTCTGTATAAACCTTTGCTCAGTTCCTTTTGAAGCTTTGACTGACTGGGCCTGTGCACATTAAACTGGCTTGGACCCTGTCAATTAACTCCTGGACTTATTCATTGATTGCACTTTGCTACAGCATATTCTTGGTGCATTGGCCGGGAAGTGCGAGTCGTAAATGGTATTCAAGTGAATAATCCACGCAATTCGCCTTGAGGTTTGGCCCGGTTGGAACCGTGTCTGTCTGACCGCGGGGGAAACCTCAGGCGCCACCGGCCCCTTTGTGCCGGAGAGGGTTCCGCCTGCCTCAGCGGGCCATCGGGTCCAGCTGGCCAACACCTCCGACCCGGGGGAGTCCAGGTTCCAACTCATAAGCTGGTGTGGTATCGGGGACCGGATCCGGTGAGTAGACATTTTTGTGATTCGATAGTCAGAAAGAACAGCCTGTGACAACGTCTTGCTTGCACAGGACTGATTTGGTATATTTGGTATAGACTAACTGGGAAATCTCGCATGAGTATGCGCGAGACAAGGGAGCCTGATCACCTCCCATAAGGGCGGTCCTAGTAAGCTCCGCATAAGGAAAGCCGAAGCTGAAGCCATCGATCCTTCTTGTTTGGAATAGTCAGTTAGTCAGAAAACCTGGGCACTTGAAATATTGAAATATGATATCTTCTTGAAATATGCGTGCTTGTGTGAGTGGGAGGTCTTGAAATACAGACCGAGTGAGAGCGGACTCCTAAGTAGCGCAGTTCCTGGCCGGGCGACTGCGCCCAGGTCGCGAACAGGAGGAAGCGAGTGGTGTTTGTCCCCCCCAGTGTTCTGTGGGCTGTACGGACCCCTTACCTACAGCCATCCTACCTATCCTTCTTGTTCGTTGTCTTGTACGTCATTACGTGTACGTAGGGACGTAGGGTACATCATGTACGCAGGTACGTTGAGTACATAGGTAGTGTACGTAGGTACGTTTAGATTATGGGAGGGACGGAGTCCACGCAAACTCCGTTGGCATGTATGATCAAGAATTTCCGTAAAGGATTTTCGGGTGATTATGGTACAAAAATGACTCCATCTAGATTAAAAATGTTATGTGAGAGGGAGTGGCCCGCATTAGCTGCTTCATGGCCCCGAGGGGGCACCTTTGATTTTGAGACAGTTTTACGACTTCATCAACTCATATTAAGAGTGTATCCTGACCAGTTCCCCTATATAGATTCCTGGTTAAATGTGTGTGAACAGCAGCTCTCATGGATGAAGCGCTGTTATGAGGAGCACTGCAAAATATTTGTAGCTACTACTAGGGGAACCAAAAAGCTAAGGAAGAGAAGCCGCCTGTGTATTCTGACCCAGAGTCCCCAGATATTTTGGATAGGTTACCCCAACACCCACAGAAGTTAGTCCCCACAGCACCATGACCTGAAGTAGAGCCAGAAGAGGAGCCCCAGAGAATACCGATGCAGCATCCTAAGAAGCGCCCTACCCCGAGTGAAAGTCCCGAGTCAGGCCCAAGCACAGCAGGGGGACTCGAGTCCTCTGATGAGATAGAAAGTGGAGGCTCTCCTGCCAGTTCCGGGTCACCCACCAAGGAGATTTGTGTCCGGAAGCCTTATGATTTAAGAAGCGTAACTCCCAAGAAGAAGGAGAAAGCAGGGCACCTAATCCCATTACGCCAAGTGCCTGGAATGCCTGTTTTAAATGATCAGGGCCAGATGGCGCCAGGACCAACCAGCTTAGTTTATGTACCCTTTTCCACCACAGATTTATTAAACTGGAAAACGCATTATGCTTCCTACACAGCCAAGCCCCAGGAATTAACAGAATTAATGTCTAGCATTATGCAAACCCATCAGCCTACCTGGCCGATTGTCGCCAGCTCCTGTCCACCCTCTTCACTACTGAGGAGCGAGGCCGAATCGGGCAAGCAGCCCTCCGATGGTTAGAAGAGAACCCTGTAGAAAGGGGAGGAATAAATCCCCCGCAAGCAGCTGTTGCAGAATATCCCAATGAAGATCCCAGGTGGGACCCGAATGAGGAAAGGGGGGCGGCGGCCCTAACCAGATTTCGCCAGGCCTTATTGCAGGGCCTGAAGAAGGGAAGCCAGAGGGCCATGAATATCGGAAAAGTATCAGAAGTTCTCCAGGGTCCAGATGAGAGCCCAGCAGCCTTTTATGAGCGGTTGTCTGAAGCTTATAGATTGTATACCCCATATGATCCCGCCGCTCAGGAAAATTTACGCATGGTAAATGCGGCCTTTGTTAGTCAGTCCCAGAGAGACATAAAGCGAAAATTGCAGAAATTGGATGGATTTGCAGGCATGAATACAGCTCAGTTAATGGAAGTCGCTCAGAAAGTATTTGTGAATCGTGAAAATGAACGAGACAGAGAAAGTGAACGAAAGATGAAGAAGAAGGCAGATCTTCTTGCTGCTGGTATAACCGAATGACGTGGAGGAGGTTTTCCCAATCAAAGGACCAGAGGACGTGGAAGAGGCTGCGGAAGCGAAAGGCCTCCATTAGGTGCAAATCAGTGCGCCTACTGCAAGGAAGAAGGACATTGGAGAAATGAGTGCCCGCATCTGGACTCCGCCCCTGTAAGGGGAGGAGGGAGTCCCTGGAGGCCAGGAGGAAGATTTCGAAGGAGGGGAGGAATGAATCAAACACAGTTCCAGCAGAAAAGGGAAGAAGCCATTGAGGGAGTGGCAGTAGCAATGGGCTATGACCTGGATGACATAGATGAGGACTAGGCCAGACCGGGCTCCAAGTTCACCCTGGGTCCCCAGGAGCCTATGGTCAGTTTAAAGATAGGGGACCAATACATGGAATTCATGGTAGATACAGGAGCAGAACATTCAGTAGTAGCCAAGCCAGTAGCTCCTCTGTCCTCACGATCTGTCATCATTGTGGGAGCCACTGGAAATAAAGCCACAAAACCATTCTTGCAGAACCGCATGTATGAACTAGGGGGGCAGAAGATAACGCACCAGTTCTTGTATATGCCTGAGTGCCCTATTCCACTATTGGGCCGAGACATGCTTGCCAAGCTCCAGGCCCAAATATCCTTTGCTGAAGGGGGAGAAATGAAAATGACTGTGAACCCAAAGCCTGCCGGATTGATGGTGCTTACTGTTCCCCGAGAAGAAGAATGGCAGTTCTATAGTGCACCTCCAATAAAGTCAACCAGACCCTGTATACCTACCAACCTCATAGCCCCACCTGAAGTATGGGCAGAAGATAATCCACCTGGCCTAGCGAAGAACATAGCCCCTGTCATTGTCACCCTCAAGCCAGGAGTGGAACCAGTGCATGTGAAGCAATATCCTCTCCCTCGACCAGCCATAGAAGGAATTCACTGCCATTTGATGAAACTGCTGAAGTACGGACTTCTCAAGGAATGCCAGTCACCTTGGAATACCCCCCTTCTCCCAGTAAAGAAGCCTGGGACAGGGCACTACCACCCAGTACAAGATCTAAGGCGAGTAAATGATGCAGTTGAAACTATACGCCCAGTAGTACCAAACCCTTATACTCTCTTGGGACTGATCCCCGCTGAGGCTACTCACTTCATCATCCTGGACTTGAAAGATGCCTTTTTCTGTGTGCGCCTAGCACCCACCAGTCAACTTTTATTCGCTTTTGAATGGCAAGACCCCACAATAGGAAGGCGGGGTCAGCTCACCTGGACCAGATTACCCCAACGATTCAAGAATTCACCTACTCTCTTCAGTGCTGCCCTGAATCAAGATCTCTCAAGTTACCCAGTGGACTCAGGAAAGAGGGTTCTTCTTCAGTATGTAGATGACTTGCTCATAGCCACCAACTCAGAAAGTGAATGCCTACAAGCTACTAGTGAACCTTTGTACCTTCTCAAAGATGCTGGATACAAAGTCTCAAGAGCCAAAGCACAACTATGCCAAACTGAAGTCAAGTATCTAGGATTCCAGTTGTACAGTGGGATCCGACGTTTAGGACCAGAACACAAACAAGCTGTATGTAATATCCCCATTCCAACCACTAGGAGGCAAGTGAGAGCCTTCCTGGGGGCCGCGGGATATTGTCGCATATGGATCCCCAACTTTGCCCTGATTGCAAAACCACTATACCAAGTCACCAAAGGAATGGAAAAATCCCCACTAGACTGGGAACCCGAACAAGATGTAGCCTTCCGGACTTTGAAAAAGGCCCTGATGTCATCCCCAGCTTTAGGTCTTCCAGATGTTCAGAAGCCTTTCCATCTTTTTGTGAATGAGTCACAAGGAAACGCATTGGGAGTATTGACCCAATCTCGTGGATCCTGGCAACGACCAGTAGCTTATCTGTCAAAACAATTGGATGTAGTTGCAAAAGGATGGCCCCCTTGTCTGAGAGCTGTTGCAGCAACAGCCCTCCTAGTGGGCGAAGCAGACAAACTCACACTAGGACAAACTCTTCAAGTCACCGTGCCACACTCAGTTCTGACTCTCATGGAACACAAAGGAAGCTTCTGGCTAACCAATGCACGAATGTTGAAGTATCAGAGCATGCTATGTGAAAACCCTCGGATACAGTTGAAAGTTAGTCAAGCTCTGAACCCTGCTACATTGTTTCCAATTGGTCCTGGGCCACCTGATCATAATTGCTTAGAAACCATGGACACTGTATTTTCAAGTCACCCTGATTTGACCGATGTCCCTCTAGAGGACCCAGAACGGACTTTCTTTGTGGATGGAAGCAGTATGGTCATCAATGGACATCGTTGTGCTGGATATGCAGTGGTGACCCTTGATCTGGTAGTTGAGTCCTCAGCCCTGACCCCAGGAACATCTGCACAGAAAGCTGAGTTGATAGCCCTCACCAGAGCCTTGACATTAGGAGAAGGACTCCGCATAAATGTGTACACAGATTCCAAATATGCTTTCACTACTTTGCACGCACATGGAGCCTTGTATAAAGAGCGAGGGTTGATCACCTCAGGGAGTAAGGACATTAGGTATGGGCCCGAGATATTGATGTTATTAGATGCTGTATGGGCCCCCAAACAAGTGGCAGTCATGCATTGCCGAGGTCATCAGGCAGGTGCAGGAGAAGTCACCAGAGGGAATAGATTTGCAGATGCCACAGCCCGAAAGGCAGCCACCACAGGACAAGTTAGGACCCAAGATACTGTAATGCAAGCAGCCCTATTCCCTGTGCCTCTCAGTTCCTGGGCACCCCGATACACTACAAGAGAGTTAGACTATTATTGTGAAAAGGAGGGAGGAGTCTTGTCAGAACAAGGTTGGATAGTGTTGCCACCCCCAGAAGGTAGTCCACCTCCAGGTCCTACAGTCATCCCTGAAGCATTAGGGCCAGCCTTTGTTCAAGCTTTTCATCAAGCCACACATTATGGGAAAACAGCCATGGAAAAAGCCCTGAGGCCCCATTTCTGTATTTCACTGCTAGGATCCCTGACCACTTCGGTGGCACAGCAATGTCTGATATGTGCCAGAAATAATGCCAAGCAAGGTCCTGTTCCACCCCCAAGAGTTCAGTCAGTAGGGGTGACCCCCATGAGTGATATACAGATAGACTTTGCTGAAATGCCCCATGCAAATGGATATCACTATATGTTAGTGTTAGTCTGCACATTATCAGGGTGGGTAGAAGCCTATCCAACCCGAACTGAAAAAGCCCGAGAAGTCACTAAGGTATTGCTCCATGAGATCATTCCCTGATTTGGAATACCATCAACTATAGGGTCAGATAATGGTCCATCATTTGTATCCCAAGTGACCCAACAGTTAGCTCAAGCTCTGCAAATAAAATGGAAGTTACACACTGCTTACAGACCCCAGAGCTCAGGGAAAGTAGAACGTATGAATAGAACCTTGAAAACTCAGTTATCCAAGCTTTGCCAAGAAACACACTTGAAGTGGCTCCAAGTTCTACCCATAGTCCTTCTCAGGATACGTTCAGCTCCCACCAGATCCTTAGGAGTTTCCCCTTTTGAGATTTTGTATGGGCGACCTCCACCCATAGTGCAGGGAATAAAGGGAGACATGAGACAGATAGGATCTGAAATAACTAGACAAGAACTATTAGCTTTAGGTTCTGTTTTGCAGAAACTCCAAACGTGGGTGCAAGACCGACTACCCATCAACCTGACCGAGCCTCTGCATCCCTTCAAGCCAGTAACGTCCGTGTGGGTGAAAGAGTGGAGAAAGACCCCGCTGGCGCCGCATTGGAAGGGACCCTACGTCGTCATCCTGTCAACCCCTACCGCAGTGAAAGTTGCAGGATTCGAACCCTGGATCTACCACAGTCGAGTGAAGCCGGCAGCTGCTCCTGATCCTGGCCAATGGATGTCAGTGAATGATCCCGAGACTCCATTGCGACTCACCTTGAGGAGACAGCCAGCTTTATAGAGAATCTTCAGAATCCACCTACGTCACATGAGAGTGACCATCACAGCAGAAACAGAAGAAAACTCAGCAAGTTCATCATACTCAACTTTCCAGATTAACCACCAGAGACTGTAATCATAATGTTCTTCCACTATTGCCTTGTGGGAGTGGTAATCCTGGGAATCCTGGAAAAGACTTTTGCCCTACCTCCGTTTGCAGCCTGCATAACCACCACCCGAACAGGACAAAAGATTACTCAGACTTTGCTCTATCACTCCTACTATACTTTCACTGGTACAGTCAGCCGGTGTATTTATAATGGCACTGAACTGAATATTTGTACAAAGGGGAAAAGTAAGACTTGTTATAATGTAGCAGCAGATAAGCATGCAATAAATAAATCCAGGAGTCTTTTCAAGGATCCAAGCCAGTTTAATGTGCACATGGCTCAAGCAATAAGCAATTTCAAAATGGCTGAGCAATGGCTTCTAGTAAAACAACAACTTTTATAGCTTTCTTGTCCATTCTAAGCATAGGCAAACTTTTCATTGGTCCCAGTACCCCTCTCACCCATCTATTGGTCCCGGTACTGATATGGCTACCCAATCGGGACTCTGGTCTGGGCCCAGCACCTGGTTGCCCCCCTTCTAGTCCCAATTACAATGGTCAGTGTCTCCAACTTGTTACTTCTCTCCTCCAAGGTCGCTGAGCTTGTTAAAACATATGGGAAGCAGGGCACTGTAACCTTGCTTTTTGCAGAGTTAATTAATTCCATAGAAGCTGTGCTCTCTTATCAGTACCAATTAGAGCTGTTTTCTGTCTTTTATAAGTTTCGTTTCTGCTTAGCTATGTTCAGTTAAACTGAGTTAAGTTTCAATTCTATGGTGTCATCATTCAGGGGGGTTTTCATTCCTCTGGGCCTAACTACAGGCTTCAGTTACAGGTCAAGCTGCTCAGGCCTGTCTGCTTAGTTCAATTAGCATGGATCATAGGCCGTCGCCTACCACATTCCCCCCTTTGATTATTCTCACCCGCATGTTAATAAGGTGTGAGAATCAAATCACATAATACTAGGTAAAGGTATCACTCTGTGGTATAGGGTAGTAAGTTCACATAGCTAGCATCTTTGTAGCTGTCTTACGCTCTACAGTGTTATTAATAACTGAAGTTATCATTTGCAAGCAAAATGGCAAGAAACAAGGGAGCAACAGGCAGATAGTCAAAGTCCATAGTTTGGCAAGAGTGGGAAAAAGAACTAAAGGATTAGAAGGTTCGGTTGCATCTTTGTTGTGCTGTCGTAAAGCTTCTGATTTAGACAGACCAGCTGTCCATCCTTCGTAGTAGATTGTGGTCCAGTCCGAACAAAACACAAACTGTCAACAATGGGGTGGGCCAATACCCACTCACTAGTAGTATTATGTAAATCAGTCTGATTGTATAGGATAGAATAGTTCAGTTCTTGCGTCTCCCAGGGCCACTGATCTCCCATCTTAGTTCCTCCACAATAGAAACAGTCAGAAGTGTGGAGACTAGATGCTATTGCTCCAGTAAGTTCAAGAAACAAGTTCTGGTGGTGGTATGAGGAATTGCAACGGTGGCTTGCATAGCCTTGTAGAAAGTCAAGATCTAGAACAATTTTTGGATTGGAGAGTATACCAATGCAAGTATAGGAAGAATGATAAAACAAGGTCTGAGTGACCTTCGGTCCAGTTCATGTTGTACTTATACAGGCTGCCCAGGGAGATAAGGCAAAAGTCATTTCAAAGCACTCCAAGGCTGCTGCCAAAATAAAGCAATAATAATAATTCATAATGGGCATAGTCTCTGGAAAATTGGTGGAACTGTCGACTTCCACAACAGATAACAGATGTAGGGTTGATTGTAGATCCTCAAGCTTCTGCCGTACGTAGACCTACCAGCTTTTTGGCAGGAGTAGGGCTGTAGATTCCAAAGTATCACTGTCCTCTGGGATGTCTCAATTTCTTAAAATATCATAGCATAGTCTCTTAGGCTATTATTGCTTCCTTAGAGCAGTTCACTCTTTAGGAGATCAAAACAGTCTTTTCAGAGTATTTAAACACAGTCTCTTAGAAGATTCAATTTCTTAACACAACACAGTCTCTTTCTGATGATTGCAGGTTTTTTCAGATGCGAGGCTTACCTTCAGATAAACAAACAGTCTTGAAATAGTGCAGTTTCTGAGGGACCAATAAGTCTTAGGTCCGTGGTTGTTGTCGTAGGGTGAGGTGCAATGGAGTCTCAGGATGCTGTACAGTAGTCCAGTGATCAGGTTCAAGAGCAGCTGCTGGCTTCACTTGATTATGATGGGTCCAAGGTTCAAATTCTGCGACTTTTACTGCAGTTGGAGTTGTTGACAGGATGACGACATAGGGTCCCCTCCAATGCAGGGCTAACAGTATCTTTCTCCACTCTTTGATCCACACCGAGACTCCAGGCTTGAAAGGATGCAGGGGTGCAGGCAAATTGATGAGTAATCGATTTTGTACTCAGGTATGAAGACTTCTGCAAAACAGAACTTAAAACCAATAGTTCATGTCTAATAATTTCAGATCCTATCTGTCTCATATCTCCTTTTATTTCCTATACAATAGGCAGGGGTTGCCCATACAGAATCTCAAAAAGGGAGACTCCTATAGACTTAGCAGGGGCTAAGTATATCCTAAGAAGGGCTATGGGAAGAACCTGGGGCCACTTCAGGTAAACCTCTTGGCAAAGTTTAGACAACTGAGATTTCAGGGTTCTATTCATACATTCTACTTTTCCTAAATTCTGAGATCTATAGGCAGTATGTATCTATTAATATCGATATCTTGGGCTATACTTAATGGACTTGCTTCCTAAGGTTATCCATCCTCATTCTTTGTACAGGGGCCCATATGCATGCAAGGTTGTAAGGGTATACTTGAAATCTGGGTACACATTTAGACAGGGCTCTTTTCCTATTGTTAGTGCTCTAGTGAGGACTATCAGTTCAGCTTTCTGTGGTGAAGTTTCTGGGGCCAGGGCTGAGGACTCAACTACCAAATCAGGGGTCACTACTGCATATCTAGCACAACAATGTCCATTGATGATGAAACTGCCTTCAGCCACAAAGAAAGTCTGTTCAGGGTTCTCCAGAGGGACATCAGTCAAATCCAGGTGGCTTGAGAATACAGTGTCCATAATTTCTAAACAGTCATGATCAGGGGATCAAGACCAACTGATAACAACATAGCAGGATTGAAAGCTTGACTGACCCTTCAGTTGTATCTGGGGTTTTCACACAACATACTCTAATATTTCAACATTCATAGATTTGTTAGCTAGTAATTTCCTTTGTAAAGGGATTTTTCTTTTAGTTTTTGCTTACTAGGAAGGCTGTAGCTGTAACAGCTTCTCAAATAAGGTCCAAGAGATTGAGTCAACACTCCCAGAACATTTCCTTGCGACTCATGAACATAGAGACTGTAAGGTTTTCTGGACATCTGGTAGACCCAGAATTGGTGACAACATCAGAGTGTTTTTTTCAAAGATCAAAAGACTGCATCCTGTTCAAGTCCCCATTCCTCTGGAGACATTTCCATTCCTTTGATAGCTTGATACAATGGTTTTTTTTTCTCTAGCAGCGCAAAATTGGGGATCCATATACAACATACTCTGTGGCACCCAAGAAGGCTCTCACTTGCCTCCTGGTGATTGGAGTAGGAATACTGCATACAGCTGCTTTGCGTTCTGGTAAGGGTTCCAGGCGTCGAATTCCGCTGGACAACTGGAATCCTAGGTATTTAACTTGTTTGACATAATTATGCTTTGGCTCTTGAGACTTTGTATCCAGCCTCATTAAAAAGGTGCAAGAGTTCACTGGTGGCTGGTGGACATTCACTTTCTGAGTTGGTGGTTATGAGCAAGTTGTCCACATATTGAAGTAGAATTTTTTCTTTTTTTTTTTCTTGAGTTTCTGGATAACTTGTCAAATCTTTTGCTGAGTGAGGCGAGTTCTTGAATTCTTGAGGTAATCTTGTCCAGATGAGTTGGCCCCGCCTCCTTGTAGTGGGGTCTTGGGCTAAGCGTATACAGAAAAAGGCATCTTTTTAAGTCCAGAATGATGAAATGTATAGCTTCAGCAGAGATCAGTTCCAAGAGAATATAAGGATTTTGGTACCACTGGTTGTATAGTTTCAGCTGCATCATTCATTCTTCTTAGATCCTGCACTGGGCGGTAATCACCTGTCCCAGGCTTCTTGACTGGCTTGAGGGTGACAATGGCAGGGGCTATGTTCTTCGCTAGGCCAGGTGGATTATCTTCTGCCCATCCTCCAGGTGGGGCTATGAGGTTGGTAAGTGTACAGCTTGTTGCTTTGGATGCAGGTGAATAGAACCGCCATTCTTCTTCTTGGGGACAGTTTGAGTTTCATTTTTTTCTTCCTTCAACAGAGGATATCTGTGCTTGAAGCTTTGCAAGCAGATCTCGGCTCCAAAAATGGAATAGGGCATTCAGGCATATACAGGAACTGGTACATTATTATTATTATTTTTTTTTTCTAGTTCACACATGTGGTTCTGCAGAAAAGGCTTTGCGAGAAAAACACAGGGGCTACTGGCTTTAGTATTCTGCTCCTGTATCCCCCATAAAAGTCCATATATTGGTCCCCTATTTTTCAGACTGACTCCTGGGGACCCAGGGAAACTGGAGAGTCCGGTCTGGCCTAGTCTTCATCCATGCTGTAGCCCTCTTCGGCTGCCACTCACGCTATAGCTGCTTCACTCTCGTGCTGAAACACTGTGCTTGGTTTATTGTTTTATGACTTTGCAATCAAGTACTCCCTCGGGAGTCAAGATACGGGCATTCACTTCTCTAATGTCCTTCTTTTTCTATAATGGGCGTACTCACACCCAGTTTTTCACTTCCTCTGTTCCTTCGATTAGGATAATCTCCTCACATCATTCAACTAAAATATCATTCACTTTCTCTGTTACATTTATTTTCACAATTCACACACCCTCTGATTAACTTTCATTTAACCATTATGCCCGCAAATTCATCCAGTTCTTTGCAATTTCCGTTCATTAGTTCAATCAAGTCCTAAAACTTCTCAGTGTATAATGCAGTTTTTTTCAGTTCTAAACAAGTCTGGTCAGCTGACTTTCACTTCTAGTCCGGAGGGGGTGGACATTCCCCTGTTGCAGAGGTGGCTAGCAAACTACTTGGGAATCTGTAGGGAGAAGTCATCCCCCCTCCGCCCCCCCCCCCTTGTTCCAGGCTCTGCCCGGGATGATGGCAGAGCTCAGGGAAATAAACAGGCAGGATTTTGGGAAACTACGGGGCCATGAAGTAACTCTGGAATCTGCATGGACTCTGACCCCCCTTCCTCCCCCCATGGTGACGTAGTTAACAACAGACAGAAGGCGGTCTGTCAGGCTGCATTTTCCTGTGACTAGGCATAATAATCTCATTCTAAATAAATACAATTTAGATAAATTCCTTCAAATATAAAACTATTTTTTTGCAACATGTTATAAACAACAATCCCAACAGAGAGAACTATTACGTATGGCTGGAAGAAACTAGCTGCCAGCCGTAATCTGCACTTAAGGTGAATAACGTCTCTGCAAAAGATTACAGTTTAGGAAGGAGATATTCAAAAGACATTCCGGATACTTTTTTCAATAAAATACAGTACACCTTTCCCTTTTTTTTTTAAATACAGAAAAGCTAACTGATTTGTTCATTAGTAACCAGCACAGAGGGGAAGCATGCATTCAAATGACTTATACTCATTCATAAAAAGATAAACTTTGTTTTTAAAACTTTTGGTTAAACAGAGCTAGTGAAACCAGAGAAAAAACTAATTATAAATTCATCACGCTTCGATTAAATGAAGAGACTTTTCAAATCGGCAGTCCCTTTTCATTCCTAGGAGAAATTTCCTGCAGTCTCCAGCTGTCTCTCCAGAACCTTTTTTTTTTTTTTTTTTTTTTAAGGATATGTGGAAGCCACACCCCTCTGCTCGCGGGGAAACAATTGAACTGTGCTCATAAAAAGAGACTTCTCATTCACATGGACAGAGATGCCAGAAAAAAACAATTTAAATCAATGTTAAGTCGTGATCTAATTACTTTGTAGATCAAAGGAAAAACAAAAACAGTTCTTTATCATTTCCTATTTGAATCATAAAACACAGGGCAAAGCTAAGCCCACAAATATATTATACCTATCTGACCGGAATAACTAATCTTACCCTACACACTATAACTGAACTAAACCCGTCACCTCCTGGATAGTTCTGCAAAGTAACAGCAATATAACAGGCTCAATTGACTTAGAAATGCAGACAGAGCAGAGAATATAACTAAAAACTGTTTGCGGAGCTCTGATGATTAATACAACCTTCAAAACTAAAATTCTGACTAAATATTCTTATTGAATGGTACACAATACATGACCACAGCAGGAGGAACATTACTATCAGAACAAAGTGAATAAAAACAGGTAGAAACAGGTATAATTGTCCTGATTAGTCCAGCAGCAGATCGTTGAAAAACATGCCTGCATAGGGTTAAACAGCACCAAACATTCTCCTGCACAGACACGCCCCCTGTCAGCTTTTTCACTGTGCTAAAACCAACTGGGTGAGACCAGCTTTTTGATTTCTAAAAATGACCGTAGGTGTTTTGGGTCTTCATTCTGCTCTATTAATACAATTTCTTAACCAGTGAACTGTCACAAAGTACTCAACATAATAATCTCACATTTATAACAGAAGGGAAACTCGTGGTTTCAACAGATAACAAAAATCAAATACACAGGACGGACAATACACCAAACGCTTCATCCGTTTCGCGACCTAGACGCAGTCACCCGACTAGGAACTGCGCTAGTCCAGAGTCCACTCTCGCTTGGTCCGTGCTGCCAGACCTCTCATTCACACTTCATTCACACAATCATGCTAGCAACGTATCTCAGAATGCATTCCTTTCTATCTATTCTGACTAGTCTTTTTCCCAATTACAAAAAGGATGAGGGTTTCACCCGGCGAATTCCCATGCGGGGTTACTCGGCCCTTCCTTGAGAGGTGATCATGCTCTCTTACCAATCCCAAATTCCAAGTTCCAAGTTCTCGAGATTACAAGTTACAAGTTTCAAACTGCAGTTCTAACTCATCTGTCTAGACAGGTTTTCAAAACTATACTTACCAGATCTGGTTCCCAAGCTTCTGAGTTGGATCCTGGACTCCCCCGGGTCGGAAGTGTTAGCCAGCTGGACTCAGTGCCTGCCGAGGCCAGGCAGAACCCCCTCCGATACAAGAGGATCGGTGGGCCCAGGGAGATTCCCCTGCGTCGGATTGGCATGGTTCCAACTGGACCAAACCTCAAGGCGAATTACGTGGATTTATTCACTTGAACACTATCCACCACTCGCACTTCCCGGCCAACGCACCAAGAATGTAGCAGCAGATAAGCATGCAATAAATAAATCCAGGAGTCTTTTCAAGGATCCAAGCCAGTTTAATGTGCACATGGCTCAAGCAATAAGCAATTTCAAAATGGCTGAGCAATGGCTTCTAGTAAAACAACAACTTTTATAGCTTTCTTGTCCATTCTAAGCATAGGCAAACTTTTCATTGGTCCCAGTACCCCTCTCACCCATCTATTGGTCCCGGTACTGATATGGCTACCCAATCGGGACTCTGGTCTGGGCCCAGCACCTGGTTGCCCCCCTTCTAGTCCCAATTACAATGGTCAGTGTCTCCAACTTGTTACTTCTCTCCTCCAAGGTCGCTGAGCTTGTTAAAACATATGGGAAGCAGGGCACTGTAACCTTGCTTTTTGCAGAGTTAATTAATTCCATAGAAGCTGTGCTCTCTTATCAGTACCAATTAGAGCTGTTTTCTGTCTTTTATAAGTTTCGTTTCTGCTTAGCTATGTTCAGTTAAACTGAGTTAAGTTTCAATTCTATGGTGTCATCATTCAGGGGGGTTTTCATTCCTCTGGGCCTAACTACAGGCTTCAGTTACAGGTCAAGCTGCTCAGGCCTGTCTGCTTAGTTCAATTAGCATGGATCATAGGCCGTCGCCTACCACAATAACCCTCGACAAAACCCATCATATTATACATTTGAGATACGTTGGAATGATGAAGATGGAGCCATCCTGAATGCGACAAAACCCCTTCACCAACCCTACAAAACCTATCATTTTGAACTTTGATGCTTGTGATGCAATCAACAGAAATGCTTACCACAGATGTGGGTCATGGGAGCGAGCATACTACCATGATGATAAATACATGTGTCCAGAAGGAGCCTATGGATGGGGACGGTGTACAGGAAAGAGTACTGCAGCCACCATTTACACTACCGTATCTAGACATGATTACTTTTGCCCAAAATGGGAATGTGTATATTTTGCTACCTGGAAAAATGCACCGACGGGACGAGATGGAGATCATCGCAAAGGCAGCCTAACAAAGATCAGACTACCATAACCCAAGAAATGCCAGAAAGGTGCCTGTAATCCTCTACACCTCCTCATAGCCAACCCTAGCCACTGGAAGCAAGGATACAAGTTTGGGTTGCGTATTGCAGGAGGAGGTATATCTACAATTAAACACCAAAACTCATGTATCCTCACCCTATCGTATACATCACTCTTTCTACGAAGCCATGAAATCAGAGTTTGAAATTCCTCCTACCTCCCAGAACTTATTTCTTGAATTAGCAGGAGCAGTCGCATCTAGTCTCCATGTTTCAGACTGTTTGTTTTGTGGAGGAACAACGATGGGAGACTAATGGCCTTGGGAGGCACAAGAACTGAACTATTCTATTCCATATAATCAGACTAATATACACAATACCACAAGTGAAATGGTATTGGCCCACTCCATTGTGGGTAACTTATGTTTTTCTCGCTATGGACCAATGTTTAATATGGAAGTGGGGCAGCTGGTCTGTCTCAATCAGAAGTTCTACAATAGTACCACTAAGAAGACGTCTTGGTGGTCAGGAGTCAATGCTACTGAACCTTCCAATCCTCTAGTTCTGTTTCCCAAACTTGCCAGTATCTGGACTAATTTAGCAGCATATAATTCCTGGCAAGCACCACCTGGACTGTACTGGATTTGCGGAACCGGAGAATATGCCAGACTTCCTCACCACTGGGGAGGCGCATGTGTATTGGGAACCATACGACCTTCCTTCTTCCTTCTGCCTACATCCCAGGGAGAACAACTGGGATATCCTGTGTACAGAAGTCGACAGCTGAAGAAGGCCTTGAAAATAGGCCAATGGGACAAATGGGATGCGTCATCTGAAGAATGGCCCCCAGAAAGAATCATCTCATACTATGGACCTGCTACTTGGGAGCAGGATGGGACTTGGGGGTATCGTACTCCTGTTTATATGATTAATCGAATAATACGTTTGCAAGCTGTTGTTGAAATAATAACCAATGAAACTAGTAAAGCACTAACCCTTCTGGCAAAGCAAAGTACGCAAATGCGCACAGCCATTTATTAAAATCGTTTAGCTTTAGATTATTTGTTAGCAGCTGAAGGTGGGGTATGTGGGAAGCTGAATCTAAGTAATTGTTGTTTACAAATTGATAATAATGGGCATGTAGTCGAAGATTTAGCCACCGAGATGAGAGAGCAGACATTTGTGCCTGTCCAGACCTGGCACAGTTTAAAGATGGATGGGTGGTTTGGTTCATTGTTTTCCTGGATTGGTGGTCTGAAATCCCTTATGTTTATCGTACTATTCATATTAGCCATGTGCTTATTGCTCCCTTGTCTCCTACCCCTTTGCTTACGCATGATAACATCGTCAATTGATAACACTATAGAGCGGAAAGCAGCTGCGAAAGTATTAGCTATGTGGCAATATTGTAAACAATCTACATGCAACAGGACCTTTTCCCTCTATGCTCCATCCCTTTGGAACACCCTTCCACATAAGCTGCGCAACTGTGTGAGCCACACTGATTTCAGGAAAAAGTTAAAGACTCATCTTGTGGCAGGTGCAGGCCTGTGATCCACAGTGTCTGACATAAGCAGGCAGGCCTAACTAGCTTGACCTGTAAATGAAGCCTGTGAAGAGGCTCATAGGAATTGCACATCCCCCAACATGCTGCTATTGTAGGATAGAACTCTGCAAGAATACTAAACTGACTTAGATAAGCAGAACTGGAAGATGGAAAAATACAGAAAAATATGTTTAAAAGTTACTGATAAGAAAGTACATCTGCAAGGAATATAATTGGGATTGCTGACAGATGAGTTGCAGAGCCCTGCTCCCCTGCATGCACAAATTGGTTCTATGGCCTTGAGAGTATGGAAGTAACAAGTTGATGAACTGGCCATTGTAATTGGGACTAGAAGGGGGGTAAGCAGGTGCTGAGCCCACTGAAGGAACATAATTGGATAATCTTATCAGTACCGGCACCAATGGAAGGGGTACGGGAAGTACGGGAGAGTACCGGGACCAATGAAATGTTTTTCTATACCTAGAATGGAACAGAAGTCTATAAAAGTTGTTGTAATGCTAGAAAACTTCGCTCAGCCATTTTGAAATTGACATTGCTTGAGACTTGTGCACAAATAAATGATTTGGACCTTCTGAACAGACTCCTGGTATCATTGGTTTGTCTGCGCTTTGCTGCTACAATCTCTTCCTTGATCATTTTTCTCTCCCACCCTAATACCTACACCCCCCTTTTACCTCCCTACCCTTGTTCCATTAAACTGTACAATACTCCCATCCGTAGCTTGGCACATACATATGTAAATATGTAAATAGTTATTCACTGTTCACTATAATTAATTGTATAATATAATTTTGTTTTTCATGTTTTATTCTGTACCCTGTTATTGTTCCTTGTAAACAGTTGAAATATACTGCCTTTTATTGTTCTATGTAAACCGTTTTGATTTGTAGAAAGACGGTATATAAAACATGTTAAATAAATAAATAAATATTACCCTATACCCCATGACGATGATGCTATTACACCAGTATAATGTGTGAATTAACTAATAAGTGATTTAATTCTCACCCTTTCTCACTTGCGGGTGAGAATAATCAAAGGGAGGAATGTGGCAGGCTATGGCCTAGCATGGCCTGCTACTATGAAAGGCCTGTAAGTTAGGCCTGGATCCTAACTCCCATTATAGCTAGAAAAGAACCAAAAATCTGTGAAAAATGAGAAAACTGTTTTAAAATGCTTAACAAAAAGTTTTTATGAATTCATAAGTCTTCTATTATTCTCTTGTGTGTGAAAGAACAGAAATGTTTCAATACATGCATTCCTGAAGCCAGGGTTAACCTTGCAGTAGAGAAGTAATGAAATTAAGACTGTACCATTGTTCAAGCAATCCTAAAGGAGGTTGCTAGGCTCCGGAGGGATTTCTAATTGGACAAATGGAGGGAATGTATAACCAATGAGAAGTTTGCATGTATCGAGTTGGAACCAATAGCAAATTCTCATGTATCAAACTGAAAAAGAGGTATAAATGGTTATGTCTCTGTATAAACCTTTGCTCAGTTCCTTTTGAAGCTTTGACTGACTGGGCCTGTGCACATTAAACTGGCTTGGACCCTGTCAATTGACTCCTGGACTTATTCATTGATTGCACTTTGCTACAGCAATACCTCTTTTCTGTTCCTGGCTCACACAGTCACTGCCTCATCACGCACAACCTGGCTAGTGTGGTATTTGTAGTGCAGAGGCCCATGTTACTTTCTAGCGCGGTGCCCAAATCATTTGCTAAACCTCATGCTATCAGGTAGTGTACCTTAATGAACATGCCACTTTATGCATTACAATTTTTAATACTTGTTAAATATTTAACAAATTCATCATGTTATCATGCTAAATGCCCACCCGTAATTTGATATATTTTTTAATTTATTCATTGGTCACTAAAGGATCCCCTATTATTGACAGCTTAAAGTGTGTATTATCCATTCTATTATTTCTTTATTGCAACTCCTGATGAAGGAGTTATGTTAAAACATGGCCATGTTGGGTTTTACATTAATGTAAGTATTTGCCTTGAATTATATTTGTTTGGTTCATAATTTCAATACAATTTTATGCCTCATATGGACTGTTTAGTTTTAGTTTATTATGTTTATATTTATTCCAACTTGATTGACTGCCTTTAGTAAAACGCACCAAAATGGTTTACACCAAAAACACATTAAAATATATCAATAAAATTCAACACAGATAAAGGACTACCAAAAAGGACAGCTACTTCTGGAAAGAAATCAGCATTTGTAAATATTTCTTTACTTCAGAGAAATTCTCTTAAGTCTTGGGGAAAAGGGAATTCTTTGGGTTAAAGTTGATAATTCTGTGTATTAGAATCCAGTGAGTTTTTAATTTAAATTTAAACAACAGTCAGTAGCCCCAGAGAGCTTTTAATTTAAATCAAATTAGGGTATAGCTTAGCACAGAAGGAAGAATAGGATAAATATTCTTTGAGTAAAAAAAAAATTGTTTCTAGAGACCTTTACAAAGAGGCCTTCCAGTTAGGGGGCAAAAGACCTGTGAAATAGTTTTAAATAGGTGTTAAAGCCAAGTGACAGTTCAAAGGGGCAATTTGAAAGGCTCCCTCTATCAAACCAAGGGCTGTGTGAATCACCCAGGAAAGAGTTTACCTTTGACGCACAGGTCAGGGCACTATGTAGCAAGCCAGCTTTTACTAGGTGTTATATCCCAGGTATAATTTTAGCTTTATAGGCTCTTAAACTTATTAGAAGGGAAAGAAGTGGTCAAATTCACCAGGTTCAGCTGATTATATTCACCTGGAATAAATTGATTAATCTTGAGATGAACTAAGTCCCTTAAACTTATTATGTACAGTTGTATCAGTACAACTATCCCTAACAACTTTAAGAAAATAGACAAATTAAATCGCTAAACAAAACCTTAAAACTAACACCACAGTGCAGCAGTGAGATGGGAGCTAGCCAGTCTTTTGCAGTGAGTGTCACATGTATGATTTTCTCCCAGTTGGTGAGGGGTCTTATGTGTGCACAAGGTGCAACGAGCTCTTTTCCCTCAGTCCGATCTTTGAATGCTAGAGTAGCAGACGGAGGACATAGGGAAGACAGAGAGGTATATCGACGAGACCTACAGGAACATAATAATGAAGTCCCACCTCCAGTCTGGCAGCCTCTTAGTTGCCATGGAGGAGAGAGATCATGAAAGGAGAGCATCACCTTGGTGTGGCAGGAAGTGATCCTGTAGCTAGGAACTGTGTCCTCCAGGTGATGTAAAACCCTCTCTCACCGAGGAGATTTCTCCAGGGCCATGTGCCCATGAGGGAAGGGCTAGGATGCCGTTAAAGTTGGCAATTCTATCATTAGGCATGCAGATAGCTGGGTGACTGGTGGACGTGAGGATCGCCTGGTAACATGCCTGCCTGATGCAAAGGTAGTGGATCTCATGCATCTTGAGGGAGGAGTGACCTAGTGGTTGGGGGAAATTGCCTTGAGCTGGAGGGCTAGGGGTTCAAATTCTACTGGAGGACAGCAACCTCAGGCTGGAGGGACTGGGGTTTCTAGCCCCACAGCCATGCCTTGAGCAAGACACTTAACCCTCTGTTGCCTCAGGTACAAAAACATAGATTGTGAACCCTTCAGGGACAAGGGAAATATATACGCACCTGAATGTATACTGCTTTGACCAGGTGAAAAGCGGTATATAAGCATTGCTAAACAAATAAACCTAGACAAAGTTTTAGCGCTGGGGAAGAGTCTACTATGTTGGTACCACTGACATAGGAAAGTGTGGGAGGGAGGTTCTGAAGGTCAATTTAGGCTTTTAGGTATGAAGTTGAAATCCAGAACTTCCAGGGTGGCATTCTCCAAAATGTTTCCTGTTCCATGCACAGGACCTAAAAGGCAGGCAGAGTTCCGGAGTCTCAATGCATGGAAGAGATGATGGTGCAAGGAAGAGGATTTTGGATTTGTTAGGAACTGGGGAAGGGATGGGCTTTTCCAAAGGGAATGGGCTCCGCCTTAACCAGGATAGTACTAGACTGCTTCAAGGAAGAGGATTTTGGATTTGTTAGGAACTGGGGAAGGGATGTGCTTTTCCAAAGGGAATGGGCTCCACTTTAACCAGGATAGAGCAGCTTTTAAACTAGATAATAGGGGAAAGCCGACAGTCATGAAGAAAGTATGAATCGGAAGGATGTATCCTTGAAGGATACTAGCAAAAGAAGGAAGTTAGGGCATCTTGGCAGGGAAGTTCCAATAAAGATAAAAGTAACTCAGATGCTCTTAAGTACAGAGCTGAAAGATTCCAAATTACCCCTATCAACTGATCACCAGATGAATATGAATTAAATACAACCTCTAAAATGCCTGCATGCAAATGCTAGAAGTCTAAAAAATAAGACGGGAGAGCTATAATATTTAACATTAAATGAAAGGTTAGATATAATTGGCATCTCAGAGATCTGGTGGAAGGAGGACAACCAATGGGAAATCGTGATATCTAGGTACAAACTATACTGCAATGATAGGATAGACCAAATTGGTGGAGGGGTTGCGCTCTATGTTAGAGAGGGCATTGAGTCACACAGGATTAAAGTTTTGCATGAAACAAAATCTCTATGGATTTTGAATCTCTATGGATAGAAATTCCATGTAAAAAGGGGAAGGCAATGGCAGTGGGGTGTATTACCGGCTGCCTTGCCAGAATAAACAGATGGATGATGAAATGCTAAGAGAGAAGCTAACAAAAGTTACAACACAGTAATAATATGTGATTTCAATTACCCCGGTATCAACTGGGTCAATGTCACTGGAGGACATGCTAGGGAGAAAAGGTTTCTAGATGAAAAAAATGATTGCTTCTTGGAGTAGCTGGTTCATGAACTGATAAGAAGGGAAGATATTTTTGGCCTAGTCTTTTGGTGGAACACAGGATCTGGTGCAAGGGATAAGGGTGTTGGGGCGACAAAGAGTACAGGTAAATGGAGCTCACTCTGAGGAGAAGGAGGTTATCAGTGGTGTGTCCCAGGGATCTGTCCTAGGTCCGATTCTTTTTAACATCTTTGTTAGTGATATAGCGGAAGGGCTGCCGGGGAAGGTTTGCCTCTTTGCGGAAGATACCAAAATCTGCAATAGAGTAGACACCCAGGAAGGTGTAGATAACATAAGGAGGGATCTAGCTAAGCTTGAAGAATGGTCTAGAATTTGGAAGCTGAGATTTAATGTTAAAAAATGCAAGGTCATGCATTTGGGCTGCAGCAATCCAAGGGAACAATATAGTATAGGGGGTGAAGTTCTTCTGTCCACTAAAGAAGAGCGGGACCTTGGTGTGATTGTGTCTGATGATCTTAAAGCTTGATGATCTCTACAAAAAGCTTCGCGCCATCGGGCGCGCCCGCGCCTGGTGGGCCTGCGCCTGAGGGCCCTTTGGCGTGGCCCTTAGGCGGGGACCGAAAGAAGGGACACCAGACGACCGCTGCACCCCATCCAGCTCCAGACGGCGCACTCAAACAGCACACCCATCCAGCCACAAACAGCAACGCCGAAGCTGTTCATCTGAGTGCCGGGAAAGACTGGATATGACGACCAGAATATGCAGCAGCAACTAGAGTTCAACACGCCGGCAGAAGTACCCTCACCGACCTCCATCCTTCATCAGCAGCTCTGTGATACCAATGTACAGTCAACCAGCTGGAGCTCCCTTGAAGTAGAACTACCTTCCATCACAAAAGAAACAGACCATCCATCGATCTCAGCAAGTATAACACTCCCTAATGATTTAGCTATAGCAGAGACTTCCAACATACCAAATTATAGCGATATACTGTTGTCAGTAGACCTTACTGTTATCAATAGACCTTACTGTTGTCAGTAGACCTTACGGTACTATTAAGAGCCACACTTACTGTTGTCAGTAACCCATGTAATATTACTAGTAACCTCATATACTGTTGTCAATAACCCTTGATATCAGTAACCCATATAACATAGTCAGTAGCCTCATATACTGTTATACTACTGTCAGTAACCTATATAACACTGTCAGAAGACCATATTGCACTGTTAGAAACACTTTTACTGTTGTCAGTAAACTACTTAACACTATTAGTAGCCTCATATACTGTTGCCAGTAGCTTAATGTAATACTACTACTAGAAGTCTCATATATTGTTGTCACTAACTACTTGAAGTCTCATATATTGTTGTCACTAACCTATATAGCATTGTTAGTAGCCTCATATACTGTTGTACTATCATCAGTAACCCTCCACCTAATACATAATGTCTCCAATAAAATGTACAAACCTCTCCCTCACTCTCCTACTAATAACTCTCCTAACACAACACATTTACACATACAAATCCAATCAAAGCCCCTACACCAACATCCCCATTATTCATAACCACTATCAGAACCCATATAGCATCCCCACCACACAAAACTTATTTCAAAACCCGCAACACATAATAACATACTCGCACTCCCACAACCATTTTTCTCGTCACGACTCAGGCAGACGCCCCCACAGACTTATCCAAATAAAATGTCAATCACAAAACAATATAAAGGACAACACAGCTAATATAGACACTAAAACCAAGCTCTACCTAATAAATATCAGATCCATACGAAACAAAATACCAATAATCAACGATATGATAAAAGATAAAAACCCAGATATTATCTGCATCACTGAGACATGGCTCTCACCCACAGACACCATACTATTAAACCAAATAACCACGCATCAATATGATGTATTCAACTGCCATCGCAATATAAAAAGAGGTGGTGGCGCACTCATACTTACCAAAAAAGTCCTACAATACACCTTAACAAGCCTGAATAATATAGATGGAATGGACATCATTAATATACAAAGCAAAACCATGGCACTCTCCCTCATATATAGACCACCCTCAGCTAACCAAAAAAACCTATCCTCCATCCTTGAACTTGCATGCACAGCATCACAAAACAAACCACTAGTAATTCTAGGCGACCTAAACCTCCCCTCACTAAATAAACCCCAATCAGATAACTTCATGGATGCCATGAACCAAATGGGATATACACAGATAGTTCATACCCCCACACACATAAAAGGTAACATTTTAGATCTCATCTTCCTCCCTTAATAACCATCAACAATTCACACACCCCCAACTACAACAGAAGTACCATGGTCCGATCATCACCTCATAACACTCCACCTCCCAGCACAAGCAACACCAAATACAACAAGCACATCTCCCCATTTATCACGCTTTGCCCACTTTGACAAGGATACATTTCTTAACAAAGTATTACCAGCACTCGACGAAAACCTCCCTGACATCAATTCCGCTATAAATCACTGGAACCTAACAATACAGGAAGCAGCTATCCTCACACGTAATAGGCATAGACAAACGAAAAAGTCAGAAAAATGGTTCACCAAAAAACTAGCAAAACTAAAAAAAACAACTAAGAAAACAGGAAAAGAGATGGAGGAAAACTAAAACAGATGAAAATAAATCACAATATATGAACACACTTAACGAATACAAAAACGCAATAAACAAATCGAAAAGGGATTACCACTCTAAAGTAATAAATCTAGCCATCAACCGACCTAGAGAACTATTTTCAATTGTAAAAACACTAACTAAAACAAAGAACTCCGAGCCAAAGCTACCAACAATAAGCATTCAAACCTTAGCATCTCACTTTGCCGAAAAACTAAAATCTAAACCCAATACTCTAACACCAATACTGACTACAAACACTGATATCAATAACAATTGGACAACTTTCCACACTGTGGATCGAAAACAGCTCATTAAAATCATAACAATGATCAATACTACAACCTCCCCACTCGATCCTTGCCCAGTGTCCTGGATTAAACATACAAAGGAAGAACTTGCTGAAAACATCCAATACATGGTGAAACCTGTCCCTTTCGCAGGGCATTATGCCTGATGCTCTAAAGCTCACAACGCTTTGCCCAATAATAAAAAACAATAAACTTGACTCAAAAGACCCCAATTCATACAGACCGATAGCTAGCATTCCTTTTATAGCTAAAATTATAGAAAAGTCAATTCAACTACAATTACAAGAGCATATTGGTGAACATAAACCCCTTGATTCACACCAATTCGGTTTTCGCCCTTTTCACGGAGTGGAAACCCTCTTGATCACACTGATTGACCACCTCATCAAAGGCACAGATGTCAACAATCAAGGTTTCCTACTACTCTTTATCGACATCTCGGCCGCCTTTGACAACAACATCAACCACCCCACCTTGATTAACAGACTAGAAAACTTAGGAATAGGTGGAACTGTTCTCAAATGGTTCAAGTCCTACATCACACATAGACTAATACGTGTCCAAATAGATCAAGAAGCATCAGAAACCTTCCCCCAAGGACAAGCTATACCTCAGGGATCAGCCCTTTCTGCCCTTCTATTCAACTTATACCTGCAACCTATCACAAACATATTTAGAAAACACAAGATTAATCACTTTATATATGCTGACGATATCATGCTCGTTATCCCCATAACCACAAAAAACCACACTTATGGCAACCTAGCTGAGTGCATGGCTGAAACCACCTCTTGGATGGAAACTAACTACCTCAGCATTAACCTTAAAAAAACGGAAGCAATGTTCATTACAAGAACACCTGTGACTGAGGACACGTTTCCAACAACAATCTCAATCAACAATACATCTATACCCGTTAAAAAAGAGGTAAAATACTTGGGTGTAATAATAGACCATACCCTCACCATGACACCACACATAAAGCAGACAGTAAGAACCATATTTCTTAAACTCAAAACCATACAATATCTAAGGCCCCTCTTGGATACACATGACTTTAGATCGGTTGTCAATACACTCATCACACCCCATTTTGATTACTGCAACAGTCTCCTGATTGGCCTACCACAAAAAACCACATACCTATTACAAAGAGCCCAGAACATCTGCGCAAAGGTAACTACTAAAGCTCGCCTAACAGACCATGTGACCCCTATACTCCTAGAACTACATTGGCTCCCTATAAACAGCCGTATCAAATACAAAATTCTCCTAACAACATTCAAGCTTCTAAATGACTTCGCCCCATCACATCTAACAACATTACTTCAGACCCCATCTGAATCGAGAGCTCGCAGACAAAATGCAGTCCACTCACTTGACATACCAAAATCATTCAAGAAGACTAAAAAATCCACAAGTGACAGAGCCTTCTCGTTCACCGCCCTCATGCTCTGGAATGATCTCCCACTAGACTTCCGCTCCATAAAGGACCTTGCCCAATTTCGGAAGGAACTCAAAACATATCTATTCTCTGAACACTTCCAAATCTCCTACCCCCCTAGCTCTGTTCCACAACACCCTCAGACACACCAACTCAGAAACCCCCTAAACCACAACTAAATAACCTCACACACACACAAAATTCTTGGTAAAATGGAAATAAATTCCACCACACTCACATGATGCACGATTATCTTGTAAACCACTGTATAGAATCACTTGTAAATAACCTATGTAAATAGTTTGGACAGTTTTTACACCTGTCACTACTGTAAAAAGTTAGAACGTTTCTCTGTTTCAATGTAATGTATACAGTAGTACACATAATTTGTTAATCTATTCCATGTAAAAAGTTAGAAAGTTTCCTGTTCCATGTAAAGTATACAGTAGTATACATAATTTGTTCCATGTAAACCGCCCTTGATCACTGGAAGGGGCGGTATAGAAGAAATAAGTAAATAAATAAATAAATGAATAAAGCAGCTAAACAGATAGAAAAGGCGACAGCAAAAGCTAGAAGGATGCTTGGGTGCATAGGGAGAGGAATGGCCAGCAGAAGAAAGAAGGTGATAGTGCCTCTGTATAAGTCTTTGGTGCGACCTCATTTGGATTATTCTGTATAATTCATGGAGACCGCACCTTCAAAAGAATATAAACAGGCTGGAGTCAGTACAGAGGGTGACTACTAAAATGGTTAGTGGTCTTTATTATAAAGCATATGAGGATAGACTTAAGGATCTTAATATTTACACCTTAGAGGAAAGGCGAGATAGAGGTGATATGATTGAGACGTTTAAATACCTCCATGGCATAAATGCACTGGAGAGAGTCTCTTTCAATTTAAAACAAGCTCTTCTACGAGGGGACATGGGATGAGGGTGAAAGAGGATAGATTCAAGAGTGATATGCAGAAATATTTCTTTATGGAAAGAGTGGTGGATCCGTGGAATAGTCTCCCACTTGAGGTGGTAGAGATGAGGATAGTATCTGAATTCAAAAAAGCATGGGACAAACACAGAGGATCTCTAACTGAAAAAAGGGGACTTTTGTAGTGGTTGATATGGAAGGACAGACTAGATAGGCCATGTGGTCTTTGCTGTCGTCATGTTTCTATGTTTCTATAGCATGACTACATTTGATTTAATAAATGGAAGAAGGATGGCGAGGAAATTCATAATACTACCTTTTAACTTTCAAAAGGAAGACTATGATAAAATGAGGAAAATAGTTAAGGAAAAATAAGAGGAGGAACTGCAAAGGTTAAAGATTTACATCAAGAATGGGCGTTGTTTAAAAATACTGTCTTGGAAGCCCAGACCAAATGTATTCCACGCTTTAAGAAAAGTGGAAGGAAGTCCAGAAAACTGCCAGCATGGTTTAAAGGCGAGGTCAGAGAGGCTATTGTAGCGAAAAAAAAAACATCTTTCAGGAAATGGACAAAGGAGCCAAATAATGAAAACTGGAAACAACATAAACACTGGCAAGTTAGATACAAGGCAGACAAGAGAGAGAATTTTAAAAAAAAGCTTGCATGGAAACAAAAACGCATAGTAAAAACCTTTTCAAGTACATTCGTGGCAAAAAACCTGTGAGAGAGTCAGCTGAACCATTGGATGATAGAGGGGTAAAAGGGGTGCTAAGGGAGAATAAGGCCATAGTGGAGAGATTGAATGTATTCTTTGCTTTGGTCTTTATTGAAGAAGATGTAGGAAAGTTACCCATGCCTGAAATAGTATTTAAAGGTGATAAATCAGAAGAATTAAAAAAATATTGATAAACTGGGAAGATGCATTACAAGTATTTGATAAACTGAAGAGTAGTAAATCATCTGGAACATATGGTATACATCCGAGGGTGCTGAAAGAACTGAAAGATGAGATTGCAGATCTACTATTAGTAATCCATGAAATATCATTAAAACCATCTATAGTACTTGAATATTGGAGAATGGCCAATGTAATGCCAATTTTTAAAAAGAGCTCCAGGGGTGATCCAGGCAACTACAGACCACTGAGCCTGACTGACATCAGTACCGTGCAAAATGGTAGAAACCATTATATAGAATAAAATTACTGAAAAGGTAGATAGTCATGGTTTAATGGGAGAAAGTCAATATGGATTTAGCCAAGGAAAGCCTTGTCTTGCTAATCTGCTATATTTTTTTAAAGGTGTGAATAAACAGATAGACCTAGATGAGCCGGTTGATATAGTGTACCTGGATTTCAGAAAACCTTTGACAATGTCACTCATGAGAGACTCTTGACCAAATTAAAAAGTCATGGGATTGGAGGCAGTGTACTATTGTGGATCAGGAACTGGTTAAAAGATAGAAAGCAGAGGGTGGGGTTAAATGGCCAATTTTCTCAATGGAGAAAGGTAAATAGTTGAGTACCCCAGAGATGTGTGCTGAGCCCGCTGCTTTTTAATGAATTTATAAATGACCTAGAAATCAGATTAATGAGTGAGGTGATCATATTTGCAGATGACACAAAATTATTCAAAGTTGTTAAAATGCAAGTGGCTTGTGAAAAATTGCAAGAGGATCTTGATAATTGGAACACTGGGCATTCAAATGGCAGATGAAATTTAATGTGGACAAGTGCAAAGTTATGCACCCAGGAAAGGAACAACCCAAACTATGGTTACACGATGCAAAGTTCTGTTGTGCTCTTTGTGGGGCAGGCCCTCCTACCTGGATTCTTAGGCTTACCTGGCCCTTCTAACAGGAAAGGAAAAAAACAAGACACATACACAGAAAATCAGTTATATTAATTCCAGAGCTCTAGAAGGAAGATCATCAGGGGGTGCAAATCATGGCTCCTCCTCTAACCACCTTTGAAAATCTTCCGCCAGAGATCTGCCTTTTATTAAGAAGTATCAGCTGACATAGTTAATTTTTAATTAACATCGGATGATATTCATGTTACAAAATTACAGGTCTGGAACAAAATCTGCTTACAGGATCATTTTTCTGCTGATGCTTTGCAAAAATTCATATAAAAGCGGAAGTTACAAGACCATGCCCATAATCACAAAGCGACAGCAGGTGTCGCTACAATTCTATCATCAAACAAGAGTTGATTAGTTACACTTGTAATTTCTTTCTAAATTCTGCTAATTTCCCAAGCTTTTATTTGATTTCCAGTTACATGTTGACCTAAGGTCTCTGATTCTCGGAATGTTTATGCAATAGTGCTGACATTAGTTGTTATCTAAAATTTGACCCATCATTTACCACAAGAAGGGCGGAGGGATTACAGAAAGTCCCCAAAATTTGCAGAAGCTAATCTTTGGTCACAGTAGCTGTGTACACAATTTGTTAGCTAATCTCTTTTGCAATAACTGTCAGCAGTTTTTTCACAGAGACAGAAGCTTCTATCTAAAAATGTATATTTTGCAGTTCAGCCTTGTATTACAATAAGCATATATTTTTACCTGAGTAAAGGTATATGGCTATAGCCACCTTCACAGCCCTGTTTCTCTGTCATTATCTGTGCTTGCATCACTGTCCCTATCTATATCAAGAGTACCATAAATAGGGTCATCACTATCCATAGCCAAATCAAGATTGCCATAGACAGGAAGATTTATATTAGTGTAAGTTGCCTTATCACACAAAAGCTCACCAGTCTCTGCTATAGTCTCTAACCTTGTTCTGGGGCCTTGGCCAGTTCTCTCTTTCTCACAGTCCTCCCTTTGGTTCTGCTCAGAACCACATTCTACATTAAAAGGTAATTCTCTGAGTAAATCCCCAGAACTGGGAACACTTCATAGCCTAAGGACTGCAATAGTGTTAGTGGTCTTAGCCATATATGAAGTACAACACTTCATAAAACAGGCAAGGCCTATCCCTAGAAGCAAGAGGGCTACTAGGAAGCTGAAAAGGCCCGTCAGTAAGGCCTTTAAGGGACCTGACAGGCCACCCCACATATTTTCAAACCAGGGCATACAGAATCAGAAGTACCTTCAATATTATCTTTGGAAAAATGGGTTTCCTTTCTTACCTGATTTAGGATATTAGTTACCACCTTTCTCTGGAGTCAATGAACGTACAGCAGTGCTCGTGGACAATGCCACAGACTCTGCCTTCCTTGGCTAATAAATAATCCAAGGCCATACGGTTTTGGGCGGAGTAAGCGGTTAGTTTGTCAACAGTACCTTGCATGACTGTGAGGGCATCAGTCAAATCCTGAGCTGTTACTTCTATCTCTAACTCTGGAATTTGTTACCGGAGGATGTAGTAAAGGCTGTTAGTGTAGCTGGGTTTAAAAAAGGTTTGGACAATTTCCTGGAGGAAAGGTCCATAAACCATTATTAAGAAGTGACCGAAGATATCAATGCTTGACCCAGTACAAGCATTGTGGAACTTGTGTCTCTTGGGGAAACTGCTAGGTACATATGACCTAGTTTGGCCACTGTTGGAAACAGAATACTGGGCTTGATGGACCTTGGTCTGACCCAGTATGGCATATCTTATGTTATGTTCTTATGTATGTTATCAGGGCATATATTCGCAATATTTGTTCACCATAACATTCTGTAGGACGTATGGAACCAAAGGTACTGAGCCAAACTGTTCCAGTAAAGGTGTTTACTTCTTTTTGGGTAAGCATAGTAGTATCATCGAGTAGTTTACGTGCTGCACTTATATCTGCACTGTGGTCATCCACAGCTCTACGTTGATGGCTAGGGGACACCTCAAGCAAAGACTCATAAGGGACAAATTTCCATGGCAGGTCAAAGGTAGCTACGTAGCAGTTGCCGGACCAGTCAGCAGGCAACCGAACATAAGCTAGGGTTCCACACACAAAGTAATGGCCCACCAATGCAAGGAGTCCATCAGGCTAAATTTTATAATCTTTAGGTTCTGTAAGCAGAACTTCAGTACCAGGCCAAATATCCCTTAACCACGGGTGATAGTATCCTAAATAGGGATATACATAGTTATCAACATAGCCATATCCTGAACCATTTTTGTTTTTCTCCAATCTATATTTTCCATATATTGGTAGCCAATCCTGGTCATAATTCTGTAATCCATACTGGTCAAGACGAGTTTTAGGACCAGTGAAAGCATAAACAACCCTCAGATTAGAATGGGCTCGTACAGAACTCACTGTGGGATTGTCCATTACCAAATACACATGATTGTTAGTCATAATGGTCTGACAACTAGATAGAGCAGTTTCCCCCAAAGGGTAAGTCCCCTCCCGCTGAAAACAAATAGGGGGATTGGTAATTGGCTGAGGACTGATAATTCTTGGAGCAGGGGTCGCCATGTCTGGCCATGTTACAGTAAGATTGAATAAGGTTTCATTCACAGACAACTCCTTTAATTCTTGCAGAGAAATGGGTCGAGGTCGGGACAAAAATCCAAACTGCGTAGCTGCTGGGTAAGGTAAGCACACAGCGCAATTGGAAATGTTAAAGCGCTGAATTAATGAATAAATGTGAGAATGAAACACATTATAAAAAACACCATGTTTTGCCCAAGGAGCATGTGGATCATACACAGGAACCATATGATCATGAACCAATGAGGGTGTAGGGGCTGGGGCCAGGGCTAGAATCGATTCTCCTATTGCCTTATGAATAAGCCCTAGCCTTGGTGTACCTATCCCTAATATCTCTTTCATCCAAGTCTCCACACCCTCTACTCTTGGGAAAGAAATCCCACACACCAGATTAACAAACACAAAAACAATGCCAATGCCACTGAAAACATACATACCAGCCAATGCTGTGAGGACAAATCCGAGGTGGGTTGTAACTGTCCAATAACTTCACACCCACTTTCTTGGTTGAGCGGCGTTAAAATTGGGGGAAGTGATTCCAGTTCAATCTCAAATTCCTCTGGTTCCGGCTTAGGCTGTGTACAGGGAAGTTGTCTTATCCAGGTTGCGGTGCTTTCTTGCACTGGTCCAAATGTATCCAAGTTTTCCGTCCTTTCACTTAAGCAGCAGATAACAAATTGGTTGGATAGGCTTCAGGCCATACTGAGTATAAACAGGTAAAAACCAAAAGGTGTTTCCTTCCCCCCTTGGCAGAAGGAAGATCAGTAAAATCCATTTGCAGGAAGAGGAAGGGTAAACCTATTAAGCATGCCCGCTACATTGAATGTTTGCTTGCTGCAGTGCTTAAACTGGCTCAGGTGGTGTGTTAAAATGTAAAGGACATGATCTTACTGGTTCCGTAGTGTCACAAGGCAATCAGTTTGTGGACCAAGCTGCTAAAGCTGCAGCGGCGGGACCTGCAGTTCCATTGCATCTGCTATTAACTCTTCGTTCACCTGCAGCTTCCACTTCTGCCTCATTATCATTGGACTTGATGCGTTCCCATCAGGATTCGGCAGACTTCACCGAAAAGCAGGAATGGTTGTCTTGGGGAGCATCGCCCGATGGTACTGGACTATGGAAAAAGGACCAATTGTTTATTTGTCCTAAATCATTATTTTTATCCTATTGCCCTGTTCTTACATCACAAGTTTCATTTAAGTGTTCCGGCTATGACGAATGCTTTTGCTCAGTTATGGTATAATCCTGCATTCGCTTCTGTTGCTCATGCTGTATATATTTCTTGTCTCCCATGTTTACAAGCAGGAAAATGTGGATGCACCCTTCGCGCATTACCTTCTCCATCCATCAAGGGCCATCTCATACTGTAATCAACACAGTTTGTCCTCCTGGAAGGTTCCACCAAGCGGGAACTGCAAACTGAGGTTAGAGGCAGTCATCGAATGCCAACGGCCAACATAAGCAAGGGCGCTATCACCAAACTTGTGCCTCATTTCATAATTTGGGCTTCCCTTTTTCAGCCCTATACTACGGGTTTTTTCGCCTCACTCATCTAACTGAGTTTTCTGTTTAATTTTACCAGCCTTATTGCCCATTTTAAATACTCATGACAGAAACCTGCCTCTTAATACACACGACAGAAAACTGCCTTTTAATACTCATGACAGAACACTGCCCACGTCCATGCTTTTTCGTACCTGTTTGAAGGGCAGCAGGCTTCACTGTAGAGATGCACCTGCTGTTACAGGTAATCGGAGTCTATGGCACCAACTGTTGTGCGCTTTGTGGGGCAGACCCTCCTGCCTGGATTCAAAGGGGTATGTTTACTAAACTGCGGTAATGTCATTCACGTTAGGTTCCGCGGTAAAGGTACAGATGCCCATATAAAGGCGTGGGCGGTGCATCGTTACAGCAAGCTAACGCATGTTACAAACTAACGTGTGCTACAAGGCGTCTCATAAGGCACCTTCTAAGGCATCTTACAAGGCACATTACAAGGCGCCTTGTAGGGCGCCTTGTTAGGTGCCTTGTAAGGTACCGTATAAGTAAGGTGCCTTATAAGGTGCCTTGTAAGGTGTCTTGTAAGGTGTCGTATAAGTAAGGTGCCTTATAAGGTGCCGTATAAGTAAGGTGCCTTGTAAGGTGCCGTATAAGTAAGGTGCCTTGTAAGGTGCCATATAAGTAAGGTGCCTTGTTAGGTGCCTTATAAGGTGCCTTGTAAGGTGCCGTATAAGTAAGGTGCCTTATAAGGTGCCTTGGAAGGTACCTTGAAAGGTGCCGTATAAGGAAGGTGCCTTGTTAGGTGCCTTGTAAGGTGTCTTGTAAGGTGCCGTATAAGTAAGGTGCCTTGGAAGGTGCCGTATAAGTAAGGTGCCTTATAAGGTGCCTTGTTAGGTGCCTTGTAAGGTGCCTTGTAAGGTGCCGTATAAGTAAGGTGCCTTATAAGGTGCCGTATAAGTAAGGTGCCTTATAAGGTGCCTTGTAAGGTGTCTTGTAAGGTGCTGTATAAGTAAGGTGCCTTGGAAGGTATCTTGAAAGGTGCCGTATAAGGAAGGTGCCTTGTTAGGTGCCCTGTAAGGTGTCTTGTAAGGTGCTGTATAAGTAAGGTGCCTTATAAGGTGCCTTGGAAGGTGCCGTATAAGTAAGGTGCCTTGTAAGGTGTCTTGTAAGGTGCCGTATAAGTAAGGTGCCTTATAAGGTGCCGTATAAGTAAGGTGCCTTATAAGGTGCCTTGGAAGGTGCCATATAAGTAAGGTGCCTTGTAAGGTGTCTTGTAAGGTGCCGTATAAGTAAGGTGCCTTATAAGTAAGGTGCCTTGGAAGCTGCCTTGGAAGGTGCCGTATAAGTAAGGTGCCTTATAAGGTGCCTTGTAAGGTGCCGTATAAGTAAGGTGCCTTATAAGGTGCCTTGTAAGGTGCCGTATAAGTAAGGTGCCTTGTAAGGTGCCTTGAAAGGTGCCGTATAAGGAAGGTGCCTAGTTAGGTGCCTTATAAGGTGCCTCATAAGGCGCTTTGTAAGGTGCCCTATACAGTGGGCTCCTTAGGCTATGTGCCGTATTAGGCACCCCTGGACAGGGCACCTTAGAGGGCACCTTGGGTTACGGAATCATAGGTTACGGTGGCCTAACAAGGTTATGGTGCCCTAGGTTAGTGTGGTCTAAGGGCTGCAAGGTGCTGCAGGATGACATGCATGACCTGTGAGGAACAGAGACAGATGTAGCCCTAACACTAGATAGAGCACTCAGGAAAGGCAATGAACAGGTGAGTGAAGGAGGGAGAGCTGGGAGCCGCTGGACCTGCCATATCTGTGGGCATCCCATATGGCTGCCAGTACTGATGACAAACATGGTGGGGGCAACTGTACCACAGCACAGGGTGTTGGCAATGTAAAGTACTGGAAAGACAGTTGGTGGCAGACAATGGGAATACGTGTCCCCCAGTGTAGACGGAGATGGCAGGATAGTTACAATGATGGGTGGACAGAGGAGTGGTGGTGCCATGCAGATCAGGCACAGGCGAGGCAAGCATAAAGAGGCGCAATGCAGGAAAGGGTAGCAGTGCAGGACATGGGGTGACAGCCTGCACAGGCAGACAGGACTCTACACAGCTGACAAACGCAGATAGATGGACCGAGGGAATGTTGGCAATTGTTGTGAGGCTATTATGGGCTGGCAGCACAAATCTGCAGAAATATGACTGTTACAGGCATACACACTATTTGAGTAGGACAGGCATGAGAGGAGGGTACAGTGAGGAATTGAACCCATGAACACTGCTGCAACCTTTTGACGCTTCCTACGTTCGGTTACTTAGCCTGGAGAAGAGACGGCTGAGGGGAGATATGATAGAGGTCTATAAATTAATGAATGGAGTGGAACGGATAAACGTGGATCAATTGTTTACGCTATCAGAGTATAGAAAGACTAGGGGACATGTAATGAAGCTACAGGGTAAACTATTTAAGACAAATAAGAGAAAATTTTTTCACTCAACGTGTAATCAAACTCTGGAATCTGTTACCGGAGGATGTAGTAAGGGCTGTTAGTATAGCTGGGTTTAAAAAAGGTTTGGACAAGTTCCTGGAGGAAAGGTCCATAAACCACTATTAAAAAGGGACCCAGGATATCAATGCTTGACCCAGTACAAGCATTGTGGAACCTGTGTCTTTTGGGGACATTGCTAGGTACGTATGACCTAGATTGGCCACTGTTGGAAACAGGATACTGGGCTTGATGGACCTCGGTCTGACCCAGTATGGCATGTCTTATGTTCTTATGTACTCTCCTTTTGGTCCTGGGTCCACTTCACAGAGGCAGTAGGGGTTGTAGCACAACAAGACAACCAAACTAGTGTGGTTTAAAAAGAAGGTTTTTATATAGAAATAGACCTCTTACATGGGTACAGAACAGAGGTATATAGTGGTTACTGAGCTTCTTCCGTGTATATCAATGACTCGATGTGTGTGCCTGGGTGTGGGAGAGAGAGAAAAGGGGGGGGGGGGGGGGTTAAAGAGGAGTGTGTGTCAGAGTCTCATAGTAAGAAGTGTCCGATGAATAGGAAGAGAGAGAGAGAGTATTTTTGTCCTTCTCTGTATTTATAGTGAAGTTCTCCTTCTCCAGCACCTCCCTTTGTCATACTTTGGTCTGTTTGAGGTCTGTTATCACCTGATTAGCAAGGAGGGGCTGTTGTCCTGCAGACTAATCTCATCAGGCATGCTAAGCCCATCAAGTCTGGAGATGTCCTATCTGACATCACCAGGGTGTCAGAGCTGCCTGCAGGCCAAGGTCTGGGAAAAGCCATGAAACCTATGCTAGGCATAATGTCATGCTCTATGCTGACATCGCCCACACTTTTTTTTTCCTCTGGGAAATGGTGGAAGCAAACCTGTGGTACCTGTCCCAGCTGCAATTACTATATACATGATAGTAGGCAGCTTGTCTGCTATCTCCTGTTTAAATACCTTGCTATGTCCAGCATGTCCCCTATCCTGCACAGTACTGTCTCTAGTGTTCTAGAGATAAGCAAGTCCCATTATGAGTCCAAACCTCGTGTCTTAGGTAGGGCAGCCACTACTGGGTGGGGAAACCCAATATGCCACCTCAGTGCCCGTCTTAGAGAGAACGAACAGTGCATAAGGGATGCAGGAATTTCTGAGGAGGTTAAAGCTGAAAGGTATCAGGATGCTATGAGTGAGGGTAGGAAGTAATACTGCAGCTGACTCTGGTATTCAATGTAGTAGGAAATGCCAAATTAGCCAAATTAGCAGGCCAAATGAGCATGGATGTAGAGGTGGATGCTGGAGAAATTAAGTGTAACTACCTTAAAATCTGATGCTATTTTGTAGGACATGCGCTGCAAAGAGATGTACATGTGTTTCATTTTACAACACAGGAGAATTATGATAATGCATAGCAATATTTGTACAGCAGTTAAAATAATAATAGGGTGAATAAAAACATTAAAGACATGATCAGCAGTAGGTGAGTAACCAAATAATAGTTCCCACACAGACACATGAGCATCTTGTAGCAAGTGTTCAACAGTTTGTCGAATGTGCCCATTCTCATAAGTGATGGTGTGATTCACTTCGGTGGATGTTGTTTTAAGGTGATCAATATAGGCATGGAGTTCTGTAAAGTTGAGCAGTTTATGTAATGTCTCTTCTCCCATGCCAAGTGGTAATGGATGCACAGCATATGAGATAAAGTCTGGAATGTCAATAAAGTCATTGGTAACCAGCGGTGTGGAATAAGTTGTCCCGTCAATGGTGATGGAGACCAGTGGTGTATGACTGCACCAGGTATTGTTTAGTAAATAGTTTGAACTGTACAGCAAAGTGTTCTTAGGAAGGCGAATGTCATGCATTCTGGGAGCAATTAAAAAAGAAACATTCTGGGGAAAGAACAACTGAAAACAAGTGTCCAGCTGCAAAGTAATACCAACTGTGTGAGGTAGTCAGGGAGCAGGAGGAAGAATTGTTCCAGCAGGAGGTGTCAGCCTCTTTAAATTGGTGTGGTTCACACTTGAACTGAAATGTAGTCTGCTCACACAAACTGGGGTCCATAGGCTTGAATGAAGTCAAGGTATCGTCCAGTGGCTGCACCCAGGTGAGATGGTCCACAGGATACATAAGCGTGTTATCAAACTGCACCCCGATATTAACAACAGGGTAAATAACTGTGTGTTGTCCTGACCATGGGATCAAAGTACAGATAGAGCAGCCTTGTGGTGAACAAATGGGAACACTAACTGTCCACCAATCAAGGTGAGCTTTAGCAAATTCAGGTATTTTGGTACTAGCCATATGGACAAGAGATGGTGGCCAGTGTCCCAACTTAGCAGTGATCAGAATTTCCTTTAATATAGTAATAAGCTCGATCTGTACTTGATCACAGGCCAGAGCCCAGGAAATATTATTTTCCAATCTGTATTCTGCATGTGCTAAGATAACAATTTTCTGTTTTATAATGGGAGATATAAGAGCAAAGGTATCTACAACTACATTGGACAGTTTAGAGGAAGCTTCATTAATAGTATGCTGTGAGGTAAAACCATCAGAAGCATGCTGCGCAGTGGATCCCATTTTATTACGGAGCACCTCTATATCAATTATATTAAGGGCACCCAGTGCAGTCCCTGTGCCACCTAAAATTGTATCAATTAATTCCCGCTTGTGTCATAATTGCTTGGCTTGGGGTGTTACTGACTGCATATCAAACCAAGTATTGAGCATTGTATGTGGTTGGTAATAAACTGAGAGCAATTTGGATATTTGTGAGTAACTAGAAACAATTTAGGAAATAGATGCCAAGTAAGGAAATGGCATTCTACCTCATGTAAAACATTGTGTGGTGCATCATATTTGATCTGAAAGGGATGTCCTTCCTGAAATGGGTGAATATCAGAAAGGTAGAGTACAGGAGGAGCCAAAGTGGTTGGAGGGGTGGGATGAGGGGTGGTAGATAAACAAGATACATCAAAAAAGAATGAAGTCTCAGTGATGTGCTGTTGATTACTCAGAACTCATGTATAAGTTATTTTCCAGGTACCTTTGTCCTGACAGGAAATATTGTACAAAATCAAGGCAGGAGGACCTAGAAAGTAATGTTCTGGAGGTGCCCTCAATTCTTGTGTCCTTTCTAGAGAAGTGGAAACTGGTGGCACCCACTGTACTTGAGTGATGTTTAATGAATAGGACACTGACTTGTCCTGTACGGAACAGAAACTCAGGATGACCAGATCCTTTCCTTCCGGGGAAGGTGGGGGTATTTCTTGGATGATAGTTCCATTAATGAGACTTGGGACTTGGGTAGAAGAGAGCAGATACAAGAACAACAGGAAACCGGTACATAATAAAAGCTAACTCGTTTCACTCTACTAGGGGGTAAACTAGTGCTCCCCACTTATACTATGCAACCACAGAAATAATGTTTACTATTTATTTACATAACTATTAGACACATGTCCAGTATATAGGACACATGAACTATACAGCAGAAGTAAATAGTTACCATCCTCAAGCGACTTTTGTTCAGAAAGCAGCTGTTCGTGCTGTCTTCAGAAAGCAGCTATCCGTGCTGTTGTCAGGTGGTACCTGAAAACAAAGACTGATAAAACACGTATTACCCATATGGTTTCAACTGGGTGATATGTTTCCAATAGTGCTGGTTGTCGGGCATTAGGATCTGGTATAGTCTTTGGCCTAAGGTATCCATAACTAAGTACGGTCCCTCCCACTTTGCAGTTCCAAAGGGGAGGTTTGGTCTAGGTGTCAGGGTCATCACTTTACTCCCATCCTTGAGGGGCCTTAAATCGGAACCTTTTGCATGTACCTTCTGCAGATAATCTCTAGTTTTTTCTGTGTTAGCTAGCACAGTGGTCTGAATTTCTTTTAGATGTTCTTGCAGGGATTTCATCCACTCATTGGTAAGAATTACGGTCTGGTCTTCTGGAAGAAAAGGATGCAGCAGATTTTCCCATCGTGGCATTGGCCTTCCCATTAAGGCTTCGTAGGGTGCAAAGTCTGTGGATTTGCAGACATTAGCTCTGATACGCATAAGGACTAACGGGTGTGGCATATGTCACAGCAATGGCTGGTACAGAAGGACTGCAGGTCACTGCACAAACTGTCTGCTCTGAGTGCCAGGACAGGGTAACCCCACCAGTACCCATGATGCAATGCACATGCTGAATAGCTGTCTACAGCTGATCAGCAAATGGGGTCTGCACCTCTCCGGTACCTCAGCTTGGAAAGACGAACTGACAGTGCGTGATACTGGCACAGAGTAGCTACAGACCATGCCATTGTGCAGGTTCTGTGTTCTCCCTGAGGGATAGGATGGGTGCCCAGCACTAGGTCCGCAGTACATGTGGTGCTAGAGATAGGCCCTGCTGTACATCCCCATCACTGCCAGTGTGTGACAGGTGTTCCTTGCAGTGCAGCTGAAGGTAATTTGGTGTCCATCTGTATCCTGCAGTCACATGTGGCCCTCTGGGACCAGACACCACCCAGATTAGTGTGTACCCCGTGTTAGGGTCTGGCTGACATGGGCACCTGTTATCAGGGCAGTGGGGTTTCCAAACTTGTATGAGGTTTGTGTACCAGTGCCTTGATAGTTCAAAGTGGTATACACTACATACCCCAAAGGGCTCACATCACCCTTTTTGTAGGTAAGGAACAGGTGCCCCAGACCCAGTGAAGCAACCTCCATCCTGTTGGTATGCGACAGCCCTCCAGGGTTGGTGGGCTAGAGCCATACCTGTGGCTGGGGCAGTGGCAGACCAGCAGCAATGATGGGGTTAGCTCTGGAAAACCCCAACTGCCTCACACCACTGTCTGCCAGTCACCAGCAGACAACACAGTCAGACTGCATCATATAGGTGTTCTGACCATGCACAATCTAACTGCAGACAGTCCACTAGCCAGTCCATAGTGCATGCTCACAGAGGAACTATGTGCACCAAGCAGGCATCTCAGTGTTTGGGGCCCCAGCACTGGGGACACAACAGGATCACTGGAGGCAGATAATATAGAGCGCTATGTGGGAACCTAGACATGTCATGGTCACTGCTCGGTCAGACTGCGTGCCCTCCCAGCATGCCATGCTGTGGCCACCCTGTCCATGCAGGTGGTGGTCGGGCACTACAGTGTCCCAGCCATTGCCCCACACCCTGTGAAGATGCATCCTCTGCCCTCCTGCACCCCGGCTCAGCAACAGCTCTCCCGGCCGGGATCGAGCCGCCGGGGATACAGGGCCCGCCTCCTGCTTCAGCTGCCCAATCGGGGCAGCCAACGCTCTCCATTCAAAAGGAAGCGCCGTCGGGAGCGAAGGCCTCTGCCCTCCTGCACCCCGGCTCAGCAACAGCTCTCCCGGCCGGAATCGAGCCGCCGGGGATACAGGGCCCGCCTCCAGCTTCAGCTGCCCAATCGGGGCAGCCAACGCTCTCCATTCAAAAGGAAGCGCCGTCGGGAGCGAAGGCCTCTGCCCTCCTGCACCCCAGCTCAGCAACAGCTCTCCCGGCCGGGATCGAGCCGCCAGGGATACAGGGCCCGCCTCCAGCTTCAGCTGCCCAATCGGGGCAGCCAACGCTCTCCATTCAAAAGGAAGCACCGTCGGGAGCGAAGGCCTCTGCCCTCCTGCACCTCGGCTCAGCAACAGCTCTCCCGGCCGGGATCGAGCCGCCGGGGATACAGGGCCCGCCTCCAGCTTCAGCTGCCCAATCGGGGCAGCCAACGCTCTCCATTCAAAAGGAAGCGCCGTCGGGAGCGAAGGCCTCTGCCCTCCTGCACCCCGGCTCAGTAACAGCTCTCCCGGCCGGGATCGAGCCGCCGGGGATACAGGGCCCGCCTCCAGCTTCAGCTGCCCAATCGGGGCAGCCAACGCTCTCCATTCAAAAGAAAACGCCGTCGGGCGCGCCCGCGCCTGAGGGCCTCGCCAGAGAGCCCTTTGGCGTGGCCCTTAGGCAGCTGGCCCATACACCTCAACGGCCACAGATCCTTCACACGACTGTCCAGCAGCTTGAGCTCCCATGAGATTGAGCTCGCTTACCGACGACTCAGTCTACAGTACTGCACTTCCTTGCACAGCTCATTGCCAGCAATACAGACAGCACGCTACAAGATCTGGATTAACCTCTAGCCCAGACATTCATCTCTCATGTTCTCTATCGCAAGTATAGCCTCGCTATATAGCCTCTACATATCATGACTATTTAAATTTAAGTACCTACTCATCATACTGTCGTCAGTATCTCTAATAGTACTAGTCACCACTATTCCATGTATCTACCATACTGTTGTCAGTAACCTTTCATAGCACCAGTCTCTAATGTTCCATTACTAGTATCCACTGCACTGTTACCAGTAATCCTTCATTGCCAGTCAACATTCATACTGTTGTCAGTAGCCAATCAACCTCTGTACTGTTGTCAGTATACTTCTACTAGTTATCTAACTCTAACCACTGCCTGTGACTATATTGCCTGTTGTGACCAAGCTTATTGCTCTAAATATCAAAGTTTGTTAATAATTTCCCGGTAGTTAACCTGATTGACCCGCTCCCAATTACATAGGGCTCTTCCAAGATGTGCTCCCCCATTACCACCATAATAGGATGCTATATCATCATATCAAGCTGGTTCTCCAACGCTCTTGCCCTAACCCCAGCATCCAACCAGATTCCTATTTTACGGAGCCATGGGAGAAGGTGGACCAGTGCATCCCACGACAACATAACTTGGGACACCCGCCCAAGCCACCCCCATCTGTTACATATTGCACTTCAACACAATACGAAACCCAAACGATTCGAAAACTCCTACCCTCAAAGCCTAAAATGTGCCCTCATCAACGCCCGTTCTATCCGGAAGAAGTGGCCAGCCGTCACCGACATCATTGCAAGCCATAGCCTTGATATACTCATGATCACCGAGACGTGGTTATCTGCCGAAGACAATGTTATACTCAACCAGCTCCTCCCCCAGAATTTCACTGCACATTCAAGTCATAGACAAGAAAAAAGAGGAGGCGGCGTGCTCATCCTCACAAGGACAGACCTCCACTTTCGAACGGTAGACTCCACCAGTACAAACCACCTGGAGACGGTTACCATCTCCAATAAACACTGCTCAATCAACCTGCTGTACAGAGCACCTTCAGCCTCCCCAGATGATCTCTCGGCTATCATCGATCTGGCATCTAACACTCATAACCCAAGCATCCCAAATTGGATCCTAGGTGACTTTAACCTGCCTACACTACAAGATAATCAAGCATCAGCCTTCCTTGATGCCCTCAAAAATCTTGGCTTCAAGCAATTAGTTAATGATCCTACTCACATTAAGGGAAATATCCTGGATCTAGTATTCGCCTCGCAAACCTCTCTTAATCCAGCCCATGATCCTATAACCTCCATAACGCCTGTTCCTTGGTCAGATCACAAACTGATCATCATCCAGATTCCTTCGTACAAAGCCTATACAAAAATCAACAAAATACAAAGCAACACCACAAGACCGCCCTCTCGATGTTTCAAGCCTTACAACAGAGATCTTATCCTTGCAGAAACGCAACAACTCTTCTCTGAAACCACTCAGAACCTTGACGACCTAATTTCTCTCTGGAACAATTGCCTCAGCTCAATTGCCCAACGTACACCAATCAACAGGCCTCCAGGTAAAAGGGTGAGTGCCCCATGGTACTCAGCCGATCTTAAAGCATCACTTAACCAGTTACGGAAACTAGAGAAACGCTGGCGACGATCTCATTCTATAAATGACCTGACAACATACAACTGTCATCTGGCCGATCATCGCAACGCAATCACCAAAACGATGAAGCAATACTACTCTGACACCTTAAAGAGATCGCTTAATAAACCACATGACCTTTTCGACCTGGTTAAGACCTTATCAAAAGAACCATCCTCCGGACCTTCATTCGAGATACACCCACAAGATTTCGCAACCTATCTTCAATCCAAGATATGCCAGACCAACAAAACCTCTACTACAACTTCCGCAATAGAGCAAGAATGCCAAACAACACTAACCATGTTCTCTACCCCTACTAAGAGAGGACTTGAGGACACCATTGCTGCCCTTAATACCACTACTGCCCAGTCTGATCCATGCCCAGCCTTCTGGATCAAGGAGCTTCGCAGTCATTTCAGCCCAGTACTGTCCAAAATAATTAACCTCTCCTTCTCAACCGGCTCTTTCCCTTCAGCCCTTAAACACACCTCCATTAGACCTCTGCTAAAAAACTGTAAGCTCGATCCCCAACAGGTGGAATCTTACAGACCCATATCCAGCATTCCACTACTTGCGAAGATTATTGAAAAGGAAGCTCAACGTCAATTGCAGGATCACATCGACTCCGCTGCACCATTAGACCCATGCCAACATGGTTTTAGGGAATTCCATGGCGTGGAAACCCTCCTTACCACTCTATTCTGCAAGATAATCACAGGCATTGATGACCTCCGTCAAGGATTTGCTCTCATCTTTCTGGACATCGCTGCAGCTTTTGATTCAGTGAATCATGAGCTGCTTTTAGGATGACTGACTGACAAAGGCATTAATGGACGAGCGCTCGAGTGGTGCAGATGCTACCTGTCCGAAAGATGGCAACACGTTCGTTCTGGAGGGATAAATTCTGAACCTTTCCACCAAAGTCAAGGAGTCCCACAAGGATCCTCCCTTTCGGCGCTCTTGTTCAATATTTACATGCAACCAATTTGTATTATCATCCGGTCCTTCAATGTTGATTGCATGTTATACGCAGATGATGTCCTGCTCTACTTACCCTTCTCTACTGAGAATCTGGACCTATCCCCATTGACGAACTGTTTCAATGCAATATCTGATTGGCTTCTTTCCCAAAACCTCAGAATACAACATAAGAAAATGGAAGTACTCTTCATTACGAGGAACCCCAACTTTACCCCACCGCAATATCTTAAAGTAAAAGAAGCTGAGCTGAACTCTAAATCCTCAATACGATACCTGGGAGTCACCTTAGATCAACGCCTGGATATGAAGGACCACATAGGAAACATAGTCAGATCAGTCTACTTCAAGATCCGCTCACTGAGGCACCTATGTTCCATACTTGAACCAACTGATTTTCGGACAATCTTCCAGGCTTTGGTCATACCACATTTTGATTATGCCAATGCCATATTACAAGGTCTTCCCCATTCTACATTAAACCCTCTTCAGCTAGCCATGAATGCGGCAGCAAGAGTCCTCCACGGAGCCTCCAGGAGCGACCACGTGACGCCTCTGCTGATACATAACATAAGAACATAAGATATGCCATACTGGGTCAGACCAAGGTCCATCAAGCCCAGTATTCTGTTTCCAACAGTGGCCAATCTAGGTCATATGTACCTAGCAGTTTCACCAAGAGACACAAGTTCCACAATGCTTGTACTGGGTCAAGCATTGATATCTTCGGTAACTTCTTAATAATGGTTTATGGACCTTTCCTCCAGGAACTTGTCCAAACCTTTTTTAAACCCAGCTACACTAACAGCCTTTACTACATCCTCCGGTAACAAATTCCAGAGTTTGATTACACGTTGAGTGAAAAAATATTTTCTTTTATTAGTCTTAAATAGTTTACCCTGTAGCTTTATTGCATGTCCCCTAGTCTTTCTACATTGGCTACCCATTCAGGCAAGAATAATTTTCAAGATCTTGACAATCACCTTTAAAGCTGTTCACAATCTCTCAGCAGCATCTTTAACCTCCCTCATCCATTCCACATCCACAAATAGAGCAAGAAGATCCACGGCTATAAACTCCCTAAAAATCCCCAAGGCACTTACTGTTTGCACCAAATCGACAGCCAACAGGGCCTTCAATCTCAGTGCCCCAAGATACTGGAACGCATTACCCCATGAGATCCGGGCTATTAAGAACCTACCACAGTTTAGGAAAGCCCTCAAAGGCCACTTCTTCAACAAGTACCTTATAGAGCTCTAAGATACTCCGATACCATTCCCAGACAAATGTACAGTATATCATGCAACCTCTTTGATTATGACCCCATATAGTAAGTATTGTACATAGTTTACCCCGGTTATCCAAGTTTTTGTTCCCTGTTATCTGTAAACTCATACATGTTAATTGTACTGAGCATTTTGTTCCATGTAAACCGCGCTGATGCTGAATAGTGCGGTATATAAGAGACTGTAAATAAATAAATAAATAAAATCCTGGCCAATTTTGCTCCTCATTATGCACATATTCAGGCTAACGCTGGTAACAGTGGGACATTGTGGCCCCGGTGAGGTGTGGGCAGCCACAAAACAATGGACAGACATACACATACACACACACTCCTATTGCAGCATTGTGCACAGATAGGGATGGTTGGCAACCCTGCCCGCCACACTGGTCCTGATCACAGTGCCGACATTGCTAAACTGTGCAGGAGGTAGTAGTAGTGCCCTGGTGATAACTGCAGCTCAATGCTGGGGCCAACAGCCTGACTCTCCATGCATCTTTGGCTTGTAGAGCCTGTGTGAGTGGGTGTTTGTACCCCTGTTCGCCACTGCTTTGTGTTTTGCACATGTTGCTGTTGTATCTGCATTGTAGGGTAAAACATAGGGACATGCTCTGCAGGAACCACAGCTGGGGCTTGAACCTGTGACCCTCTGCTTCTGGACACACTCACTGGGTGTTCTGCACCACACTGTGGCCACAGATGCATGGTGGTCCCTGGGGCTACCTGTACCTTTTCTCAGCTAGACCTTTTATGTTGCACTGCACACCACTTACTGGTACAGGGCATGGCCTAGGTCCACTGCAGGCAGGTGCCACTGCCCCCTCCAGCACGGGCACCCCCCCCTGCCATGCTGACGTGGCCATATGCTGTCGGTGCTGGTAGTGTGCAGTCCCAGACCATCCACTGTGTGGGTAGGTGATTGCCTAGGGAGCGGGGTCTGGGGCATGAGGCATACATGAGCATCCTCATATCCCTCCCCCATCATCACCTACCAATAGTCTGTTCTTTCCGCTTGGGGGAGGGTTGGCTGGGGGGATGTCAGGTCAGTGCCCTGGCAACTGTTAGCTCGGGTGGACCAGGTAGATGTAGGTGGATTGTGTTTGGACTTTGTCAGCTGCTGTCATGATGATTTCCGGTTTCTATGTTCCTATGTGCCACCTAGGCACCTGCCTAGTCCACCCTGTACCCCTGCTTCCCCCGCTACATGTCCCGCCTGCAGCCTCCTATGCCCCACTTGCACCATCGCCATAGTGGCCTTTCACTATGCTGGTGCTGGACATGGAGCACTACTATCATGTTTCTTGGGCTCCCTGTCTATGGTATACATTGCTGACACTTAAATGATTTCTCTCTCCAGCAAATGTGCATCTAATGGCAGGTTTTCATTTGTGGTAGGATTCAGCCCTTCAGTTCAGCGCGTTACTGTGCAGAGAGCCTCTCCCCGCCCATTGACCCCTTCCCCCGCCCTCTCTCCACCCTCTGCGGTGATTACCGCGGCCGGGGACGTTAACGATCGTTAAGTAACATTAACATGCGTTAACGTTACATACTGCGCGTTAACGTTACCTAACGAGCGTTAACGTTACATAACACGTGGTCTGTAGCGTTACCGCAGTTTAGTAAACATACCCCTTAGGCTTACCTGGCCCTTCTAACAGGAAGGAAAAAAACAAGACACATACACAGAAAATCAGTTATATTAATTCCAGAGCTCTAGAAGGAAGATCATCAGGGGGTGCAAATCATGGCTCCTCCTCTAACCGCCTCCGAAAATCTTCCGCCAAAGATCTGCCTTTTATTAAGAAGTATCAGCTGACATAGTTAATTTTTAATTAACATCGGATGATATTCATGTTACAAAATTACAGGTCTGGAACAAAATCTGCTTACAGGATCATTTTTCTGTTGATGCTTTGCAAAAATTCATATAAAAGCAGAAGTTAGTTACAAGGCCATGCCCATAATCACAAAGCGACAGCAGGTGTCGCTACAATTCTATCATCAAACAAGAGTTGATTAGTTACACTTGTAATTTCTTTCTAAATTCTGCTAATTTCCAAAGCTTTTATTTGATTTCCAGTTACATGTTGACCTAAGGTCTCTGATTCTCGGAATGTTTATGCAATAGTGCTGACATTAGTTGTTATCTAAAATTTGACCCATCATTTACCACAAGAAGGGCGGAGGGATTACAGAAAGTCCCCAAAATTTGCAGAAGCTAATCTTTGGTCACAGTAGCTGTGTACACAATTTGTTAGCTAATCTCTTTTGCAATAACTGTCAGCAGTTTTTTCACAGAGACAGAAGCTTCTATCTAAAAATGTATATTTTGCAGTTCAGCCTTGTATTACAATAAGCATATATTTTTACCTGAGTAAAGGTATATGGCTATAGCCACCTTCACAGCCCTGTTTCTCTATCATTATCTGTGCTTGCATCACTGTCCGTATCTATATCAAGAGTACCATAAATAGGGTCATCACTATCCATAGCCAAATCAAGATTGCCATAGACAGGATAATTTATATTAGTGTAAGTTGCCTTATCACACAAAAGCTCACCAGTCTCTGCTATAGTCTCTAACCTTGTTCTGGGGCCTTGGCCAGTTCTCCCTTTCTCACAAGTTCCATATTAGGAACTCCACCCAGGAAAAAGATTTAGGTGTCATCATGGATAGTATGTTGAAACCCTCCACCCAGTGTTCAGCAGGGGCCAAGAAAGCAAATAGAATGCTAGGAATCAAGAAAAGGAATGGAGAATAAAACAAAGAGTATTATAATCCTCTGTATCATTCCATGCAGTATCGGAGAGAAAAAATGGGCTTCTTGGGGGACTCCTCCTTAGGTAGGCGTGATGTATCCTTTTTGCTCTTTCCAAACAAGGGGCTAGGAACAGCCACTGGCTTCACCACTGTCGGGTGAGGGGTTTCAGATGAGTTACTGGCAGCCACCATCGCCTCTTTCTTCTGCAAGCACTGCTGCATGCCCTTTTGGAATTGAGGCCAGTCCCTCCCAAGTACTACCTCCTGTGGTAAGCGAGGGACTATCGCTACAGGGACCCTTTTCTCAATCCCTAGCTCTTTTACCCGGACTTAGTAAACAGGATATGTGGACGCGGATCCATGCACACACCTAATCTTTACTGTGCCCGTGGGTGTACTGGGTGTTTCTCTATCTTGGGCCCTTATCTTACGCCACAAGCTCTTAGAAAGCATCGACTGATCAGAGCCTGAGTCTAATAACGTTTTTGCTGCTAGACCCTGCACAGTAACTGCTAGTAAGAAACCCTCTCTAGTCTTACCTGGCTCATTCATCACTAATGCTGTCCTCATCTTACAGTCTCTCTGTAAATGGCATTCACTTCCACACTTATAACACGCTCTTTTTACATACTTTCTCCTATCCATAGGCACACATCCATCTTTAACATTCTTCAGCTTTCCTTCCTTATCCGATACAGCACCTGAAAGTTTAGCAAAAGCAACACTTTTATCTTGGGCTACGGCCTCTGCCTCAAGAAACCGCTCAGAGAGCACAATAGCTTCCTGTGTACATTTAAAACCTTGCAATATCAGGAAGGTCTGCATCCTTTCTGGTATGGCAGTTAAGAACTGTTCAAGAATGATGTTGTCTAACACAGTATCTAGGGTTTTACCTTCTGGTTCCAACCATTTGGATACCAGCCCCTTTAAGCGATGATAAAAGGCTCTCGGTGTCTCACCTGAACGCAGTCTGGCGTTCCGTAACTGACGGTGATAGACCGAGGGTGTTAATCCTAGTCTATCTTTTATCGCTCTTTTCACTTCCTGATAATCATTGACTAAGGCTGACGGTACAGCTTGGTAGGTGGCTAAAGCCTCACCGGTTAGTGATATTGCCAACCTTACCGCCCATTGGTCTTTTGGCCAATTAGCTATCTGAGCAACTCTCTCAAATGCTTCTAGGAAGTCGTCAATATTATCATTTTCTTTTAACTGTCCAAAGTTAAGTGTCTCTTTGGACCACGGTCCAAATGTGCGGGCTAACCCCAGTCCTGAAAAACCTGTAGTTGGTGGGGCAGGCTCTGGCGTCTTCTTGGACTCCTTTAACCAGGCCTCCATCAGCTCCACCAATGGCTTCTGCTGGGCTTCCAACCTGACGGCTGCTCTCTCCTGGAGCTCCAAGGACAACTCCTTCTGGCAGTCAAATTGGGAGGCCATCCAAGTAAGGACCTCTTTCACCTCCATGGTCATCTTTATTCCTGCAGAAATGACAAAAGGAAAAATACACCACCCAAGTGCGGCACAAACCCAGTATTATCCTTTGTCACCTGCTCCACACTGCCCCTCCCAGTACCAGTATCCTTAACTACCCCTTAGTTAGATACTCTGTACCTGGTACTGGTGGTGCGTCTTGCTTATCAGCAGCGTAGGGTCTCCGGGACCTCCGACTCTCTGGACCAGTCGAACTCAGCACCGACTCTCTCTCAGTCTCAGCCGTTTGCACCTCTCACCCGGCGTCCTCCTGCAGACCTCTGGAATACGCTGTGTAGCTTCTTCTTTGCGCATGCGTGTTCAGCGCTACATCCGTAGCAACTACGCCACTCTGTCGCCGCGCCTCTCGCCCGGGCCGATAGCCAGTAAGCAGGAGGGTGTCGCCTTATTGCCCTCTTTGAATAATGTCCACAAATATGGCCGCCAGCTAGGATTGCTGGGAAATGTAGTTCAGTTATTCCTCAGAGCAAATAGTGTGACCACACGGTATTAGGCAAAAACAGAGAATATTTTTATTTTCGGGATTTCCCCCTCGCATCAAATTCAATAGCACTGAACATAAATTGGATACATCTCCAAAACAAAGAATAAAGTCCAACAGGTTGTATTCACAGAGTTGGGCACTTTTAACAGCAGTTAACTTTGGTTCTACGAACTGGCTTACAAAGCTCAGGCTGTTAACTTTTTCAAGGTAACTTAACTTTCCTATGAAGATTGTTTCTCTCACATCTTCTTATACAAGGAGGCTCACAGCTTCTAAAACGCCCAGCAAGTTTAACTTCTCTTCAGAGCATTGTGGGAACAAACACAATGGCTTAAAACTTCTGGTGAGTTTTTCTTGCTGTGTCTTTCAGCTTCGTAGAAACAAGCTTTGCACTACTTTAAACACTCATTCTCTTACATGTGCTTAGTCTCAGCACATCTCAAACTCATTAGCTCTGCAATATGAGCACTGCATCTCCTCAGACTCACTTTCATACGGTTCATGGCAGCTTTCTATCTCCATTTCCTCAATGGATTCATTTCAACTGTTTTCAGGTGGAACAGGGTCATAGAGCTTATTATTCTGCTTCTGTAACAACTCATTCAGCTTTGATAACAAGAGTTTCTTTTGCTCTATCTCAGCAGAGTTTAAACACAAAGTTTCTTTCTCTCTAATAAACCTCTCCACTTCTGAGTCACGGCAGCTGTTAGCAAACTTCCTATCCCTCATAAAAGCTTGTTTTGAGGCATTTTGACTACAACAGCTTCTAGCACTTTTCTTTAGTTCTCTGACTATCTCTTCCAAGGGACTTTGGCTAGGGAACACAGAAAAGCTATCTTCTCTACCTTTGTAGCTTAGCTGGCTAGCTGAGTTGCTTCCCCCACAGGGAACTGACTCTTCCAGCTTTCTTTCACGCAGGGACTTTGAAACACGCACTTGCCTTGACTCTGGGCTTCTCAGCTGTTCCAATCCTTCCTGCTCTGTGCCATGCTGCTTTCTCCTTTCATTCAACTGCCTCTCTCCTGGCAGTTTCCCATTCAGCTGTGTCTGCCTCTGATCTGTTCCTCTCCAACTGCTCATCTCTGCTCCTTGTTCCAGCTGCTCTTGTTGTCCTCGTTGTTCTTGCTCCTGCTGCTCTATCTAACTGCTCAAATGCTGCAGTTTTAAACTGATCCTTCTTAGGGACCACACCCTTCTCCCAGCCCACGTGGGAGCTGTTAGGACTCAACCTAGCTCTGACGTGCTGAAGTGGGCGGAGCTTGGTACTGGCTGCACTCTGACTCAGAGGTTTGTGGTTGCTAGGGAAACCCTGTTTGCTACTATTTTTAAAGGGACAGGATTCACTTTCTTGCCACTCCATCTCCCCTGAACAGCCTTCGTCATCACAGCACGCAGCGCTGCACAGTTACCCTACAAGAGGTGGATAACAAACAAGAGACAGTCCCTGCCCGTCAGAGTCATGCTCATCTGAGCTTACAATCTAGTTAGAACAGTACAGAGCATTAGTCAGTTCTGCAGAAGATACGGTGTGGTACAGTTTGGTACAGCTTGGTCTATGGTTAGGTCAAAACGTTGACGGGGTTAGGGTAGGATGAGGATGGAAGTCAGGATCTGAATGCAACGGTGAAGAGGTGGGTCTTCAACCTGGACTTGAAGAGGGCCAGAGAGGGCGCCTGGCGCACAGACATAGGTAGGCCATTCCAGGCATGTGGCGCAGCAAGGTGAAAGGAGCGCAGTTGGGAGTTTGCGGCGCGAGTGAAAGGCATTGAAAGAAGTGATTTGCTGGCGGAGCGCAAATTTCGAGAGGGGACGTAAGGAGAGATAAGGGATATGAGGTATTCAGGGGCCATAGAGTAAATGCATTTATAGGTCAGCAGGAGAAGCTTGAACTGGATGCGGAATTGGACAGGGAGCCAGTGAAGTGACTTGAGGAGGGGAGTAATGTGCGCATGGCGAGGCTGGCAGAAGATTAGTCGAGCAGCGTGATTTTGTATAGATTGAAGGGGAAGGAGGTGGCTCACAGGGAGACCAGTGAGGAGTAGGTTGCAGTAATCGAGGTGAGAGGAGATTAAGGAGTGGATAAGCGTTTTGGTAGTGTATTCAGAGAGGAAGGGGCGGATCTTGCTGATGTTGTAGAGGAAAAATCGGCAGGTCTTGGCTACAAGCTGGATATGGGCAGAGAAGGAGAGAGAGGTGTCAAAGATAACCCCTAGATTGCGGGCCGAGGGAACAGGAAGAATAGTAGATCCATCCACATGGACTGAGAGAGGGGTAAGTGGGGGGGGGGGGGGGGAAGGAATTTGGTGGAAAGACAAGGAGTTCAGTCTTGGCCATGTTCAGTTTCAATCGGCGATGAGACATCCAGGGAGCGATGTCCGAAAGACAAGCAGCGATCTTGGAATGGGTTGCCAGAGAGATATTAGGTGTAGAGAGGTAGATTTGGGAGTCATCGGCATAGAGATGGTACTGAAAGCCATGGGAAGAGATAAGCACGCCAAGGCCTTGGGTATAGAAAGAGAAAAGGAGGGGGCCCAAGACAGATCCCTGGGCTACACCTACCTGGAGCGGGGTAGGGGAGGAGGAGAAGCCTCCAGAGCATACACTGAATGAGCGATGGGAGAGGTAGGAGGAGAACCAGGATAGTACAGAGTCCTTGAAGCCAAGTGAGGAGAGGGTGGTGAGGAGAAGATTGTGGTCAACGGTGTCGAAGGCAGCAGAAAGGTCAAGAAGGATGAGGATAAAATAGAGGCCCTTAGATTTGGCCAGGAACAGGTCGTTGGTGACTTTTGTGAGTGCTGTTTCGGTGGAATGTAGGGGGCGGAAGCCTGATTGTAGTGGATCCAGGAGGGCCTGGGTGGTGAGGAAGTCGAGGCAGCGATGGTGGACTGCTCGTTCTAGCAGTTTGGATATGAAGAGAAGGAGGGAGATGGGTCGATAGTTAGCAGGGCATGTGGGATCAAGTGAGGGTTTCTTGAGGAGGGGTGTGACAACAGCATGTTTGAAGTCAACGGGGACAGTTGCAGTGGAGAGTGAAAGGTTGAGGATATGAGTAATGGAGGGGCAATGGTGAGGGAAATGGAACATAGGAGATGGGTGGGGATAGGATCTGATGAACAGGTGGTGGGTTTGGAGGAAGAAAGAAGAAGTGCGGTTTCTTCTTCAGAGATCGGGGAGAAGGAGGAGAGGGTGGCTGGGGGAGTATGGATGAGGAGGTGAAATGGGGGGGAGGGGAGGTGGATGAGGAGGTAGGGAATTGGAGAGTAATTTTGAGGATTTTGTCATGGAAGTAATCGGCTAGGGTTTGGGCAGAGAGGGAGGGAGGGTTTGGGGGCAGGGGACCTTGAGGAGAGAATTGAGGGTGTTAAAGAGACAGCAAGGATCAGAGGCAATGGAATTAGTCAGGTGGATGTAGTAATCTTGTTTGGCAAGTGCTAAGGCTGACTGGAAGGAGCCAAGCATGAACTTGAAGTGTAGAAGGTCTTCCTGGGAGCGGGATTTGGACCAGGCTCATTCGGCAGAATGGGCGCAGATGCGTAGGTAATGGATTATGGGTGAAAGCCAGGGTTGGGGAGTAGATCGTTTTACAGGACGTGAGGTGGGAGGGGCAAGAGTGTCAAGGGCTGAGGACAGTGTAGTATTGTATGAGGATAGTGCCTTGTCGACGGACTAAGATGATAAAATGGAGGAAAGAGATGGAGAAATGGTGGAGGAGAGAGTCAGGGGATCAATATTATGAAGATTTCTAAATAGGACAGAGGAGACAGGATGAGGTTGGGATGGCAGGAGCTGAAAAGTAAAAGTTAAGAGGTGATGGTCAGATAAGGGAAGGATTGATTTGTGGAAGTTTGAGGGAGAGGATTTGGAGAAGAGTATTAGGTCAAGGCAGTGGCCGTGTAGGTGTGTGGGGACAGTGGAGCAAAGTTGGAGGTCAAACGAGGCGGTAAGAGTGAGGAACTTAGAGGCATAGGAGTCGGAGGGGTTGTCGACGTGAATGTTGAAATCGCCAAGAATAAGAGTGGGGGAGGAGGGATCCATAAAGGCAGAGAGCCAGGAGTCGAAGTCGGTGAGGAAGGTTGATTTGGAGTAGTCGGGTGGGCGATAAATAACCGCTACTTGGAGGGGAAGTGGTGTGAGAAGGCAAATGGAGTGGACTTTGAAGGAGAGGGGGGGAGTGTGATTGGGGTGGCAGGAGGGGTTGGAATTGGCAAGAGGGAGAGAGTAGGAGGCCAACGCCACCACCGCGACCAGTAGATCGAGGTGTATGGGAGAATTGGTAGCCCCCATAGTAGAGAGAGGCAATGGATGCGGTGTAGTCTGGGGGAAGCCAGGTCTTGGTTAGGGCAAGGAGGTGTAGGGCATTAGAGATGAAAAGATCGTGAATAAAAGAGGTTTTTTTTAATGACTGAGCATGCGTTCCAAAGGGCACAAGTAAACGGGAGAGCGGAGGGGGGGAGGAGAGGGATATGGATAAGGTTGGATAAGTTATGTGCGGATTTCTTATTAGAATAGCGCGGGGGTCTATTTTTAGGGTAGTAGCAAGCTTTAGATAGAGAAGGGTGAGGGTGGGTATGTTTGGGTGTATGTGCTCCCGGAGAGGGATATGAGGGGGGGGGGAATGAGGGATAATTTGATGGTGCCAGGTAGGTTATGTGAGGGATTATTCTGGGGGGTAGGTAGGTTATGTGAGGGATTATTTTTGGGGGTAGGGTTGGAGTTAATATTTATGGGTGAGTGATTGTGGAATGACTGGGAGAGGGTGGGAGGGGGAGGAGCGGGATGTGGATGAGATTAGATAGGGTATGTGAGGAACTATCTTTAGAGTGGGAGAGAAATCGGGGGGGGGGGGGGGGGACCAGGGTTAGAGTTGATATTACCTGATGAGAGAAGGAATGAGTATTAGAGAGTGAGGTAAAGTGGAGATAGTACGGCGGAAGCGAGGGTGGGGTTGCCTTAAAGAGACGGCGGCAGGTTGAATGTGGGGGATGGTGTGGAGAAGTTCAAGAGCAGGTGCTAGGGTAGGGGGCAGAATGGAGGGAGAAGTGAGGAAGGTGGAGAGGGGGGCTGGGTAAGTGCAGGGGATAGTGTGGAGAGGCTCGAAAGCAGATGCTAGGCTAGGGGAGAGAGTGGAGGGAGAAGGAAGATAGATGCTAGGTTAGGGAAAAGAGTGGAGGAACGAGTGAGGAAAGTAGGGGGAGAGAAGGGAGGGTGTTGGTAGGAGGGGAGGTAGTTGGGGAGGATAAGGGAGAGGAGGACAATGAGATATGGGGCCATGGGGGTAGGTAGCAAGGTCTGAGCAAACAACGGCTAGCAGTTCTAAGCAACAATAGGTAGCAGTCCAAGGCAACACTGGGTAGAGGTTCTAAGCACTAATGGGTAGCAGTTCTAAGCAACAATAGTTAGCAGTCCAAGGCAACACTGGGTAGCAATTCTAGGCAACACTGGGTAGCAGATCTAAGCAATAATGGGTAGCAGTTCTAAGCAACAATAGGTAGTAGTCCTAAGCAACATTGGGTAGCAATTCTAGGCAATAATGGGTAGCAGTCCAAAGCAACACTGGGTAGCAGTTCTAAGCAACAATAGGTAGTAGTCCTAAGCAACACTGGGTAGCAATTCTAGGCAATAATGGGTAGCAGTCCAAAGCAACACTGGGTAGCAGTTCTAAGCACTAATGGGTAGCAGTTCTAAGCAACAATAGGTAGCAGTCCTAAGCAACACTGGGTAGCAATTCTAAGCAATAATGGGTAGTAGATCTAAGCAATAATGGGTAGCAGTTTTAAGCAACAATAGGTAGCGGTTCAAGCAACAATAGGTAGCAGCTCTAAGCAACACTGGGAAGCAGTTCTATGTAACAATAGGTAGCAATTCAAAGCTACCATGGGTAGCAGTTCTAAGCAACAATAGGTAGCAGCTTTAAGCAACAATGGGTAGCAGTACTGTGCAACATTGGGAAGCAGTTCTATGCAACACTGGGAAGCAGGTCTAGACAATAATGGGTAGCAGATCTAAGCAATAATGGGTAACAGTTCGAGCAACAATAGGTAGTAGCTCTAAGCAACAATAGGTAGCAGTTCAGGCAATAATGGGTAGCAGTTCTACGCAACACTGGGTAGCAGTTCTGTGCAGTAATGGGTAGCAGTTCTAAGCAACAATAGGTAGCAGCTTTAAGCAACACTGGGTAGCAGTACTTTGCAACATTGGGAAGCAGTTCTATGCAACACTGGGAAGCAGGTCTAGACAATAATGGGTAGCAGATCTAAGCAATAATGGGTAACAGTTCGAGCAACAATAGGTAGTAGCTCTAAGCAACAATAGGTAGCAGTTCAGGCAATAATGGGTAGCAGTTCTACGCAACACTGAGTAGCAGTTCTATGCAGTAATGGGTAGCAGTTCTACGCAACACTGGGTAACAGTTCTGCTGGGGTGCTGGCAATGAGCAGCAGTTCTGTGCAAGTACTGGGTAGCAGTTCAGTGTAGGCAGTGGGCATCAGGTTAGGCAAACAGTGGGTAGCGGTTCAGTGTGAACAATGGTTAGCAGCTCTAGGCAGGCAGTAGGTAACAGTACTAAGCAGACAATGGGTAGCAGGTACAAGGCGGATAATGGAAGGAGAGGTTAATGACAGCCGTGGGCAGCAAGTCAAGGAGAGTTGCTTGAAGGAAGGTGGTGTTGGCGATATGGTAGGGGTCAGGAAGAGAAGTGTGAGACGTGTGGAGGAGCGATCGTGCCTACCTGGTTCCAGGGTTATCTCCAGGCAGCTGCGATGATTAGGAGAAGCAGGGTTCACGGCTCACACCAGAGCATTCCCAGGCACACGCCTAAGGGCCACGCCAAAGGGCCCTCTGGCGAGGCCCTCAGACACGGGCCCGCCAGGCGCGGGCGCACCCTAAGGAGCACACCACTTAAAAGGGCCGCTGCCCTTTGATCTCCCTCGGCGACGGCGTGCTCTGGCTCCTCCGATGGAGCACGCCGCTTTAAAGGGCCGCTGCCCTTTGATCTCCCTCTGGTGCGGCATGCTCTGGCTCCTCCGATTTATTTATTTATTTAATTGGATTTCTATACCGCCTTATCATACAATCAAAGCGGTCTTACAAACAAAGATATTAAGAGTATTAGTGAGAAAATGTAAAGAAATAAAAGTTAAAGTTATGGTATAATGTGTTAGAGTGAGTTGCATTATCTACATAGTGAGCTATACTATAATGTGAGCTATTATACAATATGTATATGATTTACATTCCAGACAAATTAAGTCTGATCTCCCTCGGCGGCGGCGTACTCTGGCTCCTCCGATAGAGCATGCCACTTAAAAGGGCCGTTGCCCTTTGATCTCCCTCGGCAGTGGCATGCTCTGGCTCCTCCAATGGAGCACGCTGCTTTAAAGGGCTGCTGCCCTTTGATCTCCCTCGGCAGCGGCATGCTCTGGCTCCTCCAATGGAGCACGCCACTTTAAAGGGCCACTGCCCTTTGATCTCCCTCGGCGGCAGAGGTGAGGGTGCTCTTGGCTGGAGGCAGATTGCAAACATGTGTCTGACTGTTACAGACATGAAAAGAACTTGTGTCAGACAGGCTTACTAAAATGAGACTGATGGGGGATTGAACCCATGACCCCTGGCTATTAGTTCATTGTATTAACTGGTGGGCTGCACCTCTAGGAGTTTGGTCAGAGCAATGGCTGGCTACAGAAAGACTGCAGGTCACTGCACAAACTGTCTGCTGTGTTTGTCAGGATAGGGTAAACCCACCGGTAACCATGATGCACTGCACATGCAGATCAGCGGTCTACATCAGTTCACCTTATGGGGTATGCACCTCCCCAGTACCTCAGCTTGGTAGGTGGAACTGACCCTGTGTAATACTAGCACAGAGTAGCTACGACCATGACATTGTGTGGGTTCTGTGCTCACCCTGAGGGTGAGGTGGGGTGCCCACTACCAGGTCCGCAGTACCCGGGCTGGTTGAAATAGGGTTTGTTGCGGGTCCCTATCATTGCCTGTGTGTGATAGGTATTCCTTGCATTCACACCTAGGATAATCCTGTGTCCATCTGTATTCCCCAGTCACGTTTAGTCCTTATGGTCACTTGTTATAAGAGCAGGGGGGGTATCTGGACCCACATGTGGATTATGTAGCACCACCTAACAAACCGCCCTCTCTGGGTCACGGTGGTGTACAGGGATATGCCCCCAACAGACCCACAGTCTACATCTTTGCAATGGTAGCAGTGGAGGGACATGCTGAGGGGCTGGGGGACCAGCCACCCCAGTCCTGCTGACGAAAGGGGGCTGTCTGGGGCAGTTGATGCAGATCTGTACATGTTACAGGGGCACTGGCAGACAGGCAGTAGGCCTGGATACACTAAGCTGCCCCCCAACTCAATCTGACATTCACCAGCAGAGGGCACAGTCAGTCTGCACCTGTTGCACCCTGCAAGATGTTCCAGCCACACACATGCTAACTGCAGACAGTCCGCTAGCCACTCCATAATGCATGCTCTCAGAGGAACTATGTACATCCAGAAGTGGGATGTGAGCACAAACACCAAACAGGTATCTCAATGATTGGGCCCCAGAACAGGGATCATACAGATAGCACTAGAGACAGACCATGTTATAGCACTATGTGGGAACCTAGATATGCCATGGTTACTGCTCCGTCAGAGTGAGAGTGACCTTCCAGCATGACATGCTGTGGCCACCCTGTCCATGCAGGTGGTGGTCGGGCACTACAATGTCCCTACACTACAATGTCCCTACACCCTGTGCAGATGCATCCTGCCTAGTCTGCCCTGCCTGGACCATACCCACAATACCATGCTCCTCATTATGCACATTGGCAGGCTAATGCTGGAAACAGTGCGTGCATTGTGGGCCCAGTGAGGTGTCAGCAGCGACTAAATAGTGGATAGACATACACGCACTCCCATTCCTATTTCAGCATTGTGCAAATGTATGGGTGGTTGGCAGCCCTGCCTGCCACAGTAGTCCTGGGCACAGTGCAGGCATTGCAAATGTATGCAGGTGGTAGTATTGGTGCCTTGGTGGTAACTTCTGCTCCGTGCTGGGCCCAACAGCCTGACTCTCCATGAGGCTTTGGATAGTGGGGCCTGTGTGTGTGAGTGTTTGTGCCCGTTGGCTGCTGCTTTGGGGATTGCACATGTTGATGTTGTATCTGCATTGCAGGGTAAAATATATGGATATGTTCTGCCAGATCCACAGCTGGGACTTGAACCTGTGACCCTCTGCTTCTGGACACACTGGCTGTGTGTACTGCACCACACTGTTGCCACAGAAGCACAACAGTCCCTGGAGTTACCTTTACTTTTCCTCAGCCAGACCTTTTCTGTTGCACTGCACACCACGTACTGATACAGGGCATGGCCTAGGTCCACTGCAGGCAGGTGCCACTGCCCCCTCCAGCATGAACACAGCCCCCCCTGCCATGCTGACATGACTATATGCTGTCGGTGCTGGTAGTGCGCAGTCCCGGCCATCCACTGTGCAGGTAGGCGGTCGCCTAGGGGGCAGGGTGGCATACATGGACATCCTCACATCCCCCCCATCACCGCCTACCAATATTATGTCCCTTCCACATGGGGGAGGGATGGCTGGGGGGATGTCAGGTCAGTGGCCTGGCAACTATTGGCTAGGGTGGACCAGGTAGATGTAGGTGGATTGTGTTTGGCCTTGGTCAGCTGCTGTCTTGCTGATTTCCGATTTCTATGTTCCTATGTGCCACCTAGACGACAGCCTAATCCACCCTGTGTCCCAGCTGCCCCCACTACATGTCCCGCCTGCAGCCCCCTATGCCCCATTTGCACCATCGCCATAGTGGCCTTTCATACTTGGGCATTATGCTGTTGCTGCAAATGGATCACTACTATCACTTTTCTGGGGCTCCCTGCCTATGTTGTACATTGCTGATGCTAAAATGGTTTCACCCTCCTGCAAATGTGCATCTAACGACAGGTTTTCAGTCCCGGTAATGTTCAGCCCTTCAGTACCCCGTGTTAGTGCTGCGGGAGCTTTGCCCCACCCACTCCCCGCCCATTGACCCCTTCTCTCCACCCTTTGCGGGATTTACCGTGGATGGTGACGTTAATGCGCGTTAGGCACCCTTAACGTGTGTTAACGTTACCTAACGTGTGTTAACGTAGCCACTGCTACGTTAACGTGGTTTAGTAAACATACCCCATAATGTTCCATGTAAAAACAATGTTATGGTAAGTTTATTCAACACATGTATTCTTAGACCTGTAAATAGTTGAAACAACGTTCCATGTAAAGTGTTCTGTTTATGTTAAATGTAAGCCACCCCTGATCTCTGGCAGGAGCGGTATAGAAAAAACCCCAATAAATAAAATAAATAAATAAATCTGATTCCGGTCGGCCTACACATCAGGAGCCACAATCTCTGGCTGCTGACCACTGCTTTTATTCCCCGCAGCCTGAGCCCCGATCTAGCCTCCCAAGGCCAGGGTCAGGCTGCAAGCAATCACCTGCACCCTCTTCTATCTCTTCAGTCCCCCGGGCCCGCCATCTAAGAGAACTTATTCCACCTCAGAGGTGGAATAAGTTCCCCATTCAGTCTGCCGGCCCCAGATGTACAGGGCTGACATACGAATTGGCCCTGTACGTCTGGAGCTGCGGACCACCCATTGCCTGCCCTAACTCCATCACTGCCCTGCACCTTTCCCACCCCCATATAACCTCCTCGAACAAACACCCTGTATGTACGGGGAAGTTAGTCGGGATTGGCAGAGGGGGCCAAATAGCTGGGAGTGTTGCCTGCAGTTTCACACGCTGTGGAGAGTGAGAACAGCTGGTGCTGGAGAGAGCCGGCCCATGTGAGGCAGTCACTGCTGACGTCATTTTGAGGTTCCATAAAGGATCTGTGCACGGAGCTGTTTCTTGGGAGTATTGCCTGCAGTTTCACATGCTGTGGAGAGTGAGAACAGCTGGTGCTGGAGAGAGCCGGCCCATGCGGGGCAGTCACTGCTGACGTAATTTTGAAGCTCCTTAATATATCTAGAGTGCTTTACGGCGCTTGTTGGGGCATTTTTTAAGGGGTGTTTTCCAAGGGGGACGTATGCCCCTTGTGAGCCCCTTAGGAGTACATTGGGAACATTTATAGATCTGTGAAGTGGCGATGCCCGGCGGTAAAAGGAAAAAGAAAACTCTCGTGGCTGTGTCTGCTGGTGCCCCTACGGACAAGCATGTAATATCTACACCGGTCTTAACAACACCAGGTACTGTTCTACTGTTCCTTTTGACCCTTCACTGGAGGGGCCGAGTCTTAGCTCTCCTGAGCGTACCCCTCCTCTTCCTCCTGTTTTTTTGGAATTGTCTGCTGTGCCTTAGTCCGGTGTTTTGAGTTCACAGAAGGAAGTTATGCTCCCCAAAATGGTTTCTTGGTCGGAGCCCTCCATTCCTCCTGGTGACTCACAAGTCTCCTCCATCTCTCTTCTGGATATTTGGCAAGTAGTCAATCCTACTGAACAGATTCTTACTGAGACTGTTCTCTCTTTATGTCAATTTACTAGGGACAGTGTTATTAAATGTCAGAATCTTGATAGTCAGATTGGAACTTTGCATTCATCTATTTTGAGTATAAATACACAGGTTAAATTGTTTTCTTTATTTCAGTCTACTACCATGAAAGAAAGTTCTATTATGTGTCAAAAACTTGAGAATTTAGAGAATATGGCTAGGTCTAAGAATCTGAGAGTTTTAAATTTTCCTTCTAGTAGTTTATTATCTCCATCAATACTGTTTATGAAATATTTAAAAGATGTTCTTCTCCTCCCCAGCGCCGATGCTATAGTTTTTGCTAAATGGTATTATATTTCCTCAAAAATTGTTTCTCCAGTTGTTGGGGAAGGTGAAGTAGCTGTTCTTGAAAATAAAAATGGGCTTAACTTGACTGCCTTCTTGGAAGACACTCAAGATATTATTAGTAACTTTGGTTTCTGAAGAGGATAAAGTCTCTATTCTTAAAGCTTATTTTTGGAAAAGGGACTTTCTCTATTGTGGTCATAAGGTCTCTGTTTTTCCTGATGTATCTCGCTCAACAGAAGCACGTAGGAAGTCCTTTCTTGCTCTCAAGTCTAGAACGCTTGCCTTAGGCGCTACTTTTTCTTGCGCTACCCTTGTAAATGCTTAGTATCGCTTGGATATGACAGGTTTGTCTTTTTGTCATTTTCAGATTTGGAAAGGTGGATTCTTGATAAGGAAAAGGCGCAGTGACTTTTGCTTTTCCTTTATGTCATTATGCTGTCATTTTAAAATTGTCAGGCGGTGGGAGGGTATAATTAAATGACTGCTCTGTATGGCTGGGACACCTTTCTTTGGTTCGGTGTTCCTTGCCTTGTTTTTTTCTTGTTATTGATTTCTTCTGGTTTTCTCCCTGAGATGTGGGCTAATGTACTTGTTTGTATTATTTCTCTTTTGAATTATTTCTGTTGTTGACTTATTGTGTTTCTCTATACTCTGTGAACATTGTATAGTTTTTGAAAATTTCAATAAAAAAAAGAGGGGGCCAAATAGCAGGGATGGACGTCATGGCACAGAATGATCCCGTAAATGTGTAAAGCACAGTTACTTACCTGTAACAGGTGATCTCTGGGAACAGCAGGAATTAGTCCTCACATATGGGTACGTCGGAACCGACGGAGCCTGCGCGGGAAAGCTCCCCAGCTTTTCAGATGAAAAGCTTTTGGGGCTTCCCACAGCGCATGCGCGCTGCCTTCCTGACCAGCTCTCTTCAGTTCGAGTTTATAGCTGAGACAATAGAGAGAGGAAAGGAAGGTAGATAGATAGAAGATACAACTCCTAGGGGAGGTGGGTGGGTTGTGAGGACTAATTCCTGCTGTTCCCAGAGATCACCTGTTACAGGTAAGTAACTGTGCTATCTCCAGGAACAAGCAGGAATGAGTCCTCACATATGGGGACTCCCTAGCTAAGAAGCCTGGGAGATCCCCCTCCAAAGGTAACCATCTTCGTATGGATCTCAGGCATCCAACCAGGGAAGGTGGGCAGGTGTTGTTTAAGTATGGAACAGGTGTTTGAGGACAGCCTGACCAAACAAGGCATCCCGGCGGGAGTCCTTGTCCAAACAGTAATGGGCTGTGAAGGTATGAACCGAGGCCCAAGTGGCTGCTCGACAGATCTGATCTATGGAAACAGAGTGAAGATGAGCCATAGAGGTGGCCATGGCTCTCACATTGTGAGCTGTGACATGGCCTTCCAGAGAAATGTTCTTACTCTGGTAAGCAAAAGAAATACACTGAGCAATCCAATTGGAAAGTGTACGCTTGGAGACTGGAAGTCCCAAATGAGAAGGATCAAAAGCCACAAAAAGTTGGGAAGACTTTCGATGTGGCTCAGTCCTGTTGAGGTAAAAGGCGAGAGCTCTTTTACAATCAAGGGTATGAAGGTTCCTCTCTGCACTGGATGCATGAGGAGCCGGGAAAAAAACAGGTAGATATACCTCTTGATTAAGATGAAAAGGCGAGACCACTTTGGGCATAAAGTGGGGGTTCGTCCTAAGGACCACCTTATCATGATGAAACCTAGTATAAGGTGGATTAGCCACTAAAGCCTGCAGTTCACTGATGCGGCGAGCTGAAGTGACTGCAATAAGGAAAACTACCTTCCATGAAAGAAATTTCAAGGAGGTGGAGTCCAAAGGCTCAAAAGGTGGCTTCATAAGCTGACCTAGAACTAGGTTCAAATCCCATGCTACCGGCGGAGGTCGGATGGGAGGTTTAGTTAAGGTCAGGCCTCTCATGAACCTTGCAACAAGAGGATGAGAGGAGACAGGTTGTCCATTTATAGGTTTTAAGGATGCTGCAATAGCACTTAAATGGACTCGTACTGAATTCGTCTTGAGGCCTGCATTGGAAAGATGCAGGAGATAGTCTAGTAGAGAATTCAAAGGAAGTGCCAGAGGGTCAAGACCCTGTTGAGCACACCAAATGGAAAAACGTTTCCATTTGAAAGCATAGGAACGCCTGGTAGAGGGTTTCCTAGAGGCATGAAGGATATCTTTCACTGGTTGAGAAAGATTAAACTCATGAAGGCTTAAGCCTTCAGTAACCAAGCTCGGAGATGTAGGGACTTGGGGTTTGGGTGCCACAAAGTCCCTTTCTCCTGAGACAGAAGGTCTGGCGCAGCTCCCAGATCCAGGGAGGAGCCCTGGGAGAGCTGTAGAAGTAGAGGGAACCACACTTGGCGTGACTAGCGTGGAGCTATGAGGATCATTGACCCGTGATCCCTCTGAAGTTTGAACAGAGTCTTGGGAATCAAAGGAATGGGTGGAAAAGCATACAGGAATTCCTGACCCCAATGCAGGAGAAAGGCGTCGTTGGCCTGAGCTCCCTGACACGGAGTCCTGGAACAGAACCGGGGAAGTTTGGCATTCCACGGACTTGCAAAGAGGTCTATGTCCGGGGTCCCCCATTCCTGAAAGATTCTGCGTATCTGGTCCATATGCAGGGACCATTCGTGTGGAAGCAGAACTCGACTGAGTCTGTCTGCCCGAGAATTTTGAACTCCTGGAAGGTATACTGCCAGAAGATGAATTTGATGCTCTCTGGCGAAGGCCCATAATCTGAGAGCTTCGTTGCAAAGCGACAGAGAGCCCGTCCCTCCTTGTTTGTTGACATAGAACATGGCTACCTGATTGTCTGTCTGGACTAGGACAGTCAGGTTGACAAGGAGGGTGTGGAAGACTGTGAGGGCAAGGAAGATTGCTCGCAGTTCCAGAAGGTTGATGTGAAGGGTGGTCTCCTGGGGAGACCAGGTGCCCTGAGTGGAGAGGTGTTGGAGATGAGCTCCCCACCCTGTTTGGGAGGCATCTGTTGTGAGGGTTGCTTGGGGCAACGAAGGTTGGAAGGGGGTCCCCAACAACAGATTTTTGGAGGATGTCCACCACTGGAGAGACCAAAACAGACGTTTTGAGGTGAGTACTTGGTCTGAGAGCGCTCCTGATGCTTGAGACCACTGGGTGGCCAAAGTCCATTGAGCTGTCCTCATATGGAGACGAGCGTAGGGCACCACATGGACCGTGGAGGCCATGTGGCCCAGAAGTTGCAGCAGTTCCCTGGCTGACAAGTGACTTCTGGACTGAGCCTGGGAGGCCAAGCTGATTAGTCGTTGGCCTCGGACCAGAGGGAGGTAGGCCCTTGCAGTGGTGGAGTCCAAGTGGGCCCCTATGAATTCCAGGGACTGAATAGGGATAAGTTGGGACTTGGGAATGTTTACCACAAGTCCCAGATATTGAAGAATACGCCTTGTGCGGTCCAAGGAAATCTGGGCTTCTGACTGAGATGGAGCTCGGATGAGCCAGTCGTCCAGATATGGGAACACGAAGACTCCCATGCCTCTTAGAAATGCGGCTACGACTGCCATGCATTTTGTGAATACTCTTGGAGCAGAGGCGAGACCGAAGGGAAGTACTCTGTATTGGAAATGTTTTCCCTGGAACAGAAATCGAAGATATTTTCTGTGGGATGGATGGATGAGTATATGAGTGTACGCATCCTTGAGATCTAGAGAACAAAGCCAATCCTGACTCTGAAGGTATGGAAGGAGAATGCCCAGAGAGAGCATTTTGAATTTCTCCTTGAATAGAAACTTGTTCAATTCTCTCAGATCTAGGATAGGTCTGAAGCCCCCTGTCTTCTTTGTTATGAGAAAATAAGGGGAGTAGAACCCTAACCCCTGTTGAGGAAGAGGAACCTCCTCTATTGCCCCTTGGGCAAGGAGAGAGGAGACTTCCCGACCCAATAGGGTCAGAAGAGATGGGGGAGAACTGAATTGCCTCACCATGGTATGGGGAGGAAGGTTGGAGAAATGAAGTTTGTAACCCTCTCGGATGATAGAGAGGGTCCATTGCTCTGATGTAATTTGCTCCCATCTGGGAGCAAAGTGAGCTAACCTTCCGGGAATGGTGAGGGGCTCTGGTTGTTCTAGAGCCAGAAATGGTAAGTTCTCTAGGGGCAAGTCAAAACCCCTGAGGGGGTTGAGCCTGCTGGGGTGTAGCAGACACTGCAGGCCTTGACTTTACTTGCTTAGATTGCTGACGTTTAGCAGCAAAGCGAGGCTGAGCAGATTGTTGGCCAGTATTTGTGGAAAATCTGGCCTTCTTGTAGTAAGGCCTCTTAAAAGGCTTCTTTTTGGCAGGAGTAGAAGTAGACTTAGAAAGTCTATCTAGAGTGGCATTTTCTGCGTCCATTTGAGCAGCTTTAATTTGCCAGTCCTCACCAAATAAGTTCTCACCTGTACAGGGCAGATTCCTTAAGCCATCCACGACCCAGGGTTCTAGGTCAGAAGCCTGGAGCCAAGCAAGACGTCGGGCTGCAATAGCAATTCCCGAAGTCCTGCCTGCAACCTCAAAGGAATCAAAGGCTGCCCTGTTGGAAAACTTGGAGACCTCTGAAAGTTGTGTCACCACAGAAGTGAAGTCCTCCTTTCTATCCTCAGGGATAAAGGGGGCAAAATGCCGTACCTTCAGGGCAAGTTCTCTGAGAAACATGCCCATATAAAGACTGTAGGAATTGATCCTGGCTATAAGCATACTAGCCTGGAAGATCTTTCTACGAAAAGAGTCAAGGGTCTTACATTCTCGCCCTGGAGGGGTAGAAGAGTGCCTTTTAGGACTCTTTATCTTTTTCATGGCAGACTTCACCACAATGGAGTGGTGAGGCAGTTGAGTCTTTCGAAACCCAGGAGAAGGAGGGACCCGGTACATGGTGTCCAACCTACGGGAATGAGGAGACAGTGTTAGAGGAGTCTCCCACAAATCCATCAAGTGTTCTTGAAGGATTTCATGGATAGGCAGGGTAACTGCCTCTTTAGGAGCTTTGGAGTATCCTAAAATATCCAATTTCTTTGATCTTGGTTCCGTTCCAGAAGATGTAGCAATAGAAAGCCCTTTAGCTACATCAACAATGAAATCCTGAAAGGATAAATCCTCTGGAGGAGACATCCTCCTCTTTGGAGAAGAGGGCTCCTCAGGAAGATCAAGCTCAGCAGAGTCATCAGAGGAATTGAACTCATCAGAAGAATCTAAGTATTCTCTCTGTGCTTCCAATGCACGATACGCGTACCGACCGATATCGACATCGGGCGTATCGGGCATGGGATCGGTATCGGACAAAAGCCTGAATCCGGCATGCGGAACCGATCGACGCTTGGAAGTCGATGGTCTCGGTTCCGGTGTGGATACCGGAACCGGAGTCGGTACCGATGGAATCGGTACCGAGGGCGTCGCAGCCTTAATGAAAGCCAGAACGGCCTGCTGCATGGTCTGGACAGTATTGCCCATGGACGCCACTGCTGCCTGGATGTCGGTACCAGTATCAGCCGGTACCCCAGAGCAGTCTAACAGGTGATCGATCGAGGCCGTGCCATAGATGTCAACCTGTAACCCCATAGATGGTGCTTTGGAGACCGGAGCCTCCCGCCGGGGTTTTTTGGCTTGGGCAGAATCCTCGAACTCAAGATTGAGAGCCTCTCAATCTTTTGAAAGAGATTTGCTTTTAGAGGATTTGCCCACAGAAAGTTTGGTTACCTGAGATCCATCCGGCGAGGAAGACCTGGATGACTGTGATGCTGGATTATCTGAAGCAAACAGCACATGGAACTTGTTGGCCCGGTTCTGCATACCACGTTTAGACATCTGGGAGCAGAATGGGCAGTCCGGTATGGAGTGGTCAGGTCCCAAACATTTAAGACACCATTCATGGGTGTCTGTGAGAGAAATAACAGCACTGCACTTGGTACACTTTTTAAAACCAGGAGCTGGCCTCTCCATGAGGAGAATTTGTGTAGGCCTGAAGGCCTAGCAAAAGTTACCACGTTGTGCTGAAAATAAAAAAAGATTTTTTTTTTTTTTTAAAGAAATAAAGAAAGAGAGACCGGCGGTACCGGTTTTGGTATGGGGAAGGCAGGTACGCGGTCAAAAGAAACAAATTAAAATAACAATTTCTTCAGCGGTGACAGGAACACGACCTGCTGGCTCCGCGGAAAAAGAGAAACTGAAGAGAGCTGGTCAGGAAGGCGGGAAGGCAGCGCGCATGCGCTGTGGGAAGCCCCAAAAGCTTTTCATCTGAAAAGCTGGGGAGCTTTCCCGCGCAGGCTCCGTCGGTTCCGACGTACCCATATGTGAGGACTCATTCCTGCTGTTCCTGGAGATAACAACGGCTCAAACATTTAGACAGAAAGATAGTTTTTGAAAAAATTCTAACTGCTGATTACCATGAGCATTTATCTGCTGAACTGGTGTATTCAAAATATAATGATAATGAGATAAACAGGAGAGTCTTACTCCCCGGATGCATAGTTGTATAAAGACATAAGGCATCACTAGCAGGCACAAGTTCAGCCGCTAATTACTCTCCGGAGAGAGCAGAAGAGGGTGAAGCTCTGCATACCATACTATTTGCAGTATTGCTCAAAAAGTTAGATTCCTGATGCAGTTAAACACACTCTAGCAGTACCAATAGCTGTTGTTAAATGTAAAGCATATCAAAAGACAGGAGAACAATGTGAATGGAATAATCAGGTAGATTCTTTAACTAAACAGGCGGTGGCGAGGGTTCCACCGGAGCTGTTTCCTTTAGCACTAGTACAGGCTGTGACATTACGGTCTGGAGGGAAGACATACACGCAGGATTTATTGGTAGGCGCACAAACCGCAGCTACAGAAGAGAAGAGAAAATGGAAAGCAGCAGAATGTGAAATGAATCAGAGAGGTTGCAATATTGCTAGATGCAATTATGGAGTATAAGAATGCAACAATGCCTCTGCCTGTACCACCCCAAAGTCCACAGAGACTTCATGCTGTTTCAATGTAAGGAGCTGGTTGCATTCTGGTATTGTGATGCCACTGCAAAAAATCCCCCCACCTGCAAACCAAGGGGTTGACCACAGCAACCTTGTAAGGACCAACAAAGAATGGCTCAGTCAATGAGACTGAGTATAGTTTTTTAGATACACATAGTCCTCTGGGCTGAATGAGAGATGTTTCTCAATGCTCGTATTAGGTGGAAAGCAATCTGCAGCTTCTCATATCACTGCCCATGCTGCCTTGAGAGCTGTCCAGTAGGTATCACTGTTGTCTGTTGGAACAGCTGAGGCTACCCGAAGCACTGGGGAAGACAGTGATCGACCAGTAACAAGCTGTTGGGATGTCAGATGAGAAGCCTTCAATGTGGAATTCCTGAGAGAAAACAAAGCAAAAGGTAAAGCTGTTAGCCAATTCAAATTTGTAGTATGTAGAATCTTACAAAGTGTTGTCTTTAGTAATCCATTAACTCTCTCCACCAGTCCGTTTGCTTGTGGCCTGTAAACACAAACAAAAGAATGTTGCACCCCCAACCCCTCAGTCAGTTTCTGAATTAATTTATTATGGAAGTGTGTCCCATTATCTGTTTGGATTATCTGGGGGCACCCAAACCTGGGGATAATACCATCCACTAGGTGCTTCACTACTGTTCCTGCCGTCTCCCTTCTGTAGGGAAAGGGAAAGACACACACACACACTAGCAAGTACCTGTACCCATGTATCAGAATCTAAATATCAGTGAAATCAATGTGAAGATTTTGAAAAGGTCCTGAAGGACATGGCAACATAGCTCCTATGGGTGTTAAGAAATGTCCTGTGAGCATATTTTACACAAAAACACATATTGAATCACAATTTGCTTAATCTCTGGACACCACCAACTCTCTCTTAATTTTCCAAGCATAGCTCTGGGAGACTGATGTGCCATTCCATGCAGAGAAGGCAACACCAACTGTAGTGCAACTAGAGATATGCAAAATGCTCCGCTTGGGTGTGCCCACAAACCTCTCTGATTCATTTCACATCCTGCTGCTTTCCATTTTCTCTTCTCTTCTGCTGTAGCTGCAGTTTGTGTGCCTACCAGTAAATCCTGCATGTCTGTCTCCCCTCCAGATCGTAATGTCACAGCCTGTACTAGTACTAAAGGAGACAGCTCCAGTAGAGCCCTTGCTGCTGCCTGTTTAGTTAAAGAATCTGCCTGATTATTCCATTCACATTGTTCTCCTGTCTTTTGATGTGCTTTACATTTAACAACACTATACAGTTACAAAACCTTTTAAGTAAAGCCACAATATAATCCTATAAAAAAGGCTCACTCTTTTAATCCCTATCCTATCATCACTAACATGTTTTAATAAACAGTAAATAGTGTCCCACAATATATTTTTTTGTCGGATCGTCTGTAATGAGGATGTGAAACATACTCGTATAACAGACCCTCCTTTTTATTCGGTTTTAAAAGGTCATATCGACCAGAATTTGCCTGGGGCTAGAGATGGCCCTAAAGACCAGCCTCCGCAAATGACCAACTCAATAAATGCTAAATCCTCCCCTTCCGTAGACAGTTTTCTGTAACCATTGAATGTCTCTTATAGGGAAACAATAATACTCATCTAAACTGTTGAGAGTTCTTGTGGTGCGGCAATAATCACTCTCCTTCTCTGTGTTTCTTCATAGCTCTCCCGCATAGTCCAATATTTCATTTCTTCTTGTCGGGAACTCGAGAACTTGCCTGCCACTGTAGTTTCCTTGTAGACATTCAAACAGCAGTTGTGTAATCATGCGACACAAAACTTTGTGTTTGGTTATATTTGGTTACATTTAACAACAGCTATTGGTACTGCTAGAGTTTATTTTATTTATTTAGCGTCTCTTATATACCACGCTCTTTAGAATCAGTGCGGTTTACATATAACAAAAATTTGTGCAGTGCAGGCAGAACCTACACTGGACTTACAATGAACAGGGTCTCTAACAAGGCTAACAGGGGTAACTATGTACAGACAAATGTACATAGCTACCCCTGTTAACTCCTATTAAATGTGTGTTTAATTGCTAGCATTTCCTGAAGCAACATTAAGAGAGACAAGTGCTGTACTGTCTTCCCACAACCCTGTTTAAATCCTGTCCTGTCCCACGTCTGTAAATATTCTGTTAGAATGTTCACAACATACTTGGAATTGAAAACGATTGTCACAGGATCTGAAGTGGTTAAAGCAATAAGCTAACAGCACTGCCAGCACTTCTGCAGCCTGGGAAATGTAATATTTAGGAGAGAGTGAGTGTACGTATTACTCTCAACCCCTGATGCTCTGAGTTTCCTTTCTCCACTACAGCTACCACTATTCCCGCGAGGTCCTCCCGGGGACCAAGCGCTGAGGCATCTACATATATTTGCCTTCCTCCTTCAATGGGTGTATCCTGCACATATGCTCTATATTTCCCCACCTGACAAACATGTCCTGGATCTAATTGCTTGTGAATCAATCGCTTATAGGGCAACTTTGTAGATGGAGGAAGGAAAATTATATATGGGGCATCTAGGTGGCTAGATATTTAGCCATCATTTATGCTGTAAATCCTGTTCTGGATGCACCTAAAAGTGCTGGGACTTTATGGGCGGTATGCATCTCAACTAAGTCTCCAATCTTTCTTTCTGCTGCTTTTACTACAGATGCACAGGCAACAACTGCCCGCTCGTACATAGTAAAATTCTTTTCAATTTCTGAATATGTACCTGAAAGGAATGCAAGGGGTCCTCTCCCACCCTTGTCCTCCTGGGTCACTACTGTTGTCCAACCCTGGTCATCCTGGGTAACATGGATGACCAAAGGTCAGCCAGATGTAGGGCTATCTAACTACTGAGCTGTTGTTATATCCTGAATCAAATTCTCCACCCGTGCCCATTCCTCAGTGGACATTACCACTGCTTTCTTACCACCTTTAGGTCCCATGCCCTTCAGAAATTTCTTTAAGAATAATCTCCACTGCTTTTACCTCCCGATGTAATCCCACATCTAGATCATTCACTCCAGGGGGTCCTGATCCATAATCCTGGATCCCACCTCCCAGGATTTCTCAGATCCCAAAATGAATTGATGCCACTGATACGTAAAGTATTCATGCGGCTCCAGATCAGGAAAGAAATCTGCATCCTTAACTGTTCCTGCTAAAAAGAATCCCTGTAAAGGGTATTCTTCTCCTTCTATTTCCCCTTTCATCTCCACTTGGTGCTTCTAAAGCTAAATCAGGTCCTTTGAAGCACTCCTCCCTCTCCAAAATACTACTGTTATCCACCACATGTCCTCATAGCCCTCTATAGATTGTAAAAGGGGGTGCTTGTTATGAAGGTACCACCATCTTGGCAAGTATGCAAATTAACTGTCTTGCAAAGGATTGTGGTTATTGAAGTCCATTCACACAAAGCTTGCCTTTTTAAAATAATGAAAACTCTTGTAGTTGGTCAAGTGTAGACAAAATTAGAGTTTATTTATGGGGTGATTATCCCACACACAGATATGCTTGGTAACACCTTCCAGATAACTTCTCCAGGGTTTATTCAACACAAAATAAGGCAACTGAAATAACTTATGCAAATTAAGAATCAAAGTCCTTTATGGAACAGAAAGGCTTCTTTCAGCCACTGCTAATAAACTCCTTAGCAGTGCTGGGAAAAAACAAATCAAAGAGGAAAACTTCTTTATACTAAACATAGCTCACTTTCTCCATACAGAAAAGAACTTTTTAATCCTATGTGTGCACGGCTTGTGCTGGGCTCTCCTCCACCAACAGGTGACAATTAACTGCAATCAGTAGCTTGATTTCAGCACACATGCAAAACTTTCCCAAAAGCTTTTTCTTTTCAACAAAACTTTATGGGAAGCTAATATTTAGAATGTTTCCTTTAGATGTTTGCTCTGATATTTAGGATTTTCCTAAAATAACAACCTACTCAAAGAACAGTCCATATAATTATCCTCTGTATCAGATATTAATCCTTGCTCTTGAAATTGCATAGATTCTGTTTCTCCGTCTGACTCAGAGGGCTTTAGGAACTCACCTCTGCACAGAGAGAAACTGTATCCCTATTTGCACTGCTCAAAGCTAGAGAAACATTCACAGCTCCTACCTGAATCCAGGCAAGCGTCAGGCTGCTTCTTCTGGTATTCTGGCCAGTATGCAATAGAGCTTCTGTGTCCTGTCCTCCAGTTGGTATCTCTGGACCTCAGGATCTTTTCTCCAGATGTCCTCCAAGAGGTATTTGGACTCCTTTCCTCCTCAGATGCAACAGACCTCTTCCTAGGTGTTGCTTGAGGGTCCCTGGCTGTGGATCTACAGACCTCTGGCTGTCTCCAGTCCTCTGATCCTTTCCCCCAGGTATCTCTCCAGGCATAGGTACTTTTCTGAGCTCCTCTCTTGGACCGTCTGCTTCCTTGTCCTTGTTCCTTTGGGTTCCGGTTGTTCTTCCTTCTGTTCTGGTTCTCGTTCTCCGTTCGATTCCCCTTCTCCTTCTGTCTTCCTGAAGATTCCCCTCTAGCTTTAAAGGGCTTAGATTGCAACTCCACCCTTGCATTCTTCAGGTGTTGTGGATTAAGCATTCTTCTAGAGGCTGTTTGATTAGGGATGACATAATGCTTTCTCTGATTAGACTCATGCTTTCCCACTCTAGCTCCCCTAGGGACTTTCTGCATACAGGTGCATTCTGGAACATGTAGTCTTTTAGGGAAACAAGCTGTCTTATTTCTATAACCTGCCAGCACAGGTCCCTTGATCAGCGTAAATTCTCCTCTATTGTCATTACTCCCTGAGCTTTGATAAGCTTCCTTATCACAAGATCCTATTGCATACACTGTTCCACATTCCTCTTGATAATTAAGGGACAATACCTAAACATGCTTAATCCCTGTCTGCCATCTCTCTGGACACTGCAAAAGTGACCACATTATCTGGCGGCAAGGTGTAAATTCACCACCTTATCTCCCCTCACTTGTACTACCTGTACTAGCAAGTGTTCTGCTGATTCTCTGTCTAAAATACATACTGGATCCAGTTCCTCCCATCGATGTGCCTGGGGGGTTCTTAACTTCAGTGGCAGCATAACTGAACACATAGTACGTTGTATCTGGATATCAAATTTCCCCAACAAATCTCTTCCCAAAAGATTGGCTGGTGACTCTGGCGCAAATAGGAGGTGGGACTACCACCTTAGTTCCTTCTATCACAATTTCTAAAGGTTGGGTGTAACTCAGACTTCTGCATTCCCCAGTAAATCATACCATTCTTAATTTCTTTCCTGATAAAAGGAATGGCCCATCTCCTTCTGCCCCTATGGTGGACACAATGCTACAGTGTCCAAACTGGACACTGTTTCCACATCCCCGACCCTAGCCTTAATGTAAGAGTCAGCTTTGCCAATTTGTGCCACCAAAGGGTACTGTCTTATTCAGTATAGCCTGTCCCTTTGTCTCCCACCATCACATTCCCTGCTAAAATGTCCCTGATGTCCACGCTTCCAGCATATGGATCCTCTTCTCATAGGTCCCCCCCATCTCTGAACTCTTCATCCTGCCACCCAGGCATCCATTTAGGGCCCTCCACACGAATTCCTAAAGGGTGCAGCTATCCTCTCCTCGTCCTGCCCCTCTATACATAACCTGCGCTAGCTGACATCCTAACTCCTCCACTTGTTGGTCCAATGTCCAAATCTCTGCTCCCTTAGCTCCTTTTTCTTTTTTGTCTTTTGTGATGACCCTTTGCTTCACAAATATAGTAACATAGTAAATGACAACAGATAAAGACCAGTATGTTCTATCTAGTCTGCCCAGCAAGGTGGCAAGAGTAGGTGCACCTGCCGCTCCATGCAGGTCACCCCTCCCCATGTCTTTGTTGACCCCGCTACTCCATGTAGGGCACCCCTGTTTGTTGAGAAATTAGATAGTTAGGTTTATTTTGATTTTATCCTGTTGCTATAAAGAGATCCACAGTATCTGTCCCATGCTGTTTTGAATTCTGTCACTGTATTTACCCCCACCACTTCCATCGGGAGGGCATTCCAAACATCCACCACTCTTTCAGTGAAAAAGTATTTCCTGACATTGCCTTTCAATTTACTCCCTTGAAGCTTCATGTTGTGCCCTCTAGTTTTACAGCTTCCCCGTTGTTGGAAGAGGTTTGTTTATTCATTAATACTCTTTAAGTTAAATACTTAAAGAGTCTGAATCATATCCCTCCTCTCCTCCAGAGTGTACATATTTAGGTCTTCAAGTCTCTTCTCATAAGGCTTCTGTCACAGGCTCCAAATCATTTTGGTCGCCTTCCTCCGAACTGTTTCCAGTCTTTTTACATCCTTTGCGCGATATGGTCTCCAAAACTGAACACAGTATTCCAAATGAGGCCTCACCAGTGACTTATATAGTGGCATTAGTACCTCTTCCTTTCTGCTGGTAATTCCTCTTTGTATGCATCCTCCTGGCTTTTGCAACTGCCTTGTCGCACTGTTTTGCCACCTTGAGATCCTCAGAAATAATCACACCAAAGTCCTTCTCCTGGTCCATGCACATAAACCTCTCGCCCCCTATCTCATACATTTCCCTTGGATTTCTGCTTCCCAAGTGCATGACACTGCACTTCTTCTCATTAAATCTTAACTAGCAAGCATTAGACCATTCTTCCAGCTTTTGTAGATCTTTCCTCATGTTATCCACTCACTCAGGGGAGTCCACTCTGTTGCAAATTTTTGCGTCTTCTGCAAAAAGACAGACTTTTCCATTCAATCCTTCAGCAATAACACTCACAAATACATTGAACAGTGCCAGTCCCAGGACCGAAGCCTGGGGCACCCCGCTAATCACCCTCCTTTCATCCAAGTGAGCTCCATTTGCCATCACCTTTTGACGTCTGTCAGTCAACCAATTTCTGATCCAGCTCACCACCTTGGGACCCATCCCCAAACTATTGAGTTTATTGATAAGCATCCTATGAGGAACAGTATCAAAGGCTTTGCTGAAATCCAGGTAGATGACATCCATCGCATGCCCCTGATCTAGTTCTCTGATCACCCAGTCAAAGAACTCAATCAGATTTATTTTTATTTATTTATTTTATTTAACAATGATTTATATACCGCATCTTCCATAGTTCAGTTGCGGTTCACAATAAACAACAGTTAACAAATCGGAGTTTGTTTTACATAAAACATCATATGACCAAATAACAATAAGATAAACAACTAGTGTTAATACAGAACAGTATAGAACAGTGCAAACTATATACATTATGTACAAATACACATTATGTGGGGCTTAAGCGTTATTCAAAGTACAGTATCAGCTATGAAGAATTGTATGTGTAGGTCATTTGGGATTTGTTAGATAAAAACTGGTTAGCCATTATCTAAGTCTATTGAGGGATGATCTGAGTTGTAATGTTTAGAAAAGAGATAGGTTTTCACTTTTTTGTGGAATTCGATGATCTCGGTTAGTAATCTTAGATCATCTGGGAGGGAATTCCAGATTGTTGGAGCTGCATGAGAAAAAGCTCTATTGTTTGTGAGTTTATTTGCTTTTATGAAGTCTTTGGGAGTTTTTAGTTTATTTGTTTGTCCTTTTCTTTGAGTAGATTTTGAGTGCTCTTTGCTGATTAGGTTACTTAGGGTGACTGGGGCCATGTCGTTTAGAGTTTTAAATGTGGTTATCAATGTTTTGTATACTATCCTACTTTGTATAGGCAGCCAGTGAAGGGATTCTAGTATTGGTGTTATAATTCTAGTATTGGTGTAGATTTGTTTGGCAAGATCGTCCTTTGGTAAAACCATGTTGCCTTGGATCATGCAACCTGTTGGTTTGAGGAAGTTCACTATTCACTCTTTCAGGAACGCCTCCATTACTTTTCCCGCCACCGAAGTAAGGCTCACTGGCCTGTAGTTTGTCAGTTCTTCCCTGTCACCACTTTTGTGAAGAGATATCACATCAGCCCTTCTCCAGTCCTGAGGAACTTCTCCTGTTTCCAAGGATCTGTTAAAAAATCCATTAAAGGCCCTGCAAGAACTTCTCTGAGCTTTTTTAGTATCCTGGGATGTATCCCATCCGGTCCCATGGCCTTGTCCATTTTCAGTTTTGCAAGTTGTTCTAACACATCATTTTCTGTGAATGGTGTGGCATCTACTTCATTCCCATTTTTATATTTGGGAGTCACAGGTGGTCCTTCTCCAGGATTTTCTTTAGTAAAAACAGAGCAGAAGTATTTGTTTAGCAATTTTGCTTTTTCAATGTCACTTTCCATGAGTCCATTCCCAGCACTTTTGAGTCCTGCAATTCTACCTCTGATTTTCCTCCTCTTCCGAATATACCTGAAGAAAGTTTTGTCGCTACACTTCACATCTTTAGCCATCTTTTCCTCTGCCTTTGATTTTGCTTTGCATATTTCTCTCTTTGTCTCTTTTAGTTTGATCCTGTATTCCTTTCTGTGTTCCTCTGTTTGCAAGCTTTTGAATTTTGTGAAAGCTGTATTTTTTGCCTTTATTTGAGCAGCCACTTCTTTGGAGAATCAAATAGGTTTCCTTCTCCTCTTGTTTTTATTTACTTTCCTTACATATTTATCTGCTGCCCCTTTTATTGCCACCTTTAGTTTAGCCCATTGCAATTCCACTTCCCTTGTCCCCTCCCACCCTGCCAACTCCTCTTTCAGATACTTGGCCATTTTAGTGAAGTCAGTGTTTTTGAAGTCTAGGACTTTGAGTTTGCTATGATTGGACTCAAACCACACCGAGTGATGATCGCTGCTGCTCACAGGGGCACCCACTCGGACATTTGACACACTATCTCCGTTGGTGAGCACTAAATCCAGTATTGAACTTTCCCTGGTTGGTTCCATCACCATTTCTCTAAGTAACACATCTTGGAAAGCATCCACAATTTTTTTTTACTTCTTTCCAGATTTGCAGGAGTACTCCAATCCACTTCGGGTAGATTAAAGTCACTTAATATGATCACTTCCCCCATTGTGGCTATCTTTGCATTATCTATAATCAATTCATTATCTATTTCTTCAATATGAGTCAGAGTTCTGTAGACTATAGCAGCATGGATGACAGTGCCATCTCCTCTTTCCAACACAATCCAGAGCGTTTCTTCTTTTCACCATGCCCCCTACAATTCAGTAGCTTTAATATTGTCTATTCCCACTCTTTATTTGTGTATATCCCATTTTGGCGTCGTTTTTTAGATGACGTGTTTTTCCTTTGGACTGGGTCGCTGGCTGACTTACAGATATTTTTGACATCCTTGAATTCTTTTAAACACAATATCCAGTTTACCGCTCAGATGGACGTAGCTAGCATTCAATTTTTGGATGTTCAGATTCTATTGTCTGCTACTGGATTCAGTACTTCTTTATATCGCAAGTCTGTCCAGAGGAATACCCTTTTGCGATATAACAGCTTTCATCCACCAGCACTTCGTAGGGGTTTACCTTTCGGCCAATTCCTCCGGATCCGAAGAATTTGTTCAGATAAGGCTGATTATAAACGGGCGGCAGGGGATTTAACTGCACGTCTACTGGCTAGGGGTTACCCAGCTAATGTGGTCCGCCTTGCCAGAAAACGGGCTGATAATGTTCATCGTGAGTGGCTGCTCACTTCCTCTCCCCCTGGATCGGATGGGTCGACACAAGTTACTGGCATCCTTCCGTATTCCTGTGGTTCAACTAATGTTGTGGGCATTTTACATAAGTATTGGCCGGTGTTGGCTGTTCATCCATGTTTTCGTGAAGGTTTACGTATAGCCTATACCCGTGGCATGAATCTGCGGGATTTAATAGTACATACTGTTCCTGTTGAGGATCGCCCACCTAAATTCCATGATTCAGCTGGACACTTTTCTTGTGGACTTTGTATTTATTGTTCCAATACACTGGTTGGGGTTTCCTGGACCGACAAACACACTGGCAGGGATTACACTACTCGATGGAGAACGGATTGTTTGTCATCTTTTGTGGTCTACCTTATTGTTTGTCCCTGTGACCTTTACTATGTGGGTCGCACCCCACGATCCCTTAAAAAACACCTGGGAGAACATGCGTCCCGTTTGCGAACAAGTACCATGTCTGCTCCTTTAGTGGACCACTGTATGAAATCTGCCCATGTCTTTACAGATCTGCATTGGCGTGTTTTGGACTTTGTTCCTGAGAACCCGCGAGGGGGTGACCGCCTTCGATTTTTACAACTGCTGGAACAACGTTGCATATATCGCTTATGTACTGTTAGCCCTTTGGGATTGAACCAACAAGTGGACTGGCATACTATCCTGTGACTGCTTAAAGTCTTTCCATAATTGACTTTTACTACAAGTTCTGTTTGACGGGCCGATCAGTTTTTTGATCAGCTGAGAGGGGGCGGTGCTGTGTAGTGCTCCTCCCCCCTCCCTTCTGATTGGCCAGTTGCCATTTGAGGGTGGACCCTCATCCGGGCATTAATCACCTGCTCGTGATATAAACCGTCTGGGTGAAGACGTTTTTCAAGGCTGCTCTGGCTAGAAAAAGCTGGGACCTGATGCAGGGGTTTCATCTTTGGACCCCGAAATGTGCCACGTCGTTCCTGAAGCGGCATCACTAGTCTTCACAGCCTGCCTCTGTGAAAAAACCTTTTTGGCGTGTGATGGTCACCGCCGACATTTTCAGCTAAGTGGATTCTTTAAACACTTATATAATGCAATTTTATTATAAGTTTAATTAAAAAGGACTGGCTACAGTGGTTTGGGGTATTCTCTTTCCCCTCACTGTGGTAGCTGCTCCGACAAAAGAAATACGTTTATTAGCTTCACTATATGGTTAAGTTTGTATCTCGGCATAGGATTTTGTGATTTATTTACCGGGATTGGGTATAATATAGTTTTTTGGCATTTATTTTGATACCAAGCGAATCATGACTTCAACGGTGTTTGCTTTTACGGATGAGCGTCTGGCCCAACTTAAAAAACAGAAGTCACTTTTTGAAGACACTGTAGCTACGGGTCCTTTGTCCAGTCTCCCTCCCACCATGCTTGAATTGAAAGATATTCATAAGAAGTGGATTCAAACTGATTTACACGGCTCCGCCATAGCTCAGTATCTTAAGTCAACTATTATTCCTAGAGGCCTTCGGGTGATTAAACCTCCCAAACAATTCACAGACGATCATGAATGTACTGCAACATGGCATGCTATACTGAACAAATGTAGTATCGATCTTATTGCCTTGCTTTTGGAACGATCATTAAAAGAACAAGAAATTTTGGCTGCACAAGCATCTGCGTTTAAAGACAAGCTTTTAGAATCAATGGAGCTTACTAGTTTTCAATCTCAATGGCAAGAAATAGAAAAACAATTAGCATCTTTTCGGGATCATATTAAAGGCTTGAAGATTAATAAATTCAAGAGAGATAAGAGTGATTACGATAATGATTGTGTTTATAATTGGCCGTCGCGTAATCCTCGCTCTCGTGCTAAACGTGTTACTTTTGATTCAGATGATACCACAGAAACGGACTCTGTTGGCTCTACAGAAGAAGTTAATAAGGCCCGTCCGGCCTCGAAATTACCTGTTTCTAGGGGAAATACTTCTCGGGGACGTCGCCCTCAGGGATCCACACATCAGGATTTTCTCGAGGGACCGGACACCCGATCCCGGACTCGCAGTCGTCAGTATTGAACCTTTCTGGAGTCCCCCTTTCACAGCAACAACAGGAGATCCTTGAGTTAGGTCTATCGTTCGTTCCCTCTTCACGTTATGATGGTTTTGAGACTCGTCGAGCTCTGTATCGCCTTTTTCGAAAGCTGAAAGTTATACATCATTTTTCACTTCAACCAGCGATTACAGATGTTTCCTTGATTAAAAACCGGTCACAATGGACACCACCTTCTCTACCTGATGCGGCCATTTCTACTTTTCAACAATTGGTCTTACAAGATTTGGATCAATTTGAAGCTGGGGCAATTCCTAAGTTTAGTAACTTGTCAAGGGTGCATACCCAGGCTGTACAACAGTTGTCTTCTTCCTCTTTGGTGATCCGTCGGGCTGATAAAGGGGGAGCGACTGTACTTCTCTCAGAAGATCAATATGCAGGGGAAATTGCTAAACATTTGAGTAATCGTCAACATTATTCTCTGATATCGGACCCCACTCCTGATCTTCAGGAAACTATACACACCTTAGTGACATCAGCTTTTTTGCAGAATTGGATAACTAAGAGGGAATCTGAATTTCTGATCAATGCACATCCTATACTTCCGGTTTTTTATTTGGTACCGAAAGTTCATAAATCTCTTGATAATCCTCCTGGTCGGCCCATTATCTCATGTAGGAATTCAGTTTTGGAACCCTTATCCAAGTTTTGTGATCTATTTTTACAACCTGCAGCAGCTCAGGTCACATCCTATATTAAAGATACGAGTGATTTTTTACAACAATTATCCTCATGTACGGCCTTCCTCTCTTATACCTATATGGTTACGTTGGATGTTCAATCCCTCTATACAAACATCGATCAGGCTGAAGTTTTCGAGGGTCTTCGCACTTATCCCCTGGATTTGCCTAATCGCATTCCACGACAATTTATATTGGATTTGCTCACTCTGGTGCTTCAAAAAAATCATTTTCTCCATCATCAACAATGTTATCTACAAATTTTTGGGATCGCTATGGGGGCCACGGTCGCCCCTTCGATGGCCACTATCTATATGAGTTGGTTTGAGGAGGCTTATGTCTATTCCCACTCTTTATTTGTGTATATCCCATTTTGGTGTCGTTTTTTAGATGACATGTTTTTCCTTTGGACTGGGTCGCTGGCTGACTTACAGATATTTTTGACATCCTTGAATTCTTTTAAACACAATATCCAGTTTACCGCTCAGATGGACGTAGCTAGCATTCAATTTTTGGATGTTCAGATTCTATTGTCTGCTACTGGATTCAGTAATTCTTTATATCGCAAGTCTGTCCAGAGGAATACCCTTTTGCGATATAACAGCTTTCATCCACCAGCACTTCGTAGGGGTTTACCTTTCGGCCAATTCCTCCGGATCCGAAGAATTTGTTCAGATAAGGCTGATTATAAACGGGCGGCAGGGGATTTAACTGCACGTCTACTGGCTAGGGGTTACCCAGCTAATGTGGTCCGCCTTGCCAGAAAACGGGCTGATAATGTTCATCGTGAGTGGCTGCTCACTTCCTCTCCCCCTGGATCAGATGGGTCGACACAAGTTACTGGCATCCTTCCGTATTCCTGTGGTTCAACTAATGTTGTGGGCATTTTACATAAGTATTGGCCGGTGTTGGCTGTTCATCCATGTTTTCGTGAAGGTTTACGTATAGCCTATACCCGCGGCATGAATCTGCGGGATTTAATACTACATACTGTTCCTGTTGAGGATCGCCCACCTAAATTCCATGATTCAGCTGGACACTTTTCTTGTGGACTTTGTATTTATTGTTCCAATACACTGGTTGGGGTTTCCTGGACCGACAAACACACTGGCAGGGATTACACTACTCGATGGAGAACGGATTGTTTGTCATCTTTTGTGGTCTACCTTATTGTGTGTCCCTGTGACCTTTACTATGTGGGTCGCACCTCACGATCCCTTAAAAAACACCTGGGAGAACATGCGTCCCGTTTGCGAACAAGTACCATGTCTGCTCCTTTAGTGAACCACTGTATGAAATCTGCCCATGTCTTTACAGATCTGCATTGGCGTGTTTTGGACTTTGTTCCTGAGAAACCCGCGAGGGGGTGACCGCCTTCGATTTTTACAACTGCTGGAACAACGTTGCATATATCGCTTATGTACTGTTAGCCCTTTGGGATTGAACCAACAAGTGGACTGGCATACTATCCTGTGACTGCTTAAAGTCTTTCCATAATTGACTTTTACTACAAGTTCTGTTTGACGGGCCGATCAGTTTTTTGATCAGCTGAGAGGGGGCGGTGCTGTGTAGTGCTCCTCCCCCCTCCCTTCTGATTGGCCAGTTGCCATTTGAGGGTGGACCCTCATCCGGGCATTAATCACCTGCTCATGATATAAACCGTCTGGGTGAAGACGTTTTTCAAGGCTGCTCTGGCTAGAAAAAGCTGGGACCTGATGCAGGGGTTTCATCTTTGGACCCCGAAACGTGCCACGTCGTTCCTGAAGCGGCATCACTAGTCTTCACAGCCTGCCTCTGTGAAAAAACCTTTTTGGCGTGTGATGGTCACCGCCAACATTTTCAGCTAAGTGGATTCTTCAAACACTTATATAATGCAATTTTATTATAAGTTTAATTAAAAAGGACTGGCTACAGTGGTTTGGGGTATTCTCTTTCCCCTCACTGTGGTAGCTGCTCCGACAAAAGAAATAAGTTTATTAGCTTCACTATATGGTTAAGTTTGTATCTCGGCATAGGATTTTGTGATTTATTTACCGGGATTGGGTATAATATAGTTTTTTAATATTGCTTTTGACATATAAGGCTACTTCTCCTCCTTTTCCACTTTCTCTGTCTCTTCTGAATAGATTATAGCCAGCTATGGCTATATCCCATGCATGCGATTCATTAAACTATGTTTCTGTAATGGCCACATTGTATAAGTCCATTTCCACAATTAGGGCTTCCAGGTCCGGAACTTTGTTGGCTAAGCTTCGAGCATTTGTGCTCATTGCTTTCCAGCATTTAACTGGCTTGCATGTATTCTGCATTGATTTTGTTCTACCCACCACTTCCCACTTGTCATTGATGTGTGGTTTAAAAGTATGGTTGTTTCAGATGTTATTTTGCTTTTGCCGGGAGTGACGTCCTGAACTTGTTCTTCCCCATCCATCACCCCCTGCCCACATATTGCCTGAATTTTTCACTTAGGATTCTTTTTCCTGTGACAGAGAGATGTTGTCCATCAGCACAGTATAGTCTCTTGTTGGTCCATCTGTTTCCCCAGTTGCCTATAAATCTTAATCCTTCTTGTTTGCGCCATGTATTAAAGTTGTTTATGCGATGCAACCTTTGTGCCCCCTAACCAAAGAACAGGTAGAATTTATGAGAATGCTATAGTGTTAACAATAGGCTCGAGTTTCTTTCCCAGAGTCTGGAAGTCCCTTTGAACTGCAGAGGTGCTGTTTCTAGCCAGGTCATTTGTACCCAAGTGGATGACAACATCAATTTTGGAGTGCTCACTTTCTGCGCTAAGTACATCAACAATTTGGTTTGTATTCCCGCTGGCTGAAGAGCCTGGGAAGCATTTGACTATCTTCTCTCCTTTGAACTGTGTTCCCAAGTTGGTGCCTCTGATGATGGAATCTCCAAGTAGTAGTAGTTTTCTGTTTGGTGAGTTTTTCTTCATATTTGGTGCTTTTAGCAGGGGATTGGGCATTGACTGTCTCATTTAAGGGCCCTTCAGTTTCCATGGATTGGGCATCCTCATTAACCAAGGCAGAGAAAGCATTATGCAGGGATATCTCTTGATGTATAGGGCGTCTCTGCGTTACAGGTCGCAACCTACTAGAGCCCACTGTGATCCATTTGTTCCTGGGTTGTTTGATTCTTTGTGGGAGCGGTGGTGGACTTAGTTCGGTTTGTATCCTAGAAGAGGTGCGTTTCATTGCAGCTAGTTCGTCCCTTAGTAGAGTCAATTCTTTATTCATGGCAGCTAACTTGAGGCATATCGGGAAAGTTATTAGGTTCCAAATGATTCTTCTGAGAATGAAAGCACCACAGTTATTGCACTGAATAAACGACATGCTGATTGAGTGGTCCTAGAAGGAGAAGAAAAGGTGGGTTTAATACTTAATTAAAAGGATAGATGTCAACTTATGTGATGACTATATAGTGTCAAGGTATTGCTACCACCGTCCCTATTAGGCGGTCGCCTAGGGGCGTGAGGTGCAGGTTGCCTTTATAAAGAATAGTCTGTAGCCGTGTGTTAAAGGCAAAATATAATGATGAGGTTTTATTCCCCTTCCCTTGTGGATTTCTGTTTTTCTCATACAGCAACAAAGAACTTAAACAAACTGTTTCTTCACAGCAAAATAAAATGCACCTTTTCCAAACAGGCATAACAAGGCTCTTGCTTCCTTAATTAACAAAGAGACGTAATCTCATCCGAGATACATAGCATGCAATCCATAGCACTGGAATCAATGTCCTGGTCAGTGTTTTCCCATTGCATTTGCTCACCGTCAGAAACTGTAAATGGGTAACATTCACCACAGCTATTATTTACACAACTCTCTTGAGAGGCAGCAGTTCTTAAGGCAGGAAACTGTTCCGCATAAGGAGGGTCCTGGAGACCTGTACTGGAGCCTGTTTCTCTGAGGCTTCCCCTGTCTCTCCACCAAGGATTATCCTCCCAAGTATTAGCTTTTTCTTTCCTAGCCGAGCCCACCTCTTTCCCTCTAGAGAAATGGGTGTACTTAGCTCTGCTTCTGGGGTGGCTGGCTTCCACTCCTTCCTCTGTAAACCAGGCTCCTTTATTTGGGCTGTAGCCTGCTTTTCCCCGAGAGTTCCACTCAGCAGTTGTCTGGTCTGGGCTGTAATTACTTCCAGGAAAGGTTTCCCTTCTACTGCTACTTGCTGTCGGGACCCAGCCGGTGCTTCCTGGACCCAGCAAGCTCTCTTGCTTGTGACCTCTGGCCTCCAGCTGCTTACTCACTCTCCTCGGGACGATGCCCCCTTTGGCTTGGGAGACTTGTGCACGAGCACTTCCAGCTCTCTCTGTGTCAGCTGCTCTTCCCTTTGCTGCACCTCTCTTGGCTGCACCTCCCTCTGTGGCACCTCCCTTTGCTGCTCCTCCCCCTACTGGGCTTTCCCAGCCACTTTTATCCTCCTGGCTCCTGCACGTTGTACGTGCTTCCTTGCCCAGGTGGACGTGATTAGCTTTCTGGCTTTCTACTGCGTCACACCCCGTGTAGGGAAAGTTTGTTTCACTATTCTCTGGCTCCTTATACCCTGAATATGCTTTCTGCCCAGGTGACTGTAAGGTAAGCTCTTCCTTTTCTCCTGTATCCATGGGTTCTGTGCTGGCCACTGTATCACAATAGGCAATGTAGCCCTGGGGTGGGCGGGGTGAGGAGGCAGGAACCTAATTGTCCCTGGCCAGTAGGCCTTACATGAACTGAGGGCACACTCAGATATCTTATTTAAAGGCTACACAAGGAATGTAGGCAGTCAGACTATTCCCAAAAATGAATGTATACCCAACAGTTAAAATCTATATTAGAAAACAAAACAGGCAATGGAAGGCAATAGAAAGGCTGAAATCTTAGCTGTGTGGAGCCTCTGGAAGCTGTGAAGACTAGAGTTGATCAGGTACTTGTGGACAAGCTGTAAGGTAATTTAATTAGCCCCTCCCTGTGAGCAGGCTTGCAACAGACAATTCCAACAATGGAAACAGAAATAGTCAAACTGAACTTTTTACTTCTATGTATCTGCCTACTGTGCACAGGTCCCTGTAACTTTAAAGCAAAACCTTTGCTATTACAGTAAGTGGGAGACTCAGGTAAAAGACCAGGTCCCTGAAGATCTAAGTATTCTATTCCAAGTAGCTTTTATCACAAGTGTCTATGGCCAGTGGGCCTTATATGAAATGAGCGATATATGATAGAATAACATTCCAGTTCATATGTGGGAATCCCACTACCCCCTCCAAAGCCTTCTGCACCTCCACCGGCAAAATGGCTTTTATTATCTGGAAAAACACAGCAAGTCCATTTGCATCCCATGGATGCCTGCTCTCATGATGTCAAGTCTGTTGTATTTCACTCATCCACTCCTTGTCCCTCTTTCCAGGTCATAGAAGTCACTACCCCAAAATCCTGCACATCTGTGTACATGGCCTGAAGATCTCCCCATAACCTCTGCCTATATTGAGCTATCTCAGCCCCATCAAACTGGTGATTCTGCAGGGTGAATGCCGGCAGTCCTGCCAGCCTAAATACCTCCTCTGTTCTTCCCTGAATTAACCTGGCCAAAATGCCTTTCAGATCACTGAGGGCGATCTGACATCCTGCAGTACATTCCTCAAATTTCGCTATCCAGGGAGAGGCTCCTCTCATTAAAGGGGGGGGGGGGGGGTTAATGTCCAAGCCACATTTTTCCATATCCATAAAGCTCCATGGTACATGTTTTATAAAAGGTGGATTCCTGCTGCTCCTGGATGTGGGTTTAATACCAGTCTCTTCTTTTCATAATTTTCCCATACCTCCAACCCTTCCTTCATGTATGTAGAGTCCCACTCTGGGTCCCCCTTACCACCTACAATGCATTTCCAAGCCAAATCCATATTCCGGGATTCAAAACTGCCCTGTCTTGGCCACGGAGTGAACTGCGAAGATAGACTCTCTGTCCACCCTACCAGACAATCACTCCAATGCCACACATAATGCCCACTCTGTTCTTTGTCCTGCACTTCCTCACAAGGAGTTAAATTTGCCCTACACTGCACATTCATCCTCTCATGACTCACTGATGTATCTAAAGCTTGCAGCCATTTATCGGATATCAAAGTAACCTTGCTGGATCCCCTCGGGTCTAACAACTCTTCTTCCAGTCCCTCTATATTCCATTCATGTCTCTGTCTCCTTCCCTCTGATTTAAGGGAGGTGGATTATAAATTCACATCATATACGGGCTTCCTAAGATTCCGAATCTCCCTTTCTACCTCTCTGAGCTCCCGAGTCAATTGTCTCATCTCCTTTTCCCCTGGGGATGACTCCACCTTGGTAGATTTCAATGTTCCCTTTACCCTCATCCACTGGGATTCTGTTTCTTGTTGAACTTGATTTCTACCCTCTAATCTCTGCAGCTCTCTCTGGGCTTCCTGATAGGGAGTCTGCTGGCTGAATGGGTGCATTAGGCTGCTTTTCCCTAGCTCCCCGGGAATCTTCTACCAGCGTCTGCACCTGCGGCTGCTGGTAGCCATCAACCACCAGTCCACACGGAGCAGAGGTACCCTCCTGACCTGTAAGGTTGTTACTGCCAGAGCATAAGGTGGAGGCAGTATATTTTTAACCTCCTCCAGTCTTCCTAACTTAGCCCAAAGTTTTAAATACTGCATATGTTTCTCTCTGCTTTTTGCTTGGTAGTTTCTATCCAAATCTGGACATCTGCCAGACTGTCCTTATCCTCTGAGCCAAATTGTGGCCAAGGCTGAGTCAGTCCCTGCATTTCTTTTACCCATTTCCAGTGGCACTCCTTCACCATTTTCCTATCTGTTTCTGGAATCTCCTTTAATTGGTACCCTAAGGGGGAATCCTCGGGATCTCTGTTGTGTCCTTGCCCCATCCCATGTTACAGGGTTCTCTTTTAGAAAAAACTCCTAGTGTTCAGAACTATATAGCAGCTTTATAGTGTGTGAACCTATCACCAGTAAAATAGGTTCACTAAATAGCTTTGTCCAAAAGAAGCAATAAACTAACAATAGCAAACTATAGTTAAAATACTATGCTTAAAAATAAATGAAAAATCTGTGGGTTATCTTATCCAGGAAAGATATCCCTCAAAACCCTCTCGACGCTGCGCACTGCATCCGAAGCCGCCAAAGAACGTGATGCTCCCTATATGGGCCACCAGTATATGGACCAAGGGGAGGCTGACTCCATTGGCCAGACGCAGTGGTCGGCAAACTCATTAGTCAACAGAGCCAAATATCAATAGTACAACGATTGAAATTTCTTTTGAGATCCAAATTTTTTAAACTTAAACTATATAGGTAGGTACATTGTTATTAACTTAATTAGGGTACTCCTAAGCTGGCCTTTGCTAAAAACGTCCTAAATCTGATTGAGGTACGTTCGCTGAGGTCGACCCCTTCCAACTCTCCCATCCACACTCGTCTTGTATACTTGTTTCGTCTATCTCCTTTCATTCATCCTCTCTATATGTCCAAACCATCTCAACATACCTTTCTCAATCCTCGACACTACATCTTCTTTCACTCCACAACGTTCCCTAAAATTAACTTAATAAACTTTACTTAAAGTTTTAAGTCTTAGTTAAACTATAGGTACGTTGAATAAAACTTGATATCATACTTAATAACGATATTATTTATTGATAAAATTAAATTCCTTACAATTTACCTTACAATATCCATAAAATTAAATCATGACAATGACTGACAAACACTAATGTGAACATTGGCCTTGCATCTCCTTGGAAAGTTTGGGTAAGTCAGGTTTGTATGTTGTTTTTAATTTTAGGCACGATTCCAGGTTCTCATCAATAAGACGACTTCTCAATTTACTCTTGATAAGGTTCATGCTTGAAAATGATTGTTCGCATAAATATGTAGACCCGAATAAGGAAAGAACAAAAGCTATTTTTTTCAGTTGATTATATGAGTCAGGAATACTATTCCAGGTGTTAAAAAATTAACATATCTTCCTTCTCCAGGTCTTTCAAAGCACGCCACTTGTGCTGTGAACTAAGTTCACATTTGTTTTTCTCCAATATTTCTATATCAGCACAAAGATGTTCAAATTTTGAGCTCCACAATTCTTTGTTTTTTAAATCCAGCAATTGCATTTCAAAGTTGTCAATGTCAATATTAAAGGGAGAAAAATTAAATTCTGTTACAGTAGCATTGAGGTTTTTTAACAAAGGCTAACGTTGCTTTGCTGTTTCTGAATTCCTGAAACCTGATGAGAAAAGCCTCCCTCATATTTAAAAGTGTTGTTTTGAAATAGCAAATGTCAATATCAGAATTGTTTTCTTGGCGATGTTTCAACAGGCTTGGAAAGTGAATCAAAGTTTCTCTTTCAAAATCTTGAGCAAAAAGAGATAATTTGTTTTCGAATGAAATAACTTCTTCTAACATCGAAAAAATTGTGTTTCCTTTCCCCTGTAGTTTACGATTAAGCTGATTTAGATGAGACGTAACGTCTACCATGAAATAAAATTTTTGGATCCACTGATCGTTCATTAGTTCTGGATAGTGAACACCCTTCTCATTTCCTCTTGATAACCAACTTACCTTGTTATGCAGAAGAAGATCTGCGTACTCACTCTCCATTTCAACTAAAAATTCTTTAAATTGGTGATGATTAAGAGCTTTAGCTATAATGGAGTTGATCATATTAATCACCAATTCCATAACTTTGAAAATTTCTTCTGAAAATGTCTGCGCACAAAGCGCTTCTTGATGAATGATGCAATGGTAAGTAAGTATCTCGTGATTAATTTTTTCTTTCAAAATAGCAACAAACCCGTTTCTTACGCCGGTCATACTTTTCGCTCCGTCTGTTGAAATTGAGACAATTTTATCGAGTGGAATATGATGTTTTTCAATGCACTCAATTACAGCATTTGCTATATCCTCTCCACGTGTTTGACCTTTGAGTGGCAATAATCCTAAAAGTTCTTCTTTAGGACCTGTAGATGAAATAAATTGTACAAAAAGTGAAACTTGCGCTGTATCATTTATGTCACAAGACTCGTCAACTGCTATTGATAAAGCTGAAACCAATTTAAGATCTTCGACTTGCTGGTTGGTTATATTTGAAGACATTTTGACTGTTCTATCTTTCACTGTTTTAGCAGACAATGGTAACTCTTTAATTTTTTTTAGAATATCTGCTTTGTTCTTAAAATCCTGAAATAGCTCTTCAGATGCATTTATAAAACAACTTTTTATGTATTCGCTGTCTGTATATGGTTTTCCTCTCTTAGCAATCTCTTGACTAACCACAAAACTTGCAATATTAACATTGTTGGAAGATTGCATCTAGTAATTAAATACAGAACTTGATTTTTCTTGACTCGTCTGAAGTTCCTCAACTGCTTTCTTCCTTGCATCACCGACAGGATATTTAGTACTAAATGACACGTGTTTAGTTGTAAAGTGTCTCTCCAAATTTGATTTCTTGTTATGCTCCAATTTTTCCTGACAAATAAGACAGGTCGGAAGGCCATTTAAGTTTTGATTAAACGCGAAAGTCTTGGTCCATTCAACTTTAAATTCACGGTTTTCGTCTTCTGTTTTTCTTTGCTTCTTCTTTGTAGCCATGTCAAACAGGGCACCTAAAAACATGTTTCATTTTATAATAATAAAGCCACCAACACAAAATAATTACAATTCTTAAATTGATGACAAAAATACCTGTAGGATTTGCAGCTGGTTGGAAAAATACAGGTAACTTTATGCTTCGAGTAGGTACTTTTGTCACTCGCACGCGATTTACGGATGCGACTAGCACTAACCACTGCACAATGAGACTGCTGACTGACTGGCTCACTCAACTCATGCATGAATTGTGCGTGCCTCCCCCGCGCTGCATATCCTGCGGCCCGCCTGCGCCGTGTCTCCCGTCGCCCGACCGACTGACACACCCACTTCTACTAACGCCACGTCTTCAAAATAGACTCACTCAGGCCGAAAACTGATTTCTGCGCATGGGCCACAAAGTTTCAATCGCACTGTACGTGCACGCCCGCACGTGGTATTTTGTGGAAGAGCCACACTCAAGGGGCCAAAGAGCCGCATGTGGCTCATGAGCCACGGTTTGCCGACCACTGGCCAGACAGAATCACCATACCACCTTCTCCGTGAAAGAGGGGAACAAACTGACACACACGGAAGGCTTACCACCTCTTCCAATAGACCACACCTCATGCAGATTATACTCATACTTGGCACAATATTCTAACAGTTTTTCCTTACAAAAAAATCCTTTATTATTTCTTTCTTATGTTACAGAAGCAAGCGTACAAAGAGCATAAAATTTGGAGTATTTCCCTCACCATCTCCTTACAAGTAAAACACTTTTCTTTCTGCTTTTTCACAACTATAAACTAATTAAGAGATTCCTGCCCATTGACAGGTCCTAGCACAGTAAGAGAGAAGGATATATGATTCTAGCTATACTCAAAGAAACTAGCGAAATCCTTTTTACACAGACATCACACAGATGCATATAGTGCAAAGAATCATAAATACACACACACACATGCTGAACCAACATTCATACAATGGGGAATTGTGGCACATATCGCTTCCGTGATATAGGATACAAGACCCCCTATAAAAGAGTTCTGTCCCCTTATATAGTTTTCTTTTCAAACTAGTCCCTTTATTTTTACTCCAGGCATCTGGATTTTCTCTTCCATTCCTTCCTTTGTCCTGTCATGTCTGTACCTCCATTCCTGTTGACCTTTTGTATGTCTGGGTTTCTAACCATTTGCTTGGGCCTTTGTCAGATTCATTCCTTGTTATCTGACCTTTTTCACACTTATTCAATTATTTACCTGGTTTGTTTTCTCATCCCTCATTTTCAAGAAATACAGGAAATATATCTTGTTAGTTCTCTGTATCTTCTGACAGTTTTACACTAGGCCCCATGCTAAGCTGGCATATTTATGCTAAGTTGGCATATTGATTATGTTTATTTCTTGTGATGCCTTCTCTCTTTGTGCCCTGTAGTGTGTTTTTTCTCACATTTCTTCCATCTGATGTCACCTAATACCTCTAGAAACTCATGGAGCACATCAAATGCAAATGCCAGCATTTTGGACAACATTTTAGATGTTCAGTGTTAACCCTTTCCCACTGGCTCTCACAACCTGCATGCACATTGCTCTTGTTCCATGCTGCATTTGCAGAGGGCAATTGAGGAGACTCACTCCATGCAGTGTATGCACATACAGGCAGGTACGTATCAGGCAAATTCGCACACAATAAACATCACCTTAACACTGTCTACTGATCATTTGCTAAAGCATCCAGTAGTACATTATCGATTACCCAACATGAGAGTCCAAATGCATCTGTGTGCCTGATTGTGACAGAGGGACACTGACCTCTGAATGGTAAGTGCATACTACCAGCTGCTGAAATGTGGCACAGGATGTCATGTTGGTCTCTGCATCGCCTGCCACCATATGGGAAGGCAGTGCCTGAAGGTGAATGTTGGGGTGGGTGGAACAGTACCATACATGTCTAGAATGTGCCCTTCATAGGTGGCATTGCTGGCCAAAGCCTATGCTCACATGGCCAGAACCTATGCAGGCCTACTCAATATCTGCATGTGTTACATCAGAGGGCCTGCATGACAGCCTCACATGCTCTCCATGGGCACCAAGTGTGACAGTCACAAGGATGATGTTAGGTTACAAAGAGGCAGGGAATGAGACAGGGTATGTGATGCCAGCAACTGTTCCAACATCCAGCCCCATGTCCAACCTGCCATGCTTCCATGTGCTCTTGGGAGTGCAATGCATATGTATCATGGGAGAATGCATGTGCTACACTGGCCAGTTTTGGAGTAGCCATGGCCAGGGATATCAACAACAACAAAAAACCCTAACAGAGTGACCAGATATAAACTTAAAGAATGAAAATAGTCGCCCAAGTTGTCCCTCAGAATTTATAACTTTTTTGTCGGCACCAGGGGAGGGGAGAAACACAGCTCAACCACATCAGACGGTAGTGTCCATTTTAATTAACAAAGGTTCATAAAAGATTTAAATGTGTAAAGGTACTTATCTCAGCCAAAGCAGTCTGAATATATGTCAAAAATGCAGTAAAATAATGAACGACATGCATGTTTCGGGGGAAAAATGTCCCCATTTCAAGTGCTATGCTCCTGCCTTTGCAATGCTCCAACTGCCAAAGAATGCAGCCGCATCCCACGCTAGTTATTCTAAAGGACAGATGTATATGTAATTGGCTGAATCATTCAATCACTCAAAACAGAACCACCAGTGAAAGAAGGAAAAACCCCATTACCATCGGGCAAACCCTCCAGTCATTGGACAATGTTATAACAGGCTGAGCCAATTGATATCCCGATTTAAACCACGAGGGTTTACGGTGTCCAAATTGTAAATCCATTGCTGTTCTAAAAATTGTAAATGGGAGATACGATCGCCCCCCCCCCCCAAGGGTCATATGGTATATGATCAATGACACTCCAACACAAGTCATTGAAGTGATGTTGATGTAAAATGCAGTGGTGCACAATGGGTGCCGAAAGAACCTGTAAATGTAATCGAGAAGCATGTTCACTCAGTCTGATTTTAATAGGATGAACCGTCTGGCCCACATACAATAATGCACAAAGACATTGCAAAATATAAACCACAAAAGTGGACATGCAAGAAGTGATCCACCAGCGTTCAAAAGAACGCCTCGAAACCGGATCAGTCCAAGTAACACCAGAGAGTGTTGTGGAACAATACTGGCAAACACCACATGATGAATGACCTGTAGACTTCAAAGGAGAAGAAACAGATCTATCAATAGGAGATGCAGATTTAACCAACAGGTCTTTTAAATTAGAACCCTGAGAGAAAGCAATCATCAACGGTTTAGTAAAACAGGGTTGTAAACTCAGAATCGGCCAATGTTTTCTCAACAATCTTGCAATCATAGCAGTATGATGCATATATGGGATAACTCCTACCACAGACCCCTCTGAAGTGTTGGACTTAGACAAAAATTCATCTTTAATTAACCACTTCCGATGGACATGGCATGCCCTATGATAAGCCCTACAATCCGTTTAGGATAACCTCAAAATAATAGCCGAGACTTTAAATCATTAACATGTTGTTTGAAGTCCATCATGGAAGAACAGAGATGCCATAGTCTCAAAAATTGCCCAAACGGGAGATCCCGACGAAGAGGACCAGGATGAAAGCTCTGATAACTCAAAAGACTATTTCTCTGGACAGGTTTCCTAAACAAAGTTGTTCTCAAACCTTTCTCATCTTTTAATAGTGATATCACATCTTTTAATAGTGATAGCACAATCAAGGGCATTTGCTTAGGAAGCATGAATGAGTGCAGTACTGGGAAAGTTTAAAATAAATAAATAAAAAGATGATACTATTTTGTTAGACTAAATACACATCTTGACTAGTTTTAGGGGGTTTAACATGCCTTCTTCTGGTTGCAAACAGTATGAGCAGGTCTGAGTTAAAAAAAAAGACCTTGCCACAGAAAATAAAGTGAATTACAATGGAAAGAGGAAAGTGGGGGATAGTGGGTGGGATTGATACATTAAAGCAATGTTATTTTCCCAGTCACCATGCCTTCAGACATGATCGGCTGTGGTAGTGTCACCACTGCCTGATAGATCCAGACATTCATCTTGCAGCAACAAAGGACGCTAGCAGGGGCTCTTAGCCGTGTCTAATCCCTTTTCTGAAGATATATAAAAAAAATCAATCCTGTGTTGATGTATATGTGCTGTGAATTTTATGTTGGATTTGATCATATTCAACCACGACATAAACAATTGTAATTCAGTGAATGTAGAAGTCCATAAAAAGAAAATGTCATCCAAAAACCTCTTCCAAAATAACACATGAACAAATAAAGGGGAAAAGTAAATGAACCATTCTTCCAAATCAGCCATATACAGTATAGTAATAGATGGTGCCACAGTTGCACCCATAGCAATGCCAAATATTTGCAAAAAATAAGTCCCATCAAACAAAAAGTAATTCTGCGTCAATACTAATCTGATCAAATCTAACAGAAAGGATTTGGGAAGGCGAGGAGGAGCATAACTGAACAGAGACTAATAAAGGTAGTGCTTCAGACTGGTCAATATTTGTGTATAAAGCAACCACATCGAGTCACTAAATAAAAATCCGATTTTGGTAAAGATACAAATGACGATTCAAAAAATGCATTGAATCCCTGATAAATGACTTAACCTGAGATGCCTCCTGTTTCAAAAAGACATCACAAAATTGAGACAAGGGCTCCAAAATAGTGGTTTTTTCTGGAAGCCAAAAGGACACTGGCCTCATCAAATAGGCAGGTTGAGGGCTAAAAAAAATCAACCTCTCAACATCCAAGCTATGAGGGCTAGGGACTTGATTTTGGGATGTAACTGTGTCCCCTGATCCTGAATGATTAGTACTGGCAAAGTGCTCAGACTAATGTCTTAGTCACTAAGGAGTCACTGGAATCATACTGCCCATGTCTTCTTTGAGTTTTAGAAGAGTCTTAACGGAGCTATAGGAGGATATGTGTAGGAAGCTACGTGTAGAAGACCCTCCCATCAATGAAAGAGGAAGGCAACAGAGACCAGTTGCCATGTGTCCCCACCCTGGAGCAAAACTGAGGCATCTGCGAGTTCTGAGGAGTGGCAAACAGATTTACCAAGGGGAGGCTCCATTCTTAGAAACATAGAAACATGATGGTAGAAAAAGACCCTTCTATATAAACCACTACAAGAGTCCCCTTTTTTTCCTTTAGAGATCCTCTGTGTTTGTCCCATGCTTTTTTAAATTCAGATACTGTCCTCATCTCTACCACCTCCACTGGGAGACTATTCCACACATCTATCACACTTTCCATAAAGAAATATTTCCATAAATTACTCCTGAGTCTATCCCCTTTCACCCTCATCCTATGTCCCCTCGTAGCAGAGCTTGCTTTCAATCAAAAGAGGCTCTCCTCCTGTGCATTTATGCCACAGAGGTATTTAAACATCTCAATCATATTAACACTAGCCCGCCCTTCCTCTAAAGTGTACATATTAAGCTCCTTAAGTCTGTCCTCATATGCTTTATAATGAAAACCACTAACCATTTTAGTAGCAACCCTCTGCACCAACCCCAACCTGTTTATATCCTTTTGAAGGGGCGGTCTCCAGAATTACACACAATACTCCAAATGAGGTCGCAACAAAGACTTTTTTCTGCTGGCCATTCCTCTCCCTATGCACCCAAGCATCTTTCTAGCTTTCACTGTTGCTTTTTCTATCTGTTTAGCTAGTTTAAGATCATCAGACACAATCACACCTAGGTCCCACTCTTCTTCTGTGGACAGAAGTAGTTCACCCCCTATACCATATTGCTCCCTTGGATTGCTGTAGTCCAAATGCATGACCTTGCATTTTTTAACATTAAGAGGCTTGTTTACAAAGCCGCGGTAGTGGTTCGCGATCGCGATCGCAGCCGCGGCCCCATTGAAATCAATGGGGCCGCGGCTCAGATTACGATCGCAAACCGCTACCGCGGCTTTGTAAACAAGCCCCTAAATCTCAGCTGCCTAATTCTAGACCATTCTTCAAGCTTAGCTGGATCCCTCCTCATGTTATCTAACCTTCCTGGTGTCTACTCTATTGCAGATTTTGCACAAAGAGGCAAACCTTACCCAACAGCCCTTCTGCAATATCACTACAAAGATATTAAAAATAATCGGACCAAGGACAGGTCCCTGAGGCACACCACTGGTAACCTCCTTCTCCTTAGAGTGAGCTCAGTTTTCACGGGCCTGTAGTTTGTCAGTTCTTTCATGTCACTACTTTTTTGAAGAGGTACCACATCGGTCCTTCTCCAGTCCCGAGAAACTTCTCCTGTTTCTAAGGATCTGTTGAAAACATCCTTTAACGGCCCTGCAAGAACCTCTCTGAGCTCTTTCAGTATCCTGGGATGTATCCCATCCGGTCCCATGGCCTTGTCCACTTTCAGTTTTGCAAGTTATTCTAACACATGATCTTCTGCGAATTCCCATTTTTATATTTGAGAGTCACAGGTGGTCCTTCTCCAGCATTTTCTTTAATGAAAACAGAGCAGAAGTATTTGTTTAGCAATTTCGCTTTTTCAATGTCACTTTCCATGAGTCCGTTCCCAGCACTTCTGAGTCCTGCAATTCCACTTCTGATTTTCCTCCTCTCCCGAATATACCTGAAGAAAATTATGTCGCCACACTTCACATCTTTAGCCATTTTTTCCTCTGATTTTTAGCCATTTTTTCCTTTGATTTTGCTTTCCTTATTTCTTTTTTTGTCTCTTATAGTTTGATCCTGTATTCCTTTCTGTGTTCCTCTTTTTGCAAGCCTTTGAATTTTTTGAAAGCTGTGTTTTTTGCCTTTATTTGAGCAGCCACTTCTTTGGAGACCCAAATAGGTTCCCTTCTCCTCTTGTTTTTATTTACTTTCCTTACATATTTATCTGTTGCCCCTTTTATTACCACCTTTAGTTATACCATTGCAATTCCACTTCTCTTATCCCCTCCCACCCTGCCAACTCCTCCTTCAGGTACTTGGCCATTTTACTGAAGTCAGTGTTTTTGTAGTTTAGGACTTTGAGCTTGCTATGATTGGACTGTACGAGTGTACCTTGGCTTTTATATCAAACCACACTGTGTGATGATCGCTGCTGCTCACAGGGGCACCCACCCAGACATTCGACATGCTATCATTGTTGGTGAGCACTAAATCCAGCATTGAGCTTTCCCTGGTTGGTTCCATCACCGTTTATCTAAGTAACGCATCCTGGAAAGCATCAACAATTTTTTTGCTTCTTTCCAGATTCGCAAAAGGAGTAATCCAATCCACATCGGGTAGATTAAACTCACCCAATATGATCACTTCCCCCTTTGTGGCTATCTTGGCAATATCTATAATCAGTTCATTATCTATTTTTTTGATTTGAGTCGGCGGTCTGTAGACTACAGCGGTATGGATGACAGTACCATCTCCTCTTTCCATCATAATCCAGAGCGCTTTTCCTTTTCCCCATGCCCCCTGCATTTCAGTATCTTTACTATTGCTTTTGACATACAAGGCTACTCTTCCTCCTTTTCCACTTTCTCTGTCTCTTCTGAATAGATTATAGCCAGCTATGGCTACATCCCATTCATGCGATTCATTAAACCACATTTCTGTAATGGCCACAATGTCCAAGTCTATTTCTACCATTAGGGCTTCTAGGTCCGGAACTTTGTTGGCTAAGCTTTGAGTATTTGTGCTCATTGCTTTCCAGCATTTAACTGGCTTGCATGTATTTTGCATTGATTTTGTTCTGCCCACTTCTTCCCACTTGTCGTTGATGTGTGGTTTAAAAGTGTGGCTGTTTCTGATGTTATTCTGCTTTTGCCGGGAGTGACGACCTGAACTTGTTCTTCCCCATCCGTCACCCTCTTTTTCCAGTTTAAATGCATATCCACATACTGCCTGACTTTTTCACTTAGGATTCTTTTCCCTGCGACAGAGAGATGTAGTTCATCAGCACAGTATAGTCTCTTGTTGGTCCATCTGTTTCCCCAGTCGCCTATCAATCTGAATCCTTCTTGTTTGTACCAGGTCTGGAGCCATGTATTAAAGCTGTTTATGTGATGCAACCTTTCTGCCCCCTTACCAAGAACAGGTAGAACTTCTGAGAATGCTACAGTGTTAACAATGGGCTTGAGTTTCTCTCCCAGAGTTTGGAAGTCCCTTTTTAACTGCAGAGGCACTGTTTCTAGCCATGTCATTTGTACCCAAGTGGATGACATCATCAATTTTGGAGTGCTCACTTTCTGCGCTAAGTACAGGTTTGTATTCCTGCTGGCTGAGGAGCCTGGGAGGTATTTGACTACCTTCTCTCCTTTGAACTGTGTTCCCAAGTTAGTGCCTCTGATGATGGAATATCCAAGTAGTAGTAGTTTTTGTTTGGTGAGTTTTTCTTCATATTTGGTGCTTTATCAGGAGATTGGGCATGGACTGTCTCATTCAAGGGCCCTTCAGTTTCCATGGATTGGGCATCCTCATTAACCAGAGAAGGTATTATGCAGGGATAATCTCTTGATGTATAGGGTGCCTCTGCGTTACAGGTCGCAATCTTCTTGAGCCCACTGTGATCCATTTGTTCCTGGGATGTTTGATTCTTTGTGGGAGCGGTGGTGGACTTTGTTTGGTTTGTATCCTAGACGAGGTGCGTTTCATTGCAGCTAGTTCTTCCCTTAGTAGAGTCAATTCTTTATGCATGACAGCTAACCTGAAGCATATAGGACAAGCTCTTAGGTTCCAAATGATTCTTCTCAGAATGAAAGCACCACAGTTATTGCACTGAATACACAACATGCTGATTAAGCGGTCTTAGCTGTGTGGAGGCTCTGGAAGCTGTGAAGACTAGAGTTGATCAGGTACTTGTGGACAGGATTTATTTATTTTATTTATTTAACGGTATTTCTATACCGCCTTATCATTCAATCAAGGCGGTGTCACAGCAATACAATCAATATTAGTGGGGGGGGTATTACATGCAGTGATAAATGTCATGAATTGCGTGTAGGAGGGTAGTGTAACAGATTAGGTTGAACTAGGTACATTGTGAGCTATAGTACAGCATGAGCTATGATACATTGTTCTATACTATGTACATTGTGAGCTATAATACATTGTTCTATGTAATTAGGGTTTGATATATAACATGTGCCGTTATAGGATGTACGGTAATTTAATTAGCCCCACCCTGTGAGCAGGCTTGCAACAGACAATTCAAACAATGGATGCAGAAATAGTCAAACTGAACTTTTTACTTCTATGTATCTGCCTACTGTGCAAAGGTCCCTGTAACTTTAAAAGATACCTTTGCTGCTAAGGTAAGCGGGAGACTCAGGTAAAGACCAGCTCCCTGCAAATCTAAGTATTTCTATTCCAAGGTGGTAGAGATGAGGACAGTAACTGAATTCAAAAAAGCATGGGACCAACACAGAGGATCTCTAAAGGTAAAAAGTGGACTGTTGTAGTTGTTGTTATGGAAGGACAGACTAGATGGGCCTTGTGGTCTTTTTCTGTCATCATGTTTCTATGTTTCTATTCAATATCACAAGTGTCCTTGGCCAGTAGGCCTTACACGAACTGAGGGCACACTCAGATATCTGATTTAAGGACTACACAAGGAATGTAGGCAGTCAGAATATTCCCAGAATGAATGTATAACCAACAGTTAAATTCTATATTATTAGCAACACAACAGGCAAAAGATAGAAGGCTGAAAGCTTAGCTGTGTTTTGTCCATTGTTTTTCTACATCCTCCAGCTGTTCCCATCCCGCTAAAGACTCCTTGAGGTATTGGCCCATCTTGGCAAAGTTAGTTTTCCTAAAGTCTAAGACCCTCACTTTTGATTGGATTTTATCAGCCCTAGTCCTAATACTGAACAACACCATCTGGTGATCACTGGATTCTTGGAAGATGTTCAGTGTGAATTCTCTGTCCAAAGATGGTAGAGTTCCACATTCTGTCTCCCAACAAAGATGGCATGAGCCTATGATCAGGACTGGCCCTAGAGTTGGTGCAAAGTGTTGGAGCCCTAGGCAAACTTCAAGCTTTACACCCCCTCTGACTGTCAAAATCTATTATTTAGCTTTAAATGGTCTGCTTTTGCTGCCCTCCAGAGGTTGCTTCCCTAGGTGACTGCCTGGTGGTTGGGCTGGCCCTGCCTGTGCTTCCCTGCTTGTTGATGTACATGATTGCTTGGTTGTCTGTCTGAATCATGACAAATTTGATTGGCTAACTAATCCCTGAAAGTCTTTAGAGTGTTCAAAATTGCTCTCAGTTCCAAGAAATTGATTTGGTGGAGACTTTCTTGGATGGACCACAGAATCTGAGTGTAGAACCTATCTATATGGGCTCTCCAGCCTAGTTTGGGTGCATCTTACATTAGTAAATTTTGGTTGGTGGGAATTTGGAAGGACAGTCTTGAGTCTAGACTGGAATGAACTATCCAACAGGATAGGAAGTCCCCGAGAGGAAATGGGACAGATGTGACATCCATTGTGTGCTCAGAGTCCACTTACTATAGCTGGTCTCATCTTGAGATGTGCCAAGACCATGACATGAACCATTGAGACCATATGGCCCAACATCCTCAACATGTTTCTTGCTGATGTCTGCTGACTCTTTTGTTTCTCTTCCACAGTCACCACCAGACTGATGAGCCTGCCTTGCGGAAGAATTCTTTAGCCCCAGCAGAGCTACAATGAAGTCCAATTGATGTGACAGGACTAAATTGGGATAATTTATGACAAATCCTAGTAACTCCAACACATAGATGGTTAAGCGCATAGATGCTTGAACTCCTTCTTGAGTAGTATTCATTTTTTAAAATTTTTTATAACAATTTTAATAATGCACCACAATGCAAATGATGCAAAACACCCCAGCTCAAGGGGAAAATCAGAACTGTTAGCTACAGTAAACCAGTAAATCCCCACCCCATCCCCACTTGCCCAACCCTCCATCCCCATCCCACCCCCTAACCTCCCCCTCCCATGAAGGTTCAACTGCTAATTAAATAGTCCAGCAAAGGTTTCCACTTAGAATTAAAGAACTCTGCCTTATTTCTACAGAGCGCTGTAAGAAGCTTCATGGTAATCACCTTCTTGAGCCTCCACACCCAAGCATCTAACTTCAGGGGCTGTAGCTTTTTTCAGTTCCAAGCTACTCCACAGTGGGCCGCTACAATACATGCCCATATGGGACAGTACCACCTAAGGCGCTGATCTTTTGGCCAGATTCCCAGTAAGTAAAAGGCTGGGTCAAGGTCTATATCCAGATCAAAAATAGCTTGAATCTGCCACCGGATTTGTGACCAATACATCTGTATAGCAGGACATTTCCACCAAATGTGAAACAGAGTACCCTGCCCCTCTGCTAACAGCAATCTGAGGTCTCCAGGAACATCAGTCTCAAATGCACTGGAGTATACCACCAGTGCATCAAATGTTTACACGCATTTCTCTTAACAGTCACACAAAACGCTGATCTTGCAGCCCCCATGCACACCGAAAACCATTCTTTCTCCCCTCAACTGAGACCCAGGTCCTTTTCCCACTCCTTCATATATGGAAATTTGTCCTCCTCCCGATTATGCAAACTAGCATAAAGGAATCTAATAAGGCTCCTTTGAGTAGCATTCTTGATGAGTCAATCATCCAAATAGGGAAACATGTGCATCCCCAGTCTGAATAGACATGCTGTCTCTGCCACAAGACATATGGTAAAGATATGAGGTAGGGACGTGAGGCCAAATGCCAGTATGAAATACTAGTAGTGGTTTTTCCCTATGACAAATCAGAGATACATCCTGAATGAGATGTAGTGAAATGTGGGTGTAGGCATTCTTTAAGTCTGGAGAACATTCAGAACTTTTCTAACTAGATGTTTTTTCAGATTCCTCAGATCCAAGATGGGATGGAATCCTCCTGCCTTTTTGATGATGAGGGAATACCTGCAGTAGATCCCTGTCCTCCCTCCCCTCATGGAATTGGCTTGACAGCATTTGCCTGTAGAAGAGCGGAGAGCTTCCTTAGAAGTATTTTCTCATGCTGAGAGTTGAGTGAGTGAATGAACTCTCAGAGGGCAATTTGGTGGGAGCTTGAACAGATGCAATTTATACCTGAACCAGACTCTTTTGGGAACTCAACTATTGGAGGTTAGAAGGGGCCAAGCTTTGGCAAAGAACATGACCCTTCCTTCTACTGGACGGGAGTCTAGAACGGATACAGAAGTGTTGGCTATGTTTTCTAGGAGTCTGTCAAAACTCTGCACCTGGTTTTGGCTGGAGAGCTGGCTGAGACTTTGTGGCCCTCTGTTGATTAACCTGAGAGAGAAAACCTAACTTATTCTGGGTGGCGTGTGCAGGAGAAGGATACCTGCGCCTATCAGAGTAGTAGGATTTCCTTTGCCCACTGCTCTGATAACATTGTAGATAATGAGAAGGCTGGGTTGGAAGTGAGCCTGGAGAGGGTTTTAAAGGTATCATTGTGCTGCTTGATAAGGGTATTAACCTCCTGAATCTTATCTACGAAAAGATTCTCTTCAAGGCATGACACATCAGTGAGTTTTTCCTGTTCACTGTACTGCAAGTTTAAGGCCTGGACCTATGAGAGTCTCTGAATATCAGTATTCATAGAAGAGGTTCTCAATGCCATTTCAAAAGTATCATAAATCTCTCAGCCTATATACTTTCCATATTCCTTCCCTTGGCTCACCAGGGACTGGAGTTATGCAGTTTTCTCTGGGGGGAGAGAGAGTCCACAAACTACTGCATGTTGTAGATTATGTTTCACAAGTGCATTACCATGAAGAGTTAGCAGGATGCTATGCAGGAAGAGAGCATAACATTCTAGAACATTTTTCTCCCAAGAGTCCAATATCCTAGCCTTCCACCCCAGGGACACCGAAGAGTGAATTCTGGAAAAACTTTGGCCCTTTTGAGAATGGATTTGATAGCATAAAGTGGTATGGTAGCTGGAGTTCCTTGAGTCCAGTAGCTTTGGGAACTTTGTACATAGAGAGGCCAATTCTGACTGGGGCCTGTCTGGCCTGTCTGGATGTTCAAAATCTGGATGGGCCGGATTTGCACCCGTGGGATCAGAATCGGGTGCAGAGGGCTTAGACAGGCAGGACATGCCCCGATTCTGGCCCACTGCTTGCACTGCTCCCTCCCCATCTAACCCACACAATGCTCCTGCATGGAGCCCAGTGCCGTGGCACCCCATACGGTCCTAAATGTGCTGTTCCCTGCCACCTGACCCCTGGATGAACCTGTCAAGGCCAGGATTGGGTGGCGAGGAACCTCCTTGTGCCCCTCACCTTTCCGGGGGTGTCCGCTGGTGCCGCTCTCTGAGTGGGGGTGACTTATTCCACCTCGGAGGTGGGATAAGTTATCCAGCTATTGCTGCCTCCCCAGACATACAGGGCCACGACCGGAATCGGCCCTGTACGTCTGGGGTCAGGGTCCCGCCTCCACCCCGCCCATGCTCCTCCTCCAACCCTCCTCCACCCACCCTTGTCTGGAGCTCCCGGCACATCTCCTCTGTATGTGCGAGGAGCTTTGCGTAGGGAATCAGGCACAAGAGTTTGACAGGGGATGTACGTCCAGACCAGATGTACATCCTCGATAAACACTGTTCAGAATAACCCCCCGAGTCAACATTCTTATAAACTGGCAATACATAGAGAAGGGTCTCTCACATTCTCATCTGCATACACTGAAGGATGCAGTGAATGGACACTGTTAAGGAGAAATTAGACCTTACCTGCTAATTGTCTTTCCTTGAGTTCTCTCCGGGCCAGTCCAGGTACAGTTGGGTAGTCAACCTCCTCCAGAAGCTGAGGACTGAAAACTAAAACTTCTGCTGACAGCCTATCCGGCTCCCCCTTGTGACAGAAGCCAGTCTCCAATTGTCAAAGAAGCGGATCCAAACCATCCACTTATGAACCATAAAAACAATAAACACTATTCAAGGAGTCTAAGAACTGTTCCTCTATTCTTTTTTTTTTTTTTTTTACATCCGAAGGACCCCCCCTAAGCCCAGAGGGATCTCCCAAAATCCTCTTTACCAATCCTGTTACTCCTCTACCGCCTCCGCTACCAGGTCCAAAGTCGACGCACGCTCATTACTAACCACGGAACCCTTAACCCTAGCTATTGCTCGCAGATGATATGGGTGGGACCTGGACTGGCCCGGAGAGAACTCAAGGAAAGACAATTAGGGAGGAGTGGCTCAGTGGTTGGGACAGGTTACCTCAGGCAGGAGGGCTGGGGGTTCAATTCCCGCATGGGGACAAGCAACCTCAGTCCGGAGGGACCGAGGTCTCTAGTCCCATGGCCCCTCCTTGTGAACTTGGGCAAGCCACTTAACCCTACATTGCCTCAGGTACACTTAGATTGTGAGCCCTTCAGGGACAAGGGAATAAAAAAAAAAGTACCTGTTAGTATACATGTAAACCGCACTGATTCTAAAGGGCGCGGTATATAAAAGAAATAAATAAAATAAAAAATAAATAAAAATTAGCAGGTAAGGTCTAATTTCTCCTTCCTATTCGTCTCTCTGAGCCAGTCCAGGTACAGTTGGGCAGTACTAAAGTAGTACCTAAACTGGGGAGGGTCCTGCGAGCCCCGCCACAATAACCGAGGCCCCAACCCTAGCGTCCCCTCTCGCGTGCACATCCAACCTATAATGCTTAGTGAAGGTATGCAGAGATGACCATGTCGCCGCCCTACAGATATCTCCCGGCAGAACCAAGGCATACTCCGCCCACGAAGCCACTTGAGCTCTCGTAGAATGCGCTCTGAGTCCAACAAGCGGCGCCTTGCCTCTTGCTTCATAAGCAGCCCCTATCGCTCACTTCACCCAGCGAGCGATAGAAGCCTTAGTAGCCACTTGACCTTTCTGAGGCCCCCCAAACAACACGAACAACCGATCGGACTTCCGAAACGGCTCCGTCTTCCTCAAGTATCTCCGCAACACGCATCCTAAATCCAACTTCCTAAGAGACTGATCCCCCGCACACCCCTGCTGCGACTGAAAGGTGGGAAGAGAAACGGGCTGATTCAAGTGAAAACTGGACACCACTTTCGGCAAATATGATGGTACGGGCCTCAAAACCACCTTTTCCGCCGAAAAGAGAATATATGGCTCCCTACAAGAGAGCACTTGCAGGTCCGACACTCGTCTAGCGGAATATAGAGCTACTAGAAAAGCCGTCTTCGAAGAAAACTCTCTCAGATTCTCAGACAAACTAGACTCAAAAGGTGGCCCCGTTAAGGCCTCTAGGACCAAATTCAAATCCCAAGGAAGCACTACTGGCTGCACCGGCAGCTGGATATTCCTGGCCACCTTAAGGAATCTCTGAACATCCGGGTGAGACGAGAGAGAGCTCCCCTGCACTCTTCCTCTATAACAAGCTAGCACGGCCAGGCGCACTTTAAGAGTACTGAGGGCTAGCCCCTTCTCTAGTCCCCCCCTGAAGAAACGCCAGAATATATGGCATTCCTGCGGTTCTCGGTTGCATACCACATTCCTCACACCATGTCTCAAAAACGCGCCACACACGAACATAAGCCAACGACGTTGACGTCTTTCTGCATTTCAACATGGTAGCGATTACGGACTTCGAGTACCGCTTTTGCCGCAACCGCTCCCTCTCAAGAGCCAAGCCGTAAGCAAGAACCGATCCACCTGCGGCATCAACACCGGACCTTGGCTCAAGAGATTGATCCTCGAGGGAAGTCTCCAAGGCGGAGCTACCAGAAGACGTACCAGATCCGCATACCAGGGCCGTCTGGGCCAATCCGGAGCAATGAGAATCACCTTGCCATCGTGATTCAAAATTCTCCGAATGACCCGCTCCAGTAGGGGCCACGGAGGGAACACGTAACGCAACAGTTCCCTCGGCCAGGGCTGCACCAGACCGTTGAGGCCCTCTGACATGTGCTCCCTGCGCCTGCTGAAAAACCTGGATGCTTTGGCATTGTCCAGGGTAGCCATAAGGTCCATGGCTGGCTGACCCCACTGCACCGTGATTTCGTGGAACACCGTCCAGTTCAGCTTCCACTCTCCGGGATCCAGGACACTGCGACTGAGATAGTCGGCCTGAACGTTGTCCTTTCCCGCTACATGAGCCGCCGAGAGCGCTACTAGATGCAACTCCGCCCACTGCAACAAGATTTGACTTTCTTCCAGAAGAGGTGCACTGCCCGTGCCTCCCTGCTTGTTGACAAATGCAACGGTCACCAGATTGTCGGAAAACACGCGCACTGCTCGACCCTCGATCAGACTTCGAAAAGCCAAAATCGCGAAACGCACCGCTTGCAGTTCCAAGCGATTGATAGACCAACTGCTCTCCTCAGCCGACCAGGTCCCCTGTGCCACCTGAGACAGACAACGAGCCCTCCAACCGGAAAGAATGGCATCCGTCGTGACCAAAACCCATTCCGGATGATCCAGAGGAACTCCCGCCTGAAGATGCGCTGGGACCAGCCACCACTGCAGACTGCTGCGGACGTCCTCCGGACACCGCAGCCTTCGAGATAGCGGATGATCCTGCAGAGACCATCTCGAAAGCAATGCTTCCTGAAGTGGGCGCATGTGAGCTCTGGCCCAAGGCACCAGATCCAATGCTGCGGCCATCGAACCCAACACCTGTAAATATTTCCAAGCTGTCGGAGCTGCGAGACGTACGAAGCCCGCCATCTGCCCCACCAGCTTTTTTACTCTGTCCGGAGGCAAGAACACCGCCCCCTTTTCCGTATTGAATAAGACCCCGAGATAAGTCAACCTCTGCAATGGCTGCAAGTGACTCTTTGCCTGGTTGATGACCCAACCTAGGTGCTCTAGGAACTGCACCACCCGAGCAGTCGCTGCGACGGACTCCCCTCGAGAACCAGCTCGAATCAACCAGTCGTCCAGGTAGGGATGCACCTGAATCCCCTCTCTCCGGAGAGCCGCCGCCATTACCACCATAACTTTGGTGAATGTCCGCGGCGCAGTAGCTAGACCGAATGGCAACGCTCAAAACTGAAAATGACCCATGGGAACTGCAAACCGCAGAAATTTCTGATGCTCCGGCCTGATCGGAATGTGCAGATAAGCCTCTGTTAAATCTATGGAGGAAAGCCATTCTCCCAGCTTCACCGCCCGAATAACCGATCGCAGGGTTTCCATCCGAAAATGCGGAACCCTCAAGCAGCGGTTTACGTGCTTGAGATCCAGAATCGGCTGAAACAAACCTTCTTTCTTGGGAACCAGAAAATAAATTGAGTATCGACCTGAGCCACACTGGTCTGGAGGCACTGGAACCACCGCTTGCAGCTGCAACAAGTGGTGCAGTGTATCCTCGACAGCCTTTCTCTTGGACTGAGGCCCGCACGGGGATAACACAAAAGCCTCTGCCAGCGGAGACACGAACTCCAGCGCGTAGCCCTCGCGGATGATCTCTAGCACCCAGAGATCCGTAGTTATGGCGCCCCAGGCGGAAAGAAACCCCTGCAAACGTCCTCCTACAGGAACCTCCACCTGGACCAGCCTCCCATCATTGTGACTTCTTAGCAGAGGACTGCTGGGCGTTAAAAAAAACCCTGCTGAACCCCCTGGCTCCTTGAAAGGACTGGCCCCTGGCTACAAAGTGACCCCTTTGATAAGGGGCAAACCAGGACCCACGGAACTTGCGGAAATCTCTACTATGACCTCTGAGCATCGCCCCAGGCTTAGCCATTCTGGGCCTATCCTCCGGGAGATGACCCCCTTTGGAATCACCCAAATCCTTCACAATCTTTTCTAATGCTTCCCCAAAAAGCAGCTTGCCCTTGTATGGAAGCTTACTGAGGCGAGACTTCGAAGACGTATCTGCTGCCCAATTTCTTAGCCAAAGAAATCGCCTTGCAGCAATAAGAGACGGCATGGATTTAGCCGAAATTCTGACCAAATCATAGAAGGCATCCGCCATGTATGCCGCTGCCGACTCCAGCTTAGCCCCCTCTGAGGAAGAATCCTCCTGTTTGTCTGAATTAGGCTCTCCCTGCAGCCAACGGATAGAGGCCCTGGACACATACGCTCCACAAACCGAGGCCTGCAAGGCTAGAGCACTAGCCTCAAAAGCCTGCTTTATAAGCGCTTCTAACCTACGATCTTGAAGATCCTTAAGGGCCGCACCCCCTTCCACCGGAATCGTGGTCTTCTTTGTGATCGCCGAAACCAGTGCATCCACTTTAGGCATCCGCAATAAGTCCTTTTCTTCCTAAGGAACAGGGTAAAGGCGCGCAATAGCGCAGCCCCCCCCCCTTTAGGCTAGCCTCAGAGCACTCCCACTCAGACTCTATCATCTGTTTAATCACTCTATGTATTGGGAAACACCTCTGTTCTTGCTTAAACCCTGTAACAAGGGATCTTCTAGGGGCTCCTGCTGAACTGCCGGAAGCACAATATTTAACGCTGCGAGAGACTGAACAATCAGAGCCCCCAGCTCTTCCTTACGAAACACCCGGAAAACATTGGGATCATCACCTGGCCCAATCTCACCTTCTTCCAACTCCATAGGCCAGGAATCCAGACCGGACTCTGAAAGGATCTCTCCTTCCTCAGCTAACAGTGGACTGGGAAACTGTAGCCCCAATGCCTCTGAGGCTGTCTCCAAATTTGCCCCCTTGGCCGACGTCCCCTCTCCAGAATCAGACAGCTTGGGCTCTTCCAATTTTAAATCCCCCTGGCCAGCCGCAGACTGGCTCTCCACTGGCTGAGACATCCTTAACAAATACGCTTTATGCAATGCCAAAATAAAATCAGAAGAAAATAGATCACCCAAATTCCCCTGAGACCCAGAAGAAGCCTTATGGCCTGACTTCTCCATGGCAGTCGTTTTTTGAGACTTAGATCTCCTTTTTCCTGAACCCTGCAAAGGCGCGGGAGAAACAGCAGCTTCTGAAACTGCAATGGCTGCCGTTCCCGCCTTCATCAACGACCCCTGAGGCCGCTCTCCCGCCATCTCTGAGGCAGTTACTGAGCTCTCCATAAAGCCACAGCCCCCTGCTCCTTGGTAAACCAAGATAAACTAACTGGAACCAAAATAAACACGCCGAGGAAACGAAGCCTGCAGCTCAGAAACACGCGGCGATCACCAATCGGCGAACACGCTGCTCTCGCCAGCCTAATCTGCCGCACGCTACCAGAAACAGATTCGGAAGGCTCCAAACACCAAAAACGCAAGATGATTCAACTGCCACTACCGTTAAGAAGCCTTCCCCTTTCCTACCTGAAGCCTCGATGACGGCGCGCTGCTCTCCAGATTCTCGCTGCTAGCGGTTCATGGAGAAAACAGCGATCGGCGGTGTGAAGAGGATTCTGGGGCTCCCAGCTCCTCCGGCGAGGCATGCTCTGCCCCTGATGCTGCTTAATACCTATCTAGCAGCCGAGGATCGTTCTGTTATCAATTAACAAAAAAAATCTTTTTCTTCACATAAAGGAGCACGTCTCAGTCGGACTGCCCTGCTAGGGCAAAAGAGCAAGGCTTGTCCCTTTCACTCCACTTCTCTCTCTGTCTTTTCAGCTAATCCTTTCCTTTCTTTCTTTTTTTTTTAAACTAATCTATAGCCTAATTCCAACCGTCTCTCCTGAGAGTCTACCAGCGACACGTCCTTCTCAGCTGCTGAGGACTGAAAGACTGGCTTCTGTCACAAGGGGGAGCCGGATAGGCTGTCAGTAGAAGTTTTAGTTTTCAGTCCTCAGCTGCTGGAGGAGGTTGACTACCCAACTGTACCTGGACTGGCCCAGAGAGACGAATAGAAATGCCTCCTTAGGGTGTCACAGAACTGGATGATTTCCAACTCCTTGGACTTGGGTTCCTCCTCTTTCTCCGACTTAATGAAATAGATTGAAGCATTACATTAGTGCAATATTTTTTATTTTATTTTAGACTGCAAACAAAAGGTTTACACTAAGATTATACATTTAGTGCTATAGAAGAAAAAAAATAAGCTTCATATCTTTAAGACACAATAATAATGTGAACCACTGAAGTAACAGTCTTGTGATTTAACAAGATGTACTGTATTATGTAACCTCTGTAATCTGGTTTCCTATTTTTAAAATCCCTTTAAAAACTAAGACGATTGCTGCAGTTGTGTGTGTAAGAGATGAGCAGAGAAACATTGAAACTGAAAATAAGCAAGATGTGAAGCAAGTCAAATGAAGTCATATTCCAAGTCCAAAGGCACTGACTATACAGTACATGGTCTTATTCTCCCATTTTACAGTGCAGCTTCCTGTAAAACAGAAATGAGGTGCTTTACAACACAATTAAATACTTCATTTACAGAACAAAATTTATAAATCTAATGACATCACAGAGCAAACAATAAAAGCCCCTCCCTTTCAGAATGCTCTTTTTAAAATGTCTGACTTCCTGTAATGAAAATGTCAATTACTTTAACTATTCTAATATAACTGTCAGCAGTATAACTTACATAGTTTTTGTCAAACCTAATTTACATTATTGTGATGGTCAAATCAGCTCTCACCCAACAGGGCCGGCGCTACTTGGTAAGCATGGCAGGGGAGTGCCAATGGCAGGAGGGCACCGTTGCTAGTCCCCCCTCCTCTCCCCCCCAAAATCAGATTGATCTGCGTGGCCCAGAGAAACAGAGCCTGCCCGAAGGAACAGCATTTCTCGTGGGCAAGGGCTGTGTAAAGCAGTGATTGTGCTCTACCTCTCTGGGCTAGGACTGTGGCTTGCACAACCCCTGCCTGCAGGATATGCTGCTCCGCGGGAAGGCTCTGCCTCTTGCACATTACAAGAGGTGGACAAGGGGGAGGGAGTGGACATGGAGAGGAGCACTGGAAGGGGGGAGTGGACATGGGGGGGGGGGGCATTGGGAGGTAGACAGGATATGCTGAACATGGAAGGGTACAGCCAGACAGAAGAGAAATGCTGGATGCAGGGGGAAATAGGGAGGCATTGGGGGCAAGCTAGAGGTGGGGGGGGGGGCTAAAGAGATGAAGGATATACTGAACATCAGAAGGGAGCACAGGGGGAAAGGGCATCGAGAGAAGCAAGGAGGTGAGATGGAGTGGTGATGCTGGCTGGGGGGGGGGGGGTTATAGGGAGACTGAGAAAATGCTGGACATGGTAGGGGACAGAGGGGAAATGCTGAATACTGGGTAAAAAGGGGAGAGGGAAATGCAGGACACAGGGTAATAGGGTGAGAGAGGGGAGAAGATGGACATGGGGTAAAAAGGTCAAGAAAGAGACAAAGAGATGCTGGACATGGGAGTAATAGGGAGGGGATGCTATGGACATGGGAATAATAAGCAGGGGATGATATGGTCTAGAGATGGGGAGATGCTGGATGCAGGGGGATAGGAAGGGAGAAGGCAGACATGGAAAGATAGGGAATGAAAGCTGAGATACTGGATAGAGGGAAACAGAGAGCCAGAGAGAGAGATAATGGATGGGTGGTGGGTGGTGGTGAAAGAAGTTAGACATGGAGGGGAGAGAGTGAGCGAAAGACTGGGGAATAATGGACCATGGAAGAAGAGGTGGGGAATGGGAGGACTGGGGTGAGGACTGAAAAGTGGTAGGCAGATGGAATAAAAAAAGAGGGGGACTGAGGACTGTCTAGTAAAAAGAATTAATGAAATCTAAGTGGACAGAGAGAGACAGAAAAATAAATGCAAGAAAGCTGAAAGGAAAAAGTCAATATCCAAGATGGGAGGAAGTGAATAAAACAAAAGGGGAGACAAGAAATGGCAGATGGACTAGAAACTGTGGAAAGAGAGCTAAGAGAAGACAGAGGAAAGCAGAAACCTCATATTGGGACCTGCATGATCAGAGAAAGGGTTGTTACTCACCTGTAACAGGTGATCTCCGGGAACAGCAGGAATCAGTCTTCACATATGGGTGGTGTCGATACCAACAGAGCCCGCGTGGGAACGCTCCCCAGCATCCAATTGGAAAGCCTTTGGAAGCAATCCACTGCACCTGCGCATTGCCTTCCCAACTCCTCTCCTCAGTTGAATTTGTAGCTGAGAGATAGAGAATAAGAGTATACCCCACAACTCCTAGGGGAGGAGGGTGGGTTGTGAAGACTTTTTCCTGCCGCTTCCAGAGATCACCTGTTACAGGTTGAGTAACAACACTATCTCCAGGAAAAAGCAGGAATGCAGTCTTCACATACTGTATAGGACTCACTAGCTCCCAGGTACCAGACTGGAAGCAGGTAGCCCTGGTATCCCCAAGGCTAAAGGATAGAGCCAAGAGTGTGGATACAATGTGGCCCCATTGGACTCGACTGCAGTCAGCTAGACCACCTCTAATGGATGTCTGGTGCCAGAAAGAAGTCCTGGACGGAGTGTAGGAATTGTATTTAAGTCCCAAAAAGGTGCTGGAGTACAGCCTGGCCAAAGACAGCATCCCAACGGGAGTCCCTGTCTAGGCAGTAGTGGGCAGCGAAAGTATGAATGGAGGACCAGGTAGCTGCCTGACAGATCTTGTCGATGGAGACAGAAAGAAGGTTGGCAACTGAGGTTGCCATGGCTCACACATTGTGAGTGGTGACATGACCCCCGAGAGAGAGTCTTGCCTGCGCACAGGCAAAAGAAATGCAGTCTGCTATCCACGTGGATAGAATATGCTTTGTCACTGGAAGTCCAAGGTCATTTGGATCAAAGGAAATGAATAGCTGTGAGGTTTTCCTGTGATCCTTGGTTCTATCCAAGAAGTAAGCCAGTGCTCGTTTACAGTCTAGAATGTGTAGAGCTGCTTCAGCCTGAGAGGCATGTGGTCTCGGGAAGAAGATCAGTAAGATTACCGACTGGTTCAGGTAAAAGGCTGAAACCACTTTTGGAAGGAAGTGCGTATGAGTATGGTGGAACCGGGTGACGGAGGATCTGTTACTAAAGCCTGCAGTTGATGTGGCAAGCTAGGTCAGAGCAATGAGGAAGAGTACCTTCTATTCGAGAAACTTGAGTGAAGCAGTGGATAAAGGTTCAAAAGGAGGCTTTAGAAGTTGTGCTAGCACCACATTGAGGTCCCAGGCCACCGGTGGTGGTTTGATGGGTGGCTTGGACAGCAGGAGACCTCGCATAAAACGCTGCACCAAGGGGTGAGATGAAATAGGTTGCGTGTCAAGAGGCTTGTGATAAGCCATAATGGCACTGAGATGAACTCTGACTGAGTTGGTCTTGAGACCTGTCGAGGACAAGTGGAGGAGATACTGTAGAAGAAATTCTACCGGGTAGGTAGAGGGGTCAATCTGCTTTGGGGGACACCACAGCGTGAACCTCTGCCATTTGAAGGCATAAGAACGTCTAGTGGATGGTTTGCGTTATGTAAGTATGATATCCTTGATCTGTTGTGGATGGTCTAGCTCTGCAAGGATTATGCTTTCAGGAGCCTGGCTGTGAGCTGAAGCCCTGTAGACTGGAATGGAAAAGTGTCCCGTGATCCTGAGAGAGAAGGTTGAGTGCATGTCCCAGACTGAGAGGTTGAGTCTGCGCTAGTTGAAGGATCATGGAGCCCTTGTATAGGGTCTTGGGTATCTAAGGGATGGGCAGGAAAGCATAGAGCAGACCTTGTCCCCAGTCAAGAAGGAAAGCATCTGTCACCTATCTGTGCAGAGAGGGAAGCCGTGAGCAGAAGAGCGGAAGTTCTGCATTCTCCTGGGTTGCAAACAGATCTATGAGGGGGTGTCCCACACGTGAAATATCCAAGATGCCGTTTTGAGATTGAGGGTCCACTCATGTGAATGTAGGATACGGCTGAGTCTGTCCGCAAGGAGATTGAGTTAGCATGGGAGATACACCGCTCTGAGGTGGATGCGGTGTGCGATTGAGAAAAAACAGAGGCGAAGTGCTTCCTGGCAGAGGGGATAGGACCCTGTTCCTCCCTGCTTCTTCACATAGAACATGGCCACCTGGTTGCCATTTCTAAGATCTGTAGGCCCGAGAGTTGGGGTTGAAAAACCCAAAGGGCATTTGTTAGTGCACAGAGTTCCAGGAGATTTATCTGTAAGTGAGATTCCTGGTGTGTCCACTGTTCCTGTGTGGTTAGATCATTCAGATGTGCTCCCCAATTGAGCTTGGAGGCATCTGTTGTCAGGCTGCATTGAAGTGGAGGCTTCTGAAAAGGTGACTCTCCGAGTAGGTTTTGAGAGGAGCACCACCACTGAAAGGCATTGAGAAGTGGAGGGGTGATACATATTTTGTCTAAAAGACACCCAGTTGCCTGTTTCTATTGAGACAAAAGAGTCCATTGGGCTTGTCTCATGTACAGGCGGACATGGGAACTACATGGACTGTGGAGGCCATGTGCTGCAAAAGATGTAGCATCTCTCGAGCTGTTACGCAAGCGAGACTTCTTATCTTGTTGGTTAGCTCGATGAGATGGGAAGAGCAATCAAGGGAGAGGAAAGCTCGAGTGTCCCAAGTGCTCTGATGAACTCAAGCTGCTGGGTTAGCACCAGATGTGACTTGGGAAAGTTTAAGACGAATCCCATATGTTGAAGCAAAAGTTATGGTGCGATGTAGGGAGAGCTTTACCTCTTGTGGGGATTCTCCCCTGATTAGCCTATCGTCTAAGTAGAGGAAGATGACGACCCCCAAAGTGTGAAGGTAGGCCGCAACCACTGCCATGCACTTTGTGAATACTCAGAGTGCAGAGGCTAAGTCGAAGGGGAGCACCTGATATTGATAATGGTGCTGCTGGAACTGACAACACAGATACTGTCTGTGCTGAGTGTGGATCAGTAAATGCGTGTATGAAATCATTTTGAATTTTTCTTGAATGAGGAATTTATTTAGGTCCTTTAGATCTAAGATGGGCCTGAACCCTCCTGTTTACTTGGGGATAAGAAAATAAGGAGAGTAGAAGCCCATGTCTTCTTGGTGCGGAGAAACTCTTTCAATGGTCCCCTGAGTTAACAGGTTAGACACCTCTTCTGCGAGGAGACTTATCTGCAGGAGGTTTCTGGGATAATTTATTATTTATTTATTTGTGAAGCTTTTCTATACCACCCCTTCCCAAGATCAGGAGCGGTTTACAAAGAACGAACATTGTACATTGAACATAGGTAATATTACATCAAACATGGGTATGTATAATGGCTAACATTGGGGAAACTATATAAATGAATAACTATTTACAAGATTTACATAATTTACAATATATCAGTTAATCAGAAAGCACAGATCAGAAAGCAACGTCAGTTTTACAAAGCTTCATGGGTAACACATTTGATAGCATTGTTAAAGGGCATTCTGTAAGGTGTCTTTAGGTTGGGTATATGTCATTTTTTTCAATATTGCTGCCGTAATACTCATTGAATAGGTATGTTTTAATTTGCTTTCTGAATGTTTGGAGGTCTGCAATGGCTCTCGAGTTGTCAGGTAGAGTGTTCCATAGAGTAGGGACTACATATGAAAAAGCTTGGTTACTTGTGGCTTGTTTTGTTCTACGGAAGTCATGGGGATTTTAATTGTATTCTGCAACATCCTCTTTTGGCTCTTGGGTTTATGTTAGGGATAATTAGATGAAAGGTGGGAAGGAGATATGTTGTTCAATAATTTGAATGTGATCATCAATAACTTAAATTTTATTCTGCTCGCGACTGGGAGACAGTGAAGACTGGACATAATCGGAGTGATGTGATCTGTCAGGTGGGCCTTAGAGATGATTCTGGCTGTGTGGTTTTGGGCAATTTGGAGTTGGTTTAGTGTCTTTTTGGGTATTCCATGGAGTAAACTATTGCAAAAGTCGAATCTCTTATGAAGGTGGTGGAAGGTAAGCATTCAAAGTGAAGAAGATAGCCCCTTTGGACAATGTTGAGAGTCCACTGCTCTGATGTTATGAGGTACCACCTGTGGACATAGGAACAGAGCCTGCCTGTTATTTTATTTATTTATTTAACATTTCTTATATACCGCCTTTCTACTACTACTGAGCATTTGTAAAGTGCTACCAGTCGTATGCAGCGCTATACAGACATTCATGATATCAAGGCGGTTTACATTGAACAAACTGAAATTACATTGAACAGGGCATTATAACTTGTTATGTGTAGGGGTTAGGGACCCTGCAGAGGCAGAGTGGCTATGCTCTCCAGGAAGGAGTCAAAAACCAGGTGCTAGTTATGGCTGTGCAACTGGTTGGGGTTTAATGGCTTTAGACTTCTTGGGTTGGCGAGGGCCCTGCTGGCGCTGCTATTGCTATGGAGGCTGATAAGCAGCTGCAAGTGGATAAGACAGATAATATCTCTTCTTCTTTGGATAGAAAGATTTCTTTGGATTAGTCCTTCTCTTAGAGGGGTCCGCTGTCTTTCTTGACAGGCGCTTGAGAATGAGATCATCTGTCTCAATTTCTCCAGCTTTTTCCCTTCAACCCTTTCCGAAGAGGTTTTCTCCAGAACAGGGAATATTAGCCAATTTGTCTTGGAACCACTGTTCAAAATTAGATGCCTCGAGCCAGGCCATCCTGCGAGCACCGATGCAGACTGCTGAAGCCCTGCTGGATGACTCAAAGGCATCGAAAGATGCTCTAGTTAGAAATTTGGATGTATTTTGATTCTTCCTGATGAGGGCTTGGAATGCATTTCATTTGTCATCAGGAAGGAGAGGTGCAAATGTCTCCAAATCTCTTGATAGATCCTTGAGGAACATGCCCATGTACAGCATGTATGAGTTAATTCTGGAGGTGAGCATGCATGCCTAAAAACATCAAAGGCTAAAGGCATCGAGAGTTCTGGAGTCCTTGCCTGGAGGAATAGAAGAGTGATTCTTAGAATTCTTGATGCAACGCATCGCTGATTCCACTACCATGGAACGGTGTGGGAGTTGAGGCTTCTGAAAGCCTGGGCATGGTGGAACTCGATACATGGTATCGAGTCATTTGCTGATAGGTGGAACCATTAGAGGAGCCTCCCACATATGAAGCATCAAATCCTTTAAGATGCGGTGTATCGGTAAAGTGGCAGCTTCTTTAGGCATCAAGGGGTATTGGAGGATTTCCAATTCCTCTCCCCTCAGTTCCATCTCCGATGCCACAGAGATCTGTACGCCTGCTGCCATGTCCCTAATGACGTCTTGGAAACACATATCCTCTGGCAGGGATTGATATTGCTCATTAGGAGGGGACGGGTCTGAAGGAATGTCCCAGCTTTCTCGGGAGTCCTCCGATGCCTCATCGGAATCAGAGGAAGTAGAATTAAGGTCTAATAGAAAGTCAAAGTATCAATGATCTCATGCTTGATCTCGATACTTCTCTGATGTCGATGATTGGTGCTGGTATAAATGATCGGTCGGTGGATCATCAGGAACTTGGGTACTGACAATGTCCGTCAGTTCCAAAGGAGTTATCAAAGGGAGAGGCTCCCCTGGTACAAGTCTGAGTACCAGCATTGGCCCGGGAATCAGTGGTGTCATCGCTTGCACTGCTGGAGCCGTCAGTACCAAGGCTGCCAGGAGTGTTGCCAAACTCCTCTTAATAGCCAGTATGTGCTGGTCGAAGGAGTTGACCAATGCCTGATTGGAATCCTGCATGGGGCTTTGAGCCACTGTCCCACAGCATGGAACCAGTAGCTCTCTGGAGGTCGATGTCTTGGGAGCATCCTGGAGCCCTTTTGTGCTTTGGAGGACAGGGCCTCCTGCCGGGGCTGTTTAGCAGGCCAGTCAGCATCAGACGCATCTTTCGGTGAGTCTCGATGACATTGAAGGGACTTAGCTCTGGAATTCGTATTGGTCCTTGATGCTGATGTCTTAGACGTAGTTTTGTGTCTGTACTTTGCGGAGCCCTAAGAACCATGAGAGGAGGCTGATGTTCTCGATGATGTGGAAGCCACTGAAATCACGTCCGGGGTGAACGGAGAACCATAGTGTCTGGCCCTGTTCTTTAGGCCTCTTTTTGTCATTTGCTGACACAAAGGACAATCTGTTGGAGCGGGTTCCTAACATTTTAAGCACCAGTCATGCTTCTCTGTAACTGATATAGTACCAGAACATTTCGTACATTTTTTGAAACCACTGATATGTTTTTCCATTGTGGTGAAGAAAAGTAGGCCAAGGCCTAGCTGGTGGTGGAACCACCAAAATTGGAGAAAAAAAAGAAATAAACTTTTGAAAAGAAAGAAAACTATCAGGGCCGGTGTTGGTTAAGGCTCCGGCATTGACGGAAAGGGAAAGCACAGAATTTAACCAAAAAATAATGTTTTGCAGCGGTGACAGGAAGAAAACAACCTGCTGGCTCTGCGGAAAATGAAGAACTGAAGAGAAGAGTTTGGAAAGTGGGAGGGCATGCGCAGGCACAGTGGATTGCTCCCAAAGGCTTTCCAATTGGACACAGGGAAGCGTTCCCGTGCGGACTCCGTTGGTACCGACGTCACCCATATGTGAAGACTGCATTCCTGCTTGTTCCTGGAGATTAAAATGATGAAACAAACAAAGGTAGAAAAAATAATTTTATTTTCAATTTAGTAATTAGACTTTGCGCTATCTTTATATTTTACACAGGTTGAGGAAATGAATCTCTTTTATTTCTCAGGTGTTGCACTGCATACAAAATCTGGCTTCATAGAGTTTCACCTTAATTTTTCTATATATATTTTTATTTTTACTTACTTCGTGAAGGTCTGTGAACTTCGTGAGGGTCTGTGTTATGAGTGTATGACTGAGGCTAGGTGTTCTGTTAACATGAAGTTTGTATGTAGGGATCTATACTGTAGTAATTTGACTTGTTCAACTTTTCTAATAGCTGTATGGATGTTCTAGAGGCCACTGCAGTATTTACAGTGCTGCTTTTTTTCCCGAGTAGGCTCCTTGTGTGAGTTTTGGAAGTTGGTGCTGATATGGTATGGTAGATTGGCTCTGTAGATCCTTGATGACTTTTGTAGGATTTTGTCTGCCACTGATAGATCAAAGCCTGTTCCCATTTTGGGTCCTGGTGGTCTCAATGGGCCACTGGAATGGCAATGGTTTTACTGAGTGAAGGAACAGGGAATGTCTATCTTTCCTTTCTTTTATTTTGTTCAATTTGAGTAGTGGTGAGGGACCTGAGTTGTAACATGTGGAGGTGATTCAAAAAGGCATGATTGGCTGTTGGATGTGTAGTAGTGATTTTTGATTGTGGTTATTTTATGAATGAGAGTGATAGGATTGGCTGCAATATGAGAGTGGTAGTTTTTGATTGGGTTCTATATGAATGGATGACATAGTAAGTGAGAGTTGTTTGTGATTTGTTATGAGGTATGAACAGAGTTTGCTGATTGGGTTCGATTGCAGAAGACGTTTTTTCTCCCGGTTTTAAAACAGAAATGGGGAGTCAGCTGTTTCATTATGACGCTGAGCCTTACAGGCCAGATGCTCTACTCCATCTCTTAACCCAGAGCCGGCGGGAATATCCCCAAGGGCTGATCCCTCCCCCCCCACCCCAAAGGGGGAACAAAGCATAAGTCCAAATCTAAGCACACTAGCAGAGACACTTCTGGTGGCTCAAGCAGTCAACAGGTCCCACAAGCCCATAAATGGAAGGCTGTGGAGGACCCACTTGAACCTTCCTCTCACAAATCCAAGCACAGAAGGGTAAAAAAAGGTCTTGTTGCCATTAGGCAGCAAATTCTGTGTGGCTGCTTTAGCAGTGAAGTCTGTTTAGAGTGGGTTCCAGCAGTGCAGTTTGTTCAGCCAGCGTTTCCTGAGAGCTGCTCCAAAGTTCCTCAATGACAGCTTTAAGATAAGTAGACCAGCTGTGCTTTTGTGAAGGTGTTCTGAACTTTACTCTGCTAGTATTTTTGTTTGCAGGGTTTGCCCCAGTTCTGAGGTGCTTTTACCATTATAATTGAGCTCATACTGCAGGTCAGCACTGCTGTGTAATCGGTTATTTACAATTGCCATTGCTATGTTATAATGTATACTGAGATGCCATGCAAGTGCTTTATCTGTCTCATCCTCCTTTATTGGTGTTTTGAGTTTTGAATTTTAAATGTGCAATGTAAGTTGTGAGATGTCAGTGTGAGTGTATGTGAAGTTTTGTGATTTAGTAAAGGACTTTAGTGTTGGTTAAAGTTGTTTAGTAGCTCTGTAAGACTAGTTTAGGAGCTTTGGTAGATTGATTAATGCTTTGATGTGGGTGGTGAGTATAGAGAGTGTACTTTCTAGGCATCTCTGTGTTTATTGAACCATTGAATAAAAATTATAATAAAAGAAGGGGAAGTTTTTTAATGCCTATGATGTAGAGCTCTTGATCTCCCCTATGGGTTAGTGGGAAGTGATAAGGTTCTGAGGCTTTTTCTCCCCTAAATTGTTGCTGCCATGCCATAATTTTCTCCTTCTAGGTGGTTTAGCTGTTGTGACTCTTATGAGCTACTGAAGTAAGTTTAGCTGAGTTAGGAATTATTTTGATTGGTTTGGTCTGAGAGTTTCTGTTTGGTATATGTAACACTCTCAGTGTGGATTTTCTTGTTTGTGATTACAAATCCAAGCATGGGAGATTTTAGGCTGCTTCCATGCTGGCCCTCTCCCCTTCACATCTAGAGCAGGAGGTAGGTTGTCACCCAGCGACCCCCTCCTGAAACTGCTTAGGCGCTTCGTCCAGGATAGCGTGACCCTACTGGGGGCCACCCTTTCCATGGACTGGGTTCCTTTTCCAGAGGACCCAACCTTCACGCTCCCTGCTACCATCCATCAGGACCCTCTTCCCCTAATAGGCTTAAGGGCTCCTCAGCCCCTGGGTGATGACATATATTCTTCAGCTAGCGTACCATACTCGTACCCTGAAACCCAGAACCCTCACTCATGGGGGACGACGATGCATCTCCTTCCCAGGACCACATGACTGCAGAAGAGCCCTCAAAAGACTTCTCCTGCCTCAAAGTTCCATAGACGATATCTCAGGCCCTTGCGCTCAGTGAATGCGCTTAGTGATTCAACAAGAGAGATTTTCAGTCTATCCTCCGCACTTGTACCACCCCTAAAGAGGTCTTGGCTCTAACGGTTCCCCAGATTTTGCAGGATCTCCTTACATCCATCTGGAAGACGGTCCACGCTACCTTCAGATGCCTCTACCTTAAATACAAGGTGCTTCCCTCACCGAGATTTCAACATCAACAACTTTCTCATCACTCTCTTGAAGTTCTAGAGCACCAAGTCGATTGCTCAGACCCTGCCGGGAAAAGACCAGTGGAGCCTGGACTCCACTGACAGGAAATCTTTTCAGAGCCGAGTCCTGGCCATGAAAAATCTGTCCCATTAGCTCCAAATACCTCATGAACTTCTCTTGCAGATGAAGAACCTTGGTGCCCTCCCAGGGGAGGATAAACACCAATTCCAAGATAACCTCCAGGAGTCTTTTACCATATCATTCGTGCTACCTATGATGCCTTCAACTCAGTAGCCTTATCCACAGCCACATCAAACTTCGCTTGATGCACAATGTGTCTCCGGGTCTCAGGACTTTGAGAGGACCTTCATGACCGCCTGGCTGATGCCCCCTGCCAGGGAGACATTCCCTTTGGACCCAAGGTGCAGGAAGCAGTCTCTGAAGTGAAGGATGATTCTTCCATGGTAAGAGAGCTCTCAGCTCAACTGCAAGAGCCTGCCCAGCAATTCTATCATTCACAATATCTCCATTACTGACGGGCGTACCACTACCTGTACTTTCAGCAGTTTTACCCTCATCCGCGTTTTCAGTCTTACTCCACAGCACCTGCACAATGTGCTCCAAACACTACTTATGGGTAATGACCTAGATAGTGCAAAAGGAAGCAACCTGCAGCTACCCCAGTGCTCCCAGCCAAGATAGCCCCCAGTTTTTGACTATCTACCAGTAGGAAGCCGTCCAGCAGTTCCAGGAGACCTGGCACTTGGATCACAACAGACTGGTGGGTTCTCATCATCATCATCACAACGTTCTATAAGCTCAACTTCACCATTCTCCCTCCGCCAAGGCTGCCCTTGGCCAGCAACCTCCCCGCACACCACCTCCATCTCCTGGTGGAAGAGACTGCAACAATGTCATAGAACCCATCTCAGTGCAGGAACACAACCAGGGCTTCCATTCCTGGTTCTTCCTCATTCCTGAAGCTTCCAGAGGTCTCTGTCCAATCCTCAACTTCCGAGAACTTAATCTCCACATCAAAAGTGAAAAATTCAAAATGACTTCTCTCGCCACCATTCTACCTCATCTAAGGCAAAATGACCGGCTAGCCTCCCTGGATTTAAAGAATGCTTACACCCATATTCCTATTCATTCTCACCAATGAAAATACCTCCAGCTCTGGTCCAAGACCGACCACTATCAGTAGAAAGTCCTTCTCTTCGATTTCTCCTCCACTCCACAACTGTTTACAAAGTGCCTTGCAGTGGCGGCTGCAAGCCTTCATCAGTGGGGGCTATGCATTTATGCCTACCTGGACGACTGGCTCATCTCAGGCCCAGACAAGGTCTCAACCTTAACCTCAGTCTGCATCATGGCTTCATCATCAATTTTCAGAAGTCAGAATAGGCGCTCCATCAGGCCCTCAAATTCATAGGAGCTCGCTTAGACACCATGGCCGCCCAAGCCTTCTTACCCAAAAACATAGCGACCATCCTCTGGCAGCTCAGTTCCAAACTCTTGCAGCTCTGAAGTGCCTCAGCCTGCACAATCCTTCAACTCTTAGGGCACATGTCAGCTTCGGTACATGTAGTGTCATTAGCACACCTCTATATGCGCCCTCTCCAGTGGCATCTCAAGCTCAATTGGAATCAACACACGCAATCCCTTTGGCGTCACGTTCTCATGAAGGGCCCCAATCAATACAAACTGTGACAATCCCCTTCATTGGTGGGTTGCTTCCTCCAGCCTCAAAGGGGCCAGCCTTTCCTGGACCCGACACACCAGCTCACTCTGACTACACTCCAACTACAGATGCCTCTCACTTAGGCTGGGGAGCCCATCTCCTCTACCTTCACCACCCAAGGGAGCTGGTCCCTGGCGGAGGCCTCTCTACACATCATTCTACTTGAACTGCGGGCAGTCCTCTATGCCTCAAAGCTTTCCGAAATTGGGAATGCAACAAATCTCTCTTGGTGCAGACCGACAACCAGGCCACCATGTTCTACATTAACAAACAGGGGGTTTTGGATCACTTCACCTCTGCTGTGAGGTGACCTGCTCTTTGCACAATACATTGAAGTGTCCCTCTGTGCAGTTTATCTCCCTGGATCTCATACCAGCTAGCGGATTCTCTCAGCCACCTTTCTCAGACCACATGAGTGGTCTCTGGACCTGAATACCCTGACCTGCATATTTCAGGCATTGGGGACCCCAAAGGTGGATCTCTTTGCCTCGGACAACAATGCTAAGTGTCCCCTCTTCTGTTCCATCCAGCCCAGCCCTCACAGATGGGCTTCTGATGCCTTCCTCATTTCCTGGGAACACCGCCTCCTGTATGCATTCCCTCTATTTTCTCTCATTCCCCATGTCTTCCTCAAGACCTGGACAGACAGAGCCACATTGATCCTTATAGCACCCCAGTGGCCCAGACAGATCTGGTGCCCATACATCCTTGTATTGGTATAATAGGGACCCTGGCCTTTGGATCCTCACCCTTTTCTTTTCATGCAGCAAGGGGGTCATCTCCTGCACTCCAATCTTCTGTCGTTTGCCCTAGCCACCTGGAAACTGTGTGGCTGAAAGAGATTCAGGATGACCTGCCAGTCACTGTTAAAGTCATCTTCCAGGAATCACGAAGACCCTTCATCCAACGCTCCTATCAGCAGAAGTGGCTACGCTTCACCCACTGGGCCAGACTCCGAGGTCTCAACCCTATGTCATGTTCCCTCAGTCACATATTGACCTACCTGCTTCACCTCTCCGATTCAGGTCTCCAGACCTCCTCGGTTCGCTGCCACCTCTCGGCCATTGCGGCTTTCCACCAACCTGAGAACGGCAAACCAATTTTCCTGCATCCAGTGGTGAGACATAAGAACATAAGATATGCCATACTGGGTCAGACCAATGTCCATCAAGCCCAGTATCCTGTTTCGAACAGTGGCCAATCTAGGTCATATGTACCTAGCAGTTTCCCCAAAAGACACGGGTTCCACAATGCTTGTACTGGGTCAAGCATTGATATCCTGGGTCCCTTCTTAATAATGGTTTATGGACCTTTCCTCCAGGAACTTGTCCAAACCTTTTTTAAACCCAGCTACACTAACAGCCTTTACTACATTCTCCGGTAACAAATTCCAGAGTTTGATTACACGTTGAGTGAAAAAATATTTTCTTTTATTAGTCTTAAATAGTTTACCCTGTAGCTTTATTGCATGTCCCCTAATCTTTCTATATTCTGATAACGTAAACAATCGATCTACGTTTACCCGTTCCGCTCCGTTCATTAATTTATAGACTTCTATCATATCTCTTCTCAGCCGTCTCTTTTCCAGGTTAAAGAGCCCTAACCTTTTTAGCCTTTCTTCATAGGAGTATCCTTCCATCCCCTTTACTATTTTGGTGGCTCTTCTCTGAACCTTTTCTAATAACGATATATCCTTTTTAAGATACGGCGACCAGAATTGCACACAATATTCAAGGTGCGGTCTCACCATGGAACAATATAGAGGCCTTATAATATCTTTTGTTTTCCATTCCTTTCCTTATGATACCTAGCATTCTATTTGCTTTCTTGGCTACCGCTGCACACTGCGCCGAGGGTTTTAACATGTTATCCACAATGACGCCTAAATCTTTTTCCTGGGTGGTGGTTCCTAATGTGAAACCTTGCATCGTGTAACCATAGTTTGGGCTGTTCTTCTCTAGATGCATAACTTTGCACTTGTCCACATTAAATTTCATCTGCCATTTTGATGCCCAGTCTTCCAATTTATCAAGATCCTCTTGCAATTTTCCACAATCCTCTTGGGTTTTAACAACTTTAAATAGTTTTGTGTCATCTGGTCGAGGGGAGTCATTTCATGAAAGGCCTGCTGAACACCAAACCCATGCTTAAGCCCCCTGCTCCAGCGTGGGATCTCAATATTGTCCTGTCTGAACCTATGAAATCACCTTTTGAGCCCCTCGACTCATCTTTCCTTAAACATCCCACCATGAAATCCATCTTTCTCATTGCTATGATGTCTGCACGGTGAGTGAGTGAACTGCATGCGCTCGTTCACTATCCTCCATACACTCAGTTTCTGCATGACAAGTTCTTGCATACCCATCCCAAATTCCTTCTCAAGATCATCTCCAGTTTTCACCTCAGTCAATCCATTTCTTCCCAGCAGCGCAAGTGCACTCACCAAAGCATGCCCTTCATTCCATTGATTGTCACTGAGATTTGCTCTACTGCCTGCGAGCCACCCAACAGATTCGTGAGGCATCCCAGCTCTTCATAACTTTTAACCCCAACAACCCGGGGAAGGCTGCATCTAAGCAGACTATCTCCTTCTGGACTGCATAGCCTTTTGCTACACACAAGCAAGTTGCACATCCCCAGGACGTGTGGACGTTCACCGTCTCTGAGCCACAGCGGCATCCGTCGTCAACTTGGTCTCCATTCCTCCTCAGGACATCTGCAGAGCTGCTACCTGGTCATCTGTTCACACCTTTCCGCAGCATTACAGTCTGAATCGCTCCTCAGCTAGAGATTTTGCCTTTGGCCAGGCTGCCCTCTGAAACCTGTTTGCATAAGTTACATCTGCCTCCCGGACTCCAACCCAGGCCACAACAATTGCATGACCACCAAATGGCCCTCAACTCTGGACTCACCAATCAAGTGTGCCTGCATCCCCCTGCTTGTCTCCAGAGAAAGCATAGTTGCTTACCTATAATAGGGATTCTGGGGTATACAGCCACACTCACCCGACCGCCATCCCCTCAAAAAAAAAAAAAGACCAACAACAAAAACAAAGGAAAAAGAACAAATACCAAGCATAACAACTGAAGACTGTTGCAGCACATCGAACGGCCCTTCTGGCCAATGTCTGTACCACACCTTGGGACCCTCACAGTAAGGCTTCAACGCTTTGCACAGCTGCTCTGGGACAGACTGAAAGATAGTGGGAATGCGAGGTGGGAAGGTACATGCAGGGTCAGAGAAGTCCAAAACACTTCTCTGAGCTAGGGGAGAGCTGACACTGGTTCTGTCATCAGACATCACCTATCGAGTGTGGCTGCATAGCCCTTCTGTCTACAGAGAAACCTTGTTATAGTTAAGCAACTATGCTTTCCCTCTCACAGAGAAAGATCAACTGCTGTGAAAAATTTTTCTCCAAGCATTTTAAAACATGATTGTCCTCTGTTTCACTGTTTAAAACACTTTAGAAGGAGCAACATACGTAATTATGAACACCTCTCCTTCTTTTTTTTTTTTTTAAGTACCTTCAAGTCAATGCTGATTCCTGGCAACCCAGCAGCCCCTGGATTAAATGAGCACAGACTAGGACATGGAAAGATTGAGTCTGCATGCAGTGCAGTGCAGTCCTGTAGAAATGAATTTTCCTCTTGCACCATAGAAAGTACAAAGATATTGTAAATGCAAATTTCTCAAAGATGACAAAAGAAAATCAAAGACTTCCCACAAAAGAACGATCAGGAAAAATTCTGTATCATTCTGTCTGGATTTTGTTCGCAGGATTTCCCACAGATCTTCTCTTTCTTCGCAGGAAGTTCCCCACAGCCCTCCTCCTCTTCATCACACCAAGGTCCCTACAACCCTCCTCTCCTTCCTTAAGCAAATACCCCCCACATTACTCCCTTCCTTACAGGAAAGTCTCCCTTTTTCAGGCCACTTTCTCATTCTCTATGTTGACACAGAAAAACACAAAGGTGACATTTTACTTAACAGATAATGTCCTTTCCTTGAGTCCTGCTAGGCCAGTCCAGACAAGTGGGTTGTGATAATCCTACCAGCAGAAGTGGAGACAGAGAAAAATCCAAAGATTTCTGATGACCTCATCCTGTTCTATATCTAGAGCAGCTAGAGGGCATACCACCTCAGTATTCATGCCCAAGCCATGGAATAAACCCCTGGCCGCACAAGTCCCATAGAGGATTACAAAGAACACCAGTCCAAAGAACAGAACTATATATAGAACAGCCTGCGAGCAGAAGGTCAATCAAGAGGAATGTAGCCACAGGGATATAGCACAAGAGATAGTCAATCACTAAAGATTGTAGCAGATCACAGCAGATCGGATCAGATCATAGCAGGTCATAAGGACAGAGCAGTTACTCACCTGTAACAGGTGTTCTCCAGGAGCAGCAGGAATCAGTCCTCACATATGGGTGTCATCGGCGCCGATGAAGCCCCAGCGGAGCATTTCCCCAGCTTTCTATGAAAGCCTTTGGGAATGCAGGCACGCATGCGCGGTTCCCTTCCTGCCTAAAGGTGCCATCTTACCTCAGTCAAATGACATAGTTTATTTTTCATTTTTGTGTGCAGTTCTTAGCTATGTACAACTGCAACTCCAAGGGGAGGAGGGAGGGTTGTGAGGACTGATTCCTGCTGCTCCTGGAGAACACCTGTTACAGGTGAGTAACTACTCTTTCTCCAGGACCAAGCAGAACGTCAGTCCTCACATATGGGTGACTCCCCAGCTCTGGGCTACCGAGGAACCCAGGCTGAACAAGAGTACTCCCTCTAGTCTCAGCAGCAAAGAAAGGCTTTTCAAGGACACAACCTCCACCGGTAGCCCAACAGAGGGCAGGAGTTGCCAAAACCTCAAAGAGATTCCGGAGTACTGCTTGGCCAAAAGCACTGTCCCTATGGGATTCCCTCTCCAGGCAGTAATGGGCCGCAAAAGTCTGGCTTGAAGACCAAGTTGCAGCCCTGCAGATGTCTACCAAGGGCACAGAGCGGAGATGAGCCACTGAGGCAGCCATTGCCCTGACACGGTGGGCCGTAACCCGACCCTGCAAAGGAAGGTCAGCCGCCTTGTAAGCCCAGGTGATACAGTCAGCCACCCAGATGGACAAGGTACGCTTGGACACAGCCAACCCCAACTTATTAGGGTCAAAGGATACGAAGAGCTGAGTAGCCCTTCTATGCCCCTGCGTACGGTCAAGGTAGAAGGATAAGGCCCTCCTACAGTCCAGGGTATGCAGAACTGCTTCAGCCTGGCTAGCATGAGGCCTAGGGAAGAATGTAGGAAGAACCACCTCTTGGTTGAGGTGGAAAGAGGAGACAACCTTTGGGAGGAACTTTGGATGAGTCCTGAGGACTACCCTGTTCCTATAAATCCTAGTGTAAGGCCTATCACAGACCAGGGCCTGAAGCTCACTCACTCGCCTAGCCGAAGTAAGGGCTATCAGGAAGAGTGTCTTCCAGGAAAGGAAGCGTAGTGGACAAGTAGCCATCGGCTCAAAAGGTGGGCGAGTCAGTTGCTGCAAGACCACATTCAACTCCCACTCAGGGGCAGGAGGACGGATTGGAGGCTTGAGTAAAAGCAAGCCTCTGAGAAACCGGGACACCAAGGGGTGAACCGACAGAGAATGTCCCTCCACCAGTGAGTGGTGAGCTGCTAGAGCTGAGAGATGGACCCGAACAGAATTGGACTTAAGTCCCTGATTGGATAAGTGCAGTAAGTACTGAAGCACTACTGGAACAGTGCAGGAGAAAGGATCCTCTGTATACCACACAGAAAACCTGACACCACACAGAAAACCTTCTCCATTTGAGAGCATAGGTTTTTCTAGTGGATTGTTTTCTAGAGGCTAGGACAACCTCCTCAACTTCCAGAAGGAGGCCCCAGGGAGCCAAAACTACCCTCGCAGCCTCCAGGCCATCAAATTGAGAGCTTTGAGATTGGGATGCAGAAGGGAACCTTGATCCTGAGAGAGAAGGTCGGGTTGCAACCAAGGTTGTCTCGGCCACCTGGGAGCCACCAGCAAGACCGAAGCCTTGTCCTGAAGAATCTTGAAAAGAGTTCGGGCCATCAAGGGCGTGGGAGGAAACACATACAGGAGGCCCTGAGACCAGGGAATCAGAAAAGCATCCGGTGCTATTCTCAAAGGATGCGGTTGCCTGGAACAGAACTTTGGCAGTTCTGCGTTCAGTGGACTGGCAAACAGATCTATCCAAAGGAGACCCCATTTCAGGAAGATCCGCTGAACTACCAGGGGATATAGTTGCCACTCGTGGGGCTGCAGAATCCTGCTCAACTTGTCGGCAAAGTAGTTTTCCTGGCCTAGAAGGTACACAGCCCTGAGGAGCATGTTGTGCTTCAGGGCAAATGTCCAAAGGTCTTGAGCTTCTCGACAAAGGAGCTTGGATCCAGTCCCGCCCTTTTTGTTCACATAAAACATGGCCACCTGGTTGTCTGTCTGAACGAGGACAGATTGATGGGCCAGGGCAGGAGAGAAAGCTTTGAGAGCTAGGCGAATAGCCCTGAGTTCCAGGAGATTGATCTGCTGTGCCGCCTCCCAAGGAGACCACAGGCCCTGGGTGCACTTGTCTAGACAATGAGCTCCCCAGCCCTGTAGGGAGGCGTCGGTGGTCAGTACCATCCTGTATCCAGGAATCTGAAAGGGCACTCCCTTTAGGAGATTGGGTGGGTGCAGCCACCAGCTGAGGGAGGTCAGAAAGTGTTTGGACACCCTTATCCTGTTCCTGAGGCTGCCTGTGGCCTGGGACCACTGAGTCCGAAGGCACCACTGTGCAGGCCTCATATGGAGCCTGGCATTGGGGGTCACATGAACTGTCAAAGCCATGTGGCCTAGAAGCCTCAGGCAGAGCCTGGCGGAGACCAGCGACCTGGTGAGAAACTGTTTTGCCAAGGCAATTAGCCGTTGTGCTCTGTCTCCTGGCAAGAAAGCCTTTGCCAGGAGAGAGTCCAGCCTTGCTCCTATGAATTCCAAATTCTGGGAGGGGAGCAAAGTGGACCTTGCGAAGTTTATGACAAACCCTAGGCTTTGAAGAAGAGCAATAGTTCTAAGGGTGGCCTGTCGGGCCTCCTGGCATGTCTGACCCCTGACGAGCCAGTCGTCCAGATAGGGGAAGAGAAAGATTCCCTGATTCCTCAGGTAGGCTGCAACCACTGCCAGGCATTTGGTAAAGACCCTGGGAGCGGAGGTCAGGCCAAAAGGCAGTACCCGGTACTGATAATGGTTTCCTCCCACGATGAACCTGAGATACTTTCTGTGGTCTGGATGAATGAGGATGTGAGTGTACGCATCCTTTAGATCTAAGGAGCATAGCCAATCTCCCTGCTGGAGGTAGGGCAGAAGTGTTCCAAGAGTAAGCATCTTGAACTTCTCTTTCTCTAGGAACTTGTTTAGGTTCCTGAGATCCAGAATAGGTCGAAGGCCACCGGTTCTTTTGGGTACCAGGAAATACCTGGAGTAGAACCCTTGACCTTGCAAGTGGGGAGGCACAGACTCCACCGCCCTGTCCACCAACAGACCTCGAATTTCCTGAAGGAGAAGGTCTGTGTGCAGGGAAGGCCTTGGAGGCTCCCCTGGAAAGTATGTGGGAGGCAGTTGGAGAAAATGTAGTGCATAGCCCCTGTGGACTATGTCCAACACCCAACTGTCCCCGGTGATGAGGGGCCACTGGTGGGCAAAGAGGGCGAGGTGACCTCCTGTGCAGGGTTGGGATAGCAGAAACAGAGAGGCTACGCTCAAGGAGTCAAAAACCCCCACCCTGCTGAGTGGGAGCAGGGGCCGGAGGCTTGGTGGTTCTCTGCCTACGGGGCCCATTACCCTGCCCCTTAGCTTGCTGACCCTGGGGTGCAGCTTGGGCAGCCTGATACTGAGGGTACTGTTTGTAGGCAGTGCCCTTCCTCGGGTAAAAGGGCTTCTTACCCGAGCCCTTCTTCTTATGAGAAGGGGCAGAGGTCTTCCTAGACAGCCTTGTCTGTGTAAGGTGCTCTGTTTCGAGCTGAGTGGCCTTCTCGGTCATGGGCTTGCCAAAAAGGTTTTCACCTCGGCAAGGGACATCGACCAACTTGTCCTGAACCCATGGCTCGAGGTCCGATGACTGCAGCCATGCCTGGCGTCGAGCTGCGATGCCGGCTGCCGCAACTCGGGCCGCAGCCTCGAAGCCATCGTAGGCGGCGCGGGACATGAACTTCGAGCAGTCCCGAATCCCCGAGGACAAGGACTTGAATCTCTGCAAGGGTTCCCTGGAGAGTCCAGCAGAGAACCGGGCCAACTCCTTGGCCAGGTCCCGCAAGTACATGCCCATGTACAGCTGGTAAGACTGGACACGGCAAGCAAGCATCGAGCCCTGGAAGCACTTTCTACCGATGCCATCGAGGTTCCGGGCCTCCCTGCCGGGAGGCACCGCAGAGTGCATCTTCTGACTCTTCAGCCGATGCATGGCCGATTCCACAACCATGGAATGGTGTGGTAGCTGTGCCTTTTGAAAGCCAGGGCTCTTCCGGAATCGATAGATCGAGTCGACTCGCTTGCTGAGAACCAGCGCCGAGGCCGGTGCCTCCTACATCCGGAAGAGGAGCCATTCCAGCATCGGAGGAACCGGGACAGTAAAGGCCTCCTTCGGAGGAGAGTCATACTGCAGGGCCTCGAGCTCTTCGGCTCGAGGCTCTTCTTCGGGGTCCACTGGAATAGCCAAGGCAGTGGCCATATCCCGGACAAACTCCGAGAACCGAGTATCCTCCGGAGTGGATCTACTCCGGGGTTCAGACTGCGGTGAGTCCGACGGGACGCACCGAGTCTTGAACGTATCGGGGGACTCCTCATCCTCCGTCTCCCAGGCGGACTCGTCCGACGAGGAGTCAGGGTCCAACACCGCGGGGCCCTGAAGCACCCGCCCCGACACCGGAAGCACCGGCGTCAACGCCCTCGGTCCCGAAGGGAGGTCGAGGGAGACTGCGACCGAGGTCGACTTCGAGCCATGATGGACTCGAGTAACAGCTCGGTCTCCGGGGTCGACTTCGATGTCGATGTCCCGGTGGTCGGGGCAGATGCGCCAGACAGGCTGGCCATCAGTGCCCGCTGCTGCTCCATGAAGGCAGACAATCTGCTCTCTAAGGCTGTCATCCTGAGACTCAGCTCAGGAGACGCAGCAGCCACCGACTCGGGCCCCGGCAGCGCCGGGTCCGACGTCGGCTCCCTGGGAGGAGAGTCCTCGAGGACTACAGGGCTTACTTGTCCCGCAGACTCCGGTTCCACGCGAGGAACTTTGACAGGCTTCTCTTGTTCCACGGGCCCGGGGCGACGGTCGGGGGTCTTAGACCTGGCCCTCGAGGAGCCAGGGACCTCTTCTGATGACGCCCTCGCGAGCCGCTTCTTCCTCTTGCGTTCCCGGTCGGGGGACCCCCCTGTCCGAGGAGCCACGACGGCGCTCGGGATCCGAATCCCGAGATGTCGAGGCTTCAGACAAGGTCCGGGCCCGGCCGGAGGCTGAGTCCGAGAAAAGCCTTTCTTTCTGCTGCTGGCGACTTTGGAGTACCTTGGAAGACATCTTCCCAAATGGCCCACACGACTTAGGGTTGTGATCAGGACCGAGGCACCGGAGGCAGCAGTCGTGTGTGTCGGTGAGAGACATCAGTTTCTTACTCCGATCACACTTTTTGAAACCGCTGGAAGCCATCGGGGAAAAAATAACCCCCGCGAGGTCAAAAGACTGGCCTTCCAGGGAAAAAAGCAAAAAAGGGCGCGAACGCCAGCCATGAAGGGCAAAAACCGAAAAGAAGAATCGGGCTTGATACCGGTGTACCGAACCCGGCGGGAGGGGAACCGGCGTCGAACCGGGAGAAAAAATAGCGAATATCGCCGAAAAAAAATCAACTTTTATCCGGAATGACAGGACACATGTCCGGTGGGCTTCTTGGAAAAAAAGAGACTGAGGTAAGATGGCACCCTTAGGCGGCAAGGGAACCGCGCATGCGTGCCTGCATTCCCAAAGGCTTTCATAGAAAGCTGGGGAAATGCTCCGCTGGGGCTTCATCGGCGCCGATGACACCCATATGTGAGGACTGACTTCCTGCTTGGTCCTGGAGAAATAGCAGATAATGGGTGCTCAATTTATTTATAAGTTGCCTATGCGGAATGGTGTCAAAGGCTTTACTGAAATCCAAGTACACTGCATTTAGGGCTCTCCCTCGGTCCAACTCTCTGGTTACCCAGTCAAAGAAATCAATCAGATATGTCTTACAAGACCTACCTCTGGTAAAACCATGCTGCCTTTGATCCTGCAATCCATTAGACTCCAGAAACCCCACTATCCTCTGTTTTAGCAGCATTTCCATTAATTTACTCACCACAGAGGTAAGACTAACCGGACTGTAGGTCTCAACCTCATCCTGACTTCCACTTTGTGTAAAGGGACCACATATGCCTTTCTCCAATCCTCTGGGACTACTTCAAGTCCCAAAGAAGTGTTGAAAAAGTCAGTCAGTGGAGCCACTAGAACATCACCAAGCTCCTTCAATATTTTCGGATATATCCCATCCAGCCCCTCGCTTTGTCTACTTTTAGTTTAGCTAGTTCCTCATGAACAGTCTTCTGAAAATCATTCAAGATCCCCTTCACTTCTGCTCCTTTTTGTGGGTGCTTTCTGAGGTCCTGCTCCTGGCCCTTCATCTGTGAACACAGAACAAAATATTTTTTAAGCAATTCCGCTTTATCCTCATCAACTTCTACATATTCCTCCCTTTCCCCCATTAGTCTGACAATACCACTTTTGCACTTCCTCTTCTTGCTAACATATCTGAAAAATGTTTTGTCCCTCTATTTTATTGCATTGGCCATCTCTTCTTATTTTTATATCTTTGCTTTCCTGACTATTTTCCTAGCTTCTCTAAGTTTTTTCCCCCCAAATATTGATGCTTGTCTTCCTCTCTCTGTGTTCTCTTGTATTTTATGAAGGCCATCCTCTTTTTCTTCACCTTTTCAGCTACATTTTATGGGAACCATTGTGGCCTCCTTTTCCTTTTATATTTTTTTTATCTTTCTAACAAAAAGATTTGTAGGCCCTAAAATATCCCCTTTCAGTTTTCCCCATTTCTTTTCTACATCCCCCAGCTGTTCCCTTTCCGTTAATGACTCCTTGAGGTATTGTCCTATTTTGACAAAGTCAGTTTTCCTAAGGTCTATGACCCTCGCTTTTGAATGGAATTTATCAGTCTTAGTCCTAATACTGAACCACACCATCTGGTGATCACTATAACATCAGAAACACTTTACCCATTGGTAAGCACCAAGTCCAGTATGGCCCCTTCATGTGTGAGTTCTGTTACCAGTTGCTGGAATAGTTCTCCCTGTAGAGAATCCAGGATGACACCGCAGCAGGGATGTGCCAATCAACATCCAGTATGTTGAAATCACCTTGCAGTAGCACTTCTCCTTTCATGGTAATACTGCGTACGTCTTGTATTAAATCGCTGTACATTTCTTCTTCCTGTGAAAGTGATCTGTATATCATATCAATACAAATGGATTGGATTTCCCATTCCCTCTTTCTAGTTTAACCCTCCTTGTTTCCTTTTAAGCCCTGTAATTCTATAGCTTTAATATTATTTTCACATATAGTGCTGCTCCTCCTCCCATTTTTCCTCCCCTGTCTTTCCTGAGTAAAGTATAACTTGATGTAATTACATCCCAGTCATGGTTGTCCGTGAGCCATGTCTCTGTAACCACCACTAAATCAGGTCAACCTCTTCCAATAAAGCCTCAACATATGGGATCTTATTTCCCATACTAAGGCATTTATGCACACTGCTTTCCAGATGTTGCCCCTTTTACCCATTCCAACAGAGATATTTAATGTTTTAATTACATGAGGGCTTTCACTTACTTGTGAGCTTTCTTCATCCTCCCCATCAAACCTAGTTTAAAATCCTCTTCAGTAGGTTAGCCATTCTGCTGCAGAATACACTTTGACCCTTCTTGGATAGGTAGACACCATCTCTGCTCTGTAGCCCTTGGAAAATCATCCCATGGTCATGAAAACTAAAACACTCTCAATACATCATTCACACAACCATGCATTCAACTCCAGGATGCGAGCTTCTCTGCCTCGGCCTTAACCCTCAACAGGGAGGATTGAAGAGAACACTACCTGCATACCTATCTGCTTCACTCAGAGCAATGAAGTCACTTTTGATATGCTCGAAGGGATACCTAGCAGTATCATTTGTGCCAAAATGGATGAGCAACGTCGGATAATATTCACTAGGCTTGATGAGTCTCAGCAAACTCTCTGTAACATTTAGGATTTTGGCACTTGGCAGACAGCACACCTCTCTAGACATCACATCTGGTCAGCAGATGGACGCCTCAGTACCTCTCAGAAGAAATCACCACTACCCTTCGCTTCCTTGTGGTCACCGATTCTGCAACTTTGGGGTGCTTGAGCTCTGGTTCTTCCCTTTCCTGGAATGCTTTCACCTCCTTTACTTCCAGGGCTGTATACTAGTTCTTCAATTTGAGGACTGGAGGAGTTGTTGTCAATTCTGCAGTCTCTGGTGTCTCATGTCCAACTATCTTCATTCTGAAGTATCCCATTTTTATCTCTGTCAGAGAGCTTGGATGCTTTAATAAGCATCTCATCTATGTACGTCTCGCCAATTTCAGTGCTTCTCAGCCTCGCCACCTCTTCTTTGAGCTCCTCCACTTGTTTCATGAGGGCTTCAGCTTGCAAGAATCTAGCACGTGGAACCGGTTGGCAATGGGCTGTCTGTCTGGACAGAAGCAGACGCTGTAACGGGGGCAACAGCTTTGGCAATACGATTGTTCCCAGTCATCGTTCAGTTGATGGAGCTTTGTTACCTGTTCAAGTAAATGAGAAAGACCTACCAAAGTCCCTAGCTTTTCCTGAGCTGCCTTTATGTGGAGGGGCTGAGGACCCTCCAGGGGCAGATTTGGCAGTGCTCTAGAGGAAGAAGTCAAAACCCAGGGGCAGGTTGTGCATGTGGAGCTGGTTGAGGCATAGGAGCCTTGGATTTCTTGGGGGTGGCAAGGGCCCTGCTGTCTCTGCTGAGCATATTGAAACTGATAGGCAGCAGACGGCGGGTAAGAAGGTTAGTATTTCCTTTTTTTTAGCATAGAAAGATTTCTTTGGAAGAGCTTTCCTTTTGGATGGGTCAGATGTCTTCCTGGAAAGGAATTTGAGGGTGAGGTTGTCCATCTAATTTTCTCCTTCCTTTTCCCTCCAATCCTTGTCAAAAAAGGTTTTCTCCAGTACATGGGATATTGGCAAGTTTATCTGAACCCATTTCTTGAGATCTGATGTCTGTAACCAGGCCATTCTACACGTCCCAGTGCAGACTGCTGAACTCTGCTGGTTGACTCAAAGGCATCAAAAGAGGCCCTAATAAGAAATTTAGAAGTATTTTGGCCTTGCTTGATGAGTGTATGGAAAGCTCTTATCCTCAGGCAGCATGAGGGTGATCTCTAATGACATCCTTCAGAAACATGCCCATGTACAGCATGTACGAATTTATTCTGGAGGCCAGCATGCATGCTTGGAAGCATTGACGCCCAAAGGCATCGAGTGTTCTGGAGTCTCTGCCAGATGGCATGGATCTTAGAAATCTTTATGCAGTGCATTGCCGATTCCACCACCATGGAGTGGTGGGGGAGCTGAGGGTTTTTGGAATCCTGGGCTCTCTGGTACTCAGTGCATGGTATCGAGCCTCTTGCTGACAGGAAGAATCATGAGAGGGACTTCCCACGTGCGCAGCATAAAATCTTATATCCAATGCACCGGCAATGTAGCTGCCCCCTTGGGCGTAGGAGGGTATTGGAGTATCTCCAGTTCCTCTGCCCTTCAGTTCTTTTTCTGAGGTGACTGTGATGGCAAGCCCTGCTGCCATGTTTCATATGAAGACTTGAAAAGATATATCCTTTGGAGGGGACAGACGTCGTTCCTGAGGTGGTGAAAAGTCCAAAAGAATGTCTAGTAGTTCCTGGGAATCGAGTGATTCTGCGTCAGACTCTGAAGAACTGGAATCAGAGTCTGGCAAGAAGTCAAAGTATTGGCAGTCCTGAGTTCGACCTCGATGTTTCATAGATGTTGAAGGTCGATGTCAATACTGATGCTCAGAAGTATCAGAACCGAGAGCTACATCAGTTTGAGTCGATTGAATACCAGAGGACTGGGCCAGTTCCAACAGTGATACCATCCTTAGGGTCTCCGTCGATGCCGGTTCAAGGGCCAGCATTGGGTCCAATACACATGGCTGAAGGCTTGGTACTGAAGCCTGCACTCCTGGAGCTCTCAATGTTATCGATATTGAGGCTGCCAGGAGTGAGGCCAAACTCCTCTCAAGAGCCAGCATACGCTGGTCCAGGGAGATAGTCAATGTCTGCATGGAATCTCCAATGGGGCTTTGAACCACCGTCCCAGAACATGGAGCCAGTAGCTCTACAGAGGTTGGTTCCTCAGGAGCATCCCAGAGCTCACCTTGTGCTTTGGAGGAGAGATCCTCCTACTGGGGCTATCTGGCTGGCCGGTCTGCATTGGAAGCACACCTAGGGGAGTCACAATCCTTCTACTGGGACTTCTCTCTGGTTTCGGCATCGGTCTTTGATGATGCCAATGACTTCGAAGCGGCCAGAGACTTAGACTTACTTTTATGTTTGGACTTTGAAGAAACCCAAGACCCATGAGAGGAAGACAATGCCCTTGAAGAAGTGAAAGCCACTGACTCGAGTCTGAGCAAACAACAATCCATACTGTCTGACTTGGTTCTTTAGGCCTCTCTTTTTTATTTGTTGGCACAAAGAACAAGAATTAGGTTGATGGTCAAGCCCCAAACATTTGAGATACCAGTCATATTTATCAGTGACTGATATGGTACCAGCACACTTGGTACACTTTTTAAAACCACTAGTTCGCTTTTCCATGCCTCAGAATGTTGTCTTCAGAATGAAGATAAGACTATGTCTAGTTTAGTGGTGAAAACCGCATGAGAGAAAAAATAAAAATAAAAATGAATTATCAAGACTGGTGTCAGGTTCGACGAGAAGGCAGAAGCACGATGTTCCACACAAAAAATAGTTTTTCAGCAGTGACAGGATGACATGTCCTGCTGGCTCTGCGGAAAACTAAGAACCGAGGAGAGGAGTTGGAAAGGTGGGAAGGCAGGCATACAGGTACAGTGGAGTGCTCCCAAAGGCTTTCCTATTGAATGCTAGGGAGCATTCCCACACGGGCTCTATCGGTACTGACATCACCCATATGTGAATGCATTCCTGCTTGTTCCTGCAGATACTCATATAACCTCTCTTTCTCAAATCACTTCATCCCTTGTTTCCATATCCAATTCAAACTTCTTCTTCTGACCTATAAATGCATTCATTCTACTGCTCCTCACTACCTTTCCTCTCTCCTCTCTATCTATACCCCCTCCTCATGAATTCCACTCTATGCCCTTTTCTTCCACTGCCAACTTAAGACTTCGATCCTTTCACCCTGTTGCTCCTTATGCCTGAAACAAACTACCTGAATCTGTACATCAGGTCTCATCTCTCCCCCTTTTCATATCCATGGTAAAGACTCACTTCTTTAAGGCTGCTTTTGGATCCTGATCCCTTGTTCTCCTTAGTTTTCCCTATTTGTACCCTTGTTCTCATCTATTGTACTGTCTGTCTTGATTAGGCTGTAAGCTCTTATGAGCAGCGATCATCTTTATATGTATCTGTACAGCACTGCGTATGCCTTGTAGCACTATATAAATGATTAATAGTAATAGTAAATGTTTTAACGTGTATTAATGAAATTAATGCACATTAATATCCACAATCCTTTTATTTCTATGGGTACATTGGCACTTCACACGATAATATCATTAACAAACGCTAACCTTTAGTAAACATACCCCTTTGTTCTAAGCTCTGGGAAAGCTGTTCTGTCCCATGCTGTTGAGTGATGTCATCCACTTGTGCTTCCGACTCAGTCCTGCTTGTGGATAAGTCTTGCTTTTGAGATGCACAAATCTGCTATCTGGAGTACTGTGTGGAGGCAGAGCAAATCACTGGAAGGCCCAACAGAGTTTATGTCCCTCAGGGAAAACCACTATGAAAGAGGAGTGTCTTAGGTGGCTGAAACAGCCAAAGGTTACAAATGCTATATTCTATTCCTTGTCCTTTTCATTCCCAGTCACACAAACTTCAGTTTCTCTCATGCCTTCTCTGTTTTCACAACTTTACTTTGGAACATAGTTCCTTCCAATTTTGAAGATGCTCTGTTGTTGATCTAATACTTGCAACCTGGCAGGAAGTGTTTGAGCATTTGTAGAAGTGTTCTTGCCTTGTTCATTGATGGGTGTTGGGACTGCCAGAATGCATGGCAAAGAGGCTAATATGAAATGTAGTGTAGCAGCAGAGAGCAGACAATCCAATGATACCAGGAGTCTGTTCAGAAGGTCCAAATCATTTATTTGTGCACAAGACTCAAGCAGAATCACATTCAAAATGGCTGAGCAATGGTTTCTAGCAAAACAACAAGTTTTATACCTTTCTTTCCCATTCTAGACATAGACAAACTTTTCATTGGTCCCGGTACCCCTTCTTACACCTTCTATTGGTCCCGGTACCGTTACGTAGTCATCCAATGAGGACCTTTGACTGGGCTCAGCACCTGCTTCCCCCCCTTACGGTCCCAATTACAATGGTCAGTACTTCCAACTTTGATACTTTTCTCCTCCAAGGTCGCTAACCAGCTGGAATACGTGGGAAAGCAGGGCAATGTAACCTTTCTCTCAACAGAGTTAATTAATTCCATAGAAGCTTCACACATCTTATCAGTATTAATTAAAAGTGTTTACTGTCTTTTCTAAGTTTCGTTTCTGCTTAGCTATGTTCAGTTAAGCTGAGTTAAGTTTCAATTCTATGGAGGCTATATTGGGGGGGGGGGGGGGGTTCAGTCCTCTGGGCCTAACCACAGGCTTCATTTACAGGTCAAGCTGCTTAGGCCTGCCTGCCTGGTTCAATCAGCGTGGATCATAGGCCTTCGCCTACCACATTCCCCCCTTTGATTAATCTCACCCGAATGCTAATAAGGTGTGAGATGTAAATCACTTAACTACACAGGAGTAGGGTTTTTACCAATGGTGCCGGGAGTAGGGTGCCATAAAGCTAAAATCTTAGTAGCAGTTTTACGTTCTACGGTATTTTCGATCACACTGTTAATAGAGCGCATACAGCATGGGATTATACATGGTAACAACAGAAACAAAGCTACAAATACTAATATTATCATAACAAAGGTAGTAAGTCCCCCCAAGCCAGAGAAGATAGATTCAAACCAGTTAGGTATTCTAAGACCGTGCCAGGTCTGTACTGGCACATAAGCTTGTTTTTGCATATTTTCAGCAATTTCTTCAACTACTTGACCTTTGTCATCTATCTTCAAACAACAATTGGTTAAATTCAACTTCCCACATACTCCTCCTTCAGCTGCTAACAGATAATCTAGGGCCAAGCAATTCTGATATATTGCGGTACGCATTTGTATGCTTTGTCTAGCTAGAAGTGTAAGTGCTTGACTAATCTCATTAGTGATTAGTTCTACTACTGCTTGTAAACGTATAATACGGTTTATCATATACACAGGGGTCCGATACCCCCAAGTGCCATCTTCCTCCCAAGTGGCAGGTCCATAATAGGCAATAATCCTCTCAGGTGGCCAATCATCCCCATCCCATTTCTGCCACTTGCCTATCTGGAGAGCTGCTCTTTTCTGTCTCTTAGTGTATACTGGGTATCCTAATTGTTCTCCATGTTCTGTGGGTAACAAGAAAAAAGAAGGTCGAATGGTCCCTAAGACACACGCTCCTCCCCAATGAATAGGAAGTCGAGCATATGCTCGGGTTCCACAGATCCAATACAAGCCAGGCGGGGCTTGCCAGGCATGGGGCTGGGCAAGATTTGTCCATAAATCGGCAAGCTCAGGGAATTTTGCTAATGGATTAGTGGGTTCAGATTCATTAACTCCTGACCACCAGGACGTCTGCTTCGTAGTGTCGTTATAAAACTTTTGGCTGAGACAGACCAGCTGTCCCACCTGCAAGGTGAACTGAGGTCCAGTTCAAGCATAGCACAGACGTCCAACTATTGAGTGTGCTAAGACCCATTCACTAGTGGTCTTATGCAATTCAGTATGATTATAGGTTATTGAGTAATTCAATTCTTGGGCTTCCCAGGGCCATTGGTCACCCATTCTAGTTCCACCACAAAAGTAACAATCTGAAATGTGGAGACTGGAGACTACTGCTCCGGCTAACTCTAGAAACAAATTCTGAGAAGGATGAGGGATATCAAACTTATTTACATGCATAGTCTCATAGAAGGTGTTATGTATATGGTATCGTGATGAACGATGGGCCTGGGTGTTCAATCTAATATATACAATAGTTCCGGGATCTGACCCAGAGCCTGCAATTCGTAGTCCAAATTTATACCCTTGTTTCCAAGCACTGGGATTCATTACAATGAACTCTAATGGATTACAGGCATCCTTCTTACAATTCTCTAGATTCTTCACATAGGGCCGCTGCAGAACTGCCATTCGATTATCTCTGGTATTTTTTACCATACCAGTTTGCCATGTAGCATAGAAAACGCATTCCCACCTTGGACAATAATAGTCTATAACTGGTGCTGTGCTATATTCATTTGCTAAAACTCGTTTACCTGTACATTCTCCCCATCCAGTGGTTCCTTCCGGACACATATATTTATCATCATGAGAATATGCTTTTTCCCAATTGGCACAACTAGAACTACTATCTCTATTTATAGCATTACAGGCATCAAAATATAAGACAGCAGGCTTTGTAGGGTCAGTAAGTGGGAGTGTGGCATTAAGCAAGTCTCCATCTGCATCATCCCATCGTATTTCTAGAGTGTAATAGGATGGGTTCTGATGTGGGTTGAAACAAACTTTAGTATTTCCCTTGGTACAAACGTTCAGTTCAGTGGTGTTATAAATACACCGGCTTACCGTACCAGTACAGGTATAGTAAGAATGATAAAGCAAAGTCTGAGTTACTTTCATTCCAGTCCGAGTGGAAGTAATGCAGGCAGTACATGGGGGTAAAGCAAGAGTAAGTTCAAAGCTCCCCAGGCAAGCAACCAGAACAAAATAGAAACAAAGATGCATGTTGATTGTAGTTCTTCTGGATCTCCGCTGGAAAATCTTGACCACGACGTCCTCTTCTTCTTGGCACAATGCTGACCCGTTTGCTAATGAAGCAATTCAACGGGTATCAATGTTGATTGAAGATCCTCAAATGTCCCGCTGTAATGCCAACTTACCAATTGTAGTTGGCCTGACAAAAGTTTATGGAAGCACAATTATTCGATGAAGAAAACAAATGTCTTTGCTGTATTAGAAACAGCAATCCTCTTCGAAAGACGTGGCTACTGTAGGACACTGTAGTTCATGAGTGTCCCCGATGAGTTCTAGGTTGCTGGTTGTCTCCGTAGGGTAAGACGCAAAGGGATGTCAGGATGTGGCTCTGCTGTCCATTGGTCCTGATCTGGGACTGCTGCCGGCTTGACTCTGCTATGATGAATCCAGGAATCGATTTCTGCTACCTTTACTGCAGTTGGGGTAGACAGGATGACGGTGTATGGCCCCTTCCAATGCGGTTCCAGCGGTGTCTTCTTCCAATCTTTGATCCACACCGAGGTACCAGGCTTGTAGGGATGCAGGGGTTCCGTCAAATTGATAGGCAACTGGTCCTGTATCCACGCATGGAGAGTCTGCAGAACAGAACTAAGAGCTAGAAGTTCTTGTCTGGTTATTTCTGAACCAATCTGCAGCAAACTACCTTTAACACCCTGCACTATTGGTGGAGGTTTGCCATACATAACTTCAAAAGGGGAAAATCCTGATGATTTCACAGGAGCTGAGCGTATTCTGAGTAAGGCTATTGGGAGAACCTGGGGCCACTTCAGGTGGGTCTCCTGACATAGCTTGGCTATCTGGGATTTTAAAGTTCGATTCATTCGCTCAACCTTCCATGAACTTTGGGGTCTATATGCAGTATGTAATTTCCATTGTATCTGTAAGGCACTTGCTAACTGCTGGGTAATCTGAGATACAAATGAGGGCCCATTGTCTGACCCTATTACTGCTGGAATTCCAAATCTGGGGATAATTTCTCTTAACAAAACTTTAGTAACTTCTCGGGCTTTTTCAGTCCTGGTGGGGAAGGCTTCCACCCACCCAGAGAAGGTACAGACTAATACTAACAAGTAGCGGTATCCATTGGCCTTTGGCATTTCAGTAAAGTCTACTTGCAGGTGGTGCATGGGGGTTACACCTCCCGACTGAACTCATGGTGGTGGTGTGGGACCCTGTTTGGCATTGTTCTTGGCACAAATTAGACACTGGCGGGCTACTGAGGCTGACAGGGCTCCCAATAAAGCGATACAAAAATGTGGTTTAAGTGCTTTCTCCATAGCACGCTTCCCATAATGTGTGGCTTGATGAAAGGCCTTGACAAAGGCTGGTCCCAATAATTCAGGGATCACTATTCGTCCTGGGGGTTGACTGCCCTCGGGTGGTGGCAGTTCAATCCATCCATCTTTCAGTACCCCCTCTTCTTTATTACAGTAGTAATCCAATTCTTTGGTGGTATATCGTGGTGTCCATAAATTAAGGGGTACTGGAAACAATACTGCTTGTATTGGTATGGCTTGTGGTGAAATTTGGCCTGTCATGGCTGCTTTACGTGCTGAAGCATCAACAAATCTGTTTCCTTGGGCAACTTCTCCTTTTCTCGCTTGGTGTCCTCGACAGTGTATGACAGCCACACGTGTCGGGGCCCATTCTGCGTCTAGTAACATCAATATTTCTGGGCCATATTTGATTGATTTGCCTCCCGACGTAATGAGCCCTCGTTCTTTGTAGAGAGCCCCATGTGCGTGCAAAGTGGTGAAGGCATATTTTGAGTCCGTGTATACGTTCAACAGAAGTCCCGCACCCAATACTAGTGCTCTGGTGAGTGCTATCAATTCTGCTTTCTGGGCTGATGTGCCTGATGCAAGAGCTGATGATTCAATGACTTTCTCCCGGGTGACTACTGCATACCCGGCACAGCGTCGTCCATTAATGATGAGGCTGCTTCCATCCACGAAATAGGTCTGATCAGGATTCTCTAGGGGCACGTCTGTCAGATCAGGTCGACTTGAGAATACAGTATCCATGACTTCTATACAGTCATGCTCTGGAGGGTCTTCGCTAACTGGTATCAGTGTGGCTGGGTTCAAGGCATGGCTCACTTCTAGTTGTATTTGTGGATTTTCACATAGCATGCTTTGGTATTTCAGCATTCGAGAATTGGTGAGCCAATGATTTGCTTTTTGTTCCATAAGGGCAAGTACCGCATGTGGTACTGTGACGCGTAGATTCTGTCCTAAGGTGAGTTTATCTGCTTCACTCACTAATAATGCTGTAGCTGCAACTGCTCTCAAACATGGGGGCCATCCTTTGGCCACAGTGTCCAATTGTTTCGATAGGTATGCTACGGGTCGCTCTCAATATCCCAATTTCTGAGTCAACATGCCTAGAGCGTTCCCTTGCATCTCATGCACAAATAGATGGAAAGGCTTGTGAACATCTGGCAACCCGAGTGCTGGTGACGACATTAATTCTTCCTTCAGGGTCTTGAAATCTGCGTCTTGCTCAGGTCCCCACTCTAGTGGCAACTTTTCTTCTCCCTTGGTGGCTTCATATAGTGGTTTAGCAATCGGAGCAAAGTTAGGTATCCATATCCGGCAGTACCCTGCTGCTCCCAGAAAGGCTCTGACTTGCTTTCTGGTAGTTGGGGTTGGGATACTGCACACGGCTTCTTTTCTCTCTCGTCCCAATTGTCGGCTTCCTTTAGTCAAACGAAAGCCCAAGTATTTTACTTCTTTTTGGCATAGCTGTGCTTTTGCTCTGGAAACTTTGTATCCAGCTTCATCTAATAGTTGCAAGAGGTCATTAGTGGCTTGTATACATTCACTTTCCGATGTGGCAGCTACCAGTAGGTCATCCACATATTGGAGGAGTACTCTTTTCTCAGGGGCCACAGGGTAACTTGAAAGATCCTGGTTCAGTGCAGCACTGAAAATGGTAGGTGAGTTCTTGAATCCTTGAGGCAATCGTGTCCAAGTAAGTTGGCCCCGTCTTCCTGAGACAGGGTCCTGCCATTCAAAGGCAAACAGCAATTGGCTAATTGGGGCTATTCTTATGCAAAAGAACGCATCTTTCAAATCCAAAACAGTAAAGTGGGTAGCTTCAGCAGGAATCAGTCCTAGGAGTGTGTAGGGATTCGGCACAACTGGATGTATGGTTTCAACTGCTTCATTCACTCTCCTTAGGTCTTGCACTGGGCGGTAGTCACCTGTCCCAGGCTTCTTTACTGGCAAGAGAGGAGTGTTCCATGGTGACTGACAAACTTTAAGTAGGCCATACTCCAGTAGTCTCAACAAGTGGCGATGGATGCCTTCAATTGCTGCTCTTGGAAGTGGGTATTGCTTGACATGTATTGGTTCTGCACTAGGCTTGAGATTCACAATTACTGGGGCTATATGTTTGGCCAGGCCTGGTGGATTGCCCTCTGCCCATACTCCAGGAGGGGCTTCAATGCTTTTCAGAGTAGGTTTGAAATAGGTATCAAGGATTGGCTCGGTACTATAGTATCTCCATTCTTCTTCCCAAGGAACAGTAAGCACCATCAGTCCAGCAGGTTTTGAATTCACTGTCATTTGCATTTCTCCTTTCTCAGTAAAGGATATTTGGGCCTGCAGCTTGGCTAGCATATCTCGTCCCAGTAATGGCACCGGGCACTCGGGCATGTAGAGGAATTGGTGCGTTATTTGTTGTCCTCCTAAATTACATATGCGGTTTTGAAGAAAAGGCTTTGTGGCTTTAGCGCCAGTCGCTCCCACAATGGTGACTGCTCTTGTAGAAAAAGGGGCTATTTGTTTATCTACTACAGAATGTTCTGCTCCAGTATCAACCATAAAGTCCATGAATTGGTCTCCTATTTGTATACTGACCATAGGCTCCTGGAGACCTAAAGCGAATTCGGAGCCCGGTCTGTCCTAATCTGCTTCATCTAAATCATAGGCTGTTGCGGCTGCCACTCCCTGTATGGCCTCCATTCGTTCTCGTTGAAATTGTTCTCGATTGGTTCCTCTGCGATTCTGGGGTCGGCCTCTCTCCCTTTCCCTCCAAGGGGCGTTTTCCCCTTCATCCTGAGAGGCTTCTTCGAGTCGCGGGCATGCACTTCTCCAATGTCCTTCTTCCCTGCAATAAGCGCATTGGTTCGCGCCTAATGGGGGCTGGTCATCTCCTCGGCCCCGCCCTCTTCCTCTGCTCCTTCGACTAGGGACACCTCCCCTTTTCTGTTCCACTATGGCCGCAGCCAAAAAATCTGCTTTCTTCTTCATCCTTCGATCACTTTCTTTCTGTCTTTCATTATCACGATTCACAAACACTTTATGAGCGACTTCCAGTAACTGAGTTGCATTCATGCCTGCAAACCCTTCTAATTTCTGTAGCTTACGTCTAATATCTGGTTGTGATTGGTTTACAAAAGCAGCATTCACCATGCATAGGCTTCCTGGTGCATCTGGGTCATAGGGAGTATACATCCTGTACGCTTCAGACAATATTTCATAGAATACTGCTGGGCTTTCATCTATGCCCTGATTAACTTCGGTCACTTTAGAGAGATTCATGGCTTTCTGACCCCCCTTTCGCAGACCTTGCATAAGGCCTTGGCGAAACCGTGATAGAGCTCTGGATCCTCTATCAGTATTCGGATCCCACTGGGGGTCTTCATTAGGGAATTCTTTTTTAGCTGCTTCGCGATTGTCTATTCCTGCTCCTTCCCCTCCCTCTGCCAGGGGATTGTCTGCTAGCCAATCAATAGCTGCTCGCTTAATTCGTGTCCGCTCCTCAGTAGTAAATAAAGTAGACAGGAGCTGACGGCAATCTGACCAAGTGGGTTGGTGAGTTTCCATAATAGTATGCATCAATTCTGTTAACTCTTGGGGCTTATCAGTGTAGAAAGCATAATGCAATTTCCAGTTCAGCAAATCAGTAGTGGAGAAGGGCACATATACTAGACTTAGGGGTCCCGCTACTATCTGGTCATCCTCATTTCTCACGGGCATTCCCGGGACTTGCCGTAGAGGCATCAATTTCTTGACAGGAGCTTTCTGTAGCTTAATAGAAACTTTCTTGACAGGGGCTTTCTGTCTCACAGTGCGCTTAGTCTGAGGCGCTTCGCTTGTTACAGATGAGCTTGCGCTGACAGCTGATTTTACGCTATCAGCCTCGCCTTGAGAGGACTCTTCCTCTTCTTCTTGCTCTGACTCAGCCTTCTCCTCAGTCTCAGGCGAGCCGGCATCCTCATTAAGAGGGGGGTCATCTATCTGCCCTTCTAGGTCTGGGTCTGGAGATGGGTCCCGCTGTCGCTGCGGTGCTGGCGCAGGATGTGGAGGCACTCTCACTGGGCGCTGGGCTTGGGGCTGTCTAATTACAACTCCCGGGGACTCAGGATCTACCAGAACAGGTTTCTGACTAGATTTCTCAGCTGTCCCTGCCTTCTGGGTCTGGTCTGTTAATGCTAACAATATTCTGCACTGTTCTTCGTAACAGCGCTGTGCCCAAGGGGGCGGATTCTCACAAATACTTAACCAAGAATCTATATAGGGGTACTGGTCGGGGTGCGCTGCTCGCACCTTCCGATGAACTGATTGAACAATTCCTATGCTAAATGTTCCATCTCGGGGCCACATGGGGTCTATGATGGGCCACTCCCTAGTACACAAAAGCTGTAATCGTGATGCAGTCATTTTTACTCCATAATCTCCTGAATATCCTTTATTAAAATACTTGATCATACATTCTAACGGAGTGTGCCTAGTAGACCCCGCCCCTCCCATATCGATGTGTGCGTGCAACAACAAACAGAAGGGAAAAGGAGGGCGGACCTTGGGTAAGGGGTCCTCACGGCCCTAGAAACTTTAAGGGAAACAAATAACAAGACAAGACGACGGTCGCTTCCTCCTTTTTACGACCTGGACGCGGTCGCCCGGCCAGGAAATGCGTTACTCAGGAGTCCGCCTTCACTTGGTCCGTGCTACCAGACCTCTCATTCACACTTCATTCACACAATCATGCTAGCAACGTATCCCAAAAACAGCCCAATCCTGTCTCTGCTGACTAGGCTATATCAAATTCCGAAATCAAAATCAAAAAGACGATAGTTTCACCCCGCGCATACTCATGCAGGGTTAGTCGGACCGTCTTGAGAGGTGATCAAGCTCTCTTACCAAATACCAAATTCCAAGTTTCAAAACAGCAGTTCTGTTCTGACTCATCTGTCTAGACATACCAAATCAAAACTATACTCACCGGATCCGGTCCCCGTTCCCGAGCAAGTGAATGAGTTGGACCTCGGACTCCCCTCACGGGTTCGAGGTGTTGGTTCCGTCCGGGTCCGGCACCCGCCGAAGCCTGGCCAAACTCCCTCCGATGCAACTGGACCGGTAGCGCCTGGGAGCCGAGCCCACGTCGGGAGGGCACGATCCCGGCAGGACCAAACCTGTAGAGGCGGAAAGTCGTGGTATATTGGCTCATATACCTCTACTAACCACACCTTCCCGGCCAACGCACCAAGAATATATAGCAGCAGAGAGCAGACAATCCAATGATACCAGGAGTCTGTTCAGAAGGTCCAAATCATTTATTTGTGCACAAGACTCAAGCAGAATCACATTCAAAATGGCTGAACAATGGTTTCTAGCAAAACAACAAGTTTTATACCTTTCTTTCCCATTCTAGACATAGACAAACTTTTCATTGGTCCCGGTACCCCTTCTTACACCTTCTATTGGTCCCGGTACCGTTACGTAGTCATCCAATGAGGACCTTTGACTGGGCTCAGCACCTGCTTCCCCCCCTTATGGTCCCAATTACAATGGTCAGTTCTTCCAACTTTGATACTTTTCTCCTCCAAGGTCGCTAACCAGCTGGAATACGTGGGAAAGCAGGGCACTGTAACCTTTCTCTCAACAGAGTTAATTAATTCCATAGAAGCTTCACACATCTTATCAGTATTAATTAAAAGTGTTTACTGTCTTTTCTAAGTTTCGTTTCTGCTTAGCTATGTTCAGTTAAGCTGAGTTAAGTTTCAATTCTATGGAGGCTATATTGGGGGGGGGGTTCAGTCCTCTGGGCCTAACCACAGGCTTCATTTACAGGTCAAGCTGCTTAGGCCTGCCTGCCTGGTTCAATCAGCGTGGATCATAGGCCTTCGCCTACCACAGTAGAAGTCTTAATTGTAACACAGGCATCCACAGGCATCCACATGGCTGGGTAGTCTGGCAGCTTGTGATGCTACAATCAAACAACTTGGTGTTTCTAAGAAGCTGTGTAAATAATATTTTGTAGAAATAAAAGTGCACACATAGTTGGGTCTGTCTTCCATGCTATATGAGGGACCTAAGAAGTTCACTAGTCATGACAACTCTTTAGATCATATTGTGATGAAAAAACAACCAAGCAGCTGGGTTGTTCTGGTAGGCTGAGAGCTCTGAAATTAACTAGGTCCTAGCAGAAGCTTAGGTGCTCACGTAGCTATGTCTGTCTTACAGACTATAAAGAGGAATTATTGGGCAAGTTGTTTGTGCAATGGCTATGACTATTACTGGGCATTTACATTGAGGATAGGCATAGGAAAGGTGGATTCTGGAATGGGGATACTATATGCTCTTTAACCAGAAATCTTACAGATGATGACACTCTGTGGGCGACATCTGGGATTTGGTGTGGACAGAGAATGTAGCTCATCTTTAACTACTACCGGAAAGGCATGAACTGAATATTAAATACTAAAATAACCTGGCAAACTGGATAGGCTGGATGATCTTGTTCTGCTGCCATTTACTAGGTTACTATTTAGATTTGCTTATCCTCACACTTAAATCGTTATCATTGCTCTGATACGGTTTCATGTTTTCTCAAACTTTGATTGTTATTTATTTGCATTAACTCGTTTTAGCAGGGTAACATATAAAAGTTGAAAATAAATACAAATTTCTCAGAATCACAACAGGCAAGATCTTAGTAAGAGAAGCAAGGACAGAACAAATAAAAAGCTCCAAAATAATTTTTGATATGGAATATTTTAACGATTTACATGTCAAACTTTTAAATTGTGATACAGGAATTAAATTAGGCTAATGTACCATCAGTGGAGTTGTCCCAGAAGCATGCGCTTGCTTTATGCATCCCAGCACCATTCTTTTGCATAATCACACAGGTAACTGTTAATGTAAAGAAGAAAATTAGTGTAACCACTTCAGTGACAAATGAATGTATAAACACCCATATATATCCTCTCTCCTACCCCAATACCCGATCTGATCTGCAAGCAATTCACAAATGCTGACAGGCTCCAGTTATAACTTCGGCTTTTTGGTCACATCTATACCATGTGTGCCAGATCCTAGATTCCAGGTTCTAGGACAGAAAGCTAGATGGAGTTGGGCAAAATAAGGATCAAGTGGAATGAAAGACTGTATGAGCCCTGCACAGCCCCAATGCCCCTTTGGTATGCTTATACCCCGGAATGAGATCTAAGATTCACATTCAGGCAGCCTACTACAACAAACTGTGACTTTACTTGTCACAAAAAGAAAAACAGAAATGACCCATGGGTCTATGTACTAGGAATAAGCTTGCAAGAACAAACAGGCAAACAACAGAATTATAGTTTCTATCACAATTATGGCAAAAGCAAGAGATTCTTAACAAGGACTTTCCTCTGCACATAACTACAGCAAATAGCAAGTTCCCTTGGGCTTTTAATGATCTCTGGACCCTATCCAAGGTTCCCAAGTATAGGGGGAATAAAAAATAACATTAAAAAAAAAAACAGAAAAGAAAAAAAGTCCCACTGGCAAGTGATTCAGTTGCAACTGTTCACAAAGCTCTTTACGCTGGGACCCCACAGTATTTATCAGATCTGCTCCAATTTCATACCCCCAATCGCCTTCTCAGAGCAATCCATGTCAACCATCTGGTCCTCCCTGCAGCCACCAAGGCACATCTTGAACAGACCTGGAAGTCAGCCATCTTTTACCTGGGTCCTGCATTATGGAACTCTCTACCTCCTACTCTCCGCTCTGAAAAAACACTTTTGTCAAATTCAAAACACTGCTGAAGACGCACCTTTTTCAGATTGCCTTTGACCTCTCCCACAGCAGTTCTCAGAAAGTCAACCGCTACCTGCCCCTTCCCCTCTGACCTGAGACACCCTCTAGACCTTTTCGACCTTCTCTGACTTCTGTCCTCTTCTGTCCTATCAAAACTCTGGAGTTCCTTTCATTTTTCTTTTTAATTATATCGATATTGTAAATCGCTTTGAGGCACTGTCCATTAGGGCGGTATGTTGTTGTTAAGTGCAGTCGAGTCGGTGTCGAATTATGGCGACTCTCTGGATAGTTGTCCTAAATTGTGCCCGGTCTTCAGTCAGGCGGCTCATTGTTGACAGATTAGCACTTGTAGTTGCTGTTATTGCATTGATCCATCTCATTGCTGGCCTTCCTCTATTGCGTTGATCTTCTACCTTGACAAGCATGATGTCTTTTTCTAATGTTCTCTTTCTTTGCATGATGTGTCCAAAGTATTAAAGTTGAAGTCTTGTCATCTGAGCTTCTAAAGAAAGCTTAGGTTTGATCTCCTCTAGTACTGACTGGTTTGTTCTTCGAGCGGTCCATGGTATATGCAGTATTCGCTGCCAGCACCATAATTCAAAGGCATCAATTTTCTGCCTGTCTTATCTTTTCACTGTCCAATTTTTGCATCCATGTGATGTTATTGAAAATACCATGGCTTGAATGAGTCAAATCTTTGTATGGAGAGAGACATCTCTGTTCTTGAGAATCTTGTCTAGGTCCTTCATAGCCATTCTGCCCAGAGCAATGTGTCGTCAGATTTCTTGACTGCTTGTTGCTTCTTTATTGATAGTTGATCCAAGTAGGTTAAAGTTGTCCACAATTTCAATTTATTTTCCATCAACGATGAACTTATTGATTTTGCCAGTTGTCATGATCTTTATCTTCTTTACATTAAGGTGCAGGCCCATTTTAAGACTATGTTCCTTGATCTTGAGAAGAAAATATTTCAGATCATCTTCACTGTCAGCCAGTAATGTAGTATCATCAGCACATCAAAGGTTGTTGATGAATCTTCCACCAATCTTCACACCTCGGTTGTCACCATACAATCCTGCTTCACTGATGATTTGTTCTGCATATAAATTAAACAGGTGGGGGAAAGTATGCAGCCTTGACGTACACCTTTGCTGATTTTAAACCATTCTGTTTCTCCTTGTTCCGTTCAAACTGTTGCTTCTTGATCAATGTACAGATTGTGCACGAGAACGATCAGGTGTTCTGGTATACCCATGCTTCTTAATGTGGCCCAGAGTTTCTCATGGTTTACACAGTCAAAAGCCTTGCTGTAGTCAATAAAACACAAATAGATATCCTTTTGGTATTCTTAAGTCTTTTCAAGGATCCATCTCACATCCACGATAATGTCTCTCGTTCCTCACCCTTTCCTGAACCCCGCTTGCACTTCAGGTAGTTCTTGTTCCAGGTATGGCTGTAGTCTCTGTTGAATAATCTTCAGTAGAATCTTGCTGGCATGTGGGATCAGATTGATTGTGCGATAATTTCCACTGTCAGTTGGATCACCTTTCTTTAGTATTGGTATAAACACAGATCTTTTCCAGTCAGTTGGCCATGATGTTGTTTTCCAAATTTCCTGGCAGAGCCTTGTAAGTAGGATAACAGCTGCATTATATTGCTGTAATACTTCTATGGGAATGCCATCAATGCCTGGTGCTTTGTTCTTTGATAAAGATTTCAATGCTGCTTTGACTTCTTTCATCACCAATGGTTCCGGATAATAACGTACAGGTTGAAATGGCTACTGGTCCATTTCATATTTATCATATAAAAACTCTGTATATTCTTTCCACCTTTTCTTGATCTTCTCAGCATCATTCAACATAGATCCTTGAGCATCCTGTAACATTCCAATTCGAGGTTGGAATTTTTCTTTAACTCTTGTAGCTTTAGGAAAGCTGATCTTGTTCTTCCTCTAATAGTTTCTGCTTCTGTTTCCTTGCATGCGTCATTGTAGTACTTTTCCTTGTCCTGTCTTGCTGCACATTGGAAATCTCTGAGTTCTGCAATTGCCTCTCTTTGGCTTTAGCTTCTTTGCATTTCTGGGCAATTTTCAGAGTTTCTTCCATCATCCATTTTGGCCGTTTTTGCTTTTTTACCTTTTGTAGAGACTTCTTGCTTTCTTCCAACTCAGCCTTCTTGATGTCATTCCATAACTCTTCTGGAGCTCTGTCATTTGTATCTAAACAGCAAATCAATTTTGCAGGCAGTCCTTAAATTCCAGTGGTATATTCTCAAGGTCATATTTTGCTACATTCATGAGTGGCTTGCTCTTTTTCAACTTCAGCTTGAGATTGCATACTAGTAGTTGGTGATCTGTACCAAAGTCAGCTCCAGGTTTTGTCTTTGTTGATGTTATAGAGCTCTTCCATCATTGACTTCCACAGAGGTAGTCAATTTGATTTTTGTACAATCCATTGGGTGAAGCCGCTTGTGTTGCTGGAAGAAGGTGTTTGAGATGAAGAGATCATTGGTCTTGCAGAATTATAATCAGTCTTTCTCTAGCTTTTCTGTTGCCAAGTCCATATTTTCCAACCATTTTGCCTTCTTCTTTGTTGCCAACTTTTGCGTTCCAGTCACCCATGACTATTGGGATATCCTGTTTGCATGTCCTGTCAATTTCAGCTTGTACTTGTTCATAGAACTCATCAATGTCTTCCTCTTCTGCAGCTGTTGTTGGGGCATATACTTGAATTATAGTTGTGTTGATAGGCATTCCTCGTAGACGAATAGAGATTAAGCGTTCACTGACTGCATTGTATTTTATTACAGTTCTTGCAAGTTTCTTCTTAATTATAAATGCAACACCATTTCTTCTTTGTCTTTCATTTCCAGCATAGTAGACCATGTGATCATCTGATGCAAAGTGCCCGATGCCAGTCCATATCAGTTCGTTGACCCCCAACAGATCAAGTTGTACATGTTCCATTTCCTTCTTGACCACCTCCAACTTCCCATGGTTCATGCTTCGTACGTTCCATGTCCCAATATGTAAGACATCTTTGCAGCTTCTGACTCTCATTTCATGTGCAGCTACATCAGCAGTCAGACGTCCCGAGGGCTTTGATCCAACAGATCATGAATGCTGGCTTTACTCTGAAAAGTCTCCAGCATCTCCCCAGTAGCCAGTTGAGTGCCTTCTGATCTGGGGATCTCTTCTTCCAGCACTATAGTGCAATTTGTTTTGTTGTGACTATCCATTGAGTTTTCATGGCAAGATACAGAAGTAGATTTCCAGGCCTTTCTTCTGCGCAGTTTAAGTTTAGTGTTGTTGCTGTTGTCACAGAAATGTGATCCTCCGCCGCCAATACTGTCCCATTCTGCTGCTGCCCAGATGGGTGGTTTGTCTTGGCCTGGCACCTCAGCTGAGAACTGTCCATCTTGGGAGATCCTGCCAGTAGTTAAACTACCGATAGCTTAGCCCTCAGCATCACTGATGCACACAAGCCCTCACAGCCGACAAGCTGCAAACCAAGTGAAAGGCAGTATAGTAAGTGTTTAATAAAGATAAAGAACAAAAAAAAAGTCAAGAGGTGTCCCAAAAATTGCTGAGGTTCTCTCTTGGTCCATCTTCCTGCAGCAAATCTGGAGTGTAGGAGGGAAGGATTTTTCTCTGGCTTCCCAAGGGTTAGCTGGAGCTAAAAGGAAAGTATCCTTTGTGGAGTAATCCTGGGTCATACTCCAGGGGGCTGGGCTCTAGCATGAATATTGTCATCTTTCCCCGGTCCTCTCTCTAGGTAGGAAGGGAACACATAGTAGTCCTCAGAGAAGGCTGAGACCTTAAATTTTGCAGCAGGATTTCCTCTGAGTCATAGCACCTCACAGAAATGCTGTCTGTGTTTTATTAGTTGCTTTTCAAATTTCAGGCTGGAAAAAAGTCTGGTGGATAAGCCAGCTGACTATCCCTTCCATTCAGTCCTGCCTTTAGCTCAGTTCCTCTCCAGAAACATGTATTGTTTGTGTGTGTACTCCAGCATGAGGATGCCTCCGTCATTCCTTTCTCTATCCTTCCTGCCATCTGGAGGAGGTGTTAACTCCAACAGTGCTGGACTAGAGTGAAAGGCGAAATTAGACTTTACCTGCTAATTGTCTTTCTTTGAGTCCCTCCAGGCCAGTCCAGTACGTATAGGTTTTCTCCGCCCACCAACAACTGACTGACTATGACAGAATTCTGATGTTACCTTACAAGAGCGCCCCCTTCAGCTCCAGAATCCAGTCTCCCACTGACAAAGCAGACTCCTACCAAAACCTTAAAAATTCAAACAGCAAAACAAAACAGAAGATGTATGCTTAGTACAACTGAGACTTCCCCCCCCCCCCCCACCAAATGCAGTATGCAGTGAGGACGGAGAACGGGCAACCCACGAAGTGGCCCAATTATATACAATGTATGGCAACTGTCTCCCTGAGAAGATACCCACCAAAAGGACACCAGCTGTGCTGTATCTCTGAACCCGGCCAAATCGCTTAATATGACCTCAGATACTGGAACCTGTGCCAAGGTCAATGGACTCACCACGAGCACCGGAGCTTCATGACCAAGAATTTCCTAATCCAGGTGGGACCTGGTCTGGCCTGGAGGGACTCAAGGAAAAACAATTAGCAGGTAAGGTCTAATTTCATCTTCCTAATCATTCCTCCAAGCCAGTCCAGGATGTATGGGATGTACCAGAGCAGTACGTAAGAATGGATAGGACCTGTGAGTCCAGCTTGAAGCACCATGTGCAGGTTACATGTGACTCACAAAATGTGAGTCACATGTAGCCTGCACATCCAACCGATAATGACAAGTAAAGGTATGCAGCGACAACCATGTCGCTGCTCTGCAAATATCCGCCGGCAGCACCAGACTGTACTCTGCCCATGAAGTTGCCTGTGATCTAGTTGAATGCACCCTAAGCCCTGCTGGGACCCTTTGGCCTCGGCTCACATAAGCGACTGTGATGGTCTGTTTGACCCAGCACACAATGGAGGCTTTAGAAGCCGCCTCTCCTCTACGAAGGTCCCCAAACAACAGAAATAAGTGGTCCGACCTGCAGAAGGACTGTATTCACTTGAGATAGTGCCACAACATCATCCGTAGATCCAGAAGGCGCAGTTGACGGTCCTCTGCTGATATTCCCTGGCTGGGAAACACCAGCAAGGAAACCTCCTAGTGTAAATGAAATCCAGAGACTACTTTTGTTAGGAAGGATGGTACGGGATGCAAGGACTACCTTCTTGGTTGACAATAGCAAAAAATGTTCCTGCAAGAGAGAGCCTGCAGCTCCGAAATTCTCCTGGCTGAGCAAATTGCTACCAGAAACACCATCTTCAACGTAAGGTCCCTTAGTGATGCTGTTGCGAGCGGCTCGAACAGCATCCCTGTGAGCACCGCCAACACTAAATTAAGGTCCCAAGGAGGCACTACCATCTGAAACGGAGGCCATATCTGCTTCACTGCCTTTAGGAACTGAACGACATCCAGCTGGACCGTCAAGACTGCCCTCGCAGTCTTCCTCCGTAGCATGAGATGGCAGCTAGCTGAACCTTCAGGGAATTAAGAGCCAAGCCCGTCTCCAGTCTCTGCTGTAAGAACAACAAGATGTCTGGAAGAGAGCTGGAAAATGGCCAAATGCCTCTCAATGAACACCAATCCTCAAACATTCGCCAGATGCGAACATAAGCCAAGGAGGTTGCATTCTTCCTGGTTTTTAACAGGGTAGAAATAACTGCAGAGTCATAACCTCTTCGTCTCAGGCAAGCCTGCTCAAAAGCCAAGCCGTAAGCGAGAATCAATCCACCTGTGGCATGAGTAGTGGCTCCTGTGACAGCAGGTTGATCCTGTTGGGCAGCCACCACAGCTTTATAGATCAGAAGGCGAATTAGGTCCATGTACCAGGGCCTCTGTGGCCAGTCTGGAGCAATGAGAATCACCGGACTTTGTGAGATTCGATCCGCTGCAGGGTCCGCCCGATGAGGGCCCATGGCAGAAAGACATACAGTAGGCCCTGTGAAGGCCAAGTCTGTGCCAGAGCGTCGAGCCCTTCTAACATATGCTCCCTGCGCCAACTGTAAAAACGGCTTGTCTTGGCATTGGCTAGGGAAGCCATGAGGTCCATCACTGGTTCCTCCTCCTCCCACAGAGCGTGATCTTGTGATAGACAGCCACATTCAGTTCCCATTCTCCTGGATCCAAACGATGGCAACTAAGGAAATCTGCATACACATTGTCTTTTCCTGCTACATGTGCCGTGGAGAGCACCGTCAGATGCCTCTCTGCCCAATATAGGAGGGGATGAATCTCCTCCACTAGGGTCGCACTGCTCATGCCCCTATGCTGGATGACATAAGCCACCATGGTCGCACTGTCCGAGCACACCCTCACTGCTTTCCCGACTAGCAAGGGTTGGAAGCATTGCAGGGCCAAAAATACCGCTTGTATATCCAGCTGATTGATGGACCACACTCTTTCCTGTGGCAACCACAGGCCCTGGGTAACCTACATCAAACAATGAGCACCCCACTCTGTGAGACTGGCATCCACCATGACCAGGATCCATTGTGGTTGTTCCAACGGAATGCCGGCTGTGAGGTGCTTGCTTGGTCTCCACCAGACCAGACTCCTTCGGGCCTCCTCTGGACACGGCAAACTTAGAGACAAGGAATGATGCCACGGAGACCAGTGTGAGAGGAGTGCCTGCTGCAGGAGTCTGATATGGGCCCTTGCCCATAGTACAAGGTCAAGGGCTGCCACCATTGACCCCATCAACTAGATGCTGATGGCTCCTGTGTGTGCAGGAACCACTCTATCTGACCCTGAATCTTGAGTACCCTGTCCTCCAGCAGCAACACCACACCTTTCCGTGTGTCGAAGAGGGCTCCGAGGTAGACCAGGCTTTGCACTGGTTGCAGTTGACCTTTGGCTGGGTTGACCACCCATCCCAGGTTCTGCTGGAACTTCATCACCTGCTGCGTAGTGATGAGACTCTCGGCTGTGGATTTTGCCCTGTTATACTAGTCGTCCAAATAGGGATGCAATAGAATGCCCTCTCGGTGCAGGGCCACCGCCACCACCACCATGTACTCGGTAAAGGTGAGGGGTGCTGTTGCCAGACCAAAAGGCAGGGCCCGGAACTGAAAGGGTCCCATGGGTACTGCAAACTTCAGGAAACGCTGATGTTCTGGCAGGATAGGAATATGCAGATAGGCTTCCGTAAGATCTAGTGCGGAGAGAAACTCGCCCTGGCGCACTGACGTAAGGTTTCCATCTGGAAATGCAGAACCCTGAGAGCATGGTTGACCTGCCTGAGGTCAAGAATAGGCTGGAAACTGCCCTCCTTCTTGGGCACCATAAAATAGATGTAGCATCGATCTAATCCACACTGATCTTGGGGTACTGAGACTACTGCCTAGAGATGCAACAAGCGCCTAGCGTCTCTTGCACCGCCCTTGCTTTCTCCGGAGCCTTACAGGGTGACTGGACGAAAGCGTCGGCAAGGGGTCATGCAAACTCCAGCATGTACCCTTCCCATATGATCTCCAGTACCCATTGGTCGGTTGTGATACTGGCCCAGGCAGAATAAAATGGTTGTAACTGACCACCGATTGCCACCATTTCCACCTAGGCTGTCCTGACATCATTGAGGTCTCTTGACAGGGATCTGCAGGGATGAATCTGATCCCTGACTAGAAAGAGTAGTTACTCACCTATAACAGGTGTTCTCCAGGAGCAGCAGGAATCAGTCCTCACATATGGGTGACATCGACGTCGATGGAGCCCCCATGCGGAGCATTTCCCCAGCTTTCTAAGAAAGCCTTTGGGAATACACCCATGCATGCGTGGTCCCCTTCCCGCCAAAGGTGCCATTTTGCTCAGTCAGATGACATAGCCAAAAGACAGCACAAAAAACAAAATGAACTATGTGCAACTGCAACTCCTAGGGGAGGAGGGAGGGTTGTGAGGACTGATTCCTGCTGCTCCTGGAGAACACCTGTTACAGGTGAGTAACTACTCTTTCTCCAGGACCAAGCAGGAAGTCAGTCCTCATATATGGGTGACTCCCTAGCTCTGGGCTACCAAGAACCCAGGCTGAAAAATAGAGCTCCCTCTGTGAAGCCTCAGCATCAGGGAAAGAATTTTACTGAGAACAGATCCCACCGGTAGCCCAACAAGAGGGCTGGAGGGCAGGAGTTGCCTAAACCTCAAAGAGATTCCGGAGTACTGCCTGACCAAAAGCACTGTCCCTACGGGACTCCCTCTCCAGGCAGTAATGGGCTGCAAAAGTCTGGCTTGAGGACCAAGTTGCAGCCCTGCAGATGTCTGTCAGCGGTACAGAACGGAGATGAGCTACTGATGCAGCCATTGCCCAGACACGGTGGGCTGTGACTTGACCCTGCAAGGGAAGGTCTGCTGCCCTGTAAGCCCAGGCGATACAGTCCGCCACCCATATGGTATGCAGGACTTCCTCAGCCCGGCTGGCATGGGGCCTAGGGAAGAATTTTGGAAGAACCACACCTGATTGAGGTGGAAAGAGGAGACTACCTTCGGGAGGAACTTAGGATGAGTCCTAAGGACCACCCTGTTCCTATAGAACGAGTGTATGGTCTGTCACAGACCAGGTCTTGAAGTTCACTCACTCGCCTGGCCAAGGTCAGTGCCACTAGGAAAAGAGCCTTCCAGGAAAGGAAGCGGAGAGGACACGTAGCCAACGGTTCAAAGGGAGGGCGAGTAAGCTGCTGCAAGACCACATTCAACGCCCACTCAGGGGCTGGTGGACGTAGAGGAGGCTTTAGCAAAAGCAAGCCCCTGAGGAAGCGGGACACCAAGGGGTGAACCGATAAAGAGTGTCCTTCTACCAGCGAGTGGTGGGCTGCCAGAGCAGAAAGGTGTACCCGAACAGAATTGGACTTAAGACCCTGATTAGACAAATGCAGCAGGTACTGAAGCAGCACTGGCACAGGGCAGGAGAAAGGGTTCTCCTGACGTTGGTCACACCACAAGGAGAACCGTTTCCACTTCAGGGCATAGGTCTTTCTGGTGGATTGCTTCCTAGAGGCCAAGACCACCTCTTCAACTTCCTGAGGTAGGCCCTAGGGAGCCAGCACTACCCTTGCAGCCTCCAGGCTATCAAATTGAGATTTTTGAGATTGGGGTGCAGAAGGGAACCCTGATCCTGAGAAAGAAGATCGGGTTGCAATCCCAGAGGGAGTGGGGTGTCCACCGCCAGCTGTAACAGCAGCGGGAACCAGGGCAGCCTCGGCCATCTGGGGGCTACCAAGATGACCGAGGCCCTGTCCCTTAGAATCTTGAATAAGGTTCGGGCCACCAGGGGTGTAGGAGGAAACGCATACAGAAGGCCCTTGGACCATAAGATCAGGAAGGCATCCGCTGCGAATCTCTTGGGATGCGGTTGCCTGGAGCAGAACTGAGGCAGCTGCCGGTTCAGGGGACTGGCAAAGAGGTCTATGGATAGAAATCCCCATTTCAGGGAAATGTTCTGAACCACCAAAGGGTGCAGTTGCCATTCGTGAGGCTGCAGAACCCTGCTCAATCTGTCTGCCAGGAAGTTTTCATGGCCAGGAAGATAGACTGCCCTGAGCAGCATATTGTGTTGAAGTGCAAAGGAGCAGAGGGCCTGCGCCTCCTGACACAGGAGCCTGGACTCCATGCCCCCTTGTTTGTTCACACAGAAAATCGCCACCTGGTTGTCTGTCTGTACCAAGACAGACTGGTGGGCCAGGGTGTGAGCGAAGGCTTTGAGGGCCTACGTATCGCCCTGAGTTCCAGGAGATTGATCTGTTGCGTGGCCTCCCATGGAGACCACAGGCCCTGAGTGCACTTGTCCAGACAATGTGCACCCCAGCCCAGCAAAGAGGCATCGGTCGTGAGTACCACAGTGGAAAGAGGTACCTGAAAAGGAATTTCCTGTAGAAGGTTGGGGGGGGGGGGGGTGTAGCCACCACTGCAGGGAGTTCAGGAAGGGTTTGGACACCCTTACTTTGTCTCTGAGGCTTCCTGTAGCCTGCCTCCACTGAGTTCGGAGACACCACTGTGCAGTACTCATATTCAGCCGGGCATTGGGGGTCACATGCACTGTCGAAGCCATGTGGCCTAGGAGCCTTAGACAGAGTCTGGCGGAAACCAGTGTGTTGTCTAGAAACCGTCTGGCCAAGTCCATCAGTCTTCCCGCTCTGTCTTCTGGCAAGTAAGCTGTTGCTTGCAGGGAGTCTAACCGTGCTCCTATGAACTCCAGGTTCTGGGAAGGGAGCAAAGAGGACTTTGCGAAGTTTATGACGAAGCCTAGTTGCTGAAGGAGAGACACAGTACGGAGGGTGGCTTGCCTGGCCTCCTGGAGAGTCTGACCCCTGATGAGCCAGTCGTCCAGGTAGGGGAAGACAAAGATACCCTGGTTTCTCAAGTAGGCTGCCACCACTGCCAGGCACTTTGTGAAGACCAGTGAGGTGGAGGTTAGGCCAAAGGGCAGTACCCTGTACTGAAAATGGTTTCCTCCTACCACGAACCTTAGGTATTTTCCGTGGTCTGGATGAATGAGGATGTGAGTGTACGCATCCTTCAGCTCTAAGGAGCATAGCCAATCTCCCTGCTGGAGGTAGGGCAGCAGTGTTCCAAGAGTAAGCATCTTGAACTTTTCCTTTTCCAAGAATTTGTTGAGATTTCTCAAGTCCAAAATGGGTCGGAGACCTCCAATTCTCTTTGGCACAAGAAAGTACCTGGAGTACAAACCCTGCCCCAGCTGGTGGGGAGGTACAGGCTCCACTGCCCTGTCTTGAAGAAGACCTTGCAGTTCCTGGAGAAGGAGTTCCTGATGCAGAGTAGGCCTTGGAGGCTCCCCTGGGAAGTAGGAGGGGGGTACTTGAGTGAAATGGAGCATATAGCCCTTCTGGACTATGCTTAGTACCCAAGCATCTGCTGTGATGGGCGGCCACTGGTGGGCAAACAGGGCCAACCGACCTCCCGTGCTGAGATGAGCCAGCAGAGGTGGAGAGGCTATGCAGTGGGAGTCAAAAACCGCCTACCTGCTGAGTTGGAGCAGGAGCTGCAGGCTTGGGGCTTTCTGCCTACGGGGCCCATGTCCCTGCCCCTTGGCTTGCTGACCCTGCTGGGGAGCCGGGGAGGCCAGATAATGAGGGAAAGGTTTGTAGGCAGATGCCTTCCTCGGGTAAAAGGACTTTTTCCCCGAGCCCTTCTTCTTATGAGAAGGGGCAGACGTTTTTCTGGACAACCTTGTCCTTGTCAGAGTCTCGGACTCGAGCTCAGCGATCTTTTCGGCCATGGGCTTGCCGAAGAGGTTTTCACTCCGGCATGGGACATCGACCAACTTGTCCTGTACCCATGGCTTGAGGTCCGATGACTGTAGCCATGCCTGGCGTCGAGCACCGATGCCGGCCGCCGCTACGCGGGCCGAAGCCTCGAAGCCATTGTAGGCTGCCCGGGAGATGAATTTGGAGCATTCCCGGATCCCCGAGGACAAGGACTTGAACCTCTGCAAAGGTTCCCCAGAGAGGCCAGCTGAGAACCCGGCTATCTCCTTAGCCAGGTCCCGCAAGTACATGCTCATGTACAGCTGGTAGGACTGGACACGGCAAGCAAGCATCGAGCCCTGGCAGCACTTTCTGCCGATGGCATCTAGGCTTCGGGCCTCCCTGCCGGGGGGCACCACGGAGTGCATCTTCTGGCTCTTCAGACGATGCATGGCTGATTGCACAACCATAGAATGGTGCGGCAGCTGTGCCTTCTGGAACCCAGGGCTCTTTCTGACTCAATACATGGAATCGATCCGCTTGCTCAAAACTGGCGCAGAGGCCGGTACCTCCCACATTTGGAAGAGGAGCCGTTCCAGCATCGGAGGAACTGGCACAGTAAAGGCCTCCCGCGGGGGAGAGTCGTACTGTAGGGTGTCGAGCTCTTCGGCTCGAGGCTCCTCCTCGGGATCCACAGGAACATTCAAAGCCTTGGCCATGTCCCTGACAAACTCCGAGAACCGGGTGTTCTCCGGCGGGGACCTACTTCGGGACTCGGACTGCGGTGAGTCTGAAGGGACACACCGAGTCCGGAAGGTATCGGGGGACTCCTCGTCCTCCGTCTCCCACGCAGACTCATCCGAAGAAGAGTCGAGAGGCTCCGACCATGCGGGCTCCGGCAACACCCGCCCCGACGCCGGGGCCATCAGCGTCGACGCCCTCGGTCCCGAACGGGAGGTCGAGGGAGACCGTGACCGAGTCCGGACTTGGGCCTTCATGGCTTCGAGAACCGGCTCGGTCTCCGGGGTCGATTTAGACGTCGACGTCCCGGTGGTTGGGGCAGATGCACCAGTCAGGCTGGCCATCAGCACGCGCTGCTGATCCATGAAGGCAGACAGTCTGCACTCCAATGCTGTCAGCCTGAGTCCAAGTTCAGGAGACTCAGCAGCCACCGACTCGGGCTTCGGCAGTGCCGGGCCCGACCTCGGCTCCCTGGGAGGAGAATCCTCGAGGAGAACAGGACTTATGTGCTCGACGGACTACGGCTCTACACGGGATACTTTAGTTGGCTTCTCCAGCTCCAATGGCCCGGGGCGGCAGTCAGGGGTCCGAGACCTGGCCCTCGAGGAACCAGGGGCGTCCTCCGACACCGCCCTCACTAGCTTTCTCTTCCTCTTATGCTCCCGACTGGTGGACCCCCTTTCAGAGGAACTCCGACGAAGCTCGGGGTCCGACTCCCGAGACTTCGAGGCCTCCGACGAGGTCCGGGCTCGACCGGAGGCAGAGTCAGAAAAAATTCTCTCCATCTGATGCTGCCGGCTTCTGAGTGCCTTTGTGGACATCTTTCCACACGGGACACAGACCTTGGGATCATGGTCCGGCCCGAGGCAACGCAGGCAGCAGTCGTGTGTGTCGGTAAGAGACATGAGCTTCTTACAACGATCACACTTTTTAAAACCACTGGAGGACATCGGGGAAAAAAGGACCCCCGCGAGGTCAAAAGACCGGCCCTCCAGGGAAAAAGAAAAAGAGCGAGAACGCGTGCCACGAAGGGCAAAAAAACGAAAAATAGAGATCGGGTCGATACCGGCGTACCGAACCCAGGCGGGAAGGGGAACCGGCGTCGAACCAGACAAAAACAGAGCGAAAATCACAGAAAAAAATCAAACTTCCGGGTGACAGGGACTCACGTCCATTGGGCTCCATGGAAAAAGAAAGACTGAGCAAGATGGCACCTTTGGGCGGGAAGGGGACCGCGCATGCGTGGGTGTATTCCCAAAGGCTTTCTTAGAAAGCTGGGGAAATGCTCCGCATGGGGGCTCCATCGACGTCGATGTCACCCATATGTGAGGACTGATTCCTGCTTGGTCCTGAAGAACTCTTGTAACCCTGAAAGGGCTGCCCCCTGTTTCCATAACACCCTCTCATGTATGGAGTGAACCGATTGGCCCTAAACCTCTGGAAAGCCTTAGGCTGACCCTGAGGCAGAGCCCCCTGCTTCAGACCCTTTGGTTGATCCTCCAGCAAACGGCCTTCCTTTGTGTCGCCTAGGTCCTTGACTAACTTGCTCTGCGCCTCGCCAAACAGCAACTTACCCTTGAAAGGGAGTTTGCTGAGCCTGGACTTAGAAGAAGCATCTGCTGACCAATTGCACAGCCACAGAAAATGACAGGCTGCCACAATCGAGGCCATGGTCTTAGAGGAGGACTGCACCAAATCATAGAATGCATCTGCCAAGTACACTGAAGCCGACTCCAGCTTCACACCTTCCGATGCCGGATGCCCCTCCAGATCAAGTGGTGCTAACCCCTGAAGTCAGTGGATGGAAGCCCTTGACATACAAGCCCTGCAGATATAGGCTTGCAGGATCAAGGCACTGGTTTCAAACACTTGCTTCAGAAGCGACTCTAGCTTGCGGTCCTGAAGATCCTTGAAGGTTGTGCTTCCCTCCACCGGGATGGTGGTCTTTTTTGTCATTGCTGAGACAACGGCATCCACCTTTGGCATGTGCAGGAGGTCTCGCTTATCCTGCAGTATAGTGTATAAATGGCCCATTGTCCTGCTACCCTATAACATAGCCTCTGGAAATTCCCATTCAGCCTCAATCATTTTCCTAATCGCCCTATGGACTGGAAGGCACACCTAAGCCCCCTTGAAATCCTGGAGCAAAGGATCTTCCAGGGTGCGTGAACCACCGTAGTGGGGGCACAATATTCAATGCTGCCAAGGAATGTTTAATGAGAACAGACAATTTCCTCCTTTGAAACACCCTCACTATGTTCGGATCATCACTTGAAGGAATTTCACCCTTCTCCAAAATTGCGCCCCCCAGCTCATCCCAAAGGTCTGAGGGACCCTCCCCAAGTTCTTCTGAAGTCTAGAATGGTGGAGAGACCTGACCTGGTCAGTCATCAGGATCCTCTATACTTTTCTTAACTGGCCCTATTTTCAGGGTCACTCTCCTGCAATGCATCCAGGATCGAGCTTTGAAAAGCTTTGGCCCCTGCCCCTCCAGTTTGCTTGCTTTTGAGACAATAAGCCTTATGCAAGGTTAAAATGAAGTCGGGTGAAAACAGAGGCTCCAAACCCTCAGGCATAAGCACTGCAGGTTCTGAAGGAGTTAAAACGTAAATTTCCTGCTTCTTACTCTTTTTCTCACATGGCTTGCCTGTGTGAGACAGTGAAATGACTGCCTTACCAGAAATGGCCGCAGTTCCCGCCAAAACTGCGGCCTCCTGAAGCGGCCCCGAATCACCCGCTGTTCTTTCCCCATTCTTGGCCATCTCCCCAGTGCTCAAATCGGGCCCCAACTATCTGCCAAATGATGCTCGATGAAGCCAATGCTGAAAAACCTGACCGGCAATAAGAGGTAGAGAAGGAGCAGCCTCGAGACCAGAAATGCAGCACGCCAGGACAAGCACCTCTTCTCCGACTCCATCTGCACCTGATCCGGCATTGGGGGTGAAAACGGGAGCTACAGGCCCCTCCCTCTCCCCCTGCCGAGGCCTAATCAGGGCTCAGCAACACCAGCTATACTAGCTTCAAAAAGAGTAGCACGCCAGGATAAAGACCTCTTCTCTGGCTCCATCTGCACTCGATCCGGCGTCGGGGGTGGAAGCGGGAGCTACAGGCCCCTCCCGCTCCCCCATGTCAAGGCCCAATCGGAGCTCAGCAAAATTGGCTTCAAAAGAGCAGCATGGCAGGTCAAAGACCTCTTCTCCAATTTCATCTGCACTTGATCCAGCGTTGGGTGTGGAAGCGGGAGCTACAGGCCCCTCCCGCTCCCCCCGCCAAGGCCCAATCAGGGTTCAGCAACACTAGCTACACTGGCTTCAAAAGAGCAGCACGCCCCAGGCGTGCCCACCCTAATTCATCCCCAGTGCACCGGCATCCGGAAAGCCTGCGCTTGAGGGCCATCCGGACCGACCATCAAGTGGGAAATGCAGGCAGGAAAGTGCACAAACTCAGTTATACAGAGCCTGGTATTCGAGATCCATTCTTTCTGCCTCCACCAACCGCATGTCTGCATAACAGCTTAAACTATCCAAAATGATTTGGCTGCAAAGGACTCTGATACTCTACTGAATGCCACAGATATCACGCTGCCCACCCCCACCATCCTTCGGCTCCCCCGATCGGTGGTAGAGCTCAGCAGCAGGAACACCAGGATCTCCTCATCTTTCCACTCCTGGCCCTAGCAGGGGCTCTCTGGATCCTCCTCCAGGCAAGCACCATTTGGCATAAAGAATATGAGCTTCCCCATCATGCTGTTCCTCCGATCTGTGAGGAGCCAGGCAGCAGGAACACCAAGACCCGCCTACCCAAGGACCCTAGCCTTATCAGGGGCTCTGCAAAACTGTTTAAAAACAAGCATCTTCAGGTGCGCCTGCGACCTACTTGGACATACCACAAGTATACGACCATCTGAAACCCTATCAACCCTTTTAGTCTTAACACCTCAAGCTACCTACTCATCTCCTGCCTACCAAGGTAATTTCTAATCCACTGTCCTTGTACAACTGCCACATACACATCCAGGCATTACTCCATTATTACCACTGTTATCCTATTGGTCTGCTCTGCCACTTCATAACTGTATTGATTTTAGTACCAGCTATTTCACTCTATTACACTGGCATCTGATATTGATCTTAGCACCAGCTGTATCACTGGCAAACTGTTTATACTGTCACACTGCTATTTTTGCCATACCTTCCTGATCTATCTACCACTATTAACGGTGCTCCCTCTAATTCACTAACTGCACCAAATCTAACCCCTGAATATCAAACCTTCAAGGTTACACTTTATCCCACCCACCAACCACCACCCCAACATGGCTATCTCTCAGCCTTGGCTCCTGACCATTGGCACACACTTCCTAATTTCAATCTTAATCTCAGCTCTCCTAACTAACACGTTACAAGTGAAACACAATATAAGAATCACAATAATTCACTCCCACCGACATCTGCCCACCACCAACCAACCCCCTCACATCTACGTACATCACATCCCCCAGAAATTCAGATTAACAGAATAAACATCAACCCTACTGTATCTTACCCACTCGCACCAAAACCCTACCACCCCCCCCTCAATTGTGCCTTAATTCACGCTAGTTCTGCTAGGAACAAGAACCCCCTACTTGCCGATCTAATATCTGATTACAACCTAGTCCTTCTTTGCCTCACAGAATCATGGTTCCAGGATACAGATTCTGCACTCAAAAAAAGAACTAAACTTTTCCACCATTGAAACTGCCTCCTTCTCAGGAATGGATTCTCTTAAAGCCTCCAATAATGCACTCTCACTGTGTCTAATATACCGAGCACCACAAACAGAGGCTCATGACCTTTCTACAATCCTTGAATCAGCGTGTACCACCATCTTCTCACTCCCTCATCCTCCTAGGAGATCTCAACCTCTCCTCAATTAATCAGAAAAAAGCCTCATCCTTCCTAGATGCCATGGATGCACTACATTCACTCAAATCCTAAAAACTCCAACCTACACCAAAGGTAATACACCCCTTAAAATGACCTTAATCCGACCCATACTGAAATTCTCAGGCACCCTGCAGAGCTCAAATTCCATGTAGATAGTTAAATTGTTAAACATAAACACAGTTAACATCTCTTGTATATAGTTCTGAAAAAGCAGTTTATGTAAACAAAGTTCTGTTCTATGTAAACCGCCTTGAGAATCTGAAAGGCGGTATATAAAAAATGTTAAATAAATAAATTGACCTAATATTCATGCCTCAATCCATCATACTTAACAGCCAACCCTCCCACTCTATTCTCCCCGTGCCCTGGTCTGATCATTCACTGATCCTCTTCTCCATCTCTTGCAGACACCACCAAACTCAATCATCTACACCAACCCAGATGACCCGCAAATTCAAGCAATTCGATACTAGCCTGTTCCTCAAGCAGGTTACCCCCCACTTAGACCTTCTCAACAGTAGCCACTCATATCTTACTGCTCAAATCGAAGGACAGAACGAAATACTGGCCTCTGCAGCCCAAGCCCCCCTAAGACCTTCACACATCAACCACCGCAAACGAGCCCCTTGGTTTTCCACATCCCTACACGATCTGAAGAAGGAGCTTAGACGATTGGAATGCACCTGGAGATGTTCAAGAGATCCCTCTACCTACAACTCATACTCTGAAAAGCTCCAGGTCTACGGCGCTGAGACCTTAAAACATAAAAGAGAATACAATGAGAACGTCATCATGCACTCTATAAATAAACCCAGGGAATTATTTTTAATAGCTAAAGCACTCTTAAATGAGCCAAACAAACAGGTGGCTGAAGATAAAATAACCCCGCAGTCTATAGCTGACCACCTTTGCTCTAAATTCCTTCCAATCCAACCTATATCAACCCAATACATTGACGACTCGCTTACCAATATCACCCCTAATGCAACCTGGGATAAGTTTGACCTGCTTTCTCTAGACAACATATCTACTACCATAAAAAATCTCAATGTCTTTACCTCAGCACTGGACCCCTGTCCAGTCTCATGGGTAAAGAGCACCAAGGAAACTCTCGGCCATACATATACGCAACATAGCACAAGCTTCCTTCCACACTGGGATCATGCCAACCCCCCTTAAGATGACCTCAATCTGACCCATACTAAAAGGACCCAAGCTTGACCCTACCATCCCTACATCATACAGATCGATATCAAGCATCCCCCTACTGGCAAAGATAACAGAAAAGTTCATCCAAACCCAACTCTAAAACTTCACTGATGACTATGCTCCTTCTCGACCCTTTCCAACATGGTTTTAAAAAGAACCACGGTGTGGAAACTTTACTCACCTCCCTCACAGATATAGTAATCCTATACATCCAAACGCCTTCCCAGGGATGTCTTCTAATTTTTCTAGATAGAGCTTCAGCCTTTGACTTCCTTCCTTACAACCAACTCCTTGACAGACTCCATGACATCGGTCTTAGAGGTACCACTCTCAACTGGTTCCGCTCATATTTGGAACACAGAACTCAACAGATAAGAATTGGTGAAAAAATCTCCCAGTCATTCACTCAATCTTAAGGCGTTCCTCAGGATTTCAGCCTATTTGCACTCCTTTTCAACATATTTCTCCAACCCATATGTAAAATCTTCCAAGATTACAAAATCCAATATCAACTCTACGTGGACGACGACATGTTCTTCACCCCATTTATCATTTCAAAGCTTGACTTCTCTAATATCAGCAATTGCCTCTATATCTTGCAGATCGGATCTCTCTTCACACTCCCTACCGTCAGCTTCGTTCTATCCATGCCAACCGTCTGTCCCTACCTTCTCCGTCACAAGCTCATCTTGAACAAACCCGCCATGCAGCTTTTTTCTTTCTGGGCCCAGTACTATGGAATGCACTACCACCACCTCTCCGATTGGAATCTTCGTATCCTCAATTTAAAGCATTACTCAAAACCCATTTGTTTCAGCAAGCCTTTAATCTCTCTCCTGATGGTCCTCCCTGATGTTCTCATTTGTCATGTGCTTTTGTCTGCTCGTCATTTGTCTTGTCGTGTGTTTTTGTCTACTCGTAATTTGTTGTGTGTTTCTGTCTACTCGTAATTTGTTTTGTCTCCCCCTATATGGGCCTACTATCTCGTTGTACTATGTTTTATAAAGTATTGGCCCTTTTGTTTTGTTTACTTTACTTGTCTATGCTTTTATACTTTTACTTTCCTATCTTATTATGGCGTTCTTTTCCGTGTTTTTGCATTGCTAACCTTTTATTGTACACCGCTTTATGTTTCGACGGAAAGCGGTCTATCAAATTTTAAATAAAGATAAAGAAGATCAGACACTGGCTCCAGCAACATAATCTTTTCATTAATCTAGCCAAAACAGAAGTCCTCCACCTATTTGCTGATCCATCTTACACCCCCCTCCCTACTTCACTTGTCCTAGACCATTATACCATTTCTGTAAAAACCAAAGTTAAATACCTTGGCATAATATTGGATAAGAACCTCATCTTCGAGGAACACATACGAAGAGCTCATTCCATATACTCCAAGATACTGGGCAGACTAGATGGACCATACTGGTCTTTATGAGCCGTCGTTTACTATGTTACCATGTAAGATCAGAACCCTGAAAAACCGTCGCCTTTTATTACACCCAGATTCTTTCCATACCGTTTGTCCAATATCACTCCAATTGGCCCAGAACACAATAGCATGTCTAATCTCCAAGACTTCCAGAACAGCCCACATTACTCCCATACTCCAACACCTCCACTGGATCCCTATCCTGTCCAGAATAAAATTTAAAACTCTTGCACTATTCCATAAAGTTATACATTTTGAATCTGCTCCTTGCCTTCGTTCCTCCTCTCCAAGCCCAATAGCTCCAGATCTCACAGGACTAACTCTGCAAACTTGCTGCACATCCCAGCTCAAAAACTCAAAAGCATACAAGCTACTTGCAATTGTGTTTTCTCCCTCTACACCCCTACAGAATGGAATGCCCTCTCATTTGACCTTCGAAGTTGCCCTGATCATGCAGAGTTCCATAAAAAGCTTAAAACATTCCTTTTCCAAGAAAATTTTAGCTCCACTCCCAAAGCACTATCCGATTCAGTGCCTCCTAGTCCTTTCTAACCTCTTACCCTTCAATCAATATACCCCATTCACCATATGCGTCCTTGCCCCCTCATCTTCCCCCCCACCTCACTCCCATTCACTGTACATAGTTGCCTTATCTGGCGTTATACCTTAACTGTTAGCTTTATTAGTTGACCTTAGTTAAGTTCTTTCTAGTTCTTTTTTTCTATGTTCAACAGCTGAAACTACACTGTTATTGTTGGGTTCCATGTAAACCGTCCTGAATTGTAGAAGCACAGTATATAAAATTTTAAAATAAATACATAAAATAAATAAATGCTTTGGAGAGCCGCGGGCCGCTAATTGAGTGAGAGACTAGACTGAGCAAAGGACCCTCAGAGAGAGAGAAGGATGAGACTGCCGAACTACCCAACAAAAAACTCACCGCCAGCCTTGAGCCTGCACTGTCGCTTCTCCGGTGCTCCGTGTTGACTTTTTTTTTTAACTTTATTGAAACTGCCCAAGCATACAGCAGTAACAGAGTCCAGGGATGTCCAGCAACCTGTGGCTCACAGGTATATGGATCATCCCATTGGGGGGGGGGGGGGGCAGGGACCAGGCTGATCCTGCTGCACTGCCAGTCCACCGGCACCCACATCTTTGCCCATGCAGATGAAGGACTCCAGCCACAGCAAACAAGCAGGCCTTCTTTTATTCTGCTTTTGATTTAAACAAAAAACAAAAATTCTTTTGAAAGAAGCTCCAAATTGTCCTTTCAGTGGAGTCCACTACACAAAGGTCTTCCCCCAGCTGCTGAGGATTGAAAAACAGAATTCTGGAGCTGAAGGGGGAGCGCTTGTAAGGTGACATCAGAACTCTGTCACTGTCAGTCCTCAGTTGCTTGTGGGCAAAGAAAACCCATAAGTATTGCACTGGCCTGGAGGGACGATTAGGAACATATTCTTTCTGATGTGTCTGGATACACGGTGTCAGACCCAAGAAGGCTTGTTTTCAGAGAACACCTGTTATAGGTGTGGATTAGGAACTACACTAATGACTGCCAGTACCATGTGACCAAGAAATGGGGGCTGATATATAAATGGCTGCCTTTCAAGGGACGTGTCTCTGCTATATCATGAAATGGCGTTTCCTAGGATAGAGTCTTTCAAAGATGAGCTTGGTCTAGATAAGGAATGATGAAAGGAATGTGTGGCTGAACATGTTTTGGAAAAAAAACTTTCTTTATGTAACTCATTGTTAAAGGAACTGTCTGGCCCATGGCGCGCAGACTGGAGGCAGCCCCTGAATCTTTTAGACCCACTGGCCATTCAGACTGGCCAAGCTGTTTTGGGAGGAGCTGTATCCTCTCTCCGAGCAATTGTCATACTTATCTTTGTAATTGTCCTTAATTATATGCAATAAATTAATAAAGGAGAAACTGCCATTGGATCAGTCTCTGAGGTGATCTAGGAACAGAGAGAGAGAGAGAGAGAGAGAGAGAGAGAGAGAGAGAAAGAATCATTTGACAGAACTGGTGCCGATAATGTGAGGCCACAGAGGTTTGGAGAGCTTCTTAGAAGGTAAGCAGTTTTTTTTCCTGTCTTATATTCTTTCTGACTGTTAACACAGCATTATTTCCTGCCTTCCTGGAAGTGCTCCAACTCTGTGTGAGCCCCAGTCATAAAAATAGTTGAGAGCTGGTTAACAGTCTTGTGAGAAATGGTCACAAAGAACAAGCAGAAGAGACAGCTAATTTGATTTTGATGAGGGCACAGCACTTGGTTACTTAATTAATTAATTAGGGGATAGGTCCCATGCAATAACAGCAGCTACGGGTACCAGTCTGTCAACAATGAGCCGCCTGACTGAAGACCGAACACAGTTTAGGATAGCTATCCAGAGGGTCGCCATGAGTCGACTCCGACTCGACGGCACTTAACAACAACAACAACAGGTCCCATGCCTGTTGTGGGATTTGCATAGTGCGACGCCTCCGCTTGGGCCCGAGAGCTTACAAGCTGGAAACGGCCTTATGTGTCCTCCTTTGAATAAAGTTCCCTTTGTTGTCACCAGGGTATTCTGGGACTTGTAGTGATTTTTACTTTTGAAGGACAAATGTAGTTGTGAGTCATTGGTTGTAAGGCAGCAAGAAAATTTATTGTGGGGATTTCCAGGGCATTCAAGTTCTATACACAAACAAGGCAAAAAGATACATCTCCAACATAAAGAATAAATCAGGATAGTGAGAATGACGTAACAAAACCTTTTCCACTGTTCAGCTGTTCTACTTCTCTCACACACTCACACCGAGGACTGCCTCGTGTGGTCAGTTAACAGCAACACAGGTAAACTTATACCAGCTATGTTTTTTTTTTCTTTTGAAAGCAAACTTCTTCACAGCACTGTTTCTTAACTTCAGCAAGTAATTAAACTTAGTGAAACATAGAATTAGCTTTCCTCAGCTCAAAGCAGGAACTGCCCTTATTTCCTATACGGTTTCACAGATTCTCAGTTCCCTTCAACACTGCAGAATCTTCTCTTAAAGATAATGAACAGTCCATAGGAATGGGATCACATTCACAATTAGGCAAACAAGAATCTACTTGCATTCGTTCTATAGCACCAGGACAAACAGTATCTCTCTCAGGATTATAAGCTTTCTCAAACTTTCTCTCCTTCAAGAACTCCTGGAATTGGTTCCACAGCAATTCAGCTTGTACAGGCACCTTTGTATTAGGGGAGTGAACCTTTTCTTCAGAAAACAGCTTTCTTAGTGCTTCTAGCTTTGGAGTTTCAAAGGCTGTGTTTTATCAGGGCTATGGCTTTTCTCATAAAAACTCTCTACCCACTTCTTAACAGTAGACGGTGAGGACTCAGCTTCCTGGCCTTTAGAAATGGCAAATTGTCTCTCTGCTGAATTATCAGTAATGAAACTGCTGGCTTTACCTTGGGGATGTTTCCTCAGGCAAACGCTGATTTCTTTCCTCCTGGGTTCCTCCAGGCTCTGAAATGCAGCCTCCTTATGTCCTTCTCTAGTCCCTCTTAGGCAGCTGCTTTCCTGGGCGATTTCCTCTGGCTTTCTCCTCCAGCTAAGCACAGCTTCACCTTCTCTCTCTCCTCCGTCACCTCTCCAACTCCAACAGCTGTTTCTGTTCCTTTCTCCACGACGTCCTTGTTCACCTGTGCCTCCTGTACTTCTCGTACCTCCTCCGGTTTCTCTTGTTCCTGTGCCTCCCGTAGTCTTTTGCTCTGCTCTGCTAGTGGTTTTAAACACCGTTGCCTGCTGGGCATTCCCTGTTCTCTGCACCTGTGTGACCAATCATCAGGGAAGCCTGTCTGCACCCCTGAGCTAGGGCGTGGCCTGACCTTAGCAGGGAGCTTACTTTTTCTCTGATCTGGCTTGTAATTCCCCTGCACGTGTGCACTGTCATTCACTTGAAAGGGGAAACTAGGATTTTCTTCAAGTTCCATGTCTTCCTGAGAGCTTTCATCACTACAATAGGCAGCAGTGGCACGGACCCTCCAGGGTTACTGTGCATTCAGCGACACTGGTTTGGGTTCAGGTCACCGCGCAACTGTTGCTGGATTGGCATTGGTGGCGCTGACCCTTCCCCAGAGCTACTGTGTGCCTGACGACACTGCCCTTGTAGCAAGGATAATTTTTGGGTTAAAGAGCACTATGTGTTCACTGTTTGAAGAGAAAAGTGGCAACACCACTCTGTTAGGATATAATGGGATCTCAGAACCATACCTCTGGATGACCCCAACCTTGACTCATTACACCAACAACATCTCATTCTCCTTGGTGTTCTCAATCTCCCCTCAGCTATCAACAACCAGAGCAATGCCTTCCTTCAAGCCATGAATGATCTGCAATTCACACAACTCATCAGCACCTCAACTCACCTGAAGGGAGGCACCTTGGATTTACTCTTCCTCCTTAAGGATCTACTCTCCTCTTCACACTCCATCTCCCCCTACTCTACCCCAGTCCCGTGGTCTGACCACTACCTAATAATCTTTACCCTACCAACCCCCCTGCTTAAATATACCCACCCAGACCTCCTTCAACAAGAAGATTCATAAACTTTAATGAAGCAATCTTCACTCAACAGACTATTCCCACCCTGAAGCAAGCATTCCACCATTCAGATCTCAACACACTGGTATAATCCTGGAACACTACCATCACCGAAGCCTCCAAGACTCCACCTCGCACCCCCTCCCCCCCAAAATCATCGGTCTCGTGCTCCCTGGTATTCAGCACTTCTCAGAGAGCAGAAAAATTCCCTCAGAAGACGCGAATGAAGATGGAGAAATCTAAGGACCCGCAGCTTCAAGCCACCTACCTAGACCAACATGCAGTCTATTCCACCAACACCCTTAATACCAAGCGTGAACTCACAACATCTTCCTCCGTGCCATAAACAAACCAAGGGAACTTTTCAACCTTGTCAGAATCCTCACAAGTGATCCATCTCAACCCCATCAAAACAATATCATCCATCCACAAGTAATAGCGGAATTCCTTATATCTAAATACAAAATCACCAGCTCTTCCATCTTAGCTTCTACCACCCAACTGTGATGTCTCCCCCGAAGAGCTCTTGAATATCATCACCTGCATCAACGCCACCACCTCTCCTCTTGATCTCTGGCCAGTGACCTGGATCAAGTTGACGAAGACAATGATGTTACTGTTCATCTCCACCATCCTTCGCACTTCACTCACCCAAGTTTACCTTCCACCTGTGCCCAAACAAGCCTCTGTGAGACCCCTCCTGAAGAAATCCAACCTCGATCCCAATTCACCTGCATCATATAGACCCATAGCCAGTATACCCTACGTCTCCAAAATCATCAAAAAAGCAATGCAAATTCAGCTTCAGGAGCACGTCGACAGAGTTCCCCCACTTGATGACAATCAACATGGTTTCCGCCCCTACCATAGTGCTGAAACACTACTCACCTCCCTCCTAAGTACACTCATAGCTAGAACTGAAAATCCCCTCTCTGGCTTTGTGCTGCTGTTTCTCGACATCTCTGCAGCATTTGACACTGTATCCCACCAGACTCTACTCAATCAGCTTAATACTATTGGTATGCAAGGAGCCCCGCTCAAATGGATCTACTCCTACCTTTCCCAGCGCACCCAACTGATAAAAATCGGTAAACAATCATCAACACCCTACATCCTTCCCCAAGGAGTCCCCCAGGATTCTGCCCTCTCCTCTCTCCTGTTCAATATCTATATCAGGCCCCTTTACCACATCATTCAGAGATTCAACATCGGATACCACCTCTACACCGGCGACATAATGATTTTCACTCCATTCCACACCACCTCCCCCGACTACTCCATTCTTACTGCTTGTTTCAGAGAAATTGTCTCATAACTACAGCTCCACAGCCTTGCAGTCAACTTCAACAAAACTGAGATCCTTCATGTTTCCAGAGACCCCAACTTTACACCTCCTCAAAGCATCAAACTCGGAGATACCGAAACACAATTGAAGCCTCAGATCAAATACCTTGGCGTTATCCTAGATCACCATTTAAACTTCCAACTTCACATTATGAATGTCATCAGAAACATCTATTTCAAACTCCGAATTCTTTGTAACCTATGCCCTCTCCTATCTCCTGACAACTTCCGTACAGTTTGCCAAGCCTCCATCATTCCACTACTTGACTACTGCAACTCTGTCCTCCATAGACTTCCTAAGGCCACCACTGTCCCCCTCCAGCTTGCCAAAAACACTGTTGCACGAATTATAGCCGGAGTCCCTAGACACTACCACATCACCCCTATACTAAAATCTCTTCACAGGCTCCCCGTTGCATCTCGAATCAAGTTCAAGATACTCACCATAATCCACAGAGCTCTCTTCAACACCTCTGCCGAACAACTCCAATCATTAATCAGACGTCCTGACAGTAATGGACTTCGTCGTCAGAATGCATCAAATCGTCTCCTCCCACCAACGCAGATTCATAAGAGATCTCAACGAATATGTACAAGAGCCTTTGAATTCTACGCTCCCACCACATGGAACCAACTACCCCGCACAATACGCTGCATCCAATCCCACACCCTATTCAAAAAGCACCTCAAGACGTTCCTCTTCAAAGAACACTATGGTGCATCTACTACAACAAACTCCCTGCAAGGGCATCCTCCAGTACCTCATACCATCCCCATCACCCTCCCCTTAGCCACCGAAGACTGCTCAATCCCCCCTCCATTTTTCACTTCCCATCCCAAATATCCTTCCGCATCCGCCCCTTCCCTCTCCCAACCCTCAACCTCTCACTACATCTTAAGCAATCTGTAATATAGGTTTCAAGTTCTATCTTCCCTATATCTTACCCCCCACCACGTTAAATGCTGTTTATAATTTAGTTGTATCTTTATAAAGTTGCCCATACACATTTTCAATTGTTCCATGTAAACCGTTTTGCCTGGTAGAAAAATGGTATATTAAAACCAGTTAAATAAATAAATAAATGAATTTTGCAGGATCAGGGCAGACATCTGGACCCAAATATGAAGGCCCTAGCTCTTATGGTTTGGATGTTGAGAGGCTAGAATTCAACTCTTTGAACCTGCTGGTTGGAGTAGCTCATGTCCTTTTACCTTCCAGGAGAGATTCCACTAGGTATTATAGTTTCAGGTAGCAGAGGGCTTGAAGCCTGGTCTGAGAGAGGCCCTAGATCTCCTGTTCCATACAAAAACTGCTTGAATACTTTCTATACCTTTCGCAGTCTTGACTCAAGATCAACTCCATAAAAGTCCACCTCAATGCGATCGGCACTTACAACTATGTTAAAGGAAAGCCCATCTTTTCACAGCCTTTAGTTTGTTTCGTGCGTGACTTTGCTTCCATTGAAGCCTTCCTAAAGTTACCCACAGTGTCCGAAGGCTCCCTTGGAGTCACTATATACATGTGGACTCAAGTTCCTGACTTGGTAGATCCTATTTTTGGTGGTGGCTACTTCAGTATACAGAATTAGCGAGCTCCAGGCTCTAGTAGTGGATCTATTCTACACCGAATATTTTCACAATAGTGTGGTGCTGCAAACTCATTCTAAATTCCTTTCAAAAGTGGTATCTGTCGTCCACCTTAATCAGTCAATCATCCTGCCAACCTTTACCCCAAGACACCATGCATACAAAAGGGAAAGTGCCCTGCACATGTTGAACTCTGATCTCCTCTCTCCCCTATATTCCCCCCTCCCCTTATCGATTACATTCATGGTAAGGTAACTCTTCTGGGATCAGACCTTGCTTCACTATTAGAATTACCCATAAGATGTAAATAAGAACATCCTTGTAAATAAATCTGCATGTACATATATTCCTACTTGTAAATAAGTTACATTGTTTCTTGGCACTGATCAGGTGCAAACTTTCTTTTTTTTAATTTATAAGGTTTATCACAAAACAAAACCAATAAATCATATAAGAAATATGCAGATTACATATAAAACAAACAAGGAATTAAATATAAAGAAATACTACAATCAGTCCCCATCAAGGGGAGAGAAGGCTAAAACATAGGCAATTAATCAAATCAAACCAGCATAAATGGAGGCCAATAGGAAGCATAGACCCCCCCCAACAAGCCTAAAAGGCTTAATTCTTCCCATCTCCTACAGAACCCGCAATTTCTTTATCATCTACAAACTTTTCCAAATGTGATGGATCACAAAAGAAAAAAGTAGTACCCTGCATAGTATATAGTTTATAGTTTACCCTGTTTACCATAGTATATAGTTTACCCTGTTTACCATAGTATTTAGTTTACCCTGTTTTCCAAGTTACTTGTTCCTGTTCAATGTAATGACCTGACTTTTGTTCATTGTCGGTTACCTTTTTGTTTTATGTAAACATCGCTGATCGCAAATAGTGTGGTATATAAGAAATGTAAATAAATAAATAAATAGTGACTACAGATTTTCAGGGAAAACGCAAAAAGTAAGTTGCTTCCACACCCAACACCCTTGACTTCAAAGCAAGAAATTGCTTCATACAAAGCTGAGTGTTTCTGCAAACGTCAGAAAATATACTCAGTTTACGGCTACAAAAAGTTTCCCCCTTGTGTTTAAAAAACAACTTCAAAACATTGGTCTTATCAGCCTCTAGTAAAAAGGTTACCAATAGGGTGGCCCTTTGAGGTATATTATCTGTAGAATCCTCAAGGAATTCGGTTAAATTCACTTTAGGCAATAATACATCAAACCCTTCCTCACCTGATTCCTCTTTCTTAATCCTACTAGGCAAATAATATTTCTGAAGCTGTATTACATCAGCCAACACCAACACCTCCTTGAAATACTTTTCTAACAATATTTGAGCAGAAAGCAAATGGGTAATTAGAAAATTCAAAAACCTTAAGTTGTTAGCTCTGGCAGAATTTTCCAGAGCCTTCAATTTATAATGAATAGTCAAAGAATCTGGTATAAAGGAAGCATGAGTCTGCTGCAAAGACTGCAGCTGACCGTCTACTTTGGAAATAGACTGAACCAAAGCCAATGATCTACTGTCTGTTTCCTGCAACGTTTGAACCATCTCTTGGGAAAAGAGACAGAGTGAAGACACAATAGAGGAAAGTTTCCTATCAATATGTGATTATAGCATACCATAAATCCTTCATTGTGATTTCATTTGGTGGATCATTGACTGTGTATTGAACGTCAGGTAAAGCAACCGGTTTTGACAGAGGACCAGATAGAGAAGAGCCTCTGACACCACATTATCAGAAACTACACTAGAAGATAACTGAGGGTGAGGAGACCTTTCCAACGGACTGAAGGACGCGTCCTCAAGAGAAGCCTGGGCAACAGAACCAACTACGAAATGCTCATCAAGTGGTCCAATCACCTTCTCAGCTTATTGAGCAGCAGATTGAATTTTTGGAACAGTCTTACCCTTTACCTTCCTTTTCCCCATTAAAACAAAAAGGGGAAAGCAGGCAAACAAATATCCTGTATGGCTCAGTACCTGATCTTCACACCGCTCCTAGAGGGAAGTGATCTCCGTCCATCCTCCGTCAGTGCTCCGAAGGGGTGTAAACTGTCCCTTTGGGCATGCCGCTTCAGGCCAAGGTCCAAGGGCCTCCCTACCGGCTTTTCAATGCTGTAGGGAGGGCGTCCTTCGTGATGTCATAAGGTGGCCATGTAGATGCCTACAGCGGCTCACTGGGCTGGATAACCTGCAGACCACGATGGCAAAGTCTGCAATACCGAGCAGTCAGTCACAATGCCTTTAAGTCTCCCCAGGTGCAAACTTTCTAATTTATACTCTCTGATGTTACCTGTTGAAACTTGGTAAGATGTAATAGTTCCTTACTAGTTATTTGTAAATCACTTTGATTTTGCAGAAAGGTGGTCTATAAAACCAGTAAATAATTAAATAAACTGCAAGAGTGTCTTGGTCTTCTATCTGAAACTAAATAAATACCTTAGAAAGTCCACCAAGCTTTTGGTTTTGACCTCAGAATCGGAGCTGCCGTGAACAAACACACATTTTCACAATGGCTAGCAGACTACATCTCCTTCACTTATGCCCAGGCAGGTCTGAACCTTGAGGGTCATGTGATGCTCAATGGCTGAGCAATGGCTTCGTTGGTGGCCCACTTGAGGTTGGCCTCCATGGAAGACTTATGGACCAAAGTCAGAAATTTATGATCAATGCGAAAGGAAACAGAAAGCCAATGATGTTGAATCATAAGAGAAGTTACACGATGAAAGCAGCGGGCATGGGACAAAATTCTGTTCCCAGTATTTTGGAGTGATTGAAGATGCTTCAATTTTGATGTAGACAAAATAGCATAGATGGGATTATAATAATCAAGCCAGGGTGAGACACACAAAATCAGAGTTGTCAAAGCAGTAGTATCAAGAAGGGAAGCTAACTGACCGCCTTCAGGATTTTCAGGATGTAAAGGGCACCATTATGGCTTCTAAGTGGCCATCGATGCACCAATCTTATCAGCTCAAATGGGTTTTATTTTCCCATTGGGTTATAGCTTGCGAATAAAACCTTTTCGCCTGCTCATTGGCCAAGTGCTCCCGTATCTATTTCATCTATCTGAATCAGGACTAATGTCCTTTTCAGATAGGCTTCACCTTTTGGCCACAGCAGTCTACCATGACTGTATTGATGGAAAATCCTTCTCCACAGATACCTTGGTCTCCAGGATCATGAGAAGCCTCATGAACTCAAAGCCTCCCCTAAAACTCCTTCCCCCAGTTGCAACCTCAACATGGTTCTCGCCCAGTTCATGGAAAGCCCTTTTGAGTCACTAGGACTTGCTTCACTAATGGCCATAACCTCAGCAAGGAGAATCAGTAAGCTACAAGCTTTTGTACACTATCCACCCTACATTCAGTTCTATCACAATCGAGGTGTCCTTGGACACAGCCCAAATTCCTTTCAAAGGTTGTCTCAGAATGCCACATGAACGAATAAATAGTCTTACCAACTTTCTTTCCAGTTGCACAGTCTGGCAAAATGGAATACTGTCTTCACATGCTGGACTGCAAACATGCACTTCTTTACTATCTTTATGCAAAAAAAGATATAAGAAAAACATCTCAGCTGTTTATTACCTACAAGCTGAAAGACCCTGGTAAAACAGCCTCAGAAAAAGCTTTATCCATTTGGGTGTCAGATTGCATTAATTTATTTATTTTATTTTTATTTAACAGTATTTCTAAACCGCCTTATCATAATAATCAAGGTGGTATCACAGCAAACAATCTGGTAGTGTGAGTGTGTTATACATGCAGTGAGGGAGAAAATTTAGTTGGGTGCGTGTTGTGTTGTGTGCTAGATTAGTTTGAGTTATGTACAATGTGGGCTATATACAGTGGTGCTAAAAACATCTTATATACATACAGTGTTAGGCGGTGACGTGTGCTGATATACGGCTATTTAGACTATGTGATGTGTCCATAGTGTTCTATGAACAGCATGGTTTTCAGCTGTTTCCTAAAGTCCTTGAGGTCTGTAGTTGCCCTCAAATCGTCCGGTAGTTTGTTCCATATTGTTGGAGCAGCCATGGAGAGTGCTCGGTCTGTTGTGTCCTTGCGTGTGTGTTTGTATTCATTTGGGGTGCTGACTCGGTTGTGAGTTTGTTTTCTTCTTGGACGTGTACTGGTGTCTGGTTGTATGAGGGTGTGCAGGCTGTTGGCTGATGTGTGCTGTTTTATCTTGTATAGGTTTATGATAGTTTTGTATCTGATGCGTGCACTGATTGGAAGCCAGTGTAAGTCCTTTAAGGTGGGTGTGATGTGCTCCTGTCTTGCAGTTCCGGATATGATTCGTGCTGCGGTGTTTTGTGCCAGTTGGAGTGGTTTGATGGCTTGTTTCGGTAGACCAAGGTATATCGGATTGCAGAAGTCCAGTAGTGGGGTTATCAGAGCTTGACATACGGTACGGAAGTGTTCTGGGGCGAGGAGTGGTTTCAGTCTCCTGATGATTCGCATCTTGTAGTAGGCTTTTTGTATTGTTTTGCCTATGTGTGGCTTGAGATTGAGTTTATTGTCCAGCGTAACCCCGAGGTATCTCACTTCTGACCTTATTGGTATAGTAGTGTTTTGTATCTTTATATTCGGTGGGTGTATGAAGCTTTGGTTCCGAGTGATGATTAAAGCTTCAGTCTTGTTGTAGTTTATTGCGAGGTTGTTGTCCTGACACCAATTGGTCATTTGTGTAAGGCAGTCTGTTATCTTAGAGAAGTCCGGGTTGTCGATTGATATCGGGGTGTATATCATGATGTCGTCCGCATAGATTGTGTATTGAATGTTGTTCTCTTTCATGATGTTGCATATTGGTTGGATGTAGATGTTAAATAGGAGTGCTGAGAGCGCAGATCCTTGAGGTACTCCTTGACGGATTTTGATGGGTCGGGAGGTGATGTGTCCCACCTTGACCTGTAGCTGTCTTTCGGTTAGGTACGAGTGGAACCATTTCAGTGTGATGCCGTGTATACCAGTGTTTTTTAGTCTTTCCAGGAGCATGTTGTGGTCCACTGTGTCGAATGCTGAGGAGATGTCGATGAAGATCATTATGATTCCATTCCTGGTATTGTCAATTATTCTTAGGATGCTGTCGAAGAGGTAGATCAGTAGCGCTTCGACACCGTGGTTGGGACGAAATCCGTGTTGGTTGTCGTCGAGTGTTTCATGTTTGTCGATGTGATCCTGAAGTTGTAGTTGAACCGCTTTTTCAATGATTTTTGCGAGGAAGGGTATGCTGGAGATTGGTCGGTACGCTGCTGGATCTTTTTTGTCGAGAGTTGTTTTCTTTGTGATTGGTCTTACTGATGCAAGTTTTAGTTGCTTTGGCATGATTCCTTGAGTGAGTGAGTCGTGTACTATTTTATGTATGGTGGGGATGAGGCTTGATTTGGTGGCTTTGACCCATGACACTGGGCATGGGTCTGTAGGAGCGGTGCTAGTGTTGATTGTAGAGATGATGTGGGATATCTGTTCTGTTGAGGGTGAGGAGAATGTGCCCCAGGTTTTGGGGTATACGTCCGTTCTTGTGGTTCTACTAGGCGTTGTTTGTTCTGTGGAGTGAAATTTCTCTTTGATGTGGTCGGCGAATTCCTGTGGATCAATTTGTGTTTCCCCTTCAGTTGTTTGCTCTTTTGTGAGGATCTTTACTATTTCAAAAAGCTCTCTGGGTTTGTTGATGGAGGTATTTATCATGTTTGTGTGGAATTCCCTCTTTGATTGGTTGATGTGTTCATTGTATTGCTTTTGCTTCGTTAGATAAAGATGCTGGTCGGCAGTTGTTTTGTTTTTTCTCCATCTCCGTTCAATCTTCCTGAGTTCCCTCTTTTCCTGTCGTATTTTTGTTGAGTACCATGGTTTGTTTTGTCTCCTGTTGTGGTATTGTTTCTCGGTCCCACCCTTGGATGTTGTGGCAGCGTTGGCTAAAATGCTGTTCCAGCTGGAGACTTGTTCCTCCAGGTCATCTGTAGAAGTGTTCAGGTGTTGTATTGTGTCCTGTATGAATTCGTCCTTGTCAAAACGCTTGAATCGTCTTTGTGTGTGTGAGATGTTTGCTCTTTCGATCGTCTGGGCCTCTTGTGACCGCAGCCTTGTCTCGATTAAGTAGTGGTCAGACCATGGTACTGGGGTAATGGTGGGTGGAAAAATCAGGTCTCTTGATGTTAGGTAATTGGATGCGAATATGAGGTCTGGCGATGATCCATGTCTGTGTGTTGGTGCATTGATTATTTGTGTGAATTGAAGTGAGGACATTGCTTGAAGGAAGGCCTCTGCGTCTTTGGCATTGGTGGATTTTAGGTTGAAGTCTCCAATCAGCAGCGCTGGTTTGTTGTTTGTTGTTATGGCACAGGCTTCTTCGAGTGTGAAGGCCAGTTCGTCGGGTGGGGCTCTGGGTGCCCTGTATGTTAGGCAGATTGCAATGCTCTTGTTCTTGATGCTAATTGTGTTACAGTGCAGTGTATCGGTGAGGCTCTGTGTCTTGAAGTTTAGTTTTGATTTTGCTATTATCAGGACTCCTCCTCCACGTTTGTTGGTGCGTGGGCAGTTGTACGCTGAGTAGTTGTTTGGTACTAGTTGGTTGAGTAGAACATTGTCCGTCTTGTTGAGCCATGTCTCTGTGATGCATATTATGTCGGGCTGTCGCTCTTCAATGTGGTCTACAAGCGTGTGTATCTTGTTGCAGACGGATCTGGCATTTATGAGCTCTATCGTGGTTGTCTCTGTTGAGGAGGTTGCTGTTACATGTGTTTCCTTTGAGCAGGTGTGGGAGCTTGATTTGTGTCTGTATGGTCGTTTTGCATGGGAGGTTCTGAGTGTCTCTTTGTATATGTGCCGTGATTCTAAATATGGCAATACGGTTGGTGGGTGCCATGTTGTGTTTGCTTGTGGGTGGTGGGGGTGTGTGGTTGGTGGGAGGATTTGTGTAACTAGTAGGTAGAGTGGGAGGAAGTATGTGGCGTGCATGTTGGTTTTTTTGACGTTCTGTTAAGGTGATGCCTGTTTTCTTAAGTCTTCGTCTGTTGGCTGTTTGGAGAGAGTTGTATCTGGTGAGATAGCCTGTCTCATGGAGGGATGGCAGGATCTGTGTAGGGCGTCTTGGTGCGGGAGCCTGTCCCGTGGAGGGAGCCTGTCCCGTGGAGGGCGAGCCGGATTCGTGTAGGGCGTCTTGGTGCGGGAGCCTGTCCCGTGGAGGGCGAGCCGGATCTGTGTAGGGCGTCTTGGTGCGGGAGCCTGTCCCGTGGAGGGAGCCTGTCCCGTGGAGGGCGAGCCGGATTCGTGTAGGGCGTCTTGGTGCGGGAGCCTGTCCCGTGGAGGGAGCCTGTCCCGTGGAGGGCGAGCCGGATCTGTGTAGGGCGTCTTGGAGCGGGAGCCTGTCCCGTGGAGGGCGGGCCGGATCTGTGTAGGGCGTCTTGGAGCGGGAGCCTGTCCCGTGGAGGGAGCCTGTCCCGTGGAGGGCGAGCCGGATTCGTGTAGGGCGTCTTGGTGCGGGAGCCTGTCCCGTGGAGGGCGAGCCGGATCTGTGTAGGGCGTCTTGGTGCGGGAGCCTGTCCCGTGGAGGGAGCCTGTCCCGTGGAGGGCGAGCCGGATTCGTGTAGGGCGTCTTGGTGCGGGAGCCTGTCCCGTGGAGGGAGCCTGTCCCGTGGTGGGCGAGCCGGATCTGTGTAGGGCGTCTTGTTGCGGGAGCCTGTCCCGTGGGGGGAGGGCCGGGTCTGTTGGAGAGAGTGTAGTGGAGGTGTGAGCTTGGAGGTGGGGAATGTGTGGTGTACTGAGAGAGTTCTACTTGCGGTTCTGACGTCCTTCGCCTCGGACTGCTCCTTGCTGGGTTCTCCTGTGCTCCTGTCGGCGTTGCTGATTATTTTAGTTGTTTCCTGCTGCTTGGCTTCGGGCCTCGGCTGGGGTTCGGGGATGGTGAGGTTTTTCCTTGCAGAGTCGTTGATCTTCGGTTCGGTGGTGGAGGTGTCTGTTGAACATAGCGTGGCTTTTTCGGGGGGGAGGGAATGTTGGGTGCTTGCTTTTTTTGTGCGCCTCTGTGCCGCGCCTAAGGGCCACGCCAAAGGGCCCTCTGGCGAGGCCCTCAGGCGCGGGCCCGCCAGGCGCGGGCGCGCGCCCGCGAGGGACGCCGCTTTTAAGCAGGCGGGCTGCCTTTCCCCTCCTCTCCCACTGCCCGGATTGGGCAGGAGCGCTGTGAGGGGAGTTGATTTTCGGCGGCTGCAGCGGCTCCCTCCGGTGGCGAGGGACGCCGCTTTTAAGCAGGCGGGCTGCCTTTCCCCTCCTCTCCCACTGCCCGGATTGGGCAGGAGCGCTGTGAGGGGAGTTGATTTTTCGGCGGCTGCAGCGGCTCCCTCCGGTGGCGAGGGACGCCGCTTTTAAGCAGGCGGGCTGCCTTTCCCCTCCTCTCCCACTGCCCGGATTGGGCAGGAGCGCTGTGAGGGGAGTTGATTTTTCGGCGGCTGCAGCGGCTCCCTCCGGTGGCGAGGGACGCCGCTTTTAAGCAGGCGGGCTGCCTTTCCCCTCCTCTCCCACTGCCCGGATTGGGCAGGAGCGCTGTGAGGGGAGTTGATTTTTCGGCGGCTGCAGCGGCTCCCTCCGGTGGCGAGGGACGCCGCTTTTAAGCAGGCGGGCTGCCTTTCCCCTCCTCTCCCACTGCCCGGATTGGGCAGGAGCGCTGTGAGGGGAGTTGATTTTTCGGCGGCTGCAGCGGCTCCCTCCGGTGGCGAGGGACGCCGCTTTTAAGCAGGCGGGCTGCCTTTCCCCTCCTCTCCCACTGCCCGGATTGGGCAGGAGCGCTGTGAGGGGAGTTGATTTTTCGGCGGCTGCAGCGGCTCCCTCCGGTGGCGAGGGACGCCGCTTTTAAGCAGGCGGGCTGCCTTTCCCCTCCTCTCCCACTGCCCGGATTGGGCAGGAGCGCTGTGAGGGGAGTTGATTTTTCGGCGGCTGCAGCGGCTCCCTCCGGTGGCGAGGGACGCCGCTTTTAAGCAGGCGGGCTGCCTTTCCCTCCTCTCCCACTGCCCGGATTGGGCAGGAGCGCTGTGAGGGGAGTTGATTTTTCGGCGGCTGCAGCGGCTCCCTCCGGTGGCGAGGGACGCCGCTTTTAAGCAGGCGGGCTGCCTTTCCCCTCCTCTCCCACTGCCCGGATTGGGCAGGAGCGCTGTGAGGGGAGTTGATTTTTCGGCGGCTGCAGCGGCTCCCTCCGGTGGCGAGGGACGCCGCTTTTAAGCAGGCGGGCTGCCTTTCCCCTCCTCTCCCACTGCCCGGATTGGGCAGGAGCGCTGTGAGGGGAGTTGATTTTTCGGCGGCTGCAGCGGCTCCCTCCGGTGGCGAGGGACGCCGCTTTTAAGCAGGCGGGCTGCCTTTCCCCTCCTCTCCCACTGCCCGGATTGGGCAGGAGCGCTGTGAGGGGAGTTGATTTTTCGGCGGCTGCAGCGGCTCCCTCCGGTGGCGAGGGACGCCGCTTTTAAGCAGGCGGGCTGCCTTTCCCCTCCTCTCCCACTGCCCGGATTGGGCAGGAGCGCTGTGAGGGGAGTTGATTTTTCGGCGGCTGCAGCGGCTCCCTCCGGTGGCGAGGGACGCCACTTTTAAGCAGGCGGGCTGCCTTTCCCCTCCTCTCCCACTGCCCGGATTGGGCAGGAGCGCTGTGAGGGGAGTTGATTTTTCGGCGGCTGCAGCGGCAATGTTACATTCAGACAGATATGCAACCTCCAGATATAATCAGCCACACCAGCTCAAAGCAAAAGCTGCCTCTTCTGCCAGTGTACGGTATGCTACAAGATATCTGCAGGGTGACCATATGGGCTTTGATACACATCTTCGCAAAGCCTTAATCAGTCTACAGCCCAGGGTGCAGCCTTCAAACTAGCAGTCCTCAGAAATCTGTGGCCCACTAGCTGCCTATACCATGTACTACCACCATCTGTATCAACCTGAGGCCATTAACAAGAACAGATATGACTAGCCCTCAGCAAGAGATTAACTAGAAAGTGTGCCTATATTGCCCCGCTTGTCTACAGAGAAAGTGATGCAGCCACACCTATCCTCCCGTGCTCCTCTCAGGGAAAAAGGGAATAAGAAAACATACTGCACAGATATCCTTAGCTACATACAGAATGAATGACAGAAGTTCTGACAGGGGATGTAAGAACCTCCAGTGCAGGCGCTCAGAAATAAAAAATGACTTCATAGCTAGAGGAGGGCTCTGGGCACACTGGCTGCATTCCCCTTCTATCTATGGAGAAACTCCTGTTACAGATAAGAAACTTCACTATTTGTGTGGTATTTTTAAAACATCCAGTTACCATATTCTCAGTTTTCATTTAAATTAAATCTGCAGAAGTATTCTGATAGAAACATAGACACATAGAAATATGACGACAGAAAAAGACCACATGGCCTATATAGTCTGTCCTTCCATATCAACAACTACAACAGTCCCCTGTATTATTCATACTTATATGCCTTTTTTATTTCCAGAAGTTAGTTGTGTGTGTGTATGATGGTGGTAGGAGAGGATAAAAAGTTGAAGGTTTGCCTAGGGCACCTAATACTCTTACAAGCACAAAAGATCCACCCAAAATGTTACAATCTTTTCTCCAGGACCAAGCAGGAAGTCAGTTCTCACATATGGGTGACATCGACGTCGATGGAGCCCCAATGCAGAGCATTTCCCCAGCTTTCTAGGAAAGCCTTTGGGGATACACCCACGCATGCGCGGTCCCCTTCCCGCCCAAAGGTGCCATCTTGCTCAGTCTTTCTTTTTCCGTGGAGCCCAACGGACGTGAGTCCATGTCACCCGGAAAAGTTTGATTTTTTTTCTGCGATTTTGTTCGGTTCGACGCCTATTCCCCTTCCTGCCTGGGTTCGGTACACCGGTATCGACCCAATCTCTATTTTTCGTTTTTTTGCCCTTCATTGCACGCGTTCGCACTCTTTTTCTTTTTCCCTGGCGGGCCGGTCTTTTGACCTCGGGGGGCCCTTTTTTCCCCGATGGCCTCCAGTGGTTTTAAAAAGTGTGATCGTTGTAAGAAGCTCATGTCTCTTACCGACACACACAACTGCTGCCTGTGTTGCCTTGGGCCGGACCATGATCGCAAGGTCTGTGTCCCGTGTGGAAAGATGTCCACTAAGGCACTTAGAAGCCGGCAGCATCAGAAGGAGAGAATATTTTCTGACTCTGCCTCCGGTCGAGCCCGGACCTCGTCGGAGGCCTCAACGTCTCGGGAGTCGGACCCCGAGCTTCGTCGGGGTTCCTCTGAAAGGGGGTCCCCCAGTCGGGAGCATAAGAAGAAGAGAAAGCTAGTGAGGGCAGTGTCGGAGGATGCCCCTGGTTCCTCGAGGGCCAGGTCTCGGACCCCTGACCGCTGCCCCGGGCCTTTGGAGCTGGAGAAGCCAACTAAGGTATCCTGTGTAGAATAGGAGTCCGTCGAGCACGTAAGTCCTATTGTCCTCGAGGACTCTCCTCCCAGGGAGCCGACGTCGGGCCTGGCGCCGCCAGTGCCCGAGTCAGTGGCTGCTGAGTCTCTTGAGCTTGGACTCAGGCTGACAGCCTTGGAGTGCAGATTGTCTGCCTTCATGGATCAGCAGCAGGTGCTGACGGCCAGCCTGACTGGTGCATCTGCCCCGACCACCGGGACGTCGACGTCTAAGTCGACCCCGGAGACCGAGCCAGTTCTCGAAGCCATGAAGACCCGAGTCTGGACTCGGTCACGGTCTCCCTCGACCTCCCGTTCGGGACCGAGGGCGTCGATGCTGATGGCCCCGGTGTCAGGGCGGGTGTTGCCGGAGCCCGCACGGTCGGAGCCTCTCGACTCTTCTTCGGATGAGTCTGCGTGGGAGACGGAGGACGAGGAGTCCCCCGATACCTTCCGGACTCGGTGTGTCCCTTCGGACTCACTGCAGTCTGAGCCCCGGAGTAGGTCCCCGTGGGAGGACACCTGGTTCTCGGAGTTTGTCAGGGACATGGCCAAGGCTTTGAATGTTTCTGCGGACCCCGAGGAGGAGCCGAAGAGCCGAAGAGCTCGATGCCCTACAGTATGACTCGCCCCCGCGGGAGGCCTTTAGTGTGCCGGTTCCTCCGATGCTGGAACGGCTCCTCTTCTGAATATGGGAGGCACCGGCCTCGGCACCGGTTTTGAGCAAGCAGATCGATCCCATGTATCGAGTCCGAAAGAGCCCTGGGTTCCAGAAGGCGCAGCTGCCACACCATTCTATGGTTGAGGAATCGGCCATGCATCGTCTGAAGAGCGAGAAGATGCACTCTGCAGTGCCCCCCGGCAGGGAGGCCCGAAGCCTAGATGCTATCGGCACAAAGTGCTTCCAGGGATCGATGCTTGCTTGCCATGTTCAGTCCTACCAGCTGTACATGGGCATGTACTTGCGGGACCTTGCTAAGGAGATAGCCGGGTTCTCGGCTGGCCTCTCCGGGGAACCTTTGCAGAGGTTCAAGTCCTTGTCCTTGGGGATCCGGGAATGCTCCAAATTCATCTCCCGGGTGGCCTACGATGGCTTTGAGGCTTCGGCCCGCGTAGCGGCGGCCGGCATCGGTGCTCGACGCCAGGCATGGCTACAGTCATTGGACCTCGAGTCATGGGTACAGGACAAGTTGGTCAATGTCCAATGCCGGGGTGAAAACCTCTTCAGCAAGCCCATGGCCGAAAAGGTCGCTGAGCTCGAGTCCGAGACTCTGACAAGGACAAGGTTGTCCAGAAAAACGTCTGCCCCTTCTCATAAGAAGAAGGGCTCGGGGGAAAAAGTCCTTTTACCCGAGGAAGGCATCTGCCTACAAACCTTTCCCTCATTATCTGGCCTCCCCAGTTCCCCAGCAGGGTCAGCAGGCCAAGGGGCAGGGACATGGGCCCCGTAGGCAGAAAGCCCCAAGCCTCCAGCTCCTGCTCCAACTCAGCAGGTAGGTGGTTTTTGACTCCCACTGCATAGCCTCTCCACCTCTGCTGGCTCATCTCAGCACGGGAGGTCGGTTGGCCCTGTTTGCCCACCAGTGGCCGCCCATCACAGGAGATGCTTGGGTACTAAGCATAGTCCAGAAGGGCTATATGCTCCATTTCACTCAAGTACCCCCCTCCTACTTCCCAAGGGAGCCTCCAAGGCCTACTCTGCATCAGGAACTCCTTCTCCAGGAACTGCAAGGTCTTCTTCAAGACAGGGCGGTGGAGCCTGTACCTCCCCACCAGCTGGGGCAGGGCTTGTACTCCAGGTACTTTCTTGTGCCAAAGAGAACTGGAGGTCTCCGACCCATTTTGGACTTGAGAAATCTCAACAAGTTCTTGGAAAAAGAAAAGTTCAAGTTGCTTACTCTTGGAACACTGCTGCCCTATCTCCAGCAGGGAGATTGGCTATGCTCCTTAGACCTGAAGGATGCGTACACTCACATCCTCATTCATCCAGACCACAGAAAATACCTAAGGTTCGTGGTAGGAGGAAACCTAACCTCCGCCCCACGGGTCTTCACAAAGTGCCTGGCAGTGGTGGTGGCCTACTTGAGAAACCAGGGTATCTTTGTCTTCCCCTACCTGGATGACTGGCTCATCAGGGGTCAGACTCTCCAGGAGGCCAGGCAAGCCACCCTCCGTACTGTCTCTCTTCTTCAGCAACTAGGCTTCATCATAAACTTCGCAAAGTCCACTTTGCTCCCCTCCCAGAACCTGGAGTTCAAAGGAGCATAGTTCGACTCCCTGCAAGCAAAAGCTTACTTGCCAGAAGACAGAGCGGGAAGGCTGATGGTCTTGGCTAGACGGTTTCTAGACAACCCACTGGTTTCCGCCAGACTCTGTCTAAGGCTCCTAGGCCACATGGCTTCGACAGTGCATGTGACCCCTAATGCCCGCCTGAATATGAGGCCTGCACAGTGGTGTCTCAGAACTCAGTGGAGGCAGGCTACAGGAAGCCTCAGAGACAAAGTAAGGGTGTCCAAACCCTTCCTGATCTCCCTGCAGTGGTGGCTACACCCCCCCCAACCTTCTACAGGGAATCCCTTTTCAGGTACCTGTTTCCACTGTGGTACTCACGACAGCTGCCTCCTTGCTGGGCTGGGGTGCACATTGTCTGGGCAAGTGCACTCAGGGCCTGTGGTCTCCATGGGAGGCCACGCAACAGATCAATCTCCTGGAACTCAGGGCGATACGCTTGGCCCTCAAGGCCTTCTCTCACACCCTGGCCCACCAGTCTGTCTTGGTACAGACAGACAACCAGGTGGCGATGTTCTATGTGAACAAACAAGGGGGCACGGGGTCCAGGCTCCTGTGTCAGGAGGTGCAGGCCCTCTGCTCCTTTGCACTTCAACACAATATGCTGCTCAGGGCAGTCTATCTTCCTGGCCACGAAAACTTCCTGGCAGACAGATTGAGCAGGGTTCTGCAGCCTCACGAATGGAAACTGCACCCTTTGGTGGTTCAGAACATTTTTCTGAAATGGGGACTTCCAGCCATAGACCTCTTTGCCAGTCCCCTAAACCAGCAGCTGCCTCAGTTCTGCTCCAGGCAACCGCATCCCCAGAGATTCGCAGTGGATGCCTTCCTGATCTCATGGTCCAAGGGCCTTGTGTATGTGTTTCCTCCTACACCCCTGGTGGCCTGAACCTTATTCAAGATTCTAAGGGACAGGGCCTCGGTCATCTTGGTAGCCCCCAGATGGCCGAGGCAGCCCTGGTTCCCGCTGCTGTTACAGCTGGCGGTGGACACCCCACTCCCTCTGGGGTTGCAACCAATGTTCCCTCTAATTTTCTGTAGGCTGTGTGCGCATAAAATATCAGCTGTGCAGCTTTTGAAGGAAGGTTAAAATTTTGTGCGCCACATAACGACACTCGGAGTTATATACTTTAAAATTTGACTACACGTCAGAATACAGTATGTACACCACATTGATTGCACTAGAAAATATTGTAGAACTCGTGAAAACCGTAAATACACAACAACTTTTAAATTTTGAGACGTCTGTGTTGTTTACTATCAGAATCAGAACCATAATTTTTGTGCGCTCTGTTGTAAAGTATGTGAGCTCACTCGGCGAGGTGTGTGTGCGCGCACACGCGCACAGCTTAGAGGGAACAGTGGTTGCAACCCGATCTTCTTTCTCAGGATCAGGGTTCCCTTCTGCACCCCAATCTCAAAAATCTCAATTTGATAGCCTGGAGGCTGCAAGGGTAGTGCTGGCTCCCTGGGGCCTACATCAGGAAGTTGAAGAGGTAGTCTTGGCCTCTAGGAAGCAATCCACCAGAAAGACCTATGCCCTGAAGTGGAAACGGTTCTCCTTGTGGTGTGACCAACGTCAGGAGAACCCTTTCTCCTGCCCTGTGCCAGTGGTGCTTCCGTACCTGCTGCACTTGTCTAATCAGGGTCTTAAGTCTAATTCTGTTCGGGTACACCTGTCTGCTCTGGCAGTCCACCACTCGCTGGTGGGAGGGCACTCTATCGATTCACCCCTTAGTGTTCCGCTTCCTCAGGGGCTTGCTTTTGCTAAAGCCTCCTCTATGTCCACCAGCTCCTGAGTGGGAGTTGAATGTGGTCTTGCAGCAGCTTACTCGCCCTCCCTTTGAACCGATGGCTACGTGTCCTCTCCGCTTCCTTTCCTGGAAGGCTCTTTTCCTAGTGGCACTGACCTCAGCCAGGCGAGTGAGTGAACTTCAAGACCTTGTCTGTGACGGGCCATACACTCGTTCTATAGGAACAGGGTGGTCCTTAGGACTCATCCTAAGTTCCTCCCGAAGGTAGTCTCCTCTTTCCACCTCAATCAGGAGGTGGTTCTTCCAACATTCTTCCCTAGGCCCCATGCCAGCCGGGCTGAGGAAGTCCTGCATACCCTGGACTGTAGAAGGGCCTTGTCTTTCTACCTTGAGCGTACTAAGGGTCAAAGACGGGCTACTCAGCTCTTCGTCTCCTTTGACCCAAACAACTTGGGGTTGCCTGTCTCCAAGCGTACCTTGTCCATATGGGTGGTGGACTGTATCGCCTGAGCTTACAGGGCAGCAGACCTTCCCTTGCAGGGTCAAGTCACAGCCCACCGTGTCCGGGCAATGGCTGCATCAGTAGCTCATCTCTGCTCTGTACCGCTGACAGACATCTGCAGGGCTGCAACTTGGTCCTGAAGCCAGACTTTTGCAGCCCATTACTGCCTGGAGAGGGAATCCCGTAGGGACAGTGCTTTTGGTCAGGCAGTACTCCGGAATCTCTTTGAGGTTTAGGCAACTCCTGCCCTCCAGCCCTCTTGTTGGGCTACCGGTGGGATCTGTTCTCAGTAAAGTTCTTTCCCTGATGCTGAGGCTTCACAGAGGGAGCTCTATTTTTCAGCCTGGGTTCCTGGTAGCCCAGAGCTGGGGAGTCACCCATATGTGAGGACTGACTTCCTGCTTGGTCCTGGAGAAAGAGTAGCTACTCACCTGTAACAGGTGTTCTCCAGGAGCAGCAGGAATCAGTCCTCACAACCCTCCCTCCTCCCCTGGGAGTTGCAGTTGTACATAGTTCATTTTGTTTTTTGTGCTGTCTTTTAGCTATGTTATCTGACTGAGCAAGATGGCACCTTTGGGCGGGAAGGGGGCGGGAAGGGGACCGCGCATGCGTGGGTGTATTCCCAAAGGCTTTCCTAGAAAGCTGGGGAAATGCTCCGCATGTGGGCTCCATCGACGTCGATGTCACCCATATGTGAGGACTGATTCCTGCTGCTCCTGGAGAACACCTGTTACAGGTGAATAACTACTCTTTTTCAGATATACACGTGGAGGCCTATTCCATTCAGGCCGTCCAGCCCCCTGTACGGCCGGGCAGAATCGGGTCATGCACAGCTTATTTATTTATTTAAACATTATTTATATACCACCCCTTCCAGCGATCAGGGGAGATTTACATTGGATAAACTCATTTACAGGGAACATGTCAAACTATAATACAAAGAACTAATTACATATCAGCAATCATATATATAGAAGTATAGCTGAAGCTGGGCAGAACTATTTACAGTATCGATTGGCAGAAGGAACGTGATACAATTGCATAGATTGACAGAATGAACTTGATATAGTATGGTCTTGAAGGGGGGAGGAGAAGTGGATTACTTTTTAAGTTAAATAAAGATATCATATGGTATATGATTCAGGGCTGTATACAGCTACTGTTACCTATACGTTAATGAAGTATATAGGTGAAGTGCAGGGAGGGGGATCATGGTGTTCCAGGAGGTTGGGTAGGGGTATTGAGATTAAAGTATTGAATAAAGAGGAACGTTTTAAGTTCCTTTCAAAAAGCCTGAAGGCCTTTTATTTGTCTTAAGTTGTCTGTGAGTGGGTTGCAGAGCGGCCCCGTGGGGTCAGAATCGGGTCTAGCACCTGGACGTGTAGGCCTTGACACGATTCTGCCTGGCTGTACGTCCCGGCGATTACCCAGCTAAGTCAATCAGGCTCGTGAATGGAACCGTAGTGCCATGGTGTCGCTATGGCACTGTGACTTCATTCACGGGCCGTGATTGCCAGCCGCCCCGGTGGGAATCCTGTTCCTCGCAGCCCAACCTCTGATCTGGCCTTCCAAGGCCTGGGTCGGGCTGCAAGGAACACTCTCAGCCCTTTCACCTGCCTGCCCATGTCCCGTGCCGTGGTCCCTTGTCTAGCCTGAAGACCCTCCAGGGTCAAAGGCCGCACACATCACACTCAAGCTCTGCTTCTGGAATGCCCCTCCTGCCCCATCGAGGCCTCCCCTTACAAACCTGCTGTTTGTACAGGGAGGTTAGGTATGGGCAGGGGAGCAAATAGCGGAGATGGACAGAATGACCCCTCCGGCTTCAATTATATAAAATGAATAGTTGGGAGTACAGATAACTATAACTCAGACAGGCACTCTCTTTAAAGAGGGGAAAAGAACTCAGTAGTTTAAACCAGAAAACATTTAATGCACACAGCACTATATCCGGTTTTTAAACAACCAACCACCATCATTGGGCAATAAAAACCATCATACTGAATTTCTTCCTCATACTTTATGCTTTTTATTTTTAACCTTTTACTCATTAAATTAAAAGAAAGGTTTGTTGGTTTTCAATCTTTATATACTCAAAGAATGCAATTTTCAATTTAATTTTCTTTTTAATCTTCTCATAGAGTGCAAGCTATGGCTTCCTGCAGCAGCAGCAGCTTGTGTTATATGAGAAGATTAAAAGGAACTTTGTAGGATGGCTTTTCATGGATTGTGTAGCTAAGTACATTGTTTCCTTCAGTTACTTGTGAGAACTATTTGTGTTGCTAGTTACAGAATTTTACATGTTGGTGATTTCAGCCATTGGATGACTGATTGTGTATATAGCATGGTTTGAATAAGTGAACTGAAGAAGCAAATTGCTTGCTTTTCTATGACTGTTGGGACTGAGAGCTTTGTACCTCGCTCTCATTGAGCATATAAGGATTGAAAGTTGTATTCTTTTAGTATATAAGGTTTGAAAACCTACAACTCTCTCTTTTAATATTAAGAGTAAAAATGATAAAGTAACAAGCAAAAATGATAAAGAAGAAATTAAAAACTAGAAAGCATAATAATTTGATAAATTCAGTATGAGGGTTTTTTGGCCAATGATGGTAGTTGGGTTTTTTTTAAAACTGAATATAGTGCTGTGTGCATTGTTTTCTGATTTAAACTACTGAGGTCTTTTCTCCTCGTAACAGGGGCTCTACAGGTCAAAAAATGGTAAGGATTTGAGGGTTCATTTTTTATTAAATTGCTAGCTCTCTGGGAGCTCTTTAAAGGGTTTTTGTATATTTTTAAAGCAAAGTTACTTTCTTTTTGGTGCTTTAGTAGAAATTTCCTTGAGCAGAGTAAGTTGTTGAACTCTAGTAACCTTCTCAGCTTTTGCGAACTGCAGACACCTGATCAGGAGTTAGTTCCCTCCCTACTCCCTCCCCTGGAGGGAGGAGTAGCCTAGTGGTTGGGGCAAGGTACTTCAGGCCAGAAGGTCGGGGGTTCAAATCCCACTAGAGGACAGCAACCTTGGGCCGGAAGGACTGGGTTTTCTAGTCCCACAGATGCTCCTTGTGGTCTTGGGCAAGCCACATAACCCTCCACTGCCCATGTTCCCTGTAAGTATTTGTGTACGTGTCTCATATCCCCTTGTGTTAAATGTATCCCCCAATTGTGTTGTGACCGCTTTGATTGAAGGATAAGGCGGTATACAAAACTGTCTAAATAAAATAAAATAAAATAAATACCCACTCCGACTCCCACCCACCCCTAGTGAGCAGTCTTGCTTTATAGGGCACCTCCCCATTTAACAAAGCACAGAGACTCGGAGCAGCACATTTTGAAAGAGATTTAACTGCTTTTTCTCTGAAAGGACAGCTGGGAAACCGGCTGGTACTTGGTAGATCTCTCTCTTTTGCTTTAACAGATACCTAAGCTCCACGAACAGAACAATAGCTGGGAAAAATCATATCGCTAAAGCTGCTGCCCCCGTTACAGCTTCTGCCTCTGTCCAGACAGAGATCCCTGATGTTGAAGATTTGGTGGGAGTGGCTGACTTGGATTTAGTGGCAGTTACAGAAACATGGTTCACAGAAAACCATGATAGGGATGTAACTATACCTGGCTGTACTTTATTCACAAAGGACAGGGTAGGAAGAAGGGGAGAAGGAGTGGCACTATATGTAAAAACTACTATTAAAGCTTTGGAATTACAGAGCTTAAAAGGGAGAGAGGAGGCATTGTGGGTTAAACTAGAAAGAGGGAAAGAGAAATCTACTTGCATTGGTGTGATATACAGACCTCCCTCACAAGAGGAAGAGGTGGACAGAGAGTTAATTGAAGACATACGCAACATTGCTAGGAAAGGAGAAGTGCTACTGATAGGAGATTTCAATATGCCAGATGTTGATTGGCACATTCCTGCTGCAGTATCATCTAGAAGTAAGGAGATCCTGGATTCTCTACAGAGAGAACTATTCAGGTAATTGGTAACAAACCCCACACGTGAAGGGGCCATACTGGACTTGGTGCTTACCAATGGTGAAAGAGTTTCTGATGTTGTAGTGGGAGATCATTTTACATCCAGTGATCACCAGATGGTGTGGTTCAGTATTAGGACTAGGACTGTTAGAATCCATTCAAAGGTGAGGATCTTAGACTTTAGGAAGACTAACTTTGCCAAGATGGGCCAATACCTCAGGGAGTCGTTAATGGGATGGGAACAGCTGGGGGATATAGAAAAACAGTGGGCAAAACTGAAAGGGGATATTTTAAGAGCAACCAACCTTTTTGTTAAAATGGTAAATAAAGGTAAAAGGAAAAGGAGACCGCTATGGCTTTCGAAAGAAGTAGCTGGAAAAGTGAAGAAAAAGAGGGAGGCCTTCATGAAATACAAGAGATCACAGAGAGAGGAAGAAAGGCATCTATATTTGGAAAAACTTAGAGAAGCTAGCAAAGTAGTCAGGACGGCAAAAGGAGGAGGAAATAGCCAATGCAATAAAATGGGGGGATAAGACATTTTTCAGATATGTTAGTGAGAAGAGGAAGGGCAAAAGTGGTATTGTCAGACTCAAGAGCGCATGGGAGGAATATGTAGAAGCTGATAAGGATAAAGCGGAATTGCTTAACAAACATTTCTGTTCTGTGTTCACAGATGAAGAACCAGGAGCAGGACCTCAGAAAACACCCACAAACAAGAACAGAAGTAAAGGACATCTTGAACAATTTTCAGAACACTGTGTTCGTGAGAAACTAGCTCAACTTAAAGTAGACAAAGCGATGGGACTGGATGGGATACACCCTAGAATACTGAGGGAACTTGGGGACGTTCTAGCAGCTCCATTGACTGACCGTTTCAATGCCTCATTGGAGTTGGGAGTGGTGCCAAAGGACTGGAGAGAGGCTCATGTAGTGCCTTTACACAAAAGCGGAAGTAAGGATGTGGTTGAAAACTACAGGCCAGTTTAACTTCGGTGGTGAGTAAATTATTGGAAACGCTGCTGAAAGAGAAAATAGTGAGGTTTCTGGAGTCCAGCGGATTATAGGATCCGAGGCAGCATGGATTCACCAAAGGCAGGTCTTGTCAGACAAATCTGATTGATTTCTTTGACTGGGTGACCTGGGAGCTGGACCGAGGGAGAGCCCTAGATGTGGTGTATTTAGATTTCAGTAAAGCCTTTGACACTGTTCCTCACAGGCGACTTATAAACAAACTGAGCACCCTAGGGATGGACCCTAAAGTTACTGCTTGGGTTAGAAATTGGTTGGGTGGGAGGCAACAAAGAGTACAGGTAAATGGAGCTCACTCTGAGGAGAAGGATGTTACCAGTGGTGTGCCCCAGGGATCTGTCCTTGGTCCGATTCTTTTTAACATCTTTGTTAGTGATATAGCGGAAGGGCTGTCAGGTAAGGTTTGCCTCTTTGCAGATGATACCAAAATCTGCAATAGAGTAGACACCCAGGAAGGTGTAGATAACATGAGGAGGGATCTAGCTAAGCTTGAAGAATGGTCTAGAATTTGGCAGCTGGGATTTAATGTTAAAAAATGTAAGGTCATGCATTTAGGCCGCAGAAATCCAAGGGAGCGATATAGGGGGGTGAAGTACTTTTGTCCACTAAAGAAGAGTGGGACCTAGGCGTGGTTGTGTCTGATGATCTTAAAGTAGCTAAACAGGTAGAAAAGGTGACGGCAAAAGCTAGAAGGATGCTTGGGTGCATAGGGAGAGGAATGGCTAGCAGAAAAAAGGAGGTGATAATGCCTTTGTATAAGCCTTTGGTGCGACCTCATTTGCAGTATAGTGTGCAATTCTGGAGACCGCACCTTCAAAAGAATGTGAACAGGATGGAGTCGGTGCAGAGGATGGCTACTAAAATGATTAGTGGTCTTCATTATAAAGCATATGAGGACAGACTTAAGGATCTTAATATGTATACATCAGAGGAAAGGCGGGATAGAGGTGATACGATTGAGATGTTTAAATACCTCCGTGGCATAAATGTTCAGGGAGAGAGCCTCTTTCAATTGAAAGCAAGTTCTGCTACAAGGGAACATGGGATGAGGGTGAAGGGAGATAGATGTTCTGGATGGATGGGAAAGAGTAGTTACTCACCTGTAACAGGTGTTCTCCAGGAGCAGCAGGAATCAGTCCTCACATATGGGTGACATCGACGTCGATGAAGCCCTTGTGGAGCATTTCCCCAGCTTTCCAAGAAAGCTTCTGGGAATGCAGGTACGCATGTGCGGTTCCCTTCCCGCCTAAAGGTGCCATCTTGCTCAGTCAAATGACATAGCTAAAAACAGCACACAAAATGTAAAAATAAACTATGTATAACTGCAACTCCCAGGGGAGGAGGGAGGGTTGTGAGGACTGATTCCTGCTGCTCCTGGAGAACACCTGTTACAGGTGAGTAACTACTCTTTCTCCAGGACCAAGCAGGAAGTCAGTCCTCACATATGGGTGACTCCCTAGCTCTGGGCTACCAAGGAACCCAGGCTGAACAAGAGAACTCCCTCTAGTCCCAGCATCAAAGAAAGGCTTTTCACTGACAAAACCTCCACCGGTAGCCCAACGGAGGGCTGGAGGGCAGGAGTTGCCTAAACCTCAAAGAGATTCCGGAGTACTGCCTGGCCAAAAGCACTGTCCCTTTGGGACTCCCTTTCCAGACAGTAATGGGCCGCAAATGTCTGGCTTGAGGACCAAGTTTCAGCCCTGCAGATGTCCATCAACGGTACAGAGCAGAGGTGAGCCACTGAGGCAGCCACTGCCCTGACACGATGGGCCGTGACCCGACCCTGCAAAGGAAGGTCAGCCGCCCTGTAAGCCCAGGTGATAGTCAGCTACCCAGGTGGACAAGGTACGCTTGGACACAGCTAACCCCAAATTATTAGGGTCAAAAGATATGAAGAGCTGAGTAGCCCTTCTATGCCCCTGCGTACGGTCAAGGTAGAAGGATAAGGCCCTCCTACAGTCCAGGGTATGCAGAACTGCTTCAGCCTGGCTTGCATGAGGCCTAGGGAAGAATGTTGGAAGAACCACCTCTTGGTTAAGGTGGAAGGAGGAGACAACTTTTGGGAGGAACTTTGGATGAGTCCTAAGGACTACCCTGTTCCTATAGAAGCGAGTGTAAGGCCTGTCACAGACCAGGGCCTGAAGCTCACTCACTCGCCTGGCCGAGGTTAGGGCTATCAAGAAGAGCGTCTTCCAGGACAGGAAGCGTAGAGGGCAAGTAGCCATCGGCTCAAAAGGTGGGCGAGTCAGTTGCTGCAAGACCACATTCAATTCCTACTCAGGAGCTGGAGGATGGATTGGAGGCTTTAGCAAGAGCAAGCCTCTTAGAAATCTGGACACCAAGGGGTGAACCGACAGAGAATGTCCCTCCACCAGTGAGTGGCGAGCTGCTAGAGCTGAGAGGTGGACCCAAACAGAATTGGACTTAAGTCCCTGATTGGATAAGTGCAGTAAGTACTGAAGCACTACCGGTACAGTACAGGAGAAAGGATCCTCTGTACGTAGCTGACACCACACAGAAAACCTTTTCCATTTAAGAGCATAGGTTTTCCTAGTGGACTGTTTCATAGAGGCTAGGACAACCTCCTCAACTTCCTGAGGTAGGCCCCAGGGAGCCAAATCTACCCTTGCAGCCTCCAGGCCATCAAATTGAGAGCTTTGAGATTGGGGTGTAGAAGGAACCCTGATCCTGGGAGAGAAGGTCGGGTTGCAACCCCAGAGGCAGTGGGGCATCCACTGCAAGTTGAAGCAGAAGTGGAAACCAAGGCTGTCTCGGCCACCTGGGAGCCACCAGCAGGACCGAGGCCTTGTCCTGAAGAATCTTGAACAGGGTTCGGGCCACCAAAGGCGTGGGAGGAAACGCATACAGGAGGCCCTGAGACCATGGAATCAGAAAAGCATCTGCTGCTATCCGCAGAGGATGCGGTTGCCTGGAGCAGATCTTTGGCAGCTGTTTGTTCAGTGGACTGGCAAACAGATCTATGGATGGAAGTCCCCATTTCAGGAAAATCTTCTGAACCACCAAAGGATGGAAATTTTGAGTTTATTAAACAAGCAACAAAATACAGACAAAAAGTAGAAACAATCACCCCAACCAAGTCCCACACCCCCCCAAAACCCCCACCCCCCGACATAGCACAAAACAAATATCACAACCCCCCCGTGACCCACCTCCCCAAACCCACCACCAACCCCAGCAATCAACACACGTGCCCTCCTCCCAACAACAACCCCCAAAAAGTCCTTGTCAATGTCCGTGTCCCCTCCCCCCCCTCAGTCCAATGTCCATGCCCTACCCAACCTCCCCCTGCAAGAACACCCCAGCATAGTCCACACATTGCATCTTGCAATCCCTGAACCCCTGCCCCGCACAACACCCCCACCAGTCCAAATGTCCAGTCTGTCTGACTCTCAGACTCCCCCTCCCCACCCATCCAGAAGATAAACCCCCTATCCCTCTCCCTCCCCCTTCAGACCCATCCCATCCAGACAAACACTTCAAAGACAAACCTCCCCACCCCCTCCCCCCAAACCAAATGAAAACATAAGGGCCCCCTTAGCCCATCCCCAACACAATCCCATCAAAACAAATCATAAGTAATCATACAAATCAAATCAAATAGCGAAATACAAAGGGAATACAGAACCCTTGTACTGCCCTGCCCTTCAGACAACGGAGCGGGATGCCCAGAAAACAAAAAGAACAGACAAACACGGAAAACAAAAATATTGGGATGGCCACCCTCTAAGAAGAAAGGGAAAGCGGACAACCGGTCAAAACCCCCTTATGGAGCCCCAGCTCACCCCCCCCCCCTCCCCTCCCGGGAGGAAAACATCCCAAAATCATAAAGAGAAGGACAACCCCAGGGAAGGGAAAAACTAACCCCTCCGATCACACCCCTCCCCCCAGGTAACAACAAACCAAAACAAAAACCTCACAGTCCTACAGGGACGAAAACCCCAGGGAACCCCTCCCCCTCACGGGGGGCGAAGGGTGAGGTGACGCCACAGACGCTCGCAACGATGAGCCTCCACCACCCTCCTTTCACGTTGCGCCATGCTGGACACTTCCTCCAGAATGTCCCGCACCACCTCGTCGAGGGGCAGGACCAACCCCCGGGTCGAGACATGACAGCGCGCTTGCCACAGGTGGTAGCGTACCACGGCCGTGACGAGGTAGAGGGTCCCGGAGTCCTGCCTTAGAGGAAAGGACCAGGCCCCGTACACCCACTCCGCATACGTGAGGAGGGAAAGGTCGCGCAGGTGAAGAGCAGCGGACACCAACCGGCAGGCCTCCACGTTGAAGGGGCACTGCCGGAGGAAATGGTCCATGGTCTCCGCCTGCCCCTCACACCCGGCCCTCGGACAGACCCGCTCGGCCTGTGACCTGTACTTGAGGTTGTCCCTCACGTACAAACGCCCGTGGAAAGACAACCAGGCTACATCCCGAACCTTCTTCGGTAGCCGAGGGGAGTTCAACAGCCGAAGGCCCCGCTGCATCACATCCGCCGGACAGTCCCGCAGGGCCCACCGTGGTTGATAGTGAGAGGTGAGTACCATCCGGTATAATCCTTTCCGCCCCAAGGACTGGGCGAGCGGGTCGGTCACCCCCCACCGCCGAATGAGCCCCACCATCACGAATACGTACGATGGGGCCTGTTCCCCTCTCCGGCGCACACGTGGGACCGAGGACGCCCCCTCCCACTGCTCCCAGAAGCGGGAGAACCATTCCCGATAGGAGGCCACCCACCAGACCCCACCCCCTTCCCGCATCCTACCCAAGTGGAACGCCATAGACAAGACTGACAGGAAGACAAGGGGGTGCAACATACCCAAACCGCCCTCTGCCCGATCCAGGCAAACGATGTTGCGCTGGACGGGGTTCAAGCGGTTACCCCACAGAAAACAGAAAAAGACAGCACAGACAGACGCCTGACGGGACAACGGAAGGACGAAGACCGTGGCCACGTGCAGAAAGAGAGGAAGCAGAAACGTCCCGAGGAGTTTGATCTTCTCCTCGTACGTACACCTCCACCCCCTCCACCGCAGCACCCGACACCGTGCAGTCTCGAGACAACGGTCCCAATTGGACTCCGCACAGTCCTCCGACCCGAAGACGAGGCCCAAAACGCGGACCTCCCCCACGGGAGGAGGAAAGGGGGCGCAGGAAGGCGGGGAGGCCTCCGAGGAGCCCAACCACAGCGTCTGGCACTTGCTGTGGTTTACAACAGAATGGGCTACCTCCGAGTACTCCTCCACGGCCTCTCGCAGGGCCTCTACCCCTTCAGTGCCGTCCACGTAAACTGATATGTCGTCAGCGTAGGCAACGACGGACACCGGGGCGCACCAGGCACCTCCAGGCCCCGCAACCCACCTGAGGACAATCTCCGGAGGAAGGGGTCGAGGGAGAAAACATACAGCAGGGGGCTTAAAGGGCACCCCTGCCGCACCCCCGAGGCGACACCAAACGGCCGTCCGAGCCACCCGTTAATAAACGGGAAGCTCACCCCCCCTCGGTACAGCGCCTGCACGACGAAGAGGAAACCTGCGGGGAGGCCGAAGTGCTGGAGCACCACCCACAGGTACCGGTGACTGACTCGATCAAAGGCTTTGGACTGATCCAAGGAGACCAACCAGTGGTCCCGTTGGAGCGACCGGCCTCTTTCCACCATCTCCCGGACTGTGGCGACAGCGTCCAGAACCCCTCTCCCCCGAACGGAACAATACTGGGAAGGGGACAGCAAATCGCCCGACACCTCCACCAGTCGGTTAGCCAAACACTTGGCCAGGATCTTCCGGTCCGCGTTCAGAAGAGAGAGCGGCCGCCAGAAGTCCAAGGAGCTATCGTCCTTCCCCTTGGAGAGCAGCAGCAGGACAGACTCGCGAAATGACCGCGGGAGATACCCCGTGTCCATGATCTCCTGAAACAGGGAGGTCAGGAAGGGGGCCAGCTGGGCAATGAAAGTGCGATAGAACTCCACAGGGAGCCCATCGCGCCCAGGCACCTTCCCCAACGGCATGGCACGAATCGCCCTCTCCACCTCCACCTGCTGAATCGGTGCAGCGAGTGCATCGACCTGTGCCTGGACCACAGCCGAATACACCGGGGGAAGGCCCAGGTACGTTCGGATATGGGTGAGGTCCACGGGGCGATCCCCAAACAGGTCCGAGAAGTATTCCCCCACCATCCGCAAAAGGTCCTCCTGGGAGGTATGAATGGTACCGTCCTCGCCCCGCAGGGCCATGACCTCCCGACGCTGAACCCTCTCCCTGCAAGTCCGGAAAGGGTCTGGAGTGGCGCCCCCACCGGCCGCCCCCTCGAAGCATAGGGAGGCATGGCGATCGTAAAGCAGGCCACGGAGCTGGACGCGCACCTCTTCAACCTCCTCCCGCGCTGCCCCTCGGGATACCAAACGATCCAGCGACCTCCGGAGGACAGTGTAAGTGAGGTAGCGGGATCGAGCCATGGAGGTACCCCGGGAACGGAAGAGTTGTCGGGCACGCGTCTTCACCTCATCCCACCAGGCGCCACGGGAAGGAAAAACACTCAGCAGGGTCTCCTGGTCTGCGAGAAAGGCCAAGAACTCCTGGACCACCTCTGATGTTGCCAACAACTGCACATTCAGTCGCCACAGGCCAGGACCCCTGCTAAGCTCCTCGTGGTTGGCCAGGAAGGACACAGAGAGGACGCGGTGGTCTGAAAAGTCAACCGCCTGCAACTGCGGAGGGGAACACTCCACCCGGGCACTCACATATATCCGATCGATACGACTCCTGCTGGTCCCATGGTAGTAGGTGAAACCCGGCGACCGTGGAAAGGCCCGGTGGAAAACATCCACCAGGTCAGCCGTCCGGGTCATCTCGGCCAAAAAGAGGCCCTCGTAACTAGGTGGGCAACGCTCCCCCCCTCGGTCCTGCAAAAAGGTGGTGGTGTTGAAATCCCCGGCAAGGACCACCAAACGGGAGGTGTGTAAGTAGGGGCGGATGACCCCAAACAGGGTCTTCCGCCCCAACTTAGACTGGGGCCCGTAAACCACCACGAAACGAAACCGATGGGGCCCGCAGTAGCTGTCTAAAAGCAAGCACCGGCCCTGCTCCAGTTCCCACACGTACTGCACCTGAAATCGGTTAGACGTGAACAAAACCGCCACTCCTGCATAGGGCTGTGCCGCAAGGGACCAGTATGAAGGGCCCCACCTCCACTCTCGCTTTGCCCGATGAAGGCTAGCGAGCGAGGTGAGTCTGGTCTCCTGCAAGAAGATGACATCCAGCCCGCTCGTAGAAAGAAAATCATAGGCCATAGCCCGCGCCTGGTCTGAGAAAATGCTGGCCACGTTGATGGTGGCGCACGAGAACGCAGGAGTGCACGCCATGCCTATTTCGAGTGCAGTGACCCTTTCCTCCTCTTCTCACCAACCCCGGGATCCCCAGAATCCCGCTTGCAGGACAGGCCTGCGAGCTCAAACAACTCCTCCTGGTCCACATCGACCACCTCGAGGATCTCCTCCTCCTCCCGCTCGACCCTGTCACCCCAGGAGGTGCTGGCGCCCCCGGGACCACCAGGCAAAGCTGTCGCGAGGGCAGGCCCAGCCCCTACCGGAGGAGGAGGTACAAACGGGTCAGGGGTCGGAGGAATGACCTCCTCCGTGGGGTCCACCACCTGTGCAGCCCCCCCTCCCCGGACAAAGACTGAGACAATACGACAGTGCCCACCCCCGCGGGGGAGGCCAGGGCGGCCGGGTCAGCAGGGGGCTCCTGCGAAGGCCCCGAACCCAACTGCGGGGGTACAAGGCCATCCTCCCTCACCCGTCGGGCGCCAGTATCCCCCTTGATTGGAGGACCCTGACTGCGGCGCGCCTTCTGCACCTTTGAAGGTCGCCGCTGAGGAAGAGGGGCCGCCCCCGCCGCCAACCGCTCCGAGCGCCGCACAGGAAGCCCTGCCTCCACAGGCATGCCCTCATCCACCTCAGCCGCATCAGTAGCCAAGAAGACGAAACGGTTAACGTCCAACACGGGCTCTACTTCCAACAATGGGGAGGTCTCCCGCTTCTTCCTCTTGGACTTGCCACCCTTGGAAGGAACCGTGGTCCATTCCTGAGGTGGCACCACCCGCGACCCACTATCCTGTCGTGACACATCAACCTCCACCACATCAACCCTCTCCTCCCTCCTACCCAAATCCCCTCCCCCTGGTGGCTCCCTCGGTTCAATGGACTCCTCCACCCCAGGGCCCCCTGGCTCCTCCTGAGGGAGAGGGGCCTCTACAGCCTCCTCCCGCACAGGAGCCCGAGGTGGAGTGACGGCAACCCCCCCCGGTCCATTGTGTGACGCGGAGGGGCAGCGGGCAAAGGGGTGGCCCAACTCCCCGCAAAGGTTACACCGAATTAGCAAACACCCGGCCGAAGCGTGACCCCGTCCACCACAACGGGTGCAGACCTGCTCGGGACAGTTCATGCTCAAATGGCGGAATGAGCCACAGCGGTGACACTCGCGGGGTTGCCCGGGGTAATAGCACAAGATGCGATCCCGACCGAGAAAAAACCGGCCGAGGGCACGTGCTGCACCACGTTTCCCACCTCACGCAAACGGATCCTACCCTTCCACGACCCGTCCCACACCCCTAGGGGCCCAGCGCCCTTAACCAGGGGTGCGAGGAGCACCGCATGGCGCGACAACCAAAACTGGATGTCCTGCCCTGGGAGCGACTCATTCCTGGATAGGATGGTCACAGGTACCGTCCCCTGGCGAGAGATAGGCACAACACGAAAGTCAGCCCACCCTCCCTGCCCCCTCTGCTGCTGGTATCGGTCCCAGAAAATCTCCAGCCCCCGTCTCAGCATGAAACTAACATCATATTCAATGGTGTTGTTCATGTGGATAAAGGCGTAGAGATCTCCTGGGAGAAACCCCAGCCCAAGGACCATCCTCAAGACCTGTTCCCTGGCTGGAGGGGACCCCTCCCCAGCCCATCGGATCTGCGCCACGTTGCGCCGTCGGACCTCACCCCCTACTCCCCTTTGAAACCCTCCCCCTCCCCCTCCCCCTCCTCCTTCCCCTCCTACGGGACCATTCCCCTGCATACCTCCCCTCCCCCCACCCTCCCCCGACGTCCCCGGAGTGGTGCCCGACCCCTTCAGAGCCTCCGCAAAGGTACGGAGGGGGGGAGCCGACCCCCCAGCCTCCATCCCCCGCCCTTCTGGACGTTCTCCTCCTCCTTCCACCTGCGGGGGAACCTGTTGCCGGACCACAGGATCCGTGATCTCCTCACTTGGAACAACCTGAGGACTGGGTAGGGTCAGCTCCGCAAATACAGAGTCCGGGATGCTCTCCCTTCCGGATCCCTGGGTACCACCGAGAACCCCTGGATCATCCCCCGTCGCAACCGCCTGATGTTGAAATGCAGCAAAGGCCCCAGGAGGGCCCGTCGGGGTCTCCAAAGCCAATTTTAAAGCGGCACAAACCTGGTTCTCGTTAATACCCAGGGAACCGGAAAACCCCCCCAAACTTCCATCCTGCTTCTCCGACCCAGCAGAAGGCTCCTGGGTCTCAGCCACCACTACCGGGGACAAACCCCGCTCCCCTTCAATCCCGGAAGCCAGGGGAACCATCCTCTCCCTCACTCCCCCTTCTAACATCCCCTTCCTTCCATCCTGAGCAACCTCCCCCTCCTGCCCCACAACGAAACCTGTCGTCCGCTCCCCCTTTCCCTTCGCCATACTCTCCACCAACCCACCGTCCTCCACTCCCTGCATGGCCACCGCCAACAAGGCAGGACCATCTCGGGACAGCGGGGCAGATCCCTGCATAGCAAAACCCCCTAAACAGCCACCCCCCTGCCCCTCTGCCCTCTCAGGTCCTACCTGGTCGTCGGTGCCGGCCGTGGCACAGGGATCCAGAGAAGTCCGGCCGGTAGCCAAGGCTCCAGCAGGGAGGGCGGACACCCCCCTGCGAGCCAGGCTCACCTCAGCCATGCCACCAGACAGGATAGACACCGGTGCATCCCGCTCCGCTGATCCAGAACTCGAAGATAGTGGCCCCCTATCTTTCCCTATCCCTTTACTCATGCCTTTCCGGCGCCAAACAGCCGCCTCAGGGAAAGCCGGGCGGCCATCCCATAACTGTTTGAGCACCGGAAAAACATCCACATTAGGGGGGGCCAAACTTTCACCCTCCCCCCCACCCAAAACCATGGTAGATTGTACAGTTCCTGGACGCTGCAGATCCAGACAGGGAATGGACAAATCAGCCACCCTCCGGATTTCCACAGACTCAGCAGGCTCAAAGGACGGGGGGCAGCCAGTCTTCAGGCTCCTGGCCACACTGAGAGAGGGCTCAGCCAAAGCAGATGAAATGCTGCTCCGCGGGATCGTAAAAGGCATCCCCGAAGCTGCTGTTGCTGAATCCAAGCCCCGACAGGAGGAAACAGCAGACAAACCCCTACTAGGCAGCACCGATTCCCCTCCGACAACAGGCCTTCCGATGGGGATCCGGTCTGCATTCCTGGAACCTTGCCGGTGCTTCAGTGACAGGAGAGGAGAAGGGGAAGTAGCAGTGACACACTTCCTGGCAAACCCGGAAGTGACCTCATGATCTTCACGGCGGCCATCTTTGTAGTCCGAAGTACTGGGAAAACACCCCTGAACGACATCCCACATCGGGGCTCCCTGCTCTAGACCAGTGGCTCTCTCTACCTGCATCCCTCGGTGATCATGCTGCCAGGAATCTTCTGCCTCTGGATTTGTGTATGACGCTGGAAAATGGGTCTCAGAAATCCGCGATTTTTGGAGGGGAAGAATATCACCAGGCCCCTCCCTGACAGTGCTGCAAACAGAGCTTTCTGGACAGGGAGCCACTATACCAGCCCTTGGAGGTGGGACAGCGACCGGACCAGGGCTCACAAAGTGGGCAACTCTCCTTCCAGTCCGATGAGATGTATTCAGGTAAGGGTCCTTGGACCATCTATCCTCTTCTCCCCTTGCCGGGGCATAATAGGAAAAGGGCAGACTATGAGAATGGGGAGTCCCAGCCATCCAACCTACCCCCGGGGGCCCCCCTGAACTGCTCCCTGTACTGCCCATCTATCATAGGCCTGATATATTTCTGTGAGGGACCCACAACCCTGCTGCTTGAGGTATATTATTTCTCGGTTTCTGCCCTTCAAGGCCCGCTTCACCCCTTTCCAATAGGTGACATAGGCCACCCATTCCTCCCCAGAAATGGTGGCCTGCAGGCTCTCCAGGTGGGAGAGCTGGGCTCGCAGCTGGGCCGCCTCCTCCTGGAGACCCCGAAGCCGTCGCACCGCTGCTACAATTGCCTCAGGGGCCCTAGCGGGCTGCTGGTAAGAAGGCAGGACCAACCCCTCCCCCTCATCCTCACTGGAGGAGGTAGAGGCCTCCTCCAGGACCCGAGGTGGAGGGGGGAACCCACCTCCCTCAGTACTACATTCCACGGTCCTCCAGGGTCTCCCCAGGGCCTCTCCCTGCTGCCACCCAGCCTCCACACCATGCCTGGGGAGAAGACAGGAGCCTCCTCCCTGGGGTGGCGGGCCCATACCTCCATACCTGTGGGTCCCTCGGTCCTGGCCAAGTGCAGTCCTACTGGGGGAAGCCCCCTCCCGGGGTTCCAGCTGTTCCAGGTTACGGGTTCCGCCAGCCACTTCCAAAATAGGAGGCCCACCCGGCTTGGCAGGCCTCTGGGCCTGGGCCTCCCCCTCCGGAGGCGGCCCAGGTCCCGACATCCAGGCATGAGCAAAGAAACAGGAACCTCTCCCTAGCAGGAGCTCTGCTCAACTGAGCCTCTCAATGCTGCAGCCAAACAGGAAGTGGGAGGAGCTGCCACTCGTGGGGCTGCAGAATCCTGCTCAGCCTGTCGGCCAGGTAGTTTTCCTGGCCAGGGAGGTACACAGCCTGAGAAGCATGTTGTGCTTGAGGGCAAACAAGCAAAGGTCCTGTGCTTCCTGACAAAGGAGCCTGGATCCAGTCCCGCCCTGCTTGTTCACATAAAACATGGCAACCTGGTTGTCTGTTTGAACCAGGACAGACTGATGAGTCAGGGTAGGAGAGAAAGTTTTGAGGGCTAACCGAATAGCCCGGAGTTCCAGGAGACTGATCTGCTGTGCGGCTTCCCAAGGAGACCACAGGCCCTGGGTGCACTTTCCTAGAGAATGAGCTCCCCAGCCCTGCAGGGAGGCATCTGTGGTCAACACCACTGTGAACCCAGGAATCTGAAAAGGTACCCCTTGCAGCAGATTGGGTAGGTGCAGCCACCAGCTGAGGGAGTTCAGAAATTGTCTGGACACCCTTATCCTGTCTCTGAGGCTGCCCATGGCCTGTGACCACTGAGTCCGAAGGCACCACTGTGCAGGCCTCATATGGAGCCTGGCATTGGGGGTCACATGTACTGTCGAAGCCATGTGACCAAGAAGCCTCAGGCAGAGTCTGGTGGAGACCAGTGACTTGCTGAGAAACTGGTTTGCTAAGTGGGCTCTGTCTTCTGGCAAGAATGCCTTTGCCAGGAGAGAGTCCAACCTCGCCCCTATGAACTCCAAGTTCTGGGAGGGAAGCAAAGTGGACTTTGCGAAGTTTATTACAAACCCCAATCTTTGGAGAAGAGCAATAGTTCTGAGGGTGGCCTTTCGGCCTCCTGGCACGTCTGACCCCTTATGAGCCAGTCGTCCAGATAGGGGAAGACAAAGACTCCCTGATTTCTTAGGTAGCCCGCCACCACTGCCAGGCATTTGGTAAAGACCCTGGGAGCGGAGGTGAGGCCAAAAGGCAGTACCCTGTACTGATAATGGTTTCCTCCCACAATGAACCTGAGGTACTTTCTGTGGTCTGGATGGATGAGGATGTGAGTGTACGCATCCTTTAGATCTAATGAGCATAGCCAATCTCCCTGCTGGAGGTACAGCAGAAGTGTTCCAAGAGTAAGCATCTTGAACTTTTCCTTCTCTAGGAACTTGTTGAGGTTTCTGAGGTCTAGAATAGGTTGAAGGCCACCGGTTCTTTTGGGTACCAGGAAATACCTGGAGTAGAACCCTTGACCTTGCAAGTGGGGAGGCACAGGCTCCACGGCCCTGTCCACCAACAGACCTTGGAGCTCCTAAAGGAGAAGATCTGTGTGCAGGGGAGGCCTTGGAGGCTCCCCTGGAAAGTATGGAGGAGGCAGTTGTTGGAAGTGTAGGAGATAGCCCTTGTGGACTATGCTTAACACCCAACTGTCTCCAGTGATGAGTGGCCACTGGTGGGCAAACAGGGCGAGGCGACCTCCTGTGCAGGGTTGGGAGAGCAGGGACGGAGAGGCTATGCCTAAGGAGTCAAAAACCCCCACCCTGCTGAGTAAGAGCAGGGGCCGGAGGCTTGGGGGTCCTCTGCCTACGGGGCCCATTACCCTGCCCCTTGGCTTGCTGACCCTGAGGGGCAGCTTGGGCAGCCTGGTACTGTTTGTAGGCAGTGCCCTTCCTTGGGTAAAGGGCTTTTTACCTGAGCCCTTCTTTTTGTGAGAAGGGGCAGAAGTCTTCCTAGACAGCCTTGTCCTCGTGAGGTGCTCGGTTTCATTCTGTGCGGCCTTCTCAGTCATGGGCTTGCCAAAAAGGTTCTCACCTCGGCAAGGGACATCGACCAACTTGTCCTGAACCCATGGCTCGAGGTCCGATGACTGCAGCCATGCCTGGCGTCGAGCCGCGATGCCGGCTGCCGCAACACGGGCCGAAGCCTCGAAGCCATCGTAGGCAGCGCGGGATATAAACTTGGAGCACTCCCGGATCCCCGAGGACAAGGACTTGAACCTCTGCAAGGGTTCTCCGGGGAGACCAGCAGAGAACCCGGCCAGCTCTTTGGCCAGGTCTCGCAAGTACATGCCCATGTACAGCTGGTAAGACTGGACACGGCAAGCAAGCATCGAGCCCTGGAAGCACTTTCTACCAAAACCATCGAGGTTCCGGGCCTCCCTGCCGGGGGGCACCGCAGAGTGCATCTTCTGACTTTTCAGGTGATGCATGGTCGATTCCACCACCATGGAATGGTGTGGTATCTGCGCCTTTTGAAAGCCAGGGCTCTTCCGGAGTCGACAGATCGAATTGACCCACTTGCTTAGAACCGGCGCCGAGGCCTGTGCCTCCCACATCCGGAAGAGGAGCCATTCCACCATCGGAGGAACCGGAACAGTAAAGGCCTCCTTTGGAGGAGAGTCATACTGTAGGGCCTCGAGCTCCTCTGCTCGAGGCTCCTCCTCGGGGTCCGCAGGGATAGCCAACGTGGTGGCCATATCCCGGACGAACTCCGAGAACCGGGTATCCTCCAGGGGGGGATCTACTCCGGGGCTCAGACTGCAGTGAGTCCGACGGGACGCACCGAGTCCAGAAGGTGTCGGGGGACTACTCGTCCTTCGTCTCCCAGGCGGACTCGTCCGATGAGGAATCGGGGTCCGACCGCGTGGGGCCTGTGAGCACCCGCCCCGACGCCGAAGGCACTGGCGTCGACGCCCTCGGTCCCGAATGGGAGGTCGAGGGAGACCGCGACCGATGTCGACCTCAAGCCTTTATGGTCTCGAGTATCGGCTCGGTCTCCGGGGTCGACTTCGATGTCGATGTCCCGGTGGTCGGGGCAGATGCGCCAGACAGGCTGGCCATCAGTGCCTGCTGCAGTTCCATGAAGGCAGACAGTCTGCTCTCCAAGGCTGTCAGCCTGAGACCCAGCTCAGGAGACTCAGCAGCCACCGACTCGGGCCCGACGTCGGCTCTCTGGGAGGAGAGTCCACGAGGACTACAGGACTTACGTGTCCAGCAGGCTCTGGCTTTACTCAAGGTACTTTGGAAGGCTTCTCCTGTTCCACAGACCCAGGGCGACAGTCGGGGGACTGAGACCTAGCCCTCGAAGAGCCAGGGACCTCTTCCGACGACGCCCTCGCGAGCCGCTTCTTCCTCTTTCGTTCCCGGTCGGGGGACCCCCTGTCCGAGGAGCCACGACGGTGCTTGGGATCCGATTCCCGAGATGTCGAGGCCTCAGACGAGGTCCGGGCCCGGCCGGAGGCCGAGTCAGAAAAAAGCCTTTCCTTCTGGTGCTGACGACTTCGAAGCGCCTTGGAAGACATTTTTCCACATGGTCCACACGTCTTAGGATCGTGGTCAGAACCGAGGCACCGAAGGCAGCAGTCGTGTGTGTCGGTGAGAGACATTAGCTTCTTGCACTGATCACACTTTTTAAACCCACTGGAAGCCATCGGGGAAAAAAGAGTCCCCGCGAGGTCAAAGGACTGGCCTTCCAGGGAAAAAGAAAAAAAGGGCACGAACGCCAGCCACGAAGGGTAAAAACCGAAAAAGAAGATTGGGCTCGATACCAGTGTACTGAACCCGGCAGGAGGGGAACCGGCGTTGAACTGGAGAAAAAAATAGCGAAGAATCGCCAAAAAATCTAACTATTTTCCGGGAGGACTAGGACACACGTCCGGTGGGCTTCACGGAAAAAGAGAGACTGAGCAAGATGGCACCTTTAGGCGGGAAGGGAACCGCGCATGCGTGCCTGCATTCCCAGAAGCTTTCTTGGAAAGCTGGAGAAATGCTCCGCAAGGGCTTCATCGACGTCGATGTCACCCATATGTGAGGACTGACTTCCTGCTTGGTCCTGGAGAACATGCAGATACACCTCTGTGAGATCGAGAATTGCCAAAAATCTCTGCTTCCTACCACCATTATCACTGTGAAAATGCAGTATAGTTCATGCCCTCGAAGTCGAGAATTGGTCGAAAGGAACCTTCCTTTTGGACACCACGAAATACATGAAGCATCGACAACAAACGTACTGGTCTCGCAGAACCAGTTCCATGGCTCTCAGCTGCAGGAGACATGTCAAGGTCTCTTCTACTGCTGCCAACACCACTGCGCCCACTTTGGGCGATCAAAGGAGCTCGTTCTTGCTCTGGCAGCGGGTATAGGTGTGTCATGGATTGCACCCCTTTAAGGCCAACCTCCGGCAGATCTCACTCATCCTGGATCATGTGTCCTACAACTCCATGTACTAGTAAGACTTTCTGCGATTTCCATACCGCCTGGAACAGCGGATCCTACAGTGCCTCTTCCTCTGCCGGGAGGTTAGCAGGCATATTCAGGGCCTTGAGGGTCTCCAAGGTACACACAAAATGTGAGCTCTTTGGAGACGAGGAATTGTATCAGTACCCGCTTGTAGTAATCGTAAACCGCCCTGATGGCCTTCAGCCTGGATGGTATATCGAGAAATTGCATAAACATAAGCATAAAGATGAGCACTGGTACCTCCTCCCAGCAGAAAACCAGAACAATCTGGGCCTGATCCTCCTGTTCTGGGCCCTCTCCTTCTTCCAACTCCTCCTGCAGATCTAGCTCCATGTCAAGCTCTTCCCCATCCAGCCCCTCCAACAACGGCGATTGCAGCCACTCCTCTAAGCCTCTAGCCCACTTAGACGCCACTGCTCATGCTCTTTTGCATCTGACATCCTCTTAGCCCTGTATTCTGGGGCAGAGGAGCCACTTGGTAGGCAAAATGCCTTATGCAAAAGTAAGACAAACTCTGGTGAGAACTCCCCTGGGAGCCCTATCGCTCCCTGGGCTTGAGGGGTGGATGGTCCGGGCATCGTGCAGAGACCTGGGACCAGATCCGTTGAAGATAACATGGTACCCCCCGCCTCCGGGGTCTCTTGCAACTGGGAGGGACTCTCCTGCCTCATCCTGCAGGTCCTGCTCGCATGAGAACCTCTTGCGTGCAGTTTAGGCAAATGCCTGCCTCCGAGTCCACACCACATCAGGGACTGCATATCTTGAAGAATTTTAGATTGCGCTGCAGTGTTGTAGCTTAAAGATATGAAATGGACCTTGCCCTGATCCAATCAAACTACGTTTTTATTTTAATACTACAAATGTTTCTCTAGCACGGGACAAACACAGAGGATCTCTAAAGGAAAAAAGGGGACTGTTGTAGTTGTTTCTTTGGAAGGACAAACTAGATAGGCCATGTGGTCTTTTTCTGTCATCATTTTTCTATTTTTCTATAAGGGAGTACAGCCTTCCCTTACAAGCAATATTACAGATTTAGTAGGTACATAATCTGGGCTAAGTGACAAGAGATGATCATGTCAGGTTACTCACTGACCAGAGACAGATTGAAGGATTTCATTGGTTTCCTATCCACTGACTATCTTTCAAATTACATACATTTCTTGTATGCAGGTACTTCCTGTTTTCTACAGAGCTGTAGCTGCTATTTTTTTTATACTTATCTTAATTTCTGTCTCTGACTTTTTATCTGACCCTTCTCAGGAGAAAGTAGCAATGTCTCAACCAACTGCCATTTACATCACCTGACCAGACACAACAGCACTCTGAAATCTGCCCAGCAACAACCATGGCATATCTGATTAGGCTTTTCCCACATGTCTGCATCAAGTCATTGTGCAGTGAATAGGTTTTGAGCTGAATAAGACAAGGAATGCTTAAGGATTAAGTGGGGTTCACGCCCCTTGATACCATCCTATGCCAGGCATTGTGGTCTGGCCGGCATGGTGGGAAGGGCTGGGGCACTCCCCATGAACGCCCTCAATCTGTACCCAGGTAGGTATAAGGATCCCCAGCACAGTGCACCTCCACAGGCTCAGGCACAGAGCACTAGAGTACTTGAACTAAAATAAAATAAAATAAAACCAAAATCTAATTAACTGAAACTGAAATTAAAAAGAAACTGCAAATGGCCCCCTAGGAAGAGGCTGCTCTGTCCTCCTTTATTCTTCAGTGGCTGCCTCTAACAGGCACCCAAAACACAGCAGGGGGTTAAACACATGCGGGCATGAATAAGAAGAAATCACGCCTAAATGCAGCGGGGGAAGTTTCCCACACTGCTGTAGGCTCCCAAACATGTGGCTGCAGGCCGCTCTTTGCTCCTCATATTCTGGCAGTTACTAGAGATTTCTGCTGTCCTCTCCCCCCGCCACTCTTACTTTGGAGCCTCTTTGCCGCATGGCTTTTCTACCCCTCGTGCTTAGCCTTCCTTCCTGGCTTTGGCGCTGAGGGTGGTGATTCGGGGCTGCCAGCTTTCATTCCTGTCAAGCAACTGCAGCCCCTGCAGTGGCTCCTCACCCGATAACGGGTTTGGGAGCAGCTAGAGGTTTTGGACTGAGGAAGGCCCCCAAAGAACCCTTCCCCCCAAAATCCTGGGGGGGGGGGAGAGGGGGAAGAAGGAATATCCTCACCTCAGCCCTGTTGTCCCCCGGGTTCTCTCTGTTCCTTCTGATTATTTTTATTTTTTATTTTTTTAACTTCTGTCTCTAAAAACAAAGAAAGCTGCACCTTAACAGGGGAAATAAAAGCAAACTCTAACTAAACCTATCATCTCCTTAGATGTTCCTTCTGTGAGTCCAGCACCCTGGCTCACAACCTCCTCCAGCTGTTTGAGCATACCAGGGCTGGTAGGAAGTGCCAGCTGCATATGTACACTAGTGTCATCATAAAGATGACATGCTCAGTCTCCAAGCTGCTGGGAGAGGTACACTACCCAGAGGTGCGGAATTGGACTGGAGGGACGATAAGGAACTACGGTTACATGATGCAAGGTTCCACATTAGGAACAACCACGCACGAAAACGATTTAAGTGTCATCATGGATAATACATCACAACCCTCCGCCCAGTATGCAGCGGCAGCCAAGAAAGCAAATAGAATGCTAGGAGTCATAACGAAAGGAATGGAGAATAAAACCAAGGATATTATTATCTCTCTGTATTGTTCCATGGTGCAACTCCACTCTGTTTGCCTCTCTCTGCTCTGGGAAGAGCAGTGCCCTCACAGTGCTCTGCTATAGAGGTGGATATTTAACTCCTATGACCACTTTGCTGTGAGTTCTACCTGTCTTTATTGGTGTGCTATTTCATCTCCCTGTTCCCTTTAGTTTTGCACTTCAGCTTTCTCAGCTGTATAACTTACCCTGCCTCTTTCAATTATCTGGCCTTTGTGTGGTAGCCAGGTTAAATGGAAATTACACGTACCTGGTAATTGTAGTTCCTGGAGGGTCCAGTTTAGTCCTCCACATCCGGGTAGTGCACCTCTTCCTGCAGCATGGAGACTGGACCAATCAGAGTCTTGAATACCCCAGGGTGTATGCTGCTGGATCTCCCATCAGCCCCCAGTGAACTATTAACAAAGCAGACTCAAGAAGCAACACATTAAAGAAAAATAGTACAACTAGAAAAAACTGACGCCCCTGATAACTACAGTGGCCCCCTCCCCAAACGAGAGAGCCAGAAGAGCGCACCTTGCTTCTTCCCCCTTACCTGAAGCAAAAGGTACGAAGAGCAGACAGCAGAAGGAAGGAAAATCACCTGCGCACCGAAAAGGCTCAAAAGGAAAAACATCCCCCACGAGGAACCGAAAATAAAAATTGTTCTCACGCGATTCCCCGCACACCGGTGTTAGCACGCCATTTAGAAAAGACAGAAGGATAAGCCTTGGGAGGGACGGAGGACTAAACTGGACCCTCCAGGAACTACAATTACCAGGTACGTGTAATTTCCATTTCCTGAGCAGTCCTCCAGTTTAGTCCTCCACATCCGGGATGTAACAGAGCAGTAACTAACGGGGGGGACCTTGCCAACTGGCGCGCAACACCGCCGCACCAAAACAAGAATCCCGAGACGTTGCAACGTCCAGACGATAATGCTTACTAAAAGCATGAAGAGATGACCAAGTAGCCGCTCTGCAAATGTCCACTGGAGGGACAAGGCTATGCTCCGCCCAAGACGTCGCTTGCGCTCTAGTAGAGTGGGCTCGCAGCCCCAAAGGCACCGAACGGCCATGCAAGATATAAGCCGAAGCAATTGCTTCTTTAATCCATCTAGAAATAGAAGCCTTCGACGCCGCTTCGCCCTTCCGAACTCCGCCGAAAAGCACGAAGAGGCGATCCGATTTACGGAAGGTTTCAGACCCTTTCAGATACTGACGCAACACTTGTCGGACATCCAGACGACGCAAGCCGTCCTCGGGCGAATTCACGGAATCCGAAGGAAACGCTGGCAAAATGACGGACTGATTGACATGAAAAGGAGACACTACCTTAGGCAGAAAGGAAGGAACCGGCCGCAACACGACCTTATCAGGAAAAAAGGAGAGAAAGGGAGGCCTGCAAGACAAAGCCTGTAGCTCCGAGATCCGCCTCGCTGAACAGATAGCTACGAGAAAAACTGTCTTCAAAGTTAAGTCCTTAATGGAAGCTTGACGAAGAGGCTCAAAGGGTTTCTGTACGAGCGCCTGCAAGACCAGATTCAAATCCCACGGGGGAATAAACACTTTTCGCGCCGGCCGCAGCCAAAACACTGCCTTAAGAAAACGCTGCACATCTGCGTGCGCTCCGAGGGGAACATCCTGAATCTTCCCCCTATAACAAGCGATAGCCACCAGGTGAACCTTCAGGGAACTGGCTGCCAAACCTTTGTCGAAACCGTCCTGCAAGAATCGGAGAATAACCGGAACGGAAGCCATCAAAGCCCGAACCTGATGGCGTGAGCACCAATCTTCAAATATCCGCCAGACCCGGACATACGTCAGCGAGGTAGAAGGTTTTCGAGCCCGAAGAAGAGTGGCAATGACCACCGGTGAATAACCCTTCTTCCTCAACCGAGCCCTTTCAATGGCCATACCGTAAGCGAGAATCGATCCACCTGAGGCATGCGCAGAGGGCCCTGAATTAGCAGATTCCCCAGGAGAGGAAGCTTCCACGGAATCCCGTCGAGAAGTCGGATCAGATCCGCGTACCAAGGCCGCCGAGGCCAGTCGGGAGCCACCAGCAGAACCTTTCCTCGGTGCCCCTCGATACGTTGGACTACTCTGCCGATCAACGCCCAAAGCGGAAAAACATACAGAAGACCGGATTCGGGCCACGGCTGGATGAGAGCGTCGATCCCCTCCGACATGCGTTCTCTTCTCCTGCTGAAAAACCGACCCGTCTTGGCCGACCGAAATGTTGCCATGAGGTCCATTACCGGAGGCCCCCAGCGACGAACGATTTGCGCAAAGACCTGCGGGTGCAGCTCCCACTCCCCGGAGTCCACCTGAACTCTGCTGAGAAAGTCCGCCATCACATTGTCTTTCCCGGCGATATGCGCCGCCGAAATGGCGAGAAGGCGAACTTCCGCCCAGACGAAGAGCTCCTCTGCCTCCTGCTCCATCGCTACGCTTCCTGTGCCGCCCTGACGGTTGATGTAGGCCACCGTAGCTGAGTTGTCCGACAGGACTCGTACTGCAGTCCCTGTAACGGACGCTTCGAAAACCTGAAGCGCTAGGCGCACCGCACGAAGCTCAAGACGGTTGATCGACCACAGAGACTCTGTGGCTGACCACGTCCCCTGAGTGAACCGGCCCTGGTAGTGGGCTCCCCAGCCCGTCAGACTCGCCATCGGTAATCAATGGAAGCCACACCGGCTGCTCCAACGGCATCTCCGCTTGAAGTGATTTCGCGCAGAGCCACCACTGCAACGATAGCTTGACTCGTCTCGGACAGGGCAACCGGCGGCTCAAGGAATCGGACTGGTTCGACCAGCGATGTAACAGGGCTCTCTGAAGCGGACGCATATGAAACCTGGCCCAAGGAACCACCTCCAGAGTGGATGCCATCGTCCCCAGGAGTTGAAGGTACCACCATGCGGATGGGGCTGGAATCCCCAAGAACGTGCGCACCAGACGGCGCAATGCTTGGGCGCGGCGAGCCGGCAAGAGCACCAAGCCCCGCGCCGTGTTGAACACGACTCCAAGGTACTCGAGGGATTGCGAGGGAACCAGGTGACTCTTCTTCGCATTGACCACCCAGCCGAGATTCTGAAGAAGACGAATCACACGGTCCGTGGCCTGGGAACTCTCCGTTGCTGTCTTTGCCCGAATCAACCAGTCGTCGAGATAAGGGTGAACCAAAACACCTTCTTTTCGCAATGCCGCCGCGACCACCACCATGACCTTGGTGAATGTGCGCGGAGCGGTAGCAAGTCCAAACGGCAGAGCCTGAAATTGGTAATGGCCCCAGGGAAAGGCGAAACGCAGAAACTTCTGATGAACCGGTCTGATCGGGATATGCAGATAGGCTTCCGAGAGGTCTAAAGACGTTAAAAACTCCCCTAGGCGAACCGCTACAATGACGGATTTCAGGGTTTCCATGCGGAAATGAGGCACCCGGAGACAACGATTCATGCCCTTGAGATCCAAGATAAGACGGAGAGACCCGTCTTTCTTGGGCACCACGAAATAAATGGAGTAACGGCCTTCCCCGCGCTCGGACTCCGCCACGGGAACTACCGCTCCCAACTCTAGCAGCCGAACTAACATTGAGCGAATCGCGGCTTCCTTCTGCCGCCCCTTGCTGGGAGACAGAACGAAGGAGTCCTGAAGCGGGGAAGCAAACTCCAGCGCATAACCCTCTCTGATAATCTTGAGCACCCACTGATCCGAGGTAAGGCGGACCCAAGAAGGAAGGAAGTCCTGCAGACGACCGCCGATCACTTGGCTTCCCTCCTGGGTCCACCGCACTTCATTGCGGCTTGCGACCAAAGGAAGAGCCAGAGGAGGACGACACAGTCGAGAAACCTCTGCCAGCTCCGCGAAATCCCCGAAAGGACGGTGACTTGGAACAGAATCGGCCACGTTGAGACCCCCAAGGGTGGGATGACCGAAATCTCCGAAAGTCCCGGAACGGACCGCGCGATACCGGCAAGCTTTTGCCCAACTTAAGTTTATCCTCGGGCAGCCTTCCGCCCTTGGATTCTCCAAGATCCTTTACCAACTTGTCCAGATCGTCCCCGAACAACAACCTGCCCTTAAAAGGGAGTTTATTGAGTCGAGACTTGGAGGAGCTGTCGGCTGCCCAATTACACAACCAAATGGACCGACGCGCCGCCACCAAAGATGCCATACTATTCGCTAGCGTTCTGATCATATCATATTGTACATCAGCCAAATAAGCGGAACCAGACTCCAACCTGGTGACCTCAAGAACACTTGTTGATCCAAGCGGGCATCTTGTCTGAGATGCTGAGCCCACCTCAAGCAAGCTCTAGCCACCCAGGCTCCACAGATAGAGGCCTGCAAAGACAAAGCATTGGTCTCAAAAGCCTGCTTTAACAAACCATCCAACTTCCTGTCTTGAGTATCCTTTAAGGCTGCACCGCCTTCAACAGGAATGGTGGTTTTCTTGGTCACCGCCGAGACAGCCGTATCAACCCGAGGCGACTTGAATTTCTCCTTGTCCTTGTCCGCTAGGGGATAGAGACGGTGCATAGTCCGAATACCTCTGGCTGATCCCACTCTGCCTGAATCATCTGCTCTACAACTCTATGCACAGGAAACACAACTTGAGAATCCCGAACCGCCTGGATGAGGGGATCCTCCAAACCCTCTTCCTCAGCCGGGCGTGGAGCCGTAAGATTGAGAGTCTGAAGGGCTTCCGTGATGAGAGGAACTAGTTCTTCCCTACGAAAAACCCGAATTATCCTTGCCTGATCCTCGGGTTCAGGAATCTCCCCGTCCTCCAGATCATCAAAAACAGCCTCAGAGTCCATCTCATGCTCCACCTCGTGCCACTCCAACTCATCATGGGCAACGTCAGAGACCCGAGGTCGTTTAGCCGGAGCCCTCAAGGCCCGACCGGCCCCTTCCGTATTAGGAGACGGCAGAGGGGACGGCACCGCGAAGGCGTCTGGTAGCTTACCCAAACGTCCCAATTGGAAAGCCTGATGCATAAGGAGGACGAAGTCCGGAGAGAAAGCAGTCAAGAAAGAAGACTCCGTTTCTGCCACCTGCAACACAGCTCCCGGCGCCATAGAAACAGCTTGCGCCTGGGGAATGAGAGAGCCAAGCGAAGCTTCCCCGGCCGGAGGCAAGGAAGAGGTCAAGGGATCTACCAAGGACCTGCTTTCCAATGGCTGCTCCATATCCGCAGAGACAGCAGCACAGCTCTTGCAAACCCCCGAATCCGGCGCAGCGCCCCTGCGGGACCCGCAGACCACGCACTGTGGCTTTGCTGACATTAAAAGAAGAAACTCCCAGCACCCAATGAGGAGGGGGGGGGGGAGGGCACAGAACTATTAAAAGGTGAAAAACAAATTAAACCCCGTTGTCCTGTCTTTTCTTTTTTTTTTTTTTTTAGACACCCGAAAATGAAGAGAGCAACTAAAAACCCCAAAGGAAGGAAATCTGAAAACGCTAAAGGTGATAACTTGGAAGCCCAGAGGAAAAAAGAAAAAAACGCGGCAAAAAGAACCACCTAAAATGGCCGCCGGACCGGCAAAAAAAGGCGCGAAAAACACCAAATTAACAAAATAAAAAGAAACGGAGTAAAGGGCCCGGAAAATAGAAGAAAAAGGGCTAAATCAACTCACCGCAGCCAAAGAAACAGCTACCAACCGTTCAAATCCAGAGCGGGGTGAGACTGGGAAACCGGGCTGCCTCAGCAAATGATGTGGAAAGCCGAGCACCCCGCAGCGCTGGTAGCTGCAGTCTAACACTCCGGAGTCAGCCCTCTGCACCAGCGAAGGGGCTGCTGCCAGGAGAACAGATCTCTCCCCCGTGCCTTCTTGGGGGAGCGATCTAAGCACCGCCGAAAATGTGCCTCAGGCAAAGGAGAGAGAAGGGCAGTGACGGCTCAGCTCGTTTTTTTTTTTTTCTTTTAAAGTGACAGAGTCCACTAAATGAAATCAAGTAAAGGGAGAAAAAACAAACTAAAGGTAAAGGAATCCCAAACCAAACAAAAACTAACTAGTGTTGCTAATAAGTCCCTAAGTGAGCCAGGCGGGCTCACACGTCTTCCTGCTGCTGGAGACTGGACACACTGGGGGCTGATGGGAGATCCAGCAGCATACACCCTGGGGTATTCAAGACTCTGATTGGTCCAGTCTCCATGCTGCAGGAAGAGGTGCACTACCCGGATGTGGAGGACTAAACTGGAGGACCGCTCAGGAACTATTACTTTAAATTAAATATCTCTCCCTGCTCTGTCCCCAGAACGTGCTGCTTTTTCTTTTCTCCTGCTCTAGTCTATGTGAGGGACGAACCCCCTCCCCCCCTGCTGAGGTTACAGGACAGGGTACCTTGTAACAGCCTTCTTTTAATAGGTCTTATCTCCCTCCCCAATAGCCACCCACCCCTGGGGTAATTGTAGCTTTATAGGTACTTACAAGTCATAGAGGAAAGGGGCTGCTCTCAGGTGCAGCTCTTTATCCAAATCAGTCATACATTGAGGACCTGAGATTAATTAAGCTTCAGGTGAACAAGGTATATTAAAGGTATTAGATACACTTTTATTAGTATAAGCATCCACACCAACCCTTAGTAAGTACATAATTTAAAGACCTAAACACAAGCTTTAAACTGAGATGAAGACAACAGTCCAGCAGTGAGATGGGGGCTTTCCAGTCTTTTGCATTGAGTGTCACATGTATGATTTTCTCCCAGTTGGTGAGAGGTCTTACGTATGCACTAAGTGCAAGCAGCTCTTTGCTCTCAGGGAACAAGTCCGTTCTCTAGAGACTAGATTAGCAGACCTGGAAGACATAAGAAAGACAGAGAGGTACATGGACGAGACCTACAGGGATATAGTCCTGAGGTCCCACCTCCAGTCTGGCAGCATTCCTGTTGTCATGGAGGAGAGAGGTCACGTGACAGGAGAGCATCACCCTGGTGTGGCAGGACGTGATCCTGTAACTAGGACCTGTCCTCCAGGTGATGTAAAACCCTCTCGCACTGAGGACGTTTCTCCAGGACCATCATGTGCCCATGAGAGAAGGGTTAGGACAGCTGTTATAGTTGGTGATTCAATCATTAGGCATGTAGATAGCTGGGTGGCTGGTGGATGTGAGGATCGCCTGGTAACATGCCTGCCTGGTATGAAGGTAACGGACCTCACACACCGCCTAGATAAGGTCTTAGTGCTGGGGAGGAGTCTGCTGTCTTGGTACATGTCGGTACCAATGACATAGGAAAATGTGGTAGGGAGGTTCTGGAGGCTAAATAGAGTAGTTACTCACCTGTAACAGGTGTTCTCCAGGAGCAGCAGGAATCAGTCCTCACATATGGGTGACATCGGCGCTGACGGAGCTCAAGTGCGGAGCATTTCCACAGCTTTCAAGGAAAGCCTTTGGAAATGCAGTGAGTATGCGCGGTCCCCTTCCCGCCCAAGGGTGCCATCTTGCTCAGTCTGATGACATAGCTAAAAGACAGCAAAAAACAAAATGAAGTATATGACTGCAACTCCAGGGGAGGAGGGAGGGTCGTGAGGACTGATTCCTGCTGCTCCTGGAGAACACCTGTTACAGGTGAATAACTACTCTTTCTCCAGGACCAAGCAGGCAGTCCTCACATATGGGACTCCCCAGCTCTAGGCTACTGGGAACCCTAAGCTGAAAAATGTCTCCCTCTCAAGAGCCTCAGCATTCGTGATAAGAATATCCTCTGAGAACGCCCCCATACGGTAGCCCATCACAAGGGCCGGAGGGTAGGAGTTGCCTAAACCTCAAAGAGATTACGGAGTACGGCCTGTTCGAAAGCACTGTCCCTTCAGGACTCTCTCTTGAGGCAGTAGTGGGCTGCAAAAGTCTGTCTTGAAGACCAAGTAGCGGCCCGGCAGATGTCTACCACCTGAACAGAGCGGAGATGAGCTACTGATGCGGCTTTCGTCCTGACAAGGTGGGCCGTGACTCGACCCTGCAAGGGGAGGTCGGCTGCCTTGTACGCCCAGGCGATACAATCTGCTACCCAAGTGGACAACGTACACTTGGAGACAGGTAACCCTAGTTTATTAGGGTCAAAGGAGATGAAGAGCTGTGTAGCCCTTTGATGCCCTTGTGTATGTTCTATGTAAAAAGACAATGCCCTCTTACAGTCCAGGGTATGCAAGACTGTTTCAGCCCGGTTGGTATGCGGCCTGGGAAAGAAGGTTGGAAGAACCACCTCCTGGTTGAGATGGAAAGAGGAGACGACTTTTGGAAGGAACTTCGGGTGGGTCCGAAGGACCACCCTATTCCTATAGAACCGTGTGTAGGTCTATCAGAAACCAGAGCTTGTAGTTCACTTACACATCTGGCCGAGGTAAGAGCTACCAGGAAGAGCGCTTTCCAAGAAAGGAAGTGCAAATGGCAAGTAGCCATCGGCTCAAATGGTGGGCGAGTAAGTTGCTGCAAGACCACTTTCAAATCCCACCCAGTTGCCAGTGGACAAACCGGAGGCTTGAGAAGAAGCAGATCTCTGAGGAAGCAGGACACCAAGGGGTGAACCAACAAAGACTGTCCCTCCACCGGTGAGTGGTGCGCTGATAGAGCACTGAGGTGGACCCGAACAGAGTTAGACTTAAGGCCTAGGTCTGACAGGTGAAGTAGATACTGCAGTACTACTGGCACAAGGCAGGAGAAAGGATCTTCATTGCGCTGAGCACACCATATTGTGAACCTACGCCACTTGAGGGCATAGGACTTTCTGGTGGACTGCCTCCTAGAGGCCAAAACCACCTCTTCAACCTCCTTAGGTAGAAGCAAGGGAGCTAGCACTATCCTTTCAGCAGCCAGGCCATCAGATTGAGGGACCTGAGATTGGGGTGCAGAAGGAAACCCTGATCTTGAGAAAGGAGATCGTGTTGCAACCCCAGAGGGAAAGGAGTTTCCACCGCCAACTGTAGCAGAAGTGGAAACCACGGTTGCCTCGGCCATCTGGGGGCTACCAGAATCACCGAGGCCTTGTCCCGGAGAATCTTGAACAGAGTTCGGGCCACCAGGGACGTGGGAGGAAACGCATACAGGAGGCCCGTAGACCAGGAGATCAGAAAAGCATATGCTGCCATTCTCAGGGGATGCGGCTGTCTGGAGCAAAACCTGGGCAGCTGACGGTTCAGTGGACTTGCAAAGAGATCGATGGATGGAAGTCCCCATAGTAGAAAGATCTGCTGGACCACCAGTGGATTCAACTGCCATTCGTGGGGCTGGAGAATCCTGCTTAGCTTGTCTGCTAAGAAGTGCTCCTGATCAGGTAGATAAACTGCTTTGAGAAACATGCCTTGTTTGACTGCAAAGGAGCAAAGGGCCTGCGCCTCCTGACATAGGAGCCTGGACCCTGTGCCCCCTTGTTTGTTCACATAGAACATTGCTACCTGATTGTCTGTCTGAACTAAGACAGACTGGTGAGAGAGAGCATGAGAAAAAGTCTGTAGAGCCAAGCTTGCAGCTCCAAAAATACTGATCTGCTGTGTGGCTTCCGAGGAGACCAGAGGCCTTGAGTGCACATGCCCTGGCAATGTGCACCCCAGCCCTTTAAGGAAGCATCGGTCATCAGCACCCTTGTGTGTGCTGGGGCCTGAAAAGGTAACCCCCTGAGAAGGTTTGGGAGATGTAGCCACCACTGTAAGGAGTCCAAAAGTGGTTTGGACACCTTTACTCTGTCTCGGAGGTCGACTGTGGCCTGCACCCACTGAGTTCTGAGGCACTACTGAGCAGCCCGCATGTGCAGATGGGCATTCGGAGTCACATGTACCATGGATGCCATATGGCCCAGGAGCCGCAGGAAGTGCCTGGCAGAGACCTGAGAATTGCTTTGGAACTGGTTGGCCAAGTCCATCAGTCTGTGGGCCCTGTCCTCGGGCAAGTAAGCTCTTGCCTGCAGGGTGTCTAATCTTGCCCCTATAAACTCTAGCTTCTGTGAGGGGAGCAAAGTGGACTTTGCGTAGTTTATGACAAAGCCCAGATGCTGAATAAGAGAGACAGTGCGAAGAGTGGCTTGTCTGGCCTCCTGGAGAGACTGGCCCCTGCTGAGCCAGTCGTCCAGGTATGGGAAGACAAAAAATTCCCTGATTCCTGAGATAGGCCGCCACCACCACTAGGCATTTGGTGAAAACCCTGGGGGCGGAAGTTAGGCCAAAGGGAAGTACTCTGTACTGAAAATGGTTTCCTCCTACCACAAATCTGAGATATTGTCGGTGGTCTGGGTGAATGAGGATGCGAGTATAAGCATCCTTTAGGTCTAAGGAGCATAGCCAGTCTCCCTGCTGGAGGTAGGGCAGCAGTATCCCAAGGGTAAGCATCTTGAACTTTTCCCTCTCCAGAAACCTGTTTAGGTTTTGCAAGTCTAGGATAGGCCGGAGGCCTCCTGTACTTTTTGGTACCAGGAAGTACCTGGAGTAGAAGCCTTGCCCTTCCTGATAGTGAGGCACCGGTTCTACCGCCTGTTCCTTTAGAAGACTTGCGAAATCCTGAATGAGGAGGTTTCTGTGCAGAGGGAGTCTTGGAGGCTCCCCTGGAAAGTAGGAGGGGGGTAGCTGGTGGAAGTGGAGCATGTAGCCCTTTTGGACTATGCTGAGGACCCAGGTATCCCCTGTGATTGCTGGCCACTTGTAGGCGTTGTCAGACGGCTGCCTGGGTGAGAATCTTCACACTCTTGGCAAGTGTATATTTCTATATGATTTGCAAGGTATTGTGGGCAATGTAGTTCATTCACACCAGACACAGCTGCTGACAATAATTTAGTTGTGCTCTTGGGTAAAGCCAATAAGATATTTATTTATGGGGTTATTTCTCCCAACACAGATATACTTGGTAGCACATAAATTAGGTTACTTGCTTTCAGTGTTAACTTGGAAAAACAAAGTCAAAATCAGGAAAACAACAAATGAAAAGCCACAAATCAAGAAACAAACTGTTCTTTTCAGGTTAACTTCTGATTATTTCCCACATAGATACAGAAGTGATTCTCTCCTAGCTCACAAGCAATTAGGTAAGGCTTAATTGCTAGCAGTTACCAGCTGAAACCCCTTAGCTGGCTTGCCTTCCACTGTGTGGGTCAAATCCTGCTTCAGGAGCTTTTCTGAGTAGATTAAAGAACAAATTTGTATTTCTTTGTGATGGTTGCTGTACTTTATAACAGAAAGTTACCAACGGAGTTTAGACAGAGAACAGTCCATATAAACAGGATCCTCATCTGCTATTATTCCCCCTTGTTCAACAAGCATGGGTTCAATATCATGGATTGGCACAGATGAATCTCTCAATGGAGCATTTTCAGGAGAATACTTGTTTCCCTGCTGTCTTTCAAGGTTATAGCTAGGGCATAGATCAGTGTTCATACCTGAGCTTCCATTGCTGCTAGAGTTCCTCTCTATATAGCCTGGCCAGTATGTAGTCCAGTTCTTATGTCCAGCCTTCCAATCCAGATCCCTGGACACTGGATCTCTCTTCACATACCTTCTGGCACAGGTCTTAGGGTCCCTTCCACATGCAGCCGTCTCCCTCACAGGTAGCCTCTGGTGATTCCTAGCTCTGCAGCACCATTCCTCTGGCTTTCCCCAGTCCAATGGTGTATGCCGGCCCTTGGAATACCTCCCAGTATACGTACTGCTTTGGACTCTTCTAGACCTCTCAAAGGCTTTTCTCTTCCCCTCTCTGTCCGTCCGGTTTGGCTTCTGCTTCTGATAATCCTTCAGATGAAACTGATGATCAAACTCAAGCTGATTCTCAGGATACTGAGGACAATTCTCTGGATATCCAAGGTGATCATGAAGATGGTCATCTGTAGAATAAACTCTACTCTTATTCTGCTTAGATGAGTGCTCCTCCCTAACACAGCGCAGCTGTGCTGAATCAGGCCCTGCCCTTTGAGATGAGTGCTTAGGGATTACCTCATAGCCTTCCTGAATGAACACATGTTTCCCCACTTCAGCTCCTCTAATGGCTGTTGCAAACCTGGTGCATTCTGGGACTGGTAGTCTTTTATGGGAAAATTCTGTTTTCTTATTTCTACCAGAACTGACAGGTTGCTTGTTCAGAGTCACTTCACCTTTCCTATAGCTCCTTCCTGAGCTATGATAAGCTTCCTTATCACAGCGTACAGGGTCAGCCGACCTCCTGTGCTGAGTGGAGCCAGCTGTGGAGAAGAGGCTATGCTGTGGGAGTCAAAACTCCGCTCTCTGCTGTGCAGAAGCGAGAGCTGGTGGCTTGGGGGTCTTCTGCCTATGGGGCCCATGCCCCTGCCCCTTGGCCTGCTGGCCCTGTTGGGGAGCTGGAGAGGCCTGATATTGAGGGTAGGATTTGTAGGCAGCACCCTTCCTCGGGAAAAAGGGCTTCTTTCCCAAGCCCTTCTTTTTCTGAGAAGGGGCAGAAGTCTTCCTGAACAGCCTTGTCCTGGTGAGAGTCTCAGTCTCGATTTCCGCAGCCTTTTCAGTCATGGGCTTACCGAAAAGGTTTTCACCTCGGCAGGGGACATCGACCAACTTGTCCTGCACCCATGACTCTAGGTCTGATGACTGCAGCCAAGCCTGATGGCGTGCACCGATGCCGGCCACGGCTATCCGGGCTGAAGCCTCGAAGCCATCATAGGCTGCTCGAGAGAAATACTTCGAGCACTCTCGGATCCCTGTTGACAAAGCCTTGAACCTCTGCAAAGGTTCCTCGGAGAGGCCAGTTGAGAACTTGGCAATCTCCTTTGCCAGGTCTCGTAGGTACATGCCCATGTACAGCTGGTAGGTCTGGACACGGCAAGATAGCATAGAGCCCTGGAAGCACTTTCTACCGAGGGCATCCAGGTTCTGGGCCTCCTGACAGGGGGGCACTGAGGAGTGCATCTTCTGACTCTTCATGCGGTGCATGGCCGATTCCACAACCAGGGAGTTGTGCAGTCGCTGTGCCTTTTGGAACCCAGGGCTCTTACAGACTCGATAAATGGAATTGACCCGTTTGCTAAGAACCGGCGCCGAGGCCGGTGCCTCCCACATACAGAAGAGCAGCCGTTCCAGCATCGGAGGAACCGGTACAGTAAAGGCTTCCTTCGGAGGAAAGTCATACTGGAAGGCATTGAGCTCTTCGGCTCCTCGGCGTCCGCAGGGAAGGCCAAGGCTTTGGCCATGTCCCTCACGATGTCCAAGAACCAGGTATCCTCTGGGGGGGACGTCTCCGAGGTTCGGACTCTGGTGAGTCCGAAGGGACGCACCGGGTCCGGAAGGTGTCCGGGGACTCCTCGTCCTCCGTCTCCCACGCCGACTCCTCCGAGGAGGAATCGAGCGGCTCCAGCCGTATGGGCCTCGGTGCCACCCGCCCCGACACCGAGGGTATCAGTGTCGACGACCTCGGCCCCACACGGGAGGTCGAGGGGGACCTTGACCGAGGATTGACTCGAAACTTCATTGACTCGAGGATCGGCTCGGTCTCCGGGGTCGACTTGGACGTCGAGGTCCTGGCGGTCGGGGCAGATGCACTGGTCAGACCGGCGATCAGCACCCGCTGCTATTCCATGAAGGCAGCCAAGCTGCTCTCCAAGGCCGTCAACCTGAGTCGAAGCTCATGAGACTCAGCAGCCTCCGACGTCGGGCCCTGATGGCGTCAGGCCCGACGTCGGCTCCCCCGGAGGAGAGTCCACAAGGACAACAGCACTTATGTGACTCGGGGACTCCGGCTCCACGCGAGGTAACTTGGATAGCCTCTCCAACTCCGAGAGCCTGGGGCGGCAGTCAGGGCTACGCGACCTGGCCCTCGAGGATCCAGGAGCCTCCACCGACGCCACCCTCACGAGCTTATTCTTCTTTCTGTGCTCAGAGGAACCCCGACGGCGCTCAGGGTCAGACTCCCGATATGTCGAGGCCTCTGACGAAGTCCGGGCCCAGCCGGACGCGGACTCTGAAAAAATTCTCTCACGTTGATCCTGACGGCTACGAAGCGCCTTCAACGACATTTTGCCGCACGGGCCACAGGCCAGCGGGTCATGGTCGGGTCCGAGGCAGCAGTCATGTGTGTCAGTGAGAGACATAAGTTTCTTGCACCGATCACACTTTTTGAACCCGCTGGCAGCCATCGGGGGAAAAGGGCCCCTGCAAGGTCAAAAGACCAGGCTGCCAGTGAAAACACGAAAAGAGTGCGAACGCTAGTCACGAAGGACAAAACCCGAAAATCAAAACTCCAGACTCGATACCGGTGTACCGAGCCCAGGCGGGAAAGGGAATCTGCGTCGGACCGGAACAGAAAAAGCCAAAATAGCCAAAAAATCTACTTTTTCCGGGTGACACGAACTCACGTCCGTTGGGCTCCGCGTAAAAAGAAAGATTGAGCAAGATGGCACCCTTGGGCGGGAAGAGGACTGTGAATGCACGCTGCATTCCCAAAGGCTTTCCTTGAAAGCTGGGGAAATGCTCTGCACGGGGGCTCCGTAGGCATCAACGTCACCCATATGTGAGGACTGACTTCCTGCTTGGTCCTGGAGAATTAAGCTTTTAGGTAGGAAGTTGAAATCCAGAACTTTCAGGGTAGTGTTCTCCGAAATGCTTCCCGTTCCACGTTGTCACACCACCACTCGCCTCTAACTTAGAGGGGCGTGGATTATTAGAGGAACCTTCTGCTGTATGCTTTTTCAGCTTTTGTTGAACTATTTCCCTGCAATGCCCTCTGGGAAATGTAGTCCTTATTCAGCTGTATGAGTGCACCATGCAGAAAGCTGTAGTCAGGCTCAAGCAGGTAAGGCAAATGACAGAAATTTATTATTTTTATATACACAATGGTTCGATCATACCACACATAGGATTGTTGGTTCAGGACTCTTTGAAGCAAAAATTGTCCAAAACATATCCAACCACAAAATGCAGTTTTAAAGGTTTTCTCTATTGCAGGATACACAGTCTTTACCAGCAAGCAATTATTGTATTCCCTTCTCAGCTTTGCTGGGGTTAAAGCACAAAACAAAAACAATCACATTTACAGTCTGTGGTAAACTTCTCCTCTATAAACACAAGGGATACACAGCCACCCTGCTTGTGGAATAAGGGTACCTTTTTCCTGGATAACCTTCTCTCAGGACCGGCTTGCTTTCTCTACATTCCCCAGGTTTACAGCTTGGCACAAGGAACAGTCCATGGGTGTGTCCCCCTCAATCAGCTTCACCTCGGGCTCTCCCAGCTGCATAGGCTCTGACTCCCCACCTTGCTCACAGTGCTCAGCTAACAGTCTTCCGGGGAATCCTGGAGTCTCCCTTGTTCCTGGCTCCAAACTCTCCTGCAGTCGTGCTACATGCCAAATAGGACTCTCTCCAGCTGGAAGCTCTGTTCCTCTGCTCTGCTCTGCTCAGTCTGGCTTCCTGCTTCTCCTCTCCTCCTTTCTACTAAATCGTACTCTGCTCTGGGTTTATACTTCCAGGGCTCTAGCTCCAACCCCACCCTACTCAGGTGACGGCAATCAGCCTGACTCCGGGCACCTGAATGCTTGAAGCATTCACTGCCTAAAAGGTTCTGAGCCTTGTATCCTCTCCCCTTCCTTCCACTAGGGGGAGCCTGAAATGTTTTCCACGTGGAAGTTTTCTGATCCCTGGAGGTGTTTATGGCTTTCCTACCCTGTCTTGGTAAGAGGGGGCCCTTTACTAGGGTGAATTCCCTGTCTCTTTGTCCTCCCCTGGACTCTGGATAGGCTTCCTTGCCACAACGTGCAGGACCCAAAAGGCAGGCAGAGCTCCAGAGTCTCAATGCGTGGATGAGACACTGATGCAAGGATGAGGGTTTTGGATTTGTTAAGAACTGGGGAACATTCTGGGGAAAGGAGGGGCTCTTCCGAAGGGATGGGCTTCACCTTAACCAGGATGGAACCAGACTGCTGGCATTAACCTTTAAAAAGGAGATACAGAAGCTTTTAAACTAGAAAATAGGGGAAAGCAGACAGTCGTCCAAGAGCGCATAGTTCAGAAGAAGGTAGTCTTGAAGGATATTACCAAAAGCAGAGAGGTTCCAAAAAAGAGTAAAGTAGCCCAAATGCCCTTGAGTATGGTGCAGACAGAGCGTAAAGATTCTAAATTACCCATGCCTACCAATAGTCAGATTAATATTAATAAAATAAGTCTCTAAAATGCTTGTATGCAAATGCTAGAAGTCTAAACAATAAGATGGGAGAGTTAGAATATACAGCACTAAATGGGAGGTTAGATATGATTGGAATCTCAGAGACATGGTGGAAGGAGGATCACCAGAGGGACACTGTGATACCTGGGTACAAACTATATCGTAATGATAGAGCTGATCAAATTGGTGGAGGGGTTGCTCTCTATGTTAGAGAGGGCATTGAGTCAGAAAGGATTAAAGTTTTGCAGGAAACAAAATTTGCTGTAGAACTCTATGGACTGAAATTCCATGTAAAAAGGGGAAGGCAATGGCAGTGGGGGTGTACTATCGACCACCAGGCCAGAATGAACAAATGGATGATGAAATGCTCAAAGAAATCAAGGAAGCTAACAAAAGTTACAGCACAGTAATAATAATGGGTGATTTCAATTACCACGGTATCGACTGGGTCAGTGTCACGGCAGGACATGCTAGGGAGATAAAGTTCCTAGATGACATAAATGACTGCTTCTTGGAGCAGCTGGTTCATGAACCGACCAGAGGGGAAGCCATATTAGACCTGGTCCTTAGTGGAATACCAGATCTAGTGCAAGAGATAAGGGTGTTGGGGCCACTTGGCAATAGTAATCATAGCATGATCGCCTTTGATTTAATTAGTGGAGGAGGGATAGTACGGAAATCCACAGTACTACTTTTTAACTTTCGAAAGGGAGACTATGATAAAATGAGGAAAATAGTTCAGAAAAAAACTAAAAGGAGCAGTTGCAAAGGTTAAAGTCTTACATCAAGCTTGGGTGTTGTTGAAAAATACTATCTTGGCAGCCCAGAGCAGCTGTATTCCACGCTTTAAGAAAAGTGGAAGGAAGTCCAAAAAACTGCCAGCATGGTTTAAAGGTGAGGTCAGAGAGGCTGTTGTTGCCAAAAAAGCATCTTTCAGGAAATGGAAAAAAGAGCCAAACGAAGAAACCTGGAAACAGCACAAGCACTGGCAAATCAAATGCAAGGCATTGATAAAGCAGGCAAAGAGAGAATTTGAGAAGAAGCTTGCTGTGGAAGCAAAAACGCGAAATAAAGATTTTTTCAAGTACATTTGCAGCAAAAAAACCTGTGAGAGAGTCAGTTGGTCCATTAGATGATAGAGGAGTTAAAGGGGTACTAAGAGGCGACAAGGCGATAGCGGAGAGACTGAATGAATTCTTTGCTTCAGTCTTTACTGAGGAAGACGTAGGGATGTTACCCATGACTGAAGTGGTATTTAAAGGTGCGGAAGAATTGAAGGAAATATCGATACATCGGGAAGATGTATTACAACTATTAGATAAACTGAAGAGTAGCAAATCACCTGGGCCGGATGGTATACATCCAAGGGTGTTGAAAGAACTAAAATATGAGACTGCAGACCTGCTATTAGTAATCTGTGAACTATCATTAAAATCATCTCTAATACCTGAAGATTGGAGGATCGCCATTGTAACACCAATTTTTAAAAAGGGTTCCTGGGGTGATCCGGGAAACTACAGACCGGTGAGCCTCACGTCAGTACCGGGAAAAATGGTAGAAACCATCATAAAGAATAAAATTACTCAGCATGTAGATAGTCATGGCCTAATGGGAGACAGCCAACATGGCTTTAGACAAGGAAGATCTTGTCTTACTAATCTGTTATGTTTTTTTGAAGGTGTGAATAAACAGGTAGACAAAGGTGTCGGTTGATATAGTGTATCTGGACTTTCAGAAAGCCTTTGACAAGGTCCCTCATCAGAGACTTTTGGCAAAACTAAAAAGTCATGGGATAGGAGGCAGTATACTATTGTGGATCGGGAACTGGTTAAAAGATAGAAAGCAGAGGGTAGGGCTAAATGGCCAATTTTCCCAATGGAAAAAGGTGAATAGTGGAGTACCCCAGGGATCTGTACTGGGTCCGCTGCTTTTTGACATATTCATAAATGACCTGGAAAAGGGAATAACTAGTGAGGTTATCAAATTTGCAGATGACACAAAACTGTTTAAAGTTGTTAAAACCCAAGGGGAATGCGGAAAACTGCAGGAGGATCTTGATAAATTGGAAGACTGGGCATCCAAATGGCATGAGAAATTTAATGTGGACAAGTGCAAAGTTATGCACCTAAGAAAGAACAACCCACACTATGGTTACACGATGCAAGGTTCCACATTGGGAACCACCACCCAGGAAAAAGATTTAGGCATCATCGTGGATAACATGTTAAAAGCCTCCGCCCAGTGTGCAGCGGCAGCCAAGAAAGCAAATAGAATGCTAGGTATCATAAGGAAAGGAATGGAAAATAAAACAAAGGATATTATAATGCCTCTGTATCGTTCCATGGTACTACTGCACCTTGAATATTGTGCGCAATTCTGGTCGCCGTATCTTAAAAAGGATATAGCGTTATTAGAAAAGGTACAGAGAAGAGCCACCAAAATGGTAAAGGGGATGAAAGGCTACTCCTATGAAGAGAGGCTACAAAGGTTAGTGCTCTTCAACCTAGAAAAGAGACGGCTGAAGGGAGATATGATAGAGGTCTATAAATTAATGAATGGAGTGGAACAGGTAAACATAGATCAATTGTCTACACTATCAGAATATAGAAGGTCTAGTGGACATGTAATGAAGCTACAGGATAAACTATTTAAGACAAATAAGAGAAAATATTTTTTCACTCAACGTGTAATCAAACTCTGGAATTTGTTACCGGAGGAAGTAGTAAAGGCTGTTAGTGTAGCTGGGTTTAAAAAACGTTTGGACAAGTTCCTGGAGGAAAGGTCCATAAACCATTATTAAAAAGGGACTCAGGATATCAATGCTTGACCCAGTACAAGCATTGTGGAACCTGTGTCTCTTGGGGATACTGCTAGGTACGTAAGATTGGCCACTGTTGGAAATGATGCTGGGCTTGATGGACCTTGGTCTGACCCAGTATGGCATATCTTAGTTTAGTTTAGTTTATTTGGATTTGATATACCGCCCTATAGGACATCAGGGCGGTTCACCATAAGCCAAACAATTGGAGAAAGGCACTAGGCCAGAAACGGAAAAAAACTACAATCTTGGACAGGAAATGTTCTTATGTTGAATATTGTGTGCAATTCTGGTTGCCATATCTTAAAAAGGATATAGCGGAATTAGAAAAGGTGCAGAGGAGAGCCACCAAAATGGTAAAGGGGATGGAAGAATACCCCTATAAGGAAAAGCTTAAAAGTTTTGGGCTTTTCAACTTGGAAAAGGGATGGCTGAGGAAGATATGATGGAGGTCTATAAATTAATGAAAGGAATGGAACTGGTAAACGTAGATCAGTTGTTTACATCATCAAAAAGTAGAAAGATTAGGGGACATGCAATGAAGCTACAACATAACTCATTTAAGACTAATAAAATAAAATATTTTTCACTCAATGCGTAATCAAACTCTGGAATTCGTTACTGGAGGATGTAGTAAAAGCTGTTAGAATAGCTGGGTTTAAAAAAGATTTGGACAAGTTCATGGAGGAAAGGTCCATAAAACATTATTAAAGAGGACCCGGGAAATCCACTGCTTGTCCTTCGACAAGCACTGTGGAACCTGTGTGCCTTTTGGGAACCTGCCAGGTCCTTGTGACCTGGATTGGCCACTGTTGGAAACAGGATACTGGGCTTGATGGACCTTGATCTGACCCAGTATGGCATTTCTTATGTTCCTAAGGTGTTCCCAGCCCCTTCTACACCTCTGCACACCTCACCTCATGAGACTTCGGCCGGGAGGAAAGAGCGGTCGGCCCCTGAAGTGCGAGACACCACTGCAAAGCCCGCTTAAACATAGGTTTGCAACGCTGCCTCCGTGGGCCCAGCAGGGGTGCACCTTCCTCCCAGCCAGCACCAATGGCAGGAGGTATCCACCACCCTGCTCTTGGTACACCACTAGGATCAGGTATGATATGGGGTCCAACAAATGATCTTTATTTAAAATGTATGAAGTTCTTTTGGATTTGTCTGGTTGACATTCTTTATGTGTGAATGGTTGATTTCTACCTCACAATTTGGATCTTTGGTTATATGTGGTATAGTTCATAAAATAAGCACATACATTGAAATTCCACCCCTGTTCTGCCAAAACTATCCTCCAAGAGCACTTACACGCATATTTTAACTTGCAATTTTATAAGAGCCATTGTCCACTTGTAAAACATGTTTTAAACATGGGGAAGGTACAGAGAAGGGTAACCAAAATGATAGAGGGGCTGTAACGATACTTCTATGAAGAAAAGCTTAAAAGGTTAGGGCTCTTCAGCTCGGAGAAGAGAGAGCTGAGGGGTAATATGACAGAGATTTACAAAAGAGTGAACAGGTAAACATGAATCAGTTGTTTACTCCTTCACAGAGCACACACAATGAAGCTACAAAGTAGTACATTAGTAATAATAAGATTGATTGGCAAAAATGAAGTTACTCACCTGTAGCAGGTGTTCTCCATGGATAGCAGGATAAGTCCTTACTCATGGTGACATCACCAATACAGCACCATGCGGGAACCTTCTTAGCCTCTTCTAGAAGCTCTTGAAAAGTTTTTTGCAGGTGTACTCATTCTTGCCATGCCGAAGATCTTCAGTCACATTCATAGCTTAACTGAACAATTACATGGGGAGGATGGTGGGTTGTGAGGACATATCCTGCTGCCAACAAAGAACACCAGCTACAGGTGAATAATTTCATTTTTCTCTGAGGACAAGCAGGATAGGTCCTCACTCATGGGATTCTCTAGCTGCAGGCTACCCCTAAATAAAAAGGAAACTATAAATGTCACAAGGCATTGACAGAAACTGAAAAACGTTTGTTGGCAACAGGCCTTTTCAGTATTTTACAGCTTTTTTATTTTTATAAGGAGGGAAATGGATTCCAAACCTGGAACAGATTTTGAAGAACAGATTGTGTCGGGTGTCCTTCTCCAAACAGTATGACAGGGCAGCAAGCCATCAGATTGGTTCACCTCAGGCCTGATCTGACGATTGAAATTAGGACCGCATGCCATTTTTTTGGGGCTGGCACTTACCACCTCTTGCCACCCTGTAAGTGCCTAAAATACCAACATGCTGACTTGTTCTCTCATGTTACCACTTATAGTCTCCGATCATTCAAAAACGAACTGAGCCATACAAGAACTAATCCTTCTATACCCAAAGACCAAAGATTCTCTAATAATAGACAGTGGCTGATAGAATCACAAGCAGCTGGAATGTCTAAGTAAATCACTGAGATATCCCACTTATTCAAATAATGAAATGAATTATCCATAAAAGATTAGCACTGTCTCAGTACTATATCTGCTCTGAAAACCAGACTGAAAAGAATCCAAAATGTCAAATTTCTTCAAAAATTCAAAATTGAAGAAATGCTGCCTTTTCTATTAATGTACCTAAATTGGGAAGGTTTAAAATATGTCTAAAATTTTCTACTAAATACATATTCCTAATCCAGTTTCTTTGGGAGAAGCTCAACCAAAGCCTGCTTCACGGTAAGGAGGGGGTAATTTTTTGCATTTAAAGATGAGGAGAGAGAGAGAGGGAAGAAGTTGGGTGATGGCCCTTGGGATATATTTAAAAATTCCAAGAGAGAAAGAAGGGAAGGGATCCAGCAGGGATTTGTTTTACTATTTTAAACTGTGGGGACATCTGGAAGGAGAGTACACTCAGCTATCCATTTCAGCTAGGCCAGCTGAAATGGATAGCTGAGCGTACTCTCCTTCCAGATGTCCTACTTAAATAGATAAAGGTCCTACTTAAATAGATAAAGATACATTGACAGTACTGAATATTGGTGCTCTCTACTAATCTTTTAACCTCTATGTCCTCCTGTTTTTAAACCATCTTCAGGTCTGCACCAAATTTTAAAAATTTACAATTTATGCCGTTTACTCCAGTGTTAACCACAAACCATTCTGAATATCAACTCAAATATTGAAAAGAGCAAATCCGAGAGAAAAGCCCAAAGATATCCTATGAATCAGTTTACCTTCACTTAGAGCACACATCATTGAGCACAACTCTCTGAATTCTCTTGCATTTTCTGTCTTATTCTTATAGGGGATTGATTATTCTGAGCAACGAATAGCAGGGATGGACAGCCTGACGAGACATCCAACCCGCTATTCATGGCTTCACTTGCCCTCAAATAACTTTCCCGCTGGTTGTGCAGGGAAGTTACACAGGGGCAGGGAATGGGCGGCATGGAGGTGGAGAGTGGGCGGGCAGTGGGCAGTCACTGGTCCCGGACATATAGGACCGATTCTAATGTCAGCCCTGTACATCTGGGGCCGGCGAAATGTCTGGGGAGGTTATTCCACCTCTGAAATGAATAACTTCCCTGGACGTTGTTTTTGCAAGGCCACGGGCAAGGATGGGGCAGGGGGGGCCAGGGTTTATTCCCTGCACCCTGACCCTGGCCTTATGAGGCCAGATCAGGGGTCGGGCTGCGGGTAATAAACTCTTTTTCTTGGCGGCAGGCATTGTGGCTTTTAAATGGAGCTGCAGTGCCATGGCAACAGGATTCCATGGCCCCGCAGCTCCATTTAAAAGCCCTGACTGAGTTTGTCGGGCTACTAATGTACTGCAGGCCAGACTGAATCGCAGTGCCCCGTGGGATTAGAATCGCGATCCCCTCTATGCATCTGGTTCAGACTGGACGCACAGAGGGGATCTACGTCTGGGATAGAATCGGGCCCATACTGATTAATTTGTTTATAAGTCTTTATGGGATGGTGTCAAAAGCTTTACTGAAGTCCAAATAGACAACATCCACTGCACCACAACTTTTATCACAATAAAGAACACAAAAGTTCTATCTGAGATAAATGCATAAATTATGTCACTGCTCCAGAATTCATTTGATTTATTTTTATAAGTAAACAAAATGCATATTTATAGAAAGCTATTTTTTAGTTAATGGAATTTTAAAACAGCAATGTTTTGATCTTATGAATTGATACCAATGGAATATTTGGTAAAATAGAAGACACTTACCAATATACTTGAAAGGCTTCTCCAGTTTCGCTAGTTGACTCAGAATTGTTTCCACCACAGATGTACTCCAATGATTTACTCTGTTCTGTTGGTAAGCACTACCACCAACTATATTTTCTATGGCCTAAAAAGAAGTGTGTTAAGGTAAGTGCCACATCTAATAAAGTTGATTCAATGTTAATTTAAAGATTTCACAATTTCAGAAGAAAAAAATGTAAAAAAGATCTCATTATTGTGATTTTGAAGACTAGTGATATTTAAGACAATTTTCAATTACAAGAAAGATGTCAAAAGTTAAGAAAGTCTGAGAAAGCGAAGTTGCCTACCTGTAATGGGGGTTCTCCACAGACAGCAGGGGCATGCAGTCACACTCCATGGTGCCATCCCCAACAGCGCCCATGTGCCAGGCTCTCCCCCAGCTTAGAGAAGTACTTTGGACTTCTCCAAGCATGCACAGTACATGCCGACTGCTGCTTACACCTAAATCAGTTCTGTTCAGAGCTGTAGAGCATTAGATCAAAAAATAAACGTATAAACAACTTCAAAAAGGAACAATACAGTTGTGGTTATGGTTTAGGCACTTGATATACTACCCTTTACTTGTGCATCGGAGCGGTTACATGTATGTATATACTAACAGGTACACAATCTAAGTGTACCTGAGGCAATGGAGGGTTAAGTGGCTTGCCCAAGGCCACAAGGAGTGGCCATGGGACTAGAAACCCCACTCCCTCTGGCCTGAGGCTACTTGTCCGCATGCAGGAATTGAACCCCCGGCCCTCTGGCCTGAGGTACCACTGAGCCACTCCTCCATTATTGATGCTCTTCCATTTTAGGTATGTTGTATACAATATCTTGAGAAATAATTGAAAATATTCCAACTGTATGTCATCATAATATTTTAAAAGTATGTTCAAAGGTATACAACAAAAAAAGATATCTGTGCAACTTAGATGTAGTAATTTCTGAAGAAAAAAAACAACAAAATATGACCTGGACAGGATTAATGGCACCCTTCACTAATATTTGGTTGCACAACCCTTGGCAGTTTCATACATCTGTCTGCTGGTAGTTTCTCCCACTCTTCAATTGCAATTTGTTCCAGCTCATGAATGTTTCCAAGATTCCTTTTACCAAAGGTTCTCAATTGAACTGAGATCAGAACTCATTGCTGGCCAATTTAAAACAGTCCATTTGTTCCTTTTTAACTATTTTTTTTTACTTTTGGATGTATGTTTTGGGTCAATGCCCTTCTGGAGGACCCATGACCTCAGAACCAGACTTAGCATTCTGACACCAGGTAGCACATTTCGTTCCAAAATACCTTGGTAGTCCTATGACTTCATGATTCCTTTAATACACTCCAGGCCTCCAGTTCCTGAGGCAGTAAAACAGCCCCACAACATTATGGAATAGGGTTGCCAACTGGCTCCAGATGCGCCTGACAGGCTTGATCCAGTCCTGGGCTTACTCCATTGCATGCAGGGACATGTAGTTCTGATTTCTCCATTGCACTCCATAAGAAAAGCCAGACTACAAGTCCCTGCATGCAATGGGGTAAACACAGGACTGGATCAAGCCTGTCGGGCGCATCTGGAGCCAGTTGGCAAACCTATTATGGAACCACCATCATATTTAACTGTAGGAGGAGTGTTTTTTTCCTTATAAGCTTCATTTTGTCTCCTGTAAATGTATCACTGGTCTGAATTGCCAAAGAGCTCAAGTTTGGTTTCACTTGTCCACAGAACATTTCCCAGAAGGATTATGGTTTCTCAAGGTGGGTTTGGGCAAAGATCAGGAGTAACTTTTTATGTCTGTCTTTGAGTGGTGGGGTCCTTCTTGGCCTTCACCCTTGAAGTCCTTCTTTGTTTAGTGTGCGGCGTATGATGCGGGTTGAAACCATCACACCAGATTGCTCCAGGTCAGCCTTAAGCACTTTGGATGTTGTATGTGGTGTTTTCCAGCAGTTCGCATTAACCTTTGAAGACTTCTTGAATTAATTTTCCTCTTCCTACCATATTCTGGGAGGTTCTTAACAGTTCCATGAGCAGAAATCTTCTTAATGACATTGCAAGTTGTAGACACAGGAATCCCAAGGTCTTTGGAGATGGCCAAGTACCCCCTTTGAAGTTCAGTGTTTGGTGATAATGGCTTTTCTGATGGTTTCAGGCAGATCTCTTCTCTTCATTATAAAAATGGAACAGGGAGTGAATGTGGCCATTTTAAACATTAGAGCCATCATTCACTGGTTGATTGAAGTCATATGAGTACTGACAATTGATCACAGGTGCGTCTAATTTTACTGCAATGGGAATGTGGTTCTTCTGTTCAAACTGATTTAAATAGTTTATAAGGATGCCAATAATCATGTCCTCCTGATAAATCAAGAGCAATAAGAAAACATTCTTTGAACAAAAAACATATATAATTTATTGTCAGACTCTTTGTTAAGACGGGCCAAAGCTGCTCCAGCCACAAAGTTTCCTTTTTAATTATTAAAGACAATGAAGATCGCCTCAATATATGTAAACACCACTCAGTATAACATAAATGCATAAAGGAAAGGGAAAAGTAACTTAACTTGTTCCTCAATGTCCGCTCTTCCATCACCGAAAAATGTACCCACGGTACTGATCCATGTACTCAAAAGGTAAACCCATCAAGCAATAGTGACACAGAACTGTGTTTTGAGCTCTGCTTCAGGATCCTTAGAGCATGGGTTGTAAACTAGGTTTTTTTAATACTGCTTTTCTACCATCAAAGTGGTGTACATTCAGGTACTGTATCTATATTTTTCCCTTGTCCCTAAAGGGCTCACAATCTATGTTTTTGGACCTGAGGTAATGTAGGGTTAAGTGGCTTGCCCAAGGCGCACATGTGGGACTAGAAACCCCAGTCCTTCTGGCCCAAGGTTGCTGTAGTGGGATTTAAGCCCATAAGAACATAAGATATGCCATACTGTTTCAGACCAAGGTCCATCAAGACCAGTATCCTGTTTCCAACAGTGGCCAATCTAGGTCATACGTACCTAGCAGTATCCCCAAGAGACACAGGTTCCACAATGCTTGTATTGGGTCAAGCATTGATATCCTGGGTCCCTTTTTAATAATGGTTTATGGACCTTTCCTCCAGGAACTTGTCCAAACCTTTTTTAAACCCAGCTACACTAACAACTCTTACTACATCCTCCAGTAACAAATTCCAGAGTTTGATTACACATTTTGAGTGAAAAAATATTTTTTCTTATTTGTCTTAAATAGTTTACCCTGTAGCTTCATTACATGTCCCCTAGTCTTTCTATATTCTGATAGCGTAAACAATCGATCTACGTTTACCCGTTCCACTCCATTCATTAATTTATAGACCTCTATCATATCTCCCCTCAGCCGTCTCTTTTCCAGGTTGAAGAGCCCTAACCTTTGTAGCCTCTCTTCATAGGAGTAGCCTTCCATCCCCTTTACCATTTTGGTGGCTCTCCTCTGTACCTTTACTAATAACGCTATATCCTTTTTAAGATACGGCGACCAGAATTGCACACAATATTCAAGGTGCGGTCGTACCATGGAACGATACAGAGGCATTATAATATCCTTTGTTTTATTTTCCATTCCTTTCCTTATGATACCTAGCATTCTATTTGCTTTCTTGACCGCCGCTGCACATTGGGCGGAGGGTTTTAACATGTTATCCACGATGACTCCTAAATCTTTTTCCTGGGTGGTGGTTCACAATGTGGAACCTTGCATTGTGTAACCATAGTGTGGGTTGTTCTTTCCTAGGTGCATAACTTTGCACTTGTCCACATTAAATTTCATCTGCCATTTGGATGCCCAGTCTTCCAATTTATCCAGATCCTCCTGCAGTTTTCCACAGTCCTCTTGGGTTTTAACAACTTTAAATAGTTTTGTGTCATCTGCAAATTTGATAACCTCACTAGTTATTCCCTTTTCCAGGTCATTTATGAATATGTCAAAAAGTAGCGGACCCAGTACAGATCCCTGGGGTACTCCACTATTCACCTTTTTCCATTGGGAAAATTGGCCATTTAGCCCTACCCTCTGCTTTCTATCTTTTTTTTTTTTTTTTTAAACTTTTTATTTAAGGATTTTCAAATACAATAAGAAAATACAGTAAGAGCATTATTACACAGGAAATAGCAAATACTATCAAGAAACTTTATTCCCCCATATAAAATGAAACACATCAAGGGGAGAATTGCCAAAATAGTAGAAATAAATAGATATAGAATCAATCAAAAATACAAGAAAAAAGGGGTTATACACCCCACAAAAGGGAGCCTAAACAACAAAATCATTCCCCCTCAACACTTACACCTCCCCCCGCTTTTGAATCCAAGAAAGATTTCAAAGCAGTGACATCATTATACACATAGGTTCGCCCCCCTAAGGTAATCACACAACGGCAAGGAAATTTAAGGAAAAAGGTTGCCCCTAATGCCAACACCTGTGATTTCAACAGCAAAAACTGCCTACGTCGTAACTGCGTATAACGGCAGACATCTGGGAAGACTTGAATGGCCTGACCACAAAATAAAGTACCCCGATACTTAAAGTATGCTCTCATGACCCGCAATTTGGCAGATTCAGAAATAAACTGAACTACCAAAGTGTTGCGTTTTGAGATATTATCCATTGAGTCTTCCAAGAAGGCTGTTAAGTTCTGATCCACTGAAGAGACTGAAGAGGCCACAGCCCCTGTAGCCCGAGGAGTGGAAGAAGAACCCAAAGGCAAATAATACATATGGACCGTCTGAGCAGTATGAAAATCCCCATTTAAATGCAAAATCTCCAAAAAGTATTTACCCAATAATATATCAGAAGACATTAGGTGTGTCATAGGAAAATTAAGAAAGCGCAAATTACATGCTCTAGCACGATTCTCTAAAACCTCAAGCCGAAAGGAAATAGCTGAGGAATCACGTATAAATGCCACATCAGAATTATGACTGGATTGAAATTGAGAATTAGTGCTATCAGCAAGCTTTACTACGGAACCTAATTGATTATCCATAGATTGTAATTTATCCACAACATCTTGGAAAAATTTACACAAAGAGGATACAGTTGAAGTCAAACGTACATCTATCTTTTGAATAGCAGACCATATATCATGCAAAGTTACCTCCCCCGTAGGGGATACTAGATTCCCGGGTTCTATTACAGGTGGAAAAACAGGACATGGAACAGGGGGAAACCGCTCAGGGGGACTACCAGAAATAGTAGATGAAAGAGCAGGAAGAGGAAAGGGAGGAGGAGACCGGAGAACAGGGCTCAATGAGGCCTCCTCCGGAGATCGATTACCAGGCAGCAAGACAGTCACGTGTTTGTCCATAGGGCCCGCCGCTTTTCCTCCTATGGCACCAGCCCCAGATTTGTCATCCACCTTTGCCTTCCTTTTGCCCATGATGTTGAAATCGGCTCCAAAATGGACAAGCCACACGACACCTCACGTGCGCCGAAGGGGCGCCAAAGGGGCGTGTCCTGCCCCTTGAGCCACGCCCCTTTAGGCCACGCTACGTGGGCTGCGACACGCAGCCGCGTTTAACACCGGAGGGCTTTATAGGGCACAGCAGGGTCCTCCGGGCCAAGGCACGTCCTCCTCCCGCCTGCCCGATCACAACCAGCCTCCTCCAAGTCTCGCTGCACTGGACCGTGCGATTGAAAGGCACGGCAGCTCCCACTCAGCGGCACTTCTCCCAATACTCTCACCAAAACCGGAGGGCTTTATAGGGCACAGCAGGGTCCTCCGGGCCAAGGCACGTCCTCCTCCCGCCTGCCCGATCACAACCAGCCTCCTCCAAGTCTCGCTGCACTGGACCGTGCGATTGAAAGGCACGGCAGCTCCCACTCAGCGGCACTTCTCCCCTGCTTTCTATCTTTTAACCAGTTCCAGATCCAAAATAGTATACTGCATTCTATCCCATGACTTTTTAGTTTTGCCAAGTCTCTGATGAGGGACCTTGTCAAAGGCTTTCTGAAAGTCCAGATACACTATATCAACCAACTCACCTTTGTCTACCTGTTTATTCACACCTTCAAAAAAACGTCAGATTAGTAAGACAAGATCTTCCTTGTCTAAAGCCATGTTGGCTGTCTCCAATTAGGCCATTGTATTGATAAGTCAATTTTGCGCTCCAAAACTTAGTACCCCCTACAGTTCCAAAACTTTTCTCAACTTAACTGTTCATCAAAAATATGGCTAGGTCTCAGACTTCCCGGCACTTTCTTGGCGTTCTGTCAGTGAACCAACAGAGCCGTGCCAACTAGCATCAACGACCTGCCAGAATGGTGAACAGTTCACAATATATATAAAGACTATTTAACATACTTAAGACTCTACATAATTAAAGTGCAGCCAATTATCTGCACTTTAATTGGCTGCACTTTAATTATGTAGAGTCTTAAGTATGTTAAATAGTCTTTATATATATTGTGAACTGTTCACCATTCTGGCAGGTCGTTGATGCTAGTTGGCACGGCTCTGTTGGTTCACTGACAGAACGCCAAGAAAGTGCCAGGAAGTCTGAGACCTAGCCATATTTTTGATGAACAGTTAAGTTGAGAAATGTTTTGGAACTGTAGGGGTACTAAGTTTTGGAGCGCAAAATTGACTTATCAATACAATAGTATACGCTCTGTAAATACGCCTTTATTTTGCGTCCCATTAGGCCATGACAATCTACATGCTGTGTAATTTTGTTCTTTATGATGGTTTCTACCATTTTCCCCGGTACTGACGTCAGGCTCACCGGTCTGTAATTTCCCGGATCACCCTTAGAACCCTTTTTAAAAATTGGCGTTACATTGGCGATCCTCCAATCTTCAGGTATTACGGATGATTTTAATGAAAGTTCACAGATTACTAATAGCAGGTCTGCAATCTCATATTTCAGTTCTTTCAACACCCTTGGATATATATCATCTGGTCCAGGTGTTTTGCTACTATTCAGTTTATCAAATAGTTGTAATACATCTTACCGGTGTAGCGATATTTCTCTTAATTCCTCTGCAGTATCACCTTTAAATACCACGTCAGTCTTGGGTAACATCCCTACATCTTCCTCAGTAAAGACCGAAGCAAATAATTTATTCAGTCTCTCTGCTATAGCCTTGTCTCCTCTTACTGCCCCTTTTACCCCTCTATCATCTAACAGTCCAGTTGACTCTCTCACAGACTTTTTTGCTACGAATGTACTTGAAAAAGTCTTTATTTCACGTTTTTGCTTCCATAGCAAGTTTCTTCTCAAATTCTCACTTTGCCTGCCTTATCAATGCTTTGCATTTAACTTGCCAGTGCTTGTGCTGTTTCCAGTTTTTGTCGTTTGGCTCTTTTTTCCATTTCCTGAAAGATGCTTTTTTGGCAGCAACAGCCTCTCTGACCTCACCTTTAAACCATGCTGGCAGTTTTTTGGACTTTCTTCCACTTTCCTTAATGCGCGGAATACAGCTGGTCTGGGCTTCCAGGATAGTATTTTTAAACAACACCCTCTGGCCTGAGGTAACTTGCCCCAACCACTAGGCCACTCCTCCCTTGTAGCTTCAAGGGTCGCATAAGGTAATCAATCTGAAATCATAAACAGCATAGGGCTTCAGAATGGTGCACAATAGATCAGGAGGAGGAGATCATTGGGGAGGTAGTGGTAGAGGAGCGGACATTGAGGAACAAGTTAAGCTACTTTTTCCTATCCTTTATATGTTTGTGTTACACTGAGTAGTGTTTACACATATTGGGACAATCTTAATCATCTTTAATAATTAAAAAGGAAACTTTTTGGTTACAGCGGCTTTGGCCCTTCTTAACAAAGAGTCCGACAATAAATTTTATATATTTTTTTGTTCAAACAATGTTTTCTTATTGCTCTTGATTTATCAGCTTGACCTTTTTAATGTGATTAAATTAGCAATTTGGGCTTTTGGTTTTTGATTTTTCGAATAATCAGATCCTGGCAATGTCACAGTTTTTATACTGATTCCTACTATTTTCTTTTTTAATTGTTTTTGTTTTATTTGATTCTTTTATGTGCCAGATATGTGTGCATTTATAGTTCAAAGCCATTTCACTGACCACTTGTTTTTTTAAGAGATAATGGACATTAAGGGGGTCAATCTGAACCACGTTTAGCGGGTCTAGAATTCCGATCTGGACGCCCAGACCCGCTAAATGCCCAAGACCATATTCCCACTCCAAAGCACCCCGCATATAAAGGGGAAATGAGTGGGGAGCTCTGTACGGGGGTGGGAGGGGCAGGTCGAGGGAGGAGTGAGGGTGGGTAGTGGGCGGTGCCATGTTTCCAGACATACAAGGCTGATTCTGAGGTCGGCCCAGTATGTCTAGGGTCAGCCATTTAAATGGGGGATGCCGGAGCCGGGTCCCACAATACAGGTGAGGGGGTTCCCCACAGACCGACCCTTGCAATGGAAGGCCCGATCGGGGGTCGAGCTGTGGGGGACAAAGAATTCGCTATTGCCTCTGGAGATCATGGCTCCTGCATGGAGCCATGGTGGCATGGCAACATGAACCATGGCACCACGGTTCCATGCAGGAGCCAGGCTGGGCTAATGGGGCAATGGACTGGATGTCCAGGGTGTCTGAATTGTGGCACGTCCTGGGCATCCAATCCCTATGCTGCAATTCTGCTCCCATGGGCACATCTAGCCCCCGTGGGAGCAGAATCAGGTGCACCTCTGGGCTGTCTAGATTTCTGGACGGCCGGTCGGTCCGGTCGTGTATCTTCTGAATCGGCCTCCATGTGGATGAACTGCAGGGGTGTCAATAATGTTGACCACAACTGTATATACAATGGGATTGGACTTAGGCAGATCCCAAAAAATCTTCTTAAAATGTTTGCCTGCTTCTTTGTTCACTTGTTTTTTTTGTGGGGCAGTGGGCAGGTGAGTGTGGCTGCATACCCCTACTGTCTACTGAGAATCCCCTTTACAGGTAAGCAACTCCACTTTCTCCACAGTCAAGCAGAGTGATGCAGGCACACTCCATGGTGAGTCCAGAGCTAAGGGCCGTGTAGTAGGTTTGCGGATAACTGGCCGAAGCTATAATCTGTGATGGATGGAAGGTGAATTATGAGCTCAAAAGGCAAACAGGCTCCGGAAGACTGCCCATCTGAAGGCTAAGTCCCTTGCTGTTGAGCGATCCAAGCTGTAGTGTCTGGTAAATGTATGAATGGACGTCCAGGTAGCTACTCTGTAGACATCTTGAGCAGAGACTGAGGACAAACTTGTTACAGTGGTTGCAGTTGCACATAAGTGATGGGGGCCAACTCGATCTGTGTCTGGGATGCCATCCCCTGCGGGCAGAAGAGGAGGAATTGTGGCAAAAGCCCCTTTTGTCTTCCCAAGAGAAATCAATTCCATGGGCAGGATAGGAGGGCGAGGCTGGGAGGCAGCAGGCTGCCTGCAGGATCCCATCTCCCACGGGCAGATGAGGAGGATAGATCATGGCAAAAGCCTCTCCTACCCTGCCAGTGAGAGATCGATATCTCATGGGCAGAAGAGGAGGAGAAAGCTGCAATCCCAGCAAAAGCCCCTTCTGTCTGCCTGTGGGAGATCAATCCTTGCAGGCAGGACAGGAGGGGAAAGCCTAGAAGGCCTTAGGCTGCTGGCAGGCACAGGACAGGCAAATCCGGGGACTGATGAAAAAAAAGGTAGAGGGGAGGGTGGGAGAGTGAGACAGCAAACATTTAAAGGGGCAGTAGATAAAAAACAACAACAAAAAAAAGGGAGGATGGGGTAATGGAGGACAGGGATGGGAGTGCTACGGGAGAGGGAGTGGGAGGAGAACAGAGTATGGGGAGGGGTTGGAAGGGGGAGGGAAGAATGCAGGATCTTGAAGGTTAAAGGGATAAATACAGAGACAAAAGGGCACAGTGAATCTATTTATACCAAAAGATGCACCCCCCCCACCCAGAACACACACACACACACACAAGCGACTCACCTCTATACAACAGAGGTGCACACACACAGGCACCCCATCTCCATACCACAGGCACACATACACATTCACCCTTGCAAACACATAATACCCCACCTCCACACCACATATTACTCGCACATACACAGGTACCCCACATCCATACCACGAACACGCACACACTCACATAGGCACCTTCACCTCCACACAACACAGTACTTACATAAACACACCACAGGCACCCTACACCACTGCACAACACACACAGAGTGTCCCCAGCTCTGCAGCACATGCACATATGCACTGCAGCCCTGCACCCCACCCATACAAAAACATCTACCACCACATCACACGCACAGTCGATCAAACCATTATTGCACCACACAAGCACACACAGAAACTTTCTACATACCTCTGTCTAAAGATGCCTCACACAGCCCCTACTACCATAGTAAAACATACTTTATCATCTCTCTTCAAACTCTTCCACCCTCCCCAGACATATATGAGTTAGCAAATGGAGGAACATCAGTGGAGGATGGAGACAATGGAGGGTGGGGTCGAGATCACAGCCACTGGCTTCTAAGATTTTGGACTGGCTTCTCAATACAAACAAAATTTGTCAAGGCCTGGATGGAAGTATAGATTCCATCATCCCACCTCCTCCCCCTGCTCTGTGCTGCTACGGTCATATTAACACAACACAACCGCAGGAACATTTTTGTATGCTCCTGCGGCTGTGCTGTACTGAAGCAGCCCAGCCACAGCATTTTTAGTAAAGCAAAATAAGCACTTCCTGTTTTACTAAAAATGCCATGGCTGGGCTGCTTCAATACAGGCCAGTTGTGAGAGCAAACGAAAATGCTCCTGCGGCTGTGTTAAGTGTGAATATGGCTGCAGCAATACAGAACAGGGAGAAAAAGAGAGAAAGTAGCTAGGGCCATACTAACATTTAACATAGCCTCAGGAGCATTTTTGTTTGCTCCCACAGCTGTGCTGTACTGAAGCAGCCCAGCCATGGCATTTTTAGTAAAGAAGGAAGTGCTTATTTTGCTTTACTAAAAATGTCACAGTCGGGCTGCTTCATGGGCTGCTCCCATGGCTGTGTTAACTTAGGAACAGGTAGGGAGAGGTAGAGAGGAGGTAACTGGCTGCAAGTGATGTGGGGATAAGAGATGGCTAATGGACAGATCTGATGGGGGTGGGAGCCTGGGACTAGAGGGCTGATGTATGATGAGGAAGGAAGGGACTGGAAAGGGGCTGAGACACTGGACTGGTGGTGGAGAGGCTTGTACTGGAAGAGGGCCAGTGCTAGGATGGGGGGGGGGGGCTGTGACTGGAAATGGGCTGATACTGGGTTTGTGGGAACTAGAAATGGGCTGATACTGGGGCTGGGGGAACTGGTACTGGAAAGAGACTGATAACGAGGCTGGAGGGAATTGAGAGTGCAGATTGGCTGATAATGGTGCTAAGGGGTGACTAAGACTGGAAATGGGCTGATACTTTCCCTGGGGGGGGACTGGGACCAGAAATGGGCTGATATTGGGGCTGGGGGTACTGAGAATGGAAATTGGTTGATACTGAGGCTGGGAGGGGGGGGGGATGTGCTGATACTGGGACCAGAAATGGACTGATACTGGGCCTTGGGGGGGACTGTGACTTGAAATGGGCCGATACAGTGGTTAATGGGGCTAAGAATGGAAATGGACAGATTATTTATTTATTTATTTATTTATTTATCTATTTCTTCTATACCGCCCCTTCCAGAGATCAGGGGCGGTTTACATGGAACAATTTTATACATTCGTATTACATTACATAGAACAAGAACTTTTAAACTTTTTACATATAACTTTTTAACTTTTTACATAAAACAGTACAGTAAGTTGTTAAAACTATTTACAGGGTGTATGCTTTTGTTTACAGGGGAATGTCAGCGAGCTGACATTGCTATTATAGATGTTATTTACAAAAAGGTTAGGATGTATGATTTAGTATTCAAGTGTGTGTGTGTGAGTGTGTGTGTATGTGTGTGTGTGTGTGTGTGTGTGGGTGTGTGTGTGTGTGTGTGTGATGGAATTTATTTCCATTTTTTCGTGGGTTGTTTGGGGTGTCTTTGGGGGCTGTTTGAAGGAGGGGTTGTGTGTGTTAATTGTGTGTCTGCAGGTTTTTTTGTTTGTGTGCCTGTGGACGCTGTGTGGCTGGACTTGGAGGGTAGGGGATTCCGAAATGCTCAGAGAATAGGTATGTCTTGAGTTCTTTCCTGAATTGGGAGAGGTCTTTTATGATTCGGATGTCTATTGGGAGGTCATTCCAGAGTGTGGGAGCGGTGAATGTGAAGGCTCTGGCACTGGTGGATTTTTTAGTCCTCGTGAATGTTTTTGGCAGCTCTAGAGAGAGGGTTGCATTTAGTCTGCGGGCTCTTGAATCATTTGGGGCGTGGAGGAGTGTAGATAGATGGGAGGGGGCAATATCGTTTAGTAGTTTGAAGGTTGTTAGTAGTATTTTGTATTTGATTCGGTTATTTATGGGGAGCCAGATAATGGGGCTGGGATGGGGGGGAGGGGGTGTTGGACTAGGACTGTGACCAGAAATGGACTGATATTGGGGCTGGGGGATGGGACTGGGACTGGAAATGGACTGATACTGGGGGCTGGGCATGGAAATGGGCTTATGCTGCAGAGGGACTGGGAATGGAAGGGGAGCTGATGTGAGATATTCTGTTTATATGTTGGTTCTGTGTAAGAATCTGTAGTAGTTTGGCTTGTTCTTTTTTTTCCAACGAAGTTACTGATGTTCTTGAATATTTGCAGTACTGATTTTTCATAGGTAGGGTTGAATTCTTAGATTTGGTGCTGATGCTGAATGTCCATTTGCAGGGTTTTGTGTTATGATGCACAATGTTTGACAGTAGAGGGAATTGGTGGTATTATCACTGATTTGAGACCAGAATTTGAATGGAAGCTTTTTTTTGTATGTTGAGTTGTAAAGTGAAAAACTCTACTTCTGCTGTGCATCTGTTGTTGGAAGAGTTTTATTGGTGAATCTGGGAGCGCTATATATGACTGAATAATTATACCCTCTCAGACAAATGAATATGCCCCATTGAAAGGCAATTATGCATTTGCTGGCAAATGCATAACACAAGTACACTAAAAAAAAATTTTTTTAAACTGCCTCTAATGTTTCGATTGATTTTTACGTTTTTTGGTGCGCTGAATCCAAATCTGGTAACCAATTTGCTCCATCACGTACAGATTTTTTGCTACATTGGGTTAGCAGTTTGAGGTGAACGTTTCAGATTGAGTGCGATCGAGATAAAAGTTTCTTGGATGAATTCTTTATACTAATTGTTTAGTAGTTATTCAAATAAGAATAAAGAAAATTGTAACAAGACAGCACATAAGAATAGAGTAATGTCAACAAAACACACTGTGATGGTAGCAAAATTGTCTGCACTTAAAACAGCCACATACATGTGCACAAACATTGAGCATATAAGAGCGAGGTTAGACACAAAGCAAAGCAAAGAAATGTGCAAAAAATGTTGCATGTAAGAATAGAAAACGCAAACCGCACCATTGCAATACATGAAGACAAACACCTGATGGTGTGAAAATAAAATTCTAATAAATGAGATCCGACACTGTGGTAATAACTAGCAATTTTTTATTTCAAAGTTTAGTAAAAACACGATATTTGTCAACACAGTTTAGATTTTAAAGTTATTCTTGGGTCAATCAATCTCCTGGTGGGCCCGTTTCTTCTTCCCCCGAATGCTTCTCTTGGTGCGCTGCTTGGCGTATTTTTCATCTGGGGTTTCCCGCAGCAGCAACCAGCAGAAATCAGCCATCATAGTGGTGTTCCATCTTCCTTTGTACCTTCTCTCTGCGTCCTTGATGTCCTGGTGAAACCTTTCACCTTGTTCTTCACTGTACGCCCCCAAATTTTCGGGAAAGTAGTTCACATGGGAGTGCAAGAAATGGACTTTCAGGCTCATGTTACAGCCTTGTTCTTTGAAGGCATTGAGCATCCTGGCAACAATATCCTTATAGTTCTCATCCCGCCTGTTCCCCAAGAATTTGAGAACAACATCCTTGAAGGAATCCCAGGCTTCTTTTTCCTTCTCAGACATCGTTTCAGCGAATGCTCCATCTGAAATGAGTTTCCTTATATCAGGGCCAACAAACACTCCTTCCTTTAGCTTTGCTTCAGAAAGTCGGGGGAACTTTGAGCAAAGGTACCGAAAGCACTCACCATCTTTTGGAAGGGACTTGATGAATTGCTTAATGAGACCCAACTTAATGTGGAGAGGTGGTAATAGAATTTTATCACGAGGTACCAAGCTCTCATGAAGAACATTTTTCTCACCGGGTCTCAAATACTCCCGAATTGGCCAGTCCTTTTTCCCCCAGTGTAGGTCGCGGGCCCGGCTATCCCACAAGCAAAGGAAGCAGGGATATTTGGTGAAACCGGATTGCTGCCCTAATAGCATGGATAGAATTTTAAAGTCTCCACAAATCATCCACTTATGCTCATCATAACGAATCTTCTGAAGAATCAGGGCCAAATTCTCGTATTTTTCTTGGAGACTAACAGAGTGAGCAATAGGAACTGAAGCGAATGTGTTGCCATTATGAAGAAGAACACCTTTTATGCTGTCTTTTGACGAATCAATGAACAGCCGCCATTCAGCAGGATCATACTTGAGTTTAAACATTTCCATCACTCCGTATATATCGTTGCAAAATACCAAATCTTCCTCTTTGCTGAAATACTTCAAAAATTGTGTCTCGCGGTTGCGGTACCAATAAAAAGTTGTTCCTGGTGACAATAGATTTTTCTGTTTAAGCCGAGAACCTAGCAGTTGGGCAGCATCTTTTGGGAGTCCTAAATCCCGGACTAAATCATTCAATTCAGCTTGAGAGAAAAGTTCAGGTTTCGGATCTGGTTCAGTTTCAAACTCGGAAGTACTGGACTCATCGGGAAAAGCCATCTGATGAGTCTCATCATGATCAGAACCGTCCACACAAATATGATCCAAAGATTTTGGTGGTTCAGGCACAGGTACTTTGTTGCTATGAGGCATAGGCCTAATTGCTGAGGGAAGGTTGGGGTAACTTATTACGTTCTTATTTTTTAAGTTGTATCCCTTCACAATGCAAGAGCAAAAATAGCAGTCACTGCTGTGGTCTCTTTGTTCTCCTAGGACAAGCAGGATGAGTCAGCCACACTTGGTGACGTCATCCGACGGCGCCGAGACGGAAGTACTCTCCATAGCTCAGAAGGGCTTTGCCCTTCTGAGCATGGGCCAACTGGCCCCACCCCCTGCCCGCCCCTAGCTAGCCAGTTCTTGTTCTTCCGCCTTGCCTACAAGACGGACTTTGCTACTCTCCACCAAAACTGAAAACCTAACTCTATAATTTCATCTACAACGTATGTATTGCCTTAAATTACCTTATGCTTCTCTCTCTTCAGATTCCGGTCCTGTCTAGACCTCTTCATCTCTCTTCAGGCAGCGGGGAATGCCTCCTTGCTGCGAACACGGACTGGTGGCCCTGCCTTGGAGGAGCAGTCAGTGAGAGATCTGCAGAACGTGCCTAATAGGCCGCCGTTCCCCAGTCTCACCTGAGCCCCGATTCTCCGCTTTCTGCGGAAATAGGTTCTACAGCACTCCTACCGGGAATCGCTGCCGCGCTGTCCCCCTGCAACTTGGGATGTGCCCTGAGGCCCCCATCCACAGCCGCACTCCGATGGACAGCCCAGACCTGCTCTGCGCTGCCTCGGCCGATGGTCAAGGGACCCGATGGGCAGGGGGCCCCTGATGGACAGCACTTCCCTGCGTTGCCTCGGCTGGTGTAGGTGCGTCGCCCCACACCTTGACAGCTGCCAGACCTCCGGTAGACTTGTCCCATCCCGGAGAGTCCCGTGAGGCAAAGAGCGGGAGCGGAGACAGAATCAAGATGCAGAGAATTTGCGGAGAAGAATTCTTCGTTCCGGCTAACCGCGAGGCTCCCATGGCAGCGGCCATCTTGCCACACTACATCATGGGCCATGCTCCTCCCCCTCCTTGTCGCTATTGGTGGCATCTCGGGGCTTGCTCCTCCCCCTCCTTGGCGCCATTGGTCGACGCAGCCCTCCTTCAGGGGAGGAGGAGCCGCTTACAGAGGCTCCCATCGCCGACGCTCTGTTCGGCGCAGTCAGCATTGGGGACGGCCACATTGTTGGAAGCTTCAGCGCTGTTGATCGGCGCCATGTAAACCGCCTCCTCTGCACCATCGACTAGCTGGGATAAGGTCCGCCCAGCCCAGAATGCCCCATGCTGGTGCCGCCCCTCGAAACCACCCGGCGCCGACGTCATCTGTCCGGCGCCGCCCCCGGAAACCACTACGGTGCCGACGTCTCTCTGGCGCCGGCATTTAGCTTGAAGACCCTCCCGGAGCCGAATCGAGCGCTTGAGGACTCTTTCCGGCGCTGCTGTGTGCGCATGAAGCTGGCAATTGAGCCATTGACCTCTTCCTCGGGAGCTGTTCCGCTGTACAGCATAGCACTCGGGCCCGGAGCTTCTCTTGGTGCGGCTCTAGTCCCCTGGCTATCTAACCTCCTAAAGGTTCCCTCTAATCAAGGGTCCAAATGGAGAGATCTGATCAAATGGAGGGAGCTGAGTGGGTCCAATGCCCTACAGGCTCCCAGCCGACCTCCTGACAGCATTCCGCCTCATCACTGGAGCTCATCCTTCCGGCAGAGCAGAGCCACAGCACAAGGGTTGATGCATCTACCAATGGTGCAGGGATTGGGGGTTCAATTCCCCACAGAGCCCAATAAAAACAGCTGGCTGATGCAATAATTTAACATATTCATGTGACCAGGCTGGCTGATGCAATAATTTAACATATTCATGTGACCAGGCTCCGCCTCTGCTCACCCCTCGGAGTGGCAACAGGGTGGTGCAGTGCACACAACCAGTGTGTTCGGAGGCAGAAGGTCACAGGTTCAAGTCCCAGCTATGGTGCCTGCCAACCCAGTACCCAATGAGTGGAAAAGTAGCCTAGTGGTTAAAGCAACAGCCTACAATCCAAGAGCTCTGGGTTCAATTCCCACTGCCACAGCTTCCGCAGCAAAACAGGAGGAGATATGAAGAATGAACCTTTGAAAGCGTCAAAGCTTGATCGAATTCCTTCTACAACAGGGCAGACTCTCTCCCTCTGTCAATCGGTGGTGGGATGGAGGCCCACGTAGGTTTTTCCGACTGCGTCAATCCAGCTGCGACCTCCTAATCTACAGCATGGTGCCCACACAGCCTGTTTGTCACAGGTTCAAGTTCCAGCGGTGGCTCCCGCCCGTCAACCTAAACCAGGAAAAGGGATGATGGTTAAATCAAGTAAAAGCAGGCGCAGCCCACTGAAGTCGACGACACCTAAGGGATGATGGTTAAATCAAGTAAAAGCAGGCACAGCCCACTGAAGTCGGCGACACCTGAGAGGTCCGCTACCAATGCAGATTTCAGCAAAGCCATGCCACCGTTCCGCACATGACTATCTATTCTCAGCGCCGACAGAGGGCAGCTCTTCTAAAGCGTGCAGGGAAGCCCACCTGGAAGCATTCAGTAGCCCTTCCTTCACCGGACTGCTGGTACTTGCTGACGTACTTCGGTCTAACTACCTCCAACCCCTCAGTAGGCTTGATGCCACTGGAAGGGTGGCCCCAAGGGCCGGAACGCACAACATCCGCCTTGCCCAGTCTGGGCACCCAATGGATGGGTGCACTGCCTACACTCCAGGCAGTTTTCAGCTAAGTACAGTACATATCATGGCTCGTCCCTCCAGCTACAGCAGCGTCTGGCCCCCAGCAACACATTGTCACACTGGCTCTGACCAGAGCCTCGAGCGCTCAACTCTAACCAACTGCAAGCCCTGCTGGGCTACTGACTATCCAGTCCACATATTTCTGCGGCACTCGCATCAGCAGCTAGTAAGCAGATCCCTTGCGAGGCTAGCAAACTGTCCACTCCTTCCCGCAGAGCCTGCGGGGACAGAGGCTTCGCATCAGTACCAAGTATGCACAGGCCACCCCAAGAGTAGCCTGAGGGCTGAAAGGACCCACTTCCCACTGAAGACGTGGGTGCACTGCTCAAGCATTGTAGCACATGGACTGACGAAACAGGGGTCATGATTCGATTCCATTGAAGAGTGAGACTGTCCGGAGGTTACGAGTCATTACTCGTAACCTCCGCTGAACGGCCTTCTAAGGACACCCCGACTGACGAGTCAGCCCCACTGGCACTTCCTTTGGCCTAAAGCACCAAGGATCGGACATCCTCCTACGGGTGCCAGTGGCAGCAGTGTAATGCAGTACATATAGTCATGGTTGCAACAACATCCTCACTTCTACCAAGGCGACCAGGAAGCTTGCATCGACAGCGGCCATGGCCACTGCAACCAGAGCCCCACAAGCGCTGCCGGCATATAGCAATGTAAGGACAGCGTTCACAACCCCTTGCCTCATAAAACGGTGTCGAATGGCCCCCTGCTCCCGCTAGGACGCCACGGCCACGGTTAACGCATTACCCAGGAACCTGAGAACGGCGTCGGCTGTTCGGTAAGGCGCTGTCCTTAAGCACGGGACGTGGTCTTCTCCTTAACACAATTCATGGTCCCCGGCCACTCACACCTGACGACGCGGGAAAAGGTCAGTGCCACCCCACCATCGAGTCGGGTGCCCCCCAGCCAATCCTGGCTCACCAGCACTGCAGTCTTCTCTGCCGGCAGAGGCCTCATGGCCTCACTTCCCCCATCTGTGCGGATACGCCCGTGCCGTGCCCTCAAATTGAACGGGGGTGGCAACACGGTGGCACAGTGCACACAGACAGCGTGTGCAAGAACCGAAGGTCATAGATTCCAATCTCTGCTGTGGCGCCCAAAAATATTGCAAGAACCGAAGGTCATAGGTTCAAATATCTGCTGTGGCGCCTAAATTCTGTGGCAACACGGTGGTGCAGTGCACACAGACAGTGTATGCAAGAACAGAAGGTCACAGGTTCAAAGCCCAGTTTGGGCTACTGCCATTCACCTCGGCGGCTAGGAATGGTCACCTCACACCTACTGACGAGTCCACCACGGCCCGCCCACCCAGTAAAACTCCATGGCGCTAAACCTGCCATACCACCCTGCGACACTACACATGCCACCGCAAGATGCGTAAAGACGGAGTGACAGTCTCTCAGCCCAACTGAGATCCCAGTCTGGATCTCCCTCTTGATCAACTCAAGGGCGGCACCCTAACTCTGCATACACAGGAGCCTCCTCACCAGTGGTCACAGGACGCGGGAACTCCTGCAACTCTTGACCCAGGGCCTAGACAGTGGGGGAATGGATACCCCTGTGAGGCCCTTCCTCCAAAATCGTGTGGGACTCAACCCTTAGGCAGTCTCGGTCAACCTCACCCCAACAAGTCTGCCTGCAATCTAGGTGCTCTGACCCGTTCCATTTTGTCACGTCCTGCCTAACAGATCTCTGGCACTTCTCATCAACAGCACCATCTACCCACCTGTGCAGGACATCTACCGACGGTGCTCAACTGAACAGCGTGAGTCCTCAACCTGTGCTCCTGACAGCCCTCTGCCATACCGGGATATACCCAGCACATATTGACACGGGCCCATGCCACACCTGGAACACACACACATGCGCAGTGGGTTCTATCCCCCACTGTGCCCGATGACGAACGCTGCCTGAAGCATGTCCGAGGTCCTCCGTGCGCCCTGCCCAGGTAGCGCACATCTGCAAGACCACCACGAACTCGCAACAAAGCCATCACAGGACACACGGTTCAAGGACACCATCTACATGGACGCACCTCTCACGCAGTGCCATGCTGAGAGGATTGAGTTCGGGAATTCTCGCAATAGACGGCCAGACATTTGGTCTGCCACCACAACATGCCGCCGGCCGCGGAAACCAGTTGGGCACTGCAAGCTTAGTTGTTAAACTCAGGCCCGATACCTTGCTCCGATCACCCCAAGGCACATCGATGCATCGCACGGTGACCCAGTCCGGATGTTACGCCATACTGGGTCGAACTAAGCCAAGCCTCCCGAGGGCACAAACCCAGGATATCCCACTAGTTGGCACAACTCCTAGTAACCAGGATTCAGGTTCTAGCTGATGATCCGATTTGCCGTGGGCAGTCTTCCACCCTCCTTTGCCCACATAAGGTGATAATCTGCAAAACCGGTACTGGTAATGCCTGGCAGTGATCTACCAGTCCCTGTCATCGCCTATCAGGCTACACCATGGTTGACAGCATCCTCCGGTATCAAACTACGGAGTTGCCTCCTTAAAAAAAAAAAAATAATAATAATAATAATAATAATAAAGAACATCTTCATTATTCGTATACAGCGAAAGATGGCCTAAAGTCCTTGCACTCTGTGGCCAATGATTGTTGACTCTGCGCCATCATGGCGATACGTCCCGCACCACTACTGCTCACCGTTCGCTGGGATGACCCCGGCTCCCACATCTCAATGCTCGCTCCCCTCACAGAGAGGGCCGGCATTCGTTACTTGCACAATAACTGCTTGGCTGCTCCTCCTTCAGTTACGCCCACTACGCCCACTGCGCTATGGACATGCACTGCAGGGATGCCTCGCCTGCACAGTGGTGCTTCGGGACGGCAGGCCGTCGCTAGTGCCCTGCTCCTTTCGCACCACTGCGACCACTCACGCAGTCTCAAACTGTTCCTTCTCTCATCGCTGCATCGGCTCTCGCAGGCATCACCTCTACGCTCCTGCTACACGCAACATGCAGCATGCTATCATACGGGTGCTTGCCAGGCCTGGCAAAGGTTACTGGCACTCCCCCATCCTCCTCAGCACTTGCCAGCTTGGGAGGCACCAAGTGTGGCTGACTCATCCTGCTTGTCCTAGGAGAAAACGGAGTTACTTACCTGTAACTGGAGTTCTCCGGGGACAGCAGGATAAGTCAGCCACACATACCCGCCCGCCTCCCCTGGATGGGGTCGTCCTCCGTCCTGGTGCCCGCCTCCTAGCGGCGAAAGGCTCAGCTAGGGACGTACTGGCTAGCTAGGGGCGGGCAGGGGGTGGGGCCAGTTGGCCCATGCTCAGAAGGGCAAAGCCCTTCTGAGCTATGGAGAGTACTTCCGTCTCGGCGCCGTCGGATGACGTCACCAAGTGTGGCTGACTTATCCTGCTGTCCCCGGAGAACTCCAGTTACAGGTAAGTAACTCCGTTTTCACGCCACATCATAGGTATTCCGAAATGAAATGCTTGTTTTTTACCTTTCATCCATAAGCGTAGATCTTCCTCACATGTGTTGCACACTTTGTGAGGAGCCCACGGTTTGTCTTGATCGCCTAACTTCAAACCGAAATAGGCGAAATATACTTTTTTAATAAATGCAGAAATGTTCCTCTGCCGCTTTTTCACGGTATATTCCCCACAAATAAAACAAAAACTGTCCGGAGAGTTGACGCAACCTCTGGCTCTGTGAGACATCACAAATACACAGCACTGCAAACTACAACTGTAGTGAACCACTTCGGAATAAAGCTGGATTACGACTGAGCAAACAAAAGGTAATAATGAACTTGCAAGAAACTGAAATTTGACAGGAACGTTCATGTCGCAACCACCGTGTTTGAGCGAGCGAACGAGGCGAGGCGAACAGGAAAGAACATGCGCCAGCGCGAGTACTGCATTTAGCCCCCCGCCTCCCAATTGTCCTGTTAATGTATAAAATGAATACAAAACGCTCTAAAATATCATGAGGGAGTGTTTCTAGTTAGTTAACCATTACAACCTCTATTTTGGGCCAAGAAAATAAACTGCGGTCGGCTAAAAAGAAATTATGTGAACATTCCTTATATGGGTAAGAAATCTAATTTTGCAAGAAAACGTGACGTGATGGAACATTTTGGCTATTTTTCCTGGATTCAGCACCCCAAAATCTATAGGAATCAGTTGCAAAACTGGAGGCAGTTTTTTGGTAGTGTACCTGTGTAATCTTAGTAGAATCTTGCTGGCATGTGGGATCAGAGCGATTGTGCGATAATCTCCACAGTCAGTTGGATCACCTTTCTTTAATATTGGTATAAACACAGATCTTTTCCAGTCAGTTGGCCATGATGTTGTCTTCCATATTTCTTGGCAGAGCCTTGTAAGTACGGTAACAGCTGCATCAAATTGCTGTAATACTTCTATGGGAAAACTATCAATGCCTAGTGCTTTGTTCTTTGATAAGGCTTTCAATGCTGCTTCAACTTCTTCTTTCATCACCAATGGCTCCCGATCATAAGGTACAGGTTGAAACGGCTGTTGGTCCACTTGATCTTTATCATATAAAAACTCTGTATATTCCTTCCACCTTTTCTTGATCTTCTCAGCATCATTCAACATAGAACCTTGAGCATCTTGTAACATTCCAATTCGAGGCTGGAACTTTTTCTTTAACTCTCGTAGCTTTAGGAAAGCCAATCTTGTTCTTCCTCTAATAGTTTCTGCTTCTATTTCCTTGCATGCATCGTAGTACTTTTCCTTGTCCTGTCTTGCTGCACGTTGGAAATCTCTGTTGAGTTCTGTGATTGTCTTTCTTTCTCCTTTGGCTTTAGCTTCTCTGTGTTTCTGGGCAATTTTCAGAGTTTCTTCTGTCATCCATTTTGACTGGTTTTTCTTTTTCACCTTTTGTAGAGACTTCTCGCTTTCTTCCAACACAACCTTCTTGATGTCATTCCATAACTCTTCTGGAGCTCTGTCATTTGTATCTAAAGCAGCAAATCGATTTTGCAGGCAGTCTTTAAATTCCAGTGGTATATTCTCAAGGTCATATTTTGCTGCATTCATGAGTGGTTTGCTCTTTTTCAACTTTAGCTTGAGTTTGCATACTAGTAGTTGATGATCTGTACCACAGTCAGCTCCAGGTTTTGTCTTTGTTGATGTTATAGAGCTTTTCCATCGTTGACTTCCACAGATGTAGTCAATTTGATTTTTATACAGTCCATTGGGTGAAGTCCATGTGTACAGTCGCCGTTTGTGTTGCTGGAAGAAGGTGTTTGAGATGAATAGATCGTTGGTCTTGCAGAATTCTGAGTCTTTCTCCAGCTTCATTTCTGTTGCCAAGTCCATATTTTCCAACTACTTTGCCTTCTTGTTTGTTGCCAACTTTTGCATTCCAGTCACCCATGACTATCAGGATATCCTGTTTGCATGTTCTGTCAATTTCAGCTTGTACTTGTTCATAAAACTCTTCAATTTTGTTCTCTTCTGCAGCTGTTGTTGGGGCATATACTTGAATTATAGTTGTGTTGATAATCTCTATTCATCTACGAGGAATGCCTAAGCGTTCGCTGACTGCATTGTATTTCATTACAGTTCATGCAAGTTTTTTCTTTATTATAAATGCAACACCATTTCTTCTTTGTCTTTCATTTCCAGCATAGTAGACCATGTGATCATCTGATGCAAAGTGCCCGATGCCAGTCCATTTCAGTTCGCTGACACCCAACAGATCAAGTTGTACACGTTCCTTTTTAGCTGCACATGAAATGAGAGTCAGAAGCTGTAAAGATGTCTTACACATTGGAACATGGAATGTATGAAGCATGAACCAAGGGAAGTTGGAGGTGGTCGAGAATGAAATGGAACGTGTACAACTTGATCTGTTGCGTTATCACCATACAATCATGCTTTCATGTATTTCTTTCTCCATTTACAAGCAGGAACTAAGTCCTCACATATGGGTTATGTCAACGTCGACACCGACGGAGTCCGGCGCAGAGCATCTCCCCAGCTTTCAAAGAAAGCCTTTTGGAGATGCCACCATGCATGCATGGTCCCCTTCCTACCCGTCTTGCTCAGTCTCCCTCTTTCCATGGAGCCCTATAGACGTTTGTCTCATCCCCTGGGAAAAAAAGTTGATTTTCTTGTACTATTTTTGTACTTTTCTGGCTTGCGCCAGTTCCTTTCCTGCCCATTTCCGGCCTCCCTTGCAAACGCACCGGGCCTCAAACAATATTTTTGTCTTGATTTTTCCATAACAGTGCTTTCACGCTGTTTTTAACCGCTGGCCGCATCAAGGGTCTTCAACCTCGCTGGGGTTCTTTTTGTCCCTATGGCCACCGGCTTTAAAAAATGTGATCGGTGCTCCAAAAACATGTCAATCACTGACACTTATGATTGTTGCCTCCGATGTTTGGGCACAGACCACGAACCGGAGGAATGCTCCTTGTGCAAGAAAATGTCTGCTAAGGCTATACAAAGCCGTTGGCTTAAGCAGGACGACATCTTCCACAAGGCAGACTCAACCCCGGTTTCCCCGGTAGCCTCATGCTGAAGGCCCCACACGGATCCTCGGACTTGTGTAAGGCCCCCATGGCCCTTACGCGGGCTCATCGACACTCCGAGCAGGGGTCGCCGGAGCATGCGCATAACAAGAAGAGGAAGACCTCGAGAGCGTTGTCTGGGGAAGCGGACAAGCATGGAAAATCCCTTGCCCAGCTTAGTCCCCGCAGAGCTCCCAAAGAACCGGAGCAGGAACGCCCTCAGAAGGTGTCCAAGGCTGAGGTTGTGGCCTCTGGTGATGGATCGCGGTTTCCCGATGCCCGTCCCATCGAGGACCCCCTCTCTTCTTCAATGCCTGATCCGGTCCCTCCAGTGTCAGTGTCCATGGCTGTGACCCCCAAGTGGGAAGCACATATGTTGGCCTTAGAACGCAGCGTTTCTGCGTTCCTCGCATCACAGAGGACGCCGATTGCAGACCCTGCCGAGACTGCAGGGACCTTGACATCGAGGACTCCCCGGGCTACCGCCGCGATTACCAAAAGCGAGATGCCTCAGGCGGATCCTTGGCAACGGTCTCGTTCTCGCTTCTGACCCTTGGGAGCAAGATCTTCACAGGCAAGTGCCTCTGGCTCCGGCCATGCCCCACCTCGAAACATCTGAGACCGGAATCACTGGCTCTCCTGCAGCCAGAGGATCTCGAGTCCTCCTCGGACTACTCTGATTGGGAGACTGACGTCAAGACATCCCCGGAGTCTCAGGCCCACCGAGACTCCCCTCGGACCCCATCTCCCCCCTGGCTGCCAGGTGCTGTTCCCCTCCCGAGGATACCTCTTTCCTCGAGTTCATCAGGATATGGCATGGGCTCTCTCCCTTATGACGGAGTCAGAGGATGAACCGCGTGCGGGGGAATTGGACATCCTCAAGTATGAGGCACCGCCGAAAGAGACCCTGATGGTCCCTGTATCTTCCATCCTCACCCGGCTTCTCCTCTGGATGTGGGACACCCCAGCCTCAGTCCCCATTGTGAGCCGACGAGTCAACACAATGTATTGGGTCCAGCAGTGGCTGGAGTTCCTCAAGGCGCAGCTCCCACACACCTCCATGGTGATTGAATCGGCTATGTGCCGGCAAAAAAGCCAAAATTGCACTCCTTAGTGCCTCCGGGCAGGGAGTCCCACACGCTCGATGCCCTGGGGAGCAAATGCTTCCAGGGCTCAATGCTGGCTTGCCACATTCAAACTTACCAACTCTACATTGGCATGTTCCTGTGGGACCTGGCCAAGGAGCTCAGCGGCTATGCCGCTGGCCTCGATGAAATCCATCTCCAATGTTTCCAGGCTCTAATGAAGTTTGTCATGGAGTGCTCCAAATACCTCTCCCAAGCTGCTTATGACAGCTTCAAATCCAGTGCCAGAGTGGCCGCCGCCGGCATCAGTGCTCGATGCCAGGCCTGGCTATAATCATTACATCTGGAGCAAAGGGTGCAGGAAAAACTCCTGGATGTTCTGTGCCTCAGCAAAGTGCTCTTCGGCAAGTCAATGGAGGATAAGGCGGCCGAGATTGAGACCGAGTATGTTACTCAGACACATCTCTCGAGGAAAACCTCCACTCTTCCCAGGAAGAAGCCCCTTTTCCTCCGGAAGAGTGAACCCTATCAGGGCTACCATGCCTACCTGGCTGCCCAGGCCCGTCAGCAGGGTCCCCAGGGCAAAGGCACCAGCCAGGGACTGCACAAACCCAAGGGTCAGAAGACCCAGACACCGGCCCCAGCCCAGCCTGGGTCGAGGTTTTGATGCCGTCAGCATAGCCCCTCTTCCTCTGGAGGACCAGCACCCCACAGAGGGACGCCTGGTCCACTTTACCCACATTGCCACCGACTCCTGGGCTCTCCAGGTCGTCTGGGAGGGCTACCTCCTGCACCTGGAATGGACTCTGTCCTTTTTTCCTAGGGAATCCCCTAGGTCTCCCCTACACTGGGCCTTGCTACTGCAAGAACTCATGAGCTCCTCAAGAATGAGGTGGTGGAGCCTGTACCTCTCCCCTCAAGAGGGAAGGGTTTCTACTCCAGGTACTTCCTAAGGCACATCCTGGACCTGAGGAACCTCAACAAGTTCCTGGTGCACGAGAAGTTCAAGATGCTCTCCCTTGGAACACTGCTGCCCTACCTCCAGAAGGGAGATTGGCTATGCTCCTTGGATTTAAAGGATGCTTACACCCACATCCTTATCTATCCCAGTCACAGAAAGTACCTGAGGTTCGTGGTCGGAGGCAACCACTACCAGTACAGGGTTCTTCCCTTTGACCTCGCCTCCACCCCAAGGGTCTTCATCAAGTGTCTGGCAGTGGTGGCGGCCTATCTTCGCCTCCAGAAGACCTGCATCTTCCCCTACCTTGACGATTGGCTGGTAAAAGGGGACACGGCCTCGGAGGCCGGGTAGGTGACCGACCATATCATTCAGGTCCCACAACATCTGGGTTTCATGATAAACCATCCGAAATCCCAGCTCACCCCGACTCGAGCACTGGAGTTCATCGGGGCCTGCTTCAACATGGTCCAGGCCAAGGCTTTCCTCCCCCTCAACAGGGCGGATCGGCTTCCGGCCCCCACGGCCGAGGTGCCGTGGCACCGCGCAGTTTCAGCCCGGACGTTGCTTCGCCTCCTGGGTCACATGGCCTCCACTGTCCATGTGGTTCCCGACGCCTGCCTCTACATGAGGCCTGCTATATGCCTTCCCTCCCAAGCCCTTGATAGCCCAGACCCTCTTCAAGGTCCAACGGGACAAGGCATCGATGATCCTCGTAGCCCCAAGGTGGCCCAGACATCCCTTGTTCCCCTTGCTGCTTTGTCTCTCAACGGAATCCCCAGTCGCTCTCGTGAGCTCCATGGGGCATTTGACACAGGAAGAAGGCTCGATCCTCCATCCCAAATTGGGATCTCTGTCCCTCATGGCCTGGGGGCTGAATGGGTCGCCTTAGCTTCCCTTAGCCTCTCTGAGGAGGTGGAAAAAATCCTTCTAGCCTCTTGTAAGGATTCCTTCAAATGGCGCCGGTTCTCCATGTGGTGCACGGAGCACCGATTGGACCCATTTTCTTGCCCGGTGCATTCGGTCCTTCAATATCTCCTCCACCTCTCACTTTCTGGAAAGTCCATCTCCGTCTGGGTGCATCTGAGTGCATTCCCCGCTAACCACCATCCTGTGGAGGACAAACCTCTGTCAGTGCAACTCCTCATTACCAGGTTCATGTGGGGCTTATTGCTCTCCAGACCCCCCATCCAGCCAAGCCCGGCGGAGTGGGATCTCATTGTAGTTCTGGCGCAGCTTACTAAGCCGCCCTTCGAGCCCTTGGCTATCCTGTCCCTTATGCTACCTTTCATGGAAAGTGGCCTTCTTGGTGGCACTCACCTCTGTCCGCAGAGTCAGTGAGCTTCAGGCCTTGGTGACCGAGCCACCCTACACCAGATTCTACAAGAACAGGGCTGTGCTTCGCACTCACCCAAAGTTTCTCCCGAAGTTGGTCTCCGACTTCCATCTGAATCAGGAGGTAGTGCTGTCTACCTTCTTTCCACGGCCCCACACTGACTCGGCATCGGCCGTTCTCCATACCCTGGAGTGCAAGTGAGCCCTGTCCTTCTACCTGCAGCGGACCCAGGGCCACCGTAAAGCCTTGCAGCTTTTCGTCTCCTTCGACTCCAGCCATCTGGGCTGGCAGTCACCAAGAGGACCATATCCACTGGGTGGCAGACTGCATCGCCTTCGCTGACAGTCAAGTCGGTATCCCTCTGGAGCATCGAGTCATGGCGCACAATGTCCGGGTGATGGCGACCTCGGTCACCAGTCTCCATTTGGTGCCCATGGCAGACATCTGCTGGGCCACAACCTGGTCCTCCGTCCACACTTTTGCAGCCCACTACTGCCTGGAGAGGGAGTCCCAACGGGACAGCACCTTCGGCCAGGCTGTACTCCATAGCCTCTTCGGGGTTTAGGCAACTCTTGCCCTCCGACCCTTCTTGTTCAGACTACCAGAGCCATGATTCTCCCTGAACACTGGGGTCCCTCGAGTCTGTCATCAGGATTCGCCTGCAGCTGCCCTCAGCTGGGTGTGCCCCTGTTTTTTGCTGGTCCTTGATAGCTTGGAGCTAGGGAGTCCCATATGTGAGAACTGATTCCTGCTGTCTTTGGAGAATACCTGTTACAGGTGAGTAACTACGCTTTCTCTGCAGACAAGCTGGGGGATGCAGGCATATTCCATGGTGCCGTCCCTGATGGCGCCTGTGTGCAGAGCTCTCCCTCAGCTTAGATAAGTCCTTTGGACTTCTCCAGGCATATGTAGTACATGCCGACCACCACTCCCGTTTAACTCAGTTTCTTTCTGCCACGGACCGAGTTGCCACGGCTCTCCCCCTCCTCCAGCCCCCTCCTCCAGTTATGTGGGGGTTTTCTTTTCTTTATATTCATAGTACATTTGCATCAGGGTTTTCCAGCTTGACGTTTTTACTTTTACTTTTGTTTTTCTTTTATTTTGGCCAGCCGTAGGCTCTTTTTGTGGGTTTTATTTTTTCTCCCACACACAGCGGCTTGCAGCTTCATGCTGTATAGCCCTTCCTTCTTTTAAAAAAGAAAAAGAAAGAAAGAAGACAAACTTACTGGCTAGGCAGAGCAGGCTGTTAAGCTGCCTCTAGAATTTTTATCCCTGCACATCACCTTTGGCATTGAGTACTGAGGGAAGAACAGCTGGGAATGTCAGTGCAGTCTTCAGTGAGCCCTGCTCCATCCGGCCCAGACCAGTCATGATTGGGGCTCTAGAGGGCAGCTGAGTGTCCGGCATCATCACAGTCTACCCAAGGCTTCTTATCCAGGCTGGGGTCTCCATTCCTTCACCTCCTCAACTTCTGAAAGCGGTGACAGAAACCAGCACTACTGGAGATAAGGTAAAATCAAAACCCAAACATCAAAAGCATGATACTGACAGAACTAGCTCAGCAGGTAAGGTACCTAAGCGCCCTCACCTTCCTGACCCTCCAGAGTTGGGACAGCCCTCTAAGAAATCCAAGCAGCAAAACACTCCCACTATGCCTGATTACCCACAGCCAGAAGAGACCTCAAGTCCTAACACTTCCCTCCTTTCACTGTTGTGGACGTTTGTTCAGGATAACGCAGTCATTCTTAGTGCGGCCCCTTTGAACCCAGGAATTTCTGCACTCAGCACATCAGTGGATACTCCTATCGATCCCATGCATTCTGATCACCCAAGATCTCCCTCTGTAATAGCACAGCCGGCTCCCACACTGCTAAAGGACGACACCTGTTCCCTGCTTAGTGTTACTTACTAGCTGTAGGATAAATGAAGACTTCCCGTAGCCCTACCACAGTCAAAGATGGGAGAAGGTGTGCCCAAAGATCTTTATTATCCAAAATTCCTACAGAAAGTTTCTAGGACCTTGACTCTGAGTGACTTTCAAACTCCCCCTAATAAGCGGGATTTCCAGTCTATACTTACATCTTGCAGTGCACCTAAGCAGATTTTAGCCCTTCTGGTTCATCAAATCCTTCAAGATCTGCAAATCTCCATCTGCAAAAATCCCACTTCAGTACATTCTACCTCCCTGCAACTCAACCTCAAATACAAGGTGTTATCAGCTCTAGGGTTTCACTACTAGCAGCTGCCTCATCAGTCGATGATCTCTGAAGCTGACCTTAAAATGTCCAAATCCTCTAAATCAGTTTTCCAGATGCCACCCAGCAAAGAACAAAAAAAATCTTGATGCTGTCGGTCGAAAGACTTATCAGAGTAGCCTTCTTGGCATGAGGGTTCTAGCGCATCTGCTCCAGATCTTGCATTACCACCATGATCTCCTTCTACAGCTAGATGATACTCAAGCCTTAAAAAACAGAAGAGCAGGCTCAGCTTCTCACTAATCTGCATGAGTCTATACCATATCATCTGCGCCACCTATGACACCTTTGATTCGATGGCACGCTCCGCTGCTACAGCGATTTTGGCCAGACACACAGCCTGGCTCTGGGTATCTGGACTCCATGAGGACCTTTACAATTGTCTGGTAGATGCCCTTGTCAGGGAGATAGCCTTTTTGGATCTAAGGTGCAAGAAGCAGTCTCAGAGGTTAAAGACCATTCGTCCACAGTCAGGGAATTGGCTACCCAGACAGTGAAACCGGCATCACAACCCAGATGCTCTCAACTTCCTCACTTTCGGAGAGCTTACCATTATCAATTTATTTATTTATTTAATGCTTTTATATACCACTCTTTTTAAAGTCAGTGCGGTTTACAGATAACATTTTGTACAAAGCAGGGAGAGCTTGCTTTGCACTTACATTCAACGGGTAATGCAACTTAGATTTAGAACTGGGGTAATTATATACAGTATAAGCAGGATGTCACTGCGCAGTTGTAGCAACATGGCTTACTCTAAGAACTATGTACAGGGATGTAATTTTATTTATAAGGTTATCTGTTATTTACAATTAGCTGGTTGGTATGGCGGGTGAGGTCGTGTCGTTGGCCTGTGAGTAGTGTAGGAGAAAAAGGTGGTGCTTTAGTGCCTTTATGAATTGGGCAAGGTCAGTGATCGCTCGGATGGTAGTTGGGAGCTCGTTCCAGCAAGTGGGTGCGTAGAACATAAAGGCTGTGTTCTTTGTTGCCTGAGTGCATTTTGTTATTTCACTGGGGGTTATTAGTGTGTTGGTGGCGAAAGCCCTTCTTGCTCTGTTTGCAGGAGTGGGGTGGAGAAGGTCTGTCAAGGAGGTAGAGGATATTTTGTTGATGGCTTTGAAAGTCATCAGTATTACTTTGTAGGTGAGCCGGCAGTAGATTGGTAGCCAGTACAGGTCCTTTAGGATTGGGGTGATGTGGTCTCTTCTAGAGGCCCCGTGTAGGAATATTTTCAGCAATTGTACCATCACCGGAAATATCAGCCATATTCCATGCAACCATCACAACGCCCTGTTGCATTAGCTTACCGTCAATGCTCCAGGCAATGGGACAGAAAGCAATCCCCTAACCCAACTTCTGCCCCCAAACCTACTTCTAGTTTTTGACCATCTGCCGGTAGCAGCAGAATTCAGCATTTCAGAGAGACATGATATTCTATAACTACTGATCGATGGGTACTCATAGTCAAAAGGTGGTACAAGATCAACTTTTTACAATTTTCTCCCCCTCACTCCTGTTCCAACATGCCCACTCCTGTTCATTACTTGCAAATCCTGTATCGGGAAGTCATGGAGCTCCTATGCAGTCAAGCCATTGAAGTAGTTCCCCTCGAGCAACATGGCCAGAGCTTCTATTCGCGTTTCTTCCTGATATCATCGTCCTTGATAACATGAAAGGCGGTATATAAGAAATGTTAAATAAATAAAATAAAATCCTCCCCTTGCTCAGTCAGCACGACTGGCTAGCCTCTCTGGACCTGAAAGATGCCTACCTTCGTATTCTCATTCATCCCTTGCACTGGAAGTACTTTCGTTTCAAGTTCAAAAGTCAACACTGTCAATACAAGGTACTCCCTTTCAGCCTTTCTGCTGCGCCCAGAGTTTTCACTCAATGTCTTGCAGACGTCGCAGGCTATCTCCAGAGGCAGGGATGATTAGCTGATATCAGGACCCTCCGCAATGAAAATGAGCCACACGGTTCACGACACCATAACCCTCCTTCAAGCAACAGGCTTTGTCATAAACGAGCAGCAATCTCAGCTCAACCCTCAACAGGAACTCTGTTTCATCAGAGCATGCCCAGATACAAGAAAGGGCAAAGCCTCTCTTCCCAACGATAGGCTCCAATGTCTGCAGTACCTCAGCAGTGGACTGCTTCAACTCCGAGCTGTGATGGCTCACCCACTGCTTCAGTTACTGGGCTATATGGCAGTCTCTGTGCATGTCATACCACTTGCAAAACTGTACATGCAACCTCTTCAGTGGCACCTCAAAGCACACTGGAATCAACACCCACAGTCCCTGCAGACAAAAATCCCATTGCCCACAAATGCGAATCTAGACCTTCACGACAGTTTACGCTGGTGGACAGTTGCCTCACAACTATCGGTAGGTTGTCTATTCCGGCCGCCTAAACCTCAACTTACCAATCGATGGATGCATCCACCTATGGAAGGGGGGTGCAACTACTGCACCTGTACACACAATAACTCTGGTCACCATGGAAGCACCCTCTTCACATCAATATGTTGGAACTTCGGGTGGTCCTTTATGCCTTAAAGGTCTTCCAAAACTGGGTCAGCAACAAGATCCTCTTAATACAAACAGACAATCAAGTATCCATATTTTACATCAACAAGAAAGGCAGAGTGGGATCCCTTTGACTGTGTCGTGAAGCCACATGCCTCTGGGTCTTTGTCCTCTCAATAAACACTTCACTCAGAGCAACCTACCTGCCAGGAGCTCAGAATCAACTAGCGGACTCACTGTCGACATCTGGACCCTCATGAATGGTCACTCGACACCACAGTGATACGCACACTCTTTGCTCAGTGGGGTACTCCGGAGGTAGATCTTTTCGCTACTGCAGACAACATCAAATGCAGACTCTTCTGCTCCATCCAACCAACTCCTCTCCGATTGGCAGATGATGCCTTCTTTCCTTTTCCACTTACCAGTCACTTTCTTCTCAAGATATGCCAGGACAAGGAGTCAATCATCTTCATTGCACCCAGGGCTTAATTTGTAGATAAAAAAGAAGTGGAACTGTGGGCAGGACCGGAAGTGACCTGTGGGGGCGGGGCCAGGGCCAGAACTGTTTGCATACTTTTGTTTACCACATTGGTGAATAAACTATCTGCTTAGGCTAAACCTACTATTTAACTTGATGTCAATATTTAAAAGAAATTTCTACAAGGTAACTTAATGTATATTGCCAGTCGATCTTCTTCATATAAAAGCATAGAAACTCTCTTCAATTTTTTAACGGTAGTCTCAGAACCAGAGGACACTCTGCACCACACGCTTTGTGGAAAAGGAGTATTGCCTCATTCACATCGACGACTACCAGGAGACCAATTCTCCTTTCATTTTATCATTTTTTAATATTTATGTGATAAATGGTGCCAGCAAATAAATATATACCACCAAAATTCCTCTGCCTTGTGAAATTTGTTTAAAATGGAATATAATAGGCTTATCTTAATTTTGTGGACAAATTCGTGTTCCACGCCAAACAGATAGTCATTTCTCAGACAAATAATTGTTTCTCTACGCCTTCCCAGGGCGCCGTATTAGCGTTTCTCTCCCTCTTGGAGGTTCTTCAGGAGAATTGTGAAATGCTGCCCACGTCTCTCAAAGTGTTTTCATGACAGAAAAAACGCCGCGCATGCGGTCTTACCATAACTTGAAACGGCTTTTTGTTCTATGAACATTGTGTCAGAATCCTGTAGTGGATCACGTGGTACGAGGTGTCCATCGGATTTTGTGAAGAAGTTTTTCTGATAGTAGCGACTTCCATTGTCTCTTTTGAGCCTGGTGAAGTCTATGCACATCACACCCACAGTGTGTCCTGATAGCCCCTGAGGAAGTTATATACGAAACACGGCCTGTGTTGGGCTTAGGCCACTTATTTGGTTATAATAAATTCATTGGGTGTTGAATCTGCCGCTTCCTGTTTTTGTCTCTGCTCGTTCGAGTGGCTAGCGCTGTTTCTTTGTGGACTCCCTAAACTAAACATGTAACTTACCTAAATAGTGGCTGAATATTACCGCTATCTATAATCAAATGGCCTACCCTTGCTCCTCCTCTAACACAGCCCACAAATATATGGAACATATCTGGCCATTTAGCCCGATATTATCTGTATATTTTTTGAAAAGACAAAGAAAGGCTATCGGTGACAGAAAATGTATGCAAGAAGGATTCCGTATAAATGTTGAAGTGCAAGGTGTGGTAGCTCAAGCATTGCTTGACTCGGGTGTGGACCAAAGTCTGGTCTCGAGAAAGTTCTGGCGAATCCTACAAGCCAGCAATGGGTCCACACCGAGCCAACCAGAGGGTAGGACCAAGATAGGATGTGTACATGGTTCATCCACTTATTACCCTCTCTATAGAGTGATAGTAAAAGGGTTAGGAATACGGAAGAAAGTTTTAGTTGCCCTAGTCCCCAAATTACCCTTTGATGTTGTGCTAGGTAGGGACTGGCCACCATTTGATAAAGGGATAAGGGAAGGCATACACATAAAAGGAGGTATGACCTCTGCTGGGTTCCCAGCCCAAGTAGCAGAGGCACAGGTTGAACTCCCAGAGGAGGATTCTGATTCTCTAGAACGGGAGGAAGAACCCCCAGTGGAGGGGGATAGACTGGCAGAGATGGGTCTAGGAGAGCTTCCCACGAGGGGGGAGACCGGGAAAAGCCCAGAACAAGGGGGTAAGCCAAAGGGGGAGGCTATGGTGACACTAGTTCCAAAGCCACTGTTTGCAAAACCCAGGAAGATGGGCTCAGATACAAAGGAGCCAGCGAAAGCGGAACTATCCGCTAAGGCGGGTTTTGTTCTAAAGTTCTGCAAAATGTCCCCTAACGCACAGAGCCCACAGAGGGCTACAGCCGCGGCGGCGGGGTATGATCTCTTTAGTGCGGTAGAAGAGGTAGTGCCCAGGAGAGGAAAAACCTTAATAGACACAGGGTTGCAAATAGAACTGCCTACGGGCTGTTATGGACGGATAGCCCCTCGTTCCGGGCTTGCCTCCAAGTACTTCATTGACGTCGGGGCAGGGGTTATAGACCCGGACTACCGGGGAGTAGTCAGAATTTTGCTTTTTAGTTTTGGTGATCAGGATTTTAAAGTTAAAGTGGGTGATAGGGTGGCCCTACTCATCTGCGAAAGGGTTGGGTTCCCAGTGTTGGAAGAGGTGCCACTATTAACTCCTACCAGCCAGGGAGGGGGTGGATTTGGCTCTACCGGGCAGAAGGAGGTGAAGGGTATGACCGCCACATCTGAGGAGAAGGTGGAGGACGATCTAGGCCCACAAGTCCTAGACTGTAAAGAAAACCCAACACCTAAAATAGGCACAGAGTTGTCGCTACAACAAAAACATCAGTTGGTCCAGTTGCTTATGAGGTTCACGGACGTCCTAACGCCGATGCCGGGGGAGACCAGTTTAGTGGCGCACTAAATTCTTACCCCTCCCGGGAAAGTGGTGCGGCAAAGGCCTTACCGCCTACCAGAGGCCCAGAAGAAGGAAGTGATATCCCAGGTGCAGGAGATGCTAAACATGGGCATAATAGAGTCGAAGAGTCCGTGGTGTAGCCCAGTAGTCCTGGTACCCAAGCCGGATGGAAGCTTGCGCTTCTGCATCGACTTTAGGCAAGTAAACGCCATCTCACTTTTCGATGCCTATCCCATGCCTCGGATCGAGGAGTTGCTAGACCAGCTTGGACAGGCACGGTATCTGACCACCCTAGATATGACCAAAGGGTACTGGCAGATACCATTAACCCGTGCGTCCAGACCCAAAACTGCCTTTAGTACTCCACTCGGGTTATTCCAATTTCGACGGATGCCATTCGGGTTACATGGGGCAGCGGCGACATGCCAGCGGCTGGTCGACCAGGTCTTACGACCCCACCAAGATTACGCAGTGGCATACATGGATGATATTGTCATTCATAGTACCAGCTGGGCACAACATCTGCCCAGGGTGGAGGCCGTCTTGAGGGCCAGGAGACGGGCAGGGTTGACCCTAAACCCGGGGAAATGTCTGTTCGCCGGAACGGAAGTTAAGTATTTGGGGCATATGGTCGGGAAGGGAATGGTCCGGCCTTTGCTTAGCAAGGTAGAGAGCATACAGAACTTCCAGAGACCAGTAAATAAGAAACAGCTCAGAAGTTTCTTAGGCCTTATAGGATATTACCGCCGGTTTATACCCCGGTTCGCAGAGGAGAGCGCCGTCCTGACCAGTATGCTAAAGAAAAACGCTCCTAATAATATAAAGTGGACACCAGAGGCGGAGAGGATATTTGAAGTATTGAAGGAAAAACTATGCCAGGCCCCGGTGCTATATGGGGTGGATTTCAGGAAGCCTTTCATCCTCCAAACTGATGCCTCAGAGTCCGGATTGGGAGCAGTCCTCTCCCAGGAGTTTGAGGGTACAGAACACCCGGTCATGTATCTGAGTAGGAAGTTGTCCCAAGCAGAGGGCAACTACTCAACAATAGAGAAGGAATGCTTGGCCATTAAGTGGGCAGCTGAGGCACTTAGATTCTATCTCACGTGCCGTCACTTTGTGCTAATAACGGATCACGCACCTCTGAAGTGGTTAGGCACTATGAGGAACCATAACCCCCGCCTTACGCGCTGGCACTTGGCACTGCAGGCGTTTAATTTTACAGTACAGCACAGGGCAGGCAGATTACATCTCAATGCGGACGCATTGTCTCGGATTCCGGGCTGTGAGAACGGCTGTTCCCCAGCCCGTAATATCTTAAGGGGGGGGGATATGTGATACAGTAGCCGGTGTAGAGCCCATGATAATAGGTGAAAAAGAAGAATTTACCTTGGAGTCTGATAGGCAGCAAACACACTCAGCTCACAGGAGGCAAAAGAGCAATAGAATAAGTTTACCACACACTAGTCCTGACGTAGCAGGAAGGTTAAAAGCTAATCAGGATCACCTGTCCATGAAAGCACAGGCAGCGTGCAAAGGACATGAGGATAAAAGCTTCTGGGTAAATCCAGGAAGAGCCAGTGGGGGCAGCGACCTGGGAGGAGTGAGCAACCAGCCTGAGAGCAGACGTCACACAGAAGGAAGCCTGCTGAATCAAGGAAGCAGTAGGTGTGGCCCGGTAGCAGGAAGCAGCCAGGGAAAAGCTTCTCAGGAACGTGGTAATAGCACTGCTCAGATTGCTGGTAGCTGGAGGTACCGGGAAGGAGCTGTCTATAGCCCAGAGAGAGGAGCCAGGACAAGAGAGAGAAGGTGGGAACCTAGCTTTAAGAGAGAAAAAGCTAAGAACTCAGTTTTGTCTGGAGGGCCAGGGCATGGCATAAGAAGTAAAGTAAATGCTGGGAGTTATGACATAATTCCTCATTACTGGAGAGAAAAGGAAAGCCAGAGTGAAACTCACAGTACCAGGTATTCAAAACCCTGCTTGCATAGAACAGTTTCCTGATAAGCTAACCAGTACCGCACAGAGAGGGTTTTACAGTGTAAACAGCTATGAGGATTTTAACCCACCTGCAACCCCGGAGGATTGTGAACTAATGCAGTGGGAAAATAATAGCTGTAGCCTTGAACCCATGCCAATGGACTGTACGTTATGTTTCCCTGATGATTTTGAATCATTGTGCTGAACAAGTTGGCAGAAGCTCTGTAAAAATACCAAAGGAAAAGAACATATTTTTCTTTGAAGAAGCTGTTTTTGTTCCTGGTTTTGTTATATAAAAGGAAATCCGTGGGGAAGGGGAAATAAAGCCCTATTCTTATTTTGCCTTAATTACTCGACTGCAGACTGTTATTGTGCTAGAAGGCAACTTGATCCTCAGGGCCCTAGGCGGATGCCTAATAGGGACCTGGAGAGGAGTCACACCTGTAAGAAACCTTTTTTGGCTTTTTATGATACGAAGGTGGTTTTGAGGCCCGTACCGTCCTTTTTGCCCAAAGTAGTTTTGGCTTTTCACATGAATCAGGTGGTTTCATTACTGGTGTTCAGTGAGAAGGCGGAGGGTTCTTCCGCTGGAAAGCTTCATCTTTTGGACATTCGTCGGGCATTAAAGAAGTATATCTGAAAGACGGCGTGTTTCCGCAGGTCGATAGACTGTTCGTCCTGTTTGGAGGCCGAAAAAAGGAGAGGCAGCATCAAAAGCTTCCATTGCCAGGTGGATTAAAGAAGACATTGCGTCCGCTTATGTTCTGAAGGGCAAAGCAGTACCAGAAGGGCTAAGAGCTCATTCTACTAGAGCGCAAGTGGTGTCTTTGGCTGAGTTCCAGTTGGTACCAGCGGTGGAAATTTGTAGGGCAGCTACCTGGTCTTCATTCAATTCCTTTGTTAAGCATTACCATCTGGATGTTCAGGCGGAAAGGGATACCAGGTTTGTATTAGCAGTGCTTCAGGATGGTCTAGCGGGTCCCTCCTGTTGATTTCTTTCACTGCTCTGTTACATCCCCAGAGGTTCGGGACTAGACTGGAGGGACGATAAGGAAGATGAAATTAGACTTACCTGCTAATTGTTGTTCCTTGAGGAACTCCAGTCTAGTCCCATATTCCTCCTTGGGTTTTTCTGTGAGCTAGTGCCTGAAGCAAATGAGAGATAACAGGTAAGAGTAAGAAGCTTCTAGGCATGGGGATTATGTTTGGGTCACGATCCTCCATAGCAGGAGAGGGCAGGCCTAAAGGGTTTCTCAAAAGTTAGTATGGGATAGGGGGAGATCAGTAGAAAAGAATTTCTCCCTTAAAAGTTCTAGTTCAGTAGTTACGGTTTGTTTGTAGTATTTTTGCTACTTAATTGTTGCTCGGGTGAGTTTGCTTTGTCAATAGGTTACTGGTGTGAGGATATACCAATGTCATCAGAAAAGGATGACGTTTTCTCAATCTCCAAGCTGCTGGAGGAGGAGCACAACCCCAGAGGTTCGGGACTAGACTGGAGTTCCTCAAGGAACAACAATTAGCAGGTAAGTCTAATTTCATCTTTGATTGTCTTAGTCACAACAGTGTCCCTCCAGAATATACACACTGCCCTGCATGTGGGGGTGTCGGATACAGTTCTTTCTGCAGCAGTAGGAACAAATCACTGTGGGATTCCTGAGTTTCAGCATTATAAAGATGAGATACCATTTTAGGTCCCATACTCCGCTGTGGCCTCCATTAACACTGACCAATGGGTTCAAGAAGTTTCAGAGAAGAGTACACTAGGGAATTAGTTCGCCCTCTCTCCGAGGCCTTAGTGCAATCACACTGCAAATCTCGCTCGATACAGTGGGCGCTCCAGGGCATGTTACAATGGTAGCTGGATCTCCGAGCTGGGATACTGGTTCCGGGTAGCCAAGATGGATCCCGCCGATGGTCTTCATTCTTTCTTGCGGCATTACCGCTTAGATCTGCAGACCCAGCAGGATGCGCATTTTGGGGCGGCGGTGCTGCATGCTGGGGCTTCAGTACCCTCCCATCATTAGTACTGCTCTGTTATGTCCCACTTGACTAGACTGGACTGGAGGGACGCCCTGGAAGGTGAAAGTAGGCCTTACCAGCTAATTTTCTTTCCTGTAGTCCGTCCTTTCCAGGACCCACCCTTACTTCAGTCTTTTTGAGAATTTGGCGCGTTATTCCACAGATATGCGATATGACGGGTACACACATGAGTGACTGCTTTCCACCCAATTAGGGGTGTATGTGTGTGTGTGTGTGTGTGCATCTGGAGGGGGTTAGTCTCTTCCTGTTTCACAGAAAAAAACCCCAAAAACAAACATTTTTTCAAGGCACATTATCTGTGTGTGGCCACCTTTGGAGGTTGGCATAGCAGTAACAGACTTTGATTCATTTCTCGTCCTGTTTCTTTGAGAAGTGCAGTGTTGTGGAGCGCAAAGCACCTGCATGTTGGGTTGACCTCAGGTTCTGGCTGCCTTTGGGAATGGGCAGAAATTGGGGGTCTGGACCCTGTGCTGTGGCTTCTGCTTGGCGAGTATCAAATACTGGCTCAAGTTAGTGGGCGCAGGCTATTTATACTGTTCTGAGAAAGTGTTCCTCAGTCTCCACCTGCTGGTTGGCATGCATAACACACTTGTCTGGACTGGACTGGAGGGACTACAGGAAAGAAAATTAGCAGGTAAGGCCTAATTTCACCTTCCTATAGGCTGTATTTAGGTCTTGGATAATCTGGTCACAATTATTATTATTTTTTTTCTACTTTCAATATCGAGTTGTTTGATTTTGCAGCAGCTATTTTTCAGGCGATATGTCCCAGAAACTCCCAGTAGGTTTAAAAAGTGCACCCAAGTGGGTTGGTGGGCGAGGGGAGAGGGGTGGGAGAAGGGGGGTTGGGATATAATATAAAATGACCACCTATTGTATTATTTTTCTGTTGGCTCCCGGGGGGGAGAAGAGCAAACCCAACCCCCCCCCCCCCGTGGTGCCGTCTGTTGATGTGTTGTTTGATTTTTATGGTGGACTTAAATAAAGTTTAAAAAAAAAAAAAAAAAAGTGCACCCAATGCAGCAGGACCATGTCCATCACGGACACCCATAAATTTTGCCTGCAGCGTCTGGGGCCTGACCATAAGCCTTTGCCTTGCACTTTGTGTTCAAAAACAACAAAAGAGCTTCAGAGTTGAGAAAAGCAGTGCAAATATATTTTTCATGCTGAGAAGTCCAGCCGCATTGGTCTCTCTGACCTCAGGAGCTACACTGGATGCTGGTGGAGCATTTGCATTAAGAAACCCTCAAGCTCAATCAGAGCCAAGCTCCTTTAGGTTTCCCCAGAATCGGTCCCCCACCAATTCCTCCCTGAAGAAGAGGAAGAATTCATAGAAACATAGGCCATCTGGTCTTTTTCTGCCATCATTTTCTATCTATTCTGCCCTTCCATATTCAATACAATAGTCCTTTTTATCCTTTAGAGGTCTTCTGGGAAGGAGTCTGCTGTCTTGGTACATGTCGGTACCAGTGACATAGGAAAATGTGGTAGGGAGGTTCTAGAGGCTAAATTTAGGCTTTTAGGTAGGAAGTTACAATCCAGAACTTCCAGGGTAGTTTTCTCCAAAATGCTTCCTGTTCCACGTACAGGACCCAAAAGGCAGGCAGAGCTCCGGAGTTTCAATGTGTGGAAAAGACAATGGTGCAAGGATGACGGTTTTGGATTTGTTAGGAACTGGGGAATATTCTGGGGAAAGGAGGAGCTCTTCCGAAGGGATGGGCTTCACCTTAACTGGGATGGAACCAGGCTGCTGGCATTAACCTTTAAAAAGGAGCTAGAGCACCTTTTAAACTAGATAATAGGGGAAAGCCGACAGTTGCCCAAGAGTGCATGGTTTGGAACAATGTATCCTTGAAGGATACTACCAAAAAAATGAAGTTAGGGCACATTAGGATGTGGAGTGGAGGAGTGGCCTAGTGGTTGGGCAAGGTACTTCAGGCCCCAAGGTCGGGGGTTCAAATCCCACTAGAGGACAGCAACGTTGGGCCGGAAGGACTGGGGTTTCTAGTCCCACAGGTGCTCCTTGTGGTCTTGGGCAAGCCACTTAACCCTCCATAGCCCATGTTCCCTGTAAAATAGTTATCTCCAAGTTATAATGCCCTGTTCAATGTAATTTCAGTTTGTTCAATGTAAACCGCACTGATGCAGAATAGCGCGGTATATAAGAGAATGTAAATAAATAAATAAAAATCAGCAGAGGTTCCAATAAGGACAAAGGTAGCCCAAATGCCCTTGAGTACAGAGCAGACAGCTTAAAGATTCCAAATTACCCCAGCCTACTGATAACCAGATTAATATGAATAAAATACAGTCTCTAAAATGCTTGTATGCAAATGCTAGAAGTCTAAAAGATAAGATGGGAGAGTTAGAATATATAGCACTAAATGAGAATTTGGATATGTTTGGTATCGATATTGCTGCTGCCTTCGACTCTGTGAATCATGAGCAGTTACTTATCCAACTCCGGGAAAAAGGAATCCAGGGCCTGGCTTGGGAATGGTGTAAATCATACCTAGATGACCGATGGCAACATGTGCGGATAGGATCCACAACATCTGATCCATTCCAACAGCAGCAGGGAGTACCCCAAGGTTCTTCCCTGTCTGCGCTACCCTTCTGGCAAGGAGGCCTATCCAGATTATGAGGGAGGACAAAGAGACAGGGAATTCACCCTAGTAAAGGGCCCCCTTTTACCGAGGCAGAATAGGAAAGACGCAGACACAGCTAGGAATCAGAAAACTTCCACATGGCCCACATTCCATGCTCCCCCTAGTGGAAGAGAGGGGAGAGGATACAGAGCCCAGAACCCCTTAGGCAGGGAGTGCACCAAGTATGCAGGTGCACGAAGTCAGGCTGATTGCCATCACCTGGCTAGGGAGGGGTAGAAGAGAGAGCCCTTTAAGTATAAACTGAAGCCAGAGTGTGAGAGCAAGGTCGTCGTCTTGAGGAGAAGCAGCAAGGACGGAGGTAGCAGCAAGAGGAGCAGCAGGGGAGAAGGAGAAGCAGGAAGCCAAACTGCCACGAACCGAGGCACAGCTGCAAGCTGGCAAAGCTTGACCGGTGCGGAGCAGAGCAGAGCCCTTGAGCTTCCAAGAGAGGAGAGTGCTAAGGGGAAGATAGCACATCTGCCAGAGGGTTTGAAGCCAGGAACAGGAGAGACTCCAGGATTCCCCAGGAGGCTGGTGGCTGAGGACTGTGAAGAGGGAGAGTCTGAGCATATGCAGCTGGGAGAGCCTGAGGTAAAGCTAAATGGGGAAGAGATTCCTATGGACTGTTCTGTGTGCAAGGCTTTAAACCTGAGGAACAGGGAGAAAACAAGCCAATCCTGAGAGAGAGTTTACCAGGGAAGGGAACCCATAGTCCACAAGCCGGTGGCCCTGTTTCCCTCATGTTGGTAAAGGGAAAGGTCACAGAGACTAAGGAGTAACCCTGGAAGCTGTGAAAGGCTTGTTAAGCACCTGCTGCAGGAACAAGGACATTGGGGTAAGAAAGTAGCTTTTGTAACAGAGCTTTCTTGTGCCCTGAATTGTATTTGTTGTTTGAAGGTTTATGCAGCTGAAGAGAAGCTATGCTATCACGGACAGTGAATGTGATTTTTGTTTGTGCTTTTGGCCAGCAAGGCTACAAAGGAAGTGAATTATCCATTCTGTTAAAAAGACTGTGTATCCTGCAATATGGAAAACCTTTAAACAGACATTTTCAGTTTGTGTTTGTTTTTGGGAGAATACTCTGTTTCACAGAGACCTGAACCAATATCCTGTATGTGGTGAGAACGAACCATTGTGTAAAATAAATTCTGTCATTTGCCTTAACCCTTGGAGCCTAACTACAGCTTTTTGTCTGATGCACACATACAGCCAAGCAAAGACTACCTTTCCCAGAAGGCACTACGGGGAAATAGTTGAAAAGGGCTTAAAAAAGCAGACAGCCAAAAAGTTCCTATAAAATAACCACGCCCCTCTTAGCTTGAGGCGAGCGGTGGCGGCGTGACACTCTTCAATGTATATATGCAGCCTATATGCGATATCATTCGCTCATTCAACATATCCAGCCTTATATACGCTGACGATGTCCTGCTGTTCACTCCAATCAAGATTATTCATCCTGACCTCTCCCCCCTAGTAGACTGCTTTAATGCAATCACCGACTGGCTTCTGACTCAGAATTTACGTATAAACTTTAAGAAAACTGAAGTATTATATATCATAAAGAACAAGAACTTCTCTCCCCCCACTACCTTGAAGGTGAGAGATGCGGAGCTCCCATGCAAATCTTCAATACGCTACCTGGGGGTCACACTCGACCAACAGCTAGACTTCAAAGAACACATAAAGAACACCACCAAATGTATTTACAATAAAATCTTGACTTTAAGGCACCTGAGACCCTTGCTAGCTCCAGATGATTTCAGAACAATATTTCAGACGCTTGTAACACCTCATTTCGACTATGCAAATATCATTCTGCACGGTCTCCCCAAGAGCACCATCAATCCATTGCAACTGGCAATGAACGCAGCAGCCCGCATTCTCTGTGGAATATCCAGAAGAACACATATCACACCCATACTTATGGAATTACACTGGCTACTGATAAACAGCATGCTCACCTACAAGGCACTACTTTTAACCTTCAAAGCAATCAACCTGATATCCCCTTCCTCCATCACAGCACTCCTCACCGCTACCCCCAACAACAGGCTGAGAAGGTCAGTAGCTGCCAACACTCTAACCATCCCATCGGATGCTACCAAATGCTCTCAAACAACTAGGAATAGAGCCTATGCTTACTATGCCCCTAGGTGCTGGAATAACCTCCCACCACAAATTAGATCAATCAGGGACCTTTCACAGTTCAGAAAAGCCCTCAAGCATCATTTGTTCCTCTTACACTTCGCCCACCTGAATCCCAACCCAACTATCCCCACACTTCAAATCACTCAAGCAGCCACTGACACACTCTTAAGCTGACTTTTAACAAAGCAATCAACTGACCCACCCCATTAGTTACATTTACGATAGGCTTTTAGACAATATTGAAGAATGATTATATCAATAGCAGCTTATGATTAAATTCAGTATAAACCGTAAATAGTTTCCCAACCACTAATGGTTGTTGTTCCTGTATATAGTTTCCACTGCTGCACACCCCGATGCTAGCCAGCTAGCATCAGGCCGTTTCAAGGGAGGTCCAGAGATAGCACCCAGCGATAATCAGGTAGCAGCTCAATATTGCTGCTGCCCAGTTGTCAGAACGTGGCAAAAGTGAGGCGCAGTAAAGGCTATCCTAACCTTTGCCACAGAAGCTAACTGGTCCAACACAAAAGCACGAATCCACGTAGAGCAAAAGAACCCAGTCCAAAAATGTGGTAAACAGAAAGACAAATTCTTTTATTGGATTGTATGCAGGGGATATAAGCCAAGGGACCCGACATAGGCTGTGTTTCAGTTATGCCTTCATCAGAGGTGTTCTTGGCATGCTAAATTCATAAAAACAGACATAAAAATAATAATGATTAAAAGATTAATACAATTAAAATGTAATAAAAAACAGTGTTAATAAATAATAATAAATAGATAATGAACTATACATGTACAACTGAACAAATGCATAAATAAAACATTCAATCATCGTAATTAAAAAGATAAAAATGAATGCATATTAAAAATAGTATAAATAATAATATTAACAACCATACAAGGGTGTGACATGTAACCAAAAGATCAATTAAACCCCACACGCAGTCTTGTGAGCTAAAAACAAAGGTGAAAAGATCAGTATTATAGCTAAAAGCAGGGGTGATCAGCATGAAATAAAAGGGAATTGCCTGTATAACTATTCATGTAAAAACAAAGTGTATTAACTAAATAATATCATAAGCATGGCATTATTTAAGTTAAATTATGGATGGCCAGAGATGGAGTGTATGTCATTATTTAAAACTAATATAAATAATAATAAAATGCACAAAACCAACGTTGTTGGACATACTGGTATTGATGGTATACAAAAACAAATAGCCATTACCTGAAACCATGATTACAAAAGCCATAAGGGCAAATATTATTAACTTAAAGAACGTGATAAAAGTGCCATTGTAGAAGTACAAAAAGATCTGGTGGAGAAATGTGTAGACATAGGCAATAGTTATTTGAAAAGTCTCCCTTCAAGAAACTCGCGCTGTGTAAAAGTAAGGCTGAAAATGTTCAGGTTGAAAAAGACGCCCGCATTTATGCTATAAGTTATATCTGTACCCGCGGGAAAATAGAGTCAGCTGACTTCTTCGAAAACTCTGATTACTTTAAAAGTCTCTTGAAGATTTTTTCTTTGGCTTCACTATTGGCAGGCCTATTATGCCATCAAGATCTGATTTAAACCTCCATAGTTCATGTTAAATTACCACCGAGAGATCGCCGAACATGAGAGAGACAGCGAAAATACCAGACAACTGCTCACTTCTCCATTGCCTATCATGAACGATTGAAAAAAAAAAGGGTTAAAAGAACATATATAAAAAACGGTACGTTCCAACCTTGTATTTAGTGTCACCAATGGCTCCAGCATGACATAGAAAACAAAACCGTGCATGATCAAATAACCAGATTTGCCTTAACTAATGTCGATGTCTGTATGTGATGTAATGTATTAAAAGAAAACCAGCAATAAAATTAAAAGATCATTCTCTCAGGACCAATATTACTTTGCCTACATAAAACCAATATGATTGAATAAAAAGTAACCCAATATTATCAGCCATAAAAACAAAACTAATTCATCAAAACTTAATGCCAATGAGTGAAGGAAAACATCAAAACATAATGATTAAACCAAACTAAAGCAAATAGTAAGTCAAAAAAGGACAATTTTAGCCATCAGTGTCTGAATAAATAAATAGATAAAAAACATATTGAAAACCAGAAAGCATACCACCATTAATGTAAAACCAACATAAATAAGATTGAATAAAAAGCAGTTTAAAACAAATAGAGACACAAATCTGGACAATTATAGCCATCCATATAAGAATAATTAAAAGTGAAAACTACCATCCATATTGGAATAAATAAATAGATCAAGTAAAAACCTATAATAAAAAAGCGAGGTAGCGTATTACATCAATAATAAAACCGAAATACTACAAATTAAAATAATTAAAAAAAATACAACCATAAAACAGGTAAGTGGAGGGGGGAGGAAGGAGGGGGAAGGGGGAGGAAAAAGGGGTGGGGGAGGGGGAAGGAGGAGGAGGAGGGGAAGGGGAGGTGGAAAAGGGGGGACGGGGAAGAAGGAGAGGAAGGAGGGAGGGAGAGGGGAAAGGAGGGGAAGGGGAGAGGAAGGGGGAGAGGGAAGGGGGAGGGAAGGGGGAAGAAAAGGGGAAGGGGGAGGGGAGGGAGGGGGAGGTGAGGTGGAAAAGGGGGGGACGGGGAAGAAGGAGAGGAAGGGGGAGGAGGGAGGGAGAGGGGAAGGGGAGAGAAAGGGGGAGAGGGGGAATGGGGATGGAAGGGAGAAGAAAAGGAAGAAAAGGGGAAGGGAGAGGGAGGGGAAAAGAGGGGGTGTGGGGGAGAAGGGAAAGGGTGGAGGGGGAAAGGGGGAAGAAGGGGAAGGGAAGAGGGGGCTGGCCACTTTAGCAGCACTAGTCATCACTGATGAATATCGAGCCCCTCGTTACTATGCAAATTGAATAACACAGCTTGCTTTGAACAATGCAAGCTGATATTTTTGCTGGAAAAACAAAGCCTATTCAGAGCTGGAGTTATTATTCTACCTGGGAGCATCAGGTCACTAACATGCAGCCCAGTGCTCCCAGTCACTTTCTTAAAGGAGCCGGTGCTAGAGTTACCATCAAGATTCCCCAGTATCCTGAAGTCAATACTCATATCTCTCTCCCCTCCCCCTATATTCAACGTTATGGTCAGTAGCGTTTATAATCACCATCCATGGCATTTAAATTATCCACATATATTCATTCAGTGCTGTTATCCAGATAGCAAGTGGCACTGAAAATATGTGGAGGGTGGTGATTTCTACTGCTGTACAGATAGTGGTGATAGCTAAGCAGTTTATTGCCATCCTAATGAAACCACATAATTATATGGATAGCGGCTAATTATTGCTGACAATCTGTAGAATTAGGTGGAACACTCACGCTCCAGCTGGCACTATCTGGATAATGCCAGGGCAGTCTTTAAAGATGTTCAGTGGCACTATCTGGATAGTGCTGCTGACAATTCAGATAGGGCTCTTAACCAAAAAGAAGCTTCCACTATATGGGTAGGTAAGGATTTTTGAATATTGAGCCAACAATTTCTGGGCAAGTTAATACTCACCATTTCCCAGAGGCAGCGCTGTCACAGAACCAAGACCAGCCCAAGTGTAACTGATGACTTAGACAAACCTTAAGCCATTCTCTACCCCCTCCCCCCACCCCAGGCAACGCTCCTTCTTTTAGGTGTCCAGCAGTGGCACTGGTACAACAGTTCTCAGCAGCCCTAAATCAAAGCTGCCACTGTTGAGGCCACTGCCACCACACTCAATCAAGCCAACTCTAAAACAGCAAAAACGGCCGCAAGACCTTGAACAAGCCCACATACACAAGGCAAGCCGCATCTTGCCCCCTCCAAACTTCATGTTTGGGGGAATCGGGATACACCAGGCCTTGAGCTGCTTTCACTACTTTTTAGAGGTGGTCTAATGGAGCGTGGAGGAAGCATCAATAGTGGCAGCTTTGATTTAGGACTGCTGAAGACTATTGTGCCAATGCTGTCTCCACATTTGTGCCATCCTAGGCGGATGCCTAGTCCACCTAGTGGAAGGTCTGGCCTGCTTAGCCCTCCTTTGTGATAACAATTTAAATGGGCAACATTTATCTATTTCCAATTCATCCTGCTAGACCATTCCAGACAAGTGGGTTTAGCCCGCCCTGCCAGCAGATGCTGGAGACAGAGAAAAGATACCAGAAGCTGGATTGGCTGAGCCCTGGTAGATATATAGCTGTACTCCTAGGGGTCGCCCTCAGTATTTTCTCTGTCTCCAGCAGATGATGGTGTCTATCATTTTTTTCTCTTAAGGGTTTCCTTTTTTTTTTCTTTACTTTATCTGGATGCTTCCAGGGCGCACAGTAGGTGCCTCTCTGGAATTCCCAGTTGCATTGTTTTGCTGTCGTTGGTTGAGCTCCTTTCAAGGGGGAGTCCGACTTTTGGTCACGAGGGCCTATTTAGTTGGTAGCAGGGGGAGCCCTCAACGCTCTACAGCTTACTGAGCTGTTTGAATGTCAGCCTTCCTATACGTCTGCCTTGGCTCCCCTGCTCTGCTGCTGCTGCTGATACTGGTCGAGTGCACTGACTTTTTCTAACACCCCTCCCCCCACACACACACATGCCGCTTTTCCGCTCAAAACAGCTTATTTCTCTCTTCTCGACTACCGAGTGTCCTTTGCAGCATTCTGTTTTGGGCACAGGGTGGTGTTTACTGCATATTCAGCACTCGCTTCTTCGTCAATGTACGGTGCGGCGGCCATCTTCTTTCTCCTTCCAGCCACGCAGGCACAGCTGCGGTGGCCATTTTGAGGTGGGAATCTCCGCGGAGGGCTCTGACCCGCCAGCTGCAGTAACACCTCATAGCGGTTTTTCAATTTGTGAAGGAAAGCATTTTCTCCAGCCAGGCTTCAACGCTGCAGGCTCTCCCCAGTAATTTCGTTGGATTTTGGCCAGTTCTGATACTTTCACTTTCCCAATGTCTTCTTCATTACAAAGGTGCATCGTGTGCAGCCGGAAATAGAGAGATTTAAAGGATAGGGTGTGTAGTTCGTGCTCTGCTCACCCTGGAGAAACTTCCAGTATTGTTTCCACTACTCTCTCCAACAAAGACAATTCTTCCTCTGCACTCTCAGTCCCGGTGGATGCTAGGATTGGTCCTCCTGCAGAAGAATCTCTGGACCCACCTCTACTGGTGCCCCATCCTGCAGTCCCTTCGGTACCATCACTGATGTCCTACGAGGCACCTTCCCAGTCTTCAGATGCCCAGCTCTTAGCCCTTTTCAAGCAGGCATGGTCCCTCTGGTGCTCCGATCCTTCTGTGGTTGGCTGAGAGTCTCCTCTACTCACAACGTGATACTTTTCGTCGGGGTCCCAAAAGTGTCCTTGGGGGTATTCAGCTCCTAAGGAAGGAAGCCGCCCATCCAAGGAAGTGTTTTGGGGCTCAGAAACTTGGCCTGTGGTCCCGGAAGGTGACATTTTTTCGGCGGTTGACGACAGCCTGGAAGCCTCCGACCACAAAGATGAGGAATGGTCCCCATCGGAGACCTCAGCTGATGGCCATGATGATACGTAGGATATCCATCTGTTTCAGAAGGACAAACTGCCAGCGCTAATTGCCCAAGTCATGGAGGCCTTACACCTGACTGATCCTCCCGAGCAGCAGCAATCCCAGGCACTGTCAAGGCATACGTAAGCTCTCCAGGGCTTTTCCCTTTGCGACTGAGCTTCAGCAGATGGTGTCTCAGAAGGTGGACTCACAAGATGCTTCCTTACCTACAGCTCGCTGTTTGGGCCAATACTATCTTTGGTTACCAGCAGATATGAAGAAATGGCTTGCATATCCGAAAATAGATGTCTGGTGATGGGAGTTATGAAACATACTACCATTCCTGTAGAGTGGAGCGGTGCTTCAGGTCTAGCAGGACAGGAAAGTCGAGGATCTCCTTAAAACAGCCTTCTTGTCATCTATGCTGTTACTCCAAACGCCCATTTGGGGAGGTCTGGCAACCCGGGCCCTATTGCGTTGGATCCAGAGTTGGCTTGCTTGGAGTTGGTCACGGCTTTCTTGGACAGATGCCTTCTACGATCTGCTGCGTTTCTTGGCTCAGTCAGTGGCTGCCGTCAATGTGGCTTGTCGATGGCATTGGCTTCGTCAGTGGTTGGTGGATGCCATCTTTAAGATGCACCTCTCTAAGCTTCTCTTTAAGGGTAAGCTCCTCTTTGGCGAGGACCTTGACAAGCTGGTCAAAGACCTGGGTGAAGTTAAACCCCAGCGTCTACCAGAAGATAAGCCTAACTCATCCACGCACCATTTGTCATAGCACTACTATTCCCCGACCATGCAGCATAGCTCCAAATTTCGCCTCTCACGTCACTACCATCCCAGTGGGCTGTCTGCCTCTGCTATATGAAGTCGCTTCGGTCAGAGATCGCAACCCTTTTGGGGGCACCTGGAAAGGAAATGATTTCTACACGGCCCCGGAAAAAATTCTCTGGTGCTACATGATCTTCCCGCTGATGGGGCAGGCAACCCACCTGAGGCGCCACCACTGATAGGAGGATGGTTGGCGCTCTTTTCTCGGCAGTGGGCTGTCATCACCTCCGATCAGTAGGTCCTCGATATTGTTTCCCGGGGCTATGCTCTCAAATGTCGACGGCCCATTCACAAGGCTTTCCTCGTTTCTCCCAGCAGGGCACCCCAGAGAAGGGCAGCCATTCTCTCCACTATCTGTTGCTTCCTTCCTTTGTACGCCATTCGATCAGTTCCTCTCTCGGAGAGAGATTCCAGTCGCTACTCCATCTATTTCGTGGTGCCCAACAAGGACGGATCATTTCGCTCGATCCTCGACCTCAAAGGGGTCAACCGGAGCCTTTGTGTACCACACTTCAGGATGGAAATGCTTCGGTCCACAAGGGGGAGTTCCTCGCCTCACTCGACCTGGCAGAAGCGTACTTCCATATCCCCATTCAAGATGACTAGCAGCATTTTCTGCTCTTTGCCATCTTCAGGCAGCACTTTCGGTTTTGCGCTATGCTATTTGGCCTGGCCTCTGCTCCATGTACCTTCTCCAAAGTCATGGTAGTAGTGGCAACGGCCTTGCACAAATGGGGAATTCGCATACACCCTTACCTGGACAATTGGCTGATTTGAGCGGATTCCTTCTCAGAAGCCCGCAAGACAGTTGCCCAGGTGGTTTCCTTCCTAGAGAACCTGGGCTGGGTGGTCAACCATTCCAAGAGTTGTCTGCAGCCGTTCCTGCCGTTAGAATTTCTGGGAGCGTGGTTCGACACCTGTCAGGGCAGAGTCTTCCTGACACACAAGCATTTCCTCAAGCTCTCATCTCAGCTCAAGGTGTTTCTTCTGCAGAGCTGCTCACGGGTCTGTGACTACCTTCAGATTCTAGGGTCCATGGCGGCCACCATCGATATCATCTCGTGGGCCAGAGCACACATGCAGATCCTGCAGCAATCTCTGCTGTCTCGCTGGTCCCCGATGTTGGAGGATTATGACTGCCAGCTTCCACTTCCTCCATCGACATGACACAGCCTTTGCTGATGGCTGTCGCCATCCTGTCTCCTCAAGAGCATCCCACTGGAGGCCCCTTGGTGGATTCTGTTGACCACCAACGCAAGTCTCTCGGGTTGGGGAGCACATTGTCTGAATCGCTCAGCTCAGGGCACCTGGTTGGCTCTCAAAGCACGCTGGACCATCAATCATCTGGAGGCCCAGGCAGTTCGCCTGGCCTTGTTATGATTCCTGCCTCACCTCTACACCCAGGCAGTCTGTGTTCTCTCCAACAACGCAACAACAGTGGCCTATCTAAACTGCCAAGGAGGCACAAAATGTCTGGGGTGGCCAGAGAGATGGATCTTCTTTTTCCCTGGGCGGAGAGACATCGGGAGGCCCTGACGGCCCAACACATCACAGGTGCAGACAACATACAAGCAGATTTTCTCAGCCATCATGTTCTGGATCCCGGAGAGTGGGAACTCGCCCCTTGGGCTTTTTGGTGGATAGTGCATATATAGGGTCGGCCAGCAATGAATCTCATGGTGTCTGCAGTGAACGCCAAAGTGTCGGCTTTTTTCAATCGCAGGAGGGAGCACGGCTCACAGGGATTGGACGCCTTGGCCCAGTCGTGGCCGGCAGCATTACTGCTGTATGTCTTTCCCCCATGGGTACTGATCAGGAAAGTCCTCTGGCGAATCGAGGCACACCCAGGCGCGGTTATTCTGGTGGCTCCCGACTGACCTCTGAGGCCATGGTATGCCGACCTAGTAGAGTTAGCCCGGGCATCCCCCCTGCATCTAGGGGCTCACAGGGGCTTCCTACATCAAGGGCCAATCACCATGGATGACCTTGCTCCCTACTCGCTTACGGCTTGACTCTTGAACGCCACTGTCTGAGCCAAAAGGGTTACTCTCATCGAGTGGTGGCTGCATTGCTTAAGACTCGCTGCCCATCGACTTCGTTGGCATATACCTGAGTGTGACGGATCTTTGAATCATGGTGTTTGTGACATCACCTCTTGCCATGGCAAGCACAAATCTCAGAGATTCCAACCTTCTTACAGGAGAGCCTAGACAAGGGCCTCACTCTTGGATCTCTCTGGGTTCACGTCTCAGCATTAACCTGCTTTTGGAGTCTGGTGGACAGTCACTCCATTGCTTCTCACACTGATGTGGCCCGGTTTCTCAAAGGTGCTAAGGTGGTACATCTACCAGTCCGTCCGGTGGTGCCACCCTGATATCTCTCCTCGGACCTGAAGGTCTTGATGGGAAGACCCTTCAAGCACTTAAATGTATAACTCTGAGGAACTTGACCCTCAAGACGGCGTTTCTCGTGGCGATAACCTCTCGTGCTGAGATCCCTATCTCTCCTTCTCGGAGGAGAGTGTATCCCTCCAAGTGGTTCCCTCCTTTTTACCAAAGGTTCTTACACCTTTTCATCTCAACAAGCCTATCTTGCTACCAGTCTTCTCTAAAGACCAATGCTCAGACCCAAATAGAGGGCTTCAGGCAGTAGATCTCAGCAGAATCCCCAGCCGCTACCTGAAGGTAATGAATCTGTTCCGCAGATCTGATCACCTTTTTGTGCTGTTTGTTGGACCACGGAAGGACCTCACAGCTTCCAAATCCACTATTTCTTGATGGCTTTGCCAGACCATTGAATCATCGTATATAATCCAGGGGAAGCCTGTGCCCTCAGGTCTCCGGGTGCACTCTATGTGGTCTCAGGCGACTTCGTGGGCTGAGCGATCGCAGGTCGCTCCTATGGATATTTGTAGGGTGGTCACTTGGTCCTCCCTATCCATGTTCATACGCCACTATCGTCTCGATCTCCAGGCTCAGGAGAAGGCACAGTTTGGAGCCAAAGATGTCACGACGGCTGTGTCTTCCCACCCAGCAGGCAGTTAGCTTAGGTACTCCCCACTTGTCTGGACCAGTCTAGCAGGATGAATTGGAAGGGGAAACTTTCACTTACCATTAATTTCCTTTCCTGGAATCCTGCTAGACCAGTCCAGAGCCCACCCGTTTTCTGTATCTACTCAAGCAGTGGCTTTGCGAGGGAACCAAGGCTTATGTTTTCAGAGCAGTGGCATTACCACTACCCTTCAAGAAGTCCTGCTCCTTGTACATAGTTAGGACTTCACACGTCTGTTTCGCCCCGGCTGTACTGGAGCCAGGTCCTTTTAGTTTCTATTGTTGCTTTGTCAGAGGATACTGAGGGCGACCTCTAGGGATACACCTATGTCTACCAGGGCTCAGCCAATCAAGCTTCTGGTACCTTTTCTCTGTCTCCAACATCTGCAGGCAGAGGGAGCTAAACCCACTTTTCTGGACTGGTCTAGCAGGATTCCAGGAAAGGAAATTAATGGTAAGTGAAAATTTCTCCATAAGTGGTCTGGATTTTTTTTTAAATATAAATTTGTATTTAATTTATCTCAAATAGATCATGTGTAAAATCATGCTTTCCAGCATTTGAGCATTGCCTTTTTTGTTTTCCATACACATTATTTTAACAAAACAATTCACCACCTCATACCCTTGATCTGGATTTTTTTAAAGAAGAACTTAAAAGATTTTATGCTATTGGTGCCACTGTTAACTGTATAAGTGCTTTTAAATATTAACCATGGAATTATTTAAGTGAATTCTGGGTGGTTTTTGCCCTGTGATCATATCAAAAGACCCTTATTTTAGGTTTCTTTTATTGTGATTTTTGAATCTTACTGTTTTATCACCATGTTGTTGTTAAGTGCCGTCGAGTCGGAGTCGACTCATGGCGACCCTCTGGATAGCTATCCTAAATTGTGTTCGGTCTTCAGTCAGGCAGCTCATTGTTGACAGACTGGTACCCGTAGCTGCTGCTATTGTATCGATCCATCTCATTGCTAGCCTTCCTCTTTTACGTTGACCTTCTATCTTGCCAAGCATGATGTCTTTCTCTAATGATCTCTCTCTTCACATGATGTGTCCAAAGTATGAAAGTCGAAGTCTTGTCATCTGAGCTTCTAAAGAAAGCTTAGGTTTGATCTCCTCTAGTACTAACTGGTTTGTTCTTCGGGCAGTCCATGGTATACACAGTATTCGCCACCAGCACCATAATTCAAAGGCATCAATTTTCTTCCTGTCTATCTTTTTCACTGTCCAGCTTTCACATCCATATGATGTTACTGAAAATACCATGGCTTGAACAAGTCAAATCTTTGTATGGAGAGAGACATCTCTGCTCTTGAGAATCTTATCTAGGTCTTTCATAGCTATTCTGCCAAGAGAAATACGTCATCTGATTTCTTGACTACATGTTGCTTCTTTATTGATAGTTGATCCAAGTAGGTTAAAGTTGTTCACAATTTCAATTTGTTCTCTTTCAACGATGAACCTGTTGATTATGCCAGTTGTCATGATCTTTGTCTTCTTTACATTAAGGTGCAGGCCTATCAGCATAGCGAAGGTTGTTGATGAGTCTTCCATCAATCTTCTCACCTCTGTTGTCTTCATATAATCCTGCTTCTCTGATGATTTGTTCTGCATATAAATTAAACAGGTAGGGGGAAATTATGCAGCCTTGTCTTACACCTTTGCTTATTTTAAACCATTCTGTTTCTCCTTGTTCCGTTCGAACTGTTGCTTCTTGATCAATGTACAGATTTTGCAAGAGTACGATTAGGTGTGGCCCAGAGTTTTTCATGGTTTACACAGTCAAAAGCCTTGCTATAGTTGATAAAGCACAAATAGATATCCTTTTGGTATTCTTTAGTCTTTTCAAGGATCCATCTCAGATCCGCAATGATGTATCTCGTTCCTCGCCCTTTCCTGAACTCTGCTTGCATGTCAGGTAGTTCTTGTTCCAGGTATGGTTGTAGTCTCTTTTGAACTTATCTTTAACCAAAGTAAGAGAGTCCCCTTAGAATCTTCAATTTTCTTTTTCAAAGTAGATGTTTTGTCTTGAAATACTTTTGCTAAAGTTGGTCTTGATTCAATGTACCCATTGTCTGCATTAAGGAAATAATTTGGACTTTCAGAAAACCTTTGACAAGGTCCTCATGAGAAACTCTTGGCAAAATTAAAAGTCATGGGATAGGAGGCAGTGTACTATTGTGGACCAGGAACTAGTTAAAAGATAGAAAGCAGAGGGTAGGGCTAAATGGCCAATTTCCCAATGGAGAAAGGTGAATAGTGGAATACGCCAGGGATCTGTGCTGGGTCCACTGCTTTTTAACATATTCATAAATGACCTGGAAATGGGAATAACGAGTGCGGTTATCAAATTTGCAGATGACACAAAACTATTCAAAGTTGTTAAAACCCAAGAGGATTGTGGAAAATTGCAAGAGGATCTGGATAAATTGGAAGACTGGGCATCCAAATGGCAGATTAAATTTAATGTGGACAAGTGCAAAGTTATTCACCTAGGAAAGAAAAACCCAAACTATGGTTACATGATGCAAGGTTCCACATCAGGAACACCACCCAGGAAAAAAGATCTAGGCGTCATCATGGATAACATGTTAAAACCTTCCGCTCAGTGTGCAGCGGCAGCCAAGAGAGCAAATAGAATGCTAGGTATCATAAGGAAAGGAATGGAGAATAAAACAAAGGTTATTATAATGCCTCTGTATCGTTCCATGGTACAACTGAACCTTGAATATTGTGTACAATTCTGGACACCGTATCTTAAAAAGGATATAGCGTTATTAGAAAAGGTACAGAGAAGAGCCACCGAAATGGTGAAGGGGATGGAAGGATAACCCTATGAAGAGAGGCTAAAAAGGTTAGGGCTCTTCAACCTGGAAAAGAGACGGTTGAGGGGAGATATGATAGAGGTCTATAAATTAATGAATGGAGTGGAATAGGTAAACGTAGATTGATTGTTTACGCCATCAAAATATAGAAAGACTAGGGGGCATGCAATGAAACTACAGGGTAACCTATTTAAGACTAATACGAGAAAATATTTTTTCACTCAATGTGTAATCAAACTCTGGAATTTGCTACCAGAGGATGTAGTAAAAGCTGTTAATGTAGTTGAGTTTAAAAAAAGGTTTGGACAAGTTCCTGAAAGAAAGGTCCATAAACCATTATTAAAGTGGATCCAGAATATCCACTGCTTGACCCAATACAAGCATTATGGAACCTGTGTCTTTTGGGGAAACTGCTAAGTACTTGTGACCTAGATTGGCCACTGTTGGAAACAGGATACTGGGCTTGATGGACCTTGGTCTGACCCAATATGGCATATCTTATGTTCTTATGGATCACTATGAGACAGAGGCATCTAGTTTCACCAGCAAGCCCCAAATAGTTTGAAGAGTTACCTCCGTCAAAAGATATCCTGCTTTGGAAGAAATCCCTGGAGCTTCGTTTGTGCTGCTTCCTCCATCATCTCTCCCACAGATGATCCCAGCTTGTTAGAGCGGGCTGGAGGATTACCAACCATCCGCACATTTGCAGTCGTGGGGGTGGAAACCAACCCCGTCCTCTCCCCCGACAGGGCTTGGGGTCATGATGTCTCCGCTGCCGGAAACCTCCACACTCCCTAGCGGTTTCAGCGCTTTACTCTCCTTTACTGAGTTGCAGTGTCTTGTCCAATGTCCTCTGCTGAACAGCATGAATGTCAGCTTTAGGGGTTTTCACTGGCAGTTTGTTCTTTTTCTTCGACGGCATTGGAAAAGCAAGTAAGAAGACAGAATAGTAGAGGAGATCTGCTGAACGCTGCTACAGATGCGCCACCATCTTGACTCCACCCCAGCCACTCAACCGTATCTCTCTCTTTTTTGATATTAAATTACTTTAGTTTTAGCTGTTAGGTAGATTGGAAATAAAGTAAACTCTCCTTGCACTTCACTAATTAATACATAGCAGTGACTAGGACATTCTCCCTGAAAACTTTAAAAGTAACCTCTCTAAGAAGACATGTTGGTATCTGGCAAGAAGAAATTTCCTATGCCCTTGAGAACTCTGCAATTATCTCTCGCTAATAGAGTTACTCCAAACACACAGTCCTGCTTTATTGGTTCCTCCCAACTGTTATCTGTGCTGCCTCCTTCTATCAAGTTTCACAGCAGTGTACATTCCTCTTCCCAATCCATTGAATCGGAGAATCAATTTCATACTACAAACCCATACATATAGCAAGCGAAAAAAAACCACTAGCTGTGCACAATATAGCTGCAGATCTTGTAGAATCTCATTTTCCCTTTACATATTCATTAGACTGACACATCACTTCACATAATTAGATTACCTTCACTAGTTTACAGTCCATCAAAGTCCTTGTTTTTCACTATTAATATCCCATCTCACTTCTCACAACACTTTTTCATCACTTGTATCATATCACCAATTACATACATAGACTTTTCTTCATACCATACTAATGTATCTTTATACAGTAGACTAAGGCTTCTAGAAACATCAAACAACTATTAAAACTTGGTGCTGCTTTTAAGTGAACTGTAGGAAGAAGATATAAATTTATATTGTTAATAATAAACAAAACAAAGTGTGACTAACAATGCCCCTTTTCCCACTAAATTTAATTGGTCTAGCAACATGTGGGCATGTGTTCATTTTATATAACAGCTCTCTACATATGCCCTAATTAGCATTATATATTTAATATAACTAAGTCCTTATGATGTAAAAATGATTCTTTCAAAATATTTTATAACAATCTCAATAGGAAGAAGTATCCCCCAGGTGTAACTAAGGGTTTATGAAGGACAATAAGTACAAGTAATTGGGCACTAGTAATATTAGGTAAAGGGAACACTTTCCATAACTTCAGAAGAAGTACCTGAATTGGAAATAAACTAATTTGAATCTGCTATATAAGGAAAATAAAAATATTGAAATGATTACTTAAACTAAGGGGGGTTGAAGACTGAGGTTATTAGTGTCTAAAACAAAAATCAGCATGTACTGCTGCTGTCTTTATAATAGATCTCTACTTAATCCAGTAACACAAAAAGCACATTCAATGACATAAACTAAATAATATTAATATCTAACAGTGCTACAACATATATCTGAAACTGAGATGAGGAAAGCTTTCAAAACAAAGTACACTTCTTATCTGGAAACCAAATGTATAATTTAAATACAGAAAAACAATTGAAATTTCCTTAAGACCCAAGAATGAAACAATCAAAACAAGACATTTCTGTGTAGTCAACTTTTATGTTTTCGTTGTCCTGTTCATCAGTCTGAAAAAGATAGCATCCACAGTCATGAAAGGAAACGGGATGCAAATATGTTTTTGACACTGAGCTTAACAAGCAATGCAAAGAAATTACTATATACTCAGTAAATTAAAGCCTTACAGATCAAAGACTATATGTGCAAGATGAATCTTTACACATTACCGACCAGCGGTGATAAGAAAATAGATATTTCAAATATCAACTTGCAAGTCTGGCAAAATAAGGCCTTGACCTATTAAAGAAGTAAATCAGCATATGAAAAAAACTAACAACTAATTATCAAGTTAAAGCCAGGCGGTTCAAATCTTTTACAAATGGAAAATGTTATCCTTTCAAAAACAAGGCATAAGGAAAGCAAACAAATTATTATTATTATTATTATTATTACAAATTCTTATATACCGCGCTATTTGGCATACACTTCCTCTTCTAATACAAACAACTTATGTTTAAGGTCTTGGAGCTCATGTTATTGTTTTTCTTGAGACTTTTCATGTGCCATTGTCTCCCATCATATAAGGATGACCCACTCAGGACTAGTGTGCAGTCTCCCTAAATCAATGGCCGCCGTTTATCCTCTGAAAAAATTCCTCCCCCAAGGAAACTGTAGTGCTTCATTACCATTAGTCATTGAATGCCATCGTGCTACAGGGTCTATAGCAACATCACCATGTTTAGTGCGCATACAATATGATGGACTGTCCTTAAAAAATATAGCCTGTGCCTTTTTTTGCCACTCATGCAACTTAGTTCTATTCTGCCTGCAACTGAACAAATTACCCACTGTATTCACAGCTCTTCTGATAAATGTCTGACTTGCTTTGGAGCCAGAGAAAGAGTCCGAGTATTCATGGCACCAACTGTTTGTGTCCTCTTTTTCTAACTGGCCAGGGGCAACAACCACTGGGATCCTTCCTTGGCCCTTGGTTTCCTATCACTGGTCCCAAAAGCAAGTGAGAAGAAAATAAGAGCACACCACACAGTTATTCAATAACAATGTTCTGCTAAAGTTTTAGGAAGGCAGTCATGGGCCTGCAAACCTGAAGAGTCTCTTATAACTCTTAATTTACTTGGTCGCAGCACCTACTTTTATTTAGGAAAAACCACCACATTGTACAATTTTGTCTTGTCAGTCTGTCATGCTTTTTGCCTTAATCTTTTACAATATCTACACATTGCAAGCCAAACTATGCACAAGCGTATTGATCATGTCTTAGTCATGACAAACTCCCTATGAGAATAAGCGTTGTTTTGTTGTTCTTTACAGGATATAGCCTTAACAATATACTTTGCATGTCATGTTGTTCACAAATATAAATGACCTGGCCTAAGCTGAGAGCTTTTTCTTCAAATATAAAATTACTATTTAGTTTTTCCTCACAAAATACAACTTTGACAGTCTCACAATTATTCCCACATATCCTTTGCTACATTGTCAGCACTTTTTCAAGCTGCTTTCACTCTCCACATTTTCTCCATGAGACTTCAGCACCCCTATAACTCCCTTTTTCCACACTCTCGAGCTTTGATCAAGACTCGGCTCATTAGAGGGAATGGAGGGAAGATGTACAGTAGGCGGTGTCTCCTGCTGATAGTGAATGCATTGTGGGCCTACCAGTGTGGACTTGGGGTGCAGAGAACAGAAGAGAGGAAACTTGGCATTCACAGCAGTGATAAAGAGGTCTACTTCCAGGGTGCCCCATTTGGTGAAGATCCTATGAGCAACTTCGAAGTCCAGAGACCATTCATGCAGATCCAGCTGTTGGCTGAGACTGTCTGCTAGTTGGTTGTTGGCTTCTGAGAGATATGTCACCCTTAGTAAGGTGTTCATGGAATGGACTAAGAGCCTTAAATGTGCCACTTCTTGACAAAGTGTGTGACAGTCTCTCCTTGTTTGTTGATATAGAACATTGTGACTTGGTTGTCAGTTTGCACCAAGAGAGTCCGGTGAGAGGCCCAGGATTGAAAGATCATTAGGGTACAGAAAACCACTCTGAGTGGTCAAATGAAGTAAGTGCGTAGTCCAACCTAGTGTGAAGGCATTGGTTATGAGGATGAGCTGGTATGGCGGTGGTTGCAAGGGGCAGCCTACCTTCAGGTTGACTGGGTTGAACCACCATTGAAGGCTCCAATACAGGCTGTGGTATCTGTCGCTCGACAGGGGAATCTTCGTGCACAAAGACTGTGTATGCTGATTCCAGTTGAGTCAGATGCCACTGCAGGGGGTGCCTTGCAAAGGGAACAATCTGCATGGATGCTGCCATGTGGCCAAGTAGCTGTAGCACATTTTGAGCAGAAGCAATGTGATTATACTGTAGATTAGTGCTGAGTGGTTGCAGAGCTATGGCCCTGTCACTGGGGAGGTACACTCTGCCCTTGATGGTGTCGATCAATGCCCCTATGAAGGCCAGGCTTTGCTGGGGCTCCAGTCGGGACTTTTTGGTATTGATAAAGAAGCCTGTTGCTTGTAGTGGGTAGATGGTGGCCTGCACGGTGTGCTGAGCTGCAGCCCTGTGTGAGGCCAATAAAAGCCAATCATCAAGGTAGGGAAAGACACAGTGGCCCTGATAGCATAGATAATCTACAGAGGAGCTGTGAGATCTCTTGCTGTAAGATGCACAGATGGTGCTCCGGAGCAGTGGTGGGGGATGGGTGGAAGTTTTATGAAATTGATTCTGCCCCCCCCCCCCCCGAACGATGATGAGAACACAGTGGTCAGTTGTTATGGACTGCCAGGCCTCCCTGAAGTGCCGGATCCTACCCCTCCCCCCCCCCCCCCCCATTGGCAGGTAGTCAAAATTTGGGACTGGGTGTCTGGGTTTGTGGCGTGTTGCTTCTACTCCCATGGTCAGGAACCCTGCGTGTATGTCAGAGCAGAGGAGCGCTGTAGCTGCTGGCAAGGGCAGAGCTGGAATCACCTCCAAGAGTAGAATTGTAGGAAGTACTAGTAATGATATGCCCATCGGTAAAGAGGAAGATGTGTACTGCAAGTTTGTGGCTGAGACTCTGCTGGATGAGCTGCTAGCTCTCAGATCGTAGAGGAGTGGTCTTTGACTTCTGAGATGGTTCAGGCACTTTGGAAACAAAAAGGCTATCCCGCAGACATGGATGTCAGCTAACAGGTCATAGAGGATTTCACAGAGGCCAGATACTCACAGCCAGGCAGTACATCATGCTGAGATGGTGGCAGCTGAGGAGCGAGCCATGGAATAAAAGGCATCATATGTGGTGCAGATGATATGGTAGAGGGATTCGTGGAGGTTGGACAGTATTAGGGCATGGTCCTCCATGGGCAAAGTGGAAGGATTATCTGATTGCAGGAGGAGATCATGGTGATAGTGTAGAATTTAAAGCTGGTGTGCAAGAATTTGCACAGCTAGAAGGCCGCTTTGGTAGGACTTTTGCCCAATAGCATCCAGAGCCCTTTGTTCTTTTCCTGGTGGAGTTTGGAAAGATGATTGTGGTTTTAGACTTCTTGAGGATGGCTCTGAGATGGACTGCTGAGGAAGCTGCTGGTGTTGAAAACTTGGAGCCAGAAGCACTTTGTATCTCAGGTCCAACCTTCGAGAGGTAGCATACACTGACGTGGGAGTTTTCCAGATGGAGGACTGAAGATCCTGAAGAATGGGGGGAACCAGCAAGGCGATGACCTCCTTTGGAGCACTGCACACTTTTATGATTGATTGGAAGTCTCTTTTGTTGGTTGGAGTCTGGGTGTCACTAAGTGCAAGGGCTCAGGAGACTTTCTATAGAAATTTGAGGAGAGTAGTTCTCAGGTGTCTCTTCTGAACCATACTCTGGAGTGTGTGGGAAGCATCCCCTGGTGCCTGTGTGTCCATTTCTTGAGAGAAGGGAGCACTCCAGAGGGAGCAAGTGTCCTCTTCCAGCAGATGGGATGTCCTCCAGTGGCCAAGGGGGGACTCTGGTCGAGTTGAAAGGTGGGGATCTGCTGGAGCCTTTAGGGGGGGTGCTCTGAGAGGTTCGAGGCTCCATTATTGTCAAGGTTTGGAGGATGGCTGCACTGTCCTCCACAAACTTCTGTAGGAGAGAGATTAGTGACGAGTTTGGGCAGGATCCCCTCAGGATTTGGGAGGGGGGTGTTTCAGGAGAAAGAGCAGGCATGGTGGGCTCCCCTTGTCTGGCTATCTTTGGGGCTGGCTCCCCAGGGAGACCCTAATCTTTGTAGCCCTGCCATTTGGTGCCCTTACCTGGGGGGATGGTCTGGTTGTCCTGATGCTATTTGTTCTTGATTTTCTCCTTAACCTTCCCTCCAATGACCCCTGGCACTGCAGCTGCTTGCAGGAGAACTGCAGGGTTTGAGGGGGAGGGGTGGCACCATGGGCCTGAAAGTGGAGGCTCTGGGCATGTTCATCAAGCCGGGGCCAGTAGGAAGTCTTTCTCCAGCCACACGGCTGCCCCAGGGACTTCCAATTGTGCCTAGTCCGGGCCCAATGGGTGGGACATGAGGGCAATCAGGACTGATTTGCTGCCACTAGCTAAGCCAGTGACGTGCTCCTAGCATTCCTCTTTGCTTTTTGTTCCCTCTCTCTTGTTTATTGTTTTTGTTGTTGTTTTTCTTTGTTTTGGCGGCTTAAATGGATCCGGGAAAAGGGGGGGCGCGAGTGGAGACCCTTTTATACTTTGTTGTTTTTAAATGCTGCTGGTGGAGCGCCAAAGAATCGAGCAGTCGAGAGCTGCTGAATTGCCAAATGATTGGGTGCTGGAGCGGTTGAAAAACAGCACAAGGCTGTGCAGGGATGGAGAGGCGTGGCAAGCTTCATGCGGTCAGAGAAAAAAAAATGATTACGGAAGGAGATGGCAGGGCGGGAAATGGAGTGCGCATGCTGAGACAAGTCAAAAGGTTTATTTGAGCTACGGAGAGCCAGCACGTAGGTAACGTCAGAGACGTTACCTATCAAGTGTGATTGCATCCTCCTGCATGTATACAGAGAATGTGGATGTTGCTGGGGAAATGTCTGGGCATCTATTTTATAAAGGCACATGGTTACCTGTATTGTCTTTATAAAACAGGTATTTATTTGGAAATTTTATAGGCATCCTGTTATCTTTGGGAATAATTTCCTAACATGGTGCCTATGTGAAAGTTCCAAAAAAGTGCCTAATTTATTAAAGCACTTTTGGAAAAATAAACACTTATTTAAATATGGTGCTAAAATGGGACCATCAGAAACAAGAGCTCACAAAGATAATAAAGTTTAAAAAGGGTGTTAAAGAGCTCACCATATCATTCATCATTCTCAATCTGCTATTTCAAGTTCATCTTTTCAAAAGAACTTTTAGATCCAAGTAAACAGAATATACTGGAACAATTAAGAGTATAGAAACCCTTAAGCATTTATGACTAGTTACTTATTTGAAAAATCTGCCATTGCTTTGACTCACTGAATGTCTGTAACAAAAAGAATGTCAGACATTGGACGTGAACAAGTCTTCATCACACCTCATAGCAAGCAAGGCTTCATGAAATTGTTTTGTAAATCAACAGATTGAGATAAACCACCACTTACCTCTTTAATGATATTGCTTACTTCATCAACAACAAAAGAAGTCTGAGGGGAAAAAGACAAACTTTAAATTCCAAAAACATTTCCTATTTTCAAACCCAGTTTTTACCCCATAAAATTCTCATAAGCAAAAGCCTAGGCGGTTGAAAAAATGGACATGTACCTATATAGCATAGTTACTCACCTGTAGCAGGTGTTCTCCGGGATCAGCAGGAATCAGTCCTCCCATATGGATGACGTCAACAACAACGGAGCCCACGCAGAAATGTTTCCTAGCTTCCAAAGGAATCTTTTGGAAAGCATCCCATGCATGCATGCCGGTCTTCCTTCCCAAAGGAGCGATCTTATCTCAGTATGATGACATAGCTTAATGAAGCCAAAAAAGCAAACAACTCCATGGGGAGGAAAGAGGGTAGTGAGGACTGATTCCTGCTGATCCCAGAGAACACCTGCTACAGGTGAGTAACTATGCTTTCTCCGGGACCAAGCAGAAAGTCAGTTCTCACATATGGGACGCCCTAGATACAGGCTACCAAAAAAACCTGTAAAAGGTCCAACCGGGCAACCAGAAAAAAAAAACAAGAACAAGCATCATCAGTAATCGCTGAGAGGTTCCGAGAGTCAGCGTCCAGCAGGGACATCAACATCAGATCAACAGTACAGTAGACTGGAAGGACAGAAGGGCCAGTGGGAAAGAGTTGCTTCAGTTCCCAAAGAGATGCCGGAGTATGGCATGGCCGAAGTTCCTGTCATGCCAGGAATCTCCATCCAGACAATAATGGGCTGTGAAGGTGTCGACTGAAGACCACATAGCAGCCCTAAGATCTCCTCTGTGGAGATGAAATGCAAGTTGGCCACCGAAGCAGCCATAGCATGGACATTGTGAGCCGTGACATGGTGTTCCAACGTAAGCCTGGTCTGAGCATAAGTAAAAGAGATGCAGTCCACCACCCAAATGGACAGGGTGTATTTAGACACCGTCACTCCCAGCTTATTGGGGTCAAAGGAGACAAAGAGCTGGTAGGATCGGCGATGGGCTTTCATCCTCTCCAGGTAGAAAGTCAGTGCTCTCTTACAGTCCAATATGTGCAACGAAGCCTCAACTCTGTTAGCATGAGGCCTTGCTAAGAAGGTGGGTAACACCACAAACTGATTGAGATGGAAATCAGAGACCACCTTAGGTAGAAATTTCAGGTGAGTTCAGAGAACCACTCTGCTCTTACGCAACCTGGCGTATGATGGGTGTGCCACCAGTGCTTGCAATTCGCTGATCCTGCACGCTGAAGTAAGCACCAGCAGAAAGATGACTTTCCAGGTAATGTGAGCGGGCAGCAGCTAAATGGTTCAAAGGTGGATGCAAGGAGATGTCCAAGCATCACATTGAGGTCACCACACCACAGGGGATGGTTTAATGGGGAGGCGAGATAGTAGGAGGCCCCGTATAAAGCGGCCCACCAGTGGATCAGCAGAGATCGGTTGATCAGCTATAGGCTGATGATAAGCGGCTACAGCACTGAAGTGTACTCTGACCGAGTTGGACTTTAGACCAGAGTCTCAGAGGTACAGCAGATAAGACAAAACGGACTTCACAGAGCTGGAAAAGGGGTCCAGGGACTCGTTCTCACACCAGTCTGAGAACCTGTGTCACTTGGAGGCGTAAGCACATCTTGTCGAGTCCTTGCATGAGGACATAATTGTGTGGATTGGAGCAATTTTTTGCATAGTTTGGATTATTTTCTCCACTAGACCCAACGATTTTTGAGTCCTTGCATGAGGCAAGAAGTATATTCTCCAAGTCCTGCGGCAAGTGGAGCTCCATGAGTACTAGCTGCTCAGCAACCAAGTCATGAGCACTAGGGATGACTATAGCACTAAATGAGATATGATTGGTATCTCAGAGACATGGTGGAAGGAGGACAACCAGTGGGACACTGTGATACCTGGGTACAAACTATATCATAATGATAGAGCTGATCAAATTGGTGGAGGGGTTGCGCTCTATGTTAGAGAGGGCATTGAGTCACAAAGGATTAAAGTTCTACAGGAAACAAAATTCCCTGTAGAATCTCTATGGATTGAAATTCCATGTAAAAAGGGGAAGGCGATGGCAGTGAGGTTGTACTATCAACCACCTGGCCAGAATGAACAAATGGAAATTACACTAACCTGGTAATTGTAGTTCCTGTAGGATCCAGTTTAGTCCTCCACAATCGGGTAATGCCCCTCCTACTGCAGCCTGGAGACTGGACCAATCAAATCTTCTGTAGTACATATCCAGCAGGAGCTCCCAGAAGCCCCCCAGTGTACTAGTAACAAAGCAAACTTAACGAAGCAACACATCAGATTATTATTAGGCTATCATTAAACTATGTACTTCCCCCCCTGGAATAACCAACTCCCTCCCCAAACGAGGAAGTCAGGACACTGCATGGCGCCGGAATCGACGCCTTTAAATTTACACCGAGCTTCCCCCAGAAACTAAGGAGCTGACTGAACTCCAAAATAAAGGGAAGAGCCATAGCGATAAGCACGACTGTCGACAGAGTCCGCACGGGACGAAAACCATCCTACAGGCACCCGCTCGGGACAGCGCGCCGCAAAATCATACAGATAGTCGGGAGGGAAGGAGGACTAAACTGGATCCTACAGGAACTACAATTACCAGGTTAGTGTAATTTCCATTTCCTGTGCGGATATCCAGTTTAGTCCTCCACAATCGGGATGTAACAGAGCAGTTAAGACCGGGCGGGACCTTGCAGGCCGGCGCGCAAAACCGCCGAACCAAAACAAGAATCCCGAGCCGCTGACACATCCAAGCGATAGTGCCTGCTGAAAGCATGCAGAGACGACCAGGTGGCCGCCCTACAAATCTCTGCTGGTGGAACCAGGCTATGCTCCGCCCAAGAGGCCGCCTGAGCCCGAGTAGAATGAGCCCGGAGCCCCTCCGGGACCGGCCGCCGCTGCAACAGATACGCGGACGCGATCGCTTCCTTGAGCCATCGAGCAATGGAGGCCTTAGCCGCCGCCTCCCCTTTTTTGTACCCCCAAAGAGCACAAAAAGCCGATCAGTCTTTCGAAAGGACTCGGTAGACTGCAAATACCGCCGCAGCGCGCGGCCCACATCAAGCCGGAGAAGACTCTTGTCCACCGACTCGACCGAGCATGCCGAAAGCACTGGCAGAAATACCGCCTGATTTAAGTGAAAGGGAGACACCACCTTTGGCAGAAAGGAAGGAACCGGACGGAGCACAATCCGCTCCGTAGAGAAAGACAAGAAAGGCTCTCGGCAGGACAGAGCCTGCAGATCCGAAATACGCCGTGCCGAGCAGATGGCAACCAGGAACACCGTCTTCAATGCGAGATCCTTCAAGGACGCCCTCCGCAAGGGCTCAAATGGTTCCCGAACCATAGCCCGCAGAACTAAATTCAAGTCCCACGAAGGAATCACCGCTCTGCGGGAAGGCCGTAAATGAAAAACGGCGGTCAAGAAACGCCGCACATCCGCATGAGCACCAAGAAGGCGGCCCAAGACCTTGCCTCTATAACACGAAATCGCCGCCAGCTGGACCTTCAGGGAACTGGCCGCGAGACCTTTCTCGAACCCATCCTGAAGGAAGCTTAGCACGACGGGCACAGAGACCGTCGCCGCCCGGACTCCTCGCCGGGAGCACCAGTCCTCAAAAATCCTCCAAATCCGAACATAAGTGAGAGAAGTGGAGGACTTTCTCGCCCGCAGTAAGGTGGAAATCACCGCGGGCGAATAACCCTTCTTTTTCAGCCGAGCCCTCTCAATGGCCAAACCGTAAGCGAGAATCGAGCCACCTGGGGCATCCGCAAGGGGCCCTGAAGGAGAAGGTCCGGCAACGCCGGGAGGCGCCACGGCACGCCGTCTTGAAGCCGGACGAGGTCGGCATACCAGGGCCTCCGGGGCCAATCCGGAGCCACCAGCAGCACTCGGCCCCGATGGCACTCGATGCGCTGGACGACCCGGCCGATCAGCGCCCAAGGAGGGAAGACATACAGTAGCCCGGACGTCGGCCACGGCTGAATGAGAGCGTCGAGTCCTTCGGACATTCGCTCCCGCCGTCTGCTGAAGAAGCGACTCGTCTTGGCCGATTGGTAGGTCGCCATGAGATCCATGATGGGCGGACCCCACCGCCGAACTATTTGCGCATACACCTGTGGATTTAACTCCCACTCTCCGGGGTCCACCCGCACTCTGCTGAGGAAGTCGGCCTGGACATTTTCTGCGCCCGCTATGTGCGCCGCCGAGATCGCCGGCAGGCGAGTCTGCACCCAACTGAATAAGGCCGTCGCCTCTGTCTCCAGGGCCACACTCCCTGTGCCCCCTTGGCGATTGATGTACGCCACCGTGGTCGCATTGTCCGACCAGACGCGGACCGCCCGACCCCGGACCAGAGGCTCCAGGGCCAACAGGGCTAGCCTGACCACCCGAAGCTCGAGACGGTTGATCGACCACGCAGCTTCCCGAGAGGACCACACCCCCTGCGTGAAGCGGGCCTCGCAGTGAGCTCCCCAGCCGGCTAGGCTCGCATCCGTAGTGAGGGGAACCCACAGAGGAGGCTCCAAGGGAATCCCCCGCGTCAGGTTCTCGGAGGAAAGCCACCATCGGAGCGACCGCCGCACTGCCTTCGGACAGGGCAGCCTCTTGTGCAAGGAATCGCACTGGTTGGACCAGCGGCGAAGGAGCGCCCTCTGGAGCGGGCGCATGTGGAACCGTGCCCATGGCACCACCTCCAAGGTCGCCGCCATCGTTCCGAGAAGCCTTAGGTACCACCACGCCGACGGAGCGGGCATCCCCCGAAAGAGTCGGACAAGAGCCCGCAACGCCAGGACGCGGCGCTCGGGGAGACACACCAGTCCCCGAGCGGTGTCGAAGCGCACTCCCAGATACTCCAGGTCCTGCGAGGGACGCAGACAACTCTTTCTTTCGTTCACCACCCAGCCGAGAGATCGCAGCAGAGCCACCACCCTGCTCGTGACTCGCAGGCACTCCCGACTGGATTTTGCCCGTATCAACCAGTCGTCGAGATATGGATGGACCAAAATGCCCTCCTTGCGCAAGGCCGCCGCAACGACCACCATCACCTTTGTGAACGTGCGCGGAGCCGTAGCCAAGCCGAACGGCATGGCCCTGAACTGGAAGTGGACCCCCGGAAACGCAAAGCGGAGAAACCGCTGATGAGATGGATGTATCGGGATGTGCAAATAGGCCTCGGTGAGATCGAGGGACGTCAAAAACTCCCCCTGTCGCACCGCTACAATGACTGACCGCAAGGTTTCCATACGGAAATGCGGCACCCGGAGCGCGCGATTCACGCCTTTGAGGTCCAAAATCGGACGCAGGGAATCGCCCTTTTTGGGAACCACAAAATAGATGGAGTATCACCCGGCGCCTCTTTCCAAAGGAGGAACCGGGATCACCGCTCCCAGCGCTAACAACCGATCCAGGGTCACGCGGATGTCCCGCGTTTTTTGCTCTCCCCTGCTGGGAGACAGAACAAATGAATCTGGAAGTGGGAACGCAAATTCCAGAGCGTAACCCTCTCCTATAATTTGTAGCACCCAGCGATCCGACGTGATTTGGGCCCAAGAGGAAAGAAAGTCGCGCAAGCGACCCCCGATAATCGGGCCTCCCTCCAGAGCCTGCCTCGCGTCATTGTGGCTTGCGCCCAAAAGAAGAGCCCGAGGAAGAGGCGGCTCCGGAGAAGCCTCTGCCGGCTCCCCTGAAGGTACGAAACCCTTGATTACGGGCTCCAAACCTGCCCCGCTGCGAAGCCCACAGGCGGGAGGAACGAAACCTGCGCTGATCCCGAAAGGACCCCCTCGCCGAGGGGGAGGACCTGTTGGACCTTGGCCTATCCTCCGGGAGCCGGCCCCCCTTGGACTCACCGAGATCCTTTACCAACTTCTCGAGAGCCTCCCCAAATAACAATCTGCCCTTGAAGGGCAGCTTACTGAGGCGGGACTTGGAAGAACCGTCCGCCGCCCAGTTGCGCAACCAGAGGGACCGGCGTGCCGCAACCGCGGATGCCATACTGTTAGCCAACGCGCGGATTAAATCATAAAACAGATCCGCCAGATAGGCCGAGCCGGACTCCAGCCGGGTAACCTCCAACAGGCCCTGCTGGTCTAGCCCGGGGCTCGAGCGCAAATGCTGCGACCATCGCAGACACGACCGAGCCACCCAAGCCCCACAGATAGAGGCCTGCAATGACACGGCATCAGTATCGAAGGTTTGCTTGAGCAAATTATCAATCTTCTTGTCCTGACCGTCCTTGAGGGCAGCCGCCCCCTCAACCAGGATGGTGGTTTTCTTGGTCACTGCGGAAACCGCAGCGTCCACCCGGGGGGACCTGAACAAGTCCCTGTCCTTGTCGGCAAGGGGATAAAGCCGATTCATGGTCCGAATCCCCTTCAAGCCGGATTCCGGGTGCTCCCACTTCGCCTGGATCATATGATCCACCACGCGGTGAACGGGAAAAACCACCTGGGAATCCCTGACCGCCTGAATTAGAGGATCCTCAAGACCTTCCTCCTCCAGGGGCCGCACCGCCGAAAGGTTAAGCGCCTGCAGGGACTCCGTGACCAGAGGAACCAGCTCGTCCCTACGGAACACGCGAATGATCCGAGCCTGGTCCTCCGGCTCAAGGATCTCCCCATCCTCCAACTCCTCCGCTTCAGTCTCAGGATCGCCCTCTGCCTCGGAATCCAGGAGACCTAGGGCGTCCTGCTCCTGTTCCCCCAACCGAAGACGCTTGCCCCCGGGTGGCGAGGTGCATTGAGCCGCCCCAGAGGACCCCGGGGGGAGAGAGGGGGGCCAAACTGCCGGCAACTGACCGGACCTGCTCAAGCGAAACGCCTGATGCATGAGGAGCACAAAATCCGGGGAGAAATCCATAGGCGGTGCAGCTATAGCCGCCTGCTGGAGCGCAGCCACCGACCTGCTGGCCGGTGGAACCGACCCAGACTGAGGGAGGCTCGGGGAAAGAACACTATCCCCTGAATTAGAAGCATCCCCAGGGGTAGGCTGATCTGGGAGACTCACAGATTGCTCTAACTCTGCAGGCACTGCAGCACAGCTCCTGCAGATGCCAGAGTCAGTCCCTACTGCTCTGCGGGACCCACAAATCACGCACTGGGGCTGGGAAGCCATCCCAAGGCCACCTCTGCCCAGCGGGATAGAATACAACAGTCACAGGGAAGCCCACACCACAGGGGCAATCCTATGCAAATCAGCCCCGATTTGAAATTAAAACGTTTTTTTTGTTTTTTTTTTTACAAGAAACAAAATATGCCCCAGACTCCCTGGGGTGCCCTGAGCAAAATCGCCAGCAAGAGGAACCCCAAAAAACGCCAGGGGAACCTGTGCACAAGTGCTCAAAAGTGCCTCTAAAGCACACTTTTAAAATTCAAAATGGCCGCCGGACTTTTTCACCCGCGGTAAAAAACGGCGCGAAAATACAAAAGCCACCAAATAATATGGAAAAGAACTAAAACGACCCTCTAAGACAGGGCAAACGACCAAATTTAAGAAAAATTGCCAAATGGGCTCAGGAGAGCCTACAGAAATGCTGGCAGCTCTAACAGAGCACTGCACACAAGAAGAAATGAAATGAAAATCTCCTACCAGCTCAGGAACCACCAGGATTCAGCCAACATCTCCCAGTGCCAGCCACTACTGTATCAGGTATGGCTTTACCCCGTACTGTCCAGGGGGAGCTCACCCAGGGCTGTGAAAATTTGCTAGGCAGGAACACAGGAGCCAACAGGTCTGACTTCCCCCTAGTCTCCTGTGGCAGTGCTCCAGAGAGACAGGCTTCTTCTTTTGTCTTCCTTTTAAAGATACAGCTAGCTATCAAAGAAATAGCAAGGAAATGCCCCAAAACAAACCCTAAAACAACTAACTAACAAGTGTTGCTCCTGCAATAGTCACTCAGTGTGCACAGGAGGACACACTTTTACGTCTTCAAGCTGCTAGAGACTGGACACACTGGGGGGCTTCTGGGAGCTCCTGCTGGATATGTACTACAGAAGATTTGATTGGTCCAGTCTCCAGGCTGCAGTAGGAGGGGCATTACCCGATTGTGGAGGACTAAACTGGATATCCGCACAGGAATGGATGATGAAATGCTCAAAGAAATCAGGGAAGCTAAGAAAAATTACAGAATGGTAATAATAATGGGTGATTTCAATTACCCCGGTATTGACTGGGTCAGTGTCATGGCAGGACATACTAGGGAGATAAAGTTTCTAAATGAAATAAATGACTGCTTCTTGGAGCAGCTGGTTCATGAACTGACCAGAGGGGAAGCCATTTTGGACTTAGTCCTTAGTGGAACACCAGATCTGGTGCAAGAGATAAGGATGTTGGGGGCCACTTGGCAATAGTGATCATAGCATGATCGTGTTTGATTTAATCAATGGAGGAGGGATGGTAAGGAAATCCATATTACTACCTTTTAACTTTCAAAAGGGAGGCTATAATAAAATGAGGAAAATAGTTAAGAAAAAACTAAAAGGAGCAGTTGCAAAGTTTAAAGACTTACATCAAGCTTGGGCGTTGTTTAAAAATACAATCTTGGAAGCCAAGACCAGCTGTATTCCATGCTTTAAGAAAAGTGGAAGGAAGTCTGAAAAACTGCCAGCATCGTTTAAAGGTGAGGTCAGAGAGGCTGTTGTTGCCAAAAAAGTATCTTTCAGGAAATGGAAAAAAAGAGCCAAATGACGAAAACTGGAAACAGCACAAGCACTGGCAAGTTAAATGCAAGGCATTGATTGATAAGGCAGGCAAAGAAAGAATTTGAGAAGAAACTTGCTGTGGAAGCAAAAATGCATAATAAAGACTTTTTCAAGTACATTTGTAGCAAAAAACCTGTGAGAGAGTCAGTTGGACCATTAGATGATAGAGGGGTAAAAGGGGCAGTAAGAGGGGACAAGGCTATGGCGGAGAGACTGAATGAATTCTTTGCTTCGGTCTTTACTGAGGAAGATGTAGGGATGTTACCCATAACTGAAGTGGTATTTAAAGGTGATACTGCGGAAGAATTGAAAGAAATATCGCTACACCAGGAAGATGTATTACAACTATTTGATAAACTGAAGAGTAGCAAATCATCTGGACGGGATGGTATACATCCAAGGGTGTTGAAAGAACTGAAATATGAGATTGCAGACCTGCTATTAGTAATCTGTGAACTATCACTAAAATCATCTGTAATACATTGGCGATCCTCCAATCTTCAGGTGATGCCTATTTTTAAAAACGGTTCCAGGGGTGATCCAGGAAAATACAGACCGGTGAACCTGATGTCAGTACCAGGAAAAATGGTAGAAACCATCATAAAGAACAAAATTACTCAACATGTAGATAGTCATGGCTTAATGGGAGACAGCCAACATGGCTTTAGGCAAGGAAGATCTTGTCTTACAAATCTGTTATGTTTTTTTTGAAGGTGTGGATAAATAGGTAGACAAAGGTGAGTCGGTTGATATAGTGTATCTGGACTTTCAGAAAGCCTTTGACAAGGTCCCTCATCAGAGACTTTTGGCAAAACTAAAAAGTCATGGGATAGAAGGTGATGTACTATTGTGGATCAGGAACTGGTTAAAAGATACAAAGCAGAGAGTAGGGCTAAATGACTAATTTTCCCAGTGGGAAAAGATGAATAGTGGAGTACCCCAGGGATCTGTGCTGGGTCCGTTGCGTTTTGACATATTCATAAATGACCTGGAAAAGGGAATAACGAGTGAGGTTATCAAATTTGCAGATGACACAAAACTATTTAAAGTTGTTAAAACCCAAGAGGATTGTGGAAAATTGCAAGAGGCTCTTGATAAACTGGAAGACTGGGCATCCAAATTGCAGATGAAATTTAATGTAGACAAGTGCAAAGTTATGCACCTAGGAAAGAACAACCCAAACTATGGTTACACGATGCAAGGTTCCACACTGGGAACCACTACCCAGGAAAAAGATTTAGGCGTCATCATGGATGACATGCTAAAACCCTCCGCCCAGTGTGCAGTGGTGGCCAAGAGAGCAAACAGAATGCTAGGTATCATAAGGAAAGGAATGGAAAATAAAACAAAAGATATTATAATGCCCCTATATCGTTCCATGGTGCGACCATACCTTGAATACTGTGTGCAATTCTGAGCGCTGTATTTTAAAAAGGATATAGCGTTATTAGAAAAGGTACAGAGAAGAGCCACCAAAATGGTAAAGGGGACGGAAAGATAACCCTATGAAAAGAGGATAAAAAGGTTAGGGCTCTTCTACCTGGAAAAGAGACAGCTGAGGGGAGATTATGATAGAGGTCTATAAATTAATGAATGGAGTGGAACGGGTAAACGTAGATCGATTGTTTACATCATCAGAATATAAAAGGACTAGGGGACATGCAATGAAGCTACAGGGTAGCCTATTTAATACTAATAAGAGAAAATATTTTTTTCACTCAACATGTAATCAAACTCTGGAATTTGTTACCGGAGGATGTGGTAAAAGCTGTTAGTGTAGCTGGGTTTAAAAAAGGTTTGGACAAGTTCCTGGAGGAAAGGTCCATAAACCATTATTAAGAAGGACCCGGGATATCACTGCTTGATCCAATACAAGCATTGAGGAACCTGTGTCTTTTGGGGAAACTGCTACCCTGTAGGTACTGTCATGATGTGGGTATCAATAAAGATAAGAACTTGAAAAGAAACCCTGTTTCTTTTAGGAATCAAGATGTGCAGTTACCTCCAGGCACAGCTAGAGGGAGCAGGAATGACCATACAGGAGCTAATGAGCCTAAGAGGGCTAATGATTTGCACCTGCGAATGACCCCGGAAGTCTTGAAGGAAAGATTCCTTTATAAGCCAGAGCTGAATGCCAGCAAGGCAGAGGAGCAAGCAGAGAAGGAGAGGGAGCAAGCAGAGAAGGACCTGAGAAGGAACAGAGACAGAGGAACGTCTTCACAAGGAGGAACAGCTCTATTAAGAGGATCAGCTCCAAGAGAAGGAGTAAGTGAAAGAATCCTATGTGAGCAAGCCCAAAGGAACAGAGTTCACAAGGGTGAAGTTCAGAAGGGCCAGGCTAAGCGTGCTGCTGTTCAAGGGAAGTTTGTTAGAGCCAGCTCTGAAGTTAGAGTGTGTGCCATGCCCTGTTCTCACAGCGTTCCTGACTCAAGAGCAGAGAGACAGAAGCAAAGAACCAGAGAGAATGGTTTAGAGAAAAGCTTGCAATCTCTGAGAAATGCTAACCAAGTGTTAACAGGCAAGAAAGGAAAAGCACTTTGTGAAAAGGCTGAGTTCTTACCAAAGGAGAAAAGGGAATCCACGTCATGTTTTACCAGGCTGCCAGAAAGCAGAGCATTGCCTAAAGCTTACAGGCAGAGAACCTGTTACAGGAGGAAAGTTTCTGAAAGGGAAAACTCCGCGGATTCAAATGAGCCAGACTCCAGGTATGAAAGATTTATTAATGATATAAAATGCTTGAGTCCTAAAGGCCCTGTTGAAACACGTGCTCACTCTGTAAAGAAGGAGAAGCCAGACTGGTTTCATAAAATCCCTAAAGCACTTAGAACACAATGGTACTGGAGACAAGACCCTAGAGACATTGCACACAGACCTGTGTCAGACAGGGACAGTGATTATTCCCCTGATGAAGAATCCATGGAGATAGAATGCATAAATACTGTTCCCATGTCTCAACCTGAACAGATGGAATGTGAGTTGTGCATAGCCTCGTGCCAGGAGTCTGTAGCCACCGTGTAACCTAGAAGAAGTTTGTAGAATTCCTATGCTATTGGAATGAGCTGAATTCATGTAATCAAGCCTTGCATTAATTGTGAAGTTTAACAATTAAGCATATGATTTGAATGCTGGTACCTTTTTGAAACAAAGGACTTTCTGTTGATTCTAAATGTCTTATTTTGAACCCTTGCACTGACGGGGAATAAAAGCCTTAATTTCTCTACACTTGGTTTCGTTAATGAGTGCTCTTAGGAAGCTGGAATAAGTAAGAACATCTTTACTACGTCAGATGAACCTACATTCCCTTTGGCTACCTAAAATAATCTTTGCTGTGGAGCAGCCCCATATTTCTAATGGCGTAGACGGGGCTCCCCACGACAGTATGTATGACCTAGAATGGCCACTGTTGGAGACAGGATACTGGGCTTGATGGACCTTGGTCTGACCCAATATGGCATATCTTATGTTCTTATGTTCAGGCTGGGATGAAGCAGTCCCATCATCCTGTGAAATCAGGTCCAAGGTTCAGCCTAGCCAGAGCGGTTATCAATGAGACAAGCGGAGGAGGACTGACCGGATGACCTTGCTTGTAACACTGGCTCTAGAGCTGGATAAGTCATTAGTTCTTCGGGCTTTACTTAGAAATTTCAAAGTAACTTTCTTAGGCTCAAAAGTTTATATGTTTCCTGATCTTTCACGTGTAACCCAGCTGAGGAGGAAGGAATTCCTTGGTCTTAGACCTAGGGTCCTTCCTCTAGGGGGGAGTTTTGTTTTACGGTTTCCTTCTCGTATAATTACTTACAAAGATAAAGTTTTTATTTTCTTTGAGCCCAGTTCATTACTGGATTTTATGGTAGCTAGGGAGGAAATTGTGGTGAATATTGCACTCAACACGGCTGATGTTTAAGTCTCATTTTTGCTTTAAGTTTTCTTTTTTCTGATATGATGTTAAATTTTACCTGGTGTCCCTGGTATTGCCTATTATTGTGGTCTAAATATGATGATAGATTTGTTCAGTATTTTTTTTTCTTATTATTCTTTTTGATTATAGTGTATCATCTTATTTTTGTCATTATCGTTTTACTTGAATGTTGTGAAATTAATAAAAAATTATAAATTAAAAAAAACCCCAAAAAACCCGGAGGTACTGAAGGTGCAAGGAGTGGATGAGGATGTGCATGTAGGCGCCTTTAAGATCCAGGCGCACAGCCATTCTTCCCATAGAAGGTAGGGCAGCAACGTTCCAAGGATACCATCTTGAAATTTTCCTTCACTATGAAATGACTGAGATTGGGGAGATCCAGGATGGACTGGAACCCGCCCATTTTATTGGGGACCAGGAAGTAGCGGGAATAATAACCCTGTCCTGTTTAGGGAGGTAGAAAAGGTTCCACCACCCAATCTGCCAGTAGGGCCTGGACCTCCTGTTGGAATAGTTCACATTGGTGACTCTAGAGAGGGTACTCCCCTGGAAAAAAGGCGGGGGGAATCTGCTTGAAGTGGAGCAAGTAGCCCTTAAGGACCACCTGCAGTGCCCAGGCATCGGTTGTTATGCTGGGCCACCTGTGGGCAAAGTGTATGAAGTATCAGCTGTCCTCCCACCTGTGGTGGAACGGAGGCTGGGAGGGGAAGATGGACCATGCTCCGAAGCCAGCAGTCAAAAACCCCCACCTGGCTGGGCATGCGGCACTGTTTGAGGCTTTGGGGATTTCGGCTTGCGCCGCTGCCTTAGGCTGTTACCACTATTGGAGTGGCTGGTACAAATAATATGTGGTATGAGTACCATAGGCCTTTTTCTTCTTAGGGTAAAAAGTCTTTCTCCTGGAAGGATCTGCGGTCTTCCTCAAAAGTCTGGTCATGGTGACTTGCTCCATTTCCAACTCTGCAGCCTTCTCCACCATGGGTTTGCCGAAGAGGTTTTCTCCCCAGCATGGGACATCAGCCAACTTGGTCCTGAACCCATTGTTCTAAGTTCGAGGCCTGTAGCCATACCAAGTGGCAGGCCCCGATGCCCACCACAGCCACCCTGGCCACGGACTCAAATCCGTCATAGGCCACCCGGATGGCTTACTTGGAGCACTCCTTTGTTTTGCTCACCAAGTTCCGGTAGTGCCCAAGGTGCTCTCCAGACAAACCAGCTGAGAACCCAGCAAGCTCCGCTGCCAGATCACGCAGGTACATATCCATGTACAACTGGTATGCTTGGATCTGAGCCACTAGCATCGACCCCTGGTAGCATTTCCTCCCAAAGCAGTCCATGGTGCATGCCTCCCTACCCTGGGGCATCAAGGTGTGCGTTGTGGAAATTTTAATCCGACACATGGCTAATTCTACCATCATAGGGTTGTGAGGAAGTTGTGTCTTTTCAAATACAGGGCTCTTGCATACTCAATACACAGAATTGAGGAGGCAGCTCACTGTGGGCACTGTGAGCAGTATTTCCCACATCCTGAAGAGAAGCCGTTCCTGGATCGGATGAATCAGAATCATAAAAGCCTCTTTAGAGGGAGTCGTACTGGAAGATTTCCAACTCCTCTGCCCGAGGTTACTCTTCTTCTTCAATAATGAAGGACAAAGCCTTCCCCATGTTCTGCACAAACTCAAGGAAAGAGAGTTCCTCAGGAGAGGACCTTCTCCATTCATATGGGGGTGAGGGATTGGAGGGGGCATTGCAGTGACGGGCAGTCTCCAGCAATTCCTCCTCTGTCTCCCAATCAGAGTCCGAGTCCGAAAGGAACTTGAAGTACTGCCTCGAATGGTGACGGCACCAGAGACGTTTGGGCAGAGTCAAGGGAATCCTCGGCTCCCATCTGTCCAAACTTGAAGCACTCGGGAGGGACACCCACTGCATTGAGAGAGATCTTGAACACTCACAGGAACCGCCCGAGAGAGCATGGACTTCCAGGATGGGGTGCACCTCTGCAGGTGAGGCATCTGCAGTGGACAGGGCCATCAATGGTGCTGAGGAATCAGAGGTCACTGGGTCCCTGAAACCTGCTGAGCCATGAACGCAGCAAGACTATGCTCAAGGGCCTGCATCCTCTCTGCAAGGACAGAGGTCTCCGCCACCACCGGAGTCGGCACTGTAGTCTTCAGTGTCAATGCCGACTATCTCGGCAGGGACTCCTCGATGGTTACAGCTTCGGGTGTCCCATGCCAGTCCTCTGGGGCCTTAAGATGCAACTCCTCCCGCCGGAACAGCTTGGAGGGCCAGTCCCAGCTCTCGTCTTCGGAGTAATGCCAAGGGCTCTGATGCCTCACCCTTTAACGCCAATGAGGTCAAAGTCCAGTCCTTCTGGGGCCGCTCCTTATTAAAGGAGAGCTGCCGTTCTGGTGCCCCATGACCCCTGGGCTCCGCCTCGGAGTGAACCCGGCCTCAGCACAAAGCCGAAGCCTTGGTGGGTGACTTTGAAGGCGTTGATGCGGAGGTCAATGCCAGGGCCGATGAAGGGGGGGGGGGAGGGGAAGCGGATGGGGAGGTCTGGCAGCCTCGGGAGGCCAGAGGCAGAGCCCACAGTGAAGCATACAATTGAAATGTAAATGCTTTGGTGAGAGCTGTAAGAGGAGTGGCGAAGAGGCTGGGGACGTGTAAAGCTGGCAACATCCAGAAAAGTAACAATCTAAAATAGTTGCCGCAGATAGAGTGAAGGCAGAAAAAAAGCCAGTTCTGATTGAAACTAGATAACAAGGCGCGGTATGAAAGCCGGGAAGAGAGAGAAGGGAAAAATACACTTGGAGGGAAGAGACAGAGGAAGACTGGAGATAAACAAAATAGCGAAAGAAGAACCCAGGGTAGATGGTACAAGAAAGTGACAAAAAACAAAAATAAATAAATAAATAACCCGAAGACAATTCAAATGCCGGCAACACAAACACAGTAGTCCCGGATACCTCGTCCTACTGGTTTACCTAAAGGACTTCCGCCTTCGCTCACCTCCTCCACTAAATGAAAGTCGTCCATATTTCCCACTCAGTAAGACGCTGCGCGTGCTGCCTCTTGCTCCATAAAGGCTAACAGCAGCTCGCGCGGAAGCACGAACAACGGTCTGCAGGGCGCGCGCAGTACTGGAGGAGGGGATGGCGACGGTAAATGAGTGATAAGTCAAGAGGACGTCGCCGGAGAGACTGAAATATAACAAAAAAGGAAATAAAAAGAGGATACGAGTTTGTTAACTGTGTCCCCTCTTTTCTGTGCCATCTACAAGCATGTGACGCCCTCGGTTAGGTGATGGTTACCCTGGAAACATTTTCCATGGTCCCTTGAACTCAAAGAGTTGCCAATACCATGGGGAGGGGCTTCTAAAATGACCTCCTTAGAGTGACACAATGAAACGTTTTCCCCTTGCAGACTCGCCATACCTGATCTAGGCGGGATAGGTGATGAATGTCAAATGTGGGTACGATTATGTGTGGGAAAGGTGACGGTGTTATATATTGTATTTTGCGGTGTGGGTGTAAGGGGAAGTTGGGTATATATGTGCAGATTGGAGAGTTGGATGACGGGGTGTGTGAAAAGGGGAAGGGTTATATGTTTAACGTGGGTAAGGGTCTTTACCCTTTCACTTTCCACTCCTCTACCCTTCCTCTTCCTTTTTTTCTACTCTCCTTTTTATTCTGTCTTCTAATCCTATGTTCCCTCCCTTTCACACCTTCCCCTCTCCCACTCCTTTTTATCTCTAATCCCATCCCTTCTGCCTCTAGTTTCCTCCTCCATCCTTCGACTATTTATTCTTTAGGTTGACAGGGCATGAGCTTCTTGCCAAGTCTGTGGCTTACTTTCAGTAATTCCACGATTCTCTTTGGTGGGTGGAGTCTGGGCTCCCTACCAAGCTTGCAGCGCATGTGTGGTGACTTCAGGAGCTTTTTTTGGTTGATGGGACCTGGGCTTCCCATCAATCCTACATAAGGGTGGCCAAAGGGTGATGTGGGGCCATGTGCAAAAAGACTCAATGTGGGGCCTCATTTGCATATCCACTGGACCTCATTTGCATACATTTAATTTTGATCCTAGATACTGCCTGCTCCCCCCAGCCTGCATCACGCTCTCTAATAATCTTGGGTGACTTAAACCTACATTCCACTTCCTCAACAAATTCCGCCTCCTTCCTCCAAGCTATGAACGCCCTCCATTTTACCCAAATACTTCATCACCCTACACACTGTAAAGGAAACACCCTCAACTTAAATTTTCATCCCTCAATACCCTCATCTCAATGACCAGGTCCAACACACTATCCAACCCATACCCTGGTCTGACCATTCTATTATCTTCTTCTCCGTCCCCTACTCATCTTCTTGAAATAAACCTCATACTCACCCCCAACCTACTCGAAAATTCAGACCATTCAATGCAGCTAACTTCCTAGAGCAAATTACTCCTTCACTTGACCAATTAAGCGACAAAATCCTCAACCAAAATTCTACCATCTCTACTTGGAATCAAACACTATCCTTAGCATCCCTACTTCCACCTAAGCATCTCTCTCACAAACATCGCAGAAGATCCCCCTGGTTTTCTACAAACCTGAGAAACCTCAAAAGAGAGCTTAGACGTCTTGAACGCAAATGGCGACATGCACAAGACCCAGATGTACACAATGCTTATACAGCCAAACTTCGATCCTACTGTGCAGAAACCACTAATCATAAAAGAGAATACAATGAAAATATAATCCAGCGTGCCCTCAACAAACCAAGGGAGCTCTTCTCCATCGCCAAATCTCTAATAAAAGACCCCCTCCCACATGACCAACCATCTAAAATATCCGTCCAGGCTATAGCCGACCACCTAACCTCTAAATTCCTCCCCCCCCCCTCCCCCTCTAACATGCAATCCCCAACCAACTGAAGACTATAGTACTCTACTTCTAGAGAACTCATGGTATGAATTTCACACCGTCACATCAGAAACTATATCTAATGTCATAAACAGTTTGAATGCATCAACATCTGCCCTCGACCCTTGCCCTGCCCCCTGGATCAAATCCACCAGAACATCCCTCAGCCCCTACATCCTGACCATTGTACAATCCTCCCTCCAGTCTGGTTCTGTACCACCCCTACTTAAATGTGCCTCTATCCGCCCTATCCTAAAAGGATCCAAACTTGACCCCACCTCCCCTTCCTCCTATAGACCCATCTCCAGTATACCCTTCCTTGCAAAGATTACTGAGAAAATTGTCCAAGCCCAACTACAGGATTACATTGAGGACCACTCTCCCCTTGACCTATACCAACATGGATTTAAAAAGAATCACGGAGTTGAAACCCTCCTAACCTCCCTCCTAGATTCATTGTAATTACACACCCATAACTCTACCCAAGGATGCTTACTTATATTCCTTGACCTATCCGCTGCCTTTGACTCTCTTCCCCACAATCAACTCCTAACCAGACTTCATGAAATAGGTCTGAGAGGCACAACACTAAAATGGTTTCATTCCTACCTAGACTCCAAAACACAACAGGTCCATATTGGAAGTGATACCTCCCTCCCATTTACGCTAAAGCAAGGTGTCCCCCAAGGATCTAGCCTCTCTGCCTTACTTTTTAATATCTTCCTCCAACCTGCCTGCAAAATTTTCCAAAACCACGGCATTCAGTACCAATTATACGCAGATGATATGATGTGCATCACCCCATTTAGCCTCTCTAACCCCGATTTTACTAAAATAAATGAATGTCTAACCAATCTCAAATCCTGGCTTTCCCAACACAATCTACTTATTAACCAATCCAAAACTGAGATCCTTCAAGTATTCTCCAACCCCTCATATACCCCTCCCCCAACACTCACCCTTGGCGATCTCACTCTCACTATAAAAAACCAAGTGAAATATCTTGGAATCATCTTCGATCAGAACCTCTCCTTTATTGAGCACATAAAGAAAACTACCAATACAATTTACGCGACGTTGCGCACCCTCCGGAACCTCAAGCCTCTCTTAAGCCCCAACTCCTTCCGTACTGTCTGTCAGGCCCTCACAACCCCTTCACTTGACTATTGTAACCTTATCTATCATGGCCTCTCTAAGACCACATCCAACCTCTCCAACTTGCCCAGAATACACTAGCACGATTAATAACTCACAACCCTAGACGCTCCCATATTACACCTGTCCTCTATGACTTACACTGGCTCCCAATCCAACTCCGATCCAAATTTAAAGTGCTCACCCTCATTCATAAGATTATCTCAAAAGAATCAGCTCCATGCCTTTCCCCACTCCTTGCCTTCCCTAACAACACAAGAACACGCCGCTCCTCCACCAAAAACCTTCTAACCATTCCTACATCTAAATTACACTTTAAACAATCTACCAACAACAGGGCCTTCTCTCTCTATGCCCCATCCCTATGGAATACCCTTCCCCATGACCTACATAACTGTGTGAGCCACGCAGAATTCCGAAAGAGATTAAAAACCCACCTCTTCCTCAAACACTTTTCCCTACCACCCTAATTCCTCCCCCCCTACTCCTACCCTCCTCACTAGTCCCTCCAATTGATATCCTAGTGACCCACAGTTACTTCTTATGTAAACAAATGATCCATATTATTGTAAATAATTTATTGTAAATAGTTTATCAGCTCATTAGTTCCTTAGTTCTTATGTTACCTATGTAGCCTGTTACCTTGTTCTATGTAAACAGTTGTACAATACTGTCAATTACGTTCCATGTAAACCGTCTTGAATTGTAGAAAGACGGTATAAAAACTGTTAAATAAATAAATAGTTTAGTTTAAAATGTATATGTTGCCCATCTAAAATTTTAGGCAGCTTTCAAAAGAGCCCTTCACAAGCCTCTTTTTTTCTCCTGGCAATGACTTCGGCGCATGTTTACTAAATATTAATATGTGTTAAGTGCCACTGCACCAATAGAAATAAATAGGTGTTCCTGCACTTAATACACATTAACATTTGTGAATACACATTAATTATTAGTAAACATGCCTCTTAATGACTTGCATGGACAGTGAGGATAAGGAAAGGCTCATATATCTTGCCCATTTAGAACCCATAGCAAACTCGCTGTATCATAACAGCACTACCAGGACTCACAAAGCACCATACCCTACCTATCAAAAGGCTACACTGCAAATATTAAACCAATACATCTCAGAGAATACCAATACATCTCCTACTGGGGAAAGAGAACAAGTGGCACTGTTAAATAGAAACTACATGAAGAGAATACCTCAGATTGGTTACACATGCAGAATATAGACCGTCACCAAACGAAGAACAAGGGATCACAATTTAGAAATATGAAGACAATACTGGGAAGCAAAAACCAAACTTGGAATGTACAACAACACTGGAGAAATAAAGCTATAAATTTATTTCCTCTTGTACTAAATAAAATGCAAAGACATTAGCAATGCACATTTCCCAGAGCTGACATATTCCAGTTAATAAATTCAAAATAAAAAAATATTTGTTTACCTTTTGTTTTTTGGGCATTTTATTTTTCAGTTGCAATTGCTCCAGTCACTTTCTTCTGGTTTGTTGTGTCTTCTGCTAACTCTCCATTGTCTGCTGTCCATTTGTCCTTTCTTATAGTTTTTTTCCATTCCATCCCTACATCTACTTTAACATACTGATCTTTCCTCTTTTGCACTTTCCACCATTTCTTTCTTTTTTCCTTTTTCATCCACTCAAATTTCACCCCTCCATCCTCAATCCCCACTTACTCTCCCAATACCCAGCCAATCGTAGATTATACTTCCTTCCCACACAAAATATCTTTTTCCCTTTCCATCCTCACTCCCCCAGCTCCATCCCCTTCTAATCCTCCCCCAGCATCTGCTCCCTTCTAGTTCCAGGCCCACCCAGCATCTACTCCCTTCTAGTCCCAATCTCCCATCCCTCACCCTCAGCCCATTTCGTCCTAGTCCTCACCCTCAGCCCATTTCCAGTCTTAGCCCCCCACCAGCCATTTCCAGTCGTATCCTAGCACCCCATCAGCCCATTTCCAGTCCAAGCCCCCCATTCAACCCATTTACAGACCTAGCCCCCCATCAGTCCATTTCCAGTTCTATCCTAGCCCCAATCAGCCCATTTCCAGTCCTAGCCCCTCATCAGCCCTTTCTAGTCCTATCTTAGCACATCCATCAGCCCATTTCCAGTCCAAGCGCCCCCCCCCACACAGCCCATTTCTAGTCCTAGCCACATCATCAGCCATTTCCAGTCCTATCCTAGTCCCCCGTCAGCCCATTTCTAGTACTAGCCCCCCAATCAGTCCTTTCCAGTCCTATCCTAGCCCCTACATCAGCCCATTTGCAGTCCTATCTCAGCTCCCCCAATCAGCCCATGTCCAGTCCTAGCCTCCCCATCAGCCATTTCCAGTCATAGCCCCCCCCCCATCAGCCCATTTCCAATCCAAGCTCCCCCAATTAGCCCATTTCTAGTCCTGGCTCCACCATCAGCCTATTTCCAATCCTATCCTAGCTCCACATCAGCTCATTTTCAGTCCTAGACCTCATCAGCCCATTCCAGTCCTATCTTAGCATCCCCATCAGCCCATTTCCAGTCCAAGCCCCCACCACAAACAACCCATTTCCAATCCTAGCCTCCCCATCAGCCATTTCCAGTCCTAGCCCCCCCATTAGCCCATTTCCAGTGCTAGTCTCCCCATCAGTCATTTCCAGTCCTAGCCCTCCATCAGCCATTTCCAGTCCTATCCTAGCCCCCATCAGCCCATTTCTAGTACTAGCCCCCCCATCAGCCCTTTCCAGTCCAATCCTAGCCCCTACATCAGCCCATTTTCAGTCCTATCCAAGCCCCCATCAGCCCATTTCTAGTACTGTCTTCCCATCAGCCATTTCCAGTCCAAGCCCCCCAAACAGCAATTTCCAGTCCTAGACCCCCCCATTAGCCCATTTCCTGTCCTAGCCTCCCCATCAGCCATTTCCAGTCCAAGCCCCCCAATCAGTCCATTTTCAGACCTAGCTCTGCCATAAGCCATATTCAGTTCTTTTCTAGTCTCCATCAGCCCATTTCCAATCCTAGCCCCCCCATCAGCACTCTCCAGTCCTATATTAGCACACCCATCAACCTATTTCCAGGCCAAGCCATCACCGAAACAGCCCATTTCCAGTCCTAGCCATGTCATCAGCCATTTTCAGTCCAACCTAGTCTCCCGACAGCCCATTTCTTGTACTAGCCCCCCTATCAATCCTTTCCAGTCCTATCTTGGCCCCTACATCAGCCCATTTGCAGTCCTATCTCAGCTCCCCCAATCAGCCCATGTCCAGTCCTAGCCTCCCCATCAGCCATTTCCCGTCATAGCCCCCCCCCCCATCAGCCCATTTCCAGTCCAACCTCCCTCCAGTTAGCTCATTTCTAGTCCTGGCCCCACCATCAGCCTATTTCCAATCCTATCCTAGCCCCCCATCAGCCCATTTCCAGTCCTAGACCTCATCAGCCCTTTCCAGTCCTATCTTAGCACCCCCATCAGCCCATTTCCAGTCAAAGCCACCACCACAAACAGCCCATTTCTAATCCTAGCCTCCCCATCAGCCATTTCCAGTCCTAGACCTCCATCAGCCATTTCCAGTCCTATCCTAGCCCCCAATCAGCCCATTTCTAGTACTAGCCCCACCATCAGCCCTTTCCAGTCCAATCATAGCCCCTACATCAGCCCATTTGCAGTCCTATCCCAGCCTCCCCATCAGCCCATTTCTAGTCCTATCTTCCCATCAGCCATTTCTAGTCCAAGCTCTCCCCAAACAGTAATTTCCAGTCCTAGCCTCCCCATCAGCCATTTCCAGTCCTAGCCCTCCATCTGCCATTTCCAGTCCTATCCTAGCCCCCATCAGCCCATTTCTAGTACTAGCCCCCATCAGCCCTTTCCAGTCCAATCCTAGCCCCTCCATCAGCCCATTTGCAGTCCTATCCCAGCCCCCCATCAGCCCATTTCTAGTCCAATCTTCCCATAAGCCATTTCCAGTCCAAGCACCCCAAACAGCAATTTCCAGTCCTAGCCCACCCCCTCCATTAACCCATTTCCAGTCCTAGCCTCCCCATCAGCCATTTCAAGTCCAAGCCCCCCATTCAGCCCATTTTCAGTCCTAGCTATGCCTTAAGCCATTTCCAGTCCTATCCTAACCTCCTTCAGCCCATTACCAGTCCTATTTTATTTATTTTTATTTATTTACATTCTTTTATATACCGCGCTATTCTGCATCAGTGCGGTTTACATTGAACAAACTGAAATTACATTGAACAGGGCATTATAACTTGGAGATTACTATTTTACAGGGAACATGGGCTATGGAGGGTTAAGTGGCTTGCCCAAGACCACAAGGATCACCTGTGGGACTAGAAACCCCAGACCTTCCAGCCCAAGGTTGCTGTCCTCTAGTGGGATTTGAACCCCCGACCTTCCGGCCTGAAGTACCTTGCCCCAACCACTAGGCCACTCCTCCACTCCCATCCTATCCCCCATCAGCCCTTTCCAGTCCTATCTTAGCACCCCCATCAGCCCATTTCCAGTCCAAGCACCCACCCCAAACAGCCCATTTATAGTCCTAGCCTCCTTATCAGCCATTTCCAGTTCAGGTCCCCAACTCAAACAGCTATTTCCAGTTCTAGCCCCTCCAATCAGCCCATTTCCATTCCTAGCCTCCCCATCAACCATTTCCAGTCCTATCTTAGCCCCCCGTCAGCCCATTTCTAATCCTAGCCTCCCCATCAGCCATTTCCAGTCCTAGACCTCCATCAGCCATTTCCAGTCCTATCCTAGCCCCCAATCAGCCCATTTCTAGTACTAGCCCCACCATCAGCCCTTTCCAGTCCAATCCTAGCCCATACATCAGCCCATTTGCAGTCTTATCCCAGCCCCCCCAATAAGCCCTTTTAAAGTCCTAGCCTCCCCATCAGCCATTTCCAGTCCAAGACCTCATCACCCCTTTCCAATCCTATCTTAGCACCCCCATCAGCCCATTTTCAGTCCAAGCACCCACCCCAAACAGCCCATTTATAGTCCTAGCCTCCTCATCAGCCATTTCCAGTTCAGGTCCCCAACCCAAACAGCTATTTCCAGTTCTAGCCCCCCCCCCCCCAAATCAGCCCATTTCCAGTCCTAGCCTCCCCATCAGCCATTTCCAGTCCAAGACCTCATCACCCTTTTCCAATCCTATCTTAGCACCCCCATTTTCAGTCCAAGCACTCACCTCAAACAGCCCATTTCTAGTCCTAGCCTCCCCTTCCCATCAGCCATTTCTAGTTCGTACTCAACCCAAACAGTCATTTCCAGTTCTAGCCTCCCCATCAGTCCATTTCAGTCCTAGACCTCATCAGCCCTTTCCAGTCCTATCTTAGAACCCCTATCAGCCCATTTGCAGTCCTATCTCAGCCCCCCAATCAGCCCATTTCCAGTCCTAGCTTTCTCATCAGTCATTTGCAGTCCTATCCTAGCCCCCATTAGTTCATTTGCAGTCCTATCCTAGCATCCCCTTCAGCCCATTTCCAGTTCTATCCTGACTCCCCATCAGCCCATTTCCAGTCCTAGCCCCCATCAGCCCATTTCTAGTCCAAGCCCCCCCATCAGCCCATTTCCAGTCCCAGCCCCCCTAATCAGCCCATTTCCAGTCCTATCCTAGCCCCCCTCAGCCCTTTTCAGTCGTATTCTAGCACTCCCGTCAGCCCATTTCCAGTCCAAGCCCCCACCCTAATCAGCCATTTCCAGTCCTAGCCCCCATTAGCTATTCAGTCCTATCCTAGCCCCCCCTCAGCCCATTTCAAATCCTAGCCCCCACCTCAGGCCTTTCCAGTCCTATCCTAGACCCTCTATCAGCCCATTTGCAATCCTGTCCTAGTCCCCCAGTCATTCCATTTCCAGTCCAAGCTCCCCTAATCAGCCCATTTTTAGTCCTAGCCCCTCATCAGCCCTTTCTAGTCCTATCCTAGCCCCCCCATCAGCCCATTCCCAGTCCTAGCACCTCCCCTCCGAAGAGCCCTGCGCCTGTCTGCCTGGCTTCAGAGCGAGCCGGGGAGGCCCGAAGCCTCCACTCACCTCTGCACAGCTGCCGGAGTGAAGAGCGGCGTTTTCCTTCACTGTGGTGTTGTGTTCTCATGCAGCTTGCTGCGCTGAGTACCGAGAAACAGGAAATTCTTTTTAACCTCCAGCGTGACAGCAGCCTGCACCAGCACACAGCTGCTGGAGTGAAGAAAAACGCCTCTCTTCACTTTGGCGACTGTGCAGAGTTGTACGAGGACCTCCCTGGCTCCCTCTAAAGCCGTCCCTGCAAGCAGTTTGGAGCTAAACAGCATGTGCAGCATGAAATTGGCGCAGGGCCATGTGCGAACAACATTCCTTCACAATGGACAGGCCAGCCGTGATCCTACAGCTCACTTATGCCAGCTCTCAAGCTGCCCTGCTACATTTTATTTATTGATCTTACGTACTGCAGATAGTAAAACATCTGTGTTATTTGTGCAGTAACTTATATAAAATAACATTAAATAATCTGAAACAGATTAAAATCATATATGCTAAATTATACAATTATACTGTAAAAGTTATTGAATTATAAAACAGCGAGGTTATAAGAAATTAGACAGTTAAATGATAACAGGTAAAAACACAATAAAAATATGCGTTCTTCTCCTTTTTCAGAAAAACTGGTTTCATGAGCCAAAGTCTGGGTCTCCATATAGAAAATGCTCTATTCCATGTGCACACCTTACAACTGTCATTCAAGGGAGGAATATTTAATGTCCTGTGAACTAGAAGGAAGGGCACAGGTAGGTGTATATGGCACAAGACATACAAATAATTCAGGGCTAGAAAGGTTAGTGCTCTTCAACCTGGAAAAGAGACAGCTGAGAGGAGATATGATAGAGGTCTATAAATTAATGAATGGAGTGGAATGGATAAATGTAGCTCGATTGTTTATGCCATCAAAATATAGAAAGACTAGGGGACATGCAATGAAGCTACAGTGTAACCTATTTAAGACTAATAAGAGAAAATATTTTTTCACTCAATGTGTAATCAAACTCTGGAATTCATTAACGGAGGATGAAGTAAAAGCTGTTAGTGGAACTGGGTTTAAAAAGGTTTGGACAAATTCCTGGAGGTCCATAAACCATTATTAAAGGGTATCTGGGAAATCCACTGCTTGCCACAATACAAGCATTGTGGAACTTGTGTCGTTTGGGGAAACTGCTAGGTACTTATGAACTAGATTGACCACTGTTGGAAACAGGATACTGGACTTGATGGACCTTGGTCTGACCCAGTATGGCATATCTTATGTTCTTAAGTGCCTAAAAGACAAGAAACAAAACATTTAACTTGACACCAGGATTTTATAGGGACCCATGCAGTGTTTTCAGTGCTAGAGTTATATGTTCAAATGTTGTCAATCCAAAGATCATGCATATGGCCATATCCTGTACCATCTGGAGGGAATTAATAAACATATTGGGTAATACAATATAAATGATATTGTAGTAGTCCAAGTAAGAAAGAATTAAAGACTGAACTGCTGTTCTAAAAAACGATCCAAAAAGGTCACAAACATCTAAAAGTGCATATCTTACAAACAACATATACCATGGACAATCTTATTTATTTGAGGTTTTAAAGACAGGTTGGATTCTAGAATTATACTGTGACAAGGAAGCCTGTTTTGAGCCTATGAGTATAGAAAAGGCCAATGACTTAAACTTAGAGAAAGGAGAAATCCCTGAAGGGCATGGATTTCAGACCCCTCATAGAGAAAGAAACCTGAGGGAGAGAAAGTTCAGGCAGTCACACCCTAACTCCTATGACGTAACTGCAGGCTTGAGAGGTGATTACAATCACCTGGGAGGAGTGGAGGAAGGGCTGGAACCTTGGAGAGGGAAATATAAACCCCTGCTAAAGCAGAGGAAAGGAAAAGCTCAGAGGAAGGAAGAAGCTCTGGGGAGGCAGAGGTCTCAGGAGGTTCGGAGGACTCAGAGGATTCAGGGGAATCAGGAGTGGAACCAGGAGCACCTGCAGATCTCCAGGAGAGAACCCAGAGAGGAATACAGAGAGCTGTTCCAGCGAGGCTGGAAGGAGACAAGGAACTGTAGCGAGCACAACCAGGGAGAACTGCCCAGTGCTTCAGGTACTGACTGTCTTTATCGGGGAAAGTTGGGCTCAGGAGAGACATTAGAACCCCCAGGGAGGCTGTATTCTGAGCACTGTGTCCAGAGCTCAGAACAGGACACTGCCCTAACAACACCAGAGGATATGCAGATTGAGTTGGCAGGGGAGGAATTGCAAGATCTAGATATCCCCATGGACTGTACCCTGTGTCAAGCTGCAAGCATGGAATCATTATTCTAAAGGCTAGCATTGAATGAGAAAGTCTCCTAGAAGTAGGTAACTGGAATACAGCCAGGAATTGGGTTTGAAGAAAACTCCACGTGTTTGCATTTCTCAGGAAAGTGCTGAGTCACGCTGAAGAGAAAGCTTGTGAATGTTTGCTACTTGTTCTCTTATTTTGAGTTTAAAACCTATCCTGAAAGGAAGGAGGGAAAGAAGAGGTTGTTCCAGAGGAACTGAGTTATTCTTTTTGCTATTAAGTGCTTCACAAACACAAGGTTAAAAAGAAGTATTTTTACCTTGCTGAGCAGAGCTGTTTCTCTAAGACTGAGCAACGTGGTTAACCAGCTGCATGTGTTTAAAAGACTGTGAAGCAGTTATACTGATCTAAATGCTCTGTTGCAAATAATCCTGAATGGACAAAATTCCTGTGTACAGTTTACTTGAACCTTTACTTTAAAATAAATTCTGTCATTTGCCTTAACATCGGACCATGACTACACTTCTTCTTAAGAGCCAAATTACATGTCCCAGAATCCACCTGAGGAAAAGCTAGTTTATTTGAGCTCACCAAGAGAAGTTCTCCGTTACCTCGCCCCTCTAAGCCAGAGGCCAGGGGCAAGGGTGTGACAATACCTAGATATCTTACTCTCCTTTTAATTGGTTCAATAATATTACCTACGACTACCAAAAACTATCATGCCCTTAGTTTTAGAAAAATTGATGTGTAGCCCATTTTCCCAAAACCCATCTTAAATGGGCAGAAAAGCTTCAACCAACTTAGAGTCAACCTTTTTTGATAATTGGAAAGATATCAACTGCATAAAACCTGTAGCCAATGGAAAGTTTATCAAACAGAAGCACAAAGAAGGACCAAATATAATGTAAAAAGATCCGAAAGCAGTGATCCCCTGTGGGACCCCAGAAGATAAAGAAAATCAGTGTTATCAGTCCTTGTTTTTACTATATGTTCATGACCTATCAGAAAATATTTGAACTATGAAAGGACTTTTGCACCAATACCAATCAATCTAAGTCTGTATTAACACAATCAAAAGCATCTGTGAAATCAATGAATAACAGTACTTAAGCACATAAGGACATAAGATTTGCCATACTGGGTCAGACCAATGGCCCATCAATCTCAGTAACAGAAAGGAGACCAACCCACCTGCAGTACAAGCAGACACTGGAAAAGCAGGAGGCACCACGTCATTGGTAGGAACAAGAGCCTTTATTTTAGTGTGTCTCAGGTCAGCCCAACATGCGTTTCAGCATAAGCCTTCTTCAGGGGACAACGACCTCCAAAGACATATATAAATACATAAATAACAAATAGAAAAATACACATGATAAAAACATTAAAAATAATAATCATAATGATATATAAAAAAACAAACTAAAGACCCATTCACAAATTAAATGCATAAATGAGGATAAATAAATAATAAATTGCAAATGAAATATAATGAAACAAACTAATAATCTGACATGACGAACAATAAAATTACTAAGCGATTAAAACTGAATTAAAGAAAATATGAATGAAATGTAAGTCAAGCTAAAATATAGCATGGGTATAAAAACAAATCGAAAACAAAGTAAAAACTCACCTATTAGAGAAAGACACAATAGGATGCTTTTATCTTGGGCTCCAATTCATGCCAACGTGCTCTGTACACATAGCAGTTGGCCAGAGGAGGGTTGTTATTGACCAAGTTTTCACTCTTCAGATAATTGATAACTTAAAATCCTAGGGCTGCATTTTTTAAAATGCATTTTTGTTCTCATGATAAAAAGCCTTTGTGGTTTTAGACTTTTATCATATTTATTTATTTATTTTATTTTATTTATTTCTTTTTTATACTGCACTCTTTAGAATCTGTGGTTTACATGTATACTAACAGGTACTTTTTATTCCCTTATCCCCGAAGGGCTCACAATCTAAGTGTACCTGAGACAATGGAGGGTTAAGTGGCTTGCCCAAGGCCACAAGGAGTGGCCATGGGACTAGAGACCCCAGTCCCTCTGGCCTGAGCTTGCTTGTCCCCATGAGGGAATTGAACCCCCGGCCTTCCGGCCTGAGGTAACCTGTCCCAACCACTGAGCCACTCCTCCCTGCATATATTTCTTCCTCACCCCGACTCCGACACATACTCCAATACCATGGGCATTCCTCTTATGTACAATGTTGTTTTTCTCCCTCTTGTTTCCACGGCTATTGCTACACAATTTAGAGAGCATCCTATTATGTCTTTCTCTAATAGGTGAGATTTTGGTTTGTTTTTGATTTATTTATATACCCATGCTGTATTTTGGTTTGACTTACATTTTATTCCCATTCAGGGTCATTCTGAACCGCGAATAAGCCATCTGCACATACTCTGGGGACGTCTAGATGGTATTCCGAACGCGAGCCTACCTGCATGCACAAAAGAAATGTGCGTGTATCACTGGACGTGAGTGGGAAGGGGCGGGATGTGGGTGGGGAGGGGAGGGGTGCAGGCATGGCTGGCAGCGAAAATGTCTAGTGCGTATTCTGTTCAGACATGTGTACATGTACTACTTTATCTGTGGACGTCTATGTTATACCTGCTAAAACGTGGAATAACAGAAATAGAAGGAATAAAATGAAGTAAATAAGTGATATAAAATAAAGCAGGACATACTGTCTTGAACCCCACTGCAGCCCAAAGAGATGTATTGCGGTGACACTACCAGTGTGGCCGCCGTTTCCCCCAGGATGCAGATGTACAGGCCGCAATGCACATAGGAGGGACATGTACAAGATGCAGGAGAAGGAACAGGCAGCATTAGAGAAAAAGGGGCAACAGATACATATTGCCACAGTGACTGAGGCAGAGGGAAACACAGAACCCAGCAGGTGCATGAATAAATGTGTAATGCATGCATGAAACAACAAGATAACACCTGCACAATCGACACCAGTGCCCAACTAAGCCCACCCCACACACCCAGGTGCCCCCTCAACAGCAAAACACAGATCGCCCATACCCCCACCCTCCACCCCCCAACCCCCATCTCAGCATTCTGCATCCCTACCCTACCCCACCTCCCAACCCCAACCCACCACCCCCAACCTCCAACCCCAGCAACAGGCAGGCAGCCAAACCCAGGCCTACCTCAATCCCCCACATACCCTGATCTGCCCCTTCCCCTCCCCCGCCCATAGGCGACACCACTGCTGTAGCTGCTGCTCTCCCCACATGCCTCATGGAATGGTGGGAAGACAAGCAGGGCCCCACACCCTGGGACACAGGGCCCAGGATGCAGGACTTCCCCATGCTGGTGGACCCCGACACAGATGCCTGTGCAGTGGCCCATGTAGACACCCTGTTGGTGGATGGCAGGGCAGATGGTTGAGGCACACCAGCACTGGCAGGAGACACAGTAGCAGCAGCTGTGTCGGAGGCGTGGACACAGAGGGCAGCATAGGTGCACCAATGGGGACAGGCACACTCTGTGGCCTGCCGAACTGGGCGACCAGCAGGTCAATGTATGCCCCAAAGTGGCACACTGAGGCATTCAGATGATCGGTTGCTGCCAGCTGCTGTTCCTGGACCCCAACTGTCTGTCATGGAGGGCCAGCTGCTGTTCCCGCAGTGCCACAGTGTGCCTGAGGAGCTGTAGCTTTTCCCGTGCATGCGCCTCATGGCCCTCCTGCTGGGCGAGCATGTGCTCAATGCAGTGCACCAGCTGTCCATAGGTGTGTGGGTGGCACTGCCCATAGTGACCTCTGTCACCAGGCTGGAGTTGGGGCTCGGGTGATGATGTGAGCTAGTCCTGTGTCCCCTGAGCTAGTGCCCTCAGGCTCTGCACCACTGGCCGGCTCTGCACCCCTATCCACAGAGGCTGCAGACTAGGAGGCATCCCCCTCTGGTGGTGCCATAGCTCTGTCCACGACTGTGGCAGTGGAGGATTCACCGGTGGTGAGGCATGCATGGGGTCAGCACTGGGTCCAGCATTCATGGAAGCACCTGCTGAGAGAAGCAAGGATGACCAATCTAATGTGGACTCCTGCACGCAGCAATCCACCCCCACCCCCACACACATGGGCTGCAGCATTGCACTAAGGCCCCAGGGACACCACACCACAAAGGTGGAGGGGTAGCGGGGAGAGTATATCGCAGACCAGGGAGCTGCCACCACCACAGAGCCACCCGGTGAGATAGTAGAGGGAGATATGACAGTGCAACATGGCCATGCATGCCACACCCCATACAGACAGGACATGTGTGAGAGGGGGAGTGGGTAGTTCAATGGGTCCCCACACCATGGGTGCAAGCCTGGGGCAGGGGACATGTAGCAAGTGAATGGCAGCACAGATACGTACCTTGGACCGGTGGGCGCCATGAGGTGTCCACATCCCTGACGCCTTCCAATGTGCAGTATCTACAGTGGCTAGGACCCGCTGTTCTATTTCGGTGAGGCACATCCCCTGACTGTCTTTGCCCACCTGCCGCCACTTGCGCTTCATGTCCTCGATGTCCTGGTTGTTGTGGTAAATGGCATTCAACTTGCGGCATATGGCAAGCCACCTACTCTGCTTCTCATAGGCACCTACACGGGTTTCGTCAGTGTCCATGAGGATGCCGAGATTGGCCAGAACCTCCTCAATGAGAACAGTCTGCTCCCCATCGCTGAAATTACACTTCCTGGAGGACACCTTGGGAGCCATGGCAGATAAAACAGCAGCTCCTGAATGGTACTATCTTCAAGAGATGCAGTATTGGAATAATGATGTTTTTTCAGAGGTATAGCTATGCCGGCGTTACACGTTGTCACCCACCTCTAGGTTCCCAGATGCATAAAGCATGGGAGCTACAGTGGGGCCTCTTCTTAAACAGCGAGGGTGTCTCAAGCAGGTGTTGAAATGCCCCCTGGGATTTGTAGTCCCACAAGCTAATCTAAGAGTGTAGTTGCAGTCGAGTAGCAAGGCTTCAAAAGAGGTCTTTTTATTTACCCGTCCCGGGTGAATTTTAGCACATATGAACAAAGGACAAAAACCATACTTCTGGTATGAAATAAAGGCAAACTACTATAACAAAAATGAATGCTTGTATCTTCAGCCTCAAAATCATATGCCGAGATACAAACTTGACCATATAGTGAAGCAATGAAATTATTTTTTTGTCGGAGCAGCTACCACAGTGAGGGGAAAGAGAATACCCCAAACCACTGTAGCCAGTCCTTTTTAATCAAACTAATATTTAAAATTGCATTGTATAAGTGTTTAAAAAGTACACTTAGCTGAAAACGTCGGCGGTGTCCATCACACGCCACAAAATTGTATCACAGGAACAGGCTATGAAGACTAGTCGAACAGCATCAGGAACGACGTGGCATGTTTCGGGGTCAAAAAACAGAGCCCCTGCATCAGGTCCCAGCCTATTCTAGCCAGAGCAGCCTTGAAAAGCGTCTTCACCCAGACGGTTTATATCATGAACAGGTGATTAGTACATGGATGAAGGTCCACCCACAACTGCCGGCAGGCCAATCAGAAGTCTTGTGGACTATGCATTTATTGTCCCAACACACTGGTTGGGGTTTCCTGGACTGATAAACATACTGGTAAGGACTATACCACCCGGTGGAGAACTGACTGTCTGACATCTTTTGTAGTCTACTTGATAGTTTGTCCTTGTGACTTTTACTATGTGGGCCGTACTTCAAGATCCCTTAAAAAACGATTGGGAGAACATGCGTCCCGTTTGCGAACAAGTACTGTATCTGCTCCGTTGGTGGACCATTGTATGAAGACTGCTCATAGTTTCACAGATCTACACTGGCGTGTCTTGGATTTTGTTCCAGAGAACCCGCGAGGGGGTGATCGCCTTCGTGCTTTACAACTGCTGGAACAGCGGTGGATTTACCGTTTACGAACTGTCACCCCTTTGGGATTGAATCAACAAGTAGACTGGCATACCATTTTGTGATTGTTTTCTTAAAATTGACTTTTAATACAGGCTGCTTTTGGCGGGCCGATCAGTTTTGATCAGCTGTGAGAGGGCGGCGCTGTGTGGTGTTCCTCCCCTCCCTTCTGATTGGCCTGCCGGCAGTTGTGGGTGGACCTTCATCCGTGTACTAATCACCTGTTCATGATATAAACCGTCTGTGTGAAGACGCTTTTCAAGGCTGCTCTGGCTAGAATAGGCTGGGACCTGATGCAGGGGCTCTGTTTTTTGACCCCGAAACGTGCCACGTCGTTCCTGATGCTGTTCGACTAGTCTTCATAGCCTGTTCCTGTGATACAATTTTGTGGCGTGTGATGGACACCGCCGACGTTTTCAGCTAAGTGTACTTTTTAAACACTTATACAATGCAATTTTAAATATTAGTTTGATTAAAAAGGACTGGCTACAGTGGTTTGGGGTATTCTCTTTCCCCTCACTGTGGTAGCTGCTCCGACAAAAAAATAATTTCATTGCTTCACTATATGGTCAAGTTTGTATCTCGGCATATGATTTTGTGATTAATTTACCGGGATTGGGTATATTTTGTCTTTTGTATCTTCAGCCTGACAAAACAAAGGTAATGCAAAACAGTCCTTATTCTTAAAACAAGCACGTTTCTTCACTTCTGTTTCCTTAAACAGATTCTCTCTCTGGCCAGTTCAGCACAGTGAAGAAATATCATCTGAAATTATTAGTGTACAATCCATGTAGGATTCAGCAGGTGTTTCATCACAAAAATCACATTGCATATCCTCACATGCTTCCCCGGAGCTATCTTCTATAGGATTGTAACTCAGGCTACTTTTAAACAATCCCTCTTCTCTGTTAAGAGGGCTCCCCTCCTCCTCTCTACTGGAGTAAAATGGGAGGTTACCACACATTGCAGAGTTTCCTTCCTGAGAGCCACACACTCTTGGGCAAGTGTAGGAAAAACTCTGACTTTCTGCTTCCCTTCTATTATGAGGAATAAGCCTACCTTCTGGCTTGGTTTTCACAGAGCTTCTGGGCACAGGAAACTTAACAGAGCTTTTCTCAAATGAAAGCCTCTCACTGCCTTTCTCTTTCCATTTCTCTTTGGGCACAAAAGTATCCTCCAGATAAAAACTTTTGCCCTCCTGGTACCTGTTCTTAGGAAGATTCTTTCCCACAGCTTTTCTCAGCTTGCCTTCAGAAATACCTCCGTGGCTCAGACTACTGGGCTTTTGTTCAGTCCTGCACTGCTCCCTGAAACAAATCCCTGGTATTCTCTCCTGGGCTTCTTCCTGTAGGATTCTGTGTGAGTCTCCGTGTGAAGCTCTGACCTCGTGTCCAGCTCTCTGGTCAAGTTTGCAATCAGCTCTCCTGTTAGCTCTCCAACCAGCTCCTGCCTCTGCTGTAACTCTGACCTCTGGTGAGTGATTTTTAACTGCGTCACTCTTGGTGTTTCTCTGAGCCTCACCTCCCCCCAGCTGTCCCTCATTACCTAATGGGCTATGAGGTAATCTACTGCTTGGGCGTGCTCTTACACCTGGTACTTCAGTTTGTGTTCGTTGTCCATAGCAACCCTGGTCCATGTGCTGTTCTAACTTGTCACTATTAGAACTGCTCTGCTCAGATTTTCCTATTTCCATAGGTACTATTTGATCCACCTCATGACAATGTTTTATAGTGAATGAATGTACAGTGACGTATACGACCAAATGCGTGGAATATGGAACATGTATGTGTGTGTGCACGCATGCAGATGTCCACATTTGCCACACAATGTATAAATATGTGTGTGGCTCTGCACGTCTTTCTTTTTTTTTGAATACTTTATTTATTAACCAGCATAAAACATAACAACCATTACAGGTAAAGGTAATTAGCCACAGCGGAGTGGGGTCTTATCTCCGCCAAGGTCTAACAGTATATAGTTATGTAACAAATCCAATCTTAATGCACAGTTGCATCCATCACTGGTTAAACAGTTTTTCAATTTTATACCTACACCCCCACCTCCCTTCCCCGTCCCCTTCCCTTCCCCTACCCCCCTACCCCCCTAACCCCTTTTCACCCCCCCTCCCAGCATCGCATCCCGAACTCCATGTCAAGCAGCAAACCTTCGTGAGGGCTTGCACTCCCCTCCACTCCCCCAATTCCAGGCCATTAGCGGCCCACATTTACCACTTCACTCCGGCAACGGGAGCCTAAACTCTGTATATAGGGGCCCCAGATCAGCATAAAGTTGGCCCATCGCTTCACTGAGCCCCTAGCTCTCCATCGCTCCATCAGCATCAGTTGGTGAAAGCTATTGCGCCACTCCAGAAACGTAGGTGGGTCACCATCTCTCCACTTGTGTAGAATTGGGCCCTTCCCCACCAAACATGCTTTTCGTACCAATAACCTTTCCCATCTCCCTCTGGGCAGGGTTGGATGTAGTTGATCAAGAGTGACCAGAGGTCCAGTCCAGGGAAACCTCTGATGCAGTAGTCGCATAATGTAGCGGCTAATGTGGGACCAGTAGGGAAGGATGCGCCTGCACTGCCACCACATATGGGTTAAGGTGGCCAAGGGTTGAGAACACCTAGGGCAAGACCCATCCTGCGTGATAAGACTCCGTAGTGCCCGTCTTGGCGAGAAGTGCACTCGAGTTAGGGCCTTATATTGGAGTTCCCGCCATCGCGCTCCCTCCACCAACTCCACTATCCGCCTCACCGCCTGGCAAATCGTGCCCGGAAATACGTCCCGTCCCAATTCACCTCCCCAAGCCATCTCCACCCTCCCATAGTCCGGCCTAACCCCGAAGCATGCTAGCCGAGTCTTCAGTCCGGCTATCGTCGGGGGCGTGTCTCCCCCCAGCTCAAACATTTCGATAATCTGTGCCGACCTATCCACCCCTAAGTCCTCTTTGGGCAACGTAGCAATGTAGTGAGAAAGCTGGAGGTAGGCAAAGTAGTGGGTGGGGGGCAGTCGATATTCCTCTTGTAGTTCCAAAAACGACTTGCACTTGCCCGTAAGGTCTACAGCATGTCCTAGATATCTCATTCCCTGCCTGTGCCAGAGCTGGAACGCTCCAGAATCTGTACCTGGCTGAAAGTGTACATTGCCTCGGATGGGTAGCCAACTGGATACCTGCCAATTGCGTTGCCAAAAGCTATTTAATTGTCGCCACGTACGTCGCATCGCATTTAGCATAATATTACGTGTGAGGCGCAGTGGCAGATGGGCACCATCCACATGTAGGGCCCCCACCAGTGAGAAAGGAGCCACAAAGGCTGCCTCCAAGGCCCTTGGTGTGTAAGTATCTGTTCCCCCTAGACAGTCCCCAACATGCCGCGCCTGACACGCCAGGGCATATAATCGTAAATCTGGAAGCCCAAGGCCTCCGCTACTCCATTGACCAATCATGCGAGACATCGGGATCCGCGCTCTCGCCCCCTTCCACAGAAACCTTTGAATCTCCCGTTCCATTCTAAGCAAGTCTCGACGTAATAACCATACAGGCAAAGTTTGTAGCCAATAAAGAATGCGGGGCAGGATCACCATTTTAACTGCCGCGATCCTTCCCAACAGTGACATTGGTAGCGGGTTCCAGGCTCGCATTTGACGCCGCATCCCAGATAATACATTCTCAAAATTAAAATGATAGAGATCTTGCGGTAATCTCGTCAGGACAATACCTAAATATTTAACCCTATGATCGGCCCATTTCAAGGGAAATGTCTCTCCCCAACTGTCCCGCAACCTCCCCGAGACATCCAAGGCCAGCGATTTAGCCGCATTGATCCGAAGACCGGCAAAACTGCCGAACCGCTGGAACTCAGCCATGAGGCGCGGTAGAGACTCTTGCGGAGCCTGCAGGTGCACCAGCATGTCGTCGGCAAAGGCCGCCATCTTGAATCCCTGGCTACCCACCTCAATTCCCCGGATCTGCCCATCTCGCTCAATACACCGTATGAGCGGGTCTAGAGACAATACAAACAACAGGGGGGACAGTGGACAGCCCTGCCGAGTGCCCCTATACAACGGAAAGGGGGCGGATAAGACCCCATTACACAGCACTCGGGCTGTCGGAGTATCATATAAACTTTTCACCATATCACAAAAAGCCTGCCCAAACCCATATAATGGCAGCAGATATTCCAAATACTTCCAGTCAACCCTATCGAATGCTTTTTCGGCATCGAAACTCACCAGGATGGACCGCAACTGGTGACTGTGCACCCAGTCTAAAGAGGTTAATATACGTCGGATATTACGAACGGCATAGCAGCCACGTACAAATCCCACTTGTGATTCGTGCACAACGTCACCCAATATTCCCGCCAGGCGTTCTGCCAAAATTTCGCCAGCAACTTTGCGTCGAAGTTTAACAGCGAAATCGGTCTATAGGAGGCCGCTTGCAGCGGATCTTTATCTGGCTTCGGTATCAACGTGATATAGGCCTGATTATCTCCCCATCTCCTACTGCCTCTCTCTATTCGTTGACGGTAGGTATCTACTAGCAGGGGGCCCACCCAGTTGGACAGGAGTTTATAAAACTCAGCACCATAGCCGTCTGGGCCTGGAGCCTTATAACAGCTGGCTCGCGTGATCACGGATTGTACCTCCTGTAAGGTTATCGGTTGCCCTAACTGAACCCGTTGCGCTTCGGACACCTTGGGAAGTTCCAACTCTTGTAAGTAGGTCTCCATGGTATAGTGATTATGCTCTTCCGCAGCATATAATTTCTGGAAAAAGCCTTTAAATAAAGCACTGATCACCTCCCGATTTTGCTGGAGTTTCCCTTGCTCATCTCGGAGGGTAGCCACCCCTTTCCCACTTCTCGGGCCTTTCAAGCAACGGCCTAATAGCTTCCCTGGTTTGTCACCAAAACAATATAGGCGATATTTATAATAGAGCAGTGATTTCTTGGCTCTCTGGTGGAGTAATTCATTTAAGGCTACCTGGAGTTCCCATAACCGTTTCCTGTTAGACACTGTGGGTGAGTGGCCACTAAGCACTATCGCTCGAGACACTTGTTGCTCCAGCCGAACAATTTGTTCCGCTAGTAGTCTGCGTTTCCGAGCCACAAACCCAATGATATCCCCTCTCAACACCACTTTGGCGGTTTCCCAGACCAGCTCCGGGTCATCGCCGTGCGCCTCGTGGTTGAGTTCAAATTCACGCCAACGTTGGCCCAGAAATTGCCGGAACTGGCTATCTTTGTATAGCTCTATTGGGAAACGCCATATACGAGATGGACTGGTTCCACCCCCCCAGTGCACCTCAATCCAAGCCATAGCATGGTCGGAGATCTCCAGGGGGCCTATCTGAGCGTCGTCCACGTGCGCGAAGGTAGCCGTAGAAGTCAGAAGATAGTCTATTCTCGCACTAGTCCCATGCGCCCGTGAAACATGGGTGAACTCTTTCTCGGAGGGGTGCAAGAGTCTCCAAGGATCTATCAGGCCTAATCTCGTCCGAAAACGTTGTAGCACCTGTGAACCAAGTGCTCTGTCTCGCGTCCTTCGGCCGCTGGAGGTGTCCAAGTCCACGTCAAACACCCCGTTAAGGTCCCCCCCCAGTAGCAGAGGTACATCAGGTAATTGTTCCACTTTGGCAGCAATACGATCAAAAAACTCCCGGTCCAGTGTATTAGGACCGTAAACATCTCCTAGTAACACCTCTCGATCTTCCAATAAGCCCTGCAGCAACAGAAATCTCCCAGTCGGGTCCACCACCTGACTTTGCATTGTGAATCGCACCCGTTTGTGTATTAAGATGGCCACACACCCCTTTTTCCCCAGTGCAGGCGCACCCCACACCTGACCAACCCAATCTCGACATAATTTAGCATGTTCGTCAGCTGTTTGGTGGGTTTCCTGGAGCAGCGCAATATCGCAGCGTTGCCTAGCCAATGCCTTCAATACTTTATAGCGCTTGATCGGGCTACCCAATCCACATACATTCCAGGTTATTACCCTCAGAGCCACACCAAGTGTTTACGGCATAGTTGCCAACACATCGTGTTAGGAGGGACCCTCCCAGCCTGGAGCCCTCTCCCGTATTTATCAGCACCGTTTATCCTACATTTCTGCATGGAGTTCAGAGTGCGATGCCCCCACCCCACCCCTCCCCACCTCCCCTTAATCCCCCTACCCCCTTCTGCCGTTAAGCCTCTTCCCATCTCTCCCTACCTCAATCCTGACCCTCCCCCACCCCGTGTCCTCTAAACCCCCCCCAACACTCCCTCCCACCTACTTCTCCTCTTCTACAGGACTCCCGACTCCTACCCCCTCCCCGGAAACCCTACCAAGACCCCTCTGAGTGTGGCCTGTCACCCCCAGCCGCATCTATCACCCACAGTGCCTTAAACCTTCAGTTTTCCGCTGGTATGCACGGAGAGGCTATAGCTTTCTTCCAATGCCCCAGCCATATCAGATCTGAATGTTAGACTGCAATGGGGCGTTTCCCCCCCCCCCTTCACAGGGAACGCCAGCCAGAACCCTTCCCCCGTCCAGGTTATCCCTCCCAGTCCCTACTCCTCCCACTGAGGCACTTTCGCTGCCGTTGATGTGTACAGCCGATCATGCTGGTCCCGCATAGTAGGGTCGACCACCTCAAATCGGGCGGGCCCCAGCTAGCTCCTACAACGGCAAGCTCCTTTGTCTCAGGCCCTCTCTCCCTCTGCCCCCGCCGATCTAATGCTACGGCCGCGGCGCTCTGCAAACGTCCAGGCCACTCCCCCACATAAAGTGCCGGCAAACGGCACCAGCGAGCAACCAATCTTCGGGCAGAATCTTCCCTCCCTCTCTTCTGGGGCCCCTCCCCCCACATTAAACGGGACTATGCTGACTCCCCTTGCACGATGGGACCGGAGTTCCTATACAGAATACACACCCTCAGCCCGGTTAATTTACATTGTGAGCATACAATCTTAAATACAGACCAGCAGGAACTAATAAAAGAGAAGTTTGTAAGAACTAGTAACATTGTTACCCTGTCATGCACAACGCAGTTCTTTTGCAGGGAGAAACAAACAAGATATAAAGTTGCTTCTAGTAGGCAATAGCGTTCTCTGCCCACAGCCAGGCCCTCGGGTAATCCTCCCTCCCTCTCTACCGGGGGGGGGGGGCACCCCTCCCACGGCAACGGAGCCATATTAGTTCCCCTTGTAAAGCGGATCAGGGGCTCTAACCAGATATATGCCCTCATCTATGGAAGGGACATTTTCAGCATAGAATATTACATTCTTAACAGTAAGAACTAACAGAAGGGAGATTACAAAAATTTAGTAACTTTGTTACACCATCCTGAATTGAGCACTTCACTTCACAAAAAGAAACAGAGAAACAAAAAACAACAAAGTTACTCCCAGTTGACAGTGTCATTCTCAACCTATATCAAAGTATTATGTCCAATGTGGCCTTGCCTTTCCCCAGCCTTCTTCCACTTACAAGAGGTTCTCCTCGCAGCACAGAGCAGCTGGTTCTCGCAAGTTTCATTTGGGAGATGCCGATACAGCCTTCTGTTGGGTGCACAGCCATTGCACATAATCTGCTGCAGTTTCCGCCGATTCGAAGGTGCGGTGGGCACCATCACAAAGCACGTGCAGCCTGGCTGGGTATTGCACGGAGAATCGGATCCCAGCCGCGATCAGCTGTCCACAGAGGGGGGCATATTCTCGCCTTTTTCGGCTCACCACCACAGAATAATCTTGAGCCACACGAAGTTTAGTATTGTTGTAGGACACTTCCCCCTTCTGCCGGGCTGCTCGGAGAATCAGTTCCTTCTGCGGAAAATGCAGAAACTTCGCTAGTACAATTCTAGGGCGAGGGTCTCGCGTTTGCTTAGCGCCGACCCGATGCACCCGTTCGATGTCGACGTTCCCGCCGAGTTCACCGTCTCCCACAAGATTTTTGACCAGATCCGCCATGTAGCCTCTAAGATCTTTATCTGTTACAGTTTCAGGAATCCCCAGAAAACGCAAGTTGTTTCTCCGTGACCTGTTTTCCAGGTCGTCAAGCTTGGCTTCTTGTGTAGATAACTGGGATTTGAGGCCTGCCATCTCCGTGGTCAGCATCTCCACCTTCTCTTCCACTGCACCCACGCGGTCCTCGGCTTCTCGCAGCCTGTTGCCCAGTTGATCCACTGAGGATTGCAATCCGTCCATTTTACTGTGGAGAGCGTCAAACTGGGGCATCAAAGCCGTCGTTACGGCAGCGGATAACTCATCCAGGGAGGTGGGCGACTTGGGGGAAGCCGGCATCGAATTGGGGTCTGCCATCTTACTCGGGCCGGCACCCCGTTCCCGATCTCGTCTGAGGGCTTTAACTGCCGTCGCCATGCAGCTCACTCTCCCCCACTGCAGCAGGATAGTCCACTGGCACTCCGAAGCACGTTAGTCACCTTTCGGGTGAATAAATGCTATTCGTCACGGTACTAAATCGCCGGTTTTATCTCTGCACGTCTTTCTTTTCCCATGAGCAACATGTCTACAATGTTGTGTGAGTTGACATAATGCCAGATATCAGATTCTACAGCCATTCTGCCACTGACACGGTACGTGTCAATGATGTGACTGGGATGGTATGTGTGCTGGGGCCTGTGCCCCTGATGCATGTGTGCAGTGCCGGTGGCCCTGTAGATGACAGTGGAATGCATGGGCCTGAGTGCAGAGGTCAGGTGCCTTGCACAGGCACACACCACAGGGCAGGCTGATGTGGGCATGGGGCTGTCTGGGGCAGGGGATGACTTGCTTGCATTAAGACATGGCAGGGCCTGACCATATGGCACCCCTATGCACTAGACCATCCCCACATCTGCGGCCTCATGCCCACACAACTGCACCGTGGTCACTGTACAGGGGGTGAATATGTTTGGACCCCACAGGCACACACCTGTAGGTGTGTTGTCACCAGCACCTGAACACCTAGATGCAATGGCATGTGTGGAGCAAAAGACACCCTAGCAGTGCACATATGGGTGTGCATCCGATCCTAATGGGCATGTCCACAGGCACATATGTGACCATGCAACAGTGTGTAGTGGATGAGCCACACACTGGGTGCCCTGGTAGCATGTGTGTGGGGGGGTGCAGGACCAGTGGTTTAGTGCATCTTCTGCTCTCCTGCCACCCACAGGGGGCATCGGGGGGCATTAGGTGGCACTCCCCTGGGGCCCAGACTGACCATCATCCTGTCTCAACCTCCCACAGGTTCCAGAGGCAGCAGGTAGGTCCAGAGCCATGTTTGCCATTGCCCTTCTAGTGATCGCCGATCACGAGCACCGACGTGCTGCACACCAACACCCATAAGCCATAGTCCCCAGGCCCCGTGCCCAGTACCTGGACATCAGCGATGAGGGGTGCTGAACCCGGTACAGGTTTGACCATGAGGCATTCCATGACCTGTGTCAGGAGCTGGAACCACAGCTCGCTACACAGGCACACAGACAGGACACAGTGCCTATCCGTGTGAAGATGCTCGCAGCTCTAGCGTTCTTGGGGACAGGCACATTCCAGTCTATTGTGACAATGGCAACTGGGCAGAGCCAGGCAGTGGTGTTGCTCAGCATCATCCAGTTCCTGGATGCCTTTGTGGGACGTGCTGCACATTACATTTCCTTTCCACACATCCCACAGCAGCAGCAACAGATCATGCTGGTGTTCAGCGAGATTTCAGGGTTCCCATCCATCCTTAGGACCATTGACTGCACACATGTGACCCTCCTCCCACCATGCCTGCATGAGGCAGCATACAGGAACCAGCTATCTGGTTTCCACACGGTCACCAATCTCCCTCCCTGGCCCCTTCTTTCCCTGGTACACCCATTTCACTGGTTTCCACTTTTCGTTATCTCGAGGTGCTCTTTGATTCGGATCTTTCTTTCTCTGCCCATGTCTCCCATATCTCCAAGACCTCCTTTTTCTATCTCCGTCAAATCCGTGCAATTCGCCCCTTCCTCTCTCCCTCCGCTCTTGCCACCCTGTTACTAGCTCTTGTTATCTCCCGTGTTGACCTTTCTAGCTCCATTCTCTCCGGCATCTCCAAATTGCAGCTGACACGACTACAGAGAAATCAGAACACCGCCGCCCGATTTGCATCCTACTCCTCCCCTAGGGACCACGTCACTCCCCTTCTCTTCCGTCTTCACTGGCTTCCCATATCCTTCTGTATTCAGTTCAAACTTCTCACACTTGTTCACAAGGCGCTTCATACCACTACCCCACAATATCTGGCCGACTTAATTCACTTTCATACCCCTAGACATACCCCCCGCTCCTTCCATCTCAACCGCCTCGCACTGCCCCCTCCCTCACCCGCTCACCTTCAATCCACCCTTTCCTCAGCCTTCTTTTTCATAGGTCCCGCTCTCTGGAACTCCCTCCCCTCCGCTCTCCGCCTTGAGCCTCATCACCCCAACTTTAAACATGCCCTGAAGACCTACCTCTTTTCCCTTGCTTTCGACCCTCCTCCCTCCTAGCCCCAACCTCTTCCCCGTGTTTGCTGTCCTCTTCTCGCACTCTTCTCTCTATCCTTTGTTGAATTGTAATTTCTTTTTCACTTTCCAGCCTCGTGCCATCCTGTTCTGAAGACTTTATTGTAAACCGCTCTGCTTATCACTGAAGGGCGGTCAAGCAAATACATAAACATAAACATAAACATAAAGGCCTATCAGTCCCTGAACATGAGGTTCATCTGCAACACCCGGATGGAGATCCTGGATGTCATGGCATGCTTCTCTGGCTTGTGCCATGATGCCTACATCCTGGCCCAGTCAGGAACACACGCGGACTTTGAGGATGATGCCATCACCGGTGGCTGGCTGCTTGGTGGGTGGACACAGGATGGCATCTCACACACATGCATGCATACCCCCAGAGGCACACGGGTATGGTCAGCCATGTGCATGCAGGCAGGCCATGCCCACAGGGGGGCCACACCATAGCTGTGGGTTGCCCATATGTGGCATGGGGGCTACTGGTACCCCTGCCATTGCATGGCTGGCTACAATCTCTGCATGGACATGTTGGGGGCTGGGGCTTTGCCATAGCTGGGGATGCACAGGGGTCAGGGCTGGCTGGCCCCAGGTATGGGGGGCACCACATGGCATGGGTGAAGCACACATGCATATTGGTCCTGGTGGGGTGGCATGTGGTACATGGGTATGCCGACACCTGCATAGCTGACCATAGCACAACATGTTGATGTTCCTGCCAATGTTCTTCTCCACAAGTGACATGGGATACCTGTTGAGAGAGTGGCTCATGACCCCCCTTGTCAACCCGTGCACACCTGAGGAGGTCAGATACAACTGGTCACACCAGCTGACCTGCTTCATTATTGAGCAGACATTTGGCCTGCTGAAGACCCGCTTCTGTTGCCTTGACTGGTCTGGTGGAGAACTGCTGTATGCCCCAGCCAAGGTATGCAGGATATTCCTGGCATGCTGCATAACTACACTCTGCGTTGAAGGTAGCCCATGCCTGATGCAGCAGTCAGCAAGTCTGAGGTGAGGTGGATGAGATGGTAGCCCCCCAGATGTCTCATGTCCCCTCTACCTCCGCGCAACACCGATCTACACACTCTGTCCAGTCCTGGCCATCTGCAGCTGTACCCAGCTGCAGCCCCAGCTCATCCATTGCATGGGGCCATCTGGTGCAGCACCGCTGCATCCCCTGTACCTGGGGTTGCCTGCCCCACCACTGCAGCCACTGACAGACAGACAGGTCCAGTATGTGCAAGGGGAACACCCACCCTGGCAACCCATCTCCTCCTCTCATACATAGTTCGGTGGCATGCCTGTTGCACTGATTTGGCTCTCCGGTGCCTGCTGTTACTCCACATTCTTGGTGCCTGCATGGGGGTTGTGTCTCATGACTGAGCATGCCCTTCCCAGCCTCACATTTGGTGGTCCCCGGCCGCTGTCCTGTTCCTGGCTTCCCCACAGCCCGAGCCCCGCTCTGGCCTCTCAAGGCCAGGGTCGGACTGCATCCCCTGTATCCCTGCCCTAGCAAGCTGGGCAACCGAGGTTGCCTGCTCCACCACTGCAGCCACTGACAGACAGACAGGCCCAGTATGTGCAAGAGGGAGACCCACTGTGGCACCCCATCTCCTCCTCCCATACACACTTCGGTGGCATGCCCTCTGCACTGATTCAGCTGTCGGGCACCTGCTGTTACTCCACATTCTCGGTGCCTGCATGGGGGTTGTGTCCCTTGACTGAGCATGCCCTTCCCAGCCACACATTTGGGCCCTATGTGCTGCCCTGCCCCCTGTGGCCCCCTATGGGTCCTATTCCGATTGGGACATCCTTGCCCTTGTGCGCCCGATCGGATTGGTCCACACAGGGGCAGACATGATTCTGTTCCCAGAGGGTGCATCACGCCCCGTGGATTCTGCATCGTGACTAGGTCTGTAAATGCAGGCTGGGATATGATTCTGGCCAGCCTGCACGTACAGGCCTCTACCCAGCTAACCTGGTCGTGGCTCCTGAATGGAGCCATGGCACCATGGCTTCCCATTGCCATGGCTCCACACCTCCATTCCGTGGGGGTCTCAGATTGACCCCTCACGTGGATATACACACAGACGGAGTGCTCCATGGTTACTGGGTTTATTTATGGCACAGTGGTATACAAAGACACAAACGGCTATGTGCTGAACTGGTAACCCCCTAATAATGGCCACCTAATTCCAGCACCTCATCCCATTGGCCCAGATGGGGACAGGAGCGCCTCTGTGAGCCACTGCACTGCCTGGGTGATGGCCTGGAGATCACCCCTGATGCCCTGAAGGTGCTCCACTATTCATCCCAGGGGCCCTGCTGCTACAGGGGCTTGCTCTGCAGCAACCATGGTGCCCATGCCATGCTGTGGTATGCCAGTCCATGCCTCCTCAGCAAATGCCTCAGTGCACAGCACCTCATCAAGCTCCAACTCACTATGGACACACAAGTTCCCAGCCCCGCCCCATGCTCCCCTATCCCTTCCCTCCACCCCATGGTCCCCCAGCCCCTCCCTCCACCCCTGCCCCTCCCCTATTTCTCCCTCCACCCCCTGCAGGAAATATCTGTGGGGCAGGAGGGAGGTATCTTACATATGCACGTTTCTTTTTCCCCCCCAGGTCCGTCACTTCAGCTGCCTACCTACCATACCACTTCCTGCATACATTGGATCTTGTCACATCATGCTGCCACATCTCCAGTGCCATCTCACTCCAGTTCGGGGCTTGCCCTGGTTCCCTTGGCCTCCTCTGTCCTGTGTGCCTGTATTGCTGACTGGCCGGGCCATGGGCTGAGAGGGCCACAGAGACAGTACTGCCTGCAAAATTCCTCTGGGACCCTGCTGCATTTGCTGCCTGTCCTGTGGTGCATATTGTGGACTTTGCATGCTGGTTTCAGACCTGGCAGCTGACATGTCCTGTTATACAGTTGGGAGCATGCATTTGGGCTGCAGCAATCCAGAGGGGCACTACCGTGTGTGTGGTGTGGTACCTCTACACATTTCAGGGGAGGGACCTGACCATGATTATGTCTGCTGCTCTTACTAGGGCTAGTCAGGTGGGCCAGGCAACAGCAGATAGTACTGGGATGCTTGGGTGCATTGGGTGAGATATGGACAATGGAGGACAGGTTGTGATAACGCCTCTGTTATAGTGCATTGCAAAGGTATTCATCCCTTCTGTATTTGTCCTGCTTTGTTGCATTACAACTTGTGGACAGATACTGCCTTCTCCGCTGTGGATCTTTGCAGCTCCTTCAGTTTTCTCCTTGGTGTCTTTGTGGCATTTCTGCTTTATGCCCTCCTTGCCTAGTCTGTGAGTTTCGGTGGGCGGCCTTCTCTTGTCAGGTTTGTCGTGGTGCCATGTTCTTTATACTTTGTTTTAGAGGGGTTCATGGTGCTTCATGGCATCTTTGGTCTTTGGGATATTGATTTATGCTGCAGCCCTGGTCTCTATGTCTCTGCAACTTTGTCTCTGACCTGTTTGGGGTGCTCCTTGGTTAATCTGTTGCTTTCTTAGTGGTGTTGCAGAGTCCTGGCCTTTTGTTACAGGTATATTTCTACAGGCATCATTTTACAGGTATATTTCTATAGGCATCAGGTGGACCCTGCTGCCCTCATTATGTGACATCTGTAGTTATTTGGTTGGACCTGATTGTATTTAGGGGTTTCATAGACAGAATGTTGGAAACAGATGCACTCACACCTTTTCAGGTTTTACTTGTTTCTTTCTGTATACAAGGTATTGTATTGTCCTTTCACATCACCAATTTTGGCTATACTATTAGGTCCCTTACCTAACATCCAAATGACCCCCCATCTTCATTCTGGGTTGAACATCATGCGACAAAACAGGACTGACACCAAGGGAATGAGTACATTTGCAGGCCACTGTGGGTCTTCAGTGCATCCACATTTGTGGTTTTCTATGCCATTCTGGTGCCCGCCCCTTCCAATGGATGATCACAGGTTGGGGATGATACAGAAGGTGGCTACGAATATGTTTGATGGTCTAGATTTTGTCCATCTGCAGACAGATCTATGGATCTTTTAGGTATATGTTGGTGGGACAGCAGCATTTGTATACCTCCATGGCATATATGCACAGGTTGGGGCCTCCTTCGATTGTCAGCTTGCTCTGCTGCACGATGTCATTGGATGGGGGTGGTGGGGGATAGACTCAGGTGTCGTATGCAGGGATGTTTCTTTGCAGACACAGTAGTGGCTGCATGGTATAGTTTCCCATTGGAGGTGGTGGTGCTGTGGATAGTATCAGACTTTATAGGGCAGGGGCAGACACAGGGTTCTCTCAGGGAACTGTTGTGGTGATTGTTCTTGGAGGGTAGCCTAGTTCAGCCATGTGTTCTATTATTGCCATCATGTTTCTATGTTTCTACTGTGCTGTGTTTTGGATTACAGTATCGGGCCATGTTGCTGCACTGTTACATACAGTAGATGTGTTTCACTGTGTTCATGTTTCCTTTCCATATGTGCTTTCTTTTTTGTCCTTTCTGCATGCATTGCCACCATGCCTTTCTCTTAGGTATTGTGTTTCTGTTTGCTTGTTTCCTGTGTGAGCCCAGTTTTGTGTGTTTATAGTCATTTGGTGGTGTGGTGGGTCCAGCTAACCCTTGTTCCTTTTGCCCTTTTACTTTGCGGCTACTTCCTGGCTCTTTGCAATGTTGTTGTCCCACCACATGCATTTCTCCTGCCTCCCCCCCTTTCCTGCTTTGACCTACTTACTGTGCTAGGGTGGTCATGATTCGCTCCCAGTCCCTGCGTGCTGCTGCTAGGGCTGGCCATCTGTGTGCCATGGGGAGCAGGACACGTCATTCTCTATCACCAGCCTGCGGAGCAGGTGGGTCTGTGTCTCCGAAAAGTTGACCTGGCGAGTTGCCATTTTCTGAGGTGTTGTATGGGTCTTTCAACGGATATGGGGGGGTACTCACTGTGTGGGAGACAGTGCAGGTGGGCACATTTTCAGAATTGCACACCCGCGGCATAGTTCCATACTTGCACGTGTGAGTTGCACATGGATACGACGCTTGGTTGAACACACATTATATGTTTAATGGCATAGATGTCCAGCGCCGTGTTCTGTGCGCCATTGCACATTGTGTTCGGGCACAGAATCCCATCTTTGTTGGGGATGTACACATGTTGTGCGTTTACCTCCGCCTGGCACGTCTTTCTCTGAATCGGCCCCATTGTCTTTAATTTGGTTTTAATCGCTTAGTGATTTTATTGTTCATCATGACATGATTATTAGTTGGTTCCATTATTTATATTTCATTTACAACTTATTATTTATTTCCCCCCTTTTTAGGATACAGACAAGCAAAATGAACTTACCTAACAGCTAAGGTATAGATATGTAAGCAGGGTTGCACACCCTTTTATGATTTTATGATTTTTTTATTGTTTTATTATTTATTTATTCATTATTTATAATTTAGTTTATTTAGTACATTTAATTAAAATTCTTTTAGTTTTAAAGTATGTGGTTATTCTAATAGTTCCTTTAGAATATATATGTTTGTATTAATTGTATTATTATCATTTCATATTATTTAATGAGTTTTATATGTAGATATGATTTGATATGAGGATACAACTTGGAGTCTGATAAGGTTTTAATTTTTTGTTTTTTGTTTTTAATGTTTTTAATTTTCTAATGATATATATGAGTTTTAATGATAATTTATGTTTGTGTATTTATGAATGTAGCACGCCTAAATCCCCTGAAGAAGTAGAGTCGAAACACGGCCTGTGTCGGGCAAATTGGGCTTTTTTGCTGTGGAAAAATTACTGTTTTTCTAATAAATAATTCCTTCCTGTTTAACCATGGTTTTTGGACTGGGTGAGATATATTTGTATCCACTGCCCCCATTGTGTTTGAAGTTATCTCATGCATATTCATTAGGGATATCCTGAAAACCTGACTGGTTTGCGGCCCTCCAGGACTGGATTTGGATACCCCTGGCCTAGAAGGCAGAGGGGCAGCCTCAAGCCTAGCACATTATCTGTCCTGGGCTCCTTGGGGTTGAGTACTATCTTATTTCTCTTTTTGCAGCCACTGCTGTGGGAGGTGACCCAACCTCATCCACTGCACAGTTTTACCATCTGATCTGGTGGCTGTCTCATTGCTGTCCATTCATTCGAGCTGCATCTGCACATATGTTGACTCTTTGCCGCCATGTCCTTGTGCCTTCTACTTGTATTAGCTGAGCTTAAACTGTGAGTTCGTTCCAAGCCCTGAGCTGTGCATGTTGCCACACAAGGGGGGGGTGTGCGCCTTAATTACACATCTTAATTACATGCAGGATATACATGTGTCTGTAGCACATGCATAAACTTTGTGTGTTCCTGGTGTATGGGCCCTGGGTGGGTCTGATAAATGGGCCATGAAAGCTACTGTACCTTAGATACTCATATGTCGGCTCCAAGAAATGCTGCCTGGCCTGTGGCAAATGTCAGGTTAGCTTGGTGGGTATTGCACAGAGGACCCCAATAACCCTTCTGGTGGGGACCCCTTAAGACTAACCGATAAAAGCACCTCTCCACTGATGCCCTCGGAGCAGATGGCTGCAGTGGCAATATCGAAAAGGACAATCTCCTGCTCTCAAATTCCTCCTCTTGCAGTCCTTGTCAGTTCTTGCGAGCTCTTCATACTCCTCAATCTGGGGAAATAAGCGGTGACCGGGAGCTTTCAAGCCCTGGACCATGCTCTCTGGAATTCTTCTCCTTTCTCTAGCAAGCATGGTCTTTCTGGCAGAATAACATGGATCATGAGGCCTTCCAATCCTTATGGCCATCCTCCACACAGCTGGAGGAGAGACCCACAATGAAGAGCAGCCAGATCCCGGTCTGTATTCTTCCATGGAAACGATCCTGTCAGCAAGTGGAGATGGGAGACTCAGAACATCTCCCTGGGGCTCAGGACCCTGGTTTGGACTCCTGTAGCTTGGAAAAGTAGTCCAGAATTGAGAAGGGGGAGATCTTGTCACTTGGAGTAGCAGTGATGATATCATGGGAAGTTTCTAGTGTTTTCTTTGTCTCCACATCTGCTGGTAGGGGAACACAATCCATTTATCTGGACTGGTCTAGAAGGACTCCAGGAAAGGACATTATATGGTAAGTACTCCAAGAAAGGACATTATATGATTTATATAGACTCCCCTGTTTCTTCCAAGTTTTCAAATCCCTGTTAAATGTAAAATGTACTACAGTTATTATGTATGTATATGTTTTTGTTCCATGTGAACCGCGCTGATGACAATAGTGCGGTATATAAGAGATGTTAAATAAATAAATAAATAAGTAAAATGTCACCTTTCAAGCCCCAAGTTGATTGGGCACCATTTTTCTAACCTCCTACTTTTTGTAGACCTTGCAACATCTGTACCCATTGCTTTACAGACAATGGTCACAGCCATCCAAGAGAAATGCAGTCTGTCAGTCTGTACTCTTGGTAAAATTTAGTGAGTTCTTTGAATGGGACCAGTATATACTGGGAGGTCTATGGCACTTAATTCCACTCACTCCTCTTCCTTTCTTAAAATAATGGAATCCAGTCCAGACTGTGTGTTCAAAACCAACTAACAGCAATCCATCAGAGTGTAATAAAAATGACCAAAGACCATTAGTCTAGACAAATCAGGGCTAGAAATAGAATCATTCACCAATATTAGGAATATCAGTTTTAGTACATTGCAGTGTACATATACTAAGCAAACAGCTAGCTACTCATTATGGATTATAATATTTTCCAAGTAATAAGTTTGGAAAAGCACCATGGGCTTCATATTTAAAGTTTCTCGAACAACCAGCACACTAACTTTACCACATTTACAGTTGGTGTCACAAATCCTGCTAGGCAAATTTCATTGAGATAGTAATCCCTAAGGACCAACCAAATTCACGGGAAAAAATGCGCTATTTCACGGGAGGTCTTTGAAAATTCAACATATTTCATGGAAAATTCACGGGAGGTCTTTGAAAATTCAACATATTTCGCAGAAAATTCACGGGCCTTTATTTCAATGTTTTATGCGAACCTTAACTAGCAGTTATAGTGTCTATTTCAAGTAATTGCTGTCAACTGTCAGAATGGAGGACAAAAACCACGGCCAACACAAGGAATATCCATAAAGAACTTTATTGAAGAAGACACAATTAAACAACAAATACTCAGGCATTCACAGTTTTGAGTTCTTTACAATAATCACTTGATTTGTCAAATTGCTTGTCAACAGTCTCTGGCGCTGCGGTGCACTGACAGTCGTGTATTGGCTCACACTTCTTTCAGCGTCAACACTGTTTGTGGGCACAGATAAGTATCGTAGCACCAACCGGCTCAACAGCGGGAATCTGCCAGTGCTTGCAAACCACAATGATGTGACAGACGTTTCTGCGGGAACATCTACAGCCATTGCTTTGTAAACTGCAAATTCAGCCAAGAGATGACGGTCATCCATTCCAGGTATGTTCTGTATCAACTCATCACATTGCAAAAGCAAGACCTGCGTAAAGTCAAACACTCTGACCGACTTCAAGAAGTTCAGCCCTGGCTGGGAGAATCGTTGATGACCTGTAGGTTTGTAATATTGACTAAGCTTGTCAGTGGTATCTTCAAAGGCTTTTTTGTACTTGGCGACAATGGCAATACTTGCTTCGTATTCTGCCCAAGCCAGAAGTCTATCACTTTGTACACCAGATGTATGCGAACATCGGTGGACTCAAAACCATGTGAGCAAGTCTACAAGCTTCACTCCATTAGCAGAGATGAAGTTCACATCTTCTGCGACGACAGCAGGATCATCAAGAAGCTTGTACAATTCAGTCAGTGCATTTGTTGCATCTCTCAGTTGCAATTCTTCAGCAATGAAATCTTTGTAGAACTGGATGAATTTGGCATGGTGCATAACAGTTTTAAACCAGCTGTTCCACCTGGTAACTACTGGGATAAGAGGCAGCGGCACTTCTGTTTCAGTTTTCACAGCCAAGAACTCCTTGTATCTGCGCTTCCTAGCGGAGCAGTAACTAAAAATGGACTTGAATAATGCCACCAGACGATCGACGTTTTTGAAGTTTTTTCGCCAGGTCTTGCCAACCAGGCTAACAATGTGCGCGTTGCATGTACAGTGAACTGCGTTCTGTAGCACTGCTGCTATTTTCTCAAACACTTTGGACATGTATGATGCATTATCAGTTACGAAAGCACTAACATTATTGTAAGAAATTCCCATGTTAGCCACACAGGCAAGTACAGCTTGGCTAACAGTAACTGCATTTACCTTTTCAAGATAAATGACGTCAGCTAAATAAGCAGTCGGACGAGTTGCAGACGCTTTAACTTCAGTAACAAACAAAATATGCAAACAAAACCTGTCCTGAGAATCGCTGGCTTCGTCAGTAACAATCGCAACGGATGGCGCAGCTGACAAAAGTTCCTTCAATTGTTGTTTGTGGTTGGAAAAAACTTTCTGTTGGAAGTCTGTTCGCAGGTGTTGTGAAGCAGGCAAGAGCCCGAGGTTCGGAACGTGGTTTTGTAGGTAGGAGCGCAAGGTGGGATGACCTAGTTTTTCCAAAGGAATGTTAGCTTCAGTAAATGCTTCAACCAATTCAAATACAGCCATATTGTGCGCATCCCTCGCTTCCGTGCTACGTGAAAATATTCCCGTAACCGTCACCTGCTTTTTTGCCTTTCTATCCAGTGCTTCTTCTGCTGCTTTTCTTTTGGAAGCATGAACTGATGATTCCAAGTGCCTGTCAATACTTCCTTTCCTGGTGTGATCAACAGTAATGTTACAGTACGAACAAAATAATTTTCCAGAATCGGCATATAAAGTTCCCTTTGGATACTGCTTAGCTCGTTCTGCACAAGAGACATGTTCAACTTTCTTCATTATCGACATCATTGATGCACTTTGACATAATTCAAATTTTAATTCAGACTAAACGCTCCCAAATTGAAGCACCCTGCCTTCAAATTATGGTGGTGGCAAAGAATACTGTGTATACTGTGGACTACCTGAATCAGGCTGTAAGTAAACGCTCCCAATTGAAGCATCCTGCGCAGTTCTTTTTATCAGGGCCCAGAGATGACATTGGAAGGGCTGCCACACACAGGTCAGCAGCTCAATTGGTGGTAGAAGAGATTGAAGCACCCTGCGCAGTTCTTTTATCGGGGCCCAGAGATGACATCAGATAGGGCTGCTCCCGAACCAGCTCTCTCACCCCTCCGTGGGAATCAGGCTGTAAGTAAACGTTCCCAAATTGAAGCACCATGCACAGTTCTTTTATCAGGGCCCAGAGATGATGTCAGAAGGACTGCCACACATAGGTCAGCAGCTCCCGAACCGGCTCTCTCACCCCTTCGCGGGAATTTCACATTTTTCACGGAAGACGGCCAAATTCACGGAAAATGCCACGGCCGTGAAATCGCGAATTAGATGGGTCCCTAGTAATCCCCAATGTAACAAATAGTCCAAAATAATCATGTACACATTTTTACCTTCATATATCTTGCATTCTAACATAGAATAGGTTTGTAAACTAACACTATGTATGTAGTTACTTTTATCTGTGTGACAGTGAACCAAGGAATTGTGATTAGTATCCAGTGCATGTTTCTTAGGTAACCCAGGAGAAACCCTATGTCCAATAATTACATCTATAGGGAAAATCTCAAAAGCAATCATGATGGCACTATCAGTTGATCTCTGCAATATCAACACACATGGTAACAAAAAAATATCTATGTTAACCAAAATAAACTATAAGACATATTTGGAGCACACAAAGGGGCAAGTCCCCTTTTCATGTCCCTTCAATGGCATAGTGCTGGCTGTTTAACACTTAACAAAAGAAGGTCATCAAGAGCTGTGATGAGGAAGCAGCAGCACATGGTATAGAGACCAAGTCATCGCTGTGCAGCTGTAAGGAACAGTCAGGCCTGTCAGAGGTGATTCAGGTGAACAGGGCCCAATTGTTTCTCTGAGATGATGCGATGTAAGGAGGGTCATTGTAAGGTAGAACATGGACTCACAATCAACAGCCTGTGTGGCCTGCAGCAGCCAGAGACAGCTTTCTGACTCTGGTTTCTGCTGTGGCTGTGAGCGGGAGAGCCACAGCTGAAGAGCTGCTGGCAGCAAGTGCTTTCCCTTCAAACCATGCAGTGGCCACGGGGATTGCAAGCACAATGGGGTCAGCCTATCCTCAGTCTATGATTTTGGTGGGAAGTGCCACTATGTTGTCTAGGACTGTATTTGTGAACAGAGATCCCTGTGAAGTTCTGAATTTAGCACCAGCTGAGGCAACAGCCCATAGATCATGATCAACCATCCCCAGGGAGGTATCTGGGGGTCAGAGAGACTCCCTCCCCCCACATTTATCTTGCTATTGCACTAAGAAACATAGATTCATGATGCCAGAAAAAGACCACATAGTCTATCTAGTCCATCCTTCCATACAGTAGTCCAATTTTTTCCTTAAGAGCTTTTCTGTGTTTGTCCCATGCTTTTTTGAATTCAGATAATATCCTCGTTTCTACTACTTCCACTGGAAGACTATTCCATGCATCTACCACTCTTTCCATACAGAAATATTTTAGCATATTACTCCTAATTCTATCCCCTTTCACCTTCATCCTATGTCCCCTCATAGCAGAGTTTACTTTCACTCAAAAGAGACTCTCCTCTTGTGCATGTATGACACAGAGGTATTTAAACGTCTCTATCATATCTCCTCTATCCCTCCTTTCCTCTAACTTATACATAATAAGATCTTTAAGTCTGTCCTCATAAGTTTTTTAACAAAGACCACTAACCATTTTAGTAGCCACCCTCTGCACCGAGACTCCATCCTGTTTATATCCTTTTGAAGGTGCAGTCTCCAGAATTGCACAAAATGCTCCAAATGAGGTTGCACCAGAGACTTATACAGAGGTACTATCAACTCCTTTTTTCTGCTGACCATTCCTCTGCCTATGCACCCAAGCATCCTTTTGGCTTTCACTGTAGCCATTTCTATCTGTTTAGCTGCTTTAAGATCATCAGAAACAATCATGCCCAGACTCCGCTCTTCTTTCATGGACAGAAGTACTTCGTCCAATACATTGTACCGCTCCCTTGGATTTTTGCAGCCCAAATGCATGATCCTGCATTTTTAGCATTAAATCTTAGCTGCCAAATTCTTGACCATTCTTCAAGCTTAGCTGGTTCACTCCTCATGTTATCTACTCCTTCCTGGGTGTCTATTGCAGATTTTGGTATTATCTGCAAAGAGGCAAACCTTACCTTACAGCCCTTCTGCAATATCACTAACAAAGATGTTAAAAAGTATCAGACTAAGGACAGATTCCTGCGGCATACCATTGGTAACTTCCTTCTCCTCAGAGTGAGCTCCATTTACCTGTACCCTTTGTCGCCTCCCACTCAACTAGTTTCTAACCCAGTCAGTCACTTTAGGGTCCATCCCTGAAGTGCTTTGTTTATAAGTCTCCTGTGTGGAATGGTGTCAAAGGTTTTACTGAAATCTAAGTACACCACATCTAGGGCTCTCCTCGGCCCTACTCTGTGGTCACCCAGCAAAGAAATTAATCAGATTTGTCTGACAAGACCTGCCTCTGGTAAACCCATGCTGCCTTAGATCTTGCAATCCATTGGACTCCAGAAACCTCACTATCCTCTCTTTTAGTAGCATTTCCAATAATTTACTCACCAAAGAGGTTAGATTTATCGACCTGCAGTTTTCTGTTTTTATGTAAAGTGACCACATGTGCCTTTCTCTAGTCCTCTGGGACCACTCCTGACTCCAAAGAAGCATTGAAAAGGTCAGCCAGTGGAGCTCATAGAACGTCCTCAAATTCCCTCTGTATTCTTGGATGTATCACATCCGGTCCCATCGCTTTGTCTACTTTTAGTTTAGCTAGTTCCTCTCGAACACAATCTTTTGAAAACTGTTTTAAGATCCCCGTCACTTCTGTTCCTATTTTCTGAGGTCCTGCTCCTGGCCCTTCATCTGTGAACACAGAACAGAAATATTTGTTAAGTAATTCTGTTTTGTCTTCATCAGATTCTACATATTTCTCCCCTTCATCCTTGAATCTGATAATACCACTTTTGCCCTTCCTCTTCTCACTAACATATCTGAAAAATGTCTTATCCCCATTTTATTGCACTTTTTCTTTTTGTATCTTTGCTTTCCTGACTACTTTGCTAGCTTCTCTAAGTTTTTTTCAAATATAGATTTATTTACTTGATTTTATATATTTACTGCACTCTTCCTCTCTCTCTGCGATCTCTTATATTTTATGAAAGCCTCCCTCTTTTTCTTCACCTTTTCAGCTACTTCTTTGGAGAACCATAGTGGCCTCCATTTCCTTTTACATTTATTTACCTTTCCAACAAAAAGGTTTGTTGCCCTTAAGATATCCCCTTCAATTTTTCCCATTGTTTTTATACATCCCTCAACTGTTCCTATCCCGCTAATGACTCTTTGAGGTATTGGCAAATTTAGTTTTCCTAAAGTCTAAGTAAGGCCCTTGCTTTTGGATGGATTTTATCAGCCCTAGTCCTAATACTGAAACACACCATCTGGGTGATCACTACATGAGAGATGATCTCCCACTATGACATCAGAAACACTTTTCCCATTGGTAAGCACCAACTTCAGTATGGCCTTTCACGTGTGGGTTATGTTACCAGTTGCCAAAATAATTCTCTCTGCAGAGAATCTAGGATCTCCTTACTTCTAGATGACACCGCAGCAGAGATGTGCCAGTCAGTATTCGGCATATTGAAATCACCTATCAGTAGCACTTCTCTTTTCATGGCAGTACTGTGTATGTCTTCTATTAAATCTCCATCCACTTCTCCCTGTGAGGGAGATCTGTATAGCAAATGGATTTCCCTTTCCCTCTTTCTAGCTTAACCCACAGTGCCTCATCACTCTCTCTTAAGCCCTCTAGTTCTATAGCTTTAATATTATTTTTTACATATAGTGTCACTCCTCCTTCCCTTCTTCCTACCCTATCTGTCCTGAATAATGTATAGCCTGGTATAATAACATCCCAGTCATGGTTGTCCGTGAACCATGTCTCCTTAACCGGCACTAAATCCAAGTAAGCCTCTTCCATTAAAGCCTCAACATCTGGGATCCTATTTCCCATGCTATGGGAAATTTCTACACACTGCTTTCCAGAGGTTACCCCTTTTATCAATTTCTACGGAAGTATTTAATCTTTCACTTGCTGTGGGCTTTCACTTACCTGTGGGCTTTCGTTACCCATTCCCAATGAATCTAGTTTGAAGCCGTCTTCAGTAGGTTAGCCAGTCTGCTGCAGAAGACACTTCAACCCTTCTTGGACAGATGAATGCCATCTGCAGCCCTTGGAACATCATCCCATGGTCCAGGAAACCAAAACGCTCTTGATGACATCATCCACGCAGCTGTGCATTTGTTGCCAGGATTCTTGGCCTTGCCCTTTACTCTTAACAGGGAGGATTGAATAGAACGCCACCTGTGCACCTATTTGTCCAACCTCTGTCCCAGAGCCATGAAGTCACTTGATACACTCAGAGGGATACCTAGCAGTATCATTTGTGCCGACATGGATGAGCAACATCAGATAAAAATCAGTAGGCTTGATGAGTTTCGGCAAATACTCCGTAACAACTTGGATTTTGGCACCTGGCAGACAGCACACCTCTCTGGACATCATGTCTGATCAGCAGATGTACGCCTCAGTACCGCTCAGAAGAGTTTTCTTCCACCACTATCCTTTATTTATTTATTTTATTAACATTTTTATACTGCGATTTCCAGAAAATCAATCGCGGTTTACAAGTAACAACAAATTGACTAAAGCAAAACAGTTATATACTCAGTTACATGGAACAATGTAGAACTATTTAAAATGGTATGATAAACATTTAACTATATACATGAACAAGTTAGAGAATATTCAATGATGTAGGTTACAGATTAACAATACACAGCTCTTTGTGTGTGGTGAGGTAGTATGCACTGGGTTAGGTTTGGGAGGAAGGTGTCCTTGAGTCAAGTGTATTGTGTTGGTCTTGTGTACCAAAATGGAGGGTAAGTAAATGAGTTTTAAGGTTCTTAACGTTTGGAGGTCATTTAATTCTCTAAGGTTGTCAGGGAGGGCGTTCCAGAGGTAAGGGGCAGTGTGAGAGGATGCTCTGTTATTTGTTATCTTTCTAGATTTCCTAAAGTCTTTTGGTATAGCAAGCTTATGTTTATTCTGGTTGCATTGAGTACGATTGTTGTTTTCTTTTGAGATGAGAGTGGATAAGTGGGAAGGTGCAATGTTACTGATGAGCTTGAAGGTTATTACAATAATTTTGTAATTTATACGGTTTTTAATGGGTAGCCAGTGGAGCACATAAAATGTAGGTGAGATGTGTTCCATTGAATTGATGTTCATAGTTATTCTTGCAGCCAAATTTTGGGTTAGTTGAAGTTGCCTTAAATCCTGTTTTGTTATGCCTTGTAGAATGGAGTTGGCAAAGTCAAAGTACGGGGTAATCATTGCGTGGATGACTGATTTGAGATTGTGTTGGTGGAGAAGAGGGCGGAGTTGCTTTAAGAGTTTGAGCTTGAAAAATATCTTTTTAGTTGTTTGCGTTATATGATATGTCATGCCGAGGGTGCGATCAATGATTACACCTAAGTATTCCACTTGATTTTTAACTGCAATGTTCATGCCATTGATCAATATTGAAGTGGTTGGGGGGGGGGGGAAGTACTGGTTTCTGGTCACGTACATAGCCTCTGTTTTTGAAATGCTAATATAGAGGTTATGGTTCTCTAGCCATTTCATAATTTCTGAGAAACAATCAGTGAGTGGTTGGAGTGATGGTTTTGAGGTGTCAAACGGGAGATATGTCATTATATCATCCGCGTAGATATGATAATTTACGTGGAATCTTTTAAAGATGGAACAGATGGGTTGAAGATAAATATTAATAAGTAGGGCGGAAAGAATGGAGCTTTGAGGAGACCTTGTTCCTGTTTATAAGGATCTGAGATATGCTGTTCAATTCTTACTTCCTGTGTTCTGTCCATTAAGTATGATGTGAACCATTTAAGTACTGTATTATTGACCCCGATCTGTTGCAACCTAGTTTGCATTATTTGGTGGTTAGCGCTATCAAACGCAGCTAAGATGTCCAGAAAAATAAGAAGAAATGCTTGCTTTGTGTTGTCGATACCTCTTACAAGTGTGACAATTAGAACTGTGAGAAGCATTTCCACTCCATGGAATGGACAAAAACCATATTGCTGATCGTCTAGAGGGGCAGAGGAGTCAATGTGATCCTATAGTTGAAGTTGAACAATTTTCTCTATTAGCTTAGCCATGAATGGGAGGCTTGATATGGGTCTGTATGAGATGGGGAAACTTTTGTCACTGGAATTGTTTTTCAGAATTGGGCAGATTTGAGCATTTTTCAGGGAGGCTGGTAGATAACCATTCCGGAGTGAGAGGTTGATGATGGGAAGGCTGTATGAGGAGAGTTCAGGAATTGTAGCTTTTATCCAGCTTACTGGACATGGATCAAGGTAGGATGTGGTAGTGTTAAGTTTGGAGATAATGTTTTTAAGAGAATATTTTGATGTAGGGTAAAAGGTTGACCAATGGGTAATATGCATAGGGTGGTCATTGATTTGGGTTATTACGGGTAAAGCCTGTTGCTTAAGTTTATTCTTATAGTGGTTGGCTAAGATCTGTGGAGATATTACATTATTGGTAGTGCTTTTGTTGGCAGTGTTATTAGTTAGAGATTAAACAATACAGAATAGTTCTCTTGGGCGGTTTAAGGACTTGGCTATCACTTTAGAGAAATAGTTTTTCTTAGAAGTGTTAATGGTCTCTCTATATCATTTGAGAGTAATTAAGTAGATTGGTGGGTATTAGATTTTGATTGACACCATTTACGTTCAGCTTTGTGTAGCTCTGCTTGTAAACGTTTTATTTCTGGTTGGAACCATGGTGCATTTTGTCTTTTTGTTGATTGGGTGTGGAGGGAGTTTGAAATGGCTGCATTTTAAACGGAGGTATTCCAGTTTATCATAGCGTTGTCAAGGTTTGTAGGGTCTTTATCTTTATCTTTATTGGGTGAGGCTTTGAATTGTTTGATTCAAAAAGTCTTCCTTGTTAAATTTTTTGAATCTACTGAGATGGTGAGTCTGTGAGGGTCTGGAGGAGGCGGTGTGATAATGAGGAAGTTGAAATTTTATAAGGTGATGATCTGACCAATAGATGGGTTGGATCACTAGTGTTGAGGGATCAGCCTTCCTCAAAACATCCGATCAATACCAGACCTTTTGCAGTTTCGAAAAGCTTTGAAACACTACCTCTTCCTCTTGTCTTATCCATTAAACAATACAGATAATACAACCTACCCACAGACCTTCCAAACATACAAATTCAATACAGACACCCCACAGACCTCCCATACACAATACTGAAGCCAGGATGAGATCATGTCTGTTATATTAATTAATTACCCTGTTATCCGAGTTGTATTTCCTGTTTTTTCTGTAAACACAAAGTACCGTTGAATTGTGTAACTCCTTGTTTATTGTAAACCGCGCTGATGCTGAATAGTGCGGTATATAAGAGACTATAAATAAATAAATAAATAGTATATTGCCTTTACGGTGGGTATTTTTATTAATAATTTGGACATAGTCCATCTCGTCGATGGTGTTTAGGAAGGACTCCCTGTGGATGTCTGACAGAGAGGGTAAGTTGAAATCCACAAGTAAGACAAGGGGTTTTGATTCAGTGGAAGAGCCTAAACGTTCCATGAACATGTCCAAGTTATCAGGTCTTGGGTCAGGTGGTCTGTAGGCCAAACAAATGAGGCATTATTTTATGTTTTTGGTGAGGATATCTATGTTTGCTATGTTGTCTGAAGTTATTAAGGATGCTTTCAGTGATTCTTTTGTGATGATGAAGGCTCCTCCTCCTCTCTTTGAAGATCTGTGGGTGTGAAAGATTTCATATCGTGGTCTCTTAAGATGGTTGATTATAGCTGCGTCAGTATCAGATAGCCAAGTCTCAGTAATAAAGATAATGTCAGGGGTGTGGTCTGAGAGCAGGTCCTGAAAGATAGGGAGTTTATTTCTCATTGATCTAGCATTGACAAAATAGCAATTAAGAAATTTAGGCTCAGATAGTGGCACTTTTGGAGTTGGTAGAGGCGTTGGTTTTATTCTTACGTTAATTAATCTGTGGTGGTTTTCTTTGTGGTTGTGGTCATTATTGTAAATGTAGGGGCATATATGTATCGGTTTGGGTTATAGATAGAGGGAATAGGATAGGCGTATGAAAGGTTTAAACCCTGTATCATCACTAATGCAGAGATTAGAATGTAGCAGATAAGGAGGACCTTTGTAGCTGATAGACTGGTTGTGGCCATGTTTATATTAGTTGAGTGGTCTTATATTGACTATGTGGCCTTGTATTGTTGATAGTAAGTAAAATTCGGTCTGCTAGTGTCAGGCTTATTTAGGGTGATTCAAAAGGGGTTGATGACTGTGTCTGGTTGAAGGGGAAGCAGCAGTAAGTTATATTATAGAGGTGACAGATCATACATATCATATACATCAATGATACATTTGGTAAAACACTTTGACGTAAGAACAGATGTTAAATATTATCATATAGTGATATTTATGAAAATATGAGTACAATATGAGTCTCTATCAGTTGAATGTGTGAGATTATAACTTACTTATTGTAGCAGTTGCGTCTGGATTTGGGGTTGGAAATAAACAAGAGTTTTTAGATTCTTGTGCGCCATTGGCTTCTGATGATCTCGCCACGGGCTCCTGCCTAAGGGCCAGGCCAAAGTGCCCTCTAGCGAGGCCCTCAGGCAGGAGCCCGCAGGGCGCGAGTGTGCCTCAGTGCACGCTGCTTTTTAAAGGTGGAGAGGTGCAGCCCTGATTGGTCGTCAGTGCGGGGAGCAGGAGGGCTGTTCGTGCTGCTCTCGGTGCTTGTTCTTTCGTGCCTCAACGCACACTGCTTTTTTTTTTTGCTTCCTTGTGGTCACTGATTCTGCAACTTGGGGGTGCTTGAGCTCTGATTCTTCCCTTTCCTGGGATGCTTTCACCTTCTCCACTTCCAGGGCTGCATACTGGTTCTTCAAGGGCTGGAAGAGTTGGATTGTTGATTCTGCAGGCTCTGGTGACTCATGTCCAATTCTCTTCATTCTGTAGCCTCCCATCTTCATCTCTGTCAGAGAGCTTGGATATTTCAAGAAACAGCTCATCAGTGTACTTCTTACTGTCTCGAATGCTTTTCAGTCTCACCACCTCTTCTCTGAGCTCCTCCACTTGTTTCATGAGAGCTTCAGCTTGCATACATCCTGCACATGGAACCAGTCCTTCAACTGGCATCAGGTTCTCTGTCTGAACAGAGGCAGAAGCTGTAATGGGGTAACAGCTTTGGCAATATGATTTTTCCCAGCCATTGTTCAGCTGGTGGACCTTTGGTACCTGTTGAAGTTAAAGAGAGAGACCTACCAACATAGATCAGTGCGAGTACTGTCAGACAATTCAACCACAGTAGCTTACATCAGTTTGGTTTTTGAAAGGGTTCAGCTGTGGAATGAAGACTACTCTCCACAGGTCATAGCCCTCCCTAAGGAAATTTAAAATAGGCCTGTGACATTGGATTCTCAGGGAAGTACTTGAAGGGATCTAGGCCACAGTGTTCAGACTCTCTCTCCCCTTCATTGTCCCTGTGTATCTCTGGATTTTTGATATAAGGATTACTATTGTTGTGCTATGCATTCCCTAGCCTTTTGTGTCTGTCTTGGGTTTATTGTCTGTTATAGTAGCATAGTAACATTGTATATGACGGCAGATAAAGACCAGTATGATCCAGCTAGTCTGCCCAGCAAGGCGGCAAGAGTAGGTCACCTGCCGCTCTGTGCAAGTCACCCCTCCCCATGCATTTGTTTAGGCGTGTATCCACTGCTCCGTGTAGATCACCCCTATTTGTTGAGATATAAGAGATAGTTATATTTATTTTGATTTTATCCTGTTGCTATAAAGGGATCCACTGTGTCTGCCCCATGCCATTTTGAATTCTGTCACTGTATTTGCCCTCACTACTTCCATCAGGAGGGCATTCCAAGCAACCACCACCCTTTCAGTGAAAAAGTATTTCCTGACTTTGCCTTTCAGTTTACTCTCTTGCAGCTTCATGTTATGCCCTCTAGTTTTACAGCTTCCCTGTCTCTGGAAGAGGTTTGTTTGTTTTATTACTCTTTAAGTATTTAAAGGTCTGAATCATTTCTCCCCTGTCCCTCCTCTCCTCAGGAGTGTACATATTTAGGTCTTCAAGCCTCTTCTCATAGGTCTTCTGGCGCAGGCTCCAAATCATTTTGGTCACCTTCCTCTGAACTGTTTTATATCCTTTGCTAGATATGGTCTCCAATACTGAACACAATATTTCAAGTGAGGCCTCACCAGCGACTTGTACAGTGGCATTTGTACCTCTTCCTTTCTGCTGGTAATTCCTCTTTGTATGCAACTCAGCAACCTTCTGGCTTTTGCCACTGCCTTGTCACACTGTTTTGCCACCTTGAGATCCTCAGAAACAATCACTCCAAGGTCCTTCTCCTGATCTGTGCACCCCAACCTCTCACCCTCTATTGCATACAATTCCCTTGGATTTCTGCTTCCCAAGTGTATGACACTGCACTTCTTCACATTAAATCTTAACTGCCAAGCATTAGACCGGTCTTCCAGCTTTTGTAGATCTTTCCTAATGTTATCCATTCCCTCAGGGAGTCCACTTTGTTAAAAATTTTCATGTCATTTGCAAAAAGACAGACTTTTCCATTCAGTCCCTCATCAGAATCACTCACAAATATATTGAACAGTACTGGTCCCAGGACCGAATCCTGGAGCTCATTGCTCCTTTCATCTGAGTGAGCTCCGTTTACCATCACCTTCTGTTGTCTGTCAGTCAACCAATTTCTGATCCAGTTCACCACCTTGGGACCCATCCTCAAGATGTTGAGTTTATTGATAAGCCTCCTATGAGGAACAGTATCAAAGGTTTTGCTGAAATCTAGGTAGATCACATTCATTGCACGTCTTTGATCTAGTTCTCTGGTCACCCAGTCAAAGAACTCAATCTGATTTGTTTGGCAAGATCAATCTTTGGTAAAACCATGTTGCCTCAGATCATGCAACCTGTTGGTTTCGAGAAAGTCCACCATTTGCTCTTTCAGGAGCGCCTCCATTACTTTTCCCACCACCGAGGTAAGGCTTACTGGCCTGTAGTTTGTCCCTTCTTCCCTATTACCACTTTTGTGAAGAGGTACCACATCAGTCCTTCTCCAGTCCTGTGGAACTTCTCTTGTCTCCAAGGATCTATTAAAAACATTCTTTAACAGCCCTGCAAGAACCTCTCAGAGCTCTTTCAGTATCCTGGGATGTATCACATCTGGTCCCATGACCTCGGCCACTTTCAGTTTTGCAAGCTGTTCGAACACATCATCTTCTGTAAATGGTGTGGTATCTACTCCATTCCCATTTGTATATTTGTCAATCACAGGTGGACCTTCTCCAGGATTTTCTTTAGTAAAAACAGAGCAAAGGTATTTGTTTAGCATTTTTGCTTTTTCAATGTCACTTTCCACAAATCCATTCCCAGTACCTTTGAGTCCTTCAATTCCATCTCTGATTTTCCTCCTCTCCCAAATCTACCTGAAAAAGGTTTTGTCGCCACACTTCACATCTTTAGCCATCTTTTCTTCTGCCTTTGATTTTGCTATCCTTATTTCTCTTTTTGTCTCTTTTAGTTTCATCCTGTATTCTTTTCTGTGTTCCTCTGTTTGCGAACTTCTGAATTTTGTGAAAGCTGTGTTTTTTGCCTTTATTTGTGCAGCCACTTCTTTGGAGAACCAAATAGATTTCATTTTCCTCGTTTTTATTTACTTTCCTTACATATGTATCTGTTGTCCCTTTTATTGCCTCCTTTAGTTTAGCCCATTGCAATTCCACTTCCCTTATCCCCTCTCACCCTGCCAACTCCTCCTTCAGGTTCTTGGCCATTTTACTGAAGTCAGTGTTTTTGAAGTCTAGGAATTTGAGCTTGCGGTGATTGGACTCCACCTTGGCTTTTATCTCAAACCACACTGTGTGATTATCGCTGCTGCTCACATGGGCACCCACCTGGATATTCAATACGCTATCTCCGTTGGTGAGCACTAAATCCAGCAATAGAGTTTTCCCTGTTTGGTTCCATCACCATTTGTCTGAGTAATGCATATTGGAAGGCATCCACAATTTTTTTACTTCTTTCCAGATGTGCACATCGGGTAGATTAAAGTCACCCAATATGATCACTTCCCCCTTTGTGGCTATATTTGTAGTATCAATAATCAATTCGCTATCCATTTCTTCGGTTTGAATTGGAGGCTTGTTATGCTGCTCTGTTTTTTTTTTTTAATATTGTAAACTGCAGTGTTGGCTGTATGTAGACAAAATGGCAGTATATATACAGGGTGGCCCAAAAAAAGTGAGAACATCTCGTAGCATATGAGTTATTTAAAAATTCAAAAAGACAGATGTAAACGATTGACAAATTAAAAAAAAAAAAGATGGCGACCGGAAATTGTCAACATAAAGACGTTATATAGCTAAAAAAGGTAAATAAGTAAACTATTTAAGCTTTTAATTTATGAGATGTTCTCACTTTTTTTTGGGCCACGCTGTATATATATATGTTTTTTAGCAGGTTTTTTTATACCACTTTATCATTTCAGTCAAAGCGATTTACTTTGTAACTTAAACTTGGTAATGTGCATTAAACAGGGACAATGATAATGGCAGATTTTTGAGGTTTGGTGCAAGGAGAGGGATCTTTGCCCTTTGAGCCCATTGCTGCCCGACATATTGGCTTTCTTGCAACCAGGACTGGATAAGCAGCTTGCTCTGAATTCTCTGCTCAATTTGGATAAGCAATTTTGCATAATCTCTTTCAAATTTAGACAACTTGCCCACTGCCCATCCGATTAGCCCACAAGGAGCGCTTTGAATGAGCTGATTCTGTTGGACCCTGGCTGCAACCTCTGGCTGTACTGTGTTTCTTCTCTCGCTCATTTGTCTGGGGCTAGGGAGTCCCATATATGAAGACTGACTTCCTGCTTGTTCCTGGAGATTGCGTAGTTACTCATCTGTAACAGGTGATCTCCGGGAATAGCAGGAATCAGTCTTCACAACCTACCCACCTCCCCTTCAAGTTGTCCCTTTTTTTTTCCCTTCCTGGTATATAGATTTTTATATTCTCTGCTATACACCTGACTAAGGAGACCAGGAGGAAAGGCAGTCATGCATGCGTAGAGGAACGCTCCCAAAAGCATTCCTATAGGATGCTGGGGAGTGTTCTCGTGCTGGGCTCCGTCGGTGCCGATGTCACCCATATGTGAAGACTGATTCCTGCTGTTCCCAGAGATCACCTGTTACAGGTGAGTAATTACGCTTTATCTTCCAGGATTACTCTCCTCTCATCAGCCGGCGCTGGCGGGAGTTCGCCGATGTCTGCAGCAGGTTGGCAACTAAAGGGCTCTGATTCTCTCTCTTGTACCCAGCGCGGTTGCGGATTGAGTACCATAGTCAATAGCACTTCTTTACATCTCCTGCAGAGGCCCAGTCTTTCCTGGATGACTTGCCCGCCTGATGAAGGATTCCTCTGCATATCGCTATGACTGCTAGTGGGACGCTATTTACGAACTGGACCTCTTGTTTCATGTTGTCTCTTGATGTTCTTGTTTGATGACTTTGAGGGCTGTAGTGGGCCCATATGCCTCCCTGCCCTCTGGCGTGAATTGGAGTGCCCTGCTTCTGCTTCGACTGACTGCTGTTGTCTCGTTGGTCGCTGACCACGGATGTGGGTTCTGCAACATGCGTAGGTGACTGTTTCCTCCTTTCATTGGCTCTCAAAGCCGTTCGCCTGGAATAGTTCTTTATGGCCCAGTGAGGTTAAGCTGAGCTCTATATTTGACATAGACTTGTTTTTGTCAGTAATCCTGCCTCCCTGTTTTGATTTCGATTTTTACTTTGATTCATGTTTCACTCTGATTTTAGGTGTGCTTTGCTCATTCTTATGTTCCTTTTAATGCACTTTATTTCCTATTCTGTTATTGTGCTTCATTCTCTTTCAAACTCTTCCATTTCCTTCACTTCACTTCATTTCATTTTTCTTTATTTTTCCTATGTGCTTCTATTACTTTTACAACACTTTTATTTATTGGTCCGTCTCATTTACTTTATTATTTTATCCTACTTTCCCTGCACTCACTTATTTTACCCCTTAATACTTATTTTACTACTCTTACCACTGGCTAATCTCTCTTTGTCCTCTCTTGCCAATACCTTCTTTCCTGATATTGTTCTCAATTTCTTTGGCCTGACCTCACAGCCCTGTGCTGTTATTTTGCTAATCTGAAGGGGAATAGTCTTTCTGCCCTCCCCCCACCTCCCCCAGAGCTAACGGAAGTATCCTCATACCATCTCTCTTTGATATCTGCTAATGCGACTCCCCAGAGTTGGTGCCCTTTTTGCTTTTGCCTCCCCACCCCCACCTTTCCTTCTTTCGTTTCTTATTCCCTTTTCCTTTCTGTTTTTCTCCTCTCTCTGGTGGTCGGGCCTGCCATGTGGGACCCACTGATAAACTCATTCTGTCTCCTCTTTTTTTGGTCTCTCTTCAGTGAATGGTGCTATTAGAAACTTGTGTTTTTGGTCCCGCGTTACTGTATTTTGTACGTTGCATTTTGCCTTTTGTGCTAAGTATTCCTGCCTACACTCCTGCTGTCATAGACATGAAGGGTGATAGGCATGTTTGTGCACTGGAGAGGACACGAGACACCAACGGGAGGTGCGGGAGGGGTGGGCACAGGTTTGTGTTTTGTCTGCTCATGGTTGAGGGGTAAGGGGATGGTGCCGTCTATGCTGAGGGGAGTGATGGGAATTGAAGTTTGTGTGAATGGGCCGGTGTATGCATGGGAGTGAAGCAAGGTGAGTGGGGCGAGTAAACAAGCAGGGGCATCTTTTGGGGGGCTATGATTATTAGTTACATATGGGGGGTTGTATGCCTGTTCACACAGATGGGAACTGTGGTGAGGGACGGGCAGAATCAGGTGGCAGGTTCTGAGATGGTGTACTCTGAGAGGAGGCCAGGTGGGAGAGGTCTGTGCTGTCCTTTGGGAGCTGCAGTGTCCTTGAAGTTTCTGAGCAGCTCCAATCCTACACAGCTGCTTGCGTCGCTGATGGTCTGGTGGCTTTCTCGTGCTGGTAGACCCAAGATGCCTGTGCTTTGGTATGTCGGTTACTTACGTGCCATATGGTAGGCATGGAGGCCACTAATAGGATGAGTGTGTGTTGGTGAAGGAAGTGTATGTGGTTGAGGATAGGGTGGGTTATGTATGGGTGACTCTTCTGCTGGTAGGGCGGGACCCTGGCACATTCATACTAGACCTCCATGGTGGGGACTCCATAGCGGAGTGCTAGATGGGGGAAGGGGTTGTTGGGGGTGGGGTGGGGTGGAGAGGAGGGTTGCAAGGGCTGTTTTGGTTGGGGCTTATTCTGGGTTTGGGTGAGGTACTTCCGGGGTTCATGGGGGGGTGACTCACTGATAGCGCTTTTCAGTTGGGAATGTGGCTTGGTGGGATTGATGTGGGGGAGTTCTGTGTCAAAGGGGGGCCTTGGGCTGGGAGGGCCCACCTCATGTTTGGGCTTTGTGACTGATCACTTTCAGCGGTATGGCCAGCAGCCAGTTGACTGTAGGTAAAAACTTACATTTTGTGTCCTGGAACATCAGCAGTTTGAGTAGTTCTTTTAAGCATCACAAGGTGTTGAGGACACTTTGGGACAAATGGGCAGATTTCGCTTTCTTGCAGGAAACTCACCAGACCGAGTTGGAGCATACCAAACTTAAACAGTGATGGGTGGGGGATGTGTATGGTGCATCCTCCGGGGGGAAGAAGGCAGGTGGTGTTCTCCTTGTTCATAAGCAAGCAGGATTTGCAGTGGAGTGGACCATAGCAGACCCAGGGGGTCGGTATGTTCTCGTCTTTGTTGTGCTGGGAGGTGAGCGCTTGGCATTGCTGAACGTATATGCACCCAACACATATGATCCTCATTTTTATGAGCTGCTTGGCAAGGGCCTTGCAGACCTCGGTTCTGTGCTGCTTGTTTTGGGGGGAGATTTTAATTGTGTTCTGGAAGGGTCTGTGGATCACTCAGGATGATAGATCGAAGGACGGAGTGGGTGCGTGGCTTATGTGAAGGTTATGATCTTGTCACATAGGTACACTACCAAAAAACTGCCTCCAGTTTTGCAACTGATTCCTATAGATTTTGGGGTGCTGAATCCAGGAAAAATAGCCAAAATATTCCATCACGTCACGTTTTCTTGCAAAATTAGATTTCTTACCCATATAAGGAATGTTCACATAATTTCTTTTTAGCCGACTGCAGTTTATTTTCTTGGCCCAAAATAGAGGTTGTAATGGTTAACTAACTAGAAAACACTCCCTCATGATATTTTAGAGTGTTTTGTATTCATTTTATACATTAACAGGACAATTGGGAGGCGGGGGGCTAAATCCAGTACTCGCGCTGGCGCATGTTCTTTCCTGTTCGCCTCGCCTCGCCTCATTCGCTCGCTCAAACACGGTGGTTGCGACATGAACGTTCCTGTCAAATTTCAGTTTCTTGCAAGTTCATTATTACCTTTTGTTTGCTCAGTCGTAATCCAGCTTTATTCCGAAGTGGTTCACTACAGTTGTAGTTTGCAGTGCTGTGTATTTGTGATGGCTCACAGAGCCAGAGGTTGCGTCAACTCTCCGGACAGTTTTTGTTTTATTTGTGGGGAATATACCGTGAAAAAGCGGCAGAGGAACATTTCTGCATTTATTAAAAAAGTATATTTCGCCTATTTCGGTTTGAAGTTAGGCGATCAAGACAAACCGTGGGCTCCTCACAAAGTGTGCAAGACATGTGAGGAAGATCTACGCTTATGGATGAAAGGTAAAAAACAAGCATTTCGTTTCGGAATATCTATGATGTGGCGTGAACAAAGAGACCACAGCAGTGACTGCTATTTTTGCTCTTGCATTGTGAAGGGATACAACTTAAAAAATAAGAACGTAATAAGTTACCCCAACCTTCCCTCAGCAATTAGGCCTATGCCTCATAGCAACGAAGTACCTGTGCCTGAACCACCAAAATCTTTGGATCATATTTGTGTGGACGGTTCTGATCATGATGAGACTCATCAGATGGCTTTTCCCGATGAGTCCAGTACTTCCGAGTTTGAAACTGAACCAGATCCGAAACCTGAACTTTTCTCTCAAGCTGAATTAAATGATTTAGTCCGGGATTTAGGACTCCCAAAAGATGCTGCCCAACTGCTAGGTTCTCGGCTTAAACAGAAAAATCTATTGTCACCAGGAACAACTTTTTATTGGTACCGCAACCGCGAGACACAATTTTTGAAGTATTTCAGCAAAGAGGAAGATTTGGTATTTTGCAACGATATATACGGAGTGATGGAAAAGTTTAAACTCAAGTATGATCCTGCTGAATGGCGGCTGTTCATTGATTCGTCAAAAGACAGCATAAAAGGTGTTCTTCTTCATAATGGCAACACATTCGCTTCAGTTCCTATTGCTCACTCTGTTATTCTCCAAGAAAAATACGAGAATTTGGCCCTGATTCTACAGAAGATTTGTTATGATGAGCATAAGTGGATGATTTGTGGAGACTTTAAAATTCTATCCATGCTATTAGGGCAGCAATCCGGTTTCACCAAATATCCCTGCTTCCTTTGCTTGTGGGATAGCCGGGCCCGCGACCTACACTGGGGGAAAAAAGACTGGCCAATTCGGGAGTATTTGAGACCCGGTGAGAAAAATGTTCTTCATGAGAGCTTGGTACCTCGTGATAAAATTCTATTACCACCTCTCCACATTAAGTTGGGTCTCATTAAGCAATTCATCAAGTCCCTTCCAAAAGATGGTGAGTGCTTTCGGTACCTTTGCTCAAAGTTCCCCCGACTTTCTGAAGCAAAGCTAAAGGAAGGAGTGTTTGTTGGCCCTGATATAAGGAAACTCATTTCAGATGGAGCATTCGCTGAAATGATGTCTGAGAAGGAAAAAGAAGCCTGGGATTCCTTCAAGGATGTTGTTCTCAAATTCTTGGGGAACAGGCGGGATGAGAACTATAAGGATATTGTTGCCAGGATGCTCAATGCCTTCAAAGAACAAGGCTGTAACATGAGCCTGAAAGTCCATTTCTTGCACTCCCATGTGAACTACTTTCCCGAAAACTTGGGGGCGTACAGTGAAGAACAAGGTGAAAGGTTTCACCAGGACATCAAGGACACAGAGAGAAGGTACCAAGGAAGATGGAACACCACTATGATGACTGATTTCTGCTGGTTGCTGCTGCGGGAAACCCCAGATGAAAAATACGCCAAGCAGCGCACCAAGAGAAGCATTCGGGGGAAGAAGAAACGGGCCCACCAGGAGATTGATTGACCCAAGAATGACTTTAAAATCTAAACTGTGTTGACAAATATCGTGTTTTTACTAAACTTTGAAATAAAAATTTGCTAGTTATTACCACAGTGTCGGATCTCATTTATTAGAATTTTATTTTCACACCATCGGGTGTTTGTCTTCATGTATTGCAATGGTGCGGTTTGCATTTTCTATTCTTACATACATACCTGTACAACATTTTTTGCACATTTCTTTGCTTTGCTTTGTGTCTAACCTCGCTCTTATATGCTCAATGTTTGTGCACATGTATGTGGCTGTTTTAAGTGCAGACAATTTTGCTACCATCACAGTGTGTTTTGTTGACATTACTCTATTCTTATGTGCTGCCTTGTTACAATTTTCTTTATTCTTATTTGAATAACTACTAAACAATTAGTATAAAGAATTCATCCAAGAAACTTTTATCTCGATCGCACTCAATCTGAAACGTTCACCTCAAACTGCTAACCCAATGTAGCAAAACATCTGTACGTGATGGAGCAAATTGGTTACCAGATTTGGATTCAGCACACCAAAAAACGTAAAAATCAATCGAAACATTAGAGGCAGTTTAAAAAAAAATTTTTTTAGTGTACCTGTGTTATTGGAGGGTTCTTGGACAGAGACTACACACATTTGTCCTGAGCTCATGATACAGGTTCCCGGATAGATTTCTTTTTGGCGTCATCTGCGCTGTCTGATTGGGTGGTCCAAGCTGATATCAGTCCAATTATTTCTGATCATGCGATGGTGTGGGTGGATTTTTGCTGGGGATCTGCTTCGACTGGCACTGCCTGGAAGTATCTGCTTTCAGTCACCTCAGATGCCAAGTTTGGCACTTTCTTGCAGGAACAGTGAAAGGACTACACTAGGACCAATGCTGCACATTGGAACAATCCTTCATTGTGTTGGGAGGCCGCCAAATGGTGCTACGAGGCTATACAATTGGTTATATAGTCACTAAGTGCAAAATGTTTGATAAGCATTTACTTCAGTTGGAGAAAGAGCTTTGTGTTGCTCAACGGAAGTTTTCCACTCACCCTACACCAGCCCAGAAGGCCACCATGAGCACGCTTCAGATGGAAGTCAATACTCTCTTACATGAGCAGGTCACTAATTCTATTCTTTACTATCTCTATAGGCTACAGAAATTTGGAAATAAAACAGGGCGACCTCTCTCTGGCTTACTAAAGACAAGCGAGGGGCAATGACATATTGGGGCATTGCAGGATGTGGGGGGCCAGCTTTGGAGTACTCAATCTCAAGTGCAGGAGATCTTTCGTGACTTTTATCAGACACTTTATAGTTCAGAACTAGATGCCCCTGAGCCTGTCTGGGAATTTTTGAAACGAGTTCCCATGCCTCGCCTGACAGAGCAACAACAGGAGGTTCTTAAAGCACCGATTACTGCTCTGGAAGTGGTGCAAACGATTCAGGTGCTTCATTCGTGCTGCGCTCTGGGTCTTGATGGGTTCCGCAGTGAGTTCTACAAGCTGATGTCTATCCGAGTGACGTCCCACTGGTAGCTTACTACCCCAATTTGGTGGCTAAACAGTGTTTTCCCTATGAGCTAAACCAGGGGATTATAATTGTCCTTCCCAAGCCGGGCCGAGATCCTTTATTGCCCGGCTCATTGACCTATATTGCTATTGAATGTGGACATGAAAGTGTTAGCTAAGGTAATGGTGGAGCGCTTTGCTCAGTTTATGCCTCAGCTGGTTCATGATGATCAAGTTGGCTTTGTGCATGGTCAATATGTGGTTCAAAACATGCGCCGTCTCCTCTCCTCGCTCCATGTGAACCTGGGGGCTGATGTTCCCTCTCTTTTGATTCACTTTGATGCCGAGAAGACATTTGATCGCTTCAATTCGACATATATGTATCTGGTGCTAGAGGCCTTGGGGATAAGGGGCTTTTTCCTGGAAGTAGTGTGGCTTCTATATTCATACCCGTGGGGGGCAGGTGCTCATGAATGGCTCTTTAACAACTGATTTCCCCCTTAACCGGGGGACCAGACAGGGATGTCCTTTGTCTCCCCTACTTTTCGTATTGACATTAGAGCCCTTGCTAGTATGTATTTGGACACATCTTCTCCTGAGGGCAGCCCGAGTAGGGAAGGAGGAATTTTGCGTGTCCACTTTTGCTGACGATATTCTTGTGTATTTAAGCCATCCATAGGACACTCATCCCTTTCTTTGGGATGACGTTGTGGAGTTTGGGGCATTTTCTAGCCTTGAACTGAATCTCGATAAATCAGAGGCCTTACCATGCAGCCCACAATTCATACAGGATGGGTTGGTGCTTTTCCTCTCAGGTGGGCTAATGGATCTTCCTTATCGTCTCTCTAGTCCAGTCCTGCACCTCTGGGTAGTGCACCCCCTCCAGCAGCTTGGAGACTGAGCATGTTTAGAACTGAAGACACCAATACTAATACCGCTGGCACCGCCCACCATCTTCCAGTATGCTCAGTCTCCAAGCAGCTGGAGGTCGTGAGACAGGGGATCTCACTGAGGATCAAATAAGGAGTTAGTTAGGGTTTTTTTATTTTGGTATTTCATTTCCTTTGTATTTTGTTTGTTGCTTTGTGGTTAAAGTTAAAAAAAAAAGTAAGGTATGAAAGGAGCAAGCAGAGAAGCAGCAGCAAGCTCTGGTTAAAAGGAGGATTTCAGAGAGCCTTATCCTCTCTCCTTCCTCCCCCCCCCCTTTGGAACCCTTGGGGGGGGGGGGTGTTGAGGCACCTGGTGGCATCCCGGAGCTTGGCGGCTCCCAATCCTGTGATCGGGTGAGGAGCCGCTGTTTCTGAGCTGCAGCGGTTTGAAAGGGACATTGCCTGCTCTGCCTCCTCAGCGCCGAAGCCGTTAAAAGGCTGAATGTGAGGTCGGCATCTCCCCCATCAGAGCTCCCGCAGCCAGCCAGTGTTCTCCAATAGCTCTCCTCATGTCGGTGTCTGTCAAAGCAGCAGGTACATTGGGGAGACCTTTTTGGGGTTTTTTTTAACCGGGTGGAAGGGAGGAAAGGCCCGATGCTGCGTGGTGCCGGTGGCTGCTGCTGCTGCTGAAACGTGGGAAAACAAGAAGAGTTCTTTTTTGCCTGCGTTTTTTGCACTCGTTGTGGAGAGAGAGAGAGCCCGTCTGGCCATTGTTTGTTTTAAGGATTGTTTGCCCAGCAGTATTCCCTGGGGGGGCTTAGCTGCCTGGGTTGATTTTTAATTGGCCCTGCCTGTTAAAAAAAAGAAAAGTCAAGTAGAGAGAAGAGCAGACCCTGGATGATTTGATCTGTCAGGGGGCTTAAGGGTTGCAGGGCTGCAAGATGGAATTGGGTGCAGACTCCTCTTTCCTGGTGAGTGCTCCTGGGCAGGTGGAGCCTAGGAACAACGGCCTGCCCTCCATGCCAGCGTGTCCGCAGTGCTTAATCTGTGGATCCCAGCGAGGAACGATGTCCAAGACAGAGGTCTGCCATGGCTGTATGACAGAGGCTATGAGTATGGAGCAGGCACTGCAGGACAAGCCCTGGGAGCCTATGGACCTGTCAGCTCAGGAGGTTCAGGTCTCCATGGACTCTTCTCCTCCCTCGCTGGCGATGTCTTCTGTGCTTCCCGGGCCATCGACCTCCCAGGGTCTTGCAGTTGGGGGGCTTATGGGGGAGCTCTTCCCCAAGTTCGTGCTTTTATTGCATCAGGCCTTTCGCTTGTGCCAGCCTGTCCCACAGCGGCCGGTGTGAAGCACAGTGTCGCAGAGAAGAGGGGATGACACACTAGAATTCCTGGCCAAGAAGGCAGGTCCTTGGTAGGGGGACCGGAGCAGTCTCCCCTGTTGGAGGCTGGTGACTGGGAGCTGGAGCCAGAGTTTGAGGGCAAGGAGCTCGAAGAAGGAGAGATCCCGGAGCCAGAAGACCAGGCTCGGGTGGTCCGAGTATTTCGGCGGGAGGAATTGCCGGCACTGATCACGGAATTGCTTAAGGCGCTCAATTTGCTGGTTATCCTCCGTGCTGAGGAGGAGTCTCTAGAGGATCCTCTCATACAAGCAGTGCAAAAGATGCAGTCGGTCTTCCCGGTGCACAGTATGGTCAAGCAGATGATTCAGGACGAGTGAGACCTGCCCGAGGCGGGTTTGAAGGGGGTCAGGACCATGTCGCGCCTCTACCCTCTCTCAGAGCAGGAGCTTGAAATGTTTAGATCTCCATGGTTGGATGTGGCGATGTCTGCGGTTACGAAAAAGACCACTATCCCGGTGGAGGGAAGTGCGGCATTGAAGGACGTGCAGGATAGGAAGTTGGACATGCTGTTGAAGCAGGCCTTTGATATCAATGCCCTGTCTATGCAGGCCTCCATTTGTGGTGCCTGGGTGACAAGGGCCTGTCTGCGGTGGTCACTGCGTCTGCAGCAGAATGAGGACTCTGCACCGGAGCAGCTGGCAGAGGTTGCTAAGATGGAGTGAGTCGGGGCAGCTTATCTCTCTGACATCCACTATGACCTCATTTGCGGCCTCGCGAAGAGTATGGCATCAGTAGTAGCGGTTCGTCACTATCTCTGGCTGCCCAAATGGGCAGCAGATGGCTTTACAAGGCATGGCTTAGCAAGCTTCCCTTCAAAGGAAAACTTCTGTTTGGGGAAGACCTGGATTAGTTAGTGAAGGATTTGGGGGAATCAAAGGGCGAATGCCTCCCGGAGGACAAACCGAAGCAGAGCCGCAATGCTTCTTCTTGTCAGGGCCAGCCTCGGGATTTTCGGTGTTTTCATATATCCCATCTGGGTTCCTTCCAGAAGGGTAAATTTCCTGCCTGAGGGCAGGGTTTTCGTGGCTTCTGAGGGGCAGGCCGAGGTTTTGCTGCGGCCTCTTCCTTGGGTTTTAAAAAGCCTCAATGAAGCAAGGGAGGCCCAGGCAGGGGTTCAACCCGTGGGGGGGGGGGGGGATCGGCTAAGGGACCTTTACCCTGCTTGGGTTCAGATCACATCCAACCAGTGGGTCCTGGAGATAATCCGCGAAGGCTATGCCCTCGAGCAAGCGTGGCCGGTGGGCGATGCTTTCGTTCAGTCCCCTTACAAGGCCCTGGGCAAGGTGGTGGCTGTCAGGGGCACTCTGGCTCGCCTGCTCCAGCTCAGAGCGATGGTGCCCATTCCCCAGGATCAGTACGGTTGCGGTCAATACTCCATCTATTTCGTAGTTCCCAAAAGGGACGGCACCTTTCGCCCTATCCTGGATCTCAAGCAGGTGAACCGCTGCTTGCAGGTTCCGCATTTCCACATGGAAACTTTGAGGTCTGTCTTCGTGGCGGTGAGGGAAGGGGAATTGCTCACATCCCTCGATCTCACCGATGTACCTTCACATTTCCATCAGGCCAGAGCATCAGCAATTCCTTCGGTTTGCGGTGCTAGTGGGACACTTCCAGTTTCAGGCTTTGGCGTTTGGTCTGGCAATGGCTCCTCGCACCTTCACCAAGATCATGGTGGTGATCACCATGGTGGTCCGAAAGAAGGGGTTGCTGGTGCACCCCTACCTCGATGATTGGTTGATTCAAGCAAAAACCAGGGAGGAAAGCCTACAGGTAATGTCACGGGTGGTGCAACTCCTGGAGAGTCTCAGCTGGGTGGTCAACTGACGATGCCGGTGCTAGCATCGACAGGAAGGCAGATGCGACCACAAAAGAAGTAAATTTTCTGCGATGACAAGAATTGCTCCCTGTCAGCTCTGCGGAAAACGAAAAACTGAGGAGGGAGAGTTGGAAAGGCGGGAAGGCAGCTACGCAGGTGCAGTGGGATGCTCCCAAAGGCTTTCCTATAGGACGCTGGGGAGCGTTCACATGTGGGCTCCATCGATGCCGACATCACCCATATGTGAAGACTACATTCCTGCTTGTTCCTGGAGATATATTCCCTACCAATTCATATAATGTAAGAGGCACAACCACTACAGGGGCCTGGCTAACAGATTTGGGCCAAGGGGTACATATTATACAATCTGATAAATTCAACAGTTTAACTCCTTCCAGAACCATTTCATTCCACAAATTTCCAGCGATTACAGCGTATTTAACAGAAAAGGTACAATCATGTATCGCCAAAGGCTCATATATAAACCATAATATAAAAATCATAATCAAAAGATTTAATAACTATAACTTTCACAGTGAGTGTAGGTATCAGTGCGTTGAGTCTGTTCAACATCTTCTGTACAATTAAACTGGAGAACAAAAGGGGGCTGGCACTATATCTCTACAGTGCATCCATGCCAAACGTCCGTTGAACTGTACCGCAGTTGGAATCACTGCAGTTACTGTGTGTGGTCCTGTATACAGAGGTTGATCCCACCTTTCTCTCACGGGTACTTTTCTGTAAACAAGATCACACAGCTCAAAAGTGTACAGTAAGAGTTCTATGGGTGGTTTTCTTGTTGCCAGCTTCTGCTGGATCAGTGTAATGCAAGAATGCAAACCTGAAAGATAAGCAGAAAACATATCTGGTAATAACATTCCCTGCTGGCTGATCCGGAAATTCCTAGTACGCCTCCCTGTTATAATTTCATGTGAGGTTAATGCTATTCTTTTTATAGGAATATTCCTAAACAAGTATAAACACAATGTTAAGGCTTGTAGCCATGTTTATCCATTTGCAGCCATAAGTTTTCTTAATTGGGTCTTAATTAAGCCATTACACCTTTCTACTAAACCATTTGAGGTAGGAGAATATATTGAAACATCTCTCCATGGAGTTCCAAGAGAATCTGCAAATGTTTTTGTTAGTTGATTTCTGAAGTGAGTTCCATTATCTGATAATATTTGTGTGGGCACTCCAAATCTGGGTCTAATTTGTTCCATAAATAATTTTACTACTTCAGCTGCTGTCTCTCTTTTACATGGTGCTATTTCTATCCATTGTGAATACAGGCAAAACAATACTAGCAGATATTTTTTCCCTTGACATGGTTTCTGCATATCTGTGAAATCAATATGCCAATGTATAAATGGACCTTGTGGCTTGGGTATTGAGCCCACAGGTATGCAACTTTTCCTATGCGGCACGTTAGACAAGCACATATGGCAACTTCCTACCATTGTCTGAATACGTTTCTTCATATCCGTACACCAAACCTGATCTTGTAAATCAGCATAGAGTGTTGACACTCTACTGTGATTCACATAATGCATTAATGTCACTAGATGTAATAATGAAGTAGAAGATACACCAATCTTACCTGAGGGATGGACCTAAATCCCTTTCTCCTTACTGCATCCTGCTAATTTCCATCCTGCTAAATTGTCCTGTAAAACATTATCCTGTAATTCTGTAATATTATATTGCTGTGGTTGGGAACGTGTTGCTACCATAGTGCATAACTTTTCCTTTGTCACTAAAGTCGTTTCCTGTACTAATTTATCCATTATACAATTCCCAAATTTCTCCCATACATCTACTTTCTGGTATGACCCTATCCATTCACAGGCTGTAAGACAGCCTTTATGAGCTCTTTCTGTGAGAATCTCAAATATTTCTGTGAGTATTGCCACTTGCTGTAATGGTTGGTCCTTAGCTGACAAAAAGCCTCTCCTCTTCCATACTGCACTATAAACATGAACAGATGAAAAAACATACTGTGAGTCCTTATAGATAATCAGATTTTCATTCTCATTCTGCCTAAGAACTTTAAGTGGTGCTGCTATTTCTGCTCCCTGGGCACTGTACCCAAATGGCATTATATATTGATGTTGTCGCTTAACCTCTCTTTCAGGGCTTATTTGGCAGATTGCAAATCCAGAAACATCTTGTCTTTGCGATCCATCAATAAACCAACAGGCAGCTTCTAATGGAATCTCAGTCTGTGGCACCAAGCCTAATGCTGATCTACTGTCACTGTGTATAGTCCCTATGCACTCATGGTCACAGGAGACTACCTGTAAAATGTTTTGTAATGCCCTGAAGGGATTATCTGCAGGCATTTTTCTGTGCTCTACATGGCTTCTCAATAACTGTGCCGTACAGTTTCCAACCTTTGGAGGCAAAAAATGTATAGGACCAGATTTCAGGATTGCTTAAAGGGTATGATCACAGTATAGGATAACTTTCAATGAAGTTAAATATGTATACAGCTTCTGGATTGCATAACTAGATGCTACTACAGCTTGCTCACATTCTGTAAATCCCCTTTTTATTGTGGTAAACATACCTGACAAATATCCAACTATTTTCCCATCCCTTTGTGATGCTACTGCTGCCCAAGTAGTAGAGTTGTGAAAACTATATAATAGGTTTTGCATGGTCTGGTAAATATAGATTAAGTAGCTCATTTAAATCCCTAATTAAAGCTGTTAAAGGGGGCGCTCGTGAGCCCGCAGAAAGATGGCAGCGGGTTAGAGCAGCCCCGCTCTAGAGTTCCCCCAACGGAAAGCACAGAAGTTGAAAAGGCAATAAAACTGTTAAAAATTGCTTTCTGGGGCTTCTGAGGCACTGGAACGTGGACCGGCGCGTCTGAGCCTCTACAAATGCTGAACGAAGAGCCGCGGTTGCTGTGACCCCCCCCCCCACCCCGATGCTGTTGCCAATATCTGGAGCGTTTCCTGCCCTAAGTGCCCTGTGTACCCTCCTCCGAATTATGATTGGGACCTGATGGATCTAAGCAGAGGTATTTAACCCGTCCTACGGGCATCGAAGAGCAGGGAGAGAACCAAAGCATCCAAAATCGTGCCTGTGTGTTGGGAGGCGAAGCTGTGGAGACTGGTGACATTGGAGGTGATCCAGATGATGGGAGATGTGCAAGCTGCTTGCAGTAGCATCTGAGTTGCGGATCTGATGCTCAGAGGTGGAATCGGGAGCTGGGCTGTGGAGGCCATTGCCATGTGGTGGTGAAATGCATGAGGGGTCCTGCATTCCAGGCTGAGAGAGGGAGAGGAAGCTATCTCCAGTGGCTGCAATAGATTGCCGAGTGCTGATCTGAACACATTGAGTGGGGAACCTGATGGAAAACTGAAATCAGTTCAGTGCTGTGATTGACTTCTGCTGCTGCTTGCATCTGTATGAGATCCTTTGCTGCTTCGCTTTAATTAGTTAACAAAGATCACCATCTTGTGGCCAAAGGCAGGAATTTCTTCATTTGACTTTCAATAATCCAGATCTTCTTCAGTGTGGTGCTGGTTAACTTTTCTAAAGTGTTCAGAGTCTTGAAAGATCCTTGGGTTCACATGACACAGTGAGTGACATAGGCATGAGAATATTTAGCTCCGGAGCTTCCAGCTTACTTAATTTGTTTTTTTTTTCCTTGCAAAATTGGGTGGCTATCCTCACTATAAACACACTGCTCAGATCTGGGTAGGTGTGGGAGAGGGGAGGTGTCACTCAGCCAGTCAAAGCTCTGTTAAATGGCTGCAAAACTGGCATGCAAGGAAAAAGGCCATGCAGGGGAACCTAAGATGGCTGAACCCGTGGCAGGGACCAATGGAGTTGTGCAAGGTGCCGGAATAGTGGAGGAGGTCTCGGCGGCGGTGGTGGCTGCATTGGAAAAAATATTCCAGGATATCTCCAATGCATTGCAGCAGGTGAGCCAAGCAGTCACAGATATTGGGCCTCGAATTGAACAAGCAGAGAGCCTATCTTTAACCTGGAAGATGTACAAGCTATGCAGGACCAGGCAATTATGAAGATGGAGGAGCTCATTAAGCAGCAAGGAGAGAAAATTGATGATTTAGAGAACAGAGGCAGACGGAAAAATCTTCAGTTTGTAGGCATTGCTGAAGCAATCACTGATAAAGAATTAAGGGGCTATTTGGAAATATGGCTGCCAAGGAACTATAAGATCAATGTGGAGACCGGACCCATTATCATTGAACGAGCACATAGACTGGGCCAGTGGAAAGAGGGGTCACGCAGGCCGTGAGTGGTAATAGCACGCTTCTTGAACTTTGCACAAAAAAAGGCCATATTGCATGCGACAATAGCCCAGAGAGACAATGGAGGCACTGGTCCTGGGCAAGGAAAGGTGTTGGTCTTTCAGGATTACTCTGTGGCAGTTAGCCATTGCAGAAGAGAATATTCGGAGGTATGTGGCCTCCTAATCAAAAAAGGATTGAAATTTGCACTACTATACCCAGTTCAGCTGAGGGTGGATTACCAGAAACAACAGCATTACTTTGCATCCCCAATGGCAGCCAGATATTTTCTTAGAATGCTACCTGTGGAAGACCAAGGTCCTGAATAGTATGATTAAGAATATTAGTGTAAGCAGGATCAAACCGGGAAGTGAGTAGTGCGAGAGGTGGAATAGAAGGAAGTGCGACCTCTGCTGATCTGAGTGATACTGATACATGTGAACAACACTGGCACATGATCAGAGGACGATATCCCTACAATGAAAAAACATCAAAACTAGTTGGAGAATGATCAAAATGTTAAAATGGGGTCTCCCCCATTGTGTCCTACTAACTCTTCATGGGCATGCACTTGAGAAACATAATGTGCAACTTTAAGGAACTGACCAATTTTCTTCCTTCAGAGGTTAACTAGTACTGCTCCCTTGTAGCTCAAGAGAAGAAATATATAATGTACAATTCAAGCAACATATGATATCTTTGATATCACATTGAGAACTCTTCAATGAGTATTGGTGCCTAAATACTTTCGTAGCTCTGCACATCAAACTTAAATCTCAGCATGCAGGAGCAACGCACTGCCATGCTGTGGAGACAATCTCATAAGAATATAAGAACTGCTATACTAGGTCAGACCAAAGGTCCATCTTATTTCCAACAATGACCAATCCAGGTCACAAGTACCTGACATATCCCAAAAATATCTTTGCATAAAACGCAAACCTCAAAGCTTCTGGTATTTATTTATTTATTTATTTATTTATTTAACTATTTCTTTTATACCGCCCCTTCCAGAGATCAAGTGCGGTTTACATATAACAAGTTAACAGTCATGTACACAGTTTGTATACATTTTATATAGAACATAGAACAATAGAAATCAACTATTTACATTAAACAGTAAATATAACATTTATAGGTATTAAAGCAAACACATTAAACTTTATACAAATGAATATTTACAGTGTGTGGTGTGTGTGGTGTGTGGGGCAGGAATTGGTGTAGGTGCTGGAATTTAGTTCCTTTTTTCGTCTTCAAGGTGTGAGGGGGGGAAAAGTCTTGTGGTTACATTGTTGGGTTAGGGGATTAAGGGAGTTTGTGTATGTGTGACCATGTTTGTTGTGGAGCTGGCTTTGGGGGTATAGGGGATTTCGAAGTGTTCAGTGAACAGGTAGGTCTTTAATTCTTTTCTGAATTGGGTGAGGTCTCTTATGGTGCGAAGTTCAATAGGGAGGTCGTTCCAGAGTGTAGGGGCAGTGAATGAGAATGCTCTGGAGCTAGTGGAATTCTTAGTTTTACGGATGGCTTTTGGTATGATGAGGGAGTTTCAATAAAAAAAAAAAAAAGTTTCAATAAAAAATAGTAAACCAGTGCAAAAATACATAAACAAATGGCACCGAGACTATCATCAAACTCATGAGTGGAGAAAAAAGACCTCAGTGGAACTTGTCACCAAGCCGACACAATGGCTCTAAGTCAAAGTAGCTGTTCAAACATACCATGATCTGGCATATCTATGTTACAAGGACACACCATCACTGGTGAGGCTAATAACCAAACAGGCCAAGAAGAACAGCAGAAATGAACACACTAGCTATCCCAAACGACACCACAAGATGTGCCAGATCAACAGCCAACAGAGCATTCCGACTCTGTGCCCCCACTTTATGGAACACCTTACCAGCACAAATCAGATCAGTACCAAATTTGAGTCAGTTCAGAAAGTCACTGAAACATTTCCTCTTCCTTAAATATCTCAATGACAGCTCAGAACATAACCTCCAGGTGAATAGCAGGAGTGGCCAAACAGACAGACCATCGCAACAGGCCAACTGCACAACGTAAATACAAACAGTTCCATATACTATTGCACCACCTTTGTATATAGTTAACTATGATATCTCTTGTCAGATAACACACCTTTGTATATAGTTTCCCCTATTTCCCAAGTTTATATCTCCTGTTAAATGTAATTGACCAGACATATGTAAATTGTCGGATGTTTTTGTTCAATGTAAACCGCGCTGATGTCTAATAGTGCGGTATATAAGAATTGTTAATAAATAAATAAATAAATAAAAATAACTGTGACACGGGCTAGAAGCATTGTCCATTCTCCAATGCCAGGCGTTTCGCCAGAGCTGCCTAAGGAAGTAGGTCACGTGCCCACTGTACTCAAGCCACTGTAAGAACAAAAGATCAGGCAATTATCATAGTTTCAAGTGCCCATACTACCATAACAAAGACCTCAGAGCCAAACACCACCCATTCCTGTGAGAGTATACAAAGAAATGCTATCCCTTACACACAGTCAATTGCAAAATGAAGAAACAGTTGCAGCTGAAGTGCCCCTACCAAATTCCAACCGACAAAACGCCGCACATGTGTTATATAGAACATCTCGTGGGGCGGAACTAACTCCCAGAACCTCCGGCATTACCCAAATCACCCAATGAAAACAAACCTGCAAACTGCCGTCTCAGTCCCCAACAACTGTAAATTGTTCTATTATATATTAGCTAGCTGGAACCACCTACACCACCCACAAGCTATCAGCAAGCCCTCTAATCAATGACTTCATTCAATCCGGAAGGGTGAATCGTGTTCAGCTTAAAAATCCACGACTGTTCCCTCCGGATCAATATTAAGTCCTTATCACCACCTCTCTTAAACGGGGGACATGATTGATAACCCAACACTTCAAATAGTCAAAAACATGTGAAACAGATTGACAGTGATCCACAAAGGGGGCATGTGGAACTGCATGTTTTAATTTGCTCCTGTGTTCTAACAGACAGACCTGTAACTGTCTAGATGTTTTATTGACATATGCTAGGCCACACGGACACACTAACATATATATCACAAACTCTGACTGACAGTCCTTCTTCCACCGTAACTTATATTCCCGATTATGATGTACAAACGAATGCAAAGACATCATGATCACACAGACAGAACATGCCCCACAAGCAGAATGATCCACCTCCAAAGGAGGGCCCCTCCTTTTCTTGATGACCGCTTAGTACATCAAAAAATGCAAAAATAATCCAGCGTAATGCCACACTAAAAGGTGTATATCTAGTTACAAAATGTACAAAACATGAATCATCAGTCATGCCACCTGACCGAGAGCCTGAAGAAGATAACAACCAACTACGATCATTATATAGTGCCCTCTTGCGTGCTTTCTCAACAATTGGTCTTGGGTACCTACGGTCACAAAAGGCTAAGGCCAACTGGTGAGATTGTTTTGTAAAGTCAGACACTAAACCACAGTTCCTATGATAATGTTCCCTACTACTTATCCTCAGGGATAAGCAGTGGTTTTCTCTTAGACTACTTTATTAATGGTTTATGGACTTTTCCTTTAGGAATTTGTCCAAACCTTTTATAAACCCAGCTACACTACCTGCTTTTACCACACAAGGTTCAGGAGGCTGCAACCATGATCAAGCAGCATGCTGACACCTTGAGAATGCTCGCCATGCCCATTTCCAACCTGGCCTCTTCAAGGAGGTATTATAGCGGAGGGCAACAGAGGTCTCATAGACATAGGTATTCTCCACTCAGTCTAAACAGCCTTCTCTCATAGCAAAGGAATTACCGGTCCTCTCATTTCTTTTACTTTACACTACTGCCTGGACCTGTCTTCAGTCAAGGACAGTGACTTTGACTAATCTTTCTATATGAGCTATTCAATTCTCATAGAAAATATCTTAGTAAGTCGCTCCACAACAATAGGACATTTCTTTCAACTACAGGAGCAATGTTGATCTTGGAAGCCATCCATCTGTGTACCTGATTCAATCCTGCTTGTCAACAGGAAAAGCAAATCTGCTTATGAGTAACAGGTGCTCTCCATAGGCAGTAGGATAAATCAAGCACAGAATCCCACTTACATCTTTAAGAGATACTTTCAAACTTTGAACCAAAGAGATCACTACACTTAAGGACCACAAATAATTTCAGAGCTCTTTGGAGAGCTGTTCCATCCTAGCACTGTCGGATGACATCAGCTACTTGAGTGTTTGCTTAATTATTTAGCTGGTTTTTTTATACTGCTTTATCATTTCAGTCAAAGCGATTTACATTGTAACTTAAACTTGGTAATGCACATTAAACAGGGGCATTGATAACTTGGATTTTCTGTGGCAATGGAGGTTTAAGTGACTTGTCCAAGGCTATAAGGAGTGCTAGTGGGAATGCTTCTGGTTCCCAAGCCAATGCTCTAGCCATTAGGCTACTCCTCCACTCCAGGTAAGCAAGTTTGCTTTCATATTTTGTGCAGGTGTCTTTAGCTTGTAAGGCGTTACTAGCATTTGGAAGTCCTTCAGAGAGGGGTATCCAGTTGGATTTCATATTGAATGTTCGTCACTATAATTTCACCTACTGTCAATTTAACCTGCATAGTGTAAGTATTCAACTAGCACTTTCTATTTGGGCATTTGTATTATTTTTTTAAACAGAAGTACCTTCCTCACAGTGCAGACTTCTGTGGCAGAGAGTACTGAACAGACCCAATGAATGGACCGATGAGAGCCTTGTACTACACTCTAGCATGGGCAACGTAAAGAAGTAACATCTGGCATAAAGGGAAACATCCACAACAAAGGCTTCCATCCTCAGCAAACATATCCTTTGGGAGGATTGTTTTTATTTATATGGGCAACATTTGGTCCCGTCTCAGCAGAATACCCTAGAAGTATTATTTCAGCATGATAGTTACAGAAGCAATACAAAATGCTGACAATATTTAGTGCATTTACCTGTGAAGTCAATATCAGTTTAAAATTAATACCCAGGCACAAAACTGAGTGTAAACATGCAGTATTACTGATAGCAAAATGTACTGTACTACTTCAAAATAATCTAGACCAGGGGTCTCAAACTCCAGTCCTGGAGGGCTGCAAACCAGTCAGGTTTTCAGGGTATCCCTAATGAATATGCATGAGATATATTTGCATATAATGGGGGCAGTGCATGCAAATATATCTCATGCATATTCATTAGGGATACCCTGAAAACCTGACTGGTTTGCGGCCCTCGAGGACTGGAGTTTGAGACTCCTGATCTAGACAAAAGGTGACATTTTGCTTACCAGATAATGTCCTTTCCTTGAGTCCTGCTAGACTAATCTATACAAGTGGGTTGTTTCTCCCTACCAGCAGATGTGAAGACAGAGGAAACTTCCAGAGGCTTCTTATCACATCATCATGCCATATCAGCCAGATCCTCTAGAGGGAGCATTCATATCAAAGCATATGGTGAGGAACCTCAGAACTCACACAACCGCAGTGAAGGCAACCAGGTTCAACAGAACAATAACCATACAGTAACTATGTACAGAATCAGCTTCAACAGAGAAGAGCAGACCAAGAGTTATCTAGGGCAGGTCCTGGCCTGGTCTAGCAGGACTCAAGGAAAGGACAATTATCTGGTAAAGAAAATGTCACCTTCCATTTCATCTTGCTAAACCAGTCCAGACAAGTGGGACATACCAAAGCTATGCCTTTACTGGGTGGGAAGAAGAAATGGCAGATTTTAAGACCTCTAAGCCAAAGGCCATGTCCACCCAAGCGAGGGGCTACTGAGCTACACTCTGTCCATAAGGATGCTTATGCCTGAATGGAAAGCATACACATACCCTCTGGAACTGGTGGGTTCAGCAACAGAAACGTGGAGGCAATCACCTCTTTGATCCAGTGCCCTCAAGTAAACTTTGGAGCTGCATCACTTTTATGCAGTCCTGAAAACAGCACAGAGCGATGGTCTGACTTATGGAAAGAGCTAGAAACCTTCAAGTACTGGAGAAGGACCCTCTGGACATCCCCCAAGTGAAGGTTCTTGTCCTTCCCTTGGCAATGTTCTTTAGAAAAGGAGGGCAAACAGACTACCTGACTCTCTTGGAAGACAAAAACCACCGTGGGCAGGAAGGAACAGGCCGACTGCACACAGCCTCCTCCAAGAATAATAACAAGGCTTGTACTTCTGCGATACATCTCGGTGAACAGATTGCGACCAGAAAGACAGTCTTGAGGGTCAGATCTTTAAGCATAGCCAGCTTCAGAGGCTTGAAGGGCTCCAACATCAAGGCCCAGAGCAACAGGCAGAGATCCTATGGCGAAACAATTGAACACAGGAGAGGATGCGGATGTTGTACTCTCTGGAGAAAACAAGAAACATCAGGATGCGAGGCAATGGATTGCCTGCCACTAGCCCCTTGAACCTTCAGGGAACTAAAGAAAAGGCCTTTGCCCAGACCCTCTTGAAAAAAGGCAAGCAAAGATGGGAAGTCCGCTATATCAGATCTAGACTGAGTGACAGCACCAGTGTTCAAAAAGAAATCAGACAAGCACATAGGCTAGGCTGGTAGATCCTCTCAGCCTTGAGAAGTCTGGAAACCACAGAGGGAAAGTAGCCTTTATACACTAAGAGGTGCCTTTCAAGAGCCAAACCATAATCAAGAAGCAAGTCGGGTCATCCTTGATGTAACAGTCCCCAGGCAGTAACAGAGGAGTAGAAACATAGAAACATGATAGCAGAAAAAGACCACATGGCCCATCTAGTCTGCCCTTCCATATCAACCAATACAAGAATCCTCTTTTTGCATTTAGAGAGCCTCTATGTTTATCCCATGCTTCTTTGAATTTAGATACTGTCCTTATCTCTACCACCTTAACTGGGAGACTATTCTATGCATCTACCACTCTTTCCGTAAATAAATATTTCTACATATCACTCCTGAGTCTATCCCCTTTCACTCTCATCCTATGTCCCCTCATAGCAGAGCTTGCTTTCAATCGAAAGAGGCTCTTATTCTGTGCATTTATGCCACAGAGATATTTAAACATCTCAATCATATCACCTCTGTCCCGCCTTTCCTCTAAAGTATACATATTAAGGTCCTTAAGTCTGTCCTCATATGCTTTACAATGAAGACCACTAACCATTTTAGTAGCCACCCTCTGCACCGACTCCAACCTGTTTATATCCTTTTGAAGGTGCGGTCTCTGGAATTGCACATAATACTCCAAATGAGATCGCACCAAAGACTTATACAGAGGCACTATCACCTCCTTTCTTCTGCTGGCTATTCCTCTCCCTATGCACCAAAGCATCCTTCTAGCTTTCGCCGTCGTCTTTTCTACCTGTTTAACTACTTTGAGATTGTCAGACACAATCACGCCTAGGTCCCATTCTTCTTTTGTGGACAGAAGTACGTCACCTCCTATACTGTACTGCTCCCTTGGATTATTGCAGCCTAAATGCATGGTCCTACATTTTTTAGCATTAAATCTCAGCTGCCAAATTCTAGACCATTTTTCAAGCTTAGCTAGATCCCTCCTCATGTTATCTACACCTTTCTGGGTGTCTATCTTGTAGAAGTCTCATTAGGACTCTGAACCACAGCCTCTGTGGCCATTCTGGCGCCACCAGGATCATCCAACTCGGATACCACTCTAAGCATCGAAACTAAGATTGTTCAAATGGCAGACAAAGTGTATAAATTAAATCACACCAAAGAAAATGTTGGGAACCGGCAGATCAGGGAAAGAGTAGGCAATCGCTCGACACCCCGATGTCCGCCGTTCCCTTTTTAATTTATTAAATTATAACATATATAGCACTTATTATGAAAGAGTGTTTTATAGGTTTTTTTAAAGAGATCACTTAGCTTATCATATTGCAAAAGCAGTCAGCAGTAAATCCAGTGCACAACACGCGCGTTTCGGGCCAAGCTGGCCCCGTTTCAAGTGCAACTGCTATGTGGTCAAAACTGCAGGCATCAAAGACAAATGCCAAAGAATCACGGGATGCTTAAACTGTGCCTGCCCAAAGAAAGGAGTGGGCCATCATATGACATCACATTGTAGGAGGGGTTTCACCAAAATTCTGATCAAATGATCAGTGCTGAAATTAAATAAAGTAATGTAAAATTATAATTGTGGCAACGCTTTCAATAATGTTAGCAATGGTCCAACCTGTCAGCATGTCAAAGTAAATTCCACCATTCCTGTTCAACATTTAAACCTTCTGTTTGAACAGTCCGCAGTCGATAGATTCACCGTTGCTCAAGCCACTGCAAGCGGTGAATTTGATTTCCATCCCGCAGGTCTGCAGGAACCATGTCAATCACCCGCCATCAAAAATCAGCGACAGTGTGACCTTGGGAAATGTAATGTTCAACCAGCAGGGCTGTCAGAGTGCTAGTTTTAATTCAAGAGGAATGTTCCCCCAGGCAAATTTTTACAGGATGCGTTGTGCGTCCTATATATACCAGTTTGCAGGGACAGTATAAAAGATATACCACAAAATCTGTTCGACATGTGCTGGTGCCAGCAAATCGATAAGAACGGCTAGTCTCTGGATGGGTCCAACAAACGCCCTCAAGAGTGGTTTGGCAAAATTGGCATGTGTTGCAGGCTAGATGCCCTTGAAAGTGGGAATCAAAAGTCGGACGGTCTATTGACATAGCCGAATGGACCAAATGATCCCGTAGATTGTCCAAATGGGAGGCCTCTCTGTAAAGAAGAGGGAGGATGATGGCTGTGGAATCTCAGCAAGCTGTTTCGCTGACTAGGTTTGCGAAAAAGGGTTGTGTGAAACGTGCCCATAGATTTTGTTACCAAGACGTCCAGAAACTCCAATTGATGCTGGTCGATGTGAGAAGTGAACTTGATGTTGGGCTTTAAGGTGTTAAGCCAAGAAATGAACACCTGAAGATGTTCAATGGTAGAAGACCATAAAAAGAAAATGTCATCAAGAAAACGTGACCACAAAGTGACAAACTGGAAATCCCCCGCTGGATAAATGAACTTCTTCTCCATGTCAGCAAGATATAGAGTTGCTATGGAGGGAGCCACCATTGCTCCCATTGCTATCCCGCCACACTGTTTATAGAAAGTCCCATTGAAAAGAAAATAATTGAGAGTAAGGACCAAACGAAGCAACTCCACAAAAAATGAATGTGGTATGCAAGCAGGAGCTTGGGAAAATGCTGATTGAAGCAACATCAAAGCTTTCTCTTGATGGATATTAGTGTAGAGAGAGGTGACATTCAACGTCCCTAAATAAATCTGTTCAATAGGCCCAACATATTTTGATAGCAATTGTAAAAAATGTGAAGTGCCTCTCAAATATGAACGAACCTTCTGTGCTTCTCGTCGTAAAAATACATTGCAAAACTGCGATAAAGGCTCCAAAATAGAACCCCTGCATGACATATTGGTCTACCAGGCGGCATGGTCATGGATTTATGAATTTTGGGAACCGTTTAAAATACTGGTATCTTGGGATGAGGTGTTGTCAAAAAAGATGCTTCTTTTGAGGTGAGCCATTCACAATTGCGGGCCTGAGTGACCAAAGATTGAATTGTGTCCCGCAATTGAGGAGTGGGATCTTCCCCCAAAAGGCAATAGTAGTGTGCATCACCGAGTTGTGAGGCTATCTCAGCTTGATAGGCAGTGGAAGACTGTATCAGCACTGCTCCCCCTTTGTCTGCATTGCGAATGACTAATCTGGGGATGACCTCAGTGGTGCAAAATCTGCCGATAGGCTGACTGACTCAATTCCCTCTCTTCGGGATCGAGAGAGTGATAACTTAGAATGTTCACCTCCATATCATCGACTTTGGTGATATGCTGCACTGCTAGAACTAGCAGGTTCCTTTCAACTCTGGAAAACAGGAGAGTCATCTCCAGGGCCACTCTGTCACTCTTCATGCTCCTTTGCTGATTGACGTATGCCACTGTCGTGGCATTGTCCAAGTAGACTCAGACCGCTTTGCCTTTGACCAGGTCTGAAGTGCAAAATGGCCAACCAAATGGCCCTTGCCATGAGGCAGTTGGATGGGCCATGTTGACCTGTAGCTGTTCCAATGGCCCTGAGCTGTTTGGGTCTTGCAATGAGCTCTTCAACCAAACAGGTTGGCATCCAACAACAGGAGAAGCTTCAAGTAATCATCCAGTGGCATACCCTTCCTCAGGTGCTGTGGCTGCAGCCACTAGCACAGGGTGGAGACCACCTCCGGCTGGAGAAGCAGCCTGACCCTGAACTCCTGAGAGCTGGGAGACCACTGAGAAAGCAAGAACCTCAAAAGCGGCTTCATGTGAGTTCATGCGCAAGGCACCATGTCATTCACCATTACCATCAAGCCAAGAAGCTGAAGATAATCCAAAACTCTGAGAGATTGCTGAGATCAGAAGGCTGCCAAATGGGCCAACAACTTGTTTACTCTCTCTTCGAGCAGGAAGAGTCTGCCTACCCGAGTGTTGAAACACGTTTCCAGGTATTCCAGTGATGGGAAGGCACTAAGTGGCTCTTCCTAAAATTATCACTAACCTAGACTCTAGAAATTGCACCACCTGGGCAGAAACCTGAGATGCTTTGGACTGTGACTTAGATGAATGAGCTAGTCATCCAGATATTTATTTATTTATTTAACTTTCTTATATACCGTGCTCTTCGGTATCAGTGTGGTTTACATCCAACACAACTGTGCAGTGCAGGAGGTCTGCACTGGACTTACAATATAACATGGGGATATGTACAGGTTTGAACAGGGTAACTATATACAAGTAGATTAACAGCATATGTTCAGGAATAACTCAACTATGTACATATTGGCTCAACTGCGTACTTGCTGACATTGGGGTGAAAGTGTTGCTACTTGTCGGGGGGCTCAGGGTCTGGCGGGCTTGGTTTCAATCTTGCGTGGTTGTTTCTCGTGGGTTGTCTATATGGGCCACTGGGCGTGGCTTGATGTGGAAGATGTCCCTGGTCAATGTAGTACTGTAGGAACAGATGATGTTTAAGTGCCTTTCTAAATTGGGAGATGTCCTTGATGGACCTGATAGCGGGGGGGGGGGGGGGGTGAGGGCGTTCCAGCAGGTAGGTGCATAAAGCGAAAATGCTCTGGTCCTGGCTGCTTATGAGCATTTTGTGATCTGCCTAGGGAGGATCAAAGTATTGATAGCGGCTGACCTTCTCGCTCTGTTAGGGGGTGTATCTGAATAAGATCTATGATTGATGTAGAGGAGCAATTATTTATGGCTTTGAAAGTCAGTGTCAGCAGCTTGAAAGCAATCCTGCTTTGGACTGGAAGCCAATGCAGATTTTTTAGGATTGGTGTTATATGTTCCTTCCTTGATGCCCCTTGCAGAATTCTGGCGGCTGCATTCATGGCTAGTTGCAGCGGGTTTATGGTAGTTTTTGGAAGGCCATGTAATATGGCATTCGCGTAATCAAAATGCGGGGTCACTAAAGCTTGATAGACTGTCCGAAAATCTTCTGGTTCCAGCAGTTGTCTCAGGTGGCGAAGTGTTCTGATTTTGTTGTATATTGCCTTGACCATATTGCTTATCTGGGCCTTCATATTGAGCTGTTGGTCAAGGATAACTCCGAGGTACCGGATTGAAGGCTTGCCAGGGAGCTGGGTGGGATGAATGTTGTATTTCTTGTGAGGAACAGGACCTCTGTTTTTTTTAATTTATTCTTAGCTTCTGCGTGTGTAACCAATCTGTAACCGCATCGAAACAGGCAGAGAGGGGTGCAAGGTTTGGTTTGTCTAACAGGAAAGGCATGTAGAGGAGAACATCGTCGGCATAAATCAGGCAGTTAATGTTGAAAGATTGGATGAGATTACATATGGGCTGCATGTAAATGTTGAATAGTAGGGCTGAAAGTGACGATCCCTGTGGAACGCCTTTTCTTGGAGGAAAGGTGCGGAGGTGGAAGGGCTGGCACGTACATGTTGTCATCAGTCTGTCAAATACGATGCACACCATGTTAGGGCGTTTCCCTGAATGCCCTTCTCGCTGAGGCGGGAGAGGAGTATTTTGTGATATACAGTGTCAAAGGCTGCTGCAATGTCCAGAAAGATCAGTGCAAACCCTTGTCTGACATTGTCCAATCCAATGGTAAGGGTGTTGAATAATGTGGTCAGGAGTGTTTCCACCCCATGCGATTCTCGAAAGCCATGTTGGCAGGGGTCGAGGGGTGCACTTATCTCAATATGATGGTGAAGTTGCTGTTGTACAACCTTCTCGATGATTTTCGCCAGAAGCGGGATACTTGATATTGGCGTGTACAAAATCTCCTGATGCCTCAGCACATCGGCTGCCACCACCATTGCTTTTGAGAATGTCCTTGGTGGAGAAGCCAAAGGGCAGGGCATAAAGCCTCCTGCAGACTTTGAGCCCCTCCACTGGGAAGTCAGGCAAGTCCCACTTGAGTGTATGATGCTCTTGGACTTCCAAACTCCCTTCATGAGGGATGAATCTGCAGCCTTTGTTCAGTCGCTGGACAGTTAAACTTAGGGTGGATGACACCTGAGCAATCAGAGCCACCAATTCACCCTGCCCGAACAGACAAATAAAGCTGGACTCATCTTGATCTTCAGAATGAGAGGATAATTTATCCTCCATATCATAATCCATGTCCAAAGCATCAGCACTGGACTCCAGGTCTCAGCCAAAAGATAGTTGATCTGAATTTCTAGATGCCAACCGTTGCCAAGAGCACTTAGAAGGCTGCGACCGAGCCAGACTCTGACTCATCTGCTATCCCTCCTCCGAATGGGCAGAAAGAGATCAAGAGGCTCCAGGGTTTGCACTGCCACATTAAGCTTGCTGCAGTGTCATGGATTAAGGCTTCAAAGAGCCAGCTCTCCCATCACATTCAAAAAATCGTAAAAGACTCACTCCAATAGGGATACATGCTGCAACCCCTAAAACACGCCATGATACGACCAATAATTAAAAACAGCCTTAACCCTTCCAAACCAAAATCATACCGCCCCATCTTCAGCCTACCATTCCTTGCAAAAATTGTGGAAAAGACAGTACAGAGACAATTCCAAAACCACATTGACACAAATGCATCACTGGACATCCATCAACATGGCTTTATACCTCAACACGGCGTGGAAATACTACTCATTTCCCTCTTTGACACTCTCCTAAGAGGAATGGATAACATAAAGAGTGGATTCCTACTAGTATTCATGGACATATCGGCAGCCTTTGACACTATATCTCACGCTAATCTATTACAACCCCTACAGCAGATAGGATTACGCAACAACACTCTAAAGTGGTTTACCTCTTACTTGGAGGATCGTACACAACAGGTTAAAAACGACCAAAAGAAATCACTGCAGTTCCCCGTCATGCAATGAGTACCACAAGGATCAGCTTTATCATCAATTTTATTTAATATTTACATCCAACCCATATGCAACATCATTAAACACCACAAACTCCACTGCCACATATATGCCGATGACATCATGGTGTATGCTCCAATCAACCTACCAGCAATAGATATCACAACAATAACTAAATGCTTGGAAGACATGAATGCCTGGCTTACTGCCAACAACCTAACGGTCAACTTCGATAAAACAGATGCAATGTTCATCACCAGGAACCCCACCTTCGTTCCACCACAAACCATTAGCATCCTAGACAAACTCATAGTAGTCAAAGATGAAGTTAAATACCTGGGTATCACATTGGACAGAGCCCTAAACATGAAATCCCACATCTCTAAAACGGCAAATAAGGCATATCAACACTTAAGAGTTATCAGAAAGATCAAGCCATTACTCCGTCAGGACCACTTCCGCACAGTATGCCAAGCACTCATCACACCTTTGCTGGACTATGGAAACTTACTATATTAAGGCCTCCCTCAACAAACCTTACACCCACTCCAGATGGTACAAAACACTACAGCACGCATCATAACGGGCACCACAAGATATGAACATATCAACCCTGTCCTACAACAACTGCACTGGCTCCCAATGGTAACAAGAGCAAAATTTAAAACAATCATGATTATCTATAAGATCATTCACCATCTCTCAGCAGACGCACTACAACACATCATAACAAGAGATATCAGCAATAGACCAAGAAGAACCACACTGACAACATGATCGTCACACCTACAGGATATCACAAGACTAAACAAATAACCTCAAAGAGATCCCCATCACTACCAGCGTCCACTCTATGGAACTCTCTCCCAACAAGCCTAAGGGCAATGGATGTATCCAACAAACAATATATAAGGCTTCTTCAGAGTGAACTATAATCCTCACACTAAAACAGTAGATTCACTCGATATATTTTCATATAACCACAATTCAATAATATTAACTTGCAGATGGTCTCAGATAAACGGTAGAATTCTGACACTTAATTCTGGGTAATCAACCTCTCCCATATAGTGTCCATTTACATCAATGACCTTTAGCAAGCATACTTTAAATTATTTATATAAATATTGCTTTTTTACTTTTTTTTCTTTGTTTTTATCAACGTTCATTGCGTCATTTTTTTAAAAAACAATCGCTTTCACCACTCTACTTATCTTATATAGAATGGCGTCGGCAGATGCCCCGTTCATTTGCAAACAATGGAAGAACCCCTTCCATTGTTTGCAAATGAACGGGGCATTTGCCGATGCCATTCTATATAAGATAAGTAGAGTGGTGAAAGCGATTGTTTTTTAAAAAAATGACGCAATGAACGTTGATAAAAACAAAGAAAAAAAAGTAAAAAAGCAATATTTATATAAATAATTTAAAGTATGCTTGCTAAAGGTCATTGATGTAAATGGACACTATATGGGAGAGGTTGATTACCCAGAATTAAGTGTCAGAATTCTACCATTTATCTGAGACCATCTGCAAGTTAATATTATTGAATTGTGGTTATATGAAAATATATCGAGTGAATCTACTGTTTTAGTGTGAGGGCAATGGATGACATCAAAGAGTTCCTCAAAGCCCTGAAAACCCTACTTTTTATTGAAACATATGAACATACAGACAATATTCCCTACCCAAACATTAATACAACAATACACAGTAATACAACAACCTCCGACAACTAGATACCTCCACCAACTTCACACATACTTAACCTAACTGGACAATTGAGTCCATTATACAATGCACTTAAATACCCCTATAATTATACTGGCTAAATGTCTAAATGTTGTTAAGTACACACATGTTGTCTAAATGTTGTTAAGCACCCACATGTTGTCCTGTCTAAATGTTAAGCACCCACATGTTAAATGTTGTTAAATATCCACATGTTAAATGTAACCCACCAGTTGTGATGTAATGTGACCACTTTGATTGAGGGATAAGGTGGTATAGAAATCTGTCTAAATAAATACAAATAAATAAATAAAGGGGAAGACAATTCGGAAGCCAGGAGGTACCCACTGGCCAGATTGCCCTCATCACCAGGGGGGAGGAACAGGTAATGGCCCCTTCTGCAAAGGGGAGGGTCCAGAGGAGAGAGCACTGAGATGTTAGGCCTGATGATTATCCTTCTTCAGGATAACATCTGCTGCCAAAGCTAGCAAAGAAGGCTGGAGAACTCGTGTCTCGCGGTTGCGAAGGAAGAGATGGGCCTTCTAAGGGTGCATCCGAAGTATCCATGCAAACAGAGCAGATACCAGAATCCAGTGATGAGACTCTCCGCTTTCTACAGACTGCAAGCAATCAGGCAATGCAGGCTGAAGGCATGCCACAGTGGTCTGGTGCGACATACACCAAGTCTACGTGGGCAGGGCCATGCATGCTAGTGTCGTGTGGACCACAGCAAGGTATACATAAACCACCCAGACAGAGCCACACACACAAGGGCCATGCAGTCAACACATGCCACTGGCATGCACCGGTGGGGTCAGAGAAAGGGCGGAAGAAAGCATGAAAAGCACAATGTGTACAGGCAGTTAGGCAAGGAGGGAAAACACCATTGCCAAACCAAGACGCCCTGAACAGCCCAAATTCAACTTAGCATCCTGGCAACAGATGGTCGGGAGCCCCCACAAACAAGATAGACAGACAGGTTAAGTCTTGTGGTACTTATCCCTGCGGAGTCCATGGCAGATAAAAACAATGCCAAGCTCAGTGCTACTCCTCTGTCGCCAGACACATACCTCTGAAAAGCCCTTTTCAAATGTTGGGGGGACAGCAGGTTGAAGGAGGGAGTGGGCACCAAGGTCATGTGAGGCTTGAAGAATCCTTTCAAAATTCCTTTTCCAGTCTTCAGACTGCTCAACGTGTCCTTAATAAGATAAGAGCAGGGAGATAAACCAATTCCTCTCCTCTTATGGCATATAAGAGCACCTGTTATAAGGGTGGCTCTGGTAGAGACACATGTGTTGCGCTCCAGTGAGAAATCCACTAGCAAGGATGATTGCTAATGATCAAAAGCAATCTTTTCCTTTCAACTCTTCCTGTCTCCACATCTGTCTTGAAGGACTAGAAAAAGGGACAGTTACTTCTGGAGAGAGATCTGCAACTGTGAGTATATACTTCTGGTAATTTTCTAAAAAGAATTCTTTGTATTAAAGCTAATTAATCTGTGAACCCACTATTTTTGTTAAATCAGCCAGGGCCTAGTAGCAGCAGTTTAAGTTTAAATTTAAAACACAGAGGAGAACTTTCTGGTTACATTTCATACCCAGCAGAGAGCTTGTAGTTTAAATTTAATAGTCACTCAGGGCCTAGTAACAGCAAAGTACTTTTAGTTTAAATTTAAAACACAGAAGAGAGCTTTCTGGTTACATTTGGAACCCAGCAGAGAGCTTGTAGTCTAAATTTCATAAGAAGTTAGAGCCTAGCAGCAGCTAAGAGCTATAATTTAAATCAAATCAGAATATAGCTTACCTCAGCAGCACAAGACAGGGTACTGTGTAGCAGCCCTCTTTTAATAAGTGTTATTTCCCTCCCTCCCTCCCCACCCCATCCACCCACCCCTGGGATAATCGTAGCTTTATAGGTACTTACACATCTTAAAAGGCAGGAGGTGCTCTCAGGTGAAGCTCATTACCCAAATCAGTCATACACTAAGGACCTGAGATTAGTTAAGCTTCAGGTGAACAAGGTATATTACACATATTAGGTACAGTTTTATTAGTATAAATATCCATAGCAACCCTTAGTAAGTAAAGAACTTAGATCTAAACACAAACTTAAAACTAAGATGCAGACAGCAGTCCAGCAGCAGGATGGGGGCTTTCCAGTCTTTTGCATTGAGTGTCACATGTACGATTTTCTCCCAGTTGGTGAGAGGTCTTACGTGTGCACTAGGTGCAAGGAGCTCTTTTCTCTCAGGGAACGAGTCCGTTCTCTAGAAGCTAAAGTAGCAGACTTGGAAAGCATAAGACAGACAGAGAGGTACATAGACGAGACCTACAGGGATATAGTCCTGAAGTCCCACCTCCAGTCTGGCAGCATCCCTGTTGCCATGGAGGAGAGAGGTCACGTGACAGGAGAACATCACCCTGGTGTGGCAGGAAGTGATCCTGTAACTAGGACCTGTCCTCCAGGTGATGTAAAACCCTCTCGCACCGAGGAAGTTTCTCCAGGGCCATGTGCCCATGAGGGAAGGGTTAGGACAGCCATTATAGTTGGTGATTCGATCATTAGGCATGTAGATAGCTGGGTGGCTGGTGGACGTGAGGATCGCCTGGTAACATGCCTGCCTGGTGCGAAGGTAGCGGACCTCACGCGCCACCTAGATAAGGTCTTAGATAGTGCTGGGGAGGAGTCTGCTGTCTTGGTACATGTCGGTACCAATGACATAGGAAAATGTGGTAGGGAGGTTCTGGAGGCTAAATTTAGGCTTTTAGGTAGGAAGTTGAAATCCAGAACTTCCAGGGTAGCATTCTCCGAAATGCTTCCTGTTCCACGCGCAGGACCCAAAAGGCAAGCAGAGCTCCGGAGTCTCAATGTGTGGATGAGACAATGGTGCAGGGATGAGGGTTTTGGATTTGTTAGGAACTGGGGAACATAGAAACATGATGACAGAAAAAGACCACATGGCCTATCTAGTCTGTCCTTCCATAACAACAACTACAACAGTCCACTTTTTACCTTTAGAGGTCCTCTGTGTTGGTCCCATGCTTTTTTGAATTCAGTTACTGTCCTCATCTCTACCACCTCCACTGGGAGACTATTCCATGGATCCACTACTCTTTCCGTAAAGAAATATTTCCGCATATCACTCCTGAATCTATCTCCCTTCACCCTCATCCCATGTCCCCTCGTAGCAGAACTTGCTTTCAATTGAAAGAGGCTCTCTCCCTGAACATTTATGCCACGGAGGTATTTAAACATCTCAATCATATCACCTCTATCCCGCCTTTCCTCTAACGTGTACATATTAAGATCCTTAAGTCTGTCCTCATATGCTTTATAACGAAGCCCATTAATCATTTTAGTAGCAACCCTCTGCACCGACCCCATCCTATTCACATCCTTTTGAAGGTGCGGTCTCCAGAATTGCACACCATACTCCAAATGAGGTCGCACCAAAGACATACAGAGGCATTATCACCTCCTTTTTTCTGCTAGCCATTCCTCTCCGCATGCACCCAAGCATCCTTCTAGCTTTTGCCGTCGCCTTTTCTACCTGTTTAGCTACTTTAAGATCATCAGACACAACCACGCCTAGGTCCCGCTCTTCTTTAGTGGACAAAAGTACTTCACCTCCTATACTGTATTGCTCCCTTGGATTGCTGCAGCCCAAATGCATGACCTTACATTTTTTAACATTAAATCCCAGCTGCCAAATTCTAGACCATTCTTCAAGCTTAGCTAGATCCCTCCTCATGTTATCTACCCCTTCCTGGGTGTCTACTCTATTGCAGATTTTGGTATTATCCGCAAAGAGGCAAACCTTACTCGACAGCCCTTCCGCTATATCACTAACAAAGATGTTAAAAAGAATCGGACCAAGGACAGATCCCTGGGGCACACCACTGGTAACATCCTTCTCCTCAGAGTGAGCTCCATTTACTTGTACTCTTTGTCGCCTCCCACCCAACCAATTTCTAACCCAAGCAGTAACTTTAGGGTCCATCCCTAGGGTGCTCAGTTTGTTTATAAGTCGCCTGTGAGGAACAGTGTCAAAGGCTTTACGGAAATCTAAATACACCACATCTAGAGCTCTCCCTCGGTCCAACTCCCTGGTCACCCAGTCAAAGAAATCAATCAGATTTGTCTGACAAGACCTGCCTCTGGTGAATCCATGCTGTCTTGGATCCTGTAATCCGCTGGACTCCAGAAACCTCACTATTTTCTCTTTCAGCAGCGTTTCCAATAATTTACTCACCACCGAAGTTAAACTAACCGGCCTGTAGTTTTCAACCACATCCTTACTTCCGCTTTTGTGTAAAGGCACCACATGAGCCTCTCTCCAGTCCTTTGGCACCACTCCAGACTCCAATGAGGCATTGAAAAGGTTAGTCAGTGGAGTTGCTAGAACGTCCCCAAGTTCCCTCAGTATTCTAGGGTGTATCCCATCCGGTCCCATCGCTTTGTCTACTTTAAGTTGAGCTAGTTTCTCACGAACACAGTCTTCCGAAAATAGTTCAAGATGTCCCTTGCTTCTGTTCTTATTTGTGGGTGTTTTCTGAGGTCCTGCTCCTGGTTCTTCATCTGTGAACACAGAACAAAAATATTTGTTAAGCAATTCCGCTTTATCCTTATCAGCTTCTATATATTCCCCCCCTGCACCCTTGAGTCTGACAATACCACTTTTGCCCTTCCTCTTCTCACTAATATATCTGAAAAATGTCTTATCCCCCCATTTTATTGCATTGGCTATTTCCTCCTCCTTTTGAATCTTTGCCTTCTTGACTACTTTGCTAGCTTCTCTAAGTTTTTCCAAATACAGATGCCTGTCTTCCTCTCTCTCTGATCTCTTGTATTTCATGAAGGCCTCCCTCTTTTTCTTCACTTGTTCAGCTACTTCCTTCGAAAACCATAGCGGTCTCCTGTTCCTTTTGCCTTTATTTACCATTTTAACAAAAAGGTTGGTTGCCTTTAAAATACCCCCTTTCAGTTTTGCCCACTGTTTTTCTACATCTCCCAGCTGTTCCCATCCCACTAACGACTCCCTGAGGTATTGGCCCATCTTCGCAAAGTTAGTCTTCCTAAAGTCTAAGATCCTCACCTTGGAATGGATTCTAACAGCCCTAGTCCTAATACTGAACCACACCATCTGGTGATCACTGGATGCAAAATGATCTCCCACTACAACATCAGAAACACTTTCACCATTGGTAAGCACCAAGTCCAGTATGGCCCCTTCACGTGTGGGGTCTGTTACCAATTGCCTGAATAGTTCTCCCTGTAGAGAATCCAGGATCTCCTTACTTCTAGATGATACTGCAGCAGGAATGTGCCAATCAACATCTGGCATATTGAAATCTCCTATCAGTAGCACTTCCCCTTTCCTAGCAATGCTGCGTATGTCTTCAATTAACTCTCTGTCCACCTCTTCCTCTTGTGAGGGAGGTCTGTATATCACTCCAATGCAAATAGATTTCTCTTTCCCTTTTTCTAGTTCTGGGGAACATTCTGGGGAAAGGAGGGGCTCTTCCGAAGGGATGGGCTTCACCTTAACCGGGATGGAACCAGGCTGCTGGCATTAACCTTTAAAAAGGAGATAGAGCAGCTTTTAAACTAGATCTTATTTATTTATTTACATTCTCTTATATACCGCGCTATTCTGCATCAGTGCAGTTTACATTGAACAAACTGAAATTACATTGAACAGGGCATTATAACTTGGAGATAACTATTTTTACAGGGAACATGGGCTATGGAGGGTTAAGTGACTTGCCCAAGACCACAAGTAGCACCTGTGGGACTAGAAACCCCAGTCCTTCCATCCCAAAGTTGCTGTCCTCTAGTGGGATTTGAACCCCCGACCTTCCGGCCTGAAGTACCTTGCCCCAACCACTAGGGCACTCCTCAGTCACCCAAGAGCGGATGGTACGGAAGAATGTATCTTTGAAGGATACTACCAAAAGCAGAGAGGTTCCACAAAAGAGTAAAGTAGCCCAAATGCCCTCAAGTATGGAGCAGACAGAGCTTAAAGATCCCAAATTACCCATGTCTAACAATAGCCAAATTAATATGAATAAAATACATTCTCTAAAATGCTTGTATGCAAATGCTAGAAGTCTAAAAAATAAGATGGGAGAGTTAGAATATATAGCACTAAATGAAAGGTTAGATATGATTGGAATATCAGAGACATGGTGGAAGGAGGACAACCAGTGGGACACTGTGATACCTGGGTACAAACTATATCGTAATGATAGAGCTGATCAAATTAGTGGAGGGGTTTCTCTCTATGTTAGAGAGGGCATTGAGTCAGAAAGGATTAAAGTTTTGCAGGAAACAAAATCTGCTGTAGAATCTATATGGATTGAAATTCCATGTAAAAGGGGGAAGGCAATGGCAGTGGGGGTGTACTATCGAGCGCCTGGCCAGAATGACCAAATGGATGATGAAATGCTCAAAGAAATCAAGGAAGCTAACAAACGTTACAGCACAGTAATAATAATGGGTGATTTCAACTATCCCGGTATCGACTGGGTCAGTGTCACGTCAGGACATGCTAGGGAGATAAAGTTCCTAGATGAAATAAATGACTGCTTCTTGGAGCAGCTGGTTCATGAACCGACCAGAGGGGAAGCCATATTAGACCTAGTCCTTAGTGGAACACCAGATCTAGTGCAAGAGATAAGGTTGTTGGGGCCACTTGGCAATAGTGATCATAGCATGATCGCCTTTGATTTAATTAGTGGAGGAGGGATAGTAAGGAAATCCACAGTACCACCTTTTAACTTTCGAAAGGGAGACTATGATAAAATGAGGAAAACAGTTAAGAAAAAACTAAAAGGAGCAGTTGCAAAGGTTAAAGACGTACATCAGGCTTGGCTGTTGTTGAAAAATACTATCTTGGAAGCCCAGACCAGCTGTATTCCACGCTTTAAGAAAAGTGGAAGGAAGTCCAAAAAACTGCCAGCATGGTTTAAAGGTGAGGTCAGAGAGGCTGTTGTTGCCAAAAAAGCATCTTTCAGGAAATGGAAAAAAGAGCCAAACGACGAGACCTGGAAACAGCACAAGCACTGGCAAGTCAAATGCAAGGCATTGATAAGGCAAGCAAAGGGAGAATTTGAGAAGAAGCTTGCTGCGGAAGCAAAAACGCGAAATAAAGACCTTTTCAAGTACATTCGTAGCAAAAAACCTGTGAGAGAGTCAGTTGGTCCATTAGAGGATAAAGGGGTTAATGGAGCACTAAGAAGCGACAAGGCGATAGCGGAGAGACTGAATGAATTCTTTGCTTCAGTCTTTACTGAGGAAGATGTAGGGATGTTACCCATGACTGAAGTGGTATTTAAAGGTGCGGAAGAATTGAAGGAAGTATCGATACATCGGGAAGATGTATTACAACTATTAGATAAACTGAAGAGTAGCAAATCACCTGGGCCGGATGGTATACATCCAAGGGTGTTGATAGAACTGAAATATGAGATTGCAGACCTGCAATTAGTAATCTGTGAACTATCATTAAAATCATCTCTAATACTTGAAGATTGGAGGATCGCCAATGTAACACCAATTTTTAAAAAGGGTTCCAGGGGTGATCCGGGAAACTACAGACCTGTGAGCCTGACATCAGTACCAGGAAAAATGGTAGAAACCATCATAAAGAATAAAATTACTCAGCATGTAGATAGTCATGATCTAATGGGATCACACAAAACTTTTCTTGGCCACTGAACGATTGTAAAATCTATTGCTACAATTTTTATCGTTCTATTTACTCTCTTGGGAGATCGATAGACACTCTTATCACTGACAGAGAAGGTTTCAGTAGAAAATAATACCCTATGCAGCCGGGTTCTCAGCCCAGAACTTTGAAATGGTGTTGTGTCACATCAATAACCCTCTGTCAGTTTGGTGTACTATTTAAAATCCTTGTAAACAATTTATAGCTGCTTTATTTGTAAACTTTCTGTAAAATTATCTTGAGAAAATTCAATACTCAGCTTCTGTGCTGAAACAGCTCAAATTCTTCTCCAGTTTTCTGTGTCCCAACGTTCAACCCCGGTACCGACTGACGTTTCACATATTTCGTCAGGGGACCTAAACATAACTATAAAAAACGACAATAAGACCCACATCTCACTCCCATCGTCCCACCTTTAGTGTTAATTCACTCATACTCTTCTAGTCCAAATAAATTAAAATTAAAGATTAGAATACCAGTAGTGCTGCCCGCGTTCTCTCCTTTACTGCGATTGTTATGAAGATTTCTGTTCGCTAGCAGAAAAACGCCGCGCATGCGTATCTGATATCCCAGCTACCTTTTAAAGTTGGAATTAACCAATCATGCACAGTCTTCTCTTCGAAGATTCATGTTGTTAATAATCTCTGTGTAATGAATTGATCTTATTTACATGCCAGCCATTCTATCTGATTGTTTAATCCCGCAGGGGCTAGAGTATTCAATTTAAAAATAAGTCGCTGTTCTTTCAGATGTAAAGTCTGAGCTAATGTTTTACCACGACCAGCTTTTTGAACCTGGGCTAGACAAAGACAGCATAACTGTTCAAAATCGTGAACCTTTTGTAGACAGTGCTCTACTATTGGGGCTGCAAGATATTTACATCGAAGGCGGCTGCGATGTTCCCGCATACGTGTGCGGAACATGCGTATTGTCTGTCCTATATAACAGAGGCCGCATGGGCAAATTATTGCATAAACTACTCCCGTTGACTCGCAAGTAGTATTGCTTTTTAGAGGTAATGTAATTCCATTATACACAAAATTGTCCAAGCTGAGCGTAATAGTACAAATATCACATTTCCCACATGATGAATGTCCTTTTAAAGCAATTGCCTGCAGTTCATGAACATTATTTGGCACTCTAGCCGGACTCAACAGATCCTTTAGATTTGGTGCTCGTTGCCAAACACAGCGAATCCGATTATTCTCCAAACCAGGAATTGTGGTTATTATATTACTATGTTTATGTAAAATTTTCTGTAATGCTCCACTCAAGGGAGAGTATGTGGTAATTAAATTAACTGGAGCATTAGATTCCATCTTTTTCACTGTCTTATCTATTCCCAGCAGGGGGGACTGATGGTTGTATAAAGCTCGAATAAATGCCTGGTGTACTACTTTTCTAGGATAACCTCGTTGAATGAACTCTTTCTGTAGTGTCCCTGCTTTATATTTATAATCTTCCCTATCGGAACAATTCCGTCAAACGCAGAAACTGGGAGAAGGGAAGCCCAGTTTTTAACCTTGGAGGATGCATACTATTATACTGTAGGTAGGTAACTCGGTCCGTTGGTTTTTTAAAAACTGTTGTTAGCCACTGGCCCGAAGACCGAGTTATTTTAACATCCAGATAATTAAGAGTTTCAGTATGATGCTGGAAAGTGAAGCGGATAGATGTCTCACAGGAATTTAACCATTCTACAAATTCCGTTAATAAAGATATTGCACCTTGCCAAAGTAAAAAGATGTCGTCTATAAACCGCTTCCATAGGAGGATATGTGGAGAATATATTGAGTCCTCAATCCAACTCTTTTCAAAAAATCCCATATAGAAATTGGCGATGGATGGGGCGCATGTAGCGCCCATAGCCACGCCTGTTTTTTGTTGATAGAGTACCTCTCTAAATTCGAAATAATTATGGGAAATAGTTAATTCTGCTAGTTTGAGGAGAAAATCTTTTAGCTGTTCAGTCATATCTGGACGTTGACTTAGCACCCTACCCACTACTATAAGTGCTCCTTCTTGTGGAATGTTCGTATAAAGGGAAACTACGTCTAGTGTTACTAACTGTACTTCTGGTTGGACTGACAGCAGCGCATGTTCTTGAAGAACTGACAGAAAATGGGTGGTATCTCGCAGGAAGGAAGGTATTGCATTTAACAAAGGTCTCATATACGAATCCAAAAATATGGACAGAGGTTCTAAAACACTCCCGCGGGTTGACACAATAGGTCTCCCTGGTGGTTTTGAAATATTTTTATGAATCTTTGGGACCATGTATAACCTCGCAGTGGTAGGTGCCAACGAATTTAGGAGGGAAAATTCTTTCTTAGTAATTAGTCTAGAATTCAGTGCCTCGGTAGTGTAACTCTTAATCAACAATTGAAGTTCTGGTAAAGGATCTGCCTCCAGACGTTTATATACTAACGGATCCTGTAGTTGGGATAAAGCCTCAGCCACATAATCTTCCGTTGCCATTACAACAACCGCTCCTCCTTTGTCGGCTCTTTTTATTATGATGTCTGTACGGGTTTTTAAATTTCTTAATGCTCGGAGTTCGTCTGGGGGTAATACTGTGCGGCTTAACTTTTTAGTTTTCTCCAACTTGCTGACATCTTGCAAAACTAATTGCCGAAAAATATCTAAAGCTGGGGGAGGCATCCCAGGAGGGATCCATGTGGATTGAAAGGGTATCGGAATACGTTTAGAGGATGGTTCTATACCAGAATCCTCATTTGCATTATCTTCAGTTATACCACCAGAGGAAAAATATGTTTTAAGCCATAATTTCCTAATTAGTGCTTCAAGATCTATCCTGAATTGGAAGGAATCAAACTGACACCGAGGTACAAAAGTAAGACCTTTATTCAAAACTTTCATTTCTTGTGTTGTTAACTTTTTACGTGAAATATTAACGACTAGATTTTCTTCCGTTGTAGATGATAATATTATTTCTGTTTTTTTGGCTTCTGTTTGAGTCGATCCGATTCTTTTTTCTTCTTTTTTTCGTTGGCCGTATCTTCTAGAAAATCCACTCTCCCTCTTTGGGATTCTCCTGAATCAGTAGAACCGCTCTCATCTGAGGTACCAGAGAAATTTACTTTCTTTTGATGTTTTCTCCCCTTTCTGTTTGCATTTAACCACGGGTATACATACCCGACGGTATAATCCATGTGATCTCTCTGAAACTTTCGTATTTTCGCTGTCTTAATTTCATGATGAAATATCTCAAGTTGTTTTTTATGGTCTTCCATCTTCAAGCTATACACGCTGTCAGTTTCAAGTGATTTCAGACTGGCTTCCTGAATATTTAATTCTTCAGCGAGTTTTTCCAAATCTTTCTTAGCAGTCTCGACTATCAGGACCATGAGATCGAGTGAACACTTATTCAAAATTTGATTCCAGTGTTCTACAAAATCACTTTCAATCGCTGGTTTTCTGGGTTCTTTATATATCCTCAAGCCCCGGGGTATCTGCTGGCGATTAATGTATTCAATCAATGAATAACGATGTAGCTCAAGCCGTATTTTCTTCTTTTGGAGCTTCAAAAACATATCCCAGGTAACTTCATTAGTAGTGCTGAGTTGTACATCCAACTGTGCAAAAGGAGTTTTCTCTTTAGCAAGATTTGAAATATAATCCTGAGTATAGCTCAAAATGTTCTTCCAGCCTTCCGGGCCTGCCATTATTGTGTTCACACAAAACTTTTCTTGGCCACTGAACGATTGTAAAATCTATTGCTACAATTTTTATCGTTCTATTTACTCTCTTGGGAGATCGATAGAAACTCTTATCACTGACAGAGAAGGTTTCAGTAGAAAATAACACCCTATGCAGCCGGGTTCTCAGCCCAGAACTTTGAAATGGTGTTGTGTCACATCAATAACCCTCTGTCAGTTTGGTGTACTATTTAAAATCCTTGTAAACAATTTATAGCTGCTTTATTTGTAAACTTTCTGTAAAATTATCTTGAGAAAATTCAATACTCAGCTTCTGTGCTGAAACAGCTCAAATTCTTCTCCAGTTTTCTGTGTCCCAACGTTCAACCCCGGTACCGACTGACGTTTCACATTTTTCGTCAGGGGACCTAAACATAACTATAAAAAACGACAATAATACCCACATTTCACTCCCATCGTCCCACATTTAGTGTTAATTCACTCATACTCTTCTAGTCCAAATAAATTAAAATTAAAGATTAGAATACCAGTAGTGCTGCCCGCGTTCTCTCCTTTACTGCGATTGTTATGAAGATTTCTGTTCGCTAGCAGAAAAACTCCGCGCATGCGTATCTGATATCCCAGCTACCTTTTAAAGTTGGAATTAACCAATCATGCACAGTCTTCTCTTCGAAGATTCATGTTGTTAATAATCTCTGTGTAATGAATTGATCTTATTTACATGCCAGCCATTCTATCTGATTGTTTAATCCCGCAGGGGCTAGAGTATTCAATTTAAAAATAAGTCGCTGTTCTTTCAGATGTAAAGTCTGAGCTAATGTTTTACCACGACCAGCTTTTTGAACCTGGGCTAGACAAAGACAGCGTAACTGTTCAAAATCGTGAACCAAAATCGTCCAAACCTTTTTTAAACCCAGCTACACTAACAGCCTTTACTACATCCTCCGGTAACAAATTCCAGAGTTTGATTACACGTTGAGTGAAAAAATATTTTCTTTTATTAGTCTTAAATAGTTTACCGTGTAGCTTCATTGCATGTCCCCTAGTCTTTCTATATTCTGATAATGTAAACAATCGATCTACGTTTACCCGTTCCACTCCGTTCATTAATTTATAGACTTCTATCATATCTCCCCTCAGCCGTCTCTTTTCCAGGTTAAAGAGCCCTAACCTTTTTAGCCTTTCTTCATAGGAGTATCCTTCCATCCCGTTTACCATTTTGGTGGCTCTTCTCTGTACCTTTTCTAAAATCACTATATCCTTTTTAAGATACGACGAAAAGAATTGCACACAATATTCAAGGTGCGGTCTCACCATGGAACGATATAGAGGCATTATAATATCTTTTGTTTTATTTTCCATTCCTTTCCTTATCATACCTAGCATTCTATTTGCTCTCTTGGCCGCCGCTGCACACTGGGCCGAGGGTTTTAACATGGTATCCACAATGACGCCTAAATCTTTTTCCTGGGTGGTGGTTCCTAATGTGGAACCTTGCATCGTGTAACCATAGTTTGGGTTGTTCTTCCCTAGGTGCATAACCTTGCACTTGTCCACATTAAATTTCATCTGCCATTTTGATGCCCAGTCTTCCAATTTATCAAGATCCTCTTGCAATTTTTCACAATCCTCTTGGGTTTTAACAACTTTAAATAGTTTTGTGTCATCTGCAAATTTGATAACCTCACTCGTTATTCCACTTTCCAGGTCATTTATGAATATGTCAAAAAGCAGCGGACCCAGCACAGATCCCTGGGGTACACAGCTATTCACCTTTCTCCATTGGGAAAATTGGCCATTTAGCCCTACCCTCTGCTTTCTATCTTTTAACCAGTTCCTGATCCACAATAGTACATTGCCTCCTATCCCATGACTCTTTAGTTTTGCCAAAAGTCTCTGATGAGGGACCTTGTCAAAGGCTTTCTGAAAGTCCAGATACACAATATCAACCGACTCACCTTTGTCCACCTGTTTATTCACTCCTTCAAAAAAACATAACAGATTAGTAAGACAAGATCTTCCTTGTCTAAAGCCATGTTGGCTGTCTCCCATTAGGTTGTGACTATCTACATGCTGAGTAATTTTATTCTTTATGATGGTTTCTACCATTTTTCCCGGTACTGACGTCAGGCTCACCGGTCTGTAGTTTCCCGGATCACCCCTGGAACCCTTTTTAAAAATTGGTGTTACATTGGCGATCCTCCAATCTTCTGGTATTAGAGATGATTTTAATGATAGTTCACAGATTACTACTAGCAGGTCTGCAATCTCATATTTCAGTTCTTTCAACACCCTTGGATGTATACCATCCGGCCCAGATGATTTGCTACTCTTCAGTTTATCTAATAGTTGTAAGACATCTTCCCGATGTATCGATATTTCCTTCAATTCTTCCGCACCTTTAAATACCACTTCAGGCATGGGTAACATCCCTACATCTTCCTCAGTAAAGACCGAAGCAAAGAATTCATTCAATCTCTCCACTATCGCCTTGTCGCCTCTTAGTGCTCCTTTAACCCCTTTATCATCTAATGGACCAACTGACTCTCTCACAGGTTTTTTGCTACGAATGTACTTGAAAAGGTCTTTATTTCGCGTTTTTGCTTCCGCAGCAAGCTTCTTCTCAAATTCTCTCTTTGCCTGCCTTATCAATGCCTTGCATTTGACTTGCCAGTGCTTGTGCTGTTTCCAGGTTTCGTCGTTTGGCTCTTTTTTCCATTTCCTGAAAGATGCTTTTTTTGGCAACAACAGGCTCTCTGACCTCACCTTTAAACCATGCTGGCAGTTTTTTGGACTTCCTTCCGCTAATTATACTTATACTTATAAATTGCAGCATGCAGATTTTAAAGCATACTGAAAGGAGATATATTCTGGGCAGTTCTTTGAAGCATATATGCAAGAATGTATTTCAGAATGGCAATAAATGTATACGTTGGAAAAAAATTTCCTTGTTGGCTTTTACATCTGTTCTAAGTGATGCATAACTCTCAACTAACTTGCCTTTTGGACATGGGCTTAGAAGCACACTTGAGGTAGAGATGTGATTACATCCCTGAGTGGAAAAGCCTTCCCTCACTCCCAGGGATAAAGTTTGTGGTTTTGAGGAGATCTCCCAAATCAGCAGCTATTGTAAGAACATCTTTATGTTGTTATAGCCAAAAAAGGGCAGCAGGTGTACAAGAAATAGAAAATGAATTATTAAAATATAAAAACTGTAAATACCAATGGAAAAAAATAAAATATGAACTGGCTGGGCGTTAAAAACAATTTATTAATAACAAAAATATCAAAACTGTTTAGCAATAGACAACACATCAACTAAACCTATACACTGATCTCCTATGATAGTCCAACTGATCATATGTAAGTGCCTGACATATTTGGTGAATCACTTGTATTAAGGGACTTATTTTTTGAAAAGTGTTGATGTTTTGGATTATATACAGGCAGACATCCAACAAATCAACGGGACAGTAGAGTCTGAAAGGAAAAGGGAAAGAAAGCACGCAATAAGGGAAAAGACAAAGGGGTCTTTAACTAAAGTGCATTACGCAGTCAGTGCAGGTTTTGGCACGCGTTAAGCATGGGCGAAAGGAAGGATAAACCTTTGTCTTCCTTACACGTTAATCACGCCCTGAAGCCTGTGATGACTGACAGCACGGGGGCCAAAACAGTGAGCATGTGCTGATTTCTGCATTATCAGTATATTGCTGTGTTGGGGTCGTGAAGGGGGGAGCTAAGGGTGGAGAGTGGGCATGGTGATCCCAGCACTGGTACACACCATGCATTACCTGCGCCTCATACAATTAGCATGGATGCATCAAACCTGAAATATCGAAATATATACAAAAAATAGAAATATATAATTATATGTTTCTGTTTTTTGTATATGTTTCTTATAGTATTGGGACCCTCATATCAATTAACAGCTTAGCTGTACGAATTTATATGATGTCCCATTAGAGGTAAACATTTTTATTATTAATTATATTTTTTATTAATACAAACATTTTTTTTGTTTCTTTCTTTAAGGGGGTCTTTTACTAAAGGGCATTAGGGTATTGCACCTCATGAGCTAAAACTATGGTGTGTTAGGTGCAACACCATCCCGTTAACTGTCAGGGTGTGGAAAGCATTTCCCCAGCAGTTAACATGGAGCTTTTCCCCTAACACAGGCTAGATTAGCACGTGTGCACTTAACTCCATTGAGGTGACGTTAGGTAAACCTGCGCTAATGAAATTAGCATGTGGTGCCAACCCAGCATTAATTGCTCTGAGCTCACCACACCCACCCACTTGCCACCTTAATGTGGGTTGCATAGTTAGTGTGGGAATTATCCCGTGCTATCATGGCCCTGTGCTTGCTGGCAATGTGTGTCCCAGTGTGCCTTCAGTGTGCACAAGAATTTGCGTTGCCAGTTTGTAGCTGGATTAGAGGTATCTCCAGGAACAAGCAGGAATGTAGTCTTCATATATGGGTGACGTCGGTACCGATGGAGCCCGCGTGGGAACGCTCCCCAGCTTCCAATAGGAAAGCCTTTGGGAGCATCCCACTGTGCCTGCGTAGCTGCTTTCCCGCCTTTCCAGCTCTCCCTCCTCAGTTCTTTGTTTTCCGCAGAGCCGACAAGAAGCAATTTTCTTTCACCGCAGAAAATTTGTTCTTTTTCTTATTTTTTGTGGTCGCATCTGCCTTCCCGTCGACGCTGGTACCGATCCTGTAGGTGCTTACTTTCTTTCTTCTAAAAATAAAAAAACTTTTCTGAGGCGAGAAACTTCTTCCCTCAGGGTGCATCGACGCCATCTTAGGCTTAGGCCTTTTTCCCCAAAATGGACAAACCAGCCAGTGGTTTTAAGAAGTGCTCCAATGTGGCAGTACAATTTTAGCCACGGACACCCATGACTGGTGTCTAAAATGTTTAGGCCCGGATCATCAACCGTCAGAATGTCCTTTCTGTAGGAAGATGACAAAGAGGCCTGCAGAACAGAGCTGTGAAATTTGGCATCCTCTTTGCCACCGATGCAATGTCAGTAGCATCAACGTCATCGAGAGCTTCATCTTCCTCCCAGGGATCTCAGGTATCGAAATCCAGGTCTTCATCAAAGACTAGCCGGCCCTCCAAGAGTAGATCTTCTTCTAAGCATCAAGATACCCTAGGCGTTGCCCTGGAGGGGGATACACTGGCCAAACAACCCCAGTGGGAGGTCCTTGCCTCCAAAGCCTTAGTGGGGTCCTAGGATACTCCCGAGGCCTCTACCGCTGAAAAGCTCTTGGTGCCATGCTCAAGGATCGTGACCCGCAACTCCGGTACCGATACCCAAGCATCGGCAAGCTCCATGGATCAACGTATCCTGGCTATTGAATGGAGCTTAGCGGCCTCACTGGTGGCTTCCATACCGGTAAAGCCTCTATAGTCGATTCCTCAGCCATCGGTACTGATGACAGTATAAAAGTGCCTGCATCGACTTTTTTGCCGCTTACCACGCTACCACCCATCCCGGCCCTCGAATCCGTCTCCAATACTGAGCTTCCAGCACCGCAACTTTCAGATACCGGCTTCGAGCAGTATCGAGTACGTGCAGAGTGTGAGCGCCCTGCCTGTCGATACTTTGAGTCTTCTGACTCCGATTCGTCGGATGACGAATCGGCCGGTACCCGGGAAATGAGAACTCTCCCGGAGGATCCATCTCCATCCCCGCATGTCCCCTCCTGAGGACATGTCTTTTCAAGACTTTATCTGCGATGTTGCTCGAGGCCTGTCTATAACGGTGACTTCAGAGAAGGAACCTAGGGCTGAGGAGCTCGAAATTCTTCAATACCCTTCAGCCCCAAAGGAAGCTGCTACTCTCCCTATTCATCGAATACGTCACGACCTTATGCTTCGAATGTGGGAGACACCCTTAACCATTTCTCCACATACTCAAAGGCTCGATACAATGTACAGGGTACCGGAGTGCCCCGGCTTCCAGAAGATGTAATTACCACACCATTCCATGGTGGTGAAGTCGGCAATCTGTCTCCAAACAGACACTGAAACCCTTGCAGTTAGCTCAAAATATTGCTGCCCGCTTGATAAACAAGACAGATAGGGCAGAAAATATTATGCCTATACTATATGAGCTACATTGTCTTCCTATTATAAGCCAAATAATATATAAAATACTAATGACCACTTTTAAAACTCTGAAGAACATTTCACCGAAATATCTTAATACCCTCATAAATATCTCCCCTGTTGAGAGAACAAGAAGAATATGTACTCAAAATAATATTGCAGTCCCCACCCAATACAGATACACAAACCGATCCATGAGCAATAGAGCATTTTCATACTTCGCCCCAATCTTATGGAATGCTCTCCTGGATAAACTGAGAGCTATTAATGACCTCCAACTGTTTCGTAAAGAAATTCAAACTTTGTTATTCACTGAACATTTTGGAGATAATCACAACCATGAACAGCTCTACCCAACATAGTTTCTGATCCGCACTTTCTAGCCCCAACCCCTTACTTCTCCTATAAAGCACAGTTACTTACCTGTAACAGGTGATCTCTGGGAACAGCAGGAATAAGTCTTCACATATGGGTACGTAGGTACCGACGGAGCCTGCGCGGGAACGCTCCCCAGCGTCCAATCAGAAAGCTTTTGGGGAACGCTCCCCAGTGTCCAATCAGAAAGCCTTTCCAACTGTCTCTCCTCAGTTGAGTTTTATAGCTGAGACAAAGAGAGAGAGAGAGGAAAGGAAAGATAGATAGAGATACAACTCCTAGGGGAGGTGGGTGGGTTGTGAAGACTTATTCCTGCTGTTCCCAGAGATCACCTGTTACAGGTAAGTAACTGTGCTATCTCCAGGAACAAGCAGGAATGAGTCTTCACATATGGGGACTCCCAAGCTAAGATGCTTGGAGCCCTAGCATGTTGGAGATTGAAACATGCTACACCTCATATGGCCAGGCATCCTGAGGATGGAGGGTAGGAGTTGAAAAGAGAGGAGCTGTAGGAAACAGCTGACCTAAGATAGGACTACAGGCAAGGAGTACTTGTATGTATGATAATCATGAAATGTATTGAAATTAACAATCACAATATGGACCTCACCTACTGGATTGCAGGAAGTAGAGAGGCTGATGGAATCTACTGGGGATCCAGTAGAGGAATCTTCAAGGTGACCTCACTGAAGTGAAGGTGAAGGTCAAAAGCTGGAAGTGACAGGTGACCCCAGGATTTAACTGGGGTAGTACAAAAACGGTAGGTCTTTAGTGGGAAGCTTTATGGAAAAAGCTGAAAACTCTTTTGGCTACAGAGTTAATCATAGTTAGGAGCAAAAGAGGAAGACTGACCGATTTGGACAACTGGCCTAGTCCTTGAGAGAAGAAGGGGTATGGGAGAAACCCCTTATTCCCAAGGAAGGACAGATGTCTGAGGAGTTGAAACCTCAGATGTACTGAAGATCCACCATGTCTTTCCCAACTGATGAGAGGTAGGAAGATATTGGAGTATGGAGCTTCAGGGATACCTGAACCTAGGGTTATGGTAAGAGCTGTCAGTACCACAGCAGTGGTTGTGTGCATAATAGCCTAAACATACTGTGGAATAGTATGAACATGTGCAAGCCCACTGTCTGGAACATACAGGAAGGAAAAACCCTTTATGAGCACAGACAGTTAGAGAGATAAGTATGTAAATACATATCTACCTATGAGGAAGTATCTTGACAGATACACACATATATTTATGTATATATATATATATATATGTGTAGATATATATATATATATATATATGTGTAGATATATATATATATATATATGTGTGTTTATGGCGAGATCCAGAGGGGCATAACATATGCACACGCAGCTGACAGACATATGTATCTATAGAAATGTATATAGATATGTGTACATATATGAATATTGTCGCGGGGCTGCCCCGTCTATGCCTTAAGAATGTTGGGGTGACCCCGGGCAAAGATTATACTAGGCAGTCCAGGGAATGTAAGTTCACTCGGCGTAGTTGAGAGAAGTGACCTCACAGATTCCAACTACCTAGGAGCACTCATTAATGAGACCAGGTGGAGGGAAATAAGGCTTTTATTCCCCGTTAAATGCAAAGGTTCAACATAAGAGATAATCATTGAAAACAGAAAGTCCTTTGTGTCAAAAAGGTACCAGTATTTACAATAGTTGCTTAATTGTTGCTTCACAATTAAGGCAGGCTTCACTACCGGAATTCAGTACAAGCAAACAGCAATTAAATTTCATTAATTCTTCTTCACTATACAGAGCACACAGACTCTGGAGCTGAGGCTGTGCACAAGTCACATTCCATAAGTTCTGGCAGAGATGAGGGAACAGTATTTGGGTATTCAATTTCCATAGAATCTCCTTCGCTATACTCAGTAGAGGAATATATGGGGAGGAGTAGCCTAGTGGTTGGGGCAAGGTACTTCGGGCCGGAAGGTCGGGGGTTCAAATCCCACTAAAGGACAGCAACCTTGGGCCGGAAGGACTAGGGTTTCTAGTCCCACAGGTGCTCCTTGTGGTCTTGGGCAAGCCACTTAACCCTCCATAGCCCATGTTCCCTGTAAAATAGTTCTCTGTGTGCTGTGCTTTCCTGTCTAATCAATGTGTTTATACCTCAAAAATTTCCTGTCATGATTTGACAATTTCCAATCTGTAATCAAAAAACGCTGCTGATCGCTGGAAGTAGCGGTATACAAAATGTATACTAAATAAATAAATAAATATTCACTGTCCCTGTCTGACCCAGACTTGTAGGTTAGGACTCTGGGGTCTGGCTTCCCATAGCCAGGGGTTCTCAAGGCTGCAGGAATTTGATTAAACCAATCTGGTTTCTTTTCCCTCACACAAGGGGCACGGGTTTTAGCAGAGCCTTTAGGAGCACAGTATTCACAGTCATTGGTTAGTGATTCATACCTGAATTTGGACGAGTTGGAACCAACAGTGTTTTCTCCTCCAGCCACTTTCCTTTGGTAGCAGAGCCTCTGCCTGCCAGCATTGGATATAGCCGTGCTTCTGGGCAGTTGAGTAAAACTTGTCCTGGATTCCCCTCTCTCTCTGGGTAAGAACTCCAGCTGACCATAAAAGTGCTTTCCTCTCTGACCTGGTAAAACTTGATAATAATCCTTCAGAGATTGTAAGCTCTTCTCAGAACCCTTCTCCCTGGTTCTTGGCTTCTGTCTCTCTGTTCTGGATTCAGGCAGACTGTAAGAACAGGGCGTGGCAGACACTCTCACCTTAGAGCTGGCTCTAGCAAACTTCCCTTGTGCAGCAGGGTCAGTTTGGGCCTTCTGGCTCCCAGCTGTGTGAAGTCTGTTCCTTCTCAGGTTCCTCTCAGTCTTCTCTGCCTTCTCTTGGTGTTTCGCAGCCTTCTCTGGGTACCTCTCAGCCTTCTCTAGGTGCCTCTCAGCCTCCTCTAGATGCCTCTCAGCCTTCTCTAGCCTACAAGCATTCTGTTCTGATTTATAAAGCAAACTCCTTGGGATGACTTCCGGGTTCATTTCCAGGTGCAAGTCATCAGAGTTCCCAGGCTCATTAACTCCTGAATGTCTGTTCCTGCTCCCTCTAGCTGTGCCTGGGGGTAATTGCACAACTAGTTCCTTAAAAGAAACAGGATTTCTTTTTAAACACTCATCTGTATTGCCACACGCCTCATGATAATATATAGGTCTAAAGATAATTGTCTGCAGTTAAGCAGACAGAGATATGTCTATAAGAACATTCACATGGGAGATGTGAAGAGGAACGATTCATCTAATAACAAGAAGGTGGAACCTACTTGAGAAGATATAGAGAATCTGTTCCCTCTGGTTAAGATGGAGCAGGAATGCTATCCAGTGAAATAACCAGGATGGTTGCGTGAAAAAACAGAGGATAATATCAGTCTGTAAACAGCAAGTCCTGAGTCCGGTAGAACTCTAACATGGTGAATGGACAGAAGACGCATAGGATGAGATACCAGGTTGACCCACTTGAGGGACAAAGGGGGTATCATGCATTATTTAGTTAAATATGTGCTGTCCATGAAGGATTAGGATACCATGAGGACAAGCTGCAAGGAAAAAGAGCATATTTCCTGTAGGAGTTGGGTAACTCTTTAGACTGTCACGTAGGGAAGGCTTGTGTCCTTTATATTAAAAGGAGATAGAAGGGTGTAAGAACCCACCCAGTCATGAGGAATGACTGAGGAAGCCTTTTTCAACCATATATGATAGTCATTAGAGAAAAAAACCCATGCTCTCTAGCAAGGGCCCATAGTGGAAAGCTTCTCTGTAGGATTGCAGAGAGCATTATGCAGGAGAATTGGGAAATAAAACTGGCTGTTGGAGAAAACCAGCTGCCACTTCAACTATGCTGCCAACTCCAGGGATTTGGAGATGGCAGAAAAGAAGCGATAAGGATTATCCAAGACAGATGAAGCACTTATCTTGGAAACACTACTAAGGCTAGACAAAAAGTAGTGGAAGACAAGACTGGAACTTGTAGAAAAGTACCAGTAGTCCAATCACTGGAACTCCTGCATGGGCAGCTGCTGAATAGAACAGCGGAGAGAATCTTTCCATTTTTAACAGAGAGAACAGACAGAACAAGAGGAGAAAATCCTGTTCTTGTCTGATGAGCTGCCCAAATGAAAGAAGGGAGGTTACTCCAGAGAAAAAACTCCACACTGGAAAGGAAAGGAAGACTAGAAAGGCTAAGAAAGCCTTCCAGTGGTATGGTACAACTCTTACAGGGGAAACCCTGGAAAAGAGGGTAAAGAAAAATAGGAGCTGAAGGGTGACTTGCCATATGGTAAGTCTGTAGAAGGAAAAAATTCATGTTGGTACAGAAAAACTATCATGGAATAGTTGGTAAACCTCTCTTCATGGCAGGAAGAGGAGGAAGAACCCTGTGACCCATAGACATGAATATCCTGACAGCTCAGCATACCTAAGAGCAAGTGGATGTCCTGGAACAGGAATCCATGTGTAGAGTTTTAAATGAAAAAACAGTGAAAATACTTCTGCTGAGAAGAAGTGAACTGTAGGTTATAAAGAGATTAATTAGAACCCTATTGCAGGGTTTATTTTTCCTGGCTTGAGTTTGGATTCTTCAGACCAGGGCGAGGTTTCCCCTGCTTGGGAACATCTGTATGATGAGCAGGAGAAGAATAAAACCTTCTTCTTTTAGGGAAAGAAGGTTTGGTAGGGCATTTCCTACCTACTGGGGAAGGAGAAGGCTTAGGATAGCCCTCAGAAACAGGGAAGACAGTGGAGCACTGAGCAACCTGATGTAAAGACTCCTTAATGAAGAGATTTTCTCCAGTACAAGGAGTATTACCCAGTCTTTGTTGTGCCCATCTGTTCAAGTCTGAAGCTTGGAGCCAGGCTCTACATCGTGCTCCTATGGCTATAGCAGAGGTTCTGCTAACAGACTCAAAAGAGTCTAGTGAAGCACGAGTAAGAAACCAAGAGATATTTTGACTAAGTAGTAAGGAATAGTCTGCAGTCTTGGGCTCTGAAAGAAAAGGAGTTAAAAGAGATTTATTTATTTACATTCTCTTATATACTGCGCTATTCTGCATCAGTGCGGTTTACATTGAACAAACTGAAATTACATTGAACAGGGCATTATAACTTGGAGATAACTATTTTACAGGGAACATGGGCTATGGAGGGTTAAGTGGCTTGCCCAAGACCACAAGGAGCACCTGTGGGACTAGAAACCCCAGTCCTTCTGGCCCAAGGTTGCTGTCCTCTAGTGGGATTTGAACCCCCAACCTTCCGGCCTGAAGTACCTTGCCCCAACCACTAGGCCACTCCTCCACTCCATTTCTTTGTGACCTCCTGAAGGGATATACTCATATAAAAAATATATGAGAGAATCCTTGTTGACAGCATAGATGTTTGGAAGGTTTGACGTCCAAAGGCATCTAGTGTTCTAGACTCACGACCTGGTGGGTAAGAAGAGTGCTTCTTCTTACTTTTCACCTTCCTCATTGCTGATTCCACCACAATAGAATGATGGGGAAGTTGAGTCTTTTGAAACCCTGGAGAGGGGGACACCTGATACAGAAGATCAGGTGCTGTAGAAGGTGAGGAAACCCTTAAAGGTGTTTCCCATATTCTCAGAAGAAAATCCTGCAAAGAATGATGTAAAGGAAGCATTATATTTTCCTTTTCTCCAGAAGAGCCTTGTGTAGGATCATAGCCAGGGATAGGAATAGCAAGGAATGTTGCCATGTCAAGGAGAAAATTCTGAAAAGAAGGATCTCCAAAGGGAACCATCCCTGGACAGGCTAGACTTGAAGAACTAGCCTGGGCACTGGAGGATTTACTTGTCCAGTGCAGAGAAGGATCCCTAATGGATGGATACTGGTACTGGCAGTTATGACCTGAGATAGTCAGTACTGCATCGTCCATGCCAGGTATCGACTCCAAACTAGGTATAGAAAGGAGCGACCCTGGTGAAAAAAGCATGGAAGGAGCTGGTCCCGATGTTACTGCCGGTACCGGCACCGATACCGATACCGGTAGCTGTGCCGGAATCGAAGGCGATACCGACATCGAAGCAGTCATCGGAGGCTGCTCAAGCGGTACCGAGGTAACCGAAAACCCTTGGCAATTATCCTCGGTACCGCGCATCCGGAATCGGTAAGCATCGGTTCCGAGACGCGTCGGTACCCAGTCTTCCAGACTAGATATCGATTCCAGACTCGGCATCGAAGGAAGCGAGTCTATCGATGCATGTCAAGAGGGTACCGACGTCGGTGGTCGTATCGGCGGTGCTGCCGATACTGGAAAGTCAATCTGGGACATATCGATCGGTCCCGAAGGTACTGAGAATGCCAGATGACGATCCCTGGTGAGGAGTGGATCGCTCAACACCAGTGTCGATGCCGGGGTATCGGTACCGCTCGAAACGGATGCCACCACCGAGCATGGCTCAGGTATGTTCTGTGAGGGGTGAGCCCCAGGAACAACCTGAAACCCCTGAAAGGCTTTGGAGACCGAAGACTCCCACTGGGGTTTTGAAGCCAATAGACTCTTGAGGGCAAGGCCGGAGCCGTCATCATGCTTGGCATGAGACCTACCACTCAAGGATTGGCTAGTCTTAACAGACTGTTTGTGGGTTACCTGATCCTGTAGAGAAGAAATGGTCGGTGCCCTGACACTGGAAGGGAACTCGGTATCGAGGGAAACTCGAAATGGAAAATCTCTTCTCGTAATATTGTAGCCTAATGGCTCCGGAGGAAAAAGGTCAGGACCCAAACAGGTTAGACACCAGTTATTGGAGTCTAAAAAGAAAACTGTACTTCCACAGTTAAGGCACTTCTTAGGAGAAGAAGGCTCCATAATGGAGAGGCCTTAAAGGCCCAAAATGTTTAAGACAGAAACTGAGAGGAAAAAAAAAATACCGGTGGAGTCGGGGAAACAGCCGCGACCACAAGAAAACAAAGAATTAAAGAAAAAATTTTCTGCGGTGACAGGAGGACGTCCTGCCGGCTCCGCGGAAAAACGAAAACTGAGGAGAGACAGTTGGAAAGGCGGGAAGGCAGCACGCAGGCGCTGAGGGATGCTCCCAAAAGCTTTCTGATTGGACACTGGGGAGCGTACCCGCGCAGGCTCTGTCGGTACCGACGTACCCATATGTGAAGACTCATTCCTGCTTGTTCCTGGAGATCTATAGCTACCCATACTTAATCTCAGACACAAAGAACAGCCTTCTCTTTTCCCACCCAATAATACATTTAATTTAGGTATGTAATTAATGTAAAATAGTTCCTTGTAAATATGTTGATTGCAAACATGTTCCACTAATGTTTTTAGAATGTTCAAAGTAATTGTTCTGTTCTTTGTAAACTGCCCTTGGTTGATGGAAGGGGCGGTATAAAAAACCCACCTAAATAAATAAAAAATTAATTAATTAAGAGTGCTAAGACGCATTCCTCCAGGCAGGGAATCGAGAACCCTCAATGCTTTTGGTCGTCGATGTTTTCAGGCCTCCATGTTATCGGCCAGAATCAGTTCCTACATATTCTACATGGGTATGTTCCTTACGAAGGTGGCTAGGGATTTGGAGTTGATGGCTCCTCTTCTCCCTAACGACAAGAGAGCTGATTATCTCACCCTGGTGAAACATGCCCAAAATGTTTCCAAATTTGTTAACAGGGCAACTTTTGACTGTTTTGAATGCATCAGCAGAACTTCAGCTATATGCCTTGGTGCATGCAGGATTGCTTGGCTCCAAGCCTCTGATCTTGAACAGTGGGTTCAAAGATAAGCTGGGTAATATACCTTGCACAGGTAGAAACCTTTTTGGCGAAGACTGGCAGGATAAGGTCTCAGTTAGAATCTGAGAACACCACTCTTAATAGACTTTCTAGATCTATTGCCAACCCAGCTAAGAAAAAGACATAGAAGAAATCTTGTTTCAATAAGAAAAAGAAGTACTACCCTTCTTACACCCTGCAGTGCACTATCCCATCCATGCTCCCCAAAAAGGGCAGCAGCAACCAAAATAGCAAAGAAAGGCTCAGACTCCCAGATCTCAGACAACCCAACCTCCTCAGGGTCTTTGACTCCTTTCTGGAGATTCCAGATCCCATCCACATTCCCAGCAGACTATGTCACTTCGCCCACAGGTGGCATCTTGTAACATCAGAACACTGGACTCTCTCCATAGTAAGGGAAGGGTACAAACTTCACTTCCAAAGTCTACCCGCCCAGTCTCCTGCAAGAGAGTTCAGTTCTCAATCCCCTCTCACCACTCTGTTATTGCAGGAGGTCACCTCCCTTCTCTCACAGAGTGCTGTAGAGGAGGTGCCACTCTCCCAGCAAGGTCTGGGCTTCTGTTCTCCTTACTTCCTCATTCCACAGAAGACAGGGGGATACAGACCTATCCTGGACCTCAGAAAACTGAACAAGTATCTACTTCGGGTGAAATTCAAGATGATTTCCTTAGGTACTCTTCTCTCCTATCTCCAGAGTCAAGATTGGCTCTGTTCTCTAGATCTAAAGGACGCATATACTCACATTCTTATCCACACAGAACACAGAAGGTTCCTGTGTTTCCTTTTCCAGGGGAGACATTATCAGTACAGAGTTCTACCTTTTGGCCTCGCCTCTGCCCCAAGAATCTTTACAAAGTGCATGGCAGTAGTAGCTGCATTCCTAAGGACTCTAGGGATATTTGTCTTCCCCTACTTAGACGACTGGCTCATTCGAGCAAGCACATCTCTAGAGGCCAATCTTTCTCTCACACGCACCATGCAGGTGCTGCAACACTTGGGATTTGTAATCAGTCTTCCAAAGTCCCATCTCGTTCCCTCTCAAACTCATAGGGGCTCCCCTAGACACTCAACAGTCAAGGGCTTTTCTGCTCCAAGCCCGCTGTGCTTGACTCATTCAGCTTGCATCCCAAGCATGCCTCAAGACCTTTCTCACTGCTCGAGAAATGCTGCAGCTCCTGGGCCATATTGAATCTACTATACATGTGGTTCCATACGCTCGACTGCATATGCATGCAGCTCAATGGACCCTGGCATCCCAGTGGTCTCAAGCATCCGGTCGTTTGGGAGACAGGATAATACTCTCTAAATGTCTCATCTCGGCTCTCCAGTGGTGGCAATCCCCAGAACACCTTCTCATAGGGTCACCTTTTCAGAAGAATCCACATCAGGAGCTGACAACGGATGCATCCAACGGATGCGTCCTGACAACGGATGCGTCCAAATTGGGCTGGGGAGCTCATCGGAACACTCAGGGTCTTTGGTCTCATCAGGAGTCATAGCTCCACATAAATATGCTGGAACTCAGAGCCATCCACAATGCTCTCAAGGTGTTCCATGACCACCTTCGCTTCCGCACCTACATGTGGTGTATCTCCCAGGCAAACAGAATCTCTTGGTGGACAAACTCAGTAGAGTACTGTTACCCCATGAGTGATCTCTCCATGCAGACAAGGTTGCTCACATTTTTCAGATCTGGGGAACCCCAGATATAGACCTGTTTGCATGTCCTCAGAATGCCAAACTTCCCCGCTTCTGCTCCAGAATGCCTGCTCCGAACAACCAAGCGGTAGATGCCTTTCATCTTCACTGGGGTCAAAGCTTCCTATATGCCTTTCCTCCCATTCCTCTCATCCCCAATACTCTTTTCAAACTCCAGAGAGACAAGGGCTACATGATTCTTATAGCCCCGCGTTGGCCACGACAACCATGGTATCCTCTGCTTTTATGTCTCTCTCAAGTTCAACCAGTAGATTTGGGGTTTGCTCCAGATATCCTCTCACAGGAGGATGGGACACTGCTGCATCCCAATCCGCAGTCCCTACATCTTACAGCATGGCTGCTGAAGGCATAGCATTTCAGGACATCAGCTTCTATCAACAGGTGAAAGCTATCCTTTTGGCTTCTAGGAAACCTTCCACAAGGCACTCCTACCTCTTCAAGTAGCGTAGATTCTCTCTCTGCTGTTCAAAAAGGGATCTTAACCCCTTTTCAGCTCCGGTGGAAGCATTACTTGACTATCTTCTCCACTTCTCTTCTTCTGGACTCAAAACCAATTTGGTAAGAGTCCACTTAAGTGCCATTGCGGCTTCTCACATGCCCTTAGATGGTCAACCCATCTCCTCTCAGTCACTTGTAGCATGCTTCATGAGAGGTCTTCTATTAACTAAGCCTCCCATTAAGCCACCCCCAGTGGCATGGGATTTTAATGCTGTTTTAGGACAGCTTATGAAGCCGCTCTTCGAACCCCTAGCCATTACTTCTCTGAAGTTTCTTACCTGGAACGTCAACTTCCTTATTGTCCACACTTCAGCAAGGTGCATAAGTGAGCTTCAGGCTTTGGTGGCTGATCCTCCTTATACACAATTCCACCATGATAAGGTAGTCCTTAGGACTCATCCCCATTTTATGCCATAGGTGGTCTCACAGTCAGTGTACCTCCCTGTTTTTTCCCTAAACCTCATTCTTCTAGGGCAGAAGTCACCCTTCATATTCTGGATTGCAAAAGTGCTTTGGCTTTTTATCTCCAGAGAACTTGGGAGCACTGAAAAGCTTACCAACCTTTGATCGCTTTTGACTGCAGTCACCTAGGACTACTAGTATCCAAGCAAACTCTCTCCAAATGGATAGCAGATTGTATCTCTTTTGCTTATGACAGCGCAGGACTCTCTCCTAATGGTCACGTCACTGCACATAATGTTCGGGCAATGGCTACCTCCATGGCAAAACTCTGTTCTGTAGTGATTGATGAGATAAACAAAGCAGCAACCGGGTCCTCTGTCCATACTTTTGTTGCTCACTATTGTCTGGACAAGGACTCCCGCTGGGGTGCCTCGTTTGGCCAAGCTATTCTCCAGCATCTCTTTCAGACTTACATCAACTCCTACCTCCCTCCCCCCCCCCCCACCCAGACATCTTTGGAGGATATATGACCTACTACTTAGGCCTAAGGTCATCTCTCTGGCATTTAGAGGGTGAAGCAGATAGGTGCACAGGTGGTGTTCTCTTCAGTTCTCCCTGTTGAGGGTAAAGGCCAAGGCAGAGAGGCTCACATCCTGGAGATGAATGCATGGCTGCGTGGATGGGGTCATCAAGAGCATTTGGGTTTCCTGGACCATGGGATGCTGTCCCAAGGGTTGCAGAGCAGAGATGGCATCCATCTGTCCAAGAAAAGTCGATGCGTCTTCAGTAGCAGACTGACTAATCTACTGAAGAGGGCTTTAAACTAGATTTGTTCGGGATGGGTGAAGAAAGCACCCAGGTAAGTGAAACCCCCAGGTAACTGAAACATTAAATACCGTTATGGAAATCGGTAAAAGGGGTAACATAAGGAAAGCATTGTGTATAAATGCCCGAAGAATGGAAAATAAGATCCCTGATGTTGAAGCTTTGGTGGGAGTGGCTGACTTGGATTTAGTGGCAGTTACAGAGACATGGTTCACAGAAAACCATGAATGGGATGTAACTATACCAGGCTATACTTTATTCAGAAAGGACAGGGTAGGAAGAAGGGCGGAGGAGTAGCACTATATGTAAAAAATAATATTAAAGCTTTGGAATTACAGAGCTTAAAAGGGAGAGAGGAGGCACTGTGGGTTAAAGTAGAAAGAGGGAAAGAGAAATCTATTTGCATTGGTGTGATATACAGACCTCCCTCACAAGAGGAAGAGGTGGACAGAGAGTTTATTGAAGACAAACACAGTATTGCTAGGAATGGGGAAGTGCTACTGATAGGGGATTTCAATATGCCAGATGTTGATTGGCACATTCCTGCTGCAGTATCATCTAGAAGTAAAGAGATCCTGGATTCTCTACATGGAGAACTATTCAGGCAATTGATAACAGACCCCACACGTGAAGGGGCCATACTGGACTTGGTGCTTACCAATGGTGAAAGTGCTTTTGATGCTATAGTGGGAGATCATTTTGCATCCAGTGATCACCAGATGGTGTGGTTCAGTATTAGGACTAGGGCTCTTAGAATCCATTCAAAAGCAAGGGTTTTAGACTTTAGGAAAACTAACTTTGCCAAGATGGGCCAATACCTCAGGGAGTCGTTAGCAGGATGGGAACAGCTGTGGGATGTAGAAAAACAGTAGGCAAAACGGAAAGGGAATATTTTAAGGGCAACCAACGTTTTTGTTAAAATGGTAATTAAAAGGTAAAAGGAAAAGGAGACCACTATGGCTTTCGAAAAGTAGCTGAAAAGGTGAAGAAAAAGAGGGAGGCCTTCATGAAATACAAGAGATCACAGAGAGAGGAAGACAGGCATCTATATTTGGAAAAACTTAGAGAAGCTAGCAAAGTAGTCAGGAAAGCAAAGATTCAAAAAGGAGGACATAGCCAATGCAATAAAATGGGGGAATAAAACATTTTTCAGATATGTTAGTGAGAAGAGGAAGGGCAAAAGTGGTATTGTCAGACTCAAGGGTGAAGGGGAGGAATATGTAGAAGCTGATGAGGATAAAGCGGAATTGCTTAACAAATATTTCTGTTCTGTGTGCACAGATGAAGAACCAGGAACAGGACCTCAGAAAACACCCACAAACAGGAACAGAAGTGAGGGACATCTTGAACAATTTTCAGAAGACTATGTTTGTGAGAAACTAGCTAAACTTAAAGTAGACAAAGCAATGGAACTGGATGGGATACACCCTAGAATACTGAGGGAACTTGGGGATGTTCTAGCAGCTCCACTGACAGACCTTTTCAATGCCTTGTTGGAGTTGGAAGTGGTGCCAAAGGACTGGAGAGAGGCTCATGTGGCCCCTTTACACAAAAGTGGAAGTAAGGATGTGGTTGTAAACTACAGGCCGGTTAGTTTAACTTCGGTGGTGAGTAAATTATTGGAAATACTGCTGAAAGAGAAAATAGTGAGGTTTCTGGAGTCCAGCGGATTACAGGATCCAAGGCAGAATGGATTCACCAGAGACAGGTCTTGTCAGACAAATCTGATTGATTTCTTTGACTGGGTGACCAGGGAGTTGGATCAAGGGAGAGCCCTAGATGTGGTGCATTTAGATTTCAGTAAAGCCTTTGACACCGTTCCTCACAGGCGACTTATAAACAAACTAAGCACCCTAGTAATGGACCCTACAGTTACTGCTTGGTTCGGAAATTGCTTGAGTGGGAGGCGACAAAGGGTACAGGTAAATAGAGCTCACTCTGCTGAGAAGGAGGTTACCAGTGATGTGCTCCAGGGATCTGTCCTTGGTCCGATTCTTTTTAACATCTTTGTTAGTGATATAGCAGAAGGGCTGTCGGGTAAGTTTTGCCTCTTTGCGGATGATACCAAAATCTGCAACAGAGTAGACACCCAGGAAGTTGTAGATAACATGAGGAGGGATCTAGTTAAGCTTGAAGAGTGGTCTAGAATTTGGCAGCTGGGATTTAATGTTAAAAAATGCAAGGTCATGCATTTGGACTGCAGCAATCCAAGGGAGCAGTATAGTATAGGGGGTGAAGTACTTTTGTCCACTAAAGAAGAGCGGGACCTAGGCATGATTGTGTCTGATGATCTTAAAGTAGCTAAACAGTTAGAAAAGGCAACAGGAAAAGCTAGAAGGATGCTTGGGTGCATAGGGAGAGGAATGTCCAACAGAAGAAATGAGGTGCTAATGCCTCTGTATAAGTTTTTGGTGCAATCTCATTTGGAGTATTGTGTGCAATTCTGGAGACCGCACCTTCAAAAGGATATAAACAGGATGGCATTGGTGCAGAGAGTGGCTACTAAAATGGTTAGTGATCTTCATGATAAAGCATATGAGGACAGAGTTAAGGATCTCAATATGCACACCTTAGAGGAAAGGCGGGATAGAGGTGATATGATTGAGACGTTTAAATACCTCCATGGCATAAATGTACAGGAGGAGAGCCTCTTTTGATTGAAAGCAAGCTCTACTATGAGGGGACATGTGATGAGGGTGAAAGGGGATAGATTCAGGAGTGATATGTGGAAATATTTCTTTACAGAACGAGTAGTGGATCTGTGGAATAGTCTCCCAGTGGAGGTGGTAGAGAGGAAGACAGTATCCAAATTCAAAGAAGCATGGTACAAACAGAGAGGATCTCTAAAGGAAAAAAGGGGACTGTTGTAGTGGTTGATATGGAAGGACAGACTAGATAGGCCATGTGGTCTTTTTCAGTCATCATGTTTTTATGTGTCCAAAGTATGAAAGTCAAAGTCTTGTCAATCGAGCTTCTAATGAAAGCTTTGGTTTGATCTCCTCTATACTGACTGGTATGTTCTTCGTGCAGTCCATGTATACACACTATTCTTTGCCAGCACCATATTTCAAAGACATCGATTTTCTTCCTATCTTTTTCACTGCAATAGACAATAAAAGTAAGTCTTGGTAAAAATAGCACTTACAAACCTCAAGGGGGAAATTTGTATATATATATATGGAGGGAAAAGAAGACAACTAAACCATAAGGAAAACAAACTATTGTTTTTAGTTCATAATAACACACTCCTCCATTGGGGTATCAGGACTGGCCTTAGTGGCAGAGGCAAGGATCGCACTTGCGGGATATTTACACACTGCAATCTCCTGTCATTTAGAACCACAAAATTTTCAGTCATAGGCCAGCAACTAGTTTTTTATGATTTTTAAATGCATTTAAAATTTCAAAAGAACTTAGCTGTTATTTAACACACCCAATACTCCAGTGCTTAGTTCGCTTGGAACATAAATGGATTTTTACAATTCCCCTTTGAGGTTTGTAAGTGGTATTTTTAGCTAGACTCTTACTTCTATTGTCTATTGCAGTTTAAAGTGTAAGGGTTGAGGGGTGTTTTCATTTGGTATCTTTTTCACTGTCCAACTTTCACATCCATAAGATGTTATTGAAAATAGCATGGCTTGGACATGTTGTATCTTTGTATGGAGAGATCTCTGCTCTTGAGAATCTTGTCTAGGTCCTTCATAGCCATTTTACCAAGAGCAATGCATCATCGGATCTTTTGACTGCTTTGTTGTTTCTTTATTGATAGTTGATCCAAGTAGGTAAAGTTGTCCACTATTTCAATTTCTCCATCATCAACAATGAACTTATTGATTTTGCCAGTTGTCAGAATCTTTGGCTTCTTTACATTAAGGTACAGGGTCATTTTAAGACTTTGTTACGTGATCTTGAGAAGCAAATGTTTCAGATCATCTTCACTTTTGGCCAGTAATGTGGTATCATCAGCATAGCTATGGTTGTTAAGTATCCCACCAATCTTCACACCTCTGTCTTCATACAGTCCTGCTTCTCTGGTGATTTGTTCTGCATATAAATTAAACAGGTAGGGGGAAAGTATGCAGCCTCGTCGTACACCTTTGCTGATTTTAAACCATTCTGTTTCTCCTTGTTCCATTCGAACTGTTACTTCTTGATTTTATTTATTTATTTATTTAACAGTTCTTCTATACCGCTCTATTTTAGATCAGAGCGGTTTACATTTAACATCAACTATACAACACAAGGAACTTTGAGTTGTATTTACAATAAACAGGGAGATCAACTTGGAAGTAACTGGGGGAAACTATGTACAATTCTTAACTCTATACATTGTATCACACTGGTACCTGATTTCAGGCAGAACATATCTACATCTTATTTACACTGGAGTACATTCTGAGCGATCAGTTGATTATCCTTTTTCATGCTGAGTCTGATTGTTTACTTGTAATGAGAGATTGTCTGGGGGGCCATATGTATGGTTACTAAGGCTAGATTCAGGGTAGTATGTAGTGAACAGGTGCTGCTTTATTGCCTTCAATGTAAAGATTGTGCAAGAGAACAATCAGGTGTTCTGTAATACCCATACTCTTGTTCCTCGCCCTTTCCTGAACCCTGCTTCACTTCAGGCAGTTCTCGTTCCAGGTATGATTGTAGTCTCTGCTGAATAATCTTTGGTAGAATCTTGCTGGCATGTGGGATCAGAGCAATTGTGTGATAATTTCCAGTCAGTTTGTCATGATGTTGTCTTCCAAATTTCCTGGCAGAGCCTTGTAACTATGATAACAGCTGCATCAGATTACTGAAATACATCAATGGGAATGCCATCAATGCCTGGTACTTTGTTCTTTGATAAGGCTTTCCATGCTGCTTCAACTTCTTCTTTCATCACCAATAGTTCATAATCATAAGGTACAGGTTGAAATGGCTGTTGGTCCACTTGATCTTTATCATATAACAACTCTGTATAGTCTTTCCACCTTTTCTTGATCTGATCAAGGATCAACATGGATCCTTGAGCATCTTGTAAATTTCCAATTCGAGGCTGGACTTTTTTCTTTTAACTCTCGGAGCTTTAGGAAAGACGATCTTGTTCTTCCTCTAATAGCTTCTGCTTCTTTTTCCTTGCATGTATCATTGTAGTACTTCTTGTCTTGTCTTGCTGCATGTTGGAAATCTCTGTTGAGCTCTGCGATTGCCTCTTTGGCTTAAGCTTCTCTGCGTTTCTGGGCAATTTTCAGAGTTTCTTCAGTCATCCATTTTGGCTGGTTTTGCTTTTTCACCTTTTGTAGTGATTTCTCACTTTCTTCCAACACAACTTTCTTGATGTCATCCCATAATTCTTCTGGAGCTCTGTCAGCAATCGATTTTTCAGGCAGTCTTTAAATTCTGGTGGTATATTCTCAAGGTCGTATTTTGCTGCATTCATGAGTGGCTTGCTCTTTTTCAACTTTAGCTTGAGTTTGCATATGCTGTTGCTATGGCATCCCAAAAAGAGCACCTGTTTTAAGGATGACCCTAGTGGAGCCTTCCATGAGAAATCCACCAAGGATGGTTGCTCACGCACAAAATTAATCTCAAATGTTCCTTATAGTCTCTCAGATTTTTACAGAGAGAAAGTGAATTACCAAAAGTTCCCTCTAGGAGTTCTGGATAATATGACATGATGATGTCATAAGAAGCCTCTGGAAGCTTCTTCTGTCTCCACATCTGCTGATAGGGGGGACACAACCTACTTGTCTGGACTGGTCTTGCAGGATGATACAGAAATATCTGTTTAGCCAGCTACATGACCTATACAAAATTATGTTCTCAAAAGGAGGAAAATATGATTAGTATATAGTAAATGAATTACTCAGAAATGGGTTAGCTCCACAATTTTTGCCCCCCCCCGAATGGGGAGTGTGTCTACATGTATGTATATAGATAGATACAGACATATAAAAATGAAGATCTATATTGGCACTTATAGTTTTAGTCAAGTTGAACAGGTAGAGTAAATCAGCTTTTACCAGAGTGCAGGTCTTCTCGTTCATTTTCCATGATTTTCAGAACCACAGCCTTTTCATCCATGCCAAGGATCATCTTCAGATTAAACCAAACATATTGCTGATAATTATATGCAACAGTAAAGGCCAAACTTTAGGTTCAGATTTGGAGAATTCCAACGTGAACTACATCTGTGTGTCCTGGCTGAACATACTCAGTGTAATGGCTGGGTTGAAATGAAAAGGGGAGAGAAAAAGAGGAAAATTTGCCAGGTAGTCTCAAATAAAAGCTTATACACCATAACCCAACTCACACTAATTGCAATTGAGCTAGAAGACCAAAGAAATAGAAGGAAAGTGCCAAGCCAAGAAAAGAGTTTTCTGGAAGATAATTTTGACAGAATTTTTACTTTCTACATTCTCACTTAAATTTTGAATATCATGCATAAAGATTTACTGTTTTAGATTCTATCCATTGTAAAGAATAACATAATAAAATCTGGCATTGTAGCAGCAAAGCGCAGACAAACCAATGATACCAGGAGTCTGTTCAGAAGGTCCAAATCATTTATTTGTGCACAAGTCTCAAGCAAGTCAATTTCAAAATGGCTGAGCAAAGTTTTCAAGCATTACAACAACTTTTATAGACTTCTGTTCCATTCTAGGTATAGAAAAACATTTCATTGGTCCCGGTAACCTCCCGTACCTCCCGTACCTCTTCTATTGGTCCCGGTACTGATAAGTTTATCCAATTATGTCCCTTCTGTGGGCATGACACCTGCCTGCCCCCCTTCTAGTCCCAATTACAATGGTCAGTTCATCAACTTGTTACTTTCACACTCTCAAGGTTATGGGACCAATTTGTGCATACAGAAGAGTATGGTTCTGTAACTCATCTGTCAGCACTCCTCATTATTTCTTTGCAGATGTACTTTTTCTTATCAGTAACTTTCAAACATGTCTTTTCTGTATTTTTCCATTTCTTAGTTCTGCAATTCTGCTTACCTAAGCTAATTCAATACTTCTACTGAGTTCTCTCTTACAATAGCAGCATATTGGGGGATGTGCAATCCTATATGCCTCTCCACAGGCCTCATTTACAGGTCAAGCTAGCCATGCTGGCCTGCCTATGTCAGACACCGTGGATCACAGGCCTGCACCTGCCACATTCCCCCCTTTGATTAATCTCACCCTATTACTCAATAAGGTGTGAGAATTAAATCACTTTTAGAAGAATCACATCATGATTGAAGGATTTCTACTAGGACTAGCTTTGTATAAAGCCATTATTTTAGTTGCGGTCTTCCGCTCTACTGTACTATCAATAGCACTATGAATGGAGCGCATGCAACATGGGATTAAACATGGTAATAAGAAGATAACAGCAACAAGGATTAGTACTAAGACAATGAAAGTCTTAAATCCTCCCAGCCAAGAGAAAAGGTTAGCAAACCAGTTAGGAAATTTCAATGCGTGCCAAGTCTGTACTGGCACATAAGCATGTCTCTGCATATCTTTAGCAATTTCTTCAACTACTTGGCCTTTATCATCTATTTTCAAACAGCAATTAGTTAAATTCAGTTTACCACATACTCCTCCTTCAGCTGCTAGCAAATAATCAAGTGCTAAGCGATTCTGGTATATGGCAGTGCGCATCTGAGTACTTTGTCTGGCTAAGAGCGTGAGAGCATGACTAGTTTCATTGGTTATTATTTCAACTACTGCTTGTAAGCGAATAATACGATTAATCATATAAATTGGGGTACGATAACCATACATACCATCATCATTCCAAGTGGCAGGTCCATAATACTCAATAATTCTTTCTGGTGGCCAATCATCACCTTGCCAGTTCTCCCACTTGCCTATCTGTAAGGCTTCTCTTTTCTGTCTTGATGCTCTATTGTGTTTGTGGGTAGTATATACAGGGTATCCTAATTGTTCTCCATGTTCAGTGTTTAACAGGAAGAAAGAAGGTCTGATGGTTCCTAAGATACATGCTCCTCCCCAGTGTGGCGGGAGTTGCGCATATGCTCGGTTTCCACAGATCCAATATAGGCCAGGTGGGGCTTGCCAGGCTTGGACTTTGGCAAGGTTAGTCCATAGACCTGCAAGTTCAGGAAATCTAGCTAATGGGTTAGGAGGTTCAGGATGTCTGATTCCTGACCACCATGCTGTCTTTTTGGTCGTGGCATTATAGTATTTCTGGCTAAGACAGACCAGCTGTCCTACCTTTTGGGTGAACTGGGGTCCAGTTCTGGCAAAGCAAAGACGTCCAACGATTGAGTGCGCTAACACCCATTCACTGGTAGTCTTGTGCAATTCAGTCTGATTGTAAATCATGGAATAATTCAATTCTTGAGCTTCCCAGGGCCATTGGTCTCCCATTTGGGTTCCGCCACAGAAGTAACAATCTGTGATCTTAAGACTAGATACTACTGCTCCGGCTAATTCTAGAAACAAATTCTGTGAAGGGTGAGGGATCTCAAACTTATTTACATGCATAGCTTCATAAAAGGTATTATGAATATGATATTTAGATGACTTGTGGGCTTGAGTATTCAATCTGATATACACAATGGTCCCTGGATCTGTTGCTCCTCCAGCAATACGTAAACCAAACTTATATCCTTGTTTCCATGCATGGGGATTATGTACACGCAAGTGTAAGGGGTTGCAAGCATCTTTCTGACATTTATCATTTGTGGTTGGCTTGGTTAAAGTAGCCATCCGCTTATCTATTTTCTCATCAGTTATACCAGTGTTCCAGGTAGCATAAAAAACACATCCCCAATACGGGCAATAGTAATCTGCCGCTGTAGCAGTACTATAGCCTGATCCCGTTTTACCTGTACACTTCCACCAATTTGTGGCACCTTCTGGACACATATACTTATGGTCATTTCGATACGCTTTCTCCCATGTACCACAGGTGGAATAACTATCTCTATTAATAGCATTACATGCATCAAAATTCAAAACAGCAGGTTTAGTAATGTCCTTAAGTGGTGGTGTGGCAGCTAATATAGGTCCATCTGCATCCTTCCATCTTATTTCCAACGTGTAATAGGATGGATTCTGATGCGGATTATAGCATGCTTTAATTTTGCCATGAGTGCAAACATTTAGTTCAGTGGTGTTATAGATACACCGAGTTATTGTTCCCTTGCAGGTATAGTAAGAATGGTAAAGCAAAGTCTGAGTTACTTTCAGTCCAGTTCTAGTAGAAGTAATGCAAGCAGTGCATGGAGGTAGAGCATAAGTCAGTTCAAAACCTCCAAAGAAGGCAACCAAGGCAAAGCAAAAACAAAGATACATGTTGATGTTGATTGGAGTTCTTCTGAATCCTCAGCTTGCTGATCTTGATCACGACGGTCTATTATTCTTCGTCCCATTTGCTAATGAAGCAATTTAACGGGTGCTGAGCGTTGATTGAAGATCCTCAAGATGTCCAGCACACATTAACCAACTTAGCAATTCAGTTGGCTTGTGAAGTCTGGCTTAGTCAATGTAGTCTCAAAGTAGTAGTGTGTCAAATCACACACAAATCGGGTTCGTTGAAACAAAACTGTTGCTGCATGGAAAACAGCAATCCTCTTCGAAAGACTTGGCTACTGCAAAGCACTTGTGATGAAGTGTCTATGCTGCTGGTTGCCGTCTCAGAGTAACTCGCAAGGGTACATCAGGGTGCTGCTCTGCTGTCCACCGCTCTGGTTCAGGATCGGCGGCGGGCTTGACTCTGCTGTGGTGGATCCAGGCGTCGATCTCGGCTACCTTTACTGCAGTTGGGGTAGACAGGATGACGGTGTACGGTCCCTTCCAATGAGGTTCCAACGGTATCTTCTTCCAATCTTTGATCCACACCGAAGTTCCAGGCTGGTAGGGATGCAAGGGTTCCGTCAAGTTGATAGGCAACTGGTCTTGGATCCACGTATGGAGAGTCTGCAGAACAAAACTAAGAGCTAGGAGTTCTTGTCTGGTTACTTCTGAACCAATCTGGGCTAAACTTCCTTTGACTCCCTGCACTATTGGTGGGGGTTTACCATACAAAACTTCAAAAGGGGAAAATCCTGTTGACTTTACAGGGGCTGAGCGTATTCTGAGTAAAGCTATGGGGAGCACTTGAGGCCATTTCAAGTGTGTCTCCTGACAAAGCTTGGACATTTGGGCTTTCAAGGTACGATTCATTCGCTCAACTTTCCCTGAACTCTGGGGTCTGTATGCAGTGTGGAGCTTCCACTGTATCTGCAAAGCTTTTGCTAACTGCTGAGTAACTTGGGAGACAAATGAGGGTCCATTGTCTGACCCTATTACTGCTGAAATTCCAAATCTAGGGACAATCTCTCTCATTAAGGCTTTGGTAACTTCTCGGGCTTTCTCAGTTCTGGTTGGGAATGCTTCTACCCACCCAGAGAAAGTACAAACTAATACTAGTAGATAATGGTATCCATTGGCTTTTGGCATTTCGGTAAAATCAACTTGGAGGTTGTGCATGGGGGTGACACCTCCTGACTGAACTCGGGGTGCTGTAATAAGGCCTTGCTTGGCATTATTTTTGGCACAAGTTACACATTGACGTGCTACTGAGGCTGATATGGTTGTCATCAGAGGGATGTAGAAATGTGGTCTGAGTGCTTTTTCCATAGCACTCTTTCCATAGTGGGTAGCTTCGTGGAAAGCTTTGACAAAGGATGGTCCTAACAGTTCAGGAATTACTATTCGTCCCGGAGGTTGACTGCCCTCTTCTGGTGGCAGCTCAATCCATCCGTCTTTCAATACTCCATTTTCTTTGTCACAATAGTAATCCAATTCTTTGGTGGTATATCGCGGGGTCCATAGATTCAAAGGTACTGGAAACAATGCTGCTTGCATTGGCATAGCTTGTGGGGCAATTTGTCCTGTCATAGCTGCTTGTCGCGCTGAGGCATCTGCAAATCTATTCCCTCGGGCAACTTCTCCTTTTCCTGCTTGATGTCCTCTGCAATGCATGACAGCTACACGTGTTGGGGCCCATACTGCATCAAGTAACATCAATATTTCGGGACCATATTTGACTGATTTTCCTCCGGATGTGATGAGTCCTCTTTCTTTATAGAGAGCTCCATGGGCATGCAGGGTAGTGAAGGCATATTTGGAATCTGTATATACATTTAGCACAAGTTTTTCTCCTAACAACAATGCTCTGGTAAGTGCTATCAATTCGGCTTTCTGGGCTGATGTGCCTGAGGCTAGAGCTGATGATTCAACTACTTCGTGTTGTGTGACGACTGCATATCCGGCACAGCGTCGTCCATCAAGGATGAGACTGCTCCCATCAACATAATAGATCTGGTCGGGATTGTCTATGGGCACATCCGTCAAGTCGGGTCGACTGGAGAACACAGTTTCCATGACTTCGATACAGTCATGTTCTGGGAGTTCTTCACTGATGGGTATCAAGGTAGCTGGGTTCAAGGCATGGCTCACTTCGAGTTGTATCTGTGGGTTTTCACATAACATGCTCTGGTACTTCAACATTCGGGAATTAGTGAGCCAATAATTTGCTTTCTGTTCCATAAGGGCAAGGACTGCATGTGGCACAGTGACTCGTATGTTCTGTCCTAGTGTGAGTTTGTCTGCTTCACTCACTAGTAGTGCTGTAGCTGCAACTGCTCTCAAGCAAGGTGACCATCCTTTGGCCACAGGGTCCAATTGTTTCGATAGGTAGGCTACAGGTCGCTCCCAATTTCCCAATTTCTGAGTCAACATGCCTAGGGCATTTCCCTGTGCTTCATGTACAAACAAGTGGAAAGGTTTGTGGACATCTGGTAGTCCAAGTGCTGGTGATGACATCAATTCTTCTTTTAGCTTCTGGAAGGCTGTATCCTGCTCAAGTCCCCACTCCAGTGGTGACTTCTCTTCTCCTTTTGTGGCTTCATACAGTGGTTTGGCAATTTGGGCAAAGTTGGGTATCCAAATTCGGCAATATCCTGCCGCTCCCAGAAAGGCTCTGACCTGCTTTCTGGTTGTTGGAGTTGGAATTCTGCATACTGCTTCTTTTCTTTCTCTGCCTAATCTTCTGCTTCCTTGGGTGATACGAAAACCCAAGTATTTCACTTCTTTTTGACATAGCTGTGCTTTGGCTCTGGAAACTTTGTATCCAGCTTCATCTAGTAACTGCAAGAGATCTTTGGTGGCTAATATACATTCTCTTTCTGATACGGCAGCTATCAACAGATCATCCACGTACTGGAGAAGCACTCTCTTCCCCGGGGCTACTGGATAGCTTGAAAGATCTTGATTCAGTGCAGCACTAAAGATGGTAGGTGAATTCTTGAATCCTTAGGGTAATCTTGTCCAGGTGAGTTGGCCCCCTCTTCCAGAGATGGGGTCCTGCCATTCAAATGCAAACAATATTTGGCTTACAGGGGCTAATCTTATGCAAAAGAATGCATCTTTCAAATCCAGTACAGTGAAATGGGTGGCTTCAGCAGGTATCAGTCCTAGAAGAGTGTAAGGATTGGGCACAACTGGATGTATGGTTTCAGCTGCATCATTTACTCTTCTTAAATCTTGCACTGGGCGGTAATCATCTGTCCCAGGTTTCTTTACTGGCAAAAGTGGGGTGTTCCATGGGGATTGACATACTTTTAGTAGGCCATATTCGAGCAATCTCTGTAGGTGGCGATGGATGCCTTCAATTGCGGCTCTTGGGAGAGGGTACTGTTTGACGTGTACTGGTGTAGCACTAGGCTTGAGGGTTACAATCACTGGAGCTATATGCTTGGCTAGGCCTGGGGGACTGCCTTCTGCCCATACTCCAGGTGGTGCATGAATGTTCTTTAAAGTTTGTTCAAAATAGGTATCTTGGATGGAGTCATCAACGTAGTACCTCCATTCTTCTTCTCGGGGTACTGTCAGCAGCATTACTCCTGCTGGTTTGGCTTGGGAATTCACTGTCATTTGCATTTCTCCTTGCTCAGAGAAAGATATCTGGGCTTGAAGCTTGGCTAGCATATCTCGTCCCAGTAGTGGTACTGGACATTCGGGCATGTAAAGGAATTGATGAGTTACTTGCTGTCCTCCCAGACTGCATATTCGGTTTTGAAGAAAAGACTTTGTGGCTTTGGCACCAGTTGCTCCTATAATGGTGACTGCTTTTGTAGTGAATGGGGCTATCTTTTTGTCTATTACTGAATGCTCTGCTCCAGTATCAACCATAAAGTTCATAATTTGGTCTCCTATTTGTATTCCGACCATAGGCTCCTGGAGACCTAAAGCAAACTTGGAGCCCGGTCTGTCCTAATCCACGTCATCCTCATCATGGGCTTGTGTGGCCAATGCTTGAATGGCTCCTCCTCCTCTCTCTCGCTGGAATTGTTCTCGATTGGCTCCTCCTCGGCCTCGGGGACGGCCTCGTCTTTCTTCTCGCCACTGATGATCGTTGTCGTCATCTTGCTGGGCGTCTTCGAGTTGCGGGCACGTATCTCTCCAATGTCCTTCCTCTCTGCAATAGGCGCATTGATTCACGCCTAGTCTCTGGGTCCGGCCTCCGCCTTGACCCCGCCCTCTTCCTCTGCTCCTTCGACTAGGGACACCTCCCCTTTTCTTTTCAACTATGGCCGCAGCCAAAAAATCAGCTTTCTTCTTCATCTTTCTATCACATTCTCTCTGTCTTTCAGTATCACGATTCACATACACTTTATGAGCGACTTCCAATAACTGTGTTGCATTCATGCCCGCAAACCCTTCTAACTTCTGTAATTTACGTCTAATGTCTGGTTGAGACTGGTTTACAAAAGCAGAATTCACCATACATAAACTTCCTGGTGCCTCGGGATCATAGGGAGTATACATTCTGTAGGCTTCAGTTAATCTTTCATAAAAATCTGCTGGGCTCTCATCTATTCCTTGGATAACTCCTGTAACTTTGGAAAGGTTCATAGCTTTTTGGCCCCCCCTTCTCAGGCCTTGTAAAAAGCCTTGGCGAAAACGGGCTAGGGCTGTGGATCCTTCATCTGTATTTGGATCCCATTGGGGGTCTTCATTCGGGAATTCTCTCTGAGCTGCTTCCCTACGGTCTATTATATTCTGCCCCTGCGCCGGAGCTGCAGGGTTTTCTGCCATCCATTCAATAGCTGCTTTTCTAATTCTCGCTCGTTCTTCTGTAGTGAATAGGGTGGTCAGGAGCTGACGGCAATCTGGCCAAGTGGGTTGGTGAGTTTCCATAATACTAGTTACTAATTCTGTCAGCTCCTGGGGCTTACTAGTATAGGAGGCGTAGTGCGACCTCCAATTTAATAAATCAGTTGTAGAGAAAGGGATATACACATAAGTTAGGGGTCCCGCTACCACTTCATCATTATCATTCTTTACGGGCACTCCCGGGACTTGCCTTAAGGGAAACAGTTTGGCTGTTACAGGCGTCTTTTGGGTTTGGGATCTAAGGGTTATGGCCGTTGCCTTTGCAGGAGTCACTTTCTTTTTCTCAACAGGTTTTGCTTTGGGTTTCTCTTTCACTGGCGTGCTAGTGCTAGCGCTGGCTTTCTCGATTATTTGTACACTGTCCTCCTCCTCTTCTGGGGAATTCTCTCTTTCTCCTTCTTCTATCTCCGCTTCTGACTCACTTTTTAGGTCCTCCTCTTCTTTTCCCGCTAATTCTTCCTCTTTCTCTCCTCCAGGAGGAGGGGGGGTCAGGGGTTGGGTCTCGCCTCGGCTCTGGCCGTCTCTGGGGTTCTGGGACAGGACGACGCCGGGCTACTCTTACTGGACCTGGGGTTCGGGGCTGCCTGAGAACTATTTCTGGGGAATCGGGATCTGCCAAGATGGGTTTCTTCTTGGCTTTCTTATCCTGCTCTTTCATTCTAGGCTGTTCCGTTTTCTGTCTAGAATCTGTTTTAGCTAACATTATTCTGCACTGTTCCTCATAACAGCGCTGCGCCCAGGAGGGCGGATCTTCACAAATACTTAACCAGGAATCTATATAGGGGTACTGATCGGGGTGCGCTACCCGCACTCTACGATGTATTGACTGAATAATCTCTATGGTGAACGTTCCCTCTCGGGGCCAGATGGGGTCTAGATCGGGCCACTCCCTAGTACACAAAATCTGCAAACGGGCTGCTGTCATTTTAATACCATAATCTCCTGAATATCCCTCTTTAAAATGTGTGATCATACATTCTAATGGAGTGTTTCTAGTAGACCCCGCCCCTCCCATTTCGATGTGTGCGCGCAACAACAGACTGAAGGGAAAAGGAGGGCGGACCGTGGGTAAGGGGTCCTCACGGCCCTGGAAACGTATAGGGAATACAAATAACAAGACAAGACGACAATCGCTTCCCCCTTTTCGCGACCTGAACGCGGTCGCCCGGTCAGGAAATGCGCTAATCAGAGGTCCGCCTTCACTTGGTCCGTGCTGCCAGACCTCTCATTCACACTTCGTTCACACAATCATGCTAGCAACGTATCCCAGAATGCATTCGTTTCTATCTGTTCTGACTAGTCTTTTTCCCAATTACAAAAAGGATGAGGGTTTCACCTAGCGAATTCCCATGCCAGGCTACTCGGCTCTTCCTTGAGAGTTGATCATGCTCTCTTACCAATTCCCAATATCTCGAGATTACAAATTCCAATGGCAGTACTGCTCTTTCTATTTCTGTCTAGACCCAAAATCAAAACTATACTCACCGGATCCGGTCCTCAAACTTCCCAAGCAGGCGCATGAGTTGGACCTCGGACTCCCCTCACTCGGGTTCGAGGCGTTGGCTCCAACCGGGCCCGGCACCCGCCGAGGTCCGACCAGCTCCCTCCGATACAAGGGACCGGTGGCGCCAGGGAGCGGCCCTCGTCGGAAGGGCGCGATCCCGGCAGGACCAAGCCTATAGAGGCGGAAAGTCGTGGTATATTGCCCTATATACACTTTGATTCCACAACTTCCCGGCCAACGCACCAAGGAATATGTAGCAGCAAAGCGCAGACAAACCAATGATACCAGGAGTCTGTTCAGAAGGTCCAAATCATTTATTTGTGCACAAGTCTCAAGCAAGTCAATTTCAAAATGGCTGAGCAAAGTTTTCAAGCATTACAACAACTTTTATAGACTTCTGTTCCATTCTAGGTATAGAAAAACATTTCATTGGTCCCGGTAACCTCCCGTACCTCTTCTATTGGTCCCGGTACTGATAAGTTTATCCAATTATGTCCCTTCTGTGGGCATGACACCTGCCTGCCCCCCTTCTAGTCCCAATTACAATGGTCAGTTCATCAACTTGTTACTTTCACACTCTCAAGGTTATGGGACCAATTTGTGCATACAGAAGAGTATGGTTCTGTAACTCATCTGTCAGCACTCCTCATTATTTCTTTGCAGATGTACTTTTTCTTATCAGTAACTTTCAAACATGTCTTTTCTGTATTTTTCCATTTCTTAGTTCTGCAATTCTGCTTACCTAAGCTAATTCAATACTTCTACTGAGTTCTCTCTTACAATAGCAGCATATTGGGGGATGTGCAATCCTATATGCCTCTCCACAGGCCTCATTTACAGGTCAAGCTAGCCATGCTGGCCTGCCTATGTCAGACACCGTGGATCACAGGCCTGCACCTGCCACAGCATTATGCATTATTAACATTTGTAAGTTAGAAATTTGCTTATCAAAAAGGTTTTATTCTCATTGCTTACAAGGGAAGTTTTTGTCTGTAACTTGAAAGTGGCAGTGCTACATGTTGTCATGGAAACTTTCATGATGGGTGAGCAAGGACAAACTCTATGTGTAATAATCAATCATTATGTACCAGGTTTATGCCATAAATATATGCATATTTTTAAAAGATTTTAAATGAACTCCCATTAAAGTTGTTTGACTAAAGAGTATCTTTGTGAATTCAATGACCACCATGGCAAGATCTATTTTTCAAGCATGTAAGCAGTAATGGCATTGTACCATCTGGTATACAAGAGTTAAAAGCTTTTAAACAAAAGCTTAGACAACTAGAACAGAAATATAACATTCAAAGCACCCACATGATCAAGATCCCTACACAGCCAAACTATAAGAGTACTGAGCTATGATAGACGAGCAAAATAAAAACACATACAGTTCATTATGAGCTCTCTAAACTACCCTAGAGAGCTGTTCAACATAGCAACATTTAAATTAAAGACACCAATCAAAAGAAAGACAATAATGCCCTATGCCCACAAGCAATAGCCAATTACCTTCAAAGCAAAACCAACAGAGGTGACAACAAAACATCTGCGAGACCGTCAACACTAAACAATTACCCCAGCAACAATGCTTGGCAATCCTTCGACCCAGTCTCTCCAGAACACATTGAGAACATTATCACCAGCCTTAATATCACCATATCTCCTCTTGATCCATGTCCAATCTTTTGGATCAAAATGGCCTGAGCTGAACTGACTCCCACATTACTCATGATTATACAACTACCTCTTTCACAAGGGTACATGACTACCAACCTCAAATGTGCATTCGTATGTCCATAATGAAGAGAGCCTCACTACACCCAAAGATCCCCAGCTTCTATAGACCCATTTCTAGCCTACCGTTCCTTGCAAAGATAATTGAGAAAACAATACAACATCAACTACAAGATTACATCAACTCTCATGCTTTTCTGGATCTACAACAACATGGATTCAGGCCAGGCACTCTTTGACAAACTTATAAAAGGCACTGAAAAATCAAAACAAGAGTTTATCCTAATATTTTTAGACATAACAGCAGCTTTTGACTCAATCAGGGCATACAAATATCACATCTACAGACCATAGCGATACATAATACAACATTAAAATGGGTCCGCTCTTATCTAAAAGAATGGCAACAAGTAAAAATAAGACCACACAAATCCATTTCCTTTAAACAACTGCAAGGAATGCCATAAGGCTCTGGATTATTATCGCTCTTATTCAACATTAACTTATAACTGTTATGTTCAATTATACAGGCCTACAATGTTTTCTCTCTCATATATGTAGATGATATTCATGCTTTATTCACCCTTCTCTAACACTAAGCCTGTACACATAGCACTAATAAACTGCTTCAAGGAAGGAGGGTGCACTGATCTGGACCTGTTCAGAGGGATCAGTACTGATGGGGGGAGGCAGCCACTTTGTTTGTGATTGTTGGTGCTGCGCATCTTTAGGGGGCTACCGAGTTCCGTTCCACACACGAGGATGCTTGCACTCCAGTAGAATGGGCACGCAGACCCTTCAGAACTGGCCAGTTCTGTAACAGATACACTGAGGCAATAGCCTCCTTAATCCAGCGCCCAAAAGTCGACTTGGCCGCCACTTCACCCTTGCGTGGGCCAACAAGGAGCACCAAAAGATGCACCAAGTACTAGAGAAGAACCCTCCGGACATCCGCAAGGCGAAGATTCTTATTCTTCCCCGCCACTGCTCCTTAGAGAAGGGCAGGCAAGCCACCTGGTTCACGGGAAAGGGAGACAGCACTTTAGGCAAGAAGGAAGGCACAGGCCGAATGGAAATGGCCTGTTGAAAAGGATCCCAGCAAGACAGAGCCTGCAGCTGAGATCCACCTTGTGCAACAAACTGCGACTAAGAAGACAGTCTTGAGCGTCAAATCCTTCAAGATAGTACGTTTCAATGGCTCAAAAGGGGCTGCCATCAGGGCCCTGAGCACTAGACATAGATCCCAGGAAGGGATCACAGACAGAAGGGGAGGACACAGATGCCAAACCCCCTGGAGAAAACATGAGACATCCGGGTGCAATGCTAAAGACTTTACCACTTCTGGACCATGGAAACAGGTCAGAGCTGTCATTTGAACCTTCAGGGAGCTAAGTGAGAGGCCCTTCTCTAGGCCATCCTGCAGAAGGGCCAACAGGGAGGACACGTTGGCTGTCTTAGGAGCCAAATGCTGTGTGCCGCACCAACACTCAAAGAGGCACCGTATCTGTATACATGCTAGCTTTGTAGACCTCCTCTGGGCACCAAGTATGGTAGAGATTACTGCTGGAGAGTAGCCCTTATGTGCTAGCAGTATCCTGTCAAGAGCCATGCCGTAAGCAAGAAGAGACCGGGTCCTCCAGGATGATCAGTCCCAGCCGCAATAACTCCAGAGATGAAGCCAGCCGAAAAGGAGGCGCTTGAAGGAGCTGCATCAGGTCTCCAAACTACGCTCTCTGCAGTCATTCCAGTGCTACCAGAACAATCCTGCCTGGGTGGTGCTCTATACACTGAATCACACACCTCACCAGGGGCCACAGAGGAAACATGTACAGCAGTCGCTGACTGTGCCAAGACTGGGTCAGGGCTTCGACGCCCCTGGATGCCATCTCTGTGTGGCAAATGAAGAAGTGGCATTGGAGCGGGTTGCTATAGGATCCATGTCTGGGTGACCCCAGTGGTGCAGAATCAACTGAAATGCTTCTTGATTCAACTGCCACTTGCCGGGATTCAGAGAGTGCCGACTGAGGAAGTCTGCTTTTCAAGCAAACAGGAGATCCACCTCCAGGGCCACTCCAGCGCTTCTTGTTCCGCCCTACCGACTGACATGCTGCCATAGCATTTTCTGAAAACACTCGAATTGCCCAGCCCTCGACCAGGGGCCGGAAATGCAGAAGTGCCAACTTGATGGCCCTTGCCTCGAGGCAATTGATGGACCACACAACTACCCTGCGGTTCCAGTGGTCCTGAGCCATGTGGTCTCGTCAATGGGTTCCCCAGCCCAAGAGACTTGCATCTGTTGTCAGCAGGATCCAGGAGAAATCATCCAGTGGTACGCCCTTCCTCAAATGACAGGGTTGCTGCCACCACTGCAGGCTGGACCTCATCCTCAACATGAATGGAAGCCTATGCTGGAACTCCTGAGAATTCAGGGACTACTGAGTCAACAAAAACCACTGGAGCGGCTGCATGTGAGCATGCATTCATAGGACCATCTCTATGAAGATAATCCTAGACTCTGAGGCCTGCTGTGCAAATAACATTGCCAAGCCACTCAATCGTCTTCTGACTTTCTCCTCTGGCAGGAAAACTCTGCCCACATGAGTGTCAAAACGTGCCCTAGAAACTCCAAGGACTGGCTCTTTTCCTGATTGATCATTTCAACTGAGGCTTTCCAAAAAGGACACCACTTGGGACATCACCCGAGACACTTTTGACAGGGAATGGGCTCAGATGAGCCAGTCATCTACAGTAGGTAGGGATGGACACAAATCCCTTGGCGTCACAGTGCTGCAGCTGCTACCACCATAACCTTGGAGAACATCCAAGGGGTGGTGGAGATCCCGAAAGGAGGGGCGGCGAACTGATAGTAAGAACCAAGCATGGCAAAATGAAGTTACTTCTGCTGATCTGCCCGGATCGGGATATTTAAATACACCTCAGCCAGATCCAGGGAAGTCAAGAATTTCCCCACAGCGCACTGCTTGAATCACGGAGCATAAGGTTTCCATCCAAAAGTGCAGGACATGCCAAGTGTGTGTTGACCCCTTTGAGGTCTAGAATAGGCCGGAAGGAACCTTCCTTCTTTGGCACCATGAAATAGAGTATCTGCCCTTGCCCCGCTCGTCTGGGTGGAGAGGCACCATTGCCTTTAGGCAAAGCAACTTGTCCAAGGTGGTCCACACCGCAGCACCTTTGATCGCAGAATCACAAGGGGAAACAATGAAGGCATCTGGAATTGGTTCCTTGCATTCCAGGACATAGCTGAATTAAATGGTGTCTAGAGAGAAGTACTAACATCTGGCAGAAGAGACTGAATCGACTGGAGCAGGGCTCAAGATATCAAGCTGGCACATACCCTCAGCTGTAGAATTGCTGCCACCACGGCAAACTGGCTGTTTAGCAAGGAATTGAACATACGGTCAGAACATCTTTTAAGGCCAATCCACCTTCCATGGGAATGGTGGTCAATCTGGTAACTGCTGTGACCTGTGCATCCATCTTGGGAATGTCAAACCACTCGCTGCACTCCTCCTCCGGGAGAGTGGAGATCCTCTTATAAACCTTTAACCTTTAGGCAGGGAGTCGGGTGAGTTCCACTCGGATCGGATCATATCTTTGATCACCTCTGAGAATGTGAAGACAGTAATGGACTTCCGCATCCCTTGAAGAAACAGGTGTACTTTTGGCTCCTGCTCCGTGCCGGAATCATCTGTTAAGTTCAAGGTGGATGAGACCCTGGAAATCAATGCCGCCAGCTCCTTCTTCTGGAAAAGGCAAATCACACCAGCCTCTGCATAGCCTTCTGAAGGCTTCTCTCTAGACACCATTCAATGCAAGGAGCCGATTCCCAATGCCTTCATCGGAAAATCCACCACGTCTTCCCATTCCCGGAGGTGATCAAAGATATGATCCAGTCTGAATGGGACTCATCCGACTCTCTGCCTAAAGGGTAAAGAGTTAAGACTTTAATGAAAATGATACAAAACAGTCCTCAATGAGGACTGCACCAAGTATCTGAAACTACTAGACAAATACCGTACTGCAACTGACAATGCCAAGCATGAATACCATACCAAACTAATCAATACCTCTATCAATCGCCCAGGAGAACTCATTGACCTTATCAAACAGCTTACAGGACCACCCATCAGCACCAACTCGGATCACAACATCACCCCTCAACAGTTAGCCACCCACTACAAGCAACTCCACCCCAACCCGATCCTACCTCCACCCCCCCCGCCCACCAAAACCCCCTACTCCATCTCATCATCCTCCTTTGACATTATCAGCAGAGAAAGTATAGTTACTCACCTATAACAGGTGTTCTCCGGTGACAGCAGGAATCAGTCCTCTCATATGGGTGATGACACCAATGGAGCCGCATGGTAACCTCTTCCCAGCTTTCAAAGAAAGCCTTTGGGAGATCTACCATGCATGCATGGTCCCCTTCCCACCTAAGGGTGCCATTTTCTCTCAGTATGATGCGATAGCTCAAGAAGGCAAAAATGACAAAAGAAACTCCACGGAGGGGAGGGAGGGTTGTTAGGACTGATTCCTGCTGTCCCCAGAGAACACCTGTTACAGATGAGTAACTACGCTTTCTCCGGGAACAAGCATGAAGTCAGTCCTTACATATGGAACTCCACAGCTACAGGCTACCAAAAAAACCTATAAATGTTAGAGTGACTGAAAAAGGTGAACCGTGAGAAGCAGTCAAGGAACAGCAAGACCCACGAACGGCTCTGAGTGTCAAGCGAGGAACCAGTTCTCCGGTATCCTGAACACATCAAAGGGCTGGAGTTGCCTTACACCCCAAGCAGATGACAGAGTACTGCCTGGCTGAAGGCGTTATCCCGGTGGGATTCCCTCTCCAGGCAGTAATGAGCTGCGAAGGTATGGACTGAGGACCAGGTGATGGTCCGGCAGATCTCCAGCAAGGGAGGAGCACAAGTTCGCCACAGACGCCACCATGACCCAGGCACTGTGCGCGATGACATGGCACTCCAGCAAGAGACCAGCCTGCTCATAGAAGGCGATGCAGTCCACCACCCAAATGGACAGAATACACTTGGAGACCGTTGCCCCCAGTTGATTTGGGTCGTAGGAGATGAAAAGCTGCAAGGAGCAATGGTGGGCCTTGGTATGCTCTAGGTAGTCGGCCAGGGCCCGTTTACAGTCCAGAGTGTGGAGAGCGACCTCCACCCTGTTCCCATGCGGCTGCGGGAAAAACATAGGGAGCACCACCTCTTGGTTGAGGTGGAATGGGGATAACATCTTAGGCAGAAACTTGGGGTGCGTGCGGAGCATTACCCTGTTCTTGTGTAACCTTGTATAAGGCAGATAGGCCACCAAAGCCTGGAGCTCGCTAACCCTGCAAGCAGAGGTGAGCGCCACAAGGAAGACCACTTTCCACCTGAGGTGGCAAGAGCTGAGAGGCTCAAAGGGTGCCGTGGTAAGCTTTGAGAGAACTAAGAACATAAGATATGCCATACTGGGTCAGACCAAGGTCCATCAAGCCCAGTATTCTGTTTACAACAGTGGCCAATCTAGGTCATATGTACCTAGCAGTTTCCCCAAGAGACACAAGTTCCACAATGCTTGTACTGGGTCAAGCATTGATATCTTCGGTCACTTCTTAATAATGGTTTATGGACCTTTCCTCCAGGAACTTGTCCAAACCTTTTTTAAACCCAGCTACACTAACAGCCTTTACTACATCCTCTGGTAACAAATTCCAGAGTTTGATTACACGTTGAGTGAAAAAATATTTTCTTTTATTGGTCTTAAATAGTTTACCCTGTAGCTTCATTGCATGTCCCCTAGTCTTTCTATATTCTGATAACGTAAACAATCGATCTACGTTTACCCGTTCCACTCAGTTCATTAATTTATAGACTTCTATCATATCTCCCCTCAGCCGTCTCTTTTCCAGGTTAAAGAGCCCTAACCTTTTTAGCCTTTCTTCATAGGAGTATCCTTCCATCCCCTTTACCATTTTGGTGGCTCTTCTCTGAACCTTTTCTAAAATCGCTATATCCTTTTTAAGATACGGCGACCAGAATTGCACACAATATTCAAGGTGCGGTCTCACCATGGAACGATATAGAGGCATTATAATATCTTTTGTTTTATTTTACATTCCTTTCCTTATCATACCTAGCATTCTATTTGCTCTCTTGGCCGCCGCTGCACACTGGGCCGAGGGTTTTAACATGGTATCCACAATGACGCCTAAATCTTTTTCCTGGGTGGTGGTTCCTAATGTGGAACCTTGCATTGTGTAACCATAGTTTGGGTTGTTCTTCCCTAGGTGCATAACCTTGCACTTGTCCACATTAAATTTCATCTGCCATTTTGATGCCCAGTCTTCCAATTTATCAAGATCCTCTTGCAATTTTTCACAATCCTCTTGGGTTTTAACAACTTTAAATAGTTTTGTGTCATCTGCAAATCTGATAACCTCACTCGTTATTCCACTTTCCAGGTCATTTATGAATATGTCAAAAAGCAGCGGACCCAGCACAGATCCCTGGGGTACACCACTATTCACCTTTCTCCATTGGGAAAATTGGACATTTAGCCCTACCCTCTGCTTTCTATCTTTTAACCAGTTCCTGATCCACAATAGTACACTGCCTCCTATCCCATGACTCTTTAGTTTTGCCAAAGGTCTCTGATGAGGGACCTTGTCAAAGGCTTTCTGAAAGTCCAGATACGCAATATCAACCGACTCACCTTTGTCCACCTGTTTATTCACTCCTTCAAAAAAACATAACAGATTAGTAAGACAAGATCTTCCTTGTCTAAAGCCATGTTGGCTGTCTCCCATTAGGATGTGACTATCTACATGCTGAGTAATTTTATTCTTTATGATGGTTTCTACCATTTTTCCTGGTACTGACGTCAGGCTCACTGGTCTGTAGTTTCCCGGATCACCCCTGGAACCCTTTTTAAAAATTGGTGTTACACAGGCGATCCTCCAATCTTCAGGTATTAGAGATGATTTTCACAGATTACTGATAGCAGGTCTGCAATCTCATATTTCAGTTCTTTCAACACCCTTGGATGTATACCATCCGGCCCAGGTGATTTGCTACTCTTCAGTTTATCTAATAGTTGTAAGACATCTTCCCGATGTATCGATATTTCCTTCAATTCTTCCGCACCTTTAAATACCACTTCAGTCATGGGTAACATCCCTACATCTTCCTCAGTAAAGACCGAAGCAAAGAATTCATTCAGTCTCTCCGCTATCGTCTTGTCGCCTCTTAGTGCTCCTTTAACCCCTTTTTCATCTAATGGACCAACTGACTCTCTCACAGGTTTTTTGCTACAAATGTACTTGAAAAGGTCTTTATTTCGCGTTTTTGCTTCCGCAGCAAGCTTCTTCTCAAATTCTCTCTTTGCCTGCCTTATCAATGCCTTGCATTTGACTTGCCAGTGCTTGTGCTGTTTCCAGGTTTTGTCGTTTGGCTCTATTTTCCATTTCCTGAAAGATGCTTTTTTGGCAACAACAGCCTCTCTGACCTCACCTTTAAAACCATGCTGGCAGTTTTTTGGACTTCCTTCCACTTTTCTTAAAGTGTGGAATACAGCTGGTCTGGGCTTCCAAGATAGTATTTTTCAACAACACCCAAGCTTGATGTACGTCTTTAACCTTTGCAACTGCTCCTTTTAGTTTTTTCTTAACTGTTTTCCTCATTTTATCATAGTCTCCCTTTCGAAAGTTAAAAGGTAGTACTGTGGATTTCCCTACTATCCCTCCTCCACCTATTAAATCAAAGGCGATCATGCTATGATCACTATTGCCAAGTGGCTCCAACACCCTTATCTCTTGCACTAGATCTGGTGTTCCACTAAGGACTAGGTCTAATATGGCTTCCCCTCTGGTCGGTTCATGAACCAGCTGCTCCAAGAAGCAGTCATTTATTTCATCTAGGAACTTTATCTCCCTAGCATGTCCTGACGTGACACTGACCCAGTCGATACCGGGGTAGTTGAAATCACCCATTATTATTACTGCGCTGTAACTTTTGTTAGCTTCCTTGATTTCTTTGAGCATTTCATCATCCTTTTGGTTATTCTGGCCAGGTGCTCGATAGTACACCCCCACTGCCATTGCCTTCCCCCTTTTATATGGAATTTCAATCCATATAGATTCTACAGCAGATTTTGTTTCCTGCAAAACTTTAATCCTTTCTGAGTCAATGCCCTCTCTAACATAGAGCGTAACCCCTCCACCAATTTGATCAGCTCTATCATTACGATATAGTTTGTACCCAGGTATCACAGTGTCCCACTGGTTGTCCTCCTTCCACCATGTCTCTGATATTCCAATCATATCTAACCTTTCATTTAGTGCTATATATTCTTTTTTTTTTTTAAATTCTTTATTTTCGTTTTATAACAACAAAGGAAAAGGAAGACATACAGCTAAAAGACAGATACATAAAGTGTAATACATACACCAAAGTAAACCCCTGCCACCCCCCTCCCCCCTGCTTCTTCTCTAGAAAGCTAATCATTCCCGAAGCGGGCGTGTATTTACATTATTGTGTTACAAAACCTAACGGTGATCTGAAACATGATGAGTGCACATTATACAGGCATGTTGGAGCAATGAGCAGATTGTACATAATCATTAAGCATCTGCCATTTAGACAAGCGAGAGTGAGGTTGGGCATGGGGAATAGCTCTCCGAGGTATCTGCTCATATTTACTATATAAGCAGACGAGGTTCCACCATTCATTGACAGTAATTCGAGAGCTATCCTTCCAATTCCTCGCGATTAAGCATATGGCTATAGATTAAAATGGAAGTAATCCTGTATGGCTGCTCGAATTTCTAACTGGAACTCTGGCTGAGTTAACATGGCTCTATCAAAGAACCAGGCCCCCGAATTCCCTTGGGGTGCAGTAGTGTGTAATTGAAAGGAAATGGCAGCATGATCTGAAATATGTTGGGAGTGAATCTTTGCAGTGTCCACCTGAGGAACTAACAGTTTTGATATTAGAAAGAAGTCTATGCGAGACTGGGATTTATGAGGGGAAGAGAAGAAGGTGAAGTCAAGCTCATTGGGGTGTAGTAACCTCCATAGATCAACTAAAGCAAGATCTTTGATCAGGGAGGTAAGCGTGGTGTGACTCTTGGGGGGACCACTTGTCCTAGGCGGCTGTTTGTCAATCAGGAGATCAAGGACTAGATTGAAATCCCCCCCAATTATCAATGAAGTATTAGCAGAGGCCTGCGCAACCTGAGCAATGGTAGCAAAAAAGGCAGGGTCATCCACATTAGGAGCGTAAAGGCATATACATGTAACTTCAAGGCTACCTATCTTGAGGTGAACTCTGGACCATCTACCTTCTGTATCTGAACTAGTCGCAATAATAGTAGCATGCAAAGATTTCCTAACCAGTATGGCAACCCCACATTTCTTAGAAACAGCTGGGGAATAGGCGGCCACCATGTAAGGTTTAATATTGAGTTTAAGAGTTTCCTTCGAATTTAAATGCGTTTCTTGGAGAAAAATCAGATCCGCAGCTTCCTGACTTAGGTAGCTTAGGATTTTCTTCCGTTTTATCGGATTATTGATTCCTTTTACGTTCAATGAGAAAATCTTACATGGTGCCATCAATCAGTAATAGACATTTTAAGTGAGGGCGCTTGAAAACATACAGCATAATCAGAATCTGTGCAACAATGACATAATCACCGAGTATTCTGGCTAATACACCCCATATTGAAAAGTATGTACCAAAGTATCTTAGAGAAGAAGCAAAACCCCCAAAGAATATGGCGACCATATGTCTGCGGGAGGAGGCCCCAGAGAGGAAATAGAAAGACATGAAAAAAAAAAAGGAAAAGAAACACCAGAGTCCATAACTAACACTGTCTCTGATACTCATCGAGGCTACTGTGGGTAGATGGAGTCGGGTCACAGATATCATCAAAAGTAAGGCAACAAACCGCCCTCGCCAGACTCTTTGCTGGGCTGCGGCAGATCCAATATGGCAGGTACAGCGGATATGAGAATACTTGCAGGAATATTCTGGAAGTCAGCGCATCAAGTCGGCTGCTTTGGAATCCAAAAACTCCGCTAGTAGATCAGGGTCCTCAAATGTTCTTGTCTGATTGTGAAGCGTGACCCGGAGCTTGGCCGGGTACATCAGGCCATAGCGTGCTTGTAGTTGTTGAAGCCTCGGCCGGAATTCCAGAAAGCGCTTTCGGCGGTCGACCGTGGGTTTAGCCAAGTCGGGATAGAAGGAGATCTTGTGGCTCTCAAACTCCATATGGCCCTTTGCCCGAGAGGCATTTAGAATTTGCTCAACGTGTTGATATCTCAAAAGTCGAAAAATGATAGGCCGCGGGGTCTTCCTGTTGAGCGTTATGCTTGTGGGTACACGATGAGCGCGATCGATCTCCAAATCTTTGGTAAAGGTGATTTGGAGCAGGGAAGGGAGGATTTTGCATAAAAACTCTTTCATGTCTCCCGATTCCGCTCCCTCCGGTATGCCCACGAGTCGTATGTTGTTGCGGCGCGCTCTATTATTGCCATCTTCCACTTCTTTCTGCAAGGCCCGCAACTGACGTTCAACTTTGTCGAGTTTGGACAACCGGGCCGCATGGGAGTCCAATATGCTCTCCATTTTGTCCTGACGCGAAGAAAGCCCTTCTAGCTTGCTTTGCAGCACACCAAGATCTTCCCGCAGCGCTCGGAGTGCTTCACCGTTTGACTGCACGAGGTTTTTGACCCCTCTAATCTCTGCGAGGATTTCCTGCTGCATTTCGGGGCCCTCGCGCAAGGCCAGCCCCTTCTGCGGGGACGGAGGTTCAGTTTTGGAACGTTTGCCGTGAGAAGCCGCTGGAGATCCAAATTCCAGGCGCGTGGGTTTGGTCCCCGCCATCTCACCAATGTGCCCCGGCAAGATCAGAGTAGAAGTTCCAAGTATGTACGGTGTTAATTCAGGATTCTGAGTAGGCCTCTCGGGAGCCTCAGCGTTATGCGACCATCCCGCTGGACATCAGGCTCCGCCTAGTGCTATATATTCTAACTCTCCCATCTTATTCTTTAGACTTCTAGCATTTGCATACAAGCATTTTAGAGAATGTATTTTATTCATGTTAATTTGGCTATTGTTAGACATGGGTAAATTGGGATCTTTAAGCTCTGTCTGCTCCGTACTTGAGGGCATTTGGACTACTTTACTCTTTTGTGGAACCTCTCTGCTTTTGGTACACTGAGATCCCACTGCGCCGCCGGAGGGTGGACAAGTGGCTGCAAGAGCAGTAGGTCCCTCAGAAAACAAGTCACGAGGGGCTGAGCGGAGAGGGGCTTATCCTCGACAAAATGCTGAGAGTGCACTGTTTTCTCTAATGGAGTTGGACTTCAGCCCTGCTTGGGACAGGTGAAGCAGGTACTGTAGCACCAGCTGGACCGAACAGGAGAAGGGGTAGATCCCCTTCTCCGCAAAGCACACAGAGAATCTCCACCACTTGAAGGCATAGGCCCAAGGAATGGAAGCATTGCAGGAGGCCAGAAGGATCTCTTCCACCTCTTTCAATAGGTTGAAGTGGGCCAAGGCTACACTTTCAGAAGTCAGGCCGTTACAGTCAGGGACCCCAGATCGGGGTGCAGAAGAGAGCCATCCTCCTGTGAGAGCAGGCCCGGAGCACCCCAGAGGAACCAGGGTCCCCTGAGACAGGCGGAGGAGCGGGAGGAACCACAGCTGCCAGGCCACTGGGGAGCCACCAGTATCAAGGTGGCCCTGTTGAGCTGGACCTTGAACAGCGTCTTGGTGATCAGAGGCATGGATGGGGAAACGTAGAGGCCCCCTGTCCACGAGAGAGGGCCCCCAGCCACCACCCGAGAGAGATGTGGCTCCCTGGAGCAGAAACAGGGCAGATGAGCATTGGCTGGGCTGGCAAAGAGGTCCATTGGCGGGAGCCTCCAGAGACTGAAAAGCATGCTGGCCACCAGGGGGTCCAGCTGCCACTTGTGTGGTTGAAGGACCCAGCTGAGCTGGTCCACCAGGACATTTTCCTGACCTGGGAGATACACTGCCCGAAGGAGCATCCCGCTTTTGCTGGCGAAGGAGCAGAGGTTTACCCCTGTGTCCCTCTGCTTGTTGTTATAGAACATCACCTCCTGGTTGTTGGTCTGGATGAGTACTGCTTGTTGCTGTAGTTGATGGTGAAAGGCCCGGAGGGCCAGTGCTATGGCTCGAAGCTCCAGGAGGTTGATCTGCTGGAGGCTCTCTGCCTGCGACCAATGGACCTGAGTGCGGAGGTCACCGCAATGGGTTCCCCAACCCAGCTTGGAGGCTTCTGTGGTGAGGATCCTCTGGGGGATGAAGGCCTGGAAGGGCATCCTGGCCCATAGATGCTGGGGCTGCTGTCACCAGCCAAGGAAGTCTGCCAGAGGACAGGTGATGACCACTCTATCCCGCAGGCACCCTGTTGCTTGAGATCATTGGGAGTGTAGGGCCAACTGAACTGGCCACATATGGAGATGGGCATCTGGAGTGACATGCACTGTGGAGGCTTTGGCCCAGCAGGCAAAGTAGGAGGTGGACTAATGCCGAGGACTGACCCTGGATGTTGTCCAGCAGTGCCCCTATAAACTCCAGGTGCTGTGATGGATGGAAATGTGACATGGGGTAGTTTATGATGAATCCCAGGTGCTCCAGAATGAGGATGGTGCAGGGCGCCGTCTGATGGGCTTTGGCGGCGGTATTGCCCTTGATGAGCCAGTCGTCCAGGTAGGGAAAGACAAACACACCCTGGAATCGCAGGAAGGCGGCGACCACTGCCAGGCACTTGGTGAACATCCTCGGGGCATTGTGGCAGCCTCCTACCATGAAGTGGAAGTACTGCTTGTGCTGAATGAGGATGTGTGTATACGCATCCTTTAGATCCAATGAGCATAGCTAATCTCCCTGCCGGAGCTAGGGCAGCAATGTTCCAAGGGAGAGCATTTTGAACTTCTCCCTCACCAGAAACTGATTGAGGTCCCGCAGGTCTAGAATGCTGATACCTGGACAACAATGGCATTTTCTCCTGCCGGGGGAGCTTCTCGGGCCATCTCAGTCACCGCCCTTGGCCTTGCGTTGAGGGCTCCGAGGCTGGTGACCATGAGACTTTCTCACAGGCCCGGTCTCGTCGCCCGACAAGGACATCAATGACATCCGGCACTTCGAGAGATGTCCCTCTATGATGGAGCCCCAGTTCGATGCCCTGTGACCTCGAGGCTCTGAGGACGCCTGGTCACCATGCGAGGCTGAGGCCTCTATGATGGCTCTCGAGGGTGCTGGTCCTGTAGAGGACTCTGGGTTAAGTTGATCTTGTGAAAAATCAACTCGTGCTGTTTCTTATGACCTTGGGCTGGAAGGACTGTGGTTTCTAGTCCCACAGGTGCTCCTTGTGGTCTTGGGAAAGCCACTTAATCCTCCATTGCCCATGTTCCCTGTAAATAGTTATCTCTAAGTTATAATGCCCTGTTCAATGTAATTTCAGTTTGTTCAATGTAAACCACCTTGATATCATGAAAGGCAGTATATAAGAAATGTTAAATAAAATAAATAAATAAGATGGCACCCTTAGGCAGGAAGGGGACCACACTTGCATGGTAGATTTCCCAAAGACTTTCTTTGAAAGGTGGGGAGAGATTACCACATGGGCTCTGTCAGTGCCAACATCACCCATATGTGAGGACTGACTTCCTGCTTGTTTCTGGAGAAAACATTGAATCCATCATCTCATCACTCAACACAACCACCTCACCCCTTGACCCATGCCTGGTCAGCTGGATCAAAGCAGCAAAAAAAGAACTCAGCCCTATACTCACAAGAATCATTCAATCAGTGCTTCAGCAAGGTCAAATGCCTGAATGCCTTAAACTCTCCTCCATATACCCTACCCTAAAGCCTGTCCTCAACTCCTTGAATCCATCCTCCTACAGACCAATTGCCAGTTTCCCCTTTGTAGCAAAAATCATAGAGAAAGCCGTTCAGCAACAACTCCAGTGCCATATTGACCAAAACACTCTTCTTGACTCCCAGCAACATGGATTTCACCCCTACATGGAGTAAACACTGATGGTCTCCCTCATCAACACCCTAATTAAAGGCATACAAGAAACCATCCAAGGATTAGATATCTCAGCCGTATTTGACACTGTCAACCACAACACCCCCCCTTCAATGTCTTCAATCCACCAGAATCCAAAACACAATTCTGCAATGGTTCCACTTGTATTTAACCAACAAATAAAACTGGGACAAACATTTCTACACCTACTGTCAAACACAAGGCGTACCTCAAGGATCCACCCTATCAGCACTCCTCATCAACATCCACCTACAACCTCTCTGTTCTAACATCAAATCTCACAACCTTAACTTCCACATCTATGACATCATGCTCTATGTATCATTCAGCACAAAGCAACTTTCACATACAAATCACCAAGAATGCTTTGCTGATATCCCCCACTGGCTAACAAATAACAATCTTGCAATCAACTACAAGAAGACTGAAGCCTTATTTATTACAAGAGACAACACATTCACACACCCCACCTCACTAACCTTAAAAAACACTCAAGTAAAAAAACAATCTGAAGTGAAATACCTTGGAATCACCCTCGATAAATACCTCTCCTTCACACCACAAGTAAATAAAACTACCAAAACAATATACTACAAAGCCAAAACCCTACAATGCCTTCGCTCTCTCCTCAAACCACCGGACTTTCACTCTGCACTCCAGGCCATAATTTTACCACACCTTGACTACTGCAACTTCATCTATCAGGGCCTGCCACAGTCTACCCTACTTCCCCTGCACACTGCTCTTCACACAACAGCATGCATCCTCCAAAGAGCAACAAAACATGATCACATCACACCCATTCTCAAGCAGCTCCATTGGTAACCACTACCCAGCCAGATCAAATACAAGACCCTCCTTCTGACCCACAAAGCCATCCACTCCCGCCCCACCACTCACCTCCATACCCTGCTCCAAACTCCATAGCCTAACAGAGCCAGAAGATCATCAACAAGGAACATATTTATAATCGCCATGCCAGAACAAAGTACAACAAACAAGCATGTGGATGAGCCTTTGAGATATATGCACCATCTACTTGGAATACACTATTGAACTCAATAAGAAACATCACTGACCTCCACACCTTCCACAAACAACTAAAGACTCACCTATTTTCTGAACATTTTAGCCCCACTACTTAACCCCCCTCCCCCATCTTCATAATCTCAGACCTTGTACGTCCTCTGACACTACCTACCAAATTTCACATGGTGTATATACTGTATATAACAGCCCGACAATTCACTTTACCCTTCCCCATTCAACAAATGTCCCACTGTACATATATCAACCCCTTCTTATAAAATGTTCACTGTATACAGTTAATTGTTCTATGTAACTGATGCTTTTTGTTCCATGTATACCGCTTTGACCTGGTGAAAAGCGGTATATAAACCGTGCTAAATAAATACATAAGGTGAGAGAATGTTTATGTTTATTATAATTTGATTGACAGCCCTTTGTGGGCAACACCAAGGCGGTTTACAAAACAATTAAATAAAAGAAAACAAGAGGAAAAGAACTCCATTATTAAAACAAAGATTAAAAACATTCATAACCGAAAAACAAAAGGAAAGTAAGGGGAGGGGGAGATAGAGAAGAAGGGGAGGTTGAAGAGGAAAAGAGATTGGTCAGGGGACAGAGAGGTGAGAGTAGGTCCTCATCCTAATACCAATTCATCTGGGTCCGAGGCACAGTCAACATCTCAGATAGCTCCCAACTCCTCATCTTCAGAGAGTGTTGTGCGCCATGGTTGCTTAGCCATAGGGCTTCTACTTTTAACCTGCCTGGAATGAGACTGCATCCAGGGGCACCTAGAGGCTGCAGGATCTGAATCTCCATGCCAGAGGTACCAGGCTTGTTGCAAAAAGGAAAAGAATTCTGGGGAGGACAATCTGGACTCTGGAAGCTCTCCTCTCAGAAAAGGCTCCCCAACACCAGGGGGCATAGCCATCACAGACCCCCCAAGAGGATAAAGAGCAGCTCACAGCATGGTCACTGGAGCCATCGGCTGGCTGAGTATCCTTACTCTTAGCACCATCCTGCACCTCCTGCCCTGAGGCAGGTAAGAATGGACTACCTATATCCCCCAGTTGAGAGGGGGCAAGCATGCTCTCCAGGGGTGACTCAGAATCTGCCATACAGGAGAGGCAGAGTCCAGAATCCAAAGATGAGGCTCCTCACCTGCCATAGGCCAAACAACTTTTCCTGGAGGAAAACATAAGAGAGTTAGGGTAAGTATCACAAGAGCATGCACTAAGGCTGTGTCAGCCTGCAAGCGTGCGTTAACTGTGCTTTTACATAACACGTGTTAAAGTCACTAGAGAAGGAACGCACATTGGAGCTGTTTGGGCAGAACGAGCATTAGGACCAAACAATCTCTAGGCGCACAGTAGGCAAAAACGTTACTAACATGTACAGAAGATGACAGGAAACCCCTACAAAGTACCAGTGGTCGCTAATAGTCCACTCTGAATTGCGTCCCTCAGAGACGGAACCAGCAGCCCCCAACAATCACAAGGTCAAGCCTTGGTACTCACCCCTGAGAGCCCCAGGAGTAGGATCCGTAATGGGCCCAGCTGGCTGGGTTTATTTTAACAGCACTGTCTGAAAGGTGGTTCACAGGCAGATACCTCTGAGAGCTTTCTGCAATCTTTGGGATAGCAGGGGGAAAGGAGGAGAAGGGAGGGGGTGCTGAGGCTGCTGTACTCTTCCAGATTCTTCCAAATACTTCCGTGGCTGCTCAACAGGCCCTTATCATGATAAGTGCGTGGAGCCGAACCAATTTTCCCTCCTCATATGGCTACCAAAAAGACCGTAGTCTAGTGGAACCTCTCACATCGTGCTCAAATATGAGAGTCACCTTTTTAGGGCTTAAGGTGGTCATTCACGAGCATTTAATCAATCTCTTTTCCTCTCAATCTTCATATTTTCTATAGAGAGGAGAAACTCCATCCACCATCTGCTGGAGACAAAGAAATACTGAAGGGTCCTCTGGTGGCTGAGGTGGATAGAGGCACAGGAGTGATGTCATTGAAACCTGGGCTTTTCATTGGTTCTTTGTCTCCACCTATCTGCTTTTAGGAGAACATAGCCCACTTGTCTGGACTGGTCTAGAAGGACAAGATGGAAGCTTGTATAACACAAGATGAGAGTATTACAACACCTATGACCGTGACTTCCGAACAGTGTTCCAGGCTATTATATCAACACATCTTGACTATTGCAACATAATCTATCAAACAATACCAGAATATGCTCTGCATTCACTACAGATGGCCTAGAATACAGCTGCCCGCATATTACTACTACTACTAATCATTTGTATTGCGCTACAAAACATACACAATTCTGTACATACAAATGTAAGAAACAGTCCCTGCTCAATACAGCTTACAATCTAATCAAAACAGATAATATCACAAAACTGGGGACTAGAGTATAATAAGATACACATAAGTGAACAAGAGAATGAGGGGAATTGGGATCCAAAAGCAGCCTCGAAGAAGTGGGCTTTTAGCCTGGATTTGAATAAGGTTAAAGAAGAAGCCTGACGCATTGACCCAGGTAGTTTGTTCCAGGAATATGGAGCAGCAAGGTGGAACAAACATCTGGAAATGGCAGTGGCAAAGAAGAGATAAGAGAGATCTGCCAGAAGAGTGGAGTTCCTACTATATAGTGCATCAAGATCTGACCACATAACACCCACACTAAAACAACTACACTGGCTTTCAGTAATACGCATAAAATACAAAGCTTTGCTTACCATATTCAAGATAACACACAATCTTTCCTCCGATTAACTTCAGTCCTTACTACACAAAACACCAAACAAATCAGGAGAGCTAACTACACAAAACACATTCACCATTCCAACCTGAAGGTGAAAAGCAGGCAAGTCGTTTGCAACTGATCTTTCACATTCAATGCACCTTCCATCTGGAACACATTGTCACAAGATATAAGAAATACGTCAGAATAGCATACTTTCACTTACTGAGAGAGCATTTTGGAAGCAAAACTTAACACATACAGAAATACAAATACAGTCAAGATTATTATGTTTATGCTATAAATCTATACCCCTCATCCTGATGAAAAGTTACTTTCATCCCAGTTATAACTCTGCAACATACATACCTGCAAGTTCAATGTATAAAGTGTTCCTTGTAAAAACTATGTAAGTTCAAGTTACCTATAAACCACTTTGGCTCTAAGATAAGTGGTCTATAAAAAATGGTTAAATAAATAAATAATGACATATCAGATCGACTCGATCTCACATCAAGAGACATTTAAAGTGGTATTTTTGAAGGGATGTCTACGAAGAATCTGGAATGGAGGTCACGATGTCCAAAAAACCGGGAGAGTTGTGGCAGTGAAGAGAGGCATGTGTTATGTGCTTTCTGAAATCGCTCCCTCACCACAAAAAGATACACATATGGCAAGGCCAGCTACAAGCACATTTGCAGACCATTTTACAAATGTGGGCATCAGATTTTAACAGTCAGGGCTTGGAAAGCATGTTCCTGGCAGAAAATGTTATGTACCATGGAGGTAGCAGTTAAGTGTATCCACACTAATGGCTCACCTTGCAGTTAGTGTGGGTGTACTGACTGCATGGTGCTCACCTTGCCCACTCTCCACCCTAACCTGCCCATGTGCAACCTTAACATGCCATGCACAGTTAGCGCCTAAATCCAACTGTCATGGCCCTCCGCTAACTTAATGCACATCTCAACATGCCTTTAGCGCACACCAGAACCTGCACAAACAGCTAAGAACAATTAGAAAAAGGGCCCTTAGTCAAGGTCAGGATCAGGTATAGGCATGAATGCATCAGCAGCCAGGGTTCGACGTGCTTGGGCCTTTCTGACATTGTATGGTGATGTGCATCTCTGTAGGATCACCCAGGCCATGCTTCCACTCCGCTCCCATGCAACATGATGTGATTTCACCGGGGACAGCTATATATCTGGCTTTCTAAAATGGCCCTGGGGATGTCTTTGTAATTTGCACATCTGAATGTCCATTTTCATAAGTCCATATCATGAATAGAGCTTGTAAAATTACCCCCTTATTGCATTGCTACCTGGAAGTATACTTTTTAATTGTACAAGTAAAAATGTATTGAGTAAATGGTATAACAATTTCCCTTATCCAAAATAAAAAGAATAATGAAACTGGCCTGCAGCTGTCTGCAAAGGCAACTGAAACATATAACATGCAATTAAACATACATCATGTCTTGTATCCTTGCAGATCTTTTATTTATATAACGGTGTTGCAATGAACACTGATATGGAGTTCATCTCTTTAACAGTATAAAGCAGCAAAAAAGTGTACCACTGTGGAGCATAGCTCAATAACATATGACATGCTCATCAATTTCAAAATACTTTGAGGAAAAAAGTAATCCATAACTATGCTCTCCCTACCAGAGAAAATATAAAAAGGTAATAAACATTTTTTAAACAGTCCCTTCATGCTTGGAGTCTGAAACATTAATCAAAATTTATGTAATAAAACAACTAGAAAATTTTACTAAAAAAATAATAATGTAAAGGTCTATCTGAATCACATGCCAGCAAAAACAAAATAAAAAAATTATCTTTACAAATAGATTTTTTTTTATAAGTAATTGATTTCATACATACTCACTCCAGCAGCATGTCAGACTAATATATTGCTTATGCAAATTTACTTTACATACAGTTTCTTTTTTAATATTAATCTTTAAAAGATAACAAAATATACAAAAAAACTTTTTCTTTTTTGCTAGAATAATGATACATTCTTATCACCATCAGGGTAGTTCTACAAGTCTCCATATGATTGGTGATTATGCTGGAATATTATGACTTCATCTGGTAACACAACACAGTACTACCTAGCTCATAATGTAGAGAAAGTCTGAAAGTGTTCACATGATGTGACTCTTAAGTGATAAAGCCTCTTACAACAAAACTTACAGCTTCGCTATACTTGATAAAGTGATTTCTCAATTTTCTAACAAATATCCCTTAAAAACATATAAAATAAAATTTGATCTTATAGATAGGTAGAGCAAGCTTTAATGCAAAATACCATCCATTTTCAAGCTGAGTACACACTAATCCCAGGTTGTACATACATTTTTCCAGAATATTCACTCGCACTTGATGCATAAACATGATTTATTTAATCACCTACCAGCATACTCAAATAATCTTGAATTTTATAAGCAGAAATGCAAACTGTTAAAGCAAAATTATGCCAGGAAGCAAAACCAGAAGTGAGAAATAATTCAGGGCCAGATGTACTGAGCATTTTCCCTACTGGATACATAATGCGAAAAACCTTTAATACCCTTTTGCCCTTTAATCTTAGAATTAAATAAGATCCTTTTTTGGCACTCAAAGAAAAATATAATATTAAATTTGACAAACTTTAAGAGGAGAGGAAGGAGGTAAAGAGAAACGATAGATACCTTACAATGTTTTGTAACAGAAATGGAAGTGAGTGGCTGGGAGTAAGAAACTTGAATGAAAATAAAGATGAAAACACTCCCAAAACTTGTTATATAATGACCCTGCAGAAAGCCAACATTAAGATCTGCCTTTGTCCTTTCTTCTTGCATGGAATATTTACATGGCTTCAAATTCATCAATTCTTTGTTTGGTGTTGCCCTGTCGGATCTGCTTCAGAGTCTTGTACTTGTCACGGCCCTTCCGCATGTTCTCTGTATGCAGGAGATCATTATGGGTCTTTTTTGTTTCATCTCGAGCATGAGACAGCTCAGAACTCAAAGCCTGCAGTATTAACAAGAAATATATGCATACAGATTACTATTCAGATAAGTGAAATGTAGCTGAAACTGTTTTTGTATGCACTGTATAGCATAGATGAAAAAAATAATAACATAAAAGATCAGTTATTCCCAAACTCATTCTAATCATTCTACAGTTAGGTTTTCTGAATATCCATAATGAATACACAGAAGATAAGTTGGGAAGCACTGAAGATTCAGTACATAAAAATAAGAGTATTCCTTTATAACAAACCTTGGTTATCAGCAATTAAAATGTTGTTCTGCAGATTGAATTTTACACTGTAGCAATAAATAATTCCTGAAATGCATCAGTTTACAGCCAAAGGCAGTCATTTTAGAAGCCTTATTTGTGATTTGGACATCGAAAAACATGCAAGCGGACTTCCAAATCGCAAGGATGTCTCCGGAAACATTTTACAAACGGTATTTGAAGACATCTCAAAAGTGGGGACTTCTAATTAAGCAGGGGGTGTGGTGGAGGCATGTCCAGGGAGGGGCAATGGATGTAGATGTCCCCAATTGATTTCAGAACCCTAGGAGACGTCTGCAACTGCATCCAAGTTTAGACCTGCTCCAGGTATGAATAGGCCCTGGGAAAGTGTTTGTTTGGGCTCTAAAACATTTGGAAGGTGTTAAGAAAATGGCACTGCACTATCTTCAGTACTCTCCACAATCGCAATAATATTTTTTGTGTTTTTGGAAAACTTGACTTATGTTTGCACCACTGATGGATGTCTCTTAGATGTCCTCAGCATTAAATACTATACCGGAGATGTCCAAGTAGATGGCCCTGCAGGCGTCCATATCGGACACATCAACGTTTGTGAAACTGTGCCCGAACTTGGACATGCTTGCCTTTTTTTCGGACGTTCTGGTTAGGATATCCCAGGTTTTTGCAGGTTTTTAACAGGCCTGCCCATGGCTTCCCACTACTGTGAAATAGGGAAATGTAAACCCACTCACCAAGTCTAGATCAATAATGAAGTTAGATGCATATGTGTTGATACGAAGAAGGTGAATGAAGCATAGATGGAAATATTCTTGGGGCTGATATTTAAATGCCATGGTGGCAGGGCCAGCCCAAGGGTTTCTGCTGCCCCAGGAAGAAGCCCTGGCCATGCCGCCCTCCTCCTCATGCTAAGCCGTGCCACTGCCCCCCCCCCCGAAGCACATGGCCTGCCACCTAGTCTACCCGCCCCGATGCCAGAATCAGCGGTAGTTTGGGGAGGGGGGCGATGGAACTGTTCAGCGTGGGGGGAGGGTGTAGCGGCAGGTCATGTGTGCTCTAGAACATGGCCTGCCGTGCCACCCACTAAAGTCTGCTGCCCTAGACAGTTGCCTAGCCCACCTAGTGGAGGGGCCGGCCCTGCATGGATATCAACCATGATGCTTAAATATCAGCAGAATATTCAATGGCAGTATGTAGATAAGAGCTGCCGTTGAAAATCTGGGCTGAGCGGTGCTATCCAGGTAAGTACAGGCTTATCCAGATAGCAGCAATTTTGAAATGGCACTTATCCAGATAATGACGTAAGCCAGCTTTATATGCGACCTAAGTTATCGAGATAAGTGTAGTTTGAAAATAGACGCTATCTGGATAAGTCTGCACTTATCCAATAGTGCTGATATCTCCCTTCGCTCTGCTTTTGGAACATCCCTGAACTAACAAGATCATGCCGGGAAATATTCATCTATCTAGATCTTCGAAGGGCTTTGCATCAACAGGTGCATAGCCCTCCCTGCTGACCTCTAAACTGGATATTCAATGCCTCAGCTACGGCATTGAATATCTGGTGATCGCCGCTAAAGCCGGAAGCCGCCAAAGCTAACCGGGCAGCAGTGATACTGGATGCTGCCTAGTTAGCTCAAGGGCCTTAAAGATAGGCGTGAAAAATCCTTGCCTATCTTTAAGGCCCAGATTGCTAACCAGGCAGCATCCAATATTACTGCTGCCCGGTTAGCGCTATTCTCCGCCTCTGCTCTGCAACACCCCCAACACGCCCCGATACTAACCGGATAGCATCGGGGTGCATAGGGGACTTAGATGGTGATATTCAATGGCACTAACCGTGAATATCGGGCCCAAAGTGATCGCTGCATTCAGGAAGTGATCCTTGAAGCAGAAAAGCTTAAACGTGTGGTTCATCGAAATGTATATTCATGTTGGACTGGTTTTCTAAAGGAAGCTTTTGGGAGGTATGCTATACATGTGCACCTGCCTTCCCCACCCACCGCGGTGCCATATTCTCCAGTATGACAACACAGCAGGAGCCAAGAGGCAACACCCCAGGGAGGATGTAGGGTGTGAGGACTTATTCCTGCTATTCCTGAGAACACCTGCTACAGGTAAGTAGTTACGCTTTCTCTGTTAACAAACAGGAAATAAGTCCTCATGCATGGGACTCCCAAGCTCCAGCCTACTGGAACCCAAGGAGAAAGAATAGCCCAATCGAGCATTGAGAACTGGAGAAGTCAGGAAGACCAGAGTGGCAGTCCTGTTGAGGGACTCATCTGATGCAGTATTCACAGTGGACACTGACCACGGGAATTTTGAGCAGGTAGCCTGGACGGACAGAAGGGCTGGTGGGTAGGAGTTGACCCTCAAGACCCAAAGAGATGCTGAAGTACAGCCTGGGCAAAATTGCTGTCCTGTTGGAAATCCCCATCCAGACAGGAATGAGCTCCTAAGGTATGAACAGATGACCATGTCGCAGCCCTGCAGATCTCTTCTACAAAGAAAGAATGGAGGTTGCTACCGATGTAGCCATTGCACGAACACTGTGAGCCGTGACATGACCCTCACAGCAGACCAGCCAAGGAATACACATGGGCGATGCAATCAGCGAACCAGAGGGATAAAGTGTAATTACTCACCTGCAACAGATGTTCTCTGGGGACAGCATGAATCAGTCTTTACATATGGGTGATGGCACCAACAGAACCCGTGCGGTGAACACTCCTCAGCTTTCATAAAAAGCCTTTGGGAGTTAGATTGCGCACTAGATAGTACAAAGAAAAACTACTATGCAGCAACATTATCAAAATCATTTAACAGACCTCGAGAGCTATTTTCTATTGTCAGAAATCTTACCAATAACGCTCAAACTTCTAGCAATGAAATCACTGACATCTCAGTACAAACACTAGCCAATCACTACCAAAACAAATCAAAAAAACCTCAAATGTCACTAGATACAATTAACACCTTTCAGCAGCCTATTGACGAATGGTCAGACTTTTACCCCATTTCAAGAACGTCATTAAAAACTATCATATCTGGTCTCAATACCACAACTTCATACTTAGACCCATGCCCAGTATCATGGATAAAAAACACACTACCAACTCTTCTATCATTCATTCTTCCAATAGTCAACCTCTCATTAACCCAAGGTTACCTTCCACAATCACTCAAGCACGCACAAATACGCCCAATTCTAAAGAACAGCAAATTAGATAAAACATCCCCAATATCATACAGACCCATCTCTAGCATACCATTTTTGGCCAAAATAATAGAAAAAGTTGTGCAATTACAGACACAGGAATACATAGACACATCTTATCCACTTGATGAGCAACAATATGGATTTCGACCCCGCCACGGAGTTGAAACACTACTTACTGTATTAATTGATACTCTCCTAAGAGGAATCGACAACCATAAACAAGCATTCATCCTCCTCTTCATTGACATATCAGTGCCTTTGATAGTGTACATCACTCAATAATGCTCAGAAACTTAAAACAGATAGGCATAAACTCTACAGTATATAAATGGTTCACTTCCTATTTAAACAACAGAACTCAAAATGTACGAATAGGCAATCAAACATCAACTACATATAACCAAGAAATAGGTTTACCACAAGGATCTGCTCTATCAGCCCTACTTTTTAACATTTACATAAAACCGGTCTGCAATATCTTTAAAAAATTTGGAGTACAATATCACCTCTATGCAGACGATATTATGATGTACATTCCATTTACTATCCCTAACCTACCATTACAACTCCTCTCAGACTGTTATAACGAAATCACAATTTGGCTAAAAACTCAAAACCTCCATATAAACCATGCTAAAACCGAAGTCCTAATTGTAACAAAAAATCAATCATTTATTCCCCCAACCCATATAACTCTACAAGATCAAGAAATTAAAATAAAAAATGAAATAAGATATCTAGGTGTTATAATAGATACACACCTTACAATGGAAACACACATTAGAAACACCACAAAGAAAATCTATTTCAAACTTAAAATTCTCAAACAACTACGCCCGCTAGTATTTGTACAAGATTTCATTAATATAACACAAGCTATTATACACCCTCACTTTGATTTTGCCAACCTAATACTTATGGGCATTTCAAAACAGAACATTAAAAGAATTCAACTAGCCCAAAATGCAACGGCAAGGATTATATTAAAAATAAACTCACTCCAACACATAACACCAATACTAGCATCCCTTCATTGGTTACCAATACAGAGTAGGATAACATACAAAACAATAATTACCTCATTCAAAGCATTAAATGATATGGCTCCAACTACACTATGTAATTTAATATGCAAAGAAACACCTAAGACTACCCACAGAAAAGAACAATTAAATAAACTAAAGATTCCGAAGGACTTCATAAAAGCACATAAATTAACCAACAATAGAGCCTTCTCTCATATAGCTCCTACTATCTGGAACTCCCTACCAGAGGATCTACGATTTCTAACAGAGATCATGGAATTCCGCAAAAAATTAAAAACTTATCTATTCACCAAACACTATAACACCATGGAAAACCTTACACTCAACTTAGATAAAGGCTAAACAAGTAACCGACAACATAAAGCACAACCCTTCCACATAAATAGACCTCACACATAGCGCAAATGAAAAGACTTTCCAATCTCTTATGCCCTAATACCTTCATCTTGTATATAGTTGTATCTGTTATGTACTATATTATGTACGTTAACACCATTTTCTGTTAGTTAATTGTTTTAACTCAGTTCCAGTTAAATTTGTTTAATTTATGATACTTTAAGATGTTCTATGTATATCTAAGATGTTATATGTAAAACAAATTTCGATTTGTTAATAGTTGTTATTTGTACACCGCAACTGATCTCTGGAAGATGCGGTATAAAAATGAATGTTAAATAAAATAAATAAATAAATAAATGTACGGTCACCTTCCTGCCCAAGGATGCCATTTTATCTCAATATGATTACATAGCATAATCAAGTCAAAAAAGAAAAAACAACTCCATGGAGAGGAGGGGGAGTTGTTGAGGACTGATTCCTGCTGTCCCCAGAGAACACTTGTTATAGGTGAGTAACTACGCTTTCTCCAGTAACAAGCAGGAAGTCAGTCCTCATATATGGGACTCCCTAGCTACCAAAAAACCTGTAAAAAGCCACAGGCAACTGAAAAATCGAACTGTGAATGACGGCAGAGCACGCTGAGTAGCTGCAAGATCTCACGGATGACCACAACTTCGACTAGGGAATTAATTCTCCGGTAGCCTGGACAAACAGAAGGGCCAGAGGGTAGGAGTTGCATTATTCCCCAAACCGATGACAGAGTACCGCCTGGCCGAAGCCACTATCATGCCGGGAGTCCTCCTCTGGGCAGTAATGAGCTGCAAAGGTGAGAACTGAGGACCAGGTGGTGGCCTGGCAGATCTCCAGCAGGGAGATGGAATGGAGGTTTGCTATAGAGGCTGCCATAGCCCGCAAATTATGGGCTGTAACATGGCGCTTGAGAGAGAGACCAGCCTGTTCATAGGCAAAGGAGATGCAGTCCACCACCCAGGAAGACAGCAATGCCAAGCTGGTTCAGATCGTAGATGAAGAGCTGTAAGGAGCAGTGATGGGTCTTAGTCCACTCTGGGTATAAGGCCAGTACCCTCTTATAATCCAAGGTGTGGAGAGCGGCCTCTGCCCTGCTCATGTGAGGCCAAGGAAGGAAGGTGGGGAGAACCATCTCTTTGTTGAGATGAAAGGCGGTGCCTACCTCACTAAGAAACGTAGGGTGGAGGACCACCCTGTTCCTATGAAACTAGTTGTAAGGGGTTTGAGCCACCAACGTCTGTAGCTCACTGACTCAGCGCGTCAACGCGAGTGCCACAAGGAATATCACTTTCCAGGAGAAGTACCTGAGGTGACAAGAAGCAAGTGGTTCAAAGGGTGGAGCCATGAGCTTCCCAAGAACCCATTCAAATCCCAAGCCACGGGTGGATGACTGGGAGGCCAAGTGAGCTTAAGACCCCTCATGAAGCAGCCAATAAGAGGATGTGCAGATAGGGTTTGCCCCTCAATCAGATGATGATGATGTGCCACCAGCGCAGTGAGGTGTAATCTGAGCGAGTCAGACTTTAGGCCAGCATTGGAAAGATGCAGTAAGTAAAGCAGCATCGTTGGTATGGTGCAGGAAAAAGGGTTGAAGCCCCTCTCAGCACACCAGACTGAGAACCTGCACCACTTGAAGGCGTAAGCCCACCTGGTCGAATCCTTGCGGGATTCTAGAAGACATTCTCCATGTCCCTGGGCAAATGGAACTGTGCCAAGGTCACCCTCTCAGCAGTCAGGCCATCAGGGCAAGGGCTCTGTTGGGGTGCAGGAGAGAACCGTCCTCCTGCGAGATCAAGTCCAGAATGCAGCCCAGGGGAACCGGGTGCACTTGGGAAAGACGGAGAAGCAGGAGGAACCACGGCTGCCGTGGCAACCTGGGAGCTATGAGGATTTAGGTGGCCCGGACGAACTAAACCTTGAGAAGGGTTATGGAGATCAGTGGGGTGGGAGGATATGCATAGAGGAGGCCCTCCATCCATGAGATGAGGAACACATCAGCCACCACTCAAGAAGGGGTCAGCGTCCTAGAGCAGAAGCGCAGCAACTGAGCATTGCTGGGGCTGATGAAGAGATCCACTGAAGGAGAGCCCTACATTCGAAATATGCGGCTGGCCACCTGCAGATCCAGTCACCATTCGTGGGGTTGAAGGACCCGGTTGAACTGGTCTGCCAGTAGACTGTCCTGACAGGGACGGTACACTGCTTGAAGGAGCATCGAACTTTCACTCGCAAAGGTGCAGAGGCGAACAGCTTACCAACACAGGAGGTATGATCCAATACCCCCTTGTTTGTTGACATAAAACATCACCACTTGGTTGTCTGGACCAGAACAACCTGGTTCTCCAAGTGGCGTTGGAACACCCACAAGGCATTTGCAACCGCTTGAAGCTCGAGAAAGTTGATTTGGTGGAGATTCTCCCCTGTCGACCAGATACCCTGGGTCAGCAGGCCATCGCAGTGGGCCCCCCAGCCCAGTTTGGAGGCATCCGTGGTGAGGATCTTCTGAGGTGTCGGGGCCTGAAAAAGCATTCCTACAGTGAGGTGCAGTGGCTGCTGCCACTAGATAAGGGATTCAGAGAGAAATGCGGTCAAGCAGATCCTGTCCTGCGGGTGCCACATTGCCCGAGTCCACTGAGTGCAGAGAGTCCTTTGGGCCTGACACATATGGAGGCGAGCATTTGGCATGACTACTGCTACTACTGAGCATTTGTATAGTGCTACAAGGCATATGCAGCGCTGCACAGACACATGTAAAAGACGGTCCTTGCTCATCAGAGCTTAAGTCTCGTCAAGACAGACAACACAGTAGTTGTATACAACGGGATACATCTAGGGGGAATGGTAAGGAAACAAAAAGGAGACCAGCTGAGTCAAGATCCAAAAGTGGCAGCGAAGAGGTGAGTTTTCAGCCTGGATTTGAAAAGGGCCAGAGAAGGCGCCTGATTGGACTCAGCTAGTTTGTTCCAGGCATACGGCGCGAAGACTGGAGCTAGCAAAAGAAGAGAAGGACACAGATAGAAGCGATTTGCCAGAAGAGCCAAGTTCCAGAGTAGGGAGAGATAAGAAAGGAAAGATAGTGAGGAGCTGCAGAGTGAATGCACTTATAGGTAAGCAGGAGAAGTTTGAATTGGATGCAGAAACAGATAGTGAGCCAATGAAGTGACTTGAGAAGGGGAGTAATATGGGCAATGCGAGGCTGGTGGAAGATTAGCCGTGCAGCAGTGTTGAACAGATTGAAGGGGAGAGAGATGATTCAGAGGGAGACCAGCAAGGAGTAGGTTACAATAGTTTAGATGGGAGGTGACAAAAGAGTGGATAAGTGTCTTAGTAGTGTGTTCAGAAAGGAATGGGCAAATTTTGTTGATGTTATAGAGAAAGAAATGGCAGGTTTTACCTATCAGATGGATGTGTGTGGAGGAGAGAAAGGAGTCAAAGACGACCCCCAAGGTTGTGAGCTGAGGAAACAGGAAGGAGAAGAGAGTTATCCACAGAGACAGAAAGGAGGAAGGAGAGAGGAGGCTTTAGGGGAAAAAATAACTGTTCCTTGTTTGCTGGATACCTTGTTTCAATAAAAATGATTTTATAAAAAAAAAAAAAAGAAGCTCAGTTTTGGCCATGTTCAACTTCAAGCGGCAGTGAGACATCCAAGCAGTAATGTCAGAAAGGCAGGCCTGGATTGCCAGAGTCATCTCAGGTGTGGAGAGGTAGATCTGGGAGTCATCAACGTAAAGATGGTACTGAAAGCCATGGGAAGAGATGAGTGCACCAACAGACTAGGTATAGAAAGAATGGGCATGACGTATGCTGTTCAGGCCTTGTGCCCCAGGAGACACAACAGGAGGCTGCTGTACCTCTACAACCTTTGATGACAGATGCATCCCAATTGGGTTGGGGAGCTCATAGAAACATAGAAACATGATGGCAGAAAAAGAGCACATGGCCTATCTAGTCTGCCCTTCTATATCGACTACTACAATAGTTCCCTCTTTTCCCTTAGAAGTCCTCTGTGTTTGTCCCATGCTTTTTTGAATACAGATACTGTCCTCATCTCTACCAACTCCACTGGAAGACTATTCCACACATCTACTACTCTTTCCGTAAATAAATATTTCTGCATATTACTCCTGAGCATCTCCTTTCACCCTCTTCCCATGTCCCCTCATAGCAGAGCCTGTCTTCAATTGAAAGAGGCTCTCCTGTGCATTTATGCCATGGAAATATTTAAACATCTCTATCATATCTCCTCTATCCTGCCTTTCCTTTAAAGTATACATATTAAGATCCTTAAGTCTGTCCTCATATGCTTTATAATGAAGACCACTAAACATTTCAGTAGCTACCCTCTGCACAGACTCCAACCTGTTTATATCCTTTTGAAGATGTGATCTCGAGAACTGCACACAACACTCCAAATGAGGTCTCAAGGTCAGACTAGATAGGCCATGTGGTCTTTTTCTGTCATCATATTTCTGTTTCTATGTTTCACCAAAGACTTATAGAGAGGTACTATCACCTCCTTTTTTCTGCTGGCCATTCCTCTCCCTATACACCCAAGCATCCTTCTAGATTTCACCATCACTTTTTCTACCTGTTTAGCTACTTTAAGATCGTCAGGCTCAATGACACCCAGGTCCTGCTCTTCTTTTGTGGACTGAAGTACTTCCCCCACTATACTGTACTGCTCCTTTGGATTTTTGCAGCCTGCATTTTTAAGCATTAAATTTCAGCTGCCAAATTCTTGAACATTCTTCAAGTTTAGCTAGATCCCTCCTCATGTTATCTACTCCTTCCTGGCTGTCTAACTCTATGGCATATTTTGGCATCATCCGCAAAGAGGCAAATCTTAACCGACAGACCTTCTGCAATATCTCTAACAAAGATGTTAAAAAAAATCGGACCAAGGATAGATCCCTGCGGCACACCACTGGTAACCTCCCTCTCTTCAGAGTGAGCTCCATTTACCTGTACCCTTTATCGCCTCCCACTCAACCAATTTCTAACCCAATCAGTAATTTTAGAGTCCATCCCTAGAGTGCTCAGTTTGTTGATAAGTCGCCTGTGCGGAACGGTGTCAAAAGCTTTACTGAAATCCAAGTACACTACATCTAGGGATCTCCATCAGCCCAACTCCCTGGTCACCCAGTCAAAGAAATAAATCAGATTTATCTGACAAGACCTGCCTCTGGTGAATCTATGCTGCCTCCAATCCTGTAATCCACTGGACTCCAGAAACCTCACTATTTTTTCTTTAAGCAGCGTTTCCAATAATTTACTCACCATAGAGATTAGACTAACTGGCCTATAGTTTTCAACCATATTCTTACTTCCGCTTTTGAGTAAAGGGGCCACATATGCCTCTCTCCAATCCTCTGGCACCACTCCTGACTCCAAAGAGGCACTGAAAAGGTCAGTCAGCAGAGCCGCTAGAACATCCCCAAGTTCCTTCAGTATTCTCAGATGTATTCATCCTGTCCCATCACTTTGTCTACTTTAAGTTTAACTAGTTCCTCCCGAACACAGTCTTCTGAAAATCGTTTGAGATCCCCATTGTTTATGTTCCTATTTGTGGGTGTTTTCTGAGTTCCCGCTCCTGACCCTTTATCTGTGAACACAGAACAGAAATATTTGTTAAGCTATTCCACTTTATCCTCATCAGTTTCTACATATTGCACTCCTTCATCCTTGAGTCTGACAATACCACTTTTGCCCTTCCTCTTCTCATTAACATATCTGAAAAATGTCTTATCCCCCCATTTTATTGCATTGGCTTTTAGTATTTTTGATTCCTTGACTATTTTGCTAGCTTCTCTGTTTTTCCAAATATAGATGCCTGTCTTCTGCTCTCTGTGATCTCTTGTATTTCATGAAGGCTTCCCTCTTCTTCTTCACCTTTTCAGTTACTTCTTTTGAGAACCATAGCAGCATCCTTTGCCTTTTACCTTTATTTACCTTTCTAACAATGGATTTCATACTCAGGGTGATTGGTCCTTCCAAGAAAGTCTCCATCAGATCAACTTCTTGGAGTTAAGAGCCATAGCAAATGCTCTAAAGACTTTCCGGGATCGACTGGCCAACCATATTATTCTGATTCTGACCAACGATCAGGTCACAATCTTCTACATCAACAAGCAGGGAGGAATGAGCTTGTATCTCCTGTGTTCTGAAGCAGTCAAGTTATGGAAGTTTGCCATTGCCCATGGGATGGACTTGAGAGTCATGTACCTCCCATGTGAGCAAAACATGCTGGTAGGCAGACTTGAGTTGAGTCTTCCAACCACACGATTGGACACTAGACAGGGACGTGGCAGCCCGCATCTTTCAGAAGTGGGGCACCCCTTCAACAGATTTTTTTGCCACTCCACAAAATGCCCAGGTGGACTAGTTTTGCTCCAGGGTAAGATCACATAACTGACTATCCTCGGATGATTTCCTCCTACATTGGGGGGAGGGTCTTCTATATGTGTATTCTCCAATACCTCTTATTGCAAAGACCCTCCTGAAGCTCAAAACAGACTGAGGCGTGATGACTCATCGCGCCTTACTAGCCCAGACAGCCTTGGTTTCCTCTCCTCCTGCAGCTCTCCAGTCAGGAGCCACTCCGGCTGGACCATGCGCTGGATCTAGTTTTGCAGGAGTATGTGATGATGTTGCACCCCAACATCCAGTCCTTGCCCTCATGGCGTGGATGTTGAGAGGCTAGTGTTATCCAAGCTAAACTTGTCCACTGGCATAACCAATGTCCTTTTGGCCTCCAGGAGTGCCTCAATAAGGAAGGTCTTATTCCTGTAAGTGGACGAGGTTTACTGTCTAGTTTGAAGGCCATGCCCTAGATCCTTTCTTCGGTTCCACACAAAAACTGTTTGAGTATCTTCTACACCTTTCCGACCAACTCTGTCAGGGTCCACCTCAGTGCAATTAGAGCTTATCATCTGGGTGTGGAAGAGAAGTCCATTTTGGTACTGCCTTTAGTTGTTTGCTTCATGTGGGGGGTTGCTTCTTTTGAAGCCTCCCTACAAACCTCCAGTAGTATCATGGGACCTCAATGTGGTTCTTGTGCAACTCATGAAAGCTTTTTTTGAGCCACTCTTCCTGTCCTCTGAAGTTCTTGACCTGGAAGATTTTGTTTTTTTTGTGGCGGTCACTTCAGCACGCAGAGTGAGCAAGATTTGGGCTCTCGTAGTTCATCTGCCTTTTATCAAATTCCTCTGTACTCATTCTAAATTTCTCCCAAAAGTGGTATTGGATTTCCATCTTAATCAGTCAATTGTTCTACTAACATTTTTCCCAAAATATCATGCCCACAAAGGGAAAACTGCATTACACATATTAGACTGCAAACAAGTTTAGCCTTCTACTTGGAATGGACAAAGGTCCATAGAAAGTCCATCCAGCTTTTTGTTTCTTTTGCCCCAGCAAGCTAGGGGCTGCCATCTCCAAATGCTCTCTTTCAATTTGGCTAGCAGACTTCATCTCTTTCGCTTATGCCCAGGCAGACAAGACCCTCGATGGGAATGTCACGACTTACAATGTCAGAGCCATGGCAGCGTCGGTGGCCAACTTGCACTCAGTCTCTATGGAAGAGATCTGGAGGGCTGCAACGTGGTCTTCTGTCCACACATTGACATCTCACTACTCTCCAGATGGAGATTACTGACATGACAGCAACTTCGGCCAATCTGTATTTCAGAATCTGTTTTGGGGATTAGAAACCAACTCCATCCCCGTTATGTCCATTCTATTCTGTTCAGGCTACCAAAATAAAAAAAGGAATAGTGAACAATTTCTATTGTACATAGTTCTGTATCTTGAGTTGCAAAGCCTGTTGGGAAGATGTATTACAGCTATTAGATAAACTGAAGAGTAGCAAATCACCTGGGCCAGATGGTATACATCCAAGGGTGTTGAAAGAACTGAAATATGAGATTGCAGACCTGCTATTAGTAATTGGTGAACTATCATTAAAATCATCTCTAATACCTTAAGATTGGAGGATCGCCAATGTAACACCAATTTTTAAAAAGGGTTCCAGGGGTGATCCGGGAAGCTACAGATCGATGAGCCTAACGTCAGTTCCGGGAAAAATGGTAGAAACCATCATAAAGAATAAAATTACTCAGCATGTAGATAGTCATGGCCTAATGGGAGACAGCCAACATGGCTTTAGACAAGGAAGATCTTATCTTACTAATCTGTCATGTTTTTTTGAAGGAGTGAATAAATAGGTGGACAAAGGTGAGTCAGTTGATATAGTGTATCTGGACTTTCAGAAAGCCTTTGACAAGGTCCCTCATCAGAGACCTTTGGCAAAACTAAAGAGTTATGGGATAGGAGGCAGTGTAGTAATGTGGATCAGGAACTGGTTAAAAGATAGAAAGCAGAGCGTAGGGTTAAATGGCCAATTTTCCCAATGGAGAAAGGTGAATAGTGGTGTACCCCAGGGATCTGTGCTGGGTCCGCTGCTTTTTGACATATTCATAAATGACCTGGAAAGTGGAATAACGAGTGAGGTTATCAAATTTGCAGATGACACAAAACTATTTAAAGTTGTTAAAACCCAAGAGGATTGTGGAAAATTGCAAGAGGATCTTGATAAATTGGAAGACTGGGCATCAAAATGGCAGATGAAATTTAATGTGGACAAGTGCAAAGTTATGCACCTAGGGAAGAACAACCCAAACTATGGTTACACGATGCAAGGTTCCACATTAGGAACCACCATCCAGGAAAAAGATTTAGGTGTCATTGTGGATACCATGTTAAAACCCTCAGCCCAGTGTGCAGCAGCGGCCAAGAGAGCAAATAGAATGCTAGGTATCATAAGGAAAGGAATGGAAAATAAAACAAAAGATATTATAATAACTCTGGTGAGACCGCACCTTGAATATTGTGTGCAATTCTGATCGCCGTATCTTAAAAAGGATATAGCGATTTTAGAAAAGGTTCAGAGAAGAGCCACCAAAATGGTAAAGAGGATGGAAGGATACGCCTATGAAGAAAGGCTAAAAAGGTTAGGGCTCTTTAACCTGGAAAAGAGACGGCTGAGGGGAGATATGATAGAAGTCTATAAATTAATGAACGGAGTGGAATGGGTAAATGTAGATCGATTGTTTACGTTATCAGAATATAGAAAGACTAGGGGACATACAATGAAGCTACAGGGTAAACTATTTCAGACTAATAAAAGAAAATATTTTTTCACTCAACGTGTAATCAAACTCTGGAATTTGTTACCAGAGGATGTAGTAAAGGCTGTTAGTGTAGCTGGGTTTAAAAAAGGTTTGGACAAGTTCCTGGAGGAAAGGTCCATAAACCACTATTAAGAAGGGACCCAGGATATCAATGCTTGACGCAGTACAAGCATTGTGGAACCTGTGTCTTTTGGGGAAACTGCTAGGTACATATGACCTAGATTGGCCACTGTTGGAAACAGAATACTGGGCTTTATGGACCTTGGTCTGACCCAGTATGGCATATCTTATGTTCTTATTTGCGAGATGGAATGTTGCCCCTGTTGGGCTTGTCTACTTTCTTATGGGCTTTTGGTGACCTGTAGCTAGGGAGTCCCATAAGTGAGGACTTCAATATTACTTGTCCATGAAGAAAAGGTAGTTAATCACCACTTGTCCATGAAGAAAAGGTAGTTAATCACCAGTCATGGGTGTTCTCCATGGATGGGAAGAATAAGTCCTCACAACCCTCCCACCTCTCCTGGCTATAGTATCAGACTAGCTATAGTATCAGACTAATCAAAGATGGCACCATGGCGACAGGCAGGAAGATGGCACGCATGCGTGGTGGAACCTTCCAAAAGCTTCCACTAGTGGCTGGGGAGAATTCCCACATGAGGCTCCATCAGATGATGTCACCCTTATGTGAAGACTTATTCATGCTGTTCTTGGAGAAAGCATAGTTACTCACCTGTAACAGGTGTTCTCCAGGAGCAGCAGGAATCAGTCCTCACATATGGGTGTCATCGACGCCGATGAAGCCCCAGCGGAGCATTTCCCCAGCTTTCCATGAAGGCCTTTGGGAATGCAGGCACGCATGCGTGGTTCCCTTCCCGCCTAAAGGTGCCATCTTACCTCAGTCAAATGACATAGCTAAGAACAGCACACAAAAAAGAAAAACAAACTATGTACAACTGCAACTCCCAGGGGAGGAGGGAGGGTTGTGAGGACTGATTCCTGCTGCTCCTGGAGAACACCTGTTACAGGTGAGTAACTACTCTTTCTCCAGGACCAAGCAGGAAGTCAGTCCTCACATATGGGTGACTCCCTAGCTCATGGCTACCAAGGAACCCAGGCTGAACAAGAGAACTCCCTCTAGTCTCAGCATTAAAGAAAGGCTTTTCACTGCCACAACCTCCACCGGTAGCCCAACAGAGGGCAGGAGTTGCCTAAACCTCAAAGAGATTCCGGAGTACTGCCTGGCCAAAAGCACTGTCCCTACGGGACTCCCTCTCCAGACAGTAATGGGCCGCAAAAGTCTGGCTTGAAGACCAAGTTGCAGCCCTGCAGATGTCTACCAATGGTACAGAGCTGAGATGAGCCACTGAGGCAGCCATTGCCCTGACACGGTGGGCCGTGACCCGACCCTGCAAAGGAAGGTCAGCCCCCTTGTAAGCCCAGGTGATACAGTCAGCTACCCAGATGGACAAGGTACACTTGGACACAGCCAACCCCAACTTATTAGGGTCAAAAGACACGAAGAGCTGAGTAGCTTTTCTATGCCCCTGCATACGGTCAATGTAAAAGGATAAGGCCCTCCTACAGTCCAGGGTATGCAGAACTGCTTCAGCCTGGCTTGCATGAGGCCTAGGGAAGAATGTTGGAAGAACCACCTCCTGGTTGAGGTGGAAAAAGGAGACAACTTTAGGGAGGAACTTTGGATGAGTCCTAAGGACTACCCTGTTGCCATAGAAGCGAGTGTAAGGTCTGTCACAGACCAGGGCCTGAAGCTCACTCACTCGCCTGGCCGAGGTTAGGGCTACCAAGAAGAGGGTCTTCCAGGACAGGAAGCGTAGAGGGCAAGTAGCCATCGGCTCAAAAGGTGGGCAAGTCAGTTGCTGCAAGACCACATTCAACTCCCACTCAGGAGCAGGAGGACGGAAGCCTCTGAGAAATCGGGACACCAAGGGGTGAACCGAGAGAGAATGTCCTTCCACCAGTGAGTGGTGAGCTGCTAGAGCTGAGAGGTGGACCCGAACAGAATTGGACTTAAGTCCCTGATTGGATAAGTGGAAAAAACAAGGAGCACTTGTGCTTGCAAAAATCCAGCAGGAACCACAAAAAGCAAGAACCAGAAGTCAGGACTATTCAAAACCAATTTATTGATGACAGACCCCGACGCGTTTCGGCAATGATGCCTTCATCAGGGGGTAACAGCTATAATGTAAATAAAAATAATGATATACATCTACCGTAAAAGAAATAAATAAAATAAAATAAAATAAACGAATACTTGAAATGTTATAATCTGGATAAAAACTGGGACTGGTGGAGCTAACATCAATAAAATAAAACAAAAACAAATGTATGAAAATGTATAAAAACGCAGGACATAGAAATGTGATAATCAAAAGTAATAATGGTAAACATAAACACTTATAAACAATTGTGAATAAAAGTATGTCTGAGAAAAATAAATAAAAAACAAATAAAAAACATAAGTCTCATAACATCAAGAGAAAAAGAAAATGATTCAAAAAATTCTGGTACTTACATACAATCATGTGCATGGACTAAAAGTATAATCCTAGGTTCAAGGCTGTGTACGTTCTGTCTCACTATATTTGAGAGACTGAATGTTGCCTAAGTTGGACTACAAATATAATAAGTAGCAAGGTAAGACATCAGTTGAACATAAACATGTTAAGAAAATCATAAATAGTTAAATTAGTGAACAAGATAACAACAATAAAGTAAATATATAATATAATACATTGTTATATTGTTTTATCAATAAATGTTAATAAGCATATTGATTATCGGACCATATGGCTGTTTTTAAAAAAGAGACTAATAAACAGAGAGTCAAAGGTTGAGAATCTATATCATGGCAAAAAAGTAAAACCAGGAAAGACATAACAACTATTCCAATGAGGTAAAAATTGTACAAATCGAGGTTGTAAACATATAAAATAACATTAAATAGTCTGAGTAGTAAGTCTTTTATACGTATGAAGATAACATCAAATAATTTAAATAATAAATTGATGATTATGTGTGTTTGTACCTATATCTTTGTATTGAGAGGGAAGACCAATGATAGTAAAAAGATTAGCTCTAGTAAAATTACTATAAAAGATATATATATATGTAATAAGATGTGCGTACCCACTAATGATATGTTTAATAAAACACACGCTTATCTAAATCTTAAAAAACTGTATGTATGCATAATTAATTAATTAGATAAATGAATAAATATGGTTTATCTTAAAAATTTAATAAATTAAAAAACAATGATCTTAATAAATCCTGTGTCAGGAAATACAACAAGAGTATTATGATCAAGACTCTGATATTGGGACAATGACATTAATTGAGAACAGTATATAATTGATTTAAAGGACATGTATGGATTTCTTGATAACGTTATATCATTCTCTAGATGCAGTAAGTTAACGATATAGAACTTATGTAGTGGAAAAATTCATGGTATAATATCGCGTACTGTTGTTGTGAGCTAGAGAAAATCACATGTGATCATTAAATAGCAGACTTAGGAAGGAATGGGCCAAAGTATATTTAAAACTAACCGGCATGGTGGTTTGATTCGAGGAAAAGAGATGTAATGCCTCAGATACAATTGTGGTGACCCATAATGTAAATTACCTTAAAAAGGTCTTATTCCTGCCAAGATCGTTGCCTAAATGTAAAAATACGTTCAATTACTGTATGAAAACAGGTTGTTACTTGGAAAAGGTTTTATAAAAGAGAAACTGAGTATTTAACATGTGCATTGCGAATAAAACAAGTATTGAATCAATGTAAAACTACACTTGAAACTACTTTGTTTGCATGTGTCAAACTAAACGCAGTGGGGATAATGCCGTGAGACACGGAGGAGAATGAAAGTGACAATAAAGGTCCCAAAGCGGACTGTTTCCATAATGTAGCATTATGTATTGCTTAACTCACACTACTGCTATTGTATAGTGTGCAAGTAATTTACTCACGTCAATCCTCCGAGCGAATCCAAGAAATATATCTGCCTTGGAGAAATGCAAGAAACTGATGTTGCTCTCATGAAATCGAAAGTGAAAGTGCACTAGCTGCAGGGGGATTTGATATAGCTTTTTTGAACTTGGCGCCAAAAAGGAACAAGAAAGCTGATTGGGGGATGAATAATGAGATGAAACACGTAGAAGCTCATTATAATATGAATGAATAAGATCGCTAGATACCAATGTGTAATGGATGCGCTTGCAAACAGCTTGTTAGTAAAATAAAGACCAAGATATCAGCGATGTTACTGTTATTAAACAGAGAATGACAAGACCAATATATAAATAGATGTGTCTCTAAAATAGCGTGGACAATTATCTAGATCAATGAATGTGTAAAATAAAATGGACAGTGAACATCATGACATGAACCATGAATTACAGTAGAATTATCGGTAAAAACTATTAAAAAAGGGAAGAACGAACTCAATACTTGACAAGTTGTATGTCTTCTTATGCCTCTACTATCGTACAAGGTGCAAACATTAGAGATAATCTATCTTCAAGGGATACAATCGCTGGTACTGCATGTAAAAAGTGAAGAGTCAAAAAATCTAAATGCATGAGCTGAAGAGAGCATATTATACCCACTACATAGAAATCAAAAAGGGGGGAGCAATTAAAAATGCATAAGCTGCAGAGAGCCTCTACATTAATGTTAAAGGCAAATTAGTAGGTAAGCAATTGGTAATATAAACTTGGGGAAACTCAATGTAATGTTAATAAACATTTGCTGAGAAACAGTGTGATATGTAATTGTACTTGCAAATAAAACAGAGGTGAAATAAGAAAAACATCGATGATGATATTGTTAGTTGAAGAGATATATTGTGATGAGCATCAGGATTGCAATAGAACATTACAAAGGTCCATAAATTCACAGAAAAACAGAGAGGTCTATTTCTTGATTGAGACCATGTGGGGATAGACTTTTAAATTCATAAATGTATCTCTGTTCCAGCTTCAACAGTTTATTGTCTGTATCTCCTCCTCTCCAAGATGGTTTTATCCATTTCAAAACTAAATATTTCAAATCACTGATTTTGTGGTCAGCGGCAATCCAATGAGAGACCAAAGGCTTCTCTGTGATTTTTCGGGAAATACAACTTTTGTGCTCAGTAATTCGGATACGAATTTCTCTTTTAGTTTTTCCAATGTATACAAGGTGACATGGGCACTGTATTAGATAAATTACATTGGATGTTCTACAATTTGTATAGTCGTTTAGGTATATCTTATGTCCTGATTTTAAATCCGTGAAGCTATTTTTTGATGTAATGGTATGTAAACAAATGGAACATTTTCCACAACTATAGTGTCCCTTAATTTTAGGGGGAGCATGTGACCTTAATAGGGCTGATGGAACAAGTGTGTTGGCTAAATTTGCATTTCTTTTGTGAGCAACCATAATGTGTTTTGTCTCAAATGCTGGTAAAGTGGTCAATAAATGCCATTCCTGTTTAAGGATGTTCACTATTGATTTAGAATATTGGGAAAATGTTAGAGCACAAACAACCCTGTCAGGATTAGTTGGAATTTTCTTTTTCTGTAACAAAAGAGAACGATCAGCAGTAGAGGCACGAAGGTATGCTTTTTTAATACTTTCTTTTGGATATCCTCTCGTTTTAAATCTATAGTGCATATCGACAGCGTGGCGTTCAAAGTCCCTCTCTGTGGTGCAAGTTCTTTTAATTCTCAAAAACTGGCTAACTGGTAGATTTTTTTTGAATGCTCTATTGTGGCAACTGTCATAGTGAAGGAGAGTGTTGCGATCGGTGGGTTTTCTATATAGTTCTGTAACAAAACCACTATGGTCCTTCTTTATCATGATGTCAAGGTAAGGAATTTTATCAGAACTAAAGGTACCCTCAAATTGCAAATGGGGGTCCAGAGAATTAATCCATAGGAAAAATTCTTGTAGTTTATCTTCTGGACCTTGCCATATGATCAGAATATCATCTATATATCTCTTCCATAAAAGGACATTAGATGTGTAAGGATGAATAGTTAAATATTGTGCTTCAAAATTTGCCACATAGAGGTTAGCCACATCTGGAGCCATAGAGGAGCCCATGGCTACTCCTTTTATCTGTTTGTAGAAGAGGCCACGAAAGTAAAAGAAATTCTCTGTCATCGCTATTGAGGCTAACTGTATTAGAAAAGCCGTGGGGGTACGCACTGGTCGCGTTCGTTGTATTAAGGTGTTGGCTAAAACTTCAAGTGCAGCCTGTTGAGGTATATTAGTATATAGAGAATTTATGTCCAGGGTAACTAATATGAGTTGGTCATGATATTGGTTAAATCCTTGTAAAATATTAATGATGTGTGTGGAATCACGAATGTAAGAAGGTATCTGTGTAACAAATGGTCTAAGATAGATATCAAGAAATTTGGAAATGGGTTCCAAAACTGAACCTATAGCGGACACAATCGGACGACCTGGTGGATTCTGTAAGGATTTATGTATTTTAGGTAAAGTGTAAATAGTGGGAATAATAGGATGCATTACACGCAAAAATGCAGTCTCATTAGTAGTCAAATAACCTGCTTCTTTGCCTAAGAAAAGAAGAGTATCAATTTTCTGTTGTATCATTGGTGTAGGGTCATCAAATATCTTCTGATAGAATTGTTGATCATTAAGTTGTCGTGTAATCTCATTAATATAATCTTCTCTATTCTGGATAACTATGGCGCCACCCTTATCGGCTGGCTTAATTATGATGTCATTGTTAGATTGTAATGTCTTGAGCGCCTGTAGTTGTGATTTATTCAAATTAAAATAGCCAGATCGTTTGTTGTCTCTGTACAGGTCATCAATTCTTGAAAGGACCACATTTTCAAATGCTGAAATCATGGTATTAGTGACGGGTGGAATCCATTTAGAGGGATTTTTTACCACGGATGGGTCTGTGGTGACTTCAGAGATATTTGTGAAATGATCAATGATTCTCAATTTCCGGAAAAATTTGTAAAGCTCCACCTGTGTAGTGAATTTGTCATGCTGTCTTGTTGGTACGTACGACAGCCCTCTATTCAAAAGAAATTTTTCAGTGTCAGATAAAGTATAGTTAGACAAGTTAATGATGCCACCTAAAGATTCCACTCCAATTGCCTTTTGGCTGAGAAGCTCTGGGTCCGATTTGTTCGATGTGGCTGGGAGACATGTTGTTCTTGTTGTCTCGTCTGCCTGTCGATAGGCGACTTGGGTGATATGCCTCTGCCACCTCCTTTCCATAGGGCAGACATTTGAAAATCCCGTTTGGGACTCCGAGGTTGTCTAGGGGGAATCGGGGCAGAGGAGGAGAAGAGAGAACCGGAGGGTTCAATAGGATATGGAGATTGCTGTCGTGGTCTTTTATGGTCTCGCATGGGAGATTCAGATTTATCTGTTTTCCGCTCATCATATTTATGAGGGTATTTAGATGATCGCCGTGGAGATCTAGCTGTCTTCTTATAAGATGTACTTCTCCGCCTATTTTTATGTTCCGTTTTATTATAGGTCCAGTAATACACTGTTTGAAGTTTATAATCTTCCTCATCCCTCCGATATTTGGTTATCTTCATACTCTTTATTTCTTGTTTATATTCTAAGTTATTTTTTTCAAATTCCTTCATTTCATTATCAAAGTGTTTGTCTTGTTTCTTAAGATTCTCAACCTTGGATTCTATCTGTGTTTTTAGAACTGTTGTCCTGCGTTTAGAAGTATTTATCAACAAGATCATAAGATCTAAGGAACACTTGTTCAATATCTTCAACCAGTCCGACATGAATTTCTTGTCATCCCGGAACATGCCCGGGGCTTTTTGCACTCTTAATCCTCTAGGGATAATTTTATTACGGCAGTACTCAAGCAATGAAGCTGCTTGAGTACTGCCGTAATAAAATTATCCCTAGAGGATTAAGAGTGCAAAAAGCCCCGGGCATGTTCCGGGATGACAAGAAATTCATGTCGGACTGGTTGAAGATATTGAACAAGTGTTCCTTAGATCTTATGATCTTGTTGATAAATACTTCTAAACGCAGGACAACAGTTCTAAAAACACAGATAGAATCCAAGGTTGAGAATCTTAAGAAACAAGACAAACACTTTGATAATGAAATGAAGGAATTTGAAAAAAATAACTTAGAATATAAACAAGAAATAAAGAGTATGAAGATAACCAAATATCGGAGGGATGAGGAAGATTATAAACTTCAAACAGTGTATTACTGGACCTATAATAAAACGGAACATAAAAATAGGCGGAGAAGTACATCTTATAAGAAGACAGCTAGATCTCCACGGCGATCATCTAAATACCCTCATAAATATGATGAGCGGAAAACAGATAAATCTGAATCTCCCATGCGAGACCATAAAAGACCACGACAGCAATCTCCATATCCTATTGAACCCTCCGGTTCTCTCTTCTCCTCCTCTGCCCCGATTCCCCCTAGACAACCTCGGAGTCCCAAACGGGATTTTCAAATGTCTGCCCTATGGAAAGGAGGTGGCAGAGGCATATCACCCAAGTCGCCTATCGACAGGCAGACGAGACAACAAGAACAACATGTCTCCCAGCCACATCGAACAAATCGGACCCAGAGCTTCTCAGCCAAAAGGCAATTGGAGTGGAATCTTTAGGTGGCATCATTAACTTGTCTAACTATACTTTATCTGACACTGAAAAATTTCTTTTGAATAGAGGGCTGTCGTACGTACCAACAAGACAGCATGACAAATTCACTACACAGGTGGAGCTTTACAAATTTTTCCGGAAATTGAGAATCATTGATCATTTCACAAATATCTCTGAAGTCACCACAGACCCATCCGTGGTAAAAAATCCCTCTAAATGGATTCCACCCGTCACTAATACCATGATTTCAGCATTTGAAAATGTGGTCCTTTCAAGAATTGATGACCTGTACAGAGACAACAAACGATCTGGCTATTTTAATTTGAATAAATCACAACTACAGGCGCTCAAGACATTACAATCTAACAATGACATCATAATTAAGCCAGCCGATAAGGGTGGCGCCATAGTTATCCAGAATAGAGAAGATTATATTAATGAGATTACACGACAACTTAATGATCAACAATTCTATCAGAAGATATTTGATGACCCTACACCAATGATACAACAGAAAATTGATACTCTTCTTTTCTTAGGCAAAGAAGCAGGTTATTTGACTACTAATGAGACTGCATTTTTGCGTGTAATGCATCCTATTATTCCCACTATTTACACTTTACCTAAAATACATAAATCCTTACAGAATCCACCAGGTCGTCCGATTGTGTCCGCTATAGGTTCAGTTTTGGAACCCATTTCCAAATTTCTTGATATCTATCTTAGACCATTTGTTACACAGATACCTTCTTACATTCGTGATTCCACACACATCATTAATATTTTACAAGGATTTAACCAATATCATGACCAACTCATATTAGTTACCCTGGACATAAATTCTCTATATACTAATATACCTCAACAGGCTGCACTTGAAGTTTTAGCCAACACCTTAATACAACGAACGCGACCAGTGCGTACCCCCACGGCTTTTCTAATACAGTTAGCCTCAATAGCGATGACAGAGAATTTCTTTTACTTTCGTGGCCTCTTCTACAAACAGATAAAAGGAGTAGCCATGGGCTCCTCTATGGCTCCAGATGTGGCTAACCTCTATGTGGCAAATTTTGAAGCACAATATTTAACTATTCATCCTTACACATCTAATGTCCTTTTATGGAAGAGATATATAGATGATATTCTGATCATATGGCAAGGTCCAGAAGATAAACTACAAGAATTTTTCCTATGGATTAATTCTCTGGACCCCCATTTGCAATTTGAGGGTACCTTTAGTTCTGATAAAATTCCTTACCTTGACATCATGATAAAGAAGGACCATAGTGGTTTTGTTACAGAACTATATAGAAAACCCACCGATCGCAACACTCTCCTTCACTATGACAGTTGCCACAATAGAGCATTCAAAAAAAATCTACCAGTTAGCCAGTTTTTGAGAATTAAAAGAACTTGCACCACAGAGAGGGACTTTGAACGCCACGCTGTCGATATGCACTATAGATTTAAAACGAGAGGATATCCAAAAGAAAGTATTAAAAAAGCATACCTTCGTGCCTCTACTGCTGATCGTTCTCTTTTGTTACAGAAAAAGAAAATTCCAACTAATCCTGACAGGGTTGTTTGTGCTCTAACATTTTCCCAATATTCTAAATCAATAGTGAACATCCTTAAACAGGAATGGCATTTATTGACCACTTTACCAGCATTTGAGACAAAACACATTATGGTTGCTCACAAAAGAAATGCAAATTTAGCCAACACACTTGTTCCATCAGCCCTATTAAGGTCACATGCTCCCCCTAAAATTAAGGGACACTATAGTTGTGGAAAATGTTCCATTTGTTTACATACCATTACATCAAAAAATAGCTTCACGGATTTAAAATCAGGACATAAGATATACCTAAACGACTATACAAATTGTAGAACATCCAATGTAATTTATCTAATACAGTGCCCATGTCACCTTGTATACATTGGAAAAACTAAAAGAGAAATTCGTATCCGAATTACTGAGCACAAAAGTTGTATTTCCCGAAAAATCACAGAGAAGCCTTTGGTCTCTCATTGGATTGCCGCTGACCACAAAATCAGTGATTTGAAATATTTAGTTTTGAAATGGATAAAACCATCTTGGAGAGGAGGAGATACAGACAATAAACTGTTGAAGCTGGAACAGAGATACATTTATGAATTTAAAAGTCTATCCCCACATGGTCTCAATCAAGAAATAGACCTCTCTGTTTTTCTGTGAATTTATGGACCTTTGTAATGTTCTATTGCAATCCTGATGCTCATCACAATATATCTCTTCAACTAACAATATCATCATCGATGTTTTTCTTATTTCACCTCTGTTTTATTTGCAAGTACAATTACATATCACACTGTTTCTCAGCAAATGTTTATTAACATTACATTGAGTTTCCCCAAGTTTATATTACCAATTGCTTACCTACTAATTTGCCTTTAACATTAATGTAGAGGCTCTCTGCAGCTTATGCATTTTTAATTGCTCCCCCCTTTTTGATTTCTATGTAGTGGGTATAATATGCTCTCTTCAGCTCATGCATTTAGATTTTTTGACTCTTCACTTTTTACATGCAGTACCAGCGATTGTATCCCTTGAAGATAGATTATCTCTAATGTTTGCACCTTGTACGATAGTAGAGGCATAAGAAGACATACAACTTGTCAAGTATTGAGTTCGTTCTTCCCTTTTTTAATAGTTTTTACCGATAATTCTACTGTAATTCATGGTTCATGTCATGATGTTCACTGTCCATTTTATTTTACACATTCATTGATCTAGATAATTGTCCACGCTATTTTAGAGACACATCTATTTATATATTGGTCTTGTCATTCTCTGTTTAATAACAGTAACATCGCTGATATCTTGGTCTTTATTTTACTAACAAGCTGTTTGCAAGCGCATCCATTACACATTGGTATCTAGCGATCTTATTCATTCATATTATAATGAGCTTCTACGTGTTTCATCTCATTATTCATCCCCCAATCAGCTTTCTTGTTCCTTTTTGGCGCCAAGTTCAAAAAAGCTATATCAAATCCCCCTGCAGCTAGTGCACTTTCACTTTCGATTTCATGAGAGCAACATCAGTTTCTTGCATTTCTCCAAGGCAGATATATTTCTTGGATTCGCTCGGAGGATTGACGTGAGTAAATTACTTGCACACTATACAATAGCAGTAGTGTGAGTTAAGCAATACATAATGCTACATTATGGAAACAGTCCGCTTTGGGACCTTTATTGTCACTTTCATTCTCCTCCGTGTCTCACGGCATTATCCCCACTGCGTTTAGTTTGACACATGCAAACAAAGTAGTTTCAAGTGTAGTTTTACATTGATTCAATACTTGTTTTATTCGCAATGCACATGTTAAATACTCAGTTTTCTCTTTTATAAAACCTTTTCCAAGTAACAACCTGTTTTCATACAGTAATTGAACGTATTTTTACATTTAGGCAACGATCTTGGCAGGAATAAGACCTTTTTAAGGTAATTTACATTATGGGTCACCACAATTGTATCTGAGGCATTACATCTCTTTTCCTCGAATCAAACCACCATGCCGGTTAGTTTTAAATATACTTTGGCCCATTCCTTCCTAAGTCTGCTATTTAATGATCACATGTGATTTTCTCTAGCTCACAACAACAGTACGCGATATTATACCATGAATTTTTCCACTACATAAGTTCTATATCGTTAACTTACTGCATCTAGAGAATGATATAACGTTATCAAGAAATCCATACATGTCCTTTAAATCAATTATATACTGTTCTCAATTAATGTCATTGTCCCAATATCAGAGTCTTGATCATAATACTCTTGTTGTATTTCCTGACACAGGATTTATTAAGATCATTGTTTTTTAATTTATTAAATTTTTAAGATAAACCATATTTATTCATTTATCTAATTAATTAATTATGCATACATACAGTTTTTTAAGATTTAGATAAGCGTGTGTTTTATTAAACATATCATTAGTGGGTACGCACATCTTATTACATATATATATCTTTTATAGTAATTTTACTAGAGCTAATCTTTTTACTATCATTGGTCTTCCCTCTCAATACAAAGATATAGGTACAAACACACATAATCATCAATTTATTATTTAAATTATTTGATGTTATCTTCATACGTATAAAAGACTTACTACTCAGACTATTTAATGTTATTTTATATGTTTACAACCTCGATTTGTACAATTTTTACCTCATTGGAATAGTTGTTATGTCTTTCCTGGTTTTACTTTTTTGCCATGATATAGATTCTCAACCTTTGACTCTCTGTTTATTAGTCTCTTTTTTAAAAACAGCCATATGGTCCGATAATCAATATGCTTATTAACATTTATTGATAAAACAATATAACAATGTATTATATTATATATTTACTTTATTGTTGTTATCTTGTTCACTAATTTAACTATTTATGATTTTCTTAACATGTTTAAGTTCAACTGATGTCTTACCTTGCTACTTATTATATTTGTAGTCCAACTTAGGCAACATTCAGTCTCTCAAATATAGTGAGACAGAACGTACACAGCCTTGAACCTAGGATTATACTTTTAGTCCATGCACATGATTGTATGTAAGTACCAGAATTTTTTGAATCATTTTCTTTTTCTCTTGATGTTATGAGACTTATGTTTTTTATTTATTTTTCTCAGACATACTTTTATTCACAATTGTTTATAAGTGTTTATGTTTACCATTATTACTTTTGATTATCACATTTCTATGTCCTGCGTTTTTATACATTTTCATACATTTGTTTTTGTTTTATTTTATTGATGTTAGCTCCACCAGTCCCAGTTTTTATCCAGATTATAACATTTCAAGTATTCGTTTATTTTATTTTATTTTATTTATTTCTTTTACGGTAGATGTATATCATTATTTTTATTTACATTATAGCTGTTACCCCCTGATGAAGGCATCATTGCCGAAACGCGTCGGGGTCTGTCATCAATAAATTGGTTTTGAATAGTCCTGACTTCTGGTTCTTGCTTTTTGTGGTTCCTGATTGGATAAGTGCAGTAAGTACTGAAGCACTACTGGTACAGTACAGGAGAAGGGATCCTCTGTACGTAGCCGACACAACACAGAAAACCTTTTCCATTTGAGAGCATAGGTTTTCCTAGTGGACTGTTTCCTAGAGGCTAGGACAACCTCCTCAACTTCCTGAGGTAGGCCCCAGGGAGCCAAAACTACCCTTGAAGCCTCCAGGCCATAAAATTGAGAGCTTTGAGATTGGGGTGCAGAAGGGAACCCTGATCCTGGGAGAGAAGGTCGGGTTGCAACCCCAGAGGCAGGGGGGGATCCACCGCCAGTTGAAGGAGAAGTGGAAACCAAGGCTGTCTCGGCCACCTGGGAGCCACCAGCAGGACTGAAGCCTTGTCCTGAAGAATTCTGAACAGAATCCGGGCTGCCAAAGGCGTGGGAGGAAACGCAAACAGGAGGCCCTGAGACCATGGTATCAGAAAAGCATCTGCTGCTACCCGCAGAGGATGCGGCTGTCTGGAGCAGAACCGAGGCAGCTGTTTGTTCAGTGGACTGTCAAACAGATCTATCAAAGGAAGACCCCATTTCAGGAAGATCTTCTGAACTACCAAAGGATGCAGCTGCCACTCGTGGGGCTGCAGAATTCTGCTCAACCTGTCGGCCAGGTAGTTTTCCTGGCCTGGAAGGTACACAGCCTTGAGGAGCATGTTGTGCTTGAGGGCAAATGAGAAAAGGTCCTGTGCCTCCTGACAAAGGAGCCTGGACCCAGTCCCGCCTTGCTTGTTCACATAAAACATGGCTACCTGGAGGAGTGGTTGTTTTCAAGATGGCGACATGAGCTTTCTTCTGATTATGCCTAAGCACAAGGGCAAGCACAAGGTTCTGCCCACGGAGCCTGTTCCTGCCGTTTCCTCTTGTCCGATGGACCGTTTTGTCCATCTATCTGAGCAGCAGAAAGGGGAGATCCGTGTGGGCGCTGTGCTGCCAGTGGAGATAGACCCGGCGCTCCTAGCCCTGGAGGTGTCCCTCTCCCCGGACGATCGACCGCCTCCCCAGCATCTGACCCCTCCGGTGTCTCCTCTCGCGAGGAGTGAGTCAGTTCACCCGGAAGGTATCGGAGCTGTCTTGCCGGTGCGGGCCTCGCTTGATCAGACTCCTGGAGAAGCCCCTTTGGTGTTAGGGGCAGTGGATTTGGTCAGACAGCAGGCTTCAGAGACGGAGACGGAGGTGCAATTGTTCCAACAGGGGGTTTCAGCAGTTCGGAGTTCTTCAGCTTTTGCTGATTTACCTCAAGAGATTCTTTTGCAACGCCCGAAGGCATTCTCGTTGGAATCCATCTGGGAGGCGATTTCACAGCTTTCGACCGTTGTGTATCAACAGATGATAGTCTCTTCCCAGCGTCTGGAGAAGTTGGAAGGTACAACGGATGGGATTAAGGGAGATTTGACTGTGCTTGGCGAGAAGGTGAATACGGGTGATCAAAAAGTTTCTCAACTTTCGGTACTGACTGATTCAATTGTGAAAGATAATGTTATAATTCGTGGGAAATTGGAGAACTTGGAAAATGCTGTTCGGGCGTCTAATGTCCGGTTGTTAAATTTTCTCATGGTTCGGGGTTTTACCCCCGTGGAATTGTTTAAAAAATATCTGCAGGAATCTTTATCTCTGCCTGAGGATTTAGTTCCACCAGTTGTTAAAGCGTATTTTCTCCCTATGGGTAAACGTGGAGCTCAGGTTGATTTGGGGTCTTTCAAAGCAGACACACTTGATGTGTCTGCTCTGTTGCAGACCCCCAATGAAGCTGATATTAAGGTTTCCACCCTGTTAGTTACTTTTGCAATTTCTTCTGATCGGGATTGGCTGTTAAAGTTATATTTTAAGAAGCGATCTGTACTATTCATGGGTAAGAAAATTGTGATTTTTCCCGATGTATCCAGAGAAACCCAAAAGAGGCGGAAAGCTTTTCTACTTTTGAGATCTGGTGTTCTTTCAATTGGTGCTACAATGTTACTTCGATTTTCCTGTAAATGCATAGTTTATTTTAGGGATAAAAAGTATGTTTTTCTTCAGCCTGAGGACTTATCTATGTTTGTTTCATCTCACTTGCTGACCTCTTCACCTATGGGATAATCGATCGTTTATGTAAATATGCTCAGATCTGCGCCCCCCTCTTGATGTTTGTATTATATTTTTCCTGGATATGTTGCGAGGCTTTACCTGGCCTCATTTAATTGTTTTCCTTACATTCCCCTTCTTTTGTGTGCTATAGAACCCTGTGAATTAAGAAAGATTTTTCTTTATTGTATTTGATGGTGGTGTAACTTTTCTTGTGTGCAGTGGTGTATTTCTGTACAAGCATTTGCTTGGTTTTTATTGTAAAATTGCATAAATAAATAATTAAAAAAAAAAAAACATGGCTACCTGGTTGTCTGTCTGAACCAGGACAGATTGATGAGCCAGGGCAGGAGAGAAAGCTTTGAGTGCTAATCGAATAGCCCTGAGTTCTAGGAGATTGATTTGCTGTGCGGCTTCCCAGGGAGACCACAGCCCCCCAGCCCTGCAGGGAGGCGTCTGTGGTCAGTACCACTGTGTACCCAGGAATTTGAAAAGGCACCCCTTTCAGTAGATTGGGTGGGTGCAGCCACCAGTTGAGGGAGTCCAGAAACCGTCTGGACACCCTTATCCTGTCTCTGAGGCTGCCTGTGGCCTGTGACCACTGAGTCCGAAGGCACCACTGTGCAGGCCTCATATGGAGCCTGGCATTGGGGGTTACATGCACTGTCGAAGCCATGTGGCCAAGGAGCCTCAGGCAGAGTCTGGCGGAGACTAGTGACCTGCTGAGAAACTGGTTTGCTAAGTTTATCAGTCTGTGGGCTCTGTCTTCTGGCAAGAATGCCTTTGCCAGCAGAGAGTCCAACCTCGCCCCAATGAACTCCAAGTTCTGGGAGGGGAGAAAGGAGACTTTGCGAAGTTTATTATGAACCCCAGGCTTTGAAGAAGAGCAATAGTTCTGAAGGTGGCTTGTTTGGCCTCCTGGCATGTCTGACCCCTGATGAGCCAGTCGTCCAGGTAGGGGAAGACAAAGATTTCCTGATTTCTCAGGTAGGCCGCCACTACTGGTAGGCATTTGGTAAAGACCCTGGGGGCGGAGGAGTGGCCAAAATGTAGTACTCTGTACTGATAATGGTTTCCTCCCACAATGAACCTGAGGTACTTTCTGTGGTCTGGATGAATGAGGATGTGAGTATACGCATCCTTTAGATCTAAGGAGCATAGCCAATCTCCCTGCTGGAGGTAGGGCAGAAGTGTTCCAAGAGTAAGCATCTTGAACTTTTCTTTCTCTAGGAACTTGTTGAGATTCCTGAGGTCCAGGATAGGTCGAAGGCCATCGGTTCTTTTGGGTACCAGGAAATATCTGGAATAGAACCCTCAACCGTGCATTTGAAGGGGCACAGGCTCCACCGCCCTGTCCACCAACAGACCTTGGAGCTCCTGGAGGAGAAGATCTGTGTGCAGGGGAGGCCTTGGAGGCTCCCCTGGAAAATATTGAGGAGGCAGTTGGTGAAAGTGTAGTACATAGCCCCTGTGGACTATGTTTAACACCCAACTGTCCCCAGTGATGCGGGGCCACTGGTGGGCAAAGAGGGCGAGGCAACCTCCTGTGCAGGGTTGGGAGAGCAGGGACTGAGAGGCTATGCGCAAGGAGTCAAAAACACCCACCCTGCTGAGTGGGAGCAGGGGCCGGAGGCTTGGGGGTCCTCTGCCTACGGGGCCCATTACCCTGCCCCTTGGCTTGCTGACCCTGGGGTGCAGCTTGGGAAGCTTGATACTGAGGGTACTGTTTGTAGGCAGTGCCCTTCCTCGGGTAAAAGGGCTTTTTACCCGAGGCCTTATTCTTGTGAGAAGGGGCAGAGGTCTTCTTAGACAGCCTTGTCCTTGTAAGGTGCTCGGTATCGAGCTGTGCGGCCTTTTCGGCCATGGGATTGCCAAAAAGGTTCTCACCTCGGCAAGGGACATCGACCAACTTGTCCTGAACTCATGGCTCGAGGTCCGATGACTGCAGCCATGCCTGGCGTCGAGCTGCGATGCCGGCTGCCGCTACTCGGGCCGAAGCCTCGAAGCCATCGTAGGCGTTGCGGGACATAAACTTGGAGCAGTCCCGAATCCCCGAGGACAAGGACTCGAATCTCTGCAAGGGCTCCCCGGAGAGACCAGCAGAGAACCCGGCCAATTCCTTGGCCAGGTCTCGCAAGTACATGCCCATGTACAGCTGGTAAGACTGGACACGGCAAGCAAGCATCGAGCCCTGGAAGCACTTTCTACCAAAACCATCGAGGTTCCGGGCCTCCCTGCCGGGGGGGCACCGTGGAGTGCATCTTCTGATTTTTCAAGCGATGCATGGCCGATTCCACCACCATGGAATGGTGTGGTAGCTGCGCCTTCTGAAAGCCAGGGCTCTTCCGGAGTCGATAAATCGAATCGACCCACTTGCTTAGAACCGGCGCTGAGGCCGGTGCCTCCCACATCCGGAAGAGGAGCCGTTCCAGCATCGGAGGAACCGGGACAGTAAAGGCCTCCTTCAGAGGAGAGTCGTACTGTAGGGCCTCGAGCTCCTCGGCTCGAGGCTCTTCCTCGGGGTCCACCGGGATAGCCAACACGGTGGCCATATCCCGGACAAACTCTGAGAACTGGGTATCCTCCAGAGGGGATCTACTCCGGGGTTCAGACTGCGGTGAGTCCGACGGGACGCACCGAGTCTTGAATGTGTCGGGGGACTCCTCATCCTTCGTCTCCCAGGCAGACTCGTCCGACGAGGAGTCAGGATCCGACCCCGTGGGGCCCTGGAGCACCCGCCCCAACGCCGGAGGCACCGGCGTCGATGCCCTCGGTCCCGAATGGGAGGTCGAGGGAGACCGCGACCGAGGTCGACCTCGAGCCATCATGGTCTCGAGTATCGGCTCGGTCTCCGGGGTCGACTTCGATGTTGATGTCGCGGTGGTTGGGGCAGATACGCCAGACAGGCTGGCCATCAGTGCCCGCTGGTGCTCCATGAAGGCAGACAGTCTGCACTCCAAGGCTGTCATCCTGAGACTCAGCTAGGGAGACGCAGCAGCCACCGACTCGGGCCCCGGCGGCGCCGGGCCTGACGTCGGCTCTCTGGGAGGAGAGTCCTCGAGGACTACAGGACTTACGTGTCCAGCAGACTCCGGCTCCACGCGAGGAACTTTGGCAGGCTTCTCTTGTTCCACGGGCCCAGGGCGACGGTCGGGGGTCTTAGACCTGGCCCTCGAGGAGCCAGGGACCTCTTCCGACGACGCCTTCACGAGCCGCTTCTTCCTCTTGCATTCCCGGTCGGGGGACCCCCTGTCCGAGGAGCCTTGACGGCGCTCGGGATCCGAATCCCGAGATGTCGAGGCCTCAGATGAGGTCCGGGCCCGGCCGGAGGCTGAGTCAGAGAAAAGCCTTTCTTTCTGCTGCTGGCGACTTCGCAGTGCCTTGAAAGACATGTTCCCACATGGTCCACACGTCTTAGGGTCATGATCAGGACCGAGGCACCCAAGGCAGCAGTCGTGTGTGTCGGTGAGAGACATCATTTTCTTACACCGATCACACTTTTTAAAACCGCTGGAAGCCATCGGGGAAAAAAGAGTCCACGCAAGGTCAAAGGACCGGCCTTCCAGGGAAAAAGCAAAAAAGGGCGCGAACGCCAGCCACGAAGGGCAAAAACCGAAAAAGAAGAAACGGGCTCGATACCGGTGTACCGAACCCGGCGGGAGGGGAACCGGCGTCGAACCGGAGAAGAAAAATAGCGAGAATCGCCGAAAAAAATCAAACTTTTATCCGGGATGACAGGACACACGTCTGGTGGGCTTCTCGGAAAAAGAGAGACTGAAGTAAGATGGCACCTTTAGGTGGGAAGGGAACCGCGCATGCGTGCCTGCATTCCCAAAGGCTTTCATGGAAAGCTGGGGAAATGCTCCGCGGGGGCTTCATCGGCGTCAATGACACCCATATGTGAGGACTGACTTCCTGCTTGGTCCTGGAGAATCAGTCCTCACATATGGGTGATGCTGGTGCCAACGGAGCTTGAGCGGAGCATTTCCCCAGCTTTCAAAGAAAGCCTTTGGGACATGCTACCACGCATGCATGGTCCCTTTCCTGCCCAAGAGTGCCATCTTACTCAGTCAGATGGCATAGCTAGGACGGCAATAAAAACTAAAACAAAGTAGGAAGGCAACTCCCAGGGGAGGAGGGAGGGTTGTAAGGACTGATTCCTGCTGTTCCCGGAGAACACCAGTTACAGGGGAGTAACTATGCTTTCTCCAGGAACAAGCAGGAAGTCAATCCTCACATATGGGACTCCCTAGCTCCAGGCTGCCGAGGACCGAACCAGGGCAGCACCAATGGCGACCAATCAGTTAGCCGTGAGCTGCAGAAGGTGAGTCCCCATTGAGAGACTCTGCATGATCCTAGCGTCCAGCGACACTATCACTCTGATAGCCTCAAATCTATCTTTCTGCACCTGTTATCTCTCCTGACATCCAGTCTAAGATCTCACTCTGCCTCTCTGACATTGCTGCCTGGATGTCCCACCGACACTTAAAACCGAACATGGCCAAAACCGAGCTTCTTATCTTTCCCCCAAATGCTTCCCCTCCTCTTTCTCCTTTCTCTCTCTCTGTTGATAACTCTGTACTCCTCCCTGTTTCTTCAGCACGTAACCTTGGTGTTATCTTCAATTCCTCTCTCTTTCTCTTCGCATATCCAGCTCATTGCTAAAACTTGTCGTTTCTTTCTATACAATATTTCCAATATTTTCCCCTTCCTCTCTGTTGACACCACTAAATTGACTGTCCACTCCTTAATCACCTCCCGTCTTGATTATTGTAACGTTCTCCTTGCCGGCCTCCCTGCAAGCCACCTCTTTCCTCTTCAGTCAATTCAACACTCCGTTGCTCGACTCATTTTCTGCCAGTCTCGTTTTTCCCACATCACTCCTCTCCTCATGTCGCTTCATTGGCTTCCCATCCGTATCCAATTTAAACTTCTCCTCCTGACCAATAAATGTATTCACTCTTCTGCCCGCCAGTACCTTTCATCTCTCATCTCTCCTTACACACCCTCTCGGTTGCTTCGCTCTTCTGACAGTCTTCGTTTATCTGTGCCCTTTACTCGTACTGCCAATTCCAAACTTCGCTCCTTCCAACTGGCAGCACCCTTTGCTTGGAATAGTCTTCCTATCTCTGTGCGCCAGGCATCCTCCCTGGCCATTTTCAAGTCCAGACTAAAATCCCACCTCTTCACTATTGCTTTCCATTCCTGTCTTACCCTATCTTGATCTCTCTATCAACATTTGCTTACTTTGTCCTGTAAATTTTTGTTATTTGTATTATGTAACTTATTTTGTTTTCTGTCTTATTAGATTGTGAGCTCTGATGAGCAGGGACGGTCTCTCTTCAATGTTTGTACAGCACTTCGTATGTTGCGGCGCTTTATAAGTTTTTAATAATAATAATAATCATAATAATAATAGCCTGAACACAGAAGAGTCTGAGGGCAGGAGTTGCCTACATCCCAACAATATTACGAAGTACTGCCTGGCCAAAGGCACTGTCCCTGTGGTTCTCGCTCTCCAGGCAGTAGCGAGCTGCGAACGTATGACTTGAAGACCATGTGGTGGCCTTACAGATCCTCTGTCACCAGCACTGATTGGAGATTGGCTACCGATGCGGCCATCACCCTCACGCGATGCGTTGTGATCCGGTGCTCAAGGGAGAGGCCAGCTCGCTCATAGGCGAGGGCAATACAGTCCGCTACCCAAGTGGACAGAGTTCGCTTAATCACGGGAAGCCCCACTCTACTGGTATCATATGACACGAAAAGCTGAGGAGCTTTGCGATGGGCCTGAGTCCGCTGTAAGTAGAAGGACAGGGCCCATTTGCAATCCAGTGTATGAAGCACTAATTCCTCCCTGTTGGTGTGAGGCCGCGAGAAGGTGGGGCGGATCACCTCTTGGTTGAGGTAAAAATGAGATATCACCTTCAGGAGGAATTTTGGATGTGTGCGGAACACTACGCTGTTCTTATAGTTCTCCGGGACCAAGCAGGAAGTCAGTCCTCACATATGGGTGATGTTGGTGCCGACGGAACCCCCGTGTGGAACATTTTCCCAGCTTTCAAAGAAAGCCTTTGGGAATGCAGAGCGCATACGCGGTCCCCTTCCCGCCCAGGGGTGCCATCTTGCTCAGTCTTTCTTTTTCCGCGGAGCCCAACGGACGTGAGTTTGTGTCACCCAGGAAAAGTAGATTTTTTTCGGCTATTTTGGCTTTTTCTGTTCCGGTTCGACACCAGTTCCCTTTCCCGCCTGAGCTCGGTACACCGGTATCGAGTCCGGAGTTTCGATTTTCGGTTCTTGTCCTTCGTGACTATGTTCGCGCTCTTTTTGTGTTTTCACTGGTAGCCCGGTCTTTTGATCTTGCAGGGGCCTTTTTTCCCCCGATGGCTGCCAGCGGGTTCAAAAAGTGTGATTGGTGCAAGAAACCTTTGTCTCTTACACACATGACTGCTGTCTCCGTTGCCTCAGGCCCGACCATGACCCGCTGGCCTGTGGCCCGTGTGGCAAAATGTCGTCGAAGGCACTTTGGAGCCGTCAGCATCAACATGAGAGAATTTTCTCTGACTCCGCGTCCGGCCGGGCCTGGACTTCGTCAGAGGCCTCGACATCTCGGGAGTCTGACCCCGAGCGCCGTCGGGGTTCCTCTGAGAAGGAGTCTCCCACCCGGGAGCACAGAAGGAAGAAGAAGCTCGTGAGGGTGTCGTCGGTGGAGGCTCCTGGAACCTCGAGGGCCAGGTCGTGTAGCCCTGACCATCGCCCCGGGCTCTCAGAGTCGGAGAGGTCGTCCAAGTTACCTCGTGTGGAGCCGGAGTCCCCAAGTCACATAAGTGCAGTTGTCCTCATGGACTCTCCTCCAGGAGAGCCGCCATCGGGGCCCGAGTCGGGGGCTGCTGAGTCTCCTGAGCTTGGACTCAGGTTGATGGCCTTGGAGAGCAGCTTGGCTGCCTTCATGGAACAGCAGCGGGTGCTGATCGCCGGTCTGACCGGTGCATGTGCCCTGACCACCGGGACCTCGACGTCCAAGTCGACCCCGGAGACCAAGCCGATCCTCGAGTCAATGAGGTCTCGAGTCAATCCTCGGTCACGGTCCCCCTCGAACTCCCGTGCGGGGCCGAGGTCGTCGACGCCGATACCCTCGGCGTCGGGGTGGGTAGCACCGAGGCCCACGCGGCAGGAGACACTCAATTCTTCCTTGGAGGAGTGGGTGTGGGAGACGGAGGACGAGGAGTCCGCAGACACCTTCTGGACCCGGTGCATCCCTTTGGACACACCGGAGTCTGAGCCTTGGAGACGGCCCCCCCCCGGAGGATACCTGGTTCTCGGACTTCGTGAGGGACATGGCTAAAGCCTTGGCCTTCCCTGCGTATGCCGAGGAGGAGCCTCGAGCCGAAGAGCTCGATGCACTCCAGTATGACTTTCCTCCTAAGGAAGCCTTTGCTGTACTGGTTCCTCCGATGCTGGAACGGCTGCTCTTCCGTATGCGGGAGGCACCGGCCTCAGTGTCAGTTCTGAGCAAATGGATCGATTCCATTTATCGAGTCCGTAAGAGCCCTGGGTTCCAAAAGGCGCAGCTACCGCACAACTCCATGGTTGTGGAATCGGCCATGCACCACCTGAAGAGTCAGAAGATGCACTCCTCGGTGCCCCCCGGTCGGGAGGCCCGGAACCTGGATGCCCTCGGTAGAAAGTGCTTCCAGGGCTCTATGCTCTCTTGCCGTGTCCAGACCTACCAGCTGTACATGGGCATGTACCTACGAGACCTAGCAAAGGAAATTGCCGGGTTCTCAGCTGACCTCTCCGAGGAACCTCTGCAGAGGTTCAAGGCTTTGTCAACAGGGATCCGAGAGTGCTGTAAGTTTATCTCTCCAGCAGCCTATGATGGCTTCGAGGCTTTGGCCCGGGTAGCCATGGCCGGCATCGGTGCACGCCGTCAGGCCTGGCTGCAGTCATCAGACCTGGAGTCATGGGTGCAGGACAAGTTGGTCGATGTAGCCTGCCGAGGTGAAAACCTTTTCAGTAAGCCCATGACTGAAAAGGCTGCGGATATCGAGACTGAGACTCTCACCAGGACAAGGCTGTCCAGGAAGACTTCTGCCCCTTCTCAGAAAAAAGAAGGGCTCAGGAAAGAAGTCCTTTTTCCCAAGGAAGGGTGCTGCCTACAAATCCTACCCTCAATATCAGGCCTCTCCAGCTCTCCAGAAGGGTCAGCAGGCCAAGGGGCAGGGACATGGACCCGTAGGCAGAAGATTCCCAAGCTGCCAGCTCCGGCTCCTGCACAGCAGGGAGAGGGGTTTTCACTCCCACAGCATAGCCTCTTCTCCATAGCTGGCTCCACTCAGCACAGGAGGTCGGCTGACCCTGTACGCCTACAGGTGGCCAGCCATCACAGGGGATTCCTGGGTCCTCAGCATAGTCCAGAAGGGCTACATGCTCCACTTCTACCAGCTACCCCCCTACCTACTTTCCAGGGGAGCCTCTAAGACTCCCTCTGCACAAAAACATCCTCCTTCAGGAGCTGGCAAGTCTTCTAAAGGAACTGGTGCCTCACCACCTGGAAGGGCAAGGCTTCTACTCCAGGTACTTCCTGGTACCAAAATGGACAGGAGGCCTCCGGCCTATCCTAGACTTGCGAAACCTAAACAAGTTTCTGGAGAGGGAAAAGTTCAAGATGCTTACCCTTGGGATACTGCTGCCCAAAGCAAGTCTCATGTCTCCGCCGGGCACTTCCTGCGGCTCCTGGGTCACATGGCATCCATGGTACATGTGACGCTGAATGCCCATCTGCACATGCGGACTGCTCAGTGGTGCCTCAGAGCTCAGTGGGTGCAGGCCACAGGTGACCTCCGAGTAAAGGTGTCAAAACCACTTTTGGACTCCTTGCAGTGGTGGCTACATCTCCCAAACCTTCTCAGGGTGGTACCTTTTCAGGCCCCAGCATACACAAGGGTGCTGATGACCAATGCTTCCTTAAAGGGCTGGGGTGCATATTGCCAGGGCACGTGCACTCAAGGCCTCTGGTCTCCTTGGGAGGCCACACAGCAGATCAATCTTTTGGAGCTGCGAGCAATCCACTTGGCTCTACAGACTTTTTCTCATGCCCTCTCTCACCAGTCTGTCTTAGTTCAGACAGACAATTAGGTAGCAATGTTCTATGTGAACAAGCAAGAGGACACAGGGTCCAGGCTCCTATGTCAGGAGGCGCAGGCCCTTTGCTCCTTTGCAGTCAAACAAGGCATGTTTCTCAAAGCAGTTTATCTACCTGGTCAGGAGAACTTCTTAGCAGACAAGCTAAGCAGGATTCTCAAGCCCCACGAATGGCAGTTGAATCCATTGGTGGTCCAGCAGATCTTTTTACGATGGGGACTTCCATCCATCGATCTCTTTGCAAGTCCACTGAACCGTCAGCTGCCCAGGTTTTGCTCCAGACAGCCGCATCCCCTGAGAATGGCAGAAGATGCTGTTCTGATCTCTTGGTCTATGGGCCTCCTGTATGCGTTTCCTCCCACGCCCCTGGTGGCCTAAACTCTGTTCAAGATTCTCCGGGACAAATCCTCAGTGATTCTGGTAGCCCCCAGATGGCCGAGGCAACCGTGGTTTCCACTTCTACTACAGTTGGTGGTGGAAACTCCTTTCCCTCTGGGGTTGCAACACGATCTCCTGTCTCAAGATCAGAGTTCCCTTCTGCACCCCAATCTCAGGTCCCTCAATCTGATGGCCTGGCTGCTGAAAGGATAGTGCTAGCTCCCTTGCTTCTACCTAAGGAGGTTGAAGAGGTGGTTTTGGCCTCTAGGAAGCAGTCCACCAGAAAGTCCTATGCCTTCAAGTGGCGTAGGTTCACAATATGGTGTGCTCAGCGCAATGAAGATCCTTTCTCCTGCCTTGTGCCAGTAGTACTGCAGTATCTGCTTCACCTGTCAGACCTAGGCCTTAAGTCTAACTCTGTTTGGGTCCACCTCAGTGCTCTATCAGCGCACCACTCACCGGTGGAGGGACAGTCTCTGTCGGTTCACCCCTTGGTGTCCCGCTTCCTCAGAGGTCTGCTTCTTCTCAAGCCTCCGGTTCGTCCACCGGCGACTGAGTGGGATTTGAACGTGGTCTTGCAGCAACTTACTCGCCCACCGTTTGAGCCAATGGCTACTTGCCATTTGTGCTTCCTTTCTTGGAAAGCGCTCTTCCTGGTAGCTCTTACCTCGGCCAGATGTGTGAGTGAACTACAAGCTCTGGTTTCTGATAGACCGTACAAACGGTTCTATAGGAACAGGGTGGTCTTACGGACCCACCTGAAGTTCCTTCCAAAAGTCATCTCCTCTTTCCACCTCAACCAGGAGGTGGTTCTTCCGACCTTCTTTCCCAGGCCGCATACCAGCCGGGCTGAAACAGTCTTGCATACCCTGGACTGTAAGAGGGAGTTGTCTTTTTACATAGAACGTACGTGGGGACATCGAAGGGCTACTCAGCTCTTCATCTCCTTTAACCATAATAAACTGGGGTTACCTGTCTCCAAGCATACGTTGTCCACTTGGGTAGCAGAATTTATCGCCTGGGCGTACAAGGCAGCTGACCTCCACTTGCAGGGTCGAGTCACGGCCCACCGTGTCAGGGCGAAAGCCGCGTCAGTAGCTCATCTCTGCTCTTTTCCGTTGGTAGACATCTGCCGGGCTGCTACTTGGTCTTCAAGCCAGAATTTTGCAGCCCACTACTGCCTCGAGAGAGAGAGTCCCAAAGGGAAAGTGCTTTCGGACAGGCGGTACTCCGTAATCTCTTTGAGGTTTAGGCAACTCCTACCCTCCGGCCCTTGTGTTGGGCTACCTACGGAGGCGTTCTCAGAGGATATTCTTATCACGGATGCTGAGGCTCTTGTTGAGAGGGAGCCATTTTTTCAGCTTAGGGTTCCCGGTAGCCTAGAGCTGGGGAGTCCCATATATGAGGACTGACTTCCTGCTTGGTCCTGGAGAAAGAGTAGTTACTCACCTGTAACAGGTGTTCTCCAGGAGCAGCAGGAATCAGTCCTCACGACCCTCCCTCCTCCCCTGGAGTTGCAGTCATATCATTTATTTTGGTTTTTGCTGTCTTTTAGCTATGTCATCAGACTGGGCAAGATGGCACCCTTGGGCGGGAAGGGGACCGCACATGCGCGCTGCATTCCCAAAGGCTTTCTTTGAAAGCTGGGGAAATGCTCCGCACGGGGGCTCTGTCGGTGCCGACATCACCCATATGTGAGGACTGATTCCTGCTGCTCCTGGAGAACACCTGTTACAGGTGAGTAACTACTCTAACCGTGTGTATGGTGGATCTGCCACCAGAGCCTGGAGTTCGTTCACTCTACGAGCGGATGTGAGGGCCACTAGAAAAGCCACTTTCTATGACAGGTAACAAAGGTAACAAGTGGCCAGGGGCTTGAACGATAGTTTGATGAACTGAGAGAGCACCATGTTGAGGTTCCATTCCGCTGCTGGCAGGCGGAGAGGCTTGGATAACAGGAGGTCCTGGAGGAACATGGAGACTAGGGGCTGGCTTGAGAGGGTTTTCCTTCATAGGGTTGCGGTGAGCGGCTATGGCTCTCAGATGCACCCTCACAGAGTTTGATTTTAGCCTGGTGTGCGACAGGTGTAGGAGATACTGAAGAATGAATTGCACCTGGCAAGAGAAGGGATTCTCCTCCTTCTTCGCACACCAGAGAACCTTCTCCACTTAAAGGCATATGTCCGTCTGGTGGAGAGTTTTTGGGAGGCCAGTAGGACCTCCTCGACTTCCTCAGGAAGATTGAAAGGGGCCAACGCTACCCTTTCAGCAGCCATGCTGTTAGTGTTAGCAACCCCAGGTTGGAGTGCAGGAGGGAGCCCTCCTCCTGGGACAGGAGGTCCAGGGCCCGGCCCAGTCGGACTGGGGGTGCCACTGACAGGGAAAGCAGCAGAGAGAACCACGGTTGCCTGGGCCACCTGTGGGCGATTAGTAGACTGATGCCCTCTCGCTCTGGACCTTGAAGAGGGTCTTGGCAATTGGGGAGGGGGGGGGAATGCAAAGAGTAGGCCTTCTGACCACAGGATCAGGAAGGCGTCTGTCACCACTCTCCCTGGGTGCGGTTGGCGCGAGCAAAAGCGAGGTAGCTGTGCTTTGTCCGGGGAGGTAAAGAGATCTATCATAGGCCTGCCCCAGAGGTGGAAGAGCTGCTTCATTACCCTGGGGTTCAAATGCCACTTGTGTGGGCGAAGAACTCTGCTCAGCCTGTCCGCTAAGCAGCTATCCTGTCCTGGCAGGTACACCGCTCGTAGGATCGTGCCGTTGCTCACTGTGAAGGAGAGGAGGGCTACCGCCTCCTGGCAGAGGGAGTACAAGCCCATGCCTCCCTTCTTGTTGATGTAAAACATTGCAACCTGGTTGTTCATCTGGATCAGCACAGGTCAGTGCCGCAGGCAGTGGTGGAATGCCTGCAGGGCTAGAAAGACTGCCCTGAGTTCTAGGAGGTTGATCTGCAAGAGTCACTCCTGAGACTAGCTGCCTTGTGTGTGGCGGTCCCCGCAATGCGTCCCCCATCCCAGGAGGGAGGCATCTGTTATCAGGTGCGACACAGATACCTGGAAAGGCATTCCTGCCTGGAGGTGGCATAAGTTTTGCCACCAGGTGAGGGTCTCCACCAAGTGGCATGTGACATTGACCCTGTCCCATAGCCTGCCCGTATCTTGAGTCCACTGTGAGTGGAGGCACCATTGGGCTGTCCACATGTGCAAGCGGGCTAATGATGTGACAGGGATCATGGAGGCCATGTGGCCCAACAGGCAGAAGAGGAGGTGAGCTGGTACTGACCGGTGGTGTTGTACCTCCCCTGCCAGTTGCATGAGGCGGTCTGCCCTTTCTCTTGGGAGGATGTCCTTGACTTACAACGTGTCCAACTGAGCCCCTATGAACTCCAGATTTTGGAATGGAGAGAGATGGGATTTGGGGTAGTTGATGACAAACTCCAGGTGCTGCAGTAGGAGGGTTGTTTGCTCTGTGGCCTCTGAAGCCGAACTCCCTCTGATTAGCCATTTGTCCAGGTAGGGAAAGACAAAGGCTTCTTGTAGGCACAGGTGGGCAGCTACCACTGCCAAGCATTTGGTAAAGACTCTTGGAGAGGAGGCCAGGCCGAAGGGCATCACTCTGTACTGGCAGTGCCCTCCTCCCAAGATGAACCGTAGGTACTGCCTATGGGAGGAATGGATTAGGATGTGTGTGTATGCATCCTTTAGATCCAAGGAGCACAACTAATCTCCCTGGTGGAGGTATGACAGCAGTGTTCCAAGGGAGAGCATCTTAAACTTCTCCCTCACCAGAAACTTGTTGAAGTTCCTCAGGTCTAGTATGGGCCTGAGGCCCCCAGTTCTTTTTGGGACGAGGAAGTATTTTGAGCAGAAGCCTTTTCTCTACAGGTGTTTGAGTACAGGCTTCACTGCCTTGTCCTTGAGCAGACCTGCAAGTTCTGAGAGCAGAAGAGTCTGGTGAAGGAAAGGTTGCACAGGCTCTCTTGGAAAGAACTTGGGTGGTAACTGTTGTAAGCAGAGGAGGTATCCCTCCTTTACCACCTGCAGCACCCAATGGTCTGAAGTGACCTTGGCCCATCTGTGGACAAAGAGTGCCAGGCGGCTCCCTTTGGGTTAGTGAAGGCTCCAGGGGAAGGGGCTCCCAGCTCCCCTCTTGTTGGGCTGGAGCTAGGGCTTCTGAGCTCCTTGTCCCTGTATCTTGGGGTGAGAACCCTGCTGCCTGTTCTAGTGCAGACAACACCGAGACATCCCCATAGATCCGTCTCCCCCGGCGCCTCGGTGCCATTCTCCTCTGGAGGAAGTGGCCTTCCATGACTTTGTCAGGGATATGGCCGGAGCCCTCTCAGTACAAACTGAAGCGGAAGAGAATCTTCGCACAGAGGAAATGGAGATCCTCCAGTTGGAGTCTCCACCCAAGAAAACTCTCACAGTGCCGGTGCAGCCAATTCTCAAGTGGCTACTTCTGAGTGGGAGACCCCGGCATTGGTGCAGGTGGTCAGCCAACGCTTCAATGCCATATAACACGTCAGGAAGGGGTCAGGGATTAGTAGTGGGTTTCACTGGTCTGCCTTAATAACAGTCTATTAACTTTTTCACCATGAACTTGTCCAAACCTTTTTGAAACCCAGCTATGCTAACTGCTTTTATCAATCACCCAGCAACGAATTCCAGAACTTTTAACATAGGGAGGATATTCAAAGGCATTTACATCGTTTGCAGACCTGAAAGAGCGCTGGGAGAGATAAGAAGAGAACCAGGATAGTCCAGAGCCCTTAAAACCAAGCAAGGACAGGGTATCGAGGAGAAGCTTGTCTCTACTTTGGAGCGCTGGGTTAAGAAGGCATTGCCTTGGTCTATCTGTTGCGGAACCGGCCATTTTCAGAGGGTTTGCATGCTTGTTCTGAAGCTGGTGTAAATGTGTCAAACAGAGCTCCCGCCATGGTCAAGAACAGATTCAAATCCCAGGAAGGCACCAGTGGCCTGCGAAGGGATCACAGTTGCTTGACTGCTCTGAGAAAATGCACTATATCTGGGTGTGACACGATAGCAATACCCTGCACTTCCTCTCCTCTTCCTCCTTTCTCAGTCTCTCTGGATAACTCTCTAATCCTTCCTGTTTCCTCAGCTTGCAACCTTGGGGTTGTCTTTGACTCCTCTCTCTCTTTCTCCACACACATCCATCTGATAGCTAAGACCTGCAGTTTCTTTCTCTATATAATCAACAAAATCCACCCATTCCTTTCTGAACACACTACTAAGACGCTTATCCACTCCTTAATCACCTCCTGACTTGACTACTGTAACCTTGCTGGTCTCCCTTTGAATCATCTTTCTCCCCTTCAATCTGTTCAACACTCTGCTGTGCAGCTAATCTTCCGCCACCCTCGTCATGCCCATGTTGCCCCTCTTCTCAAGTCACTTCATTGGTTCCCTATCCGTTTACGCATCCAGTTCAAACTTCTCCTGTTGACGTATAAATGCATTCATTCTGCAGCTCCTCACTACCTTTAGAAACATAGAAATATGACGACAGAAAAAGACCACATGGCCTATCTAGTCTGTCCTTCCATATCAACAACTACAACAGTCTCCTTTTTTCCTTTAGAGATCCTCTGTGTTTGTCCCATGCTTTTTTGAATTCAGTTACTGTCCTCATCTCTACCACCTCCACTGGCAGACTATTCCATGGATCCACCACTCTTTCCGTAAAGAAATATTTCTGCAAATCACTCCTGAATCTATCCACCTTCACCCTTTCTTCTCTTATCTCTCATTACACTCACCCTCGGGAACTCCGTTCTTCTGGCAAACTGCTTCTATCTGTGTCCTTTTCTTGTATTGCTAACTCCAGACTTCACTCCTTTCACCTTGCTGCACCTTATGCCTGGAACAAACTACCTGTGTCTGTACACCAGGCATCTTCTCTGACCCTTTTCAAATCCAGGCTGAAAACGCACTTCTTCGCTGCTGCTTTTGGATCTTGACTCACCTGATCTCTTTGTTTCTTTACCTTCCCCCTTGTTTTATCCCTGTCTACACCCTCTGTATTGTCTGTCTTGACTAGATTGTAAGCTCTGATGAGCAGGAACTGTCTCTTACATGTCTGTGCAGCGCTGCGTATGACTTGAAGTGCTATACAAATGCTCAGTAGTAGTAGCAGTAGTAGTAGTACTTGGCTGCCGCATCACCCTTGAACGAGCCATCAAACAGTATAAAAAGATAGTCAGACTTACGAAAGGAACTCAGAACCTCCAAGTACCAGAGAAGCACCCTTCAAACATCCATAAGGTGAAGATACTTATTCTTCCCTCGACACAGCTCCTTTGAGAAGGAGGACAGGCAGATTACTTCGTTCACATGAAAGGGAGAAATCACCTTAGCTAAGAAGGAAGACACAGACCAAATGAAAACGGCCTCCTTTGAAAGACAGACAAGGATCTAGGTAAGACAGACCCAAACTCGGAAATCCACCTTGCAGAACAAAATCGCAACCAAGAAGACCGTCTTGTGCATCAAATCCTTCAAAGTAGTGTACTTCAACAGTTCAAAGGACACCAACATCAGGCCCTGAGCACCAGACACAGATCCCAGAAAAGGACCACAGATCGGAGGGGAGGACGCAGACACTAAACTCCTGGAGAAAGTATAAGACATCCGGGTGCAAGGCTAGAGACTTACCAGCCACCGGATCTCAGAAACAGGCCAAAGCTGCCACCTGAACCTCCAGGGACCTAGTTGAAAGGCCCTTCTCCAGGCCATCCTGTAGAAAAGCCAACAGAGAGGACACTTTGGCCGCCTCTGGAGCCAACTGCTGAGCGCTGCACCAGCTCTCAAAGAGACACCAGACACGCACATATGCTAGCTTGGTAGACCACCACTGGGCTCCGAGCAGAGTGGAGACCACCACCAGAAAGTAGCTTTTAAGTGCTAACTGTCTCCTTTCAAGACACAAGCCATAAGCGAGAAGGAAACCAGTCCTCCAGGACGACCAGTCCCTGCCACAACAGGCCCCCAAGAGGGACGGCAACTGGAGGCACCTGCAGGAGCCACATCAGGTCTCAGCTCTTCTCGGCCAATCTGATGCACCAGAATAATTCTGCCTGGATCGCGATCTATACTTTGAAACACAAGTTCCAGCAAGGGCCACAGCATCGATATCCTCAGACCCTGTTTCTGTGCGGTGACTGAAGAAGCAGCAAATTTTGGCAATGGAGCGGGTCACCATCAGATCCATTTCGGGGTGACCCCGGTGGTGCAGAATCAACTGAAATGCCTCCTGACTCAACTCCCACTCTCCAGGATCTAGAGAGTGCTGGCTGAGGAAGCCTGCTTCCACACTGTCCACCCTGGCAATATGCTGAGCTGACAAGGCTAGGAGGTTCTTTTCCGCCCAGTCAACAGGAAAACCATCTCTAGAGCTACCCCAGCACTCCTCGTGCCACCTTGCCAATTAACATAAGCCACTGTTGTGGCACTGTCCAAAAACACATGAACGACCTGACCCTTGACCAGGGGCCAGAAATACAGAAGAGCCAACCTGATGCCGTCGTCTTGAGGCAATTGATGGACCATACTGTTTCCCTATGGTTCCAAAAGCCCTTGGCCGTACAGTCTTGGCAATGGGCTCTCCAGCCCGACAGACTGGCATCTGTCGTCACAAAGATTCATGAGAAATTGTAGAGTGGCATGCCCTTCCTCAGATGACAGGGCTGCTGCCACCACTGCAGGCTGGCCTTCACCACCATTGGGAATGAGAGCCAACGCTCGAGCTCCTGAGAACTCGAGGACCACCAAGTCAGCAAGGACCACTGGAGCAGTCGCATGTGAATACGCGCCCATGGCACCACCTCTATGGTCGCCGCCATCAATCCGAGGAGCTGAAAATAATCCCAGACTCTGTGGAACTGCTCAGCACAGAACAGCACCAGGCAATCCAACAATCTCTTGATTTTCTCCTCTGGCAGGAAAATTCTGCCCACTCGACTGTCATGGTACCTCAGACCGGAGGGCCGGGGGTTCAAGTCCTACCTGGGGAGAGCAATCTTAGGCCGGAGAGACTGGGGTTTCGAGTCCTATAGGCACTCCTTGTGGCCTTGGGCAAGCCACTTAACCCTCCGTTGCCTCAGGTACACATAGATTGTGAGCTTTTCGGAGACAAGGGAATGTATCCAGTACCTGCTTGTAGTAATTACATAATGTAAACCGCTTTGATTGAAGGATAAGGTGGTATAGAAAACTGGTTAAATAAATAAATAATGTATTGTTTCATGGTTTGGTGATTAGGATCTACCCTGATCTCTCTAGGGAGACACAAAAGAAACAGCTTGAATTTTTACTCCTCCATCCAGGGGTTCAATAGCTGGGAAGGATCTTTTTTCTAAAGCATCCTTGCAAATGTCTGATCAAATATCAGTCCAATTTCAATATTTTTTTATGAGCTCTGTTAGCCTTCATGAATGCCCGTTGTTTGGAGGCCTCTATTGACTCTCCAGTATTAAGTGAGTAACTTAGGGAAGCCTTTTGTTAAACTCAGTAATTTTCCTGCATTTTTCTGTTTTGGACTTTATTTGCTTTGAGTTCTTCCCCCCTGAATTGAGGGCTTGTGAGTATTAATTTTGTTAGCTAATGTGAAATATTTTGTATTTTCACATTTTTCTTGTATATATTATTGTATGCTAATTTTCTGTACAAGACTGAATCTTGGATGCTTGTTTAAATTGCATAAATATAAAATAAAAAATAAAAAAATGTGCTCCCAGGAACTCCAGGGATCAGGAAGGCAATGTTCCGTCTAATTTTCTGTAGGCTGTGTGTGCATAAAATATCAGCTGTGCAGCTTTTGAAGAAAGGTTAAATTTTTTGTGCGCCACATAACGACACTCAGAGTTATATACTTTAAAATTTGACTACACGTCAGAATATAGTATGTACACCACATTGATTTTAATCAAATTAAATGAAAATAGACGATTACTAAATGAAGCGGAAAATTTCTAGTAATTACAATCACAAATGCGGTATTATTTCAGTTACTTTTTATTGAAAGTCATTGTTATTTCATGTAAATAATTTATGTATGGAAGAAGAATTCATTCTCAAAAGTTTTCTCTTCGATCTTTCAAATTTACCCAGTCTGAATACATTTTATCAAGGTCTACTGATCCGCCATCTTGAAGATGACTCTTAACACGCATCAGCATTTCCAAATGTTCTAACTTTAAGCGATTCCTTATTTTGGTTTTTAAAATAATAAATAAATCTAAAAGGCTGGATGAGATTAATTAAAATAACAATAATAAAGGCTCATAAATGAAAACGTGTATTGATCAACACCCATTAAAAGAACAATAAAACAACATAGTGGACAGGTAAAAAACAAATCATCAAATATTAAATGTAACAACCACAGAAAACGAAGGGCAGTGAGTGAACTCACAGAACACCTTTTGTTAAGGAGTGATAAATAAACTGTCTATTAGAAGAGATAAAAATCCTAAATACATATATACTCACTGATGCGCACTGTGAAGCTTTCTTAGGGTGAGGGGGTTCCTAAATAGAGAGACCTCCTCCGCCCCTCCCACAGCCCTGATTGGGCTGGAGCTCCCTGGCCATGTGGTGCTTGGTTTGGGGAGGCCGGGAACGACGGCGGCGGCAAGATCGGGCGCTTCCGCCCCTCCCACAGCCCCGATTGGGCTGGAGCTCCCTGGCCATGCAGTGCTTGGTTTGGGGAGGCCAGGCATGATGGCGGCGGCAAGATCGGGCACTTCTGCCCCTCCCACAGCCCTGATTGGGCTGGAGCTCCCTGGCCATGCAGTGCTTGGTTTGGGGAGGCCAGGCACGATGGCGGCGGCAAGATCCGGCGCTTCCGCCCCTCTCACAGCCCCGATTGGGCTGGAGCTCCCTGGCCATGCAGTGCTCTGGTTTGGGGAGGCCGGGCACACCGGTGGCGGCAAGATCGGGCACTTCCGCCCCTCCCACAGCCCCGATTGGGCTGTAGTTCCCTAGCCATGCAGTGCTCTGGTTTGGGGAGGCTGGGCACACCGGCGGCGGCAAGATCGGGCACTTCCGCCCCTCCCACAGCCCCGATTGGCTTAAGCTCCCTGGCCACGCAGTGCTCTGGTTTGGGGAGGCCGGGCACGCCGGCGGCGGCAAGATCAGGCACTTTCGCCCCTCCCACAGCCCCATCTGCTTGTCCTCTTTGTGTGCTCTGTTGTAAGTTATGTGCGCTCGCTCGGAGAAGTGTGTGCGCGCGCACACGCGCACAGCTTAGAGGGAACAGTGCAGGAAGGCAACAACTGGCTCTGCTCGACTGATTACCCAGCCGAGGCTTTCCAGAAAGGACACCACTTGGGACGCCGCCCAAGACGCTTCTGAAAGGGAATGGGTCCAGATGAGCCAGTCATCCAGAAATGGATGCACACAGATCCATCAGCACTGCAGCTGCTACCATCATGACCTTGGAGAACATCCTCGGGGTGGTGGATAGTCAGAAAGGGAGGGCAGCGAACTGATAGTGCGAGTCAAGCATGGTAAAATGCAGATACCTTTGCTGATCCACCCAGATCAGGATATGAAAATACGCCTCGGCCAGATCCAGAGAAGCCAAGAACTCCCCTTGGCCTACTGTTTGAATTACAGAGCGCAAGGTTTCCATCCAGAAGTGCAGAATGTGCAATTGCTCCTTGACCTCCTTGAGGTCCATAATGGGCCGGAAGGAACCTCCTTTTTGGACACCATAAAATAGATGGAGTATCTGCCCTTGCCCTGCTTGTCTGGGGGTATTGGCACCATCGTCTTTAGGAGCATTAACCTGTCCAAGTTGGTCAGCATAGTAGCACTTTTGATTGCAGAAACGTAAGGGGAAATGATGAATCAGCTCTTTACATTCCAGGACACAACTGAACTGAATGGTATTTAGCACCCAACGATGCTTGGTAACCCAAGCCCATTCCTGAAAGAAAAGGTAAAGCCTGTCTTCAACCGGAGGAACCACGGAATGGGCCCCAAAACCTTCATTGCGCAGCCTGGGAGGGTTCTCCTCTGGATGGGACTGTCCCTGGGCCCACATGCTCCACAAAAGGGTGAGAACGAGCCCAAAGCCTGGAGCAAGAGGGGAAGAAAGGTTTTACAGGTCAGCAATGACGAGAGTCCCTAGACCCTCTGGGGGTCTGGCCTGCGCATCCTCGGTGGAGAGGCAGAGACTGACGAGAAAGGGGCACCAGCTCCTTCATATGTCCCCTGGACCAGTCTTCCGGAAGGTGATAAGATTTTGTCTTGTCCAGGTCCTTCACCAGCTTCTCCAAATCAGCTTCAAAAAGAAGCTTCCCCTTAAAGCCAGTTGGGCCACTCGGGCTTTGGAAGATGTGTCCGTCGCCCAGTGCTGGAGTCAAAATCAATGCCATGACACTGTTATCAGGGCACTGTCCCTGGCTGCCAAACGAACCAGGTCATACATGGCATCAGAAAGGAAGGCCATAGCTGACTCCAAAAGACGGCTAGAATCATCCGGTGGAAGAGACTGAATCCACTGGTGCAGGGCTCGAGATGTCAGGTTGGCACATACCGCCATCTGAAGAATAGTAGCTGCTGTGGCAAACTGGTTCTTCATCAACGAATCCACCTTTCGGTCCAGAAAATCCTTTAAGGTTGATCTGCCTTCCACAGGAATGGTAGTCTATTTGGTAACAACTGTGACCTATGCATCCACCTTAGGAATATCAAACAACCCAATGTACTCCTTCTCCGGCAGAGCGTAGATCTTCTTATACATCCGAAGCCTCTTAGGTGGAGAGTCAGGAGCTTCCCAATCTGACCGGACCATATCCTTGACCACGTCCAGGAATGGGAAGACAATAGTGGATTTCTACACCCCTTGAAGGGGCGAGTGCACCTTTGGCTCCTGCTCCGCACCAGGCCCTGGCAATTAAGACCACCAGTTCCTCCTTCTGGAATAGGTGGATCACACTGGCCTCTTCACAATCCTCCGAAGGCAAGAGTACTTCATCCAAGTCAAAGCTCAATACTAAGCTATCTGAATCCAAGTCACATTTTAAATGCCTACTGTAAGTAGAATGAAGCACCCCTTGTCTGAATATCTGTCAGTTTCATGAAGTACTGTTGAGTAATGGGATTTCCCTCTAAATATTCATGTTGCTGTGGAAGACACCTAATACAAAATAAGTTGTTTGGTTGATAATCTTTTGAAATACTTATATTGAGCATTTCCTTCTTTCAGAGGCTGCCAATGATGGCTCAAAAGGAACGACTGTAAATGGAGTTGATGTATAAGGGTATGGTGCAGCTCTATATAAAGAAGAGAGATAGTGCCATTATAATGGTTATTATTTGCATATGGTTCCCAGCAATGGTTAGATTTAATTTAAAGAACCTATCAGTATGGGCTTTGTTTTGTTCTAGGTAATTTTATAAAGTTATTCCTGCATGTATGTGGCCACATATATGCATAAATGACTTCTTATAAAAAACAGGCATGAAAGTATGCATTTTGGCATGAAGATGCGTATGTTTCCAGTAGGTATTGCAGGGGTACCATTTAGAAGAGTGTGGGTGGAGTTTTCATTTACAGGTACATAAGAACATAAGAAATGCCATACTGGATCAGACCAAGGTCCATCAAGCCCAGTATCCTGTTTCCAACAGTAGCCAATCCCGGCCACAAGTACCTGGCAGTTTCCCAAAAAGACACAGGTTGCACAATGCTTGTATTGGGGCAAGCAGTGAATTTCCTGGGTCCTCTTTATATAGATTAAACTTTCATATACAGGTATACCATAAATTCCGCGTGTACATGTGGTAAAGTAGATGTGAGCAAGTGTTAAGTAATTGCACTTACACTCAATGTGTGTTCTCTGCCACAAAGTAACATAGTATATGACACAGTTGAAGACCAGTATAGTCCATCTAGTCCGCCCAGCAAGGTGGTAAGAGTAGGTGCACCTGCCGTTCTGTGCAGGTCACCACTCCATATGCCTTTGTTTAGGGGTGTACCCATCGCTCCGTGTAGGTCACCCCTATTTGTTGGGATGACCTACACACCTACACTAGTATTTTCTAAAGACAAGTACAAGTCTGTTATAAAATAGCATTCTGTGATAGGATTGGATATATATTGAATGTCATTTGGTGAATGGATTATCCCCAGTAATTGATCTCAGTTTATATTGTTTTATAAAATACTGCCTATGTAAGTGCTTCTATAGGTGCCTATCCCTGGCACCCTGTTAAAAATGATCCTCTATGGGGCTGATTTTGAAAGGAGCCGCATAAAGATACACACCATTTATACGCTTGTCACCTATTTTCAAGGACATATTCATTTACTTTAGGCAGCTGCTATTCTGTATGCATACGCATAAATCCTACTGCGGATACTTTCAGTGTGGGTAATGCACAGAGGCAAAGTTTTGGTAGAACATAGGTGGAGCACAAATTTACACATTTCAGTTATAAAATACTATAATTTACAAACATGTTTGAAAAATCAAGACATTTACGTCTGCACTAGAACAGGCATAAGTTCCCGTGGTTTTTGCACCACTAATACTCCTATTACCCTCCATGGGTCCATTTAAATGTATCTTGGTGTTTGGCAATATTTTTGAAAACAAGTAGTCCATGTTTTTCTTACCATTAGTTGTCTCTGTACACGTTCATTCTTTTCTGCCTCTGTAACACGACTCTCTTCATTACGGTCATCCAAGATGCCTTCATTTGTGAGGTCTGCACTATACATGGTATATTCCATGCCATCCTCATACAGACTCTCACTGACATATTCCCGTACTGGCTCACAAATAGGAGGTGGTGGTGGAGGTGGTGCTGTCATGATTATCTGTAGCTCCTCTCTAGCTTTCAACAAATCATCCTGGGCTTCCCTTGCCTTTCAAAGAAACGAAGATATATATTAGCTAAAATATTCAGAAATATTTTTAGCAAATAAAACATTTATCAGACTGGGAATACTGAATTCAATGACAGATCAGAAAATTTACACATCAACACCTCTCCCTTGAGAAAAGGTGGAGACAAAGTAAACTTACTCGGTGTTGCCACTCGCCAGCTTCCTCCTCTTTGCGCATTTTTGCCTCTTCCAAAAGAGCAATTTTGGCTGTGTATTCTGCAAGTTCAGCAGCCTGTCAAAAAGAAATGCTGAAGCTGAATTTCAAAGCTTTAGGACAATTTTCAAAAGAAAATGACATCTGATCAGATGGTAACCTCTCTGTGGAGAGGACAGAGTGATCATCCAACTACCTGTGTGGAAGAGATCCAGGAATTTATCACTGACAGAAATGGAAAGAGGAATGAAAACATCAAAATTTATTAAAGCATAACATTAGCTGTAAAACAAATTTATTGGGACGGAATGGAGGACAATTCCTTTTTATATTTCATAATTTAAAAAAAAGCTTTTTCTACAGCTGCATATTTTCTAGTGATATGTGAAAAGCTGCTATTAAACAGAATACTGAATATATTTTATTTTGCAAGTTTTGGCTGGCCTTCAAATAATCTAACCAGTCGCAGTTTTATAGACTATCATACTGCATATTCTGTATATAGTCTACATATCAAAGGCATTGCTCAGCCTAACATTTAACTGAATAGCAGAATTCTGTTGTCATATTACAATACTGGATTTAATTACAGCTCAGTATCAACTACATAATACACAGCAGATCTTAGGACACATAGCATAGTTATACACCTGTGGCAGGTGTTCTCCGTGAACAGCAGGAGTAAGTCCTCACATATGGGTGATGTCCCCCGACAGAGCCTCACACGGGAACGCTCCCCAACTTCCACCAAAAGCTTTTGGGAGCATCCATTGCGCATGCGCATCTGTCTTCCTGCCTGCCACGGCACCATCTTATCTTCAGTAGGATACAAAAGCTAGTAACCAAAACAACTCCATGGGGAGGTGGGAGAGTTGTGAGGGCTTATTCCTGCTGTTCACAAAGAACACCTGCCATGGATGAGTAACTACACTTTCTCTGTGAACAAGCAGAAAGAAATCCGCACACAGGAAACCCAGTGCTCCATGGTGCTTGAATGATATCAGGGATGCCAAACGCGTACTCAGAAAACTGGAAAGAAAATGGAGGCGTGACAAGTCACAGGACTGGCCCTTTACCGATCCAAGCAGGTGGAATTCAACAACCTGATCAATGAGCGCAAGCAACAACACCATACCAACCTAATCATGAGATCAGCCAACAAACCAAGGGAGCTATTCAACATTGTGCAGAAGCTCACCAAAGATGCCACTCAGCAATGCATCCACCACCTGGACCCACAAGAATTTGAAAACTACCTAATAGCAAAGAACTCCAACCAAATGAGCACCCCTCTCCCCCAGGCACACAACCTGGAGATGACGGATCATCAGCAAACCTGGGATGACTTTAGCATACCCTCACCACAGCAAACAGAGGACATAGTGAACGCCCTTAACACGACAACCTCACCATCTGACCCGTGCCCAGTGACATGGATCAAAGCTACTAGAAGCCAGCTAAACCATTACCTCCACAAAATCGTTAAGGAATCCATCCAGCAAGAACATATGCCGCAATCCCTCAAGCAGGCCACGATACGTCCAATACTCAAGAGCAATACGCTAAGTCCCTCTGATCCAAAATCCTACCACCCCATCTCTAACTTTCCTTTCCTCACTAAAATCATCGAAAAGACCGTGCAGAGGCAATTACAGGATCACATAGATATGAATGCTCCACTTGACGCCCACCAGCATGGTTTTAAACCACAGCACAATGTGGACACTCTGCTCTGCTCTGGCAGTACAGATGGCCCGGATATGCCCCTTTCAGAATCAGGCTCCACGTGTTTTAAACTGAAGGATTTATGACCTGGTCCATTTCAGGAACTGTTTGGCTTGTGGAAAGATTTTCCTTTAGAATTAAGGGGGATTCAGGATTATTATGGGTTTGGACATACTGAAAACTTGGTTATTTGAAGGGCTCACTGAAGGTTCTTAAAGGAATATAGAGGATCAGAATTTAGATTTGGGATGGGAGCAGAAGTTTTATCACATTTAAGACTAAACAGAGAAAAAATTTTTTCATTCAATATGTATTCAAACTCTGGAATTCGACAACCTCCTAAGGGGCATGGACAACATAAAGAACGGGTTCCTGCTAGTGTTCATGGACATCTCAGCAGCTTTTGACACTGTGTTCCACACCATACTGCTTCAATGCCTGCAGCAGATCAGATTAAGTAAGAACACCCTAAAGTGGTTTACCTCCTACCTAAAGGACCAGATGCAGCTCTCTCATCTATACTCTTTAATATATACATCCAACCCATATGCAACTTCAAACGCAACAAACTACATTACCACCTGTAAGCAGACGATATTATGGTATATGCCCCAATTGCCGTGCAATCACCGGATATGACATTGATGACAAGCTGCCTTGAGGACATGAACACCTGGCTTGCCGCAAACAACCTGACAGTCAACTTTGATAAAACGGAGGCTATGTTCATCACTAGAGACTCGACATTCAAGCCGCCTCAATCAGCATTCTAAGCAAAACTATAACAATCAAGGACAAAGTGAGGTACCTAGGCATCACCTTGGACAGGACCCTGAACTTCCAATCTCACATTGCTAAGACTGCAGCAAGAGCCTATCACCGATTGAGGACCATCGGAAAACTCAAACCGATCCTTGATCAGGACCACTTCCGCACAGTTTGTCAAGCAGTCATCACCCCGCTGCTAGACTATGGAAACTCCTTATACCAAGGACTCTCCCTGCAGTCCATTCACCCACTTCAAATGGTGCAGAATACTGCAGCACGCATCATCACAGGCACCGCAAGATCAGAGCATATCACCCCCGTCATGCGACAGCTGCACTGGCTCCCAATAATTGCAAGGGCAAAATTCAAATCAATCCTGAACATTTTCAAAATCTTCCACCACCACTCAGCAGATGCACTCCAGGACATAATAACCAAGGAAATCAGTAACAGGCCTAGAATAGCCAATAATGACAACAGGATCACCATGCCCACTGGTATTCACAAGACCAAGCAAGCTACATCTAAGAGAGCTCCCTCACTACTGGCGCCTGCATTATGGAACTCCCTCCCCATGAATTTAAGGATCCTAAATGATACCAAGGACTTCCACAAGGCGCTCAAGACCCTCCTCTTCACCGAGGCCTATAAGCAACCACCATAAGTTGCCAAGCATCAGACACCACCCAAGTGTCCCACCTCTCTGCCACAATTAGACCTATAAGCAGATAGTATTTATGTATGTGAGTCGTATATGTTTATGTTTATTGACTTGATTGACCGCCTTTCAGTGATAAAGAGAGCGGTTTACAAAAAATAAATCTTCATACACCCCTCCTGTTGAATGTATACCTCCTAATGTGTTGTTGACCACTTTGATTGAAGGATAAGGTGGTATACAAAACTGTCTAAATAAATAAATAAAATGAATATGGGACTCCCAAGCTACAAGTTACCGAACACAAAAATATCCCAACTGGGGAAACAAGAACCAGGAGAACAACATGCGTAGTCCTTCTTTGGGACTCTACTGATTCAGTGTCCATTGCAGACATCTACATTAGGGTGTCTTTTTCGGTAGCCTGGATGGATAGAAGGGCCGGTAGGAAGGAGATGAACCTAAGTCTCAAACAGATGCTGGAGTACAGCTTGGCTGAAGTTACTGTCATGCCGGGAATCCCCATCGAAGCAGTTAAGGGCTGTAAAGGTGTGGACGAGGACCACGTGGCAGCTCTGCAAATCTCCTCCAAGGAGACTGAGTGCAGACTGGCCACAGACACAGCCATGGCCCAGACATTGTGGGCCGTGATATGACCCTCGAGGCTGACTAGTGCCTGAGCATAGGCAAAGGAAATTCAATCTGCAACCCAAATGGACCACGTGCGTTTGGAGACAGACACACCCAGCTCACTAGGATTAAAAGAGATGGGTGGAATGCTGATATGTTCTTGCCCAGGCCAGATTTATTTTATTTAGCAATGCTTATATACTGCTTTTCAATGGGTCAAAGCAGTGTACATTCAGGTATGGTATATATTTCCCTTGTTCCTGAAGGGTTCACAATCTGTTTTTTGTACCTAAGGCAATGGAGGGTTAAATGGCTTGTCCAAGGCCACAAAGAGCACCTGTGGGACTAGAAACTCCAGTCCCTCTGGCCTCAGGTTGCTATCCTCCAGGGGGATTTGAACCTGTGGCTCTCTGGCTCAAGGCAACTTTCCTCAATCACAAGGCCACTCCTCCCTCCTAGATAGAAAGCCAGAGCATGTTTGCAGTCCAACATGTGAAGCTGGGCTTCTGCCTTGTTAGCATGAGGCCTGGTAAAGAAGGTGAGCAATACCACTGACTGGTTGAGGTGGAAAGCTGAGACCACCTTGGGCAAGAAGTGCAGATGGATATGCAGTACCACCTGGTTGTGATAGAACCTCATGTTCGGAGGATGAGCCACCAAGCCCTGAAGCTCGCAGACCCGGCAAGCTGAGGTGAGAGCAACGAGGAAAACAACCTTCCTGGTCAGAAATTTCAGGAGACAGGTTGCCAAAGCGGCATCAAAGGTGCTGACAGGAGCTGCCCCAACACCACATTCAGATCCCATGCCACTGGTGGAGGCTTAATTGGAGGCCTCAACAGAAGCAGACTCTGCATGAAACAGACCACCAGCAGCTGAGCTGAGATTGTCTTCCCTTCCAAGCCGCTGTGTAGGCACCTATTGCGCTCAGGAGGATTCGCACTGAGTTGGACTTCAGGCCCGAGTTAGAGAGATGCAGGAGATATTCCAGCAAGCTTTTCACCATGCAGGAGAAGGGATCCAGTGCCTTATAACCACACCAGATGGAGAACCTGTGCCACTTGAAGGCTAAGGAGCAGCACGTCGAATCCCCGCGGGAGGCCAGAAGGACGTCGGTCACCTCCATGGCAGGCTGAGCTCCAACAGAACTATCTGCTCAGCATCCAAGCCATGAGGGCCAGTGACCTGACAGTGGGATGCAGCAGGATCCTGCCCTCCTGAAAGATGAGGTAGGGGTTGCAACCCAGCTGAAGAGGCTCCTGACGAGAGAGCTGAAGGTACAGGGAGAACCATGGCTGTCTGGGCTAGTACAGGACGATGAGAATCATGGGCCTCCTTGTCCACCTGAAGCATGAGTAGCGTCTTTGTCACCAGCGGAATCGAAGGGTACGCATAGAGCAGACCCACGCTCCAATTCAGGAGGAAGGCGTCCGAAGTCAGCCTATCCTTGGAAGCCATGCGAGAGCAAAAGCAACCCACTTGGGAATTGTGCAGTGTGGTGAAGAGGTCCACTGTCGAAGTGCCCCACTCCTGAAAGATGCGCTCCACCACTCTCTTGTTAAGGGTCCATTCGTGGGGCTGGAGGACACAGCTGAGATGTCCACCAGGGTACTGAGTTCCACAGAGAGGTAAGTTGCCCTCAGATCCATGCTGCGGGCAACTGCAAACTTGCAGAGGCGCATCACTTCCCAGCACAGGAGGTACGATCCCGTGATCCTCTGCTTGTTAACACAGAATACTGCCATCTGATTGTCTGAATCAGGACAACCCGGTTGGCCAGGGCTGTCTGGAATGCTTGAGGCATTTGCGATCGCCCACCGTTCCAGGAAGCTTATTTAGTGCAGTCTCTCCTGCTCCAACCATAGGCCCTGTGTCTGCAGCCCATCCAGATGTGCTCCCCAGCCCAATATGGACACATCAGTGGTCAGCATCCGGTGGAGTGGTGTCGACTGAAAGGGGAGGCCTTGGAGCAAGTGTTGTGGTTCCAGCCATCACTGTAGGGTTCCATGATGGGGGCGGTAACCGCCACTCAGTCCTGAGGCAGCCCATGGCATGCAGCCACTGAATGCTCAGAGTCCACTGAACCTGGTTCATCCTGAGACAGGCCAGCAGGGTCACATGCACTGTAGAGGCCACATGACCCAGCATCTGCAGCATCCCTTGGGTTGTTGCGTGCCGCTTAAGATGAATGGCGGAGACCACCTCTGTGAACCACTATAGGCAGTCCATTGGGAGAAAGGCTCAGGCCAGCGTGGTGTCTAGGAGGGCCCTGATGAACTCAAGCTGCTGTGACAGTCGGAGATGAGACGTGGGGTAGTTTATGACAAACCTCAGTCACTTGAGCAGCTGAATCGTCAGGTGGGTCGAGTGTTGCATGCCATCTGACATGGAGGTCTTTATAAGCCAGTTGTCTAAGTAGGGGAAGATGAAGACCCCCAGGGTCTGGAGGTAAACAGCGATGACCGCTAGACACTTCATGAAGACCCTGGGGCCGACACCAGCCCTAAGGGAAGTACTCTGCACTGGAAGTGCTGGCTGCCAAGCACGAAACACAGATACTTTCTGTGAAGAGAATGGATCAGGATGTGATTCAAGGAGCACAGTAAATCACCCTTAAGGAGATACAGGAGCAAAATACCCAGGGAGACCATCTTGAATTTTTCTTTTCTCGAACCAGAAAGAAGTTCAGGCCCTGAGGTCCAGGATGGGCTGGAACCCCTCCGTCTTTCTGGGGACGAGGAAGTACTGGGAGAAGAACCCTCGCCCCATCTGAGACAGGCGCACTGGCTCAATGGCTGATTCGGCAAACAGGGAGGTGACCTCCACCTGGAGGAGACCGCTGTGTTGCAGATCTAGAGGATATGCCCCTGGGAAGAATCAAGGCGGGAACTGGACAAAATGCAGCAGATACATGCATGATATGTAGCATCCAGGCATCCATGGTGATGAGTGGCCACCTCTGCACAAAGTGGACAAGCTGACTGTCCACCTGAGGAGGTGCCCTGGCAGTGAGAGGGTGATGGGCTATGCTCCTGAGGAAGGTGTCAACACCCGCTTGGCACGCCGTTGCTGGCGTGGAGCATGCGCCTTGGACTGAGTACCCTGGGAGCTCTGGTAACATAGTATATGACGGCATCTGGTAATACTGTTGTTTCTGCCTGTAGAAAGGCTTCATCCCTTGGTGTTTCTTCTTGGAGGGACCGCTCCAGTGGAAACAGGAGGCGCCAGTGAAATCAATGATGGTCCTCCCTCGGGCGTCTGTACGTTGGGGCATCAAAGCCCGAGACACTGGAAAGCACAGTTACTTACCTGTAACAGGTGATCTCTGGGAACAGCAGGAATAAGTCTTCAGATATGGGTATCGTCGGTACGGACGGAGCCTGCGCGGGAACGCTCCTCAGCGTCCAAAAGGAAAGCTTTTGGGAGCATCCCACAGCGCCTGCGTGCTGCCTTCCCGCCTTTCCCAACCGCCTCTCTCCAGTTCGAGTTTTAAGCTGAGACAAAGAGAGAGAGAGGAAAGGAAAGATAGAGAGATATAACTCCTAGGGGAGGTGGGTGGGTTGTGAAGACTTATTCCTGCTGTTCCCAGAGATCACCTGTTAGAGGTAAGTAACTGTGCTGTCTCCAGGAACAAGTAGGAATGAGTCTTCACATATGGGGACTCCCCAGCTAGAGATGCCAGGGAGATCCCCAAGGTTGTGAGTCCCTGAGAAGGGCTCTACCTCCCTCCATGGATCTCGGGCATCCAACCAGGGATGGGGGGTAGGAGTTGTTTAAGTATGGAACAGGTGTTTGAGAACAGCCTGACCAAACAAGGCATCCCGGCGGGAGTCCTTGTCCAAGCAGTAATGGGCTGTAAAGGTATGAACCGAGGCCCAGGTGGCCGCTCGACAGATTTGGTCGATGGACACAGAGTTTAGATGAGCCATAGAGGCTGCCATGGCCCTCACATTGTGAGCTGTGACGTGGCCCTCCAGAGAAAGGTTCTTACTCTGGTAGGCGAAAGAAATACACTGAGCAATCCAATTGGACAGAGTTCTCTTAGAGACTGGAAGTCCTAAATGAGAGGGATCAAAAGCAACAAAGAGTTGAGAGGACTTTCTATGTTGCTGTGTCCTTTGTAAGTAAAAAGCGAGTGCTCTTACAATCCAGGGTATGGAGATTCCTCTCTGCACTTGATGCATGAGGTCCTGGAAAAAAGACAGGTAAATACACCTCTTGATTTAGATGAAAAGGTGAAACCACTTTAGGCATAAAGTGTGGATTGGTCCTGAGGACTACCTTGTCATGATGGAACCTTGTATAAGGAGGATTAGCCACCAAGGCTTGCAGCTCACTGATGCGGCGAGCTGAAGTGACTGCAATGAGAAAAATAACCTTCCAGGAAAGAAATTTCAAGGAGGTAGTGGCTAAGGGTTCAAAGGGTGGCTTCATAAGCTGGCCAAGAACCAGATTCAAGTCCCATGCCACTGGAGGTGGTCTAATGGGAGGTTTAGTCAAAAGAAGGCCTCTCATGAATCTTGCTATAAGAGGATGAGAGGAAATAGGCTGTCCATTGAGAGGCTTAAGGGATGCTGCAATAGCACTCAAATGGACTCTTACTGAATTCGTTTTAAGGCCTGCATGGGATAAATGCAGCAAATACTCTAGTAAAGAATTCAGAGGTATTGCAAGAGGGTTAAGACCCTTCTCTGCACACCAAATGGTAAACCTTTTCCATTTAAAAGCATAGGAACGTCTGGTGGAAGGCTTTCTGGAAGCATGAAGGATATCTTTCACTTGCTGAGAAAGATGCAAATCTTGAAGGTCTAGGCCTTCAGCAACCAGGCCCTGAGATGAAGAGACTGCGGATTTGGGTGCCACAACGTTCTCTCCTCCTGGGATAGGAGGCTGGAGCAGATCCCAAGTCCAGGGAGGGAGCTTGAGAGAGATGTAGAAGTAGAGGGTACCACACTTGGCGTGGCCAACGTGGTGCTATGAGGATCATAGACCCTTTGTCTCTCTGAAGCTTGAAGAGTGTCTTGGGAATTAGGGAAATGGGTGGAAAGGCATAGAGGAAGTCTTGCCCTCAATGAAGGAGGAAGGCATCCCTGGCCTGAACTCCCTGACACGGAATCCTGGAACAGAACCGGGGAAGTTTGGCATTCCACGGACTTGCAAACAGTTCTATGTCTGGGGTTCCCCAAATTTGAAAGATCCTGGCTATCTGGTCCCCATGGAGGGACCATTCGTGTGGAAGCAGAACTCGACTGAGTCTGTCTGCCCAAGAGTTTTGAACCCCTGGAAGATACACTGCCATGAGATGAATTTGATGCTCTCTGGCGAAGGCCCACAATCTCAGAGCTTCGTTGCAAAGTGACAGAGCCAGTCCCTCCCTGCTTGTTCACGTAGAACATGGCTACTTGGTTGTCCGTGTGGATGAGGACTGTCTTGTAGCTGAGCAGGGTGTGGAAGACTCTGAGAGCTAGAAAAATTGCTCTGAGCTCTAAGAGGTTGATATGTAGAGATGTCTCCTGTGGAGACCAGATGCCTTGGGTGGAGAGATCTTGTAGATGAGCTCCCCACCCCCTTGGGGAGGCATCTGTTGTAAGGGTTGCTTGGGGTAACACCTGCTGAAAGGGGGACCCCAGCAACAGATTTTGGGTGGACTTCCACCACTGGAGAGAGCACAAAAGGCGACTGGAGGTTGCTATTTTGTCTGACAGGTACCCTGATGCCTGAGTCCATTGGGTGGACAGAGTCCACTGAGCTGCCCTCATGTGAAGGCGAGCATAAGGGACCACATGCACGGTAGATGCCATGTGGCCTAACAGTTGTAACATCTCTCGAGCAGTTAAATGGGACTTTAACTGAATTTGGGAGGCTAACTGCACCAAGTGTAGGCAACGGGCCTGGGGAAGATAGGCCCTTGCAGTGGTGGTATCCAGTAAGGCCCCTATGAACTCCAGAGATTGAGTAGGGGTGAGATGGGATTTTGGGATGTTTATTACAAGTCCCAGATACTGAAGGATACGGCTGGTGCAGGCCAGGGAAGCCTGGGCCTCTGACTGGGATGGAGCTCGGATGAGCCAGTTGTCCAGATATGGGAATACAAATATTCCTAGAGTGCGTAGAAATGCAGCTACTACTGCCATGCATTTTGTGAACACCCTTGGGGCAGAGGCCAGACCGAAGGGAAGCACTCTGTATTGATAGTGCTTTCCTTGGAAAAGGAACCGAAGGAACCTTCTGTGTGTTGGATGGATGAGGACATGGGTGTACGCATCCTTGAGATCTAGAGAACAAAGCCAGTCCTGACTCTGGAGGTATGGAAGGAGAGTACCGAGAGAAGTCATCTTGAATTTCTCCTTGCACAGAAACTTGTTCAACTCTCTGAGATCTAATATGGGTCTGTAGCCCCCTGTTTTCTTTGGGATGAGAAAGTAGGGGGAGTAGAACCCTGAGCCCTGTTGAAGAAGGGGTACTTCTTCTATTGCCCCTTGGGCAAGAAGGGTAGCAATCTCCTGACCCAGAAGGTCGAGGAGAGATGTTGGAGAATTGAACTGTCTCACCATGGTGTGAGGGGGAAGGTTTAAGAAATGAAGCTTGTACCCTTCCCTTATGATGGAGAGGGTCCATTGCTCTGCTGTGATTTGTTCCCATCTGGGAGCAAAGTGAGCTAACCTTCCTGGAATGGTGAGAGGCTCTGGATGTTCTAGAGCCAGAAAGGCTAAGTTCTCTAGTTGCAAGTCAAAGGCCCTGAGGAGGTTGAGGCTGTTGGGCCGTAGCAGAACTAGCAGCCTTAGGCTTGGCCTGTTTCGGTTGTTGCTGTCTCTTTGTAGCAAAACGACCTGCAGAAGATGCCTGCTGACCATAAGCAGAATAATATCTGCCTTTTTTGGGAAAAAAACCCTTTTTGAACAACCTTTTCTTAAAAGGAGCAGAAGCAGACTTTGAAAGTCTATCTAAAGCAGAATTTTCAGCATCCATCTGGGTGGCCTTTGCTTGCCCATCTTTGCCAAAAAGGTTTTCACCTGTACAAGGAAGGTTTCCTAGTCCATCCTGAACCCAGGGTTCCAAATCAGAAGCTTGTTACCAAGCAACTCTGTGTGCACCTATGGCAATAGCCAAGGCTCTGCTAGCACCTTCAAAAGAGTCAAAGGCTGCACGGTTGGAAAACTTGGAAACATCCTGGGCATGTTTGAGCCAGGTGAGAAACTCTTCCCTTTTATCTTCTGAAATAAAAGGAGACAAAGTTTGCAGATGATCTGTAACTTCTTTTAGAAACATCCCCATATAGAGACTATAGGAGTTGATTCTGGCAACAAGCATATTGGCCTGGAAAATTCTCCTGCCAAAGGCATCTAAGGTTCTGCATTCTCTTCCTGGAGGAGTAGAAGAGTGCCTTTTTGTACTCTTCATCTTTTTCATAGCAGACTCCACCACAATGGAGTGGTGAGGAAGCTGAATCTTATGAAAGCCAGGACAAGGAGGAACACGATACATGGTGTCCAACCTACGAGAATGAGGGGAGGTGGTGAGAGGAGTCTCCCATATGCCCAACATGTGATCATAAAGAATCTCATGTACTGGTAAAGTGGCTGCCTCTTTAGGAGCCTTAGGGTATTGTAAAATATCTAATTTTTTGGCTCTAGGCTCTGTCTCAGGGGTCAATGAGATGGAAAGGCCCCTGGCCACTTCCCTAATGAAGTCTTGAAAAGACAAGTCTTCTGGAGGAGACATTCTCTTTTTTGGAGAAGAGGGCTCCTGAGGAAGGATCACCGATGCTTCGACAGAGGCCTCTGATTCATCAGAGTCTTCAGAGGAATCGAAGTATCGTCTATCTGGATGGTCCAGTAGAGCCCGATACGTGTACCGGGTGGTATCGACATCGGGAGTGATCGGTACCGATTCGGTACCGATGGGCATCACAGAACAGTGTACCGCTGCAGTCGACACCGAAGCCGATGTCGATGCAATCGGTACCGGCACCGGAACCGATATCGGTACCGGTGCCGAAGTCGGTACCAACAACGGAATTTGTTGCGGTACCGAAGGCATCGCAGCTTGTATGAATGCCGTGATGGCACGCTGCATGGTCAGGATATTCTGATCCATGGACGCCACCAATGTCTGGATGTCGGTATCAGTGGGAACCACCGGTACCCCAGAACATGGCAACAGGTGATCGGTCGAGGCTGAGCCATCGATGTCAACCTGTGACCCCATAGATAAAGCTTTGGAAGCCGGAGCCTCCCGCCGGGGTAATTTTGCCAGTGCGGATTCCTCGAGAGCAAGCCCGGAGGCATCTCGATACATAGAGGGAGATCTACCCTTCAAGGACCGGCTGGACTTAAGTTTCGTTACCTGAGATCCATGGGAGGAAGAAGAAGCCCTGGAAGACGTCGATGCCACCGAAGCTGCATCAGAGGGAAACAGGGTACTGAGCTTGGCTGCTCGATTCTGTAGACCTCTTTTAGACATCATGGAACAGGACTCACAGTCCGTAATGGAATGGTCAGGACCTAAACATTTTAGACACCATTCATGGGTGTCGGTAACAGAAATAGTGCCGCTGCACTTCGTGCACTTTTTAAACCCGGAGGCGGGCTTTTCCATGAGGAAAAATTTTCTCTAGGCCTAAGGCCAAAGAAAGAAAAAATGCACTGAAGTGAGAAAAACAGTAGGTTTTGTTTTTTTTTAGAATAAAGAAAGAAAAGACCGGCGGTACCGGTCCGGCATCGAGAAGGCAGACATGTGACTAAAGAAATAAAAGAAAATAAAGAAATTCTTCAGTGGTGACAGGAACACGACCTGCTGGCTCCGCGGAAAAGAAGAACTGGAGAGAGGCGGTTGGGAAAGGCAGGAAGGCAGCACGCAGGCACTGTGGGATGCTCCCAAAAGCTTTCCTTTTGGACGCTGGGGAGCGTTCCCGCGCAGGCTCCGTCGGTACCGACGATACCCATATGTGAAGACTCATTCCTGCTTGTTCCTGGAGATAGGGAGATTGCAGTCAGAACCAGGGTGGATTCCAACTGACAACCCGATGTCCCCAGCTCAGTGGAAAGGGCATAGGTCTCCAAAATAGGCTGTATGGCTGGTGGTGATGCCACCGAGGGCGGAAGAGCCACTGGGGCTTGTGCAGCCAAGAGAGCCGCCATGTGCCCTTCGAGAGCCCTAAGGTGCTCGGTCAGCACTGCGGTCTCTGAGGGCATCGGCTCCAGTATGATGACCTCAGCCACACATTCCAGCACCTGTTCTGGGGACTCCATGATGATCAGGGAATCGGGAGATTGCTGGTGACCCTCCGGGGTCTTGGGAGTCGATTCCTCCTGCCAGGCACCTTTACATGTCGCTCCCAGCCATCGCCCTCGATGTTGCACTGAGAAGGGCTCTGGTGTCGATGCCTGTGCTTGGCATGGTCCCCGGCCGCTCCCTTTGGCAATGACTAAGAAAATGGTGATTCCATCTGAGGCTCTGATCGGGTGTCGATAGAGAGCCTCCATTCTATGTTACCATGGCTCCCTGGTTCCAAATGAGCATGGGCACCGCACGAGGCCGAGGCCCCAGCGGAGCCCCTTGAGGGCATTGACACTGATGTTGATGCTGGTGCCGAGGACGATGAGTCCGACGGCCTGAAGAGGGACTCATAATGTTTCTCCCAGTCCTTGAGGTCCTTGCCAGTTATCTGTAGACATAGATTACAGGAAGAAGGCTCGTGATCCAGGCCGAGGCACTGGATGCACCAATTGTGACGGTCGGTGACCGAAACGGTGCGTGCACAGCGAGTGCCCTTTCTGAAGCTGCTGGCTGGTTTCAACATGACCAGAAAAATGGCAGCTGCAAAATCAAACAGCTCAATACCAACCAGCGAAAAAAGCCCGGAAAAAAAGATTAAAACTTCCTGAGGCACAAAAGAGGAGAAAAAGAGAGAAAAAGAATTCCTGAAAAGGATGGACTGGCATTGGCAAGGGCTGACACACCGACAACAGGTAGTAGACTAGCAGAAAAAAACAAATTGAAAATCCTGAAGGGTCCGAAAGCACAACATTTTCCGATGGCAGTCAAGGAACACATTGTGGGGCATAAAAAGCAGGTTGAGGATAAGATGGCGCCACAGCAGGTGGGAAGGCAGGCACGCATGCACAATGGAGGCTCACAAAACCTTCCGGAGGAAGCTAAGGAGTGTTCCCGCACAGGTTTCCATCGAGGGATGTCATCCATATGTGAGGACATCTTCCTGCTTGTTCACTGAGAAAGCACAGTTACTTATCTGTAACAGGTGATCTCTGGGAACAGCAGGAATAAGTCTTCACATATGGGTTTCGTCGGTACTGACGGAGCCTGCGCGGGAACGCTCCCCAGCGTCCAATCAGAAAGCCTTTGGGAGCATCCCACAGCGCCTGAGTGCTGCCTTCCCGCCTTTCCCAACTGTCTCTCCTCAGTTTAGTTTTAGAGCTGAGACAAAGAGAGAGAGAGAGAGGGAAAGGAAAGAGAGATAGAGAGAGAGACAACTCCTAGGGGAGGTGGGTGGGTTGTGAAGACTTATTCCTGCTGTTCCCAGAGATCACCTGTTACAGGTAAGTAACTGTGCTATCTCCAGGAACAAGCAGGAATGAGTCTTCACATATGGGGACTCCCTAGCTTTAGATGCCAGGGAGAGATCCCAGAGGTTGGGCTGCACTTCCCCACATGGATCTCTGGCATCTCATGAGGGATGGTGGGTAGGAGTTGATTAAGTATGGAACAGGTGTTTAAGAACAGCCTGACCAAACAAGGCATCCCGGCGGGAGTCCTTGTCCAAGCAGTAATGGGCTGTGAAGGTATGAGCCGAGGCCCAAGTGGCTGCTCGACAGATGTTGTCAATAGACACAGAGTTCAGATGAGCCATTGAGGCTGCCATGGCTCTCACATTGTGAGCTGTGACATGGCCCTCCAGAGAAAGGTTCTTGCTCTGATAGGCGAAAGAAATACACTGGGCAATCCAGTTAGAAAATGTTCTCTTGGAGACTGGTAGTCCCAAATGAGAAGGATCAAAGGCAACAAAGAGCTGAGAGGACTTTCTATGTTGCTGTGTCCTCTGTAAGTAAAAAGCCAGAGCTCTTTTACAGTCCAGGGTATGAAGATTCCTCTCTGCACTTGATGCATGAGGTCCTGGAAAAAAGACAGGTAGGTAGACCTCTTGGTTGAGGTGAAAAGGCGAGACCACCTTAGGCATAAAGTGTGGTTGAGTCCTAAGGACCACCTTGTCATGATGGAACCTTGTATAAGGTGGATTAGCTACGAGTGCAATTCACTAATACGACGTGCTGATGTGATTGCAATGAGAAACATAACCTTCCAAGAAAGGTATTGCAAGGAGGTGGTAGCCAAAGGTTCAAAAGGCGGCTTCATAAGCTGACCAAGAACCAAGTTTAAGTCCCATGCCACCGGGGGTGGTCTAATGGGTGGCTTTGTTAAAAGGAGGCCTCTCATGAATCTTGCTACAAGAGGATGAGAGGAAATAGGTTGTCCATTTAGAGGCTTAAGGGAAGCTGCAATAGCACTCAAATGGACCCTTACTGAATTTGTCTTAAGGCCTGCATTAGACAGATGGAGAAGATACTCCAGCAAAAATTCCAGAGGTATGGCAAGGGGGTTAAGACCCTTCCCAGAACACCAGATAGTAAACCTCTTCCACTTGAAAGCATAAGAACGTCTAGTGGAAGGTTTCCTGGAAGCATAAAGAACATCTTTCACTAGTTGAGAAAGATGAAGATCCTGGAGATCTAGGCCTTCAGCAACCAAGCCCTGAGATGCAGAGACTGGGGATTGGGATGCCATAACTTTCCATCCTCTTGAGAGAGGAGGTCTGGAGCAGACCCTAACTCCAGGGAGGGAGCTTGAGAGAGATGTAGAAGCAGAGGGTACCACACTTGCCGTGGCCAATGTGGAGCTATGAGAATCATGTGGCCTCTGTCTCTCTGAAGCTTGAACAGGGTTTTGGGAATTAGGGGAATGGGTGGAAAGGCATAGAGGAAGTCTTGACCCCAGTGAAGGAGGAAAGCATCCCTTGCCTGAGCTCCCTGAGCCAGAGTTCTGGAACAGAACCGGGGAAGTTTGGCATTCCACGGACTTGCAAAGAGGTCTATGTCCGGGGTTCCCCAAATTTGAAAAATCTTGGACACCTGGTCCACATGTAGGGACCACTTGTGTAGAAGCAGAACTCAACTGAGCCTGTCTGCCCAAGAGTTTTGAACGCCTGGAACATAAACTGCCAGAAGATGAATGTGATGCTCTCTGGCGAGGGCCCACAGTCGCAAAGCTTCGTTGCAAAGCGACAGAGAGCCAGTTCCTCCCTGCTTGTTCACATAGAACATGGCTACCTGATTGTCCGTGTGGATAAGGACTGTCTTGTAGCTGAGCAGGGTGTGGAACACCCGCAGAGCAAGGAAGATTGCTCTGAGTTCCAAGAGATTGATATGTAGACAACTCTCCTGTGGGGACCAGATGCCCTGGGTGGAGAGGTCTTGTAGATGAGCTCCCCACCCCATTGGAGAAGCATCTGTTGTAAGAGTTGCTTGGGGTAGAGACTGCTGAAAGGGGGACCCCAGCAACAGGTTTTGAGGGGACTTCCACCATTGGAGGGACAAAATGAGGCGACTTGTGTTTGCTATTTTGTCTGACAGGCAGCTTAATGCCTGGGTCCATTGGGTGGATAAAGTCCACTGAGCTGCCCTCATGTGAAGGCGAGCATATGGTACCATATTCACGGTGGATGCCATGTGGCCTAGCAACTGTAACATCTCTTGAGCAGTTAGGAGGGGCTTCAACTCTGCTTGAGAAGCTAACTGCACCAAGCGAAGGCAACGGGCCTGGGGGAGATAGGCCCTTGCCCTTGTGGTATCCAGCAACGCCCCTATAAACTCCAGGGACTGAGTAGGGATCAAATTGGATTTTGGGATTTTTATTACCAGCCCTAAATACTGAAGGATACGCATTGTGCAGGTTAGAGAACTCTTGGCCTCTGACTGAGTGGGAGCTCGAATGAGCCAGTCGTCCAGATAAGGGAAGACGAATATTCCCAGGGTGCGCAGAAAAGCAGCTACCTCTGCCATGCATTGTGTGATCACCCTTGGTGCAGAGGCCAGACCAAAAGGGAGCACTCTGTATTGATAGTGCTTCTCTTGAAAAAGGAACCGAAAGAACCTTCTGTGAGTTGGATGGATGAGAACATGAGTGTACGCATCCTTCAGATCTAGAGAACAAAGCCAATCCTGACTCTGAAGGTTTGGCAGCAGAGTTCCCAGAGAAACCATCTTGAATTTTTCCTTGACTAGGAATCTGTTCAACTCTCTGAGATCTAAGATGGGTCTGAAGCCCCCTGTTTTCTTCGGAATAAGAAAATAGGGGGAGTAGAAACCTGTGCCCTATTGTTGAAGAGGCAATTCCTCTATTGCCCCCTGGGCGAGAAGGGTGGCAACCTCCTGCCCCAATAGGTTGAGGAGGGAGGTTGGAGAATTGAACTGGTGCACTCTTGTGAGAGGGGGCAAGCTTGAAAAGTGAAGTTTGTACCCCTCTCTTATGATGGAGAGTGTCCAATGCTCTGCTGTAATTTGCCCCCACCTGGGAGCAAAATGACATATCCTTCCTGAAATGGTGGAGGGCTCTGGTCCTTCCAGAGCCAGGAAGGCTAAGTTCTCTAGAAGAAAGTCAAAGGCCCTGAGGAGGCTGAGGTTGCTGGGCTGGAGCAGGCCTAGCAGCCTTTGCTTTGCTCTGTTTGGATGATTGCTGACGTTTGGTAGGGAACTGAGCTGCAGAAGATGCCCGCTGACCAGGATAGAATCTTCCCTTTTTAGAAAAAGGTGTTTTCTTGAATAACCTTTTCTTAGCAGGAGCAGCTGTGGATTTGGATAGTCTATCCAAAGCAGAATTTTCAGCATCCATCTGATTGGCTTTTGCTTGCCAATCTTTACCAAACAGGTTCTCACCTCTACAAGGGATATTTCCAAATTCATCTTGAACCCAGATCTCCAAATCAGATGCTTGAAGCCAAGCAATCCTACGTGCACCTATGGCAATAGCTGAGGCTCTGCTTACGCATTCAAAGGAGTCGAAAACTGCATGGTTGGAGAATTTGGAGATATCTTGGGCATGTTTGAGCCCAGTGAGAAAGTCCTGCCTTTTATCTTCAGACATAAAAGGACTTAAAGTCTGCAAATGGTCAGTGACTTCTTTTAAGAACATTCCCATGTAGAGACTATAAGAATTAATTCTCGCAGCAAGCATGGAAGCTTGGAAGACTCTTCTTCCAAAAGCATCCAGGGTTCTACATTCACGTCCTGGAGGATTAGAGGCATGTCTTTTGGCACTTCTAATCTTTCTCACTGCAGACTCAACCACAATAGAGTGGTGAGGAAGTTGAGTTTTATGGAAACCAGGACAAGGAGGGACACGATACATGGTATCCAACCTGCGAGAATGAGGAGAGGTGGTCAGAGGTGCTTCCCACATCCTCAACATGAGATCATACAGAATCTCATGAATAGGCAAGGTAGCTGCCTCCTTAGGAGTTTTAGGATATTGTAAGATATCTAACTCCTTGGCTCTGGGCTCTGTCTCAGGGGCCACTGTGATAGAAAGGCCCCGCGCCACCTCCCTGATAAAGTCTTGAAAAGACAAGTCCTCTGGAGGAGACATCCTTCGTTTAGGAGAGGACTCCTCCTGTGGAAGAAGCATCACTGCATCGACCGACTCTTCAGAATCCTCAGAGGAATCGAAGTATCGTCTGTCCGGATGCTCCTGCAAAGCCCGATACCCGTACCAACCGGGATCGGTATCGGGAATAACTGGTACCGGGGTATCGGTACCGGAGGGCTTCAGAGGACAGAGTACCGGTATAGCGGATACCGATGCTGATGTCGATGCCACCGGTACCGGGATCGGTACCGATGGCGATGCTAGAGCCGGTACCGGCGGAGTAGTCTGTTGCGGTACCACGGGCGTCGATGCCACAAGGAAAGCTGCCAGACTGTGTTCTATGGACAGAATCCTCTGATCCATCGACGCCGCCAATGCTTGGAAGTCGGTACCAGTGGAAGCTACCGGTACCCCAGAGCATGGCACCAGGAGATCTGTCAAGGCCACGCCATCGAGATCATCCTGGAACCCCGATGATGATGCTTTAGAGGCCGAAGCCTCCCGCCGGGGTAATTTTGCCGGTGCAGAATCCTCGAGGGCAAAGCCAGAGGCATCTCGATGCTTAGAAGGAGATCTATCCTTCGAGGACCGGCTGGATTTATGTTTAGTTACCTGAGATCCATGTGAGGAAGAAGAAGCCCTGGAAGACGTCGATGCCACCGAAGCCGCATCAGAGGGAAACAGGGTACTGAGTTTGGCAGCTCGGTTCTGCCGACCCCTTTTAGACATCATAGAACAGGACATACAATCTGTTATGGAATGGTCAGGACCTAAACATTTTAGACACCAGTCATGGGTGTCGGTAACGGAAATGGTATCGCCACATTTTGTGCACTTCTTAAATCCTGAGGCAGGCTTTTCCATATTAAGGAAAAAAAGGTTTTGGGCCTAAGGCCAAAACGCAAGTGCACCTGAAGAAAAAGAACGGAAAAAGTTTTTTTTTTTTTTTTACAAGAAGAAAAGAATAAAGACCGGCGGTACCGGTAGAGCGTCGAAGAAGGCAGACGCGACACAAAAGAAATAAAGAAAAAATAAGGAAATTCTTCTGCGGTGACAGGAACACAACCTGCTGGCTCCGCGGAAAAAGAAGAACCGAGGAGAGACAGTTGGGAAAGGCGGGAAGGCAGCAAGCAGGCGCTGTGGGATGCTCCCAAAGGCTTTCTGATTGGACGCTGGGGAGCAGTCCCGCGCAGGCTCCGTCGGTACCGACGAAACCCATATGTGAAAACTCATTCCTGCTTGTTCCTGGAGATATTAAATTACAATAGAATTTATTTTTATTTTGAGAAAGAGGTAGCCTGATTACAACATTAAAGAGGTAATTTTATGTAACAGGCTTTGTGGTGAATAACGTATGTTAATAGCATTAGCTTGCATGATTAGTAAACAAACTCCTAAATTTACTTAATTTCAAATTTTTCGTATTTGTTTTTACTTTTTATTGCTGTATATTAATATACAGTGGCTTCTTGTTCACAGTGCAGGAATCGCTAAAACTAGATGAAGGAATTCAACACTCTGATCTGATCTGGCAGAAGCCCACTGTGAAGAAGAACACATAAGAGCATGTTAAAAATGAAGAAAAAAAAAGACTTCAAATAAGGTCCTAGGCTAAAGGGAATTAGCTGATAGTATGTGCTGAAGGCACGCTGGGACACACGTTGCCAGCTAGCACGAGACAATTTCTGCGATAAATATGCAATCCACATTACAGTCGTGAGTGGGTGGGTTGGGGCGCACAGCGGTATGGTAAACTCAGTGCAATTAGCGCCGGGTTCACAATGTGCGCTAACTGCATCGTGCGCAATTAGCATGGGTTCACCTAACGCCATCTCAATATGTAGAATTAAGTGCACCCACATTAATGTGCCATGCTTTAGGGGAAAGCACTTGCGTTAACTGCCAGGGAAATATTTTCCATATCCCAACAGTTAACATTGTGGTGTTGCACCTAGTGTGCCATAGTTTTAGCATTTTTGGAATGTTAGGTGTAAAACCCTAGCACCTGAGTATAAGGGCTCCTAAATGTTCAAATTTAAAAGAGCAATGAAAATCTGAATTGGAAAAAAGGATCTTAAAGATGTTTGAATTTTCAGCTGTGTTATCTTAAAAGAAAAGTTTTGCAAGCTCTGCTATTTTCACAGTTCCTATGACTATGTTATAATTTAACTTACTGTGTGATTAAAATTTATTGCATGCACGTTTAGGTAAGTAGCATGTTTGACACTGTTGACAAACTTGTCAACATGTGAATGTGAATTTCGAATTCACTTTATAATCAACATGTTTGGTGGTGATCTTCACTCAAGCTCCATGAAAAGAGAACTTCCCTCCTTGGAATATGCGATAGAAAAGTATAATTCTAGTTTCCTTCATATGGTGACAATGTTGTCAGAAAACAAGTGATGTAGCATTGCAGTCAATTGCGCAATGTAGCTTAATGACACCTAATGGGCTACAGTAGTTATCAATATGGTTCCTACCAAATACTCTTGGCTCTTGATTTGGTCAACAGTTTGCTTCTCCAGTTTTTCTTTGGCTTCAAGAGCAGCTATGCGTTCAATCTCCAGGCGTTCAGCTTCTTGATGGGCTCGTCTCCTCTCATCTTCCAGGTGCAGAGCTTTTTGAATCTGTTCCGTGAGTTCTACAGTAAAACAGTAAAATATATTCTGTACTGTACATACGTGATTATATGCAAACTGATAGTACAGAAAAGCGTAGTTACTCAGCTGTAACAGGTGATCTCCGGGAAAAGCAGGAATTTAGTCTTCACATATGGGTATCGTCGGTACCGAGGGAGCCTGCACGGGAATGCTCCCCAGCGCCCAAGAGGAACACTTTTGGGAGCATCCCTCAGCACATGCGTGCTGCTTTCCCGCCTTTCCAACTGTCCCTCTTCAGTTAAGTTTGTAGCTGAGTGAAAGGATAGAGGGAGAGAGGAAAGAGACAAAGAGATAGAGAGACAACTCCTAGGGGAGGTGGGTGGGTTGTGAAGACTAAATTCCTGCTGTTCCCGGAGATCACCTGTTACAGGTGAGTAACTACGCTATCTCCAGGAACAAGCAGGAATGTAGTCTTCACATATGGGGACTCCCTAGCTGAAGATGCCAGGGAGATAGCCCCAGGAAGGTGCCACCCTAGAAGGTGGGAATCCTTCCTCCCATGGATCTCTGGCATCCCACCAGGGTTGGTGGGTAGGAGTTGATTAAGGTGTGAAAGAGATTTTGAAGAACAGCTTGGCCAAAGAAGGCATCCCGACGGGAGGCTTTATCCAGGCAGTAGTGGGCTGTGAAGGTGTGTACTGAAGCCCAGGTGGCTGCTCGACAAATGTCATCGATAGACACAGAGTGGAGATTAGCCATAGAAGCTGCCATGGCTCTCACATTATGAGCTGTGACATGGTTCTGAAGAGGAAGACCCTTACTCTCATAAGCAAAGGATATGCATTGGGCAATCCATTTAGATAAAGTTCTTTTGGAGACTGGAAGTCCCAAATGACTAGGGTCAAAAGCTATAAAAAGTTGTGAGGACTTTCTATGATGTTGTGTTCTTTGTATGTAAAAGGCTAAAGCCCTTTTACAATCCAAAGTATGAAGGATTCTTTCTGCATTAGAGGCATGAGGCCTTGGAAAAAATACAGGAAGATAAATTGATTGATTTAAATGAAAAGACGAAACCACCTTTGGCATAAAGTGTGGGTGAGATCGAAGAACAACCTTATCATAATGAAACCTAGTATAAGGAGGATCAGCCACTAACGCTTGCAATTCACTAATGCGACGGGCAGAGGTGATTGCAATTAGGAAGATGACCTTCCAGGTCAAAAACTTAAGGGCTGTAGTGGCCAAAGGTTCAAAAGGCGGCTTCATGAGCTGCCCGAGAATTAGATTTAAATCCCATGCCACCGGTGGTGGCTTGATGGGAGGTTTAGTTAATAAAAGGCCTCTCATAAATCTTGATAGGAGCGGATGAGAGGAAATTGGTTGTCCATTCAGAGGCTTATAAGAAGCTGCAATTGCACTAAGATGGACTCTTACCGAATTGGTCTTTAGACCAGAATTCGATAAGTGAAGGAGATACTCTAGTATCGATTCTAAGGGTATGACCAGGGGGTTTAATCCCTTCTTGGAGCACCATATAGTAAAACGTTTCCACTTGAAGGCATAAGATCTTCTTCTGGAAAGTTTCCTAGAAGCCTGAAGGATATCTTTTACCTGTTGGGAAAGGTTGAAATCTTGGAGGTCTAACCCTTCAGCAACCAGGCCGTGAGGTGCAGGGACTGGGGATTCGGGTGCCATAGCGCCCCGTTCTCCTGGGAAAGGAGATCTGGACCATGCCCTAACTCCAGAGGTGCCGCTTGAGAGAGATGTAGAAGCAGGGAATACCACATTTGGCGTGGCCATCGTGGTGCTATGAGAATCATGCGACCCCTGTCTCTCTGAAGCTTGAAGAGTGTTTTGGGGATGAGGGGAATGGGTGGGAAGGCATAAAGGAAGTCCTGAACCCAGTGAAGGAGGAAGGCATCCCTTGCCTGACAGCTGTGAGCCGGAATCCTGGAACAGAACCGGGGAAGTTTGGCATTCAGTGGACTTGCAAAGGTCTATGTCTGGAGTGCCCCAGAGATGAAATATCTTTGCCACCTGGTCTAGGTGGAGGGACCACTCGTGAGGCAGCAGTACTCGACTGAGTTTGTCTGCCCAAAGGTTTTGAATGCCTGGAAGATATACCACTAGAAGGTGAATTTGATGCTCTCTGGCGAGGGCCCACAGTCGTAAAGCTTCGTTGCATAACGACAGAGAGCCTGTTCCGCCCTGCTTGTTCACATAAAACATGGCTACTTGATTGTCTGTCTGGACTAGGACTGACTTGTAGCTGAGCTGGGCGTGGAATACTCGAAGAGCTAAATAGATTGCTCTTAATTCCAGGAGGTTTATGTGTAAACCAACCTCCTGTGGAGTCCGGGTGCCCTGGGTAGAGAGATGATTCAGGTGTGCTCCCCAACCTACCAGTGATGCATCTGTTGTTAGGGTGGCCTGAAAGAGGGGTTGATGAAAAGGAGACCCCACTGTCAGATTTTCTAGTGATTGCCCCCATTGGAGGGACAAAATTAGTCATTGAGAGATTATTATTTTGTCCGACAAATGACCCGTGGCCTGTGTCCACTGTGTGGAGAGGGTCCACTGAGCTGCTCGCATGTGGAGGCGAGCATATGGGACTACATGAACTGTGGATGCCATATGTCCCAGTAACTGCAGTAGCTCTCGAGCAGTGAGGGAGGATTTGCCTGCTGCTAGTTGCATTATGCGAAGACACCGGGCTTGTGGAAGGAAAGCCCTTGCCTGTCTGGTATCTAGACAGGCTCCTATGAATTCTAGCCATTGGGAAGGAACTAGTTGAGATTTTGGGAAGTTTATTACCAATCCCAAGTATTGGAGGATTCGCATTGTACGGCACAGTGCAGTGCTGGCCTCTGCAACTGTAGGGGCTCGAATGAGCCAGTCGTCTAAGTAAGGGAAGGCAAAAATCCCCAGGGTTCGTAGAAATGCAGCTACTACTGCCATGCATTTCGTGAATACCCTTGGTGCTGAAGCCAGACCAAAGGGAAGAACCCTGTACTGGAAATGTTTTCCCCTGAAAAGGAAACATAAGAATTTCCTGTGATCTGGATGAATCAGAATGTGAGTGTATGCATCCTTTAAGTCTAGAGAGCAAAGCCAATCCTGGCTTTGAAGGTCTGGCAGAAGAGTTCCTAGAGAAATCATTTTGAATTTCTCTCGAAACAGATATTTGTTCAATCTCTGAGGTCTAGAATGGGTCTGTGCCCTCCTGTTTTCTTTTGAATAAGAAAATAGGGGGAGCAGAACCCTGCACCCCGTTGAAGAATGGGTACTTCTTCTATTGCCCCTTGGGCAAGAAGTGTGGAGACCTCGTGATCTAGCAGATTGTCTGCAGAGGTTTGTGAATTGAATTGCTTTAGAATTGTAGGGGGGGGGGCATGCTGTGAAAATGAAGCTTGTACCCCTCTCCTACAATGGACAAAGTCCAATCTTCTGCTGTTATCTGATGCCATCTGTTGACAAAGTGGCATAACCTGCCTGGAATATTGGGGGGTTCGGGACCCCTCAGAGGCAGGGAGGCAAAGCTCTCTAGGAAGGAGTCAAAGCCCTTGAGGGGGCTGAACCTGGAGAGCTGGTTGGGCTCTCAGGCCTTTTGGCTTCTTTTGTTGTCTAGTTTGTCCCTTTTGGGCAACCTGACCTGGAGTTTGACTCTGCTGGGTATAGGAAGGATAAAACTTCCTCTTTTGGCTAAAAGAGGGTTTTTTATAAGGCTTTCTTTTGGCTGGAGTGGCTGTAGACTTTGACAATCTATCTAAGGTAGAATTGTCAGCATCTAACTCATTAGCCTTTTCCTGCCAGTTCTTGCCGAAGAGATTCTCCCCCGTGCAAGGAATGTTGCCTAACTTGTCCTGTACCCAAGTCTCCAAGTCTGATGCCTGTAGCCAGGCAATCCGTCGTGCGCCAATGGTAATAGCAGACGTTCTGCTGATGAATTTGAAGCAGTCAAAGGCTGCACGATTAACAAACTTGGAGACATCTTGAGCATGCTTAACTAGAGCAAGAAAATCTTGTCTCTTGTCATCTGGGAGAAATGGGCTCATAATTTCCAAGTCTCCTGTGACTTCCTTGAGGAACATTCCCATATATAGGATATATGAACTGATCCTAGCTGAAAGCTGGAAGCTTGAAAAGTTCTGCGCCCAAAAGCATCCAGAGTCCTGCATTCACGACCTGGAGGATTGGATGCATGCCTCTTTGCACTTTTCATCCTACGCATGGCTGATTCCACTATCATTGAATGGTGTGGCAGCTCAGTTTTCTGAAATCCAGGACATGGCGGAACTCAATACATAGTATCAAGCCTCCTAGAGTGAGGAGAAGTAGTCAGAGGTGTTTCACACATTCTGAGCATCAAACTATGCAGAATTTCATGGATAGGCAGAGTGGCTGCCTCCTTAGGAGCTTTAGGATATTGGAGAATTTCCAATTCCTTTGCTCTGGGTTCCTCCTCAGGAGCTACTGTGACTGAAAGACCTTTGGCCATATCACGGATGAAATCCTGAAATGACATGTCCTCTGGAGGTGGCATTCTGTGTTGGGGAGAAGAGGGATCTTCTAGGAGAATCCCTCTAGTGCCAGCAGAATTGTCAGAGTCTTCGGAATCGGAGGAATCGAAGTACTCCTGACCCCGATGCTCCTGCAAAGCACGATCCTGGTACCGATCGAAGTCGGTACTGAGATGACCCGGTACCGCTTTGTCAATTCCAGCCAGAGATGGCATGGGAAGAGTTCCCACCGGGGCCGGTACCATCGGTACCGGTATCGTCGGTGTCTGTACCGGTGTTGGTACTGGCATCGGTGTCGATGTCAGTACCAGTGCCTGTGGGACCACCAGTACCACAGCTGAAAGAAGAGCTGCGATGCTGTGCTCGATAGCAAGGAACCTCTGGTCTATCGACGCTGCCGATGCTTGGGTGTTGGTACCAGTAAGGACAGCCGGAACCCCTGAGCATGGCACAGGTTAGTTCTTGCGAGGTTGAGGCCTCGAGAACATCCTGAAGCCCCATCGATGCTTTGGAAGCCGAAGCCTCCCGCCGGAGCTGTTTTGCCGGTATGGTTCCCTCAAGGGCAACGCCAATGGCCTCTCGATGCTTAGCAGGAGAGCTACCCTTTGAGGACCGGCTTTTATGTTTAGTTACCCGAGATCCATGGGAGGAAGAAGAGGCCCTTGATGACGTTGATGCAATGGATCTGGCAACTGAAGAAAAGAGGGTACCGAGCTTTGCAGCCCGGTTCTGTCTTCCTCTTTTAGTCATCCCCATACAGGAGAGACATTCAGTTGGAGAATGTTCAGGTTCTAAAAATTTCAGACACCAATCATGGGTGTCAGTGACGGAAATGGTACCGCCACACTTAGTACATTTTTTAAAACCACTAGTTGGCTTTTCCTTGTTTTAGGAATATGGGGCCTAGTGCCCAAAATGGCGCCTAACACCAAAGAGAAAAGTTTCTGAAAAGAAAGAGTCTAAAGCCTAAGTTGTTTTTTTTTTATGAAAAGAAAAGAACCGGCGGTACCGGTAGGCGTCGTGCGGTAGGCAAACGTGACCACAAGAAAATAAATTTAAAGAAGTAATTTTCTGCGGTGACAGGGAATAGATCCTGTCGGCTCCGCGGAAAACGAAGAACTGAAGAGGGACAGTTGGAAAGGCAGGAAGGCAGCGCGCATGTGCTGAGGGATGCTCCCAAAAGCGTTCCTATTGGATGCTGGGGAGCGTTCCCGCGCAGGCTCCGTCGGTACCGACGATACCCATATGTGAAGACTACATTCCTGCTTGTTCCTGGAGATTGCTTGTATCTTTAAAAAGCATAGAATTAATAAACATCAAGTGGAAACCAATGCTTTAAAAAACATTACACATCTCTATGCATCTAGGTCATTTCTTTTATAATCATTGAATACTGTATGTGTATCTCCATCTCAAATTGCGAACATGCTAGACATCTGGCTCAAAAACAGGTACTTTGGCATAGCACAAACAAAAGGACTGTACAGAATAAAAACCAGCATTAATGGATATTCGTCAAACTACAGAGTTTTGAATTCTATTACTTATAAAAAGAACATCTGGAGGCAAGGTTTGTAAATATACTGTAAAGTCAGAGTGGCTGCTGACACTGCTGAACTCCTAGTGATGTGGTAACCATTGACTGGCTGTGCTAAAGATTTGAATGGTGCAGAGTCATTGGTTACAGCTGCTGCTGACAGTGTGGGATTCCCTAAACTGTGGAGTTTTTGATTGGCTGTGCAATATATTTAAATGAATGGTTCTGCTGAATAAGTTTAAAATAAAAATGGGGCCATATGCTAAAAATAGAAGAAGCAATGCTCGTTGAAGACTGAGAAAATTGGACTTAAAAAGAACCCCTGAAACAACTAGATAATTTTGGCGAAACACAGGCCTTTGTTGGGTAATGTTTTTTGTCGCCATTTTAAAGATAAGTGGATGTTATTACCATAAAGATATATAATTGAATGTGATTGTTTGGAGCATCGAATTTAAAGAATATATAAATACATGATATAAGATAAATATATGAATATTTTCACTTTTGAATCAATGTTTTTAGTATTTTCGATAAAACTTAAACAAGGAATTTTTTTCCAGGATCTATAATGTTGGTCTGAAATTGCTAAATTTAATCCTTGATTGGTGTTGATTCCAAAGTTTAAGGTTGAGTATAAAGCTACCAACACATGTTTTATGGACCTGTCAAGCTTGATTTCTTAAACACCCATAATGACGGTGCAGTGCTAAGCTCTAATGCCAGCATACAAAGGACCTGGGTTTGATTAATGAACCAAGCTTCTGATCTCCAGGCTGGCTATAGCTGGGGATGTTGTGGAGGCAGTTATCACAGCTCTTAATAGGAAGTACCTATTATGCAATGGTGACCAGTGGTGGTAATTTTGTCATAAGGAGACTAGGGAAATAATGAAAAAATATGGCAACTGTACAGTTATTTCCCAGGCTAATAAGAGAGGAGCAGTTGTTATTCAAGATCATTCCTTTTTTCATTTTGCCTGTCTCTCCTCTGGGAAGAAAAGTCTCCATTACAATCTCTGCTGGAAAGGTAAATTCTGCTTGCTTTTTGTGAGCGAATCTGCTTGCTTTCTGTGAGTCCTGTTTGTCTCTCTATATTTATCATTGTTAGTGTGTTCTCTTACCTCATTGCACCTTTTTTGCACTTTTGTTCAGCATTTCTCAGCTTTCTCTTGTTCCTCTCCATAACTAACTGGAACATTCCTTCTACTATCTGGCCTTTCTGTGGAGGCCAGGTTAACATTTAATTCAATAGCTAACCTAACTCTGTCTCCATTGCTGCAGAGTTTAAAACTTTTTCTTGTCTCTGCTCTAATCTATCTGAGTGACTAACCACTTCCCCTCTGCTGAGGTACTGTATAGCCCCTTTTTCTGTCTTCCACCTGCATTTAGCTCTGTTTGCCTAGTCTCCATTGCAAGCTCTGCTGGAAAGGTGAATTTTGCTTGCTTTTTGTCAATGAATCTGTTTGCTTTCTGTGAGTCCTGTCTGTCTCTCAATATATATTTATTTATTTATCATTGTTAGTGTACTCTCTTGCCTCATTGCACCTTTTTTGCACTTTTGTTCAGTTTTTATCAGCTGAATAACATATCCTATCTCCCCCCCCCCCCCGCACTCAGTCTCTTATAGCTGTCATCTGCTCATTATCGCTCTTATTCACCTAATCCCCTGTGGGCTCTCCCCCTCCTATCTATTTCTTCTGGCCTCTGTTATTCTCTCCATCCCTCTTCTATGGCTCCTCATCACTTTGTCTTCCTATTCTTCATACTCCCTGTCTCCCCTCCTACCAACACCTTCACTCCTCCCCTCCTTATCTCACCTTTACCATCCTCATTTCCCACTCCATTCTGTCCTCTACCCTGTCATCAGCTCTTGAGCTTCACCACTTTCTCCCTCTCATTCAGCCATCTCCTCTCTCTCTCTCTGACAACCTCTCCCTCGTTTCCACTGTACTTTCTCCTCTCTGCCCTGCACGCTTCACTCCTTCTTTTCTCATCCGGAGATATCAACTTCAACCCTGGCCCCCCTAGACTTCTGTCACACTCTGAGAAGAGATCTTCACGCAACACCTCTAATCTTATTTCCCCTTCCTCTCTCCCTTTCCCGTGTGCCTTGTGGAACGCACACTCCATTTCAAATAATCTTGCTTTTACTCATGATCTCTTTATCTCTAATGCTCTTCATCTTCTTGCTCTAACTGAGACCTGGCTCCTCCCAGAAGACACGGCCTCTGCCGCTGCTCCCTATCATGGTGGTTATCAGTTCTCCCACATGCCTCGTCCCACTAGCCGTGGTGATGGTGTTGAGCTTCTACTTTTTCCTTCCTGCCAATTCCGAACCCTCTTGCTGCCTTTGTCTCACTCCTTTCCCTCCTTTGAAGGCCACTCCATCTGCCTTTTCACCCCACTACCTCTCCAGGTAGCTGTTATTTATCGACCTCCTGACGAGTCTACTTCTACCTTTCTCACTGACTTTGACTCGTGGCTTTCCTTCTTTCTGGATTCCTCTTCCCTCACTCTTATTCTCATGTTGATACCCCTCTGATCCTTATGCTTTAAAGCTCCATTCCCTTACCTCCTCATTCAACCTCCAGCTCGGCCATTGCCCTGACCTTGTATTTTTCTTTAATTGCTTACCGTCAAACTTCTGTACCTCAGTTCTTCTCTTATCTGACCATCATCTGCTAAGCTTCATTCTTCATCACCTGCCACCTCAACCTCATCCTGTCTCCTCCAACCTATTTAGAAATCTTCATGCTATTGATCCTTTGGTTCTCTCCTCCACTGTTTCATCATCTCTTTTCTCCACAATGTCATCCGAGTCTGTTTGATGAGGCAGTAACTTCCTATAATGTTGCACTCTCCTCTGCTCTGGATACTCTCGCTCCGCCCACACCACATCCTGTGAGGCGTACTGTTCCCCAGCCCTGGCTTTCAAACACTACCCACTATCTATATTCTTGTGCCCATTCAGCTGAGCATGCCTGGCTCAAATCTCGCTCCCTTGCAGACTTTCTACACTTCAAATTCATGCTTGTCTCTTTCCAGTCAGCCATAGCACTTGCCAAACAAGACTATTATGTCCATCTGACTAACTCTCTTGCCTCTGACCCTCGCCGTCTCTTTACTACACTCAGCTCTCTCCTCAAGGTGCCTCCGCCTCCGATCCCTCCTTTCCTTTCTGCCCAAATCCTGGCTGACTATTTCCATGACAACATCCACAAGATCACCCTCCAATTCCCCACAAAGTCAGCTACTTCCTCTCCTTCCCCTTTTCACTCCCAACTTTCCCCCTACTACCCTCTCTTCCTTTTCTGTGATCTCTGAAAAGGAAACTGCACACCTTCTTCCTCCATACTCACTACCTGCTCCTTTGATCCTATCCTCACACATCTCCTAAGCCCCATTTCCTCCACTGTTGTCCCTTCCATCGCTCTCCACTGCAATCGTCCCTGCAGTCTTCAAGCATGCTGTAGTTACACTTCTCCTCAAGAAACCCTCACTTGATCCTACTTGTCCTTCTAATTAACGACCCATCTCCCTCCTCCCCTTCGTTCACTGCCGCTGCCTTGACTTTCTCTCCTCTCATGCCCTCCTGGATCCTTTACAATCTGGCTTTTGTCCTTTACACTCTACTGAAAGGGCTCTTGCCAAAGTCTCCAGTGACTTGTTCCTTGCAAAATCCAAGGGCCTTTACTCTGTCCTCATCCTTCTTGACCTCTCTGCTGCTTTTGACACTGTTGATCACAACCTTCTCCTTGATACCCTGTCCTTGCTTGGTTTTAAGGGTTCTGTATTATCCTGGACTCCTTGTGACCTTGGGCAAGTCACTTAACTCTCCATTGCCTCGGAAGAAAGGCCTGGCAATCTACTTCCAGTCATACTGCCAAGAAAACCCAGGGGCTTCTGGGTCGCCAGGAGTCAGCACTGACTCAAAGGCATGTATGTATGTATGTACTATCCTGCTTCTCCTCTTATTTCTCCCATTGCTTTTCAGTGTTTCTTCTGGTGGATCCTCCTCTGCTGCTATCCTGTTCTCAGATGGTGTACCCCAAGGATCTGTCTTGGGTCCACTCCTTTTCTCTCTATATACCGAGTCCCTTGGTGTGCTTCTCTTCCCATGACTTTCTGTACCATCTTTATGCTAATAACTCCAAGATCTACCTCTCTACACCTGAAATCTCTCCAGCAATCCAGACCCAGATCTCTGCCTGCCTTTCTGACATTGCTGCTTGGATGTCTCACCGCCACTTGAAATTGAACATGGCCAAAATTGAGCTTCTTATTTTACCCCTAAAAGCTCCTCTCCTCTTCCTCTTTTCTCAGTCTTTGTGGATAACTCTCTAATCCTCCCTGTTTCCTTGGCTTGCAACCTTGGAGTTGTCTTTGACTCCTCTCTCTCCTTCTCTACAATATCCATCTGATAGCTAAGGCCTGCTGTTTCTTTCTCTATAGTAACATAGTAAATGACGGCAGATAAAGACCAGTATGGTCCATCTAGTCTGCCCAGTAAGATGGCAAAAGTAGGTGCACCGATCTTCCGCCATTGCAGCCTGCGCGTGGTGGGCAGCTGCGATGGCGGAAGATCGGTCGGACCTGCTGAGCGGCGCCAGCCACGGGGTCGGACTGGAGAAGGATTTCTTTCAGCCGGGCCACGGGGAGCTCTCGCAGTTCCGGGACGGCACCAAGGTGACGCGACTCAGGTCATCCCGCAGGGAGAGCAGACAACAGTCCAAGGCTGCGGAGCCCCGGAGCTCCTGGTGTTAGTTCGGTGTCTTGTGAGGGAAATGCTAGTTGAATTCATGTTATTTTGCTGAGGGGCGGAGCCTAGGCGCAGAGAAGAGCCACCAAAATGGTAAAGGGGATGGAAGGATACTCCTATGAAGAAAGGCTAAAAAGGTTAGGGCTCTTTAGCCTGGAGAAGAGAATTAATGAATAGAGTGCAACGGGTAAACGTAGATCGATTGTTTACCTTATCAGAATATAGAAAGACTAGGGGACATGCAATGAAGCTACAGGGTAAACTATTTAAGACTATTAAAAGAAAATATTTTTTCACTCAACGTGTAATCAAACTCTGGAATTTGTTACCGGAGGATGTAGTAAACGCTGCTAGTGTAGCTAGGTTTAAAAAAGATTTGGACAAGTTCCTGGAGGAAAGGTCCATAAACCATTATTAAGAAGGGACCCAGGATATCAATGCTTGACCCAGTACGAGCATTGTGGAACCTGTGTCTTTTGGGGAAACTGCTAGGTACGTATGACCTAGATTGGCCACTGTTGGAAACAGGATACTGGGTTTGATGGACCTTGGTCTGACCCAGTATGGCATATCTTGTGTTCTTGTGCAGGCCACCCCTCCCCATGTCTTTGTTTTAGGGGTGAACCCACTGCTCCGTGTAGGACACCCCTGTATGTTGAGAAATTAGTTAGTTAAGTTTATTTTGATTTTATCCTGTTGCTGTAAAGGGATCCACTGTCTCTGTCTCATGCCATTTTGAATTTTGTCACTGTATTTGCCCTCACGACTTCCATCGGGAGGGCATTCCAAGCATCCATCACCCTTCCAGTGAAAAAGTATTTCCTGACATTGCCTTTCAATTTACCCCCTTGCAGCTTCATGTTATGCCCTCTAGTTTTACAGTTTCCCCGTCTTTGGAAGAGGTTTGTTTGTTCATTATTTCTCTTTAAGTATTTAAAGGTCTGAATCATATCTCCCCTGTCCCTCCTCTCCTCCAGAGTGTACATATTTAGGTCTTCAAGTATCGTCTCATAAGGCTTCGGATGCAGGCTCCAAATCATTTTGGTCGCCTTCCTCTGAACAGTTTCCAGTCTTTCTATATCCTTTGCAAGATATGGTCTCCAAAACTGAACACAGTATTCCAAGTGAGGCTTCACCAGTGACTTATACAGTGGCATTAGTACCTCTTCCTTTCTGCTGGTAATTCCTCTTTGTATGCAACCCAACATCCTCCTGGCTTTTGCCACCGCCTTGTTGCACTCTTTTGCCACTTTGAGATACGCAGAAATAATCATATCAAGGTCCTTCTCCTGGTCCGTGCACACCAATCTCTCGCCCCCTATCGCGTACATTTCCCTTGGATTTCTGCTTCCCAAGTGCATGACACTGCATTTCTTTGCATTAAATCTTAACTGCCAAGCATTAGACCATTCTTCCAGCTTTTGTAGATCTTTCCTCATGTTATCCACTCCCTCAGGGGAGTCCACTCTGATGCAAATTTTCGTGTCATCTGCAAAAAGTCAGACTTTTCCATGCAGTCCTTCAGCAATATCACTCACAAATACATTGAACAGTGCCAGGCCCAGGACCGAACCCTGGGGCACCCTGCTAATCACCCTCCTTTCATCCGAGTGAGCTCCATTTACCATCACCTTCTGTCATCTGTCAGTCAACCAATTTCTGATTCAGTTCACCACCTTGGGACCCATCCCCAAACTACTGAGTTTATTGATAAGCCTCCTGTGAGGAACAGTATCAAAGGCTTTGCTGAAATCCAGGTAAATGATATCCATCGCATGCCCCTGATCTAGTTCTCTGGTCACCCAGTCAAACAACTCAATCAGATTTGTTTGGCAAGATCGTCCTTTGGTAAAACCATGTTGCCTCGTATCATGCAACCTGTTGGTTTTGAGAAAGTCCACTATTCGCTCTTTCAGAAGCGCCTCCATTACTTTTCCTGTCACTGAGGTAAGGCTCATGGGCCTGTAGTTTGTCACTTCTTCCCTGTCACCACTTTTGTGAAGAGGTACCACATCCACCCTTCTCCAGTCCTGAGGAACTACTTCTGTTTCCAAGGATCTGTTGAAAACATCCTATAATGGCCCTGCAAGAACCTCTCTGAGCTCTTTCAGTATCCTGGGATGTATCCCATCCGGTCCCATGGCCTTGTTCACTTTCAGTTTTGCTAGTTGTTCTAACACATCATCTTCAGTGAATGGTGTGGTATCTACTTCATTCCCATTTTTATATTTGGGAGTCACAGAAGGTCCTTCTCCAGGATCTTCTTTAGTAAAAACAGAGCAGAAGTATTTGTTTAGCAATTTTGCTTTTTCAATGTCACTTTCCACAAATCTGTTCCCAGCACTTCTGAGTCCTGCAATTCCATCTCTGATTTTCCTCCTCTCCCGAATATACCTGAAGTTTTGTCGCCACACTTCACAACTTTAGCCATCTTTTCCTCTGCCTTTGATTTTGCTTTCCTTATTTCTCTTTTTGTCTCTTAAATTTGCTCCTGTATTCCTTACTGTGTTCCTCTGTTTGCAAGCTTTTGAATTTTGTGAAAGCTGAGGAGAGATATGATAGAGGTCTATAAATTAATGAGTGAAGTGGAATGAGTAAACGCAGATCGATTGTTTTACGCCATCAAAAAGTAGAAAGACTAGTGGACATGCAGTGAAACTACAATGTAACCCATTTAAGACTAATAAAGAGAAAATATTTTTTCACTCAACACATAATCAAACTCTGAAATTTATTACCGGAGAGTGTAGTATAACTGTTAGTATAGCTAGGTTTAAAAAAGTTTTTGGCAAGTTCCTGGAGAAAAGGCCCATAAACCATTATTAAAGGGGACCCAGGAAATCCACTGCTTGCCCTAATATAAGCATTGTGGAACCTGTGTGCCTTTTTGGGAACCTGCTAGGTTCTTGTGACATGGATTGGCCACTGTTGGAAAAAGGATACTGGGCTTGATGGACCTTGGTCTGACCCAGTATGGCATATCTTATGCTCTTATCCACTACCACCTGAAGGCATAGGAACGATGTGTCGAATTTCTTGAGGAAAACCAGGACGACATCTGTCACCTCCCCAGGCAAGTTAAGCTCTGAGAGAACTACCTGCTTAGCAGCCAAGTCATGAGGGCCAGGGAACACACTGGGATGTAGCAAGGTCTTGCCCTCCTGAGAGATGAGGTTGGGGTCGCAGCCCCCGCTGGGAGAGTTGGAGTAGCAACGGCTGTCTGGGTTAGTATGGTGGGATGAGTACCATGGTACCCCAGTCTGCCTGGAGCTTCAGTAATGTCTTCGCCACCAACGGGCGAGCAGTCCCTCTCTCCAGTTCAGGAGGAAGGCATCTGAGGCCAACCTGTTCCTTGAGCAAAAGTGAACCACCTGGGCATTGTGTGGCATGATGAAGAGGATCACCAACAGAGTGCCCCATTCTTGAAAGATGTGCTCCACCACCCTCCTGCTGAAGGTCCATTCATGTGGCTGGAGGACCCTGCTGAGGTGGTCCACTGGGGCACTGAACTCTCCATGGGCAGCGGCGAACTTCCACAGGCGCACCACCTCCCAACAGACGAGGTAGATCCAGTGCCTCCTTGCTTGCTGATATAGAACATGGTTGGCCAGGTGTGCCCTGAACGCCCGGGGAGCATATGTGACAGCTCGCAGCTCCAGGAAGTTTATCTTGTGACGGCTCTCCTGCTCAGACTACAGGCCCTGTGTCCTCATGCCGTCCAGATGGGTACCCCAGTCCAACTTGGAAATGTCCATTGTGAGAGTGTGATGGAGCGGCTGCGACTGAAAGAGGAAACTCTGCAGCAAATTCTGTGGCTCCAGCCACCACCAGAGAGATTCTTCAAGAGTTGCAGTAACGACCACAGTCTCTGAGGTGGCCTGTTACCTTCCGCTACTGTGCTCAGGATCCACTGAGCCTGACACATCCGGAGACGGGCCAGGCAGGTGACATGTACCATGGAGGCTATGTGGACCAACATCCACAGCATTCCTCGAGCCATTGCTTGATGCTTCTGACGAACGGCATGGACCACTTCCATGATCCGCTGCAGACGGTCCATTGGGAGAAAGGTTTGGGCCTGAGAAGGTTGGAGGTGTGACTCGGGGTAGTTTACCATGAACTCCAGTCGCTCGAGCACCTGGATGGTCAGGTGGGCCGAATGCAGGATGCTATCCGGCATTGAGCTCTTTATGAGCCAATTGTCTAAGTAAGAGAAGACAAAGACCCCCAGGGTCCAGAGGTAAGCACCGATGACCTTTAGGCACTTGGTGAAGACGCTGGGGGCCAATGCCAGCCCGAAGGGTAGTACATTGTACTGGGAGTGCTGGTCTCTCAGCATGAAGTGCAGGTACTTTCTGTGAAGAGGATGGATCGGGATGTCTGTGTACGCATCCTTCAGATCTAAGGAGCACAGCCAATCATCCTTGAGGAGGTAAGGGAGCAACTTTCTCAGGGAGACCATTTTGAACTTTTCCTGCATCAAGAAGCAGTTCAGGTTCCATAGGTCCAGAATGGGCCTGAACCCCTCTGTCTTCTTGGGACTAGGAAGTATTGGGAGTAGAAGCCTCACCCGATCTGAGCCGGGGGCATCGGCTCAATGGTTAACTCAGCTAACAAGGTAGTGACTTCTGCCTGGAGAAGACCGCGGTGTTGCGGGTGCAAAGGGTACTCCTCTGGGAAAAAGTGGGGCGGCCACTGGGCAAAATGCAGCAGGTACTCTTCTTGGACGATCTGTAGAACCCAGGCATCCATGGTGATGAGAGGCCACCTATGTGCAAAGTAGATGAGTTGACTCCCCAGTTGAGGGGGTACCTTGTCAGGAATCGGGTGATTGGCTATGCTCCTGAGGAACCAGTCAGAAGCCCTCCCCCAGTTGTGGTTGGGGCGCGGGTTGATCCTTCTGAGGCTTGACACGCTGTTACTGGCGCAGGGCCTGTACCTTTGAATGGGCACTTTGAGGGCTCTGGTAATACCAGCACTTCTGTTGGTAAAAGGACGTCTTCCCCTGGCATTTCCTTTTCGAGGGGTCAGAAGTTTTATGTGATAGCCTGGAGATTGTCACCTGCTCTTTTTTCAATCTCGCCTGCCCTCTCCTCCATAAGCTTGCCAAAGAGGTTCTCACCTTGGCAAGGCACATCCACCAGCTTGTCCTGAACCCATTGCTCCAAGTCTGAGGACTGAAATCAAGCAAGGCATTGTGCCCCGATGCCCACTGCTGCTATTGACCCACAGACTCAATGGTGTAAGTGGCATGGACCATGTATTTCGAGCAGTCCTTACCATGGCCCACCAGTGTGCAGAAGGAGTCGAGATGTTCTGCCAGTATCAGGGAACCAAACTCGCTGAGGTCCCCCATAATGTCCCTCAGGAACATGCCCATGTAGAGTTGGTAGGAAAGTATGCAGGCAACAAGCATGGAGCCCTGGAAGCATCTCCTCCCTAAGTCATCGAGGGTCCTGGCCTCCCAGCCTAGTGGCATCAAGGAGTGGATCTTCATGCTCTTAAACCGTCTCATATTGGACTCCACCACTAAGGCGTAGTGGGGAAACTGAGTCTTCTCAAATCTGGGCACCTTCTGCACCCGGTACATGGAATCGAGCCACCGACTGATGGCCAGCACTGTCAGGGGGTTCTCCCACATCCTGAGCAGCAGCTGCTGCAGGATCCAATGCATGGACACCATGACAGCTTCCTTGGGAGCCGAGGGGTACTGAAGGATCTCCAACTGCTCTGCCCTCGGCTTGTCCTCCACCTCGAGTGAGAACAAAATGGCCTTTGCCATGTTCTGGATGAAGTCTTGGAAGGACTCTGGGGGCAATTTCCTTCTCTCATTCAGTGGGGACAAGTCTGAAGGAAGGTCCAGAGACTCCTGCTCAAAGATCGGGAGGATGCCTCCTTCATCTCCCATCCCTCGAAGTTTGACTCCAAGAGGAAGTCAAAACAACACAGGGTCTCCTCCCAATGCCACTCTGGCAGAAAAGGTGGGCATCGACGGTGGTCCTCACAAGGGTGCTGATGCATCAGAGCATCGAAGCCTGAGACGCTGAATAGCAAGATAGTGGTCAGAACCGGTGTGGACTCCAACCTGATGTCCCTGCCTTGGTGGGGAGCGCAAGGGTCTCCAAGACAGACTGCACTGCATGAAGTAATGCCACCGAAGACAGCAGGACCACTGTGGCCCGAGCAGCCAGAAGAGCCATCATGTGCATCTTGAGGGCACAAAGGTGCTCCGTCAGTGCTGTGGTCTCTGAGGTCATCTGGGCTGGTACAACGACTTCGGCCACCGACTCCACCACCTGTCCCAGGGACTCCACAATGGTTAGCGCATCAATAGATTGCCAGGGCTTTCCAGGGCCTTAGGAGTCAACCTTTTCCACAGAGGCAACTTTGCAGGTTGCTCCCAGCCATTTCCTCTCGATGTTGCATCAAGAAGGGCTCCAGAGTTAACGTTTGTGGTCCTTGGCCTGGTTCTCAGTGGCCCCCTTCAATGTTGATGGGGTGGATGATGAATCCTTCCGTGGCTCTGACTAGAGGTCGATGGAGAGCCTCTGTTCCAGGGCACCACGGCCCCTCGGTTTCGAGAGAGCCCCTCGAGGGTGTTGATACCAGAGCAGAGGACACCAAGTCTGATGGCCCAACGAGGGACTCATGCTGCTTCTCCTGGCCCTTGAGGCCTTTTCTGGTCATCTGCAAGCAGGGATTACAGGAGGAGAGCTCGTGGTCAGGGCCAAGGCAATGAAAGCACCAATTATGTCGGTTGGTGAACAAGATGGTGCATGCACATCGAATACACTTCTTAAACCCACTGGTTCAGACATTACCGGGAAAACGGCTTTCACAAAATCAAAGGACTCAATGTCTCCAGCCAGCAAAAAAAATCATGTGGGCAAGATGAAGAATCCCAAGTGCAAAAAACTTGAAAAAATTCGAAGACCAGCACCAACAGGAGCTAGCGCACCCAACAACAGAAGGTAGGCACTAGAAAACAAGAAAGAAACCCATGAAGGGTGAGAAAACGATCAACATTTTCCAGTGACGACAGGAACACATCCTAGGGGCTCCGCGGAAAAAGATGGCACTGTGGAAGGTGGGAAGGCAAGCACTCATGCATGATGGAGGCTCCCAAAAGCTTCCAGTGGAAGCTGGGGAGCGTTCCCGTGTGTGCCTCCGTTGGTGACATCACCCATACGTCAGGACTGACTTCCTGCTTGTTCACGAAGAAAGCGTAGTTACTCACCTGTAACAGGTGTTCTCCAGGAGCAGCAGGAATCAGTCCTCACATATGGGTGACGTCGGCGCCGACGGAGCCCTCGCGGAGCAATTTTCCCCAGCTTTCAAAGAAAGCCTTTGGGAATTGCAGCGTGCATGCGCGGTCCCCTTCCCGCCCAAAGGTGCCATCTTGGCCAGTCAGATGACATAGCGAAAAGACAGCAGAAAAATTGCAAAAACTAAATCAGAAGATTGCAACTCCAAGGGGAGGAGGGAGGGTTGTGAGGACTGATTCCTGCTGCTCCTGGAGAACACCTGTTACAGGTGAGTAACTACGCTTTCTCCAGGACCAAGCAGGAAGTCAGTCCTCACATATGGGACTCCCCAGCTTAAGGCTACCAGAGACCCTAAGCACAAAAATGAGCTCCCTCTAGCTCAGCAGCACAGAAGGAAGGAATCTTCTCTGAGTAATCTCCAACCGGTAGCCCAACATCCGGGATGGAGGGTAGGAGTTGCCTAAACCTCGAAGAGATTACGGAGGACTGCCTGTCCGAAAGCACTGTCCCTGCGGGACTCCCTCTCGAGGCAGTAATGGACCGCGAAAGTCTGGCTCGAAGACCAAGTAGCGGCCTGGCAGATGTCTGCCAATGGAACAGAGCGGAGGTAAGCCACTGACGCAGCCTTCGCCCGAACCCGATGAGCGGTGACTCGACTCTCCAGCGAGAGACTTGCCGCCGCATAAGTCCAAGCGATACAGTCAGCTACCCAGATGGACAGAGTGCGCTTGGAGACAGGGAGCCCCAATTTATTAGGGTCGTAAGACAGGAAGAGCTGAACCGTCTTACGGTGCTCCCGCGTACGATCAAGGTAGAAGTTCAGCGCTCTTCTACAGTCCAGGGTATGCAAGACCCTCTCAGCTCGGCTGGAGTGTGGCCTGGGAAAGAAGGTCGGAAGCACCACCTCCTGATTGATGTGAAAAGGGGAGACCACTTTTGGAAGAAACTTAGGGTGAGTCCGCAGGACTACCCTATTCTTATAGAACCGAGTGTAGGGAGGATCAGACACCAGGGCCTGCAGCTCACTAACGCGTCTAGCGGAAGTGAGGGCTACCAGAAATAAGGTTTTCCAAGAGAGAAAACGGAGAGGACAGGTAGCCATGGGTTCAAAAGGCGGGCAGGTGATCCGCTGTAAAACCACGTTCAGGTCCCAGTCAGGGGCTGGGGGGCGCAATGGTGGTTTGAGAAGAAGGAGGCCCCGGGAGAACCGAGCCACGAGGGGGTGGCCGGAAAGAGGCCTGCCTTCCACCGGCACATGATGTGCCGAAATAGCACTGAGGTGAACCTTGACCGAGCTGGACTTGAGCCCAAGATTGGAGAGGGAAAGCAAGTACTGCAAGACCACCGACACCGGGCAGGAGAAGGGATCTTGAGACCGTTGAGCACTCCAGTTGGAAAAGCGACGCCATTTAAGGGCGTAGGATTTCCGGGTAGAGGGTCGCCTGGAAGCCAGCACGACTTCCTCCACCTCCGGAGGCAACAGGAGGGGAGAAAGGACTACCCTTTCAGCAGCCAGGCCATCAGATGGAGAGATCTGAGGTTGGGGTGTAGGAGGGACCCCTGATCCTGGGTCAGGAGGTCGGGTTGAAACCCCAGAGGCAACGGGGTATCCACCGCCAGCTGCATCAGAAGCGGGAACCACGGTTGCCGGGGCCACCGGGGAGCGATCAGGATCACGGAGGCCTTGTCCTGAAGAACCTTGAAAAGAGTTCGAGACACCAGCGGCATGGGAGGAAAGGCATACAGAAGGCCCGTGGACCATGAGAGCAGAAAAGCATCCGCCGCCACTCGGAGGGGATGCGGTTCCCGGGAGCAGAATCGAGGAAGTTGCCTGTTCAGAGGACTGGCAAAGAGATCCAGAGTGGGAAGGCCCCACTGGAGAAAGATCCCCTGAACCACCAACGGGTCCAATCGCCACTCGTGCGGTTGGAGGATTCTGCTCAGTTTGTCTGCCAGGTGATTTTCTTGACCTGGGAGATAGACCGCTTTGAGGAGGATTCCCCGGCTGACGGCCCAAGCGCAGAGCTTTTGTGCTTCCCGGCAGAGAAGGAAGGAGCCCGTGCCCCCCTGCTTGTTCACGTAGAACATAGCAACTTGATTGTCCATCTGGACCAGCACTGACTGGCGAGACGTGAGGTGGGAGAAGGCCCTTAGAGCCAGGCGAATGGCCCTGAGTTCCAGGAAGTTGATCTGCTGGGCAGATTCCCACGGGGTCCAGAGACCCTGAGTACATGACCCCTGGCAATGTGCTCCCCAACCCAGGAGAGAAGCGTCGGTCGTCAGAACCTGAACCGGCGGAGGAGACTGGAAAAGCATTCCGAGCACTAGGTTGGGTAGGTGAAGCCACCATCGCAGAGAAGAGACTAGCGGGCTGGAGATGCATACCGAGTCCGCCAGTCTCCCCGAGGCCTGACGCCATTGAGAGCGAAGGCACCACTGAGCCGGCCGCATGTTCAGGCGGGCATTGGGGGTCACATGGACCGTGGACGCCATATGGCCGAGCAGCTTCAGGAAGAGCCGGGCCGAGACCCGGGAATGGCTGTGAAAACGGCTGGCGAGATCCATGAGCCGTTGAGCCCTGTCGAGCGGCAGAAAAGCCCGCGCCTGAAGCGTGTCCAACCTGGCGCCAATGAACTCGAGGTCCTGAGAGGGGAGCAGAGTGGACTTTTCGAAGTTTATGACAAAGCCCAAGTACTGGAGCAGAGCCACAGTACGCTGCGTGGCGTGAGTGGCCTCCGTGGCGGACGGGGCCCTGATGAGCCAGTCGTCCAGGTACGGAAAGACAAAGAGGCCTTGAAGCCGGAGATAAGCCGCTACCACTGCGAGACATTTTGTGAAGACTCGTGGTGCGGAGGATAGGCCAAAGGGCAGTACTCTGTATTGGTAATGGTTGCCCGCCACCACAAACCTTAGGTATTGTCGGTGGCTGGGGTGGATGAGGATGTGAGTATAGGCATCCTTTAGATCCAAGGAGCATAGCCAATCTCCCTGCTGGAGGTAGGGCAGCAGGATTCCAAGGGTAAGCATCTTGAACTTTTCCCTCTCCAGGAACTTGTTGAGGTTCCGCAAGTCTAGGATGGGTCTGAGGCCTCCTGTCCGCTTCGGTACCAGGAAGTACCGGGAATAGAAACCGTGACCCCGCAGGTGGTGGGGCACCGGCTCCACCGCCTGTTCCCGAATAAGACTTGCCAACTCCTGAAGGAGTAAGTCCCGGTGGAGAGGGGTCCGCAGAGGCTCCCTTGGAAAGTAGGGGGGAGGTACCTGGTGGAAGTGCAGCCGATAGCCCTCTCGAACTATGCGGAGCACCCAGGCGTCTGACGTGATGTTGGACCACCTGTGGGCAAAGTGGACCAGCCGGCCTCCCGTGCTGAGAGAAACCAGCGGAGGGGGAGAGGCTATGCTGAACGAGTCAAAAACCCCACCCTGCGGAGCAGGGGCCGGTGGCGCAGGCTTGAGGGCTTGCTGCCTACGGGATCCGTTACCCCGTCCCTTGGCCTGCTGACCCTGATGGGGAGCTGCGGAGGCCTGATAGTGGGGGTAGTGTTTATAGGCAGCCGCCTTCCTCGGGTAAAAGGGCTTCTTTCCCGAGCCCTTCTTCTTCTGGGAAGGGGCAGAGGTTTTCCTGGAGAGCCGAGTCCGGGTGAGAGTCTCTGTCTCGAGCTGGGCAGCCTTCTCGTCCATAGGTTTACCAAAGAGGTTATCACCTCTGCAGGGGACATCGACCAACTTGTCCTGCACCCAGGGCTCGAGGTCGGAAGACTGGAGCCAAGCCTGGCGGCGGGCTCCGATGCCGGCTGCGGCCACTCGAGCCGATGCCTCGAAGCCATCATAGGCTGCTCGAGAAATGAACTTGGAGCACTCTCGAACACCAGTGGACAGAGCCAGGAACCTCCGCAAAGGTTCCTCGGAGAGACCAGCAGAGAATTCGGCTAGTTCTTTAGCCATGTCCCGGAGATACATGCCCATGTAGAGCTGGTAAGTCTGGACCCGACAAGCAAGCATAGAGCCCTGAAAACACTTCTTACCGATGCCATCCAGGCTGCGGGCTTCCCTGCCGGGAGGCACCGAGGAGTGCATCTTCTGGCTCTTGAGCCGATGCATGGCCGATTCCACCACCATGGAATGGTGCGGCAGCTGTGCTTTCTGGAAGCCAGGGCTCTTGCGGACTCGATATATGGCATCGACCTGCTTGCTTAATACCGGCGACGACGCCGGGCTCTCCCACATGCGGAAGAGAAGTCGTTCCAGCATCGGAGGAACCGGTACAGTAAAGTGCTCCTTCGCAGGAGAGTCATACTGGAGGTCATCGAGCTCTTCGGCTCGAGGCTCCTCCTCGGGATCCGCAGGGAAGGCCAAGGCCTTGGCCATATCCCTTACGAAGTCCGAGAACCGGGCATCCTCCAGGGGGGACTGCCTCCGAGGCTCGGACTCGGGGGAGTCAGAAGGGACACACCGAGTCCGGAAAGAACCAGGTGACTCATCCACCTTGGATTCCCAGGCCGACTCCTCGGAGGAGGAGTCGAGCGGCTCCGGTCGGGCGGGCACAGACGCCATCCGCCCCGACGCCGAGGGAGTCGGCGACGACGACCTCGGCCCCGAACGGGAGGCCGAAGGTGACCTCGACCGAGGATTGACTCGAGCCCGCATGGACTCGAGGATCGGCTCGGTCTCCGGGGTCGACTTAGACGTCGACGTCCCGGCGGTCAGGGCAGACGCGCCAGCGAGGCCAGGGATCAATGCCCGCTGCTGGTCCATGAAGGCAGTCAAGCTGCGCTCCAAGGCCGTCAACCTGAGTCCGAACTCAGGAGACCCAGCAGCCCCCGACTCGGGCCCCGACGGCGTCGGACCCGACGTCGGACCAGTCGGAGGCGAGTCAACGAAGACAACAGCACTTACGTGAGCAGAGGAGTCCAGTTCCAGACGAGGCTGTTTGGACGGCCGCTCCAGCTCCAAAGACCCGGGACGGCTGTCGGGGCTATGCGACCTGGCCCTCGAGGAGCCAGGAGCGTCCACCGACGCCGCCCTCGCGGGCTTCTTCTTCCGCTGATGTTCCCGGTTAGGGGACCCCCGCTCAGAAGATCTCCGGCGGTGCTCAGAGCCAGATTCTCTGGACACCGAAGCTTCTGACGAGGTCCGGGTACGGCTGGGGTCAGAGAAGATTCTCTCCCGCTGATGCTGCCGACTCCGCAAAGACTTCGCGGACATTTTGATACAGGGCCCACAGATCATTTCTTCATGATCGGGGCCCAGGCAACGGAGGCAGCAATCATGTGTGTCGGTAAGAGACATGAGTTTCTTACACTTAACACACTTTTTAAAGCCACTGGCGGCCATCGGGGGAAAAAGGGCCCCTGCGAGGTCGAACGAACGGGCCGCCAGGAAAAAAGGAAAAAAGGCGCGAAGATGTCGCGAAGGACAGAAAAAACCGAAAAAGAAGGGGAGGCCTCGCAACCGGCATCGCGAGGCCGGGCGGAAAAAGGACCGGCGTCGAACCGAAGAATTACTGACAAAAATAAGGAAAAAATCAACTTTTCGGCAGTGACTATTAGACAACGTCTGTAGGGCTCCGCGGAAAAAAGAAGACTGGCCAAGATGGCACCTTTGGGCGGGAAGGGGACCGCGCATGCGTGCTGCAATTCCCAAAGGCTTTCTTTGAATGCTGGGGAAAATTGCTCCGCGAGGGCTCCGTCGGTGCCGACGTCACCCATATGTGAGGACTGACTTCCTGCTTGGTCCTGGAGAATGCACATAGCTTAGATTTGTAAATCGGCACACATTATTCTACATGAAAAATCAACCCCCATAAAAAACATGCAAATGTCCGAAGGTGCAAGTTTCAAAGAGGGAAATTAAGCCACATTTTTCCTTTCAAATTTGGCACAGTCATTTTCAGAGTCTGGTGGTCCAATGGTGCAACTTTATTAGTATTTTCAAAACTGAAGCATAATTTTAAACTGCAGGAGTGGGTAAACTGGAATGTCATTTTAAGAAAAAAAATGAATGCACTGGAGGAACTGTTTTATGATGGTTGGTCTCTTATCTGATTTGGAGGTCCCAGTAGGTAATGATAGCTGGGCAAGCATCTGATTAGTTCTTTTTGAGATGAGGTGTACTCCAAGGTTCTCTTTTATCAGCTATTCTGTTTGATATATATATAACTTCTCTTTGTGAGAAGTTACATGAAGCAATTTAGTTTTAAAATGTATGGTGATGACATTCTGCTGTATTATCCTTTTATTGCCGGAGAGGATGTTTCTTTATTATCTTTACTCCCAAAATTTGGTGATTTTTTAAATTGGTGTGCTACTATTGTTTTTTCGGTAAATTTTAGAATATATGTTTCCAAAGACGATATCTCTGGTTGGTCACTCACAGTTGCAGTATGTGATAATATTCAGATCCTTGGGAGTTATTTTGAATAGAGGTCTGAATTTTAGGGATCACGTACGCAATATGATAGAGACTGTTTTTTTACAAATTGCAGATAGTGAGGAAATTTAATGATATTTTAGAAACTCACAATTTTAGGTTGTTGGTGCAACTTATAGAATTAGGGTGCCTTCCTAATGAGACTGTATTAGATTTATTATTGTATGTTTTTGTTGTAATGTAAATTTATTTTTGCTTTTAGTTTGTCCTGATTTGAATTTTTGTGTTAATATATACAGTGGTGTGCAACAGTCTGGAATCACTTGTAAATTTGACGTTTTTTTCAATTTCATGACCTTATATCTTAATTTCTTTTTCCTTCCTCGCTCATAAAGGACACACGAACATGCTCCTCCAACGTCAAGGTCCGAGTCATCTTCATGGTCGATCCAGAAAGCGTATGAAATTCAAAAATTCCGTGCGTTTTTATAGCTGCACTGTTGGCTAGATATCTCCATTATGATTGGTTAGTGAAACCAGCCTCCTGATTGGTCAGAAATAATGTGTGCATATTGGATAATCTCGATCCAGTTTTGATGCAGGATCCACAAAAACGCAGTAGCTATCTCCCAGTGTCTGTAAAGTATTTAAATTGAAAGCAAGGAATGCAAAAAAGTCAACTCTAATAGCCAAATGTATCCCTTTTAACGTGCCAGAAAGATGAACATGCTGGGCTAACGCAAAATTAAAAAACAAAAACTGTTAGAAAGTACGAAAAACGCAAAACTCACAAGTGATTCCATACTTTTGCACACCACTGTATGTATATTGTACATTGCTTAGATATTCTGACGGGCGATTTATAAATTAATTGAAATGAAATGCTATGGTTTACCTTTCTCTGCCCTCTTTGTCTGTTGCTCGTACTCCTGCAATCTCACCATCAGTTCCTCTTTCTCCCTTATCATCTGCTCCTTCTCTTTCTCAACAACCTCTCTTTTCTTCTTCTCATTCTCCAACTGTTGTCTAATGCAAGAGAAAAACAGTAGTAAAATACCAGGAGGAAAACAGACTTACAGAAACAAAAGTACATCTCAGTTACTGTAAGTGAACAAATATATATTTTCTATTCTTGGTGGACATGATCAGAATGTCTAGACTACATGTTAGACTGAAAACAAATATTCAAAGAAAGTCCTTGCTTTTGATAATACAAAAGGAGAAATTAGACCTTACCTGCTAATTGTCTTTCCTTGAGTTCTCTCCGGGCCAGTCCAGGAATGTAGGGTAGTCAATCCCTTCCAGCAGCTCTGAGGACTGACAAACTGAAAAAAACTCTTTGCTGACAGGTCCTGTAGCTCCCCCTGGTGTCAAAGAGAGTCAGTCTTATGGTAACAAAGCAGTGGAACTAAAGTGCTAGACTAAAGTGTTAAACTAAAACCGAACCCCCCAAAAAGAAAAACTACTAGCTTGTCCATTCCTTTCTTCTTCTTTTCTTTTTTTTTTTAATCTTTATTTTTTGAACTATCTCTGAATAAGTATTTCGTCACCTCAGAGAGAACAAACTCTGCCACCGACTACTAAAAAGTCCGCAAAATATGCCATGCAAATGTCCCCAGCTCTGGTCACCAGCATAGTAACCTCAAAACTAATAATCTTCTGGCCGAGGATCATAACAGCTATAACTCTCACAGCACAAAAAAGGGAGGGTCCTGAACTGGCCCGGAGAGAACTCAAGGAAAGACAATTAGCTAGTAAGGTCTAATTTCTCCTTCCTATTTGTCTCTCCGGGCCAGTCCAGGAATGTAGGGCAGTACCAAAGCAGTACTCACCCTCGGGAGGGCCCTGCGAGCCCCGCCACAATAGTCGAGGCCCCCACACTGGCATCTCCCTATGCCTGGACATCCAACCGGTAATGCCTAGCAAACGTATGCAAAGAAGACCATGTTGCCGCTCTACAGATGTCCACCGGCAGAACTAAGGCAGACTCCGCCCACGACGTAGCCTGACCCCTAGTCGAGTGAGCCCTGATTCCCACCGGAGCCGCTACGCCTTTTGTCTCATAAGCTGCCCGGATGGCATGCTTCACCCACCAAGCGATCGAAGCTTAGGTCGCTGCCTTGCCCTTAGCTGGAGCCCCAAAAAGCACGAAGAGCCTTCCGATCTCCTAAACGGCTCTGTTTCTCTGAGATACTTCTGCAACACGCGCCATAAATCCAACTTCTTCAGCGACCAATCTCGCTTGTCCCCCTCTCGAGGCCGAAACGAAGGCAGGAAAACGGCCTGATTCATGTGAAAGCTAGATACTACTTTAGGCAGAAAGCACGGCACCAGCCGCAACACTACCTTCTCTGCCGAAAACTGAAGGTACGGCTCCCTGCAGGACAGCGCCTGCAGATCCGACACCCTGCGAGCGGAACACAAGGCTACCAAGAAAGCTGTCTTCCAGGAGAGCTCCCGTATATTACCCGCTGACTTGGACTCAAACGGCGGTTCTGTCATGGCTTCCAAAACCAAATTCAGATTCCAAGGCGATACCATTTGACGAAGCGGAGGCCGAATGATGCTGGCTGCTCGCAGAAATCGCCGCACATCCGGATGGGAGGAAATTGGACGACCTTGTACCTTTCCTCTATAACAGGCTAGCGCCGCTAGCTGTACCTTAAGAGTATTCAGGGCCAGACCCTTCTCTAAACCTCCCTGCAGGAACTGTAAAATGTCTGGCAACTGTACGCCGGAAGGCCTAAGCTGTCTCTCTGCACACCATGCTTCAAAAATACGCCATACGCGAACGTACGCCAATGAAGTAGACGTTTTTCGAGACCTTAACAAGGTGGCTATCACCGACTGCGAGTATTCCCTGCGTCGCACCTTTGCCCTCTCAAGAGCCAAGCCGTAAGCAAGAACCGATCCACCTACGGCATTAAGATGGGGCCTTGGAATAACAGATTCATCCGAGACGGCAACCGCCATGGAGGAGCCACCAGCAGCCTTACCAGATCGGCATACCATGGACGCCTGGGCCAATCTGGAGCTATGAGGATCACCATACCGTCGTACCTTGCTACCCGCTGAATGATCCATCCTATCAGTGGCCACGGAGGGAACACATAAAGGAGCTGACCCGACGGCCAAGGCTGCACTAGCCCGTCGAGCCCTTCTGACATATGCTCTCTGCGCCTGCTGTAAAACCGAGTCGCTTTGGCATTCGCCTGAGTAGCCATGAGATCCAGTACCGGCAGACCCCACCGCTCCGTGATCTCGTGAAACACTGCACAGTTCAGCTCCCACTCTCCGGGATCCAAAGCATGCCGACTGAGATAGTCTGCCTGAATGTTGTCTTTTCCTGCCACATGCGCCGCCGAAATCGCCAAGAGGTGCGCCTCCGCCCATTGAAACAGTTGTTGACTCTCCTCTAGAAGCCAGGCACTGCCCGTGCCTCCCTGCTTGTTGATGTAAGCCACTGTTACTAAGTTGTCTGAAAACACACGCACTGCTCGGCCCCGGAGCCGATCGACAAACTGTACCAGCGCTAACCGCACCGCTCTGAGCTCTAACCGATTGATCGACCAAAGGCTCTCTTCGGCCGTCCAGGCGCCTTGCGCTATCTGCTCCATACAGTGCGCCCCCCAACCTGACAGACTGGCATCCGTTGTAAGCAAGACCCAGTTTGGAACCGTTAAGGGTACTCCCGCCTGAAGATGAGCCGGACCAACCACCACCGCAGACTGAAGCGCACCTCCTCCGAACACGGCAAGCGCTGGGAGAGAGGATAATCCTGATGCGACCATCTGGTCAGTAGCGCCTGCTGAAGCGGACGCATATGCGCCCTGGCCCACGGCACTAGGTCCAATGCCGCCACCATCGAACCTAACACTTGCAAATATCTCCATGCCGTCGGAGCCGGAACGCGCAGGAAAGCCGCAACCTGTGACCTCAGTTTTTGCACTCTTTCCGCAGGCAGGAAAACTGAGCCTACCTCTGTATCGAAGAAAGCGCCCAGATAAGTTAGCTTCCTCACCGGTTCTAGATGACTCTTTGACCGATTGATGACCCAACCAAGCTGCTCGAGGAATTCCACTACCCAAGCCGTCGCCGCGCAGGACTCCGCCACTGACGGAGCGCGAATCAACCAATCGTCGAGATAAGGATGAACCTGAATCCCTTCCTTCTGAAGTGCCACCACTGCCACTACCATCACCTTGGTGAAGGTTCGAGGTGCCGTAACTAGCCCGAACGGCAGAGCCCGGAACTGAAAATGACCCATGGGCACCGCAAACCGAAGGAATTTCTGGTGCTCTGATCTGATGGGAATATGTAAATACGCTTCCGTCAAATCTATGGAAGAGAGGACCTCTCCCTGCTTTACCGACTGGATGACAGACCTTAAAGTTTCCATCCTGAAATGAGGCACTCGCAAGCAACGGTTGACGTGCTTGAGATCCAGAATTGGCCGAAAAGAACCTTCTTTCTTGGGAACTATGAAATAAATCGAGTATCGACCTAATCCGCACTGGTCTGTGGGCACTGGCACTACTGCTTGGAGGCGCAACAAACGCAACAAGGTATCGTTGACTGCCGCTCTCTTTGAGAGGGAAACGTACGGAGACGCTACAAAATTTTCTACCAGTGGGTGAGCAAACTCCAGAGCATAACCTTCTCTGACAATTTCGAGAACCCACTGGTCCGTAGTGATGCTGGCCCAGGCAGAGAGGAACCCCTGTTAATGACCTCCCACAGGGATCTCCACCTGGACCAGCGTCCCTTCATTGCGGCTTTTTGGGAGCGGACTGCTGAGTGTTAAAGTAGCTCCTACTAAATCCTCTGGCTCCTCAAAAGGACTGGCCTCTATGCACAAAATGGCCGCGCTGATAGGGCGTAAACCGGGAACCACGGAACCTGCGAAACTCGCGCCCCTGTCCTCTCTGCCCCGCAGGCAGTTTAGACGCTCGTGGACGATCCTCGGGAAGACGACCTCCTTTAGAATCCTCCAAATCCTTCACAATCTTTTCCAAGGCTTCTCCAAAAAGAAGCCTGCCCTTATAGGGGAGCTTACTGAGATGAGCCTTGGACGACACATCTGCTGCCCAGCTCTGCAACCACAGAAAACGCCTAGCCGCTATTACCAACCCCATCGACTTCGCTGAAATTCTCACCAAATCATAAAAGGCATCCACCAGGTAAGCCGCAGCCGACTCCAGCTTAGCTCCTTCCACTGCCGACTCCGTCTCCTTCTCTGCACTGTCCTCTCCTTGAAGCCAGCGTATGGAAGCTCTAGACACATATGCTCCACAAACCGCAGCTTGAAGCGCCAAGGCACTGGAATTAAAGGCTTGTTTTAGGAGCACTTCTAACTGACGATCCTGAAAATCCTTAAGAGCCGTACCCCCCTCCACTGGGATGGTGGTCTTCTTAGTAACCGCAGCCACTAAGGCATCTACCTTAGGCATTCGCAACAATTCCTTCTCTTCCTGAGGAACGGGGTACAACCGAGCCAGCGCGCGACCCCCCCTTAAGGAGGCTTCCGGACACTCCCATTCAGAATCAATCATCTGTTTAATAACCCTATGAATGGGAAAACAGCGCTGCTCAGACTTAAAACCTTGCAGCAAGGGATCCTCTAACGGCTCTTGCTGAACCTTAGGGACCACCATATTCAATGCCGCCAGAGAATGCGCAATCAATGCACCTAGTTCCTCTTTTCTGAAAACGCGGAACACATTAGGGTCCTCGCCAGGCCCTAACTCCCCCTCCTCTAACTCTTCCGGCCACACGTCTACTCCTGCCTCTCAAACCACCTCTCCGTCCTCTGGTAACTGAGACCCCTCACATAGAGGGCTAGATTCCACCAAGGGAGCCTCCACACTTGAAAACAAAGAGGAGACCCCCTCCTTAGGGTCCGCTTCTGAGAGCTCACGCTTCCTCATCTCTGCCCTACTGTCAGTAGAGGGGGAGCCCGCTGTCTGAGATTTCTTCACTAAAAAAGCTTTATGGAATGCTAAAATAAACTCCGGGGAAAGAAAAGACTCCAACGAGCCTTGCCCCTCAGAAAAAGATTGCTGTAGCATTCCTTCAGCAGAAGGAGCTGTGCGTTTCTTTGATTTACGCTTTGCTGGCTTCAGCGGCAGCGCGGGAACAGAGCACGGCTGTGCTAAAATGGCCGCCGTTCCCGCTCGATCTACAACGGCCTGAGGGCAAACTAACCCCTCTTCTGCAGATCCCTTAGGAGTCTCCATGAAAACATTGAACTACAATACAGAACAAACCCCCACAGAGGCCACACAACCCACAAGCCTAAAAGGAAGAGAACCGCCGTGATTACTCTAAACGCGATGAAAAATAAAAATAAACGCGACAGGCAACGTGCCTATCAAAAACGAGTCCAATCCCGACTCCAATAAAATCAACCCAAACTGAAGTCACCAGTCACCAACCATCTCCTACCTGAAACCCCAGCGAGAGGTTAAGCTGCCAGGATCCGCTGCACCGCAGCCAGCGGGTAATCGGAACCGCAACAGTCAGAGACCGGGAAGAGGGTTCCGGGGCTCCGAGACCTTTCCCAAAGTCCCTCAGCTTGGACTCTCCAAGTGGCAGGCTGTGACCGAAATCGCACCGATTAAGTGCCTGAGGGGTTTCACTCTCCTTTTTTTTTTTTATATGATAAGCAAGAAATGGAAGAGTGCTGAGCTGATCTGCTCTGCTAGAGCCAAATAGTCAGCGCTTCTGAAGGTTGCAACCCCTTCAAATGAACTTCTATTTTATTTAAACCCTGTTGTAAAGCACACTGCCGTTTCTATCAGCCTCTCTGAGGAGCCTGTCAGCTATACATCTTCCTCTGCTACTGAGGACTGAAAGACTGACTCTCTCTGACACCAGGGGGAGCTACAGGACCTGTCGGCAAAGAGTTTTTTTCAGTTTGTCAGTCCTCAGAGCTGCTGGAAGGGATTGACTACCCTACATTCCTGGACTGGTCCGGAGAGACGAATAGGAAGATCAGATCAGCAGAGGTAGAATTTTTTAAGACATACCATGCAAAGATATATGTGTGTGTGTACCCACTGGCACTCCTTGTGACCTTGAGCAAGTCACTTTACCCTCCACTGCCTCAGAAGAAAAGGCCTGCCAATCTACTTCCACCCATACTTTGCTAAGAAAACCTAGGGGTTGCTGGGTCACCATGAGTCAGCTTTGACTTGACAGCACTTAAAAACTATATATATATATATATATATATATATATATACATACATACGCACACATTTACATTAGAATTTTTCATTTGCAAATGTAATGCAGGTGTCTCTGCTGTACTTTATGGCATCTACTATTCTGTACCAGTGTCAAGATTTTTGTGTAAAGTGGATTATTTTTATGATACATAATCAATAAACTTAAGTATACCTAAGCATTTCTCCTTTGCCTTGTAAAGCATTGTTTCTCAATGTAACAAGTATTTTCTGTAGACAACCAGGATTGATCAAGCATATGTGAGTAATCTGATAGCACAGGGACAGAACAGTTCTCCAAGAACTCAGAACTAACTAAAGTTTGGAGCATGCACGGCCTTTCCACATACATACAGTAGTCTTCTCAGACTCTCAGTTAATTCCATAGCTCAAGAACATAGGCAACTCATAGGGAGGTGAGATGGACCATATACCTGGTCAAACCTGCTGTCTATGGAAAACACGTGTTACAGATGAGAATGCTTTTTCTGACAACAAACATGAGTGGGTCAGGCACAAAGGTAAGTGCCTCCCAAGCTTAAAGCTGCTCAATTTATAGATTGTCCCATGTCTAGGGACAGACTCATTGCAATTAACAATGCAAGAGCTATTGATGTTATAAAGACAGTTTGGCAAGCACAGTTCGACTGAATACTGTCCCTGATTACATACTGTTCCAAGCAGTATTGAGAAGTAAAGATATGAAGTGAGGAGCAAGTGGCTGTTTTGCATAAGAGAAAAGATTTAATTAAGTCATTATCCTGCATAAATGGCTTTTTATAAAATACCAATTGACATAAAAGTATGCTCTTTGGCATGTTGGTGTGTACTTTTCTGGTAGACGTGCACACTGGCATATTGAGCAGAATGTGTGTCCTGGTACGCTGGGATTAGTGTTGACAGCTAGCATGGCCAGATTTCGGTGCTAACTATCCATGGAGCGTTAGGGAGCAAGTGAGTGGGTTTGGGATGGGGAGAATGCCTTGCAGTCAGAGTGCCCGAACTAACTGCAAGTGGCCAATTAGCGCCACTTCAATAGATGAAGTTAAGGGCATCCATGCTAATGTGGCATGTGTTAAGATACAGTGCTGTGTGTTAATTAACAGGTACATGCTTTCCATGCCGAACAGTTAACATGGTGATGGAGACTGGCTAGAAGGAGAGAGACTGGTGGAGACAGGAAGGGGAAGGGAAATAAAGAGAGTTAACAGGGGCACGCTTGGTACTGAGGAGATGGTCCAGAAAAAGCAGTAGGGATGAAATGGAGGTTCCAGAAATTTTTGGAGGTTAATAAGGGGTACACACAGTTAAATAGGTTGGGAATGAGGGTCACGTGATACGATGAGTATTGGCAGATGTAATCCAATGGGCTCCAATGTGGTAGGCTATGGCCTAGCATGGCCTGCTACTATGAAAGGCCTGTAAGTTAGGCCTGGATCCTAATTCCCATTATAGCTAGAAAAGAACCAAAAATCTGTGAAAATTGAGAAAACTGTTTTAAAATGCTTAATAAGAAGTTGTCATGAATTCATAAGTCTGCTATTATTCTCTTGTGTGTAAAAGAACAGAAATGTTTCAGAATATACATTCCTGAAGCCAAGGTTAGCCTTGGAGTAGAATTAAGAACTGTACCATTGTTCAAGTAATCCTAAAGGAGGGGGCCGGTTGCTAGGCTCCGGAGGGATTTCTAATTGGACAAATGAAGGGAATGTATAACCAATGAAAGGTTTGCATGTATCGAGTTAGAACCAATAGAAAATTCTCATGTATCAAACTGAAAAAGAGGTATAAAAAGTTATGTCTCTGTATAAACTTTTGCTCAGTTCCTTTTGAAGCCTTGACTGACTGGGCCTGTGCACATTAAACTGGCTTTGATCCTGTCAATTGACTCCTGGACTTATTCATTGATTGCACTTTGCTACAGCATATTCTTGGTGCATTGGCCGGGAAGTGCGAGTGGTAAATTGTATTCAAGTGAATAATCCACGTAATTCGCCTTGAGGTTTGACCCGGTTGGAACCGTGTCTGTCCGACCGCGGGGGAAACCTCAGGCGCCGCCAGCCCCTTTGTGCCGGAGAGGGTTCCGCCTGCCTCGGCGGGCCATCGGGTCCAGCTGGCCAACACCTCCGACCCGGGGGAGTCCAGGTTCCAACTCAGAAGCTGGTGAGGTATCGGGGACCGGATCCGGTGAGTAGATATTTTTGTGATTTAATAGTCAGAAAGAACAGCTTGGGACAGCGTCTTGCGTGCGCAAGACTGATTTGGTATATTTGGTATAGACTAACTGGGAAATCTCGCATGAGTGTGGGCGAGACAAGGGAGCCTGATCACCTCCCATAAGGGCGGTCCTAGTAAGCTCCGCGTAAGGAAAGCGGAAGCTGAAGCCATCGACCCTTCTTGTTTGGAATAGTCAGTTAGTCAGAAAACCTGGGCACTTGAAATATTGAAATATGATATCTTGTTGAAATATGCTTGCGTGTGTGAGTGAGAGGTCTTGAAATACAGACCGAGCGGGCGGAGCCTGCGAGGAACCAGTATGGCCGCATAAGAGAGCTTCTCCTGGCCCCTCGACAACGAATCCTGCTTACTATCATTTTAGCCTGCTTGAAACGCAGCGAGTCGGAGAGCCAGAGCTCGAGGATGTCATCGGGCAAACAGACCCGCTTGGATTTCGCCGCTGCGGCGGCGGCTGGCACCAAAAGGTCCAAATCCGATCCACTCTCGCCGCAAAAGATGGCGGCTCCCCATGAGACGGCGGAGGGGTTGCAAGAGATTTTGAAAGAAGTGAGAGCGGTCCGCTGTCGGGTAGACTCAAACGGTGAGTCCCTGGCTGCAATGCAAGCGGGCCTAACAGATCTAACTGCACAAATGCAGCAACTCACACAAAGGGTGGACAGCGTGGAAAGGGTCGCTGCGGCGCATGAGAAACAACTGACCTTGCTCCCGCGACTTAATCGCAAGTTTGATGGGCTGGAAAAGAGTCTCGAAGACATGAACAACAGGGCTCGGCGAAACAATATACGGGTACTGGGAATTGTCGAAGGTGCCGAAGGGGGAGACCCTGTTCGATACTTGGAAGCACTGATACCAAAGCTTCTGAAGTTGGAGTTTGCGCGCCCGTTCGAGATCGAAAGGGCTCACCGGCTGCCCTCCCACGCTAGTCAAAGTGCTAAGTACCCGCGCCCGATGATTCTATGTGCGCTCCGCCACCAGCACGTCACTCAAATCCTAGCGGCGGCAAAGGCAACACAGCCCCTCCAGCATGGAGGTCAGAAGATAGCCTTCTACCCTGACTTCAGCAAACCTACTGTTGAGCGACGGAAGCACTTTTTAGCATTGCGGCCTCGCCTCCAGCGTCTGCAGGCTAGATACGGCCTGTTTAGCCCAGCGAGGTTTAAGGTGACTCTGAATAATGAGACAACATCCTTTGATGATCCTGCAGTCCTGGAGAGATACATCGAAGACCAGGAGGCCTTGCAGATGCAATCCACGTAAACAGCGTGAACGTTGAGGTTGGACAATGGTTTGAATAATCCACGGTCTTGCCCTATGGGAACTATCCTTGAATTTGCCTGGAGTTTATGTTTGAGGCCTGACCTCGGGCCTGGCTCTTATAGGCAATAGCTCCGGTCTGTTGGAGGGATTCCAGTCTGCCCGCAAGAGCTGCACGGCCTGGCAGCGAACCTCGTGGATGTTGCGGAGTGGACAGTTCAGAAACCTAATGCTGTGTTTATCATGTTTGCTTTTTGGGTCTCTCCTTGTTGGGAATGAATGTGTGAATGAGAGAATTTGGGTGGGTGGGTGAAAATGGGGCCAGTTTGCGTTGTACTGGATGTCCCTGTGGTCTTACCCAGGATGTTCTTGTTATGGAAGGGGTTTTTTTTTGGGGGGGGGAAAGGGCTGGATCTCGGGGCAAGAAACAGAGTTGTATACAGTGGGGGATTCTGTGTCGGATCACGGGCGGGGGTCTGACCAGTTTGTATAATATGCATGTAATATTTTGTAATCTAAGAAGTAATGACTGATCGGATTAAATTTATGTCCCTGAATGTGAAAGGGATTCAGACACCAATTAAAAGGAAAAAATTACTAGCATATTGTGCCCGGCAGCAAGCAGATGTCATTTTTTTACAAGAGACGCACTTAAGCTCACAAGAAACCGGGAAGCTAGCGGGCAAGAAATATATCCTAGCAGGTGCCTCCCCAGCAGACCATAAGAAAAATGGGGTTGCCATACTGGTGCGGAAAGCGGTGGGAGCCAAGACAGTTAAAACTAGCCACGATGACGCTGGGCGATGGTGTAGATCATTGATACGGGTCGGGGATGTAGATTTGCAGTTGGTCAATGTGTACGGCCCTAATCAGGACGACCCTAACTTCTTTAGCGCCTTAAATAGCATGCTGCAGAGGGAGTATTCAGCCCCAATAATAATGGGTGGCGATTTCAACCTGGTCAGAGAATCTTTGGTGGACCGCAGCCCAGCGAGAGTGGTACGATCATCCCGAGCAGACGGGGCCCTCTCCGCTTTGATAGCGGATTGTGGCCTAATGGATATTTGGCGATTGTTGCATCCGACCGAAAAAGACTACACTTTCTATTCACCAGTACATAACTCTCTCTCCGGATAGATTACTTTTTAGTTTCACGGTCATTGGTTTCGAGCAGCTGTGAGGCGACAATCATGGGTAGAACGATATCTGACCATGCGGCTATCACGATCAGTGTTCTGGTCACAGCGGCTGCCAGAGGGACCCCTGAGTGGTCATTTAATAGGGCCTGGCTGGCGGAGCCCGCCTTTCAGAACGAGCTGAGGACCGCCACTAGGGAGTATTTCTTGGCCAACAAGGTCGAGGATACAGCATGCTGGGCCTGGTGGGAAGCCTTCAAGGCGTCGCTAAGGGCCACTATTACTAGTTATAAGATCAAAGAAGCAAAGCGGAGAAAGGAGCAGCTGTTGGTCATAGAGCAACAGATTAAAGCGGGCGAGAGGCTCTGGATTAGGTGCCCTAACCCAGGGATCCTTCTCCGACTGCAAAGATTACGATTCCAGTATAATGAAGTGTTAAGTTACGAGGTAGAGCAACTTATGCTGAGACAATCGGCTAGATATCATATAGAACAAAACAAAGCTAGTAAGCTACTGGCGAGCACTCTGAGAGGACATAGGGAAAGGTCGAGAATTGTGTCCCTTGTGGATGATAAGAAGACTCAGCTGTTTAAGGATGAGCAAATTTTGGAAGAATTCACTAAATTTTACAGTGCATTGTATTCCTCAGAGGTGAGCGCCAACTCTGAAGAGTCCGCCAGATTCTTAGATACCTTGAGCCATCCTATATTGGAGGTTCATCAGGCTCGGCAGCTTGACATGCCCATTTCCTGTAAGGAGATAGATACTGCCATCAAAGCCATGGCGGCGGGGAAGGCTGCAGGCCCCGATGGGATACCAATTGAGCTGTATAAAGTTTTGAGTGCAGAGTTGATCCCCTATCTGGGGATATACTATGGAGAGCTGGAAAAGGGACCTGAGCGCTCTGGTAATTTTTCTGAAGCCACAATTGTGGTATTGGAGAAACCCGGAAGGGATCCCAATAGTGTCAAAAACTACAGGCCTATATCTCTGCTGAATGCAGATTATAAGGTATATGCGAGTATCTTAGCTAAACGGCTTGCCAAGGTCATCGGAGGGTTGGTGCACCCGGATCAGTGCGGCTTCATCCCAGGTAGGGCGACCTCTGATAATGCTAGACTGTTTTGTAATCTGCTTGATAGAGCAGCTGTGGAAGCGTCCCCTTTCGTTGCCCTCTCGCTAGATGCCGAGAAGGCGTTCGACAGGTTAGAATGGCCTTTCTTATTCTCAGTATTGCAGTGGTTTGGTTTAGGGCAGGACTTTATTGATAAGGTCAGATTGTTATATGCCAGGACCCGTGCCAGGGTCTCAGCCAATGGCTGTCAGCATCGGGCCTTTTCCCTCCATCGGGGTACCCGACAGGGTTGCCCTTTATCTCCTCTACTCTTTGACCTGGCACTTGAGCCCCTTGCCATAGCTATTCGGCAGAATGCGGATATAAAGGGCTTTGACTTTGGGGGGCTACGAGTGAAATTATCTGCCTATGCCGATGATCTGTTGTTATTTACTCAACCGTCGGAGATATCGCATATATTGGAGTTAATACAGAGTTATTCAAACATCTCGGGCTATAAGATAAACTGGGACAAGTCTGTTGCTTTTCCGCTGAACAGTTGCTCGAATGCAGAACTGATGGCCCCATTCCCATTTAAGTGGCAACCGGGAGGTATCAAGTACCTGGGAGCTTGGTATGGTGCCTCCGTGGAGGGCACTATTCTCACAAATATGAGGGAGCTTGCCCAAACAGTTCGTAACACAACGCTGGCGTGGTCCCCGCTACACCTTACCTGGTGGGGTAGATTGGAAGTTATTAAAATGGTTTTGGTGCCTAGGATTAACTATGTACTGGGCATGCTTCCCTTCTCCCTGCCAGCTGTGGAATACCAACGTTTAGAGCGGAGTCTTCTGAGATTTCTCTGGAAGGACAAGCAACCTCGAATTGCCAGCAAGAAATTAAAGGCCTCTAAGGAGAGGGGGGGAGTGCACTTCCCCGACTTTCAGTGGTACCACTATGCGTTTCTCTTAAAGCAGGGCGCCGAGTGGTTGGGAACCGAGGAGGAGGAGGCCCCAAGTCCAAGTTGGCTTAAAGTGGAGTCCCGAGTGGCGGAACCCTACCCTTTGAGGCACCTGCTAGGAATGTTACACCCGGCGGAAGGGGGATTGGGGGCGGTGATCCGGGCCACCCAGGAAGCCTTTCTTCAGCTTTTAAGATTAGCTGGCAAAGATGTCTTGCCTTCCCAATTGACCCCACTCTGGTGGAATCCGATATTTAAAATCAGAGGGAAGAGATTTGCCTGGAAAGCTTGGCAAGAAAAGGGAATTTGGACCCTAGGACACTTAGTGGGGGCACCGGCTGGAAGGACTTTTCTGCTTTCTGCAGTGAGTTCTCCATGCCGCAGAGCTGCCATTTTCGGTGGTTGCAGCTTAAACATTGCATACTAGCGGCCAAAGTTAACATTGACACGCTTGTTGCTGAGAGTGCATTAATTACCAATCTTAAGGCGATGCTCGAGCGGAGGGGTATGATTTCAGGGCTATATGCTCTCTTTAGGGACTATGCTAGTCAAAGTCCAATTGGGCTGTATAAAGTATGGGAGACCGACCTCCCTCCTGGGCTACACCCTAACTCATGGTCAAAAATGTGGGGCCCTGTAACGCGAGCTTCCCGCTCGGCGTCTATTACACAATCTCTGTTCTTCTTGCTGCATAGGGCATATATCACGCCTGTAAAGCTTTCCAAATGGGATGGTTCCTCAGCCGGGACATGTTGGTCCTGTCGGAAGGAGAAAGGTACATTTTTGCACATGTTTTATGATTGCCCTTTTGTACAACACTTTTGGGTAGCGGTTTGGGGTAGAATACAAGTAGTACTGAACATTACCTGTGCACTCTCCAAGAAAGCAATCTTTCTGAGGTCTTTAGAGCTACCTCAGGTTGACCGCAAAAAGAAAGCTTTTCTGCTCAACTTTCTGATAGCCATTGCTTTTAAGTTGATTCTCTCTAATTGGAAGAATCTGGTGAACCTCCACGTGGGGGAATGGTGGGGAATGGTTTGTCGCTATGCCAAATATGAGAAGCTCTACAGCAAGCTCCATCACCCCGATAGAGGGGAGTTAAGCTACGACAGATGGTCACTATTAGACCAATATGTTGCCAGATCTGTAGTGCTTTGAAGCAGTGGCTTCCTTTATTGGGCTGAATGGGCAACCCTGAGTCTGAGGAGTCCCTTGGCGGAAGGCTTGTTTGATGTCATGCACCTTCTTAGCTGGAACGACCCTCCTCCTTCGCTTCTTTATTATTTTTCTTTTTTCTCTCTTTTATTTCTCTCTTTTATTCCTTGCCTCGAGATCCTGGGGGGGGGGGGGAAGGTGGGGGGGGGGTAGCGAGGAGTTATGTTGTATTAACAGGTTGACATGCAGACTGACTATGTTACTTGTATGCTTATATGTTGGAAAATCTCTAAATAAAAATTTAAAAAAAAAAAGAAATACAGACCGAGCGAGAGCGGACTCCTAAGTAGCGCAGTTCCTGGCCGGGCGACCACGCCCAGGTCGCGAACAGGAGGAAGCGAGTGGTGTTTGTCCCCCCCAGTGTTCTGTGGGCTGTACGGACCCCTTACCTGCAGCCATACTACCTATCCTTATTGTTCGTTGTCTTGTACGTCATTACGTGTACGTAGGGACGTAGGGTACGTAACGTACGCAGGTACGCTGAGTACGTAGAAAGTGTAGGTAGGTACGTCTACATTATGGGAGGGACGGAGTCCACGCAAACTCCGTTGGCATGTACGATCAAGAATTTCCGTAAAGGATTTTCAGGCGATTATGGTACGAAAATGACTCCATCCAGATTAAAAATGTTATGTGAAAGGGAGTGGCCCGCATTAGCTGCTTCATGGCCCCGGGGGGGGCACCTTTGATTTGGAGACAGTTTTACGACTTCATCAGCTCATATTAAGAGTATATCTTGACCAGTTCCCCTATATAGATTCCTGGTTGAGTGTATGTGAACAGCAGCCCCCATGGATGAAGCGCTGTTATGAGGAGCACTGTAAAATATTTGTAGCTACTACTAGGGGAACCAAAAAGGCTAAGGAAGAGAAGCCGCCTGTGTATTCTGACCCAGAGTCCTCAGATATTTTAGATAGGTTACCCCAGCACCCACAGAGGTTAGTCCCTACAGCACCACGAGCTGAATTAGAGCCAGACGAGGAGGCCCAGAGAATACCGATGCTACAGCCCAAGAAGCACCCTACCCCGAGTGAAAGTCCCGAGTCAGGCCCAAGTACAGCGGAGGGACATGAGTCCTCTGATGAGATAGAAAGCGGAGGCTCTCCTGCCAGTTCAGGGTCACCCACCAAGGAGACTTGTGCCCCGGAGCCTTATGATTTGAGAAGCGTAACTCCCAAGAAGGAGAAAGCAGGGCACCTAATGCCATTACGCCAAGTGCCTGGAATGCCTGTTTTAAAGGATCAGGGCCAGATGGCACCAGGACCAACCAGCTTAGTTTATGTACCCTTTTCCACCACAGATTTATTAAACTGGAAGACGCATTATGCATCCTACACAGCCAAGCCCCAGGAATTAACAGAATCAATGTCAAGCATTATGCAAACCCATCAGCCTACCTGGGCCAATTGTCGCCAGCTCCTGTCCACCCTCTTCACCACTGAGGAGCGAGGCCGGATCGGGCAAGCAGCCCTTCGGTGGTTAGAAGAGAACCCTGTAGAAAGGGGGGGAATAAATCCCCCGCAAGGGGCAGCTGCAGAATATCCCAACGAAGATCCCGGGTGGAACCCGAATGAAGAAAGGGGGGCGGCGGCCCTAACCAGATTTCGTCAGGCCTTAGTGCAGGGCCTGAAGAAGGGAGGCCAGAGGGCCATGAATATCGGGAAAGTATCGGAGGTTCTCCAGGGTCCAGATGAGAGCCCAGCAGCCTTTCATGAGCGGTTGTCTAAAGCCTATAGATTGTATACCACATATGATCCCGCCGCTCAGGAAAATTTACGCATGGTAAATGCGGCCTTTGTTAGTCAGTCCCAGAGAGACATAAAGCGAAAATTGCAGAAATTGGATGGATTTGCGGGCATGAATACAGCTCAGTTAATGGAAGTCGCTCAGAAAGTATTTGTGAATCGTGAAAATCAACGAGACAGAGAAAGTGAACGAAAGATGAAGAAGAAGGCAGATCTTCTTGCTGCTGCTATAACCGAACGACGTGGAGGAGGTTTTCCTAATCAAAGGACCAGAGGACGTGGAAGAGGCCGCGGAAGCAAAAGGCCTCAATTGGGTGCAAATCAGTGCGCCTACTGCAAGGAAGAAGGACATTGGAGAAATGAGTGCCCACATTTGGACTCCGCCCCTGCAAGGGGAGGAGGGAGTCCCTGGAGGCCCGGAGGAAGATTTCGAAGGAGAGGAGGAATGAATCGAACACAGTTTCAGCAGGAGAGGGAAGAAGCCCTTGAGGGAGTGGCAATAGCAACGGGCTATGACCTGGACGACATAGATGAAGACTAGGCCAGACCGGGCTCCAAGTTCACCCTGGGTCCCCAGGAGCCTATGGTCAGTTTAAAGATAGGGGACCAATACATGGAATTCATGGTAGATACAGGAGCAGAACATTCAGTAGTAGCCAAGCCAGTAGCTCCACTATCCTCACGATCTGTTACCATTATAGGAGCCACTGGAAATAAAGCCACAAAACCATTCTTGCAGAACCGCATGTGTGAACTAGGGGGACAGAAGATAACGCACCAGTTCTTGTATATGCCTGAGTGTCCTATTCCACTACTGGGCCAAGACATGCTTGCCAAGCTCCAGGCCTAAATATCCTTTGCTGAAGGGGGAGAAATGAAAATGACTGTGAACCCAAAGCCTGCTGGATTAATGGTGCTTACTGTTCCCCGAGAAGAAAAGTGGCGGTTCTATAGTGCACCTCCAAAAAGGTCAACCAGTCCCTGTATACCTACCAACCTCATAGCCCCACCTGAAGTATGGGCAGAAGATAATCCACCTGGCCTAGCGAAGAACATAGCCCCTGTCATTGTCACCCTCAAACCAGGAATGGAACCAGTGCATGTGAAGCAGTATCCTCTCCCTCGACCAGCCATAGAAGGAATTCACTGCCATTTGATGAAACTGCTGAAGTATGGACATCTCAAGGAATGCCAGTCACCTTGGAATACCCCCCTTCTCCCAGTAAAGAAGCCTGGGACAGGGGATTACCGCCCAGTACAAGATCTAAGGCGAGTAATTGATGCATTTGAAACTATACACCCAGTAGTACCGAATCCTTATACTCTCTTGGGACTGATCCCCGCTGAGGCTACTCACTTCACCGTCCTGGACCTGAAAGATGCCTTTTTCTGTGTGCGCCTAGCACCCACCAGTCAACTTTTATTCGCTTTTGAATGGCAAGACCCCACAACAGCAAGGCGGGGTCAGCTCACCTGGACCAGATTACCCCAAGGATTCAAGAACTCACCAACTCTCTTCAGTGCTGCCCTGAATCAAGATCTCTCAAGTTATCCAGTGGACCCAGGAAAAAGGGTTCTTCTTCAGTATGTAGATGACTTGCTCATAGCCACCAACTCAGAAAGTGAATGCCTACAAGCTACTAGTGAACTTTTGTACCTTCTCAAAGATGCTGGATACAAAGTTTCAAGAGCCAAAGCACAACTATGCCAAACTGAAGTCAAGTATTTAGGATTCCAGTTGTCTAGTGGGATCCGACGTTTAGGACCAGAACGCAAGGAAGCTGTATGCAATATCCCCATTCCAACCACCAGGAGGCAAGTAAGAGCCTTCCTGGGGGCCGCGGGATATTGTCGCATATGGATCACTTTGCCCTGATTGCAAAACCACTATACCAAGTCACCAAAGGATGGAAAAATCCCCACTAGACTGGGGACCCAAACAAGATGTAGCATTCCGGACTTTGAAAAAGGCCTTGATGTCATCCCCCGCTTTAGGTCTTCCAGATGTTCAGAAGCCTTTCCATCTTTTTGTCCATGAGTCACAAGGAAACGCACTGGGAGTATTGACCCAATCTCTTGGCTCCTGGCAATGACCAGTAGCTTATCTGTCAAAACAATTAGATGTAGTTGCAAAAGGATGGCCCCCTTGTCTGAGAGCTGTTGCAGCAACAGCCCTCCTAGTGGGCGAAGCAGACAAACTCACACTAGGACAAACTCTCCAAGTCACCGTGCCACACTCTGTTCTGACCCTTATGGAACACAAAGGAAACTTCTGGCTAACCAATGCACGAATGTTGAAGTATCAGAGCATGTTGTTTGAAAACCCTCGGATACAGTTGAAAGTTAGTCAAGCTCTGAACCCTGCTACATTGTTTCCAATTGGTCCTGGGCCACCTGATCATAATTGCTTAGAAACCATGGACACTATATTTTCAAGTCGCGCTGATTTGACCGATGTCCCTCTAGAGGACCCAGAACGGACTTTCTTTGTAGATGGAAGCAGTTTGGTCATCAATGGACATCGTTGTGCTGGATATGCAGTGGTGACCCTTGATCTTGTAGTTGAGTCCTCAGCCCTGACCCCAGGAACCTCTGCACAGAAAGCTGAATTGATAGCCCTCACCAGAGCCTTGACATTAGGAGAAGGACTCCGCATAAATGTGTACACAGATTCCAAACATGCTTTCACTACTTTGCACGCACATGGAGCCTTGTATAAGGAGCGAGGGATAATCACCTCAGGGGGTAAGAACATTAAGTATGGACCCGAGATATTGATGTTATTAGATGCTGTGTGGGCCCCCAAACAAGTGGCAGTCATGTACTGCCGAGGTCATCAGGCAGGAGCAGGAGAAGTTGCACGAGGGAATAGATTTGCAGACGCCACAGCCCGAAAGGCAGCCACCACAGGACAAGTTAGGACCCAGGATACTGTAATGCAAGCAGCCCTATTCCCTATGCCCCTTAGTTCCTGGGCACCCCGATACACTACAAGAGAGTTAGACTATTATTGTGAAAATGAAGGAGGAGTCTTGACAGAAAAAGGTTGGATAGTGCTGCCACCCCCAGAAGGTAGTCCACCTCCAGGTCCTACAGTCATCCCTGAAGCATTAGGGCCAGCCTTTGTCCAAGCTTTTCATCAAGCCACACATTATGGAAAAACAGCCATGGAGAAAGCCCTGAGACCCCATTTCTGTATTTCACTGCTAGGATCCCTGACTACCTCAGTGGCACAGCAATGCCTGATATGTGCCAAAAATAACGCCAAGCAAGGTCCTGTCCACCCCCAAGAGTTCAGTCAGTAGGGGTGACCCCCATGAGTGATATTCAGATAGACTTTGCTGAAATGCCCCGTGTAAATGGATATCACTATATGTTAGTGCTAGTCTGCACATTTTCAGGGTGGGTAGAAGCCTACCTCACCCGAACAGAGAAAGCCCGAGAAGTCACTAGGGTATTGCTCCATGAGATCATTCCCCGATTTGGAATACCATCAACTATAGGGTCAGACAATGGTCCATCCTTTGTATCCCAAGTGACCCAACAGTTAGCTCAAGCTCTGCGAATAAAGTGGAAGTTGAACATTGCTTACAGATCCCAGAGCTCAGGGAAAGTAGAGTGTATGAATAGAACCTTGAAAACTCAGTTATCCAAGCTCTGCCAAGAAACACACCTGAAGTGGCTCCAAGTCCTTCCCATAGCCCTTCTTAGGATACGTTCAGCTCCCACCAGATCCTTAGGAGTCTCCCCTTTTGAGATTTTGTATGGGCGACCTCCACCCATAGTGCAGGGAATAAAGGGAGACATGAGACAGATAGGATCTGAAATAACTAGACAAGAACTATTAGCTTTAGGTTCTGTTTTGCAGAAACTCCAAATGTGGGTGCAAGACTGACTATCCATCAACCTGACCGAGCCTCTGCATCCCTTCAAGCCAGGAACGTCCGTGTGGGTGAAAGAGTGTAGAAAGACCCCACTGGCGCCGCATTGGAAGGGACCATATGTTGTCATCCTGTCAACCCCCACCGCAGTGAAAGTTGCAGAATTCGAACCCTGGATCCAGCACAGTCGAGTGAAGCCGGCAGCTGCTCCTGATCCTGGCCAATGGATGTCAGTAAATGATCCTGAGACTCCATTGCGACTCACCTTGAGGAGACAGCCAGCTTTATAGAAAATCTTCAGAATCCACCTACGTCACACGAGAGTGACCATCGCAGCGAAAACAGAAGAAAACTCAGTACAGTTTATTATCCTCAATTTTCCAGCTAACCTCCAGAGACTGTAGTCACAATGCTCTTCCGCTATTGCCTTGTGGGAGTGGTGATCCTGGGAATCCTGGAAAAGACTCTTGCTTTACCCCCTTGTGTGGCCTGCATAACCACCACCCGAACAGGACAAAAGGTTACTCAGACTTTGCTCTATCATTCCTACTATACTTGCACTGGAACAGTCAGCCAGTGTGTTTATAAGGGCACCGAACTGAACATTTGTACAAAGGGAAAAAGTAAGACGTGTTATACCCCTCGACAAAACCCATCATACTATACATTTGAGATACGTTGGAATGATGAAGATGGAGCCATCCTGAATGTGACAAAACCCCTTACCAACCCCACCAAACCTATCACTTTGAACTTTGACGCTTGTGATGCCATCAACAGAAATGCTTACCACAGATGTGGGTCATGGGAGCGAGCCAACTACCATGATGATAAATGCATGTGTCCAGAAGGAGCCTACGGATGGGGACGGTGTACAGGAAAGAGTACTGCAGCCCCTATTAACACCACCGCATCTAAACATGATTATTTTTGCCCAAAATGGGAATGTGTATATTTTGCTACCTGGAAGAATGCACCGACGGGACAAGACGGCGATCATCGCAAAGGCAGCCTAACGAAGATCAGCTTACCAGAACCCAAGAAATGCCAGAAAGGTGCCTGTAATCCTCTACAACTCTTCATAGCCAACCCTAGCCACTGGAAGCAAGGATACAGGTTTGGGCTGCGTATCGCAGGAGGAGGTATAGATCCTGGGACTATCATATATCTGCAATTAAACACCAAAACCCATGTATCCTCACCCTATCGTATACATCACTCCTTCTATGAAGCCATGAAATCAGAGTTTGAAATCCCTCCTGCCTCCCAGAACTTATTTCTTGAATTAGCGGGAGTAGTTGCTTCTAGTCTCAATGTGTCAGACTGTTTGTTTTGTGGAGGAACAAAAATGGGAGACCAATGGCCTTGGGAAGCACAAGAACTGAACTATTCTGTTCCCTATAATCAGACTAATATACGAAATACCACAAGTGAATGGGTATTGGCCCACTCCATCGTGGGGAACTTATGTTTTTCTCGTTATGGACCAATGTTTAATATGGAAGTGGGGCAGCTGGTCTGTCTCAATCAGAAGTTCTACAACAGTACCACTAAGAAAACATCTTGGTGGTCAGAAGCCAACGCTACTGAACCTTCCAATCCTCTAGTCCAGTTCCCCAGACTTGCCAGCATCTGGACTAACTTAGCAGCATATAACTCCTGGCAAGCACCACCTGGACTTTACTGGATTTGCGGAACCCGAGCATATGCCAGACTTCCTCATCACTGGGGAGGCGCATGTGTATTGGGAACCATACGACCTTCCTTTTTCCTTCTGCCTACATCCCAGGGAGAACAGCTGGGATATCCTGTGTACAGAAGTCGACAGCTGAAGGAGGCCTTGAAAATAGGCCAATGGGACAAATGGGATGCGTCATCTGAAGAATGGCCCCCAGAAAGAATCATCTCATATTATGGACCTGCTACTTGGGAGCAGGATGGGACATGGGGATATCGTACTCCTGTTTATATGATTAATCGAATAATACGTTTGCAAGCTGTTGTTGAAATCATAACCAATGAAACTGCTGTGGGCACATTAGTTCACGCCCACCGGGGCAAAGCAAAGTATGCAAATGCGCACAGCCATTTATCAAAATCGTTTAGCTTTAGATTATTTGTTAGCAGCTGAAAGTGGGGTATGTGGGAAGTTGAACCTAAGTAATTGTTGTTTACAGATTGATAATAATGGGCATGTAGTTGAAGATTTAGCTACCCAGATGAGAGAGCAGACATTTGTGCCTGTCCAGACTTGGCACAGTTTAAAACTAGATGGGTGGTTTGGTTCATTGTTTTCCTGGATTGGTGGTCTGAAAGCTCTTCTGTTTATTGTACTATTCATATTAGCCATGCGCTTATTGCTCCCTTGTCTCCTACCCCTTTGCTTACGTATGATAACATCGTCAATTGATAACACTATAGAGCGGAAGGCAGCTGGGAAAGTATTAGCTATGTGGAAATATTATCCTATACCCCAAGATGATGATACTATTACACCAGTATAATGTATTAATTGACTAATGAGTGATTTTATTCTCACCCTTCCTCACTTGCGGGTGAGAATAATCAAAGGGGGGAATGTGGTGGGCTATGGCCTAGCATGGCCTGCTACTATGAAAAGCCTGTAAGTTAGGCCTGGATCCTAACTCCCATTATAGCTAGAAAAGAACCAAAAATCTGTGAAAATTGAGAAAACTGTTTTAAAATGCTTAATAAGAAGTTGTCATGAATTCATAAGTCTTCTATTATTCTCTTGTGTGTGAAAGAACAGAAATGTTTCAGAATATGCATTCCTGAAGCCAAGGTTAGCCTTGGAGTAGAATTAAGAACTGTACCATTGTTCAAGTAATCCTAAAGGAGGGGGCCGGTTGCTAGGCTCCGGAGGGATTTCTAATTGGACAAATGAAGGGAATGTATAACCAATGAAAAGTTTGCATGTATCGAGTTAGAACCAATAGAAAATTCTCATGTATCAAACTGAAAAAGAGGTATAAAAAGTTATGTCTCTGTATAAACATTTGCTCAGTTCCTTTTGAAGCTTTGACTGACTGGGCCTGTGCACATTAAACTGGCTTGGACCCTGTCAATTGAATCCTGGACTTATTCATTGATTGCACTTTGCTACAGCACCAAGACTTACTTCTCATCCATAGGCATGTTTTGTTGAATTAACCTCCCATTCACATCAGGATCATTTGGGATACTCTTTTCTCCCAGTCTGGCCAGTTTTAGCACCTGTTTGGATGTAATGGCTTCTAAGATCCAAAAGAAAGAAAGGGAGAGAGCGCTGTCGGCTGACTCCAAGATGGCAGAGGGGCAGGTTGAGCCACACTCCCCCGCAGTGGAAGCGTACGTACTCATAATGGAGGTGACCAGAACAGTGGTGACCACGCTTGAAAGTATATTTCAGGCGATCTCAACAAAGATCGATCACATCGCAGCCTCCCTAGAGGCCTTCAACAACTCACGCTTGATGGAAGCTGAACAATGTATCTCCAGAATGGAGGATGCAACACAGGCATTGTGAGAGATGTAGAGGCGCTGAAGAAAGTGGTTGCATCTTTTGAAAGCAAACTGGATGAAAAGAAGAATCGTTCACCCAGAAATAATCTATGGTTAGCTGGCTTGCCTGAATCCCTCTCAGAAGCGGAGCTCTGAGGCTTCTTGGAAACCTGGCTACCAACGGAGCTGAAACTTGGTGATCAGGTGGCTGGCCTTACAATAGAATGGGCCCACCAAAAGGATCCAGACGGAAAACTGACACACAACCACGCACAGTAATACTAAGGATCCTGAACTTTGTGCACAACGAAGAAATCCTGTACGCAGCCCAAAAGATGCAATTAACTTACAATGGCTCTCTATTGTTTCAAGACTACTCCAATTGAGTGTCACAGCTACGACGGGAATTTTCACCAATTTGTGCTAGTTTGCACAATCATCAGGTGAAATTTGCCATCCTCTACCTGGCGCATCTACGAGGTGTGACAAAAAAAGAAACAAGACTGTGGCAGCCATGCCTATGGCTATTGGCTAACCGCTTACGTCACTGTGTTGTGCAACATTTTATCACTATTCTGCTATAATATTTTTCATCTCTCTCACTGTTTTTCTTTTCAGGTCTTTTTGTAGCACACTGCTCCATTGCTTTGTCACGCAACTGGAGGTGGCAGAAATATGGAGCAAAGAATCAATTTGAAATTTCTGGTTAAGTTGAAGGACCCAACAGTGTCTCTAACTTTTCCAAAAGGCTTATGGAGAAGATGCAATGTCAAGGCCGCGAGTCTTTGAGTGGCACAAACGCTTCAAGACTGGCCGTGAGGAGGTGGAAGATGACCCCAAGTCAGGATATGATGACGTGGAAAGACAGAGCTTTATTTATATAAGAACAATGACAACCACTGTTGTCATTGACCACTGTTGTCATTGGTCTTATAGAAATAAAGCTCTGTCTTTCCACATTATCACGTCTTAGACTGGGTTCTTCATCTTACGTGATACTTGCTTTTGTTGTGGTGCACCCAAGTCAGGATTGCCTTCCATAACAAAGACAGCTGAGAACATTGACAGAGTGAACCAGCTGGTGTAGAATGATCGCAGATTGATGGTGTGGATGATAGCTGAGAACCTCAGGCTGAACAGGGAGTCAGTGCAGACCATCTTGATGCAGGAGCTGGGAATGCGAAGGTGTGCACCAAGATGGTGCCCAAGCTTTTATCAGACGACCAGATGGAGCACCGTGTCAATGTTTGTCGAGACTTGCTAGACAAAATCGGAGAAGATCTAGAGTTCGCTGGACGGGTCATCACAGGAGATGAAACTTGGGTCTTCCTGTACGACCCTGAAAGCAAGAGACAGAGTCTGCAGTGGAAGACTCGACTGTCACCCAGACTCAAGAAGGCGTGCATGTCCAAATCAAGGATCGAGGTCATGACCAGAAGAGAGTGGTCCATCACAAGCTTGTGCTTGAGGGTCAGACAGTCAACCAGCACTTCTACCAGCAGGTCCTCAATCGCCTCCATGACCGGGTTTGGCACAGCAGGCGGGCTCTGTGGAAAGGTAAGTCCTGGCTGCTCCACCACGACAATGCGCCCGCACACACCGAGCTCAGTGTGAGGCAATTCTTGGCCAACAAACAGATCACAGCTCTCGGCCACCCTCCTTATTCCACAGATCTTACACCGTGTGACTTCTGGCTCTTCCCCAGGCTGAAGACTGTGCTCAAAGGGAACTAATTTTGCCTCTGTAGAAGAGATCAAGGCCATTGTGATGAGGGAGCTGAGGGACCTCAAGGAGGAGGACTTTACCGAGTGCTTCTGTACGTGGCAGAAATGAATGCAGAAGTGCATTAACTCTGGGGGGAATACTTTGAAGGGGACAATGCGTAATTTTTCTGTAGATTTTGTAATAAAACATTTATGGGACAGTCTCTCTTCTTTTTTGTCACACCTCGTAAAAGTCTTTGTAAATGGTCAAGCTGAGTGTTTTTTTAACTCTGCTGGAGACACGTGAAAATTCTTGGATAAGATGGAATCGGCCACTGCCTAAGAAAGCTTGGCCCGTACATGACTGTTAAGACTGAAAGCACAGGTGCTGACCTAGTGAGTAGAGCCGCTAGTTGTGGGGATGGTCGTTGGTTTAACTGTTAAATCTTTGTTTGACTGTGGTACTGGTACACTGAATGGCAGTTCTGCAATGCAAGCTGCTGAAACTATTTCTGATGCAGATTACTTATTTGGACTGCGTTCATTTCAGTCTGTGGGCGTTTAAGGGGGAGTTCTTCAGCGCCGTGGTGCCCAGCAGTAGACGACTGGATAAAACTTGGTTTGATATTTGTGGTACCACGAAGCTGCCTGAGCTGACTGTTCTGTTATTTGGACTTATTTTATACTGTTATTGATGCTTATCATGCTGATAGGCGGAGGGAGTGATTGAGATTGGTGTGTTTGGAAGGGAATTACGTGAGCGATTGTATCATGGGTTCATTTGTGGTTTGGAATATGAGTGTGGTACAGTCAGGTTACAGATGGGGGCGTGTGAATGTTGTTGAGGAATCCCCCCAGCTGCTGTCTGCATTGCCTTAAGTCGCATGCCAATAGTAGTAAGGGCAATACTTGAAGTAAACATAACCATCTCAGCAATAAGGTCATTTTATACAAGGCAATGCACCCCAAAAGGGACAGCGACAAGGCCTCTCAGTGCTGAAGTTGTTCTCGCTCCTGCTTCAACATTGTGGTGACACTGAGCCAATACAGCTGGGACAAGTTTGCAGGCAGTTGAACCCCTAGATATTTAAATATTTCCTCAGTCCACCTGAGGGGAAAGGGGACCTCTCAGTCAGCCTGGACCGTGGGAACTACCACTAGTGCCTCCAACTTATCTCTGTTTAATGTTAGGCCTGATCGGGAACCAAAACCCTGGAACTCTTCCATCAGAAATGTGAGGGATTCCTGGAGGTTAGTCAAATGGACCAATATATCATCCACAAAGGCTGCAATTTTGAATGTGGCTCCTCTCCTAGTCACTCTGCTATCATTATCATTGTGCAGATTCATCATAGAAAACGTTTCAAAAATAAAAGTAAGAATAAGAGGGTGAGCGAACAACCCTGCCGCATTCTGCATGTCAGATGGAAATCGTCTGAAATAGTCCCATTCACAACCACTGAGGCTCTAGGATTAATGTACAAAAGCATAATTGCCTGAAAAAAGAATCCTGCTTTGCGTGACAGCAAACAAAAAGTCCCAGTTAACTAAGCCAAAGGCTTTCTCAGCATCAAAACTAACCAGCAAGGAAAACGCCAAGGAGGCCATGATCTTATGTAAAGTAAGAATGGGATGCTGGTACCGTACAAAACCCACCTGGCCATCTTGAATTAAACAAGGCATGATCAGTGCCAAGAGATCGGCTAGCACTTTGGCCAGCAACTTATTGTCATAATTCAATAGAGAGATTAATTCCTTCACCAATTTGTAGGGAGGTTGGGAGCGGGGAGGGATGGGGGTCCCGGATCTCGAGAAATATAACCTAGGTTGTGTCTCTCGACATTTACAAGATTGGCTAGACACCAAGCATGTCTGTAAACTGGCTTTACTATATATCCTACATGCAGAAAAGATGAAAGTCTCTAGAGAACTGCTGGAAAGTCACATTGTGGGGCCATTATGTTGAGCTTGGCATGTACTGCGTAAGGCCTTTGACCAATTTCCTGATGCCTCTAAATTTTCTGCTGCTACGAGGCAACCCGGATTACCCAGCAGGAGACACATTGTGTGTCTTCCGTATCTGGGAACAATAAGGCATGAGCATATTACACCAGGCTTTGTGGGAGGGCAGAGATCTCAAATCTTTTCAGGAGCTTCAGGATGACTTCCAATTGGAGTTGAAGGATGTTTTCGCGTACTTACAAGTACAGCATTACATCAGTTCACTGGGCAGACACAAAATCTGCTCTCAGTTTGCTAGTAAGTAGGCAAATCTTTTTGAAATTGATACTCGAGTAAAGATAGGGGTAGTCATTTTGAAGTGGCTGCGCGGTGGAACGAGGAGCTTGGCGTGGCATGGACAGATGAGGACATTTTGTGGAGTACTGCACAAATCCCTCTAGTGGTCTCTGAGATAACTTTGCATGAGTTATGGTGCAGAGTTATCCTGAGAGTGTATTGTCTCCTGTCTCGGGGCTTTAAAGCAGGATTGCTCCCCATAGGGGACTGTGGTAAGTGCCAAACCTCTAAGAGCTCTCTAGCTCACATGTTTTGGTGCTGCCCACGAGTTCAGGCCTTCTGGAAAACAGTACAGAAGTACATAAGCGGAGTGCTTCACCAGATAGTTTGGCTCCATTGTGCTTGGAGACTCTGGAGGCTTTATGGTCCTTTCTAGTCACAGCCAATAGCTTTCCAAAATATATATTGCGCCCTACCTGTATAGGATTGGATGTAGTTCTTTCTTCAGAGTAGGAAAAGAACACAACTGATTCCTTGGTGCTCAACAATGTCAAAATGGGCTACTACCTCTGATTTCAGTCTTTATCATCATATTGACTCTTGACAGGGACTCAAATGCCTCACACACATACCCATCTCCTTCAGAAAGAAGTTACACTCCTACAATAGCAATAGGTCTTTTTCAGTCCCCTTCTTTGGTACCTTCTGCCGATAGGAGGTCAGCTTGAATGAGCACAATAGGAGATTACGATGGTATGCTGCTTTTCAATGAAGGCAGCCTTCTCTGTGACCTGTTCTCTGGAGAGATTCTCTCCAGAGCATGGCATGTCAGCAAGCTTGTTCTACACAGATTGTTCCAGGGCTGAGGACTGAAGCCAGGCAAGTCTCGGAGCACCAATACCCAAGGCAGAAGCTCTCTATGCTATCACTAAGATGTCATAGGCTGCCTGGGCCATGAACTTCAAGTAGTCTCTGCTATGAGCTACTGGTGGACAATACTGTTCCAATTTCTCAGGAAGGAGGAACTGAGACAGCTTTGCGAGGTTGCACATGACATTCTTTAAGAACATATCTCTGTCACCTGAAATTGGCCCTACATAATATACCTCCATCACAGCCCCAACTGTCAATGATCAAAATTAATTAAAAGCACAACTTTTATCTGCTCACTTTCAAAGCCTACCCTTAATTATCAACATTAACTGTAAATAAGTTATACTGTTTTGAAATTATGTAAATTACAATGATTTTGTTTAGCACCTGTTATGTTGTTTATATGTTTTGATGTACCTATTGTTCCAAATGTAAACCGCTATGATTCCCTGAAATGACAGTATGAAAAAAAAACAACACACAAATAAATAAATGTGGGCTATGAGCGTGGAACCCTGAAATACCTTCTTCCTAAAAAGTACAATGACCACGCCTCCTTCCCCGGGGCACCGAGGAATGAGTCTTGTAGCTCTTAAGGGTGGATCAGAGCACCAAGGAATGATGAGGAAGTTGAGGCTTCTGGAATCCAGGAGTCTTCTAAACTCTGTACATGAAGTCAAGCCGTCCACTGACTCGAGGCACCATGAGCAGCTTTTCCCACATTCTCATCTGCCTCTCTGCAGGATGTGGGTGCACATGCAGTGTCACCGCCTCCTTAAGGGCCGAGGAGTATTGTAGGATTTCCAAGTCTTCTGCCCTGAGTTCATCCTCAGTCTCCCAAGAAAATGGTATGGTTTTGGCCATCCCTTACAAAATTCTGGAAGGTCATGTCCTCAGGAGGGGATTTATGCCGCTCATGAGGTGGAGAATGGTTCAAATGAAATTCAGGAGTCATCCTCTCACAAGACCCATTGGTTACCCAGTCTTTGGAATTAGTCTCTGAGATGAAGTCAAAGTACCTCTGAGCCTGTGCCTGGATTTCTCTCTTGACCCAAGGGGATCAAGAGCTCTTTCGGGAGCGATGATACACCGATACTCTTTTAGATTATGAGGGTGCATCAGACTCCAAAATGTTAGAGAGGGATATCGGCCAGGCAGGCACCAATGCCGGGCCCCTTCGATACCCCGATGTCAATGCATCTCTCACAGGCAAGGCATGGGTCTCGAAGATCGGCTGGTTGATGTCGATGCAGCTGATATTGAGGCCCTGGCATGCTGCATTACCAAGAGCTCCATGATGCCTTTTTAAGGAGCCTGGAGAAGGCGCCTATCCATGGCTGCCAATTCCAAAGGCAGTGGGGCTCAGTTTCAGAGAATAGCTAGTCAATGTCAATGCAGCCGACATTGAGAACCCGGCATGCTGCCCTGCCAAGAACACCGCAATGCATTCCTTGACAGCATGCAAAAGGCATTTCTCCATGTCTGCCAATTCCGAGGCAGTGGAGCCTCAGCAACTCCAACCAATGTACCCAGTATCATTACAGGGGTATCAGCAGCCTAATCTTGGCTCTTGGCAGGCTGTTGGTGCCCTTCCATTGTTCTGGAGGATGAGTTCTCCTTCCATCAGGGCTTCTTTATGGGGCGCTCATGTGGACCCTCATCACTCTCAACATCATGCCTCGAGGGGCTTCGGTGCCGATGCACCAGAGTCTTTAATCTGTGCTCAGTTCGATCGCTCTTCGACGTCAATGAAGAAGCCAAATCCTTTCTCATCTTCGAGTGGAGATCAATCGATGGCCAATGCTCAGGGGCACTATGAGTGCTCGGCTCCAAGTGGGCTCGAGAACTCCTCGATGTTGATGCATCATCAGCGTCCGATACAGTCTTTTAAGCCACTGAGACTGGTGCAGTCGATGCTGATGATGATGGATCGGACGTCTGAGCACCAAAACGTAATTTGTGCTGCTTTTCTTGACCCTTGAGACCTCTTTTTGTCATCTACAAACACAAATTACAAGAACAGGGCTGGTGATCAGGTCCAAGGCACCAACTATGGGTATCCATGGCGGATATGGTCTATGAGCACTAGGAACACTTTTTTTTAAAACCACTGGCTGGTTTTTGGGATATATCGTCCAGAAAATAGCCATGGTGAAATCAAACGGCTCGATGTTTAAAAGATGGAGGTCCCAGCCAGTGCACCACTGCCTAAAAGGGCAGAGGTGCTGCGGAAAAGAAAACGAATGAAAATGGTAAAAATGAAAGGGAAAGAGAGAAGGCCGCGACGGCTGGCAAAATTGAGGAAACCGAAGCATAGGCTCCCCAGAGGGGAAAAGAAAAATCAATTACCAAGCCAAAAGATGACAGGACACTTCCGATGGGCTCCAGGGAAAAATGAGGACTAGTTTAAGATGGCGCCACAGCAGCAGGCAAGAAGAAGGCACACAGGCACAGTACAGTCCCCCAAAAGCTTCCAATAGGAGCTGGGGAGCGCTTCTGCATGGACCCCGTCAAAGGACACCACCCATATGTGAGGACTCATTCCTGCTTGTCCAGGGAGAAAAGGAATAATGAGGGTCATACATAGTGTGATGAGGCTGATAAAACATTTTATACCTCAGACTCATGCAAGCGCAAATGTCTCACTGTCCATTTGTTATCATCCAATTTGCTGCTATATTGTTTCCAGTTCAGTTTCTGATGCTGTTTTAAGCAATGATGTAAATATAGGGCCAGATATTCATTTGCGTTGGCTATGCACCTCTATGGCTCATAGCCATCGCCGCCGAACTTTAACCCCGGATATTCAATGCCGGGGTCATATACGGCCCTGCATTGAATATCCAGGATCGCCACAAAGCCAAAGACGCCGCAGAAGTTAACCGAGCAGCAGCAATATTGCGCCACTACCCAGTTAGCTCTCACAGGTAAAGATAGGCCAGCTTTTGCGGTTAGCATCGGGGCATGTAGAGGCATTAATCGGGGATATTCAGCGGCACTAACTGTGTTAGTGCCGCTGAATATCCCTCTAGGCGGCATTTACCTGGTTTGCAGGTCTGTAAACCATGTAAATGCCTTTTGGGCCCATTTTTTTTCAATTCATAGGCCTCAACTAGGATGAATCAGCCTCTAAAGGTCTAATTAAAAGTTGTGTCAAGAGTAAAAAAATAAATTTACTGCTTCACCAATGTTGTAGCTGCCCAGAAAATGTTATTATATGCAGCACACCTGTCCTTTCTATCTCTACCCAAGTCACCTGCTCACACCTTTCCATCTTTTTCTGAGTTTTCTCCTCCCTGGCTTGGGCTTTCATTTGTTGCACCTCAATGGTATCAGGCTTCCTGCGACGCATGTACAGCTCGTGGTTCCCCATGCACAGCTGCAGTATCCGTTTGTTAATTCTGAGCCGAGGCGCATAAAACACAAAGTCCTAGGAAAGATGCATACATATATATACATAAAATAAAATTAAAATGCAGGGAAAAGCCATTTAATCTCTGGAAGCATCTAATTAGTTTATAATAGGCCTTTAAAAAATGAAAACAAAACATTTTGAACACCTTGCTCTGGTAATCAAGAAGCATGCAAAGGTTTACTGTATATATCTATCAATCACACAGCAGCCTACCACTACTATAACTATGTTTTACCCGTGGGTGCTAACCGGGCAGCGATGCAATATCCCCACCTGCCTGGTTAGCAATTGGTACCGTCCCCGAAACACCCCAGAACACCCACGACATGACCCAATGCTAAGCGGTTAGCATCGGAGTGTTTAATGGAGATAATCCGGGATATTCAGCAGCACTAAACGCTGAATATTCCGCGTAGCGGCATTTACATGGCTAACAGGTCTGTAAATCATGTAAATACCTTTGAATATTAGGTCCTATTTGCATAAATGCAAACTTTGCCCATTCTCCGTGCAAATTCTTCCCCTATGCATGCCCACAGTGAAAGTATGCTCCATGAAACTTAGGTGCATACTTTTACGTTAGTTGGTATTTTTAAAGATCATTACACACTAAAATATCAGCATTTACTTGCATTTTTACCACCTAAAACTAGGCAACCCCTTATAAATTGTGCTCATATGGGATAAACGTTTTATAAAATTACCCCCAGTATGTAAAACTGCCATTGCCAGTTCAGCAGTGAGAGAACCAGGGCTGGCCCCATCACTAGGGGGGATGGTGGCACAACTGACAGCAGAATTTGAAAGCTGCTACTAGTGCGATGATTGACCTTTGAGTTCCCACCTGACTACACTCAAGGCCTACTGTATACCATTCTCTCTGACAGAAGTTTGTTTCGGAGGGGCAGAACTTGAGTGCAACTGCATGGGAACTCCAAGACTTGCCGCTGCTGTTATTCAGTCTTGGGCAGAGTGGAACACAGAGGTGTAGGGTGGTGGGAGCAGTAGGGGTAGGAAAGAGGAGTGATGCTAGACTATTGGGCAGGTAAAGAAGGGAAGGAGAGATGTTGGACATTGGAGGAATAGGGAAGGGAAGGAGCTCGACTATGGCGAGGGGAGTGAGGAATGGCACATTGCTGAAGGTTTGACTATGGCAGATACCCTTGGGTCAACCCTGACGAGAACTATTATTACCTCCTAGTTCATAGCAGTTACATGGAAAATAGATTCAAGAAATGGACACAAAATTGCTAAAGGTCTTGAAAGCTGTTCTTGAAAGGCACACTGGAGTTTCCATTTTTGTTGTCTTAATGTTCCATGTACTCCACATATTGCTTAACTTACATAGAATGTTTAGAAGGCAGGGGTCTGATTTCTTGCAGCTTTCCTCAGTTATTCCAGTCATATAACCTACCTGATTCTGGTTCATATCATTTATTCCATTCTTGATTTTGTCTGTCTTGTCTCTGTTTGTCTGTCTTTTGTGTGTGTGTGTGTGTGTGTCTTGATTACACTGTGAGTTCCACTGAACAGGGACTGTCTCTTTTGTCATTTAGTGATGCTGCTGAAATGACTAGTTACTCACCTATAACAGGTGTTCTCCAGGGACAACAGGAATCTTTCTCACATATAGGTGACATTGGTGCTGACGGAGCTCCAGCGGAAGCATCTCCCCAGCTTTCAAAGAAATTCTTTGGGAGATGTCATCACAAATGTGTGGTCCCCTTCCTGCCCAAGAATGCCATCTTATTCAATCAGATAATATATCTAGAGCCGACAAAAGAAGATGGCAAAAATTGTACAGCAACTCCAAGGGGATGATGGAGGGTTGTGAGGACTGATTCTTGCTGTCCCTGGAGAACACCTGTTACAGGTGTGTAACTACATTTTCTCCAGGAGCCAGTAGGAAGTCAGTCCTCACATATGGGACTCCCTAGCTATAGGCTACCGAGAACCTGTAGAAAAACATGGCCCAGCCGTGAGCAGGCGCAAGCGAGTCTGAGGAAGGACTCTAAGGACCCCAGTGTCCAGGGAAAACTATCCCTCTGTAAGCCTGAACAAGAAGGGTCAGAGGGTAGAAGTTGCCTAAACCCTGAACAGATTACGGAGTACAGCCTGGCCAAAGGCGCTGTCCCTTCGGGATTCCCTCTCCAGGCAGTAGTGAGCTGCAAAGGTGTGAACCTGAGGACCATGTGGCAGCCTGGCAGATGTCTGCCATAGGGACAGAGTATAGGCTTGCAACCGAGGTTATCATAACCCTGACTGGGGTCAACTGGGGTCGTTGGAAACAAAAAGCTGTCAAGCTTTGCAGTGGCCCTGGGTATATTGTAGGTAGAAAGACAGGGCCCTCTTACAATCCAGAGTATGGAGAATGGCTGCCGCCTTGTCGGCGTGGGGCTATAAAAAGAAGTTGGGGAGCACCACCTCCTGGTTGAGGTGGAAGGTGGATAACAGCTTTGAAAAGAATGTATGGTGGGTGCGAAGCACGTCCCTATTCTTGTAGAACATTGTGGAAGGTGGCTTGGCCACCAAGGCCTGAAGCTCACTGACTCTGCAGGCTGAGGTGAGCGCCACCAGGAAGATGACCTTTCAGGAGAGATCAGCACATGGCAGGTAGCCAGAGGTTCAAAAGGAGGCTTGGCAACCTGCGTCAGAATCACATTGAGGTCCCATTCTGCTGGGGGTGAGCAGATGGGAGGCTTAGAGAGCAGAAGGCCGCACATAAATCGGGTAATGAGGGCTGCGCAGAAAGCATAGTTACTCATCTGTAACAGGTGATCTCCGGGAACAGCAGGAATTTAGTCTTCACATATGGGTATCATCGGTACTGATGGAGCCTGCGGGGGGAACGCTCCCCAGCATCCAATTAGAAAGCCTTTGGGAGCATCCCACGGTGCCTGCGTGCTGCCTTCCCGCCTTTCCCAACTGTCTCTTTCCAGTTGAGTTTAAAGCTGAGACAAGGGGAGAGGGAGAGAAAGGGAAAGAAAAAAAAAGAGAGATACAACTAGAGGAGGTGGGTGGGTTGTGAAGACTAAATTCCTGCTGTTCCCGGAGATCACCTGTTACAGGCGAGTAACTATGCTATCTCCAGGAACAAGCAGCAATGTAGTCTTCACATATGGGGACTCCCTAGCTACAGATGCCAGGGAGAAACCCCAGAAGTTGTGTGCCCTTTTGAAAGGGCTCCACTTCCCCCCATGGATCTCTGGCATCCTACCAGGGATGGTGGGTAGGAGTTGATTAAGTATGGAACAGGTGTTGAAGAACAGGCTGACCAAACAAGGCATCCCGGCAGGAATACTTGTCCAAGCAGTAATGGGCTGTGAAGGTATGAACCGAGGCCCAGGTAGTTGCTCGACAGATGTCGTCGATAGACACAGAGTGAAGATGAGCCATAGAGGCTGCCATGGCTCTCACATTGTGTGCTTTGTCATGGCCTTCAAGAGGAAGGTTCTTACTCCGATAGGCAAAAGATATACACTGTGCAATCCAGTTGGACAGTGTCCTTTTGGAAACTGGAAGCCCTAAATGACTAGGATCAAAAGTAACAAAGAGTTGAGAGGACTTTCTATGTTGCTGCGTCCTTTGTAAGTAAAAGGCCAAAGCTCTTTTACAATCCAAAGTATGAAGATTCCTTTCTACATTAGAGGCATGAGGCCTTGGGAAAAAGACAGGAAGGTAAACTGCTTGGTTTAAATGAAAAGGTGAAACCACCTTTGGCATAAAGAGAGGATGAGTCCTAAGGACTACCTTATCATGATGGAACCTTGTATAAGGAGGATCAGCCACCAATGCTTGCAATTCACTGATGCGACGTGCAGATGTGAATGCAATAAGAAAAATAACCTTCCAGGAAAGGAATTTCAAAGAGGTAGTAGCTAATGGTTCAAAAGGCGGCTTCATGAGCTGGCCAAGAACCAGATTTAAATCCCATGCCACCGGTGGTGGCTTAACGGGAGGCTTAGTTAGAAGAAGGCCTCTCATAAATCTCGCTATGATAGGATGAGAGGAAATAGGTTGCCCATTTAAAGGTTTGAGAGAAGCTGCAATAGCACTCAAATGAACTCTCACTGAATTGGTCTTAAGCCCTGCATTAGACAAATGAAGGAGATATTCTAGTAATGATTCCAGAGGTATTGCAAGAGGGTTAAGACCCTTCTGCGAACATCATATGGTAAACCTTTTCCACTTGAAAGCATAAGAGCGTCTTGTGGATGGTTTCCTGGAAGCATAAAGGATATCCTTTACTTGTTGAGAAAGGTTAAGACCATGAAGTTCTAGGCTTTCAGCAACCAGGCCCTGAGATGTAGAGACTGGGGAATGGGATGCCACAGCATCCCGTCCTCCTGGGATAGGAGATCTGGAGCAGATCCTAGCTCCAGAGATGGAGCTTGAGAGAGATGTAAGAGCAGAGGGTACCACACTTGTCGTGGCCAATGTGGGGCTATGAGAATCATATGGCCTCTGTCTCTCTGAAGTTTGAATAAAGTTCTGGGAATTAGGGGAATGGGTGGGAAGGCATACAGAAAGTCCCGACCCCAAATGGAGGAGGAAGGCATCCGTGGCCTGACATCCCTGAGCCGGAATTCTGGAACAGAACCGGGGAAGTTTGGCATTCAGCGGACTTGCAAAGAGGTCTATGTCCGGGGTTCCCCAAAATTGGAAAATTTTGGCCACCTGGTCTGCATGGAGAGACCTCGATTGAGTCTGTCTGCCCAAGAGTTTTGAATGCCTGGAAGATACACTGCAAGGAGATGAATCTGATGCTCTCTGGTGAGGGCCCAAAGTCGCAAAGCTTCGTTGCAGAGCGACAGAGAGCCTGTTCCGCCCTGCTTGTTCACATAGAACATGGCTACCTGGTTGTTCGTTTGAATTAGGACAGTTTTGTAGCTGAGCTGGGTGTGAAAGACTCGAAGAACAAGAAAGATTGCTCTGAGTTCTAGGAGACTGATGTGTAGATCAGTCTCCTGTGGAGTCCAGGTACCCTGGGTAGAGAGGCCTTTCAAATGGGCTCCCCACCCCACCTGTTGTTAGAGTTACTTGGGGTGGGGGTTGTTGAAAAGGGGACCCCACGAACAGATTGTGGGGTAATTGCCACCATTGGATAGACAACATAAGACGATCTGAGGTTGCTATCTTGTCTGACAGGCAACCTGACGCCTGAGTCCACTGAGTGGATAGAGTCCACTGGGCTGCCCTCATATGGAGGCGAGCATAAGGGACGACATGCACGGTGGATGCCATGTGGCCTAGCAATTGTAACATTTCCTGAGCAGTGAGGTGAGACTTTAGCATTGCTTGGGAAGCTAACTGCACAATGCGAAGGCAACGGGACTGTGGAAGATAGGCCCTTGTCTGTCTGGTATCCAGCAGGGCTCCTATGAACTCTAGAGACTGAGTGGGAGCTAAGTTGGATTTTGGGAAGTTTATGACAAGTCCCAAATATTGAAGGACACGCATTGTGCGACATAGGGAAATCCTGGCCTCTGGCTCTGATGGGGCTCGAATGAGCCAATCGTCCAAGTAAGGGAAGACGAATATTTTTAGGGTGCGGAGAAATGCTGCTACCACAGCCATGCATTTTGTGAACACCCTTGGTGCCGAGGCCAGGCCAAAAGGAAGAACTCTGTATTGGTAGTGCTTCCCTTGAAATAGAAAGCGAAGAAACCTTCGGTGAGTTGGATGGATGAGAACATGAGTGTATGCATCCTTGAGATCTAGAGAACAAAGCCAGTCTTGACTCTGAATGTATGGCAGTAGAGTTCCCAGAGAAATCATTTTGAATTTCTCTTTGAACAGGAATTTGTTCAATTTTCTGAGGTCCAAGATGGGTCTGTGTCCTCCTGTTTTCTTTGGAATAAGGAAAAAGGGGGAAGAGAACCCTGTACCTTGTTGATGAATAGATACTTCTTCTATTGCCCCTTGGGCAAGAAGCAGACTGACCTCGTGATCTAACTGGGAGTTGAGAGAGGTCTGAGAATTGAACTGTTTTACCATTGTAGGAGGGGGCATGCTGAGGAAGTGAAGCTTATATCCCTCTCTTACAATGGACAGAGTCCAACTTTCTGCTGTTATCTGCCCCCATCTGCGAGCAAAATAACCTAACCTTCCTGGAATGGTGGAAGGCTCTGGCCCATTCAGGGCCATGAAGACAAAGTTCTCTAGATGGGAGTAAAAGCCCCTGTGGAGACTGAGTCTGCTGAGCCGGTTGAGGCTTAGCAGCCTTTGTTTTTCTTTGTTTAGGTTGCTGCTGACCCTTTTGGGCAGAGTGACCTGAACGATGCCCTTGTTGGGTATAGGAGGGGTAGAACCTCTTCTTTCTAGTGAAGAATGTTTTTTTGTAGGACGTTTTCTTTGCAGAATCAGCTGTAGATTTTGATAATCTATCCAAGGTGAGATTATCAGCATCTAGCTCATTAGCTTTCTCTTGCCAATTTTTGCCAAAGAGATTCTCTCCAGTGCAAGGAATATTCCCCAATTTGTTCTGTACCCAAAGTTCCAAGTCAGATGCCTGGAACCAGGCAATCCTACTTGCGCCTATGGCAATAGCAGAAGTTCTGCTTATGCACTCAAAGCAATCAAAAGCTGCACGATTTACGAATTTGGAAACCTCCTGAGCATGTTTGATAAGTGCGAGATAATCTTGTCTCTTATCAGGAAGGAGAGGGCTCATAAGCTCTAGATCTCCTGTAACTTCCTTAAGGAACATTCCCATGTATAAAATGTAGGAACTAATCCTGGAAGAAAGCATAGAGGCCTGGAAGGTTCAACGCCCGAAGGCATCAAGAGTTCTACATTCACATCCTGGAGGATTAGATGCATGTCTTTTTGCACTCTTGATCCTTCTCATAGCTGATTCCACCACCATGGAATGGTGGGGCAGCTGAGGTTTTTGAAATCCAGGACAGGGAGGAACTCGATACATGGTATCGAGCCTACGAGAATGAGGTGAAGTGGTGAGAGGTGTTTCCCACATCCTTAGCATGAGATCATGCAAGATCTCAAGCAGGCGTACACCCGAGCGTTGTTTAACAATCGTGACTTGTTGTTGATGGAGAGGCACAAGAATCATTTTGATGACAATCAAGTGAATTTTATCACAAGGTTCTCACCGCTTAGCCATCCTCTCAAAAAAATTCTGAAACGCCACAGTAATGTGCTTCATCATATCTCCGGATTGGAAAATAAATCTATTCGATGTGTATGCAGAGGAACAAAAATCTAAAGAAGCTTTTGAGCCCGACAGAGCTCAGACCTTTGCCCACTGTAGGGATAGATGCCCCGCGTGGCCACACAAAGTGTGGTGACTGCAGTATATGCAACATGACTTTGGAACTCACAGAATTTTCTTACCAGGGGATGACATACACCTTAAGGAAGCAAACTGACTGTGCGTCCACATACGTCGTATATACCATTCAATGCCCCTGTCAACTGTTTTACATAGGTAAAACTATTCGACCCCTACGAATCAGAATCAATGAGCACCGCAGTCGTTTGCACTGCAAGAAGTTGAAAGCACCTCTTATGGCTCACTGCCTATCTTTTCATCATCAATTTGACCAACTTCGATGCTTCTGTATTGATCAAGTATTGGCCGGTTTTGCAGGCAAGACACGGGACCAAAGTTTGCTGATCTGTGAACAACGCTGGATATATCAACTGCAGTCTACTCACCCAGGGGGTTTTAATTCTCAAATAGAATGGGCGGTTTGTGTCTGAAGATCTTATGGGGACAACAGTATATGCCGTATCGTTCGTGCGAGACAGTTTGTAAATGCTCCTGCAATAATTATTATAGTATCTATAAGTCTAGACAGTTTTCTCATTGCCAGTATTTCTGGCACTGCTGATTGGTAAAGTGATCACAGCCTGAGTCATGTTGCTAGCCTATAAGAAGGAATCCCACTCTGTTAACCACGCATGCGTGGCGTTTTTTTGCTTCAGTTGGGCTTAGAAAGATAAGCTCTAAGGTATGTCCCTGTGGTAGATACTTGGTGTGGGCTCTCTATTATACCTAATGTCTGAAATTTGAATGTGAGCAAGCACGATACTGATTTTTGTACTTTGGTTTTTAGCATGTGTTGAGCAGACCAGTCGCTGCATGCCGCACGCTGAACTTCCCCAAAGAAGCCGCATTGGCGGTGAAACGCATCAGCGCTTAGGATTTGCGTTGGGAGCTGGGAGGCACATCCTGACTTTAACCGTTTTTTCAGATAAGTTATTTGGCTCTTTTTACATGGCTAAAGAGTCGGGATTCTCCTTACAGCTTAATTCTCCATACAGCTTAATTCTGTTGGCGTATTGAAAAGTGTCATTGCAGAGTGAAATAGAGCCTGCATCTACAAGTTTACCTTACCTCAGTACAAGGAATATATGGGTCCTTGATGTAACGAAGGGGATTGTGAGTCCTCAGGCTTACAGTACAGTGCAGCCTGATTAGACCCTTCCTTATTCATTCTGAGACCCTTTTCCTTAATTAATCTTAGTATCCTTTGGATTTGAGCAATTTGTTTTTTGATATAAGATCTCATGAATAGGCAAAGTAGTTGCCTCTTTGGGAGCTTTGGGATACTGTAAAATCTCCAATTCCTTTGCCCTAGGCTCTGTTTCAGGAGCCACTGTGATGGAAAGACCTCGAGCCACGTCTTGGATAAAATCCTGGAAGGATATATCCTCTGGAGGAGACATCCTATGTTTAGTAGAGGAAGAATCCTCAGGAAGAAGTACTCTGGTATCGACAGAGCTGTCAGAGTCTTCAGACTCGTCAGAGGATTCAAAATATCTCCTGTACGGGTAATCGTGCATCGCACGATACTGGTACCGATCGAAGTCGGTATCGACAGGGTCCGGTACCGACTTGTCCATACCGGAGGGCATAGTCTGTGTCAGTACCGGTAATCCATCGCTGACGTCGATGCAATTGGCCCCAGCGTCAGTGCCGGTTGAATTGTCTGAAGCGGTTTCGGGGGCATCGATGCCGAGAGTAGAGCTGCCAGACTGCGTTCAATAGCCAGGAATCTCTGGTCTATCGACGCCGCTGATGCCTGGGTATTGGTACCGGGTGAAGCGGCCGGTACCCCAGAGCATGGCACCAGTAGTTCTGCCGAGGTTGGGGCCTCGAGAACATCCTCGAACATGTAGGGAGGAGTAGCCTAGTGGTTGGGGCAAGGTACTTCAGGCCGGAAGGTTGGGGCAAGGTACTTCAGGCCGGAAGGTCGGGGGTTCAAATCCCACTAGAGGACAGCAACCTTGGGCCGGAAGGACTGGGGTTTCTAGTCCCACAGATGCTCCTTGTGGTCTTGGGCAAGCCACTTAACCCTCCATTACCCATGTTCCCTGTAAGTATTAGTGTATGTGTCTCATATCCCCGTGTGTTAAATGTATCCCCCAATTGTGTTGTGACCGCTTTGATTGAAGTATAAGGCGGTATACAAAACTGTCTAAATAAATAAATAAAATAAAAATCCTGGAGCCCCGATGTTGCTTTGGAAGCTGAAGCCTCCCGCTGGGGCAATTTTGCCAGTGTGAGTCCCTCAAGGGCAACGCCAGAGGCATCTCAATACTTAGAAGGAAATCTACCCTTTGAGGACCGGCTAGACTTATGTTTAGTTACCTGAGATCCATGGGAGGAAGACGAAGCCCTGGAAAATGTTGATGCCACAGATGCTGCATCGGAGGGAAAAAGGGTGCTAAGTTTAGCAGCTCGGTTTTGCCGATCCCTCTTCGACATCATCCCACAGGCAACACACTCGGAGATAGAGTGATCAGGACCTAAACATTTCAGGCACCACTCATGGGTGTCGGTGACAGAGATGGTACCGCCACACTTGGAACACTTTTTAAAACCCGAGACGGGTTTTTCCATAGTAGAGGAAAATTGGGCCTAGTGCCCAAAATGGCGCGTGGCACCAAAGGAGTAAAAAGCTGGAAGACTGCAGGAAAAGATTTTTTTTTTTTTAGGAAAAGAAAGAAAGAACCGGTGGTACCGGTGTAGCGTCGAAGGAAGTCAGACGCGACCACAAAAAAGAATAATAAAAGGGATATTTTCTGCGGTGACAGGAAGTGCGACCTGCCGGCTCCGCGGAAAACGAAGAACTGGAGAGAGACAGTTGGGAAAGGCGGGAAGGCAACACGCAGGCGCTGTGGGATGCTCCCAAAGGCTTTCTAATTGGACGCTGGGGAGCGTTCCCGCGCAGGCTCCATTGGTACCGACGATACCCATATGTGAAGACTATATTCCTGCTTGTTCCTGGAGATAGAGGTTTGCCCTCTATGGAATGATGGTGCGCCGAGAGCACGCTCAGGTGCACTCTGACAGAGTTGGACTTGAGTCCGGTTTGCGATAGGTGAAGCATCTTGTGTACCTGGCAAGAGAACGGGTCAACCCTTTGCTCCACACACCATACTGAGAATCTGCGCCACTTGAAGGCATAGGCTTGTCTTGTGGAGTTCTTACGAGAGGCGAGGAGGACTTCTTCCACCTCCCTTGGGAGGCTGAAGGGTGCTAAGGCTACCCATTCAGCAGCCATGCTGTTAACAGGGATCCCAGGTTGGGGTGATGAAGAGAGCCTTCCTCCTGAGTCAATAGCCCCAGGGTGTTCCCCAAAGAGACTGGGCGCTTCTTTGAGAGGCGGAGCAACAGGAGAAACCAAGGCTGCCTGGGCCACCTGGATCACAGAGGCCTTGTCCCGCTGGACCTTGAAGAGGGTTCTGGTGATTAGTGGTGTAGGAAGGAAGGCATACAGAAGGCCCTCCGACCATGAGATGATGAAGACATCTGCCACTACCCGGGACGGATGTGGTTGTGGATAGCAGAAGCGGGGCAGGCAAGCATTGGTAGAGCTCGTGAAGAGGTCCAGACCTGGGGTTCCCTAGTTAGAAGAGCTGCTATACAACCCTGGGGTGTAGTCACCATTCATGCGGCTGGAAGACCCTGCTCAGTCTGTCCGCTAGGGCATTGTCTTGGCCCAGAAGGTATATCGCCCTGAGGAGCATTACATGACCAATCGAGTATGAGCAGAGGGCTACTACCTCCTGGCAGAGGCGCTGAGATCCTGTGCACCCCTGCTTGTTTAGGTAGAACATTGCGATCTGGTTGTCTATTTGGACTAGCACCAACAGGTTCTGCAGGTGGTGGTGGAAAGCCTTGATCGCCAGAAAAATGGCCTTGAGCACCAGCAGATTGATTTGTTGCTGGCTCTTCGCTAGGGACCAGTTGCCCTGCGTGTGTAGTTCCTCACAGTTGGCACGTCTGTGGTGAGGACCTCTGGGGATTTGGGAGCTGGAAGGGCATGCCCTCCTGCAGCTGCTGTGTGCCCTGTCACCAGTCGAGCAACTCCACTAGCTGATGGGACACAAAGACCCTGTCTTGGAGCCTGCCCATGGCTTGTGTCCACTGTGAGTGAAGACATCACTAAGCCACCTGCGTGTGGAAACAGGGTTGGGAACCACATGGACTGTGAGTGCCATGTGGCCTAGTAGGAGGAGCATGGACCGTGCCGACACTGCGTGATGGTGTTGCACGCCAGGGCCCTAAGGCAATCTGAAAGAAAGGTCCTGACCTGGAGAGTGTCCAGATGAGCTCCTATGAACTCCAAGTCCTGCGTTGGAGTGAGGTGAGACTTGGGGTGGTTTATCACAAACTCTAAATGCTCCAGGACATTGATGGTGTGGGCTGTGGCCTGTTGCACCTCGGTGGCCGTGTCTCCCTTTACAAGTCAGTCGTCCAGGTATGGGAAGACCAATGCCCCTTGGAGATGGGGGTAGGGAGCCACTACTGCCAGGCATTTGGTGAATACTCTTAGTGCAGAGGTTAGGGCGAAGGGTACTGGTAGTGATCGCCCCTGACCATGAACCTTAAGTACTACCTGTGACTGGGATGAATAAGGATGTGGGTGTAAGCATCCTTTAGGTCCAAGGAGCATAGCCAATCTCACTCTGGAGGTAGAGCAGTAATGTTCCAAAGGAGAGCATCTTGAACGTCTCCCACATCAGGAACTTGTTCAGGTTTCGCAAGTCCAAAATGGGCCTTAGCCATCCTGTTCTTTTTGGGACCAGAATGTAATGGGAGTAGAACTCTCTGCCCCTGAAGTGGAGGGGTACTGGTTCCATGGCTCTATCCCCGATGAGGCCTGAGAGTTCTTGCAGTAGCAGGGCCTGGTGCAGGGAAGTCCTAGGGGGCTCTCTTGGAAAGAAAGGGGAGGCAACTGGTACAAGAGAAGAAGGTAGTCTTCTCTGACCAACTGGAGGGCCCAGGTGTTGGTGGTTATGGCCGGCCACTGATGGGCAAAGTGGATCAGACACACCCCTGTTGGCAACTGCTCCCCTCCGGGAGGAGAGGCTATGCTCAGGGAGTCAAAACCCCAACCCAGTCTGGGCAGGAGCCGGTTTTGTGGCCTGCTCCTTTGCCCTGGTGACCTTGCTGCAGGGTCTGGGGGGCTTGATATTGGGGACAGCCTTGGTAAGGCTGGCCTTTTCTGTGAAAAGGGGACCTCTTCCCTAATGGTTTCTTCTTGGGAAGGGTGGAGGTTTTCCTGGAGTACCGAGTCCTCATGTATTCAGTCTCGATCTCTGCCCCCTTATCCTCCATCAATTTGCCGAAGAGGTTTTCACCGAGACAGGGGACATCAAGGAGTATTTCCTGTACCCACTGCTCAAGGTCCGATGCCTGAAGCCAGGTCTGGTGTTGGGCACCGATGCCTGTGGTGGCCACCCTCGCGTTAGACTCAAAGTCATTGTAGGCTGCTTGAGATATGTGCTTTGAGCACTTCTTGACGCACTTCATGAGGGTTTGGAACAGCTGGAGGTGATCTCCCCTGAGACCTGCCGAGAAACCTGCAAGTTCTTTACTAGGCCTTGGAGATACATGCCAATATACAGCTGGTAGGTTTGGATTCGGCAACCCAGCATCAAGCCCTGGTAGCATTTGCAACCAAGGGCGTTGCAGGCACAGGACTCCCTGCCCATAGACAAGGAGGAGTGAATCTTTGGGCTTTTCTGGCGGTGCATGGTCGACTCTACCACCATAGAGGTGTGAGAGAGCTGCACTTTCTGAAAGGCGGGGCCCCGCTGGACTTGGTACATGGTGTCAAGACGTCGGCTAACTACTGGCACCGATGCTGGCGTCTCCCACATCCGAAGGAGGAGTTGCCAGAGGATGGCGGGGACAGGGACCATCAAGGCCTCCTAAGGTGGAGCCTCATACAAGAGGATTTCCAGCTCCTCTGTGCGAGGTTCCTCCTCCTACTCCATGGTGAGAGACAAGGCTTTCACCATGTCACGAACAAACTCGAGGAACGATGTGTCCTCGAGTGGGGACCGACGCCACAATGCCAGGGGAGACGGATCCGAGGGGAGATTGCGGTGTTTATGCGTCTCTGGGGAAACTTCGTCCTCAGATTCACAGTCTGAGTAGTTGGTTGAGGACTTGAGGCTTGGGTCGAGTCTTCAGTGATCCATGGCCAAAGCCACAAGCGCTTGCCAGGGAGGATCTCACTCCCAAAGAAGGGAGCGGGATCGAGACCCTCACCGAAGATCGGCTTGAGGTTCGGGGCTCTTGAGGATCAGCTCGGCAGCCTGGGGAGTCCTCGATATCGAGGTCCCTGCGATCTCGGCGCAAGCACCAGCAGGGCCGGGCATCAATGCCTGCTGCAATGCAAGGAAGGTAGTGACACTGCATTCCAGTGCCATCATCCTGGCTTCCCACTCAGGAGTTGCAGCCTTTGACACGGACACCGGGGTGACTGGCACCGGCGTTGGTGAGGAGAGGGAGTCTTTGATGGGATAGGTCTTGGGGGTCTGTGACCCATCACCGGAGGCCTCGGTGTCTGTCCTGGGCACCTTCACCGGCCTCTCCCACTTGAACTCCTCCGATACATTCCAGGGACTGTGGGACCTGGCATGGAACTTGCCGTGTGTGTCCAATTCCCAGGATGAGGTCCTCAAGGATTTCTTCTTCTTGCACTCACGCTCCAGAGAACCCTTATCGGACTGTCCGCAGACCTGATCGGGCACCGTGGGGGCTTTACACGACTCCGAGGATCCATGCGAACCTTAGAGTGCAAGGCTACCAGGGACACCGGGGCAGAATCTGACTGTGGAAGATGTCATCTTCCTTCTGCCCACAACTGTGGATGGCCTTCGCGGACATCTTTTTACACAGGGCGCAAACCTCTGGGTCATGATCGGTACCGGAGGCAGCAGTCGTATTGGTTAGGGACATGTTCTTTGTGTGCCGATCACACTTTTTAAACCCATTGGCCATTGGGGCAAAAAGGACCCCTGAGAAGTCAAAGACCCTCAACGTGGCCAGCAGTTAGAAAAAGGCACAAAACTGCGCTGGAAGAAAAACTAAAAATGGTTCAGAGACTCGATGCTGGAGCAACGGAGCTCGGAGGCAAGAAAGGTACCGGTACTAACCGGAGAAAGAAGGGCAGTTTTGTGAACAAAAATATTAACTTTTTTCCAGGGAAAGAAGATGAACATCTGTTGGGCTCCGCGGAAAAACGGAGAACATAAGATATGCCATACTGAGTAAGATGGCACCCTTGGGCAGGAAGTGGACCACTCATGCATGGTGGCATCTCCCAAAGACTTTCTTTGAAAGCTGGGGAGATGCTTCCATGGGGGCTCCGTCGGCACCAACGTCACCCATATATAAGGACTGACTTCTTGCTTGTTTCTGGAGAAAAGATGGGTGCAGCAAAAGCTGGCCTATTTTTATCCGTGGGAGCTAAGCAGGCAGCAGCTCAATATCGCCGCTGCCTGGTTAGCTTCTGTGGGCTTGTGGGCTGTGCGGCTACCCCAGATCAATGCCAGGGCCGCATATGACCCCGGCATTGAATATCCGGGGTTAAAGTTTGGCGGCGACAGCTATGCGCCGTAGTGGAGCATAGCCATTCCAGAAAAGTATCGGGCCCATAGATTATAAAATTCCTTAAGTTAAACGTGTACATGCAGAAAGTGAGAACTCATATTTACACCAGCCCTTGAGCTGCTGTAAGAAGTAGTGCCTCCATATATGCACATTCCTTTGCACTTATGCTAGTATGTTATAAGTCACGTATCGGCACACTTGACTTTATAAAATAGATAAGTGAAAATGCACGTTAACTAGGTGCAACTTTATAAAATTACAGTACCTTCTTAAAGCATATTTTATACACAGAAAACCACTCTTATAAGACTGTGTAATCAAACTCTGGATTTGTTACCAGAGAATGTAGTAAAAGCTGTCAGTGTAGCTGGGTTTAAAAGATGTTTGGATGAGTTCCTGGAGGAAAAGTCCATAAACCATTATTAAAGAGGACCGGGGAAATCCACTGCTTACCCCTGGGACAAGCAGCATGGAATCTGTATATGTTTTGGGAACCTGACAGGTATGTGTGACCTGGACTGGCCACTGTTGGAAGCTGAATACTGTGCTTGATGGACCCTTGGTCTGACCCAGTATCGCATATCTTATGTTCTTATGAATATGCATGTATAAGAAGTGTACTGACAAGATGGGTGTACTTAGATACACATTGCATGGGGGCATGGTTTGGACATAGTTGCAATGTACATGTGTATTTTATAAAATACACAGGTATATAGAGTACATCATAGGTTTTCAACCCAGTCCTTGGGAAACCGTAGGCCAGTCAGGTTTTCAGGATTCCCAGTATGAATGTGCATAAGATAGATTTGCATACAATGAAGGCAGAACATGCAAATCTTTCTAATGCATATTCATTCTGGGAATCCTGAAAACCTGACTGGCCTAGGGTTCCCTGAGGACTGGGTTGAAAACCCCATGCATAAATCTACACTTTCAGAGCAAGAACAGATTTGCGCTTGAAGAATTGTGTGCTTTTGGGGATGGTTCTGAGGCTTTATTTTATAAAGGTATGTAGCCCCTGTATAATTATATACTTTTTACTCAAGTATTTATTTCCACATGTTAAAGAAAGCAAAAAAGGGAATTGAAGAGGCTTGTCCACATCTTCAGAAATCTGGCACGCAAACAGCAGTTCTACGACATTGTACACATTCTTGGTGTAGATTTCTTATGTTCTAAAAGGTCTCGAGTGTCTGAGTGTTCTGAAATTATTGTGCACTCCATCAGCAGCTCCCAAACCTCTTCACTGAAGATTCATTTTTGAGAGGAAGCACCATCTCAGTATTCCTCACATGCAGATAGCCTTCAAAACAACTCAGAGCATGCTGCTCTTTATAGCATATCCTCGTCAATGTGGTGCTATTGGTTTCCATTCTTTTTGGCACCCTTGAACCTTTGGAGTATTTGTTTATTAGTGACACCTCTGCCCACCTTCCCCAAGGAGAACTTATCTTTCTCCTTTTCTTCTGGCCTTATTTCATTATTGGTACGATGCTCCCTATACTACTACTACTAATGGTCTTTGCTGCATATTATCATCTGATTTATTTCTGTGATATCAAGAGATGGTCAAGAAAATTATGGCCTTATGGGTCTCAATTATCAAGCTTTTGCTTTCGGTGTCAGGTTTGAACTTAGGTAGTCTTTCCCTCTCACAGACCCCAGCACAGATATCTATCTCCACATACACCTGGAGCTTCATCTGCCATGTCTACCTTTTCCGGGGTTACAGTAGGCTGCAATTAGGTTGGAAGCCTAAGAGTAAAGGTGGCTAGCCAGGCAAAAAAAAAAATATCAGGCTTGTTCAAGCATGCCCATTTTATTCTAACTTTTGACAACTTATTGTTAGAAGCCTTGCCATATGATAACCATTTTGTGCATTGAAAAGCATGATAATTCATTAACGTTTTGCACTGTACTCAAAGAGAATATTTACAGAATAAGGCACTAAAGGGACTAGCTGAACGAACATTCTTCGCTCTGTAATTCTGTACACAGATGGTTCTCACAAGAGGGAATGTACATTTCCCAGCAAACTAAAGTAAAATAAATGCAGAGTTACCTCTGTGTTGTTGCCTTGTATGAAGTTAGTAGATCCAAAGAGAGAAATATTTCAGAGTTAGAGTGATCTTATTCTAAAAGTAACTAGAGATTTCCAGGTCCTCTAAAATGTCTTTTGATCATAGCAGTGTTCTACTGACTGCTCAACTAACTTACAGGCTGATGCAGAAAGCCAGCACTGAAGTCACACGCTATCAATGCACCAATAGTGCATGACTTCAGCGCCGGCATGAAGAAAGTGGTTCATATGCAAATTAGCCACGCGTAAGCCATTCGTTATACTGTGTGCAAATGGCAGCGTTAAATTGGGAGAGCAAGCCAAACACATGCACACAGAAGGCATGTGTCTGGCTTGCTCTCCCAGAGAAACAGGGGCACCATGTGGCTAATTTGAATATGAGCACCAACAGTATTTTTGATGCATCCGGGGCTTTCTCTGATGCCTGAAGATGATCCAGGCATCAGGGAAAGCCCCAGATGATACCAAATACTGTAGGGGTGCCGATGCTCCCGACAGAAAGCAAATCCCTGGTGGCCCAGTGGCTGTAATCTCCCCACCTCCCCAACCAAAAATAACACTGGTGGCCCAGCGGCCTTGAACCCTCCATCCCCCACCCAACTAAAAATAAATCTGGTGGCCCAGCAGCTCCCCGCCCGGTACCTTCACTAGCGCACAGGAGCATTGCCCATGCACTGTCGCTCTTGCGCCACCATCTTGATGGCGCCTTACCAGACATGATGCATCCTGGTTTGCATTGGGTAGGGTCAGTCTGCCATAAATGCCTTATATGGCAGACTGACCCTGCCCGGTGCATCCCAGGATGCTCTGAACAGGGCCAGGCGAAGCCATTTTTCAAGATGGTGGCACAAGAACGGGAGCGTGTGGGCAGTACTCCCACTCGTTTCTAAAGGTACTGGGTGGGGAATGGGGGGTTTGGAGCTGCTGGGACACCAGGAATTATTTTTAGTTGGGCATGGGGTGGGGTTCGGGACCACTGGGCCATAAGAACATAAGATATGCCATACTGAGTCAGACCAAGGTCCATCAAGCCCAGTATCCCGTTTCCAACAGTGGCCAAGCTAGGTCACAAGTACCTAGCTGTTTCCCAAAAGACACAGATTCCACAATGCTTGTACTGGGGCAAGCAGTGGATTTCCCAGGTCCCTTTTAATAATGTTTTATGGACCTTTCCTCTAGGAACACGTCCAAAATGTTTTTAAACCCAGCTACACTAACAACTTTTACTACATCCTCAGGTAACAAATTCCAGAGTTTGATTACATGTTGAGGGAAAAAATATTTTCGCTCATTAGTATTAAATAGGTTACAATGCAGCTTTATTGCATGTCCCCTAGTCTTTCTATATTTTGATGGTGTAAGCAATCGATCTATGTTTACCCGTTCAACTCCCTTCATTAATTTATAGACCTCTACATATCTCCCCTCAGCTGTCTTTTCCAGGTTGAAGAACCCTAACCTTTTAGCCTCTCTTCATAGGGATATCCTTTCATCCCCTTTACCATTTTGGTGGCTCTTCTCTATACCTTTTCTAAAAATGCTATATCCTTTTTAAGATATGGCGACCAGAACTGCATGCAATATTCAAGATGCGGCCGCACCATGGAACATAAGAACATAAGATATGCCATACTGGGTCAGACCAAGGTCCATCAAGCCCAGTATCCTGTTTCCAACAGTGGCCAATCTAGGTCATACGTACCTAGCAGTTCACCAAAAGACACAGGTTCCACAATGCTTGAACTGGGTCAAGCATTGATATCCTGGGTCCCTTCTTAATAATGGTTTATGGACCTTTCCTCCAGGAACTTGTCCAAACCTTTTTTAAACCCAGCTACACTAACAGCCTTTACTACATCCTACGGTAACAAATTCTGGAGTTTGATTACACGTTGAGTGAAAAAATATTTTCTTTTATTAGTCTTAAATAGTTTACCCTGTAGCTTCATTGCATGTCCCCTAGTCTTTCTATATTCTGATAATGTAAACAATCGATCTACGTATACCCGTTTCACTCCATTCATTAATTTATAGATTTCTATCATATCTCCCCTCAGCCGTCTCTTTTCCAGGTTAAAGAGCCCTAATCTTTTTAGCCTTTCTTCATAGGAGTATCCTTCCATCCTCTTTACCATTTTGGTGGCTCTTCTCTGAACCTTTTCTAATAACGCTATATCCTTTTTAAGATACGGCGACCAGAATTGCACACAATATTCAAGGTGCGGTCTCACCATGGAACGATATAGAGGCATTATAATATCTTTTGTTTTATTTTCCATTCCTTTCCTTATGATACCTAGCATTCTATTTGCTCTCTTGGCCGCCGCTGCACACTGGGCTGATGGTTTTAACATGTTATCCACCATGATGCCTAAATCTTTTTCCTGGATGGTGGTTCCTAATGTGGAACCTTGCATCGTGTAACCATAGTTTGGGTTGTTTTTCCCTCGGTACATAACTTTACACTTGTCCACATTAAATTTCATCTTCCATTTTGATGCCCAGTCTTTGATGCCCAATTTATCAAGATCCTCTTGCAATTTTCCACAATCCTCTTGGGTTTTAACAACTTTAAATAGTTTTGGGTCATCTGCAAATTTGATAACCTCACTCGTTATTCCCCTTTCCAGGTCATTTATGAATATGTCAAAAAGCAGCGGACCAAGCACAGATCCCTGGGGTACACCACTATTCACCTTTCTTCATTGGGAAAATTGGCCATTTAGCCCTACCCTCTGCTTTCTATCTTTTAACCAGTTCCTGATCCACAATAGTACACTTCCTCCTATCCCATGACTCTTTAGTTTTGCCAAAAGTATCTGATGAGGGACCTTGTCAAAGGCTTTCTGAAAGTTCAGATACACTATATCAACCGACTCACCTTTGTCCACCTGTTTATTCACACCTTCAAAAAAACATAACAGATTAGTAAGATAAGATCTTCCTTGTCTAAAGCCATGTTGGCTGTCTCCCAATAGGCCATGACTATCTACATGCTGACTAATTTTGTTCTTTATGATGGTTTCTACCATTTTTCCCGGTACAGATGTTAGGCTCACCGGTCTGTAGATTCTCGGATCACCCCTGGAACCCATTTTAAAAATTGGCGTTACATTGGCGAGCCTCCAATCTTCAGGTATTACAGATGATTTTAATGAAAATTCACAGATTACTAATAGCAGGTCTGCAATCTCATATTTCAGTTCTTTCAACACCCTTGGATGTATACAATCCGGCCCAGGTGATTTGCTACTCTTCAGTTTATCTAATAGCTGTAATACATCTTCCCGATGTATCGATATTTCCTTCAATTCTTCTGCACCTTTAAATACCACTTCAGTCATGGGTAACATCCCTACATCTTCCTCAGTAAAGACCGAAGCAAAGAATTCATTCAGTCTCTCTGCTATCGCCTTGTCGCCTCTTAGTGCCCCTTTAACCCCTCTATCATCTAATGGACCAATTGACTCTCTCACAGGTTTTTTGCTACGAATGTACTTGAAAAAGTCTTTATTTCACGTTTTTGCTTCCGCAGCAAGCTTCTTCTCAAATTCTCCCTTTGCCTGCCTTTTCAAAGCCTTGCATTTGACTTGCCAGTGCTTGTGCTGTTTCCAGGTTTTGTCGTTTGGCTCTTTTTTTCCATTTCCTGAAAGATGCTTTTTTTGGCAACAACAGCCTCTCTGACCTCACCTTTAAACCATGCTGGCAGTTTTTTTTTTACTTTCTTCCACTTTTCTTAATGAGTGGAATACAGCTGGTCTGGGCTAGTTTATAGTCTCCCTTTCGAAAGTTAAAAGGTAGTACTTTGGATTTTCTTACTATCCCTCCTCCACTAATTAAATCAAACACGATCATGCTAGGATCACTATTGCCAAGTGGCCCCAACACCCTTATCTCTTGCACTAGATCTGGTGTTCCACTAAGGACTAGGTCCAATATGGCTTCCCCTCTGGTCGGTTCATGCTCCAAGAAGCAGTCATTTATTTCATCTAGGAACTTTATCTCCCTAGCATGTCCTGCCGTGACACTGACCCAGTCGATACCGGGGTAATTGAAATCACCCATTATTATTACTGCACTGTAACTTTTGTTAGCTTCCTTTATTTCTTTGAGCAATTCATCATCCATTTGTTCATTCTGGCCAGGCGGTCGATAGTACACCTCCACTGCCATCACCTTCCCCTTTTTACATGGAATTTCAATCCATAGAGATTCTACAGCAAATTTTGTTTCCTGCAAAACTTTAATCCTTTCTGAATCAATGCCCTCTCTAACATAGAGCGCAACCCCTCCACCAATTTGATCAGCTCTATCATTACGATATAGTTTGTACCCAGGTATAGCATAGTTACTCACCTGTAACAGGTGACCTCAGGGAACAGCAGGAATTTGGTTTTCACATATGGGTATCATCGGTACCGACGGAGCCTGCGCGGGAACGCTCCACAGCATCCAATAGGAAAGCTTTTGGGAGCATCCCACAGTGCCTGCGTGATGCCTTCCCGCCTTTCCCAACTGTCCCTCTCCAGTTGAGATTAAAGCTGAGACAAAGAGAGAGGGAAAGAGAGAGATACAACTCCTAGGGGAGGTGGGTGGGTTGTGAAGACTAAATTCCTGCTGTTCCCGGAGATCACCTGTTACAGGTGAGTAACTATGCTATATCCAGGAACAAGCAGGAATGTAGTCTTCACATATGGGGACTCCATAGCTGTAGAAGCCAGGGAGAAACCCCAGACGTTGTGTGCCATTGTGAAAGGGCTCCACTTCCCCCCATGGATCTCTGGCATCCTACCAGGGATGGTGGGTAGGAGTTGATTAAGTATGGAACAGGTGTTGAAGAACAGCCTGACCAAACAAGGCATCCCGGCGGGAGTCCTTGTCTAAGCAGTAATGGGCTGAGAAGGTATGAACCGAGGCCCAAGTAGCTGCTCGACAGATGCCATCAATAGACACATGGCTCTCACATTGTGAGCTGTGTCATGGCCTTCCAGAGGAAGGTTTTTACTCTCATAGGCAAAAGATATACACTGTGCAATCCAGTTGGACAGTGTTCCTTTGGAGACTGGCAGTCCCAAATGACTAGGATCAAAAGCAACAAAAAGTTGAGGACTTCCTATGTTGCTGTGTCCTTTATAAGTAAAAGGCCAGGGTGCTTTTACAATCCAAAGTATGAAGATTCCTTTCTGCATTTGAGGCATGAGGCCTTGGGAAGAATACAGGAAGGTAAACCGCTTGGTTTAAATGAAAAGGTGACGCCACCTTTGGCATAAAGTGTGGATAAGTCCTAAAGACTACCTTATCATGATAGAACCTTGTATAAGGAGGATCAGCCACCAATGCTTGCAATTCACTGATGTGACGTGCTGATGTGATTGCAATAAGAAAGATGACCTTCCAGGAAAGGATTTTCAAAGAGGTAGTAGCTAATGGTTCAAAAGGCGGCTTCTTGAGCCGTCCAAGAACCAGATTTAAGTCCCATGCCACTGGTGGTGGCTTAATGGGAGGCTTAGTTAAAAGAAGGCCGCTCATAAATCTCGCTATGAGAGGATGAGAGGAAATAGGTTGTCCATTTAGAGGCTTGAAAGAAGCTGCAATAGCACTCAAATGAACTCTCACTTAATTGGTCTTAAGCCCTGTATTAGACAAATGAAGGAGATACTCCAGTAATGATTCCAGAGGTATCGCAAGAGGGTCCAGACCCTTCTGCGAGCACCATATGGTAAACCTTTTCCACTTGAAAGCATAAGAGCGTCTTGTGGAAGGTTTCCTGGAAGCATAAAGGATATCCTTTACCTGTGGAAAGGTTAAGACCATGAAGTGCTAGGCTTTCAGCAATCAGGCCCTGAGATGGAGAGACTGGGGATTGGGATGCCACAGCATCCCGTCCTCCTGAGAAAGGAGATCTGGAGCAGATCCTAACTCCAGAGGCGGAGCTTGAGAGAGATGTAAAAGCAGAGGGTACCACGTGGCCAATGTGGAGCTATGAGAATCATATGACCTCTGTCTCTCAGAAGCTTGAACAGGGTTTGGGGAATTAGGGGAATGGGTAGAAAGGGATACAGGAAGTCCTGGCCCCAATGGAGGAAGAAAGCATCCCTGGCCTGACAACCCTGAGCCGGAATTCTGGAACAGAACCAGGGAAGTTTGGCATTCAGCGGACTTGCAAAAAGGTCTATGTCCGGGGTTCCCCAAATTTGAAAAAATTTGGCCACCTGGTCTGCATGGAGAGACCATTGGTGTGGAAGCAGAACTCGACTGAGTCTGTCTGCCCAAGAGTTTTGAATGCCTAGAAGATACACCACAAGGAGATGAATCTGATGCTCTCTGGAGAGGGCACATAGTCACAAAGCTTCATTGCAGAGCGACAGAGAGCCTGTTCCGCCCTGCTTGTTCACACAGAACATGGCTACCTGATTGTCCGTCTGAAATAGGACTTTCTTGTAGTTGAGCTGGGTGTGGAATACTCGAAGAGGAAGGAAGATTTTTCTGAGTTCCAGGAGATTGATGTGTAGATAGGTCTCCTGTGGAGTCCAGGTACCCTGGGTAGAGAGGCCTTGCAGGTGGGCTCCCCAACCCACCTGTGAGGCATCTGTTGTCAGAGTGGCTTGGGTGGGGGTTGTTGGAAAGGGGACCCCACCAAAAGGTTTTGGGGTGACTGCCACCATTGGAGGGACAAAATAAGACGATCTGAGTTTATTATTTTGTCTGACAGGCAACCTGATGCCTGAGTCCATTGAGTGGATAAAGTCCACTGGGCTGCCCTCATATGGTGGCGAGCATAAGGAACCACATGCACGGTGGATGCCACGTGGCCTAGCAACTGTAACATTTCCCGAGCAGTGAGGAGAGGCTTTAGCACTGCTTGGGAAGCTAATTGCACAATGTGAAGGCAGCGGGACTGTGGAAGATAGGCCCTTGTCTGTCTGGTATCCAGCAGAGCTCCTATAAACTCTTGTGACTGAGTGGGAGCAAGGTTGGATTTTGGGAAGTTTATGACAAGTCCCAAATACTGAAGGATGCGCAGAGTGCGAGAGAGAGAAATCCTGGCCTATGGCTCTGAAGGGGCTTGAATGAGCCAGTCATCTAAGTAAGGGAAGACGAATATAGAAAGTGAAGGAACTTTCGGTGAGTTGGATGGATGAGAACATGAGTGTACGCATCCTTGAGATCTAGAGACAAAGCCAATCCTAACTCTGAAGGTATGGCAGCAGAGTTCCTGGAGAAATCATTTTGAACTTCTCTTTGAACAGGTTGTTCAATTCTCTGAGGTCCAAAATGGGTCTTTGTCCCCCTGTTTTCTTTGGAATAAGGAAATAGGGGGAGTAGAACCCTGTACCCTGTTGGAGAATGGGTACCTCTTCTATTGCCCCCTGGGCAAGAAGCAAAGTGACCTCTTGACCTAACTGGGTATTGAGAGAAGTCTGAGAATTGAACTGCCTTACCATTGTAGGAGGGGGCATGCTGAGGAAATGAAGCTTGTACCCCTCTCTTACAATGGACAGAGTCCAATTTTCTGCTGTTATCTGCCCCCATCTGGGGGCAAAATGACATAACCTTCCTGGAATGGTGGAAGGCTCTGGGCCATTCAGGGCCAGGAAGGCAAAGTTCTCTAGATAGGAGTCAAAGCCCCTGTGGAGGCTGAGTCTGCTGAGCCGGTGTTGGCTTAGCAGCTTTTGCTTTTCTTTGCCTAGGTTGTTGCTGCTGCCCCTTTTTGGGAAGACTGACCTAAACAATGCCCCTGCTGGGTATAGGAGGGGAAAAACGTCTTCTTCTTACTGAAGAATGGTTTCTTGTAGGGTTTTTTCCTTGCAGGATCAGCTGTAGATTTAGACAATCTATCCAAAGTGATATTGTCAGCATCTATCTCATTAGCTTTTTCCTGCCAATTCTTGCCAAAGAGATTCTCTGCTGTGCAAGGAATATTCCCCAGTTTATCCTGTACCCAAAGTTCCCAGTCAGATACCTGGAGCCAGGCAATCCTACGTGCACCTATGGCAATGGCAGAGGTTCTGCTTATGCACTCAAAGCAGTCAAAAGCTGCACGATTTACAAACTTGGAAACATCCTGAGCATGTTTGACAAGGGCAAGCTAATCCTGCCTCTTATCATCAGGAAGGAGAAGGCTCATAAGCTCTAAATCTCCCGTGACCTCCTTAAGGAACATTTCCATATATAATATATAGAACTGATCCTAGCAGAAAGCATGGAAGCCTGGAAGGTTCGACGTCCAAAGGCGTCAAGAGTCCTACACTCACGTCCTGGAGGATTAGATGCATGTCTTTTTGCACTCTTGATCCTTCTCATAACTGACTCCACCACCATGGAATGGGGTGGTAGCTGAGTCTTTTGAAACCCAGGACAAGGAGGAACTCGATACATGGTATCGAGCCTTCGAGAGTGAGGAGATGTGGTTAGAGATGTTTCCCACATCCTTAACATGAGATTATGCAAGATCTCATGAATAGGTAAGGTAGCTGCCTCCTTGGGAGCTTTAGGGTATTGCAGGATTTCCAATTCCTTTGCCCTAGGCTCTTTTTCAGGATCCACTGTGATGGAAAGACCTTGAGCCACATCTTGGATAAAATCCTGAAAGGACATATCCTCTGGAGGAGACATCCTACGTTGAGGAGAAGAAGAATCCTCAGGAAGAAGTACTCTGGTATCGACAGAGCTTTCAGAGTCTTCAGACTCATCCGAGGACTTAAAGTATCTCCGATCCGGGTGATCGTGCAAGGCACAATACCGGTACTGATCGAAGTCGGCATCGGAGGGGTCCGGTACCGACTTGTCGATACCGGATGGATAAGCATGACTCGGTCCCGGCAGCATACCTGACGATGTCGATGCAGTCGGTACCGGTACCGATGTCGGTGCCGGTACCGGTTGAATTGTCTGAAGCAGTTTCAAGGGCATCGAGGCCGTGAGAAGAGCTGCCAGACTGCGTTCAATAGCCAAGAATCTCTGGTCTATCGACACTGCCGATGCTTGGGTATTGGTACCAGATGAAGCAGCCGGTACCCCAGAGCATGGCACTAGGAGTTCTGCCGAGGTTGAGGCATCGAGATCATCCTGGAGCCCCGTTAGTGCTTTGGAAGCCGAAACCTCCCACCAGGGCAATTTTGCCGGTACAAGTCCCTCAAAGGCAACGCCAGAGGCATCTCGATGCTTAGAAGGAGATCTACCCTTTGAGGACCGGCCAGATTTATGTTTAGTTACCTGAGATCCATGGGAGGAAGACGAAGCCCTGGAAGACGTTGATGCCACAGATGCTGCATCGGAGGGAAAAAGGGCACTAAGTTTAGCAGCTCGGTTTTGCCGGCCCCTCTTCGACATCATCCCACAGGCAACACACTCAGAAATAGAGTGGTCAGGACCTAAACATTTGAGGCACCACTCATGGGTGTCGGTGACGGAGATGGTACCGTCACACTTGGAACACTTTTTAAAACCTGAAGCGGGTTTTTCCATTTTAAAGGAAACGTTGGGCCTAGTGCCCAAAATGGCGCGTGGCACCTGAGGAGAAAATACCTGGAAAAGACTCCAGAAGAAGGTTTTTTTTTTTTTTAAAAAGAAAAAAGATAGAAGAACCGGCGGTACCGGTGTAGCGTCAAGGCAGACGCGACCACAAAAAAGAAGAATAAAAGGGAATATTTTCTGCGGTGACAGGATGTGCGACCTGTTGGCTCTGCGGAAAATGAAGAACTGGAGAGGGACAGTTGGGAAAGGCAGGAAGGCAGCACGCAGGCGCTGTGGGATGCTGCCAAAAGCTTTTCTATTGGACGCTGGGGAGTGTTCCCGCGCAGGCTCCGTCGGTACCGACGATACCCATATATGAAGACTACATTCCTGCTTGTTCCTGGAGATCACAGTGTCCCACTGGTTGTCTTCCTTCCACCATGTCTCAGATATTCCAATCATATCTAACCTCTCATTTAGTGCTATATATTCTAACTCTCCCATCTTATTTTTTAGACTTCTAGCATTTGCATATAAGCATTTTAGAGACTGTATTTTATTCATATTAATCTGGCTATTGGTAGACATGGGTAATTTGGGATCTTTAAGCTCTGTCTACTCCATACTCGAGGGCATTTGGGCTACTTTACTCTTTTTTGGAATCTCTCTGCTTTTGGTATCCTTCAGGGATACATTCTTCCAAGCCATGCGCTCTTGGGCGACTGTCGGCTTTCCCCTATTATCTAGTTTAAAAGCTGCTTTATAAAGGTTAATGCCAGCAGCCTGGTTCCATCCCGGTTAAGGTGAAGCCCATCCCTTCGGAAGAGCCCCTCCTTTCCCAAAAATTTTCCCCAGTTCCTAACAAATCCAAAACCCTCATCTCTGCACCACTGTCTCATCCACGCATTGAGACTCCGGAGCTCTGCCTGCATTTTGGTTCCTGCACGTGGAACGGGAAGCATTTCGGAGAACGCTACCCTGGAAGTTCTGGATTTCAACTTCCTACCTAAAAGCCTAAATTTAGCCTCCAGAACCTCCCTACCACATTTTCCTATGTCATTGGTACCGACATGTACCAAGATAGCAGACTCCTCCCCAGCAGCATCTAAGACCTTATCTAGGTGGTGCGCGAGGTCCGCTACCTTCGCACCAGGCAGGCATGTTACCAGGCAACAATACAGAGGCTTTATAATATCCTTTGTTTTATTCTCCATCCCTTTCCTTATTGTTCCTAGCATTCTATTTGCTTTCTTGGCTGCCGCTGCACACTGGGCGGAGAGTTTCAACATGTTATCCACGATGACGTCTAAATCTTTTTCCTGGGTGGTGGTTCCTAATATGGAACCGTGCATCGTGTAACCATAGTTTGGGTTGTTCTTTCCTAGGTGCATAACTTTGCACTTGTCCACATTAAATTTCATCTGCCATTTGAATGCCCAATCTTCCAATTTATCAAGGTCCCCTTGCAATTTTTCACAATCCTCTTACTTTTTAGCAACTTTGAATAATTTTGTGTTATCTGCAAATTTGATTACCTCACTCATTATTCCCATTTCCAGGTCATTTACGAATATGTTAAAAAGCAGAGAACACAGCACAGATCCCTGGGATACTCCACTATTCACTCTTCTTTGTTGGGAAAATTTGGCCATTAAGCCCTACCCTCTGCTTTCTATCTTTTAACCGCTTCCTGATCCACAATAGTACACTGCCTCCTATCCCATGACTTTTTAGTTTCGCCAAGAGTCTCTCACAAGGGACTTTGTTAAAGGTTTTCTGAAAATCCAGATACACTATATCAACTGGCTCACCTTTGTCTACCTGTTTATTCACACCTTTAAAAAAACCAAAGGTTAAGTAAGACAAGACCTTCCCTTGGTTAAAGCCATGTTGGCTGTCTCCCATTAAGCCATGACTATCTACATGTAATTTTATTCTTTATAATGCTTTCTACCATTTTTCCCAGTATTGACGTTAGTCTCACCGACCTGTAGTTTCCTGGATCACCCCTGGAACTCTTTTTAAAAACTGGCATTACATTAGACATCCTCCAGTCTTCAGGTATTAAAGATGATTTTAATGATAGTTCACAGATTTACTAATAGTAGGTGCAATTTCATATTTCAGTTCTTTCAACACACTTGGATGTATAGCATCTGGTCCAGGTGATTTGCTACTCTACAGTTGATCAAATAGTTGTAATACATCTTCCCGATGTATCAATATTTCTTTCAATTCTTCTGCGGCATCACCTTTAAATACCATTTCAGTCATGGGTAACATCCCTACATCTTAGAAACATGGAAACATGAGGGCAGAAAAAGACCACATGGCCTATCTAGTCTGCCCTTCAATATCAGCCACTACAACAGTCTCCGTTTTCCCTTTAGAGATCCTCTAGGATTCTCCCATGCTTTTTTTAAATTCAAATACTGTCATCATCTCTACCACCTCTACTGGGAGACTATTACACGCATCTACAACTTTCCGTAAAGAAATATTTCCACATATTACTCCTGAATTTATCCCCTTTCACCCTCATCTTATGTCCCCTCGTAGCAGAGCTTGCTTTCCATCGAAAGAGGCTCTCCTCCTGTGCATTTATGCCATGGAGGTATTTAAATGTCTCAATCATATCATCTCTATCTCACCTTTCCTCTAAAGTATACATATTAAGATCCTTAAGTCTGTCTTCATATGTTTTATAATGAAGACCACTAACCATTTTAGTAGCCAGCCTTTGTACCGAGTCCGTTTATATCCTTTTGAAGGTGCGGTCTCCAGAATTGCACACAATACTCCAAATGAGGTCGCACCAAAGATTTATACAGAGGCACTATCACCTCCTTTCTTCTGCTGGCCATTCCTCTCCCTATGCACCCAAGCATCCTTCTAGCTTCTGCTGTCGCCTTTTCTACCTGTTTAGCTACTTTAAGATCATCATACACAATCACGCCTAGGTCCTGCTCCTCTTTTGTGGACAGAAGTACTTCACCCCCTATACTATACTGCTCCCTTGGATTGCTGCAGCCCAAATGCATGACCTTGCATTTTTTAACATTAAATCTCAGCTGTCAAATTCTAGCTAGATCCCTCCTCATGTTATCTACACCTTCCTGGGTGTCTACTCTATTGCAGATTTTGGTGTCATCCGCAAAGAGGCAAACCTTACTCAACAGCCCTTCCACAATATCACTAACAAAGATGTTAAAAAGAATCAGACCAAGGACAGATCCCTGGGGCATACCACTGGTGAACTCCTTCTCCTCAGAGTGAGCTCCATTTACCTGTACCCTTTGTCACCTCCCAATCAACCATTCTAATCCAAGCAGTAAATTTAGGGTCCATCCCTAGGGTGCTCAGTTTGTTTAAGTTGCCTGTGCAGAACGGTGTCAAAGGCTTTACTGAAATCCAAATATACCACATCTATGGCTCTCTCTTGGTCCAGCTCCCTGGTCACACAGTCAAACAAATCAATCAGATTTGTCTGACAAGACCTGCCTCTGGTGAATCCATGGTGCCTCAGATCCGGTAATCCGTTGGATTCCAGAAACCTCACTATTTTCTCTTTCAGCAGCATTTCCAATAATTTACTCACACAGAGGTTAAACTAACTGGCCTGTAGTTTTCAAACACATCCTTACTTCCACTTTTGTGTAAACTGTAAAGGGACCACATGTGCCTCTCTCCAATCCTCTGGCACCACTCCTGACTCCAACGAGGCATTAAAAAGGTTAGTCAGTGGAGCTGTTAGAATGTCTCCAAGTTCCCTCAGTATTCTCGGGTGTATCCCATCTGGTCCCATCGTTTTGTATACTTTAAGTTTAGCTAGTTCTTCACAAACACAGTCTTTTGAAAATTGTTCAAGATGCCCCTCACTTATGTTCCTGTTTATGGGTGTTTTCTGAGGTCCTGCTCCTGGTTCTTCATCTGGTAACACAGAACAGAAATATTTGTTAAGGAATACGCTTTATCCTCATAAGCTTCTACATATTCCTCCCCTTCACCCTTGAGTCTGACAATACCACTTTTGCCCTTCCTCTTCTCACTAACATATCTGAAAAATGTCTTATCCTCCCCCCCCCCCCCCATTTTATTGCATTGGCTTTTTCCTCCTCTTTTTGAATCTTTGCTTCCCTGACTACTTTGCTAGCTTCTCTAAATTTTTCCAAATATAGATGCCTGTCTTCCCACCAAAACTCATAGACCAGACAAGAAGGGCATTAATCAGAGATGCTACAAAAACACCAAGGATAACACTGAAGGAGCTGCAAAGATCCACAGCAGAGATGGGAGTATCTGTCCACAGGGCCACTTTAAGCCATACACTCCACAGAGTGGGGCTTTATGGAAGAGTGGCCAGAAAAAAGCCATTGCTTAAAGAAATAAGAAAGCATGTTTGGAGTTCGCAGAACAGCATGTGGCAGACCCCCCAAACACATGGAAGAAGGTTCTCTGGTCAGATGAGACGAAAATTGAACTTTTTGGCTATCATGAGAAACGCCATGTGTGGCACAAACCCAGTACTTCCCATCACCCTGAGAACACCATTCCCACAGCGATACATGGTGGTGGCAGCATCATGTTGTGGGGATGTTTTTCATTGGCAGGGACAAGAAAACTGGTCAGGAGAGAAGGAATGATAGATGACACTAAATACAAGGCAATTCTTGAGGAAAACTAGTTTCAGTCTGCCAGAGATTTGAGACTGGGAAGAATGTTCAACTTCCAGCAGGACAATGATCCCAAACATACTGCTAAAGCTGGTTTAAAGGGAAACATTTAAATGTCTTGGAATGGCCTAGTCAAAGCCCAGACCTCAATCCAATTGAGAATCTGTGGCATGATTTGAAGATTGCTGAACACCAACACAACCCATCTAACTTGAAGGAGTTGGATCAGTTTTGCCTTGAGGAATGGGTGAAAATCCCAGTGACTAGATGGCTAAGCTATTAGAGACATACCTCAAGAGACTTGCAGCTGTAATTGCAGCAAAAGATGGCTCTACAATGTATTGACTTTGTGGAGTGAATATATATGCATATTCCTGCTTTCAGTTTTTTTTGTCTTAATTATTGTTTGTGTGTGTCACAATAAACTCCATGTTAATTCCAGGTTGTAATGCGACAAAACAGGACAAACACAGAGGGTATGAAAACTTTTGAAATGCACTGTATCTACATACCTAATGATCGAATCACCAACAATAACAGCTGTCCTAACCCTTCCCTCATGGGCACATGGCCCTGGAGAAACCTCCTCAGTGTGAGAGAGTTTTACATCACCTGGAGGACAGGTCCTAGTTACAGGATCACTTCCTGCCTCACCAGAGTGATGCTCTTTCACGTGACCTCTCTCCTCCATGGCAACAGAGATGCTGCCAGACTGGAGGTGGGACTTCAGTACTACATCCCTGTAGGTTTCGCCTATGTACTTCTCTGTCTTCCTTATGTCCTCCAATTTGCTACTCTAGTCTCCAGAAATCGGACTCGTTCCCTGAGAGCAAAGAGCTCCTTGCACCTAGTGCACACGTATGACCCCTCACCAACTGGGAAAAAATCATACATGTGACACTCAATGCAAAAAACTGGAAAGCCCCCATCTCGCTGCAGGACTGCTGTCTGCATCTTAGTTTTAAGGCTGTATTTAGGTATTTAAGTTGTTTACTTACTTAGGTTTGCTGTGGATACTTACATTAATAAAACTATAACTGGACTACTGTGGATACTTACATTAATAAAACTATTAATGGACTTTGTTCACCTCAAGCTTAATTAATCTCAGGTCCTTAATGTATGCCTGATGAGGATAAACAGCTGCACCAGAGAGTGAATATGGGCAAGAACACTTATTAAAAAGCTGGCTACACTTATTAAAAAGCTGGCTACCCTGTCCTGTGTTTCTAAGGCAATCTGTGACCAATTTATTTGGCCACCAGATTTAGTTTTAGTTGGGTGGGTGGGTGTTGGGCCACCAGGTTTATTTTTAGTTGGATGGGTTAAGGGTTCGGGGCCACTGGGCCACCAGGGATTTGCTGTCTGTTTGAGGCAGTGGCCCCCGACAGTATTTTGATGGCATTGGGGGGCTTTCCCCGATACCTGGATCTTCTTTGACATTTTTCCTCAGATGATCCAGGCATCGGGAAAAGCATCCTATGCCATCAAAATACTGTCGGGGGCACACGTTAGATATTTAAGCTACGTCAAACCCAGGTGTAGCTATATTGGTGCTAAGGCTGCTTGCAAAATCTTCAGTGCATTTCTCTGAATCAGGTGCAGGCAATATTTGCATGTCAATTCATTATGTGCAGCTCATTTGTCTATAATTTAAATACATTTAAATACTATTGCCATTGTGCGCTAGTTTTTCCTTTGCTGTTTAGACACGTGTCTGTCTCTTTTCTGCATTTGGCGGTAGCAGTAAGCGTGCTTAAAAGTGGCATTATCTGTGCTTAAAAGCCGGGCTAGCTAGTTTTCTGTATCAGTCGTTAATCTGAAGAATTGACATGGTAAAATAATGAACAGGAATGGAAAAATGATATAAGCGATTTTGTAATTAATATTTAAAAAACATAACAGTATATAGAAACATAACAGAAATGAATTAGATACTTAAATGGATTCTAAACAATGATAAATACATCTTAAATGGAACTTCCTGAAAGATGACTAGTTACGTTGTCTGCTGACAGTGGCTTATAGTGCAGCCCACCTGGCTAGCAAAACTTTCTGGAAAGAATACTGCTTAGCATGATGTGCTTCCATGAACTTTTATGGTGAAGACAACCAAACTCAAAACCTTTTGGATCTTTATAGAGGTCAAGATATCAAAACTCATTCATGCAGATTTATTCTCAATTATTTAAACACCTGATTCTAATTAGTCAATTAATTATGTTAAAGAAACTAGGAGTTTACATACTTTTCACACAAGGCTACTTACTGTTGAAACTCTTTGTTGAATAAATAATAAAAATTCATCCTTTTTAAAAATTATTCTGTTGGGTTATCCTTCCCTCTGATTAGGGTTTAGATTAGTATCTAAAGATGTTTTGAGTATAAATTGTACTAAAATACAGTATAGAATGTTTCCAAACATTTTCTCAGCATTGTATATTTTACATACAATAAATACTTTTAGCTCTGAAAGAAGTATCTGTCTGACTGTCTCGGACCATACTGGTGTGGTTCTGGTGACTCTGGCCATGAGGGGATGCTGTGTCCTATGCATTCATACTGCAAAGAGTACACACTGGCTATGTGTACACATTGGCAGGGCTACAGGACCAGAGGCTGGCACAGCAGCTCTCACGAACAGGATGAGAAATGGGTAGTAAAAGCAAAGTGCATGGATTAAGCTGGGGGAAGATTGAACAGTCTGGGATCCAGTAGGTGTAAAGTAGTCAGCATCACCCCCCTGAAAATGTTTTGCGGATATCAGTTAGTATGTATAGATGCACATGCACATATAATAAATACGATACTACTTACAGGTGATTTCTTGTCAATTGGTTTAATGATGAACTTTTTGTCATTGAAGGAGATGTTTCTGATCTCACTCCAGGGAAATCCGATTTTTGGGGTCAACCTGCAAATGCAAATTTATAAAGATCAGAAAACTAAAGTGGCTAAAAGAAACTTGCTACAAAATAGTTAATTCCTCGATAGACTCCAATAAAAGTACATTTTTCTATTTATTTCGCATGAGTTCTACTCTAAAAAGGGGCAGGAATAATTGAAGATGCAAGGAAATCTTGTGAGAAGGCTGGTTGGTTCCCTTTACCATTTATCAGTCCCAGAGGATGTGCCAATTCTTACATTCTCATTAAGAGGGAGTCCTTTTTTTGGACAAAAGAAGCCCATTTTTCCTCCATTGCCCCAAAGCACTATGATGAAAGATTAAGGCAGCTCCACCTTTCTCTCACTCAGTCTCCCTACAAAAAGCTTTCAAATCTTTGTGTGTATACAGTGATTAGCTGGATAGGCAGAATGTAGGCTACAACTATGAGGCTGCATGCCGATACCAGAAGAAGAAAATGCCACTGTATAGAAGCGTCAGTATCAGATGGATCAGACATGTATGTGTATTAGCATAAGATCCAAATAATGTCCTTCAACTTACAATTCAATCTTTTTTTCCATACAGATGGTATATTTTCAAATGGAAACCAGGAACGGCGTGGAACAACAAAAATCATATTTTTCAGATAATGATACTTCAATTTACAAACATTAAAAAAAATAATGCCCAGCAAAATATGCCTTATGACTGAGCAGATTTTAAAAGGCACCCTATAGTAACATAATAAATCAATCTTGACAAATTTTCTTTGATTTGAGGAGCCATCCCAAAAACCCTCTCAACTGTCTTCACTGCAGGAGCAGGAGAGGGAGATCTATTGCAGTTCCATAAGGGCCGATTTACTGAGGCTGTCTTTCTATTCCATGTCCCAACTATGCGTGAGGACTTTTTCCTGATGTCCACGGAGAACACCTGCTGTTATTTTTGCGTTTTGAGCAAGCTGTGGGGATTTCTCTCTGTTTGGTGCTATAATTTTATGAAAGCCATTTTACACATGTAAATTACCATATGTAAATTTGTGATACTCCCTCTTTCCTGTTTTTTATTGGATTTCTTTTCTCTTTTTAATTTTATTAATTGCCGTTCTCTGAGAACCAATACCCTCCTAATACAAGATCTTGTCTCTCAGGAGTCTTTTGATCTTCTTCTCCTTTCTGAAACATGGCTTAAAGATGGAGAAGAACCCCTTCTCGCCCGTTGTCTCCCTCTGGACTATGCTGTCATATCTGTTCCCTGCAACGGTTGTGTGGGCGGAGGAGCCGCTGCTTTATATTGCTCTTCACTTCCATTTGTTCAGATTTTCTCCTCTATGCTACACTATCCTGAATCCCTTCTCATGTCTACAGACTTCCCCTGCGATTTATTTCCTAATTATCTATCCCCCACCATCCCCCCGACCTCACCTCTGGGATCTACTCTGACAATCCAACCTCTCTTCAATACCCTCATCTAGTGATTACAGGGTATTTTAATGTGTACTTTGAAGCACTCTCCTCTGCTAGGGAGCATTCCTTCAATGCTCTCCTTCGGGACCTGACCCTCACTCAACACGTGATCATGCCAACCCATGTGGCTGACCACACTCTTGATGTGGTAATTACCTCAGCTGGTTGTACCCTTCTGCCTTTTCATCTATATGTTAGATCTTTGCCTTGGACCGATCACCACTGTCTGGTCTTCCACTTACCACTTCCGCCACCCCGCATCTCTGCCCTCCTCCACTCCCTCGCAAACCCACAATCGGGTCCCACTCGCTACTCCCGCTGCATCACCCCCCTTTCCCTCCAGCTCTTCCCGACTGCTGATCAGCTTCTATCTGCAGACTTTCCTTCCCTTTCCCCGAATTCACAGGTTTCCCATTGGACTGCCAGTCTCTCATCCACTCTAGATCAACTGGCTCCTCTGCAACCACATCCCCCATGCCACCGTTCCTGGCAATCTTGGTATCACCCCAGTCTTCATCCGCTTCGCTCTCAACTTTGGCATGCGAAGCATCTGTGGAGGACGTTTTGCTCTTCCTATGCCTTCTCACTACCATGTTCAAGTCCACTTGGCCAAACAGATGTATTTCTCCACAACCTTTTCTTCCGCTCACAATCCTACTTGCAAGCTCTACTCAGTCCTTAGGTCCCTTACAGCACTCCAATCGAGGTCTCCCCCAGTGCCTCCTCCACCTACCCCCAAGTCCCTTGCAGCTAGCCTCCTTTTTTGCCACCAAAATCCTCGATCTCTGGACCTCATTACCACACTGCCCTCACCATGTCCTCTCCCCCCCACCTTCTCCTCCCCCTCTCTTTCTGCTTTCACATGTCTAGGTCTCTTTTCACCCACTTATTGCCTCAGAACTCATAAAATCTATCTCCTCCTCACACAAGACAACTTGCTCTCTCGACTCCATACCTTCATCATGGCTCCTTGAACCTTCCCTTGACCTTCTTCCTTCCATTCTTGCTATGATCAACACCTGTCTCTCCTCTGGATCCTTCCCTAGTTTCTAGAAACATGCCCTGGTCCACCCCCTCCTTAAAAAGCTCTCTCTCAATCCTCTTTTTTTTTTTAGTGCCATCAAGTCAGTTTTGACTCATAGCGACCCAGCTACCTCTGGGTTTTCTTGGCAATGTATCACCAGAAGTAGATTGCCAGCCTTTTCTTCCGAGGCAATGGAGGGTAAAGTGACTTGCCCAAAGTCACAAGGAGTACCAATGGGAATTGAACCCTTGATCTTCTGGGTACTAGGCAGTTGCTCTAACCACTAGGCTACTCCTCCACTCCAATCCACTCCCAGCACATTATCACCCAGTCTCTAATCTCCCCTTCCTTTCAAAAATACTCGAAAAAGCATTCTTCACCCAACTCTCACACCATCTGGATTCCACACATTTTCTCCACCCCCGCCAATCTGTTTTTTTGTCCTGGCCATAGCATTGAAACTATCCTGCTTGCTTTTCTCAATGAACTACACCTTGCACATGACCATGGTGATATCTCTGTGGCAGTATCCCTGGATCTTTCAGCAGCTTTTGACCACTCACTTCTCCTCTCTCGCTTGCGTGATGCTGGTCTCTACGGCACAGTCTACAGGTGGTTTCATTTTTTCCACTCTTCTCAGTCATACACAGTCATCTCTAGCACCACCCCTTCTGTCTCTTCTGATCCTTTTCCCCTCCACTGTGGTGTTCCTCAGGGCTCAGTCCTGTCATCCCTCTTGTTCAATATCTTCTTTGCACCGCTTGCCCTTCTTATTCAACAATCCGAAATATCAGCCTATTATTATGCTGATGACCTCATCCTTCTTCATCACATCAGCCCTCTTCAGCCCGATCTCTACCCCCTCAATGCCTGCCTTACCTCAGTTGCTGACTGGTTAACCACCAACTGTCTCCACCTCAATCTGGCAAAAACATCAGCTATCTGGTTCACTCATGGAGGCCCCTTCCCCATAACAGCTCCAATTCTTGCACACTCCCCTGTCCCCCTAGTGTCCTCCTTTCACTATCTAGGAGTTCTCCTTGACTCTGATATCTCTCTCAAGGATCACATCTCCCAGTTCACAAAAAGAAATTTTCTATTATCTCCGTCAAATCCAAGCCATTCACCCCTCACTCCCCAAGCTGTTACCACTCTTTTACTATCTCTGGTTATGTCCCGTCTAGATTTTTGCAATTCTGTTCTGGTTGATATCCCTCACACCCAACTTCACAGTACTACGTTCAGGTCCCATTCCGCTGGGGGAGGCTTGGACAGCAAGAGACCCCGCATAAAGCGGGAGACCAAGGGCTGCCCCGAGAGGGGCTTTCCCTCGACGGGGAGGTGATTCGCCAAGATGGCGCTCAAATGCACCCTGATGGATTTCGACTTCAGACCCTCCCCCGAGAGATGGAGGAGGTACTGAAGGACCCATTGAGTGGGGCAAGAGAATGGGTCGATCTGGCGCCCGGAAAACCAGACTGAGAAGCACCGTCACTTGAAGGCGCAAGCTCGTCTAGTCAAGGTCTTCCTTGACGCAAGGAGGACCTCCTCGACCTCCTTCAGGAGATTCAGCGGGGCTAGGGAGATCCGTTCAGCCGCCAGGCTGTGAGGGATAATGAGGCCAGGTTCGGATGCAGTACCCGTCCCTCCTCCTGTGTTAGTAGGCCCGGGGCACAGCCCAGGGAAACTGGAGGCTCCATCGATAGCCGGAGCATAAGCGGGAACCAGGCCAGGAGGGAGCTACGAGGATCATCGATGCCGGTCCCGCTGAGCTTTGTGGAGGGTCCTTGCAATGAGAGGAGTGGGAGGGAACGCATAGAGCAGGAGGATCATAAGAACATAAGATATGCCATACTGGGTCAGACCAAGGTCCATCAAGCCCAGTATTCTGTTTCCAACAGTGGCCAATCTAGGTTATACGTACCTAGCAGTTTCCCCAAGGGACACAGGTTCCACAATGCTTGTATTGGTTCAAGCATTGATATCCTGGGTCCCTTCTTAATAATGGTTTATGGACCTTTCCTCCAGGAACTTGTCCAAACCTTTTTTAAACCCAGCTACACTAACAGCCTTTACTACATCCTCCGGTAACAAATTCCAGAGTTTGATTACACGTTGAGTGAAAAAATATTTTCTTTTATTAGTATTAAATAGTTTACCCTGTAGCTTCATTGCATGTCCCCTAGTCTTTCTATATTCTGATAAGGTAAACAATCGATCTACGTTTACCCGTTCCACTCCGTTCATTAATTTATAGACTTCTATCATATCTCCCCTCAGCCGTCTCTTTTCCAGGTTAAAGAGCCCTAACTTTTTTAGCCTTTCTTCATAGGAGTATCCTTCCATCCCCTTTACCATTTTGGTGGCTCTTCTCTGAACCTTTTCTAAAATCGCTATATCCTTTTTAAGATACGGCGACCAGAATTGCACACAATATTCAAGGTGCGGTCTCACCATGGAACGATATAGAGGCATTATAATATCTTTTGTTTTATTTTCCATTCCTTTCCTTATCATACCTAGCATTCTATTTGTTCTCTTGGCCGCTGCTGCACACTGGGCCGAGGGTTTTAACATGGTATCCACAATGACGCCTAAATCTTTTTCCTGGGTGGTGGTTCCTAATGTGGAACCTTGCATCGTGTAACCATAGTTTGGGTTGTTCTTTTCTAGGTGCATAACCTTGCACTTGTCCACATTGAATTTCATCTGCCATTTTGATGCCCAGTCTTCCAATTTATCAAGATCCTCTTGCAATTTTCCACAATCCTCTTGGGTTTTAACAACTTTAAATAGTTTTGTGTCATCTGCAAATTTGATAACCTCACTCGTTAATCCACTTTCCAGGTCATTTATGAATATGTCAAAAAGCAGCAGACCCAGCACAGATCCCTGGGGTACACCACTATTCACCTTTCTCCATTGGGAAAATTGGCCATTTAGCCCTACCCTCTGCTTTCTATCTTTTAACCAGTTCCTGATCCACAATAGTACACTGCCTCCTATCCCATGACTCTTTAGTTTTGCCAAAAGTCTCTGATGAGGGACCTTGTCAAAGGCTTCCTGAAAGTCCAGATACACAATATCAACCGACTCATCTTTGTCCACCTGATTATTCACTCCTTCAAAAAAATATAACAGATTAGTAAGACAAGATCTTCCTTGTCTAAAGCCATGTTGGCTGTCTCCCATTAGGTCATGACTATCTACATGCTGAGTAATTTTATTCTTTATGATGGTTTCTACCATTTTTCCCGGTACTGATGTCAGGCTCACCGGTCTGTAGTTTCCCGGATCACCCCTGGAACCCTTTTTAAAAATTGGTGAGTATATGCTTCTGGGAATTTTCTGAAAGGAATTATTTGTATTAAAGCTAATTAATCTGTGAATTCTGTGCCGACGTCACCCATAAGTGAGGACTGACTTCCTTCTTGTTCCTAGAGAAATGAAGAGAATTTAAAGAACACAGTAAAGGGAAAGTAGTAGTGATGTCACTTGCACGGGTAGGCAGGGCTATGCATGGGTAGGCGAATCAAGTCAAAAGACCGGGTAATCAAGAGACTGGATAGCAGCAGCCAATCACTTGCACAAGTAAGCTGCGATGTTCCATTTTTTCATATAGTCTTATCCTGCAATTTGAGTTTTTTGCTTTTTCTACCTGCTGCTACAATTGCCACCTGTTTCTTCCTCTAATCTCCTTTAGTCAATTTTTCAAATGTTAAAGATTTTTTAAATTTTACTGCATTGTTGCTATAGGCTGCATTTAGGCCCCAAGCATCCTGGCCAAGTTTAATTTTTGTCAAAATCAAGTTGTTTGATTTTGCTATGGCTATTTTTCCAGACAAGATGTCCCAGAATAATCTTTCCAGCGAGTTTAAAAAGTGCTTTAATGTCGCAGGACCATGTCTGTGAGAGACAAGGTAACATGTTCCCCTACCAACAGATTGGTGGAGACAAAGCACCAATGAAATGACCAGGTTTCAATGACATCATTCCCATGCCTCTATCTGCCTCTTCCGCCAGAGGTCTCTTCAGTATCTGTCCCAAAGCATATGGGAGAACATGGCAAGCCTCACACAACCTCAACGTGGACAACAATGAGTAACGAAACAATAGAGAACTATGTAAGGAAAGCCTGGACATGCAGAGCCAAGTATATAAATCATAGTGAGTACCGCAGCAGAAAAACAGAGCAAATACAGTTCCAAGGGTGTGCCCTGGACTGGTCTAGCAGGACTCAAGGAAAAAACATTATCTGATAAGTAAAATGTCATCTTCCATATCACCCTGCTAGACCAGTCCAGACAAGCTATGCCTCCATTGGGTGGAAAGTAGACAAAGCAGCTTGCCAAACAAAGCCAAAGGCCATGTCCGCTCAAGCATGGTGTGATAAGGAAGCTTATCATAGCTCAGGAAGGAGCTATAGAAAAGGTGAAGTGACTCTGAACAAGCAACCTGTCAGTTCTGGTAGGAATAAGAAAACAGAATTTTCCCATAAAAGACTACCAGTCCCAGAATGCACCAGGTTTCCAACAGCCATTAGAGGAGCTGAAGTGGGGAAACGTGTGTTCAATCAGGAGGGCTATGAGGTAATCCCCAAGCACTCATCTCAAAGGGCAGGGCCTGATTCAGCACAGCTGCGCTGTGCTAGGGTGGAGCACTCATCAAAGCAGAATAAAGGTAGAGTTTATTCTACAGAGAATTATCCTCAGTTTCATCTGGGAGATCCTCATCCTCAGATTCAGCTTGGAGATCCTCAGCTTGGACATCTTCATCATCTGGAGGATCATCAGAAGCAGAAGCCAGTGCGGACGGACAGAGAGGGCAAGAAACCCTTTGGAAGAAAGAAGAGGAAAGCATTTGGGAGGCCTAAAGGAGTCCAGAGCAGTACGTATACTGGGAGACATTCAAAAGGTCAGCATACACCATTGGACTGGGGAAAGCCAGAGGAATGGTGCTGCAGAGCTAGGAATCTCCAGACGGTACCTGTGAGGGAGACGGCTGCACTTGGAAGGGACCCTAGGACCCGTGCCAGAAGGTATGTGAAGAGAGATCCAGTGTCCAGGGATCTGGATTGGAAGGCTGGACATAAGAACTGGACTACATACTGGCCAGGCTATTTAGAGAGGAACTCTAACAGCAATGGAAGCTCAGGTATGAACACTGATCTATGCCCTAGCTATATAACCTTGAAAGACAGCAGGGAAACAAGTATTCTCCTGAAAGTGCTCCATTGAGAAATTCCTCTGTGCCAATCCCTGATATTGAACCCATGATTGTTGAAGAAGGGGAAGGAGCGGTCTTAGATACAGGCTGTGAATATATGGATTGCTCTCTGTCTAAACTCCTTTGGTAATTTTCTGTTACAAAGTACAGCAACCATCACAAAGAAATACAAACTTGTTCTTTAATCTACTCAGAAAAGCTCCTGAAGTAGGATTTGAGCCACGCAGTAGAAAGCAAGCCAGCTAAGGGGTTTCAGCTGGGTAACTGCTAGCAATTGAGCCTTACCTAATTGCTTGTGAGCTCTGAGGGAATCACTTCTGAATCTATGTGTGAAGATATAAGAAGTTAACCTGAAAAGAACAGTTTTTCCCTTCTTTGTGGGTTTTGCTTGTTGTTTGAAACACTGCTAAGAAAATGTTAGCTAAAGCCTACAGAAAAGACCAGTTTGTTACCAACCAGGTCTTTATTCTTTTGCTTTGATTGCCTGACAAGTTCAACTGTTGTTTTCCTGATTTTGTTTTTCCAAGTTTAACACTGAAAGCAAGTATCCTGTTTTATGTGCTACCAAGCATATCTGTGTTGGGAGAAATAACCCCATAAATAAATATCTTATTGGCTTTACACTCAAGCACAACTAATTATTGTGAGCAGCTGTGTCTGGTGTGAATGGACTGCATTTCCCACAATCCCTTGCAAATCATATTGATATATGCACTTGCCAAGACTGTGAACATTCTCACCCAGGCAGCCGTCTGACAAAGGACATCCAAATGTAATGCTAGACAAAAGTGGAAAGCGATGGCCACGTTGCTGCCCGACAAATGTCTGCAGGAGCTACGAAGTTCTGCTCCGCCCACACTTGCACTTGGGTAGAATGGGTGAGCAAACCCTCTGGAACTGGCTGGTTCCGCAAAAAGAAACACAGAGGCAATGGCCTCCTTAATCCAGGGATTTAAGGCAGACTTAGCCTCCGCATCATCCTTGCGTGGACCAGCAAACAGCACAAAAACATGGTCTGACTTACAAAAGGAATTCGTACCACCAAGTAGCAGAGAAGCACCCTCCAGACATCCATAAGGTGAAGATCCTTATTCTTCCCCCTGAGACTGCTCCTTAGAGACGGTGGGAAGGCAGATCACCTGATTCACATAAGAAATGCCATTCTGGGTCAGAAAAAAGTCCAGCAAGCCCAGTAACCCGTTTCCAACAGTGGCCAATCTAGGTCACAAGTACCTGGCAGGTACCCAAAGTCCACAGCTTCCATAATGCTCGTCATAGGGTAAGCAGTGGATTTCCCAGGTCCTCTTTAATAATGGTTTATGGACTTTTCCTCCAGGAACTTGTCCAAACCTCTTTTTAAACCCAGCTACACAAACAGCTTTTACTACATCCTCCAGTAACAAATTCCAGAGTTTGATTATGCGTTGAGTGAAATTTTTTTTCTCTTATTGGTCTTAAATGGGTTACATTGTAGCTTTATTGTGTCTTTCTACTTTTTGATGGCATAAACAACCGATCTACATTAACCCGTTCCACTCCATTCATTAATTTATAGACTTTTATCATATCTCCCCTCAGCTTTCTCTTTTCCAAGTTGAAGAGCCCTGACTTGGAAGAGAGAAAGCTGAGGGGAGATATAAAAGGAAAAATATCACCTTAGGCAAGAAGGAAAGCACACGCCGAATGAAAACGGCCTCCTCTGAAAAAAATAGATAATGATCTTGGCAAGACAGAGCCTGCAGCTCGGAAAGCCACCTTGTAGAACCAATCATGACCAAGAAAACAGTCTTGAGCATCAAATCCTTCAAAGTAGCGTGCTTCAACAGCTCAGAGGGCTCCGACATCAGGGCCCTGAGCACCAGACAGAGATCCCAGGAATGGACCACAGATCGAAGGGGAGGATGTAGATGCTGAACCCCCTGAAGAAAACGCGAAACATCCTTGGGTAAGGCTAGTAACTTACCAGACACCGGACCTCTGAAACAGCCCAAAGCTACCACCTGAACTTTCAGGGAACTAAGAGAGAGGCCATTTCCAGACCTTCCTGCAGAAAGGCTAGCAAGGACAGCACCTTGGCTGCCTCAGGGACCAGTTGCCATGCATTGCACCATCACTCAAAAAGACATCAAACCCCCCAAATATGCAAGATTGGTCGAACTCCTCTGGGCTCCAAGCAAAGTGAAAGCCACCGCCGGAAAGTAACCTTTATATGCTAGCTAGCTCCTTTCAAAAGCCAAGCCATAAGCGAGAAGAGAGCCGGGTCGCCAGAATAATCAGTCCCTGACACAATAGGGCCCGAGATGGAGGCAAGTGAAGATATGGCACTTGCAGGAGCCACATAAGATCTCAGAATCACACTCTCCTTGGCCAATCCAGCGCTGCCAAAACAATCCTTCCCGAGTGACACTCTATATGCCGAATCACTCGCCCCACCAGGGGCCATGGAGGAAACACATAAAGCAGACTTAAATGTGGCCAAGGCTGAACCAGGGAGTCGATGCCTTCAGACTCCATCTCCGTGCAGCAACTGAAGACGCAGCCCACTTTGGCATTGGAATGAGTTGCCATCAGATCCATTTCAGGGTGACCCCATCGGCATATAATCAGCTAAAACACCTCCTGACTCAACTACCACAATTCTGGATCCAGAGAGTGCTGGCTGAGAAAATCCACTTCCACTTCGTCCATCCTGGCAATGTGCTAGGCTGACAAGGCTTGAAAGTTCTTCTCTGCCTAAGCCAACAAGAAAGCCATCTCCAAGTCCACCCCAGTACTCCTTGTGCTGCCTTGCCGACTGACATAAGCTACTACCGTGGTGTTGTCCCACATCACTTGAACCGCCCGGCTCTCGATCAGGGGCCAGAAAAAGAGAACAGCAACCTGCTGGCCCTCACCTCTAAGCTGTTAACGGATCACACTGCCTCCCTGCAGCTCTAATGGCCTTGGGCTATTCGGTCTTGGCAATGGACTCCTCAGCCTGAGAAACTAGCATTCACCGTCAGCTCATCCAGCGTCATGTCCTGCCTCAAATGACTGGGCTGCTGCCACCACTGCAGGCTGGTCCTTACCATCACTGGGAGCCGGAGCCTGAGCTTGAACCCCTGAGAACATGGGGACCACTGAGTCAGCAAGGACCATTGGAGCGGATGCATATGAGAACATGCACATGACACCATCTCAATTGTCGCCGCCATCAATCCAAGGAGCTGAAGAAAATCCCAAACTCTAGGAGCCTTCTGTGAAATGAACAGCGCCAAGCAATCCAACAAACTCTCAAGTATTGAAACATGTTCCCAGGAACTGGTAAGGCCTCAAATGGCTCTTTCCCCAATTGATCACCTAGCCGAGGCCTTCCAAAAAGGACACCACTCGGGATGCTACCCAAGATGCCTCTGAAAGAGAATGTGCTCGGATGAGCCAGTCATCCAGATATGTGCACACAAATCCCTTGGCGCCGTAGTGCCACAGCCACCACCACCATGACCTTGGGAAAGTGAAGAGGCTGAATGGGAGGGCAGCAAACTATGAGAGCCAAGCATGGCAAAATGCAGATACCTTTGCTGATCCTCACGGATTGGGGATTGGCAGTACTGGGGGATGGGGTGTCTTTCAGTTTGTGATCAGAAATATCGGGGCAGGGGATCAGTTAGCTAGGGGAGTGATCTGTGAGTCAGAGGGTACGATCATGAACTTCAAGAGGAAGGGATTAGGGGTGTGATCAGGAATGTCAAGAGGGATCAGGGAGTTGGGGGAATGACTGAAGTGTCAAGGGAAAGGGACTGGGAAGTTGGGAGGGGTTAGGCAGTTGGGGGAATTGTGGGGTCCAAGGTTCGCTTTTTTTGGAGGGGAGGGAGGGGGTTTGGGAAGGTTAAGGGTCCGGGGCCCACTGAACCATGAAATAAATTTTTCAGGTTGGGGATAGTGGGCAGTAAAAATTAAGTCACAAAAATTGAGCACATTGCTTTTAATTCTAAATTGCTGTCTTGTGAAATTTAACAAAGCTGATTATGATGTTTCTTTTATGCATCTTTGATCCTGTAAAAGTTAATGTTGTATTGTCTCAGAGTACCAAAAGCATTGCTTGCTTAAAATAAACTGCAGTATAAGTTACACATACATTTAATGTTCCTGTGTTATCTTGCAAAATTTGCAGCCAGAATAAGATTTCCCTTGACTCCTACATGCTTGGATAACAAAAGAAGCTGGGTTTGACAGGAGAAGACATGCAGGATTTTTTTTGGGGTTGGTACTCAAGTCTTTGCAAGCTCCTTCCTATATCCTGGAGGTTACAGAGGCTTGAAAAACCTGTGTTACAATCTCCACAGTTACACAGCAGGGAGCCGGTAATACAAGAAATTTAACAAAAATTCACTTTGGCCTGACACTCCTTGTTTTCCTTATAATGGTTCTTAATACTTTGCAATGCTACTCAAGCCAGAGACCTCCCTCATTCACTCACCTACTCAGGGCCAGCCCCAGAGTTGGTTCAAGATGTTGGCTCCCTAGGCAAACCTTAAGCCTTACGTTGCCCCTGGCTTCAGAATCTATTGTTCAGCTTTAGATGCCCTGCTCTTTTCTGTCCCGGGAGACCGCCTAGTTTGCCTAATGGTTGGGCCGGTACTGACCTACTCCTCATTAAGGCCCAGTTTAGTAAAGTACAGTAAGGTTTTACAATTTCCACATGTTAATTGCTGAAATTAAATCAGGTAACTGGGAAGCCTCCATATTCATATCTGGGGACATGTCCATCACCTTCCCATGCAGTTAATGCAGAGACTATCTACTTACCACACGTTAACTGCATGGCAGAGCTAATTACTGCATTGTGGAGGTAGTTAGGGGGGGCACAGAGTGGTAGCCTAGATGGATCATGTTGATCTTTATCTATTGCTATTTACTATGTTGCTATTAACTGTTAATGTGGCAGATAATGCCATGTTAACAGTTAATGCACAGTGACTACTTTTGCATTGTTAGGCACCTCATTCTGCATTTCAAAGTTACCATGGAAGTTAACGCTTGCTGTCAAGGCACCATGCTCTTAGCGCAGTACTGTGCAAAAAGCACACACTAATTGCCATGTTAACTGCTTACTGCATTTTAATGAACAGGATCTAAAAGAGTAACTTGCAGAAGCATTTTTGCAGATAAATTAGTGCCTTGCACACAGAAATAGGATTTTATAAAACTGCATGTCCAAAATGTATATAACGTTATGCACATACAGCCTTTAGGAGGGTAATTTTTGTTGAAGTGGGGTACCAAGGCCCTCTGAAAGAGTTAATATGGAGAATGGTTTTGAATGTTGCTGACAGTCTGAAGCCTAGCAGTCTGGAGAAAGATGTGTTATAAAAGCCAAGGCTGTACTTTGGGATAACATTGTTTGTAAGAACGAGACAGAATGCTTTGTTTTAAAATACTGGAACTGAGAAACGTCTGTGCTCTGACCTATAACATATATTTATTTATGATTTTCTCTATACTGCCCTTTCCAGAGATCAAAGGCAGTTTTCTGTGAACAACTTTGTGGTTGCCGCCATAAATCCGAGGAGATGAATATAATCCCAGACTCTGGGAACCTGCTGCGCACAGAACAGTGCCAGGTAATCCACTAGTCTTTTGACTTTCTCCTCTGGCAGGAAAACTCTGCCCACTCAAGTGTTGAAATGGGCTCCCAGAAACTCCAGGGACTGGGAAGGCAACAGCTGGCTCTTTCCCCAATCACCCACCCAGCGGAGGCTTTCTAAAAAGGATACCACCTGGGATGCCACCTGAGGCACTTCTGAAAGGGAACAGGCCCAGATGAGCCAGTCATCTTGATAGGATGGATACAGATCCCTCAGTGCTGCAGTCGCCACCACCATAACCTTGGAGAACACTCGGGGTGGTGGATAGCCCGAAAAGGAGGGTGGTGAATTGATAACGAGAGGCAAGCATGGCAAAATGCAGATATCTTTGGTGATCCACCCAGATTGGGATATGAAAATATGTCTTGGCCAGAGAAGCCAAGAAATCCCCTCAGCCTACTGCTTGAACCACGCAGCGCAAGGTTTCCATCAGAGGTGCAGGATGCGCAAGTGCTCATTGACCCCCCTGAAGTCCAGAATGGGCTGGAAGGAACTGTCCTTTTTGGGCACCACAAAATAGATGGTGTATCTGCCCTTGCCTCACTAGTCCGGGGGGACGGGTACCACCACCTTTAGTGCAGCAACTTGTCCAAGGTGGACCTCTTTGCATTCCAGGACATAGCTGAACTAAAACGTGTCTGGCACGCAGCGATCCTTAGTAACCTGGGCCCATTCCTGAAGGGAAAGGCAAATCCTGCCTCCAACCGGAGGAATCAGGGAATGGATCCCCAAATTTTCAATGCGTGGTCTGAGAGGGTCCTCCTGTGGAGGGGTCCCGAATTGCTAAGCCCACACGTTCTACCAAAGGACTGAGAACGAACCCGAAGCTGAGAAGCAAAGGGGAATAAAGGTTTTACAGGTCAGTAAAGAAAGGGGCACCAGCCTGCTTCACAGGCCCCCTGGATCTGTCTTCCAGAAGACAGTAAGATTTCATCTCGCCCAGGTCCTTCACCAGCTTCTTCAAATCAGCTCCAAAAAGAAGCTTCCCCTTAAAAGCCAGTTGGGCCAACCAGGCTTTGGAAGATGAGTCTGCTGCCCAGCGCTGGAGTTAAATCCAATGCTGTGACACCATCATCAGGGCACCATCCCTGGCTGCTAAATTTACCAGTCATACCATGGCATAAGAAAGGAAGGCCATAGCCAACTCCAAAACAGGGGTAGTATCATCCGACAGAAGAGACTGAATTCACTAGAGCAGGGCTCAAGACGTCAGGCTGGCACATACCACCAGTTATAGAATAGCAGCTGCCACGGCAAACTGGCTTTTCAACAATGAATCCACCTTACGGTCCATAAAATCCTTTAAGGCTGATCTGCCTTCCATAGGAATGGTGGTCCATATGGTAACCGTCGTGACCTGTGCATGCATCCTGGAAATACCAAACCACTCAATGCACTCCTTCTCCGGGAGAGTGTAGATCTTCTTACACATCCTTAACCTCTTAGTTGGTGAGTCAGGAGAGTCCCACTCTGACTGGATCATATCCTTGATCACATCTGGGAGTGGGAAAATATTAGTGGATTTCCTGCCTTGAAGGAGCGGGTGCACCTTTTGTTCCTGCTCTGTGTCGTAAGAATCCTTGAAGTTCAAGGCGGCTGAGACCCTGACAATCAACACCGCCAACTCCTCCTTCTGGAATAGGCAAATCGCTCCGGCCTCTTCATAATCTTCTGAAGGTGAGAGTACTTCTTCATCCATGTCAGAGCCCAGTACCAAGCCACATGGATCCAATTTATAGTCAAAATCTTGGACAGCTCCCAGTTGTTTCCCATCTCTAGGGGGCGCCCCTCGCTGGAGATGCTTAGCCAAAAGCAATTGAACAGGGCTTCCACTCTCAGCCTGAGACTGTGCCCGGGTGGCACCCAGAGGCCGCAGGGTTTGAATTTCTATGCCAGAAAGACCAGGCCTGCTCCAAAAAGGAAAAGAATTCCAGGGAGGACAATCTGGAGTTTGGAAGCTCTCCTTTCGGAAATGACTTCCCAACACCAGGGGCACAGCTGCCGCAGACTCCCTATAGGATGAGGAGCAGCTTACAGCATGGTCACCGGACCCTCCAGTTGACTGAATATCATTACCCATAGTACCATGTGTTATCCCCTGCTCTGAGGCAGCCATGGGTGGACTCACAGAGGGGGAGCAGGCCCTCCAGGGATGACTCAGAAGCTGCCATGCAAGAAGAGCAGAGTCCAGAATCCATAGATGAGGCACCTTGCTTGCCACAGGTCAAACAAAGTTTCCTGGAAGACGACATAGAGAGTTAGGAAAGTATCACAACAGCCTGCCACAGTGGCCCGAAAGGTATGCATTAACCATGTTTTTATAGAAACGTATGTTACGGGTGCTAGGGAACAAATGCATGTTGGAGCCATTTGAGCGGAACACACTCTAGGACTGTGTGACCGCTAGGCAAACAATAGGTCAAACCACTACTAACGCATGGAGAAAATGGGGGAAAACCCGCTGCACCAATAGTCACCAGCTGTCCATTCCGAATTGCATTCCAGGCAGACGGAATTGGGAGTTCCCACCAAGGACAATGACGAGGTCAAGCCTTGATACTCACCTCCTGAGAGCCCCCGGCAGAGAATCCATGCCGGGCTCAATTCTACTCCCCTGAAATTGTTTTAATGGTTTTCTAGCACTGTGTTTAAGGTGGCTGACAGGTAGATCCCTCTGAGAGTGTTCTGTAATCTTCGCGAGAGAGCGGGGGGACAGAGGAGGAGGAAGGGGGCACTAAAGTTGTGTGAGGCTGCTGCAGTGCTGGACTCTTCCAGATCTTTTCAAATCCTTCCAATTTCTGGCTGCTTAACAGGTTCTTGTCATGATAAACGCATGGAAATGAACCAATTTTCCCTTCTCCTATGCCTACCGAAAAGACCACAGTAGAGTCCCCCACATTACACACGAGTCACCCTCAGGGTGGTCGTTTACGAGCATTTAATCAATCTTTTCCTCTCAATCTTCAGAGTTTCTTCAGAGAGGAGAAAATCCACTAACCATCTGCTGGAGACAAAGAAATACTGAAGAAACCTCTAGTGGCTGAGACGTATAGAGGCATAGAAGTGGTGTCTCTGAAACCTGGGTTCTTTGTCTCCACTAATCTGCTGGTAGGGGAACATGACCCACTTGTCTGGACTGGTCTAGCAGGATGATATGGAAACAAAATTTGTCAATATTTGTATTAATGCACGCGCTCTTGTAAAATTGGAAAACAAAAAACATAAAGGGGCATGTTTACTAAAATATGGTAAGTTTTTGCACTTACTGCATGCTAAGAACAAAAATTAGCGTGCAGTAAGCGCAAAGGTTGTGTGCTGTTAGAGGCCTGCCCAGCATGTCCTCGGGCATTTACCACACTTAAAAGTACCACAGCATGTTATAATTTTATTCGCTATTAATGCAGGTGCACTTCACACCACCCACTGAAGTGGCATAAAGTGAACCTGCACTAACTGCAACACTGACAATTAGCATGTGATAATTGTTGTTGTTGTTAAGTGCCGTCGAGTCGGAGTCGACTCATGGCGACCCTCTGGATAGCTATCCTAAATTGTGTTCGGTCTTCAGTCAGGCGGCTCATTGTTGACAGACTGGTACCCGTAGCTGCTGTTATTGTATCGATCCATCTCATTGCTGGCCTTCCTCTTTTGCGCTGACCTTCTATCTTGCCAAGCATGATGTCTTTCTCTAATGATCTCTCTCTCCGCATGATGTGTCCAAAGTATGAAAGTCGAAGTCTTGTCATCTGAGCTTCTAAACAAAGCTTAGGTTTGATCTCCTCTAGTACAGACTGGTTTGTTCTTCGGGCAGTCCATGGTATACACAGTATTCGCCGCCAGCACCATAATTCAAAGGCATCAATTTTCTTCCTGTCTATCTTTTTCACTATCCAGCTTTCACATCCATATGATGTTATTGAAAATACCATGGCTTGAACAAGTCGAATCTTTGTATGGAGAGAGACATCTCTGCTCTTGAGAATCTTATCTAGGTCTTTCATAGCCATTCTGCCAAGAGCAATGCGTCGTCTGATTTCTTGACTGCTTGTTGCTTCTTTATTGATAGTTGATCCAAGTAGGTTAAAGTTATTCACGATTTCAATTTCTTCTTCTTCGATGATGAACCTGTTGATTATGCCAGTTGTCATGATCTTTGTCTTCTTTACATTAAGGTGCAGGCCCATTTTGAAACTATGTTCTTTGATTGTGAGAACCAAATGTTTCAGATCATCTTCACTTTCCGCCAGTAATGTGGTATCATCAGCATAGCGAAGGTTGTTGATGAGTCTTCCACCAATCTTCACACCTCTGTTGTCTTCAAACAATCCTGCTTCTCTGATGATTTGTTCTGCATATAAATTAAACAGGTAGGGGGAAAGTATGCAGCCTTGTCTTACACCTTTGCTTATTTTAAACCATTCTGTTTCTCCTTGTTCCGTTCAAACTGTTGCTTCTTGATCAATGTACAGATTTATTTATTTAGAATACATTTATATACCGCTACTTCCAGCGATCAGTAGCGGTTTGATTACATCTTTGGGGGTTGTCAAAATCATGACAGAACAGTTGGGGCATACACACATAGGTTTGAGGGTAAGGCACAACACACAGAATTAGGGTATTAAAGATTGGACTTTACATATTTACATATTTTACAAAGAAAGACTGGACTTTACATATTTACATTTTTACATATAACATTTCTACAGAGCATGATACATGGTTTATTTGCTTCATCATGTATCCCACTTTGATTTACATCTGGTTGTAGTGACATTGGAATAGATGAGTTTTTAGTTTCTTCCTGAAAGCACCAATGTCTTTGATTGCTCGCAGCTCGTATGGTAGTCGATTCCATATGGTTGGGGCAGAGAATGAGAATGCTCTGCGGCTAGTACTGGCTTTTACAGATCTGATGTTGGTTGGAACTTGAAGTGTGTCTGAGTTGATAGTTCTCCTGTCTCTGTTGGTTGGTTGCGTGCTGATAAGGGTGGAGAGGTATGATGGGGCTAGGTTATGTATGAGTTTGAATGTGGTTACCAATGTTTTATATTGTATCCTGGCAGCAATGGGTAGCCAATGTAGCTCGATCAATACAGGTGTAATGTGTTCAGTAAAGCTTGTTCGCATGATGATCCTCGCCGCCACGTTTTGGGCCAATTGCAGGATATTTATCGTTTTTGTGCAAGAGAACGATCAGGTGTTCTGGTATACCCATGCTTCTTAATGTGGCCCAGAGTTTCTCATGGTTTATACAGTCAAAAGCTTTGCTATAGTCGATAAAGCACAAATAGATATCCTTTTGGTATTCTTTAGTCTTTTCAAAGATCCATCTCATATCCGCAATGATGTCTCTCGTTCCTCGCCCTTTTCTGAATCCTGCTTGCACTTCAGGTAGTGCAGTCAACACCCACTCTCTGCCCCTAACCTGTCCATTCCCCACTACCTTATGCCCTAAGCATTTAGCATGGGATTTTTACCACACTGACTGTTTTAACACGCAGAAACCGTTACTGTGGTTCTGTGCTAACCATTTAGCCTGTGCTAAAAGCGTAGTTACTCACCTGTAACAGGTGATCTCCAGGAACAAGCAGGAATGTAGTCTTCACATATAGCTTTAGGGTATCGTCGGTACCGATGGAGCCTGCGCGGGAAGGCTCCCCAGCGTCCAATAGGAAAGCTTTTGGAAGCATCCCACAGCACCTGCGTGCTGCCTTCCCACCTTTCCCAACTGACCCTCTCCAGTTCTTCGTTTTCCGCGGAGCCGACAGGTCGCACATCCTGTCACTGCAGAAAAAAATCCCTTCTATTCTTCTTTTTTGTGGTTGCGTCTGCCTTCCCTCGATGCTACACCGGTGTAGAGATGGACAGATAAAAGGGATACCAGAATCCCCAATATGTAATTGAAGATGGATGAATTTCTTGATACAAAATGTGTTTAGAAGTTTGACTTCTCACCTACTTCCTTTTAAATAGAATAGGATGTCATGATCATGGGTTCTGTGTAACTGTCTTTAAAATAGATGGAATAGTGTTAACGCAAGCAAAAAGAACATAGGCTATGAACTGTGCAACCATAGTTCATTGTACAGTCAACTGGAAGTCCCTGCTGACACAACATAATTTTTGCAACTTTTGCAATTATAAATTTCATCTAATATACTGTAATCAGATCTTACTCTGTAAAAAGAACTTTGGCGACACCTTGTGTTATTTCATGGTTATAATAAATGACTGTTACTTCCTCTTTTTCTCTAATAAAAAGGAGCTTTTCACAAGGAGGATTTTGAATTCAATAAGCCTGGAATTATGCCTGTTCATAACCCGCTTGTTGTCTTCCCTCTGAGCTCAAAGAAAATAGCACTTTGTGTGTGTGTGATTGTGTTCTGTATTACTCTCTGTCTGTTTCTCACTGCTTGATGGACCAGAGACCTAAAGAGCCGTGGTATTGTGGTCAGATCATGGAGTTTTCTTCAGTTTGTGCCGTGACTCGGATCTCTGTGTTCCTTCAGCAGGTGGAAACAGCAGACAAGTCTCAAGGACACAGGCAGTGGTTGTGTGAGTATACTAAAAAATTGACAGATATCTTTGTGTATATTGTGATTGTAATGTAAAGTCGGTAAAGTTAATTAGAGATCTCAGTTAGATAAGTGAAGTGATATAGGGCAGAGAAAAGGAAGCCCTAATTGTGAAATTAGGCGCAAGTTTTGGTGAAGCGCCCTTATGTTAATATTCGATGACTGCCAGTAACCACAGTTTGCCGTTCCTCCTTTGTGGAACATTTCAGTAGGACAAATTGAGGTTAGTTACAGTATGAAATGGCTTTTGAAGCGAATTTCATACCAGTCATGAATGTACCGTGTATGATTTAAGGCTGAAAATGTGCAGCAAGTCACTGACTTTGTGTTTAAAAATCCAGTGTTTAGGATGGATAGTGTAAATATAAAAGAAACTGAAACTTACAGGGAAAACGTAAGCCATTGTTTTATGAAAAAATAGAAGTTTTGAAGGACTAATTTTCATGTCATAACTTTAGTATGAAGTTTGTTTCCTCTAATTTCGTGGTTAGGGAAGTGTGCTGTGCAGTGTAAGTTTTGATATTTATTGTAGTAATAATGTAGAGATTTCCGGCACAAATAACAGCTTGGCATGACTGCAGTATTAGCAGAAAGAAAGTCTTGAGCAACTGTTAGCTTTATTGGGGAAGTTAAAAAAACCTCCAAATGTGATTAACCATTTCTCTTACTTGTGTATGTATAGTAAATAAGTTTTGTTTTTTAGGTCTGGATCTGAACTTATTTTGGGTTATGAGAATTTATTTACTGATTCCATTCTATGTGTAATAATGCAAATGCTGAAAAATATTATTAGAAACATTACTCCTTGGTGTTTATGTCTCTGGATATTTTGGGAAAAAAATGATGATATATTCTCCAAATTGTATTTCTAGTTATATTTGATGTGAATGAACGGGAAGATCTTCCATGCTTTGATATATTTAGATATTTGATAAAATTGTGTGATGTAATAAAGGTTTAAAAAATAGTTTTAAAGGAAAGAGAAGTTAGTAACTTAACTGGAAAAAAATTGAATTGTTAGTCAAGTTAAGTCAAGCAAGTTTGTTTACTTAAAGGGAAAAAGTGAATGATACAATTACATTCAAACAAGTGAATTAAGTAATTAAAACAGTATGGTGAATATATGTATAATGTTGAAAGTTCAACTATGATAGTGTATGAGTAAATGTCTGAAGAAAAATGCTGATATTCTCTTAGTCTCTTTTAAACTAATCTGCAGGAGTCGATTGGAGGAGTGATCTTAAATTCTCATGTCGTTCTAGTACTATAACATGTCTCTCATTAAGTTTTCGTGTCTTCTACACTTGGAAAAAAACAGTTTTCTTTCAGCTCTTTTCTTGTTACTGTTTGACCTCACACTGTACTGATGGTTCTGCTTTGCACAATGAATAAGGAAAACTGATGCAATTGTAAGAGTTGATTCTGTGACAGAGTCGGCTGCTTTGCTATTTGCTAATGCTCAACTAGCTGGAGTGTTCGCTCTTTCTAGAGCTCTTGAGTTATCTGCTCACTTGATTAATACTGACTTTGTCTCAGGCTTCTTGCATGAGGAGCTCTATGTGCTGATATTCTACTACTATGCTGTTTTGTTCTGAAAATAAGTGGTAATTAACAGTTTTAATTGGTTCAAATTTGGTGTTAAAAAAGGTTTTATAGTTTATGAATGTACACACCCTTATATAAATGTTCCTTCCTTTGTGAGCTTAGATGTCTATGTGAATTAGAATGGAATGGAGAAGTAGTCTAATGACTAGAGTACTAGCACTCCTTGTGACCTTGGATAAGTCACTTAACCCTCATTGTCTTACAAAGAAAAATTTCAAGTTATCAATGTTCCTGTTTAATGTGCTGTACCAAGTTTTAGTTGCAATGTGAACTGCTGTGATTAGTGGGGAAAGTTGTATTAGAAAAAAAAACAAAAAAAAAGAAAAGAAAAGTGCAAACATAGATAAACCAGGTCAGTTGGGTGTGGCTGGGAGGTTATATGCTGAGGTGAACAGATGGGATTTAAGTAGGGGCCTGAAATTGGTGTAGTTATCTTCCAGACGGAGTGGAGTGGGAAGAGAGTTCCACAGAGCTGGACCAAGGAAGAAAAAGGCAGAATGACGGGTAGACTGTAAGTGTGCATGAGATGGTAGGGGGAAGTGAAGTCGATTAATGTGAAGAGAATGAAGACTACGTGTAGGGATATGGAAGTGGAGAAGACCAGTGAGGTACTGGGGTGTTTGTGTGTGCAGGATGTGGTGATAATGTTTAAAGTAATGTGAGTTGAATCATCACCTAAGATAAGACAGCCTTCCTAATAATTGTTGACAAACAATTGAAATGAGTTTAAATTATTTGTCATAAACTGCTAGTTATGTTTTAATGTTGTTACCCCTTGAATAAACCAGATTGACTATATCTTGTATATTGTTAAGGCTAGAGAATACATCACAAATATAATTAGTGATATGAATAAGTACAATTGTGTTCCTGACAGGAAAAATCAATGTGACTATCAGGCCACATGCTAACATTTGATTGGGCAAGTAGACAGAATAAGTTTAGGAATGTAGATGAAAATAATAAGTATGTTACAGGTTAGCTATGTAATAGTTTAGTGCTAGCTATGGATGTATTGTAATTAACAATGGATAATATAATTCTGTTCAACAATTTATGACTGTCATTAGGGATGAATAATTGTGCTTGTTTGCAATTGTATGGCATCAAGAGAGATGCTGTAGTGGAGAATTGGATTTTTACAAATTATATATTGTATGCACTGAATCTAATGGGCCGAAGAGGAAGAAAACCACTGAATGAAATGCTACTGGATATGGAGATTCCTGATAAAGATCAACGATTCCAGTGGAACTACTCATGTATGCGCAGCAGTGAAGCCTGGGTGGATGGTCACTGAAAAAGATTGATCTAAGATGTGCATAGCACAGCCCATGGTGAGAAAGGATGCTGCTGACGAATCTGGAGTGATGACTGGTGTCATGATATGAGGGACTAATCTCTGAATTATTGCTAGATCTACGAGAAGCAGTTGGCCACTGCTGGATGAGGTAGTGCTTACAAGAATAATTGGTAAAGTCTTGCTCTCTGTACACATTTTTTTATTGAGGCTAAGCAAAGGTAAACAATGTCACATGATTTTGTATAACTATTTCTTCCAATGAACAAGATGAAGCTCACCTATGGACCAGATGTGCCTAGGACTTTGAAAGAACATCTCCAAAATGAAGCCTATTGTAGAAGATTATTCCGGAATTGGACATGTTTCAGCTACTGTTCTTTTGTAATGATTCTTTCTAGAATCACAGGGAGGACTGTAGAGATGGACAGATAAAAGGGATACCAGAATCCCCAATATGTAATTGAAGATGGATGAATTTCTTGATACAAAATGTGTTTAGAAGTTTGACTTCTCACCTACTTCCTTTTAAATAGAATAGGATGTCATGATCATGGGTTCTGTGTAACTGTCTTTAAAATAGATGGAATAGTGTTAACGCAAGCAAAAAGAACATAGGCTATGAACTGTGCAACCATAGTTCATTGTACAGTCAACTGGAAGTCCCTGCTGACACAACATAATTTTTGCAACTTTTGCAATTATAAATTTCATCTAATATACTGTAATCAGATCTTACTCTGTAAAAAGAACTTTGGCGACACCTTGTGTTATTTCATGGTTATAATAAATGACTGTTACTTCCTCTTTTTCTCTAATAAAAAGGAGCTTTTCACAAGGAGGATTTTGAATTCAATAAGCCTGGAATTATGCCTGTTCATAACCCGCTTGTTGTCTTCCCTCTGAGCTCAAAGAAAATAGCACTTTGTGTGTGTGTGATTGTGTTCTGTATTACTCTCTGTCTGTTTCTCACTGCTTGATGGACCAGAGACCTAAAGAGCCGTGGTATTGTGGTATTGTGGTCAGATCATGGAGTTTTCTTCAACCGGTACCGCCGGTTCTTCTTTCTTTCCTTCTTTAAAAAAAAAAAAAAAAAAAACCTTTCCTCTGGAGTCTTTCCAGTAATTTTCTCCTCAGGTGCCACACGCCATTTTGGGCACTAGGCCCAACCTTTTCCTTCAAAATGGAAAAACCCGCTTCGGGTTTTAAAAAGTGCTCTAAGTTTATGTTTATGTTTATTGATTTGATTGACCGCCCTTCAAAATAGCAGAGCGGTTTACAATGATAATAAAATATTACAGTAACATCAAGGCACAAGGCCGGAAAAGTAGAAAGAGAGTTACAATTACTTTGTAGAGAGAAAATGGGAGAGCAGGTTGATATCAAAGGGTATAGGAAAAAAGGTTAGGGGTGAGAGGAGGGAGGGCCAAAGGCAAGGGAGAAAAGGTGAGTCTTTAGATCCAGCTTGAAGGTAGGGTGATGATGTTCCAGGCGGAGGGCGGTGGGAAGGGAGTTCCAGAGGGCAGGGCCTAGAAAAAAAAAAGTTGAGGAACGGGTAGAGTGCAGGTGGGCTAGGGAGTGAGGGGGTAGTGTGAGACGGTTGAGATGAAAGGAGCGGGGAGTGTGTCTGGGAGTGTGAAAGTGGATGAGGTCAGCCAGGTATTGAGGAGTGGAGGTGTGAAGTGCTTTATGAACAAGGGTGAGTAGTTTGAACTGAATGCGGAAGGAAATTGGTAACCAGTGAAGGCGGAAAAGAAGGTGGGTGACGTGGTCTCTGGGGGAGGAGTGGGACACGAGTCGAGCGGCTGTATTTTGGATTCGTTGAAGACGTGACAGTTGGAGCTTGGTGAGACCAGTGAAAATGGAATTGGCGAAGTCAATGCGAGAAATAACCAGTGATAGAAGCAGAGTAGTAAGAGCAGAGGGAGAAAGAAAAGGACGAATTGCCCGGATCTGACGGAGGTAGTAAAAAGAGGTTTTGGAGATATGGGAAATGTGGGCTGAAAAGGAAAGGTCAGAATCGAAAAGTACACCAAGATAACGAAAAGTAGGAACAAGAGAGATAGGTGAACCAGAGAAAGAGGGGGCCAGAGAGGGGGGCTGATGACCGTGGGAAAACCAAATAGCAGTAGTTTTGGAGGTGTTGAGGTGGAGGCAGTTATTAGTTAACCAGTCGGAGACAGCAGTTAGACACAGGTTTAGGGGGGCAAGATCAGGACAAACAGGGGAGGTGTGATAGAGAAGAAGAATGTCATCTGCATAAAAGAAGGCCGTGATCCCAAACTGTTGTATCAACAAGGTGAGAGGAGTCAGAAAGAGGTTGTAGAGCAAAGGTGCGAGAACGGAGCCCTGTGGGACTCCGCAGGGAAGGGGAAAAGGGTCTGAGGGGGGAACGGATGGAGAGGAGGAAAGGACTGCAACAGATCTAGAAGAAAGAAAAGAGTAGAACCATCAATATACAGTGCTACAGAGGCCAGCTTCACGTAGACGAGACAGAAGAACGGAGTGATCAACCAAGTCAAAGGCAGCAGAAAGATCGAGAGCTACCGCCACCGAGATATCACCTCGATCGTGTGCAGTGTGCAGAGAGTTGGTGAAGGCAAGAAGAATAGTTTCTACATTGTGCCCAGGACAGAAGCCAGACTGACGAGGGTGAAGAAAATTAACAGAATCCAAATGGTGAGAAAGCTGTGCAAAGACAATCTTTTCCAGAATTTTTGAAAGAAAGGACAGATTAGAAACTGGGCGTTAGATGGCAGGGTCCAGGGGATCAAGAGAAGGTTTTTTAAGAATCGGGCGGATAAGTGCGTGCTTCCAGGAGGTGGGGAAGGTGCCCGTGGAGAGACTAGAGTTCAGCATGGCTAGAAGATATGGAAGGAAAGACAGAGAAGGAAGGAGCAGCCAGGAGGAAGGGATAGGGTCAAGAGGGCAGAAGGTCATGTTGGATGAGGAGATGAGGTGGTGAAGCTCAGCTGTGATAGTTAAGGAGAAGGAGGACCAGGTGTGAGACAGTTGGGAGGTGGGAGGGGGGGAGGCAACAGGGGGCGGGGAGGAGATTGGTGGGGGGAGGGCAGGTAGGGAGGCTCTTAAGGTAGAGATTATGTTACTGAAGGCGGAAGCAAGAAGGGAAGGGGGGGAGTGGGATGTGCGGGCACAGCAGAGGAGGTAGGAAGAAGGGAAGTGAGGAATCTAAGGGTAGAGTAGAGATGCCGGGTCTGGTTAGGGGCGTTGGCAATGGCAGCAGAAAAGTAAGAGGACTTGGCAAGGTGAACCTCGGATCGATACTGAGAGTGGCGGGCTTTGAAAATAGATAGGGTGGATGGAGAGGGGGACTTACGCCATAGCCTTTCAGCTCTCCGTAGTTGGGAGCGGAGGAGGAATAGACCAGTATGATACCAGGGCTGGGAAGGGCGGCGTGAGGCTGGGCGTGGGTGAAGAGGAGCAATGCGATCGAGGGCGGCAGAGAGAGAGGAGGACCAGGTAGACGCTTGAGAGTTAGGGGACAAGGAAAGTGTGGCGGTACGATCTCCGTCACCGACACCCATGAGTGGTGCCTCAAATGTTTAGGTCCTGACCACTCTATTTCTGAGTGTGTTGCCTGTGGGATGATGTCGAAAAGGAGCCGGCAAAACCGAGCTGCTAAACACTTAGCACCCTTTTTCCCTCCGATGCAGCTTCCGTGGCATCGACGTCTTCCAGGGCTTCGTCTTCCTCCCATGGATCTCAAGTAACTAAACATAAATCTAGCCGGCCCTCAAAGGGTAGACCTCCTTCTAGACATCGAGATGCCTCTGGCGTTGCCCTTGAGGGACTTTCACCGGCAAAATTGCCCCAGTGGGAGGCTTCGGCTTCCAAAGCACTAATGGGGATCCAGGATGTTCTTGAGGCTTCAACCTCGGCAGAACTACTGGTATGGCTCTGAGGTACTGGCTGCTTCATCCGGTACTGATATCCAAGCATCGGCAGCGCCGATAGACCAGAGATTCTTGGCTACTGAACGCAGTCTGGCGGCTCTTCTCACAGCCTCAATGCCCTTGAAACCGCTTCAGACAATTCAACCGGTACGGGCACCGACTCTGGTGCCGGCACCGACTGCATCGACATCGGCAGGTATTCTACCGGGACCGAGTCATGCATGTCTATCCGGCATTAACAAGTCAGTACCGGACCACTCCAATGCCGACTTCGATCGGTACCGGTACCGTGCCTTGTACGATCACCCGGATCAGAGATACTTTGAATCCTCGGATGGGTCTGAAGACTCTGAAAGCTCTGCCGATACCAGAGCACTTCTTACTGAGGATTCCTCTTCTCCTCAGCGTAGGATGTCTCCACCAGAGGATATGTCCTTTCAGAATTTTATCCGAGATGTGGCTCGAGGTCTTTCCATCACAGTGGCTCCTGAAAAAGAGCCTAGGGCAAAGGAATAAGAAATCCTGCAATACCCTAAAGCTCAAAAGGAGGCAGCTACCTTACCCATTCATGAGATCTTGCATGATCTGATGTTAAGGATGTGGGAAACACCTCTAACCACATTTCTTCACTCTTGAAGACTCAACACGATGTATCGAGTTCCTCCTTGTCCTGGGTTTCAGAAGACTCAATTACCACACCATTTCATGGTGGTGGAATCAGCTATGAGAAGGATCAAGAGTGCAAAACGGCATGCATCTAATCCTCCAGGACGTGAGTGTCTGACTCTTGACGCCTTTGGACATCAAACCTTCCAGGCTTCCATGCTTTCTGCTAGGATCAGTTCCTATATCTTATATATGGGAATGTTCCTTAAGGAGGTCACAGGAGATTTAGAGCTTATGAGCCCTCTCCTTCCTGATGATAAGAGGCAAGATTACCTTGCCCTTGTCAAACATGCCCAGGATGTTTCCAAGTTTGTAAATCGTGCAGCCTTTGACTGCTTTGAGTGCATAAGCAGAACCTATGCCATTGCCATAGGTGCACGTAGAATTGCCTGGCTCCAGGCATCTGACTTGGAAATTTGGGTACAGGATAAACTAGGGAATATTCCTTGCACAGGAGAGAATCACTTTGGCAAGAATTAGCAGGAAAAAGCTAATGAGATAGTTGCTGACAATATCACTTTGGATAGATTGTCTAAATCTACAGCTGATCCTGTGAGGAAAATATCCTATAAGAAACCATTCTGCAGTAAGAAGAAGACGTTTTATCCCTCCTATACCCAGCAGGGGCATCGTTTAGGTCAGTCTGCCCAAAAGGGACAGCAGCAACAACCTAGACAAAGAAAGACAAAAGCAGCTAAGCCTCAACCGGCTCAGCAGACTCAGCCTCCACAGGGGCTTTGATTCCTATCTAGAGAACTTTGCCTTCCTGGCCCTGAATGGCCCAGAACCCTCCACCATCCCAGGAAGGTTATGTCATTTTGCCCCCAGATGGGGTCAGATAACAGCAGAAAATTGGACTCTGTCTATTATAAGAGAGGGGTACAAGCTTCATTTCCTCAACATGCCTCCTCCTACAATGGTAAGACAGTTCAATTCTCAGACCTCTCTCAATGACCTGTTAGGTCAAGAGGTCACTGTGCTCCTTGCTCAAGGAGTAATAGAAGAGGTACCCATTCCCCAATGGGGTACAGGGTTTTACTCCCCCTATTTCCTTATTTCAAAGAAAACAGGAGGACACAGACCCATTTTAGACCTCAGAGAATTGAACAAATTCCTGTTCAAAGAGAAGTTCAAAATGATTTCTCTAGGAACTCTGCTGCCATACCTTCAGAATCAGGATTGTTTTTGTTCTCTAGATCTCAAGGATGCGTACACTCATGTTCTCATCCATCCAACTCACCGAAAGTTCCTTTGCTTTCTGTTTCAAGGGAAGCACTACCAATACAGGGTTCTTCCCTTTGACCTGGCCTCTGCACCAAGGGTGTTCACAAAATGCATGGCTGTGGTGGCAGCATTTCTCCGCACCCTGGGAATATTCGTCTTCCCTTACTTAGACGTCTGGCTCATTCGAGCCCCTTCAGAGCCAGAGGCCAGGGATGCCCTCTCTCGCACAATGCGCATCCTTCAGTATTTGGGACTTGTCATAAACTTCCCAAAATCCAACCTTACTCCCACTCAGTCCCTAGAGTTTTTAGGAGCTCTGCTGGATACCAGACAGACAAGGGCCTACCTTCCACAGCCCCGATGTCTTCGCATTGTGCAGTTAGCTTCCCAAGTAGTGCTAAAACCTCACCTCACTGCTCGGGAAATGTTACAATTGCTAGGCCACTTGGCATCCACCGTGCATGTGGTTCCTTATGCTCGCCTCCATATGAGGGCAGCCCAGTGGACTTTATCCACTCAGTGGACTTTATCCACTCAGTGGACTCAGGCGTCAGGTTGCCTGTCAGACAAAATAGCAAACTCAGATCACCTTATTTTGTCCCTCCAATGGTGGCAATCACCCCAAAACCTTTTGGTGGGGTCTCCTTTTCAGCAACCCCCACCCCAGGCCACTCTAACAACAGATGCTTCACAGGTGGGTTGGGGAGCCCACCTGCAAGGCCTCTCTATCCAGGGTACCTGGACTCCACAGGAGGCCTATTTACACATCAATCTCCTAGAACTCAGAGCAATTTTCCTTGCTCTTTGAGTATTCCACACCCAGCTCAGCTACAAGACAGTCCTAATTCAAACGGACAATCAAGTAGCCATGTTCTTTGTGAACAAGCAGGGCGGAACAGGCTCTCTGTCGCTCTGCAACTTTAGCTTTGCGACTATGTGCCCTCGCCAGAGAGCATCAGATTCATCTCCTTGCGGTGTATCTTCCGGGCATTCAAAACTCTTGGGCAGACAGACTCAGTCGAATTCTGCTTCCACACGAATGGTCTCTCCATGCAGACCAGGTGGCCAAAAGTTTTCAAATTTGGGGAACCCCGGACATAGACCTCTTTGCAAGTCCGCTGAATGCCAAACCTCCCGGGGTCTGTTCCAGAATTCCGGCTCAGGGTTGTCAGGCCAGGGATGCTTTCCTCCTCCTTTGGGGTCAGGACTTCCTGTATGCCTTTCCACCCATTCCCCTAATTCCCCAAACCCTGTTCAAGCTTCAGAGAGACAGAGGTCATATGATCCTCATAGCTCCACGTTGGCCACGGCAAATGTGGTACCCTCTGCTCCTACATCTCTCTCAAGCTCCGCCTCTGGAGTTAGGATCTGCTCCAAATCTCTTTTCTCAAGAGGACGGGATGCTGTGGCATCCCAATCCCCAGTCTATGCATCTCAGAGCCTGGTTGCTGAAAGCCTAGAACTTCACGGTCTTAACCTTTCCCAGCAGGTAAAGGATATCCTTTATGCTTCCAGGAAGCCTTCCACAAGACGCTCTTATGCATTTAAGTGGAAATTGTTTACCATATGCTGCTCGCAGAAGGGTCTTAACCCTCTTGGAATACCTCTGGAATCATTACTGGAGTATCTCCTTCATTTATCAAATGCAGGGCTTAAGACCAATTCAGTGAGAGTTCATTTGAGTGTTATTGCAGCTTCTTTCAAGCCTCTAAATGGACAACGTATTTCCTCTCATAGCGAGATTTATGAGCGGCCTTCTTTTAACTAAGCCTCCCATTAAGCCACCACCAGTGGCATGGGACTTAAATCTGGTTCTTGGGCAGCTCATGAAACCGCCTTTTGAACCATTAGCCACTACATCTTTGAAATTCCTTTCCTGTAAGATCATCTTTCTTATTGCAATCACATCAGCACGTCGCATCAGTGAATTGCAAGCGTTGGTGGCTGATCCTCTTTATACAAGGTTCCATCATGATAGGGTAGTCCTTAGGACTCATCCACACTTCATGCCAAAGGTGGTGTCACCTTTTCATTTAAACCAAGCGGTTTACCTTCCTGTATTCTTCCCAAGGCCTCACGCCTCAAATGCAGAAAGGAATCTTCATACTTTGGACTGCAAAAGGGCTTTGGCCTTTTACCTGCAATGGACACAGCAACATAGAAAGTCCTCTCAACTCTTTGTTGCTTTTGATCCCAGTCATTTGGGACTTCCAGTCTCCAAAATAACACTGTCCAGCTGGATTGCACAGTGTGTATCTTTTGCCTATGAGAGTAAAAACATTCCTCTTGAAGGCCATGTCACAGCTGACAATGTGAGAGCCATGGCAGCCTCTATGGCTCATCTTCACTCTGTGTCTATCGACAACATCTGTCGAGCAGCTACTCGGGTTTCGGTTCATACCTTCACAGCCCATTACTGCTTAGACAAGGACTCCCGCCGGGATGCCTTGTTTGGTCAAGCTGTTCTTCAACAACTGTTCCATACTTAATCAACTCCTACCCACCATCCCTGGTAGGATGCCAGAGATCCATTGGCGGGAAGTGGAGCCCTTTCACAAGGGCATGCAACGTTTGGGACCTTCTCCCTGGCATCTGCAGCTAGGGAGTCCCCATATGTAAAGACTACATTCCTGCTTGTTCCTGGAGATAGCATAGTTACTCACCTGTAACAGGTGATCTCCGGGAACAGCAGGAATTAAGTCTTCACAACCCACCCACCTCCCCTAGAAGTTGTATCTCTCTATCTCTCTCTCTTTCTCTCTCTCTTTGTCTCAGCTTTAAACTCAACTGGAGAGGGACAGTTGGGAAAGGTGGGAAGGCAGCACGAAGGCTCTGTGGGATGCTCCCAAAAGCTTTCCTATTGGACGCTGGGGAGTGTTCCCACGCAGGCTCCGTCGGTACCGACGATACCTTAAAGCTATATGTGAAGACTAAATTCCTGCTGTTCCCGGAGATCACCTGTTACAGGTGAGTAACTATGCTTTCTCCAGGGACAGCAGGAATCAGTCCTCACTTATGGGTGACATTCGCACTGACGGAGCCCGCACGGAGCAATTCCCAAGCTTTCAAAGAAAGCCTTTGGGATTGCTGCCACGCTTGCGTGGACCTCTTCCCACCCAAGAGTACCATCTTGCTCAGTCAGGTCCCTTAGCTCGAGCCCTTCCAAACAGATGGCAAGGGAAGGATAAAAATACAGCAACTCATCAGGGGAAGTGGAAGTGGAAGGGTAGTGAGGACTGATTCCTACTGTCCCTGGAGAACACCTGTTACAGGTGAGTAACTACGTTTTCTCCAGGAACAAGCAGGAAGTCAGTCCTTACATATGGGACTCCCCAGCTACAGGCTACCGAGCCTGTAACAAAACAAACGCTTCCGTGAAGGCATGAGCAGAAGCCGATGCCCAAGGGAGCCTGAGACCTCAGGTCCCAGGGGTGAAACCCTCGGTAGCCATCGAGAAGGGTCGGAGGGCCGGAGTTGGTTATACCCCGAACAGATTACGGAGTACAGCCTGGCCGAAGGCACTGTCCTGGCAGGACTCCCTCTCCAGGCAATAGTGCGAGGCGAAAGTGTATGCTGAAGACCAGGTCGCAGCCCGGCAGATGTCCATCAGAGGCACTGAGCGCAGTGAAGCTACTGAAGCCGCCTTGGCTCAGACACCATGTGCGGTGACCCACCGATCCAGCGGGGCGCCCGCCTTCGTGTGAGCGAAGGCGATGCAGTCCGCCACCCAGAGGGAGAGCGTGCATTTTATGACTGACTGCCCCAGGCGATTGGGATCGTAAGACACGAAGAACCGGCCAGATTTGCAATGAGGCTGGGTACGCTGCAAGTAGAAGGCAAGAGCCCTCTTGCAGTCGAAGGTATGCAAAACTGCCGATGCCTGGTCGGCATGGGGTCTCGGGAAGAAGGTCGATAAGACTATCTCCTGATTTGAGATGGAAATCCGAGACAACCTTTGGCAGGAACTTGGGGTGGGTACAGAGGACCACTCTGTTCCCATAGAACCTGGTGTAAGGGGCATCAGCCATGAGGGCCTGGAGTTCAGTGACTCGGCGGGCCGAGATCAGAGCCACCAGGAAGACCATCTTCCAGGTTAGATGCCGAAGCGAGCGCGTCGCCATCGGCTCGAAAGGTGAACGCGTAAGCTGCATGAGCACTACATTCAGGTCCCACTCCGCCAGGGGAGGCCGAATGGGAGGTTTAGAAAGCAAGAGACCCCGCAGAAAGCGGGAGACCAAGGGCTGCTCCGAGAGGAATTTACCCTCGACGGGGAGGTGATTTGCCAAGATGGCGCTCAGGTGCACCCTGACCGAGTTCCACTTGAGCCCTTCCTTCGAGAGGTGAAGGTGGTACCGGAGGACCCATCGGATAGGAAAAGAGAATGGGTTGATCTGGAGCCCGGAGCACCAGACCGAGAAGCGCTGCCGTTTGAAGGCATAGGCTCGTCTCGTCGAGTCTTTTCTTAACGCGAGGAGGACCTCCTCGACCTCCTTAGGGAGGTCCAGTGGGGCTAGGGATACCCGTTCAGCTGCCAGGCCATGAGGGACAATGAGGCCAGGTTTGGGTGGAACACCCACTCCTCCTCCTGCGTTAGCAGGCCTGGGGCACAGCCCAGGGGAATTGGGGGCTCGGACGAGAGCCGGAGCAGGAGTGGGAACTACGGTTGTCGAGGCCACGAGGGAGCGACGAGGATCACCGACGCTTGCTCCCACTGAACCTTGTGGAGGGTCCTCGCAATGAGAGGAATGGGAGGGAACACGTAAAGAAACCCAGAGCTCCAACTCAAGAGGAACGCATCCGGGGCCTCCCAGCACAGGTGTGGGATCGGTCCGCAGAAGCGGGGGAGCTGTGTGTTCATCAGGCTGGCAAACAGGTCCATGGTCGGGGTCCCCCACCGATGGAACAAAAGACTGGCCACCTCCAGGTCCAGCCGTCACTCATGAGGGCGGAGGATCCTACTGAGTTTGTCCGCGAGGACGTTCTCATGGCCCGGAAGATAGACCGCTCCCGATGGAAAGCAAAGAAGCAGAGGAGAACCACCTCCCGGTAGAGGAGGCAGAAGCCTTTGCCCCCCTCCTTGTTGATGTAAAACATTGCTACTCGGTTGTCAATCTGCACGAGCACCGACTTCCCTCTCAGATGGTCCTCGAAGGCCTTCAGGACCCACTGGACCGCCCGAAACACGAGTAAGTTTATTTACTGTTGGGACTCTTCAGGTGACCATCGGCTTTGAGTGTACAGCGCACTGCAGTGGGCTCCCCACCCCAGCAGGGAAGCATCCGTCATCAGGACGAGCTCGTGCTGTGAGGTTTGGAAGGGCAGCCCTTGGAGGAGGTTGCTGCAGTCCTGCCACCAGTCCAGGGAACTGCGAAGGTTGTGGGAGAGTCAAATAGGGTCTCTGAGTTGACCTGAGGCGGGTTCCACTGAGCACTGAGGCACCACTGGGCCGTCCACATGTGCATGCGGGTGTGGGGGACAAACATGGACGGTGGAGGCTATGTACACCAGGAGGCGCAGCATAGTCCGTGCTGTGACCCAAGCACTGCTCTGGACCTGAGCTGCTAGGGCTCGGAGGCGGGCTGCACAGTCTACCAGCAGGAAGGCGGTCACCCGCTGAGTGTAGAGATGTGAACCAATAAATTCCAAGGCCTGCACCAGTTCGAGGTGGGACTTGGGGTAGTTGACCAGGAACCCTAGATGCTCAAGGAGGAGGATCATGCGCGATGCCACCGATCGAGCTTCCGCAGCCGAAGGCCCCATGATGAGCCAGTCATCGAGGTAAGCGAAGACCGGTACGCCCTGCCGTCTGAGGGAGGTGGAGGCCGCAGAGAGGCACTTTGTGAAGACCCACAGAGCAGACGCGAGCCTGAAGGGGAGCACCCTGTATTGGTAGTGTTCCCCTTGCACCTTGAAGAGCAGATATTGCCTGTGCAGGGGGTGAATCAAGATGTGGGTGTAAGCGTCATAACATAACATAAGAACATAAGATATGCCATACTGGGTCAGACCAAGGTCCATCAAGCCCAGTATTCTGTTTCCAACAGTGGCCAATCTAGGTCACATGTACCTAGCAGTTTCCCCAAGAGACACAAGTTCCACAATGCTTGTACTGGGTCAAGCATTGATATCTTCGGTCACTTCTTAATAATGGTTTATGGACCTTTCCTCCAGGAACTTGTCCAAACCTTTTTTAAACCCAGCTACACTAACAGCCTTTACTACATCCTCCGGTAACAAATTCCAGAGTTTGATTACACGTTGAGTGAAAAAATATTTTCTTTTATTAGTCTTAAATAGTTTACCCTGTAGCTTCATTGCATGTCCCCTAGTCTTTCTATATTCTGATAAGGTAAACAATCGATCTACGTTTACCCGTTCCACTCCGTTCATTAATTTATAGACTTCTATCATATCTCCCCCTCAGCCGTCTCTTTTCCAGGTTAAAGAGCCCTAACTTTTTTAGCATTTCTTCATAGGAGTATCCTTCCATCCCCTTTACCATTTTGGTGGCTCTTCTCTGTACCTTTTCTAAAATCGCTATATCCTTTTTAAGATACGGCGACCAGAATTGCACACAATATTCAAGGTGCGGTCTCACCATGGAACGATATAGAGGCATTATAATATCTTTTGTTTTATTTTCCATTCCTTTCCTTATCATACCTAGCATTCTATTTGCTCTCTTGGCCGCCGCTGCACACAGGGCCGAGGGTTTTAACATGGTATCCACAATGACGCCTAAATCTTTTTCCTGGGTGGTGGTTCCTAATGTGGAACCTTGCATCGTGTAACCATAGTTTGGGTTGTTCTTCCCTAGGTGCATAACCTTGCACTTCTCCACATTAAATTTCATCTGCCATTTTGATGCCCAGTCTTCCAATTTATCAAGATCCTCTTGCAATTTTTCACAATCCTCTTGGGTTTTAACAACTTTAAATAGTTTTGTGTCATCTGCAAATTTGATAACCTCACTCGTTATTCCACTTTCCAGGTCATTTATGAATATGTCAAAAAGCAGCGGACCCAGCACAGATCCCTGGGGTACACCACTATTCACCTTTCTCCATTGGGAAAATTGGCCATTTAGCCCTACCCTCTGCTTTCTATCTTTTAACCAGTTCCTGATCCACAATAGTACATTGCCTCCTATCCCATGACTCTTTAGTTTTGCCAAAAGTCTCTGATGAGGGACCTTGTCAAAGGCTTTCTGAAAGTCCAGATACACAATATCAACCGACTCACCTTTGTCCACCTGTTTATTCACTCCTTCAAAAAAACATAACAGATTAGTAAGACAAGATCTTCCTTGTCTAAAGCCATGTTGGCTGTCTCCGATTAGGTTGTGACTATCTACATGCTGAGTAATTTTATTCTTTATGATGGTTTCTACCATTTTTCCCGGTACTGACGTCAGGCTCACTGGTCTGTAGTTTCCCGGATCACCCCTGGAACCCTTTTTAAAAATTGGTGTTACATTGGCGATCCTCCAATCTTCAGGTATTAGAGATGATTTTAATGATAGTTCACAGATTACTACTAGCAGGTCTGCAATCTCATATTTCAGTTCTTTCAACACCCTTGGATGTATACCATCCAGCCCAGGTGATTTGCTACTCTTCAGTTTATCTAATAGTTGTAAGACATCTTCCCGATGTATCGATATTTCCTTCAATTCTTCCGCACCTTTAAATACCACTTCAGTCATGGGTAACATCCCTACAACTTCCTCAGTAAAGACCGAAGCAAAGAATTCATTCAGTCTCTCCGCTATCGCCTTGTCGCCTCTTAGTGCTCCTTTAACCCCTTTATCATCTAATGGACCAACTGACTCTCTCACAGGTTTTTTGCTACGAATGTACTTGAAAAGGTCTTTATTTCGCGTTTTTGCTTCCGCAGCAAGCTTCTTCTCAAATTCTCTCTTTGCCTGCCTTATCAATGCCTTGCATTTGACTTGCCAGTGCTTGTGCTGTTTCCAGGTTTCGTCGTTTGGCTCTTTTTTCCATTTCCTGAAAGATGCTTTTTTGGCAACAACAGCCTCTCTGACCTCACCTTTAAACCATGCTGGCAGTCCCTGAGATCCAAGGAGCATAGCCAATCGCCCTGCTGGAGGAAGGGCAGCAGGATGCCACGCGATAGCATTTTGAACTTCTCCCACACCAAGAACTTGTTTAAATTTCTGAGGTCGAGGATAGGCCGCAGCTCTCCTGTTTTTTTCAGGACGAGGAAGTACCGGGAATAGAAACCCCAACCTCTGAGGTGTGTCGGTACCCTCTTGACCGCCCGCTGGGTGAGGAGGTTGTCCAGCTCCCGCTGCATATTTGTCTGGAGCACAGGGAGTCGAGAAGGCTCCACTGGGGAGAAGGGAGGGGGAAGCCTGTCCAGGCAGAGGCAATACCTTTCTCGGATCACTCGGAGGATCCAGGTGTCCGACGTGATGGACGCCCATCGAGGGACGAACAGGGACAGGCATTCCTCCACCGGCTGCAAAGCAGCTGGAGGGTGAAAGGCTAGGCTGCTGGCATCAAAAGCCCTGAGTGGGCTGAGGTGGCGCCGAGGTTTGGGGCTTGGGCCCTTTGGGCTTGCATTGGCCGTGGGGTGCCTTTCCCTGAATCGCTGTGGCCAGCGTGGGAGTGGGTGGGTATGGTGGATAACTCCGGTAAGGTAGCCACTTCTTCGGGAAGAACAGCTTCTTAGCTGGTTGTTTCTTCCGAGGGAGGGAGGATGTCTTGCACAAGAGGCTGGTTCGGGTTACGAACTCCGTTTCTATCTCGGCAGCCTTATTCTCCATAGGCTTACTGAAAAATTGCTCGCCAAGGCAGGGGACATCCAGGAGCTTTTCCTGGACACACTTCTCCAAATCCGAGGACTGGAGAGATGCCTGGCGTAGGGCCCTGATGCTGGACGCGGCCACATAGGCCGAGGATTCAAATCTGTCGTATGCGGCACGGGAAAGGTATTTCGAGCACTCCGCAATGGACCTCAGGAGGGTCTGGAACCTAAGGAGGGGTTCGCTGCGAGGCCCGCGGAGAAACCTCCGAGCTCCTTGCCAAGGCCGCACAGGAACATGCCCATGTAGAATTGGTAAGCCTGAAAGCATAGTTACTCACCTGTAACAGGTGATCTCCGGGAACTGCAGGAATTTAGTCTTCACATATGGGTATCGTCGGTACCGACGGAGCCTGCGCGGGAACGCTCCACAGCGTCCAATTAGAAAGCTTTTGGAAGCATCCGACAGCGCATGTGTGCTGCCTTCCCACCTTTCCCAACTGCCTCTCTCCAGTTGAGTTTTAAAGCTGAGACAAAGAGAGAGAGAGGGAAAGAAAAGAAGAGATAAAACTCCTAGGGGAGGTGGGTGGGTTGTGAAGACTAAATTCCTGCTGTTCCCGGAGATCACCTGTTACAGGTGAGTAACTATGCTATCTCCAGGAACAAGCAGGAATGTAGTCTTCACATATGGGGACTCCCTAGCTACAGATGCCAGGGAGAGACCCCAGAAGTTGTGTGCCCCTGTGAAAGGGCTCCACTTCCCCTCATGGATCTCTGGCATCCTACCAGGAATGGTGGGTAGGAGCTGATTAAGTATGGAACAGGTGTCGTAGAACAGCCTGACCAAACAAGGCATCCCGGCGGGAGTCCTTGTCTAAGCAGTAATGGGCTGTGAAGGTATGAACTGAGGCCCAAGTAGCTGCTCGACAGATGTCGTCAATAGACACAGAGTGTAGATGAGCCATTGAGGCTGCCATGGCTCTCACATTGTGAGCTGTGACATGGCCTTACAGAGAAAGCACAGTTACTTACCTGTAACAGGTGATCTCTGGGAACAGCAGGAATAAGTCTTCACATATGGGTACGTCGGTACCGACGGAGCCTGCACGGGAATGCTCCCCAGCATCCAATCAGAAAGCTTTTGGGAGCATCCCTCGTGCCTGCGCACTGCCTTCCCGCCTTTTTCACTGCCTCTCCTCAGTTGAGTTTCATAGCTGAGACAAAAGGAGAGAAAGAGGAAAGGAAGATAGAAAGATAAAATACAACTCCTAGGGGAGGTGGGTGGGTTGTGAAGACTTATTCCTGCTGTTCCCAGAGATCACCTGTTACAGGTAAGTAACTGTGTTATCTCCAGGAACAAGCAGGAATGAGTCTTCACATATGGGGACTCCCAAGCTAAGATGCCTGGAGCCCTAACATGTTGAAGATTGAAAACATGCTATACCTCATATGCCCAGGCATCCTGGGGATGGAGGGTAGGAGTTGAAAAGAAAGGAGCTGCTGAAAAAACAGCTAAGCTAAGAAAGGACTACCCGGAAGGAGTCCCTGTATGTATGATCATTATCAAAAGATATATTGAAATGAACAATCACAATAATATTGGAATGAACAATCACCATCTGATGCTCACCTACTGGATTGCAGGAAGTAGAGAGGCTGATGGAGTCTACTGGGGATCCAGTAGAATAATGTTCAAGGTGACCTCACTGGAGTGAAGGTGGAGGTCCACATCTGGAAGTGAGAGGTGACCCCAGGATTTAAATTGGGGTAACACAAAACACGGCAGGTCTTCAGTGGGAAGCTTTATGGAAAGCTGAAAACTCTTTTGGCTACAGAAGTATTCAGAGATAGGAGCAAAAGAGGAAGACTGACCGATCTAGACCAACAGAACTAGTTCTTGAGGGAGGAAAGGGTATGAAAGAACCCTATACTCCCAAGAAAGGACAGATGTTTGAGGAATTTAATCTGAAATCCACTGAAGATCCACCATGTCTTTCCTAACTGGTGAGAGGCAGGAAGACACTGGGGCATGGAGCTTCAGGGATACGTAAAGCTAGGATATGGTAGGGCTGTCAGTACCACAGCAGTGGATGTGTGCAAAATATCCGAAACATACTGTGGAACAGTATGAAGCTGTGCAAGCCCACTGTCAGAAACATGCAGGAAGGTGAAACCTTTATGAGCATAGACAGTCAGGAGATAAGTATGGAAATACATATCTACCTATAATAAGTATCTGGACAGATACACACATATATGTAGAGATATATGTATATATATATATATATGGGTATATAGATCTATATATATAGATCTATAAGAAGGTCTGAAGGGCGTAGCATATGCACACTTAGCTGACAGACATATACATCTATAGAGATGTAGATAGGTATATATATATATATATGTATTTATTTTATTTATTTATTTATTTTACATTTCTTCTATACCGCACTATTCAACATCAGCGCGGTTTACATCGAACAAAACATTTCATGTATATATAGATATATATACCTGAATATTGTGGTGGAGAAGCAGCCGCTGAGGGCAGAAAAAAAAAGGGAAAACTGCCTTTTTTTTCTTTTACCCATAAAACTGCAGGCACTGAAAGGGTTAACACCAACACTAAAGGTAAAGATTTCTCACAGAGAAGTGCAGACCTAAGCACACGCCCTGTTCCCATGGAGATAGAGGGAGGAGAAGGGAGTGGTTTGGGGGAGGAGTCAAAGGGGATAGGACAGCCCCAAACATTTAGGAACGGAAGCTGCACTTATACAGCAGAGAAGGGGAGAGAGAAGGAGGAACCGTATGAGAGAGAGAGGACACAGACACAGAGGACACGAGGGTTCCAGGAAGGAAGGACAAGAAACCCATGGAAATCCCTTGCACAGAAGCAATTGAGAACCAGGAGCAAAGAGCTGACAAGGCCAGTGGAAAGCTCAGGGGAGGAGTCCTCAGAGGAGGAAATATTCTCCAAGAGTTCATGGCTCAACTCTTCTCCTAGTAAGGAATCTGTAAGGAGGAAAAGCAGCACTAATAAGGTGAGCCCTTTACAATGTTTGAAAGGCTTATTAGACAAAGATAGTTTTTCCTGCCCTTCCCCCACAAGCTCACACACTGTTAAGGGTACCTGGGAGAAGCTCCTAAGGGCTGTGCAAGCTAGTGAGGCTTCTCTGGAAGATACCAGGGGAAACAGTTACCAGGAAGAGTCTAGCGTGGAGGATATGGACTTGGGAGACACTGTGGATTTAGACAATGTCTCAGACATGGAAATAAGCTGTGCAATCTGTGCTAAAGAAGTATAACGGAACCAAATAGGGTTTGAAAGCAGAAAGAAACCCAGCTGGTCTTGATTACTGAATGCATCTGTGTTACCTCGTGCTAAGTAAAAGAACTGAAGGAAGTTTGGTATCTGGAATGAACCAGAGGTTCTTTTACCAGGACATTTTAAAGCCCATTACTTTTTAGCTGTGCTTTTAAAAGTAGCTGTCCTGTTTAAAGCTGCTTGGGAAGAAGCTGTGCTGAAAATTTGTGTTATAATTGAAAAAGAATTCTATTGCTTGGGAAAGTATCTAAGTGGGCCAGGAAGTTTTGCTACACCTACTGTGAAGTAACAGAGGGTTGTATAACGCCTCCTGGAGACCAGGAAACAGAATACTGCTGAAAATAGAGTTTTACCAGAAAGCAAGTTTAAAAGCTGTATCAAGCCAAGGACTGTATAAAAGGCTTGTGTGCTGTTATTTGGAGAAATATCCTGAATTTTGTTTTGGTCAACTTCAATCAATTCATGTCACAGAATTGAACTGGTTAGGAAATCCTTGTTTCTAAAAATAAAGAAATATTCCTGCGACCTTTGCACTTGGCTCTAATCCTTTCGGGGACACAACTACATGCTACTGGGCTAATTTCAACAAAGGACAATCGGCGCCTCTCCTGTAGCCCTAGGCAACCGCCTGGCCACACGGGGGCGCGCCGACAGGTGGCGTAGTTGGAAGGATTGAGGAAAAAACCTACCAATTGAAGCTACTGAAAACATCAGGGTATACAAAGTGGCCAGAGTGACATCCTGAAAGCCTTCCTCAGAATTTCTGCAAAGAGAACCGGACCGGAGACTCAGCAGAGCGGACCAGGAGTTGGAGAGCCCAGCTGGTACCGACGGTGCTGAGAGGCCTGATTCACCACTTACAGCAGGTAAACCCGTATTTAAGAGGGTTGAGCCAGGATTGCTGTAAGGGGGGGTTCTGCAGGTGGAGGAGAGAGGGGGTGCTGTGATAAGGGCCGCACTTGGTGTGTCTTTTTTCTGTTTCTTTCCAGCATCGCAGTATGGAGCGCACCGAGCTGCTTAACTGGATGGCAGACTGCTTCCGGCAGCAACAGGAGCTAGCGGTGAAGTCGCAGGAAAGGATGGCTGCCATGATAAAGGAACAGCAACAGCCGCTCCTGGACATGATGGCTGGGTGGATGGCTCAACAGAAGAAGACTTCAGATGAGATAAGGACTGTGTCTAGTTCCTCAGGAACATTACTGGGACTGGGACATAATAGCAAAGGACCTTTTTCATTTGGGCCTTTGACCCCAGGAGACGATGTAGATGATTATTTTGAGGTTTTCGAGCGTGTGGCAGTCCTAAGTGGATGGCCAGCAGAGCAGTGGGCCATACAAATAGCAGCCTCCCTTACAGGGGAAGCTCTCGCAGCATATAGGGCCGTGCCTGCTGAGCTAGCCTCCACTTATGATGAGGTAAAAAAGGCCGTGAGAGACCGATTGGGACTAACTCCAATGGTCTACCGCCGTCTTTTCAGGGCTTGTAAACTGAGGCCAGATGAGACGCCTCGTGCTTTATGTCAGCATCTCAAAGCATTGTTGCACAAGTGGTTATTGCCAGAAGGGAAAACTGTTGATGCTATTGTAGATATTATTGCTCTAGAACAGTTTATTGAGGCTGTGCCACAGGAAATGCGATTTTTCTTGGTCTTACAAGATTGCAAGAGCACAAAAGAAGCAACTTCTTTGGCAGAGCGGTTCCTGGAAGCTCGGGTAGTAGGCCAAATGAAGGGTGCAGGGTTGAGCCAAGCAAATGTAAGGGAACCAGAAAGAATAAGCAGGACCATGCTAGGAGAGGTTACCCAAGGAAATCCCCTAGGAAGGTCAGGGTATGAGCAGCCAAATGTTACAGTTGCGGAAATAAGGGCCATATCAAAAGAAACTGTCAAAGTAGGACAGTGTTAATGACAAACCCCTCTAAGGAAAGAGGTGAGGGCTTTCTGCTAGCAGTGGAGGTGGAGGACATCCCAGTGCAGGCGCTCCTGGATTCAGGCGCCGACCAGTCAATGGTCTCCCAACAGCTATGGGCAGAGATACAAGCCAGGAGAGGGGGTCACACAGAAAAACATTCAGAAGGGAACATAAAGATTCGATGTGTGCATGGCGCAGCATCAGTTTACCCCTTACAGACAGTACAAGTGAAAGGCCTAGGTTTAAAAAGAACTATCACTGTAGCCGTAGTCCCAAAACTTCCATTCCCAATAGTTATGGGGAGGGACTGGCCACAGTTCAAACGTGGGCTAGCCAAGGGTTTAGAGTCCAAGACAGGGCTAGTGTCTACGAGGGCCAAAACCGGGGCTAGGGAGGAAGAGGAGGACTCGAGTGGAGGTCCCAGCTGTAGTTTACCCACACACGAAGAATTGATAACACCCTCTAGGGAAGGGAAAAGAAAGAGTAAGGCAGATAAACGCCGGGGAAGGCAGGCCAGGGCTCAGAATAGGGCGGACTTAGCCAATGGAGAGGGATTACCATGGGCTCCTGCAGAGCTGGTAGGAAAGATCCCTTCTTTCCACAATGAGCAAAGGGAGGATCCTGCCCTAAAACGAGCGTTTGAGCATGCTAATACAGGTTCAGAGGCATTGCCACGATTTGTCCTAGACAGGGAAATACTTTACCGGGAAAGTGTAGACCCTCATTTAGGTACCATAAGGAAACAATTAGTAGTCCCTACTACTTTTAAAAACCTGGTCCTAAGGTTAGCACACGACCACCCGGTAGGGGGGCATAAAGGTTTCCATAGCACCCTGGATCAGATCATGGGCCGCTTCTATTGGCCGGGCGTCTTCAAAGAGACGTCAAAATTTTGTGCAGCTTGCCCAGCGTGCCAGAGGGTTAGCATGGTTCATCCCAAGAAGGTGCCATTAATTCCCTTGCCCCTGGTAACCAAACCAGTGGACAGATTAGCTATGGACATAGTGGGACCCCTAATTAAGACCCCTACGGGATATCAGTATATACTGGTCATTGTGGACCAGGCGACGCGCTTTCCGTGGGCCATTCCCCTACGTAATGTGTCCGCACGGACCATGGCCACGGAAATCATAAAGCTCTTTTGTGAAATTGGTTTTCCAAGAGAGGTTTTAACAGACAGGAGCAGTAACTTTCTCTCACGTTACCTTGCCCAAGTTTGGGATGCCTTCGGCATCAGACACATAAAAACTGCTGCATACCACCCGCAAACTAATGGCCTGGTGGAAAGGCAAAATCAGACCCTCAAACGTATGCTGAGGAGGAGTCTGGAAGGCAATATGGCGGAGTGGGATGTAATGTTGCCATTCACCTTGTATGCCTGTAGGGAGCGCAGGCAGACTTCCATGGGCGTCTCTCCGTACGAACTGATGTACGGGAGAGCTCCCAGAGGGGTACTAGATATCCTAAGAGAGCAGTGGGTGGAACCCGAGCTAGAGGAGACAGACGCACCCCACTTTTTAAGGGATCTAAAGGGACGCTTAGAGCGGACATCCCAGGTGGTGGTGGACAATATGATGGCGAGCCAAGCCCGCCAGAAGGGTTACTATGACCGGCACACCCAGCCACGTCAATTGGAGGTGGGTGAAAAGGTGCTAGTAACAGTGACAGGACCTACGTCAAAGTTCGAGAGCAGGTGGAGAGGACCCTACAGAGTTCTCAGATGGGTAGGGCCAGTTTCCTATGCCGTAGGAACTAGGAGAGGGACGGAACAAATCTTCCACATTAATGTGCTGCAGCCATGGCATGAGAGAGTCGCACTTGCCCGGCTGGCTTCAAGAGAGGACAGGCTAGATGGATATCCTGTAGACCCACAGACCCAAGGAAAGATTCCGCACTGTGCGCTAGAAACGCCAGCACGGAATATCTTAAGGGGGGGGGGGGGTTATGTGGTGGAGAAGCCGCCGCTTAGGGCCAAAAAAAAAAGGGGAAAAACTGCCTTTTTTTTCTTTTACCCATAAAACTGCAGGCACTGAAAGGGTTAACACCAACACTAAAGGTAAAGATTTCTCACAAAGAAGTGCAGACCTAAGCACACGCCCTGTTCCCATGGAGATAGAGGGAGGAGAAGGGAGTGGTTTGGGGGAGGAGTCAAAGGGGATAGGACAGCCCCAAACATTTAGGAACGGAAGCTGCACTTATACAGCAGAGAAGGGGAGAGAGAAGGAGGAACCGTATGAGAGAGAGAGGACACAGACACAGAGGACACGAGGGTTCCAGGAAGGAAGGACAAGAAACCCATGGAAATCCCTTGCACAGAAGCAATTGAGAACCAGGAGCAAAGAGCTGACAAGGCCAGTGGAAAGCTCAGGGGAGGAGTCCTCAGAGGAGGAAATATTCTCCAAGAGTTCATGGCTCAACTCTTCTCCTAGTAAGGAATCTGTAAGGAGGAAAAGCAGCACTAATAAGGTGAGCCCTTTACAACGTTTGAAAGGCTTATTAGACAAAGAGGGTTTTTCCTGCCCTTCCCCCACAAGCTCACACACTGTTAAGGGTACCTGGGAGAAGCTCCTAAGGGCTGTGCAAGCTAGTGAGGCTTCTCTGGAAGATACCAGGGGAAACAGTTACCAGGAAGAGTCTAGCGTGGAGGATATGGACTTGGCAGACACTGTGGATTTAGACAATGTCTCAGACATGGAAATAAGCTGTGCAATCTGTGCTAAAGAAGTATAAAGGAACCAAATAGGGTTTGAAAGCAGAAAGAAACCCAGCTGGTCTTGATTACTGAATGCATCTGTGTTACCTCGTGCTAAGTAAAAGAACTGAAGGAAGTTTGGTATCTGGAATGAACCAGAGGTTCTTTTACCAGGACATTTTAAAGCCCATTACTTTTTAGCTGTGCTTTTAAAAGTAGCTGTCCTGTTTAAAGCTGCTTGGGAAGAAGCTGTGCTGAAAATTTGTGTTATAATTGGAAAAGAATTCTATTGCTTGGGAAAGTATCTAAGTGGGCCAGGAAGTTTTGCTACACCTACTGTGAAGTAACAGAGGGTTGTATAACGCCTCCTGGAGACCAGGAAACAGAATACTGCTGAAAATAGAGTTTTACCAGAAAGCAAGTTTAAAAGCTGTATCAAGCCAAGGACTGTATAAAAGGCTTGTGTGCTGTTATTTGGAGAAGTATCCTGAATTTTGTTTTGGTCAACTTCAATCAATTCATGTCACAGAATTGAACCGGTTAGGAAATCCTTGTTTCTAAAAATAAAGAAATATTCCTGCGACCTTTGCACTTGGCTCTAATCCTTTCGGGGACACAACTACATGCTACTGGGCTAATTTCAACAAAGGACAATCGGCGCCTCCCCTGTAGCCCTAGGCAACCGCCTGGCCACACGGGGGCGCGCCGACAATATATAGGTCTAAAGATAGATGCCTGCAAAAGCAGACAGAGTTATGCAAATCAGAACATTCAAATGGAGATGTGAAGGGAAAAGATTCATCCAAGAACAAGGAGGTGAAACCTACTTGAGAAAATATATAGAGAATCTAGTCCCTCAGGAATGATGATAAAGGAATGCTATCCAGTGAATTACCAGGATAATGTCAGTCTGTAAACAGCAAGTCTGGAGTCCTGTGGAACTCCAGCATGGTAAAAGGACAGAAACGCATAGAATGAGATACCAGGTTGACCTACATGAGGGACAAGGGAGGTATCAGGCGTTTTTCAGAGTAATATGATCTGTCCTTAAAGTATTAAGATACCATGAGGACAGGCTTTACGACGTGCTCCTATGGCTATAGCAGAAGTTCTGCTAACAGACTCGAAAGAGTCTAGAGAAGCACGAGAGAGAAACCAAGAGATATTTTGGCTATGACTAAGAAGTAAGGAATAGTCTGCAGCCTTGGGCTCTGATAGAAAAGGAGTCAAAAGAGATAATTTTTTTGTGACCTCCTGAAGGGATAGACTCATATAGAAAATATATGAGAGAATCCTTGTTGCCAGCATAGATGTTTGGAAGGTTCGACGTCCAAAGGCATCCAGTGTTCTAGATGCACGCCCTGGCGGGAAAGAACAATGTTTTTTCTTGCTTTTTACCTTCCTCATTGCTGATTCCACTACAATGGAATGATGGGGAAGTTGAGGCTTTTGAAATCCTGGAGAGGGGGCACCTGATACCGGAGATCAGTTGCTGTAGGAGGTGAAGAAACCCTTAAAGGTTTTTCCCATACCCTCAGAAGAAGATTCTGCAAAGAGTGATGTAAAGGAAGCATTATATCTTCCTTTCCTGCAGAAAAACCCTGAGAAGACTCATAGCCAGGGATAGGAATATTAAGGAAGGTTGCTATGTCAAGGAGAAATTTCTGAAAAGAAGGATCTCCAATGGGAACCATCCTTGGACAGGCTAATTTTGAAAAGGTAGCCTGGGCATCGGAGGATGTACCTGTCCGGTGTAGAATAGGATTTGTAATAGATGGACACTGGAACTGGCAATTATGAGTTGAGACAGTCAGTAGTGCATCGTCCATGTCAGGTATCGACTCCAAACTAGGTATAGAGAGGAGCGATCTAGGTGAAAAAAGCATGGAAGGAGCTGGTTCCGATGATACTGTAGGTACCGGCATCGATACCGATACCGGTAGTTGCGCCGGCATCGAAGGCGAAAGCGATACCGAAGCAGTCATCGGAGGCAGCTCAAGCGGTACCGAGGTAAGTAAAACCCCTTGGTGATTATCCTCGGTACCGTGCATTCGGAATCGGTAAACATCGCTTCCGAGACGCGTCGGTACCCAGTCATCTAGACTAGAAATCAATTCCAGACTCGGCATCGAAGGGAGCGAGTCTATCGATGCATGTCTCGAGGGTACCGACATCGGTGATGGCATCGGCGATCTTGCCGATACAGGAAAGTCAATCTGGGTCGTATCGATCGGTCCCGAAGGTACCGAGGACGCCCGATGACGATCCTTGGTGAAGAGTGGATCACTCAACACCGGTGCCGATGCCGGGGAATCGGTACCGCTCGAAGCGGATGCCATCACCGAGCATGGCTCATATACAGGAAAGTCAATCTGAGTCGTATCGCTCGGTCCCGAAGGTACCGAGGACGCCCGATGATGATCCTTGGTGAAGAGTGGATCACTCAACACCGGTGCCGATGCCGGGTTATCGGTACCGCTCGAAGCGGATGCCACCCCCTTGCACGGCTCAGGTATGTTCTGTGAGGGGTGAGCCCCAGGAACAACCTGAAACCCCTGAAATGCTTTGGAGCCCGGAGACTCCCGCTGGGGTTTTAATGCCAATTGGGTCTTGAGGGCAAGGCCGGAGCCGTCATCATGCTTGGCATGAGACCTACCACTCAAGAATTGGCTAGTCTTAACAGACTGTTTGTGGGTTACCTGATCCTGTAGAGAAGAAAAACCCCGTACCCGTACTTCAGGAGGGAAAACGGTATCGAGGGAAACTCGAAAGAGGGAAGGTCTTCTCACAGTTTTGTGGCCTGACTGCTCAGGGGAAAAAGGGTCAGTACCCAAACAGGTTAGACACCAGGAATTGGAGTCTAAAAGGAAAACTGTACTTCCACAGTGAAGGCACTTCTTAGGAGAAGAAGGCTCCATGATGGAGAGGCCTTGCAGGCCCAAAAAATTTAAGACAGAAATAGAGGGAAATATTTCCCTGAATTTAAGAAAAAACCCACCGGCGGTACCGGTGGCGGCGGGAAAAACAGCCGCGACCACAAGAAAACAAGAAATAAGAATTTTGAAGAAAAAAGTTTCTGCGGTGACAGGAGGACGTCCTGCCGGCTCCGCGGAAAAACGAAAACTGAGGAGAGGCAGTGGAAAAGGTGGGAAGGCAGTGCGCAGGCACGAGGGATGCTCCCAAAAGCTTTCTGATTGGATGCTGGGGAGCATTCCCGTGCAGGCTCCGTCGGTACCGACGTACCCATATGTGAAGACTCATTCCTGCTTGTTCCTGGAGATAGGTTTTTACTCTGATAGGTAAAAGAAATACAGTGTGCAATCCAGTTGGACAATGTTTTCTTGGAGACTGGAAGTCCCAAATGAGAAGGATCAAAAGCAACAAAGAGTTGAGAGGACTTTCTATGCTGCTGTGTCCTTTGTAAGTAAAAAGAAAGTGCTCTTTTACAGTCCAAAGTATGAAGAATCCTTTCTGCATTTGAAGCATGAGGCCTTGGAAAAAATACAGGCAGGTAAACTGCTTGGTTTAAATAAAAATGTGAGACCACCTTTGGCATACAGTGTGGATGAGTCCTAAGGACTACCTTATCATGATGGAACCTCATATAAGGAGGATCAGCCACTAATGCTTGCAACTCACTAATGCGACGTGCTGATGTGATTGCAATGAGAAAGACAACCTTCCAGGAAAGGAATTTCAAGGAGGTAGAAGCTAGAGGTTCAAAAGGCTGCTTCATGAGCTGTCCAAGAACCAGATTTAGGTCCCATGCTACCGGTGGTGGCCTAATGGGAGGCTTAGTTAGAAGGAGGCCCCTCATAAATCTCGCTATGAGAGGATGAGAGGAAATAGGCTGTCCATTTAAAGGCTTGAAAGAAGCTGAAATAGCACTTAAATGGACTCGTACTGAGTTAGTCTTAAGCCCTGCATTAGATAAATGAAGGAGATACTCCAATAATGATTCCAGAGGTATCGCCAGGGGGTCAAGACCCTTCTGCGAACACCATAAGAAAAACCTTTTCCAATTGAAAGCATAAGAGCGTCTTGTGGAAGGCTTTCTAGAAGCACAAAGGATATCCTTTACTTGTTGAGACAGGTTAAGACCATGAAGGTCTAGGCCCTCAGCAACCAGACCCTGAGATGCAGAGAGTGGGGATCGGGATGCCACAACATCCCGTCCTCCTGAGACAGGAGATCTGAAGCAGATCCTAACTCCAGAGATGGAGCTTGAGAGAGATGTAGGAGCAGAGGGTACCACACCTGCCGTGGCCAATGAGGAGCTATGAGAATCATATGGCCTCTGTTTCTCGGAAGCTTGAATAGGGTTTTGGGAATTAGGGGAATGGGTGGAAAGGCATATAGGAAGTCCTGACCCCAATGGAGGAGGAAAGCATCCCTGGCCTGACAACCCTGAGCCGGAATTCTGGAACAGAATCGGGGAAGTTTGGCATTCAACGGACTTGCAAAGAGGTCTATGTCCAGAGTTCCCCAAATTTGAAAACTTTTTGCTACCTGGTCTGCATGAAGAGACCACTCGTGTGGAAGCAGAACTCGACTGAGTCTGTCTGCCCAGGATATTTGAATGCCCGGCAGATACACCACAAGGAGATGAATCTGATGCTCTCTGGCGAGGGCCCATAGTCGCAAAGCTTCATTGCAAAGCGACAGAGAGCCTGTTCCTCCCTGCTTGTTCAGATAGAACATAGCTACTTGATTGTCCGTCTGAATTAGGACTGTCTTGTAGCTCAGCTGGGTGTGGAACACTCAAAGAGCAAGGAAGATTGCTCTGAGCTCCAAGAGATTGATGTGTAGATGGGTCTCCTGTGGAGTCCAGGTGCCTTGGGTAGAGAGATCTTGCAGGTGAGCTCCCCAACCCACCTGTGAGGCGTCTGTTGTTAGAGTGACCTGGGGTGGGGGCTGTTGGAAAGGGGACCCCACCAACAGGTTTTGGGTTGACTGCCACCATTGTAGGGACAAAATAAGGCGACTTGAGTTTGCTATTTTATCTGATAGGCAGCCTGATGCTTGAGTCCACTGAGTGGATAGAGTCCATTGGGCTGCTCTCATATGGAGGCGAGCATAGGGAACCACATGCACGGTAGATGCCATGTGGCCTAGCTATTGTAACATTTACCGAGCAGTGAGATGAGTTTTTAACACTGCTTGGGAAGCTAACTGCACAATGCGAAAGCAGCGGGGCTGTGGAAGATAGGCCCTTGCTTTCCTGGTATCCAGCATAGCTCCTATAAACTCTAGAGATTGAGTGGGAGTTAAGTTGGATTTTGGGATGTTTATGACCAGGCCCAAATACTGAAGTATACGCATTGTGCAAGATAGGGAAATTCTGGCCTCTGACTCTGATGGGGCTCGAATGAGCCAGACGTCTAAGTAGGGGAAGACGAATATTCCTAGAGTGCGAAGAAATGCTGCCACTACAGTCATGCATTTCTTAAACACCCTTGGTGGTGAGGACAGGCGAAAAGGAAGAACCCTGTACTGGTAGTGCTTCCCCTGAAATAGAAACCGAAGGAATCTTCGGTGAGTTGGATGGATGAGAACATGGGTGTACGCATCCTTGAGATCTAGAGAACAAAGCCAATCCTGCCTCTGAAGGTATGGCAGAAGAGTTCCTAGAGAAATCATCTTGAACTTCTCCTTGAACAGGAATTTGTTCAATTCTCTGAGGTCTAAAATGGGTCTGTGTCCCCCTGTTTTCTTTGGAATAAGGAAATAGAGGAAGTAAAACTCTGTACCCTGTTGGGAAATAGGTACGTCTTCTATTGCCCCGTGGGCAAGAAGTAAATTGACCTCTTGACCTAACTGATTTTCGAGTGAAGTCTGAGAATTGAACCGTCTTACAACTGTAGGGGGGGCATTTGAGAAAATGAAGCTTGTACCCCTCCTTTACAATGGAGAGAGTCCATTCTTCTGCTGTTATCTGCTCCCATCTGGGGGCAAAATGACATAACCTTCCTGGAATGGTGGAGGGCTCTGGCCCGTTGAGGGCCAGGAAGGCCAAGTTCTCTAGATGGGAGTCAAAGCCCCTGTGCAGGCTGAGTCTGCTGGGCCGGTTGGGGCTTAGCAGACTTTGCTTTCCTTTGTTTTGGTGGCTGCTGTCCCTTTCGGGCAGACTGACCTGCAGAATGCCCCTGCTGGGTATAGGAGGGGTAAAACCTCTTCTTTTTAGAGAAGAATGGTTTCTTGTAGGATTTTCTCCTTGCAGGATCAGCTGTAGCCTTGGATAGTCTATCCAAAGTGGTGTTATCAGCATCCAGCTCATTAGCTTTCTCTTGCCAATTGATTTTCGCCTGTGCAAGGGATAGTCCCCAGTTTGTCCTGTACCCAGAGTTCTAAGTCAGATGCCTGGAGCCAGGCAATCCTACGAGCACCTATGGCAATGGCAGAGATTCTGCTAATGCACTCAAAGCAGTCAAAAGCTGCACGATTAACAAACTTGGAAACATCTTGGGCATGTTTGACATGTGTAAGATAGTCTTGCCTCTTATCATCAGGAAGGAGAGGGCTCATAAGCTCTAGATCTCCTGTAACCTCCTTAAGGAACATTCCCATATATAAAATGTAGGAACTAATCCTGCAGACAGCATAGAGGCCTGGAAGGTTCAACACCCAAAGGCATCAAGAGTCCTACATTCACGTCCTGGTGGATTGGATGCATGTCTTTTTGCACTCTTGATCCGTCTCATAGCTGATTCCACTACCATGGAGTGGTGTGGTAACTGGGTTTTGTGAAATCCAGGACAAGGAGGTACTCGATACATGGTATCATGCCTACGAGAATGAGGAGAGGTGGTAAGAGGTGTTTCCCACATTCTTAGCATGAGATCATGCAAGATCTCATGAATAGGCAAAGTAGCTGCCTCCTTGGGAGCTTTAGGATATTGTAAAATCTTCAATTCCTTTCCTCTGGGCTCTGTTTCAGGAGTTACTGTGATGGAAAGACAACTAGCCACCTCCCGGATGAAATCCTGAAAGGATATATCCTCTGGAGGAGACATCCTACGTTTAGGAGAGGAACGTTCCTCAGAGAGAAGTACTCCGGTATCGACAGAGCTGTCAGAATCCTCAGAGTCATTGAAGGATTCAAAATATCTCCTGTCCAGATGCTCTTGCAAAGCACGATACCGGTACCGATCAAAGTCGGTACCGGAGGGGTCCGGTACCGGCCTGTCGATACCGGAGGAAACAGCATGACTCGGTATCGGTAACACAGTCGCCGATGTCGATGCTGTCGGTACCGGTACCGATATCGGTGCCGGAACCGGTGTTGATACCGGTTGAACCGTCTGAAGCGGTCCCGAAGGCACCGAAGCCGCAAGGAGAACCGCCAGACTGCGTTCAATCGCCAAGAACCTCTGGTCTATTGACACTGCCAATGCCTGGGTATCGGTACCGGACAAAGCGGCCGGTACCCTAGAGCATGGCACCAGTAGTTCTGCCGAGGTTGAGGTCTCGAGGACATCCTGGAGCCCCGATAGTGCTTTGGAAGCCGAAGCCTCCTGCCGAGGCAATTTTGCCAGTACAAGTCCCTCAAGGGCAATGCCAGAGGCATCTCGATGCTTGGAAGGAGATCTACCCTTTGAGGACCGGCCAGATTTATGTTTGGTTACCTTAGATCCATGGGAGGAAGACGAAGCCCTGGAAGACGTCGATACCACGGATGCTGCATCTGAGGGAAAAAGGGTGCTAAGTTTAGCAGCTCGGTTTTGCTGACCCCTCTTCGACGTCATCCCCGAGATGGAGTGGTCAGGACCTAAACATTTAAGGCACCACTCATGAGTGTCGGTGATGGAGATGGTACCGCCACACTTGGAACACTTTTTAAAACCCGAGGCGGGTTTTTCCATTCTGAAGGAAAAGTTGGGCCTAGTGCCCAAAATGGCGCGTGGCACCCGACAGAAAAAAGATTGGAAAGTCCAGAAAAAAGATTCCAAAATTTATTTATTTTTTTGAAGAAAGAAAGAAAGAACCGGCGGTACTGGTATAGCGTCGAGGAAAGCAGACGCTACCACAAAAAAGAATGAAAAAGATGGGATAATTTCTGCGGTGACAGGAAAAACGACCTGCTGGCTCCGCGGAAAACGAAGAACTGGAGAGAGGCAGTTTGGAAAGGCAGGAAGGCGGCATGCAGGCGCTGTGGGATGCTCCCAAAAGCTTTCTAATTGGATGCCGGGGAGCGTTCCCGCGCAGGCTCCGTCGGTACCGACGATACCCATATGTGAAGACTACATTCCTGCTTGTTCCTGGAGATTACGGCATGTAAGCATGGACTCCTGATAAACCTTGCGCCCCAAGGCATCGAGGGCTCTCGACTCCCTATCCGGCGGAACCGAGGAGTGCGACTTCGGACTCTTTTGCTTCCACATCGCCGATTCTACCACCATGGAGGTGTGGGTAAGCCGGGTCTTCCTAAACCTGGGGCCACGCTGGACCTTGTACATTGCGTCAAGGCGTTTACTCACAATGGGCACCAAGGCAGGTGTCTCCCACATGCGGAGTAGCAGCCTGGACAGAATGGGAGGAGCTGGGACAGTGAGAGACTCCCGAGGAGGGGACTCGTACTGCAAGATATCGAGCTCTTCAGCTTGAGGCTCCTCCTCGGCCTGGGTAGCCAGGTTGAGGGCCTCCGCCATATCCCGCATGAACACCAAGAAGGAGGTGTCTTCGGGCAGTGAACGCCTCTGAAAGGCGGGCAGGGATGGGTCTGAAGAGAAGTCCCTGTGGGGGCGTGTCTCCAGGGAGGTATCCCCATCTGACTCCCAACCCGAGAGATGTGAACAGGAATCCGACTCGGGCTGGTCACCCCGTCCGGAGGCCAAGGCCCACTTGGAGCCAGAGGCCCTGGAGGATCTCGCCCCCGAGGAACAGGAAGGCGAGCGAGACCGGCGCCTAGGACCCTCATGAGGCCCATGGCTCTCGGGGGTTTCCAGGGCAGGTTTTGGAGTCCCTCTTGAGGGAACCTCAGTCCCTGGGCGCGAGCCAACCATGCTGGGTGTAAGCGCCTGCTAGGCAGCTAAGAAGGCAATTATGCTGCACTTCAGTGCCAGCATACGGGACTTCCACGCAGGCGTGGGGCCCTGTGACGCCAACACCGGGGTCACCGGGTCAGGCATCGAGGAAGAGAGGGGGTCCTCACTGGGACGACCCTCAGGAAAGTGGGCGCCATCGCCAGAGGCCTCCGTATCCATACGAGGTACCTTATGAGGCTGCTCCTTGTCCGACTCTCGGGAACGCCAAGGGGGACTGAGCGACCAAGTGCGGGAGCGCTCGCATTTGTCCAGAGCCCCCAACAGCGACTCCGAGGTCTTCTTCTTCTTACACCACTCCACTTCAGGGGACTCCTGGTCGGAGTGCCGCCTTGAGCGCGGGGCCGAGGTGAGGGATCCCACCCATGGAGAGACGATCGAGGGCACCACCGGGGATTCCGAGGCAGCCTTACGGAAAATGTCATCGGACTTCTGCTTACGACTTAGCAGGGCCTTAGAGGACATTTTCTTACAAAGTGAGCAGAGTTCCGGATAATAGTCGGCTCCAAGGCACCACAGAAAGTAGTCTGTCGCATTTTTCAAAACCGGTGGCCATCGGGGGGGGGGGGTCAAAGACCCATACGGCCAGCGGTTGGGGGGAAAAAGGGTGCAAAGTCTGCGAAGGAAAAAATGCTACGAAAAACATCCCTCTTTTGCTCAAAAAGAAAAGGAACAGGGGAGGGATGGGTAGAGGACCGGTGCAACTGGAAAAATAGGCCAGAGGCCGAAAAAGAAACGCTTTTTCCGAGGGATGAGGACGTGCGTCTGAAGGGCTCCGCAGAAAAAGGGAGATTGAGCAAGATGGCACCCTTGGGCGGGAAGAGGACCATGCCTGCGTGGCAGCAATCCCAAAGGCTTTCTTTGAAAGCTGGGGAATTGCTCCACGCAGGCTCCATTGGTGCCAACATCACCCATAAGTGAGGACTGACTTCCTGCTTGTTCCTGGAGAAATACACATTAACCATTAGCGCATTTCAGTAAACATTTAGTTTGGTTTACTAAAAGGGCCTTCCTTTAGGCCATCTCCGCTGTGTTTTATTACATTTGAATTTGCAGGGAATGTTTCCTTCTCTTGTGGTTCATTCTGGTCTATGTGATGCAGCTGTATTAGCATTTACAAAGTGACTTTCAAAGGCATTTTCGTATGTGAACTGGCCCTTTATCGGCAAAAATGCCCCTTTACAAAACCGCCCACCAGGAATGGCACAAGCATATCTGCCACCTGAAGCAAATCTTAAGCCTTGCCCCCTCCCTTCCTGGGGTGGCTCAGGGTCCTATTCTCCCCATCGGTCGAGACCTTCCCCTACCCTACCTCCCCCTAGTCCAATATCTCCCCTTTCCTATCCCCACTCAGGTGTCCAGTATCTCCCCTTTCCTTCCCCCTCACCCAAACTTATGATAAAATGGCAGCATAGCAATTCACTCAGCACAGTGATGGGCCTTTCACTGTCGCGCGTACACTCATGACCTGCTCATTCTGCCTCTTTGATGCAAATTTACTGTCGGAGGGGGTGGGTACAGCAGGCCTCGAGTGGGTACTTAAATTCCTGCCACCACGTTAACAGTATGCTTTGCTACTGTATAGGGGCCGCGGTATTACCCCCAAGGTCTGCTGCCCTAGACAGATACCTCACCTGCCTAGTAGACAGGTCAGCACTGCTGCCAGCTCAATATGCAGATACACAAATGCAGGCTATATGTGCACAAGTGTAAGTTTATCAGCTGTTTGAGGATGCGTTCCCAAAGGTTGGGACTGGGAAGAGATTTGTAATTTCATGCCAATTTAATCAAGAAAACTGTGCACTCCAAACAGAAGATGTAATTGGAAGCACATGGTTCTCCTGGGTAAGTTACATAGTAGATGTGTTCACAAACTTTCCCTTTGAAAATCTATGAAGTCTACACAGAGAAAAGTATGCATGTACTTTTACCTGTATATGCATTTATAAAATTAGGATTTTTAGAATTTTAGATTTAATTACTTGTCTTTTCCAAACTTGAGCTCAAGTTGAGTTACAATCAAGTACATAAGCTATTTCCTTAACCAAGTGGGCTTACAATCTAAGTTATAAAATTAATAATTTCATAACAGAGCATCTATCTTGAGTGGCAGAAAGGAGAAATTAGACCTTACCTGCTAATTGTCTTTCCTTGAGTTATCTCCGGGCCAGTCCAGACCAGATGGGTAGTCAAATCTCCCTCCTCTAGCAGCTGAGGACTGAATACAGATTCTTGTTGCCAGGTTACCCAGCCCCACCCGTGGAGGCAGCAAGGCAGTCTTAATGTATCAAGCAAGTAGAACAAAACAAACATGGCGAAGAACTCACGAAAAGTATGGAAGAGGTACACAGAAGGCTACTGTCCATGCACTGTGTCCGTTAACTAGCACGGTAGCAGTAGTGAGAGCAAGTACTGGCTGCATCTAGACAGAGCAAGACTAGACTCCCGAGGGAGCTGCCCTGCCACGTAGAGCGCTACAATACAAAAAATTGTGCTTTTTTTTTTTTTTTTTTTTTATTCATCTAAAACGAACTCCAAATACAGAGAAGAACGCGAAATGCACATCACTGAGAAAAATACCACGGACCCCCATAGGGCGGGGTCTGGACTGGCCCGGAGATAACTCAAGGAAAGATAACACAGGTACACTAAAAAAAAATTTTTTTAAACTGCCTCTAATGTTTCGATTGATTTTTACGTTTTTTGGTGCGCTGAATCCAAATCTGGTAACCAATTTGCTCCATCACGTACAGATGTTTTGCTACATTGGGTTAGCAGTTTGAGGTGAACGTTTCAGATTGAGTGCGATTGAGATAAAAGTTTCTTGGATGAATTCTTTATACTAATTGTTTAGTAGTTATTCAAATAAGAATAAAGAAAATTGTAACAAGGCAGCACATAAGAATAGAGTAATGTCAACAAAACACACTGTGATGGTAGCAAAATTGTCTGCACTTAAAACAGCCACAAACATTGAGCATATAAGAGCGAGGTTAGACACAAAGCAAAGCAAAGAAATGTGCAAAAAATGTTGTACAGGTATGTATGTAAGAATAGAAAACGCAAACCGCACCATTGCAATACATGAAGACAAACACCCGATGGTGTGAAAATAAAATTCTAATAAATGAGATCCGACACTGTGGTAATAACTAGCAAATTTTTATTTCAAAGTTTAGTAAAAACACGATATTTGTCAACACAGTTTAGATTTTAAAGTCATTCTTGGGTCAATCAATCTCCTGGTGGGCCCGTTTCTTCTTCCCCCGAATGCTTCTCTTGGTGCGCTGCTTGGCGTATTTTTCATCTGGGGTTTCCCGCAGCAGCAACCAGCAGAAATCAGCCATCATAGTGGTGTTCCATTCCTTGGTACCTTCTCTCTGCATCCTTGATGTCCTGGTGAAACCTTTCACCTTGTTTTTCACTGTACGCCCCCAAGTTTTCGGGAAAGTAGTTCACATGGGAGTGCAAGAAATGGACTTTCAGGCTCATGTTACAGCCTTGTTCTTTGAAGGCATTGAGCATCCTGGCAACAATATCCTTATAGTTCTCATCCCGCCTGTTCCCCAAGAATTTGAGAACAACATCCTTGAAGGAATCCCAGGCTTCTTTTTCCTTCTCAGACATCGTTTCAGCGAATGCTCCATCTGAAATGAGTTTCCTTATATCAGGGCCAACAAACACTCCTTCCTTTAGCTTTGCTTCAGAAAGTCGGGGGAACTTTGAGCAAAGGTACCGAAAGCACTCACCATCTTTTGGAAGGGACTTGATGAATTGCTTAATGAGACCCAACTTAATGTGGAGAGGTGGTAATAGAATTTTATCACGAGGTACCAAGCTTTCATGAAGAACATTTTTCTCACCGGGTCTCAAATACTCCCGAATTGGCCAGTCTTTTTTCCCCCAGTGTAGGTCGCGGGCCCGGCTATCCCACAAGCAAAGGAAGCAGGGATATTTGGTGAAACCGGATGGCTGCCCTAATAGCATGGATAGAATTTTAAAGTCTCCACAAATCATCCACTTATGCTCATCATAACGAATCTTCTGAAGAATCAGGGCCAAATTCTCGTATTTTTCTTGGAGAATAACAGAGTGAGCAATAGGAACTGAAGCGAATGTGTTGCCATTATGAAGAAGAACACCTTTTATGCTGTCTTTTGACGAATCAATGAACAGCCGCCATTCAGCAGGATCATACTTGAGTTTAAACTTTTCCATCACTCCGTATATATCGTTGCAAAATACCAAATCTTCCTCTTTGCTGAAATACTTCAAAAATTGTGTCTCGCGGTTGCGGTACCAATAAAAAGTTGTTCCTGGTGACAATAGATTTTTCTGTTTAAGCCGAGAACCTAGCAGTTGGGCAGCATCTTTTGGGAGTCCTAAATCCCGGACTAAATCATTCAATTCAGCTTGAGAGAAAAGTTCAGGTTTCGGATCTGGTTCAGTTTCAAACTCGGAAGTACTGGACTCATCGGGAAAAGCCATCTGATGAGTCTCATCATGATCAGAACCATCCACACAAATATGATCCAAAGATTTTGGTGGTTCAGGCACAGGTACTTCGTTGCTATGAGGCATAGGCCTAATTGCTGAGGGAAGGTTGGGGTAACTTATTACGTTCTTATTTTTTAAGTTGTATCCCTTCACAATGCAAGAGCAAAAATAGCAGTCACTGCTGTGGTCTCTTTGTTCACGCCACATCATAGGTATTCCGAAACGAAATGCTTGTTTTTTACCTTTCATCCATAAGCGTAGATCTTCCTCACATGTCTTGCACACTTTGTGAGGAGCCCACGGTTTGTCTTGATCGCCTAACTTCAAACCGAAATAGGCGAAATATACTTTTTTAATAAATGCAGAAATGTTCCTCTGCCGCTTTTTCACGGTATATTCCCCACAAATAAAACAAAAACTGTCCGGAGAGTTGACGCAACCTCTGGCTCTGTGAGCCATCACAAATACACAGCACTGCAAACTACAACTGTAGTGAACCACTTTGGAATAAAGCTGGATTACGACTGAGCAAACAAAAGGTAATAATGAACTTGCAAGAAACTGAAATTTGACAGGAACGTTCATGTCGCAACCACCGTGTTTGAGCGAGTGAACGAGGCGAGGCGAACAGGAAAGAACATGCGCCAGCGCGAGTACTGGATTTAGCCCCCCGCCTCCCAATTGTCCTGTTAATGTATAAAATGAATACAAAACACTCTAAAATATCATGAGGGAGTGTTTCTAGTTAGTTAACCATTACAACCTCTATTTTGGGCCAAGAAAATAAACTGCAGTCGGCTAAAAAGAAATTATGTGAACATTCCTTATATGGGTAAGAAATCTAATTTTGCAAGAAAACGTGACGTGATGGAACATTTTGGCTATTTTTCCTGGATTCAGCACCCCAAAATCTATAGGAATCAGTTGCAAAACTGGAGGCAGTTTTTTGGTAGTGTACCTGTGTAATTAGCAGGTAAGGTCTAATTTCTCCTTCCTTATCGTTTCTCCGGGCCAGTTCAGACCAGATGGGTAGTACCAAAGCAGTAACTAACCCTGGGAGGGACCTGTGAGCCCCGCGATGACGGCAGAAGCCCCCACAGATGCATCCTGACGCGCAAGTACATCCAAACGATAATGACGCGAAAAAGCATGCAGAGAAGACCAGGCCGCCGCTCGACAAATGTCTACTGGAGGAACCAACGCAGACTCTGCCCACGAAGTCGCTTGACCTCTGGTAGAATGAGCTCTAAGACCGACAGGCACGGTTTTACCTCTGGATTCATACGCGACTCTAATGGCCTGCTTCACCCAACGCGCGATGGAAGCTTTGGAGGCCGCTTTCCCCTTGGACGGCCCCCCATACAGCACGAACAACCGATCGGATTGTCGAAACGAGGCCGTCTCCTTAAGATCCCGACGGAGCACACGCCCCAAATCCAATCTCCTCAGAGAACGATCCAAAGAAGCCTCGGCCCCAGTTGCTACAAAGGTGGGCAGAGTAACTGTCTGGTTGACATGGAAGGCAGACACTACCTTAGGCAGAAAAGATGGAACCGGACGCAGAACCACTTTCTCCACCGAAAACTGCAGAAAGGGTGGTCGACACGAAAGTGCCTGCAAATCGGAAATGCGACGAGCCGAACACAAGGCTACCAAAAAAGCCGTTTTCCAGGAGAACTCCCGGATAGAACTGGAGGAACGCGGCTCAAAAGGAGAGCTAGTGAGGGCCTCGAGTACGAGATTCAAATCCCAAGGAGGAATCACGTGCCGAACAGGAGGACGAATATGCCGAGCCGCTCTAAGAAACCGAAGAACATCCGGATGCGAGGAGAGACGCGATCCGCGAATCGGACCCCGAAAAACCGTCAGCGCCGCCAACTGCACCTTAAGGGTGCCCAGAGCAAGACCCTTCTCCAGACCGCTCTGCAGAAAGGCGAGAATATCCGGAATAGAAGACCCACGGGCCCGCAGGGTGCGATCAGCACACCAGGCTTCAAACACGTGCCACACGCGGATATAAGCCAACGACGTGGATCGCTTACGTGACTGCAACAAGGTAGCGATCACGGTGGACGAATAACCCTTGCGGCGCAACCTTTCCCGCTCAAGAGCCATGCCGTAAGCGAAAATTGATCCACCTGAGGCATCGGTACGGGACCCTGATGCAGTAAGTCTGTCCGAGCGGGCAACCGCCACGGCGGCTCCACCAGAAGCCGCATCAGATCCGCATACCAAGGACACCTGGGCCAATCCAGAGCAATAAGGATCACTTGCCCGTCGTGAGAGGCTGCCCTGCGAACAACCGGGCCGACTAATGGCCACGGCGGAAACACATAGAGAAGCTGCCCCGACGGCCAGGGTTGAACGAGACCGTCGAGCCCCTCCGACATATGTTCTCTGCGCCGGCTGTAAAAACGCCCTGTCTTTGCATTGCGAAGAGTTGCCATCAAGTCCATGATTGGGTGACCCCAACGCAATGTGATCTCGTGAAAGACTTCCGCATGGAGTTCCCACTCTCCCGGATCCAACAGATGCCGACTGAGATAGTCGGCTTGTACATTGCTCTTTCCTGCCACATGAGACGCGGACAGCGCCGTCAGGTGCAACTCCGCCGACTGAAACAAGCGTTGACTCTCTTCCAGGAGAGGGAGACTCCCTGTTCCTCCCTGGCGATTGACGTAGGAGACTGTCACTAGATTGTCGGAGAAGACGCGAACCGGCTTCCCCTCCAAAAGCTCGGCAAAGGCTAGCAGCGCCAGATAGACCGTTCGGAGCTCCAGACAATTGATGGACCACAGCGTCTCCTCCGGCAAGCAGACTCCCTGCGCTATGTGAGCCAAACAATGTGCCCCCAACCGGTCAGACTGGCATCGGTAGTGACTAAAATCCAATCCGGCCGGGACAGCGGAACGCCCGCCAGAAGATGGTCCGGATCCGACCACCACCGAAGACTGAGCCTGACTGGATCGGGACAGCTCAAGCGCCGGGAGAGGGGATGACGCTGCGGAGACCACCGTGACAGCAGCGCATGCTGGAGCGGCCGCATGTGCGCTCGTGCCCAAGGCACGAAATCCAAGGCGGCCGCCATGAGACCTAGCAACTGCAAGTACTTCCAAGCAGTTGGCGCGAGAAGACGCAAAAACCCCGACACATGAGCGAGAGGCTGCCGAACACGCTCCGGAGGCAAGAGGATGAGCCCCCTGTCTGTGGCAAAAAACGCTCCCAGATAAGGAAGCCGCTGAACTGGCTGCAGGCGACTTTTGGCCTGGTTTATAATCCAGCCGAGATTCTCGAGACAAGAAACCACCTGAGCAGTTGCCGTGAGCGACTCCGCTCTCGACGACGCCCGAATCAACCAGTCGTCCAAATATGGATGAACCTGGACACCGTCCCGGCGAAGAGCCGCCGCCACGACCACCATCACCTTGGTGAAGGTGCGGGGTGCCGTTGCTAGACCGAAAGGCAAAGCCCGAAACTGGAAATGACCCATGGGAACCGCAAAACGAAGAAAGCGCTGATGCTCCGGCTTGATAGGAATGTGAAGGTAGGCCTCTGTCAAATCGATGGAAGAGAGAAACTCCCCCGGTCGCACGGAGCGAATCACTGACCTCAAGGTTTCCATCCGGAAATGAGAGACTCGCAGACACCGGTTGACATGCTTCAGATCCAAGATGGGCCGAAAGGATCCCTCCTTTTTGGGAACCACGAAATAAATCGAGTATCGACCGAAGCCGCACTGGTCCGGAGGGACGGGCAACACGGCTTGGAGCTGCAATAAGCGCTGCAACGTGTCGTGTACCGCTCTCCGTTTGTCCAGCGGACCGCAAGGAGAGAAAACAAAGGCGTCTGCCAGAGGACAAGCGAACTCGAGGGAATACCCCTCTCGGACAATCTGAAGCACCCACCGGTCGGTGGTAATGGCGGCCCAAGCGGAGACAAACGCCTGCAATCGACCCCCTACTGGAAGCTCCGCTTGGACCGGCCTCGCTTCATTGTGGCTTCTTAAGAGCAGGGGAAGCGGTTCCGAAGTAGCCTCTTCCGGAACCTCGAGCGCCTCGAAAGGACTGTCCCCGAGACTGAAATCGCCCCCGCTGATAAGGAGAAAAGCGAGCTCCCCGAAAACGGCGAAAGTCACGACCCTGACCTCGCGAAAAAGAGGACTGGTTAACCGCCCGAAGACGGTCTTCGGGAAGGCGTCCTCCCTTGGAGTAACCTAAATCCTTAACAATCTTCTCCAACGCTTCACCAAAGAGCTTACCCTTATAAGGCAGTTTACTGAGACGGACTTTGGAAGAAGCATCCGCCGCCCAATTGCGCAACCAAAGAAAACGACGGGCGGCAACCGTGGAAGCCATAGCCTTTGCGGAAATACGAATCAAATCATAAAAGGCATCTGCGAGATAAGCCGCCGCCGACTCTAGTTGAGCACCTTGCATAGGAGGAGAAGAGTCTCCCTCGAGAGCCGAAGTCTGCTGACTCCACCTAATAGAAGCTCTTGAGACGTAGGCTCCGCACACGGATGCCTGCAGCGCCAAGGCGCTGGCCTCAAAGGTTTGCTTCAAAAGCGCCTCTAGCCAACGATCTTGCATATCTTTAAGGGCCGCAGCACCTTCCACGGGAATGGTGGTTTTCTTGGTGACCGCAGACACCAGAGCATCAACCTTAGGCATACGCAGGAGCTCCCGTTCCTCCGGAGGCACAGGATACAAACGAGCCATCGTCCACACCCCCCGCAAGGAAGCTTCCGGAAATTCCCATTCAGAGTCTATCATCTGCTTTATGACTCTGTGGAAGGGAAAACATTTTTGCTCAGACCGGAAACCCTGTAACAAGGGATCCTCCAAAGGTTCCTGTTGCGCCACCGGAGGAAGAAGACTGAGAGCAGATAGAGACTGTGCGATCAAGGCCGACAATTTATCCCTTCTGAAAACCCTAAACACATTAGGGTCCTCTCCTGGCCCCAACTCTCCTTCTTCTAATTCTGTGGGCCAGGAATCGCAATCCGGGTCTGCTAGGAGCTCTCCCTCTTCTGGCCCCAGAACCTCTGCGGCCAGAGAAATGTTATCCAGGTTAGAAACACTAAGAGGCAAAGAAGAGACCCCTTCTCTAGGCTCTGCTCTGCCAGAAACCTCAGCTTGAGGCGCTAGGAGAGAATCTGCCACCACTGGCACAGGAGACTGAGCTTTCTGAAGTAGATAAGCCTTGTGAAACGTGAGAATAAATTCCGGAGAAAGAAAAGGATCAGGTACCTGAGGTATGGCTGCCACCACAGGCCTATCCGGTGCCACCACGGTATGCTTTGACTTGGATTTGCGCTTTGCTGGCTTAGCAAGAGGGGCTGAAGAAACAGCAGAAGCACCTAAAATGGCCGCTGTTCCCGCGCATTTCTCTGATGGCTGCACTGAGGAAATGCGGTCCATTTGTTCCCCTACCTGATCCTGCATTGCCAGCTCGAAACCGCAGTATAGAGACACAGAAATCCCCGAGCTAAAACCGCGATGCACAGCCCCCGTTGAAAACCGCCCGCGGGAAGGAAGACAGAAGCAAGATGAAAGGAAACGGCGCGGCGTTCACTAACAAATACCTGTACAATGCCGGCAGAGTGAAAACAGCTCCGGAGACCCCGACAACCGCTGCTAGTGGGAAGGAGGTCAGGAGAGACAGCGGAGAAGGACACCAGAATCTGGGGCCCCCAGGTCTGGTTCCCACAATCGCCACTAACAGAGTAGAGGAGACAGGCTCTGCCTCATACTCTGAAATGAGCACACTGGTAAGTAGCGCCAAAAGAAACTATAGCCAGACTGAAGTACAGAGCAGTGCTAACATACCCAGCTAGGGCAAGCACTAAGCCTAATGTGAAACTCCTCCTTATAAAATAACAAAAAAAATTAATAAAAGAAATACACACAGGACCTTTGTGGGGAGCCAAATCTCCACACATCCAGCTCAGCTGCTGAGGACAATAAGACTGCCTTGCTGCCTCCACGGGGGGGGGGGGGCTGGGTAACCTGGCAACAAGAATCTGTATTCAGTCCTCAGCTGCTAGAGGAGGGAGATTTGACTACCCATCTGGTCTGGACTGGCCCGGAGAAACGATAAGGAATGTGCATAAATTACATCTATTTTATTAAAAAGGAAGTTATGCACATATCTGCCTTTATAAAATGCCCACCTGGTAAGTACCTGCACACAGCTAGTCCTCTTCTGTGACTCATACAAATGTCCCAACAATGTTTATGCACTTAAGCACATACTGTATAACATACACACACAAGCTGCAGCTCTGCCTCTAGGAATGCTTCCCCTTATTATAGGTATAAGAGTGCACATACTTTTACCACGTATAGCCAGGGCAAGTTCATAAGCACTTATTTCTTCATGTAAAACAGTTCTATTTGCAGAAATGTCTTATACAATTAAAATCTTGGAGGGTAATTTTCTAAAGCATTTTTCACACGTAAAGTAGGCTTTACATGGAGAAAATGGTTATTATATTGGACAGTATAACAGACAAAAAAAAAGAAAAAAAAGAAGATAAATAGGCCAGACAGGCAAGGAGAAATTAATCTATGAAAAAATGATGGCTACAATGATGAAATTAGGCCTTTCCTGCTAATTCTCTTTCATTTGGTCCTTCCAGTCCAGTCCAGACTACTGGGTCTTCTCCCCCTTCCGGCAGATGGAGACTGAGAATTCCAGACTTTTGATGATGTCACACTACATAGGAGTCTGCACTCCACTCACCAAGCTAGTATATGAATAACAAAGCAGATCACAGACGCATACTGAAAACCCGAGGCGTACCGCACCACACAAACCACCAAGGCCACCCCAGAACAAGGAAGTAAGCCCTGACAGCGCTGCGAGAGCAGAAACCTCCTTTGACTGCACACGATCAAAACTGGTCAATTGAGACCGAGCTTGCTGAAGAAACACAGATGTCAAGTAGGTTCTGGATTGGAGGGACTAAAGGAAAGAAAATTAACAGGTAAGGCCTAATTTCACCTTCCATAGCGTCCCTCCAGTCCAGTCCAGACTACCAGGATGTATCAGAGCAGTACTCAGGCGTAGACGGGACCCGCAAGCCTGGCCTCCAGAGCACGAGCTTCAAAGCAGGCATCTGACTTTGCCTGCACATCCAGCCGGTAATGCTTCACAAACATATGCACCAACTGGACTCAGGACAGGACGCGGCTTGCATCCTGGTAGAATGCACATGGAGACCCAACGGTAAGGGTCTGTACCTTCAGATAAGCAGCAGCATTTGCTTTCTTAATCCACTTTGCAATGGTAGCCTTCATTGCAGCCTCCCCTTTGTGAGGCCCACCAAACAAGATGAACAAGCGCTCCGTCTTCCAAAACTGCTGAGTGCGCTTCAAGTAACGCCTAAGAACGTGACATATGTCCAGAGAGCAGAACTGCGCAACCACTTTGGCTGGGAAACTGGGCAACGTCACCAACTAATTCAAGTGAAAAATGGAGAGAACCTTCGGGAAGAAGGACGGAACTGGCCTCAGAATCATTCGCTCCTTGGAAAGAATGAAAAATGGCTGTCTGCATGACAAGGCTTGAAGTTCCAAGATCCCTCTAGCTGAGCAAATTGCCACCAGGAATACCACCTTCAGAGTGAGATCTTTTAACACGGCCGAAGACAGGGGTTCAAAAGAAGCTTCTGTTAACACTGAAATCGGACAACATTGAGATGAGAAGCAAGAGCAGCTCCCTGCACTCAGCCCCGGTAACATGCCAAAGCTGCAACCAGAACACAAAGCGAATTTAGCGCAAGTCCCTTAAGATGCTCCCACGCGGCTAAATCGGCCCTCATACAAATAGCTGAGGTCAACTGGAGAGAGGCAGCCATGCCACAGCCCAAAGCCAACTCAGACAACATTGCTACATCGTGAATTTCAGTGGGGAAAAAAGGGATGGCGCAGCGAGCCGAGCTGCCTAAAAATTCTACGGCATCAAAAACCAGAAGCGGCTCCCTGACAAACTGCTCTCTCAAGCTTACCTGCTCAGAACACTGCTGACACCAAGCTCCCAGTGCTGGAGATTGTCCCTGCAGCCACTGCCTCTCGATGACGGTGAGGCCGGAAATAAAGGGCCTGCTGCCAGCTTGGGGCTCACAAGAAGGCCAAGAACCGGGGCAAGCAGGGACCTGGACTCCACCAGGTATGCAAACAGGCCCGAACCCTCCCCCGACTAAACGGGCTTGGGTACCAGTGAGTATGTCCTCCACCGCGGTTCCAGGGCAGTATGGTCCAAAACAATTAACCTCTCACTAACCTGACACTAGCCAAACAATACAGCCTTTTTTTAATGGAATTCCCAACAGTGCAGCTCAGGCTACACAGAGCTCTTCCCTATCTGCTGGAGACTGAGGATACTGGCTTGGTGGGTGGAGTGCAGGCTCCTTTGTAGTGTGACATCACCAAAAGCCTGGAATTCTCAGTATCCATTTGCTGGAAGGGGGAGAAGACCCAGTAGTCTGGGCTGGACTGGAAGGACTAAATTAAAGAAAATTAGCAGATAAGGCCTAATTTCACCATTGTAGCCATCATTTTCTCATAGATTAGTTTCTCCTTGCCTGTCTGGCCTATTCATCTTTTTTTTGGTCAAATGTAATAAGCATTTTCTCCATTTAAAGCCTATTTTACATGTGAAAAAATGTTTTAGAAAATTACCCTCCAAGATTGCAATTTTATAAGCCATTTCTACAAATAGAACTGTTTTACATGAAGAAATAGGTGCTTATAAAATTGCCCTGGCTATACATGGTAAAAGTATGTGCACTCATACCTATAATAAGTGGAAGCCTGGAATTCTCAGTCTCCATCTGCTGGAAGGGGGAGAAGACCTGGTAGTCTGGACTGGATTGGAGGGACGCTATGGAAAAACTAATTTATAAACACATTTTTCTGCCAGCCAGAGAGCAGCATTCCCATGTTAATCAGCTGCTTGAAAACTGCCTTTCCTAAATCTAGAAAAAAGTCCATATGTTCTTCCACACCATAGGTGTAATTTTATAACAGGTCACCTATGTGTGCAGGCCAAGCAGATGCCATTTCTAGACTATTTTATAAAGACACATAGGGGCACATAGGCAGAAATTATTGCTAGACTGAAGCTATGAACATTTACATCTGCTTGAGAGAAGATGTACATGCTGATGCATATTTTATAAAATATGTATGTAAATTGTGATTTTGTCCATGCTCCCGCCCTATTACACACTTACATGAGTTATATAAAAGTACGAACCTTCTTGCTGCCATGCATAGTATTACATGCATAATTCCTGGATTAATTTTATAAATGCTGTTTTATGCACGGGAAAAATTACCACCATCTGTACTTTTAGCTGCATGGAGAGAAGGAGTTCCCAGCGATGTATTTAGGTTGCGATAGAAAAAAATACACCAAGTAAATTGCATTTTGAACTCTATGTGCATACTCCTCCAGAAAAATTCTACCTACAAAAAAGCAGGCATAAGTCACGGTGCTTATTTTTTTACCTGAGAGAAGGTTAACCATGAAAATATACAGGTATTTTCAGTTAAGGAACTGGGGCAAAATCTACAAGTAAGATACATGCTCTGCCTATCACAACGCTGACAGCTTGAAAATTACCTCCAGACTCAGAAGGCCAAAATGAAGAATGTTAACAAAATTGATGAACAAAGCGACAAACAAACTGGAAGGTCCAGATTTACTAAAACATCACATTCAAATGCACTGGGCATGGAGACCAAACAGAAATCCAATAAGCTATTATTAATGCGGCTGCAGTGTCAGATATAGAGTTTCCTGTATTGTACTTGGCCATTATCATGTGCAGAAGCTGAAGATTTCCATATATGTTTAGTGCCCAATTGGTCATACATAACAATCCTCTTATAAATAAGGAAAATCCTTTATATGTATTCTTATTTTTTGACTCTCTGCAGGTGGGATAACTCACTTGCTTTTTAGTGCCAGTGAAATTTGTACTATGTTACATGTTAAAATGGATGCACCTGGCAGATTTTGGAGAAAGAAATGATCTCAGAGCCATGTACTTTGAGTTTCTGAAGATAACTATTCATGTTCTGCATGAGGGATTGGGGGGGGGGTGGAGAGTGCAGGCAAGAGTCAGGAAGGATAATAAAGCAAACTAACAACTCAGCAGTCAATACAGAAGACCAGTTAGCAGGTCAGCTTCCAAATTAACGTCTTGGTTTAGCTTCACAAATCATTACTGTAAGCAATTAACATCCTGACATACCAATAAGCTCACTTGTCCTGCAGCAGAGAAACTGTAACTTTTAAAAACCTCTTAGCTAATCAGAATGAATCAAACACTAAAACTGCATATACTTTATACATGCACACATAAAGGTTCCAGAAAATATAATTCTATAAAAGGTCCTTTTGAATTGCATTAAATTCAAACAAATGTGTACCTAATAGAGGTATAAACAAATGTTCAACTTACTTATCTTCATGCTCATAAATATTCAGCCCTAGAGAATCCACCCCCAACCAGAGGTCAGTTCCTTTCTTGTTTTTGATTTCAAAATAGTTGATCCCATACATCTCCAAGTCCTGGGCAATCTTCAGATACTCAAGCATGGCTTCCTCTCTACGTAAGAAAATAAAACAAAGTAAAAAATAATATCCTCAGAAAGCTACACTCTGAAGTTATTTATATTCAGCGCATCAAATCAGTAGGCAGTATCACATGTGGAGCAGCACGGGTACAACTAAATTACTTACCTGTAGCAGGCAGGGCTGGACCCAGAGCTTATTCAAGATGTTTGCGCCCTAGGCAAATCTTAAGCTTTACAATCGTGCCCCCCCTCTTACAAAATCTATTGTTTATCTTTTGAATGCGTTGCCTTCCTCCCCCCCAGAAGTTGCTGCCCTAGGCGACCACCTAGTTTACCTAATGGTTGGGTTGGCCCTGGTACATAAGAACATAAGAAATGCCATACTGGGTCAGACCAAGGTCCATCAAGCCCAGTATCCTGTTTCCAACAGTGGCCAATCTAGGTCATACGTACCTAGCAGTATCCCCAAGAGACACAGGTTCCACAATGCTTGTATTGGGTCAAGCATTGATATCCTGGGTCCCTTTTTAATAATGATTTATGGACCTTTCCTCCAGGAACTTGTCCAAACCTTTTTTAAACCCAGCTACACTAACAGCCCTTACTACATCCTCTGGTAACAAATTCCTGAGTCTGATTACACGTTGAGTGAAAAAATATTTTCTCTTATTTGTCTTAAATAGTTTACCCTGTAGCTTCATTACATGTCCCCTAGTCTTTTTATATTCTGATAGTGTAAACAATCGATCTACGTTTACCCGTTCCACTCCATTCATTAATTTATAGACCTCTATCATATCTCCCCTCAGCCGTCTCTTTTCCAGGTTGAAGAGCCCTAACCTTTGTAGCCTCTCTTCATAAGAGTAGCCTTCATTCCCCTTTACCATTTTGGTGGCTCTTCTCTGTACCTTTTCTAATAACACTATATCCTTTTTAAGATACGGCGACCAGAATTGCACACAATATTCAAGGTGTGGTCGTACCATGGAAAGATACAGAGGCAATATAATATCCTTTGTTTTATTTTCCATTCCTTTCCTTATGTTACCTAGCATTCTATTTGATTTCTTAGCAGCCGCTGCACACTGGGCGGAGGGTTTTAACATGTTATCCACGATGACTCCTAAATCTTTTTCCTGGGTGGTGGTTCCCAATGTGGAACCTTGCATTGTGTAACTATAGTGTGGGTTGTTCTTTCCTAGGTGCATAACTTTGCACTTGTCCACATTAAATTTCATCTGCCATTTGGATGCCCAGTCTTCCAATTTATCAAGATTCTCCTGCAGTTTTCCACAATCCTCTTGGGTTTTAACAACTTTAAACAGTTTTGAGTCGTCTGCAAATTTGATAACCTCACTAGTTATTACCTTTTCCAGGTCATTTATGAATACGTCAAAAAGTAGTGGACCCAGTACAGATCCCTGGGGTACGCCACTATTCCCCTTTTTCCATTGGGAAAATTGGCCATTTAGCCCTACCCTCTGCTTTCTATCTTTTAACCAGTTCCCGATCCACAATAGTACACTGCCTCCTATCCCATGACTTTTTAGTTTTGCCAAAAGTCTCTGATGAGGGACCTTGTCAAAGGCTTTCAGAAAGTCCAGATACACTATATCAACCGACTCACCATTGTCTACCTGTTTATTCACACCTTCAAAAAAACATATCAGATTAATAAGACAAGATCTTCCTTGTTTAAAGCCATATTGGCTGTCTCCCATTAGCCATGACTATCTATATGCTGTGTAATTTTGTTCTTTATGATGGTTACCATATTCCCCGGTACTGACGTCAGATTCACCGGTCTGTAGTTTCCCAGATCACCCCTGGAACCCTTTTTAAAAATTGGCGTTACATTGGCGATCCTCCAATCTTCAGGTATTACAGATGATTTTAATGAAAGTTCACAGATTACTAATAGCAGGTCTGCAATCTCATATTTAAGTTCTTTCAACACTCCGGTCCAGGTGATTTGCTACTATTCAGTTTATCAAATAGTTGTAATACATCTTACTGGTGTAGCGATATGTCTCTCAATTCCTCTGCAGTATCACCTTTAAATACCACTTCAGTTTTGGGTAACATCCCTACATCTTCCTCAGTAAAGACCGAAGCAAAGAATTCAATCAGTCTCTCCGCTATAGCCTTGTCTCCTCTTACTGCCCCTTTACTCCTCTATCATCTAACGGTCCAATTGACTCTCTCACAGGCCTTTTGCTACGAATGTACTTGAAAAAATCTTTATTTCGTGTTTTTGCTTCCGTAGCAAGTTCCTTCTCAAATTCTCGCTTTGCCTGCCTTATCAATGCTTTGCATTTAACTTGCCACTGCTTGTGCTGTTTCCAGTTTTCGTCGTTTGGCTCTTTTTTCCATTTCCTAAAAGATGCTTTTTTGGCAGCAACAGCCTCTCTGACCTCACCTTTAAACCATGCTGGCAGTTTTTTGGACTTTCTTCCACTTTTCTTAATGTGTGGAATACAGCTGGTCTGGGCTTCCAGGATAGTATTTTTAAACAACACCCAAGCTTGATGTAAGTCTTTAACCTTTGTAACCACTCCTTTTAGTTTTTTCTTAACTATATTCCTCATTTTATCATAGTCTCCCTTTCGAAAGTTGAAAGGTAGTACTGTGGATTTCTTTACTATCCCTACTCCACTAATTAAAACAAACACGATCATGCTATGATTACTATTGCCAAGTGGCCCCAACACCCTTATTTCTTGCACCAGATCTGGTGTTCCACTAAGGACTAGGTCCAGTATGGCTTCCCCTCTGGTCGGTTCATGAACCTGCTGCTCCAAGAAGCAGTCATTGATTTCATCTAGAAACTTTATCTCCCTAGCATGTCCTGCCGTGACACTGACTCAGTCGATACCGGGGTAATTGAAATCACCCATTATTATTACTGTGCTGGGACTTTTGTTAGCTTCCTTGATTTCTTTGAGCATTTCATCATCCATTTGTTCATTCTGGCCAGGCGGTCGATAGTACACCCCCACTGCCATCACCTTCCCCTTCATACATGGAATTTCAATCCTAGAGATTCTACAGCAAATTTTGTTGCCTGCAAAACTTTAATCCTTTCTGACTCAATGCCCTCTCTAACATAGCGCGCAACACCTCCACCAATTTGATCAGTTCTATCATTACGATATAGTTTGCATCCAGGTATCACAGTGTCCCACTGGTTATCCTCCTTCCATCATGTCTCTGAGATTGCAATCATATCTAACCTCTCATTTAGTGCTATACATTCTATCTCTCCCATCTTATTGTTTAGACTTGTAGCATTTGCATACAAGCATTTTAGAGACTGTATTTTATTAATATTAATCTGGCTATTGGTAGGCATGGGCAATTTGGAATCTTTACGCTCTGCACCATACTCAAGGGCATTTGGGCTACTTTACTCTTTTTTGGAACCTCACTGCTTTTGGTAGTATCCTTCAAGGATACCTTCTTCCGAACCATGCGCTCTTGGGCGACTGTCAGCTTTCCCCTATTTTCTAGTTTAAAAGCTTCTCTATCTCCTTTTTAAAGGTTAATGCCAGCAGTCTGGTTCCATCCTGGTTAAGGTGAAGCCCATCCCTTCGGAAAAGCCCCTCCTTTCCCCAGAATATTCCCCAGTTCCTAACAAATCCAAAACCCTCATCCTTGCACCATTGTCTCATCCACGCATTGAGACTCCGGAGCTCTGCCTGCCTTTTGGGTCCTGCACGTGGAACGGGAAGCATTTCGGAGAACGCTACCCTGGAAGTTCTGGATTTCAACTTCCTACCTAAAAGCTTAAATTTAGCCTCCAGAACTTCCCTACCACATTTTCCTATATCACTGGTACCGACATGTACCAAGACAGCAGACTCCTCCCCAGCACTATCTAAGATCTTATCTAGGCGGTGCGTGAGGTCCGCTACCTTCGCACCAGGCAGGCATGTTACCAGGCAATCCTCATGTCCACCAGCCACCCAGCTATCTACATGCCTAATGATTGAATCACCAACTATAACAGCTGTCCTAACCCTTCCCTCATGGGCACATGGCCCTGGAGAAACGTCCTCAGTGCGAGAGGGTTTACGTCACCTGGAGGACAGGTCCTAGTTACAGGATCACGTCCTGCCACACCAGGGTGATTCTCTCCTGTCATTTGATCTCTCTCCTCCATGGCAACAGGGATGCTGCCAGACTGGAGGTGGGACTTCAGGACTATATCCCTGTTGGTCTCGTCCATGTACTTCTCTGTCTTTCTTATGTCTTCCAGGTCTGCTACTCAAGCCTCTAGAGAATGGACTTGTTCTCTGAGAGCAAAGAACTCCTTGCACTTAGTGCATACGTAAGACCTCTCACCAACTGGGAGAAAATCATACATGTGACACTCAATGCAAAAGACTGGAAAGCCCCCATCTCACTGCTGGACTGTTGTCTGCATCTTAGTTTAAAGCTTGTGTTTAGGTTTTTAAATTCTGTACTTACTAAGGGTTGGTGTAGATGCTTATACTAATAAAAGTGTATCTAATACCTCTAATATACCTTGTTCACCTGAAGCTTAATTAATCTCAGCTCCTCAATGTATGACTGATTTGGATAAAGAGCTGCACCTGAGAGCAGCCCCTTTCCTCTAATACGTGTAAGTACCTATAAAGCAGATAATAATGTTTCTCTGTAATTCATCTATGGAAGCATTTTATACATCAAATGGAACTCCTGGCTATTGAGGTCTCAGATACCATAGGCTGCCACTGTTTTCATGAAAGATCCAGTGGACTAATGCCTAAACATACATCAATGACCTCTTACTTAAACCTTTAGCCATATGGGTGTTCTCCTGAAAAGAATTTTTGATGTGAATTATTCTTCGATACTTCAATATTTCAATACTTCAATATTTCAATACTTTAATCGACCATACTACTTAGCATCAAATAATAAACCAGTGCTTAGCTGTGCGATGGATTCCCGACGCTTATTCATGCGCTATGAGATGCGTTTCTCCAACTGGTTTCATCAGGGGAAATTGTTCACATCGTCACTGATATAGTACCGGTCTGATTCAGTTAGGCTTTGTAGCAACACTGACCATTGACAAAGCCTTTCTTCAGAAACTTTTAAGAAGTGCCACCGCACATGCGAACCATGCAGGACTGACCCATTATTTGGTTTTCTGTGAAGCCATTAAGACACATCACCATTGTGGTCACTTAATTTTTCATAATGATTAAAATTTCTTTTTTCTTTGTCACTGTCATGTGGATGGTCATCTCATTAGTGTTTGCTAGTCAGGTTTTACCAGTCATTTCTAAATTCTATTGTTTTTCTGCATACGCGCCATCAGGCCATATTTTTTAGGGCTTGTGATGTCTCCCCTGTATCAATTTTCAAAATCAAATCATTTTGATTTCACTGTAGATATTTTTTTCAGTAATATCCACGGGTAGTGCAGCAAGATCATATCCAGATTGAATACCCACAGTTGATGCATGCAGTGCCATGGGCCTGATCATGATCCTTCTTGATGCCACTTGTGTTCTAATAGGAGAAAGACAGGGCTTCATGGCACTCATTAGCAATATGAGAGAATCTTCGTCACTACCAAGTTTAGTCCATCAACATTAGTATCGAAGGTATCGGTCTCACAGGGTCAGGGAGCTGTACTGCATGCTGAGGATGCATTGGCATCAGGAGTGTATCGATCAGCCTCAATGTTGAGCTTTGATAGAGCCCACAGGGTTTGAGAATTGACTAATTCCTGCTTGAAGAAGAGGAAGTATTCATCTTCTTCATCAATGTTGAGAGATAAAGTATCTTGAATTTAATGGATAACAGGATCCAATACAACATGGTCTTACCAGAGTGAGATCAAGTCAAGCAAACTTAATCAATTTTTCTTAATGGGTGTCCAAAGATGTAAAGTGTGAAGCAAGTGCTGGATATGGTACATGCAGAGTTCAATAGGGCCTTGGCACTGCTCCACAAGGAGGCTCATAAGGAAATATGTAATGAAGATTCGATGTGCAACAGCTCCATAAGGCCTTCTAAATGACCTGGTATTCCAAAGGAGCAAGAGGAAACTGCTTAGCTAAAAACAGAATTTTTAAAAAATGCTACTTTCTCCCCCAACCAATCTCTAAAAAGTGGAAGCCAATTCAGTTTTATGACAAAAGCAGCACAGAAATCAAAGTGATCAGACCAATGTGACTTTTATACAGCCTCAATAGTGCATTCACTCACTTCAACATTCCTTGATGCTCTGCATGCCAGACCTGGATTCGTTCCTCCCACTGCTCTCTGGAAAGTTTGTGCTGGTCCAAAACTCTAAAAGAAAAAAAATCTGAATGGTCACACAGATTAAGAAGAAACAGGCTTAATTCTGATTTGCTTTTTCCTGGGTTCATATTTCGATGATCCCCCGCTGGAACTCCCTTCCGAACCAGATCCGAAACAGAGACCTCTTCACATTCAGGAAACAGTTAAAAACCCTCCTGTTTCATGAATATCTTGGATCTGAGATGGACATCTCTCACTGACTGCCAGCTCCTGTCAGTCCCCATCCAGACTCAATCTGTTCTAACCCCTCCCCCCTCCTACCAACTGAGAGACTCGCGTCAAACGTCTAGTAATGTTACTTTCTGTTTAAATCATCAATGTTGGCCCCCCTTTCTCTGTCGAGCTGATTATTGTACCCCCACCTTTCTATCAAACCGCTTTGACCCGGTGAAAAGCGGGATATAAATGCAGCTAAATAAATAAATCTAAGGCTACAATCCCATAAACTCCCACTCACAGACAATAAAGCAATGGAGAAATTTTCCATACCTGTTAACTTCCTTTCTTTGAATCCTGCTAGACCGATCCAAACAAATGGATTATGGTCCCCAGCCAGCAGGTAGAGGCAGACCAGAGCAACTTTCAGTGATGTCATTAGTTGTATATACAATGGTGCAGTACTGAGAGAAGCCAGTAAGAGACTTTCCAAGCAGAAAGCAAGTATGAAAAACTCCAAAAACTAAAAACAGTCTTCCAAGGAAGATCCTGAATTGTTTTAGCAGGATTCAAGAAAAGGAAATTAACAGTTATGGAAAATGTCTCCTCTCTTCTCATCCTGCTAGACCAGTCCAGACAAGTGAAAAGTACCCAACCAGTTAGAACCCAGAGCAGGAGAAAGACAACACTCCATCTCACATGTTCAGCATATAGTGCTTCACAAAGGTGCTCAAAGACCAGATAGTCAGCTTATATATGTTCCACAGAAAGAACAAGGCAGATTCTACCCAGGATGCTTGTGCCCAAGTGGAGTGAGCTCTGACTCCAACTGGCACACATTTCCCACACAGAAGGTAGGCTGAATTGGTCAGATGTGATAGGGGCCCAATCTGAGTAGAACAGCCATAGACACCTCCCGACTGCCTGTTCTTCTGAAGGGACCCACTGGATTTTATTGGCAGGGCTTACCAGCTCTCAAGAAGGCAACTGCTAAGTCTCGAGATTGTTGGGAGCTCTGAAAGGATTAACTCTTCTTGAGTTTATACCCACAGAAGAAATAGGGCATGACTGAAATCTTTCTGGCTCTCCACTGAGTCCTGTATAAGCAGCCTCTGGAACTCCTGGGCCTATCTTCTGGGAACTTCTGTGAGTAAGCTTTTCCAAGTTCTTTCACCAGCTTTTCCAGGTCCTTCCCAAACAGCAACCTGCCCTTAAAAGGGAGCTTGCTCAGCTGCAGCTTGGATGCAGCATCGACAGACCAATTCTGGAGCCAGAGTCACATCTGGACCATCAACACCACTGCCATGGACTTAGAGAATATCTTGATCAAGTTGTAGAGGACATCCGCTGCAAATAATACCCTATGCTTGAATCTTCCTAACTCTGGGATGCCCAGCAATTGTTGGATCCAGTGTAACTCAGACTACTATGCCCACACCAAGTACTGCCTGCATATCCAAGGCCAAAGCTATCAAGGCATTCTTGAGAAGGGCATTCATAATCTCACCATGAGTCTCTTTAAGTGTAATACCACCTTACACCAGAATAGTTGTGTGCTTTGTCACCTCTGTGATGAGGACATCCATTTTAGGGACCCTAAAGAGCTGTTCCATCTCCCCTTGCAGCAGACAATACAGCTGAGCCAACACATTAATGCCCCTCAGCTCCAGCAACAGTGTCTCCCATTGAGAAATCACAAGCTTTTTCAAGGGCTGAGGGAAGGGAAAGAAGCCAGAGGAACATTGTAAGCCCTCCATGATAGGGTCCACTTGTGAAACCTCTACTGGAAGGGGCTCTGTAATCTGCAGAGCCATCATGACGTCTGAATAAGGATGGAAAAATCCTCCCTGTGAAAAATATACTTCACTTATGGATCCTCTCCCTCCATCAGGGGAAACTCCCATTCGTCTATTGAGTTGCCCACAGGGATTCCTCCCCTTCCTCGCCTTCCCCTGAAGGGGACAGGGCTGCACTCTCAGGGACAGATAGGTGAAAAAGAAAGGTGGGGCAGTTAATCCATTGCCATCAAAGGAGGAGATGCCAGAGAACTCCGAGTCTCCCACAATGGGGACTGCCATGCAGCTACCAAAGACTGAGGAGAGCCTGCGAGCTATTTCAGTTGCTACTGTTCAAAGCAAGCTGAGAATGGGTCCTGGGGCTCCAGAGAACCCCTACAGGCCTGCCAACTTGAGCCCACAGCCACCTCACCATACTCCCTTTCAGCTGGGACTATTCAGCCATCCAAGATGGCTGCCCAGCTAGCCGGTGGGAAAATCATGGATGTGGCAGAGGCAGCAACATTGACAAGGGGCCATAGGCCCCCTGTGGGGGACCCTGACATGCTGAAAAAATGTGCCTGAGGCTTCTCTATCACACTCAGGGCAAAAAGAGCCAGCCACAGAACTCACTTGACAAGAGTTACAAGCAGCACACCTCCATGCAGCAGAGTTATTTATTTATTTATTTTATTTTACAGTTTTTATATACCGCGCTTTTTGGTATCAGCGCGGTTTACAGATAACAAATTTTCGCATTAGAACAATCTTTTGCTTACATTATAACAGGGTCAGTAACTTGGAGATAACATGGGAAACTATATACAAGTTATGTACAGAAAATATATTACCTCTGGCAATTACAGTTCAAGTTGGGGTCATAAATTTGGGTGCAGAGGGACTAGTTCGTGTTCTGTATTGACTAAGTTTTTGGGATGTCTGCAGCTGTGTGGGTGATTTGCGAAGTAAGTGGAGGAAGCGTGGAGTTGTGGCCTAAAAGGTGATGACAGAATAGGTAATGTTTAAGGACCTTTCTAAATTGGGAGAGGTCTTTTATTGATCGGATGTGAGGAGGGAGATTGTTCCAACAAGTTGGGGCGAATAAGGTAAAGGCCCTGTCTCTGGTTGCTTGGTTACATTTAGTGTATTCCTTAGGTATGACAAGGGTATTAGTGGCTGCGGATCTTCTCGGTCTGTTCGTGGGGGTGTTGATAATAAGTGATGAGAGTGACGGTGGGGCAATTTGATTAATAGCTTTAAAGGACAGCAGGAGTGCTTTGTAAGTTATCCTGGCTTGTAGGGGTAGCCAGTGAAGCTCTGTTAATATGGGGGTGATGTGGTCTCTACTAGAGGTGCCACATAGGATGCGGGCTGCTGAGTTCATTGCCATTTGGAATGGGCTGAGGGAGTTCTTGGGTAGACCATGCAGGATGACATTAGCGTAGTCAAAATGTGGTGTTACAAGGGCTTGGAAGATGGTTCGGAAGTCGTTAGGGGCGAGTAGAGGTCTTAAGGGCTTCAGCGTTCTTAATTTGTAGTAAATGGATTTGACGGTCTGCTTTATGTGATCTTTGAAGGTCAGTTCTTGGTCGATGGTGACTCCCAAGTAGCGAATAGATGGTTTACACGGTAGTTCAGCATCTCTCACCTTCAATGTTGCAGGGGGGGAAAATTTCTTATTCCTGGTTACGAATAGGACTTCCGTTTTCTTGAAGTTTATTCGCAGATTCTGGGTTAGGAGCCAATCTGCAATTGCGTTGAAGCAAGTGATTATTTTGGAGAAGTCAGGGGCATTGACTTTTATTGGAGTGAATATCAGAACATCGTCTGCATAGATCAAGCTGGAGGCGTTAAAAGACCTGATGATGTCACAGATTGGTTGCATATATATATTGAATAGAAGAGCTGATAATGAGGATCCTTGGGGTACACCCTGTTGTTGCTGAAAAGGATCCGAAGTTGAAGATCCTATCCGCACCTGTTGCCAGCGGTTAGTTAGATAGGATCTACACCATTCCCAAGCTGATCCTTGGACTCCTTTTTCTTGAAGACGGTGAAGAAGTTGCAAATGGTTAACTGAGTCGAACGCTGCCGAGATGTCGAGGAAGATGAGGATGAACCCATTTTCAATTTTGTCAATCCCTCTTGATAAGGTGTTGATGAGTAATGTAAGAAGGGTCTCTATGCCGTGGGATTCACGGAATCCATGTTGGCAGGGATCAAGAGGAGCTGAAATATCTATATGCTGCTGCAATTGGATTTGCACCACCTTCTCAATGACTTTGGCTAGAAGGGGTATACTTGAAATTGGTCGATATGAATCAGTTTTCTCTGGGTCAAGTTTACTGTTTTTCAGGAGAGGGCGTATTGATGTTTGCTTGAGAGATGATGGGAATGATCCAGTTGTGAAGGAAAGATCCATGATAAGGGCAAGTGTGGGGCTCAGTTCAGCACGCAAAGCTCTGATCCAGTAGGCAGGACATGGATCGTTTGGGGCTGTGGTAGTATTCAAGGTAGCAATAAGGTCAGTGATGGATTTCACAGTGGGAGCTACAAAATTTCTTAGAGGCTGAGTAATTGATACGGGGTTGGGTATATAACTTGGTGTGGAGTTCGTGTTAATGGTTTTAGATTGAAGGTGGTTGGCAAATGACTGAGGTTGGATTGATATTGTTTGGTTGGAGGAGGGTGCCTTGGTTAAGGATTTAGCGATGTTGAAGAGGTCTCGTGGTTTGTTTAGCGATCGGAGAAGGGTTTCTGTATGATGTTCCCTCATCTTTTCAGCTATTTTCTCCCGGTGTTTCTTTAGGGTGTTTTCGTAGTCGATTTGGTCAATTGGAGAACGTGATCTGCGCCATTTTCTCTCCTGTTTTCTCAGATTCTGTAGGGATAGTTGAAGTTCAGTGGAGAACCATGGTTTTGGGCTTCTATTTTTTCGAGATGTGCTGGGTGCCGGTGGTCTACATGAGGAAGGTAGTCGTGAAAAGGAGTTCAGGGTGGTGTACCAATTGTTGATCAGCTCATCAAGGTCATTGGTTGGTAGACGAAGAGTTGGAAGAGCACGGCTGATGAAGTCATCCTTGTCGAGCGTTTTGAAGCGGGCTGTTGGACCTGATGAGATTATATTTGTCTGTCTTGCTGGGATACTGTTTTGCTGATGTGGGACTTGGAAGGATAACAGATCATGGTCAGACCATGGGACAGGGGTATGGGATAGGTTATAGTTGGTGTTCGCTGTCGACTCAGGCGCAAAAATGAGATCAAGGGTGTTACCCTTGAGGTGTGTAGGGGAGCTAACTAACTGCGAGTAGTTAAGGTCAGCCATAGCTTCAAGGAATGTGGTAGAATGGCTATGGTGAAGTGAGGAGAGGTTAAAGTCACCCATTAACCAATTGGATTTGTGTGTGCTTACTGGGTTGCATGCAAGCTCTATTATACTGGATAAATCTTCTGGGGGTGAGGATGGGGCTCTGTATATGAGATTTAGGATGATATGTTTGTTAGCTATAGTAACTAGGTCCATGTATGTGGTACTCCTAGAGAAAAGTAGATTAAATTGAAGGTTAGTTCGTGACAGAATGAGGACTCCACCTCCTCTTCGGTCTGTTCTGTGACATGTGTGTATTGAATATTCTGGGGGAATGAGTTGGTTTATGAGGACATTGTCTGTGTCTGCTAGCCATGATTCTGTGACCAGTAGGATGTCTAGTTTCAGCTTTGTGATAAGATCTGTAATGGCTGGCCACTTTTTACGTACTGAGCGGGAGTTGATGAGTGCACAGTTTAAATTAGTATGTGCGGGAACAGGATTGGGTTTGGAACTACTAATAGTGTTGAGTGAGATATATAGTAGATGGGAGTGCCTAACATAGTGTTGATGTGGAGCTGAGTTATGGTGGGAGGACTGATATCTTCTTCCTAGAGTATGCAATATCGGGATCCTGTGTGAGGTGGGAGAGCATGCTGCTGTATTTTGAGTGGTGTTAGTTAACAGATACAGGCTAACTACTGCAAGTAGCGAGAGAGCCATGGTTACAGCAATGGGAGGGTGCAATGTAGAGTGATATAGATCAGTAGAAGCAGTAAATACAGATTAATAGTAAATACAGGTTAACTGGTTAGGGTACTGAGCAGAGGTAGTAGGCAAGCAATTGTATTACAGTAAGGCTTATCTAGAATGAACAATGTATTCTGTTAACAAGATACAGTAGCAATTCTTACTTCAAAGGAGGTCTATTTGTAACAGAGTACCAAGATTTGAAATTCTATCTAGTATATTCAAGTCTACTGTTACCTTACAGATGTAGTAGAGGTGGATTACCTAGGTTAGTTGTTAGGGTATATCAGAGTCTCAGTTTAAGTGTTCTGATGCTTTCCTGACGCGGGAGACTGGTTCTATTTCAGGTGAGCGTTCTGGTAGCACTCCTGACGTGCCACAGCCTAAGGGCCACGCCAAAGGGCCCTCTAGCGAGGCCCTCAGGCGCGGGTGCGCTTGCCGGCGGGTCACTTTATAGAGGCTGCTGAGACCTCCCACAACCCCGATTGGGTTGGAGTGCAGGAGCGGGAAGCCGATGTTCCCCCTGTGCTCTACCCTGATCGGGGAGCTCGCTGAAGATGGCTGCTTAATTTCACTGCTCTCTCCTGCCGGCGGCACACTTTAAACACGCCGCTGAGACCTCCCACAACCCCGATTGGGTTGGAGTGCAGGAGCGGGAAGCCGATGTTCCCCCTGTGCTCTACCCTGATCGGGGAGCTCGCTGAAGATGGCTGCTTAATTTCACTGCTCTCTCCTGCCGGCGGCACACTTTAAACATGCCGCTGAGACCTCCCACAACCCCGATTGGGTTGGAGTGCAGGAGCGGGAAGCCGATGTTCCCCCTGTGCTCTACCCTGATCGGGGAGCTCGCTGAAGATGGCTGCTTAATTTCACTGCTCTCTCCTGCCGGCGGCACACTTTAAACACGCCGCTGAGACCTCCCACAACCCCGATTGGGTTGGAGTGCAGGAGCGGGAAGCCGATGTTCCCCCTGTGCTCTACCCTGATCGGGGAGCTCGCTGAAGATGGCTGCTTAATTTCACTGCTCTCTCCTGCCAGCGGCACACTTTAAACACGCCGCTGAGACCTCCCACAACCCCGATTGGGTTGGAGTGCAGGAGCGGGAAGCCGATGTTCCCCCTGTGCTCTACCCTGATCGGGGAGCTCGCTGAAGATGGCTGCTTAATTTCAAACATGGCCAAAGGGAAAAAACTGTGAAGAAAAACCCGATTAAAGAAACAGAACCAAAAATTACAAGAAGGAAAAAAGTAAACATGCAGAAACATAATACTGAGAGGGAAAGAGGGCCAGGGCCTAAACTTACCAATCCCCCCTTCAGGTCCCTGTGGAGTCCTCTTATCTACTCTCCGGCCCACTAATGCTGGAACCCGTGGATAAGAGTGCTGGACACATGACAACTGTTGGCTCACGGAGACAATGGGGGCACTCAAGCTGCAAGCAAACAGTGGGCCCATGTCTCAACACACAGGCCACAAGACTGTGATCTGGGTCAGGAGAGACAGGCCTATCTGCACTGCTGCACCAATCCACACAACTTGTCAGAATACTGGATTCTCTCAGTGCTGCACTTAAAGTTGTTCTGGTCTGCCTCCGCCGACTGTCTGGGGACCATAACCCAATTGTCTGGATTGGTCTAAAAGGATGATAAGAAAAAATAAATAAAGATCGAAGAGTTTCATGAAGCCCCTGTATCATGCAAAACAGGTTGGCCCTGTGTTCATAATTAGTCAGGCATGCTCGCCATATGGTATACCAATCAGTAATTCTTTGTGCCTGATGAGCGCTTACCCCTCCCAGAATGGCACAGTTTCCAAAGATTAGAAATCATGTTGGACAGCTCAGCCCTGTCAGGATAACTCACCGTTTGGGTAGAAGACGATCTGAACTGAGGTACCCAGGTTTATGCAGATCTTTGATGTAGTCCCCATACTTGGCCTGCACCGCATAAGAGCCAAGGAGGACAGCAGTTTCAGGTGGACAGTAGATTTCATCACTAAGGATGCTTTCCTTCACCTGCAGGAAGAAGAACTTCTGGGTTATGTCCTGGATCAGCTCCTCGGACACATCTTCTGGGAAAAACTTGGCACGGAATTTGAACTGTAGGGTGTTATCTTTCTTGATCTCCTGCGCAGAGACCTGTACAGTAAATAAAAAGAGCATTAACAAGAAAAAAAAAACAACTCCACACTAAGAGAACACAATGCAAAATCCAGTTTTATTCTTCATTAAATGAAATGTAGTGTGGAAATTTTCTTACAAGTCTAGCAAGTCACAGCATGTTTTAAAGAAGTTAATTACTACTGAATTGTTGTCGGAGGTCAGTATTGGTATTTTAACATACAATTTTGCTAATGAGCAGCTGGCTTGTTTGGCAAATAATAATTACAGTATAACATCTTGTTGCAGGTTCAGATTTAAGTGCAGGCTACTAAAGCAGTGTAAAAATGAAACGGCACAATTATTAGTTACATTCCTAGAGTTAAGACCCTTTTATTTATATTAAGTTTTGGACAAAAATACATTTACATGGTTCCACATAAAATAGTAAATGTGTTCTAATAGGAACTCCGAAACAGAAAATACTGTGAGCAAGTAATAATTAACTTTCTTGTGGCTTTTAATTTAAATAGTAAACTAAAGGAGAAAAAAGACATCAGTACTTATCTTAAAAATCACCTGGCAAAGGCCGTTGTTTTACTTCTACACTTCATTAGGTATATTTTGGACAACCTGACAGCATGAGTGTTCTCATTCAGTTTATTCAGTTTCATTTGTATTTTTTATGTATCCTGCCAATGTTGGCTCCGCACCTTCTTCCTTCTCATATTGCGCATGTGTGGGCGTCCTCTTCCCTTCTGCGTGTCAACTGAGCTTTGACGGCAGTTTTCTTGAGGTACGTGTTTTCCTTCAGCAGAACGTTTCACGCTCTTTATGACTCTACTTCTGTTTTAAGATATCAGATTGGTTTGAGATTGTGCTCTCCTTACATTGAGCCTCTTAGTTTTACGTCATTTTATTTCCTATGCAAACGTATTATCGGTTCCCCTTACACCTACGTTGCTTTTGGTTCATATATAGAAATGCTATTGCATTACCCATATGTTTCTTTTCCTTTGCAAATTTAAAGCAGGTTTATAAGGGTCAGTAGCCACATTTTATCCTGCAATTATATTGGTCTTTAGGACTACAGTCGTTAATATTCTTTAACTTGGTTTAATTTTATTTTATTTTTCTGTAAATGTTACCTTTGATCTCCAGGTGACCCTTTGTACCCACATGGCTTTTTGTCTCATATATAGAAATGCGATTGGATTACCCATGTGGTTCTCTTCTTTTATAAATTGAAGCAGGTTTATAATAATGGTCAGTAGCCACATTAGTGTTTCTGATTAATCTGATCTTGCAATTATATTGATCTCCAGGATTACAGTCGTTGGTAATCTTCTGTATTTTTAAAAAAAATTTTTAGAATGTACAGGCTATATATACATATACACATTTTTTGTAATATGCTGGCCTTTCTCCATACTCGAAAGCTGCCATTATCCCCTACTTTTGACATCATATGGTCATAATTGTAATACTTATTGGGCAATTTGTTTACATATTGTGGTTTGATCCCTCAATGTTTCCACTGACTCACTCCTATTGTTTTTTAGATAACCCCCTCTTTTTTGCATAAGTTATTGCCGTGACAGATGTATTTCACATCTCATTTGATTTCATATCCTGTCTTTGTCCTCCTCCTTCTGCGTCCTCCGATTGTTAGTTGCAATTTTGTGAGCAATGTTTTGCCATATGGTTTTATTATATTTTTAACTGTATTATTTATGTTTTCTAGCATTAGTATATAACCTATATGTTTGCACAAACAGTGTGAAGTAAGATTTATTTTATGAACTGCAACAGAGGTTAGTATTTAAATTTTACTTGCGCACATTTTGTATTAGCTCCCGAGCACTATTGCTTCAATTTTTATATTCATATTTATTGCATTATTGTTTGTATTTCTTATGTTCTTACATTGTTTTATATATTTATTGTTTTATGTCTTTTAATATTAGTGTTTGTAACGTTTTTATTTATAGGCTTGGCTTGTTTGTTCTTTTATCATTTTCATGATTAATATGTTTATGTTTTTAGTTTCTTGCCTGGCTAGCCCCTGACGAAGGGTACGAAACACGGCCTGTGTCGGGCGGCCGTTGGTTTAATAAAGGACTCTGTCTTTCCGTTTTATTCACGCCTGTGACTGTTTCTCTGATGCAGACACTGTCACACTTAGAAATTTCAGCCCATTGGTTAATACAAATGACAGCATTTTAAACACTTCAAGCACCATGTTTTTTGTTTAAAAAGATTTCCAGAAGAACATAGTGTAATGCCACTGGGTAAGGATGAACAACCTGTAATATTTCTTTTTCTGTAGACCTCAGATATGTTGAATTAACTTTGTTTTTTTCTTACAAGGTTTGAACATTTTTGAGCACAATTTTGTAAAGAAAAATTAAAAGATGTAAAGGAGGATTTTTTCTGACCAATGATTATTCCACTTTCTGGACCGTGATTTTGTATGCAATCAATTTTCAGATCATCTTCCTCCTTTAGGTTATTATTTAGATTAAAAGACAGAAGAAAGATTATTATTACTTGCTCCCAGTATTTTTAATTTGTATATGCGACATATCACTGGGTTCCTTTTTTGCAGTTGTGGTTTTCATCCTAATAGAAGCTACCATTACAGGTGCACAGCCATGAACATCCTACAATACATAAGCAGGTGGAAAGAGGAAAGCAATATTTTAATTTTTGGAAGTTAATAATTCCTTGTGTTCGAATTTGAAGGTTTACTTATTTTTCTTTCCAAGTCAAAGAAATATCAATCACACTAACCTGAGTCTATATGAAAAATAAAGATGTAAAGGAACATTCTTGTTCTTATGGTTGGAAGTTTGCAAATGTAATGTGTGCCTTCGAGTCATTGCTGACTCCTGGCAGCCCAGCAGCAACTGGGTTTTCTTGGCAGTGTGACTAGAAATAGATTGCCAGGCCTTTTTTCTGAGGCAATGGAGGGTTACACGATTTGCCAAAGGCCACAAAGAGTGCTAGTGGGAATCAAAACCTGGTCTCTTGGTTACCAAGCCAGTGTTCTAACCACTAGGCTACTCCTCCACTCCTGTTTGGAAGTTTAGGAAAGTTAAACAAAAAAAAAACCACAAACACACAAATACAAAAATAAAGTCCCCTCAAGATTAGGTTAACTGAAGGTCTGCCTGCAAGTTTTTGTGGACAGGCTCACTCCTCCTCTCTTTCTCCATGTCATATGGGGACATTTATCTCACATCTCTCCTATATGTTGCTCTCAACACACAACCAAGTCAGGAGCACAGTATGCCTGGAAATTTTCATGCACCCTTAGGGCCTGATTCTAAGGTGATTAGCGGGGCTGTACATCCCAGAGGTGCAGCCCTGCTAGCAGTCCTGCCAAATTCCAGTAACCTCTCTCCCTGCACGCACAGAGCCGCAGTGTGAGGAGAGCAGGATGGGGGCGACACAGGGGTGGGGTGTGAGCAGAACGGGGGCGGGCCGGGCACCCAGACATACATGGCCAATTCAGATCATGGCCCTGTACGTCTGGGGAGCACCAAGGGGACACACAACTTATTCCACCTCGGAGTTGGATTAAGCACTGGCGCCCATATGCCCCAGGCCCGTTCGCCCCCCCATGCAATGGAGCCACTGAAGGTAATGCCCCGCCGCCCAATCCTGGCCCCGGCAGACCCACTGGGTGTCGAGCAGCAGGAGAACTGGTCAGGCGGGTGTCCGTCACCAGCGCAACAGCGGGAGTGGAGGGAGGCCTGGCTGTCCTGCCGGCTGTACATCTCCCACAGCTGCTGAAGTTGCATGCCGGGCCGTCCCATTGCCCGGTCTTGCTACCACGGTGCAGAATCGGGTACAACGGGGCCCGTCCTAATCTGGGACATCTGGATGACCCAGACGTTGCCCCTTCCTGGATCGGGTTCCACGTCTAACAGATTGTCTTCACACCCGAAGAAGTTCTAGTTCACTTATTGCTGGGACACAGGGGTAGCATGGGAGCCAAGATGTTATGGCTACATTTTTCCTATGCTATGAGTGGTGATCAAGCACTTGGCATAGAGGAAGGGAGATGGCACAGCAGCTGCACATACAATGGGGACTCATGCAACATTCAGGGCTGATCATATAATTCAGAAGGACAGAGGAAGGACAGCTGCAGGTATTTCTCTTGCTAAGACCCCAGTCCAAAACAGAAGTTATGTCATCAGAAAATGGCTACAAGTAGGGCCAGATTATCACTAGTGAAAAAGTGGTGAATATATCTACTGTAGTACCGCTATAGAAATAAGAAATAGTAGTAAAGGAATGAGAGTGGTAACAGAAGATGATAGGTCATATGAGGGGAATAAATAATGTAATTGTTAAGTGGTTAGGTGAAGAAACACATGATCTCAAATCCGGCATGAAGTAGGTACAGGAAGGCATGAGGCTAGTTGTGAAATAGCGGGAGCCAGAGTCCTGAGAACAGAGCTTAATTTCAAAGAAGGACCAATACCTCAAAGGAGGATCACAGTGTAATACCAAACAGTGTCAGACCCTGCCTATTTCGTCAACAAAAAGAAGCCAGGCATAAAAGCGTATGGCACCGGAACATTCAGGGAGACTGGGAGAACAGTTTGCTATAAATTCAGCAGTAGACTGTGAAAGAACAAAGTTCAAAGCAAAACCAGAAAAATGCATTTTCACCTCTCTGATTTATTAGAAAATGTGTGTGAATTAATTTTAAAACAGCTCATCAAACCACTTTGGTTTAAGTTGAGATTTAGATAAGCTGTTCTTAATATGCATGGACCCATGTTTTCTAAAGAAAAATAACACATTGGAAAGTGCGCATTTAAAAGTGTGAAACAATGGCATATTTCTCCTTCCTCGAAAGTTAGATGTATGTTCCAAATACTGACATAGTAACATAGTAAATGATGGCAGAAAAAGACCAGTATGGTCCATCTAGTCTGCCCAGTAAGGTGGCAAGAGTAGGTGCACCTGCTGCTCCATGCAGGTCACCCCTCCCCATGTCTTTGTTTAGGGGTGACCCCACCGTTCTGTGTAGGGCACCCCTGTTTGTTGAGAAATTAGATAGTTATGTTTATTTTGATTTTATCCTGTTGCTATAAAGGGATCCACTGTGTCTGTCCCATGCCATTTTGAATTATAATCACTGTATTTGCCCCCGCCACTTCCATCAGGAGGGCATTCCAAGCATCACCACCCTTTCAGTGAAAAAGTATTTCCTGACATTGCCTTTCAATTTACTCCCTTGAAGCTTCATGTTGCGCCCTCTAGTTTTACAGCTTCCCCGTTGTTGGAAGAGGTTTGTTTGTTCATTAATACTCTTAAGTATTGAAAGGTCTGAATCATATCTCCCCTTGTGGTAGGCTATGGCCTAGCATGGCCTGCTATTATGAAAGGCCTGTAAGATAGGCCTGGATCCTAACTCCCATTATAGCTAGAAAAGAACCAAAAATCTGTGAGAAATGACAAAACTGTTTTAAAGTGCTTAATAAGAAGTTTTTATGAATTCATAAGTCTTTCATTATTCTCTTGTGTGTGAAAGAAAAGAAATGTTTCAATACATGCATTCCTGGAGCTAGGGATAACCTTGCAGTAGAGAAGTAACAAAATCAAGAACTGCACCATTGTTAGAGCAATCCTAAGGGAGGGGGCTGGTTGCTAGGCTCCGGAGGGATTTCTAATTGGACAGGTGCAGGGAATGTAAAACCAATGAGAAGTTTGCATGTATCGAGCTAGAACCAATACAAAGTTCTCATGTATCAAACTGAAAAAGAGGTATAAATGGTTATGTCTCTGTAGAAACGTTTGCTCAGTTCCTTTTGAAGCTTTGACTGACTGGGCCTGTGCACAATAAACTGGCTTGGACCCTGTCAATTGACTCCTGGATTTATTCATTGATTGCACTTTGCTACAACACCCTATCCCTCCTCTCCTCCAGAGTGTACATATTTAGGTCTTCAAGTCTATTCTCATAAGGCTTCTGTTGCAGGCTCCACATCATTTTGGCTGCCTTCCTCTGAACCATTTCCAGTCTTTTTACATCCTTTGCGAGATATGGTCTCCAAAACTGAACACAGTATTCCAAGTGAGGCCTTACCAGTGACTTAAATAGTGGCATTAGTACCTCTTCCTTTCTGCTGATAATTCCTCTTTGTATGCAACCCAACATCCCACTGGCTTTTGCCACTGCCTTGTCGCACTGTTTTGCCACCTTGAGATCCTCAGACACATTCTAATCACTTTTTTTCTATTTTTGTTGTCTGGCCATTTTATTTCTCTAATTGTGTTAGTCCCAGGCTCTGGTTTCTGCTTTCCTTTGTCTTTTCTCAACTCTGTTGGGAATGTCTATTTGCAATTTCTTCTCTCTTCTTTTATCTTCATTTTCTCCCCTACATTCAACTCTAACATTGATCTCTTCCTTTCAGTTTTCTTCCATTTTATTTTTCTGGTTTTCCATTCAGATTTCACTTTTTATTCTTACCATTCTGGGGGGCATGTGTAAAATCACGGGGCCTGTAATTCAGTACCAATGACTACTGCTGCTAACGCGACTAGCCACTGGTGCTGAAACATCCCAATGCCAGGGTCATATCGGCCCCAACACTGAATATCCAGGGGAGCAGCATAGGCCAATAGGTAACTGGAAAGCGGTGATATTGAGCCACTGCTCGGTTACCGATATGTGGCAAAAGTTAGGCCAGGGTTACCTGTGCCTGGCTTTCACTGCATATCGCTAACTGGGCAGCGGCTCAATATCACCTCTGCTTTGTTACTGATTGGCTCTGCTACTGACATGCCCTATGCTAAGTGGTTAGCATCAGAGCATGTAGGGCCAGGAGTTGTAGATATTCAGCATTAATCATGTTAATGCCTCTCAATATCTCGTTCACCACGATTAACGCGGTTAGCAACTCTGCTAACTGTGTCAATTGCTTGGAATGTCGGGCCCATGGATTTTACCACAACTTAATTTACCGTGGGACTAAAGGAATAACATAATTTGCTGTAATAACTATCTATCTCACCAGTTGGTCTCCCCATGTCTAGATGTCCAGCATTTCTTTCTGTCATCTATCTATTCCCTCCCCCATCATGCCTAGTGTTTCCCCTATCTTCCCCCTCCCCTGGTGGTCCAGCATCCAACCTTTCCCTCTCCCCACCTGTCCATCATTTTCCCCCAATCAGTCAGTCAAACTTCACCCATCCCCTCTGGTGCCACGGGTTGTGACCACCCAGAGTGCATCTAACTCCTCTGGACCAACAGCAGGCAGTATTCCCAGTAACAGAGAAGAGTGTACAGCCTCAAGCCTATGCAAGAAGCATCAATCTCAGCCGCATTTTGCTTTCTCAGTTTATTTGACCAGTTTTCTATACCACCTTATCCTTCAATCAAAGCAGTTTACATTATGTAATCACTACAAACAGGTACTTGATACATTCCCTTGTCCCTAAAAGGCTTGCAATCTATGTGTACTTGAGGCAACGCAGGGTTAAGTGGCTTGCCCAAGGCCACAAGGAGTGCCTATAAGACTAGAAACCCCAGCCCCTCCAGCCTGAGATTGCTGTCCCCAGGTAGGACTTGAACCAACAGTCCTACAGCCTAAGGTACCATGCCCTAACCACTAGGCCACTCCTCCCTCTTTATGTGAGTGGAACATGGCTAAGGCCGAGTCTTCTGTGCAGGCATGGGTTTGATGCCCTGCACTTCCTCTCTTATTGTGGGTGCCCTCTGCTGCAGGTCCAAGACTGGGGGTCGCAGTCAGCTGCGGCTTGCTCATGGTCCTGAAGGGGTAGGGTGATGTCGGACTGGGGGAAGTCTGAAGGTGGTGGCAAAAGTCAGGCAACAGCACTTTGTATCTCTTGTAGCTCCATATAAATGATAAGTAATAGTAGCGATGATGGTCAGCAAAAAACATTTCCACTGGACAATTTTTGGTTCGGTCAGTCGCCGGCCTCCCTTGAACAAAACTGGACATTTGGCAATCTGCACACAGGACACAGGCAGTCTTCAGCTGGTGAAGGAGGAGGAATCTTTGGCAGCTCCTCTTGCGTCACCTTGAGTCACAGGCAATCTTCAGCCAGCAGAGCAGTGGAAACCTCTGACAGCTTCTTCAACATAGTTTTACTCTGTGTGCATCGGTTTGCACATGTGCAAACAAACAAATTCATACAGTCAGATGGACAGACAGATGGACAGACCCTTGGCAATAGGCACTCACCTTTTTGTGTGAAATGCAACTTAACATAACAATTACTTTAATGGTGGTAGTGGGTGCACATTTTTTTTATTTCTGATTCACTATGAGACTCTGGGATATGCCTGCCAGTGTCAGGAGGTTAACTCACATACAGGTCACTAGACTTCACAATCAGCATTGTTTTAAAAATGCTCACTGTACCATTTGACATGACTCCAGATATTAGCACTGGAATCCAAAGGTTAAAAATTTACACGCAAAGGTTAAAAATTTACATCAAGCATGGGTGTTGTTTAAAAATACTATCTTGGCAGCAGAGACCAGATGTATTCCACAATTTAAGAAAAGTGGAAGGAAGGCCAAGAAACCGCCAGCATGGTTTAAAAGAGAGTTCAGAGAGACTGCTGTAGCCGAAAAAGCATCCTTCAGGAAATGGAAAAAGGAGTCTAATGACGAACACCGGAAACAACATAAGCATTGGCAAGTTAGATGCAAGGCACTAATAAGGCAGGCAAAGAGAGGATTTGAAAAAAAGCTTGCTGTGGAAGCATAATAAAAACTTTTGAAGTACATTCATAGCAAAAAACCTGTGAGAGTCAGTTGGACCAGTGGATGATAGCGGGGTAAAAGGGACGCTAAGGAAGGACAAGGCCATAGTGGAGAGACTTCAATTTTCTTTGCTTCGTTCTTTACTGAAGAAGATGTAGGGAAATTACCAATGCCTGAAATTATATTTAAAGGTAATATAATGGAAATATTGAAAGAAATATCAATAAACCAGGAAGATGTACTGTAAATATTTGTTAAACTGAAGAGTAGTAAATCACCGGGACCGGATGGTATGCATCTGAGGGTGTTGAAAGAACTGGAATATGAGACTGCAGACCTACTATTAGTAATCTGTGAACTATCATTAAAATCATCTGTAGTACCTGAAGACTGGAGAATGGCCAAATTAAAAAAAAAAGTTCCAGGGATGATCAGAGAAACTTCAGACCAGAGAGCCTGACATCAATACCCAGCAAAATTGTAGAAACCATTATAAAAAATAAAATTATTTAACATCTAGATAGTCATGGTATAATGGGAGAAAGTCAATATGAATTTAGGCAAGGAAAGTCTTGGCTTACTAATCTGTTGTATTTTTTTGAAGGTGTGAATAAACACGTAGACAAAGGTGAGCCGGTTGATACAGTATATCTGGATTTTCAGAAAGCCTTTGACAAGGTCCCTCACGAGAGACTCTTGACCAAATTAAAAAGTCATGGGATTGGAGGCAGTGTACTATTGTGGATCAGAAACTGGTTAAAAGATAGAAAGCAGACTTCCGGTGACGTCATTGGAGCGCATGGCGGAGTAGCAGATAAGCTCCACACATAAGGCCTGCCAAAGAGGGGAAAATACCCCATAGGGCATAAAAAGAAAGCGGTGACATGAGGAGGAACTAGGGGAGAAAGACCCCGAGGACAAGTGGAGCGGGCGCAAGCCGCAGCACTCACCCGAAGCACTGAACACGAGGTGAGGGCGGCTCGAATGGAAAGGTGAAGGACGGAGAGTGCCGAAAATGGGGCAAAGTGCCGGTATCTGAGCAGGAGGAGGGTCGGAGCGAGCCGAAGCGGCAGAAATACACTGCTGGATTGTTCAGAGCAGAGCTGGAGGCAGAGAGACTGGCGATTTAGGGAGGCCCAGCTGATTCGGGAGCAGTGAGAGGCCCGAGTGAAAAGCCACGGGTCGGGAGGAGAGGAGAAGAGTGTGCTTGCACGGCAGTGCAACAGGCAGAGTGACCGGCACCTGGCAGAGAAGCTGGTGAGCCCGACAGCCCAGAGGTGCGAGTGGAGCGGTGCGAGGGTATGTGTGGAGAAGGGAGAGGTGATTCGGAGGGAGAACACAGCATCCAGGGGAGCAAAAAAAAAAACAGCAGGAAGAGACTTTGAAGTGTGGTGCAGTACAGGCAAGCAACATCAAGGCTATCCTGGGAGTGCAGCAGCAAGTAAGTCCAGTGATAAAGGCAACATAAATATATAATTACGTGTTTATCCTTGTCAGGAGGAACAGTTGCGCCCTAGTCAGCATGAGAAGTTAGCGGACCAGACAACGCATTCCACGAGGAGGGGGAGAACAGCAGAGCCTTCCATAGAAGCCACTGCACACGGAGTGGAACTCAATAAAAATAAGAAATGGAGAAATCCAAGAGAGGGGTCCGTGAAGAAAAAACTGGCAGAATTTCGATCCCCCTATGCGTCAACCAGAGGAGGGAAGGAGGGAGAGAAGGCAGGAAAAGCGATGGCGGAGTCACCGCCAGAGCAGGTGGAGGAGATGGAAGGCGAGGACTGCTCAGGAATAGCTGAAAAAATCAAACAGTGGCTTACAGAATTAAAAGAGGACTTGAAGGAGGAAATCAGTGGAGTAAATAACAAGTTGGCCCGCAGAGGGGAATAGGAATCTATATATGGAAAGGAATGTGCTGTGCTAAGACAAATTGATTGTTCTACACAGAGGCCCTACAAACACTTAAACATGACATCATGGATCTAAGAGAGCGCGTGGAAGGCACAGAGGCTCAGTTGGAACAACAGGGGGTAGCTGTGGAGAAAATCCAGAAGGGCTGGGAGGAGTTGCAGCAGGCTCAAGAGGAGATGAAGGTCAAAATGGAAGATTTGGAGGATCGGTCCCGAAGATGTAACATCAGAGTGCGAGGCATCCCGGAGGATCCCACATATAAGAACAGTGAGGCAGTGGTTCAAAACGTATTTGGAGAACTATTAAAAGCTGCAGCTATAGCAGAGGAGGATGAAGGGGATCCTCTAAAAATAGAAAATGGCGCATAGAGGACTGGGACCCATAAGGGACAATCGTCCGAGAGACATTGTGGTCTGTTTGAAGTCCTTCAAGATGAACGAATGCCTACTGGGAGCAGCTAGGAAACTAAGAACCTTCCAGTGGGAAGGACATAAGTTGGAAATGTTCCAGGATTTGTCCCAGGGAACGCTGCAACGTAGACGGGAGCTAAAGGAGGTTACGGCTTACCTGAGGAGGGCCGACCTGAGATATAAATGGCTGTACCCGTTTGGATTGCTGATTACAGTGCAAGGGCGGTCACGGAGAGTGAAGACAATGGAAGAAGCCTGGAAGGCATTGAGAGACTTAGGAGCAGCAAACCTCCCTGAAGAGGCGAGATGTCCAACTAAAACAACTGACAATGGCGCAAATACCTCTAGGGCGGATAGCCTGAGGTGGCAGAGAGCAGCAGAAGGTGGTAGGAGAATGGCGAGACTGGTCAAGGATCAACAACGAGGACCAGTGATGGAAAAAGAAACAGGCAGAAGTTGAGGACAACATATGGACTTGAGCCAGATGACATCTAATAAGGACAGGGTTTTGGGTGATTGTTATATGTACCATATAGAGATGCTGGTTAGTAATGGGTAGTTAGAGGGAGGGGTGAAGGAGGGGAAGGCAGAGGGGAGTTGTGGAAGAGCGGGATAAGGGGGGATCTCGGGTAGGGTAGGGGAAGAGGGATTTGCTTATGAGAAGCGAACACAATAGCGGTTGGGTGGGGGACGGTGGGGGGGACAGGGGGTCGAGGAGAGAGATGGAGGGGGGGGGAAAGAGGGACAGGAGCAGGTCGCGGTCCAATACTCGGCCACCGATATGGAAGTGGTACCTCCTCAACGGAGAAGTAGGATGGGGAGGGGGGGGTGGAAGGAGAGGAGGGGAAGGGGAAGGGAAGGGGGTGGGGTGGGGAGAGGAGGGGGGATGGGAGAGAGGGGGCACAGAAGGAAGGGGGGAGTATTGTTAGGTGGTGATTTGAAAATTGTCACGTTGAATGTGAAGGGGTTGAACTCACCCTGGAAGAGACAGAAATTGTATAAAGCATTAACAAGGCACAAAGCTGCGACTGTAATGCTGCAGGAGACACATTTACAAAAAAAGCATGAATCGGTAGTGCAATCTAAGGGCTATAGAGATTGCATTTTTGCCTCAAATTTAAGGGAAATAAAGAAAGGAGGTGTGGCTGTGTTTATTAGTGGAGAGCATAAAACAGAAGTTCAGTCTGTGACATGGGATAAGGGGGGGGGAGATATCTATTGTTGCGTGTGAAAATTGGGGAGGAGTGGTTTTGTGTGGTAAATGTATACACGCCCATGGGGTCCCAGAAAGATTTTTGGGAGGAGTTAAGCAAGCAGGTCACTTTAATGGGGGACGGAGTGATGATTTGTGAAGGGGCTTTCAATATGCCCTAGGAGGTGGGGAGAGACACGACGGGCAAGAGGGAAGGGCGAGGGGCGGATAGACAGAGATATCATAGGTTTGTGAAGGAGAATGATTTGATAAATGCATGGTGGCTGATGAACCCAAGTAGGCGACAGTTTTCCTTTTTCTCGGCAGCTCATGGAACATATGCAAGGCTAGATGTTATCTGGGTGGGGAAGGAGTTGGCGGGCAGGATAAAGGGAGGAGATATTGAACCCATAACGTGGTCAGACCATGCCCCAGTAGGGTTGCCAACTGGCTCCAGATGCGCCCGACAGGCTTGATCCAGTCCTGTGTTTACCCTATTGCATGCGTGGACATGTAGTCTTTCTTTTCTTATAGAGTGCAATAGAGAAATCAGAACTACATTTCCCTGCATGCAATGGGGTAAACCCAGGACTGGATCAAGGCTGTCGGGCGCATCTGGAGCCAGTTGGCAACCCTATGCCCCAGTGGTAGTACAGGTGAGGGTGCAGGGTAAAAGTAAAGGGGGGCAATACTGGAAACTAAATGAAGGCTTGTTGGAGGACACCAGGGTGGTGAGAGAGGTGGAACACTTAATACCGGAGTATTTTGAACAGAATGGGGAGGGAGAGGTAAAAGAGGGGGTAGTATGGGATGCTTTCAAAGCAGTGGTGAGGGGGGTGTTAATAAAGTGATGAGCACGGATAAAAAGGGAAAGGAAGGAGCAGGAATTGCAGTTGAGGCACCAATTAGTAGCATTGGAAGGGGAAAGATGCTCAGGGGGGTAGTGGTCAATACCGGGGAGCGGTGTTGGAGACAAGGGCTAAACTGAATGCGTTGGAGGCGGAATGGATAAAGCATCACCTGCAACTGCTGAGGCAGAACTTCTTCGAAGGGGGTAATAAAGCGGGGAAGTATTTGGCACGCAGTTAAAAAAGAGAAAGGAATGGGATAGGATAGGATCATATAGATTAGAAGCAGGGGGGGGGGGGGGGGTGGTGCGGGATAATCACCAAATCAGAGAAGAGTTTGTAGCGTTTTATCAGAAGCTTTATGCTGCCCAATCAGAGGACTCAGCGGAGGCGATCATTAACTATTTGAGAGGAGTGGGGTTGCCACGGTTGGAAGAAGGGGACAGCAGAATCTAGACAGAGAGATTGAAGCAGAGGAAGTGACACAGGCGACTAAGGATATGAAGCTAGGAAAAGCCCTGGGCCTAGATGGGCTGACAGCGCGGTTCTATAAAAAATTTGGGCGTCTGCTAGTGCAACCCCTAACAAAAGTATTCAATATGCCAAGGCGGGGGGAGAAATTGGTGGACACGATGGGATGGGCAGGTGTTAGTGTGTTTTTTTTCCTTTCCCAGCACTTTATATCACTTACCCTTGGGACGTCCGTTAATCCTCTGGGCCGAGGAATCACCTTACCTTCTCTGTCTGGAATTCCAGGGGAACAAACACACACACTTGCACATAAGTAGTATGTAAGTTTATTCCACAAGTTAGAGGGGCTGTCTGTCTTTTATACATTAACAGAAACATATACATACGTCATCAACTCATTCCCTAAAGCCCACCACAGTTTGTCAGTAACTTCTCAGATGTTAGTCGTCTCTGTGTAGAACAATCAATTTGTCTTAGCACAGCACATTCCTTTCCATATATAGATATATACAGGATTCCTATTCCCCTCTGCGGGCCTCTGAGTCCTCCTGTACATACACTTTAAACCTTATTTTAATTTCCCCTATCAGCAGGCATTACCCTTATACACAAGGAAGGGAAAGATCCGCAGGAGTGCGCATCCTACAGGCCAATATCACTTTTAAATACTGACGCGAAGCTGATGGCAAAGATATTAGCGACGAGGCTGAACAAAGTACTGGGTAAGTTAGTGCATGATGACCAAGCAGGTTTTATACCGGGGCGGCAGGTGGCAGATAACATCAGGAAAGTACTAAATGTGATTTGGAGAGCAAGGCTATCTGGTGACCCTGCGCTGCTGGTCTCGCTTGATGCCGAAAAAGCATTTGATCAAGTGTCATGGGAATTTTTATTTTCGGTGTTGGAAGCCATGGGGTTTGGGGCAGAGTTTGTGAATTGGATAAAAGCTTTGTATGCAAGTCCTAAAGCATGTATGAGAGTAAATAGAGGGTACTCACACTTTTTTCCTCTGGGGAGGGGAACTCGGCAGGGCTGCCCTTTATCGCCACTACTGTTCGTGCTCTCGTTAAAGCCCCTGACAGCGTGAATAAGGGCGAGCCAAGATATTAAGGGGGTACGGGTGGGACAAAAAGAGTACCGCATGTCGCTCTTTGCAGATGACATACTGTTAACAATCACGAGACCAGGAAAACGTTGCCAGCAATAATGAGTGAGATACAGGACTATGGGAATGTGGCAGGGTTCCGGATAAATTGGGGGGAGTCAGAAATATTAAGTTTGGTGGGGGAGGAGGAGCAGCAGGCGGGGCTGCAGCAGCGTTTTCCATTTAAGTGGGCAAAGAGGTCAATTAGGTACTTGGGGAAAAGGTGGGGAGGGCACTGGAGGAATTATTTGAGTTAAATTATAAAAAACTATTAGGGCAAATAGAGGTAAAGTTGAGGGGGTGGAACAGGGGGTACTATTCTTGGTTCAGGTGGATGGCAATTGTCAAAATGATATTGCTTCCCCTGTTCCTGTTCTACTTTCAAGTATTACCAATAGCGATACCGAGAAGAATATTGAGGAAGATACAAAAACAAGTGGAGGGTTTTATCTGGGGGAGAGTAAAAGGCCAAGGGTGGCGGTGAGAACATTACAAGTACAGGGAATGGAGGGAGGGATGGGTGTCCCTAATTTTACATTGTACTAAAAAGCAGCGCAGATAAGGGCGGTGTATGCATGGTTACGGGAACCATACAAGCAATGGGTGATGATGGAAGCAGTAGATTTTGGCCCCCAGAGAGCTGGAAAGGGTAGTTTGGAGGGGGGGGGGGGGAGGGAGAGCGGGGAGACAACCCCTTGGTGGGGCACACTTTAAATGTATGGCAGCAGCATAGGCAGAGGATGGTGGGGGATAAGAGGTGGTCTTTATCTTTTATCTTTATCTTTATTAAAACACTTGATAAACCTCTATGGCCAAAGCATTAAGCGGTGTACAATAAAATAAAATAAAAGTCAACACTGCAAAGTAAGGAAAAGAACGCCATAAAATAATAGGAAAGCAGAAAGTCAAAAAAAGACATAAAAGGTGAACATGAAAGAGGACCAAAACAGAAGATAGTACAGGCTAAAACTATTAAAATTACTATGAAGACCAAACACATACTTCAAACAGAGACAAAAAAAAGACAGACAAAATGACATGGACAACATATCTTAGGGATGGGAATCAGAGGGAAGGTCAAAGGCTTGTTTAAACAGGTGAGTTTTGAGTAATGATTTGAAGTGCGGATAGGAAGATTCTAATCGGAGGGTAGATGGCAAAGTGTTCCATAGAAGAGGACCCAAAAAGAAAAAGGCCGAGTGTCGGGTCTGTTCTAGGTGCGCTCGCAAAGGAGCAGGCAGAGCTAGACGATTGGCGTGAAGGGAGCGAAGCTGGCCGTATGGGGTGTGGAGGGAGATGAGATCAGCCAGATAAGTGGGTTCACCCATGTAAATGGCACGGTGAAGTAGGATAAGAAATTTATAGTGATAACGAAACCAAGGGGTAACCAATGTAATCGAAAAAGAAGAGGGGTAACATGATCATAGCGGTGAGTGAAAGTAATAAGCTGAACAGTGGTATTTTGAACGGACTGGAGTCTTTGAAGCTGATAATTAGGGAGATTTGCTAGGAAAACATTACAATAGTCTAGTCTACTGATGACGAGAGCCAGTACCAAAGTGACCAATGAATCGAAGGGTCACATACAATGTCCCTGCAGGCGTGTTGTGAAGAGGGAGTAGGCCCGAGTAGAGCAGTTCTCAGAAGATGGGCGGAGCAGGGATTAAGTCACGTGTCACAGATACTAGTAGGGAAAGAGGTACGGGGTTTTGAGGGTATACGAGATATGTATCAGTTGCCGGAAGCAGACAGGTACGCATATGTGCAAATGGGGTCGTTGATTAGACAGAGGAAGAGGAGGCAGGATATCGGGGGGAGAGTTGAATAGTTTGAAGGGGCATGCTTGAGCTCCATGGGGCAGAAGGGGATGATATCTAGAATATATAAAGGGTTAATTGCGAGGGGAGCGGAGAAATTGAGTTATATGGAAGCGTGGGAAGGGGATTTAGGGGTGGAATGGGAGGTGGAGGAATGGGAGGGAGAAGCGATGGGAATAGCCAAATTCTCTATAGCCACGTCACTGCATGAGAATGGATTCAAAGTGCTGAGTAGGTGGTATCTCACACCAGAGCGGCTCCGTAAATCGGGGGTATTGAAGACGAATGAATGCTGGAGGCAGTGTGGTGCAGGGGGAACATGGATGCATATGTGGTGGTCATGCCCAGTGGTTCAGAAGTATTGGGGGAAAATTGTGGATAACATTAATAAAATTGTGGGATCATGTATAGAGCTTACTCCTGAAATGTGTCTCTTGCAAAAGAAGGATGGGAAGTGGGACGGAGAGTGGAGTATCATTTGGTATTGTATCACGGCTGCAAGATGCGAAATAGCATGGTATTGGAATAGAAAGAGGTTACCATCTATGGACAGTTATGCTAAGCGAATGTCGGAACAGCACAGTTACTTACCTGTAACAGGTGATCTCTGGGAACAGCAGGAATAAGTCTTCACATATGGGTACGTCGGTACCGACGGAGCCTGCGCAGGAACGCTCCCCAGCTTCCCAAAAAGGAAAGCTTTTGGGAGCATCCCACAGCGCCTGCGCGCTGCCTTCCCGCCTTTCCTAACCGCCTCTCCTCAGTTCGAGTTTTAAGCTGAGACAAAAGAGAGAGAGAAGAAAGGAAAGACAGAGAGATACAACTCCTAGGGGAGGTGGGAGGGTAGTGAAGACTTATTCCTGCTGTTCCCAGAGATCACCTGTTACAGGTAAGTAACTGTGCTATCTCCAGGAACAAGCAGGAATGGGTCTTCACATATGGGGACTCCCTAGCTAAGATGCCTGGGAGAGCCCCCAGGATATGAGACCCTGGGAAGGGTTCTACCTCCTCCTATGGATCTCAGGCATCTATCCAGGGATAGAGGGTAGGAGTTGATTAAGAATGGAACAGGTGTTTGAGAACAGCCTGACCAAACAAGGCATCCCGGCGGGAGTCCTTGTCCAAGCAGTAATGGGCTGTGAAGGTATGAACCGAGGCCCAGGTGGCTGCACGACAGATCTGGTCGATGGACACAGAATTTAGATGAGCCATAGAGGCGGCCATGGCCCTCACATTATGAGCTGTGACATGGCTCTCCAGAGAAAGGTTCTTACTCTGGTAGGCAAAAGAAATACACTGAGCAATCCAATTGGACAGTGTCCTCTTAGAGACTGGAAGTCCCAAATGAGAGGGATCAAAAGCAACAAAGAGCTGGGAAGACTTTCTATGTTGCTGTGTCCTTTGTAAGTAAAAGGCAAGAGCTCTTTTACAATCCAGAGTATGCAGATTCTTCTCTGCACTTGATGCATGAGGAGCTGGAAAAAAGACAGGTAAATATACCTCTTGATTAAGATGAAAAGGTGAGACCACTTTAGGCATAAAGTGTGGATTGATCCTAAGAACTACCTTATCATGATGGAACCTTGTATAAGGTGGATTAGCCACTAAGGCCTGCAGCTCACTGATGCGGCGAGCTGAGGTGACTGCAATGAGGAAAATAACCTTCCAGGAAAGAAATTTCAAGGATGTGGTGGCTAAGGGTTCAAAAGGAGGCTTCATAAGCTGACCAAGAACCAGATTTAAATCCCATGCCACCGGAGGAGGCCTAATGGGAGGTCTAGTTAAAGTTAGGCCTCTCATGAATCTTGCAATAAGAGGATGAGAGGAAATAGGTTGTCCATTGATAGGCTTAAGGGATGCTGCAATAGCACTCAAATGGACCCTTACTGAATTCGTCTTAAGGCCTGCATTGGAAAGATGCAGGAGGTATTCCAATAGAGAATTCAAAGGTAGTGCTAGAGGGTCGAAACCCCTTTCAGCACACCAAATGTAAAATCTTTTCCATTTAAAAGCATAGGAACACCTAGTGGAAGGTTTTCTGGAAGCATGGAGGATATCCTTCACTTGTTGAGAAAGATTCCAGCCTTGAAGGTCTAGGCCTTCAGTAACCAAGCTCTGAGGTGAAGGGACTTGGGGTTTGGGTGCCACAAAGTCCCCTCCTCCTGGGACAGAAGGTCTGGAGCAGCTCCCAAGTCCAGGGAGGGGGCTTGGGAGAGATGCAGAAGTAGAGGGTACCACACTTGGCGTGGCCAGCGTGGAGCTATGAGGATCATAGATCCTTGATCCCTCTGGAGTTTGAACAGAGTCTTGGGAATCAAGGGAATGGGTGGAAAGGCATACAGGAAGCCCTGACCCCAGTGAAGGAGCAAGGCATCCTTGGCCTGAACTCCCTGACACGGAATTCTGGAACAGAACCGGGGAAGTTTGGCATTCCACGGACTTGCAAAGAGGTCTATGTCCGGGGTTCCCCATTCTTGGAAGATTCTGAGTACCTGATCCATGTGCAGGGACCATTCGTGTGGGAGCAGAACTCGACTAAGTCTGTCTGCCCAAGAGTTTTGGATTCCTGGGAGGTATACTGCCAGGAGATGGATTTGATGCTCTCTGGCGAAGGCCCACAATCTTAAAGCTTCGTTGCAAAGCGACAGAGAGCCAGTTCCTCCTTGCTTGTTTATGTAAAACATGGCTACTTGATTGTCCGTATGAATGAGGACTGTCTTGTAGCTGAGCAGGGTATGAAAGACCTTGAGAGCTAGAAAGACTGCTCGAAGCTCCAAGTGATTGATATGAAGAAAGGTCTCCTGTGGGGACCAAGTGCCTTGAGTGGAGAGGTCTTGTAGATGAGCTCCCCAACCTGTTTGGGAGGCATCTGTTGTGAGGGTTGCTTGGGGCAACAACTGTTGGAAGGGGGACCCCAGCAACAGATTTTGAGTGGACATCCACCATTGGAGAGACCAAAAGAGACGTTTGGAGGTTGCTATTTGATTTGAGAGAGCTCCTGATGCTTGAGTCCACTGTGTGGACAAAGTCCATTGGGCTGCTCTCATATGTAGGCGAGCATAGGGTACCACATGCACTGTGGAAGCCATGTGGCCTAGCAGTTGTAGCATCTCCCGGGCAGTTAAGTGGCTCTTTGACTGAATCTGAGAGGCTAACTGCACTAGACGTTGGCAACGGGCCTGAGGAAGGTAGGCCCTTGCAGTGGTAGTATCCAACCAGGCCCCTATGAATTCTACGGACTGAGTGGGGGTGAGCTGAGACTTTGGGAGGTTTACCACAAGTCCCAGATACTGCAAAATGCGTCTTGTGCGGTTCAGGGAAATCTGGGCCTCTGACTGAGATGGAGCTTGGATGAGCCAGTCGTCCAGGTATGGGAATACAAATATTCCCAGAGTGCGTAGAAATGCAGCTACTGTTGCCATGCATTTGGTGAACACTCTTGGGGCAGAGGCCAGACCAAACGGAAGCACCCTGTATTGATAATGTTTTCCTTGGAAAAGAAAACGGAGGAATCTTCTGTGAGATGGATGGATGAGGACATGTGTGTACGCATCCTTGAGATCTAGAGAACAAAGCCAATCTTGACTTTGAAGGTATGGAAGGAGAGTGCCCAGAGAAAGCATCTTGAACTTCTCCTTGCATAGAAATTTGTTCAATTCCCTGAGATCTAATATGGGTCTGTATCCCCCTGTCTTCTTTGGAATGAGAAAATAGGGGGAGTAAAACCCTGACCCTTGTTGAAGAAGGGGAACTTCTTCTATTGCCCCTTGGGCAAGAAGGGTAGCCACCTCTTGACCTAGAAGGTCGAGAAGAGATGTGGGAGAATTGAAGTGACTCACCATGGTGTGGGGAGGAAGGTCTGAGAAATGAAGTTTGTAGCCCTCTCTTATGATGGAGAGGGTCCACTGCTCTGATGTAATCTTCTCCCATCTGGGAGCAAAGTGAGCTAACCTTCCTGGAATGGTGAGAGGTTCTGGCTGTTTTAAAGCCAGAAAGGCTAAGTTCTCTAGCATCAAGTCAAAAACCCTGAGGAGGTTTGGTCTGCTGAGTTGCAGCAGCCCCTGTAGTCTTAGGCCTGGCCTGTTTAGGTTGCTGACGCTTAGTAGCAAAGCGACCTGTAGAGGATTGTTGGCCAGAAGCAGAAGGGAATCTGCCCTTTTTGAAAAAAGACTTCTTGAAGGGTTTTTTCTTGGCAGGAATGGAGGTTGACTTTGAAAGTCTATCCAGAGCAGAATTTTCTGCATCCATTTGAGTGGCTTTTATTTGCCATTCTTTGCCAAACAGGTTTTCACCTGTACAGGGAAGATTTCCTAAGCCATCTTGGACCCAGGGTTCTAAATCAGAAGCTTGGAGCCAAGCAATTCTGCGAGCAGCTATGGCAATGCCAGAAGCTCTGCTGGCACCTTCAAAGGAGTCAAAGGCTGCGCGGTTGGAAAACTTTGAAATGTCTTGAGTATGCTTAAGCCAAATGAGAAATTCATCCCTTTTATCTTCTGGCAGAAAAGGGAGGAAAGTGTGCAGTTTATCTGCAACCTCCTTTAGAAACATACCCATGTAAAGACTATAGGAGTTGATTCTGGCAATGAGCATACTGGCTTGGAAGATTTTTCTACCAAAAGCATCCAAGGTCCTGCATTCTCTTCCTGGAGGAGTAGAAGAGTGTCTCTTTGTACTCTTTATCCTCTTCATAGCTGACTGCACCACAATGGAATGGTGAGGAAGCTGTGTTTTATGAAAACCAGGACAGGGAGGGACACGATACATAGTGTCCAATCTGCGAGAATGAGGAGAGATAGTGAGAGGAGTCTCCCATAAATCAATCATGTGTTCATAAAGAATCTCATGAATTGATAAGGTGACTGCCTCTTTAGGAGCCTTAGAATAACCCAAAATATCTAATTTTTTTGCTCTAGGCTCTGATTCAGAGGATACTGAAATAGAAAGACCTTTAGCTACTTCTCTTATGAAGTCTTGAAAGGACAAGTCCTCTGGAGGAGACATTCTTCTTTTTGGAGAAGAAGGCTCTTCAGGGAGGGCTATAGATACTTCAGCAGACTCCTCTGATGTATCAGAATCACCAGAGGAATCAAAGTACCGTCTGTCAGGGTGCTCTTCTAACACTCGGTACGCGTATCGAGCAGTATCGACATCGGGCGTCATCGGTACCGGATCGTTACCGATGAGCAGCCCTGGACAAGGAACCGCTGCAGTCGGTATCCTGGTCGATGCCGAAGCAGTCGGTACCGGTATTGGCGCTGGTGCCGGTACCCGAGTCGATACCGACAACGGAGTTTATTGTGGTATCAACGGCGTCGCAGCTTGAATGAAGGCACTGATAGCCTGCTGCATGGACAGAACATTCTGATCCATCAACGTCATGAATGCCTGGAACTCGGTACCGGAAGGTTGTGCCAGTACCCCAGAGCATTCTAACAGGTGATCGGTCGAGGCCGTGCCATCGATGTCAACCTGTAACCCCATAGGTGGAGCTTTGGAAGCCGGAGCTTCCCGCCGGGGTTGTTTTGCCGGTGCAGAATCCTCGAGGGCAAGCCCGAAGGCATCTCGATGCTTAGAGGGAGATCTACCCTTCGAGGACCGGCTGGATTTATGTTTGGTTACCTGAGATCCATTGGGGGAAGAAGCAGCCCTGGAAGACGTCGATGCCACCGAAGCTGCATCAGCGGGAAACAGCACATGGAGCTTAGCTGCTCGGTTCTGTAAACCCCGTTTAGACATCAGAGAGCAGGACGGACAATCCGAAATGGAGTGTTCAGGACCCAAACATTTAAGACACCATTCATGGGTATCTGTAACAGAAATAGTACCGCTGCACTTAGAGCATTTCTTAAACCCGGAGGCTGGTTTTTCTATGAGGAAAGTTTCTTGTGAGGCCTAAGGCCCAAAGAGAAAAATACACTAAGTGAGGGAAAAATATATAGTTTTTTGTTTTTTTTTTAAAGAAGAGAAAGAAAAGACCGGCGGTACCGGTCTGGAGTCGGGGAAGGCAGACACGCGACCAAAGAAATAAAATAAAACAAAGAACTTCTTCAGCGGTGACAGGGCTCGACCTGCTGGCTCCGCGGCAAAGAAGAACTGAGGAGAGGCGGTTAGGAAAGGCGTGAAGGCAGCGCGTAGGCGCTGTGGGATGCTCCCAAAAGCTTTCCTTTTTGGGAAGCTGGGGAGCGTTCCCGCGCAGGCTCCGTCGGTACCGACGTACCCATATGTGAAGACTCATTCCTGCTTGTTCCTGGAGATTATATTTTATGTGCAAGCTAACGGGGGAAAAGAAGGGCGGGGGGACAAATGGCGAAACGGTGGGAGGGGGTGTGGAGATGGTTAAGAGAGGGCATGTGGAAGGATGGAGCAGCTGAGGATGGGGAGGGGGGAGAGGTGCAGTTGGGGTGAGGGGTATGGCTTAGAGTTACGGTTAAGAGCATGAGATTTTAGTTTTAGGAGAGGAGTAGAGGGATGGAAGGGAGTTAGGTAGGGGGGAGGGAAGGAAGGGGAGGGAGGAGGGTTATGAGTTATAAGATGGCAAGCGTAAGCAAAGGGCAGGATGGGGGTAGGTTGGGGTATTAGAGGAGGGAGAGGTGACATTAGGGATAAAAAAAAGGGAGAGGTTGAATGCACATGTAAATACTTACTGTAGCGGTAATTGTTGGAATAAGTTCTCGCCCAACAACCATGCTAAATCATGTACATAGTTCGATTATGTTATCTAGTTAACAGACTACATATTCCATGTATATAGTTCTCCCAGTTTGAACCAAGTTGTCACCCCTGTTATATGTAATACCGAACAGCCTGTTGTTCTGGTTTTGTTATTGTTCCCTGTGAACCGCGCTGATCTCAAAAAGTGCGGTATATAAGAAACTAAAATAAATAAATAAAATAAATAAATAAATAAAGTGGTGTATGAAAATTTCAATAAAGTTCAAGTTAAAAAAAAAAAAAGATAGAAAGCAGAGTGTAGGGATAAATGGCCAATTTTCTCATGAAGAAAGGTGAATAGTGGAGTACCCCAGGGATCTGTGCTGGGTCCACTGCTTTTTAATATTTTCATAAATGACCTGGAAATGTGAATATCAAGTGAGATGATCAAATTAGCAGATGACACAAAATTATTCAAAGTTGTTAAAACGCACGAGGACTGTGAAAAATTGCAAGAGAACCTTGATAAATTGGAAGACTGGACTTCTAAATGGCAGAACCCAAACTATGGTTACACGATGAAGGTTCCACATTAGGAACCACCACCTAGGAAAAAGATTTAGCTGTCATTGTGGATAATATGTTGAAACCTTCCACCCTGTGTGCAGCTGCAGCCAAGAAAGCAAATAGAATGCTAGGAATTATAAGGGAAGTAATGGAGAATAAAACCAAGGATATTATAATGCCTCTGTATCATTCTATGGTGCGATCGCACCTTGAATATTGTGTGCAATTCTGGTTGCCATATCTTAAGAAAGATATAGCGGAATTAGAAAAGGTACAGAGAAGAGCCATCAAAATGGTAAAGGGAAGGGATACCCCCTTCCTCCTTTTTCTATCTCTGTTGATAACACTCTTCCTGTTTCTTCGGCCCGCAACCTTGGAGTCATCTTTAGCTCCTCTCTCTCCTTCTCCACACATATCAAACAGATAGCTAAAAACTGTTGTTTCTTTCTCTATAATATTAACAAAATTCACCCCTTCCTCTCTGAACACACTACTAAAACTCTTATCCACTCTTTGGTCACCTCCCGTCTCGACTATTGTAACCTCCTCCTTGCTGGTCTCCCTCAGAATCATCTCTCTCCTCTTCAATCTATTCAGAACTCTGTTGCGAGGCTAATCTTCGGCCACAGATCCCTGATACACTCATATTACACCTCTTCTCAAATCATTTCATTGGCTCCCCTTCCATTTCCGTATCCATTTCAAACTTCTCCTTCTAACCTATAAATGCATTCACTCTACTGCCTCTCACTATCTTTCCTTTTTCCTCTCCTTACACTTCTCCTTGTGAACTCCGCTCTTCCTCTGGCTTTCTTCTCTCTATGCCTTTTTCTTCCACTGCCAACTCCAGACTTTGATCTTTTCACCCTGCTGCTCCTTATGCCTGGAATAAACTTCCTGAATCTATACATTAGGTCTCATCTCTCCACCTTTTCAAATCCATGCTAAAAGCTCACTTCTTTGAGGCTGCTTTTGGATCCTAATTCCCTTGTTCTCCATGGGGGTCATTCTGAGCAGCATTTAGTGGAAATTATGTCCACTTTGGTCGTACACACACACTAAACGCTTGTGCCTACTACTACTATTGAGCATTTACCTGATTCCCTGCACTAAGCTCTCCGCATGTACAGAGATGTGCGGGGAGCTCTAGACAGGGGCGAGAGGGGGCAGTGATGGGGAGGAGCGTGGGCGGAGAGGAGGCGGGACCCTGATCCTTGACGTACAGGGCCAATTACGATCGTGGCCCTGTACATCCAGGGAGGAAGAGCTGCACAGGGAACTTATGCCACACCTCAGAGGTGGAAAAAGTCACCCCGAGGCCGATGCAAGAGGACACCTCAGCCCAGGTGAGCAGAGCCAGGAGGTTCCTCACCGCCCTATCACAGAATTAACAGGCCCATCCGGGGGGGGGGGGGGGTCGGGCAGCAGGGAAATGCTTAATTGCAGGTGTGCAGGGCAGCAGGGCTCCTGCGTGGTATCCTGGTGTCATGGTGACGTGACACCACGGAACCAAGGGCCAATGCGTGAGCCTTGGGGGGGGGGGGGGGGTTGGACGTCCTAAACACGTCCAGGCCCCTGCACCAGATTCTGATCCCGCGGGAACATATAGCTCCCGTGAGTTCAGAATCAGGTGCCAATCCAGCCCATCCAGTTTCTGGATGTCCGGATGGGCCGGACATGCCCTATTCATAATTGGCCTCCTTGTGTTTCCTTTCCCTATTTGAACCCCTTGTTTCTCTTATATTGTACTGTTTGTCTTGATTAGATTGTAAACTTTAACTAGCAGGGCTCATCTTCTATATGTTCTTGAACAGCATTGCGTACGCCTTGCAACGCTATATAAATGATTAGAAGTAGTAGCAGTAGTAGTCAAAGGTTAGGGCTTTGCAACCTGGAAAAGAGATGGCTGAGGGGAGATATGATAGAGGTCTATAAATTAATGAATGGAGTAGAATGGGTAAACGTAATCGGTTGTTGACACCATCAAAAATTTGAAAGACTGGGGACACGCAATGAAACCAATGTAACCCATTTAAGACTAATAAGAGAAAATATTTTTCACTCAACACATAATCAAACTCTGGAATTCGTTACCGGAGGATGTAGTGAAGGTTATTAGTGTAGCTGAGTTTAAAAAACGTTTGGACAAGTTCCTGGAAGGTCCATAAAACATTAAAGAGGACCCGGGAAATCTAGTGCTTGCCCCGGGACAAGCATTGTAGAACCTGTCTCTCTTTTTTGGGAACCTGTCAGGTACTTGTGACCTGGATTGGCCACTGCTGGAAACAGGATACTGGGCTTGACAGATCTTTGTCTGAACCAGTAAGGCATTACTATGTTCTTAGATATCCCCTGGCACTGAATATCTGGTTTCACTGCTGATTGCTATCCAGATAGCAACAATATTAAGTCATAATCTGGATAGCAAACTGCATAAAATGAGGACAGGACTGTGTTGTTTTGTGGCCTAACTTTATGTGGCTTTTTATCTGATTAATCAGACTAAATATCATCACTAACTTGATAACCCTGGGAACTGCCCTTGCTCCACCCATGAATTACCTCAGATCTGTGGCAGACAGAGCTACAGTACCACTGAATATCATTGTCCATGAGGCTCATGTGGTCAGCAAGTACTGTACTGTTAATCTCATGAGCCTCACTGAATATTGGCCCCCCCATAGTTTTTTGTTGTGATAACCAACCAAAAATTACAAACTATGATATTTGTTTTGCACTAATATCTGAACTGTTGCTTGTCTTATTTCATTTCCTGTGGCAAATGTGAACCAATCACTCTTTGCTTAACTCTTTTCTCAAATATGTTTTCTTTTGTACCATATGCACATGAACTCAGATTAGGAGTGCGAATGCTGTGATATCTGAATACAGAACCCCTAGCTCACACTAGTGAGGCAGTGAAAGTCCAAAGACACTGTTAATGGATATCAGATGTTAAATTATTACAGCATGCTTAACATTAGGTCGGCAATTAAATGGAGAAACAGAAAAGACCATTAAAGTTGAGCTTTAACCTTCTGTCTTCAAATCCATCCTTTCATGTTTACCTTTTTGTCAAGTTTCAGCCATGTCGGAAAGCCTTTGTGGTCCGTGTACAGAAGTCCAAAGTACCATACTTCACGCACACCCACCGTCTTCACCACCTGAAACACAGACGTGCACATTTACCAAGGTAAAACTTGTCTGAAATATATTTGGTACTATTGTATTCTTAGGGGCCCATTTACTAAACTGTATACGGGTGTTTAACCTGATTTTAGCACACATTATCACATCATGTTAAGTTAGTATGCATTAACTGCTGCATTAAATAACTAATGTGGAAATTCCAATTAGGGGGCATCAAATAGATGGGGACAATGCCTCACTATTACTGTGAGTGTCGTTACCGCACATTAATTGCTAATGAGGCAGATAATGCAAGACACCTAATTTCCCTTCCAGAGGTGTAGCTAATTGCCCATTCACATTAACAGCTGAGCCATGAATCCACAGTTGTGACCACTGTCCCACATTAGCAGCACGACTGCCTTTCCCAAAGTCCTGGGAACACTCCAGTTACTACAGATGTTTTGCAGCTACTACAGGTTAACCTTTGCAGTTACTGCACATTACGTGCAAAACCTTAAGGCAGTTTAACAAAGACCTCTTACTGAAGTATAAAATTGTCATGCTGATAATACTAAGAAGATATTAGTAGTTTCAAAATATAGCACAATCATTTTTTTAAGTCCTGTCAAGTCAATGCTGACACCGACAACCTAACAGCCCCTGGGTTTTCTTGGCAAGTTATGACCTGAAGTAGATAATCAGGCCTTTTCTTCTGAGACAAGGGTAAAGTGACTTGCCCAAGGTCACAAGGCATGCCAGTGGGAATTAAACCCTGACGTCTTGGGTATTAAGCTATTAATCTATCCACTAGGCTACCCCTCCATTTCAGCACAACCCAGGTGCACAACTCTAAGAAAGCTTAAAAGGGCTACTTAATTTTATATGGCCTTTTATTCTGTGCCCAGCATATAAAAAACACTGTGGGGGAGGAATAATTTTATAACAGAAAAAATATGCCTACCTTACGCTTGTGTTAGTAGGCAATATATGCATGCCTGTATCTTTATAAAATAGGCATCTACACTTTTTCCCAGTAGTGCACAAATGCTCTCGCACAAGAAACATCTGCTCCAAGACTGATGTAGCTTTGTGTGTGTGTGCCAGTATGAACTGAAGCATAGGCATGTATTTTATAACCTATACACATAAGTGCTGATCCTGCATCAACGCTATTTATTTTCTATCCCCAAGGAACACATGCATATATACTGCACAAACATTTCCAGTGTTCATTGCAGAGTGTGTGCTTTTGTGCCTGCATACTCCCTGGTGATCTTATAAAACCTACTCCTCTGTGTAGAAACTTGCTCTACATGCATAAACTACTTATAAACTATCCTTTTAAGGGGTAATTTGATAAACTTTTTCTGTATGTAAAAAGGTTGTTATCGAATTACTCTTGAGGATATGCATGTAAAAGCATGCAAAGTGGCACAAAGATGTGTACTTGTACATAACCCAGGTGTAGATGTGTTCTTGGATGGAGTTTGGGCAGAGTGCAGATGGAGCCACAATTTACCTGCTCTTGAGCATCAATCTAGACTTGATTTCTAACTGTTTACCACAAATATTTTACAAAGACACATAGGCCCATATGTGTCTTTTTAAAATAAGCTTTAAATAGGCACCTACTTTGCCACCCAATCAAAGCAACCTGTTACATAAATTACTCGAATAGTTTAATGCAGCAAACTGCACTATGCTTTAGTACTGCATTTTGCTAATGATTTTCCCATGCTAGTTTTGCTCTCCAATAGAGAAAGAAAGTTACAGTGAGAAAACCCTGAGCCAGACTACTGCTATGCTAATCCAGGGCTCGACAAACTCCAGGCGCCAAGTCGCCATGGAGACTAAAAAAACGGACCTGGCACCTGGGATTTGAACACCTGAGCAGTAGAATGACTGGCCCTGGCTACCCGCAGGGAGGCCTCCCAGGAAAAAGGATTGCCTAAAGCTGCGATCGTGATGATACCGGCTCTGGCTGCCGGCAAGGATCCGATCTTCCGCATGCTGTGATCACGGCACAGATGAAGCTGTCTGTCCAAGGGAGAGGGGATCCCTGCGGGCAGACAGCTTGCATCTGGGCTGCGATGGCAGCCTTCCCCTTGTCTTCTGCCCGCAGGAAATTGGATCTTCACGGGCAGATCAGAAGGGGAAGCAGTCTCCCTGCAAGGATCCGAGCCAATCTGGGCCTGCAATAAAAAAGAAAATAAAAGTTAGACAGGAATGAGGGGGGGGGGGGGGGGGTTGAGCTTATCTTGAAGGGCCAGAAACTAAAAAAAAAAGAAGGAAAGAGGATGGGGGATGGGGGAATCCAAGACAGGGGGATGGGAGTACTAGGGAGGTGGAAGGGGAGAGAATCTGGAAGGGGAACGGAGAATGGGGACTGACTGGAGATGAGGAAGGAAGAGTGAAAGGTTAAATGGATGAAGGCATGGAGACAAAAGGACACAATGCCTATTTACCTAAAGGTGCATTCCCCTCCCTCAAGCACACCACACCACACACCTGCACACACAGAGAATAGCACTCTGAAAGCCTGACACAGAAGGGTCAGAGGGCAGGAGTTGCCTAGATCTCGAAAAGGTTACGGAGTACAGCCTGGCCAAAGGCACTGTCTTGCTGGGACTCCCTATCCAGGCAATAATGGGTTGCGAAAGTCTAACCCGAAGACCAGGTGGCGGCCCGGCAGATGTCTGCCAGAGGAACTGAGCAGAAATGAGCCACTGATGCCGCCATGGCCCTGACCCGATGTGCCATAACGTGACCCTCCAGCGGAAGCTCGGCTGCCCTGTATGCCCAGGCAATACAGTCTGCTACCCAGGTGGACAGCGTATGCTTGGAAACAGCTATCCCCTGCTTACTGGGGTTGTAGGATACGAAGAACTGAGAAGCTTTCCTATGCGCTTGCGTACGCTGCATATAGAAGGCCAACACCCTCTTACAGTCCAGGGTATGCAGAACTGTCTCTGCCCAACTGGCATGCGGCCTGGGAAAAAAGATAGGCAGCTCCACCTCTCCTGGTTGAGGTGGAAAGAGGAGACCACTTTCGGAAGGAACTTGGGGTGCGTGCGAAGCACCACTCGGTTCCTATAGAACCTGGTGTAAGGTCTTTCTGACACTAGGGCCTGAAGCTCACTCACCTGTCGAGCCGACGTGAGTGCCACTAAGAAAACCACCTTCCAAGAGAGGTAGCGGAGATTGCAGGTCGCCATCGGTTCAAAAGGCGGCCGAGTAAGCTGCCCTAAAACCATATTCAGATCCCATTCGGTCTCAATATCTTTTGAAAGGAGGAGCGGAGTGAGCATCACCCTTTCAGCAGCCACGCCATCAGGTTGAGGGAGCTGAGGTTGGGGTGCAGGAGAACGCCCCCCTCCTGGGACAAGAGGCTTGGGGAGGACCCCAGGGGAATGGGGGCCTCCACCACTAGCTGAAGTACCTCCACCACTAGCTGAAGTAGAAGCAGAAACAGGGCTGCCTCGGCCACCGCGGGGCTACAAGGATGATAGAGGCCTTGTCCTGGAGGATCTTGAACAGAGTCTTGGCCACCAGAGGCGTCGGAGGAAATGCATACAGGAGGCCTACAGATCATGATATCAGAAAAGCATCGGCGGCCACCCTGTGCGGGTGTGGCTGCCTGGAGCAGAACCGTGGCAACTGGTGATTGACCGGACTCACAAACAAGTCCATCATCGGCCGTCCCCAGGTTTGGAAAAGCCAGTTGGCTATCCCACGGTCCAATTGCCACTCGTAAGGCTGGAGAATCCTGCTTAGTCTGTCAGCTAACCAGTTGTCCTGGCCTGGCAGGTAGACAGTCAGAAGATGAATGCTATGCCGGGCTGCAAACGAGCACAGATCCAGGGTTTCCTGACATAAGAGACGGGACCCCGTGCCTCCCTGTTTGTTCACAAAGAACATGGCCACCTGGTTGTCTGTCTGTACAAAGACCAGTTCGTGGGCCAGGATCTGCCTGAAAACTCCCAGGGCCAGGTGGATGGCCCAGAGCTCCAAGAAATTGATCTGCTATGTTCTCTCGCTCGGGGACCACACTCCCTGAGTACGGAAACGCTGGCAATGGGCCCCCCAGCCCAGCAGGAACGCATCTGTGGTAAGGATCCTCGTGTGTAGAGGGGCCTGGAAAGGTATTCCCCCCTCCAAGTGAAGTGGCTGAAGCCACCAGTCAAGGGACTGTATTAGCTGCCTGGACACGTGATCCTGTCCCTGAGGCACCCTGTGGCCGGTGCCCACTGGTCTCTGAGGCACCACTGAGTAATTTGCATGTGGAGGCGGGCATCTGGGAGCACATGGACTGTGGAAGCCATGCGCCCGAGGAGGCGCAGAAATTGTCTTGCTGACACTATGAACCTGCGACTCACCTGACCTGCCAGAGCCAGAAGCCTGCTTGCTCTGTCTGCAGGTAGATAGGCCCTTGCCTGAATGGTGTTGAGCCTAGCCCCAATGAACTCCAGCTGTTGAGTTGGAGCGAGGTTGGACTTGGGGTAATTGATCACAAAACCTAGATGCTGCAGCACCTGGATGGTGCGAGACATGGCCTGGTGGACCTCGCTGGCTGAAGTGCCTCTGATGAGCCAGTCGTCTAGGTAGAGGAAGACAAAGACCCCTTGGAGCCTGAGAAAGGCGGCCACCACTGCTAGGCACTTTGTGAATACCCTGTGGGCCGAGGCCAGGCCAAAGGGAAGTACCCTGTTCTGGTAGTGATTCCCCCCCACCACAAAGTGGAGATACTGCCTGTGGTCTGAGTGTATGAGGATGTGTGTATATGCATCTTTTAGGTCTAAGGAGCATAGCTAGTCTCCCTGGCGGAGGTAAGGCAGCAATATTCCAAGGGAGAGCATCTTGAACTTCTCCCTCACCAAGAACTTGTTTAGGTTGCGCAGGTTGAGGATGGACCTGAGGCCTCCTGTTCTCTTTGCTACCAGAAAGTACCTGGAGTAGAAGACCTTGCCTTGCAGGTGGTGGGGCACCGGTTCCACCCCCTGATCCTCAAGAAGACCTGCCAACTCCTTCAGAAGAAAGTCACGGTGAAGGGGAGACCTGAGGGGCTCTCCCAGGAAGTAAGGAGGAGGCACCTAGGCTAGGTGAAGAAGGTAGCCCTCCCGGACCACCTGTAAGGCCCAGGCATCAGTGGTAATGGCTATCCACCTGTGGGCATACAGAGCAAGCCTGCATCCTGTGATCTGCCTGGCTCCTGTGGGAAGAGGGGCCGTGCTGTAGGAGTCAAAAGCCACTACCAGGCTGGGCTGGAGCCGGTGCCTGGTGTTTAGGGGCTTTCTGCTTATGCGGGCCATGCTCCTGTCCCTTGGCCTGCTGCCCCTGTTGGGGAGCCGGGGAGGCCTGAAAATGGGGGTAGCTTCGGTAAGCAGCACCCTTCCTCGGTTAAAAGGGCTTTATACCCAAAACCTTCTTGAGAGAAGGGGCAGAGGTCTTCTTGAAGAACCATGTCCTCGTCATGTACTCGGTCTCCAGTTCTGCGGCCTTGTCGGTCATGGGCTTGCCAAAGAGGTTCTCTCCCTGGTATGGGACATCGACCAACTTGTCCTGAACCCACTGTTCGAGGTCTGACGACTGCAGTCATGCCTGGTGGCGTGCACCGATGCCAGCCGTGGCTACCCGGACGCCAACTCAAACTCGTCATAGGCCACTCGAGACAAACTTCGAGCACTCATGGACAGCTGTGGACAGGCTCCGGAAGCACTGCAAAGGTCCATCGGAGATACCAGCTGAGAACCCAGCGAGTTCCTTCACAAGGTCCCTCAGGTATATGCCCATGTACAGCTGGAGGACCTGGATCTGACAAGTCAGCATTGAACCCTGGAAGCACTTCCTGCCGAGGGCATCCAAGTTGCGGGCCTCCCGGCCAAGAGGCACCGAGGAGTGCATCTTCTGGCTCTTCAGCCTGCGAATGGCCTATTCTACAACCATGGAGTTGTGTGGCAGTTGCGACTTCTGAAACCCAGGGCTCCGGCGGACTCAATACATCGAGTCGAGCCGTTTGCTGATGACCGGCACCAACGCCAGCGTCTCTCACATGCGGAGCATCAGTTGTTCCAGGATCGGAGGCACAGGTACAGTAAGGGCCTCCCAAGGGGGGGCCAAATACTGTAGGATCTCGAGCTCGTCGGCTCGAGGATCCTCCTCGGACTCTGTGGGGAACGCCAAAGCCTTAGACATATCTCTCACGAAGTCCAAGAACCTCGTGTCCCCCAGAGGGGACCTTCTCCGAGGCTCGGACACTGGGGAATCGGATGGGACATCCCTGTGCGAAAGGTGTCCGGGGACTCCTCGTCCTCTGTTTCCCACTCGGATGCCTCTGAGGAGGAATCAAGGGGCTCTGGCATCGAGGGCCCCGGTGCCGACTGCCCCGACGCCGAGAGACTCAGTGGCGACAACCTCAGTCCCAAACAGGAGGCCAAGTGGGACCTTGGCAGAGGATCGCCTCAAGTCCGAAAGGTCTCAAGGATCGGCTCGGCCTATGGGGTCGACTTTGACGTCGAGGGCCCGGTGGTCGGGGAGAAGGAACCAGACAGACCGGCAATCAGCGCCCGCTGCTGCTCCATGAAGGCAGTGAAACTGTGCTCCAAGGCCACCATTCTGGACTCGAGTCCGGAAGGCTCCGCAGCCACCGGCTCGGGCCTCGACACGGTCAGACTTGACGCCGGTTCCCCCGGAGGGGAGTCCTCGATGAGGACAGTTGTTACCTGCCTCGGCTGATCCGTCTCCCGACGAGGAACCTTTGCCTGGCGCTCCTTCTCCGAAGATCCCGGCCAACGCTCAGGGCTCCGCAACAGGCCCCGGGAAGAGACGGGTCGCTCGAAGCCATCCAGAGGCGCCGCCTTCGAGAATTTTTTCTTCCTCTTGTGTTCCCTCAAGGGAGACCCCCTCTCTCCGAGGAACCTCGACACTGCTCGGGCTCAGAGTACTCCCCCCGAGGCGTAGAGGCCTCAGATGAGGTCCGGGCTCTTGCAGGCAAGGACTCAGAAAAACTCCTATCATGCTGCTGCTGCCGGCTCTTCAGGGCCTTAGAGGGCATTTTCCTACACGGACCGCAGACCGTCAGGTCATGGTCGGGCCCGAGGCACCAGAGACAGCAGTCATGCGTATCGGTGAGGGACATAAGTTTCACACACCGACTGCATTTTTTAAACCTGCTGGTAGCCATCGGGGGAAAAAGGGCCCCCGCAAGGTCAAAGACCCGCAGTCAGTGAAAAAGAAATAAAGGGCGCAAACGCCAGTCACGAAGGACAAAAACAAAAAAAACAGCAACAGACTTGATACCGGTATACCGATCCGAAGGCAGGAAGAGGAACCAGTGTCAATCAGTCAAAGAAAAGAGAAAATTTCTACTTTTTCCACGGGGACACGGGTACTACGTCCAAAGGGCTCCGCAGAAAAAAGGAGACTGATCAAGATGGCACCCTTAGGCAGGAAGGGGACTGCGCATGCTTGATAGCAACTCCCAAAGGCTTTCTCTGAAAGCTGGGGATTTGCTCCGCACGAGGGCTCCGTCGGCGCCGACATCACCCATATGTGAGGACTGACTTCCTGCTTGTTCCCAGAGAACATAAAATGTCACCAAACAAAGAACAAGGGATCATAATTTAGAAATAGGAAGACAATAATTAAACTGGGAACCCTAAAAGCCAAACTTGGAATGTGCAACACCACTGGAGAAATAAAGCTATAAATTAATTTCCTCTTGTACTAAACAAAACACAAAGACGTTAGCGATGCACATTTCCCAGATGTGACATATTCCAGTTAATAAATTCAAAATAAAAAAGTATTTTTCTACCCTTTTTTATTTGGGCATTTTATTTTTCAGTTGCAATTGCTCCAGTCTCTTTCTTCTGGTTTCTCCGTGTCTTCGGCTAACTCTCCATTGTATGCCATCCTTTGTCCTTTCTTCTTTCTTCCATTCTCTACATCTGCTTTAACTGATCTTTACCCTTCTGCTCTTTCCTCCATTTCTTTCTTTGTTCCTTTCTTATCCACTCAAATGTCACCCTTCCATCCTCAATCCCCACTTACTCTCCCAATACCTGGCCAATCATAGATTTTTCTTCCTTCCCATGCAAAATATCTTTTCAAATCTCCATCCTCACTTCCCCAGCCCCATCCCTTTCTAGTCTTCCCCAAACATCAGCTCCCTTCTAGTTCCAGCCCCACCCAGCATCCGCTCCCTCCATGCCCCATTCTCCCATACCTCCACATCAGCCTATTTCCAATCCTAGCCCCCCAATCAGTCATTTCCTCTCCTATCCTAGCCCCCATCAGCCCATTTCTACTCCTAACCCCCACCATTAGCCATTTCCAGTCCTATCCTAGCCCCTATTTCCAGTCCAACCCACCCATCAGCCCATTTCCAGTCCTAGTCCCCCATCAGCCATTTCCAACTCTAGCTCGACATCAGCCATTGCAAGTCTTATCCTAGCCCCCATCAGTCATTTCCAGTCCTAGCCCCTTCATCAGCCATTTCCAGTCCTATCCTAGCGCCCAATCATTTAATTTTTTAAAATATTTCTTATATACTGCCTTTCATGATATCAAGGCGGTTTACATTGAACAAACTGAAATTACATTGAACAGGGAATTATAACTTGGAGATAACTATTTTACAGGGAACATGGGCAATGGAGGGTTAAGTGGCTTGCCAAAGACCACAAGGAGCACCTGTGGGACTAGAAAGCATAGTTACTCACCTGTAACAGTTGATCTCCGGGAACAGCAAGAATTTAGTCCTCACATATGGGTATCATCGGTACCGACGGAGCCTGCGCGGGAACGCTCCCCAGTGTCCAATTAGAAAGCTTTTGGGAGCATCCCATAGCGCCTGCGTGCTGCCTTCCTGCCTTTCCCAACTACCTCTCTCCAGTTGGGTTTAAAGCTGAGACAAAGAGAGAGAGAGACAGGGAAAGAGAAAGAGATAGATAGAGAGATACAACTCCTAGGGGAGGTGGGTGGGTTGTGAGGACTAAATTCCTGCTGTTCCCGGAGATTACCTGTTACAGGTGAGTAACTATGCTATCTCCAGGAACAAGCAGGAATATAGTACTCACATATGGGGACTCCCTAGCTTTAGATGCCAGGGAGAGGCCCCCAAAGTTGTGTGTCCCTGTGAAAGGGCTCCACTTACCCCCATGGATCTCTGGCATCCAACCAGGGATGGCGGGTAGGAGTTGATTAGGTATGGAACAGGTGTTGGAGAACAGCCTGACCAAACAAGGTATCCCGGCGGGAGTCCTTGTCCAAACAGTAAAGGGCTGTGAAGGTATGAACCGATGCCCAAGTGGCTGCTCAGCAGATGTCATCGACAGACACAGAGTGCAGATGAGCCATTGAAGCTGCCATGGCTCTCACATTGTGAGCTGTGACATGGCCCTCCAGAGGCAGGTTCTTACTCTGATAGGCAAACGAAATACACTGTGCAATCCAGTTGGACAGTGTTCTCTTGGAGACTGGAAGTCCCAAATGAGAAGGATCAAAAGCAACAAAGAGTTGAGAGGACTTTTTATGTTGCTGTGTTCTTTGCAAATAAAAGGTTAAAGCTCTTTTACAGTCCAAAGTATGAAGATTCCTTTCTGCATTTGATGCATGAGGCCTTGGAAAAAACACAGGCAGGTAGACTGCTTGGTTAAGATGAAAAGGCGAGACCACCTTTGGTATAAAGTGTGGATGAGTCCTAAGGACTACCTTGTCATGATGGAACCTTGTATAAGGTGGATCAGCCACTAGTGCCTGCAACTCACTGATGCGACGTGCTGATGTGATTGCAATGAGAAAGATTACTTTCCAAGAAAGGAATTTCAACGAGGTAGTAGCTAAGGGTTCGAAAGGTGGCTTCATGAGCTGGCCAAGAACCAGATTAAAGTCCCATGCCACCGGTGGTGGCTTAATGGGAGGCTTAGTTAGAAGAAGGCCTCTCATAAATCTTGCTACTCTCATAAATCTTGCTATAAGAGGATGGGAGGAAATATGTTGTCCATTTAAAGGCTTGAAAGAAGCCGCAATAGCACTTAAATGGACTCTTACTGAGTTCGTTTTAAGTCCTGCATTGGATAAATGAAGGAGATACTCCAGTAATGATTCCAGAGGTATCGCAAGGGGGTTAAGACCCTTCTGCGAGCACCATATGGTAAACCTTTTCCACTTGAAAGCATAAGAGCGTCTTGTGGAAGGTTTTCTAGAAGCATAAAGGATATCCTTTACTTGCTGAGGAAGGTTAAGATCCTGAAGATCTAGGCCTTCAGCAACCAAGCCCTGAGATGCAGAGAGTGGGGATTGGGATACCATAACATTCCATCCTCCTGAGACAGGAGATCTGGAGCAGAGCCTAACTACAGAGAGGGAGCTTGAGAGAGATGTAGAAGCAGAGGGTACCACACTTGCCGTGGCCAATGTGGAGCTATGAGAATCATATGGCCTCTGTCTCTCTGAAGCTTGAATAGTGTTTTGGGAATCAGGGGAATGGGTGGAAAGGCATAAAGGAAGTCTTGACCCCAATGAAGGAGGAAAGCATCCCTGGCCTGAGAGCCCTGAGCCGGAATTCTGGAACAGAACCGGGGAAGCTTGGCATTCAGGTCTATGTCCGGGGTTCCCCAAATTTGAAAATTCTTGGCCACCTGGTTTGCATGTAGAGACCATTCGTGTGGAAGCAGACCTCGACTGAGTCTGTCTGCCCAAGAGTTTTGGATACCTGGAAGATACACAGCCAGGAGATGAATCTGATGCTCTCTGGCGAGGGCCCATAGTCGCAAAGCTTTGTTGCAAAGCGACAGAGAGCCTGTTCCTCCCTGCTTGTTCACGTAGAACATGGCTACTTGATTGTCCATATGAATGAGGGCTGTCTTGTAGCTGAGCAGGGTGTGGAACACTCGCAGAGCAAGGAAGATTGCTCTGAGCTCCAAAAGATTGATGTCTAGATGAGTCTCCTGTGGAGTCCAAGTACCTTGGGTGGAGAGATCTTGCAGATGAGCTCCCCAACCCATTGGTGAAGCATCTGTTGTGAGAGTTGTCTGGGGTAAAGGTTGTTGAAATGGGGACCCCAGCAACAGGTTTGAGTGGACTGCCACCATTGGAGGGACAAAATAAGGTGATTTGTGTTTGCTATTTTGTCTGACAGGCACCCTGATGCCTGGATCCATTGAGTGGATAAAGTCCACTGGGCTGCTCTCATATGGAGGCGAGCATAAGGAACCACATGCACGGTAGATGCCATGTGGCCTAGTAGTTGTAACATTTCTCGAGCAGTGAGATGAGGCTTTAGCACTGCTTGAGAAGCTAACTGCACCATGCGAAGGCAACGGATCTGGGGAAGATAGGCCCTTGCTTTCCTGGTATCCAACAAAGCTCCTATGAACTCTAGAGACTGAGTGTGAGTTAGGTTGGATTTTGGGATGTTTATGACCAGACCCAAATACTGAAGGATACGCATTGTGCAAGATAGAGAAATCCTGGCCTCTGATTGTGATGGGGCTCGAATGAGCCAGTCGTCTAAGTAGGGGAAGACGAACATTCCCAGAGTGCGAAGAAATGCTGCTACCACAGCCATGCATTTCGTAAACACCCTTGGTGCTGAGGCCAGGCCAAAAGGAAGCACCCTGTATTGGTAGTGCTTTCCTTGAAAAAGGAACTGAAGGAACTTTCTGTGGGTTGGATGGATGAGAACATGAGTGTACGCATCCTTGAGATATAGAGAACAAAGCCAATTCTGACTCTGAAGGTACGGCAGCAGGGTTCCTAGAGAAATCATCTTGAATTTCTCTTTGAACAGGAATTTGTTCAATTCTCTGAGATCTAAAACAGGTCTGTGTCCCCCTGTTTTCTTTGGGATAAGGAAATAGGGGGAGTAAAACCCTGTACCCTGTTGAGGAATAGGTACCTCTTCTATTGCCCCTTGGGCAAGAAGCATAGTGACCTCTTGATCTAACAGGTTGTTGAGAGAGGTCTGAGAATTGAACTGTCTTACCATTGTGGGAGGGGGCATGCGGATAAAGTGAAGCTTGTACCCCTCTTTTATAATGGAGAGAGTCCAATGTTCTGCTGTTATTGCCCCCATCTGGGGGCAAAATGACATAACCTTCCTGGAATGGTGGAAGGTTCTGGTCCGTTAAGGGCCAGGAAGGCTAGGTTCTCTAGATGGAAGTCAAAGGCCTTGCGGAGGCTGAGACTGCTGAGACAATTGAGGTTTAGCAGTCTTTGCTTTCCTTTGTTTAGGTGGTTGCTGAGTCTTCCAGACAGGCTGACCTGCAGAACGTCCCTGCTGATCAGAGGGATAAAACCTCTTCTTTCTGGAGAAGAATGGTTTCTTGAAAGATTTCTTCCTTGCAGGATCAGCTGTGGCTTTGGATAATCTATCCAAAGTGGAGTTATCAGCATCCAACTCATTGGCCTTTTCTTGCCAATTTTTGCCGAATAGATTCTCACCTGTACAAGGAATATTGCCCAGTTTGTCGTGCACCCAGAGCTCCAAATCGGATGCCTGGTGCCAGGCAATTCTACGTGCACCTATGGCAATGGCAGAGGTTCTGCTTATGAACTCAAAACAGTCAAAAGTTGCACGATTGACAAATTTAGAAACATCCTGGGCATGTTTAACCAGTGTGAGGAAATCCTGCCTCTTATCTTCAGGAAGAAGAGGGCTCAAAACCTCTAAATCTCCTGTGACCTCTTTAAGGAACATTCCCATATATAAAATATAGGAACTGATCCTGGTAGAAAGCATGGAAGCCTGGAAGGTACGACGTCCAAAGGCATCCAAAGTTTTACACTCACGTCCTGGAGGATTAGAGGCATGCCTATTTGCTCTTCTGATCCTTCTCATAGCTGACTCCACTACAATAGAGTGATGAGGAAGCTGAGTCTTCTGGAAGCCAGGACACGGAGGTACTCGATACATGGTATCTAGTCTACGAGAGTGAGGAGAGGTGGTAAGAGGTATTTCCCACATTCTTAACATGAGATCATGTAAAATCTCATGAATAGTCAAAGTAGCTGCCTCCTTAGGAGCCTTTGGATATTGTAGAATCTCCAACTGCTTTGCCCTGGGTACTGTTTCAGGAGCCACAGTAATGGAAAGACCTCGAGCCACCTCCCTGATAAAATCCTGAAAGGAGATATCTTCTGAAGGAGACATCCTACGTTTGGGAGAGGAAGGCTCCTCGGGGAGAAGTACTCCAGTACCGACAGAACTGTCAGAATCCTCAGACTCTTCCGAGGATTCAAAGTACCTTATGTCCAGATGCTCTTGTAGAGCACGATACCCGTACCGATCGAAGTCGGTGCCGGGGGGAATCGGTACCGGTGTATCGGTACCGGAAGGCATGGCTTGACTGGGTGTCAGGAATGCAGACACCGATGTAGATACCGATGCTATCAGTACTGGTGCCGATACCGGCGCCAGGGTCGGTACCGGTTGTACTGTCTGACGCGGTTCCGAGGGTATCGATGCCGCAAGGAGAGCCGCCAGACTGCATTCAATAGCCAGGAACTTCTGGTCTATTGACACTGCCGATGCCTGGGTATCGGTATCGGAGAAAGCAGCCGATACCCCAGAGCACGGCACCAGTAGTTCTGCCAAGGTTGAGGCCTTGAGAACATCCTGGAGCCCACTGTTCCCTCTAAGCTGTGCGCGTGTGCGCGCCCACAACTCGCCGAGCGAGTGCACATACTTTACAACAGAGCGCACAAAAATTACGGCTCTGATTCTGATAGAAAACAACACAGACGTCTTAAAATTTAAAAGTTATGATTGTAATTACTAGAAATTTCCCGCTTCATTTAGTAATCATCTATTTTCATTTAATTTGATTAAAATCAATGTGGTGTACATACTGTATTCTGACGTGTAGTCAACTTTTAAAGTATATAACTCCGAGTGTCGTTATGTGGCGCACAAAAATTTAACCTTCCTTCAAAAGCTGCACACAGCTGATATTTTATGCGCACACAGCCTACAGAAAATTAGAGGGAACATTGCTGGAGCCCCGATAATGCTTTGGAAGCAGAAGCCTCCCGCTGGGCAATTTTGCTGGTACAGAACCCTCAAGGGCAACGCCAAAGGCATCTCGATGCTTGGAAGGAGATCTACCCTTTGAGGACCGGCCAGACTTATGTTTAGTTACCTGAGATCCATGGGAGGAAGACAAAGCCCTGGAAGATGTCGATGCCACAGAGGCTGCATCGGAGGGAAAAAGGGTGCTGAGCTTAGCAGCCCGGTTTTGTCGACCCCTCTTGGACATCATGGCACAGGCCATACACTCTGAGATGGAGTGGTCAGGACCTAAACATTTAAGACACCACTCATGGGTGTCGGTGATGGAGATGGTACTGCCACACTTGGAGCACTTCTTAAAACCCGAGTCGGGTTTTTCCATAATTGGGAAAATTTTGGGCCTAAGGCCCAAAATGGCGCGTGCACCTGAAGAAAAAAGGTACCGATATAGCGTCGAAGGAAGGCAAACGCGACCACAAAAAAGAAGGAATAAGAAAAGGTTTTCTGCGGTGACAGGAATGACAACCTGCTGGCTCCGCGGAAAACGAAGAACTGGCGAGAGGCAGTTGGGAAAGGCGGGAAGGCAGCACGCAGGCGCTCTGTGATGCTCCCAAAAGCTTTCTAATTGGACGCTGGGGAGCGTTCCCGCGCAGGCTCCTTCGGTACCGACGATACCCATATGTGAGGACTACATTCCTGCTTGTTCCTGGAGATACCCCAGTCCTTCCAGCCCAAGGTTGCTGTCCTCTAGTGGGATTTGAACCCCTGACCTTCCAGCCTGAGGTACCTTGCCCCAACCACTAGGCCACTCCTCCCTCAATCAGCCCATTTCCAGTCCCAGCCCCCCTAGCAGCCCACTTCTAGTCCTAGCCCCTCCATCAGCCATTTCCAACCCTAGCCCGCCATCAGCCATTTCCAACCCTAGCCCACCATCAGCCATTGCCAGTCCTATCCTAGTCCCTCATCAGCCCATTTCCAGTCCTAGCCCCTTCATCAGCCATGAAGGAGGAGTAGCCTAGTGGTTAGAGCACTGGCTTGGGAACCAAGAGGCCAGGGTTGGATTCCCACTAGCACTCCTTGTGGCCTTGGGCAAGTCACTTAACCCTCCATTGCTCAGAAAAATCCAAGTTATCAATGTCCCTGCTTAATGTATGTTTACCAAGTTTAAGTTACAATGTAAACCACTTTGATTGAAATGATAAAGCAGTATAAAAAAACTGTTAAATAAAATAAATTTCCAGTCCTATCCTAGCCCCCATCAGCCTGTTTCTAGTCCTAGCCCCCCCCATCAGCCATGTCCAGTCCTATCCTAGCCCCCATCAGCCCATTTCAATTCCTAACCCTCCTTCAGCCCATTTCCAGTCCAAGCCCCCCCAATCAGCCCATTTCAAGTCCTAGCCCCTCCATCAGCCCATTTCCAGCACAATCCTCCCCCAATCAGCCCATTTCCAATCCTATCCTAGCCCCCCCATCAGCCCATTTCAAGTTGTAGCCCCCTCCATCAGCCATTTCCAGAGCTAAAAAAACAAATAAAGATAAAAGATAGTCCTACCATTCAGCCCATTTCTAGTCCTATCCTAGCTCTCCATCAGCCCATTTCCAGTCCTAGCCCCCCCATTAGCCATTTCCAACCCTAGCCCGCCATCAGCCACTGCCAGTCCTATCCTAGTCCCCCATCAGCCCATTTCCAGTCCAAATCTCCCTCCCAATCAGCCCATTTCTAGTCCTAGTCCCCCATCAGCCATTTCTAGTCCTATCCTAGCCCCCCAACAGTCCATTTCAAGTCCTAGTCCCTGCTTCAGCCCATTTCCAGTCATTGCTCCTCCATCAGCCCATTTCCAGTCCTATCCTAGCCTCCCTCACCTCTTCACAGATGCCGGAGTAAAGAGCGGCGTGTTCCTTCACTCTGGCACTGTTTTCTCAGGAAAGCGTGCTGAGGGAGGGCCGGGAAAGGTTAAAGGGCATTTCCTGTTTCCTGGCACTCAACGCACCTCACGAGAACACAGCTGCCATGGTGAAGGAACACACTGCTCTTCACTGCGGCAGCTTTGCAGAGGTGAGCCAGGGCCTCCGGCCTCTCCAGCTCCCTCTGAAGCCAGCTCTGCAAACCAAACACCATGTGCCGAATGAAGTTCACATGGGGTCCCCTGAAGCATGAGACCCCCTGCAAACAACATTCTTGCACAATGGACGGGCCAGCCCTGCACACATACACACACACACACACACTCTCTCTCTCTCTCATTTGCAGTCACAAATAACAAACCCTGCACCTATAAACAACTGCTGTAAAGACATAATAGCATGGAGTCTCAGGACACCACATCTGATCTGCATTTTCCAGCCAAACATACTACCTCACATACCATACCTACATCTACATTCCCATTTTTCCAAACACAGGAATTGTTAGGGAAACCGAGAATACCATCTTTAGCACAAACAGCAAATGCCAGCATAGCCAAAATAAAGACTATTGCAGTGCTTTATATTTCTGTAGGGGTGTTTTTATTGTTCCTTAACCTTACAAACATCCCTCACCTGTGCATTCTATTCTTTACATCTGCATCTTGTGCCCTCCCAGACAGCAGACACATCTGTTCAATACAGACGTGTCACAGCCATTCATCTCTATGGGATGCGTTGAAGATCAGAGCAGATATATTTCTAAGATCTGGCCTTATTTCATGTTGCTGCTGGTATAACGTAGGAGTCTGCGGGAAATACACAGGATGTACACAGACCTTTCCTGAATATGCTTTCTACATCTCCGTGGTTTGCCACGGCCCCATTCTGCTCTCTCCTGCCCACGTTCTAAGATTCCTGTGCTAGCGCCATGTACATGCAGGGCCACATGGTTTCGGAATATAGTTCTAGATGTTTTAGCGAGAAAAATGTCTAGTCCGCACCTGCTTATTTGTGTTCTGGAATGACCGCCACAGTCACTACCTCTGCACTAATTGTAAAGAACAGTCCTTTGCTCATTCCCCACCTCCTTGTGTGTTAATATGCAGTAATTTCCACGTTAACCACCTAACTGCTAAGGCACCACACTAGCAGCATGACATCCACAATACCTGTAATATGTTACTGCCACATTAACAGCTAATACAGCTTACTGTATAGGTCCCATAAGAAGGGCAATTTCCAGAGGCCATTTAACCAGGTAAATAGCTATTTATCTGGTTAAATGGGCTATTTTAAAATTGTTCATCCTTTAGTGAGGTAAGGATATGAGCTGATAGACATTTTAATTCGTGAGGCTGTCAAAGCCCATGGTTTTACTCTAACTGCAGCAACTCTACCTCCCTCCCTCCCCAGAAGATGCTGCCAGTCTGTCGGATGGATATGCTGTCTTACCAGAGATGCTTAGACTGAAACTTAACATATCTTTATTTATTTATTTATTTAATTAGACAGTTTTGTATACCACCTTATCCTTCAATCAAAGTGGTCACAACACAATTGGGGGATACATTTAACACAAGGGGATATGAGACACATACACTAATACTTACAGGGAACATGGGCAATGGAGGGTTAAGTGGCTTGCCCAAGACCACAAGGAGCACCTGTGGGACTAGAAACCCCAGTCCTTCTGGCCCAAGGTTGCTGTCCTCTAGTGGGATTTGAACCCCTGACTTTCCAGCCTGAGGAAACTTGTCCCAACCACTAGGCCACACTCCTCCCTATATCTATAGTTTGCTAAAAGATGATTTATATTGGGTTTGTTATTTATTTTTGTTTCTTAAACAAAAAGGGCCTATCTAGTCTGCCCTTCCATATCAACTACTACAGTCCCTTTTTTTTACTTTACAGATCTTCTGTGTTGGTCCCATGCTTTCTTGAATTCAGATTCTGTCCTGGTCTCTACTACCTCCACCGGGAGACTGTTCCATGCATCTACCACTCTTTCCGTAAAGAAATATTTACGCAAATTACTCCTGAGTCTATCTTCTTTCACCTTCATCCTACTCATTGCAGAGCTTTCTTTCAATTGAAAGAGGCTCTTCTATGCATTTATGCCACGGATGTATTTAAACATCTCTATCATATCTCCTCTCTCCCACCTTTTCTCCAAAGTATACATATTGAGATCTTTAAGTCTGTCCCCATATGCCTTATGACAAATCCTACCGACCATTTTAGTAGCCACCTTCTGCACAGACTCCATTCTGTTTATATCCTTTTGAAAGTGCAGTCTCCAGAATTGCACACAACATTCTAAATGAGGTCTCACCAAAGACTTATACGAGACACTATCACCTCCTCCTTCCTGCTAGCCATTACTCTCCTTGTGCACCCAAGCATCCTTCTGGCTTTTGCCATCACCTTTTCTACCTATTTAGCCACCTTAAGATCATCAGAAGCACTCACCCCCAGGTCCCACTCTTCTTTTGTGGACAGAAGTAATTCACCCCCCTCATCAATCAATGTGTGCCTTTGAGTCAATGTTGACTCTTGGTGACTCAGCAACTCCTGGATTTTCTTAGCAGTGTTACCAGAAGTAGATTGCCAGGCCTTTCTTATGAAGCAATGAAGTGACTTGCCCAAGGCCACAAGAAGTGCCAGTTGGAATCAAACCCTCGTCTCTTGATTACCAAACCAGTGCTCTAAACATTACTCCTCCACTTAAACAAGTTTGTATTTTCCTGAAACCCAACATTCCTTAATCAATTCTACAGTTGAAAGCACCTTATATGTAGAAGCACTGATATTTGTGTGTCTGATAGAAGCACAAATGATATTGGGCACTTGTGTATAATTTCTACATTTACCAGAATGCCTATGCATATTTATGTGTTCTGAGACACTTATTATATGTATAATGCCATTTAACCAACAAAAAATTTGAAACATCTAGATAAGGTAGTTCAAATTATTTGGCAGACATTCTACTGAAAATCGGTTCTCTGACAGCAAAGGAGAGGTGACACACCTAGTCAAAAAGTGTTACAGTAAATATAATTACTAGAGCAATAGACACCCAACCCTTTTGTTTGCACTGAAACCCTACACGCCTGCACAGTGATATGAAAATCTTTACATTCCCTAACAGCCCTCTAATAAACAGACATTTCTTTGGCTGAAGGTCTCACCAATAGAAACGTATACAAGATACAAATCCAAATTTACAGATAAGCTGAAGCAAGGACACTCCTTATCTGTGTGGTTACCACCCTACTTCCCACACTCCTCCCAGCTCAATTTATTAGGGCCTCTGGAGAAAATGGCTTTTTTTTCTTAAGCAATTATAGATTTGTACGGGAGAATGCCAAACAGTTGCTGACTCAGCAGTCTTGCTAATTTGAGCTATAGAAGCTGAAATTTCTTCTCACACAAGACTTAGAAGTTCACTACTTACAGCGAGATACTACCACATGTCCATGTTAAGGCACCATCATAAGAAAACTATTTCAAAATAAAGCACAGTGTAAAGATTTCAAAAACTGAGCTCTCACATTATGGTTTCCTTTTTCGGGGAATGGGAGCAGCTTTGTGGGAAAATGAAAATCACAAAAGTTTGAGTTTATTTTAAATATTACACCACTGAGAACCTTAACAGCAATCCTATGAAAAGTGATGTGACAGGCAATGAAGCTACAAAGTAACCTATTTAAGACAAATAAGAGAAAATATTTTTTCACTCAATTCATAATCAAACTTTGGAATTCATTACCGGAGGATGTAGTAAAAGCTGTTAGTGTAGCTGGGTTTAAAAAAGATTTGGGCAAATTTCTGGAGGAAAGATCCATAAGCCATTATTAAAGGACCTGGGAAATCCACTGCTTACTCCAGGATGAGCATTGTGGGACCTATGTGCCTTTTGGGAACCTGCTAGATACTTGTGACCTAGATTGGCCACTGTTGGAAACAGGATATTGGGCTTGATGGACCTTGGTCTGACCCAATATGGCGTTTCTTATGTTCTTAAATGAATTCATAAAGCTTAATCTATCAATTCCTGTTAGCCTTGGGTTCTAATTCTTTAGATTGTGTGAACCCCTTAATAAACTCTAAAAAGTTCAGAGATCCCCAGTTCAGCCCCACCACTCTTCCTGGATCCCCTCCCCTCAGTGCCAAGCTTCACTCCATTAATCCCTTCCCCTTCCTGTTTTACCAGTCCCTTTCTCTCCCCTAACCAGTCCCTACCAGTCTCAGTCTCTTTCTTTCTCCCTGCCCTCAGCCAATTTCTTCCAGTCTCTCTCTCCTTCTCTCATCACCACTATCCTGTTTCTACCAATCTCTCTTTTTTATAGCCAATCCCTACCAGCCTCTCTTAATATTTTTTTCTTTCTGTGCCCTGCGGATCCTCTGCAATGATTTTATGGACCCCCAGGTGTCCACAGACCACAGGTTGGGAACCCCTTTTCTAATTATCAGGGGTTTCATTCCCTTTTCACTGTCCTTTATCAAATAATTCCTTGTGGACCAGCCTGTTGGCACGTGTTGTACATTGCAATACAGTTCCCCATTCACTCTCCAAGTGGGGAATGCCCTTCACTGGGCTGGCAGGGGTTGGGAATGCTGTGGAGGCAGTGTTCACAGCCCTGGACAGTGATGTGGTCACTGTTTAAAGACCTATGATTTCAGGGTTCAGGATGGAGCTCTTGTGCATGGGCCACTGCAAACTGAATGGGTTGAGTAGAAGAATATACGTAATAAGAGAAAATCTCTCCAAGTATTTACTAATGAAAGTTTGTGCTGCCAGATCCTAGTCGCAATTACAATTGAGCCAAAATTATAAAAGAGCAGGAGGAAATTGCTGGGTTAAAAAAAGATGAGATGATTCCCTGTATGCAACTTTTACATTTTATATACGTTTTAAAAATAGGATACTGGTTTAGTTTGTGGAATTCAGTTGCTTCTATCTTCTTTGTTTTAGAAGTTCATAAAAAAATATTTAAAAGCCTTCCAAAGGTTTGTCCATACCTCTGGCAGAAAAATCCTCAGCATGTGAATATGATTGTATTACCATTTTTTACATAATTCTTCCCATGTTCCATATAAGGAAGAATAAATGCATTGGAAAGAAAAGCTAGAGGCAAGGCAATAGCAGAAGAGGTAAAGCACAGTTACTGACCTGTAACAGGTGATCTCTGGGAACAGCAGGAATAAGTCTTCACATATGGGTATCGTCGGTACCGACGGAGCCTGCGCGGGAACGCTCCCCAGCGTCCAAAAGGAAAGCTTTTGGGAGATTCCCACCTGCACCGCCTCTCTCCAGTTCGAGTTTTAAAGCTGAGACAAAGAGAGAGTGAGGAAAGGAAAGAAAGATAGAGAGATACAACTCCTAGGGGAGGTGGGTGGGTTGTGAAGACTTATTCCTGCTGTTCCCAGAGATGACCTGTTACAGGTAAGTAACTGTGCTATCTCCAGGAACAAGCAGGAATGAGTCTTCACATATGGGGACTCCCCAGCTAGAGATGCCTGGGAGATCACAAAGGTTGTGAGTCCCTGGGAAAAGCTCTACCTCCACCCATGAATCTCAGGCATCCAGCCAGGGATGGAGGGTAGGAGTTGGTTAGGTATGGAACAGGTGTTTGAGAACAGCCTGACCAAACAAGGCATCCCAGCAGGAGTCCTTGTCCAAGCAGTAATGGGCTGTGAAGGTATGAACCGAGGCCCAGGTGGCCGCTCGACAGATCTGGTCAATGGACACAGAATTTAGATGAGCCATAGAGGCTGCCATGGCCCTCACATTGTGAGCTGTGACATGGCCCTTCAGAGAAAGGTTCTTACTATGGTAGGCGAAAGAAATACACTGAGCAATCCAATTGGACAGAGTTCTCTTAGAGACTGGAAGTCCTAAATGAGAGGGATCAAAAGCAACAAAGAGTTGAGAGGACTTTCTATGTTGCTGTGTCCTTTGTAAGTAAAAGGCAAGAGCTCTTTTACAATCCAGGGTATGAAGATTCCTCTCTGCACTTGAAGCATGAGGTCCTGGAAAAAAGACAGGTAAATAAACCTCCTGGTTCAGATGAAAAGGTGAGACTACTTTAGGCAAAAAGTGTGGATTAGTCCTGAGGACTACCTTGTCATGATGGAACCTTGTATAAGGAGGATTAGCCACCAAGGCTTGCAGCTCACTGATGCGGCGAGCTGAAGTGACTGCAATGAGAAAAATAACCTTCCAGGAAAGGAATTTCAAGGAGGTAGTGGCTAAGGGTTCAAAGGGTGGCTGCATAAGCTGGCCAAGAACCAGATTCAAGTCCCATGCCACTGGAGGTGGTCTGATGGAAGGTTTAGTCAAAAGAAGGCCTCTCATGAATCTTGCTATAAGAGGATGAGAGGAAATAGGCTGTCCATTGAGAGGCTTAAGGGATGCTGCAATAGCACTCAAATGGACTCTTACTGAATTTGTTTTAAGGCCTGCATGGGATAAATGCAGCAAATACTCTAGTAAAGAATTCAGAGGTATTGCAAGAGGGTTCAGACCCTTCTCTGCACACCAAATGGTAAACCTTCTCCATTTAAAAGCATAGGAACGTCTAGTGGAAGGCTTTCTGGAAGCATAAAGGATATCCTTCACTTGCTGAGAAAGATGCAAATCTTGAAGGTCTAGGCCAGGGGTCGGCAACCCGCGGCTCCGGAGCCGCATGCGGCTCTTTCTCACCTTTGCCGCGGCTCCGGAGCACACTGCCCGCCCGGTATTTATGGCGTTATGGGCTCCCTCCCTTCTTCTGCAGCCGCGGCTCCCTGCCTCTTAGGGAACCGCGGCTGTGCTTTTAAAATCATCTCGGAGCCCTTCCTGTCTTGACGGGCTCCGTGCAGCATTGTCCCGCCTCTAAAGGAAGTTTGGAGGCGGGACAATGCTGCACGGAGCCCGTCAAGACAGGAAGGGCTCCGAGATGATTTTAAAAGCACAGCCGCGGTTCCTTAAGAGGCAGGGAGCCGCGGCTGCAGAAGAAGTGAGGGGAGCTGACATGGAGGGAGGGGGGCTGAGATGGCGGGAGGGAGGGGGCTGACATGGAAGGTGGGAGCTGATATGGATGGATGGAGGGAGGGGGGCTGACATGGAGGGAGGGAGCTGATATGGATGGAGGGAGGGAGCTGATATGGATGGATGGAGGGAGGGGGGCTGACATGGAGGGAGGGAGCTGATATGGATGGATGGAGGGGGCAGACATGGAGGGAGGGAGCAGATATGGATGGATGGAGGGAGGGGGGCTGACATGGAGGGAGGGGGGCTGACATGGAGGGAGGGAGCAGATATGGATGGATGGAGGGAGGGGGGCTGACATGGTGGTAGGGGGGCTGACATGGAGGGAGGGAGCAGATATGGATGGATGGAGGGAGGGGGGCTGACATGGAGGGAGGGAGCAGATATGGATGGATGGAGGGAGGGGGCTGACATGGAGGGAGGGAGCAGATATGGATGGATGGAGGAAGGGGGCTGACATGGAGGGGAGGAGGGAGGTGGCTGATATGGATGGAGGGAGGGGCTGACATGGAGGGAGGGAGCAGATATGGATGGATGGAGGGAGGGGGGCTGACATGGAGGGAGGGAGCAGATATGGATGGATGGAGGGAGGGGGCTGACATGGAGGGAGGGAGCAGATATGGATGGATGGAGGAAGGGGGGCTGACATGGAGGGAGGGTGGGAGCTGATATGGATGGAGGGAGGGGCTGACATGGAGGGAGGGAGCAGATATGGATGGATGGAGGGAGGGGGGCTGACATGTAGGGAGGGGGGCTGACATGGAGGGAGGGAGCAGATATGGATGGATGGAGGGAGGGGGGCTGACATGGAGGGAGGGAGCGGATATGGATGGAGGGAGGGGCTGACATGGAGGGAGGGAGCAGATATGGATGGAGGGAGGGAGGGGGCTGACATGGAGGGAGGGGGGCTGACATGGAGGGAGGGAGCAGATATGGAGGGAGGGAGCTGATATGGATGGATGGAGGGAGGGGGGCTGACATGGAGGGATGGAGCGGGCTGACATGGAGGCAGGCGGGCTGACAACGAGGGAGCGAGCTCATATATATTTATGGAGGGAGGGGGGCTGACATGGAGGGAGGGAGCTGATATGGATGGCGGGAGGGGGGCTGACATGGAGGGATGGTGGGGGCTGACATGGAGGGAGGGAGGGTGCTGTTATGGATGGAGGGAGGGGCTGACATGGAGGGAGGGAGCAGATATGGATGGATGGAGGGAGGGGGGCTGACATGGAGGGATGGAGGGGGCTGACATGGAGGGAGGGAGCTGATATGGATGGATGGAGGGAGGGGGGCTGACATGGAGGGAGGGAGCTGATATGGATGGAGGGAGGGAGCTGATATGGATGGATGGAGGGAGGGGGGCTGACATGGAGGGAGGGAGCTGATATGGATGGAGGGAGGGGGGCTGACATGGAGGGAGGGAGCAGATATGGATGGATGGAGGGAGGGGGCTGACATGGAGGGAGGGGGGCTGACATGGAGGGAGGGAGCAGATATGGATGGATGGAGGGAGGGGGGCTGACATGGAGGGAGGGGGGCTGACATGGAGGGAGGGAGCTGATATGGATGGATGGAGGGAGGGGGGCTGACATGGAGGGAGGGAGCTGATATGGATGGAGGGAGGGAGGGGGCTGACATGGAGGGATGGAGGGGGCTGACATGGAGGGAGGGAGCTGATATGGATGGAGGGAGGGGGGCTGACATGGAGGGATGGAGGGGGCTGACATGGAGGGAGGGAGCTGATATGGATGGAGGGAGGGAGGGGGCTGACATGGAGGGATGGAGCACTGGTAATGGGGTTGAGGGGACGAGCACTGGAAATGAGCTGATTAGGGGAGGCTAGGACTGGTAATGAGTTGATGGGGGGTAGGACTGGTATTGAGCTGATTAGGGGAGGCTAGCACTGGTAATGGGGTTGAGGGGGGATTAGCACTGGAAGGTACTGGGAGTGAGGACTGGAAATGGGCTGATATTGGGGAGGGTTACTGGGACTGGAAATAGGCTGATGGAAAGAAGTGAAGAAAACGAAAGAAGAGATAAGAAATGGCAGATGGACCATAGACCACAGAAAGAGAGCTAAGAGAAGACAGGAAAGCAGAAGCCTCAGATCGGGACCAGCATGATCAAAGAATAAATTGGTCAGACAACAAAGGTAGAAAAAATAATTTTATTTCATATTAGTGATTTGACTACAAAATCATCATAATTTTGAAATCAAATATTGTTACTTGTTGTTGTGATATTTTCTGGCGTTTTTTTTTTTTTTTGGTGTGTGAAGGAAGAGGGGTAGTCTTATACGGCGAGTATAGGCCAAACACCTATATTTTAACAGGAAAAGTAGGGGGTCGTATATAGCATTAAGGTAAGAAACAATATATGCAGTGTTAGATTTGTTTTAAATGTCGCAATGGTTTTGCGGCTCCCAGTTTTTTTTTTTCCCTTCGGAAACGGGTCCAAGTGGCTCTTTACGTCTTAAAGGTTGCAGAGCCTTCAGCAACCAGGCTCTGAGGTGAAGAGACTGGGGATTTGGGTGCCACAACGTTCCCTCCTCCTGGGACAGGAGGTCTGGAGCAGATCCGAAGTCCAGGGAGGGAGCTTGAGAGAGATGCAGAAGTAGAGGGTACCACACTTGGCGTGGCCAATGTGGTGCTATGAGGATCATACACCCCTTGTCTCTCTGAAGTTTGAAGAGTGTCTTGGGAATTAGGGGAATGGGTGGAAAAGCATAGAGGAAGTCTTGCCCCCAGTGGAGGAGGAAGGCATCCCTGGCCTGAACTCCCTGACACGGAATTCTGGAACAGAACCGGGGAAGTTTGGCATTCCACGGACTTGAAAACAAGTCTATGTCTGGGGTTCCCCAAATTCGAAAGATCCTGGCTATCTGGTCCCCATGGAGGGACCATTCATGTGGAAGCAGAACTCGACTGAGTCTGTCTGCCCAAGAGTTTTGAACCCCTGGAAGATACACTGCCATGAGATGAATTTGATGCTCTCTGGCGAAGGCCCACAATCTCAGAGCTTCGTTGCAAAGCGACAGAGAGTCAGTCCCGCCCTGCTTGTTCACGTAGAACATGGCTACTTGGTTGTCCGTGTGGATGAGGACTATCTTGTAGCTGAGCAGGGTGTGGAAGACTCTGAGAGCTAGAAAAATTGCTATGAGCTCTAAGAGGTTGATATGTAGAGATGTCTCCTGTAAAGACCAGATGCCTTAAGTGGAGAGATCTTGAAGATGAGCTCCCCAACCTCTTGGGGAGGCATCTGTTGTAAGGGTTGCTTGGGGTAACACCTGTTGAAAGGGGGACCCCAGCAACAGATTCTGAGTGGACTTCCACCACTGGAGGGACCAAAAGAGGCGACTGGAGGTTGCTATTTTGTCTGACAGGCAACCTGATGCCTGGGTCCATTGGGTGGACAGAGTCCACTGAGCTGCCCTCATGTGAAAGCGAGCGTAATGAACCACATGCACAGTGGATGCCATGTGGCCTAACAGTTGTAACATCTCTCGAGCAGTTAAATGGGATTTTAACTGAATTTGTGAGGCTAACTGCACCAAGCATAGGCAACGGCCCTGGGGAAGATAGGCCTTTGCAGTTGTGGTATCCAGCAAGGCCCCTATGAACTCTAGAGACTAGGGGTGAGTTGGGATTTTGGAATGTTTATGACAAGTCCCAGATACTGAAGGATACGCCTTGTGCAGGTTAGAGAAGTCTGGGCCTCTGACTGGGATGGAGCTCGGATGAGCCAGTCGTCCAGATATGGGAATACGAATATCCCTAGAGTGCACAGAAATGCAGCTACTACTGCCATGCATTTTGTGAACACCCTTGGTGCAGAGGCCAGACCGAAAGGAAGCACTTTGTATTGGTAGTGCTTCCCTTGATAAAGGAACCGAAGGAACCTTCTGTGTGTTGGATGGATGAGGACATGGGTGTACGCATCCTTGAGGTCTAGAGAGCAAAGCCAATCCTGACTCTGAAGGTATGGAAGGAGAGTACCGAGAGAAATCATCTTGAATTTCTCCTTGCATAGAAACTTGTTCAATTCTCTGAGATCTAATATGGGTCTGTAGCCCCCTGTTTTCTTTGGGATAAGAAAGCAGGGGGAGTAGAACCCTGAGCCCTGTTGAAGAAGGGGTACTTCTTTTATTGCCTCTTGGGCAAGGGTAGCAATCTCCTGACCCAAAAGGTAGAGGAGAGATGTCTGAGAATTGAACTGTCTCACCATGGTGTGAGGAGAAAGGTTTAAGAAATGAAGCTTGTACCCCTCCCTTATGATGGAGAGGGTCCATTGTTCTGCTGTGATTTGTTCCCACCTGGGAGCAAAGTAAGCCAACCTTCCTGGAATGGTGAGAGGCTCTGGATCAGTGGCGTAGCGTGAGTTGTCAGCACCCGGGGCAAGGCAAGTAATTTGCGCCCCCTAACCCGTGGATTTTAGCCGCCGGGGAGCTTCTTTGCGCGGGGGAGCCGACCGTGATCCTACCCCGGGAGGGAGCGATCGTCAGCACTGACCTCGCTGAGCCGGAGTCCAGGGAAATGAACAGCACAGCAGCAAGAGCCCGACAAGCATGGTTAAACGCCCAACAGCAGGGAAGAGGAGGAGATCCGGAACCAGAAACTCGCGATGCCGCCCTGCAGCTCCGCCTTCTCGAGCGCACAGGGCGATCCGACCCCAACCCCAGCTTTACATTGAGATCGAGGGGCGATGACGCAATAAACAGTCCCCCTCCCACCCCGCCCCGGCAGCATGTGTGAAATGGCTACCTAGAGGGGGTCAATCGCATCGCCTGCGCTTTGTTGCCGAGGGTTTGCCAAGAACAATGCGACTCCCAGGACTGCGGGCTCGAGGGCTATAGCGCAAACCTCTTTGCAGTGCCACCACCAGATGGCGTACGCGCCAACATGTATCATAGGGACCTGCCTTTCCCCCTCATCGGCAACAGAGAGCTGCGAGTGCGAGCGCCCCCCCCCCATGTTGCGCCCGGTGCGGCCGGCCCCCCCTGCACCCCCCACGCTACGCCTCTGCTCTGGATGTTCTAGAGCCAGAAAGGCTAAGCTCTCTAGCTGGAAGTCAAAGGCCCTGAGGAGGCTGAGGCTGTTGGGCCGTAGCAGTTCTAGCAGCCTTAGGCTTGGCCTGTTTCGGTTGTTGCTGTCTCTTTGTAGCAAAACGACCTGCAGAAGATGACTGCTGACCATAAGCAGAATAATATTTCCCTTTTTTGGGAAAAAAAAAACCCTTTTTGAACAACCTTTTCTTAAAAGGAGCAGAAGTAGACTTTGAAAGTCTATCTAAAGCAGAATTTTCAGCATCCATCTGGGTGGCCTTCGCTTGCCAATCTTTGCCAAAAAGGTTTTCACCTGTACAAGGAAGGTTTCCTAGTCCATCTTGAACCCAGGGTTCCAAATCAGAAGCTTGTAACCAAGCAACTCTGCGTGCACCTATGGCAATGGCCGAGGCTCTGCTGGCACCTTCAAAAGAGTCAAAGGCTGCACAGTTGGAAAACTTGGAAATATCCTGGGCATGTTTGAGCCAGGTAAGGAACTCTTCCCTTTTATCTTCTGAAATAAAAGGAGATATAGTTTGCAGGTGATCTGTAACTTCTTTTAGAAACATCCCCATATAGAGACTATAGGAGTTGATTCTGGCAACAAGCATACTGGCCTGGAAAATTCTCCTGCCAAAGGCATCTAAGGTTCTGCATTCTCTTCCTGGAGGAGCAGAAGAGTGCCTTTTTGTACTCTTTATCTTTTTCATAGCAGACTCCACCACAATGGAGTGGTGAGGAAGCTGAGTCTTATGGAAGCCAGGACAAGGAGGAACACGATACATGGTGTCCAACCTGCGAGAATGAGGGGAAGTGGTGAGAGGAGTCTCCCATATGCCCAACATGTGATCATAAAGAATCTCATGTATTGGTAAAGTGGCTGCCTCTTTAAGAGCCTTAGGATATTGTAAAATATCTAATTTTTTGGCTCTAGGCTCTGTCTCAGGGGCCACTGAGATGGAAAGACCCCTGGCCACTTCCCTAATGAAGTCTTGAAAAGACAAGTCTTCTGGAGGAGACATTCTCCTTTTTGGAGAAGAAGGCTCCTGAGGATGGATCACCGATGCTTCGACAGAGACCTCTGATTCATCAGAGTCCTCAGAGGAATCGAAGTATCGCCTGTCTGGATGCTCCTGCAGAGCCCGATACACGTACAGAACAGTGTACCGCTGCAGTCGACACCGAAGCGGATGTCGATGCAATCGGTACCGGCACCGGAACCGATGTCGGTACCGGTGCCGGAGTCGGTACCAGCAACAGAGTTTGTTGCGGTACCGAAGGCGTCGCAGCTTGTATGAATGCCGTGATGGCACGCTGCATGGTCAGGATATTCTGTTCCATTGACGCAACCAATGTCTGGATATCGGTACCAGTGGGAACCACCGGTACCCCAGAACATGGCAACAGGTGATCGGTCGAGACCGAGCCATCGATGTCAACCTGTGACTCCATAGAAAAAGCTTTGGAAGCCGGAGCCTCCCGCCGGGGTAATTTTGCCAGTGCAGATTCCTCGAGGGCAAGCCCGGAGGCATCTCGATACTTAGAGGGAGATTTACCCTTCGAGGACTGGCTGGATTTAAGTTTGGTTACCTGAGATCCATGTGAGGAAGAAGAAGCCCTGGAAGACGCTGATGCAGCAGAAGCTGAATCCGAGGGAAACATGGTATTGAGCTTAGCTGCTCGATTCTGTAGACCTCTTTTAGACATCATGGAGCAGGACTCACAATCCGCAATGGAGTGGTCAGGACCTAAACATTTTAGACACCATTCATGGGTGTCGGTGACAGAAATAGTGCCGCTGCACTTCGTGCATTTTTTAAACCCAGAGGCGGGCTTTTCCATGAGGAAAAATTTCCTAGGCCTAAGGCCAAAGAAGAAAATGCACTGAAGTGAGAAAACAGTAGGTTTTTGGTTTTTTTGTTTTTTAGAATAAAGAAAGAAAAGACCGGCGGTACCGGTCCAGCGTAGAGAAGGCAGACGCGCGACCAAAGAAATAAAATAAAATAAAGAAATTCTTCAGCGGTGACAGGAACACGACCTGCTGGCTCCGCGGAAAAGAAGAACTGGAGAGAGGCGGTTAGGAAAGGCGGGAAGGCAGCGCGCAGGCGCTGTGGGATGCTCCCAATAGCTTTCCTTTTGGACGCTGGGGAGCGTTCCCGTGCAGGCTCCGTCGGTACCGACGATACCCATATGTGAAGACTCATTCCTGCTTGTTCCTGGAGATCAAGATATACATAAGTTAAAACAAAAGTCAAGGGGATGAGGTGGAAGCAAGAAGAGATACTCTGGCCACAGGCACAGGAAGCAGCACAAATAAATGGCAGAACAGGCTGAGGAGAAGGGCTTGTTAATCTCTTAGAACAGTGCCCAGCTCTTAAATACTGCCCATGAAACGATTATGACAAGCTGCAACAGGATGTGGATGAAAGTACACAGTACATACACACCATGGGATCACTCTGCTTCATGCTCTTTTGGCTTTCACCACCTCTTCCACCTTACCATTAAGCCACACTGGCCATTCCCCGAGACGGCGGCTGTTATAAGGCGGCCTAGATTTATGTGCTTATTGTGCTTCTAATATGTTTGACTTAAATTAGCACTACAATAGACTCAATTTATCACTCCCAGGAGAACCTTCTTGGGCAAAATACTGCCTGTTTGAACTGGGTGCCAGTAAAAGATTTGTATCTAAGTAGGATTTACTGATCAAGCCATAAGCACAAATTGTACCAATAGTAAATACTCCAGCACTGGGAACGCATACAGTAGGCCCTTGGACCACGAGATCAGGAAAGTATCTGTCACCACTCTCTCCGGGTGCGGCTGATGAGAGCAGAAGCAGGGTAGCTGCATGTTGTCTGGAGAGGCGAATAGGTTCATCACAGGCCTGCCCAGAGGTGGAAGAGCTGCTTTGTTACTCTGGGGTTTAAGCACCAATTGTGTGGGCGAAGGACTCTGCTCAGCCTGACTGCTGACAGTTGCCCTGGCCCGGGAGGTACACTGCTCACAGAAGCATGCTGTTGTGTGCTGCGAAGGAGAGGAGGGCCACCGCCTCCTGGCAGAGGGAGTACGAATCCATGCCCCCCTGCTCGCTGATATACAAGATGGCGACCTGGTTGTCTGTCTGGATCAGCACAGGCCAGTGTCACAGGTGGTGACGGAACGCTTGTAGGGCCAAGAAGATTGCCCGGAGCTTGAGGAGATGGATCTGTAGGTGTGACTCCTCCTGAGACCAGCTGCCCTGTGTGCAGCGGTCTCCACAATGTGCCCCCCAACCCAAGAGGGAGGCATCAGTGGTCAGGGTCCGCTGCGATGCAGGTGCCTGGAAGGGCATTCCTGCCTGGAGGTGGCACAAGTTTTGCCACCAGTTGAGGGACTCTGCCAGATGGCGAGTAACCCTGACCCTGTCCTGTAGCCTGCCCGTGGCCTGAGTCCACTGCAAGCATAGGCACCATTGGGCTGAAGGCATGTGTAAGCGGGCTGAGGGCATGACGTGGACCGTCGAGGCCATATAGCCCAGTAGGCGGAGAAGGAGATGAGCCGGCACTGACTGGTGGCGTTGTACCTCTCCTGCCTGTTGCCTGAGGCATTCAGCCTGTTATCTTGGGAGGACAGCCTGGACCTGTAACGTGTCCAACTGAGCACCTACGAACTCCAGGCTTTGAGCTGGAGAGAGATGGGATTTGGGGTAGTTAATGACGAATGTCAGGTGCTGCAAAAAGAGGGTTGCATGCTCTGCAGCCTGATTGACCCAAGGCCCTACCGCCCCTGATGAGCCAGTCATCCAGGCAGGGGAAAACAAAATCCCATGTAGGCGCAGGTAGGCAGCTACCACTGTCAGGCATTTGGTAAAAACCCTTGTACTGGTAGTGCCCTCCTCCCACCATGAACGGTAGGTACTGCCTGTGGGAGGGGTGGGTCAGGATGTGCATGTATGCATCCTTTAGGTCCAAGGAGCACAGCCAATCTCCCTGTTGGAGGTAAGGCAGCAGTGTTCTAAGGGAGAGCATGTTGAACTTCTCCCTCACCAGAAACTTGTTCAAGTTTCTCAGGTCTAGTATGGGCCTGAGCCCCCAGTTCTCTTTGGAACAAGGAAGTATCTAGAGTAGAAGCCTTTACCCCATGCTCTACTGCATTGATCCTGAGCAGATCTGCGAGCTCTGAGAGCAGAAGAGTCTGGTGAAGGAAAGGTTGCATTGGTTCTCCTGGAAAGAACCTGGGTGGTACTTGCTGTTGGTGGAGGAGGTATCCTTTCCTTACCACCTGCAGTACCCACTGGTCCAAAGTGGCATTGGCCCACCTGTGGACGACGAGTGCCAGGTGGCCCCCTATGGGCCGGAAGGACTGGGGTTTCTAGTCCCACAGGTGCTCCTTGTGGTCTTGGGCAAGCCACTTAACCCTCCATAGCCCATGTTCCCTGTAAAATAGTTATCTCCAAGTTATAATGCCCTGTTCAATGTAATTTCAGTTTGTTCAATGTAAACCGCACTGATGCAGAATAGCGCAGTATATAAGAGAATGTAAATAAATAAATAAATAATAAATAAGTATTCTGGCTTTTAAGTTTCTGCATGGTCGACTCAATGACCATGGAGTTATGTGGGAGTTGGGGCTTGTGGAACCCTGGACCCTTCTGGAAGCGGTACATGGCGTCGAGATGCTGGCTCACCACCGGCACCAAAGTAGCAGCTGCTCAATGATTGGCTGCATGGGCACCATGAGAGTCTCCTTGGGTGGAGATTAGTACTGGAGAATCTCCAGTTCCTCGGTGCGCGGATCTTCTTCCGCCTCGGTTTGCAACAAGAGGGCTTTGACCATATCCTTGACAAAGTTGTGGAAGGCCACCTCTTCTGGAGGAGAATGGTGTCGGGGCGCCATGAGAGACGAGTCCAAGGGAATATCTTGGTGCTGTTTGGTTTCTGGGGACACCTTGTCATCAGACTCCCACTCGGATTCGAGCAGTGACGACAAATCTGAGGCCCTGTGACTTATAACGTCGAGGCCGGTGCCAAGTGGCCAGCGGCGTCCGGAGGACCTCGGGTCAAAGTCGTGGAAACTGGCCAGGGAGGATCGGATGCCCGAGGAATGGGACAGAGACCTGTGATGGCGAAGACGGCCAGGTCCCTAGAAAGATAGGAAAAGTACAGGCAATTTCCCCTAGTCAGAGGGAAAGGGAAAAAAATGCTCAGTTTAAAAGTGCAGCTAAGGCTGAAAAAAAGAACCTGTCAAAAGTTGTTGTCCATAAGCCACGCCCCAGCTGCATAGCAACTGAGGGTGGTAATGCAGCACAGCTGGGGGCGGGGTGGAAAGATACCGGCCAGTCACATGTTTATAGGCTCCCTCCATGGGACAGGCTCCCGCACCAAGGCACCCTACACAGATCCGGCTCTCCCTCCACGGGACAGGCTCCCTCCACAGGACAGGCTCCCGCACCAAGGCACCCTACACAGATCCGGCTCTCCCTCCACGGGACAGGCTCCCTCCACGGGGACAGGCTCCCGCACCAAGGCGCCCAACACAGATCCGGCTCTCCCTCCATGGGACAGGCTCCCGCACCAAGTTCAGCTCTCTCCAAACAGAAAACAGATGAAGACTCAAGAAAACAGGCATCACCCCAACGAAACATCACAAAAAACCAACATGCACGCCACATACTTCCTACCAATCTACCTACTCGTCACACAACTCCTCCCACCCACCACACACCTCCACTACCCACAAGCAAACACAACATGGCACCCACCAACTGCTTTGCCATATTTAGAACCACAGCACACACACAAAGAGACGCTCAGAACTTACCAGGCAAGGCGACCAAACAGACACAAATCAAACTCCCACACCTGCACAAAGGAAGCACATGTAACAGCAACCTCATCAACAAAGACAACAACGATTGAGCTCATAAACGCCAGATCCGTCTGCAACAAGATCCACACTATTGTAGACCACATAGAAGAGCGACAGCCCGACTTAATATGCATCACAGAGACATGGCTCAACCCTACTGACAACGTACTACTCAACCAACTAGTACCGGACAACTACTCAGAGTACAACTGCCCACGCACCCACAAGCGTGGAGGAGGAGTCCTGATAATAGCGAAAACAAAACTAAAGTTCAAGACACAGAACTTCACCGATACACAACAATGTAACTCAATTAGCATCAAGAACAAGAACATTGCAATCTGTCTAACCTACAGAGCACCCAGAGCTCCACCCGACGAACTAGCCCTCTCACTCGAAGAAGCCTGTGCCATAACAACAAACAACAAACCAGCGCTACTGATTGGAGACTTCAACCTCAAGTCCACCAATGCCAAAGACGCAGAGGCCTTCCTTCAAGCGATGACCTCACTTCAATTCACACAGATAATCAATGCACCAACGCACAGACATGGATCATCCCCAGACCTCATCTTCGCATCCAATTACCTAACATCAAGAGACCTAATTTCTCCACCCACCATTACCCCTGTACCATGGTCTGACCATTACCTAATCGAGACAAAGCTACGATCTCAAGAGGACCAGACAAACGAAAGAGCTGACATCTCACACACACAAAGACGATTCAAGCATTTCGACAGGGACGAATTCATACAGGACACAATACATCACCTGAACATTACTACAGACGACCTGGAGGAACAAGTTGCAAGCTGGAACAGCATTTTAGCTAACGCCGCCAAACCATCTGGTCGCAGGACCGAGAAACAACACCAGAACAAGAGACAAAACAAACCTTGGTACTCAGCAAAAATACGACAGGAAAAGAGAGAGCTCAGGAAGATTGAACGGAGATGGAGAAAAAACAAAGCAACTGCCGACCAGCATCTTTACCTAACAAAGCAAAAACAATACAATGAACACATCAACCAATCAAAGAGGGAATTTCACACAAACATGATAAACACTTCCATCAACAAACCCAGAGAGCTCTTCGAAATAGTAAAGATCCTCACAAAAGAGCAAACAACAGAAGGGGAAGTACAAAGTGATCCACAGGAATTCGCCGACCACATCAAAGACAAATTTCACTCCACAGAGCGAACAACACCTAGTGAAACCACCAGGACGGACGTACACTCCAAAACCTGGGGCACATTCCACCCACCCTCAACAGAACAGATATCCCACATCATCTCTACAATCAATACAAGCACTGCTCCTACAGACCCGTGCCCAGTGTCATAGGTCAAAGCCACCAAATCCAGCTTCATCCCCACCATACATAAAATGGTACACAACTCACTCACTCAAGGACTCATGCCAAAGCAACTAAAGCTTGCCTCAGTAAGACCAATCACAAAGAAAACAACTCTCGACAAAAAAGATCCAGCAGCATACCGACCAATCTCCAGCATACCCTTCCTCGCAAAAATCATCGAAAAAATGATTCAACTTCAACTTCAGGAACACATCGACAAACACGAAACACTCGATGACAACCAACACGGATTTCGTCCCAAACATGGAGTCGAAACACTACTGATCTACCTCTTCGACAGCATCCTAAGAATAATTGACAACACCAGGAATGGAATCATAATGATCTTCATCGACATCTCCTCAGCCTTCGACACAGTGGACCACAACACGCTCCTGGAAAGACTAAAGAACACTGGTATACACGGTATCACATTGAAATGGTTCCACTCATACCTAACAGAAAGACAGCTACAGGTCAAGTTGGGACACAACACCTCCCGACCCATAAACGTCCGACAAGGAGTGCCTCAAGGATCCGCACTCTCAGCACTCCTATTTAACATCTACATACAACCAATATGCAACATCATGAAAGAGAACAAGATTCAATACACAATATATGCAGACGACATCATGATATACACCCCGATATCAATCGACAACCCGGACTTCTCTAAGATAACAGACTGCCTTACCCAAATGGCAAGTTGGTGTCAAAACAACAACCTCGCAATAAACTACAACAAGACCGAAGCTTTAATCATCACTCGGAACCAAAACTTCATACACCCACCAAATATAAAGATACAAAGCACTACTATACCAATAAGATCAGAAGTGAGATACCTCGGAGTTACTCTGGACAATAAACTCAATCTCAAGCCACACATAGACAAAACAATCCAAAAAGCCTACTACAAGATGCGAATCATCAGGAGACTGAAACCGCTACTCACCCCGGAACACTTCCGTACCGTCTGTCAAGCACTGATAACCCCACTGCTGGACTTCTGCAATCCGATATACCTTGGACTACCGAAACAAGCCCTCAAACCACTCCAACTGGCACAAAACACTGCAGCACAAATCATATCAGGAACTGCAAGACAGGAGCACATCACACCTACCTTAAAGGACTTACACTGGCTTCCAATCGGTGCTCGCATCAGATACAAAACTATCATAAACCTATTTAAGATAAAACAGCACACATCAGCCAACAGCCTGCACTCCCTCATACAACCAGACACCAGCACACGTCCCAGAAGAAAACAAACACACAACCGAGTCAGCACCCCAGTGAATACAAACACACACGCAAGGACACAACGGACAGAGCACTCTCCATGGCTGCTCCAACAATATGGAACAAACTCCCGGACGATTTGAGGGCTACTACAGACCTCAAAGACTTTAGAAAACAGCTAAAAACCATGCTGTTCATAGAACACTATGGACACATCACATAACCTCAGAGAATGCATAACAGCACAGATACCGCCTAAACAATGTATGTATGGAATATGTTTTTTGCACCACTGTATATAGCCCACTCTGTACATAGCTCACACCAATCTAGCACACAATACAACACTCACTCAATTTCACCCTCACTGCATGTATAACACACTCACTTTACCCGATTGTTTGCTGTGATACCACCTTGATTATTAAGATAAGGCGGTTTAGAAATACTGTTAAATAAATAAAATAAATAAATAAGCCCCAGAGAACAGAGAGAGATAGATTGGCAAGATTCCAGGGATCCCCACGCCAGGGAAGGAGAATCCAAGGAGAGGCAAGGAGATTGCCAGGGCTGGAAGGATTGCCAGGACCCGCGAGGAAGAGAGCTGACTCGGTTTCAGAGGAGGAGTCTGAAAGGGAGCCTCATTCAGTGCAAGAGTTTCATGCTTGCAGGAGGAAGGGAGACGAGAAGGCTGCTTTAACCAGGAAACAGCATGGCCAGGGAAGGAGCAGGGGAGCACTGCTAAAGAAACTTCCAAAAGGTACTGCTGCTAAAGTTATTAGCCAGAGGTCTCAGGAAGAGTTCCCAGACAGCCAGCTCCAGGAGTTTAACCAGAAGCAGGGTTACAGGAAGCCTCTCAGTAAAGAAGGTTTAAATGTTTTAAAACTGGTTCAACGTTTGCTGAAAGACCAGGAAGTAATTAGTGGAGAGAATAGTTCTCTGCACCGAGGGAAAGAACAGCTGCTTGCTGACGACGTCACAGAACAGTCCTGTTCAGAATGTGAGTCAATGGACATCGGGGAAAATATTCTTTTAAGTGAGCCAGAGGAGGCTATGGAATGTGAGTTATCCCTGATAGTGAAATAAGAGTGTGTGGAAATATATGTTGGAAGAAAATTCCATTTCTCTGATATGCATGGTGGTTTTACAGAGCTAAGAAGTTTTAATTAGTGTGCTTGCTGCCCTAAATGAGACGTGCACCGGAGTGCTGCTGGAAGTCTCTGGACTACTGATTAAAACCCTTAAAGCTCTAAAACCAAAGAAGAAAAGTTTATTTGCTGGAAGTTGTTTGCATTGAAGTTTCAATTAACATTTTGAGTTTGTTTAAAGCACTGAGAAGTGAAGCATTATTTTTGAATGAGTAACCTTTATTTGCTGAAGTAAGCAAGAGCATTTTCTTACCTGAGTTTCTTGTCGATATTTTGTACACGTGATTTACCAAGCTTCATTTTGAAGTTCCCTATTAAGGGAGGCTAATAAAAATATTCCTGCGTTTGCTTTCAACTCTCGGCTCAGCCTTTGATTACAACTACATTTGCTCTAAATACTACAACTCCCAGAAGCCTTTGCTCTGGAGTTGCTTGAAAGTGACATTCGCTCCCCCTTCACCTCGTCAGGCAGCCGCCTAGGCGGGGCAAGGGCGCAACAGACCTCGACCGGCATCGAGGGCTTACCCGAGGCCAACGACGCTTGGAGCTTGGCTGGACAACCGGGGACTCCCCCACAGTCAGGGGCCCGGTCGTCAGGGCAGATGATGTGGACAAACCAGCCCTCATTGCCTGCTGCAGGGCCAGGATAGCAGTGATGTTTTGCTCCAAGGCCACCATTCTATTTCCAAGACAGAAAGTTCTGCAGCTTTCGGCGCCGGCACCAAGGACCTACCTCGGGCCTGGCGCTGGCACCCTCTTGAGTGCATGCTCGACGAGGACTATGGTCTCAAGGAACCTCACACAGTCTCCGCCAGCCGAGAAATCCTTCTTGAGGACTTGGTAGGGCACTTCTCGGAGCCGCCCGAGTTCCTCCGGGTGGTTTTACTGTGTTTCTCCAGTGCAACCTCGGTGGACTTCGAGGATTTTTTCCTTTCTCTTGGGGTCTGAGGTCTTCCCAGAGGAGCCGCCACCGCGGGAATCCAAGGACAACTGGGCTTCATGGGAAGTGCTGGGCAGGGAGGCCAGTGCCAAGTTGGAACTGGGGAACAGTTTTTCCTGCAACTCCGACCTCTTTTTATTGGTTTTAGGCATCGTGGCTTGGCACAGGTCACAGGAGGTGCTGTCATGGTTCTGGCCCTGGCAGCGCAGGCAGCAGTCATGGGTGTCGGTGACTGACATGATTTGACTGCAGTAGTTGCATTTTTTTAACCCACCGAGGGACATGGTGGGGAATACCCAGACGGGGTCAACAACACCCAGGCGAAAAAGGGCACGAATGCTGCTCAAGGTGAGCCTCAATCAAAAAAGGCAAAAGGAGCCAAGAATAGCACCGATGTTGGCTTGAGGTGGGAAGAGAAGCTGGTATGCAAGCCAGGAAAGTAACTATTTTAAGGATAATTAGCAAGGATTTTTCCAGGGAAACAGGACAGACGTCCAATGGACTCTGCAGAAATAAGGAGACTGAGCAAGATGGCACCCTTGGGCGGGAAGGGGACCATGCAAGTGTTGTAGCATGTCCCAAAGGCTTTCTTTGAAAGCTAGGGAAATGCTCTGCCTGGGCTTCATCGGCGCCGATGTCATCCATATGTGAGTGACTTCCTGATTGTTCCTGAAGAATACTTCTATTATCCAGCTACTAAAATTAGGTGTCCGCTTATGAAATTATGCACAAGGTTGCATAGTAGATCCTAGGAACTCTCTAGCTCGGTAGAGACAGGGCAGTTTTCCTTGACTTCAGTCAATGGCGTTAAGTTCTAAGGAAGGGCCCCCAAGCTAAACTTTGTCAAGGGCTGCCATTAGCGTGCCTCTACCCATCTCCTCAACAGCAAACTTACTTTTAAGTCTTTGCCATACTGCCTCACGTTTTCTCTTTTCTTCAGGCCCAGCAGCCTTCACCTCCTGCTACCGGGTCGAAGTCTTGAGAACCACAGCTGTTATAGTGAGATTTTGGCCTGACTCCTGGGCCAAAATCTCACAATAATAGCCACATTTTGCAAGACTTGGGCCCATGCCTGGCAGCGGGAGATGAAAACTGCATATAAAGAGCAATGACCATTGCTGCTATTCGGACAGCAGAAATATTTCAGTCACTATCTGTATAGCTGAGTGGTTTAAATTTGGACAGCTTTTTGCTGTCCTAAATTAAACTGCTTAACTAAACAGATAGCAGCTGAATATCGTCTTTATCCCTATAATTGAAAGAAACATCCTTGCTTCGCCCCAGCACTATACTGATATGCCGGGGCAGTCAGTGACAGTTCAGCAGCGCTATCTTTATACTACTGCTACTAAAAACTAAGGAACAAGGGATTTATACATCTAGGCAGCTGTTACTAAATATATAAACTTCTTTTAATATCCGAATATTGGTATTTTAGACAGGGAAGTTTTCACACCATTGGCCATGTGTACATTAATTACATAAGAGGTAGAAATCACAAACTGAGAGTCAAACTGCTGTATTCCTCCTTGGATATTAATGTCCTATTTCCCAGTCTAGGAGTATCAGATCATGGTATCCCTTGAAAAATGATCTGAGTGCCTTGCTATAAAACAATGAAGTGAAGAGGTTTAACAATCATTGATCTCTTGCCAGATTCCATTTGAACCCAGAGACAGAAATGCACTCCTAACACTGCAGAGTGCTTAAGAAAGGACTCAAAACAAAGAGAATGCCTAGAAAAAAAATAATTCAAAGGCATATTTGTCCAAAAGGATGGGTCAGCATCAGAAATGCATTAAAATTGAGGAATCCTATTTAAGCATGAAAATGCCACTGCACCAGGACTATTTTGACTCATCAAAAACTATTTGGCAACTTTCACCAAGAGCTTCCTGATTTTCAATAAAAATAGAGGTTGGAGGTGAGAAAGCACAGGTAGTACTAAGCTAATTACAACTTCCAGGAGAAAGAATGATTTCTTACTTACCTGGTCATAGAGCTGTTTGCCTGTAGTGTTGGGCTGGATGGCAAACTCCAGTTCTGCATCCAAACTGGTAACTCGAACATTGATCTGCAGAGAAAAATATGTGTTAAAATACATATAATGAGAATATCCATTTGAAATCATCTCACTAAGTTCAAAGACTCTAAATTTAAATTTATGTGAGTAGCATTGTACCCACAGCAGACAATGCAAGTTGGTTCACTGGTGTGCTAGAGATTCCATCGGCAAGATTCTCAGCACTATGTTATTCAACTAAAAAAATACCTGCTGTATTTAACTCGCTTAAATATATATTTAATAAATACTTAGTAGTTCAGCAATGGAAAAGCTGTGTTAGTTACCCATCTGTTTGTTAATTCTTTTGTTTCACAAACCAGTGTTTGCCCCAAGTCAAGTTGGGAATTTGTATGGAACCTTTTAAAAAGTGTTTGACAAAATATTTTACAAGCATGATACACCTTTCATACGAAAAAAGTTCTTCATTGCACCTGCCTCAGTTCCTCATTAAGAGTACAATGGGCCATGCATATCAGCCGCCATTTTTTTCTAGACATAAAATGTGAGTAAACACAACTGAACCATTACTCTAACAAAATTTCATGACAAATCTGCCTTTTATTTAAGACTAACTGATACAATCATATATTTGCAGTAGGTCTGCAAACGAAGCCAGACTCCTCCTGGACCCTGTCTCCAATATTATTACCTTATGTTACTGGCTATAGGTACATAAGTTCGGATTTGTTCTAGAGGGGAGAAGGTTGCTGCCTGTGACTATGGCACCATAATGACAGGCAGCATAAATGAAGAGGGATGCACTGGTTGCTATGTTTCCTGCAGATTTACTAGAAATATCTAGAGAACATATATTTTGGCTTCTCTGTGATGGGTGAAAAAGGATCTCAGTGATTCAATATCCCACAGGAGTGCCATGGGGCAGGACCTCATTTAGGGGCATGTTGACTAAAGGTTTTAATGTGCGTTAATGAGGTTAATTAATTGATGCACATTAAGCTTTCGTAAACATGCCTCTTAATGTCAGTGAATGCTACTGCTGCTACTTCTACTCCTACTGGAATTCTGTATACACAATTCAAAATCCAATGTCTAAAGGTCTGAATTGGGCATAATTATTCATCCTTTGTTTGTCAGAATAACAAAGCATATTGTTTATGAGTGATATTTAATTTACAATACAATACAGAAATAGAATATCCACAACAAAGTGCAACATTTTGAATTACCTATGTGCCAAAATCCAGCCAGAGTATACTTAAGAGTCATTAGACTCGGTGTCTTATGATTCACTTTCCTTTATTAAACATACAGATACCTTCCATTCTTCAAATACATGATTAGCACTAAGAAGCTAATTTTATAAAGTCATTCTTATATGTATGTGGCACATATGCGCATAAATGACTTCTTATAAAATACCAACTGCATATTTTGTCATGAAAATGCATACTTTGCCAGTGGGCATGCATATGGTCAGAGTGTGGTGGCACATGCAAATACATGCATAGATAATAAAATCATATAATTAATATGCATATATGAAAATTATAGGCATAGGTATTTACATCAGCTCTAGGGCTGGTGTAAATGTCTGTGCCTGCAAGGAAGGTGATTGTTACCACTTATGCTAGTCTTTTATAAAAGACAAGTAGACGTCTACTTCTATTTATAAATCAGCACCTACCCATGACACCCTTTTATAACATTACTCACCATGTGCCCACTATATGATTCACCAGAAACAAAAACATAACATAGGGATGCGATAGCTACAAAAGACCCCCGATAGCAGCAAAAGGGCTCTGGTACCTGTAGGGGCCGTTCCCACCCTAACCCCTGTAGATACTGCAGAGTGTTTGCCTTTATCACAGAGAAAGCACAGTTACTTACCTGTAACAGGTGATCTCTGGGAACAGCAGGAATAAGTCTTCACATATGGGTATCATCGGCACCGACGGAGCCCGCGCGGGAACATTCCCCAGCGTCCAATTAGAATGCTTTTGGGAGCATCCCACAGTGCCTGTGTGCTGCCTTCCCGCCTTTCCCAACTGCCTCTCTCCAGTTGAGTTTTAGAGCTGAGACAAAGAGAGAGAGAGGGAAAGGAAAAGAGATAGACAGAGAGATACAACTCCTAGGGGAGGTGGGTGGGTTGTGAAGACTTATTCCTGTTGTTCCCAGAGATCACCTGTTACAGGTAAGTAACTGTGCTATCTCCAGGAACAAGCAGGAATGAGTCTTCACATATGGGGACTCCCAAGCTAAGATGCCTGGAGGAGGCCCCAGCATGATGCAATCTAAAGATGGGCCATGCTTATCCCTCAAAACCTCAGGCATCCAAGGATGGAGGGTAGGAGTTGAACTAGAAAAGAAGAAAGAGGTGCTGTGAAAACAGCTTAACTAAACAAGGTATCCAGAGGGGAGTCCTTGTGTAAATCAGAAATATTAGAAAAATGTTGAGTCCTAATTTTCTAATGTGGATCTCACTCAAAAATATTGCAAAAATACTTGTTGAGGGTAATAAGGGTCTGTGGTTGAAAGCCAGATCATTATCCTCAAAGAAATTCCCCCAATGTGAAGTAGAGGGAAAAAAGTAAATTTTTACAATACAGGAAGAGATGAGAAGTCCTCATGGCCAGAACTAACCCCAGAAGAAAGCACTGGGGGAGTTCAATGAGGTTGGACTTTTGAGAAATAGCTAAAGCTTTTGTAAAGTCCAAAAAATTGAACTTCTTGTCCTTGGAGCAGAATAAGGTCCTAGGAAAGAGTGGAGATAATCTGACTGGTTTGGATGAAAAGGTAGAAATACCCTTTGCAGAAAAAAGGGGATAGGTCTTTAAGACCCCCTTTATTCCAATGAAAGAGAAAGATATTTGTACTAGGCGTTGAGCCTCCAATTTCTTGAAGATCAGTAAAAGTCTTTTGTAAGTGATGTCACTTATGATGGTGACCTTACATGTAGAGCTTCAGATGTGACGTAACCTAAAAGGTAACGGTAAAAGAAGTTATTTCGTAATTACCATAGAAATTGGCTGTCCATTGAGTTTTATGGTATGCTGGGGCAGCATTAATATGGACAGTAAACAAATCTTTCAAAGTCAGATGTTGTATAGAGATTGACGCAACAAGAAGAAGGATTAAGACCTACTTGAGAATATTGATGGAGAATCTCTGTCTGGTTAAATATGGAAGAGCTATAGAGAAAGTTTCGTGGAAACTGGTAATATGTTCTTCACTTACAGGGATAAGATTAGACTTCTTGAAAAGATCTAGCCCCTGAATAACCAGGTCTCGAGACGTACGTGAATGAGTGCAGAGGAGATCCTTAGTCTTAAGACAGCAAGTCTGGATCCTTCTATAATTTCCAAATAGTAGCTGGAGAAAAAGACGCAATATAAGGGGATACCATGTTTGCCTCTTTATGAGGGCAATATGAGTATCATGCGTTCTCCTGTTCAACATAAGCTACCATGAAGTATAGGAAAATAGAAGGAAAGTAGTGAATGAGGACCAACTGCAGTGAAAAAAATGCATCCCTGTTGTGGAAGTTCCAGTGAGATGTGGAACAACAAGGGAATTGTGCAATTTTCTACGCTTTCACGTGGTCTAAACCCTGGTTACCTTTTCTTAAAAGGAAATTTTAAGGAATATGGTAAGAATAGGAAAAAACCAGTCATGTAGGAACATGACTGGCAGAGTCTACCAGATGAAACCCTTCTTAACTATCTGGCAGCTACCTATTAGGAGTAGCTCTGAGGCTCTCTGGCAAAGGCCCACAGTTGCAGAGCTTTGTTGTAGAATTGCAGAGAGCATGTTGTAGGTTGCTTAGATCTGGCTGTTGAATTGCCAGTGTGCAACCTAATCTATTCTGTTGGAGCCAAAGAGAACTGAAGGTGGCTAAGAATAGCAGACAGACCTGAAGCCTGCAACAATAAATAGTCCAAATGAGTTCTGGATCTCTTTTGGAATTATCTGTTATTAAGGCAGCATAAAAGTTAGGTCCTATAGATTGGAGAGGACCGACAGACATAATTTGGAGTAGTGATACCCAATTTCTGTCCGAAAAGCTGCCTTAAAAAGAGAAGAAGATGAACCGCAAAAGGGGAGAAAACTCTGTATGGAAACTACTTACTGGAGTAGGTATTGAAGAAAATCCTATGGCTTAGAAAAATAAGCCCTCCAGTTGATTAGTAGTACTCTTAGAGACTGAATGTCTGGGCTAAGAGGGATAGAAATTAATACAGAGTTGAGAAGACTTACAGTTTAGTAAGTCTTTGAAGAGATAGGGTCCCCTTGCAGTTAAAAGTATGAGATATCCTCGTACAGGAAACTGACAAGGTGAAGGGTATAGTTCACCCTGTTGTTAGTTGTTAGTTCTCCTTTTGTTTTAAAAGGAGAAACCTGTTATCTCTAAGGTATGATAGTCCTTAATAGCTCTTAGAGCTAGAAGGATAGGTTTCTCTTATAGCAAGTGATTCATGCCCAGAGTCGAGGATTGAGTCAATGTATGACTGATATCTCAGCATGGATGAGATGAATTTTAGATGCTTCTGTTGAAAAGAAGTAGGTTCAAGTTCTAAACCTCACACAGAAAAAGTGAATAAAATATCAGAAACCTGGGATTGCTGGGTTTGCTGAGCCTGTTGAGGTTTTGATTTTCTTAGCCTGGTGTGGTGTTGCCCATCTTTGGAAACATCTGCAGAATGGGTAGAAGATGGGTAAAACTTTTTTCCCTTGGGGGAATAAAGCTTTTTATGAGATTTTTTATTAGCTGGGATAGAGGAAAGTTTTGACAATCCTCTGAAAGTAACAGCATCAGTGCTCAACTGATTAGCTTGAAATAAAGCCTCCTTGTTGAAGAGATTTTCACTAGTACAAGGAGTATTTCCCAGCCTTTCCTGAACCCATCTGTCCAAGTCTGAAGCTTGGAGCCAGGCTATGCGTCGTGCTCCTATGGCTATAGCAGAAGTTCTGCTAATAGACTCAAAACAGTCCAGGGAAGCACGATTAAGGAACCTAGAGATATTTTGGGCATGATTGACTAATAAGGAATAGACTGTTCTTTTATGCTCTGGAAGAAAAGGGTTCAAAAACTTTAAGTTCTTTGTGACCTCTTCAAGAGATAATCCCATATAGAAAATATATGAGATAATTCTTGCTGAAAGCATGGATGCCTGGAAGCATCGACGTCCAAAGGCATCTAAAGTCCTAGACTCACGACCTGGCAGATAAGAAGAGTGCTTCTTTGCACTCTTAATACGCCTCATTGCTGATTCTACAACAATAGAATGATGAGGAAGTTGAGTCTTTTGAAAACTTGGAGAAGGTGGCACCTTGTACATAGTGTCAAGTGTCTTAGAATGTGGGGATACCATTAAAGGAGTTTCCCACATTCTCAACAGTAGATCTTGTAAGATTTGATGCAAAGGAAGCATGATCACCTCCTTTGGAACCCAGGGGAATTGCAGTGTCTCTGAATTCCCCGGTAGGGATTCTTTACCAGGTATAGAAATGGCAAGTAACTTTGCCATATCAAGCAGAAAAGCTCGAAAAGAAATCTCCCCCGAGGAGGACTCTGTAAAATGAGGGGTAAAGGCTAGACTTGTAGAAAAATCAGCCTTGGTACCGATGGATTCATCCCAGTCATCGGGATTGGAAGACTGAAAAGGATGAAGCATTGGATTTTCTTTAAAGCGATGTCTTTGGTACCGCCCAAGGTCGGTACCGAGATGAGTCGATACCGAATCCTCCATGCTAGAGATCGATTCCAGGCTCGGCATCAAGGGAAGCGATTCTGTCGAAGCAAGCATGGACGGTACCGACACCGATGCCGATGTCGATACCGGTACCGAAAGCGATACCGATACTCGAACGGTCTGCAGCAACTCTAGCGGTACCGAAGTAGCCGAGAGTGCTAGACTACGTTCATCGGTGAGGAGTGTTTCGTCCATCAACATAGCCGATGCCGGGGTGTCGGTACTGCTCGAAGTGGCCACAACCACCGAGCATGGCCCAGGTATGTTCATCGAGGTAAAAACCCCGGGAACAACCTGGAGCCCCGTTAATGCTTTGGAGCCCGAAGACTCCCGCCAGGGTTTATTGCCAAGATATCCTCGAGGGCAAGGCCGAAGCCATCTCGATGCTGAGAAGGAGATCTACCACTCGAGGACTGGCTAGTCTTTACTGACTTTTGTTTGGTTACCTGATCCTGTGAAGAAGAAGATATTCTAGCTGGTAACATTGAGAGCGATGTGAACCGGGTATCGAGTTGTGCTTGATTCTGAAGACTTCTTCTGTTTGAGCTCCAGCAGGAGAGACACTCCAAAGGGCAATGGTCAGGACCTAAACATTTTAGACACCAAGTATGAGTGTCTGAAAAAATATCTTTACCGCCACACTTTGAGCATTTCTTAAGGATAGTGGCTGGCTTTTCCATAATGAAAGGGCAGAGGCCTAGTGGCCTAGAAACCGTCAGGCACTAAACAGGAAAAAAATTCTAAGAAAAGAAGAAATTCTTCAGGAAAAAGAAAGAAAAGCACCGGCGGTACCGGTAGCGTCGAGGGAAGGCAGACGCGACCACAAAAAACTAAGAATAAAAAGAAGAATTTTCTGCGGTGACAGGAATATGTCCTGCCGGCTCCGCGGAAAACAGAAAACTGGAGAGAGGCAGTTGGGAAAGGTGGGAAGGCAGCACGCAGGCACTGTGGGATGCTCCCAAAAGTGTTCTAATTGGACGCTGGGGAGCGTTCCCGCGCGGGCTCCGTCGGTGCCGACGATACCCATATGTGAAGACTCATTCCTGCTTGTTCCTGGAGATCTGCGATTCCTGCATCGGTGGTAAGTCTGCAAAGTAAGGGCAAGGGAAGGTTAGACTAAGTATTACTTCTGACCCCTCCCCCCCCCCAGTTCATTACTGATTCCTCCTCCCATTGCCCTAATCAACACTGTCGGCACCAACAAGTTTAACAGAGCGGTCATTTCCCCCTTCAGCACTGATCCTCTCCAGACAGCTCATGATCCCCATCGGTATTGATCTGGAGGGGGGAGCGGTGCACTCCCTGACAAAGCTGAAAACCCAGATAACCAGTCAGGCCCCCCCCCTCTCTCCCTCACATCCCTCCGATGTAAAATTAAAAATCCCAACTAGCCAGTCATGTCCCCCTCTTGAGCTGGTGTTATCTGTAGCCACAATTAGGCCATTTTTGGCAGCCATCGCACAACTGTCCTACCAACTTGAACACTGCCTCTACCCCTAAAATCTCTCAATGGCAACTTTCTACCACTCCAGAAATTGCCCCATCACACTGAAAACTGCCTCTCCCCCTTTAACCCCTCCCCCTCCCTCTCCAATCATCTCGTCAAATGCCCCTACATCTTCCCCACCCCCAAATGCCCTCCCTGAATGCAACCCAATATCCTTTTGGCTTTGGCCACCACCTTGTCACATTGTTACACCACCTTGAGATCCTCAGAAACAATCACTCTTGGTACATGTGCTGGTAGCTGCGGAGCCTTCTAGCCTTGAGGTCAGAATAGTAGCCTTGGAAAGCAGCCTTACTGTCTTCTTGGCCCAGCAGCGGGGCCCAATGCCCTGTTACTTCAGGTACTTGGGCCTGGCGATTGGTCCCTCCACTGCGAGGGCATTGCCCATGGAGATCCAGCCGGTGATGCAGCATCAGCTTCAGGCTGATTCCTAGCATCGTTCCCAGTCCCGTTGGAGGCCTCGGATCCAACATGTGCCTCCAGTTCAGAGCGCTGGGGCCCTGGGACCCTGTCGATGCCCCCAGCCAGGCGTGCACACGAGGCCCATCAGGTTCTTGAGGTCTTTGATTCTAACTCGGAGTGAGAGACTGATAACGAGTCCCCAGACACCCGACAACACCAGGACATTCTCTGGGAACCATTTCCACACAGGAGTGTTGAAGGTCCCCACCCGAGGACTTTTCCTTCCTTGACTTTGTTCGGGACCTGATGAAGGTTCTGGCCATCACCACGGAGCCCGAGGAGGAGTCTTGGACAGATAACCTCAAGATCATGAAGTATGATGCCCCTTCCAAGGAGGGGCTCATGGTTCCCGTTCCCCCCATTTTGGAACACTTCTTGTTCAGGATGTTCGAGTCACCTGTTATGGTTCCCAATGAGCAAATGGCTCAATTCCATGTATCGAGTCTGCAAGGGCCCTGAATTCCAAAAGACACAGCTACTACACAATTCCATTTTGGTGGTATCAGCCATGCGCAGGATCAAGAGCTAGAAGACACATTCCTTGGTGCCCCCTGCCCACACCATGGATGGCTTTGGTAAGAAGTTTAACCAGGGTTCAATGCTTGTGGCTCATATCCAGGCATATCAGCTGTACATGGGCATGTACCTGAGGGACCCGGCAAAGGAACTTGCCGGGTTCTCAGCTGGCTTGACCAAGGAACCACTTCAACGATTCTGGACCCTGGTATCAACGGTCAAGGAGTGCTCCAAATATGTCACTTGAGTGGCCTATGATGGCTTTGAGTCTGTGGCTAGAGTAGATGTGGTGGGCATTGCTGCCCACCACCTGGCATGGCTAAAGTTCTCAGACATGGAGCAGTGGGTTCAGGACAAGTTGGCTGATATCCCATGCTGAAGGGAAAAATGCTTTGGCAAGCCAATGACGGATAAGGGCGCAGAGCTGGAGTCCAAGTATATGATCAGAACCAGGCTCTCCTGGAAAACCACCGACCCTTCCCGACAGAAGGCTTTGGGGAAAAAGGCCTTCTACCCGAAGAAGAGGAAAGCTTATGGAACTTATCCCAAGTATCTGGCCTACCCAGCTCCCCGCAGGGTCAGCAGGCCAAGGGCCAGGGGTACGGCCCTCGTAAGCCTAAGGCCCCCAAACCCTGACCTGCACCACAGCCGCAACCTGGGGAGAGGGTTTGACTCCTTGAGCACGGCCTCTCTTCCCCTGCAGGATCGAGGGTCGCAGGATACAGGGGGATGTCTGACATTCTTCGCCGACCAGTGGCCCACCATAACCAATAATGCCTGGGCCCTCCAGGTAGTGAGGGAAGGTTACCGCCTCCATTTTGAGCAGAGACCCCCTCCATTCTTTCCCGGAGAACTTCCCATGACTCCTCTTCACCGAAACCTTCTGCAGCAGGAGCTCAAAGGCCTCTTTGCAGCCAAAGCAGTCAAGCCTGTCCAGCCACCTCTAAAGGGCAAGGGGTTCTACTCACACGATTTCCTGATTCCCAAAAAGACAGGTGGTCCACTTCATGAAGGGTCTCTTGCTCACTCGGTCTCCCAATCGCCCGCCCGCGGCAGCATGGGATCTGAATGTGGTTCTGGGGAAGCTCATGGCACCGCCCTTCAAATCACTTGCTTCTTGCCATCTCAAGTACCTTTCCTGGAAAGTGATCTTACTTGTGGCACTCACATCTGTGCATCGAGTCAGTGAGCTGCAAGTGTTGGTGGCTCAAACCCACTTTCATAGGAACAGAGTGGTCCTCTGCACTCACTCTAAGTTTCTCCCTAAGGTGGTTACCGCCTTTCATCTCAACCAGAAGGTGGTTCTCCCCACCTTCTTTCCTCAGCCTCATGAGAGCAGGTTGAGGCCGCTCTCCACATCTTCGATTGTAAGAGACCACTGGCCTTCTACCTCAAGCTCACTAAGGCCCATCACTGCTCCTCGCAGTCTTCATCTCTTACGACCCGAACCGGTTTGGTGCTACGTTCTCTAAGTGCAACCTGTCTACCTGGGTGGTGGACTGCATCTCCTTTGCCTATGAACAGACTGGTCTCTCTCTTGAGAAACATGTTATGGCTCATAATGTGTGGGTTATGGCAGCCTCGGTGGTGAACCTGTATTCCATCTTCATGCTGGAGATCTGCCAGGCTGCCATCTGGTCCTAAGTTCATACTTTCGCAGTTCATTACTGCCTGGAGAAGTACTCACGGTGTGACAGCACCTTTGACCAGGTGGTACTCCATCATCTGTTTGGGGAATAATGCAACTCCTATTTTTGTGTGTCCAGGCTACCGGAGAATTGATTCCCTGGTCGAAGCTGTGGTCGTCCCTGAGGTCTTGCGGGCACTCAGCACTCTCTGCTGTCATTCACGGTTTGATTTTTCAGTCGTCTGTGGTTTTTTACAGTTTTTTTTCTGTAGCCTGTAGCTGGGGAATACCATATGTGAGGACTGACTTCCTGCTTGTTTCTGGAAAAAACGTAGTCTTCTCTGTTTCTCCGGGGACAGCAGGAATCAGTCCTCACAACCCTCCCTCCTCCCCATGGAGTTGTTTTTTTCTTTTTTGGCTTGATTAAGCCATGTCATCATACTGAGGTAAGATGGCAGCCTTGGGCGGGAAGGTGACCACATATACATGGTCTAACTCTCAAAGGCTTTCTGTGAAAGCTGGGGAATGTTCACTGCACGGACTCCATTGGTGCCAACATCATCCATATATGAGGACTGATTTCTACTGACCCTGGAGAACACATGTTACAGGTGAGTAACTATGCTATGTCAGTATTAAAAACTGGCAGGTAATCCAATTTACCTGCGGATGTTAGCACCCATTAATACACTGATTCCATCATAATGAAATTAGAATTACAAGGAAATTCTAATAGACCACTATCACAGAAGGAATTATATTTATCTAACTAGGCTATTTACAGTACTTGGTGAAATTATGATCAAAAAATTACAACTCTCCATAGTATCATGTTCACTTGCATGAAAAATTACAATCCTGTGATACCAATGTATTTTTTCTGAAGGTAGCAAGCAGACAGATGCACCTGTTACAGTAGCATCAGAACAGAATGCTACACATACAGCAGAGTGTGAAGCAATAAAGCAGTGCAAAGACAGACTGTATATCTGCCAAGTCTTCTGCTCTGGGCAGGAATCTCTTACTCACCTCTGCAAGGGCAGGAACCTCCCACACCAAAGCAGAAGATTTGGGAAGTGGATGCAGTGTAACTGATCTGGCTATGGCAGGCTACAGGGCATGTCCAGTGTCACACTTCAGATGCAGAGATGAAGCAGTGTGAGCCTGTTCCGCAGCAGCTCCATTGCTCAGTTTCTTCTCTGCCAGCACCGTGACTGCAAGAAGGTGAAACTTACTTAGCAGTTAATGCCCTTTCCTTGAGTCCTGCTATACCAGTCCAGGCAAGTGGGTTGTGTTCCACTGCCAGCAGATTAGTGGAGACAAAGAACCAATGAAAAGCCCAGGTTTCAATGACATCACTCCCATACCTCCATTCGCCTCAACCACCAGAGGTCTCTTCAGTATTCATCCCAAAGCATATGGGAAAACATGGCAAACCTCACACAACCTCAACCGTGGGTAACAATGACTGATCAACAGTAGAGAACTATGTACAGGAAAGCATAAACATACGGCTGTCAGTAGACGACAAACCTGAAGAGTCAAGTATAAAAATCATAGCGGACCTAAGGGTACCTTAGCAGAAGAACACAGCAATACAGTTTCAGGATTTAAAGAAAGGATATTAACTGGAAAGTAAAATATCACCTTCCATATTGTCCTGCTAGACCATTCCAGACAAGTAGGATGTACTGTACCAAAATTACAACTCTACTGGGTGCAAAGAAGACACAGCAATTCGCAAAACTCTTGAGCCAAAGTCAATGTCCGCCCTAGCATGGACATCCAAACAGTAATGCTTGACAAAAGTGGAAAGTGATGCCCACGTTGCTGCCTGCTGGGGCTAACGAACTCCACTCCACCCACGAGGACGCCTATGCTCAGTTAGAATGGGCATGCAAACACTCCAGAACCATCTGGTTCCGTAACAGATTCGCCGAGGCAAAGGGCTCCTTAATCCAGTGCCCCAAAGTCAACTTAAATACTGCGTCACCATTGCTTGAGCCAGCAAACAGCGCAAAAAGATGGTTGAATTTATGAAAGGAATTCATAACCTCCTAGCACCAGAGAAGCATCCTCCGGACATCCACAAGGCGAAGATCCTTATTCTTCCCCTGACACTGCTCCTTACAGAAGGACAGGCAGACCACCTGGTTCACGTGAAACGGAGAAAGCACCTTAAGAAGGAAGGCACAGACCAAATGGAAACGGCTTCTCCTGAAAAGGACAGATAAGGATTTCAGCAAGAGAGCCTGCAACTCTGAAATCCGCCTTGCGGAACAAATCGTGAGTAATAAGACCATCTCGAGCATTAAATCCTTCAAAGCATGCTTTAACAGCTCAAAGGGCTCAGCCATCAGGGCTCTGAGCACTAGACAAAGAGCCCAGGAAGGGATCACAGACCCCTCCAGAGGACACCACAAAGTAGATGAAGTATCTGCCCTTGCCCCACTCTTCTGGGGGGATGGGCACCACAGCCTTTAGGCGCAGCAACTTGTCAAAGATGGTCTGCACAATGGCACTTGTCATGGACCCACAAGGGGAGATGACGAAAGCATCCAGGACATAGCCAAACTGAAAGGTGTTTAGTATCCAACAATCCTTGGTAACCCGGACCTATTCCTGAAAGAAAAGGCGAAGCCTGCCTCCAAGTAAAGGAACCAAGGAATGGACCTCCAAACCTTCTTTGCGCAGCCAGGAGGGGTCTCCTCTGGAGGGGACAAAGTCCCTGGACCCACATGCTCCACAAAAGGACTGAGAACAAGCCCAGGCCGGTAGTGTTGGAATTCCCGATACCCCCGGGAGTCAAACCAGTGCTCCTGCGAGAAGTGGGCGAAGGCTGATTGAAAAGGAGCTAGACACCTTCAATCTTCGATCCCGACGCTCCCACGGGGTACCACAGTGGCGTTTCATTAGAAGGTGTCTAGCCAAAGCCACGAATTTCGGGATATATTGGAGACGTTCAGCTAAGTGCAGCCTTTCAATTTATTAAGCCAGCTGGAGATAACCTAGTAGAACGGCATTAGCACGTATATCAGTTAAATCTCCTCGATATCCTGTTTAAAAAGTGCTCTTGGCTGGGGAATTTTTAAAAAAATCATGAAAAAGGTTTCTTTTTGTATAAGAGGTCATTGATGTGATCATGGCTTTTGCCGGCAGACGTGAGTCTTAAGGCTTAGCTACAAGACAACTGAGACCTCTGGAAACCGAGAGTGCCATATAGCAACATAACACATTTGCATATAAGAATTTTTGTTGTAGATTGAACGCATCCTTGCAAACAATAATGTCACAATCCCTGGCCGCTAGATGTACCAGGTCGTACAAGGCATCAGAAAAGAAGGCCATAGCCAACTCCAAAAGAGGGGTAGAATCATTCAGCAGAAGAGAATGAAATCACTGGGGCAGGGCCCAAAACGTTAGGTCTGCACATACCGCCGCAGTGAACTGGTTCTTTAACACAAATACACATTTCAGTCTGAAGTATCTTTCAAGGCAAATCCTCCTTCCACAGGAATGGTGGTCCATCTGGTAAACGCAGTCTCCTGAGCATCTACCTTAGAAATATCAAACCACATAATGCACTCCCTCTCCGGGAGAGCATGCATCATCCTATACACCATTAGCTCCTTAAGGGGGGAGTTAGGGGAATCCCACTCCGACCAGAACAGGACCTTGAGCACCTCTGGGGAACGGGAGACAGTAGTGCATTTCTGCACCCCTTGCAGAAGTGGATGCCTCTTTGGTTCCTGGAGCATCTACCAAGCTCAAGGTGGATAAGACCCTGGGATTAATGCTTCCAGTTCCTACTCCCGAAACAGGAGGATAACATCGGCCTCCTCATATGCCTCCAAAGGCAGGAGTACTTCTTCATTCACATCAAACATCTCAATCTAAGTCACAGTCCAAATCTCAGACAGCTCCCAGCTGATCCAGCTGATCCCCATTTCCAGGGGTGCCCTCGAACAGTGCTTCCACTCTCAGCCTGCTCCTCATGAGACTGAGCTTGGCGGAAATCAGAGGCCGCAAGGTCTGAATTTCCACACCGGAATGACTAGGCCTGCTGTACAAGGAAAAGAATCCCGGGGAGAACAATCCAGACTCCAAAAGCTCTCCTCGTGGATATGACCCCCACATTAGGGGGCATAGTTGTTGTTGATCCCCCTAGAGGATGGAGAGAGGCCCACAGTACTATTGCCAGAGCCTCCGGCTAGCCAAATATCCTTACCCATAGCGCCATCCGCCACCTCCTGCCCTGAGGCAGGCAACGTCGAACTAACAGCATTCAGACAGAAAGAGGAGGAGTAGACCCTCCAGGGACAACTCAGAAGTAGCCATGCAAGAAGAGCAGAGTCCAAAAGCCGGAGATGAAGCACCTCGCTTGCCACAGGCCAAACAACGTTTCCAGGAAGAAGACAGAGTTAAGGCAAGTATCACAACAGTGGGCGCCAAGGCCATGGTGGTCCAAAAGGCACACTTTAACTTTGCTTTTATTGCAATGCGCATTACAGGCACTAGAGTAATGCATGTTAGAGCCACTCAGGTGGAGTGCGCACATGGACCGTGTGACCGCCAGGAACATAATATTAAAAATGATACTAGCACATGCTGAAAAACAGCAAGAAGCCCCCACACAGCACCAACGGTTACCAGCAGTCTACCCTGATTGCGTCCCACACAGATGGAATTGGGAGCCCCCAACAAGGATAATGACAAGGTCAAACTTTGGCATTCATCCCATGAGAGCCCCAAGCAGAATATCCATGCCAGGCTCAGCTCTACTCCTCTGAAACTGTTTCTTTGGCTTAGCAACACTGCATTTAAAGTGGCTGTCAGGCAGATTCCTCTGAGAGCCTTCTGCGATCTTCGGGAGAGAGCAGCGGGTACAGAGGAAGACGGAGTGGGTGTTGAGGTTGTGTGAGGATGCTGAATTCTTCCATCTTTCCAGATCCTGCCAATTTTCTGGAACAGACTCCTATCCAGGGTAAGAGCATGTAGCTGAACCAATTTTCCCTCTTCCTACGGCTACCGAAAAGTCCGCAGTTTAGTGCAGCCTCCCATATCATGCTCAAGTGAGTCACCCTCAAAGTGGTCTGCCACAAGCGTTTATCAATCTTTTCCTCTTAACTCTTCAGATTTTCTTCAGAGAGGAGGAAATCCATCTACCATCTGCTGGAGACAAAGAAATACTGAAGGGACCTCTGATAGTTGAGGCTGAGAGGCATGGGAGTGATATCACTGAAGCCTGGGCTTTTCATTCGTAGAAACATAGAAAGATGACAACAGAAAAAGACCATATGGCCTATCTAGTCTGCCCTTCCATATCAATTTCAATAGTCCCTTTTTTCCTTAGAGATATTCTGTGTTTGTCTATGCTTTCTTGAATTCAGATACTGTCCTCATCTCTACTACCTCCACTGGGAGTCTAATCCATGCATCTACCACTCTTTCCATAAAGAAATATTTCCGCATATTACTCCTGAGTCTATCCCCATTCACCCTCATCCTGTCCCCTCGTAGCACAGCTTGCTTTCAATCGAAAGAGGCTCTCCTCTTGGGCATCTATGCCATGGAGGCATTTAAACATCTCTATCATATCTCCTCTATCCTGTCTTTCTTCTACATACATATTAAGATCTCTAAGTCTGTCCATTTTGCTTTATAATGAAGAACACTAACCATTTTAGTAGCCACCCTCTGCACCAATTCCATCCTGTTTATATCTTTTTGAAGGAGTGTTCTTCAGAATTGCACACAATACTCCAAAAGAGGACGCACCAGAGACTTATGCAAAGGCACTATCACCTCCTTTTTTCTGCTGGCTATTTCTCTCCCTATGCACCCAAGAATCCTTCTGGCTTTCGCCGTCGCCTTTTCTATCTGGTTAGCCACTAAGATCATCAAAAACAATCATGCCCAGGTCCCACTCTTCTTTTATGGACAGAAATATTTTGCCCCCTTGGATTTTTGCAGCCCATATGCATGACCCTGCATTTTTTAGCATTAAATCTCAGCTGCTAAATTCTTGAGCATTCTTCAGGTTTAGCTAGATCCCTTCTCATGTTATCTAGTCCTTCTTGGGTGTCTACTCTATTGCAGATCTTGGTATCATCCGCAACGTGGCAAACCTTACCTGATAGCCCTTCCTCAATATCACTAACAAAGATGTTAAAAAGAATCGGACCAAGGACAGATCCCTGTGGCACACCACTGTTAACATCCTTCTCCTCAGAGTGAGTTCCATTTACCTGTACCCTTTGTCTCCACCAGCTTGCTAGTAGGGGAAAACAACCCACCTGTCTGGACTGGTCTAGCAGGACGATTGGGAAACTTCAAATTTCACAACCAATACTTCCTGCTGCTGATCTTGCGAGATTAAACAGGAAGAAAGTGTCAGCCACAAAATTTGAAGCAGCTCGTGGTTGTGCTGGCAGACAAACTAAGTAGTCAGCTGTTGTGGGAAAGGTTAAACTGCTTCAGGAGTAGGGAGGGAAAGAGTTGCTCAAGGGGACTAGTGCTGAAAAATCTCCCCCTTAAAATTATTTCCCCCATGGCAGCTCTAAATGTGTTCAAATGACTGAAACCTCAGCATGCATAAGAATGTGTTCTCACAAGAGCAGCATTCCTTAACTGCTTTTGTTCCACCGGCAGCATCTAAGCAATAACAAATCATTTCCAGGAACTTGCTATGTCATACACTTCTCATTTTACTGCAAATAGTTCCTATAGTTTTTTACCAAGTTCAATAATGTTATATTTAAAGAAGCCAAAAACCATATCAAACTGGCCTGATCATAAATGATTTTCTGGACACTGTGCAGCTTGTCTTACAATCCCGACAGCGTAGTTACTCACCTGTAACGTGTTCTCCAGGGATAGCAGGAATCAGTCCTCACATATGGGTGACATTGGCGCCAACGAGCCCACGTGGAAGCTTCTCCCCAGCTTTCAAAGAAAGCCTTTGGGAGATGCACCACACATGCATGGTCCCCTTCCCGCCCAAGGCTGCCATCTTGCCTCAGCCTAATGACATAGCTAAGACGGCAAAAATTAAAATATGGTAAAGAAGCAACTCCAAGGGGGGGAGGGAGGGTTGTGAGGACTGATTCCTGCTGTCCCCGGAGAACACCTGTTACAGGTAAGTAACTATACTTTCTCCAGGAACAAGCAGGAAGTTATTCCTCAAATATGGGACTCCCCAGCTACAAGTTACCAAGAACCTGTAAAAACGCCATGGTGACCTGCAAAGGGTGAGCCATGAGCTGCAGCAGTTGAGTCCCAACTGAGAGAATCTTGCAAGACCCAAGTGTCTGGCAGGCCACCCGCACTCCGGTAGCCTGAACACAGAAGGGTTGGAGGGCAGGAGTTGCCTACATTCCGAAGAGGTTAGGGAATACGGCCTGGCCGAAGGCACTGTCCTATCAGGACTCCCTCTCCAGGCAGTAGTGATCTGCGAAGGTATGGACTGAAGACCAGGTGGCAGCTCGGCAGATTTCCATCACGGGGATGGAAAGCAGATTTGTGACGAAAATCTATGCCCTGATGCAGTGTGCCATAACCTGATGATCTAATGAGATCCCAGCTTGCTTATAAGCAAGGGCGAAGCAGTCCACCACCCAAGTGGACAGAGTTAACTTAGTCATTGGGAGCCCCAGTCAACTGGAGTCATAGGCAGTTTTTTTTTTGTGACGGTACATGGCGGTACGGTGTACCGGAAAATCTTGAGCCAAAAAGGAGGGGCGACGGCGAAGGGCAAAGGTCGGATCCGCCCCGACAAGAGCTGTTCTGACATGAGCCCGAGGGAAGTTGAGTCCGGAGAAGGCTTGCTGCGACCTCAGTGTGGCCAGTTAGAGTCGCCACACAACGTTGTGATTGGTCAAGAGTCTACTCTTAACAGTTTACGAAAACAAAACAGCTTATCAATGCCGCCTGATGATGTCATTGTTTATGCATGAGCGGTTAGTTTTAACTTCTATCAACTTTATAAAGTTTTGTCCAAGTTAATTGAGTTTAGCTTCATGAAAAAAATTGACGATGGATAAAATAACACGTTATTTTTCAAGTGGTGCACCTCCAGCAAGAAAAAGATCTCGCACAGATGAAGAATGTGTACTGGCAAATATCTTTTTCCAAAAAAAGCACTGGTCATAGGAGACAAAAAGCTGAGGTGCTTTGAGGTGGCCCTGGGTCCATTGCAAATAGAAGGACAGGGCCCTTTTACAATCCAAATTATGGAGGACTGTTTCCGCCTTGCTGGCATGAGGCCTAGGAAAGAAGGTGGGGAGCACTACCTCCTGACTGAAGTGGAATGGGGACCTCACCTTCGGTAGAAACTTGGGGTGTGTGTGGAGAATCTTGTACAGGGGGGCTCTGCCATCAGAGCCTGGAGCTCACTAACCCTGCGAGCTGATGTGAGTGCCACGAGAAAAACGACCTTCCAGAAGAGGTACCACAAGTGGCAGGTAGCCAGGGGCTCAAACACCAGCTTAGTACCGTATTTCCTGGATTATAAGTCACGTTTTTTTACATCTAGAAACAACAATACAACCTATACACCGGAGCGACTTATCTAAGAAATTTATGCGGTGGAACATGACCCCTCAAAACGGATATAAATACTCGCAACTGCACAGTGGATGGTCTTTTTATGCGGTGGAACATGACCCCTCAAAACGGATATACATAAATACTTGCAACTGCGCAGTGGATGGTCCTTCTCCCTGGGCTCTCCACTCTACACCCAACGCTTGCAAGCAGACCTCCAATCAGCAGACTGGTACATACTTTTACTGTACTTGCGAATAGCATACGGAATTCAAATAGAAAGTTATTCATTACGCAGAAGAATATGGTAACAGTGCCGCCGAGCGAACTTTTGAGATAAATGAGAAATTAATTAGAGACTGGAGGAAGACACAGGGAAACTAACCTTGATGAAATGCAGCAAGAAGGCAAATCGTGGCCGCAAAGCATGGTGGCCTGAATTGAAAGCACATCTCCTTCAGTTCATTGTAGAGCGGAGGGCTCAGGATCGTCAACTGTCCACTGTACAGGTGTGATTCAAAGCAGTTCATATCGCCAGAGAAATGAATATAGAATAATTCAAGGCTGATCATTCGTGGTGCTACTGATGTATGATAAGAAACAAATTAAGCATAAGACAAAGAACAACCATGTGTCAGCAGCTCCCCGCTGATTTCTTGGATAAAAGTACGGAATTTCAGGGAATTCGTAAACAAAGAAATTATCACATACACAGTGACACCAGACTCCATAATCAACATGGATGAGGTTCCCTTAACCTTTGACATCCCATTAGGGAGAACGGTCAGTCAAAAGGGGGTTAGAACAATAAATATTAGAACCACCGGACACGAAAAGACACACTTTACAGTGGTGCTGGCCTACTGTGCAAATGGAAAGAAGCTTCCACCTATGATTATATTCAAAAGGAAGACAATGCCACGTAAAACTCTACCAACCAATGTTGTTGTTGATGTGAATGAGAAAGGATGGATGGATGAGATGGATTTTTTAAGAGACAGAAATCATAAGAGCCCGTTTCACGGACGACATAAAGAAGAAAATAAATTCTCTGAACATTGTCCTGGATATCATACATGGTGGTAAGACAAAAATGCTTCAACCGCTAGACATTTCATCAACAGAAGATTCAAAGCTGTGTTGCGTCACTTATGGGAAAACTGGATGTGCCATGGAAAACACAGTTTCACGGCTACTGGCAGAAGTTACCGGGTGGAATGCGACAGCATGGTGGGAAGATGTGAGCGATAAAATCAAATCAGGTTTTGTGAAGGCTGAGATCCTAAAGAGCCCTGATAACCATGAAGATGTTGACGATGAAGACGAAGAAGACGACAATAACGAACATGAACTTCACCTGAAATTGCAGAACTATTTCACAGTGATACCAAAGATAAGGACTTCAACGGCTTTCCTGAGAGTGATAAAAAACAAATCTGATGATGAATGAGTGTTATTATAAAGTGAAACTGAAACAGAATAAATCCGGTTTTTAGAAACAGCAATGTTGTCTTGCGCTTTATTTTCTGTATTTACAACCTATACACAGGGGCAACTTATACTATAAATTTACATGCAAAAAAGACAAATTGAGCCACTATGACTTATACACAGGAGCAACTTATAATCTGGGAAATATGGTACGCCGCTGGTGGGCGGACGGTGGGTTTGGATAGCATGAGGCCCTAGAGGAACTGAGACACCAGGACCTGAGCCGAGAGAGGTTTTCTCTGAACGGAATGGTGGTGCACTGCAATAGGACTCATATGCACCCTGACTGAGTTAGACTTCAGCCCCACCTGTGACAGGTGGAGTAGGTACTGAAGCACCGTCTGCACCGAGCAGAAGAACGGGTTTGTTCTCCTTTCGGCGCACCAGACTGAGAACCAGCATCACTTGAAGGCATATGCCCTCCTTGTGGAGGCCTTTTGGGAGGACAGAAGGACCTCTTCCACGTCCTGCGGGAGGTTGAAGGGAGCTAGCGCTACCCTTTCAGCAGCCAAGCAGTGAGCGACAGGGACCCCAGGTTGGGGTGCAGAAGAGAGCCCTCCACCTGTGAGAGTAGGTCTGGGGCATGGCCCAGGGGTATCAGAGATTCCATCACTAGGGAGAAGAGCAGTGGGAATCAGGATTGTCTGGGCCACCGAGGGGCTATCAGTATCAGTGATGTCCTATTTTGTTGGACCTTGAGGAGGGTCTTGGCGACCAGTGGTGTTGGTGGGAAGGCATAGAGGAGGCCTTCCGTCCACTGCATGAGGAACGCATCCGCCGCCACCTGGGATGGGTGCGGCTGACAGGAGCAGAAGTGGGGCAACTGTGTGTTTTCCGGGCTGGTGAACAGGTCCACTAGGGGGATGCCCCAGAGTCAAAACAGCCATAAGGCCACTCTGGGATCTAGGTGCCACTCATGCGGCTGAAGGACTCTGCTCAGTTTGTCTGCCAGGGCAACCCATTAGGGAGGCATCCATAGTGAAGGCCCTCTGGGGCATAGGCGCCTGGAAGAGCATACTGGCCTGGAGATGGCGGGCATTCTGCAACCAGTTGAGAGAGTCTGCCAGCAGGCGGGTCACTACCATCCTGTCCTGAAGCCTGCCTGTGGCTTGTGTCCACTGAGAGCGGAGACACCATTGGGCTGCCCTCCTATGTAGGCAGGCGTATGGGGTCATGTGGACTGTGGAGGCCATGTGGCCCAGCAGGTGTAGGAGAAGACGGGCAGATAACATCCGGCAGTGCTGTACCTCTGCGGCTAGCCTTCTGAGACATTCTGCCCTTCCTGAGGGAGGAAGGCCTTTGCTTGGAGAGTATCTAGCTGAGCCCCTATAAAAACTCTAGGCACTGAGTCGGGGTGAGATGTGACTTGGGGTAGCTGATGACGAACTACAGGTGCTGCAGAGCATGGATGGTGCGCCCAGTGACGTGGTGCACCTCTGCAGCTGTGCCCCCCCTTATGAGCCAGTCGTTAAGGAAGGGAAAGACAAAGGCCCCCTGGAGACGAAGGTGAAGACCCTTGGTGATGAGGCCAATCCAAAGGGTAGCACCCAGTATTGGTAGTGGCCTCCTCCCATCACGAAGCAGAGGTGCTTTCGATGGTTGGGAAAATCAGGATGTGCATATAAGCATCCTTCCGGTCTAAGGAGCACAGCCATTCTCCCTGCTGGAGGTAGGGCAGCAATGTTCCAAGGTAGAGCATCTTGAACCTCTCCCTCACCAGGAATCTGTTTAAGTCCCGCAGGTCTAGGATGGGCCTGAGGCCTCCTGTTTGTTTGGGGACGATGAAATACCTGGAGTAGAAGCCCCATAGATGTCTGGGGAATGATTCTACCACCTTGTCCTCAAAGAGACCTCCGAGCTCAGTGAGGAGCAAGGTCTGATGAAGGAGAGGTCTTACTGGCTCTCTTGGGAAGTGTGAAGGCAGTGTTCCTTGCAGGTAGAGGAGGTAGCCCTCTTGGACCACTTGCAGTACCCAGGAATTGGTGGTGACAGTGGATCACCTGTGGGCAAACAGGGCCAGATGCCCCCCTGTCTGCTGTTGAGGACCTCTTGGGGGAGAGGTCACACCCATGGAGTCAAAAGCTCCTCCTGGGCTGAGCCGGGGCTGGTGCCTGGGACTTGGGGGCCTTCTGTTTACAGGGGCCGTGCCCTTGCCCCTTGTGCTGCTGGCTTTGCTGAGGGGCAGAGAAGGCTTGGAACTGTAAAGCATTACCGAAGCCTCCCTTTTTCTTTGGGAAAGAGGGCTTCTTCCTCAGCACCTTCTTTCGGGGCTGGACCGAGGTCTTTTTAGAGAGTCTGGTCCTCGTCAGGAACTCCGTCTCTATCTCTGCAGCTTTGTCTGCCATGGGTTTCCCAAAGAGATTCCCTCCAATACAGGAGACATCAATAGGTTTGTCCTGAACCCATGGTTCGAGGTCAGATGACTGCAGCCATGCCTGACATTGGGCCCTGATGCCTGTGGTGACCATTCTAGCTAAGGTCTCGAAGCTGTTGTAGGCTGCTCGTGATAAAAACTTTGAGCATTCCTTGACCTCAGAGGCCAGAGCCTTGAATCTATGGAGGAGTTCCATGTCGTGGCCTGCCAAGAACCCAGAGAGCTCCCTTGCTAACTCTCTGAGGTACATCCTGATATACAGTTGATAGGACTGAACTCGGTACGCGAGCATCGGGCCCTGGAAGGCCTTCCGGCCGAGGCCATCAAGGGTCCAGGCCTCCTTACTGGGGGGGCACCGAGGAATGGGTCTTTTGGCTCTTGAACCTGCGCATGACAGACTCAATGACCATCGAGTAGTGAGGAAGTTGGGTCTTTTGGAGCCCAAGGCCTCGGCAGTCTCAGTACATGGAGTTGAGTTGCGTGCTTACAATGGGCACTGACACTGGTATCTCCCACATACAGAGGAGGTGCTCGAGGACTGGAGTAACAGGCACCATGAGGACCTCCTTCGGAGTGGCCTCATACTGAAGGATCTCCAATGTGAGGGTCCTCCTCTGCCTTGGTCTCAATGGCGAGCACCTTAACCATGTCCCGCACAAAGTCGAGGAAGGTGATGTCATCAGGCGGGGAACAGTGTCATGGCGCTGGGGGGAGACAGGTCCGAGGGCACATCTCGGTGTCGCTGAGTGTCCAGAGACTCCTGATCCCCAGTCTCCCAGTCAGACTGGAAGTCCAAGGTCAATTCCGAGGCTTCGCAGTCACCGCAGTCGAGGTTCGATCTCAGTCTGAGCCATGTGTGCTTGCCAGAGAGGACTGTGACCTGAGGAATGGGGCTGGGATCTCGTTCAGCGCCGATGCTCTCTTGAGGCCGAAAGCACTCAAGGATCGGCTCAACATCCAGGGAGGCCGTCAATGTCGAGAGTCCCATCATCGGGGCAGATAAACTGGACAAACCGGATATGAATGCCCACTGCTGGGCCACAAGGGCAGAGATACTGCACTCTAAGGCTGCCTTCTTGGTCTCCATACCAGTTGGCTCTACATAGAAACTTGAGGGTTTCGGGTCTGGCGTCGGTTCCATCAAGGGGGGGATTCTCGACAAGGATGGCCCAAGTGTCCAAGACTGGTCGGCAGGTGCTGACAACTCCTTCCAGGGCAGCTTGAGAGGACACTCCCACTCCAATCCTTCCAACTCACACCAGGAGCTGCAGGGCCTGGAGTGGAATTTTCCCGTCTTCCCAGACCCAGTCTCCAAGATGGTCTTCAAGGACTTCGACTTCTTGCATTCCACCTCTGGGGATTTACACTCGGAGGAACTGCAACCGCAGAACTCCAAGGTAGCCAGGGCTTCACGGGGCACTGCAGTACCAGAGAGGGCCCTGGAGCAGGGTGTCACCAGAGACTCCGGTGCAGTGAAAACATTTTTCCTGCTGCTGCTGACAGCTTTTAAGGGTCTTTGAGGTCATGGTCCTACAAAGCTCACAATCCGAGTTGTCGTGTTCCAGGCCAAGGCACCAGGGGCAGCAGTCATGTGGATCGGTGAGGAACATTATCTTAACGCACCGATCGTACTTCTTGAAGCCTCTGGAGGCCATCGGAAAAAAGGGGGCTTTGCCGCCTGGCAGGGATCCGAGGCCTTCGGCTGAAAAAGAGCACAAATGCTGGTTAAGGGATACCTCAAAGAAAAATTAAAAAAAAAACCAAGGGAACGAACCCGAGAAGCGACGCAGAGGCGAACTGACTCAGGGGCTGGAAAGGAACCGGTGCACAGACCGGATAAAACAGTATAAAAGAACCCACTTTTTCCGAGGGGAACTGAACAGACATCCAGAGGGCTTTGCGGAAAAAAGGAGACTGAGGCAAGATGGCACCCTTGGGCATGGTGCATCTCCCAAAGGCTTTCTTTGAAAGCTGGGGAGATGCTTCCGCGTGGGTTCTGCTGGTGCAGATGTCACCCATATAAGAGGACTGACTTCCTGCTTGTTCCCATAGAACAAACTAAAGACAGCTCTTGGAAGGGCCCAGTCGAGCCCATCTCGTAGGGCTGAAGATTGTTGCTAAGGGTAGTCTGGAACAGCCAGTGGCTGGATATTATTGTATTTGGCCCAAATATAAGGTGATACTTTTATATTTAAGTTTATCTTATTACACCCAAGAAATCATGCAATGATGTGCAAACAAATATTTGCAAACAATTTATCAAAACATGCATAATCACACAAAATTGCATAATCCACCTCCCCTCCCCCTAATGCAGGAATAGCAGGTTGGCAGCATAATATATAAACGTGTGTCTCTCTGCACATGCTGGTGGTTCCCCAAGAGGTAGGCCACTAATCTCCTCTCCCTTTGTCTCCCCACTGTAGCTGTGCCATTCATTAGCAGAGACACACAGAGAAAAAACTGGCAAGCTATGGGATGCAGCAAGGGTTCTTTTTTGGGTGCCAAGAATATACAGTGCACCAGTGGAGCGAGAGCAACCCCAAATAGTCCCACAAAATAGCAAAACAAACAAAAAAAATCCAGCATGCCTTCAGGCAGTGCTTTGCCCCTGCCCCATGCTACCATTCCTCAACTGTGTTAGTGCCGTTGAATATCCCTCTCAGCGGCAATTACACGGTTTACAGAGCTGCAAATGTGTAACTGCCCTTCAAATATCGGGCTCTACATTTTAACAAAAGGAAGTCTGCTTTGTCCATTAAAAGCCATCAAGCTGGTAGAAAGATCTCCTGCATACTGTCTTGCCTGGAGGGTTATCTGGCTACAATAACAACAAATATAGGTATGGTAATTAAATTTGCAAAACCAGCAGCCCAGCTCCCACCAATATGCTTCCACTGTCACAGTCAGCTTGTACACCTTTATATTTATTTTAAAAAACGCAAACACAGTCGTCAGACACACCTCTAGTTGAAGGATTACATTTTAAAATAAAAAGTTAAATATATATATGCGCATATAGAAAGATAGATGACAACAAAGCTAGAATCCAGCTTCTGAAAAAGGTGGAGAGGAAACTGATTGTGGAAGAAAACAACAAGGGTATCATAAGGAGGGGATATAATGGAGAAAGAAGGGAAGTTGTGGGAGACTGAAGCTGCTGCTAGGGCAAGGGGAAAGACGTATGGGGCTGATGCTGGGGAAAGTGAAGAAACGGGAAGAAAGGGAGTGCTCTAGAGTTGGGGATGCTCCTTGCTGCTGTACCCACACATACTATAGCTCTCATCCTTACAGCAACACACACATTCATACTGTATATGCATACTGAGGCATGTTTACTGACGTGCATTATCCAGTAATCTGAGGTACAGTGTGTAGTTTGGGCACTGTGCTAAAAAGTAGAATGGACCCCAGTGCTAAAAATGAGTCTGAGACTAGATGGGCCAGGGATGGAATGTAGGCATTGATGGCAACTTATGGCTAGTACAGGTGTTATTAGCTCACGCTAACAACGCTTGCTGCTCTTAGTGTGGGTGCACGTAATGCTACCTCAATGGGTGGCAATGTATGTCCACATACTGGCTTGTGCAGGCCCATGTTGACCGCAGGGTGATGGATGCATATGCCTCCTGAAGTTAGCACAGGCCCCCCATGCTGGCAACATGGCCCACACGCAAGTTACCAGCATGGGCTTTAGAAGACATGTCCCACTGTGCGCTCATTACCCTTGAAGCACTGCTCACAGTCATTGTGTGTTCCTCATTCCTGCATCAGCACACTCACTGTTTGTCTTTCATCACCTGCAAGAGCACACAAACATGCTGTGGACTCCTGGGTCTTGCAGAAACAGAGATACATTATGCCCCTTATCTCCAAGGGGATTTTACAGTGTTCTATTTAATATATTGTACAAAAAATTATGATATTTCTTCCATAATTGTGTTATTTTCAAAATTTCCCACATAAGGTGAAATTAGACTTACCTGCTAATTGTTGTTCCTTGAGGAACTCCAGTCCAGGCCCGAACCTCTGGGTTGAGCATTTCCTCCAGCAGCTTGGAGACTGAGCATGTCACCTTTTGATGACTCTGGCATAAATACCTGAGGTACCGTCCATCAGCTCCAGTTACCTATTGACAAAGCAGACTCACAAGAGCAACAAATAAGTAATTAACCTGAATCAAAAACCGAAACAACTTTCCTAAGCATAACTACGTTATGTTCCAGCTGGGAATGAACCACTCCTTCTCCCCCTTATGGCCATTGGACCACGGCTCTCCGCCTCCAACAAATGAGGAACCAACTCCCCATTTGTTCGCCCTTCACCCCCACTCACCCCCCCCCCCTGTCAAAACCCAAGGCCCTTACTCCAGCTCAGAAGACTCTGAATCCTGCTTCAGACCCCAGAAAAATCAGACAGATAGGGATCCGGGACTGGACTGGAGTTCCTCAAGGAACAACAATTATCAGGTAAGTCTAATTTCACCTTTCTTATCGTCCCTCCAGTCCAATCCCGAACTTCTACGGATGTAACAGAGCAGTATGAAATTTAACAGGAGGGAACTGCCAAGCCGGCCTGAAGAACTGCCAATCCAAAACAGGCATCCCCCGCCGCCTAAACATCCTGTCAATAATGCTTGACAAAGGAATGCAACGATGACCAGGAAGCCATCTTACAGATCTCCACCGGCGTCATCAAGCTATATTCTGCCCACAATGCCGCTTGATCCCTCGTGGAATCAGCTCGCAAACCCACCGGAACCTGTTTACCTTTCACAATGTACACCGACGCAATAGCCTCCCTGATCCACCTGGAGATAGAAGCATTCACTGCCACTTCACCATTCCGTGGCCCCCCAAACAACACAAACAACCCGTCCGACTTGCAGAACGGTGCTGTTCTCTTCAGATATTTCTTCAGGACGCGCTTCAAGTCCAGGAGTTGCAACTGCCTCCCCGCCACACCCTTTCGCTGCCTCCGAAAACCGGCAGTGCAACCGTCTGATTCATATGAAAGGTCGAGAACACCTTAGGCAAAATGGAGGGAAACGGTCTCAAGATGACCCTCCCCTCCAAGAACAACAGAAACGGCTCCCAACAGGACAAAGCTTGCAGTTCCAAAATCCGCTGTGCGGAATATATGGCCACAAAGAAAACCGTCTTAAGTGAAGCCCTGCCCAATGGCTCAAAAGGCTCCCATGCAAACACCTCCAGAACCAAATTAAGGTTCTACGACAACACCCTTGCCACTCTTGGCAGCTGCAGGAGAGTCACGGCCATCAGAAACCTTCCCACATCTGGGTGCGTACCCAATGCCACCCCTTGGACCTTTTCCTTGGTAACAGGAAAATGCCACCAGCTGAACCCTCAGCAAACTAGCTACCAGGCCCTTATCGAAACAGACCTGCAGGAACGCTAAGACCTCAAACACTGACACCTTGAACGGCCTCATCCGTCTACCCGTATACCTAAAAGCTGCAGGAAGTGCCAGGCTGTAGGATCTGACCTGGCCAGGAACCGGTGAACTAGCCTGCGCAGCCCCAGCGCCTGCAGCCCTGGCAGAAAGATTTTCCCCTTGCGTGTGTCAAACCGCACTCCGAGGTACTCGAGATTCTGAGACGGAGTCAACCGGCTCTTGGCCATATTGTCCACCCATCCTAGGCTTTGCAAAAACTGAACCACCCAGGACGTGACCTGCACGCTTTTGCTCGACTTCGCCCGTATAAGCCAGTCGTCGAGGTAGGAATGCACCAGTATCCCCTCCTTGCGAAGTGCCACCACCATCACCTTGGTGAAGGTTCACGGCGCTGTCACCAGCCCAAATGGTAGGGCCCGGAACTGAAAATGGCCAATAGGGACGACAAACCGGAGGAACCGTTGGTGCTCCTGTTGAATTGGAATGTGCAGGTAAGCCTCCGACAGGTCCAGAGACATAAGGAATTCGCCCTTTCTGACCGCCACTATGACAGAGCGCAACATTTCCATTTGAAAATGCGACACCCGCAGACAGCAGTTTACCCGCTTGAGATCTAGGACTGGGTAAAAGGTTCCTTCCTTCTTGGGCACCACAAAATAAATGGAGTATCGACTGCAACCACACTGGTTGGAAGGAACCAGCACCACGGCCTTGAGATGCAACAGCCTCTCCAAGGTCTCTTGCACTGCTTCTCACTTGGCTTGTGCTTTGCACGGAGACTGAACGAAGGAATTGACCAACGGGCGCTCAAATTCTAGAGCATAACCCTCCCGAATGACTTCCAACACCCATTGGTCTGAAGTGATTTGTACCCAGGTGTGGTAAAAATCCCACAAGCGACCTCCCACGGGCTGCACCGCCACCTGGGCCCCCATCATTTCATTGTGATTTCTTAGGCCCCGAGGACAAGGATGCCGCAAAACCTCTGCCGGCCCCTCAAAATCCCCAAAAGCCCTGGCCTCTGGAAGGAAACGTTCCCTTCTGGAACTGGTTAAACCTCGCAGGACGAAAACATCAAAAATCCCTCTGCTGTTGCCTTTTAGGCCCTGATGAGGGGCGACTCTGCTTCTGCTTATCCTCCAGAAGGCGCCCCCCTTTGGACTCTCCCAAGTCCTTCATCAACTTGTCTAGGTTCTCCCCAAAGAGAAGCTTTCTCCAAAAGAGGAGTTTGCTTAACCGGGTCTTCAAGGCACTGTCCGTCGCCCAGTTCCACGACCATAGGTAGTGACGAGCTGTCACCACCGAAGCCATACTCTTCGATAAGCCTCTAATAAGGTCATAGTGGACATCCGCCAAATACGCCGCCCCCGACTCCAGTCTGGCCGTTTCAACCGCCTGCTCCTCTGCCAGCTCCACCTGCCGCAACTGCTGCGACCACCAGAGGCAGGCTCTAGTGACCCACGCACCACAAATGGAGGCCTGCAGCGACAAACTATTTATATCAAAAACCTGCTTCAATAAGGTGTGCAGCCTCCTATCCTTCCACAGGGATCGTTGTCTTTTTGGTGACCGCCAAGACCGCTGCGTCCACCCTGGGTGGCCTAAAGAGCTCTTGGTCCTGATCTGACAAGGGATAGAGCCTCACCATAGCCCTAGAGCCCCTGAGATCCGCTTCTGGCATATCCCACTCCTCCTCGATCATTTGTCGGACTACTCTATGGATTGGGAATACCTTCTGCGTCTTGCGCACCGCTTGGATAAGAGGATCCTCTAAAGCATCGTCCTCCACAGGAGGAGTAGCGGACAAGTTAAGCGCCTTGAGGGACTCCGTGATGAGCGCTGACAACTCCTCCCGACGGAACACCCGGACCACCCTCGCCTGCTCCTCGCACTCTGGGATCACCCTATCTTCCAGATCTTCTTCCACCTCCAACTCAGCGTCGTGATCTTACCCCTCCAAACCTTTGGAACCTGGGGAACCTACCAGAGAACTATCCATCACCCCACCGCGGGCCTCTACTTCTTCACGGGGACCACCTCTGGCAGCGGCCCAATAGCTGCTGTTGTGCATTTCTCCCCCGGAGGGTCTAGTGCCCTGCCCCTGCCAGCACAGACAAAAGGGCTGGTGGAGCAGAAGCACAAACTCTGGAGAAAACACAGATGGCACCCCTGCCTAACGCAGAGTCTGCTGCAGGGGGGGACCAGGAGGGAGCAAGGAACCAGTCACCGTCTCCTGGAAAAGCAAGAGCCTAGACAAAGGGTCCTGCTGTCCCCCAACCAGAGAAGATGCCCCCTGCCTCTCCCTCCCTGTCCTCTAGAGCCTGCTCCATGGGGGTCGCCTCCTGCAGGGAGCAGCCTCCGTTACCATCCCTCACCAAGCACCACACTCCAGGCTCTGAGGTCTGTAATGCATGCCGCCCTCCCCGGGACTAGCCTAACACCAACCTAAAAGGATCCTGGCCTGCAGTTTAGCAACAGGCCCAAGATCCAGGCAAGGCCCTGCTTCTTTGGTCAATTTAAAAGACCTAGTTTTCTCTTGGTTTTTTTTTGTTTTGTTTTGTTTTTTTTACAAGCTAAGGCCCCTGTCCATTTTATCCCCCTGAAATGGCAGCCAGGTTCTACCGCAGCAAAAAACTCTCAAAACACTGAAACCGCAACGGGAAGAGGCCTCCCTCCCTTTCCCACACTGCTGCCATGTGGCTGGGCCTGCCGTATAGAGAAAAAGGCAAAGAAGGCCTAGCGCCTGTTTCCCATGACTCCCGCTGTGCCCTCCCGCTCAGCAACTGCAACCTCCATTCTCTGCCGCTACTCCCAGCTCCTACTGCCACAAAAAAGCCGCTGATGGCTCTGCTGCCTCATCCCGGTTTCTTTCCTGCCTGAGGCGCAGCTGCCGCTCCCACTCGCGCTCAACCGTAATCGCGGCTTTGGTGTCAATGGGGGGAGGCAAAGGGGCTCCAGAGGCGTCTGCTGCCAAACAAGCTCTTCACTGCTGCTCCAACTGTGGGTTCGGGAGCTGGCTCTTACACCCCAGACCGCAAGCCTCTACCCAATCCCTCTTCAACGCAGGATGGGGGGGGAGGAAGAGGATTATCTTGTCTTTTTTCACCTTTTTTTTTTTTTGCAATCTAGTAACAAGACCTAAACTAGCCTACAACTAAATTAACCACTGCCTTATTTCTCCCTCAAGTAAGCCCAGAACATTGGCTCACCACCTCCTCCAGCTGCTTGGAGACTGAGTAACTGGAGCTGATGGGCGGTTCCTTGGGTATTTATGCCAGTCATCAAAAGATGACATGCTCAGTCTCCAAGCTGCTGGAGGAGGTGCTCAACCTAGAGGTTTGGAACTGGACTGGAGGAACAATAAGGAATTTTCAATTTTTTTGTCATGCTATTTCCATGTGTGTGTATCTTACAATCAGACCAATATGGTACAAAACAGAACTTGGGACTCTAGGACAGTGTTTCCCAGCCTTTTCAAACCCATTTTGGCAAAGTTCAACTGCAAGTAGATTATCAGGCCTTTCTTCCATGCAGTGAGTTTACATTCCCTGGTATTCCAATGTGGTCATCCTGCAAGTACTAGTAAGGCCCAAACCTGCTTAGCTTCAGAAATCAGCCAAGAGCAAGTTCATTCAGGACAGCTGAAGACTCCAACAAAGCGCACTTATGTTAATAAAAATGTTGCACAGCACACCAGCCTCAACAGAGAAAGCAGTGTGACATGTAAAGGGCTCATAAGAACATAAGAACATAAGAAATACCATACTGGGTCAGACCAAGGTCCATCAAGCCCAGTATCCTGTTTCCAACCGTGGCCAATCTAGGTCATAAGTACCTAACAGTTTCCCCAAAAGACACAGGTTCCACAATGCTTGTATTGGATCAAGCAGTGATATCCTGGGTCCCTTTTAATAATGGTTTATGAACCTTTCCTCCAGAAACTTGTCCAAACCTTTTTTAAACCCAGCTACACTAACAGCTTTTACTACATCCTCCGGTAACAAATTCCAGAGTTTGATTACACATTGAGTGAAAAAAAATGTCTCTTATTAGTCTTGAATAGGTTACCCTGTAGCTTCATTGCATGTCCCCTAGTCTTTTTATATTCTGATTATGTAAACAATCGATCTACGTTTACCCGTTCCACTCTATTCATTAATTTATAGATCTCTATCATATCTCCCCTCAGCCGTCTCTTTTCTAGGTTGAAGAGCCCTAACCTTTTTAGCTTCTCTTCATGGGGTATCCTTCCATCCCCTTAACCATTTTGGTGGCTTTTCTCTGTAACCTTTCTAATAATGCAATATCCTTTTTAAGATACGACGAGCAGAATTTCACACAATATTCAAGTTGCAGTCGTACCATGGAATGATACAGAGGCATTATAATATCCTTTGTTTTATTTTCCATTCCTTTCCTTATGATACCTAGACTTCTATCATATCTCCCCTCATCTGTCTATTTCCCAGGTTAAAGAGCCCTAATCTTTTTAGCCTTTCTTCATAGGGGTATCCTTCCATCCCCTTTACCATTTTGGTGGGACTTCTCTGAACCTTTTCTAATAACGCTATATCCTTTTTAAGATACGGCGACCAGAATTGCACACAATATTCAAGGTGCGGTCTCACCATGGAACGATATAGAGGCATTATAATATCTTTTAGGCTACTAGTGTCTCAAGTATTAAGGAGAGTTTGCTGGTACATCATAGGATGGAAATGTATGACAATTTATTTAGAGTTAAAAATATTAGGTTATTAAATTTTCCTATATGCTCTTTGTTATCTGCAGAAATTTTATTTCGGAAGTATCTTAAGGAATCTTTGGGTCTGGCTTCTGCTGACTCTATATTGGTTTCTAAATTATATTACTTAACTGGGAGGAAGGTATCACTTGGCACACCTGGTGAGGTGGATACTCTCCAGGGTGGTGCTAATTTTGACCTTACCAAGTTTCTTGAAGATTCGCAAGATACTATTACAACTCGGGCTACTTTGGTAGTCACTTTTGTATCTGAGTGTGATAAATCCACTGTGTTTAAGTTGTATTTTAAAAGGTCATCTGTTCTGTTCTGTGGTGCCAGGGTTCAGATGTTTCCCGATGTCTGTAAGGCCACACAATTAAGGAGACAGGCTTTTTTAGCCTTGAAGCCTAAGGTGTTGGCTCTTTCAGCCAGTTTTTTCTTACGTTACCCTTGCAAATGTGTTATTACATTGCAGGGATCTAAATATATATTTGTTGATCCTTCACAGTTGCAGGTATTTTTGGATAACAAATAGTAGTGCACATTTATGTTTGGAGAAGTGGGGATATATAAGTTAGTGCTGTCTTAATAGTAGGAATTGTTCCTGATATTTTCTTTTAATTGATTATTGGAATATTCTCCCCTTTATAGTGGGCTAGGTATATGAGGACTGATGCTTTGTTTGTTTTTCTTATTTAATGATGGTGTTTCCTGTTTTATGGCATTGGATCACAGATTTCTTGTACTTTAATTTTGTAAGTATGTTAAAATTTCAATAAAAATAAAATAAAAAAAAAAAAAAAAAGATACGGCGACCAGAACTTCACACAATATTCAAGGTGCGGTCTCACCATGGAACGATATAGTGGCATTATAATATCCTTTGTTTTATTTTCCATCTCCTTTCCTTATGATACCTAGCATTCTATTTGCTCTCTTGGCCGCCGCTGCACACTGGGCGGAGGGTTTTAACATGTTTTCCACAATGACGCCTAAATCTTTTTCCTGGGTGGTGGTTACTGATGTGGAACCTTGCATCGTGTAACCATAGTTTGGGTTGTTCTTCCCTAGGTGCATAACTTTGCACTTGTCCACATTAAATTTCATCTACCATTTGGATGCCCAGTCTTCCAATTTATCCAGATCCTCTTGTAATTTTCCACAATCCTCTTGGGTTTTAACAACTTTAAATAGTTTTGTGTCATCTGCAAATTTGATAACCTCACTTGTTATTCCCTTTTCCAGGTCATTTATGAATATGTCAAAAAGCAGCGGACCCAGCACAGATCCCTGGGGTACTCCACTATTCACTTTTATCCATTGGGAAAATTTTCCATTTAGCCCTACTCTCTGCTTTCTATCTTTTAACCAGTTCCTGATCCACAATAGTACACTGCCTCCTATCCCATGGCTCTTTAGTTTTGCCAAAGGTCTCTGGTGAGAGACCTTATCAAAGGCTTTCTGAAAGTCCTAATACAGTATATCAACCGACTCACCTTTGTCTACCTGTTTATTCACACCTTCAAAAAAACATAACAGATTAGTAAGACAAGATCTTCCTTGTCTAAAGCCATGTTGGCTGTCTTCCATTAAGCCATGACTATCTACATGTTCAGCAATTTTGTTCTTTATGATGGTTTCTACCATTTTTCCCGGTACTGACGTCAGGCTCACCGGTCTGTAGTTTCCTGGATCACCCTTGGAACCCTTTTTAAAAATTGGCGTTACGTTCGCCATCCTCCAATCTTCAGGTATTACAGATGATTTTAATGATAGTTCACAGATTACTAATAGCAGGCCTGCAAGCTTATATTTCAGTTCTTTCAACACCCTTGGATGTATATAATCCGGCCCAGGTGATTTGCTACTCTTCAGTTTATATAATAGTTGCAATACATCTTCCCGATGTATCGATATTTCCTTCAATTCTTCCGCACCTTTAAATACCAATTCAGTCATGGGTAACATTCCTACATCTTCCTCAGTAAAGACCGAAGCAAAGAATTCATTCAGTCTCTCTGCTATCGCCTTGTTGCCTCTTAGTGCAACCCCTCTATCATCTAATGGACCAACTGACTCTCTCACAGGTTTTTTGCTACGAATGTACTTGAAAAAGTCTTTATTATGTGTTTTTGCTTCTGCAGCAAGCTTCTTCTCAAATTCTCCCTTTGCCTGCCTTATCAATGCCTTGCATTTAACTTGCCAGTGCTTGTGCCATTTCCAGGTTTCGTCGTTTGGCTCTTTTTTCCATTTCCTGAAAGATGCTTTTTTGGCAACAACAGCCTCTCTGACCTCACCTTTAAACCATACTGGCAGTTTTTTGGACTTCCTTCCTCCAAAGCGTGGAATACAGCTGGTCTGGGCTTCCAAGATAGTATTTTTCAACAACACCCAAGCTTGATGTAAGTCTTTAACCTTTGCAACTCTTCCTTTTAGTTTTTTCTTAACTATTTTCCTCATTTTATCATAGTCTCCCTTTCGAAAGTTAAAAGGTAGTACTGTGGCTTTCCTTACTATCCCTCCTCCACTCATTAAATCAAACGCGATCATGCTATGATACATGGTATCGAGTCTCCTAGAATGAGGAGATGTGGTCAGAGGTGTTTCCCACATTCTGAGCATCAAATCATGAAGAATTTCATGAATGGGCAGGGTAGCTGCCTCTTTGGGAGCCTTAGGGTATTGGAGTATTTCAAATTCCTTTGCTGTAGGTTCTTTTTCAGGAACTACCATGATTGATAGGCCTCGGGCCACATCACGAATAAAAACCTGAAAAGACATGTCCTCCGGAGGAGACATTCTGCGTTGAGGAGAAGAGGAGTCTTCCACAAGAAGTACTCTGGTACCGACCGAGTTATCCGAGTCATCGGAATCAGAAGATTCGAAGCATCTCTGATCCCGATGTTCATGCAAAGCACAGTATTGGTATCGATCAAAGTCGGCACCGAGTTGGTCAGAATTCCCACCAGGGCCGGCATGGGCAGAATTCTCACCGGAGCCGGTACCATCGGTACTGGTACCAGTATCGATACAGGTGCTGGTACCGGCACCGGTGTCAGTACCTGTGCCCGATGAACCATCAGTAGCGGTGTCAAAGGTACCGCAGCTGTAAGGAGAGCTGCGAGACTGCGTTCGATAGCGAGGAATCTCTGGTCTATCGATGCTTCCGATGCGGTACTCCTGAGCATGGCACCAGTAGTTCTACCAAGGTCGAGGCCTCGAGAACATCCTGGAGCCCCGTTAGTGCTTTGGAGGCCGAAGCCTCCCACCGGGGCTGTTTTGCCGGTATAGTTTCCTCAAGGGCAATGCCAATGGCTTCTTGATGCTTGGAAGGAGATCTACCCTTTGAGGACTGGCTCTTATGTTTAGTTACCTGAGATCCATGGGAGGAAAACGAGGCTCTGGAAGACGTCGATGCAATGGACATCGCATCTGAAGAAAAGAGGGTACCGAGCTTTGCAGCCCAGTTCTGTCTTCCTCTTTTAGTCTTCCCCATACAAGAGGAACACTCCATTGGAGAATGGTCAGGGCCTAAACATTTGAGACACCAGTCATGGGTGTTGGTGACGGAAATGGTACTGCCACACTTAGTACATTTTTTAAAGCCACTAGCTGGTTTTTCCATTTTTCAGGAAAATGGGGCCTAATGCCCAAAATGGCGCCTAGCACCAAAAAGAAAAGGTTTCTGAAGAGAAACACTTCAGAAGTATTTTTTTTTTTTGAAAAGAAGAAGAAAAGAGAACTGGCGGTACCGGTAGGTGTCGAGCGGAGGCAGGCGCAACCACAAGAAAAACAAGTTCAAAAAAGAAATTTTGTGTGGTGACAGGGTATGTGGCCTGTCGGCTCCGCGGAAAAAGAAGAACTGAAGAGGGACAGTTGGAAAGGCGGGAAGGTAGCGCGCATGTGCTGAGGGATGCTCCCAAAAGCGTTCCTATTGGACGCTGGGGAGCGTTCCCGTGTAGGCTCCTTCGGGACCGACGATACCCATATGTGAAGACTTCATTCCTGTTTGTTCCTGGAGATAGAAGAATGCAGAATGCCTTGTTGACTTTAGGCTGGCAAGGGAGATGGGGCAATAGACAGGTAATTTTCATGTACAAATTGCAAAAAACAAGGCAGTACATACAGATGTGGTCAACATTATTAGCACCCTTGCATTTTAGTTATGTTGTGTACAATATCTTGAGAAATAATTGGAAATATTCCAACTGTATGTCATCATAATATTTTAATAGTATGTTCAAAGATATACAACAAAAAAAAAGATATCTGTGCAACTCTGACATAGTAATTTCTGAGAAAAAAAAACATTATATGATCTGGACAGGATTAACAGCACCCTTCACTAATATGTCCTTCTACAACCCTTGGTAATGATGACAGCCTCCAAACATTTCTTGTAGCTATCTATAAGCTTCATACATCTGTCTGTTGGTAATTCCTCCCACTCTTCAACTGCAATTTGTTTCAGCGCATGAATGTTTACAGGATTCCTTTTACCAACAGGCAGATTTCAGCTCTTTCCAAAGGTTCTTGATTGGATTGAGATCAGGACTCATCGCTGGCCAGTTTAAAAGAATCCATTTGTTCCTTTTTAACCATTCTTTTGTACTTTTGGGTGTATGTGTTGGGTCACTGTCCTGCTGGAGGACCCATGACCTTCGACCCAGACCTAGTTTTCTGACACTAGATAGCACCATTGCATTCCAAAATACCTTGGTAGTCCTTGGACTTCATGATTCTTTTAATACGTTCCAAGCCTCCATTTCCTGAGGCAGCAAAACAGCCCCACAACATTATGGAACCTCCACCATATTTAACTGTAGGAGAGGTATTTTTTTCCTTATCAGCTTCATTTCTTCATCTGTAAATATATCACTGGTCTGCATTACCAATGAGGTCAAGGTGAAATTAGACCTTACCTGCTAATTTTCTTTCCTGGAGTCCTTCCAGTCCAGTCCAGACACGTGGGTTATGCCTACCCAACAGCAGATGGAGACTGAGAAAACACTGAGCTGAAAACAGCCCCCAAGGAGCCTGTGCGCATCAAAACAGCCAGTATGACTGTATCAAAGAAGATCCAGGAGTCACAACCTGCAATCCTCCGCCAGCCTAACGGAGAATCATAAGGGACACCCCTTATCTGTCCTTATGCTGCTTGATTGAGCTTCACTGCTTTCTTCTTTTTTTTTATCTTAACAATTAAGAGGGTCACAGCATCACCAAACAGCAGAGCTCCTGCAAAGAGACCAGATAGTAGTGGGCGGTCGTAAAGCGCCAACACCCTAGCCCTTCAAGTTGACGCAGACCGACCCCACAGAGAAAGGAACTTCGGGTGGGTTGTGGACTAGACTGGAGGGACTCCAGGAAAGAAAATTTGCAGGTAAGGTCTAATTGCACCTTTCTAATCGTCTTTCCAGTCCAGTCCAGACACGTGGGGTGTACAAGAGCAGTACTAATGTCGAGAGGGACCTGCAAAACTGGCCTGCAACACCTGAGTTCCAAAAGTCACGTCCTGCCTGGCCTGCATATCCAGGCAATAGTACCACACAAAGGAATGCAAGGAGAGCCAGGTGACAGCGCTAAAAATGTCCTGAGGCAGCAGGAGATCGAACTCCGCCCAGGAAGAAGCCTGAGCACAAGCAGATTGGGCCCACAGGCCCTCCGGCACCAAGAAGCCTTCACCAAATAGGCCAAGGCTATGGCTTCTCGGATTCCACGGGAAATGGAGGCCTTGGACACTGCCTCACCTTTCCGTGGCCCGACGAATACCACGAACAGGTGATCTGATCTTTGGAAGTCCTGCGTGACTCACAAGTAACATCTGAGAGCACTCCGCATGTCCAACAAATGCAAGATCTGCAAATTCACGGAATCCCAATCACCAGAGAGCACCAGGAGTGTAATCACCTGGTTCATGTGAAAGGCCGAAACCACCTTAGGAAGAGAGGAGGAAACGGCACAGTACCACCTTTTCCTTGGAGATCACCAATTAAGGATCCTGGCAGTACAGAGCCTGCAGCTCCAAATCCCAGCACCCCAAGAAGATCACAACCAAGAATGCTACTTTCAGCATCAGGTCTTTCAAGGAAGCCACGCGAACAGGCTCAAATGGAGCCTTTGACAAGGTCGAAAGGACCAAATTAAGGTCCCAAGGCAGCATCACCAACTGACAAGGGGGCTGAAGGTTCTTAACCCCTCAGGGAAAAAGTACCACATCCACATGCACGGCAAGGGATTGCCCCTGTACACAGCCCCAGGCCAAGGCCACCATCTGAGCCTTCAACGAGCTCAAGGCCAAACCTTTCTTCAGGCTCTCCTGGAGAAAGACAAAGATCTCTGGCAGAGGCCCGAAATGGCCACACACTGTGCTCCTCGTACCAGGCCTCAAATATGCATCAGACACGTACATAAGCCAGGAACACGGAATGTCGCCAAGCCTGCAACAGGGTGTCCACAACCTACGGGTGTAGTCCCTATGGCTTAGATCCGCCTGTTCAAGAGCCATGCCATAAGCGAGAATTGATCCACTGCTGGCATCCTGACAGGACCCTGCATCAGCAGGTCCCTACCCCTGGTAGAGGCAGAGGATCTGCCTAAGATTCACATATCACGGCCGCCCAGGAAAATCCAGGGCCACCAGCACCACCAGGCCAAGATGCGCCTATACCCTTTGAAGCACATGGCCTATCAGAGGCCAAGGAACAAACACGTACAGCAGCCCGGTCACGGCCAGGGTTGGACCATGGCATCAAGCCCTTTTGATATGGGCTCTCGCTGGCAGCTGAAGAACTGCGGGGCTTTGGCTTTGGACACCATCGCCATCAGATCAATGATGGGAGACCCCCAGCACTCCACGATCAACCAGAATGTCGACTGAGAGAGAGACCACTCTTCCGGATCGAGCATCTTCCAGCTGAGGAAGTCGGCCTACATGTTGTTGACCCTGGCAAGGTGGTCTACCGAGAGTGTTAGAAGGTAGCATTCCGCCCACTGCAACAGTGGGAGCACCTCCGCTGCCAACAGAGAACTCCTGGTGCCCTCCTGGTGACTGATGTATGCAATCATCATTGCAGTGTCAGATAGAATTCTCACAGCTCTCCCTTGCACCAAGGGGAAAAATTTCTAGAGAGCCAAGAACACTGCTCGGGTCTCCAACCAGTTGATAGACCACTGCCGTTCCACCAAGGACCACAACCCCTGTGGCACCTGTGCCTGACAGTGGGCCCCCCCAGCCCTTGAGGCCGGCATCCATGGTCACCCCCACCCAGTCCAGCAGCTCGAGCAGTATTCCCATCGCCAGTGTGTACAGGTCCAACCAACACTGGACTGTCCAGGGCCACGCCCGATAGGGCCAGCTGCACCTCCATCAACTGGACCTGTGGGGACCAACAAGAGAGGAGTGTAGATTGCATGGGCACATTTGTAAACAATCCCAGAGCACCAGATCCAAGGTTGCATCCATCAAGGCCCAACACCTGCAGACAGTCTCACACCCGCAGGCACGGAACCCTCTGCAAGGCCTGCACCCGAGCCTGCAGCTTGACTCTCCTGCCCTCTGGCAGGAACATCATGCCCCTCTCCATATTGAAAAGAGCCCTCAGGTACTCCAGGAATTGCGAGGGCACCATTCTGTTCTTTGAGAAGTTGACCATCCATCCCAGCTCCTGCAGGAGCCAGACAACCGACTCGGTGCCTTCCTGGCTCTTATGCGGCAACTTCGCCCAAAACAACCAGTTGTCCAGGTAAGGGTGGATGAGTACCCCATGCTTGCACTGATCTGCCACTACCACCACCACAATCTTGGTAAAAACTTGAGGAGCAGTGTCCAGGCCAAACGTCAAGGCCTGAAATTGAAAATGACTCCTCGGTACCGCAAAACATAAGAAGCGCTGGCAATCTGGATTAATCGGGATATGCAGGTACACCTTCATGAGATTGAGGGAGGAGAGATACTCCCCTTGCTGCACTGTCAAAATGACCAAGCGTAGGGTCTCCAGACAAAAGCGAGGAACCCCTAACGTCCGGTTAACCCCTTTTAAGTCCAAGATGGGCCACCAGGATCCCTCATTCTTAGGGACCACGAAGTAAATGGAGTAACAACCGAAGCCCTACTCAGCTTTTGGCACAGGCACCACTGCCTCGAGCTGCAGCAGCCATTCCAGTATGTCCCAAGCAGCCCGGGTCTTTCCAGGCGCATGACAGGGGGAAACCATATAGGTGTCTGAAAAGGGATACACGAACTTGAGCACATACCCCTCGCAGATGACGTCCAACACCCAGGCATTCGATGTAATGAGGGCCCAGGCAGGAAAAAAAGCTGCAGGCAAGCTCCAACCGGCAGCAGCCCCGCCAGGCTCCCAGACCTTCACTGGGCATCCTTTGAACCTCGGGGGCATCACCGAAGCCTTCTCTGCTGCCTTGGTGCCCCCCTCAAAATGGCTGGCCCCATGGTAGAAACTGGGAACACTGGGAGCTATCCCCATGGCCTGACTGGAACCTCCAGAAGCCCCAACCTCTGGCCTGGAAGGGAGCTCCCCTCCTAGAGCCCTTGGGCCGATCCTTGGGCAGTGGCGGGACCTCTGACTCACCCAAGTACTGCACCAACTTCTCTAGGTCCACCCCAAAGAGTAGCTACCCCACAAAGGACAACTTATTGAGTCTGGTTTTGGATGCAACTTTCACCAAGAAGTTGCAAAGTCATAAGAAGTGCCGTGTGGCCACCAATGTGGCCATATTACTAGACGAGGCCCAAATGAGGTCATAGAGCAGGTCCACCAAGAAAGCTATCCCTCACTCTAGGCGAGCCGCCTTCTCCAGGACACCAAATTCAGCCAGGGAGGCCTCCAGTGCCTGCTATGATCAGTGGAGACACGCTCTCACAATACAGGTCACATAGACCAAAGCCTGCAGGACCAGTGCAAACACCTCAAGGACTGCTTCAACAAGGCTTCCATCCCACAATCCTGTGGCTTCTTTAGGGTGGTCTCCCCTTCCACTGGGATCGTGGTTTTCCTGATGAGCGCTGCCACCAGAGCATCCACCCGGGGGAGCCGCAACTTTTCCCTCTCCTCAGAGACAATGGGATATAGGTGGGACATTGTTCTGCCAACCCCCAGGCCTGTGTCGAGCACCTTCCATTCAACCTCAATAAGCTCTCATTTCGCGACATGCATCGGGAAAGCTTTGGGTGATTTCTTAACCCCTTGCAAAATCAGATCACTGGCCATTTCAGCCAGGACCACCTCAGAAGGCTCGGAAAAATGCAGCTCCGCAAGCATGTGAGAAATGAGGGCAGGCAGCTCATCCCTATGGAAGATCCAAACCACCGTCAGGTCCTCCTCCATAGGGAGCTCCATCTCCTCTAGGTCCTCCAAGTAAGCATCTTCCAGGAGGTCCAAGGGCCTTTCCAGGGCCCCAAAAGCAGTCCCTGGAGCCCACCAAAGCGTTATGGTCATCTTGGGACAAGAGCTCCCTCCGACCCCGCTTAAGTGCTGTGGGGGAAGTCCTTTCTCTGGTCACCAGGGAGGCACCCCTCCTGAGGACTCCCCCCACCCCCCCACTAGCCCTGCTGGAAGCAGTAAGCCTGGTGCAGTAACAGAATAAATTCTAGCAAAAAAGGTGGGGGATCCTGTCCCAGATTACCATTCGACTCTCCAGACAAGGATCCAGCCTCCAGCTGCAAATCTGGAGGATCACTGGCTGCCATCGGCCCTGTGGCCCCATCCAACATGGCGGCCATTCCTGCCAGAATCTTAGGCCCCAGGCCTTCTAGGGCCACATGCCTCCTACACCCCAGGTGTTCCCATCAGTAAATCCATGGCTGTCACACATTCGCAAAAACAGCCGTGGCATAAGCTCTCCGGGGAAAGATGCACCAGGTGGCTGCTGTTCGTGGCGCACCAGCCGCAGGTATCAGGGTTGGCCATGTGATGCCGATGAAAAGTGCTCCCCTGCACTCGCTACACTCCCCTCTGGGTCCCCACTCACCAGACCTGCTGCCGAGCACACTGGAGCCTCCCGATTGCTTACAGCTGGTACACTTTCACTTTCAAACACTTGCTCTGCTTTTATTTTTTTTGCAGCAAACAAGAAATGCTGCTCCACCCTGGGCCTCTCCAAAGAGTGGGGACGAGGGAACGGGCAAGCTGAAAGTGCGGCCAGAGGAGGAAAGGGGGAGGGAATCAGACCACCAGGTTCTGCACCCCTGTGGGAACTTCACTGAAGAAAATAAGCTCAGCACCTCAAAAAACTAGTTCAGCACAGAGAACAGGCTATGCTCATCCATCATATGCTAAGAATGAGAATATACTGGCTATGTTGGTGTGCACAGGCTCCTTGGGGGCTGTTTTCAGCTCAGTGTTTTCTCATTCTCCATCTGCTGTTGGGTGGACATAATCACATATCTGGACTGGACGGGAGGGACAATAAGTTAGTTTGGTTTCATCTGTCCACAGATCGTTTTCCCAGAAGGATTGTGGTTTCTCAAGGTGGGTTTGGGCAAAGTTCAGGCATGCCTTTTTATTTCTGTCTTTGAGCAGTGGGCTCCTCCATGGCCTTCGCCCATGAAGTCCTTCTTTGTTTAGTGTGTGGCATATGGTGCGGTTGAAACCACCACTCCAGATTGCTCCAGATCAGTCTTTTGATGTTGTATGTGTTATTTTTAACAACAGTTTGCACTAACCTTCAAAGACTTCTTTGATTAATTTTCCTCTTCCCAACACGTCCTGGGAAGTTCTTTCTTGACAGTTCCATGAGCGAAAACTTAATAATGTTGCGAACTGTAGACACAGGAATTCCAAAGTCAATGATAGACAACAGAAAGTGATGGTAAACGGATTGTACAAGGAACTCACTCGGATGAAAGGAAGGTGATTAACAGTGTGTCCCAAGGTTTGGTCCTGGGACAAGTACTGTTCAATGTATTTGTGAGTGATACTGCTGAAGGACTGAATGGAAAAGTCTGTCTTTTTGCAGATAACATGAAAATCTGCAACAGAGTGGACCCCCTGAGGGAGTGGATAACGTGAGGAAAGATCTATAATAACTGGAAGAATGGTCTAATGCTTGGCAGTTAAGATTTCATGTGAAGAAGTGCAGCGTCATGCACTTGGGAAGCAGAAATCCAAGGGAATTGTTTGCTATAGGGGGCAAGAGGTTGGTGTGCACAGACCAGAAGGACCTCAGAGTGATTGTTTCCGAGGATCTCAAGATGGTGAAATAGTGTGACAAGGTGATAGCAAAAGCCAGAAAGATGCCGGGTTTTATTTTTATTTATTTATTTACATTCTCTTATATACCGCGCTATTCTGCATCAGTGCGGTTTACATTGAACAAACTGAAATTACATTGAACAGGGCATTATAACTTGGAGATAAATATTTTACAGGGAACATGGGTTGCATACACTTAGGAATTACCAGCAGAAAGGAAGAGGTACTAATGCCACTGTACTAATTGCTGGTGAGGCCTCACTTGGAACATTGTGTTCAATTATGGAGACCATATCTCGCAAAAAAATATAAAAAGTCTGGAAACTGTTAAGAGGAAGGCGACCAAAATGATTTGGAGACGTATGAGAAGAGACTTAAAGACCTAAATATGTAAACTCTAGAGGAGAGGAGGGACAGTAGGTAATGTATGTGGTATCCCTTGTGGAACATTTGAATACTTAAAGAGTATTCATGAACAAACAAACCTCTTCCAAAGACTAGAGGACAAAACATAAAGCTGCAAGGGGGTAAACTGAAAAGCGGTCAGGAAATACTTTTTCACTGAAAGGGTGGTGGATGCTTGGAATGCCCTCCCGATGGAAGTGGTGAGGGCAAATACAGTGACAGAATTCAAAATGGCAAGGGACAGACACAGTGGATCCCTTTATAGCAACAAGATAAAATCAAAATAAACATAACTATATCTTATATCTCAACAAATAGGGGTGGCCTACACGGAAAGGTGGGTACACCCCTAAACAAAGGCATGGGGGAGTGACCTGCAAAGAGTGGCAGGTGCACCTGCTCTTACCGCCTTTCTGGGCAGACTAGATGGACCATACTGGTCTTTATCTTCTGTCATTTATTATGTTACTATGTTTGGAGATGGTCTTGTACCCTTTTGAAGTTTGATATTTGGTGATAATGTCTTTTCTGACAGTCTTCACTTTCAGCAAGTAATGTGGTATCATCAGCATAGTGAAGTTAATGAGTCTCACACCAATCTTCACACCTCTGTTGTCTTCATACAATCAGGTGTTCTGGTATACCCATGCTTCTTAATGTGGTCCAGAGTTTCTCATGGTATACACAGTCAAACGTCTTGCTGTAGTCAATAAAACACATATAGATATCCTTTTGGTATTCTTTAGTCTTTTGAAGGATCCATCTCGCATCTACAATGTCGTCTCTCGTTCCTCAACCTTTCCTGAACTCTGCTTGCACTTCAGGCAGTTCTCGTTCCAGGTGTGGTTGTAGTCTCTGAATAATCTTCAGGAGAATCTTGCTGGCATGTGGGATCAGGGCAATTGTGTGATAATTTCCACAGTCAGTTGGATCACCATTCTTTAGTATTGGTATAAACACAGATCTTTTCCAGTCAGTGGATCACGATGTTGTCTTCCAAATTTCCTGGCAGAGCCTTGTAAGTATGGTAACAGCTGCATCAAATTGATGTAATATTTCAATGGGAATGCCATCAATGCCTGGTGCTTTGTTCTTTGATAAGACTTTCAATGCTGCTTTGACTTCTTCTTTCATCATCAATGATTCCGGATCATAAGGTACAGGTTGAAATGGCTGTTGGTCCACTTGATCTTTATCATATAACAACTCTGTATATTCCTTCCACCTTTTCTTGACCTGATCAGCATCATTCAACATGGATCCTTGAGCATCTTGTAACATTCCAATTCAAGACTGGAATTTTTTCTTTAACTCTTGTAGCTTTAAGAACAGCTAATCTTGTTCTTCCTCTAATAGTTTCTGCTTCTATTTCCTTACATGCGTCACTGTAGTACTTCTCCTTGTCTTGTCTTGCCGCACGTTGCAAATCTCTGTTGAGTTCTGTGATTGCCTCTCTTTCTCCTCTGTCTTTACCTTCTCTGCCAAAGACAGAGGAGAAAGAGAGACAATCACAGAACTCAATTTTCAGAGTTTCTTCAGTCATCCATTTTGGCCTTTTTTGCTTTTTTCACCTTTTGTAGAGATTCCTCACTTTCTTTCTACACAACTTTCTTGATGTCATCCCATAACTCTTCTGGAGCTCTTGTCATTTGTATCTAAAACAGCAATTCAATTTTGCAGGTAATCGCTAAATTCTGGTGGAATATACTCAAGGTCATATTTTGCTCCATTCATGAGAGGCTTGCTCTTTTTCAACTTTAGCTTGAGTTTGCATACTAGTAGTTGGTGATCTGTACACAGTCAGCTCCCGGTTTTGTCTTTGTTGATGTTATAGAGCTTTTCTATCACTGACTTTCACAGATGTAGTCAATTTGATGTAGTCAATTTGATTTTTGTACAATCCACTGGGTGAAGTCCATGTGTACAGTCGCCATTTAGGTTGCTGGAAGAAGGTATTTGAAATGAATAGATTATTGGTCTTGCAGAATTCTATCAGTCTTTCTCCACCTTCATTTCTGTTGCCAAGTCCATTCTTTCCAATCACTTTGCCTTCTTCTTTGTTGCTAACGTTTGCATTCCAGTCATCCATGACTATCAGGATATCCTGTTTGCATATTCTGCCAATTTCAGCTTGTATTTGTTCATAGAACTCATCAACCTCATCCTCTTCTGCAGCCGTTGATGGGGCATATATTTAAATTATAGTTGTGTTGATGGGCATTCCTCGTAGTCAAATAGAAATTAAGCGTTTACTGATTGCATTGTATTTCATTACAGTTCTTGCACGTTTCCTCTTAATTATAAATGCAACACCATTTCTTCTTTATCTTTCATTTCCAGCATAGTAAACCATGTGATCATCAGATGCAAAGTGCCTGATGCCAGTCCATTTCAGTTCGGTGACACCCAGCAGATCGAGTTGTATATGTTCCATTTCACTCTTGACCACCTCAAACTTCCCTTGGTTCATGCTTCGTATGTTCCATGTCCCAATATGTAAGACACATCTTTGTAGCTTCTGACTCTCACTTCATGCGCAGTTACATCAGCAGTAAGATGTCTGCTTTGATCCAACCGCATCATAAATGCTTGCTTTACTGAAAAGTCTTCAGCTTCTCCCCAGTAGCCAGTTGAGTGCCTTTTGACCTGGGTGTCTCATCTTCCAGCACTATAGTGCAATTTGTTTTGTTGTGACTATCCACTGGGTTTTCGTGGCAAGATACGGAAGTAGACTGCCAGGCCTTTCTGCTGCACAGTTTAAGTTTAGTGTTGTTGCCGTTGTCACAGAAATGTGATCCTCCGCCACCAACACCGTCCCATTCTGCTGCTGCCCAGATGGGTGGTTTGTCTTGGTCCGGCACCTCAATTGAGACCTGTCCATCTTGGGAGACCCTGCCAGTAGTTAAGCTACCGATAGCTTAGCCTCAGCATCACTGATACACACAAGCTCTCACAGTATGACAAGGTACCAGAATAATATTGGGATCACAAGCCTAAGAAAATTGCGCAGAATGACAAGAGTGTGATCAACTGGGACATTCCAAATCCAACCAAAAATATAAACAGAGAAATAATGACAAATAAAGCCCATATGGACTATCCACTCCGTCCATCCATAAGAATCACCAAGCTCTACAATCCTTTCCTCTTCCTCAGAGAACCACTGTATTTGTTCCATGTTTTCTTAAACCCAAACAGTTCTCATTTCTACAATCTCCACTGGGAGGCTAGTGCATACAGCCACTACCCTTTAGATTACTCCTGAGTCTATCCCCTTTCACCTTCATCCTATGACCCTTCACTCTTCTGAAAGAGGGCCACACCATATGTATTTAAATGTCTCTATCATATCTCCCCTTGCCCACCTTTCCTCCAGGTACATACTGAGATCTTCAAATGTATTCCCATATGCTTTATGACGAAGACTACTGAACTTTTAGTAGCCGCCCTCTGCGTCAATTCCATCCTATTTATATCCTTTTGAAGCTGTGCTCTCCAGAACTATACACGGTACTCCAAATTAAGATCTCACTAGAGACTTATATAAAGGCACTATTGCCTCCTTTTTCCTGCTGGCCATTCTTCTTCCTATGCACTCAGGCATCCTTTTGGCTTTTGCCATGATATTTTCTACCTGTTTGGCCGCTTTAAGATCATCTGATATAAATCATCCCTAGGTCCCTCAAGTGCACTGAAGTACTTACCCCTATACTGTACAACCCTCCCTTGGGTTTTTGTAGCCCATATAAATGACTTTGAAGTTTTCAGCATTAAATCTCAACTGCCAAATTCTTAACCAGTCTTCAAGCTATGCTAGATCCCTCTTCATGTTATTCAAAAGCTTGAAACAACCCCCCCCCCCAAAAAAAAAAAATATATGTAAAAGGAAAACAAATTGAAATAGAACGGCTAATAGACAACATGTCTAGACAACATATCTGTATCAAGTGACTATTCTGTGCAACATATGTAAAGACAGAAGATCCTCAAGTACCAAGAAAATGTGGCAGAAATATACAAAAATATTCCCAATTATTTTGGTTGGCACCAGTATGATGAAAAAGAATTTCCAAGTGCACTGTGATAAACTACCTTTAAGACCTATGGAAGGAAGCTCTCTTTGGCACAATGCAAGGATTAAAGGTGAAAACTAGCAGTAAACTCAAGAGGCTGAGATCTTACCAAACATACTTTGGCTTAGATGAGGTTCACTGCCATCATGTATGCAAAAACTAACCCATTTGGAGTCACTTCCAAAAAGGGAAAGAGTCTCCACATCTCTGGGATCTCCGTTGCAACTGCACATTCACTTGGAAAGGGTAACCTTGGGTTTAAAGAAACCACTGAACGGAGAGAGCTGATGAGGACAAAAGAATGAAATGGGGGACTTTATACTAAATGAATTTGTAAAACAGTAAATTAATTGGATTCCAATTGTGGCAGCACTGATAGCATGCAATAAATAATACCCGGAGTCAGTTCAAGGATCCAAACCAATTTATTGTGCACAAGGCCCAAGCATCAAAGGACTGAGCAATGGCAAACAGGAACAACTTCCTTATATACAAGCTTCACAGTTTGATACAGGCAGACTTTCTATTGGTCCCAACACCCCCTGCACCTATCCAATCGGGGACCCCCTCACTGGGCCCTGTTCCCCCTTCTCCGGCTATGCTAACACAGGCTCAGTTTCTAGACATAATACATTCCTGCTACAAGGTCATTGCATCAGCATAAAAGCATGGAATAAAGGATTAATACAAACTTATCAAAAGCAGTTTAGAGCGGTTTAAGGCAGATCCTCAGCCTTCACTGACTTTGGTCTTTCTCAGCATTACTATTTCTAGCAGTGGGGGTGGGGACTCCGGCCTAGCTTGCAGGCTCATACATGTACAAGCTATTATATAGGCCATAGCCTACCACATTCCCCCCTTTGATTATTCACACCCGCAAATTAGAAAGGGTGGGAATTAAATCACATATTATACTTGTGTAACAGCATCATCTTGGGGTATATAGGGTAATATTGCCACATAGCCAACACTTTAGTTGCTGTCTGCTGCTTCATAGTGCTATCAATAACTCAGGTTATAGTGCGCAAGCAATGGGGTAGGAGACATGGGAGAAACAAGCACACAGCCAATATTAATAATACAACTAACGCAAGAGTTTTCAGGCCACCCAGTCCTGAAAACATGGAACCAAACCATCCATCAAGCTCCAATCTACACCATTTCCGGACTGGTACATAGGCTTGCTTCCGCATCTGTTCGGCTATGTCTTCGACAACTTGGCCTTCATTATCAATCTTTGGCTTAGACGAGTAATCTTTATTCCAGTCTGAGTAGTAGTAGTAGTAGTAGTAATGCAGGCTCCACAAGGGGGAAGAGTAAGGCAAAAGTCATTCCAAGGGACCCCAGGGTTGTCTTTCTCCCACGGCTTCCACTGCACCCTGGCTCCCACGATGTGTGACAGGAGTAGGGTTGTAGATTCTTAGTCTCTTACAGTTCTTACAGTAGTGGTTGTCGCCGCAAAGTGAGCCGCAATGGAGTTTCAGGGTCATTTACGGAAGTTCAATGACCAAGTTCAGGAGCGGCTGCTGGATTTACTCGACTGTGATGGATCCAAGGTTCAAGCTCTGCAACTTTAACTGCTGTTGGGGTATTAAGGTCTCTTCCAATGCGGTGTCTTTCTCCACTCTGTGATCCACACCGAGACCCCAGGCTTGAGAGGATGTAGAGGTTGATGGACAGCTGATGACTCTACAAAACAGAACTTAAAACCAATAGTTCTTGCCTAGTAATTTCAGACCTATACAGAATCTCAAAAGGGGAAACTCCTAAAGACATAGTAGGAGCTAAACATATCATGAGAAGGGCTATAGGAAGAACTCAGAACTGGGGCTACTTCAGGTGTACTTCTCAGCAAAGTTTAGATAACTGAGATTTCAGGGTTCCATTCATACGTTCTATTGTTCCTAAATTCTGAGGTCTGTAGGCAATATGCATCTGATAATGTTAATATCTCGGGATCATACTTAATGGACTTGCTTCCTGAGGTTATCAACCTTCATTCTTTGTACAGGGCCCCATGTGCATGCAAGGTTGTAAGGGCATACTTGGAATCTGTGTACACTTTCCCTATTGTTAGTGCTCTAGTGAGTGCTATCAGTTCAGCTTTCTGTGCTGCAGCTTCTGGGGCCAGAGCTGTGGATTCAACTACCAGATCAAGGGTCACCACCGCATATCCGGCACAACAATGTTCATTAATGATGACAGGGCTGCTTCCATCTACAAAGAAAGTCCGTCCAGGGTTCTCCAGATGAACATCAGTCGAATCAGGGTGACTTGAGAATATAGTGTTCATAGTTTCTAAACAGTCATGATCAGGGGGGTCAAGACCAACTGGTAACAACGTAGCAGGATTCAGAGCTTGACTGACCGTCAATTGTATCTGGGGGTTTTTACACAGCATACTCTGATACCTCAACATTCGTGAATTAGCTAGAGGTTTATTTTGTGTTTCATAATGGTTAGAACAAAGTGCGGTATAGTAACTTGAAGATTTTGTCCCGGGGTGAGCTTGTCAGCTTTGTTCACTAGGAGGGCTGTAGCTGCAACAGCTCTCAAACAAGGGGGCCAGCCTTTTGCAACTACATCCAATTGTTTTGACAGATAGGCTACTGGCCATTGCCAAAACCAAGAGATTGAGTCAACACTCCTAGAACATTTCCTTGTGACTCATGGACATAGAGACTGAATGGTTTTCTGGACATCTGGTAGATCCAGAGCTGGTGATAATATCACATCAGAGCAGTTTTTCAAAGATCGAAAGGCTGCATCCTATGCAAGTCCCCATTCCAATGGAGACTTTTCCATTCCTTTGATAGCTTGATACAAGGGTTTTGCTAGCAGTGCAAAATTGGGGATCCATATACGACAGTACCCTGCGGCACCCAAGAAGGCTCTCACTTGCCTCCTGGTGGTTGGAGTAGGAATACTGCATACAGCTTCTTTGCGTTCTGGTCCCAGGCGTCTAATTCCGCTGGACAACTGGAATCCCAGATATTTAACTTGTTTGACATAATCGCGCTTTGGCTCTTGAGACTGTGTATCCAGCTTCATTAAAAGGTGCATAAGTTCACTGGTGGCTTATAGACATTCACTTTCTGAGTTGGTGGCTATGAGCAAGTTGTCCACATACTGGAGAAGAACCCTTTCTCCTGGGTTCACATAGTAGCTTGAAAGATCTTGATTTAAAATAGCACTGAAGAAAGTAGGTGAATTCTTGAATCCTTGAAGTAATCTAGTCCAGGTGAGTTGGCCCCGCCTTCCTGTTGTGGGGTCTTGCCATTCAAAAGCAAACAAAAGTTGACTGGTGGGGGCTAGGCGTACACAGAAAAAAGGCATCTTTCAGGTTCAGGACGGTAAAATGAGTAGCCTCAGCGGGGACCACTCCCAAGAGAATATAAGGATTTGGTACCACTGGGTGTATGGTCTCAACTGCATCCTTTATCCGCCTTAGATCTTGTACTGGGCAGTAATCCCCTGTCCCAGGTTTACTTAACTGGGAGAAGGGGGGCACTCCTTGAGAAGTCCATACTGCAGTTTCATCAGATGGCAGTGGATACCTTCAATAGCTGGTCGAGGAAGAGGATTCTGCTTCACATGCACTGGTTCCGCTCCTGGCTTGAGGGTGACAATGACAGGGGCTATGTTTTTCGCTAGGCCAGGTGGATCATCTTCTGCCCATACTCCAGGTGGGGCTATAAGGTTGGTGGGTATACAGGAACTAGCTGGCTTGATTGGAAATGCACTATAGAACCGCTACTCTTCTTCTCGGGGAACAGTTAGCACCATCAATCCAGCAGGCTTTGGGTTCATAGTCATTTGCATTTCTCCCCTTTCAGCAAAGGATATCTGTGCCTGAAGCTTAGCAAGCATATCTCGGCCCAAAAGTGGAATAGGGCATTCAGGCATATACAGGAACTGGTGCGCTATTTTCTGTCCTCCTAGTTCACACATGCGGTTCTGCAGGAATGGCTTGGTGGCCCTGTTCCCAGTGGCTCTGACAATGGTGATGCATCGAGACTACAAAGGGGCTACTGGCTTTCACCACTGAGTGTTCTGTTCCTGTATTTACCATATATTGGTCCCCTATTTGCAAACAGACCATAGGCTCCTGGGGACTCAGGGTGAACTTGGAGTCCGGTCTGGCCTAGTCTTCATCCATGTCATAGCCTGTTGCAACTGCCACTCCCTCAATAGCTTCTTCCCTCTCTTGCTGGAACACTGTGCTCGGTTTATTCTTCCATGACTGTGAAATCAAGTACTCCCTCCTCCCCTCCTGGGGGTGCAGTCAAGATAAATGGTTAAGCTCCACGATAGCTCCACATCCTCTCTGTTGATTCGCGCCTCCTACATAAATTACGCAGATAATCTCCACTTGAGCTAACATATTTATATAGTAAAAACATATACATATATGATGTTGACTGTACATAGTTTTCCCTGTTAATCCATGTTATATATTCCCATGTTCTATGTAAACTCAATGTTACTTGCATACATTGTTGTATATTTTGTTCAATGTACACCGCACTGATCTTAATAGCGCGGTATAGAAGAAATGTTAAATAAATAAATAAATAAATAAATAAAATAAATGTGGGCATTCCCTTCTCTAGTGTCCTCCTTCTCTGCAATGGGCGCACTAATTCGCACCCAGTGGGGACTGATCATTTTCACGACCCCTTCTTTCGGCTAGGAAACCTCCTCCACGTCGTTCAACAGCAAAATGATCTATTTTGCATTCGCTTTCTCTGTCACATCCATTTTCACAATTCACAAACTTTCTGAACAACTTCCATTAACTGTGCTGTATTCATGCCCGCAAATCCATCCAGTTTCTGCAATGTCTGGTTTATATCTCTCTGGGACTGACTGACAAAAACTGCATTTACCATACGCAAATTCTCCTGGGATGCTGGATCACATGGGGTATATAGTGAGGGCTGCCTGCGCTTGGGGCCATCAAGACTGCTGGGTCTGCATAATACTGTTCATTAGTTCAATCTATTCCTATGGTTTCTCAGTGTAGGAGGCATAATACAGCTTTCAGTTCAGTAAGATCAGTGGTATGAAAGGTGAGTAAGCCCTTTTATTGGTAGTTGTACTTCTGAAGGTATACAGCAATTGGGACTGTCTGGGTTCTACTTCACGTTTTCGGGCACTGGCTGTGGGTGACCCTGAACTGGCAAATGAATGCCCACTTGTAGTGTAAACAGACACTTTATCTATTCACAAACATTTCACATTTTTTGCACGGCCAAGTCCCAAGCCCTTGCTAAAACTCCTTGTCATACATTTCAACAGAATCTGCCCCTTCCCCCACATGATGAAGGGGGCGGGCTGCATTTCCCTGTGGACTAAGCACAACTGTCTGAACCTATATAAAGGCTTTAACTAAGACTGTACTTCTGAAACTGAGACTTTAAAAGACCCTTTCAAAACACAGTACACATCTTACAGTTCGGGAAAGACAGGCATTAAGATAAACAGTAGGTCTCTCTCCCGGCTCTCAAAGCAGCCGTAAATTACTAGACAAAGCAGCTGTAAACACTAAATCCTAGACGAATACAGTTACAGCTCGTTTTGTTGTTCCCGTAAGTTATGAACAAATACTTATGCAGTCAAACCCAGATACATCAGAGACAAAATTTCAAGCATTTCTTGTAGTTACTGGCTCGGGATGCCTAATAGTCCTATCAGGGGTCTTAACCTAAACTTCGTAAGTCAAAGGGAAAACAAAAGCAGTCTCATTAATTTCTCTATCATTTATTTTTGAACAGTGTTTGCTAACGACTGGAACATAAATAACACAAGACAAGGTTAAGCCCATAAATGCATTGAGGAACTCGAACACTCGAACAGGGTTAATAAGAACGATATATAATACATGACCATAGCAGAAGGAACATCACTATTAAAACATATTGAATAAAACAGGTACAATATTCCTGAATTAAAGGATACATTCCTGTCTTTGTCTCTGGGCTGTGTGAAAGACACGCCCCCGCCTTCTCTGAGACTCATGTAACATCAGTGAGACAGCTGTCTTTGTAAAGACTCCTGAGATGAGATTCTACTGTAATACTTTTCCTTAATCGGTAAAAACAACAGACACTAAGACAAACACCAAACACTTTCGCCGTTCTTGCGACCTGCACTAGTCAGGAGGCAGCACCTCGCTTGGTCTGAATTCAAGACCACATTCACACACACAGACATTCAAGACAGAATAAAATCCGGATGTTTCCAAAACACCTGACTGACTGGGGGGTTGGGTGGGTTCAGTCTCCGCTTATACCTTTAAGACTTCTGAGACTTACTAGGACCGCCCCGAGAGGGATCAGACTCTCAAGCGCTATTCCAGAATCCCGACTGACTGACAGACTGACTGATTAGCAGAACAGTTCTACTCATCGGATCATGGGTTGGATCCCGGACTCCCCTCAGGTTCGAGGTGTAGGCCGGCCGGAACCGGCCACCAGCGGAGGCAAGGAGGAGCCTTCCCCGATACAAGAGGATGGGTGGCGCCGAAGGCCCTCCTGCAATCAGCCAGGGGCAGCTCCAGGCTGGACAAAACCTTGTGAGGCGAGAAGTCGTGGTATATCTACGTGAATACCATCACACTACTCACATTTCCCGGCCAATGCACCAAGACATGTGGCAGCACTGATAGCATGCAATAAATAATACCCAGAGTCAGTTCAAGGATCCAAACCAATTTACTGTGCACAAGGCCCAAGCATCAAAGGACTGAGCAATGGCGAACAGGAAAAACTTCCTTATATACAAGCTTCACAGTTTGATACAGGCAGACTTTCTATTGGTCCCAACACCCCCTGCACCTATCCAATCGGGGACCCCCTCACTGGGCCCTGTTCCCCCTTCTCCGGCTATGCTAACACAGGCTCAGTTTCTAGACATAATACATTCCTGCTACAAGGTCATTGCATCAGCATAAAAGCATGGAATAAAGGATTAATACAAACTTATCAAAAGCAGTTTAGAACGGTTTAAGGCAGATCCTCAGCCTTCACTGAGTTTGGTCTTTCTCAGCATTACTATTTCTAGCAGTGGGGGTGGGGACTCCAGCCTAGCTTGCAGGCTCATACATGTACAAGCTATTATATAGGCCATAACCTACCACACAATATACATTGTACTTAATATGAAAGTTTTATGTTTGCACATATCCTGAAAATCAGAATGGTTTGAGTTTCTTGATGACTGGAGGTGGCCATCCTTTCATTAGTATCTAACTGCTGGGCAGAGGCATAGTCATGGGTGAGTCTGGATGGGCCACAGCCACTGTTCCCTCTAAGCTGTGCGCGTGTGAGCACGTACACACCTCGCCGAGCAAGCGCACATACTTTACAACAGAGCGCACAAAAATTACGGCTCTGATTCTGATAGAAAACAACACAGACGTCTTAAAATTTAAAAGTTATGATTGTAATTAATAGAAATTTCCCGCTTCACTTAGTAATCGTCTATTTTCATTTAATTTGATTAAAATCAATGTGGTGTACATACTGTATTCTGACGTGTAGTCAAATTTTAAAGTATATAACTCCGAGTGCCGTTATGTGGCGCACAAAAATTTAACCTTCCTTCAAAAGCTGCACACAGCTGATATTTTATGCGCACACAGCCTACAGAAAATTAGAGGGAACATTGGCCACAGCACCTCCAATTTGAATTCAGGCCCACACACTCTGTGGTAGCAGCACAGACCAATAACAGGAGAACTGGAGGCAGTGTCAACATCCACACTGCCTTCTTCTCACTCATGTTAACTGGGTCTCACAAAAAAAATCAATCCTGGCTGTGCTACCAATGCTGAGAAATCTTCAGAACAGCTTGCATATTTGCAAAGCATGTGAGGACTTCAACCCATGGGCTTTGCAGCAAGTTTTAAAAGGGAAAGTAAAAACATGCTCTCTCTTTGATCTACACTGACTTTTCAGAGGGCACTTTTCCCTTCAAGATGCTACACATGGTTTTGAAAATGCAAAACAATGTGTATAATTGCCTCTCATGACCTAACTCTGCCTCCAAGTCTGCCTGGTTTTTTTTCCAGTAGGTAATGTATGTGGTATCCCTTGTGGAACCATAAAATGGAAAGAGGAAGGGGGGGGGGGGTTCTCATAATTTCTAAAAAATGTTCACTGGATCACTGTGGGACTATGAATCTAGTAAGTTTTATTCTGTGATGGTATGTGATAAACAATAAGCATTAAAAGTTTTGCTCAACTACCAGTCATAGACAAATCATCAATTCACAATGGCCATAAAAGCAAAAGACACCCAACTCCATGGTTCACAACTGATCTTCGATCATCGCTCCTCTCCCTAAGGAAACTAGAAAGGAAATGGAGAAGATCCCACTCTGAAACTGATAAAGCAACATATCTGAACCACCTTAAACTCCACCGCGAAACTATATACCTTAGAATGAGCAAATACCACGCCAATATACTTCTCCGCTCTCTAAACAAACCCAGAGACCTTTTCAGCTTAGCAAAATCGCTAATCAAGGATCCCTCTCCTACCCAACTCATTCCTATTTCCCCCCAGTCGTATGCTGATTACCTCCAATCCAAAATTTCCTTGTCTGACACAGTTTCAAATACCACCCCCACCCATGTTCATTCATCACTTCCACCTATCACAATGTTCACCACTCCAACAGAGAAAACCATCCAAGATCTCATTGCCATCCTCAACACTTCTACAGCTCCAAGTGATCCTTGCCCAGCTTACTGGGTTAGAAATCTGCGAGTTGAGCTTAGTCCAATTCTAATCAACATTATTGGATTATCCTTTGCAACAGGTTCATTCCCCTCATTCCTCAAACAAACTTCAATAAGACCACTCCTGAAGAATTTCAGACTTAACCCACTAATGACCGACTCCTACCGCCCAATCTCGAGTATACCTCTGTTAGCTAAAATAATCGAGAAAGTGGTCCAGAGACAGATTCAACATCACATTGATATAGCATCACCTCTTGACCCCTGTCAACATGGGTTTAGGGAATCTCATGGTGTAGAAACTCTCCTTGTGGTAGGCGACGGCCTATGATCCATGCTAATTGAACTAAGCAGACAGGCCTGAGCAGCTTGACCTGTAACTGAAGCCTGTAGTTAGGCCCAGAGGAATGAAAACCCCCCTGAATGATGACACCATAGAATTGAAACTTAACTCAGTTTAACTGAACATAGCTAAGCAGAAACGAAACTTAGAAAATAAAGAAAAAACAAGTTTAATTGGTACTGATAAGGTGTGCTATGCTTCTATGGAATTAATTAACTCTGCAGAGAGCAAGGTCACAGTGCCTCTGCTTCCCATATGTTTTAACAAGCTCAGCGACCTTGGAGGAGAGAAGTAACAAGTTGGAGACACTGACCATTGTAATTGGGACTAGAAGGGGGGCAACCAGGTGCTGGGCCCAGACCAGAGTCCCTATTGGGTAGCCATATCAGTACCGGGACCAATAGATGGGTGAGAGGGGTACTGGGACCAATGAAAAGTTTGCCTATGCTTAGAATGGACAAGAAAGCTATAAAAGTTGTTGTTTTACTAGAAGCCATTGCTCAGCCATTTTGAAATTGCTTATTGCTTGAGCCATGTGCACATTAAACTGGCTTGGATCCTTGAAAAGACTCCTGGATTTATTTATTGCATGCTTATCTGCTGCTACATTCTTGGTGCGTTGGCCGAGAAGTGCGAGTGGTGGATAGTGTTCAAGTGAATAAATCCACGTAATTCGCCTTGAGGTTTGGTCCAGTTGGAACCATGCCAATCCGACGCAGGGGAATCTCCCTGGGCCCACCGATCCTCTTGTATCGGAGGGAGTTCTGCCTGGCCTCGGCAGGCACTGAGTCCAGCTGGCTAACACTTCCGACCCGGGGGAGTCCAGGATCCAACTCAGAAGCTTGGGAACCAGATCTGGTAAGTATAGTTTTGAAAACCTGTCTAGACAGATGAGTTAGAACTGCAGTTTGAAAACTTAGAGAATCATGATTCAGCCTGGTCAGAGCAGACAGGACTGGGTTTTTGGTATGTCTAGACAGAAATAGAAAGAGCAGTACTGCCAGTGGAACTTGGAATTTGTAATCTCGAGATATTGGGAATTGGTAAGAGAGCTCTCAAGGAAGGGCCGAGTAACCCCGCATGGGAATTCGCCGGGTGAAACCCTCATCCTTTTTGTAATTGGGAAAAAGACTAGTCAGAATAGATAGAAAGGAATGCATTCTAAGATACGTTGCTAGCATGATTGTGTGAATGAAGTGTGAATGAGAGGTCTGGCAGCACGGACCAAGCAGAGTGGACTCTGGACTAGCGCAGTTCCTAGTCGGGTGACTGCGTCTAGGTCTCGAAACGGATGAAGCGTTTGGTGTATTGTCCGTCCTGTGTATTTGATTTTTGCTATCTGTTGAAACTGCGAGTTTCCCTTTTGTTATATATGTGAGATTATTCTGTTGAGTAATTTGTGACAGTTCACTGATTAAGAAATTGTATTAATAGAGCAGAATGAAGACCCAAAACACCTACAGTCATTTTTAGAAATCAAAAAGCTGGTCTGACCCAGTTAGTTTTTCTACTGCAGTGTGAAAAACTGACAGGGGGCGTGTCTGAAGGAAAGAATGTCTAGTGTCGTCTTTCTAATCTTGTGCAGGCTTAAACCTCAATGCTGGTAGTTTGTGCTTATTTCAGGCAAATTGTACCTGTTTTATTTAATATGTTTTTGTTCCTTCTGCTGTGGTTATGTAATATATATCATTTATTTATCATTTAATAAGAATGTTTAGTCAGGATTGTGGGTCCCGATAGTTTTTGGGTTTAGCCTGAAAAGGATTAAGTTTGTATTAATCCCTTATGGGTTGCGGACCAAGTGAGAGGAATTTCTGTCGGCTGTATGTTCAAATTTTCAGTAAGCACTGAAACAGTTTAAATAGGAAATGATAAAGAACTGTTTTTGTTTTTCCTTTGATCTACAAAGTAATTAGATCACGACTTAACATTGATTTAAATTGTTTTTTTCCTGGCATCTCTGTCCATGTGAATGAGAAGTCTCTTTTTATGAGCACAGTTCAATTGTTCTCCTAGGAATGAAAAGGGACTCCCGATTTGAAAAGTCTCTTCATTTAATCGAAGCGTGATGAATTTATAATTAGTTTTTTCTCTGGTTTCACTAGCTCTGTTTAACCAAAAGTTTTAAAAACAAAGTTTATCTTTTTATGAATGAGTATAAGTCATTTGAATGCATGCTTCCCCTCTGTGCTGGTTACTAATGAACAAATCAGTTAGCTTTTCTGTATTTAAAAAAAAAAGGGAAAGGTGTACTGTATTTTATGAAAAATATCCGGAATGTCTTTTAAATATTTGCTTCCTGAACTAAAAAAATAATTTCTTTTGCAGAGACATGCTGACAGATAGCTATAGTTCTCTCTATAAGAAGCATAATGGATGTATGTGCTCAATCTAAGTGTTTCCTGCCTGCCCTATGTTTACAGAAATAATAAGTGTCTTTTCAAGTATGATCAAGAATTTCAGTAAGGGATTTACTGAAGATTATGAAATGTCTCTGTCCCAATCAGGATTTTGCCCCAGAATTTCTAGATATCCTGTCTCGTCTCTCTCTCTCTCTCTGTAAGTAGTTCAGTTCAGAGTGCTTAAGGGGGGGATGGAGCCCAGTCCACCGATGATGTCAACCCCCCCCCCCCCCGGTGGGCGTGAACTAATGTGCCCACAGCAGAGAAGTGGATCCTTAAAAAAAAAAAAAAAAATCAACCTCCTGGATAGAGCATTGCTAGGAGAAACAGAATCCAGGAGAGGGGGGGGGACTACAGATTCCCAAGTAGTTTGCTAGCCACCTCTGCAACAGGGGAATGTCCACCCCCTCCGGACTAGAAGTGAAAGTCAGCTGACCAGACTTGTTTAGAACTGAAAAAAAAAAACTGCATTATACACTGAGAAGTTTTAGGACTTGATTGAACTAATGAACGGAAATTGCAAAGAACTGGATGAATTTGCGGGCATAATGGTTAAATGAAAGTTAATCAGAGGGTGTGTGAATTGTGAAAATAAATGTAACAGAGAAAGTGAATGATATTTTAGTTGAATGATGTGAGGAGGTTATCTTAATTGAAGGAACAGAGGAAGTGAAAAACTGGGTGTGAGTACGCCCATTATAGAAAAAGAAGGACATTAGAGAAGTGAATGCCCGTATCTTGACTCCACCCCAGGAGGGAGTACTTGATTGTAGAATCATAGACAGAATAAAACCAAGCACAGTGTTTCAGCACGAGAGTGGAGCAGCTATAGCGTGAGTGGCAGCCTGAGAGGGCTACAGCATGGATGAAGACTAGGCCAGACCGGACTCTCCAGTTTCCCTGGGTCCCCAGGAGTCAGTCTGAAAAATAGGGGACCAATATATGGACTTTTATGGGGGATACAGGAGCAGAATACTAAAGCCAGTAGCCCCTGTGTTTTTCTCGCAAAGCCTTTTCTGCAGAACCACATGTGTGAACTAGAAAAAAAATAATAATAATAATAATGTACCAGTTCCTGTATATGCCTGAATGCCCTATTCCATTTTTGGGCCGAGACCTGCTTGCAAAGCTTCAAGCACAGATATCCTCTGTTGAAGGAAGAAAAAAATGAAACTCAAAATCTGCTGGCCTGATGGTGTTAACTGTCCCCAAGAAGAAGAATGGCGGTTCTATTCACCTGCATCCAAAGCAACAAGCTGTACACTTACCAACCTCATAGCCCCACCTGGAGGATGGGCAGAAGATAATCCACCTGGCCTAGCGAAGAACATAGCCCCTGCCATTGTCACCCTCAAGCCAGTCAAGAAGCCTGGGACAGGTGATTACCGCCCAGTGCAGGATCTAAGAAAGAATGAATGATGCAGCTGAAACTATACAACCAGTGGTACCAAAATCCTTATATTCTCTTGGAACTGATCTCTGCTGAAGCTATACATTTCATCATTCTGGACTTAAAAAGATGCCTTTTTCTGTATACGCTTAGCCCAAGACCCCACTACAAGGAGGCGGGGCCAACTCATCTGGACAAGATTACCTCAAGAATTCAAGAACTCGCCTCACTCAGCAAAAGATTTGACAAGTTATCCAGAAACTCAAGAAAAAAAAAAAAAAGAAAAAAATTCTACTTCAATATGTGGACAACTTGCTCATAACCACCAACTCAGAAAGTGAATGTCCACCAGCCACCAGTGAACTCTTGCACCTTTTTAATGAGGCTGGATACAAAGTCTCAAGAGCCAAAGCATAATTATGTCAAACAAGTTAAATACCTAGGATTCCAGTTGTCCAGCGGAATTCGACGCCTGGAACCCTTACCAGAACGCAAAGCAGCTGTATGCAGTATTCCTACTCCAACCACCAGGAGGCAAGTGAGAGCCTTCTTGGGTGCCACAGGGTACTGTTGTATATGGATCCCCAATTTTGCGCTGCTAGCAAAACCATTGTATCACATTGTATCAAGCTACCAAAGGAATGAAAAAGTCTCCATTGGAATGGGGACTTGAATAGGAATGCAGTCTTTTGATCTTTGAAAACCGCTCTGATGTTATCACCAGTTCTGGGTCTACCCGATGTCCAGAAAACCTTGCAGTCTCTATGTTCATGAGTCGCAAGGAAATGTTCTGGGAGTGTTGACTCAATCTCTTGGACCTTATTTGAGAAGCTGTTACAGCTACAGCCTTCCTAGTAAGCAAAAACTAAAAGAAAAATCCCTTTGAGACAGGATCTTCAAGTTACTGTACCACACTCTGTTCTAACCAATATGAAATACAAAGGAAATTACTAGCTAACAAATCTATGAATGTTGAAATATTAGAGTATGTTGTGTGAAAACCCCAGATACAACTGAAGGGTCAGTCAAGCTTTCCATCCTGCTATGTTATCAGTTAGTCTTGATCCCCTGATCATGACTGTTTAGAAATTATGGACACTGTATTCTCAAGCCACCTGGATTTGACTGATGTCCCTCTGGAGAACCCTGAACAGACTTTCTTTGTGGCTGAAGGCAGTTTCATCATCAATGGACATTGTTGTGCTAGATATGCAGTGATGACCCCTGATTTGGTAGTTGAGTCCTCAGCCCTGGCCCCAGAAACTTCACCACAGAAAGCTGAACTGATAGTCCTCACTAGAGCACTAACAATAGGAAAAGAGCCCTGTCTAAATGTGTACCCAGATTTCAAGTATACCCTTACAACCTTGCATGCATATGGGCCCCTGTACAAAGAATGAGGATGGATAACCTTAGGAAGCAAGTCCATTAAGTATAGCCCCAAGATATTGATATTAACAGATACATACTGCCTATAGATCTCAGAATTTAGGAAAAGTAGAATGTATGAATAGAACCCTGAAATCTCAGTTGTCTAAACTTTGCCAAGAGGTTTACCTGAAGTGGCCCTAGGTTCTTCCTATAACCCTTCTTAGGATATACTTAGCCCCTGCTAAGTCTATAGGAGTCTCCCTTTTTGAGATTCTGTATGGGCAACCCCTGCCTATTGTATAGGAAATAAAAGGAGATATGAGACAGATAGGATCTGAAATTATTAGACATGAACTATTGGTTTTAAGTTCTGTTTTGCAGGAGTCTTCATACCTGAGTACAAAATCGATTACTCATCAATTTGCCTGCACCCCTGCATCCTTTCAAGCCTGGAGTCTCGGTGTGGATCAAAGAGTGGAGAAAGATACTGTTAGCCCTGCATTGGAGAGGACCCTATGTCGTCATCCTGTCAACTCCAACTGCAGTAAAAGTCGCAGAATTTGATCCTTGGACCCATCATAATCAAGTGAAGCCAGCAGCTGCTCTTGAACCTGATCACTGGACTACTGTACAGCATCCTGAGACTCCATTGCACCTCACCCTACAACAACAACCACAGACCTAAGACTTATTGGTCCCTCAGAAACTGCACTATTTCAAGACTGTTTGTTTATCTGAAGGTAAGCCTCGCATCTGAAAAAAAAAAAACCTGCAATCATCAGAAAGAGACTGTGTTGTGTTAAGAAATTGAATCTTCTAAGAGACTGTGTTTAAATACTCTGAAAAGACTGTTTTGATCTCCTAAAGAGTGAACTGCTCTAAGAAAGCAATAATAGCCTAAGAGACTATGCTATGATATTTTAAGAAATTGAGACATCCCAGAGGACAGTGATACTTTGGAATCTACAGCCCTACTCCTGCCAAAAAGCTGGTAGGTCTACGTACGGCAGAAGCTTGAGGATCTACAATCAACCCTACATCTGTTATCTGTTGTGGAAGTTGACAGTTCCACCAATTTTCCAGAGACTATGCCCATTATGAATTATTATTATTGCTTTATTTTGGCAGCAGCCTTGGAGTGCTTTGAAATGACTTTTGCCTTATCTCCCTGGGCAGCCTGTATAAGTACAACATGAACTGGACCGAAGGTCACTCAGACCTTGTTTTATCATTCTTCCTATACTTGCATTGGTATACTCTCCAATCCAAAAGTTGTTCTAGATCTTGACTTTCTACAAGGCTATGCAAGCCACCGTTGCAATTCCTCATACCACCACCAGAACTTGTTTCTTGAACTTACTGGAGCAATAGCATCTAGTCTCCACACTTCTGACTGTTTCTATTGTGGAGGAACTAAGATGGGAGATCAGTGGCCCTGGGAGACGCAAGAACTGAACTATTCTATCCTATACAATCAGACTGATTTACATAATACTACTAGTGAGTGGGTATTGGCCCACCCCATTGTTGACAGTTTGTGTTTTGTTCGGACTGGACCACAATCTACTACGAAGGATGGACAGCTGGTCTGTCTAAATCAGAAGCTTTACGACAGCACAACAAAGATGCAACCGAACCTTCTAATCCTTTAGTTCTTTTTCCCACTCTTGCCAAACTATGGACTTTGACTACCTGCCTGTTGCTCCCTTGTTTCTTGCCATTTTGCTTGCAAATGATAACTTCAGTTATTAATAACACTGTAGAGCGTAAGACAGCTACAAAGATGCTAGCTATGTGAACTTACTACCCTATACCACAGAGTGATACCTTTACCTAGTATTATGTGATTTGATTCTCACACCTTATTAACATGCGGGTGAGAATAATCAAAGGGGGGAATGTGGTAGGCGACGGCCTATGATCCATGCTAATTGAACTAAGCAGACAGGCCTGAGCAGCTTGACCTGTAACTGAAGCCTGTAGTTAGGCCCAGAGGAATGAAAACCCCCCTGAATGATGACACCATAGAATTGAAACTTAACTCAGTTTAACTGAACATAGCTAAGCAGAAACGAAACTTAGAAAATAAAGAAAAAACAAGTTTAATTGGTACTGATAAGGTGTGCTATGCTTCTATGGAATTAATTAACTCTGCAGAGAGCAAGGTCACAGTGCCTCTGCTTCCCATATGTTTTAACAAGCTCAGCGACCTTGGAGGAGAGAAGTAACAAGTTGGAGACACTGACCATTGTAATTGGGACTAGAAGGGGGGCAACCAGGTGCTGGGCCCAGACCAGAGTCCCTATTGGGTAGCCATATCAGTACCGGGACCAATAGATGGGTGAGAGGGGTACTGGGACCAATGAAAAGTTTGCCTATGCTTAGAATGGACAAGAAAGCTATAAAAGTTGTTGTTTTACTAGAAGCCATTGCTCAGCCATTTTGAAATTGCTTATTGCTTGAGCCATGTGCACATTAAACTGGCTTGGATCCTTGAAAAGACTCCTGGATTTATTTATTGCATGCTTATCTGCTGCTACATCCTTACCACCTTAACCAATGCATTGAACACAGGATTAGATAAAGTCGAAAATGGCTTCGCTCTTATTTTTCTTGATATCTCTGCTGCCTTTGACTCTGTCAATCATAATCAACTTCTTACTCGTCTTCAAGAGAAGGGTATCTGTGGCCTGGCCTGGGAATGGTGCAGGTCTTATTTATCAGATCGTTGGCAGCACGTTAGAGTTGGATCCTCTACATCCGCACCATTCCACCAACATCAAGGTGTTCCGCAGGGCTCATCTTTATCTGCACTACTGTTTAATGTCTACATGCAGCCGATATGTGACATTATTCGCTCCTTCAGTATCTCCACTCTAATCTATGCTGATGACTTCCTTCTGTTTATGCCATTCAAAGTCAAACATCCTGACTTCATCAACCTTATCAACTGTTTCAACGCCATTGCTGACTGGCTACTATCTCAAAATCTTCGCATAAACAAAAATTTCTCTCCTCCACCCTCCCTAAAAGTAAGGGATGCAGAACTCCCTAGTAAACCCTCCATTCGCTACCTGGGGATCACACTGGACCAGTATTTCAATTTTAAGGAACACATACGAAACACCACTAGATCTGTCTTCAATAAAATTAGAATGCTAAGGCATCTCAGGCCCATGTTACCTCATAATGACTTCAGGACCATTTTCCAAGCCCTCATCCTACCTCATTTTGATTGTGCAAATGTTGTCCTATATGGTCTACCCAAGAGCACCCTAAACCCGCTGCAACTTGCTATGAATGCAGCTGCATGTGTTCTCTGTAGTCTAGCAAGATCAGACCATATTACCCCGATACTTAAGGAACTTCATTGGTTGCCAATTCATTGTAGGTTAACATACAAAATCCTTCTCATTATCTTCAAGATTATTAATAACATAGCCCCCACAACACTCAGTGACTTCATCACCCCTACCCCAAAAAATAGACTGAGAAGGTCAGCAACCGACAACACTTTGATTATCCCTAAAGAGTCCATCAAGTGTACCCAGACAACCAAAAAAAGAACCTTTGCCTTTTACGCCCCAAAATGCTGGAACGACCTTCCACCTGAAATAAGGGCGATCAAAGACCTCATGCAGTTCCGTAAGGCAATTAAACACCATATTTTCCTACTGCATTTTTCACAATCATCCACCCCACCTCCATCCATTCACACATCAACACCCACAAACCTTTTACTCCCTAATTAATTATCTTCGTCACATATATGTTTGTAACTTGCCATTGATGTTCTTATTCATATTAGTTTCTCTGTTACTCTATGTTTATACTCCTGTTACAATGTAAACTCAGAACAGTCTTCTGTCTGTTTAACTTTTTGTTATATGTAAACCGCACTGATAACAAATAGCGCGGTATATAAGAGATGTTAAATAAATAAATAAATTATACAAATCTGTTATCTGAGCCAATAAATCTTTTTTTTAACTTTATTTACATTGCTGATTTCCCTCATAAACGTTCACCTACGGAAAGGGAGAGCAATTTTCAGAAAGTCAATTTGCCTGGGTCAATGTCTTCAGAAAACTGCCCCCACCCTTTGCCCTATCCAATAATAAACTTCACCTTCATTATCTCCTAATATGAACACGGCAGCTCAAATTTTAAAAAGCACAAAGAACCATACACACACACACACGAAAGAAACTAATCTAACTCATACTTTACCAGAAGCAAAGATTATATTTAATATGCATTTACCACAATAACTATAAAAATGTTTTATTTGTGAAAATAACTGCAAGAATTAAAAACTGTAATCAAACACTGGCCATTGCTATGAACGTCTGCATACGAGGGATGTGCAAATTTGATTCATAAGGGCTATGAATAGGCTTGCTTTTCAGGATCTCCACAGTAAATATTTGGGAGATATATTTGCATGCATCAGGTCTAAGAAGCAGGTTAATTTGCATATTATTGTTACCTTGAAAAGAAAACTAGTTTGTGCCCCTCAAGGACAAGGATTGCACACCCTAATTACAGAAAAAAAAGACATTGGTCAGTGACCATGTTTTTTTTTAATACGTGTTAAACACTTATGTACAAAGCAAAATGAAGTCCTCTATGCAGCAGGCATGTCTTATATCTTTATTTCATGTTTCTTTCTTTACGCTCCTGCGTATTTGTAAATGATCACTCAGTGGATTTTCTCGCTATTATGTGTTTCTATACCACCTTCCTTGAACACAGTTCAACTAACATTCCTTGTAACTGCACAGGAATCCTCCACCCCTCTGTTTTCAGTTGCAAGACGCCTGCTCCTCACAACTAAAAACGCAATGTCACAGCACCTCTCCCCTCCACCAGCAGCAGTGTGGGCGGGGGATTTCCATGCAGCTTTCTGGGAACATTCAGACCAACCTACAAGGATTTACAGGACATAAGTTTTACGTTTACATCCCAAAAGCAATGTGAGAAATATGCTCCTTGATTCTACTCACTGAAATCAATATTGCAGGTCCCATAATGCAAAATGATAGAGCTGCCTGACATCTAGGACTGGCCTGAAATCTCTCTCCTGAAATTGGATAACTCTGGTGCACTGCTAAAGGAAAAAAATCCTCTGTCAGCAATGCAAATCCTACCCCTGAATCTCAATAGATGCAGATGCACTCAGCTGACTTTTATTTACAACAGGAATCAATGGAGCAGCTTGTGTTCCACAGGAAGTCGGGAGTTTAACAGTTCACTGAGCTCTGTTTAGAGAAGCTGACTATTATACAACAGTTTTAGATGAAATCATGCTTATTATGAGCTGCAATATCTCCCCCCTTGGCTCTAGCAGCAAATTCAGGTCAAACTCGGGCAAACTCTTAATGTTTCTATTCCTGATCCTCTCAGCTACTACCTAAGCAATAAATTATCATGCTCCCATTACCTTACTGAAGAGACTACCTTAGAACTCACATTTTTGACTCTACGATGCAAATAGTTTCTCCAGTATGCAAAATTTGCAGCTGACACTTTGAAAACCTCTCAGGATCATAAACTGCCCCAGCCTCAGAGCTTGATTTGAGTCTGCTCTTCTACTCTATGCTGGTCCAGTCTTCCTCTCAATTGTTGGGTGCTTCCCCCTTCACCTGATGAAGCTGCCCATTTAATTACAGTAAAAAAAAAAAGATGACGTAATTAGGTTACTGAGTTTTGGGAACGTACCAATGCATTGTAAAGATTTTCCTATATGTGGCCCCTGCAGTACTGAGGAGCACCACTTTCACTTCTGCAGCCGGCTGCCTCTACCAATCCTACCTCTCCCATGATTGTGGTAGCTACTCTGCTGCTGCTTGACTGGGAGAGATGGAACGCTGAGAAGACAAGACAGAAGGCTGGCTGGTGGGGAGATGCCTGGGAGAGATGGAACGCTGAGAAGACAGACAGAAGGCTGGCTGGTGGGGAGATGCCTGGGAGAGATGGAACGCTGAGAAGACAGACAGAAGGCTGGCTGGTGGGGAGATGCCTGGGAGAGATGGAACGCTGAGAAGACAGACAGAAGGCTGGCTGGTGGGGAGATGCCTGGGAGAGATGGAACGCTGAGAAGACAGACAGAAGGCTGGCTGATGGGGAGAGGGAGGGTAGAGCCTTATAGAGGGAGGTGAAAGACTAACAGGTAGAGGTATGCACATAAAGAAAATTTCAGTTCATTTTGAAGTCATTTTTGTACTCTTCCTGATTTTCAAATATTGTTTTCGGTTTGTTTCACACATTTGCATGCACTCTAACAGAGTGAGTGAATGCACAACCTACTAACAAGTAAAAAGTAATTTCATTGCTGTTTTGGTCTGAATTGCCACTCCCTGCAGTTTACCCCACTGCTTCATTTCCATCCAAATGTCACTACAAATCCTGTGTTTAACCCATGAATTTTTGAATTCTGATACCAATGTTGTCTCCACAACCTCTTCCAGGAGGATATTACAGACATTGACCACCCATTCCATTAAAGATATTCTCTGATATTATTCCCAAGTCTGTTTTCTTGTAGCTTCATATCATGACCTCTAGTTCTATGACATCCTATCCAGTGGAAAACAAAAAAACATTTTCAGTTATTAAAACCTTTCAGGTATTAAAATGTTGGTATCATAACTTCTCTCTCTCTCCTCTGCAATACACATATTTAGATCCTTGAACCCCATTACATACTTTTTTTTTAGCAGACCCTGCATCATTTTGGTTGTCTCTCTGGACCTACTCAAACTTCTCTTTATCATTCTGAGATGTACATTTTAGCTGTAATACACAGTGTAGAAGGTCTGGATCCTGTATATCAGACTATCCTGGATTAGAAGAGTGTCTCTGGCAGCACTTGCCAAGAACACTGGCTGGTTAAGGTTAACATCAACTGATTTGATGGTTTAACTGGTAACTAGATTGATTTATTGCCACTTGTACTGTTGCTCCCCAAAATGTTGTTGTTGTTGTTCGGGAGAGCAGTGATCTCGACGGGGGTGAGAGCAGGAGCTCCCCCTTCCTCCACAAGCCCGCCAATCAGCTGCCATGACTAACGGCATAAGAACCGCCATTTCAGGGGCTTCGGGAGAGCAGTGATCTCGACGGGGGTGAGAGCAGAGCTCCCCCTTCCTCCACAAGCCCGCCAATCAGCTGCCAGACTAACGGCATAAGAACCGCCATTTCAGGGGCTTCGGGACAGCAGTGATCTCAACGGGGGTGAGAGCAGGAGCTCCCCCTTCCTCCACAAGCCCGCCAATCAGCTGCCATGACTAACGGCATAAGAACCGCCATTTCAGGGGCTTCGGGAGAGCAGTGATCTCAACGGGGTGAGAGCAGGAGCTCCCCCTTCCTCCACAAGCCCGCCAATCAGCTGCCAGACTAACGGCATAAGAACCGCCATTTCAGGGGCTTCGGGACAGCAGTGATCTCAACGGGGGTGAGAGCAGGAGCTCCCCCTTCCTCCACAAGCCCGCCAATCAGCTGCCATGACTAACGGCATAAGAACCGCCATTTCAGGGGCGCGCCTGCGCCTGAGGGCCTCGCCAGAGGGCCCTTTGGCGTGGCCCTTAGGCGTTGGTCCGTGGCGTCTGTTTCTGGAGTTTTGCTGATGGCATCATCTGGGTTGTCTTGTCTATATATCATGGTAACTTGCTGTTCTGTGTTCTTCTCTCTCTTATCTGTTTGACAGTCTCTGTCCCCTATTCTGTCCTATCAAATAAATGGCGTTCTTTTCTTATTTCCTTGAATGATATAGTATTGTAAACCGCTCTAATGCCTTTTTGGCCTGAGCGGTATATCAAATTTAAATAAACATAAACATAAGTGCCTTCGAGTCGGAGTCGACTCATGGCGACCCTCTTGATAGCTATCCTAAATTATGTTCAGTCTTGAGTCAGGCGGCTCATTGTTGACAGACTGGTACCCGTAGCTGCTGTTATTGTATCGATCCATCTCATTGCTGGCCTTCCTCTTTTGCGTTGCCCTTCTATCTTGCTAAGCATGATGTCTTTCTCTAATGATCTCTCTCTTTGCATGATGTGTTCAAAGTATGAAAGTCGAAGTCTTCATCTGAGCTTCTAAAGAAAGCTTAGGTTTGATCTCCTCTAGTACCAACTGGTTTGTTCTTCGGGCAGTCCATGGTATACACAGTATTCGCCGCCAGCACCATAATTCAAAGGCACCAATTTTCTTCCTGTCTATCTTTTTCACTGTCCAGCTTTCACATTCATATGATGTTATTGAAAATACCATGGCTTGAACAAGTCGAATCTTTGTATGGAGAGAGACATCTCTGCTCTTGAGAATCTTATCTAGGTCTTTCATAGCCATTCTGCCAAGAGCAATACGTCGTCTGATTTCTTGACTGCTTGTTGCTTCTTTATTGATAGTTGATCCAAGTAGGTTAAAGTTGTTCACGATTTCAATTTCTTCTCCTTCAACGATGAACCTGTTGATTATGCCAGTTGTCATGATCTTTGTCTTCTTTACATTAAGATGGAGGCCCATTTTGAGACTATGTTCTTTGATTGTGAGAAGCAAATGTTTCAGATCATCTTCACTTTCAGCCAGTAATGTGGTATCATCAGCATAGCGAAGGTTGTTGATGAGTCTTCCACCAATCTTCACACCTCTGTTGTCTTCATACAATCCTGCTTCTCTGATGATTTGTTCTGCATATAAATTAAACAGGTAGGTGGAAAATATGCAGCCTTGTCTTACACCTTTACTTATTTTAAACCATTCTGTTTCTCCTTGTTCCATTCGAACTTTTGCTTCTAGATCAATGTACAAATTGTGCAAGAGTACGATCAGGTGTTCTGGTATACCCATGCTTCTTAATGTGGCCCAGAATTTCTCACGGTTTACACAGTCAAAAGCCTTGCTATAGTCGATAAAGCACAAATAGATATCCTTTTGGTATTCTTTGGTCTTTTCAAGAATCCATCTCACATCCACAATGATGTCTCTCGTTCCTCGGCCTTTCCTGAACCTTGCTTGCACTTCAGGTAGTTCTTGTTCCAGGTATGGTTATAGTCTCTTTTGAATAATCTTCAGTAGAATCTTGCTGGCATGTGGGATCAGAGCGATTGTGCGATAATTTCCACAGTGATTTGGATCACCTTTCTTTAGTATTGGTATAAACAGATCTTTTCCAGTCAGTTGGCCATGATGTTGTCTTCCATATTTCTTGGCAGAGCCTTGTAAGTATGGTAAAGCACAGTTACTTACCTGTAACAGGTGATCTCTGGGAACAGCAGGAATAAGTCTTCACATATGGGTATCGTCGGTACCGACGGAGCCTGCGCGGGAACGCTCCCCAGCGTCCAATCAGAAAGCCTTTGGGAGCATCCCACAGCGCCTGCGTGCTGCCTTCCCGCCTTTCCCAACTGTCTCTCCTCAGTTGAGTTTTAGAGCTGAGACAAAGAGAGAGAGAGGGAAAGGAAAGAGAGATAGAGAGATACAACTCCTAGGGGAGATGGGTGGGTTGTGAAGACTTATTCCTGCTGTTCCCAGAGATCACCTGTTACAGGTAAGTAACTGTGCTATCTCCAGGAACAAGCAGGAATGAGTCGTCACATAAGGGGACTCCCTAGCTTTAGATGCCAGGGAGAGACCCCAGAGGTTGTGTGTCCCTGGGACAGGGCTGCACTTCCCCACATGGATCTCTGGCATCCTATCAGGGATGGTGGGTAGGAGTTGATTAAGTATGAAACAGGTGTTTGAGAACAGCCTGACCAAACAAGGCATCCCGACGGGAGTCCTTGTCCAAGCAGTAATGGGCTGTGAAGGTATGAACCGAGGCCCAAGTGGCTGCTCGACAGATGTCGTAGATAGACACAGAGTTCAGATGAGCCATTGAGGCTGCAATGGCTCTCACATTGTGAGCTGTGACATGGCCCTCCAGAGAAAGGTTCTTACTCTGATAGGCGAAAGAAATGCACTGGGCAATCCAGTTAGATAGTGTTCTCTTGGAGACTGGAAGTCCCAAATGAGAAGGATCAAAGGCAACAAAGAGCTGAGAGGACTTTCTATGTTGCTGTGTCCTTTGTAAGTAAAAAGCTAGAGCTCTTTTACAGTCCAGGGTATGAAGATTCCTCTCTGCATTTGATGCATGAGGACCTGGAAAAAAGACAGGTAGGTAGACCTCTTGGTTTAGATGAAAAGGCGAGACCACCTTAGGCATAAAGTGTGGATGAGTCCTAAGGACTACCTTGTCATGATGGAACCTTGTATAAGGTGGATTAGCTACGAGTGCTTGCAATTCACTAATGCGACGTGCTGATGTGATTGCAATGAGAAAGATGACCTTCCAAGAAAGGTATTTCAAGGAGGTGGTAGCCAAAGGTTCAAAAGGCGGCTTCATAAGCTTCCCAAGAACCAAGTTTAAGTCCCATGCCACCGGAGGTGGTCTAATGGGAGACTTTGTTAAAAGGAGGCCTCTCATGAACCTTGCTACAAGAGGATGAGAGGAAATAGGTTGTCCATTTAGAGGCTTAAGGGAAGCTGCAATAACACTCAAATGGACCCTTACTGAATTCGTCTTAAGGCCTGCATTAGACAGATGGAGAAGATACTCCAGTAAAGATTCCAGAGGTATGGCAAGGGGGTTAAGACCCTTTCCAGAACACCAGATAGTAAACCTCTTCCACTTGAAAGCATAAGAACGTCTAGTGGAAGGTTTTCTGGAAGCATAAAGAACATCTTTCACCTGTTGAGAAAGATGAAGATCCTGAAGATCTAGGCCTTCAGCAACTAAGCCCTGAGATGCAGAGATTGGGATGCCATAGCTTTCCGTCCTCTTGAGATAGGAGATCTGGAGCAGACCCTAACTCCAGGGAGGGAGCTTGAGAGAGATGTAGAAGCAGAGGGTACCACACTTGCCGTGGCCAATGTGGAGCTATGAGAATCATGTGGCTTCTGTCTCTCTGAAGCTTGAACAGGGTTTTGGGAATTAGGGGAATGGGTGGAAAGGCATAGAGGAAGTCTTGACCCCAGTGAAGGAGGAAAGCATCCCTTGCCTGAGCTCCCTGAGCTGGAGTTCTGGAACAGAAACGGGGAGGTTTGGCATTCCACGGACTTGCATAGAGGTCTATGTCCGGGGTTCCCCAAATTTGAAAAATCTTGGACACCTGGTCCACATGTAGGGACCACTCGTGTGGAAGCAGAACTCGACTGAGCCTGTCTGCCCAAGAGTTTTGAATGCTTGGAAGATAAACTGCCAGAAGATGAATCTGATGCTCTCTGGCGAGGGCCCAGAGTCGCAAAGTTTCGTTGCAAAGCGACAGAGAGCCAGTTCCGCCTTGCTTGTTCACATAGAACATGGCTACCTGATTGTCCGTGTGGATAGAGACTGTTTTGTAGCTGAGCAGGGTGTGGAACACCCGCAGAGCAAGGAAGATTGCTCTGAGTTCCAAGAGATTGATATGTAGACATCTCTCCTGTGGGGACCAGATGCCCTGGGTGGAGAGGTCTTGTAGATGAGCTCCCCACCCCATTGGAGAAGCATCTGTTGTGAGAGTTGCTTGGGGTAGAGACTGCTGAAAGGGGGACCCCAGCAACAGGTTTTGAGGGGATTTCCACCACTGGAGGGACAAAATGAGGCAACTTGTGTTTGCTATTTTGTCTGACAGGCAATCTAATGCCTGGGTCCATTGGGTGGATAAAGTCCACTGAGCTGCCCTCATGTGAAGGCGAGCATATGGAACCACATGCACGGTGGATGCCATGTGGCCTAGTAACTGTAACATCTCTCGAGCAGTTAAGTGGGACTTCAACTCTGCTTGAGAAGCTAACTGCACCAAGCGAAGGCCACGAGCCTGGGGGAGATAGGCCCTTGCCCTTGTGGTATCCAGCAACGCCCCTATAAACTCCAGGGACTGAGTAGGGATCAAACTGGATTTTGGGATATTTATTACCAGCCATAAATACTGAAGGATACGTATTGTGCAGGTTAGAGAACTCTTGGCCTCTGACTGAGTGGGAGCTCGAATGAGCCAGTCGTCCAGATAAGGGAAGACGAATATTCCCAGGGTGCGCAGAAAAGCAGCTACCACTGCCATGCATTTCATGAACACCCTTGTTGCAGAGGCCAGACCAAAAGGGAGCAATCTGTATTGATAGTGCTTCTCTTGAAAAAGGAACCGAAGGAACCTTCTGTGAGTTGGATGGATGAGAACATGGGTGTACGCATCCTTGAGATCTAGAGAACAAAGCCAATCCTGACTGTAGAGGTATGGCAGCAGAGTTCCCAGAGAAATCATTTTGAATTTTTCCTTGACTAGGAATCTGTTCAATTCTCTGAGATCTAAGATGGGTCTGAAGCCCCCTGTTTTCTTTGGAATAAGAAAATAGGGGGAGTAGAAACCTGTGCCCTGTTGTTGAAGAGGCACTTCCTCTATTGCCCCCTGGGTGAGAAGGGTGGCAACCTCCTGCCCCAACAGGTTGAGGAGGGAGGTTGGAGAATTGAACTGGTACACTCTTGTGAGAGGGGGCAAGCTTGAAAAATAAAGTTTGTACCCCTCTCTTATGATGGAGAGTGTCCAATGCTCTGCTGTAATTTGCCCCCACCTGGGAGCAAAATGACATAACCTTCCTGGAATGGTGGAGGGCTCTGGTCCTTCCAGAGCCAGGAAGGCTAAGTTCTCTAGCGGAAAGTCAAAGGTCCTGAGGGGGCTGAGGTTGCTGGACTGGAGGAGGCCTAGCAGCCTTTGCTTTGCTCTGTTTGGATGATTGCTGACGTTTGGTAGGGAACTGAGCTACAGAAGATGCCCGCTGACCATAAGCAGGATAGAATCTTCCCTATAAAGAAAAAGGTGCTTTCTTGAATAACCTTTTCTTAGCAGGAGCAGCTGTGGATTTGGATAGTCTATCCAAGGCAGAATTTTCAGCATCCATCTGATTGGCTTTTGCTTGCCAATCTTTACCAAACAGGTTCTCACCTGTACATGGGATATTTCCCAATTTATCTTGAACCCAGATCTCCAAATCAGATGCTTGAAGCCAAGCAATTCTATGTGCACCTATGGCAATAGCTGAGGCTCTGCTTATGCATTCAAAGGAGTCGAAAGCTGCACGGTTGGAGAATTTGGAGATATCTTGGGCATGTTTTAGCCCAGTGAGAAAGTCCTGTCTTTTATCTTCAGACATGAAAGGACTTAAAGTCTGCAAATGATCAGTGACTTCTTTAAGAACATTCCCATGTAGAGGCTATAGGAATTAATTCTCGCAGCAAGCATGGAAGCTTGGAAGACTCTTCTTCCAAAAGCATCCAGGGTTCTACATTCACGTCCTGGAGGATTAGAGGCATGTCTTTTGGCACTTCTAATCTTTCTCATTGCAGACTCAACCACAATAGAGTGGTGAGGAAGTTGAGTTTTATGGAAACCAGGACAAGGAGGGACACGATACATGGTATCCAACCTGCGAGAATGAGGGGAGGTGGTCAGAGGTGTTTCCCACATCCTCAGCATGAGATCATACAGAATCTCATGAATAGGCAAGGTAGCTGCCTCCTTAGGAGTTTTAGGATATTGTAAAATATCTAACTCCTTGGCTCTAGGCTCTGTCTCAGGGGCCACCGTGATGGAAAGGCCCCGAGCCACCTCCCTGATGAAGTCTTGAAAAGACAAGTCCTCTGGAGGAGACATCCTTCGTTTAGGAGAGGACTCCTCCTGTGGAAGAAGCATGACTGCATCGACCGACTCTTCAGAATCCTCAGAGTCCTCAGAGGAATCGAAGTATCGTCTGTTCGGATGCTCTTGCAAAGCCCGATACCCGTACTGACCGGGATCGGTATCGGGAATAACCGGTACCGGGGTATCGGTACCGGAGGGCTTCAGAGGACAGAGTTCTGGCATAGCGGACACCGATGCCGATGTCGATGCCACCGGTACCGGGATTGGTACCAATGGTGATGCTAGAGCCGGTACCGGTGGGATAGTCTGTTGCGGTACCACGGGCGTCGATGCCACAAGGAAAGCCGCCAGACTGCGTTCTATGGACAGAATCCTCTGATCCATCGACGCCTCCAATGCTTGGAAGTCGGTACCGGTGGAAGCCACTGGTACCCCAGAGCATGGCACCAGGAGATCTGTCGAGGCCACGCCATCGAGATCATCCTGGAACCCCGATGATGATGCTTTAGAGGCCGAAGCCTCCCGCCGGGGTAATTTTGCCGGTGCAGGATCCTCGAGGGCAACGCCAGAGGCATCTCGATGCTTAGAAGGAGATCTACCCTTCGAGGACCGGCTGGATTTATGTTTAGTTACCTGAGATCCATGTGAGGAAGAAGAAGCCCTGGAAGATGTCGATGCCACCGAAGCCGCATCAGAGGGAAACGGTACTGAGCTTGGCAGCTCGGTTCTGCCGACCTCTTTTAGACATCATAGAACAGGATATACAATCTGTGATGGAATGGTCAGGACCTAAACATTTTAGACACCAGTCATGGGTGTCGGTGACGGAAATGGTAACGCCACATTTTGTGCACTTCTTAAATCCTGAGACAGGCTTTTCCATGTTAAGGAAAAGATGTTTTGGGCCTAAGGCCCAAAACGCAAGTGCACCTGAAGAAAAAAGAAACGCAAAAAAGTTTGTTTGTTTTTTTTTTCAAGAAGAAAAGAAAAAGGACCGGTGGTACCGGTAGAGCGTCGAAGAAGGCAGAAAAATAAAGAAAAATAAAGAAATTCTTCTGCGGTGACAGGAACACGACCTGCTGGCTCCGCAGAAAAAGAAGAACTGAGGAGAGACAGTTGGGAAAGGCGGGAAGGCAGCACGCAGGCACTGTGGGATGCTCTCAAAGGCTTTCTGATTGGACGATGGGGAGCGTTCCCGCGCAGGCTCCTTCGGTACCGACGATACCCATATGTGAAGACTCATTCCTGCTTGTTCCTGGAGATCAGCTGTATCAGACTGCTGTAATACTTCTATGGGAATGTTATCAGTGCCTGGTGCTTTGTTCTTTGATAAGGCTTTCAATACTGCTTCAACTTCTTCTTTCATCACCAATGTTTCCTGATCATAAGGTACAGGCTGTTGGTTCACTTGATCTTTATCATATAAAAACTCTGTATATTCCTTCCACCTTTTCTTGATCTTCTCAGCATCATTCAACATAGAACCTTTAGCATCTTGTAACATTCCAGTTCGAGGCTGGAACTTTTTCTTTAACTCTTGTAGCTTTAGGAAAGCCAATTTTGTTCTTCCTCTAATAGTTTCTGCTTCTATTTCCTTGCATGCCTCATTGTAGTACTTTTCCTTGTCCTGTCTTGCTGCATGTTGGAAATCTCTGTTGAGTTCTGTGATTGTCTTTCTTTCTCCTCTAGCTTTAGCTTCTCTGCGTTTCTGGGCAATTTTCAGAGTTTCTTCCGTCATCCATTTTGGCCGTTTTTGCTTTTTCACCTTTTGTAGAGACTTCTCGCTTTCTTCCAACACAACCTTCTTGATGTCATTCCATAACTCTTCTGGAGCTCTGTCATTTGTATCTAAAGCAGCAAATCGATTTTGCAGGCAGTCTTTAAATTCCAGTGGTATATTCTCAAGGTCATATTTTGCTGCATTCATGAATGGTTTGCTCTTTTTCACCTTTACCTTGAATTTGCATACTAGTAGTTGATGATCTCCATACTGGTCTTTATCTGCCGTCATTTACTATGTTACTATGTTAATATCTGTACCACAGTCAGCTCCAGGTTTTGTATTTGTTGATGTTATAGAGCTTTTCCATCGTTGACTTCCACAGACGTAGTCAATTTGATTTTTATACAATCCATTGGATGAAGTCCATGTGTACAGTCGCCGCTTGTGTTGCTGGAAGAAGGTGTTTGAGATGAATAGATCATTGGTCTTGCAGAATTCTATCAGTCTTTCTCCAGCTTCATTTCTGTTGCCAAGTCCATATTTTCTAACTACTTTGCCTTCTTCTTTGTTGCCAACTTTTGCGTTCCAGTCACCCATGACTATCAGGATATCCTGTTTGCATGTTCTGTCAATTTCAGCTTGTACTTGTTCATAGAACTCTTCAGTTTCATTCTCTTCTGCAGCTGTTGTTGGGGCATATACTTGAATTATAGTTGTGTTGGTAGGCATTCCTCGTAGACGAATAGAGATTAAGCGTTCGCTGACTGCATTGTATTTCATTACAGTTCTTGCAAGTTTCTTCTTTATTATAAATGCAACACCATTTCTTCTTTGTCTTTCATTTCCAGCATAGTAGACCATGTGATCATCTGATGCAAAATAGCCCTTTCCAAATACAAAAAAAAGCTACATTTCTTAAAAGCTCTTTCTACCACACAACTGGCAGCTAGAAATACCTACCTGAGCCTCTTTGTGAGTAGTTTAAAATATACTTAGAAGGTTTTGTTCGATGGGCCAGACACACTAAACATTTTTTACATAGACACAAACAGGGAAAAACACTTCAGTGCATCTGACCCATCGTGAAATAATAAGAGATGTTTTTTCTCCTAGGGGATATTGTTTAAGTCCTTATGCTATATTTGTATACTGCTTTCCTTATACAATTGTTACGTCCATCTTGTTTGGCATACCATATAAATCAGTACATCATTATGGTTTATATTTATTAAAATGTTGATATACCACCTTAGATATCGGTATGTAACAAAACGGTTTACAATAAAAACTCATTGCCAGATAGAAAGGAATACCAACTAGTTACAGTAAAGCATTAGAAAACAGATAAGAACACGGACAAACCAAAAGCCCCAATCACTGTCCCAGATGGTCTGGGAATGACTTTTGTGTGGACAAACCATGGCATCAGATGATATGATTAAAATGAAAACCAGCAAAACAACACATAATGATAATATTTTTCTGTTTCTACTTGTGATGTCAAAATGGAAAACTCACACATTTCTTTACACACAAAGGGACATTTCTAATTCCCATCTTATTTCTAGACATTTTTACAGCATCCTTGTGGCCTATGATTGGCCTATGATCACTCACAGAGTACGGAATACTTCACTGGAGGCAGCACTGTCCTGATAAGATCTCCAACTTGTGGTATACCATTTTAGAGACAGAACCAGGAAGGCTGAGGCGCCACTGGAACTAAGGTCACTCTGTCACTTCCAAAAACTCACATCCTGGTCCAGGTTTTATTCTCAACTATTTAAATAAACTTTAAATAGACAAGGCACATGGAATATTGATGAAGAGGCAGAGTGCAAAACAGTAAAAGTCACAGTTCATCTTTCCTCTGCCCTTGGATTAAGGAAACCAGGGATCTTTTCAAACAAACTGGAATCCAATGCTAACCGCTTAGCATCGGGGCATGTCAGGGGCGTTCCAGGGCAGCATCCATTGCTAACCAGGTAGTAGTGATATTGAGCTACTGCCCGGTTAGCGACATGCGGCTAAAGTAAGGCACAACAAATGCTGACCTTACTTTAGCTGCAGAAGATAACCAGGCAGCAGCAATATTGAGCCACTGCTCGGTTAGCTTCTGGGTTCTGCAGCCAACCTGGATATTCAAAGCCAGTGGCTGGATACCCAGTTCCAGGAGTGAGATATTTTTGTTAGTTCTGGTTTTAAATTTGCATTACAATGCAGTATGGTATTTGTAGTCCATGATTTTACCCACTGGAAGAAGTGCTGCAGGTCCCATAATGCATCAGGATAAGATTGTCAGAAATCCAGAGCTAGCTCAAAATCTCACTCCTGGAACTGGATAACTTGGCAACACTGCGGATATTGCCCCCTTCCTCTTCCCCTTCCCTTTTGTTCCCTTTACCTCTCCCAAGCCCTATTTTCTCTCCCACCTTTGTCCCCTATCTTTTATTTTCCTTCTCTCAGCCAGACCTGCCCTTTGCTTTTATCTCTTTTCCCCTCTCACCTGGGTGCCACTAGAATTCACACTAATATGGACCCTGCCACAACCTTCATCTGGAGGGGAAGTGGGGTCCCTGCCAGCTTTTTTCTTGTGCCGTGTAGGTCTGACCCTCATCTTTAGCTGGCAAGGAGGAGGATGGGAATCCCCACTGGTCCTTTAAATTGCACCAATGACTGCTGCTTTGCTGCTACTGAGATCTCCATAAGCACAACTTTTTCATACGCAAACAAAGCTGTTCATACAGATGGACAGACAGAAGTAGCCTCAACAGGCTCTTATTGTCTGTTGCAAAACACGCCTTAAAAAAAGGCAAAGGGCCAGCATGATGACCCAGCAGAAGCTCTATACCAGAGACCCAAAGTTTAACTCCCAAACCTGTTTCTTTCTCCTCGTTTCATGGTGGAATTAGAGTGTTGCCAAGACAACACTCACAGTCCTCGGGGAAAAGGAAATCTGGCCCTTGAGCAACAGTAAAGTATAGTTACTCACCTGTAACAGGTGATCTCCAGGAACAGCAGGAATTTAGTCTTCACATATGGGTGACATCAGTACCAACAGAGCCCGCACGGGAATGCTCCCAGCATCCAATAGGAAAGCCTTTGGGCCTGCGTAGCTGCCTTCCCGCCTTTCCAGCTCTCCCTCCTCAGTTAAGTTTGTAGCTGAGATAAAAGGAGAGAAAGAAAAAGAAGACCTACAACTCCTAGGAGAGGAGGATGGATTATGAGACTATACTATACTATCTCCAGCAACTATACTATACTATCTCCAGCAACAAGCAAGATTGTAGTCGTCACATATGGGCCTCCCTAGCTAGAAGATGCCAGAGAGATGACCTCAGAATTGGCAGTGGTGGGAGCTAGCCACTGAACAGAATGGACGCCTGAATTTTTGCTCCCGTTGCTGCCCAAGAATCCTGAACATATCCCGGTATTCCATTGAAGTTTGTACCCCCTACCTACATCAATAACACCGCAATACAGCTGGATGGCATCCCTGAAGCCTGCCCGGCTGGAATTTCCACAGGGATCCGGCTCAGCAGCGAAACGATCCAAACCCGAAGTGGGCTCCCCGCAGAAAATGGCCGCGGGAGAGAAGGAGGGAGTGACTGCCGGTGGCCTACGTGAAGTGCTACAGGAATTGAAATGCGTTAAAGAAATGATTGCAGCCAATTCTAGTTCACTGAACATGATTCAAGAAGACTTGCTGGAGGTAAAAGAGAAACTCCTCACCATCACCACTCGACTTAATGCAGTTGAATTACAAACCCAGAAGCATGGCGTTGCATTAGAACAGCTGGGCCCTTTGGCCAAACGAGTCCGGCACATAGAAAATCTGATTGAAGATCAAAATAACCATTCCCGTAGAAATAATATCCGCCTTGTTGGAGTCCCTGAAGGCGCTGAAGGTACCGATCCGATTGGATTTCTGGAAAAAAACATACCGGAGATGCTGCAGCTTGTCTTTGCAAGGCCTTTTGAACTAGAACGGGCCCATCGAATCCCAACACACAAAGCTGAAAGCACACGATACCCGCGCCCACTCATAATGAAGGTACTGAGATACCCACAGGTCCTACAGATCTTTCAAGCTGCACGGAAGGCCGGATCACTGCAAATCCAGGGACACAAAGTAGCACTTTATCCGGATTTGAGCAAGCAGACGGTAGATCGGAGAAAAGCGTTGCTGGCCTGTAGACCCATGCTACAAAGTGCACAGGCAAGATACGGGCTATACTACCCAGGAACCATGCGGGTCACGCTGCATAATGAAACGAGGAATTTTGTTGATGCTGAAAAACTGAAAACTTTCCTACAAGAAAAATGCGGTATGGAAACCTGAGGTCAATATTCTGATCTCTCACGCAGTGTAGAGAACTCAGCATATACTCAGGGGGTGCGGCCGTGCGTTCTCACAAATTTTAGAACGCCTTAAGCCTTGTTAAACACCTCATTGATTGTATTTCTGTTGTTCTAAATAGTTTTAATTAAACAGATATTTCTGCTTGAAATGTAGGGGTGGCAACGGGAGGTCGGGGTTGGTTACTGTTTCAGTGGATTATGTTCACCTTAGCGATACAATGTTTGCCAGTTATGCAGTTGTTTGTGTCAGTCCAGTCCAGTACAAAACCCTCCACATACACGCAAATGCAAGTACGCGGCAGGCCTATCCATAGGATAGCTTTCACCTATAAGACAGCTTATCCCAACGTTGATGTCTAGTGATCTTTTAATGCTTTCGTTAAATGTAAAAGGTATTACTGGCCCTGTCAAGCGAAAGAAGATTTTAGCGTACTGCCAGCAAAAAAAAGCAGATATTGCCCTCTTACAAGAGACACATTTAACAGATACTGAATCGCAGAAAGTAACCTCTAAATACTTCCTGGTGGCGGCCTCGGCCTCTGCCACTCAACGCAAAGGGGGGGTAATAATATTAGTGCGCAAATTCCTGCAATCCGCCATTACCGACACACGGATTGATCCGCTAGGTCGATGGGCCAGAGTGACGATGAAAATAAATCAACAGCTTTACACATTCTTCAATATTTACGCGCCCAACCTCGATGACCCTAACTTTTTCAAACTGATAGCTAAAGAAGTTACGGCCGCGGCTCACACCAATATCATATTAGGGGGCGATTTCAATGTCATCTTGGATCCACTGTTAGATCGCACGCCCTATCGGGCTGTAGACAAAGTCAAATCGCAGGCGATTCTTAAAGGCATCATAACAGAGCTACACTTGGTAGACCCCTGGCGCCTACTTCATCCCCAAGAAAGAGACTACACATTTTATTCCATCCCACATAATACCCAAACAAGGATCGATTTCTTCCTACTGTCCACAGAGCTGATGCCCCAAGTGTTGTCCGCAGAGATATATGCTACAACGGTATCGGATCACGCCGCTGTCTCCCTAGTGTTGAATACCAACGTTACACAGCATGTTCCGCCAAGATGGACATTTGATAAATCCCTACTAGCAGATGACTCCTTTGTACAGCTACTGTCAGGGGAAATTGAGACCTATTTTAAATATAATACACCCACTGATACCTCCATCTGGAGCTGGTGGGAAGGTTTTAAAGCGACCATACGAGCTCATATTACCACCTACACCATTAGACGGCGTAAAGCCAGGAAAAAAGAAAAAGATGAATTGGAACTCCAAATAAAAGCTGGGGAAAGGTTACTAGCCAAAAGAGCTGACTCAATGATATTGATTAGACTCCAAAAATTGCGATACCAATATAATGCTCTCCTCAACAAAGAAGCACTGAGTAGCATCCAGCTACAACGTAGTATATACTACTATGACAGCAACCGCTCAGGATCCCTCTTAGCTCGGCAGCTCAGACCAAAAACCAGCAAGACCGCTATAGCGGCGTTGCAGGACAATTCCGGGGGCCTTCTCCTGAGATCTGACAAAATACTAGACCGCTGCAAAGAATTCTATGAGGAACTATATCGCTCAGATACCCAATGTAGTGACAGAGCCTTTGAAGATTTTGTCTCCAAGATAGTAGGACCCACATTAACCAGTCATCAAAGTCGAACGCTGGAACAAGAGATCTCAGTAACTGAAATACAAGATGCGATCAAACAGATGGCTCGTGGCAAAGCCGCCGGTCCAGATGGTATCCCGCTGGAATTCTATAATAAATATTGCATTCAATTGGCTCCCATGCTACAGATCTACTACAGTGGCCTGCAAGATGAATCTCCAGAGATTGGAGCCCTGGCAGAGGCTGTGGTGGTAATTCACCCGAAACCGGGCAGGGATACACAAAAGATAGAGAATTACAGACCCATCTCTCTCCTAAACTCTGATTATAAAATCTATGCTAAAGTGCTTGCTAACCGATTAGGACGGATCTTAAAAGATTTGATACATGAGGATCAATGTGGATTTATACAAAACAGATCCACTACAGATAATGGAAGATTATTGGCACATGTACTGGCATCTGCCAAGACCAAGACCGAGCCCCTGATAGGGCTAGCATTGGATGCCGAAAAAGCCTTCGATCGACTGGAATGGTCCTTTCTATTTCGATCCCTACGGTGGTTTGGGATAGGAGAAAAGTTCCTAAAACGCGTTGAATTGTTATATACCAAACCCACAGCTCGAATAGCGGTCAACTCACACCTCTCAGCCCCTTTTCAGTTGCAAAGAGGGACCAGACAGGGTTGCCCCCTGTCACCGATGCTTTTTAATTTAGCCCTGGAACCCTTATTAATAGCGCTCCGACAGAAGGAAAACATAAAAGGAATTGAGTTAGCTGATGGTCCCTGTAAATTGTCAGCATATGCCGATGACCTGCTCATTTTTCTACAACCATCAGACCTTCCTGAAACACTGCAACTCATAGATGCATACTCAGCGATATCCGGATATAAGTAAATTTGAATAAAACAACAATTATTCCTCTGAATGAACAGGTCAGCGAAGAAATGATGCGTGGATACCCCTTTCAATATGAGAAGTCATCCTTTAGATACCTGGGCGTGACCTATGGCACCACCTTGGAAGAGACTGTCGCAATCAACATTAAGATGTGTCAAGAAATTGTACATGATAACATCTGCAAGTGGACCCCCCTTCATTTGAGCTGGTGGGGCAGGCTAGAAACGATAAAAATGATGTTGGTACCAAAACTCAGCTATATATTAAGTATGATACCCTTACGTTTCCCGTCAGCCTTCTATAAGAAAATGAATAGTCAACTGATAGCCTTTCTATGGAACAACCGAGTACCCCGAATAGCTGCCTGGAAACTGAAGTTACCTAATACACAAGGAGGTGTCCATTTCCCAGATCTCGGCTGGCTACACACTGCCTCTCTTTTAAAGCAGGGTGCTCAATGGGTCGACTCTGACGACACGGATAAAGGACCTAGATGGCTGAGTGTGGAGCGGGCCCTACATTCCCCCCTGCCCACATGGCTACTGGTAGGCACAGTAGTAGACCAGACTGCACCACATAATGCTATTATCCGAGAAACACAGCATGCCTGTCGATTATTGGCATCATGTATCGATGGAGGGGATGACTTTGCCGCAGATATGCCCATATGGCTGAACCCGCGCCTTATCATCGGAGGGAAGCCTGTCTTATGGAAAAAATGGGTGGAACATGATCTTATCACCATTGGACAACTGATCAATGGAAGTGCATTTAAAACCTTTGACAGATTAAGAACGGAATTCCGATTGCCTAATACATGCTATTTCCAATGGTGTCAGCTCCGATCCTGCATGAGCAAAGCGGGTGTGTCACCTGTCTTGATACGTACAGGATGGCCACTGCGACAGAAACTTCAAGAATTACAAACGGATGCTAAAGCTGTTTCAAGATGTGTTGCGATTCTCCGATCCAAAAGTGACAAGACATGTTCTAAGATACAGTCGGTGTGGGCTACTGAAACCGGTCAAGATCTACCTCTGGAACATTGGGACACTTTTTGGGGAACTCAAATACGTACCACGAGAGCAGCGTCTCTCACACAATCTATGTACTTTATAGCACATCGAGCGCATATTACACCGGCTAAGAAAATGAAATGGACACTACAGGAGGGAAATCGATGTTGGTCCTGTAACATGGAAATTGGGACACTGGCACATATGTTGTTCCATTGTAAATCCCTGGAAATATATTGGAACAGAGTTTGGGAACGCATATCACAGATCCTCAACTTACAAACTCCTATCACTTATCGGATAGTGATATATAAATCCATAGCTCTGGAACCTACTCTGATGAAATGGGATGGTAAACTGCTGGACTTAATGCTCGGGATAGCGCTTAAAATAGTTCTAATACACTGGAAGAATCTCGACAAAGCTTGTTTCGAGCATTGGTGGAGTCTCTTAATCCTACATAAGACCTACGAAGAGATCTATATAGCCAAGAACCCATGGTCTGGTAAACTAAGTAAGAAATGGTCAGCTTTACAAAATTATGTTTGATGAAAATGATTGCTGGAGGCTGCCTTGTGGAATGGTCTCTGCTGTAACCACATTGAACGGAGAGAGGGAGGGTGGCGTGCTGGCATGGACTGATACTAGTTCTTGTTAACGTTATTGTACTGTCTTGTTCAAGTTATTCTATTCTTTTGCTATTTTGATCAATAACATCTGCTTGTATCCTGCTATATCACGATCGTTTGTATTGTTATTTTATATGTTAAAACTGAATAAAAACTACTATTAACTCGAAAAAAAAAAAAAAAAAAAAAGAATTGGCAGTGGTTTGCCTCAAGTATGCCTAAAGAGGTTATATATCCTCCATGGATGTCTGGTATCGAAGTCCTGGACAGAGGATAGGAGTTGCTCTAAGTCTGAAAGAAATGCTGGAGAACAGCCTGGCAATACATAGCATCCCGGCGGGAGTCCTTGTTCAGAAAGTAGTGAGCAGCAAAAGTATTTATTTATTTTATTTATTTATAGTCTCTTATATACCGCACTATTCAGCATCAGCGCGGTTTACAATAAACAAGGAGTTACACAATTCAACGGTACTTTGTGTTTACAGAAAAAACAGGAAATACAACTCGGATAACAGGGTAATTAATTAATATAACAGACATGATCTCATCCTGGCTTCAGTATTGTGTATGGGAGGTCTGTGGGGTGTCTGTATTGAATTTGTATGTTTGGAAGGTCTGTGGGTAGGTTGTGTTATCTGGATTGTTTAATGGATAAGACAAGAGGAAGAGGTAGTGTTTCAAAGCTTTTCAAAACTGCAAAAGGTCTGGTATTGATCGGATGTTTTGAGGAAGGCTGTTCCAACACCTTGGTGCACAGAAAAAGAAAGCCCTGTCAGTAGTAGTTTTGGTGTATTGTGTTATTGATTTAGGGACTAACAGAGAATTGAGTGATACTGACCTTCTATCCCTATTGAGGGGTGTTGTTTGGATCATATCTGATAATGATGCAGATGAGAGCTCTTTGATGGCTTTGAATGTAATTAGTAAAGTTTTGAAAGTGAGTCTATTTCGTATCGGGAGCCAATGAAGATGTTTTAGAATAGGTGAAATATGTTCTTTCCGGGATGCTCCATGAAGGACTCTTGCTGCGGCATTCATTGCCAATTGAAGTGGATGTAATGTGGCTTGAGGGAGACCTTGTAATATTGAGTTCGCATAATCAAAATGAGGTATGATTAGCGCCTGATAGATGGTTCTAAAATCGTCTGGCTCTAGCAAGGATCGTAGATGTCTAAGGGAACATATTTTGTGGTATACTGCTCTTACAATATTTCCTAAGTATGGACCAAAGACCAAGTTTCTGCTTTGCAGATCTCGACAATAGCTACAGGTCGTAGATTTGCCATCAAGGTAGCCATGACTCGAACATTATGGGCAGTGACATGACCCTTAAGGGAGAGTCCTGCCTTCTCATAAGCAAAAGTGACGCAGTCTGCAATCCACTTGTAGAGAGTACGTTTGGAGACTGGCAACCCAAGGTGACTAGAGTCAAAGGAGATGAACAACTGAGAAGCCTTCCAGTGCTCTCAAGTCTTCTGAAGATAAAAAGCTATGGCACATTTACAATCCAGAGTGTGGAGGGTTGCTTCTGCCCTAGATGAATGTAGTCTAGGGAAAAACACAGGAAGGTAGACCGACTGGTTCAAATGGAAGGGCGAGACCACTATTGGCATGAAGTGAGGATGAGTCCTAAGGACTACCTTATCATGGTGGAACCGTGTGTAAGGTGGGTCAGCCACCAAGGCCTAGAGCTCACTAATGTGCCCTGCTGAAGTGAGGGCAATGAGGAAGATGACCTTCCATGTGAGAAACTTTAAGTGACATATGGTTAGAGGTTCAAAGGATGGCTTGAGAAGCTGCCTTAGAACAACACTGAGGTACCATGCCACTGGTGGTGGTTTAATGGGAGGCTTGGTTAATAGAAGACCACTCATGAAGCGTGCTACAAGCGGATGAGAGGAGATGGGTTGGCCATCTAAAGGCACGTGAGAGGCCGCAATTGCACTTAGGTGTATTCTTACCAAATTGGTTTTGAATCCAGAAGATAGGTGGAGGAGATACTCAAGCAGCGCCTCCACCGAAGCTGAGAAGGGATTAAGATTCTGAAAACCAAAAAGAAAACCTACTCCATTTGAAAGCGTAGGACCGTTTGGTGGATGGCTTTCTAAAAGCTAAGAGGATGTCCTTAACCTCCTGGGGAAGGTTAATACCTTGGAAGGCTATGCCTTCAGCAGCCATGCTGTGAGATGGAGAGACTGTAGATTGGGAATGAGCAGCGTCCCCTCCTCATGAGAGAGGAGATCTGGAGCAGACCCCAGATCTATGGGTTGAGTCTGAGTCAGACGTAGCAGGAGAGGGTGCCATGGCTGACATGGCCAGCATGGGGCTATAATAATCATAAAGCCCCTGTCCACTTAGAGTTTGAAGAGTCTTGGGAATTAGAGGAATGGGAGAGAAGGCATATAGGATGCCGTGTCCCCAGTGGAGGTGAAAAGCATCCACCTGTAGGCTGTCCGACGCAGGGGTACTGGTACAGAAGCGAGGGAGCTTGGCATTCTGAGGACTTGTGAAAAGATCCATCTCTGGAATCCTTCAGATCTGAAAAATGTAGGAGACTGTGTCTACATGAAAAGACCATTCGTGGGAGAGAAGGATTTGACTAAATCTGTCCGCAAAGACATTGTGCTTGCCTGGGAGATACACCGTTTAGAGGTGAATATGATGATGTATGGCAAAGGACCAGAGATGTAGAGCCTCCCTGCAGAAGGTCCAAGAACCTGTTCCATCCTGCTTATTCACGTAGAACATGGCCACTTGATTGTCGGTTTGGACTAGGACTCTGCGGCAATGAAGATGGTCCTGGAACACAGAGCATTGAGAATGGCTCTGAGCTCCAGCAAATTTATGTGCAGTTCGACTCCTGCTGAGACCAGAGGCCTTGAGTGGAGAGAGATCCCAGATGGGCTCCCCAGCCCAGTTTGGATGTGTCCGTCATCAGGGTACATTGATGTGCTGGCATCTGAAAAGGTGACCCTACAAGGAGATTTTCTGGGAAACGCCACCACTGGAGAAATGAGACTAGAAGGGTAGAGACTTTTATCTTGAACCCAGAGGTGACCTGAGGCTTGAGACCATTGGGATGAGCATGACTCTGACGGGCAGGGACTGTCTCTTGTAGGTTAGCTGTGCAGCGCTGCGTGCGTGACGCTTTATAAGTGCTAAATAGTAGTAGTAGTAGTAGTAGTAGTAGTAGTTAGCAGTGTCCATTGGGCTGTGTGCATGTATAGATGGGAATATGGAACTTCATGCACCATTGATGCCATATGACCCAGAAGTTGTAGCATTTCTCGAGCAGTAAAATAGCATCTCAGGCATGTCTCAAGAACTAACTGACTGAGATGAGTGCAACGGAGTTGGGGCAGAAATGCCCTTGACTGCTGAGTATTTAAGAGGGCCCCTATGAACTCTAGAGTTTGAGAGGGGACGAGTTGGGACTTTGGAAGATTTATGACAAATCCCAAGTGTTGTAACACCTGCATGGTGCATAAGAGGGACAGACTGACTTCTTGAGAGGTGCTTGCTCTTATCAGCCAGTCATCTAAGTAAGGGAAGACAAATATCCCTAGAGACCTTAGAAATGCAGCTACTACCACCAAGTATTTTGTGAAGACTCCTGGGGAAGAAGTGAGGCTGAAAGGTATTGATAGTGTCTTCCCTGAAACATGAAGTGCAGGAATTTTCCATGCTCTGGATGGATAAGAATATGAGTGTACGCTTCCTTCAGATCTAGAGAACAGAGCCAGTCCTGACTCTGGTAGGGGTCCCCAGGGAGACAATCTTGAACTCTTCCAGTACGAGATACCTTTTTAGGTCCCTGAGGTCCAGAATGGATCTTGAAGGGATAATTGGCTCAGGTCTGCTTTATATGTTTGCTTTATATGACTGCACCCTTGCCTGCTGGAAATGCACACAGCAACATATGGCTGGCACAGAAGAAAAAGCATGTGGGCTACAAGAGAGAGTATATGCGGCCTACTATAAAAGAGTCTAGGGAACCACACTTTGGACAGGAATGTGCAGAGTTTGGGCCCAGACAAGGAAAATACAGGCCAAGCTAGAGCACAAATACTCTGAGCCCTGAAGATTACAAAGCAGTGCCAGGAGATGGAATAACACGTACAAAACACAGGAAGAAGCAGAGGGTTGCGGTCAGCAGCACAGATAAGCAGACCTTGAAAAACAAGCTGCGAAAACTGATAAACAATGGGCGGGTCCCGGGGAAAGAGACTTGCAAGAATATGCAGAACTTTCTGGAACTTTGTGACAGAGAGGCATAAAAGGGGGCAACAGCAGAGCATCAGGGGCAGCCTTCTCTCTCTCACCGTTGTGGAGGTAGAGAACGTTGCCTGCACTCAGATCCCTCAGACAGACACTTGTGTATCTGCGCTTACAGCTTTTTGCTTGTACTAAATAAAAGAGTTTTTGCTGACAAGTGACTGTGATCTGAGTTCTTTCCTGGTGCACGGCTACCATGTGCACGGGCAATTGGCGTAATGAACCCTACAATCTGTATCCCCCCGCTTTCTTTGGAATAAGAAAGTAGGGAAAATAGAAGTCCATTCCCTGCTGGGATGTTGGAACCTCCTCTATTGCGCCCTGCAGTAGAAGGGAGGTGACCTCTTGTAGTAATAGAGCAATGAGAGGAGGCTGTGAATGGAACTCTCTTGGTGAAGCGGGGGGGGGGGGGAGGCTTCATAGATGAAGTCTGTATCCCTCCCGTACTATTGTTAATGTCTACTGCTCCGAGGTGATGAGATGCCATCTGTGCGCATAATGGCAGAGTCTGCTGGGAATGTGGATAGCGTCAGGATTCTTCATAGGCAGGACAGCTACGTTCTCTAGAAAGGAGTCAAAAATCTGGAGCAGCCTGAGCTGCTGAGGTGGCTGAAACTTGGGAGTCTGAGCCTTCTTTTGATGTTTTGGAGGTTGTTTTCCTTTCTGAGGAGCATGATGCTGACACTGAACAGCAGGAGTATAAGAAGGATAATACTTCTTCTTTTTATTAAAGAAGCCTTTCTTTGCTGCTGCCTTCTTCTTAGAAAGTTATTCAGGGTAGTGTTCTCAGACTCCAACTGAGAGGCCTTGTCTTGCCAATCTTTGCCAAAAAGGTTTTCGCTGGTGCAAGGGATATTACCCAGCTTATCTTGAACTCACTGTTCAAGATCTGATGCCTGGAGCCAAGCAATCCTGCGTGCACCAATGCAGATAGATGTAGTTCTGCTGATGTACTCAAAGCAATCAAAAGTTGCTCTGTTAACAAATTTTGAGACATTCTGAGCATGCTTTACAAGGGTGAGATAATCTGCCCTGTTGTCATCGGGGAGAAGAGGAGCCATTAACTCCAAATCCTTAGTCACCTCTTTGAGGAACATACCCATATACAGTATGTAGGAATTGATTCTGATAGCATGGTGACCTGAAAGCAAAGTCGACCAAAAGCATCGAGAGTTCTCTATTCCCTACCCAGAGGGTTAGAGGAATGTGCTTTTGCGCTCTTGATTTGATGCCATACTGATTCCACTACCATGGAATGATGCGGAAATTGTGTCTTTTGAAAATCGGGACACTCCAGTACCCAGTACATGGTATCGAGCCGGCGGGTATGGGAAGACATAGTAAGAGGTGCCTTCCACATACGAAGCATGAGGTCATGAAGTATCCAATGGATAGGGAGCTTAGCCACTTCTTTTGGAGCTGTTGGGTATTGAAGAATTTTCAATTCTTCAGCCCTAGGCTCTTTCTCCGATGTTTCTGTTATGGACAGACGCCTGGCAACATCGCGAATAAAGTCTTGGAAAGACATGTCCTCTGGAGGGGATATGCTGTGTTGTGGAGATGGAGACGGGTCTTCCGGTAGAGTTTGCATGTCTCGAGTATTGGCTAAGTCATTGTCTGAGGAATCAGAATCCAAAGACTCTGAAATATCCTGCTCCGTACGAACTAAGTACCGGTCGAAGCCGGTACCTGAAATTTGTGTAGTCAGAACCTCGGTACCGGAAACGGATTTGAGGGCCGGCATGGGCAGTAGAGTGGAAAGCGGCAAGAAAGTCAATGCAGTCTGTATCGGTACCAATGATGGTCTGCGGAACTAAGGGTTTCACTGGAACCGAGGCTACCAGTAAGACCGCTAAGCTCCGGCCAATGGCAAGGATGCGTTGATCCATGGAGCTTGCCGATGCTTGGGTATCGGTACCAGAATTGTGGGCCATGATCCTTGAGCATGGCACTAGGACCTCTCCAGAGGTGGAGGCCTCAGGAGCATTCTAAGACCCCACTAAGGCTTTGGAGGGAAGGTCCTCTTGCCGGGGTTGTTTGGCCGGTGTCGTACCCCCCCTCCAGGGAAAAGCCTGAGGCATCTCGGTGTTTAGAAGGAGATCTACCCTTAGGGGGGACAGACAGTCTTTGATGAAGACTTAGGTTTCGATACCGAGATCCATGGGAGGAAGATGAAGCTCTCGATGACGTCTATGCTAAAGAGATGGCGTCGAAGGCGAAGAGAATGCCCAGCTTTGCAGCTCGATTCTGTAGGCCTCTCTTCATCATCTTTCTGCAGAGAGGACATTCTGATGGTTGGTGATCAGGTCCTAAGCATTTTAGACACCAGTCATGAGTGTCAGTGGCCGAGATTGTACCGCCACATTTGGAACACTTCTTAAAACCACTGGATGGTTTTTCCATTGTGTCAGAGACAAATGGAAGGCCTAGGCCTAAGATGGTGTCGATAGGTTTTTTTGTTGTTGTTTTTTTAAGAATAAAGAAAGAAAATACCAACGCAAGTCAGTATCAGCATTGACGGGAAGGCAGACATGAACCATAAAAATATGAAAAACGGGAATTTTCTGCGGTGACAGGATTTGCTTCCTGTCGGCTCCACAGAAAACAAAGAACTGAGGAGGGAGAGCAGGAAAGGAGGGAAGGCAGCTACGCAGGCGCAGTGGGAGGCTCCCAAAGGCTTTCCTATTGGATGCTGGTGAGCGTTCCTGCACGGGTTCCATCGGTACTGACGTCACCCATATGTAAGACTACATTCCTGTTTATTCCTGGAGATTACAGTGGTCCACACAGAAAGAAAGATCAGGGAATAAAAGTGAGAAAAAAACTCAAGTAGCTGCAAATAAAAAAGGCTCACTATATTTTAACTCCAATTAGTACATTTTTCAAGTGAGTTTGAAGCACAAAAGGAGGAGGAAACCAATGCACTTGAGATTTTATCAGTTCAGGTTCTGCAAAAAGAAAGTTATAATACAAGTGTGTGTGTGTGTGTGTCGCTAGTCGCAGTCACTGCTTTGCCTGTGCCAGTTTCTAAAGCATACTCATGCTCCACTGTGCGTCCTTTGAAACAATAAATTTATCTCCATGGCCATCCTCCTTCCTTTCCCAATCTCCTCTATGTTAAAAATATTAATATCGGCAGGCAAAACTTCCCCTGAGTCTGCCCAATTGACAAATCAAATGCTCATTAACTCATTCAAGAATTCTGATAATGCTTCTTACGTGGAAACAATTGGCCGCAGCCAGCTTTATTGTATTCAAAGAACCTATGGGAGCAGGGAACCTGCCTGGTCACCCGAGCCAAAGCCAAGCAAAATTGCCAGCTGTACTGTCCTGTCTGGAATGCTGTATGGTGGGGCACGGTGGAGGTCCTGCTTTGCAGTACTGAGCTAGGCCTGCACCATGACTGATATTCCACCATGTAGTTTGATATCCACCTTCTCTGGAGGGGCGTACTGGGCTATCCTGCCTTGCGACCAGCTAGGGTGACCAGCCTCTCCTTCATTGGGATCTGTACATAACCAATATCCAGCTTGGGTACCTGCCATCTAGCTGCAATAAATGGGTCAAGCAAAAACAGATAGAAAATTGGTCTTGTTAGACCCACATTGCCTGTCTAAATGAAAGGGACGGATGGGAGTGGATACAATCCGATCGGGAGAAGAAGAGGTAATTAGATCTTACCTGCTAATTATTGTTCCTGAAGGAACGACAGTCCAGTCCCTTACTTCAGGGTTACGCAACCCTTCCAGCAGCTTGGAGGCTGAGCCCAACCTTTTTGGGGTGGAGCGGTATATATACCACTGGTGCCACCCACCAACTCCAGTAAACGACTGTCAAAGCAGATATAACCAACCTAGATAACTCAGAAAACCTAAGTAAACAAACTCAAATCTAAGTAATTTTTTTTTTTTTTTTTTTTTTAACCAGGAGAAGTTAGTAGGAGAGGAGGTCCAGGGAGAAGGTAGGAGAACTGCCATGGTGCGTGCCTTTTCTCCAGCCTGACCCACCAACACACCTGAAACCGCCCTCAGGCCGCAGACCCCTAACAAAGAGAACGGCCGGAATGGCTACAGAACTAGGGAGGGTAGTAGGGACTGGACTGTCGTTCCTTCAGGAACAATAATTAGCAGGTAAGATCTAATTACCTCTTCCTTATCGTCACTCCAGTCCAGTCCCTTACTTCAGGGAAGTACCAGAGCAGTACCAGCCCGGGCGGGATCCGCCATTCCGGAACGTAGCACTGCCTGTGCAAACCTAGAGTCCGACGAGCTCTGCACATCCAGCCTGTAGTGCTTGGTGAAGGAGTGCAGAGAGGACCAAGTCGCTGCCCTACAGATATCCAGGGGAGGTACTAGACTGAACTCCGCCCAAGAGGTAGCCTGTGCTCGAGTTGAGTGAGCGCGCAAGCCCCCTGGGACCTGTTTCCCCTTAAGGATATAGGCGGAAGCGATCGCCTCCCTGATCCATCTGGAAATTGAGGCCTTGGCTGCCGCCTCACCCTTGTGGGGCCCTCCGAACTGTACAAAGAGTCGTTCGGATTTCCGAAAGGGCGCCGTGCGGGAGAGGTAGCGCTTCAAGGCTCTGGGGACGTCTAGCAGATGGAGCTTACTGTCTCCCCCTACTGCCCCCTCCGGTCGGAGAGTCGGGAGAGAGATGGACTGGTTGACATGGAAGGGGGAGATCACCTTAGGTAAAAAGGAAGGAACCGTCCTAAGTACTACCTTATCCCTGAGGAAGGACAGAAAGGGAGGCCGAGAAGACAGGGCTTGTAGTTCGGAGACTCGTCTGGCTGAGCAAATGGCCACCAGGAACACCGTTTTCAGCGTCAGATCCTTCAAGGAGGCCTTCTTCAAAGGCTCAAACGGACCCGTGGCTAGGGAATTCAGAACTAGGTTAAGGTCCCAAGGGGGTATGACCGATCTTCGTTGTGGTCGGAGCCGCTTGACCGCTTTCAAGAACCTTGCAACGTCCGCGTTTGTTCCCAAGGCTTTTCCGCCCACCTTGCCCCTATAGCACGCGATGGCCGCCAGTTGTACTCTCAGGGAGCTGTGAGCTAAACCCTTGTCGAGGCCCGCTTGCAAGAACTCCAGCACCTCCGGGACCGAGGCCGACAGGGGATTCTTCCGGCGTTCTGTACACCATGCTTCAAAGATACGCCAGACTCTTACGTAGGAAAGACAGGTGGAGCGCTTCCTCGCGCTCAACATGGTCGCGATTACTGCCGGTGAGTAGCCGCGCTTCAAGAGCCGCGCCCTTTCAATAGCCATGCCGTAAGCGAGAATCGATCCACGTGTGGCATCTGAACTGGTCCTTGCTTGAGTAGGTCCTTCCTGACCGGAAGGTGCCATGGTCGGTCGGCGATCATCCTTACCAGATCCGCATACCAAGGACGGCGAGGCCAATCCGGGGCAATAAGGACTACTAGACCCCGGTGAGCTTCCACCCGCTGGAGGACCTTCCCGATTAGAGCCCAAGGGGGGAAGACATAAAGGAGCCCTTCCGTGGGCCACCTTTGAGACAGGGCATCCAGGCCCTCGGACATCCTTTCCTTTCTCCTGCTGAAGAATCGGCTTGCTTTGGCGGATGTGAACCGTGCCATGAGGTCCATTACTGGGGGACCCCACCGGGCCACTATCTGGTCGAAGACCTCTTGATGCAGTTCCCACTCGCCGTGATCTATCTTGTACCTGCTGAGGTAATCGGCCATGATGTTGTCCGTACCTGCCACGTGCTGTGCTGAGAGCGCCTCCAGGTGGACTTCCGCCCACTTGAACAGGGAGTCCGCCTCCTTTTCCAATGCCGGACTGCTGGTGCCCCCTGGTGATTGATGTACGCCACGGCGGTGACATTGTCGGAGAGGACGCGAATCGCTTTCCCTCGCACTGAAGGCTGAAGAGCCCTGAGCGCCCGTGTGACTGCTCTCAATTCCAGGCGGTTGATAGGCCAAAGGGATTCTACTGCCGACCATTGCCCCTGGACAAACTGGTCCTCGAAATGAGCCCCCCAGCCTGCCAGGCTGGCGTCTGTCGTCAAGAGTACCCACTGAGGAGGCTCTAGGGGCATTCCGCGACTCAAGTTCCTTGGGCACCTCCACCAGAGAAGAGAGTGTCTGGTCCGAGTAGCACAGGGGAGCAGTCGAGACAAGGGGTGCTGTTGCGGAGACCACCGCCGCAATAGAGACCGCTGTAAGGGGCGCATGTGAGCTCTGGCCCACGGAACGACTTCTATTGCCGCCGCCATGGTACCCAACAATTGCAGGTAATGCCTCGCTGAAGGAAGCCGTCTGACCATGAACTGTGAGACTAGAGTTCTCAGGTCCTTTAGCCTTGAGCTGGACAGAAAGACCCTGCCCTTGCCTGTGTGGAAACTTGCTCCGAGATATTCGAGCTCCTGTGATGGAACCAAACTGCTCTTTGCTCGATTGATGACCCATCCTAGTTCTTCCAGAACTTGAACTACTTCGGCTGTTGCTTGGCGACTTTCCTCCTCTGACTTTGCCCGGATCAGCCAGTCGTCCAGATAGGGGTGCACTAAGATTCCCTTCTTTCGTAGGGCGGCCGCTACTACCACCATCACCTTGGTAAAGGTTCTGGGCGCTGTTGCTAGCCCGAAGGGTAGCGCCTGAAATTGAAAATGACCTCGAGGTACCGCGAATCTGAGGAACTGCTGATGGGCCCTTCTGACCGGGATATGTAAGTACGCTTCTGTCAGATCCAGCGATGTTAGGAACTCTCCGGCCCTCACGGCCGCTATCACTGACCTTAGGGTCTCCATCCGGAAGTGAGGTATCTTGAGGCAGCGGTTGACCTGTTTTAGGTCGAGGATCGGGCGAAAGGATCCCTCCTTTTTTGGGACGACGAAGTAAATCGAGTACCGACCCGTACCGCATTGGTCTGGGGGCACCGGGACTACGGCCCCGAGAGCTATGAGGCGGGAAAGTGTCGACTCCACGGCTTCTCTTTTTGCTGCGGAGCCGCAGGGAGACTGAACAAAAGCTGGGAGTATTTGCTTTGCAAATTCGAGGGAGTATCCTTCTCGAATCACTTCCAGCACCCATTGATCGGACGTGACTCGGGACCAGGCGGGAAGAAACTGCCTCAGGCGACCGCCTACCGGCAATCCGTCCTCCCGGACCCCCTGTATCTCATTGTTGCTTTCTGGGACCCGAGGAGAAGGAGGAGGAAGAGGATGAGAAACCTCTGCCCCGAAACCCTCTGGCACCTTGACCCCTAGCGTTAAAACGACCCCTGAGGAAAGGGTTAGGTCTGTTCGAGCGGAACCTCCGGGGTTCTCTGGATTGGTTCCGAGAAGGGGCAGAAGATCGTGTTTGCTTGATCCTGTCCTCCGGAAGTCTGCCGCCCTTGGACTCGCCCAGGTCCTTTACCAACTTGTCCAAGTCTTCTCCGAACAAAAGTTTCCCTTTAAAGGGGAGGCGACTCAGGCGAGCTTTGGAGGAGGCATCCGCGGCCCAATTCCGGAGCCACAAGTAGCATCTGGCTGCCACCACCGAGGCCATGTTCTTTGCTAAGCTCCGGATGAGGTCATACTGGCTATCTGCCAAGAAGGCCGTACCTGATTCCAACCTTGCCGAGGTGGCTAGGACCCCATCGGAGGAACCCTCCTCCGCCTGGAGTTGCTGAGACCACCTCAAACATGCTCGTGCCACCCATGCTCCCGAAACTGAGGCTTGTAAGGCAAGAGCGCTCACGTCGAAGGCTTGCTTAAGGAGCGTGTCCAATCTTCTGTCCTGGGCATCCTTCAGTGCCGCGCTGCCCTCCACTGGGATGGTGGTTTTCTTCGTTACTGCCGAGAGACCGCCGCATCCACTCTGGGGGACTTCAGAAGTTCTTTGTCTGCCTCAGGGAGAGGGTAGAGCCGAGACATGGCCCTGACTCCTCTCAACGCTGACTCTGGTTGATCCCACTCCTCCTGAATCATCTGACGTACCACTCTGTGGACAGGGAAGACCTTCTGGGACCTTCTGACGGCCTGAATCAAGGGATCCTCCAAGGCTTCCTCCTCTGCGGGAGTATCCGAGGCTACGTTGAGAGCTTTCAGGGAGTCATTAATTAAAGCGGGCAACTCCTCCCGCCTGAATACTCTGATTATGCGAGAGTGGTCCTCCTCCGGGATCTCCCCTTCCTCCAGCTCCTCCTCTTCCTCCTCCTCCTTTTCCGAGGGCTCCTCCTCTGGCAAGTCCTGGGAAAGTGGAGTGAGGGGCTCTTCAACTGCCAGCCTGGGACGCTTCGAGGAAATCCCCGAGTCCTGGGAGTTAGATCTCATGGGTCTGACCAGTTTGCCTTCAGACGACGGACCCGCTTCCCCTGGGTCAAGACCCCTCTTACGCAGGCAATAGGCCTGGTGCAGCAGGAGAATGAAATCAGGGGAGAAGAAGTCCCCTGCTCCCCTTCTCCTGCCGGCAGGGAGGAGGAAGGAGCTGGGGGAAGGAGGGTCTCTGAGTGCGAGGGAGGGGACAGCTGAGGCGCTGCTTCTCCCTCTAAGGGATCAGAAGACCCCTGCGAGGCCTGGGACATGGCCAGGCTGATTTCCTGTTCCACAGAGGAAGCGACAGCGGCGCAGCCCCTGCAGACCCCTGCCTCAGATGCAGTGCCCCTTCTAGTGCCACAAGAGGGACACCTCGGTTTGGCCGTCATGTTCTTGGGAGAGATCTCCTAGTTGCCTCCCCCAACAAAAAGATACTGTTCCCCCTCAGACTAAACAAAATCAATAAACAAGATTAAATCCAATTTAATTACATTAAAATCAATAAAAATAAATTAAAATAAATTAACTAAACTAAATTAGGCTAATAACCGGCCCCCCCCTTACAATATTAGACCCAGCAAGTTCTCCAGGGCTGGGGGGGGGCTATGTTGCAATATTTCCCCCTCAATATCTCATTAAACGCCAAGAAAAGCTGTAGCAGGAAAACTTCTATAAATTTGCTAACAGCTTAAGCTGTATACTTGCGGTTCAGGAGCTCTTCAGTTCCAGGCCCGAGACCGCCGTTCTCCTTAGGGGCTCAACACGTGCTAGGCCGCAGCCACGTGGAGCCCTAGATGAATCGCCTGCAAACGCTGGCCTCTGCTGTCCCCCGCGCTCCAGCGGTAAGGGGGAGAGAGGAAACTGAAGCCCGAACAATTTCGGAGCTCACGCTGCCCGCCGCACTTCTCTTCCGCCGCTGAAACAGCGCGTCGCCGTAAGAAGAGAAGGGGGGGCTGAAGAGGATTCGGCTCTCCCCGCGTGCACGGCGCGTTCTCCAGCGCTCAGCCGCCAGCTGGGCTTCGGCGCGAGGACGGGCCGGATCTGAGGCAGGCAGACCGGAGAATAGGCAGCACGGGCAGTGAGAGGAGCTGTGGACTTTCCTCCTCGCTGCTGCCCGATCCGCAGAGAACCAGCTTCAGTACGCTGCGGGGAGGGAGGGAGGGAGGGAGGGAGGGGGGGGGGAAAGGAGTACTCCGGAGAGAATCAAATAGGATACCAAAGATCCTGTAAATCAAATGAGTTAAATAAATCAAATTCAACTAAAATTAAATAAATTCAATAAATTAAATAAAAAGGAATTTAAGAGGAAAGAAGGACTCCAGTAAGCCCTAGGCTTACGGGACCCTCCAGCTGCTTGGAGGCTGAGTATACTGGAGTTGGTGGGTGGCACCAGTGGTATATATACCGCTCCACCCCAAAAAGGTTGGGCTCAGCCTCCAAGCTGCTGGAAGGGTTGCGTAACCCTGAAGTAAGGGACTGGACTGGAGTGACGATAAGGAAATGCAGATTCTCGGCCCAATCCCTGATCCCTACTTTTATCTACTGGCACGTGCCATCCTCCTGCCATGAGCTACATCATCTTAATGCATCTCGCATAGGGTTACAGCAGCTGTTGGGAGGCTTCTCGCTCTGACCTGTATTTATGCAGTGGCAGGGGCGCAGCCAATGCAGGCTTCTACCAGGGTCCGCCGCCACATTAAATCTAGGCTCCTTTGCATATGGCTCAGTCCCTCCCCAAAGCGTAGGCAGGTGGAACTTCCCCTGAGTCCAAACGATTGCCAAATCAAATGCTCATTAACTCATTCATAAACTCTGACAATGCTTCTTATGTGGAAACAAATGGCCGCAGCCAGTTTTACTGTCACCAAAGAACTTATGGGGGCAGGGAACCTGCCCGGTCACCTGAGCCTAAGTGAAGCAAAATTGCCTGCCATACTATCTTGTCTGGAATACTATATGGTGATGTATGGTGAAGATCAGCTTTTCCAAATCCCCCAATTAAAAGGTCCCCGCCCCACTGCCAGTTTTTTCATCCACTAACCTTTGGTACTGGCTCACTAAAGGGCAATGATGGTTATAATAGTTTGATGGGTATGGGTAAGAAATAGGTTTGGGCCAATATCCATAAGATTATTGCCGCTCCTAGAGTTCAGTACAAAGCCACCCTCTCAAACTAAACACTAAACTACACCAAAACAGCCTACCTCTCCTTAGATGTCCCTCCAGTGAGTCTAGCACCCTAGCTCACTACCTCCTCCGGCTGCTTGGAGACTGAGTATACTGGAGCTTGTGGTAAGTCCTTCCAGTATTTATACCGGGGTCATCAAAAGTTGACATGCTCAGTCTCCAAGCTCTGGAAGAGGTGCTCAACCCCAGAGGTACGGTACTGGACTGGAGGGACGATAAGGAACTGGATTTAAGGTTCAGCGCCGACAGCGCTAAATATCGGGCCCTTAGTTACAAGCAGTGCTAGTGCTTCATAGCCTCAAAATCTATCCTGTCATCCCCCTCAGACCTGTGCTGGATTGCTTAGGATAACCTAGCAGCCCACAGAGAGGTGGCCAAAATAGCGCAAAACAGATGATTCTACGCACAGATCTAGGGAGCTCAACTTCTCTTTCTTCAATAATGTCGGAGGACCGATGTCTAGCATCATCAGTTTGCAGCCAATGCCACCAAAAGGAATAAAAAGACTACAAAAAGCAAAACCGTATTGCTGCATCCCCAAACCAAGGGAATCAGCCGGGGATACCAAAATCGCAGTCCCACTTCCATCAGTGGTCCAACCTAGAAGCCAAGTACATGTGGCTCATTTGCACAGTCAACAGTGATGTGTCGTCAGCTATGAACTGGGCATATTTTGCAGCCACCGAGACTGCAATGCGTACCCACAATTGCAATACCCAGGTGCAGCAGCTAAATATACACACAGCAGCAGAAGCCAGCCCAAACGGCATGCAGCTCAGATCAAACATGTGAATATACCTAGCACAAAGAAACAAGTAGACCTGGTGGCAGATAAAAGCCATAAGGTCCATCCAGTCTGCCCTTCCATACAGCTGAACACATCACCTGCCAACCTTCACAGGAAATAAGGAACTGTGATGACAAGCCAACAAGGGCATCAGCCACGCCAGGCCTGCTGCCCACCCCCTTGGATGCCCCCTGATGTGTTATCCCACCTGCATGATGATGCCAACAGGGCTACATTAGCCACAAGGTGGTCGTTGTTCTTTAGTTCCCTCTACACCACGTCAATCATACTGGTAGCCTACCCCGCTCGAGGCTGAGCACATTAAGCAGAAGTCAAGGAGTGAACGTGGTTTGTTTATTTATTTATTTAACTAATTTTATATACCACAAATCTAAGAGTCTAAACAGTTTACAGAGAACAATATGCCAAAAAACTTACCTGGAACAAAATTAGAAGGAAGGAAAAAACAAAACAAAAATTACAATAAAGGCATAATAGAAAAAAACTTATCTGAAAATTAAATTGAAACATTTGAGAAACATTCATTAAATAAGAAAATCCTGAGTTTTCTTTTAAAGTCCAGTAAATCATTGATGGGAGCATATTCCAAGAGTGGGTGCAAAGAAAGAGAAAGCTCTTCTTGATGTTGCAAATCTGACTTTGGAGTAAGCCGAAGGTACATGTAGAACAGAGGTTTCCAACTCCAGTCCTCGAGGAACCCTAGGCCATTAAGGTTTTCAGGATTCCCACAATGAATATGCATGGTAGATTTCCATGTTCTGCCTTCATTGTATGCAAATCTATCTTATGCATATTCATTGTGGGAATCCTGAAAGCCTGACTGGTCTAGGGTTCCCCGAGGACTGGGATGAAAACCAATTGACCTCCTACTCCTATTATCAGGTGTTTTCTGAATGAGAGTTTGATGATAAAGAGCAGACAATCCATGGTTTAATAGGGTGCCGCAGACCCAGAGCCGCCCAAGGGTTTCTGCCACCCTAGGCAGAAACCCCAGCCTTGCCACCCCCCCAACTGCCACCACCACTGCCACCCCCCCAGCTGCCGCTGATTCTGTCTCAGTAGGGCTACTGGGGTGTAGTTGCTGTTCCTGAGCCTTGTTGGTGATGACTTAGCTCTTTGGTTCACGGGAATTTATTGGTTGATTTCCCTGACGATTGCTGGGATATGGTCACTGAGGCACAACCACCACACCCCAGCAACCCTCAGAGGTTGTGATAATCCCCTTCCCCTACCAGCCCCGGGGCCAACGCCGCTACTCACCCACGTTCCAGACATCGAGGCGATCATGTCAAAGAGGCAGTCTCTATACACCCATCCCTGATCTAGCAATAAAGAGGCCATGTCCCCGCTGCGCAGCCCGGTTGTCTCTCTCTCACACAGAAAACATGTGAAAATGCATTGTGGGTCTGGGACCGAGCTGGGCATACGCTACGTGCCTGGCAATAGACACTAGAACATCCGACCAGAGGTGCGTGGAAGAAAACTCTCTAGCCTGAGAGACACAGCTTGGGAAATGGGATCCAGCTGCGGCAGTATGCACTTCACTCTATTTTGCAAACATGCTGTGAGTAACCAGACTTATTTAAAAAGCACTGTCCATGCGATCCGATTGGGATAAGAGGCCGATTCTCGCCCCAATCACAGCTTTTATCTTTTGGCTCGTGCCATGCCCCTGCCATGAGCCACATCATCTTAATGCACCTCGCTTATGTCTAAAGCAGCTGTAGGGAGGCTTCCCGCTCTAACCTGTATTTATGCCATGGCAGGGGCGCAGCCAATGCAGGCCTCTACTAGAATCCACCACCACGTTAAATCTCGGGTCTTTAGTATATGGCTCAGTTCCTCCCCATTAAAACAAACAATTGCCATTGCAAACATCCTTCTCCTCTCCTGATCTTCCTACCTCAGGGCCATTAGGCAAGACTAGACAGTTGGTTAGGGGGCAGCTTTGAGGGGAATGGCAAAAAGCAGCTGCAGTCAAAGCAAAACAACAGACCAGTGCTTTCCAAAACCTTAGCCAATATGACCACATTTTAACATTTAAAAATTCACATGGCCCCAGATGACCATGAAAACAAAATAGCAGTATCCACTTCCTCCTCTCCCCACTTGCCCAAGACCCTGTGTGTCAGTGTGTACTCACTAGTATTCTGCATGAGCTCCCAATTGAACAGGAAGCCCACATGAGAGAAAGGTGCAAGGCCTATGCACATTCACTGACTCACAGATCTCGTTCTGACTGCCACTACTGGGCACTGGCTACAGTGAAGGCCCAGAGAGAGTGAGCAGCCCTCTTTCTGTGATCGCCATCTGTAGAGATGTGACCCCATTTGGAGTACCAGCCCCCAGTTTGGGAATCACTGGTTGTGACAGTCACACAAACTCAAAAGAACCATTGCCTTATACTTCTACCCATGGGGAGGATAGGCAATTTTCAAACAGCCCTTTTATTTAGGCAAATGGCTTTTGGAAATTGCTTTAATTGGAGGTAAATTTATAAAACTCACTCCTGTGCTTATTTGGCAACATAAAAATCCACAAATAAAACCCTCTGCTTGGCCCTGCTGCCCATAATACGATAATGCTGGCCCCTTTCTTGAGCAGCAGGGAGGTAGGGGGTAGTCCCAGCCAGCAATATTCTTTTATGGGCAGCAGGGAATCCCCCTTTTATTTTAACTGGGGAGACCTGAAGAGGAGGAGGATGGTTTCTTGAATACAAATACACTTCAAATTTAGCTCATGCCTTTTTCAGTGGTTGCTCAAAGTGAGCTGCGTTCAGGCAAAATAGATATTTTCCTATCCCTGGTGGGCTTAAAGTCTAACAGGCTGATGCAGAAAGCCAGCACTAGACCTGCGCTGAAGCGATTTTTTAACGTTCCTGACAACGCACACATTTTAACGTGCAATGCAGGAAGGATAGGATATGGAAATGACCCTGTGTTAACCAGGCGCATGCAAATGAGCCACTGCAGCATTAAACTGGAAGAGCAAGCCAACTACATGCGTACAAGAAGCCCGCACTAGTTTGTCTTGCTGTCTGGGCATCATATGGCTAATTTGCATAAGAGTATTTTGATGGCATCGGGGATGTTCATGGCTTCAGGAAAAGCCCCGGATGCCATCAAAATACTATTGGGGGCCATACCTGAGAAAAACAATCCCTGATGGCCCAGCGGCCCATTCCCCTCGACAGTATTTTGATGGCACCGGGGATGATCGTAGCATCAGGAAGATGTTGGCTAGTACCCTGACAAAAAGTAATTACCTGCTGCAGGGCCAGCGCTACCCAGTAAGCCGGGTAAGCGTGGCAGGAGGGTGCCAGCGGCAGAGGGGGCGTCGTTACTAGCCGCCCCCCACCCACCGCTTCACAAAAGAAAGCAGCCGTGGGAACATTTCTCTGCTCCTACTGCTCTGCTAACTTTTAAACTGCTGGGTCACTGAGTTTCTAATAGCAAGAATAAACATTTCGTAAGAAACAGGAGAAATGCTTATTCTTGACTTCCCACGGTTGCTTTCTTTTTTGAAGGATGAATCGGAGCAGACATGGAGGGGAAAAGGGGGGGCTGAAAGGGAGCAGACCGGGGGGGAGCTGAAAGGAAGCAGATACTGGGGAGCTGGAAGGGAGAAGACACGGGGGAAGGGGGGGGGCTGAAAGGGAGCAAATACTGGGGAGCTGGAAGGAAGCAGACACGGGGGGCTGAAAGGGAGCAGACACGGGGGGAGCTGGAAGGGAGCAGACACGGGGGAGCTGGAAGGAAGCAGACAGGGGGGAGCTGAATGGAAGCAGATACTGGGGAGCTGGAAGGCAGCAGACACGGGGGTGGCTGAAATGGAACAGATACTGGGGAACTGGAAGGGAGCAGACACGGGGGGGCTGAGAGGGAGCAGACATGGGGGGCTACAAGAGAGCAGACACTGGGGAGCTGGAAGGGAGCAGACACTTGGGGATGGGGCTGGAAGGTGGCTGGGTAATAGGAGGAGGTTTGGAAGAGAACTGACAGGGGGGAAGGTGGGGGCTAGAAGGGAGATCACATGGGGGTTGAAAGGGAGCAGAAAAGAGGGGAAGCAGGAGTCTGGAGGGAAGGTGGGGGCTTGAAGGGAGCAGACATCCAGGGATGGCACTGGAAGGCAGATGGACAGAGGAGAGGGTGACTGGAAGGGAACTGAAACAGGAGGGGGCACTGGGACTGGAAGTTTGCTGATACCTGGGATGTTATTTGGATTTGAAGGGGGATGGACGATGGAGAAGGAGGGGTACTAAAAGGAAATAGACACCAGTGGCGGTGCTGGGAATGCAAGGGGGCTGACACTGGAAGGTACTGGGAGAAGAGGTTGTAAAGGAGACTCATAATGGGGAGGGTTACTGGGACTGAAAAAAGGCTGATGGAAGAAAATGAATAAAGCAAAGGAGAGACCAGAAATGGCAGATGGAATATAGACCATAAAAAGAGAGCTAAGAGAAGACAGAGGAAAACAGAAACCTCAGATCGGGACCAGTATGATCAAAAATCATCAAACAAAGGTAGAAAAAATAATTTTATTTTAAATTTAGTGAATGGGCTTTGTGCTAGCTTTATATTTCAAACAGTATGGGGAACTGCCTCTCTTATCTGGTGTGACACCGAATGTGGAGTCTGGCTTTTTAGGGTTTCGTTTTAATTTTTGTCTACATATTTTTGTTTTTACTTTAGGTTGTGGTCACTTATTCTGTACTTGGGGAGGGTCTGTGTTCTGAGTGTGTGACCAAGGCCAGGTGTTCTGTTAACATGGAGTTTGTACGTAGGGATCTGTACTGTAGTAATTTGACTTGTACAGCTTTTCAGATAAGTGTATGGAGGTTTTGGGGCCCATTGCAGTATTTGTAGTGCTGCTTTTTTTTCTGGGTAGGCCACTTATTGTATGAGTTTTGGAAGTGTATGCTGGTATGGTATGGGTAGATTTGACTTTGTAGATTTTCAGTGACTTTTGCAGTGTTTCATATTAGTTCACAATATGCCTGGCACTGGAGAATGTTTATGTTGTTGTTAGTGAAATGACCAGAATCAGATTTTAGGTTTGTTTGTTTTTTTGGACTATCTCAGCCTGTTTCTATGATGTTAAGTATTTACTGCTAAGTATTTTTATTTTGGTTATGCATTGCTCTTTTGCTGCAATTTTCTTACAACACTGGATTTAAACGAGAAATACTAATATCGCTTAAAAAGAGTTCACAAAGTGGTTTTGGGAAAAAGGAGGGTAGGGTGCAGCCAACATTAATAATAATGAAGGAGGGGTGCCAATTTATAGGTTGCAGGGGAGTGCTAGAAACCCTAGCACCGGCCCTGACTTGGTGGTCTAGTGGCCCCTTTGAACCCCCCACCCCCATCCCAAAGTAAAATTAAAATTAAATCCAAACTCTTCCCCAGTATCTTAAAATAGGCGGGAACGCTGCCTATGCAATCCCACTCTGTTCCACCATCTTGTAAAATGGCGTGCCTGGCCCCACGCGGTGCATCCTGGGATGCACCGGGTGGGGTTAGACTGCCATATATAGCAGTCTGACCTCACCAGTCTGTATATATGCAAACAGTTGGGGGATGGTGAGTTCAAGAGGCTGCTAGACCACCAGGTAATTTTAATTTTACTTGGGGTTGGGGGGTGAGGGGTTCAAAGAGCCACTAGACCACCAGGTAATTTTAATTTTACTTTGGGTTGGGGGTGGGGGGTTCAAGGGGACACCGGCCCCAGACAGTGTTTTGATGGCATCAGGGGAATTTCCCGATGCTACGATCATCCCCGATGCCATCAAAATACTGTCGGGGGACAGGGGGGATGCTGGGGTTTCTTTTTGATCGGACACTGGCCCCCAACAGTGTTTTGGTGGCATCTGGGGCTTTTCCTGGTGCCTGATCATCTGAGAAGATGATCTAGGCATCAGGAAAAGCACCCGATACCATCAATATACTGTCAGGGGCACGCATTAGAGGTTAATGTCTACTCAAACCCTGTAGTAAAAATTTTGGCACTATGACTGGTTGCAAAATCCTCTACGCCTGTCTCTGCATCGGCAAAACCATGATTTGCATACCAGAATAGTTGATTAAAATACATTTAAATAATTAAAAGTTCATTTAAATAGATTTAAATATGCATGGCGTTAGTTGGGCACTAGTTTTTCCGTCAGCGTTTCCGTCTGTTTTCTGCATTTAAAGGATCGTAAAGTGTGCTTAAACGTGGCATTAGGAGCTTGTAAAGCTCGTGCAAGCTTTCTGCATTGGCCTGCAAGTTTGTACCTGAGGCAATGGAAGGTTAAGTGACTTGCCCAAAATCACAAGGAGCAGCAGTGGGATTTGAACCCTGGTTTCCCTGCTTTTATCCCATGTTCTAACCATTAGGCTCCTCCTCCTCCACTCCTTCAGGTTGTTCACATATAGAGAGAGCAGATGACTGCATGTTCCCTGGCTGCAGTCCTCTTCACAGCTCCCGCAAAATTCTTCAACAGCAGGGAGGCCCAGGCTCCAACTACTTCTATGATTACTACTATTAATCATTTATATAGCACTACAAGGCATATGCAGTGCTGTACAAACATATAAAGAAGACAGACCCTGCTCGTAGAGCTCACAATCTAATTAAGACAGACAGAACAATTCAAGAGAAACAAGGGAAAAATAGGGAAGGAGAACAAGGGATTAGAATCCAAATGCAGCCTCAAAGAGGTAAGTCTTTAGCATGGATTTGAAGAGGGAGAGAGAAGAGGCTTGATGTAAGGACAGAGGAAGTTTGTTCCATGCATAAGGAGCAGCAACCCACCAAGCTATCTTCCAGCCTCTCTTCTTGTTTGAAATGCAGACCCAGGTTCCATGCTCACAACTCCTGGCCTTTCACTCATCATATGTCCCTACAAATAGGTTTGCCTGTATATATACAAACAAGCTTATGCATGAATGGAGAGACAGACAAATGGACTGATCCTCGACTAGAGGCAGTATCACCTGATGCAAAAAGGGGAGAACAATTCTCAGTGCTTCTACATACAATATACACAGCACATTGCTTCTCAATCCTCTCCTAGAGGAACACTAAATCAGTCAGGTTTTGGATACATGTTGCATGCAAATCTCTTGCATAATCATTGTAGTATTTCTGAAAATCCAACTGGCTGGCTATGCCTGCAAGAGAGGGTTGAGAAGCACTGAAATAGCAGACCTATACTAACTATTTTTACCTAAATATGGATCTTTGTTGAGTTTGTACACTGGTAGTTGATATCCCAGCAGGTGTGACTACAAACAGACACCTTCCTCCATGGAAACAATTAACTGGCGTTGCTTCAGGAGAGTGCCACGGCTATTTCATAACTGATCTCATTTGGCTGCAGCCTCTTAATTCCAATTGCCCACACAATAGATACCAGCCATAGGGATTAAGAAGCTCAGAATGCAGCATCACAAAAAGATCTTTTCTGAAAGCAAACAGAACCTGGAGGCCATCACAAAGCTCCTTCATACATCATTAATCCATGTTATCGGTACAGTTGTATACAAGAAAAAAGAAAAAAGAAAAAAAAAGAGATATCAAGCTGGTGAAACAACTTTAGGCTTTAATGCAAGTATTTAATCGTTACACTGAAATGCTGATGGTAACAATGCACAAACTGAATGTCCAATGCCTGTACTGACTAGGTAATTACAGCAATAAATACATAAATCCTACAATAAAATATTCACTAAAGCCCATAAAACAGGTCCAAATCTCATATAGGAAACCAATCAAAAGGGCAGCAGATGTTCATTCATACATTCAACTGGGGAGAAAAAGCCTAAGGACAATGTCTCATCCCGCTATGCGGCAACACAGAGCCATAGGGGAAACAAAGAACTCAACATCATTGGCTTAGAAAAACCAGCCCTTTTTAGTATTATAATCTTTTTCTGAAATTTATTAAACTTAACCGAACGTAATGTATTATAAGGCACCTCAGCAATACTTGCAGTTTGAACAACAGCAAAATATTACATCCCTGGTTGATTTGACTAGATTGTAAGCTCTATGAGCAGGGACTGTCTCTTACATGTCTGCGCAGCGCTGTGTACGACCTGTAGCGTTATACAAATGCTCAGTAGTAGTAATGTATGAATGAACATCTGCTGCCCTTTTGGTTGGTTTCCTATATGAGATTTGGACCTGTTTTATGAGCTTTAATGAATATTTTGTATATGTTGTGTGTGTAGAGGGACTGAAGGTCTGAGAGTATTGTGGTGATATTTGTATTTAACTCTCGGTGTGATATTTTGTTTTATAATGAATATGCATGAGAGAAAAATATGCATAAATTTGGTTTCCAGTGTATGCAAATCTCTTTTAAGCATATTCATTGTGCATATTCTAGAAATTCATCTTGCTGCAGAGTCCTCAAGCCAAGTTGGAGACCCCTGTCCTAAAAGGTGTTTTCTCTCTCTCTAAGCACCAAATACAACAAGTGGGGAAAGCAGGCAGAGCATGGCTCATGGAATTCTTTCCAACTCCTGCACACGCATGTGGGTCTTGTGTTTGGGTTTTGTCTGTGTGTGTGTGTCTCTCTGTTTTGTTTGTTTATCTGTTTTGTCTGTGTGTATATTTGTTTTGGGTGTGCTTGTGTATCTTAGATAGTAAGCCCTTTTGGGATGGGAAAATACCTAAAGTACCTGAATGTAACTAGACTTGAACTTTTGAGAAAGCTAAATCCAAATCCAGTTTCCTTTGTGAGCTAGTATGTCTACATGTGTTTATACGTATGTTTATATGTTTGTGTGGCCCGTGAATGTAAATGTCGCGTGTGTGTGTGTGTGTGCGTGTGTCTGTGTGTAGATGGATGTGTTTGTTTGTGTGTATGTGCATTTATATCTGTTTTGGTTCTCAGTGTGTCTGTGATCATGGGAGGAAATGAGAAGGGAGGGCTGATTGAAAGATGCAATTTTGCAACTGCTATGTTACCGTCAGTGTAACATTTGAACTTCTTTTCCTATTGAAATGCATTTTTGGGGGAGAAGAGGGCTTCATTTCTCTTCCACTTTCTACCACATGCAGAAAGTTAATTTGTAAAGCACATTCTCCATGGACAAGCATTATGAGCCAGCCATGAGTAGGTGTGTCACCCTCTGGGAATAGAGTAGCTCTCCAATAGCTCAGAGGAATTCAAATTCTTATTTGTTTTTTTAAATTCCTCTGAGCTTCTTATCCTTCCCCTTCCTGCCAGGTCCCAATAACCACATGCAGGAAGTTAATTTGTAAAGTACAGAAACTTCCCTCAGCTCATCTGCTCCCTTCCTGTGACTAGAGCAGCATTCCAATGCTCCACACCCACAGCCTTTACAATGGCTGGATCATGCCCACAGCCTCTGTAACGAGAGTTGCTTCCACTATTCCTGTCTCCAGTGGCTTTCATTGACTAAATCCTATCCACTGTTTCTGTTCCTGTAGTAGTAGTGTGTGTCTTCGAGTCAATGCTGACTCCTGGCAACCCAGAAGCTCCTGGGTTTTCTTGGCAGTGTGACCGGAAGTAGATTGCCAGGTCTTTCTTCCAAGGCAATGGAGGATTAAGTGACTTGCCCAAGGCCACAAGGAGTGCTAGTGTGAATCAAACCCTGCTTGTTTGGTTATCAAACCAGTGTTCTAACCACTAGGCTACTCCTCCATGCCACTCTGCGCCTTCTGCTCCTAGTTACACTGTAAGTAGGCAGGGCAGGCTCACTTACATAGGGAAAGGATTAGAGAACTTCATATAAACATTTTAAACTGTGAAAAATGAGCAGACATATTATGTTTCTTGCATCTGTGTATTATAAAAATGCGTACAATCCCCCAAAAAAGTCATATAGCTGTCAATCCTAACCTCTTGAATTTTAAGCATATCTAACAGAGTCCCCCCTATACCTTTTTGGGAACATGACAAGTACTTGTGACCTGGATTGGCCGCTGTTGGAAACAGGATACTGGGGTTGATGGACCTTGGTCTGACCCAGTGTGGCATAGCTTATGTTCTTATGTAATCTTGAACCCTAGGTATGTGCCTAGTGTGCCAGTGCTTTAATCTAGCCCTGCCCATTGCAACAGATACTAATGGCAGAATACACAGCAACCAACAGGAAAACTATGTGATTCAATCACTACTTTTCACAGTAGAATAAGACTGAGAAAAATGAAATATACATCTGAATAACTTAAAATGTAGCACATCAAAGTTAGGGATATATCAGTAATCCCTGTGTGTGCATATATCTATCTGTGGTGTGCAATGTGTGTGGTGGGAAAGTGTATGTGTGTGCATGAGCTATCTGTGTTTTTTAAGTATTGTATGGGGAAAGTTGGGGGTGAGTTATTTTTAGTGAGCGATTTTGGGGCCTTAGGGCAATTTGATGGGGTGGAACAGTTGTAGGGCAGTAGTTTAGGGAGAATAGGGGGGGGGGGGTTAATCAAGGTTTTGGGATAGTTACGGGAGGGGGTAGTTTTGGGGATGTGTAAAAAAGAATGACATCAATATGAAAAATCATATGACTGCAACTTCCCAGAGATTTAAGTTTTTGGAAACGAACCCTGGCCTTGAGTAAATCAACCCTGGTAAATTGTGCATTAATAATTAAAATAATTTGATCAATGAATATCTCTAGAACTAGTTTGAAATTGAACACTGGGGCAAAAGTTACCAGGATGTTCAATCAAGAGCAGATGATTCTTAGATGGCTGCAGCAAAAGGAAAGGCAATGTAGTTCTCTCAATAGCTCATTCCATATCATCCTGTTAGACCATCCAGAGAAATGAGTTGTGCTCCCCTACTAACAGATGTGGAGACAGAGAAACATTCCAGAGGTTTCTTATGATATCATTGTGCCATTAAAAGTGTGTGTCCCTAGGGGCACATTCAAGTATTTCTCTCTGTCTTCAGCAGATGGTGGGTGCAAGTTTTTACAGCTCTGATGAAATCTGGAAAAATAAAGAAAGATTGAGGAATGATTAATTGAGTTCACTTGTGAGCCAACACCCATGAGGTGACTTTCTCACTAGAGTGTAGCACTGGAGACTCCACTAGAGTCTCCCTTAAAACCTGTGCTCTTTTGAGTATTACCATAAGCAGGAGGGGGAATTGGTTCAGCTCCTCATTCTTATCATATTAAGGGCAAGATGAGCAGCCAGAAAATTGGATAAGGAGTTTGGAAAGGATTCTTCAAGCCTCTTACAACTTCACTGCCCCTCCCTCCTCCTTCTCTCCCTCGAAGATTCAAAGAGGCTCTTCAGAGGTATGTAATGGCATGTCTGGCAACAGAGAAGTAGCACTGAGCCTGGCATGGTTTTTACCTGTCTTGGGCTTCCTGGGGGTGAGTACCAAAACTAAGTGTCTGACTCAATTTCTGGGGGCTTCCTGACCTCATCTGCTGAATGGTGCACAAGTCAGGTGGGGTCTCTGTTGGTACTGTACTGGTTTTCCCGCATCATCTAGCTGCTTCTTGGTGTTGATTGCACCTCCCATGCTTTTTCCATGCCTCTTATGTACCTTCTCTCTGTGCACGTTTGTAGCGCAGTGTGTTGCCTGCATGGCCCTAGCACATCACACACAGTGTGCCTTTTCGGCATGCCCTGAGCCTGTGTTGCCCAGCTGCCAGTGCTGTTGAAGAGTCATATGCCTACATCTAAGAAGTGTTGCTTACTCTGCAGAAAACAGAGAACCTCATCGCTGGATTCTGGTGTCTATAATTCTTGCATGGAAGCTTCTGATGCACTCTTGGAGGGCCCATCTCCCCTCTGGCAGCGAGGAGACACAGCTGCCCTGGCCTTATCTTCACTGCAAGAGTCAGCAGACGTGGCAATTAAAAGGGATGATCCCAAGACCTTGAGTTTGAGCCCTTGTTCTTCTGGCTGCTCCCCTTCTCTTAAGGGTCCGATGGTCAATGTTTCCCTTGAGGATGGCTGTATTCCTGGCAGGGAGCTCACGGTCTCTGGGTTGTCCTCCCCAAAATTCCTCTCCTTTCTGCAGCAAGCTTGGACTTTCTAGCATGACAACTCAGACTCTGGAGCTTACAGGTCCTCTTGATCTCTTTCCACTTGCTCAGAAGAGGAGCCAGTGGCAAGTCAAAGCCCCGCTCGGGCACCACCTTCTAAGCACTCTCAGTGAAGATTGCAGCTTGGAGATTCAGATCAACCGTCCTTTGGCTGAGGCCTGGAGTCCAGCCCTGACACCTCCAGTGATGAATCCAACCTGAAGGACGAGATGTCTTCCCCTTCAGAAGATCACGACGAATCTGGTATTATCCACCTGTTCAGGAAGGACAAACTGTTCTGACAAACTGTTGAAACTGATCTTGTGCATAGTTATAAGTTCCTGTTCTGTTGAACTTTGTTATCTTCACTAAGGTTTTGTGAGGTCGGAGAATCCAGACCATTTGCTTGGGTACGAATACTGGAGTATGCTTCTAGGGACACAGGCTGTTAATGGCACAATGATGTCATAAGAAGCCTCTGGAATGTTTCTCTGTCTCCACATCTGCTGGTAGGGGAATACAACCAACTTGTCTGGACTAATCTAGCAAGACTCAAAGAAAGGACATTATCTGGTAAATAAAATGTCACCTTATCTTCTGTTTAAGTTGTTTATTTGTAACTCATAAATTTTCACTATAAGTACTGTAATATTTATTTATTTATTTTAATTTATTTATTTACAGTTCTTCTATACCGCACTTTTTAGTATCAGTGCAGTTTACAAGTAACAAAATATTGCCACAGACAAATGGCCTTAGGCTTAGGCTTACATTGTAAGAGGATGGATAACTTGGAGATGTAACTGGGGAAACTATGTACAATTGCAGTATACATTTATTAATATATTTCTTGCTTATGTGTTTTATTTAGACCATTGCCAAATGGATCAAAAAAACACTGCTGATTTCTCCCCATAAAGAGCACAACTCTAGAAGTGAATGTATTAATCACTAATGCTAGAAGACATCAAACCTAAATTGCTAATACTAGAGGAGATAAAAACCTAAGCTTTCTTTAGAAGCTCAAATGATAACTCTTGGAGTTTTATACTTTGGACATATCATGCAAAGAGAAAAATCATTCCAGAAAGACATTATGCTTGGCATGGTTGAAGGTCAATGCAAAAGAACGAGGCTCACAATGCGATGGATCAATACAATAACAGCAGCTATGGATGCCACTCTATCAACAATTTGCTGCCTAACTAAGACCGAACACAGTTTAGGACAACTATCCAGACGGTTGCCATGAGTTAGCCTCAACTTGACAGCACTTAACAACAACAATTTTTCAGCTCCAGTCTATTTGAACAGTTATTTGTTGCTCTTGTACTTATACCCTTATTATTTCAGTGTAACAGTTTGTACTAACTATTCCTAAACTATTTCTCAATTACGATACCCTGGGTGGTGTTTGACTAACAGTAGAGTCAAACAGTAAACTCCAAGTCTTATCTTTTATTCTTTCACCCAAATGACATCCTTCAAACACCTTTACAAATACACAACACTCATCAGACCAAAACTAACCTCGCATGACACTGTAAATAGACCAAGTTTGCTCCTACGGCAGCCAATGCTATGTATATAGTTTTAAAAGTTCTAAATATGCACATAATTATTAATCCTGTTAAATGTATATAATTCTAAACCTGTTGTATGTATATAATTTTAAGCCTGCTATATGTAACTGTTGCTTTGCTATGCTCAAGTTATAATGTAAACCGCTACTGATCGCTGGAAGAAGCGGTATAAAAATGTAACCAAATAAATAAATAAACCATGAGAAACTCTGGGCCACATTAAGAAACATAGGTAAACCAGAACATCTGATCGTTCTCTTGCACAGTCTTTACATTGATCAAGAAGCAAGAGTTCGAATGGAACAAGGAGAAACAGAATGGTTTAAGATCAGCAAAGGTGTACGACAAGGCTGCATACTTTTCCACTACCTGTTTAATTTATATGCAGAACATATCATCAGAGAAGCAGGACTGTATGAAGACAACAGGAGTGTGAAGATTAGTGGGAGACTCGTTAACAACCTTTGCTATGCTGATGATACCACATTACTGGCTGAAAGTGAAGACGATCTGAAAAATTTGCTTATCAAGATCAAGGAACATAGTCTTAAAATGTGTCTGCACCTTAATGTAAAGAAGACAAAGATCCTGACAACTGACAAAATCAACAAGTTCATGGTGTACCTGAACTCCGAGCAGCCTCAGGCCTATCAGACTCTGCACAAAAGCCACAGGATTGCAATCTGGGCCAGGGTAGCCAGACCTATCTTCACTGCTGCACCAGTCCATACCCCTTAATATCAGCTGATGGCAGACAAATACTGGATTCTCTCAGTCATGCAAAAGCAGATTTACTCAAGTGATGACATCACTACAATTTGTTCAAGTCTTCCTCTACTCACTCACAGGATCAGGCCAACTATCAGGAAAACTAGGCAGTTGTCTTGGGCAGCAATTTCAGGGGGGGGGGCAGCAAAGAGCAGGGCATTCAAAGATAAACAATAGATTCTGAGAGTCAGTGGGGGCATAAGACCTAAGGTTTGCCTAGGTCGCTAACCTCTTGAACTAATTCTGAGGCAGCCCTGCTCACTCATCTCAACTAGCTGTTTCATAAAAGACCAAAGGATGGCACAAGGGTCCAATGGCAGGAGGCTCTTGAATAGGTGGCATGACATGAAAAAGCCCTTCTATGAATCTCAAAACCAGGGGTGTATTTTCAGACTTTCAGGCTTGAAACTCAATAAGAACATATGCAGAAGGCTAGGAAGTATGGGCCCATTATTGAAAGCGATTAATGCAGTTAATAGATTTGCTAACCACCTCAGTCACAGTGACTGGAACATTCATCGGCACTAATATCCCTGGGTGCCATTGATGAAAGCCCTGACACTAGCCAGCTAGGGCTGGGGTGTTCCAGGGACAGAGTGGAGGTGGCACACGGTGATAACCGGGAAGCAGCAATACTCAGCTGCTGTCTGGTTATCGCTAAGCAGAGAAAGTTAGATACCTTATAGGCTGGCCTAACGTTCGACGCCAAAGCTAACCGGGCAGCGGTTGATATCGCTGCTATCCAGTTAGCATCTCCGATATCCAGCTGACTGATATATTGAATGCCAGTGGTGGAATGTGGTCCCGGCACTGAATATCCGGGCTTAGGTTAAAACATCCATACTAACATACACAGAAAGGTTTATGCTGAAAGTTTGTTTTCTATTTTTTGGCAAAAGATGTGAAAATTACCCCAAATCATTGAAATTGTGTGCAATAGAAAAGAACTCCCTTGAAATATTACTGGTAAAACCTAGAATGGGTGACATTTGTGCTGAGGGCTTACAGCTAGATCAATTTTTAGCCTGCTTTCAAAAGTGTGAAGCTAATGTTTGTGTGTGCTTATCCATGGGTCCTTCCTCACTCCAACAACATTTTAGTTCAGCTTTCTAGCGACACCAAATTTTCAAGGCATATCAGGGAACACAAGAAAATCCTGACAGGATATATTATTTTTATCCACATCTTGGTACATCCATTATGGAAAGTAGGATTGATTAGTTCTACATGAAACTCCTTGTTCTCAATTATAACAGGCTAAAGTAAACATGATCCAAGTAGTGATAGCAGTGACTGCTTCATTAGTCATGTAGCTTATCCACCCACCTCACCGTAATAGAAAAGGGATCAACATTTTCCTTTTCACAGACACAGGTGCACTTTTCGCTTCAAAGAGAAGGCTTAAGGATGGTGAAAGGTGTGTGAGTGCAAACCAGTTCTGATTCACAGCATATTGAAGAGAACTTGGCTTTCAGAAACCTGAACTGCAAGACTAGGTAAAATTTCCCTTGCTTTTGGCAGTATTTTACAAAGGGAGTCTTGAAGGACTATCAAAAGGGACTGTTACAACTGGAAGTAGATCTACACTTATGAGTATAATCTTCTTGAATAAACTCTAAATCTTGGGGTAAAAGGGACTTCTTGGGGTTAAAGTTGATAAATCTGTGTATTTTAGAATTCAGTGTTCTTACTGAGTCAGTCAGGTCTTAGTACCACCAGTGAGCTTTGTATTTAAAAAGCAGTGTATAACTTTGCATAGAACATAAAATAAGACTAAATACACTTTGAAATAAATTCCTTTCTAGAGAGTTTTTCATTTAAATCAAATGAGAGCATAGCTTAACCTAGAAAGTAAAATAGAGTAAATAGTTACTGAAATAAATTTGTTTCTAGAGAGCTTTTTTACTTAAATCAAATCAGAATATAGCTTAGCATACAAGTAGAATAGTCTGTGAGTAGAAAGAAAAATAAACTTGTTTCTAGTGACCTTTACAAAGAGCCCTTCTAATTAGGAGGCAAAAGATCTGTGAAGCTGCCGTAAAGGCAAATGACAGATCAAAGGGGCAATTTAAAAGGCCCCTTCTATCAAAGCAAGGGCTGTGTGAATTACCCAGGAAATTGGTAAGACTCTGCCTTAGAAGCATAGGACAGAGCACTGTGTAGCAGCCAACTTTTAATGTCTTCTTTCCCTCCCTCCCTCCCCCACTCCCACCCACCCCTGGCATAATCGTAGCTTTATAGGTGCTTAAACCTCCGAAAGGGAAGGAGATGCCCCTATTCACTCTCAGGTGCAGCTGTTTATCGTCATCAGGCAAACATTAAGGATCTGAGATTAACTGATCTTGAGGTGAACAAGTCTATTAAATGTTATTAGGTATAGTTTTATTAGTATAAGTACCTCCAGCAAACATAAGTAAGTAAACAACTTAAATACATAAACATAACCTTAAAACTAAGATGCAAGCAGGCCAGTAGCGGGATGGTGGCTTTCCAGTCTTTTGCATTGAGTATCACATGTATGATTTTCTCCCAGTGAGGGGAGGGGTCTTACATGTGCACTAGGTGCAAGGAGCTCTTTGCTCTCAGGAAACAAATCCGATCTCTGGAGGCTAGAGTAGCAGACTTGGAGGACATAAGGAAGATAGAGAGGTACATAGGCAAGACCTACAGAGATGTAATACTGCAGTCCCACCCCCAGTCTGGCAGCATCCCTGTTGCCATGCAGTAGAGAGGTCACGTGTCAAGAGAACATCACCCTGTTGTGGCAGGAAGTGATCCTGTAGCTAGGACCTGTTCTCCAGGTGATGTAAAACCCTCTCGCACTGGGGAGGTTTCTCCAAGGCCATGTGCCTATGAGGGAAGGGTTATAGTTGGTGATTCGATCATTAGGCATGTAGATAGCTGGGTGGTTGGTGGACGTGAGGATCGCCTGGTAACATGCTTTCCTGGTACGAAGGTAGTGGACCTTACGCGCCACCTAGACAAGGTCTTAGATTGCGCTGGGTAGGAGTCTGCTGTCTTGGTACATGTTTGTTCCCCAGTTCCTAACAAATGCAAAACCCTCTTCCTTATACCATTATCACCAAACATGTACCAACGACATAGGAAAGTGTGGTAGGGAGGTTCTGGAGGACAAATTTAGGTTTTTAGGTAGGAAACTGGAATCCAGAACTTTTAGGGTAGCAGTCTCCGAAATGCTTCCAGTTCCATGTGCAGGACCCAAAAGGCAGGCAAAGCTCCAAAGTCTCAATGCGTGGATGAGATGATGGTATAAGGATGAGGGTTTTGCATTTGTTAGGAACTGGGGAACATTCTGGGGAAAGGAGGGGCTTTTCCGAAGGGATGGGCTCCACCTTAACCGGGATGGAATCAGGCTGCTGGCATTAACCTTTAAAAAAGAGATAGAGCAGATTTTAAACTAGTTAATAGGAGAAAGTCAACAGTCACCCAAGAGTGCATGGTTCGGAACAATGTATCCTTGAAGGATACTAGCAAAAGATTGAAGTTAGGGCATATCGACAGAGAGATTCTAATAAAGACAAAAGTAACTCAAATGCTCTCAACTATGGAGCAGACAGAGCTTAAAGATTCCAAATTATCACTGCCTGCTGATAACCAGATTAATATGAATAAAATACAGCCTCTAAAATTCTTATATGAAAGTGCCAAAAGTCTAAAAGATAAGATGGGAGAGTTAGAATATATAGCACTAAAAGAGAGGTTAGATATGATTGGTATCTCAGAGACATGGTGGAAGGACGACAACCAGTGTGACACTGTGATATCTGGGTTCAAATTATATCGTAATGATAGAGCAAATCAAATTGGTGGAGGGGTTGCACTCTATGTTAGAGAGGTCATTGAGTCACAAAGGATTAAAGTTTTGCAGGAAACAAAATACACTATAGAATCTCTATGGATTAAGATTCTATGTAAAAAGGGGAAGGGGAAGACAATGGCAGTGGGGGTATACTACTGATCGCTTGGCCAGAATGAGCAAATGGCTCAAAGAAATCAGAGAAGCAAACAAAAGTTACAGCACAGTAATAACAACAGGTAATTTCAATTACCTGATATCGACTGGGTCAGTGTCACAGCAAGACATGCTAGGGAGATAAAGTTTCTAGGTGAAATAAATGACTGCTTGGAGCAGCTGGTTCATGAACCGACAAGAGGGAAAGCCATTTTTGGACCTAGTCCTTAGTGGAACACAAGATCTGGTACAAGAGATAAGGGTGTTGGGGCCACTTAGCAATAGTGATCATAGCATGATCACGTTTGATTTCATAAATGGAGGAAGGACGGCAAGGAAATCAACAGTACTACCTTTTAACTTTTAAAAGGGAGACTATGATAAAAATTTTTGGGGAAACTGCTAGGTACGTACGACCTAGATTGGCCACTGTTAGAAACAGGATACTGGGCTTGATGGACCTTGGTCTGACCCAGTATGGCATATCTTATGTTCTTAAAATGAGGAAAATAGTTAAGAAAAACCTAAAAGGAGCAGTTGCAAAGGTAAAAGTTTTACATTAAGCATGGGTGCTGTTTAAAAATACTATCTTGGAAGCCCAGACCAGCTGTATTCCACGCTTTACGAAAAGTAGAAGGAAGTCCAAAAAACTGACAGCGTGGTTTAAAGGTCATGTCAGAGAGGCTGTTGCCAAAAAAGCATCTTTCAGGAAATGGAAAAAGGAGCAAATGACGAAAACTGGAAAGATAAGCACTAGCAAGTTAGATGCAAGGCATTGATAAGGCAGGCAAAGAGAATTTGAGAAGCTTGCTGTGGAAACAAAAACGCATAATAAAGACTTTTTCAAGTATATTCGTAGCAAAAAAGCCTGTGAGAGAGTCAGTTGAACCATTAGATGATGGAGGGATAAAAGGAGCACTAAGAGGGGACACGGCCATAGCAGAGAAACTCAATGAATTTTTTGCTTCGGTCTTTACTGAGGAAGATGTAGGGATGTTATCCATGACTGAAATGGTATTAAAGGTGATGCTGCAGACCTTTTGAAAGAAATATCGATACACTGGGAAGATATATTACAACTATTTGATAAATTGAAGAGTAGCAAATTTATTTATTTATTTATTTATTTAACAGGGTTTTTTTTATACCGCTTTATCATTTCAATCAAAGCAGTTTACATTGTAACTTAAACTTGTACTTTAAACAGGGACATTGATAACTTGGATTTTTATGAGCAATGGATTGTATACATCCGAGCAATGGATTGTATACATCCGAGGGTGTTGAAAGAACTGAAATATGAAATTGCAAACCTATTATTAGTAATCCGTAAAATGATCTGTAATACCTGAAGATTGAAGGATGGCCAATGTAACGACAACTTTTAAAAAGCGTTCCAGAGGTGATCCAGGAAACTACGGACTGGTGAGCCTGACATCAGTACCAGGAAAAATAGCAGAAACCATTATGAAGAACAAAATTACTGAACATGTAGATAGTCATGACTTAATGGGAGACAGCCAACATGGCTTTAGCCAAGGAAGGTCTTGTCTTACTAATCTGTTATGTTTTTTTGAAGGTGTAAATAAACAGGTAGACAAAGGTGAGTCGGTTGATATAGTGTATCTGGATTTTCAGAAAGCCTTTGACTAGGTCCCTCATGAGAGTCTCTTGGCGAAATGAAATAGTCATGGAATAGGAGGAAGTGTACTACTGTGGATCAGGAACTGGTTAAAAGATAGAAACCAAAGGGTATGGCTAACTAGCCAATTTTCCCAATGGAAAAAGGTGAATAGTAGAGTACCCCAAGGATCTGTGCTGGGTCTGCTTCTTTTTAACATATTCGTAAATGACCTGGAAATGGGAAAAACAAGTGAGTAATCAAATTTGCAGATGACACAAAAATTATTCAAAGTTGTTAAAACCCAAGAGGATTGTGAAAAATTACAAGATGACCTTTATAAATTGGAAGACTAGATGTTCAGATGGCAGATGAAATTTAAAGTGGACAAGTACAAAGTTATGCACCTAGGAAAGAACAATCCAAACTATGATTACATGATGCAAAATTCCACATTAGGAACCACCATCCAGGAAAAAATATTTAGGTGTCATCGTGGATAACATGCTCAAACCCTCCACCTAGTGTGCAGTGGCGGCCAAGAAAGCAAATAAAATGCTAGGAACCATAAGGAAAGAAATGGAGAATAAGAACAAAAGATATTTTAATGCCTCTGTATCGTTCCATGGTGTGACCGCACCTTGAATATTATGTGCAATTCTGGTCGCCATATCTTAAAAAGGATATAGCATTATTAGAAAAGGTACAAAGAAGAGCCACCAAAATGGTAAAGGGGATGGAAGGATACCCCTATGAGGAGAGGCTAAAAAGGTTAGGGCTCTTCAACCTGGAAAAGAGATGGCTGAGGGGAGATATGATAGAGGTCTATAAATTAATGAATGGATGTAGATCGATTGTTTACGCTATCAAAATATAGAAAGACTAGGGGACATACAATGAAGCTATACAGTTATATAACCTATTTAAGACTAATAAGAGAACTTTTTTTTACCTCAATGCGTAATCAAACTCTGGAATTCGTTACTGGAGGATGTAGTAAAAGCTGTTAATGTAGCGGGGTTTAAAAAAGGTTTGGACAAGTTCCTGGAGGAAAGGTCCATAAACCATTACTAACGGGTACCCGGGAAATCGACTGCTTGCTCCAATACAAGCTTTGTGGAACCTGTGTCTTTTGGGTAAACTGCTAGGAACTTGTGGCCTAGACTGGCCACTATTGGAAACAGGATACTGGGCTTGATGGACCTTGGTCTGACCCAGTATGGCATATCTTATGTTCTTAAGTCCGACTTCCATACAGATCTAGAGTTTAACAATAAGAAAAATGAAAGTATTCCTTCTTTCCTTGGAGCACATCAGGACAGTTTTTAGACTAGAGAGGATCCTGATGCAGTAATGTAATGTGGGACTCTGTGTCCCGACAATGTTTCTTTGCCATACTTTTCCAGCATCTTCCCCTTGCATTGTAAAGAAATGGTGTAGGGAAAAGTTAGTGCCCATATGCCTGACCCAGCTCACCTCTCTTGCTGCCAACCCATTTTAAAAAAGCTATCTTTAGGACTGTGTGGGCCTCTCCAGCCACAGAACCCGATGCGCCTGCGCCTATTTTGACGGCTTAAAGAGAGCCCTGGGGCACAGGACAGGGAAGCAGTGAAGTGATATTTTCCGTGATAAGAGGTTATAAAAAGACGCTTGATTTGTCAAGTCAAATGCTAATTAGATTAACACTAATAGCAGAAACAGAGAAGAAGTTCCATTTTTTGATGGCTGAAGACAATGCTAAACCAGATGTACCAAAGGTTTTCCTTGTACATCTGATACTTTTGTGTGCTGTTTCTCATGCAACAGTCATCCACTATTGTAGATTCATCTCTTTTTCTCTTGCTGTTGACTGTGCAGGTTTTTAGCTTAGTCTCTCACACTCAACGTATTTCCCAGCTATTGTCTGCAGAGCTGTTCAGAATTCTTCTGAGGAGCACACACAGTAATTATTATTTTGCATTATTAGGCAGAGTTATTATTCTTGTAGAATGGTTCCCACTGATCTCAAGATACTGGACTTTTGCTTGCAGCCAAAGAGAAATGATCCTTTAATGATATATATTCATCACCGCCTGGCCCATACATTCCACACATCCTAGGACACTGTTCTACAGTATCTGCAGTAAGCAACTAATAAATGCCTAACAGTCTATGTAGCACTGGTAAAACACAAAAAAAGAAATACTTCTAAAGCAATTCCACTGCTGCAGATCAAAACCACACATCTGTCAGTCACAAAGCAGCTTTTTTATTGAAGTGTAAAGTGAAATAAATCTTCCACAACAGTGAACACCAATGAAAATACACACATCATGAACAAAAACTCACCCAAAACTGCACCTTTTCTTTTGAAAGGGGACTAAGCTTGGAAACACTTCTTTGGTTGCTCAAGGTCAAGCTATTTATCAGTAAATTCAGCAGCAGAACTGCAGCCTTTAAGCTGGTTACAGTCTGTTTGTTGTATTGAACACCTTATCAGCTTTTCTTTAAAGCAGAGACATTCAACACAGCCAATCTGCCCAATTGTTTTTTCTTTCTGCTTCTCTACCCTTTTGCATAGTTGAGCATATAAAAATTCCCACACTTAAAAGCACCACCAACAGTTCTCATCTCTATGTTGTTTATTCACCTTCTCAAATGCTGTTCTGCTACTGTCCTCTTTCTGTCCCAAGCATGTTTAAATTTCTGCTATCACCTCCACTAGTAGACCATTCCGAACAATACCTACTTAATCCAACACCAAAGCCTTACCCTCCCCATGTCTCACCAGCAGGTTTTGTATAGAGCTACCAAAATTAGTGAAGCTGTTAGTCAAACATCTGGTCATCCAATGCTCACTGGCTTTACAGTTGCAACTGTGTGGCCACTCCATAGAGATTACCTCAGCCTCATTGGAAGCCTAATAACAGCCATACCACTTCTACAGTATTAGCATTATAAACAAAAAGTATCGAGACTTGTACAATAACACAAGAAGTATAACACTGACAGTTATTGCACTTAGGGGCTTGTTTACAAAGCCGCGGTAGCGGTTTGCGATCGTAATCGGAGCCGCGGCCCCATTGATTTCAATGGGGCCGCGGCTGCGATCGCGATCGCGAACCACTACCGCGGCTTTGTAAACAAGCCCCTTAGTCTCCTTCAAAGTAGTCCCCTTCCGATAAAACACACTTTCTCCAGCGTTCCTGCCACTGCTAGAAACAATTTTCAAATGCCTCTTTCATGCCTTCTTATCTAAGCAATAGAACACAAACAGTAAAAATTGGTAACATGACATCTGAGACATACAATCAGGATCTAGGTCTCCCTCAGGGATCGGCATTATCAGCACTCCTTTTTAATATCTACATAAAGCATGTCTGCAATATATTTAAAAAATTCAAGGTTTATTACCACTTATATGCAGACGACATAATGATGTACATCCCATTTACAATCCCCAACATACCACTCCAATTGCTCACAGAGTGTTTTAATGAACTCTCTACATGGCTAAATGAAAATAACCTCTACATCAATCATGCAAAAACAGAAGCCCTAATTGTAACAAAAAAACCTCTCATACTCACCTCCCACACACATTACTCTACAAAACCAAGAAATCAAACTAAAAAATGAGGTACGATATCTAGGTGTAATACTTGACACACACCTTAACATGGAAACACATATAAGAAACACAACCAAGAAAGTATACTTCAAACTTAAAGTCCTAAAGCAACTTCGCCCACTAACGCACTTACAAGACTTCCAGCGCATAATACAAGCCATAATTACTCCCCATTTTGACTTTGCAAACCTAACACTACTAGGCACAACAAAACAAAACTTGAAAAGACTCCAAATTGCACAAAATGCTGCGGCTAGAACCATTATGAAGGTCCCCCCATTTCAACACATCACACCGATTCTGGCGTACTTACACTGGCTACCTATACAAAGCCGAATAATATATAAATCTCTAATAACTACATTCAAAACTCTAAACAACATGCCTCCACCTACTCTATTCAACCTAATCACTAAAGAACCTACCAAATCCCAACACAGGAGAGATCACACAAACAAACTAAAGACTCCAAAGGAATTTATAAAAGCCAGAAAGACAACAAACAATAAAGCATTCTCACATGCAGCACCCATTCTATGGAATGCCCTTCCAGACGAAATTAGATCTCTCTCAGAGATCATTGAATTCCGCAAAAAACTCAAAACACACCTGTTCACCTCACACTACGGACATCTATCAAACACCTACCCAACAAGAAAACGGATAATACAAGGTCAGTCCTCTTAAGTCAATTCGGTCTTGACATAGGATTTGAAACCCAAATGCTTATATATTACGACTCAACCATGTTTCACTCACAGCTGTATATAGTTTTCTCTCTGTTCCATGTAAACAGTTCATATTGTTTCAAGTAATGTAATTTAAGATGTTATGGTTTAAAGCTGTTCTATGTAATGTAATATAAGTTGTTTTAAATTGTTCCCTGTATTAACAGATGTTGACCTGTTACATTGTTGTTCTATGTAAACCGCACCTGATCTCTGGAAGGTGCGGTATATAAGAAACTGTTAATTAAATTAAATTAAATGATGCTGTGAAGCTGCTGTGTTGAATTTTGCTTAATGGTCTCCGAATCATCTGATCTCCTTCCTTTCAGTGGTAATTTCAGTTTCGGAAACAAGAAAAAGTCAGGGGTCAGGGGTGTACAGAGGCTGACGGACTTGCTCGATAATGGTGCTTGGCCAAGAACTACTGGACAAGATGTGATGTGTGAGCTGGGGCATTATCCTGATGAGGCAACCATTCACCATTCCTGTGCAACTCTGGCCTCTTATGATGAACTGCATCTCTCAAACGAGTCAGAACTTGGATGTAGTACTCCTTAGGGATGGTTTGGCCTTTTGGAGCATACTCATGATGAACAATACCCTGGTAATCAAAGAAAATGTGAGCATGACCTGACGGGTTTTCTTGGGTCTGGGAGAGTTTGGAGTCTTCCATTGTGAGGACTGAGCCTTAGTTTCCAGGTTATAACCATAAACTCAGATTTTATCAAAAAGATTACTGGTGATGAATCATGAGTCATTTTCAGTGCATTCCAAAATCTCCCTGGCTGCAGACAGTTGATCTTCTTTTTGGTCAGGGGACAGGATTTTCGGCACGAATTTTGCAGACACATGTCTCATCCCCAAACTGACAGTAAGAATAGACTGTACCAACCTGAAACTGATGTCCATGTTCTCAGCTAGCTCTCTGATATAGTCAATTAATGATTTGAGTGTATTTCAGCATGCGCTGCTTCAACTTTGTCTTCATTCCTGCTCCTGGGTGGACTTTCAGAACGTTCAACAGCGTCAACATTTTGGTGGCCCTCTTGGAAACATTTGTACCAGTCATAAACTCGAGCACAACTCATGCATTCATCACCATACACTTGCTGTAACTTGTCATAAGTCTCTTTGCATGAATCTCCAAGTTTCTGGTAGAAGTTAATGCAAATTCGCTGTTCAATTTTTTCACTCATCGTAAATCTGACAAACTGCTTTTATACGATACCGAGCATCATATGATTAAAAAAAAGTACAGGTATGATACAGCCATGCTACACTGTGCAAATGCAGAGCACATAACTAGATAAATGCATGCTTAATAGCATTGTCGTTCAACTTATTATTATAAAGCTACACAACAAGTTTTGATACTTTTTAATCACAACTCATAGTTGCTCTGTCCAAGTTACCCCAGTCTTCTTGAAAGCCTGATATAGTTGCATCAACACTCTCTACATGAGCATGGATTTGTGTTTTCCTCATTTTGATCCTCTAAAGTTTCATATAACTTAACAATACACAAGCCTCCTCTTCTACCATCTGTTATCTACCACCTGCCTTTACCATGGACTCAGTGGGCCTGATTCCGTCCCAGACGTAGATCCCCTCTGTACTCCAGTCTGAATCGGACGTACAGAGGAGATTGCGATTCTGATCCAGCAGGGCACGTCTAGTCCCGAGGGATCATAATTGCTAATATTTTCGCATGTGCAGGCCAGGGCTGCGATTCAGTCCAGGCTGCACGTGCAGGACTGTCCCTGGCTAACTCAGTCAAAGCTCCTCAATGGAGCTACGGCGCCACTGCACAGCAGCTCCATTGAAGAGCTGCGATGCTGGCTGCCGGATAACGCTAATTCCCCACAACCTGACCCCCGATATGGCCTCCTATGGCCAGGGCCGGGCTGTGGGGAATGTCCACCGCCCCCCCCCCCCCCGCCCCATCCGCACCTCGGCATTTAAAATATGACACGTCCAGGGAAGTTATTCCACCTTGGAGGTGGTATAACTTTCCCGCACATGTCACTGGCCCTAGACATATATGGCCGACATTAGAATCAGCCCTGTATGTCCAGTGCCGGCGACTGCCCAGACTCCGCCTAGAATCCGCTTCCGAGCCGCCCCTTCCTTGCCCCCGTCTAACTTCCCCGCACAACTGGCGGGAAGTTAGTCGGGGCCGGGTGACAGCACGAATAGTGGGGATGGACGTACCGTTGAGCCGTTCATCCCCGCTATTCATGGCACAGAATAACCCCCAGTGTGAATTGTAAGCATGCCTAAATTTGGTTTTTATACTCATATCCAGTACTTATATTGATTAGCTATGCATCTACCACCCTTTCACTGAAGTATTTTTCTCATGTTTCCTCTGAATCTTCATCCCTGCAACTTCATATCATGACCTCTCTCATTTGATATCCTACCAGTCTGTTGGCATTAACTTGCCCATCAACTCTGCAGTACATTCCATGAAGTGCGGCAACTTTGGCAGTATTTAAATTATTCAAAAATGTGTAATAATTTATTTATTTAACAATTTTTCTATACTGCCTTATCTTAAAATCAAGGCGGTTTACAATGAACTTCAATTTACAGAAAACTTTCAATAGGAACAATTAAAAGCTTTATCCCAATACAGAATAACTTCCTTAGCAAACATAGGGAAGGGGAGAACAGGGAATGATAAAGTATAACTTATGTACAATGCAATGTGTATGTAGGAGTTTATGAGGGGGAGCATCAAGTTTCATTGAAGTGCTCGATAAAAAGAAGGGTCTTAATAATATCAAAAATACTATGATTATATAAACTTTTATATCATTGCCTGGTTTCAATGCTTACTATTTCCAACACGAGCCATCACAATATGCCACCTGCTTATCTGGCTGCCCACCAACCAATGGCAGAACAGGAAAATTCACAACGACCAAAGACATATTAGCTGAACTAATCTTTTAGCTACTGATTGAGGATCTATAGATCTGTACATATCTGACAAACTGTACAGGAAAGTTGGAATATATTAATCATTTCCACCCTGAGGTGACTGCATATCCCATAACACATTATTTCTGGACTGAATTGAAACAACAAAAATCTTTGTCTGGGGGGGTTTCTATGAAAATTTTATATACATCTTTATTTTGTTTTGCTACAGTCTATTTTGCTACATTTATTGAAATACAAGAATTTTGTTATTGTTGCCTTTACAGTGTCTGCATGAAACATATGCAGCTTTTGCTACATGACCCTCTCCTGTTTCTAAACCAACTCTTCTTCTTGCCTGACTCCATCCTTCAGATAAAACTGAAAAGCTACATTCTAATCCTCACTCAGCACTCACAAATTTAAAATACAATTATTAATTATCAAACTGTATAATTTAATTCAACGTAAAAAGGAAGAAGAAAGATCTCCAATTTTCAATCATGGACGATAAATGCTATATACTCAGTTCAGAGTGTATTCGGTCAGAGAAAAACATCCTTCATAAAGTTCAAAACAGAAGTGGATTATCAATGTTTCAGGGGTCAGTATAATAATTATTTGTTGTTGTTAAGTGCCGTCAAGTCGGTGTTGACTCATGGCAACCCTCTGAATAGTTGTCCTAAACTGTGTTCAGTCTTCAGTCAAGCGGCTCATTGTTGATAGAGTGACATTCATAGCTGCTGTTATTATATTGATCCATCAAAACAACCAATAAGCCCTCATTTCAGAAACGTTCACATAGCCCCAGCTTTTAGAGTTCGTCCTTTAGCAGTTCATGCTATAGTCAGGTTGTACATCTATCCACATGGTGCCGGCATGGGAGTTTCAAAATTATTTATTTAATTAATTATATATTTTAAAGGATTTATATACCGCTTTATCCTGAAATCAGTGCACACTTAGCACCTTATGTCTGCTTAAATTTCTTATAGTGGGACTGGTTAAGCAGAAGGAGGAGGAAGAAAAAGGGGATATTACCTTTGAGGAATAAGAAAGTCCACCAGCCAGAGAGTTAATTTGTCCTGTTGGGAATATAGTGGGTGAAGAGGACTATCTTGTAAATCTGGGTGGGAAAAAGGCCGCCATCCTTCCAGCAGTGGGTAAACCAAATGCATAATTAGACATAAACAGAGGGATATGTTTATAAGACACCTCAATGGTCCAGATATAAATAGCTTTGGAATCAGTTTAAACAAAAATTCCCTAGGGGGGTGGATAGGGGGTCAGGGGAGGAGGACAGGGTGGGAGACTAGGTGGGGTGGTTGTTGGGAGATGGGTAGCACAGCAGGGGGGTCCTGTCACAAAACAAAACAAAAAAAAAGGTTTATGTCTACATGTATACTAAATATGACAGATGCCTATGGCCAGGGGGCATCTATTATTCTTATTGTTCTTGAAGCTGTTTATGTGACCATATTTGTGGCTGTATGTTTGGTTAAAAGGAAATAAAAATGTTAAACAAAAAAATAAATAAAATTAATTTTTTCTTAACTTCCAAATGAGTACCCGTTGCTTAACCCTGGGAGTACCGATGGGGTCAAAAGTGACCCCATTGCAAGTTTCACAATGCGTATCTCGGAAACTAGTTGTTCAAGAATGCAATCTTTTTATGACTTTTCACATGTCAATATTCTCTTTATATTGTGCCATGAGAGGAATAATTTTCATCCGCTAGGTGACGCTAGTGATGAATTGCAGCACAGAGTACCAGTGGGGGTCATTTTTGACCCTAGTTGCTTACGTCCAGTTTGGATCGTGATACAATTTGCAGTTTTGTGAATTTTTTAATCTGACAAAGGTATTTATCATTAATTATGTATCATTTATTTTTTGTACTCTTATGTTATGAAAATTACACATTTTCTGTAATTGATATCATACGTTCTCTCATTGTTTCCGATGAAATCTAAAGGCTTTCAGCTCGTTCATCACGATTATTGTACACCTATAGTAAAACTGCTTTGTGCTTTATTCAACTTTATCTTTGTTTATTTATTTTAGGTTATTGTTTATGATGTCAAAACGAAAGTATTCAGCTGCCCAAGTAAGAGAAATATTGCAACGAGATGCTGACAGTGACGGCTCTGATGATATCTGATGATGATGATGCAGCATATTCAGCAAGTGAGGAAGCATATCAGCCAAGTTCAGGCGATAAATCTGATGATGACAGTCATGATTCAGATGGCGACAGCAGTTAGTCGCCAAGTGAATGTGAGACTGATGTTGAGCCGGTAACATCGCCTGCAGCAAAGAGTCAAGTTACAGGTCGAGGCAAAGGTCGAGGCTGTGCTGGACGGGGAAGAAGGCAGGAGTCCTCGGTGTCAGTATCATCTGTGAGGAATCTTAGCTGTGGTCGTAGAGGAGCTAAGAGGTCATCAACTATAAGCACAAATGTTGCCATTGAAGCCTATGTATCTAAGGATGCCACATCATGGAACAGGAAACCTATAAAGCAAGCTGCTGGAAGATACACCAGAACTAATGTCATGCCCGTACAACAAGGTCCTACAAGGTATGCTGTACGAAATGTTGATGGCCCTCTCGCAGCATTCCACTTGTTCATGAGGAAGAACTTATTGAATGAAATCATGATGTGGACGAGCAAACAAGGAAGACACATTTATGACGACACCTGGAAAGATTTGACAGACGGAGAATTTCAACATTTTCTTGGACTTCTGATCCTCTCAGGCATGTACAAGTCACGAAATGAATCCATAGCTCAGTTGTGGAACCTTGAAGATGGTCGTTCTGTTTTCGGCAAAAATATGGCCCGTAAGCGTTTTCAGAAAATTTCTTGTGCTCTCAGATTTGATGATGCAACCAACAGACGTGAACAACGAGACGTGGATAAGCTTGTTCCAATCAGACACGTTTTTGATACCTGGGAAGCAACTCTAAGTGATGCCTTTGTTCCTGGTGAAAATGTTACCGTGGATGAGCAACTGTTACATTTTGTGGCCGTGTTCGGTTCAGACAATATATTCCCAGCAAACCTGGGAAATATGGCATAAAGCTATGGATGTTGTGTGACAGTGCAACGTCATATGTTCTGCGTCTTCAAGTATATACAGGAAGGGAACTCGGACAAAACAGGGAACAGAATCAGTGTGAAAGGGTTATGCTGCAACTCACTGAAGGATTGACGCGATCTGGTAGAAATGTTACTGTTGACAATTTCTTCTGCAGTTTACCCTGTCACGGAAATTGCTAGAAAAAAAAAAGACACTTTTGGGGACAATTTGAAAGAACAGAAAAGAATTACCTCCAGAATTTGTAACAGCAAAGGGCCGAGAGGTATTCACTTCACTGTTTGCCTTTCGCGATGATGCCACTCTGTTTCCTATTGCCCGAAGAAAGAAAAAGTGGTTGTTCTTCTGAGCAGTTTGCATGATCAAGAAGAAGTAGATAACACACATCCAGACAAAAAACCACGCATGATCTTGGACTATAATTCTAGTAAAGGTGGAGTAGATACGGCAGATCAAATGTTGCACACGTATACCACAAAACGAATGAAAAGACGCTGGCCAGGGACAATCTTCTACAACATGTTGGACATCAGTGCTTTGAACGCCTTCATTGTTTGGATGTCACTAAATCCAGAATGGCAGTCCAAGTCAAAGCACAGACGTTGTCTATTCCTCTTGGAATTAGGAAAGCAGCTGCTTCAGAGTAATTGCGGTGAGACTTCTTCCAGCATTGAAGAAGCCACTGATGATGTTTGCAATGTCGGGATCCCAAAGAAAAGGGCAAGGTGTCACTGATGTTCCAGAGAAAAAGACAAGAAAAGCAACATAGTTTGCACCTTCTGCAAGCGCAATGTTTGCAAAGAACATTCAGAAATTGTCTGTGTCTCATGCAAATGACTGTAGTACTTTACTGTGTTCATCAAGTGCATGCAAAAACTGCTTTCATAGTAACTCTTCTTCATGTAATTTTATGATAAAGCATTAAATTTCAAAACATTTAACCTCCATATAATAAATAATTAATTCGGAATAATATTTTGTCTGTTTAGTTTAAAATGTTCATGGTTAACAATTAAAATTCGTCGTGGGGTCATTTATGACCCCAACGGTATTCAGTGTGTGCAAAAAATCTCGGTAATTCCAGGGTTAAAGAGTAAATGTATTAGCAGAGATGTGCTGTATGCATATCTCCACACCAAACTACAATGCTGGCAAATCCCTTTTACCAGTCATATTCTGCCAATTAAATCTGGTTTACTAAAGGAACCTAATGTTCTGAGTGCTGATTACAGCATAATGAATGTTACAATGAAGGACTTGATATCAGGCTAAGCCATACAGTCTGGGCAACTGTATAATAGGCTTAGGAGGTTGTCACCATGGAAATCTTTGAAAACACTGTCTAAGCCTATGAGCAGCTGTCACAAAAGTGATGCACATATATGGTGCCCAGTGGCTTATTTAAAATTAATGTCATGTCATGTCATGTCATATAGGGAGGAGTAGCCTAGTGGCTGGGGCAAGTTACCTCAGGCCAGAAGGTCAGCGGTTCAAATCCCACTAGAGGACAGCAACCTTGGGCCAGAAGGACTGGGGTTTTTAGTCCCACAGTTGCTCCTTGTGGTCTTGGGCAAGCCACTTAACCCTCCATTGCCCATGTTCCCTATAAAATCATTATCTCCAAGTTAAAATGCCTTGTTCAATGTAATTTCAGTTTATTCAATGTAACCACCTTGATATCATATTAAATAAATACAAAACAATATAATGCCCTATAATGCTACAAATATCCTTAAATGTAAACAGAGATGCCAGTATTGTATGTCACATTTTTTTAGCGTCTCATCAGGTAAGGCCAAAGTGAACACTGGATTAGTGAACACTGTCAATAATGATTCTACCTGCAATCTAGCCATTGTCAAAATATAGTACTAGAAAGTTTCACTTTCATTTTCCTTTAAACCTACTGCATGTGTGTACCTGTACACTCCAACCAGCTTAGTAGCTCACGCATTTAGCTTCTAAATATTGCATCTAGTAAGCACAAGTTTCACACCTTATAAACTCCTAGCAAGAATCCTTGTTTTGTTGCTCAGTGCCAAAGTTCTGCCCCTATACCAACATCTCTGTACATTTGCAATAAATCAATGTATACACGTAAAGGCCTATTCTAACTTCTATGTCCCAGCCCACTGTGTATCTGGTCGGAACTGGATGCACAGTGGTAGACACGATTCTGATCGTGCAGGGCACGTCTAGCCCCCCATGGGATCAGAATCGTGTCTAAGCCTGAACATGCAGCCGGGACGCGATTCTGATCAGTCTGCACATACAGGCTTCTGCCTGGCTAACTCAGTCAGGCTCCTGAATGGAGCCCCGGCGCCATGGTGTCCGGTTGCCATAGCACTGCAGCTCCATTCAGGAGCTGCAATCCCTGGCTGCCGACGGTTTTGTTCATTCCCCGCAGCCCAACCCCCGATTTGACCTCCCAAGGCCAGGATTGGGCTGTGGGGAATCTCCTGCACCCCCTCCTACCTTTGCCACTCCCCGGGCCTGCCATGTCCCGTCTAGCCTTCTGGCCCCGGATGTACAGGGACAACATCAGAATCAGCCCTTATGTCTGGGACCGCGGACCGCCCACTGCCCGCTCTAACTCTGCCTCCACACCACCTCTTTCCCACCCCATCTAGCCTCCCCGTTCAAACTCCTTGTTCATACGGGGAGGCTTCGTGGGGGATGGGAAAGGGGGACAAATAGTGGGTTACAGAATAGACCCCAATGCATCCAAGGTATACCAAGACTCACTAATTGCCAAGAACCTGTCCCACTTTCCTTGTTAATCATGTCCAACAGAATGCTGAGATGGGGGTCAATTCACCCAAGTTTGGGATGCCAAGCAGGTTCAGCAGAAATCTATTTGCTGACTTTAGCGAATAAAGCACAGTTACTTACCTGTAACAGGTGATCTCTGGGAACAGCAGGAATTAGTCCTCACATATGGGTACGTCGGTACCGACGGAGCCTGCGCGGGAAAGCTCCCCAGCTTCCTAGAATGGAAGCTTTTGGGACCTCCCACTGCACATGCGCACTGCCTTCCCGCCTTCCTGAACAGCTCTCCTCAGTTTCGAGTTTATAGCTGAGTCAATAGAGAGAGGACAGGAAGATAGATAGATAAAAGATACAACTCCTAGGGGAGGTGGGTGGGTTGTGAGGACTAATTCCTGCTGTTCCCAGAGATCACCTGTTACAGGTAAGTAACTGTGCTATCTCCAGGAACAAGCAGGAATAAGTCCTCACATATGGGGACTCCCTAGCTTAGATGCGTGGGATCCCCTGTCAAGGTTCGCCATCTTCGTATGGATCTCAGGCATCCATCCTGGGAAGGTGGGCAGGAGTTGTCTAAGAATGGAACAGGTGTTTGAGGACAGCCTGGCCAAACAAGGCATCCCGGCGGGAGTCTTTGTCCAAACAGTAATGGGCTGTGAAGGTATGAACCGAGGCCCAGGTAGCGGCTCGACAGATCTGATCAATGGAAACAGAGTGCAGATGAGCCATAGAAGTTGCCATGGCTCTCACATTGTGAGCTGTGACATGGCCTTCCAGAGAAATGTTTTTACTCTGGTAAGCAAAGGAAATACACTGAGCAATCCAATTGGAAAGTGTACGCTTGGAGACTGGAAGTCCCAAATGTGAAGGATCAAAAGCCACGAAAAGTTGAGAAGACTTTCGATGTGGCTGAGTCCTATTAAGGTAAAAGGCTAGAGCTCTTTTACAATCCAGAGTATGAAGGTTCCTCTCTGCACTGGAGGCATGAGGAGCCGGAAAAAATACAGGTAGATATACCTCTTGATTAAGATGAAAAGGCGAGACCACTTTAGGCATAAAGTGGGGATTCGTCCTAAGGACCACCTTGTCATGATGAAATCTTGTATAAGGTGGATTAGCCACTAGAGCCTGCAGTTCGCTGATGCGACGAGCGGAAGTGACTGCAATTAGGAATAATACCTTCCAGGAAAGAAATTTCAAGGAGGTAGAAAATAACGGCTCAAAAGGTGGCTTCATAAGCTGACCAAGCACTAGATTCAAATCCCATGCGACCGGGGGGGGTCTGATGGGAGGTTTAGTGAGGGTCAGGCCTCTCATGAATCTTGCAACAAGAGGATGAGAGGAGATAGGTTGTCCATTTACAGGTTTCAGGGATGCTGAAATAGCACTTAAATGGACTCTTACAGAATTCGTCTTAAGGCCTGCATTGGAAAGATGCAGGAGATAGTCTAAGAGGGAATTCAAAGGAAGTGCCAGAGGGTCAAGGCCCTGCTGAGCACACCAAATGGAAAAACGTTTCCATTTGAAAGCATAAGACCGCCTCGTGGAAGGTTTCCTAGAGGCATGAAGGATATCTTTCACAGGTTGAGAAAGATTAAAGTCTTGAAGACTTAAGCCTTCAGTAACCAAGCTCGGAGATGTAGGGATTTGGGGTTTGGGTGCCACAAAGTCCCGTCCTCCTGAGACAGAAGGTCTGGTGCAGCTCCTAAGTCCAGGGAGGATCCCTGGGAGAGCTGTAGAAGCAGAGGGAACCACACTTGGCGTGGCCAGCGTGGAGCTATGAGGATCATAGAGCCGTGATCTCTCTGGAGTTTGAACAGAGTCTTGGGAATCAGTGGAATGGGTGGAAAGGCATATAGGAACGCCTGACCCCAATGGAGGAGAAAGGCGTCCGTGGCCTGAGCTTCCTGACATGGAGTCCTGGAACAGAACCGGGGAAGTTTGGCATTCCACGGACTTGCAAAGAGGTCTATGTCCGGGGTCCCCCATTCCTGAAAGATTCTGGTTATCTGGTCCACGTGTAGGGACCACTCGTGTGGCAGCAGAACTCGACTGAGCCTGTCTGCTCGAGAGTTTTGAACTCCTGGAAGGTACACTGCTAGCAGATGAATTTGGTGCTCTCTGGCGAAGGCCCATAATCTGAGAGCTTCGTTGCAAAGCGACAGAGAGCCCGTTCCTCCTTGTTTGTTTATGTAAAACATGGCCACCTGATTGTCTGTCTGAACCAGGACAGTCAGGTTGGCAAGGAGGGTATGGAAGACCTTGAGGGCAAGGTAAATTGCTCGCAGTTCCAGGAGGTTGATATGAAGGGTGGCCTCCTGTGGAGACCAAGTGCCCTGAGTGGAGAGAGTTAGCAGATGGGCTCCCCACCCCAATTGGGAGGCATCTGTTGTGAGGGTTGCTTGGGGTAGCAAGGGCTGAAAGGGAGCCCCCAACAACAGATTCTTGGTGGATATCCACCAATGGAGGGACCAAGACAGACGGTTTGAGGTTTGTATTTGGTCTGAGAGTGCTCCCGACGCCTGAGTCCACTGGGTGGCCAGGGTCCATTGAGCTGCTCTCATATGAAGACGAGCATAGGGCACCACATGTACTGTGGAGGCCATATGGCCCAGGAGGCGTAGCATTTCCCTGGCTGTCAAGTGAGTACTGGACTGGGCTTGGGAGGCCAAGCTCAGCAGACGCTGACCCCGAACCAGTGGAAGGTAGGCTCTTGCAGTGGTGGTGTCCAACCGGGCCCCTATGAATTCTAGAGACTGAGTAGGGCTGAGTTGAGACTTGGGAAGGTTTACCACCAGTCCCAGATACTGCAGAAGGTTCCTTGTGCGGTCTAGGGAAATCTGGGCCTGCGACTGAGTTGGAGCTCGAATGAGCCAGTCGTCCAGATATGGGAATACGAAAATCCCCATGCTTCTGAGAAATGCGGCTACGACTGCCATGCATTTGGTAAAGATTCTTGGGGCAGAGGCGAGACCGAAGGGAAGTACTCTGTATTGGTAATGACTTCCCCTGAACAGAAAGCGAAGATATTTTCTGTGGGAGGGATGGATGAGTAGATGTGTATACGCATCCTGCAGGTCTAGAGAACAAAGCCAGTCCTGACTCTGAAGGTATGGAAGGAGAATGCCCAAAGAGAGCATTTTGAATTTCTCCTTGTACAGAAATTTGTTCAATTCTCTCAGATCTAGGATTGGTCTGAATCCCCCTGTCTTCTTTGGAATGAGAAAATAGGGGGAGTAGAAACCTGACCCCTGTTGATGAAGAGGAACCTCTTCTATGGCCCCTTGGGCAAGCAGAGAAGAGATCTCCTGATCCAACAGGGCTAGGAGAGGAGATGGAGAATTGAAGGGTCTCACCATGTGATGAGGAGGAAGGCTGGAGAAATGAAGTTTGTAACCCTCTCGGATGATAGAGAGGGTCCATTGCTCTGTTGTGATCTGTTCCCATCTGGGAGCAAAGTGAGCTAACCTTCCAGGTATGGTGAGAGGTTCTGGTTGGTCCAGAACCAGGAATGGCAAGTTCTCTAGGGGCAAGTCAAAACCCCTGAGGGGGTGGAGCCTGTTGAGCTGCAGTAGCTGCTGCAGGCTTTGCTCTTGCTTGTTTCGTTTGCTGACGTTTAGCCGCAAAACGAGGTTGAGAAGATTGCTGGCCAGTATTGGAAGCATATCTGGCCTTCTTATAATAAGGCCTCTTGAAAGACTTCTTCTTAGTGGGAGTAGAAGTGGACTTAGAAAGTCTCTCTAAGGTGGCATTTTCAGCGTCCATTTGAGTGGCCTTAACCTGCCACTCTGCACCGAATAAGTTCTCACCTGTACAGGGCAGATTCCGTAAGCCATCTAGAACCCAGGGTTCCAGATCAGAAGCCTGGAGCCAGGCCAGACGTCTGGCTGCGATAGCAATGCCAGAAGCTCTGCTGGCTCCTTCGAAGGAATCAAAGGCAGCTCTGTTGGAGAACTTAGAAACATCTAAAAGTTGTTTCACAACAGAAAGGAAGTCCTCCTGTTTATCCTCAGGGATAAGGGAGGCAAAATGCCGTACTTTCTTGGCAAGTTCCCCTAGGAACATGCCCATATAGAGGCTGTAGGAATTAATCCTGGCTATAAGCATACTAGCCTGGAAGATTTTCCTACCAAAAGAGTCTAGTGTCTTACATTCCCTTCCTGGAGGTGTAGAAGAGTGCCTTTTAGTACTCTTGATCTTTTTCATTGCAGACTTTACCACAATGGAGTGGTGAGGCAATTGAGTTTTCTGAAAACCAGGAGAAGGAGGGACCCGATACATGGTGTCCAACCTACGGGAATAAGGAGACAGAGTTAAAGGGTTCTCCCAGAAATCCATCAATTGTTCCTGAAGGATTTCATGGATAGGCAGAGTAACTGCTTCTTTAGGAGACTTAGAGTATCCTAAAATATCCAATCTTTTTGACCTTGGTTCCCTTTCAGAGGAGGTAGTGATAGAAAGGCCTTTAGCCATTTCTAAAATAAAGTCCTGAAAGGACAAATCCTCTGGAGGAGACATTCTCCTTTTTGGAGAAGAAGGTTCCTCAGGAAGGTCAAGGGAGAGCTCTGCAGACTCATCAGAGGAGACAAAATCCTCAGAGGAATCGGTGTATTCTCTAGTTTCCTCCAACGCACGATACGCATACCGATCGGTATCGACATCGGGCGTACCGGGTATGGAAGCGGTATGGAGCGAAAGCCCATACGGTACCGATTTGCGTTTAGAAGAGGAAGGCCTGGGTTCCGGCATGGCGGACGATACCGGAACCGGGCCCGGAACCGCTGGAAGCGGTACCGATGGCGTTGCAGCTTTAATGAAAGCCATGACGGCCTGCTGCATGGATTGGACAGTATTGCCCATAGACGCCACGGCTGCCTGGATGTCGGTACCGGTATGGGCCGGTACCCCAGAGCAGTCCAACAGGTGATCTGTCGAGGCCGTGCCATCGATGTCAACCTGTAGCCCCTGTATTGGCGTTTTGGAAGGTAGGGCTTCCCGCCGGGGCTGTTTGGCTGGGGCAGGGTCCTCAAAACTAAGAGCCTCTCGATGCTTTGAAGGAGATTTGCTCTTTGAGGACTTGCCCACAGAAGGTTTGGTTACCTGAGATCCATCCGGGGATGATGACCTGGATGACTGTGATGTTGGATTCTCTGAAGCAAACAGCACATGGAATTTGTTGGCCCGGTTCTGCAGCCCACGCTTAGACATTTGGGAGCAGGAAGGGCAGTCCGGAATGGAGTGGTCAGGCCCCAAACATTTAAGACACCATTCATGGGTGTCTGTGACTGATATTACAGCAGTACACTTGGTACACTTCTTAAATCCAGGGGCTGGCTTCTCCATGTGGAGAATTAAAGTAGGCCTGAAGGCCTAACTGAAGTGACCAAGTGCTGAAAAAATAATAAAAGAAAATAATTTTTTTAAGAAAGAAAAAGGAAGACCGGCGATACCGGTATCGGTATGGGAAGGCAGGTACGCGGTCTAAAGAAACAAAACAAAAAACTACAATTTCTTCAGCGGTGACAGGATACACGACCTGCTGGCTCCGCGGAAAAAGAGAAACTGAGGAGAGCTGTTCAGGAAGGCGGGAAGGCAGTGCGCATGTGCAGTGGGAGGTCCCAAAAGCTTCCATTCTAGGAAGCTGGGGAGCTTTCCCGCGCAGGCTCCGTCGGTACCGACGTACCCATATGTGAGGACTTATTCCTGCTTGTTCCTGGAGATAAATAAATTATATCTACTACTACTATTGTGCATTTGTATATTGCTACAAGACGTACGCAGCGCTGCACAGACATATAAGAAACAGTCTCTGCTCATCAGAGCTTACAATCTAATCAAACAGACCAGTAGGTGTAGACAGGGATACAGCTAGGGGGAATGGTGAGGAAACACAAAGGAGATCAGGTGATTCAAGATCCAAAAGCGGCAGCAAAGAGGTGAGTTTTCAGCCTGGAGTTGAAAAGGGCCAGAGAAGGCGCCTGACATACAGACTCAGGTAGTTTGTTTCAAGCATAAGGAGCAGCAAGGTGAAAGGAGCGAAGTCTGGAGTTAGCAATAGAAGAGAAGGGCACAGATAAAAGAAATTTGCCAGAAGAGCAGAGTTTCCGGGGAGGGGTGTAGGGAGATATAAGACAGTGAGGAGCTACAGAGTGAAAGTACTTATAGATCAGCAGAAGTTTGAACTGGATGTGGAAGAGATAGGGAGCCAATGAAGTGACTTGAGAAGAGGGTTAATATGAGCATGACAAGGCTGGTGGAAGATTAGCTGTGTAGCAGAGTGTCAAACAGATTGATCAAAACACACACACATGATTGTAGACCCACCCCAGAAGCACATTATCCATTATTTTTACAATATGCATAACCCTTGTGCCCTTTTTTCTAATATGCAGAGTTACATTCATCACTAACATCTAGAATTCAGAATTTCAGTGAAGGAAGAATACTGAGCTTGAACTAAGAGCAAAGTGGAAAACACATGCCCACACTTCAAATTATTACGCTGCCTCATTTGAATGTTCTATAATATACCTCTATGGCCCACAGCATTCTATAAACATAAAGGAAAATTAAAACAGAAATCCGTTAATTTTGGCATAAACAAAAATCTATCACCATGATTATGAGGGCATTAAAGAGAATGCCATATAGGAGTTACGAAAAGCTCACACTTCCAGAGACATCCACCAAACTAAATGTCCCTCTGCACACACTGTCTTATTAACAGCACTGCACACCAAGGAAGAACAATCCCTTCTTAAGCACAAACACATCTGTTTACTACTAGCCTAGAGCTTCATTCTTTGCTCTACCTCTCCTAGCATAGGATGCCCTGACAAATTAAAAGTGCATTACAAAGAGCAAGGGGAATAGAGAAAGCGATGCTCATCTGTCTCACATAGAAACATAGAAATATGATGACAGAAAAAGACCACCTGGCCTATCTAGTCTGTCCTTCCATAGCAACTACAACAGTCCCCTTTTTACCTTTAGAGATCCTCTGTGTTTGTCCCATGTTTTTTTTAATTCAGTTACTGTCCTCATCTCTACCACCTCCACTGGGAGACTATTCCACGGATCCACTACTCTTTCCGTAAAGAAATATTTCCACATATCACTCCTGAATCTATCCCCCTTCACCCTCATCCCATGTCCCCTCGTAGCAGAACTTGCTTTCAATTGAAAGAGGCTCTCTCCCTGAATATTTATGCCATGGAGGTATTTAAATATCTCAATCATATCACCTCTATCGCGCCTTTCCTCTAAGGTGTACATTTTAAGATCCTTCAGTCTGTCCTCATATGCTTTATAATGAAGACCACTAATCATTTTAGTAGCCACCCTCTGCACCGACTCCATCCTGTTCACATCCTTTTGAAGGTGCGGTCTCTAGAATTGCACACTATACTCCAAATGAGGTTGCACCAAAGACTTATAGAGAGGCATTATCACCTCCTTTTTTCTGCTAGCCATTCCTCTCTGTATGCACCCAAGCATCCTTCTAGCTTTTGCGTCACCTTTTCTACCTGTTAAGCTACTTTAAGATCATCAGACACAACTACGCCTAGGTCCCGCTCTTCTTTAGTGGACAAAAGTACTTCACCCCCTATACTATATTGCTCCCTTGGATTGTTGCAGCCAAATGCATGACCTTACATTTTTTAACATTAAATCCCAGCTGCCAAATTCTAGACCATTCTTCAAGCTTAGCTAGATCCCTCCTCATGTTATCTACACCTTCCTGGGTGTCTACTCTATTGCAGATTTTGGTATCATCCGCAAAGAGGCAAACCTTACCCAACAGCCCTTCCACTATATCACTAACAAAGATGTTAAAAAGAATCGGACCAAGGACAGATCCCTGGGGCACACCACTGGTAACATCCTTCTACTCAGAGTGAGCTCCATTTACTTGTACTCTTTGTCGCCTCCCACCCAACCAACTTCTAACCCAAGCAGTAACTTTAGGGTCCATCCCTAGGGTGCTCAGTTTGTTTATAAGTCGCCTGTGAGGAACAGTGTCAAAGGCTTTACTGAAATCTAAATACACCACATCTAGAGCTCTCCCTCGGTCCAACTCCCTGGTCACCCTGTCAAAGAAATCAATCAAATGAAAAGAACCATCCTCGGCTTTCAATAGTCCATGACTTGAAACAATAATACAAGTGAAGTATATTACCAACAGGGCATTTACAACCCACGCATACACACCGTCCAACATCTAAATCAGCTATCTACAGATACCACCACATCCAATCAAGGCAATGCCATAACTACCTTCTAGCACTCAGCTGAGGTACTGACTCATGACTTGACTCTCTGAGCAGTGCCGGCCCAAGAGTTTCTGCCACCCTAGGCAGAAGCCCTGGCCATGGTGCACCCCCTAAGCCGCGCTGCACCACACTATCGCCGATTCCTGTGGCAGGGTCAAGGGGGGCATGGCTCGGCAGTAGACAATGTGCTTCAGCACATATGGCGTGCTGCTTCTGACCCCCCCTCCAACATAACTTTGGGGGTTGAGAAGCGGCAGGCCATGTGTGCTGGAGCACATGGCCTGCTGCCAAGCCTAGCCTTTTTCCCCCCACCAGTATCAGCGGCAGCGAGAGGCAGCAGCGTGGCACAGCTCAGCACAGGGGGGAAGGATAGTATGGCTCAGCATGGGGGGATGGGGTGATAGGCCTTGTGTGCCAAAGCACATGCCCTGCCACCCACAGAAATCTGCATCCCTAGGCGACTGCCTGGCCTGCCTGAGTACTACTTCTTGAAGGTTCTGTTATCTTCTGTTCTCTCTCTTCTCCCAATTCCACATCAAAGTAACTCCTCTGGAGAAAAAGACTAGGGTGAGCACACATTGTGCAGGATTCAACAGACCACAGTCTTGGCACATTTTGGCCATAGTCAAGTGGAAAGCCTTCGGTGTGAGGCAAAATGCAAAACTGAGTTTTGAGGTAGCTCGCAACTATCTTAGCAAACTGAAAGGCCTTATTGCAGCATTCTTCAGAGTCTACAGATGAATGTAGGAATGGCATTAACAGCCCGCTATCAACTACAAGCACATGCCATGATATGCAAGACTCATTTCATATTTTCCTCACACTATATGCTAGGAGTAGTGGCGTGGAGGAGTAGCTTAGTAACCAAGAGACCAGGGTTTGAATCCCACTGGCACGCCTTGGGCACATTACTTAAACCTCCATTGCCTTGGAAGAAAAGCCTGGCAATCTCTGCCTGGTCATACTGCCAAGATAACTCAAGAGTCAGTCAGTCATTCCTTCACCTTTCCAGAATTACATCCTGAGGATCACAACTACTCATGTATTATTAAAGTAGGCTCTGGTTAATGTATGGAAATCATGGCAGGATAATGGGATAAAATGCATACAGACAATGCATAAAATGCAGGTGTGGGACGTGTCACAGAATATGAGACAAAGGTTCAAATCTAAATGGAAAAGCATGAGGATGCAGCTGCACCAAGAGACAATGTGAATGTTGTATAGGCTAATGGAGAGGTTCAAGTAGGACAAGCTATTTGTTAAAGGGATGTGCTGCAGTCTCTAGTTCTTAAGCAGTAACTTTGGCAGACAAACATTTAAGCAGTAATTGTTACAGAGCATCTTTTTTTAAGGCTATGAATATTTTTTCTCTTTTTAGAAATATTAAGCCCCATTTTGCACAGTCTATCTAGGTCATAAAAGGGGCACCTGAGCTGGGACATTCAAAATTCACTGGTTATTTTACAAAAGGTTCACTAAATGCACAGCTTTTTGTAAAATACACATAAGGACCTGCAGAGGTACACATGTATTATGCAGCATGTCCAGTGGAAACAGCCACTTCACAAAAATGCTCAAAGAAACAGTAGCATCACAAACATTTACAAAGCTAGATGCCCAAGAACAGCCAGTTAAACAGTTGAGTGCATTACTTCTTTTTTAGGGGATTTTTGAGAGAGTAAGCACAGTTGCCCCTTTAATCACAGGTGTAAATCACACGTCCAAAACAGCAATTAGCTGTCTTCTGCACCTGGCAGACCAGTGTAAATACAAATATGCAGATCTTTTAGGGAGTAACTTATAAGGCAGGGGTCTCAAACTCAAATTGCTTTGAGGGCCAAATGAGGACTTGTAAAGTAACCCGGGGGCCGCACAAGACGCAGGCCTAATTTGCATAAGGGACCTCATTTGCATAAATATTTGCATAATGTTACCATAAACTAACTTTTAGTAAACATGCCTCTTAATGAGCGTATGGATAAAGAAAGACTAAAAGATTTCTACATTACTATAATCCAGTGCCAACCGCCAGGCACATTAGGAACTACTACAAACACTACCCATTTAGAACCCATAGCAAACCCACCGTATCGTAACAGCACTACCAGGACTCACAAAGCACCATACCCTAACTATCAAAAGGCAACACTGCAAATATTAAACCAATACATTTCAGAGAATAACAATACATGACCTACTGGGGAAAGAGAACAAGTGGCAATGTCAAATAGGAATTACATAAACAGAATACCTCAGCTCAGTTACACATGCAGAACATACACCATCACCAAACAAGGAATCAAAATTTAGAAACAGGAAGACAATAATTAAACTGGGAACCCCAAAAGCCAAACTTGGAATGTACAACAACACTGTAGAAATAAAACTATAAATTAATTTCCTCTTGTATTAAATAAAGCACAGACGTTAATGATGCACATTTCCCAGAGCTGACATATTCCAGTTAATTCAAAATAAAGAGATATTTTTCTACCTTTTGTGCATTTTTTTTTTCAGTTGCAATTGTGCCAGCCACTTTCTTCTGGTTTCTTGGTGTCTTCTGCTAACTCTCCATGGTCTGCTGTCCATTTGTACTTTCTTCTCTCTTCTAGTTTTTTTTTCCTTTCTCTCTCTGCATCTGCTTTAACATACTAATCTTTTTCCTTTTGCTCTTTCCTCATTCCTATTTCATCCACTCAAATTTTACCCCTCCATTCTCAATCCACACTTACTCACCCAGTACCTGGCCAATTGTAGATTTTTCTTCCCTCCCACACAAAATATTTTTTCCCCTCTCCATTTTACTCTCCCAGCCCTATCCCATTCTAATCCTCCCCCAACATCAGCTCCCTTGTAGTTTCAGCCCCACCCAGCATCTGCTCCCTTCTAGTCCCCGCATCATCAGCCCATTCCAGTCCTATTCTAGCCCCACCATCAGCCCATTTCCTGTCCTTGCTCCCCCCAACTAAGCCCATTTCCAGTCCTAGCTCCCTCCCCTCACAGCCCATTTCCTTTCTAAGCCCCCTCCCCATCAGCCCATTTCCATTCCAAGCCCCCCTCCCCATCAGCCCATTTCCATTCCAAGCCCCCTTCCACTCAGCCCATTTCCATTCCAAAACCCCGTCCCCATCAGTTATTTGCAGTTCAAGCCCCCCCTTCTACTCAGCCCATGTCCTGTACTAGTAACCCCATCAGTCCATTACCAGTTCTAGCCCCCCCATAGCCCATTACCAGTCCTAAGCCCCCCAACAGCCCACTTCCAGTCCTAACCCTCCCATCACCCCATTTTCATTCTTAGCCCCCCCATCACCCCATTTTTAGTCTTAGCCCCCCCCAATCAGACCACCTCCAGTCCTAACCCCATCTGCCCATTTCCAGTCCTCGCCCCCCCATAGCCCATTACCATTCCTAAGCCCCCCAACAGCCCACTTCCAGTCCTAACCCTCCCATCACCCCATGTTCATTCTTAGCCCCCCCCCCATAACCCCATTTTTTGTCTTAGCCCCCCCCCAATCAGACCACCTCCCTTCCTAACCCCATCTGCCCATTTCCAGTCCTAACCCCCCCCCCCCAAATCAGGCCAAGTAAATAAACTAAAAACAAAACCCTGTCTGCTGCTGCTGCTGCTGCTGCTGCTGCCGCCGCCGCCGCCGCCGTGGTAGCAGCACAATCAGCTGTTCGCGGTCCCTTCTCCTATGCCCGGAAGAGCCCCGAGTCTGCTCCTTTAGCGGTGAGCTTTTCAAGCCGCGAAGAGAGTATTTTCCTCTCGCGCGGCTTGACAAGCCGCGCGAGAGGGAAATATTCTCTTTGCATCTTGAAAAGCCCGCCGCTAAAGGAGCAGACTCGGGGCTCTTCCGGGCTGAGGAGAAGGGACCGCGAACAGCTGATTGTGCTGCTACCACGGCGGCAGCAGCAGCAGCAGAAGACAGGGTTTGTGTTTTTTTTTTTTCCTCCGTCGCGGGCCGCACAAAGTTCGGTTGCGGGCCGCGTGTTTGAGACCCCGGTTATAAGGAGTCTGTTATTTAGCTATTTGTGTGTGCAATTGTCCTCTTATAGAATACTGGCTAGTGTAAAAGCACACACCTTCTTTCCACTGTGCGTACTTTCATTGTTGGCATGTCCATGTGCAGAGTTTGTGCATGTCAACTGTATGCATGTTTTCAGCCACTTGCTAGTATTATAAAGAGAACTAGGCTCCTGCTTTTCCTTACAAAATAGGTGCGTTTTGAGTGCCTTAATCTAGGCCTTTGGTTATAAGACTGCAAATGCAACTTGTGCCTTTGAGTCTGTTGCTGACCCAGCAGCTTCTGGGTTTTCTTGGCAGTGTGATTAGAAGTAGATTGCTAGGCCTTTCCTCCAAGGCAATGGAGGGTTAAGTGATTTGCCCAAGGCTACAAGGAAAGCTAGTGGGAACTGAACCCTGGTATTTTGATTACTAAGCCAGTGCTCCACTCTGTCTTTTACAAATATATGTGTACTGCCATTGTGAAATCATGAATGCATGTATATATTCCCCCTCCCCTCCCAACAAAAGGCCATAACACGACCCCCTCCAAACTCTACATGCTATGGTTTTAACATGTGTATATAGTTGCTTTCTATAATTGCTATTTACACATATTGGGTGTTGATTTTATATGGGACGTGTGAAAAGTTATGTATTAAAATCCCTATTTTAAAGGACTTATACATATGAATGGGCACTTGCACACAAACGTAGGCAGTTGTTATAGAGGGAGGGTAACCTGTACGAAGAGGTGGCTACAACTCTAAGAAAGGCATGGGGGGGTAACCTGCATGGAGCGGCAGGTATACCCCTAACTAAGGGCACAGAGGGGCTAACCTGCTTGGAGCAGCGGGTACAACCCTAACCAAAGGCACAGAGGGGGCAACCTGCATGGAGCAACAGGTATAATCCTAATCAGTGTCACAGAGCCCGAATCCAACATGGGCAGGTCCGGGCCGTCCAGACAAACACTGAATGGGCTCTATTCGTACCCGATTCTGCACTGCAGGAGCTAGACGTTCTCACGGTTGCAGGATCGGGCACTGAGACAGCCCAGCATGCCCCTAGCTCCACCATGGGAGACATCCACCCTACAGCAAAGCCAGCCAGCCCCATGCTCCTGTTGGTGTGCTGATGCCGTGGCATCCCATTGTCATGGCACCAGGACACCAAGCAGGAGCACCAAAGGCCCGACTCGCAACTAGACTTCGTTTCCCTGCCATCCAACCCTCGCGGAGTCTACAAGGGACGGGATCGGGCAGTGGGGCCTCACCTTCTGCAGCTCCATATCAGTCAGGGGGCTGCTGAAGCCGATCGCATGGGCATCCTGCATTCCACATCAGAAGTGGAATAAGCGTTGGATGCCCATGTGATCAGCCCCGGCAGCCCCCTGACTGACATGGAGCCACAGAAGATGAGGCCCTCTGAAATGGAATAAGTTGGGCATCCTTCTGGAGACCACCGGACATATAGGGCTGTGACCTGAATTGGCCCTGTATGTCCGGGTGCCTGGCCCGCCCCCTCTCCGCCCCACGTTCAGCACACCCCACACAGCGGGAGGCACATGAGGCAGAATACGGTGCCAGCGTACAGCCCTGCTTGTCGCGTTTCAGAATGTGGCCCATAGCGAGTTACAGCGCAGACTGTATGGACCATACTGGCCTTTATCTGCTGTCATTTACTATGTTACTCTAGCTGCTAGTCTGTAAGCACACTGTCCTACTGTGCACACTTTTAGTTTGGGTGTGCACAGGGGTGGAGTTTGGGCAGAGCAAAGGCAAAGGATAAATTTACACACGTAAGTTAAAAAATATTATAAAACTTACCCGTGTTTCTCAACAATCTAGGCATGGGTATCTGCACCTACTCTAGAGCAGACATAACTGCTGATACTACAATGAGGCGCGTCTTTAAATCCTTATTTTATAAAGTATGAATGCACATCTTTTCATAAAATAGTTCCCAAATACGCAACTGGCAATACATTACACATGTACGTGACATATTTACACATGTAAAAACCACAGAAACTTTCTAAAAATGACCTCCACTGCCTATCTGTTTTTGCACGGAAATATCAACCATGACAGCAGATAAAGACTATATGGCCTATCTAGTTTTTATGACCATTATTTGACAAAATGCAAAATGTTTTTTCATCTTCATCTTCCAAAGGCCTAAACAAATTTGGAGGAACTGAGTTCCCTAGATTCCAAACAATTAATTAGGCTGGAACATCTAGGAATATCTAATTTCACAGACTTAACAGGCTGATCTTAATTATAAAATATAATGAAACCATAATTTAAAATTTACCTGTGTTTTATTAAACAAGAGTTTCTTCTGGCCAACTTAGCATCAACAAACTGCTCCATCTAAGAAACAAATACTAAGCCTTGCTTGACAGTAGCTGTTAGTGTAGCTGGGTTTAAAAAAGGTTTGGACAAGTTCCTGGAAGAAAGGTCCATAAACCATTATTAAAGAGGACCCAGGTAATCCACTGCTTGCCCCAATACAAGCATTATGGAACCTGTGTGTCTTTTTGGGAAATTGCTAGGTACTTGTAACCTGGATTGGCCACTGTTGGAAACAAGATATAGAGCTTGATGGACCTTGGTCTGACCCAGTATGGCATATCTTATGTTTATGTTCTTATTCGTTAACTATCAATTTTTTCAAAACTCTTTATAACTAGTAGAAAAATCTTGAGAGAAGTACTGGATCTGAAAATTAATGGAATAAGGATCTGGATGCTATAAAGTCTTTTGAAGAGGTTACGGAAGAAACCACAGATTCTGGAGAATTTATCTTGGTGAAATATTACCTAGGAAGAAATCCCTTCCAAAATTCATCTCACTTACGGTAGGCAATAACAAAGTAGAATGAACATGGTGAGAAATGCTTATTTGAGAATGTTAGGATATACATAGTGTTGACCAAAAAAGTGTTTCTTATTTGTTCTGTGGATTCTGGTATGGGGATGAACCTTTTCACTTGGACCTGCTACTGCTGAGCTCAAAACTCTGCCACAAGGCACTTTATCATTCTAAAGTTTGTGCTTTTTTTATGATCACTCAGCCATGTCAACAATCCCAAACCTGATGCAGAACAAAAGGTGGCACTGCTGTGACCTTTGTACACCCCTTTGTGTGTAAATCTGTGCTCTTTGCAGCTTAATTTGTAATTTTCCACAATCTGCATGATTTATTTATTTATAATTTCTTATATACCGCCTTTCAGTTTTATCAAGGCGGTTTACACTGCAACAACAACTTATCTCTCAAACTGGTTTACATCTGATCTGTTTTGAAGCTTGGTGGGATAAGGCAAGAAATGTTTAATTTTGAAGTGGGAACATTTATCCTCCAATGTCTTCCTCAGGCAATGATGCTGATGGAACTATGTGGAGGCCAGGCAGTCTCTCACCTACCAGTAATTGTTGGAAGGGGGAGTTATCGATCAACACAGAGGCATGTAAGTGCTTAATAGTTCTTTCACTTTGTTTAGGCAAAAGTAAGACATCACCCAATGTAAAACAGATGAAATACTATCTTGGAAGCCCAGACAAGTTGTATACCATGCTTTAAAAAGCTGGAAGAAAAGCCAAACAATAGCCAGCATGGCATAAAGGTGAGATCAGAAAGGCTGTTATAGTTAAGAGAGAATCTTTCAGAAAATGAAAAAAAGAGCCAAGTGACAAAAACAGGAAACCGCATAAATACTGGCAAGTTAAATGCAAGGCACTGATAAGGCAGGCAAAGAGAAAATTTGAAAAGAAGCTTGCAGTGGAAGCAAAAGCACATAATGAAAACTTTTACAAGCACATCTGTAGCAAAACACTTCTGAGAGTGTCAGCTGGACCATTAGATGATGGAGGGGTAAAAGGTGCACTGAGAGAGGACAAGACTATAGTGGAGAGACTGAATGAATTTTTTGCTTCAGTCTTTATTGAAGATGTAGGAAACTTAGCCATGCCAGAAATAATATTTAAAGATGATGTATCAGAGGAACTGAAACAAATATTGATAAATCAGGAAGATGCAATACAGCTAATTGATAAACTAAAGAGCAGCAAATTACCTGGACCGTTTGGTATACATCCCAGGATACTGAAAGAACTGGAATATGAGATTACAGAACTACTTTTAGTAATCTGTGAATTATCATTAAAATCATGCCCAATGTAACACCAGTTTTTAAAATGGATTCCAGGGGGTGATCCAGGAAACTACAGACCAGTGAGCCTGATAGTACCGAGCAAAATGGTAGAAACCATTATGAAAAAAAAAATTACTGAACATGTAGATAGTCATGGTTTAATGGCAGGAAAGTCTTGTCTTACTAATTTCTTATATTTTTTTAAGGTATGAATAAACAGGTAGATAAAGGTGAGCCGGTTGACATGGAGTCCAATCCTGGAAGGGGCATGTCTGGGCCGTCCAGACGTCCCAGACCAGGACGGGCTCCATTGTACCCAATTCTGCACTGCAGTAGCAGGATCAGGCAACGGGATGGCCCGGCGTCCCCCTTCAGCGGCTGCAGGGGACATACAGCCAGCAGTATGGCCAGCCCTCTCCCGCACCCACTGTTGCATTGGTGCCAGATACCCCCCTGCCCAGCTCTCCTGCTGCCTGTCGTCTGACAGGGTCCGCTAGGCCCGGGACCAGGGGACAGAGATTCACCTCCCTCACCGCCCCGTACTTATTCCACCTCCGAAGTGGACCTGAATGAGCCCTGTACGTAAGGGTGCCAAGTCCACCCACGGCTTGCCCAAGTTCTGTGCCTGTGCAGCTCCCATCCTGCTCTCCCCGCACAGGGGATCTGTGCAAGCGGGGAGAGAGGATTAGGGAATCGGGGCAGGAAGCCTAGCGGGGCTGCACATCCCAACGGAACATTCAGCCCCGCTAGTTGCCATAGAATCGGGCCCATAGTGTATGTAGATTTTCAGAAAGCCTTTGACAAAGTCCCTCATGAGAGCCTCTTGGGGAAATGAAAAAGTCATGGGATAGGAGGCAATGTACTATTGTGTATCAGAAACTGGTTAAAAGATAGAAAATAAAGAATAGTGCTAAATAGCCAATTTTTTCAATGGAGAAAGGTGGAGTACGCCAGGGATCTCTGCTCGGCCCGTTGCTTTTTATAATATTTATAGATGACCTGGAAACGGGAATAATAAGTGAGGTCATCAAATTTGCAAAGGACACAAAATTATTCAAAGCTGTTAAAACACAAGAGGATTGTAAAAAATTGCAAGAAGACCTTGAAAAATTGGGAGACTGTATATCCAAACGGCACATGAAATTTAATGTGGACAAGTGCATAATTCTGCACTTACGGAAAAACAACCCAAATTGCAATTACACAATGCAAGGTGCCACATTAGAAATCACCACTCAGAAAAAGGATCTGGGGATCACTGTGTATAATACTTTGAAATTCTCTGCCCAGTGTGCAGCCACAGCCAAGAAAGTAAATAAAATGCTAGGAATCATAAAGAAAGGAATGGAGAATAAAACAAATGATATTATAATGCCACTGAATTGCTCCATGGTCTGACCACACCTTGAATACTGTGTTTAATTCTGGTCATCATATCTTAAAAAGGATATAGCAGAATCAGAAAATGTACAGAGAAAAGCGACAAAAATAGTAAAGGGGATGAAAGGATATCTCTATAAGAAAAGGCTTAAAAGGTTAGAGCTCTTCAATCTGAAAAAGTAACTGCTGAGGGGAAATATGATAGAGGTCTATAAAAAAACAATGGAGTGGAACGGATAAATGTAGATTGGTTATTTACTCCTTCAAAAAGTAGAAAGATTAGGGGACATGCAATGAAGCAACAATGTAGCACATTTAAAACTAATCAGAGAAAATATTTTTTTCACTCAAAGCATAGTCAAACTCTTGAATTCGTTACCAGAAGATGTAGTAAAAGCTTTTAGTGTAACTGGATTTAAAATAGATTTGGACGAGTTCCTAGAGGAAAAGTCCATAAACCATTATTAAAGAGTACCGGGGACAAGCAGGATTGAATCTGTATGCCTTTTGGGAACCTGACAGGTACTTGTGTTCTAGATTGGAAAGAGGATACTGAACTTGATGGACCCTTGATCTGACCCAGTATAGCATATCTTATATTCTTATGAAGATGTTATATTAAAATGTCAAATCTATCTGTGACAAAGGGCAAACTATTTATGATTTTATTGTGAAAGAGCAATAAGATATTTGTTGTATTGCTGAAATCAGGCACTCCGATGATGACATCATGACTTTAAATGCATTTTGTCCACCGGGTTATATATCAGCATCAGTCACAAATTAGAAGGCAAGGAGGAGGTAGGCCAGTGTTGATTAAATCTATTCTTTCAGGATATAAAACTGGTCAAAAATATGACATGAGCTGTGAGGCAATGGCCTTACATTGGCCCAATGTTACATTATTTCTAGTATATCGGTTTACCTCATGTTAATTCAGTAGATCCTATAGTTTTGACTGCCTCAGTGTGGCCGAGAGATGCAAATCTCTCTCGTGCATATTCAATGTGGTTATCCCAAAAACCTGACTGGTTAGATGTGCCCCAAGGACTGAGTTGAGAACCCCTGATCTAGACGATAGATAGAAATACATTCACTCCATTAGACTATCAACTCTGCAAGAGTTGGGAATGCAACCAGGGGTGGATTTTAGTACTCACAAGGCTAGTCATATACTGAATCAGCTGTTTTTAATCACTAGTCCTAAATGTAAATGGACTTGTACTAAAGTGTTAGGTATGGTAATACCATGGTCTGATCAGAAAGTACATGTGTTTTCGGTAGCAGGCTGTAGCTCAACCTGGATAGAATGCTATGTTTCATCTAGCAAAAAATCCATGTATGTTGAGGGAAGAGTGGAAATAAGTAGAGTGAATATTGATGATGGAGGATGTCAATGAGCATGTTTTTTTATGGAACTCTTCATTGCATCAAATATTAGACATGGTGGCCCGTTTAAATGAATTTTAGTTCCTCCTCACCAGTTGAACTTAAAAGGTTGGTGCAAAACAATCCTCACCATTTTCAAATCACTGCAAAACCAACTAGTCCCTAGTCTTCAAACATTAATAATTAAAGCAACCAGCAAAAACCTGCCTACCATACCTGCCCTCAAAAGAAAGAGTTCACAACAAACATGTAACAGAGCCTTCACCCTCTTCGCACCCACCATTTGGAACGCCCTCTCAGAAACCTTAAGAGAAGCCAAAACCATACTCGAACTACGAAAAAGGCTCAATAAATTCTTTGGACTTGATGAACCAGGATAAATTCCACATTATCCCCCAACCCCCCCCCCCCCCAACAACTAACAATCAGATGTACCTTTGACACCTTGAACACCAGATGTACATAGTTAATGCTCATCCCAACTCTTCACCCACCCCACCCTCCCAGTTCTATATATGTTTTGCAGTTCGCACTCTATATCAGGAGTTAGTGGGCTTGATCAGGAGTTAGTGGGCCTCATTAGACAGTGAAAGAACTCAGAGCAGCTGAAGCCTGCATAAAAGGCTTCAGAGCCTTGCACTGTTGAGGCATTCCTAACAGGGACTATACATTTCAAGCAAAGGTAAGAGTTTGTGGCTTTTTAAATTACTAGCTCTCTGCCTGGGAGCTCTTAAAAAGGTGTTGGTACATTTTTAAAACAAAGTTCCATACTTTTTGGTGCTTTAGTTTAAATGGAGAAATATTTTCTTTAGTGGGATAGGTTTAAAACTCTGCTTTAGTATCTTTCTCAGTCTTTTGAAGCTACTGACACCTCATCAGGTGTAGTTCCCTCCCTACCCCCCCCCTCAAACTCCCATCCACCCCTAGTGAGCAGTCTTGCTTTATAGGGCACCTCCCCAATTAACTACATACAGGGACTTGGAACAGCACATTTTAAACACACTTAAAAGAGATTTAACTGCTTTTTCTCTGAAAGGACAGCTGGGAAACCGGTTGGTACTTTGTTAAAGCAAAAGAGAGAGAGAAAGACCTACCAGATACCTAAGCTCCACCAACTGAACAATGGCTGGGAAAAATTGTATCGCCAAGGCTGTTGCCCCCGTTATAGCTTATGCATCTGTCCAGATAGAGGTCCCAATGCCAGTTGAAGAACCAGTCCCATGTGCAGGATGCCTGAATGCTGAAGCTCTCAGGAAACAAGTGGAGGGACTCAAAGAGGAGGTGGTGAGACTGAGGAGCATTCAAGACAGTGAGAAGTACATTGATGAGATGCTTCTTGCAACATCCAAGCTCTCCAGCAAAGGAGAAGATGGGAGCCTACAGAATGATGAAGGCTGGATACAAGTCACCAGGGCCTGCAGAATCACCAATCCAACTTCTCCGGCCCTTGAACTGAAGAACCATTATGCAGCCCTGGAAGTGGAGGAGGTGAAAGCATCCCTGGAAAGGAAAGAACCACAGTTTGAGCACCCCAATGTTGCAGAATCAGTGACCACAAGGAAGCAAAGGGTAGTGGTGGTTGGTGACTCTTTTCTGAGGGGTACTGAGGCATCCATCTGCCAACCAGACTTGATGTCCAGAGAGGTATGCTGTCTGCCAGGTGCCAAAATCTAAGATTTTACAGAGAGTTTGCGGAGACTCATCAAGCCCACTGAGTATTTCCCAATGTTGCCAATCCATGTTGGCACAATTGATACTGCCAGGTATCTCTCTTAGTGTATCAAAAGTGACTTCATAGTTCTGTGGAGAGGGTGAAGCAGATAGGGCTGTAGGTGGTGTTCTCTTCAATCCTTCCCGTTGAGGGTAAAAGTCAAGGCAGAGAAGCTTGCATCCTGGAGATGAATGCATGACTGCATGGATGGTGTCATCGAGAGCGTTTTGGTTTCCTGGACCATGGGATGCTGTTCCAAGGGTTGCAGAGCAGAGATGGCTAATCTACTGAAGAGGGCTTTAAACTAGATTCATTGGGGATGGATGAAGAAAGACCCCAGATAAGTGAAAGCTCCCAAGTGAAACGTTAAATACCTTTATGGAATTGGGTAAAAGGGGCAATAAATGGAAAACGGTGTGTATAAATGCCCATAACATAGGAAATAAGATCCCAGATATTGAAGCTTTAATGGGAGAGGCTGACTTGGATTTAGTGGCAGTTACAGAAACATGGTTCACAGAAAACCATGACTGGGATGTAACTATACCTGACTATACTTTATACAGAAAGGACAGGGTAGGAAGAAGTGGAGGAGGAGTGGCACTATATGTAAAAAATAATATTAAAGCTTTGGAACTACAAAGCTTAAAAGGGAGAGAGTAGGCACTGTGGTTGAAACTAGAAAGAGAGAAAGAGAAATCTATTTGCATTGGTATGATCTACAGACCTCCCTAACAGAAGGAAGAGGTGGACGGAGATTTAATTGAAGACATACGCTGTATTGCTAGGAAAGGGGAAGTGCTACTGATAAGGGATTTCAATATGCCAAATGTTGATTGGCACATTCCTGCTGCAGTATCATCTAGAAGTAATGACATCCTGGATTCTCTACAGGTAGAACTATTCAGGCAACTTGTAACAGAACCCACACGTGAAGGGGCCATACTGGGCTTGGGGCTTACCAATGGTGAAAGTGTTTCTAATGATCTCCAGGAACAAGCAGGAATGTAGACTTCACATATGGGTATCGTCGGTACCAATGGAGCCTGCGCGGGAACGCTCCCCAGCGTCCAACAGGAAAGCTTTTGGGAGCATCCCACAGCACCTGCATGCTGCCTTCCCGCCTTTCCCAACTGTCCCTCTCCAGTTCTTCGTTTTCCGCGGAGCCAACAGCTCGCACATCCTGTCACCGCAGAAAAAAATCCCTTCTATTCTTCTTTTTTGTGGTCACGTCTGCCTTCCCTCGACGCTACACCGGTACTGCCGGTTCTTCTTCTTTCTTTTGTTCAAAAAAAAAAAACCAACCCTTTCTTCTGGAGTCTTTCCAGTAATTTTCTCTCAGGTGCCAAGCGCCATTTTGGGCACTAGGCCCAACTTTTCCTTCAGAATGGAAAAACCCGCTTCGGGTTTTAAAAAGTGTTCTAAGTGTGGCGGTACCATCTCCATCACCGACACCCATGAGTGGTGCCTCAAAATGTTTAGGTCCTGACCACTCTATTTCAGAGTGTGTTGCCTGTGGGATGATGTCAAAGAGGGGCCGGCAAAACCGAGCTGCTAAGCTTAGCACCCTTTTTCCCCTCCAATGCAGCCTCTGTGGCATCGACGTCTTCTAGGACTTTGTCTTCCTCCCATGGATCTCAGGTAACTAAACATAAATCTAGCTGGTCCTCAAAGGGCAGATCTCCTTCTAAATAGCGAGATGCCTCTGGCGTTGCCCTTGAGGGACTTTCACTGGCACAATTTCCCCGGTGGGAGGCTTCGGCTTCCAAAGCACTAACGGGGCTCCAGGATGTTCTCGAGGCTTCAACCTCGGCAGAACTACTAGTGCCATCCTCTGGGGTACCGATACTCAAGCATCGGCCGCGTCGATAGACCAGAGATTCTTGGCTATTGAACGTAGTCTGGCAGCTCTTCTTACGGCCTCGATGACCTTGAAACCGCTTCAGACAATTCAACCGGTACCGGCACCGACTCCGGTGCCGGCACTGACTGCATCGACATCGGCATTCTACCGGGACCGAGTCATGCGTATCCATCTGTTATCGACAGGTCGGTACCAGACCACTCCAATGCCGACTTCGATCTGTACCAGTACCGTGCCTTGCACAATCACCCGGATCGGAGATACTTCGAATCCTCGGATGAGTCTGAAGACTCTGAAAGCTCTGCCGATACCAGAGTACTTCTTCCTGAGGATTCTTCTTCTCCTCAGCATAGGATGTCTCCACCAGAGGATATGTCCTTTCAAGATTTTATCTGAGATGTGGCTCAAGGTCTTTCCATCACAGTGGCTCCTGAAAAAGAGCCTAGGGCAAAGGAATTAGAAATCCTACAATACCCTAAAGCTCCCAAGGAGGCAGCTACCTTACCTATTCATGAGATCTTGCATGATCTCATCTTAAGGATGTGGGAAACACCTCTAACCACCTCTCCTCACTCTCGAAGACTCGAACCATGTATCGAGTTCCTCCTTGTCCTGGGATTCAGAAGACTCAATTACCACACCATTCCATGGTGGTGGAATCAGCTATGAGAAGGATAAAGAGTGCAAAAAGACATGCATCTAATCCTCCAGGACGTGCGGCTTCCATGCTTTCTGCTAGGATCAGTTCCTATATCTTATATATGGGAATGTTCCTTAAGGAGGTCACAGGAGATTTAGAGCTTATGAGCCCTCTCCTTCCTGATGATAAGAGGCAAAATTACCTCGCCCTTGTCAAACATGCCCAGGATGTTTCCAAGCTTGTGAATCATGCAGCCTTTGACTGCTTTGAGTGCATAAGCAGGACCTCTACCATTGCCATAGGTGCACATAGGATTGCCTGGCTCCAGGCATCTGACTTGGAAATTTGGTTACAGGATAAACTAGGGAATATTCCTTGCACAGGAAAGAATCTCTTTGGCAAGAATTGGCAGGAAAAAGCTAATGAGATAGATGCTGACAATATCACTTTGGATAGATTGTCTAAATCTACAGCTGATCCTGCGAGGAAAAAATCCTATAAGAAACCATTCTTCAGTAAGAAGACAACGTTTTATCCCTCCTATACCCAGCAGGGGCATCGTTTAGGTCAGTCTGCCCAAAAGGGACAGCAGCAACAACCTAAACAGAGAAAGACAAAAGCAGCTAAGCCTCAACCGGCTCAGTAGACTCAGCCTCCTCAGGGGCTTTGACTCCTATCTAGAGAACTTTGCCTTCCTGGCCCTGAACGGCCCAGAACCCTCCAACATCCCAGGAAGGTTATGTCATTTTGCCCCCAGATAGGGCCAGATAACAGCAGAAAATTGGCCTCTATCTATTGTAAGAGAGGGGTACAAGCTTCATTTCCTCAGCATGCCCCCTCCTACAATGGTAAGACAGTTCAATTCTCAGACCTCTCTCAACGACCAGTTAGGTCAAAAGGTCACTATGCTTCTTGCCCAAGGGGCAATAGAAGAGGTACCCATTCCCCAACGGGGTACAGGGTTTTACTCCCCCTATTTCCTTATTCCAAAGAAAACAGGAGGACACAGACCCATTTTAGACCTCAGAGAATTGAACAAATTCCTGTTCAAAGAGAAGTTCAAAATGATTTCTCTAGGAACTCTGCTGCCATACCTTCAGAGTCAGGATTGGCTTTGTTCTCTAGATCTCAGGGATGCGTACACTCATGTTCTCATCCATCCAACTCATCGAAAGTTCCTTCGCTTTCCATTTCAAGGAAAGCACTACCAATACAGGGTTCTTCCTTTTGGCCTGGCCTCTGCACCAAGGGTTTTCACAAAATGCATGGCTGTGGTGGCAGAATTTCTCCACACCCTAGGAATATTCATCTTCCCTTACTTAGACGACTGGCTCATTCGAGCCCCTTCAGAGCCAGAGGCCAGGGTTGCTCTCTCTCACACAATGCGCATCCTTCAGTATTTGGGACTTGTCATAAACTTCCCAAAATCCAACCTTGCTCCCACTCAGTCCCTGGAGTTTATAGGAGCTCTGCTGGATACCAGACAGATAAGGGCCTACCTTCCACAGCCCCGCTGCCTTCGCATTGTGCAGTTAGCTTCCCAAGCAGTGCTAAAACCTCACCTCACTGCTCGGGAAATGTTACAGTTGCTAGACCACATGGCATCCACCGTGCATGTGGTTCCTTATGCTCACCTCCATATGAGGTCAGCCCAGTGGACTTTATCCACTCAGTGGACTCAGGCGTCAGGTTGCCTGTCAGACAAAATAGCAAACTCAGATCACCTTATTTTGTCCCTCCAATGGTGGCAGTCACCCCAAAACCTTTTGGTGGTGTCTCCTTTTCAGCAACCCACACCCCAAGCCACTCTAACAACAGATGCCTCACAGGTGGGTTGGGGAGCCCACCTGCAAGACCTCTCTACCCAGGGTACATGGACTCCACAGGAGGCCTATTTACACATCAATCTCCTGGAACTCAGGGCAATCTTCCTTGCTCTTCAAGAATTCCACACCCAGCTCAGCTACAAGACAATCCTAGTTCAAACGGACAATCAAGTAGCCATGTTCTATGTGAACAAGCAGGGCGGAACAGGCGCTCTGTCGCTATGCAACAAAGCTTTGCGACTATGGGCCCTCGTCAGACAGCATCAGATTCATCTCCTTGCAGTGTATCTTCCAGGCATTCAAAACTCTTGGGCAGACAGTCAAGTTCTGCTTTCACACGAATGGTCTCTCCATGCAGACCAGGTGGCCAAAATTTTCCAAATTTGGGGAACCCCGGACATAGACCTCTTTGCAAGTCCGCTGAAAGCCAAACTTCCCCGATTCTGTTTCAGAATTCTGGCTCAGGGTAGTCAGGCCAGGGATGCTTTCCTCCTCCATTGGGGCCAGTACTTCCTGTATGCCTTTCCACCCATTCCCCTAATTCCCAAAACCCTGTTCAAGCTTCAGAGAGAGAGAGGTCATATGATCCTCATAGCTCCAAGTTGGCCACGGCAAATGTGGTACCCTCTGCTTCTACATCTCTCTCAAACTCTGCCTCTGGAGTTAGGATCTGCTCCAGATCTTCTTTCTCAAGACAACGGGATGCTGTGGCATCCCAATCCCCAGTCTCTGCATCTCAGGGCCTGGTTGCTGAAAGCCTAGAACTTCACAGTCTTAACCTTTCCCAGCAGGTAAAGGATATCCTTCATGCTTCCAGGAAACCTTCCACAAGACGCTCTTATGCATTTATGTGGAAAAGGTTTACCATATAATGCTCGCAGAAGGGTCTTAACCCACTTGCAATACCTCTGGAATCATTACTGGAGTACCTCCTTCATTTATCAAATGCAGGGCTTAAGACCAATTCAGGGAGAGTACATTTGAGTGCTATTGCAGCTTCTTTCAAGCCTCTAAATGGACAACCTATTTCCTCTCATCCTCTCATAGCGAGATTTATGAGGGGCCTTCTTTTAACGAAGCCTCCCATTAAGCCACCACCGGTGGCATGGGACTTGAATCTGGTACTTGGGCAGCTCATGAAACCGCCCTTTGAACCATTAGCCACTACCTCTTTGAAATTCCTTTCCTGGATGGTTATCTTTCTCATTGCAATCACATCAGCCCATCGCATCAGTGAATTGCAAGCGTTGGTGGCTGATCCTCCTTATACAAGGTTCCATCATGATAAGGTAGTCCTTAGGACTCATCCACACTTTATGCCAAAGGTGGTTTCGCCCTTTCATTTAAACCAAGCGGTTTACCTTCCTGTATTCTTTCCAAGGCCTCACGCCTCAAATGCAGAAAGGAACCTTCATACTTTGGACTGTAAAAGAGCTTTGGCCTTTTACTTGCAAAGAACACAGCAACATAGAAAATCCTCTCAACTCTTTGTTGCTTTTGATCCTAGACATTTGGGACTTCCAGTCTCCAAAAGGACACTGTCCAGCTGGATTGCACAGTGTATATCTTTTGCCTATGAGAATAAGAACCTTCCTCTTGAAGGCCATGTCACAGCTCACAATGTGAGAGCCATGGCAGTCTCAATGGCTCATCTTCACTCTGTGTCTATTGACAACATCTGTCGAGCAGCTACTTGGGCTTCGGTACATAACTTCACAGCCCATTACTGCTTAGACAAGGACTCCCGCTGGGATGCCTTGTTTGGTCAGGCTGTTCTTCAACACCTGTTCCAGACTTAATCAACTCCTACCCACCATCCCTGGTAGGATGCCAGAGATCCATGGGGGGAAGTGGAGCCCTTTCACAAGGGCACACAACTTTCTGGGGCCATCTCCCTGGCATCTGCAGCTAGGGAGTCCCGATATGTGAAGACTACATTCCTGCTTGTTCCTGGAGATAGAATAGTTACGCACCTGTAACAGGTGATCTCCGGGAACAGCAGGAATTTAGTTATCACAACCCACCCACCTCCCCTAGGAGTTGTATCTTTCTATCTCTCTCTCTCTTTCTCTCTTTCCCTTTCTCTTTTGTCTCAGCTTTAAACTCAACTGGAGAGGGACAGTTGGGAAAGACGGGAAGGCAGGTGCTGTGGGATGCTCCCAAAAGCTTTCCTATTGGACACTGGGGAGCATTCCTGCGCAGGCTCCATCAGTACCGACGATACCCATATGTGAAGACTAAATTCCTGCTGTTCCCGGAGATCACCTGTTACAGGTCAGTAACTATGCTTTATAGTGGGAGATTATTTTGCATCCAGTGATCACCAGATGGTGTGGTTCAGTATTAGGACTAAGGCTGTTAAAATTCATTCAAAAGCAAGGGTCTTAGACTTTAAGAAAACTAACTTTGCCAAGATGGGCCAATACCTCAAGGAGTCGTTGAGGGATGGGACAGGCTGGGGATGTAGAAAACAGTGGGCAAAACGTAAAGGGGATATTTTAAGGGCAACCAACCTTTTTGTTGAAATGGTAAATAAAGGTAAAAGAAAAAGGAGACCGCTATGGTTTTCGAAAGAAGTAGCTCAAAAAGTGAAGAAAAAGAGGGAGGCCTTCATGAAATACAAGAGATCACAGAGAGAGGAAGACAGGCATCTATATTTGGAAAAGCTTAGAGAAGCTAGCAAAGTATTCAGGAAAGCAAAGATTCAAAAAGAGGAGGAAACAGGCAATGCATTAAAATGGGGGATAAGATATTTTTCAGATATGTAGTGAGAAGATGAAGGGCAAAAGTGGCATTGTCAGACTCAAGGGTGAAGGGAAGGAATATGTAGAGGTTGATGAGGATAAAGTGGAATTGCTTAAAAAATATTTCTGTTCTGTGTTCACAGATGAAGAACCAGGAACAGGACCTCAGAGAATACCCACAAACAAGAACAGAAGCGAGGGACATCGTGAACAATTTTCAGAAGACTGTGTTTGTGAGAAACTAGCTAAACTTAAAGCAGACAAAGCAATGGGACCAGATGGGATACACCCTAGAATACTGAGGGAACTTGGGGACCTTCTAGCAGCTCCACTGACTGACCTTTTCAATGCCTCATTGGAGTCAGGAGTGGTGCCAAAGGACTGGAGAGAGGCACATGTGGCCCCTTTACACAAAAGCAGAAGGATGTGGTTGAAAACTACAGGCCGGTTAGTTTAACTTCGGTGATGAGTAAATTATTGGAAACGCTGCTGAAAGAGAAAATAGTGAGGTTTCTGGAGTCCAGCGGATTACAGGATCCGAGGCAGCATGGATTCACCAGAGGAAGATCTTATCAGACAAATCTGATTGATCTCTTTGACTGGGTGACCAGGGAGTTGGACTGAGGGAGAGCCCTAGATGTGGCGTATTTAGATTTCAGTAAAGTCTTTGACACTGTTCCTCACAGGCGACTTATAAACAAACTGAGCACCCTAGGGATAGACCCTAAAGTTACAGCTTGGGTTAGAAATTGATTGAGTGGGAGGTGACAAAGGGAGGTAAATGGAGTTCACTCTGAGAAGGAGGTTATCAGTAATGTGCCCAAGGGATCTGTCCTTGGTCCGATTCTTTTTAATATCTTTATTAGTAATATAGCAGAAGGGCTGTCGGGTAAGGTTTGCCTCTTTGTGGATGATACCAAAATCTGCAATAGGGCAGACACCCAGGAAGATGTAGATAACATCAGGAGGGATCTAGCTAAGCTTGAAGAATTTGGCAGCTGAGATTTAATGTTAATAAATGCAAGGTCATGCATTTGGACTGCAGCAATCCAAGGTAGCAATATAGTATAGGGGGTGAAGTACTTTTGTCCCCTAAAGAATAGCGAGACCTAGGTGTGATTGTGTCTGATGATCTCAAAGTAGCTAAACAGGTAGAAAAGGCACAGCAAAAGTTAGAAGGATGCTTGGGTGCATAGGAAGAGGAATGGCCAACAGAAGCAAGGAGGTGATAGTGCCTCTGTATAAAGTCTTTGGTGAGACCTCATTTGGAGTATTGTGTGCATTTCTGGAGACCACACCTTCAAAAGGATATAAAAACAGGTTGGAGTCAGTACCGAGGGTGGCTACTAAAATGGTTAGTGGTCTTCATTATAAAGCGTATGAGGAAAGACTGAAGGGTCTTAATATGTACACCTTAGAGGAAAGGCGGGATAGAGGTGATATGATTGAGATGTTTAAATATCTCCGTGGCTAAATGCACAGGAGGAGATCTTTTGATTGAAAGCAAGCTCTGCTACGAGGAGATATGGGATGAGAGTGAAAGGGGATAGATTCAGGAGTGATATGCGGAAATATTTCTTTATGGAAAGAGTAGTGGATCAGTAGAATAGTCTCCCAGTGGAGGTAGTAGAGATGAGGACAGTATCTGAATTCAAAGAAACATGGGACAAACACAGAGGATCTCTAAAGGAAAAAAAGGGGACTATTGTAGTGGCTGATATGGAAGGACAGACTAGATAGGCCATGTGGTCTTTTTCTGTCACCATGTTTCTATGTTTCTATGCATATCTTCAGTTCAGTTCTATGTAAATCAGTTATATGTAAAGCAGTTTACCCTGCTGTTAACGTTCTATTAAACTGCTTTGACTTAACGAGAAAGCGGTACATAAACCTTGCTAAGTAAATAAATATTGCTGAGATGCAACAAATGAAGGGAGGCTTGAGGAATTTAGAATGCAAGTTTTGGCACCTTCCATCAGAAGCAAAATGATTAGAGTGTAAACTGGCCTGAAAGCACGTGCTATAGAAGTTGAAAAAAATAAGTGGTAGTTAGTTTCCTCTAAATTCAGGCAGGCAATCAACTAACCCAAGTATATTTTTACTTGGGTAAAAATAATAAATATACATGCATAGTTCCCTTTGTGGAAGAAGAAAGATGATATTTTGCACACTGGGCTGAGAATGTTAGGCAAGCTATTCAGATGAATAAGCTAAAGGAGGAATTGAGTATTTTTCGATTATACCCAGAAATGTCTCCTGGACAATTTTTATTAATTTCGTCAACTGATCTTTTGAGAAACCTTTAGTTGATCAAAAGTAAGGGATGTGAATTAGACCCTAATTCTATGACATGATTATCAGTTTAGATGATGTGGTATTGACTACCCTGTTATTTATTGTGAATCACTCGTTGCAGACTTGGTTGGTCCTGGACAAGTTGAAAAAGTCCACTGTGCATCCAGTGTTGAAAAACAATAATACTGATGTTTGGAATACAGTTAAATACTGCTCTATTTCTAACTTGTCTGTTAGTGAAATTCATTGAGAAATGTGCCCTGTGGCAGCTTGAGGACTACTTCACTGCATGAGCTATTTGATAATCATCAGTGTGGTTTTAGAAGAAGCACTGATACCTTACTTATCTTGATATTAGACATATTCGGCTTGACCATGATGATCAAAGGCAGATCAATATGCTGAATGTAACTGCCACATTTGATACCATTGTTCATGAATTTCTGCATATGTCCGATAGAGGCGTGGAAAGGCTAACGGAGGGCGGAAGAAGGCTCCCGAGGGGCGGAGAGATTTATTTATTTATTTATTTATTTAACCTTTGCTTCTATACCGCGCTATTAAAATCAGCGCGGTGTACATCAAACAAGCATACTACAATGTATACAAACAACATTGAGTTTTACAGAGAACAGGAAATTGAACATGGGAAGGAAACCAGGGGAACTAAATACATATTAACTCAAACTATGTACAATACTTTAATGTAAATGGGTGTTGCATTAGTTTTGTGAAGCTAACCATTATCTGAGGAGATGATGTGCAGGGGCGGCAGGTATATGGGGGAAGTTTGCAGGTTGTTGGATGTGCTTCTATCACTGGAGGTTTCTGAGTAATATTTTGTGAATAGGTGGAGTTTTAAAGCTTTTCTGAATAGTATGATGCTTTTTATTCCACGGATTTCATGGGGGAGTGCATTCCAGTTTAAAGGGGCAAATAAGGAGAAGGCTCTGTTGGAGGTAGCTTTTGTGCATTTAGTCATTAGGTTGGGGACTGCTAACGTGTTCCGTGCAGTAGATCTTCTGCTTCTATTTTCTAGGGTGCCATGGATTAGCGTGCTGATTGGCGTAGGGGGGTAGTTATTTAGGGCTTTGAAGGTAAGAACCAGTGATTTGTATTGGATCCTGGCGTGAAGAGGTAGCCAATGTAAATCCTTCATGATGGGTGTTATGTGGTCGGATCTTGATGATCCGGAGAGGACTCTTGCGGCTGCATTCAAGGCTAAGCGGAGCGGGTTTAAGGTCGACTGTGGAAGGCCATGAAGAATAATATTCGCGAAATCAACATGTGGAAGGACTAGAGCCTGAAAGGTTGTTCGGTAGTCTGTGAAGTCCAGTAAGTGTCGGAGGTGACGTAGAGTTCTGATCTTATGGTATATTGCCTTTGTGATGTTTTTTATATGCGTTGTCATGTTCAGGTGCTGGTCCAGGGTGATGCCGAGGTAACGAATTGTGGATTTGGATTTCAACTCTACATTGTTGACTCGTAGAGATGAAGGGGGTGTGAATTTGAGGTTCCTCGTGACAAATAGGACATCCGTTTTGCTGTGATTGATCCGTAAATTCTGGGATAATAGCCAATCTGTTACTGCTTCGAAGCAATTAATTATTGGGGAGAGCACTGGTTGGTCTATCAAGAATGGCATGTAAAGGAGGATGTCATCAGCGTATGCAAGGCATTTTACGTTGAAGGATCGAATTAAGTCGCATATCGGCTGCATATAAATGTTAAACATCAATGAAGATAAGGACGATCCTTGGGGAACTCCCTGTGTTTGTAGAAATGGTTCGGAGGATGAGTGGCCAGCCTTGACTTGCTGCCATCTATTGGATAGGTAGGATTCACACCATTTTAGAGCTGTATTTTGGATCCCCTTTTCTTTCAGGCGTTGTAGAAGAATGTCATGACTCACTGAGTCGAAGGCGGCAGATATGTCCAGGAAAATAAGGACAAAGCCTTGTTGTATGTTGTTGATTCCTGTGATCAGATCGTTAAACAGGGTTGTGAGGACAGTGTCTATTCCGTGTGCTACTCTGAATCCGTGTTGGGCTGGATCCAATGGTGCTTCGGTGTCGATATGTTGCTGGATTTGTTGTTGGGCGGCTTTCTCAATGATCTTGGCAAGGTGGGGGATGCTCGATATTGGTCTGAAGGATTCTACTTTGGCTGGATCTAGTTTGCTATTTTTTAGTAATGGTTTGATAGAGGTGTTTTTGAGGCTCTGCGGGAATGATCCTGTGGTGAAGGACTGGTTCAGAATTTTGGCCAGGATGTTGCTTATGTCATGACGAAGCTCTTTGATCCAGCTGGCTGGGCAGGGGTCATTAGGTGCTGTGCTGGGATTAACAGAAGCAACGATGTCGGCGACCTCTTTAGTGGATACTGTGGTGAAGTTGCATAGTGGCGTTGCTTGAAAAGTTTCAGATGGTGTGGAGGGATTATTAGTGCCTATGTTTGCGTTTGTCTTAACCATCTTCGATTGTAAATAGTCTGCATAGTCCTGTGGTTGAGGCATTGGGGGGTGGACTGAGATTGGTTCTCCTGTTATGGACTTTACTATATTGAATAAAGCATGTGGTTTGTTGATGGAGCGTTTTAAAATATCAGTGTGATAGAGTTTCCTTTTTTGAGATGGCTGCAATGGGCGGGGAAGGGGAGGGGAGAGGCTCCTCACACATTTACGGGGCAGAATATACAAGTAAAAAATACCGCGAGTGAAACACTCGCGGTAGAGGGCATTTAAAGGGAAGAGAAACCATTTCCGTCAGCAATGTACAGGAAAACCGGGGAAACCTACAAAACGTGAGCAGTGTGATACATGTGCATAGAACAAAAGTGCAAATAAAAAGCGAAAATGACCACAACAAAAATATTAAAAATAGTACTTCAGCTGGGCAACAGTGATATTAATGGGCAACAACAAAAAACACTCCCTGGAAAGCTCCATAAAATTAGAAATGAATTTTGGAAGGGTCTACGGAGTGGAGACCCTTCCAAAAATCATTTCTTGCTATTGGAGCTGTCCTTGGAGTGTTTTGTATGGTTGCCCATTAATAACACTGTTGCCCAGCTTGGCTATCTTTTTTCCCCCTTTTTTTGCAGGCATTTTCGTGGTGTATTTGCACTTTTGTCCCCAGACAAGGTGAACGAGCCCACAGTAAAAATGTGCAGAGCATGGCTTCCGACTCCTTCTTGCCAGGTTTCCTATCTCCAGGGACTGCACTGTCTCTGTGGCCACAGTGTGGTGCAGCAGACAGAGCCAGTATCTCTAGGACCAGAGAGTCACAGGTTCAAATCCCAGCTGGGGCACCTGCCAGCCCTGTCCCCATATTTTACCCACCACTAAACAGAGATAGTAAAGACACTCCTTTATTGCAGAGAACATAAGCATGTTGCAAACACCCATATTTTACTCTACACCACTCACACACCATAACAATGGGCATTACCTACAGCCGAGTCCCCCAAATGCAGGCCTGGAGTGCCACAACTCAATCAGGTCATATGGTTTTACTACGATAAGGACATGCCAGCATGATGGCGGAAGGGTACAGGTGGTGGAGGGGCAGTGGCTGCTAGCCACAGAAGACAATGGCCTAGCCATGTGCAGGATGGCACCATCCACTGCAACAGACAGGCCCTGTCGGATGTACAGTCATAGACCTCCCAGGGAATTCAGCCAATCTGTGGCAATACAATGGTGCAGTGCACACAGACAGTGTGTGCAAGAACAGAAGGTCACAGGTTCAAAGCCCAGCTGGGGCTACTGCCAATCCTGTCCACATATTTTTCCCACAATTAAACCGTGATAGTAAGGACAAACCTTTATTGCTGAGGGCATACGCATTGGTAATACGCCTATCTTTTACCACACCGAGCACAGACACCATGAACAGGGGCATTACCTAGAGCAGAGTCTCCGAAATGCAGTCCTGGAGGACCACACACCATTCAGGTTCCATGCTGCCTCTAATACAAATGCCTGTGCTGCATATCTATGCACCACCCCCATGGCATGTATATGTAGCTCATGCATATTCATGAGGGACAGCAGGAAAACCCGAACAGTGTTAGGCACACCAGGACTGGAGTTGGGAACCTCTGCCGTAAAGCAGCAGCCAACAGGGGCAGACACACCCACACCCACAGGCCCCATTGGCCAATGCCTCCTGGAGAGGCAGGACATTGGGCCCTGCGTGCATCTCCCAATACTAGCACCTGCATACCTTAGCAATGCCACCCTACACCTGGGTATACGGTACACAGCTCTCAAACGTTTGCTATGAGTACTGGCAGATAGACATTCCTACGTTAAGCACAGTTTGCTCTTTGAGCTCCATCATAACAATCTTTCTGATGTCTGCGGTGTGTGCTTCAGGTCTGGCCTCTGACAGTGGTCACCACCCTGGGGAGTGACCCCCAACAGTATTGCGTACCATATCCATGCCTGTGCTGTGCCCAGAACTGGTGTGGTGGGCAAGGCTGATAAACTCCTCTATAGTAGCACAATGCTGGCATACATGTGGGAGTGTGTGTCTGTCTATACCAGGGGTGGGCAATCTCGGTCCTGGAGGGCCGCAGACCAGTCAGGTTTTCGGGATATCCCTAATGAATAAGCATGCGATATATATGCATTACAGATATCCTGCCAATCTGACTGGTCTGCGGCCCTCCAGGACCGAGATTGCCCACCCCTGGTCTATACAGTGTGTGTTGGCTGCAAACACCTTCCACAGCCCACACTGCCAGCACTGTTGCCATTATTGGCCTGCCAATGTGCATAATGAGCAGCAAGGTACCATGGGTATAGCTCAGACAGGGTGGTCTGGCCAGGATGCATCTGCACAAGGCATAGGGCACTGCCTGGGACATTGTCGTGCCCGGCCACCACCTACACAGACAGGGTGACCTCTTTCTGTCCTGCTGGGGGATCACTCTCACCCTGACTGTGCAGTGACCACAGCATGTCTAGGCACCCCCATAGTGCTATATAGTATTTCTCTCATGTGATATATATGGGTTTCCTTTTGGGGCCCAGTCACTGACTTATCTGCTGGTGTGCACTGCCATCCCAGTTCTGGGTGCATGCATGTCCACCAGGACTAGCTAGCAGACTGTTTTCAGCTGGTCTGTGTTGTGATGGAGCGCCTTGCAGGGTGCAGCGGCTGAAGGCTTGCTGCAGGAGAATATCAGATAGTGGTGGGGTGCAGCTTAGCATATCCAGGCCTAATGTCTGTCTGATATTGTGTTGTGGAGGTGTATAGAGCTGCTTTGACTGCCCTGTAGGGTGTCTGTTCCCCAGCAGGACCAGGGTTGATGGTCCACTCTACTGCCACCACTGCAGGGAGGTAGAATGTGGATCTGTTGATAGGAGACCCTGTTTTTTTCAACCTTGGGTGGTGGTACATAGCCCACCTAGGTGTCCATAAGGGGTTCCCCTGACTAAGACAGAAAGTGATATCAAAGGTGTTTCTGCAGAAACTACCTATCTCACAGATTAATACTGCTGTGGAGCTCTGGCATAGCCTCTTTCATCCATGGAGGGTGTTGTGGACCTGGTCCTGGGCGCCTCTTCACACCCTCAGGGTGAGCATAGTACCCGCACAATGTGACGGTGTGTAGCTACTCTGTGCCAGTAAAGCACCCGGTCAGTACCCCTACCAGGCTGAGGTGCTGTGTGGGTGCACACGGCCACTTCCCCCTACCACGCCGGGGAGCTGTTGGGGTGCATTCCCCATCTTGTGTTCATCTGTGGACAGCTGATTTGCATGTGCAGTGCATCATGGGTACGGGTGGCCTAACCCTATCCTGGCTACCACAGCAGACTGTCTGTGTGGTGACGTGCAGGCTCTCTGCAGCCAGCCAGGGGCTTGCTGGCAGCTATAGAGCTGTAGCCCAATGGTTACTTCACTGCCTGAGAAGCCAGAGATCATGGGTTCAAACCAACAGTGGGGTAATTTGCTAGGGTTGTCCAAAGTCTTTTTTATTTAATGTACATATGTTGATGCCAGCAAAAACACCCGCAGCGTACTGTACCCATAAGGTGCCGCTGAGGGTGCTTTATAGGGCGCCCTATAGGGCACCTTATGGTTGCCGTCCATATAAGGTGCACTATACATTATCCTGTGACGCAACATATATGGTGACCTATAGGGGACATTCTAGGGTGCCTTGGCGGACAGTGAACTTTAACATGTGCCGTATGGGCCGCCTTATGTTAACACGCTTTGAGAGTGAGTTTGCTAGTACTGATAAATAAAATAGAACTAATATGCCCCCTACAGCACTCATCCCCATAATACATTATGCCTCAGCTAGCCTTGTTCACTGGGCACTGTGAGGGATTGAACCCATGATCCCTGCACTATTGGTCAGTGTCTTAACCATTGTGCTGTGGCTCTATTCCTGTGTTTAAACATTGCCGCACTGCCTTAGGCCTTCATGGCATAGCAGCGCACCACCTTCTGCCACCCAAACTGCACAAACTTAACAGTGCGCCGCCTAATGCCCACTATTTACAGTGCTACGCCTTATGACGCCCACACCTAACAGCGCACCGCCTAATGTCGCCCAAAATTAACAGTGTGCCGCCTTATGCCGCACAAAATTAATATGCCTCTTACAGCACTTTAACCCATTACAGTTATTGCCTCAGACAACAGCTTTTGTTGCGCACAATGGGGGATTGAACCCATGGCCCCTGCACCATTGGTCAGTGTCTTCACCATTGTACTACGGCTCTCTTCTTTTCTGTGCCCAGCAGCGCGCCACTTAGCCTTCCCACGCGCTAATGTGGACCCCGCACATTAGCGCGATGCGCACAAGTACGGTCGCTGTCTCCCGGTTTTTTCTTTTCTCTGCCTGAACCGCCCACTCCTTATATGGCACAGGCACACTACCGCGGCCCCGCACAATTTCGGAGTTTAGTAAACATACCCCTAAGTGTTCACATAGAATGATTTTTAATCAGATGTATGATAAATAAGTATGTTTCAAAACAGATAAATAAAACTGAACAGCTTGCAAAACTGAAAGTGGACAATGCCATGGGACCGGATGGGATACAGCCAAGGATACAGAAAGAGCTCAAAGAGGTTCTGGCAGGGCCTTTAAAGGATATTTTTAAAAGATCCTTGGAGAAAGAAAAAGTTCCATAGGACAAGAGAAGGGCTGATGTGGTACCTCTTCACAAAAGTGGTAATAGGGAAAAAGTGACAAACTACAGGCCGGTAAGCCTTACCTCAGTGACAGGAAAAGTAATGGAGGCGCTCCTGAAAGACAGAATAGTGAACTTTCTCAAAACTAATAGGTTGCATGATCTGAGGCAACATGGTTTTACCAAAGGACGATCATGCCAAACAAATCTGATTGAGTTCTTTGACTCGGTGACCAGAGAACTAGATCAAGGGCATGCGATGGATGTGATCCACCTAGATTTCAGCAAAGCCTTTGATACTGTTCCTCATAGGAGCTTATCAATAAAGGGCCCGATTCTGTAGTGTACGTCCTGGCCCTCTGTGCATCCAGTCGGAACTGGACGCTCAGAGGGAGTCGCAATTCTGATCCCGCAGAGCATGTCTAGCCCCGTGCGATCAGAATTGTGAGCAGGTCGGACCTCGATCCATTTGGCCTGCACATACAGGCCTTCCTCAGATAACTCAGTCAGTGCTCGTCAATGGAGCTGCAGCGCCATGGCATCTGGTTGCCATGGCACCGTGGCTCCATTGAAGAGCCACAATCCCCAGTTGCACGATTTCCCTACAGCCCAACCACCGATCAGGCCTCCTAAGGCCAGGGTCAGGCTGTGGGGAATATCTTCACTCCCCCTGCCCCATCCATGCCCCGGGCCCACCTTCCCCCGATGACTAGGGGAACTTCACCTCCGAGGTGGAATAAGTCCCTGTGTAAGACACTGGCCCCGGACTTACAGGGCCGACATTGGAATCGGCCCTGTATATCCAGTGCCAGCGACCACCAACTGCACACCCCAACGCCACCCCTGATCCACCCCTTTCCTGCCCCTGTCTACCTTCCCCGTACAACATGCGGGGCAGGTAATCGGGCCCAGTAAATGGCACAAATAGCAGGGATGGACATCCCAATGGGACATCCATCCCCACTATTCATGCCTCAGAATGACCTCCAAACTGAACAGCCTGGAAATGGATCCCACGGTGATGAACTGGATCAAAATTGGTTGAATGACAGACAACAGAAGGTGATGGTAAACAGAACTCACTCAGATGAAAGGAAGGTGATTTGCGGTGTGCCCCAGGGATCGCTCCTGGGACAAGTACTGTTCAATGTTTTTGTGAGTGACATTGCTGAAGGACTGAAGGGAAAAGTCTGCCTTTTTGCAGATGACATGAAAATTTGCAACAGAGTGGACTCCCCTGAGGGAATGGATAACATGATGAAAGATCTGCAAAAGCTGGAAGAATGGTCTAATGCTTGGCAGTTAAGATTTAATGTGAAGAAGTGCAGTGAAAGGCACTTGGGATGCAGAAATCCAAGGAAATTGTATGAGACAGACAGCAAGAGGTTGGTGTGCACAGACCAGGAGAAGGACCTCGGAGTGACTGTTTCTGAGGATCTCAAGGTGGCGAAGCAGTGTGACAAGGCAGTGGCCAAAGCCAGAAGAATGCTGGGTTGCATACAGAGAGGAATTACCAGCAGAAAAGAAGAAGTACTAATGCCACCTTACAAGTCGCTGGTGAAGTTTTGGAGACCATGGGGCATGTTTACTAAACCGGGCTAACGGTTAACCCGGGCTATCTGTCACTAGGTCCCATATTATTCAATGGGACCTAGATGCAGATAGCCCGGGTTAACTGTTAGCCCGGTTTAGTAAACATACCCCCATATCTCACAAAGGATATAAAAAGACTTGAATCAGTTCAGAGGAAGGCGACCAAAATGATTTGGAGCCTGTGCCAGAAGACGTGTAAGAAGAGATTTGAAGACCTAAATATGTATACGTGAGAGGAGAGGAGGGACAGGAGAAATATGATACAGACCTTTAAATACTTAAAGGATATTAATGAACAAACAAACCTTTTTCAAAGACGGGGAAGCTGTAAAACTAGAGAACATAACATGAAGCTGTAAGGGGGTAAACTGAAAGGTAATGTCAGGAAATATTTTTTCACTGAAAGTGTGGTGGATGCTTGAAATAGCCTCCCGATGGAAGTGGTGGGGGGCAAATACAGTGACAGAATTCAAAATGGCATGAGACAAACACAGTGGATCTCTTTATAGCAACAGGATATTAAAATAAACTTAACTATTTCTTATATCTCTACAAATAGGGGTGACCTGCACGGAGCAGTACATCCCTAAACAAAGGCATGGGGAGGGGTGACCTGCACGAAGCGGCAGATGCACCTCTCTTGCCACCTTGCTGGGCAGACTAGATGGACCATACTGGTCTTTTTGTTACTATGATACCACATTTATGAGCCAACACCTTAGGAAGTAAAGTACTTGCAATCCTACAGTTGTATTCCACAATAAGTTGTGCAATTAAAGAAGGCAACATTTAACGATATACAAAATGTTAGTGTAAATAGAAACAAAGGGCCGAGATAGCATTAACCCTTGTGACTGGATGTGATAGCCGCACAGTCTTCCTGTCAGTTTTGGTCTCAGCACTATAGAAAACTAGACAAAACCACACAACTTCTGGCAAGGACTCAAAATGTACAATTCAAACAAAACAAAAAAGTACCTCCCAGAAACAAATGCAGAGAAAATAAATGTAATATCATCCTCTAGAAAGTGTATATGTAATGCCCTTTCTGGATAAGTTGAAGGTCAGATGCTAGGTGGATCTCAGACAGGAACATCAGTTTCAGTAAATGTTCTGTCCACACTAGATTCTTAGATTCATTAATAGTGATTTTAGGCCAACATTCTATGTCATTTTAATCAAATTTTAAATATCAGAGAGAAATGATCAGCAGAACCTCCTGCACTTATGGAATGGCACTGCTGAACAATTAACATCCTATGTCTCCTTGCATAAACCTGAACATTCTACTTACCCTGTTGTAACTTTAAAGTAATTTTTGTTTCACAGTGTGTACATACACTACTACCCTTGCACACAGGCAGATCTTCCATCAAAATGTGATGGAATTTTCCACTATAGTGGAAAAGCCCCAACTGTAAAACTTAACTTTGGTAGATATACAAAAATAATATTAAATAACTAAATTATAACATATAGATGCAAACATCTTTACAAGGCAAACACCAATAACAGTCCCTTGAATCTAAAACCATGCCATAGTTGATGATCGTAAGAACATAAGAAATGCCATACTGAGTCAGACCAAGGTCCATCAAGCCCAGTATCCTGTTTCCAACAGTGGCCAATCCAGGTCACAAGTACTTAGCAGGTCCCCAAAAAGACACACAGGTTCCACAATGCTTGTCCCAGTGCAAGCAGTGATATCCCAGGTCCTTTTTGATAATGGTTTATGGAACATTCCTCCAGGAACTTGTCCAAAACTTTTTTAAACCCAGCTACACTAACAGCTTTTACTACATCCTCCGGTAACAAATTACAGAGTTTGATTAAGCATTGAGTGAAAAAATGTTTTCTCTTTTTAGTCCTACATTAAATGGGTTATATTGTAGCTTCATTGCGTGTCTCCTAGTCTTTCTTCTTTTTCATGGCATAAACAACATAAACAATCAATCCACCTTTACCCATTCCACTCCATTCATTAATTTATAGACCTAATAAGGTTGCACAGATCACAACATGTAATCTACCCAATCACACAAATTGCTATCAATTCTCCAAATGTATATTTAAAACCACAGCAGATACTTTCCCAAAGCAGCCCTCAAACCTCTGACAACTGAGCCACCACATACTCTCAGTAAATAACAACAATTGCTTTGTCTAATTCCCCAGCCATTTTACTGAGGGTTACTGTTTCCACTTGGCTAAAAACTTGGAATATCATCTCCTAAGCCATCTTCAAATGGAAAGGTCTAGGAGGAGGATTTTGCACCAGGCCCCTTTGGAGAGAAGATAAAGAAAGGAAAGCTTAAACCAAGGCAGATCCGCATGCCATGTGGTCACCACGCGGAGGGGTCATTTACTAAGAGCACACCTCTGGTATCACTAATGCACATCATTTGGCATGGGTTCCACTGCATAAAAATGGGCCTTGCAACACATAACACATCAGTCTTAGTGTGCACTGATAGTAAATGACCCTCCGATGATCTCTACATTGTACAGTACCCTAATATGCCAGCAGGAGAGACTGCACTTGACTTAAACACAGCAGCACATCCCCAAAAAAGAAATAAGCCAACTTTCTTTAAAAACAATCCAGTCATCAATTAAGTTGAACCTTTTAACTTATACGTTTTATTTTATTCCTGGGAAAATATCATACTCTCAAGGTACAATTTACCATTTGCTTTCTAGAATTATCTTTCTCTCAGGTCTCTTGCAATAACTAGAAAACGCCATAAATTGTACTAAACGTGTCTTCTCATTTTAAATCTATGTGTTTCTCTAGCCGGTTCTGGTGTACCCCTAGTCAATCTGGCTCTATGATTAATGTGATTGTAAATCTATTCATGCATATTCATTGAGGATATCCTGAAAACCAGACTGGCTAGGGAGTGCACCAGGACCAGTTTGAGGAAACACTGCTTAATGTGGCATTCGAGTCAGGTGATAGACAAGCAGACCAAGAAATAGTTTTGCATAAAACACTTGGGATCTGGAGGGATCAGAGGAATAGTCACATTATTTCTGAACTCCTTATCTCTAGGTCAGAAGCTCAAATCCCAGCTCATGTGGCCTACCTGGAAAGAGATGGTGGTCTCAGGCTAGTTACAAGGGCCATAATACAAAGTGCTCCTGACAGATTCTTGTGAACCTGTGAATTCTATTGCACACCTCATTACGGACTTGTGACATGGACAAAATAAGAGAGATAATAAAGTCTAATTACCAGAATCACAAATGTTCAACAAAGGTTTAAAAAAATAAGCAAAAGTGTTTTTACTGCATACTCCATGGATAGTAAATATTCAGGATATCCTAAGGTTTAAAAGTACATTTTTGCTGCAGGAGTAATTCAGCAAGAAAACTGCCATTCTTTACAAAATTCTTGTTACAGGATTACATTTTAGATCCTTTGTACAGACACTCAGACGTTTGGTGAAAATGATCACCTGCAAAAAAATCTAAAAAGCAGCCAGCATATGTTACACTAATGCAAAATACACATGAATTCTTGCAAAAAGCACTGCAAAAATGCATGAGCCATCCAGAGTGTTTCTATGAACAGATGGAAGAAATAAATCAAGGTAAAAAGTGGGATGTTTCCAAGCGGCAGGGAGGATTGCACAAGGACACATACCCCTCAAGGCAACAATCTAGGAAGGAGACAGCACGGAGGATGAAATAATTCTAAACCCCCAGAATCTCAGCGGTGAAGAAAACGGATACTTGTCAAAAGTTTAAGAAGAAAATGAAATCTGTTAGCACTTTTTGTTCTTTTTTATCTACAGGTAAAACACTAGGCATTCACTTCTACTATAATAAAATATTTCGCCCATCCAAAAGAATAATAATTACCGGAATATGCGCCAGGGAGAGGCCACATAAAGTGTTAAAACGCTTACCGGCTTTGGCATTTTCGGTTCTATCCCTTCTGTTGTCTCCTTCGAAAAAAAGACGTTTCACTTCTCAAAGTCCTGTTGGTGAAGAAGGGAAGGAGAAAATGCAGTAAATCGGTAACAGCCAGGCCTGGAGGCAGGTGAAACTGCGCCTATCCTACAAGCTTCAGATCTCTACAGTAAAATAAGCGCTGCCGGCTCCAGCAGCTGTAACACAGCCGTCCCACAGCGCATCTGGAGTGGTAAGGCAGGAGCAAGAAACTGGGGGACTTTTTTTTTGTCATTAAAAGGTGACCTCACCCTAAGAAGGAAAGTCCAACTACAACTCTCAGAGAAGGTCATTTGACCACCCCACCCATAAAACTAAACACTCACGGTCTCTCTCTCTCTCTCTCTCTCTCTCTCCCTCCCCCAAGGACGTGAGCACAGCCAGGCACTGTCACTGCCAGTCCCACACCAGTCACCAAACCCTTGCCCTGGGACTATGGCAAAGTAGTTTCCAGAGAGAGGGTGAAACAGCACCGTCTTGAAATCACTGTAACAAACTCCCTAAATCAGGGTAACAAAAAGAAAATGAAGAAGCGCATGCCGCTCTTTCTTAAAACAACTGTAATTTATATGTTTTCTGTCTGCGAGTTAGAAACTGTGACAAAACAAAACTAATCCCAGGCAACAGGTACCTTGACCTGGAGGTGGCATTTTTAAATATGTCACAAGTGGAATTAAACGAACAGAATATTTCAGCAGAAGTTATGAAAACTACCTTCTGACCTTCAGAACGGGGAGGTTACTTCCCTACCCTGAGAAATTACACTAAATCTCAGCCGTCTCCCCCTCCCCGCAAGCACAGGTCCAAGAGCCACTGTGAGAAAGAAAAAAAACAGATCTATTTCCAACCACTCTCACTAAAAATGCATGCAAGTGCCCTCTCTTTAAGCCCAAGCGGCGAGAAGCAGGTGCGGGGCACGGTCCCCCCCTCTCGCGGCCCCAGGGCGCGCGCGCGCCTCGCCTCTCCCGAGCACCTGTCGCGGCTCCTGAAGCACAAAAGGAGCAAGGGCCGAACCGAGAAAGGTGGGGGGCAGGAAATAAAAGCCACTGGCAGCCCCGGGAGTGTCCCCTCAGCAGTGTGCCCGATAGATGCCTCCCGGAGTATCTCACCTTCTTCCCCTCTCTGCACAGTGCCGTCCTGTCGTCGCCCCGCTCTTTCTTTGCCGAGTTTCTGTGTGTGAGTAAGTGCGCTCGCGCCTCCCCCTCTAGCTGCAATATGGCTGACTTGTCAAGTCCAACAGGTCCTGGTTTATGCTCTCTCCCTCCCTCTTCTTTCATTCTCTTCTCCTCCCTCTCTTTAATTCTTTCTGGATCACACACACACACACAGAAAAAACAACACTCAACACAAAGCGGCCGTTTCTAATCCGTTTTCTACAGCTAGCAGCACCATCTTCAGCAACCGGACTGCCTCTCCGAAGTGAGCAAAGATAGGAAATAATTAGAAGCATAAACGAGAAAAAGGGAGAAACAAAAAAAAACTGAATGGTATTGTGGAAGAGATTTGTTAGAAAAATAAAAGAACTCCTTCCTCCCTAAGTTGGATAGCATGCCCTAGCCCCGATTTCTACGTTTGACTTTTCTGGAAATTCAGTTAATTAGAATTCTCTTGGGGATGGACGCATAGGAGCCAGGAAACAGCAAGAACATTTTTCCAAATTAAATAATTGTATGTGTTGTTTTACCTTATTATTCCTCTGCACTATGATACAGTGCAATTCTGTAAATGCAGTAGTTTGGAAGAAGATATTAATTTTGGGCATGTATTAGTGGATCAGGCTTCCTTGAGGTAATGTTCAGGGTTTACTTAAGTACCTTGGGCACTCACTGCTAGTACAAAGAAACATATTTTGGTGATGGTTGGAGCTTTATAATCAACTGGAAATTAGTCTTTGCCCATCTTGTCTGTCTGTATTTCCTGGCTGCACCTGCTCCTCTTCTCCCTATTGAGATGTTTCATTGTATGGTACCAACTTTGTCAGTATCCTGATAATGTCATATGAATGTTCTACTATGTTGCCTTTTATGGTACATCATTTGTACTGTACTGACATTGTGAGTATCCTATCTGTGTTATTTGAGTGTTGTATCTGGCTGCTTATTAAGATAAAATAATTTATATTCTGCTGACATTGTATCACATTTCCGTTATTTGAATGTTCTGCTATGCTGTTTTAAGGTGTATATTACCGAGACATCATATCGGCATCTATTATTGCCTATCTCCAGGTTAATATCATTATTCTAATTGTCTGTTATGCTGACATGGTGGTTATTTTGCTTTTGTAAGTTGTTTGTTATACACCAGCTCTTCATAAATGCAGTTATTAACTTCTAATAAAATAAATATTCCAATCAAAGTGTTCAAAAAGGGTTTGGTTACAACATAGACCCCCAAGTGATCAAAATTCTCCCTATTTTGTCTTAATACTTGGCAGAGCCTATCGACTGTTCTTCAATTTCTCTAAACACAGGTATACTGATGTTTCATTTGTTCAGGTCCCTCCAGTAGACTAGCAAGTGGATCCTACTACAATGTACATGCTTCTAGTTGGTGAGAGCACTGCTGCTCACCCATGACCACTGTTCCCTCTAAGCTGTGCGCGTGTGTGCGCGCAACACCTCGCTGAGCGAGCACACATACTTTACAACAGAGCGCACAAAAATTACGGTTCTGATTCTGATAGAAAACAACACAGATGTCTTAAAATTTAAAAGTTCTACAATATTTTCTAGTGCAATCAATGTGGTATACATGCTGTATTCTGACGTGTAGTCAAATTTTAAAGTATGTAACTCAGTGTCGTTATGTGGCGCACAAAAATTTAACCTTCCTTCAAAAGCTGCACAGCTGATATTTTATGCGCACACAGCCTACAGAAAATTAGAGGGAACATTGCCCATGACCCCATCCTCCTTGACTGCTGGGGATGTGATGCTCTGGGGACCTGGTAGCAAGAGGTCCATGAAAAATGTTAGGGTTCTCGCCCATCCATGTGAGACACACAACCTAGCTCTGTTAGCATGCCCAGACATCCAAAAATAGCAGAACCTTGTTAAAAACACCTCTCCCTCCTGTGTATGGACTTTAAAGTCAATATCCCAAAAATGTACCAAAAATACTTAAAGTTTTATGTGTTAGGAGTATCAAATCAGTTTTATAGGCACCAGACAGGAGCCACTAGGGTGCTAACTGCACCTGCTAGTCCTGAAACAGCTCCAGGTGCAGCATCATCATTTACCCCAAACTACTTTTTTCAACAGCAACACCAGTGTGCACCACAAAGATAAAACTTCCAACAGTCACAAATTCAGAAAATTCATGCCAAGTCTCTCTTTTTTTATGAGAATCTCATCCATGGAAGCAAGAAATTCCCATATGATGAGGCACATCTGGAGCAACTGACCATGTGCAGGAAAACTGCACTATGTTGCCTTTTCAGGTCAGCAAGCATCATTTTGGATGGCAATGCCTGTGGGACAGGAATAACTGGAAATCACTCCTGCCCTCTTAAAGACCCAGAGGCACCTTGGGACAAGAAGGGGTTGGGACAGTTCTTCAGTGGAGGTTGCCACAAGGGTAGAGCTATGAGGGGCTTATTATTAACCTCTCCCCCCCCCCCCAAAGGTGGGTGTTTGAGAGTGTGCTGAATAATGTAGAATCAAAGGTAAATTGGTCACTGTATGCTGCTGAAGAGGCGGCTGCTGGGGAGGTCAGATGAGGGACAACATTAAGGGAACAGCCTGCTGTGTTAGCAGAGCTGGAAAGTAAACATTTATTTTATTTATTTATTTATTTAGCTGTATTTATATCCCGCTTTTCACCGGGTCAAAGCGGTCAATTGGAGGATACATTTAACACGAGGGGATATGAGACACATACGCTAATACTTACAGGAAAGGGGGATATGCAAATCACTGCCTATGCTGAAGGAGCAAGGGTAATAATTGCTCACATTTATAGCTATTAATAAGATTTAACTTTAAATCTATAGGGAATAATGTAGGGAAATAAAGTGTGCACCCTAGACAGAGGCTGGAGAAGTAAATTCTGGGACTGGTGGAAATTGCTCACCATAAGAGAAATGGTATCACTTGGCATTTGCACTGACACCCGCAGTCCTGAGCAGAAGAGAGTGAAAGACTAGTTACTTGGGATTTAGAGGTGCCAGGCCTTTATCTAAAAATAGCTTAACCTTCATCTGAGAGTGGAGGAGGGAACTTCCTCTGCTCTACAGGCTCTTCTCCTGAAGATGGTGTTGGAAAGTTTCCTGGGAGCCTAGTGAAGATGCCAGCAGGGTGCTTCCTATAGACTCAGTTGGGGATAAGAGTGAAGATGGAGGCGGACAGTCTTCTCCCAACCCAAGGAATGGAGATGGTAGCAGAATCTGCTCCTGAGAGAGCTGCAGCAGTAGAGAGTTCATTCCAGACTAGGCGCCACAAGACCTAGGAAGGTCCAATGACAGATCAGCTCAAGGGAGAGCTGCAACAGTTGTTCCTGATTAGATAGAAGTGCAAAACCCTCTTTGGATTGGAAGAGGCGGAGCCAAGGCTACAGCCTCAGCGATTGAACAGATCTACATAACCACCCCTCCTTTCACAAGCAGCCACCGGTCCAGAGCTCCATCAGTGGATGAGACTTGGGGCTGGTAGGGAAAGGGAAGGGAGTTAGGAGACAGTTTAATAGCCTTTAAAGCTTATGGATTTAACCTTAACTTAAGTCACTATGTATTGTTTGTTTGAATTGCTTTATCTCGTATCCTATATTGCTATTTCACCTTACCTGCTTGAACCATGTATCATAATGCGGGTTGTACATACTGTATTATTTTATCACAATACTTGATGAATATATTTTGTAAATAAATTGTGAATACTATTTAAGCCAGCCTTGTCCACAGCAGTGTTTTGAGGTGTTTCCTGGCGTGAAAGGAGGGAAATCCTGCTAACACCTTTCTTCCCCAGGTGCCAAACTGACAAGGACCAACTGAACCCGCCCTCTAGGGGACTCCAGCCAGGCCAGTCCCGGATCCAGAAGCGTGCTCAAGGGGGCGCTACATTATGCTGAGGTATACCTATGGCTACATTATACTGAATTATTCCTATGCTGGGGGATCAAACTTTGGGCCACCCGCCACATTCACATTAGTAGGTCAGGGTGGCCAGGACTGAGCATCAGCAAGCTCAGGGGCATACAGTGCTGAGCCAGAGAAAAGTTAACTGTAGTTTTAATTAAGTTTCACTCACTAGCAACATTCTGGATTAGCATGCCAATGCATCCATTAGCATGCTTTTGCATGATAAAAACTTCACATGCATTTTAGTGAGGAAAGATACATTTAGGATGTGTTAATAGAAAAGTAGAATTGACTAAATTACATTAATATTTTTAAGTATATGTTAAATCATGAGCATTTCCTCCCCCAAATGAGATGATTCTATCTACTCTCAGCTGCGGATTGCCCCAGTTGCTGGCCTGAGGGAGGAGCATGGCTCCTTCATTGGGTTTTGCCAGCTCACAGGTTGGGTAGAGGAGAAAAGAGGAGAGATGATTGACAACAAAGTGGGGTGGGTGGGCAGGGCCGGCCTGTCCATATTGCAGGAATGTTGCCCGTACATGGCCCTGCATCTTGGGGGGAGGGGAGGGAGGCCACGCCTGACCTGCTGCAGAGGGAGCTGGGGAGGCCCAAAGCCCTAGCTCACATCTGAACAGCCGCGGGAGTAAAAAGCAGTGTTTGCCGGGTGATCAGGGCACGTTGGACGTGCCTCCGTTTGATCTCTCAGCACTCAGCTATTAGTAATCTGTGAATTTTTATTAAAATCATCTGTAATACCTGAAGATTGGAGGTTCGCCAATGTAACGCCAATTTTTAAAAAGGGTTCCAGGGGTGATCCGGGAAACTACAGACCGGTGAGCCTCACGTCAGTACCAGGAACAATGGTAGAAACCATCATAAAGAATAAAATTACTCAGCATGTAGATAGTCATGGCCTAATGGGAGACAGCCAACATGGTTTTAGACAAGGAAGATCTTGTCTTACTAATCTATTATGTTTTTTTGAAAGTGTGAATGAATAGGTGGACAAAGGTGAGTCGGTTGATTTAGTGTATCTGGACTTTCAGAAAGCCTTTGACAAGGTCCCTCATCAGAGACTTTTGGCAAAACTAAAGAGTCATGGGATAGGAGGCAGTGTACTACTGTGGATCAAGAACTGGTTAAAAGATAGAAAGCAGAGGGTTGGGCTAAATGGCCAATTTTCCCAATGGAGAAAAATGAATAGTGGTGTACCCCAGGGATCTGTGCTGGGTCCGCTGCTTTTTGACATATTCATAAATGACCCGGAAAGTGGAATAACAAGTGAGGTTATCAAATTTGCAGATGACACAAAACTATTTAAAGTTGTTAAAACCCAAGAGGATTATGGAAAATTGCAAGAGGATCTTGATAAATTGGAAGACTGGGCATCAAAATGGCAGATGAAATTTAATGTGGACAAGTGCAAAGTTATGCACCTAGGGAAGAACAACCCAAACTATGGTTACACAATGCAAGGTTCCACATTAGGAACCACCACCCAGGAAAAAGATTTAGGCGTCATTGTGGATAGCATGTTAAAACCCTCAGCCCAGTGTGCAGCGGCAGCCAAGAGAGCAAATAGAATGCAAGGTATCATAAGAAAAGGAATGGAAAATAAAACAAAAGATATTATAATGTCTCTATATCGTTCCATGGTGAGACCGCACCTTGAATATTGTGTGCAATTCTGGTCACCGTATCTTAAAAAGGATATAGCGTTATTAGAAAAGGTTCAGAGAAGAGCCACCAAAATGGTAAAGGGGATGGAAGGATACTCCTGTGAAGAAAGGCTAAAAAGGTTAGGGCTCTTTGACCTGGAAAAGAGACGCTGAGGGGAGATATGATAGAAGTCTATAAATTAATGAACGGAGTGGAACGGGTAAACGTAGATCGATTGTTTACGTTATCAGAATATAGAAAGACTAGGGGACATGCAATGAAGCTACAGGGTAAACTATTTAAAACTAATAAAAGAAAATATTTCTTCACTCAACATGTAATCAAACTCTGGAATTTGTTACCGGAGGATGTAGTAAAGGCTGTTAGTGTAGCTGGGTTTAAAAAAGGTTTGGACAAGTTCCTGGAGGAAAGGTCCATAAACCATTATTAAGAAGGGACCCAGGATATCAATGCTTGACCCAGTACAAGCATTGTGGAACCTGTGTCTTTTGGGGAAACTGCTAGGTACGTATGACCTAGATTGGCCACTGTTGGAAACAGGATACTGGGCTTGATGGACCTTGGTCTGACCCAGTATGGCATATCTTATGTTCTTATGTTCTCAGCTTGCCTGCAGGCTCATTTTTATCAGCCAAGGGAGAGAAGGCAAACGCCATTATTTACTCCCACGGCTGTTCAGTGGTGACTCGAGCTGGGGCTTTGGCCTCCCCGGCTCCCTCTGAAGCCAATCAGGTACAGGGCCCCTTTTGATGTGTGGCTGGGGGGAGGGGCTAGAATTGGAACGGGGGACTGGGCGCTAAAACGGGAACAGGGGGGAGACTAGGGGCTATAACGGGGGGGGGTCAGGACTGGAAATGGGCTGAGGTTGGGGGATGGGGGACTGGGACTGGAAGAGAATGGATGCTGGGAGGGACTGGAAGAGAACATACTGGGGAGTTTGGATTGGAAAAGGGCTGGGGATGGGTGACTGGGACTAGAAGAGAGCTGATGCTGGGAGGGATTGGAGGAGGACTGATAATGGGGGGGTTAGGACTGGAAATGGCCTGGGGATGAGGGACTGGGACTGGAAGGGAACTGATACTGGGGGGGTTAGGACTAGAAATGGGCTGATGCTGGGGGACTGGAAGTGAGCTGATGCTGGGAGGGACTGGAGGAGGACTGATACTGGGGGGCTAGGACTGGAAATGGACTGTTGCAGGGGGATGGGCAAATGGGACTGGAAGGGAGTGGATGCTGGGAGGGGCTGGAACTAGAAGGCAGCTGATGCTGGGGGAGGACCAGAAAGGGGTGGGTCTGGGACTGGCAGGAGAAAAAAAGAATCTGGGGGAGTGAGGATGGAGAGGGGAAGAGATATTTTGCGAGGGAGGGAAGAAAAATCTATGGTTGACTGAGTATTGGGAGCATAAGTGGGGACTGAGGATGGAGGGTTGAAATTTGAGTGGATGAAAAAGGAATAAAGAAAGAAATGCAGGAAAGAGAAAAAGAGGAAAGATCAGTATGTTAGAGCCAGTTGTAGAGATAATGGAAAAGACTATAAGAGAGTAAAAAGGACAAATGGACAGCAGACAATGGAGAGTTAGCAGAAAACACAAAGAAAGCAGAAGAAAGTATCTGGGACAATTGCAACTGAAAAATAAAATGCCCAAACAACAAAAGGCAGAAAGAAATGATTTTATTTTGAATTTATTAACTGGAATATATCAGCTCTGGGAAATGTGCATCACTAACGTTTTGCGTTTTGTTTAGTAGAAGGGGAAATTAATTTATAGTTTTATTTCTCCAGTGTTGTTGTACATTCCAAGTTTGGCTTTTGGGGTTCCCAGTTTATTTATTGTCTTCATATTCCAATACGAGGGCAAGAATCACGTTAAACCAGAGACACAGTCCAAAGACGTGATGGTAGTGGAAAAACACTTTTATTACCGAAGCCTTTAGTCAACCCATTACTGAAGCCTTTAGTCAACCCGACACAGGCCGTGTTTCGCAAACCTTCGTCAGGGGTTGATCAGGTCAAATTCTAAAAACATGGAAATGAAAACATAACATACACAAACATAATAAAATTGGTGTGAGAGAACAGAGCAATGAATAAATTAGATAAAACATACATATATGGATGAAATAACCATCATAAATAATTAGAATAATAAATATAAATATGATAAATATATATAAAACAAATAAAACAATAAAAAGTGTGGACGCACAAATGTGAATAATACATTAAACCTTAATATACACTTATAACTTATAAAATACATAAACTATCAGTAACTCAATCAGAGAAGAACAGAAATGTGACAAACAACAGGTACCTCAGTATGAAGACCCAGCACCTATGGCCTTCGGAGAAATAAACTTGATGGCTAAAATACATAACCCACATACAATTAAAAAAAATAAATAAATATAAATACACTTTCTTATAAAACATACATATCATCTAAGTAAAAGATGTTAAATGAAATTGGGGACCAACAGAGGTAGGACAGCAAGAGCAAAAATTATAAACATCAATATTTAAATAAATAACTAAAATGCATAATAACTTTTTGACATACATAATAGATACCATAGTTAAAAAACTAACTAAATGTAACAAGAGACGCTGATGACTAAAAAGGAGCAGGAGCGAATTGTCAAGAGATATAGTATCAAACACAGACTTTAGAGTTCTAGATGTTTTCTGTATCAACTACAGAACTAATCTCAAAATACATTGCTAAAACAAAGGAGCGAAAAGCCCATTCAACAATGAATAAATAAAAAAATAATAATAAAATGCACATGAACTTATATACCATACTTAATGAATGATTTAAAAGTACGTACGGGAGAAAAGTCAACTAAAACAAGAATAGGAAGCAGCAGGAGCGAATTGTCGGAGGCTAAAAACAGTCATAGACTTCAATGTACTAGATGTATTCTATAGTACTTACAAAACTGACCCCTAAAATGTAGCTAAAGTGGAGGAGTGGGAGGCCTTCAAAACATATGGACAACTCCTTTCAAAGGAAAAAATGGCCAAATATCAAATTGATGTCAAAAAATGATGTATAAGAGATCGATGATAAAAAATAAATAAATAAGAGTATTTAAAACTCACAAAGGGCATCAACCTTAAAAAATTTTTTAGGTATTCGAGAAACCGGGAGTCTTTATATTAATGATCAAAGCTATAACCGAGGCTCTATCCGTTCCAAGGGAAAATGATAGTATAAAAGTATTGGTTTCCAAACCGGCGTCTGAATAGAACTTGTGTTATGTATAACTATATGCACGTACCTCCAATAAAAAATGATCATTTAAAAATATCAACTTCCAGACTAGCGTTTAAATGTAACTTGTGTGAAGCCTGACTATATGTACGTACCTCAGCAAAACAAGCTTATGAAAAGAACTCTCTTTATCCTCTCGGCTCAAAGACCGACAGCCAAGTTCCTCCTCTAAAACACATTAAACTTAACAAAACGCCGGCTCATGCGCATAAGAGATGAAAGCTACAGCCGAGGCTCTATCTGTTTCAAGGGAAAGTGATTGTGTAAAAGTATTAACTTTCAAAACGGCGTCTGAATAGAACTTGAGTTGTGTCTAACTATTTGCACGTATCTCCATTAAAAAGGATCATTTAAAAATATCAACTTCCAGACTAGCGTTGAAATGAAACTTGTGTGAAGCCTGACTATATGTACGTACCTCAGCAAAATAAACTTTATCTTTTCGGCTCAAAGACCGACAGCCATGTTCCTCCTCTAAAACACATTGAACTTTAGAAAACGCCGGCTCATGCACATAAGAGATAAAAAACCGGAGTGACAGAGGAGGGGGCATGGCAAGGGGCGTGGCCAAAAACAAAGAAAACCCAATGTTAGGTAAAAAACTACAAACTCTGTCATTAGATTGCATAGGAAGCCGAATGAGAGGGATCTAACTCTTACAAATAATAAAACCCAGGGGAAAATTGTAAATATCAGAGGAACCAACAGTACAATAAAACAAACATAATTTCGTAGGGAATTGTATAGAATTATATGTATATGAAAAAATGATAGACAATGTCAAGAGGGTAAAACTAAAGATGACACTAAACTAAGAAAAATAGCTAAATATATACTGGACATACAGGAGCACTTAGGGAGGCTAAGGAGGCTCAAGATCAGAGAAAAACTGAAAAGTCCTTATCTCGATTGAGGCCATTTGGAACAAGTGAATTTAACAAAAATATATATTTCTGTTCAAGCCTCAAAATAGTCTTATTCATGTCTCCTCCTCTCCAATTGGATCTAACTTTCTTGATGACAAAATATTTCAATTCTGTAACTTTATGTTGATGTGCTTGCCAATGGGCAATCAGAGGTTTGTCCTCCACATTCCTTCTGATGCAACTCGTGTGTTCTGTAATTCTAATCTTAATGCTGCGTGTGGTCTTACCTACATACAGTAGGTCACAGGGACACTGTATGACATAGATGACATTAGTCGTGTCGCAATTAGAAAAATCGTTGATATAAAATTGTTTGTGTGTAGTAGGATGTATGAATAATTCTCTAAAAGGTAAAACACTGAGACAAACCAAACACCTTCCACACTGAAAATGACCCTTATATGATGATAAATATCTCTTCTCTGTAAGGGCTGAAGGCACCAGTAAATTGCGCAGATTAACATTGCGTCTATGTGCAATTATAAGATTCTTGTCTTGAAATGCTGGTAAAGTTTGGAGAATATGCCATTCTTTTTTAAGTATTTTGAGTATTTGTACTGAAAAACGTGAGTATAAAAGGGGGCAGACTATCCCTACATCCTCTTTTTTCTCTTTGGGTTTCAAAAGTTGTGCCTGTGATGTATCTTTAGCTCTGCGATATGCAGACTCAACATACTGTGCTGGATAGTTTCTATCAAGAAATCTATTTTTCATATTTTGTGCCTCATATTCAAAATCTCGCAAATTGGTGCATGCCCTCCTAACCCTCAAAAACTGGCTCACTGGAAGATTGGTCTTCAAAGATGGGTTGTGAAAGCTGTCATAATGTAGAAAATGGTTCTTATCTGTCGGCTTCTTGTAGAGCGTTGTGGAAAAACCAAACTGTTCTTTCTTGATCAAAAGATCTAGATATGAGATCTTGTGAAAATCATACGTGATCTGGAACCGCATATCGGTGTCTAGTTGATTGATCCAAATATTAAACTCAAGAAGTAACTCTACAGTGCCTTTCCACAGAATAAGAATGTCATCAGTATATCTAATCCATAGAACCACATTATCTTTAAATGGATGATTCTTAAGAAAACTTTCCTTGAAATTGAACATGTAAAGATTAGCTACATCAGGGGCTAAAGCTGACCCCATTGCTACCCCCTTAATCTGTTTATAGAACAAATCTCTAAAACAGAAAAAATTCTCGAAAAGTACAATTTGTGCCAGTGATATAAGAAACGTTGTGGGAATACGTCAAAACATTTTACGTTTAAGAAAATAGAGAACTATAATCTCAAGTGCTTCTTTCTGAGGTATGTTGGTGTACAGCGACTCCACGTCTAACGTGACCAAAATGACATCAGTATTATCCAATGTGAAAGTAGATAGAATTTCTATCACATGGGCTGAGTCACGTACGTAGGACCACATTTCCCTAATAAACAGTCGTAAAAAAATGTCTAAAAACTTAGAAATCGGTTCCAAAACTGAGCCAATGGAAGAAACAATGGGACGTCCGGGTGGTTTATCTAAAGATTTATGGATTTTGGGAAGGATATAGATAGTGGGAATCACTGGTGCATCAACAATAAGAAAATCTTTCTCTTTCTTCATGATATAGCCAATCTCAAAAGCAGTAGTCACTAAATTATCGATGCTTCTCTTTATATCTGATGTAGGATCTCCATAGAGTCTTTGATAAAAAGTCTTATCATTCAATTGTCTGTTAACCTCCTGTATGTATTCTTGCTTATCAAGCACCACAACAGCTCCCCCCTTATCTGCAGGTTTGATAATAATTTGGCTATTCTTTTGTAAAGATACAATGGCCGCTCTTTTGCCCTGTGTGATATTTTGGTAAGAAAGTGATGTGTCTTTCGTAACTTCATTTACTTCTTTGAGAAGTACTTTTTCAAAGGCCTCTAAAATAGGGTCTGTGTTCTGAGGTGGAATCCAGGTTGATTTTCTACTAATAACTGAATTGTCACATTAATTTTTCGGCTCTTCAGAAAAAAATTGTTGGATCCTCAACTTTCTGAAGAATTTATACAGATCTATTTGTATCTCAAAAATATCGGCTTTGTTCTTAGGAACAAAGGAAAGTCCTTCGGCCGTTCCTGGGGATAGGGAAAGGGAAGAGAACAGGGAGATACCAGACAACAGGAGGAAGAGCAGTGGGCAGGAAGCTGCTACTACTGAACGGGGAGAGAAAAGAGAACAGGTGGAACACAGAGTGGCTAGAGAGGAAAGAGAAGGGGAGATGATTGACCACAGAACGGGATGGGAAGTCAATATGGAAACATTAAAAAATGACCGCAGGTAAATACCATATGGCCTATCCAGTTTACCTATCTATACCAACTCTACCATCCCTTCTTCTCCTTATAGATTCTCTGTGTTTCTCCTACGTTTCTTTAAATTGAGATACAAACCTTGTCTCTACCGCCTCTACTGGGAGGCTACTCCACACATTCACCACTCTTTCCATAATATAATACATAGTAACGTATATGATTGCAGATAAAGACCAGTATGGTCCATCTAGTCTGCCCAGTAAGGTGGCTTGTGTACCCACTACTCCGTGCAGGTCCCCCATCTCTATTTGTTGAAGTATAAAAGATAGTTAAGTTTATTTTGATTTTATCCTCTTGTTATAAAGGGATCCACAATGTTTATCCCATTCCATTTTGAATTTCGTCACTGTATTTGCCCCCATTACCTCCATTGGGAGGGCAGTCCAAATATCCACCATCTTTTCAGTGAAAAAGTATTTCCTGATGTTGCTTTTTAGTTTACCTCCTTGCAGCTTCATTTCATGCCATTTAGTTTTACAGCTTCCCCTTCTTTGAAAAAGGTTTGTTAGTTTATTAATACCTACCCTTTAAGTATTTAAACATCTGTATCATATCTCCCTTGTCCCTCCTCTCCTCTAGGGTATACATATTTAGGTCTTCTCACATGTCTTCTAGTGCAGGCTCCAAATCATGTTGGTTGCCTTCCTCTGAACCGTTCCAAGTCTTTTTATATCCTTTGTTATATGTGGTCTCCAAAACTGAATGCAATACTCCAAGAGAGGCCTCACCAACAACTTGTAAAGGGGCATAAATACCTCCTCTTTTCTTCTGGTTATTCCTTTCTGTATTCAACCCAGCATTCTTCTGGCTTTGTCTAACACCTTGTCACGTTGTTTTGTCACCTTGGGATCCTCAGACACTATCACTCTGAGGCCCTTCTCCTGGTCCATGCACACCAACCTCTCGCTCCCTATCACATACAATTCCTTTGGATTTCTGTATCCTAAGTGCTTGATTCTGCACTTCTTCACATTAAATCTTTACTGCGAAGCATTAGACCATTCTTTCAGTTTTCGTAGATCTTTCCTCATGTTGTCCACTCTCTCAGAGGCATCCACTCTGTTGCATATTTTCATGTCATCTGCAAAAAGGCAGACTTTTCCCTTCAGTCCTTCAGTAATGTCACTCACAAATACATTGAACAGTACTGGTCCCAGGGCCGATCCCTGGGGCATGCCACCAATCACCTTCCTTTCTTTTGAGTGAGTTTCCCTTACCATCACCTTCTGTTGTCTTGTCAGGCAACCAATTTTTGATCCAGTTCACCACCTTGGGACCTATCCCCAGCCTGCCCCAGTTTATTGATAAGCCTCCTATGAGGATCAGTATCAAAGGCTTTGCTGAAATTTAGGTAGATCACATCCATCACATGCCCTTGATCTAGTTCTCTGGTTACTCAATCAAATTTGCTTGTCACGATCGTCCTTTGCTTTTTCAATGTCACTTTCCATAAATCTGTCCTTGGCACTTTTGAGTCTTGCAGTTCTTCCTCTTCTCCTGAATATACCTGAAGAAAGTTTTGTCTCCTTGCTTCACATCTTCACATCCATTTTTTCTTCCACCTTTGCTTTTGCTATCCTTATTTCTCTCTGAGCCTTTTAGCTTTAAAATGTATTCTGGGACTGACATCCTGAACTTTTCCCTCCGTCATCCCCTTTCCCTCGTTTAAATGCTTGTCCACATATTGCCTGAATTTTTCACTTAGGATCCTTTTTCCTGCCACAGAGAGATGCAGTCCGTCAACATAGCATAGCCTTTTGTTGTTCCATCTATTTCCCCAGTTGCCTATATATCTAAATCCTTTTTATTCACACCGGGTTTGGAGCCACATATTAAAGTTGGTTATGTGATGCAGCCTCTCTTTCCCCTTATCGAGAACAGGTGGAACTTCTGAGAATGCTATAGTGTTGACAGTGGGTTTAAGTTTCTCTCAGAGAAACTGGACGTTCCCTTGTACTATGGAAGTACTGTTTCTAGCCAGGTCATTTGTACCCAAGTGGATAAAGAAATATTTTGTCAGATTAGTCCCAGATCTATCCACTTCACTTTCATCCTTTGCCCCCTTGTTCCAGAGTTTACTTGCAATTGAAAGAGGCTCTCCTTCTTTGCATTTATGCCACAGAGGTATTTAAGGGCCCGATACTTAAATAGGCAGGCTGCATAGTCCTGCCCGCTCATCCCTAACCACGGATATTCAATGCCGCGGCGAAGGCATCGAATACCTGGGTTTGGCGCCAAGTGGAATCCCCACAGAGCCTAACCATGTAGCGGCGATATTGGACTGCTACACGGTTAGTGATCTGCGGCTAGAACTAGGCGAGTCAAAAACTGGCCTAGTTTTAGCTGCGGATTGCCAACCGTGTAGCAGTCCAATATCACCGCTACACGATTAGCGGCAGTCACTGTCTCTGCTCCGCCCTGGAATGCCCTCAAAGGGCGGATAGCATCGGGGCGCGTAGGGGATATTCAACGGCACTAACCATATGGGTGCCATTGAATATCCCCGTTTAAGGCATTTACATGGTCTACTTGACTGTAAACCATGTAAATGCCTTTCGAATGTTGTTGTTAAGTGCCGTCGAGTTGGAGTCGACTCATGGCGACCCTCTGGATAGCTATCCTAAATTGTGTTCGGTCTTCAGTCAGGCGGCTCATTGTTGACAGACTGGTACCCATAGCTGCTCTTATTGTATCAATCCATCTCATTGCTGGCCTGCCTCTTTTGCATTGACCTTCTATCTTGCCAAGCATGATGTCTTTCTCTAATGATCTCTCTCTTCACATGATGTGTCCAAAGTATGAAAGTCGAAGTCTTGTCATCTGAGCTTCTAAAGAAAGCTTAGGTTTGATCTCCTCTAGTACCGACTGGTTTGTTCTTCGGGCAGTCCATGGTATACACAGTATTTGCCGCCAGCACCATAATTCAAAGGCATCAATTTTCTTCCTGTCTGCCTTTTTCACTGTCCAGCTTTCACATCCATATGATGTTATTGAAAATACCCTGGCTTGAACAAGTCGAATCTTTGTATGGAGAGAGACATCTCTGCTCTTGAGAATCTTATCTAGGTCTTTCATAGCCATTCCGCCAAGAGCAATGCGTCGTTTGATTTCTTGACTGCTTGTTGCTTCTTTATTGATAGTTGATCCAAGTAGGTTAAAGTTGTTCACAATTTCAATTTCTTCTCCTTCAGCGATGAACCTGTTGATTATGCCAGTTGTCATGATCTTTGTCTTCTTTACATTAAGGTGCAGGCCCATTTTGAGACTATGTTCTTTGATTGTGAGAAGCAAATGTTTCAGATCATCTTCACTTTCAGCCAGTAATGTAGTATCATCAGCATAGCGAAGGTTGTTGATGAGTCTTCCACCAATCTTCACACCTCTGTTGTCTTCATACAATCCTGCTTCTCTGATGATTTGTTCTGCATATAAATTAAACAGATAGGGGGAAAGTATGCAGCCTTGTCTTACACCTTTGCTTATTTTAAACCATTCTGTTTCTCCTTGTTCTGTTCGAACTGTTGCTTCTTGATCAATGTACAGATTGCGCAAGAGAACGATCAGGTGTTCTGGTATACCCATGCTTCTTAATGTGGCCCAGAGTTTCTCATGGTTTACACAGTCAAAAGCCTTGCTATAGTCGATAAAGCACAAATAGATATCCTTTTGGTATTCTTTAGTCTTTTCAAGGATCCATCTCACATCCGCAATGATGTCTCTCATTCCTCGCCCTTTCCTGAACCCTGCTTGCACTTCAGGTAGTTCTTGTTCCAGGTATGATTGTAGTCTCTTTTGAATAATCTTCAGTAGAATCTTGCTGGCATGTGGGATCAGAGCAATTGTTCAATAATGTCAACAGTCAGTTGGATCACCTTTCTTTAGTATTGGTATAAACACAGATCTTTTCCAGTCAGTTGGCCATGATGTTGTCTTCCATATTTCTTGGCAGAGCCTTGTAAGTATGGTAACAGCTGCATCAGATTGCTGCAGTACTTCTAAAGGAATGCTATCAATGCCTGGTGCTTTGTTCTTTGATAAGGCTTTCAATGCTGCTTCAACTTCTTCTTTCATCACCAATGGTTACCGATACAGGTACAGGTTGAAACGGCTGTTGGTCCACTTGATCTTTATCATATAAAAACTCTGTATATTCTTTCCACCTTTTCTTGATCTTCTCAGCATCATTCAACATAGAACCTTGAGCATCTTGTAACATTCCAATTCGAGGCTGGAACTTTTTCTTTAACTCTCGTAGCTTTAGGAAAGCCGATCTTGTTCTTCCTCTAATAGTTTCTGCTTCTATTTCCTTGTAAGTGTCATTGTAGTACTTTTCCTTGTCCTGTCTTGCTGCACGTTGGAAATCTCTGTTGAGTTCTGTGATTGTCTTTCTTTCTCCTCTGGCTTTAGCTTCTCTGCGTTTCTGGGAAATTTTCAGAGTTTCTTCCGTCATCCATTTTGGCCGCTTTTGCTTTTTCACCTTTTGTAGACTCTTCTCGCTTTCTTCCAACACGACCTTCTTGATGTCATTCCATAACTCTTCCGGAGCGTTGTCATTTGTATCTAAAGCAGCAAATCGATTTTGCAGGCAGTCTTTAAATTACAGTGGTATATTCTCAAGGTCATATTTTGCTGCATTCATGAGTGGTTTGCTCCTTTTCAACTTTAGCTTGAGTTTGCATACTAGTAGTTGATGATCTGTACCACAGTCAGCTCCAGGTTTTGTCTTTGTTGATGTTATAGAACTTTTCCATCGTTGACTTCCACAGATGTAGTCAATTTGATTTTTATACAATCCATTGGGTGAAGTCCATGTGTACAGTCGCCGCTTGTGTTGCTGGAAGAAGGTGTTTGAGATGAATAGATCATTGGTCTTGCAGAATTCTATCAGTCTTTCTCCAGCTTCATTTCTGTTGCCAAGTCCATATTTTCCAACTACTTTGCCTTCTTCTTTGTTGCCAACTTTTGCGTTCCAGTCACCCATGACTATCAGGATATCCTGTTTGCATGTTCTGTCAATTTCAGCTTGTACTTGTTCATAGAACTCTTCAATTGCATTCTCTTCTGCAGCTGTTGTTGGGGCATATACTTGAATTATAGTTGTGTTGATAGTCAATCCTCGTAGGCGAATAGAGATTAAGCGTTCGCTGACTGCATTGTATTTCATTACAGTTCTTGCAAGTTTCTTCTTTATTATAATTGCAACACCATTTCTTCTTTGTCTTTCATTTCCAGCATAGTAGACCATGTAATCATCTGATGCAAAGTGCCCGATGCCAGTCCATTTCAGTTCGCTGACACCCAACAGATCAAGTTGTACACGTTCCATTTCATTCTTGACCACCTCCAACTTCCCTTGGTTCATGCTTCGTATGTTCCATGTTCCAATGCGTAAGACATCTTTACAGCTTCTGACTCTCATTTCATGCGCATCTACATCAGCAGTCAGACTTCCCGAGGGCTTTGATCCAACCACATCATAAATGCTGGCTTTACTTTGAAAAGTCTTCAGCTCTTCCCCAGTAGCTAGTTGAGTGCCTTCCGACCTGGGGGTCTCATCTTCCAGCACCATAGCACAATTTGTTTTGTTGTAACTATCCATTGGGTTTTCATGGCAAGATACAGAAGTAGATTGCCGGGCCTTTCTTCTGCGCAGTTTAAGTTTGGTGTTGTTGCCGTTGTCACAAAAATGTGATCCTCCGCCGTCAACACTATCCCATTCTGCTGCTGCCCAGATTGGTGATTTGTCTTGGTCTGGCACCTCAGCTGAGACCTGTCCATCTTGGGAGACCCTGCCAGTAGTTAAACTACCGATAGTTTAGCTCTCAGCATCACTGATGCACGCAAGCCCTCACAGCACGACAAGCTGCAAACCAGGCCCTAAATGTCTCTATCATGTCTCCCTTCTCCTATTTCCTGTTTTTCTTTCAGTGTACACATATTGAGATCTTTAAGTCTGTCCCCATATGCTTTATAACGAAGATCACCGACCATTTTAGTGGCCTCCCTCTGCACCAACTACATCCTGTTTATATCCTTTTGAAGGTGTAGTCTCTAGAATTGCACAAAGTACTCCAAATGAGGTCTCACGAGAGACTTATACAGAGGCACTATCACCGTCTTCTTCCTGCCGGCCATTCCTCTACTTATGTACCGAAGCATCCTTCTGGTTTTCACCGTTACCCTTTCTACCCATTTGGCCACCTTAAGACCATCAGAAACAATCATCCCCAAGACCCACTCTTCTTTTGTGCACAGAAGTACTTCATTTCCTATACTATACTGCTCCCTTGGATTTTGGCAGCCCAAATGCATGACCCTGCATATTTTAGCATTAAATCTCAACTGCTAAAATCTCAACCACTCTTCAAATTTCGCTAGATCCCTCCTTTTGTTATTTACACCTGCCTGAGTGTTTATCCTATAGTAGATTTTAGTATCATCTGCAAAGAGACAAACCTTACCCAACAGTCCTTCTACACTATCACTTACAAAAGGAACAGGGAGGTGTCAGATCATGGAGGGGGGAGAAGAGGGAAGAAGATGCTGGACCATGGTGTGAGAGGTAGAGAGGGAAGAGAATGTCTTGATTAGATTGTAAACTCTGATGAGCAGGGATCGTCTCTTACATGTTTTTGTTGTACAGCGCTGCATACGATTGGTAGCGCTATATAAATGCTCAGTAGTAGTTGTAGAATGGGGAGATGTAGGATCATGGAGAGGGAGTATAATGAAGAGGGAAGAAAAAGAAGAGATGCAGCACTAGGGTTTCCAACTGGCTTCAGATGCACCCAACAAAGTTGATCTAGTCCTGGGTTCACTCCATTGCATGCAGGAATATGGAGTTCTAATTTCTCTATTGCATTCCATAAGAAAAACAACACTACAAGTCCTTATATGCAGTGGGCAAACCAGAATTGGATCAAGCCTGTCAGGTACATCTGGATCCAGTTGGCAACCCTCTGTAGGACCACTGAGTGGAGTGGAATAGGGGCAGGGCTAGCACAAGGAGATGAGGCGCCCTGTGAACCTCATCCCTTGCATCCCCTCCCCCACAGTGCCCATTGTTGCCGTTGCCACTGCCACTGCTCCTCTCCAGGACAACAGTGGTGGCAATGGCTTGAAACAGCCTGCAGCGCTTACCTTCAAGCTGCGGCACCACAGGGCTGTTTGCTTCCACCACTCTCTGACTCCCAGTGCTGACTTCCTGTGCAAACCTGCAGAGTGGGCATGGAACTCCATTCTCTAAAGGGATGGGTGGTGGGTGGGGAATGCAGCCAAAGACCGCGGAGAGTGTGGAGGCCTCCAAAGTGCTTGCTGCTTGTTTGAGCCGCTCCCCCTCCCCCAGCCCAGTTAGCAAGCATGAGGCTTAAAATTTATTTCTGCACCTGCCTGGATAGCCTACCTTACTCTAACCACCCTCCCTGCTCCACCCTCCACTTGTTGCCATGAGCAAGGGAGCCATGTTAATTTCAGCAGGCCAGACCAGCTGACCAGCCTTTCCTCTAGCATAGGCATGCAAGAGTCAACCCCCAACCCCTTCTCCAAACACCTCCATGTTTCCAGAAGAGTCCAAGGGGTACTTGCTCGCCATTCTCCCTGCTCTGTCTTGGCACTACAAGTCTGTAGCCCCAAAGGCATTTCTGGTCAAGCTTTCATTTGGGGTTCATTACATTCTCTCTCTCTTATGGCTCATGTTTTTCTGCCAAGGGCATGGACTGCCTACAGTCCATATTCCCTCCAACAAATAAAGCGCAGGAGTTCCTGACTTAACTTCCTAATGCTCCCTCTATGGCTTCCTATAGGCTATTATTAAACAGGTCAGTGCCAGTGTTGGACAGATGAACCCCCATCATCCTGAAAAAGACCCTCCTTGCTTCCCTCCAGCCAATCATAGCATAGTCAAAAAACTCCTTTCCTTATCACCCAGCTGTTGATTTTTTTTCCAGCCCTTTTATTCATAATAATGGCTCTTTCTTCAACTTAGGTCTTGGACCATTCGATATTCATACCTGGCATCAGAATCATTAATTGGGAAAAATGTTTCTTTACCCATTCAGTGAGCTTTCTGCCTGTGATTTTTCTGAGATTATTTCCCCCTAAGTGAATGATTACCATCTGGGGTATACACTTATCCATCAATTGGGCTCTCATCTGTGGTTTCAGTTGATCCCAGCGCATTCCCCGGAGTCCCATCCAGACCACAGCAATATCGGATGACTTCATTGTCAAGTGGGGTCTAGTCAGTCTTTTCAATGCTCTTTGAAATGTCCAGAAGAATGAATGGCCCACAACCTGGACTATTTGGATTCCTTCTCCCCATTTCCTCAAATCTAGGAGAGAAAAACACTTTTCCTTTCTATCTCTTTTATACAAGCAGGCATATTTTGCATAAGCCTTGGCCCTTGGTCTCCTAAAATGCTATATGACTGAAGGCTGGATTTGGCAGCCCCCATTGCTGCCCCTATGTGGAATGAATGTGTTCCAAAATCCCTGAGGTACAAACCAACAGCCCCCAGAACTCTCCTTAGGACCCCTCCAAATTGAAAATGTGTTAATGGAGTTACGTCCTGATGGATTAAGACTTGTTTAACACCAGACAGTTCTCTATTAAAGAAAGTCAGAACATTAACAACTGAGCACATAACTGCTTCTACTTTTTAAAGTTGCAATATCTCTCCTAAGCCTTGCTGTTTTGTCTTGGAGTGCCTGATCTCTAAGTACAATGTACCTTTGGTGACTTGGTCATGCTTCAAGAATAGACCGGACTGGGTGTCCCATGTGCTGGAGTCTGCCACTAGCTGCCCAATTCACATTGCCCTAAAGAACACCACCGATAATGTTGTGCGGAGCAAGCATACTTCAGAATCAGATGTGCATACGCTCCCCAAAATAAACCATAGCTTTATCATGTATAATCAGTTTTCTCTTGTCCACCAGGGGACCTCCCTCGCTTGCCCAGTCTGCCAGGACCCTCTGATCTGCGAAATTAGCAGCTGGGTTGCTCCATCCATGCACCTTCTGAAAGAAAGAAAAGCCTTTTATATCTGCTGCAACTGCTGTTTGTGACATGCCCTTCTTCTAACAGCATTCTGTTATCCACCCACCCCTCATTTCATCCTCTCTACCTCAAGTAATTTTCCATTCTGCGAAAGCCCCTTTGGCAAACTGCCCATGTCCCAGGCACTACCGAATGCTGCAGCAACTCCCACGCCTCTTTATTCTGAGTTGCATAGGTGTGAAGGAACTGGAATGACATATTCCACCATCCCAGGAGTCAGTATATCCAAAATGTCAACTTTGAATGAGACAAAACATCGGCTATTGTATTATGTGCTCCTGATACGTGTTTTGCTTGTGCTGTAATATTGAGCTGTAAGCACTTGAGTATAAAGTCCCTCAACAATTCTGCCCAGAGCCAGCCCAACCATTAGGCAAACCAGGCGGTCACCTACAGCAGCAGATTTTAGGGTGAGGGGGTGGCAAAGAGCAGGGCATTCAAAGCTAAACAATAGATTCTGACAGCCATAGGGAGCATAAGACTTAAGGGCTCCAACACCTTGCACCAACTCTGAGGCCGTCCTGCCACCACCCACAAAGATTTTGCAGATTGACAATTAATTACTTCCACCGCCCCATGGTTATTGCAACAGAAAACTACTTAATGTTTTTTAGCTTCTCCCTTCATGTTTCCAGCATGATAACCAATGGAAACAACTCTAGGAGTTTAATGCTCTTGACAATTTTCTACTCTGCCCACTCCCTTGGCCAAATCTCAGGCACTCATTCCCCTCCCCCCCCCCCCCAAAGTATGCCCCAAAACCGCCTCCAACTGCATCTATGAAAAGTTCAAGCTCATCAGTGCCCATTTCATCCCCTTGCCAAATTGCCACACCATTCTAAAAAGGACACCCATATTGTCAGATCCTCCTTCATGCATTTAGTGAGATTGCTTATGTATACCTTTTGTTGAGAAAGTTAACCGATAAACAAATGCTCTGCTCATGGGGATGACCATAGCTGCAAAATTCAGTGATTGCATTATTCACAATGTCACTTTCTTAGTGTTCTTAATCTTGCTCACTGCCTCTCGCAATGCACTTCCATTGCCCTTGGGCAATCAAGATCTTATAGCTACTGAGTCCAACTCAATCCATAGGAAGCATAGAAAAATGGCAGGCCCCTTCATCTTTCCCTCTGCTATGGGCATGTCCATCTCCTTTACTGTCTTCAGGAACACGTTCAACATTTCCCAACACCTGCTGGTTCCAGCCTTATCTGCCAATAAGAAATCGGCCAGATAATGGACCAAGTGGCCATAATCCAGTGCAAGAAAATGCCAAATGACTGAGCATAGTTCCTTAGGGATGAAATCTTTTACTGAGTTCCCTTTGGGGAAAGATAGATTGAGTATCAGACAATACTTTCCAGGTTCCTTCTTAGGAATTACAACCAATGGTGACAACTGCATCTTATGGAACGGAGGACCATCAAATGAGCTGCCTATCTGCCCCAAATCTATTTCCACTTTCAACATTGTCCCTGCTACCTTCTTTAAGTGGTTCATCTGACTAACTATCTAATGCCTCTGCCTATGACCACTCCATCCCTTTCTGCCCAAACCCTGACTGGCTGACTACTTCTATGACAAAATCCACAAGCTCATACTACAATTCCCCATGAGGTCAGCTACTTCTCCTCCTCCCCCTTTTCACTCCCAACTCCCCCCCCCCCCCCACCTCTGCTACCCTTTCTTCCTTTTCTATGATCTCCGAAGAGGAAACCACTCACCTTCTTTCCTCATCCAAACTCACAACCTGTTCCTCTGATCCTTTTCTCACCCATCTGCTTAGCTCCTTCTCCTCCACTGTTGTCCCTTCCATCTCTCATATTCTCAACCTATTGCTCTCCACTGCAACTTTCCCTGCAGCCTTCAAGCATGCTGTGTTCACTATGTCTAAGTTGCACAGACATCTCTTTTTTTGTTGTATACCTTTGAACATACTATTAAAATATTATGATGACATACTGAGGCAGCCATGAGGCTCTTATCAGCCTGACCCTTCCCCCGCAAGCCATGAGGTAATCAGCCTGCTAAGAGAAGGCATTGAGATTTCAGTAGACACCCTTCCCCCACTCCAGGTCTGAGCACAGTATCCCCTAGCCCAGAAACCAACAAACCAGAGCACACCGGTTTGGACAGGTCACCCAGGTACCTTCCCCAGGGGCTGCTGATTGGTGGACAGGAAATACCTGTGTCAAATGGGATTATAGAATGAGTTTGAAATTATACTGTATTTAAGGCTTTGAAGGACGTCCCTCGGGGCTCAGACATTTTTTGTTGGAGGGAACCGGCTCTCTGTCTGATCCTGTGTGCACATTAAAGATCCTGTTTGCATTCCAGCCTGTCTGTGAGTTTTCCTTCTGTGGGTGAGTGATTGAATAAGAGCTTTTCACAGCGTTTGCTATAACATTTTGGTGCATTGGCCGGGAAAAATTTAAAAGAAAAGCCTCTCTCTCATCAAACCCACAGTGGGAAGACTACTGCTTTTTGCAGGATCAGGGCCTCCACCGGTCAGGGACTGACCCCTCCAGGTGATTAACGATCCTTGGCGCCATGGGGCCCCTTTGTGCTCCGAAGGACTCTGACTTGTGTGGTCAGTCGGTCCCTGCGGCTGAATCCCCGATTGAAAACCGGCTGGATAGACTGGCATCCAAACTACCTGTCTGATCAGAGTTCTGGTGAGTACTGCTACTTTCTGTACTCTATCTGTGAGTCCTGGTAATTTCTGGGAACCTGTAGCGGCCCGATCAACTGCAACGAGCAGTCCTAATAGGGGCCTTAGTGGCCCTGAAACCATTGCTCGTCCTGTCTGTATCTGAATCTGCTGTATCTGAATCTGAATAAGAAAAAAGGGGGGGGGGGCGCTTGCTTCCGAGCGCCAGTAAATGACTGCAGTATAAATTTAACTTTGCCACCTCGGGCCCCTTAAAGGTATTTAAAGTGCAGCGCTGCCAAAGCTATTTAAAAAATTGCCTAAAATATTAGTACTTAACCCCCTTAAGTGTGCCTTTCAAGAATAATTGCGCTGATCGCAATTCTCCGATGATCAGGGCGATTTATTTAGAGCCTTTGCCCCATGTGCTCCTATAGTGTTGGGGGCTTTTTGTGTTGCTGGGGGTCTCTTTTTGTGTTGCTGGGGGTTTCTTTTGTGTTGCCATGTGCTCCTATAGTGTTGGGGGCTTTTTGTGTTGCTGGGGGTCTCTTTTGTGTTGCCATGTGCTCCTATAGTGTTGGGGGGTTTTTTTGTGTTGCTGGGGGGTTTCTTTTGTGTTGCCATGTGCTCCTATAGCTCCATCTAGTGGACATTAGAAAAATAGCTAGCTATATTTCTCATATTACTATTATCCACATGGTAAAAGTTAAATCCTATGGTACAGCTAGAGAGTATGTGTGTGTGTATGTAATGTGTATTTGTAACAGCTGCTACTGAGGAAAGAGAGTGTATGAGTATTCGCTGCTGAGACGTCTCTGTTTTCTGTTTTCCCTCTTTCTTTTTCCCTTTGTGGTCCTGTGTGTTTTGTGCAACCAAACTCTGCCTGTTACCTGGATTATATTGTATATTGTATTCCCAGAAGTGAGATTAGAAAATTTACACTGAGCATTGCATTCCTAGAATTGGGATTACAAGATTTGCACTGTAAATTGTGATTTTGCAAATTGTGATTAGAGCATGGGGTCTGGAGGCTAAATTGTGGTGGGGGAGTATCCGGACCAGCTTCCCTATATAGATTCATGGCTGGCCCATATAGTAAATGTGCTGTTATGTAAAAACCTTTAGTGTCTCTGTGTTTAGTTGTGACATTAGGGAAAGATTAGGGAAAGAAAGGATTTGTCCAGACATTAGGTCTTTATATTTCAGGATTGATTTTGATACTCTTATCAGTAAAAGGTGAAGTTATTAACAAATCGCCCCTGTGTCCCCAAACAGTGAAAAACACCAGGTCTACTGATTGCAGGGAAAGGGACAGTTTAGAAAGGGGGGTGGGGTTTGCTGTGTGTGGACTGTAGTACTGGTATAGCAGTGAAGGAAGACAATTGCTTTGTTTGATGCATATCCAGTTTCATTGCTATGTTTCATGCATGGTCAGGGAACCAGGTGTTTTGGTCACACCTCTCAGCAGTGAGTGGGGGGTGATTGAAACTGCTGAGATAGTTTGCATAGCTATAGAAAGATTCTGGGAGGAGTTCCTTCTTCTAGCAGATAAATGGAGGCACATTAGAGAGGACAAAAGAAAAAAAATCACCTAGGAGTCTTTCTCCTAGCAAACGCCACACCTAGTCTCCAAACAATCCTCTGGTCATCAATTTAGATTGTAGAGTTTAAGCTTCTGGAACCATGGGGGGTGCCTCCTTTGAGCATCCTAAAAATGTCTGAGCGGCATCTTGACTGTGTAAGGCTGAAGAAGGACTGTCAAATTACTGTTAGCAATATCTGTAGGGCAAAGCTGATGTGTGAAAATTAGCTGCAACACATTTGTTGGAACTTAAAAAAAAAGGGGAGAGAAAATCCTTATAAGATTATGAAGAAATGAAGATTTTTTTACTTGTCTTTTTAAAGCCTGAATTTTATCTCTGGTACATATATTTGGTTTTGACTGCACATACAAAATTAAACAAATAATACTTCTGCATGATATGCCATCATTGACATTTTATTCTGCAGACAGTAAATGCTGTTTTGATTATTGCATTCTTTCCTGCTAGGTACATTAAACTGCCTTGATCAACTGTATTCACTTTCTGATACTACAATGATAACTTAAAATGATTTTAGTATTCCATATTGCTGTATTACTTTAGTTTATACATTTACCAAATATACTGGTAGCAGTACATTAACTCATGATTTCTGATGAGAACATCTGGACTAGTTCTAGTATGCACTGTAGCTTGTTCTGATGTTCAGGTATGTTTTGGTTCAGGGTGAATACACTGATCATTGGCAATTTCAAAATAGAAAGATAAAATGCAGAATTAGCACTGCTGAAAGGCATATACTGTGCAGTACACCGTTCACACTAATTCACACTTGAAGTTAATAATGCACTGATAATGCTGCCCCACTCCTCGTGTGCACTGCCCTTTAGTAACTGATTCACACGGATCCATACAGTGCACACTGCACAAATAATGCTGGTGTGTATAATAATCTCCATCATCCCTTGGCTTAGGTATGAAGTTAATTTTTGTCATAGTATGTACACAACTAACCCATTTAGGAACATTGCATGCTGAGTCACCCCTGGAGTGTGCACAATTTTGGTAACATTGAACAGTTGTTGATTTACTAACTGAGTTCAACCTAGGGATAAAAAACAAACAAACTGCTTTTCAGCTCGCAATGCAATGATGTAGGGGATCCCAATATGTCTGATGTCACATTCTTCCAGAGCATGAGAAATTCAGTATTTCAGCCGCATTGTCAGTCATATATTTAAGGTTTAGTCCAATACTTCCTGAGGCTGCCCTGGTGAACCCACAGGATATCCACAACTAATATGAATTTGTATATAATGGGTCAGCAATGTATGCTGACATATCATGCATTTTCATTCTGGATGACTTGAAAACTTGACTGGCTTGGGGTCACTGGGACAGCTTCATAAAGCCTGCCTGAACTATCATGGGAATCAGCAAATATTTATGTATCAATTCCCAAAAACACTAGGTACTTATGATTAGAGAACATCCATGATTTTTGAAGCTTTTATTTTTTAAAGCCAAAGATTGATTTGATGATTAATTGATTGATTTGTTGATTAACTTTATTTAAAAGCTTCATGTCCATTAGCATACTGGAAGTGAACAATTTATAAAAAATTGGTATAATTCAAAAAAGGACTTAGGTATATAGTTGGTGGAATGATGCAAGTGATAAAAAGTATGGTGAGGGATGAAGTGGGATATTAAGAGGAAGGATTCTGATGGAAATTAAATTGATGAAGGTAATTTAAAGTGATGTATCTGCTTAATGAATATCAACTATGCCGTCTCCAGAATTTTCAATTTAGAAATTCATCTAAGTCCCGACATACTCAACAATTAGAAACAGACACCTGGAGACAGGCTGGGTGCACCTTGCACCCTGATAAGCTTTGGAACACCCACACTGGCCATGTGGTACTTCCAGATGCTTTTTGCCTCCTTTTTGCCTCTGTATGTCCTGGCCAGGCATGCATGGGCAAAGGGGGATAAATTGATGACAAATTCTCACAAAATTGGTATAATTCTACAAATTCTCACAAACAAATTGGTATAATTCTAAAAAAAAAAACCTCGCCAAAATTGCAGAACACGTGTGTGGAACTTGTCTGATCTGTGAGCATGTAAAGGTCAGTCAAGGGCATAATGGAATGTTCACTACCAGCAAGTGAATCTCCAGTGACAGATAAACAAGAAGTTAATCAAACTGCCAGATAAAAATTGACACCATACGAGATAGTTACTGATAGACCACTGAAAGTTTAAACAGCAATATTTGTAGGATGTGATCTTGGTAAATGTGGAGGAAGTTAAGTTTATTTCATTGTGAAATCTAATTCAGCATATTTAGTTTTTTTTCATTCAATATTGGTGCTGCTTTTCTGAATAAGGCCTGGAGCCATGTCACCAATTGCAATCCAGAGAGTCCAGCAGAGGGAAGTGGCTGGGGTCCAGATGGAGCAGACCATCCCGAGAACTCAGAGCTGCCCACCGCTGAGATGTGTGAAGGAGTCCCTATCTGGATCAGTGTGTCACATTGAAAACGGGCCAGGGTGTCTGCCTATGAGAATGAGAGGTTCAAATTTTGAGAGAGACAGAACTTGAACTTCAGAGAAAGGTGAAGCACACTGCGAGGTCCTGGGGAACTGCTGAGAGGCAGGAAAAAGAACTGTTGGACTGATTGGGGGGGTTTTGGGGGCTTCTGTGAATGATTGTATTGTTATCCTTTTAATATTGTTTTCTTAGAAAGTAACTGAAATCTACAAGCCATTTCGGCTTCAGCAACTGCAATACCCACACCAGCTCAAGTTTTTGCTGTACTATTCTCAAAACTTTATTTATCACATTATTAAGCACTGCTGCTTTTGACATACTTTCATGTTATGTGTTTTCAATATTATTGACCAGCTACAAGAAAATGATGTTACAATGTATGTTGTCTCTAGGGAACAGTACCAGAAGCTGCTTTTCTGATGACCCCTATCTGTCTCAAATGGTTGCTTGTCCATTGCCCTTAGTGGGATTACCTTTGCCCCATAAACAAGAAAAGGAAAAGAAAAATTGGGACTGAAGGGAAATTGGCTGATAGGTATGTCTAGTATGGCTGCATCCTTGCCTGAGGCTGTAATACATTATGATGGCACGGAAAAAGCATGTGGGCTAAGAAAATGAGTACCCAGAGCCCAGCACAACAAGAGTAAAGCCAGGGAAACCATACTCTGAACAGAAGTGCACAGAGAATGGACCTAGCTAAGAAACAGGTCAGGCCTGGAAGTGCACAGAAAATGGACCCAGCACAAGAAAAGACATGCCAGGCCTGAACAGGTTAAACAGGCCAAACAAATCTGGTGATACAAAGTACTCATATGCCCTGAAGACTACAGTGCCAGTGATTAAGGAAGCAAAGGGAATGGCAGGGTGCAGCCAGAATGACTCAACACTAGCAAGAATAAAAGCCATTAATATGCTGATAAGGGTGGATCCCAGGGAAAGAGCCTTTGCCCCAAAGGAAAGAAGCCTCTGCAGACTTTTTGCACACGGCCCTCCTTTGTCCCAAAGGAAAGAGGCCTCTGCAGGCCCTGCAACCTTTTACAGTCAGAACAGCAACTTTTTCATACGGAACAAAAACGTTGTGCAGGAGTTGCTATAGAGGGTATAGGGTATGTGTTGTGTTAAACTCACTGATGCAAGTGTTTCCATTGAACACCCTATCCAAGACCTAAGTGATCTAGTTACCTGTCCATGGGTCCTGGGTGGTTTATGAAGTGGTTCAGTTGGCCAGGGGGACTAAAAATCCCAGTGGTAGGGGTTCTTTTCATTTACTGCTATGTGCCATTCTGCCATGTTGTATCCCCATTCTTTACCGCTTCATGACCACCACCCTTGATACCCTGGTAGAACGCAAGGTGGTTACCACTGTCATGGCCCTGTCCCAAATACAGCCCTCAACCGCCTCTAGCGGTTGAGGTCTCACTTAAAAAGGGAGGAGTGAGGCAGCCATGAGGCTCTTATCAGCCTGACCCTTCCCCCGCAAGCCATGAGGTAATCAGCCTGCTAAGAGAAGGCATTGAGATTTCAGTAGACACCCTTCCCCCACTCCAGGTCTGAGCACAGTATCCCCTAGCCCAGAAACCAACAGACCAGAGCACACCGGTTTGGACAGGTCACCCAGGTACCTTCCCCAGGGGCTGCTGATTGGTGGACAGGAAATACCTGTGTCAAATGGGATTATAGAATGAGTTTGAAATTATACTGTATTTAAGGCATTGAAGGACGTCCCTCGGGGCTCAGACATTTTTTGTTGGAGGGAACCGGCTCTCTGTCTGATCCTGTGTGCACATTAAAGATCCTGTTTGCATTCCAGCCTGTCTGTGAGTTTTCCTTCTGTGGGTGAGTGATTGAATAAGAGCTTTTCACAGCGTTTGCTATAACAATACAGTTGGAATATTTCCAATTATTTCTCAAGATATTTTACACAGCATGCCTAAAATGCAAGGGTGCCAATAATGTTGACCACAATTGTAATGCAGTGCTGCGGAATTTCTCTTTACACCACTTTTTGTGGTGCAGGCCTGTCTCGGTTTCACACCACATTCTGCCAATAAAACACCTATAATTCAGACTGCAGGTTGCTGATCAGGCCATTACCTCTCTAGCAGCTTTATTTTCACTCTGCTGCTGCTGTGGTTTTAAGTGGGCCTTAGTGCCAGAAGTAGGCATCCTGGCATCTGAGAAAAACAATGAGAAAAACATCTGAGAAAAACAACAGCTCCGCTCTGCCTCACCCCACAGACCAGAGTTTGACACCTTGAAATATATGGCACTGGGGAGAAAGGAAGAGTACAATTTGTTTTCTTCTCTGCATTGTGTGCTCTAGCCTTGCCTTCCCCATCTGTCCCCCACAGGAAGGGAGAGGGTGAGATTGGAGAAAAAACTGCAGGCAGTATGTGGTGAGAAACAGGATGGGGGGGGGGGGGGGGACGACAAAGCAATGCTTTCTGTTCTATTGTGTCTCCTCCAGTGTATCCCTTCTCCTACTCTTTCCTTGTTTCACCAGGTATCATGTGGGAGAGACAGGAGCAGACACAGACACAAATGCAGCCTATGAGCCCAGAACCTGGGACTCAGAGGTTGATAGATTGGGAGAGGAGGGAAGAAGCACATTGAAGCACAAATCATGGAGCTATAAGTGATTTATGGGGAAGAAAGGTCATACATGCTAAGAGGGGGCTGAAGATAGAGTGAATGCTGGTGGTAAGAAGGGGTGATGTGAGAGGGAATGTGTGTTGGACGAGGTGAATAAGGGATAAAAGCTTGGGCGGGTGATGCGAGGAGGGTTATTGGGAGAGGCAAGAGGGGTGGCACATAAAAAGGGCAATTCAAAGGAGATGAAGAGGGGGTTTAATGCTGGACAGAGCTTGAAGTGAAGTAAAATGTTGGAGGGAGCATGAGAAGAGGTGAAGACAGTTTCTTGACCCATCTCCCTCAAATGAAATGAAATTAGCAGTGCAAATATGACTGAGGAGATGAGAGAGAGGAAAAAGTAGGAGCGTGACTGTAAGCTGTGCAAGATAAGGGGTTGTATGTGCGAATGCAAGGACACAAGTCTCTGGCTGGGCATGCAGAAAAGGTGGTGGAAACACAAAGAGTGTGAGAGAGATGGTGAAGGGGAGGATCTATGTGAAAGAAAGCCAGGGGTGGTGATGGGAGTTGTGAAGAGAACCGTAGATAGTGTTGGAGTGGAAGTGGATTAGAAGTGGGGAAGGGGAACAGAAAGGGAGGGTGACAGAATCAATGATGATGAAGTAGGGTATGACGATAGAGACCTAGAGGTGGTGATCGGAGGGGAGAGCCATAGATTTTGTGGGAGGAGGAAGGGGTGGATGTGTGAGAGCCAGAGAGGATATTGGAAGGTGGGGGATAAAGGGGAGAGAACAGAAGGGGAAGGCTGGAGGTGAGAGTGAATCAGAGAGAAGGTGATGGGGGAAGCACAAGAGGGGATAATTGGGGGTGAGTATGTCAGAGCAAGGATGATGTGATGAAGGAGTCATTGGAGGGGATGATAGAACATGAAAGAGTTGAGAGAACTGACATGATCAAGAAGAGATAAAAATGTCAATTATGGGATGATGGGGAATGGTGAGCAAGTGGTGGCTACTGGAAGAGAACGGAGCCAAAGAGCAGGAAATTAATGGAGGCAGCTGAGAGAGACTGAATGAGAGAGGTAGGGAAGTGAAATGTTGGAACAGGAAGAACTGGAGGGTGAGAGATGGTGAAAGACAGGAGAGAAGTGAGGTAAAAGGAGGGATGAGATCCAGGTATGAATAGATAAAGAGAGTGGAGGTGATGCAATGGAGAGATATGACGGCAGAAGAGAGAAAATGAAGGAAAATAAGATGAAAAGGAAAGATAGATGTGGTAATTTTCTATCAAGTCACATAAGATTGCTAACCTGGAACCCTTTTGATCTTGCTTCCTTTTCCCCATTGCAGCTGCTTTGAAAGGTGAAATTCTCCATTGATCTCAACCTGATAACGTTTTCAAGAAAATTACTACTGTTTGCATGCCATAAGCTCTTGCAAAATAGATTACAGACCCCTTTGTATGTAGAGGTCCTGCAAATTATGTTAGGGGATCCCACTGTATGTACTAGAAACCTCTAATGGTTCAATATAATATACTGCAGAGGAGCATGCATGAAAAAACTAAAGACTGAACATGTCAACATTAAAGCTCCTGAACCAGCAGTGAAGAAATCCAGTGATACAACCCACTCCTAGGAGGTTTATAGAAACATGACGACAGAAAAAGACCACGTGGCCTATCTAGTCTGTCCTTCCATATCAATCACTACAACAGTCCCCTTTTTTCCTTTAGAGATCCTCTGTGTTTGTCCCATGCTTCTTTGAATTCAGATACTGTCCTCATCTCTACCACCTCCACTGGGAGACTATTCCACACATCTACCACTCTTTCCATAAAGAAATATTTCCACATATTACTCATGAGTCTATCCCTTTTCACCCTCATCCTATGTCCCCTCATAGCAGAGCTTGCTTTCAATCGAAAGAGGCTCTCCTCCTGTGCATTTATGCCATGGACGTATTTAAACATCTCAACCATATCACCTCTATCTCGCCTTTCCTCTAAAATATACATATTAAAATCTTTAAATCTGTCCTCGTATGCTTTATAATGAAGACTACTAACCATTTCAGTAGCCACCCTCTGTACCGACTCCAGCCTGTTTATATCTTTATGAAGGTGTGGTCTCCAGAATTGCACACAATACTCCAAATGAGGTCGCACCAAAGACTTATACAGAGGCACTATCACCTTCTTTCTTCTGCCGGCCATTCCTCTCCCTAAGCACCCAAGCATCCTTCTAGCTTTCGCTGTCGCCTTTTCTACCTGTTTAACTACTTTAAGATCATCAGACACAATCGCAGCTAGGTCCCGCTCTTCTTTAGTGGACAAAAGTACTTCACCCCCTATACTATATTGCTCCCTTGGATTGCTGCAGTCCAAATGCATGACCTTGCATTTATTAACGTTAAATCTCAGCTGCCAAATTCTAGACCATTCTTCAAGCTCAGCTAGATCCCTCCTCATGTTATCTACACTTTCCTGGGTGTCTGATCTATTGCAGATTTTGGTATCATCCTCAAAGAGAAAACATTACCCAACAGCCCTTCCGCTATATCACTAACAAAGATATTAAAAAGAATCAGACAAAGGACAGATCCCTGGGGCACACCACCGGTAACCACCTTCTCAGTGTGAGCTCCATTTACTTATATCTTTTGTCACCTCCCACTCAACCAATTTCTAACCCAAGCAGTAAATTTAGGGTCCATCCCTAAGGTGCTCAGTTTGTTTATAAATCGCTTGTGAGGAACGGTGTCAAAGGCTTTACTGAAATCTAACTACACCACATCTAGGGATCTCTCTCGGTCCAATTCGCTGGTCATCCAGTCAAAGAAATCAATCAGATTTGTCTGACAAGACCTGCCTCTGGTGAATCCATGCTGCCTCGGATCCTGTAATCCGCTGGATTCCAGAAACCTCACTATTTTCTCTTTCAGCAGTGCTTCCAATAATTTACTCAACACTGAAGTTAAACTAACCCGCCTGTAGCTTTCAACCACATCCTTACTTCCGCTTTTGTGTAAAGGGACCACATGTGCCTCCCTCCAGTCCATTGACACCACTCCCGACTCCAACGAGGCATTGAAAAGGTCAGTCAGTGGAGCTGCTAGAACGTCCCCAAGTTCCCTCAGTATTCTAGAGTGTGTTAGTGAGAAAATGTAAGTTTAGCTAGTTTCTCACAAACACAGTCTTCTGAAAATTGTTCAAGATGCCCTTCGCTACTGTTCCTGTTTGTGGGTGTTTCTGAAGTCCTGCTCCTGGTTATTCATCTGTGAACACTGAACAGAAATATTTGTTAAGCAATTTTGCTTTATCCTCATCAGTTTCTACATATTCCTCCCCAACACCCTTGAGTCTGACAATACCACTTTTGCCCTTCCTCTTCTCGCTAACATATCTGAAAACTGTCTTATCCCCCTCCCCCCTCTCCCCCCCCCCATTTTATTGCATTGGCTGTTTCCTCCTCTTTTGAATCTTTGCTTTCCTGACTACTTTGCTAGCTTCTCTAAGTTTTTCCAAATATAGATGCCTATCTTCCTCTCTCTGTGATTTCTTGTATTTCATTAAGGCCTCCCTCTTTTTCTTCACCTTTTCAGCTACTTCTTTCGAAAACCATAGTCGTCTCCTTTTTCTTTTACCTTTATTTGCCATTTCAACAAAAAGGTTGGTTGCCCTTAAAATATCTCCTTTCAGTTTTACCCACTGTTTTCTACATCCCCCAGCCTGTCCCATCCCGCAACGATTCCTTGAGGTATTGGCCCATCTTGGCAAAGTTAGTTTTCTCAAAGTCTAAGACGCTTGCTTTTGAATGGATTTTAACAGCCCTAGTCTTAATACTGAACCACACCATCTGGTGATCACTGGATGCAAAATAATCTCCCACTATAACATTAGAAACACTTTCACCATTGTTAAGCACCAAGCCCAGTATGGCCCCTTCACGTGTGGGTTCTGTTACAAGTTGCCTGAATAGTTCTCCCTGTAGAGAATCCAGGATCTCCTCACTTCTAGATGATACTGCAGCAGGAATGTGCCAATCAATGCCTAGCATATTGAAATCTGCTATCAGTAGCACTTCTCCTTTCCTAGCAATGCTATGTATGTTTTCAATTAAATCTCCATCCACCTCTTCCTCTTGTGAGGGAGGTCTGTATATCACACCAATGCAAATAGATTTCTCTTTCCGTCTTTCTAGTTTAACCCACAGTGCCTCCTCTCTTCCTTTTAAGCTCTGTAGTTCCAAAGATTTAATATTATTTTTACATATAGTGCCACTCCTCCTCCCCTTCTTCCTACCCTGTCCTTTCTGAATAAAGTATAGCCTGGTACAGTTACATCCCCATCATGGTTTTCTGTGAACCATGTTTCTGTAACTGCCACTAAATCCAAGTCAGCCTCTCCCATTAAAGCCGCAACATCTGGGATCTTATTTCCCATGCTATGGGCATTTATACATACCGCTTTCCATATGTTGCTCCTTTTACTCTTTTCCATAAGGGTATTTAATGTTTCACTTATCTGGGGCTTTCTTTACCTATCCCCAATAAATCTAGTTTAAAGCCCTCTTCAGTAGATTAGCCAGTCTGCTATTGAAGACACGTTGACCTTTCTTGGACAGATGGACGCCATATTTGTTCTGCAACCCTTGGAACAGCATCCCATGATCCAGGAAACCAAAACGCTCTCGATGACACCATCCAAGCAGCTATGCATTCATCTCCAGGATGCGAGCTTCTCTGACTTGGCCTTTACCCTCAACAGGGAGGATTGAAGTGAACACCACCTGTGCCCCTATCTGTTTCACCCTCTGTCCCAGAGCCATAAAGTCACTTTTGATACTCTCAGAGGGATACCTGGCAGTATCATTTGTGCCGACATGGATTAGCAGCATTCGATAATAGTCAATGGGCTTGATGAATCTTGGCAAACTCTCCATAGCATCTCGGATTTTGGCACCTGGCAGACAGCATACCTCTCTGGACATCAAGTCTGCTTGACAGATGGACGCCTCAGTACCCCTCAGAAGAGAGTCGCCAACCACCACTACCCTTCGCTTCCTTGTGGTCACTGATTCTGCAACTTTGGGATTGCTCGAGATCTGGTTCTTCCCTTTCCAGGGATGATTTCACCTCCTCCACTTCCAGGGCTGCATAATGGTTCTTGAATTCAGGGGCTGGAGAAGTTGGATTGGTGATTCTGCATGCTCTGGTGACTTGTGTCCAACTTTCATCATTCTGTAGGCTCCCATCTTCTCCTCTGCTGGAGAGCTTGGATGTTGCAAGAAGCATCTCATCAATGTAATTCTCACTGTCTTGAATGCTCCTCAGCCTCACCACCTCCTCTCTGAGTTCCTCTTTTTTGATTCCTGAGATCTTCAGCATGCAGGCATCCTGCACATGGAACCGGTCCTTCAACTGGCATTGCGACCTCTGTCTCGACAGAGGCAGAAGCTGTAATGGGGGCTACAGCTTTGGCAATACGGGTTTTCCCAACCATCATTCAGTTGGTGGAGCTTAGGTATCTGGTGAAGCAAAAGTGAGAGAGAGATGTACCAAAGTATCAGCCAATTTCCCATCTGTCCTTTCAGAGAAAAAGCAGTTAAATCTCTTTTAAGTGTGTTCAAAATGTGCTGTTCCAAGTCCCTGTGTGTAGTTAATTGGAGGGGTGCCCTATAAAGCAAGACTGCTCACTAGGGGGGGGGGGGGGGTAGGGAGGGAACTAACACCCGATGAGGTATCAGTAGCTTCAAAGAGCTGAGAAAGATACTAAAGCAGAGTTTTAAACCTACCCCTCTAAAGAAAATGTATCCCCTTTTAAACTAAGGCACCACAAAGAATGTAACTTTGTTTTAAAAATGTACCAAAATCCTTTTAAGAGCTCCCAGGCAGAAAGCTGGTATTTTAAATAGCCATAAACTCTTAACCTTTGCTTGAAATGTATAGCCCCTGTTAGGAATGCCTGAACAGTGAAAGGCTCTGAAGCCTTTTATGCAGGCCTCAGCTGCTTTCAGTTCTTTCACAGGCTAATCGGGTCCACTAACACTTGATGAGGTGTCAGTAGCTTCAAAGATCTGAGAAAGATACAAAAGCAGAGTTTTAAACCTACCCCTTTAAAGAAAATATTTCTCTTTTTAAACTAAAGTACCAAAAAGAATGTAACTTTGTTTTAAAAATGTACCAAAACCCTTTTAAGAACTCCCAGGCAGAGAGCTAGTAATTTAAAAAGCCACAAACTCTTACTTTTGCTTGAAATATATAGCCCCTGTTAGGAATGTCTACATTCCTTATGCACTACATCCAGCAAAATCTTTCCTTTCCAGGAGTTTTCTCTGGGTTTGTCCCAGAATGATTAAGTTTCTTGGCCCTGGGTGTCACGGTTCCATGCTGGGACTCCAGTGTGTGTTTGAATACCTTAGTATTTGGAATCAATTCTGTCAGCTCATGAAAATAGGGACTCGGCCAATGCTACAAAGAGGAATACAGTAACTGCTTATACAACTGTTTGAGAGCACAAATGTTAAATAAGGTGTGGAGATTTACAGGCGATAACAGGCTTTACTGAAAACCAACTTAAGGCTTCAAGAACCCTACAGAGGACGTCTAAACCAGGACTGGTCACATACTTAGTTTAGTTTAATGTACTTGATATATCATCAATATCAAAGCAATTTAGACTGCTGAAATCACAATTAATATGAAATAGTATTAAAAATTGTAAACAACTGTAAAGCTACAATATAGACATTGTATCACAGACTACAAACTCACAAACCTCTATCCAGTTTGCCCAGCACTCCAGCTATGTAACTCAACTTATCCAAAAGCTTGAATAACCATCCATAACTCCTGCCTCTGATGAAATATAAGGCTTAAATGGTCTTATATTTGAAAAAAAGCTTTGTTATTAGACTTGTGCTGTGAAACCTGAAGGAAAATATGTTTGGCTTTCAAGACTGGGGAAATGATATATTTGTATGTAGGAGTGAGACTGAGTAAAAATAAACATGAGGATGAGGGAAGAGAGAAAGCTGACTCTTTAATAATGTGATTAATTTTCTTGTTTGGGAAACTGCTCTATCCCCAAACTATATTTCAATTTTTTTGCTTCTCTAAAGGGTAGTACCATTCTTTTCCTTCCACACACACCCTTTTTCATGCATTTAGTCAATCCCTTAAAGGAGTCAGGGTGGTTATGTGTCTGTCCTTGGAGAGAATGCCATTCCATTGATTTCTTCTGCATTTTGACCTTTTTTTCTGGCAAGCACAATGATATGTTCTCTCCATTGTCTCCTCCCCTTCGCCTTCTCTCTCCTGGGTTCTCAAGAAGGAACAAAGAGGTCATTGGAAGCTCAGGAAGCGAGCCTGGGTGTTTGTTTGCAGTCTGAAACAGGTTTTTTTTTTGTGTTTGCCCTTCAAATCTCTGCGTGAATTTAGATTTGCTGCCCAATGTTTGAAGGAGGCAAAGAAGTCACTCTACTTAAAAAACGTGCAGCACAGACAACGCCCCTTGATACCTACAGAAAATGGTAATGGGAACAAATGGCCACAGCTTTATTTAAACAACATCGATAATACCAGGCTAATATATAAAATTCATTCTTATTATGACTCATGAAGCATTATTCTGTGCATATAAGTACAATATTGAAATCATAAATCGACCCAGACGTGCCTTCCTCTGCTCCACCCCTTCCGCAGAATCAGTGTACCTTGCAGTTAAGATGGCACAGAAGTTAATCTGCATTTCCTGTTCACAACATGCAGTTGCAACCACTCCTCTGTGTTAGCGACATGGCTCCTTCTTCCAAGTGCTGAGAATGCCACCAGTAGTTATCATAGAGAGTCTGCAGCTATCAGGGCTGGGCCAACCACCAGGCAAACCAGGCAGTTGCCTAGGCAGCAACTTCTGGAAGGCGGCAAAGCTCATGACATTCAAAGCTAACCAATAGATTTTGACAGCCAGGGGGAGTGAAATGCTTAAGGTCTGCCTATGGCGCTAACACCTTGAACCAACTCTGGAGCCGGTCCTGGCACTATAGGCTAACTTTTGAAATTAAAATGTGTTACCTTCTAAACTTTAACACAAGTTAGTAAATGGGGTCTTAATCTCTTCAGTCAGATGAAGAAAGTAGTTCAACTTTTTTCTTGGGCTATGGCATTGTGACCTGTGCCAGCACTAGACCATGACATTCCCCTGCTGGGAGCTTTCCACCTGTGGCCTCATAAGACCTGTCCTCATTCTGTCTCCCAGCCACCAGGCCATCTATGACTGACCTTATGGCAGCAATATTTATAGAGCTGGGTGGACGTCTTCAAGCACAGCTGGTCTCATGGGAAACTTGCCCATCTGCACTGAATCCTGGACAATTCACTCTTCAGTGCTGAAATTTTGAGTGACTCTCTCTCCTTTGCATAGCTGTCTTGGAAGACTCTTCTCATGTATTGATATCCTGAGGTTACTCGTCTCTTTGTGGGGCCAAAGATAAAGAAGGGGAGCATTCTTCTATGGATGAAAATAATAGCTTTGCTTGTCATTACTTACTCCCTACTAATCTAGTTAGGGGACACCAATCCTGTTTTCAAAAATTTTAAGAAAGGAATTCAAAAGGATGTCCCACTCTACAGTATGTCGATAGATGGATGCTATCAATTCACAAATGGCCCGCGCCATTTCAAATTGATCAGGTCATGTAAAAGAACCAACCTGCCCAACTGGAAAAAGAATTTTGAGATTTCCCAAATTATCCATCTCTATGTCTTGCTATGTGCATGCCCTTCCTGGCTCAAAAGATGAGTGAATGGCCACACAACCATATCATCTTGACAATGCCTAAATAGAAAATTTAAAGGAACTTGATCAGCAAGGTGAAATGTGGGGAAAAGAGAGGCAGTGAAGAAAAAGTCCATAAAAAATTATTAGCTATGTAGTCTCATGAAAGCCACCGCTTATTTCTAGATATGAGCAATATGGAATAGATCTGCTCCTTGGGATTTTACTGAGTACATGTAACATGGATCGGCCACTCTCAGACAGGATGATGGGCTTGATGGAGCTTTGGTCTGTCCCAGTATGGAGCATCTTATGTAAGTTACACAAACCTATCATCTGACTATACAGGCCTATCACTGCCTGATTGCTGCCTCTTGCATACCCTTTGTATTGGTGAGGCTGTCATCACCCCATGTGCATGATTGCCTTATGAGGCAACCTTTGAGAAGCTGCAAAGGGGGCTGCATCAGTCCAAAATGAGTGGGCGGTATAATGCTCATCATGCATGTTTATATTGTAGATAATTGTAGATAGCTGTAGATAGTTCCCCCAGTTGAAATCCAAGTTGTATCACCCGTTCAATGTAAGTGCATAACAGTTCTCTTGTTCTGCACAAAACTGTTATCTGTTAACCGCACTGATTTTAAAGAGTGCGGTATATAAAAGTAATAAAATAAATAAATAAAATTGATCCAATAGAGGCTACAAAAAAGATACCAGCAGAAAAGAAGAGGTACTAATGCCACTGTATAAGTCACTGGTGAGGCCTCACTTGGAATACTGTGTTCAGATATGGAGACCATATCTCGCAAAGGATGTAAAAAGACTGGAAACGGTTTAGAGGAAGGCGACCAAAATGATTTGGAGCCTGCATCAGAAGCCTTATGAGAAGAGACTTGAAGACCTAACTTTGTACACTCTGGAGGAGAGGAGGGACAGGGGAGATATGATTCAGACCTTTAAATACTTAAAAGAGTATTAATGAACAAACAAACCTCTTCCAAAGACGGGGAAGCTGTAAAACTAGAGGGCATAACATGAAGCTGCAAGGGGGTAAATTGAAAGGCAATGTCAGGAAATACTTTTTCACTGAAAGGGTGGTGGATGCTTGGAATGCCCTCCCGATGGAAGTGGTGGGGGCAAATACAGTGACAGAATTCAAAATGGCTTGGGACAGACACAGTGAAACCCTTTATAGCAACAGGATAAAATTAAAATAAACTTAACTATCTAATTTCTCAACAAACAGGGGTGCCCTGCACAGAGCGTTGGGTTCACCCCTAAACAAAGACATGGGGAAGGGTGAGCTGCATGAAGCGGCAGGTGCACTTACTCTTGCCACCTTGCTGGGCAGGCTAGATGGACCATACTTGCCTTTATCTGCCGTCATTTACTATGTTACACATTTTTTCAAGAGCATCCCAAATAAGATTGATGACAATGGGCTTTGGTCAATTTGCACCAACCAGGATAAACCATCCTGGGTTATAACACTAGGAATCTGCAGGTGGTGGCAACAAGATAAGTTGCCAATCTGGATATAGTCCAGAGCAGAATTCAATGCTCTTTCCCTTGCTAGTTGGATTTTGGATTTCCTATAAGCAGGATTGCTCTGTCCTTGGATATGAGAACATCCTGTAACAACAGACTGGTGCTCCTGAGGGCATGCCACAACAGAGGGACTATCTCACTATTGTGCAATGCACTGAAGAAAGTGAATATAAATGCTACATGGAACAGGAGAATCTCAGTTGGAGAAGAACATCAGATTCTGCTGCATCATAGAGGGATACAAGAATATCATGGGCAATGAGTATGCAAATACGCTCTGCGTGCTGCTCCAGGACCCCCCAACTAACTTTTTTACTAGGAATGAATTGGTTGCTTGCCCACACGTTTTGCAAAGAAAACAACTTCTGCCAAGTGTGTTGACATACTGCCCAGGGACCAGCCACCTTGCCCTACTGATATAATGAAACTAATCCTAGATAGGCCATGTGATCTTTTTCTGTCATCATATTTCTATGTTTCTAATGAGGTGGCTGGATGTCAGAAGCCACTCACTGAAGATATTGTTCAGATGGAATTCCTGGAACCTATGACATTCTCTCTGTGGAATAGCCACATGCCAAGAGCCATAGAAGATCTCAGGAGTTTTCAAATCCTTTCCATTAATGTCTCAGAAGTGTATTGGAATACTGGCCAGGTGATTTTCCACTGTGAGGGCATGATCTGAAGTGAAACCACTGAGTCTGAGAAAGGCCCTTGGTAAATCATTAGAGATGCATGGAACATGTTTGGTTGTGAAGTAGATATTTAAGGTTAGGCATCTGAGTACAAAAACGCAAAGAAGCTCCATGGTACCTGCACTCCTTGTTGTCTTTGTTGATGGCCTGTTTTATCATTGGATCCTTGTCCCAAATGAATAGGGCCACCACTACTGGGAACAACTTCAGATGACTGGGGACAGGACTCCAAGCTCCCATAAGGAATACACTGAAACCTATGCATATGGACATATCAGTAAACAGCTCAAGACCAGAGTCCAACATGACAAGGGTCTGTGAGATGCAGACTCTGTTGAAATGCTTGAAAAATTTAAAACAAATTTCCGTATTCCTTTTCACTTGCCTTGTAATTCAAATAAAATCACAGCCCTACCTAATACCCTACATCAAATATGCTAACATCTTAATAAAAATCCTGCCATCAGCATCACCCTACAGGTGAAGCTTAATTGGCCTATAAGGGACTGTATCTGCTGCAGGGTCAATTTTTTGGCCTAAAACAATAGCTTGATTGAAGGAAGAGTACTAGACTCACCCCTTGCCCCAAGACGTAAGAGAGATTATAGAAAAGCTGGAACTTGTCCCCTCTTTCTTGACAACATAAGAAACGGAGAACATAATGGCAGATAAAGACCATATGGTCTATCCAGTCTGCCCATCTATAAGAACTGTTAGGTTCTACAATCCCTTCCTCTCCCTCAGAGAACTTCTGTACTTGTCCCATGCTTTCTTGAATTCAGAAACCGTTCTTGTCTCCACCACCTGCACTGAGAGGCTATTCCATACATCTACCACCCTTTCCATAAAAAATATTTTTTCGGATTACTCCTGAGTTTATCCCCTTTCACCTTCATCCTATGACCCTTTATTCCAGAGCTTACTTTCAGCTGGAAAGGATCACATCCTGTGCATTTATACCATGGAGGTATTTAAATGTCTCTATCATATCTCCCCTCTCCCTTCTTTCCTCCAAAGTATACATATTGAGATCTTTAGGTCTATCCCCATATGAGGTCTCACTAGAGACTCAGACAAAGGCACTATTGCCTCCTTTTTCTGCTGGCTATTTTCTCTCCCTATGCACCCAAATATCCTTCTGGCTTTTGCCATCTCCTTTTCTGGTTGGCCACTTTAGGATCATCTGATATGATCACCCCAGGTGCTGCTGTCCTTTTGTGCATTGAAGTACTTCACCCCTTATACTGTACAGATTCCTTATGCAGATCTCTCTGTCTTCGTCTTTGTGCTCAGAGATATTCTGTTTCACCTGTGCAGTCCTAGCCACAGCCAGGCCTATAAATAACTTCTAGTCCAGTGGTTCCCAAACTTGGGGTTGGGACCAGTGGCAGGATTCGATCTGAACAGGAACCAGTTTGGATCGATTCCATCACTGATGGAACCAAGCAGGTGGCACATGGCATGCATTTGCGTTGCTGGCGCCGCACGCTTGGGCTGCTGGAGGCCACTGCAAGGCAGCAAATCCCTCGTGGCCCAGCAACCCTATCCCCCCATCCTGCAGTGGTTTGATGGCATCAGGGGCTTACCCCGATGCCACGGTCCCCCGATGCCATCAAACCACTGGTGGTTGGGGGATTCCTGCCAATGCAGCGCCGGCATCGGACACCATTTTCAGCCCAGTTCTGTGAATGTAGCCCGTGGCAGGAATCGGTTCACGTGAACTGGGCCAAACCGTCCGAATCCCACCACTGGTCGGGACCCCAAATGGGGTCACATCATTAGTGGTTGGGGTTACAGAAACAGTCATTTCCCCATCTCTCTGGACTTTCACTGTGACCTATGCCAAGTCACCAGTCAGCATGTGGCCTGTGAGCCAGTGAACATTCATAGGCTGTTGCCCTCTCCCAGGTAAGCTTCTTGTTAAGCTGGAGCCCATGCTGAGTTCTGGAGTCTGTAAGCACACGCTGCACACTGACACAAGCGATCCTGTGCTGACTGCTGCTGCTGCTCTTGCCACTACTGTTGCTGCTGGCTTCCTGCTTAGATGAGTGGAGGAAGGAGAAGGAAGCTGGAGATCTGCCTGGTTGATTTCATCATAATCTGGGGTCATGTGAATTTTCAGTTGTTAAAATGGGGTCATACAGGATAAAAGTTTGACAAGCACTGCTCTAGCCATCTCTTGACCCTACTTTCCACAAACAGGATTGCCAAACTGAATGTCATGGACAGACTCAAAAGCTGCGACTTTCCTAATGTTGTATAAAGCTTTTGTTTAAAGTCTTTTAATCATGTTGGCTGGAAAACAATAAATAAAGGAAAAAAACATTATTTTTCTGGTGTTTCAGCTGCATGCAGATATTCTGCAAGAAATGCATTTGCAGGAAATGTTAGTTCTTGCGTTTGTTATAGAACATCTACATGCAGTTGTTGATTGGTATATCATCACCACGCTTTCATTCAATAGCATCTTTAGATTAAAAGGGCCCAATATTCAATCCACAATAGTCAGTGATTTAAAGTGCCTAGATGCCATGGGCAAAACTGAGACCTAATATTCAGCACCAGAATCTGGCTATCCTGTTTGAGCACTGACCAGTGTGGCTGTCCAGACAGTGGCAGTGTTCAGTTGCTCTCCAGATAGCTAAACTGCATAAAGTTAGGACAGTTAACTGACCTAATTTTGACACTTATCTGGTTAGCGGACTGGGTAAGTGCTGGGACTACCCTCACCCCACCATGGACTGTCCTGGCGGCTGGAGGGGATTTTAAGAAGCACTGTCAGGTTAGTGCCATTCAATATCTCTGTCAGTAGGGTTTTTCCAATTAGCAGATCCTGCGAACCGGATAAGACTCTTTGAATATTGGACCCAAAATTTTGTGTGGGGAGGGCACAAGTTGACTTGGAGCGTGGCAAGCCAAAATGACATTTCCAAATGTTACACCCATCTGCTGTCTTTAAATTGGCTATAAAGAACACTACAAGAAAAAGTTGCAAGGGCCTTCTTTGTCATATAAATCCTGCATCTCCAGTTCTTTAACAGTCATGCCATGCTCACATAAATTCCCCCCACAGTGGGAGCAAAGCACAACTAGGACATTTCCATTTTCAACTGACAACAAATATTCTGTTTCTGAAATTCTGATATCACTTCAGTAACAGCAATATAACATTCCTTGACTGCCAGATACTTTGTAAAGTAGCACAAATCTCTGCTATGCTATATTAACTGGTAGGATTCTAGTCCTTCACTTGATTTGCAGCTTGTCATGCTGTGAGGACTTGTGTCCCAAGATAGACAGGTCTCAGCTGAGGTGCCAGACTAAGACAAACCGCCCATCTAGGCAGCAGCAGAATGGGACGGTGTTGTAAGCAGAGGACCACATTTCTGTGACAAATGCAACAACACTGGAATTAACTGCATGGAACAAAGGCCTGGCAAATCTACTTCTTTATCTTGCCATGAAAACACAAAACAAATTGCACTATAGTGCTAGAAGATGAGACCCCCAGGTTGGAAGGCACTCAAATGGCTACTGAAGATGAGCTGAAGACTTCTCAGAGTAAAGCCAGCATTTATGATGTGGTTGGATCTGCTGATGTAGCTGCACATGAAATGAGAGTCAGAAGTTGCAAAGATATTTTACATATTGGAACATGGAACATACAAAGCATGAACCAAGGGAAGTTGGAGGTTGTCAAGAATGAAATGGAACATGTACAACTCGATCTGTTAGGTGTCAGGGAACTGAAATGGACTGGTTTTGGGCATTTGTATCTGATGATCATATGGTCTACTATGCTGGAAATGAAAGATAAAGAAGAAATAGTGTTGCATTTATAATAAAGAAGAAACTTGCAAGAACTGTAATGAAATACAATGCAGTCAGTAAATGCTTAATTTCTATTTGTCTATGAGAAAAGCCCATCAACACAACTATAATTCAGGTTTATGTCCCAACAACAGCTGCAGAAGAGGAAGACGTTGATGAGTTCTATGAACAAGTACAAGTTGAAATTGACAGAACATGCAAACAAGATATCCTGATAGTCATGGGTGACTGGAACACAAAAGCTGGCAACAAAAAAAGCAAAGTGGTTGGAAAATATGGACTTGGCAACAGAAATGAAGCTGGAGAAAGAGTGATAGAATGCTGCAAGACAATGATCTATTCATCTCAAACACCTTCTTCTAGCAATACAAGCGCCGACTGTACAAGTGGACTTCACCCAATAGATTGTACAGATATCAAATTGACTACATCTGTGGAAGACAATGATGGAAAAGCTCAATAACATCAACAAAGACAAAACCTGGAGCTGACTGTGGTACAGATCACAGCTAAAGTTGAAAAAGAGCAAGTCACTCATGAATGACCTTGAGAATATACCACTGGAATTTAAAGACTCCCTGAAAAATAAATTTGCTGCTTTAGATACAAATGACAGAATTCCAGAAAGGTTATGGGATGACATCAAGAAGGCTGTGTTGGAAGAAAGTGATAAGTCTCTACATAAGGTCAAGAACATCCAAAATGTATGATTGAAGAAACTCTGAAAATTGTCCAGAAATGCAGAGAAGCTAAAGTCAGAGGAGAAAGAGAGGCAAGCTCAGAACTCAACAGAGATTTCCAACGTGCATCAAGACAAGATGAGGAGAAGTACTACAATGACACATGCAAGGAAATAGAATCAGAAACTATTAGAGGAAGAACAAAATCGGCTTTTCTAAAGCTACCAGAGTTTAAAAAAAAATGCCAGCCTCGAATTGGAATGTTACAAGATGCTCAAGGATCCATGTTGAATGATGCTGAACAGATCAAGAAAAGGTGGAAAGAATATACAGAGTCATTATACCATAAAGATCCAACAGCCATTTCAATCTGTACCTTATGATCAGGAACCATTGGTGATGAAAGAAGTTGAAGCAGCATTGAAAGCCTTATCAAAGAGCAAAGTACTGGGCATTGATGGCATTCCCATTGAAGTATTACAGTAATTGGATGAAACTGTTACCATACTTACAAGGCTCTGCTAGGAAATTTGGAAGACAAATTCATGGCCAACTGACTGGAAAAGATCTGTGTTTATACCAATACTGAAGAAAAGTGACACGATTGACTGTGGAAATTATCGCAAAATCACTCTGAACCCACATGTCAGCAAGATTCTACTCAAGATCATTCAGCAGAGACTACAGCCATACCTGCAACGAGAAATGCCTGAAGTGCAAGCAGGGTTCAGGAAAGGGCGAGGAACGAGAGACATCTTTTCTAGGAAAAGGGCACTGGCTTTGCTCTTTTTCAGTTCTGCTAGTTCCACAGAAATCCTCTCTCTGTAAATGCTATAACACTCACACCACTGCCAACTCTCTGTGATCCTTCTCTGTGCTTCTTTGTTAAACATTGAACGAAAGTATTTGTTTAACTTTTCTAGTTTTTCCTTGTTGTCCTTCACATCTTCTTCCTTTTCATGAATAAGATGCCGTATATACATATTTATTTTAATATAAGTAAGGACAATGTCTGCCCACTGAACTAATATTACATTGATGGCTGCAAAAAGAAAGTATTTCGGCTTTCTCATGCTGGAAAACAGGTTATTGAGATGAATAAAACAAAGGTATTTACATGGTTTACAGACATGTCATGGGCATTCCGGGGTGGAGCGGAGGTGGCACCCATCGCTAATTGATACTGAACTACTGCCCTGTTAGTGACCTGTGGGTAAAGATATGTGCAGGAAAAGCCGGCCTATCTTTACCCATGGAAGCTAACTGGGCAGTGGCTGAATATCACTGCTGCCTGGTTATTCTGTGCCATACAGCGCCATGCAGCAGACCAGATATTCAACGCTGGTGGCCGGATATGACCCTGGCATTGAATATCCGGGGTTAAGGTTCAGAGGCAACAGCTATGTGCTTTAGAGGTGCTAGCTGCTGCCACTGAATATTGGGCCTCAACTGTCTATCTTTACATTTGATCAGGCAGCACTTTTTATGGTCACTGGGCAGGGAACAGTGATGCAGAACTCTGAAGAGCAACTTGGTATGAGTGGGCCAGGGTACCAGCATCATTATGGAAATAATATAGTACTGCCTATTACTTAGTTTGTTTCAGTTGTGAAGAGAAGGTGTGTCATTGCAAAAAAAACCAACAACCTCTGCTTAACAGGAGATACCAGTTTGGGAAGCATGCTACAACGAGCAAGACCTGATGACTGATTGGTGTACTTAACATGCTGAGCTCTCACAAGGACCCTAGTTCCACTATTCTTTTAGATTACTTCCTGGAATCTACACTTACTATGTTTCATGCTATATTCTCACTGAGATGTTAGCTCAGCTCTGATAGTGAATCACTGTGATCCATTTCACCAACCACCCAACCTGAAACAAAACTTGGAAGGAGTAAACTCCAAACAGAATCCCAAAATGGAAGAAAATGGAACAAAACCTTACAAAAATGCATGGTGCAAGTTATGTCAACACATATCATAGGACCTATAACTACTCCCATGAAAAAGACATTCAAAATATAAGGCTCACATTCATTCTTCTCTATGAATGTGGTACAGTATATATGATCCAGTGTAAAAGATGTGAAGAGGGGTGCTACATTGGGGAAACAACCCAGAAACTTAGAGCATGTTTTAGCTTTCATAGACACACCATAAACTGTTACTGAGAAAAACAGAATATCGCCCCAGTGGGCGAACACTTCGCAAAGGAAAATAACTCCCTTAATGACCCCACAATTAAAGTCCTGAAAGGGAATTTCAGGAACATACATGAAAGGAATACATTTGAAATTAAAATGATCTGGTAATGGATAAGGAGTCACTGTTGAAATACTTGATCATTTTAATTTCAAATGCAAAGGGGCACTATCTCCTTATCTATGCTTTGTAAATTAATGACAGATGCAGACTAGCTAAGATCAGACAGGACCTGCATAATTGTCACTTTTCTTTGATATGTAATGACTTATGCAAACTACCAGAAAATAGATTAGTTTAAATCTAGTGTAACTGCATTATGCCTTCATAGACCTAATGAAAAGAGAATGGCTCTTGAAAACTTGTCAAAAATAAATCCCATAAAAGATATCACCTATGTCTTGCTTGTTGACCTTCATTGCACTATCCAAGTGGACTAATGCAGCAACTACAATGTTCTATCCTTTCTAAGCAAATGCACAAAGTAATTGTGAAACCAAAATTACTCAGCCACTCTGAAGATTGAGAAATTATCAACAAAACATCTTATTCTTTACAAGTGAGCCAGATATGGTATCTACTCATTATGTAAAGGAGGGGCAGAAAGTCTAACTGAACTTCAGGCAAGATGAAGAAGTGACGACCCTTGCTCAGTTATATACAGTAAGTTGATTAACGTTATACATTTTTTACTGTTATTGCTGCTTTGAGCTGACATGTTAGACAGTCGTTTCAGTATAGTTCTATTAAACTCGCTAATGTGCTTGTTTTTCTGCTTATTTTAATTTGAGTGACTATCAACAAGAATGATCCTTTCTATCTTCAAAAACAGCCTAGCCTCTGGGACCTTCCCCTCTGCCTGGAAGCATGGCCTAGCCCGCCCCTTACTGAAGAATCCCTCTCTCAATCCTTCCCTTCCAGCCCATTTCCATCCTATTTCCACCCTTCTCTTCCTGTCCAAGGTCCTCGAGAAACTGGTTTTCACTCAACTCTCCTCCCATCTTAACTCCACTCATGCACCACACCCTCAGCAGTCGGGCTTTCGCGCAGAGCACAGCACAGAAACTGTTCTCCTTCCTGTATGAAATCAAGTAGGCTCACGACCATGGCATTATCTCCTTGGCTGTCTCCCTGGACCTTTCCTCGACTTTTGACCCTATTGATCACCCCACCCTTCTCACTTGTCTATACGACCTTGGGACTTGTGGCACCATTCACCGTTGATTCCACTCCTTTCTGTGTCATCGGTCTTTCACCGTTCAAGGTCACTCTCCTTTGCTTCACGCTTCTGTCTCTCTCTCACTTATTTGCAGTGTTCCCCTGGGCTCGGTCCTAGCTCCCCTTCTATTTAACATCTTTCTAATCCCCCTTACTCTGCTCATCCAGTAATATGGAATCTCATCCCACTACTACATGGACGATATAATCCTTCTACACCATACGACCTTTTCGCTCCTGACTTGCATTCTCTGAACGCCTGTCTTTCAGACATTTCCACTTGGTTTTCAGACAGCTTCTTACATCTTAATCCCTCAAAAACAGCCGCCATCTAGTTCTGTTTCACTAACACCTTTCCTCCGCTAGCCTCCATATTAACCTCTGGCCCAATCCCTGTGGTGGACACTCTCCGCTACCTTGGTGCGATCCTTGACTCCTCCCTTACCTTCCAAGAACATCTTCCCTCCCTTATTCATCTTTTTCTCCCTTGACCATATCCGCGTTGTCTGCACTTTCCTGTCCCCCTCTTCTCTCATCACCCTTCTCCTGACCCTGGTTATGGCCAAGCTAGACTACTGCAACATTATCCTTCTCAGTCTCCCTCAATACTCAATACACCATTTACAACTCATCCAGAACACTACTGCCCATCTTGTCTCACACGCCACCCATTTCAACCATGTCACTCCCTTCCTGATTCATCTGCACTGGCTCCCCTTCAAATACCACACTCAATAACTTCTAACTTTAGTCCACAAGGCTTTTCACACTGGTACTGCTACTTATCTATCTGATGTCCTTCACTTTCACGCCCCCCTAGGCCCTTCGCTCACTGCATGCCAACTACCTCCATCTGCCATTTATTTCACATGCCTGCCTTGAATCCACATGCTCCTCAACCCTCTACTTCCTTGTTTCTGCCCTCTGGAAGTCATTACCTACTGACCTCCGTCTAGAACTCTCAAATCCTCGTTTCAAGACCAAACTCAAGAAGCACCTGCTTTGTTCCGCTTTTGGCTTCCCTCAATCTGACTCTTAGGGGTATGTTTACTAAAACCCCGGTAAAGTGCGGGCCACGGTAGACTGCGGGTGCCATATAAGGAGTGGGCGTTTTGCGCTGAAGAAGGAAATCCGTGATTGACAGATGCGCTAAGGTGCGCAGCGCCCTTGTGCGCCCCGCACCTTAGCGCATCCGACAGCTGCGCGGGAGGCATATGTGGCACGCTGATGGGCAAGCAAAAGAACAGAGCCACAGCACAATGGTTAAGGCACGTACCAATGGTGCAAAAAGCAGGGGTTTGATCCCCCACAGAGCCCAATAAAGACAGCTGGCAGAGGCATTAATTTATGAGGCAGTGAAATAATGGGCGGCATAAGGCGGCACACTAATGTTTTGGAGGCATTCTAATACTGGGCGGCATAAGGCGGCGCGCTGTTTAGGAGGCATTCCAATACTGGGCGGCATAAGGCGGCGCGCTGATAAGCAAGCAGAAGAGCAGAGCCACAGCACAATGGTTAAGGCACGTACCAATGGTGCCAGAAGCAGGGGTTCAATCCCCCACAGTGCCCAATGAACAAGGCTGGCTGAGGCAATGCATATTATGGGGAAGATTGCTTTAGGAGGCATTTTATTTTTATTTTAATTAACATTAATAGCAAACGCACTCTCAAAGCGTGTCAACATAAGGCGTCCTATAAGGCACATTTTAAAGTGCACTGTCCGCCACGGCACCCTAAAATGTCCCCTATAGGGCACCCTATAAGTTGCGTCACAGGATAATGTATAGTGCACCTTATATGGACGGGAACCATAAGGTGCCCTATAGGGCGCCCTATAAAGCGCCCTCAGAGGCAACATATGGGTACAGTACGCTGAGGTTGTTTGTGCTGGCATCAAAAATGTACAGTAAAACAAAGATAATGCTTTGGCCAACCCTATCAAATAACCCCATTGGGGTTTTGAACCCATGACCTCTGGCTGCACAGGTAGTGACACAACCATTGGGCTACAGCTCTATAGTTACTAGCAAGCCCCTGGCTGGCTGCAGAGAGCCTGCACGTCACCACACAGACAGTCTGCTGCAGCCACCAGGATAGGGTTAGGCCACCCGTACCCAAGATGCACTGCACATGCAAATCAGCTGTCCAGAGATAAACACAAGATGGGGAATGCACCCCCACAGCACCTCGGCCTGGTAGGGGGTACTGACCATGTATTTTACTAGCACAGAGTAGCTACACACCGTCACATTGTGTGGGTACTGTGCTCACCCTGAGTGTGCGATGAGGCGGCCAGGACCAGGTCCACAACACCTTCCATGGCTGAAAGAGGCCATGCCGGAGGTTCAAAGCAGTGTTAATGTTTCAGATACATAGTTTCTGCACAAACACCTTGGATATCTCTGTCAGTCAGGTGTAGCCCCTAGGTGGGCCATGCACCTCCTCCTCCAGGGCCAAGGGTGGCAAACAGGGTCTCCTATCAATACATCCACCCTCTACCTCCCTGCAAAGGTGGCAGTAGAGGGGACCATCAACCCCAGTCCTGCTGAGGGACTTACACCCCAGTCCTGCTGAGGGACTTACACCCCACAGGGCAGTCAGTGCAGCTCTACACATATTACACAATAGCAGACAGACATTAGGCCTGGACATGGTAAGCTGCACCCCCAACACTATCTGATATTCTCCTGCAGCAAGTCATCAGCCACTGCACCCTGCAAGCCACTCCATCAAGACACACACCAGCTGCAAACAGCCTGCTAGTTAGGCCATAGTGCATGTTCCCAGTGGAGATGCATGCACCCAGAACTGGGATGTCAGCATACACAGCAAGCAGATAACTCAGTGACTGGGCCCTATAAGGAAACCCATAGCTATCACATGATAGAAATAGTATTATAGCACTATAGGGGTGCCTAGCCATGATGTGGTCACTGCACAGTCAGGGTGAGAGTGATCTCTCAGCGGGACATACTGAGGTCACCCTGTCTGTGTAGGTGGTGGCCAGGCAGTAAAATGTCCCAGTTAGTACCCTATGCCCTGTGCAGATGCACCCTGGCCAGGCCACCCTGTCCGGCCTATACCCATGGTACCTTGCTCCTCATTATGCACATTGGCAGCACAATACTGGCAACAGTGCTGGCAGTGTGGGCTGTGGAAGATGTTTGCAGCCACCACACACTGGATAGACAGACAGCCACCCCCACACCTATGCCAACATTGTGCCACTATAGAGGGGTTCAGCAGCCATACCCACCACACCAGTCCTGGGCACAGTACAGGCATGGATATGGTACGCAATACTGTTGGGGGTCACTCCCCAGGGGGGTAAACACTATCAGAAACCAGACCTGCTGCACACACCGCAGACATCAGAATGATTTATATGGTGGAGCTCAATGAGCAAACTGTGCTTAACGTAGGACTTGCTATCTGCCTGTTATCATAGGAAACGTTTGATAGGTGTGTACCGTATACCCAGGTGTAGGGTGGCATTGCTAAGGTATTCAAGTGCTAGTATTGGGAGATGCAGGCAGGGCCCAATGTCCTGCCTCTCCAGGAGGCATTGGCCAATGGGGCCTGTGTGTGTGTGTGTGGGTGTGTCTGGCCCTTTTGGCTGCTGCTTTACGGCAGAGTTTCCCAACTCCAGTCCTGGTGTTCCAGACACTGTTCGGGTTTTCATGCTGTCCCTCATAAATATGCATGAGCTACATCTGCATACCATGGGGGTGGTGCATAGATATGCAGCACCGGCATCTTTAGTAGACGCAGCATGGAACCTGAATGGTGTGGGGCCCTCCAGGACTGCATTTGGGAGACTCTGCTCTAGGTAATGCGCCTGTGTATGGTGTCTGTGTTTGGTGTGGTAAAATATAGGTGGATTAACCATGCGTATGGTCTCAGCATTAAAGGTTTGTCCTTACTATCACGGTTTAGTTGTGGGAAAATTATGTGGACAGGATTGGCAGGAGCCCCAGCTGGCCTTTGAACCTGTGACCTTCTGTTCTTGCACACACTGTCTGTGTGCACTGCACCACTGTGTTGCCACAAATATGCTGCAGTCCCTGGGGAGTCCATGACTGTACATGCGACAGAGCCTGTCTGTTGCGGTGGACGGTGCCAGCCTGCACAGGCCTAGGCCACTGTCTGCTGTGGCTTGCAGCCACTGCCCCCTCCACCACCCGTACCCTTCCGCCAACATGCAGACATGTCCTTATCTGGGAAAAAGCATATGACCTGATTGAGTTGTGGCACTCCAGGACTGAATTTGGGGTACTGGGCTGTAGGTAATGCCCATTGTTATGGTTTGTGTGCGGTGTAGGGTAAAATATGGTTGCTTGAACCATGCTTATGTTCTCTGCAATAAAGGAGTGTCTTTACTATCGCAGTTTAGTGGTGGGTAAAACTATGAGGACTGGGTTGGCAGGAGCCCCAGCTGGGATTTGAACCTGTGACCCTACAGGCACTGGCTGTGTCCGCTGCACCACACTGTGGCCACAGAGACAGTGCAGTCCCTGGAGATAGGAAACCTGGCCGGACGAGTCAGAAACCCTGCTCTGCACAATTTTACTGTGGGCTCATTTACCTTGTATGGCGACAAACGGGCATATAAACCTCATAAAACACCTCGAAAAAAGGGGCAAACACCCATAACCAAGATGGGCAATAGTGATAGCAATGGGCAACAAAACAAAACACTCCCAGGAAAGCTCCAATACACTGAAATGCGTTTTTGAAAGGGTCTACGGAGCGTAGACCCTTCCAAAAATCATTTCTTTTTTTGGAGCTTTCCTGGGTGTGTTTTTTATTGTTGCCCATTGCTATCACTATTGCCCAGCTGATTTGTAATTTTTAACATATTTGTTTTGCTCATTTTTGATGTTTATTTGCTATTTTGTTCTGTGCACATATATCACACTGCTCACGTTTTTCAGGTTTCCCCGGTTTTGGTGTACATTGCTGACGGAAATGGTTTCTCTTCCCTTTAAATCACCTCTAACGCGAGTGTTTCACTTGCGGTATTTTTTGTCCGAAATTCAGCCCCGCTCCTGTGCGGAGAGCCTCTCCCCTCCCACTCTCCACCCATTGACCCTGTCCCCCCGCCCCTCGGGAGCCTTCCTCCGCCCTCCGTACGCCTTTCCCCGCCTCTATCGCACATCAGCACATCGCACACGTGCGCGGACCCGTTAATGTGACGCGCACACATGCGGGGCACTTAAGAGCACTTAAGTGCATCATTGCCGTGCACTAATGTGCGCCGTGCACGTGTGAGCCGCGCACGTGTGCGCGGTTTAGTAAACATACCCCTTAGCCTTTCCTCCTGCTTATTCTCTCTCTCTAATATTTGTACGAATGAATAACTTTCCTATTTTTGAAATGGCATTCCTTTCTGTCAATTTTTTCCTTTTACTTTGGATTGTACACTGCCCTGATGTGCCAAAAGTGCTGTATATCAAGTAAACAATAAACAAGAAACTTGCTAATCACATAAGCTTCTCTGGCAATGATATTAGCATTACAATCCAGATAATGCCACTGAATATTACCACAGACCGCCTCGGCACTATCAGGATTGTGCAAAAATGGTCCAGGGGCGAAGCTGGGTCAGAGTGGAACTTATCCAGATAGCAGAGATTTTCAGCACCACTATCCAGATAGCTATCCACATAACTTAGGACAGCATTTTTGCTAAGTGCTATGCAGATTGCTATCCGGAGAGTGGTGCTAAAAATCGCCATTATCCAAATAGTGGAGTGGAAGAGTGGCCTTGTGGTTGGGGCAAGGTACTTCAGGCCAGAAGGTTGGGGGTTCAAATCCCACTAGAGGACAGCAACCTTGGGCCAGAAGGACTGGGGTTTCTAGTCCCACAGGTGCTCCTTGTGGTCTTGGGCAAGCCACTTAACCCTCCATAGCCCATGTTCCCTGTAAAATAGTTATCTCCAAGTTATAATGCCCTGTTCAATGTAATTTCAGTTTGTTCAATGTAAACCACACTGATGCAGAATAGCACAGTATATAAGAGAATGTAAATAAATAAAAATAGCACCAGGTGGTCAGGGTTGAAAAAACACTGACTGCCACAGGCTGAATATTGGCTCTGCACATATCTAAGTGGATGAATAAGACTTTGAAGGCAGCAGTGGAAGCAGGAAAAAGCTTGACGACTGATATTATAGGTGTACTTTGGCTCTTGAACACTCAAAACATCTTTATTCTGGCTTCTTGTAAACAACTATCTACAAAAGTAGATCGTTAAGAAAATCTAACATTTGACTGCTATTTTCTTCTGCTTGCCAAAATCATGGGTAATGCATATGGTCCCTAAAAGATTTTCAATTTCCTTACTCATCTGTGACCGATCTTTTTATTTAATTTTAAGTTTATTTTGTTTTGAGAGTTAGTTTGATTGTAAGTGGTTTATTGAACACACACATTATTTTGTTAATTAATTGAATTAAATGTGATTTATATTTATATGTTTTTTAACTTAATTTGCAAGGTGGGAGTGGTTTCTCTGTTAATCATGGTTGTAGCAATTACCTTAGCAGCCCTTGTGAAAGTTGATATGAAACCTTGCTTGAGGCTGCTTTAAAACTGGTGGCAAATTACCTTGCTGAGCGCAGGGGAGAGGGAGTGATTGGCAGAGAGAGCTTAGCCTGGAGAGACAAAAAACAGCAATTAAAGCCAGGAGACATGCAGGACGCAGTTAATACAGAGGAGGAGTACTACTAATTGCATAAGCCCCACTGAGTATGAGGCCTGTAGCTTTTACTTAACTTCTCCAGACATCAGGGGGTCACTGCAAGGACTGGAGGCATCCTAAGTGGGCACTCCATCCTGTTGCCCCCTCATGCTCATTGCCACCACTGGCATCCCTCTCCGGGGCCAACAGCGGTGGCAATTGGCCTTGAAACCACAATGCAGCACTTACCCTCTGTCTCCGGGGCTGCATCGTTGTTTCATTCTAGTTAATCTGCTGCTTCAGCGCCCCCCACTGCAGACTTCTGGTTTATGCCAAAACAGCAGATTGAATAGAATGGAACAACAGCATAGCCCCTGAGACACAGGGTAAGAAGGGGCAAGAAGAGTGAGTAGCAACAGTCTCTCCTTGGCATCCATATTTGTCCATTTGTTTACAGATGACATAGTTCCTTACTGAAAACAATGACAGGAAGTATGCAGGGCATCCTAGTGTAGAAAGCACCATGCCAGTCGATATGTATGATAGCTGTTTTGTCAAAGGTGCCAAGTGTTTGAAGGTGTGGTATGGATGAAGGTAAAACACCTTCTATTAAGGAATGATTGCAGTGGATGCAGGATAAACAATGCAATAACGGAGCTCCTGTATATAGCAGATGACACCCTATTTTTGTTATCTTATTTAGACATGGACTGTGAGACTGTGAGGCCAAGACAGCAATGCAGGAGTTGAGGACTGTATGGTATGTATAAGGTATAAAACATACCAGCTATTTGCAAAAATTATACAAACCATACAAAATACACAATGCAAATAAAACTCACATATAAATCAATATTTGGGCTATTGAAGTTAGTATGAGAAGTGTGTGTCTGGGGCTCATCGACGAGAAATCTTTGAAGAAGCCGTTTTCGGCGAAACTGGTAAACAGAAGGAGGTTTATGGCACTGGGGACAATGTGGGCTACAATATCGTGTTTGAGTCCAGTTTAGATGATAACATGATTGATCTTTCCAGTGTGAGACGCAGAGATGCGTACAGTTGCTCATGAGAAGAGTAACTCTGGGAAGCCATGACACTTTAATGAGGAACACCTGGTCATGTAGAGAATGAAGATTTATGGAAAGCAGAGATGTTACACATTGGATTCTTCGGAGAACCTGTATTCATTGAGAAGGGATACACATTGTTACCCTAGACATAGGGATTGCCTGCATTGATATAGTGCTATTTTCAACAGTAGTCTTATTGTATTTAAAGTTTTTGTGTTATCGGTGTTATTCTAGATATCAACATTTTAGATTGTGTTATATGTATATGTGGAGTTGTATAATTTTATGTATTGGTAAAAGATTATTCATAATCAGGTTTTTGCCAGAAATGCACACATACTTTGTGAACATTAAAAAGTAATTTATATGTATACACATTAATAATATTAGGCATATTTGTTAAATAGTGGTTTTATACCATTCATGTATTTTGTGATTATTAAAGTAATATTGATTTATATGTGAGTTTTGGGAAATGTTTTTTGAATGCTCTTCCTCTATGGAGAGAAGAGCTAAGGATAAGGGATATATAGTAAATATTGTAGCGATAGGAACAAGTTTTCATAAGTTGCCTAAAGGTCCCAATGCCTTTAGTTCCTTATGGCACTGGTTTGCTTTTGGACTATAATAAATGTTCATTTTCATGTATGTGAGCACTGGGCTTTTCTTCATTAAGTCCTATGGAGCTAAAGAATATAAGTGTTTCAGAAAATATGTAAATTAGGTAGCATGAAGGGTGAGGCGTGGACAGATGTATTTGTTTTCTTGCCCTTAGTTTGAATTGACATCACAGCTCAAATATGCTTAGTATAATCTCCTCACCATTTTTTGTAGGGGCCAAATATTTCCATAGCAACTTTATATGTCTGAAAAGGATACATGAAAAATAACATAAGAAATGTTATACTGGGTCAGATCAAAAGTCCATCAAGCCCAGTATCCTGTTTCCAGCAATGGCCAATCCAGGACACAAGTACCGGCAGGATTACAAAAAGTAGCTATATTCAATGCTGCTTACCCCCCATAGATAAACCAGTGGCTTTCTTCAAGTCTACGTTAACAATAGTTTATAGACTTTTCCTCCAAGAACATGTCCAAACCTTTTTTAAATCCAGCTTTGCTAGCTGCTTTTACCACATTTTCCAACAACAAATTCCAGAGCTTAATTATGCATTGAGTGGAAAAATCTTTTCTATGATTTGTTTTAAATGTACTACTTTGTAACTTCATGGCATGTCCCCTAGTCTATGTACTTTTTGAAAAAGTAAATAGCCAGCTCATATTTACTCATTCCATTCCACTTATGATTTTACAGACCTCAATCATATCTTCTCTTGGCTGTCTCATCTCCAAGCTGAAAAACCCTAACCTCTTTAGCCTTTCCTCATAGGGGAGTCATTCCATCCCCTTTATCACTTTTGCTCCTCCTCTCTATTCCCGCTATATCTTTTTTGAGATGCAGAGACCAGAACTGCACATAGTACTCAAGGTGCTGTTGCATAGTGGTCGCATAGCACCTTTTAATGCAATATAAATGTGGGCATTCACGGAGGTGAGAATGGGTAGTACAGGGGTAGAATATGTGTGTATGTTATAAAATATACTGTACACACATGTATCGATTTCTACCAGTATAATCATGCACAAACCTACACCCTCCTGGAAATATGAGTAATTTTGTGCAGGAGCTTTTAAGTAGGCTATTTTGAAATAAATGGAGAAAGTATTCAGGAGATGTTGCATGGAATTCTTTCCAACCCTCTATGTGTGTGCGTGTGCACGCAAGCACCCAGTCCGTATACACGCACACCATCTGTATCTGCATTGCCTGTGCATATGTGTGTGTGTGTGTGTGTGTATCTCTGTTTTGTGTGTTTATCTGTTTTCTTTGTATCTCTATATTTTATTTCTGTTATGGGTGTGTGTGTGTGTATGTGGCATGGTAGTATGTGTATTTATGTTTGTGTTGGTTCTACATGTGTGTGTGATTGGGGGACGAGATGAGAGAGGAGGGATGTTTGAAAGGTGCTATTCTGTAACTGCTGTGTTACTATGAATCAGTGTCACTTTGCTGCAGCTGTTGGAATGTCTCTTCAAATAGAAATACATTGAGGGATTTTTTTGGGGGGGGTTGAGGGAGCTTTCATTTGTCTTCCATCCCCCAGTACCTGCAGAAATTTCATTTCTAGAGTATATAAGAACATAAAATTTGCTATACTGAGTCAGACCAAAGGTCCATCAAGCCTAGTATCCTGTTTCCAACAGTGGCCAATGAAGGTCACAAATACCTGGCAAGTCCAAAAAGGTAGACAGATGCCATGCTGCTTATCTTGGGGATAAGCATGGATTTCCCCCAGCCATAGGTGAAGTTTGGGAGGGGTGAGGGGGCACTGACCCCCAAATGAGTTGCCCCAATGGTCGCAACCCTTTGTCTGCCCATGGGGAACTGATCTCCCGTGGGCAGAAGAGAAGGGGATCCCCAAGGGCAGTCAGCTTAACTCTGGGCTGCAATGACTGCCTCCCCCTTCTCTTCTGCCCACAGGGATCCCATCCCCCACAGGCAGAAGAGAAGAAGATGGCTGCAATCGTGGCAAAGACTCCTATCTGTGAGTGATAGATTGAATCCCCACGGACAGAAGAGAAGGGGGAGGTCGCGATCGTGGTCCAGAGGCAAGGTGTCTGCTGTGGGAATCCAATCCCCCACAGGCAGAAGAGAATAAAGACCCTCTTCTATCTGTCTGCAGGAGATTGAATCCCAGCGGGCAGATGAGAAGAGGGAGGTCGCCATCGCGGCTTACAACAGAAAATGTGTTTAAGGAGGGACGAAGTGAGGTAAAAGCAGAGACAATTTAAAAGGGCAGTGATCTATTTAGGAAAGGAGGATAGGGGAGAGGATTTTAGGGCAGAGGATGGGCGTGCTAGGGTGGTTAGTGACGGGGCAGAGTCTGAAGGGTAACAGAGGAGGGGAGCCAGTAGGAGAGGGATTGGAAGAGGAGGGAAGAGTTCCAGGTGTTGCAAAAAGGTGCATTCCCCTCCCCCTAGAACACACACAAGCACTCTATCTCCACCCCCACCCCCACACCACACACTCATACACACAGGCATCCTACCTCCTCATGACAGACACACACTGACAAAGGCACTATCGCATGTCAGACACACACACACAGCCACCTCATCTCAGCATCACACAGAGAGCCTCCCCAGAGACAATGGGTTGGGGGGCGGGGGGCTGAGGAGGTCACAAAGCACTGGGGCTCCTTATTGTGTTACTTTTAGAAGCTGGTGTCATTATGATATGGTAGATTTGCATTATAGGTCTTCAATGACTTTTGGGTTTTCTGTTAGTTTACACTCTGCCTGGTACTGGAGAGGCTGTTAATGAGATGACAATGGAATCAGATTTGTTTTCTTGTATGTTGAGTTCTTTGGTGAAATGTCCTAGTTCTGTTTTGCACCTACTATTGGAGGAGGAGTTTTGCTGGACAAAAAATACAGTAGATCAGGGCTCGACAAACCTTAGGTGCCAGGTTGCCATGGTGACTGAAAAATCAGACCTGGTGCCTGAAGTTTGGATGCAGAGCAGCAGGCAGTAGTGTGGTAGGCGAAGGCCTATGATCCATGCTGTTTGAAATAAACAGACAGGCCTAAGCAGCTTGACCTGTAAATGAAGCTTGTGGTTAGGCCCAGAGGAATGAAAACCCCCCTTAATGCTGCTACCATAGAATCAAAACTTAACTAAGCATAACCAAGCATAGCTAAGCAGAAACAAAACTTAGAAAAGATAGAAAAACTGTTTTAATTGATACTGATAAGAATGTGAAAAGCTTCTATGGAATTAATTAGCTCTGCTGAAAGAAAGGTTACAGTGCCCTGCTTTCCCACATGTACTAGTCAGCCAGTGACCTTGGAGGAGAAATGTATCAAGAGTCTAAGAACTGACCATTGTAATGAAGGCTGTAAGGGGGGAAACAGGTGCTGAGCCCAGACAATGATCCTCATTGGACAGCTACGTAATGGTACCGGGACCAATAGATGGGGTGAGAGGGGTTACCGGGACCAATGAAAAGTTTGTCTATGTTCAGAATGGGAAAGAAAGGTATAAAAGTTGTTGTTTTGCTAGAAACCATTGCTCAGCCATTTTGAATGTGATTCTGCTTGAGTCTTGTGCACAATAAATGATTTGGACCTTTTGAACAGACTCCTGGTATTATTGGATTGTTTGCGCTCTGCCGCTACATATTCTTGGTGCGTTGGCCGGGAACGTGTGGTTAGTAGAGGGCATACGAGCTGATATACCACGACTTTCCGCCTCTATAGGTTTGGTCCTGCCGGGCTCGTGCCCTTCTGACGTGGGCTCGGCTCCTGGGCGCCACCGGTCCAGTTGCATCGGAGGGAGCTGGGCCAGGCCTCAGCGGGTGCTGGACCCGGTCGGAGCCAACACCTCGAACCCGTGAGGGGAGTCCGAGATCCAACTCATGCGCTTGCTCGGGAACGGGGACCGGATCCGGTGAGTATAGTTTTTGGTATGTCTAGACAGATGAGTCAGAACTGCAGCTTGAAACTTGTGAAACTTGTGACTTGGAACTTGTGAATTTTGGTAAGAGAGTTTGATCGCCTCTCAAGACGGTCCAATTAACCTTGCATAGTGTATTCGCGGGGTGAACCCACCGTCTTCTTGGAATAACTTTGGAATAGCCGGCATAACTTGTAAAACTTTGTAATAGCCTAGCCAGAACAGACAGGATTGGGCATTTTGGGATTACGTTGCTAGCATGATTGTGTGAATGAAGTGTGGTTGAGAGGTCTGGTGATACAGACCAAGCGAAGGCGGACTCCTGAGTAACGCAGTTCCTGGCCGGGCGACCGCGTCCAGGTCGTAAAAAGGAGGAAGCGACTGTTGTCTTGTCTTGTTTTTTGTTTCCCTTGAATGTTTCTAGGGCCGTGAGGACCCCTCACCCACGGTCCGCCTTCCTTTTCCCTTCTGTTTGTTGTTGCGCGCACACATCGATATGGGAGGGGCGGGGTCTACTGTGCACACTCCATTAGAATGTATGATTAAGTACTTTAATAAAGGATATTCAGGAGATTATGGGGTAAAAATGACTGCGACACGATTACAGGTTTTGTGTACTAGGGAATGGCCCGCATTAGACCCCATGTGGCCCCGAGATGGAACATTTGCCATAGGAATTATTAATTCAGTTCATCAGAAAGTGCGAGTAGCGCACCATGACCAGTATCCCTATATAGATTTCTGGTTATGTATTTGTGAAAACCCGCCCCCTTGGGCTCGGCGCTGTTATGAAGAACAGTGCAGAATAATGGTAGCACTGACAGAACAGACACAGAAGACAGGGATAGAAAAGAAGTCTGTATATGTTGATCCCGAGTCCCTGGAAGTTGTAATTAGACAGCCCCAAGCTCAGCGCCCAGTAAAAGTACCACCGCGTCCCACGGCAGGCTCCCGGGACCGGCAAATTCCATCTCCTGACCCTCAGCTAGATGATCCGCCCCCTGAAGAGACCGATCAGCTTGAGACTGAGGAAAATTCTGAATCAGAGCAGGAAGAAGAAGAAGAAACGTCTTCCCAGTACGAGACTGAAAGTGTAAAATCAGCTATCAGTGCCAGCTCATCCGTTGCAAGTAAGAGATCCCAGACTAAGCTTAAATCGAGAAAGAGAGGCCCTACCAAGAAATTAATGCCACTACGGCAGGTCCCGGGAATGCCCGTGAGGAACGAGGAGAACCAGATAGTAGTGGGACGCACGAGTTTAGTTTATGTGCCATTCTCCACTACTGATTTATTGAATTGGAAAATGCATTATGCTTCTTACACTGACAAGCCCCAAGAATTAACAGAGGTAATGAATACTATCATGCAAACCCACCAGACTACTTGGGCAGATTGCCGTCAACTCCTGTCTACTTTATTTACTACTGAGGAGCGGACAAGAATTATGCAAGCAGCTGTCAATTGGTTAGCAGAAAATCCCCTACTAGAGGGAGCAGGAGGAATAGATAACCGCGAAGCAGCAAAGAAAGAATTTCCTAATGAAGACCCTCGGTGGGATTCAAACACCGATGAAGGGTCCAGGGCCCTAGCTCGGTTTCGCAAAGGCCTTTTACAAGGTCTGCGAAAGGGGGGTCAGAAAGCCATGAACCTCTCCAAGACAGCGGAAGTCATCCAGGGTGCAGATGAAAGCCCAGCAGTATTCTATGAGAGATTAGCTGAGGCATATAGAATGTACACGCCCTATGACCTAGCAGCACCAGGGAGCCTGTGCATGGTGAATGCCGCTTTTGTCAGCCAGTCCCAACCAGACATTAGACGTAAATTACAGAAATTAGAAGGGTTTGCGGGCATGAATACGTCACAGCTAATGGAAGTCGCCCAGAAGGTGTTCGTGAATCGTGATAATGAGAGACAGAGAAAAAGTGAGCGTAAAATGAAGAAGAAAGCCGATTTTTTGGCTGCCGCTTTAGTTGAACAGAAACGGGGAGGTTTCCCTAACCGAAGGAGCAGAGGAAGAGGGAGGGGCCGAGGAGATAGCCGGCCCATGCTAGGCGTAAATTAATGCGCTTATTGCAAGGAAGAAGGACATTGGAGAAATACATGCCCGCAACTCGAAGACGCCTCACACGAAGAAGAAGAACACGCCCCTCGGAGAGAGAGGGAGAGAGGCCGATCACAGAATCGCAGAGGGACAAATCGAGTACATTTCCAACGGGAAAGAGAGGAGGCCATAGAAGGAGTTGCAACCGCAATGGACTATGATTTAGAGGAAACAGATTAGGACAGACCGGGCTCCGCATTTGCCTTAGGTCCCCAGGAGCCTATGGCCTGCTTAAAGATAGGGGACCAATTCATGGACTTTATGGTTGATACTGGAGCAGAACATTCTGTAGTAGATAAGCAAATAGCTCCTTTGTCCACAAGAGCAGTCACTATTATGGGAGCAACTGGTGCCAGAGCCACCAAGTCTTTTCTGAAAAACCGTGTATGTGAATTAGGAGGACAGCAAATAGCGCACCAATTCCTTTATATGCCTGAGTGTCCAGTGCCACTACTGGGACGAGATATGCTAGCCAAACTGCAGGCCCAAATATCCTTCACTGAGAAAGGAGAAATGCAAATGACTGTAAATTCAAAGCCTGCAGGATTAATGGTGCTTACTGTTCCCCGAGAAGAAGAGTGGAGATATTACAGTACTAAGCCAGTTCCTGATACCAATTTCAGCATGCCAGCGAGCATTGTGGCTCCTCCTGGAGTATGGGCAGAAGGTAACCCACCAGGTCTAGCCAAGCACATAGCCCCAGTAATTGTGACCCTCAAGCTTGGAGCAGAACCAGTACATGTTAAACAATATCCACTCCCAAGACCAGCCATTGAGGGCATTCATCGCCATCTGTTAAGATTACTGGAGTATGGCCTTCTCAAAGTATGTCAATCAACTTGGAATACACCTCTCCTGCCAGTAAAGAAGCCTGGTACAGGTGATTACCGCCCAGTGCAAGATTTGAGGAGAGTGAATGAAGCAGTCGAAACCATACATCCAGTCGTGCCAAATCCCTATACACTCTTAGGACTGATACCTGCTGAAGCTACCCACTTTACTGTCCTGGATTTGAAAGATGCATTTTTCTGCATACGATTAGCCCCGATTAGCCAATTGTTGTTTGCCTTTGAATGGCAGGACTCTGTCTCAGGAAGACGGGGCCAACTCACTTGGACACGATTGCCTCAAGGGTTCAAGAACTCACCCACCATTTTTAGTGCAGCACTGAATCAAGATCTCTCAAGTTATCCTGTAACTCCTGGGAAAAGAGTGCTTCTCCAGTATGTGGATGATCTATTGATAGCTACCACCTCGGAGAGTGAATGTGTGCAAGCCACAAATGATCTTTTACAATTACTAGATGAAGCTGGATACAAAGTTTCCAGAGCAAAAGCACAGCTATGCCAAACAGAAGTAAAGTATTTGGGTTTCCGGCTGACCAAAGGAAGCCGACAATTAGGACCAGAAAGAAAAGAAGCTGTGTGCAGTATCCAAACCCCAACCACCAGGAGGCAAGTCAGAGCCTTCCTGGGAGCAGCAGGATACTGCCGAATATGGATACCCAACTTTGCTCAGATTGCTAAACCACTATATGAAGCCACCAAAGGAGAAGAGAAGTCACCACTAGAGTGGGGACCCGATCAAGATGAAGCTTTCAAAACCTTGAAGGAAGCGTTAATGTCATCACCAGCACTTGGACTACCAGATGTCCAGAAGCCTTTTCATTTATTCGTACATGAAATGCAAGGGAACGCCCTGGGAATGTTAACTCAGACACTGAGACATTGGGAACAAGATGGCACCTGGGGATACCGGACCCCTGTGTATATGATAATTCGTATTATACGTTTGCAAGCAGTTGTTGAACTAATAACTAATGAAACTAGCCAAGCACTTACACTTCTAGCTAGACAGAGCACACAAATGCGTACTGCAATCTATCAGAATCACTTGGCACTAGATTACTTATTAGCAGCTGAAGGAGGAGTATGTGGTAAGTTGAATTTAACCAATTGTTGTTTGAAGATAGATGACAAAGGTCAAGTAGTTGAAGATATTGCTGAAAACATGCGAAAACAAGCTTATGTGCCAGTACAGACTTGGCATGGTCTTAAGATGCCTAATTGGTTTGAATCTATCTTCTCTGGATTAGGAGGACTCACTACTTTTGCTATGATAATACTAATATTTGTAGCCTTGTTTCTATTGTTACCATGTATAATCCCATGTTGTATGTGCTCTATTAATAGTGTTATTGAAAATACAGTAGAACGGAAGACTGCCACTAAGATTTTGGCCTTATGACACCCTAATCCTGGTACGCTTGGTCGTAATCCGACCCCAGTGTAAATGAGTGATTTAAATCTCACACCTTATTAGCCATAGGATGAGATTAATCAAAGGGGGGAATGTGGTAGGCGAAGGCCTATGATCCATGCTGTTTGAACTAAACAGACAGGCCTAAGCAGCTTGACCTGTAAATGAAGCCTGTGGTTAGGCCCAGAGGAATGAAAACCCCCCTTAATGCTGCTACCATAGAATCGAAACTTAACTAAGCATAACCAAGCATAGCTAAGCAGAAACGAAACTTAGAAAAGATAGAAAAACTGTTTTAATTGATACTGATAAGAATGTGAAAAGCTTCTATGGAATTAATTAGCTCTGCTGAAAGAAAGGTTACAGTGCCCTGCTTTCCCACATGTACTAGTCAGCCAGTGACCTTGGAGGAGAAATGTATCAAGAGTCTAAGAACTGACCATTGTAATGAAGGCTGTAAGGGGGGAAACAGGTGCTGAGCCCAGACAATGGTCCTCATTGGACAGCTACGTAATGGTATCGGGACCAATAGATGGGGTGAGAGGGGTTACCGGGACCAATGAAAAGTTTGTCTATGTTCAGAATGGGAAAGAAAGGTATAAAAGTTGTTGTTTTGCTAGAAACCATTGCTCAGCCATTTTGAATGTGATTCTGCTTGAGTCTTGTGCACAATAAATGATTTGGACCTTTTGAACAGACTCCTGGTATTATTGGATTGTTTGCGCTCTGCCGCTACAGTAGCATGCTGTGAATGCTGCCTTTGTAGCAGCATCTGGGGTAACACAAACATGCTGCAGCAGTTGCTGTTCGGCCCAATAGGGAGCATCTAAAACTGCCTGTCATTGGCCAGGGCAGACAGTGTCGCCATTTGATGCCAGCCACAGAGAACAAGGGGGAGTAATTGGTTTGTGGTCAGAGAGTGAAGTTGGCATGCTATCAGTCGGTGGCAGCAGAAGCAGTGTATGGAGAGCCTTTTTCTTTTTCTTTCTCTCACTGCTGCACGGGCTTTTAGTGAGCTGCCATCCCTGACCCCCCCCCCCCTCCCTCCCAGTTACCACTATGCTCATCTTCTGAGCATCGAGCATGAATGAAATTACACCTCCTCCCTTGGAAGGCTATTGGAGGCACTGCGACTGGACAGCATTTCCGGGTTCATGATCTCTCTGGGTCCTGTAGTCCTGCTCGGCATTTGTTATTAGAATTGCTATGTCCTCTGGCTTGGAGATGAACATCATGACTGCCTTTCTCCATGGGATCAGGGCTCTCCTGAGTCAGCTGTGCACTCAGGGCCACAATGCATCAAGGGGGCATCAACCCCACCAACAGGATGTGTATGGGGTAAGATCTTTTTGCCCAGTCACACAGCATAATTTATTGTCAGAAAGAATGGTTTGCTGCATGTGTGAAATTCTGAGGTGGTGGCAGCAGATGCAGGTTCACCCAGAGCATTTTTATTGAGAAGTAGGATTCTATTACAAATTTCGGGAGGTGCAGGAGGAGAGAGGGATTGAGAGAGGTTGCTGCAGAGAAGAGTGTGGGAGAAATGGATTGAGAGAGGCTGCTCTGTTGGGGAAAGGGAGAAATGATTTAAGAGAGGTTGCTGTGGGGGAGGAGTGGTGTGATGCCAAGGCTGCTGCTCTTAGAGGAGGGGGTCGAGGGTTAGTGGCTGATGAAGAGGCGCTAGGCTGGAGCCCCTGGAAGCAGGTGAGTGATGGATACAGGCTGCTGGGGGTGGGGAGACACTCCCTGGAGCTAAAACCTCAGCCTCTCTCTTTTGCCCCCTCTCAGCGGCTGCAGCCTAAAACCTCTCTACATCATTAGAGGGCCTGTGTCTTATGTGGGTGGGTGAGTGATGGTAAGAGATTGAGGCTGAGGCTCCTGGGGGTGGGTAGGTGGGTGCATGCCCAACTGCCTCTCTTCATTGCTACCTCTCAGCAGCTGCACCTTTGTTGCATTTATTTTGTTTAAACTGCTACTGTAATAGTAGCCTGCTGTATATCACCTTGAATACATTATGAGTGTGCAATTTATAAATTGTGTAAAAATAAATGTGACCAAGGGTCCACAAGGGAGCACCATCCCTTACACAAACAAAAATGAGACAAAAAAAGAGCAAGGAGTGCAAACCAAGAGTCCTTTATTAAGAAACATCGGCCGTGTTTCAGCACAGCTGCCTTCCTCAGGGGTACCTCAAAAGCAAAATATAAAATTAAAATAAATAACACATCAATAAAATAAAACATAATGATCAAATTAAGATCAATAAACAAGCCTATAAAACTAAAAAGGCTGTTTGGACCATATTAAAAACTAAGGTCCTCATTCCAGAACACAGATTGTGGGGCTGCACATCCTGCGGGATGCGCAGCCCTGCAATCCGCCTAAACTCTATTACCCCACCAGCTCTCCCCATACGTCCTGTGCTTCAGGACGGGGAGAGCCAGTGGGGAATGGAGTATGGGTGGGACACCCAGCAGCATGTACAGGGCCTCAGAGGTAGTATAAGCAACATTTTTAGGAGAATCGGGGAATGACAGCCACCACTGGGGCCTGGGCTGGGTGCGGGGAGGGTCCCCCCCCACCCCCACCCCCACCCAATCGAGGCCTTGGGAGGCCAGCTGTGGTTGGGCAGCAGGGATTTTGGGGTCTGGAGTCATGGATGTCTGGGGCGCTTGCAGGGAGGACGTCCCCATAGGTAGGAGGGACACGCCGGGTCATCGTCGGGCCCAATTCTGTCTCCCACCGGAACCTTTTGTTCCCATGGACCAGAATCGGTCCTAATGGCCCCATCTTCAGCGGGGACGTCCAGATAGCCTGGACATCCCACTCCCAGAATCGGGCTCTACATCTGCTAATTATGAATATAAAAAATAATACATAAATAGTAAAATGATCATTTTAATTCGGCATTTAGATAGCTGGATGGCTGGTAGACATGAGGATCACCTGGTAACATGCCTGCCTGGTGTGAAGATAGCGGACCTCATGTGCCACCTAGACAAGGTTTTAGATAGCACTGAAGAGGAATCTGCTGTCTTGACAGATGTTGGTACCAATGACATAGGAAAAATGTGGGAGGCCAAATTTAGGCTTTTAGGTAATAAGTTGAAAACCAGAACTTCCAGGGTAGTATTCTTTGAAATGCTTCCTGTGTCACATGCAGGACCCAAAAGGCAGGCGGAGCTCCGGAGTCTCAATGCGTAGATGAGACGATGGTACAAAAAAAAGGATTTTGGATTTGTTAGGAACTGGGCAACATTCTGGGGAAGGGAGGGGCTGTTCCGAAGGGATGGGCTCCACCTTAACTGGGATGGAGCCAGGCTTCTGGCACTAACATTTAAAAGGAGATAGAGCAGCTTTTAAACTAGATAATAGGGGAAAGCCGACAGTCGCCCGAGAGCACATAATTTGGAAGAATGTATTCTTGAAGGATACTAGCAAGAGGGAAGTTAGGATATCCTAACAGTGAGGTTCTAAAGAAGATAAATGATACTCAGATGTCCTTAAGTACAGAGCAGAAAAATTCCAAATTAATCCTATCAACTGATAACCAGATTAATATGAATGAAATACAACCTCTAAAATGCCTGTATGCAAATGCTAGAAGTCTGAAAAATAAGATGGGAGAGTTAGACTATATAGCTCTAAATGAGAGGTTAGATATGATTGGTATCTCAGAGACCTGGTGGAAGGAGGATAATCAATGGGATACTTTGATACCTGGGTACAAAAATGATTTTGCAATGATAGAATAGATCAAATTGGTAGAGGGGTTGTGCTCTATGTTAGAGAGGGCATTGAGTCACATAGGATTAAAGTTTTTCAAGAAGCAAAATACTCTGTAGAATCTCTATGGATAGAAATTCCACATAAAAAGGGGAAGGCAATGGCAGTGGGGGTGTATTACTGACTGCCTGGCCAGAATGAACAGAGGGATAATGAAATGTTGAAAGAAATCAGGGAAGCTAACAAAAGTTACAACACAGTAATAATGGGTGATTTCAATTACTCGGGTATCCAGGGCCAGCCCATCCATTGAGCAAGAATGTTGTTTCAGGGGGCCCCGCGCAAACAACATTCTGCCCATCAGTCACTTTAAAAGAAAAAAGAAACTTGCTGCTACTGCTGCTGCTGTATGGGATTTATGGGGCTGCTGTGGCAGCGGCAGAATGAAGTGTCTCCCGCGATCAAGTGTGTCCCGCGGGGGCCCCCCCGGCTGCCCGGCAGAGCCCACCTCAATCACTCTCCTCGGTGCGGCTTTCAGAGCAGCGAAGAGAGAGTTTCCCTCTCCTCGCGGCTCTGTTAAGCTCGCCGGGGCTGATGAGAATTTCCCGGCAGGCTTAACAGAATCGCGAGAGGGAAACTCTCCCGTCGCGGCTCTGAAAGCTGCGCCGAGGAGAGTGATTGAGGCGGGCTCTGCCGGGCAGCCGAGGTGGGGCCCCGCGGGAGACACTTGATCACGGGAGAAACCTCATTCTGCCGCTGCCACGGTGGCAGTGGCAGCAGCAAGTTTATTTTTTCTTTTAAGGTTTCCTGGGCTGATGGGGGGAGGTGGGTTAGGACTGGTAATGGGCTGGGGGGGAGTTAGGACTGGAAATAGGGGGATGGGGGATTAGGACTGGACTGGTAATGCGCTATGGGGGGGTTAGGACTGTTAATGGGCTATGGGGGGGCTAGGACTAGAAATAGGGTGATGGGGGGTTAGGACTTGAAATAGGGTGATGGGGGGGCTAATACTCATAATGGGCTGATGGGGGGGTAGGACTGGAGGAGGGTTGATGGGGGGCTTAGGACTGGTAATGGGCTGGGGGGGTGCTAGTACAGGAAATGGGCTGAGTGGAAGGGGGGACTTGAACTGCAAATAGCTGATGGGGACGGGGGCTTGGAATGGAAATGGGCTATGGGGGGGCTAGGACTGGAAATGGGGTGATGGGGGGGTTAGGACTGGTAATGGGCTATGGGGGGGCTAAGACTGGTAATGGGCTGATAGGGGGGTTAGGACTGGAGGTGGGCTGATGGAAGGTTAGGACTGGTAATGGGCTATGGGGGGGCTAAGACTGAAAATGGGGTGATGGAGGGCTTAGGACTGGTAATGGGCTATGGGGGGCTAGGGCTGTTAATGGGCTGGGGGGTTGCTAGTACTGGAAATGGGCTGAGTGGAAGGGGGGACTTGAACTGCAAATAGCTGATGGGGACGGGGGCTTGGAATGGAAATGGGCTGAGTGGAAGTGGGGGCTTGAACTCCAAATAGCTGATGGGGAGAGGGGCTTGGAATGGAAATGGGCTGTGAGGGGAGGGAGCTAGGACTGGAAATGGGCTGATTGGTGGGGGAGAGCTAGGACAGGAAATGGGCTGATCGAGGGGCTAGGATAGGATTGGAAATGGGCTGTTGGGGGTGCTAAGATTGGAAATGGGCTGTGGTGGGGGCTTGGATTGAAATGGACTCATGGAGGGGCTAGAACTGGAAGTAGGCTCATGGGGGATTGGATTGGAAATGGGCTGAGTGGAGGGGAGCTAGGATTTGACATGGGTTGATGGTGGGGCTAGGAAAGAACTAGAAATGGGCTAATGGGGGACTGGGATTGGAAATGAGCTGATGGAAGGACTCGGATAGGACTGGAAATGGTTGGGGGAGCTAGGACTGGAAATGGGCTGATGGTGGGGCTAGGATAGGATTGGAAATGGGCTGATGGGCGGGGGCTAGGACTGGAAATGGGCTGCTGCGGGGACTAGAAGGGAGTGGATGCTGGGTGGGGCTGGAACTAGAAGGGAGCTGATGTTGGGGGAGGATTAGAATGGGATGGAGCTGGAAGAGTGAAATGGAGAGGGGAAAAATATTTTGTGTGGGAGGGAAGAAAAATCTACAATTGGCCAGGTATTGGGAGAGTAAGTGGGGATTGAGAATGGAGGGGTAAAATTTGAGTGGATGAAATAGGAATGAGGAAAGAGCAAAAGGAGAAAGATTAGTATGTTAAAGAAGATGTAGAGAGAGAATGGAAAAAAAACTAGAAGAGGGAAGAAAGGACAAATGGACAGCAGACGATGGATAGTTAGCAGAAGACACGAAGAAACCAGAAGAAAGTGGCTGGAACAATTGCAACTGAAAAAGAAATGCACAAAAGGTAGAAAAATATCTCTTTATTTTGAATTTATTAACTGGAATATGTCAGCTCTGGGAAATGTGCATCATTGACGTCTGCGCTTTGTTTAGTACAAGAGGAAATTAATTTATAGTTTTATTTCTACAGTGTTGTTGTACATTCCAAGTTTGGCTTTTCGGGGTTCCCAGTTTAATTATTGTCTTCCTGTTTCTAAATTGTGATTCCTTGTTTGATGATGGTCTATGTTCTGCATGTGTAACTGAGCTGAGGTATTCTGTTTATGTAATTCCTATTTGACATTACCACTTGTTCTCTTTCCCCGGTAGGTCATGTATTGTTATTCTCTGAAATGTATTGGTTTAATATTTGCAGTGTTGCCTTTTGATAGGTAGGGTATGGTGCTTTGTGAGTCCTGGTAGTACTGTTATGATACGGTGGGTTTGCTATGGGTTTAAATGGGCAGTGTTTGTAGTAGTTTCTAATGTGCCTGACGGTTGACACTGGATTATAGTAATGTAGAAATCTTTTAGTCTTTCTTTATCCATACACTCATTAAGAGGCATGTTTACTAGAAGTTAGTGTATAGTAACATTATGCAAATATTTATGCAAATGAGGTCCCTTATGCAAAAGAGGCCCCACAATGAGTCTCCGCACATGGCCCCGCACCACCCTTGGACCGCCCCTGCGGGTATCATCTGGGTGAGTGTCACAGCAGAACCTGCTAGGGAGATAAAGTTTCTAGATGAAATAAATGACTTCTTCTTGGAGCAGCTGGTTCATGAACTGAGAAGATGCAAAGCTATTTTGGACCTAGTCCTTAGTGGCATGCAGGATCTGGGGCCACTTGGCAATAGTGATCATAGAAACACAGAAACATGATGACAGAAAAAGACCACATGGCCTATCTAGTCTGTCCTTCCATAACAACAACTACAACAGTCCACTTTTTACCTTTAGGGATCCTCTGTGTTGGTCCCATGCTTTTTTGAATTCAGTTACTGTCCTCATCTCTACCACCTCCACTGGGAGACTATTCCATGGATCCACTACTCTTTCCGTAAAGAAATATTTCCGCATATCACTCCTGAATCTATCTCCCTTCACCCTCATCCCATGTCCCCTCGTAGCAGAACTTGCTTTCAATTGATAGAGGCTCTCTCCCTGAACATTTATGCCACGGAGGTATTTAAACATCTCAATCATATCACCTCTATCCCGCCTTTCCTCTAAGGTGTACATATTAAGATCCTTAAGTCTGTCCTCATATGCTTTATAATGAAGCCCATTAATCATTTTAGTAGCAACCCTCTGCACCGACTCCATCCTGTTCACATCCTTTTGAAGGTGCGGTCTCCAGAATTGCACACCATACTCCAAATGAGGTCGCACCAAAGACTTATACAGAGGCATTATCATCTCCTTTTTTCTGCTAGCCATTCCTCTCCGTATGCACCCAAGCATCCTTCTAGCTTTTGCCGTCGCCTTTTCTACCTGTTTAGCTACTTTAAGATCATCAGACACAACAACGCCTAGGTCCCGCTCTTCTTTAGTGGACAAAAGTACTTCACCTCCTATACTGTATTGCTCCCTTGGATTGCTGCAACCCAAATGCATGACCTTACATTTTTTAACATTAAATCCCAGCTGCCAAATTCTAGACCATTCTTCAAGCTTAGCTAGATCCCTCCTCATGTTATCTACACCTTCCTGGGTGTCTACTGTATTGCAGATTTTGGTATCATCTGCAATGAGGCAAACCTTACCCGACAGCCCTTCCGCTATATCACTAACAAAGATGTTAAAAAGAATCAGACCAAGGACAGATCCCTGGGGCACACCACTGGTAACATCCTTCTCCTCAGAGTGAGCTCCATTTACTTGTACTCTTTGTCGCCTCCCACCCAACCAATTTCTAACCCAAGCAGTAACTTTAGGGTCCATCCCTAGGGTGCTCAGTTTGTTTATAAGTCGCCTGTGAGGAACAGTGTCAAAGGCTTTACTGAAATCTAAATACACCACATCTAGAGCTCTCCCTCGGTCCAACTCCCTGGTCACCCAGTCAAAGAAATCAATCAGATTTGTCTGACAAGACCTGCCTCTGGTGAATCCATGCTGCCTCAGATCCTGTAATCCGCTGGACTCCAGAAACCTCACTATTTTCTCTTTCAGCAGCGTTTCCAATAATTTACTCACCACCGAAGTTAAACTAACCGGCCTGTAGTTTTCAACCACATCCTTACTTCCGCTTTTGTGTAAAGGCACCACATAAGCCTCTCTCCAGTCCTTTGGCACCACTCCCGACTCCAACGAGGCATTGAAAAGGTCAGTCAGTGGAGTTCCCTCAGTATTCTAGGATGTATCCCATCCGGTCCCATCGCTTTGTCTACTTTAAGTTGAGCTAGTTTCTCACGAACACAGTCTTCTGAAAATTGTTCAAGATGTCCCTCACTTCTGTTCTTATTTGTGGGTGTTTTCTGAGGTCCTGCTCCTGGTTCTTCATCTGTGAACACAGAACAAAAATATTTGTTAAGCAATTCCGCTTTATCCTTATCAGCTTCTACATATTTCCCCCTTGTACCCATGATCACATTTGATTTAATAAATGAAAGAAGGATGGTAAGGAAATCCACAGTACTACCATTTAACTTTCAAAAAGGAGACTATGATAAAATGAGAAAAATGGTTCAGAAAAGACTAAAAGAAACAGCTGCAAAGGTTAAAGATTTACATAAAGTGTGGGCACTGTTTAAAAGTACTATTTTGGAAGCCCAGAACAGATGTATTATACGCTTTAAGAAAAGTGGAAGGAAAGCCAAAAAACTGCCAGCATGGTTTTTGGAAACTCATTTTTATTGATTTATACATTCTGAACCAACATACATCTGATCTCTTACAAAGGTGTCACATTACATCTCAATACCTCCTCACGACAAGTAACTCCAAACAATATACTAAGTCTAAGGAAATGTTACAATAGGTCAAAGTACACTCGTTTACAAATCTCATGGTAGTTTACAAAATGTTGATGAACCCTTTGCTTACTTTAACAATGATAATAACCATGATAATAATCATATTAATAATAATAATAATAATAATAGAACTTAACTTTCTCCAGGAACAAGCAGGAAGTCAGTCCTCACATATGGGTGACGTCAGCGCCGACGGAGCCCTCATGCGGAGCAATTTCTCAGCTTTCTAAGAAAGCCTTTGGGATTGCATCACACATGCGTGGTCCCCTTCCCGCCCAAGGGTGCCATCTTGCTCAGTCTTCTTTTTTCCACGGAGCCCAACGAACGTGGTCCGATTTTCACCATGGAAAATGTAGAAAAGTTGCTTTATTTTTTTCAATTCCCGGTTCGACACCGGTTCCCCTTCCCGCCTTCGGCTTGGTACACTGGTACCGAGTCCTGTCAGTTTTCATTTTTGTCCTTCGTGACCAGCGTTCGCACTCTTTTTATTTTTCACTGGCAGCTCGGTCGTTTGACCTCGCAGGGGCCCTTTTTCCCACGATGGCTGCCAGCGGGTTTAAAAAGTGTGATCGGTGTAAGAAGTTGATGTCTCTTACCGACACACACGACTGCTGCCTCCGATGCCTCGGCCCTGACCATGATCCGGTGGTCTGTGGGCTGTGTGGTAAGATGTCTTTGAAGTCTTTGAAAAGCAAGCAGCATCAACGTGACAGGATTTGTCCTGAGTCCGCAACCGCCCAAGCCTGGACATCATCAGAAGCCTCGACATCTCGGGAATCGGAGCCCGAGCACCGTCATAGGTCTTCTGAGCGGGGGTCTCCCTCCAGGGAACACCAGAGGAAGAAAAGGTTTGTGAAGGCAGCATCGCTGGACACCTCTGATCTGCTTGGGTCCTCGAGTTCCAGGCCGTGGAGCCGGGACTGCCACTCCAGGACCTCGGAGTCAGAGCAGCCGGCTAAACAACTTCGCAAGGAGCCAGAGACGTCGGACAAGGTAACTTCTATTGTCCTCGTGGACTCTCCTCCGGGAGAGCCGGCGTCGGGCCTGACGACGTCGGGACCCAAGCCAGGAGCTGTGGAGCCTTCTGAGCTTGGTCTCAGGTTGGTGGCCCTGGAGAGCAGCATGGCTGCCTTCATGAAGCAGCAGCAGGCGCTGATAGCCGGTCTCGCCGGTCCGTCCGCTCCGACCACCGGGACGTCAACGTCGAAGTCGACGCCGGAGGCCGAGCTGATCCTCAAGTCGATCAGGTCTTGAGTTGATCCTCGGCCAAGGTCCCCCTCGACATCCTGTTTGTGACCGAGGTCGTCGACGCCAGGGCCCTCGGCATCTGGGCAGTCGGGCTCGAAGCCCTCGAGGCCGGAGCCAATCGAGTCCTCCTCGGAGGACTCGGCGTGGGAGATGGAGGAGGAAGACTCCCCAGACACCTTCCGGACCCGGTGTATCCGGTCGAACTCTCCGGGTTCGGAGCCTCGGAATAGGTCCCCTCCGGAGGACACTCAGTTCTCGGACTTCGTCAGGGACATGGCCAAGGCTTTGACATTCCCTGTGGATGCCGAGGAGGAGCCTTGAGCCAAGGAGCTCGATGCCCTCTAGTATGACTCTCCCCCTAAGGAGGCCCTTACTGTACCAGTGCCTCCGATGTTGGAACGGCTGATGCTCCGCATGTGGCCTCGGCCTTGATGCCGGTGCTCAGCAAGCGGGTCGATTCCATCTATCGAGTCTGCAAGAGTCCTGGGTTCCAGAAAGCGCAGCTGCCGCACAACTCCATGGTTGTGGAATCAGCCATGCAATGGCTGAAAAGCCAAAAAACGCACTCCTTGGTGCCTCCCGGCTGGGAGGCCCAGAACCTGGATGCCCTCAGCAGAAAGTGCTACCAGGGCTCGATGCTATCATGCTGTGTCCAAACTTACCAGCTGTACATGGGCATGTACTTGCGGGACCTGGCAAAGGAGATTGCCGGGTTCTCGGCTGGCATATCCAAGGAACCCTTGCAGCACTTCAAAGCCCTGTCCAAGGGGATCAGAGAGTGCTCAAAGTTCTTGTCTTGAGCAGCTTACGACGGCTTTGAGGCTTCGGCCCGAGTAGCCGCGGCCAGCATCGGTGCACGCCGTCAGGCCTGGCTCATGTCGTCAGACCTGGAGCCATGGGTTCAGGATATGTTGGTCGATGTCCCGTGCCGAGGAGACAATCTCTTCGGCAAACCTATGACTGAGAAAGCTGCAGAAATCGAGTCCGAGTACTTGACCTGGACAAGGCTGTCGAAGAAGACATCTGCACCTTCTCACAAGAAGAAGGCCTCGGGGAAGAAGCCCTTTTTCCCGAGGAAGGGTATGGCTTACAGAAACTACCCCACTTACCAGGCCGCCCCAGCTCCCCAACAGGGGCAGTAGGCCAGGGGACAGGGGCATGGCCCACGTAAGCCGAAGACCCCCAAGCCTCCAGCTCCGGCTCCTACCCAGCTGGGAGGGGGTTTTTGACTCCCAGTGCATAGCTCCTCTCCCACCAGTGGTTTGGCCTGCACAGGAGGGAGGCTGGCCCTGTGCGCTCACAGGTGGCCAGCCATTACTACTGACGCCTGGGTTTTGCAAGTAGTCCAGTAGGGCTACTTACTTCACTTCCACCTGGTGCCCACCTCCTTTTTCCCAGGAGAGCCTCTCAGGCCCCCTCTTCACAGGAACCTCCTCCTGCAGGAGTTGGCAGGTCTGCTAAAGTATCAGACGGTGGAACCGTTGCCCTACCACCTACAGGAGCAAGGCTTCTACTCCAGGTATTTCCTCATACCAAAAAGAAAGGGAGGCCTTCGCCCCATCCTGGACTTGCGAAATCTGAACAAGTTCCTGGTGAGGGAAAAGTTCAAGATGCTCTCCCTTGGGATCCTACTGCCTTACCTCCGCCAGAGAGACTGGCTATGCTCCTTAGATTTAAAGGATGCTTATACTCACATCCTCATACACCCAGACCACAGGCAATACCTCAGGTTTGTGGTCCGAGGAAACCACTTCCAGTACAAAGTGCTTCCCTTTGGCCTAGCTTCCGCTCCCAGAGTATTTACCAAATGCCTAGCAGTGGTGGTGGCCTTCCTCAGAAGCCAGAGAATCTTCGTCTTTCCATACCTTGACGACTGGCTCATCAAGGGCCAATCGGCACAGGAGGCACAGCAGACCACTGCTTGCACAGTCAACCTGTTCCAGCACCTAGGCTTTGTTATAAATCACGAAAAGTCCTCTTTACTCCCCACTCAGAGTTTGGAGTTCATAGGGGCAAGACTGGACACACTTCAGGCAAGGGCTTACCTATCGCTGGACAGGGCAAGGCGGTTGCTGGACTTGGTGCAACAGGTCCAGCACAGACCTCAGATCTCCGCAAGGGTCTCCTCCGCCTCCTGGGCCACATGGCCTCCACGCTGCATGTGACTCCCTATGCTTGTTTCCACATGCGCACAGCTCATTGGAGCCTCAGAGACTAGTGGACGCAAGCCACTGGCCGCCTCAGAGACAGAGTAGCAATTTCCAAGCTACTAGTGTCCACCTTGCAATGGTGGCTTCACCCCCCCCCCCCCAACTTGCTTCAGGGAGTACCATTCCAACCTCCCTCTCACACCAGAGTGCTGACAACAGATGCCTCCTTGCTGTGCTGGGGTGCCCATTGCCAGGGTTCATGCACTCGGGGTCTGTGGTCCTCGTGAGAGGCCACACTTCAGACCAATCTTCTAGAGCTTCGAGCCATCCGCCTAGCTCTTCAAGCCTTCCGTCATCTTCTTGTACATCAGTCGGTGCTGATACAGACAATCAGGTAGCGATGTTCTACATCAACAAACAGGGGGGCACAGGATCTCGCATCCTATGCCAGGAAACTCTGGACCTCTGCTCTTTTGCAGTGGCACATCACATGTCCCTAAAGGCAGTTTATCTGCCAGGTCAGGAGAACCTCCTGGCCGACAGGTTGAGCAGAATTCTTCAGCCTCATGAATGGCAACTGAACCGGGATGTAGCCCAGCGGATCTTCAACCGTTGGGGGTCTCCCATCCATGGATCTCTTTGCCAGTCCGCAAAACCATCAGTTGCCCTGGTTCTGCTCGAGGCAGCCGCATCCGCTGAGCGTGGTGGCGGATGCTTTCCTGATCTCGTGGGCACAGGGCCTTCTCTATGCGTTCCCACCCACGCCCCTGGTGGCATACACTCTGTTCAAGATTCTTTGGGACAAGGCCTCGGTCATCCTGGTAGACCCCAAGTGGCCCAGACAGCCTCAGTTCCCTCTTCTCCTTCAACTGGTGGTCAAAACTCCACTCCCACTGGGGGTGCAGCCCGACCTCTTGACCCAGGAACAGGGTTCCTTGCTACACCCCAACCGCAGATCCCTCAACTTAATGGCCTAGCTGCTGAGAGGGTAGCACTTGCTCCTCTGCTCCTTCCCAAGGAGGTTGAGGAGGTGTTGCTGGCCTCTAGGAGGCAATCCACTAGAAAATCCTATGTGTTCAAGTGGCGTAGATTTGAAGGGTGATGTACCCAGAATAGGGAGAACCCGTTCACTTGTCAAGTACCTCAGGTATTATGGTACTTGCTCCACCTCTCGGAGTTAGGCCTGAAGTCTCTCTGTCAGAGTCCACCTGAGTGCGCTATCAGCTAACCACTCTCCAGTGGACAGGCAACCTCTGTCAGCTCACCCTTTGGTATCCCGATTCCTCAGAGGCCTCCTACTCTTGAAGCCTCCAATTCGCCCACCAGCAACAGAGTGGAACTTAAATGTGGTCTTGCAGCGGCTTACTTGCCGACCTTTTGAACCAATGTCCACCTGACCTCTCCGCTTCCTTTCCTGGAAGGCACTCTTCCTGGTGGCACTCACGTCTGCCCGCCGTGTGAGCGAGCTGCAAGCTTTAGTATCGGATAGACCATACACACGGTTTTATAACAACAGGGTGGTACTACGTACTCACCCCAAGTTCCTTCCAAAAGTGGTTTCCTCATTTCACCTCAACCAAGAGGTGGTTCTTCCCACCTTATTTCCCAGGCCACATACCTGCAGGGCAGAAGCGCTTCTGCATACCCTGGACTGTAAGAGGGCGCTCACCTTCTACCTGGAGTGTACGCGGGGGCATCAGAGAGCTTCTCAGCTCTTCGTCTCTTATGACCCTAGTAAACTGGGTCTCCCTGTCTCCAAGCGCATGTTATCCACCTGGGTGGCAGACTGCATCATCTGGGCGTACAGGGCAACTAACCTTCAGCTGCAGGGCCGAATCACGGTCCACTCGGTCAGGGCTAAGGCCGCTTCAGTGGCTAATCACCGCTCTGTTCCGTTGGCAGACATCTGCCGGGCCGCAACTTGGTCTTCAAGCCAGATTTTTGCAGCCCACTACTGCCTGGAGAGAGAGTCTCGGCGGGACAGTGTTTTTGGTCAGGCGGTACTCCGTAACCTATTCGAGGTTTAGGCAACTCCTACCCTCCGACCCTTTGGTGTCAGGCTACCGTGGGGGTTGTGTTCTCGGGGAAAAATCCTATTACTGTTGCTGCGGCTCTTCTAGAGGGAGCCATTTTTCAGCCATGGGTTCTCGGTAGCCTATAGCTAGGGAGTCCCATATGTGAGGACTGACTTCCTGCTTGTTCCTGGAGAAAGCGTAGTTACTCACCTGTAACAGGTGTTCTCCAGGGACAGCAGAAATCATTCCTCACGACCCTCCCTCCTCCCCTGGAGTTGCAGTCCTTTATTAATTTTTTTTCTTTTTGCCGTCTTTTTAGCTATGTCATCTGACTGAGCAAGATGGCACCCTTGGGAGGGAAGGGGACCACGCATGCATGATGCAATCCCAAAGGCTTTCTTAGAAAGCTGGGGAATTGCTCCGCCTGAGGGCTTCGTCGGCGCCGACGTCACCCATATGTGAGGACTGATTCCTGCTGTCCCTGGAGAATACCTGTTACAGGTGAGTAACTACACTTTACTCACTGAAAAGCTAACCTATGCACCTAGAATTGTACTGAACAGTCGCAGACAACAATAACAATTTAATGGACCCTGCTATACTTGAAATTAAAGGAAGAAGTTAATAGAGGAATATATCCTTTTCTTCAAAATTTACCACACCCAGAAAATACTCTTGATTTCTTCCAATTCCCTATCACTCCCTTCCCCCCACATATCCCCCCTCCCTCCCCTATTGATTTACCGAGAAATCCCAACCCTCTCTTTCCTGTCCTTTCCATTACAGCCCACCCCTCCTATTCCAGTACTCATGGTTCTAGTGTCTGCCGTGATTGCCGGGGTTGTAAAAATATAGACTGGTCTTCTCAGAGTATATAATTAAATTAAACTCGGTATAAATACTCTATTGTAACTTAATGTGAATCTTCAGAAAAAAATTCTACAAGGTAACTTTAATATATATTGCTAGTCAATCTTCTTCATATAAAAGCATAAAAAACTCTTCTAATTTTTAACGGTAGTCTCAGAACCAGAGGACACTCTGCACCACACACTTAGTGGAAAAGGAGTATTACCTCATTCACATCAACGACTACCAGGAGAACATTTCTCCCTTCATTTTGTCATTTTTTAATATTTATGTGATAAATGGTGCCAGCAAATAAATATATATCACCAAAATTCCTCTGCCTTGTGAATTTTGTTTTAAAATGGAATGTAATAGGCTTATCTTGATTTTGTGGACAAATTCGGGTTCCACGCCAAACAGATAGTCATTTCTCAGACAAATAATTGTTTCTCTACGCCTTCCCAGGGCGCCGTATTAGCGTTTCTCTCCCTCTTGGAGGTTCTTCAGGAGAATCTGTAAGACAGGTTAGAATGGCATTGCAAACCTTTAGGTATTTGTTTAGCCCGCTTGTATTAATGACTCGTGTGAAAGTTGAATAAGAAACTAGAGAAAATTCATCTTATAAAGGACCCCTTTCAGTTAAAAGCTGGAATTACAAAAAATATAAAAATATATCGTCAAGGTAGGGAGTACTCACTGTGAAATGCTGCCCACGTCTCTCAAAATGTTTTCATGACAGAAAAAACGCCGCGCATGCGGTCTTACCATAACAGCTGACTTTTATCGGGAATCTTGTGAACTAGGTTATCTGCACACCTGCCATTCTATTGATGCATTAAGCCCTCGTGGTTTTACTGTGTTAACCAGGAAAATCCATCGCTGTTCTTCATACAGCAGTGTTTCATCTATAGTTTTACCACGCTTAGGAACTAAAATCTGGTCTATGCAGAAACAACGTAACTGGTCAAATGTATGATGAAACTCTTCACAGTGTTGAACCATGGGGGCAGACATTTCAATATCTTGGGAAAACTTATTTTTTACGACATGTCACATCGTGTAATTCACAAGCAGTGATATATGCCATCCGCTGTCCCTGCGGGTTACTATATATAGGAAAAACCATACGATCCTTTAGAGTTCGGCTACAAGAACATCATAGCCGTTTACGATGCAAGAATATGTCTGCCCCCATGGTTCAACACTGTGAAGAGTTTCATCATACATTTGACCAGTTACGTTGTTTCTGCATAGACCAGATTTTAGTTCCTAAGCGTGGTAAAACTATAGATGAAACACTGCTGTATGAAGAACAGCGATGGATTTTCCTGGTTAACACGGTAAAACCACGAGGGCTTAATGCATCAATAGAATGGCAGGTGTGCAGATAACCTAGTTCACAAGATTCCCGATAAAAGTCAGCTGTTATGGTAAGACCGCATGCGCGGCGTTTTTTCTGTCATGAAAACATTTTGAGAGACGTGGGCAGCATTTCACAGTGAGTACTCCCTACCTTGACGATATATTTTTATATTTTTTGTAATTCCAGCTTTTAACTGAAAGGGGTCCTTTATAAGATGAATTTTCTCTAGTTTCTTATTCAACTTTCACACGAGTCATTAATACAAGCGGGCTAAACAAATACCTAAAGGTTTGCAATGCCATTCTAACCTGTCTTACAGATTCTCCTGAAGAACCTCCAAGAGGGAGAGAAACGCTAATACGGCGCCCTGGGAAGGCGTAGAGAAACAATTATTTGTCTGAGAAATGACTATCTGTTTGGCGTGGAACACGAATTTGTCCACAAAATCAAGATAAGCCTATTACATTCCATTTTAAAACAAAATTCACAAGGCAGAGGAATTTTGGTGATATATATTTATTTGCTGGCACCATTTATCACATAAATATTAAAAAATGACAAAATGAAGGGAGAAATGGTCTCCTGGTAGTCGTTGATGTGAATGAGGTAATACTCCTTTTCCACTAAGTGTGTGGTGCAGAGTGTCCTCTGGTTCTGAGACTACCGTTAAAAATTAGAAGAGTTTTTTATGCTTTTATATGAAGAAGATTGACTAGCAATATATATTAAAGTTACCTTGTAGAATTTTTTTCTGGGGGTTGTAAAAATGACAGTAGTTGTAATGGATATATTGGGTGTAATGGAAGAGATGGCGGCAGGGGGTGGACGATAACTGGGTCCCAAATCTTAAGGAAGTCCATCAGCTTCCAGGTCCCCAGAATTTGAATCGTTCTTTTCTCCATGCTCATTAGTTCTGTCATCGTGATTTCCCAGGACTGAACCACTGGTGCCCTCCCTATTAGCCACTGCTGCAGGATGACCTTTTTTGCTATAACAAAACCCTTATCACACAGTCTCCTTTGGTGGCTCGACAGGGACCAGTCTGCCTCAAACTTACCAAATAAACATAACCCCGGGGTCGGAACTACTCTGTGGGGCACCCACACACTCATTCAAGTGCAAACCTCACTCCAAAAAGCCTGAATGCGGTAGCACACCCAGAAGCGATGTGTCAAGATGCCACACTCCCTCTTACATATACGGCATGCGTCTGTAGACAATAAACTCGCCTTTAAAGCCCAAGAATCATGGACATACGCCCTCCACAGGAACCTATACTGGACCTCCTGTAGATGTATGCATTCTGAAAGAGTGGCATGGCTGGCAAATGCTTCCTGTAACAAATCTGCTCTGACTTCTTGTAAACCATCTTTCTGCCAGCGCTGGGCCAATACCCCCAGAGCAGACAAATCCAAGCCCGGGGTAAATCCCCCCCAGAGTTTCTGCATAGTTAAACACCCTTCCAGAGTGTGCATTAATTCAACCATCCCCCCTCCCGGCTGCAGCAGCGTGGGGACCCCACTCTGCACTGTCCTTATACAGTGTCGCATCTGCAAATAGAAGTAAAACTCCCACGCAGATATTTGGTATCGTCTCTGTAGCATTTGAAAAGAATCTACCTCTGGCTCCCTCTCCATCCTGAGGTCTCCTATGCATGTTATCCCGCTCTGAGCCCAGCGCTTAGGAACACCCCACTGCAACCCAGGGGGAAAATCACTATTTCCTCCTAGAGGTAGACAGTCTGTCTTACACCACCAAACCTTATGATGGTGACAAAGGACTCTCCACACCTGCCGAAGGGATCTCAGGTAGGTGGAGGCCCACCAGGCCGGTGGCAGAGCACTGGTTTCCACGTGTACTAAGAAGGTTCTGTGAAGGGGCCCTGACATATCATTAACCATGTCCACCGGGAGAGTCTCCGATGTGCCCCCAACAAATCTCACAGTGGGCACATTAAACATGCCAAATTGTAAGCACATAACAACGGTAGGCCCACTTCCCCCCCCCCCCCCCCCGGCCTTCACCGGTTTCATCAGCACCGACAACACTATCCGAGGCTTACGTTCTCTCCACAAAAATCTGCCTATGTTGCCCTGCAGCAACAGCAGATCTCTCCTTGTGATCCATAACGGCAAATGTCGTAATATGTATATCCAGCGAGGGAGCTCCATCATCTTGAAAAGGGCTGTTCGCCCCTTCAACAAAACGGGGAGGTCCCGCCACTTTTTCAACCGTTCAATTGTACATGGTAACTGGGGTTTAATATTGAGGTTGTAGAGTTGTGACATATTTTCTGGCAATTAGATTCCCAAGTACCATAATTGAGTTTCCGCCCACACCAGGGGGAAGATGTACTGCCACTGTCCCCTGACCAGTCCACCCACATCCAACGCCACAGATGTAGACCTATTTATCCTCAATCCTGAAAAGAAGCCAAAGGTCTCAATGTGTTGCAACTCTGCCCACAATGATTGGGCGGGATTCTGGAGACATAAAAGCATATCATCAGCGAATGCACTTAATATGATTTCCCCAGCCCCCATTGAAATCCACACACCTCCTCAGTTTTAATCAAAGAGAGCAGCAGCAGCTCCAGCAACAGCACAAACAATAAGAGGGAGAGGGGACACCCCTGATGCGTCCCCCTCCCAAGAGAAAAGGCTTGGGATTGTATGCCCCCGAAAAATATGGAAGCCAGAGGATCCACATAGAATGCTCGGACTCAGCTCAGGAAAGTATCCTCAAATCCAAAACGGTGCATAACTTCAAACATATAGGACCAGGAAACCTGTAAAATGCCTTCTCGGCATCAAAGCTGACCAACATTAGGGGTCTCTGATGGTTCAAGCAATATTCCATTCCCAACAAGACCTTACTAATGTTCAAGAAAGCTTCTTTACCTTTCACAAAACCTGCTTGATGAAGGCCTATCAACCTGGGGAGGATATTCTGAAGGCAACTAGCCAGCACTGATGCCAATATCTTCATATCGTAATTAATTAAAGATATTGGCCTATAAGATGTAGGGTCCTCCAAATCCTTGCCTGGCTTTGGGAAGACTGAGATTGTTGCTCTCCGCATATCTCTCAGGAACTGCCCCGCGATCAACACCTCTGCATACAATGCAGACAGGGCCGACATCAACTGGGAGGACAAAATTTTGTAATATTCTACCCATACCCATCAGGCCCTGGTGCTTTTGTGGAGATTCTGCCTTGATAACCTTCTGAATTCCCCCCTACCCCCGATATGGGCTTAATAAGTTCCAGCAACTTGACCTCTGTTAAAGTTGGTAGTGTAACTGCATCTAAGAAGTCTCTTTCCGCATCGCAATCCACAGCCTCCGGAGTGTACAGCAGTTTATAAAACTGCCGAAACACTTCCGCTATTTGCTTAGGTTCATTATGCCTTACCCCTTCAGAGTCCTTAATCATCGCTACGAGTCGGGAGCTACCCCAATCTTTCACCACCCGTGCCAGAAGCTTCCCTGTCCGATCCCCATAGCAGAAAAACGGATGCCTGTAGAACTGCATGCTAGAAACTGCTCTGTTGTGCAATAAAGTATTGAGATGGGCCTGTGTCGTGGCATATGCCTTCTTATTAGCCAAGTCTGGGTGCTGCAGAGCCGTTCATTTTTGTTCCTGCAAGATTTGTTCTAACTGTAAGATCTGTTAATCTATTTGTTTACGGCATTTAACTACATTGGCAATGATCTGCCCCCTCATAACTGCTTTCCCCGCCTCCCAGAACAAAATTGGGGTATTGATATGGGCTGCATTTAAGGTTTATTCCTTATCGGTCCTACAGTTCAGTCCTCCACCACTGGGTAGTGCACCTCCTCCTGCAACATGGAGACTGGACAAGTCAAACTTGTGACATCACCGGGTATATCCTGCTGGTCTTCTCCCATGATCCCCCAGTGTGTCCAGTCTCCATGCAGCATGAGGACGTAGTGAGCCTAGGTGCTGGGCTCACTTGAGAAGCAGTTTAGGAGCAGTTAGTCAGGATTTGATTTACCTTGCATTTCTTTTGCCCTTCTTTAGGTGTAATCCTGTAAATTGAATTCATTTTCATTTTCATTTAATTTCATTTACTTTTACTTTATTTATTTTCACCTAGTCTGCCTTAGTGTAAAGGGGGGTTCTGTCCTTTTTCAAAGTTCACGCTGCCAGCTAGCCTCTCTGCTTGGGATTCTTCGGTCTCTGTGCCCGGTGATGATCTCTCTCCCAGGACTGTACGGGGGAGAGCTCTGTGGAACACCTGCATTTTGGCAGTGTCCATGCGGCAGATTCCCATCGCGGCGGGAGCCTCAGGCCGTTCGAGGTTCTTTAGCCGGTGGGCCGGGGCTCGCAGCATCTGCTACTTCTGGTGGCACGAGGCAGCAGCGTGTCTGGACAGCTCTTCACCCCGCAGCTACAGCGGGGTAACTGCTGCATCCTGACGCCACAAGGGAGTCTCTCGAGTCCGCATGGAGGGGCTCTGAGCTCTTGCCGCCTCTGTGGTGTTTGGCGCCAAACGGGCCTGCTTCGGATTGGTGCCATTTTCTCGGCAGGGCTGAGGCCTCGTGGCGGAGAGCGGAGCAGCCCCGCGTTTGAGCAGACGACGCTGTTCCACGCGGCTACACCCAGATAAGGACTTCCTTTTGCTGTTACTTTTAATTTTAATTCTAATTTTAATTTCCTTTTAATTTCATGATAGTTTCTAGTTCTTTGAATGCAATGTGATTGGTTTGGGTTTTACTTCTTGGGGGGTGCCTTTACCTTTGTCTGCATTCTGGCAGTTAGCGACGTCTGTCAGCAGCAGGTTTCCATGCTAGGATTTGGCCATTCAGGGTCATCGGCGGCACAACCACCTACAAATTGAGCCCTTTCTGAAATTGTCATTTACATAAGGATGCTATTTCCATGTTTATACGCTTGGAAATTGTGCAGACAGCCTCTAAATGTCGTTATGCCATCTGCAAATTTGATCGCCATGCTTGCTGAGCTCTTTTCCAGATCATTTCAGTGCAGTAGATGTTACCAGATGCCAGTTCCAGTGCAGATCCCGAGACATTCCTCTATTTACGGGTCTCCTGTGAGAAAACTGGCCATTTAGTCCTATTGTGTTCCTGTTTTTGATCCATTTCCCATTCTATAATAGCACATCATCTCCTTCCTCAGGAGAAGTTCATAAGGGGCTTTGTCAAGTACCTTCTAAAACATCCAGATACATATCATTTGGCTTACTCACATGTTTATTAACCCTTTGAAAAGACAGCTTGGTGCTGCTTTTCAGAACAAGTTCTATCATTTAACTGGCACTGAACTCAGATTCATTGGTCTATAGTTTCCAAGATCGCCTTTGAAGCTCTTTAAAAAAAAAACAAAAACAAAAAAAAAACAATTAGTGTTACATTAGTAACTCTTCAATCTTTAGAGATCATTAATACTAATGTTATGATAGAGCCTGGCTGATATTATGAATGATCACTATTAGACAAAAATTAGCTAGGTTAAGACACTTTGATTTGGTTTTCTGCACTATGTTATCAGAGCGCAGCTTGCCCATTTGACGGGAACACTGCCCATCTGGGCCATCTGGGGAAAGGCCCCTGCTGGGGATCGTGAGAAGTGTTGCTGGATGGCACAGTCTGGGGCTTAGTGTTCCAGGGTCCTGGAAGGGTTGATAGCGGCAGTCAGGCCTCCCTGTCTTTGCTATGACGGTCACCTAGGTTCAACTGTCCTGTGTTTTGGGTGACAGGAGTGGGACACCTGGACATGTGGTGCTGGATGTTGGATAGGCTCATACTTCTTAGGTGCACTCTCCTTGAGTGCGTCTGCATGTCCGTGTTCCGTCTGTGATCTCATGCTCAGGTGATTGTTGCAGCAATGACAGAGATCGCTTGGGATATCGTGAGCGGGGTTGTCATGGTGTTGCATGGGGTTGCCAATGCAAGACGGGGCCATCCTGAGGAGTTTGGGCCTCAGTCATCAGCTTTCCCTTCGGTGTCCCGGCTGTCCAGGAGGCACCCCTCCAGATCCGCCGGTCCAGTTCTTCTCTGCCTCTTCTCAATGTGGGCAGGGGGGCTGGCAGATCTGGAAATTCACGTCCACTGCACGTTCTACTGTCTGTTGTGCAAGACAAGGTGGTCAACAGTCGGAGGCTGTCGTCTATTCCCCTTACCCCTGAAGGTGCTCACAATTTAAGTTTTTTGTACCTGCGGAGGTGTATGTTGTTAAAGGCTAGCAGGTGCACCTGTGGGACCAGAATCCTCGGTTCTTCCGACCTTCCGTTGAGGTGCGCGTGTGGGGTTTACTCCCTTGGTCGGCTAGCAACTTGCTTCACCCATTGGGCCTTCCCTTTCCTCAAGGCATCGTTGCGTCCCACTTCTTCGTGGGGGCTCGCCGCAGGGCCTGGAGTTATGCTCAGCCGGTTCCAGCCAGGGCTGAGTCCTTGGGGGGAGGCTCTGATCCTAACGATACAGGGAGTGCTGGGATCCGTTCAACCAGGTTCCTTCGGGCCCAGCGTACGTCGTCTTTTGCTGGCCGGTTTAGGTCTTCGGGTCATGGCGGTGCTCCGAGAAGACCAGTAGGCTGCACAGTGCTTGTCTTGGAGCAAGCACGGGATATCTGTAGGTTCATATTCAAAGCCGTCCGGTTACATGTCCCTCCATTGTGGAATGCTGTACTAGTAGGCATACTTCATATGCTGGGCTTACAAGTTGGCTTCCGCGCTGCTCGGCATCAGCCAAGGTGACTGCCGGTTTAGGCTGTGGAGTCAGCCTGGAGGAGGGGCCTTGCGTTCTCTGGACAATGCCCTGTTCGTTTGTGTGCCTTGTGGCCCTTATGGAGTTGTAAAAAGGAAAAATAAAAAAATAAAAATAAAAATAATCAAACAGAAAAGCCTTCCTAATTGTCCCCACTTCTTTTTTATAAGGTTCTGTCCCTTTCTTCCGGGAGCTTGGCCGGAGCGTGGTTCGTCTCAGCTACATTTTGGGGATCCTTTATGTACAAGGCGTTTTAGTGTACGCAGCACGCCCAGTGTTCCATCGTCTGACTGGAACGGTACGCGGTACGTCAGCCGTGGCAGGCGTTCACGGACACGGTAGCGGATCGAGCGCTGTAGGTGCTGTCTGAGATCTCCGAGATGGTGGCCTATTTTGATCGGCAGGGTGGAGTCGGTCGGGTGGTCAGGGTGGCCCGAGCGAAGGGACAGCGGCGCGGTTGAAGCATTGGCGGCCTGCGTTTCGGTGGGGACACTGTGGTGGCAAATGTCCTTAGCGGGGTCCGAGTGTTTGCCGGAGGAGTGAGATTGCATCAGGCGGTGTGCGCGCCGCGTGTGCTCAGATGCGGTCAGCCCATATTGGACCTCATGGCGACCTGTCAGTCTGCGGCGACGGGTCGATGTTTAGCAGAGGACATATGAGGCTACTGGATAGCGTCGACGCATTGGTACGGGGCCGTGGCCCAGTCCATTCTATGCCTTTCAGAGGTCATAGTGAAAATGGCCGACTGGGTCTGGTTGCTAAGATATGTGCTCTTCATTAGTCAGTGGGGACCATTACCAGTGTATTCTGCAACATTTGCGTGAGCTTGCATAATCTTTACTTGCAACCAATCGAAATAACTGTCCAAAACCAGTTGATGCAGTCACTACTTAAATTTGCCTCGCTTGACAGTAAAAAAAAAAAAGACATATTTATTTTATACCGATAGGTCACTCACAGCATATTTGGCGATTCCTCGTCCTGGTGTTAATCATGCAGATAATTTCTGCTCTAGTTGTGGTGATGTGACTTTTACATCACAAAAATGGCATATGACTGTGGCGGTTCAGAAAGCCTACAATTTATATTTTGGCTGCAGAATAAAAGATCAGGATAAAAGCTAGGCGCCACACATATGCTGCAATACATGTGTAGCAGATCTCAGGCTGTGGATGGATGGGAAAAGGCCATCAAAGTCTTTTGCGGTTCCAATGATCTGGAGAGGGCCCATGGATCACGTCGGCGATTGCTACTTCTGCATGGTTCCTCCAATTCCGGAGGGCATATCCAGGTGATGTAAGCGGTTGGCCTACTGGCCTTGCGTCATGGGCGTGGCTGCCAGAGACTCCTTTCTTTTTTGTCACACCATGTAAGACTCCACGTCTTCTGAAACAACGCTGGACTCTGGGGCACTTGACACCCTCTTATATGCCCTTGGTGGATCACGCTTGGTTTATTGCAACTCATTGCTTAGCTGCATTCCACATTCTCAATTAAAAAGACTCCAACTGGTCCAGGACATAGCTGTAGAGCTACTTTGTGTTGCAAAGAATAAAGCCCTTAAGAGGTGTGACAGGTTTGACGCTGGTGGTTTTTTACATTTCCCTCATTTTGCTTCCCACCTCTGTCTGGATGGACCTCGGTTCCATTCTCCCTTGTGGAATCCGGCTGTGCCTGTTTAGTTGTCGGTTTGGGACTTACGCAAGAACACTTTGCTTGTAACCTGCGTTCCTTGGACCTTAGGTGAGGTTCCGTCGCTTTCTGGGATGTCTCTTCGCTGCCTGTCCCTCCATGGAGGCGGGTTCTGTGGGAGAGCAGCGGTTGCTAACACTTGACCCCTGGTGGGGTCGAGAGCCAAGGGGGAGCTCAAGCGGATTTTTCAGGCGGAGCTCCGGTAGCCTTCTCAGTAGGTCTGTTTCTTGGGCGTTCAGTGTGTTTGCGATGGCGAGTTTGTCTTTCTGAGCACTAGCGCTGCTTGGGGCAGAGTTCTGTGCTGTTTTCACCAGTGAAGAAGATCCAAGTGGGCTCTCGGTCGTGTCTTCCTGGTTGGCTTACCGCCTGTTGACGTGAGGAGCGGGCTGGGGTCGGTGCCTGCTCTGTTCGTTTAGGGGCCGAGCCGACTGGATAGGTCCCTCCCAATGATTACTGCTCTGGTACATCCCAGTGGTGGAGGACTGAACTGTAGGACCGATAAGGAAATGGAAATTACACTTACCTGGTAATTGATGTTCCTTGAGGGAGTACAGTTCAGTCCTCATTCCCGCCCGGGGATGGATGTTTCAGACGCGTGGCGTCAGTTCCGAGTATGCTTTCGGATCCTAGAGTCGGCAACGGGCTCTGATTGGCAGGTAATCGCGAGAGCAACCTTTTCTGCCTATACTCTTCCTTAGTTCTCCTTCCTTCTAGCTCTCTGTCTTCCGCTGTTTGGTGCGCAGGGGGACAGGGGCACGGAGGAGGGTGTTTTTGGCCTTTCTTTTTGGGGCCCTGTGATTTTAAAGTTGATGTTTGAGCATAGCTTTGTATTTAGTACTTTAACTGGTTGTTTGTTTGCTCCTTTGAGTCTGCTTTGACAGTAGGTCACTGGGGGATCATGGGAGAAGACCAGCAGGATATACCCGGTGATGTCACAAGTTTGACTTGTCCAGTCTCCATGTTGCAGGAGGAGTTGCACTATCCAGTGGTGGAGGACTGAACTGTACTCCCTCAAGGAACATCAATTACCAGGTAAGTGTAATTTCCATATACTCTTCCTACTGTTGCCGTAAAAATGCCCAAAGGCCTTCGTCTTTCCATAGATGCCTCGGAAAAGACCATGGTCGCCCCATGGATTCCTTCCCCCACCAATCTATCCAAACCATGCCATGATCTGACACTACTATAGGTTCTATTTCTGCCCTCATGACCTGCCTGAAGCTGTTCTTTGAAACTAAAATATAATCAATGCAGGACCAGGACTGATGTGTCCTTGATAAATGTGTAAAATCCTTCTCTCCCGTATGGAGTATTCTCCACACATCTACCAGGCCCTCCATTTTGCATATATATCCCACTCCTTTGTTTTTCCAACCCCCCCAACTCATGGGGCCCGACTTATCTTGTTCTGGATCATGTGGGCAATTAAAGTCTCCCACCAATACCACTGGAACCTGGGGGGCACACATGGCAGAATAGCACAGTATATAAGAAAATGTAAATAAAATAAATATACAAAACTTATAGATGGCTACAAGAAATGTTTGGACACTGTCATCACTGCTAAGGATTGTGCAACCAAATATTTGTGAAGGATGCCATTAATCCTGTCCAGGTCATATTTTGTTTTTTTTTCTAATAAATTACTATGTCTAAGTTGCACAGACATCTCTGTTTTTGTTGTATACCTTTCAGCATACTATTAAATATTATGATGACATACAGTTGGAATATCTCCAATTATTTCTCAAGATATTGTACACAGCATACCTAAAATGCAAGGGTGCCAAAATAAAATTGACCAGAACTGTATGTGTCATATGGACACAAAGATAAGAAAAAAATGCAACAAGAGTGGGGATTCTGCTGAATTTATAATACACGATCCTAGAACAGGCACTTATGCACATATTCAGTCCCAGCAAAACAAGGATTAGTGAGGATAATGTGTAAAAGTAGTCTTATAAATTAGTTATAATTGTTTTGATGTTAGAAACTGCGCTGTGGTTCTCTTTTTTTTGTCCCTTACATTTCCTCTGTTTTTGGAGAATATATATTTACAGGTGCCAGTATTTTTTTTTAATCTTAGAGTGACAGGCTAAATAATTAAACAGCTACAATTATATAGTCTGGGAATATGTTCCTTTCCTTTTTTTGGCAAAAGTCAATGAATGAGAACCTCTGCTCCCTCTGAGTATCTTGGGGGGGGGGGGGGGGTGCCAGCTCATCCCTCGCCTGTTTGATATACTAGCTTCCTTTCCATCTAGTATTTTTTTTTTCATTTTAAATATTTTATTTTAAATAACACAATCAAATACAACAAGCATTATACATCACAATCGTTACAAGCAACAGTATGCATTTCACTACAGTTTACATTGTACTTACTCCTACTTAATTACCCATTTGACAAGTGTTTACATTTTTAATGGCCATTCTCATGTCCCCCATCCCTATCTATACTATCCTCCCCCCTTCGTCCCTCCCCCCACCCCCTTCCCCCCTTCCCCACCTACTTTCACATGAACATTTCTCACTCATTGCATTACACCACCCTCAGGCTCAGTACTTATGTCACACATCCACATTCATTGCTCTACCATGCCGCCAACCGTGCATCCTCCCTCCTCCCCTCTCCTCCTCCCTCCAAGCCTCCAGCCACCTCCACACCCCCTTCCATGCTTCCCCGCTCTACTCACCCTTCCCGCTGCGCTGCTCGGTCAATTTATACATCAAGCTCGCCTCTGCCACTCTTCGAACAAACCCGGCCAGCTGTGGTGTGCTCTGTCCCCCCAGTGCTGAGCTATCTCGCATTGAGCTGCTACTATGCAGTGATGCAATATCCCCACATCCCGCCTAGGAATATCCTCCTCCATTTGGTGCAGCAGACATGTCTCCGGTCTTTGCGGCAAACAGTAGACAGTCATGCCCGCAATCACGTCTATAATCTGTGCCCAATAGGCCTGTATCTTAGCACACATCCACCACATATGCATCCAATCCCCCCGCTCCTGACATCCCCGCCAACATAAATCATCCAGCCCTTTTCCAGCCCGTTTCCTACGCTCTGGCGTCCAGTACCATCTAAATAATACTTTATAGGCATTTTCTTTTATTTGCGTAGCAATTGATACATTTGCGATGGTCTGGATTATCTTGTGCCATACCTCATCATTCCAACTCACCCCCAGATCTTCCTCCCATTTCACCATATAGCTCATTTTACTCTCCCCCGCCTCCAGCAGACCCTTGTAAATTCTGGACAACACCTTCTTTTGTCCCAGATGGCCCGAACATAAAGCTTCAAACCAGCCTCTATTATCCCATAAATCATTCCATACCTTCGGTTGTCTAAGAAAGTGGCGAAGTTGCAGATATGCAAAGTAATCACTCTCCTTCAACCGACAGAGGTCTTTAAGGCCCTCAAACTTGTAGATCCCCTTGGAGTGTAAGACGTGGTGTACGTGTTTCAGCCCTCCATTTGCCCATCTACGCAGGATATGCACCTCGGGCCCTTGCCCCTTCTCAAAACATGCCTCTATGGTCATGCCCTGAATATAACCTTTATCATGTACTAGCTGTGTCTTATGGCATTTCCAAATTTGCAAACTATGCACTACCATGGGATTAAGGAGGCACGTGTCAGGACTCTTACTCCCCCTCCATATCACTCGTTCCAAATCCACACCCCCTACCAACTCCTGCTCCATCTGGACCCATTGTTTCCTTGTGCCTCTTTGTCACTTATAAATGGTTTTCAACTGTGCAGCCTTGTAATATTTTCTCAAATTAGGCACACCCAGCCCCCCTCTCCTTTTGCTTTCTGTAAGACTCGCATCGCCACCCTGGGACACCTCTGTACCCATATAAATTTATTAACCAGCCTTTGTACCCAATTTAGTCTATTCTGCAGTATCCTGATTGGGAGTGTCTGAAACAAGAACAGTAGGCGTGGCACTAGCATCATTTTTACAGTCACTATATGCCCAAAACATGAAAGATGTCCCCTCCCCCACCCATCCAACCCGCTCTCTATCTGCTCAAGTACTTTCACATAGTTGAGTTGATAGAGCGCTTCCGTCCTGTTGCTTATACGGATACCAAGGTACCGGATGCTCTCCCGAGCCCACCTAAAGGGATATTTCGTATTCAAGTATTCCTGTACAGCCCGTGGTACCACTAAATTTAAGATTTCCGATTTGGCCCAGTTAATTGTAAAGCCCGATAATTTCCCATATTCCTCTAATTCCCACATGACTATTGGGATGCTTACCCGGGGCCTGGCCATGCTTAAAATAATATCGTCCGCAAAGAGAGAAATTTTATATGCACTCTTTCCCACCCTAATTCCCAATATATCAGCCCGTTCTCTTACCAGCTATGCAAAAGGTTCCAGGACTATTGCAAATAGCAGCGGTGATAAGGGGAATCTCTGTCTTGTTCCTCTCCCCTGTTTGAAAAAACCCGAGTGAACCCCATTCACTCTCACACAAGCTTTGGACTGATTATAAAGAGCCCTTACCCATGTTACAAACTCTTTCCCCATTCCCACTTTCTCCAATACCTGGAAAAGAAAAGTCTAGGACACCTGGTCAAAAGCCGTTTCTGCATCCAGCGATAGCAGCAAGGCCTCCTCCCCGCTTCGCTCGATGGACCAGATAACATTAAGGATCTTTCTGATGTTATCAGCAACTTGCCTACCGGGGATAAAGCCTGCTTGGTCTTGGTGTATCAATTTCCCTATAACCCTATTGAGCCGTGTGGTAAGTATCTTAGCAAACAATTTAGCGTCCAAATTGAGCAACGAGATGGGCCTATAAGATGCGCACTCTTGTGGGTCCTTCCCTTCTTTGTGTATTACCGTTATACCCGCCCTCCCCATCGTGCCCGCTAACTTCCCTCCCTCCCTGGGTTGATTAAATAACTTTACCAGAGGCTCAATCAGGAGATTTTCAAATTGTCTATAGAATCACGCTGTTAGCCCATACAACTCTGGCGCCTTTTCTAATTTTAGCTGCTTGATTGCCCTCTGCACCTCCTCCCCTCGTATGGGCTGGTTAATTTCCACTTGCTCCTCTCCTCCAGTTTCGGCAAGTCTATGGAATCAAGGTAGCTTTGTACTCTCTCATCCATTGGGGAGTCCCTGGCTTTATACAGCTCCTGATAATATTCCCGAAAGGCATCTCTGATCTCCCCATCTTTAGTTGCCACCTCCCCTCCCCTCTTACGGATTCATATGATGTGCGAGCGCAGTTTCCTCTGTTTCAGCCTCTGCGCCAGGTATCTCCCCGCTTTGTTACCCCCCCTTGAAAACCTCCTGCCTTAAGAGCTGCATCTGGTATTGTATCTTTGTGGCCTGCAGTTCATTTAACTGAGCTCGCACTGCCAACACCTGGGGGGAACTACTCCCTTCCCCCCAGTCCTCTGTAAGCTCCCATCCGCCCTTGCCCATCCAAGTCCTCCAATTCCCTCAGAAGCTCCCTTAACGCCCAGTCCCTGCTCTCTTTTTCCTTCTTGGTCCACGCCCCCCATTTAATTAGTACTCCTCGCACCACAGCCTTATGCCCATCCCATTCTCCTCCCCACGCGACCTCCCCATTATCTTTAAATTTAAAGTGCTCCCGAGTTTCCCATTCTATGTCCTCCCTAACCCTCCCATCCTCCAACAATGACTCATTGAGCCTCCAAAACTGTATTCCTTTCCCCTCCTCCTCCATCTGTAAGCGTACCACCACTGGAGCGTGATCAGACCACGTTATAGGCTCCATTTCAGCCCCCACAATCCGACCCCCCACTGCCTTTGAAACCCAGATGGCATCTATTCGTGAGTAAGACCCATGTACTGGTGAAAAGTACAAGAATTGCCTCCTCCCTGGATGCTGTAATCTTCAAGCATCAATCAAACAATGCTGCATGAGAAATCCACGATATCTATTCCTGTCCGTCCGCTTACCCACTCTTGTCCCTGTGGCATCTCGGGCTGGATTCCACGTGAGGTTAAAATCACCTCCGCATATAAGGGTACCCTCCCCCATTTTTCCCACATGCTCGTTCAGTTTTGTCCAGAATTCATGCTGGGCCCCTGTTGGTGCATACACATTCACTATACAATACCATAAATTCCCCACTTTCAACTGCACCAGTACATATCTCCTCTCTTTATCCCTCACCGTAGAATGCAACCGCATTTTTAGCCTAGTAGCAAGCAATATAGCCACTCCCCCTTTTTTATTTTCTACTGTCTTAGTGGCATGAATGCACATCCCATATCCCTTTAGCTTTAGCAGGTACTCTGTGGCTTTTGTCAGATGCGTTTCCTGAATCATCACTATCTCCACCTTTTGGCGTGCAAGCTCAGTCGACAGTTGCTGTCATTTAAAAGGTGAGTTAAGCCCCTTTACATTGAGTGTGACTAATTTGAATTCACCCATTCTGCCATTCCCCCCGTACTCTTCCCACCTTCCCAACTATGCCCCCAATCCCCCTTCCCCCCTCCCCTCATCTATCCTCCCGTCCTCCCCACCCCCCCCAACCCTCCCCCCTCTCTTAAAGAGAGATGCGTCTTCCATTGTGGTGACTGATTATCAGGCCATGCCTGTCTGTACCACTCCATTCCACATCCCCCTCTATCTCTATACAACCCCCCTTATCTCCTCTTCCAACACTACCCATTCTTCCTATTCCCTAACTCAACCCCTATCCCCTACTCTCTCTACCCTTCATTCCCCTCCCCCTAATTCTCCCACCTATTTTATATTCCTCTTCCTCCATCCACCTCTACCCTTCCCCCCCTTTACCCTAATCGTCACCCATGTACCTCCCCCTACTTATATAATGCTACAGCATTGTCAGAAAAATACATTACAGTAGAGCACTATACCCAGTCCACATTTTCAACCAGCGCCTTTCTCTGCCTCTTTCACTCCGTGACTCTCTCTGTTCAGTCTCGCCGGACGTCGCCCTGCCACTGGAATTCTGTGCCATCGCTGAGCAGTCTTTTGTGGATTGGATGGTAATGCAGGCGATGCCAGATTCCCTGCTGGTGATCTCTCCCCCTCTGGCAAGTTAGGTAGACCCATTTCTTTAAGCACCATCCATGCTTCCTCTTTTGTCTGCACCCTTCTCAACTTTCCCTTGGCTGTTATCAGTAGACCGAATGGGAACAGCCATTTATATCTTATGTCCTCTCTTCTCAAATATGCCGTCACCTCCTTAAGGTTGCGTCTACGCTGCAACGTTCCCCCGGAGAGGTCTTGAAAGAGCTCCAGTTGATGTTCATCCCAGATGAACTGCCTCACCTTCCTCATCGCACTCAACAGCCGTTCCTTGGTTTTGAAGGAGCCTAGGCACGCTACTATATCCCTTGGTTTATTGTCTCTTACGCGGCCTAAGCCCCTATGTGCCCGTTCTATTTGCGACAGTTCTATCGTGGTGCCCCTTCCGGATCCGCTGCCGCTGTTAAAGATCTGAAGATTTTAACAACTACTTCTTCACAATTTCGGTATTTGGGCTCCTCTGGGAGGCCCCATATGCGTAGGTTACATCTCTGAGATCTATCCTCCAAATCTTCTACTTTCACCTGCTGTTCCTCCTGAGCCTGCTTGAGGTCCTCCCAGCTTTTTTGTAAGTCCTTGATTTCCTCCCCTTGATGCTCCATCTGGGTCTCCAATTCTTCCACGCAATTTCAAATGTCCACAATATCTTGCCTCAAAGATTGTATGGACTCCTTAAGTTCACACATCACCCCACCTATATCCATCTTGATCTCATCTTTTAGCTTGGTGAGCCAGGCTTTCAATTTAGCTACCCCTCCTGGGCTGCAGCTCCGCTCCAGCTCTTCTGCCAAATCATGCGGTTCATCAGGCTGTGATCGACCTTCCTTCTCCCCCTCTCTTCCTCCTTTATTTGCTGCATAGAGGGAGCGGAAGTGCGCCAGCTTCTTCCGGGCAGACAGACCACCTTTATTTTTTTCCATACTGGCCCTGAATGTCTCTAGGCGACTTGCAGGTTGTCCAGAGTTCCCCTGGTCAGTTGCTCCTACCTGGGGCCACTTTCCCCTTCTTCCTCTTCCGTTGCCCTATCCATGTCAGATGTGGGCAAGTAGGACAGCTCTACTGCCTGCTCCTGTATGGGGAGTCTTATCGTCCTTTTAGCTGCACAGTCAGCACTTCTCCCCCACCAGGCCCTTGTTCTGCCCTCCTGCGGCGCTACTCCTCCTCTTCTGCCCACTTGCCCCTCTGGGATGTTCCTCCACTCTTTGGGGCCCTCTGCCGCTGCTCTCCACTGTTCCTCAGTTCAGCACTTCGAGTCCACTTTGGCCTGCTCACACTGGGCTCCTGCTCCCACTCTCTGTGGCCACTTGACACTGCCGCCGCTGGCTTTCCCTCTCGCAGCCACTATCTGCCGGTCCGCTCCACTCCCCCGGTATCAGCGCTGGGCTTCCCGCTCTGATCGGGGACAGTGCCTCTGGCCCGCGGCTCTCTGCCATGAGTCCAGGCAGCGGCCCCGCTCCTCTCACCTCCTTCCGTGTTCCTCCGGTGATGCCGATTCTGCCTGCTCCACTCTCGACCGCGGGTTCACCGCCCTGCTCTCTGCCACACCACTGCCACGCGGTCTGCAGGCAGGATGGCCCTCTCTGATTCTTCTTCAAGTGGCAGCGTTCCTACGATTGCACTCCCACCCGATGCACTTTTCCTCTCGCTCCGCGGTGTCGGGTTGGGCTCTGGTAATACCTCTCCTTCGCCCCTCGCATTTATCGCTTGACAGGGTACATTATCCCCCTTTTTACAGGCTCTGGTGATGGAGCTCATCCTCTACACCATCATTTGCCCCAATGACGTCACCGGAAGTCATCTAGTATTTTTTTTAAGATAACCATAATGAACATGCAAATGATTTGCAAATATGTCAACCACCCTTTGCTCCCCCCCCAAATGAAGCCATTAAACTACTCCCTTCCCCCCAGTCCATCTTAATAGTTACAAATAGCATACACTGTTGTCCCAGCTTAGTAAACATGCCTGTAAGAACATAAGATATGTTTGTATCAAGATCACCTGTGGCTGAAGATACCTACCCAACAACAATCTCCATCAATAACACAACGATACCTGTTAAAAAAGAGGTAAAATACCTAGGCGTTATAATCGATCACACACTCACCATGCTACCTCACATAAAACAGACGGTAAAAACTATATTCTACAAACTCAAAACTATTCAACACTTAAGGCTCCTCCTTGACACGCATGACTTTAGATCAGTCGTTAGTGCCCTCATAACCCCTCACTTTGACTATTGTAATAGTCTCCTAACCGGCCTCCCACAAAAGAATATCTACTTATTACAAAGAGCACAGAACATTTGTGCAAAAGTAGTCACTAAAGCCCACCTAACAGACCATGTAACCCCTATACTGCTAGACCTACACTGGCTCCCCATAAATTATCGAATCAAATACAAAATACTACTAACAACCTTCAAACTACTAAACGATATTGCCCCCTCACATCTATCCACACTCCTTCACGTCCCAAATGAATTAAGAGCCCGCAGACTAAATGCAACCCTCTCACTAGAACTGCCAAAAACATTCACGAGGACCAAAAACTCCACCAGTGCCAGAGCCTTCTCATTCACCGCTCCCACACTTTGGAATGACCTCCCAATAGACATCCGAATCATAAAGGACCTCTCCCAATTCAGAAAAGAACTCAAGACATACCTATTCTCTGAGCACTTCGGAATCCCCTACCCTCCAAGTCCAGACACACAGCGTCCACCGACACACAATCAAAAAAACCCCGCAGAAACACAATTAACTGAACACACAACTCCTCTTCTAACAGCCCCCAAAGACACCCCAAACAACCCACGAAAAAATGGAAATAAATTCCATCACACACAAACCCACTCACATACACACACAAACACACGCACACTTATACACACACACACTCACACATACATACACACACACCTGAATAGCGAATCATGTATTCTTGTAAATAATTTCTATAAATAGCAATGCCAGCTCGCTGACATTTCCTCTGTAAATTCAGCAGTATACAAAAGTATACACCCTGTAAATAGTTCTGACAATTTACTGTTCTGTTATATGTAAAAAGTTAAGAAGTTCTTGTTCTATGTAATGTTATGCAAATGTATGCAATTGTTCCATGTAAACCGCCCCTGATCTCTGGAAGGGGCGGTATAGAAGAAATAGATAAATAAATAAATAAATAAATAAATATGCCATACTGGGTCAGACCAAGGTCCATCAAGCCCAGTATTCTGTTTCCAACAGTGGCCAATCTAGTTCATATGTACCTAGCAGTTTCCCCAAGGGACACAGGTTCCACAATGCTTGTATTGGTTCAAGCATTGATATCCTGGGTCCCTTCTTAATAATGGCTTATGGACCTTTCCTCCAGGAACTTGTCCAAACCTTTTTAAACCCAGCTACACTAACAGCCTTTACTACATCCTCCGGTAACAAATTCCAGAGTTTGATTACACGTTGAGTGAAAAAATATTTTCTCTTATTAGTCTTAAATAGTTTACCCTGTAGCTTCTTTGCATGTCCCCTAGTCTTTCTATATTCTGATAAGGTAAACAATCGATCTACGTTTACCCGTTCCACTCCGCTCATTAATTTATAGACTTCTATCATATCTCCCCTCAGCCGTCTCTTTTCCAGCTTAAAGAGCCCTAACCTTTTTAGCCTTTCTTCATAGGAGTATCCTTCCATCCCCTTTACCATTTTGGTGGCTCTTCTCTGAACCTTTTCTAATAACTCTATATCCTTTTTAAGATACGGCGACCAGAATTGCACACAATATTCAAGGTGCGGTCTCACCATGGAACGATATAGAGGCATTATAATATCCTTTGTTTTATTTTCCATTCCTTTCCTTATCATACCTAGCATTCTATTTGCTCTCTTGGCCGCCGCTGCACACTGGGCCGAGGGTTTTAACATGGTATCCACAAGGACGCCTAAATCTTTTTCCTGGGTGGTGGTTCCTAATGTGGAACCTTGCATCGTAAATGTACTATTTAGTATCTTCCCTGCATGTCCCCTAGTTTTTGTACTTTTTGAAGGTGTATATAGCTGATTCTGGCTTAGTCATTACACTCCACTCATTATTTTACAGACATTTATCATATCTCCTCTCAGCCATCTTTCTTTCAAGCTACAGAGCTCTAATATTTTCAGCCTTTCCTCATAGGGTTATCCTTCCATCTCCTTTATCATTTTGGTCACACTGCTCTGTACCTTTTCTAATTCTGCTATATCTTTTTTTAGATTTGGCAACTAGAACTTTACACAGTACTCAATGTGTGGTTGCACCATTGTGCAATAAGGAGACATTATGATATCCTTTGTTTTATTCTCCATTGCTTTTCTTATAATTCTTGGCATCCTATTTATTTTCATGGCTGCTACTGCACACTGAGCAGAGTATGTCAATATATTATCCATGAATACACCTAGATTCTTTTCCTGGATGGTGTCTCCTAATGTGGAGCCTTGCATCATGTTGCTATAGTTTGGGTTGCTCTTCCTTACGTGCATAACTTTGCACTTGTCCACATTAAATTTTGGATGCCCTTTAGATGCCTAGTTTCCCAGTTTCCCAGTTTCTCAAGGTCCTACATATAGAACTTAAAGATCTAAACACAAACTTAAAACTAAGATGCAGACAGCAGTCCAGCAGCGGGATGTGAGCTTTCCAGTCTTTTGCATTGAGTGTCACATGTATGATTTTCTCCCAGCTGGTGAGAGGTCTTACGTGTGCACTAGGTGCAAGGAGCTCTCTGCTCTCAGGGAACGAGTCCGTTCTCTAGAGGCTAGAGTAGCAGACTTGGAAAACATAAGACAGACAGAGAGGTACATAGACGAGACCTACAGGGATATAGTCCTGAAGTCCCACCTCCAGTCTGGCAGCATCCCTGTTGCCATGGAGGAGAGAGGTCACGTGACAGGAGAGCATCACCCTGGTGTGGCAGGAAGTGATCCTGTAACTAGGACCTGTCCTCCAGGTGATGTAAACCCCTCTCGCACCGAGGAGGTTTCTCCAGGGCCAAGTGCCCATGCGGGAAGGGTTAGGACAGCAGTTATAGTTGGTGATTCGATCATTAGGCATGTAGATAGCTGGGTGGCTGGTGGACATGAGGATCGCCTGGTAACATGCCTGCCTGGTGCGAAGGTAGCGGACCTCACACGCCACCTAGATAAGGTCTTAGATAGTGCTGGGGAGGAGTCTGCTGTCTTGGTACATGTTGGTACCAATGACATAGGAAAATGTGGTAAGGAGGTTCTGGAAGCTAAATTTAGGCTTTTAGGTAGAAAGTTGAAATCCAGAACTTCCAGGGTAGCGTTCTCCGAAATGCTTCCCGTTCCACGCGCAGGACCCAATAGGCAGGCAGAGCTCCGGAGTCTCAATGCGTGGATGAGACAATGGTGCAGAGATGAGGGGTTCGGATTTGTTAGGAACTGGGGAACATTCTGGGGAAAGGAGGGGCTCTTCCGAAGGGATGGGCTTCACCTTAACCGGGATGGAACCAGGCTGCTGGCATTAACCTTTAAAAAGGAGATAGAGCAGCTTTTAAACTAGATAATAGGGGAAAGCCGACAGTCGCCCAAGAGCGCATGGTTCGGAAGAATGTATCCTTGAAGGATACTACAAAAAGCAGAGAGGTTCCAAAAAAGAGTAAAGTAGCCCAAATGCCCTCGAGTATGGAGCAGACAGAACTTAAAGATCCCAAATTACCCATGTCTACCAATAGCCAAATTAATATGAATAAAATACAGTCTCTAAAATGCTTGTATGCAAATGCTAGAAGTCTACAAAACAAGATGGGAGAGTTAGAATATATAGCACTAAACGAGAGGTTAGATATGATTGGAATATCAGAGACATGGTGGAAGGAGGACAACCAGTGGGACACTGTGATACCTGGGTACAAACTATATCGAAATGATAGAGCTGATCAAATTGGTGGAGGGGTTGCGCTCTATGTTAGAGAGGGCATTGAGTCAGAAAGGATTAAAGTTTTGCAAGAAACAAAATTTGCTGTAGAATCTCTATGGATTGAAATTCCATGTAAAAAGGGGAAGGCGATGGCAGTGGGGGTGTACTATCGTCCGCCTGGCCAGAATGAACAAATGGATGATGAAATGCTCAAAGAAATCAAGGAAGCTAGCAAAAGTTACAGTGCAGTAATAATAATGGGTGATTTCAATTACCCCGGCATCGACTGGGTCAGTGTCACAACAGGACATGCTAGGGAGATAAAGTTCCTAGATGAAATAAATGACTGCTTCTTGGAGCAGCTGGTTCATGAACCGACCAGAGGGGAAGCAATATTAGACCTAGTCCTTAGTGGAACACCAGATGTAGTGCAAGAGATAAGGGTGTTGGGGCCACTTGGCAATAGTGATCATAGCATGATCGCCTTTGATTTAATTAGTGGAGGAGGGATAGTAAGGAAATCCACAGTACTACCCTTTAACTTTCGAAAGGGAGACTATGATAGAATGAGGAAAACAGTTAAGAAAAAACTAAAAGGAGCAGTTGCAAAGGTTAAAGACGTACATCAAGCTTGGGTGTTGTTGAAAAATACTATCTTGGAAGCCCAGACCAGCTGTATTCCACGCTTTAAGAAAAGTGGAAGGAAGTCCAAAAAATTGCCAGCATGGTTTAAAGCTGAGGTCAGAGAGGCTGTTGTTGCCAAAAAAGCATCTTTCAAGAAATGGAAAAAAGAGCCAAATGATGAAACCTGGAAACAGCACAAGCACTGGCAAGTCAAATGCAAGGCATTGATAAGGCAGGCAAAGAGAGAATTTGAGAAGAAGCTTGCTGCGGAAGCAAAAACGCGAAATAAAGACCTTTTCAAGTACATTCGTAGCAAAAAACCCGTGAGAGAGTCAGTTGGTCCATTAGATGATAAAGGGGTTAAAGGAGCACTAAGAGGCGACAAGGCGATAGCGGAGAGACTGAATGAATTCTTTGCTTCGGTCTTTACTGAGGAAGATGTAGGGATGTTACCCACGACTGAAGTGGTATTTAAAGGTGTGGAAGAATTGAAGGAAATATCGATACATCGGGAAGATGTCCTACAACTATTAGATAAACTGAAGAGTAGCAAATCACCTGGGCCGGATGGTATACATCCAAGGGTGTTGAAAGAACTGAAATTTGAGATTGCAGACCTGCTATCAGTAATCTGTGAACTATCATTAAAATCATCTCTAATACCTGAGGATTGGAGGATCGCCAATGTAACACCAATTTTTAAAAAGGGTTCGAGGGGTGATCCAGGAAACTACAGACCGGTGAGCCTGACATCAGTACCGGGAAAAATGGTAGAAACCATCATAAAGAATAAAATTACTCAGCATATAGATAGTCATGACCTAATGGGAGACAGCCAACATGGCTTTAGACAAGGAAGATCTTGTCTTACTAATCTGTTATGTTTTTTTGAAGGAGTGAATAAACAGGTGGACAAAGGTGAGTCGGTTGATATTGTGTATCTGGACTTTCAGAAAGCCTTTGACAAGGTCCCTCATGAGAGACTTTTGGCAAAACTAAAGAGTCATGGGATAGGAGGCAGTGTACTACTGTGGATCAGGAACTGGTTAAAAGATAGAAAGCAGAGGGTAGGGCTAAATGTCCAATTTTCCCAATGGAGAAAGGTGAATAGTGGTGTACCCCAGGGATCTGTGCTGGGTCCGCTGCTTTTTGACATATTCATAAATGACCTGGAAAGTGGAATAACGAGTGAGGTTATCAAATTTGCTGATGACACAAAACTATTTAAAGTTGTTAAAACCCAGGAGGATTGTGGAAAATTGCAAGAGGATCTTGATAAATTGGAAGACTGGGCATCAAAATGGCAGATGAAATTTAATGTGGAGAAGTGCAAGGTTATGCACCTAGGGAAGAACAACCCAAACTATGGTTACACGATGCAAGGTTCCACATTAGGAACCACCACCCAAGAAAAAGATTTAGGCGTCCTTGTGGATACCATGTTAAAACCCTCGGCCCAGTGTGCAGCGGCGGCCAAGAGAGCAAATAGAATGCTAGGTATGATAAGGAAAGGAATGGAAAATAAAACAAAAGATATTATAATGCCTCTATATCGTTCCATGGTGAGACCGCACCTTGAATATTGTGTGCAATTCTGGTCGCCATATCTTAAAAAGGATATAGCAATTTTAGAAAAGGTTCAGAGAAGAGCCACCAAAATGGTAAAGGGGATGGAAGGCTACTCCTATGAAGAAAGGCTAAAAAGGTTGGGGCTCTTTAACCTGGAAAAGAGACGGCTGAGGGGAGATATGATAGAAGTCTATAAATTAATGAACGGAGTGGAACGGGTAAACGTAGATCGATTGTTTACCTTATCAGAATATAGAAAGACTAGGGGACATGCAATGAAGCTACAGGTTAAACTATTTAAGACTAATAAAAGAAAATATTTTTTCACTCAACGTGTAATCAAACTCTGGAATTTGTTACCGGAGGATGTAGTAAAGGCTGTTAGTGTAGCTGGGTTTAAAAAAGGTTTGGACAAGTTCCTGGAGGAAAGGTCCATAAACCATTATTAAGAAGGGACCCAGGATATCAATGCTTGAACCAATACAAGCATTGTGGAACCTGTGTCCCTTGGGGAAACTGCTAGGTACGTATGACCTAGATTGGCCACTGTTGGAAACAGAATACTGGGCTTGATGGACCTTGATCTGACCCAGTATGGCATATCTTATGTTCTTATCTTATGTTCTTATGTTCCTCTTGCAATTTTTCACAATCCTCTTGTGATTTAACAACTTCAAATAATTTTGGTTGTCTGCAAATTTGCTGTCACCATGTTAAAAAGGACTGGGTTTAGTGCAGATGCCTGGGTATTCCACTATTCACCTTTTTTCCATTGAGATAAATGGCCATTTAGCCCTACTCTCTGTTTTCTATCTTTAAACTAGTTCCCAATCAACAATAGGACATGGTCTCCTATCCCATGACTTTTTAGTTTCCACAAGAGTCTCTCATGATGGACCTTGTTAAAGGCTTTCTGAAAATCCAGATACACTAGGAGTTTATTTTAGAAACCCTGTTTGTTTAAATATGCAAAGGCAGCCATATACATGTATAAATCACCTTAAGGTAGCTAAACAGGTAGACAAGGCAACGGCAAAAGACAGAATGATGCTTGGGTGCATAGGGAGAGGAATGGCCAGCAAAAAGAAGGAGGTGATAGTGCCTCTGTATACTGTAAGTCTTTGGTGAGACCTAATTTGGAGTACTGTGTGCAGTTCTGGAGACCACACCTTCAAAAGGATATAAATGGGATAGAGACTGTGTAGAGGGTAACTACTAAAATTGTCAGTGGGCTTCATCATTTATTTATTTAACAGTTTTGTTTTATACCGCCCTATCATTAATTCAGGGCGGTTTACAGAAAACATGTCACCAAACCAAACTTTTACATAGAATAGGGTGTTGAACTTGGATGATTATATGGGGTTCAAGGGGTGTGTTAAATAACAGCTATTTACATTAAGGCAGCAATAGTTTATACTTGGTGTAGTTATTTATGGGTTGAGGGTACAGTCCATGGGAGAGTTTCACTAAGATTGTAGCTGTAGACTGTAACAGATATGCTTGAGCAATTGGCTCATAGGGTGGGTCCATTGTATTCCATAAAGACGTAGGTCTTTATAGCTTTCCTGTACTCTGATAGGTTCTTGATGGTTCGTATTGAGGCGGGTAGTTCATTCCATAATGGGGGAGCATATATGGAAAAAGCTCTTTTGCAGGTTGATTGTTTGGCTTTTATCTTGCTTTCAGGGATGTTCTTCTTGGTTTGTTCTGTGGTGTTTTCCTGATCATTGGTTGAAGGACGGGAGGTGACAAGTTCTGGATTATTCTGAAGATTATTATTAAGGTCTTGTATTTGGATCATATGGTGATTGGGAGCCAGTGTAGCTGTTGTAGTGTGGGAGCTCTGTGGCTGTATATTGCTGTTCCAGTAATTATTCAGGCTGCAGTGTTTTGCACCAGTTGGAGAGGGAGTACTGTTTTCTTGGGAAGGCCCTGGTAGATTATGTTGCAATAGTCTATTATGGGTGTTACTATGGCTTGAAATACCATTCAGAACTCATTGTCACTGAGTAGAGGCTTGAGTTTGTGTACTGTACTTAATTTGTGATAGGCTGTCATGGTTGTTCTCTTTATGTGTGGTTGGAAGCTGAGTTGTTGGTCGAATGTAATTCTGAGGTATCCACTACTACTACTACTACTACTACTACTGAGCATTTGTATAGCACTACAAGTCATACGCAGCGCTGCACAGACATGTAAGAGACAGTCCCTGCTCATCAGAGCTTACAATCTAGTCAAGCTTGCTTGTTAGGGTATAGTCTAGGATATGTATTGAATTTGGTGGGGAGAATATAGCGTTCCTGGTGATGTGTAGCACTTCTGATTTTTTAAAGTTTATATAGGTTTTCTTCTTTGAGCCATCCTGTCATTATTTCAAGGCATGTGGTGATGTGTGAATAATCCGGGTGTTCGATGTTTATGGGGGTAAATACCATTATATCATCTGCATATATCCTATATTGTTTTTTCTGTTGTTTTATGATGTTGCAGAGTGGTTGTAAGTACATATTGAAAAGTAGTGCTGAGAGAACCAAGCCCTGCGGCACACCTTGTTGAATGAAAGGTCTTGATTGTTGGCTTCCAGATCTCACTTGCTGCTTTTGGTGGGAAAGGTATGATACAAACCACTTTATCACTGTACCATGGATCCCTAGTTCTTGAAGCCTTTGTAGTAGATTATTATGGTTGACGGAGTCAGAGGCTGCAGTGAGGTTGATGAAGACTAGAACAAAGCCATTTTGTATGTTATCTATGCCCCTTATAAGGGTTCCATAAGTGATGTAATTAGTCTTCCCACATTGTGATTCTGTTTAAATCAGTATTGGTGTAGGTCTAGCAGGGCATGGCTGTCTATGTGTTCCTGTAGTTGTTCCTGGACTATTTTTGCAATTATCTTGGTTTTGAAAGGTAGGCTTGAAACTGGTTGATATGAGCTGGGGTCCTTGGTATCCAGGTTCTTACCTTTCAGAATGGGTCTTATAGTAACATAGTATAAGACGGCAGATAAAGACCAGTATGGTCCATCTAGTCTGCCCAGCAAGGCAACAAGAGTAGATGCACCTGCCGCTCCGCCACGGTCACCCCTCCCCATGCCTTTGTTTAGGGGTGTACCCACCGCTCCGTCTAGGTCACCTCTATTTGTTCAGATATAAGAGATAGTTATGTTTATTTTGATTTTATCCTGTTGCTATAAAGGGATCAACTGTGTCTGTCCCATGCCATTTTTAATTCTGTCACTGTATTTGCCCCCACCACTTCCATCGGGAGGGCATTCCAAACATCCACCACCCTTTCAGTGAAAAAGTATTTACTGGCATTGCCTTTCATTTTACCCCCTTGCAGCTTCATGTTATGCCCTCTAGTTTTACAGCTTCCTCATCTTTGGAAGAGGTTTGTTTGTTCATTAATACTCTTAAGTATTTAAAGGTCTGAATCGTATCTCCCCTGTCCCTCCACTCCTCCAGAGAGTACATATTTAGGTCTTTAAGTCTCTTCTCATAAGTCTTCTGACGCAGGCTCCAAATCATTTTGGTCACCACCTTCTGAACTGCTTCCAGCCTTTTTATATCCTTTGTGAGATATGGTCTCCAAAACTGAACACAATATTCCAAGTGAAGCCTCACCAGCGATTTGTACAGTGGCATTAGTACCTCTTCCTTTCTGCTGGTAATTCCTCTCTGTATGCAACCCAACATCCTTCTGGCTTTTGCCACCACCTTGTCACACTGTTTTGCCACCTTGAGATCCTCAGAAACAATCACTCTGAGGTCCTTCTCCTGGTCCGTACACACCAACCTCTGGCCTCCTATCGCATACAATTCCTTTGGATTTCTGTTTCCTAAGTGCATGACACTGCACTTCTTCACATTAAATCTTAATGTGATGCTTATTTGAGTTGTGAGGGAAGGTATCCTTGCGTGAGCAATGAGTGGGTGATCTTTAGTAGATATGGCGTTAAATATTCTCTTGTATGTTTAATCCAACTGACTGCACATAGGTCGATGGGTGATGTAGTTGTATTGATATTGATTATTATAGAGTCAAGTTGCTTTTCTGAGGGGATGTGGAATGAGTCCCATTTTTTATCCTAATTATGATGAGCATGGGGTATGCCCAGCTGGGTCAGTTTAGATGATGACTTCTTTGTGAATTTTATCTGTAGGTAGTCTGCCAGGTCTTGTGGGTTTATGGAGTTCACGTCATCTGGTTTTCTTGGTTCTTTAGTTAGCCTGTTTACTATGTCAAATAGTGCTCTTGGTTTGTTAAGGGATTTCATTATCAGGTATGCATGGTATTCCTTCTTACAATTGTTTATCATGTTGTGGTATATGGCTTGCATTTCATTGTATTTTGTTAGATGGTCTTGGTCTTTGGTTTGATGCCATTGCCTCTCCAGTTTCCTTAGTTGTTTCTTCTGTTCGTTGATTTCACTTGAGAACCATGGAGCATTGTGTTTTCTTCTGCCGCCTTGGATTGCTTTGTTTGGTGTTATTGCTGCATTGTGGAATGTGTTGTTTCATTTAGGGATGACGGAGTCGAGGTCTGTTGCATTTTGCTTAAGCTCTGGTAGTACTTATCTAAGAATTTTTCCTTGTTGTATGTCCAGAATCTCTTTCTTTCCTACAGGGTTGTTTCTGGTATTCTTTCCATTATGGGTGCATTAATGGTGAAGGTGACTATATGATGGTCCAGCTATGGGATTGATGTGACTCTTAGGTGTGTTAATAGGTTTTGGGTAATATATTGGTTGGGTACAAAAATGAGGTCCAGGGTCCCCCCTTTCTTGTGGGTTGGATAATTTACCATCTGAGTATAATGTAGATCCTTTATTGCATCAGAGAAAGTAGCTGCATCATGCTGTGGTAGCGATGGGAGGTTAGGGTCTCCTAGGATGAGGAGAGGTTTGTTCTGTACAGTGTGAGAGCACACTAGCTCTAGGATGGTTGAGAGTTCTTCTTCATCAGAACTTGGAGCTCCATGTATGAGGCATAATGCTAGGTTCCTATTTGAGATTGTTATTATATTGCTTCCTTTTGAGTGAAATGAGGAGGTTGGGGTGAAGTTTAGGTGTGCCTTTGCTATGATTAGAACTCCTCCACCTCTTTGTGAATGTCTTGTAGAGTTATGTATTGTATATGGTTGAGAGGCAATTTGATTTATAATAACATTGTCTGAGTCAGAGAGCCTTGTTTCAGTGATGCACCTTATATCAATATTCTGGGTTTGTATGTAATCTAGTACTATATGGAATTTGTTTCAGATTGATCGAATATTGATTAGTGCGCCTTTGAGTAGGATATGCTGTCGAGTCTTGGATGTGGCTACCTTTGCATAGGTAGTGGGGGTTATTTATTTATTTATTTTAAAGGATTTATATACCGCTTTGTCCTGAAATCAAAGCGGTTTACACTTCAAACAATCAATGATCAGTGTCATTAGGGGTAGGCATGCAGTGTTAACACGTGGGTATTTGTGTGAGTTGCGGGGATGATTTCATGGTGTGATATTTACAGGATGAGCTATGTACAAGGGGTTATATACAGGGAGGGTAACATCATGTTTTAACAACTTGAACAGACTTGTAACTTCATACACATTTTACAAGGAACGTTCAATTGTAAATTGAAACATTGCATTTCAAAGTCTTAAACTGTCTTGTAATTTCCTTCAGTACGATTGGGCTTGGTGGTCTTCATTATAATGTTCAATGAATAAGGTAGTCTTGAGTAACTTGCGGAAGTCTTTTAAATCAGTTGTGGATCATAGCTTTTCCGGAAGTGAATTCCAAATAGTAGAGGCAGCAAGGGAGAAAGCCCGCATGGATGTGGATTTATTGTGTTTTGTGAATAAACTAGGAGTTGTATTGTGTTTTTAGTGTTGTTCCTGTCCGGTCTTTTTATTGTTTTGGTTCCGATGAGCTCTTGAAGTATTTCCTGCTAACATGTTGTTTTTGATCTTGAAGACTGTGATTTGGATTATCCTTCATGGTCTGTTGTGTATGTTTTGGTTTGCATGTATCTGAGTAGCATATCTGCTCGTTTGAATGATTGGGATCAGCTGAACTGATGTAAAGGTAGTCGTTTCCCCAGCATTTAGGAACGTGGGTTTGAGGAGTAAAAGTGTGAGGAGGATTAAGGCAAGTAGTTTCATGCTCATTGTGTATGTTTCTTCTTGCTTTATGTTTAATAATGAATGGGGCCACTGAGGTGAAAGTTACTTGCAAGATGGGAGCTTAATGGTGGCTGATGGTGGTTTGCGCTTGTGTGTATACCTGTATTCATCTGGCAGAGGAATTCAACTGGTTGCTTCTTTGTGGGATAAGCAATATGTATCAGAGGTTACTCATCATTCTGTAGAGTTCAAGCTATGTTGGCTTCATAAGGCACATAGGGACAGACTTAAAGATCTCAATATGTATACTTTGGAGGAAAGACGGGAGTGAGGATATAAAATAGGAATGTTTAAATACCTCCATGGTATAAATGCACAGGAGGAGAGCCTCTTTCAATTGAGAGAAAGCTCTGCAATGGGAAGCATAGGATGAAAGTGAAAGGGGAAAGACTCAGGAGTAATATGTGGATATATTTCTTATGGAAAGAATAGTAGATGGATGGAATAGTCTCCCAGTGGAGGTGGTAGAGACAAGGACTGTATCTGAATTCAAGAAAGCATGGGACAGGCACAGAGGATCTCTAAAGGAAAAAAATGGACTATAGTAATTGGTATGGAAGAGCAAACTAGATAGATCATATGGTCTTTATCTGTTGTCATGTTTCTATGTTTCTGTTTCATTTATAAATTGCCATTTTAAAAATGGTGAAATGTAGACATGACTGATGCACCATGTTGAAAGTAGATGGGGGCATGTTGGGGATGTGCCTTGGGCAGGCCGAAATTCTACATATGTATTCCCCATTTCATATAAGATATATGAGGAGGGGCCTGATAAGTCTCTGGCCTTGTAACGAAACAAAAAGCTACAGGCACACTTCAGTTCCTGTGGTCTGAATGATCTGTCTGCAGTTTACGTGTAAGTTCAAAATTTTCCCGATTTAAACTTGCTCCTTAGCACAAAAAAGGTTTAAAAAGTGTTTCTTTTGGCCATCTCTTTACAGGAGGAGTTAAAGGTGAGACTAAATGAATTCTTAGCTTCAGTCTTTACTAAGGGAAGATGTGAGGAAGCTACACATGCCAGAAAGGTGATGAGTCAGAAGAGGTAAATGAGATCTCAGTAAACCTTGAAGATGTAGTAGAACAAATTGATAAACTAAGGAGCTGCAAATCACCTGGACCAGATGGTATACACTCAAGAGTGCTGAGAAAACTGAAAACTGAAATTGTGAGATATGATCCAAGATGGCCAAATCCAGCTGAGCTCTGATGGCCACTTTTAAGATATGGGCCAGAGGAAGAGGGAAGCAGTTGGTAGACCCTCCACCATTGCTAAAACTCTCTATGCCTTATGTTGACAAAGTTCTTTGGATTCTTTTTGTGTTATCCAAATATGCAGCAAGTAGCCTCAGGTATGAGCCCAGCAGCAAGTAGCCTCAGGTATGAGCCCAGCTGTCTTGACGCCAGAGCTGGGTGACTCAGTGTTGAACTTGGACATGGAGATCTCTTTATCCACAGAGGATGTGGATTCCTCCAAAGCTGCCAGCAGCCTGCTTAACCCCAGATCAGGCTGGATTCTTTATTTATTTTTATTTACATTCTCTTATATACCGCGCTATTCTGCATCAGTGCGGTTTACATTGAACAAACTGAAATTACATTGAACAGGGCATTATAACTCAGAGATAACTATTTTATATGGAACATGGGCTATGGAGGGTTAAGTGGCTTGCCCAAGACCACAAGGAGCACCTGTGGGACCAGAAACCCCAGTCCTTCCGGCCCAAGGTTGCTGTCCTCTAGTGGGATTTGAACCCCCGACCTTCCGGCCTGAAGTACCTTGCCCCAACCACTAGGCCACTCCTCCACTCCATGTCCCTCAGTACAGTCCACAACAATAAAGAGAATTAATAGGATTTGGGAATACCTGTTGTGTATTTCCCAAGATGTAAAACATCTCCGCTAATAGAATGGGAAGCTGGGACACTTCTCTTGTCTAGGATACTATTGACGTCTATGTAGACAATCCCAACAATGCCCATTTCAGGGATGTCTACGTTTCTAAAATCATCTCTGGACTTAAACGTGCTGGCCATCTTTAGGGCCATTTTGGCCTGGACATCCCCAATAGCACCTAGACATCCTTAATAGCATGTCCCTCTATTCAGGGGTCTCAAACTCCAGTCCTGGAGGGCCGCAAACCAGTCAGGTTTTCAGGGTATCACTAATGAATATGCATGAAATAAATTTGCATACACTGCCCCCATTGTATGCAAATATATCTCATGCATATTCATTAGGGATACCCTGAAAACCTGACTGGTTTGCGGCCCTCCAGGACTGGAGTTTGAGACCCCTGCTCTATATGGACTATAAGCATGTCCCTCTATAAGAACCCGGGCATTGTAGCAAGAATTAATAGCATGTCCCTCTATAAGAACCCGGGCATTGTAGCAAGAAATTATCATACAGTACATTCAAAAATCCTGTATTTAAGGCACACTAAAAGCACAATTCCATAACGTGCACATCCAGTCCGCAGACATATCTAATTGAAAAACGGGCCTCGTTTGACCCTAATTCCGCATGCGCAGGTCTGGACGTGCCCGCAGTCTGGAATTGGGGACATAGACATGTTCGTCGTGGCACGCACAAACTCAAGACACGGGTATATGTAGCAAACAGCATGAATGTCCCTGCCCTCAGCGAACTCTGAAAAGATGTATGGCTCCACTGCTGCCTGTCTCTGTGTGACCATGCATTCATCAAGTACTCCAATTTAAACTTTAACATTGTCAGATCTTTAAGAATACTGTCATTATAACCTTCAAGCCGCTGAGACTTTTTTTCCAAGTCAGAAATAGCAGTTATAACGTATATAACTCTTCCACATTTTTTGCAATAACAGAAAGGTTACTTTGAACTGCTGGTTTGTGGGACCAAGTCCTCATCCAGACTAGAAATTGCATTCCAAATGGATTCCAAGGAAAACTTCATAGGCCTCTTCAGAGTAAACCCCCGAGGGCAAGCAGGGGAACTTGCACTGAGGCCAGATGCAGTAATTCTCTCCAATCCTAGGTCCAGTACTTCTGACACTGTGGAGCCATCTAAAGCTGCTCCAGCACCCCATGCCACTTCAGCTGCAGCCTGATACTCCCCGATATTCAGTTGCAGATCTGGTCACCACAATATTCCCGGGAGACTGCCATCCATCAGAGAATCCATTGTTGCCGCTCTTCAGTGGCACAAAGAAGGCATGAATAAACATGTTGATAAAGGTGAGATAGTTCATATAGAGGGACATGCTATTAAGGATGTCTAGGTGCTATTGGGGATGTCCAGGCCAAAATGGCCCTAAAGATGGCCAGCATGTTTAAGTCCAGAGATGATTTTAGAAACGTAGACATCCCTGAAATGGGCATTGTTGGGATTGTCTACATAGACGTCAATGGTATCATAGACAAGAGAAGTGTCCCAGCTTCCCATTCTATTAGTGGAGATGTTTTACATCTTGGGAAATACACCACAGGTATTCCAAAATCCTATTAATTCTCTTTATTGTTGTGGACTGTACTGAGGATATTAGAGGATCATTTCCTCTATACCCTCTGAATGCTTTTCTGGGAAAGCAAACACTTTTCAGATGCCTATTCGTGCCCTGGAACAGGTATAGACTTGGATGGGGCAGAGACATGCTGGACGTTTCTAAAATCGGGTCTGCACATCTTTGGTCTCTGGAATGCTATGGCCTGCCATACCCATGTGCAAGATAGATGTCCCCGGCACAGGGATGCCTTTGGAGCCATTTTGTAATTACCTTCCACATGTTTTGCCAAAAAGCCTGGATATAATAAAATATTTCATAGGGAGAAAGTAGAATACTAATATTGTTTGGGAAGAATTGAAATGATGATAGGTAAACTCGTTTCACTATATAAAGCAGTTGGAAATGGATGGAGGACAGCTCATTCTCTGCTTTTACACAAGGCATTGGATGAGATCCAGCCAAAATAGAGAGAAAAAAGAATCTATAATAAATATAGAAATGTTGGAATGTTTGTTATGCAGGGGTATACCCCTCCAAAAAACAAACAACTCCTTTTAGTCTAAGTTTTTGATTGTGTAAAGTACCATACCCAAAAGCCAACATGCTAAGCAAAAGAAGTCAAAACTAGAAAATTAGAAACAACAAAGTACTTAGCTGGCAATGGGAGTTTGAAACCTCAGAGGTAGATGATGAAAGGACTTGATTGGTTGGATATTACGACAGGTAAAAATTATACCACTAAGTGGCATACAACATGTGGTTCTTCCTTTGTTGTTTATATTTTAATTTGTCCGTGTGGTTTGAGATATGTGGTCGTACTAATAGAAACTACTTACTGAACACAAATCTCGAATTACCACCAAAACTCTTTCAGCTCTATTGGTACCACATTGTATTCAGCTCCAATACGTTTTTTTGGATTTCGTATGGAGAATAATTGACCATGTTCCACCTGATCCTCAGAGAGGCAATCGTGAACATCAACTGCAGGTTTTGGAACAGCAGTGGATTTTTCGGCTTAACAGTGTTTCTCCTTTTGGTCTTAACATGGAAATTGATTGGTGGAGCACCTTATGAATGGACTTTCTTTTACTCCACCCTTCTCTTTTCTGATTGGGCAATGTGGCCTTTCTTTTTGTGACGTCAGACGCCATCTTTTATAAGAGAGCATCAACATAGCATGCTAATTTAATAAGTCTGGCAAAGTTTTTGCTACGTCCGCACATTTATTTTGTAGCCGTTTTTAACACATTTTGTATAGCATTGATAGCTTGATACAGGGTCTCTGGCTTTTGGACCTAAAACACAGTACTGTGTAGCTGTTTGCTACCATTTGTTTGTTGCTTGTGCTGCGGCTTTTGATTGGTTGTTTTGTGTGACTTCTATACCACAACTCTATGTGGAAAAGGGCAATGCTGCCTTTTTTGTTTAATTTCAGTGCTGTCACGGACAACAATTGAATAACTTTTGTGCTATTTATGGACAATAGTTAAAGCACATTTCTTTACCTTTCATCATTTACTTCTGTGGTTTCAAGCTCCTATTTCCAGCTAAGTACTTTGTTGTTTCTAATCTTCTAGATTTGACAATGTTTTGCTTAGCATGTTGGCTTTTGGGTATGGTACTTTACACAATCAAAAAATTAGACTAAAAGGAGTTGTTTGTTTTTCAGAGGGGTATACCGCTGCAAAACAAACATTCCAACATTTCTATTCTTTATTTTTCAATTTTTTTCTCTCTATGTTGGTTGGATCTCATTCGATGTTTTAGCTTTGGGGTCTCGACCAGTTCAATTTTTTTTTTTTTTAATGGACTTGCTTTTACACAAGGGCATGAAAAGTGTTCCCAAGCACAGATTTTCTCATTTGGGCAGCATTGCGGCAACTTGCAATTTCAGAAACAAGCAGGACCATGAAACTAAAGTTTTAACGTGAGGCATCAGAATGGAAACTAACTATTGATTGCTGAGAAGGGTGATACAATGAGGTAACCTAAAGCAGTGCAAATGGATTTTATAATACCTTGAGAAAAAAAGGACACACCTAGCTGCAATCCCTACAATGAAGTAATTAGTATGAGTCATGTCACAAGAAGCAAACACCAGGTTGTACTGTTGGTTACTCATTTCTTCTGAAGCCTTCTGTTCAGGGCCTTTGTCTTCTAATATTAGCAACTATACTGAATGTAGCTAAAGTCTCCGGTTACCAATGACACAATACTGTTTGTGGTGTATTTTATTTATTAGAACATCAAGCATTTCTGGTAAAGACTGTATTGAACAAACTGAAATTAACAGAGGCTGGGACACTGAAGAAAAAACATGTAATCTCTGAAGGTGCTTACCCAGAGGTCCACCTTAATAGTCACATTTGTTTTAGAGTTTGACCACAGTACTGTTTTCAAAATGTATGTCTGCTTAATGAATAAATTGTTTCTAGGCTCCAAAGTTCATATATTTCTGGATTTATCCAGACTCGCAGAAAAACGACTCCAGGATTTTCTGGCCCTGCATCCTAGAGCTTTAGCCCTGCGCTTTTGTGGTTCGTTTTCCTTGTGTATGTGTGGTTGTTTGTGAGGGGAAAACCTTTTTGTTCTTTGAACCTAGGCAGCTTTCTGAGTTTATTATGGCTAGGGAGGAGATTAGGATCCAATTTTGTGTCTCCGAGGCACCACTGTAAGACCCATTAGAATTGTATCACTAGGGTGTGTGTTTTCAGTTTTTATTTTATTTATTCCTAATTGGATCCATGTATCCTTTGTTGGTTGTCTATCTTTTGGGGTTTATTGTGATGCAATTGCATCAGCTTTATTATTTCTGTATTCACTTTTTTGAGGTGTAAGATTTGAAAGCAAAAAAAGTAAAAAACAACCCCCCCCCAAAAAAAAAACCATGTAATCTTCTGATGACGTGACCTCCCTTGTTAGATATGGGTGGGTGACAGAATCTCTGAGTAGGCCACCATTCCAGAGCATGCTTTGGTTTGTGGACTTGTTCATCCATAGTCAATGAGAGCATTGCAATTACCTTTTTTCTCTTTTTAAACAAAATATATTCTATTTATAAATAAATATTAATTTTACAAAGTATTCATTAAATGTGGTGCAATTAACATAAAGGGAAGTTCAATTACATACTGATAAATAATGCACCATTAGAAAAAAATGCAGTTAAAAAGAGATCAATTGCACAATTTGTTATGATTCTTAGGGGGATGTTTACTAAACCGCGGTAAAGTTACCAATGGTAAGGGCAGTGTTAAGGTGCCTGAAACCATATAAGGCAGTGGGCAGGTAGGGGGCGTTCCTACATAAAGGGAGCAATGGGCTGTTTAATGCGTGTTAACAGGGCTCCTTAGCCGTTTAACGTACGTTAACGGGACATTGCATGTTAAGGTGACAAGCATGCAATTTAGGACATGTTAAGGCTGACAAATGTGATTTAAGATGCTCTAAGGCAGTGGTTCTTAACCAGTCCTCCTTGAACCCCTAGGCCAGTCGGGTGTTCAGGATAGCCCTAATGAATATGCATGAGATATATATGCATTAGAGATATCCTGCCAACCTGACTGGTTTGTGGCCCTCTAGGGCTGGATTTGGAGACCCCTGCCTTACATCTCTGTCATTTAAGAATGTGAGTGGGCAAGGTGCAGATCTCCAAGACATCAAAAAGGTTAGATAGAATTTGTCACATGCCTCTTTGCTTCTCACCATCACCAAAATATTGTCTATTAGACAACTTTTTGGTGGTTGTGAGAATTGAGGAGGTATGTGACACATTCTATCTACCCTTTTGATGTCTAGGATATCTGCACCTTGCCCACTCACAATCTTAAATGACAGAGGTGTAAGGCAGGGGTCTCCAAATCCAGCCCTAGAGGGCCACAAACCAGTCAGGTTGGCAGGATATCTCTAATGCATATATATCTCATGCATATTCATTAGGGCTATCCTGAACACCCGACTGGCCTAGGGGTTCAAGGAGGACTGGTTAAGAACCACTGCTCCAAGGGCTTTAAGGTGCCTTAACTTAAGGTGCCGTGAGAGCTTTAAGGTGCCTTAACTTAAGGTGCCGTGAGAGCTTTAAGGTGTCTTAACTTAAGGTGCCCTAAGTTGACAAGCATGCACCGTAAACCAGGTGGAGAAGAAGGACCAGGCCACACTGGGAGAAAACTTAAAAAGCCTATATTGAGGACCCAACTTTGGAAAGTTTTGGCACTAGGCCTTCCTCGGGGGTCTAAAAACATAGATAAAACCAAAAACAAATTATAAAACAGTACATAAATATAAACCAGGAAGCGTATCAATTAATAACACATCGGGTAACAAATAAAAGATAAAAATGCAGGTACATTACCAACAACTGGTAGGAAGCCATCTCGAGGAGAACAACAGGCGTGCTACTAAAGCTCTCCCTGAGGAAGGCCTAGTGCCGAAACTTTTTAAAGTTGGGTCTTCAATAAAGGCTTTTTAACTTTTCTCCCCGTGTGGTCTGGTCCTTCTTCTCAGTCTGGTTGTGGACTGTACCCATCTATGGAGAATGCACTCTCTTTCTCTCCTCCAAGCATGCACCATAAGGCACGAAAACAGCTGTAACCCTAACGCTGGATAGAAAACCAAGGAAAGGCAATGTACAGGTGATGGAAGGAAAGAGAGGTGGGAGATGATGGACCTGCCATATCCGTGGGCACCCTATGTGGCAGTCAGTAAAGTGGACAAACATGCTGGAGGCAGCTGTACTGATGCACAGGGTGGTGCCATTGTAAAGTGCTGCAATGACAGTGTGTGGCATAGGATGGGGAAAAATTGTCCCCCAGCAGAGGCAGAAGTGGCAAAATGTTTGCAGCAACAGGAGGACAAAGTAGTAGTGGTGATGTGCAGAACAGGCACAGGAGAGGCAAATGCAAAGAGCCGAAATGTGGAAAACAGTATCAGTGTAGGTCATGGAATAGCAGCCTGCACAAGAAGAAAGGACTGTACACAGCCAACAGAGGCAGATAGATGGTCTGAAGGATGGATGGCAGCTGAGGAGAGGGTAGTATGGGCTCGTAGCACCGATCTGCAGAGCCCTGACTGTTACAGGCATGAAAATGATCTGAGTAGCATAGTCACAAAAAAGAGCAAGCAGGAATTAAACCTCTATCCTCTGTTTACAGAGACCTTGAACTAGCCAGTAGGCTACACCTCCACATTGCAATAGCTGGATACAAAGAGACCACAGGTCACTGCCTAAAATGTCTGCTGTGTGTGCAGCTATAGGGTAGCCCCACCAGTACCCATGATGCAGTGTACATGCAGAACAGCAGTTTACAGCTGATTACTGAATGGTGAATGCATGTATCCATCACCTCAGCTCAGTAAGAGGAACCGACAGTGTGTGATACAAACACAGAGCAGCTAAAACCATGTTACTGAGCAGTTTCTGCGGTCACCCTGAGGGTGAGGATGGGTGCCCAGCACCAAGTCCCCAGTACCTGCAGTGCTAGAGACGGTCTTTGCTGCTGATTCCATTACCACCAGTGTGTGGCAGGTGCTGTCTGCAGTGTTATAGGCCAGTCACTTCTGGCCCTGTTGGACTGGACACAACTAGAACAGTTACCAATGCCCATTGTTGTAATGCTGCTGCCAATTGCCAGAGAAGAGAGGCCTCTAGACCTGCATGGGGTTGCTATTAAGGTCCTGCTGGCCCTACCAGTAGCACTGCAAGTAGGCCTGGAACATCTTATATCCTAACCACCTGTGTCTAACATTTGCCCACAGGAAGCACAGTCAGACTGCATCTGCTGCCCCAGCAATGCACATACCAACTATGGACAGTCTGCTGGCCAGTACACATTGCATGAACCCCCAACAGTTGGTTCAGTGATCAGGCCCTCCAGAACAGGAAGCACACCCATCTCACTAAAACCAGACGCTATATAATATTATGTGGATACATAGCCATGCAATGGTCACTGCTCAGTCAGAGTGAGAGTGCCCTCCCAGCATGACATGCTGTGGCCACCCGGCCCATGCAGGTGGCAATTGGGCACTGTGACATCCCAGCCATTGCTCTACCCCTCGATGCAGATGCACCCTGGCCAATCTGCCCTGTTCGGGCCATACCCACAGTACCTTACTCCTCATCATGCACATTTGCAGGCTAACGCTGGAAATAACTTAGGCACTGCAAAGCTCAGTGAGGAGTAGAAAGCCACAAAACAATGGAGAGACATACACACACACATACTCATATCGATGCATTGTGCAAAAATGGGGATGGTTGGCATTCCTGCCTGCCACTCTGGTCCCAATTTCAGCTCAGGTATTGTTAAGGTGTGCTCATTGTGCAGGAGTTAGTAGTAGGGCATCCCAGCCAAAACTGAGGATGGGGTTTTGACTGGCAGCTACAGAATATAGCCGAAACTCCAGTCCTGGTCCTGGACAACCTTCAGGTTGGAGGGAGGCCATGTTCTTTGTGAACTTCCGCCATCAGGTACTCAAAATAGCTCGTGCTATGTACTGATTACATCTGTTTGAGCTTTCGCCAAATTGCCAAGTGACGAAATATTTGGTACCTCCTCAGTACCAGCATGTACTTCTTCAGAAGCTCTCTGCCTATTAGCAGGCCAATGCGGTCAAGCCCCTTTCACCAAGACCGGAAGGGTAGAGATTTTCCTCAAGGTACTTCCTGGTTGGTGCTGGCGAAGAATACTGTATACCATGGACTGCCTGAGGAACAAACCAATCAGTATTAGAGGAGATAAGAACATAAGAAATAAGAACATAAGATATGCCATACTGGGTCAGACCAAGGTCCATCAAGCTCAGTATCCTGTTTCCAACAGTGGCCAATCTAGGTAACAAGTACCTAGCAATCTCCCCAAAAGACACAGGTTCCTCAATGCTTGTATTGGGTCAAGCAGTGATATCCTGGAACCCTTTTAATAATGGTTTATGGACCTTTCCTCCAGGAACTTGTCCAAACCTTTTTTAAATCCAGCTACACTAACTAATTTTACTACATCCTCCGGTAAAAAATTCCAGAGTTTGATTACACATTGAGTGAAAAAATATTTTCTCCTATTAGTCTTAAATAGGTTACCTGTAGCTTCATTGCATGTCCCCTAGTCTTTTTATATTCTGATGACGTAAACAATCGATTTACATTTACCCGTTCCACTCCATTCATTAATTTATAGACCTCTATCATATCTCTCCTCAGCCGTCTCTTTTCCAGGCTGAAGAGCCCTAAGCTTTTTAGCCTTTCCTCATAGGGGTAGCCTTCCATCCCCTTTACCATTTTGGTGGCTCTTCTCTGTACCTTTTCTAATAATGCTTTATCCTTTTTAAGATACAGCGACCAGAATTGCACACAATATTCAAGTGCGGTCGCACCATGGAATGATAGAGTCATTATAATATTCTTTCTTTTATTCTCCATTCCTTTCCTTATGATACCTATCATTCTATTTGCTCTCTTGGCTGCCGCTGCACACTGGGAGGAGGGTTTTAACATGTTATCCACAATGACACCTACATCTTTTTTCTGGGTGGTGGATCCCAGTGTGGAACCTTGCATTGTGTAACCATAGTTTGGGTTGTTCTTTCCTAGGTGCATAACTTTGCACTTGTCCACATTAAATTTCATCTGCCATTTGAACGTCCAGTCTTCCAATTTATCAAGATCCTCTTGCAATTTTCCACAATCCTCTTGGGTTTTAACAACTTTAAATAATTTTGTGTCATCTGCAAATTTGATCACCTCAATTGTTGTTCCTATTTCCAGGTCATTTACGAATATGTTATAAAGCAGCGGACTCAGCACAGAGCCTTGCGGTACTCCACTATTCACCTTTCTCCATTTGGAAAACTGGCCATTTAGCCCTACCCTCTGCTTTCTATCTTTTAACCAGTTCCTAATCCACATTAGTACACTGCCTCCTAGCCCATTCTAATTTTGCCAAGAGTCTTTCATGAGGGGCCTTGTCAAAGGCTTTATGAGAATCCAGATACACTACATTGACCGACACACCTTTGTCTACTTGTTTATTTATACCTTCAAAAAAATATAACAGATTAGTAAGACAAGACCTTCCCTGGCTAAAGCCATGTTGGCTGTCTCCCATTAAACCATGACTATGTACATGTTCAGAAATGTTGTTCTTAATAATGGTTTCTACCATTTTTCCTGGTACTGACGTCAGGCTCACTGGTCTGTAGTTTTCACGCCTGGAACCCTTTTCAAATATTGGCATTACAGTGGCCATCCTCCAATCTTCAGATATTACTGATGATTTAAATGTTGCTATCAAAAGTTTATTTCAGCTGATGTCAGCCTGTTGCAACATTAGTTTTATTTTCCCTTTCTTCTTTTGAGGCAGCCTGCATCTAGGGATTCCCATATGTGAGCACTTATCCTGCTAATCCACGGAGAAAACAATGTTACTTACCTGTAGCAGGTGTTCTCCATGGATAGCAAGATGAATCCTCACAATTCTTCTTCCTCCTCTTGGAGTTGTATTCTAGCTTAGCTAGTCACTCCACTGAAGAGACAGGGCAAGGCTGCAGCAGGCAGAAACCCATGTGTAGCCACAGTTGAACCGTTCTAAAGGTTTCTAGAGGGGGCTGAGAGAGGTTCCGCATGTGCTCCATCAATGACATCACCCATATGTGAGGACTTAGCCTGCTGTCTATAGAGTACACATGTTGCAGGTAAGTAACATTGTTCTATATGCTATCATATACCCTTGCTCTAATGTGGAGGAGTAGTCTAATGGTTAGAGTACTGGCTTGGGAACCCAGAGACCAGCGTTTGATTCCCACTAGCACTCCTTGTGGCCTTGGGCAAGTCACTTAACCCTCCATTGCCTCAGAAAAATCCAAGTTATCAATATCCCTGTTTAATGTATATTACCAAGTTTAAGTTACAATGTAAACCACTTTGATTGAGATGATGAAGTGGTATATAAAACCTGTTAAATAAATATATGTTGGACATAACACTTGCCAAGTCAAGACCTGCATAACTGAGCATTGCAGTGACACACTGTCAAAAGGAGTCAGCATCTTTGGTGATGCATGCTATGCAGATAGTGGAATACCTGAGAGAAATGTTTACATCAAGGGGGGGGGGGAACCCTTACAAGATTTGGAACTTTGTGAGTATAATAGTAAATATAGTCTTTTAAATTTCAAAGGAAAGAGAGCCAGTATAAAGAGCACATGCTTTAAACATAAACATAATGCTGCTAAGAGAGAAGGATTATGACTAGTGAGCATTGCTGTAAAGATTCCAAAATGAATATGATATCCCAAAATTAGCCAGATTCTATTCTACTTATCCCCAGGTCCATCTTAATAACAGTTTAAGGACTTTTTCTCTAGGAATTTGTCCAAACCTTTTTTAAACCCAGTTATGCTAAACGCTTTTACCACATCTTCTAGCAATGAGTTTTAAAGCAATGTTTTAACTTATTTGCTTTAAATGTACTACCTTACAATTCCATGGTGTGTTCCAGAATTTTTAATTTTTCTGAAAGAATAAATAACCAGTTTGCATTTATCCATTTCAGTCCACTCAGTAGTTTACAGACCTATGATAAGAGCCCTCATAGAGAACCCTTCATGGCCCCCATACCAAACAAGGTCAGAGAGCTTAGTAACTTCTGGCTAACAGCCGGGGTGTAAGGGTTACCCATTTCCCCCTTTCAATTAGAGAAGACCATTAGGAACCTGCCTGCTGGAGGTCGTAGTCTGACAGGGAGGGCTATGTGGGTGGTGGCAGGTAGGGGCAGGCCAAAGCCTGGTCTGACCCGTCTGAGCAAATTGTCATGATATATCACTGAGCATTTGATGGTGACATGCGGTCACAAAGGCTGGGAGGGCTGGACTCTGGGACAGGGAAATTTACATCTCATTTGCATAGATTGAGGGATCTATGAATATCTCCTGGGGATCCCTCCCAGACAGAAGGGGAGATTTCCCCAAGAACCCCTTAGGAGGGAATCATTATGGTACCGTCTCTTGGATGACTAAAAAGAGAACTTTCTTTGGTGAACAAAGAACACACCCTAACCATTCAGGGAACCCAGGATAAGGATTTTCTAGCCAGGAATTTACTCTCAGATAGAGGATGAGCTATTTTCTTTGGTGCTGTGTGCTTTGTTGTTATGGATGGGCCAGGGCCAACTAGAGACCTGAGTGCTTGACAAGGTCTTTATTATATGTCCTCTCAGATGTCTTTTCACCAAGCTGCAAAGCTCTAATTTCTTTACCCTTTCCTGATAGAAAAGTTATTCTACCCCTTTTATCATTTTGGTCATCCTTCCTTGTATCTTTTCTAATTCCACTGTATCTTTTTTTGGGATGTAGTGACCAGAATAAAAAAAAAATACTCAAGGTGCAGTTGTACCACTACAGCCATACTGAGGCAATAGAATATTCTTTGCTTTATTCTTTCTTCTTTTTCAAATAATTCCTAAATTTCTATTTGCTTTTTAGCCCTATTATACACTGAGAAGATTTCAACATTTTGTCTACAATGATGCCTAGATCATTTTCCTAGGTGGTAACTCCTAGGGCCATGTCCACTAAAGGTTTTAACGAGTGCTAAGTGCCCGCAGCCCTTTAATTTCAATGGGCGCAGTTGCACTTAACATGCATTAATTTTATTAATACGCGTTAACCTTTAGTAAACATGCCCCTAATGTGGAACCTAGCATCATGTAGTTATAATTTGGGTTATTCTTCCCTATGTAATCCCTTTGCACTTATCCACATTAAATTTCATCTGCTGTTTGGATGCCCAGTCCGCTGGTCTTGCAAGGTTCTCCTGCAATTTCTCACAATCCACATGTGATTTAACAACTTTCTATGTTCTGCCAACACATATCACAGGACCCTACAGCTATCTACATAAGAAAGACATTCAGAATAAAAAGTTCACATCCGTGCTTGCCTATAAATGTAGTGAACATAATCCATTGCAAAAAATGTGAAGAGGGGACGCTACGCTGGTGAAACAAGCCACAAAACCGAGAACACGTAACATTCTTCATAGACAAACTATAATATACTGCTGAGAAAAATAGAATTAAAGTTCTGTAGCTGAACATTTCTCAAAGGAAGATCATGCCCCTAACAATCTTAAAATCATGCTCCCTACAGGAAACTCCATTAGTACAGAAGGGCTTGATAGAGACATTGACTTTCTTACTCATTATCAACCACATGACCCTCATCTGTAAAATATTACTGTCCCATCACCTCTGTCCACTTCAAACCCTTTTTTACTGAGCTATAATGGCATATTCAAGCCAGATAACTCTGTACTATTTAAACCGAGTGTAACTTCATAGTTTCTTTACTCACTTGATGAAGGAAGGATAACTCTTGAAAGTCAGTCACTGAAATATTAAGTTAATCCAATAAAAGGGTATTACCTACAGCTTGTTTGTTGACTATTATTTCCCGATATCCAAGTAGACTAACATGGATCTCACTGCAGAGCAAGGCATCCTTTGTTGGAGCACAATATGTACACACTGAAGAACAGTGAGGTGGGGATTTTTTTTTTGTGCCATGAAGTTGGTGCTGACTCCTGACAACCCTGCTGCCTCTGGGTTTTCTTGGCAATGTTTCACCAGAAGTAGTTTGCCAGGACTTTTTTCCCAAGGCAATGGAGGGTAAAGTGACTTGCCCAAGGTCACAAGGAATACCAGTGTGAATCTTCTGGGCACTGGGCAGTTGCTCTAACCACTAGGCTACTCCTCCACTGTAGAGATAACAGCTGAGGTTTCCTAAATAAACTTCTTTCTAACCAGAGCACTAGAACCCTTAGTGAGTGCCAGGCTGTATGGAATACAGGCTACATTCAGACTTCAGCCTATTTATGTTCTAGAGCAGTGGTTCTCAACTCAGTCCTCGGGACACACCTACCAATAAGGTTTTCAGGATAACCAAAATGAATATGCATGATAGAGATTTACATATAATGGAGGCATTGCATGTACATCTATCTCATGCAAATTTTATTGTGGTTATCCTGAAAATTAGACCGACTAGGTGTGTCCCCAGGACTGAGTTGAGAATCACAGTTCTAGAACAAAGGTCCTCACTAATTTTTTAAGCCAGGTGGAGATTTCAAAAGAGCTGGAGGACAGCTTACAAATCTTCCTATGAAGAGTCACCCTGCTGACTGACATGTCCCAATGAAACCCCAGCAGTCTCCCTCTTGCTCAACTCCCTCAACTCGTCTCCAGCAATCTGCCTCTCAGTTCCCCCACCCGGTGTGGGCCAACAGATTCTGCCTCTTTGCCACCACTTGCCCATTCTGACTGATGTGCTTCCTTCCTGCCACATTTCCATCACTGGAACCTGTGAAAATCTGAATTTCCTTTTTGGCTGAACGGGCCAATGATAATTCTGTCAGGCACACCAAAAAAATCAAATCACTGAAATGCAATGAGGGTAGTCTAAGGGTCCATGGAGGCTGCCATTGACTTTTGGGCCTTGTAATGAAGAATATTGTTCTAAAATATAGACTTTGCTCTCCTCTGGTTTGCACCTTCTTTGATGTCTCTGATACTATAGATGTATCAAACAAAAAATCTAATATGGTCACTTTATAGAGCTTATCGAATAAAATGAAAATGTGTTTATCAGCTCAACAATTAACCTTGAGTTCAGTAGCTATTTAGTACTATATCTAAGCCTATCCACCATATGCAAAAGAGGTCTCAGAATTATATGAGGCGTGAAATCAGCCAGACTTGCTGGAATGACAATGCCTTCTACAACATCAACGACCTCTATTCTTAATGCATTGTGTGGATTTATTTTTATATTTTTTTTTATCTTTTTTATCTTTTGAAAAAAAATTTTTTTGTTGGTATTTTGTTATACTTGAACTTTTCAATAAAATCTATAACCTTAATTATTTACTAATAGCTTATCTATAGTTACTAATAAAATGTTCTATTGATGATAATGCTTTTAACTCTCAATGCCTTATATTATAGGGCTCGATGTTTCTCTCCACAGTCCATCAGACTAAATTCATTAATGTGCCATCTTAGGCACTTTCATTTTTAAAGTAGAAAAGACCGTGCTTATCTGTTGCAGCTTATAAGAGACTCCAAAAGATGTCCAAATAGAAGAAACTTCACAGATGGTTTCGTTTCCAAAAGATAGTCTCAGAAAGTCCCGACGTCTAACAGTGAAGCGCTCACTTGTTTCACTCTTTGTTTCTTCAGGGGAATCTTGCTGTCTTTATCCACTCATTTTGTAACTAGACACAGTGTCGTTCTTCAAAGAGATAAGACTTCCAGCTTTCATTCAATTTATATCTGCACGAGCTAAAAACATGATATATTATTTATACAAATAACCACCTACTGAACTCTTAAAAGTATTATATTTAGTCATCAAGGGCAAATCAAAATTTCAATACCTTATTTTAACTTTGCTTCTTTTTAGCAGCCTGCGCTTAAGTGCTTCAACTGACATTAGAAATCTTCTGTGATGTCCAAATAACGCCGCGCATGCGGATTAGTATCGTTTTCTCATTTAAATACCGAGACCCCTGGGAGGAGCTTGTCTCTCCTATGCCTAACAGTCATTCTCGACCTCGTTTTTTCAATTACATAATACTATAGAGGCAAATTTCAATTACAAATACTATAGAGGCAAATCTCACTTTTCTAACTTTGCTTTAAACTGTTGGGATTCACTGCCAGTGCAGTGTAGTGTGGAGTATATAGGTAGAATCATACATGAAAAAAATTGTGAGTCACAGCTGGAGGTTCTTTAGTTGTTTTATTAAAAGTATTTCATATCCTTTATTAGTTCCTGCAGTTTGCCTTTATTACATTTGTTTGCTTTTCTTTGGATGCTGTCCCATGCATGTGAATGTTCGTTGGCACCTACTGGATGCAATGCATTGCCAAGGTGCCTGATCCCCTCCCCTATTGCAACCGAATCTTATGCAAACATCTTGACTGCAATGCAAACTTTACAGAAAAAAATAAAAAAAAGGCATTGAGAGAATAATTGCATGAGTTAGACAGCAGGGAAAGAGTGTGTCTGTAACAGGGTGAAACTGATGTATGCTGCACTAATCAGTGGTTATCAAGTTGTATAATTTAAGTTGGCCCCTAAACCTCTGCGCCATCTTGTATATTACTGTATATACATGCTTCTTGAAGGGAGAGGAAGTGATCAGATCAACACAGGAATTGTTATTCCCTGTACTTGTTTATTTTCAGATGGTAGCAAATAAAAATCTTTTGAAATTGCAGAGTCTGTGGTCCAATTTTAAAAAGAACCGAAGAAACCAGTTGGGTACATAAATAGAGAAGCCCGGGTGCAGGAATCTTTTATCAGAAAGTAGGCAGGGCTGGGCCTACTACTAGGCAAACTAGGCATCCTTCTAAGATGGCCAAATTTCTGTGGGGGTAGGCAATGCAACATGAGAGCAGCATCTTCCCTTCCCTGACTACCCCACATGTATCTATTTGTGTCCTTTGTTCCTGACCAGGGGCAACAACACTGGAATCCTTCCTTGGCACTTGGTTCCTATCGCTGGTCCCAGAGCAAATGAGAAAAAATGAAAACACAACATACACAGAGTTATATCATAACAAAGTCCATTAAAACTTTAGGGAGGCAGTCACAGGGTCACAAACTCGAGCAGTCACCTGTAATTTCTCTACAACCCCCCCCCCCCCCCCACTGCTATATGCAGCATTTCCTTTTATTTACAAAAACTACCACATTGTACAATTTTTGCCTTGTCTTCTTATGTCAAGCTTTGTTTTGAGCTTTGGTAATTTATATCTATATGTTATAGGTCAAACCTTTCTGTTACAGGTCAAGCTATGCACAAACATATTGATCACTTCTAATTATGACAAGTATTTTGCAAACATAAGCTTTCTGTCTAGCATCCTGCAAACATAAGTCATCTATCTCAAGCTTTCTATGCAAGATACGATCTTGACTGTCTCACAGTTATCCATACACATCTTCTGTAACACCGTCAGCACATTTCAAGCTGCTTCTACTCTCCAAACCTTCCCCATGAAACCCTAGTACCCTTCCTATTCCCTTTCTACAGTCCCTGCTTTGATTCTGTAAAGAATCAGTAAGAAAGAAGGGTAGCTCAGACATGTCCAAGTCCAGAATAAGTCTTCTGCCACAGTGAGGAATCCCTTCCGCCTCAATTTACAGATGTGGGAAACTACCATCAGAGTCCTAGACATCACATCTAGTCCATAGGTGAACTTCATCTTGCTGATTGGGAGAAGACAAATGCATGAATTTCTTTATACATATGCTTTATTTGACAATATAGAAAAAGGATTACAATCATCCTGCAAATTAGCCAAAGTGATGTGACACTATTTGCCCTTGCTAGGTCTCAAGAAAAATGTGTACAGAGAGTAAGGCTCTGCTGATTATTCTTGCAAGCATTATCTGCTGACAGTGTCCAACCACCCTCCATAGATCTTTCAGAAGCTCAGAGGTTTGCATCTAAATTCACATCATGACATTGGTAAGAACGTCAGCATCATCTCTTTTCACTATCGGCTGTGCTATACACATTTTGTACAGAGTTCAGTGACTGTCTACCCAGGCTTCATGGCTGCATATATATAAGTAGTCTTGCTGGAATCGGTGATCTTTGCTCCTACTCGGAGTCCACACATTCAGTAGCATTGCAGATTTCTTTTCATTCACAGTAGTCATTGTCTTTGGCCCGTAGGATTCTACTGCATGCAATATATAATTTGCAGAACCAAAACTCACCATTACAACAGAGGTTCTTATCAGCAGCTATAAGAAGCTCTCGGAGGTACTATTTACAATGAACATTTCAGCATTTTAATTTTAACACATAGAATAAAATTAGCAGACAAATTCTCTTAACCGGGATAAGCTCAGACTCATGAACCTAGAAAACAAAACTTGTGCATCATTGTTTAAACTTATTTACAAACACAAGTAAAGGGGTGGTTAATCATTTTTTCTCACCTTTGTCCTTCTTCCCTCATAATTGTCAAATCCAGGATCTCTGTAAAATCATCTTAAACATACTGCAGTCTAATGAAATAATGATCATGCGGATTTATCTCTCAATAATGCTGCTTCCAGTCGGACCTAGAGGTTATTCTTTTTATATATCTACGGGAAAAAATTAGCAACATTCATGCTATACTTTAACTGTGTTCTATTTTGATATTAAATTACTTTAGTTTTAGCTGTCAGGTAGACTGGAAACAAATACAATCCCCTTCTGCTTCACTTCACTAATTAATACATAGCAGCAGCTAAGACATCCTGCCTAAAAAAAGAAAAAGGTAACGTCTCTAACAAGGCATGTTGGTATCTGGCAAGAAGGAATTTCCTATGCCCTTGAGAACTCTGTGCAATAATCTTTTGCTAACAGAGATACTCTAAACACACAGTCCTGCCTTATTTATTCCTTCAAACTGTTATCTGTGCTGTTGACTTACTATTATTACTACTATTGAGCATTTATATAGTGCTACAAGGTGTATGCAGTGCTGTATAGATACATATAAAAAATTGTCTCTGCTCATCAGAGCTTACAATTAGTCAAGACAGACAATACAACAGCTGAGGACAAGGATACAACTACAGAAAGGTAAGGAGACACTCCTATCAAGTTCTAAGCAGTGTACATTCCTCTTCCCAATCCACTGAATCAGAGAATCCATTTCATACTATAGTACAAACCCATACAGATAGCAAGAGGAAAGCACTGACAGTGCACATTATAGCTGCAGATCAACCATAGACTCTCATTTTCCCTTTACATATTCATTAAGACCGACACATCACTTCACATCATTAAATTACCTTCACCAGTTTACTGTCTGTCAAAGTCCATTTTTCCACTATTAATATCCCATCTCACTTCTCACAATACTTCTTGTCAATTGTATCATACCACCAACTACGTACATAGACCTTTCTTTATACCATACTAATGTATCCTTATGGACTAAGGCTTCTAAGGCTTCAAACATCTATTAAAACTTAGGGGTATGTTTACTAAACCGTCTTGACGTAGCAGCGCCGACATTATCACACGATATGTAATGTTATCGTGCGATAACGTAGGCAGCAGCGTTAAGGCACACAAACTCTGTGAAAGCCAGGTCTGAAGGGCGGAGTAAGGCTCCCCAGAGGGCGGAGATAGGGGTCAATGGGCGGAGAGTGGGTGGGGAGAGGCTCCATGCACACTAACGCCGTGAAATGAAGGTCTGAAAATTAGTGCCAGTGAAAACCTCGCGCTAGAGGCACATTTGCAGGAGAGAGAAACCATTTCAGTCAGCAATGTAGAACAAAGACAGGGAAACCCAGAAAAGTGATAGTAGTGATATATGTGCAGGAACCAAAAAGGCAAATAAACATAGAAAATGACCAGAACCACATCTGAAATCCCAATAACCAAGCTGTCCAATAGTGATATTAATGATAAACATAAAGCAACACTACTGACAAAGCGTAAAAAGGAAGATACCATGTTTGAAGGGCCAATGCTCTGTCCCCCTACAAAGTGAATGATCCCACATTGAAATAGTGGTGATCAGGGTTTTTGTCGTTTATATTGGGCAGGTTTGTTATGGCGTGCACATGTGCAGCAACAGTAGAGTGGGCACGTAGGAAAGGGCAACTGTACTGATGCTGTAAATGGGATACAGGGGGCTGCAAGGGGCACATACTGTGGTCCAGCTAGGGTACAGTGCGGACTAGGCAGATGCCTAGGTGGCACATAGGAATGTCAAAACTGTAAAGTAGCAAGACAGCAACTGACAAGGGTCCAACATGGGCATGAATGTGTGTCCCACAGTGTCTCAGGGGATATTACCCAGCAGGTACCCCCAAGGGCACATAACACTGGCAGGCGGTGCCGGGGGAAGCACTCATGTCTATGTAGGCACCCCTACCCGAGAACCCACACCATAGGCAGCTGCCTACCGGCACACTGGATGGCCTGGGACTGCGCACCACCAGCACCACTGGCATAAGCGCATGTCAGCATGGTGGCAGAGGGGTGCTGGTGGTGGAGGGGACAGTGACATCTGCCCACAGCAGACCATGGCCAAGCCCCGTTTAGGTGGGTGCCATGCACTGCAACAGACAAGGTCTGTCTGATGAACAGTCATGGTAGCCCCAGGGAATGATCTGCCCCTGTGGCAACAGTTTGGTGCAGTACACACAGCCAGTGTGTTCAGGAGCAGAAGGTCACAAGTTCAAGTCCCAGCTGTGGCTCCTGCCAACCCTGTCCCCATATTCTACCTAGTACTAAACTGTGGTAATAAAGACAGAACCTTTATTGCAGATAAAATAAACATGCCTGAAACACCTATATTTTACCCTACAGAGCACAGACACCATAAACATGTGCAGTCCCTAGAGCAGAGTTTCCCAACTGCAGTCCTGGAGGGCCAAACACCATTCAGGTTTCATGCTGTCCCTAATAAATATGTCTGTGCTGCATTTGTATGCACCGCCCCCATTGTATGCAAATGTATCTCATGCATATTCATTAGGGACAGCATGAAAACTTGAACAGTGTTTGGCCCACCAGGACCGGAATTGGGAAACTCAGCCCTAGAGAAGAGGCCAACAGGGGTACAAACACCCACACCCACAGGCTCCACTATTCAACGCCTCATGGAGAGTCAGGCTGTTGGGCCCTGCGCGGAGCAGCATCTCCCAATACTGGCATCTGCATACCTTAGCAATGCCGTCCTAAACTTGGGAACACATTCCGCATATATCAAAAGGCTGCTATGATTAATGTCGGATAACATATCCTAAGTTAAACACGATTTGTTGATAGAGATTCATCATAGCAACCTTTCTGATATCTGTGGAGTGTGTTGCAGTTATTGATTCTGACAGTTTTTACCACCCCGGGGAGTGACCCCAACAGTTTTGCATTTCATAGCAATGCCTGCACTGTGCCCAGGACTGGTGTGGCGGCCAGGGCTGCCACAAACCTCTATATTTGCACAATGCTGGCATAAGTGTGGGAGTGTGTGTATGTCTATCCAGTGTGTTGTGGCTGCCTACACCTTACTGAGCCCACACTGCTTGCACTGTTTCCAGTGTTAGCCTGTCAATGTGCATAATGAGGAGCAAGGTACTGTGGGTATGGCCCGGACAGGGTGCATCTGCACAGGGTATAGGGCTGTAGTGCCCGACCACCACTTGCACGGACAGGGTGGCCACAGCATGTCATGCTGGGAGGTCACTCTCACCCTGACTGAGCAGTGACCACGGCATGGCTAGGTTCCCCCATAGTGCTATACACTATTTTTCTTAAGTGATATTTATGGGTTCTCTTTTTTGGGGCCCAATCACTGATATACCTGCTTGGTGTGTGTGCTCACATCCTATTTTTGGGTGTACACAGTTTCTCCAGGAACATGCACTATGTACTAGCTAGCAGACTGTCTGCAGTTAGCATGTATATGGCTGGAATGCCTTGCAGGGTGCAGCGGGTGGCGACTGACTGTGCTCTCTGCTGTTGAATGCCAGATAGTTATGGAGGGCAGCTGAGCTACTCCAGCGTTCTGCCTATCTGCCATTGCCTTATGTGATGCGCACAGATCTGCATTGACTGCCCTGTAGGGTGCCTGTTCCCCAGCAGGACTGGGGCTGATGGTCCTCTCTACTGCCACCATTGCATAGATGTACAATGTGGATCAGTTAGTGGGAGATCCTGTTCCCCTCACCCTGAGCAACAGGGGCAGGTTGGGTGGTGCTACATAATCCGCTTTTGGGTCCAAACACCCCTCCCTTTCACCTATAACATGTGACCATGGCACCCACACAGGATATGCACTATTCTGGGTGCATCATAGTCCACAAGGGCTAGACGTGACTGGGAAATACAGATGGACACAGGTGCATCCTAGGTGTGTCTGCAAGGACTACCTATCACACACTGGCACTGATGGGGACCTGCAGCATAGCCTATCTCAGCTAAGCCAGGTGCTGCGGACCAGGTGCTGCGGACCTGGTGCTGGGTGGCCCACCTCACCCTCAGGGTGAGCACAGGACCTGCACAATCTTATGGTCTGTAGCTACTCTGTGCCAGTAACACACATGGTCAGTTCCCCCTACCAGGCCTAGGTGCTGTGGGGGTGCATACCCCATTATGTGATCAGCTGTAGACTGCTGATCTGCATGTGCAGTGCATCATGGGTATGGGTGGGTTTACCTTATCCTGGTAACCACAGCAGACAGTTTGTGTGTTGACGTGCAGTCTTTCTGTAGCCAGCCAGCAGTGTGGTAGCATCTATAGAGATGTAGCCTACTGGTTACTTCACTGACTGTGGAGGCATAGGCCATGGGTTCAATCCTGCAGTGGTGTAATCTGAAAAGGCTGTCTGAGGCATTTTCTTTTAATTTAAATCAGTGCTGCCAGCAGAAACACCCTCACAGTTCTGTAGCCTAAGGTGCCTCATAGGTGCCCTATAAGGCGCCCTATACAGCACTCTATAGGGCACATTATAGGGTGTCTTGGGTTACGGCCCCTTAGGTTACGGCACTGTGAGGGTGTTTTTGTTGGCAGCACTGTTTTAAATTAAAAGAAAATGCCTCTGACAGCCTTTTTAGATTATACCACTGCAGGATCAAACCCATGACCTCTGCCTCTACAGTTATTGCAGTAACCAGTGTGCTACATTGTTATAGCTTCTAACATTGCACTGGCATGTACTTAGGGTTAACGCGCGTTAACGTGCCATGGCGCCCACTATCACGCGATACATGTTCTTGCTACCTTAGGACTGGAACGCCCACTCCTTATATGGCATTCTTCACATTATCGCTGCAACTAGCGCCGGTAACATTAGGACTGTTTAGTAAACATACCCCTTAGTGCTGCTTAAGTGAACTGTAGGTAGAAGATATATATTTATTTTCTTAACAATAGACAAAACACAATATCAGTAACAATGCCCCTTTCCCACTAAACTTAATTGATCTAGCAACATGTGGACATGTGCTCATTCCAAATAATAATTCTCTTTATACTTGAGAACAAAACCAGCAATGAGATAGATCAATACAATAACAGCAGCTAGGGATGTCACTCTATCAACAATGAGCCGCCTGACTGAAGACCAAACACAGTTTAGGAAAACTATCCAGAGGATCATCATGAGTCGACACTGACTTGACAGCATTTAACAATAACAATTTCAAATCAGCCTCTGTCCAAATTCCGGCAAACTTAAGGTCAATGCAAGTTCAAAATAAACAGCAATTTTAGCTTACCCTGTAACTGCTGTCTGTATACTGGACTCTGCATAATGCAGTACCACAAGGATCACATTTGGTGACATAAAAACATATGTATAAACTAAACAGGATTAATATCTCACTGTGCTAAAATATATATAATTTTTTCTCAGTTGTTTCCCTGAAACTGAGATCAGGAAATCTTTCAAAACAAAGTGTACTTCCTCTCTGAAAACCAGACATATAATTCAAATGCAGGAAAACAAATGAAATTACCTTAAGACCCAATAATGAAACAAAAAAACCCAAGAAAAAATTGGTGTTAAACTTGTACTTAACTGGTATTAATAAACAAACAATCCTTTTTCAAAGATGGGGAAGCTGTGGAAGCAGAGGACATGGAATGAAGCTGCAAAAAGGGTGGTGAGTGCCTGGACTGCTCTTCTGAAAGAGGTGGTGGGGCAAAAACAGTGATAGGATTCAAACAGGCATGAGACAGACACAGAGAATGACTACATAGCAAGAGGAAGGAATCAAAACAAACATAAATAGCTTCTAAATGGAGAGGGGTAACCTGCCTGGAGTGGCACGTACAACGCCACAATTTTGGCACCTTACTGGGCAACTAAATTGACCATGCTGATCTTTTTCTGCTGTCACTTTCCATGTTACTATGCTACTTGATGAATTCCTATATTAATCATTTCTTTCTTTGACATTAAGGACGATACTGGAAAGGCATTTACAAGGTTCACAGACCTCTAAACCATGTAAATGCTGCTGAACGGGATATTCAACAGCACTAACATGGTTAGTGCCACTGAATATCCCCACCTAACGCGCTATATGCCCCGATGCTAACTGCTTAGCATCGAGGCATGTTGTGGGTGTTCCTGGGCATGTAATGAGCGGCAACAGTCGCTATCTAGGTAGCAGCGATATTGTACCACTACCTGGTTAGCAACGTGCAGGTAAAACTAGGGGATATGTTTACTCAACCACGGTATAGTCACCAGCGGTAAGGGCAGCGTCAAGGTGCCTAGAGCCATATAAGGCAGTGGGAGTGTAGGGGGCATGCCGGCGTTAGAGTGCCTTGGGCCATTTAACGTGAGCTAACAGGACCAAGTGTGGTAAGGTGACAACACGTCCTAAGGAGAGACAAGGCGTCCTAATATGTGATAAGGTGCCCTAACATGAGATAAGGTGCCCTATCATGAGACAAGGCGTCCTAAAGAGAGACAAGGTGCCCTAAGGTGGAAAGCATGCACCTTAAGGCAGGAAAATGGCTGTAACCCAAACGCTGAATGGAGCACCAAGGAAAGTCACTGTAAAGGTGATGGAAGGAAGGACAGGTGTGAGTTGATGGACCTGCCATATCGGTGGGTACCCTATGGGGCAGCCAGTAAAGCGGACGAGCATGTGGGAGGCAGCTGTACCGATGCACAGGGTGGTACCAATGTAAAGTGCTGCAATGTCAGTGTGTGACATAGGATGGGGAAGACGTGCCCACAGCGGAGGCAGAAGCGGCAGGATGTTTGCAGCGACAGGAGGACAAAGTAGTAGTGGTTATGTGCAGATCAGGCACAGGAGAGGCGAGCATGAAGAGCCATAATGCATAAAAGAGTACCAGTGTATGTCATGGAGTAGCAGCCTGCATAAGAAGATATGACTGTACATAGTCTACAGAGGCAGATAGATGGGCTGAAGAACGGATGGTGGCTGAGGAGAGGGTGGTATGGGCTGGCAGCACCGATCTATAGAGCCCTGACTGTTACATGCATGAAAATGATCTGAGTAGCACAGTCACAAAAAGAACATGTAGGAATCAAACCCCTGCATATGGAGCACTAACCAGTAGGCTACACCTCCACCCCTCTCTGCACACCAATGGCTGGATACAAAGAGACTGCAGGTCACTGCCTAGAATGTCTGTTGTGTGTGCCAGCATAGGGTAGCTCCACCAGTACCCATGATGTAGTGCACATGCAGAACAGTGGTCTACAGCTGATCACCGAATGGAGAATGCACTTATCCATCACCTCAGCTCAGTAAGATGCACTGACAGTGTGTGACACAAGCACAGAGCAGCTACAAACTGCTACTGAGCAGTTTCTGCAGTCACCCTGAGAACATAAGAACATACTGGGTCAGACCAAGGTCCATCAAGCCCAGTATTCTGTTTCCAACAGTGGCCAATCTAGGTCATACGTATCTAGCAGTTTCCCCAAAAGACACAGGTTGTGGGGTGAGGATGGGCGCCCAGCACCAGGTCCCCAGTACATGCAGTGCAAGAGATGGTCTCTGCCACTGGTGTTGCAGATCCCCATCACTGCCAGTATGTGGCGGGTATTGTCTGCAGTGTAATATGCCAGTCATCTCTGGCTCTGGCCCTATTAGACAGGGACCCACCTAGAACAGTGCATGTCAATACCCATTGCTGATGCCATGGTGGCCAACTACCTGGGGGGCATCTAGACTTGCATGAGGTTGTTACTAGGGTTCTATTCACATTACCAGTACCACTAGGAATAGACCTGGAGCACCTAATGTCCCAACCATCTGGGTTTATCATTCACCCACAGCAAGCACAGTCAGACTGCACCTGCTGCCCACCACTGAGTTTTCCAGCCATGCACATACCAACTGCGGACAGTCCACAGGTCAGTACACATTGCATGTGCACAGAGCAACCATGTACACCTAGGCTTTGGATATATGGCATGGGCACCCAGTAGTTGATGCGGTGATCAGGCCCCCAGGATAGGAGGTGCATCCACATCACTAGAACCAAACACTATATAGCACTATGTGAATACATAGTCATGCCATGGTCACTGCTCGGTCAGAGTGAAAGTGCCCTCCTAGCATGACATGCTGTGACCACTGAGGCCATGCGTGTGGCAGGCAGGCACTATGACGTCTCCGCCTTTCACTCTACCTCCAATGCACAGCCCATACTCACAATACTTTGTTCTTCATCATGCACATTTACAGACTAATGCTGGAAACAGCATAGACACTGTGAGGCTCAGTGAGATGTAGAAAGCCACAACTAAATTAATACACACACACACACACACACACACACACACTCTCTCTCTCTCTCTCTCTCTCTCATAATGTCGCGCTGTGCAAAAATGGGAATGGTTGGCACTCCTGCCTGCCACTTTGGTCCCGATATCATGTTGAACATTGTTAATGTGTGCTCCTTGTACAGGAGCTAGTTGTGTGCTCAGTGTGCCTGTATTATCAGCCTGACTATCCGTTTAGCTGTGGATAGTGATGCCTATCTGTGTGACTGATGAGTGTTTGTACCCTTGCTGGCCGATTCATTGGTGCACATATTGGTGCTGTACCTGCACTGTGGGCTAAAGTTCAGCCATAGGGACATGCAATGCTTAATCCACAGCCAAGTCCCAAACCTGTGACTCTTCACTCATATACTCATATAGAGAGGAGTGGCCTAGTAGCTGGGGCAAGTTACCTCAGGCCGGAAGGTCAGGGGTTAAAATCCCACTAGAGGGCAGCAACCTTGGGCTGGAAGTACTGGGGTTTCTAGTCCCACAGGTACTCCTTGTGGTCTTGGGCAAGCCACTTAACCCTTCATTGCCCATGTTCCCTGTAAGTATTAGCATATGTGTCTCATATCCCCTCATGTTAAATGTATCCCCCAATTGTGTTGTGACCACTTTGATTGAAGGATAAGGTGGTATACAAAACTGTCTAAATAAATAAATAAATAAATATACACACCAACTGTGTGTATTGAGCCAGACCTGGGGGGGGCAGAGACATACATACCTCCTCCCAACCATCTGCTTCTGCTCCCATCACAGCCTGCCAATGATACGTCTTGGGGGGAGGATGACAGCCACTGCTGTGGTACTCTCCTGGGTGCCTGCATGTTGCAGCTACCTGGGGGACTACAGCTGCTGGCACTATCAGCCTCTTCCCCCACAGCTGGGTTCTGTGGCAGTGGAAGGGGAGGGCCAGCCTGGATCTCTGCCTGGGGTGCCAGGATCCTTGGACCGCCCATTTGGCACATTGCCTTTACACAGCAGTAGCAGGACCTGCAGAATACCCCTTTGTGGAGAGGCTAAAAAGGTGGAGGCTCATCAACCTGGGGAAAAGACGGCTGAGGGGAGATATGATAGAGGTCTATAGATTATTGACCAGAGTGGAACAGGTAAACATAGGTTGCTTTTTTATGCCATCAGACTATGGACAGACTAGGGGACCTGCAATGAGGCTACAGTGTAAACCCATTTAGGTCTTCTAGGTGAAAATATTTTTTCACTCGATGCATAATCAAACCCTACAATCCATTACTGGAGGATGTGGTAAAAGCTGTCAGCATAGCTGGGTTTAAAAAGGTTTGGAAGGGTTCCTGGGTAATGGTCCATAAACCATTGCTAAAAAGGGCTTGGGCTATACACTGCTTGCCCCATTATAGTTATTGGGGATCCTATGTGTATTTTGGGGAAACTGCTAGGTACTTTTGACCTAGACTGGCCACTGTTGGACACAGGATGCCGAGCATGATGGACCTTGGTCTGACACAGTTTGGCATATTTTGTAGTCTTATGTTTCTATGTGCCATCTAGGCATCTGCCTGGTCCCCCTTGTGCACCAGCATCCCTCACTGCATGACCCATGTGCCACCTCCTTTGCCACCATTTGCACCATCAATATAGTGCCCGTTCATACTTGGGCACTATGATGTTGCTGCTAATGGAGCACTACTATCACTCACTTGGGCTTCCATCTGTGCATCACATTACAGATGTAAAATCATCTCTTTTCCTCACAAAACACCATTTCCACAAGGTTTTGAGTTGCATTAGGGTTCCTGCCATTAAGGTGCCTGCGTTAAGGGATCAAGCCTTGTTCCTGCCCATTCCCCGCCCATTGACTCCCACTCTCTGCCCTGTGCACACCTTCTCTCCGCCCACAGGTACTGTTAGCGTGCTCTAAAGTGGCTGGTACCATTAGCGTGCGCTAAAGTGGCTTTTTGGATGCGCTAAGGGCACAGATGTGCAGTTAGTACGTGCTAACGGCACACTTGCTACTTTACCGCTGTTTAGTAAACATAACCCTAGGTGTAGCAAAAGCTGGCCTAGTTTTACCAGTGGGAGCTAACTGGGTAGTGGTGCAAAATCGCTGCTACCCAGTTAGTTTCTGCAGCATCAGAGGCTGTGTGGTGACCCTGGATATTCAATGCCAGGGCCTCATATGACTCCGGCATTGAATATCCGGGGTTAGAGGTCGGTGGTGACGCTATGTGCTGTAGTGGCGCATAGCCGTCCCAATTGAATATTGGGCCCTAAATTTCTAAAATGTAGCTTTTTTGTGCTTTATACTTTGGTTTCAAAACATCAAGAAAATCACAACACAAACCACATTAAAAGTCATGCTGTTTGGGACTTGGCTGGGAAGTGTGTCGGAGGTACTTGGGGCCAATCCAACGACCCTTGGGACTGCTGTCACTGTGCAGTGCTGCTACAGGACTCCCTTGCCTTCCCCGGAGCACTGTACAGGCATCGGAGAGCTAGCCCACATGCTGCGAGGACCCCTGATTGGAGTTTAAAAGCTGCCAGTTCTCTTTCTACCTGGACTTGGCTAGGAAGTGTGTTGGAGGTACTTGGGGCCAATCCAATCGGCCCTTGGGACTGCTGCCGCTGTGCAGCGCTGCTACAGGACTCCCTCGCCTTCCCCGGAGCATCGGACAGGCATCGGGGAGTTAGCCCGCATGCTGTGAGGACCCCTCTGATCCTTGTTTGGTTTTTGTTGTCTATAAAGTTTCATTCTTGCTTGACCGCGGAGCGTGTTCATGGAGCGTGGTTCGAAGGGGCGTGTTCAAAGGGGCAAACCACACCCTTTGGCGCCCCTTTGGCATCACGGCGGTGTCACTGCGGCGTTAGTACGTTTCTGCTACCCGTGGTTGTGTCTGTTTCTTTCTATTTTGGTTTATTGTACTTGATGCCATCGGGAAACGAAAAGTAAAGGTTGGGAGTGGTGTCGGGGGTGGTTCAACCAGTATTGTAAAACTGGCTGGCCCCCTCGATAAACACTTTGCTCCTTTTTCTTTAACGCAGTCGTCTCCAGAGGGAGCCTCTCTGAGTTCGGGAGGGAGGTCTCCCCCACCCTGTCCTCTCCCTTCGTTGCTCTCTGCTTCTTCCGGGGAGTCCTCTGAAAAGGTAAGGGGGTCTAATTTTCCTCTGACTTTTCCTAATCCGGTTTCATTAAGTAGGTCTGGTAGTGCTGTTGAACTCCCAACCTTATCACCTGACACGGAGATTACTCTGAAGGATGTGTGAGGGGCTTTGAAATCTATTGATGATGTCTACTACTTTAAATGCTTTATTTACTTTCTCTCAGGAAGCTGTAGTTTCCCTGCAGCAGCTTGATGGGAAAGTGTCATCAGTTGATGTGGCACTTTCTAAATTGGAGGCTCAGGTTTTGCTCTTACACGCAGCTAAGACTGCGGGTATTAAGGATGCCTTGGTTTTGCATAATAAAGCCTTGGAGAATTCTTTGCGTTCATGTAACCTGCGTTTTTTGAATTTTCCTTATTCTTCTCTTCTTGCTCCCAAGATTCTGTTAGATAAATATCTGAAGGAAGCGTTCTTGATTTCTGACTGTTGAAGTTTCTCAGCTTTATTATATTCCCTCCAGCTCTAAGAAAGTTAATCCCGTCGAGGGGGAACTTGATGTGATAGAACCCACTATTTCTAACTTGACTGCCTTTTTAGAGGACTTCCTGGATTTAATCAATTCACGTTCCACTTTAATGATGACTTTTATGTCTAGAGAAATTAAACAACGTATTCTTTGTGCTTTTTTTAAGTATAAGTCTGCCAAATTCTGTGGATACTGTGTGAATGTTTTCCCTGACGTTTCCCGTAGCACCCAACTCAGGCGGAGGCTTTTCTTAGCTTTAAAGCCTCAGGTTTTATCGTTGGGTGCTACTTCTTTTTTCTTGCGCTTCCCATGTAAGTGCATCATCAATTATAATGATGCATCTTATGTTTTTGTAGATGTTACTCATCTGGAAAACTTTATCTCAGAGAAGCAGAGGACACTAGAGGTGACAAAGGGTGATTAATTGTAATTGGCCTCCTATCGTGGGCTTTTGCCTTAGTTGCAGTTTTTCGTTTTCTTATTTCTGATTATTAATCTTATTTCCGGCTGGGTTCCTTAATGTGGACTTTATCTATTTCGTTAAAATGTTTGCATATGTACAGTGATTTCGTGTATTTTTGATTGGCCTTTGTCTTTTTTGGTTATTGTAATTTGATCAAAATCTATAAATAAAAAAAAGCCATGCTGTTTGAGTCTTCTACAACCAAAAAACATTATCTTTATTCTTTTTTTTTTTACATGAGTCATTATACACCTTCTCTTCTAATACAAACAACTTATGCTTAAGGTCCTGGACCTTATTTTTTACCTCTATTGGGCTTTTTCATGTGCCATCAATTCCCACCATGTAAGGACGACCCATTCATGACTAGTGTGTGGTTCCCCTAAATCATTAACCACCATTTCATATTTTAAATATCAAAGCTTATCTTTTGAAAAGGTCCTTCCTAGGGGAAATTGAAGTGCTTCATTTCCACTAGTCATTGAGTGCCTTTGTGCTACAGGGTCTACTCTATAGCAATATCACCATGCTTAACATGAATACAATAAGACAGGTTGCCTTTCTTAAATGCTATAGCCCTCACCTTTTTTTTACCATTCATGAAACTTAATTTTTACTCTGCCAGCAACTAAACAAATTACCCATCATACTCACAGTTCTCCTGATAAACCTCTGACTTGCTTTGGAGCCAGAGAAAGAATCCACTGCACACCACCAACTGTTTGTGTCCTTTGCTCCTGACCGGGGGCAACAACACTGGAATTCTTCCTTGGCACTTGTTTTCCTATCTCTGGTCCCAGGGCTAGTAAGAACAAATAAAAACACAACACACAAAGAGTTATACCATAACTCGTAACTCCCCCTCCCCTGCTGTGCGCAGCACTTCCTTTTAATTACAAAACCTGCCACATTGTACAATTTTAGTTTTATCTTCTTACATCAAGCTTTGCTTTGTGCTTTGGTAATTTATATCTATATGTTACAGGTTAAAAGCCTTGCTGTTACAGTTCAAGCTATGCACAAACATATTGATCACTTCTAATCATGACAAGCAGTTAGCAAACATAAACTTTCTGTCTAGCATCCTGCATCTGTCTCAAGCTTTCTCTGCAAGATACGACCTTGACTGTTTCATAGCTATCCATAGATATCTTCTGTAACACAATCAGCACATTTCAAGTTGCTTTCATTCTCCAAACTTTCCCCATGAAACCCTAGTACCCCTCCTATTCCCTTTCTACAGTCCCTGCTTTGATTCTGTAAAGAATCAGTAAGAAAGAAGGGTTATTTGGAAATCTGAAGAGTTGAATGATGAAAGAAAACAGGGAGCAAGGTGGCTATGGCATGCTGCACATATTCCAGTCCAGGACTTATTTATTTATTTAACAGTTTTTATATACCGTCTTTCTACAATTCAAGACGGTTTACATGTAACATAACTGACAGTATTAACTGGACTGTATGCATTTAAAGACTTTCATGACAATATTATATACTGTACTCTCTTGCTACTAATACAAAATTCTAATACTATCAGAAAAGGAGGAAGAAAACCTTGCTTCTTAATATTTTCTCTGTTAAAAAGTCTCTCCCTATACATAAGACAGAGACTTAACAAGGAAATAATCTTATGCCTCTGGGAATGTACAGAAAAGGATTACAAATGTGTTTCCTTATTCAGTCACTAAACCAGTGGTTCTAAAACCCAGTCCTGGGGGACCACCAGCCAGTCGGGTTTTCCGGATATCCACAATAAATATGCATGAGAGGGATTTGCATATACTGGAAGTAGAAGGCATGCAAATCTCTCTCATGCATATTCATTGTGGATATCCTGAAACCCTGACTGGCTGGTGACTAAACTCCATGCAATTCCTTCTCAGCAGCAAACAGATGAATTAGGAAATGTTATAGTGCTATAAAGTTTGCAAAGAGTCAAGTGTGATTTTGTTACTTTGTCCCATAAATCTCACTTTCCATCCTATTCGTCCTGGGCCACAGCCTTCACCAGCATAAATCCACTACTATGCAACCTCCTTGCAGTACCCACTCATAATATCTTATGTGTTGAGTGGATAAGAAAACTAATTTATGGTTTATAGAAAAGGGAAAAGAAAAACATGTTAAAATACAATGCTGGGTCAGCCGAATACTGGGTGCTGCCATGAGGAGAGTCCTCTACTGGATTTCAAGTCTGGGGGTGCTGCAGAGACAGCATTCACAGGCCCTGTGGGGAGGGAGTTATAGTGATCGCAAAAGGAAGCACCTGGTGACTGAACTTAGAGCCTAATATATGGGTTTCAGATGGAGCCCCAGTGCATGGCTCCTGGCCTCAGGCTATTGATGCAATGACCAGAGGAAGAACAATAGGAGCCTCTAATAAACAGGGAAGAATCCCTTGGTAGCTGCAAATGAAGGCTTATGGTGCCAAAATCCAAACCCTGGTTCCAACAGAACTGAAAGAAAAGGAAGAAAGAAAGAGAAACTATGAACCAAACGAGAAATATCAGTATCAGGTTGTCTCTTATGTACAGCTTTTCACAATCTACCTTAATACAATAAAAGGGTAATTTTATAAAGCTTTTTCTGTGTGTAAAGCATAGAAAAGGGCTTTTATAAAATTGTGCAATTGCATGCACATTTAAAAAGTGCATGAATGGAAAGTGTGCACTTACTTTTACGTGATCTGGGGGGCATAATTTGAGCAGAGCAGAGGAAAACTAGCAATTTATTTATTTATTAAACAGATTTTCTATACCACCTTATCATTAATTCAAGGCGGTTTACAGAGAACAACACAGCATACCTGTAAAGTACATCCGCACCATTTCAGCGCAGGTGTAAATTATTGTATGGGTGTTTGTATGCTATAGGAACCAGATCGAGCAGTCTATTTTATACAGGCACATGTGTTGCCTTTATAATATAGCAAACCAACAAATCCTATATGCAACAAGTGCTCCACTCCATAATGTAATACTAAAGAGATTTTTTGTTGGACTTTAAAAGTGAGTGTGCTATAGAAAAGAGTCCTCCATTGAGTCCTTTTATTCTTGTTTAAGTGATCATGCAATAAAAACTGCTATAATTCAGCCAACGTGTTTCGAACTATAAAGATATTAGTTCTGCTTCAGGGCAGGCAGTACTTATCTAAACTCTTTGCCAGTTTCCACCCAGATCGTCTTTTCTCTTGTAGGAGCTGTATAATATTGGAACCTTTTCTGTTTGTGTAATTGCAGTTAATGTAAACCGCTCTGATGCTATTCAGTGTAGGGCAGTATGGAAAGTTTTAATAAACATAAACATAAACCCTTATATGTTATCGAACAAGCAATAGCCCCATATCACACCTTTTATAATATAGGCATCTTTTTGGACGTCTCACTTAGGCATCCTGTTATAAAATGAAACCTTAATAGTGTACTCGACATGTATTATTTTAGATGTTTTTGATGACGAGTCCAGCTTTAGATGGGGGCTATGACATCTCCGATGGGCTATTTTTGAGCTTTCATATGTGCAAAGCTAAAAGTTAAGTTTTCAAAGTCAAAAAGGGTTGTTGAATTGTTTCCTGTAAACCGCCCTTGATCTCTGGAAGGGGCGGTATAGAAGAAAAGCATAAATAAATAAAATAAGATAAATAAAAAAGGTTTATATCTCAAGATTTCAAAGCATTCTCATGTGTCTGGAAGTTAAAACAGCAACAAGTTGGAAAGTGCACACTTAGGTGTAACTTAATGATACATTTCCCCTTTCCTCCCTTTGCAGACTCAGGCATGTCTACGAGGGGGGAGGGGAGGGGAACTTGGCTGAAACACCCATGTCCCACTAGGGTGCAAGGGATGTGTGAGTGGTGTCGGGTGGGTGGGCATAGTGTGCTTAGAAGGTATGTGTGCTGCAGTGTGTGTGTGTGTGTGTGCGTACATTTGTATTTGTATAGCAGGAGGGGGTGTCTGTGCAGGGCCAACGCTACCATTAGGCAAACTAGGTAGCTGTCTAGAGCGGCATCCTTTTGAGAGTGGCCCTTTGCTACTGCTGCCACCTTTCTCCAGGACCTGCAGCAGTGGCAATAATTTTAAAATAGCAACGCAGCGCTTACCCAAAGCCTTCGACACTTCATGCGGTTAGTGCTCTGCTTTGAGCAGCCACTTCTGCCCCATCAAACAGGAAGTCTGCATTGGAGGGGGTGGAAGCAGCTGGTCAAAGTGCAGCACCAAAGGCACTCAGCGTCAGAAGCTTTGGTTAAGCGCTGCATTGCTATTTTAATATCATTGCCACCACTGCAGTTCCTGGAGAAGGGCAGCAGTGGGGTCAAGGATGAGAGCAGGGGGGTGGCAGGAACAAGGGTTCACCTAGGGTGCCTCATGTCCTCACACTGGCCCTGGCTCTATGTATCTGCAGTCACAAGCAGAGCAAGCACACTCGCAAGAAACAAGAGGCCACAAAAAAAAGTGAGTAATTTTATTTATTTATTTAACAGTTTTTATATACTGTCTTTCTTCAATTCAAGATGGTTTATGTAAAGGTAATGTAAAGGGTCACAGGTGCTTTATTCAAAACCCCTACACGTTTTGGCAGTATTGCCTTCTTCAGTGGGTAAAACCGCAAACAGAACAAATAAAACCAGATAAAACCATATTGACAATGATAAATAAGAAATAAAAAATAATTAAGTGAACAGCTAAATTGTTAATTAAATAATAAAAACCAATAGTATAACAGTTAAAAACAAGTAAAACCAGAAACAATTACAACTAAAGTAAAAGTAAGGCTGAGTGTGAAGACCATTCCATGAACCTCTATGGTGTTGAGGACTAAAAGGAGCAAGTGCTTTTGTAGCCGACATGTACCTTTATCTTTTATCTTTATCTTTATTTCACATTTGATATACCGCCTAGGCCATGGCATCAGGGAGGTTTACAATACTAATAACAATGCTGTGGAGCTAAGAAATGGAAAAGAATGCCATAAATTTATAGGACAGAGGAAAGATAGTCAACACATTAGTTATCAGCTAGAGAAGAGCAACAGGAAAAGTAGAAGAGAAGGGAGCTAATGTGGATTAGTAAATGGAATGTTGAAGGTTTAGTGAAATAGGTGAGTTTTAGAACATAAGAACATAAGATATGCCATACTGGGTCAGACCAAGGTCCATCAAGCCCAGTATTCTGTTTCCAACAGTGGCCAATCTAGGTCATATGTACCTAGCAGTTTCCCCAAGGGACACAGGTTCCACAATGCTTGTATTGGTTCAAGCATTGATATCCTGGGTCCCTTCTTAATAATGGTTTATGGACCTTTCCTCCAGGAACTTGTCCAAACCTTTTTTAAACCCGGCTACATTAACAGCCTTTACTACATCCTCTGGTAACAAATTCCAGAGTTTGATTACACGTTGAGTGAAAAAATATTTTCTTTTATTAGTCTTAAATAGTTTACCCTGTAGCTTCATTGCATGTCCCCTAGTCTTTCTATATTCTGATAACGTAAACAATCGATCTACGTTTACCCGTTCCACTCCGTTCATTAATTTATAGACTTCTATCATATCTCCCCTCAGCCGTCTCTTTTCCAGGTTAAAGAGCCCTAACCTTTTTAGCCTTTCTTCATAGGAGTATCCTTCCATCCCCTTTACCATTTTGGTGGCTCTTCTCTGAACCTTTTCTAAAATCGCTATATCCTTTTTAGTTGAATTTCTGATAGGAAGGCTCAAGGTGGATGGCAGGGAGTTCCAGAGTGCGGGAGCAACGCAAAAGAAGGCAACGTGATGAGTAAGTTCTAAGTGAGCCTGAGACGGTGATGATAAGAATAATCGATTGGCATGAACGGACCGGAGCTGGCGATAAGGAGTATGCAAACATATAAGATTGACCAAATATTTGGGCATGGAAGAATTAATAGCTTTATGTGTCAAGATCATAAATTTGTATTGAATTCTAAAGCGTAGGGGAAACCAATTGAGGTGAACGAGAAGATGAGTGATGTGGTCTGAACGCTTGGCATGAGTGATGATGCGTGCCACAGTATTTTGCAACAGCTGTAAATGCTGCAATTGATATTGTGGCAGGCTTACCAATGCAACATTACAGTAGTCCAGTCTACTCATTACTAAGGTTATTAGAAGGGTAGTGACTGAGGAGGGAGACAGAAGTGGACTAACTGCTCTGATCTGATGTAGTGAAAGGAAGGAACGGTGAATGAGATGGGACAAATGTTCTTGGATCGAAAGTGCTGAATCCAGAATGACACTAGATAGGAGAGAGAGGACACCAGAGTGGGAGCAGAATTGAGAAGAGGTGCTACAGAGGGGGAGGGGATACTGAATGAGAACCAGATGGCTGCCTATTTAAAGGGGTTGAGGTATAGAAAATTAGTTGAAATCTATGTGGACATATGTGTGAGGCAGTCATTAAGTGGTGATAGATCAATCGCAACAGGACTAGTGTGATAAAGGAGGATTCTGTCGTTAGCATAGTAATATGTTGACACGGGGTATTGCTGTACTAGAAGTGGCAGAGGAGCTAGGAAGATATTGAAAAGCAAAGGTGACAGAACAGAGCACTGTGGAACCCTACATACAAGGGGTACCGTGGCAGAAGAGACAGAATTATGTTGCATAGAGAAGGAACGGGCAGTGAGGAAGGAACGGAACCATTGTAACACAGTACCCCGAATCCCAGAGTCGTGAAGGCGTGAAAGGAAGGTAATGTGATTAACTAAGTCAAAGGCAGACAGTCGATGTACAGTTCATTTAGAAAGAAGAGAAGAACGGTTTCAGTACTGTGGCTTACACGGAATCCAGATTGGCGGGGATGGAGGACATTAGCGGATTCAGCGTGTAATGACAGTTTATTGAAAACCAACTTTTCTAGAACCTTAGTCAAAAAAGAGAGCTTTGAAACGGGGCACCAGTGGGGGTCCAGTGATTGTTTTTTTATAGAAAAGAGAGAGATGAGGAAGACATAATTATATAAGATCCCAATTGGGAAGCTAACGTATTCACAAGAACACACTGTATTTATAACTTGATAGGAAATTATATCTGTAAGGAATAAAATGTACTAATAAGACATCATGCCTTTCCTAGCTTTGTCTTAACTTTTTTTTTAAAGGACTTTAAAAAAGATCAAACATTGTTGTAAGCTAGTTCCAAAACAGGCTTTTTAAATAAAGCGAGGGAGTATGTAAATTCGCCAAGGTATCATAGTTCTCAGAACCCAGAGGATGCCAAAATTCAACCGCATATAAAACAGTATTATCCGTTCAATGTTTATGAGACCAGATGATACCTTTAAGAAAATCTGACTACTGCACTAATATAAAGGGCTAAATGTTTTTTTTAAAAAAGGGGATTGAATACACCTCAGTGGAGAGTCTGATGAAACACTGTAGTGCTATAATATGGAAAATACTAGCATGTACTAATGATAAGCAAAAGTCGATTCCCTGCTTTTGAAGGCATTTAAATATGCGATACTAAGTGGGTCATTCTAGAACATGAATAAGGGATGTCCAGAAGCGGTAGGGATGTGTAACTGGCGAAAATGTCCCCTACTGTATTCCGAAACACTGCTGACATGCACGTCCAGGGCGGTAGCACGTGGAGTTAAGTACATGAGTGGGAGAGGGCGGAACAGGGGCATGGTCAGCCGCAGAGACGTAGAAAGCTTATTCCCAAAAGGGCCGTGTATGTATGAGATGTATTCCGGAAATGCCCACGTTATACCTGCTGAAGCCAGGTATAAGGCTCAGACTTAGAAAATATTCAGCTCTGCCCCGCAATGTGTCCCATATAGGTGAATGGATGTGACAAGTAGGTTCTGAAGTGGCGCCAGTGCAGTCAGGACAAATACAAGGTGCAGTCATAAGGTACAGAGAGCAGAACTGAGGAAATGTTCTGGGTAAAGAAACATATCGAGGGGCATCTTGAACAATTTTCATAAGACTGTGTTCGTGAGAAACTAGCTAAACTTAAAGTAGACAAAGCGATGGGACCAGATGGGACACACCCTAGAATACTGAGGGAACTTGGGGACATTCTAGCAGCTCCACTGACTGACCTTTTCAATGCCTCATTGGCAGGGCCGGCCCGTCCATTGAGCAAGAATGTTGTTTGCACAGGGCCCCGCGTTTCAGGGGGTCCTGCGCAAACAACATTCTGCCCATCAGCCACTTTAAAAGAAAAAAGAAACTTGCTGCTGCTGCTGCCACCGTGGCAGCGAGAATGAAGTGTCTCCTGCAGTCAAGTGTCTCCCGCGGGGCCCCCACCGGCTGCCTGGCAGAACCCGCCTCCATCACTCTCCTCGGCGTGGCTTTCAGAACCGCAAAGGGAAAGTGTCCCTCTCGCGGCTCTGTTAAGCCTGCCGGGGCTGATGCGAAATTTCCCATCAGCCCTGGCGAGCTTAACAGAGCCACGAGAGAAACTCTCCCTTCGCAGCAGCAAGTTTATTTTCTCTTTTAAGGTATCCATGGGCTGATGGGGGGGAGGGGGGTTAGGACTGGCAATGGGCTGGGGGGGGGGGAGGACTGGTAATGGGGTGATGGGGGGTTACGACTGGTAATGGGCTAGGACTGGAAATAGGGTGATGGGGGACTAAGACTGGTAATGGACTGATGGGGGGTTAGGACTGGAGGTGGGCTGATGGGGGGGTTAGAACTGGTAATGGGCTATGGGGAGGGGTACGACTGAAAATGGGGTGATGGGGGGCTTAGGACTGGTAATGGGCTGGGGGTTGCTAGTACTGGAAATGGGCTGAGTGGAAAGGGGGACGTGAACTGCAAATAGCTGATGGGGACTGGGGCTTGGAATGGAAATGGGCTATGGGGGGGCTAGGACTGGAAATAGGGTGATGGGGGGTTAGGACTGGAAATGGGCTTGGGGATAGCACTCTTAATGGGCTATGGCGGGGCTAGGAATGGAAATATGGTGATGGGGGATTAGAACTGGTAATGGGCTATGGGGGGATAGGACTGGAAATAGGGTGATGGGGGTTAGGACTGGTAATGGGCTATGGGGGAGGCTAGGACTGGAAATAGGGTGATGGGGGGTTAGGATTGGTAATGGGCTATAGGGGGGCAGGCTGACTGGTAATGGGCTGATGGGGGTTAGGACTGGTAATGGGCTATGGGGGGGCTAAGACTGAAAATGGGGTGATGGGGGGCTTAGGACTGGTAATGGGCTATGGGGAGCTAGGACTGGTAATGGGCTGGTGGGGTTGCTAGTACTGGAAATAGGCTGAGTGGAAGGGGGGCTTGAACTGCAAATAGCTGATGGGGAGGGGGGCTTTGAATGGAAATGGGCTGTGAGGGGAGGGAGTTAGGACTGGAAATGGGCTGAGTGGTGGGGGAGAGCTAGGACAGGAAATGGGCTGATGGAGGGGCTAGGATAGGACTGGAAATGGGCTGTTGGGGGGTGCTAAGATTGGAAATGGGCTGTGGTGGGGGCTTGGATTGAAATGGACTCATGGAGGGGCTAGAACTGGAAATAGGCTCATGGGGGGCTGGGATTGGAAATCAGCTGATGGAGGGACTCGGATAGGACTGGAAATGGATGGGGGAGCTAGGACTGGAAATGGGCTGATGGTAGGGCTAGGATAGGATTGGAAATGGGCTGATGGGGGGGGGGGGCTAGGACTGGAAATGGGCTGATGCGGGGACTAGAAGGGAGTGGATGCTGAGTAGGGCTGGAACTAGAATGGAGCTGATGTTGGGGGAGGATAAGAATGGGATGGAGTTGGGAGAGTGAAATGGAGAGGGAAAAATATTTTGTGTGGGAGGGAAGAAAAATCTACAATTGGCCGTATATTGGCAGAGTAAGTGGGGATTGAGGATGGAGGGGTAAAATTTGAGTGGATGAAATAGGAATGAGGAAAGAGCAAAAGAAGAAAGATTACTATGTTAAAGCAGATGTAGAGAGAGAATGGGAAAAAACTAGAAGAGAAAAGAAAGGACAAATGGACAGCAGACGATGGAGAGTTAGCAGAAGACATGAAGAAACCAGAAGTGGCTGGAGCAATTGCAACTGAAAAAGAAATGCACAAAAGGTAGAAAAATATCTCTTTATTTTGAATTTATTAATTGGAATATGTCAGCTCTGGGAAATATACATCATTAACGTCTGCGCTTTGTTTAGTACAAGAGGAAATTAATTTATAGTTTTATTTCTACAGTGTTGTTGTACATTCCAAGTTTGGCTTTTGGGGTTCCCAATTTAATTATTGTCTTCCTGTTTCTAAATTGTGATTCCTTGTTTGGTGATGGTGTATGTTCTGCATGTATAACTGAGCTAAGGTATTCTGTTTATGTAATTCCTATTTGACATTGCCACTTGTTCTCTTTCCCCAGTAGGTCATGTATTGTTACTCTCTGAAATGTATTGGTTTAATATTTGCAGTGTTGCCTTTTGATAGGTAGAGTATGGTGCTTTGTGAGTCCTGGTAGTGCTGTTATGATATGGCGGGTTTGCTATGGGTTTAAATGGGCAGTGTTTGTAGTAGTTTCTAATGTGCCTGGCGGTTGGCACTGGATTATAGTAATGTAGAAATCTTTTAGTCTTTCGTTATCCATACACTCATTAAGAGGCATGTTTACTAAAGGTTAGTGTATGGTAACTATATGCAAATATTTATGCAAATGAGGCCCCTTATGCAAAAAAGGCCCCGCACTGAGTCTCCGCACATGGCCTCGCACCCCCCTTGGGCTGCACCTGCTCATTGGAGTCAGGAGTGGTGCCAAAGTAGTAGAGAGAGGCTCATATGGTCACTTTACACAAAAATGGAAGTAAGGATGTGGTTGAAAACTACAGGCCGGTTAGTTTAACTTCGGTGGTGAGTAAATTATTGGAAAAACTGCTGAAAGAGAAAATAGTGAGGTTTCTGGAGACCAGCAGATTACAGGATCTGAGGCAGCATGGATTCACCAGAGGCAGGTCTTGTTAGACAAATCTGATTGATTTCTTTGATTGGGTTACTAGGGAGTTGGACTGAGGGAGAGCCCTAGATGTGGTGTATTTAGATTTCAGTAAAGTCTTTGACACTGTTCCTCACAGGCGACTTATAAACAAGCTGAGCACCCTAGGGATGGACCCTAAAGTTACTGCTTGGGTTGGAAATTGGTTGAGTGGGAGGCAGCAAAAAGTACAGGTAAATGGAGCTCACTGAGGAGAAGGAGGTTACCAGTGGTGTGCCCCAGGGATCTGTCCTTGGTCAGATTCTTTTTAACATCTTTGTTAGTGATATAGCGGAAGGGCTGTCGGGTAAAGTTTGCCTCTTTACAGATGATACCAAAATCTGCAATAGAGTAGACACCCAGGAAGGTGTAGATAACATGAGGAGGGATCTAGCTAAGCTTGAAGAATGGTCTAGAATTTGGCAGCTGAGATTTAATATTAAAAAAATGCAAGGTCATGCATTTGAACTGCTGCAATCCAAGGGAGTGATATAGTATAGGAGGTGAAGTACTTTAGTCCACTAAAGAAGAGTGGGAACTAGGCGTGGTTGTGTCTGATGATCTTAAAGTAGCTAAACAGGTAGAAAAGGTGACAGCAAAAGCTAGAAGGAAAGAAGAATGGCCAGCAGAAGAAAGGAGGTGTTAGTGCCTCTGTTTAAGTCTTTGCTGCGACCTCATTTAGAGCGTGCAATTCTGGAGACCGCACCTTCAAAAGGACATAAACAGGCTGAAATCAGTACAGAGGGTGGCTCCTAAAATGGTTAGTGGTTTCCTCTCATCAAGAAACATATAGCTGCATTTAGTTGCTTTGTACATAGTTGCTTTTTGTACATAGTTCTCATGTTCTCTGTTTATGAAACCTGTTTAATGTATACCCAGTTTATTGTCCTGTTCATTGTAAGCACTGATCAATCTTTGTGACGTGTAGTTTTATGTTCATTGTAAACCGCACTGATGTCAAATAGCGCGGTATAAAAGAAACTGTAAATAAAATAAATAAATAAAAATTATAAATCATATGAGGACAGACTTAAGCTCTGCTACAAGGGGACATGGGATGAGGGTGAAAGGGGTTAGCTTCAGGAGTGATATTCAGAAATATTTCTTTATGGAAAGAGTGGTGGATCCGTGGAACAGTCTCCCAGTGGAGGTGGTAGAGATGAGGACAGTATCTGAATTCAAAGAAGCATGGGACAAACACAGATGATCTCTAAAGGAAAAAAGGGGACTGTTGTAGTGGTTGATATGGAAGGACAGACTAGAGAGGCCATGTAGTCTTTTTCTGTCAACATTTTTCTGTGTTTCTATCTAAACACACTTGCAGCAGTATTAAGAAGAGCAACAGTGTCCAATCAGACCATGCACCTATGCACTGTATATGCCAAAGGAGACAATCTATGGGACCCCAACAAAACTATGCACATAAAGATGGGATTGCTGATGCAGGGAAAGTATGAATAGGAGCATGGAAAGGATACCTTTTGGGGTTAAAACAGGAGATCAGATATGTAGCCCTGGTACCCCATGTGCGTATGTTATGTCATAGCTGATATGTACAGGTGCAGGGTAGCCCTCTGGCAGAATCATGTTGCTGTCACAGAAAGTGAGAGTGTGTGTGTGTGTGTGTGGTCTGAAGGGTGCATGCGGGGAGGGAGCTGGTGTGGGCTGCAGCAGTTCAGGGGGGACATGAAAGTCTGGCCAATACCTGGACCATATGGATGACCACAGTATCACCAGGTGCCAGCGTGATGAAGCAGGCAAAGACAGAGGGGGCCCACCATAGCCAAATGTCCAAACATATGCCTGGCAAAGATAAGGGACCTCATAATAGGGCACCCAACAGTGCAAACAGCACTAATGCATGCCCATGATGCACAGTGTGCTATTGAGCATATAGTAGTGCTGTATGCAGACCTGAATGCCCTTAATCTGAGGGACACTAGTAATGATAGCAATATTTCCTGACATGTAGCCACATGGTAACCTATGCTGGTACCATTTGGAGTATTATACACAGGGTACACCATGTACAGCAGATAGTGTTGGCAGCGTGATAGGGCAACCACACATCCGTGGTGTCTGCCACTGGCAGACACGACTGATATAGTGCCAACATTTCCCGGCCTATCCCTTTGCAGTGCACACCCCTATCCAGGCCAGGATCCATGAGAGTTGAGAGAATGGGGACATATCTGGGGTCTGGCTACCTGGTGTGATGGCACAGGGCCACCCCCTCATGTCCACACAGCCCTGACTGGGGAGCAGTGTCACAAAGCTGACTGTGGGAGGGAAGACAGGGTTGCCCAACAGATAGTTAATATATACAGACTGACATACCCTAGATGGCACAGGTGTAGCTGCTGTAAAGAATTCCAGTACCTAGATAGGTATGCCTCAGATGCCATAGCCAGAAGGCCCCATGATAGCCACAGCAACTACCATTGATCATTTCTATAGCACCAAAAGGTGTAGGCAGCACTGCACAGACACATGTAACAGATGGTTTCTGCCCAGAGGGGCATACAATCTATTTGGCACAGACAGCACAGCAGCTGTGAGCAGGATATGTGCAGGGGGAATGGACTGGAAACATAAGGGAGCCTAGGTAAATAATTTCTATAAATAGCAATGTCAGCTCGCTGACATTCCCCTGTAAATTCAGCAGTATACAAAAGTATACACCCTGTAAATAGTTCTGACAATTTACTGTTCTGTTATATGTAAAAAGTTAAGAAGTTCTTGTTCTATGTAATGTTATGCAAATGTATGCAATTGTTCCATGTAAACCGCCCCTGATCTCTGGAAGGGGCGGTATAGAAGAAATAGATAAATAAATAAATAAATAGGTGGATCAGACCCCAAAGTGGCACCAATGCAGTGGGTGCCCAGCCGGGATCTGAGAGGGTCCAGGGACAAAGCATTCCTGACAGACTCAGGTATTATGTCCCAGGAATATGGAACAGCAGGGTGAGGGCAGCGATGCCCGGATATGGCTGTAGAAGAGAAGGGCACAGATAGATGCAAACAAGCAGAAACTCTTCATGGGAAGGGCTGTAGGGAGAGATATGATGTGGAAGGTCAGAGCAGTAGAATGTGTGCACATATAGGCCAGAGGCATAGCAAGGGCAGACATATGTTGCTCAGCAATATTAGGCAGTCTTCAGGGACCTGTATCCCTTGGGGTGTGTGTACCTGGTGAGGGTCCATCCCAAGCCATCTAAGGCGTGTCTGTAGAGATGACCAGGGTGGGAATCACTGGGGCTGCCTCTGAATGTGACATACCATGCGATGCAAGGTATGTCTCAACATACAGTACAAGTTGACATTTACATTCTGGAACCCCATATAGGTTTGCACTGGGCCTAGCTAGTGCCCCACAGGGCATGTGGGGGATTGAGATATGGTCCAGGCTGCTGCAGCTATAATATCACATTGGTAGTAATGTCGACTGTGCGTTAACACACAGCTGCCTGTGACAGGCAGTCTAGGAGATGCATGTTCTATCCGAGGGGTATGGCGTCAGTGGGTACAGCGTGGGGATGGACAGGATCAGAAACGTCTAATGTTCCAGAATACAATGTACATGGGGATGTTCAAAACCATTCCCCATGTCCAAAGCATGGGGGCAGCTGAATAGCACCCCCAGGAGCCCCGCAAAACACAGTCTCTGGTCCCGCAGGCACATGCAGACCCATGGATACAGAATCAGGTGCAAACAGTGCTGATGTCTGAAATAGATATGTCCGCGGGCCGGACGTACACATGTGCTACTCCATGGCTGCTCCAACAATATGGAACAAACTCCCGGACGATTTGAGGGCAACAACAGACCTCAAAGACTTTAGAAAACAGCTGAAGACCATGCTGTTCATAGAACACTATGGACACATCACATAACCTCAGAGAATGCATAACTCCACATGATACCTCCTACCACTGTATGTATAGAAAATGTTTTCTGGCCCCTTTGTATATAGCGCACTTTGTAAATAGCTCAAACTAATCTCGCACTCAACACAACATACACTCAGTGAAGTTTCTCCCTCACTGCATGTATAACACGCTCACTTTACCCGATTGTTTGCTGTGATACCACCTTGATTAATAAGATAATGCGGTTTAGAAATACTGTTAAATAAATAAATAATACAATCATAGCATGATATGTGACTAGGGGAACACCGTGGACCTGCCCAAGATCCCCCTCAGACTGCCCACACCATCCCTCTGGGGAATGTTAAGGTGGTACGCCTCCTGACAGCAACAAGACACCTAAGAGGGCAATTCCATATGAAAGGCAGTCCACACATGTTACTGCTGCTGTTGTGATGTGGGAATGCCTCTGAAACAAGCCTCCAATCTGTTTGCGAAGATGTATGCTACCATCCATATATGACTATGTAACAAATAAATGGACAAAGAGGATGCACAGAGATTGAGGTGTGCCCCATAACTGTGAATGTTGCCACCATAATAATGGTAACAAGTAAATTATTCCCCTGGGGTAGGCCACTGAATATGTGTGCCAATGGCAGAGGCAGGTATATGGAGAATAGGTCATCTGAAAGCTACAGTAGAATCCTCTGCTCCAGAATGAAAGGGGACCTAATGTCTGTTGTTCCCCCAGGTGAGATATGTTAGTATCTAAAGCAAATGTGTCCCCCAGATGTAAAGTCACACAGGCCACTGTAGGAAAGACATGAAATATATGGATGTCAACTGCCAGTGGTGGAAGGATGACCAATGTTTAAAATCCCAGCCATGTTTCGAGAGAACGATGCATTCCAGAGCTGTGATATGAATAAGTGGTACTGCTGGAAATATGTCCAAGGTGTGACTGCAGCGAACCAGATGTAGAGTGTAATATTCAGCTGCCATCGGTAGAGCCACACAGTAGAGGTTAGTAGGAGCGAAATCCACCCATGCACTATCCAGATCGTGTCATGGTGATCAGACAGATTTGCAAGTGTATGATATGTATTGGATGTGTCCTGAACACAATGGCCCCCTGTGTGTAACCCATGCAGGCCAGGGTGAATGAGAGCTGTGGATGCAAAGAACTAGCACAGGGGCTGGCCTGACATGGCACATGCCTGACCAGACCCAACACCATTGGCCCATTGAAACACCAATGGCTAGAGGTATGGGACTCGATGCTGGATAAGGTACCACAACACCCTCATACCTGTCCATGAAGAGTGATACATGACGACTATGAGCAGAATGTGATGCCGGCAATGTGCGCTATAGTTACTGGCAGCCTTGCATCTCACATAGTGGATGTGTAGCACACTGGAAACAGCACTACCCGGGAACCACCACCACCCAATGTGGCAATATAACATCCAAAGCACCACACTGTGAACATAAGAACATAAGATATGCCATACTGGGTCAGACCAAGGTCCATCAAGCCCAGTATCCTGTTTCCAACAGTGGCCAATCTAGGTCATATGTACCTAGCAGTTTCCCCAAAAGACACAGGTTCTGCAATGCTTGTACTAGGTCAAGCATTGATTTCCTGGGTCCCTTCTTAATAATGGTTTATGGACCTTTCCTCCAGGAATTTGTCCAAACCTTTTTTAAACCCAGCTACACTAACAGCCTTTACTTCATCCTCCGGTAACAAATTCCAGAGTTTGATTACACGTTGAGTAAAAAAATATTTTCTTTTATTAGTCTTAAATAGTTTACCCTGTAGCTTCATTGCATGTCCCCTAGTCTTTCTATATTCTGATAACGTAAACAATCGATCTACATTTACCCGTTCCACTCCGTTCATTAATTTATAGACTTCTATCATATCTCCCCTCAGCCGTCTCTTTTCCAGGTTAAAGAGCCCTAACCTTTTTAGCCTTTCTTCATAGGAGTATCCTTCCATCCCCTTTACCATTTTGGTGGCTCTTCTCTGAACCTTTTCTAATAACGCTATATCCTTTTTAAGATACGGCGACCAGAATTGCACACAATATTCAAGGTGCGGTCTCAACCATGGAACAGTATAGAGGCATTATAATATCTTTTGTTTTATTTTCCATTCCTTTCCTTATGATACCTAGCATTCTATTTGCTCTCTTGGCTGCCGCTGCACACTGGGCCGAGGGTTTTAACATGTTATCCACAATGACGCCTAAATCTTTTTCCTGGGTGGTGGTTCCTAATGTGGAACCTTGCATCATGTAACCATAGTTTGGGTTGTTCTTCCCTAGGTGCATAACTTTGCACTTGTCCACATTAAATTTCATCTGCCATTTTGATGCCCAGTCTTCCAATTTATCAAGATCCTCCTGCAATTTTCCACAATCCTCTTGGGTTTTAACAACTTTAAATAGTTTGGTGTCATCTGCAAATTTGATAACCTCACTCGTTATTCCACTTTCCAGGTCATTTATGAATATGTCAAAAAGAAGCGGACCCAGCACAGATCCCTGGGGTACACCACTATTCACCTTTCTCCATTGGGAAAATTGGCCATTTAGCCCAACCCTCTGCTTTCTATCTTTTAACCAGTTCCTGATCCACAGTAGTACACTGCCTCCTATCCCATGACTCTTTAGTTTTGCCAAAAGTCTCTGATGAGGGACCTTGTCAAAGGCTTTCTGAAAGTCCAGATACACTATATCAACCGACTCACCTTTGTCCACCTGTTTATTCACACTTTCAAAAAAACATAACAGATTAGTAAGACAAGATCTTCCTTGTCTAAAGCCATGTTGGCTGTCTCTCATTAGGCCATGACTGTCTACATGCTGAGTAATTTTATTCTTTATGATGGTTTCTACCATTTTTCCCGGTACTAACGTGAGGCTCACCGGTCTGTAGTTTCCCGGATCACCCCTTGAACCCTTTTTAAAAATTGGTGTTACATTGGCGATCCTCCAATCTTCAGGTATTAGAGATGATTTTAATGATAGTTCACAGATTACTAATAGCAGGTCTGCAATCTCATATTTCAGTTCTTTCAACACCCTTGGATGTATACCATCCGGCCCAGGTGATTTGCTACTCTTCAGTTTATCTAATAGTTGTAATACATCTTCCCGATGTATCGATATTTCCTTCAATTCTTCTGCACCTTTAAATACCACTTCAGTCATGGGTAACATCCCTACATCTTCCTCAGTAAAGACCGAAGCAAAGAATTCATTCAGTCTCTCCGCTATCGCCTTGTCGCCTCTTAGTGCCCCTTTAACTCCTCTAATCATCTAATGGTCCAACTGACTCTCTCACAGGTTTTTTGCTACGAATGTACTTGAAAAAATCTTTATTTCGCGTTTTTGCTTCCGCAGCAAGCTTCTTCTCAAATTCTCTCTTTGCCTTCTTTATCAATGCCTTGCATTTGACCTGCCAGTGCTTGTGCTGTTTCCAGGTTTCATCCTGAAAGATGCTTTCTTGGCAACAACAGCCTCTCTGACCTCACCTTTAAACCATGCTGGCAGTTTTTTGGACTTCCTTCCACTTTTCTTAAAGCGTGGAATACAGCTGGTCTGGGCTTCCAAGATAGTATTTTTCAACAACATCCAAGCTTGATGTAAGTCTTTAACCTTTGCAACTGCTCCTTTTAGTTTTGAGGCACACATTTCTGTCCACAGGAGTGCACCACATGCAGCAACCACATCATACTTGTCAGAACAGGCCAAGGAAAATATCTGCACGACACAGCCAATGACAAGCAAATGTATCCAGGACAGTCACCACCAAAGCCACTGGCCAACAAACAAGACAGGAGGCCCTGAATGGGTCACAGTATCATCAGTGTCCCAAGCCCATGGGAGCCCCAAAGCACACACATCCTGAGCACAGACAGCAGCCCCAGCACCCTATGGAGGGTGCAGAAGCCAGGTAAATGGCACCCCTAGCAGCCTAACAAGATCAGTTGTGGACAGAGAACTGATTTTATGGCAGTGGATGTGTGTCCAAGCAGACCAAGATGGAAGAAGATGGGAGGAGGGTGTGACAAATGTGGCAATGGTCACAGCATGGTCAGGTACCCCATGCATGCGGTGATGGTGGTGAATATCCCCAGCAGTGACCTCCAGAGTTGGCACAGAGGGGCACTGGCCATCAGACTGATATCACACACACCAGGAACTGGGACTGGAGAGTGTGTGGCTGGCACGGACATATCAATGTGTGAATCCCATAGAACATATGTGTCCATTCCATGCAGAATGATGTGTCCCCTGCACCCACCCAAGGCCAGATCTATGAGGCAGTGCTAACTTGTGGACCCACCCACTCCCCAACCACCCATGCCCACCCACATGCCACAATTTCAAGCATCGTTTACGGTCTTATTGTGAACGATTAACTACTGTATACTGTAATGACAAGTCGTTCAGTATCAACACAATGAAGAATGGAAATAGTCTTAATAATTTCCTTTTAATCAGAAGCACTTACTACTAATAAGAAGGTCTCAGACTCATTGCGGCTATACCATTCAGACTCACGTCTTAAACCGGTATCTTGCCTTATAGCATCAACGACCTTCAAAAGATTTCCCCAGTGGAGCCACCCGTTAGAAAGCCAATGTATCATAATAGAACAGCTTTTACAGCTTCAACAAAATCCTAAGTGTGACACTTAGCTTTCAGCTAATGAACTCTTAGCTCCTCTGGCACACAGACTTATGCTGATCCCGACGCCTGTCCCAGGTATCGTGTATGCGTTTCACGCTGTCTGTTTCCTCAGGGGATCCTATAATGAACTTTCTAATAGTGCTTGTATGCTGCCCGCGTCCTGTAATTATAAAACCCAAATCACGCTACTTTTCTGTGTCAACTGCTCGTACCTTTAGGGTTACTAGATCCCCTGAGGATCCTCAGAAGTGAGGATTTCCCAGTTGCACTGGGATTTCCGGACTTCCTAAATTGACGTAGCTTTGGTAGCTGCACTGGGATTTCCTGGCTTCCTAAATTGACATAGCTTTGGTAGCTCATCTCGGGAATGCGCTTTGGTAGCACTATGCATAATGGGGACGTCCCGCTGGGCCTGTGGTAATACCCTTTTCCTTCTCTGTGGCTTGTGTAATTGTGTGAGCTTGGCAAGACACCCCTGCCTCAGCCTGAAGCGATAGCGCTAGTGACAGTTGCTGGCAGAAAGCAAGTGACCAAGCGTGCGATTGTTGGATAGTAATTAGAGGATGGGGGGGTCCCAATGTAAGGGGACCGCTCCAGAATCCGCGGGAGTGCGTGCGCTGCCAAATGTTGTGATAAGGTTTAAAACTGCAGCTAAGAAGGCATCCTATTCTCGCCGTACCCCGGTCCCTCCTGGTGCACCCCCGGCACATGGGGAGATGCCAAAGGAATACGTAGACAGAGTGGCAGAGGGTTATTATACTAATCCCTGGGTGGATAATATGGCGGGGTGGACAGAAGATTTACATAGCTCAAATTCTTTTCCCAGGGAGGGTAGCTTCTCTGCCTGGCATTTAGATATGATTCGTGGATTGTGTCTTGGGGATAAGAAAGCTTTTCCCTTTTATTCCGGAGACCCGAAATGGCCAAAATCTTATATGAAGGAATATGGTACTGTATGGATACAACTGGTTCCTTATTATAATGGTCAGCACCTACCGGTGCTTGACTCACCCCGGGAACTGCCTCTGAAATCGCCCCAACCCCAGGTGTCCTCCTCCCGGGTGCCCACAGCCCCTCCGCCGTATCAGCCCATTTACCCTTCCCTGGTTGGATCGGCCGCTGTTGTAAAGCCAGCCAGAGACTCTGATTCATTAGAGGACATTGTTCTGGCGGCGGCTGCTTTTACCGTGCACCCCCGGTAGTAATGGCGGGGCATGCCCCCACCCACCGGGAATTACCCGTAGATAAAATGTTTCATCAGATATGTGCTACTTATGAGGCTGTGCATGGCAGGGTGGAGGAGCATGAGGCTGTGCGTGGCAAGGTGGGAGCCTGCTGGTTCGCCTCCACCGTCACCCACTGCCCTATCTTCTCCTGCCCTGCCTTCTCACTCATGCCCATGCTTGACTGAATTTGGGCCCGCCCCTGCTGGTTGGGATGCGCCCAGGGAAAACATGTATCACCAATTGTGTAAGACATCTCAGGAGGTCTCTACCGGGAGTTTGGGGATGCGAGTGGGGGCCAGAGGGTACGCTGCTTCCCTGGTCCCTTTTGCCCCACTGGAGTCCCTCTTACCCCCCCCCTAATTCCCCCCCTTCCGATGCCTTCAACTGAAGATTGGGTGGGGGAACAGGAACAGAGTAGGGCTAGGGCTCATAGGGATGGGCTTAGCCCTTATAACCCCTTTCATAAGCTGGATTCAAATGACGTGAGAACTTCTAACAGTGATAGAGTGACAGGAGACCCTACCTCTAAGGGCCATATATACACCCAGTACCCTTTTTTAACTATTGGTAACCAGCTTGTTGTTAAGCCCCTGGTCCCGCCATCCTTTCTTCTATTTTACATCATGCCCAGAACCCCATGAAAACGCCAGCTGCCACTCTGCACTACTTGCAACGTATGATTCGTGGGTTTGCAGTGTACGGCGCAGGACTACCGCCTCATTATTGAGGGTGTCCTGGGGTATGATGAAGAAACCCCATTTGATTTTTCTAGAGTTAAGTCACTGGTGAACCCTTATGAGACGCTGGATGATTCTAATTACCGCCTCCGATATCCCGAGGTGATAAAAAAGATGTGGGACGAAGTGTTAGAAGAGTTTGAGCGTTTATTTGTGGTGAAACAGAATCTTGCTGCATCTATTGCATGCGTGCAGGAACCAGGGGAAGGAGTTTCACAGTTTGTGTGAAGGTTTCGTAAGTGTTGGAAGGAGGAGGCAGGTTTATCACAGGAAGGCCTGATGGCTTCGATGTATATTCAGACGCTGTTTGGGGCTATGCGCCCCGAAGTAACTGTAGCATGTAAGCGAATGATAGATGCTTGGTTTAGCATGACTCCAGCAGTATTAGAGAAGGTAATATTAACGAAGGAAGCGGCGGGATGCTTTGCAGATATGGATGTTAAGAAAGGTAAAATTTCTCATGCTTGGCAGCAGGATATTGGTTGCCAGCAATCCTACCCCGGGGGATATCAACCCCTGGGGCCTCAGTGGTCGCAATCTCAGGGGTGGAGGGGACAGCGGAGCCGGTTTCGAGGCGGGCAGGGTGGTGGAAGAGGAGTAGGGCAGGGAATATCTAGGAATCAGATTTGTTTTCATTGTAAGCAACAAGGACATTGGAAAAATGAGTGCCCTTATGCGGCAGGTAGCGGCCCTGGGCCGACTCAGGGGGGGTGGGCCTTGCCCCCTCCCGCGACGCCATCGGCACCACTCCCTCCCCCATTTAGTAGCCCCGCAACCCGTTATCCCTATTACATGGCAACAGCCCCCGCAACGCCCATAGGGCTGCCCTGAGGCAATGGTTCCGATCTGGGTTCAGTTAACGGGTGGATGGAAGGAGCCCCCTTGTTGTACGTTGTGCATTAATGGCCAGCAAGTCTCCTTTGTAATTGATATGGGAGCGACTTGCTCTACGTTGCATGCCTCTGTTTGTAGGGAACTCTTAACACCAGGTCCTGCCTCAGTTGGGATAAATGGAACCTCTACCCCCAAGTGGATTACACCCCCGTTGTCTGTCTCCATGCTTGGTAATAATACTGTTCTGTTTACACATTCATTTATGATTATTCCCTCCTGTCCAGTGAGTCTCTTGGGGCAGGACCTGTTGTGTTGCTTAGAAGCAGTAACTATTAGTAATTCAGATGGCTCTTTTGCCTTGCACTCTCCTTTTTTATTAAATATGATTTCTACAGAGGCGCATGGGTTGTCTAAGGTTCCTCCTAAACTCTGGGCCACCTCCCCAACTGATGCCGGGTTGGTCCCCTGTACGCCGTACGTGGCACGTTTGAAGGATCCTCAAGCTGTCGTCTGTATTCAACAGTACCCTTTGTCTGGCCCTAAGGAAACTGCCTTGCAGACCATGGTCCAGGATTTTGTCACAGCAGGTATTGTAGTTCCTACTGTTTCTCCTTATAATACTCCTGTGAATCCCATCCCTAAGGGGGATGGGTTCTGTTTTACCCAGGATTTACGGGCCATAAATCAGCTTGTTGTCCCACTGGCACCGGTGATGCCCGATATTTCCGGGCTACTTACTCTTATTCCTACAGAAGCCAAATGCTTTACGGTTATTGATTTAGCTAATGCCTTTTTTAGTGTACCCCTGGACCCCATCATACAGCCTCTTATGGCTTTCACACATGCAGGCAAACAATATACCTGGACTCGCCTGCCGCAGGGATACATTGATTCCCCGGCGGCGTATTCTCTTGTTCTTAAGGCATCAATTGAAATGTGGCATCCGCCTTGTTCCTCCACCCTTCTCCAGTATATGGACAATTTGTTGTTATGTTCTAAAACAATCACAGAATGTGAAAATGACTCTGTATCCTTGCTCCGCCAGCGCCTTAGTGGGTATGAGGTGACTTTAACAACTACTGATGGGTTGTCGGTTAAACAGCAATCCGCTGCCTTTACCCCGATGCTGGCCTTGCAGGCCTTAATGCACCCAGTAGATGATTCTGAGTTGCCCCAAGAAGAACTTGCTTGCTTAAAGTTGATTAACTTTGAGACGTTGGTACATCCCGATTTGCCCTCCTCCCCGCTCCCGGACGCTCCACATATATTTGTGGACAGGAGCTGTGTCCGTCCCACAGACAATGCCTACATTGCTTCTTATGCCATTGTAGAACTCCCAAATATTTTGCATGAAGCCCAGTTATTACCTTATGGTTCTGCACAAGCTGCAGAATTGGTAGCGCTTACTAGAGCCTGTGAATTATTTGATGATAAACGTGTTAACATTTATACAGATTCCAGGTATGCCTTTGGGGTGGTGCATGATTTTGGTCTCTTATGGGGCATAGGGGTTGGAAAACGGCAGACGGTAAACCAATTTCTCATGCACAATTGGTTAATGAATTGCTGGCCGCCTTATGTAAACCCAAAGAAGTCGCCATTATTAAATGTACCGCACACAGATATGACACTTCTATTGCCTCTCAAGGTAATGCCTTAGCTGATCTTGCAGCCAAACAGTGTGCACAAGCCCAAATTGAACTTTTACGTAGTAATAATATCTCTCAGGGCATGCCAACAGTTTCTTATTATTTGTCTGATCCTTTACTGTCTGAGTATTATGTTTCCCCTCTTGATCATTCTTTTCCTCTGCACCACTTGCAGGCTGCTGCAGATCCCGAGGATATTATGTATTGGGAACAGCATAATATGAGTTTAAATTCAGCACAGATTTGGCAGGAAAAAGGGGGGGGGGGGGCGAAGAGGGCTACCGAAAGTGGCAGCCCCTCTCTTAATTGGTCAAGTACATGGGGTAGGGCATAAAAACAGAAAGACGGTTCTTAAGGAGTTACAGGAAATATTTGTTTGCAGAGATTTGCCTCATTTAGTAGAATCACAACTGAGTCAATGCTTAGTATGTGCTAGGAATAATGTTCAGAAGGGAAAAGCAATAGGACAATTGCAACATTTACCCCCACCCCAAGGCCTGTTTCAGGCCCTACAAGTAGATTTCACATGTATGCCACGATCGATAGGGGGTTATAAGTATTTGTTGGTCATTGTAGATAGGTTTTCAAAGTGGCCAGAGGCTTTTCCCACGACCAAGGAAGATGCTAGAACAGTAGCAAAAATTCTCTGTAAGGAAGTTATTCCCCGTTTTGGGTGCCCCCTTTCTATAGATTCTGATCAGGGACCAGCGTTCACCTCTAAGGTGTTACAACAGATTACTCAGATGTTTGCCATTGATTGGAAATTTCATGTCCCATATCACCCACAGTCATCAGGGATAGTAAAACGAATGAATCGAACAATTAAAGAAAAATTTAAAAAGGCTACACAACACGCCCCAGGAAGGTGGCCAGTGTATCTACCGGCTGTATTGGCAGAGATTAGGCTAACCCCTGGGGCATCTGGATTCTCTCCTTTTGAAATTCTGATGGGACGACCCTTCCCCTTCCCCTGGAAATGGCCCATGGGAACGGTGATAATGGCGGATGACTTGTTGCTGGCACAGGAAGAATATGCCACACAGCTAGCTAAATATTTGTGCATGGTGTCTGAACAAGTGTACAATGCTTTCCTTTTTCCTTCTACAGAACCGACGAACCCATTCCGCCCGAGAGACCGTGTGCTGGTAAAGCTGTTTCATAAGAAGGGCCAGTGGGACCCGCCATTTGGAGATCCGGAGGAGATTATTGCAGTTACTTGCACAGCCGTGCTGACTTTTAAGCATCTGACCTGGGTACACGCCTCACACGTCAAGAGTGCACCAGAGGATTCCTGGAAGACGTCTGACTCACCCCAGCCATGAGGACCTTGGATGCAGGCACATCGGACAGAGAACAATGCAACTTGGATTTAGGCCCTGCAGAGCTCCACCACTTTTATGTACTCTTATACACCTGTTTCCACGGTGGCTGATGTACCTGAGCACGCCACCACCGACCTCCAGTTTATAATGTCTGCTTAACTGTCCTTCAGAAGACTGTTTGGCTGTTCTTATAGTGGGCCTATGCAGGCCCAAAGGGGGGATTGATAGGGGAAAATAAGGCTTAAAGTGTGTGTGTGCAGCAAGACTAAGAGGCCCGCAGGGGGAAAATGGGAATCCTGTACATATCTATATATGGAAAGGAATGTGCTGTGCTAAGACAAATTGATTGTTCTACACAGAGACGACTAACATCTGTGAAGTTACTGATAAGCTGTGGTGGGCCTTAGGGGATGAGTTGATGACGTATGTATATATTTCTGTTAATGTATAAAAGACAGACAGCCCCTCTAACCTGTGGAATAAACTTATATACTACTTATATGCGAGTGTGTGTGTTTGTTCCCCTGGAATTCCAGACAGAGAAGGTAAGGTGATTCCTTGGCCCAGGGGATTAACGGACGTCCCGAGGGTAAGGGGTATATAGTGCAGGGAAAGGAATAACCCACACTTACACCCTCCATCCCCTCACTCTTGCTCCCACCCTCAAGTAACTCCCACCCCCCCCCCCACATGCTCCCCCTGCATGCACCCAGTACCCTCATCCTTGCTCACACACTTCTGCCAATATTGCACCCCCCACCCATTCACCCTGCATGCACACAGACCCCTCACCCTTGCTCCCACCCTCCTGCTGCTCACATACCCTCACACACTCACCCTGCATGCACACAGACCCCTCACCCATCCTCCCATCCTCCTGACACTCACACACCCCCAAATGCTCACCCAGCCTGCACTCAGACCCCTCACCCTCACTCCCACCCTCCTACCACTCACACACCCTCACACACTCCCCCTGCATGCACTCCATTCCCTCACCCTCACCACCATCCTACAGCCACTCATCTTTCCCATGCACTCACTCGCTACCCCCTCGCCACCCCTGCCTGACCCCTCAGCCTGTGTTGCTACAACCTCCCCCACAACACTCCATGGGGCCTCCCCAGCCAACCTCCCTGTCATACCACATACCCCCTCCACCGAGGGCTAGATGATGATGATGAGGGTCCAGGGGTCGCCCCCTGTCTCCACAGCACCTGCACATGGCGTCAGTGGTACCTGGCCGCTGCCCTGATGCACACTATCCCACAGGTGTGTTGTGGGACGCAGGCCCCCCTGCCCACTGCCATCAGCTCTGCCCCCTTCAGGGGAGGTGGAGGAGGAGAATGCTGCCTCCCCTGCTGGGCCCTCCTTGTCCTCCTCATCATCCGCAGATGGTGTTGGGCTGGACAAGAGGATGGGGTTGGTGGTGCACTGCTGCTGCCCCCACTGGTGGTCATGGTACTGCTCCCACTGGGGCTGGGGAGTGTATCTACACCGGTATCCTCCACGGTGTCAGGGGTGAAGCCATCAGGGGGTGGGGGTGGGGAGTCCTTCTCCTGCTGTGCTGCCACTGTGGGGGACAGAGCTCATGGTTAGCTGCATAGCTGTGGCATCTCTGCTTCATGTCTGACAAGTCATCTATGGGCAGCTGGGTTCTTGGTGTGCTAGTGGCACAGGGTGCTGTCATTCTGGGCCCATGGGTGGTCATATTAGAGGTTCCTGTGTCAATCTCTGGACAGTGCTTCTGTCACTGCCACTGTGGTGGGGCAGACAGGCCTCTTTGTGTCACCTTACCATGCTCAGTGCTCATACCTCTCTGTGGGACATCGTGGTGACTGTGCCACACATGCCCACACCTTGCTCTTCCTGTTGCTGCACTACTATGGTTGCTGGGAAGACAGGCACATACATGGGGTGTTCCAGCATGTCCCAGCTCTGCAGGGGGTGGGGCAGTGTGGGCTGGGACTATGTATTGTGGGACCCTGGGGGCATGCTGTTTCCATGGTGTCCATGTCACAGCAGTGTGAGCTCATATATGTGGTGCCCTGCCTCTGTATTGGGGGGCCTGTTGGCCTGCTGCTCAGACTGGGTTTCTGCATAGCTACCCATCCTGCTCCTCCTGCATCTGCTGCTGGATATAACTTATCAGCTGAGGACACATGCTGAGGATTGTGCAGTATGTCACACAGTATGCCTCTGTGTCATGTAGTATCTGGAAATGCCTGTGGAGCAAAGACACACTTCATCATTCCCCAATGCCAGGGCATACACCTGGCTACTCATGGGGGGGGGGGGGGGGCGGTGCTGTTGGTGCTGTGCGCATGCACATCATTACCCTGTCCCCATCTGCTATCGGTGGCAGTCACCTTACCATGTCATGCCGGGGAGGGGGGGGGGCTGTATCTGGTCATTGAATTTGGTGTACATGCACAGGGCCCAGTTCCCTCCCCTCATAGGGCCTTGGAGCACTCACAGGTCTAGCTTGCTGGTTCTGTGCCTGACCCACAGTGTTCAGGGTGCTGGGTTTGCCTCCTGCCTGGGGGCCTGTATTACTTCATTCTGCACCTGTAACATTCACATTGTGCCTCCCCTCTGACTTGCTCTGCTCTCCCTTCCTAGGGGCTGGGAGCACTCATAGCTCTAGCCTGCATCCTGTTCTCCCTTGTTTACTGGGCCCCTGCTGTGGGGCTGCTCTGTCTATGCTGTGCTGTCACTGTGCAGCCTGTCTGTTTTCTGCCAGGGGCAGATCCTGACTTTCCTTGCCCTTCCTCTCTACCTTGGTGCATGCCTGTTTCTGGGTCAACTTGTGTGCTGCTCCAGCCTGCCTACTTCTCTCTGCTTCCAGGTTTGTCTGTCTGTGTTGTGATGTACTTACTGAGCGAGGGTGGTCCTGATGTGTTCCCAGCCCCTGCATGCTGCCTTGTGGGCTGGCTGCCTCTGCCCAGTGGGGAAGAGAGTTTCATCCTGCTTCAGGACCATGGTCACCAGCAGCCTTGTCTCCACCTCGCTGAAATTAGGCTTCCTGGTAGCCATGTTGATGTGTGCGTTATGATGGGAGGGGGGTCTTCTTCCTGTTCCGGTCGCACATAGTCTGCAGGATATGGAGTTGGCGACATTTTCAGGGTTGCAAGTGCACGGGGTGGCTGGAGCAACATGGCCAGTGTGCGCATAGCCTACACATGTGCGGGGCTCAGGAAGGAGCAATAGGCCACCAGTTAGGCGTGCTTCCCCGGAAACAGCCACATGCTGATTCTACATCCCCATGTGTGTGTCTACTGTGGAATCAGTGCTGTGCGTGCGTGCACGTCATCTCTGGAGACATGCTCGGGGTGCAGACGTGCCCCTTTCTGAATCGGGCTCCACATTTCCTTATTTACTGTATATTGTACTTTATCTGAGAACCTGAAGTTGATCCTGATATTCCAAAGGCTTACAGAGGGAGGAAAAAACCTTATGTATCGCTTCTACATTCATTCTGAACAAACATCGTTGATTGTCGCTTTTAACCTCCAACTATTGCCAAATAACTCTGTCAAATCAAACAGCGTTGTATGCATGTTTAAATAAAGCTGACTAATCTATCAGTGCAAGGAGCTATTGATTATGAAATAATTTAAAAATAAACTCACCCCAATGAGATAATCTTCCAAATTGCCCTAGCATTGGAGTATCTTCCAAATCACTGGAGCATTGGAGCATTCGTATGTAGAGGACTCAGTTTCTCACCAAACCGTCAAGGTCAAAGGGGAGAGCAGACTGGATGAAAAATTCAAAAGGATTTCCAAACAAATATAATACTATACCGAATGATTTTTCTTCAATATGTAGGCTAAATTAAATGTGGCATAATCCATGCCTTGATGATTTTTTTTTCTTTTTAGTGCCATCAAGTCAGTATTGACTCATAGTGACCCAGCTACCTCTGGGTTTTCTTGGCAATGTATCACCAGCCTTTTCTTCTGAGGCAATGGAGGGTAAAGTGACTTGCCCAAGATCACAAGGAGTGCCAGTGGAAATCAAATCCTTGATCTTCTGGGTACCAGGCAGTTGCTCTAACCACTAGGCTACTCCTCTATGATAACACATACATAATTGGCTTTTTATGATAAAACACCGGACTCAACATCCTGATTAAACAGCCATAGAGCTGTATGAAAATTAAAATTGAAGATAAAGTCATTTGCAGGCTCCCGTTAGAACAGTGGAACAAAGGAAAACATCCCAATCATGCAATATAAAATAGAGTACCAAGGATAAAAGATGGTAAAAAGACTAAAGATGAAATGTAAAATGAAAAATAAACAATGAACATCCCACCACGGGTGCATAATAAACTATAACCATGTTGGATATGAATAAGAATAAAAGACAGTAATGAATTGAAGGACACACTCATATTCTGAACGGTCCAAAGTCGAAAAAGGAGCCGAAGAACTCCAACTACAATGACAGAGAACGCAGTGGCTTAGAAGACAATGCCACAACTTCAAAAATTAAAATAAAATAAATTAAAATAAAAGTAAAAATAAAAGTACATAAGTGTGTATAGGAATCCTCCAATGAAAAGATTTTGCATTTTGTTAAAAAGATCAATACATGTTCCTATTAAACAGCAATAAAAAATCATCAATAAGAGATCCATAAGGCACTAAAAAATTAAACGTACATGTCTGAAGTCCATAAATAGATTGTGTCCAATTGTTAAAATAGAATAAATACTAAAAGGATAAAGCACATTAGGCATAATAAATTCACCAAAAACACAGCCTAGGATGAAAAGCACATTGGTTTCTAAAACCCCAAGGGCTTAAAAACAAAGAATGTCGACCTAAATAAAAAAAGAATCCAAAAATATAAATAGAGATAAAAAGTTAAAAATAAAGACAAGAACTTTGTCTCCTGCCAATTCTTTGCTGTCCCGGGTATGGACAGACAGACAGATGGGCTTCCCAATAGCGCTATCGCTTAAGCAAAACATACCTAATAAGACCCCACATTTTGCAGGAAAAACATGCTGAAGTCCAATACTTCCAACTTCTGATTTTGGAAGGACTTACGCATCCGATCTATTTTTTTAATGTATGTTATAACTAGTAATGGAAAGGTTTCTTCTTAAATGACTGTATGAAAGCAAAGCATACATCATCAAGTGAAAAAGAGTTGCCAAGAGCCCCAGGACAACAGTCTGCAGTGAAAGTTTCTAGAGAAGAAACTGATAGCAATTCTGATAGCAATTCATTGATTCTGTTTGATTCAGTGATATTTTAAGTGTTATGTGGCCCTTTCACTAAATTGGGTTAGGTGTTAACATGACAGTTGGCATGCTAACAGTTTATGCTGGTGCTGCACTACAGTTAGCATGACATCTTAGGAATCAGTGTGTGTTAATTTAAGATGTTTCTCTGCATTAATTGCATGTCAAATTGTTGGGAACATCCCAAATAGTTAAGGCAAAGAGTTTGCAATTACTGTGTGTTCTATTTGGCCAATAATTGCAAAGACTTACTGCAAGTTAGTGAATAGGCTCTTATGTGGTATAAAAAGGGTGCATTGCAGGCTTTGAAGAGTCACAGGTCATGCCTGAGCCACTGTGTATCAATAGTGGAAAGGTATACAATGGATTCACACTGCTCATCACTCACTCATCCTCATCAACAGAGGTCCATTTCTCCACATTTTCCTAGCTCCGATTTATATCTACTGTTCTTGTCTTGTTAGAGTCACTGCAGGAAACCTTCCTAGATTGTTAATTTGTTGATTGACACAGTTTATTTTAAGATGAACTGCCAGCACTTCCAAGAGTTTCTTGCCAGGACATTTCCAGTTAGGTTTGCAGGTATATTTGCACTTGAGACCTCTTTGTCCAGTTCTTCAACAATTCCCCAGGTGCAGAAAAAGCTTTAAGTGCCACTCCTTCTGTCCATCTCACCAAGCACCAGGCCTGTGGCTGGTGCCTGCGCTATCACTCACATTTGGAAAAAATCTTTATGTCTAGATATGACTAAGGCTACAGATAGCTTTTCTAATCTCTGGGCTCTTCAACTTAAAAATGCAAATATGATTGTCCTTGACCCTGCTGCCTGGTTAACCAGATTGACATAAGAACTTTTACATTCCCCCGATTCACAGCTCTTTGGAGGTAGAATTATATCAAAGAGTAAAGCTCTAATTTCCAGAGAAATATACAGTAATTACAATTATTCTATACTGTTGACAGTAACATCCTGTCTTGTTGCTAAGTAAAGAGGGGAGGAATGTGAGTCATAAAACCTCCGAACAAATCAGACACAGCAATCTTTTATGAATTGGCTTGTGGGTATAGCATCTCAGTGGATCTTCAACAACAGAACTTTTTTTTCACATCATACACTTTTATGACTCCCCAGCTAATAAATACCTCACCTTTGAAACATGGTAATATTTGCACTTGGCACTGTGATGGTTAATAAAAGATACTGATTTTATTATTTACTGAATGCCATTTAGATGCACATGAAACAGGAATATTTCACATTTCTTCAGAGAACAGAGATATGTGTGACGACCAAAGGAGAATATGGAGACTGATTCACTACACTAAGGAGTTAATGCATAAAATGCACACTTACCACACCTCACATTATTTCTAAAGGGGACTATTCATTAATTACACCCATTATCAGGCATAGATGATCACGTATCACCCTTTAGTGAAATGACTTCTAAGTGTAGAAATGCAGTGCTATTGCCCAGAGCAGTGCACACACAATCTGCGTCTTAGGCTGGATTAGCCTCTGAAAGAATAAAACGGCAGGTCTGACTTGACCCAACACAAGTTTCATTCCTCTTGTTTGTTCTACCATTCTGACCATTAAGACAATTAGCACTAATAATGTACCAAGGCTTTTCTGCACCTTCAACTAGATGCACTGCTTTGACTGTATAGTAATACTGTCCCATATCTGATAATTGCTAATAAAAATCTTTGCATAGAACCCAAGAATTCCCCCCCCCTCCAAAAAAAAATCCAACAACCCACTACACACCATCTCCTTGCATTCCCAACTGTGTCAGCTCTTCGGGAAAATTATTTAAATCAAGGCATGAAATGTCAGGTCCATCCTTACTTCCTACCCTGAGTGAAAAGAAACTTACCATATTGGGGTGTGTGGGGGGGGGGGGGGAGAGGGGTGGTGTTGGAGAGAAGGAAATTTGATCAGCTTTTTCTGGAATATATGATGACAATCATTATCTAATGTTTTTGGTAACAGGTCCTGTTCAGACTTCATTATAGCTTATTGATCCATCTTTTTCCGAGATCTGTCTGCATCTTTGTTTCATAATAGTCAATATTGAAGAGCTTCTTTCTGAAATGTTCCAGGTTCCATTCTTTCTATATGTTGTTTCCATAGTTCTTTATGATATTTGAACTTTAATTGTACAGAACAGATATATTATTTAATTATTTTTTCTCTGCTTATTCCTAAGCATATCTTACACAGTTTACAGACCTGTATACCATGTAAATTGTATTTATTTAACAGTTTTTTTATGCTGCTTTATCATTTAGTCAAAGTGATTTACATTGTAACTTAAACTTGGTAATGTACATTAAACAGGGACATTGATAACTTGGATTCTTCTGAGGCAATGGAGGGTTAAGCGACTTGCCCAAGGCATGCTAATAAGAATCAAACTCTGGTCCCCAAGTCAGTGTTCTAACCATTAGGCTACTCCTCTACTAAATGTCCTTAAGTAGGATATTCAGCAGCACTAACACAGTTAGTTCTGCAAAAATCCACAACTGCCTGCTCTACATGTCCCGATGCTAACCGCTTAGCATCGGGGTGCATTGGGGGCGTTCCAGGGCAGAACGGAGGCAGAGCCAATCGTTAACTGGTCAGCGGTGATATCAAGCCACTGCCCGGTTAGCAATATGCAGCAAAAGGCCAGGCGCAGGAAACCCTGGCCTAAGTTTTGCCATGTATCGCTAACTGGGCAGCAGCTCAATATTGCTGCTGCCCGGTTAGCAATCGGGTTATGTGGTGACCCTGGATGTTCAATGCCAGGGCCAGATATGACCCCAGCATTGAATATCTGGGTTTAATGTTCAGCGCCAGGGGCTAGCCACATTAGCAGTGCTAGCTGCTGCTGCTGAATATCTGACCCTACATTCTTTACCTATGCTACATGTGATAGTGCCACAAATGGTCATGTTGGGAACTGCTTTTCAGGTAGGTAAGGTTCACCTTATTGTTGGCTCCTACCTGCAAGTAAGACGCAGTACTGTAAAAATGATCAGTTTTAGTGCTGTCGTGTGATCAGTTTTAGTGCTGTCGTGTCCTAGAGAACACCATGCAATGAGTTCCTGCCTCTGTCACATAGATTTTTCTTACCCATCCCTTCTTCCCCTTCCTTCTCTATCTTCCTGCCACCCCTCATATCTTCTGTTACCTATCTTAGATATGCTTGCACTCTTTTTCTTCCCTTCTCGGTACTAAGTCCTACCCTGGCTGTCCTTCCTCACCCACTCCATTCTTTGCATTCCCTATTTCCCCTTCATCCCTGTGCAGTATTTTTCTTTACTCTTTGTTCTGTTTCATCTCCCCCTGCTCTCTGTATTTCCATTCCTTTCCCATTGCTATGTCACTCTTTCTTCCCCACTCATGACTTTCTCTCTCTCTTCACTACCATTTGCTCTCTTTCTCCTGTCCTCACTTCCCTCTCATAGCACCATGACACCAGTACAATGCAAGCTGCTATGAGAAGCAGGCAGGATGTACTTCTTTCAAGCACAGCTGCTCCCATTTCTTCTTGCATTGTTAATCAAAAGGCCAGAGAAGGAGGCGGGAGCAACAGTCCTTGAGGGAAACACTTCCTGTTTCTCAGCCTCCACAACCTATTTGGACTTTACTGGAATTACTGCCACTGATGACTCACTTCGAAACTCTACATATTTAATCATCAGTAGCAACCAGCAACCAAAGTTTTGTGCCCTGATTTAAACACTAAAAGGACTCAACTTTTAAGGCATGCGATAGCACCAGGCATTTTTCCTTGTAGTGCCACAAGCACATAGTAGATCCACCAGCAGCCTCTTCCAGCTCTCTACCTGGAGCATGGCAGCTGTGCCAGCCAACCAGGGACAGAGTGATGGTGCTGCTGGGCTTGGAGTGCCACCATGCTAGAAATTTTCTACCAGGATGTTCATCAGAAAATATCTGTGTGCCAGAGAACATTCTTACATCTATGGGGGAAAACTGAACAAGCTAGATTACTACATATCCCTACATAGAAATTCCATGCTAAAAGAACACCCGACCCAGATTATACACTTAGGGGTATTTTTACTAAACTGCGGTAAAGTAACAGGCGGTAATGGCAGCGTTAAGGTGCCTGAAGCCATATAAGGCAGTGGGCGGGTAGGGAGCGTCCTGGTGTTAGGACATTTTGGGCCATTTAACATGCGCTAACCGAAAAATGTGGGGTAAGGTGACAAGCATGCACCTTAAGGCACAGTAAGGTGACAGGTGCCCTAAGGTGACAAGTAAGGTGCCCTAATGTGGGATGAGGTGCCCTAAACTGAGACAAGGTGCCCTAAGGAGAGACAAGGCGTCCTAAGGTAGAAAGCATCTTAAGGCACGAAGACAGCTGTAACCCAAATGCTGGATAGAGCACCAAGAAATATCAATGTAAAGATGATGGAAGGAAGGACAGGTGGGAGTTGATGGACCTGCCATATCGGTGGGCACCCCTATAGGGCAGCCAGTAAAGCGGACGAGCAAGTGGGAGGCAGTTGTACCGATGCACAGGGTGGTACCAATGTAAAGTGCTGCAATGCCAGTGTGTGGCATAGGATGAGGAGACGTGTCCCCCAGCGGAGGCAGACGTGGCAGGATGTTTGCAGCGACAGGAAGACAGAGTAGTAGTGGTGACGTGCCGATCAAGTACAGGAGAGGTGAGTGTGAAGAGCCGTAATGCAGAAAAGAGTACCAGTGTAGGCCATGGTGTAGCAGCTTGCGCAAGAAGCCATGACTGCACACAGCTGACAGAGGCGGATGGATGGGCTGAAGGAAGGATGGTGGCAGAGGAGAGGGTGGTATGGGCTGCCAGCACTGATGTGTAGAGCCCAGACTGTTACAGGCATGAAAATGATCTGAATAGCAAAGTCACAGAAAGAGCAAGAGGGAATCAAACCCCTGACCTCTGCTGATGGAGACATTGCACTAACCAGTAGGCTACACCTCCACCCAGCTCTGTATAGCAATGGCTAGATATAAAAAGACTGCGGATCACTGCCTAAAATGTCTGCTGTGTGTGCAGGCATAGGGTAGCCCCAACAGTACCCATGATGCAGTGCACATGCAAAACAGCAGTCTACAGCTGATCACCAACTGGAGAATGCACTGATCCATCACCTCCGTTCAGTAAGATGCACTGACAGCATGTGTGATACAAGCACAGAGCAGCTACAAACTGTGTTACTGAGCAGTTTCTGCGGTCATCCAGAGAGTGAAGATGGGCGCCCAGCACCAGGTCCCCCATATCTGCAGTGCTAGAGATAGTTTCGCTACCTGTGTTGTAGATCCCCATCACTGCTAGTGTGTTATGCTAGTCATCTTGAGACCTGCAGAACTGCAGCATGTGCCAGTCACATCTGGCCCTGTGCTCTGCTCCTGTTGGACAGGGACCCACCTAGGACAGTGCATATCAATACCCAGTGTTACAATGCTGATGCCATGGCTGCCAACTACTGGGGAGGGGAAAAGAATCTATACTTCCATGGGGGTGTTACTAGGGTCCTGCTGGCCCTACCAGTACCACTGGGAGTAGGCTTGGAACACCTCATGTCCTAACCACCTGTCTAACGTTCATCCACAGCAAGCACAGTCAGACTGCCCCTGCTGCCTACCATGGGGTTTTCCAGCTATGCACATATAAACTACAGACAGTCCACTAGTCAGTACACAGTGCATGTGCACATGCACATGGACACCAAGCAGTTGGTGCAGTGATCTGATCTGATCTGGCCTGGCCTGGCCTGGCCTGCCCCCCCCCCAGGACAGGATGTGCACCCATATCACTTGAACCAGACACTATATAGCACTATGTGGATACATAGTCGTGCCATAGTCACTGCTCAGTCAGAGTGAGAGTGCCCTCTCAGCATGACATGCTGTGGCCACCCAGGCCATGCACGTGGCAGAACAGCACTATGATGTCCCAGCCATGGATCCTACCCCCGATGCAGAAACATCCAGGCCAATCTGCCCTGTTTCAGCCCATTCCCACAATAATTTACTCCTCATCATGCACATTTGCAGATTAATGCTGGAAACAGCTTAGGCACTGCGAGGCTCAGTGAGGTGTAGAAAGCCACAAAACAATGGATAGAGGCACACATACACCCACTCTCACACACACACACATACACTCACAAACTCACACTCATATCGACACATTGTGCAAAAATGGGGATGGTTGGCATTCCTGCCTGCCACTCTGGTCTCAATCTCTGCTCAAGCACTGTTAAGGTGTGCTCATTGTACGGGAGCTAGTAGTGTGCTCTGATGTTAATGCACACTCAGTGTGCCGGTGCTGTCAGCCTGACTCTCCAACCAGCTGAGGATAGAGGAACCTGTCTGTGTGGGTGTTTGTAGCCTTGTTGGCCTAATCATTGGGAGTTGCACATGTTGGTGTTGTACCTGCACTGTGGGCAAACATTTGGCCACAGGGACATGCATTGCAATATCCACAGCTAGGACCTGAACCTGTGATCCTCCACTCATATACACACCAACTTGTGTAGTGCATCACGGTATTGCCATATGGTTACAACAGTCCTTGGGGATGACATGCTTCCCATCAGACAGACCTTGGCACATGTTGCACTGTGCACAGCGCCCTGGACCAGGGCATGACTTTGGTCTGTTGCAGGTGGGTCCTGCTGCCCCCTTTGCCAACACCCCCAATTCCATGCTGACATGCCCATGTGCTGTCAGTGTTGGTGATGCGCAGTCCCAGGCCAGCCAACATGTGGGTTGGGGGGTGCCTAGGGCGCAGGGTCTGGGGGGTGGCAGAGGCATACATGGACGGTCACACATCCCTCCCACATCCATCTGCCTCTCCAGGGACCCCATCACCACCTGACAATGTTATGTCTCTTCAACCTGGGGAAGAAATGGCTGAGGGGTGTTATGTTAGAGATCTATAAAGTATTGACTGGAGTGGATTGGGTAAGCATAGATCGATTGTTTACGCCATCAAGATGTAATACAACTAGGGGACATGCAATGCGGCTACAGTGTAACCCATTGAGGACTACTGAGAGAGAATGGTTTCTCAGTCATGCGTATTCAAACTCTGGGATTCCTTTCCGTTGGATGTCATAAAGGCAGTTAGTGTAGCTGGGTTTCAGAAATGTTTGGAAAGGTTCCCTACTGCATGACACACATGCACCCTCCTTTGCCCCATTTGCACCATCAACATAGCGCCCTTTCATACTTGGGTTCCCCTGTCTGTGCATCACATTGCAGAAGTTAAAATAGGCTCTCGTTCCTCAAAATACACCCTTTCCACGAGGTTTTGATTTGCGTTAACGCAAGGCACCTTAATAGCAGGAACCTTAAGGGAGTAAACCTTGTTCACGCCCACTCCACGCCCAATGACCCACACTCTCCGTCCCGTGGACACCTACTTTCCGCCCACAGGGCGCTTTATGATGTGAGTACCATTAGCGCATGCTAACATGGCTTTTTGGACGCATAAAGGGCGCAAGTACGCTGTTAGCGCACTCTAACGGCACACTTGCTCCTTTACTGTGGTTTAGTAAACATACCCCTTAGAATATAGATAAGGGACCACAAGCTTAAAATAGAAATATGTAGACAAAAATTAAACTGAAACCTGAAGAAGCCAGATTGCATGCAGTGAAAACAGAGAAAGAGGTGCATATGAACAGGGGCATCACCACCATTAGGTGAACTAGGCAGTTGCCTAGGATGCTGGCACTGGGGGGCACCCACTGCTGCCCATTGCCACCAACAGTGCCCCTCTGCGGGGCTGACAGTGGCAGCAATTGTCCCTGAAATCATGACGCAGCACTTGTCCTTCTCCAGGGCTGCATCACGGTTTCATTCTGCCCAATCTGCCTCTTTCTCTTCGACAACTGAAGAACTGTGGCACCTTTGTTAATTTTTGTGGCCATCCCATCAGATCCATGAGTGGCCTTCCCCAGGGCTCTTTGAGGAGTACAAATGCCTGATCTGACAACTGCCACTCTCCTAGATCTAAGGAGTGTCTGTTCAGATAATCTACAGTAATATTTATGATGCGGCTCTTTTCTGGGTAGGCTCCTCATGTAAGTTTTGGAAGTTAGTGCTGTTATGGAATGGTAGATCTGTTCTATAATTCCTGTGCTGTGGTTCTCATTTTTTCTTTTTGTTCCTTGTGAGGAGTCAATTGTAGTGTGTTAACGGAGGACAGTGGAATATTGATTGTTTTTGAGATTCAACGTTTATGTTCTCGATGCTGCCAGTCTGAAATTGAAAATATTCTATTAGTTCAGATTCAAAGAAATATCAGATTTTAGAACATCTCAGTTTATCTTTTTTTTTAGCCTGATAGCTTCAATGTTGCTGATTTCTGAGCTTTTGCAGCTTTGTCACAGTCTAATCTAGCCTGCATACAATGATCTTGAATTCACAGCTAGCAGGATTATTTTTCTCATTTTTATCTTCCCTCCTCATTTGTTACCTGGGCAGAGCACTGACCAAATAAATCCAGTATTCATTTAGGCAAATTAAACCCTATGGCTATACAAATATGGCCCCTCAATGAGTTTCCGCACCTGGCCCTGCATTACCGTTGGGCCGCCCCTGTATAGATGTTTAAGTACTTGAAAGGTATTAATGAACAAGTAAACCTTTCCGAAAGGACACTAAGCTGCAGAATGAAGAGACATTTATTATTTTTATTTATTTAACAGGTTTTTTTATACCGCTTTATCATTTTAGTCAAAGCAATTTCCATTATAACTTAAACTTGGTAAAATACATTAAGCAGGGACTTGGATTCTTCTGAGGCAATGGAGGATTATGATATGATATAAAACTACAAAGAGGCTTGAAAGCCATTTCAGGAAATACCTTTTCAAGGAGAAGGCCATAGATGCCTGGAACGCTCTCCTGGAAGTGGTGGTGGAAACAAAGACAGGATGGAATTCAAAACAAGGAATGGAATATCCATGGAGGGTCCTTACATAGCAAGAGGATATGGCAGTCTGACCCTGCCCGGTGCATCCCAGGATGCACCACGTAGGGCCAGGTGCCAATTTTCAAGATGGCAGTGCAAGAGTGGGAGCGCATGGGCAGTTCTTGGCTCATTTGTACTGGTATCAGGTGGGGGGGGGGGGAGGAGATTGCGGCCACTGGAACACCAGGGTTATTTTTGGTTGGGCAGGTGGGGGATCACAGCTGCTGGGCCACCAGGCTTATTTTTAGTTGGGTGGGGGGGGTTCAGAGCCGCTGGGCCACCAGGTTTTAGTTGGATGGGTGGAGGGTTCGGGACTGCTGGGCCACCAGGGTTAATTTTGGTTGGGCGGGTGGGTGGATCGCGGGCGCTGGGCCACCAGGGATTTGTTTTCTGTCAGGGGTACTGGCATCCATTCATTGCATCGGAGGCTTTCTCGATGTCTGGATCATCTCCAGGCATTGGAGAAAACCCCTGATGCCATAGAAATACTGTCGGGGCTCATATGCAAATTAGCCAAGTAGTGCCTCGTTTCTCTGGGAGAGCATGCCAAACTACCACTGACATCTGTGCGCATGTGTTTGGCTTGCTCTCCCAGTTTAATGCTGCCATTTGTGCACAGTTTAACGATTTGGCTAACACGTGGCTAATTTGCATATGAGCCACTTTCTGCATGCCGGTGCTGAAGTCGCGTGCTATCGGTGCGCTGCAAATCGGTGTAAAAAGTTGATACCAGCTTTCTGCATCGGCCTGTAATTTTCCTGCTATTGGGATGAGAGGGAAGGACTATAGTGGGGCAAGATGACATTTTACTTACCAGTTAATGTTGTTTCCTTGAGTCCTGCTAAACCAGTCCAGACAAATGGGTTGTGTTCCCCTTCCAGCAGATTGATGGAGACAAAGAACCAATGAAAAGTCTCTATTCACCTCGGACACCAGAGGTCCCTTTAGTATTCATCCCAAAGCATATGGGAGAAACATGGCAAGCCACACACAACCTCAATCATGGGCAACAAGGAGTAATCAACAGTAGAGAACTACAGTATGTACAGAAAAAACTAAAGAGAAGGCTGTCATTAGAAGATGAACCTGCAGAGCCAAGCATAAAAATCATAGGAATTCAAGGATACCACAGCAGAGCAAATACAATTTTAGGGGTGGGCCATGGACTGGTCTAGCAGGACTCAAGGAAAGGACATTCATTAACTGGTAAGTAAAATGTCACCTTCCATATCATCCTGCTAGACCAGTCCAGACAAGTGTGATGTACCGAAGCTACAACTCCACTGGGCAGGAAGAAGACATAGCAGCTCACAACACCCTTGAGCCAAAGATTGTGTCCACCCGTGTGTGGACATCCAAGCAGTAATGCTTGACAAAAGTGGAAAGTGATGCCCAACAAATGTCTGCCGACACAAGTCTGCAGTGGCTATCAAGCTCTGCTTCACCCATGAGGATGCTTGTTGTCGGGTAGAATGGGCGCGCAAACCCTCCAGAACGGCCAGTTCTGCGATACGCCAAAGCAATGGCCTCTATCCAGCGCCCCAAGGTCAACTTGGCCACCATGTCACCTTTGCTTGGACCAGCAAACAATACAAAAAGATGGTCAGATTTACGAAAGGAATTTGTAACCTCCAAATACCGGAGAAGCACCTATCGGACAACCACAAGGTGAAGATCCTTATACTTCCCCCAACACTGCTCCTTAGACCACCTGGTTCACGTGAAAGAGAGAAAGCACCTTAGGGAAGAAGGAAAATACAGGCCAAATGGAGACAGCCTCCTTTGAAAAAAAATAAGGAGTTCGGCAAAACAGCCTGTAACTTGGAAATCCACATTGCAGAAAAAATGGCAACCAAGAAGGCTGTCTTGAGCATCAAATCCTTTAAAGTAGCACGCTTCAATGGCTCAAAAGGCACCGCCATCAGGGCCCTGAGAACCAAACACAGATCCCAGGAAGGGATCACAGACCGGAGGGGAGACGCAGACGCCGAACCCTCTAGAGAAAGCGAGAAACATCCAGGTACAAGACTAGAGACTTATCAGCTACCGGACCATGGAAACAGCCATCTGAACTTTCAGGGAGCTAAGGGAAAGGCCCTTCTTCAGGCCATCCTATAGAAAGGCTAACAGAGAGGGCACCTTAGATGCCTCAGGAGCCAACTGCCAAGCATCACACCATAGCTCAAAAATGCACCAGATCCGCATATATGCTAGCTTGGTAGACCTCCTCTGAGCTCCAAGCAAAGTGGAAACCACAGCCGGAGAGTATTCCTTATGTGCTAGCCATCTCCTTTCAAGAGCCAAGCTGTAAATGAGAAGGGAACTGGGACCTCCAGGATGACTGGTCCTTGTCGTAATAGGCCCAGAGATGGGGGCAATGGAAGAGGATGCTTGCAGGAGTTGCATCGGTACTCTAAATCACACTCTCCTCGGCCAATCCAGTGCCATCAGAACAATCCTGCCCACCAGGAGCCACAGAGGAAACATGTACGGCAGGTGCTGACTTGGCCAAGGCAAGAACAGGGCATCGATGTTCTCAGACTCTGTCTCTGGATAGCGACTGAAGCAGCAGCAAAGTCTGGCACTGCAGCAAGTCGCCCACAAATCCATTTTGGGGTGATCCTAGCAGTGCAGAATCAACCGAAATACCTCCTGACTCAACTCCCACTCTCTGGGATCCAGAGTGCCTGCTGAGGAAATCCTCTTCCACATTGTCCAGTCTGGAAATGTGCAGAGCTGACAAGACTAGGAGGTTTTTCTCTGTCCAGGCAAATAGGAGAGCCATCTCCAGAGCTACCCTGGCACTCCTTGTGCCACCTTGCCGATTGACCTAAATCACTGCTTTGGCGTTGTCCGAAAACACTCAAACTGCCTGGCCCTCAACCAGGGTTTGGAAATGCAGAAGTGCCAACCTGATGGCCCTTGCCTCGAGGTGGTAGATGGATCACACCTCTTCCCTGCGGTTCCAACGGCCCTGGGCTGTACAGTCTTGGCAATGGGCTTTCCAGCCTGAAAGACTGGCATCAGAAGAATCCAGAAGAAATCATCCAGAGGCATGCCCTTCCTCAAATGACAGGGCTGCCGCCACCACCACAGGGTGGTCTTCATCATCATTGGGAGTAGGAGTGAGTGCTTGGATTCCTGAGAACTTGGGGACCACCAAGTCAACAGGGACTGCTGGAAAGGCCACACGTGAGCATATGCCCATGGCACAATCTCTATGGTCACCGCCAGTAATCTGAGGAGCTGAAGATAATCCCAAACTATGGGAGTCAGCTGCACACAGAACAGCGCCAGGCAATCCAATAGCCCTTTGACCTTCTCCTCTGGCAGGAATACTCTGCCCACTTGAGTGTCGAAACGTGCTCCCAGGAACTCCAGAGACTGGGAAGGCAAAAGATGACCTTCCCCCCCAGTTGATTATCCAGCTGAGGTTTTCCAAAAAGGACACCACTTGGGATGTCACCCAAGATGCCTCTGAAAGAGAACGGGCTAGGATGAGCCAGTGGTCCAGATAGGGGTGGACACAAGATCCCTTGGTGCTGCAGCTGCCAACACCATGACCTGGGAAAACATCTTCGGGGTGGTTGAAAGCCAGAAAGGGAGGGCGCAAACTGACAGTGAGAATCAAGCATGGCCACACACAGATCCGCCTGGACTTGCATATGAAAATACGCCTTGGCCAGATCCGGAGAAGCCAAAAACTCCCCTCAGTGCACTGCTTGAATCATGGAGCACAAGATTTCTATCAGCAAGCACAGGATGCACAAGTGCTTGTTGACCCACAGAATGGGCCAGAAGGAACCATCCTTTTGGGCATCACAAATATATGGAGTATATGCCTTTGCCCCACTCCTCCAGCAGGAAAAGCATCGCTGCCTTTAGGTGCAGACTTGTTCAAGGTGATCTGCACAGCGGCACTTGATCGCAGACCCACAAGGGGGGATGACAAAGGCATCCAGAATCAGTTCTTTGCATTCCAGGAAACAACCAAACTGGTGTCTAGAATTCAGAGATCCTTGGTAACCCGGGCTCATTTCTGAAAGAAAAGGCAAAACCTGCTTCCAACTGGAAGAACCAGAGAATGGGCCCCAAAACCTTCATTGCACAGCCCGGGAGGATCCTCCTCTGGAAGGGACCGAGCCTCCTGGGCCCATGTGCTCCACGAAAGGACCGAGAATGAGTCCGAAGCAGAAAGTTTTTTTCAGATCAGTAATGACGACAAGGGCCCTGAGATGCTTGGGAATCCGGCCAGCGCATCCTCAGTGAACAGGCAGAGGTTGATGAGAAGGCGCATGAGCCTGCTTCACAGGCCCCTTGGATCTGTCTTCTGGAAGGTGGTGGGTTTTGTCTCGCCCAGGTCCTTCACCAGCTTCTCCAAAGCAGCTCAAACATAAGCTTCCTCTTAAAAAAACAGTTGGGCCAACCAGGTTTTCAAAGATGTATTCACTATCCAGTGCTAGTGCCAAATACAACACAGTGACACCATCATCAGGGCACCATCCGTGACTGACAAATGTACCAGGGCATACATGGCATCAGAAAGGAAGGCTGCAGCTGACTCCAAAAGAGGGGAAGTACCATCCAGTGGAAGAGACTGAATCCACTGGAGCAAGGTTTGAGATGTCAGGCTGGTACATACCACCAGTTGCAGAATAGCTGCCGCCATAGTGAACTGGCTCCTTACGGTACAGAAAATCCTTAAAGGCTGATCCGCCTTCCACAGAATGGTGTTCCATTTGGTAACTGCCATGCCCTGCACATCCACCTTGGGAATGCCAAACCACTCAATGCACTCCTCCTCCGGGAGAGTGGAGATCTTCTTACACACCTTTAACCCTTTAGGCAGGGAGTCGGGTGAATCGTACTCCGACAGGATTATATCCTTGATCACATCTGGAAACGGAAAGACAGTAGTGGATTTTTGCACCCCTTGAAGGATGGGATACACCTTCAGCTCCTGCTCCATGCCAGAAGCATCTGTCAAGTTCAAGGTGGATGAAACCCTGGCAATCAATGCCGCCAGCTCCTTCTTCCAGAAAAGACATATCACTCCGGCCTCTTCACAATTTTCTGAAGGTGGGAGTACTTCTACATCCATGAGCCATCTGAATCCAAGACATAGTCAAAATCTCAGACAGCTCTCAGCTGTTCCCCCTCTCCAGGGGATGCCCCATGCCGGGGACGCTTGGTCACAGGCAATCAAACAGGGATTCTACTCTCCACTTATCTTGCACGAGACTGCACCCAGAGGTCACAGGGTCTGAATTTCCATGCCAGAAGGACCAGGCCTGCTGAAAGAAAAGAAAGAATTCTGGGGAGGAAAATCAAATCTGGAAGCTCTCCTCTCAGAAATGACCCCCCAACACCAGGGGACACAGCTGCCACGGACCCCCTAGAGGATGATGAACAGCAGCTCACAGCACTGTTGCTGGATCCTCTGGCTGGCTGGATATCCTTACCCATAGCGCTATCCATCACCTCCTGCCCTGAGGAAGGCAAGGCCGGACTAATTGCATCTCCTGATTGGAAGAGGGGGAGCAAGCCCTTCAGGGACAACTCAGAAACTGCCAAGCAGGAACAGCAGACTCCAGAATCCGGAGATGAGGCACCTTGCTTGCCACAGGTTAAATGTTTCCTGGAAGAAGACATAGAGTTAAGGCAAGTTTCCCAACAGTGTGTGCTAGGGCTGCGGTGGCCCGAAAGCAAGCGTTAACTGTGCTTCTATTGCGGCGTATCTTGACTGCGCTTTTACTGAAATGTGCATTACAGGTGCTAGAGTAGAAGCGTGTGTTGGAGTCGCTTGGGCAGAATGCATGTACAGACCATGTAACCGCCAGGTGCACAAGAGGAGAAAATGCTACTAACATGTGCAGTAATGGCGGGAACCCCCTCCAATTTCTGGCTGCTCAATAGGCTCTTATGATGATAAGAGCATGGAGCTGAACCAATTTTCCCTCCTCCTATGGCTACCGAAAAGACCATAGTCTAGTGGAGCCTCCCAGGTCATGCTCCAGTGAAAGAATCACCCTTAAAGTGGTCTGTCACGAGCGTTTTTATCCATCTTTTCCTCTCAATTCTTCAGAGAGGAGAAAATCCATCCACTATCTGCTGGAGACAGAGAAATACTGAAGGGACCTCTGGTGGCTGAGCTGAATAGAGGCATGGAAGTGATATCCTTGAAACTTGGGCTTTTCATTGTTTTTTTTGTCTCCACCAATCTGCTGGTAGGGGGACACAACCCACTTGTCTGGACTGGTCTAACAGGACAATATGGAAGCAGCAATTATCACTTGTATAGTAAGGTCCAATAGGCTCAATTGAGATGGGGATAACTTTGGTGAAAATACATTTTTTGGCAAGACAGAATGGGTGGATAGGAGAGCAGTAGCTAGTCCAGCTCTGGTTCCAAAAGCTATCTTAAGTGCCCCACAAATGAGAAAGGATACATATGATTGAATGAGCCTTATTTTGGCTGATCTCAGAAGCTAAGCAGGATCAAGCCTGGCTAACACATGGATGAGTAACTACCTTGGAATGCCAGGTGCTGTAGACTTAGGGGCATGTTTACTAAACATTCCTAACGTGCGGGGCCGTGCTAGTGTGCCTGTGCCATATAAGGAGTGGGCGGTTCAGGCAGAAAATAGAAAAAAAACGGTAGTAAGCAACCGGACGTGTGTGCGTCGCGCTAATGTGCGGGGGTCGACATTAGCGCGTGGAAAGGCAAAGTGGCACGCTGCTGAGTATACAAAACAACAGAGCCGTGGTACAACGGTGAAGACACTGACCAATGGTGCAGGGGCCATGGGTTCAATCCCCCAGTGTGTGCAACGACAAAGGTCAGCTGAGGCAGTAACTGTAATGATTAACATTGTTTTAGGAGGCAAATTAATTTGGAACGGCATAAGGCGGCGCACAGTTATTTTTGGGCGGCAGAAAGCGGCGCACAGTGCTTTTTGGGCGGCATAAGGCGGCGCACAGTTATTTTTGGGCAGCAGAAGGCGGCGCACTGGTCCCCTTGGGCGGCAGAAGGCGGCGCGCTGATAGGCACAAGGCGGCGCGCTGATGCACAAGCACAGGAACAGAGCCACAGCACAATGGTTAAAACACTGACCAATGGTGCAGGGATCAGGGGTTCAACTCCTCACAATGCCCAGTGAAAAATGCCTGCTGAGGCAGTATGTATTATGTTGAGGAGTGCTGTAGGAGGCTGTATAATTATATTTTGTTATCACTACTAGCAAACGCACTCTCCCAGCATGTTAACATACGGCGGCCCATAAGGCACATGTTACAGTGCACTGTTCGCCAAGGCACCCTTGAATGACCCCTATAGGGCAGCATGTATGTTGCGACACAGGATAATGTATAGTGCACCCTATAGGGATGGCAACCATAAGGTGGCCTACAGGGCGCCCTATGAAGCACCCTCAGAGGCACCTAATGGGTATAGTAAGCTGAGGGTGGTCTTGCCGGCATAGACATATGTACAGTAAATAAAAATAAAGCTGTGGACAGCCCTACCAAAGGGCCCCACTGTGGGTTTGAACCCATGACCTCTGGCTGCACAGGCAGTGATGTAACCATTGCGCTACAGCTCCATAGCTGTAAGCAGGCCCCTGGCTGGCTGCAGATAGCCTACACGTCACCTCACAGACAGTCTGCTGGTGTCAACAGGATAGGGTTAGGCCACCCGTACCCATGATGCACTGCACATGCAAATTAGCTGTCCGCAGATGGACACAAGATGGGGAATGCACCCCCACAGCACCTCGGCCCTGTTGGGGGAAGTGACCGGGTGCACCCACACAGCACCTTGGCCTAGTAGGGGGCACTGACCGGGTGTTTTACTGGCACAGAGTAGCCACACACCGTTACATCGTGCGGGTACTGTGCTCACCCTGAGTGTGCAATGAGGTGGCCAGGACCAGGTCAACAACACCTGCCATGGCTGATGGAGGCCAAGCGGGCGTTCCAAAGCAGTGTTAATGTGTAAGATAGCTAGTTTCTGCACAAACACCATGGATATCCCTGTCTGCCGCCATCAGGCACCACCCCCCTGTGGCAAACATGGTCACCATCAAGGGATCCACACTCTACCTCCCTGCAAAGGTGGCAGTAGAGGGTAACATCAACCCCAGTCCTGCTGAGGAACACCACCCCCCCCCCCCCCAGGCAGGCAGCTCCATACACAGCCATAACACAATAGCAGACAGACATAAGCCCAGGGTATGGTAAGCTGCACTCCACCACCAGATATTCACCTGCAGCAAGCCAACAGCCACTGCACCCTGCAAGCCATTATAGCAAGACATTTACCAGCTACAAACAGTCTGCTGGTTAGTCCATAGTGCATGTTCCCAATGGAGATGCATGCACCCAGAACTGGGCTGTCTGCATACACAGCAAGCAGATAGATCAGTGACTGGGCCCCAAAGAGAAACCCATATCTATCACATGAGAGAACTACTATACAGCACTATGGGGGGGCCTAGCCATGCTGTGGTCACTGCACAGTCAGGGTGAGCGTGATCCCCCAGAAGGACATGCTTTGGCCACCCTGTCTGTGTAGGTGGTGGCCGGACACTACAATATCCCAGCCAATGTCCCTGCCAGGGCCCTATGCCCAGTGCAGATGCATCCTGGCCACGTCACCCTGCCCTGGCTATACCCATGGTACCTTGCACCTCATTAGGCACATTGACTGGCCAATACTGGCAACAGTGCTGGCAGTGCGGGCTGTTGAAGGGGCTTGCAGCCAACACCCACTGTATAGACAGACACACACTTCCACACCTCTGCCATCATGGTGCTACGATTGAGGGGGTAAGTAGCCTTGCCCACCAAACCGGTCCTGAGCACGGCAAGGCATGGATATGGTACGCATTACAGCTGGTGGTCACTCCCCAGGGTGGTAAGCACCGTCAGAGGCCAGGCCTGGAGCATGCCCCGCAAACACCTAACAGATTGTTTGGATGGGGTCAACTAGCAGTATGTACGTAACGTATGGATAACTGCCTGCCTGTGCTCCTAGCAAACGTCTCCGAGCTGTGTACCGTATACCTCAGGTGTAGGGTGACATTGGTAAGTTATGCAAGTGCTCGTTTTGGGTGCTGCATGCACGGTCCAATGTTCTGCCTTTCCAGGAGACATTGGCCAATGGGGCCTGTGGGTGTGGGTGTGTCTGCCCTTGATGGCTGCTGCTTTACGGCACAGATTCCCAACTCCAGTCCAGGTTTGCATCACACTGTTCGGGTTTTCCTGCTATCCCTCATGAATATGCATGGACTACATCTACATGCCATGGGGGTGGTGCATAGATATACAGCACAGGCATTTGTATGAGTGTCAGCATGGAACCTGACTGGTGTGTGGCCCACCAGGACTGCATTTGGGTGATTCTGCTCTAGGTACTGCCCCTGTTCATGGTGTCTGTGCTCAGTGGGGTAAAAGATAGATGTCTTACCATTGCATATGTCCCCGCCATGAAAGGTGTGTCCTTACTATCACTGTTTAGTTGTGGGAAAAATATGTGGGCAGGATTGGCAGTAGCCCCAGCTGGGCTTTGAACCTGTGACCTTCTGTTCTTGTATGCAGTGTCTGTGTGCACTGCACCACTGTGTAGCCACAGATTGGTTGGATTCCCTGGACTGTCCATGACTGTGGATCCGGCAGGACCTGTCTGTTGCAGTGGACTGTGCCAGCCTGCACATGGCTAGGCCTCTGTCTTCTGTGGTTAGCAGCCACTGCCCCCTGCACCACATGTACTTGTCCGCCAACATGCTGGCATGAACTTCTCTCAGAAAAAGCAGTTGACCTGATTGCAATGTGGCAGTATGGGACTGCATTTGGGGGACTTGGCTGTAGGTAATGCCCATTGTTGTGGGGTGTGTGCGGTGTTGGGTAAAATATGGGTGTTTTCCCCATGCATACAGGGGTGTCTGCGCTATCTTTATTTAGTGGTGGGTAAAATATAGGGACTGGGCTGGCAGGTGCCCCAGCTGGGTTTTGAACCTCTGCCCTCTGGTCCTAGAGGTAATAACTCTGTCCGCTGTACCACACTTTGGCCACAGAGACAGTGCAGCCCCTGGAGGCAGTAAGCCTGGCAGGATGGAGTCACAAACCCTGCTCTACGCAATTCTACTGTGGGCATATGCACCCTGTCTGGTGACAAACGTGCACATAAACCCCGGAAATGACCACGGGAAATGTGGGACAAAATATCACCACGCTGGGCAACAGTGATATTAATGGGCAACCATAGCAAACACTCCCAGGAAAGCTCCAAAATGTGGAAATGTTTTTTGGAAGAGTCTCCTCTCAGTAGACCCTTCCAAACTTCATTTCTTTTTTCTGGAGCTTTGCTGGGTGTGATTTCTGTATTTGCCCATCACTATAACTGTTCCCCAGCTGAATTACTATTTTTAATAGTTCTGTTGTGGTCATTTTCTATTTTTATTTTCACTTTTGTGCTGTGCACATGTATCACACTGCTCACGTTTTGCTGGTTTCCCCGGTTTTCCTGTACATTGCTGACGGAAATGGTTTCTCTTCCCTTTAAATGCTTTCTACCGCGAGTGTTTCACTCGCGGTAGTTTTTACATGCAAATTCTGGCCCGATACTGTGCGGGGAGCCTCTCCCCTCCCACTCTCCACCCATTGACCCCGTCCCTCCGCCCCTCCGGAGCCTTCCTCCGCCCTCCTTTCGCCGTTCCACGCCTCTATCGGACATTTGCGGGCCCGCACTTGTACGGGGCCCGTTAGTGAGCCGCGTACCTGTGCGGGGGTGACACGCACGTGTGCGGGGCGTTTAAATGCGTTTCTGCGCGTTTCAGTGCCGCGTTGCCGTGCGCTATTTTGCGGATTTTAGTAAACATGCCCCTTACTGTCACACCTTGCCAAGAAAACCCAGGGGCTGGGTTGTCAGCATTGAATCGATAGCACACACTCACTTTTTCACATATGAAAAGACCTAAAAATAACGTTTGATCGATATATTGACAGCAGCAATTTTAAAAGATAAAAACACGTTTTTTCTTATTTCCAAACAGACAGCTAAGTCCAAGTTGAGGCTCTAGCGCCAGAGATTTATGGCAACACAAGTGGCTCCAGGTCACTATGCAAGTGCTGTTAGTTTGATAAATACTCAAATATATGAAATGCATTCTATGCTGCAAAATATACTGGAGACTGAAAAACAAACTATTTTTATTATTAGAAAGATGCTATATGAACCTCATTCTAATGAGATTTTATTTATACACTCTGTAGTAGGAGGAGCAGCCTAGTGGTTAGATCAACTACCTTAATGCCCAGAACATCAAGAGGTTCAATTACCTCGGAAGAAAAAGGTCTGGCAATCTACTTCCCGTAATACACCGCCAAAACAACTCGGAGGTAGCTGGGTTGCTAGGAGTCAGCACTGCCTTGAGGGCACTCAAAAAAAAAAATCTGTAGTAGCTCATTCGCACCCATTCAATACTGTATTTCTCTCCTTCCGATATTTCGACACTTTAAGGACTAGGGCGAGTTAAAAACACTTCGTTCAGACGACTGTATCCCCTTTAAACTATAATAGAACACAAAATAGATCCGAATTAAAATACGCCTACGCTGACCTCCGGCAATATTATTCGCAACAGCTTTTGCATAATACAAGCAACAGGGAGGGAACAAGTTAAACTATGTGAAATTCCCACGCCCCAACCCCCACAAACGATCCTTCCGCACTCTGACACCACAGCCGCCCTCCTAGCACGTCACTGTAGCCTCCCATTCCCACGCGCCCCGAGCCCTTGGTCACCACCGCCTATCCTGGGAGAGTTTACCTCCCTTCCTCCGTCCTAACCCAGCCTACAAGTTCGAATCTTTGACCTGAGTGCGAACGCGCCGCGTCACCTTGCCAAAGGGAGCCAATGGGGTAGCGGGATTAAAATAGCCTGGTATAAAAAGGAGGCGTGCGCACCGAATTCTAGGACTGCCAGACTCCAGAGCGAATTACCTGACGATCGGCGAACATGAGGGTTGTAAATGCAGAGGGTCGGGTAGGGTTTCCCTTCCCTTCCATCGTTCCTTAGTTATCACTAGGCTGTCGCACGGGAGCACAATATTTGTGTTACTATGTGATTAATTATCAATACAAGCACACAGCAACCTATTAAATCATCTCTTGGAATGTCATTAGCAAACAGCAAAAAGGAGTGTGTGTACACCGATTCTCGTTGACACCCCCAAGGACAGCGCGGTAGATATGCTCTATTTGACCCCCCACCCCCTTCCTTATGCACTGGTTAAACAGAGGAGAAAATGAATCATTTATTTTTATTAATTAGCTCACACTTTATAGTAGGCAAATTGCAATTAGGTATTTTCCTGTCCCAAGAGGGTTTACAATCTAATGGGCGGATGCAGAAAGACTAGTGCGCTCTTTGTGCACGGATTATGCACCTTATATGCACATGTTCCACCATGCCAAATGCAGAAAAGAAACTGAGGTGTGCGTAAACAGCAAAAGAAAAGTATGCGCACACAGCAATGCTAAACATATTTAAATAATCTGCAAATGAGTTGCACATATTATTTATTTATTTACAGTTCTTCTATACCGCGCTTTTCGTCTCAGTGCGGTTTACAAATAACAGAAATATTGCCACAGACAAACGGCCATAGGCATACATTATAACAGGATGTATAATTTGGGATAGCACAGGGGAACTATGTACAGTTGCATTATAAACTATATACAGGTATCACCGTAGTGTTGGAAAATTATTTACAATATATAACCCGTGCTGGAAGGGTCTGGTTTGTGTTTTGTGTAAATCATGTTATGGGTATGTTAGTGACCTCATGAGTAAGATGTGGTGTGGGGGATAGTTGCATTGGGTTAGGGTGGGAAAAGTGTAGGAGGAACAAATGGTGCTTAAGAGCTTTCCTGAACTGAGAAAGGTCGTTAATTGCTCTGATATGTGAGGGGAGGTTGTTCCAGCATCTTGGGGCAAAGAAGGTGAAAGATCTATTCCTGGTAGTTTGCATGCATTTTGTCGCTTCCAAAGGGATAGTAAGCGTGTTTGTAGCTACTGATCTCCTGAGTCTGTTGTTGAGGGTGGGAGTGATGAGGGCAGTTAAGGATGAGGGGGCAATGAGGTTGATTGCTTTAAAAGTTAAGAGTAGTGCCTTATAGGTGAGTCTGCTGTCCAACGGTAGCCAATGCAACTCCATAAGTATGGGCGTGATGTGATCCCTCATCGATAGGCCGCAGAGAATACAGGCTGCTGTGTTCATCGCCAATTGCAATGGGTTGAGTGTGCTCTTGGGGAGACCATGAAGGATAATATTTGCGTAATCGAAATGTGGTGTTACAAGTGACTGGAATATTGTTCTGAAATCACTTGGTGCTAACAGAGGTCTGAGGTGTCTTAATGTCATGATTTTATTGTAAATAAACTTGGTGGTATTCTTTATGTGTTCCTTAAAGCTGAGCTGTTGGTTGAGCGTGATTCCCAAGTAATGTATCACATTCTTGCATGGAAGCTCTGCATCTCTCACTTTCAAGGTGGTGGGAGGAGAGAAGCTCTTGTTCGTGATAAATATTACCTCAGTTTTCTTAAAATTTATGCGTAAGTTCTGCGTTAGGAGCCAGTCAGTGATTGCGTTGAAGCAGTCAACTAGGGGGGAGAGGTTAGGCTGCATAATTTTGATTGGTGTGAACAGCAAGACATCATCTGCGTATATCAGACTGGAAATGTTAAATGAGCGTATAATATCACATATGGGCTGCATATATACATTAAAAAGTAAAGCAGAGAGGGAGGAGCCTTGGGATACTCCCTGTTGTTGTTGGAATGGGTCAGATGTTGACAGATCTATCCGAACATGTTGCCATCGGTCGGCAAGATAGGATTTGCACCATTTCCAAGCCAGGCCTTGGATTCCCTTTTCATGGAGTCGGGTGAGGAGTTGCTCATGATTAACCGAATCAAAAGCTGCAGCAATGTCGAGGAAGATAAGTACAAACCCATTTTCTGTTTTGTCAATGCCTCTAGTTAAGGTGTTGGTAAGTGTTGCTAGTAGGGTCTTGACACCGTGTGATTCTCGAAACCCGTGCTGGCAAGGATCGAGGGGGGCTGAAATGTCAATATGTTGTTGAATCTGTCTTTGTACCACTTTTTCAATTAGCTTAGCTAGAAGGGGTATGCTCGAGATCGGGTGGTATGAATCTGTCTTTGTCGGGTCAAGTCTGCTGTTTTTTAAAACAGAATGTTAATAAGGTCTGGGCCCAATGCAGAGAAAAGCATAGAGGATTACATAACCAGTACAGGTGCCAATATCTCTATGCCTAGTCTGAGATGATTTAAATATTTTGCACATGTAGGGAAAAACGTCAGGGTATGTACCAGTGAAAATTTAACATGAAATTTGACGTGAAAAATTTTCTGCATATATTTTTCAGCTTATAAGCAAAAGTTCGACGTTGGAAGAAATGTTTTTTGTTTCTTGTATGTTGATTGGACTCATGTATATTATTTATCTTTTATTTTAGTGCTCTTTGTTGTGATTTCATAAAAAAATGTTTTTGGGTGAAAGTATTGATTGTTAAGATTATTATGGGATGAGCGCCAGAAGAATCTGCATTTCCTATATGCATAACGTGAGAGCTTCACATTTATGCACATGCGTACACAACCACTTGTAGCATGTCTGTTGTTTGCGCATGCATTGGCTCCACTCTTTTCAACTTTACACTGAAGTTTTGCGCACAGCTCATTTGCATAAATGCCTTTGCTGCATACCGGTGCTGAAGTCTCGTGTTATCGGCGCACTACGAAGACACATACACAATTAATAGCACGCGACTTCAGTTTGTAGCGTGGCCTGCAAATTTGTACCTGAGGCAATAGATAATACACAAGATAATAAGGCCACAAGAAGTTCCAGTGGGATTCGAACCCTGATCATTAAATCCCATCCCTTTTCTCAACAGGAACAAGTTACCACCTACCTGCTTTAACATAGATATACGAGACTCTCCCCCCAAAGCTCTCAACTATTTCTCACCCAATCAATTAGATAGAAATTAGGAAAGTGAGGGACAAAAGGCTGCAGCTTTACGAGGTATTTAATGGAGCAGTGAATAGCAAGGAAGTGGGGTCACTCAAGCCAGTACCGCTGCTGGATTGGGCCGCTGCCTTAGAATTCGCTGGGGCACGCCCCCATTGCCACTAGCTAGAGCAGCAATTTTCAACTGCTGTGCTGCCACTGCTGTGGCACTTTGTGGGAGGGTCATTTGGGGAGTTTAAGGGAGGGCTGAACCAGTGCATTCTTCAGTCAGCTGTTCAGATTGGGTGTGTTATTCCATTGCTTGGACTGGATGCGAGATCCGTTTGTGTTAAATGTGTGCAAGGCAGCAGAATTAACTGTTGCAGAAGATGAGCTGATGGAAATCAAAAATAATAGAGGACTGGAATTAAAACACTCATCAACAAATACTAATGGCCTCATTCTAGTTGTCGCTCTGAGAGGAATAACCCATCAGCACAAAGATGGTGATTAAAGCATTTCTTCCTTTCTCAACATCTTTATTTGCGTGAGGCTGGTTTATCTTCTATTAACACAATGAAGAGCAAGAACAGGGCACAGCTTCAAACACTGGAGGAGGACTCGAGGGTATGCTTGTCAACCATCTGCTCTCAGACAAGGGACATCATGAAACATCACCAAGCACAGATTTCCCCCTGATTAAAATTTAGTTATTGAACTTTAAACACAATTGTAATACTTGCTTTTTAAACGCTAATATATATTTTTTAAACAATGGTGGTGAGGCTTGACAATTTTAGTGCCTTGTCAGTGTGCTGTGAGATGAAAAAAGTTGAACTGAGCTAGAGCATCCAATTTCTTGCTATGATCATTGACCATTGCTGTTCAATTGGCTCAGATACACTTGCCGACAGCTGCGACCTACCAAGGCCGGCTCTATGCTTGTGCCAGTATGTTGCTGGCACAGGGCCCCTCTGAAAAAGAAGCCCTGCCCCATGCTCAGGATATTGGCTGCCAAGGCAGCTGAACTCATAAGAACATAAGATATGCCATACTGGGACAGACCAAGGTCCATCAAGCCCAGTATCCTGTTTCCAACAGTGGCCAGTCTAGGTCATACGTACCTAGCAGTATCCCCAAGAGACACAGGTTCCACAATGCTTGTATTGGGTCAAGCATTGATATCCTAGGTCCCTTTTTAATAATGGTTTATGGACCTTTCCTCCAGGAACTTGTCCAAACCTTTTTTAAACCCAGCTACACTAACAGCTCTTACTACATCCTCCGGTAACAAATTCCAGAGTTTGATTACATGTCGAGTGAAAAAATATTTTCTCTTATTTGTCTTAACTAGTTTACCCTGTAGCTTCATTACATGTCCCCTAGTCTTTCTATATTCTGATAGCGTAAACAATCGATCTACGTTTACCCGTTCCACTCCATTCATTAATTTATAGACCTCTATCATATCTCCCCTCAGCCGTCTCTTTTCCAGGTTGAAGAGCCCTAACCTTTGTAGCCTCTCTTCATAGGAGTAGCCTTCCATCCCCTTTACCATTTTGGTGGCTCTTCTCTGTACCTTTTCTAATAACGCTATATCCTTTTTAAGATACGGCGACCAGAATTGCACACAATATTCAAGGTGCGGTCATACCATGGAACGATACAGAGGCATTATAATATCCTTTGTTTTATTTTCCATTCCTTTCCTTATGATACCTAGCATTCTATTTGCTTTCTTGGCCTCTGCTGCACACCTGGTGGAGGGTTTTAACATGTTATCCACGATGACTCCCAAATCTTTTTCCTGGATGGTGGTTCCCAATGTGGAACCTTGCATTGTGTAACCATTGTTCTTTTCTAGGTGCATAACTTTGCACTTGTCCACATTAAATTTCATCTGCCATTTGGATGCCCAGTCTTCCAATTTATCCAGATCCTCCTGCAGTTTTCCACAGTCTTCTTGGGTTTTAACAACTTTAAACAGTTTTGTGCCGTCTGCAAATTTGATAACCTCACTAGTTATTCCCTTTTCCAGGTCATTTATGAATATGTCAAAAAGTAGCGGACCTAGTACAGATCCCTGGGGTACTCCACTATTCCCCTTTCTTCATTGGGAAAATTGGCCATTTAGCCCTACCCTCTGCTTTCTATCTTTTAACCAGTTCCCGATCCACAATAGTACACTGCTTCCTATCCCATGACTTTTTAGTTTTGCCAAAAGTCTCTGATGAGGGACCTTGTCAAAGGCTTTCTGAAAGTCCAGATACACTATATCAACCGACTCACCTTTGTCTACCTGTTTATTCACACCTTCAAAAAAACATATCAGATTAGTAAGACAAGATCTTCCTTGTCTAAAGCCATGTTGGCTGTTTCCCATTAGGCCATGACTATCTACATGCTGTGTAATTTTGTTCTTTATGATGGTTTCGACCATTTTCCCCGGTGTCTTACTACATCAAAAGCTAACACCTTGTAATGAAGACGTGCAGTTTATTTACAAACAAAGCAAGGATACTTATTCAGAAAGGCAAGTAATTCTCTTAGTTACACATGAGTAGTTAGAAATAACTAGAAAGCAATTATTTACAGGAGAATAATACATCACCGATAGAGTTATGAGATATTGCAGCTATTTACAGAAGAATAATACTTCACCAAACCGGCATCATGCAGTCCTTTACACATCAGCTGGGAGAACTCAGCGGAGGCTGCAGAAGTCTGGGACTCTTCATGCATGGCATGCGCCTGGCCAAGCAGATCTACGCTCTCTCTGTTCTGGATTTTCTCTGTACTTATATAGGCACAAATGTGTTGCAGCTAGCTCTCACACATGAGCTTTTCCCTACAGATATTCTCCACCCCATCCACCTTTGCTTGACCAGTCCCTCTCACACCTCTGTTTGCTCCCAGCCTTTGATTTCCGGGCAGGCTTCTGACAATGCTCACCCCCCATGGTTTTAGAAGCTCAAAACTTACACAATTACAATTAGGTCAATAGTTCTTATCAATTGATCTACATCTGCTAAGAGAATTGTTCAAAGGCCAGGAGAAGAATTCTGTCTCCCTCACCCTAGGACATTTGCATTTGTTAGAAGAAGAACCAGATAAGAAGAATTCTGTCTCCCTCTCTGGTCTTCCAGTATCTTTCTGTAGTTATGTAAATACAGCTTTGGTCTCTGGGCTAGCAAGCTGGCTCAGCATGATTCCTCACAGGCAGAATGGCTCAAAGCAGAATGGCTCAAGAGTTCAATTTCCTTGCAAAGTTCAATATTCCTTGCTGATCCAAATAAATCTTTAATTAGTAATACACCCGGTACTGACGTCAGGCTCACTGGTCTGTAATTTCCCGGATCACGCCTGGAACCCTTTTTAAAAATTGGCGTTACATTGGCAATCCTCCAATCTTCAGGTATTACAGATGATTTTAATGAAAGTTCACAGATTACTAATAGGTCTGCAACCTCATATTTCAGTTCTTTCAACACTCTTGGATGTATACCATCTGGTCCAGGTGATTTGCTACTATTCAGTTTATCAAATAGTTGTAATACATCTTCCCGGTGTAGTGATATTTCTCTCAATTCCTCTGCAGTATCACCTTTAAATACCACTTCAGTCTTGGGTAACATCCCTACATCTTCCTCAGTAAAGACCAAAGCAAAGAATTCATTCAGTCACTCCGCTATAGCCTTGTCTCCTCTTACAGCCCCTTTTACCCCTCTATCATCTAACGGTCCAATTGACTCTCTCACAGGCCTTTTGCTACGAATGTACTTGAAAAAGTCTTTATTTCGTGTTTTTGCTTCCGTAGCAAGTTCCTTCTCAAATTCTCGCTTTGCCTGCCTTATCAATGCTTTGCATTTAACTTGCCAGTGCTTGTGCTGTTTCCAGTTTTCGTCGTTTGGCTCTTTTTTCCATTTCCTGAAAGATGCTTTTTTGGCAGCAACAGCCTCTCTGACCTCACCTTTAAACCATGTTGGCAGTTTTTTGGACTTTCTTCCACTTTTTTAATGCGTGGAATACAGCTGGTCTGGGGCTTCCAGGATAGTATTTTTAAACAACACCCAAGCTTGATGTAAGTCTTTAACCTTTGCAACCGCTCCTTTTAGTTTTTTCTTAACTATATTCCTCATTTTATCATAGTCTCCCTTTCAAAAGTTAAAAGGTAGTACTGTGGATTTCTTTACTATCCCTCCTCCACTAATTAAATCAAACACTATCATGCTATGATCACTATTGCCAAGTGGTCCCAACAACCTTATTTCTTGCACCAGATCTGGTGTTCCACTAAGGACTAGGTCCAGTATGGCTTCCCCTCTGGTCGGTTCATGAACCAGCTGCTCCAAGAAGCAGTCATTTATTTCATCTAGAAACTTTATCTCCCTAGCATGTCCTGCTGTGACACTGACCCAGTCGATACCGGGGTAATTGAAATCATCCATTATTATTACTCTGCTGTGTCTTTTGTTACCTTCCTTGATTTCTTTGAACATTTCATCATCCATTTGTTCATTCTGGCCAGGCGGTCGATAGTACACCCCCATTGTCATCACCTTCCCCTTCATACACGGAATTTCAATCCATAGAGATTCTACAGCAAATTTTGTTTCCTGCAAAACTTTAATCCTTTCTGACTCAATGCCCTCTCTAACATAGAGCGCAACCCCTCCACCAATTTGATCAGTTCTATCATTACGATATAGTTTGTATCCAGGTATCACAGTGTCCCACTGGTTATCCTCCTTCCACCATGTCTCTGAGATTGCAATCATATCTAACCTCTCATTTAGTGCTATATATTCTAACTCTCCCATCTTATTGTTTAGACTTCTAGCATTTGCATACAAGCATTTTAGAAACTGTATTTTATTAATATTAATCTGGCTATTGGTAGGCATGGGTAATTTGGAATCTTTATGCTCTGTCTGCACCATACTCAAGGGCATTTGGGCTACTTTACTCTTTTTTGAAACCTCACTGCTTTTGGTAGTATCCTTCAAGGATACCTTCTTCCGAACCATGCGCTCTTGGGCGACTGTCGGCTTTCCCCTATTTTCTAGTTTAAAAGCTTCTCTATCTCCTTTTTAAAGGTTAATGCCAGCAGTCTGGTTCCATCCTGGTTAAGGTGAAGCCCATCCCTTCGGAAGAGCCCCTCCTTTCCCCAGAATGTTCCCCAGTTCCTAATAAATCCAAAACCCTCATCCTTGCACCATCGTCTCATCCACGCATGGAGACTCCGGAGCTCTGCCTGCCTTTTGGGTCCTGCATGTGGAACGGGAAGCATTTCGGAGAACGCTACCCTGGAAGTTCTGGATTTCAACTTCCTACCTAAAAGCTTAAATTTAGCCTCCAGAACTTCCCTACCACATTTTCCTATGTCATTGGTACCGACATGTACCAAGACAGCACACTCCTCCCCAGCACTATCTAAGATCTTATCTAGGCGGTTCGTGAGGTCTGCTACCTTCGCACCAGGCAGGCATGTTACCAGGTGATCCTCACGTCCACCAGCCACCCAGCTATCTACATGCCTAATGATTGAATCACCAACTATAACAGCTGTCCTAACCCTTCCCTCATGGGCACATGGCCCTGGAGAAACGTCCTCAGTGCGAGAGTGTTTTACATCACCTGGAGGACAGGTCCTAGTTACAGGATCACGTCCTGCCACACCAGGGTGATGCTCTCCTGTCATGGGACCTCTCTCCTCCATGGCAACAGGGATGTTGCCAGACTGGAGGTGGGACTTCAGGACTATATCCCTATAGGTCTCGTCTATGTACCTCTCTGTCTTTCTTATGTTTTCCAAGTCTGCTACTCTAGCCTCTAGTGAATGGACTCGTTCCCTGAGAGCAAAGAGCTCCTTGCACCTAGTGCACACGTAAGACCTCTCACCAACTAGGGGAAAATCATACATGTGACACTCAATGCAAAAGAGTGGAATGCGCCCATCTCGCTGCTGGACTGTTGTCTGCATCTTAGTTTAAAGCTTGTGTTTAGGTCTTTAAATTCTGTACTTACTAAGGGTTGGTGTAGATGCTTATACTAATAAAGGTGTATCTAATACCTCTAATATACCTTGTTCACCTGAAGCTTAATTCATCTCAGGTCCTCAATGTATGACTGATTTGGATAAAGAGCTGCACCTGAGAGTAGCCCCTTTCCTCTACGATGTGTAAGTACCTATAAAGCTACAATTACCCCAGGGTTGGGTGGGTGTTGGGGAGGGAGGGAGGGAAATAAGACCTATTAAAAGAGGGCTGTTACAAGGTACCCTGTCCTGTACCCTCAGCAGGGGGGGGGAGGGGGTTAGTCCCTAAGGTAGGCTAGAGCAGGAGAAAACGTTTAAAACGCAGCACATTCTGGGGACGGAGCAGGGAGAGATATTTAATTTAAAGTAACAGTTAACCTGGCTACCACACAAAGGCCAGTTAGTTGAGAGAGCTAAGGTAAGTTATACAGCTGAGAAAGCTGAAGTGCAAAACTAAAGGGAACAGGGAGGTGAAGTAGCACACCAATAAAGTGAAGGGATAATTGAAATAAAGGGATTGTAGGCTCAGGTCTGCTTAGGCTCAGGTCTGCTTTATATGTCTGCTTTATATGACTGCACCCTTTTCTAGAATCACACACAGTATATGGATGGCACAGAAGACAAGAAGACAATACATGTGGGCCACAAGAGAGTATATACTCGCTATAAGAGGGTATATGCGGCCTATTATAAAGAATCTGGGAAAAACCATATTTTGTACAGGAGTGTACAAGGATTTTGGCCCAGCAATACAAGCCCAGCTAGGAATTCAAAGAATTCAAACTAATGAGCACAAATACTCTTGCCTTGAAGGTTTCAATTAGTGCCAGAAGATGGAAAAATACAGGAAGGGGCAGAGGTCACAAGTCATGCATAGATAAGCAGACCTTGATAAGCAGATCCAGATGTATAAACATAAGAGGGTCCTGGGAAAGAGCTTTGTAGGAAGCCTGCAAACACCTAAGAATTTATGCTGAATTTGCTGAAACTATCTAGAATTTGAAGCAGAGAGGTATATATAAGACAGCAATTTTAGAGGATCTTGGGCAGTGTTTTTTCTCCCCTTGCAGAGAACATGCTGCCCGCCATCTCGTAGACAGAACATTTGCTATTCTGCATTTACAATTATTTTTGCTATGCTAAATAAAAGTCTTTGTAGCCAAGCAACTGTTGTCTATGCAATTCATTGGTAAATGGTAATATTTGGGGAACTCTTGTGGGAAACCAGGCCCACAATTGGTGCCGAAACCCCCCTTTATTGAGTTTAGATACTCCTAAATTTTTCTAAATTGCCCAAGGATTCCTCTGACTGCGTTTTTGGCTGCGTTTTTGTCAGAGAGGATACCTCCTGTTTTTAAATCACAAAAACAGGGGATGAGAATACCTTCTCATTAGGAGAAGAGGATTCCTTCCGCTGGTCCAGCAGATGCGTATTCCTCCTGCCAGTCCAGAAGATGCGGATTCCGTCCTGAAGGGCGAAGTTTAAAGGATTCCATTCTGCCAGGAACGAGGGAATATTTGGATACCCTAGGAAGACTCCAGTGGGTGAGTACTGTGTTTCCTGTCTACAAACAAGGACAGAAGATTTACCCAGGTTCGATTGGTGGGTGAGTACCAAATTTACACATATGCATATGTATTTTATGTAATTACTGCTTTGCTGTGTAGAAATTGTTAGTGAAGTGTTTGTATTTAGTTGTACATATTAGGGAAAGAAAGTTTTTGCCCAGACATTAGGTCCTTATATCTCCAGGATTGATTGGTGTTTGCTTGAGACTGTACGTACCATTGGTGCGAAGCGATTGTGTGTCCCTATCCACGTTTCTGTACTCTCGCGAGAGGGGCGGCTGGGTTTGGACGAAGCGCAAGGATTGTGTGTCTGTATGAGACCTGGATTTGTAACTTCGCACCTCTATAAATAAAGAGGTTTGAATTTCCATCTGTAAAAGCGCAGTTACCAGCCCCTCTGTAAATAAAGAGGTTTTATTCTCTATCTGTAAAAGGCGATGGTTATTAATACTTTGCCCCAGCATCCCCAAACAGTGAAAACACCAGGTCTACACAGACTATAGAAAAGGGGGACAGTTTAGAAAATGTTTAAAAGAAAATCCAAGGAGGGGGTAGATGCTGAAAAAGGGACTGAGTCCGATCCTAACCCCATAGATTGCCTTGTTAAACAGAACCCCTTATTGGAAGCCTCAATAAAAAATTGTTCTAGACAGTGGGAAAAATGGACGAAGAAGACACCCTCACTTGCCTGGCCAGCAGGGGGGGTCGTTTGATCCGCTCATTTTGACTAAAATTAGGGATCATATTTTATTCAACAAATGTGGAAAAGCCCAATTGGAACATTTGAGACATTTCTCTGTGGATGCAGGCAGGTCCAGAGCCTTTGCCGTCTGCACCTGCCCCTCCACCTCCCTATTGGGCGACCGAAAGTAAGACCCTGGCAGCCATAGGGTATTCCGACCCTTCCTGCAGCCTCCCAAATCAGAACCGACCCCTCACTCAGCTTCCCCACTCCCAGAACAGGTCCTGCAGCAGCTCTTGGACACTGAAGGAGCCTGGGCGAAGATTGAGGGTCATGTCAACTTAAAAGCTACCCCTGCCCCAGATTCCAATGCATATGCTGAGGCGCAGGCAAAATTAGAAGAGGTAAAACAACAATTGACAGCAGAACAGGAAGATTTAGCAAATCAGGCTCAAGCTTTAAAACAATCTCAGGAAGAAATTACCAAGAATCTTAGAAAATGGGAGTTAGAACTGGAAGAGAAGGAAAAACGTCTTAAGACGATTATAGAAAAGAAAGAAGAGGGGGAGGTAGATGAGGACTCTGAAGATGAAGAGGGATAAAGTAAACCTGCAGAGGTTTGTGGAGTTGCGCAAAGTGGTAAAACTCCTCGAGCTCCGAAACCATGTTTCCTTACTTTTATTACAGAGCAGGAAGATGGAAATGGTTACTGTGTTTACCAATGGTCCTCTAATATGTATGGCTGGACAAAAGCAAACCAGCCCCAGATGTTGCAGTGGCCCCCTTATGGTTCTCTTGACACTGTACATCTCAATACGGCCCGACTCTGCATTCGCGGAGGAGCCGGAGACCCTGGCTGGGACTCTTCCTACATGGAAGCTGGGTTAAAGGTATGGGAAAAATACGAGGGTCAGGAACCCCGAAAATATCTGATGTTTCCTATTCTACATACTCATGCTGGATCTGCAAGATATGTACCATGGAACTTTACTGATATGATAAATATTGCCTCTAGCCTACCCCCACTATGTCGTGGCGGTGGAACTTGGATTCAGAAATTTGAATGAGCAACTGCAGGTTATACTTTAGCATTAGGAGATGTAAAAGCTCTATTGGCAAAGGTTCTTGGAAATAATGCCACCAACCAAATCTTTGCTGCGGCAGGATTAACTAGCGTTACTGTAACAGTAAATACTTTTGACGGGGCATCCTTTAATGATTAACTGATAAATTTACTAATGAAGAGCTTCTTAAACAACTTAAAAGAAAAATTAAGGAGCAGCAGAATATAATAGATGACATGGAATACATAGATCCCTATGAAGATGATGTCCCTGACCCACAAGATCGGGACCCCTATTTAACTTGTTACAATAATGGGGGATATGGCTGACCGCCACGTCCTCAGAACTTTCAGACCAGGCAGAACCCCACAGGTCCTTATGCCAATAATCATTATCCCAATTACAATGAGTCACCTAAATGCTGGAATTGCGGAGAGTATGGTCATCTCCAACTCTCATGCAGGACTCCTCACCGAGGGGGAGCTGTCCACGATCAGAGGCGCTTCCCGGTGTGGGCACCACCTCATAATTCTGGTCCCTCAAAACAATGACTGGGCATTTATCTTTTGCGAGCACGGCTCACTTATCAGGAACCCATGATCACGGTGTTTCTTAACAATGAGCCCACGGAAATGTTACTTGATACAGGGGACACTACCTCTGTATTAACCATTTTACCACAGGGATGCCAGCTTAGTAAAAAGAAAATGACTACCACTGGTTTTGATGGCAGGCCCCTTACTTCTTGCATGACCTCCCCTGTTTGTTTAAAAATAGAAGATCAGCAAATTTCTCATTCTTTTCTGTTTGCCCCTCATTGTCCAGTAAATTTGATGGGAAGGGACCTATTGGTGAAATTACAGGTTGAATTCACCTATGGTCCACTGGGAGAGAAAGGCCCCGAACGGTCATTGCCCCTTAGCCCCTATGGACGGATTAAATCACATCCGCCTGTTACTATTCATATTAAGCCTGGCTGTAAACCACCAAAGATTCCACAGTATCCTCTCCAACCAGAGGCCCTGCAGGGATCTCGCCAGGAGGTTCAAGAACTGTTACAGCACGGTATCATTGAACTCAGTGATTCCCTGTACAACACCCCGCTGTTCCCTGTAAAAAAGCCTAATGGAAAGTGGCGCATAGTTCATGATTTACGAGCACTCAACAGTGTTGTTGAACCCCAGTTCCCAGTTGTTTCAAACCCTGCTGCTTTGTTAACAACAACTACTTTGTACAGGTTTCACACTGTTTTGGATCTTTCCCATGCTTTCTTTGGGATTATTGTGGAGCCTGCATCTAGATGCTTTCTGGCTTTTATTTTTGAGGGTCAACATTATCAGTGGACCAGGCTACCCCAGGGATATGTGGAGAGTCCCTCCATCTTCTCTCAAGCACTGGTAGCAGATTTGAAAGAATTTCAAGCAGACCTGCCCGCTGAAGCATCTCTCTTACAGTATGTGGATGATTTGTTGCTTTCCACTGCTGAAGCTGAGCTAAATTTAGCTCTCACAGACAAACTCGTGTGTAAGCTCAGTGAGTGTGGTTATCAAATTAACATGGACAAGGCACAAATATGCCAGACTGAAGTCACATTCCTGGGATTCCTAGTAGGCCAGGGAACGCTATCCCTTACTGAAAAAAACAAACAACACTGTTTGGAGCTACAGATGCCTACGACTGTTAAGGAGTTACGTTCACTTCTCGGCATGATAAACTTCTGCCGTAATTGGATCCCAGGTCACGTCAACGCACACATCCCTTTCGCAAATATTTGAAAGGGGGGGTTAAGGGGTCCACTGCCATCAGCCTGTCAGCCCCTGACCAGATTTTGCTTCAGTCTCTTCTGTCTGATGTATCGCACACACTAAGTCTCTGTCTTCCTGACTATTCAAAGGAAATGTTCCTCATTAGCTTCCACAGACATCACACGTGGGCAGCTGTTGTTTACCAAGATGATGGTAAGATTGTGTCTTACTTGCCTGGAACTTTCTCTGTTACCGAAATGGTCTTACCAGAAATTGAGAAGGGCTTAGTAGCTCTCAGTGAGGCCGTCCGAAAAGCCTATAACATATTTCATCCCTTGTATCTCACAGTGTATTGCACAGGTGATGTGGAGGCATTGTTAAACAGTAACACCCTTCACTTTATCCCACATCGTGTGCATCAGGTCTGTGTTGTTCTTTTGCGAAGCCACATCCTTCTGAAACCATTCCCTGCCAGTCATCCTTTTGCCTACTTACAGAACCTCGTTTCTGTTACTGTTGGTGAGGGAGGAGACAAGGTTCCCACATTTGCTTTTAAAGATAATATTTTGTCATATCGTGACATGCCTTCTGGCTCTGCCGTTTGGTTTACCGATGGTTCTGAAACGTCACTCTGCTCTGGCTTCAGTGCAGTAGAAGTATCCCCCTCTGGTGATATTTTGGATGTATTACAGTATCAATTACCAAGTGCTTACACCGCCCAAGTTGTGGAACTCTATGCTATTCTGGCTGTTTTGCTGCATCAAGAAACAAAGAATGTTATCGTATTTACTGACTCATATTATGCAGCACAAGTACTGACGGTACTCCATCAAAAATGGTCACAGAGAGGATTTATCACCTCTTCAGCCAGTACGCTTTCATACCTGGATGAGATATATCAAATTTATGATTGCTTAGAGAAACGTAGACTCAACAATTTGTTTTTGTGCTGTGAATGGGTTCCTGCTCACACACAAGGGGATTCTTTCCTTCAGACAGGCAATGCTTTAGCAGATCAGTTAGCTAAAGAAGTCACCAGTAATGAGTTTCTAACTTTACCAGTCACTCATTCGCAGGCCTACCTAGTGCCTGACCTAGCTGACTATCAGAAGGATACTGTTTCTTATGAGATAGGAAACTGGGAAAGGTTGGGATTCTCCCAAGTTAAGAACATGTGGGTACACCCATCTGGAAAACTTTGTATCTGTTTTGTAGCGCTGAAACGTTTGACAGATCTTATACATGATGTTTACCATTCCAGTGCTGCACATATTTACGGAATGCTGGAGGACACCCTTGGTGTCCGCACATGAAAAATCGTATTCAGGAACTGGTGTCTAAATGCCCTGTGTGTATTTTGAATGCTCAGCCCGGAGGTAAACCTCTAGCCAGAGGTCACCTTCCCATTTTGAGTGGTCTTTTTGAGTCCTGGTATGTGGATTTCACTGACATGATTCATAGATGTGCTCAGAAACGTTACCTTTTGGTGTGAGTTTGCCCTTGGTCTAAATGGATTGAGGCTTTCCCCTGCAGTAAAGAAACTGCTGAAGAAGTTGTGGAAGTTCTGCCAACACAGATAATTCCTCAATTTGGCATTCCCAAAGTAATCTATTCTGACAATGGTTCTCACTTCCGCAATGCTCTTGTGTCTGCAATCACTCAGTCTCTCCCTGTTCAGTGGAAATATGTTTCTGTGTATAAGCCTACTTCTAATAGTCTTGTTGAGCAATGTAATGGCATTTTGAAAACTCAACTTAGAAAGATTTGTGCTTCTGGTCACATGACCTGGCTACAGGCATTACCGATGTGTTTGTTTCAGTTGCGTAACAGCCCAATCAAAAGACTGCATCTGACACCACATGAAATGGCCACTGGCCGGCGCATGCGCACAACTAACTTACCGCAGTCTCTGGTTCCAGTTCATGCTAGTCTCTCTTCTTACCTTGCAGGACTCCGGATTGTGCTCCAAGAAATTGCCGATCGTGTGGCGACCGCACAGTCTGTATCCAGTTCATCTTTGTCACCTTGTTTTCCCATAGGGTCCACTGTTTATAAAAGAAATTGTATTCGTGCATCCTGGAACTGCCCTACTTTTTCAGGACCCCACATTGTCACTGCTGCTTCCCCTTTTGCTGCCAGACTGAATGATACTGATACTTGGGTGCATGTCAGCCATCTAAAAGCTGCTCCAGCTGTCTCATCTGATTAATCAGCTTTATTATTTCCACCACATCGCTGCACAATTACTGTAAGGATGATCGCTGCCAGCCCTGCCCCATGGGCACCCTTGTGCGTCTTTCTGCGAATCTCAACCATTATTGTCCTTCTTATCGAATGCCTACACCCCGATGAACAGCTGGCCTTGTACTTCCCGGAACAGAACCAGACTAACAGAACGTCTTCCCGGGTATGCAGAGCCATACCCATGGCTGCCTCGAACTCATGGAAGCAGTCCGTATTAGAGGTTGTCTCTTTAATGAATGTCTCTGATTGTATAATATGTACTCCTTTGCCCAAAGGTGTTGGGTATGCCCCGGTTGTTGTCTACCCAGTGCCCCTCTCAGAGATTATGGGCCAGTTACCTTGCTTAGACAATACTAACAGAACTCCTGGTTGTTATGAACCTGTACAGTGTAATCAAACTTGGCACTCTCAAAATGCTTCCACTGAGCCCATACAAGTTTTTACGCCAGACACCCAAACTTACGTTTATTGCTTAATTTCTAATACCCCTGTTCCTTTCTCTTCCAAATGTAACATGTCTTACAATGTAGAAAATAGTTCATGGCATATCAACAGTAATACTATCTTACCTATATGGGGTTGTGGGGAAAATTATACTTTACTTGAATGGTTTCTCAACAACTCGTTTGCCCATAATTGGGAAAATGTCTCTACCACTGCTTTCGTTGTCAGTGAGGATCACTGGAGAGGCAGTTGTCGGGCAGGACCGTTATGGTACAAATAGCGCACAAGTCCCCTTACACCTCATGTTATATTTATACAGGTGCATCCCATGGCTCCTATCTCGGCCACCATATGACAAGTAACAGTATTAATAGATACACTCCTAAAAGGAATTGACAATCATAAACAGGCGTTCATCTTACTTTTCATTGACATATCAGCAGCTTTTGATAGCGTGCATCACTCAATTTTGCTCAACAACCTACGACAGATAGGCATAAACTCTACCGTACATAAATGGTTCACCTCATATTTAAATAACAGAACACAAAATGTAAGAACAGGTAATCAAACATCCAACACATACAAACAAGAAATAGGTTTACCACAGGGTTCAGCGCTTTCAGCCCTACTCTTCAATATCTATATAAAACCGGTCTGCAACATCTTTAAAAAATTCGGAATACAATATCACCTTTATGCGGATGATATTATGATGTACATACCTTTTACGATTCCTAACCTACCGACTCAACTTCTATCAGACTGCTACAATGAAATTACATACTGGCTAAAAACCCAAAACCTCCATATAAACCATGCTAAAACCGAAGTCTTGATCGTAACAAAAAACCAATCATTTATTCCCCCAACCCACATAACACTACAAAACCAAGAAATTAAAATAAAAAATGAAATAAGATATCTAGGAGTCATTTTAGATACACACCTTACTATGGAAACCCACATTAGAAATACCCTAAAGAAAATCTACTTCAAACTTAAAATCCTCAAACAATTGCGCCCCCTGGTATTTATGCAAGATTTTATCAATATAACACAGGCTACCATTACTCCCCACTTCGATTTCGCTAACTTAATACTTATAGGCATTCCAAAACAAAATATCAAAAGAATCCAACTCGCACAAAATGCAACAGCTAGAATTATATTAAAGATAAATTCACTCCAACACATTACACCAATACTAGCTTCCCTGCACTGGTTACCAATACAAAGCAGGATAACCTACAAAACAATAATAACTACATTCAAAGCCCTAAACGACATGGCCCCGAAGACACTATGTAATTTAATAAGCAAAGAACTACCTAAGTCCACTCATAGAAAAGGACAATCAAATAAACTAAAGATTCCAAAAGAATATATAAGATCTCACAAAATTACAAATAATAGAGCCTTTTCCCACATAGCTCCAACAACTTGGAACTCGTTACCAGAGGACTTACGATCACTAACAGAGATAACAGAATTCAGAAAAAAATTGAAAACATATCTATTCACTAAACACTATAATTCCATAGAAAACATTCCACTCAACTTAGATAAAGGCTAAACATGAACCTCCCCACATCAAGCGTATACTCCCTTCTTCAAGGGATAACACACAAAACATAATCGAATGAACACTCCACTCCTATGCACTGATACCCTACTTGTATATAGTTGCAACTGATATGATCTGCCTATGCGGTAGAGTCAGTACTTTGTTTAAATTGTTACACAATCTGTGTTAGTTGAATTATTCTGCTTAGTTTTTAAACCTATGTGTGCATGTTAAGATGTTCTATGTAAAAAGTTATTTTGTTCCATGTAAAACAAGCTCTACATTGTTAACTGTTGTTAATTGTACACCGCAACTGATCGCTGGAAGATGCGGTATATAAATAAGTGTTAAATAAAATAAATAAAAAATAAATGGAGCCGAGATACGGTCTTGGAAGTGGTGGTAGGCCACTACTGGTTGTGTGGTGATACTTTGTATCAGGCAGCAAAACTCTCCTTGTTACCTTGTGCTTTGGTTAAGGTTTCTCCTTTTTCTGTCTTGATATCTCTTAATGTTACCCATCCCTCTGTTACCCACTCCCCTCTGCACAGATTGAAACGCAGCCTGTCAGCTAACTCAAGCCCTTGGGATTCCTCTGTGGCAGAGGATGATGCCATTCAGGCCTCATTCGAGTATATCAATTCCACTTACCCCAATGACTAAAACTCGTTTGGATGCCCTTAGCGCAACTGCATGGATTTGCTTTGCCACCCCTGCACTTACTGCTGAACTAGGTATGGTCATACGCTGTTTGCAATGTTTGCTGCATATTTAAATGAAAGCTGTCACTGAGTCTATCTCACGTCTAGCTGAATCCCTTGAACAGAATACACAAATGACTCTGCAAAATAGGCAAGCTTTGGATTTACTTCTGGCTGCTGAAGGCGGCACGTGCACTTTTATTAATGCTACAAATTGTTGTACTGTCATTGCTAACCATACCATTTTTGTTCTTGATGCTATGAATAAGATAAAGCGCCTTTCTGAGTTACATATTGATGATTTTAAGGGTGGACTTCAACTTGATAATATTTGGGGTAGTATTGCTTCATGGTTTGCTAGTTTAGGAGTAGGACTTAAAGCCTTTTTTATTACGCTTTTAAGTATAGCATGTTTTGCAATCATTGCCTGTTGTGCCTTATCCATTTTACTTGCCTGCTGTAAACGAATGATATCGCAAAGTACTAAAACCATGTATATTGTATCTATGGAACAGTACCAGCGATTGCCTCTGGATGATCCCTCTCTGTCTCAAATGGTTGTTATTCATGCCCATTAGCAGGATTACTTTTGCTTTTCCCTATATATATATGTAAGAAAAAAAAAGGAAAAGAAAAAGTGGTGAATGAAGGGACAATTGGAATAAAGGGATTGTAGGCTCAGGTCTGCTTTATATGACTGCACCCTTTTCTAGAATCACACACAGTATATGGATGGCACAGAAGACAAGAAGACAATACATGTGGGCTACAAGAGAGTATATGCTCGCTATGAGGGTATATGCGGCCTATTATAAAGAATCTGGGAAAAAACATATTTTGTACAGGAGTGTACAAGGATTTGGGCCCAGCCCAGCTAGGAATTCAAAGAATTCAAACTAATGAGCACAAATACTCTTGCCCTGAAGGTTTCAATTAGTGCCAGGAGATGGAAAAATACAGGAAGGGGCAGAGGTCACAAGTCATGCATAGATAAGCAGACCTTGATAAGCAGATCCAGATGTATAAACATAAGAGGGTCCTGGGAAAGAGCTTTGCAGGAAGCCTGCAAACACCTAAGAATTTATGCTGAATTTGCTGAAACTATCTAGAATTTGAAGCAGAGAGGTATATATAAGACAGCAATTTTAGAGGGTCTTGGGTGGTGTTTTTTCTCCCCTTGCAGAGAACACGCTGCCCGCCATCTCGTAGACAGAACATTTGCTATTCTGCATTTACAATTATTTTTGCTATGCTAAATAAAAGTCTTTGTAGCCAAGCAACTGTTGTCTATGCAATTCATTGGTAATTGGTAATATTTGGGGAACTCTTGTGGGAAACCATGCCCACAAAAGACAACAATAAATAAATAAATAGGCAGCTAGAACTCACAGCAAAGTCGTCACAGGAGTTAAATATCCACCTCTCTAACAGAGCACTGTGAGGGCACTGCTCTTCCCAGAGCAGAGAGAGGCAAACAGAACAGACTATGCACATGTGGAAGGAGGAGACAGGAAGAAGGGCTACACAAAACTCCTCCTCTAATAGACAGCAGCAGTTACTTGTGGAGTCTTTGCCAGTGTCTCCACCATTTTAGGCATCTTGGCTGCTGTGGATCTGCCTGCTCCCTGCCTTCACACCATGCCTTAAGGCTGCAGTGCACAGTAAACCTCTCTGCATCCACTCATTGGCCAGTGGCTGTATCCTGCTTGGCTGTCTGTACCTGCTTCCTCCCCCTTCCCCCCATGGTCCCACTGAGCCAAACTAGCATGCTGATGTTGGGAGGTACTGGAGGCAGGCCCCTTTGCCTTTCATCAGCCTCCCATCTGCCTGCCTCTCTGCTCCATTGTGCCCTGCCTCCAGTGTCATTCTCTCTCACCTGCTTGAGCCCCACGTGCTTGTTGCTGCTGTCAGGGCTGGTGCAAGTATATGAGGCCCCCTGGACAACCTCATCTCTTGCTTCCCCTTGCTCAATCCCCCCCCCTTCCGATTACCACCACTGCTGCCCCTCTCTGAGATGTGCAGCGGCAGCAATGCTGTTAAAATGGTACCGAAGCACCAGTTATCTTCAGCTGCGGTGCTGTTGTGCTTCCGTCCCCCTTCAATTCCACTTCCTGTTTGCAAAGGAGTGGAAGCACTCCTTGTGGCCTTGGGCAAGTCACTTAACACTCCATTGCTCAGAAAAATCCAAGTTATCAATGTCCCTGTTTAATGTACGTTTACCAAGTTTAAGTTACAATGTAAACCGCTTTGATTGAAATGATAAAGTGGTATAAAAAAACCTGTTAAATAAATAAATAAATAAATAAGCCGTTTCAGCACCCATGCAAAGGAAGTGGAATCGGAAGGGGGCAGAAGCACAAACAGCACCACAGTGCCACAGCTGAAGATGCTTCAGTACTGTGTTAAAAGTATTGCGGCCACTGCACGTCCTGGAGAGGGGTGGCAATGAGCACTACCTCTATGTGACCGCCTACTTCACCTAATGGTAGCACTGTCATTGACTGCTGCTGTAACCAGCTTTTCATACTGCAGACTCACCTCCAGGTCCTTCTGCTCTCCCTTGGTCCTCAGAGCAAGAAACTTGAGTACTGCAGCTGGGTGCATGCATACCACATGCTGTTGCAGTTGCCGTAGCTCTACTGTAGGGCTTCTCTGCCTCTCTCTGATAATAGTTTTGCTTGCCTGCTTCCTCGCACCACGATCCTATGCCCAGTACAGAGCAGAGCTGGATTCCCCATTTCGGGGAGGGGCAGGACTGGAAGGAGATTGACGCTGGAAGAGACTAAGACTGGGAGAAGATTAATTCGAGGGGGTGGGGCTGGGAAGAATAGCGGGAGGCTGATGTTGGGGTGGGGATGGGAGATGGGATTCGGATTGGAAAGGGGCTGATGCTGCAGCTGGACTGGAAGGGCCCTGCTGATGGAAGGGGGTGGACTAGAAGATATTAATCCTGGAGGAGGGGACTGGGATTGGAAGTAGGCTGATGCTGGGACTGGGAGCATGAAATTGTTCATGGTAAGACAGAAAGACTACTCTACACAGCTAGCTTTAATACGTGACTTCGGATCTGGTGTAAACAAGGTTTTAGATACACAGAAGGCCGGGGCAGAAAATGGAACAAGAGGCTATACTGTATTGATGGACTACATCTTTCTGTGGCAGGAACAAAAGATCCTAAATGAAAAATTCAGAATATGTGGACAGACACTTAAAGTAGAGAAAGAGGGTGATGGATGGAAGAAAAGTTTAGGATATCACCCCCAGCAAAAGAAACACAGTAATGTTGAAAACAAAAAGAGACATCTTAACTCACACATCAATAACAAAGGGGAAAAGTAGTCAAGAATAAAAAACAGGCAAAATACAAGCAAGCCAACCAAAAACTGCTGGAAGGAAATGAACACAAATGTTTACAGTCTAGGCAACAAACTTTCTGACCTGGAAACCCTGATGGTGGAAATGGAGTTGGACATTGTGCTCATTATAGAAACATGATTTAGTGAGTTTCATGAATGGCCTATTACCATACCTCGTTATAATCTATTTAGAAACATAGAAATATGATGACAGAAAAAGACCACATGGCCTATCTAGTCTGTCCTTCCATATCAAAAACTACAACAGTCCCCTTTTTACCTTTAGAGATCCTCTGTGTTTGTCCCATGCTTTTTGAATACAGTTACTGTCCTCATCTCTACCACCTCCACTGGGAGACTATTCCACGGATCCACTACTCTTTCCGTAAAGAAATATTTCCGCATATCACTCCTGAATCTATCTCCCTTCAGCCTCATCCCATGTCTCCTCGTAGCAGAACTTGCTTTCAATTGAAAGAGGCTCTCTCCCTGAACATTTATGCCACGGAGGTATTTAAACATCTCAATCATATCACCTCTATCCCGCCTTTCCTCTAAGGTGTACATATTAAGATCCTTCAGTCTGTCCTTATATGCTTTATAATGAAGACCACTAATCATTTTAGTAGCCACCCTCTGCACCGACTCCATCCTGTTCACATCCTTTTGAAGGTGCGGTCTCCAGAATTGCACACTATACTCTAAATGAGGTTGCACCAAAGACTTATACAGAGGCATTATCACCTCCTTTTTTCTGCTAGCCATTCCTCTCCGTATGCACCCAAGCATCCTTTTAGCTTTTGCCATCGCCTTTTCTACCTGTTTAGCAACTTTAAGATCATCAGACACAACCACGCCTAGGTCCCGCTCTTCTTCAGTGGACAAAAGTACTTCACCCCCTATACTATATTGCTCCCTTGGATTGCTGCAGCCCAAATGCATGACCTTACATTTTTTAACATTAAATCCCAGCTGCCAAATTCTAGACCATTCTTCAAGCTTAGCTAGATCCCTCCTCATGTTATCTACAACTTAAAAGAGAGGAGGTGCTCTCAGGTGAAGCTCATTACCCAAATCAGTCATACACTAAGGACCTGAGATTAATTAAGCTTCAGGTGAACAAGGTATATTAAACTTATTAGGTACAGTTTTAGTGGTATAAATATCCATAGCACCCTTTAGTACGTAAAGAACTTAAAGATCTAAACACAAACTTAAAACTAAGATGCAGACAGCAGTCCAGCAGCGGGATGTGGGCTTTCCAGTCTTTTGCATTGAGTGTCACATGTATGATTTTCTCCCAGCTGGTGAGAGGTCTTACGTGTGCACTAGGTGCAAGGAGCTCTTTGCTCTCAGGGAACAAGTCCGTTCTCTAGAGGCTAAAGTAGCAGACTTGGAAAGCATAAGACAGACAGAGAGGTACATAGACGAGACCTACAGGGATATAGTCCTGAAGTCCCACCTCCAGTCTGGCAGCATCCCTGTTGCCATGGAGGAGAAAGGTCACGTGACAGGAGAGCATCACCCTGCTGTGTCAGGAAGTGATCCTGTAACTAGGACCTGTCCTCCAGGTGATGTAAACCCCTCTCGCACCGAGGAGGTTTCTCCAGGGCCAAGTGCCCATGAGGGAAGGGTTAGGACAGCAGTTATAGTTGGTGATTCGATCATTAGGCATGTAGATAGCTGGGTGGCTGGTGGACGTGAGGATTGCCTGGTAACATGCCTGCCTGGTGCGAAGGTAGCAGACCTCACGCGCCACCTAGATAAGGTCTTAGATAGTGCTGGGGAGGAGTCTGCTGTCTTGGTACATGTCGGTACCAATGACATAGGAAATGTGGTAGGGAGGTTCTGGAAGCTAAATTTAGGCTTTTAGGTAGGAAGTTGAAATCCAGAACTTCCAGGGTAGCATTCTCCGAAATGCTTCCCATTCCACGCGCAGGACCCAAAAGGCAGGCAGAGCTCCGGAGTCTCAATGTGTGGATGAGACAATGGTGCAGAGATGAGGGGTTTGGATTTGTTAGGAACTGGGGAACATTCTGGGGAAAGGAGGGGCTCTTCCGAATGGATGGGCTTCACCTTAACCGGGATGGAACCAGGCTGCTGGTATTAACCTTTAAAAAGGAGATAGAGCAGCTTTTAAACTAGATAATAGGGGAAAGCCGACAGTCGCCCAAGAGCGCCTGGTTCGGAAGAATGTATCCTTGAAGGATACTACAAAAAGCAGAGAGGTTCCAAAAAGAGTAAAGTAGCCCAAATGCCCTCGAGTATGGAGCAGACAGAGCTTAAAGATCCCAAATTACCCATGTCTACCAATAGCCAAATTAATATGAATAAAATACAGTCTCTAAAATGCTTGTATGCAAATGCTAGAAGTCTAAAAAACAAGATGGGAGAGTTAGAATATATAGCACTAAATGAGAGGTTAGATATGATTGGAATATCAGAGACATGGTGGAAGGAGGACAACCAGTGGGACACTGTGATACCTGGGTACAAACTATATCTTAATGATAGAGCTGATCAAATTGATGGAGGGGTTGCGCTCTATGTTAGAGAGGGCATTGAGTCAGAAAGGAATAAAGTTTTGCAAGAAACAAAATTTGCTGTAGAATCTCTATGGATTGAAATTCCATGTAAAAAGGGGAAGGTGATGGCAGTGGGGGTGTACTATCGTCCGCCTGGCCAGAATGAACAAATGGATGATGAAATGTTCAAAGAAATCAAGGAAGCTAGCAAACGTTACAGTGCAGTAATAATAATGGGTGTCACAGCAGGACATGCTAGGGAGATAAAGTTCCTAGATGAAATAAATGACTGCTTCTTGGAGCAGCTGGTTCATGAACCGACCAGAGGGGAAGCCATATTAGACCTAGTCCTTAGTGGAACACCAGATCTAGTGCAAGAGATAAGGGTGTTGGGGCCACTTGGCAATAGTGATCATAGCATGATCGCCTTTGATTTAATTAGTGGAGGAAGGATAGTAAGGAAATCCACAGTACTACCCTTTAACTTTCGAAAGGGAGACTATGATAAAATGAGGAAAACAATTAAGAAAAAACTAAAAGCAGTTGCAAAGGTTAAAGATGTACATCAAGCTTGGATGTTGTTGAAAAATACTATCTTGGAAGTCCAGACCAGCTGTATTCCACGCTTTAAGAAAAGTGGAAGGAAGTCCAAAAAACTGCCAGCATGGTTTAAAGGTGAGGTCAGAGAGGCTGTTGTTGCCAAAAAAGCATCTTTCAGGAAATGGAAAAAAGAGCCAAATGACGAAACCTGGAAACAGCACAAGCACTGGCAAGTCAAATGCAAGGCATTGATAAGGCAGGCAAAGAGAGAATTTGAGAAGAAGCTTGCTGCGGAAGCAAAAACACGAAATAAAGACCTTTTCAAGTACATTCGTAGCAAAAAACCTGTGAGAGAGTCAGTTGGTCCATTAGATGATAAAGGGGTTAAAGGAGCACTAAGAGGCGACAAGGCGATAGCGGAGAGACTGAATGAATTCTTTGCTTCAGTCTTTACTGAGGAAGATGTAGGGATGTTACCCATGACTGAAGTGGTATTTAAAGGTGCGGAAGAATTGAAGGAAATATCGATACATCGGGAAGATGTCTTACAACTATTAGATAAACTGAAGAGTAGCAAATCACCTGGGCCAGATGGTATACATCCAAGGGTGTTGAAAGAACTGAAATATGAGATTGCAGACCTGCTATTAGTAATCTGTGAACTATCATTAAAATCATCTCTAATACCTAAAGATTGGAGGATCGCCAATGTAACACCAATTTTTAAAAAGGGTTCCAGGGGTGATCCGGGAAACTACAGACCGGTGAGCCTGACGTCAGTACCGGGAAAAATGGTAGAAACCATCATAAAGAATAAAATTACTCAGCATGTAGATAGTCACGACCTAATGGGAGACAGCCAACATGGCTTTAGACAAGGAAGATCTTGTCTTACTAATCTGTTATGTTTTTTTGAAGGAGTGAATAAACAGGTGGACAAAGGTGAGTCGGTTGATATTGTATATCTGGACTTTCAGAAAGCCTTTGACAAGGTCCCTCATCAGAGACTTTTGGCAAAACTAAAGAGTCATGGGATAGGAGGCAGTGTACTATTGTGGATCAGGAACTGGTTAAAAGATAGAAAGCAGAGGGTAGGGCTAAATGGCCAATTTTCCCAATGGAGAAAGGTGAATAGTGGTGTACCCCAGGGATCTGTGCTGGGTCCGCTGCTTTTTGACATATTCATAAATGACCTGGAAAGTGGAATAACGAGTGAGGTTATCAAATTTGCAGATGACACAAAACTATTTAAAGTTGTTAAAACCCAAGAGGGTTCTGAGAAATTGCAAGAGGATCTTGATAAATTGGAAGACTGGGCATCAAAATGGCAGATGAAATTTAATGTGGACAAGTGCAAGGTTATGCACCTAGGGAAGAACAACCCAAACTATGGTTACACGATGCAAGGTTCCACATTAGGAACCACCAACCAGGAAAAAGATTTAGGCGTCATTGTGGATACCATGTTAAAACCCTCGGCCCAGTGTGCAGCGGCAGCCAAGAGAGAAAATAGAATGCTAGGTATGATAAGGAAAGGAATGGAAAATAAAGCAAAAGATATTATAATGCCTCTATATCGTTCCATGGTGAGACCGCACCTTGAATATTGTGTGCAATTCTGGTCGCCGTATCTTAAAAAGGATATAGCGATTTTAGAAAAGGTTCAGAGAAGAGCCACCAAAATGGTAAAGGGGATGGAAGGATACTCCTATGAGGAAAGGCTAAAAAGGTTAGGGCTCTTTAACCTGGAAAAGAGACGGCTGAGGTGAGATATGATTGAAGTCTATAAATTAATGAACGGAGTGGAACGGGTAAATGTAGATCGATTGTTTACGTCGTCAGAATATAGAAAGACTAGGGGACATGCAATGAAGCTAAAGGGTAAACTATTTAAGCCTAATAAAAGAAAATATTTTTTCACTCAACGTGTAATCAAACTCTGGAATTTGTTACCGGAGGATGTAGTAAAGGCTGTTAGTGTAGCTGGGTTTAAAAAAGGTTTGGACAAGTTCCTGGAGGAAAGGTCCATAAACCATTATTAAGAAGTGACCGAAGATATCAATGCTTGACCCAGTACAAGCATTGTGGAACTTGTGTCTCTTGGGGAAACTGCTAGGTACATATGACCTAGATTGGCCACTGTTGGAAACAGAATACTGGGCTTGATGGACCTTGGTCTGACCCAGTATGGCATATCTTATGTTCTTTTGTTCCTGGGTGTCTACTGTATTGCAGATTTTGGTATCATCCGCAAAGAGGCAAACCTTACCCGACAGCCCTTCCGCTATATCAGTAACAAAGATGTTAAAAAGAATCGGACCAAGGGCAGATCCCTGGGGCACACCACTGGTAACATCCTTCTACTCAGAGTGAGCTCCATTTACTTGTACTCTTTGTCGCCTCCCACCCAACCAATTTCTAACCCAAGCAGTAACTTTAGGGTCCATCCCTAGGGTGCTCAGTTTGTTTATAAGTCACCTGTGAGGAACAGTGTCAAAGGCTTTACTGAAATCTAAATACACCACATCTAGGGCTCTCCCTCGGTCCAACTCCCTGGTCACCCAGTCAAAGAAATCAATCAGATTTGTCTGACAAGACCTGCTTCTGGTGAATCCATGCTGCCTCGGATCCTGTAATCCGCTGGACTCCAGAAACCTCACTATTTTCTCTTTCAGCAGCGTTTCCAATAATTTACTCACCACTGAGTATATTAGGAGACAGAATATTCCAAGAGCTTTGCGAATTATAAAAGAGCCAAGGCTTTTTGCTGACAACTCTGGTTTTGTTGAGAAATGGAATACAATTCTTATCAAGTGTGCTTTAGATTTGATGGTGTTGATTGTTGACATTACAAAAGACTATATTGTGAAAATACAGGATGAAGATGAGTTTAAGGAGGCTCCTTTGATGTCTTTAGAAAGTGCAGAGAATTTTAGCCATCAGTATGAATGTTTGCAGACACAGATTGAAGATTTTAGAGTTGAACTGAAAAAGAATAAATGGTACAAACTGAATAGAGATGAATCTGATTATAAAAGGGGATATATATACCCTTGGATGAATCTGAGAGGAGGATAAGGAAGAAGGTAACTTTTGATTTTTCCTCAGACAAAATGTCAGGCTCCTAAGGACAATATTCTGGAGAGGACAAAGGCAGTGGACATTGGAAGTGAGGGAGATGGGGATGCTGGAAAATTGCAGAACCTCCATCATCTCGGCACCCCTGGATTTGGTTTCAGATATATGAAGATCTTAGGTGATCAGTTTGTCTCATAGTGCTATTGCACAGGCACAGATGGCAGTGTTGAGAAGGGGTCTCTCCTTCATTCCACTGGTTCATTTCCATTTGTTTGTGTTCAGAATAGATTTTTAAAATATTTGTGAAAAATCAGTATTAAAGCTTTTTTTGCTAATATGGTCGAACCGTTACAGAGTGAATGGGATCCCTACCATGTTAATTATATCCAGTTACCAATTAAGTCTATATGGATCCCACCTGGCCCCCTACATCCATCTGTCAAGGTCTTCAAAGAATTGGTACTACGAGATGCTCAAGAATTAGAATGGTCTAAGAAGTACACAGTATTTAATACACTGGGAAGGCAGGAGCACAAGGCAGTGAAGCAACAGCAGATGGATATTGATACTGTGATAAAGAAGGTGGATAAGGGCAGAGCTGTAGTTGTAATGAGCCACCAATATTACCAGCAAGAGATTTATCAACAGTTTTCAGATGGACTAACATACATTCGGCTGGAAGAAGATCCTACTGAACAACTTCAACATTTGATTAGGGACAGTATTTCACAGGCCCTGCTCAAGAGATACATTGCTGTTGTTAAGTGCTGATGAGTCAGTGTCGACTCATGGCGACCCTCTGGATAGTTGTTCTAATTGTGTTCAGTCTTCAGTCAGGTGGCTCATTGTTAGCAGACTGGTACCCATAGCTGCTGTTATTGAATCGATCCATCTCATTGCTGGCCTTTCTCTTTTGCGTTGACCTTCTATTTTGCAAAGCATGATGTCTTTCTCTAATGATCTCTCTCTTCACATGATGTATCCAAAGTATGAAAGTCGAAGTCTTGTCATCTGAGCTTCTAAAAAAAGCTTAGGTTTGATCTCCTCTAGTACTGACTGGTTTGTTCTTCTGGCAGTCCATGGTATACGCAATACTTGCCACCAGCACCATAATTCAAAGGCATAAGTTTCTTCCTGTCTATCTTTTTCACTGTCCAGCTTTTGCATCCATATGAGGTTATTGAAAATACCATGGCTTGAATGAGTCAAATCTTTGTATGGAGAGAGACATATCTGCTCTTGAGAATCTTGTCTAGGTCTTTCATAGCCATTCTGCCAAGAGCAATGCATCATTGGATTTCTTGACTGTTGCTTCTTTATTGATAGTTGATCCAAGTAGGTTAAAGTTGTCCATGATTTCAATTTCTTCTCCTTCAACAATGAACTTATTGATTTTGCCAGTTGTCATGATCTTTGTCTTCCTTACATTAAGGTGCAGGTCCATTTTAAGACTATGTTCCTTGATCGTGAGAAGCAAATGTTTCAGATCATCTTCACTTTTAGCCAGTAATGTGGTAACATAAGTATACCGAAGGTTGTTGATGAATCTTCCAGCAATCTTCACACCTCTGTTGTCTTCATACAATCCTGCTTCTCGGATGATTTGTTCTGCATATAAATTAATAGGTAGGGGGAACGTATGCAGCCATGTCGACACTTTTGCTTATTTTAAACCATTCTGTTTCTCCTTGTTCCGTTCGAACTGTTGCTTCTTGATCAATGTACAGATTGTGCAAGAGAATGATCAGGTATTCTGGTATACCCACGCTTCTTAATGTGGCCCAGAGTTTCTCATGGTTTACACAGTCAAAAGAAGAGATATATTAGTAAGAGAGAATTTCAATTTCTCAATACAACAGCGCTTCGAGTTCCACTCCTATATATTCTACATATTCTACCTAAGATTCATAAAGACTGGAACAATCCCTTTGGTAGGCTGACTGTGTCCTCTAGAGGGTCTTTGTTAAAACCTTTTTGAATTTATATAGATTCTTTTTTATGGCCATTAATGGTCACCATTCCATCTTGTATTAAAGACAATACTCACTTTTTAAATCAGTTGGCTCGTTGAAGAATGTTTGTATGGAAAATGATTATTTCATGGCAACTTTAGATGTCTCTTCTCTTTACACCAGTATTCCCCAAAAAGATGTGTTATTGATTATAGGTTTTGCCCTCAGAGAATGAGGAGATTTGAGCCCTGAGCAATTAGAGTTCATGTTACGACTCACCGAAATAGCTTTAACAAATTTTTTTTTTTCGTTTTGAGGAGTCCTTATATCAGCAACCTTTGAAATATATAGCAACGTTTGTAACTACATGGTTAGGCGATTCTTCATTTCAAGAACACATTAGAGCTTAGCTACATTATATCGATGATGTGTTTCTGTTATGGAGTGGAGCAGAAGGTGTTTTGTTAGAATTCCATGAATGGTTGAATAGTTGTGACACACACATTCAATTTTCCATCATTTACAGTAAGAATGCCATTTCGTTTCTTGATGTTCTGATAACTTAGATAGATCAAAGGCTAGTCACCTCAGTATACAAGAAGAAGACTGATAGAAATGCAGTGATGCATTATTCTATTGCTTACCCGGTGGCTCTAAAAGATAGTTTGCCTTTTTCTCAATTTATAAGATATCGTAGGAATTGTAGTATTTTACAGGGATATTATGAACAATCACAGAAGCTGTAAGAAGATTTTGAGCAGAGGGGATATCCCTCACATATTGTTAAACGGGCACATAAGAGGGCAGCCCACAATGATAGGACATGGCTTTTAAGGCAGGATAAACCACAGCAACTATGAAAAGAACAGTAATGAATCCTTTTGGTGACTAGGTTCTCACCATTGGGCTATCAATTACAGTGGATAGTGGCTAGACATTTTCAGGTGCTTCAGATTATACTTGGGTTGGAGAATAGCAGGGTCCAACTGGTGTTTTCCAGGGGATGAAATTTGAAGCACACGATTAGTCCAGCTAGATTACCGAAATTACAGCAGTTCCAGTAACATCCTAGGGTCATAAAGCCTGTGGGCAATGTCATATATGTTCAATCACTCTTTCCATATCAGATTTTATCCATAGGGGCATTGTTATGCTTTACGATGGACTACTACTTGTTTGTCTGATTATGTAGTATATGCAATACAATGCCACTGTGGATTGCTTTATATAGGTAAAACTAAGCGGCAATTCCAAATTAGGATGATGGAACACGAGTAAATTAAAGCATTGTGTGAAGGGGGCACCATTAGTCAAGCATTGTACCTAATGACAGCATGTTTTTGAAGATCTGAAATGTTTCTGTTTGGATCACGTTCCTGTTTATGATAGAGGTGGTGTCCAACAAAGAAGCACGGATCCACGTGCAAGCCACGTGTTATGTGTTTGTTTTTAATCATATCTATGTTTATATTATACATACAATTTTACAGTGCCTTTTTAATTTGAATTGATTTGTTTATATGTTTTAATTATTTAGTTTCTATGTATTTAAACCATTTATTTGTGTATTTTTACATGTTGTATTTTGTAGCCAGAAAAGCCCCTGATGAAGACATAGTGAAACACGGCCTGTGTCGGGCCTTGGCTAATAGGTGTTTAATAAAAGATTCCTTCTTCTGCTATCCACATTTTTTGTACTGTGATGATAGAGGTGGTGACAGGGATAAATGTCTTATTCACTGTGAACATCAGTGGATATATAAACTTCAAACAGTAGGATCTGTGGGTTTGAATGTGCATATTGATTGGAATGCTTGTTGGTAATAGACCCCAGTGTAACAATTGAGCTATGGGAGTTAGACATACTTTGAAGGCGGGGTGGTTGAGAGGAGGGTCTGGGTAAGCGCCTTTTTTGTTTTGTTTTGTTTGGTCTGTTTTATAAATACTGGAGGTGATCCACCTTTAAGAATTTGGAGGGTGGTTCACTTGTCTCCATTGACGTCACTGATCCTGAGTATTTGTGAAGTGCAGGCGCAGCATTCCTAAGCATAACAGTTATGCCTGGATGTTGAACAGTGCTTTGATCTCCTTTTGCATTCATATGAATGTTTGTTAATGTAAGCAAGTGCATTTAGAATGATAAGTATTTAGGTTTCTATGCATTAGTTTGGCAGGGGATATGAGAGAGGAAGATGTGTTGGGTCTGGGTCTTCAAGCATTCTGAATAGATATACTGTATGGTCTTTGACAGCTAACCAATCTCTATCCTTACCCTATAACTAATAACAAATCCTATTGTGTATACTTGTAAATACTCATGTAAATAGTTGCAGTAATGACGTCCCATGTTTTATCCAAGTTCTCTGACCTTGTTCTCTGTAAAACCAAACAGTTTATTGTTCTGGTCTGTTGTTATATTGTGAACCGCGCTGATGCTGAATAGAGCGGTATATAAGAGCCTGTAATAAATAAATAATAATAAATAAATAAATAAATAAATTATTGTAGATAAGTGTATCATTTAGGAGTGTTAATTAATTTTTAAAGAATGAGTATATAGTATACTGACGTGTTTTGTCCTTTTTGGGTAGCAGTGACTCCTTGTGACATGCGTTTTGATCTCACTCCCTAATGCAGCTGTAAGTGAAATGTTAGACATGTTGCTGTGAGTGTTGGAGTGGAGAGCATGCTGTCAGTCACAAAGGGAGATAAGTAACTATTTATTCGTTATTATTTTGTTGACATCTATACACGTGTTTTTTTAAGGAGGTTTTTTCCTGACCCATTATGTGGATATTAACAAGCCATGTTTCTAGATGGAAATAAAATGCAAAACTTGATATCTGTAAGCTTTCTGAACACTGAGGTCGTTTTCCTCCTATTCAATTGTGTTTACATTTATGTACCGTACTCTATTGATGTTTTGAGTGTTAGGAGTTTGGGTTACGATTTTTGGCATTTTGGAGCTACACTCTTTAGTGGGTCTTCTTTGTTGGATATCTTCCCGGGGTCTTTATCTGCTGTTATTTATTGTTGCTATGTTAATATTGCATACTGCCCTTTGGCCTTGTGTCAGTGCCTCGCATCTTTACAAAATGTCTATCGGTAGGCGCAATGTATCTATGAAGACTGAGTGTGCACGTGTTTTCCTGTCTGGCTAATTGACTAGTCAAGAAAACATCTCAGGAAAGAGCATAAGGATCCAAATGCATTACCATCCAGGTGCTAGAGTTGCTAGAGTTCTGCATATATTTGTCCAATTTAAACCTATCAACTCAATTGGAATTCATTGGAGCTTTGCTAGACTTGACTCATGAAAAAATCTTTTACCCACAAGATAGACTCACTAGGTTGGCCATCATCATGAATAAAATCAAAAGAATCAGCCGATATCAGCATGGAACATGTCGAGGATGTTGGGTCATAGTAGATTCTGAGTATAACATGGACACAGGCCAATCACAAGTTCCAGTATGTCATCTGTCACTGTTCCACTCCGAGACTCCCTTTCCAAATTCCTACCTACCAAAAGTACTGACTCCAGATGCATCCAAACAGGGTTGGGCAACCCATGCAGATGGCTTTCACACTCAGGATTTATGGCCCTCCAAGAAGAAACTTCATCAGATCAATTTCTTGGAATTGAGACCAATATCAAATGCTCTAAAGGCTTCAGAGATTGGTTGGCCAACCAAATTGTCAGGATCCCAACTGACAATCAGGTATCCATGTACTACATAAACAAGCAGGGAGGAACAGGCTCATTCCTCCTGTGTTAGAAAATGGTCAGGATGTGGAGTTATGCTATCACTCATGGGTATACTCAGAGCTGTTTACCTGGCTGGAGAAGACAATTTTCTGGCAGACAAATCAAGTCAAGTGCTCCAACCTTATGAGTAGACCCTGGATAAGGAAGTGGCTTTGAACATCTTTTGGGAATGGGCATCCCATCGAAAGATCTGTTTGTCACTCTCTAGAACATACAGTTCTGTTTCAACATAGAGCACATGGCAAACTAACCATAGATGCCTTCCTCCTAAACTGGGGAGAAGGACTTCTGTACACATATCCTCCAATATCCCTTATAGCTAAATTGCTCTTTAAAGTTACAGTGGAACCATGATTCTCATACCGCTTCACTGTTCTGGACAGCCATGGTTTCCTCTTCTTCTGTAACGTTCTGTTAGAGCTCCTATCAGGCTAAGCAGTTCACTAACCTTAATCTGGGGGACACTGTTGCTTCCAACATCATGTCCTGTTTTCGCTGAGCCTGTCACTTAGCGTAGCCTATGTCTTTCTGGCTTCTAGAAGAGATTCTAGATAGAAGAGGTTTGCCATCTGATGTGATGGAAAGGCCCTAGACCCTTTCATTTGTCCCACAGAAAAACTGCTTGAATACCTTCTATATTTATTGAAATCAAATCTAAAAATCAACTCAGTAAGGGTACAACTCGGTGTGATTGGTACGTATCACCATCATGTAGAAGGTAGACCCATCTCTCTACAGCGTTTAGTTGTTTGTTTCATTCATTCAGGGCTTGCTTCTAAAAAAGCCTCAATCAAAGCAGCTGCAGTGTCTTGGAACCTCAACCTTGTCTTGATACAGCTGATAAAGGCTCTCTTTGAGTTGCTAGATACCTGTGAACTGAGATACATGACCTGAAAGCTCATATTTTTGGTGGTGATGGCTTCAGCATGCATAGTGAGATTCAGGCTTTACTAACTGATCCATCTTATAAAAAAATGTACATTAATAGGGTAGTTTTGCTCATTCATTCTATGTTCCTTCCTAAGATAGTGCCAAATTTCCACCTTAATCAGTCAGTCATCCTACCAACATTTTTTCCCAGGCCTCATGCACACAAAGGGAAAGTGCACTTGGAATGGACTAAAGCCCTAAGAAAGTTCATAGAAACATGATAGCAGATAAAGACCATATGGCCTATCCAGTCTGCCCTTCCATACTAACTATTATAGTCCCTTTTTTTCTATAGAGATTTTCTGTGTTGATCCCATGCTTTCTTGAATTCAGATACCTTCACTGGGAGACTGTTCCACACATCTACCACTCTTTCTGTAAAAAATATTTCTGCATATTACTCCTGAGTCTGTCCCCTTTCACCTTCATCCTATGCTCCCTCTTTGCAGAGATTTCCATTAATTAAAAGAGGATCTCCTGTGCATTCATGCAATGGAGGTATTTAAACATCTCTGTCATATCTATCTATTCCCCAACTTTTCTCAACAAATGCACACTTTCCAATTAGTTAAAAGATTGCATCTCCTTTGCTTATACTGGGCAGGCTTGATTCTTGAGGATCACATCACAGGCTCATAATGTCAGTGCCATGCCTGCATTGGTAGCCCACTTGAGATCAGCCTTCCTGTTTGAGATATGTGGGGCCTTAATGTGAATCTCTGTCATGCATTCATCTCTCGCTACTTTCTGGAAAGGAATTCCCAACACGATAGTAGGTTTGATCAGTCCATTCTCCAGAATGGGCCTATTCTGTTCCGGACGTCGATCCCTTCTGTACTTCCGGTCTGAACCATATGTACAGAGGGGATTGCAATTCTGATCCCGTGGGGCACGTCTAGTCCCGTGGGATAAGAATCGCAAACAGTCCTGTATGTGCAGGCCAGGACTGCGATTCAGTCTGGCCTGCACGTGCAGGACTGTCCCCGGCTAACTCAGTCAAGGCTTCTCAATGGAGCCACGGTGCAATGGCATCATGTTGCCATGGTATTGCAGCTCCATTGAAGAGCTGCGATGTTGGCCGCCGAAAATTAAAGATAATTCCCCGCAGCCCAACCCCTGATCTGGCCTCCTATGGCCAGGATCGGACTGCGGGGAATGTCTTCCTGCCCCCCACCCCATCTGCGCCCTGGCATTTCAACAATGACATGTCCAGGGAAGTTATTCCACCTTGGAGGTAGAATAACTTCCTCGCACATGTTGCCGGCCTTGGATGTACAGGGCCGACATTAGAATCGGCCCTGTATGTCCAGGGCCGGTGATCGCCCAGACTCCACCCCCGAGCCACCTCACACAACTGGCAGGGAAGTTAGTCACGGCCGGTGAAGGCACGAATAGCGGGGATGGATGTCCCACTGGGCCGTCCATCCCCAATATTTATGGCACAGAATAACCCCCAATCTGTTTAGAAAATAGAATCCAACTCCATTGCCCCCTAGGTCCAGTTAGTTTTCTTTCCATGCTATCTCTATTAAAAAACAACAAAAAAAAAAAAGAAAAAAGCATGTTGCCACAAAAAAGATGTTCTTAGGGTCAGTTAGTTGCGACCCCGGTTGAACATGCCCTTTTTTTCTTTTGAGGCACCCTGTATATGTGAGAAGATTATCCTGCTTGTCCATGGAGAAAAGAAAGTTACTCATCTGTAGCAGGTGCTATCCATGGACAGCAGTATAAGACCTCACAAAACCCTCCTATCTCCCATTGGAGATGTATTCTTCATAAGTAATGTAGCAGACTGAGACAGTTCCATGTGGTGGCAGTAGGCACACGTGCATGGTGGAGTGCTTCCAAAAGCTTCAGGAAGACAGTTGAGAAGCTGCTTCCATGCTCAGGCTCTATCAATGTCCCAGTGAAGACATATTCCACTGTCCAAGAAGAACATCTGCAACAAGTAAGTAACTTTGTTTTCTCTATGACTTCTTGCTGCAAAACAGTGGCATTCCAATGCTATTGGGCACCCAGAGTGGATGCCCTCTCTCCCGGCCCACATGGCAGAGGCATGCATGGCAATACACTTTTACTGCTTTGCTGGCTTGCTGTGCTCATCCGCTCCAAGCCAGACAGCTGTTCCCTCCTGGCTGAAGTTTTTCAATAACTGCGAGTCTTTGGCTCGAGAGGGAGCAGCCGCTGGGCCTGGAGCAGAGGCAGCGTGGCAAGCCAGTAAAGTAGTAAATGTATGTTTGCGGCATGCATCTCCTCCTGGAATATTGGCACTCCCCTTCTGGCTGGCACCCGAGGTAGACTGCACTCACCATCCCGCCCTTAGTATGCCACTTTGCAAAGTATCCTCCCTGCTTATACCATTCTTTAATTAATTTTAAAGTTCGGTCCCCATCATCTCTCCTTGGAGGCTATCCATTACCCTTTGTGTTAACAAAAATGTAATATTTCTCCTGCTGTGACTACCCCCTCCAGCTTCACATCATGACTTCCTTTCATCTGAAATATGTTTGTATCTTGTGCATTCCACTGTTTAGCACGGCCTCTTTTTCCATGATGCTGAAGCAAGTGCTGCAGAATTGAGTCACTGCTGCAGGATTTGCCACTCTTCACTTTCTCTCTGTAGTGCTCCCTACGGTTCAAACAACTAGTCTGGGCCTAGACAGCAGAAGAGGAGAACAGAGCCTGAAACAGTGCTTTCTTCTGCTGTTGGCCAGTGGGGTCGGGAAGGAGAGAGGATCAGGAGAATATTAAGGGAAAGGGGAGACGACAGAGCACTCAGGAGGGGAGGGGCAGCAAGGACAGTGGACTTAAGTTGGGAAACAGAACAAAGGATTCCAAGGAAAGGAGGAAAGAGGACAGAGGGATCAGGTGAGGGGTATGAGAAAGAAAAGTTGGAAGGGGAACAGCAAGTAGAGGCAACAGCACAGGAGAAAAGATGAAAATAGAGGGCTGGAAAAGGGGCAATTAGATATAGCAATGGAGAAAGGGGGGGACTGAAATGAGGCAGCAGCACTGGGGGAGAAAGGAGGGAGATGCAGTAGTAAAAAGGTTGGAAATAGAGGCAACAGCAATATGATTGGGGGAAGACGAGACAAGAAGTGGCATGAGGAGAGAGAGGGTAACAGTCCTAGAGGTGCAAAGATGTGCCAGAAGTGTATGTAGTGAAGGTACTGGAAGAAGAGTTGAGGGACAATAAGGGAGGAAGAGATCACAGACTAAAGGGAAGAAAGAAGAAAGGCGGAAGAAGAAAAAGGATGGAGGCGCATAAAAAGAGGATGGACAAGGAACACCATAGGAGGGGGAAGTGACAGCTCAGTGCATAAAGGGTAAGAGGAGGAAAAGAAGTGACAATGTGAAGAAGAAAAATAAAAGCAAAGAAAAAGAAAACATGGGAAGGTATGAAATGGAAATGGTAAGAACAAAAATTCAGAATTTACATGCAGATGAAGAAGTTATAAAACAAATTGGGGTAATTTTCATTGGCAGCAGTAACTTTATTTTAAGACTCAGTGCTGGTATTTAAATGAATATGGTATGTACTGTATAATCAGTGGTGCTGTTTATAAGTCTTACATTGTGGGGATAATTTGGTTTAGGTCTAGGATTCAGGTCTGCCTCTTGCTTTATATGACTGCACCCTTGCCTGCTTGAACTGCACACAGTCTAACATGAATGGCACAAGAAGAAACAGCGCTTGTGGGCTACAAGAGAGAATATGAGGCCTATTCTAATAAAGCCTAAAGAGCCATACTTTGGGCAGAAGTGTGCAAAGATATAGCCCTAGGCCCAGAAAATACAGGCCAAGCTACGAATTCAAAACTAAACTAATGAGCACAAATTCTCTTAGCCCTGAAGAATTCCAATTAGTGCCAGAAGATGGAAGATAACATGTACGAGACACAGGAAGGAGCAGTAAGCTGTGTCAGATAAGGTAGACCTTGAAACAGCAGCTGCATGGGAGGGGTCCCAGTAGGGTTGCCAACTGGCCGGTTTTCAGCCGGCCTGGCCGGTTTTTCCATGGCCAGGCCGGCTGCCGGCGCAGAGGCAAAACCGGCCCTTGAAAAGCCGTTTTTTTTGCTCTGGCCGCAAGATCGGGTGCGGGCAGAGCAAAAAAAACGGCTTTTTCTCCCAACCCGGAGGGCTTCAGAGGGAGCCAGGGAAGCCCGCGCAAGGCCCCGGCTCCCTCTGAACAGCCGCCAGCGTGAAGAGCCTTTACCTTCACGCTGGCGGCTGTTCCTGTGAAGCCGCGATTGGTGGGCAAGGTTAAAGGCAATGCCCTTTAACCTTTCCCAGCATTCGCGGCTTCACAGGAACAGCCGCCAGCGTGAAGGTAAAGGCTCTTCACGCTGGCGGCTGTTCAGAGGGAGCCGGGGCCTCGCGCGGGCTTCCCCGGCTCCCTCTGAAGCCTCAGACAGCCGCGGGTTTTGGGGGGGGGGTGAGGCCAAGGACTGCCTGGGCTGTGATGGGGGGAGGGGGCCTGGACTGGAAAAGGGCTAGGAGAGGGGAATTTGACTGGAAATGGGTTGTTATGCGGGGGGGGGGGGGGGGGGGGACCTGGACCGGAAAAGGGCTATGGGGGGGGGGACTTGGACTGGAAAGAAATGGGCTGTGATGGGAGGGGACCTGGACTGTAAAAGGGCTAGGGGGGGGGGACATGGACTGGAAATGGGTTTTGATGGGGAGGGGGACCTGGACTGGAAAAGGGCTAGGGGGGGGGACATGGACTGGAAATGGGTTTTGATGGGGAGGGGGACCTGGACTGGAAAAGGGCTATGGGGGGGGGGGACATGGACTGGAAATGGGTTGTGATGGGGAGGGGGACCTGGACTGGAAAAGGGCTATGGGGGGGGGAACTTGGACTGGAAATGGGCTATGGTGGAGGGAGGGGGAACTTGGACTTGAAATAGGCTGTGATTAGGGGGGCTAGGACTGCAAATGGACTGTGATGGTGGGGGGGAGGGTAGGACTGCAAATGGGCTGTGATGGTGCGGGGGGACTCCGACTGCAAATGGGATGTGATGGGGGGGGGCTAGGACTGGAAATAGGCTGTGATGGGGGACTTGGACAGGAAATGGGCTGTGATTGGGGGGGGGGCTAGGACTGGAAATGGTCTGTGATGTGAGGGCTAGCACTGGAAATGGGCTGATGAAGAGCTGGAATAGGACTGGAAATGGGCTGATGTGGGGCATGGGAGAATGGGATTAGAAGGGAGTGGATGCTGGGTGGGTCTAGAACTATAAGGGAACTGATTTTGGGGAGGACTAGAATAGATGGGGAATGAGTGGAGAGGGGAAAAATATTTTGTGTGGAAGAAAAGTCTATGATGGGCCGGGTATTGGGAGAGTAAGAGGGGCTTGAGAATGGAAGGGTGAAATTTAAATGGATGATAAAGGATAAGGAAAGAATTGGGGGAAAGAGCAAAAGGGAAACAATCAGTATGTTAAAGCAGAAATAGAGAGAGAATGGAAAACATCTAAAAGAGAAGAAAGGACAAATGGATAGCTCGCAGAAGACACGAAGAAACCAGAAGAAAGTGACTGGAGCAATTGCAGCTGAAAAATAAAACGCCCAAACAGAAGGTAGAAAAATACTTTTTATTTTGAATTTATTAGCTGGAATATGTTTGGTCTGGGAAGTGTGTATTGCTAACATCTTTGCGTTTTTGTTTAGTGCAAGAGGAAATTACTTTATAGTTTTATTTCTCCAGTGTTGTACATTTCATGTTTGGATTTTGGGGTTCCCAGTTTAATTATTATCTGACCAAGGAAGTTAGCCTACATGTATCCTCGGTAATTTTTGTGGGTGGGGCTGGGGGCGGGGCAGGGGTGGGACTAGGGTCGGAGAATGGGTGGAGCATGGCGAGTCACAGGTGTCGGGTTTTTCTCGGTGAAAAAGTTGGTAACCCTAGGTCCCAGGGTCCCGAGAAAGAGCTTTTACAGAGGTCTGCAGGATTTTCAGGATCTCTGCATAAATTCTGACATCTCTATTTCCACTGCTATCAGTATAATTTAGGCTTGCTATTCGGGTAGCTTCTCTGGATAGCCAGGGCTGGCCTAAGGGCTTCTGCCACCCCAGACAGAAGCCCCAGCCATGCTACCCCCCCCATACCGAACCATGCCGCTGCCCTCTGCTGCCACCAATTCCATTGGCAGGGTCAGGGTGAGGAATGGCTTGGTTTGGTGCGGCAGCACTCCACAACTGGCCATGTGCTTTGGCACACATGGCCTGCTGCTTCTGATCCTTCTCCAACAGGACGTTGTGTCAGAGGGGGATCAGAAGTGGCAAGCCATGTATGCCAAAGCACATGGAAAACACCACAGAAGCAAAGAACCACGCAAAATAACAGAAAACCAACCAAGGCGTGATTAAAATAGAAAGACAGAGTCTTTATTAGGTCCTTGACAGCCCGACACAGGCCGTGTTTCGTCACCCTTCATCAGGGGCTTGCCAGGCATAAAACTAAAAACATAAACATATAAAAACTTAAAATAATAAAAAGAACAAACGAGCAAAACTGCCAAAGCATTATAAAAATAGCATTAATATATGAAAGATGGATCATATGATTAAAAATGAACAATAACCATATAAATAAATAATTACATCATATAAAATCATATGTAACAAAATCAGTGTGCTCGGGACTCTAAATATATGTGTGCATATATAAATATTTAAATATTATAAATACCTCTGTTGTAGACCATAAAAATCAGACAGACAGTCTCATATAAAGATGTTATGGAACTGACTATATAAATATTGACACTAAAGGAAACATAAATAAATTAGCTAAAAACAACATATTACACCACATATAGCATCAATATATCAATTATAACATAAAAGTAGAAAATCAAGAGAAGGAGGCAGGACATTTACTAGAACAAAAAATGTTTCTGTTCGTAACGAAGCAGGAGAGATAATAAACTGGACGCAATCGTGTTATGTATGTATTAATAAAGCAGGAGTGAGTCAGTAAACCAAGTGAGGGAATGGCACAAATGAAAAACTAGGAGTCAATAAACTACATTGTAGCCAAATTATTGTAAACGGCACAGGATTTATGACGAAGAAAAACCGCTGTAGGGGCATGGCAAGGCAAACTAACCAAGTCCTACACAAACGGAGTAAAAGAACAATAAAGGATGGTAACTTCATAAAACCTATGCATAAAAATAAAGACAAAATGAAGAACTTGCAACCATGTCAAGCCTGGGACACATGCAATGTATGCAGGAAAAAGGAAGTCTCAAACTGAGACACATACTTGGTGATTAAAAATGTATACAACAACGTTAAAATAATGTTTATTAGCAAAGAGGACTAATAATTACGACATTCAATATAAAAAAAAGAAAGTAAGAAATACCTTGACAGGAGCCGACGCTTACACACTGTGACCCTGTAGTAACCAAAAAATGCCGGCTCATGAGCATAAAAAGGAAGTAAAAAGGGGGGCGGAGCTGGACCGCGATCGTGGGAGGAGTGTTGATGGTGTAGCAATAAGAACTCAAAGTCTTACTTAAAGCCTATATTAGATCGCTAAAAAGATTTTGAAAAATTTTTGGATCACTAAGGATTATTATAGCTGGCACATGTTGTAGTAAACATGGGGGAACTATATAAAGTATCTAAAATATAAGAAAAGCAATAAAAAGGATATTCAAAAGGTACAAGAATTAAAAATTAAAAACATATAAGATACCATAAATAGGGGAGGGACAATAAATAGGATAATCTAAAAAATTATTTAATAATTAATAAAATATTGAAAACAAAGTTAACAGGGGAGGGGGGAAGGGAAGGGAGGGGGAGGGGAAAGGAAAATTTAAAAGTAATAGAACCACAAAGAACAGTAAGTAGACTATAAAAATAAATAAATAACTATAAAAAAATAAAATAAATAAATAATATAGACTATAAAATCTGACCACCCATATTTTAAAAAACAAATTGCATAAAAGCACTGGTCCATCGAATGAACCGCAAGATGTGCCATATTTATAATAATAAATAGCGACAAAATTTAGAGAAAGACAGACAAATCTCTATCAAGATTTAAACCATTGGGAGAAATCGTATCTAATTGAAAAATGAACCTTTGTTCAAGTCTCATGATGGTTTTGTTGATATCCCCCACCCCTCCAGTTGTTTTTTACTTTTTTAATCACAAAAACCTTAAATCCATAGTTTTGTGTTGAGCTTCTTGCCAATGTTGCACTAGAGGTTTGTCGACCAAACCTCTATTTATACAACTTTTATGCTCCACTATTCTAGTTCTTATGCTACGAGTAGTTTTCCCTACATACAACTTTTTACAGGGACACTGAATCACGTAGATCACATTCTTAGTCTCACAATTAGCAAAATAATCAATGTGAAATATCTGATTAGAAAATGGATGGACAAAAGTGTTACGTACAGGCAAGGAATTTAAACACACTGAACACTTGCCACATTGGAAATGCCCCTTAAATTTGGACAAAAACTTTCTTTCGGTAAAGGCTGAAGGGACCAACAGGTTATGTAAGTTGATATTGGGCTTATGTGCCACAGTTAATTTTAAATTTTGAAAGGCTGGAAGCGTTTGAACCAAATGCCATTCCTTGTGTAATATCTTAATTATGTTTTTAGATTGTGAGGAATATAGAAGAGGGCAGACTATGCCCATATCTTCATTTCGTGTCTTTTCTTTAAGTAAATCTTCACGAGGGGTATCACAAGCTCTTTTGTACACTTTATCAATATGACTCATAGGATACTGTCTAGTCAAGAATCTTTCTTACATTTCATGGGCTTGTGTTTCAAAATCCTGAGTTCTAGTACAGATCCTCTTAGCCCTTAAAAACTGGCTGACAGGTAAATTATTTTTGAGGGACGGATTATGAAAACTCTTATAATGCAATAGAGTATTTCTATCCGTTGGTTTTCTATACAAAGTTGTAGAGAAAGCTTTTTCTTCCTTTTTAATTAATAAATCCAAATAGGAAATTTGATGTGAATCATAAGTAATCTGAAAACGCAAATTGTCATGAATGAAATTGGGTAAGTGCTTCTATAGTCCCTTTCCAAAGAATGAAAATATCATCTATGTAGCGTATCCAGAGGGCAACATTAGACATAAACGGATGGATCTTGCTCCACCCCTTTACTATTCAGAGAGCACTGGAGCAATTAGAGGTGTTTTAAGCTTAATATTCGTATAGTGCCTGATAATACACAGATAGCAGAGTTATGCATTCACCATCTGCTGGTGAATGTTTAATTCTGTTTGTAAACGGACCCCCACTGTTAAAAAGCAAACATCTATAGAAAATAAAGCAGGCACCATCAAATCAATGCTGACTCCTGGCGACCCAGCCCTTGGGTTCTCAGGACTGGCTAGTACTAGGATGGGAGACCATCTTGGAATACCAGGTGCTGTAGACTTACTGCGTGGAAGAAAGACCTGGCAATCTACTTCTTGTCACACCTTGCAAATATCTATAACTTGCATTAAACATGATTTTCTGCATATTAAATTATTTACAATAGTCAAATGTATGCAAATATACCACAAACTTGCTGAAAAATCTCAAAAATGGTGCCACAGGACTGGCAGAGGTTTGATCCCAAGTTGGGTTTTCTGCTTCCTGAATTGGCTAAGGATGGAGATGCTGCCTCAGTCCTCTCCAAGGCAGTCAGTATGAGAACAATTGCAATCCTATCGCTAACCTGACCGCTGCAGAGCTTTAGAGGAATTTAATTACGTGACCTAACCATACAATGTGTTTATTGAAAGCTTTGTAGGCACTTGAAATCTTGCACAGTGCGTAGAGGAGGCATAACATTGAAAGTAGCCAACAAATTCTCCAGTCAGGAACAGACGAGCCTTTTAATATGCAAGCAACTGAATAATTGTTCTGCTTTGAACCATTTACTTGCTTACTTGCACCCAGGATTAAAGTTTTGCAGGAAACAAAATACACTGTAGAATCTCTATGGATAGAAATTCCATGTAAAAAGGATGCTCAAATGTCAGATAAAATTGAATATGGACAAGTGCAAAGTTATGCACTTAGGGAGGAACAAACCACTCTATAGTTACACAAAGCGAATTTCCACATTAGGAACCACCACCATGGAAAAGGATTTAGGCATCATAGTGGCTAAAACGTTGAAACCCTCTGCCCAGTGTGCAGCAGCAGCCAAGAAAGCAAATAGAATGCTAGGAATCATAAGGAAAGGAATGGAGAACAAAACAAAGGATATTATAATGCCTCTGCATCATTCCATGGTACGACCGCACCTTGAATATTGTGTGCAATTCTGGTTGCCATATCTTAAAAAGAATATAGCAGAATTAGAAAAGGTATAGAGAAGAGCCACCAAAAGGGGCAGCCCAAGGGGGGTGCAGGGCCATGTGCGATGACTCATTGCGGGCCTCATTTGCATAAATATTTGCATAATGTTAATGTGCACTAACGTTTAGTAAACATGCTTCTTAATGAGTGTCTCGATAAAGAAAAACTACCAGATTTCTACATTACTATACTCCAGTGCCAACCACAAGGCACATTGTTGTTGTTGTTAAGTGCCATCGAGTCAGAGTCGACTCATGGCGACCCTCTGGATAGCTATCCTAAATTGTGTTCGGTCTTCAGTCAGGCGGCTCATTGTTGACAGACTGGTACCCGTAGCTGCTCCTATTGTATCGATCCATCTCACTGCTGGCCTTCCTCTTTTGCGTTGACCTTCTATCTTGCCAAGCATGATGTCTTTCTCTAATGATCTCTCTAGGAAGTACTATAAACACTGACTATTTAGAACCCATAGCAAACCCGCCGTATCATAACAGCACTAACAGGACTCACAAAGCATCAAACCCTACCTATCAAAAAGGCAACACTGCAAATATTAAACCAATACATCTCAGAGAACAAGTGACACTGTCAAATACAAACTACATGAACAGAATACCTCAGCTCGATTACACATGCAGAACATAGACCATCACCAAACAAAGTACAAGGGATCACAGTATAGAACTAGAAAGACAATAATTAAACCGGGAACCTCAAAGGCCAAAGTTGGAATGTACAACAACACTGGAGAAATACAACTAAAAGTTAATTTCCTCTTGTACTAAACAAAAATGCAAAGATGTTAGCAATGCACATTTCTCAGAGCTGACATATTTCAGTTAATAAGTGTTTGGGCATTTTATTTTTCAGTTGCAATTGCTCCAGTCACTTACTTCTGGTTTCTTCATGTCTTCGGCTAACTGTCCATTGTCTGCTGTCCATTTGTCCTTTCTTCTCTCTTCTAATTTTTTCTCATTCTCTCTCTACATCTCCTTAAGCATACTCATCTTTCCCTTTTGCTCTTTCCTCCATTTCTTTCTTTATTTCTTTTTCATCCACTCAAATTTCATCCTTTCATTCTGAATCCCCACTTACTCTCCCAATACCTGGCCAATCGTAGATTTTTCTTCCCTCCCACACAAAATATCTTTTCCCCTCTCCATCCTCACTTCCTGAGCCCCATCCCCTTCTAGTCCCCCAACATCAGCTCCCTTCTAGTTCCAGCCCCACCCAGCATCCGCTTCCTTCTAGTCCCATTCTCCCATTCTCCCATCCCCCATCAGCCCATTTTCAATCCTAGCCCCCCATCAGCCATTTCCAGTCCTAGCCCCCCCCCATCAGCCCATTTCTAATCCTAGCCTCCCATCAGCCATTTCCAGTACTATTCCAGGCCCCCATCAACCCATTACCAGTCCAAGCTTCCCTATCAGCCCATTTCCATTCCTAGACCCCATCAGCCATTTCCAGTCCTATTCCAGCCCCCCATCAGCCCATTTCCAGTCCAAGGGGCATGTTTACTAAACATTCCTAACGTGCGGGGCCGCGCTAGTGTGCCTGTGCCATATAAGGAGTGGGCGGTTCAGGCAGAAAATAGAAAAAAAACGGTAGTAAGCAACCGGACGTGTGCGCGTCGTGCTAATGTGCGGGGGTCGACATTAGCGCGTGGAAAGGCAAAGTGGCGCGCTGCTGAGTATACAAAACAACAGAGCCGTAGTACAACGGTGAAGACATTGACCAATGGTGCAGGGGCCATGGGTTCAATCCCTCAGTGTGCGCAATGACAAAGGTCAGCTGAGGCAGTAACTGTAATGATTAAAATTGTTTTAGGAGGCAAAGTAATTTGGAACCGCATAAGGCGGCGCACAGTTATTTATGAGCGGCATAAGGCGGCGCACAGTGCTTTTTGGGCGGCATAAGGCGGCGCACAGTTAATATTTGGCAGCAGAAGGCGGCGCACTGGTCCCCTTGGGCGGCAGAAGGCGGCGCGCTGATAGGCACAAGGTGGCGCGCTGATGCACAAGCATAGGAACAGAGCCACAGCACAATGGTTAAAACACTGACCAATGGTGCAGGGATCAGGGGTTCAACTCCTCACAATGCCAAGTGAAAAATGCCTGCTGAGGCAGTATGTATTATGTTGTGGAGTGCTGTAGGAGGCTGTATATTTTTATTTTGTTATCACTACTAGCAAACGCCCTCTCCCAGCATGTTAACATACGGCGGCCCATAAGGCACATGTTACAGTGCACTGTTCGCCAAGGCACCCTTGAATGTCCCCTATAGGGCAGCATGTATGTTGCGACACAGGATAATGTATAGTGCACCCTATAGGGATGGCAACCATAAGGTGGCCTACAGGGCGCCCTATGAAGCACCCTCAGAGGCACCTAATGGGTATAGTAAGCTGAGGGTGGTCTTGCCGGCATAGACATATGTACAGTAAATAAAAATAAAGCAGTGGACAGCCCTACCAAAGGGCCCCACTGTGGGTTTGAACCCATGACCTCTGGCTGCACAGGCAGTGATGTAACCATTGCACTACAGCTCCATAGCTGTAAGCAGGCCCCTGGCTGGCTGCAGATAGCCTACACGTCACCTCACAGACAGTCTGCTGGTGTCAACAGGATAGGGTTAGGCCACCCGTACCCATGATGCACTGCACATGCAAATTAGCTGTCCGCAGATGGACACAAGATGGGGAATGCACCCCCACAGCACCTCGGCCCTGTTGGGGGAAGTGACCGGGTGCACCCACACAGCACCTTGGCCTAGTAGGGGGCACTGACCGGGTGTTTTACTGGCACAGAGTAGCCACACACCGTTACATCGTGCGGGTACTGTGCTCACCCTGAGTGTGCAATGAGGTGGCCAGGACCAGGTCAACAACACCTGCATGGCTGATGGAGGCCAAGCGGGCGTTCCAAAGCAGTGTTAATGTGTAAGATAGCTAGTCTCTGCACAAACACCATGGATATCCCTGTCTGCCGCTATCCGGCACCCCCCCCCGTGGCAAACATGGTCCCCCATCAAGGGATCCACACTCTACCTCCCTGCAAAGGTGGCAGTAGTGGGCAACATCAACCCCAGTCCTGCTGTGGAACACCACCCCCCCCCCCCCCCCAGGCAGGCAGCTCCATAAACAGCCATAACACAATAGCAGACAGACATAAGCCCAGGGTATGGTAAGCTGCACTCCACCACCAGATATTCCCCTGCACCCTGCAAGCCATTATAGCAAGACATTTACCAGCTACAAACAGTCTGCTGGTTAGTCCATAGTGCATGTTCCCAATGGAGAAGCATGCACCCAGAACTGGGCTGTCTGCATACACAGCAAGCAGATAGATCAGTGACTGGGCCCCAAAGAGAAACCCATATCTATCACATGAGAGAACTACTATACAGCACTATGGGGGGGCCTAGCCATGCTGTGGTCACTGCACAGTCAGGGTGAGCGTGATCTCCCAGAAGGACATGCTTTGGCCACCCTGTCTGTGTAGGTGGTGGCCAGACACTACAATATCCCAGCCAATGTCCCTGCCAGGGCCCTATGCCCAGTGCAGATGCATCCTGGCCACGCCACCCTGCCCTGGCTATACCCATGGTACCTTGCACCTCATTATGCACATTGGCTGGCCAATACTGGCAACAGTGCTGGCAGTGTGGGCTGTTGAAGGGGCTTGCAGCCAACACCCACTGTATAGACAGACACACACTTCCACACCTCTGCCATCATGGTGCTACGATTGAGGGGGTAAGTAGCCTTGCCCACCAAACTGGTCCTGAGCACGGCAAGGCATGGATATGGTACGCATTACAGCTGGTGGTCACTCCCCAGGGTGGTAAACACCGTCAGAGGCCAGGCCTGGAGCATGCCCCGCAAACACCTAACAGATTGTTTGGATGGGGTCAACTAGCAGTATGTACGTAACGTATGGATATCTGCCTGCCTGTGCTCCTAGCAAACGTCTCAGAGCTGTGTACCGTATACCTCAGGTGTAGGGTGACATTGGTAAGTTATGCAAGTGCTCGTTGTGGGTGCTGCATGCACGGTCCAATGTTCTGCCTTTCCAGGAGACATTGGCCAATGGGGCCTGTGGGTGTGGGTGTGTCTGCCCTTGATAGCTGCTGCTTTACGGCACAGATTCCCAACTCCAGTCCAGGTTTGCATCACACTGTTCGGGTTTTCCTGCTATCCCTCATGAATATGCATGGGCTACATCAACATGCCATGGGGGTGGTGCATAGATATACAGCACAGGCATTTGTATGCGTGTCAGCATGGAACCTGACTGGTGTGTGGCCCACCAGGACTGCATTTGGGTGATTCTGCTCTAGGTACTGCCCCTGTTCATGGTGTCTGTGCTCAGTGGGGTAAAAGATAGATGTCTTACCATTGCATATGTCCCCGCCATGAAAGGTGTGTCCTTACTATCACTGTTTAGTTGTGGGAAAAATATGTGGGCAGGATTGGCAGTAGCCCCAGCTGGGCTTTGAACCTGTGACCTTCTGTTCTTGCATGCACTGTCTGTGTGCACTGCACCACTGTGTAGCCACAGATTGGTTGGATTCCCTGGACTGTCCATGCCTGTGGATCCGGCAGGGCCTGTCTGTTGCAGTGGACTGTGCCAGCCTGCACATGGCTAGGCCTCTGTCTTCTGTGGTTAGCAGCCACTGCCCCCTGCACCACATGTACTTGTCCGCCAACATGCTGGCATGAACGTCTCTCAGAAAAAGCAGTTGGCCTGATTGCAATGTGGCAGTACGGGACTGCATTTGGGGGACTTGGCTGTAGGTAATGCCCATTGTTGTGGTGTGTGTGCGGTGTTGGATAAAATATGGGTGTTTTCCCCATGCTTATGTTCCCTGCACTACAGGGGTGTCTGCGCTATCTTTATTTAGTGGTGGGTAAAATATAGGGACTGGGCTGGCAGGTGCCCCAGCTGGGTGTTGAACCTCTGCCCTCTGGTCCTAGAGGTAATGACTCTGTCCGCTGTACCACATTTTGGCCACAGAGACAATGCAGCCCCTGGAGGCAGTAGGCCTGGCAGGATGGAGTCACAAACCCTGCTCTACACATTTTTACTGTGGGCATATGCACCCTGTCTGGTGACAAACGTGCACATAAACACCAGAAATGACCACGGGAAAATGGGGGACAACATATCACCATGCTGGGCGACAGTGGTATTAATGGGCAACCATAGCAAACACTCAGAGGAAAGCTCCAAAAACGGAGATGTTTTTCGGAAGAGTCTCCGCTCCGTAGACCCTTCCAATATTCATCTCTTTTTTCTGGAGCTTTTCTGGGTGTGTTTTGTATATTTGCCCATCACTATAACTGTTCCCCAGCTGGATTACTATTTATAATAGTTTTGTTGTGGTCATTTTCAGGTTCTATTTGCAATTTTGTTCTGTGCACATATATCACACTGCTCACGTTTGTTAGGTTTCCCCGGTGTTCCTGTACATTGCTGACGGAAATGGTTTCTCTTCCCTTTAAATGCCCTCTACCGCGAGGGTTTCACTCGCGCTAATTTTTACATGGAAATTCGGGTCCGATACTGTGCGGGGAGCCTCTCCCCTCCCACTCTCCACCCATTGACCCCGTCCCTCCGCCCCTCCGGAGCCTTCCTCCGCCCTCTTTTAGCCGTTCCACGCCTCTATCGGACATTTGCGGGCCCGCACTTGTACGGGGCCCGTTAGTGTGCCGCATACCTGTGCGGGGGTGAAACGCACGTGTGCGGGGCGTTTAAATGTGTTTCTGCGCGTTTAAATGCCGCGTTGCCGTGCGCTATTTTGCGGCGCGCAGATTTGCGGACTTTAGTAAACATGCCCCCAAGTTTCCACCATCAGTCTATTTCCAATTCTAGCCTCCCATCAGCCATTTTCCAGTCCTAGCCCCCCCATCAGCTCATTTATTTATTTACACTCTCTTATACACCGCACTATTCTGCATCAGTGCGGTTTACATTGAACAAACTGAAATTACATTGCACAGGGCATTATAACTTGGAGATAACTATTTTACAGGGAACATGGGCTATGGAGGGTTAAATGGCTTGCCCAAGACCACAAGGAGCACCTGTGGGACTAGAAACCCCAGTCCTTCCGGCCCAAGGTTGCTGTCCTCTAGTGGGATTTGAACCCTCGACCTTCTGGCCTGAAGTACCTTGTCCCAACCACTAGGCTACTCCTCCACTCCAAATTTCCAGTCCAAATTCCACCCATCACCCATTTCCAATCCTAGCCCCCCATCAGCCATTTCCAGTCCTATTCCAGCCCTCCATCAGCCCATTTCTAGTCAAGATCCCCCCATCAGCCCATTTCCAAGTCTAGCCCCCGTCAACCCTTTTCTAGTCCTGGCCCCCCATCAGCTCATTTCCAGTCCTAGTCCCCCATCAGCCATTTCCAGTCCTATTCCAGACCCCATCAGCCCATTTCCAGTCCAAGTTCCTCCTGTCACCCATTTCCAATCCTAGCCCCCCATCAGCCCATGTCCAGTCCTAGTCCCCCCATCAGCCATTTTCAGTCCTATTCCAGACTCCCATCAGCCCATTTCCAGTCCTAGCCCCCCATCAGCCATTTCAAGTCCTTTTCCAGACCCCATCAGTACATTTCTAGTCCAAGCTCCCCCTATCAGCCCATTTCCAGTCTTAGCCCAGACCCCCATCTACCCATTTCCAATCCTAGCTCCACATCAGCCCATTTCTAGTCCTAGCTTGGCCCCCCATCAGCCCATTTCCAGTCCAAGCCCCCCATTGGCCTATTTCTAGTCCAAACCACCCCTCCCATCAGCCCATTTGCAATCCTAGCCCTCCATCAGCCATTTCCTCTCCTACCCTAGATCCCCCTGAAGAGTCCTGCGGCTGTTGAAACTGCTTCAAAGATGAGCCAGGGAAGCCTGCACGAGGACTTGGCTCACCTCTGTACAGCTGCCAGCGTGAAGAGAGGTATTTACCTCACGCTTGGGGCTGGGTTACTATGAAGTGCACTGAATGCTGGGAGAGGTTAAAAGGCATTTCCTGGCACTCACACGCTTCACAGTAACACAGCTGCCAGCATGAGGAAAAGCACCATTCTTCACGCTTGCAGCTGTGCAGAGGTGAGCCTGGGCCTTGCACGGGCTTCCCCGGCTCACCTCTGAAGCTGTCCATTGTGTGTGAATGAAGTTTGCATGGAGTCATGTGCAAACAACATTCTCGCACTATGGATGGGCCAGCCCTGGCCACCAAAATGGTAAAGGAGATGGAATGATACCCCTGTGAGGAGAGGCTTAAAAGGTTAGGGCTCTTCAATTTGGAAAAGAGACAGTTGAGGGGAGATATGATAGAGGTCTACAAATTAATGAATGGAGTGGAACCGGTAAACTTAGATTAACTGTTTACTCCTTCAAAAGGTAGAAAGACTAGGGAACACTCAATGAAACTATAATGTAGCCCATTTAGGATTAAGAAGAGAAAATATTATCTCCAGGAACAAGCAGGAATGAGTCTTCACATATGGGTATCGTCGGTACCGACGGAGCCTGCGCGGGAACGCTCCCCAGCGTCCAGTAAGAAAGCTTTTGGGAGCATCCCACAGCACCTGCACGCTGCCTTCCCGCCTTTCCCAACCGCCTCTCTCCAGTTCTTCTTTTCCGCGGAGCCAGCAGGTCGTGTTCCTGTCACCGCAGAATTCTTTATTTTTTTCTTTATTTTTCTGTCTCACGTCTGCCTTCTTCGACGTCAGACCGGTACTGCCGGTCTTTTCTTTTCTTTCTTAAAAAACCCCAAAAAAACCCTTTTCTTTCTTCAACTGTGCATTTTCGGTTTGGGCCTTAGGCCTGAACATATTTTCTCCTCATGGAGAAGCCCGCTTCCGGGTTCAAAAAGTGCACGAAGTGTGGCGGTACTATTTCTGTCACCGACACCCATGACTGGTGTCTAAAATGTTTGGGTCCTGACCATTCCATCACGGATTGTGTGTCCTGTACCATGATGTCTAAAAGAGGTCGGCAGAACCGAGCAGCCAAGCTCAGTACCCTGTTTCCCTCTGATGCAGCCTCGGTGGCATCGACATCTTCCAGGGCTTCTTCTTCCTCCCATGGATCTCAGGTAACCAAACATAAATCTAGCCGGTCCTCGAAGGGCAAATCTCCCTCTAAGCATCGAGATGCCTCCGGGCTTGTCCTCGAGGATTCCGCACCGGCAAAATTACCCCGGCGGGAAGTTCCGGCTTCCAAAGCATTGTCTATGGGGTCACAGGTTGCCATCGATGGCTCGGCCTCGACCAATCACCTGTTGCCGTGTTCTGGGGTACCGGTGGCCTCCACTGGTACCGACATCCAGACTCTGGTGGCGTCGATGGATCAGAAGATTCTGTCCATGCAGCGCACCCTAACGGCGTTTATGCAGGCTTCGATGCCTCCGGTACCGCAACAGTCTCCGTTGCCGGTACCGACTCCGGCACCGGCATCGTTCCCGGTGCCGGTACCGATTGCATCGACATCGGCTTCGGTGCCGACTGCAACGGTACCCTGTCCTATGATGCCCATCGGTACCGAACCGGTACCGCTTACTGCCGATGTCGATCCCACTCGGTACGCGTATCGGGCTTTACAGGAGCATCCAGACAGGCGATACTTCGATTCCTCCGAAGACTCTGACGAGTCGATGCACCGGTACTTCTTCCTCAGGAGTCTGATTCTCCAAAACGAAGAATGTCTCCTCCAGAAGACTTGTCTTTTCAGGACTTCATTAGGGAAGTGGCTAGGGGCCTCTCCATTACAGTGGCCCCTGAGTCAGAGCCTAGAGCCAAGCAACTAGATATTTTGCAATATCCTAAGCCTCCTAAAGAAGCAGCTACTTTACCTATTCATGAGATTCTCTATGATCTCATGTTGAGCATGTGGGAGACTCCTCTTACCACCTCTCCTCATTCTCGTAGATTAGACACCATGTACCGTGTCCCTCCTTGTCCTGGCTTTCATAAGTCTCAGCTTCCTCACCTCTCTATTGTGGTAGAGTCTGCCATGAGGAAAATAAAGAGTGCAAAGAGACACTCATCTAATCCTCCAGGACGTGAATGCAGGACCCTTGATGCTTTTGGCCGAAGGGTTTTCCAAGTTAATATGCTTGCTGCCAGAATCAACTCCTGTAGTCTCTATATGGGGATGTTTCTAAAAGAAGTCACAGATCATCTGCAGACTTTAGCCCCTTTAATTTCAGAAGATAAAAGGCAGGAATTTCTCACTTGGCTTAAACATGCCCAAGATGTTTCCAAATTTTCCAACCGTGCAGCCTTTGACTCTTTTGAGTGTGTAAGCAGAGCCTCGGCTATTGCCATAGGTGCACGCAGAATTGCTTGGTTACAAGCCTCTGATTTGGAACTTTGGGTCCAAGATGAACTGGGAAATCTTCCTTGTACAGGTGAAAACCTTTTTGGCAGGGATTGGAAAGCAAAGGCCACTCAGATGGATGCTGAGAACTCTGCTTTGGATCGACTTTCAAAGTCTACCTCTGCTCCTGCTAAGAAAAGGTTGTTCAAAAAGACAACTTTTTCTAAAAAGGGAAGATACTATCCTGCTTATGGTCAGCAGGCATCTTCTGCAGGTCGTTTTGCTGCAAAGCGTCAGCAACCACCTAAACAGGCCAAGTCAAAGGCTGCCAGGCCTCCCACAACTCAGCAGCCTCAGCCTCCCCAGGGCCTTTGACTTGCAACTAGAGAACTTAGCCTTTCTGGCTCTGGAAGAACCAGAGCCCCTCACCATTCCAGGAAGGTTGGCTTACTTTGCTCCCAGATGGGAGCAAATTACAGCAGAGCAATGGACCCGCTCCATTGTAAGGGAAGGGTACAAGCTTCATTTCTTAAACCTTCCTCCCCACACCATGGTGAGACAGTTCAATTCTCCAACATCTCTCCTCAACCTTCTGGGTCAGGAGATTGCTACCCTTCTTGCCCAAGGGGCAATAGAAGAAGTACCCCTTCTTCAACAGGGCTCAGGTTTCTACTCCCCTTATTTTCTTATTCCAAAGAAAACAGGGGGCTACAGACCCATATTAGATCTCAGAGAATTGAACAAGTTTCTATTCAAAGAGAAATTCAAGATGATTTCTCTCGGTACTCTGCTGCCATACCTTCAGAGTCAGGACTGGCTTTGTTTTCTAGATCTCAAGGATGCGTACACCCATGTCCTCATCCATCCAACACACAGAAGGTTCCTTCGGTTCCTTTTTCAAGGAAAGCACTACCAATACAGGGTGCTTCCTTTCGGTCTGGCCTCTGCACCAAGGCATGGCAGTAGTAGCTGTATTTCTACGCACTCTAGGAATATTCATTTTCCCATATCTGGACGACTGGCTCATTCGAGCTCCATCCCAGTCAGAGGCCCAGATTTCTCTAACCTGCACTATGCGTGTCCTTCAGTATTTGGGACTGGTAATAAACATCCCAAAATCCCATCTCACCCCTACTCAGTCTCTGGAGTTTATAGGGGCCTTGCTGGAAACCACAACTGCAAGGGCCTATCTTCCTCAGGCCCGTTGCCTACTTTTGGTGCAGTTAGCCTCCCAGATACAGTTAAAGTCCCATTTAGCTGCTCGAGAGATGTTACAACTATTAGACCACATGGCATCCACTGTGCATGTGGTTCCATATGCTCGCCTTCACATGAGGGCAGCTCAATGGACTTTGTCCACCCAATGGACTCAGGCATCAGGTTGCCTGTCAGACAAAATAGCAAACTCCAGTCGCCTATTTTGGTCTCTTCAGTGGTGGAAGTCCCCTCCAAATCTGTTGCTGGGGTCCCCTTTTCAGCAGTCGCTACCCCAAGCAACTCTGACAACAGATGCTTCTCCAATGGGTTGGGGAGCTCATCTGCAGGATCTCTCCACCCAGGGCATCTGGTCTCCACAGGAGACTTCTCTGCATATCAATCTCTTGGAACTCAGAGCAATATTCTTAGCTCTCAGAGTGTTCCATTCCCTGCTCAGCTACAGGACAGTCCTCATCCATACGGACAACCAAGTAGCCATGTTCTATGTAAACAAGCAGGGCGGGACTGGCTCTCTGTCGCTTTGCAACGAAGCTTTGCGACTGTGGGCCTTTGCCAGAGAGCATCACATCCATCTTCTGGCAGTATATCTTCCAGGCGTTCAAAACTCTTGGGCGGACAGACTCAGTCGAGTTCTGCTTCCACACGAGTGGTCCCTCCACATGGACCAGGTAGCCAGGATTTTTCGAATTTGGGGAACCCCGGACATAGACCTCTTTGCAAGTCCGTGGAATGCCAAACTTCCCCGGTTCTGTTCCAGAATTCCATGCCAGGGAGTTCAGGCCAAGGATGCCTTCCTCCTTCACTGGGGGTCAAGACTTCCTTTATGCCTTTCCACCCATTCCCCTAATTCCCAAAACACTATTCAAGCTTCAGAGAGATCGAGGAACCATGATCCTCATAGCACCACATTGGCCACGCCAAGTGTGGTATCCTCTACTTCTGCATCTCTCTCAAGCTCCTTCCCTGGACTTGGGCTCTGCACCAGACCTTCTGTCTCAGGAAGAGGGAACTCTGTGGCATACAAACCCCCAGTCACTCCATCTCAGGGCTTGGTTACTGAGGGCCTAGACCTTCAAGATTTTCATCTCTCTCAGCAAGTCAGAGATGTTATTCATGCCTCTAGAAAGCCTTCTACTAGACGTTCCTATGCTTTCAAATGGAAAAGATTTACCATTTGGTGTTCAGGGAAAGGTCTAAACCCTCTTGCAATACCTCTGAATTCTCTACTAGAGTATCTCCTGCATCTATCCCATGCAGGTCTGAAAACGAATTCAGTAAGAGTCCATTTGAGTGCTATTGCAGCGTCCCTCAAGCCTCTCAATGGACAACCTATTTCCTCTCATCCTCTTATAGCAAGATTCATGAGAGGCCTTCTTTTAACTAAACCTCCCATTAGACCACCTCCAGTGGCATGGGACTTAAACCTGGTTCTTGGCCAGCTTATGAAGCCACCCTTTGAACCTTTAGCCACCACCTCCTTGAAATTCCTTTCTTGGAAAGTTATTTTTCTCATTGCAGTCACCTCAGCACGCCGCATCAGTGAGTTGCAAGCTTTGGTGGCTAATCCTCCTTATACAAGGTTCCATCATGATAAGGTAGTCCTCAGGATCAATCCACACTTTATTCCTAAAGTGGTCTCACCTTTTCATCTGAACCAAGAGGTATATTTGCCTGTCTTTTTTCCAGGACCTCATACATCAAATGCAGAGAGGAATCTTCATACCTTGGATTGTAAGAGAGCTCTCGCTTTTTACTTACAAAGAACACAGCAACATAGACAGTTTTCTCAACTCTTTGTTGCTTTTGATCCTTCTCATTTAGGACTTCCAGTCTCTAAGAGAACACTGTCCAAATGGATTGCTCAGTGTATTTCTTTCGCCTACCAGAGTAGGAACATTTCTCTGGAGGGCCATGTCACAGCTCACAATGTGAGAGCCATGGCAGCCTCAATGGCTCTTCTAAACTCTGTGTCCATCGACCAAATCTGTCAAGCGGCCACCTGGGCCTCGGTTCATACCTTCACAGCCCATTACTGTTTGGACAAGGACTCCCGCCAGGATGCCTCGTTTGGTCAGGCTGTTCTCAAACACCTGTTCCATTCCTAATCAACTCCTACCCACCTACCCTGGTCGGATGCCAGAGATCCATGGGGGGAGGTAGAGTCCTTTTCAAGGACACACACTGGGGTTTCTCCCTGGCATCTGCAGCTAGGGAGTCCCCATATGTGAAGACTCATTCCTGCTTGTTCCTGGAGATAGCACAGTTACTTACCTGTAACAGGTGATCTCTGGGAACAGCAGGAATAAGTCCTCACAACCCACCCACCTCCCCTAGGAGTTGTATCTCTCTATCTATCTTTCCTTTCCTCTCTCTCTTTGTCTCAGCTTTAAAACTCGAACTGGAGAGAGGCGGTTGGGAAAGGCGGGAAGGCAGCGCGCAGGCGCTGTGGGATGTTCCCAAAAGCTTTCTTACTGGACGCTGGGGAGCGTTCCCGCGCAGGCTCCGTCAGTACCGACGATACCCATATGTGAAGACTTATTCCTGCTGTTCCCAGAGATCACCTGTTACAGGTAAGTAACTGTGCTTTTTCACTCAATAAGCAATCAAACTCTGGAATTCATTACAGGAGGATGTATTAAAAACTGTTAGTGTAGCTGGGTCTGAGAGAGGTTTAGACAAGTTTCTGGAGGAAAAGTACATAAACCATTATTAAAGAGGACCAGGGAAATCCACTGCTTACCCCAGGATAAGCAATGTGGAAAGCATAATTACTCATCTGTAACAGGTGATCTCCAGGGAACAGCAGGAATCAGTCTTCACATATGAGTGACGTCCCTTGATGGAGCCCATGCGGGAACACTCCCCAGCATCCAATAGGAAGCATTTGGGAGCATCCCTCTGCACATGCATGCATGCCTTCCCACCTTCCCAGTGATTCTCCTCACTGTTGTGAAGACTATTCCTGCTGTTCCCTGAGATCACCTGTTACAGGTGAGTAACTATGCTATCTTCAGGAACAAGCAGGAATGCAGTCTTCACATATGGGACTCCCTAGCTCCAGGCTACTGAAAAATGATAAGGAGTAGGGCCTGTAACAAACAAGAAAAAAACTTTTAAGAACAACATGGGGAGTCCAGAGGATCTATTAGACTTGACATCCCCAGCACACCCCCAGTGAGACAGCAGTGGCAGTAGCCTGGATGGACAGAGGGCCAGAGGGAAGGAGGTGTAGCTAAGTCCCAAAGAGGTGCCGGAGTACAGCTTGGCCAAAGTCACTGTCCTTACGAGAGTCCTTGTCCTGATAGTAATGGACTACAAAGGTATTAATTGAGGACCATGTGGCAACACGGCAAATCTCCACTATGGAGACAGAGTGTAAGTGGATTACAGATGTGGCCGTGGCCATGGCCTGGACATGTGAATAGTTACTTGACTCTTTAATATCAGACCTGCCTGAGCATATGCAAAGGATATGCAGTCTGCTATCCAAAGAGAAAGAATGCACTTTGTCATGGGGAAACCAAGATGACTAAGTTCAAAAGAAATAAATAATTGCGAGGATTTCTGATGTATCTTGGTTCTGTCAAGGTAATATGCTAAAGCCTGTTTTCAATCTAGGGTATGAAGTGCAGCCTCAGTCCGAAATGCATGTGGCCTGGGAAAAAAGGTCGGAAGAATTACCGACTGGTTGAGATGAAAAGGAGAGATAACCTTTGGAAGCAAATGTGGATGCATTCTCTGGACCACTCTGCCAGGATGAAAACGTGTATAAGACACACATGCAACTAAGGCCTGTATTTTGCTGACCCAGCGAGCCGAGGTGAGTGCAACTAGAAAGGAGACTTTCCAAGTAAGAAACTTGAGGGAGGTGGTGACGAGAGGCTCAAAAGGAGGCTTGAGAAGCTGAGCAAGAACTGTTAAGGTCCCAGGCGACAGCAGGGGCCATATCGGTGACAGTCAAGAGAAGACCCTGCATGAAGCGGGCTACCAATGGATGTGCGGAAACAGGTTTTCCATCAATCCCCCAATGATGGACATGAATGAAATGAGTTTTAAGACCCATAGAAGAGAGATGGAGATGGTACAGCAGAAGAGACTCTACTGGACAATTGAAGGGGATGAGGATGTGCTGAGTGCTCCAAATCGCAAACCGGCGCCACATAAAGGCATATGTGCATTGCGTGGAGTCCTTTCGGGACATTAGAAGGATGTCTGTTATGGCATCCAGCAAATTGAGGTCAGAAAGGACTACCTTCTCAGCAGCCAAGCCGTCAGGTGGAGTACACGAATATTGGGATGGAGCAGTGCCCCCTGATCCTGTGAGATCAGATCTGGTGTGCATCTCAGACAGAAAGGCTGATACTGAGTTAGGTGAAGAAGCAGGGGAAACCACAGCTGTCAAGGCCGGGCCTGAATGGGGCTAGCAGGATCATGGTGCCTCTGTCAGCCTGCAACTTGAATAGAATCAGGGCTATTAGCGGAATGGGCAGTTAAGCATATAACAGACCCATTCCCCAATGAAGAAGGAAAGCAGCCGGGGCTTGACATTGTGGAGACGGCATCCTGAAGCAATAACAATGGACCTGCACATTGAGCGGGTTGGCAAAGAGATCAATCTGTGGGGGTCCCCAGAGTTGGAAGATGCAATCGACTATTCTCTGATGAAGAGTCCATTTGTGAGGTCGGAGGACCCGACTGAGACTGTCTGCAAGAACATTCTGCTCTCCTGGCAGGTAAATGGCTTGGAGAACCAGTCCATGAGCAAGGGCAAAGGTCCACAGGTGGTCTGCTTCCTTGCAGAGGAGGTGAGAGCCTTGCCTTCCTGCTTGTTGATGTAAAACATAGCAACCTGGTTGTCCGCCTGAACCAGGATTGATTGATGTGATAACCAATGGCGAAACACCCAAAGGGCATTGGCTATTGCTCTCAACTCCAGGAAATTGATCTGATGGAAGGCTTCCTGTTGATACCATAGGCCCTGCATCCCCAACACTGTTTGGATGAATTGGTGGTGAGGGTCTGTTGAGGTGGAGGCATCTGAAAAAGTAACCCCATGAGAAGGTTTTGAGGAGAGAGCCACCACTGAAGGGAGTCCGCCAGAAGAGGGGTGATTACCACTCTGTCTCATAGACAGCCCTTCACTTATTTCCATTGGGAGGAGAGGGTCCACTATGCTTGGTGCATGTAGAGACGAGTGTAGGGGACTACTTGGACTGGAGAGGCCATGTGACCAAGGAGATGAAGCATACTTCACGCTGTGAGGTGATGACTGCACCGAATGATGCCTGCCATTTCTGTGAGATGTTTGAGAAAGTCTTCGAACAGTAAAGCTCGAGCCTGAATTGTATTGAGAAGAGCACCTATGAATTCCAGTTTCTGAGGTGGAGAAATTATGACGTTGGAAAATTTATGACAAATCCGAATGTTTGAGCACCATGATGGTGCGTTGAATGGACAGATGCACCATCTGTGGTGACTCACCCCTGACGAGCCAGTCATCTAAGTAGAGGAAGATGCCTAGGGTGGAGCTGGCTGTGACTACTGCTAGACATTTTATGAAGACCCTTGGGGCAGACGCCAGGCTGAAGGGCAGGACTCGGTATTGGTAATGTCTGCCGTCGAACACGAAGTGGAGATACTGCCTGTGAGGCAGGTGAATGAGGATGTGCATGTATGCATCCTTTAGATCCAGAGAACAGAGCCAATCATTCCTATGAATGTAAGGCAATAGAGTTTCTAGAGAAACCATCTTGAACTTCTCTCATACTAGGAAACTGTTGAGGTTCTAGAGATCTGGGATGGGACAGAACCCCCCTGAATTTTTGGGAATAAGAAAATACTGAGAGTAAAACCCTAACCTTTCTTGTGCACAAGGAACTAGTTCTATCACAGAAGGTTGGTGACTTCCTGCTGCAACAGAGCCCGATGGAGAGGTTCTAGGGGATACTTCCCTGGAAAGAAGGGAGGAGGTAGCCCTTGTAGAGTCCAGGGTTTTAATGTTATGAGGGGCCACCTATGGGCAAAATGTACCATAAGAACATAAGATATGCCATACTGGGTCAGACCAAGGTCCATCAAGCCCAGTATCCTGTTTCCAACAGTGGCCAATCTAGGTCATACGTACCTAGCAGTTTCCCTAAGTCACTTACCTGCCAGGAGAGCAGAATGTTCTTGCAGACAGGTTCTGCAATGCTTGTACTGGGTCAAGCATTGATATCCTGGGTCCCTTCTTAATAATGGTTTATGGACCTTTCCTCCAGGAACTTGTACAAACCTTTTTAAACCCAGCTACACTAACAGCCTTTACTACATCCTCCGATAACAAATTCCAGAGTTTGATTACACATTGAGTGAAAAAATATTTTCTTTTATTAGCCTTAAATAGTTTACCCTGTAGCTTCATTGCATGTCCCTTAGTCTTTCTATATTCTGATAACGTAAACAATCGATCTACGTTTACCCGTTCCACTCCATTCATTAATTTATAGACTTCTATCATATCTCCCCTCAGCCGTCTCTTTTCCAGGTTAAAGAGCCCTAACCTTTTTAGCCTTTCTTCATAGCAGTATCAAAAGTACCAGCTTGTCCGCAATGTGAGAAGGCTGGGGACCCTTCAGGGGAAGAGTGGCAACGAGTCAAAAGCTAGCTCCAGGTTGGAGCTGTGGAGCTGGTTGTGGCTTAGGAGGATTAGACCTCTTGGGTTGGCAAGGAGCCTGAGACTTCTGTTGACCTTGGTGAACATGGTAGGGCATGTAAGCCGGATAAGAGGTAATATTTCTTCTTTTTAGGATAGAAGGATTTATTTACAGAGACCTTCTTCCTAGCAGGATCAGCTGTTTTACGAGAGAGAGGCTTCATGGTAAGGTCATCTGTCTCAATTTCACCAGCCTTGTCCTCCATCCCTTACCAAAGAGGTTTTCATCTCAACAGGGAATGTCTGCTAGTTTGTCTTGGATCCACTATTCCAGGTCTGAAGATTGCAACCAAGCCAATCTTCTGGCCCCACCGCTGCAGCTCTACTGGTAGACTCAAAAGAGTTAAAAGCTGCTCTGGTGATGAATTTAGAATAGTCCTGACCATGCTTAAGACCCGGTAGGCATCTTGCTTCTCTGAAGGAATTACAGCAGAGAACTCATCAAGATCCTTCACAATGTCCCTAAGGAATATGCCAATATAAAACATATAGGAATTAATACGGGAAGCCAGCATCAATGCCTAGAAGCATCAGTGGCCAATGGTATTGAGGGTACGTGAATCCTTTCCTGGAGGAACTGATGAGTGGTTCTTGGTACTCTTGAGCCAGCACATGGCTGACTCAAACACCATAGAATGGTGAGGTTTCTGGAAGCCTGGAGAATTGGTAACTCTGTATATGGTGTCTATCCTCTTACTGACTGAGGGATCCGAGAGTGGGGTCTCCCACATCCAAAACATGAGGTCCTGTAAAATACAATGGACTGTAAGAGTGACAGCCTCCTTAGGGGTCAAGGGATACTGCAGTATATCCAGTTCGTCGACCCTCGGTTCTGCCTCAGTGCCCACTGGAGACAGAGAGAACCTTGGCCATGTCCCGGATAAAGGCCTGGAAGGACATGTCTTCCCATGGGGTTTGGTGGCATTCGTGAGGTGGTGAAGGATCTGATGGCACATCATGGTGCCTCTGTGAAACAGGGGACTCGGCCTTGAATTCCCAGGCATTGGAATTGAAAAGGAAGTCAAAATAGCAATGGTCACTATCGCTTTTGTGCTGCTGATCCGATGTCGATGGACGATCTTGATGCCGATGCCCTGAGGCATCAGAACCATAGAAGGTCGATGCCTGTTGCTCCTGCAGCTGATGGGGCTTGGCTGGTTCCAGGTTTGGCATGGACCATGAGGGTCTCGATGGCAGCGGTTCCAGGCTTGGCATCGAGAACTGGGCTCCGAGGACTTTGAAATGCCTGATTCCAGACTTGGTATCGAGATCTGGACTTCCAAGGGCCTTGAGGTCATTGGCATGGATGCTGCCAGGAGCACAGCAAACTCCTCTTGATGGACAGCATGCACTGCTTGAGGGAGATGGAGGATATCTGGGTAGACTCCAGTGCAGGATTCAGGACCACCCTGCCAGACAATGGAACTGGAGGCTCTCCAGAATTCAAAGCCTTGATAGCACTCCAGAGCCCCTCTTGTGCTTTGGAGATGGATTCCTCCTGCTGGGGCTATTTAGCTGGCTGCTCTTGGTTCTCAGGATCTGCCGAGAGGAGGTCCAGTATCAATGTCCAAGAGAGTGATTCCAGGAATTGGCATCAGTCCTTGACATCGAAGGCTGAGATGCGGCATCGGTGGTTGGCTGTTTCTTACCATGGCCTCCCGGTTCCAAGGGAGCGCGGGAACCAGACAAAGAACAGGTGCCACGAGAAGATGTTGACATCGAAGAAGAGTGTGCTGAGGCTGCCGAGTCAGATCCAAAAAGACTCCCCTGTTGCTTTTCCCAGATTTTTAATCCTTTCCTTGTCATTTGCTGACACAAATTACAAGAGTCTGCGGAAACCACGAGGTAAAAAAGAGAAAATAAAAGTTAGTGGAAGTGCCAAAAAAGGGCACTGGTGTTGACGAGTGACGGTACTGAGGTAGACAGGAAGGTAAAAAAGAAAAATAAGCACCCCGAAGGGCATGGAGAAAAAAGTTTCAACTGAGGTGATAGGACAAGCGTCTGTAAGGCTCCACGGAAAAATTAAGACTGAGGAGAATCACTGGAAAGGCATGCATGCACGCACAGAAGGATGCTCGGGTGTATTCTCACATGGGCTTTGGCAGAAGACTTCACCCATATATGAAGACTGCATTCCTGCTTACCCCTGAAACCTGTGTACCTTTTTGGGAACCTGCCAGATACTTGTGATCTGAATTGGCCACTGTTTGAAACAGGATACTGGGCTTGATGGACCTTGGTCTGACCCAGTGTGGCATTTCTTATGTTCTTATGTCAGTAATAGTTTCACTGTGTTGTTTTATTTTTTGACTTCCAGGAGTCAGCTTAATCTACACCCTCTTATTTGATACAAGATAAGTAAAGCATGATAAAACTGGGAATCCAAAAGATGTCTCTATATACTATTAGATACTGTAGTATGCATACAGAATCTTGCTTTCAAACAGGGAATTGTATTTCAGTGCATGGGTGGACTGTGGAAGTCAACTTCAGAAGTGATTCAGATACTTAACTCCCAGCAGGTTAAACATGAAACAAGTAAAAATTAATCATCCACTAAGCGTTAGTGCGCAAATACTGCTGCCACAGCACCGAACCTGCTCTCATTGAAGTGTTGGACTCCTTATGCAATGGGGCAGTTTTATGGAGACTGTCCTATCGGCCACTTTTCCAGCTATTATGCTGCATGCCATTAGCACAGTATCAATATTTGTTTTCAGCGCCGAAGCCAGAAAAACACAGATATGATTATGGGTATGAATTCTATTGGTAAAATGTACAACAGAAGACTGGCAGTTCTATGCTATACTGACCTTTTAGAAATAGTCTGTTCACAGAAAAGGAACACAGTAGCATTGTGAATAGACTTTTCCCAGATTCCTCTTTAGTGGATGAAGACTGTTCACAATGTTAGTACAATGCAATTTACATTACACATTTGGTTTCTACTGTAATTACTTAGCATTTCTATCGTGCTACTTGAAATACAGAGGGTAATTTTATAAAGTTGTGCCTAGGTAACCAAGCAACCAGGGTTCGATTCCCACTAGTACTCCTTGTGGCTTTGGGCAAGTCACTTAACCCTCCATTGCTTCGGAAGAAAGGCCTGGCAATCTACTTCCGGTGACACTGCCAAGAAAACCCAGGAGCTTCTGGGTCGCCAGGAGTCAGGACTGACTCGAAGGCACGCATTGCATTGCAGTTAACATGCATCGTTTGTGTGTATTTTACAAAGTTAAATATGCATATACTTAACTTTATAAGATAAGAGCATAAGTGGTTAGTAAACATGACAAATCTAGGCATGATCAGTTATATTCACCTTAGGACTGGTGTAAATACCCACACAGATTTTTAAGGAACGCTTGCATATAAGTTATGTTATACAACTTACGCACATAGATTTGTGCTCCACCCAAGATCTGTTCCTGTGCATGCCCTCAGAGAAAGAATGCACTATTGGCATGATGTGCGCACTTACAGAATCGCAACTGGTTAAAGTATGTGTGTAGAGGCACACCCTCATGTGTAAGTCACTGAAAATATGTGATGTACACATATTGATGGCATGTAACTTATTGTCTTCTCATAAAATTACCTCCACACAGTGCTGCACAAATACACACGACAGTCCCTGCTCAACAGAGCTTACAATCTAATCATGAGAAATATACAGGGTGCCAAAGACATTTTGGGAATGTCATTTATTAAGAAAATACTCGTATTAAAAGCAACAAAGCTGTGATCAGGTGAAACATATTAAGATGTAAAAGCAGCTGCTTTGTACATCTCAAGAGCACTTGAGATCATTAAGGAGACTCCCCTATCAGGTCACAGGGTCCTCATTTTAATAGAAAACTTGGGAACACATAATATTAGACAGGTTTCTGGCCCACTTTAGACTGGGCAAAAAGCCCTTGAAAAAAGTGCAGACTATCTGTAGCAGTTGCCTTGCACTATTTTAAACATTACACATTTGGGGGGTAATTTTGTAGACTCTTGTGGAGTTAATGCATGTAGCACATGTGTATTTGAGACCTATTTTATAAAGTGGAGTACATACATTCTTTTCTTTATAAAACAGGGGCATAAATGGTGCAAAAATTCAGGTACAGGCACTTATGCCTGCACCGAGTAGTATTTTAGAACTTACGTAAATTTATGCTCCATCCGAACTCTACCCTTGTAGAGCCCACACTGAAAATACACGCGATAGGACTTATGCATGCACTTACAGAATAGTGACCACCTAATGTGCGCATAAATCCTTAAAAATAGATGATTTATGCATGTAAATGGTGCATATCTTTATACGACTCCTTATAAAACCAGCCCCATTGAGGGTAATTTTATAACAAGCTGCCTAAATATATGGCCCAACACCTATTTCCAGTGACTTATGCGCTTGCATGGGCCTGTACCTGCATAAATTCAACTGGTTTCTATTCTATAAATATGCGAGTCAGGTCGATGGCATGGACTTTCACTGTGGGTGTGCACAGGGGCAGAGCACAAATTTAAATGCATGAATTATGGGCATTTACAGCAGCCCTAGGATTGGTGTAAGTGATGGCAACTAGATTACACACACTTATCCCACCACTTATGCCCCTGCGCATACTGTACTTGACTTTATAAAATAGGCATGATTGATGTGCATTAAACTGGGCATTAACTAGACTTGACTTTATAAAATTACACTCTTACCAGCCAAGATTTGAATTTGCTGCAAGTTCTGGGAGTGGAAAAATTGAGCAGCCAAAATATAATGTGCAGGCGAAAGTCTGTGATTTTGTAGAGTAGTTTTGCAACTGCACACATGCATAAAATGTTTGTACCTAGTTATCTCTGTGCAGACTAGATCAGATTTTCAAAGTGAAAGTACATATTTCTGCTTTCAAAATGACTTCAGGGAAATTATACACACACATTTACATCTGCTCTTTGGCATGCACACATTTTCAGAATTAAAATGGTCGAAATTAGGTCTTACCTGCTAATTGTCTTTCCTTGAGTTCCTCCAATCCAGTCCCCACTTGTGGGTTGTTGCCTCTCACTAGCAGCTTGGAGACTGAGTATGTCACTCTTTTGACTCACCCTGGGTAGATAACTGGCACCTCTCACCAGCCTCCAGTATCCTATTGACAAAGCAGACTCATGGGAGCAAAAAATAAGAAAAATTAGCTACCTAAAGTACTATTACTCTCTCTGCAATGGGCAGAAAACAACTCTCAAACTCCCTCCCTTCAAATACGAAGTATTGTAAACCCACTTACATGGACAATTCGCTACACTGTACTGTATTGCAACCTTCTCCAGAAAGGAATTGTGCGCTTCTCACATAGACATACATGCCAATGGGACCCTGCACAACTTATAGGCCAAACATACAGATGGACTTTGTCAGGCCCGAGAGCACCACCTCATCGTAAGAAAAAAACAGAATCAGGGAGGGTTCGGGGCCGGATTGAACTCAAGGAAAGGCAATTAGCAAGTAAGACCTAATTTCACCTTCCTTATCATTCTTCCAGTCCATTCCCCACATGTGGGATGTATCATAGCAGCACCAACCTCGGGAGGGACCCGCGAGCCCAGCCTGAAGCACCGCCAACCAGAAGGGCGCACTCCCCACTGCCTGCACATCCAACTGATAATGCTTCACAAAGGTGTGTAAGGATGACCAGGTTGGCACTCTGCAAATATCTACGGGTGGCACCATACTGAATTCCACTCATGACACTGCCTGTGTGAGAGTCAAATGTACCCTCAGTCCATTGGGCAATACTTTGCGATGCAACAGGTACACAGAGAAGATGGCCTCCTTCACCCAACCCACGATAGATGCCTTAGACGCCGCCGCCGCCTCTCCTTTGTGTGGCCCTGCAAACAGCACAAAAAGACAGTCAGCCTTGCAAAATGGATTTGTGTGCTTCAAATAGTGCCCTTCTAACATCCAAGAGTCACAGAATCGGGTCCTCCACCCTCACGAAAACTGGGAATGTGACTGGTTGATTGAGATGAAACACTGAAAGAATTTTCGGAAGAAAAGAAGACACTGAATGGAGCACCACTTTTCCTTAGGAAAGGTGCTTGGCTCGAAAGACTCCTCCATTAAGATCGACAGGACCAGATTAAGGTCTCAAGAAGGAACCAATGCCCTGACCAGAGGACATAGTTGTTTAACCACTCACAAAAATTGAGCGACATCTGGATGCACAGCCAGGGAAACTCCTTGAATGATTCCTACTGCAGTAACAGGTAATAGCAGCCACCTACACTCTCAATGAGCTGCAAGCAAGACCCTTCTCTAAGCCTGCCTGCAAGAAGGTGAGTGCCTCGGAAACCAAGGCCACCAAGGGCCGACATCCTCATTCTGTGCACCAAGCCTCAAAGATTCTCCACACCCTGATATAAGCCAAGGACATGGAATGTTTCTGGGCCTTCAAGAGCATTTCAGTTACTGCACTGAATAGCCCCTCTTCCTCGATCTAGCCCTTTCAAGAGCCAGGCTGTAAACAAGGATCGAGCCATCTATAGCATTCGAATGGGCCCCTGCACCAGCAGACCTTCTCGAATGGGCGACCTCCACGCTGCTAGTCTGACCAGATCGGCATACCACGGTATCCGTGGCCAGTCGAGGTCGATGAGCACTGTCAGCCCCTGATGCACCTCTATCCACTGTACTACTCTCCCTATCGGGGCCCATGGAGGGAAGACATAGAGGAGTCCTTCTGCTGGCAACCCCTGCCCCAGAGCATGCAGCAGCCTCATGCGTGCTCGCGTCCATGGAACCAACTCTATTGATGCTGCCATGGATTCTGGCAGATAATACCACTACATAGGTGGAGCCATGCTGAGAAACTGGCGGATTTGCGACTGCAGGGTGAGCATCCTTTCCAACAGCATCAACACCTTGCCCACACTTGTCTGAAACCTGGCTCTCAGGTACACTAAATCTTGAGATGACTGCAACCAGCCCTTTGCCACATTGATGACCCAGCCTAGACTTTGCAGAAATGAAATCATGCACTTGGTGGCTCTTAGGCTCTCTTCACGGGATTTCACACTGATAAGCCAATCATACAAGTATGGATGCATCAGCACCTCTTCTTGTCTGAGCTGCATCATCACCACCACCATCACCTTGGTGAAGGTGCGAGGCGCAGTCGCCAGGCCAAACGGCAATGCCTGAAACAGATAATGGCCCATTTGTACCACAAACCACAGGTACTGCTGATGCTCCGGTCGAATGGAGATGTGCAAGTAAGCCTCCATGATATCTAGGAAGGTCAAGAACTCTCCTTCTCTGACTGCGATGACCACGAGCGGTGTCTCCCCCTGTGGAAACGGGGTACTCTGAGGCAAAACTTTACGTGCTTGAGGTCCAAGATTGGTTGAAAAGAACCTTATTTTTTGGGGACCACAAAATATATGGAGTATTGATTACAGCCTTGTTGGTTGAGTGGCACATTTGCCACTGCCTGCAGCTCAATCAAGCATTGCAACATGTCCCGCACAGCTGTGAGCTTCCACGGTGCCTTGCACGGGGAATTGACAAAAGCCTCCGAGAGAGGTTGCACAAATTCCAGCGCATATCCCTCTCGGATGATCTCCAGTACCCACTGGTCGGTCATAATCTTGGTCCAAGTGGCTTAGAAGTCCCGCAGCCAACCCCCCCCCCCCCCCCATGGGAACCAACTGCACCCAGACCTTCCTAGCATCATTATGCTTTCTTGAGCACTGAGGTCACCAAGGAGTAAAATCCTCTGCCTGCTCCCCGAAACCCCCAAAAGGGCTGTCCCTGAGACAGGTACCATCAGTGCTGGTATGGTGAAAAATGAACCATCTGAAAGTGCCGGAAGTCTCTGGGCTATCCCCTCACCAGGCCCACGGACCGTCCTGGCTTCTGCCTATTCTCAGGTAGTTTACCACATTTGGAGTCTCGCAGATTCTTCATCAACTTGTCCAGATCCTCATCAAATGGCAGCTTCCCCCTAAATGGAATCTTGCTCAACCACTTCTTGAAGGAAACGTCAGTGGACCAGTTCTGTAACCACAAGTAGCGGTGAGCAGCCACCACTGAGGCCATCCCCTTGGACAGGCCCCTAATGAGATCAAAAAAGGCATCTGCCAAGTATGCTGTTCCTGACTCCAACTTTGCCGCCTCTATCGGCAATGGCTGGGAGTCCTCTGAGTTCCAACACTGCTTGGGCCCATCATAGACATGCCTGGGCCATGAAGGCTCTCCCACTTGTGCTTTCACGATTTCACCTGGGCCCCTTGTGGCTCCTCCTCCTTCTTTTGCCACAAGCAGAAAACCTTGTGCATGAGGATGAACTCAGGTGAAAATCCCCCCAGGGACCCCCCTCCAAACTATCCTTAGTAGAGGGCTTGGGAGATCTCTGGGACTTCTTCTTAGTGTCCTGCGCCATGTGTTCTGTTTCCTTGCTGTCCACGAGAACCTTTAGTTCCCCCTAAAGGTTGGTCCATCCTCTCTTCTCTCAGTCTATCTTCCATGGACCTAGATTCTGTCTTGCAGTCATGGCATAATCCCTGTGCTGAACCCATGCCACAGGCCACACACACCAACTTTGGTGGCATCATCAGCTGCCCCAAGAGTAAATGGAGACACACTTTCCCCTAGGGCACTGTCAAGGCAACTAATTTATTCAATAGACTACTGCCCCTTACTTTAAGCCAGTTTTTTTGACAAAAATAAAAGGTTCTTAGTTAAAGCAGAGGTTTCCCACTAACTGGATCCCCTAAAACATAACAAACCGCAAGTTACAAACAAGCCTAGTGTTCCGTCTGTCCCTGCTATTCTCCACTTGTCTGCTCAGCAGCTTTTTAAAATAGCAGTGGTTCCCGCTCAAGCCTGGGACCTTGCCTCCAGCCATGGAGTGGAGGAGTGGCCTAGTGGTTGGGGCAAGGTACTTCGGGCCGGAAGGTCGGGGGTTCAAATCCCACTAGAGGACAGCAACCTTGGGCCGGAAGGACTGGGGTTTCTAGTCCCACAGGTGCTCCTTGTGGTCTTGGGCAAGCCACTTAACCCTCCATAGCCCATGTTCCCTGTAAAATAGTTATCTCCAAGTTATAATGCCCTGTTCAATGTAATTTCAGTTTGTTCAATTTAAACCGCACTGATGCAGAATAGCGCGGTATATAAGAGAAATAAATAAATAAAATGCTGCTCTCTCCTGTCTGCCCACGGGGCCCAAACATGGTCCGGTCCAGAGTGATGTGAGATTCCTGAGAAAAAGCTGTGCAAGCAGGTAATCTCTCTGCTTGCAACAGCGATCTGGTGCAGAGAGCCTCCCAAACAGCAGCTCTGTTGTGCAGAAATTTGACGGCTGCGTCGGGGTGCCACGGAAGTGAGTTTTCCCACTGGAGAGGCACTACAGTCATCAGGGTCTCCTCTTGATAGCAAGGGATCAGGAACTGTAGGGTATATTAGTAGCACAAAAAGAAGTTAGACTCTGTTGTTGTCCAGGGGAAATAACTACTAATTCCCAGCCCAAAGTTCGGTGAGTTATTCTGGCAATGAGCCACGAAAGAAGTCTGGTCTGCAGATATATATTAGACTTTATTATAGGCAACCAGGTAGAAAAATATACACACACATAGCTAATTAGAAACATGAGGTAGAAATTTGTTATAGTACAGATGTACACTTGGACAACGTAATAAATCACTGATTAGTAACCAGACGTCACTGATTCGCTCTGCACTGAGGAAAAGTAAGAAATATATTGCTAACCCCTTGCCCATCAGGAGGAGGAGAGATAAGTCAGTACCTTAGTTCCGTCGGGCTCTCAGGAACAATGCAGTCCAAGGAGGCAGCTCCTAGCTAATGCGGGCTCTAGCCTCGTCAGGCGAGCCGCAGTAAGTCCGAACCGGAGGTATCTGTGAAAGTCTTATCTCAGACCTGTGGAGGTCGGCCTAGCCCACACTTAGTGGCCGTCTTGCGGAAGGGTCAGGTCGCAGGAATCAGGTACGCAGTGCACAGCAGAGAGGAACCAGTGCAGGAGTCTGTATAACAGGTGGGAAAAGCCCCCAACTCTCTCCTACTACTACTAAAGTTTCCAGCGCAGATTGCATTATTCTGTGTAAGAATCCTCCGTCATAGGTCCGATGATTGGTTGGCACCAGGCAGTCTGAGGTGTTCTCAGCGAATCAGGAGGTAGATGATGAGCAGCTTCTTGCAAACAAAGAAGCCATAGTAAGAAGTCAGGCAGAGGCAACAGTATGTAACTTCTGGGCATGTACCAGTGTCCAAGGCCAGCCACGGACAATAGCTTCTGTATGTATGCTTTGAAACGCTGATCCAGCAGTTGCTTAGTTCGTTTGTAGCTGAACACAGCAAAAGTGAAGAATCCATCTTGTCTGTGCAGGTTGGTTCAGGCCTGAGTTGCTGAGCAGGCCGGAGATTTGCATGTAGAATTGCAGGGGTACCAGCCCTACATCTCCCCCCCCCTTGTAAGATGGAGGATGCTACAAGGGAGTACACTCCATCGTACAAAGCCTAACTAGCAGTACTACCGTGCAGGTCAGAACCAAATGACAAATGATTGACTAATGCAGGAGAAGTGGATAATACTTCAAGCACAATATGCATGAAAACAATACTGCATGAGGAATAATACCGTGAATACACTCAAGCAATAAAAGAAGTCAAAATAAAATGACATTGATACAGTCAAGTCAATTCAATCAAAATAATGCATGGTAACTTCAAACTCAAGAGTATATATAGTATCCAAACCAAAAATGCATATCAGTAATGCAATATAATGTGCTAGTGTAACACCAAGGTGAATACTGAAAAGTAATGAGAAGCCATGTGTAACAGTGTTAGTAAAATGAACACATGCTATCTATGAAAAAAACAACAACTCAATTAAGAGTAATGGATAACTTTCAAAGAAAATGGTGACACTTATTCAAAAGTGTGACGTTCCAGCAAATCCGGCAGACGCATGGCAGGCAGCAGATGTGCAGGATGCATAGAGCGACAAAGAGCACGAATCTGTCTCTGTTGATACAAAGAGATAAGAAACTGGAGCACCAACAGAAAGAAAAGACCAGGAACAATGACATGTGACATAAAATCAGTTTGTAAAATGTCCACATCTCGTGAATCAGTTATAATCAGCAATGGCAAGGTCGTCCTGGTCAATGGACAGTTCAACTGTGTGAGAGTCCTTATAGTCCAAAAGATAGGTCAAGGCTGCAGTGAAATCAATCTCATGACCTCGAAACACATCCAATATCTGAAGCTCTGTCGCAACAGGGTCAGCATCGAGATAAAACAAGGAAACTCCACCAACAGTAACAATGGAGTTCTTGGGAACATCAATCAAGCAAACATTGCAGGGTAGAGGAACTCTATTAGGAATGTCATGTTTATTCATGGTGACCAGGAGTTCACTCAAAGGGGTACTAACCAGCCAAACATTGTTGACAACAGCAACTTTCGTCTCTGAAAAGTCATCGAACTTGGCCATGGTAACTTTACATTGTGCTTTCACATTTTCAGCAGACAACCCACAAAGAGCCGTAGAAGTGTCCTTTCAGGAAAGGTTTACCAGGACACAACCAATGAATGTCTTTAGAGCATTGGCACATGCCGAGATTAGGTACCACTGTGGTATAGTAGTGGTGCGTGTAACAGACGATTCAAAATGCTTCTGTAAAACATGTCGGGGATCTAGGGACACAAAAACTTTCTGTGTGACAGTCTGGGACTGTGTAATCAGGAAACCAGGCGCATCCGGTAGCACGACACCAGAAAGAGGTCCAGGTTCAATCAATCTGGCAACCTCGGATCCCGCTAACAGCAAAATCAGGAACAGGACCTTCAAAGTTCGGGACTCCATCTGTAAAAGAAAACAAACAGGCTATGCTGCCTCAAAGTTAGAATCAACCACTTCAACAAGAGGTTCTTCAGGAAGGAACTTACTGGGATGACACGGTCTAAGCTGATTAATGTGGACCCATTTAAGGGAGCCTTCCCTCTCAGTACTGGACTTCATTCGAATTTGATAAGCAACAGGGGAGGCTTTATCCACAATAGGAAATGGACCGTTCCAGCTAGGTAGAAATTTACAGTCTTTGACCTTATTCTTACCAAAATTGTAGTAGAATACCTTATCGCCAATCTGGTATTCTTTAGAGGTAGTCCTCAAATCATAGTAGGCCTTCCTACCCCTAGCAGCAGTGTCCAAATTCTTTTGGGCAAAGGCAAAGGCACTTTGCAAGTGTTGTCTTAAATGGGCAACATATTCATGAGCAGTTGTAGCAGCAGCGAGATTCACATCATTAGTCCTGTAAAGAAGATGAAGGGGTAAAACCATGTCCCTACCTGTCATCATCTCAAAAGGGGACACACCAGTAGCACGATGACGCGTGGCTCTGATAGCCATCAGGACCAAGGGCAGTTTGATGTCCCAGTCCTTCCCAGAGGAAGAAACATACTCTTTCAAGATACTGATGATAGTTTTGTTTGCTCTCTCCACTTGTCCAGAGGATTGTGGACGATAAGCAATGTGGACTTTGGCCTTCACACCTAGTACCTTCCACAGATGCTTAATGACTTGTCCCGTGAAGTGGGAACCATGGTCGGATTCCACTCGCATGGGGAGGCCCCACCTGCTGAAAACATGGTTTAACAACAAGGTGGCCGTGGTCTCGGCGGTACAGTTGGGTGCTGGGATGCACTCGACCCACTTAGTAAATAAGCAGGTAACTGTCAACATATATTTGTTGCCTCGAGAGGATCGGGGCACGGGGCCGATCCAATCAATCTGGAGATCAGACCAAGGCATGGTCAGACCTCTGTTTCTCAAAGGGGCTCTATGAGAAGGAGCTGCAGGTTGAAATCTGCAACAGGTCAGACAACCTTTAGTATACAATTGGACATCTTGGTACATGTGGGGCCAGTAGGCCACTTGTTTCAACGTTTCATAGGTTATTCGGTCACCTCTATGACCGGCACAAGGTTCATCATGAGCGTGCTGTAACATAACTCCACGGAAGGCCCGAGGTACCACCCATTGCACAATACCATGCTTACTCGTCCGTATCAACAGAGCTTTCTGGAGATGGAACATGTCCTTGGAGATGTAGAGGATCCTCAGTTCCTCATCGTCCTGACAATCCTCCAGAGTTAATGGGTGTTCCTGGGGGTTCTGCAGAAAAAGGTAGAAACGTCCAAGAGTAGGATCTTGTTTCTGGGCTTGCACGAGGTCGAGATCTGTGCTCTCGCCACACCATTGAACCACAGGGGGCATGGTGGATAATTGAGCTTGTCACCGGGTAACCGCCGTCACAATTCGAAGCCCATTAGTCTCGGGGGCCTCCAACTGCCAGAGGTCTCCAGAGACAGCACCCTCCTTGGCAAGCTGATCAGCTAGATCATTTCCAATCTTGTCAGGGTTATCAACACGGGAATGACCTTTCACTTTCTTCCGTATGGTCATGTCATTTTCATGAGCTACCTTGTCCAAGGCCAGAATCAATCCGGCATGTTTGACAGGTTTCCCTTTGGAATTCAGCATATTGTTGGATTTCTAAATAGGTAAGTGGGAAACAAAATTCTGTCGGACGTAGTCTGAATCAGTACAGATGGTTAGGGTGTGAACCCCTTCCCGAGCAGCGGACTGGAGAGCTGCCAGGGCTGCAGCTAGCTCTGCATACTGATTAGTCTTGGTACCCAGACGGTACTTGAAGGGTTCACAAGGGTGGTTCTGGTTCCAAACTACACCTATACCTGCTACCAGTTCATGGTCAGGCTCTTGACGGTAAGCACAACCGTCCACATACACCTTGGGGTAGCCTTTACAGAGGTTCTCATCATAAGGACGATGACGAGAAGGCTCAGGCGTACATGACTCCATTTCGGTGTCTAAATTACCCACTAAAGGTTCTCTGGCAGTGCAATTGTGCAATTCAGCCAGGCCCTGTGCGGCGGCATCCTTGTGGTTTTGAGCATACCTGACCTCCAGGGGCCAGCCCTGAAGTGCTAAGGTCCAGGAGACAATGCGACTGTTTGACACTTGTCCCGATTTAATCCGATCACCGCCTAGGAACTTGATGGGTTGGTGATGAGTCTCAACAACCAACCTCTCACCTTGAATATAACTGCGGAAATATTGGAGGGCCCAGACTGTGGACAACAAGGATTTCTCACAGTCAGAGTATTTCCTCTCCACTTCCGTTAAAGCTTTGCTGGCATAGGCAATAACTTTCCTATCTGTGTCATGCATCTGGTACAGAACAGCACTCATAGAGTGATCGGTGAAACCTAGTTCCACGAAGAATTCTCTGCCACTCTCTGGATAGGCAAGACAGGGAGCTCGACTCAAAGCTGCCTTCAACTCTTCTAGAGCCGCCTCTTGGTCGGGATTCCATGCCCAAGGTTCATCTCTTTTGAGGAGTTTGACCAGGGGTCGGGAAATCTCCGCATATTGATCCACAAATTGGCAGGAATAATTGCAAATGCCCAAGAATGAGCGCAGCTCACTCACGTTGGTCGGACGTTTGAGTTGTTGCAAGGCCGCAAGTCTCTTCCTTTGAGGCCGCAGTCCCTCAGCAGAAACTTCGTAACCCAAATAATTGAGGGATTTCCGGCACCATTGGCCCTTTGACAAGGACAGCTTTGCTCCCGCAGCTTTCAGTTGCTGGAAAACATGCTCTATTTTTTGCAAATGGTCAGTGAAACTGGTGCTCTTCACCAGAATGTCGTCTACATAGACGAGGGTGCCTCTAGTCTCAGCATCAGGCAAAGCCTTATGCAGGAAAATATTGAAGTCTGCTGGGGCATTCAAATAACCAAACGGTGTCCGATTCCAAGTATATTGTCGCCTACCAAAGGTAAAAGCCAGCTTATGCTGGTCTTCTGAATGGACAGGTATAGTCCAAAATCCTGAGGCCAGATCCAGGCTTGTAAAGTACCTTGCACCCTTGATGGTGGCTAAGTTCTGTTCCAGATGTGCCATAGGCCATCTGGATAGAGGTACCTTTTTATTAAGCTGGCGATAGTCCAAAGCTAAGCGCCAGCTAGAATCCTTCTTGATGACAGGCCACAGTGGGGCATTGTAAGTACTGTTGCATTGACGTATAATTCCCTTTTGTTCCAGGGAATTAATGATTTTCTGAACGGATTCATAGGAGGCCAATGGGATTTTATACTGCCTCACAAAGACAGGTTTACTGTTTGGATCCGTAGGAATACGGGTGACATGTAGGTCGGTGAGACCACAGTCATAAGTGTCAGTGGCAAACAGGTCCTTGTGACGGTACAGCAGTTCTTTTAATTGTGCCTTTTCTGACTCATCAGTGCAGGCGTCTGCTTCAGCAAGTTTTCCCGCAACCATTTCGTCAAATCCCAGAACAGGTTTGTTTGAGGGTATTTCAACCTTCTCCTCAATCTCATCTTGGAGAGAGGAGACCTGGATGGCTTGGACAGCATGGGGCTCCCCCCCCTGGTGGGTGAGGGAACTAACAGCCTCATCGAGTTTACTTGACAAAATCAGATGGTCAGACGCGAGGTCCACTTGAGAGGTCACAGCACTATGTGGCCAGACAAACTGTAAGGTGAGGAGGCCTCGGGGTGAGGATCGTACACACGCAGGGGCCCCCCCCCCTTCACAGATGTTCCAGGAAACAGGGGCTTCCCCAATAATCTGGAGACTCAATTCCACACTTGGGAACGATTCTGCCACTAGGAATCCCAGGGGTTCGCCTTTCACAAGGTAAATACGATCTGGATTTGGATTGGTGAGCAATAAGTGTAAGGAGGGAGCTGTGGCCTCCATGCAGGGTATGGGACCCATGGCTAGGCCCAGCTCCTCAAAACGGAAATTTGGACTGAAGAAGACCAAGTTGTCTGAGACCACATGTCCTCGGGTCACCTGTATCGGCAGGGGACAATCCTGTACCCTCCCAGGTATGTGGATGTCTTCTGCACTGACCACTTCACAGACGTGAGGAATAGACTGACCAGCCCGTAGGGATGGGTGGGCACCAGAGAAATCCACCGGATCTCCTTCCATCCTACTCCAGAGGATGTTGTTCACGAAATCCACATAAGTTCCCAGTCGAACAAGGCAATCTGAGCCTAAGGAGAGGGGCACCTCAAGTCCTCTGATGATGGAGAAGGTGTGCCGAAAACCTTTGACCCCAACTTGTAAGGGGAGATTGCAGTAGCCCATTAATGTCTTGAGCCCTTCCCCAGGCACTTGGAACGAAGTCTTCGCTCCCATTACCCAATCAAGGGTAAGCTGTTGTTTGAGCTGATAGAAAAGAGTCTCACTGATGAGGGAGTGGTCACAGTGGGGTAAGAGGTAGGCCCTTTCCTTTTGGGACAGGCCCACCTGCACATATATAAAGGGACCTTTCTCAGCCGAGAATATGTCCGTCAGTCTCCTAGGGTGATCTAGGCAGGGATGGGATGGAGGAGGGGTTTGCACCTCACAACCTTCCACAGGTTCCTTCAGGAATATCTGCAGGCAGTCAGTATCAAGGACAATGTTAGCTACTGAACCCACTGCAATGGCAACCACGTCGCTGATGCCCTGATCCTCATCTCCAGCTCTTTCATACTGGAGCTGAAGGATTTGGGGATCAGCTGACCTCTGGAAATTAATCCTGATGGACTTGTTTGTGCGTTCCACCGAACAAGAACCACTGACTCTGCTGTCATGTTTTAACCTAGCATAAGGTATGGGATGTGTGACCTGTGTCCAGATCACTTCCTGGACGTAGTCCAGAATGGGGCGTAACCGTTTCAGGAGCTCATTGCCAATCAAGAATTCTTCCCCAGGGCACTTAGTAATGATGACAGGATGTTTCACCTGTAATTTTCCAATTTGGAGGTTAAGCCAGACCTGCCCCATAGACTCTATGGGCTGATTCCCATAAGCCGCGAGTGACAAATCACTGGGTGTGACGTGTAGGGTCCTCTGACTCCCCAAGGAAGCAGTGAGTCTATCAAAGAGACTCGAGGTAATCAGGGTAGCCTCAGAGGCTGAATCTATCAGGCCCTCACAGAGAAAAGCCTGCTGAATTGTAACAGGAACAGTGTACCTCTGTCCTTTTGGCTGGAGTTTACCCAGAAAGTACTTGTGCTTCCGGATGGTGTCAAAGGCTGGACCCTCGCTGTCCATTGCGGGACTGTCACTCTGTGTCCATGGGGTGGCATCTATCTGAACTGGCTGCACCTGTGCAATAGTGACCTGTGGGACAGAAACAAAGTCGGTTAGTCATTCAGTCGCATTAGAAGGGGAAGAGGAGTCAACCAGTTCCTCCTCTGGCTTCTGAGGCTTTGCTCGTGGCTTAGGAGGCCCACTACTAGCAGGAGCCTCCTGTGAGGAGCTGAATGCAATGGTAGCCTTCATCATATCTGTCAACTCGCTTATTCTCTTCTCCAGTTCCAGGTATTTGTCAAAACCAGGCTTTCTCTTCCAGTTCCGGTTCTGCGGAGTGAAACGCTGATTCCCAGAGCGCTGCTTAGACCCAGAAGACTGGTTATTCTGGGGTGGCCTGGGAGGATTCTGTGGAACAGAAGGAGAAGAGTTATTTTCTAATGAAAGAGTGGATTTTACAGCACTAACACACTGTTTTGGCTCTCTGGCTTTGCTTGGAGCCCTGACTGTGCTGCCAGTATTGGTTGCTCTCATGTTGGGAACAGCTTCCCAAATCCACTCAGCATGTTCTATCACACATGACAGGGGTTCGTGACGCTTGTCAGACATATAAGGCTTAATAGATGGAAGGAGCAACTGACAGAAAAGATTACGAAACTCCTGATGGTGTTCTATTGTTTCCCAAGAAGGGTCACTCTGGAAGAAGGTCTGCCTAAGTCTGTAAGCAAACTCTCGGGGTGTTTCATTTTCCCTATGAGTCATACTAAATGCTGCCTGCTTTGCAGCGATATCATCAGGGTATGGCCCATAATGTTTCTTTAGGGCCTGTTCAAAGATGACAATGTCCTTCTTTTCATCATCTGCCATGGCCTGAATAAATTGCTGACAAGGTACATCAAAGGACCATGGAAGATACAGAACCATGTCCTCCCCCCTGGTAATGTTCAGTGCCCGAAAGGCATCTTTGACTGCAGCTAAATGTTCATTTATGGTGGCATGACCAGTTTTCTCAAAAGGGGTGACCATGCTCCGCAAGGTCTTGATAATTTGTAATTGTGCGACAGAAGCACCTTCATTTATTTTCCCTTGCAGGACACGGGAGCATAGAGGATGTCGCTGGCCTTCAGCTCCCTCTGGTGGTCGCTGCTGGTACAGTTTTCCATCACTAGGGGGACTTCTCACCCCCCCTCCACCGCTCCCTGTATGGGGAGGGGTCGAGAGTAGGGTGTTTCACTCCGCCCTGTTTCTCTCCTGTGCTCATGCGCTGATGGGAGAGAACTGACTCTGTTCTGGAAAAGCTGCCTTCCTACACTGGGCAGGGTTTCCAGTGGCAAACTGCCGTCATCTACCCTCCGGTAATCTGAGAAGCCTAGAGGGATCAAATTATCCCGGTACTCTGTCTCGTTACTATGAGAGGTAGTCACACCGGCCAAATCAAAACAATCAGCTTGCTGGATTTCGAGGTTAACTCTCTGTATGTCCTGCCCACATTCCTGACATGCAACAGCTAGCTTTCTTTGGAGACTAGCCGTGCGCTGTCTTGCTGCAATCAGAGCAGTCTCTATCTCATTTAACTGAGCCATCAGAGCTCTCTCTCGCTGCTCATAAAGAGCAGCGAAATCTGTTAGTCTCCTGGTCTGGGCGGCTAGTTCAGTTCTACAAACTGTCAGAAATTGCAATTCCGTTTGATCCAGAGCATTCCGCTTCCTGAGAGCGGAAACCTGATCCAACCAGCCCTCTGTGTGAACCATCGTTAAGCAATAGCTGAGACTGTCTGCAAGAACAAACACAGGAAGAACTGCTGAAGAATTACTCTAATGCAGAGATCCTGTAATGTGGGTTCCAAAGCCGTCTCAACAGACAATGCTCGCTAGCCACAAACCTCAGCATAAACAGCTGCTTTGACCACAATAGGACAATTCAGAAATAATACACAAATTCTGAGAGGCGTAGCACATTCAGAAATACTCATCCCTTGGATGAGACCACCATTATTATGTAGGGTATATTAGTAGCACAAAAAGAAGTTAGACTCTGTTGTTGTCCAGGGGAAATAGCTACTAATTCCCAGCCCAAAGTTCGGTGAGTTATTCTGGCAATGAGCCACGAAAGAAGTCTGGTCTGCAGATATATATTAGACTTTATTATAGGCAACCAGGTAGAAAAATATACACACACATATAGCTAATTAGAAACATGAGGTAGAAATTTGTTATAGTACAGATGTACACTTGGACAACGTAATAAATCACTGATTAGTAACCAGACGTCACTGATTCGCTCTGCACTGAGGAAAAGTAAGAAATATATTGCTAACCCCTTGCCCATCAGGAGGAGGAGAGATAAGTCAGTACCTTAGTTCCGTCGGGCTCTCAGGAACAATGCAGTCCAAGGAGGCAGCTCCTAGCTAATGCGGGCTCTAGCCTCGTCAGGCGAGCCGCAGTAAGTCCGAACCGGAGGTATCTGTGAAAGTCTTATCTCAGACCTGTGGAGGTCGGCCTAGCCCACACTTAGTGGCCATCTTGCGGAAGGGTCAGGTCGCAGGAATCAGGTACACAGTGCACAGCAGAGAGGAACCAGTGCAGGAGTCTGTATAACAGGTGGGAAAAGCCCCCAACTCTCTCCTACTACTACTAAAGTTTCCAGCACAGATTGCATTATTCTGTGTAAGAATCCTCCGTCATAGGTCCGATGATTGGTTGGCACCAGGCAGTCTGAGGTGTTCTCAGCGAATCAGGAGGTAGATGATGAGCAGCTTCTTGCAAACAAAGAAGCCATAGTAAGAAGTCAGGCAGAGGCAACAGTATGTAACTTCTGGGCATGTACCAGTGTCCAAGGCCAGCCATGGACAATAGCTTCTGTATGTATGCTTAGAAACGCTGATCCAGCAGTTGCTTAGGTCGTTTGTAGCTGAACACAGCAAAAGTGAAGTGAAGAATCCATCTTGTCTGTGCAGATTGGTTCAGGCCTGAGTTGCTGAGCAGGCCAGAGATTTGCATGTAGAATTGCAGGGGTACCAGCCCTACAGAACCACTGACCCGGTAAGGCACAGAAGCAGCTATCTCCCCCAAAGAAGATAATTTACTTCTCACTATGGAGTTCTTATTCTTTTTCTTTTGCTAATTAACTTTACTGAGAGCTCTCCACACCAAACGGCCCTTTAGACCTTTCTGTCAACTGAGCTGCTGGTGAGAGGTGACAACCCACTAGTGGGGACTGGACTGGAGGAATGATAAGGAAACACACATACACTTGAATTGTTAAAAGTATGCAAGTAAACGCAAATGAATCCCGAATCCCATCCCCAGGAACTGCTCCGCCCTCTGAGTAAAATTACACACTTACAGGCTGTATGCGTGTAAGTTACCCCCAGAGGGGCTTATTTTATAACAGAGCATCTATATTAAATACTCAAGAAGACAACATAGATGCCTATGTAATTTTACAAAACAGGCAGCCAGAACTATCTTGAGTGCTGCAAATGTTCTTGCACAAATTTACACCTGCTCTGAAGAAGGTATAAACATGTGCATTGACTCTATAAGGATAATTTTATAAACTCCCATACAGTCAGCGCACGTTACCATGCACGTATTTGGCCTATGTTATAAAGTGAACACACATGTACTTTATAACACAGGGGCCTAAATCTAGTTGCTGCAGTTATGTCTGCTCTAGAGCAGGCATAACTGCTTGTGCCTAGATTTGCAGAAAATGTGTTTAAGTTATAGTTTTCTATAATTGGAAACCTTTCCTGTGCTCCATCCAAGCTCTGCTCCTTGCACCCCCCCCCCATTGGAAAGTATGCAGAATATGCTTAAGTGTTCATTCACATTCATAAGTCCTTTAAAATAGGGACTTAACGTGAATATATAGAACTGCACTTTTCAATGTGCCCCTTATAAAACTGATTGGATCCTATATGTGTATAGATACCCTTTATAAAATAAACATACATCTTAAAACCATCCCAGCTCTGCCCAAACTATGTCCCCAGGAATGTTTGCCAAGATCGTGCAAAGGTAGATGCAGTCTATACATACACCTAGTTCATAGCCCTTTTCCACTATAAAACAGGCTTTACATGTAGAAAATCTATATAAAATTACTTCCATATTGGATAGGCAATTTTAAAAAGGCCCATTTGTCCAAGTAAACCATTGTTTTACCTGTGGACATGGTTTTGAAAATTACTCTCTCAATGTCCTCAAGTTGAAGCAGAGTCATGCATTTGGGGCAAAGAAATCCAAGGGCAGAGTTTATGTTTGTGGGATGGGTGAGGCATTGCTCAAAGTTGCCAAACAGGGCAATAAGACTGTGGTCAGAACCAAAAGAATGCTAGAGTTAATAGGGAAAGAAGACATGATAGGCAAATTCCGCTTTATATACCGTTGGTTAGACCTTATCTGAAGTAAGGTGTCCATGTCTGGAGTTTGAATTTCACAAGTGAGTAAAAGATGGTCCATAAAAGGGCTAACAAAATAGTGGAGAGACTTCACCATAAGACCATGGAAGTAAAACTTGAGGACCCCTCTTCGTTAACCACTTTGTTACTCTCTTTGGTGATTGCTAGGTTGAATTATTGTAATGTTATTTATCGTGGTCTCCCTCAGTCTCAAGTATGTAGATTACAACTTATACAAAATAAGGAGTACGTATTCTTTCTCATGTGTCTAGATATGAGCATGTCACTCCTCTCCTGCAGCAAAATCACTGTCTTCCTGTCAGATTCAGTGCACAGCTTAAACTTCTTTTAATTGTATATCATACTTTTCATTCTGGGATTCCTCTGTATCTTGCTGATTTATTAATTCCATATTCCACTTATTATCTTCTCCGGGATACTCATACTTACCGATTACATCTACCATCCCTACTCAGGCCAAATTAACCTCCACACATTCATCTGCATTTTATTTTCTGTCACCTGCATTACGGAATTCACTGCCCTCTGAAATTCGGTTGGCATCTTCATCTCCCTCCAAGTCCCTTCTGAAAACACATTTGTTTAATACTTCTTATGACTTGCCTACTTAATTTGGCTGAGTTGTTTGTCTTGTATGCCCCTCTTTTATTCTTATCTTTCGTGTGGTTTGTATGACTCTCCACTTTCCTGTTTTTACTGGAGTTCTTTTCTATTTTATTATGTTTATTTTAGACATTATTCTACATTGCTCTGCTGAGACCCCTTGAAGGGCAGTCTATCAAATAATAAACCATAACTATAAACCATAAGAGAAAAGGATACAATTAAGACATTCAAATACCTCAAAAATATAAATAATCCAAAAAAGTCAAGAATTTTTCAGTATAAAGCAGTTCTAGAAGAGGGACAGTGCCATGAGGTTGAAATTGGGTAGGCTCACAGAAAGGGTGATGCATGCATGAAAAAATAGTGGGGATAGAGGCACGTGCAGTACCAGAATTCAAGAAAGGATGAGAAAACTATAGAGCAACCTTAGGTATGGGTAAGGATGGGTAAAGCTGAAGATCAACAAAGCAGAAAGGGTAAATGAGCACACTACCAGCATGATCTGTGAAACCTTTACTTGCTATCATATTCTATGTTTCTAAGACGTAGAATAACCAGTAACAGACAACAGCTAGGACCTAACCTCTCTACGTCAGAGACAGGCAAGAGGGATGGGAGACATTCTGTGTTGATTTTGTGCTTGGATATAGAGGGTAATTTAGGCTAGTAAACTCAACAGTAGCTAAATTAGAATAGATAGCTTAACAAAAAGTACAGAATAATCACACTCCAATTGGAACAGATAGTATGGGTGTAATTTTATAACACAACACCTATGTGAAAAGTTCACAGACACCTATTTAAGCCTATTTTATAAAGGCAACATAAGCAGCTATGTGCTTTTATAAAATAGGCACCCAGAACCAGCCTCAGTAGTGCACAATTTTACTTGCACAAATTTACACCTGTTCCAAAGATGGAGTAAATTTATGTTTTATAAAGTGTGCCTATATTGCAACTATATCCCTGCAAGCACCTATGCACAGATTTTGTAAAGTATGCACACTCTATGCACTGCTTTTTAGGTGCATATACCCCTCGTACAGTTTTTTTATGAGTCTTTTTGCACATGTAAAACTATCCTTAATGAAATCATCCCTCATGAGCATAAAAGCCGGGTTTAAAATGTTTTAAAATGTTTTATTGTTTTTATAGACACACAATTGAAAATATTTTAATTCAGTTCAGTAGGACCTAGTTTGCTGCATCACAAAACAGTTTAATTCATTGGAATGATTTAAGTATACAATAATTAGAAAAAAACAGCAGGCTTCATCCCTAAACCTGTTTACATAACACCAGTTTGAAACACAGTAGTTGTTGCTTTGATACAAGTGATTGTTAAGTAAATATTGAGTGAATACAAAAAAACTTTTAAAATGTTCAATTTATTGACTTTTTTCCTGAATGTTCAGTTTCATATATCCTTTTCTGAAAGAATACTACATTCAACAATTTGCTGTTAAGCTCTTCTAATGACAATGGGTGACAAAATATTCATTCTGCTTTTGGTGGGTACCCTGTGAAGACAAAACAAAAATCATAATTATTGCAATAAGCTCACATCTCAGCAGTAAATTCTCTACCTACTATACTTTATAGCCCTGTGGTACAATGTGGTAAACCGTTCTGTGCCCTTCTGTTTAAAGCAGGAGGCTCTCTCTGGCATTCTCATTGCTTCATCCACAGCTCTTCCCTGCATGTGTGGTTAAGTAACACTATGTACTTGCTTACAGTAGGCAAATATTACTGGAATAAAGATGTGGAGGGTAATTTTATAACAAAGCACCATGGGTTACCTACATAGTTGCTGCCCGATTACCAACATGTGGTGAAAGTTAGGCTGGCCTAACTTTCACCGCTGAAGCTAACCGGGCAGCGGCTCAATATCGCTGCTGCCTGGTTAGCTTCCTGGCAATTCAGCCAACTCAAATATTCAATATCAGGGTGTCACGGCATTGAATATCCAGGTTTAGAGTTCAGTTGTGCTGGCTAGCCACTGCCGCTGAATATCCCCCCCTCCTAAGTGCGTATATTTATATAACCCATTTTATATACCACCTTATCCTTCAATCAAAGTGGTTACAACACAGGGTATACAATTGTAGGTAGAAGCAAGGAAAGGTAGTGGGGAGGTATATGGAAGAATATACATAAAGCAGAAACTACAATTAGTAAATGTACAGCTTATATTAGACCTTAAGAGGGTCCATAAAATTGTGTGAATAGTATAGTCTTAAGCATTTGTCTAAAGTCCTTTAAGTCTCTCATTGCTCGCATGCAATCAGGTAGAGTATTCCATAGTTCAGGTGCGTAAAGGGATGGGGCCCTTCTGGACGTTGCCTGATTTGTTTTATGGAAATCAGGCGGAGTGGCTATTTTGTTGTCCATACTAGTTCTAAGTGGTCTCATACTAGTATGCCTGATTATTAAGTCCTGAAGGGCATCAGCTGAGATATTATTAATAATATGCGAAGTCCACCTGTGTGTCACCCAAACCACACTCCTGACAATGCCTATTGGCAAAGTTAATGCACCATCATATCAAAGAACCAACAAAAAAACAGCAGCAGCCACACTCAGCAGAAACGTAGCCAAAAAAACAAAAGAGTGGCAGGTTCACACACACCTTTATTATACAATCAATAGGTGGCCAAAACCCAACACAGGACCGTATTTCGTGTTGTACTTCATCAGGGGTTGTAAGGGCACACTAAAAAACATTTAAAACCATAAATAGATAAATAAACATAAATAATTAAAACAAGTGTATATAAAAAATTATAAGAACAGGCTATAATATGATGACGTATTGTGAAATGGCAAAACTAATTACATTAAAAACTACATCAATACACTGTACCATGAACAAGATTAATCAAAAGAGAACCATAAAAGAAAAAATCATTATACATTTATTTATTTATTTATTTATACATCTCTTCTATACCGCCACTTCCAGCGATCAGTGGCGGTTTACAAGTAAACAAAGTTTAATAATAGAATGCTATTATTTTACATAGAACAGGTTTAGAAACTAATTTACATAGAACAGGTTTAGAACTATTTTACATAGAACAGGTTTTTACATAGAACAAATTTATAAAAGTAAACATTCAACTATTAAATTGCAACTCAATAATACAATGAGGTAACTGGCTATCCATAGTAAAACAACGGCAATGGAATATATTACATTGATTACACTTATTCACATTTTGCTTTCAAAGAGAAATTTAATGAGGTGGGCAAAGTGAATATGAGTGAAGGGTTTTATGTCCTGTCTAGGTAGGGTCAGTGAGTGACTGCTGATCAGTGGTTTTCTCTGAGTTAGGGTTATCTTCCTTGTGGAGGTTATTATAGTGTAGGGTGAAAAGGTGGGTTTTTAGATTTTTTCTAAATAATTGAAGATCCTTAATTTCTCTGATTTCAGCTGGTAGGTTGTTCCATAATATAGGAGCAAAGTATGAGAAAGCTGTGTTGCTTGTTTTTTGACTTGTTTTTCGGATAGAATCAGGTACTTGTAGCATGTGAAGGTTAATTCTTCGTCTTGATCTGTTTTCAAGAGGGATGTTGATGAGCGTGAACATGTGTTTAAAATACATTAAAAGGAATATAAACACATAAAATTAACATAGTCAGCACAAAGAGAACCATATAAAAGAGAAACCAAAGGAATGAGGAGGACAAATAATCAATATCTTCAACATAAAAAGAATTAAAAGATACAAATAGACACAGGGAGTGAGAAGAGCAAATGGGGAGCAGGAGTGAGTCAGGGGCATTACCTTATCGGTGTGTGGTGGCAATAAATTTCACAATGCATATTGAAAATGTGATTGGAGCACCTAATACAAGGGCTAATAGTGCTTCTGAAAAACAAGGATAAAGGTTTAATAATTGTATCCAACCTTAAAGAAGATATCCATTATAATGCACGAAAACCGTGGCATATTGAATAAACACTCATAATGGGAAATATTCATATCGGGACCATCTCAATAAAACAAACACGTAGAAATAAACCATTCAGAAATGGTACTAAAAAACAAGCATGGCAATACTATTTGCACTAGGGAGTAAAACGGCATGTGAAGTGATCATTTCTAAAAGGAACTACCCATATTACTACCCTTTAAATTAAAACAATTGCGAAGAAGTATAAACATACTAAAAAGTGAACATGACATTGCATATTACGCCGAAGATATAAAAATCAAGTCTGAACAGGGGCTTCTGCTTGAAACCACGGAATAAAACCTAGTGCCATAATGCGAGAATGCAATCTGAAAATGCATGCACTGGGAAGGCATACGAGAGTAAACGCTTCTAAAAAAAGTAAACACTTCTAAAAAAAGAATTCCCATAACACTGCCATATTAATTAAACGGGGAAAGAAAACATCCTCAAGGGAAAAGGCTTTAGTCATTGCACCAGAGATATCAGCCATGAACCTAACCAGGGGCTTTAAATAAAGTCCCAGGGGAAGACTTACAAAATGCAATATTAATGAAAACAATGCCTTCTAGAAATTTTTACAAAAGTTCAAAACGAAGAACCCATAAAGAGCAGCTTTTAGGAAACTGGCATGTAGCCAAGATCGCACTAGGAACATAAATAGATAAGAAGCTCCAAGTTCTCTTTAAAAGTACCAAGTTGAACTAAAGATTATATTCAGAAATTTAAGAAGTGCTCAAGAAGCTCATAAAACATAATAAATAAATGTTAATTGTACCTGATTTGTAAAGGCCGCCGAAGAATCACTTCAAAGGCGAGTAACACATCAAAGGAATGAAAACACAAAAAGACGCTAGCGCGTGTGCATTTAAAAAGACGGCGATACCGGAAGTGCACAGATCACCAGAATATGAGAAATAAGGCAATTATGGATCAAAAAGAACTAAAAAAATAGTTATAAGTGCACAAAAGATGGAACTACGCCATATAAAATTGAACAAACATTCAAACCAATCGATAACATTAGAAACCGCATGTACAGAATCAGTACAACCTTCACTATGGAACAGTGAACCAGATACACAATGGTGAGGAGCAAACGAACCTATACTATACAAATAAAGAAAGGTAAAGAATAAAAAGTTAAAATGTACCATATGTAACATAAAAGCATAAAATGTAATATAAAATATATAATACATAAAGAGAAGCCAGATACCCAAAACAAGTAGAAATTAAAACCTTTGAAACTGCTGAGGCTATAGGAACATCTGTAGGAAATAAAACCTTAAAGAAAGACAGACAGATCCCTCTCTAGATTCAATCTGTTCGGGGACATGGTGTCCATCAAAAAGATATATTTCTGTTCCATTCGTAACAGTGTTTTGTCAACGTCTCCGCCTCTCCAATTGGGTAACACCTTTTTAATTACAAAAAACCGTAGATCTGATATTTTATGATCATTGTCTAGCCAGTGTTGGACCAAAGGTTTATCTTCCAGTCTCCTCCTGATGCAACGTTTATGCTCCACTATCCTGACACGTATGCTGCGCATAGTTTTACCTATGTACAACTTCTTACACGGGCACATAATAACATAAATTACAACGGCCGTCTCACAATTCGAAAAATCTTATTCTGAGCATCCTGTGGCTTCAGCAGATCAGCTCGTGAAGAATCACGCGCTCTGTTGTATGCTTTATTAATAGCACTGGGTGGATATTGGTGTGCATAAAATCTTTTTTTGAGGATAGTAGCTTGGGTCTCAAACTCCTCATCTGAGGTGCAAATCCTTCTGGCACGGAGAAACTGACCCACAGGTAGATTATTTTTGAAGGAGGGATTGTGAAAACTTGAGTGATGTAATAAAGTATTACGATCTGTTGGTTTTCTGTACAAAGTTGTGCTAAATTCTGACCCTACTTTTTTTATTAACAAATCCAAATAAGGAATCTGTATCTTATCATAGGTCATTTGGAACCGCAAATTAATGTCCAAACCATTAATCCATGTATTAAACTCTGATAATAATTCCATCGAGCCATCCCATATAATCAATATATCGTCTATATAGCGTATCCACAAGCGAATATTATCTTTAAAGCCATGATCTTTCAAAAAACTCTCCTCAAACCTATGCATATACAGATTTGCAATGTCTGGTGCAAATGAAGAACCCATCGCCACACCCTTGATCTGTTGGTAAAATAGATCTCTAAAACAAAAACATTTTTTACAAAGAGCGATTTCTGCAAGTGCAAATAAAAAAGCAGTAGAAATGCGCTTATGGGTATGTCTAACCAAGAAGCACTGTTTAATAATACATAAAGCCTCCTGCTGTGGCACATTAGTATAAAGTGACTCGACGTCCAAAGTAACCAGGTAAGGCGGACGTGGCTCTCTCGTCCCTTCAACCCAGACATGCCCCCCTCCCCCCTTTTGCCCTTCAAATAACCACCACATAAACACTTATTGGCATATTAACTGGTCGCAGCTTTATTCACCAAGCACAACATCACATTACAACTATAACTGTTTAACTTACGGTTCTGGCAGCGGGACAATCCATCAACAGCCATATGGGTAGCAAAGTGAGTTCCTTCCCGCCCCCGCCGAGAACCGTTCCCCGGCAATTCTATCCCCCTCTTCCGGCTTCGCCATATTACTAGCAAAAGCCGAGGGCTTCTCCGGGTCGGGGGTACCCCCACCCCCGCCCTGCATATTGCCATGCCTCCGGACACCTCCGGGATCCCGCCCCCCCCCAGCTGCAACCCCCCGGCTTCCGCACCCCAAACTCCACTAAAGGGAGGGAGGGTGGGTACGCCTGTCCTTCACCTCGGCTCCGGAGGACTGGCGTCTGACCGCCCGCTCCCTGCTGCTCACATGTGCGTCCCTCCACCTCATTGGCTCCCGCCGCCACAGGACCCGCGGGAGCCAATGAATTTAAAACAAAACTCCCCGCTGGCACGCGCCTCGCCCTGACGCCGGGGACAAGCGCCACTCCGCCTCCCCGCCCGCGGCCTCCGATTAACCAGGTAAGGCGGACGTGGCTCTCTCGTCCCTTCAACCCAGACATGCCCCCCCTCCCCCCTTTTGCCCTTCAAATAACCACCACATAAACACTTATTGGCATATTAACTGGTCGCAGCTTTATTCACCAAGCACAACATCACATTACAACTATAACTGTTTAACTTACGGTTCCGGCAGCGGGACAATCCCTCACCAGCCATATGGGTAGCAAAGTGAGTTCCTTCCCGCCCCCGCCGAGAACCGTTCCCCAGCAATTCTATCCCCCTCTTCCGGCTTCGCCATATTACTAGCAAAAGCCGAGGGCTTCTCCGGGTCTGGGGTACCCCCACCCCTGCCCTGCATATTGCCATGCCTCCGGACCCCGGACACCTCTGGGATCCCGCCACAGGCTCAGCGACACCTGTCCCTGAGCCCCCCCCCCGCAAGGAGCAAAGCTGCGACCAGCCATCCTGCCCCACACGGCCAATTCCAAGGCCTCCTGCCAATCGTTCAGGAGTAAATCTATCCCGATTGGGGAAAGATGTACTCCATCCGTTCGATAGGAATGCATAATCTGGCAACCCCCGTGTGCAGATACCCAACGACCAATTTGTCGATTAATTTTAATTAAACCACGAGACCACCACCAGTGGCCCCAGCAAGCAGGTCTGGGAATTAAGTCGGACCATAGCACTACCACACCTTGGAACATTAACAACACTTCCCCCAAATCCCGCTGAGCCGCTCTAATCAGCTGCTTCACAGTCCAAGACCCCAAATCATTGCCGCCAAGATGCAGCAACGAGAACTCCGGGGATCCTCTGACGCGCTGATGGTGCTGCAGCAAAGGCAAGAGCTGTAGGCAGCAAAGGCAAGAGCTGTAGCCAGCGAAGGCCGCGCTCGCCCAGCCATGATAACACCACCTCTTCAGCCTGCAGTCCAAGGTTGGCCCCCAGCGGCCGCAAGGCTGCCTGCTGCCCGGCCCAATACACAAAGGAATGGCCGATGATCCAGCAGGCATACGGCGTCCGAACCCCATCTAAAAGAAAAAACACAGTTAGCACCCGAACCGCCCAGCACACTGACAGTCAGGGTCACAAACGCACATACCCCATAAAGGCATTCGAACGCCAGCGGCCGATCCGCTGGATCTCTGTCCCCGACAAACCCGCAACTGCCGCACTAGTAGCGGCTCCAATCCGAAAGGAATGCGGCGCGAAGTCACTAGGCTCCAACCCGACGCGCTGGACTACCATCCGCAGCACCGCCAAGAACTGAAAATGCGTTAAGCACCGCGCATCCGCGTGCACAAAGAGCAAGTCACCCCCCGGAGGATGTACCCGCAGGTAAGCCGCCATCGCCCCTACTGGACAGATAGGGGAAACCGCGATCGGCCTCAAACGCACCCAAACACCCCGCCCCCTCTGATCGGTCTTGGACCTAGCCAACCAGATGCTCAGCTGCCTCGGAGCCAGCCGCACATGCCGCAGTTGCAGAGCCGCCCCCATAGCCACCCGGGCTGGATGCCACCAATTCCCCCGCCCTGAAGGCCCCAAAGAATGCTACACAAAACACAGCCCGGAACAGCCGGGTCTCGTAATCGGACTCCACCACCGCCGGCGGCAAAGCAGTGCTCAGCCGCACCAACAGATCGGAGGTGATGGGGCGTCGCTTGTCCACCTGGGGAGGGGTAGTGCGCTCCCAACCTAACAAGAGACGGCGCGAAAGAAACCCCCAACTGTGCACTCCCCACCCAACCGCCTTAGAGAAGAAGGCAAAACCGGCTAGGTGAGACCGCACAGTCGATTTGGCAACCCCTGCAGCCTTTCCCGCCACGATGTAGGATCCAATGAGGTGATCGGGCACAGGGCCCTGCCGCCATCCACGAGCCATCAAGAAGTCCACCACGCTGTCACAGCCCCTGCAATACGAGCGCCAGGTCGCCGGCGACACCGATCCCCTCAGCAAGCTCAGGATACCTGGAGGCCAAGCCGCCATAAGTGCTCGGGGACCGACCGTCCCACGGGGTCCGCTTCTGGTGCCAGGTGCTGAAATAAGTCCCACTTGAAACGAGAAAGAGCATCAGCGACCTGGTTAGCATAGCCAGGAACATGACGTGCCCGCACCACCACATTCAACTGCAAACAGGCAAAAACCACCTCCCTCATCAAAGCCGCCACTCGCGGGCAACGCGGAGCATAGTGGTTGATAACATTGACCACCGCCTCGTTGTCACACCACCACAAGAGCTGCCGATTACGCAGCCTATCCGGCCAGAGCTCCAAAACAACCAAAATGGGGAACAGCTCCAAGAACGTGATACTGTCGGTTAAACCCGCCTCCCGCCAGCTCGATGGCCACGGTGCAGAGCACCAAGCCCCCGCGAAATAGACACCCAGTCCGAAAGCGCCCGCAGCATCCGTAAAAATCTGCAGATCGAATGTAGACACCTCCTTCGCGAGGAGGACCGTAACCCCATTAAAGTCCCGCAAAAAACGGTCCCAAACCCCCAAATCCGCCCTCATGCTCCGGGAGACCCGAATGCGATGATGCGGTCGCCGCACCCCCGAGGTAGCCGCCGCCAGCCGACGCAGGAACACCCGTCCCATAGGGATAACCCTGCAGGCAAAGTTAAGTGAGCCTAACAAGGCCTGCATCTCTCGCAGCGTCACTTTCACTGCCCCCAACACATTCGCCACTAACACCCGCAATCGCACTACCTTAGTAAGAGGGAGGCGCGCCACCATGTCCACCGAATCCAATTCCACTCCCAGGAACGTGAAGCACGTGGAAGGACCCTCAGTCTTGCCCGCCGCTAGAGGCACCCCCACTCTTGCGCCAACCTCGCGAAGCCATCCAGCAGCTCCTGACAGAGCCCAGATTGCGCCGAACCAACGAATAGAAAATCATCCAAATAGTGGACCACGTTCCGAGATCCGACGGACACTCCAAGAGCCCAGTGCATGAAAGAACTGAACATCTCGAAATAACGGCAAGAGACCGAGCAGCTCATTGGCATGCACTTGTCAAAATAATAGTGGCCCTCAAAAACAAAACCCAATAGATGAAAGGAATCAGGATGCACAGGCAACAAGCGAAAAGCGGACTCAATATCCACCTTTGCCAGCCAACACCGGTGCCCACACTCGCGGACCAACCCCACTGCCTCATCAAACGACGCATACCGCACCGCGCACAATTCCTTCGGGATAAGATCATTCACCGATGCCCCCTCCGGGAAAGACAAGTTGTGAATGAGCCGGAATTTCCCGGGCTCCTTCTTCGGGACAATGCCCAGAGGAGAAACCATGAAATTCCGACACGGCCGGTCCACAAACGGCCCAGCTATCCTCCCCAGGTCCAGCTCAGTGGCCAGCTTACCCCTAACCACCTGTGCCAAGCGCGTCACTGAGGGCGCGTTGCGCGCCCGCACTGGACCCCCCTCCCCGGCCACTGGTATAGGGAATCCATACTGGAAACCCCCCTCCAACACCTGCCGAGCCCGAACCCTCTGATACCGCCGCAACCAAGGCCGGAGTGCCGCTAAACGAATAGGGGTAGGGGCCAACCCTAGCCATTCCTCATTGCTTCGGGGCAGGGGGAGTGGGCACTGTCTTGACACAACGAAGTGCTGAGTGCCCTCCTCCACAGACGGAGCAACTATGCCGGAACTTACAGTCCGGAAAGGGGCAAGAAGACTTGTTAAAGCGCCAACAGACATCCCCGACCCCCCCGCTAACGCCTTTTTGCAACCCGGGAGCCGGGCCGCTCCGAAACCCCCTTTTGCCCTCCCGAACTAGTCCCCCCTTTCGCCGACATCTGCGTCAACCAGAGACTAATGTCCTGGGTCCCCCAGGACAACGCTCGATTCTCCTCCATCTTGTCCCGAAATTTCTCATCATAGTTGAGCCATGCCCAACCGTCGTGAGTCTGAGCCGCCTCGAGAATCGAGTCGACATAGGCAAGTAACATCCCGTACTGCCCCGGGTAACGCTGCCCCCACACGCTAGCTAGCCGTAGGAAAGCCCTCGTCCAGTTGACATTTCGAGAAGCCTTCTTGACCCTGCCCGCTTTCTCGTCCGCCTTACGTTTCCGTCTGCTATCCCCCGAACGCTTCCTACCCTCCAACAGCCGGAATATATCGATATACTTCCTCTTCCATATCTTACGCCGAAGCTTACGCGGAACCCCCTCCCAAAGCTCCGAAAACAAAGCCAGCGTAGCTCCACCCCCACCCCCAACGACCGTCCCAACACCCCCGACGGGCTGATCAGCAACCCCACCGCTCGACGAAGACGACGCCGACGAAGATGGAGTCCCCTCTCCGACGTCGCTTACGCGAGTGACGGCTCTTCTTCTTTGCCTCGGTCTCTCCCCGCCCGACTAAGCGCCACGCTCCGCACCGCCTGACGCTCTTGCAACTCACCATCAGCCGAACTCCGAGGTTGCACCAGCTCTGAGAGGCTAGAAGACGACGCCGGGAGCACCTCCTGTCGGTCTTCTTGCTGCATGCTGGGTACCTCATCGGCAGCCAATCCGTCGCCCTGCACCGCTACATCGCCGATCGGCTTCAGCCTCCTCGCATCACCGGTCTGCACCTGTGGAGGCACCGGAAAAAAGGAAGGGGGCCCGAAAAAGCCCATGGGTGCTGACAAGGCCCCATCCACTCTGCCCTGGATGAGCTCTGTCCCCCTCCCCGCCAATGCTCCCAACTCGACAGGCCCCCAACCTCCCGTAACCATGGGCCAACCCCAGGGCCCTCCCCCAAACCACCCATCCTGCCCCCCAACCGATCCGTGCCACCCTCCCGTCAACTGCGAAGCCCCCAACACCCCCGAGGGGTCTGCTAGCGGCTGAGGGGTCACGGCGGAGCCTGCCGTCCCCCCTGGCGACCTTGCCCCCAAGCCCTCGCCCTGGGCATGCCCACCTAGGGCCCCCCGTGCTCCCCCACCTCCCGGTGCCCCCTCCCGGCCACGGCCCACCCTACCCCCCCGGGGCCGCCCCGAACCGGCAGGCGGAACTAAGGCACCACCCCTGCCTGGGTCCCTGCGCCCCCCAACCTGCCGGGACACCCCTTTCGTCCCTCTAACCCGCCCCCCCGAACCCCTAGCGGCCCGGCCCGAGGGCTGCCGCCCGCCCCTCATGCCCCAGCACCCTTTTTCTTTACCATCTTGCCCCGGCATCACTTGGGTAAACGCTGCAAAAATCTGGGGACTGAAGTGGCAGGAAACCCCCCCAGCTGCCAGTGAAACCTATGCGCCTCTGTTCCTACCTGCACAGACACCTGTGCTGGCAACACAGTTTGATCTTTCCCCTTTTTTTTTTTTTTTTTTAAATGTGATAAGGGGAACAGAAGCCCCCCCACCCCCGGATCCCAATCCCCAGCACCTGACCAGCTGAACTGCAGCAAGGAACTGGGCCTCAATCACTCCCACGTGCTGGCAGGATTCGCCGATTCCTCCAGCAGCCACGGGCCTGCACTCCGGACCTCCTGCTCTCCGGTCCTCCTGCTCTCCGGTCCTCGTCCGCCGCCCCGCTCCACTGTCCTCTGCCACGGACAGCCGCCTGCACTTCCGACCTCTGCCGAAACCGCACTGCTGCACCCGCGGCTGATCCCCGCACCGGCAAACAAACAAGCAGCGAGAAAAACAAAGGTACTGAGCCGCAGCCAGACGCCTGTCCTTCACCTCGGCTCCGGAGGACTGGCGTCTGACCGCCCGCTCCCTGCTGCTCACATGTGCGTCCCTCCACCTCATTGGCTCCCGCCACCATAGGGCCCGCGGGAGCCAATGAATTTAAAACAAAACTCCCCGCTGGCACGTGCCTCTCCCCGACGCCGGGGACCCGCGCCACTCTGCCCCCCCCCCCCGGTTACGTGCGGCTGCCGGGCACGTGTGCCCGCAGCCTCCGATTAACCATAATCATTTCAGCATGTAAGTCTTTGAATGATGACAGAATCTTAGATAAAAATCTTTGTCCCGTAGTTGTATAGTAACCTCCTCAACATATTTTTCCACAGAGAGGTCGTGGTCGGGGCCGGGGACGAGGGAGGGGTGGGTGGGGGAGGGACGGCTCATACGAGGAGGTAATGGATTCTAGTAATGTAATTAATATTTCAAACCATATCCTTACGCCTGATGAAATTTCAGTTCTTAGCAAAGGACTTTCTTTTGTGCCTATTCACAATTTTGATCCATTTGAGACGGAGATAGACTTATTTAAGTTTTTCCGTAGGATTCGTATACAACACTTCTTTAAAGAACATGTGACTCCCTCAGACACCATATCCATTATCAGTAAATCCTCTACGTGGGTGCCTCCCCCTCAGACGGACCATCTTATAGAATCCTTTGAGAAACTTGTCTTGAAGCAGGTGCATGAAATACAGCTTGATACTCACCTACCCTTTCATAATTTGACTTATGGAGAGAGAATCGCTATCAAATCTTTACAAACAAACAAACTCTAATATTATTATTAAACCTGCGGATAAGGATGGCGCAGTTGTTGTTTTAGATAAAGGAAAATATGTTGAGGAGGTTACTAGACAACTACAGGACAAAGATTTTTATCTAAGATTAGATGATGACCCCACCAGTGCTCTCAAGAACAGCACTGACAGTTTGGTTCTCACTGCTTATGAAACAGGCCACATAACAAAGAAAGAAAAGGATTTTCTCACAGTCAAAAATCCTGTCATGCCTACAATTTACGTGATACCCAAAATTCATAAATCTTTAGATAATCCACCCGGGAGACCTATTGTATCGGCAATAGGCTCTTTATTAGAACCGATATCTCAGTTTCTTGATGTTATTCTCAGACCCTTTGTACTTCAGATGTGGTCTTATGTCCGGGATTCGGCCCATGTGATAGAGATTCTGTCATCATTCAAAGACTTACATGCTGAAACGATTATGGTTACTTTGGACGTCGAGTCACTTTATACTACTGTGCCACAGCAGGAGGCTTTATGTATTATTAAACAGTGCTTCTTGGTTAGACATACCCATAAGCGCATTTCTACTGCTTTTTTATTTGCACTTGCAGAAATCGCTCTTTGTAAAAAATTTTTTTGTTTTAGAGATCTATTTTACCAACAGATCAAGGGTGTGGCGATGGGTTCTTCATTTGCACCAGACATTGCAAATCTGTATATGCATAGTTTTGAGGAGAGTTTTTTGAAAGATCATGGCTTTAAAGATAATATTCGCTTGTGGATACGCTATATAGACGATATATTGATTATATGGGATGGCTCAATGGAATTATTATCAGAGTTTAATACATGGATTAATGGTTTGGACATTAATTTGCAGTTCCAAATGACCTATGATAAGATACAGATTCCTTATTTGGATTTGTTAATAAAAAAAAGTAGGATCAGAATTTAGCACAACTTTGTACAGAAAACCAACAGATCGTAATACTTTATTACATCACTCAAGTTTTCACAATCCCTCCTTCAAAAATAATCTACCTGTGGGTCAGTTTCTCCGTGCCAGAAGGATTTGCACCTCAGATGAGGAGTTTGAGACCCAAGCTACTATCCTCAAAAAAAGATTTTATGCACGCCAATATCCACCCAGTGCTATTAATAAAGCATACAACAGAGCGCGTGATTCTTCACGAGCTGATCTGCTGAAGCCACAGGATAAGAAGAATGCTCAGAATAAGATAGTTTGTCCATTGAAATATTCATTGAAATCCCAGAAAATCAGAGACATTCTGAGGAAAGAATGGCATCTGATTCAGGCCATCCCAGGTTTTGAGGAGACAGGATTAATGTTTGCACATAAGAGGAATGTTAATCTCCGTGACCTCCTGGTGCCGTCGGCTTTTACAGAGAAGAGACCCCTTTCTGCCCACAAGGGCCAATATCAGTGTGGACGGTGTTCCATTTGTACACACGTGTGGCCTGTTCGGAAGGTTTTTATACATCCTACAACGAACAAAAAGTTTTATATTCACGATTTTTCGAATTGTGAGACGGCCGTTGTAATTTATGTTATTATGTGCCCATGTAAGAAGTTGTACATAGGTAAAACTATGCGCAGCATACGTGTCAGGATAGTGGAGCATAAAAGTTGCATCAGGAGGAGACTGGAAGATAAACCTTTGGTCCAACACTGGCTAGACAATGATCATAAAATATCAGATCTACGGTTTTTTGTAATTAAAAAGGTGTTACCCAATTGGAGAGGCGGAGATGTTGACAAAACACTGTTACGAATGGAACAGAAATATAACTTTTTGATGGACACCATGTCCCCGAACGGATTGAATCTAGAGAGGGATCTGTCTGTCTTTCTTTAAGGTTTTATTTCCTACAGATGTTCCTATAGCCTCAGCAGTTTCAAAGGTTTTAATTTCTACTTGTTTTGGGTATCTGCCTTCTCTTTATATATTATATATTTTATATTACATTTTATGCTTTTATGTTACATATGGTACATTTTAACTTTTTATTCTTTACCTTTCTTTATTTGTACAGTATAGGTTCGTTTGCTCCTCACCATTGTGTATCTGGTTCACTCTTCCATAGTGAAGGTTGTACTGATTCTGTACATGCGGTTTCTAATGTTATCGATTGGTTTGAATGTTTGTTCAATTTTATATGGCGTGGTTCCATCTTTTGTGCACTTATAACTATTTTTTTAGTTCTTTTTGATCCATAATTGCCTTATTTCTCATATTCTGGTGATCTGTGCACTTCCGGTATCGCCGTCTTTTTAAATGCACACGCGCTAGCGTCTTTTTGTGTTTTCATTCCTTTGATGTGTTACTCGCCTTTGAAGTGATTCTTCGGCGGCCTTTACAAATCAGGTACAATTAACATTTATTTATTATGTATTATGAGCTTCTTGAGCACTTCTTAAATTTCTGAATATAATCTTTAGTTCAACTTGGTACTTTTAAAGAGAACTTGGAGCTTCTTATCTATTTATGTTCCTAGTGCGATCTTGGCTACATGCCAGTTTCCTAAAAGCTGCTCTTTATGGGTTCTTCGTTTTGAACTTTTGTAAAAATTTCTAGAATCGCGAGGCCGCGGGCAGGGTCCCGGCGGCCGAATATAACCGGGCGCGCGGCCCGGCGCGGGGACCCTGCACGCGGCCCGAGTCGGGCGCGCGAGCGCATCATTTGAATTGATTGGCTCCCCGGCGGTCGCGGCCGTGCGGGAGCCAATCAAGAAGGCGATTCTGGGGTGGTGAGGGGGGTGGTTGCTGGCCAGCAGCCTCCACGTGCTCAGAGCGTGCGGAGGCTGCGTTTCGGGTGCCGGCGTTCTGGTGAGGCTCGGGCGGTCTGGGCGGCAGAAGAGCGTGGTTGTGTGTTGCGTGACAGCGGATCCCTGCGGTGCAGCTCAGCGTCTGGGCAAGTGCGGTGGGTCAGCGTGTGTCGGGGCTGTGCTGCTTGGGGGGTTCTGAGTGCTGCGGGCGGGCTGTGCGTCTCTAGGCCCATTTTGTTTTGTAGGGGGGGTGCTCTGTGGGGGGATTTGGGTACTGTTGCTGCAGTGCGCAGGTCTTTCGGGCTTTTGAGGCTGGTTTCAAAGAAAAAAAAAAACAACTACGGCAATTATTACCGAAGGGGGTATCCTAAAGCCTGACCCTCATAATTCTTTGATTGACCGCTTCTGTGGGCGGCTTGATCTTGGTGGGCATGCCTGGGCCTCGAGGTCGGGCGAAAGCAAGGGGCTCAGCCCCGGCTGGTGCTTCTGGGGTTGGGCTGAGGGGGCGGGGGAGCTCACGGTCTCGGGGGGAGGCTGGCTTTCCTGGCCCTGTGGGTAGTCGTGGGCGGTGGGCTGGGGGGGGGGTGCTGTGAAGGGGCGGAGGGGGGCAAAACGGGGTTCGACAGCCTCGGGGTGGTGGCAGGGGGAGCGATGGAGGGCAGCTTCCTCTTGGATCCCCGGGGGTGCCTGATGGGCTTAGGGGACCGCTCGGGGAGGCGGGGGGGGGGCTAATCTGGCTGTAGAATGTGATGCGGGTGCGGCGGGCGGTATTGTGGGGGTGCAGGGGCAGGGGGGGAGCTCGAGGCAGGATGGGGCCTTGTGGAGCTCGGGCTACGGTGTTCCAGCTGGTTGGCTCCCGGGTGCTGGTGGCTTGGGTGCATCGGGGGGGTCGTCACCTTGGGACCAGTGGTTAAGCGAGGGGCAGGGTACGTCTCAGGCCGATTGGGGCGGTCCGTGGTCCGCTCCTTGGTCTCTGGCAGCTCCCCCCCTGTTTTTCCCTTTATTTCTCTGCAGGGGCGTGTTATGGCGCAGCCGGCGTGGACTTCAAATGCTGCTGGAGGTGAGAGCTGGTGGTGTCCACCGGCGGGAGCAGTGTCACAACAGGGAGCAGCGGAGGCAGTGCGGAGACCTACCACGGCGGTGGCGAATTCTGGTGGCGAGAGCGGTGCTGTAGCAGCGGGGATGGACGCGGCGTCAGCGGCTGCTAGCGGTGATCCTGGTGAGTTGCTTGGGGACGGGGGGGGGGATGGAGGGGTCCGGTCACCGGATGGGCAGGCGGGGGGGGGGGGGGTTTCGCGTAAGAAGCGACGGCGGTGTTGTCGGCGGCGTTGTAGTTCTGACTCGTCCTCATCTTCTTCCTCTTTGACTGGTTTGTCCGTCGGGTCGGGTACGGTCTCGGGACGGCGGGCAGGGGAAGGTGGGGGAGGCTTGGCCCCTGGTGTGGGTGGGGGGGCTGCTTCGGTGGTGGTTTTTCCGGAATAGTGGGAGGGCGTGCCACGTAAGCTGCGGCGCAAGATCCGAAAGCGGCGATACATCGATATCTTCCGCTTGCTCGAAGGGAGGAAGCGCTCGGGCGAGAGCCGCAAGAAGCGAAAGGAGGATGAAAAAGCCGGTAGAGTTAAGCGGGTTGCGTGTAATGGGGTCAATTGGATGCATTCCTTTCTGCGGTTGGCCAGCATGTGGGGTCATCACGATCCGGGGCAATACGGTATGTTGTTAGCCTACGCTGATTCCATTCTGGAGGCATCGCAGACGCATGACGGGTGGGCTTGGCTGAACTATGATGAAAAGTTCAGGGATAAGATGGAGGAGTGCAAATCGCTTTCGTGGGGCACGCAAGACATTAACCTGTGGCTGACCCAAATGTCGGCCAGGTCAGGTGCCAGTGGGGGGGGCGGTGGAAAGGGTAGTGGCAGTGTCGCGGGAGTGGCTGTGCGTTTCTTTCGCGCGGGAGCGAGTGGGGTGCCGCCAAAGGCGGGCGCGGCTGGGAGCAGTGATGTGTGCTGGCGGTTTAACCGGGCCACTTGCCCCTTTCCAGACTGCAAATTTCGGCACTCCTGCTCTTTGTGCGGAGGTTCCCATTCCGCCGCCAAGTGTATCAAGCAGGGCGCTGCTGGCCCTGCCGGCCCCGCTCCTAAAGGGCAATGATTGGCGTGGGCGGGCGCCTTCCCCAATACGGGTGGAGGCCTTGGTGGAGTGGCTGCGGCGATATCCTCGGAGGCAGGTTGCGGCTATTCTGTCTTTTGGTTTTCGGTTAGGTTTTGTAATACCGGTGCGGGGGGTTGTTTCGGCACCTAGTGCGCGGAACTCCCCCTCAGTTCGTCGTTGGGCCGAGATCGTACAGGACAAGTTGTTAGGTGAGTTGCGGTTGGGGAGGGTGGCGGGTCCCTTCGCGGAGCCCCCTTTTCCGGACATGGAGATTTCTCCGCTGGGTATAGTGCCCAAGAAGGAACCAGGGAAGTTCCGGTTAATTCATAATTTGTCCTGTCCGATGGATGCCTCTGTTAATGATAGCATTCCGCGTGAGTTTTGTACGGTGCGGTATGCGTCTTTTGATAAGGCGGCGCTGTTGGTGAGGGGGGCTGGTCGTGCTGCCCTCATGGCGAAGGTTGACATTGAGTCGGCGTTTCGCTTGCTCCCGGTCCATCCATCTGCTTTCCATTTGTTGGGGTTTTGTTTTCAAGGGGGGTATTATTTTGACAAGTGCATGCCGATGGGCTGTTCGGTCTCATGTGCTTATTTTGAGATGTTTAGTACCTTCCTGCAGTGGGTGCTAGTTCAGGTGTCCGGCTTGTCGGATATAGTGCATTACCTCGATGATTTTTTCTTTGTGGGTGCGGCGCAGTCGGGGGCTTGCCAGGAGTTGCTATCCGCGTTTGTGCAGCTGGCGCGTGAGTTCGGTGTGCCGCTGGCGGAAGCTAAGACGGAGGGTCCTACGACGCGTTTGACCTTTTTGGGGGTAGAGTTGGACTCGGTGGAGATGGTGGCGCGTCTGCCGCAGGACAAGGTGGCTCGTTTGCGGATTTTGGTGGCTAATGTGTTGTCGTCCCACAGGATTTCCTTGAGGGAGTTGCAGGCGCTGTTGGGGTCCTTGAACTTCGTGTGTCGGGTGATTCCCATGGGGAGGGTGTTTTCGCGCCGGCTGGCGTGCGCCACGGCAGGGGTGCGGAAACCGCACCACCGGATTAGGGTCACGGGGGCGATGAAGGCGGATTTGATGGTGTGGAGTCGTTTCCTGGAGAATTTCAATGGGACTTCTGTTTTGATGGAGGCCGAGGTGTCCAGTGAGGCCTTGCAGTTGTACAATGATGCTGCGGGGGGAGTGGGCTTAGGTGTCTATTTCCGTGGGGCTTGGTGCGCGGATCGTTGGCCGGAGTCATGGCACGCCGCGGGATTGACCAAGAATATCACCTTCTTGGAGCTTTTTCCGATTCGGGTGGTTTTGGAGCTCTGGCCGGAGCAGCTTCGGAACCGACGGGTGCTCTGGTGGTGCGATAATGAGGCGGTGGTCAGTGTAGTTAATCGCTATTCCCCCAAGGGCGTGAGGGTGGCGGGCTTGATGCGGGAGGTCGTCCTGGCTTGCTTGCGGTTGAATGTTTCGGTGAAGGCGCGGCATATCCCGGGGTGCACTAACGAGATTGAAAACGAGAAAGAGCATCAGCAGTGGGATCGATTCCGGGCTCTGGCCCCCGAAGCGGACGAGGACGGATCGGTGGTCCCAGAGAACTTGTGGAGCATTGGCCTCGAGAGATGCTAGATCTTCTGAAGAACTCGGTGTCTGCGGGTACTTGGTCTGCGTATCAACGAGGCTGTGACCGGGAGGTCGCCTTTTTAGTGGCTCGCGGGTGGCAGATGGGCGGGGTTCCGGAGGGCCTGATTGGTCAATATATTGTGGAGGCTAAGGGTGCTGGGTTTTCTCGGTCAGCAGTGCGCGGGCACTTGGCAGGGTTTAACTTTTTTGCGAGCGCGGTGGGTTGGGGTTCGCCCGCGGGAGGGGTTTTGCCACGTCGGCTCTTGCAGGGTTGGGAACGAGTTCAACCTACGCCGAGTGACTCGCGGTTGCCCATTACGTATGGGCTCCTGGTGAAGGTCTGCGGGGCCTTACCGCGAGTGGCCTCTTCTGCGTACGAGGCTACTTTGTTCAGGGCGGTGTTTTGCATCGCCTTTTTTGGGGCTTTTCGCATCGGTGAGTTGGTTGCGGGCTCGGGTCGGGGGGGGGGTGTTGGGGGGCTGCAAGCGCGGCATGTGCGGGTGGATGGGGGGCGGTTGCGTATCCTGTTGGTGAGATCCAAGACGGATCTGCTGGGAAAAGGTTTGTGGGTGTTGCTGGGTGAGGTGGGGGACCCGCGGGTTTGCCCAGTGCGGGCGGTCCGGCAGTATTTGTCGGTACGTCCGGGGACAGCGGATAATTTTTTCGTGCATTCGGACGCGCAGGTTTTAACCCATTTTCAGTTGTCGGCGGTACTGCGCCTGGCTTTGCGTGCGGTTGGGGAGGACCCGGTGCGGTTTGCGCCGCACTCTTTTCATATTGGGGCTGCCACTACCGCGGCGGCGGCTGGGTTGCCGAGGCAGGTGATTCGGGACATTGGTAGGTGGCGTTCTCAGGCCTTCAAGGGCTATGTGCGGCTGTAGGAGCTGGGTGGTGGGTCCGGGTCTTTAACTGTTTCTTTCTTTTGCAGATGGGGGTGTCGGGCCTGGTGTCTGTTGGGTGGCTGGCCACTCCTTTGTCCACTGAGCTGGTCGGCGTGCGGCGGCTCGGCCTATCGGACTGAATTTGGGACTGGACCCGGCGGTGGTGGCTGTGACATGGCTGGGCGTCCGAGGACTTTGCTGGTTGCAGTTGCTGCCTTTGCTTCAGCGTCACGGGAGGTCGTCGCGGGGGCCGGCCGCCCTGATTGTGCATCTGGGAGGCAACGACCTGGTGTCCTGGTCCTGCCGGCAGCTGATATGGGCGGTGCAGGACGATCTGGGAGTGGTTCTTCGGATGTTCTCTGGTGTTATTTTACTGTGGTCGGACATTATTCCAAGGCCGGCTTGCTGGGACCAGTGTCGCTGGTCTCGAGGATTAACCAAGATCAATCGCCAGATCGGCCGGTGGGTCTGTGAGAGGGGGGGTTACCAGATTTTGCATGATTGGGTGGATGTTGGGTGTTCGGGGCTCTATCGGGCTGATGGGGTTCACTCGTCGCCAGTCGGTATGGACTTGCTCCTTAACGACTGGCAGGAGGCCTTGGAATATATGTCTGTCCATGATGTGCGCTGGTCGCAGCTTGTGTTGGGGAGGGGGGCGGCACATGATCGGTGATATGTGCCGGTGGCGGGATCCCGGAGGTTTCCGGGGTCCGGAGCAGCAGGCTACATTTGGGCGGGGGCGGGGTGCCCCTGACCCGGTCAAACCTCAGACGACTTTTGCTATGGCATGGCGAAGTCGGGGGAGGGGCATGGCAACTTGTCGGGTGGCAAGTTGTGGCATTAGCGGTGGCAGGCACTTTGCTAAGGTATGGCTGGTGCAGCCGGGTGCCGCTAATGGGGATAGGAAGTTTGATGTTATTGTTATAATTGCTGATGGTTAATAAAGCTGCGACCAGTTGTGTTCCATGAAGTTATGGTGTTATGTCTTGTGTTGTGGGGGGGGGGGAAAGGGGGAGGGCTTGGGGGTTGGCTTGGTGGGGGGGGGGGAAGTGTGGGGGGCCCGAAGCGCCGGGTCCGCCTGCCTCGGTTAGGCATTGTTTTCATTAATATTGCATTTTGTATGTCTTCCCCTGGGACTTTATTTAAAGCCCCTGGTTAGGTTCATGGCTGATATCCCTGGTGCAATGACTAAAGCCTTTTCCCTTGAGGATGTTTTCTTTCCCCGTTTAATTAATATGGCAGTGTTATGGGAATTCTTTTTTTGAAGTTTTTTTTTTAGAAGTGTTTACTTTTTTTAGAAGCGTTTACTCTCGTATGCCTTCCCAGTGCATGCATTTTCAGATTGCATTCTCGCATTATGGCACTAGGTTTTATTCTGTGGTTTCAGGCAGAAGCCCCTGTTCAGACTTGATTTTTATATCTTCGGCGTAATATGCAATGTCATTTTCACTTTTTAGTATGTTTATACTTCTTCGCAATTGTTTTAATTTAAAGGGTAGTAATATGGGTAGTTCCTTTTAGAAATGATCACTTCACATGCCGTTTTACTCCATAGTGCAAATAGTATTGCCATGCTTGCTTTTTAGTACCATTTCTGAATGGTTTATTTCTACGTGTTTGTTTTATTGAGATGGTCCTGATATGAATATTTCCCATTATGAGTGTTTATTCAATATGCCACGGTTTTCGTGCATTATAATGGATATCTTCTTTAAGGTTGGATACAATTATTAAACTTTCATCCTTGTTTTTCAGAAGCACTATTAGCCCTTGTATTAGATGCTCCAATCACATTTTCAATGTGCATTGTGAAATTTATTGCCACCACACACCGATAAGGTAATGCCTCTGACTCACTCCTGCTCCCCATTTGCTCTTCTCACTCCCTGTGTCTATTTGTATCTTTTAATTCTTTTTATGTTGAAGATATTGATTATTTGTCCTCCTCATTCCTTTGGTTTCTCTTTTATATGGTTCTCTTTGTGCTATGTTAATTTTATGTGTTTATATTCCTTTTAATGTATTTTAAACACATGTATAATGATTTTTTATTTTATGGTTCTCTTTTGATTAACCTTGTTCATGGTACAGTGTATTGATGTAGTTTTTAATGTAATTAGTTTTAACATTTCACAATACGTCATCATATTATAGCCTGTTCTTATAATTTTTTATATACACTTGTTTTAATTACACAGGTACACTACCAAAAAACTGCCTCCAGTTTTGCAACTGATTCCTATAGATTTTGGGGTGCTGAATCCAGGAAAAATAGCCAAAATGTTCCATCACGTCACGTTTTCTTGCAAAATTAGATTTCTTACTCATATAAGGAATGTTCACATAATTTCTTTTTAGCCGACTGCAGTTTATTTTCTTGGCCCAAAATAGAGGTTGTAATGGTTAACTAACTAGAAACACTCCCTCATGATATTTTAGAGTGTTTTGTATTCATTTTATACATTAACAGGACAATTGGGAGGCGGGGGGCTAAATCCAGTACTCGCGCTGGCGCATGTTCTTTCCTGTTCGCCTCGCCTCGTTCGCTCGCTCAAACACGGTGGTTGCGACATGAACGTTCCTGTCAAATTTCAGTTTCTTGCAAGTTCATTATTACCTTTTGTTTGCTCAGTCATAATCCAGCTTTATTCCAAAGTGGTTCACTACAGTTGTAGTTTGCAGTGCTGTGTATTTGTGATGGCTCACAGAGCCAGAGGTTGCGTCAACTCTCCGGACAGTTTTTGTTTTATTTGTGGGGAATATACCGTGAAAAAGCGGCAGAGGAACATTTCTGCATTTATTAAGAAAGTATATTTCGCCTATTTCGGTTTGAAGTTAGGCGATCAAGACAAACCGTGGGCTCCTCACAAAGTGTGCAAGACATGTGAGGAAGATCTACGCTTATGGATGAAAGGTAAAAACAAGCATTTCGTTTTGGAATACCTATGATGTGGCGTGAACAAAGAGACCACAGCAGTGACTGCTATTTTTGCTCTTGCATTGTGAAGGGATACAACTTAAAAAATAAGAACCTAATAAGTTACCCCAAACTTCCCTCAGCAATTAGGCCTATGCCTCATAGCAACGAAGTACCTGTGCCTGAACCACCAAAATCTTTGGATCATATTTGTGTGGACGGTTCTGATCATGATGAGACTCATCAGATGGCTTTTCCCGATGAGTCCAGTACTTCCGAGTTTGAAACTGAACCAGATCCGAAACCTGAACTTTTCTCTCAAGCTGAATTGAATGATTTAGTCCGGGATTTAGGTCTCCCAAAAGATGCTGCCCAACTGCTAGGTTCTCGGCTTAAACAGAAAAATCTATTGTCACCAGGAACAACTTTTTATTGGTACCGCAACCGCGAGACACAATTTTTGAAGTATTTCAGCAAAGAGGAAGATTTGGTATTTTGCAACGATATATACGGAGTGATGGAAAAGTTTAAACTCAAGTATGATCCTGCTGAATGGCGGCTGTTCAGTGATTCGTCAAAAGACAGCATAAAAGGTGTTCTTCTTCATAATGGCAACACATTCGCTTCAGTTCCTATTGCTCACTCTGTTATTCTCCAAGAAAAATACGAGAATTTGGCCCTGATTCTTCAGAAGATTCGTTATGATGAGCATAAGTGGATGATTTGTGGAGACTTTAAAATTCTATCCATGCTATTAGGGCAGCAATCCGGTTTCACAAAATATCCCTGCTTCCTTTGCTTGTGGGATAGCCGGGCCCGCGACCTACACTGGGGGAAAAAAGACTGGCCAATTCGGGAGTATTTGAGACCCGGTGAGAAAAATGTTCTTCATGAGAGCTTGGTACCTCGTGATAAAATTCTATTACCACCTCTCCACATTAAGTTGGGTCTCATTAAGCAATTCATCAAGTCCCTTCCAAAAGATGGTGAGTGCTTTCGGTACCTTTGCTCAAAGTTCCCCCGACTTTCTGAAGCAAAGCTAAAGGAAGGAGTGTTTTGTTGGCCCTGATATAAGGAAACTCATTTCAGATGGAGCATTCGCTGGAACGATGTCTGAGAAGGAAAAAGAAGCCTGGGATTCCTTCAAGGATGTTGTTCTCAAATTCTTGGGGAACAGGCGGGATGAGAACTATAAGGATATTGTTGCCAGGATGCTCAATGCCTTCAAAGAACAAGGCTGTAACATGAGCCTGAAAGTCCATTTCTTGCACTCCCATGTGAACTACTTTCCCGAAAACTTGGGGGCGTACAGTGAAGAACAAGGTGAAAGGTTTCACCAGGACATCAAGGACGCAGAGAGAAGGTACCAAGGAAGATGGAACACCACTATGATGGCTGATTTCTGCTGGTTGCTGCTGCGGGAAACCCCAGATGAAAAATACGCCAAGCAGCGCACCAAGAGAAGCATTCGGGGGAAGGAGAAACGGGCCCACCAGGAGATTGATTGACCCAAGAATGACTTTAAAATCTAAACTGTGTTGACAAATATCGTGTTTTTACTAAACTTTGAAATAAAAATTTGCTAGTTATTACCACAGTGTTGGATCTCATTTATTAGAATTTTATTTTCACACCATCGGGTGTTTGTCTTCATGTATTGCAATGGTGCGGTTTGCGTTTTCTATTCTTACATACATACCTGTACAACATTTTTTGCACATTTCTTTGCTTTGCTTTGTGTCTAACCTCGCTCTTATATGCTCAATGTTTGTGCACATGTATGTGGCTGTTTTAAGTGCAGACAATTTTGCTACCATCACAGTGTGTTTTGTTGACATTACTCTATTCTTATGTGCTGCCTTGTTACAATTTTCTTTATTCTTATTTGAATAACTACTAAACAATTAGTATAAAGAATTCATCCAAGAAACTTTTATCTCGATCGCACTCAATTTGAAACGTTCACCTCAAACTGCTAACCCAATGTAGCAAAAAATCTGTACGTGATGGAGCAAATTGGTTACCAGATTTGGATTCAGCGCACCAAAAAACGTAAAAATCAATCGAAACATTAGAGGCAGTTTAAAAAAAATTTTTTTTCGTGTACCTGTGTTATTTATGTTTATTTATCTAATTATGGTTTTAAATGTTTTTTAGTGTGCCCTTACAACCCCTGATGAAGTACAACACGAAACACGGTCCTGTGTTGGGTTTTGGCCACCTATTGATTGTATAATCAAGGTGTTGTGTGTGAACCTGCCACTCTTTTGTTTTTTTGCCATCATATCAAAGCGCACACTTTTATGCTGATCAGTATTTTATAAAAGGTCATTTACGAGTGTGAGAATGACTTTATAAAATTACTTCCAAAATGTGCATTTTCTAAGAACTTCTGTCTCTGCTTCCAAGCTGATGACAGCAGGAGTCTAACAAAAGACATCGTGCTAAGATTGATTGTTGTTAGCAGAGGAAGAAATGTGGGAGCAGGATTATAACTCATGCCATTTTATTGCAGCAATATTTTTCAAATGTCATTTTCAATTTGAAGTGAATTATGGCAAACAATAATAGTGGCAACAAGGCTTACTGTAGGTAAACAATGGTGTAAAATGCTGAGGGCCAGTCCTTTTATGGTCTCTTTACGGAGGAGCTTTATATGCCAGACTTGGGCAACTGACTGACACAGTGTTTTCTCACTGGCCTCCTATCAGAACTTGAGAAAGTTAATAAGCAGTACAAGTCTAAAGTGTCACAAAATTTCAAACTGAGGTGACACCACAAGTTTATATAAAGCAGTGTCAAACAAAGCCATGGTCTCTTCACTCTTATGTTAGATGTTAAGAGATGGGGCACCAGCCATAATATTGCCTAGAATTTCTATGGATGGATTTTCTGATCTCAATGAATTAAGATCTAAGTTAGAAGAATTTGCTAGTATGAGAAGAATCCTATGTTACTAGCAGTTATGGGAACATCTCACCTATTCTCTACATATCCTATATGAACTAGTTAGGAGTATCTAGGATGAGGAGATGAGCGCTGCTTGTTGTTGTTGTTGTTAAGAGCCATCGAGTCAGTGTCGACTCATGACGACCCTCTGGATAGTTCTCCTAAACTATATTTGGTCTTCAGTCAGATGGCTTGTTGATAGAGTGGCATCCATAGCTGCTGCTATTGTATTGATTCATCTCATTGCTGGCTTTCCTATTTTGGGTTGACCTTCAACCTTGCCACACATGATGTCTTTCTCTAATGATCCCTCTTCTTTGCATGATATGTCCAAAGTATGAAAGTCAAAGTCTTGTCATCTGAGCTTCTAAAGAAAGCTTAGGTTTCATCTCTTCTAGTAATGACTGCTTTGTTCTTTGGGCAGTCCATGGTATACACCGTGTACCCGATATTGTACTGAGATGGCTATGCGCCGCTACCAGCATAGCTGTCACTGCCTACCTCTAGCCCTGGATATTCAATGCCGGGGTCATATGCGGTCCCAGCATTGAATATCCAGGGTCACCGCACAGCCTACGATGTCACAGAAGCTAACTGGGTAGCGGCGATATTGCACCACTACCAGGTTAGCTCCTACGGGTAAAACTAGGCCATCTTTTGCTATGCCTAGTTTTACTCTCAGGTTGCTAACCGGGTGCAATATCGCCGCTATCTGGTTAGCGACTGCTGCCACCCACGACACGCCCCAGAACGCCCACAACACGCCCTGATGCTAACCGCTTAGCATCGGGGCATATAGCGGTGTTAGTTGGGGATATTCAGTGGCACTGACCATGTTAGTGCCATTGAATATCCTGTTCAGTAGCATTAACACACTTTACAGGTCTGTAAACCGTGTAAATGCCTTTCCAATATTGGGCCCAGTTTCTTCGCCAGAACCATAATTCAAATGCATCAATTTTCTTCCTATTTTTTTCACTGTCCAACTTTCACATCCATATGATGTTACTGAAAATACCATGGCTTGGACAAGTCGAATCTTTGTATGGAGAGAGTCATCTCTGCTCTAGAGAATCTTTTCTAGATCCTTCACAGCCATTCTGCCAAGAGCAATGCATTGTCAGATTTCTTGACTGCTTGTCGTTTCTTTATTGATTATTGATCCAAGCAGGTTAAAGTTTCAACTATTTCAATTTCTTCTCCATCAACAATGAACTTATTGATTTTGCCAGTTGCCAGGATCTTTGTCTTCTTTACATTAAGGTGCAGGCCCATATGTTCCTTGATCCTGAGAAGCACATGTTTCAGATCGTCTTCACTTTCAGCCAGTATTATGGTATCATCAACACAGTGAAGGTTGTTGATGGGTCTTCCACCAGTCTTCACAGCATGGCTGTCTTCATACAGTCCTGATTCTCTTTGTTCTGTATATAAATTAAACAAGCTGGGGGAAAGTATGCAGCCTTGTCCTACACCTTTGCTGATTTTAAACCATTCTGTTTCTCCTTGTTCTGTTCGAATTGCTGCTGTTTGATCTGTGTAAGGGTTGTGCAGGAGAACTATCAGGTGTTCTGGTATACCCATGCTTCTTAATGTGGCCCAGAGTTGCTCATGGTTTACACAGTCAAAAGCCTTGCTTAGTCAATTAAACAAATATAGATAACCTTTTGGTATTATTTTGTCTCTTCAAGGATCCATCTCACATTCGTGATGATTTCTCTTGTTCCTCACCCTTTCCTGAACCCTGCTTGCACTTCAGGCAGTTCTCGTTCCAGGTATGGTTGTAGTCTCTGTTAAATAATCTTGAGTAGAATTCTTGTTGGTATGTAGGATCAGAGCTATTCTGTGATAATTTCTCGAGTCATTTGGATCGCCTTTCTTCAGTATTGGTATAAACACAGATCTTTTCCAGTCAGTTGGCCATGATGTTGTCGTCCAAATTTCCTGACAGAATCTTGTAAGTATGGTAACAGCCTACATTAAATTGCTGTAGTACTTCAATGGGAATGCCATCAATGCCCAGTACTTTGTTCTTTGATAATGCTTTCAATGCTTTCATCACCAATGATTCCTGATCATAAGGTACAGGTTGAAACGGTTGTTGGGCCACTTGATCTTTATAGTATAATGAATCTGTATATTCTTTCCACCTGCAACATTCAACATGGATCCTTCAGCATCTTGTAGCATTCCAATTTGACACTGGAATTTTTTCTTTAACTTATGTAGTTTTATAAAAGCCAATCTTGTTCTTCCCCTAATAGTTTCTAATTCTATTCCCTTTCATGTGTCATTATAGTACTTCTGCTTGTCTTGATGTGCTGCACATTGGAAATCTTTGAGTTCTGTGACTGCCTCTCTTTCTGCTCTGGCTTTAGCTTCTCTGCATTTCTGGGCAATTTTCAGAGTTTCTTCAGTCATCCATTTTGGCTGTTTTTGCTTTTTCACCTTTTGTAGAGACTTCTCAGTTTCTTCAAGCATAACTTTCTTGATGTCAACTTATAACTCTTCTGGTCTTCTTTATCTTGAGTTTACATACTAGTAGTTGGTGATCTGTGCCACAGTCAGCTCCAGGTTTTGTCTTTGTTGATGTTATTGAGCTTTTCCACCATTGACTTCCACAGATGTAGTCAATTTGATTTTTATACAATCCATTGAATGAAGGTCCATGTGTACAGTCACCATTTGTGTTGCTGGAAGAAGGTGTTTTTGATGAATAGTCTTTCTCTAGCTTCATTTCTGTTGCCAAGTCCATATTTTCCAACCACTTTGGCTTCTTTTTTGTTGCCAATGTTTGCGTTCCAGTCACCCATGACTATCAGGATATCTTGTTTGAACGTTCTGTTAATTTCAGCTTGTAATTGTTCATAGAACTCATCAGCTTCATCCTCTTTTGCAGCTGTTGTTGGGGCACATACCTGAATAATAGTTGTGTTGATGGGCATTCCTTGTAGACAAATAGAAATTACATAATCATTGATTGCATTATATTTCATTACAGTTCTTTCAAGTTTCTTCTTAATTATAAATGCAACACCATTTCTTCTTTGTCTTTCATTTCCAGCATAGTATACCATGTGATCATCAGATGCAAAGTGCCCGATGCCAGTCTATTTCAATTTGCTGACACCCAACAAATCAAGTTGTACACATTCCATTTCATTCTTGACCACCTCCAACTTCTCTTGATTCATGCTTTGTATGTTCCATGTCCCAATATGTAAGACATTTTTGCAGCTTCTGATTCTCATTTTATGTGCAACTAAATCAGCAGTCAGATGCCCCAAGTGCTTTGATTCAACCACATCATAAATGCTGGCTTTACTCTGAAACGTTTTCAGCTCATCCCCAGTAGTCAGTTGAGTGCCTTATGACCTGGGGATGTCAGCTTACAGCACTACAGAACAATTTGTTTTGTTGTGACTATCCACTGGGTTTTCATGGCAAGATACGGAAGTAGATTGACAGACCTTTCTTCTGCGCAGGTAAAGCATAGTTACTCACCTGTAACAGGTGATCTCCGGGAACAGCAGGAATTTAGTCCTCACATATGGGTATCGTCGGTACCGATGGAGCCTGCGCAGGAACGCTCCCCAGCGTCCAATTAGAACGCTTTTGGGAGCATCCCACAGCGCCTCCGTGCTGCCTTCCCGCCTTTCCCAACTGCCTCTCTCCAGATGAGTTTTAGAGCTGAGACAAAGAGAGAGAGCGAGGGAAAGGAAAAGAGAGAGATAGAGCGATACAACTCCTAGGGGAGATGGGTGGGTTGTGAGGACTAAATTCCTGCTGTTCCCGGAGATCACCTGTTACAGGTGAGTAACTATGCTATCTCCAGGAACAAGCAGGAATGTAGTCATCACATATGGGGACTCCCTAGCTTTAGGTGCCAGGGAGAGACCCCAGAAGTTGTGTGTCCCTGAGAAGGGCCCCACTTACCCCCATGGTTCTCTGGCATCCTACCAGGGATGGTGGGCAGGAGTTGATTAGGTATGGAGTGAACACAAGAGGCAAGAGTGAATGATGAACACAGGTGCTTTATTAAAACCCCAACGCATTTCGGCGAACGCCTTCTTCAGGGGAACTGAATAACTAACAAACAATAAGAGATAATAAACAAAAATATTAAAAACATAGTGAAAATCCTTAAAACAAAAGAGCATCATAAATGAGGAAGCTGTTACATACTGATATTTAAAATAACATTCATAAAACAACAGTAAAATCAATAACTAACTAACACCAGTGATAAAAATAATTATATAAAACTAATGATGAACTCATGAATAAATATGAAATAATATAAAAATATATGAAAATAGACGCAGGGCAGATAAGAACTCAAAACCATATGGATGACAATAAGAAGAAATAGAATAGCAATACGAATCTTACTCACTGTTATGCACCTAAGCTGCAAAAACGGCGTGCAGCACTGTCTCTTATTCAGTTATTATCAATGATAGATTGGCAACGTATAACAACTGTGCATATCCTGTAAAACTAAAATACAATGAATCCATGATAAGAGACGTGTAAATGGGCGACAACCCCTCACCAAAGCGCTGCTACATCTTTAACACTAGAAAAAATCTTAGGAACTTTTGCTAACAAAAGGTATGAAAAATAAATCAAGTAGTACTTATTATAAAGTGTAAATATATATAGGAACCTTGCACCATACAACACTGCCTCTTAGGTGAGTTACTATTGCTATTAAAATAAACGGCTAATCCAAAATACAAAAACCTCCAACAATGTGATGACACCCCCTAGGGGTAACAATGTAACAAAAAGTCAAAACATATAAAGCCTGGAAAAAATTAGTTAAATAACAAATAATTTTTCTGTCGGCGTCCGCTGACCTGAGACGGGGAGAGGGAAAACCTCCCCACTCGTTGTCAGCAGAGACCTTTTTGTGACTTTATTTAATACCTAAAATTACCAAAAATGCATAGAGTGAAAAACATCACTTAACTGAGCGCTGGCAGAAGGGGCAGCAAAAGATGAATCAGCGACATGCATGTTTCGAGCCCCGAAGGGACCCTGTATCAAGCTGTTCCCAAAAATACGCTCGCCCTAAAAAACGCCAGACAAAACCAGGTCATTTAAAATCCCACACAAAATCCAAGTGGCTGCTGAAAAGCGTCATCCACGGCAGCGGGATGACATCAGAATATGCGCAAGGAGGAAGGGAAACCTAAATGAGACTCCACCAATCACATTCCAAATTGAGTCCAGTAGGAAACACAGTTTGAAGCTGGAAGATCCAGCGTTGTTCATGTTGTTGAAGCCGCTGTTCACGGTCACCTCCTCGGGGATCCAAAGGGATAAAATCAATCACACGCCATCGTAAGTCAGCAAAGGAGTGGTTGTGTTGAAGGCAGTGGTCCACAATGGGGGCAGAGAGGACTTTATTAATTAGTCGGGAGGCATGCTCACCCAAACGAATTCTCACCGGGCGGATGGTCCTGCCTATGTAAGATAAGTTACAGGGGCATGTAATCATATACACCACGAAAGGTGTCAAGCAAGTAGAATGCCCTGTAAAAGAAAATGATTTGCCCGAAAGTGCATGCACCCATCGTACCCCCTCCTCGGTAGTAGCGCAAAATTTACAGCGCTGGCAGGACCAATGACCTTCCCGACCCGCAAGGGGTTGTGGAGATGTCAATGGAAGGATAGCACGAACCAATTGATCACGAACATTACGACCCCGGGTGTAAGCTAGACGGAGGGGTTTGCAAAAACAAGAATGTACTCGCAGTAACCCCCAGTGTTTCTTCAATAAAGCAGTGACTGAAGATGTATACTGCGTGAAGGGTAGGATCCCTGTCACCGTATCTGATGTTTCCAAATGAGGGGTGGTAGGGGAAACTGGGGCAGAATCCAAATTGCCCAAGAGCCATTCTCGATGGGAGAACCGAGCTCGGAGGTACGCCCAACAGACCACCGAGGCAGGGTATCCCCGATCCAAGAGGCGTGCACGTAAATTCCGTGCATGATTCTGAAAATCTCGTAGGGAAGAACAGATCCGACGAAGTCGCAAGAACTGACCCACGGGAAGCCCCTTACGTAAGGAGATAGGATGGTGGCTGTGGTAGCGAAGCAAATTATTTCGCTGGCTGGGTTTCCGGAACAAGGAAGTGGCCAAGATGTCATCTTGCTTGAACACCAGAACATCCAAAAACTCCATCTTATGAGCATCCACATGACAGGTAAACTGGATATTCGGTTTCAAACTGTTCAACCAGTCCACAAAGCTCAATAAATGGTCAAGGGATGAAGCCCACAGCAAGAAGATGTCATCCAAGTATCGAAGCCAGAGACGTACATGTTGAAAAGCTGGAGCCAGGTAAATAAACCGTTCTTCCATGTCCACCAAATATAATGTGGCAATCAAAGGTGCTATGGTGGCTCCCATCGCCACCCCATAGCATTGTTGATAAAATTGGCCTTGAAAAACAAAGTAATTCCGGGTCAGAACTAACCGGGTCAGTTCCAAAAGGAAAGATGTAGGAATCCTGGAGGGTGCTGTCGAAAAAGCCGTTTCCAGCATTGACAAAGCTTCCTCTTGGTGAATGTTGGTGTAGAGGGCCACCACATCCAGCGTTACCAGCAAACAATCTGAAGTCCTCCCGGGGACCGTAGATAGCAATGTCAAAAAATGAGAAGTGTCCCGCAAATAAGATTTAACCCTCTGGGCTTCCTGCCGCAAAAACAGATCACTAAATTGGGATAGCGGTTCCAAAATAGAGCCCCGACAGGAAACTATGGGGCGCCCCGAGGGGTCTACCATGGATTTATGAACTTTAGGAACTGTGTAAAATGTCGGGATCCGGGGATGACGTTGCTGTAAAAATAATGCTTCACGTGCGGTGATCCAGCCTTGAGAACGAGCATCAGTCACCATGGTTTTGATGAGAAGCTGTAATTGAGGAGTAGGATCCTGTTTCAAAGGTTTGTAATATTTGATATCCGATAACTGAGAAGATTTTGTGTGGGATTTTAAATGACCTGGTTTTGTCTGGCGTTTTTTAGGACGAGCGTATTTTTGGGAACAGCTTGATACAGGGTCCCTTCGGGGCTCGAAACATGCATGTCGCTGATTCATCTCTTGCTGCCCCTTCTGCCAGCGCTCAGTTAAGTGATGTTTTTCACTCTATGCATTTTTGGTAATTTTAGGTATTAAATAAAGTCACAAAAAGGTCTCTGCTGACAACGAGTGGGGAGGTTTTCCCTCTCCCCGTCTCAGGTCAGCGGACGCCGACAGAAAAATTATTTGTTATTTAACTAATTTTTTCCAGGCTTTATATGTTTTGACTTTTTGTTACATTAAAATAAACGGCGGCAAAAGACGGCGTACCATAGTAATGTATGTGTTGCAAACTTAAATTGTAGTGAATCCATAAACTGAACCCAAGCCCTTCTTCTTAGAAGGGGCAGAAGTCTTCTTTGAGAGTCTTGTCCAGATCAAGTACTCGGACTCGAGCTCAGCAGCCTTCTCAGTCATGGGTTTGCCAAAGAGGTTGTCACCTTGGCAAGGGACATCGACCAACTTGTCCTGAACCCATGGCTCCAGATACGATGACATTAGCCAGGCCTGGAGGCGTGCACCGATGCCGGCCGTGGCTACTCAGGCCGAAGCCTCGTAGACATCATAGGCCGCTTGAGATATGAACTTCGAGCACTCCCGAATCCCGGTGGACAAGGCATTGAAGCGCTGCAAGGGTGCCTCGGAGAGGCCAGCCGAGAACCCGGCAATCTCCTTTGCCAGGTCCCTCAAGTACATGCCCATGTACAGCTGGTAGGTTTGGACACAGCATGAAAGCATCGAGCTCTGGAAGCATTTTCTGCCAAGGGCGTCCAGGTTCCAGGCCTCCCGGCCAGGAGGCACCGAGGAGTGCATTTTCTAACAGGCATTCCTAGCAGGGGCTCTACAGGTCAAAAAACGGTAAGGATTTGAGGGTTTATTTTTATTAAATTGCTAGTTCTCTGACTGGGAGCTCTTAAAAGGGTTTTTGTATATTTTTTAAAGCAAAGTTACTTTCTTTTTGGTGCTTTAGTAGAAATTTCCTTGAGCAGAGTAGGTTGTTGAACTCTAGTAACCTTCTCAGCTTTGGGAACTGCTGAAACCTAATCAGGTGTTAGTTCCCTCCCTACCCACCACGACTCCCACTCACCCCTAGTGAGCAGTCTTGCTTTATAGGGCACCTCCCCATTTAACAAAGCACAGAGACTTGGAGCAGCACATTTTTATTATAATTAAAGAGATTTAACTGCTTTTTCTCTGAAAGGACAGCTGGGAAACCGGATGGTACTTGTTAGATCTCTCTCTTTTGCTTTAACAGATACCTAAGCTCCATGAACAGAACAATGGTTGGGAAAAATCATATTGCTAAAGCTGTTGCCCCTGTTACAGCTTCTGCCTCTGTCCAGGCAGAGGTCCTAAAGCTCTGAGGAAACAAGTGGAGGAATTCAGAGAGGAGGTGGCGAGGCTGAGGAGCATTCAAGACAGTGAGAAGTACATTGATGAGATGCTTCTTGCAGCAACCTAGCTCTCCAGCAGAGGAGAAGATGGGTGCCAACAGACTGTCGATGGTTGGACACAAGTCACCAGGGCCTGCAAAATAACCAATCCAACTTCTCCAGACCTTGAATTGAAGAACCATTATGTACAAATGAATTAAAAAATTGACTATTCATCATGCCTCTCAACTGTAAGTAAGGGTTAAAAGAAACTGTTGAAATAGGGGTAGTTGAAACTGTTCACATAACTACAGAGATGCCGGAAGACCAGAGAGGGAGGCAATTCTCTTAATAAGTGTAGATCAATTGAGGAGAACTATTCTAGTTACATAACAATTTAAACAAGATACACATCAATTGTAATTATGGAGTTCTGAACTTCCGAAGCCATGGGGGGTGTGGGGGAGGCATGTCCTCTGAACATTGTCAGGCACCTGGCCAGTGTCCTGGCTGTGTTTGATGGATAATTGCCCCTATATGTCGCCTGGTGAAAGATAGCTAGTTGTCTGCACAACAGCTGGTTGTTTGCAACAGGATAAAAGGGATGCCTGTTTCAGCTAAGAAGAGAAGCTACCAAGGGATCTCATCTAGGGATGGACGCATCGCCTAGAGAAACTCCTGATTGAGAAGTCTCTCTTGTCTGGTTGAATCAGGGATCCATTCAATCGAAGTGTGACAGGAGATGAAGTTCAGAACTCTTTCGGTGAAGTATTATTCTTCTGTAATTAGCTTTCTAGTTATCATTTTCTTCTATAATTAAGTGCTTTTAGTTATCATTATTCTAATAGCTTTCTAGGTATCTTTTTAACTAATTATAGATAGATAAATGAATTACTTGCCTTTCTAAATAAGTATGAATTAAGGAATCAAATAAATGAAATTCAAGTTATCCCTGCTTTGTTTTATAAATAAAGTGCTTGTCTTCATTACAAGGTGTGTTTAGCCTTTGTTGTAGCAAGACATTTTGGTAGCAGGAGTGGGGTGCGAAAAAAAAAAGGCTTGGACAATGTTGAAAAGAAGAGGAAAGAATGCAAATAGTGTAAAAACTGTAAAGGAGGATAAAGATGTGAATACTGTAAATATTCCTGGCTGGGATCAGGCACCTTATGAAATGTTAGCTAGAGAATGGTCCTGCGGGTCAGGTCTAAGTGCAAATTGGGAATCTGTTTTAAAAGATGCTGAACCTGTGAATGTCCTTACATGCTTGCAAAAAATACCTGTTGAAAAAGGGACAGAATTGAGTGTGTTAGGGAGGAGAGGTTGGCTTTTGCTGTCTGCATATCGTAAGATGCATCAGACAAAATCCAGCAAATTAGATTTGATTGAGCAACTTGAAAAGCAGAATTGTGATTTACAGAATATGGTAACAATGTTACAATGCCAATCGCGTTTGTGGACAGATAAAATAGACATTTATCACCAAGTTGCTGAGAGGGCTGCTGAGAGGGTGGCTCAGTATAAATACCGTAAGAGATGGGGAAAAAGGAAGAAAAAGAAAATACACATGTCTATTGCTAACCAATTTATAGGAGGAAAGTGCAGAGTACTCCCCAAAATCCTAGAGAAGTCAATCTAAAAGATACTGTGGAGGATTTTAATCAACAAGAGATTAATGATAGATCATGGTGATACTAAGAAATTCTGTTTGATTAGTTCTGACCTTGTGATACAAGAGCAGTTTCATCATGTTATTATGACTTTACAAATTCAAGATCAAATTGATAAGGGAAATGACTGCAGCTGGATCTGCAGCCGAGGAAAGGAGATCTAAAAATAAAAAAAACTGTTTAAGAAAATATGTAATCTTGGGATGCAAAGAATGACTATCCTGTAGAGCTAGTATTGTTATGGAAAATCCTTATAAAATTATGAAGAAGCAAAGACTTTATTACTTGTTTTAGCTGTTGTTAATTGCTTTTCAGAACTACCCTGGGGGGAGGGTCTAGTTCAGTGTTCAGAGAAACTCCTTATTCTGATCAGATAGGCTGCTATACTTAAAAGACTAATAGATGCCTAGGCATAAAGCACTTGTAAGCTTTGATTTGTCTTGTGTTTAAATGTTTTAGTCTACAGTAAATACTGTTTTTCTTTCATTACTGGCTACTCCAGTAGATTTTATGGTCCCTGGAGCTGACTGACTAGAGTTCTTTACTAAAGCTGAACAAAACAAACAAAAAGATAGAAAATTAAGGAAACGGCGTCTGTTTTCCTTTGACCTTCAAAGTAGAGATTAAGAGCCCTGACAGGTCAAAGTAGAGGTTAAGAGCCCTGACAGGACAATGGGGCATCCTGAGCCAGTAGTTACCAGATTGCAACTTGAAAATGATTTAAATCCTGAGTGAATAAGAAGGTAATCACGCTTGAATTTTAACTCTGGTATATATATATATTCTTTGTTTTTGACTGCATATGCTATTGAGCAAAATTAAAAGTTAAAAAGGGATCTTATATATTATGGCAAGCATCTCATAGAGGACATAATTATTGTTCATATATTACAGAAACAAAAAGAGCTGTAACTACAGGTTTATTTAGGATTTAATATTCTCAAGCAACTTTTTATTTTAACTCTTAGGGGCTTGTTTACAAAGCTGCGGTAGCGGTTTGCGGTCGTTATCAGAGCCGCGGCCCCATTGAAATCAATGGGGCCGCGGCTCCGCTAACGATCGCGAACCGCTACCGCAGCTTTGTAAACAAGCCCCTTAGTGTTTAGGACTCCTCTGTTTCTTGTTCAGCTGCATAGTAATTTGCAGTTGCCTTGAAGGACAGAAGAGAGACCTACTGTCTGTGTTTAAGATAACATCCAGTATGGCTGCATTGTTTTCAGATCAGGTTGATACCAGTCTCAGGTATTATATATAGGGTTTTAATTTGCTGTCTGTGTGGAAGATAACATCGAGTAATTTACTTTAAAATAACTTCATTGTTTTCAGATCAGTTTGATACCAGTCTCAGGTATCATGTATAAGGTTTTAATTTAAATGTGAAAAGTACATTTTGGTTTAAAATATTAAAAAAAAGGGGGAGTGTTTGCATTCCATATATCCACCAACCTTTCCATGCAAAAGTATCAGTTTCATGTCATTTGAATGCCTGTTTCCCCAATCTGTAAGATTCAAGGTAATTACTTTGCATTGTTAAGCTCTGTACTGATGACTGATGAACAGTACAGTAACACCATAGGCGTTAACTACACTGATCTTTCCAGTTTATTTGTTACAATATTTTATTTTAGGATTATTTCACCTGTTTTTTGGTATTTGAATTTTATGTGTTGGTGTCCAGAGAAAAAGTGTACTTTGTTTTGATAGTTTTTTAAATTTCGGTTTCAGCAGTACAGTATATTGTAGCACTGTGAGATACGAATTTTCTTTAATTTAAACACTTGCACTTATGTTACCAAATACACTTGTTGTAGTAGTACATTATGCAGAGGTCCAGTACATACTCAGCAATTACAAGATGACTAAATATTAATAAGTTTGCTGAAATTTTGGACAGAGGCTGATCTGAAATTGCTTTGTTCCCAAGCATATGGAGCAAATTTAGTGGAAAGATGGAACCGAGTTCCCAGAAAATATGAGAATATTTGTAAAATTATTTACAAATAACACATTAACTTGAGTTGACTGGACAAAACCAAATCTTGCTTGTCATTAACGATCCAGGAGAGGTTTGAGAAAAAGAATGAGAGAGAGAGAGAGAGGCAGAAAGGTGAGGCTACAGCCTAGGAAAAGGCAATAAACGTGCTGCTTCAAGTGTGATGATCTGGGCCACCAGAATTCTGACTGCTCTAAGACTCCTCGAGGGCCCACAAGGCCTGAAGAACATGAACCTTGTATATTTATGCCTCTGAAGAGACATGAATAGGCAGGGGAGAGTAGGCCAAGAAGAACCCGAGGAAGTATCGCCATGAGGCCCAGCCACAAATGCCTGGCCAAGAAGAACCTGAAGAAGTATCGCCATGAGGCCCAACCACCAATGCCTGCCTTTTACCCTCTTAGGTCTCTCACCTCAAAAGGATCTCTTTTAACACCATAATTAATGAGTAGCTTACACAAATCCTTGTGGACACTGCAGTTTCAAGATCAGTCCAAATATTTTAAAGTTTCCTACAGCACTCTCACTGGGAACCGGGTATACGATAAACTCTAGTCATACTTGAGAGATATATGGTTGTCATGTTGGAAGCCATACTTTGTCCTATTGGGATTGGTGTGATAAAATGTTGCAAAATAATAGTTTTATATTGTAAGGACTTTACCTATATTGTTTAGACAGTTGCTATATAGAATGAGCACATATATCCATTTAGAACTACACCAATTAAGTTAGTGGAAAAGGGACACTGTTTACTCACGCTGTTATGCTTATTGAGAAGAATCTAAATTTATATTTTCTACCTACCATTTGTTTACAACAATACTAAGTTTTTAACAATTGTTTGATGTTCTTAGCAACCTTGCCAAATAAGGATACATTAGTATGGTATAAAAAACATGAAAAGGACCTATGTATGTAGTTGGTGGAATGATGCAAGTGATGAAAAAATGTTATGAGGGATGAAGTGGGTAAAAGGAAAGGACTCTGATGAACAGTAAACTGATGAAGGTAATTTAATGATGTGAAGCACAATAGAGTATTTCCTACCAGCGAATGAATCTCCAGTGATAAAGAGACAAAGAGTTTAACAAACTGAGAGACACAGTTGACACCATACGAGATAGTTATGATCTTAAGTAAATATGGATGAAATTAAGTTTGTCGCATTGCATTGTCTCATTGCGAAATCTAATCTAGAATATTTAGTCTTTTCATTTAATATTGGTTGCTGCTCTGAGGCCTGGAGCCATTTTACCAATTGCAATCCAGAGATTCCAGCAGAGGGAATTGGCCAGAATCCAGATGGAACAGACCATCCCAAGAACTCCGAACTACACACCGCAGAAATGTGTGAAGGAGTCCCTACCTGGATCCGTGCATCACATTGAAAAAAGGGACAAAATATTCGCCTATGAGAATGACAGGTTCAAATTTTGAGAGAAACCGAACTTAAACTTCAGAGAAAGGTGAAGCACACTACGAAGTCCTGAAGAACTGCTGAGAAGCAGGACTAAATTATCTGAAAATAGGAAGAGGACTATTAGACTGATTGGGGGCTTCTGTGAATAATTCTATTGTTATCCTTTTATTATTGTTTTCTTAGAAAGTAACTGAAATCTACAAGCCATTTGGGCTTCAGCAATTGAAATACCCACACCAGCTCAAGTTTTGTTGTACTATTTTAAAGCTACACGAAATGACAATTGGGCAAATGAAGAAGATATAAAAACACACCTCATGTTATATGAATATTGCAGAGATTGTCCCACTAATTTCAATCTTTGGGATAACATGACTCAAATAATCACCCTATAATATCGCCCAAGGCGATGTGTGTTATAACATGACATGTAAGCCTGATGAAATACCCAAATGTCAACAGCTAAAGGATGCAAGAAGGAACTGCTAACGACATTGATATAATACTTTTATGTAATGTAATTAGAAAATGTAGAGATGTAACTAATACTATGAATTGTAATAATAGAATATTATAAGCTAGTTATAGCAGAAATGTTAAACTGCCAATAGGATGGTTATTTTCTTGTGGTAATATCACTTATAAATATATTCCAGGAAATCTCACAGGGGGGCCTTGTACTCTTAGCCGATTAGGACTTATTATGCCACCCTCTCCTAAAATTAAAATTAGAAAGAGAAGAACAATAACAGCTATGATACCTGCAGATTGTGATTCAAAAGTTACTTTACTTTCTAAAGTAGAATATACCAGTGCAGCCGTTTCCCTTCTGGGAGTGCCTGATTTAGCCCTATATAACACTCGCACAATTAATGCTTTAGCTTGCACCATGGTAAAAAGTCTTAATCATACTTCAGTTGCTTTACAAGAATTATTTATTGATTTAGGAAGTACTAGGAAGGCAGTCTTGTAGAATCGAGTAGCAATAGATTATTTACTTTTAAAACACAATTATGGTTGTGAACATTTTGAAGGCATATGTTGCTTTAATTTAACTGACCATGCTACTTCCATTCAATCTCATATTCAAGCTTTACAAGAACTAGCCAAAGATATTAAACAAGACATTAATGTTAATTGGTGGGATTGAGTATTTGGATGGCTGCCCAGTATGGATAGCCTCAGACAAATCATTGGGGGAATTATTATCTGTATTTGTTTACTGATTATGATATGTTGCTTTATTCAATGCATACCCAGTTTCATTACTATGTTTCGTCCACCCAAATTCCCCACAATGTTACCAGTATCTTATATGCATAATCAACAGTCAAAGGACCGAATGTAGTAGAACGGAATTAAAAAATTGACTATTGATCATGCCTCTCAACTGTAAGTAAGGGTTAAAAGAAACTATTGAAATAGGGGTAGTTGAAACTGTTCACATAACTACAGAGATGCCGGAAGACCAGAGAGGGAGGCAATTCTCTTAACAAGTGTAGATCAATTGAGGAGAACTATTCTAGTTACATAACAATGTAAACAAGATGCACATCAATTGTAATTATGGAGTTCTGAACTTCCGAAGCCATGAGGGGTGGGGGAGGCATGTCCTTTGAACATTGTCAGGCACCTGGCCAGTGTCCTGGCTGTGTTTGATGGATAATTGCCCCTATATGTCGCCTGGTGAAAGATAGCTAGTTGTCTGCGCAACAGCTGGTTGTTTGCAACAGGATAAAAGGGATGCCTTTCAGCTAAGAAGAGAAGCTACCAAGGGATCTCATCTAGGGATGGACGCATCGCCTAGAGAAACTCCTGATTGAGAAGTCTCTCTTGTCTGGTTGAATCAGGGATCCATTCAATCGAAGTGTGACAGGAGATGAAGTTCAGAACTCTTTCGGTGAAGTATTATTCTTCTGTAATTAGCTTTCTAGTTATCATTTTCTTCTGTAATTAAGTGCTTTTAGTTATCATTATTCTAATAGCTTTCTAGGTATCTTTTTAACTAATTATAGGTAGATAAATGAATTACTTGCCTTTATAAATAAGTATGAATTAAGGAATAAAATAAGTGAAATTCAAGTTATCCCTTCTTTGTTTTATAAATAAAGTGCTCGTCTTCATTACAAGGTGTGTTAGCCTTTGTTGTAGCAAGACAGAAGCCCTGGAAGTGGTGGAGGTGTAAGCATCCCTGGAAAGGTAAGAACCAGAGCTCAAGTCCCCAAAGTTGCAGAATCGGTGACCACAAGGAAGCGAAGGGTAATGGTGGTTGGAGACTCTCTTCTGAGAGGTGCTGAGGCATCCATCTGCCGACCAGACTTGATGTCCAGAGAGGTATGCTGTCTGCCTGGTGCCAAAATCCAAGATGTTACGGAGAGTTTGCCGAGACTCATCAAGCCCACTGACTATTACCCAATGTTGCTAATCCATGTTGGAACAAATGATACTGCCAGGTATCCCTCGAAACGTATCAAAAGTGACTTCATGGCTCTGGGACAGAGGGTGAAGCAGTTAGGTGCACAGGTGGTGTTCTCTTCAATCCTCCCTGTTGAGGGTAAAGGCCAAGGCAGAGAGGCTCGCATCCTGGAGATGAATGCATGGCTGCGTGGATGGTGTCATTGAGAGCGTTTTGGTTTCCTAGACCATGGGATGCTGTTCCAAGGGTTGCAGAGCAGAGATGGCATCCATCTATCCAAGAAAGGTCAACGCATCTTTGGTAGTAGACTGGCTAATCTACTGAAGAGGGCTTTAAACTAGATTCATTGGGGATGGGTGAAGAAAGCCCCCAGGTAGGTGATACATTAAATACCTTTATGGAAATGGGTAACAGGGGTAACATATGGAAAGCAGTGTGTATAAATGCCCGTAGCATTGGAAATAAGATCCCTGCTGTTGAAGCTTTGGTGGGAGTGGCTGACTTGGATTTAGTGGCAGTTAGAGAAACATGGTTCACAGAAAACCATGATTGGGATGTAACTATACCTGGCTATACTTTATTCAGAAAGGACAGGGTAGGAAGAAGGGAAGGAGGAGTGGCACTATATGTAAAAACTACTATTAAAGCTTTGGAATTACAGAGCTTAAAAGGGAGAAAGGAGGCATTGTGAGTTAAACTAGAAAGAGGGAAAGAGAAATCTATTTGTATTGGAAGAGGTGGACAGAGAGGTGGACAAGAGGAAGAGGTGGACAGAGAGTTAACTGAAGACATACGCAGCATTGGTAGGAAAGGGGAAGTGCTATTGATAGGAGATTTCAATATGCCAGATGTTGACTGGCACATTCATCCTGCAGAATCATCTAGAAATAAGGAGATCCAGGACTCTCTACAGGGAGAACTATTCAGGCAATTGGTAAGAGATCCCACACGTGAGGGGGCCATACTGGACTTGTTGCTTACCAATGGTGAAAGTGTTTCTGATGTTGTAGTGGGAGATCATTTTGCATCCAGTGATCACCAGATGGTGTGGTTCAGTATTAGAACTAGGGCTGTTAGAATCCATTCAAAGGTGAGGGTCTTAGACTTTAGGAAGACTAACTTTGCCAAGATGGGCCAATACCTCAGGGAGTTGTTAGTGGGATGGGAACAGCTGGGGGATGTACAAAAACAGTGGGCAAAACTGAAAGGGGATATGTTAAGGGCAACCAACCTTTTTGTTAAAATGGTAAATTAAGGTAAAACGAAAAGGAGACCGCTATGGCTTTCGAAAGAAGTAGCTGAAAAAGTGAAGAAAAAGAGGGAGGCCTTCATGAAATACAAGAGATCACAGAGAGAGGAAGACAGGCATCTATATTTGGAAAAACGTAGAGAAGATAGCAAAGTAGTCAGGAAGGCAAAGATTCAAAAGGAGGACGAAATAGCCAATGCAATAAAATGGGAGGGATCACACATTTTTCAGATATTTTAGTGAGAAGAGGAAGGGCAAAAGTGGTATAGTCAGACTCAAGGGTGCAGGGGAGAAATATGTAGAAGCTGATAAGGATAAAGCAGAATTGCTTAACAAATATTTCTGTTCTGTGTTCACAGATGAAGAATCAGGAGCAGGCCTCAGAAAACACCCACAAACAGGAACAGAAGCGAGGGACATCTTGAACAATTTTCAGAAGACTGTGTTCATGAGAAACTAGCTCAACTTAAAGTAGACAAAGCGATGGGACCGGATGGGATACACCCTAGAATACTGAGGGAACTTGGGGACGTTCTAGCAGCTCCACTGACTGACCTTTTCAATGCCTCATTGGAGTCGGAAGTGGTGCCAAAGGACTGGAGAGAGGCTCATATGGTGCCTTTACACAAAAGCAGAAGTAAGGATATGGTTGAAAACTACAGGCCAGTTAGTTTAACTTCGGTGGTGAGTAAATTATTGGAAACGCTGCTGAAAGAGAAAATAGTGAGGTTTCTGGAATCCAGCGGAATACAGGATCCGAGGCAGCATGGATTCACCAGAGGCAAGTCTTGTCAGACAAATCTAATTGATTTCTTTGACTAGGTGACCAGGGAGTTGGACCGAGGGAGAGTGCTAGATGTGGTGTATTTATATTTCAGTAAAGCCTTTGACACTGTTGATCACAGACGACTTATAAACAAACTGAGCACCCTAGGGATGGACCCTAAAGTTACTACTTGGGTTAGAAATTGGTTGTGTGGGAGGCGACAAAGAGTACAGGTAAATGGAGTTCACTCTGAGGAGAAGGATGTTACCAGTGGTGTGCCCCAGGGATCTGTCCTTTGTCCGATTCTTTTTAACATCTTTGTTAGTGATATAGCGGAAGGGCTGTCGGGTAAGGTTTGCCTCTTTGCGGATGATACCAAAATCTGCAATAGAGTAGACACCCAGGAAGATGTAGATAACATGAGGAGGGATCTAGCTAAGCTTGAAGAATGGTCTAGAATTTGGCAGCTGGGATTTAATGTTAAAAAATGTAAGGTCATGCATTTAGGCTGCAGCAATCCAAGGGAGCAATATAGTATGGGGGGGGGGGGGGGAGTACTTCTGTGCACTAAAGAAGAGCGGGACCTAGGCGTGGTTGTGTCTGATGATCTTAAAGTAGCTGAACAGGTAGAAAAGGCGACGGCAAAGCGTAGTTACTCACCTGTAACAGGTGATCTCCGGGAACAGCAGGAATTTAGTCTTCACATATGGGTATTGTCGGTACCGACGGAGCCTGCGCGGGAACGCTCCCCAGCGTCCAATAGGAACGCTTTTGGGAGCATCCCTCAGCAAATGCGCACTGCCTTCCCGCCTTTCCAACTGTCCCTCTTCAGTTAAGTTTGTAGCTGAGTGAAAGGATAGAGGGAGAGAGGAAAGAGACAAAGAGATAGAGAGACAACTCCTAGGGGAGGTGAGTGGGTTGTGAAGACTAAATTCCTGCTGTTCTTGGAGATCACCTGTTACAGGTGAGTAACTACGCTATCTCCAGGAACAAGGAGGAATGTAGTCTTCACATATGGGTCCCTAGCTGAAGATGCCAGGGAGATAGCCCCAGGAAGGTGCCACCCTAGAAGGTGGGATCCTTCCTCCCATGGATCTCTGGCATTCCACCAGGGTTGGTGGGTAGGAGTTGATTTAGGTTTGAAAGAAATTTTGAAGAACAGCTTGGCCAAAGAAGGCATCCCGATGGGAGGCTTTATCCAGGCAGTAGTGGGCTGTGAAGGTGTGTACCGAAGCCCAGGTGGCTGCTCAACAAATGTCATCGATAGACAGAGTGGAGATTAGCCGTTATGAGCTGTGACATGGTCCTGAAGAGGAAGACTCTTACTTTCATAAGCAAAGGATATGCATTGGGCAATCCAATTAGATCAGTGGTTCTCAACCTTTTTTGTACCGTGACCCCTATTACCATTGGTCAACTTGTGATGACCCCCAATGATAAAATCAAATGCGTCTCTCTTCCTTTACCGTTAATGCATTGTCACTGTAATCATTTGTTGAATTATTAATATATTATAGGCCTTTGCAATATGTTTTTATTTAGAAAATTTACTTATTTAAACCACAATAATTAATCACAACAAGTAACAATATTTGATTTCAAAATTATGATGATTTTGTAGTCAAATCACTAATGTGAAATAAAATTATTTTTTCTACCTTTGTTGTCTGACCAATTTATTCTCTGATCATGCTGGTCCCGATCTGAGGCTTCTGCTTTCCTGTCTTCTCTTAGCTCTCTTTCTGTGGTCTATGCTCCATCTGCCATTTCTTATCTCTTCTTTTGTTTTCTTCACTTCTTTCCATCAGTCTATTTCCAGTCCCAGTAACCCTCCCTGGTATCAGCCCCTTTCCAGTCCTCACTCCCAGTACCTTCCAATGTCAACTTGCATTCCCATGACTGCCACTGGTGTCCATTCCCTTCCAGTCCCCCTCCTTCCCCACTGACCAGTCCCTTCTAGTACAAATACCATGGCAGCCCCTCTCAGATCCACTCCTTTCCAGTTCCATTCTCCCATCCCCTTGTATCAGCCCATTTGTAGCCTTAGCCCCCAGTTTTCTTTCAGGGCCAGCAGCTCTATCCTCCCCTTCCCACAATCAGCCCATTCCCAGTTGAAGCCCTCCCAATCAGCTCGCTTCCAGTGCTAGTCCCACCTCAACCCCATTACCAGTCCTAGCCTCCCCTAATCAGCTCATTTCCAGTGCTAGTCCCTCCTCAACCTTATTACCAGTGCTAGGCTCCCCTAATCAGCCCATTACCAGTCCTACCCCCCCATCAGCTCATTACCAGTCCTAACCTCCCCTAATCAACTCATTTTCAGTGCTAGTCCCTCTTCAACCCCATTACCAGTGTTAGCCTCCCCTAATCAGCTCATTTCCAGTGCTAGTCCCTCCTCAACCCCATTACCAGTGCTAGGCTCCCCTAATCAGCCCATTACCAGTCCTACCCCCCCCCCATCAGCCCATTACCAGTCCTACTCCCCGATCAGCTCATTTCCAATGCTAGCCCCCCATCAGTCCATTATCAGTCCTACCCCCCTATCAGCACATTACCAGTCCCAACCCCCCCTTGATCAGTCCATTCCCAGTCCTAGCCTTCCCTAATCAACCCATTACCAGTCCTAGCCAACCCCCCATCTGCCCATTATAATCCTATCCCGCACTGTCTCTCCCCTCTGTCCAGTATTTATTCCCATCTGTCCAGTATGTCCCCCTGTATCTTCCCTTTGTCCATGTCAGCCCCCTCCCTCCTCCCAGCCCCCTCTGTCCATGTCAGCCCCCTCCCTCCCTCCATGTCAGCCCCCCTGTCCATGTCAGCCCCCCTCCCTCCATCCATCCCTCCATGTCAGCCCCCCTGTCTATGTCAGCCCCCCTCCCTCCATCCATCCCTCCATGTCAGTCCCCCCTCTGTCCATGTCAGCCCCCCTGTCCATGTCAGCCCCCTCCCTCCATCCATGTCAGCCCTCCCCTCCCTTCCTCCATGTCAGCCCCCCTCCCTCCATCCATCCCTCCATGTCAGCCCCCCTGTCCATGTCAGCCCCCTCCCTCCTTCCCTCCATCCATCCATGTCAGTCCCCCCTCTGTCCATTTCAGCCCCCATCCCTCCATCCATCCCCCCATGTCAGTCAACCCCCTCCCTCCCTCATGTCAGCCCCGTTGCAGGTTCCTCCCCTCTTCCTGTCTGCCTGCTACTGTGCCCTGCTGTTCTTCTACAGCTGCAGCTCCGTCTCTTAGGGAACCGCGGCTGTGCCTGTAAAATCGTTGCGGAGCCTTTCTGTCTCTCGATGGGCAGGTTCCATGCAGCATTGTCCCGCCTCCAAAGGAAGTTGTTTTCTAGTTAAGTGCCTCCTAGAGGCCAAGACCACCTCCTCTACTCCCCTAGGTAGTAGTAAGGGAGCTAGAACTACCCTTTCAGCATCCAGGCCATCAAATTGAGGGACCGGAGGTTGGGGTGCAAGAGAGATTCCTGATCCTGAGAGAGGAGATCGGGTTGCACTCCCAGAGGGAGTGAAGTGTCCACAGCCAACTGCAGAAGGAGTGGAAACCATGGTTGCCTCGGCCATCTGGGGGCTACCAGGATCACCGAGGCCTTGTCCCGAAGCACCTTGAAAAGGCTCCGGGCCACTAGAGGCGTGGGAGGAAACGCATACAGTAGGCTTGTCGACCAAGGGATTAGAAACGCATCTGCTGCTATTCTCAGAGGATGTGGTTGTCTGGAGCAGAACCTTGGTAGCTGACGGTTGAGTGGACTGGCAAAGAGGTCGATGGTTGGAAGACCCCACTTCAGGAAGATCTGTTGAACCACCAGGGGATTCAACTGCCATTCGTGTGTCTGCAGAATCCTGCTCAATCGGTCCGCCAGGTAATTTTCCTGGCCAGGGAGATAAACTGCCTTGAGAAGCATGCCATGTTTGACTGCCCACAAGCACAAGGCTTGAGCCTCCTGACACAGAAGTTGGGACCCTGTGCCTCCTTGCTTGTTCACATAGAACATTGCAACTTGATTGTCTGTCTGAACCAGAACAGACTGGTGAGAGAGGGCATGAGAGAAAGTTTGAAGAGCCAAACGGATAGCTCTCAACTCCAAGAGGTTGATCTGCTGTGCGACCTCCCAAGGGGACCAGAGGCCTTGGGTGCACGCCCCCTGGCAATGTGCACCCCAACCCTGAAGAGAAGCATCTGTTGTCAGCACCTGTGTTTGTGGCGGTGGCTGAAAAGGCACTCCTTGCAGTAGATTCGGAAGATGCAGCCACCATTGCAGGGAGGCCGCCAACAGTTTGGACACTCTTACTTTGTCTCCCAAGTGTCCTGTGGCCTGCAGCCACTGAGTTCTGAGGCCCCACTGAGCAGGCCTCATGTACAGACGTGCATTTGGATTAACATGGACCGTGGATGCCATGTGGCCTAATAGTCTCAGGAATTGCCTGGCGGAAACCAGAGAATTGCTGTGGAACTGTCTGGCCAAGTCCATTAGTCTGTGGGCTCTTTCCACAGGCAGATAAGCCTTTGCTTGAAGGGTATCCAGCTTTGCTCCGATGAACTCTGTGTTCTGTGAGGGGTGCAAAGTGGACTTTGCGAAGTTTATGACAAACCCCAGATGCTGTAGAAGGGAGACCGTGCGAAGAGTGGCTTGCCTGGTCTCCTGTGGAGACTGACCCCTGATGAGCCAGTCGTCCAGGTATGGAAAGACAAAGATGCCCTGGTTTCTGAGATAGGCCGCCACCACCGCTGGGCATTTGGTGAAAACCCTGGGTGTGGAGGTTAGACCAAATGAAAGTACTCTGTACTGAAAATGATTTCCTCCCACTACAAATCTGAGATATTGCCTGTGGTCTGGATGAATGAGGATGTGAGTATAAGCATCCTTTAGGTCTAAGGAGCATACCCAATCTCACTGCTGGAGGTAGGGCAGCAGTATTCCAAGGGTAAGCATCTTGAAGTTTTCCTTCACCAGGAACTTGTTGAGATTTCTCAAGTCTAGGATGGGCCTGAGGCCTCCTGTCCTTTTTGGTACCAGAAAGTACCTGGAATAGAAGCCTTGCCCTCTCAGGTGATGGGGCACCGGTTCCACCGCCTGCTCCTATAGAAGACTTGCCAACTCCTGAAGGAGTAAGTTCCTGTGCAGAGGGAGTCTTGGAGGCTCCCCTGGAAAGTAGGAGGGTGGTAACTGGGTGAAGTGGAGCAAATAGCCCCTCTGGACTATGCTAAGCACCCAGGTATCCCCTGTTATGGCTGACCTGTGGGCGTACAGAGTCAGCCGGCCTCCTGTGCTGAGAGGGGCCAGCTGAAGAGGAGAGGCTATACCACTGGAGTCAAAACCCCGCTCCCTGCTGTGCAGGAGCCAGAGCTGGTGGCTTGGGGGTTTTCTGCCTACTGGGCACATGTTGGTACCGGTATCGTCGGTGTCGGTACCGGTGTCTGTACCTGTAACAGGTGTTCTCCAGGAGCAGCAGGAATCAGTCCTCACATATGGGTGACATCGACGTCGATGGAGCCCCCATGCAGAGCATTTCCCCAGCTTTCTAAGAAAGCCTTTGGGAATACACCCACGCATGCGCGGTCCCCTTCCCGCCCAAAGGTGCCATCTTGCTCAGTCATATGACATAGCTAAAAGACAGCACAAAAAAACAACATGAACTATATACAACTGCAACTCCCAGGGGAGGAGGGAGGGTTGTGAGGACTGATTCCTGCTGCTCCTGGAGAACACCTGTTACAGGTGAGTAACTACTCTTTCTCCAGGACCAAGCAGGAAGTCAGTCCTCACATATGGGTGACTCCCTAGCTCTGGGCTACCAGGAACCCAGGCTGAAAAATAGAGCTACCTCTGTGAAGCCTCAGCATCAGGGAAAGAATTTTACTGAGAAGAGATCCACCGGTAGCCCAACAAGAGGGCTGGAGGGCAGGAGTTGCCTAAACCTCAAAGAGATTCCAGAGTACTGCCTGACCAAAAGCACTGTCCCTACGGGACTCCCTCTCCAGGCAGTAATGGGCTGCAAAGGTCTGGCTTGAGGACCAAGTTGCAGCCCTACAGATGTCTGCCAGTGGTACAGAATGGAGATGAGCTACTGATGCAGCCATTGCCCATACATGGTGGGCTGTGACTTGACCCTGCAAGGGAAGGTCTGCTGCCCTGTAAGCCCAAGTGATACAGTCCGCCACCCATATGGACAAGGTATGCTTGGAGACAGGCAACCCCAAGTTATTTGGGTCAAAGGAGACGAAGAGCTGAGTAGCCCTTCTATGACCCTTAGTACGCTCAATGTAGAAAGACAAGGCCCTTCTACAGTCCAGGGTATGCAGGACTTCCTCAGCTCGGCTGGCATGGGGCCTAGGGAAGAATGTTGGAAGAACCACCTCCTGATTGAGGTGGAAAGAGGAGACTACCTTAGGGAGGAACTTAGGATGAGTCCTAAGGACTACCCTGTTCCTATAGAAGCGAGTGTATGGCCTGTCACAGACCAGGGCTTGAAGTTCACTCACTTGCCTGGCCGAGGACAGTGCCACCAGGAAAAGAGCCTTCCAAGAAAGGAAGCGGAGAGGACACGTAGCCATCGGCTCAAAGGGAGGGCGAGTAAGCTGCTGCAAGACCACATTCAACTCCCACTCAGGGGCTGGTGGACGGAGAGGAGGCTTTAGCAAGAGCAAGCCTCTGAGGAAGCGGGACACCAAGGGGTGAACCAATAAAGAGTGCCCTTCCACCAGTGAGTGGTGGGCTGCCAGAGCAGAAAGGTGTACCCGAACAGAATTGGACTTAAGACCCTGATTAGACAAGTGCAACAGGTACTGAAGCACCACTGGCACAGGACAGGAGAAAGGGTTCTCCTGGCGTTGGTCACACCACAAGGAGAACCGTTGCCACTTCAGGGCATAGGTCTTTCTGGTGGATTGCTTCCTAGAGGCCAAGACCACCTCTTCAACTTCCTGAGGCAGGTCCCAGGGAGCCAGCACTACCCTTGCAGCCTCCAGGCCATCAAATTGAGAGTTTTGAGATTGGGGTGCAGAAGGGAACCCTGATCCTGAGAAAGAAGGTCGGATTGCAACCCCAGAGGGAGTGGGATGTCCACCGCCAGCTGTAACAGAAGCAGGAACCAGGGCTGTCTCGGCCATCTGGGGGCTACGAATATGACCGAGGCCCTGTCCCTTTGAATCTTGAACAAAGTTCGGGCCACCAGGGGCGTGGGAGGAAACGCATACAGGAGGCCCTTGGACCATGATATCAGGAAGGCGTCCGCTGCCAATCTCGTGGGATGCGGGTGCCTGGAGCAGAACTGAGGCAGCTGCCGGTTCAGGGGACTGGCAAAGAGGTCTATGAATGGAAGTCCCCATTTCAGGAAAATGTTGTGAACCACCAAAGGGTGCAGTTGCCATTTGTGAGGCTGTAGAACCCTGCTCAATCTGTCTGCCAGGAAATTTTCGTGGCCAGGAAGATAGACTGCCCTGAGCAGCATATGGTGTCGAAGCGCAAAAGAGCAGAGGGCCTGTGCCTCCTGACACAGGAGTCTGGACCCCGTGCCCCCTTGTTTGTTCACATAGAACATCGCCACCTGGTTGTCTGTCTGCACCAAGACGGATTGGTGGGCCAGGGTGTGAGAGAAGGCCTTGAGGGCTAAGCGTATCACCCTGAGTTCCAGGAAATTGATTTGTTGCGTGGCCTCCCATGGAGACCACAGGCCCTGTGTGCACTTGTCCAGACAGTGTGCACCCCAGCCCTGCAAGGATGCATCGGTTGTGAGTACCACAGTGGAAACAGGTACCTGAAAAGGAATTCCCTGTAGAAGATTGGGGGGGGGGGGGGTGAAGCCACCACTGCAGGGAGTTCAGGAAGGGTTTGGAACCCTTACTTTGTCTCTTAGGCTTCCTGTAGCCTGCCTCCACTGAGGTCTGAGACACCACTGTGCAGGCCTCATATTCAGGCGAGCATTGGGAGTCACATGTACTGTCGATGCCATGTGGCCCAGGAGCCTTAGACAGAGTCTGGCAGAAACCAGTGGGTTGTTTAGGAACTGGCTGGCCAAGTCCATCAGCCTTCCCGCTCTGTCTGCTGGCAAGTAAGCCTTTGCTTGCAGGGAGTCTAACCGTGCTCCTATGAACTCTAGGCTCTGGGAAGGGAGCAAAGTGGACTTTGCGAAGTTTATGACAAAGCCTAGTTGCTGAAGGAGAGACAGTACGGAGGGTGGCATGTCTGGCCTCCTGGCGAGTCTGACCCCTGATGAGCCAGTCGTCCAGGTAGGGAAAGACAAAAATACCCTGGTTTCTCAAGTAGGCCGCCACCACCGCTAGGCACTTTGTGAAGACCCATGGGGCGGAAGTCAGGCCAAAGGACAGTACCCTGTACTGAAAGTGGTTTCCTCCCACCATGAACCTTAGGTATTTTCTGTGGTCTGGATGAATGAGGATGTGAGTGTATGCATCCTTCAGATCTAAGGAGCACAGCCAATCTCCCTGCTGGAGGTATGGCAGCAGTGTTCCAAGAGTAAGCATCTTGAACTTTTCCTTTTCCAAGAACTTGTTGAGATTTCTCAAGTCCAGAATGGGCCAGAGACCTCCAGTTCTCTTTGGCACAAGAAAATACCTGGAGTAGAAGCCCTGCCCCAGGAGGTGGGGAGGTACAGGCTCTACCGCCCTGTCTTGAAGCAGACTTTGCAGTTCCTGGAGAAGGAGTTTGTGATGCAGAGGAGGCCTTGGAGGCTCCCCTGGGAAGTAGGAGGGGGGTACTTGGGTGAAATGGAGCAGATAGCCCTTCTGGACGATGCTCAATACCCAAGCATCTTTTGTGATGAGTGGCCACTGGTGGGCAAACAGAGCCAACCGACCTCCCGTGCTGAGGCGGCCCAACAGATGTGGAGAGGCATGCAGTGGGAGTCAAAAACCCCTCCCTGCTGAGTAGGAGCAGGAGCTGGAGGTTGGGGGCTTTCTGCCTACGGGGCCCATGTCCCTGGCCCCTTGGCCTGCTGACCCTGCTGGGGAGGCCTGGTAACGAGGGAAAGGTTTGTAGGCAGATGCCTTTCTTGGGTAAAAGGTCTTTTTCCCCGAGCCCTTCTTCTTATGAGAAGGGGCAGAAGTTTTCCTGGACAACCTTGTCCTTGTCAGAGTCTCAGTCTCGAGCTCTGCGGCCTTTTCGGACATGGGGTTGCCGAAGAGGTTTTCACCCTGGCATGGGACATCGACCAACTTGTCCTGTACCCATGGCTCGAGGTCCGATGACTGTAGCCATGCCTGGCGTCGAGCACCGATGCCGGCCGTCGCTACGCGGGCCGAAGCCTTGAAGCCATCGTAGGCCGCCCGGGAGATGAATTTGGAGCATTCCCGGATCCCCGAGGACAAGGACTGGAACCTCTGCAAAGGTTCCCCGGAGAGGCCAGCCGAGAACCCGGCTATGTCCTTAGCCAGGTCCCGCAAGTACATGCCCATGTACAGCTGGTAGGCCTGGACACGGCAAGCAAGCATCGAGCCCTGGAAGCACTTTCTGCCGATGGCATCTAGGCTTCGGGCCTCCCTGCCGGGGGGGCACCATGGAGTGCATCTTCTGGCTCTTCAGAAGATGCATGGCCGATTCCACAACCATAGAATGGTGCGGCAGCTGCGCCATTTGGAACCCAGGGCTCTTCCGGACTCGATACATGGAATCGATCCGCTTGCTCAAAATCGGCGCCGAGGCCGGTGCCTCCCACATTCAGAAGAGCAGCCGTTCCAGCATCGGAGGAACCGGCACAGTAAAGGCCTCCCTCGGGGGAGAGTCATACTGGAGGGCATCGAGCTCCTCGGCTCGAGGCTCCTCCTCGGGATCCGCAGGAACATTCAAGGCCTTGGCCATGTCCCTTACAAACTCCGAGAACCGGGTGTCCTCCGGTGGGGACCTACTTCGGGGCTCAGACTGCGGCGAGTCCGAAGGGACACACCGAGTCTGAAAGGTATCGGGGGACTCCTTGTCCTCCGTTTCTCATGCAGACTCATCCGAGGAAGAGTTGAGGGGCTCCGACTGCGCGGGGTCTGGCAACACCTGCCCCGACACCGGGGCCATCGGCGTCGATGCCCTCGGTCCCGAATGGGAGGTCGAGGGAGACCGTGACCGAGACCGGACTCGGGCCTTCATGGCTTCGAGAACCGGCTCTGTCTCCGGGGTCAACTTAGACATCGACGTCCTGGTGGTCGGGGCAGATGCACCAGTCAGGCTGGCCATCAGCACCTGCTGCTGATCCATGAAGGCAGACAGTCTGCACTCCAAGGCTGTCAGCCTGAGTCCAAGCTCAGGAGACGCAGCAGCCACCGACTCGGGCCCCGGCGGTGCCGGGCCCGACGTCGGCTCCCTGGGAGGAGAGTCCTCGAGGACAACAGGACTTACGTGCTCGACGGATTCCGGCTCTACACGGGATACCTTAGTTGGCTTCTCCAGCTCCAAAGGCCCGGGGTTGCGGTCAGGGGTCCGAGACTTGGCCTTCGAGGAACCAGAGGCTTCCTCCGACGCCGCCCTCATGAGCTTTCTCTTCCTCTTATGCTCCCAACTGGGGGACCCCCTTTCAGAGGAACCCCGACAAAGCTTGGGGTCAGACTCCCGAGACGTCGAGGCCTCTGACGAGGTCCGGGCTCGTCCGGAGGCAGAGTCAGAAAAAATCCTCTCCTTCTGATGCTGCCGGCTTCTGAGTGCTTTGGTGGACATTTTGCCACATGGGACACAGACCTTGGGATCATGGTCCGGCCCGAGGCAACGCAGGCAGCAGTCGTGTGTGTCGGTAAGAGACATGAGCTTCTTACAACGATCACACTTTTTAAAACCACTGGAGGCCATCGTGGAAAAAAGGGCCCCCGTGAGGTCAAAAGACCGGTCCTCCAGGGAAAAAGAAAAAAAGAGCACGAACGCGTGCCACGAAGGGCAAAAAAACAAAAAATAAAAATCGGGTCGATACCGGAGCACTGAACCCAGGCGGGAAGGGGAACCGGCGTCAAACCGGAGAAAAAGAGCGCGAAAAATTGCAGAAAAAAAATCAAACTTTTCCGGGTGACAGGGACAGACATCTGTTGGGCTCCACGGAAAAAGAAAGACTGAGCAAGATGGCACCTTTGGGCGGGAAGGGGACCGCGCATGCGTGGGTGTATTCCCAAAGGCTTTCTTAGAAAGCTGGGGAAATGCTCCGCATGGGGGCTACATCAATGTCAATGTCACCCATATATGAGGGCTGACTTCCTACTTGGTCCTGGAGAAAAGAAATTTAAAGACGGAATTTTCTTTGGTGACAGGGAATAGATCCTGTCGGCTCCGTGGAAAACGAAGAACTGAAGAGGGACAGTTGGAAAGGCGGGAAGGCAGTGTGCATGTGCTGAGGGATGCTCCCAAAAGTGTTCCTACTGGACACTGGGGAGCGTTCCCGCGCAGGCTCCGTCGGTACCGGCGATACCCCTATGTGAGGACTACATTCCTGCTTGTTCCTGGAGATAAGCTAGAAGGATGCTTGGGTGCATATGGAGAGGAATGGCTAGCAGAAAAAAGGAGGTGATAATGCCTCTGTATAAGTCTTTGGTGCGACCTCATTTGGAGTATAGTGTGCAATTCTGGAGACCACACCTTCAAAAGGATGTGAACAGGATGGAGTCAGTGCAGAGGGTGGCTACTAAAATGATTAGTGGTCTTCATTATAAAGCATATGAGGACAGACTTAAGGATCTTAATACTGTATGTACACCTTAGAGGAAAGGCGGGATAGAGGTGATATGAAAGGCATACAGCAGGCCCCCTGACCAAGGGATCAGGAACGCATCTGGCGCTGTTCTCAAGGGATGCGGTTGCCTGGAACAGAACTAGGGTAGTTGCCTGTTGAGCGGACTGGCAAAAAGATCCATGGTTGGAAGACCCCACTTCAGAAAGATCTTTTGCACTACCAGAGGATCCAACTGCCACTCATGAGGCTGCAGGAGTCTGCTGAGTCTGTCCGCCAGGTAGTTTTCCTGGCCTGGGAGGTAGACTGCCCTGAGGGTCAAGCCCTGGGTGACAGCCCAGGAGCAGAGAGCTTGTGCTTCCAGGCACAGAAGTCTGGATCCCGTGCCTCCCTGCTTGTTCACGTAGAACATAGCCACCTGGTTGTCCGTCTGAACTAGGACAGACTGGTGAGAAAGGATCTGAGAGAAAGTCCGCAAGGCCAGCCAAATGGCCCTCAATTCCAACAGGTTGATCTGCTGGGCGGCCTCCCATGGAGACCACAGGCCTTGGGTGCAGGCTCCCTGGCAGTGAGCCCCCCAGCCCTGCAGGGAAGCATCGGTTGTCAGGACCTGAGTGTGTGGGGAGGCCTGAAAAGGAACACCCCTGACCAGATTTGGGAGATGCCGCCACCAGCGTAAGGAGTCCATCAAGGGTTTGGACACCTTTATTCTGTCTGACAACTTCCCTGTGGCCTGCAGCCACTTCATCCTGAGGTACCACTGAGCCGGCCTCATGTGCAGCCGGGCATGTGGGGTGACATGCATTGTGAAAGCCATGTGACCTAAGAGCCGGAGGAAGTTTCTGGCCGAGACCAGAGAGTCCGCCCAAAACTGACCGGCCAACTTTATCAGCCTGTGAGCTCTGTCCACAGGCAAAAAGGCCTTTGCTTGGAGGGTATCCAACCTGGCCCCTATGAATTCCATGTCTTGTGAGGGGACCAAAGTAGACTTTGGGAAGTTTATAACGAACCCCAGGTGCTGAAGCAGGGATATGGTTCTGCAGGTGGCCTGCCTGGCCTCTTGTGGAGACTGGCCTCTGATTAGCCAGTCATCCATGTAAGGGAACACAAAGATCCCCTGGTTCCTGAGGTAGGCCGCAACCACCGCTAGGCATTTTGTAAAAACCCTGGGGGCGGAGGTGAGGCCAAAAGGAAGCACTCTGTACTGGAAGTGCTTTCCTCCCACCACATATCTGAGGAATTGTCTGTGGCTTGGATGGATGAGGATGTGAGTATAAGCATCCTTCAGATACTAAGGAGCATAGCCAATCTCCCTGCTGGAGGTAGGGCAGTAAGATTCCAAGGGTAAGCATCTTGAACTTTTCCCTCTCCAGAAACTTGTTCAGATTTCGCAGGTCGAGGATGGGTCTGAGGCCTCCTGTTCTTTTTGGTACCAGGAAGTACCTGGAATAGAATCCTTGCCCTTCCAGGTGGTGAGGCACCAGTTCCACTGCCTGGTCCCTCAATAGACCTTCCAACTCCTGAAGGAGTAGGTTTCTGTGCAGAGGGGGTCTTGGAGGCTCTCCTGGAAAGTAGGAGGGGGGGTATCTGGGTGAAGTGGAGCAGATAGCCCCTTTCGATGATACTTAACACCCAAGTATCCCCTGTGATGGCTGGCCACCTGTCTGCGTACAGGGTCAGCCGAGCTCCTGTGCCCTGGAGAGGAGGAGAGGCTATGCTGACATAGTCAAAAAACCCCTCCCTGCTGAGCAGGAGCCGGAGTAGGAGGCTTGGGGGACTTCTGCCTACGGGGCCCATGACCCTGCCCCTTGGCCTGCTGGCCCTGTTGGGGAGCTGCAGAGGCCTGGTAGTGAGGGTAGGTTTTATAGGCAGTGGCCTTCCTCGGGTAAAAGGTCTTTTTTCCCCCGAGCCCTTCTTTTTCTGAGAAGGGGCAGAGGTCTTCCTGGACAGCCTTGTCTGGGTAAGAGTCTCGGTCTCGAGCTCTGCAGCCTTTTCGGCCATGGGCTTGCCAAAGAGGTTTTCACCTTGGCAAGGGACATCGACCAACTTGTCCTGTACCCACGGCTCGAGGTCCGAGGATTGTAGCCAGGTCTGATGGCGTGCACCGATGCCAGCCCCTGCTACTCGGGCCGAAGCCTCAAATCCATCGTAGGCTGTTCGAGAAATAAACTTCGAGCACTCTCGAATACCAGAAGACAAGGCCTTGAACCTCTGCAAAGGTTCCTCGGACAGACAAGCAGAGAACCCGGCAATCTCCTTTGCCAGGTCTCGAAGGTACATGCGCCCATGTACAGCTGGTAGGTCTGGATGCGGCAAACAAGCATAGAGCCCTGGAAGCACTTTCTACCGAGGGCATCCAGGTTCCGGGCTTCCTGCCAGGAGGCACCGAGGAGTGCATCTTCTGACTCTTCAGGCGATGCATGGCCGATTCCACCACCATGGAATGGTGCGGTAGCTGTGCCCTCTGAAACCCGGGGCTCTTGCGGACTCAATAGATGGAATCGAACCGCTTGCTTAGAACCGGCATCGAGGCCAGTGCCTCCCACATGTGGAAGACCAACCGCTCCAGCATCGGAGGAACCAGGACAGTAAAGGCCTCCTTGGGAGGAGAGTCATACTGCAGAGCCTCGAGCTCCTCGGCTCGAGGCTCTTCCTCGGGGTCCGCCAGGAATGCCAATGCCTTGGCCATATCCCGTACGAAATCCGAGAACCTAGTATCCTCTTGGGGGGGGGGGGGGGGTACCTAGTCCGAGGCTCGGTGAGTCCGAAGGGACACACCGAGTCCGGAAGGTGTCAGGGGACTCCTCCTCCTCTGTCTCCCATGCCGATTCATCCAAGGAGGAATCGAGTGGCTCCGAGCGGGCAGGCGGGCACCAACGCATTGCGCCCCGACACCGAGGGAACCGGCGTCGACGACCTCGGTCCCGAACGGGAGGCCGAGGGTGACTGCGGCCGAGGATCGACTCGAGTTCGCATGGTCTCGAGGATCGGCTCGGCCTCCGGGGTCGACTTGGATGTCGATGTCCCGGTGGTCGGGGCAGATGCGCCGGTGAGACCAGTGATCAGCACCCGCTGCTGCTCCATGAAGACAGACAGTCTGCTCTCCAAGGCCGTCAACCTGAGTCCAAGCTCAGGAGACCCAGCAGCCTCCGATCCGGGCCCCGACGGCATCGGGCCCGACATCGGCTCCCCCGGAGGAGAGTCCACGAGGACTACAGTACTCACGTGACTCAGGGCCTCCGACTCTAAACGAGGATGCTTGGCAAGCCTCTCCGACTCCGAAGACCCGGGACGGCGATCGGGGCTATGCGACCTGGCCCTCGAGGAACCAAGAGCGTCCACTGATGCCGCCCTCACGGGTTTCTTCTTCCTTCGGTGCTCCCTCGAGGGGGACTCCCTTTCAGAGGAGCCCCGACGATGCTCGGGGTCAGACTCCTGAGATGTCGAGGCCTCTGACGAAGTCCGGACCCGTCCAGAGGCAGACTCGGAGAAGATCCTCTCACGCTGGTGCTGACGGCTCCGCAATGCCTTGGAAGACATTTTGCCATAGGGACTGCAGACCGTAGAATCGTGGTCTGGACCCAGGCACCGGAGGCAGCAGTCGTGTGTGTCGGTGAGAGACATCAGTTTCTTGCACCGATCACATTTCTTAAAGCCACTGGCAGCCATCGGGGGAAAAAGGGCCCCTGCAAGATCAAAAAATTGGGCTGCCAGGGAAAAGAAAAAAGGCACGAACGCAGTCTCTAAGAAAAAAACCGAAAAAGAGGGATCCCGGCTCGGCACCAGTGTACCGAGTCCAGGCAGGAAAGGAACCGAAGTCAAACCGATGAAAAACTCGACCCAACACAGGAAAAATCAACTTTTTTCACGGGTGACAAGGACAGGCGTCCGTAGGGCTCCGCAGAAAAAAGCAGACTGAGCAAGATGGCACCTTTGGGCGGGAAGGGGACCGCGCATGCGTGCCTGCATTCCCAAAGGCTTTCTTTGAAAGCTGGGGAAATGCTCCGCATGTGGGCTCCGTCGACGCCGACGTCACCCATATGTGAGGACTGACTTCCTGCTTGGTCCTGGAGAATCACCCGTTGTCGAATGCGTGAGGCATGCTCACTCAGCCTAGTTTTAATCTATCACATAGTACGTCCTACATACCACAAAGGGCACTTGCACCAGATAACATAAACCACAAATGTAGAAGTGCAAGTCGTAGACCATCCTCTGTGGTATATACGATTAGTGTGTGGGTGAGTCCAGGAAACCCCCGAAACAGTATTGGCACAAAACCATTCTGACAGGGAGAACGACCCCGCGATCCAACGGGGTGCATAGGTCTATCAACGGAAACAGTGGATTTAACCAAAAGATCACGCAAGGTAGATGCTTTAGTGAAGGCAGTCATCAAAGGTTGCTGAAAACATGAGTGAACTGACAAAACCGACCAATGTTTGCGAAGAATGCCCACAACCGCAGAACTATGCTCCATGTAGGGAAGAATTCCCACCGTCCTTTCTCCAGTGGTATCACCCAAATTCGAAATAGATGGCTGAAGCAGCCATTCACGATGCGTATAACGTGCCCTGTTGTAAGCCCGATCCACCACCGAAGAGGGATAACCTCTATTAATCAAACGGTGCTTCAACTCACGGGCATGATGTCACTCAAATGACATAGCTTAGGCAAAGGACAAAAAGGTAAAGGAGGCAACTCCAAGGGGAGGAGGGAGGTTTGCAAGGACTGATTCCTGCTGTCCCTGGAGAACACCTGTTTCAGGTGAGTAACTATACTTTCTCCAGGAACAAGCAGGAAGTCAGTCCTCACATATGGGACTCCCTAGTTCCTGGTTGTTGGGGCCTGAACCACGACAGCAGCAGCAGCAACTCAAAGGAGTGGAGGAGTGGCCTAGTGGTTGGGGCAAGGTACTTCAGGCCGGAAGGTCGGGGGTTCAAATCCCACTAGAGGACAGCAACCTTGGGCCAGAAGGACTGGGGTTTCTAGTCCCACAGGTGCTCCTTGTGGTCTTGGGCAAGCCACTTAACCCTCCATAGCCCATGTTCCCTGTAAAATAGTTATCTCCAAGTTATAATGCCCTGTTCAATGTAATTTCAGTTTGTTCAATGTAAACCGCACTGATGCAGAATAGCGCGGTATGTAAGAGAATGTAAATAAATAAATAGAGGAGGTCATGAGTTACAGAAGGTGAGTCCCTACCAAGTGTCCAGCATCACCATAACTCCGGTAGCCTGAACACTGAAAGGTTGAAGGACAGGAGTTGCCTATACACCGAGAATGTTTCTGATCACTGCCTGGCAAAAGGCACTATCCCTATGGGACTCACTCTCAAGGCAGTAGTGGGCTGCGAACATATGGACTGAAGACCACGTGGCAGCCTTACAAGTTTCTTGCACTGGCACTGCGCATAGGTTGGCCATTGATGTGGCCATAGCTCGCACACGATGAGCAGTGATCCGGTGCTCCAGAGAGAGGCCAGCTCGCTCATAAGTGAGGGCAATGCAGTCCGCCACCCAGGAGGACAGCGTTCGCTTGGTCACAGGTAGCCCCAGTCTACTGGGGTCATAGTGAAAAGCTGAGGAGCTTTTTGATGGGCCTTGGTCCTTTGTAAATAAAAGAACAGGGCCCTCTTGCTGGCATGCGGCCGTGGGACGAAGTTGGGGAGAACTACATCCTGATTGAGGTGAAAAGCGGACACCACCTTTGGGAGAAATCTGGGGTCCATACGAAGCACCACCCTGTTCATATAAAACCTGGTATAGGGTGGGTCTGCAACCAGGGCCTGCAGCTCGCTTACTCTGCGAGTGGATGTCAATGCCATCAAGACGGCCACCTTCCAAGAGAGGTGTCTCATGTGGCAGATGGCCAAAGGCTTGAACGGTAGCCTAGTAAGCTGGGAGAGCACCACATTGAGCTCCCATTCCGCTGCCGGAGGGCGGAGAGGAGGCTTGGATAGCAGGAAGCCCCTGAGGATTTTGGAGACCAATAGCTGACCTGAGAGGAGTTTCCCCTCTATCGGATGATGGTTAGCCGCTATGGCACTGAGATTAACTCTCAACAAGTTAGATTTCAAGCCCGAGTATGAGAGATACATTAAATTACTGCAGCACGAGCTTTAGATGACAGGAGAATGGGTTCTCATTCCTCTCCGCACACCAGACAGAGAACCTCCTCCACTTGAAAGCGTAAGCAGGTCCTGTGACCAGGAGATCAGGAAGGCGTCTGCCGCCAGCCTTCTGTGGTATGGCCAGGGAGAGCAGAATTTGGGCAGCTGTGAGTTGGCCGGGGAGGTGAACAGGTCCAGCCAGGGTCTCCCCCAGAGGTGGAAAAGCCTCCAGGCCACTTTTGGGTCCATGCACCACTTGTGAGGCCGAAGGACCCTGATGAGGTTGCCTGCTGAGGTTGCCGGGCAGTTGTCCTAGCCCGATAAGTACACCGCCCTCAGAAGGATATGATTGCGCACGGCAAAGAAGTGGAAGGCCATTGCCTCCTGACAGAGGGAGTAAGAGCCTGTACCCCACTGCTTGTTCACACAGAACCTGGCAGCCTGATTGTCTGTCTGTATGAGGACTGGAAGGTTGCTCAGAAGGTGGTGGAAGGCCTGAAGGGTCAGGAAGATGGCCCTGAGCTTGAGGATTTGCAGGAGGGATTCCTCTGGGGACTAGGTGCCCCGAGTACACTGGCCCTCGCAATGTGCACCCCAGCCCATGAAGGAGGTGTCTGTCACCATGATCCTCTGAGGGATCGGTGCCTGGAAGGGAATCCCTGCCCTGAAGTGATGTAGGGACTGCCACCAGGTGAAGGAGGCTGCCAGCTGCTGGGTGACCTTCACTCTGTCCCTCTGCCTGCCTGTTGCCTGCGCCCACTGGGAACAGAGGCACCACTGGGTTGCCTGCTTATGCAGGCAGGCCAGAGGCATAATGTGAACTGTTGAGGCCATGTGGCCTAAGAGGCGGAGAGGTAGGCGAGCCCTGCACCGAACTGGAGCCCTGCATCTCCCTTGCCAGCAGCATCAGGTGGTGGGCTCTTCCACAGGCAGAAAGGCCCTGACCCTCAGAGTGTTCAGCTGGGCTCCTATGAATTCCAGGTTTTGGGCTGGGAAGAGGCTGGACTTGGGGGTAGTTGACGATGAACCCTAAATGCTGCAGGGTATGGATAATGAGCCTAGGCCCCTGTCCCTGGCCTTTTGGCTGTGAGGCCTGATGAGGCTGCCCTGAGTAAGACTGGTAGTGGCCAGCCTGGGAGTAGCCCTTTTTCCCCAAGGATTTTTCCCTTGGAAGGGCCGAGGTCTTTTTGGACAGCCTCTGCCTGGTCGCTACCTTGGCCTCAATTTCTGCAGCCTTATCAAATATCAGTTTCCCAAATAGGTTCTCCCCATTGCAGAGGACATCCAGGAACATTTCCTGTATCCACTGCTTGAGGTACGAGGTCTGTAGCCATGCCTGGTGCTGGGTACCGATGCCAGCGGCTGCAACCCTAGCTGAAGACTCAAACCCATCGCAGACGGCCCGGGAGAGGAATTTGGAACAGTCCTGGTTGCCCGCTGCTAGGGAATGGAACCTTTGCAGAGGTTCCCCGGCAAGGACCACTGAGAACCCTGAGAGTTCCTGTATCAGGCACTCAAGGTACATAATGTACAATTCGTATGCCTGTATTCGGCATCCAAGCATGGCACCCTGGGGTAGCACTTGTGCCCCATGGCGTTGACGGCCTGGGCCTCCCTGCCAGGGGGAACTGAAGAGTAGGTCTTTTGACTCTTCAGTTTTTGCATGGAGGACTCGATCACCATCGAGTTGTGGGGGAGATGAGGCTTATAGAACCTGGGACCCTTCCGAACGTGATAGATGGCATCCAGGCGCCGACTGACCACCGGCACCGAGGCCGGGGACTCCCATATCCGGAGGAGAAATCTCTTGAGGATGGGTCGAACTGGCACTGTGAGAGTCTCCTCAGGAGGGGATTCATTGTAGGATCTTGAGCTCGGATCAAAAGTCGTGAAAGGCCACGTCCTCAGGCAGGGAGTGGTGCCAAGGTTCCAGGAGAGACAGCTCAGAGGGGACGTCCTGGTGTCAGGAGGTCTCCGGGAGGCCTCGTCCTTGGTTTCCCAGTCGGAGCCTAAGGGTGTCGAGGAGTCAGCCCCGGGGGAGGCTCCAAGGGACCGAACTCCCCCCCCCCGGAGGACCTGGAGTTGGACTCCCAGAAACTCACCAGAGAGGACCAGAACCCCGAGGAGCATGATCGAGATCTTGATCGACGCTGAGGACTTACCTGAAGCCGGTGGCACTCGGTGCCCTGTTCAACGCCCGGAGGCTCCCCCAAGGCCGGGGGGGCCCATTGTCGGGGCCGATGATGGGGACCTGACATCAACACCAGCTGCAAGGCCAAGATGGAGGAGAGGGTCTGCTCCATGGCTGCCATGTGTGACTTGAGTCCTGATGGCTGTGCAGCACTTGGCGTGGACACCAAAGGCCTCGGGTCCGACGCCGGCACTCTGGAGAGTACATCTTCGAGGAGGACTATAGGCTCACGTGTACTGGTGTGGTCTCTGCCGGCTGAGGACTCTTGTCTCGAGACTTTCTGAGGGTGCTGCTCAGAGTCGCCCGAGTCCCGTCGAGGGACCTTACGAGGTTTGATCGGAGGCACTTCCTTCGGGATCTTCTTCTTCTTTTTGGGAGGGTTCAGGGCTGCAGCGGAGGAGGAGCCGCTGCCATGGGACTCAGAGGATGCCCAGACCTCTCTCAAAGGACTGGTTTTGGGGCTCGGCAATGGGGAAGTTGGGGCAGAGTCAGACCTTGGGAAAAGCTTCCCCTGCAACTCAGACCGCCTCCTGTTAGTTTTAGGGGTCATAGCCTGGTACCATTCAAGATAGCACTGTTGTGGTCCAGGCCCAGGCAAAGGATGCAGCAGTCATGAGTGTCAGTGACTGAGATAGTCTGACTGCAGCGGTCTCATTTCTTGAACCCACCGGGAGTCTTCATGGGAGTACACCCATCCAGGGTCGAGGACTCCCAGGCAAAAAATGGTGTAAAGGCCGGTCGAGGTGGAACCTCGAGGAAACATGAAAAAAAGGGTAGCCGAGATCGGCACCGAAGGTACTGCCTCAAGGCGGGAAGGGAACCGATTTGCAAATCAGACAAAGGAAAGGAATTAAAGAGCTTTTCTGGGAGAGTAGAGTATCACATCTATAGGGCTCCACGAAAGAAAGGAGACTGAGCAAGATGACACCCTTGGGCAAGAAGGGGACCATGCTTGCGTGGAGGCATTCCCAAAGGCTAAGTTGACAACTCTATAGAGCACTATGGTCACATCACATAACCTAAGAGAATGGATAACAGCACTCCAATCCTCCCAAACAACTGAATATATATAAAATATGATTCTAGCACCACTGTAAATAGCCCACCCTGTATATAGCTCAAACAAATCAAGCACCCAACACATCCCTCACACAACTAAGTTTTATCCTCACTGCATGTACAACACACACACTTTACCTGATTGCTTGCTGTGATACCACCTTGATTATTAAGATAAGGCGGTTTAGAAATACTGTTAAATAAATAAATAAATAAATAAATGGTTCCGGGACTGGACTAGAGGGACGCAAAGGAATTAAAGAACTTTTCTGGGAGAGTAGAGTATCACATCTATAGGGCTCCACGAAAGAAAGGAGACTGAGCAAGATGACACCCTTGGGCAAGAAGGGGACCATGCTTGCGTGGAGGCATTCCCAAAGGCTTTCTTTGAAAGCTGGGGAAATGCTCCGCGTGGGCTCCATCGGTGCCAACGTCACCCATATGTGAGGACTGACTTCCTGCTTGTTCCTGGAGAATGTTATTTATGTTCATTCTTCAGGATGTTTGCAATGCTCCTAGGACAGATCAATCACAGCAAGGATAGCAACAATCCTGACAATCATGCCAATATCTTGGATCCAGCTGTTTATATATCAGTATGAAATCTTTGTGCCTTATGGTCTCCCAGGGGAGATAATAAAGACGAGGGCAGTATCTGAATTCAAGAAAGCATGGGACAAATACAGAAAATCTCTAAAAGAAAAAAGGGGACTATAGTAGTTGATATGGAAAGGCAGACTAGATAGGCCATATGGTCTTTTTCTGCCAACATGTTTCCATGATTCTATATAGTGTAAGCTCTGCTTATTTGTTCCTCTGAGCCCAGTCCCGGGCTCAGAACCTCCAAGCTGCTTGGAGACTGAAAGTACTGGTGAAAGGGGGCGGATCTAGCCTATTTGTACCAGTGACATCACGACGATGACATCTTTCAGTCTCCAAAGCTGCTGGTGGAGGTTGACAACTCTATGTTTCCGGGACTGGACTAGAGGGACGCAAAGGAACGATGCTTGAGGAGCCTGTCTGACGTATAATGTTTTATCTGAGAAGAAATATTTATGGTGTGAATGTGTGTGAGTTCCCAGAAAGTATGTGTTAGCTGAATGGCTGTTTTGTTATAGTAAAGAAAAGTGCAGTCTAATGTATTCGTTTTCAGAGGCCTGTGGGTACAGTGTCATCTCCTTTCCGGCTCTCTGTCTACAATTAGCTGAGCCCTCTCAATAAATACACAGTATAAGTAGTCACCTGCTCCGAGGCAGATATTAAATAGTCTGCCATGAGTAAGGAGCATGGAGGGTGAGCGTACCATGTTATTTACAGTATTATGCACATAATAAATTCTCATTTGCACAGGAAGCTCCTTAATTTACATGTTTGGACATGCAATGCAATCTCTACCCTAGTAGGGCTCAGAATGAATTACAATGATTAAAAATTACAAGTTTCAACGCATTAGATAATATAGAAGACAGATATGTGCCGCTGGCCTGGTCTATCTGGTGATTTTTCAGCAACCTAAGCAGGGAGAAAGGAGAAAAGAGGAGTTCAGGTCAAGAATGGCTGGAGTTTGGATATCTAGGGGAGTCAATGATTTTATGCAAGCAGTCCTTTGGGATTTAGTCCAGGTGCATCCCCAGGGACTTTGCACTATTCTTCTTAAGCAGCCTATTGGGACCTAACAGCAACATTGCAGAGACATACACAGTTTTTTTTTCACTCAAGCCGATTGGACATTTGGGAATGGGGTCTATCGAACACTCAGGCATAGCTGGTGGGGTGTGGTGTCACTGATGCAGGGATCAAGACCTGGGAGTACACAGTGGCATGTATATGGAGGCTGCACTGCTGTTGAAAAAGAAAGACAAAGTAAATAATAAGCATGGGGCCTCCGAGCCACTGCAGGTCTCAAAGCCCTAGCTGCAATTCCCATCACCTCTTTTAGCACAGTCTAACACAAGAAGGGGAAAGGAAGAAATAGAGAGCAGATGCTGGATAGGGTGTAGGGAAAAGATAGACATAGAGAGCAGATGCTAGATGGGATGGGGAAAAGATAGCAACAGATTGGAGACACTGGAGTGGGATGGGGAGAAGAGTGATAGAAGGCAGATAATGGATGGGGGAGAAGAGATAAAGGGCAAGTGAAAAGACGAGGGAGGAGTCTTAGATTTTTAGCTGGGAAATTGCAGGAATTTAAGTATTTGGGAGAGGGAGGGCTAGGGAAATAGGGAATGGGAGAATGTGAAGAAGTGACAAGCTGAAAATGCCTGTGCGGGGAGGGGGCAGGGGTGAGTCGATAATGGGAACTACTGAGTGCATGGGTAAGGAGGATGGCATCAACAGCTCAGGGGAAGGGGAATTCCAGAATGCAGGTAGGGAGTATAACAGGGACTTTGTGACTGCAGAGGAAATGCAGAAAGTGGAGTTTCACAATTGAGAGGGAAGGAAAGTAAGAACAGAGAGGAAAGATGGGCTAGGTTGGGTAATAGAGCAGAAGGCAGAAAGCCACAAGATGGATAAGAGGTAAAAAGAAGATTGATAACTGAGAAGGAAAAAAGGGGGCAAGATTTGAAGAGATGGGATAGGGGAGATGGATGAGAAAGATCAAAGATGGGAAGGTGTGAAGGAGAATGCAACACAATAAAAAAGGAGAGATAAACAGTCTTATTGTGCCTTTTGGCTTGAAAGGCGGTCTATCAAATTATTGAATAAATTAAACTTAATAGATGGTGATTAGGAATGAGAAGAAATGAAAGGGGAGGATGGTGAAAGGGGAGGATTGGGTATGTAGGTGATTGGGGCTATGGGTACACAGAGAAAGAGAGAGAGAGAGAGGGAGAGACAAAGTCTGAGAACAGAGAAATGGAGCATAATAAGATGAAACATGACAAATCAGTGTAGGAGAGGAGGAATGCAAATAAATGGAATATGGAAAGTTGATCCTGGAAAAAGAGTTACAAAAGGATGAAGAAAAAGAGAGACTAGGATCAGCATGATAAGAAAAATATATTGCCCAAAAAAAATAGAAGATGAAGGCAGATAAAAAAGCCTTTTGTTTAACACTTGGGTATTGGGAGTATTTATTTACAGATTGTTAAGAATTTATGAATTGCTCATTGAATCATCTAAGCAATCACAATAAAATATATATAATAATCATAATAACAAAAACATACAGAAGTTACAAACATAAAATGGGCTCACTAAAAAAAGATTATCATATTCAGATAAAAAAGATAAAACAGCGTCTTTTCCAATGGTTACCTGACTCTTACAACCCTCTATAAGTAAAATGGTATTAGCCCTTCTTGATAATACCAACCTAATCTAATTGTGTTTTATGTACATATGTATATAGTTACCCTGTTGCTCCAAGTTTAAACTCCTGTTTCAATGTAAGCACAGGACAGTCTTCTGACTGTGCAACCTTTGTTATATGTAAACCGCGCTGATAACAAATAGTGCGGTATATAAAAGTTGTTAAATAAATAAATAAAATGTGTCATATCTTTGCAATATCACTAACAAAGACGTTAAACAGAATCATACCAAGGATAGATCCCTGGGGCACAACACTGGTAACCTCTTCCTCCTCAGAGTGAGCTCCATTTACCTTTGCTGCCTCCCACTCAACCAATTTCTGACCCAATCAGTAACTTTAATGTTCATCCCTATGGTGCTCAGTTTGTTTATAAGTCGCCTATGTGGAATGGTGTCAAAGGCTTTACTGAAATCTAAATACACCACATCTAAAGTTCTCCCTTGGTCAAACTCATAAGAACATAAGATATGCCATACTGGGTCAGACCAAGGTCCATCAAGCCCAGTATTCTGTTTCCAACAGTGGCCAATCTAGGTCATATGTACCTAGCAGTTTCCCCAAGGGACACAGGTTCCACAATGCTTGTATTGGTTCAAGCATTGATATCCTGGGTCCCTTCTTAATAATAGTTTATGGACCTTTCCTCCAGGAACTTGTCCAAACCTTTTTTAAACCCAGCTACACTAACAGCTCTTACTACATCCTCCGGTAACAAATTCCAGAGTTTGATTACACGTTGAGTGAAAAAATATTTTCTTTTATTAGTCTTAAATAGTTTACCCTGTAGCTTCATTGCATGTCCCCTAGTCTTTCTATATTCTGATAAGGTAAACAATCGATCTACGTTTTCCCGTTCCACTCCGTTCATTAATTTATAGACTTCTATCATATCTCCCCTCAGCCGTCTCTTTTCCAGGTTAAAGAGCCCTAACCTTTTTAGCCTTTCTTCATAGGAGTATCCTTCCATCCCCTTTACCATTTTGGTGGTCTTCTCTGAACCTTTTCTAAAATCGCTATATCCTTTTTAAGATACGGCGACCAGAATTGCACACAATATTCTAGGTGCGGTCTCACCATGGAACGATATAGAGGCATTATAATATCTTTTGTTTTATTTTCCATTCCTTTCCTTATCATACCTAGCATTCTATTTGCTCTCTTGGCCGCTGCTGCACACTGGGCCGAGCGTTTTAACATGGTATCCACAATGACGCCTAAATCTTTTTCCTGGGTGGTGGTTCCTAATGTGGAACCTTGCATCGTGTAACCATAGTTTGGGTTGTTTCCCTGGTCACCCAGTGAAAGAAATCTATCAGATTTGTCTGACAAGACCTGCCTCTGGTGAATCCATGCTGCTTCGGATCCTGCAATCCATTGGACACCATAAACCTCACTATTCTCTCCTTTAGTAGCCTTTCCAATAATTTACTAACCACAGAGGTTAGACTAACCGGCCTGTAGTTCTCAATATCATCCTTATGTTTGCTTTTGAGTAAAGGGACCACATGTGCCTCACTCCAGTCATCTGGCACCACTCCCGACTCCAAAGAGGCAATGACAAGGTCAGACAGTGGAGCCGCTAGTTCCCTCAGTAGTCTTGTATATATCCCATCTGGACCCATGGCTTTGTCTATTTTTAGTTTAGCTAGTTCCTCTCGAACACAGTCTTCTTAAAATCGTTCAAGATTCCCATCGCCTCTGTTGCTATTTGTGGGTGTTTTCTGAGGTCCTGCTTCAGGCCCTTCATCTGTGAACACAGAACAGAAATATTTGTTAAGCAATTCTGCTTTATCCTCATCAGTTTCTGAATATTCCTCCCCTGCACCCTTGAGTCTGACAATACCACTTTTGCCCGTCTTCCTCTCACTAACATATCTGAAAAATGTCTTATCCCCTCATTTTATTGCATTGGCTATTTCTTCTTTTTGTACCTTTGCTTTTCTGACTGCTTTGCTAGCTTCTCTAATTTAGATGCCTGTCTTCCTCTCTCTGTGATCTCTTGTATTTCATGAAGGCTTCCCTCTTTTTCTTCACCTTCTCAGCTACTTCTTTTGAGAACCATAGCGGCCTCCTTTTCCTTTTACATCTATTTACCTTTCAAACAAAAAGGTTTGTTGCCTTTAAAATATTCTCTTTCAGTTTTGCCCATTTTTTTTCTACATCCCCCAGCTGTTCCCATTCCACTAACAACTCTCTGAGGTATTGTCCCATCTTGGCAAAGTTAGTTTTCCTAAAGTCTAAGACCCTCGCTTTTGAATGGATTTTATCAGCCTTAGTACTAATACTGAACCATCCCATCCCATCTGATGATCACGTGACACGAGTTGATCTCCCACTGTAACATCAGAAACACTTTCCTCATTGGTAAGCACTAAGTTTAATATGGCCCCATCACGTGTGGGTTCTGTTACCAATTGCCTGAATAGTTCTCCCTGTAGAGGATCCAGGATCTCCTTACTTCTAGATGACACTGCAGCAGGGATGTGCCAATCCACAACTGGCATATTGAAATCACCTATCAGAAGCACTTCTCCTTTCATGGCAATACTGTGTATGTCTTCTATTAAATCTTCATCCATTTCTACACCCTGTTATCTGTATCTAACTCCAATGCAAATGGATTTCCCTTTCCCTCTTTCTAGTTTAACCCACGGTGCCTCCTCTCTTCCTTTTAAGCCCTGCAATTCTATAGCTTTAATATTATTTTTAACATATTGTGCCACCACCTCCCCTTCTTCCTACCCTGTCCTTCCTGAATAAAGTATAGCCCGGTATAATTACATCCCAGTCCTGGTTTTCTGTGAACCATGTCTCCGTAACCACCACTCAGTCCAAGTCAGCCTTTTCCCTTAAAGCCTCAACATCTGGGATCTTATTTCCCATGCTATGGGCTTTTATACACACCGCTTTCCAGATGCTGCCCCTATTACCCATTTCTACAGAATTATTTAATGTTTCACTTACCTGGGGGCTCTCTTTACCCATCCCCACTGAATCTAGTTTAAACCCCCTTTTCAGTAGGTTAGCCAGTCTGCTGTTGAAAATGCCTCAACCCTTCTTTGACAGATGGACACCATTTATCTGGATGAGGCGATTTTCAGCTACTATTTGGATAAGCTATATGGGTAACATAGGCCTCAGAAAAAGCTGAGTTAAGTTATCTGGATAACTTATCTGGATAGTAGCTGAACATTGCCACTATACAGAGAAGTGCTGTGATTATCTGGATAATGACCGCACAATCCAGATATTTTAGCAGACACTATCTAGACACTGTTGCTGAATCTCCAGAGGATATTTAAACACCAAGGCAGAATGCCATGGTATGTAAATGTCCAGGACATTGAATATCGGTCCCATAGTTTTTAGTGGGTAAACTGTTCTACCTTATTGTGTCTTTCTGCACCTCTCATCGAACTATGAGATGGAAGAGCATTTACTGATGTAGATTGGGTGGGGTAAGTGGAGTCTGGAGGTTGTAGGATCTTTATGTAATTTGATTCTCCCTAGACTGGTATTTAAAAAATGTCCTTGGGTCAACAGACATGACCCTATTTGAGGAACCTAATCCACGTGCAAACCAGGTGCATCCCATGGACTTGGAGGATTTGTTTTCAATCTTTTTATTCTTAATCCCCTTACACCAGAGGTTTTTCTTGGACTTTTCTCAATCCCCGGTACAGCACAAGTGTTGGAGAATTTGGATTTTAGAATTCAGTGAGATTTTCCACAGTTGTGCTCCAGAGTGGGAGAGAAATTTTGAATAAGAAGTAACTGTGAGCCAAATAGTCAAAGGCATTTACATGGTTTATGGACCTGTAAACTGTGTAAATGACGTTTAGAGGGATAATTCGTAGCACCAACATGGTTATTGCCGTTGAATATCCCCGAGTAATGCCAGGCATGCCATGTATGTTCTGGGGCGGAGACCGTCACTAACTGGGCAGCAGCAATATTGAACTGGTGCCCATTTAGCGACCCATGGGTAAAAATAGGCGCAGCAAAAACTGGCTTATCTTTACCGTGGAAGCTAACCGGGCAGCAGCTCAATATCGCCGCTGCCTGGTTAGCTTCCGTGCTGTGCAGCAGACCTGGAAATTCAATGCTGGTGGCCAGATATGGCCCGGGCATTGAATCTTCAGTGTTTGGTTCAGCGGCGATGGTTATGCACTGTAGAAGTGCATAGCTGTCGCCGCTGAATATCAGGCCCTGTGTGAATACTGGGCTTGATGGACCTTGGTCTGACGCACTATGGCATATCTTATATTCTTATGTTCTTGCAACACAACCCAATTTAAAAAGGACTGCTGTTCAAAAATGCAAACATAGAAATATACAGCATTCAATCCACAAGAGGACAAAAATGGGCACCAGACTTCTTCCTCCAAAAATTCTTTCTTCAGTGCAAAAAACGCCTTGAAACGAACAACACTTCCAGCTCATATAGTGACTCAAAATATTCAACTAAGCAACATAATACCTTCACTTAATGGTTGATGTAACTTGTATGACAACCTGGAGACTCCAACATAGTATCTTCACAATGTCGTCATGAACATAGAATATTCACAATGTCATAACTTTCCACTTAATTATTAGCTTAACTAGTACAGCAACAAAGAAACTCCGATGCTATCTGTGGCACCAAAAGCATCTCACTCCCAAGTGGGTTTCATCAGGGAGCAGTCATGGAAAGTAGAAAAAATATAATCCAATCTTATCTCAAAGTTTGGTTGCATAAATCAAACATCCTAAAAAACAAACACATATACCAGAATTAGAAACCCCTTCCACCAACACATACATAAAAATAAAAAGAGATGCGAGAACCATTACAAGACTCATAAAAACAATGCTTTATTTCCATTCCAGAAATAACTATATACTCAAAGTGTCTAATCCAAAACTTTCATCACAATAGGATGTCAGGGCAGAATTGTGAGAATCACTCACAACTCGTAACCGAAAATCGACCGATCACAAAAATGCTGCGCTGGCACAATTATATAACCAAGACCCAAGCCGACATTTAAATTTTTAAAGGAACATATCCTCAACCCAAAAAATAACTATTCCACCAGAGCAATTGAAAATCCATCAAAAAAGAAGTTCTCAAGGAATACCACCCTCCCACCCTATGGAAAACAACTGGCATTAACCTTTAAAAAAGAGATAGAGAAGCTTTTAAACTAGAAATTAGGGGAAAGCCGACAGTCACCCAGGAGTGCATGGTTCGGACAAAGGTATCCTTGAAGGATACTACCAAAAGCAGTGAGGTTCCAAAAGGGAGTATAGTAGCCCAAATGCCCTTGAGTAAGGAGCAGACAGAGCATAAAGATTCCAAATTACCCCTGCCTACCAATAGCCAGATTAATATGAATAAAATACAGTCTCTAAAATGCTTGTATGCCAATGCTAGAAGTCTAAACAATAAGATGGGAGAGTTAGAATATATAGCACTAAATGAGAGGTTAGATATGATTGCACTCTCAGAGACATGGTGGAAGGAGGATAACCAGTGGGACACTGTGATACCTGGATACACACTATATCGTAATGATAGAGCTGATCAAATTGGTGGAGGGGTTGTGCTCTATGTTAGAGAGGGCATTGAGTCAGAAAGGATTAAAGTTTTGCAGGAAACAAAATTTGCTGTAGAATCTCTATGGATTGAAATTCCATTTATGAAGGGGAAGGTGATGGCAGTTGGAGTATACTATCGACCGCCTGGCCAGAATGAACAAATGGATGATGAAATGCTCAAAGAAATCAAGGAAGCTAACAAAAGTCACAACAGAGTAGTAATAATGGGTGATTTCAATTACCCCGGTATCGACTGGGTCAGTGTCACAGCAGGACAAGCTAAAGAGATAAAGTTTCTAGATGGAATAAATGACTGCTTCTTGGAGCAGCTGGTTCATGAACCGACCAGAGGGGAAGCCATACTGGACCTAGTCCTTAGTGGAACGCCAGATCTGGTGCAAGAAATAAGGGTGTTGGGACCACTTAGCAATAGTGATCATAGTATGATCATGTTTGATTTAATTAGTGGAGGACAGATAGTAAAGGCATCCACAGGACTACCTTTTAACTTTCAAAAGGGAGACTATGATAGAATGAGGAATATAGTTAGGAAAAAACTAAAAGGAGCGGTTCCAAAGGTTAAAGACTTACAGCAAGCTTGGGTGTTATTTAAAAATACTATTCTCGAAGCCCAGACCAGCTGTATTCCACGCATTAGGAAAAGTGGAAGAAAGTCCAAAAAACTGCCAGCATGGTTTAAAGGTGAGGTCAGAGAGGCTGTTGCTGCCAAAAAAGCAACCTTCAGGAAATGGAAAACAGAGCCAAATGATGAAAACTGGAAACAGCACAAGCACTGGCAAGTTAAATGCAAAGCATTGATAAGGCAGGCAAAACGGGAATTTGAGAAGAAACTTGCTACGGAAGCAAAAACACGAAATAAAGACTTTTTCAAGTACATTCGTAGCAAAAGGCCTGTGAGAGAGTCAATTGGACCATTAGATGATAGAGGGGTAAAAGGGGCAGTAAGAGGAAACAAGGCTATAGCAGAGAGACTGAATGAATTCTTTGCTTCGGTCTTTACTGAGGAAGATGTAGGGATGTTACCCAAGACTGAAGTGGTATTTAAAGGTGATACTGCAGAGGAATTGAGAGAAATATCGCTACACCGGGAAGATATATTACAACTATTTGATAAACTGAATAGTAGCAAATCACCTGGACCGGATGGTATACATCCCAGAGTGTTGAAAGAACTGAAATATGAGATTGCAGACCTGCTATTGGTAATCTGTGAACTTTCATTAAAATCATCTGTAATACCTGAAGATTGGAGGGTCGCCAACGTAACACCAATTTTTAAAAAGGGTTCCAGGGGTGACTCAGGAAATTACAGACCGGTGAGCCTGACATCAGTACCAGGGAAAATGGTAGAAACCATCATAAAGAACAAAATTACACAGCATGTAGATAGTCATGGCCTAATGGGAGACAGCCAACATGGCTTTAGACAAGGAAGATCTTGTCTTACTAATCTGATATGTTTTTTTGAAGGTGTGCATAAACAGGTAGACAAAGGTGAGTCGGTTGATATAGTGTATCTGGACTTTCAGAAAGCTTTTGACAAAGTCCCCCATCAGAGACTTTTGGCGAAGCTAAAAAGTCATGGGATAGGAGACAGTGTACTATTGTGGATCAGGAACTGGTTAAAAGATAGAAAGCAGAGGGTAGGGCTAAATGGCCAATATTCCCAATGGAAAAAGGTGAATAGTGGAGTACCCCAGGGATCTGTACTGGGTCCGCTGCTTTTTGACATATTCATAAATGACCTGGAAAAGGGAATAACTAGTGAGGTTATCAAATTTGCAGATGACACAAAACTGTTTAAAGTTGTTAAAACCCAAGAGGATTGTGGAAAACTGCAGGAGGATCTGGATAAATTGGAAGACTGGGCATCCAAATGGCAGATGAAATTTAATGTGGACAAGTGCAAAGTTATGCACCTAGGAAAGAACAACCCACACTATAGTTACACGATGCAAGGCTCCACATTAGAAACCACCACCCAGGAAAAAGATTTAGGAGTCATCGTGGATAACATGTTAAAACCCTCCGCCCAGTGTGCAGCGGCGGCCAAGAAAGCAAATAAAATACTAGGTATCATAAGGAAAGGGATGGAGAATAAAACAAAGGATGTTATAATGCCTCTGTATCGCTCCATGGTACGACCGCACCTTGAATATTGTGTGCAATTCTGGTCACCGTATCTTAAAAAGGACATAGCGTTATTAGAATAGGTACAGAGAAGAGCCACCAAATTGGTGAAGGGGATGGAAGGCTACTCCTATGAAGAGAGGCTAAGAAGGTTAGGGCTCTTTAGCCTGGAGAAGAGACGGCTGAGGGGAGATATGATAGAGGTCTATAAATTAATGAATGGAGTGGAACGGATAAACGTGGATCAATTATTTACGCTATCAGAGTATAGAAAGACTAGGGGGCTACAGGGTAAACTATTTAAGACAAATAAGAGAAAATATTTTTTCACTCAACGTGTAATCAAACTCTGGAATCTGTTACCGGAGGATGTAGTAAGGGCTGTTAGTATAGCTGGGTTTAAAAAAGGTTTGGACAACTTCCTGGAGGAAAGGTCCATAAATCACTATTAAAAAGGGACCCAGGATATCAATGCTTGACCCAGTACAAGCATTGTGGAACCTGTGTCTTTTGGGGATATTGCTAGGTACGTATGACCTAGATTGGCCACTGTTGGAAACAGGATACTGGGCTTGATGGACCTCGGTCTGACCCAGTATGGCATGTCTTATGTTCTTATGTTCTTAACTAAACTCACAAATTACCAGAATATATATATATTTTTTAGTGACATCAAGTCAGTGTTGACTCATAGCGACCCAGCTACCTCTGGGTTTTCTTGGCAATGTATCACTGGAAGTAGATTGCCAGCCTTTTCTTCCGAGGCAATGGAGGGTAAAGTGACTTGCCCAAGGTCACAAGGAGTGCCAGTGGGAATTGAACCCTTGATCGTCTGGGTACTAGGCAGTTGCTCTAACCACTAGGCTAGTCCTCCACTCCACTACCAGAATATAGACAAATCAATACTAGCATTAAGTCTATTAGGGTACACAGTATCACAACGATAAATGCATCGTTGTTCACATCACAGCAATCTGTAAGCAGCATTGCCTTCTCCTGCAAAACAAAAAACCTGATCTAAACAAAAACAGCGTAAATCAGCAAAGGTCGGGAGTTCAAATCCCACTAGAGGACAGCAACCTTGGGCCGGAAGAACTGGGGTTTCTAGTCCCACAGGTGCTCCTTGTGGTCTTGGGCAAGCCACTTAACCCTCCATAGCCCATGTTCCCTGTAAGATAGTTATCTCCAAGTTATAACGCCCTGTTCAATGTAATTTCAGTTTGTTCAATGTAAAACCGCACTGATGCAGAATAGTGCAGTATATAAGAGAATGTAAATAAATAAATAAATAAATAAACAAACACATGTCCTAATAGCTTACAATGTTTAACTAATGGTACTTCAGAGACTTCTCATGCCAGTAGACTCTTATGTTCAGCCAACCTAATATGGAATGGCCAAGTTGTTTTGCCAAAATAAAGCTTATTACACGGGCAAAAGATGCCATAGACAACAAATGAAGAGTCATATCTAATAGACTGCGGCAACTTATACACCTTACCATGATATGCAAACTCTTGGACAGCCAACATCACTGAACACATCAAACATTTCCCACACGGCCTCTATCCAACTGACCCACTTAAAGGAATAGATGCCTTCTTCAAATGAGTAGGATTAATTAAATTCTTCAAATTTCGGCCCTGGGAAAACACAAATCTAGGTTGACTTTCTTGTAATCCAGGAACCGCTCTTAACACAGACATATGTCGCTGCACAATGTTCTTTATCTGATTACTCATAGCTGAAAAGGGGGTAAAGCATAGTTACTCACCTGTAACAGGTGTTCTCCAGGGACAGCAGGAATCAGTCCTCACTTATGACATTGGCACCGATGGAGCCTGCGCGGAGCAATTCCCCAGCTTTCAAAGAAAGCATTTGGAATGCTGCCACGCATGCGTGGTCCTTTTCCAGCCCAAGGGTGCCATGTTGCTCAGTCAGGTCCCTTAGCTTGAGCCCTACCAAGCAGATAAGAAAGGAAGGACAAAATCTAGCAACTCATCGGGGGAGGCGGGAGGGTAGTGAGGACTGATTCCTGCTGTCCCTGGAGAACACCTGTTACAGGTGAGTAACTACGCTTTCTCCAGGAACAAGCAGGAAGTCAGTCCTCACTTATGGGACTCCGCAGCTACAGGCTACTGAACCTGTAACCAAAAAACACCTCTGTGAGGCTGTGAGCAGAAGCCGATGCCCGAAGGAGCTCGAGTCCTCGGGGCGAAGCCCTAGGTAGCCGTGAAGAAGGGTCAGAGGGCAGGAGTTGCTCAAACCCCGAACAGGTTACGGAGTACAGCCTGGCCTAAGGCACTGTCCTGGCGGGACTCCCTCTCCAGGCAGTAGTGGGCAGCGAAAGTATTCGTGGAAGACCAAGTCGCTGCCTGACAGATGTCCATCAGGGGCATGGAGTGTAGTGAGGCCGCTGAGGCCGCTTTGGCCTGGACCCCGTGTGCAGTGACTCGACGATTTAGCGAGGCGTCTGCCTTCGCATGAGCGAAAGCGATGCAGTCCGCCACCCAATCCGAGAGGGTGCATTTAGTAACTGCCTGCCCCGGCCTATTGGGATCATAGGAAAACAAAGAGCCGGCCAGACTTGCGATGAGTCTGGGTACGCTGCAAGTAGAAGGCGAGAGCCCGTCTGCAGTCGAGAGTTTGGAGAGCTGTCAACGCCTGGTTGGCATGGGGCCTTGGAAAGAAAGTCGGCAGGACTATCTCCTGGTTAAGATGGAGGTCCAAGACGACTTTAGGCAAGAATTTAGGGTGTGTACGGAGGACCACCCTGTTTCGATAGAACCTGGTGTAAGGAGCGTCAGCCATGAGGGCTTGGAGCTCACTGACTCAACAGACCGAGGTCAGCGCCACCAGGAAGGCCACCTTCCAGGACAGGTGCCGGAGTGAACACGTCACCATTGGCTCGAAAGGTGAATGGGTGAGCTGCATGAGCACCACATTCAGGTCCTATTCTGCCGGGGGAGGATGGATGGATGGCTTGGAAAGCAGAAGACCCCGCATAAAGCAGGAGACTAACGGCTGCCCCGAGAGGGGCTTTCCCTCGATGGGGAGGTGATTCACCGAGATGGCGCTCAAGTGTACCCTGACAGAATTAGACTTCAGTCCTTCCTTCGAGAGATGGAGGAAGTACTGGAGGATCCATCGAATGGGACACGAGAAGCGTTCCCACTTGAAGGCGTAGGCCTGGCTAGTGGAGTCCTTCCTCGAGGTGAGGAGAACTTCTTCGACCTCCTCCCAAAGGGCCAGAGAGGCTTGGGGGCCCCTTTCAGCCGCCAGGCTGTGAGGGATGAGGCGGCTAGATTCTGGTGCTGCACCTGCTCCTCTTCCTGTGTCCCCAAAGCAAAAGGTATATATCCCTCCAAATTGACCTAAAGGTTAAGTAAACTGAACCTCAACTATAGCTGCAAACCAATTCAGTAAAATAATGATGATAATAATAATGGAAAACCGGGGTCTCAGACTTTATCAGTAACTTCCCCGATATTGTCTTCTTAGGGAATATGTTGCTTTATTTGCATCAATGACCTCTCCGGTTCCTGAAAGTTGTTTAAATGAAGCAGGTATACAGCGTTCTAAGTAACCTTTAGTGTTATTCAAAGTTGCAATCTTCACAGTTAATATTTTTAACTCATTCGTTGCTGAGATTTCAAACTGTTGCTATCATGATAATTAAAGTAAACGTGCTTATCTCAAAGGATAAAATAGCGAACTTCCCCAACGCCACCATTTAGGTACCAGCTTTGCGTTTCGATTCTTCCTCAGGGGGGCACCATTTGTTCGTATAGTAGCACGTTACTTCTTCTTGTAGGTAGGTCTGAAAGCAATGGATAATCTCAAGGCTGTCTGTTAGCTCACTAGCTTTCTTTCAGACGCCGCGTATGCCGTGCACGCCGCGCATCCTTTGAGATAAGCACGTTTACTTTAATTATCATGATAGCAACAGTTTGAAATCTCAGCAACGAATGAGTTAAAAATATTAACTGTGAAGATTGCAACTTTGAATAACACTAAAGGTTACTTAGAACGCTGTATACCTGCTTCATTTAAACAACTTTCAGGAACCGGAGAGGTCATTGATGCAAATAAAGCAACATATTCCCTAAGAAGACAATATCAGGGAAGTTGCTGATAAAGTCTGAGACCCCGGTTTTCCATTATTATTATCATCATTATTTTACTGAATTGGTTTGCAGCTATAGTTGAGGTTCAGTTTACTTAACCTTTAGGTCAATTTGAAGGGATATATACCTTTTGCTTTGGTTACCCAAATCCCTCTGTATAGAAAGACCGCACTTTACTGTGTGTATACACAAGCCTCTTCCTGTGTCAGCAGACCCGGGGCAGAGCCCAGGGAAACAGGAGGAATGATCGACAGCCGGAGCAGGAGCGGGAACCAACGCTGCGGAGGCCACGAGAGGACTATGAGGATCAACGATGCCCGGTTCCGTTGATCGTTGAAAAGGGTCCTTGCAATGAGAGGGAAGGGAGGGAATGCGTAGAACAGGCTGGATGACCAGTCCAGAAGGAATACATCGGGGCTCTCCCTGCTCGGGTGCAGCACCGGCCTGAAAAAGCGGGGGAGCTGTGCGTTTTGGGGACTGACGAAGAGGTCTATCGCCGGCGTCCCCCAGCGGAGAAACAGGCAGTCCTCTACTCCCAGGTCCAGCCACCATTTGTTAGGGCGAAGAATTCTGCCGAGTCTGTCCGCCAGGATATTCTCCTGACCCAGAAGGTAGGTCGCCTTGAGGGACATCTTCTGTCGGACAGCGAAAGAGCAGATGGGGACCACTTCCTGGCAGAGGGAGCACGATCCCGTGCCTCCCTCCTTGTTGATGTAGAACATCGCCACATGGTTGTCGGTCTGCAGGAGAACAGACTTCCCCTTGAGGTGGTCCTCGAAGGCCCTCAGGGCCCACCAAATTGCTCAGAGCTCAAGCAGGTTTATCTGCTGCCGAGACTCCTCAGGCGACCACTGCCCCTGCATACATAGTGGTCCACAGTGGGCTCCCCACCCTAACAGGGAAGCGTCTGTTGTCAGCACCGCATCATGCTGTGGGGCCTAGAAGGGCAATCCTCGCAGAAGGTTGCGGGAGTTTTGCCACCAGCTCAGGGACAAATGGAGGTCGGGAAGGACTCTGATGGGGTCCCTGAGGTGACCAAGAGACTGGCTCTATTGGGTATTGAGGCACCACTGAGCTGTCCGCATGTGCAGGTGGGTGTGGGGGACCACATGCATGACAGAGGCCATGTGGCCCAGGAGGCGTAGCATGGCCCGAGCAGTGACCCAGGGAGTGCTCTGGACATGGGCCACCAGAGTCCAGAGGCGGTCAGCTCGATCCGCTGGTAGGAAGGTGGTCGCCCGCTAAGTATTGAGGCATGCCCCGATGAACTCAAGTGCCTGCACCAGCTCGAAGTAAGACTTTTGGTAGTTGACCAAGAACCCCAAGCACTCCAACAGAAGGATGGTGCGCGACATCGCTCGTCGGACTTCCTTGACCAAGGAGTCCGTGATGAGCCAGTCATCGAGGTAGGGAAAGACTGGCACGCCCTGACGCCGGAGACGGGCAGTGACCACAATGAGGCACTTTGTAAAGACTTGCAGGGCAGACGTGAGGCCTAAAGGGAGCACCCTGTACTGGAAGTGCTCTCCCTGCAACCTGAAGCGCAGATTAAAATGTGGGCGTAAGCGTCCTTTAGGTCCAAGGAGCATAGCCAGTCGCCCTGCCAGAGGAAGGGCAGCAAAACGCCAAAGGATAACATTTTGAATTTCTCCCGCACCAAGAACATGTTCAACTTGCAGAGGTCGAGGATGGGCCGTAGACCCCCCCGTCTTTTTCGGGACGAAGAAGTACCGGGAATAGAAGCCCCGACCTCGAAGGTGCGAAGAGACCTTCTTGACTGCCTGTTGGGCAAGGAGAGAATGTAATTCCTGCTGCAGCAGAAGCTGGTGCGCAGGGAGTCTAGGAGGCTCCGCCTGGGAGAAGGGAGGTGGAAGCCCGTCAAAGCGAAGGCGATAGCTGTCTCGGATGACCTGGAGAACCCAGGTGTCTGAGGTGATGGAGGCCCATGATGGGGCGAACTAAGACAGGCGTCCTCCCACTGGCTGCTGCGTCGCCGGAGGGCAAGGGGCTATGCCAATGGTGTCAAAACCCCTGAACGGGTTGCGGAGGAGCCAGAGTTTAGGCTTTCAGCCCTTTCGGCTTACGATGTCCCTGGCCAGATTTACCCTGCGCCAGGGTGGTCGGTGCAGGGGTAGCTGGGTATGGCGGATAGCCCCGGTACTGGAGGCCCTTCCAAGGGAAAATGGACTTCTTGGCTGGTTGTTTCTTTCGGAGCAGAGTGGAGGTCTTCCGTGAGAGATGGGTTCTGGTGACGAGCTCCGTCTCTATTCCTGCAGCATTATCCTCCATCGGCTTGCCGAAGAGCTGCTCGCCAAGGCAGGGCATAATTCAGGAGTTTCTCCTGCACCCATTGCTCCAAATCCGAGGATTGGAACCATGCCTGGCGGCGGACCCTGATGCCTGTGGCCGCCACCCGAGCCGAAGACAAAAACCCATCGTAGGCGGCTCGGGAGAGGTATTTAGAGCAGTCTGCGATGGATTTCAGCAGCTTGCCAAATCTACTGAGGGGCTCGCCCCCAGGCCCGCGGAGAACCCTCCGAGCTCCTTGGCTATATCGTGCAAGAACATACCTATGTATAGTTGGTATGATTGGATGAGATAAGACAGCATGGAGCCTTGATAGGCCTTGCGGCCCAGGACATCAAGGGCTCTCAATTCTCGGCCAGGTGGTACCGATGAGTGCGATTTTGGGCTCTTCTGCTTCCTCAAGGCTGACTCCACCACCATAGAGGTGTGGGGGAGTTGGGTCTTCCTGAAACCCAGACCACGTTGTACCTTGTATATAGTATCAAGGTGCTTGCTCATGATGGGGACTGAGGCGGGGGCCTCCCATATGCGGAGCAGCAGCCGAGAAAAAATAGGAGGAACAGGCACAGTGAGAGATTCCCTGGGCGGGGACTCATACTGATGAATATAGAGTTCTTCAACACGAGGGTCCTCCTTGGCCTGAGTGGCCAGGTTAAGGGCCCATGCCATGTCCCAAACGAACACCAGGAAGGAGGTGTCCTCGGGTGGTGAGTGCCGCTGGAACTCAGGCGGGGAGGGGTCCGACGGAAGATCCCGGTGCATACGGGTTTCCAGGGAGGTGTTCCCATTGGACTCCCACTCCGAGAAATCGGTCGAGGAATCTGAGCCGGGCAGATCTCCCTGTCCAATGGCCGGTGCCTGCTTGGAGCCAGAGGCCCTGGAAGATCTCGCCTCCGAAGAACGGGAGGGTGAGCGAGACCGACGTCGAGGACCCTCACGAGGCCCGCGGCTCTCAGGGGTTTCCTGGATGGAGTTGAGTGTCCCATGCGAGGGACCCATGGTCTCTGGGCACGAGTCAGCAAAGCTGGCAGTGAGTGCCTGCTGGGAAGCAATGAATGCAGAAATTCTGTGTTCCAGCGCCAGCATGTGGGGAGTCCCACGCGGGTGTGGGGCCCTGCAACACTGATCCCGGGGTCACCGGGTCGGGCGTCAAAGAGGTCCTCAGTGGGACAGCCCTCAGGAGACCGGGCGCCTTCGCCAGAGGCCTCCGCTTCTGTGCGGGGTACCTTGTGGGGCCGCTCACTGTCCGACACTCGGGAATGCCGAAGGGGGCTGAGCGACCAAGCACAGGAGCGCTCGCGCTTGTGGGGAGCCCCCGACAGCGACTTCGAGGCCTTCTTCTTTTTGCGCCGCTCCACCTCCGGGGATCCCTGGTCGGAGTGCCACCAAGAGCGTCGGGCCGCAGGAGGGGACCCCACCGGGGCAAGAGATGACTGAGGGTGCCACTGGGGATTCCGAGGCGGCCTTTCAGAAAATGTCTTCAGACTTCTGCTTATGACTAAGCAGGGCCTTAGAAGACATTTTCTTGCAGAGTGAACAGAGCTCCGCAGACAACAGTCATGGGTGTCCGTAAGTAACATGTTCCTATAACATCTATCGCATTTTTTGAAGCCGGTGGCCATGGGGGCAAAAATGGCCCCTGCGAGCCAGCTGTTGGAGGGAAAAAGGATGCAAAGCCCGTAACAAAAAACGGAGGGGGAAAAAAACCTATTCCCTATAGCTCTGAAAATATAGAGCAGGGGATGACAGGTAGAGGACTGTTGCAACCGGAAAACAAACAGGCCTGTAGGCCCAAAAGCGAAAACCTTTTCCGAGGGACGAGGATGTGCGTCCGATGGGCTCCGCGGAAAAAGGGAGCTGAGCAAGATTGCATCCTTGGGCAGGAAGAGGACCACGTATGCGTGGCAGCAATCCGAAAGGCTTTCTTTGAAAGCTGGGGAATTGCTCAGTGCGGGCTCCATAAGTGAGGACCGATTCCTGCTTGTTCCTGGAAAATAAAATGAATATAATGCGAGTCTGTACAGTCAGACCTATCTGGCACTTGTGGGGACTGTAACCTCTCCCTATTATTACAGGCAACTCACCTGTAAGTCTTTTTAACTACCGAACCAGGGTATACTTTCTGATTTTTGTGCTAGAGGAAAGTCCTCGAATGTTTACGATATTCGTCCATTGTAGTGCAGTTATGACGATAGCGTATAAACTGCAAGAAAGGAAAGCCATTTTTTAAGGCTACAGGATGGAAAAGCACAGTTACTTACCTGTAACAGGTGATCTCTGGGAACAGCAGGAATAAGTCTTCACATATGGGTACATCGGTACCAACGGAGTCTGCGCGGGAACGCTCCCCAGCGTCCAATCAGAATGCTTTTGGAAGCATCCCAACATGCCTGCGTGCTGCCTTCCCGCCTTTCCCAACTGCCTCTCCTCAGTTAAGTTTGAAAGCTGAGGCAAAGAGAGAGAGAGCAAGAAAGGGAAAGATGGAGAAAGAGAAATAGCAACTCCTAGGGGAGGTGGGTATTTTGTGAAGACTTATTCCTGCTGTTCCCAGAGATCACTTGTTACAGGTAAGTAACTGTGCTATCTCCAGGAACAAGCAGGAATGAGTCTTCACATATGGGGACTCCCCAAGCTAAGATGCCTAGAGGGAGTCCTGGCATGTAGCGAATGTAGGGAGAGCCATGCTACTCCTCAGAACCTCAGGCATCTTGGGAATGGAGGGTAGGAGTTGAATTATAGAAAGGGTGCTGTGGAACAGCTGGACTAGAACAGGACTTCTATGGAGGAAGATCCTGTATAGATGACCTTTGGTAGTAAAATATTGAATACAATATTCTAATATGGACCTCCCTTGGTGGTACTGTAAAGTCTATTGAGGTTCAGATGGATCTGTTAGAAGAACCAGTAGAAGATCCTCAAGGGTTACCACACTGTGAAGTGGAGGTAATAAACTTTAGGAACAACAATTGGAGGTCAGAACCCATCAGGGTGAGAAATAGCCCAAGGGGAAACTGGGGTAGTACAATGAGGTAGGGATTCAGCGGGAAACGCAGAAGGTACTGTTAAACAAAGCTTAAGCCCTTTTGGTCGAAGAACAGCACAATGCTAGGACCAAAAGGAAAATAAGTCTGACCGATTTGGACAGACAAAAGAAATAGTCCCTGTGGGAGAGAACGTAAGAACATAAGATATGCCATACTGGGTCAGACCAAGGTCCATCAAGCCCAGTATTCTGTTTCCAACAGTGGCCAATCTAGGTCATATGTACCTAGCAGTTTCCCCAAGGGACACAGGTTCCACAATGCTTGTATTGGTTCAAGCATTGATATCCTGGGTCCTTTCTTAATAATGGTTTATGGACCTTTCCTCCAGGAACTTGTCCAAACCTTTTTTAAACCCAGCTACACTAACAGCCTTTACTACATCCTCCGGTAACAAATTCCAGAGTTTGATTACACGTTGAGTGAAAAAATATTTTCTTTTATTAGTCTTAAATAGTTTACCCTGTAGCTTCATTGCATGTCCCCTAGTCTTTCTATATTCTGATAAGATAAACAATCGATCGACGTTTTACCAGTTCCACTCCGTTCATTAATTTATAGACTTCTATCATATCTCCCCTCAGTCGTCTCTTTTCCAGGTCAAAGAGCCCTACCCTTTTTAGCCTTTCTTCATAGGAGTATCCTTCCATCCCCTTTACCATTTTGGTGGCTCTTCTCTGAACCTTTTCTAAAATCGCTATATCCTTTTTAAGATACAGCGACCAGAATTGCACACAATATTCAAGGTGCGGTCTCACCATGAAACGATATAGAGGCATTATAATATCTTTTGTTTTATTTTCCATTCCTTTCCTTATCATACCTAGCATTCTATTTGCTCTCTTGGCCGCCGCTGCACACTGGGCCGAGGGTTTTAACATGGTATCCACAATGACGCCTAAATCTTTTTCCTGGGTGGTGGTTCCTAATGTGGAACCTTGCATCGTGTAACCATAGTTTGGGTTGTTCTTCCCTAGGTGCATAACCTTGCACTTGTCCACATTAAATTTCATCTGCCATTTTGATGCCCAGTCTTCCAATTTATCAAGATCCTCTTGCAATTTTCCACAATCCTCTTGGGTTTTAACAACTTTAAATAGTTTTGTGTCATCTGCAAAAAATTTGATAACCTCACTCGTTATTCCACTTTCCAGGTCATTTATGAATATGTCAAAAAGCAGCGGACCCAGCACAGATCCCTGGGGTACACCACTATTCACCTTTCTCCATTGGGAAAATTGGCCATTTAGCCCTACCCTCTGCTTTCTATCTTCTAACCAGTTCCTGATCCACAATAGTACACTGCCTCCTATCCCATGACTCTTTAGTTTTGCCAAAAGTCTCTGATGAGGGACCTTGTCAAAGGCTTTCTGAAAGTCCAGATACACAATATCAACCGACTCACCTTTGTCCACCTGATTATTCACTCCTTCAAAAAAACATAACAGATTAGTAAGACAAGATCTTCCTTGTCTAAAGCCATGTTGGCTGTCTCCCATTAGGTTATGACTATCTACATGCTGAGTAATTTTATTCTTTATGATGGTTTCTACCATTTTTCCCAGTACTGATGTCAGGGTCACCGGTCTGTAGTTTCCCGGATCACCCCTGGAACCCTTTTTAAAAATTGGTGTTACATTGGTGATCCTCCAATCTTCAGGTATTAGAGATGATTTTAATGATAGTTCACAGATTACTAATAGCAGGTCTGCAATCTCATATTTCAGTTCTTTCAACACCCTTGGATGTATACCATCCGGCCCAGGTGATTTGCTACTCTTCAGTTTATCTAATAGTTGTAATACATCTTCCCGATGTATCGATATTTCCTTCAATTTTTCCGCACCTTTAAATACCACTTCAGTCATGGGTAACATCCCTACATCTTCCTCAGTAAAGACTGAAGCAAAGAATTCATTCAGTCTCTCCGCTATCGCCTTGTCGCCTCTTAGTGCTCCTTTAACCCCTTTATCATCTAATGGACCAACTGACTCTCTCACAGGTTTTTTGCTACGAATGTACTTGAAAAGGTCTTTACTTCGCGTTTTTGCTTCCGCAGCAAGCTTCTTCTCAAATTCTCCCTTTGCCCGCCTTATCAATGCCTTGCATTTGACTTGCCAGTGCTTGTGCTGGTTCCAGGTTTTGTCGTTTGGCTCTTTTTTCCATTTCCTGAAAGATGCTTTTTTGGTAACAGCCTCTCTGACCTCACCTTTAAACCATGCTGGCAGTTTTTTGGACTTCCTTCCACTTTTCTTAAAGCATGGAATACAACTGGTCTGGGCTTCCAAGATAGTATTTTCAACAACAGCCAAGCCTGATGTACGTCTTTAACCTTTGCAACTGCTCCTTTTAGTTTTTTTTAAACTGTTTTCCTCATTTTATCATAGTCTCCCTTTCGAAAGTTAAAAGGTAGTACTGTGGATTTCCTTACTATCCCTCCTCCACTAATTAAATCAAAGGCGATCATGCTATGATCACTATTGCCAAGTGGCCCCAACAACCTTATCTCTTGCACTAGATCTGGTGTTCCAGTAAGGACTAGATCTAATATGGCATCCCCTCTGGTCGGTTCATGAACCAGCTGCTCCAAGAAGCAGTCATTTATTTCATCTAGGAACTTTATCTCCCTAGCATGTCCTGACGTGACACTGACCCAGTCGATACCGGGGTAGTTGAAATCACCCATTATTATTACTGCGCTGTAACTTTTGTTAGCTTCATTGATTTCTTTGAGCATTTCATCATCCATTTGGTCATTCTGGCCAGGCGCTCGATAGTAGAGCCCCACTGCCATTGCCTTCCCCCTTTTACATGGGATTTCAATCCATATAGATTCTACAGCAGATTTTGCTTCCTGCAAAACTTTAATCCTTTCTGACTCAATGCCCTCTCTAACATAGAGAGCAATCCCTCCACCAATTTGATCAGCTCTATCATTTCGATATAGTTTGTACCCAGTTATCACAGTATCCCACTGGTTGTCCTCCTTCCACCATGTCTCTGATATTCCAATCATATCTAACCTTTCATTTAGTGCTATATATTCTAACTCTCCCATCTTATTTTTTAGACTTCTAGCATTTGCATACAAGCATTTTAGAGAATGTATTTTAGTCATATTAATTTGGCTATTGTTAGACATGGGTAATTTGGGATCTTTAAGCTCTGTCTGCTCCATACTTGAGGGCATTTGGGCTACTTTACTCTTTTGTGGAACCTCTCTGCTTTTGGTAGTATCCTTCAAAGATACATTCTTCTGAACCATCCGCTCTTGGGCGACAGTCGGCTTTCCCCTAATATCTAGTTTAAAAGCTGCTCTATCTCCTTTTTAAAGGTTAATGCCAGCAGCCTGGTTCCATCCCAGTTAAGGTGAAGCCCATCCCTTCGGAAGAGCCCCTCCTTTCCCCAGAATGTACCCCAGTTCCTAACAAATCCAAACCTCTCATCTCTGCACCATTGTCTCATCCACGCATTTTTTTTTTTTAATTTAACATTTCTTATATACCGCCTTTCATGATATCAAGGCGGTTTACATTGAACAAACTGAAATTACATTGAACAGGGCATTATAACTTGGAGATAACTATTTTACAGGGAACATGGGCTATGGAGGGTTAAGTGGCTTGCCCAAGACCACAAGGAGCACCTGTGGGACTAGAAACCCCAGTCCTTCCGGTCCAAGGTTGCTGTCCTCTAGTGGGATTTGAGACTCCGGAGCTCTGCCTGCCTTTTGGGTCCTGCAGTGGAACGGGAAGCATTTCGGAGAACGCTACCCTGGAAGTTCTGGATTTGAACTTCCTACCTAAAAGCCTAAATTTAGCCTCCAGAACCTCCCTACCACATTTTCCTATGTCATTGGTACCGACATGTACCAAGACAGCAGACTCCTCCCCAGCACTATCTAAGACCTTATCTAGGTGGCGCGTGAGGTCCGCTACCTTCACACCAGGCAGGCATGTTACCAGGCGATCCTCACGTCCACCAGCCACCCAGCTATCTACATGCCTAATGATTGAATCACCAACTATAACGGCTGTCCTAACCCTTCCCTCATGGGCACATGGCCCTGGAGAAACGTCCTCGGTGCGTCATCATGGAGACCCCTATATCCAATCCCAAAGTAAGGACAGACTTAGGAAGCGTTACAGCTTTAGATTAACTGAAAATCTGTTATGTCTTTCCAAATGAGGTCAATTAGGAAAGAAAAAGGTACCTGGAAAGCTTCAGAGGTATGTAAACCTGAAAGGTTATGGTAACAGAGACACAAAACTTGTTAATTACCACAGGGAGTGGTTATATGTGTAGAACCCCAAGCATGCTGGCACAGCATTGATAGGGGTAGTGCACTTTTGTCAGAGTCATATAGGAATATATAGATATATGAACCTAGACAGAGAGATAGATAAGTACGTAGGTACCTATCTACCTAGAAGATATATCTCAACAGGAGTACATATGTATATATATGTGTATATATATATATATATATATATTTTAGGGTGGTCCACTGCCATAGGGGAAAAACTAAAAGTAGGAATTTCTTTGCTCCCTGGCCTGATTCTGGTTCCAATGTGTGCAAAGTTTGAAGCCAATCAAATAATATTTAGGGGTGGCTCAAGGTCCCTTTCAGGCCCCTGGATCCCCCCCAGGGTTCGTCAGACCACTGGGTATTATCCGCTCATAGATGGGGGTATCATGCTTGCCAAGCACTCAATGTGGTCCAGATGCTAGTAAGGACTTTGACGATGTGGGGAACATCTTACGGTGTTGCGAGACAACACCCAGAAGGAACTGGAGTTGCTCTTCTTTTGTGGTGTGTCGGCCGTTGAACTCCTCAATGAGTTTGACCCCTCGCTCAGCCACATCGTTGATCACTGGAAGATTTTTTACTTTCTTCAGACCGTCTTTGAATGATGCATTCTCTTCCCAGTCTTCTGGGTCTGCATTAAGAAAATCACTGTTGATGTCGAGGTGTTTCAGGAAACGGATTGACTTGCGAGTTGCAAAAGATTCAAGTGGTGGAATCATGGAACTTTTCAATTCGACCCGCTTTGGGGGATCTTCATCTTCGTCATCATCCTCATCGCTTTCATCTGATTCTGCCGGGATCATGGCCGACACTATGGCCCGCTTTGTCGGTGCTGAAACAGCTTCATCGAACAGTGACAGTGCCACAAGCTCCTCTGACACATACCACAGATGCTGTTGCAGTTTGTCTCTGGCCGCTCTTCCAACACGGTCATTGTGGTAAGAGTGTAGTTTCTTCAGCATCTCCAAATCTGTTCGAGGAGCAACTGCGGCATCAGGGGCAGAAAACCAGGCTTCCACATGAATCAGGATGGAGAAAATGCTCACATCACGAACACAGGACTCCTCCCGTTGGGTAAGATCTTTGAGTTGTCCTCGGAACATCCAAATCTTGAGACAGTACAAGACTTTTGCCATCCATCTGGCATGATGGAAAGCTCCGGGTTTCTTGAAACTGAAACTAGGAAGATTCCCTCCAAGGCAGACAATCGTTAACTCCAAGAATTCCAGGTAATCATCTCGGTGATTGCCCTGTGCCAACTTGGATTCCACAAACTTCATGATGCGATCCCTGTCAGGTTGCAGCACCTAATCTAAAAGTCTTTTCCAGTTTGATAGTTGGACTTGTCAAGGGAGCCCCAATTCTTTTGGAACCGGCGAAAGAGTTGGACATCGGGACCCGATGAAGCTGCAGAGCATGTAGAGAATACTGCACCAAGAATTATTTCGTAAATGTGATGGCGGCATGCCAAATGAAGGACTGTGTGACAGAGTCTCTGTTCTAGAAGAATGCACGCTCCTGATCGACGTCCCGTGTTTGATGCAGTTGTATCAAAGCAGAAGCCTGCAACCTTTTCATCCAAACACCATTCCTGTAACAGTTCATAAACTGCTGCATCTTGATTCTCGCCAGTTCCTGATGTCAGTTTTGGTACACCAAGAAGTTGTGTTTCTCCAGTGGAGACAGCCGTTATCAAAACTGGAAGGCGGTCAACGGATGTGGTTGAACAGAGGAGAGATGGCAATAACTTGCTATCCCAATGCACAATGCATGTTTTGCCTTCGGCTTTGAATGCATTGTGCAGGTCCGTCCATTGTTGCTGACGGTGCTTTTCTCTATGGTGCTTGACGCTGGAGCGGCTGATATTGAGCTCCCCAGGATAATGTCCCAGACTTCTGGCGGTTTCAGCTACCACAAACAGAGCATTGCGATCCATTGTCCCTGTCCGATCCAGGGCTGCTGTAAGCTCTGGGGTCCAGACATTGTTAGGTCAATACTGCTTCGTTTGTGGAGTTGCTTTCTTCTGTCCGTTATCTGAATCCACAGATGTCGACGAGTCTTCACCTGACTCTGCTGAGGAAGAAGATCCTTCCAGCTGAACTTGGCTTGCAGTTGCCTCGGCTTCGGCAACATGTTTTTGTCTGCGCCTTTTCAGTTCTTCTTCTCGCTGTTGCGATCTTGCTTCCGTGTTGGCCAGTTTCTTGTCCATCGCGCACATTGAGCCGCGGCGCCCTGGTTCTCGTTGCGCTATTAAGAATTCTTTGTCTTCTTGAATATGAATTAAAGACATTGCATTGGCATGCGCTACATCAAATAGGTTTTTCATTGCAACCTGGAATTCTTTTTCATTTGCCTCTTGTTTCCCTCCTCTCCCTTTGTTTTTCTTTGAACAGGAAGCCTGGCCTTTTCCCAGTAAGCTTCTACTTCACTTGTTACAATAGATGCACTTTCACTAACGCCTTTGTTTAATGTCATATGGTGATGTAAAAATACACTTAAAACTTGCTCCTTGCTGGGGAGCTTGGCCCCCAGAATTGTGGTGGACATTTCTTCAATGAGATAAAAACCACGTTTTTTCGCCATCTGAAAAGAATAAAGATACAAAGATAATAGTACAATGTCTTTGCCACCTCTCAGAGACGAGATTAGTTCAAATATGACGCAATCAAATGTAATCAGCGTGGAACTGAGTGGATGATACAAGATGATGCAACATTTCGTCATCTGCTCCCAGGGGGAAATCTCAAGACTTGTTGAGCCACCCCTAAATATTATTTGATTGGCTTCAAACTTTGTACACAGTGTTTTCTACCTAAATGGAACCAGAATCAGGCCAGGGAGCAAAGGAATTCAGGAATTCATTTTTATGAACCACCCTAATATATATATACATATATAAACAGAGATATACTTGGGCGGAAGATACAGAGATACATATAAATATATATATATATAAATCTGTAGACATATAGACACAGGTCTCCATGTGGGTAGATGGAGACATGGCTATATAACTAGATCCTCATAGGGATATGGGAATAGAGAGAAGATTCATCTGATAGCAAGAAGGGAGGTACCTGCTTGAATAGATGTATAGAGCATCTTCTTTCCCTGGTTATAATTGACAGAGTCAGAGGAATAGTCTCCCTGACAAAGAGGAGTCTAGATTCCTTTAAGAATTCGAGCTCTTGAATAACCAGGATTGGCTATGTGAAAAATGCAGAGGATAGCTTCAGTCTGCAGGCAGCAAATCCAGATCTGTCTAGAACTGCAGTATGGTGAATAGATAGAGGATGCCCTTCCCTTTTGCAGGATGAGGGCAAGAGGGGTATCAGGCGTCCCTGAGCTGCAACTGAAAGAAAACTATCCCTGGCGAAAAGACCAAAGGAGATATGGACCAAGCCAGGGAATTGGCCATTCCTTAGATTTTCACGTGATGTAAGGCCTGTGTCTTCTGTCTCGAAAAGAGATTTTAGACGAGATGGTAAGGGTAGGGAAACCCTACCAGTCATGGGAACATGACTGGGTGAACCTCTCCTAACCATCTAGGCTTATCTGCTAGACAAGATACTAATGCTCTCTAGCAAGGGCCCACAGTGCAAAGCTACTCTGTAGAGTTGCAGAGAGCATGTTAGAGGTTGGTTAGAAGAAAAAACTGGCTGCTCAAAGCCAGTAGGTTACTTAAACTATTCTGCCAAAACCCAGGGAATTGGAGATGGCGAAGAATAGAAGTCAACCAACAAATCTGTGATGATAGGGTTTTCCAAAAGGGTTGATAACCTGTTTTGGGTCTAGCAGTGAGGCTAGAAGGATTGCTAGTGGAGAACAAACCCTGGTTGTGTGGAGAACAGAACCAGTGGGTTGACCACTAGGAAGTGCTGCATTTGCAGCAACTACCAGGGCAGCAGAAAAACTTCTTTTTCCAATCTAAAACAATGGAAAAGAAATTAACAGACATAAGCAGACGTGGTAAGACTTCCTTATTGTCTGATAAGCTGCCCTAAAGTAAGAATATGAACAAAGGGGGGGGGGGGGGGGGAGACAACACTGGAAGGAAAAACCCCTTTGTGGAATAGGTAGAGAAGCATAGGGGCTTACCCGTGTAATAGAACCCTTCTTACAAACTGAATGTTGTAGTAAGAGGGGGGTAAGACAGAGTTGAAGAGACTGACTATGTAAGAAGTCTCTGAAAGGTAAGATGATACATGCTAGTACAGGGTAAAAACTGTCTTTTTGATAGTTAACAGGTTTCTCTTCCTCCTTCTGGGAGAAAGAGATGTGACAACTATAGGCATGATCATCATAAAGACTTTGAGAGCAAAAAGAAAGGATGTCTCGAGAAGAGAGATCCCTGAGAATTTAGGATGAAATTAGTGTAGATGCTTCAAGTGAAAAGAAGCAGAGTGCAAATTCTAACCACCAAACAGGAGATATAATGATAATCTATCTGAAACCCTGCGACTGCTGGGTTTGCTGAACCTGTTGAGGTTGTGGTTTCTTTGGACCAGAGCGATGTTTCCCTTGTTTGGGAACATCTGTATAATGGGTAGAAGAGGGATAAAACTTTTTCCCCCTAGGGGAAGAAAGTTTGTTAGCAAATTTCCTACCAACTGGGAAAGAGGAAGGCGTAGAACAGCCTCTGGAACCAGCAATGTCAGTGGTTAACTGAGCAACTTGGAGTAAAGACTCTTTGTTAAAAAGATTTTCTCCAGTGCAAGGAGTATTTCCCAGTCTTTCTTGTGCCCATTTGTCCAAATCTGAAACCTGGAGCCAAGCTTTACGTCGTGCCCCTATAGCTATAGCAGAAGTCTAGGGAAGCACGAGTAAGGAACCCAGAGATATTTTTAGCATGACTAACCAGTAAGGAATAGTCTGCTTTTTTGGGCTCTTGAAGAAAGGGGGTCAAAAGTAGTAATTTCTTTGTGACTTCAAGAGATAATCCCATATAAAATATATATGAGAGAATTCTTGCTGAAAGCATGGATGTCTGGAAGGTTTGGCGACCAAAGGCATCTAAAGTCTTAGACTCAAGTCTTAGTTCTTTTTAGTACTCTTAATATGCCTCATTGCTGATTCCACAACAATGGAATGATGAGGAAGCTGAGTCTTTTGAAAACCTGGAGAGGGGGGCACCTTATATAGAAGATCAGTTGCCCTAGAAGGTGGGGGTACCGTTAAAGGAGCTTCCCACATTCGTAAGAGGAGATCCTGTAAGGACTGATGCAAAGGAAGCATGATGTTCTCCTTTGCACTCCCAGGAATATACAGGGATTCTGTATTCCCTTGTGCAGGATCCTGTCCAGGTATAGAAATGGCAAGTGATTTTGCCATATCAAGCAGAAAAACTTGGAAAGAAAAATCCCCAGAGGGAAATCCTCTTGAAAGAGGAGGACAGGCTAGATCTGTTGAAGAACTAGCATTGGCACCCAGGGATCTATCCAATTTTAGAGGAGTAGAAGATCCTAAAGGGTGAAGTATGGGATCCTTAGAGGATGGTTGCCGGTACCGCAGGAGGTCGGGACCAGCAACAGTCAGTAGCGCATCGTCCATGCTAGGGATCGATTCCAAACTCGGTACCGAGGGAAGCGAGCCTGATGAAAGAAGCATGGAAGGTACCGACAGCGATGGTAAAGTGGATACCGGTACCGACTCTGGTACCGTATCCAATACCGGTGGAAGAAGGCCAGCCGGTGATGGCTCTAACGGTATGGAAAGAACCGAGAGTGCCGAACATGGATCATTGGAACCGTGCCTTTGGTACCGTCCGGTGTCGGTACCAAGGCGAGTCGGTATCCAGTCCTCCAGACTGGAGATCGATTCCAGACTCGGCATCGAAGGAAGCGAGTCTATCGATGCACATCTGGAGGGTACCGACATCGGTACCAGTACCGGTACCGATACCGATACTGGAAGATCGGTCTGCAACGTATCCAACGGGCCCATAGGTACCGAGGACGCTAGACTACGATCCTTGGTGAGGAATGTTTCATCCAACATCATTGCCAATGCCGGGGTATCGGTACCGCTCGAAGCGGATGCCACCACCGAGCATGTCTTAGGTATGTTCGGAGAGGGGTGAACCTCAGGAACAACCTGAAACCCCACACAGGATTTGGAGGCCGAAGACTCCCACCGGGGTTTTAAAGCCAGTGTATTCTCGAGGGCAAGGCCAGAGGCATCTCTATGCTGTGCATGAGATCTACCACTTGAGGACTGGCTAGTCTTAACAGACTGTTTTTGGGTTACCTGATCCTGTGAAGAAGAAGGGGTGGTCGGTGCCCTGAAGTTGAATGGGGACCGCGTATCGAGGGGAACTCGATGCTGAAGACTTCTTCCAACTATACTGTTACAGGAGGGACACTCCAGAGGAAAATGGTCAGGACCCAAGCAGGGTAGACACCAGTTATGAGTGTCTAAAATAAATTTTGTACCGCCACAGTTAAAACATTTCTTAGGGATAGTGGCTGGCGCTTCCATGAGGAAAAAAGGGTAGGCCTAGCAGGCCGGGAAAAACCCGTCAGGCACTAAGAGGAAAAAAGTATTCCTTATAAAGGAATATGTTGAAGAAAAAAGAAAAGAAACACCGGCGGTACAGGTGGCGTCGGGGAAGGCAGCCGCGACCACAAGAAAACTAAAAAATAAAAGAAGAATTTTCTGCGGTGACAGAAGGACGTCCTGCCGGCTCCGCGGAAAAACGAAAACTGAGGCGAGGCAGTTGGGAAAGGCGGGAAGGCAGCACGCAGGCGTGTTGGGATGCTTCCAAAAGCGTTCTGATTGGACACTGGGGAGCGTTCCCGCGCAGACTCCGTCGGTACCGACGTACCCATATGTGAAGACTCATTCCTGCTTGTTCCTGGAGAACTAAAATAATGAAGGTAAGTATTACAATCAGTATCTTTACGATAAACTGTAGTAACTAACCTATCATTTTCTCTGATCACATAAACGTCCAAAAAAGAAATACTGATATCATTATAAGAAATGGAAAATTGGATATGTTGATTACATTCATTCACCCATTTGTGAAACTCCAGTAACATCAGTACATCATCCTTCCAAACAAGAAAAATATCGTCTATATAACACCACCACAATAGAGCCTGATCTTTATACAGAGATTGTGAGAGCCACTGTTGCTTCCAGGCGGCCATATAAAAATTAGCCATTGAAGGAGCAACCGTGACCCCATAGCTATTCCAGTTTTTGAGATGCTGTACCTGTTAAGCTAATAATTAAGTGGAGAGCACATGAAAGCAGTTCTATACATTTTGATGAAATTGTGAAGATACCATGTTGGAGTCTCCATGGTATCAAACAAGTTTTGTCAACTATTAAGTGAAGAATGAATGAAAGTAATTTCTGTGAAGATACTACGTTGCTTACTTTAATATTTTGAGTCGCTATATGAGTTGGAAGCATTGTTCATTTCAAGATTTTTCTCGCACTGAAGAAAGAATTTTTGGAGGAAGACGCCTGGTGTCTATTTTTGTCCTCTTTGTGGATTGGATGCTGTATATTTTTATGTTTGCACAGATGCACCCTTGGCATTGTGAGTGTTTTTCAGGAAAGAGTGTCTTGGTACCCCCTCCTGGGTTCAACTGAGGATTCTATCACTTTGAGAAGGAAGAGGAAGTAAGCCAGTGTATTCACACCAGGAACTTAGGCAGTTCAGCAATGGGAAAAGATCCATGATACAGTATATGTCCAAGAAAACACATCTACAGTTTGAGTACAGTATCTTTCATATTTGGACCCTTGATCTATTTATTTTGAAATTCCGTTTCATACTGTATTTTTTGGATGAGGGGAGGGGAATCACCAGTGAATGTGTTTTAGAAAAAGAGACTATCTGGACTGAGTTGTTCTGCTCAGTGGAGACGTGGAAAGAGTGTTGATTTAAGGACTGCCAGCCAGGTAGGGCCTTGGGGATGTGCTTCCTCCTGCCTATTGGGAGCCCCCTTGGTAATTTAACCAGACCTGCAATATGGCTTGAACACCCCACCATCAGATTACCATTACATGCATTTTTTACTTGATATCTACATTTAGCTGTGAGCCACTGTACTCAGGGAAGGTTCTAAAACTGGTTAAGTAACAGGCACCATTCTGCATCTGTTTGAAGAGTATGCTGTGAAATTCCTTGGATATCAGTATTCACCTCTAATGTTCCTAATCTGTAAATGACGTAGAAGAAAATGCGTAACTGGAAACTGGTTCTAGCTGCTGATAATACTAGACTATAATAGCAGGTGAAAATGGTTAAATTACATGAGGAAAACAGATAGAAAAAAATTCAATCAGACATAGCTAAATTTAATTGTAAAGACATAATACAGTATAAACTTAGACTAACCTTAAGAAGAAATAAAATAAAATGAGCAGAAAGACTTTTCATAGCTATGCTGGAGAATTACTTTACTTTTCCACTAAACTACTTATGGGCTGTGGTGATCCAATTAATAGCAAAAGTTGGCTACAATACTTGAGAACTTTCTTCTATTTTGGCAGTTGGTATAAGAAAGATTAAGGGGTATGTTTACTAAACCGTCTTAATGTTACCGGCGTTAGTTGCAGTCTTACTGTAATGAATGCCATATAAGGTAGTGGGCGTTCCGGTCTTAAGATAGCATTTTGGGTTATCATGCGATAAAGTCCGTGATCGCGCGATAGAGGGAGACGTGGCACGTTAATGCGCATTAGCCTTAATTAGGCACGCTGACCTGCAATCACAGCAACAGAGGTGTAGCACACTGGTTAATACATTGACTGCTGATACAGTGGTCACGAGTTTGACCCCACAGTGGGCTCAGTTAAAAGACTGTCTGAGGCAATCCCTTTTCCTGCTTGTAACAGTCAGGCACATCCCAACAATTTGAACTGCCAGCCAAAAAAGCCTCACCCCAGTGCCGCAACCTAATGCACCTTTTAGGGCGGACCATAAAGCATATCATAAAGCACCACATCATCCAAGGCAGGTCATAATGTGCCCCAGAGGGTGGCAGGAAAGGTTGGCATCCTCCAAGGCAGCATATAAGGCGCCCCATAAGCTGGCCAAACCTAAGGTGCCACGAAAGATGCCCCAGGGATGCCAAGGTGACACAGAAGATGGTGCCCAGGGGCACAAAGGTGCCCCAAAGTCACAAGCATGAAATGTATGGCTCAAACACAGATGTAACCATAACACTGCACAGAGCACCAAGGAAAGGCAATGAACAAGTGATGGAAGGAAGTAGATGACGGAGCTCATGGACCAGCCAAATCTGCGTGCAGCCCATGTGGCAGCAGGTAAAGTGGACAAACATATCGGGAGCAGCTGTACCAATGTACAGGGTGGTAATGTACAGTGCAACAATGACAGTGTGTAGCAGAGGATGGGGTTACTTGTCCACTAGAGGAGGTAGAGGTGGCAGGATAAGTGCAATGACAGGAGGACAGAGGAGAGCAGTGCCATGCAGAGCAGACACAGGAGAGGCAAGCATGAAGAGCCGCAATGCAGAAAGGTGTGCCAGTGCAGGACATGGGGTAGCAGCCTGCACATTAGGGCAGGACGCCACACAGCTGGCACACACACATAGACAGACAGAAGGATGGATGGCAACAGTGATGAGGGTATAATGTGGTGGCAGCACAGATCTGCACAGATATGACTGTTACACGAATGAAACATAGTTGTGTAGGACAGTCATAAAAAAAAGGGGAACAGAGAGGAATCGAACCCATGACCTCTGCTACTGAAGTCATTGCATTAACCATTGTGCTACATCACTATGGGAGTTATCATACCAATGGCTGGCTACTGAAAGAATGCATGTCACCATAAAACTGTCTGCTGTGGCTACCAGGATAGGATAGAACCAACAGTACCCATAATGCAATTCACATGCAGAACAGCAGTCTACATCTGCTCACCAGATGGGGTATGCACCTCTACAACACGTCAGCTTGGTAGGGGGGAATGACCCTGCGTGTTACTGGCACAGAGTACCCACAGGCCATGCTAATGTGCGTGTTCTGTGCTCATCCTGAGGGTGAGATGGAGTGGCCAGCATCAGATCCGCAGTACCCGGGTTGGTTGAGGTGGGCTGTGCTGCAGGTCTCCATCAGCGCCAGTGTGTGACAGGTATTTGTTGCAGACACCTTTAGGAGGTCTCTGTGTCCATTTGTAATTGCCAGTCATGTCTGGCCCTTGTGGACCATGATGCACACAACATAGTGCATATCCACTGTGCTTGCTATGGTCACCTGTTTAGGGAGCAGGGGTGTGTCAGGGCTCATATGGCGACAATGTACTTAGCAAACCGCCCTCTCTGGGTCAGGGTGGGGGACATGATCTGCACCCAACAGACCCGCACTCTCACCCTTTGCAAGGGGGGCAGTGGAGGTACATGAGGACAGGCTGTGGGACCAGCAACCCCAGTCCTGGTGGCGAACGGACAGCTGTTGAAGATCTGCACTTGGGACAGGGCCACTGGCAGATAGGTAGTGGGCCCAGTCAGCTCAACTGCCCCCCACTACGATCTGACATTCACCATCAGAGGGCAGTCAGTGTGCACCTGCTACACTCTGCAAGGTGGTGCAGCCATACAGATGCTAACTGCAGACAGTCTGCTAGCTAATACATAGTGCATGTTCCCGGAAGAACTGTGTGTACCCAAAACTGGGATGTCAGCACACACACCACGCAGGTATGTCAGTGATTGGGCCCCAGAAAAGAGAACCCATAAATATCACTTAAGAGAAATACTGTATAGCACTATGGGGGAACCTAGCCATGCCCTGCTCAATCAGGGTGAGAGCGACCTCCCACCATGACATGCTGTGGCCACCCTGTCCGTGCAGGTGGTGGTCGGGCACTACAATGTACCAGCCATTGCCCTATACCCTGTGCAAATGCATCCTGCCCATGCCACCCTGTCCAGGCCATACCCACAGTACCTTGCTCCTCATTATGCACATTGGCAGGCTTACACTGGAAACAGTGCAAGCAATGTGGGCTCAGTAAGGTGTAGGCAGCCACAACACACTGTATAGACAGACACACACTCCCACACCTATGCCAGCATTGTGCAAATATAGAGGTTTGTGGCAGCCCTGGCCGCCACACCAGTCCTGGGCACAGTACAGGCATTACTATGGTATTCAATGCTGTTAGGGTCACTCCCCGGGGTGGTAAACACTGTCAGAATCAATAACTGAAACACACTCCACAGATATCAGAAAGGTTGCTATGATGAATCTCTATCAACAAATTGTGTTTAACTTGGGATTTGTTAGATGACATTAATTATAGCAACCTTTTGATATATGTGGAACGTGTTCCCAAGTTTAGGACGGCATTGCTAAGGTATGCAGGTGCCAGTATTGGGAGATGCTGCTCCGCACAGGGCCCAACAGCCTGACTGACCATGAGGCTTTGGATAATGGAGCCTGTGGGTGTGGGTGTTTATGCCCCTGTTGGCCGCTGCTCTAGGGCAGAGGTTCCCAACTCTGGTCCTGGTGGGCCAAACACTGTTCAGGTTTTCGTGCTGTCGTGCTGTCCCCAATATGCATGAGATACAATTGCATACAATGGGGGCGGCGCATACAAATGCAGCACAGGCATATTTATTAGGGACAGCATGAAACCTGAATGGTGTTTGGCCCTCCAGGACTGCAGTTGGGAAACTCTGCTCTAGGGATTGCACATGTTTATGGTGTCTGTGCTCTGTAGGGTAAAATATAGGCGTTTTAGGCATGTTCATTTTATCTGCAATAAAAGTTCCGTCTTTATTACCACAGTTTAGTACTGGGTAAAATATGGGGACAGGGTTGGCAGGAGCCACAGCTGGGACTTGAACTTGTGACCTTCTGCTCCTGAACACACTGGCTGTGTGTACTGCACCACACTGTTACCACAGGTAGAGATCATTCCCTGGGGATACCATGACTGTTCGTCAGACAGACCCTGTCTGTTGCAGTGCAAGGCACCCACCTAAATGGGGCTTGGCTATGGTTTGCTGTGGGCAGATGCCACTGCCCCCTTCGCCACCATGCTGCCATGCCATTATACCGGTGGTGCGCAGTCCCAGGCTATCCAGTGTGCCGGTAGGCAGCTGCCTATGGTGTGGGTTCTCGGGTAGGGGGTGCCTACATGGACATGCGCGCTTTCCCCCGGCACCGCCTGCCAATGTTATGTGCCCTTGGGGATACCTGCTGGGTAATATCCCCTGTGACACTGTGGGACACACACTCGTGCCCATGTTGGACCCTTGTCAGTTGCTGTCTTGCTGCTTTACAGTTTTGGCATTCCTATGTGCAACCTAGGCATCTGCCTAGTCCGCACTGTGCCCCAGCTGGACCACAGCATGTGCCGCCTGCAGCCCCCTGTATCCCATTTACAGCATCAGTACAGTTGCCCTTTCCTACGTGCCCACTCTGCTGTTGCTGCACATGTGCACGCCATAACAAACCTGCCCAATCTAAACCACAGAAACCCTGATCAGCGCTATTTCAATGTGGGATCATTCACTTTGTAGGGGGACAGAGCATAGACCCTTCCAAACATGATATCTTAATTTTTACGCTTTGTCAGTAATGTTGCTTTATGTTTATCATTAATATCACTATTGGCCAGCTTGGTTATTGGGATTTCAGATGTGGTTCTGGTCATTTTATATGTTTATTTGCCTTTTTGGTTCCTGAACATGTATCACAACTATCACTTTTCTGGGTTTCCCTGCCTTTGCTGCACATTGCTGACTTAAATCGTTTCTCTTTCCTGCAAATGTGCCTAACGTGAGGGTTTCACTGGCGTTAGTGTTCAGACCCGGATTTCACAGCGTTAGTGTGCCTGGAGCCTCTCCCCGCCCACTCTCCGCCCATTGACCCCTTCTCTCCACCCTCTGGGAAGCCTTACTCCACCCTTCAGATCCGGATTTCACAGCGTTTGTGTGCCTTAACACTGCCGCCGCCACCGTTACATTATCGCGCGATAATACCACCGCTGCGACGTTAAGACGGTTTAGTAAACATACCCCTAAGAGACAGAGGCTGAGATGTGAAGGAATTGGAGGAGAGAGTCAGAGATGGAAATCAGGTTCACCTATGCTTTTTATTTTCAAACCCCAGAAATAATTACTGATCCAGGGCTGGTACAAGGGTATTACAGTAGGTACCCTAAGCAAACTTTCATCCTAGTGCCACCCATCTTCCCCCCCCCCCCCCCCGCCACCCTTGCCCCCATTAACTTTCAGGCCTATAGGCCACCTGAGATTTTCATAGTTAAATGTAACAATCATGATGACCCCACACCACCCCTTCCAGAACAATCCTGTAAAAACGCATAATTGGATAAAGGGAGAACAATTTTCAAAGTCACTTACATGGGGGTAAATACCAATTGGCCTTCATGAAAGGCATGTTTAAAACCGCTCACCCTAAAAGTGCCTAAAGGTACAAACAATCTCATATGCTCAGTTTACCTTGGAGGACTGCTGCAAAGCCCACTAGTAAAATCTGCCACAGACTTTGCCTCAAAAGTACAATTTTGAAAATCCCCCTCCATAATTTTAAATATGAATTGGGCTGATATTCATCTCGCGGCAGTCAGTGTTTTTTTAAATGCCGGCCACTGTGGGCAAAACATTCCAGATATTCAGAACCAGTATCTGGATAGTGACCAGCACTGAATTTTGGGGTCCAGTGCTATCCAGACAGTGGTGATTTTCTGCCCACTATCCAGATAGCTATCCGTATAGCACTTATGAGAGCTTTTTCGTGATCCTAAGTTATGCGGATAGCTATCCAGATAGTGGTGCTTAAAGTTGCTGCTATCTGGATAAGTTCCCACTCCGCCACCTGACCATCCCAGCACAATCTGGCTAATACTAAATGAGCCCCACTGAATACCTTGTACCTATACCAAAGAAAAAAATGTTTCAGAAATCAGGTCACAGTGCCTAATGGCTAGCCTCAATAACAGTGATATAAACTCCATTTATTGGCAGACATGTTATGAACATAAACTCTGCAATATGAGTCGCTCAGGACCTATAAAGTGTAGTTACTCACCTGTAACAGGTGATCTCCAGGAAAAGCAGGAATTTAGTCTTCACATATGGGTGACGTCAGTACTGATGGAGCCCGCGCGGGAATGCTCCCCAACATCCAATAGGAAAACCTTTGGGAACATCCCACTGTGCCTGCAATGCTGCCTTCCCGCCTTCCCAACTCTCCCACCTCAGTTGAGTTTGTAGTTGAGAGAAAAGGAGAGAAAAAGAAAACCTACAACTCCTAGGTGGGTTGTGAAGACTAAATTCCTGCTGTTCCCGGAGATCATCTGTTACAGGTGAGTAACTACGCTATCTCCAGGAACAAGCAGGAATGTAGTCTTCACATATGGGACTCCCTAGCTCCCAGAAACCAGAGACATGACTTCAGAACCATTTGGTTTGCCTCAGAGAAGGCTTCGAGAGGTTATGAATCCTCCATGGATGTCTGGTATTGATAAGTTCGGGGACGGAGGATAGGAGTTGCCCTTAAGTTTGAAAGAAGTGCTGGAGAACAGCTTGACCAAACATGGCATCCCGGCGGGAATCCTTGTCCAGATAATAATGAGCAGCAATAGTATGGACTGAAGACCAAATTGCTGCTTTTCAGATTTAATATTTACAGAGCGTAGATTCACCATCAAAGTGGCTATGGCACGAACATTATGGGCAGTAACATGACCCTCAAGTGATAGTCATGCTTTATCCTAAGCAAATGAAATGCAATCAGCTAACCATTTTCAGAGTACGTTTAGAAACTGGCAGCACCAGGTGACTAGGATAAAAAAAAATGAACAACTGCAAAGCTCTTCGGTGCTCTTGAATTCTTTGAAGATAAAATGCTAAGGCATACTTACAGTCAAGAGTATGCAGAGTTGCCTCTGCTCTAGACGTATACGGTCTAGGAAAAAAAGATAGGAAGGTATACTGACTGATTCAAATGGAAAGGAGAGACCACCTTTGCATAAAATGGGGTAAGACTTAAGGATAACTTTGTCCTGGTGAAACCGGATATAAGGCGGATCCGCCACTAAAGCCTGAAGCTCACTAAAGCGTCTAGCTGAAGTGAGGGCAATAAGGAAGATTACCTTCCACGATAGAAACTTTAGTGAGGTCATGGTCAAAGGTTCAAAAGACGGCTTGAGAAGCTTCCCTAGCATGACATTAAGATCCCTTTCCACTGGTGGTGGCCTGATGGGAGGCTTGGTCAATAAAAGACCTCTCATGAAACGCGCCACAAGCGGCTGTGAGGAGATGGGCTGCCCACCCAAGGGATGGTGAGAGGCAGCAACTGCCCTGAGGTGAACTCTCTTCGAGTTGGTCTTGAGACCCGAGGAAGATAGATGGAGGAGATACTGAAGGAGAGCTTCCACAGGAGCTGAGAAAGGATCGAGATCCTTCTGAGAACACCAGGAAGAGAACCTACACCACCTTGAACACATAAGAATGTCTGGTGGATGGCTTTCTGGAAGCTAAAAGGATCCCCTTTACTTCATCAGTAAGGTTAAGACCTTTCAAAGCTATGCTTTCAGCAGCCAAGCCATAAGATGGCGAGACTGTAGGTTGGGATGGAGCAGAGTCCCCTCTTCCTGGGAGAAGGGAGTCTGAGACAGACATAGCAGGAGAGGAAACTATGGCTGACATGGCCAGATGGGGCTTCGAGGATCATGTAGCCCCTGTCTGAATGGAGCTTGAAAAGCATTTTGGGAATCAGGGGAATGGGAGGAAAGGCATACAGGAGACCCCGATCCCAATGGAAGTGGAAAGCATCCACTTGTTGGATGCTGGACACAGGATCTCTGGTACAGAAGCATGGAAGCTTGGCATTGTGCGGTGTGGCAAAGAGGTCTATCTCTGGAGCCCTCAGGTCTGAAAGACGAAGGATGTTGTTTCCAAACAGAGAGATCATTTGTGTGGAAGGAGGATCCAACTCAACCTGTCTGCCAATACATTCTGCTCTCCTGGTAGATACACCACTTGAAGTTGTATATGATGAGTAATGGCAAAAGAACAGAGATGAAGAGCCTCGTCGCAGAGGGGCCAAGAGCCTGTTCCTCCCTGCTTGTTCACATAGAACATGGCAACTTGATTGTCGGTCTAGACTAGAACCCTCTGGCATCGTAGATGATCCAGAAACACCTTGAAGGCATTGAAGATAGCCCAAAACTCTAGTCGATTTATCTGGAGTTTTGACTCCTGTGCTGTCCAGAGGCCCTGAGTGGAGAGAGTGCCTAAGTTACCTCCCCATCCAAATTTGGAGGCATCTGTCGTCAGGGTACATTGATGTGGAGGCATCTGAAAAGGTGACCTGACGAGGAGGTGGTTTTCTGGGGCACACCACCACTGAAGGGATGCAGCCAAAGGGACAGTGACTTGGATCCTGTCCCTGAGACATCCTGAGACCTGCTTCCACTAGGAGGCAAGAATCCATTGAGCTGTGCGCATATGCAGATGGGCATATGGAACTACATGTACTGTTGAGGCCATATGACCCAGAAGCTGTAGCATCTCTTGGGCCATCAGGTGATCTTTGAAATGAGCCTGAGATGCCAACTGAAGGAGATGGGAGTGGGGTTGGGGTAGAAATGCCCTTGACCGCTGAGCATCTAGAAGGGCTCCTATGAACTCCAGTGCTTGAGTAGGAATGAGTTGGGATTTTGGAAGGTTTATTACAAATCCCAAATGTTGCAGTACTTGCACTGTACAAAGTAGGGACTGCTGAACCTCTTGGTAGGTGCCTGCCCTTTATGAGCCAGTCGTCTAAGTAAGAGAAGACAAATATCCCCAGAGTTCTTAGATATGCAGCCATGACCGCCATGCACTTTGTGAAGACTCTTGGGGCAGAGGCGAATCTGAAAGGCAGGACTTTGTATTGGTAATGTCTTCCTTGAAAGATGAAGCGTAGATACTTTCTGTGATCTGGATGAATGAGGATATGTGTATACGCTTCTTTTAGATGTAGAGAACAGAGCCAATTATGACTCTGGAGAGAGGGAAAGAGGGTCGGGTCCCTAGTGAGACCATTTTGAACTTCTTGCAGACTAGGAATTTGTTTAGATTCCTGAGGTCTAGGCTGGGTCTGTACCCGCCGCTTTTCTTTGGTATGAGAAAGTACGGAGAATAGAAACCTGTCTCTTGCTGAAAAGTGGGAACTTCTTCTATGGCACCCTGTGAGAGAAGAGAAGTCACCTCCTGCAACAGGAGAGCAGTGAGGGGGGGGGGGGGATTGATATTGATATTCCCCCACTAGAGTTGATGGGCGCAGGCTTTGTAAATAAAGTCTGTACCCTTCTCTGACTATGGTTAACGTCCACAGTTCTGAGGTGATGAGATGCCACCTGTGGGCATAATGACAAAGTCTGTCTGCTATGTGGAGGGGGTGGGGGTTCTCCAGAGGCAGGGTGGCTATATTCTCTAGGAAAAAGTAAAAAAACAGGTGCAGAGTGGGTCTGTGCAGCTGGTTGAGATTTAGGAGCCTGTGGCTTCTTCTGTTGCTTGGGAGGCTGTTGCCTCTTTTGAGTACGCTGAGGTTAGTATTGAGAAGAGGGGGTATAAGAAGGGTAAAACTTTTTCTTCTTCCCAAAGAAAGTTTTCTTTGCAGCTGCTTTCTTCCTAGCAGGGCTGGCTGTAGTCTTAGACAGTCTATTGAGAGTGGTGCTCTCAGATTCTAACTGAGAAGCTTTATCCTGCCAGTCTTTGCTAAACAGGTTTTCACCCATGCAAGGAATATTACTTAAAAGGATATATCCTCGGACGAGGACATATGCCGCTCCGGTGAAGGAGAAGGGTCTTCCAGAAGACTCTGTAGTCTTCGGGTATCAATTGATTTGTTATTGGAAGAATCAGAATCGCAAGACTCGAAGTATCGGCATGAACGATGTCCTTGCTCCGCCAAGGCCTGGTACTGAGCGAAGTCGGTATCAGAACGGGGGGGGGGGGGGGAGGGGAGAGGGGGGAGGCTTGCCTAACCGATAGAACAGTACCGAGAATGGACTCGAGGGTAGGCATGGGTGGTAGCGCAGCAAGCAGCATATAACTCGATGCAGTCTGCATCGGAACCATGGACGGTGCCGGTGTCACCGCTGACAGGAATTTTACTCTATGGCAAGGATACATTGATCCATAGAGCCCGCCGATGCTTAGGTATCGATGCCAGAGATACGTGCTACCGTCCCAGAGCTTGATACCAGGAGTTCCCTGGAGGTGGAGACCTCAAGAGCATCCTGGAACCCCTCGATGGCTTTGGAGGAAAGGTCCTCCCACCGGGGTTGTTTGGCCAGCCGATCCACCGCAAAGTTCGAGGCATCTTGATGCTTAGAAAGAGAGCTACCCTTGAGGAGGTAGCCTGTCTTCAAAGAAGACTTATGTTTCGATACTTGAGATCCATGAGAGGAAGAGGAATCCCTCGATGACATTGATGCCAAAGAAACTGCGTCTGAGGCAAAGAGTGATCCCAACTTTGCGGCTCGATTCTGTAGGCCTCTCTTTGTCATCTTCTTACAGAGGACATGCTGAATGGCTGGTGATCGGGCCCGAGGCATTTAAGACACTAGTCGTGGGTATCAGTAGCAGAAATGGTACTGCCACACTTAGAATATTTCTTAAAATCACTACTAGCTGGTTTGTCCATAGTGTCAGCAAACAAAATGGAAGGCCTAAGGCATAAAATGGCATCAATGCACCTGGAGAAAAGTTCTATAAGTGTTTTTTCTTTTTTTGTAAAGAAAGAAAGAAAAGAACCGCCGGTAATCAGTTCCGGCGTCGATGGGAAGGCAGATGCAAACCACAAAAAACAAAGAATTAAAGAATTTTCTGCATTGACAGGATTTGCTTCCTGCTGGCTCCGTGGAAAATGAAGAACTGAGGTGGGAGAGTTGGGAAGGCCGGAAGGCAGCAATGCAGGCGCAGTGGGATGCTCCCATAGGCTTTCCTATTGGATGCTGGGGAGCGTTCCCGTGCGGGCTCCCTCGGTACAGACATCACCCATATGTGAAGACTATATTCCTGCTTGTTCCTGGAGATAACAAACCTGTCATACCAAACCACCACTAACCCTCAAACTCAAATGGCAACAATTTGTCCTATGAAAAGGCAGCAATGAGGCTTATTTTATAACAGGTTGCTTATGATGGAAATGCAAGTAGGTACTTATTATAAAAACACAGAGATGCCTAAGTGTCTATAAAGTAGCCTCAGAAATCCTACTCAAATCAAGGTTAAAATTACTACTACTTCTACTACTACTACTATTTACCACTTACAGAGTGCCACGCGCCACGCACGCAGCGCTGTACAGCTAACCTACAAGAGGCAGCCAGCATACAAGAGACAGTCCCTGCCCGTCAGAGGCATGCTCATCGGAGCTTACAATCTAGTCAGAAGATTACAGAGCATTGGTCGGTTTAGTGCAAGACACGGTATGGTCTATACAATGTGGTCATGAGAGTTGGCGGGGGTTAAGATAAAATAAGGATAGAAGTCAGGATCTGAAAGCGACGGTGAAGAGGTGGGTCTTCAACCTGGATTTGAAAAGGGGCAGGGAGGGTGCCTGGCGTATAGACACAGGTAGGCTGTTCCAGGTGTGAGGTGCAGCCAGGTGAAAGGAGCGAAGTCGGGAGTTAGCAGTGCGGGTGAAATGCATAGATAAAAGTAATTTGCTAGCAGAGCGCAGGATTCGAGAGGGGATGTAGGGAGAGATAAGAGATGAAAGGTATTGAGGGGCTGTAGAGTGAATGCATTTATAGGTCAGTAGGAGAAGTTTGAATTGGATTGGAAGAGGAGGGACAGGGGAGATATGATTCAGACCTTTAAATACTTAAAGAGAAATGATGAACAAACAGACCTCTTCCAAAGACGGGGAAGCTGTAAAACTAGAGGGCATAACATGAAGCTGCAAGGTGGTAAATTGAAAGGCAATGTCAGGAAATATTTTTTCATTGAAAGGGTGGTGGATGCTTGGAATGCCCTCCCGATGGAAGTGGTGGGGGCAAACACGGTGACGGAATTCAAAAAGGCATGGGACAAACACAGTGGATCCCTTTACAGCAATAGGATAAAAACAAGATAAATGGTACCATCTAACTTCTGAACCATATAACGTCTCAACAAATAGGGGTGTCCTACATGGAGTGGTGGGTTTACCCCTAAACAAAGACATGGGGAGGGGTGGCCTGCACAGAGCGACAGGTGCACCTACTCTTGCCATCTTGCTGAGCAGACTAGATGGACCATGCTGGTCTTTATCTGCCGTCATTTACTATGTTACTATGATGCGGAATTGGACAGGGAGCCAGTGAAGCAACTTGAGAAGAGGAGTAATGTGGGCATGGCGAGACTGGCGGAAGATTAGTCAAACAGCGTGATTTTGTATAGATTGAAGGGGAAGGAGGTGGCTGAAGGGGAGACCAGCAAGGAGTAGGTTGCAATAATCGAGGCGAGAGGAGATTAAGGAGTGGATAAGCATTTTGGTGGTGTGTTCAGAGATGAAGGGGCGGATTTTGCCAATGTTGAAGAGAAAGAAGAGGCAGGTCTTGGCTACAAGCTGGATATGTGCGGAGAAGGAGAGAAAGGTGTCAAAGATAACCCCTAGGTTGCGGGCCGAGGGAACAGGAAGGATAGTAGCTCCGTCCACATAGACTGAGAAAGGGGGAAGAGGAGGGGAGGAGTTAGGGGGAAAGATAAGGAGTTCAGTCTTGGCCATGTTCAATTTCAATCAGCGATGAGACATCCAGGCAGCGATGTCGGAGAGGCAGGCAGAGATCTTGGACTGGGTTGCTGGAGAAATATTAGGTGTAGAGAGGTAGATTTGGGAGTCATCGGCATAAAGATAGTACTGAAAGCCATGGGAAGAGATAAGCGCGCCAAGGGCTTGGGTGTAGAGAGAGAAAAGGTGGGGGCCCAAGACGGATCCCTGGAGTACACCTACGTGGAGCGGGGCAGGGGAGGAGGAGGAGCCGCCAGAGCATCCACTGAATGAGCGATGGGAGAGGTAGGAGGAGAACCAGGATAGTACCAGGTCCTTGAAGCCAAGGAAGGAGAAGGTGGTGAGGAAAAGATTATGGTCAACGGTGTCAAAAGCAGCAGAGAGATCAAGAAGGATGAGGACAGAGTAGAGGCCCATAGATTTAGCCAGGAATAGGTCATTGGAGACTCTTGCGAGAGCCATTTCAGTGGAGTGTAAGGGACGGAAGCAGGATTGTAGTGGGTCCAAGAGGGCCTGGGAGGTGAGGAAGTCGAGGCAGCGGCGGTGGACTGCTCGTTCTAGTAGTTTGGATATGAAGGGAAGGAGGGAGATGGGTCGACAGTTAGAAGGGCATGTTGGATCGAGTTATGGTTTCTTGAGGAGGGGTGTGACAACAGCATGTTTGAAGTCAACGGGGACAGTTGCAGTGGAGAGTGAAAGGTTGAGGATGTGAAAGATGCAGCTGTGTACATTTGTGTATGCTCTAGAGTAGGTGCAAATGTCTGCAGGTGAAGCAGGCACATGTGTGTGCATTTTATGAACTATGCATGTACTTTGTGACTCACCTTGTGCTCTGCTCAAACTATGCCCCCGGGAATGCCTACATTTGGGTTGCGTGAAGGTACACCTCTTCTCGCCACCACCCATACTTTTATGTATGTATGCCATGCAGTAATTCTATAAAAGCCCTTTTCTACTAGTATAAAGCGTAGTTACTCACCTGTAACAGGTGATCTCTGGGAACAGTAGGAATTTAGTCTTCACATATGGGTATCATCGGTACCGACGGAGCCTGCGCGGGAACACTCCCCAGCGTCCAATAGGAACGCTTTTGGGAGCATCCCTCAGCACATGCGCGCTGCCTTCCCGCCTTTCCAACGGACCCTCTTCAGTTAAGTTTGTAGCTGAGTGAAAGGATACAGGGAGAGAGGAAAGAGACAGAGAGATAGAGAGACAACTCCTAGGGGAGGTGGGTGGGCTATGAAGACTAAATTCCTGCTGTTCCCGGAGATCACCTGATACAGGCGAGTAACTACGCTATCTCCAGGAACAAGCAGGAAAGCACAGTTACTTACCTGTAACAGGTGATCTCTGGGAACAGCAGGAATAAGTCTTCACATATGGGTACGTCGGTACCGACGAAGTCTGCGCGGGAACGCTTCCCAGCGTCCAATCAAGAGCTTTTGGAAGCATCCCAGCACGCCTGCGTGCTGCCTTCCCGCCTTTCCCAACTGCCTCTCCTCAGTTAAGTTTTAAAGCTGAGACAAAGAGAGAGAGAAAGGAAAGGAAAGATAGATAGAGATACAACTCCTGGGGAGGTGGGTGGGTTGTGAAGACTTATTCCTGCTGTTCCCAGAGATCACCTGTTACAGGTAAGTAACTGTGCTATCTCCAGGAACAAGCAGGAATGAGTCTTCACATATGGGGACTCCCAAGCTGAGATGCCTGGAGTCCCAGCATGTCATAGGTTGGAACATGCTATCTCCCAGAACACCAGGCATCCTGAGGATGGAGGGTAGGAGTTGAAGAAAGAAAAATGCTGTGGAACAGCTAACCTAGCATAGGACTGCAGAGAAGGAGTCCATGTGTGGATGATGATTGTCATCAATGATGTTGCAAAGAAGACTGCAATATGGACCTCCCCTGACAGGATTTCACAGAAGTATGGAGGTTCATGGATCTACTGGGAAACCCAGTAGAGGAACCTTGAAGAGGACCTCACTGTAAAGTGGAGGTAATAAACCTGTAGGAAAATAGTGGAGGTCAGAATCCTGAGAGGAATAGGTAACCCCAGTAGGAAAAACTGGGGTAGTACAAAAACGGTGGGCCTTCAGAGGAAGGCTTTATGACAAAAACCTAACTCTTTTGGCGGGAGAGTGGCTCACGCTTAGGAGCAAAAAGAGAAAGGCTAACCGATTTGGACAAACAGGCACAGTCCTTGTTGGAAGAAAGGGTATGGGAACCCCTTGTATCCCAAAAAGAGAGGACAAATGCCTGAGGCGTTAAGCCTGTGATTAACTGAAGATCCACAATGTCTCTCCTAACTGGGGTAAGCTAGGAGATATTGGGCACGGAGAGCTTCAGAGGTACCTAAACCCTTAGGTTATGGTATAAAAATGGTTGATCACCACAGGAGTGGTTGTGTGTGTAGAACCCCAAACCTGCTAGATAGCATAGGTATGGGTAAAGCCCCTCTGTCAGAATCATATAGCTATATGAGGATAGACAGTGAGATAGATAAGTATTTGGATACTGTGGTACCGAAAGCATGCCTGAGCAGATGGAATGGCAAAATAGCGAGCACTGCACCTTTAAAAGCCAGAGCAAGCCAGGTTTCCATGACAGCAGGAAGCTTTCAGAGAGAATGCAGCTCAGTCAGATTCATGACGTAAGAGCTGGAAGCAGCCCTAACGAGGTGCACCTGGATAGTCAGAAGGGCGTGCCTGAACAAGGAAGCCGTTTTAAACCAGCCTCAGGGCTAGTCTTTCAGAACAGCACGCAGTACCAGAACAGCCGACAGGATTGTCAGCAGAGAAGGAAACTGGACAGACAAGAAGGCAGGGAAAAGCCTTTACAAGTGTCTAAACCACTTCAACAAGGAAGGCAGCAACTGAGGAAGTCTTGGAACAGAGCTCCAGGCAAGAGGGATTCTGGTGGGTCCAATCCCAGTTACCTTAAAGCTAAGTCAACGCCGTCATGGGAGCTACCTGAAGACAGGGACAAGCATTTTACCTGTGGAAGGGAAGAGAGCTCCAAGCACAGACCGGGCAGTGATAGCAGACAAGGTACGTTGGATTTTCTGCCTAATCAGAGTCTTGTTGAAGACATTGTAAAACAACTAAAAGCCAGTGCTAACAAGTGCCACGATAGCACGGCTGTAAAACCACCTAGCAGAAACACTTGGAATAAATGGTTTAATGCAGATGTAGAAACCATAAAGAGAAGCTTACGTACTAACCAAACTCCTGAGCTAGAGGACGTCACGGCTAGTAGAGGAGGGAATCTTCTAGGGTAGCTGCAAAAGGCTATTCCAGAATGCCAGCCTAGAAGTTCTCCTAGTCAGAGCTGTGAGAATAAAAGCGAGGACATGATCATTGACGCAGCAGATGTTCCTGAGTCCTCTGGTTCTTTTGAGATGGACTGTTCTATGTGTAATAGAGTGGACATGAACTTATGTTAAACAAGCTTTGGTAAGAATTACAAAGTTGTTTGGAAGTTTTGTGCTGCTGTGAAGAAACAGTTTTTCCACTTTTATTTGATGCTTTTCATTTGCTCCTGTGTTTCTGTTTATTCTGAAATATAATTATATTGCTTTGCTTATTTGCCTGAGAACCTCTGTGAGGGGAAAAACCCAACAATAATAATAAATTTATCTGTTCCAAAAGACCCTTGTGCCACAACACATTTTTGTGAGAGTGAAACCAAAAACTACATATCACAGCAACCCTTGCTGCTAGATAGTATAAAGGACACTCAGAAGCAAAACAGCGGTCACCCCTACTATAAAGCCTTCGGCCAGTAGCAGGGGAGCGTGACAATACATATCTATCTATAATAAAATATCTCGACAGATACATATACATATATATATATATTTATATAAATATATACACATATCTATCTATCTATCTATATAGATATATAGATAGACATATAAGAATATATCTATAGTGAGATATGGAAGGGCATAAAATACACACAAAAAATAAATATGGATATGTAGGCCTACATATGGGTGTCTGCAATTAAACAGACAGAGATATGCACACAGCACAGTGATCACATAGGAGATGTGGAGAGGAAAGATAGCACAGTTACTTACCTGTAACAGGTGATCTCTGGGAACAGCAGGAATTAGTCTTCACATATGGGTACGTCGGTACCGACGGAGCCTGCACGGGAATGCTCCCCAGCATCCAATCAGAAAGCTTTTGGGAGCATCCCCCGCGCCTGCGCGCTGACTTCCCGCCTTTCCCACTGCCTCTCCTCAGTTGAGTTTCATAGCTGAGACAGAAGGAGAGAAAGAGGAAAGGAGATAGATAGATACAACTCCTAGGGGAGGTGGGTGGGTTGTGAAGACTAATTCCTGCTGTTCCCAGAGATCACCTGTTACAGGTAAGTAACTGTGCTATCTCCAGGAACAAGCAGGAATGAGTCTTCACATATGGGGACTCCCTAGCTGTGGGTGCCAGGGGAGATCCCATAAAATGCGTATCCCTGGAACAGGACGGCATTTCCCAAACCTGGATCCCCGGCATCCCCTGAGGGATGGGGGGTAGGAGTTGAAAAGAAAAAAACTGTAGAGGAACAGCGAATCTAAAGACTACAGAGAAAAAGAGTCTTTAGAATGTATGTCAAGTATCATTAAAATATTTAATGAACTAGTACAATATAGAGCTTACCTACTGGATCGTAGGAAGTAGAACTGTGATGGAGTGTACTGTAGATGCAGTAGCGGAATCCTGAAGGTAACTTCACAGCAGTGAGGATGAAGTTCCAAACCTGGAATGGGCAGGTGACCCAGGTGTCAACTGGGGTAGGAGAGGAACGGCAGGTCTTCAATGGAAAGCTTTATGGGAAAAAGCTGAAAACTCTTTTAGGTACAGAGTTATTAACATTGAGGACTAAAAGAAGAAGACTGACCGATCTGGAGAATTAGCCCAGTCCTGAAGGGAAGAGGGGGTATGGAAAAAAGCCCCTATTCCCAGGGAGAAGAGAAGTATACTCAGAAATACTGAAGATGTACACTGTCTTTCCTAGCTGGTAAGAGATAGGAAGACATTGAAGTTTGATACTTCATAGACAGGGAGATTTATAACAAAAATAGAAGCTGTTGACATCACAGCAATAATTGTGTGTATAACCGCTCCCACTTGCTGAGCCGTATGAGAATAGGCAAGCGGACTGTCTGGACCCCTTAAGAAGGGATAGGCTTTATAGCACAGACAGTTAGGGAGATAGCAGGTAATACTTAGCGTCCTATGGACATCTCCCAATGGACACACACATATATATATGGAGAGACAGACATATCTATATATATGTGCATATATGTCTAGATATGTGATATATATATATATATATATGGGCATGACTTATGCCCACACAGACTACAGAAATATGTATGTATAGGACATATACATACATGAATATAAGTCTGAGGATACATGCCTGCAACTGAGCCCCACAAAAACATTCACATGGGGAATGTGATGGGAAAAGATTCATCTAATAATGAGGGGGTAAAAACCACCTGAAGATATATAGAGAATCTATTTCTGCGGTGCAGGAATGTAGTTCAGTGGAATAACCAGTATGGTTGCGTGAAAAAACAGAGGATAATAGCAGTCTGGCAAGAGCACGTCAGGAGTACTTTGGGACTCTGACATGTCCAAAGGACAAAAAAACCCCGCATAGACTAAGACCCCAGGATGACCCAGCCAAGGGACACAGGGGTATCATGCACAGTAAAAGAGTATGCGTTGTCCAAGTGGAGCAGAAAAGCATAATGCCAAGCTGTAAGGAAAAAAGGGGTAGATTCCTGCAAGATTGGGAACTCCTTGGACATTCATGCAGGAAAAGCTTGTCTTCTGTATCACAACAGGAGACAAGAGGGTATAAAGAACCCATATAGTCATGGAATGATTACATAAGTTTTTTCTACTATATGGAAAAACCCTCAGAGAGAAAGTTCAATGCTCTGTAGCAAGGGCCCATAGTAGTAAGCTTCTCTGAAGATTGCAGAGAGCATTGTGCAGGAGAATTATGAAATAAAACTGACTGAAGTCAGGTATGTTGCCACATCCTAGGAAAGGATATGGCTAGAAGAAGATAATTTGCAGTGAGTAGTATTATGCAAGATAGTTGAAAGTAGCTTGCAATGAGTATTAAAGTAATCACTGGAACTCCTGCATGCACAGCAACTGAACAAAACAACAAAGGGGATTCTCCTGTATAAAAACAGAGAGAAAACAAAGGGAGCGGAGATATTCCCGTCCCTGTCTGATGAGTTGTTCAGAGCATGCATTGACGGATAAGAAAAAGTCTACACTGTAAAGAAAGAGAAGTGTTTCAGTATGGTACCAACTCAAGCAGGGGAAAAACCCTGGAAGAGAGGGGGTTGGAAGGTGACTTACCATATGGTAAGTCAGCTGAAGGAAAAGATGTCCATGTAGGGACAGAAACTATCATGGGATAGTTGTAACCTCCCTTCGCAGTAGTAAGAAGGGGAGAATTCTGCAACCCATGGACAAAAGAATCCTAACAGCTTAGCATACTGAAAAAGAAAAAAGCAGTGTAGAGTTTGAAGAATAAACTTCTGCTAAGAAGAAGTTAACTGTAGATTGCAACATACAGGAACCTATGGTTGCTGGTTATGATTAGAGTGGTTAGAGTCTGGAGACTTCAGACTAAGATGAGATGTCCCTTGCTTGGGTACATCTGGAGGATGGGCAGGAGAAGGGTGAAACCTTCTTTTCTTAGGGAAAGAAGGTTTGGCAGGACATTTCCTACGTCCTGGAGAAAAAGAAGGCTTAGGATGGTTTCCAGAACCAGGGAAGTCAGTGGAGCAATGAGCAACCTGACATAAAGCCTCTTTATTGAAGAGATTTTCTCCAGTACAAGGAGAATTACCCAGTGTATGTTGTGCCCATCTGCTCAAGTCTGAAGCTTGTAGCCAGGCTTTACGACGTGCTCCAATGGCAATAGCAGAGGATCTGCTAACAGACTCAAAAGAGTCTAGAGAAGCACGAGGAAGAAACCAAGAGATATTCCTGCTATGATTAAGAAGCAAGGAATAGTCAGTGGCCTTAGGCTCTGACAAAAAAGGGGACAGAAGAGATAATTTCTCTGTGACCTTCTGAAGTGTGAGACTCATATAAAAAATATATGAAATAATTCTTGAAGCCAGCATAGAAGTTTGGAAGGTTTGACGTCCAAGGGCATCAAGTGCTTTAGATGCACGACCTGGCGGATAAGAAGAATGCTTCTTCTTGCTTCTTACCTTCCTCATTGCTGATTCCACTACAATGGAATGATGTGGAAGTTGGTTTTTTTGAAACCCCGGAGAGGGAGGCACCTGATACAGAACATTAATGGCTGTAGAAAGCGAAGGAACCTTTAAAGGTGATTCCCACATCCTCAGAAGAAGATCCTGCAAAGAATGATGTAAAGGAAGCATTATATTTTCCTTTTCTGCAGGATCTTGGTTAAGAGTAGAGTCAGGAATAGGAATGGCAAGAAAGGTTGCCATGTCAAGGAGAAATTTCTGAAAAGAAGAATCTCCAATGGGAACTATTCCTGGGTAAGCTGAGGTTGAAGGAGCAGCTTGAGCACCAGAAGACATACTGGACTGGTGCAGAAAAAGAATCCTGCTAGATGGACAGTGATACTGACAGTTCTGATTCGAGGCAGTTAGTACTGCATCGTCAGTGCCCGGTATCGATTCCAAGCTAGGCACAGAAAGGATCGATGGCACCGATGGAACTGCAGGAATCGACATAGATACCGATACCGGTACCGGAGACGGTAATGTCATCGAAGCAGTAATCGGGGGCTGCTGAAGCGGTACCGAGGTAGCCAGAGAGCCTTGGTGAATATCCTCGGTACTGCGTAGACGGAAACGATATGGATCGGTTCCGAAACGCGTCGGTACCAAGTCATCTAGACTGGATATCGATTCTAGACTCGGCATCGAAGGGAGCGAGTCTATCGATGCATGTCTAGAAGGTACCGACGGTGGTGGTGGTATCGACGATGCCGATACAGGAAAGTCAATCGGAGTCGTATCGATTGGTTCCGAAGGTACTGAGGACGTCTGAAGACGATGCCTGGTAAAGAGTGGAACACTCGACACCGGCGCCGATGTTGGGGTATCGGTACTGCTCAAAGCCGATACCAACCCCGAACATGGCGAAGATACAGGAAAGTCAATCTGGTTCGCATCGATCGGCCCCGAAGGTACCGAGGATACCAGATGACGATCCCAGGTGAAGAGTGGAACACTCGACACCGATGCCGGGGTATCAGAAGACTGGCAAACAGATCCATGGTGGGGAGGCCCCACTTGAGAAAGATCTGCTGAACCACCAATGGATCCAATCTCCACTCGTGTGGTTGGAGGATCCTGCTTAGCTTGTCTGCCAGGTAATTTTCCTGACCTGGGAGATAGACAGCTTTGAGGAGGATGCCGTGGTGGACGGCCCAAGAGCACAGTTTTTGTGCCTCCTGACAGAGAAGGAAGGAGCCTGTTCCTCCTTGTTTGTTCACGTAGAACATTGCAACTTGATTGTCCGTCTGGACCAGCACAGACTGGTGAGAAGTGAGGTGGGAGAAGGCTCTCAGAGCTAGGCAGATGGCTCTGAGCTCCAGGAAGTTTATCTGCTGAGCAGACTCCCAAGGAGTCCAGAGGCCTTGAGTACATGTCCCTTGGCAATGTGCTCCCCAACCCAGGAGAGAAGCATCGGTTGTTAGCACCCGAGAAGGCGGAGGAGATTGAAAATCCACTCCCAGCAGCAGGTTTGGCAGATGAAGCCACCACCGCAGAGAAGAGACCAGCAGGTCGGATACCTGTACTGAGTCCGCCAGGCTCCCCGTGGCCTGATGCCATTGAGTGCGAAGGCACCACTGAGCAGGTCGCATGTTCAGGCAGGCATTGGGGGTCACATGGACCGTGGAAGCCATATGGCCGAGCAGTCTCAGAAATTGCCTGGCAGAGACCAGGGAATTGCTGTGAAAGTGGCTGGCGAGATCCATGAGCCTGTGTGCTCTGTCTAGAGGCAGGAAGGCCCGCGCCTGAAGTGTGCTCAACCTTGCGCCGATGAATTTGAGATTTTGAGAGGGGAGCAAAATGGACTTTGCGAAGTTTATGACAAAGCCCAAGTGCTGGAGCAGAGTCACAGTGCGATGAGTGGCCTGAGTGGCCTCTTGGGAAGACTGGGCCCTGATGAGCTAGTCGTCCAGGTATGGAAACACAAAAAGGCCTTGAAGTCTTAGATAGGCCGCCACCACTGCTAGGCATTTGGTGAACACCCTGGGGGCGGAGGATAGGCCAAAGGGCAGTACTCTGTACTGGTAATGATTTCCTCCCACAACAAACCTGAGATATTGTCTGTGGTCTGGATGAATAAGGATGTGAGTATAGGTATCCTTTAGATCTAAGGAGCATAGCCAGTCTCCCTGCTGGAGGTAGGGCAGCAGGATTCCAAAGGTGAGCATCTTGAACTTTTCCCTTGTCAGGAACTTGTTGAGGTTTCGCAAGTCCAGGATGGGTCTGAGGCCTCCTGTTCGTTTTGGTATCAGAAAGTACCTGGAATAAAAGCCTTGACCCCTCAGGTGGTGGGGCACCGGTTCCACAGCCTGTTCCTGAAGAAGACTTGCTAACTCCTGAAGGAGTAAGTCCCTGTGCAGAGGGAGTCTTGGAGGCTCCCCTGGAAAGTAGGAGGGAGGTACCTGGTGAAAGTGTAGAAGATAGCCTTTTTGAACTATATGAAGCACCCAGGTATCTGATGTGATGGCTGACCACCTGTGGGCAAAGTGGACCAGCCGGCCTCCTGTGCTGAGAGAAACCAGCGGAGGGGAAGAGGCTATGCTGATGGAGTCAAAAACCCCCACCCTGCTGAGCAGGGGCCGGTGTTGTGGGCTTGGGGGCCTGATGACTACGGGACCCATTACCCCGTCCCTTGGCCTGCTGACCCTGTTGGGGAGCTGCTGAGGCCTGATAATGAGGGTATTGTTTATAGGCAGCCGCCTTCCTCGGGTAAAAGGGCTTTTTCCCCGAGCCCTTCTTCTTCTGAGAAGGGGCAGAGGTTTTTCTGGACAGCCTAGTCCTGGTCAGAGTCTCGGTCTCGATCTGTGCAGCCTTTTCAGCCATGGGCTTGCCAAAGAGGTTTTCACCTCTGCAGGGGACATCGACCAACTTGTCCTGTACCCATGGCTCGAGGTTGGATGACTGAAGCCAAGCCTGTCGGCGGGCACCGATGCCGGCTCCGGCTACTCGAGCCGATGCTTCAAAGCCATCGTAGGCTGCTCGAGAGATAAACTTCGAGCACTCTCGAATACCAGTGGACAAGGCCTGGAACCTCTGCAAAGGTTCCTCGGAGAGACCAGCAGAGAACCCAGCAATTTCTTTTGCCAGGTCTCGGAGATACATGCCCATATAGAGCTGGTAGGTCTGGACTCGACAAGCAAGCATAGAGCCCTGGAAGTACTTCCTACCGAGGGCATCCAGGTTCCGGGCCTCCCGGCTGGGAGGCACCGAGGAGTGCATCTTCTGACTCTTGAGTCGATGCATGGCCGATTCCACCACCATGGAATGGTGTGGTAGTTGTGCCTTTTGGAACCTGGGGCTCTTGCGGACTCGATAAATGGAATCGACCCGCTTGCTTAACACCGGCGCAGACGCCGGGCTCTCCCACATGCGGAAGAGAAGTCGTTCCAGCATCGGAGGAACCGGTACAGTAAAGGCCTCCTTTGGGGGAGAGTCATACTGGAGGGCATTGAGCTCTTCGGCTCGAGGCTCCTCCTCGGGATCCGTGGGGAATGCCAAGGCCTTGGCCATATCCCGCACGAAGTCCGAGAACCGGGTGTCCTCCGGGGGGGACCATCTCCGAGGTTCGGACTCGGGTGAGTCCGATGTGACACACCGAGTCCGAAAAGTACCAGGTGACTCTTCGTCCTCCGTTTCCCAGGCTGACTCCTCGGAGGAGGAATCGAGCGGCTACGGTCGGGCGGGCACCGATGCCCTCCGCCCCGATGCCGAGGGTGTCGGCGTCGATGACCTCGGTCCCGAACGGGAGGCCGAGGGAGACCGCAACCGAGGATCGACTCGAGCTCGCATGGACTCGAGGATCGGCTCGGTCTCCGGGGTCGACTTGGACGTCGACGTCCCGGTGGCCGGGGCAGATGCACTGGCGAGGCCAGCGATCAATGCCTGCTGCTGGTCCATGAAGGCAGCCAAACTGCTCTCCAAGGCCGTCAACCTGAGTCCGAGCTCAGGAGACCCAGCAGCCCCCGACTCGGGCCCCGACGGCGTCGGGCCCGACGTCGGCTCCTTCGGAGGTGAGTCCAGGAGGACTACAGTACTCACGTGTCCAGGCGACTGCATTTCGAGACGAGGATGTTTCGAAGGCCTCTCCGACTCCGAGGACCCGGGATGGCTATTGGGGCTATGCGACCTGGCCCTCGAGGAACCAGGAGCGTCCATCGACGACGCCCTCGCGGGTTTCTTCTTCCTATGATGTTCCCGGGCAGGAGACCCCCACTCAGAGGAACTCCGACGATGCTCAGGACCGGAGTCCCGGGACGTCGAAGCCTCTGACGAGGTCCGGGCCCGGCCGGATGCGGAGTCAGAGAAAATTCGTTCTCTTTGATGCTGCCGACTCCTCAATGCTTTGGAGGACATCTTGCCACACGGACCACAGATCATCGGGTCATGATCGGGTCCGAGGCAGCGGAGGCAGCAGTCGTGTGTGTCGGTAAGAGACATAAGTTTCTTACACCGATCACACTTTTTAAACCCGCTGGCAGCCATCGGGGGAAAAAGGGCCCCTGCGAGGTCAAAAGACAGGGCTGCCAGTGAAAAAGAAAAAATGGCGCGAACGCTTGTCACGAAGGACAAAAAAACGAAAAAGAAAGAACGGACCCGTTACCGGCGTAGCAGGTCCGAGCGGGAAAAGGATCCGGCGTCAAACCGAGAAAAGAATAAGAAATAAAATCAACTTTTTCTGCGGCGAACACAAACAGCGTCTGTAGGGCTCCACGGAAAAAAGAAGACTGAGCAAGATGGCACCCTTGGGCGGGAAGGGGACCGCGCATGTGCGCTGCAATTCCCAAAGGCTTTCTTTGAAAGGTGGGGAAATTGCTCTGCGAGGGCTCCGTCGGCGCCGACGTCACCCATATGTGAGGACTGACTTCCATATGTGAGGACTGACTTCCTGCTTGGTCCTGGAGAAATTCTGGATATGCTGAAGCAGTGAGGAATAGTCTGTACTCCTGGAATCTGAAAGGAAAGGAGACAAAAGATGTAATTGCTTTGTGACCTCCTCAAGAGAAAGACTCATATAAAAAACTATATGAGAGAATTCTTGCAGAAAGCATAGATGTCTGGAAGGTTTGACGTCCAAAGTCATCTAGTGTTTTAGACTCACGACCTCGCAGATAGGAAGAGTGCTTTTTCTTACTCTTTACCCGCCTCACTGCTGATTCCACTACTATGGAATGATGAGGAAGTTGAGTCTTTTAAAACCCTGGAGAGGGGGGCACCTGATATAACAGATCAGTTGCCCTGGGAGGTGGGGGTACCCTGAAAGGTGTTTCCCACATTCCTAGAAGGAGATCCTGCAAGGAATGATGCAAAGGAAGCATTATGTTCTCCTTTGCTTTGGTAGAAAGAGAGCCTTGTGTAGGATCATGTCCTGGGATAGGAATGGCAAGAGATCTTGCTATATCCAGGAGGAAACTCTGAAAAGAGGGATCCCCAACATGAATCTCTCTTGGACAGGTTAGATTTAAAGAACTAGCCTGAGCACCCACAGAGGTATCCAAATATATAGGAATAGAAGATCCTGCACAGTGCAGTGTGGAATGCTTAAGGGATGGTTGCTGGTACTGGGTATCAGGAGCAGCAACCGTCCTTACCACATTGTCCATGCCAGGTATCGACTCCAAGCTTGGTATAGAATGGAGCGATCCTGTTGAAAAAAGCATGGCAGGAGTTGGCCACGATGCTACTGTGGATACCGGTACTGATGCCAATACCGGTACCGATGTCGGAGTCGAGCCCGACAAAGACATCGGAGCAGTCATCGGTGACAGTTCAATCGGTACCGAGGTGACCGAAACCCTCCGGTCACTATCCTCGGTACCGAAGCACCGGTATCGATCGATGTCAGTACCAAAACCTATTGGTACCGAGTCTTCTAGAATAGAGATCGATTCCAAACTCGGCATCGAGAGCAGAGAGCCTGATAAGTGAAGCATGGAAGGCACCGACCGTAAAGGTAATGAGGACGTCGGTACCGATTTCGGTACCGTGTCTGACACCGGTGAAGGAAGGTCAACCAGTGGCAACTCAATCGGCCTCGGAGGAACCGAGAGTTGTGGATACGAATCATCGGAACCGAGCCTTCGGTACTGCCGAGAGCCGGTACCCAGTCCTCCAGACTGGAGATTGATTCCAGACTCGGCATCAAAGGAAGCGAGTCTATCGATGCACGTCTGGAAGGTACCGACAGCGGTGGTAGTATCGGTGCTGGTACCGATAATGGAAAGTCAGTCTGGAGAGTATCCACCGGTCCCGAAGGCACCGAGGATGCCAGATGACGATCCCTGGTGAGGAGTGTTTCATCCAACACCAGTGCCGATGCCGGGGTACCGGTACCGCTCGAAGCGGATGCCACCACCGGACACGGCTGAGGTATGTTCTGTGAGGGGTGAACCTCAGGAACAACCTGAAACCCCTTATCTGCTTTGGAGACCGAAGACTCCCGCCGGGGTTTTGAAGCCAGTGGGCCCTCGAGGGCAAGGCCGGAGCCGTCTACATGCTGTGCATGAGACCTACCACTCGAGGACTGGCTAGTCTTAACAGACTGTTTGTGGGTTACCTGATCCTGTGTGGAAGAAGAAGGGGACGGTGCCCCGAAGTTGGAGGGCAACCGTGTATCGAGGGAACCTCGATGTTGAAGACCTCTTCTCACCAAACTGTTGTCAGGACCCAAGCAGGTTAGACACCGACTTAGAGGGTCTAAAAATAAAGTTGTACCGCCACAGTCTGAACATTTCTTGGAGAAAGTGCCTGGCGGTTCCATGAAGGAAAAAGAAGAGGCCTAAAAGGCCTAAAAGACCGTGGGACACTATGAAGAAAAAATATCCCGTGGAAAAGGGAATTTTACAAGAAAAGAAAAGAAAACACTGGCGGTACCGGTGGTGTCGGGAAGACAGCCGCGACCACAAGAAAACTAAGAAATAAAAAGAAGAATTTTCTGCAGTGACAGGAGGACGTCCTGCCGGCTCCGCGGAAAAATGAAAACTGAGGAGAGGCAGTTGGGAAAGGCGGGAAGGCAGCACGCAGGCGTGCTGGGATGCTTCCAAAAGCTCTTGATTGGATGCTGGGAAGCGTTCCTGCGCCGACTCCGTTGGTACCGACGTACCCATATGTGAAGACTCATCCCTGCTTGTTCCTGGAGATTGTAATCTTCACATATGGGGACTCCCTAGCTGAAGATGCTGGGAAGATGGCCCCAGGAAGCTGCCACCTATAGTGAGGTGGGCCATGCTTCCTCCCATGGATCTCTGGCATCTTACCAGGGTTGGTGGATAGGAGTTGAATTAAGTCTGAAAGAGATGTTGAAGAACAGCCTGGCCAAAGAAGGCATCCCGATGGGAGGCTTTATCTAGGCAGTAGTGGGCTGTGAAGGTGTGCACCAAAGCCCAGGTGGCTGCTCGACAGATGTCATCGATAGACACAGAGTGAAGGTTAGCCATAGAGGCTGCCAAGGCTCTCACATTATGCGCTGTGACATGGCCTTGAAAAGGAAGACTCTTACTCTCATAAGTAAAGGATATGCATTGTGCAATCCATTTAGATAGAGTTCTTTTGGAGACTGGAAGTCCCAAATGACCAGAATCAAAAGCAACAAAAAGTTGAGAAGACTTTCTATGTTGCTGTGTTCTTTGTAGGTAAAAAGCCAAGGCTCTTTTACAGTCCAAAGTATGAAGGTTCCTTTCTGCATTAGAGGCATGAGGCCTCGGAAAGAATACAGGAAGGTAAATCGATTGATTTAAATGAAAAGGCAAAACCACCTTTGGCATAAAATGTGGATGAGTTTTGAGAACAACATTATCATGGTGAAACCTTGTATAAGGGGGATCAGCCACTAAAGCTTGCAATTCATTAATGTGACGTGCGGAGGCGATTGCAATTAGGAAGATGACCTTCCAGGATAAAAACTTTAGGGTTGTAGTGGCTAAAGGTTCAAAGGGCGGTTTCATAAGCTGTCCGAGAACTAGATTTAAATCCCATGCCACTGGTGGTGGCCTGAGGGGAGGCTTTGTTAATAGAAGACCTTAAATCTTGCAATGAGTGGATGAGAGGAAATTGGCTGTCCATTTAGAGGCTTATAGGAAGCTGCAATTGCACTAAGATGGACTCTTACTGAATTTGTTTTTAGACCAGAATTTGATAAATGAAGTAGGTACTCTAGTACTGATTCCAAAGGTATCACAAGGGGGTTTAAGCCCTTTTGAGAACACTATATAGTTTCCACTTAAAGGCATAAGAACATCTTGTGGAAGGTTTTCTAGAAGCCTGAAGGATATCCTTCACCTGTTGGGAAAGGAAGATCCTGCAGGTCTATGCTTTCAGCAACCAGGCCCTGAGATGCAGGGACTGGGGATTTGGGTGCCATAGCATCCTGTTCTCTTGGGAGAGAAGGTCTGGAGCATACCCTAACTCCAGAGGTGCAGATTGAGAGAGATGTAGAAGCAGGGGATACCATGTCTGTCGTGGCCACCATGGCGCTATGAGGATCATACGACCTCTGTCTCTCTGAAGCTTGAGAAGTGTTTTGGGGATGAGGGGAATGGGTGGGAAGGCATAGAGGAAGTCCTGACCCCAGTGAATGAGGAAGGCATCCCTTGCCTGACAATTGTAAGCCGGCATTCTGGAACAGAACCGGGGAAGTTTGGCATTCAGTGGACTTGCAAAGAGGTCTATGTCTGGGGTTCCACAGATTTGAAATATCTTTGTCACCTGGTCTAGGTGGAGAGACCATTCGTGAGGCAGAAGTACTTGGCTGAGTTTGTCTGCCCAAAGGTTTTGGATGCCTGGAAGATATACCACGAGAAGGTGAATTTGATGCTCTTTGGCGAGGGCCCATAATCGTAAAGCTTCGTTGCATAACGACAGAGAGCCTGTTCCGCCCTGCTTGTTCATGTAGAACATGGCTACTTGATTGTCCGTTTGGACTAGGACTGTCTTGTAGCTGAGCTGGGCATGGAATACTCGAAGAGCTAGATAGATTGCTCTGAGTTCTAGGAGGTTTATGTGAAGACAAGCCTCCTGTGAAGTCCAGGTACCCTGGGTGGAGAGATGGTGCAGGTGTGCTCCCCATCCCACCTGTGATGCATCTGTTGTTAGGGTGACCTAGAATGGGGGTTGTTGGAAAGGAGACCCCACTAAAAGATTCTCCAGTGATTGCCACCATTGTAGGGACAAGATCAGTCGTTGTGAGTTTGATATCTTGTCCGACAGACGTCCTGTGGCCTGTGTCCACTGTGTGGATAGGGTCCACTGGGCTGCTCACATGTGGCGGTGAGCACAGGGAACTACATGAACTGTGGATGCCATATGTCCCAGTAATTGCAGCAGTTCTCGAGCAGTTAGGGAGGACTTTCCCGCTGCTTGAGAAGCTAGTTGCACTATGCGAAGACAGCAGGGTTGTGGGAGGAAAGCCCTTGACTGTCTGGTATCTAAACAAGCTCCTATGAACTCCAGGGTCTGAGAAGGAACAAGTTGGGATTTTGGGAAGTTTATGACCAATCCCAAGTATTGGAGGATTCGCATTGTGCGAGACAGTGCAGAGCTGGCTTCTGCAACTGTGGGGGCTTGAATGAGCCAGTCGTCCAAGTAAGGGAAGATGAATATCCCTAGGGTTCGCAGGAATGCAGCTACTACTGCCATGCATTTCGTGAATACTCTTGGTGCCGAAGCCAGACCAAAAGGAAGAACCCTGTATTGGAGGTGTTTTCCCTTGAAAAGGAATTGCAAGAATTTCCTGTGATCTGGATGGATCAGAATATGAGTATATTCATCCTTTAGATCTAGAGAGCAAAGCCAATCCTGACTTTGAAGGTATGGCAGAAGAGTTCCCAGAGAAATCATTTTGATCTTTTCTTGGAACAGATATTTGTTCAATTCTCTGAGGTCTAGAATGGGTCTGTGTCCTCCTGTTTTCTTTGGAATAAGAAACTAGGGGGAGTAGAACCTGTACCCTGTTGGGGAATGGGTACTTCTTCTATTGCTTCCTAAGCAAGGAGTGTTGAGACCTCTTGATCCAGTAGATTGCCCCGAGAGGTTTGGGAATTGAACTGTCTTACGACTGTAGGAGGGGGCATGCTGTGAAAATGAAGCTTGTACCCCTTCCCTACAATGGACAGAGTCCAATTTTCTGCTGTTATGTTGACAAAATAACACAACCTGCCTGGAATGTTTAGGGGTTCTGGACCCTTCAGAGGCAGGAAATCTAAGCTCTCTAGGAAGGAGTCAAAGCCCTTGAGGGGGCTGAGCCTGTGGAGCTGGTTGAGCTCTCGGGCCTTTTGGCTTCTTTTGTTGTCTGGATTGTTGCTGTTGTCCCTTTTGGGCAACTTGACCCTGAGCTTGCCCTTGCTGGGTATAAGATGGATAAAACGTCTTCTTTTTGCTGAAAAAGGGTTTTTATAGGGTTTCTTTTTGGCTGGAGTGGCTGTAGATTTGGACCATCTGTCTAAAGTGAGATTGTCAGTATCTATCTCATTAGCCTTCTCCTGCCAATTCTTGCCAAAGAGGTTTTCTCCTGTACAAGGGATGTTTCCTAATTTGTCCTGTATCCAAATCTCCAAGTCTGATGCCTGAAGCCAGGCAATCCGATGTGCACCAATGGCAACAGCAGAAATTCTGCTGATGCATTCAAAGCAGTCAAAGGCTGCACGATTTACAAACTTGAAAACGTCTTGAGCATGCTTGACAAGAGTAAGGAAGTCTTGTCGTTTGTCATCAGGGAGAAGGGGGCTCATAAGCTCCAAGTCTCCTGTGACTTTGAGGAACATTCCCATATATAAAATATATGAGCTGATCCTAGCTGAAAGCATGGAAGCCCGAAATGTTTGACGCCCAAAGGCGTCAAGAGTCCTGCATTCACGACCTAAAGGATTGGATGCATGTCTTTTTGCACTTTTCATCCTACGCATGGCTGATTCCACTACCACTGAATGGTGTGGCAGCTGAGTCTTTTGAAAACCAGGACATGGTGGAACTCGATACATGGTATCGAGTCTCCTAGAATGAGGAGATGTGATCAGAGGTGTTTCCCACATTCTGAGCATCAAATCATGAAGAATTTCATGAATGGGCAGGATAGCTGCCTCTTTGGGAGCCTTAGGGTATTGGAGTATTTTCAATTCCTTTGCTCTAGGTTCTTTTTCAGGAGCTACCGTGATTGATAGGCCTCGGGCCACATCACGAATAAAATCCTGAAAAGACATGTCCTCAGGAGGAGACATTCTGCGTTGAGGAGAATAGGAGTCTTCCGGAAGAGGTACTCTGGTACCGACAGAGTTATCCGAGTCATCAGAATCGGAAGATTCGAAGCATCTCTGATCCTGATGTTCATGCAAAGCACGATATCGGTATCGATCGAAGTTGGCACCGATTTGGTCCGGTACCGATCTGTCGATGCCCGAAAAAGTCAGCATGGGCAGAATTCCCACCGGGGCCGGTACCGTCGGTGCTGGTACCGGTATCGGTACTGGTGCTGGTACCAGCATCGGTGCTGGTACCGGCATCGGTATCGGTGTCAGTACTGGTGCCCGTTGAACCGTCGGTAGCGGTGTCAATGGTACCACAGCTGTAAGGAGAGTTGCAAGATTGCATTCGATAGCGAGGAATCTCTGGTCTATCGACGCTGCCGATGCTTGGGTGTCGGTACCGGTAGAAGCAGCCGGAACCCCTGAGCATGGGATCAGTAGTTCTGCCGAGGTCGAGGCCTCGAGAACATCCTGGAGCACCATTAGTGCTTTGGAGGCCGAAGCCTTCCGCCGGGGCTGTTTTGCCGGTATAGTTTCCTCAAGGGCAATGCCAATGGCTTCTTGATGCTTAGAAGATCTACCCTTTGAGGACCAGCTCTTATGTTTAGTTACCTGAGATCCATGGGAGGAAGACGAGACTCTGGAAGACATTGATGCAATGGACCTCGCATCTGAAGAAAAGAGGGTACCGAGCTTTGCAGCCCGGTTCTGTCTTCCTCTTTTAGTCATCCCCATACAAGAGGAACACTCCGATGGAGAATGGTCAGGGCCTAAACATTTGAGACATCAGTCATGGGTGTCGGTGACGGAAATGGTACCACCACATAGTACATTTTTTAAAACCACTAGCTGGTTTTTCCATTTTTCAGGAAAATGGGGCCTAATGCCCAAAATGGCGCCTAACACCAAAAGGAAAAAGTTTCTGAAGAGAAACACTTCAGAGGTATATATATATTGTCGTGACCCCCTGCCTAGGCCAAGGGCTGGTAGGCAAAAGGGCTGCCTTATTTGCCTTTAAGTAATGTCCCAAGACTTGGTTTCCAGCAAAGGATGCTGGGACTTGTAGTTTCTATCACTCTTCAGACAAAGTAGTTTGACCACATGGGGTGTTCAAGGCAAACAAAGATATTTATTCTGGGTTTCCCCCTCGCATCAAATTCATAGCGCAACATAAGACAAGGATTCTTTCTCCAAAGTAAAGGATATCAGGAACAAATTAGGCTGAAACATCAAACTCAGAAGTATTCTTTACACAGCAGCTGTGCCCTTCACAGCTATGGCTGGTTATTACATCAGGTAAACTTAAAGTTTTCAGCAACAGTTCTTTCCCTTTCAACTTAACACACAGGCTATGCAAACGTCTTCTCACAGCATGAGCCTAGCACATGTTCAAGCTGTTTGTTTTACAAAATGAGCAATCCATTTCAATTACGTCATTATCAAGAGGTGTCTCATAAACATCTACTTGCATGTCTTCACAAGGTGGAGCCTTTATCACAGGGTTTAAACTTAATATTGTGCAGAAGCTTCTGAAGTTTTCCTAAAAACTGTTCTTTCTGGTCAGCACCCACGTTACTTAGGGAATGAGCCTTTCTCTCTTGCAACAGCTTTTCTACAGCCTCTAGTGCTGTCTCATTGGACTTACTTGAATTCCTTTTACTTCTGCTTGGAGCTGCTTTCACTGCGTTTCTGCCAGCACTCTGTTCAGCGCTTAACCTCAGCTCCCTGACAACGTCCTCAGCACAGCCCCTGCTACGAACTGAAGCAAACGTACCTTCCCAATGTATATTGCTCCCCTTGCTATCAGAGCTGTTCCCCCACATGGAGTAGGACCAGGATTGGCCTGAACCCGCTGGTTTTCATGGGAACCAAGAAATATCTGGCGTAGAAGCCCCATCTGACCTGAGCTGGGGGGACTGGCTCAATGGAAAGATTGGTTAACAGAACGGAGACTAACTCCTGTAGCTGGCTCCGATGCAATGGGTCGATGGGTGTGCGGAGGCAGCAACTCAGTGAGGTGCAGCCAATATCCGCTTTGGACAATCTGAAACACCCAGGCATCCGAGGTAATGAGGGACCACCTGTGGGTGAAATGGATGAGCCACCCCCCTACCTGAGGGGGAACCCGGGAGACAGCGGCCTGCTGGCTATGCTCCTGAGGAACCAGTCAAAAGCTTGCCCACAGCTTGGGCTATGAGGCTGACTAAGCCTTTGGAGTTTTCTTCTCTGCTGTTGGGTCGGGTAATACCTGTGCAGGTATGGGTAGAAAGTCTTTTTGCTGTTTCTTCCACTGTGGATCTGCAGTCTTCTTTGAGAGCTAGAGAGGGTCATATGCTCCTTCTCGAGCTCTGCTGCCTTTTATTCCACCGGCTTCCCAAAGAGGTCCTCACAGAGGATATTGGCCAGCTTGTCCTGGCCCACTGTTACTGGTCAGAGGGCTGCAGCCACCATCACTACTCTGCAGGTGGACTCAAAGGCATCATAGGCACCACTCACCATGAACTTAGAGCAGTCTTGCTGTGGCCCACTAGGGTCCAAAAGGTCTCTAGGTGGTCAGCGGGGACATAGATGGCAAATTCCACCAGGTCCAGCTTGATGTCATTCAGGAACATACTCATATAGGTCTGGTGGGCCAGGACCCTGACACCAGCATGGAAACTTGATAGAATTTTCTCCTGAAGGAGTCCAGGGTTCGAGCCTCCCGGCCCGGGGGCCCCAAAGAATGGGTCTTGGTGCTCTTAACACACTTCAAGATTGATTCTACCACAATAAAGTTGTGCAGTAGTTGAGGCTTCTCAAAGCCCAGGGCCTTCTGGACCCGGTACAGTGAGTCGAGCCTCCGACTGACAACTGGGACCATGAGAGGATTTTCCCACAGCCATAGCAACAGCTGTTGCAGGACATGGTGCATGGGCACTGTCACCGTCTCTCTAGGGATCGAAGGGTATTGGAGGAGCTCCAGCGCATCCACCCCTTGGTTCCTCTTCTGATTCTAGGGAGAGTAGATGGCCTTGGCCATGTCCCTGTCAAAGTCCTGAAAGGTCATGTCCTCCAGAGACGACATGAACTGCTCATGAGGAGATGATGGATCGGACGGAAGGTCAAGGGATCGGAGGTCCATTGCCGCCGATTCCTCTTTGGTCTCCCACTCTGACTCAGACTTCGAGAGGAAGTTGAAGTAGCGCTGGGTCTCCTCTTGTCACCGGCTCCACACCTAGGGGAGGGCAGGCATCGGTGGGACCCATGCCACCCTGAGCATGAGCACTGGTGCCCCTGGGCATTGGATTCCAACATGTGACCTCCCACTTGATGCGCCTGCCTTAGTGGGCAGCGCATGGATCTTCAGGAAGGGCTGGATGGAATGCAGTGACTATCATGCCGGCGTCACAAAGCCTGTGTTCTGCAAGACTAGTACCGCTGCCAAATGAGTCTCGAGGGCTCGAAGGCATTCCTCCAATACCACCACCTGCGTGGGGACCGGTGCTGCAGACACAGTCACTGGCATAGTGTAGGGATTATAAGGTTTAGGGATATGTTCCTGGTTCATAATCACTCAATGGCTTTTATTCTGCTCTAATAAAAATATGTCAACCAAACTACTATATTGTGGACAAAGGAAACAACAGGCCAGCATGGAATCATATAAGAAAAAAAGAAATCTTTGCACTGCATATTACTGAGCTGGAAGGCCCAGAAATAGTCATGCAAGCATGTACACAGGAAACCATGCAAAAAAGTATAAGCTGAGCCGTTAGTCCTGAAGACAGTAGACGGTTTTTGACAGTTGGTGAGTATAAGCAAGACAGAGGCCTGGGGAATGTTGAAACAGGAACAGAGGGGACAGAAAGGTCAATGACAGGAAACAGAAGGAAGGAGGAGAGGGGGCCTCACAGAGGGATGGATTTGGAGACTGTATGCATATACGGAAGTAATACACGGAAGCAAAAAATGTATATATGTAACATGACTATTATACTCGGGGGAGGAGGAATTCTGGAGGTGTCTGGTGTCTGATGACTGACAGAAATTCTCCTCTCCCTTGCCTGTATTTGTCCATCAGTTATCTAATAAACAGAGATTCTGATTGTACCTGTACTGACTTTTGGATCTGGACTATACAGGAAATTAGTGATAATTAGTAATCGGTCTCTTGTGAGTAACAGGGCCTCACAATAGACACCACCTTGGGTAAGGACTCCATGGTAATGGGCATATCAGGAGGCAACTGGCTAGCCTCCTAGGCAATGGGAATTGACTCCTCCCTTTTGGGGGTTGATTCCTCTTGCCGGGGAAGCTTGGCCAGCTGTTTCTGGCCATTGCTCTCTATGTTGCATTGAGAAGGGCTGCGATTATGATGCACCAGAATCTCATCCCAGTGCCCTTCAGTGTTGATGGGGTTTTCCAGAGAGTCTCCTCTTGATGCTCGGGTACCCTGGTTCCAATTGGGCATGAACTTTCCTCCCCATTGATGCCTCAGCAAAAGTCTTGGAAGGCGTCGAAGTCGGTGTAGTGGCAGAGGATGCTGATCTGATGAGCCGAAGAGGGATTCTGTTTTTGCCAACCCTTCAGTCCCCATTACATCATCTGCAGGCACAAATTGCAAGATGCGGGCTGATGATTGGGTCCAAGGCACAGTAAACCCTAATTGTGTTGGTCAGTGACTGAGATGGTCATGCCACACTTGGTGCATTTCTTGAAGCCACTTGCTGGCTTAGACATGCCAAAAAATATCGCCATGGCCAAATTAAACTCAATAATTGTGAAGGCAGGAAAAATTCCCCGAGGGGAACAAAAATGCCCAAAGGGCAAGAAAAAAACAAGAAAATAAGAAAAAAGAGCCGGACCGATGACAGATGGTAAGAAAGGCCAGAAAAACACGGCCCATGAGGGCCAAGAAAAAAAAAACACACACCTTTTTTTTCCTGTATGCAGGATCATGTCCTAGGGGCTCAGCGGAAAAAAGAAGACTGGAAAAGATGGCACTGTGGCAGGTGGGAAGGCAGGCGCACATGTGCGATATGTCTCCCAAAAGCTTCCTTTGGAATCTGGGAAGTATTCCTGTGCGGGGCTCCGTTGGCGACATCACCCCATACATGAGGACTTATTTCCTACTTGTTCCTGGAGAAAAATATATTTTTTTATATTACTTGAAGATCTTATGGAGAACTTATGTGCTCAACTGTTTCATACTGAGCGATAGCTGAAAGGACAGGTAGGGTCTAGTGAAGGCTTTTTGAGGAGAGGTGTCACCAGAGCATGTTTGAAGGCCACAGGAAGAGGTGCAGTGGAAAGTGATAGGTTAAGGATAAGACAGATGGAAGGCATGATGGTGGAAGAGACAGATGGAAGGCATGATGGTGGAAGAGACAGAGCTTAGTAAAAAGGTGGGAATGGGATCAAAGGAGCAAGTAGTCATTTTAGAGGAGGAGAGAATATTTACAATTTTCTTTTCAGTGATTTCAAAAAAGGAAGAAAGGGTGACAGAAGGCGAGGGAAAGATTTGGGATTGAGGAGGGGGGTGAGGAACATATGGAAAATTCAAGGCTAATCTTCTGGGGTCCACCTTACCTGGATAGTCTTGACTCAACTGGCTAGCCTAGGCTGACAGGAAGCCCAAACCTTCAAACAGGCTAAATCTCTAGAGGGGTAATTCAAAGATACACCCTGGAGATTGCTGACACCATGGCTCCACTGAAAAGGTGCCCTACAGGATGGCTGCCCAGAGGCCAAGATCTCTGAGATGCACCAGACCAGCAACCACCATCTGCTGAAGAGAGAGAGAAATACTGGAGGGTACTCCTAGCTGCACCAATCCTAATATCAGTGATGATGTCAATGGAAGCTAATGTTTTTTTTCTCTGTTTTCATCATCTGGAATGGTCTAGCAGGATGATCTGGAATGTGCAGTAAAGCACAGTTACTTACCTGTAACAGGTGATCTCTGGGAACAGCAGGAATAAGTCTTCACATATGGGTATCGTCGGTACCGACGGAGCCTGCGCGGGAACGCTCCCCAGCATCCAGAAAGAAAGCTTTTGGGAGCATCCCACAGCACCTGCGTGCTGCCTTCCTGCCTTTCCTAACCGCCTCTCTCCAGTTCGAGTTTTAAGCTGAGACAAAGAGAGAGAGAGGAAAGGAAAGATAGATAGAGAGATACAACTCCTAGGGGAGGTGGGTGGGTTGTGAAGACTTATTCCTGCTGTTCCCAGAGATCACCTGTTACAGGTAAGTAACTGTGCTATCTCCAGGAACAAGCAGGAATGAGTCTTCACATATGGGGACTCCCCAGCTAGAGATGCCTGGGAGATCTCCAAGGTTGTGAGTCCCTGAGAAGGGCTCTACCTCCCCCATGGATCTCGGGCATCCAACCAGGGATGGGGGGTAGGAGTTGATTAGGTATGGAACAGGTGTGTGAGAACAGCCTGACCAAACAAAGCATCCCGGCAGGAGTCCTTGTCCAAACAGTAATGGGCTGTGAAGGTATGAACCGAGGCCCAGGTGGCCGCTCGACAGATTTGGTCGATGGACACAGAGTTTAGATGAGCCATAGAGGCTGCCATGGCCCTCACATTGTGAGCTGTGACATGGCCCTCCAGAGAAAGGTTCTTACTCTGGTAGGCGAAGGAAATACACTGAGCAATCCAATTGGACAGAGTTCTCTTAGAGACTGGAAGTCCTAAATGAGAGGGATCAAAAGCAACAAATAGTTGAGAGGACTTTCTATGTTGCTGTGTCCTTTGTAAGTAAAAAGCAAGTGCTCTCTTACAATCCAGGGTATGAAGATTCCTCTCTGCATTTGATGCATGAGGTCCTGGAAAAAAGACAGGTAAATACACCTCCTGGTTCAGATGAAAAGGTGAGACCACTTTAGGCATAAAGTGTGGATTAGTCCTGAGGACTACCTTGTCATGATGGAACCTTGTATAAGGAGGATTAGCCACCAAGGCTTGCAGCTCACTGATACAGCGAGCTGAGGTGACTGCAATGAGAAAAATAACCTTCCAGGAAAGGAATTTCAAGGAGGTAGTGGCTAAGGGTTCAAAGAGTGGCTTCATGAGCTGGCCAAGAACCAAATTCAAATCCCATGCCACTGGAGGTGGTCTAATGGGAGGTTTAGTTAAAAGAAGGCCTCTCATGAATCTTGCAATAAGAGGATGAGAGGAAATAGGATGTCCATTGAGAGGCTTAAGGGATGCTGCAATAGCACTCAAATGGACTCTTACTGAATTCATTTTAAGGACTGCATGGGATAAATGCAGTAAATAGTCTAGTAAAGAATTCAGAGGTATTGCAAAAGGGTTAAGACCCTTCTCTGCACACCAAATGGTAAACCTTTTCCATTTAAAAGCATAGGAACATCTAGTGGAAGGCTTTCTGGAAGCATGAAGGATATCCTTCACCTGCTGAGAAAGATGCAAATTTTGAATGTCTAGGCCTTCAGCAACCAGGCCCTGAGATGAAGAGACTGGGGATTTGGGTGCCACAACGTTCCCTGCTCCTGGGACAGGAGGTCTGGAGCAGATCCCAAGTCCAGGGAGGGAGCTTGAGAGAGATGAAGAAGTAGAGGGTACCACACTTGGCGTGACCAACGTGGAGCTATGAGGATCATAGACCCCTTGTCTCTCTGAAGCTTGAACAGTGTCTTGGAAATTAGGGGAATGGGTGGAAAGGCACAGAGGAAGTCTTGCCCCCAATGGAGGAGGAAGGCATCCCTGGCCTGAACTCCCTGACACGGAATCCTGGAACAGAACCGGGGAAGTTTGGCATTCCACGGACTTGCAAACAGGTCTATGTCCGGGGTTCCCCAAATTCGAAAGATCCTGGCTATGTGGTCCCCATGGAGGGACCATTCGTGTGGAAGCAGAACTCGACTGAGTCTGTCTGCCCAAGAGTTTTGAACCCCTGGAAGATACACTGCCATGAGATGAATTTGATGTTCTCTGGCGAAGGCCCACAATCTGAAAGCTTCGTTGCAAAGCGACAGAGAGCCAGTCCCGCCCTGCTTGTTCACGTAGAACATGGCTACTTGGTTGTCCGTGTGGATGAGGACTGTCTTGTAGCTGAGCAGGGTGTGGAAGACTCTGAGAGCTAGAAATATTGCTCTGAGCTTCAAGAGGTTGATATGTAGAGATGTCTCCTGTGGAGACCAGATGCCCTGGGTGGAGAGATCTTGTAGATGAGCTCCCCAACCCCTTGGAGAGGCATCTGTTGTAAGGGTTGCTTGGGGTAGCAACTGTTGAAAGGGGGACCCCAGCAACAGATTCTGAGTGGACTTCCACCACTGGAGAGACCAAAAGAGGCGACTGGAGGTTGCTATTTTGTCTGACAGGCACCCTGATGCCTGGGTCCATTGGGTGGACAGAGTCCACTGAGCTGCTCGCATGTGAAGGCGAGTGTAAGGAACCATATGCACGGTGGATACCATGTGGCCTAACAGTTGTAACATCTCTCGAGCAGTTAAATGGGACTTTAACTGATCTTGTGAGGCTAACTGCACCAATCGTAGGCAAGGGGCTTGGGGAAGATAGGCCCTTGCAGTTGTGGTATCCAGCAAGGCCCCTATGAACTCTAATGACTGAGCAGGGGTGAGATGTGATTTTGGGATGTTTATTACCAGTCCCAGATACTGAAGAACACGCCTAGTGCAGGCTAGGGAAGCCTGGGCCTCTGTCTGGGATGGAGCTCGGATGAGCCAGTCATCCAGATATGGGAATACAAATATTCCTAGAGTGCGTAGAAATGCAGCTACCACTGCCATGCATTTTGTGAACACTCTTGGAGCAGAGGCCAGACCGAAAGGAAGCACTCTGTATTGGTAGTGCTTTCCCTGATAAAGGAACCAAAGGAACCTTCTGTGTGTTGGATGGATGAGGACATGGGTGTACGCATCCTTGCGATCTAGAGAACAAAGCCAATCCTGACTATGAAGGTATGGAAGGAGAGGACCGAGAGAAATCATTTTGAATTTCTCCTTGCATAGAAATTTGTTCAATTCTCTGAGATTTAATATGGGTCTGTAGCCTCCTGTTTTCTTTGGGATAAGAAAATAGGGGGAGTAGAACCCTGAACCCTGTTGAAGAAGGGGTACTTCTTCTATTGCCCTTTGGGCAAGAAGGGTAGCAATCTCCTGACCCAGAAGGTCGAGGAGAGATGTTGGAGAATTGAACTGTCTCACCTTGGTGTGAGGAGGAAGGTTTAAGAAATGACGCTTGTACCCCTCCCTTATGATGGAGAGGGTCCATTGCTCTGCTGTGATTTGTTCCCATCTGGGAGCAAAGTGAGCTAACCTTCCTGGAATGGTGAGAGGCTCTGGTTCTTCTAGAGCCAGAAAGGCTAAGTTCTCTAGTTGTAAGTCAAAGGCCCTGAGGAGGCTGAGGCTGTTGGGCCGTAGCAGTCCTTGCAGCCTTAGGCTTGGCTTGTTTAGGTTGTTGCTGACGCTTTGCAGCAAAACGACCTGCAGAAGATGCCTGGTGACCATAACCAGGATAATATTTCCCTTTTTTGGGAAAGAAAGCCTTTTTGAATAACCTTTTTCTAACAGGAGCAGAAGTAGACTTTGAAAGTCTATCTAAGGCAGAATTCTCAGCATCCATCTGAGTGGCCTTTGCTTGCCAATCCTTGCCAAAAAGGTTTTCACCTGTACAAGGAAGATTTCCTAATCCATCCTGGACCCAGGGTTCCAAATCAGAAGCTTGTAACCAAGCAAGTCTGTGTGCACCTATGGCAATAGCCGAGGCTCTGCTGGCACACTCAAAAGAGTCAAAGGCTGCACGGTTGGAAAATTTGGAAACATCCTGGGCATGTTTAAGCCAGCTGAGAAACTCCTCCCTTTTATCTTCTCAAAAGAGTCAAAGGCTGCACGGTTGGAAAATTTGGAAACATCCTGGGCATGTTTAAGCCAGCTGAGAAACTCCTCCCTTTTATCTTCTGAGATAAAAGGAGATAAAGTTTGCAGATGATCTGTAACTTCCTTTAGAAACATCCCCATATAGAGACTATAGGAGTTGATTCTGGCAGTAAGCATATTGGCCTGGAAGATTCTCCGGCCAAAAGCATCCAAGGTTCTGCATTCTCTTCCTGGAGGATTAGATGAGTGTCTTTTTGCACTCTTTATCTTCTTCATAGCAGACTCCACCGCAATAGAGTGGTGAGGAAGCTGAGTCTTATGGAAGCCAGGACAAGGAGGAACACGGTACATGGTGTCCAACCTGCGAGAATGAGGGGAGGTAGTAAGAGGTGTCTCCCATATGCCCAACATGTGATCATAAAGGATCTCATGAATTGGTAAAGTAGCTGCCTCTTTAGGAGCCTTAGGATATTGTAAAATATCCAATTTCTTGGCTCTAAGCTCTGGTTCAGGGGCCACTGAAATAGAGAGGCCCCTGGCCACTTCCCTAATGAAGTCTTGAAAAGACAAGTCTTCTCGAGGAGACATTCTTCTTTTTGGAGAAGAGGGCTCCCGAGGAAGGAGTACTGATGCTTCGATAGAAGCCTCTGATTCATCAGAGTCTTCGGAGGAATCAAAGTATCGCCTGTCTGGATGTTCTTGCAGAGCCCGATACGCGTACCGAGTGGTATCGACATCGGGAGTGATCAGTACCGATGGGCATCACAGAACAGGGTACCGCTGCAGTCGACACCGAAGCCGATGTCGATGCAATCGGTACTGGCACCGGAACCGATATCGGTGCCGGTGCCGGTGCCGGAACCGGTACCGACAACGGAGTTTGTTGCGGTACCGGAGGCATCGCAGCTTGTATGAATGCCGTAATGGCACGCTGCATGGTCAGAATATTCTGATCCATCGACGCAACCAATGTCTGGATGTCGGTACCAGTGGAAACCACCGGTACCCCAGAACATGGCAACAGGTGATCGGTCGAGGCCACGCCATCGATGTCAAGTTGTGACCCCATAGATGAAGCTTTGGAAGCCGGAGCTTCCCGCCGGGGTAATTTTGCCGGTGTAGGATCCTCGAGAGCAAGCCCGGAGGCATCTCGATACTTAGAGGGAGATCTACCCTTCGAGGACCGGCTGGACTTATGTTTGGTTACCTGAGATCCATGGGAGGAAGAAGCAGCCCTGGAAGATGTCGATGCAACGGAAGCTGCATCAGAGGGAAACAGGGTACTGAGCTTGGCCGCTCGATTCTGTCGACCTCTTTTAGACATCATGGAACAGGACCCACAATCGGTGATGGAGTGGTCAGGGCCCAAACATTTTAGACACCAGTCATGGGTGTCGGCGATAGAAAGAGTACCGCTGCACTTTGTGCACTTTTTAAAGCCGGAAGCGGGCTTTTCCATGAGGAAAATATTTCTAGGCCTAAGGCCCAAAAGGAAAAGTTGCACAGAAGTGGGAAACGGTAGTTTTTTTTTTTTTTTTTTTAAAGAGAAAGAAGAAAAGACCGGCGGTACCGGTCCGACGTCGAAGAAGGCAAACGTGCGACCAAAGAAATAAAGAAAAATAAAGAACTTCTTCAGCGGTGACAGGAACACGACCTGCTGGCTCCGCGGAAAAGAAGAACTGGAGAGAGGCGGTTAGGAAAGGCGGGAAGGCAGCGCGCAGGCGCTGTGGGATGCTCCCAAAAGCTTTCTTTCTGGATGCTGGGGAGCGTTCCTGCGCAGGCTCCGTCGGTACCGACGATACCCATATGTGAAGACTCATTCCTGCTTGTTCCTGGAGATTGGTAAAATAACACACATGAGCAGTAGTGCACCAAAGTAGGTACAACCCTTAGAATTTATGTATTAAGATATTAAGGAGGTAATGTCATAAATTATTTTTTGCGCATAAATGGCCTCTTATAAAATTACACCAGCCATGAAAATAGGTGCGAAGACAAGAAGATATGTACTTTTATGTGACTTGAGGATAGATATGTTCGGGACATAGTTTGGTTGGAGTGCAGGTGGAGTGATGAAGTAGGCATGTAGGTTATAAAATATGCGCAGCTCTTAAGTCAGTGAAAATGTACACAGCTGCATTTAAACTGCAATTTCAGCAGATTGTGCAAGGCTGTTTTCTAAAAACACATAGACCTCTATGTGTCTATATGGAACAGCCTCAAAAATAGGTGCCTACTTGTTCTTGCAGCCTAGGCAATCTGATATAAAATTACCCTCTTTATATAATAACAAAAAAAATACCGCCAATTCATAAGATACAGCAGTGCCAATGAGACTCAGATATTTTGGGTCCGATACTGGAAAGGCATTTACATGGTTTACAGCCCAGTAAACCCAGTAAATGCCTTAAACAGGACTATTCAACGGCACCTACATAGTGTTGTTGAATATCCCCGTCTTTGCCCCCTATGCGTCCCGATGCTATCCGGTTAGCTTCGGGGCATGTTGGGGGCGTTCTGGGACAGAGAATGGCAGTAACCGGATTGCAGCAATATCGGACTGCTACCCAGTTAGCACTCCACAGTTAAAACTAAAACAGATCCTTTACAAGCAGGGTCTTATACTGCCATCTAGTGGTAGCAGAAATGAGAAGACTCAAGTCTGAATTCCTCACTGCCTTTCACAGTAGGACCCTGAAGAAGTCCCACTCTTTCTGAAAATGTTCTCCATTGTTCAATGTAGTGCATTGGGAGGTGAATCTGTTAGCTTGGTTCTCCTAGGACAAGCAGGATGTGTCAGCCACACCTGTTGATGTCATCCGACGGCGCCGTGACGGAAGTGCTCTCTAGCTCAGAGGCTTCTGAGCATGTGTGAGGTGGTCCCACCTCCCCGGTCCGCCCCTAGCCCGACCAGTTTCAATTCTTCCGCCTTTGCCTCAAGACGGATTTCTACTCTCTCTCACCTACTATGCCTAAACCTGGATTTAAACAATGTCCGCGATGCAAGCGGAAAATGAATATAACCAACACTCACCAGAATTGCCTCAGATGCCTCGGGGCGTCCCATAACGTCGAGGACTGTTCCTGCTGTGCCCGGATGTCTCCCAGGGCACGAAAACTCAGGGATTATTCTCTCAAAGACTTCCTGACCGCTCCGGAGCAAGCTCCTCTGACCGGCACCTCAGAGCGCGGTAAGTCCGCCAAAGGGAAAGCCCCCGTTAAAGCCTCTCACCGAGCAGCCAAGAGCTCTGCGCCCCCACCTTCCACGGAAGGGTCTGCTTCCTCCGCGGCCTCTGCGGTGCCTGGGGTAAGCCCCCCCACTGCCGGCTGCTCCTCGGATGTACCTCCTCGCGGCTCCAGCGTCCTGGTTCCTCCGCTGCCCAGGGGAAGCCCCCCTTCTGCCTGCCGCTCCTCGGGACACTCTCCTCAGCCATGCGGCTCAGGCAGCCACGGCCAAGATGGCGCCGCCCACGTGGCCTCGCCAGACTCCGCCCACAGAGACTCATTTCCAAACCGGATTGGCCGGAGCGGGTCCCTCATCAGCGCTGACGTCAGCCTGCCTCCTCAGCGCCGATCGCCTTCGCCCTGAGCCAGCGAACATGGGACTGCAGCACAAATCCATCTCCGCGCCGACAGACATCGCGCCGACGGCACCCACAGCAGCCATCACAAACGCTACAGCAGCCATCACAAACGCCGCGCCGACAGCCGGGAGTCCCCCCATCGGCGCAGCAACAGCGGCAAGAGCCATTCAAGTGCCCACAGGAGCAAGAGGCACAAGAGGGACTTGCACTCCCGATCCAGCAGTGGGAGCGCTGCCAGCGGGTCCTCCCGCGGCCGCAGGAAAAGCAGGCGATCCAGCTCCCATTACAGCAGAGGACACAGGAGCAACAACTCTTCTGGGTCCAGCACTTCTGAAGCAATTTTACAGCTGCTGACACGCCTGGTGCAACAAACTGCTCCTCCAGGCCGGGATAACTCATCTGCAGCCCCCTTGGATGTACAACCTTCAGCTGAGCACAGGGAGAGATCCCCCACTCCGGCCTCGCCTGAGCTAACTCCTTTAAGAGAGCGGAGTCCGTCCCCTACGCTGGGACCAGACTCCGGAGTGAGCACGGAAGAGGAACCAGAATCCCCTTCGTCCAAATCTACTCCAAATGAGCAGGGGGAGATGCAGATGCAGGTACCTGAAGACCTTACCTATCCTAAATTCTTGAAGAAAGTCGTTGCCAAACTGGGCCTTACCAAGGAGGAGGCCTCCGACGAGAAGGATCCGAAGGTCATGAAATACTTCAGCGGCCCCAAGCCGGCCTTGGCTCTCCCCCTCCACCGGAAACTCAAGGACAAGCAGTTCACCCTGTGGCAGTCCCCTGCCTCTGGTCAAGCCTGCGCCAGATGTCTGGACAGCAAATACCTCCTCCAGACAGCGCCTGGCTTTGACAAGCCTCAGCTGCCCCACCAATCCATTGTGGTAGCTTCAGCGCTCAAGAGATCTAAGTCTTCACGCACACAAGCTACCCATCCTCCAGGTCCTGAACCTAAGCTCCTTGACGACCTAGGGCGGAAAGTATTCCAGGGAGCTATGCTGAGTGCCATATCAGCGCATCAATTCCAACACCTGTTGTTCCAAGACGCCCTCCTAGCAGAACTTAAGGGCCAACTGCTCACTCTTCCTAAGCAATCGCAGCACGCAACTTCAGCCACGCTCCAAGAACTGGCCGAATGCTCCAAGCACCTGATAAGCACGGCCTTCGATGCCTTTGACACGGCCATCTGGACTGCGGGCACGGCCATTGCGGGTCGCCGCTGGGCCTGGCTACGTGCTTCCGGCCTGTCGGATAACACCCACGACAGGATTGCGGACGCGCCCTGCCTGGGAGACTCCCTTTTCGGGGACAAGGTCACTGACACGGTGAACGGCCTTAAAGAGGACTGCACCACTCTGAAAACATTAGCGACGGACTCGAACGCCCCTCCTGGTCACAGAAAGGGAACTATTTCCGCAAGCCCTTCTCCTCGTCAAAAAGATACTACGGGTCCAATAGACAGTGGCAGGCCCCGAAATTCAAGCAGAACTACAACAAATCGTCCTTTCAGAGACAACTGCAAAGAGAACGCAAGCAGAAGCAAGCAAACCCTCAGCAGTCCGGTAAGAACTCATCCTCCTTCTGACAATCCGCTCCGGCTGGCCACGAGTGTCCCCTCTGCCTCGCCGGTGGGAGGCCGCTTGTCCAGCTTCCTGTCTGCCTGGCAGGAAATCACCACGGAACAGTGGGTCATCCAGATTATCCAGGCAGGCTACCGCTTACGGTTCTCCTCCCCACCGTGGCAGCGCACGCAACCCACCAGCAAACCTCCATTGTACCTGGAAGCTACCCTCTCGGAACTCCTGCAGCAACTCATCAGGGCACGGACGATCGAGCGGGTTCCCTCCAATGAAATCAACACTGGCTTTTACTCCCGGTACTTCCTTATTCCCAAGAAGTCCGGGGGCCTTCGCCCTATTCTGGACCTCCGCAAGCTGAACAACTTCCTCTTGAAGGAGAAGTTTCGAATGTACTCCCTGAACTCCATCCTTCCCCTCATCAGAGCGGGGGACTGGATGGCCACTCTGGACCTGCAGGATGCTTACTCTCACATCCCTATCCACTCCTCTCACAGGAAATTTCTGAGGTTCATAGTAATGGGTTGTCACTACCAATATCGTGTGCTTCCCTTCGGCCTCTCCCCAGCTCCCAGAGTCTTCACGAAGTGCGTAGCTGTGGCAGCGGCACACCTCCGCAGACAAGGGCTCGCCATCTTTCCCTACCTGGACGACTGGCTGATATCGGCACCTTCCGCCCCAGAACTCATAACAGCAGTGCGAGAGACGATGACCCTGCTGACCAAGCTGGGTTTCTTACTCAACAAGGAGAAGTCTCGGTTAGAACCCACCCAACGCACGGAGTTCATCGGGGCGATAATCAACACTACCACATCCAAGGCCTTCCTTCCCGAGAACCGGCGGAAAACCATCATCCACCTGGCCAAGAAGGTATCAACCGCGAAACAGACCAAGGCCCACGACATCCTACGCCTTCTGGGTCACATGGCAGCGACTACTTCAGTCCTGCCCTTCGCCAGATTGCACATGCGCACACTCCAATGGCACCTGCGCTCACACTGGAAGCAACTGTCTCAACCACTCACCACCCTCATCTCGATCAAACCAAGGGTAAGCCAGAGCCTATGCTGGTGGATGGTTTCAGCCAATCTCGCCGTGGGCAAGAGCTTGCAGCCCTGCGGCTATCAGCTCATCCTGACCAAGGACGGCTCCCCCACGGGTTGGGGAGCCCACCTGCTACACCTCAGCACACAAGGAGCTTGGACCAGAGTGGAACAATCCCTCCACATCAACGTTCTCGGGCTCCGGGCGGTCAAGTATGCACTCCAGACCTTCATGCCCCACCTTGCTGGGAAGACAGTCTTGATCCAGACCGACAATCAGGTGGCAATGTTCTACCTCAACAAGCAAGGGGGTACGGGCTCTCGTCCTCTCTGCAGGGAGGCACTCGAGACATGGTCTTTGGCCCTGGCCCACAACTGCCTGCTGCGACTTACCTCCCAGGAGAGCAGAACACGCTAGCGGACAGACTGAGCAGGCAGCTCCAACCCCACGAGTGGACACTTCACGAAGACATGGCGGAGTCCATCTTCCTACGTTGGGGGAATCCACGGATCGACCTCTTTGCCACCGAGGTCAATTCCAGATGCCCCCTCTTCTGCTCGAAACGCCCCTCACCCCTGAGAGTGGCCTCCGATGCATTTGCAGTGGGGGGATTGGGAACTGGCCTACGCCTTCCCCCCAACCCCCCTCCTGACAGCCACCATTCAGCGCATCATCAACGACAAGGCACACATCATCCTGATTGCGCCCTACTGGCCACGGCAGATGTGGTTCTCCCTGCTACTGCAGCTCTCACAGGAACCTCCCATCAGATTACCGCTGCGACCGGATCTGCTCACCCAGAACGACGGCAAGACCTGGCACCCCAATCTCCAGACTCTTGCATTGACAGCCTGGAGGCTGAGAGGGTAGGCCTTCGCGACCTCCACTTACCCGCAGAGGTACAGCGCATAGTGCTGGCATCCAGGAGACCGTCCACTAGAAAGTCATACAGTCTCAAGTGGAAATGTTTCAGTATCTGGTGTGCAGGCCAAGGAATTCCACCAGCCTCTTGCCCTGTCCCTATGGTGCTACAGTACCTCTCCTCTCTCTTCAGCCTGGGCTTGAAGCCTCAGTCCATCAAGATACACCTCGCAGCCATTGCGTCCCTGCATCAGCTGCGAAGCGGCTCACACAAGGGCTCCATGGCCGCCCTTCCCATCGTGACCTGCTTCATGAGAGGCCTCAGGAACCTGCAGCCCCCAGTTCAGAAATCAGTTCCCTCTTGGGACCTCAACATTGTCCTCCAGCAGCTGACACAGGAGCCCTTCGAGCCCCTGCCCTCCGCGGCAGGAAAATTCCTATCCTGGAAGACACTCTTCCTCATCGCCATCACATCCGCAAGGAGGGTTAATGAGCTACAGGCCTTAGTGGCTCACCCCCCGTACACCAAGATTCACCACAACAGGGCATCCCTCCGGACACACCCTAAGTTTGTCCCCAAGGTCGCCTCTGTCTTTCACGTCAACCAATCGGTGGAACTGCCCTCCTTCTTCCCGGCCCCCCACGGGTCTCCAGAAGAGCAACGCCTCCATTCACTGGATTGCGTCCGAGTCCTGTGCATCTACAACGACAGGACGGCCACCATCCGTCAGGGGACCCAGCTCTTTGTGTCCTTCGACCCCAACAGACCGGGGCGGCCCGTCACTAAGCGCACACTCTCCCACTGGATATCCGACTGCGTCGCCTACTGCCTTCAGAAGGCCGGCGCGCATCCAGCAAACAAAGCGAGCGCTCACCAACTCCGCGCGCTAGCCACCTCCCTCGCCAGTGCACAGGAGGTCCCAGTAAGCGAGATCTGCAAAGCCGCCACCTGGTCCTTGCACCTCACCTTCCAGAAACACTACTGCCTAGACCTCCAGGCAGAAGCTGACAGCTCATTTGGCCGAGCGATCCTATCTACGGTAGCAGGGTCCGCCATCCCGGACGCTGCCGTAGGCACCGACCAAGCCGCAGCCCACGGGACAGTGACCCATGTGCCTCTTCCCCGGTGCTGACAAGGGTAGCCAGACGGACTTGACTTGCATCCTGATGGTTGTTATTTGCACAATGCTAATTGCACATTTGATGTTTCAATTGCACTGTTTGTTGATTGCACTTGATGTTCTACCTCACTGCATGTTGCACAGTTGAATTTGTTCTACCTCACGACAGATGGCCTGTATGTTTTGCACTTTATTGTTGTTTGCACTAGTTACACAATAAATAAACGGTTGTTCTCATTCGCTGATGCCTTCAGTTGTGTCCTCCATGCCTGGTATCCTGTCTCAGGCCCCCCTCAGCCACAGCGCAGAACAAATAGCTTGGGAGACACCAGGTGTGGCTGACACATCCTGCTTGTCCTAGGAGAAAACAGAGTTACTTACCTGTAACGGAGTTCTCCGTGGACAGCAGGATAGGTCAGCCACATGTTCCCGCCCACCTCCCCTCTGAGGGTGGCCTGCGCGGTCCGCGCCCTAGCCTCGGGGCACAGCTAATTACTCACTGGTCGGGCTAGGGGCGGACCGGGGAGGTGGGACCACCTCACACATGCTCAGAAGCTTCTGAGCTAGAGAGCACTTCCGTCACGGCGCCGTCGGATGACGTCACCAGGTGTGGCTGACCTATCCTTCTGTCCACGGACAACTCCGTTACAGGTAAGTAACTCTGTTTTCCCTCCCAGAGCTGGCTGCAAGTACTTTGAGGTCAAGTGTACACATGAATTTTTTTACTGTGTGATTGTCAATGAAAGAATGGTTTTGTGTTAAAATGTTTTCTCTGAACAATGATGATTTCCAATTTGAGCTCTGCTCCACTAAAGGATAGAATGTGTATTCATGATGTCTACAGTATGTCACTACTGTCATGCCAATTTGAGTAATTTTCAAAACAAGGTGGGAACTTTAACTTGAAGACTTAGTACCAGTTCTCAAAGGGAATGTGTGCATGTACTTTCCCTTTGAGAATTGTTACTCATCAGCCCCAAAAACAGCCTCCCACATCATGATGGCGGCACAGCCGCAAACCAAGTCTCCAAGCACCCACTCCCTATCAGGCCCAGACAAGGCTCTTTTGGGAGGGGCTCCAAAGGCCAGACAAGCAGTCACGCTGCAGGAGGCAGATTTCCTCCAGGTGGCAGCTGCTTCACTGCTAGCACAGTTCCTGCAAACTTGGGACCGTGGCTTCACCCTCTCTTCTCCTCTCTCGGTGGCACAGGTTTTGTCCAACCAGCAGAGGCTCAATGACAAATGGCTTTCTTCATCAGTATCAAAGCCTCTACCCACCCGGGACATTTCTAAAATCAGAGGCAAACAGTCTTCCTCCCAAAACACAGCCCTGTCTCTGGCACCTCAGGAGACATAGAAAACTAGCTCCAAGCTCCATAAGAGTAAAGGAAAACCTCCCTCACATACCTCAATGGGTCATAAATGAGCTAGCACCAGTGAGCTTTCTCCAGGAGCAGTGTCCTCAGCAAAGCTACCAAAGCATTCTGATTCTTGTTAGGACATGCCTGATTTCTCTCCAGGGCTGCCCATACCTCCATAGTCAGGACTGTCAGTAGCCACAGTAACTTCCTCTTCCTCAAGCACAGCTTATCTTCCACTGCTTACCCCAGGGAAAGCACTGTGGAATCTATGTACCTTTTTGGGAACCTTCCAGATACTTGTGACCTGGATTGGCTACTGTTGGAAACAGAATACTGGGCTTGATGGACCTTTGTCTGACCCAGTATGGCACTTCTAATGTTATGTTCCAAAATACTGCTGCAAATTCAGAAACTTCCACCTTCCTCAGTCTCTTCTTTCTATTGCTTCTGAGCTTCAAGCCAAGGCTCCTATGCTGTACAGGTCTCCCGCCTATAGAGACTGTGTATCTGTCTCACATCCGCAGTCTCCCCTCGAGGTCAAGGCTCACTTTCTTCTAAGCTTTCCTTCCTCCTACTCCTGGGATATTGCCTCTGAGCCTGTCAGTCCTTCACTGTTCTCCTCCTGCCCATAAAACACCAGGGGATCCCATGATGGACTATTCCTACCCAAAGTTTTTGCTGAAGATATTGAAAGCAACTCCCCAAAGCCCAGCAACAAGAAGGACTTCTAGTCCATTCTCACTATTTACAGTGTGCCCAAAGAAGCCATAGCCCTTCCGGTACACCAAATCCTGCAAAATCTTCAGATGGTCATATGGAACACTCCATCATCTAATCTCCACATCTCAAGATACCTCAAACTCAAGTTCAAAGTCCTCCCAACCCTTGGTCACATCAACTATTAACTCCCATATCACTCAGTGATATCCAAAGCAGCTCTTAAGAAAACAAAAGGATCAGGGACACTGACTCACGCATCAGCTAGCAAAGAGCATAAGGAATTAGATGCGATAGGCAAGAAAATCTATCAAAGTAACATGTTGTCCCTGAAGGTCATTGCTCTTCAGCTGAAGAGCCTGCATTATCATCATGATCTTCTCCAGCAAATGGATGATCCTGGATGCTCTCCATCCCTTCATGATCGAGCCCGGGTACAGATTAACCTTCAGGAATCAGCCTGTCATCTTATCTGGTTAACTTATCACAACTATGATACAGTTACTTGCTCTGCTGCCACAGCGATAAGTGCCAGAACAGCCTAGCTCAGGGCTTTTGGCCTCCAAGAAGACTTGTGGGATCGTCTAGTGGATACCTTTTTGTTGGCAATCTCTTTGGGCACAAAGTAAAGGAAGCAGTGTCTGAAGTGAATAACCATTCCTCGACAGTTAGGGAGCTCTCTTCACAGCCCTCAGACCCACCCCAGCAAGCATGGAGGTCCCAACTCCTCAATAAAGGCACACCTATCACTATCAATATTTATGGTATTTATTCATTTAGTATTTAGCTCACACCTTTCCAGTAGTAATTCAAGGCAAGTTACAATCGGTTACTGTATGTAGTTCCCTATTCACAGAGGACTTACAACCTAAGTTTGTATCTGAAGCAATTGAGGGTTAAGTGATTTGCCCAAGGTGTGCCAGTGGGATTTGAACCCTAGTCATTTTGGTCATCAGGCAGCTGCTTTAACTACTAAGTTACTCCTCCACTCAGATCTTTTACCCACAAAGAAACATCTGTATCACCAACTACCAGTACAGCATCAGTCGGTCCAAAAAGCGTGGTTATTCACCTGTAACAGATGTTCTCCAGGGACAGCAGGAATCAGTCCTCACATATGGGTGACATCGGCATTGACAGAGCTCTTGCGGAAGCATCCCCCCAGCTTTCAAAGAAAGCCTTTAGAAGATGCCACCACACATGTGTGGTCCCTTTCCTGTCCAAGGGTGCCATCTTTCTCAGTCAGATGACATAGCTAAAGACGGCAAAAATAGAAGATGGTAAAGAGCAACTCCAAGGGGAGGAGGGAGGGTTGTGAGGACTAATTCTTGCTGTCCCCGGAGAACACCTGTTACAGGTGAGTAACTACACTTTCTCCAGGAACAAGCAGGAAGTCAGTCCTCACATATGGGACTCCCCACCTACAGGCTACCGAAAGCCCATAGCAAGAACAGGGCTCCCTCATGGGGAGCTGCAAGCAGCAGCAATTGAGTCTGTGCCCACAGATCACAGTAGGACCCCTGTGTCCGATGAGACCAGCACTCCGGTAGCCTGAACACAGAAGTGTCGGAGGGTAGGAGTTGCCTAAACCCCAAAAAGATTACAGAGCACAGCCTGGCCAAAGGCACTGTCCCGTTGGAACTCTCTTTCCAGGCAGTAATGGGCTGCGAAGGTATGGACTGAAGATCAGGTGGAGGCCCAGCAGATGTCCACCATTGGTACAGAGTGCAAGTTTGGCCCTGACACAGTGCGCCGTGATGCAGCCTTCCAGCAGGAGCCTCGCTTGCTCATAAGCGAGGGTGACACAGTACGCCACCCATGTGGACAGCGTACGCTTGGTCACCGCCTCCCCCAGCTTACTGGAGTCATAGGAGACGAAAAGCTGAGAAGCTCTGCGGTGGCCCTGAGTGTGTTGGATGTAGAAGAAGAAAGCCCTCTTACAGTCCAAGGTGTGAAGGACCGTCTCTGCCCGACTGGAATGAGGTCTTAGAAAGAAAGTAGAGAGCACCACTTCCTGGTAGAGATGGAAGGGTGATACTACCTTTGGCATGAATTTGAGGTGCGTGCGAAGCACCATGCTGTTCCTGTAGGATCTGGTATAAGGTGCCTCCGCCACAAGGGCCTAAAGTTCGCTAACTCTGCGAGAGGTGGTGAGTGCAACCAGGAAAGCCACCTTCCAAGAGAGGTGGCGAATTGGCAGGCAGCCAGAGGTTTGAAGGGTGGGCGAGTGAGCTGCCCCAACTTTACACTGAGGTCCCATTCGGTTGCCATTCAGGGAGACGGGGGATCATAAGCTGAAGATGCAAGGAAGGAGGTTTAGAGGAAACATGAGAAAATATTTCTTTGCTGAGAGCGGGAAACGCAGTAAATGTCTAGAATAACCTAACAGCAGAGGTAGTGGAAAGCAGTACTATGAAAAAATTCAGGTATGCTGGAGAGACCTAGAGGACAGTGATAGGAACAAGGTTAGGATGTTGCATTATTGCAAATACAGTCTCCATTCCCTCAAAAGCAAAGCAAGGGGAGAAGTAGATGAAAGAATCATAAGGTAGTGACATTCCAAGCCACAAAGTAGCTGTGTGGAAAACAGCAGGTTACAGCTCCCCAGAAACCAACCAGGCTGATGCTAGCAGGTTGGGGATGGCCATCTAACAGCCAGCAAGGCTAAGTGGACCTACTGTAGGTGGCTGGATGTTCAGGCATATCCTTGCAAGTTTGGGTGTCATTTAAATTTGTTACAAAGTTCAGTTAAAAGACATTGGGGTGGAAAGGCCTGGGTCTTGAATTAAGTATGGTAACATGTTTGCTCATCTACCCAGGCTAATAGTGAATCAAGGAAAAAGAGAAAAACCTGACTTGGATAAGAAGTGATATCCTAAACAAACAGTCAAGCTTCTGCAATGGCAGCTGGGATCTATCCTAACAGTGCAGACCAACAAAACTGAGCAGCCTGGATGGACCAGTTACCTTTGCTCTACAAATATCCACTAGGTAATCACTATTTGCCCTCTGGTCTTCTGAGGCATGGGAAGCTTTATCCCCTTGTCAGCTGTACTCCTTAGCTTTCTATTCCCTCCCTGTCTCTCCTGGAAGCATTCAACCGGGCAACATTCACCACAAAATATCATCTCAGTCTCAGTGTTTGATTTTATATTAGGAGAGAAAAGGTCACATGATAATAATGTAGATACCATCTGCACACATATTATAATTTTGAAAGGTACTATGGGGCTGATATTCAGAGCATTTAACGTTGTTGGCAGATTTGATAACTGTGTTAACTGTGGCGATTGGGATATTGAGCAGCACTAATGCAGTTAGTCCTGCTGAATATCCCTGAGTGCCGCTACTGAACACCCCAATGCTAGATGGAGCAGAGGTGGCGCTCGGGGGTAACTGAGCAGTAGCGATATTCAGCATGGAAAATAAGACACCTTAAAGGCTGGCCTAACTTTCGCTGCAAATGCAAACAGGGCAGCGGCTGAATATCGCTGCTGTCCAATTAGCTTCGCCGCTATCAGTCCGACCTGGATATTCAATGCCAGTAGCTGGATATGGCTCCAGCACTGAATATCCAGTTTTAAGATTCAGCGACAATGGCTAGCTGCTGAATATTCCCATTATATTTGTACAGTGCAGTACCTTACAGCACCATTTAGCTGCTTGACTATCATTATACAATAAGCAGCTTGTAACACAGTAACATAGTTTAAGTCAGTTAGGGTATAGTTTTTAAAACAGACAAACTCTCAGGGCCCAATATTCGAAAGGCATTTACACGGTTTACAGACCTGTAAAATGTGTAAATGCCGATGAACGGGATATTTAACAGCATTACCCCGATTAGTGCCATTAAATTTCTCCGATTATCTCCCCTACACGATGCCAACCGCTTAGCATCGGGGCGTCGTGGGCATTCCGGGGCAGAGCAGAGGCAGCGGCAACAACAGTCGCTAACCGAGTAGTGGCGATATTGCACCACTATCCTGTTAGCGTCTTGTGGGTAAAACTAGGCGAAGCAAAAGCTGGCCTAATTTTACCTGTGGGAGCTAACCGGGTAGTGCAATATCGCCGCTACCTGGTTAGCTTGTGCGGCAATCCTGGATATTCAATGCCAGGGCCGCATATGACCCTGGCATTGAATATCCAGGGTTAGATATCAGCGGAGATGGCTATGCGCTGTAGCGGCGCATAGCCAGCTCAATTTAATATCAGGCCCTCAGTGTATTTCCTGCAGGCCCCCCCTCCACCAGCTTCTATCCACCCCAGACACAATCTTTGATTTATAGGCTCTTAAGCCAGTTAAGAAGAAAGGAGGGAAATTTTGCACTTTCAGGTTTAACTGGTTATTTTCATCAGCAAGTTCTTAGGTCTTAGGAATAGATTAATTGTAGGTCCTTGCAGTTCATTTTGACATGAGCATTAGACAAAGACCCTCAAATTTATTAACTATATTTGTATTGTTCCAATATACCTATTCCCCTAGCAACTTTAAGTAACTGAAAAATATTAAATAGCTAAACAAATTGTTCTAACTAAGATGCTGACTGCAGTCCAGCAGTGAGATAGGGCTATCCAGTCTTTTGCACCGAGTGTCACATGTATGATTATGGAGTGGAGGAGTAGCCTAACAGTTACAGAGCACTGGTGTGGGAACCAAGAGACCAAAGTTTGATTTCCACTGCCACTCCTTGTGGCCTTAGGCAAGTCACTTAACCCTCCATTGCTCAAATGAATTAACCTTAGATGGTCTAATTTCAACTCCTACCATCACCCCAGTTCCTTGGACAGATCACTACATAGTTAGAATAGAAATTTTATTACAAACAAAAAATGATATGAACCTAGACCACAAATGCTATCACAGACGGTTCAAAAAATTTAACAAAGATGCTTTTATACAAGATACTTTACCTCATCTATCTGCAGATTCAGTGAAATTAGAGACACAAGTAACAGAATGGTATCACATAATTTCTAATGCAGCCAGAATGACAGACATGAGACCAAGGGAAGCAAGGATTAATAAGCAACATCACAAGCCATGGTATTCTACAGCTATACGTTTGATGAAAAGAGAGCTCAGAAGAATTGAGCGTAAGTGGAGAAGGAATAAGGTGACAGAATTAAGGCTGCTTTACTTAAATAAACAAAAAATATACGATGAGCATATTAAAAACTCTAAGAAAGAATACCATACAAATATAATAAATAATTCCATCAACAAACCTAGAGAACTGTTTGAAATTGTAAAATCTTTAACAAAGGAGCAAAAAACAGAAGGGGAAGCTCAAATTGAACCGCAAAAGTATGCGGACTATATTAAGGAAAAATTCCACTCTAAGACAAAAGCTACAGAAAGACTTAACTTAAAATCAGTCTCAAATTCCAGGGTTTGGGAAAAATTCTCCTTTCCATCAAAGGAGCAACTCTTGCACATTATTTCTTCTATAAACACATGCACTTCTCCCACTGACCCATGTCCTGTATCGTGGATCAAGTCTACAAAGTCAAATTTTATTCACATCATACAAAATATTGTGCATAATTCCCTCTCTCAAGGTATTTTACCAGAGCAACTTAAGCTTGCAACTGTTAGACCAATTCCGAAGAAAACAACGCTAGACAAGAATAATCCAGCAGCCTACCGGCCAATTTCCAGCATACCCTTTTTAGCAAAGATCATAGAGAAGATAGTGCAACTTCAACTTCAAGAACACATTGATGTTCATGCACCCCTAGATATTAACCAACATGGTTTTCGCCCAAACCATGGAGTTGAAACCTTAATGATTTATCTTTTTGACTGCATACTCCGCACCATTGATGACATTAAGAAAGGTATTATAATGATTTTTATAGACATCTCTGCAGCATTCGACTCAGTAAATCACAATAGATTATTAAATAGATTAGAGGAGATTGGTCTACATGGGGTCACTTTAAAATGGTTCCATTCCTATTTGACAGAGAGATTTTTACAAGTAAAGATAGGGGAAAAAACCTCTATGCCCATAAGAGTAATACAAGGTGTACCACAAGGATCTGCACTTTCATCGCTCCTTTTCAATATTTATATGCAACCAATATGCAAAATTCCTTTGAAAAGTGGAATTAAGTATACAATCTATGCTGATGATATTATGATTTTCACAACTATCACTATTGAGAACCCTGATTTCTCGGGCATTACAGAATGTCTCTCAGAAATGTCCAACTGGTGTAAAACAAACAACATGGAAATTAATTTTAGCAAAACAGAGGCGTTATTTATTTCTCGTAACCATAATTTTGCGCATCCTCCTGACATCAAAATAGATAACTCAACTATTCCTATTAAATCAGAAGTGAAATATCTTGGAGTTACTCTGGATAATGAGTTGAATCTCAGATCACACATAAATAAGACAATTAAAAGCACTTATTACAGAATGAAGCTCATCAAAAGACTAAGGCCGCTTCTTGATACTGTTCACTTCAGAAATGTTTGTCAAGCATTGATTACTCCATTACTTGACTTCTGTAATCCAATATATCTGGATTTATCTAAGCAAGCACTTAAGCCTTTACAACTGGCGCAGAATACTGCTGCACGTATAATTTTTGGTCTATCAAGTAGAGAACATATAACTCCCATCTTGAAAGAGCTTCACTGGTTACCTATAGCTTCACATGTAAAATATAAAACTATAATTTATATTTTCAAGATAAAACAACAATATTCTGCAGAAAGCCTGACATATCTCATACAGTCAGATATTAGCAACAGACCTAGAAGAAGAGGATCTGACAACAGAATCAGCTTATCAAATGATGTCAGAAAAACAAATAAAGACACCTCTGAAAGGGCTTTCTCTTTTGCTGCACCTTCCATCTGGAACTCTCTACCTAATGAGCTGAGAGCAGCTCAGGACATCAATGACTTTAGAAAGCAACTGAAAACATCTTTGTTTATAGAACACTACGGTCATGCAATTAACTAACTTAATTTGTCTGGAATGTAATCATATACATATTGTATAATAGCTCACATTATAGTATAGCTCACTATGTAGATAATGCAACTCACTCTAACACATTATACCATAACTTTAACTTTTATTTCTTTACATTTTCTCACTAATACTCTTAATATCTTTGTTTGTAAGACCGCTTTGATTGTATGATAAGGCGGTATAGAAATCCAATTAAATAAATAAATAAAATAAATAAATAAGTTATCAAGTTCCCTTTTTAATGTACATTGCCAAGTTTAAGTTACAATGTAAACCGTTTTGGCTGAAATGATAAAGCAGTATAAAAAAAACCTGTTACATAAATAAATAAATCTCCCACTGGTGAGAAGTCTTATATGTGCACTAGATGCAAAGAGCTCCTTGCCCTCAAGGAACAAGTCTGATTTCTGGAGGTTAGAGTAGCAGACTTGGAGGAGCTGAGGCAAACAGAGAGGTATAAAGAGGAGATCTCCAGGGATACAGTAAAGAAATCCCACCTCAAGTATGACAGCCTCTCTGCTGCTATGAAGGAGGGAGGTCACCTGAAAAGACAGCATCACCTTGGTGTGGCAGGAAGTGATCCTGTAGCTCAGATCTGTCCTCCAAGCGATGTAATATCCTCTCACACCATGGGTGTGTCTCCAGGACCATATGTTCATGAGGGAAGGGTTAGGATGGCCGTTATAGTTGCTGATTCAATCATTAGCCATGTAGATAGCTGGGTGGCTGGTGGACATGAGGATTGCCTCGTAACTTGCCTGCCTGGTGCGAAGGTGATGGACCACACATCAGCTAGATAAGGTTCTAGACATTGCTGGGAAGCAGCATGCTGTTTTCCTACATGTTGTTATCAATGACATAGGAAAATGTGGGAGGGAGTTTCTGGAAGCCAAATTTAGGTTTTTAAGTAGAAAGTTGAAATCCAGAACTTCCAGGGTAGCATTCCCAGAAATGCTTCCTGTTCCACTTGCAGGACCCAAGAGATAGGCAGATCTCTGGAGTCTCAATGCGTGGATGAGACAATGGTGCAGGGAAGAAAGTTTTAAATTTGTTAGGAACTGGGCAACTGGGGAAGGAGAGGGCTTTTTCGAAAGGATGGGTCCACCTTAAACAGGGTAGAACCAGGCTGCTGGCATTAACCTTTAAAAAGGAGATAGAGCAGCTTTTTTAAACTAGGTAATGGGGGAAAGCTGACAGTCACTCAAGAGCACATGGTTCAGACTGATGTATTTTTGAAGGATACTAGCAAAACAAAGACATTAGGGCTTCCCGAGAGACAGGTTCCAATAAAAGAAAAAGTAATCCAGGTGCCTTTAAGTAAAAAGCAGACAGAATTAAAATAATCCAAATTAACCCATCATCTGATAACCACATTGTTAATATGAATGAAATTTTGAAATACCTGTATGCAAATGCACTGAATGAAAGATATAATAGTTATCTCAGAGACCTGGTAGAAGGAGGATAACCAATGGGACACTGTGATACCAAGGTACAAATTATATTGCAATGATAGAGTTGATCAAATCGATGGAGGAGTGGTGCTATATGTTAAAGAGGGCACCGAGTCAAACAGGATAAAGGTTTTGCAGGAAACAAAATACACTGCAGAATCTCTATGGATAGAAATTCCATGTAAAAAGGGGGAGGGGAAAGGCAATGGGGATATACTACCATCCACCTGGCCAGAACGGACAGACAGATGATAAAATGCTAACAGAAATTAGGGAAGCTATAAGTATATAATACAGTAATAATGGGTGATTTCAATTACCCTAGTATCGACTGGGTCAATGTCACTTCAGGACATACTAGGGAGATTTTATTTATTTAAACTGTTTTCTATACCGCTTTATCCTTCAATTAACAACTGCTTCATGGAGCAGCTTTCAAAGGTTTTACGGTCCTGGATAGATTTCAATTTTCCTTTCAGGACTCTCATCATAAAATCATCAATGCTGTGTCTGGCCCTTTGAAGGGCTGTCCAACAGCAGAGGCTGGAGTGGTTGAATTCACACCTTGGTCTGTTCTGCATTATCATATGTCTGCGAGCATTCATTCTTGTCTTTAACATTTGGCTCATCTCTTCAGTGTAGCTGCCCTTTGTACATTTTCTGCATTGAATTATATACAGTAAACCACATTAGAAAAACAGCATGTGTAGGATCACCTTATGCTGAAAATTTTTCCCATGTGGGTAACCGTGGGGATCCTTTGATGTGCGTTGGCATAATTTGCAACTTGGTATATTGCAGGGACTTGTGCCATTCTCATCTTTTTGGGCCTCAACTGGGATTGTGTTTCTCACTCATTTTTGTTTCAGATTCAGTGGTTGTCTAAAAGCCAATATTGGTGCAGCAGGGAAAACATATTTAATCACCTGTAACAGGTGTTCTCTGGGAACAGCAGGAATCAGTCCTCACATATAAATGATGTTGGCGCTGAGGGAGCCCACACGGAGCATTTCCCCAGCTTTCAAAGAAAACCTTTGGGAATGCTACCACGCATGCATGGTCCCCTTCCCATCCATCTTGCTCAGTCAGATGACATAGCTAAGATGGCAGTCAGGCAAAAACAAAAAGGGGAGGAGGGAGGGTTGCGAGGACTGATTCCTGCTGGTCTCGGAAAACACCTATTACAGGTGAGTAACTATGCTTTCTCCAGGAACAAGGGGAGGAGGGAGGGTTGCGAGGACTGATTCCTGCTGGTCTCAGAGAACACTTATTACAGGTGAGTAACTATGCTTTCTCCAGGAACAAGGAGGAAGTCAGTCCTCACATATAGGACTCCCTAGCTCCAGGCTGCCAAGGACCGAGCCACGACAGTACCAATGGCGACTGGTTGGGTGGCTGCGAGCTGCAGAATGTGAGTCCCTGCTGAGAGACTCTGCAAGACCCTAGTGTCCAGCAACTCTATCACTCTGGTAGCCTGAACTCAGAGGGTTGGAAGGCAGGAGTTGCCTACACTCCAAGAAAATTACGCAGCACTGCCTGACCAAAGGCACTGTCCCTATGGGATTTGCTTTCCAGGCAGTAGTGTGCTACGAATGTGTGAATGGATGACCAAGTGGCAGCTCTGCAAATTTCTGTCACCGGCACAGAACGGAGGTGGGCTACCGAAGTGTTCATCACCCTCACATGATGTGCTGTGATCCAGTGCTCCAGAGAGAGGCCTGCCCGCTCATAGGCGAGGACAATGCAGTCTGCCACCCAAGAGGATAGGTTACAGGGAGCCCAAGTCTGCTGGGGTCATAGGACACGAAAAGCTGAGGTGCCCTGTGGTTGCCCTGGGTCCGGTGCAGAAAGAAGGACAGGGCCCGTTTACAGTCCAGTGTGTGGAGTATGAGCTCCTCCCTGCTGGCATGAGGCCGTGGGTAGAAGGTGGGGAGCACAACCTCTTGGTTGAGGTGAAACGAGGATACCACCTTTGGGAGGAACTTGGGGTGAGTGCGGAGCACTACTCTGTTCTTGAAGAACCTGGTGTACAGGGAGTCCGCCACCAGTGCTTGAAGCTTGCCAACTCTGTGAGCAGAAGTAAGGGCCACAAGGAAGGCCACCTTCCAAGATAGGTATCTGAGGTGGCAGGTGGCCAGTGGCTCAAACGGTGGCCTAGTGAGCTGGGAGAGCACCACATTGAGGTCCCATTCTGCTGCCAGAGGACAGACAGGGGGGCTTGGAAAGCAGAAGGTCCCGTAGGAAATGGGAAATCAGGGGCTGGCTAGATAAGGGCTTTCCCCCCACTGGGTGGTGGTGAGCAGCTATGATGCTCAGATGCACCCAGACTGAGTTAGATTTCAGCCCTGTGCACGACAGATGCACTAGGTACTGGAGTATCAGCTGGACGTGGCAGGAGAACAGGTTCTCCTTCCTATCTGTGCACCACAGAGCGAACCTGTGCCATTTAAAGGCATAAGCCCTCCTCATGGAGGGCTTCCTGGAGGCTAGCAGGATTTCCTCAACTTCTTGTGGTAGGTTGAGCAGGGCCAAGGCTATCCTTTCAGCAGCCAGGCCGTTAGAGTCAATGACCCCAAATTGGGGTGCAGAAGGAACCCTCCTCCTGCGTCAGGAGACCCAGGGCTTGGCCCAGGGGTACTGGGAGTGTCGCCACCAGCGAGAGCAGTAATGGAAACTAGGGTTGCCTGGGCCACCTGGGGGTGATCAGTATCACCGATGCCCTCTTGTTCTGTATTTTGAACAGTCTTGGCGACTAGGGGAGTCAGTGGGAATGCATATAGCAGTCCTTTGGACCATGAGATCAGGAACACATATGCTACTACCCTCTATGGGTGCGACTGCCTGAAGCAGAAGGAAACCAGCTGCGCGTTGTCGGGAGAGGTGAAGTGGTCCATCTTGGGTCAGCTCCAAAGGCGGAAGAGCTTCTTCACCACTGCAGAGTCAAGATGCCACTCGTGAGGGTGGAGGATTTTGCTGAGTCTGTCTGCCAGGTAGTTGTCCTGGCCCGGGAGGTAGACCACTCACAGGAGCATACCACTGCGCACTGAAAAGCCTCTGGAGAGCTACAGCCTCCTGGCAGAGGGAGTACGAACACATGCCCCCCCTGCTTGTTTATATAGAACATTGCGACCTGGTTGTCCGTCTGGACCAGCACAGGTCTGTTCCGCAAGAGGGAGCAGAATGCATGTAGGGCGAGGCCTATCGCCTGGAGTTCCAGGAGGTTGATCTGTAGTAGAGACTGGTCCCTGGACCAGCAACCCTGAGTGTGGTGAACTCCACAGTGAGCTTCCAAGCCCTGGAGAGAGGCATCTGTGGTCAGGATACACTGCAGTGAGGGCGCCTGGAAGGGCATCAATGCCCAAGGGAGGCCCTGGTTCTGTCACCAGTCGAGGGATCTCACCAGCTGGTGGGAGACTCTGACCTTGTCTTGGAGTTGGCCCGTGGCCTAGGTCCACTGAGAACACAGGCACCACTGGGTTGTCTGCATGTGCAGGCGGGCTAGGGGTGTGACACAGACCATGGAGGCCATGTGTCCCAGCAGGCGGAAGAGAAGGCGAGCCGGCACCATAATGCAGTGCTGAATCTCCCCTGCCAGTTGTTTGAGGCAGTCTACCCTGTTGTGAGGAAGGAGAGCTCTGGCCTGCACTGTGTCGAGCTGAGCACCGATGAACTCTAGCTCTTACACTGGAGAGAGATGTGATTTGGGGTAGCTGATGATGAACCCCAGGTGCTGCAGGAGGAGGACGGTACATTCTGTGCCCTGAGTGGCCTCTGCAGCTGTGCCGCCCTTGATAAGCCAGTCATCCAAGAGAAGATGAACACCCCTTGTAGGCACAGATGGGTGGCTACCACTGCTAGACACTTTGTGAACACTCTTGGCGAGGAGGCCAGGCCGAAGGGAAGTACCCTGTATTGGTAATGGCCTCCCCCTTCCATGAATCTCAGGTATAGCCAGTAAGATGGGTGGACCAGGATCTATGTGTAGGCATCCTTTAGGTCCAAGGAGCAAAGCCAGTCTCCTTGGTGGAGGTAGGGCAGCAGTGTCCCAAGGGAGAGCATTTTGAACTTCTCCCTCACCAGGAACTTGTTCAGGTCTCAGAGGTCCAGGATGGGCCTGAGACCCCCAGCTCTCTTGGGGACAAAAAAGTACATTGAGTAGATGCCCTTGCCCCAGAGGTTCTGGGGAACAGGCTCTACAGCCTTGTCGCTTTGTAGACCTGCTAGCTCTGAGAGCAAGAGGGCCTGGTGAAGGAGAGGTCACACTGGCTCTCCTGGAAAATGCCCCGGAGGTGGTAGTTGGAAGCAGAGGTGGTAACCCTCCTTCAACACGGGAACGCCCACTGGTTCGAGGTGACCTTGGGCCACCTGTGGGTGAAGAGTGCCAAGCGGTCCCCTGTGGGCTGGTGAGGGTCTCCCAGGGGGAGAGGGGCCCTGCCCTGGGAGTCAAAAGCTCCCACCAGGTTGAGCCGGAGCTGGTGTCTGCAGCTTGGGAGCCTTTGGCTTCCTGGGTCCGTGTCCCTGGCCTTTGGGCTGGGGTCCCTGGTGCTGCTGGCTTGGAAAGATCTGGTAGTGGTGACTCCGATGGAAAGGGCCCTACTTCCTTGAGAAAGTTGGCCTTTTCCCCGAGGCTCTCTTATGGGGAAGGGTAGAAGTCTTCTTTGAGAGCCTCTGCATGGTCACCACCTTGGCCTCAATCTCGGTCACCTTGTCGGCCATAGATTTTCCAAATAGATTTCCTGGTGCAGGGGACATCCAGCAGTTTTTCCTGGGCCCTCGAGGTCTGAGCTCTGCAGCCAGGCCTGGCACTGAACACCAGTGCCTGCGGCTGCTGCCTGGGCTATAGCCTCAAACACATCATAGGCGGCCTGGAACAGGAACTTGGAGCAGTTCCGGATGGTGGCTACCAAGGTCTGGAATCATTGTACGGATTCCCCGGCAAGCCCTGCTGAGAAGTCAGCGAGCTCCTGGATGAGGCTTTTAAGAAACATCCCTATGTAGAGCTCATAGGTTTGTATCTGGCAGCCTGCATGGACCCTCGGAAACACGCCCTAGGGCATCGAGGGCCCTGGCCTCTCTATTTGGGGGTACAGAAGAATAAGTCTTCTGGCTCTTGAGCTTTTGCATCGAGGACTCCACCACCATGGAATTGTGGGGAAGTTGGGTTTCTGGAAGCCTGGACTCCTTTAGATGCAGTAGATGGCGTCAAGGCATTGGCTGACCACCGGCACCGAGGCCGGGGTCTCCCACATCCGTAGGAGCAGCCGTTCGAAGATGGGTTGCACCGGCACCGATAGAGCCTCCTTTGGAGAAGACTCATACTGGAGGGTCTACAGCTCTTCAGTGCGCATGTCCTCCTCGGACTTGGTGGGGACTGAGAGGGCTCGGGCCATGTTTCGGACAAAGTTATGGAATGCCATGTCCTTGGGTGGGGAATGGCGTTGGAGTTCTATGGGAGATGGCTCCAAGGGGATGTCTCGGTGTCGAGAGGTCTCGGGGAGGCCTCGCCATCAGTCTCACAGTCTGACTCCGAGGGCATCGAGGAGTCCGAGGCTCAGAGCGCCTGTGCCTTGAGGCCTGCATTGGGGAATTGAGACCCCCCGACCAGTCTCGGGTCAGACTCCCGGAAACTAGCTGGGGAGGACTGGATACCCGAGGATCGGGACTGGGACCTTGATCGGTGCCAAGGGCTGGCGTAAGGCCAATAGTGTTCGGGACCCGGCTTGACGCCTGGGGACACCATTGCAGTTGGGGGCCCGGTTATCAGGGCAGATGATGCGGATGAACCTGTGTGATGAAGAGGATGCTAGTGAGCCTATGGAGATAGGAAAAACTAGTGAATGTACCTTTAAAGAATGTGACAGGTCTGCAATACACACACTGCAGAATGCAGCTAGAGGGAGTAAGCACAGAGAGTCTGAAGTTAGGTTGCCACACCCAAGCTATCCTGAGATAGTTACAAACTTAGGGGATGATCACACACACCTGAGGGGAGTGAGAGAGACCCTGACAAAGAAGCAGCTTTATAAGCCTTGCTTAGAAGGAAAGAGGGGAAAGAAGAAGAGGGAGAAGGCGACGAAGCAACACGAGGAAAGGCAGCCGGAGGGGCTGTTGTTGCAGGATAAGAGAAAGTTCCAAAGAGGCCAGCAGTTCCAAGGTGGAGAGCTCCAAGGAGAAGCCGTCAGGAGAGGCACAGCTCAGGGAGAGAGAGCATAAAAGTCTTCCCACGTCTATGCTGGACTGGGAGTCTCAAGGTGTTCAGAGGTGGGTGTCCAGGGCTCAAGCTAGGAGGCAGAAGAACCCAGCCTGGAACAGGGAGCCAGTGATTAACACCAGAGAGGAACTTAAGCAAGGAGGCCAGGAACTGTTTAACCGCAGCTGGAGAGAGGTTTGTGAACCTAGCCAGAAAGAGATAGCTCAAACCCCAGATACCTGTCTTCCATACCAGGTAGACCACTGCTGGAGGGAATTACAGAGATCCCCAGAGAAAGTATATCCTGGGAGATGCGGAGAAAGCTCAGAGCAAGGTGATGTTTCTTCAGAGCAGGAAGAAATGCAGATAGATCCTAGCAAACAGGATTCCTTACTGCCTGAATTTCCCATGGATTGCACATTATGTTTGGCTGGAAGCATGGAGTCCTTAACTGAAGAATAGCTTTCAAGATGTGCGCTTTTGGGTAACAGATTAAAGAAGTCTGACCTTGTTGAAGGTAAGAGCTTGTTTAACCAAAGGAATATTGCCCAGCACCTGTGCTTGATGTTATTAAAGAAGGAAAGGATAAAAGAGAACATTTTTACTAAGCTGAATGAAGAAGCTTGTGTTTTGTTTTATCTGCTATGTTTTGGATTAAAACCCCTGAACAGAAGTACTGACTGTGAAACACCTTCAACCTGAGTTTTGTAAATATCTTTGGAAATACTAACTGGAGAGAATATCCTGATGCTTTATGTTGAACCTTGTGACATTGGGGAAATAAAATCTTTATCATTTACCTTCATACTGGTTTATCACGGCTATACTTTTAAAAGGGAAACTACAACTCCCAACATGCTTCAGTGCTGAAGATAGTTTTCAACCCGTTTATGAAGAACATAATGTCCACCCTAGCTCTTTAGGCACGTTGCCAGGGGGCTGGGGCGTGACACCTGACATCATCACTTGCTGCATAGTCAGAATAGTAGAGATACTCTGTTCTAGGACCGCCATTCTGGCCTCGATGCCAGAAGGCTCCTCAGCTTTCAATGCAGGCACAGAGGGTTTCGGGCTTGGTGCCAGCGCTCTGGCGAGCACATCCTCTACGAGGACTGTGGCCTTGGGGAGCCTCGCACAGTCACTGTCAGTCGAGGACTCCTTCCTAGAGACCTTAGGAGGGCACTGCTCGGAGTCGCCTGAGTCCCGTCATGGGACCTTACTGGGTTTTCCCGGTGGAACTTCGACTGGCTTCAAGGCTTTTTTCTTTTTCTTGCCAAGGTCCGGTGTCTTTCCGGAGAAGCCACCCGGGCCTCACGGGAGGTGCTTGGTTTCGGGCTCAGTGTCAGGGAAGCCAGAGCAGAGCCGGACTGCAGGAACATCTTCTCCTGCAACTTCGATCACTTCTTGTTGGTCCAAGGGTTCATAGCCTGACACAGGTCGCAGGAGGTACTGTCATGGTCCGGGCCAAGGCAGTGCGAGCAGCAGTCATGGGTGTCTGTGACAGACATGATTTGAATGCAACGACTGCACTTTTTAAAGCCACCGGGAGACATGGTGGATCACACCCAGACGTGGTCAATGACCCCCGGGCGAAAAAGGGCGCAAATGCTGGTCAAGGTGAGCCTCGATGAAAAAAGGAGCCAAGAACAGCGTTGGGGATGGTGCCGGCTTGAGGAGGGAAGAGGAACCGGTACGTAAACTGGGAAAAGATCATTATCAGGATAATTTTTAAGGAATTTTTCCGGGGACACAGGACATGCATCCGTTGGGCTTAATGGAAAAAGGGAGACTGAGCAAGATGGCACCCTTGAGCGGGAAGGGGACCAAGCATGCGTGGTAGATTCCCAAAGGCCGATGTCACCCATATGTGAGGACTGACTTCCTGCTTGTTCCTGGAGAATTATCTCTCTCAGTAATTTGTCTTCGTAAGATTTTTCTGAGTTTTTCTAGGTCTGGATTGTATGCCACTACAAGGGAGACTCTTTGAGGTTGTCTTGTATTGTAGTAAGTTGTTTCGGGATCTTCTGAATGAAGTGGTAATCTTCTTGGAGATGATTTTGGAGCTGTAGGCTTCTTGTTTGAAGGATTCAGCCAGGATTTGGAGGCGTTTATCCCTGTCTTTTGGGTCAGAGCATATGTGGTGATATCATGATGCCTGGCTGTGTATGATGGCCTTTTTTGTATGTGAGGGGTGAAATCTGGAACTGTAAAGGAAGCTACATCTGTCAAATGGTTTCTTGTATACAAATGTCTGTAGACTGCCATTGATGATGGAAACTGTGGTGTCCAGGAAGTTAACTTTTTCTTTGGAGTAGTCAATTTTGAGTCTGATTGAGGGATGGGATTTATTAAAAGAATTGTGAAAATCCTCTTCCTCAGTCCAAATGAGAAAAATCTCATTGATATTCCAGTAATATTTAAAAGGTTTAATCTGATATTTCTTCAAAAATGTCTCTCAGATGTGGACTAACATGGCTAGCGCACTGCTTTATCCAATAGACCGGTGAGCCTGATGTCAGTGTCAGGCAGCTTGGTAGAAACCATTATAAAGAACAAAATTATTGAATATATAGATAGTCATGGTTTAATGAGAAAAGGCCAACCTTGATTTAGCCAAAGAAAACCTCGTCTCACTAATCTGTTACATTTTTTGAAGGTGTTAATAAACAGGTAGATGAAGGCAAGTCGGTTGATAATAGGGGCATGTTTACTAAAGGTTAATGCGTATTAAGTAAAGTTAAGGTGCGTTAAATGCTGCAGTGGCCCAAAGAAATGAATGGGCAATAGAAGCACTTAATGTGTGTTTACTAAACATTAATTTGTGTTAAGTAAAGTTAACATGCCCCATAGTTTATCTGGATTTTCAGAAAACCTTAGACAAGGTCCCTCATGAGTGACTCTTAAGGAAATTAAAAAGTCATGGAATAGGAGGCACTGTAATATTCTGGACTGGGAAATGGATAAAAGAGAAAACAGAGAGTAGGGCTAAATGGCCAATTTTCTCAATGGAGAAAGGTGAACAGTAGAGTACCCAAGGTACTCTAAACATAAGAAATTCCATGCTGGGACAGACCAAGGACCATCAAGCCCAGTATTCTGTTTCCAACAGTGGCCAATCCAGGTCACAAGTACCTGGAAGGTTCCCAAAGAGGCACACAGGTTCCACAGTTTTAATAATGGTTTATGGCCCTTTCCTTCAGGAACTTGTCAAAACCTTTTTTAAAACCAGTTACACTAACAGCCTTTACCACATCCTTTGGCAATGAATTCCAGAATTTGATTATGCATTGAGTGAAAAAATATTCTCTCTTAGTCATAAACAAGTTACACTGTAGCTTCATTGCATGTCCCCTAGTCTTTCTAATTTTGATGGCGTAAACAACCAATCTACATTTACCCGTTCCACTATATTCATTAATTTATAGACCTCTATCATATCTTCCCTCAGCTGTCTCTTTTCCAGGTTGAAGAGCCTTAACCTTTTAAGCCTCTCCTCATAGGGGTTCCCTTCCATCCCCTTTACCATTTTGGTGGCTCTTCTCTTTATCTTTTACTAATAACGTTATATCCTTTTTAAGATACGGTGACCAGAATTGCACACAATATTCAAGGTACGGTCGCACCTTGGAACGATACAGAAGCATTATAATATCCTTTGTTTTATTCTCCATTCCTTTCCTTGTGATTCCTAGCATTCTATTTGCCTTCTTGGCTGCGGTTGCATATAGGATGGAGGATTTTAACATGTTATCCATGATGACGCCTAAATCCTTTTCCTGGTTGGTGGTTCCTAATGTGGAACCTTGCAATGTGCAACCATAATTTGGGTTGTTCTTTCCTAGCTGCATAACTTTGCACTTGTCCACATTAAATTTCATCTGCCATTTGAACGCCCAAATCTTCTAATTTATCAAGGTCCTCTTGCAATTTTTCACAATCCTTTTGGGTTTTAACAACTTTGAATTATTTTGTGTCATCTGTAAATTTGATTACCTCACTCATTATTCCCATTTCCAGGTTATTTACGAATATGTTAAAAAGCAGCAGACCCAGCACAGATCCCTGGGGAAGTCACTATTCACCTTTCTCCACTGAGAAAATTGGCCATTTAGCCCTACCCTCTGCTTTCTATCTTTTAAAGAGTTTCTGATCCACAATAGAACACTGTCTCCTATCCAATGACCTTTTTAATTTCACCAAGAGCCTCTCATGATTGACCTTGTCAAAGGCTTTCTGAAAATCCAGATACACTATATAGATCAGCTCACCTTTGTCTACCTGTTTATTCACACCTTCAACAAAATATTACAGATTAGTAAGACAAGATCTTCCTTGGCTAAAGCCATCTTGGCTTTCTCCCATTAAACCATGACTTTCTACATGTTCAGTAATTTTGTTCTTTATAATGATTTCTACCATTTTTCCTGGTATTGACGTCAGGCTCACCGGTCTGTAGCTTCCTGGATCACCTCTGGAACACTTTTTAAAAAGCGTAGTTACTCACCTGTAACAGGTGTTCTCCAGGAGCAGCAGGAATCAGTCCTCACTTATGGGTGACGTCGGCGCCGACGGAGCCCTCGCGGAGCAATTTTCCCCAGCTTTCAAAGAAAGCCTTTGAGAATTGCAGCGCGCATGCGCGGTCGTCTTCCCGCCCGAGGGTGCCATCTTAGCCAGTCAGATGACATAGCTAAAAAAGACAGCATAAAAATTTGCAAAAAAGAACATAAGCAGACGATTGCAACTCCAAGGGGAGGAGGGAGGGTAGTGAGGACTGATTCCTGCTGCTCCTGGAGAACACCTGTTACAGGTGAGTAACTACGCTTTCTCCAGGACCAAGCAGGAAGTCAGTCCTCACTTATGGGACTCCCAAGCTCAAGGCTACCGGAGACCCTAAGCACAAAAATGAGCTCCCTCTAGCTCAGCAGCACAGAAGGATAGAATCTTCGCTGAAATATCACCCACCGGTAGCCCACATCCGGGATGGAGGGTAGGAGTTGCTCAGACCTCAAAGAGATTACGGAGGACTGCCTGTCCGAAAGCACTGTCCCTACGGGACTCCCTCTCGAGACAGTAATGGACCGCAAAAGTCTGGCTCGAAGACCAAGTAGCGGCCCGGCAGATGTCTGCCAGCGGAACAGAGCGGAGGTAAGCCACTGACGTGGCCTTTGCCCGAACGCAATGAGCCGTGACTCGACTTTCTAAGGAGAGTCCGGCTGCCCCATAAGCCCAAGAGATACAGTCCGCAACCCAGATGGACAGAGTACGCTTGGAGACCGGGAGCCCCAATTTATTGGGGTCAAAAGACACAAAAAGCTGAGCAGCTTTACGGTGCTCCCGCGTACGGTCAAGGTAGAAGTTCAAAGCCCTTCTACAGTCCAGGGTATGGAGGACCGTTTCAGCTCGGCTGGAGTGTGGTCTGGGAAAGAAGGTTGGAAGTACCACCTCCTGATTGATGTGAAAAGGGGAGACCACTTTAGGCAGAAATTTTGGGTGAGTCCGTAGGACTACCCTATTCTTGTAGAACCTAGTGTAAGGGGGATCAGACACGAGGGCCTGCAATTCACTTACGCGTCTAGCGGAAGTGAGGGCTATCAAGAACAGTGTTTTCCAAGACAGAAAACGGAGAGAACAGGTAGCCATAGGTTCAAAAGGCGGACAGGTGATCCGCTGCAAAACCACATTCAGGTCCCAGTCAGGCGCTGGCGGGCGCAGAGGTGGTTTAAGTAGAAGGAGACCTCGGAGAAACCTCGCTACGAGAGGGTCATTGGAGAGAGGTCTGCCGTCCACTGGCACATGATGTGCTGAAAGAGCACTGAGGTGAACTTTGACGGAGTTGGACTTAAGTCCCAGATTAGAGAGGTGCAGCAAGTACTGCAAGATCACCGACACCGGGCAGGAGAAGGGATCCTGAGACTGTTGGGTACACCAGACTGCAAAGCGACGCCATTTAAGGGCGTAGCATTTGCGGGTAGAAGGCCGTCGCGAAGCTAAGACGACCTCCTCCACCTCCGCCGGCAGGAGAAGGGGAGCAAGGACTACCCTCTCAGCAGCCAGGCCATGAGGTTGAGAGACCTGAGGTTGGGGTGCAGAAGGGACCCCTGATCCTGAGTGAGGAGATCCGGTTGAACCCCCAGAGGGATTGGATCCTCCACCGCCAGTTGCAGCAGGAGCGGAAACCACGGCTGCCTGGGCCAGCGAGGGGCCACCAGGATCATGAAGGCTTTGTCTCGGAGAACCTTGAAAAGAGTCCGAGAGACCAGTGGGATGGGAGGGAAAGCGTACAGAAGGCTCCCCGACCACGAGATCAGAAAGGCGTCCGCCGCAACCCGAAGGGGGTGTGGCTGACGAGAGCAGAAGCGAGGAAGCTGCCGGTTGGGAGGACTGGCAAAGAGATCCACCGTGGGGAGACCCCACTTGAGGAAGAGCTTCTGAACTACCAAGGGATCCAGACGCCACTCGTGCGGCTGGAGGACCCTGCTGAGTTTGTCTGCAAGGCAATTTTCTTGGCCCGGGAGATAAACTGCCTTGAGGAGAATGCCGTGACTGACGGCCCAAGAGCAGAGCTTCTGTGCCTCCCGGCAGAGGAGGAAGGAGCCCGTGCCCCCCTGCTTGTTCACGTAGAACATGGCAACTTGATTGTCCGTCTGGACAAGGACGGACTGTTGGGAAGTCAGGTGGGAGAAGGCCTTGAGAGCTAGGCGGATCGCCCTGAGCTCCAGGAAGTTGATCTGCTGAGCAGACTCCCACGTGGTCCAGAGGCCCTGAGTACGTGCCTCTTGGCAATGTGCTCCCCAGCCCAGGAGGGATGCATCGGTGGTCAGCACCCGGGTCGGCTGAGGTGACTGGAAAGGCATTCCGAATATCAGTTTCGGCTGCCGGAGCCACCACCGGAGAGACGAGAGCAGCGGCTCGGAGACGCGCACTAGGTCTGCCAGGCCGCCTGTGGCTTGTCGCCACTGCTGGCGGAGACACCATTGAGCAGACCGCATATTCAGGCGGGCATTGGGGGTCACATGGACGGTGGAAGCCATATGGCCGAGCAGTCTCAGGAAGCGCCTGGCGGAGACCAGGGGCTGGCTGCGAAAGCGGTCGGCTAGGTCCATGAGCCGTTGAGCCCTGTCGAGCGGTAGGTACGCTCGTGCCCGAGGAGTGTGCAGCCTTGCGCCGATGAACTCGAGATCCTGTGAGGGGAGCAAAGTGGACTTTGCGAAGTTTATGACAAAGCCCAAGTGCTGCAGCAGAGTCACCGTGCGGCACGTGGCGTTGGTGACCTCCTGAGCGGACGCTGCTCTGATGAGCCAGTCGTCGAGGTACGGAAAGACATAGAGGCCGTGAAGCCGGAGATGGGCCGCCACGACCGCGAGACATTTTGTGAAGACTCGCGGTGCGGAGGATAGGCCAAAGGGCAGTACTCTGTACTGGTAATGATTTCCTGCCACCACAAACCTTAGGTATTGGCGGTGGCTTGGGTGGATGAGGATGTGCGTGTAGGCATCCTTTAGATCCAAGGAGCATAGCCAATCTCCCTGCTGGAGGTAGGGCAGAAGGATTCCAAGGGTAAGCATTTTGAACTTCTCCCGCACAAGGAACTTGTTGAGGTTGCGCAAGTCCAGGATGGGTCTGAGGCCCCCTGTTCTCTTTGGTATCAGAAAATACCTTGAATAAAAGCCTTGACCTCTCAGGTGGTGGGGGCACCGGTTCCACCGCCTGTTCCTGCAGAAGACCTGCTAACTCCTGAAGGAGCAACTCCCTGTGCAGAGGGGGGCGCGAAGGTTCTCCCGGAAAATAGGAGGGAGGGACCTGATGGAAGTGGAGAAGGTAGCCTTCTCGCACGACCTGAAGTACCCAGGCATCTGCGGTGATGCTGGACCACCTGTGGGCGAAGTGAACCAGCCGGCCTCCAGTGCTGGGAGGAACCAGCGGGGGGGGAGAGGCTATGCTGAGCGAGTCAAAAACCCCCACCCTGCTGAGCAGGGGCTGGTGGTGCAGGCTTGGGGGCTTGCTGCCTACGGGACCCGTTACCCCGTCCCTTGGCCTGCTGGCCCTGTTGGGGAGCTGCAGGGGCCTGATAATGGGGGTACTGTTTGTAGGCAGCCGCCTTCCTCGGGTAAAAGGACTTTTTTCCCGAGCCCTTCTTTTTCTGGGAAGGGGCGGAGGTCTTCCTAGAAAGCCTGGTCCTGGTGAGAGTCTCAGTCTCAATTTGTGCAGCCTTTTCCGCCATGGGCTTGCCAAAGAGGTTTTCGCCTCGGCAGGGGACATCGACCAACTTGTCCTGTACCCAGGGCTCAAGGTCCGACGACTGAAGCCAAGCCTGTCGGCGGGCACCGATGCCGGCTGCGGCCACTCTAGCCGAGGCCTCAAAGCCATCATAGGCTGCTCGGGACATGAACTTTGAGCATTCCCGAATGCCCGTGGACAAGGCTAGGAACCTCCGCAAGGGCTCCTCGGAGAGACCAGCGGAGAATCCGGCTAGCTCTTTAGCCAGATCCCGGAGATACATGCCCATGTATAGCTGGTAAGTCTGGACACGACATGCGAGCATAGAGCCCTGGAAGCACTTCTTGCCAAGGCCATCCAGGTTACGGGCCTCCCTTCCAGGAGGCACCGAGGAGTGCATCTTCTGGCTCTTAAGACGATGTATGGCCGATTCCACTACCATGGAATGGTGTGGCAGCTGTGCCTTCTGAAAGCCAGGGCTCTTGCGGACCCGATAGATAGAATCGACCCGCTTGCTCAGGACCGGCGAGGAGGCCGGACTCTCCCACATGCGGAAGAGTAGTCGTTCCAGCATAGGAGGAACCGGCACAGTAAAGTGCTCCCTCGCGGGAGAGTCATACTGGAGGGCGTCGAGCTCTTCGGCTCGAGGCTCCTCCTCGGGATCCGCAGGGAAGGCCAAAGCCTTGGCCATATCCCTAACGAAGTCCGAGAACCGGGCATCCTCCGGGGGGGACTGCTTCCGAGGCTCGGACCCCGGTGAGTCCGATGGGACACACCGAGTCCGGAAAGAATCAGGTGACTCTTCCTCCTCAGACTCCCAGACCGACTCCGACGAGGACTCGGTGGGGTCGGCCCGGGCAGGGTGCGGCGCCAGCCGTCCCGACGTCGAGGGAGTCGGCGTCGGCGACCTCGGTCCCGAACGGGAGGCCGAGGGTGACCTCGACCGAGGATCGACTCGAGTTCTCATTGACTCGAGGATCGGCTCGGTCTCCGGGGTCGACTTGGACGTCGACGTCCCGGCGGTCGGGGCAGCGGCGCCAGCGAGGCCAGCGAGCAGTGCCCGCTGCTGGTCCATGAAGGCAGACAGTCTGCTCTCCAAGGCCGTCAACCTGAGTCCGAGCTCAGGTGACCCAGCAGCCCCCGACTCGGGCCCCGACGGCGTCGGGCCCGACGTCGGCTGTCGCGGAGGCGAGTCCAGAAGGACCACAGGACTTACCCGGGCAGGCATCTCCGACTCCAGGCGAGGTCGCTTCGGGATGTGTTCCTTCTCCAAGGACCCGGGGCGGCTGTCGGGGCTATGCGACCTGGCCCTCGCGGAACCAGGAGCGTCCACCGACGCCGCCCTCGCGGGTTTTTCCTTCCGACGATGGTCCCCGGAGGGAGAACCCCGGTCGGAGGAGCTCCGGCGACGGTCCGAGCTGGAGCCTTTCGACGCGGAGGCCTCCGACGAGGTCCGGGTACGGCTGGGGTCAGCGAAGATTCTCTCACGCTGATGCCGCCGACTCCTCAACGCCTTTGAGGACAGTTTGCTGCAGGGCCCACAGATCAGTTCCTCATGATCCGGGCCCAGGCAGCGGAGGCAAAAGTCGTGTGTGTCGGTTAGTGACATATTTCGGTCACACCGACCACACCGCTTAAACCCACTGGCAGCCATCGGGGGAAAAAGGGCCCCTGCGAGGTCAAAGGACCGGGCTGCCAGGGAAACCGAAAACGAAAGCTGACTAAGTCAGAAAAACCGAAAAAAGTAAGCGGACTCGAGACCGGCGTCGCGAGTCCGGGCGGGAAAGCGATCGGCGTCGAACCGAAAGGAAAAAGAATAAAATAATGAAGAAAATCGCCTTTTTCGCGGGGACAAGACGGGGACGTCTGTAGGGCTCCGCGGAAAAAAGAAGACTGGCTAAGATGGCACCCTCGGGCGGGAAGATGACCGCGCATGCGCGCTGCAATTCCCAAAGGCTTTCTTTGAAAGCTGGGGAAAATTGCTCCGCGAGGGCTCCGTCGGCGCCGACGTCACCCATAAGTGAGGACTGACTTCCTGCTTGGTCCTGGAGAAATAGGCGTTACACTGGCCATTCGCCAGTCTTCAGGTATTACAGATGATTTTAATGATAGTTCACAGATTAATAATAGTAGGTCTGCAATCTCATATTTCAGTTCTTTCAACATCCTGGTCCAGGTGATTTGCTATTATTTGCATCAAATAGTTTTAATACATCTTCCCGGTTTATCGATATTTCTTTCAATTTTTCTAATGCTTCACCCAATCATGGGTAACTTCCCTACATCTTCTTCAGTGAAGAAATGGGTAGAAACCTGGAAATGGGAACCATGAGTGAGGTGATCTGATTGAGACTGGGAGATTGGTTGTGCAAATGGCAGATGACATTTAATGTGGACAAGTACAAAGTTAAGCACTTAGGGAAAAGCAATTATAGTTACACAATGCAAGTTCCACACTAGGAATCACTACCTAGGAAAAGGATCTAGGTGTCATTGTTAATAATTGAAACCCTCTGCTCAGTGTGCAGGGGCAGTCAAAAAAGCAAATAGAATACTAAGAATCATAAGGAAAGGAATGAAGAATAAAAACAAGGCTATTATAATGCTTCTGTATCACTCCATGGTGTGACTGTGCCTTGAATTTGTGTGTAATTCTGACTGTCATATCTACAAAAGGATATAGCGGTATTAGCAAAGGTACAGAGAAGAGTAACCAAAATGTGAAAGGGGATAGATGGATACTTCTATGAGGAAAGGCTTAAAAGGTTACAGCTCTTCAGCTGAGGGGAGATATGATAGAGGTCTATTAAAATAACAAATAGAGTGGAATGGGTAAACATAGATTGGTTGTTTATGCCTTCAAAAAGTAGAAAGACTAGGGGACATGCAATGAAGCTACAATGTAGCACATTTAAGATAATCGGAGAGGAATTTGTTGCTGGAGGATGTAGTAAATGCTGCTATTGTAGCTGGTTTTAAAAGAGGTTTGGAGGAAAAATCTATAAACCATTATTAAAGTAGGCAGGGGAAATTCACTATTTACTCTTGAGAGGAATCAGATTGTGGAATCTGTTTACCTTTTGGGAACCTGCCAGGTACTTGTGACTGGGATTGGCCACTGTTAGAAACAGAATACTGGGCTTGATGGACCTTTGGTCTGACCAAGTATGGCAAATCTTATGTTCTTACAGTACATAAAGATCAACAAGGCCCATCCAGTCTGTCCAATAAGGCAGTTAGGACTTTATCTGCCATGCAGTGCAGGTGACTTTCCCCATGATTTCTTAGAAGAACAAAAGTACTTTCCCAGCTATTTTGAGCTGATGCGATCTATGTTTGGTTTCCATCCTCCTGCCCTTTAGAGCTTTTAAAATCAATAACTGCCAGCTGTTTCCACTGGTGTTTGAAAGCTGGAAACTGCAAAATCATGTTTGAGGTCACTATAGCAGGAAAAAAGGGGCAGGTTAGATTGGGGGAGAGGAAAGCATAGTTACTCACCTGTAGCAGGTGTTCTCCAGGGACAGCAGGAATCAGTCCTCACATGTGGGCGATGTTGGCACTGACAGACTTCACGGAAGCAACCCCCCCCAGCTTTCAAAGAAAGTCTTTGGGAGATGCCATCACACATGCATGGTCCCCTTCCTGTCCAAGGGTGCCATCTTGCTCAGTCAGATGACATAGCTAAAAGACGGCAAACATAAAAGATGGTAAAGGAGCAACTCCAAGGGGAGGAGGAAGAGTTGTGAGGACTGATTCCTGCTGTCCCCAAAGAATATCTGCTACAGGTGAGTAACTACGCTTTCTCCAGGAACAAGCAGGAAGTCAGTCCTCACATATGGGACTCCCCAGCTACAGGCTACCGAAAGCCCATAGCAAAAATAGGGGCTCCCTCATGGGGAGCCGCATGCAGCAGCAAATGAGTCTGTGTCCAAAGACCACAGTAGGACCTTTGTGTCTGATGAAACCAGCATTCTGGTAGCCTGAACACAGAAGGGTCGGAGGGTAGGAGTTGCCTAAACCCCGAAAAGATTATGGAGCACAGCCTGGCCGAAGGCACTGTTCCATTGGGACTCTCTTTCCAGGCAGTAATGAGCTGTGAAGGTATGGACTGAAGACCAGGTGGCAGCCCGGCAGATGTCCACCAACGTGATGGAGTGCAAGTTTGCCACCAAAGCCACCACGGCCCCAACACGGTGCGCCGTAACACGGCCTTCCAGAGGGAGCCTTGCTTGCTCATAAGTGAGGGCAATACAGACCGCCACCCAGGTGGACAACGTACACTTGGTCACCACATCCCCCAGCCTACTGGGATCGTAGGAGATGAAAAGCTGAGAAGCTTTGCGGTGGCCCTGAGTGCGTTGGATATAGAAGGACAAGGCCCTCTTACAGTCCAAGGTGTGAAGGACCGTCTCCACTCGACTGGAGTGAGGTCTTGGAAAGAAGGCAGGGAGAACCACTTCCTGAATCAGATGGAAGGGCGACACTTCCTTCGGCAGGAATTTGGGGTGAGGGCAAAGCACCACTCTGTTCTTGTAGAACCTGGTATAAGGGGCCTCCGCCACAAGGGCCTGAAGCTCATTAACTCTGCGAGCGGAGGTGAGCGCAACCAGGAAAGCCACCTTCCAAGAGCGGTAGCAAAGGTGGCAGGTAGCCAGAGGCTCAAAGGGTTGGAGAGTAAGCTGCCACAACACTATGTTGAGGTCCCATTCAGTTGCCAGAGGGTGAACTGGGGGCTTTGATAAGAGCAGGCCCAGAAGGAAACAGGTCACCAACGGTTGGACCGAGAGGGGCTTACCATCCACTGGATAGTGGTGCGCTGTCAGGGCACTAAGATGTACTCGGACAGAGTTAGACTTGAGCCCGGACTGAGAGAGGTGGAGAAGGTACTGTAAAACCAGAGCCACTGGGCAGGAGAAAGGATCAGCCCTGTGTTTGGCACACCAAACAGAGAACCTGCACCATTTGAGGGCATAAGCCTTCCTAGTAGAGGCCTTGCGAGAGGCCAGCAGAATGTCTTCAACCTCAAAAGGAAGGTGGAAAGGGGCCAGAGTCACCCTCTCAGCAGCCACGCTGTCAGCAACAGGGACTCCAAGTTGGGGTGTAGGAGAGAGCCCCCCCTCCTGAGATAGGGGTCCCAGAGCAGTCCCCAAAGGGATGGGGGTCTCCACCATCAACTGTAGAAGCAGCGGGAACCATAGTTGCCTGGGCCACTGAGGAGCTATCAGGATGAGTGAGGCCCTGTCACGGAGGGTCCTGAACAAGGTCTTGGCAATCAGCAGCATCAGAGGGAAGGCGTACATGAGGCCTTCCGACCATGAAACCAGGAACGCATCTGCTGCCACACTAGAAGGGTGGCCCTGCCGGAGTAGAAGCAGGGCAACTGAAAGTTGTCTGGGCTGGCGAACAGGTCCATCAAGGGTTCCCCCCAGAGCCGGAAAAACCTACCAGCTACCCTGGGATCCAGCTGCCACTCGTGCGGCTGGAGAACTCTGCTGGGTCTGTTGGCCAGCAAGTTGTCCTGGCCTGGCAGGTACACTGCCCGCATGAGGATACCCTGTTGGATTGCGTGGGTTGCTGATCTCCTTGGGGTAGGGAGGCTATGCTCAAGGAATTAATAGCTCCCCCTGGCTCGGCCGTAGCTGGTGTTTGGTGTTTTGGAGCCTCCTGCTTACGTGGGCCATGCCTATGTCCCTTTGCCTGCTGACCCGATTGGGGAGCTGGGGAGGCCTGGTAAGGTGGGTAGTTTCCGTAAGCAGCTCCCTTCCTCAGGTAGAAGGGCTTTTTACCAGAGTCCTTCCTTCGGGGAGGGGCAGCAGTCTTTTTAGACAGCCTGGTCCTCATCATGAACTCGGTCTCCAGCTCGGCAGCCTTGTTGGTCATGGGTTTGCCAAACAGATTCTCTCCTTGGCATGGGACATCGACCAATTTGTCCTGAACCCACTGCTTGAGGTTGGACAATTGTAGCCAAGCTTGGTGGCATGCACCAATGCCAGCCGCTGCTACTCGAGCCGCCGACTCAAACCCATCATAGGCCGTCCGAGACATGAAGGTGGAGCATTCACAGATTGCTTTGGCCAGGTTCTTGAACCACTGCAATGGTTCATTGGAAAGACCAGCTGAGAACCCGGAAAGTTCCTTTGCCAGGTCTCTCAAGTACATGCCCATGTATAGCTGGTCGGCCTGGATGCAGCTGATGAGCATTGAGCTCCGGTAGCAATTTCTGCCAAGAGCGTCCAGGGTGTGGATCTCCCTGCCCGGAGGCACCGAGGAGTGCGTCTTCTGGTTTTTCAGCCGATGCATGGCCAAATCCACCACCATGGAGTTACGCGGCAGCTGTGACTTTTGGAAGCCCGGGCTCCGGTGGACTCAATACATCGAGTCAAGCTGTTTACTCAGCACCAGCACTGAAGCTGGTGTCTCCCACATTCGGAGCATTAGCTGTTTCAGGATGGAAGGGATGGGTACTGTGAGCGATTCCCACGGAGGGGCCTCGTACTGGAGGATTTCCAACTCATCCGCCTGAGTGTCCTCCTCCGACTTGGTCAGGAATGCCAGGGCCTTAGAAATGTCCTTAACAAAATCAAGGAAACCCATATCCTCGGGTGGGGACCACCGTTGAGGCTCCAAGATAGGAGAGTCAGATGGGATGTCGTGGTGGTGATGGGTATCGGGGGACGCCTCGTTCACCGTCTCCCACTTGGAGTAGTCAGTCACGGACTCATAGGAGGGCTGCTATACGGGTAGGTGGCCGGTAAACTTGCTGGGGATGACCATGGTCCCGTCGTGCAGGACTCAGATCGCGACCTTGGCTGAGGATCGACTTGAGGCCTAAGGACCTCGAGGATTAGCTTGGCCTCTGGGGACGTCTTGGACATCGAGGGCACGGTGATTGAGGCAGATGAACCGGTCGTGCCGGACAGCAGCGCCTGCTGCTGGTCCATGAAGGCATTCAAACTGCGCTCCAGAGCCGCCATTCTGGACTCCAGAACAGAAGGCTCTACAGCCTTTGGCACGGGCTTCAAGGGACTCAGGCCCAATGCCGGCTCCCCCGAATGGGAATGCTTGAAAAGGATAGTGTCTTGGGACCGGGGCTGGTCTGCACAACTCCTTGGTGGTGGAGTCGGCCATGTGTCGGGGAACCATCGCAGGCCGATCCTTCACCGTCTCAGACTGCGGGACCTTGCCCGGGGAGCACCTGGCCGGTCGGAACCGTCCAAGGATGCTGCCTTCGAGGATTTCTTCTTCTTGGGTTCTCTTGAGGGAGATCTCCTTTCTGAGGACACAAGACGAGGCCCAGGCCTTCGGAGGCCTCCGCCTGAGATGTTGGGGCCTCAGATGAGGCCCTGGTTTTCGGAGGCTTCAGGGACTCGTGGAAAAAAACTTATCATGCTGCTGCTGGCGGCTCTTGAGGGCCTTACTGGACATCCTCTTGCAGAGAATGCAGGCTGCTGGGTCGTGCTCTGGCCCGAGGCAGAGGAGACAGCAGTCTTGTGTGTCGGTCAAAGACATAATTTTGGAGCATCGATCATACTTCTTAAAGCCATTGGTAACCATGGGGGGAAAAAACTCTCCGGACTGCCAGTGGGAGAAAAAGGTGCAAAGACGCCAGGAAAAGAAAAGAGCGAAAACTACAAAAATAGACCAAATTTGATGCCGAGGCAATGAGGTCAGTAGGCAGGAAGAGTACCAGTGTGATAGCAGAGGAGAGTATGAAACTCGGAAAGAAAAATCAACTTTTTCCGGGGATAAGCCAGACAAATGTCTGAAGGGCTCCATGGAAAAAAGGAGACTGAGCAAGATGGCACCCTTGGTTGGGAAGGGGACCAAGCATGCGTGGTGGCACCTCCCAAAGGCTTTCTTTGAAAGCTGGGGGGATGCTTCCACGAGGACTCCGTCAGTGCTGACGTCACCCATATGTGAGCACCGACTTCCTACTTGTTCCCGGAGAAAAAAAGTATGCATTGGCATTTCAAAATGAAATCCCCATGGCAAGGCTGAACATGCATATTCGCTTCTGTTCCAAAGCAATACAAAGTTCATGGGTATTTTCTACCTGCAGTGTGCACACTGGCCTTCATTATCAAAGTAAAAATTCAAGTGAAATTTACCTTTCAAAATGAGTTTGCAGGCCCCATGAGTAGTTAAGAAATTGCCCATAACGCTTTTTGCTATGTGCAATAAAAAGTCCTCCAAACCATGATCATTCCGCATTTCGATTTTGCAAATTCTATCTTAAAAGGCCTACCAAAATAACTACTATTACTACTACTGAGCATTTTTATAGCACTACCAGTCATACACAGTGGTGTACAAACATACAAGAGACAGTCCCTGCTCATCAGAGCTTACAATCTAATCAAGACAAAACAAAACACAGAAGGTGTAAGCAGGGGTAAAACAAGGGGAAGGAAAGGAGATTCAAGGTCCAAAAGCAGCAGCAAAGAGGTGAACTTTCAACCTGGATTTGAAGAGGGTTAGAGAAGGTGCCTGGCATACAGACACAGGTAGTTTATTCCAGGCACCTTCTAAGGTGCAGCAAGGTGAAAGGAGCGGTCTGTAGTTGGCAGTAAAAGAGAAGGGCACAGATAGAAGCAATTGGCCAGAAGAGCGGAGCTCCCGAGGGGGGTTGTAAGGAGAGATAAGAGAGCAAAGGTACTGAGAAGCCGCAGAGTGAATGCATTTATAGGTCAGCAGGAGAAGTTTGAACTGGATGTGGAAACAGATAGGGAGCCACTGAAGTGACTTGAGGAGTAATATGGGCATGACGAGGCTGGCGGAAGATTAGCCGTGCAGCGGAGTGTTGAACAGATTGAAGTGGAGAGAGATGATTCAAAGGGAGACCAGCAAGAAGTAGGTTACAGTAGTCAAGACGAGAGGTGATTAAGGAGTGGATAAGCATTTTAGTAGTGTGTTCAGAAAGGAAGGGGCGGATTTTGCTAATGTTATAGAGGAAGAAACGGCAGGTCTTAGCTACGAGATGGATATGTGTGGAGAAAGAGAGAGAGAGGAGTCAAAGACAATCCCCAGATTGCGGGCCGAGGAAACAGGAAGGCGTATAGAGCTCACAAAGACTGAGAAAGGAGGAAGAGGAGGGGAGGTTTCAGGGGAAAGATAAGAAGTTCAGTCTTGGCCATGTTCAATTTCAAGCGGCGGTGAGACATCCAGGCAGCAATGTCAGAAAGGCAGGCAGAGATCCGGGTCTGGATTGCCGGAGAGAGTTCAGGCGTAGAGAGGTAGATTTGGGAGTCATTAGCATACAGATGGTACTGAAAGCCATGGGAAGAGATAAGCACACCAAAGGACTGGGTATAGAGAGAGAAAAGGAGCGGACCCAAGACAGATCTTTGGGATATACCAACTGGGAGCGGGGTAGTGGAGGAGGAGGAGGAGCCACCAGAACACACACTGAAGGAGCGATGGTAGAGACAGGAGGAGAACCAGGATAGCACAGAGCCCTTAAAGCCAAGTGAGGACAGGGTATCGAGGAGAAGGTTGTGGTCAACAGTGTCGAAAGCAGCAGAGAGGTCAAGGAGGATGAGGACAGAGTACAGGCCCTTGGAATTTGCCAGGAACAAGTCACTGGAGACTTTGACAAGAGCCGTTTCAGTAGAGTGTAAAGGATGAAAGCCAGACTGTAAGGGATCCAGGAGGGCATGAGAGGAGAGGAAGTCGAAGCAGCGGCGGTGAACCACACGTTCAAATAGTTTAGAAATGAAGGGGAGGAGAGAGATGGGTTGATAATTAGAAGGACAGGTGGGATCAAGTGAGGGTTTCTTGAGGAGAGGTGTGACCACAGCATGCTTGAAGTCTGCAGGGACAGTTGCAGTGCAGAGCGAAAAGTTGAGAATATGAGAGATGGAAGGGACAACGGTGGAAGAGATGGGGCTTAGGAGATGGGTGGGGATAGGATCAGAGGAGCAGGTGGTGAGTTTGGAGGAAGAAAGAAGGTGTGCAGTTTCCTCTTCAGAGATGACAGGAAAGGAGGAGAGGGTAGCAAGGGAAGGGAGGAGGGTTAGGATTGGAGAGGGAGAGGAGGGGAAGTAGCTGAGTTTGTGGGGAATTGGAGGGTGATCTTGTGGATTTTGTCATGGAAATAGTCAGTCAGGGTTTGGGCAGAAACGGAGGGAGGGATCAGAGGCAGAGGCACTCTGAGGAGAGAGCTGTGAGTATGGCTGAATGGAAAGAGACAAGCATGAATTTGAAGTGTAGAAAGTCTTCAGGGGAGTGGGATTTGAGCCAAGCACGCTCAGCAGAATGGGCACAGGAACGTAGATAGCGGGTAGTGGAGAAAGCCAGGGCTGGAGTGCAGAACGTCTCACTGGACGTGGGGTGGGTCGAGCGAGAGCATCCAGAGCCGAGGAGTGTGCAGCATTATAGGAAGTTACTGCTTCGTCGACAGACTTTGATGACATAGTGGAAGAAAGAGATGGAGAAATAATGGAAAGAGAGAATCAAGGGATCAATAGCATGAAGGTTTCTAAATAGGCTGGAGGAGACAGGATGAGGCTGAGGCAGCGGGAGATGAAGATTAAAGCTTAAAAGGTGATGGTCAGATAAGGGAAGAACTGAGCTACGGAGGTTCGAGGGTAAGGAATTAGAGAAAAATATCAGGTCCAGGCAGTGACCATGCTGGTGAGTGGGGGGCAGTGGAACAAAGTTGGAGGTCAAACGAGGAGGTAAGTGAGAGGAGCTTTAAAGCATAAGGATCAGAGGGGTTATCGACATGCATGCTAAAATCCCCAAGAATAAGAGTGGGGGAAGAGGAATCCAGAAAGAAGGAAAGCCATGAGTCGAAGTCAGTGAGGAAGGTAGAAGCAGACTTGTCAGGAGGTCGATAAAAAACAGCTACCCGGAGAGGAAGTGGAGTGAAGAGGCGGATGGAGTGGACTTCAAAAGAGAGGAAGGAGTGAGACTGAGGCAGTAGGAGGGGGTGGAATTGGCAAGAGGGAGAAAGTAGAAGCTCGACTACCACCACGGCCAGTGGGATGAGGCGTGTGGGAGAACTGATAGCCCCCGTGGCAGAGGGCAGCAGTAGATGCGGTATCATCTGGGAGGAGCCAGGTCTCAGTTAGAGCAAGAAGATGTAGAGCATTGGAGATAAAGAGATCATGAGCAAAAACGAGATTAGACATGTTGCGTGAAGATCTCTTCTCAGAGTGAGACAGAAGTCTAGGGGGGCCAGGATTGGGGTTGATATCTCTGGATGAGAGAGGGATATGGATAAGATTAGACATGTTGCGTGAAGATCACTTCACAAAACAAACCATTAATCACCTGCAACTAGCTTCACAAAATAGGCCATTAATCACCTGCAACTAGCTCAAAATGTTGCTGCCCGTATCATCTACAAGGTTAACAGCACAGAACACATCACACTAATACTCTACAATTTACAGTGGTTACCAATTTTGAGCAGGATTAAATTTAAAATACTCATGATCACATTTAAAGTGCTGAGGGAAATAGCTCCATCATACTTAACCTCTCTCATCAACATCCCTAGAGAACTAGGAGAAGTCACAGCAATAATACCATGGCAGTCCCCATTAACTACCGCAACACAAACAGTTCCACAAATTACAGAACATTCACCTATTGCTCACCTATACTCTGGAATTCCATACCAGATAAGCTAAGATCCATATGGATCTTAAAGATTTTAGAAAGGAAATCAAAACATATCTGTTCTTAGAAACTTTGGTGATCTATATAATACAAACAAAATATACCCAACGTAACAATAAGCCTAATAGGAAATATAACCTGATCTCTCCTACTTCCCAACTACACAACCCAACTGCACTATCCAATGCGGGCGAACATTAACTCACTTGTAAATAAGCTGATTGTAATATATGCTTTATGTAAATATTGTATGATATTTTACCTGTACATGCTATTCGACTTAATTCCTTGACATTTCTGTACCATACCCAAGCTCTATGTTTTTTGTAAGTTCAATCTACCAGTTTAATGTAGTTGTTTGTTATTTGTATGTAAACTGCCCTTGATCTTTAGAAGGGGTTTTATAGAAAAAACTGTTAAATAAATAAATAAATACTTGTAGCTAAATATTTGTACTTGTATAGACTTCCAGACAGACTCACAGATCTTTGGCCTATCACTTCATTGGAAGTTGCCCTTACCTGACAGTTGTGTCCATTTCTGTCAGATGGGTTATACATTTGGGGCCTCCAGGTTCTGGAATGCATATATTCTGTGTCCAACCACTTCACGAATCAGCACTGTAAGGAGAAATGTAATTCATTAACCGTTGCACTACTGTTGAGGTTACAACTCAAGGCAGACTCCATTAATATTTGCTGTTGTTGTAGAAAACCACAATTTGTTTGAGATTCTCTCTGCTATCTGAAAAGGTCTTTTTAGCATGCGATGCCGAGATGTCAAATGGCATGTCCAATTTGGGGCATTTACAATTCTGCCAGTATTTTACAAAAGACTGCTGAATGTGAAGCATTTTGTAAACTACATATAAGGACACTGACAAAATACACGCATGTTAGCCAGCATGTAGAGTGCAAGCATTGATTTTGCAAACATACATGTGGGGAAAAAAGAGCAGAATCACCCTATAGTTTTCTTATATAAGTGTCACCAATTAAATACATAGGGGCTGATTTTATGAGGAGTTGTGTAAAGATACACACCATATATGCACAATAAGTGCTTGCGCCTAGCTTGCACACGTTACACCATTTACACCCCTACTTTATAAAGTCCACACTTACTTCACTTTATAAATTAGGCCTCAAATACACACGCACACTCTTTATAAAATTACCCTTGTGGCAGGCAATTTTAAGTCCCCTGTAGTTTATATGCAATTATTTACATCATTTCACACCTATTTTATAAAGTCAAGTATGTGGGTTAATGCCCATGCCCAGATTTAAAAAGAAGGTGCGTATAAGATTTTATATATACTCACGTGCTTGCATGTTCTGACCAAACTCTGCCCATGCCCATAGTGAAAGTAAGAACAATGCACATATGTCTAGAATTTGGACGGGCTACTAAAGTAGACATGTAAATGCCCATTAACGCATATAAATCACTAAGGGCCCAATATTCAAAGCACTTATCTTGATAGCCCTTGGGAGCTATCCAGATAATGGCACTGAGAGAGATATTCAGCAACACTATCTGGATAGTGCCACTGGATATCTCCATAGACTGCCCCAGCACTATCCAGTTAGTGCAGCAGTGGTTCATGGGTGGAGCTAGAACTGTGTGGCCTCTATCCAGATAAGTGCTGACCTTATCCAGATATTAAACAATCAAAACCCCTTTTGGTCTCCCATATAAACATCCAAACAAATAAGGGAAACACACATAAACAAACTATTTTTTTGTTGGAACTCACACTATGAGGGAACCTCCCCTCTTGTCGTGCGGTGTTCCGTTTTTATCTTAAATTCAAAATAGGGACGCAACCCTAACAAAGATTAGGGGAACCTCAACCCTCTAATACCAACCGGATAAATCTGATTCACACCAGGCTTAAAACACCAGGCTTAAGGTAAATTCAATTCATATAAGGCATAAGCCAAATGAAAGTCACTTAACTTGAGTGTAGGCTTCTCTCCAATCTCTCTACAGGCGTCCAGCATATCAGCATAGCAGCATATCCGCAAATAGTCCACCACACTGGCAAACCATCAAAGCCCGCTCTAGAATCGCATGGCTGTATTCGCTCTCATCAAACCGCAGAGGTTCTCTTCGGGCAGATATTTATAAAGCCCAAGATCCTTAATTTATTTATTTATTTTAGCTGTATTTATATCCCGCTTTTCACGGGGTCAAAGCGGTCAATTGGGAGATACATTTAACACGAGGGGATATGACACACATACGCTAATACTTACAGGGAACATGGGCAATGGAGGGTTAAGTGGCTTGCCCAAGACCACAAGGAGTACCTATAGGACTAGAAATCCCAGTCCCTCCGGCCTGAGATTGCTGTCCCCAGGTGGGACTTGAACCCCCGGCCCTCCGGCCTGAAGTACCTTGTCCTAACCACTAGGCCACTCCTCCCTACGTCACAGCATCACAGGAAGAAACCAGTGACGCTGGATATCAAGACAACCACTTCGGGGAAGCTTGGAGAACGAAAGTGAAGTCACTTGGAGTAAGTGGTTGTCTTGATATCCAGCGTCACTGGTTTCTTCATTAAGGATCTTGGGCTTTATAAATATCTGAATTGAATTTGCCTTAAGCCTGGTGTGAATCAGGTTTATCCGGTTGGTATTAGAGGGCTGAGGTTCCCCTAATCTTTGTTAGGGTTGCGTCCCTATTTTGAATTTAAGATAAAAACGGAACACCGCACGACGAGAGGGAGGTTCCCTCATAAAGCGTAGTTACTCACCTGTAACAGGTGTTCTCCAGGAGCAGCAGGAATCAGTCCTCACTTATGGGTGACGTCGGCGCCGACGGAGCCCTCGCGGAGCAATTTTCCCCAGCTTTCAAAGAAAGCCTTTGGGAATTGCAGCGCGCATGCGCGGTCCCCTTCCCGCCCAAGGGTGCCATCTTAGCCAGTCAGATGACATACCTAAAAAAGACAGCATAAAAATTTGCAAAAGAACTAAAGCAGGTGATTGCAACTCCACGGGGAGGAGGGAGGGTTGTGAGGACTGATTCCTGCTGCTCCTGGAGAACACCTGTTACAGGTGAGTAACTACGCTTTCTCCAGGACCAAGCAGGAAGTCAGTCCTCACTTATGGGACTCCCAAGCTCAAGGCTACCGGAGACCCTAAGCACAAAAATGAGCTCCCTCTAGCTCAGCAGCACAGCAGGAAAGAATCTTCGCTGAATTATTACCCACCGGTAGCCCACATCCGGGATGGAGGGTAGGAGTTGCTCAGACCTCAAAGAGATTACGGAGGACTGCCTGTCCGAAAGCACTGTCCCTGCAGGACTCCCTCTCGAGACAGTAATGGACCGCAAAAGTCTGGCTCGAAGACCAAGTAGCGGCCCGGCAGATGTCTGCCAGTGGAACAGAGCGGAGGTAAGCCACTGACGTAGCCTTTGCCCGAACGCAATGAGCCGTGACTCGACCTTCCAAGGAGAGTCCGGCTGCCCCATAAGCCCAAGAGATACAGTCCGCAACCCAGATGGACAGAGTACGCTTGGAGACCGGGAGCCCCAATTTATTGGGGTCAAAAGACACAAAAAGCTGAGCAGCTTTACAGTGCTCCCGCGTACGGTCAAGGTAGAAGTTCAATGCCCTTCTACAGTCCAGGGTATGGAGGACCGTTTCAGCTCGGCTGGAGTGTGGTCTGGGAAAGAAGGTTGGAAGTACCACCTCCTGATTGATGTGAAAAGGGGAGACCACTTTTGGAAGAAATTTTGGGTGAGTCCGTAGGACTACCCTATTTTTGTAGAACCGAGTGTAAGGGGGATCAGACACGAGGGCCTGCAATTCACTTACGCGTCTAGCGGAAGTGAGGGCTATCAAGAACAGAGTTTTCCAAGAAAGAAAACGGAGAGAACAGGTAGCCATAGGTTCAAAAGGCGGACAGGTGATCCGCTGTAAAACCACATTCAGGTCCCAGTCAGGCGCTGGCGGGCGCAGAGGTGGTTTAAGTAGAAGGAGACCTCGGAGAAACCTCGCTACGAGAGGGTCGTTGGAGAGAGGTCTGCCGTCCACCGGCACATGATGTGCTGAAAGAGCACTGAGGTGAACTTTGACGGAGTTGGACTTAAGTCCCAGATTAGAGAGGTATAGCAAGTACTGCAAGATCACCGACACTGGGCAGGAGAAGGGATCCTGAGACTGTTGGGTACACCAAACGGAAAAACGACGCCATTTAAGGGCGTAGCATTTGCGGGTAGAAGGTCGTCACGAAGCTAAGACGACCTCCTCCACCTCTGCCGGCAGGAGAAGGGGAGCAAGGACTACCCTCTCAGCAGCCAGGCCATTAGGTTGAGAGACCTGAGGTTGGGGTGTAGCAGAGACCCCTGATCCTGAGTGAGGAGATCCGGTTGTAACCCCAGAGGGAATGGATCCTCCACCGCTAATTGCAGCAGGAGCGGAAACCACGGCTGTCTGGGCCAGCGAGGGGCCACCAGGATCATGAAGTCTTTGTCTCGGAGAACCTTGAAAAGAGTCCGAGAGACTAGCGGGATGGGAGGGAAAGCATACAGAAGGCTCTCCGACCATGAGAGTAGAAAAGCGTCCGCCGCAACCCGAAGCGGGTGTGGCTGACGAGAGCAGAAGCGAGGAAGTTGCCGGTTGTGAGGACTGGCAAAGAGATCCACCGTGGGGAGGCCCCACTTTAGAAAGAGCTTCTGAGCTACCAAGGGATCCAGGCGCCACTCGTGCGGCTGGAGGATCCTGCTGAGTTTGTCCGCCAGGCAATTCTCTTGGCCTGGGAGATAAACTGCCTTGAGGAGAACGCCGTGACTGACGGCCCAAGAGCAGAGCTTCTGTGCTTCCCGGCAGAGAAGGAAGGAGCCCGTGCCCCCCCTGCTTGTTCACGTAGAACATGGCAACTTGATTGTCCGTCTGGACAAGGACGGACTGGTGAGAGGTCAGGTGGGAGAAGGCCTTGAGAGCCAGGCGGATCGCTCTGAGCTCCAGGAAGTTGATCTGCTGAGCAGACTCCCACGTGGTCCAGAGGCCCTGAGTACGTGCCCCTTGGCAATGTGCTCCCCAGCCCAGGAGGGATGCATCTGTTGTCAGCACCCGGGCCGGCTGAGGTGACTGGAAAGGCATGCAGAGTATCAGGTGCGGCCGATGAAGCCACCACCGGAGAGACGAGATCAGCGGCTCGGAGACGCGCACTAGGTCTGCTAGGCCGCCTGTGGCTTGTTGCCACTGCTGGCGGAGACACCATTGAGCAGGCCGCATATTCAGGCGGGCATTGGGGGTCACATGGACGGTGGAAGCCATATGGCCGAGTAGTCTCAGGAAGCGCCTGGCAGAGACCAGGGGCTGGCTGCGAAAACGGTCGGCTAGGTCCATGAGCCGTTGAGCTCTGTCGAGCGGTAGGAACGCTCGTGCCTGAGGAGTGTGCAGCCTTGCGCCGATGAACTCGAGATCCTGTGAGGGGAGCAAAGTGGACTTTGCGAAGTTTATAACAAAGCCCAAGTACTGCAGAAGAGTCACCGTGCGGCATGTGGCGTTGGTGACCTCCGGAGCGGACGCTGCTCTGATGAGCCAGTCGTCGAGGTACGGAAAGACATAGAGGCCGTGAAGCCGGAGATGGGCCGCCACCACCGCGAGACATTTTGTGAAGACTCGCGGTGCGGAGGACAGGCCAAAGGGCAGTACTCTGTATTGGTAATGATTTCCGGCCACCACAAACCTTAGGTACTGGCGATGGTTTGGGTGGATAAGGATGTGCGTGTAGGCATCCTTTAGATCCAAGGAGCATAGCCAATCTCCCTGCTGGAGGTAGGGCAGAAGGATTCCAAGGGTAAGCATCTTGAACTTTTCCCGCACGAGGAATTTGTTGAGGTTGCGCAAGTCCAGGATGGGTCTGAGGCCTCCTGTCCTTTTTGGTACCAGAAAATACCTGGAATAAAAGCCTTGACCTCTCAGGTGGTGGGGCACCGGTTCCACCGCCTGTTCCTGTAGAAGACCTGCTAACTCCTGAAGGAGTAATTCCCTGTGCAGAGGGGGTCGTGGAGGTTCTCCCGGAAAATAGGAGGGAGGGACCTGGTGGAAGTGGAGAAGATAGCCTTCTCGCACGACTTGAAGCACCCAGGCATCTGAGGTGATACTGGACCACCTGTGGGCGAAGTGAACCAGCCGGCCTCCGGTGCTGGGAGGAACCAGCGGGGGGGGAGAGGCTATGCTTAAGGAGTCAAAAACCCCCACCCTGCGGAGCAGGGGCTGGTGGTGCAGGCTTGGGGGCTTGCTGCCTACGGGACCCGTTACCCCGTCCCTTGGCCTGCTGGCCCTGTTGGGGAGCTGCAGGGGCCTGATATTGGGGGTATTGTTTGTAGGCAGCCGCCTTCCTCGGGTAAAAGGACTTCTTTCCCGAGCCCTTCTTTTTCTGGGAAGGGGCGGAGGTCTTCCTAGAAAGCCTAGTCCTGGTGAGAGTCTCCGTCTCAATTTGTGCAGCCTTTTCAGCCATGGGCTTGCCAAAGAGGTTTTCGCCTCGGCAGGGGACATCGACCAACTTGTCCTGCACCCAGGGCTCAAGGTCAGACGACTGAAGCCAAGCCTGTCGGCGGGCACCGATGCCGGCTGCGGCCACTCGAGCCGATGCTTCAAAGCCATCATAGGCTGCTCGGGACATGAATTTTGAGCATTCCCGAATGCCAGTGGACAAGGCCAGGAACCTCCGCAAGGGTTCCTTGGACAAACCAGCGGAGAATCCGGCTAGCTCTTTAGCCAGGTCTCGGAGATACATGCCCATGTATAGCTGGTAGGTCTGGACACGACACGCAAGCATAGAGCCCTGGAAACACTTCTTACCAAGGCCATCCAGGTTACGGGCCTCCCTGCCAGGAGGCACCGAGGAGTGCATCTTCTGGCTCTTAAGACGATGCATGGCCGATTCCACTACCATGGAATGGTGTGGTAGCTGTGCTTTTTGGAAGCCAGGGCTCTTGCGGACTCGATAGATAGAATCGACCCGCTTGCTCAGGACCGGCGAGGTGGCCGGACTCTCCCACATGCGGAAGAGTAGTCGTTCCAGCATGGGAGGAACCGGTACAGTAAAGTGTTCCCTGGCGGGAGAGTCATACTGGAGGGCGTCGAGCTCTTCGGCTCGAGGCTCCTCCTCGGGGTCCGCAGGGAAGGCCAAAGCCTTGGCCATATCCCTGACGAAGTCCGAGAACCGGGCATCCTCCGGGGGGGACTGCTTCCGAGGTTCGGACTCAGGTGAGTCCGAGGGGACACACCGAGTCCGAAAAGAATCAGGCGACTCTTCCTCTTCAGACTCCCAGACCGACTCCGACGAGGACTCGGTGGGGTCGGCCCGGGCAGGGCGCGGCGCCTGCCGCCCCGACGCCGAGGGAGTCGGCGTCGGCGACCTCGGTCCCGAACGGGAGGCCGAGGGTGACCTCGACCGAGGATCGACTCGAGTTCGCATCGACTCGAGGATCGGCTCGGTCTCCGGGGTCGACTTAGACGTCGACGTCCTGGCGGTCAGGGCAGCGGCGCCAGCGAAGCCAGCGAGCAGTGCCCGCTGCTGGTCCATGAAGGCAGACAGTCTGCTCTCCAAGGCCGTCAACCTGAGTCCGAGCTCAGGTGACCCAGCAGCCCCCGACTCGGGCCCCGACGGCGTCGGGCCCGACGTCGGCTGTCGCGGAGGCGAGTCCAGAAGGATCACAGGACTTACCCGAGCAGGCAGCTCCGACTCCAGGCGAGGTCGCTTCGTGAGGTGCTCCTTCTCCAAGGACCCGGGGCGGCTATCGGGGCTATGCGACCTGGCCCTCGCGGAGCCAGGAGCGTCCACCGACGCCGCCCTCGCGGGTTTCACCTTCCGTCGATGGTCCCCGGAGGGAGAACCCCTGTCGGAGGAACTCCGGCGACGGTCCGAGCTGGAACCCCTGGACGCGGAGGCCTCCGACGAGGTCCGGGTACGGCTGGGGTCAGCGAAGATTCTATCCCGCTGATGCCGCCGACTTCTCAACGCTTTGGAGGACAGTTTGCCACAAGGCCCACAGATCATTTCTTCATGATCCGGGCCCAGGCAGCGGAGGCAATGGTCGTGTGTGTCAGTCAGTGACATATTTCGGTCACACTGACCACACCGCTTGAAACCACTGGCAGCCATCGGGGGAAAAAGGGCCCCGGCAAGGTCAAAGGACCGGGCTGCCAGGGAAAAACCGAAAACGAAAACTGACTAAGTCAGAAAAACCGAAAAAAGAAGAAGAGGACTCGTGACCGGCGTCGCGAGTCCGGGCGGGAAAAAGACCGGCGTCGAACCGAAGGAAAAAAGAGTAAATTATGAAGAAAAATCAACTTTTTCGCGGGGACACGACGGGTACGTCTGTAGGGCTCCGCGGAAAAAAGAAGACTGGCTAAGATGGCACCCTTGGGCGGGAAGGGGACCGCGCATGCGCGCTGCAATTCCCAAAGGCTTTCTTTGAAAGCTGGGGAAAATTGCTCCGCGAGGGCTCCGTCGGCGCCGACGTCACCCATAAGTGAGGACTGACTTCCTGCTTGGTCCTGGAGAATGTGAGTTCCAACAAAAAAATAGTTTATGTGTGTTTCCCTTGTGTTTGGACCTTATCCAGATGGCAGTGATTTTCAGCCAACATTATTGGCCAACATTATTCAGATAGCTTAGGCTGCATAAAAAGCAGACCTAAATTGTTATGCAGATAAGGTTGACTGCCAAACACTGCTATGTGGATAAGGTTAGCACTTATTCAAACAGTGGATGCACAAACTTGAAATTCAGCGGACGCTATTGTCTGGATATTGCCACAGAATATAGGATTCATATTTAAACCCCATGGATGACTGACACATTGTTTAAATATCAGTTCATCTGAATACAGGATGGTAAAATACCATGATTTAAGCACATAGATGATGAGTAATTTTACGCCGCTCCTTATAAAATTACCCCCATAGAGGCCAATTTCATGCTGTACGTGCCTGGCCCATCCGGGCGTTCAGAATTGGGATGGCCAGGAGTTGCATCAGATTCTGATCCTGCAGGAGCTAGACGTCCCCACAGGATCAGAATTGGGTGCAACCGGCCTGGATGTTCAGATCTTGCCTGGACGTGCAGCCTGAGCCCTGGTTCTGGTCTTCCGGACGTCTGGTACACTACCTAGCTAACTCAGCCAGGCTCCTGCATGGAGCGGCAGTGGCATGATGTCCCATTGTCATGCCATCGTGGCTCCATGCAGGAGCTGCGATCATCGGTTGTCTGTCAGACATTTCTTTCCCTGCGGTCCGACCCCCAATCGGGCCTTCCATGGCCAGGGTCGCGCTGTGGGGAATCCCCTGCACCTCCTCACCTTTCCTCCGCGCCCCTGCACCGCCATCCCCTGACATCCAGGGGGACTTATTCCACCTCCGAGGTAGAAAAGGTCCCCCCCTCCGTCTATCCTGGTGGATCCGGACGTACAGGGCCATGACCAGAATTGGCCCTGTACGACCGGGTTGTGTGCCCTGGCCCGTCCACTCTCCTCCCCATCGCTGCCCCTGCCTGCCCACGTCCAGAGATCCCTGCACATCTCCTATGTACGTGGCAGGAGCTTTGGGCAGGGAATATGGTCCCAGGTGTTTAGTGGGGATAGACATCCGAACCTGATGTCCATCCCTGCTAAATCCGGATCAGAATCTATCCCATAGTGGGCCAATCTTAAAAACCTATAGGTATAAGTGCTACCAGTTAACTAGAGAAGCCACAATATTTGGTTTCATTTTGAAGCAGAAATAAAAAATAAAAATCACAGAATTAAGGAGCTTTATATGAAGGAATTAATCCCTCATATAAAGCTCTGGCCTAAATGAGCACTTTTTAAAAATCTTTCTGTGCCTCCGAGTTGGTGCAAACCTTGACAGGGAAATTAAATATATGTGCATTTCCTTTGTAAGCTGAATTATAATGGCTAACTGGGACAAATGGGAGCAAGGATTGAGTCTTGAGGTACACCATACAAAAGAGGAACAGATGAGGAACAAGAAGAACCACATGAACTATAAAAGTGCATTGATGAAGATCAGTTCAGAACCAGACCATTTATCCCAATACTAGACAATTGAACAAATAGTAAATGTTGATCTATCAAATTAAATGCAGCCAGAGATATTAGTTAGTAAGTCATTTTTACCCACACCTAGAGCACATCTAATCTCATTGGTTACGCAATATTAAAGCCTGCTTGTCCAGGATGCAGTACATTAGAATTGTCCAAGGATTTACAGAGTTGATCTTGCATTACTTTCTCCATAACTATGGAAGGAAATTAAAAATTAGAAACAGGAAGAAAGTTAAATAAATTTGTCTGGTCAGCCTGTGTTTTCTTTAAGAATAGGTCGAATAATGGTATGCTTTCAAGAAGCTGGAAAGGTACCTGAAGTCAAACTGTTATTAATCAGGCTGGCCATAAATGACAGAAGTCTAAGAAGAGGGTTTAGTCTTGGTAGGGATTTAGTAAATCCAATAAGATGACATTGGATTAAGAGGAAAAGCAGTGGCATTGACTGTGACAAGGATGTTAGATAAAAGTGAAATGGAAACAGGATTAAAAATAGTCCAATTATATGACAGAGTCATACCATCTTGAAAGAAAGCAGAAGAGCTCAAATTCTTTATTGAACCTACAGTCCAATCCAGATGTGTGGGTTTATGCACTCTTGCCAGCAGATGGAGACTGAGAATCATTGGTTTGACAACATCATCCTATAAGGGTCCTGTGCAGCCTGAAATCAACTAGTATTTTTCAATCTTCAGCACATGGAGGAAGTGTAAACCTGTGCAGTCTGCAACTAGGCTGTGGGGATCTTTTATGGTCCTCTCAAAAAAATAAAAAATAAAAAGAAGTCTGATGTCAGGCAAGACTGGGGATGTAGAATCCGGAGGTACCTTGTCCATCTGACCCCCTCCTCAAGACTCCCTTCTTTGGCACTGGAGGTGGCTTCCCTTTTCCTCCACCCAAACATTTGTGAAGGGGCCAAAAGTGGAGCTTGGATCGGACTTCAGATATGCCTTTTTTCTTGGTCTGGTTTAAAGTTTGGCAAAAAAAAAAGAAAGAAAAGAAAATGAAAGAAGACAGGCAAGCAGTGATCTGAAGCAGGGGGAAAGCCAGTGATCATTGGGCTTCCCAATGAGGGGGAGAGGTGTGGCAGGAGCAGGTCAGTCAGGGGCACATGGCTTCATAGCCTGATCACAACCACTGCTGCACAGACTGTGGAGTGCATTGGCTACACTGTCCAAAGCCAGGTTTTGCTGTGGCTGCAAGAAGGAGCAGATCAAGGTAGAGGCATTTGTTCTGCCTGCTGTGGGATAAGCGGACAGGGCTAGGTGATAGTGCTGGGCCTCACTCAACTATGACAGTGGAGCAGGCCCAATCAGTTTGTGTGGGAATGACTGCCATTTTAACAGAAGCACTGGCCTCTCTAAAGCAACATCCCAAGCCTCCTAGATGGCTGCCCTAGTGGAGGTTGGCCTCTAACTCCCCTCAGGGGGAGGTAAGCTTGCTTGGCTTCCAGAAGAGAGACCCCCTTCTCTATGGAGATTGCCTCTTGCTGCATCAAGCCTTTTGCCTGAGGCAGGGATAAGAGATTGCCTCGGGGGAGGTTCCTCTGTCAGGGTGCTAGCCATAGCATCTGGAGATCTCTTGGGGGCGAAGAGGCCTTGCAGAGATTTGGAGGAAGATCTAGGAGAGGGGACAGAGTGGTCAGTAGATTCTTTGGACCTGCTGGAGAGTCCTTCAGCCTTGCTGGACACAGCCTCTGAGGAGAAGCTGGAAGAGGGGAAGTTCCAGTGGGGAAGGACCCCACCATTGTATGTATATTTCATAGGAATGAGCTCGTCTCTAATAACGCAGACATTAGCAGCTATGAACATCTCCGAAGACCGCCTTACCATGTAAACTCCTTTGGAGGATCCTCTCTTGGAAGGCATCTGGAAGCCCCAGAGATCTTTTCCTCTTCACGGGGCCATTCAAGACATGATTACTGTGGAGTGGGATAGCTCTGATGAGGGCTTGTGGGTAGGCAAGACGACATCTAACTTGTATCCTCTACCGTTGGAAGAGAAGGTGATGTTTAGTTTACCTAGGGTTGATGTGCTCCTCTAGGCAGCGATGAAGAAGACCAACCGGTGGAGGGTGTGTGGTGCTGAAAGATTTGTCACATCATAAGTTTATTTATTTATTTATTTATTTATTTTATTTTTATTTATTACAGTTTCTTATATACCGCGCTATTTAGAATCAGCGCGGTTTACATCATAACAAAACGACCATAACGACAAACTGTCAGGTTTTACATTGAACAGGAGTACAAACTTGGATAACTGGGTTAACTATATACATAAACTATCTACACTGCAGTGTGAGGGCATTTCTAGATTGGGTCATTTCTTGGAGGGGATATCTAGTTCAGTTGCTGTCTGGGAAATATTGGCAGAAAAGGTATGTTTTGAGAGCCTTCCTGAACTGATATAGATTGGTAATGGCTCTAATGTCAGGGGGTAGGGTGTTCCAGCATTTTGGTACATAAAAACTGAATGCCCTGTTTGTGGTGTTCGTGTTGGACTTTGTTGAAGCCTTTGGTATTGCTAGCAAGTTTACAGCTGATGTTCTTCTTGCTCTGTTGGGGGGGACCATGTGGATTAGATTCGTGAGTGAGAGGGATGAGGTGCCTTTGATTGCCTTAAATGCTAATACAAGGGATTTGAAGGTGATTCTCCCGTGAATTGGTAGCCAGTGTAGCTGTTTGAGAATAGGAGTCACGTGGTCGTTTCTGGATGCACCGTAGAGGACCCTAGCTGCGGCATTCATGGCCAACTGTAAGGGGGTTAGTGTGGATTGGGGGAGACCTTGTAGGATGGCATTTGCAAAGTCAAAATGCGGCAGGATCAGCGCTTGATATATGGTACGGAAATCGTCTGGGTCCAGCAGGGAGCGTAGGTGTTTGAGGGAACGGATTTTGAAGTAGATGGCTTTGACTACGCTGCTTATGTGGCGTCTCATGTCTAGATGTTGGTCCAGGGTAACTCCCAAATATTTTATTGCATCTTTAGTTTGCAAATCAGCTTCCTTGACACTGACGTGGGATGGGGGCGTAAAGCTGGAGTCTCTGGAGATGAAAAGGACCTCTGTTTTTTTATGCTGGATACATAGGTTCTGTGTCTGGAGCCATGTTGAAACTGCATTGAAACAATCTGTGAGTGGGAGGCCATGCCATGCTGAAGCAATCCTTTGAGTTTTGGTCTTGGCACGGCAGGCAGCCATCTGTGTCACCTATGTTTCATTTCATTTCATTTCATTTCATTTATTAAAATGCGATATACCGCTTTTAGAATAAACATCAAATAAAAAACAGGGTAAAATCAATACAAACATTAAAAATAGGAAAAAAGAATGCCATTAAAATATAGGAACGTAAAAATAGAATACAGAAAGGGACGCCGAGGGGGTGGGGGTTAAGAGAGGGGGGAACACAAAAAGGTAGGGTAATCGGCTAGAGTAGCCGGGGAGAAGATAAGGGTAATCAGGGGGAAAGGTCATAAGGTAGATGGAAAAAGTGAGCTTTAAGCTGTGCCTTAAACCTAGGGAATGAGCAATCTGAGTGAAGGTCCAGAGGGAAGGCTGCTCCAGAGGGTGGGGCCATGAAAAAAGAATGCAGAATGATGGGTGGATTCGAGGTGAGCCTGTGTAGGGGAGGGGAGGCAGAATTGGTTCATAAGAATGGATCACAGAGCACAATGCTGTATGTGACAGATAATGAGGGCAGAAAGATATTGTGGAATGCCTGAGTTATTTATTTATTTAACTGTTTTTTTATATACCATCTTTCGACACGTCAAGGCGGTTTACATTGAACAGCAACTTAGTTTACATTGAACAGGAGAGAACATATCATATACAGAACCATAACTATTCAAACAAACCCTCGTATCAACATGTAACTTAGATAACTACACCACGAAAAGGCAAATAATCACGTGAAACACCAAACACAGTACAGAACACATCAGACATGAATAGAAACATTAGCAAATTCTAAAACATAGTATAAATAAGAGTAAGAAAGTTTGGATGAAAAACCAATAAATAAATAATTAATTAAAAGACATCATACACCACGTACTACACAAAACATTAAAAAATCATTAAACATAACTCTTATATACACTAATATCAAAACTTAGAGGAGAAGCGCTATGGGACGTGACAAACAAACATGAAGAGATAAATACCTCTGCGTTCGTACTAAAGGACTACTTCATAAATGACTAGCTGGATTCCCACATTTATACTATGTTTTAGAATTTGCTAATGTTTCTATTCATGTCTGATGTGTTCATTTGTATGCATTCATACTAATTTTAAGTATTCATATTTATGTTTATAATGTCATCTGTTCTTTTATGTATTTTAAATGATTTTTATGTATTTATTATCAATTGGTTTATATGTTTATGTTTTTAGTTTTTATCTGCCTGATCTACCCCTGACGAAGTGTGCGAAACACGGCCTGTGTCGGGTTGGCAGTAAGAATAAATCAATAAACTTCGCCTTCATAATCACGCTCTGTACTTAGATAACTACATACATTAGCAGATGCTAACAATACATACATGAGATGAGTGGCATGCTAGGGACTTGGCTAGTGAGTAGGCCAAGGGGTGAAAGAGAGGTTCGGTTATGAGTTGTGGCAGGTTAGAGGAGAGGGAAGGCTAGTAAGAGGGGCAGGGCATTGGGGATAGTGCAGGTATTGATAAGGATTGCTTGGCAGGCATAGTTAGTCTGAAGCCAGTAAAAATGCTGGAGGTGCTTGGCAGATATAGTTAGTCTGGTGCCATGGAGAAATGCTCGAGGAACAGGTAAGTTTTTGCTTTCTTTCAGAAGTCTTTGAGATCCTTTAGTGCATGAATGTTATCTGTTAGAGTGTTTCAGAGTCTTGGGGCGAACAGGGAGAATGCCCTGCTTAAAGTTCAAGTGTTATATTTTCACTGGTCTGTAGGGATAGCAAGAGTGTTTTGTATGCTGGTCCGTCTGGGTCGATTGTCCACTGGCCTTTTAATAAGGGTTTCTAGATAATTCGGTGATAGATGATGGAGCGCCTTGAAGAAAGTGACAAATGCTTTGTATTTCGCTTGTGCTCTTATAGAAGCCAATGGAGATTTCTGAGTATTGAGGTAATATGATTACGTTTGGGGGTGCCAGTTAGCATTCTTACGGCAGTGTTCATGTCCATCTCTAGCAGATGGATTGATGAGGCTGGTAATCCGTGGAAAAGTATGTTGCAAAAGTCAAAATGTGGTAGGGTTAAGGTTTGGAAAACTGTCCGGAAGTGGGTTTGGTCAAGGAGTGGTCTGAGTTTTGACTGTTTTCATTTTCTGATAGAACAGACTTACATCAAATAGGAGAGTGTTGAGATAGTGTAAGACCCTGGTCCAGGATGACGCCGAGGTATTTTACATAAGATTTAGTGTGGATTTCTTCGCAACCTATCTCTACATACGGTGGAGGCATGGAGCAAGGATCTTTGATAACATGTAGTAACTCCGTCTTTTGGTAGTTCAAATTAAGGTTATGTGTTTTAAGCCACCGCGAGACAGCATTGAAGCAGTCTATCAGAGGGGTGTATACCGGGTTGTGAGTGGAGATAGGGATATACAGCATAATGTCATCGGCATATAGGTGCAACAGGACCGTTGTGGTAGTTAATGTTATTACAGATGGGTTGAATGAATAGGTTAAACAAAAGCGCAGATAATGCTGATCCTGGAGTTATGTCAGATGGTGTAGCAGCTCTCCCATTTAGGCGAACTTGATGCCTCGAGATTAGATATAGAAACATAGAAATATGACGACAGAAAAAGACCACATGGCCTATCTAGTCTGTCCTTCCATATCAACAACTACAACAGTACCCTTTTTTCCTTTAGAGATCCTCTGTGTTTGTCCCATGCTTTTTTGAATTCAGATACTGTCCTCATCTCTACCACCTCCACTGGGAGACTATTCCACGGAGCCACCATTCTTTCTGTAAAGAAATATTTTCCGCATATCACTCCTGAATCTATCCCCCTTCATCCTCATCTCATGTCCCCTTGTAGCAGAACTTGCTTTCAATCGAAAGAGGCTCTTCCCCTGTACATTTATGCCACAGAGGTATTTAAACATCTCAATCATATCACCTCTATCCCGCTTTTCCTCTAAGGTGTACATATTGTGATAGAGCTGAAGCTAGTGAAGCTATGAACTTAGAAAAAAATGCTGTTTTTCATAAAGCAACTGACTTGCAGAGGGTGCAATTACCTAGCAGGACAGCTAGAGGGGGCAGGCATGAGCCTGCAGATGCTGAGCTGACACACCCAGGTACTGATGAAGCAGAAGCTAATCAGGTGCACCTGAGGAGAGGGTCAGAAAACTCAAGGGAAAAATTGCTTTATAAGCAGAGCTCTGCAGGAAGAAAGCAGAGAGAGCTCCGGCAAGGGAGAGAGCCACGGCTAGAGAGAGAGCCACGGCTAGAGAGAGAGCCACGGCTAGAGAGAGGCCTACGCACAGAGAGAAGCTCTGAGAAAGGATATGGAAAAGAACCCAAGGATACTGGGAAGAAAGGACCTGATAGAGGAACCTCCTATACTGCAAGGCAGAGGAGTTTGGAATCCTTACGTGGCAGAGCTAAGCTCCAGGGAGGATTAGCCCAGCCCAGAGAACTCCAAGAAACAGTCTTCAGAGGAGACAGTATCAGAAGGAGAGTGCCTGGTAAAGAGAATACCAGTGGCACAGACTTGAAGGAGCCAAGGTACAGTGACACTTTATTTCTCACAAAGAAGCCAGGTCCTAGAAAGACTTATAACTCAGATAGCAATACTGAGAGGAAAGAAAGCTGGCAGAAGTTTTGGAAACCACTACAAAGAGGCATAGGAACAAGACATACCACTTGTTTGCAAAACCCAGAACTGCCAGGCTGGAAACTAGGGAAGAGAACTTCTGAACTGCAAACTATTTCAGCCAGGGAAAGCTCAGGTGTAGAAGAAAGCACGGCTGAGCTGGAACCCATGCAGATTGAGCTTGGGGAACCAGAGCCGTTGATGCCTGAAGAACAAATGGACTGTTCGATGTGTATTGCTGAAAGCCTAGAGTCTCTCCCAGAGCTGTAATTACCAGAACATGCTTTAACAATATATTTTGCCTATGTTGAGGTAAAGAACAGCTTGTTTATTTGTTTTACTACAGTGTTGAAAACCCTTTGTATTTTTACAAGGAACTGTGAAGCTCTCATAACAGTTTTCTTGCTCTGTAATTACTTTGGCATAAACCTGAAAATAAGGTAAATTCTACTTTTGGTTTCTTAGTGAACCTTAGTGCTAAAGGGGAATAAAAAGCCTTTTGTTTGACCCTACACAAGGCGTACACAACTCATTTCTTTAAGAAGAAGGACTACAAGGACCATGATCCCTCTGGTCCAAAAAGGTTTCCTACTTCTATAAAATAATTAAAATGTCCACCTTGTCCCTTCAACAAGCTACCAGCAGGGGGCGTGGTGACAATATTAAGATCCTTAAGTCTGTCCTCATAAGCTTTATAATGAAGACCACTAACCATTTTAGTAGCCATCCTCTGTACTGACTCCATCCTGTTTATATCCTTTTGAAGGTGCGGTCTCCAGAATTGCACACTATACTCCAAAAGAGGTTGCAGCAAAGACTTATACAGAGGAACTATCACCTCCTTTTATCTGCTAGCCATTCCTCTCTGTATGCATCCAAGCATCCTCCTAGTTTTTGCCGTCACCTTTTCTACCTGTTTAGCTACTTTGAGATCATCAGACACAACCATGTCTAGGTCCCACTCTTCTTTAGTGGACAAAAATACTTCACCCCTATACTATATTGCTCCCTTGGATTGCTGCAGCCCAAATGCATGACCTTACATTTTTTAACATTAAATCCCACCTGCCAAATTCTAGACCATTCTTAGCTAGATCCCTCCTCATGTTATCTACACCTTTCTGGGTGTCTACTCTATTGCAGATTTTGATATCATCCGCAAAGAGGCAAAGCTTACCCGACAGCCCTTCCGCTATATCACTAACAAAGATGTTAAAAATAATTGGACCAAGGACAGATCCCTGGGGCACACCACTGGTAATGTCCTTCTCCTCAGAGTGAGCTCCATTTACCTGTACTATTTGTCGCCTCCCATACAACCAATTTCTAACCCAAGCAGTAAATTTAGGGTCCATCCCTAGGGTGCTGTTTGTTTATAAGTCGCCTGTGAGGAACGGTGTCAAAGGCTTTACTGAAATCTAAATCGTACACCAGATCTAGGGCTCTCCCTCGGTCCAACTCTCTGGTCACCCAGTCAAAGAAATTAATCAGATTTGTCTGACAAGACCTGCCTCTGGTGAATCCATGCTGCCTTGGATCCTGTAATCCGCTGGACTCCAGAAACCTCACTATTTTCTCTTTCAGCAGCGTTTCCAATAATTTACTCACCACCAAAGTTAAACTAACCGGCCTGTAGATTTCAACTACATCCTTACTTCCGCTTTTGTGTAAAGGCATCACATGAGCCTCTCTCCAGTCCTTTGGCATAGGCCAATTGCTTGAAGTTGGAGAAGTAGTGCTTTTTGCAGCACTGAATCAAAGGCTGCTTTTTACATAAAGGAAAATGAGGGTAAATCCTTGATTGGATTTCCCAGTGCCCAGCGTAAGCTTGTCCATGAGTATGGTGATCAGATAGTCGACAGCATGGTTGGTTTTAAATCCGTGTTGTTGTTAGTCAAGGAGGGCATGTGTGTTGACGTGGTCCTGCAGTTGTATCTGGACTGCTTTTTCAATTAACCTGGCTAGGAAGAGTAAGCTAGAGATGGGCTTGTATGAGCTTAGTGTTGGGTCCAAATTGGGTTTTTGAGGATTGGGCATATGGATGCGCATTTAAGAAGCTTTGGTAAGTAGCCTTGGGAGAAGGAGCAGTTTATGATATTTAGAATCATTGGGGCCATTTCTATGCAGGTTGATTTGATCCATCCTACTGGGCATGGATCGAGCTGAGAATTTGTTGTATTGAGACCTGATATATGTTATGTTTGAGCTGGTCTTGCGATATAGGGATAAATTTGCTCCAAAGGTGAGGGGAAGGGCTCTTGCATGTGGGCACAGGGTCTTTTGTTTTTGAGATAGTGACCTGGAAGTGATTTGTGAATGCTTGAGGTGTGGGAGAGTTATGATTGGTTCCTGTTATAGGATTTCTTAGCGTTGTATTTACTATGTTGAAGAGTTCTCTTGAACGGTTAATTGATCTGAATATTAACTTTGTGTGATATTCCTTTCTGGTTCTGTTGATGGTATTTTGGTATTCTTGCAGCATGTATATGTATATTTTGCGGTCATATGGAGATTTGGAATGTTGCCTCTTTCTTTCGGTCTTCCGAAGCCTACACTTTAAGTGTCTTAGGTCTGTTGTGTACCACACAGTCCATCGGTGCCGTGTAATGTTTCTAGTAGAATGAGGTGGTGTTTAGCTAGGATCAAGACCCACCCCCTCCTTTGTGGAATAAATCACAGTTTGGTGGCAGTAGATGGTTAATTAGTGCTGAGACTGTATTTGAAAGTCATGTCTCAGTGATGCACAAGCGGTCTAAATAATTCTCATGGAAGTGGTCAGATAAGATTGGAATCTTATTCCTCACAGAACAAGCATTGATAAGAGCACACTTCAAGTAGGTAGGTGTGGTAGGTTGGTTGTTAGGTTGCGAGGTAGAGAGGTCCGTTGGGTTGATCCAAATGAGATATTTTGTCTGTTTAAGCCTTGGGTATTGTGGGGTGATTGTCATTACGATGGAGGTGCTACATCGAATGATCATAATGGGATGTCCATTTTAGTTCAGAGTTACTGAGTGATAAACTAGTAGTGAAAGAAGTACAAGAATTAGTCTAGAGGCTGCGAACATCATTGTTGGTGGTAGTAGCCCTTAGGCTGAGTGCTGCTCTACAATCCAGGAATTCTTCAGCATCGGGCTCTTGACAGGGATATCACGCCTGAATCCTAGCTTTTTGATGTGGTGAAGCGGTGCTAAATTATGACGCTGATAGGGGGCGGTGCAGGGAGTGGTGTGAATACTGGGAGAATTGTCTAGTGCCTGCTTTACTGTGCTGGAGCTCGGGCTGTGCACTGTTCATTGATCCTTTCCCTAAGATCCCTCCAGGATACCTCCTTAAGCTATCGGGCACAGGTTGTAGTCTGACTGGGCGAAGGAGAGTTTCAGTTGGCGTCTTTTTCTGTCTACGTGATGTGGGGTGCTGTGGTGGTAGTCTCTGTGTGGTTAAATATGAGTGTCTGTAAGATGATCTAGAGAGGATGGCGTATTGTACCTAGCCTCTCTTATATCTAACAAGCCTCCTTCTTGAACAAAGATCACATCAAAGAGAAGAAAAGAGAAGCCACTTACTGAAATCCTTGTAACTTCAGCATGTGGTTAAGTATGTGTGCCTATAAGATGAGGCATACTTATAACTACAACAGACATGCACAAGACCAGGGATGTACTGTGGGCAGAGCAGGGGCAGATTAAAGCATGGGATACATGCATGCATCACAGCATGTGTAAATTGGTGCCTATATTGCTTTTAATGAATATAGTCACACAGTAAACTATATAAACTTATCATCATCGGACCAGCAAATTATAAAATAAGCAGTCAATCGTAGTCAATCCTCAAAATATAAATGCAATAAAGGGAAATGTTAGCTGAATGATATACAAGTGACAATGCCCAGCCTTTTAACCGCACCACTGTTTAAACTACAGTTCTGCGGAAATCGGTCAGTTAGGTTAAGATGTTTGGTGCTATGTTAGGTGGTCCATGCCTAAGAGCCATGCCAAAGTGCCCTCTGTTGAGGCTCTCAGACGCGGGTGTGCCTGGAGGCACTTCACAATTTAAAATTCTCCTCCCGATGGCCTGATTGGCCTTGTGGAGGTGATTGAGGAAGGATCTTCCTCCTGCTCACCTCCCCGATGCTGATCTGGCTGCTGGAAGCTGCCACGGCATCTTCATGCAACTGGAGGAACTTCACAATTGAAAGTTCTTCTCCTGGTGTCCCGATTGGCCTTGTGGTGAGTACTGCGGTGAGTATCTTGAATTGTATTCGGTAGTGAATGGGGAGCCAGTGTAGACGAATGAGTAGTAGAGTAACATGATCTGAACGGGATGCGAATAAAGGCAGTTTAGAAGCAGTATTCTGAATTAATTGAAGACGCTTGAGCTCATATTGGAGAAGACCAGAGAAAACAGAGTTAAAATAATTCAGATGAGATAGAATGAGATAAACCAGTAGAGTGACTAGAGTAGAGGTGGGGAGGATAGAATGAACAGCTCTAATTCATCGTAAAGAGAAGGAATGTTGGATGATGGAACATATATGTTGATGAAATGATAGAGAGGAGTCTAGAATGACCCCGAGATAATGGAAAGAGTGTGTATGAGCGATCTGAGTACCGTTAAGAAGAGGAAAAGTGGTGGTGGTGGTGGTGGTGGTGGTGGTGGGGGGGGGGGGCAGTGCCTGTCTCAGGTGGTCACAGAAACTTCCCAAGTGGTCTCTCAGAGGTAGCAGGTTGGAGTCAGAGTCAGCCTTGTTGGCAGATGCTTTGCATGACTTGGTTAGGACCTCAACCAAAAACATAGCAATGGTGGTTGCAGTACAGCATCTACTTTGGCTGCAAAATTGATCGGCAGATGTGGCTTTGAAAGTGCATCTGAGTATGCTTCCCTTTTTATTTATTTATTTATTTATTTAATTTTCTTATATACCGCGCTATTTGTCATCAGTGCGGTTTACACTGAAACAATACAACAATTGGTCAGATATAACAGACCTATTACAAGTAACAGGAAAATTAACATGGAAGTAAACAGGGAAATCATTTATATTTCTAGAAAATACATGTTGGAGATATATAAAATCTATACAGTTAGTTAGGGTAGGTATGAGGTTAAAAGGATGGGGGAGGGGAAGGGGTGTTTAGGTGTTTGAAGTGTGTGATGAAAAGGTGGTGTTTAAGGGCTTTTTTGAATTGTTTGATGTCTTTAATTGCTCTGATATTGGGAGGGAGTTTGTTCCAACATCTAGGAACATAATTCGAAAAATCCCTATTGATGGATGATTGATTAGCTTTTAAGGAAACATTTGGTATAAGTAGTGTGTCAACAGCTGGAGATCTCCTGGACCTGTTATTTGTTGTGTGTATGATGAGATCAGAGATGGAATCTGGAGAAATATTATTGAAGGCCCTAAAGGTGGTAAGGATGACCTTATATTGGATTCTACAGTTTATTGGTAACCAATGAAGCTTCTCTAGAATGGGGGAAATATGCTCACACTTTGATGATCTGCAGAGGACACGAGCAGCTGCGTTCATGGCTAATTGTAGAGGATTAATAGTTATATTTGGTAAGCCATGGAGTATTATGTTAGCATAATCAAAGTGCGGCGTGACTAGAGCTTGAAAGATGGTGCGGAAGTCATCAGACTTCATCATAGGTCTCAGATGACGAAGGGTTTTTATCTTGAAGTAAACGGCCTTTACGGTGCGTTTTATATGTTCCTTGAAGTCTAACCTTTGATCCAGAATTACTCCTAGATATCGAATATTTGATTTGACTGGGAGATCAGCATCTCTGACTTTTAGAATTGATGGAGGGGAGAAAGATTTATTCCTTGTGATTATTAGAACCTCTGTTTTTTTAAAGTTAATACGGAGGTTTTGAGAGAGAAGCCAATCAGTTATTGAATTAAAACAGTTGATTAGCACTGTATAGTTTGGGTATGATACAGATATCGGTGAGAATAATAGCACATCATCCGCATACATAAGGCAGGATATACCAAAAGAGCGTGCGATGTCACAGATTGGCTGCACATAGATGTTGAACAGCAGCGCAGACAAGGAGGAGCCTTGTGGTACACCTTGTTTCTGCTGAAAGGGATTTGAAGTAGCATTACCAAAACAAACTTGTTGTAATCTACCTTCCAGGTAGGATTTGCACCAGTCCCAAGCACGGTTCTTGATTCCCTTCTCATGAAATCGCTTTAGTAGTTGTATGTGATCCACAGAATCGAACGCAGCAGCTATATCAAGAAATATTAGAGCAAAGCTATTTTTCAGATTGTCAATGCCGTTGATAATTGTATTGATTAATGTTGTTAGGAGAGTTTCTACACCGTGGGCTTCCCTGAATCCATGTTGACATGGATCTAAAGGGGAAAATGAGTCTATATGCTGTTGTATCTGCCTGAGAGTTAATTTCTCAAGAATTTTGGCTAGAAATGGGATACTAGAGATTGGACGGTATGAGTCCTCCTTCTTTGGGTCAAGCTGGTTGTTTTTCAGCAGTGGTCGGATGGATGTATGTTTGAGAGCATCTGGGAAGACACCAGATTCAAATGACAGCTTCGCTATGTTAGCTATAAAAGGGCTGAGTTCTATGCGCATAGATCTTATCCAGTGTGCTGGGCATGGGTCAGATGGTGAAGTTGTCGTGTTGATGGAGGTAATAACTTCATTTATGGTTTTTACAGAGGGTGGTGAGAGGTTGGTGATTGAAAACTGCGGAAGGGAAGTTTGGACAGGTTCATGTAATGATGTAGTATTTGTTTTTATTGATTTGGATTGGATGTAGTTCGCATAGGCTTGGGGCTGAATCCCTTCTTGTTGTGGCGGAGATGGTTGATTGATAAAGGACTTTACTAGATTAAATAAGTCTCTTGGTTTATTCAGAGAGCGGCTGAGGATATCAGCATGGTATTCTTTTTCTCTTAGCCCAAATTGATTCACAATGTTGTTTAAGATGTTCTAAGTAGGTGGTTTGGTCAGAGGAATTACGTGTATTTCTCCATTTTCTCTCAAGCTTTCTGAGGTGGAGGAGAGAGGTACGTAGTTCATGTGAGAACCATGGGGCAGATTGTTTTTAGTAACTCGGTTGTCAGATGTTGACTTTTTGATCAAGGCTGGGAGTTGCGAGTATGAGGAGAGGGTATTGTTCCAGTTATTTACAATATCATTGAGATTATCTGATAGTTTGGCAAGCTTTGGGAGAGCATGGTTTTTGAAGTTATCACTGTCTAGTTGCTTGAATCTTGTAGATCTTTTGTATCCAGTTGAGTTTAGACAGTAGTCTGTGGATTGATATGCTGGTATCTGAAAAGTTATTAGGTTATGGTCAGACCATGGGACAGGGGTAATAGAGAGATCAATTTTGTTCATCATAATCATGTCATGTTGAGGGATAAAGATTAGGTCCAAGAGATTCCCACTTTGATGGGTGGGATTAGCCACTACTTGTTTGTAGTTGAGGTCAGACATTGCTTTTAAGAAAGACTTGGCTAGGGTAGGTTGAGTAGAAGCCAGATTAAAGTCGCCTAATAACCAGTTTGGTTTGGAGGGGTCTTCTCGGTTACAGGCTAGGTCAATGATGTCTGAAAGTTCATCAGAGACAGCATTTGGTGCTCTGTAGATGAGGTTAATGGAGTTGGATTTGTTGGTAATAGTTAGTGTGTTTAAGTGTTGTGTACTTTTGATTAAATTTATGCGATATTGTAGCACTGTTTTTGCAAGTATTAGGACACCACCACCTCTTCTGTGTTCTCTGTTGCAGGTGTAGATTGTGAAGTTGGGTGGAGTAAGGTGGTTTAATATTACGTTGTCTGTATTAGAGAGCCAAGTTTCAGTAACCAAAAGTATATCTAAATTGTATTTGGTTATTAGGTCTGTGATTACAGGCCATTTATTGCGTGTAGAGCGTGCATTAACAAGTGCACATTTTAGGTCTGGTTGATGTTTCGCTTTTTTGTTTTTGTCTTTGGTGGAGTTTGTAAGATCAAGAGATACATAAAGAAGATGTGATTGTCTCTTGTGATAAGTGTTTGGGAGTATGTGGTTTCGATTCGTAGAATGTTTCCTGCTTGTATTGCGGATTAGATGAATCGGGTTGTAGTGATTTGTAAAAGTAGCAGAGACATGAAAAGTACAGGTTAGCGTGTAGATTAGGGTAATAGTAAATAATGAGGATGTCATTTTGTGGTTTGAAGGGTTGTTTCTAAGTAAACAAAAGAGTAAGGGTGCAAAGTGCTTATTAGTAGATATAGTTATACAGTGGATATAGTTATACACAGTTATACACAGTTTTAAACAAATTGAAAGTTGTGGATGAGCAATAAAGCAAGTGCCTTATTAGTAAATACAGTTATTCAGTAGATACAGTTATACACAGTTGTACATAGTTATGAACAAATTGAACGTTGTGGAGGAGAATTAAGGAAATTGATATAAATTAATACAATTAATTGAAACAGTTTACAGTTTTGAGAAGAGGAAGGCTCTTGTTATTAGAATATCAGCATTGCTGCTTGGAGGATCACGATGTTTGCTGTGTTGATGTTCACTGGTTCAGGATCACAAGGATTGAGTGCCGGCTCCGGCTACCGGTCCCCGCCTAAGGGCCACGCCAAAGGGCCCTCTGGCAAGGCCCTCAGGTGCGGGCGTGCCCGATGGCGCTTCCTATTTAAAAGGCAAGCTAGAGCTCTAATTGGGCAGCAAGTCTGATGGCTGTTAGCTGCTTCAGCTATGCAGATGGAATCACAGATCCCCAGAGGGGACAGGAGCTGGAGAGAGTCTCTGTCACAGAGCCCGATGGCGCTTCCTATTTAAAAAGCAAGCTAGAGCTCTGATTGGGCAGTAAGTCTGATGGCAATATGCTTTTCAGGGTGAAGTTGATGAAGGATTTGAGGACTCTAAGGTTCCTAGGCTTCCAGAAAATAGGCCATATACCACAGGGCATTTCTCTTCCTTGCAGGGCCGGTTTCGAGATTCCTGTAAGTTTCAGTCAGCCCAATAGGGCTCCGCTCAGAGGTCCAGGTTTTTGTGTGAGGGCCTGTCCTTTAAGGCAGGACTATACCAAGCTAGGAATGCCCCCTGTGCAAATAACAGATTTGGTGCCTCTCCTCTACCCAATCACATTCAGTAACTCACTCTTTTTGGGCTTCCTGGAAGCCCAGTGATGATATCAGCACGCTCTTCTGTGCTTGTGCCCTATGCGGCCGCACCGCTTGCATAGCCCTTGGTACAGCCTTGCTTTCAGGAGACCAGAGAGGAGGCAAAGATGGGGCCACGGGTTCCTAATCCTCAGCCAAGTCTTCCCAATGAAGGTTTGCAAGTTCTTGAAAGGGTTCAGTTGGTAGGCGGATGATCGCGGCACTTTAGCATGTGTGGATCCAGAGCATGTCAGACCAGTCGGTGCTGGAAGTTCTCAGACCACATTACACTTATTTTATATGAACTACATGGGTTACCCACAGTGAGCTGAATAAAATATAAAATCCTCACCATAACCTTCAAACTCATAAAATAATTAGCTCTTTTGTTTCTTTCCTCTCTGATTAAAATCCCATCCTCAGAAAGAACCAGAAGACATTGCAATCAAAACAGTAATAGTCCCAAAGAATTTTTGCAAAACAAACAAATCCACAAGTAACAGATCATTCACCTACGTATTTCGGGAGGAATTTAGGGTGGAGGCAAAGCACGACCCTGTTCTTGTAGAACCTGGTGTAAGGTGACTCGGCCAACAAGACCTAAAGCTCACGGACTCTGCGAGCAAAGGTGAATGCCACCAAGGCCACCTTCCAGGATAGGTAACGCAAATGGCAGGTAGTCAAGGGTTCAAAGGGCGGCTTGGTAAGCTGTATCAGGACCACGTTGAGATCCCATTCTGCCGGAGTTGGACTGGAGTCCAGACTGTGAGAGGTGGAGCAAGTATTGCAGCACTGCATGCACTGGGCAGGAGAATGGGTCCACCCATTGTTCTGTACACTATACTAAGAATTTGCGCTACTTGAAGGCATAGGCTAGAGCGACCTGTTCAGCAGCCATGCTGTTAGCGACAGGGATCCCAGGTTGGGGTGGAGAATCGAGCCCTCCTCCTGGGTCAGTAGTCCTGGAGAGTTCCCCAGGAAGACCAGGGGTTCCCTCAAGAGGCAGAGTAACAGGGGAAACTAATGCTGTCTAGGCCACCGTGGATGCATTCCAAGCATCCACCACCCTTTCAGTGATGTCACAACCCCGATCCAGTCTGGGCTAGAGCTGGTGTCTGGGGTTTCGGCCCCTTAGGCTTACATGGGCCCTGGCCTGCTCCCTTGCCCTGATGACCCTGCTGAGGGATCTGGGGGACCTGATATGGGGGATAGCCTCAGTAAGGCTAGCCTTTCCAGTGGAAGGGAGGCTTTCTCCTTGATGGTTTCTGTCAGGGAAGAGTGGAGGTCTTCCTCGAGAGCCGAGTCCTGGTGACATACTCGGTCTCGACCTCTGCTGCCTTGTCCTCCATCGGTTTACCAAAAACGTTTTCACCGAGGCAAGGGTCGTTAAGGAGTTTCTCCTGGACCCATTGCTTGAGGTTTGACGCTTAGAGCCAGGCCTGGCATTAGGCACCAATGCCTGTGGCGGCTACCCTTGCGCTGGACTCTAAGCCATTGTAGGCTGCCCAAGACCGAGCACTCCCCGACAGACTTCATGGGTGTCTGGAAGCATTGGAGGTGGTCCCCACTGAGACCCACCGAAAACACCCTGATTCCTTGGTTAGGTCTTGGAGGTACATGCTGATATACAGTTGATATGCTTGTACATGGCATGCGAGCATCAAGCCCTGGTAATATTTATGCCCGAGGGTGCGAGACTCCCTGCCCGGGGGCACCGAAGCGTGAGACTTCAGGCTTTTTGTTGGCGCATGGCTAACTCAACCACCATGGAAGTGTGAGGGAGCCGCACCTTCCTGAAGCTGGGTCCTCACAGGACCTGGTACATGGTATCCAGGAATCGGCTCATGATTGACACCGATGCCAGCATTTCCCACATTCAGAGGAGGACGCACCCAAGGATGGAGGAAATGGGGACCGTAAGGGCCTCCTTGGGTGGGGCCTCACATTGGAGGACCAAGTTCCTTTGTGCGAGGATCCTCCTCTGACTCGGTGGTGAAGGAAAGCGCCTTCATCATGTCCTGGACAAACTCGAGAAACGAGGTGACTTCGAGCAGAGACTGGCGCCTCGGTCCCAGCAGGGAAGGATCCGAGGGGAGGTCAAGGTGTGCTCGTGTCTCTGGGGAAGACTTGTCTTCGGACTCCCAGTCCGAGTAGTCTGTCAAGGACTTGAGGCCCGACGGCTCTAAAGGCTTCATTGGCTCCAGCCATCGGTGAACCACAGCTGGTGCTTTGTCGGAGCCAGAGGCACTTGCCAGAGAGGATCTCACTCCCGAAGACCAGGAGCAGGATCGAGACCCTCACCGAGAATCGACTTGAGGTATAGGGCTCTCGAGGATCTCTTTGGTGGCCCGGGTAGTCCTTGCCACTGAGGTCCCTGCAGTCTCAGCTTGCGTGCCGGTGGGGCCGGGCATCGAGGCTTTCTGCGAGGCCAGGAATGCAGAGATGCTGTGCTCCAATGCCATCATCCTGATCTCTCACTCAGGTGTTGCAGCCTTCGACATTGAGGCCAGAGTGACTAGTTCAGGTGTCCGGGAGAAGAGGGAGTCCTCGACGGGACAGGCCTCAGGGGTCCAAGATCCTTCGCCAGTGGCCTCGACCTCAACATCCATCCTAGGTACATTGGCTGGCTGCTCCTGCTCAGACTCCTCGGAAACCCTCAGAGGTTTGTGAAATTTCTTCTTCTTCTTCTACTCTCGCTCCAGGGAACCCTTATCGGAGTGTCCACGTGCCAGCTCAGGTATCACGGTAGCTTTACGGGACTCCATGGATCCTTGTGGGCCTTAGAGTGCGCAGCTACTGGGGATACCGGGTCCAAGTCTGACCTGTGGAAGATGCTGTCTTGCTTCTTCCAGCAACTCTGGATGGCTTTAGCAGACATCCTTTTGCACAGGGAGCATGCCACTGGGTCATGGTCGGCACCTAGATACCGGAGGCAACACTCATGTGTGTCGGTGAAGAACATGTTCCTGGAGCACCGATCGCACTTTTTAAATCCAGTGGCCATTGGGGAAAAAAGGGCTCCAGCGAGGTCAAAGACCTTCAATGCGGCCAGCAGTTAAAAAAGGCGCAAAACTGCGCTGAGTGGAAAAACCCTAACTAGACGGGTTCCAAGTCCTGAAGCTGGGGTGGCGGGGCTCGGAGGCGGGAAAGGGACCAGTGCTTAATCAATGGTACACAAAACTGCATGACAAAATCAACTTTTTTCTGGAGAGTAAGATGGCACCCTTGGGCGGGAAGGGGACCATGCATGCATGGTGGCATCTCCCAAAGGCTTTCTTTGAAAGCTGGGGAGGATGCTTCCGAAAAAGTTCCATTGGCATTGACATCACCCAAATGTGAGGACTGACTTCATGCTTGTTCCTGGAGAAAAGATAGGCGCAGCAAAAGCTCACCTATCTTTTATCCGTGGGTGTTAACCAGGCAGTGGTGCAGTATCGCTTCTGTGGCTCCGGAGCATGTGCGGCGACCCCAAATATTCAATGCCAGGGCCGCAAAAGACCCTGGCACTGAATATCCAAGGTTAAGGTTCAGCACCAACGGCTAGGCGCTGTACTTCTGCCTAGCTGCCGGCGTTGAATATCAGGCCCTAGATGTGCAAGCTTGACAGGATGTAGCCTTTAGGGCAGAGGTGTTGCAATCTGGTCTGTCTTTTCCCATCTATTGTTGAGGACTGTTTTGGCATATGCCACATGTTTGGACTGGACTGGAGGGATGATACGGAAAGCAAAATTGGGTCTTACCTTCTTACGTACTAATTTCCTTTCCTTAAGTCCCTCCACTCCAGTCCAAGATCCGCTCTAACGGATTGTTGGGGAAGACCAGATGCAATTTAGCAGTGCCATGGTAAAGTGAAAGAAATTTGATACCTGCTGAGCCTCCAAATAAGCCTTAGTTTCACTTTGGCTTTGCTAAGGAGATTCCTCTCAATGTCTTTTTTTTTCTTTTTTAACGCTGCTGAAGTGAAAGGTGTGGTAGGAGAGGAGGGCCTGTGCTAGTTTGTCCGCGGACAAAAACAAACTGCCTGACAGGATCTACAGAAGGAAACACAGGAATTAACAACGCAGAAGCAGAGAAGTCAGAAAAAACTTCTCATAGCTTAGAGGAGGTTTCTGGACATGCTAGTTCCAGCAGAGACATTAGGAAGTGTGCTCGCATTGTCCTGTTTGTCTATAAGGAAATATTTTTAATGTGGAAATGAATGAAATCAGCAAATGTCAAAAAATATGAGGGTCTTCACTACTTGGAAAACAGAAAAAGAAATATTAACTGTGGAACTATGATTAAAACATAGGGATGGTGCAGTGTGAGGTGAGCCCACCATTGTTTACGATGGTCCAATTTTTAAGTATAAAGTAATATAATATGAATATGAATTATGTATTTGAGGTGGACAATATATTTTGGAAATGCTTTTATAAAAAAAGGCAAAGAAGTTGCCTTTCTGGACATTTCACATAGAAGCCGTGTTATAAAACTAGTCCCTTGTTGACTGTCTGTACAACAGCAGCTGCCGTAGTATTATTTGGTTTTACATTGCAACTGATCTCTAGTGGCCAGAAGAGAACAGTGAAAGAGAAAATTAGGCCTTACCTGCTAATTGATGTTCCTTGAGTGACTCCAGTCCAGTCCCGGCTGCTGGAGGGGCATAAATACCCGAAGGTGCCGGGACTGGACTGGAGGAATGAAATGGAAGTGCAGTTGTAAGACACTGAAAGTCATATTGATTTGCTTAATATTGTTCAATAGTGTTCATGTTTATATTCTGTACATATTTGGGTTTACCTGTATATCGTGTAATATATTTATCCACTTTGATAGTCTCCAGGTAAGTTTTTCTCATGGAGCAGCATCCCTTGTAAAGGGGATGTAGATATTGCTGGGGGTAATTTTATAAAGTCATTCTCGCACTTACGTGGTCGCGTAGGACGTAAATGATCTCTATAAAATATTGACCAGTGTAAAAGTATGCGCGCTTTTGCATGAAAGTGCATACTTTGCTGGGTAGTATTGTGGTAGGCTATGGCCTATATAATAGCCTGTACATGTATGAACCTGCAAGCTAGGCCGGAGTCCCCACCCCCACTACTAGAAATAGTAGTGCTGAGAAAGACCAAAGTTAGTGAAGGCTGAGGATCTGCCTTAAACCGCTCTAAACTGTTTTTGATAAGTTTGCATTAATCCTTTATTCCATGCTTTTATGCTGATGCAGTGACCTTGTAGCAGGAATGTATTATGTCTAGAAACTGAGCCTGTGTTAGCATAGCCTGAGAAGGGGGAAGAGGGCCCAGTGAGGGGGTCCCCGATTGGATAGGTGCAGGGGGCGTTGGGACCAATAGAAAGTCTGCCTGTATCAAACTGTGAAGCTTGTATTTAAGGAAGTTGTTCCTGTTCGCCATTGCTCAGTCCTTTGATGCTTGGGCCTTGTGCACAATAAATTGGTTTGGATCCTTGTACTGACACCGGTTATTATTTATTGCATGCTATCAGTGCTGCCACAGTATAGCTGGGGGTGTGGTCTGGGCAGAACATGGGCAGAGTTTTCATATACGCAAGTAGATGATGAATACCTTAATCTATGTGCATGCATACATAAAGTATGTGAGGTCATTTATACATACTCATGAGCATGTGTAAGCAATTGCACTTACATTTACAATGTTTTCTCTGTCTCTGTAGGCATGTACCCATTGGGCCCTGTTAAAAATACCCTTTAAGAGGGTAAATTTATAAACCATTTTCACACATAAAACAGATATTATAAAATTAGGTCATGCCTAAAAGTGCGTGAAGTTCAAGCCAGCACATATTGTACAGTAGGTGTGCATAGGGGTGGAGTTATGGCAGATTGTGGGTGTTTATGTTATGTTTATTTCATTTGATATACCACCCTTCTGTGATAAAACAAGGCGGTTTACAAATTATAAAGTACAGTAGAGGCATAAAGCCAGGAGAAAGGAAAGGGAACTACAATCGTTGACAGGACAGTAAAAGAGAATGGAAGAATAGACAGAGCATAAAGGAAACAATTACACAAAGGGGGAGGGGAGGTCAAAGGCCAGGGAGAAGAGGTGAGTCTTTAGGTTTTGCTTAAAGCTGGCATGATGGGGATCTAAGCGGAGAGCTGAGGGAAGGGAGTTCCAAAGGGAGGACCGGCGAAGAAAAAGGCTGAGGAACGGGTGGAGTGCAGATGGGCAAGGGAGGGAGAGGGGAGGATAAGGCAGTTGAGGTGAAAGGAACGTGGTGTGTATCTGGGAGTGTGGAAGATGATAAGATCTGCTAGGTATTGTGGGGTGCTGGTGTGGAGAACCTTGTGAACAAGAGAGAGCAGTTTGAATTGAGCACGGAAGGGGACCGGTAACCAATGAAGATGAAAAAGAAGAGGTGTCACGTGATCACGGGGGAAGAATGAGTAATAAGACGTGTGGCAGTATTTTGAATCCTCTGAAGTCGAGCTAGCTGAGATTTAGAGAGACCAGTAAAGATTGAATTGGAGAAGTCAATGCGCGACATGACAAGAGATAGTAACAGGGTAGTGAGAGCGGACGAGGAGAGAAAGGGGCGGATTGCACGGATTTGACGAAGAAAAAAAGAGGTCTTAGTGATGTGAGAGATGTGGGCCTGAAAGGAGAGATCGGAGTCAAAGTGTATTTACGTGTGAGGTGTGATTTATGAGCATATTTTATAAAATATGTGTATATGCCAGTCTAAGGGGTAAAAACCCTACCCTCAACAGGTTTTTATTTTTGTTTTTATTTAAGACCTTTATTTCTCACAATATGCAACTGGTGTAGGTTCTAACATGGATTAGGGGAAAGATGGGTGATTCCATTGCATGCTAATGAATGCAACAGAAATAAAAGCTGAACTTTTAAAACGAAGGCTTAACCAGATGGCACTTTTCATAGCAAGACTCTGTATTCCCTCCATTTCTCTTTGTGAATATGGAGTGCTACACTCTCTGGCCATGCAACTTACGATCAAGCATGGTTCTCCCTAGAATGCTCTTCTCCATGGTCGTTTCCACTTCAGACATTATCCATGGAATAAAGCCAGTCTCAATATCTGATAGGGAAGAAAAAAAGCACAATTATGTTTAGGTACTTATCACTGGATATAGTATAGAAAACAATTCTGGCCTGCCCGCCTGAAACTAAGCTTCAATAGTACAGGATAAAACGTTAAAAATAACAGGGGGCATACCAGCGGTGGCAGTTAGGCAAAATAAAATGCCTAGGCGCTGCTTTTAATTGGGACCAGATATTTAGCGGTGGAATATATTCAATTTCCACTGCTGAATATCCAGGTTGGCCAGCCATTGGACATGCTATCCGGTTAGTGGCTGAATATTGCCACTAAGCTGACTGGAGCTGTCACTGCCCACAAACTGCCCTAGTTTTAACCAGGCATCTTTACAGTGGTCTGTGGGGATATTTAATGGCATTAACCAGCTAGTGCTGCTGAATATCGCTGTGACCACATTTTAGCTAGTTAGCAGGTCTGCTAACTGGCTAAAATATAGCCATTTATTTTTTGTAACCATTGCTCCCTCCTATTTCCCAGACTGAATATATTCTATTGGTACTCAGGGCCCCTTTTACTAAAGCAGCACGTGCAATCTGCTGCATGACCCACTTTATTCCTATGGGCTGCGTGCTAAATAGCAGAAGCCCTCGATCTTTGTCACTCACTGAGATGTCTTCTGCAACAAGTCATGTCTCAGCGAGCCACATTCAAATGCTATCATCTTTATTACAACTACTGCTGTTATCTTCACTTAATTTCATCTGTAATTTCTCGGGAGGATATTTAGCTGCTATTGTTCGTGTTTTTTAAATGCTGGCTGTGGCATTTATAAAAAAGATCCAGATGTTCAGTGCCCATATCCAGATTGCTGCCGGTACTGAATATTTGCATAATACGGTGATGGCGCCGGCAGCATTAGTCAGATAGCAGCAATATTCAATGCCACTGTCTGGATAACTGGGCAACTTGGGACAACTTTTTTTTTGCTGTACTACGTTATCTAGATAGCATGGCCGGATATCGCTTCTATCTGCATGATTTACCTTGCCACCTTTGCTCTGCCCACAAGTACTAAAATGGTCTGTAAGATGTTAAGCACCACTATCCAGATATCCGGACAGCAGGTGCTGCTATCTAGATAAGCGGCACTGGTCAGGACTAATCAGACCGTTAAACAGCAGATGTCAGCAGTAGCTAAGGAATGTAACTTCCTTCTAGAGAAGTAGCCACCGACTAGTCTGGCTATAATTAGGTACTCTTTGGAATACAAAAGCAGCACAGACATGCCATCAACTTACAGTTAGTTTGTTTTACTTTCCAGAATTTATGTAACACTTGAGCATACATTCCAACTAACAGGGACTCATATTTAATAGTAATGTCAGCGATGACAGACGTTCTGCCCTACTTTGCTATAAGCCAGCTGAAACACAATGTTACTTTTTTTCACAGTTGCAACATGCTGATTGCATATCTAGAGAAATATGAGCAAAAATGAACTGTAAAACACTGCTGTTTCATTATATATATACTAAAGCCAAAGAAACATGTATGAGTCAATATAACAAAATGGGCAATTTTCTCAGTGGAGAAAGATGAATAGTGGAGTAACCCAGGCATCTGTATTGTGCTTGCTGCTTTCTAATATATTCATAAATTACCTGGAAATTGGAGCGAGGTTATTTTAATGGGTCCATGTGTGCCTACTTTGTTACATATAGATGAAATTGGCATTTTATCTCCTTCATTACTATTCAAGGAAGATGAAAGGTTAGGGTCAAACTTTGCTTTCTGTGCTTATGACATCCTCAGCGTGCTGGTCATTGTTTGATGATGTCATAAACAAAGAATACAAGTATCCTTGGCCTGGAAGGCGTACAGCCTGTTTATCTACAGTATCTTTTAGCAAAGTAGCCGTTTATAGCACTGGTCTGTGATAAAAACAAAAGGCAAACCTCTTTCTACTGGATCGTAGAAGTAGCCATTGTCACGCAGATTGCTGAAGACTGAAGGAATAAGATCAGTCAGGTATTGCTGGGCAAAGGCTCGGGCTGCAATTTTCTCTGCAGTCTCCTTCTCTTTCAACAGTATTTCCTTCTGCTGTTGCTTCCGCCGTTCCTGCCAAATATTTGGACATCAAATAAGTTGTGGTTTCCTAATTCTTCACCCCCTCCCAAAAAGAAAAGCAAGAAATAACACTGAAAAGATTCCACCAGAATGATAAAAAAAGATAAAATTCCATTTGCACACTGCTCTCTGCTGCTCATGTATATTCCCCTGGCTCAATAAACATCCAGCATCTCCTCTCCACCTCCAAATGCCCCCCCTCCAAGTATGGCATCACCCCTGTTTTCCTGTAACCCCCCTCTTCCTTTGTCCAGTATCTGTGTCCAGTATCTGTGTGAATCCTACCTGTGGGATAGGCTGCTTCTGTGGGCAGAAGGCAGTGCATGGCTGCAGTCGTGGCCCAGAGAGGTGAATCCTGCCTGTGGGACATGCTGCTTCTGTGGGCAGAAGGCAGTGCATAGTTGCAGTTGTGGCCCAGAGAAGTGAATCCTGCCTGTGGGATAGGCTGCTTCTGTGGGCAGAAGGCAGTGCATGGCTGCAGTCGTGGCCCAGAGAAGTGAATCCTGCCTGCTGGACATGTTACTTCCATGGGCAGAAGGCAGTGCATGGCTGCAATCATGGCCCAGAAAGGTGAATCTTGCCTGCTGGACATGCTACTTCTGCAGGCAGCATCTATGTCTCTGGACCGTGATCTGCACTGCCTTCTGCGCGTGGGAAAAGCATGTCCCACGGGCATGATTAACCTCTCTAGACCACAATTGCAGTCTTGTGCTGTCTTCTACCTGGCGCCGTGCTAGTCATCCTGCGTGTAGGGGGATCAGCGGCAAGGTGGCAGGAAGTTAGCAATGGCATACCTCTGATCTTGGCACCCCCCGCTGTGCTTACCGGGCTTACTACCTAGCACCAGTCCTGTGCTACAAACATTCAGGGGGGAGAGAAATCAGTCAAATAGCAGTGCTTAGGCTGGATTAAGTCACTGTGGAGCCTAATTACTAAACTGCAATAACGTTTTGCAGTTACTACATGGTAATTGCCAAAATTAACATGCAGTAATTGCCAAACCTCTGTGTTAACTGCTGGGGACATTCCAGGAACTTGCCATATAGTTAACACAGATTTATGTGTTGGCCATGCATTAAGTGCACTGCAGATAACATGCAATGCAGTTAGCTATACCTATTGAGGTGGCATTAATTGCACCATATTATCTGCCACCTCCATGTTAACTGTAAAGAGTAGATCTTCCCCAATCTCTGCTCCATTTTGTGTTAATTGTTAATGTAGCAATTACTGTGTGTTAACGTCTAAGGTGCTATGTTGTTAGCTTGATGCATGTGTTAACTGGTAGTGGATGTTAATTGCCACATTAGTAAATAGGCCCTATATATTGCAGACAATTAGTCTGCTCAGAACTTAGCCAGGATCATGTTAAACTTCCCTTTGCCTGATAGCATAACTATAAAAGTAACATATAACATATAACAGAGTACTGACTGGGATACCAAGAATGAACCATATCACCCCTATTCTGATAAATCTTCACTGGCTGCCCGTTCAAGCAAGACTCCTATATAAGATTCTAATCACTACCTTCAAAGCCCTACACAACCAATCCTCCCCAGCCATCAAAGAATTGATCCACTATTCACATCCATATAGAACCAAACGATCTATAATGGCCAACACTTTGCTGATTCCCAAACAAATGACCACTTGCACAAAGACAGCTTCGAACCGAGCATTCTCAATCTGTGCCCCCTTGGCCTGGAATGCCCTCCCAGCTGACATTCGTATCATCTCTAGTCAATCCCAATTCCGGAAAGCACTTAAGCATTACCTATTTGTGAGACACTACCCTGAGTCTAACAATGTAACCACTACAACATCAAACCTCTCAATCTACCCTGACCAGACCAACACAGAAAATCAGACCCGGCCCAAGCTGACCCACACTGAATAACATAAGAGCACCTACCCAATACATAATCTGTACCGTATTATTGCTGTAAATAACGATGTAGATATGTTCAGTCCCTGTTAAATCCAAGTTTTACTCCCTTGTTTAATGTAAACCCTATGTGGCCCACCCACATAGTAATATGTTGTTTATTGTAAACCGCACTGATTTGAAATAGCGCGGTATATAAGAAATGTTAAATAAATAAATAAATAAATAAACATAGTAACATAGCATATGACGGCAGATAAAGGCCAGTATGGTCCATCTAGTCTGCCCAGCAAGATGGCAAGAGTAGGTGCACTTGCCACTCCGTTCAGGTCACCTCTCCCCATGCCTTTGTTTAGGGGTGTACCCACTGCTCCATGTAGGTCACCCCTATTTGTTCAGATATAAAAGAGATAGTTATGCTTATTTTGATTTACACAACTATCTCATCATCTCAACTCCACTCACTTTCTTCACCCCCGTCAGTCCGGCTTCCGACAGGGTCACAGTGTTGAGACCGTTCTTACCGGATTTCTAAACGAGCTTCATGTGGCGCACGACCGTGGTGACTTCTCGGTGGCGGTATCCTTAGATCTTTCAGCTGCATTTGACTTAGTCGATCACTCTCTTCTTCTTTCACGGCTTCGTGATGCTGGTCTTCGTCACTCAGTCTATCACTGGTTTCACTCCTTCCTCTCCTCTCGTTCCTGTACAGTTGTTTCATCCTCTACCTCCTCGCTTCCCTCTGACTCCTTCCCTCTGTCTTGTGGTGTCCCCCAGGGATCAGTTTTAGCACCCCTTCTCTTCAATATATTTCTAACACCCTTAGCACTCTTGGTTCAGCAGTTTGGGATTTCCGCATACTACTACGCTGATGACCTACTCCTCCTGTTTCATACCTCTCCCCTCCATCCCGATCTCACTCCACTCAACTCCTGCCTTTCGGCTGTTGCAAACTGGCTCACTGAAAATTGCCTTCATCTCAATCTGACAAAAACCTTAGCAATCTGGTTCACTCATGGCAGTCCTCCCCCCCTCGCTTTCTCCCTCCTTTTCGACCTCACCAGTTCCTCTTGTCACTGACTTTCGCTATCTTGGTGTAATCTTTGACTCTGATCTTTCCTTCCGTAATCACATCTCGCATCTTACAAAAACCTCCTTCTTCTTCCTTCGACAAATACGCTCTATTCGTCCATTTCTCACCCCTGAAGCCCTTACTACTCTTCTTCTTTCTCTGGTAATATCATGCCTCGACTTCTGTAATTCTCTCTTTGCCGGGCTTCCTCTCTCGCAACTTCATCGTCTTCAACGTATCCAGAATACTGCTGCACGTCTTATTTTCCACTCCTCCCCTCATGAACATGTTACTCCCCTACTCTCTCACTTGCACTGGCTACCTCTACAATTCCGTATTCGTTATAAAATCCTTACACTGGTTCACCAAGTTTTGTACAACCACACCCCTCAATACTTAGCAGACTTACTCCACTTTCATACCCCCACCCGCTCCCTTCGCTCAATCCACATAAACCGCCTTCACCTCCCCTCCCCATCACACGCCCACCTACAATCTACACGCTCCTCAGCTTTTTTCTTTATTGGTCCAGCCTACTGGAATTCTCTACCCCTTTCTCTCAGGCTAGAACAGCACTACTCCACGTTTAAAAAGGACTTAAAACGCACCTCTTCTCTGCCGCCTTTGACCTCCCCTCTCCTCTTGTGTGACAAATGCCCCCCTCCCCCTGTTTTCCTTCTCCTCTCTCCCCCGTAGTCATGTCTATTTAAATGTCTTGGGTGCTTTCCTGTCTTATATTGTAATTTCTTTTCTCCTTCTCTTTTTTTTTTTTTTTTTCGACCTATTGGTCTCTTTGTATAAGAATTTGTGTTTCTATTGTAAACCGCTATGTTCTAACTGTAATAGCGGTATATCAAGCTTAATAAACATAAACATAAACATCCTGTTGCTATAAAGAGATCCACTATGTCTGTCCCATGTCATTTTGAATTCTGTCACTGTGTTTGTCCCCATCACTTCCATTGGGAGGGCATTCAAAGCATCCATCACCCTTTCAATAAAAAAGTATTTCCTGACATTGTCTTTGTTTACCCCTTGCAGCTTCATGTTATGCCCTCTAGTTTTACAGCTTACCCATCTTTGGAAGAGGTTTGTTTGTCCATTAATACTCTTAAGTATTTAAAGGTCTAAATCATATCTCCCCTGTCCCTCCTCTCCTCCAGAGTGTACATAGTTAGGTCTTCAAGTCTCTTCTCATAAGTCTTCTTACGCAGACTTCAAATCATTTTGGTTGCCTTCCTCTGAACCGCTTCCAGCCTTTTTATATCCTTTGCGAGATACAGCCTCCAAAACTGAACACAATATTCCAAGTGAGGTCTCACCAGCGACTTGTACAGTGGCTTTAGAACCTCTTCCTTTCTGCTGGTAATTCCTCTCTGTTTGCAACCTAGCATCCTTCTGGCTTTTGCCACCGCCTTGTCACACTGTTTCGCCACCTTGAGATCATCAGAAACAATCACACCGAGGTCCTTCTCCTGCTCTATACATATCAATCTCTTGCCCCCTATCACATACAATTCCCTTGGATTTCTGCTTCCCAAGTGCATGACACTGCACTTCTTCACATTAAATCTTAACTGCCAAGCATTAGACCATTTTTCCAGCTTTTGTAGTGTCTCTCTATAGCTGAAGAAGGGACCTGAATCCTGATACCCTCCATCCTGAAAGAGACAGTTTTATTAAGCCACCTAGTAGTAGGGTTACCAGATTTTTGCAGGCAAATCTAGAGCACTTATCCAACATAGGAGGGTGGAGTGTGAAGAACATAGAGATACCTTAGTTCCAACTTTGAGCAACAAAGTGTGGAGAAGGGAAGAGGAGTTATTACCCTGCCCACCCATGCATCCCATGACAGCAACAATATCACTTCCAAGCAGACAAATTGACAGAGAAATAGAAACAGTGATGCATTTCTCCCCGAACTGTGCAAAATATAAGGATAATGGATGTAAATTGTGAAAACTGACATATTTCAATCACTAAATTGATAATAAAATTTATTTTCTACCTCTTTATCCTCATTGCTAGAATCAGGGACAAGAGGCTGCCGAACAGATGGGAGTCAGAGACACAGCTCTAAAGTCAAGGACAATCCCCCAAAATCAGGGACATCTGGTAACCTTACCTAGTACTTGAATGTTAGTGAATTTTCAGAGACAAACTGCTCAGGTACAAACATATCCCCATATCTTGCCCCTGTTTTATGTAGCTGGGATGAAGAGGAAGAACCTATACTTATATATTTGAAAATTCTAAATACATGTAGAGTTTACCATCCATCACCCCAACCCAACCCCACCTCCTGAAACACCCACTTTAGGAGACACTAAAATATAGCTGCTTAGTGTAACAAGTGAACAACTTTCAGATCTTTTGATTTAGCTAATTTCTTAGCTAGTTAGATTGTTCTGAACATTATTCTCTGAGTATTCATCTCTATTTTGTTGATTTTAACTATTAATATGTTTGGTGGACTAAACGACAGACTTTATCAATGGTCACTGAAGCCCAGCAACAGAGACTGAAATCAGCTGTTATACCTGCCGGATGGGTGAAAATATTAAAAGGTTTGTAAGACTCAATGGCAGAGCCCGCCCCAACTGAATGGGATTGAACTAAATAACTTTCCATCTGTTTGCTTTCTAAAACAGCTCTGGGGAAGGCTCTTCAAGTGCGGTTGACAGAAGGATAGAGTTATAGGTAATATACCCTGCTTTAAACAAACTTTTCTCTATACCAATGTATTTAAAAGGACTTGAATTTTCAAATGAGCTGCCCAGACTAGGCAAGGCTCATCCCCTTCCTGCTTGGAGACTGAAGATACTGGCTTGGTAATAGCATCACATTCCCTTTATGGGATGACATCGCCAAAATTTGGAATTCTCAGTCTCCAATCTGCTGGAAGGGGATGTAAACCATTAGTCTAGACTATACTGGAGGGACGCTATGGAATCTCTGCGTATTCATCTCTAGTTTGTTGGTTTTAACTATTGATATTTTTGATGGACTAACACAATATTCCATTCCCATTCTTGAGGATACAATTCCATTTCAGGGGATGCAGCATCAGACTGAGCTTTTGTCTTGTCACTGACAGTGCTGGAAGAGATCACTGGAATCCACTACAGCACATTTCATGTAAAGCATAGTCTCAGAATGGGCACCTGGTATTAGTTCCTCACCTTCTCCTCTCTGTGCCGTCTCTCCTTTTCTTCAAGTCGGTGCACTTCTGCAAGTTCTGCATTCCGTAACTCCTCAAATGCATACTGCTGGGCTCGCAGGTTGGCCAGTTCCTCCTCCTCCATCACCTCCAGCAGAGCCTGCTCAATTGTCTTACCAACCAAAACTTGCAGCATTGGTTTGACCTCAATGTCAAAGTCAAAAAGCTGAGGGAAAACAAATGAGGGTATTAAAGAACTAGTCTCAGATCACAGATGGTGCTTATTTTTGGGCTAATTTTCTAAAAGATTATTTGCGCAAATTTGCCAGTATATATGCAAAAGGAGAAATTAGGCCTTACCTGCTAATTGTCTTTCCTTGAGTTCTCTCCGGGCCAGGTCAGGACAAATGGGTGATCAATCCGCTCCAGCAGCTGGGGACTGAATACTGACAGCTTTTCCTGACAGCCTACCCAGCTCCCCCTGGTGTCAGAAGGTCAGTCTTATCGTAAAAAAGCAGTGATACTCAAAACTAGTACTAGAAGTCAACGAACTAACTATGAACCCTGCAGACTACGTTAACAAGGAAACAAAGGACCAAGACGAAAAGAACTCCAAGAAGTGGCTTGCCACCCCGATAAGGAACATTCTAGAACCCCAATCAAGTTGGCCTTATCGTGTTTTTTTTTTTTCCTTTTTTTTTTTCCCCCCAAAGGAACCTCTGCCTGCTTACAGGGGAATCCCCAGAATCATCTTCCAACGTACTATAACACAGAGGTATTCCGGCAGAGAGCTCGCCAACAGTCGGCAATTCACGAACACCCCGACGCACTCTCCTTCAGCTCGCAGGGTCGCAGACAGCTAGGGCGGGCCCTGGCCTGACCCGGAGAGAACTCAAGGAAAGACAATTAGCAGGTAAGGCCTAATTTCTCTCTTCGTCTCTCCGGGCCAGGCCAGGACAAATGGGCAGTACCAAAGCAGTCCCTAAAATCGGGAGGGCCCTGCGAGCCCCGCAATAATCGCCGAAGCTCCCACTCTGGCATCCTCCCGTGCCTGAACATCCAATCTATAATGCTTCGCGAACGTATGTAGGGAAGCCCATGTCGCTGCACGACAGATCTCCACCGGCGGAACCAACGCATACTCCGCCCAAGAGCCTGCCAGCCCCCTAGTTGAATGAGCTCCTAGTCCCACCGGAACGGGCTTGCCCTTGGCCCGAATAGCATGCTTTACCCAACGAGCAATAGACGCTTTCGTAGCCGCCTTACCCTTAGCCGACCCCCCGAAAAGGACAAACAACCTGTCGGTTCGTCGGAAAGACTCCGTCGCCTTCAAATAGCTACGCAACACACGACCCATATCCAGCCGCTGAAACGCACGATCCCGCTTTCCACCTGACGGCTCCAAAAAAGTGGGAAGCGAAACGACCTGGTTCACATGAAAACTAGAAACCACTTTCAGCAGGAACGACGGCACTGTACGCAAAACCACTTTTTCCGCCGAAAAATGAAGATAGGGCTCTCTACACGAGAGGGCTTGCAGGTCTGAAATACGTCTCGCCGAGCACAATGCCACCAAAAAGGCTGTTTTCCAGGACAACTCTCGAAGGTGCCCAAGCCCGTTGCCACAAATGGAGGTTCCGTCAATGCCTGTAACACCAAATTCAAATCCCAAGGAGGCACCACGGGCCTCACCGGAGGTCTAATGTTTCTGGCAGCTCGCAGAAAACGTAGCACGTCTGGATGAGAGGAAAGTGGACTACCCTGCACTTTACCTCTGTAGCAAGCCAGCGCCGCCAGCTGCACTCTTAGCGTGCTCAGAGCCAGTCCTTTATCCAGGCCCCCCTGAAGGAACTCTAAGATGTCGGGGAGCTGCGCTCCCCAGGGCGTAACTCGGTGATCGCTACACCACGCTTCAAAAAATCTCCATACCCTAACGTATGCTAACGAAGTGGATCGCCTTCGAGACTGTAACATAGTGTCTACTACAGACTTGGAGTAGCCCCTACGCCACAAACGCTCCCTTTCAAGAGCCAAGCCGTAAGCAAGAACCGATCCACCTGTGGCATGAACACGGGCCCCTGCCGTAACAGGTCTATCCGGATGGGCAACCGCCAGGGAGGAGCCACTAGGAGCCTCACCAGATCGGCATACCACGGCCGCCTGGCCCAATCCGGAGCCACCAGAATCACCGTACCTGCGTGGCTCGCAATCCTTTGAATGATCTGCCCCAAGAGCGGCCACGGGGGAAATACATAAAGAAGCCGACCTTCCGACATGTGCTCCCTGCGCCTGCTGAAGAACCGTGGCGCTTTGGCATTGGACAGGGTCGCCATGAAATCCATGACCAGTTGACCCCAACGCCGCACTATCTCCTGAAAAACTTCGTCGTTCAATTCCCACTCCCCGGGGTCCAGGGAATGGCGACTGAGATAATCAGCTTGAACGTTGTCCTTTCCTGCCATATGCGCCGCTGACAGCGCTAACAGATGGAGTTCTGCCCAGCGAAACAAGAGCTGAATCTCCTCTAGCAACACCGTGCTGCCGGTGCCCCCCTGCCTGTTTATGTAAGACACCGTCACTTGACTGTCGGAGAATACTCACACCACTTTTCCCTTGAGCACTTTGACAAACTCCAACAGCGCCAAGCGCACCGCCCTGAGCTCCAGGCGATTGATCGACCAAGCGCTCTGCTCCGCCGTCCACGTCCCTTGCGCTAAACACGCCAAACAATGAGCTCCCCAGCCGGAGAGACTCGCATCCGTTGTGAGCAAGGTCCAATCTGGGACGGTCAGCGGGACTCCGGCGTACAAGTGGGCCGGGACCAACCACCAGCAAAGACTGTGCTGCACCTCTTCGGGTCACGGTAGTCTCCGCGAAAGAGGATGACGTTGTGGCGAGCAACGGGATAATAACGCCTGTTGCAGAGGATGCATGTGAGCCCTGGCCCACGGAACCAGATCCAAGGCCGCCGCCATTGACCCTAACACCTGTAGGTATCTCCAGGCTGTTGGAGCCTTTATGCGCAGGAACGCCGACACCTGAGCCACAAGCTAGGTCCTGTAAGTCCTTAAGCGCGGAACCTCCCTCTACGGGAATAGTGGTTTTATTAGTGACCATGGAAACTAACGCATCCACCTTGGGCATACGCCACAACTCCCTGTCGTCCTGGGGCATGGGGTACAGTCTAGCCATCACGCGCCCCCCCCCCCCCGTAAGGATGCCTCCGGGCATTCCCATTCGGACTCTATCATTTGCTTAATAATCCTATGTACCAGAAAACAGCGTTGCTCGGAGCGAAAGCCCTGCAACAAGGGATCCTCCAGCGGCTCCTGCTGTGCCGCCGGCAGCACCAAATTTAGAGCCCCTAACGATTGAGCAATCAAAGCTCCTAGCTCTTCTCTACGAAACATACGGAAGACATTGGGATCCTCCCCCGGTCCCAACTCTCCCTCTTCCAACTCACCAGGCCAGGTATCTAAGCCGTGGTCCGAGAGAAGCTCTCCCTCCTCTGCGACCTGGGAGAGGGCACTGTGCACTGCAGTTGCCTCAACTCCCGCTTCCAAACCCTTCTCTCTGAAGGAAGGGCCTTCCCCAGGATCAGACCCCGTGGGCAACACCCCTTGGGACCCCTCTGTAACAGAACCTTGAACCAGCTGAGAGCTTTTCAAAAGATAAGCCTTATGCAATGACAAAATGAAATCTGGGGAGAAGAAGGAGTTCAAGGCCTGTTGTAAGGCAGGAGAAGACTGCTTCTGTGACTGCTGAGGCTCACCCAAGGCTGGAGAAGCTTTTCGTGATTTAGCTTTTTTCTTTTGCGCTATGCTCTGCAGCGCGGGAGAAGCAGCCGGCTCACACAAAATGACCGCCGTTCACGCTCTTTCCAAGGAGCTGTGAGAGGGGGCTAAAAACTCCTCTGAAGCTTTACCTTCCATAGGTAAGCGGCGAACAACAATCCCAAAGGTTAAGACTAGAAGCCCGACAAAAATACATTGTCGTTTGCGCTCTCCACGAACCCCGAGGAAATCGCGAGCTAGAGACCCGGAAACGAGCACCCCCGCTGCTCTCTGCACGCCGAAAAACCAGGGCCCGAAGCAGAAAGACCTACACACAGCCCCCACAGCGGCAACCTACCTCCAGAGTAGCGGAGAGCCTTTTGAAAACAACCGCTCTCCGAACAGATTGCCCCCCCCAAGGGCAGCTGTACCGCCCGGCGCTTTGCCGCTGCAAGCGGAATGCCGGCGGGAACAGCAGTCAAGGAAGGAAGAGGACTCTGGGGCTCCCAGGCCTAATTCCTCCATGCGGATACCTTCTTGTCAGAGAGGCAGGCTCTGCCTCGACAATCCGCTTGACGGCGATGCAGGAGAAGCGAAGATGCCCAAATATATGAGCTCCCTTTAATTAATTTCTCACTGCCGTCCCGTTCATATTGGGGATGATATTAACAGTATCTTTGCTTTTAATCTGCCCTGCTAGGACAGAAAGTATCCCCAAAGAAACCTTTCACCAACCTGGCCCCACGTCTAGACAAAAACCTTCCTCTTAGTTCTCCTTTCATTTAAGTCTTTGCTTCCTTCGTTTTTTGTTTTTTGTTTTTTTTGTATTAAGCAAGAACACCCTATTAGATGCTCTGGGGAGCTGAGCAATCAGACGTCCTATCCAGCTGCTGAGGACTGAAAGACTGACCTTCTGACACCAGGGGGAGCTGGGTAGGCTGTCAGGAAAAGCTGTCAGTATTCAGTCCCCAGCTGCTGGAGCGGATTGATCACCCATTTGTCCTGGCCTGGCCCGGCCCGGAGAGACGAAGAGGAAAATGCCTGTTGTAAAATGAAGTCACCTGTACAAGTAAGCGGTGTGCCAAATAGGTATATACTTGTATGTGATTTGGGAGTAGGCATGTTTGGGAGAGGAGTTTCGTGGAGTGTGGATGGAGTCACCAAGTATGCATGTAGGTTATAATATACACACCTACACAAGTCCTTCAGCCACAAATATTTACACTAGTTCCAGATCCAATGTAAATGTACACAGATTTTATAAAGACACATAGGCCACTATGTGTCTTTATAAAACAGACCTACAGTAGGCGTCTACTTGGCCTCCTGACCTAGATGACCTGTTATGAAATTAACTTCCTTATTAGTAGCTATTTCTCTGGATTCAGGTATGTAGGACAAGATCTGTAAGTGCCATCTTTTTTTTTTACTTTTTAGATAGGATATTCAAAGCATTTTAACCAAACAGCAGACCTGCTAACTGAATAAAATGCGCTGATCGTGATATTCAGTGGCACTATCTGGATAGTAACACCGAATCCAGGCACACACACAAAGGGAAACATGTTAGATCTTATTTTCATGCCAAAAGAATGGGCAAATAGCAACAAAATGTCTCCAATAAGTGCCCTTCCAGTGCCATGGTCCGATTATTACGTAATACAATTCAATATTGTACTTAACACCAAAATACACAAATCACATAAGAGTGAACAGTTCCATCACCGCTTCAAAAAAAATTGATAAGGAAGCATTCCTGAAAGATGCTATTTCTGCACAGAATAATGATAGCGACAACCTGGAATCACTTCTGAATAACTGGAATAACACTCTACAAGCAATTTCTGCCATACCGCAAAGAAACACACCCAAGAAGCTGAGAATCTCACAGCCATGGTACTCCCAATCCCTCAGAACAATAAAAATCTGACTCAGACTTGAAGACATACATGGAGACATTAAAACAATACCGTATACACATCAATGATCTAAAAAAATAATTTTACTCAAAAATACTAATGAAGTCATAAGAACATAAGATATACCATACTGGGTCAGACCAAAATCCATCAAGCCCAGTATCCCGTTTCCAACAGTGGCCAATCTGGGTCATACGTACCTAGCAGTTTCCCCAAAAGACACAGGTTCCTCAATGCTTGTATTGGGTCAAGCAATGATATCATGGGTCCCTTTTAATAATAATTTATGGACCTTTCCTCCAGGAACTTGTCCAAACCTTTTTTAAACCCAGCTACACTAACAGCTTTTACTACATCCTCTGGTAACAAATTCTAGAGTTTGATTACACGTTGAGTGAAAAAATATTTTCTCTTGTTAAGCTTAAATAGGTTACCCTGTAGCTTCATTGCATGTCCCCTAGTCTTTTTATATTCTGATGACGTAAACAATCGATCTACGTTTACCCATTCCAATCCATTCATTAATTTATAGACCTCTATCATATCTCCCCTCAGCCGTTTCTTTTCCAGGTTGAAATGCCCTAACCTTTGCAGCCTCTCTTCATAGGAGTAGCCTTCCATCCCCTTTACCATTTTGGTGGCTCTTCTCTGTATCTTTTCTAATAACGCTATATCCTTTTTAAGATACGGCGACCAGAATTGCACACAATATTCAAGGTACGGTCGCACCATGGAATGATACAGAGGCATTATAATATCCTTTGTTTTATTTTCCATTCCTTTCCTTATGATACTTAGCATTCTATTTGCTCTCTTGGCCGCCGCTGCACACTGGGCGGAGGGTTTTAACATGTTATCCACGATGACGCCTAAATCTTTTTCCTGGGTGGTGGTTCCCAATGTGGAACCTTGCATCGTGTAACCATAGTTTGAGTTGTTCTTTCCTAGGTGCATAACTTTGCACTTGTTCACATTAAATTTCATCTGCCATTTGGATGCCCAGTCTTTCAATTTATCAAGATCCTCTTGCAATTTTCCACAATCGTGGCGTTTTTTTTCCATTTTATGGTTTTATTGAGGAAATCAAACAAACATTATACAGCAAAGTACAGCCGCAAACCATGATAACCTCAAACCTTTCCCCCTTACCCCTCCCTCCCCCCCAATCTTTTATACTGACACCTTCCCAAAAGGTGTGATTTCTCCTTTTTCCACTCTCTGCCATCATTATCATCTCCTTCCTCGTTCCGATCTGTTCATTCCACCGCTGCACAGCCTTATTCCCAAGTGCCCATACTGACCACAGGTACTACAATTCTTAATTTTTAAGTTTTAAGGGGTATACACCAACATCCCAGCATTCCCTTCCAGGCACTCCACCCTGCGCTTCCATAGGTAAACCGTTAGTAGTCAAAAATGTTCCCCACCTCTTGCCCCTCTTCACCTCCCATCTTCAGCCCTCGGGGGTCCCCCCCTCCACCTCCCCCCCCCTTCAGGCTCTTTCCACAGAAGGTATGGACCCCAGGTTCTCTGAAAGCTCAGCAAACTATTTTGATGTCTCGCTGCGAGGCGGTACATCGAACAAAGCTGCCCCATTCTCCCCTGCACCTCCGCCAGTGTAGGTATACATGCGGAGCGCCACTTATGTGCTATCAATCGTCTGGTTGCGGTGCATACTACTCCACACCATCCCTTCCTCTCCTGTTTCATCACCACATTCGTTACATTAAGTAAAGCTAAGCAGGGCTCCAAATGGACTCCTTCCCCACTCACCGTTTGCAACCATTTCATGACTCCGTGCCATAGAAGCCCTAATATAGGACACTCCAACCAAATATGTAAAAAGGATCCCACCGCCCCACAGCCCCTCCAACACTCTGCCCTCCCTCCTTGCCATTTCTGTAATCTCTGTTGTGTCATGTACCAGCGATACAACATTTTATAATTGTGTTCTAAAATGTTGCTAGAGATCACACCTTTAAATAGCCCCTTACAGACTCGTTCCCATTGATCTCCGTCCCAATTTTTGTGGAGATCCACCTCCCACGCCTTACGATGGGCCCACCCATCCCCTCCCCTCCCTCCAAGTCCATTGCCATATATAGCCGAGAAATAAGACCTTTGACCTCCCTCCGCTCAAAAGGCTCATCTATCTCTGCTCGCTGGGGCCCATTCCCCCTCTTTGCAACCAGTTTACAATTGTGCAGAGCTTGAGTATATCTATACCGGTCAGTGTCGGGCAGCTGATACTCCTCTTGTATCTCTGCAAACTGCACCCACTCACCATTCACTTTAAATTGCCCCACCTCTCGCAGCCCCAACTCCATCCACCGCTTAAAACCTGGGTCCGTCAGACCCGGCTGGAATTCTAAATTCCCCACTAACGGTATAAACTTAGATCCCCCGAGACACCGTACCACTTCCTCTGCCATTTCCACCAATAGAACAGTGTGAGTATTACATAAGGGTTCCCCTGTCCCCCTCCAATGGCCTCTCCCCCGCGGATCCAAGTCTGCCCTCTCAGGTCTCTCTCATCCTCCATTCCCTCTCTTTCTATATGCACCCAGTCCACTGAGCCCCTCACATCCCACTCAAACACTGCCCGCACTCTCGCAGCCTCATAGTACATAGATAACAGAGGTACTCCCATTCCCCCATTGTTCTTATGGGCACACAGGATTTTTTTCCCCTACTCTTGGCCTCCGACCCTTCCAGATAAACTTCATCACCCTATCTTGCAGTTGCTTCAAGAACACCCCCGGTACTTCCACCGGCAGATTCATAAACAAATAAAGTAACCTAGGGAACACTATCATCTTAACCAGGTCCCGTCGGCCTAGCCAGGACACTTCATATCTACCCCAGTCATCTAGCTCCCTAAACAGTTTGTTCCTGGCTGGGAGATAATTCGCCCGGAACAACCCTTCCCTAGTATTTGTAAGCTGTACTCCCAGGTAGTGAATACCCGTGTCAGCCCATCTGAAGGGAAACTTCCGCTGTAGTTGGTTCTCTTCCTCGCTGCTTATAGTTAAGTTCAAGATTTCGGACTTAGTGGCATTCATACAAAAGCCCAACACGGCACCATACTCTCTGAGTTCTTCTTGAATGGCCCCCAGAGACCTTTCCAGGTCTGGTAGGAAAAATAGCACATCATCCGCAAAAAGCGAAATCTTATGTTCACTATGGGCCCCCCTCACCCCCGCTATATCCCCCCGTTCCAGTATCCATTGCGCCATTGGTTCCAATGACAGGATAAATAACAAGGGCGACAAAGGGCAACCCTGTCGTGTGCCCCGAAACAGTTCAAACCCCCTTGATAGCACACTATTTATTTTTAAACAAGCCAGTGGCCTTTGATAAATACTTTTGACCCAGCTCAGAAAATTCCCCTGTATACCCATTTTTTCAAGCACTCCAAATAGGAACCCCCAATTCACCCTATCAAAAGCTTTTTCAGCATCTACTGCCAATACAGCTATCCCCTCCCCTCGCGCCTCTCCCGCCCACACTACATTGAAGGCCCTTCGGATATTATCCGATGTGTAACGTCCCGGAACAAACCCCGACTGGTTGGGATGTATTAATTTCCCCAAAAATGGTCCCAACCGGTTTGCCATGACTCTACTAAAGATTTTGAAATCCCCCCCCAACAATGAGATAGGCCTGTATGAACCACATTCAGCGGGGTCCTTCCCCTCCTTATGCAAAATACTAACACCCGCCGTTGAGGGTGGCATTTCTCCCTCACTGCTAGAGGAGTTATACATTCGCACCAGCGGCCCCACTAAAACTCCTGCAAAGACCTTATAGAATTAATTTGTGAATCCATCTAACCCCGGAGCTTTATACTTCTGCAGTCCTTTATCACTGCCAGCACTTCTTGCTCTCTAATGGGCTCAGACAGTTCCTCTGCCTCATCCTCATTAAGTTTAGGAAGCTTGGTCTTTCCCAGGTAGGCCTGGATATCCTTCTCCTCAGTTGGCCTCTCTGGGGTGTATAACTGTTGATAGAATTGGATAAATCTCTCCTCAATGTCCCTTCCTGCCCATAAAGCTTCCCCCTACTACTACTGTATTCCTTGCCCTTAATTTATGGACCTTCAGTGCTAACTTCCTCCCAACCTTGTTGCTAAATTCAAAGCTTCGCTGTTTCAACATATTAAGTGTACACCTAATATCTTGCATGTGCAGTTCATTTAAGTCCCCCCTCAGCCTCCCGATCTCCTGCTTTAGCTGAACATCCCATGAGTCCGTTTTTAGGCGACTCTCCACCTCCCCAATCCTACTCAGAAGGAACTCTTGCTGCTGCAGCTTCATCCGTTTCCGATGCGCCCCCACTGCAATAAGTTTACCCCTTACTACGGCCTTTAAACAGTCCCAGATCATTCCTGCAGAGCATTCCCCCTGTATCATTCAACATAATATACTCTTTGATATCCGCTGTTATCTGCTGCACCACTTCTTTGTCTTCCAAAAGGGTTTCATTTAATTTCCACCATCCCTTATTGGTTCTAAGCCCCCCCTAACTGAAGAGCACACGTCACTGGGGCGTGATCAGACCACGTGCGTTCTCTAATCTCACACTTCCTTACTGCTGATACCAGGGTATGATCCACAAGGATCATATCTATTCGGGAGTACACTTCGTGCACCGCAGAAAAGGAGTAATCCCTCGCCCCTCTATTTAGTTCCCTCCATAGGTCCACCATAGCCTTGTCCCCTCTTACTGCCCCTTTTACCCCTCTATCATCTATCTAATGGTCCAACTGACTCTCTCACAGGTTTTTTGCTACAAATGTACTTGAAAAAGTCTTTATTACGTGTTTTTGCTTCCACAGCAAGTTTCTTCTCAAATTCTCTCTTTGCCTGCCTTATCAATGCCTTGCATTTAACTTGCCAGTGCTTGTGCTGTTTCCTGTTTTCATCATTTGGCTCTTTTTTCCATTTCCTGAAAGATGCTTTTTTGGCAACAACGGCCTCTCTTACCTCACCTTTACACCATGCTGGCAGTTTTTTGGACTTCCTTCCACTTTTCTTAAAGTGTGGCATACAGATGGTCTGGGCTTCCAAGATAGTATTTTTAAACAACACCCAAGCTTGATGTAAGTCTTTAACCTTTGCAACTACTTCTTTTAGTTTTTAAAACTATTTTCCTCATTTTATCATTTGAAAGTTAAAAGGTAGTACTGTGGATTTCCTTACCATCCCTCCTCCATTAATTACAGTGGTGTGCAAAAGTCTGGAATCACTTGTAAATTTGACGTTTTTTCAACTTTGTGACCTTATATCTTAATTTCATTTTCCTCCCAGTGGCTTTTTCTGTGTATCTCATGATAAGTGATAGATTTGGCTATTAGGGCCAAATTTATTAGTATTGGTTTGGCCCTTATTTTCTGAGTTTGTTCCCCATAGTTGTCCTGTTGATAGATTTTCTGTGAAAATCGCATAATGTACATCTTTGGCCAATGATATAGTATTGTAAGTATTGTCATGAGGCTGGTGCCAATAAAGATGCAGAGTTGAAAAGGAACTCTGTTTTTCACAGAGCTCTAGGTGTGCAATTACCTCAAAGCACAGATAGGGGGGGTAGGAGTGATTCTACAGAGGTTAATGAGGCTAGGAGATCTAACCAGTTGCACCTGAAAATGAGCCCGGGAGATTCAAAGGGAAGATCCCTTTATAAACGGAAGCTTAATGCTAGCAAAGCAGAGGCAGAAGCAGATGCAGCCACAGACGCAGACGCAAACGCAGAAGGAGAAGGAACAAGGATTATGGCTGAAGAAGGAAGGAGAAACCTGAAAGAAGGAATCCTCCTTGAGCAAGCCCAAAAGGACAGAATTCACAGAGGTAGAGTTCAGAGGGGCCAAGCCACGAGAGCAACTGTTCAGAGGGAGCCTGCTAAAGAAAGCAGTCAGGCTGGAAGGTATGCCACTCCCTGCTTAAGCAACGTTCCTGAGTCCAAAGCTGAAAGACATATACAGAGAGCCAGAGAGCCAGGCTTGGAGGAAAGCCTGCAGGCATTGGAGTATGCTGAACAAGTTTTACCAGGTACCCGAAGGGAAGGAGTTTCTAACAAAGCTACTGTGTCACTGAAGCATAGAGCTGGAGAATCTGCACCAGGTTTTACTAAGCTTTCAGGAAGTCCAGCACTGCCCAGAAGCTACCGACAGAAAACCTGTTGTCACAGAGACGTGCATGAGAGAGAAGGCTCCAGAGCTTCAAGCTACAGAAACTCAAGGTACGAAAGTTTTATTCCTGCTAATGAAAGCTTAACTCCTAAAAGCACTGCTAAAACTAAAACTCACTTTATAAGAAGAGGAAAGAAACCAGAGTGGTTTGAAGAACTACCAAAAGACTTTAAAGCACAGTCTTATTGGAGGCAAGATAACAGAGACAGTCCATGTAAAGCTGTAACTGCCAGGGACAGCGTGTGCTCTGAGGGGGAAAGTAGTGAGGCAGAATTTATGGAAATAGAAAATGCAAACACTATTCCCATTCCTCAAGACGAAGCTATGGATTGTAGTTTGTGTATGGCTTCTAGCCTAGAATCCATAGCCACCTTGTAAATAAGAAGTCTTGTTTAATTACTTTGCCTGGAATGAATTGAATTCCTCCCTTTAACCTTTCAACTAATTGTGAAGAGATCAACAATTGTTTTTATCTGTTTATTACTGGAGCCTTTATGAACAAAGGACATTCTTTGATTTCCATGGTCTTAATGAACCCTTGCACAGAGGGGAAATAAAAACCTTGTTTCCCTACACTCGTGGCTTAATCATTGTGTTCTCACAAGGAACTGAAATACCTAAAGACCAATCTCCATTTTGGCCTTAAAATACCCCACGCTCCTTGGAAAATAAGTGTGATGTGTAGCGTGCCCTTACCGCCATTGGCCACCAGGGGCGCCACCATGACAGTATGCTTTATAATATTATGGACGTACGCCAGGTTTCCTTCAAATTAATGCATGTGGTCTTGAAAAAGGCCGTTTTTATGTGTCAGTAATGGCTCAGTATTTGATGGGCCACCCTTTGTTCTTGATCACCTGACTGCACCTTGTCAGCATTGAATGAACCAGTCTGACAAGGTGATCATTGGTGACAACACGGTTCCAAGCTGCTATGAGTGACTCAATCAGCTCACGCTTTGATGTCGGATGCCTCTTGGATATTTCCAAGGCCACCTTGTGCCACAGGTTCTCGATTGGATTCAGATCTGGAGACTGTGCAGGCCAGTTCACTGACTTGATGTTGTTCTGCTGCTTCCAGCTGATCACCTGTCTGGAGCGATGGCAGGGTGCATTGTTATCTTGGAACAGGAACTGGCCAAGAAACAGCTGGTGTGCTGATGGCACCAAGCACTTTTGCAGTATGGTGATGTACTTGGCCCCGTTGACCATTCCATCGCCGATGTGAAGATGTCCAACACCACTGGCAGCCATGCAGCCCCAGACCATGATCTTCAAAGGATGCTTCACAGTGAGGTTGAGACACTCAGGCTTGAATTCCTCTCCAGGAAATCTCCTCACATAGGTGTGGGCCTGGTTACCGAACAGGTAGAAGGTGCTTTCATCGCTGAACAGCACATTATCCCACATTTCAGTCGACCAGGTTGAGTGCTTTCTCGCCCACACGATCCAGTTGCGCCTTTGTATGTCAGTCATCAGTGGCTTATTCCGCGCTTTGCAGCCCCGGAGACCAAACTGCAGGCACTGGCGACGAACTGTTGATGAACTGACACTGACCTCACTCTTGTCTGACCACTCTCGAAGTAGCTGAGGAGAGGTCAACTTGTGATTAGTCAGTGAAATGCATCGTAGTGCACGGTCCTGGCGTGATGTTGATGCACGTGGGCGACCTGAACGAGGCTTGTCCACCACTGAACCCGTTTCTTTCTTCTGTACAATCTTAACAGCAGCGCTCTGACTGCAGCCAACTTTCCTGGCTATCTGACGGCTTGAAAATCCTTCCTCGCTCATAAAGGACACACGAACAAGCTCCTCCAATGTCAGGGTCCGAGTCATCTTCATGGTCAATGCAGAAAGTGCAACCCCTCCACCAATTTGATCAGCTCTATCATTACGATATAGTTTGTACCCAGGTATCACTGTCCCACTGGTTGTCCTCCTTCCACAATGTCTCTGAGATACCAATCGTATTTAACTTCTCATGTAGTGCTATATATTCTAAGTCTCCCATATTATTTTTTAGACTTCTTGCATTTGCATACAAGCATTTTAGAGACTTATTTTATTCATATTAATCTGGTTATTGGTAGATAGGGGTAATTTGAAATCTTTAAGCTCTATCTGCTCTGTACTCAAGGGCATTTGGGCTACCTTTGTCTTTATTGGAAGCTCTCTGCTGATGTGCCCTAACTTCATTTTTTTGGTAATATCCTTCAAGGATATATTGTTCTGAACCATGCGCTCTTGGGCGACTGTCAGCTCTCCCCTATTATCTAGTTTAAAAGCTGCTCTCTCTCCTTTTTAAAGATTAATGCCAGCAGCCTGGTTCCATCCCAGTTAAGGTGAAGCCCATCCCTTTGGAAGAGCCCCTCCTCTCCCCAGAATATTCCCTAGTTCCTAACAAATCCAAAACCCTCATCCTTGTACCACTGTCTCATCCACGCATTGAGACTCTGGAGCTCTGCTGCCTTTTGGGTCCTGCGCATGGAACGGGAAGCATTTCGGAGAACGCTACCCTGGAAGTTCTGGATTTCAACTTCCTACCTAAAAGCCTAAATTTAGGCTCCAGAACCTCCCTGTCACATTTTCCTATGTCATTGGTACCGACATGTACCAAGTCACTGAACCGACCTACGGAACTATTCCTCATAGTCCATGATCTAATCAAAAAACCAAGCACAGATTACTCCCATGATAGCGTAATAAATGTGCAACAACTTGCAAATTACTACATTGATAAATCCAGACGCATAACTCTTAATGAACGAAATAACAATATGGAGCTCATTCTCTCTGCACAGCACTGATCAGATAGGTCAATATATTAAATCCATCAACACAACGACATCACAGCCTGACCCATGTCTAGTAAGCTGGATTAAAATAGCCATGACTGAGCTACCACCCTACATCCAGAAAGTTGTCAGTCTGTCTATCACTGTCCCAAGGTCTATTGCCAAAGGATCTAAAGGAAGCCACCATCCACCCAATCTTGAAAAATTACTCACTTGACAGGCACAGCCCCAGCTCATACAGACCAATATCAAGTCTTCCTTTTCTATCTAAAGTAATAGAAAAGTCAGTGCAGAGACAACTACAGGATTTAATAGACACAAATGCCCCACTTGATCAACACTAATATGAATTCCGAGTGTACTATTTATTTATTTAACAAGTTTTTTATACCGCCTTTTCCTTCAATCAAAGCGGTTACAAGAAATACAAAGGTTATAAGTAAGGGAAACATATACAGAATAAACATAACATCACAGTAGTAAAGTAGAAACCCTACCCATGGAGTAGAAACCCTGCTAACCTCCCTATTAGATAACATCATCCAAGGAATTGAAAATACAAAACAAGCTTACATACTCATATTCCTTGACAGAACATCTGCCTTCGATTCTATAAATCATGAAATTCTGATCAACCGTCTAAAGCATCTCAGAATAAGTGGCACCATAATTGAATGGCTTAAATCCTACCTAACTAACCACACGCAACAAATCAAATTCAATAATACACTCTCCAAACAATTCAATCTGACCCAAGGGGTCCCACAGGGTTCTGCATTATCTGCATTACTATTAAACATCTATATCCGACCAATCTGTGACATAATCCACAAACACAATGTTGACTACAGAATTTATGCAGATGACATCATGCTATTCACAACTTTCAATACACTAAACCCAAACTATGAGATAATAGTCAACTCAGTGAGCCTATCAATTAACCTAAAAAAGCAGAAGTCTTGATCTCCAGAAACAAATCATTCTCACCGCCCCAGCAACTTCAAGTAGATGGTGCCTCCTTCTGAATCAAAAAGGAAATAAAATATCTGGGTATACTACTGGATCAGAACCTAACATGATAAAACACATCAACATAATAACGCAAACAATATATAACAAGATTCGAATGATACAAAATCTAAGACCCCTCCTATCTACAGATGACTTCCACACAATAGTCCAAGCATTTATCTGCCCAAACTTTGATTTCAGTAACATTATTCTACAAGGTCTACCCAAACAAACACTGAAACCTCTCCAAATGGCACAAAACACGGTGGCTCATACTATAATGAAAGTCTCAAGAACCGAACACATAACCCCAATCCTGTGCCAACCACATTGGCTGCCGGTGTCTCAAAGAATCAAATTCAAAACGATACTGACCACATTTAAGACATAAACAACATTGCACCAACATATCTGAATTCACAACACCACCTTGATTATGTGATAAAGTGGTATATAAAACCAATAAATAAATAAAATTAAAAATACTTGGTTAAAATCAGGCTGGTCTGTAGGCGGATTGGGGGTAATGCGGATTGCTATATGGTTAGCGGCGATTTTCAGCCGCTACTAGTTAAAGTTAGGTCATTTGACTGTCCTAACTTTAACTCACTAAGCTATCTGGTCAGAAGCTGAATATCACCACTAACCAGATAACTACACGCTGACTGGTGAACCCAGATATTCAGCACTGGATACCGGATAAGTTCCAGTGCTGAATATTCAGGTTTAAGTGCTTTAAACAGCCTAGCTGCCTTCATTGAGTATCCACTTTATTGAGGCACAACATTACAGAGAAGCAAAAGAGATACATACAGTAAGCAAGACAGAAGCAAACTTGCCAATTAGGGTGGCATGAATAATACATGAGCCACACTGCATAGTAAACACATTACCTAAGCATAGCAATAGCTGTCAGCAATACACCCCATTAGCAGTTCATATGACCTAGACCAGTGGTTCCCAAACCTCTCCTGGGGGCTTCCCAACCAGTCGGGTTTTCAGGATATCCACAATGAATATGTATGAGGTAGATTTGCATGAAGTGGAAGGCAGAGTATGCTAATCTCTCTCATGTATATTCATGGTATGGAGGAGTGGCGGAGTGGCCTAGTGGTTGGGGGCAAGGTACTTCAGGCCAGAAGGTCGGGAGTTCAAATCCCACTAGAGGACAGCAACCTTGGGCCGGAAGGACTGGGGTTTCTAGTCCCACAGGTGCTCCTTGTGGTCTTGGGCAAGCCACTTAACCCTCCATAGCCCATGTTCCCTGTAAATAGTTATCTCCAAGTTATAATGCCCTGTTCAATGTAATTTCAGTTTGTTCAATGTAAACCGCACTGATGCAGAATAGCGCGGTATATAAGAGAATGTAAATAAAATAAATAAATAAATAAATGGTGGATATCCTGAAAACGTGACAGGCTGGGGAACCCTCAGGACAGGTTTAGGAACCACTGACCTAGACATTATCCCAGTGTAGAAGATATACAATAAAAGCTAACAAGGAAAAGGTTGAATTCACAATTCATTATACAGCACCATTAGATAGTCCATAGTACATCAAGAATCTGCCCCACATAGCATGATAAACATCTACTTTCCCACTGAGAGAATAAGTAAGTTTTTCAGTACGAACCACTTCAAACAATTGATTATTCCACACCTCTAATAAGAGAGGTTTCTTCCTAAGTCCAGCTGTAGTAAACCTGGCTGATAGCAGCATTTATGTAACCACAGACCAGTACTTAGATGACACAAATTGTGTTCCCCAGTGGCTCAACAAGACAAGTTCTGGGTCGGATGGAGGGCCAAACCAATAACCTGCAATATCTCAGAAAAGACATTTTTTATAAGTTTTACAAAAATGAACAGCTCCACCTGGCATGCAATTGAGTGCCCAGGCGACCACAGTTCCTCTAGCAACAAAGATCATAGTTTGGGTCAAGTCTATGAAAAAAGACTGGGAATTTATAAGTCCAGTGTAGATCTGCCATCCTCCTACAGATAGAAATTTGGTGAGCCTGAGACCAAAGAAGGAACCAGTCTCCTTCATCTACATTAATCAATAATTTAGTGTTGCATTGGTCAATTAACATTTGTAATTAACATCCCTCTATATGGTTCAACAACCCCTGACATATCATTGAGAAACCTTTGAGTTTGGGATGTTGCCTATATAGGGCTTGTTCTAAAGCATTTGCCCAGTGAGGTATCCATGCTTTAGCTCTAATGCTCAGCAAGGCTGCTTTGAGTTTGTCATAAATCAGCTGTGTATAAACAAGTATATCATATTTCATCACCAACAACTGAAAAGCTTTGATTTGTTGATCATAGCTGCCCATATCTTTCAACCCTCTTTTCTCCCATTGTTTCAGGTTTGTAAAGAAGGAAATATGGGAGCGATACAAACCAAAACTACTACTATTAAAACCCAAACCCCCCCAAAACACTGAACATCTGAAAGGACCAAGCTCAAGAGCCCGAAAAACTCCACTCTACAATGAAAGAAAACAGAAAAGATACAGTGTAATCATGATGGGAGATATTCTGAGACTCCCAGCCTACATTCCAGCTGCAAAATCCCCCAACAACCTTCTTTACCTGTTCCCAGCAAGTGAAATCCAGAAATCCATCCACAAACCACAACCACACAGAGATAAAAGATTCACCAAACCATTCAAACATCCATTCAATGCCACTCCTTGTGCTAACATTTTTCCATATGCTGTCCATAGTCTGAATCTGAACAAAGCCCAATAATCTTTCAATTATGCTGCAAGCATCCCCAGTCTGAAGTTTCAGTGAAAGTAATCACCAAAGGTGAGCACCATCCAGCACTGAGGCAGCACACTTGATAGGCCATGAGGCCAGGAAGCTGTAAGTTCAAACAAGGTTGACTTGCACTCACAAAGGGGAGCCTGCAGATTCTCAGTCTGGTGCAAGGAGTGGTCGCAGAAACTGGCATCTATCTACATATCTCTCTCTCTCACCAGGCTCCCTAAACATGTAAAAATAAAGAATCAAAACAGTCATATCACACACTGAGAGTTGCACTTCAGTTTGGAAGTGTCACCACAGAAAGCACAAAGCAAAGAAATAAGAGGCAATCAGAATTCAATAAATAGGGAGAGAGAAATCAAATAGACACATAATATCACACAAAGAGAGGACCCAGATACCCTTGCAAGAGACAAAATACCTGTCAACAAGAGAAAAAGAGGGGGAACCACAAAATGCAGAAACAGAAAAGACAGTGACCTGACAAAAGGAGTGCCGCATCTGTCCAGGCATTCAGCATGTGCTCCCGTAGGCAAATCTCAAATGCATAAAAGGTAGCAGGCAAATTGCACCAAATAAAGGGGAGGAAATCCAATCTGTGCTTCTGAATCGCCGTCTGGTGCTGACAACAGTTTCAAGAAGGTCTCTGCTTGGCTGACCAGCTTGCAGACCTTGGTGGTACCACTGGCTGTTATCTTCACTTTTGCCGGATACATGACTTCCTTCTTTCAGAACTCCTTTTTGATGTTTGCAAACTCTTGCCGCTTGCATTATATCTTTGCCAAAAAATCTTGAAAGATAAAAGTATGAGCTCTGTGATGAGTTATTGTGCCTGCTTTCATAGCTGCTGCCATGACCCAGATCTTGTTAGAAAAGTAATGGAGGTGAAGTATGAAAACATGTGGACACCCATGATCCTTTGTTGAGGGACCCAGGGATCTATGCGCTTTATATGGAAATTACACTTACCTGGTAATTGATGTTCCTTGAGGGAGTACAGTTCAGTCCTCCACCACTGGGTAGTGCACCTCCTCCTGCAACATGGAGACTGGACAAGTCAAACTTGTGACATCACCGGGTATATCCTGCTGGTCTTCTCCCATGATCCCCCAGTGACCTACTGTCAAAGCAGACTCAAAGGAGCAAACAAACAACCAGTTAAAGTACTAAATACAAAGCTATGCTCAAACTTCAACTTTAAAATCACAGGGCCCCAAAAAGAAAGGCCGAAAACACCCTCCTCTGTACCCCTGTCCCCCTGCGCACCAAACAGCGGAAGACAGAGAGCTAGAAGGAAGGAGAACTAAGGAAGAGTATAGGCAGAAAAGGTTGCTCTCGCGATTACCTGCCAATCAGAACCCGTTGCCGACTCTAGGATCCGAAAGCATACTCGGAACTGACGCCTCGCGTCTGAAACATCCATCCCCGGGCGGGAATGAGGACTGAACTGTACTCCCTCAAGGAACATCAATTATCAGGTAAGTGTAATTTCCATTTCCTTATCGGTCCTACAGTTCAGTCCTCCACCACTGGGATGTACCAGAGCAGTAATCATTGGGAGGGACCTATCCAGTCGGCTCGGCCCCTAAACGAACAGAGCAGGCACCGACCCCAGCCCGCTCCTCACGTCAACAGGCGGTAAGCCAACCAGGAAGACACGACCGAGAGCCCACTTGGATCCTCTTCACTGGTGAAAACAGCACAGAACTCTGCCCCAAGCAGTGCTAGTGCTTCAGAAAGACAAACTCGCCATCGCAAACACACTGAACGCCCTAGAAACAGACCTACTGAGAAGGCTACCGGAGCTCCGTCTGAAAAATCCGCTTGAGCTCCCCCTTGGCTCTCGACCCCACCAGGGTGTCAAGTGTTAGCAAACGCTGCTCTCCCGCAGAACCCGCCTCCACGGAGGGACAGGCAGCGAAGAGACCTCCCAGAAAGCGACAGAACCTCACCTAAGGTCCAAGGAACGCAGGTTACAAGCAAAGTGTTCTTGCGTAAGTCCCAAACCGACAACTAGACAGGCACAGCCGGATTCCACGAGGGAGAACGGAACCGAGGTCCATCCAGACAGAGGTGGGAAGCAAAATGAGGGAAATGGAAAAACCACCAGCGTCAAACACCCTATTTGTCACACCTCTTAAGGGCTTTATTCTTTGCAACACAAAGTAGCTCTACAGCTATGTCCTGGACCAGTTGGAGTCTTTTTAATTGAGAATGTGGAATGCAGCTAAGCAATGAGTTGCAATAAACCAAGCGTGATCCACCAAGGGCATATAAGAGGGTGTCAAGTGCCCCAGAGTCCAGCGTTTTTTCAGAAGATGTGGAGTCTTACATGGTGTGACAAAAAAGAAAGGAGACTCTGGTAGCCACGCCCACGACGCAATGCCAGTAGGCCAACCGCTTACATCACCTGGATATGCCCTCCGGAATTGGAGGAACCATGCAGAAGTAGCAATCGCCGACGTGATCCATGGGCCCTCTCCAGATCATTGGAACCGCAAAAGACTTTGATGGTCTTTTCCCATCCATCCACAGCCTGAGATCTGCTACACATGTATTGCAGCATATGTGTGGCGCCTAGCTTTTATCCTGATCTTTTATTCTGCAGCCAAAATATAAATTGTAGGCTTTCTGAACCGCCACAGTCATATGCCATTTTTGTGATGTAAAAGTCACATCACCACAACTAGAGCAGAAATTATCTGCATGATTAACACCAGGACGAGGAATCGCCAAATATGCTGTGAGTGACCTATCGGTATAAAATAAATATGTCTTTTTTTTTTTTTTTTTTACTGTCAAGCGAGGCAAATTTAAGTAGTGACTGCATCAACTGGTTTTGGACAGTTATTTCGATTGGTTGCAAGTAAAGATTATGCAAGCTCACGCAAATGTTGCAGAATACACTGGTAATGGTCCCCACTGACTAATGAAGAGCACATATCTTAGCAACCAGACCCAGTCGGCCATTTTCACTATGACCTCTGAAAGGCATAGAATGGACCGGGCCACGGCCCCGTACCAATGCGTCGACGCTATCCAGTAGCCTCATATGTCCTCTGCTAAACATCGACCCGTCGCCGCAGACTGACAGGTCGCCATGAGGTCCAATATGGGCTGACCGCATCTGAGCACACGCGGCGCGCACACCGCCTGATGCAATCTCACTCTTCCGGCAAACACTCGGACCCCGCTAAGGACATTCGCCACCACAGTGTCCCCACCGAAACGCAGGCCGCCAAGGCTTCAACCGCGCACACTGTCCCTTCGCTCGGGCCACCCTGACCACCCGACCGACTCCACCCTGCCGATCGAAATAGGCCACCATCCCGGAGATCTCAGACAGCACCTACAGCGCTCGATCCGCTACCGTGTCCGTGAACGCCTGCCACGGCTGACGTACCGCGTACCGTTCCAGTCAGACGATGGAACACTGGGCGTGCTGCGTACACTAAAACGCCTTGTACCTAAAGGATCCCCAAAATGTAGCTGAGTCTAACCATGCTCCGGCCAAGCTCCCGGAAGAAAGGGACAGAACCTTATAAAAAAGAAGTGGGGACAATTAGGAAGGCTTTCCTGTTTGATTAATCTTTTTTTTTTTTTTTTTTTTTCCCTTTTTACAACTGCATAAGGGCCACAAGGCACACAACCGAACAGGGCATTGTCCAGAGAACGCAAGGCCCCTCCTCCAGGCTGACTCCACAGCCTAAACCGGCAGTCACCTTGGCTGATGCCGAGCAGCGCGGAAGCCAACTTGTAAGCCCAGCATATGAAGTATGCCTACTAGTACAGCATTCCACAATGGAGGGACATGTAACCGAACGGCTTTGAATATGAACCTACAGATATCCCGCGCTTGCTCCAAGACAAGCACTGTGCAGCCTACTGGTCTTCTCGGAGCACCGCCACGACCCGAAGACCTAAACCAGCCAGCAAAAGACGACGTACGCTGGGCCCGAAGGAACCTGGTTGAACGGATCCCAGCACTCCCTGTATTGTTAGGATCGGAGCCTCCCCCCAAGGACTCAGTCCTGGCTGGAACCGGCTGAGCATAACTCCAGGCCCTGTGGCGAGCCCCCACGAAGAAGTGGGACGCAACGATGCCTTGAGGAAAGGGAAGGCCCAATGGGTGAAGCAAGTTGCTAGCCGACCAAGGGAGTAAACCCCACACGCGCACCTCAACGGAAGGTCGGAAGAACAGAGGATTCTGGTCCCACAGGTGCGCCTGCTAGCCTTTAACAACATACACCTCCGCAGGTACAAAAAACTTAAATTGTGAGCACCTTCAGGGGTAAGGGGAATAGACGACAGCCTCCGACTGTTGACCACCTTGTCTTGCACAACAGACAGCAGCACCCCACCAAACAAATGATTGGGAATATATGACCTCAGAACCCCAAGACAGAGGTAAAACAGTAGAACGTGCAGTGGACGTGAATTTCCAGATCTGCCAGCCCCCCTGCCCACATTGAGAAGAGGCAGAGAAGAACTGGACCGGCGGATCTGGAGGGGTGCCTCCTGGACAGCCGGGCCATCGAAGGGAAAGCTGATGACTGAGGCCCAAACTCCTCAGGATGGCCCCGTCTTGCATTGGCAACCCCATGCAACACCATGACAACCCCGCTCACGATATCCCAAGCGATCTCTGTCATTGCTGCAACAATCACCTGAGCATGAGATCACAGACGGAACACGGACATGCAGACGCACTCAAGGAGAGTGCACCTAAGAAGTATGAGCCTATCCAACATCCAGCACCACATGTCCAGGTGTCCCACTCCTGTCACCCAAAACACAGGACGCTTGAACCTAGGTGACCGTCATAGCAAAGACAGGGAGGCCTGACTGCCGCTATCAACCCTTCCAGGACCCTGGAACACTAAGCCCCGGACTGTGCCATCCAGCAACACTTCTCACGATCCCCAGCAGGGGCCTTTCCCCAGATGGCCCAGATGGGCAGTGTTCCCGCCAAATGGGCAAGCTGCGCTCTGATAACATAGTGCAGAAAACCAAATCAAAGTGTCTTAACCTAGCTAATTTTTGTCTAATAGTGATCATTCATAATATCAGCCAGGCTCAATCATAACATTAGTATTAATGATCTCTAAAGATTGAAGAGTTACTAATGTAACACTAATTGTTTTTTGTTTTTGTTTTTGTTTTTTTTAAAGAGCTTCAAAGGCGATCTTGGAAACTACAGACCAATGAATCTGAGTTCAGTGCCAGTTAAATGATAGAACTTGTTCTGAAAAGCAGCACCAAGCTGTCTTTTCAAAGGGTTAATAAACATGTGAGTAAGCCAAATGATATGTATCTGGATGTTTTAGAAGGTACTTGACAAAGCCCCTTATGAACTTCTCCTGAGGAAGGAGATGATGTGCTATTATAGAATGGGAAATGGATCAAAAACAGGAACACAATAGGACTAAATGGCCAGTTTTCTCACAGGAGACCCGTAAATAGTGGAATGTCTCGGGATCTGCACTGGAACTGGCATCTGGTAACATCTACTGCACTGAAATGATCTGGAAAAGAGATCAGCTAGCATGGCGATCAAATTTGCAGATGGCATAACAACATTTAGAGGCTGTCTGCACAATTTCCAAGCATATAAACATGGAAATAGCATCCTTACGTAAATGACAATTTCAGAAAGGGCTCAATTTGTAGGTGGTTGTGCCGCCGATGACCCTGAATGGTCAAATCCTAGCACGGAAACCTGCTGCTGACAGACGTCGCTAACTGCCAGAATGCAGACAAAGGTAAAGGCACCCCCCCAAGAAGTAAAACCCAAACCAATCACATTGCATTCAAAGAACTATAAACTATCATGAATTTAAAAGGAAATTAAAATTAGAATTAAAATTAAAAGTAACAGCAAAAGGAAGTCCTTATCTGGGTGTAGCCGCGTGGAACAGCGTCGTCTGCTCAAACGCGGGGCTGCTCCACTCTCCGCCACGAGGCCTCAGCCCTGCCGAGAAAATGGCGCCAATCCGAAGCAGGCCCGTTTGGCGCCAAACACCACAGAGGCGGCAAGAACTCAGAGCCCCTCCATGCGGACTCGAGAGACTCCCTTGTGGCATCGGGATGCAGCAGTTACCCCGCTGTAGCTGCGGGGTGAAGAGCTGTCCAGACACGCTGCTGCCTCGCGCCACCAGAAGTAGCAGACGCTGCGAGCCCCGGCCCACCGGCTAAAGAACCTCGAACGGCCTGAGGCTCCCGCCGCGATGGGAATCTGCCGCATGGACACTGCCAAAATGCAGGTGTTTCACAGAGCTCTCCCCCGTACAGTCCTGGGGGAGAGATCATCACCGGGCACAGAGACCGAAGAATCCCAAGCAGAGAGGCTAGCTGGCAGCGTGAACTTTGAAAAGGGACAGAACCCCCCTTTACACTAAGGCAGACTAGGTGAAAATAAATAAAGTAAAAGTAAATTAAATTAAATGAAAATGAAAATGAATTCAATTTACAGGATTACACCTAAAGAAGGGCAAAAGAAATGCAAGGTAAATCAAATCCTGACTAACTGCTCCTAAACTGCTTCTCAAGTGAGCCCAGCACCTAGGCTCACTACGTCCTCATGCTGCATGGAGACTGGACACACTGGGGGATCATGGGAGAAGACCAGCAGGATATACCCGGTGATGTCACAAGTTTGACTTGTCCAGTCTCCATGTTGCAGGAGGAGGTGCACTACCCAGTGGTGGAGGACTGAACTGTAGGACCGATAAGGAACCAGCAAATGCTGCCCGATAACTGGTGTAAACGGCATGATCTGAGGCAGTCAGTCTGTAAAGAATTTCACCAGTCTGGGCCTTCCACTGACTCTGGAAGACCACAATTTGCCAATTGTTCCTTCAGATGTGGTTCTCCAAGTCATCCTATTTTTCTTTCAGAGATCAAAGAGATCATTCAATTTTATACAATTTCTGTGCAGTAAATGTCATGGAATCACCTATATCTCCCACTCTCTCTTCAGCTTATCCCAATTGGACTACCATCTCATTCACCATTTCCATGAGTTGTGCCACTTTATTAACCCCATCACAAATCTTTCGTTCAAAGAGGTCTTTACCTGCTGAGCCAATTTTTGCATCAATCCTTTATAGATTGTATTAGCTCAGGTGAAAGAGGCAGGCAATTAGTGTCCTTTTATCCATTTTCAGCTGCATTCAATTCATCCAGCACCATTTTGGAATCTGGTCTGACACTTTTTGTTGATGGCTTATTCAGCATTTTCTTCTGCTTGCTGGCTTCTTCTGACTAATTTGCTGCCAGTGAGCTGCAGTCACTATCCTTAGCGGAAGCTTTAGACATAATTTATTGAGTTTTGAGAAGTGCAGCCCAAAGAAAGTATGAAATAAATATCGCAGCTCATGGGAACACTTCTCTACCACATCTAACGCCCAGCACTGTGTCATGTGAACTCATAAATGCCATCTTAAATAACCAATTCACTTAGGTCATTAAAATGTAATTTTGGTATTAAAACAGGGGCAAATATCAGTTATTTTTCGGTCATCAAACTAGTAAGCAAAAACATTGCTGTGTGCAGAAATGTTAATCAGTCATCATAAAAACAAACTCTCTTCAACCTACCCCCAATTACACACATATATGAAAATGCAGAAATGGATAAAGATAAAGCAGAATTACTTAAAAAATATTTCTCTTCTCTATTCACTGATGAAGGGTCAGGAGTAGGGCTGCAGAAAATTACACAAATAGGAATGGAAATGAGGTAGACCTTGAACAATTTTTAGAAGACTGTGTACATGAGGACCTAACTAAACTAAAAATAGACAGAGATGATGGGGTCTGATGGGATACATCCAAAGGTACTGTAAGAATTTAGAGAAGTTCTAATGGCTCCGCTGTCTGACTTCTTCAATGTCTTATTAGAAATGGAAGTTAAGTTTTCAGTTATATATAAACCGCCATGAATGGTAGAAAGGCAAGATAAAAATAACTTTAAATAAATAAGTGGTCCCAAAGGACTAGAGAAGGGTAGATGTGGTCCCTTTACACAAACGTGGAAGTAAGGAGGAGGCTGGAAAGTACAGGTTGGATAGTCTGAGCTCTATGGTAAGTAAATTAATGGAACTGCTGCTAAAACAAAGGATAGTGCAGTTTCTGGAATCCAATGGTTTGCAGGATACAATGCAATATGGTTTTATTAGAGAAGGGTCTTTTCAGGTGAATCTGAATATTTTTGACAGGGTGATCAGAGAGTTCAATTGAGGGACAACACTAGATGTGGTATACTTAGATTTCAGCAAAGCTTTTGAGATGGTTCCGCATAGGTGGCTATAAATAAACCGAGTGCTTTTAGATGAGCCCTAAAATGACTGTCTGGGTTAGAAACTAGTGGAATGGGAGGCAACAGAGGTTAGTGGTAGTTAGCATTCACTCTGAGGATAAGGGCATTACTAGTGGGGTGCCACAGGGATTGGTCCTCGGTCCTGTTCTATTTTTTTTATTATTTCTTTATTCACATTTTCAAACAAATTACAACAAAAGCAAAAATTACAATTAAAATGATAATCCTCTTTAAACATAAAAGCAAAAAAACAAGGCTTTAACAGCCTACCCCAAACTTACTCCTCCCTTCAACATGCGATCATCAAAAAAAACCTTATGAAATGAGCACAAAAAAGGGGGATCTGCAGGGGCTATGACTCCACACCAGCTCCTCACCATGTGATAACATGATGGCATATCTACATTACCCCTTAATTTACACCATACTGTGCTTTAGAGATGTAAGTATTAAGGGGTTTCCACGTGAGGAGGGTGGAAGGCATGACAGTTGTGCCATACCGTGCCATTTGTTCATATTTGCAGCATAAGCACAAACGGTTCCACCATTCGTGCCAGCTAAGCTCTGCTGTATGTTTCCAGTTTGCAATAACGAGATGCAGAGCCACTCCCATCATGAAGCCAAATAAAAAATGACAATCCTTCTGTAATGACGAGATGCCAATTGTTGACCGAAAAACGACCACAGACCAGGAGAAAGTGGCACTGAATCCCAAGACCTCTTGGATTCAGTTCCAAATCTAAATCCAATAGGACTGAATATTAGGGCAGTCATATACCACATGTCTTAAAGTGCCAACATCACTCTGACAAGACAAACATTAATTTCCAACCATTTTATCCTATTTAGCAACCTTTATCGGGGTAAAATGAGCTCTGTGCGCAAAAAAATATATAGCTTGTGAAATAGAGGCAGACTGAGATACTCTATTTGTATTGCTCCAGAATTTTATCCATGATTCCGGAGGAGTCTCCCCTGTATCATGTTCCCATATCCGCTGAGCACCAATGGACTGTGGGGTGTGGTTCTGAACGACCAATTTATAATAGTAAGAAGCCACCCCAGTAGCCATTTGGGCTGAACCTATAATGTTCAACAACCCCCATTCTTCAGGTAAAGATTTAATGCCAATAGGGGATTTCTCTATACAACATCTCAGCTGAATCCACTGTAAGTATAAGGATTTAGGCAAATCAAACTCCCGCTGTAGACAAGCAAAAGGCTTCCACTTGCCATCTAATACCAGTTGTCCGATGGCCCAAATACCCCTACTGAACCATTGTTGCCATGCAAACGGACTTTGATGAATTTTTAAGAAAGGACTGTGCCAGATGAGGATTAGTTTTGATAAGCATTCCTCCTTAGAAATTGCCTTCGCTAGCTGCTTAAAGGCCCTTAGAGTGTCTGCTATTACCCTGTGAGACTTCAACCTCTCAGAAGACACCATGCCAGGGAGGAGTTTTAAGGGGAACGGAGCACTTAATCTCTCTGCCAGGTCAAGCCATATTGGGCGTTTTCCCCCAGCCCCCTCCACCCATTTTGAACCTTGTTTTAGTAGAAAAGTGCAATGGTAGGCCTGAAAATCAGGGAAGTTCACACCCCTTCCTCTTTTTTAGACTTAAGCTTCCTAAGAGCAATTCTAGGCAATTTATTTTTCCATAAGAATTGGACAAGGGTCCTTTCAACTTGACAATAAGTGTTACTTGTAAGAAAGACTGGTAACATTTCTAACACATAGTTCACTTTAGGTGTGATAGTCATTTTTATTGCTTCAAGACAACCCCACCAAGAAAAATAGACCGGCGACCACTTCGCAGTTATATTACGAACCGCAGAAAGGAGCTCCCCTTCATAAACAGTAAAGTTTCACCAAGTGGATAGCAATAGTGGACTCCCACATACTTCACCATTTTAGGCTCCCACACAAAAGGAAAATCTTTCAGATCCGCCCTACAAACCCTTGAATTTAAAGGGAACACTACAGACTTTGACCAATTGATTTTACTGTATAACCTGATAATCCTAAATATTGATCTATCAACTCTAGAATAGCCGGTATAGAGCTGGGCATGGTAAACAGCAGTAAATCATCAGCAAATGCAGAAAGTTTAATTTCCAAGTCAGCTATAGACACACCTTTAACCGCAAGGCTTTGTCTTAACAATAGGGCCAAAGGTTCCAAGGCCAGATTGAAAAGGATGGGTGAAAGGGGCCAAACCTGACGGGTGCCACGCCCCAAAAGAAAATCTTTAGACTGAGTCACATTCACAGAGATATTAGCACTTGGTCTCGCATACATTAGTTTGATCAATTTACAGAAACCCTCGCCAAACCCAAACCACTTCAGAACAGCAAACAAGAAAGGCCACTCCAGTCGGTCAAACACTTTCTCTACGTCTAGCGATAGTCCCACAGGTGGGCCCTCTATTCTTTCTGCATCTTCCAAAATGTGACACAACACTCTAGCATTATCAGCTGTGGAGCGTCCCTCAGTGAAGCCACATTGGTCCGGATGTATCAAAGAAGGGATCAATTTGGAGAGACGACCAGCTAAAATGGCTGCAAACATTTTATAATCTGCATTTAGTAAAGAAATTGGGTGGTAGTTACTAACCAACTGAGGGTCCCTCCCAGGTTTTCCAAGAACCACAATATTTGCAGAGGCAAACTCTCCAGTCTGGGCCTCCGCTTCCAAAAGAAGCCTGTAATATTGTTGAAGATAAGGGCCTAAGATTTTGGAAAAGCTTTTATAAAATTCAACCGGAAGGCCATCCATGCCAGTGGCCTTGCCCACTTGCATAGAGTTAATAGCCTGGATAATTTCCATGACTGTAACCTGTTTGTCTAGTCCTGCCGCTATATCCTGGTCTAACACCGGCCTCTGTGTATTGGCCAGTAATCTATCAAAATCCTCCTCAGAGAAATCTATCTCTGGGGAGTATAACTAAGCATAAAATTGGCGAAAGGCCTCTGCGATATCAGAGTCCTTGACAATCAATTGTTGCACCTGAGGATTTCTCAAAGCAGTGATGCAAGAAGCTTCCTTATAGCCTTTTAACGAGTTAGCTAGTAACCATCCGACCCTGTTATCTTCCAAGTAATAATTGCCCTTTCTGCACTTGAATATTCTGTGAAGCCTCAGTAGTCAAAATCGAGTTATATTTAAATCTAAGATACTGTAACTGTATCAGAATATTAGGATCAATTTTCTGACCTATGATGTGTTCTCCCACTTTAATCTGCTTGTCTAAAACTTCAAGTTCTGCTTTACGCTGCTTGGCCTGTCGTATAGCAAAACTGGTAATGGTGGCCCGCATATTAGCTTTAAAGCCTTCCCACCACGCCCAACCCAAGGTATCCTGAGGTAAATTAAACTGAAAATACTCCTCTATAGCCAACAGGATAGTTTCCCGGAACTCCTGGCTGCCAAGAAGAGTTCTATCAAAGTGCCAGTGTGAATGAGATGGGCCACTCGTTGAGTCAAATAGGATGAATGAGATTGCAGAATGATCAGAGATATGAGCTGCATGTATATTGGACTCACTAATTCTAGAGCATAGTCCTTTGGAGACTAGGAAATAGTCTATGCGTGATACCATGAAAGGGAGAGAAAAAAGTGTGTTCTTTGTCCATAGGGTGTTGCAACTGCCATATGTCTATCAGTCCCAATTCTTGCATTAGAGACAAAAGAACAGGGTGAGTTTTGGTTATTAGTTCTCACTGGACTCCTGTCTAACAAGGGGTCAAGTACGAGGTTGAAGTCCCCCCCCCCCTTTTGTGCCAAGGCCGCAATGGAGCTAAAGAAGGCAGGGCAATCTATATTAGGAGCATATATATTAATTAAGACCAGTTCTGTGGATCCTATTTTAAGGACAACCATTGCCCACCGCCCTTCTGTATCAGATCTAGTTTGTATTACAATGAGGGATAGAGATTTCCTTACTAGGATGGCTATCCCATTTTTTTTTGATTGGCAGCAGAAAAAGCCACTAGTGAAAATGGTTTTATATCTAATTTTAACGACTCCTTCACATTTAAATGTGTCTCTTGTAACAGTAGGATGTCAGCACTTTCCTTGCGTCCATATAAAAATATCTTTTTCCTCTTTATGGGATTGTTAATGCCCTTAACATTCAGGGAGACTATCTTAACCCTGGGGGGCTATAACAGCTGAAAACTTAGCGGGTGAGCCCAAAGGGACAAGACAGGCCCGGAGGGAAAAATTAACTAGTTTACTTCAACTCCTCAGCCGCTTAAATCAACTTAAACCACACACTACCCATTCCAGAGACAGGAAACAGTGTCCCCAAACCCGGAGCGCCAAAAGTTATAGCGAAACTGCCCCCACCAAAACAATTTATGTTCACAAAAGGCCGCATGCATGTAGGCAAGGGCCGTCCCACTCCTCCAAGCCCTGCCACCCTCCCAACCACAACCGACACCACAAACAACACAAAACACAAAAGAAGAGAGAAAGAAACAAAGAGTGAGACATTATTGACCAGGGCAATACCCTGGAGTTCCTCCAAGAGAGTCACATTGAATGGCACATCGAATGTCAACTCCACATGATTGAATGACAATTCTGTATGGATGAGTCGCTACTTCACGACTTCAGACCAGTCAAATCATCCAAATAAGAAAGCGTTGAAGAACTTTTACAAGCCACTGATTGCAAGGCAAGCTTTCACCGCATCAACACCACTCCTTATCCTCCAAGAAAACACGTGCAACTCCCCTGGATCATCAAAAGTCCTAGTCTGGTTGTGCAGCATGACTCTTATGCAAGCAGGGTAGAGTAACCTGAAAAGGGCCTGCAGCTGCAATAAGCGTGGACATAGCGCCAAAAAAACTCTTTCTCCGATCTACTGTCACCTTCGCGAAGTCAGGGAAGAATAAGAGTTTGTGTCCCTGATATTCCAAGAGAGAGTGTGCTCTGGCTGCTTCCATTATGTTACTCGTTGAAAGCGCAAAACTTTGAGGATGATTGGACGTGGACGCTTGCCCGCAACCACGGACTGTGTAGGAACTCGATGGGTGCGGTCAATCTCAAAAGGCATGGTGAACTTCACCTTCAACACACCTGGGTTCATTGACTGCAAAAAAGCTATCCTGACAGGACCCTTGGCTCCCTCTGGAACTCCCAAAATTCTTATGTTGTTCCTTCGAGCATGTTACCATCTTCCAACTCTCTTTGCAATGACCGTATCAACTTTGCTTGCTTCTCAACAGCCCTGAACTGCGCCCCATGCATTACCACCATGCTCTCCACCTTCTCCAATCTGACCGTAATTGACTCCAAAGTATTTTTCAAGGCGCTGATATCCTCCTGCATTGTGCACGACGAGTCTCCATTAGCTTTGACCAAGTCCTTAACAGTGCGAATCTCAGCCAGAAGTTCTTGTAAGGCCTCAGGGCAATCTCTGATGACCGCCATCTTGTGAGGTGAGAGAGGCTCTGCTTTGGTTCTCTTTGCGCTGGCGTTTTGAGGTATTTGGTAATCCAGCCACGTCGGCTTGGGGCCAGACATATCCAAGATCGAATGATATCAGAGTAGGTAGGAACTACTTAGTTAAAGACTGCAAAATTCAGGATTCTTGACCACTGCCCTCCGGAGCACAGCTCTGCCCCCCGGTCCTGTTCTTTTTAACAATTTTTAAGTGACATTGTGGAAGGGCTATTGGGTAAGGTTTGCCTCTTTGCGGATAAAGCATAGTTACTACCCTGTAACAGGTGTTCTCCGGGAGCAATAGGAATCAGTCCTCACTTATGGGTGCCATCACTGATGGAGCCTGTGCAGGAACACTTCCCAGTTTCCAAAGGAAGCCTTTGGAGGTGCACCACCCATGCATGCCAGTCTTCCCGCCCGAAAGAACCATCTTTTCCTCAGTATGATGACATAGCTTAATCAAGCCCAAAAAGAAACAACTCCATGGGGTGGCGGGAGGGTAGTAACGACCGATCCCTGCTGCTCTGAGAGAACACCTGCTACAGGTGAGTAACCACGTTTTCTTTGGGACGAAGTAGGAAGTCAATCCTCACTTATGGGATTCCTATAGCTAAGGGCTACCGAAAAAAACCTGTAAAAAGCCCAATTGGGCAACCAGAAAAAATGAACTGAGAAAACAGCATGAGCAATCGCTGAAGGTTCCAAGAGTCTGCAGTCCGCAGGGACATCAACATCAGCATGACTCTATGATAGCCTGAAACAGACAGAAGGACCAGTGGGAAGGAGTTGCTCTAATTCCCAAAAAGGTGCCGGAGTATGGCTTGGCCGAAGTTGCTGTCATGCCAGAAATCACCATCCAGACAGTAATGGGCTATAAAGGTGTGGACAGGAAACCACGTAGCAGACTTACAGATCTCCACAGTGGAAACTGAACAAAGGTTGGCTACCAAAGTAGCCATAGCTCACATATTGTGCACCGTGACATGGCGTTCTAAGAAGAGGCCAGCTTCAGTATAAGCAAAGGAGATGCAGTCTACCACCCAGATCAAGAGGGTGCATTTTGTCATTACCAAGTCCAGTTTGTTGGGGTTGAAGGTGACGAATAACTGTGGAGAACAGCGGTGGGTTTTCATCCTCTCCAGGTAGAAAGCGAGTGCTCATTTACAATACAGGCTATGCAAAGATGCCTTAGCCCTGTTGGCGTGAGGCTTGGAAAAGAAGGTGGGCAGCACCACAGATTGGTTGAAATGAAAAGCGGAAACTACCTTAAGTAGGAATTTAAGGTGAGTCCAGAGGACAACTCTGTTCTTATGAAATCTGGTATAAGACAGATGCCCAACCAGCACTTTCAGTTCATTAACCATGCATGAAGTGAGTGTGACCAGGAAAATGACCTTCCAAGTAATGAATTTGAGTGGGCAAGAGCTGAGCAGCTCAGACGGGGGAGAGAGAAGTCGATCTAGTACCACATTAAGGTCTCATGCCACCGACAGTGGTTTAATAGGGGGATGGGAAAGAAGCAGCCCCCTCATGAAACAACTCACCAACGGGTGAGCAGACAGGGGCTCATCAGCCACCGAATGATGGTAGGCGGCCACTGCACTGAGATGCACCCTGACAGAGTTGGATTTTAGGCCAGAGTCTGAAAGATGAAAGAGGTATGACAAAACTGAGTCGACTGAACAAGAGAATGTGTCCAGAGTCCTGCTCGTACACCAAAAGGAGAATCTGCACCACTTGAAATCATAGGCTCATCATGTGGAGTCCTTGTGCGAAGCAAGGACAATGTTCTCTATCTCTGGCTGCAGCTGGTGGATAGCAAGTACTGTCCGTTCAGCATCCACACCGTGAGAGCCATGGATTGAAGGTTGGGATGTAGCAACAGTCCTCCATCCTGAGAAATGAGATCAATAGCCAAGTCCAACTGGAGAGCTGGTCGCTGTGATAGTTGTAGCAAGAGGGGGAACCAAGGCAGTGTGGACCAGTACAGTGCAATGAGATTCATGGAGGTGCCAACCGCCCAAACTTTGAAAAGGGTCTTGGCCACTAGAGGGAGTCAGTGGTTATGCATAGAGAAGACCCTTGCTCCAGTCATGGAGGAAGCCATTGGGAGCCACCCGATGTTGGCAGAGCACCCGAGAGCAAAACTATGGCAGCTGGGCATTGTGAGGAGTGGCGAAGAGGTCCGTCCACAGTGTGCCCCATGCATGGAAGATCCAGTTGGCCAGCTGACTGTTGAGAGTCCACTCGTGTGGTTGGAGGACTCTGCTGAGGCGGTCGGTGAGAACATTGAGGTCTTCTAGGAGATATACAGCTCTGAGGGACATGCCCTGGAATATGGCAAAATTTCCAGAGGTGCTTCACTTCCCAACAGAGAAGGTAGGACCTTGTGCCATCCTGCTTGTTGATGTAGAACATAGCCATTTGGTTAACTGTCTGGATGAGGACTTCCTGGTGGGCAAATTGGCACCAGAAAACTCAGAGTGCATTGGCAATGGCTCGGAGTTCAAGGAAGTTGATCTGGCAGAGGATATCCCAGGGTGTCCAAAGTCCTTACGTGAAGGCCATCTGGGTAAGCTCCCCAGCCCCTTCCTACGTTTATAAATGAGTTCTCTGTAATGTTCTGTTGAAGTTGTAATGTAAATCGCTTTGATACTATGAAAGGCGGTATAGAAATCTTGTTAAATAAAAAAAATATATATAAAATAACTTGGAGGCATCTGTTGTCAGGATGTGCTGGTGTGGTGGGGCCTGGAAGGGAAGGGCTGCCAGAAGGTTCATGGATTGCTGTCACCAGGATATAGCCTTCCTGAATGGAGAGGTGATGCAGACTTTGGCTCTGAGCTGGCTCGTCACCTGGCGCCACTGAATAGAAAGTTTCCACTGCACCAGGCATATGTAAAGGTGTGCCATCCGGGTGACATGGACTGTGGAAGCCGTGTGGCTGAGGAGGCATAACATATGATGAGTGGTGACAAGAAGAACAGCTTGGACTGCCTTTACCAGGACCATCAAGCATTAGGCCCTCTCCCACGGCAGGTATGAGCCCCAATGAATATCTAGCTTTTGAAAGAGCTCTAGGTGGGATTTGGGGTAATTGATGAGAAACCCAGGTTTTCCAGAACCTGAATAGTTAAGCTGGTAGAACTCCAGATGTCTTTTGGGGTCACGCCCCTGATCAGCCAGTCATCCAGCTAAGGAAAGACAAAGATTCCCCTGGTTTGAAGAAAAGTAGTCATCACTGCTAGACACTTTATGAAGACTCTGAGAGCGGAGGCAAGGCAACAGGGTAGCACCCTGAACTGGTAGTGTCAACCGCTGAGCATGAAGTGGAGATATTGCCGATGAAAGGGGTGGATTAGAATGTGTATGTAGGCATTCAGATCCAAGGAACACAGCCAATCTTCCTGCTGGAGATAAGGCAAGAGGGCACCCAGTGACACCATTTTGAATTTTTCTCTCACGAGGTACCTGTTGAAGTTTCAGAGGTCCAGGATAGGACAAAAAAACCCTGTCTTTTTGGGGAACATAAAGTACCGGGAGTAGAACCTCTGTGCCGCCTGATATGGAGAGACCAACTCCACCGCCTAGTCCAACAAGAGATTTTGGATTTTGAGCTGGGGGACAGAACAATGGTGAGAGTCACAGAGGAACTCCCTCGGGCAGAAAGTGGGAGAAAGTTGATCGAAGTGGAGAAGATAGCCTTCTTGGACTATCTTGAGAGCCCAAGAGTCCGATGTCAATGGTGGGCCAATGGTGGGCCATTGGTGGGCAAAGTGGACCAGATGACCTCCCACAGTGCCCAGAAGAGGAAGACAGGCCATATCCTTGATGAAAAAGTCAAAATCCCCCACTAGGCTGCAGTTGTGGGGCTGACTAGAGGTTTTGTTGCTTGGGGTGGCACTGATGGTGTTGGCCTTGCCCCTTTTGTTTTGGAGCCTGCTGAGGGAACTGATACGAATGGTATGGGGTATATGTACCATAGAACATCTTCGTTTGGAAGAAAGGCACTCAGGGGTGAAAGCCAATGTACTGAGAGAGACCGTGAGCGCCTCTCGGAGGCACTGTCCACGCGAGGGAGGGCATGCGCCTCGAGGATGGGTTGCACCTCCTCCGGCGAGGCCGTCACTGTGGACAGGGCCATTGCTGGGACAGAAGAACCCAAGGTCATTAGGTCCTTGGATGCCTGCTGAGTGAAGAATGCAGAGAGGCTTCACTCAAGTGCATCCATGCACTGAGCCAGGAGCTTGGTCTCCGACGGTGTCAGAGCTGGCGCTGCAACTACCAGGTCGATGCTGGTTCCTTTGGCAGGGATTCCACAATCATGTCCAGTTCAGGAGTTACCCAATGGTTCTCCTGGGCCTCAGGAGTCTTCTCCTCCTTCTGGGGTAGCTTGGGAGGCCGCTCCCGACTCTTACCCTCCGAGTCACGTCGAGGGATCTGATGCCTATGTGAGTGGGCCTTTGCCCAGGGCTCAGCATCACCCTTCAATGCCAACTGGGTGCGAGGCTGGTCTTTTTGGGTGCACTCCTTTCTGAAGGAGAGCAGCCAGTCCGATACTCTGCAACCCTCGACTCCAAATGAGCACAGTCCCCACGCAAAGCCAAAGCCTTGGTGGAGGCCTTCGAGGGCTTTGATGCAGATGTCAATGGTGGAGCCGATGCAGAGGATTCCGAGGAACCAAATAGCAATTCTCATTGCTTTTTCCAGTTCCGAAGCCCTTTGCATGTTATCTGAAGGCAGAGAGCACAGGATGAGGGCTGGTGGTAAGGCCCAAGGCACTGCAAACAGCAGTTGTGGGAGTCGGTCACCAATATTGTCCGACCACACTGAGTGCATTTTTTAAATCCACTGGCCAGCTTCAACATGTTGGGGAAGATGGCTTCAACCAAGTCAAATGACTCCAATGCCCAGACATTGGGCCAAGCAGAGGGCACAAGAGAAAACAGCCCCGCACCTCACAAAATAAAAATAAACCCAAAGAAAACGTGGTGCCGAGGCACTGACACTCCCGGGAATGGGCAGGAAGATGGTAACGAAGGCACACGACCGAAAAAGAGAAAAAAAAAAGTAAAAAAAAAAAAAATCATACCAAAAGGTAACAACTCTTTCTGAGATGTCAGACTACTTCTGAAGGACTCCATGGATAAAACAAGACTGAGGAAAAAAATGGCTCCTTTGGGCAGGAAGACTGGAACGCATGTATGCACTTCCAAAGCTGGGAAGCATTCCCACGTGGACTCTGTTGGTGATGTTACCCATAAGCGAGGACTGACTTCCTGCTTGGTCCCGGAGAATACAAAAACATGAAATGATGTGGACAACATGAGGAGGGATCTTACAAAGCTTGAATAATGGTCTAGAATTTGGCAGCTAAGATTTAATGCTAAAAAATACAGAGTCATGCACTTGGGCTACAAAATCCCAAGGGACCAGTACAGTATGGGGTGAAGTACTTCTGTGCAGGAAAGAAGACTGGGACCTGAGGTGATCAGATCTGATGATCTTAAGTTGGTCAACCAGGCTAAAAAGGTGATGACCAAAGCTAGAATGATACTTGGGTGCATAGAGAAAGAAATGGCCAGCAGGAAAAAGGAGGTGTTGCAGTCTCAGAGATCTATATCTGGACGGCACACCTTTATAAAGATATAAACAGATGGAATCGGTGCAGAGGGCAACTGCAAAAATGATCAGTCGCCTTTGGCATAAAGATTTGGCTTGAAGATTTCAATATGTATACTTAGGAGGACAGGAGGGAGAGGAGATATATGATGGCAACATTTAAATACATGCACTTGCATGAAGCTCTCTCAAACCATCTTTCTTAGTTTTAAAAGATGCAGCTCCAAAAGCCCCTTTCTAAGGGGTAGGGGTAGTTACTAACATGCGTTAAGGGAATGCTGCATTATATTTGCCACTTAACGCACATTAAGGTGTTAATTCTATAAATAAAACACGGAAAACTCCATGCTAGAAATGCACATAAATCTTATTCTATAGGACATATGCACGTGAATGAGCACTTACAATTGTGCTTTAGTCACTACTCTTTAAGCATGCACATGTGTATGTTCAATAAGGGTATGCACAGGGGTAGAGTTTGGGTGGGGGCCTAAATTTACACATGTAACTTATAAAATACTGTAACCTACACACCTTTTCTACAAATCTAGGTGTGGGCATTTACACCTGCTCTAGAGCAGGCATAACTACTGCGACTAGATTAAGCCCCACAAATTTGTGCACATGGCAATACACGTTAACTGCGCAGGAGTGTACAGAATTACTCTCCATAAAGAAAAATTACACTATAATGTATGTTAGTTTACCGAAAAGAGCATTAGCAAATAATGAGATGCAAAGCATGCAAAATGCATGCAAAGCACATTATTATTATACAAACTTCACAAGTGGTGTTATTCATGGAAAAATAATACCAGCTTTGAGCTGGTGTTATTTTTCCTCCCAGGAGCATCAGGCTGCTAACATATGGCTTCATACAGTATGTCTGGGCAAATCTTAAAGGGGCCACTGTTAAAAAAAAAGTCCTGCACAGACCCCACCTTCTCCTTCAGTCAAGCCTCCCATTCTCCAATGCCCCCCAGTATCCCCAGTAAAGCCCCCACAAAGCCCCCTGGACTGCCAGTCAAGCCTCCTTACCCCCAAAGATCACCCTATGACCTAACAGTGGTCCAGCAGCTCGGGCAGGAGCAATTTCCAGTCACTCCTGCTCCACTGTGCTCTGGATGCAAAATGCTGCCAGCTGACCTCTAGTGATAGCCTTGCAGTACTACCACTAGGGGCTCAAACTGCCAAATAAGGGCTATGTATACTATGGGGACAGTTAGAGGAGCAGGATGGGGAGAGCTGTGGTGGGTGGGAGGAGGCCGAGTCTGGGCAGAGCAGGGGCAGTCTGAGGCAGCAGGACATGCAGGGCTGATTCTGGTCACGGCCCTGTATGTCCTGCGGGTTCAGAGGGAAAGTGCTAATTATTCCACCTCAAAGGTGGAATAATCAACACGAACCAGGCGATTGGGGCTGGACATCCCCCCCCCGGGGAGCTGGGGCTGGGTGCAGGAGGGTCCCTGCCACCCAATTCAGGCCCCGGCTGGCCAGCCATGGGTCAGACGCCGGGGAAGAGGAGGGTCGGTGCCGCGGAAGCCAGTGAAGCCTGTGGGTAGGATGTCCTCATAGGCATGCAGAGGCATGTCGGACCGTCCTCGGGCCCGATTCTGTATGCCGCGGGAACGTTTTGCTCCTGTGGTACAGAATCGGATACTAATGGGCCCATCCTGCTTGGGGCCGTCTGGTCGGCCCGGTCATACCCCTTTCAGAATCGGGCTCTATATGTCTTTATAAAATACTAGCACAAATCCTGCAGAAATTGCATCTAGATTAAAGGCATAGGAATTATGTCTGTTTGAGATCCTTATGTATTTAGCACATATTTTACATAATTGTGACTCCACTCCACCCAAATTCCTCCTCTGGGCATGCCTAGTCAATACGTTTGTGCCTTCTTGCAGCACGCCTACTTTTAGGCATGACCTAATTTTAAGGGAGGCCTATTTTGCATCAAATGCTAGTATAAGTGGCCTACATTGCAGGCATGGCTATTTACGTGTAGAAATTGTTTATAAATTTACCCCCTTAACATGTATGAACATGTTATTACGGTTTAATAAATATAGTCTATGAGTGCTATGATCAATTCCCAGTTGGTGCAAATACCCTCCTTAGGTATTTTCCTCCTGTACCACCTTCCTCTGTTTGACTTATACTGTTCCTTCTATTTCTTTCCTATTATACAATGGCATTCTTTTCCTCTTTCCTGCAGCATTGATGCTTTTATTGTAAACCGCCCTAATGTCCTGACGTGGGCGGTATATCAAGTGTATTAATAAAGATTGGCTTATTCTGTTCTGGGAAAAAAAGACAGATGATTTTTTTTGTACAATCCTTTCTACACAAAAGCTAATACTGTACCTCTCCTTCTTCTATCTGTGTGGCAACATCTGCACCAGACTTTGCTGGGATAAAGAGTGGTGTTGGTGGTCTGTTGAGGAAGGCATCTGTTTGGCATGATACATCAATCTCTTCAATACGGTCAGTGATCTCTTCCAGATATATCTCTGTGAGAAATTAGCAGAAATGTATTTATTTTAAAAATTTTTCTATACTGCTTTATCTACTAGTCAAAGCAGTGTACATACAATATAATTGGAGAACATTTACATGAAACAAGAACCAACCAACAAAAATTAAATTAAATTAAATAAATACTGGAGTAACATTCAACAGTGCAATTATGGGAAATAGGAGTTAGTATTATTAAATGATAATTACACTTACCTGGTAATTGTAGTTCCTTTCGTGACGACAGTTCAGTCCTCTACCTCTGGGTTGTCAATCTCCTCCTGCAGCTAGGAGACTGGTCTGTCAGAATGATGACATCACTGGACATAGCCTGCTGCACCACCACTTGCATCCCAGTGTAAACTATAACAAAGCAGACTCAAAGGAGCAACAAATAAGTAGCTACACAAAGAACACGTAGCCCTAGAAAACTAGACTGCCTTCATCCCAACAAGGCTTTCTTACAACCTGCCCCGTCCTCGAGAAGGCCAGCAAGTACAGAGAAAAGAAATGTAGACTCACCTGTAAACAGCTGTCGCCGGCTATCAATCAGGAATTTCCTGAAAATACCCGGGCGGGAAGGAGGACTGAACTGTCGTCACTAAAGGAACTACAATTACCAGGTAAGTGTAATTATCATTTCCTTAGCGTTCCTCCAGTTCAGTCCTCTACCTCTGGGATGTACCAGAGTAGTGATCAATGGGAGGGACCCTTCCAGCCGGCAGACAAGACCGCCGCACCGAAACGAGCATCCGAAGCCGCTGCCACATCCAGGCGGTAATGCTTACTGAACGTATGCAGCGACGACCAAGTCGCAGCTCGACATATGTCCCCCGGAGGCACCAAAGCATGCTCTGCCCAAGACGTCGCCTGCGCCCTAGTAGAATGCGCCCGCAGCCCCACCGGCGCCACACGCCCCTGGAGCAAATAAGCGGACTCAATCGCCTCCCTAAGCCAGCGGGCGATAGAAGCTTTAGCAGCCGCTTCTCCTTTGCGAACACCGCCGTAGAGAACAAATAACCGCTCAGACTTTCTGAACGGCTCCGTGACCCGCAAATACTGACGCAAGGTTCGCTTCACATCAAGCCGCCGAAGACTGCGATTAGAGGCATCGCCCTCCAAGGACCCCAGAACGGGCAAACACACCTCCTGGTTCACATGAAAGGAAGACACCACCTTGGGCAAAAAGGACAGAACCGTCCGTAAAACCACCTTTTCCCTTGAGAACGACAAAAAAGGCTCTCGACACGAAAAAGCTTGAAGTTCGGATACACGCCGAGCAGAACAAATAGCCACTAGAAAAACCGCCTTCAAAGTCAAATGTTTCACAGACGCCCGACGTAAGGGCTCAAAGGGCGACTCGACCAGCGCAGCGAGAACGAGATTCAGGTCCCACGGGGGAACAGACACCCTACGTGCCGGGCGCAACCGAGCGGCCGCCTTCAGAAACCGACTCACATCCGGATGAGTCCCCAATGGAACGCCATTGACCTTGCCCTGATAACAGGAAAGGGCAGCCAACTGCACGCGTAAAGAACTGGCCGCCAGCCCCTTCTAAAGGCCACACTGCAGAAACTCCAACACTAGCGGGACAGAAGCCGAAGTCGGCCGAACCTGGCGCGGCTCACACCAATCCTCAAAAACACGCCAGACCCGCACATAAGCCAGGGAAGTCGAGTGCTTGCGCGCTCGCAGCAAAGTCGCGACCACCGCTGACGAGTAACCCCGCTTTAGGAGTTTAGTCCTCTCAATGGCCAAACCGTAAGCGAGAACCAATCCACTTGCGGCATGAGTAATGGCCCCTGCAGTAACAGATCCGAGCGGACCGGCAACCGCCAAGGAGCCCCGTCCAGAAGACGAATGAGATCGGCGTACCAAGGACGCCACGGCCAATCAGGTGCCACCAACAGCACCTTCCCGGCGTGTGATCCGATCTTTTGAATCACCCGACCTATTAACGCCCAGGGCGGAAACACATACAGAAGACCGCTCGTTGGCCACGGATGAAGCAAGGCGTTGATGCCCTCCGACATTCGCTCTCGACGCCTGCTGAAAAAACGACCAACCTTCGCCGATTGAAAGGTCGCCATGAGGTCCATGACCGGAGTCCCCCAACGCCAGACGATCTGCCGGAAAACTGCGGGATGCAGTTCCCACTCTCCGGCATCCACGTGCACCCTGCTGAGGAAGTCCGCGGTGACGTTGTCTTTGCCGGCAATGTGTGCTGCCGAGATCGCGGCCAAGTGAGTCTCCACCCAAGCGAACAACTCGTCGGCTTCGGCTTCCATCGCAGCACTCCCGGTGCCGCCCTGCTGGTTGATGTAAGCCACCGTGGCCGAGTTGTCGGACAGTACTCGCTCCGGCTGAGCGCGTACAAGCTCCTCGAAAGCCTGAAGGCCCCGGAACACCGCCCGAAGTTCCAGGCGATTTATCGCCCAGGATGCCTCCAGGGGAGTCCAACATCCTTGCGCAAACCGGCTCCCGCAGTGGGCTCCCCAGCCCACCAGACTGGCGTCCGTAAGCAACGGGACCCAGTCCGGCTGTTCCAGGGATAGACCGGCCGCGAGAGAGGAGGGGAGAAGCCACCAGCGGAGGGACCGCTGAACCGCGCTCGGGCAAGGGAGACGCTTGCTGAGGGTATCCCGTTGATGCGACCAACGACGTAGCAACGCCCTCTGCAGAGGACGCATATGAAACCGTGCCCACGGGACAGCTTCCAACGTTGCCGCCATGGTGCCCAGCACCCGGAGATAATCCCACGCCGTAGGAGCCGACACCGAAATGAACCGGCGCACCAGGGTCCTCAAGCCCTCTGCCCGTTTGGCCGGGAGAAATACACGGCCCTCCTTCGTATCGAACCGCACCCCCAGGTATTCGAGGTCCTGAGAAGGTTGCAACCGGCTCTTGGTCGGGTTGACCACCCAACCCAACTGCTGAAGAAACTGCACCACCCGGTGCGTCACCCGAAGGCTCTCCTCAGCCGACTTGGCTCGAATCAACCAGTCGTTGAGGTAAGGGTGGACCAAGATCCCTTCCTTGCGCAACGCCGCCGCCACCACCACCATAATTTTGGTGAAGGTTCTCGGTGCCGTCGCCAAGCCGAACGGCAACGCTCGAAATTGATAGTGGCCCCAAGGAAGGGCGAACCGCAGGAAGCGTTGGTGAGCCTCCCGAATCGGAATGTGCAAGTACGCCTCCGAGAGATCTAGAGAAGTCAAGAACTTGCCGCGGCGCACCACCACTATGACGGAGCGCAACGTTTCCATTCGAAAGTGCGGCACTCTTAAACACCGATTCACCCCTTTTAGGTCGAGGATTGGTCTCATTTGACCGTCCTTCTTGGGCACCACAAAATAAATGGAGTATCGACCTATGCCGTAATCGGCCTTTGGAACGTCCACCACGGCCCCCAACCGAATCAGCCTTTGTAGCGTTTCGCGAACCGCAACCGCCTTCCGGGGTCCTTTGCAAGGGGACAAGACAAAGGAGTCCCGTACGGGCCGCGCGAACTCCAAGGCGTAACCGTGTTGGATGATCTCCAACACCCATTGATCGGACGTGATGAGGGTCCAGGCGGGAAGAAACTCCCGAAGCCTGCCGCCTATGAGAGTTTCCCCCGCCGGGACCCGCCTCGCATCATTGAGCTTTGCGGGCAGCGGATCCAGGGAAGGCCGAGAAGCCTCTATTTGCTCCCCGAAACCCACGAAACCCCTGGCCCCGAGAAGAAAAGCGGCCCCTCTGGAAGGCCCCGGGATGTGTCGAGCGAAACCTTTGAAAGTCGCGAAACTGACCTCGACCACCCAGGCCGAGCTTGGCAGACTTAGGTTTGTCTTCGGGCAGCCGCCCCGCCTTGGACTCTCCAAGATCCTTCACCAACTTCTCCAAGTCGTCACCAAACAACAAACCTCCCTTGAAAGGAAGTTTGCTGAGACGGGACTTAGAAGACCCGTCCGCCGCCCTGATGCGAAGCCATAACGACCTGCGGGCCGCCACCACAGAACCCGTGCTGTTGGCCAGAGCTCTAATCAAATCATAGTGCACATCGGCAAGGAAGGCCGCACCGGACTCCAGACGATCTAATTCCTTCATCTCCTTCGAATCGATATGAGAGGATTGCCACAGACGTTGAGCCCAGCGTAAACACGCTCTGGCCACCCAAGCTCCGCAGATAGAGGCCTGAAGCGACACAGAATCCGCCTCAAAGGCCTGCTTTAACAGACCGTCCACTTTACGGTCCTGGGCATCCTTTAAGGCAGCACTGCCCTCAACCGGGATAGTGGTTTTCTTCGTAACAGCAGAGACCACCGCGTCAATCCGTGGCGCGCGGAACCGCTCCTTAGCCGAATCTGCCAGGGGATATAACCGATTTAACGTCCGAATTCCCCGCAGCCCAGCTTCCGGCTTATCCCATTCATCCTGAATCATCTTCTCCACCACTCGGTGTAAGGGAAACACCACCTGGGTCTGCCGAACCGCTTGGATGACGGGATCCTCTACTTCGCCCTCTACCGCCGCCAGAGGTGCCAGATTCAGGACCTGCAACGTTTCCGCAATCAGAGCAGGCAACTCCTCTCTGCGGAACACTCTGATGATTTTAGCTTGCTCCTCGGGCTGCGGAATCTCACCTTCTTCCAGGTCCTGCGACCCTTCCTCAGGATCCCAATCTGGATCCTCAGCCGCCTGCCAGGAACAGTCCCCCGGCTCAGAAAGCTTTGCTCGCTTCGGGGCCGGCACGGCAGTGGCGAGCACTCCGTCCGCCACTAAGAGCGGGGGCTGGGCCACCGGCGAGCTCGAGCGCGGCCGTTTGCCCTGCTGACGCAGGCAAAACGCCTGGTGCATAAGCAGAACAAACTCCGGACTAAAGGCACAGAGACCGGCCTCCGGAGCAGACAAGGATGTCCCAGACGGCCCGGCCACCTCCTCTGACTCAGCCTCGGGTGCCAAGAGACCTGCAGAAGCAGTCTCCACCACCACCGGCGGACCCTGCGCCTCCGCGGTCTCAGGGGCCTCTATCTGTAGCTCCACCGCTGAGGAAAGAGCAGCACAGCCCCTGCACACCCCGGTGTCACCCACAGCGCCCCTCCTGGCGCCACACACGAGGCGCTGAGGCCTGGTAGCCATATGGGACTCGGGCCTTAGGTATGTGCTGATGGTGCCCCTTGTACTTTCTTGTCCTTTTTTTTTTTTTTATATAGCAGCTGCTCGTGTGAAAGGCAAATCAATGCAAGCAACTAACCCCCCACAGCCCCCCTCCCCCCGAACCGGAAGGGGCCGCCGGGAGAAATAGCACCCCAAAGGCCCAAACAGAAAAATTAAAATCCCAAGAACCCAAACAAAGCCAAACGGAAGAGAAAACAAACAAAACCAAAAAGAACCGCTAAGCCAAAGAAAAGAAAACGAACGGTTTGGCTGCCACGCGGCTGTAATGCGGCTCTCAAAATGGCCGCCTGGAGCGAAGAGAAAAGGGCGCCAAAAACCCCGACGCTACAGAGCTTCCCCGGAACAGCGCGGCCTGGCACAAAGAAGAGCCGGGAGCCGGCAAACACTTACCGCGTGGAAGACAGCTAAGACACTGCAAACGCTGTCAATCCCGGGCCCAAAGAAGCAGACGCGCTGCCGCCAAAGAGACAGCCGCGGCACTCAGAAACACAGTGCCGCGGTGTGCCTTAAAAGAGAAGGACTCACCCCCGTAATGTCAGGGAGGTGAGGCTTCGGGGGCCAAGCGGGAGAGGGGGGATGACTCGAAAATCCTGAGTCAGTACCCCTCTGGAAGAAGCAGAGCACCGACGAAGGCAAGGTGCAAGAAAGCCTTTCTTCCCTCTTTGTAATCTGACAATAAGCAGCCGGGGCCAACGCTGCCCCTACCTTCAGCAAAGGTAATGTCTTGGAACTTGTTCTTTTTTTTTTTTTTTTTAAAGAGATAGAAGCAGAAATCACTTTCTACCCCCTAAACTACCCTAACAGCTTTCTGGCTCCTTATCCATTCCTCCAAAGAGCCTCTCCTAAGGCTCGTCATGTCCTCCTGCTGCAAGGAGACTGGTTACACTGGGATGCAAGTGGTGGTGCAGCAGGCTATGTCCAGTGATGTCATCATTCTGACAGACCAGTCTCCTAGCTGCAGGAGGAGATTGACAACCCAGAGGTAGAGGACTGAACTGGAGGAACGCTAAGAAATTACAAGCGTATTTAAGCATGAGGGAGTATAGTTTAACTTTATACATTCGCTACTGCAGGATTAAAAGGTACTGTAGTGTCATGGTATGTAAGTTATGGTGGTGTCGTGTTAACTTACAGGTAGAGCTGAGGTGGGTAGACTGGGAGAGGAACGTGCCATTCCTAAGTGCCAGAACCAGAGTGATCCATGTAGAGGTGTGTTTTAAGTTTTTGTCTGATTTCCATGATGGAGTCTGAGAGTGGTAGTTCCAAGGGTAGAGAGTTCCAGATAGAAGGTGCGAACAGGGAAAAGGCTCGTGAGGATGTGGAGTAGTTGCATTTGGTTATGAGTTTTGGAACGCTTAGTAAGTTCTGTGATGCTGCCCTTCTTGTCCTGGGATTGGGGGCTTTCTGAATTAGTGATTGAAGACTGGGGGCTGATGTGTTTTGGGGTATCTTGAATGTGATTAATAGCACCTTATATTTGATTCTCAAGTGGACTCTAAGCCAGTGTAGGTGTTGTAAGGTGGGTGTGATGCGATTTCTTCTTGGTATTCCTGCTACGATCCTGGCAGCTGTGTTCTGTTTGATGAATTATCACAACAAAAGAGTTTCATAATTACAACAGCATATGCTGCCTAATCTATCATTTTATTGAGACAGTACATTCAATTTCTTGGTCGAACAAGGAATCAGTAATTTTTAAATTAATTTTCACATTTACAATATCACTGTCCTCTATAGAATTTTTGTAGTCATGATACAATCAAAATCTCAAAATTCCGAGGAGGAAGTGACGTCATCGGTGCGGATGGCAGCCTAGGTGAAGAGCTCCGGAGTTAAACCCTGAAAGTGGTGGATAGTGAGGCCCCCCCCATTAAAAGAGCATCCCCGATAGCGGGGACAGGAGGCGGAACGGGTGGAGAGCACCACCGGAGAGATGACGACGCGCAAGAAAGCCGCTGATTTAAAAGAATTCGCCTATAGCGGAGGACAGGCCGGTGGGCGAGAGGCCAAGATGGCGATGGGGGAGCGCTTACCCCGGGATTCGAGTGAAAGGTTGCTGCCACGTGTTGTGGACTCTGAGCGGGGAACGATGGTGGTGAACAACGTAACCAGGGCAGAGTTGAAGGCCTGGTTCGATGAGATAAAATCAGAGCTGGCTGCCGTTAAGTCTGAAGTGGGTGAAGTCTGCAACGAACTGCGTGAGGAGGTGGGTGAGCTGAGCAGACGCACGGCGGAGCAGGAACAGCAGTTGGAGAGCGTGCAGACTAAGCAAGTAGTTTTGGAACAGTCGGTGCAGGAATGGCAGCGCTGTAAGGAGCAGATTATGTATAAGCTGGAGGATCTCGAGAACCGTACGCGCCGAAACAACTTGCGCATACGGGGGGTCCCTGAGGAACCAGAGTTCAACGATAGTAGACGGGTGGCGGAGGCCATCTGTAAAGCTATTTTAATGGATGGGGAAGAGGAGGTGGAAGCCTGCAAGGTGATCCTGGACAGAGCGCATAGGGCCCTCGGGCCTAGTCGCCCTAATCGACCACGGGACATCGTGGTCTGTATGCAGGATTATAATCTTAAAGAAAAAATCGTGATGAAGATGCGGAAAGCCCGGGAGTTTGTTTGGCAGGGCTATCAGCTGGCGATATATGCGGATTTGGCAGCAGGGACATTACAACGCCGCAGAGACTTTCAGCATATCACCACCACGTTGCGTAAGGAAAATGTGAGATATCGGTGGTTATATCCTTTTGGATTATGTTTTACTGTTGGAACCCGAAATTGGAAAGTGCAGACCCGATTGGAGGCTGAAAAGGCTTTACAAGCGGCGGGCCTGGGAAGCGGGGAGAGGCGGCTAGTGGAGAATTCGGGAGAGGAGACTGCACACCAGGAAGAGCTGGCGGGGAAGTCGTGTGGAGTGCGACGGCGAGGAGCGCTGGATTCTCAGTTGGAGCCAACTTGAAGCGGCTAGCCGGGATGGCTGGGACTATTTTCTACTACTGTTTGGTATAGGGGGACTGGGGGTGTTTGGGCACACAACTGTGGACTGAGCTGAATTGGGTTGGTATGGGGTTCTTCGGGCCCCGAGTTTTGTTTGTAGTGGGGCTGGTAAGGGTTGTGGGGGCTTTGGACTCTCCCCATGAGATGTATGTTGCTGTTACATGTGATTGGGGGGGTGGTGGGAAGGGGGGGAGGGTTGGAGTTGTATGCTGTATTTGAGTTTGCACGGGCAGTTGTGGGGGGTGTGTGGGGAGGGTGGTTGGGCTTTGTGGTGGTGGGAGGCGGGAGGGGGGAATGAGCGAGGGGGGTGGGTGGGGAGTAAAGGGGAGGTGTAGTTGGTAGACTGTATGTTGGGTAGCCATTCTATGGGTGTTCAGTTTGGGTGGGATAAGGTTGGATAGGCGGTTTGGGGTATGATCATGATTGGATGGCTACCACTGCTGAGGGTGTAGTGGGGGAATGGGGTAGGCGGGGAGGGATAGGGAGCGGGGGGAGGTGAGGGGGGGTGGTGTTTGTTTGGTGTACTGGGAATGGGGGGGAGATGGGTGTGTGGGGGTGAGTGGGAATGTGGGGGAGCTTGTGTAGGGGGGGGAGGTGGAGGGAAGTAGCAGCAGTATGGTAGGAGAGGGGGTGGGGGGGCCTGAGGGGAGGTGTGTATGGGGAGGGGGGGAGAGATTGGGCCGGGCTTCGGGAGGGGCTGGGGTGCTCCGCACGGATGAGCACTACTCTACAGGAGGCCTCAGGGGAGTTGAGGAGAGGATTGGGGGGGGGGCGGGGGAGGGGGGCGAGGGGGGGATGGGGGGGGAGGGGGAGGGGAGGGGGGGCAGGGGCGGGATAGGGCCCAGAGGAGGGTGGGGGAGCATAAGTTGCGGGTGGTCACTGTAAATGCTAAAGGTTTGCGTACATGGAGGAAGCGTAGGCTGGTGGAGAAGGAAGGGGGGAGGACTCGGGCAGATTTTGTCTGCCTGCAAGAAACTCATTTAAAGGTAGGGCAGGAGAAGATGTTGGAAACACGGAAATATCCCAAGGTTGTTTTGGCGGGGCAGCGAGCAGAATCGCGGAAGGGGGGGGGTGGGTATCATGGTGGGGGAGGGAATGGCAGATCGGGTGGTGGGGGAATATAGAGATAAAAAGGGGAGGTTTGTTGGAGTTCAGGTACAGGTGGGGGGGGAGAGGGTATGGATTTTTAGCGTGTATGGACCTAATGAGGGGCAGAGGTTGTTTTATGATCGGTTGCGGGTGGAACTGGAGCAGTTGGGTGATACCCCGATCATATTAGGAGGGGATTTCAATTTGACAGTCAATTCTCGTCTGGATAATAGTGGTGGGCGTGGAGAGGGGAAACGGAGGGAGCGAGAGAGTTTGGTGCAAATGAAAGAGTCCTTGGGGTTGGTAGATGTCTGGCAGTGTCGGAATCCGGGGAGGAAGCAATATATGTATTATTCCGCTCCTCATGGGACGTATAGTCGCATCGATATGATTTGGGCAGGGGGTAGGTGGATGAGTAGGGTAGAGGGGGTTGAACAGGGTTCTATTACATGGACGGATCATGCCCCAGTGTCCGTGGAATTTAACTTGGGTTATAAGGACACGGGTTTGAAATTCTGGCGACTTAATGATTCGCTGCTGGATGATCCGGCCATTGTGGCTAAAACTGGAAAGGTGCTTCGGGAGTATCAGGACTTTAATTGGCCCGGGGAGGTCGATGTGGACATGGTGTGGGATGGGTTGAAGGTGGTGGTACGAGGGCATTTGTTAGGGGAAGCGTCGCGTAAATGTAGGCAGAGGGGGGAGACGGAGGGGCGCCTTTTGGGGGAAATTAAGAGGTTAGAGGAGAGTCATCAATGCGATAGTAATGAGGGGGTCTTGGCGGATTTGCAGCGATTGAGGGGTGAGTTGAGTAAGCTCCAAGCGAGTAAAATCGCCTATGAGCTCAATGTACTGAAGCAGGCTACATTCGAGGGCGGTAACAAGGCGGGGCGTATTCTGGCGCGTCGACTGCGTGCCAGGGTGTCGCAGAACAATATTGGGAGTATACGGAATGGGAGGGGGCAGTTGGTTACGGATAATAACGGAATCCGTCAGACGTTTCAGGAGTATTACCGTCAACTTTATAGTAGTGAGGTGAGTGGGGGGCGGGAAAGGAGTCGGCAATATCTGGAGGAGTGCGAGCTGCCTAAGTTAGCGTCTGACAAGGCGGAGTGGTTGGGTAGGCCGATAGAGGATGATGAGGTGGCAGCAGCCATTAAAACTCTGAAAAGGGGAAAAGCTCCGGGGTTGGATGGATTGACGGGAAGATTTTACAAGACGTTTCAGGTAGCTCTTCGGCCTTTGATGTTGGAAGTATTTAATGGGGTACTTAAGACCGGGGGGGTTCCCAGATCCATGACTGAGGCGGGGATTACAATATTGCTTATGCCTGGCAAGGACCCGATGGTTTGTGGGTCCTATCGGCCGATATCTTTACTGAACGTTGATGCCAAACTTCTTGCTAAAGTCTTGGCCAAGCGCTTGCAATAGTTGCTCCCTCAATTGATACAGGTGGATCAAACAGGATTTGTGGCAGGGAGGCAGGGAGGGGATAATATACGCAGATTGTGTAACTTAACCTGGGAAGTGCAGCGGACGGGGCAGGAGGCGGTCTTTATCTCTGTGGATGCCGAAAAGGCTTTTGATCGGGTGGAGTGGGATTTTTTACTGGCGGTGTTGGAGAAGGTAGGGCTTGGGGCAAATTTCATTCAGTGGGTTCGGGCCTTTTATACTGGGCCGCGGGCTCGGATTAGGGTGAATGGGAGTTACTCGGAAGTGATTCGGTTGGGAAGGGGGACTCGACAGGGGTGCCCGCTTTCGCCCCTGCTGTTTGCGCTTGCCATTGAACCCCTAGCTGCCAGGGTACGTAGTATGGGGGGTGTTAAAGGGGTGATTATGAATAATTGGGAATCCAAAATCGCTTTATTTGCGGATGATGTTATTTACACTCTTCGGGAGCCATTGCTCTCCTTGCCGGTTTTAATGCGGGAAATAGATTGCTATAGTGCGGTTTCTGGTTATAAAATTAATGGTAGTAAGACGGAGCTTTTAGGGTTCAACTTGGGGAGCAGGTTGGAGGAGAGTTTGCGCAGTAGCTTTCCGTTTAAATGGGTGAAGGGTGCATATAGATATTTGGGGATTCAAATGGGGAAAGATTGGAAACAGCTCTGGGATTGGAATTTCCTCCCGCTTCTGAAGGAGGTGCAATCGGATTTGGCTCGCTGGAAGGGCCTCTATTTGACCTGGCTTGGGAGAATTGCTGTTATTAAGATGAATGTTCTGCCGCGATTTCTCTTTTTGTTTAGTTCGATTCCCAGTAAGATACCTACGGGATATTTGCGCCGCGTGCAGAGATTGATTTTGGACTTTATATGGGCTGGCAAACGACCCCGGGTGTCGCAATACACTCTATATCGGCATCAGAGGGAGGGAGGTATGGGGGTCCCTTGGGTAGACAAATATTTTGTGGCGGCTCAATTAAAGGCTTTGGCCAGCTGGCAGGCGGTGGGTGAGACGCCTTTATGGGTGGAGTTGGAGAACGGGAGAGGGGAGAGGGGAGAGGGGGACTTTGGGGAGGTGGATTTGGGACCCCGGTGCTAAAAAGGGGGGGGGGGACAGGAGGGTAATCCTTTTACTGAGTATACGCAGGGGTTGTGTTTGGGAGTTAAGAGGGAGCTGATGGAGGGGAAGCGTTATTCCCGGGGGACTTCTATTAGGGGGATGCAAGATTTTGGTCCGGGTGTGGATGGGGGGGTATTTCGAGAGTGGGGGGTTAAGGGTTTAAGCACCTTGGGGCACCTTCTTAATAATTGTGGGGAGCTCCGCTCGTTTGCGGGGTTGAAGGCAGACTATAGGTTGGAAGATAGAGACTACTATGCATATTTTCAGCTTGTCTCCTATTTGGGCAGGATGAGGGGTTGGGAGGATCTCCGGCGGGTACCCACCCCATGTGAGAAGGCGCTGGGACTGGGGGGGGAGCGGAGGGGGTTGATAACTTCACTATACACTGAGTTGTGTGGGCATACAGCGGGGGGATGTCAGGGGAGGAGTAAAGGTGAACTGGCGTGGGAGCAACAATTGGGGGGAGAGTGGGATGAGGTGAGGTGGCATAATATCTATACGTGGACCAAGCGTGTTGCTCCGGGTCCCTCCTTTATGGAGAATAGTTTAAAGATCCGATATCAGATGTATTGGACGCCCTGGAAGCTGAAAGCTCTTCGCCCTGAGGAGTCAGGTGCGTGTTGGAGGGGCTGTGGGCAACGGGGGGGATTTGGCACATATTGTATGGGAATGCGGGGCGGTTCAGAAGATGTGGGGCCAGTTGGGGAACTTTATGCAGGCAATGGTGAAGGTCGATATAGACCTTTCTGCCTCAATGGTCTTACTGAATGAGCTACCGGAGGAGGGGGATCGGGCCCTTCTGAGGCTGGTGGGCTATTGTATTGGGGCGGCGAGGGGGGCTATTATGGCACGATGGAAGTGCGTGGAGGTACCCACACTACCAATGATCCTGCAGAGATTGGAGCATTTATGGGTTATGAGTGCTATTGCAGCTCATAAGAACCACACTCTGCCAGCCTTTAGGGCGGTATGGGGTCGGTATGAAGTATGGCGGGAAGGGGGGGGGAAGGTTTAGGGGGTGGGGGGGGGAGGTAGGGGGGGTGGGAAGGGGTGGTGGGGGGGAGGGGAGAAAAGGAAGGTTTATGGGTTTTTGGTATATGTAATGTGTGCAGTGTTTGTATTGGTGCATTGTTGACGTATTTGCAGAGTTATTTCTTTTGTTGTGCTGTTGTATTTTGTTGGTTAACTATCCAATAAAAATTGTCAATTATAAAAAAAAAAAAAAAATCTCAAAATTCCAAACCTTTCCTAACATACAATCATTAGTAAACAACATATAGACCCATTTTAATAACAGGATAAATAGTAGACCGATTTCTTTATACAGAAACCCATAAAAACAATAGATCATCATGATCATATTATTGAAAATTAAAAACTCTTCTGAAAAATCATGTTTTCCAAACCCTTTTCAAATCCAAAAAATCTTGGCCTAACTGTAGTTCTCCAGTCAATACATTCCACAAACAGGGGTAATAATGGAAAAACACTCTCTCTCTAGTCCTGGCAAGCTTGGCCTCAGATAAAACATAGTTACTCACCTGCAGCAGATGTTCTCTGGGGACAGCAGGAATCAGCCCTCACATATAGGTGACTTTGGCACCGACGGAGCCCTCGCGGAAACATCTCCCCAGCTTTCAAAGTCTTTGGGAGATGCCACCACATATGCGTGGTCCCCTTCCCGCCCAAGGATGCCATCTTGCTCAGTCAAATGACACAGCTGAAGATAGCAAAATAAAAGAAGGTAAAGGAGCAACTCCAAAAGGAGGGAGGGTTGTGAGGACTGATTCCTGCTGTCCCCGGAGAACAACTGTTACAGATGAGTAACTACGCTTTCTCCGGCAACAAGCAGGAAGTCAGTCCTCACACATGGGACTCCCCAGCTACAGGCTACCGGGAGACAAGTAGCAAAAACTGGGACCCCTCAAGGGGAGCCGCAAGCAGCAGCAATTCAGTCTGGTGTACAGACTACAGTAGGACCCCTGTGTCCGATGAAAACAGCGGTAGCCTGAACACAGAAGGGTCGGAAGGTAGGAGTTGCCTAGACCCCAAAAAGATTACGGAGCACAGCCTGGCCGAAGGCGCTATCCCGTCGGGATTCTCTCTCCAGGCAGTAATGGACAAAGAAGGTATGGACTGAAGACCAGGTGGTGGCCCAGCAGATGTCCACCATCGGGACAGAGTGCAGATTTGCCACCGAAACCGCCATGGCCCAGACACGGTGTGCTGTGATGCAACCATCCAGTGGGAGCTTCACCTGCTCATAGGCGAGGGCAATACAGTCCGCTACCCATGTGCACAGCATACACTTAGTCACCGCTTTCCCCAGCCTGCTGGGGTCATAGGAGACAAAGAGCTGGGAGGCTTTGTGGTGGTACCGAGTGCATTGGATATAGAAGGACAAGGCCCTCTTACAGTCCATGGTGTGGAGGACCGTCTTCGCCTGACTGTCGTGAGGTCTCGGAAAGAAGGTTGGGAGTATCACCTTCTGGCTGAGATGGAACGAGGATACTACCTTTGGAAGGAATTTAGGGTGCATGCGGAGCACCACCCTGTTCTTGTAGAACCTGGTGTAGGGCGCTTCAGCCACAAAAGCTTGAAGCTCGCTAACCCTACGAGTGGAAGTGAGCGCAACCAGGAAAACCACTTTCTACAAAAGGTAGCGAAGGTGGCAAGTAGCCAAGGGCTCGAATGGTGGACGGGTGAGCTGCCCCAACATCACATTGAGGTCCCATTCGGTCGCTGGAAGGTGAACTGAGGGCTTGGACAAGAGCAGGCCCCGTAGGAAGCGGCCCACCAGAGGTTGGGCCGAAAGGGGCTTCCATCCACCGGGTAGTGGTGAGCCAGCAGGGCACTGAGGTGCACTCTAACAGAATTAGACCTGCTCCTGGAGTGAGAAAGGTGGAGAAGGTGCTGCAACACCATAGCCACCGGGCAAGAGAAAGGGTCAGCCCTTCGCTCAGCACACCAAGCTGAGAACCTACGCCATTTGAAGGCATATGCCTTCCTCGTAGAGGCCTTACGGGAGGCCAGCAGAACATTCTCTACCTCAGTGGGAAGCTGGAGATGGGCCAGGGCTTCCCTCTCAGCAGCCAAGCCGTGAGCGAAAGAGACCCTAGGTTGGGGTGTAGGAGAGATCCCCCCTCCTGAGATAGAAGACCCGGGGCGGTCCCCAAGGGGATGAGAGCCTCCACCGCCCAACTACAGAAGCAGTGGGAACCACAGCTGCCTGGGCCATCGGGGGGGCTATCAAGATGAGCAAGGCCCTGTCGCAGATGGTCTTGAACAAGGTCTTGGCAATCAACGGTGTCGGAGGGAAGGCGTACATGAGGCCCCCCGACCATGAGACTAGAAACATGTCCGCCGCCACCCTGGAGGGGTGAGCCTGCCGAGAGCAAAAGCAGGGCAACTGGAAGTTGTCTGGGCTGACGAACAGGCCCATCATGGGATCCCCCCAGAGATGAAAAAGCCGGCTGGCTACCTTGGGGGTCCAGTTGCCATTTGTGCGGTCAGAGAACCCTACTTGCCCTCATACCTAACCGAAAGACAGCTACAGGTCAAGGTGGGACACAACACCTCCCGACCCATAAATGTCCGCCAAGGAGTACCTCAAGGATCCGCACTTTCAGCCCTCCTATTTAACATCTACATCCAACCGATATGCGACATCATGAAAGAGAACAACATTCAATACACAATATATGCAGACGACATCATGATATACACCCCGATAGAAATCGACAACCCGGATTTCTCCAAGATAACAGACTGCCTTACCCAAATGACAAGCTGGTGTCAAAACAACAACCTCGCAATAAACTACAACAAGACTGAAGCTCTAATAATCACTCGGAACCAAAGCTTCATACACCCGCCAAACATCAAGATACAAAACACTACTATTCCAATAAAATCAGAAGTGAGATACCTTGGAGTTACTCTGGACAACAAGCTAAACCTCAAGCCACACATAGACAAAACAATACAAAAAGTCTACTACAAGATGCGAATCATCAGGAGACTGAAACCACTCCTTGCCCCAGAACACTTTCGTACCGTCCTCCAAGCACTGATAACCCCAATACTGGACTTCTGCAATCCGATATACTTGGGACTACCGAAACAAGCCCTCAAACCACTCCAGCTAGCACAAAACACTGCAGCACGAATAATATCCGGTACTGCAAGACAGGACCACATCACACCCACCTTAAAAGACTTACACTGGCTCCCAATCGGTGCACGCATCAGATACAAAACTATCATAAACCTATTTAAGATAAATCAGCACACATCAGCCAACAGCCTACACACCCTCATTCAACCAGACAACAGCACTCGTCCTAGAAGAAAACAAACACGCAACCGAGTCAGCACCCCAGGTGAATTCAAACACACACGCAAGGACACAACAGACAGAGCTCTCTCCATGGCTGCTCCAACTATATGGAACAAACTACCAGACACTTGAGGACAACTACAGACCTCAAAGACTTTAGAAAACAGCTAAAAACCATGCTGTTCATAGAACACTATGGACACATCACATAACCTAAGAGAATGTATAACAGCACATATTGCTGCCTGTACAGATAATGTTTTACAGCACCACTGTATATAGCCCACACTGTACATAGCTCAAACCATTCTAGCACGCAACACACCACACCTTGTACATAGCTCACCCCAATCTAGCACACGATACAACACACACTCAACTAAATTGCACCCTCACTGCATGATTAACACACTCACTTTACCCGATTGTTTGCTGTGATACCACCTTGATTAATAAGATAAGGCGGTTTAAAAATACTGTTAAATAAATAAATAAATAAATACTTAGCTTGTCGGCCGGTAGGTTGTCCTGTCTGGGCAGGTACACCGCTCTGAGAAAGATCCCCTGCTGGGCCGTGTAACAGCAGAGGGCCAGCGCCTCCTGACAGAAGGCACGGGACCTCCTTGCTTGTTCACATAGAACATGGCTACCTAGTTGTCCATCTGGACCAGGACCAGTCGATGGCAGAGGCAATGGCCGAAGACTCTCAGGGCGAGGTGAATGGCACGAAGCTCCTGGAGATTGATTTGCTGGGTGCTCTTGTCCGGCGACCAGCTGCCCTGGGTACAAAGACCCCTGCAATGGGCTCCCCAGCAGAGTAGGGAGGCATCCATGGTGAGGACCACCGATTGTCCGGGGCCCTGGTAAAGCATGCCCGTTTCTAGGTGCTGAGACGACTGCCACCAGACAAGGGAGTCAGCCAACCGGCGGGTCACCAGAACTCTGTCCCGGAGGTGGCCCGTGGCCTGGGACCACTGGTCCCAGAGACACCACTGTGCCGTTCTCATGTGGAGACGGGCATCTGGAGCGATGTGGACCGTGGAGGTCATGTGCCCGAGGAGGCGCAGAAGATGGCGGGCAGACACCAAGGGATGGTGTTGTATGTCCCGGGCCAGAGATCTGAGGCGATCTGCCCGGTCCGTGGGCAAGAAAGCCTTTGACTGGTGGGTGTCAAGCTTCGCTCTGATGAACTCCAGGCACTGTGTTGGAAGAAGGTGGTACTTGGGGTAGTTTATAATGAATCCCCAGTGAAGAACCTGGATGGTGCGAGCAGTGACCTGCTTCACCTTGGATGCCGTGTCCCCTTTTATGAGCCAGTCGTCCAGGTAGGGAAACACGAAGATCCCCGAAGCCTGAGAAAGGCAGCCATGACTGCGAGGCATTTGGTGAACACCCTTGGGGCAGAGGCGAGACCGAATAGAAGCACCCTGTACTGAAAATCCTGCCCCCTACTACGAACTGCAGGTACTGCCTGTGGTGTGGGTGGATTAGAATGTGGGTATAAGCATCCTTGGGGGTCTAAGGAGCATAGCCAGTCTCCCTGCTGGAGGTAGGGCAGCAACGTTTCAAAGGAGAGCATCTTGAACTTCTCCAAGACCAGGAATTTGTTGAGGTTGCGGAGGTCAAGGATGGGCCTTAGGCCCCCTGTCCTCTTTGGGATGAGGAAGTATCTTGAGTAGAACCCCTTGCCCTAGAGATGGTGGGGCACCGGCTCCACTGCATTGTCCTTGAGAAGACCTGCCTGTTCCTTCAAAAGAAGGTCCCGGTGGATGGGAGACCAGGGGTGCTCTCCTGGGAAATAAGGAGGAGGCATCTCAGTCAAGCGGAGGAGGTAACCCTCCCTGACAACCTTCAGTGCCCAGGCATCGGTAGTGATGTTTATCAACCTCGGGGCATAGGGGGGTCAGTCGTCCTCCTGTGGGCTGCTGACTTCCTTGGGGTAGAGAGGCTATGCCGGAGTAGTCAACTCCCTCCCCCCCCCTCAGCTGGGCCGGAGCCGGTGCCGGGGCTTCAGAGTCTTCTGCTTATGTGGGCCATGCCTTTGTCCCATGGCCTGCTGCCCTTGTTGGGGAGCAGGGGGAACCAGGTAGGACAGGTAGTTTCGGTAAGCAGCACCCTTTTTACCCGAGCCCTTCAGTCGGGAAGGGGCAGTGGTCTTCTTGGAGAGCCTGGTCCTTGTTATGAACTCTGTCTCCAGCTCGGCGGCCTTGTCAGTCATGGGCTTGCCAAAGAGGTTTTCTCCCTGACATGGGACATCAACCAACTTGTCTTGGACCCATTGCTCGAAGTTGGACGACTGGAGCCAAGTCTGGCAGTGTGCACCGATGCCTGCGTGGCTACCCGGGCCGCCGACTCGAACCAGTCATAGGCCGCTCAAGACATAAATTTGGAGCACTCACAGGCGGCCTTGGACAGGCTCTTGAAGCGTTGCAAGGGTTCCTCGGAGAGACCAGCTGAGAAACCGGCGAGTTCCTTCTCCAGATCCCTCAGGTACATGCCCATGTACAGCTGGTAGGCCTGGACACGGAAAATGAGCATCGAGCCCTTGTAGCACTTCCTGAGGGCATCCAAGGTGCGGGCCTCCCTCCCGGGAGGCACCAAGGAGTGCGTCTTCTGGCTCTTCAGCTGACGCATGGTCGACTCCACCACCATGGAGTTGTGCGGCAGTTGCGACTTCTGGAAGCCAGGGCTCCAGCGGACTCGATACATCGAGTCGAGCCGCTTGCTCACTACCGGCGTTGATGCTGGCATTTCCCACATGTGGAACATAAGCTGTTCCAGGATGGGAGGAATGGGCACCGTGAGCGATTCCCGAGGGGAAGCCTCGTACTGGAGGATCTCAAGCTCATCAGCTCGAGGGTCCTCCTCCGACTCGGTCGAGAACACCAGGGCCTTAGACATATCTTTTACAAAGTCTATGAATCCCTTGTCCTCCGGCGGGGACCTTCTCCAAGGTTCCGAGGGGAGATTGCGGTGTCGACGGGTATCCAAGGACTCGTCATCCTCTGTCTCCCACTCGGAGTATTCCGAGGAAGACTCAAGGGTGGGCTGCTCCGTGGGCCTCGAGGGGCCCGATGCCCCATGGTCTGGCCCTGGGGGGGTCATCGGGGATGACCGTGGCCCCGTCGAGTGGGACACCAAGCGCGACCTTGGCCGAGGATTGACTCGAGGCCACAGGACCTCGAGGATCAGCTCAGCCTCCGGGGACACCTTCAAAAAGATATAAACAGGATGGAGTCTGTGCAGAGGGGGCACAGGATGAAGGTGAAAGGGGATAGACTCATTAGTAATTTGTGAAAATATTTCTTTATGAAAAGAGTGGTAGATGCAAGGAATAGTATCCCAGGGGATATAGTAGAGACGAGGACTGTATCAGAATTCAAGAAAGCATAAAACAAACACAGAGGCTCTCTAAAGGAAAGAAAGGGACAGTAGTAGTTGGTATGGAAAGGCAGATTGGATAGACCGTATAATCTTTATTTGCCGTCATGCTTTTGTGTTTCTATTGTTTTTGCAAATGATCCAGCATGCTGCTGTTGGAAAGATGGCTCATTGGCTTTCCTCTGCTAATGACTTTTGTACAGTATATGCACTTTGCACTGCACAACTCCTCAAGTACTTATGTCACCACAACTTTAATGTTTTCATGATTTCCTCTATGCTTCTTTAGGAACTGCTAGTGCTGTTGCTGCTGCTGCTGCAAGAGCTGGGACTGAGGTCAGAATAGAAGATGAAGGCAAGGGTCTTCCTTCACACTTCCCACAACCTGCTCTATCTGTGAGAGGCTCTTGGCCCTATCACTATAAATTCCTACCTGCTTACCACTTAGCATATCCGGTGTAAAGGTGGCGGACCTAATGCGTCACCTAGACTTTGGACAGTGCTGGCTTTCTTTGTTTTTCTGTTTCACTGTTCATGTTATTTCCAATTCAATGTAAACTGTTCTATGCAATCTATTCTATGTAAACCTGTTTATTGTTCACGTTATATGTAAACCGCACTGATCTTAAAAAGCACGGTATATAAAAGCAAATAAATATGTAAATAATAATGACTTAAGAAAGTGTGGGAGGGAGGTTCTGGATGCCAATTTTAGGCTATTAGGTTTAAAGTTGAAATCCAGAACTTCCAAGGTAGCATTCTCAGAAATGTTTCCTGTTTTACAGGCAGGACACAAGAGACAGACCGGGTTCCAAAATCACAATGTGTGGATAAGATGATGGTGCAGAGAAGAGGACTTTTGATTTGTTAGGAAATGGGCAACATTCTAGGGAAGAGGGGGCCTCTTCTGAAAGGATGTGCTTCACTTTAACCAAGTCACTGGCGATAACCTTTAAAAAGGAGAATGAGCAACTTTTAAACAATATAATGGGGGAAATCTGATAGATGCTCATGAGCACATAGTTCAGATTGCTCTCTGCTCCCCAATACCAAGGCCAATTGGGCCCCTCGACTGGACTTCTAAATTTAGAGCGCCTTCAGCCGCCGGAACACCACTCCAGACTTGATCAGCATTGGGGAAGGGAGCAGGAAGGTAAGTTCCTCCCCGTTCCCCATTGCCAAGGCCAATCAGGCTCCTGCAACCAGACTTTTAAATTTAGAGCACCTTCAGGCGTGCCTGCCCCTGTGATCCTTATGCGCAGGCTGAAGAGGGGACCACAACAACCTACAGAAGGCAACAAGTCACGCTTCCGGGAACCACAAAAACAACAGGGAACTGTGAATAGCACACCAGCCTCTGCACATATCAGCAGACAAAACAACTAGAGAGCAGTCACCTATGCACCTCAAGCAACCATGTTTCTACTATACCCAATGTTATATACACTAATGGCGCTTCTCATAATCACCGCAGCCCACAACCAACGCACAATCACAGCCCCTCAAATGTGGCTTGGCCCCCATATAATCCCACCATACATACCATACTCACAGAAACCCACATCGTCTCATTCGGATACTAGCATCCCCTAACAATATTACCACAATCACCACCACCAAACGTCACACTCATTCCCTAAATTGCACACTCATTATCTCCTACTCAGTCAGAAACAAAATTCCCATCATTAGAGACCTACTCACATCCCACACCTGAACTTATTTGGCCTGTTTACCGTAAGGCCCATCCAGATGTCCAAAAACTAGATGGGCCAAATTGGTACCCGATTCTGAAGCCGCAGGAGCCAGATGTTCCTGTGGGATCAGAATCGGGTGCAGAGGGCCTGGATGGGCAGGATGTGCCCCGATTCCGATCCCAAGCTGCTGCACACCCTGTGTGTTCCCCATCCAACCCTCCCAATGCTTCTGCATAAGAACATAAGAACATAAGATATGCCATACTGGGTCAGACCAAGGTCCATCAAGCCCAGTATTCTGTTTCCAACAGTGGCCAATCTAGGTCATACGTACCTAGCAGTTTCCCCAAGGGACACAGGTTCCACAATGCTTGTATTGGTTCAAGCATTGATATCCTGGGTCCCTTCTTAATAATGGTTTATGGACCTTTCCTCCAGGAACTTGTCCAAACCTTTTTTAAACCCAGCTACACTAACAGCCTTTACTACATCCTCCGGTAACAAATTCCAGAGTTTGATTACACGTTGAGTGAAAAAATATTTTCTTTTATTAGTCTTAAATAGTTTACCCAGTAGCTTCATTGCATGTCCCCTAGTCTTTCTATATTCTGATAAGGTAAACAATCGATCTACGTTTACCCGTTCCACTCCGTTCATTAATTTATAGACTTCTATCATATCTCCCCTCAGCCGTCTCTTTTCCAGGTTAAAGAGCCCCAACCTTTTTAGCCTTTCTTCATAGGAGTAGCCTTCCATCCCCTTTACCATTTTGGTGGCTCTTCTCTGAACCTTTTCTAAAATTGCTATATCCTTTTTAAGATATGGCGACCAGAATTGCACACAATATTCAAGGTGCGGTCTCACCATGGAACGATATAGAGGCATTATAATATCTTTTGTTTTATTTTCCATTCCTTTCCTTATCATACCTAGCATTCTATTTGCTCTCTTGGCCGCCGCTGCACACTGGGCCGAGGGTTTTAACATGGTATCCACAAGGACGCCTAAATCTTTTTCTTGGGTGGTGGTTCCTAATGTGGAACCTTGCATCGTGTAACCATAGTTTGGGTTGTTCTTCCCTAGGTGCATAACCTTGCACTTCTCCACATTAAATTTCATCTGCCATTTTGATGCCCAGTCTTCCAATTTATCAAGATCCTCTTGCAATTTTCCACAATCCTCCTGGGTTTTAACAACTTTAAATAGTTTTGTGTCATCAGCAAATTTGATAACCTCACTCGTTATTCCACTTTCCAGGTCATTTATGAATATGTCAAAAAGCAGCGGACCCAGCACAGATCCCTGGGGTACACCACTATTCACCTTTCTCCATTGGGAAAATTGGCCATTTAGCCCTACCCTCTGCTTTCTATCTTTTAACCAGTTCCTGATCCACAGTAGTACACTGCCTCCTATCCCATGACTCTTTAGTTTTGCCAAAAGTCTCTCATGAGGGACCTTGTCAAAGGCTTTCTGAAAGTCCAGATACACAATATCAACCGACTCACCTTTGTCCACCTGTTTATTCACTCCTTCAAAAAAACATAACAGATTAGTAAGACAAGATCTTCCTTGTCTAAAGCCATGTTGGCTGTCTCCCATTAGGTCATGACTATCTATATGCTGAGTAATTTTATTCTTTATGATGGTTTCTACCATTTTTCCCGGTACTGATGTCAGGCTCACCGGTCTGTAGTTTCCCGGATCACCCCTCGAACCCTTTTTAAAAATTGGTGTTACATTGGCGATCCTCCAATCCTCAGGTATTAGAGATGATTTTAATGATAGTTCACAGATTACTGATAGCAGGTCTGCAATCTCAAATTTCAGTTCTTTCAACACCCTTGGATGTATACCATCCGGCCCAGGTGATTTGCTACTCTTCAGTTTATCTAATAGTTGTAGGACATCTTCCCGATGTATCGATATTTCCTTCAATTCTTCCACACCTTTAAATACCACTTCAGTCGTGGGTAACATCCCTACATCTTCCTCAGTAAAGACCGAAGCAAAGAATTCATTCAGTCTCTCCGCTATCGCCTTGTCGCCTCTTAGTGCTCCTTTAACCCCTTTATCATCTAATGGACCAACTGACTCTCTCACGGGTTTTTTGCTACGAATGTACTTGAAAAGGTCTTTATTTCGCGTTTTTGCTTCCGCAGCAAGCTTCTTCTCAAATTCTCTCTTTGCCTGCCTTATCAATGCCTTGCATTTGACTTGCCAGTGCTTGTGCTGTTTCCAGGTTTCATCATTTGGCTCTTTTTTTCCATTTCTTGAAAGATGCTTTTTTGGCAACAACAGCCTCTCTGACCTCAGCTTTAAACCATGCTGGCAATTTTTTGGACTTCCTTCCACTTTTCTTAAAGCGTGGAATACAGCTGGTCTGGGCTTCCAAGATAGTATTTTTCAACAACACCCAAGCTTGATGTACGTCTTTAACCTTTGCAACTGCTCCTTTTAGTTTTTTCTTAACTGTTTTCCTCATTCTATCATAGTCTCCCTTTCGAAAGTTAAAGGGTAGTACTGTGGATTTCCTTACTATCCCTCCTCCACTAATTAAATCAAAGGCGATCATGCTATGATCACTATTGCCAAGTGGCCCCAACACCCTTATCTCTTGCACTACATCTGGTGTTCCACTAAGGACTAGGTCTAATATTGCTTCCCCTCTGGTCGGTTCATGAACCAGCTGCTCCAAGAAGCAGTCATTTATTTCATCTAGGAACTTTATCTCCCTAGCATGTCCTGTTGTGACACTGACCCAGTCGATGCCGGGGTAATTGAAATCACCCATTATTATTACTGCACTGTAACTTTTGCTAGCTTCCTTGATTTCTTTGAGCATTTCATCATCCATTTGTTCATTCTGGCCAGGCGGACGATAGTACACCCCCACTGCCATCGCCTTCCCCTTTTTACATGGAATTTCAATCCATAGAGATTCTACAGCAAATTTTGTTTCTTGCAAAACTTTAATCCTTTCTGACTCAATGCCCTCTCTAACATAGAGCGCAACCCCTCCACCAATTTGATCAGCTCTATCATTTCGATATAGTTTGTACCCAGGTATCACAGTGTCCCACTGGTTGTCCTCCTTCCACCATGTCTCTGATATTCCAATCATATCTAACCTCTCGTTTAGTGCTATATATTCTAACTCTCCCATCTTGTTTTGTAGACTTCTAGCATTTGCATACAAGCATTTTAGAGACTGTATTTTATTCATATTAATTTGGCTATTGGTAGACATGGGTAATTTGGGATCTTTAAGTTTTGTCTGCTCCATACTTGAGGGCATTTGGGCTACTTTACTCTTTTTTGGAACCTCTCTGCTTTTTGTAGTATCCTTCAAGGATACATTCTTCCGAACCATGCGCTCTTGGGCGACTGTCGGCTTTCCCCTATTATCTAGTTTAAAAGCTGCTCTATCTCCTTTTTAAAGGTTAATGCCAGCAGCCTGGTTCCATCCCGGTTAAGGTGAAGCCCATCCCTTCGGAAGAGCCCCTCCTTTCCCCAGAATGTTCCCCAGTTCCTAACAAATCCGAACCCCTCATCTCTGCACCATTGTCTCATCCACGCATTGAGACTCCGGAGCTCTGCCTGCCTATTGGGTCCTGCGCGTGGAACGGGAAGCATTTCGGAGAACGCTACCCTGGAAGTTCTGGATTTCAACTTCCTACCTAAAAGCCTAAATTTAGCTTCCAGAACCTCCCTACCACATTTTCCTATGTCATTGGTACCAACATGTACCAAGACAGCAGACTCCTCCCCAGCACTATCTAAGACCTTATCTAGGTGGCGTGTGAGGTCCGCTACCTTCGCACCAGGCAGGCATGTTACCAGGCGATCCTCACGTCCACCAGCCACCCAGCTATCTACATGCCTAATGATCGAATCACCAACTATAACTGCTGTCCTAACCCTTCCCGCATGGGCACTTGGCCCTGGAGAAACCTCCTCGGTGCGAGAGGGGTTTACATCACCTGGAGGACAGGTCCTAGTTACAGGATCACTTCCTGCCACACCAGGGTGATGCTCTCCTGTCACGTGACCTCTCTCCTCCATGGCAACAGGGATGCTGCCAGACTGGAGGTGGGACTTCAGGACTATATCCCTGTAGGTCTCGTCTATGTACCTCTCTGTCTGTCTTATGTTTTCCAAGTCTGCTACTCTAGCCTCTAGAGAACGGACTCGTTCCCTGAGAGCAGAGAGCTCCTTGCACCTAGTGCACACGTAAGACCTCTCACCAGCTGGGAGAAAATCATACATGTGACACTCAATGCAAAAGACTGGAAAGCCCACATCCCGCTGCTGGACTGCTGTCTGCATCTTAGTTTTAAGTTTGTGTTTAGATCTTTAAGTTCTATATGTACTAAAGGGTGCAATGGATATTTATACCACTAAAACTGTACCTAAGAAGTTTAATATACCTTGTTCACCTGAAGCTTAATTAATTTCAGGTCCTTGGTGTATGACTGATTTGGGTAATGAGCTTCACATGGTGGACGGTGCCATGCTGTCCCATCACCATGGCACCCGGGTACCTTGCAGAAGCACCGATCCCTCGCAGGTATCTCAAAAAAAGATTTCCCCGCTGCCTGACCCTCAAATGGGCCTGCCGAGGCTGGGATCGGGCTGCGGAGAACCCCCTACTGCTCCTCAACTGCTGTGCGGTGGTCGATGGGTCTGATCACCCTGACCAGGGGGACTTATTCCACCTCCGAGGTGAAATACGTTCCCCAGCTATCTCTGCTTCCCCAGATATACAGGGCTGCAACTGCAATTGGCTCTATATGTCCGCGTCAGGGTCCCACTTCTGCTTGGCCCATGCGCCTCCCCTTGCCCTCCCCATCCTACCCCCATCCAGGCTTCCCCCACAATGCAGCTGTACATGCAGGGAGCCTGGAAGTTGGAATCCACTCCCTGCGAATAGTGGGGGTAGGTGTCTAGGTCAGAAGTTCATTCCTGCTATTTGGGGATCGAAATGACCCCCATTATATTATGTATCACCGAAACTAATAATGTACTTCTAAACCAACTTACACTGAACGTATATAACATCTACCACTGCCCTCGAACAAAAATTAGAGGTGGAGGTGTGATGATCATAGCCAGAACTGACCTCAAATTCCGATACCACTAACTGAGAGCATAAGCGAGACTGACTCCCTCATCATAACTAACAAACTGACGACCATCACCCTCATCTACAGGACCCCAAACTCAACCTCAAATGACCTATCAAATATCCTAGACAAAGTACTTTCAACCCTGAACACTAGAAAATATCCCCTAGTATTAGGGGACTTCAATCTCCCATCACTACAACCATCTCATGCAAACGCATTCCTACAAGCAATGTCAGCAATGGACATTGCTTATCGAAACATCCACATACGAAAAAAGTAACAACCTTGACCTGATATTCTCCAACAACCACGCCACCACTCAAGCCCACCCCATACCATGGTCCAGCCACAAGCTGAACCTCTTCCCCCTCCCACATGATAATCTCAGCAAACATCCCACCCAGCAACCAATGAAGAGGAAATTCAAGCAATTTTAAAAAGAGAACTTTCTAAAAGATACTCTACCACAGCTACAAAATGACTCAACGGATCCACAACTACTAACAGAAAAGTGGAACTGTGTCATTAACACCATAGCAGCTACCACCCCAATCCCTATATGCTCCTGCACGAGACAAACTAAATACCCATGGTACACTCTAGCATTGCACAACATAAAAAATCTACGAAAATATGAGCGAAAATGGCGGAAAACTAGGGATGATGTCGACAAACTTACTTACCTACGTCTCCTCAATGACTACCATACTGCAACGAACACTGCAAAATGCGAACACCTTGCAAAACTACTGAACTCGGCCATCAACTACCCAAGAGAGTTGCTTTGACTGACAAACACTCCCTCTTCTGAAAACAAGGAAATAATCATCACCCCTCAACAACTGGCATCCCAGTACAAGCAACTCAACCCCAACCACAAAGCACAGTTACTTACTTAGCTGTAACAGGTGATATCTGGGAACAGCAGGAATAAGTCTTCACATATGGGTACATCGGTACAGACGGAGTCTGCGCGGGAACGCTTCCCAGCATCCAATCAGAAAGCTTTTGGAAGCATCCCAACACGCCTGCATGCTGCCTTCCCGCCTTCCCAACTGTCTCTCCTCAGTTAAGTTTGAAAGCTGAGACAAAGAGAGAGAGAGAGCAAGGAAGGGAAAGATAGAGATAGAGAAAAAGCAACTCCTAGAGGAGGTGGGTGGGTTGTGAAGACTTATTCCTGCTGTTCCCAGAGATCACCTGTTACAGGTAAGTAACTGTGCTTTCTCCAGGAACAAGCAGGAATGAGTCTTCACATATGGGGTCTCCCAAGCTCAGATGCCCAGAGGGAGTCCTAGCATGTTCCAAGTCTAGAATGAGCCATGCTATTGCTTAAGACCTCAGGCATCCTGGGGATGGAGGGTAGGAGTTGAATATAGAAGAGGAGCTGTGGAACAGCTGGCTAGAACAGGGTTTCTAAAGGGGAAGACCCTGTATAGAGGGTATTTTGTAGTAAAATATTGTAATCTGGGCCTCCCTTGTTGACCTTGCACAAGTCCACTGAGGTACATATGGATCTGTTAGAAGAGCCAGTGAATGTGCTCAAGGGGTACCTCACTGAGAAGTAGAGGTAATAAAAGTAGAGAAAAACAAGTGGAGGTCAGAACCCTTCAGGGTGAGAAATGGCCCCAGGGGGACAGACTGGGGTAATATAAGAGGTAGAGCTTCAGCGGAGACGCAGAAGGCAGTATGAAAGAAAGCTTAAGCTGTTTAGGTCCAAAAACAGTATAAATTTAGGACCCAAAGAAAAAATGAGTCTGACCTAACTGGACTGGGGATGGAATCAGTCCATGTAGGGGAGAAAGGGTATGGAGACCCTTGTATCTGATAAGAAAGTAAGGACAGACTCATGAGCGCTAAGCGTTAGGTTAACTGAAGCCCCACAATGTCTTTCCTAAATGGGGTCAATTAGGAAAGAAGAAAGTTACATGGAGAGCTTCAGGAGTACCCAACCTATATGGTAAGGAAAATTTTGTTAATTACCACAGGAAGTGGTTATAAGTGTCGCCCCCTAAGTATGCTGGCATAGCATTCATAGGGGTAGTGCCCATCTCTCAGGATCATATAGGAATGTAAGGATATCTGAACCTAACAGAACAGATAGATGAGTATATGGATACATATCTATCTAAAAATATATCTCAGTAGATCTATAAATATATCTATGTGTATATACATATATATATATTGAATATATACACATATAGGGTATATATGCATATATCTATAGGAGATATGTAGGGGCAGAAGACACAGATATAGATGAATATATATATATATATATATATATATATATATATTATATATGTGTGTGTATATATATATATATATATGTGTGTATATATATATGAATATGTAGACATATAGACACATATCTCCAGGTATGTGGAAGGAGAGAGGTCTATAGAAGCTGATCCCCCCTAGGGATATAGGGAGAGAGGAAGATTCATCTAAGAGCAAGAAGGTTAATACCTGCTTGAATAGACATACAGAGAAATCTCTTTTCCTGGTTATGATTGGCAGAGTCAGAGGAGAGGTCTCCCTGAAAAGAAGAAGTCTGGATTCTTTTCAGAATTTGAGCTCTTGAATAACCAGGATGGCCTACGTGAAAAAGGCAGAGGATAACTTCAGACTGTAGGCAGGAAGTCCAGATTTCTTCAGAATTGCCATATGGAGAATGGATAGAGGACGCCACTGGAGGAAGATACCCTAGTGACTTGCCTATGAGGGCAAGAGGGGTATTGGGCGTCCTCTAGCTGCCATTGACGAAAATTATCTCTGACGAGAAGACCAAAAGAGATATGGGCCAAGCCAGGGAATTGGCCCTTCTTTAGGTTTTCACATAATGAAAGGCCTGAGACTGATGTCTCAAAAGAGATTTAAGATGAGATGGTAAGGGTAGGAAATACCTACCAGTCATGGAAACATGACTGGGGGAACCCCTTTTAACCATTTGGGGTTATCTGCTAGGCAAGATACTAATGCTCTCTAGCAAGGGCCCATAGTGCAAAGCTACTCTGTAGAATTGCAGAGAGCATGCTGCAGGTTGGTTAGAATAAAAACTGGCTGTGGAAAGCCAGCAGGTAACCAAGTATTCTGCCAAAGACAAGGGGGCGAAGAATAGAAGTTAACCAACCAGGCTGTGATAAGAGGGTTTCCCAAACGAGGTTGATAACCTGTTTGGGGCTTAGCACTGAGGCTAGAAGGATTGGTAGTGGAGGAGAATCCCTGGTTGTGTGGTGGACAGAACCAGTGGCTTAACCACTAGGAATTGCTGTATCTGCAGCAACGTACCAGGGCAGCGGAGAAAATTTATTTTCCCTCTCCCTCTTTTAGATTGGGAAAAAGAAACAACAGACCTGGTAGGATTTCCTATTGTCTGATGGGCTGCCCTAAGGTAACAAGGAGGGAGACAACTCCGGAAGGGAGAATCCCCCGGTAGAACAGGTAGAGGACCATAGGGGCTTAAAGGGTCCCTCTTACAAACCAAATGTTATAGAAAGAGGGAGGTAAGACAGAGTTGAAAGAGACTGACTATGGAGGAAGTCTCTGACAGGTGAGATGATACATGCCAGTACAGGGAAAACAACTGTCTATTAATAGTTGTTAGTTCTCTTTCCTCCAAGAGGAAGAGGAAAACCCTGTTAAGTATGGGCATGATCATCATAAAGACTCTTAAAGTTAAAGAAAAGATGTCTCATGAAGAGATATCTAGATATCTGAGTAGAATAAATTTAGTGCAGATACTGCAAATGAAAAGAAGCAGACTGCTACTTTAACCACCAACCAAGAGGGGCAATGATGATCTATTTGAAACCCTGCGACTGCTGGGTTTGTTGACCCTGCTGAGGTTGTGGATTCTTCAGACCAGGGTGATGTTTCCCCTGTTTGGGAACATCTGTATGATGGGCAGAAGATGGATAAAATCTTCTTCCCCTAGGGGAAGAAATTTTGGCAGGACATTTCCTACCAACTGGGAAAGAAGAAGGTGTAGAACAGCTTCTGGAAACATGACAGTCAGTTGTTAACTGAGCAACCTGGAGTAAAGACTCCTTGTTAAAGAGATTTTCTCCAGTACAAGGAGTATTTCCCAGTCTAACTTGTGCCCATTTGTCCAAGTCTGAAGCTTGGAGCCAGGCTTTACGTCGTGCTCCTATAGCTATAGCAGAGGTCCTGCTAACAGACTCAAAGGAGTCTAGGGAAGCATGAGTAAGAAATCTAGAGATATTTTGAGCATGACTAACCAGTGAGGAATAGTCTGCACTCTTGGGCTCTTGAAGAAAAGGAGTCAAAAGATGTAATTTCTTTGTGACCTCCTCTAGTGATAAACCCATATAAAAAATATATGAGAGAATTCTTGCTGAAAGCATGGATGCCTGGAAAGTTTGGCGTCCAAAGGCATCTAAAGTCTTAGACTCACGACCTGGTGGATAAGAAGAGTGCTTTTTAGTACTCTTCACCCGCCTCATTGCTGATTCTACAACAATGGAATGATGAGGAAGTTGAGTCCTTTGAAATCCTGGAGAGGGGGGCACCTGATATAGAAGATCAGTTGCTCTGGAAAGTGGGGGTACCTTTAAAGGAGCTTCCCACATTCGTAGAAGGAGATCCTGCAAGGAATGATGCAAAGGAAGCATGATGTTTTCCTTTGCTCTCTCAGGAATATAGAGGGATCCTGTATTGCCTTGTGTAGGACCTTGTCCAGGAATAGAAATGGCAAGGGATTTTGCCATATCTAGGAGGAAAACCTGAAAAGAAGGATCCCCAGAGGGAACTTTCTTTGGATAGGCTAGATCTGATGAAGAACTAGCGTTGGCACCGAGGGATCTATCCACGTTTATAGGAATAGAAGATCCTGGATGGTGCAGTATGGAATCCTTATAGGATGGTCGCTGGTACTGTGGGAGGTCGGGACCAGCGCCAGTCGGTAGCACATCGTCCATGCTAGGGATCGATTCCAAACTCGGTATCGAGGGAAGTGAGCCTGAGGAGAGAAGCATGGAAGGCACCGACAGCAATGGTAATGTGGATAACGGTACCGACTTCGGTACCGTATCCGATACCGGTGGATGAAGGCCAGCTGGTGGCAACTCTAACAGTATCGAAGAAACCGAGAGTTGCAGATCCGAATTATCGGAACCGAGCCTTCGGTACCGTCTGGTGTCGGTACCAAGGCGAGTCGGTACCCAGTCCTCCAGACTAGAGAGCGATTCCAGACTCGGCATCGAAGGAAGCGAGTCTATCGATGCACGTCTGGAGGGTACCGACGTTGGTACTAGTATCGGTACTGGTACCGATACTGGAAGGTCGGTCTGGAGCATATCCAACGGCCCCGTAGGTACCGAGGATGCCAGACGACGATCCTTGGTGAGGAATGTTTCATCCAACACCATTGCCGATGCCGGGGTATCGGTACCGCTCAAAGCGGATGCCACCACCGGGCATGGCTCAGGTATGTTCTGTGAGGGGTGAACCTCAGGAACAACCTGAAACCCCACACAGGCTTTGGAGGCCGAAGACTCCCACCGGGGTTTTGAAGCCAGTGGTTTCTCGAGGGCAAGGCCGTAGGCATCTCTATGCTGTGCATGAGAACTGCCGCTCGAGGACTGGCTAGTCTTAACAGACTGTTTTTGGGTTACCTGATCCTGTGTAGAAGAAGATATGGTCGGTGCCCTGAAGTTGGATGGGGATCGCGTGTCGAGGGGAACTCGATGTTGAAAACTTCTTCCCACAATACTATTACCAGAGGGCTCCGGAGTAAAATGGTCAGGACCCAAGCAGGTTAGACACCAATTGTGAGTGTCTAAAAATAAGTTTGTACTGCCACAGTTTGTACATTTCTTGGAGATAGTGGCTGGCGGTTCCATGAAGGAAAAAGGAGAGGACTAACAGGCCTGAGAAACCGTGAGACACTAAGGAGGAAAAATATTCCTTAAAAAGGAAAATTTTACAAGAAAAGAAAAAAGAAACACCGGCGGTACCGGTGGCGTCGGGGAAGGCAGTCGCGACCACAAGAAAGCTAAAAAATAAAAGAAGAATTTTCTGCGGTGACAGGAGGACGTCCTGCCAGCTCCGCGGAAAAACGAAAACTGAGAAGAGAAGTTGGGAAGGCAGGAAGGCAGCACGCAGGCGTGTTGGGATGCTTCCAAAGGCTTTCTGATTGGACGCTGGGAAGCGTTCCCGCGCAGACTCCATCGGTACCGACGTACCCATATGTGAAGACTCATTCCTGCTTGTTCCTGGAGATAGGCCCCTCCCCCCTCCACATCCCTGACAATACCAGCTACCCTCTCCCATGGTCATCCTTTAGTAAGATCAGCAAAAAACAAATTGAAACCATCATCAGCTTCCTGAACACCACTGGACCCATGCCCAGTCACATGGATTAAATCAGCAAAGAAGGAACTCAGTCAATCACTCACCATAATCACTGAATCAATACTTAAACAACATGTCATGCTTCAGACCCTAAAAACTTCCTCTATACGTCCTACCCTCAAGAAACCAGAATTAGACTCCTCCGAACCATCATCATATAGACTGATCACCAGCCTAACCTTCGTAACCAAGATTATTGATAAAACCGTCCAGCTCCACTTACAGGACCACATCGACAGGAACAACATACTCAACCCACAACAGCATGGTTTCCATCCACAACATGGAGTAGAAACTCTTCTAACCACCTAACCAACACCCTCATACAAGGCATACAGAACATCAAACAAGGATTCCTACACGGAGCAGTGAGTACACCCCTAAACAAAGGCATGGGGAGGGGTGACCTGCATGGAGCGGCAAGGGCACCTACTCTTGCCACCTTGATGGGTAGACTAGATGGACCATACTGGTCTATATCTGCCTAGATTGGCTACTATTGGAAACAGGATACTGGGCTTGATGGACCTTGGTTTGACCTAGTATGGCATATCTTATGTTCTTATCATATACTATGTTACTGATTTTCCTGGACATCTCTGCTGCCTTTGATACAGTAAATCATCACATCCTCCTACAACGTCTCTGCTCCACCGGAATACAAAGCATAGTTCTTCAGTGGTTTGAATCCTATCTAACCAACAGATACCAGCAAATAAATATCAGCCCCAATACCTCTAGCCCTTACAAACAAATACAAGGAGTTCACCAAGGTTCCACCTTCTCAGCACTCCTGTTCATCATCTACCTCCGCCCCCTGTGCACAATCATCAGATCACATAACCTCAAATTTCACATCTATGCAGAAGATATATGACTCAGTAAATACAAAGCAACCTTAATACTCCACCCTCCAGAAATGCTTCAATGACATCTCCAATTGGTTGAAGAATAACAACCTGACAATCAACTATAAGAAAATACAAGCTCTCTTTATAACCAAAGATGAAGCCGTCACCCCTCCATCCACTATAACCATAAACACACCAATCAAAACTAGCAAGGAAGTGAAGTACCAGGAATCATCCTCTATGAATACCTCACCTTTAAAACCCACATATGCAGTGTCATCAGAGCCATATACTACAAGGCAAAGACCCTCCAATGCCTTTGGCATGTTTCACACAGCAGCTCACATCCTCCAAGGTGCAAAATGTCAGGACCACATCACCTCCATACTCAGACAACTTCGAGGAGTGGCCTAGTGGTTAGGACAAGGTACCTCAGGCCGGAGGGCCAGGAGTTCAATTCCCACCTGGGGACAGCAATCTCAGGCCAGAGGGACTGGGGTTTCTAATCCTATAGGCACTCAGGTACACATACATTCCCTTGTCCCTAAAGGGCTCACAATCTATCTGCTACCTGTTTGTAGTGATTGTAAACCACTCTGATGCCCTTCAGCCTGGGCGGTATATCAAGAAATCGCATAAATTTAAACTAACTACCACTCACAAGCAGTATAAAATACAAAACCCTCCTACTGACACACAAGACTATCCACTCTGACCCCACACCCACCTTCCTCCACATGCTACTGCAAACACCCCAACTGAACAAATCAAAACACCCATCCATGAAGAATACACTAATCATCCCCAATGCCAGGACCAAATACAATCAGCAGGCTTCTGGATGTGCATTTCAGCTCTAGGCTCCCTCGATCTGGAATGCTCTATCTGACAAACTATGGAACATATCCAAACTCTGCACATTCAGAAAATGCATCAAAACCTACCTCTTCTCTGAACATTTCACCCCCACCAAATAATCCCCCCAAATACATCACTTGCTGTAAACTGGACAACAATTGCATGTCCAACCTGTGTTGAGCTGTACATATGCCAAATGACAAAAACTGGAAACAGCACAAGCACTGGCAAGTTAAATGCAAGGAATTGATAAGGCAGGCAAAGAGAGAATTTGAGAAGAAACTTGCTGTGGAAGCAAAAAGATGCAATAAAGACTTTTGCAAGTACATTCATAGCAAAAAACCTGTGAGAGAATCAGTTGGACCATTAGATGATAGAGGGGTAAAAGGGGCAGTAAGAGGAGACAAAGCTATAGTGGAGAGATTGAATGAATTCTTTGCTTCGGTCTTTACTGAGGAAGATGTAGGGATGCTACCCATGACTGAAGTGGTATTTAAAGTTGATACTGTGGAAGAATTGAAAGAAATATCGATCCATCGGGAAGATGTATTATAACTATTTGATAAACTGAAGAGTAGCAAATCACCTGGACCGGATGGTATACATCCAAGGCTGTTGAAAGAACTGAAATATGAGACTGCAGACTGTCATGAGGCTGGAGCTAGAGAAGAAACAGTGTTGAAAAAAACTCCTGATTTTCATGGAACTCAGAAAAGGCAGAGAGCGCAGTTCCAGCGCAGCTCAGCCAGAGGGCGCATGAACAATTACACAGTACCTAAAGCAACGTGCTCTAGCATTGATCACATTAGTAACAAGCAGTTTCACCTGTCCTCAAACTCAGAACGTGCAAACCAGAAATCCCTTTATAAAGGAAACCAGATGATCAGTGAAGGGGGAACAGGAGGAGGAACAGGAACAAGCAGAGGCAGGAGCAAGATCCAGAGAGGCGAGGTCAGAAGGACCGGCAGCAGGAGAAGGATTAGCAGCCAGAGCAATGAGAGAAGCCTGGAACAGGAAGGCTTCCATGTGCAGCCAACTCAAGGAGACAGAATCCAAAAGAGGTATACTCAAAGGGATAAAGTCCAGAGAGGCCAAAGGTATTGGAACGGAGTCCAAAGCCAAGCAAACCAAAGAAGCAGCTTGCCTGATGAAAGCAACTCTCCTAGCCCAAGTAAGTCTCCTATGCTAAACCAGAAAGGCACAAGGAAAGGAGATTCCTTCTACAGTGATACTTTTGCCAAGAAACACAGAGAGTGGAAATCCACGTCAGGTTTTCCTGGTAACTGATTGTAGAGCAGTGCACAGAACAGCTTGTCAGCCTGAGAAGCTACGTCGTAAGCTGAGTCCTGGGTGTGGCAGCCTACAGAAGCCAAGGTATGAAAAGCCTTTCATTATAAAGGAAAGTTTAAGTGATGAAAACCTTATGGAAATAGATAAGCCTCAGAAAGTTAGAAGAAGTAAAGCTAACCTTTTAAAAGTACTTCCCAACAGTGTGATAAGGAAGTTGTATGAGAAACAGAAGAACCCCTGTGAGGAGTTAACAGATACTGAAGACAGTCATAGCATTGAAAAAGGTAGTAACCCAGAATCAATGGACTGTGATTGTGAAACCAGTGTTCCCATTCCTCAGAGTGAACCAATGGAATGTAACTTCTGTTCAAGAACTAGCTTGATTGCCTTGCTAAATGTATAGAGAAAGAGAACTCTGCATATGGTGAAGTGGATAATCATTTGTTTTCCTGATGTTAATTTTCTATTGATTTGAAAGAAGCCTTAACCCAGATAAACAGTTAATTGTGAAGCCTACAACCCTTAACTGTTTATATAACGGTGGAACCTTTTTGTTAGAGGAAAGAATTACCTTCATTTTCTTTTGTGTCTTATTGAACCTAAACGTTGACCGGGGAAATAAAGCCTTATTACCCTACACTTTGGCGTAGACTGTTCTTTATAAGGAGTTCTGCACTACAAGGACCAGAATCCTCCTGGTCCTTCAGCTCAACCACTCCTTAAAATAAATTAAATGTCACCGGACGCCCTTATTTACTACGCCAGTAGGGGCGCCTGGGGACAAGACCTATTAGTAATCTGTGAACTATCATTAAAATCATCTTCAATACCTGAAGATTGGAGGATCGCCAATGTAACGCCAATTTTTAAAAAGGGTTCCAGGGGTGATCCAGGAAACTACAGACCGGTGAGCCTGACGTCAGTACTGGGAAAAATGGTAGAAACCATCATAAAGAACAAAATTACTCAACATGTACATAGTCATGGCTTAATGGGAGACAGCCAACATGGCTTTAGACAAGGAAGATCTTGTCTTACTAATCTGTTATGTTTTTTGAAGGTATGAATAAACAGTGAGTCAGTTGATATAGTGTATCTGGACTTTCAAAAAGCCTTTGTCAAGGTCCCTCATCAAAGACTTTTGGCAAAACTAAAAAGTTATGGGATAGGAAGCAATGTACTATTGTGGATCAGGAACTAGTTAAAAGATAGAAAGCAGAGGGTAGGGCTAAATGGCCAATTTTCCCAATGGAATCTGTGGTGGGTCCGCTGCTTTTTGACATATTCATAGATTTGCAGATGACACAAAACTATTTAAAGTTGTTAAAACCCATGAGGATTGTGGAAAATTGTAAGAGGATCTTGATAAATTGGAAGACTGGGTATCCAAATGGCAAATGAAATTTAATATGGACAAATGAAAAGTTATGCACCTAGGAAAGAACAACCCAAACTATGGTTACACGATGCAAGGTTCCACATTGGGAACCACCACCCAGGAAAAAGATTTAGGCGTCATCGTGGATAACATGTTAAAACCCTCCACCCAGTGTGCAGTGGCGGCCAAGAGACCAAATAGAATGCTAGGTATCATAAGGAAAGGAATAGAAAATAAAACAAAGGATATTATAATGCCTCTGTATTGTTCATGGTGCGACCACACCTTGAATATTGTGTGCAATTCTGGTCGCCGTATCTTAAAAAGGATATAGAAAAGGTACAGAGAAGAGCCACCAAAATGGTAAAGGGGATGGAAGGATACTCCTATGAAGAGACGCTAAAAAGCTTAGGGCTCTTCAGCCTGGAAAAGAGACGGCTGAGGGGAGATATGATAGAGATCTATATATTAATGAATGGAGTGGAACAGGTAAACGTAGATCGACTGTTTACGTCATCGGAATATAAAAAGACTAGGGGTCATGCAACGAAGCTACAGGGTAACCTATTTAAGACTAATAAGAGAAAATATTTTTTCACTCAACATGTAATCAAACTCTGGAATTTGTTACCGGAGGATGCAGTAAAAGCTATTAGTGTAGCTGGATTTAAAAAAAGGTTTGGACAAGTTCCTGGAGGAAAGGACCATAAACCATTATTAAAAGGGACCCGGGATATCACTGCTTGACCCAGTATAAGCATTTAGGAACCAGTGTCTTTTGGGGAGACTGCTAGGTACTTGTGACCTAGATTGGCCACTGTTGGAAACAGGATACTGGGCTTGATGGACCTTGGTCTGACCCAATATGGCATATCTTATGTTCTTATATGTATATACTATCCCCTCCCCAGCTACCTGTTGTGTGCTATACATGATATAACATCTTAGAATGTTAAAACATTACTGTTTCAACCACAATGTTCTCTGTAATTGTCTTTTATCTTGTTTTATGTAAACTGCCTTGACCTGGTGAAAGGTGGTATATAAATATAGCTAAATAAAAAAAATATATAATAGGGAAGTTAGGGCATCCTGATAGAGAGGTTGCAATAAAGGTTAAGGTAACCCAGGTAACTTTTTTTAACAAAGAGCAAACAGAGTTGAAGGATTACAAACTACCCATCAACTAATAAGCAGGTTGTTATATGAACAAATAACATACTTTGAAATGCCTGAATGCAAATGCTAGAAGTTTAGCAAATAAGATGGGTCCATTAGAATATATAGCATTGAATGAACTGATAGAAATAATTGGTATCTCAGCGATCTGGTGGAAGGAAGATAACCAATGGGACACTGTGACACCAGAGTACAAATTATATCAGAGATAGAGTGGGTGGAGGGGTGGCACCATGTGTTAGAGGCCATTGAGTGAAACAGGATAACAGTTCTGTAGGATCTTTATGGACAGAAATTCATTTGAGAATGGGAAGAGAATGGCAGTGGGATATTTTATCATCTGTCTGGCAGATGATGAAATGTTAGCAGAAAGTAGGGGAGCTAACAACATTGCAACACAGTAATAACAGGTGATTTCATTTACCCCAGTACCGACTGGGTAAATGTCACTTCAGGAAATACTAGGGAGGTAAAGGTTTTAGATGAAATAAAGGACTGCTTCATGGAGTTCAGGTTCAGGAACTGATGCGAGGGAGAACTACTTTAGACCTAGCCCTTAGTGGAACACAGAATCTGATGCGATGGTATTGGAGCCATTTGGCAATAGTGATCATAACATGATCACATTTGATTTAATAAATGGGAGGACAACAAGGAATTCTATTGCACAGCCATTTAACTCTCAAAGGGAAGATTATGATAAAATGAGGAAGAAGAAAAAAACTAAAAGGAACAACTGCAAGGGTAAAGGGTTTACATCAGGCCTGGACATTGTTTAAAATTACTATCTTGGAAGCCTAAACCAGATGTTACTGCACACTTTAAAAAAAGATGGAAAGAAGGCCAAATGACTGCTGGCATGGTTAAAAGCTGAGGTGAAATAGGCTGTTGTAGCCAAAAGAATATCTTTCAAAAAATGGAAAAGGGATCCAAGCATATGCACTGGTGAGTTAAATGCAAAGTTTTGATAAGGTAGGCAAAGAGAGAATTTGAAAAGAAGCTTGCCATGGGAGCAAAAACTCATAATAAAACCTTTTAAAATTACATTTGAAGCAAGAAGCCTGTGACAGAGCCAGCTGAACCATTAGATTACAGAGTGGTAAAAGGGGCACTAAGTATTCCTGGGGGAATTCTGTGCAATGCAGAATTTGCGCAGAATTCTGCACAGGTACCGGTGAGCCACATAATGAAGTAGGATTGGGTGTACAGACTTTAAGAGTGCCCGATCCTGCCTTGCTGTTAGCAGCAACAGTCACAGAAGCACTTCTGTTTGCTCCTGTGGCTGTGCTAGTCAGGCACCGGTGCATTTTTGAAGGTACACAGAAGAGCTTCCCGTTTCAGAAGGGCTGCTGCAGCTGTGTTGCTGCGATCAGGCAAACGGCGATTGGGCTGCTGGTGAGTCGGGGGGGTCTGGCAGGGAACTAGAAGCTAAAGGAAGAGAAAAGAGGGGGGGGGGACAAGATGGGTTGGGGACAGAACTGCGATTGGAGCAAGAGAGCTAAGGAGGAAAAAGGCAGGGGAAAGTTCAAGTCTAGAGGAGGGGTTAATCTTTATGATGGGGAAATTCTGCACAAAAATTTACTAAGGTGAAATTAGACTTACCTGCTAATTGTTGTTCCTTGAGGAAATCCAGTCTAGTCCCGAACCTCTGGGGTTTAAGCACCTCCTCTTCCCGCAGCTTGGAGACTGAGCATGTCACTCTTTTGGTGACACCAGTATAACTAGACCAGGGACTGCCTCCTTGCTCCAGTAACCTATTGACAAAGCAGACTCACCAGAGCAATAAGTAAGTAGATGTAGATGTTTAAACATTCAAAAAACCTAACTGAACTAAATAAGGTAACTGTTAACCATGAACCCTATCACCAACTCCACTGCAGAGTACCGCTCAGGCTGTACCTCCTTCCCCTGCGGACCACCATGGAGCCCTGCCGTACAAAAAAGAAGCTCTTCACCATCCCGCTCCCACCTCAACGAAGCACCTGAAGAACCGCATAAGTGGACAACCTATAAATCTTGGAAATCTTCAGACTGCTACCTGGAATATCAACTTAGGGAGGGATGCGGGACTAGACTGGAGTTCCTCAAGTAACAACAATTAGCAGGTAAGTCTAATTTCACCTTCCTTATCATACCTCCAGTCTAGTTCCGAACCTCTGGGGATGTAACAGAGCAGTAAACATTTTAACGGGAGGGACCTGCCAGACCAGCCTGAAGAACCGCTGATTCAGACCTAGCGTCCTTCTCCGCCTGAACATCAATCCTGTAACGCTTGACAAAGGTGTGCAACGAAGACCAAGTCGCCGCCTAGCAGATCTCCACTGCAGGCACCAAACTAAACTCCGCCCAGGAAGCCGCCTGTGCTCTAGCCGAATACACTTTTAAGCCTTTTGGAACCACCTTGCCTTTCAACAGATATGCTGACGCAATCGCCTCCTTAATCCACCTAGCAATGGACGACTTGGACGCCGGTTCACCTTGCTTCGGCCCCCCCAAACAACACAAACAATCTGTCCGTCTTGCGGAATGGGGCTGTTGCCTGCAAATTTTTCTTTAGTGCTCTGCCCACATCCAACCGATGCAGACGCCCCTTAGGCCTATCTTTATCAGTGCTCTCAAACACCAGCAAGGATACCACCTGAATGAAGTGAAACGCCGACACCACCTTAGGCAAGAAGGACGGAACCGTCTGCAACACTACTTTCTTGTTCTCAAAGGACAAAAACGGCTCTTTACACAACAAGGCCTGTAATTCCGAAACCCCCCTTGCCGAAGAAATGGCTACAAAAAAACACTACTTTTAAGTGTCATATCCTTCAGAGTGGCCTCAGCCTGAGGTCCAAATGGCTTCCGCACCAGAGCTTTCAGAACTAAGTTAAGATCCCATACCGGAATCGCAGACCTGCATGGAGGCCTCAGCAATGATGCCGCTCTTAAAAACCTTTTAACCTCCGGATGTGCCCCGAGCAACATCCCCTGCACCCTACCCAGAAAACAAGAGAGCACCGCCAACTGAACTCTTAGAGGTGCCGCTGCTAGCCCCTTATCCAACCCATCCTGCAAAAAGGATAGAACTTGCGGAACCGAGGCACTCAACGCTTTCGCCCCCTTGTCTTCGCACCATGCCTCGAACAACCACCAAACTCGAATATACGCCAGCGACACAGAACGACGTCTAGATTTCAGTAACGTAGAAATCACTGAGGCTGAATAACCCTTAGCTGTCAACCTTGCCCTTTCAAGAGCCAAGCCATAAGTGAGAACCGATCTACCTGAGGCATACTTAACGGACCCTGCACCAGCAGATCCCTCCTGACTGGCAGCTTCCACGGAGGCTCCACCAGTAACCACATTAGGTCGGTATACCAAGGCCTCCTTGGCCAATCTGGCGCGATTAGGATTACCAGCCCTCTGTGTCATTCTATTTGCTGCAGAACCCTCCCTATTAGCACCCACGGCGGGAATATGTACAGCAGCTGCTCTTCCGGCCACCTTTGCATCAGAGCATCTAAACCTTCCGACATCTGCTCCTTTCTCCTGCTGAAAAACCTTTCCACCTTCGCTGACTCAAATGTCGCCATGAGGTCCATCACCGGAACCTCCCAGCGCCGCACTAGTAAGGCGAACACTTCGTGCTGTAGGACCCACTCTCCCGGGTCTACTTTGACTTGACTCAGAAAATCAGCCGGCACATTGTCCACTCTGGCTACATGCGCTGCCGACAACGCTTCCAGATGTAACTCGGACCAAGCTAGCAGCGCCTCCGCTTCCTCGAGAGCTACGCTGCCGGTGCCGCCCTGACGACTGATATAAGCCACCGCCGTGGCGTTGTCTGAGAGTACTCGAATTGCTTTCTCTTGCAGATGCTGTTGAAAAGTGTTCAGCGCTAACGTGACCGCCCTCAACTCCAATCTGTTGACCGACCAACACCGTTCTCGTTCCGTCCATTGACCCTGGGCATACTGTCTTTCGAAGTGTGCCCCCCAATCGAACAAGCTTGCATCCGTCGTCAGAGGCTTCCAATCCAGTGCTTCCAGAGGCATTCCCCTTTCTAGACACCCCGGAGCTAGCCACCACTGCAGAGACTGTTGAACGTCCTGAGGACAGGTCAGTCTTTGGGACAACCGATCGGTCTGATGTGACCATCTTCTGAGCAGAGACCACTGTAACGGCCTCATGTGAGCCCTGGCCCATGGCACCATCGTCCCCAAGAGCTGCAAATACTGCCATGCCGACGGAGCCTGCCTCCACAGGAAGGCTTGAATCATTTGCTTTAACTTCTCGGCCCTGAGACGCGGCAGATATACTCTGCCCCTCTCCGTATTGAAGCGTGTGCCCAAGTACTCCAACTCCTGAGATGACTCCAATTTGCTCTGTGCCTCATTGACAATCCAACTCAGGTCATCCAAGAACTGTATCACGCGTCGAGTAGTTACCTCGCTTTCTTCCTTCGACTTCGCACGAATCAACCAATCGTCCAAGTAAGGGTGAACTAAGACCCCTTCCTTGCGTAAGGCCACTGCCACCACCACCCTAACCTTGGTAAATGTTCTTGGTGCCGTGGCTAGCCCAAACGGCAGCGCGGGAATTGAAAATGTCCCATGGGCACCACAAAACGAAGAAACCATGAAGTAAATAGAGTACCGACCGAATCCGCATTGGTCTGCTGGAACCGGCACTGCTGCTCTTAAGGCTAGCAATCTTTCCAGAGTCTCCCGCACCGCCAACCACTTGGATTGCGTTCTGCAGGGAGACTGAACAAAGGCATTGATCACTGGATGCTGAAATTCTAGGGCATACCCTTTTTGAATGACCTCCAACACCCACTGATCTGTCGTGATTTGGGTCCAGGCAGGGTAAAACTCCTTTAACGGACCTCCCACGGGTACCTCCACCGCCCGGACCCTCCTCACTTCATTGCGTTTTCTTGAGGGACGGGGAAGCGGAGGCTCCAAAACCTCTGCCCGCTCCTCTGAACCCCCGAAACCCTTGGGATCTATACTGAAAACGCCCTCTCTGAAAATGACCAAATCTTGCCTGACGAAACCTTCGAAACTCCCTTTGTTGATTCCTGGAGGGCCCTACCGGCTGGTTCTGCTTCTGCTTGTCCTCTGGCAACCTTCCACCCTTAGACTCTCCTAGATCCTTAACTAACTTGTCCAAATCCTTGCCAAAGAGAAGCCTGCCGTGAAAAGGGAGCTTACCCAACATTGCCTTAGAGGCCCCATCAGCCGCCCAATTACGCAGCCACAGATACCACCGTGCCGCTACTACCGACAACATACTCTTAGCGAGACCCCATATAAGATCTTCCTGAATATCTGCCAAGTACGCCGCCCCGGACTCCATTCGGGACGTCTCCTCGAGCGGGTCCTTCGCCTGCGTTCCCTTAATACCTTGGGACCACCGAAGGCAAGCTCTAGCCACCCACGCTCCACAAATGGAAGCCTGCATAGAAAGAGCGTTTACCTCAAAAACTTGCTTCAGCAACGTATCTAAACTTCTATCCTGGGCGCGGCACTGCCCTCTACAGGAATCGTGGTCTTCTTAGTGACTGCCGAGACCGCCGCATCCACCTTCGGAGACTTAAAAAGATCCTTATCCGGCTCCTCCAGCGGGTACAGACGGGCCATCACTCTGGACCCCTTGAGCCCTGCTTCAGGCGCGTCCCATTTTCCCTGAATCATTTCCTTAAAAACCCTATGAATTGGGAACGCCCACTGCGACTTTCGCATCGCCTGCAATAAGGGATCCTCCAATGTGGTAACCTCAGTCTGTCCCACCGCCTGTATATTTAAGGCCTTGAGTGTCTCTGAAATCAGCACTGAGAGTTCCTCCCGCCGAAATACTCTCACCACTCTTGCCTGGTCCTCCGGCTCAGCTATCTCACCTTCCTCTAGGTCCTGATCTACCTCCGAGCCCTCTAACTCCGACTGATCTTCCAAATTCAAGTCCTCCTTATTCGCCACTAACTTAGGCTTCTTAACCGGGACGGCCGCAGCACCACCTTCAAGGGAAGTCCCCAGACGCTTCAATCCCAGCGCCCCATCTCTTGTGGCCCCTGCCTGACCACCGCTAGCCCCCCCAAGGGCCTGCTATAGCAGGGACATAAACTCCTGAGAGAATATTGCCGCCAACCCCCCTTGCAACTTGGAAAAGAGACAGCTGAGAGGAGATATGACAGAGGTCTATAAATTAATGAATGGAGTGGAACGGGTAAATGTAGATCGCTTGTTTACTGCTTCAAAAAGTAGGAAGAGAACCAGGGAAATACACTGCTTACCCTGGGATAAGCATTGTGGAATCTGTGTACCTTTTTGAGAACCTGACAAGCATTTGTGACCTGGATTGGCCACTGTTGGAAACAGGATACTAGGCTTGATGGACTTTGGTCTGATCCAATATGGCATTTCTTATGTTGAGAAATTGGGAGACTGGGCATCCAAATAGCAGATGAAATTGAATGTGAGCAAGTGAAAAGTTATGTATGTAGGGAAGAACAACCCAAACTACAACTGCTGCTGCTGCCGATTCTGTCTTGGGAGGGAGAGGCGGGCAGTAGCAGTATTTCCAAAAGCGATGGCTTTTGGCCACCGCTTTTGGAAATACTGCCGCTGTCCACCTCTCCTCTCCTCTCCAAATGGTATTGGTGGCAGCTGGAAGGGGGAGCAGTGCGGCCGCCCATTGTGCCACTGCCACCATCACCCAAGGCAGCTGCCTAGCTCACCTAGTGGAAGGGCCGACCCTGTGTATACCTCGTATCAATGAATCATTAGTAGTAGAAACCATTATAAAGAACAAAATTACTGAACATGTAGATAGTCATGGTTTAATGGAAGAAAGCCAACATGAATTTAGCCTAGGAATGTCTTGTTTTACTAATCTGTTATATTTTTTGAAGGTGTGAGTAAATAGGTAGATAAAGGTGAGTTGGTTGATATAGTGTATCTGGATTTTCAGAAAGTCTTTGATAAGGTCCCTCATGAGAGACTCATGGCAAAATTAAAAAGTCATGGGATAGGAGGCAGTGTACTATTGTGGATCAAAACTGGTTAAAAGAGAAAGCAGAGAAGGGCTAAATGGCCAATTTTCTCAATGGAGAAAGGTGAATACTGCAATACCCCAGGGATCTGTGCTGGGCCTGCTGTTTTTTAACATATTCATAAATGACATGGAAATGGGAACAACAAGTGAGATGATCAGATTTGCAGATGACATAAAATTATTTCTAATTGTTAAAACACAAGAGGATTGTGAAAAATTGCAAGACAACCTTAATAAATTGGAAGACTGGACATCCAAATGGAAGATGAAATCAAATGTGAACAAGTGCAAAGTTATGCACTTAGGGAAGCAAACCCAAACTATGGCTACACAACAAAAGGTTCCACATTAGAAACCACCACCCAAGAAAATGATCTAGGCAACATAGTGGACAATACGATGAAAACCCTCTGCTCAGTGTGAAGCAGCAGCAGCCAAGAAAGCGAATACAATGCTAGGAATCATAAGGAAAGAAATGGAGAATAAAACGAAGGACATTATAATGTCTCTGTATCAGTCCATGGTGAGACCGCACTGTGAATATTGTATGCAGTTCTGGTGACCATATCTTAAAAAGGACATAGCAGAATTAGAAAAGGTACAGAGAAGAGCCACCAAAATGGTAAAGAGGATAGAGAGATACCCCTATGAGGAGAGGCTTAAAAGGTTATGGCTCTTCAACATGGAAAAGAAACGGCTAAGGGGAGCTATGATAGACAGGGGAGGTTCTATAATGAGGCAAAGTGAGGCGGCTGCCTCAAGCGGCAAAGTTTTGAGGGCAGCAAATGCCCCCAAAACAGCCGCCTCACTTCGCCTTCAAGTTTTTTTTTTAAAGCGCGCACAAGTTGTTGCTGCTGCAGAGTCCGCTTCTCAGGAAGTGGCACAGCCGTGGTTCCCTAAGAGACAGGGAACCGCGGCTGCAGAAGAAGGAAGCACAGGGCGTAATCTGCAACGGGGCTGACATGGAGGGAGGGGGGGAGGAAGGAAGGGAGAAAAGGGGGGCTGACATGGATGGATGGACAGTGGGAGGGAGGGAGGAGGCTGACATGGATGGGAGGGAGGGATGGATGGATGGAGGGCGGGCTGACATGGAGGGAGGGAGGGGGGCTGCCATGGAAGGATGGAGGGAGGGGGGGCTGACATGGGGGAGGGAGGGGGCTGGAAGGGAACTGACAAGGGTTCCCTGTCATCCAGCAGGAACCACCGGCATTGAACAAATCAGCCTGATCGCTGCAAGCGATCAGGCTAATTCGTGCGGCGGTGGTACGCCGGTTGTTTTAAATTTTAGATTTTGCCACCTCTGCCCTGCCTCTGTCTTCCCATCGCTTTTTTTTTTTTTTGCTGCAAGCATTCTTGAGGAAAAAACGCAGCGAGAAAGCAGAGGCAGGGCAGAGGCGGCAAAATCTAAAATTAAAACAGACAGAGTGCCCCCCCCCCCACCGCCAGATGAGAGGTGCAGGTGGAGGAAGTGGGGACAGGAGGAGGACAAGGAGAGACAAAGGTGAGAGATGGGGGAGACAGGGGACAAGTACTAGACAAAGGGTAAAGACAGGGGCAAATGCCGGACAAAGGGGAGAGACAGGGGGACATACTGGACAGACAGGGGATAAATGCTGGACAGAGGGGAGAGACAGTGCGGGTTAGGATTATAATGGGCTGATGTGGGGGCTAGCACTGGCAATGGGCAGATGGGGGGGGCTAGGACTGGTAATGGGTTTAGGGAAGGCTAGGACTGGGAATGGACTGATCAAGGGGGGTTGGGAATGGTGATGGACTGATTAGGGGGGCTAGCACTGGTAATGGGCTGAGGGGGGACTAGCTATGGAAATGAGCTGATTAGGAAAGGCTAGGACTGGTAATGGGCTGATGGGGGGGTAGGACTGGTAATGGGCTGATGGGGGGTAGCATTGGAAATGAGCTGATCGGGGAGGCTAGGACTGGTAATGGACTGATGGGGGGGTAGGACTAGTAATGGGCTGATTAGGGGAGGCTAGCACTGGTAATGGGCTGAGGGGGGACTAGCACTGGAAATGAGCTGATTAGGGAAGGCTAGGACTGGTAATGGACTGATGGGGGGCTAGCATTGGAAATGAGCTGATCGGGGAGGCTAGGACTGGAAATGGGCTGATTAGTGGAGGCTAGGACTGGTAATGGGCTGATGGGCTGATTAGGGGAGGCTAGTAGTGGTAATGGGGTTGAGGGGGGGACTAGCACTGGAAGTGAGCTGATTGGGGGGGGGGGTTCCACTGGAATGGGCTGATGGTGGGGAGGGGAGGATAGAGCTGCTGGCCCTGGAATAAAACTGGGTGCTAGGGCTACAAATGGGCTGATCGAGGGGATGGGAGAATGGGACTGGAAGGGAGTGGATGCTGAGAGGGGCTACTATGGTATTTGGACTAGAAGGAGCTGGACAGTGGGGAAGTAGGGGGACTGGAAGGAATGGACACCAGTGGCAGTCATGGGAATGCAAGTTGACATTGGAAAGTACCGGAAGGGAGGACTGGAAAGGGGCTGATACTGTGAAGGGTTACGAGGACTGGAATAGGCTGATGGAAAGATGTGAAGAAAACAAAAGAAGAGATAAGAAATGGCAGATGGATCACAGAAAGTGAGCTAAGAGAAGGCAGAAGCCTCAGATCGGGACCAGCATGATCACAGAATAAAATGGACAGACAACAAAGGTAGAAAATTTTTTTTTATTTAATTTTAGTGATTGGACTTTGTGCTATTTTTATATTTTACACAGTAATGGGGAACTGTATCTCTTATTTATCTGATGTTGCACTGCATGTGGACTCTGGCTTCTTGGCGTTTCAGTTTAAATTTTATCTACATATTTTTATTTTTACTTTAGATTATGGTTATTTATTCTGTACTTGGTGAGGGTCGATGTTGTGAGTGTGTGACTGAGGCCAGATGTTCTGATAACATGGAGTTTGTACATAAAGATCTATACTGCACTGTAGTAATTTGACTTGTTCAGCTTTTCAGATAGGTGTATGCATGTTCCACGGTCCACTGTAGTATTTACAGTGATGCTTTTTTTGGATGGGCTCCTTATGTGAGTTTTGGAAGTTTGTGCTGATATGGTATGGTATGGTAGGTTTGCTCTTTGTTGTAGGGTTTTGTATTAGTTCACAGTACAGTACAGTATTAGTTCACAATATGCCTGGTACTGGAGAATAGTGATTGATGTTGTTGTTAGTGAGATGATCAGAATCAGATGATTTTTTTTAAATATTGAGTTCTGTGGGCGAATGTCCTGGTTCTTCTCTGCACCCACTTTGGATGCAAAATATATGTTGAAAAAGAAAAAGCAAGAACCATAACACAGTTTATAACAACAAAATAAAAATGAGTTATAGTTTAGTTTTATAAACTGTGCTGTTAATTCCTGCTCTCTTTTAGTTCCTTGGTGTGCAAATAGGACCGTACCTAGCCCTGTGCAAGCGGTGCAGCCACACAGGGCACAAAGGCTTTGGGGGGGGGGGGCGCATTTTGGCTGTCTGCTGTTGCCCTGCTGCCACTGGCAGGACAATAGCAGGCAGCCGAAATACGCCACCTCAAGCCTTTTTGCCGCACTTTTAGCAGGTCTGGTCCCTCCCTCCTCAGATGCGATGTCAGAGCAGGGAGAGACAGATCTGCTTAAAGTGCTAGTGCCTTTCAGATTGGGCGCATGCCCCCTTCCTCTTCCCCATACCTCCGTCCAGCACTGCCTGCTCTCTCCCTGTTGCCAGTGCCACCATGAAAAAAAAGAGCGCGATTGCAGCTTGGTACGGCCCTGTGTGCAAACATCTTGCATTTCCTCCATATAATCTAAATGGCTTTTTGGTTTGGTTCAGTCCGATTGGAGTTCTGAAAAAACCCCACCCCCCTCTAAGGTGGGGCGCCATCTCATTCTTCGCCTCAAGCAGCAGATTGCCTTGAGCCGCCCCTGATGATAGAGGTCTATAAATTAATGAATGGAGTGGAATGGGTAAATGTAGATCGATTCTTTATGCCATCAAAAAGTAGAAAGACTAGGGGGACATGCAATGAAGCTACAATGTAACCCATTTAAGACTAATAAGAGAAAATATTTTTTCACTCAATGCAAAACTCAAATTCGTTACCGGAGGATGTAGTAAAAGCTGTTGGTGTAGCTGGGCTTAAAAAAAGGTTTGGAAAAGTACCTGGAGGAAATGTCCATAAACCACTATTAATGAGGACCCAGATAATCTACTGCTTGCCCCAATACAAGCATTATGGAACCTGTGTGTCTTTTTGGGAAACTGCTAGGTACTTGTGACCTGGATTGGCCACTGCTGGAAACAGGAAACTGGGCTTGATGGACCTTGGTCTGACCTAGTATGGCACTTATGTTCTTAGATGACCCTTTTCAAATTCAGGCTGAAAACTCACCTCTTCGCTGCTGCTTTCGGATCTTGACTCACCAGATCTCCTTTGCTTTCCTTAAAATTCCCTCTAGATGTATCCCGTGTCTACAGCTACTGTGTTGTCTGTTTTGACTAGATTCTAAACTCTGATGAGCAGGGACCATCTTTTACATGTGTCTGAGCAGCACTGCGTACATCATGTAGCGCTATACAAATATGCAGTAATAGTAGTAGTACTGTACCACTCCCTTGGATTTTCGCAGCCCAAATGTATGACCCTGCATTTTTTAGCATTAAATCTCAGCTGCCAAATTGTTGACCAGTCTTCAAGCTTGCTAAATCCTTCCTCCTGTTATCTACTCCTTCCTGAGTGGCTACTCTAGTTCAGATTTTAGTATCATCTGCAAAGAGGCAAACCTTACCCGACAACCGCAATATCGCTAACAAAAATGTTAAAAAGATACCCTTTTGAGCTAAGTTTAACAGACGGCACTAATAATAGGCTGGGGACCACATCTAGCAGTGGGAGTAGCAGTGGCTAGAAAGGTATAGAAAAGAGGAAATAAGTTTTCCCAGCTGAGACCCCAATCTCTTCCCCCACTGAAGTGTCAAGTGAACAACCCCGACATCCATTTAAGCAGACCACCATAGAGGAGATGGGATGGTGTTTAGTATATGGCAGACAGCATTGGAAGTGGTGATGCAATGCATCAGGAAATGACTATCCTAGATAACCAGCTCCTGCAGGTGGTTGAGAATGTGGGGTTACAGCATTTATTAGTCCCCAGTTACCAAGTGCCATTCAGAACAACTTTTAGTAGGTTGGTGACACCCAACCTGTATCATCTGTGCCATGCCTGACTGCAGGCAGAGCTGGCCAAGGCAGAAGGTACTGGTGATATCTGGAGTAAACACATGCTTACCCCTTCTTGAATGCATTCTAGTGGCAGATGGATGAAGCAAGGGAAAGGTGTAGGTATAGAGAGGACAAAAACCATTCAAAATTTGAGGAAAAAGCCCAAAAGAACCAAAAATGTTTGTCCTGTGCATATTCATATAATCTCCTTTTCTAAAGCAGACTTTCCACTGAGAAATGCTTTCTTCTCGTGCATTATTATATTTACTCATGAGCAGCCTCTCTCCTCTGCACTTTCTGAACTTACTTGCCACGTGATTGCTTAGTTCTATCTGACAGCAATCCCCAGAAATCAGAGCTTAATTTGTACATAAAAAAGGAAATAGAACTGTGATCATTGGTGGTGGTGGGGGTGGGATAAGGGTTTGAACTTTTAATACCTCACTTATACATATATTCTCTCTCACATTCACTCTCTATCCTCTCATTAGCTTGACCCTAACCTCAACCCATGTTCCCTGCAAGTATTAGTGTATGTGTCTCATATCCCCTCATGTTAAATGTATCCCCCCAATTGTGTTGTGACCACTTTGATTAAAGGATAAGGTGGTATACAAAACTGTCTAAAGAAATAACCCCCTCTCTCAACCCACATCAACACTCCATGATCTTCCCTTCTCTACTGCCCTAAATCAATACTCCATTCTCACTCCATTCCCAGACCAACACTTTCCCCTCCTCACATCCCTACACCAACACTCATCCTCTTCTCTCCTAGATTCCTGACATTCCACTTCCCCTTGCTCAGCCTCATACCATCGCTACTGTCCCAGTGACACTCCTTCTCCCCCTACCTGTCCAACATACCCCTTTGCTCTCACAGTCCTACACATTCTCCTTCTCCTCTCCCCGACACCCTACCAACACTCTCCTTATCATAATTCTTGACCCATAACCATGCTATCTTCCTCCTTCAGCCCCGTATCAACACTGTCCCCTTCTCCTCCTGAGCACCATACCAACATTCTCCCCATCCTTGTCCCAAACTTCTCTCTCTTCCCCCCAGCCCCATACCAATAATCTCCCCCAAGCCCCTCATCAACATACTCCTCCTCATCTCCAGAGATCTATAACACCCTTTCTTCCCCCTAGTTACCCCAAGCCCCATACCAACACTCCACTCCACTCTCCTTTCCACTGCTCCATAACACACTCCCCTCCCCAAGCCCCATATAAACACTCACTCCCCCCAATCTTTCCAACTTTACATAAGTGTACTAAAACTCTTGACTAGAGCAATGTGATCTGTTCTTTTGTCCTCTGGAAGAAAAGGACTCAAAAGTTCCAAGTTCTTCCCAATCTCCTCCAGGAACATCCCCATGTGAAGAATATAAGAGCTGACTCTTAGACAAAACACTTCTTTCTTCAAGCTACACCAGTATTCTCCCTTTCCTCCCCGTCTTACACCAACATTCCACTCTCTTCCTTCCCTCAGCATCACACCAACATTCCACTCTTCACCTTTTCCTCCTCTATCCCCACCGATACTCTCCCTGGTAGTACTGTACTTCTGATACAGTGCTGATGTATGCAAGGGAATAGAGGTCAGATCATTCCAATACATGCTGTGGGGTAACTTCTCTCTGAAGTATTATCTAATATAGTGTTTTCCAAACATTTATCCCATATGACCCCATTTTAGCAACTGAAAATTCATATGACCCCAGATGATGATGAAATCAAAACAGCCTCCTTCCGTTCCCTCCACTCATCTAAAGCAGAAAGCAGCAGCATCAGTAGTGGCAACATCAGCAGCATTCAGCACAGGGTCCCTTGTGTCAGTGTGCAGTGTGTGCTTACAGACCTCAGTATTCGGCATGGGTTTCCAGCCTAACAGGAAGCTTAGCCAGGTGGGGGCAAGGGCCTATGAATATTCACTGGCTCACAGGCCACATGCTGAATGGTGGCTGTAGCTGCCACTACTTGGCATTGGTCACAGTGAAAATTCAGAGAGAAGAGGAAATGGCAGTATTTCTGTGACCAAAAAACAACTGCAAGGAAGGGAAATACAATATTCAAACAAGCACACCAACCTTCCTTATCTCCACCGTTCCCCACTAATAAAGTAATAGAAAAAATTACCAATTTAACACAGGCTAACAGGCCTCAGAGAAATCTTCCCCTTCATTTGGCGAATCGAGTCACCATAGGGTTAGATGGTACATTCCACATCATGGGCCAAAAGCCTTACACTTTTTATTATTTCAATTAAATTACCAAAATTATTATAAGTAGTCAATTCAAACCTGATTAAAAGAGAAATTACTAATATCACCTAAAAGTACTTTTTTGGGATTTCAAAGTAATTCATTATACTCAATCACACATCTGAGAAGTGTGCATGGAATACCCAGTGCGGGTGCTTACAGGCCTCAACAAGAGGCTTCATAACCTAAAAAAGACATAAAAAATCTTTCAGATTGAGTTGTAACAACATTGTAAATGTAACTATCATACTCAACTTAAGGTTCTGCTGACTTAAGGTTCTGCTTCCCTTTTAAAGAAAGCCTACAAGAGAGCAAGATTTAACCACCGTGAATGGTTACTATCTCCAGTGATTAAGAGTGTACCGGCTGTATCTATCCCTATGCAACAATCAGTTACAAATGAATCTATGTGCATTACTTGTGTTCTGCCTCATTCAAGTTTGTCAAGCCGGTTGACTTCCTGTATACATCGACGTTGGCGTTTGTTCTCTACTCATTCTACACTTTCTACTCATAAAATACGTGTGGCTTATAAGCGTGATAAGAACTTAAGAGATTATCTATGTCCTGCGGTTCCTCGACCCCGTCCGTCATCTCCTACTGTACATACCTGTTGCAATCGCTGCATATTCTGTGCCATCATGGACCCTATTTTGCCTGCAGTATTTTCTTCCAAGCCTTATTTTCTGCGAGTTAACACTAATTGCAATTCATCTTTCGTGGTTTATGCTCTGTGGTGCACGTGTTTTAAGCTGTATATTGGCAAAACAACTCGCCCCCTCCGTACACGGTTGACTGAGCACAAATATAGTATTTTGAAGGCGAAGCTAGAAACATCTTTTATTCAACACTGTATTTCATGTGCTCATACTATTACTGACTTCAAATGTACGGTGTTAGATTGTATCCCTGTTAATATTCGGGGAGGAGATCGAGGGAAGTTGCTATTGCAGCAAGAACAACGGTGGATTTTTAATCTGCATACACTTGCTCCACATGGACTCAATGATAAAATAGATTGGACATTATTCTTTTGATTAGCTACTTTGGAGTTCGGGGCGTGCATTCCTCTTGTTCAAGGTAGGTTAGTTTTAGTAGGAAATGACATCATTTTTTGACAGCGTATTGGAGGACAGGGGCTGATCTTTAAAATGTGATGTCAGAAATGGCCGTTCTAAGGTCGGAGGCACTTGTTGTCCATATGAGCTTTTTTTGAGCTGTGGAGTTGTAGCTAATATGTCCGAGTCTATTGTCCCTGAAGAAGCCGGTCAGGCGAAACAGAAGCTTTTGTTGGACTATTAAGAATTTTCTCGGCATTAACTCTGCTTCTCCAATTGAGGCTGTTAGATTTGGTATTGAAGAAGAACTGAGAGCGTGTGTGGTCTTGCCGACAGCGAGCGTGTGTGGGAGATTTCAGCAGAACCTTAAGTTGAGTATGATAGTTACATTTACAATGTTGTTACAACTCAATCTGAAAGATTTTTTATGTCTTTTTTAGGTTATGAAGCCTCTTGTTGAGGCCTGTAAGCACCCGCACTGGGTATTCCATGCACACTTCTCAGATGTGTGATTGAGTATAATGAATTACTTTGAAATCCCAAAAAAGTACTTTTAGGTGATATTAGTAATTTCTCTCTTAATCAGGTTTGAATTGACTACTTATAATAATTTTGGTAATTTAATTGAAATAATAAAAAGTGTAAGGCTTTTGGCCCATGATGTGGAATGTACCATCTAACCCTATGGTGACTCGATTCGCCAAATGAAGGGGAAGATTTCTCTGAGGCCTGTTAGCCTGTGTTAAATTGGTAATTTTTTCTATTACTTTTAGTATTTCTGTGACCCCATTTGAGGTTCCAACCCCAAGTTTGGGAACCACTGTTCTAATGTAAAAGGTTATTTATTATGGAGTAGCTTGGATTAGTTTAGGCAGGCCTGAAAATTATATATGTAAGGCCCGATATTCAGAGTTGGCGTCTAGCCGATGCTGCTGAACTTTAGACTCGGACATTGAATGCTAGGGCCATATCCAGTCACCGACTTTGAATATCTTGGCTGGATGAATAGTGGTGAAGCCATGGTAGGCTGGATCGGGGGTCGGGTTGCGGTGAAAGGGGGGCTCTGTCCCTTGGTCGGAAATCGCGGCTCCTGAATGGAGCCGCAGTGCCACGACAATGGGACACTATGGCATCGCAGCTCCATTCAAGAGCCTGACTGAGTTAGCCGGGAATCTGTAGGGCGTGCGGCCTTTCAGAATCAGGACCTGGCCTGCACATACAGGCTGGTAGACCTGATTCTGAACCCGTGGGGCTAGACACTCCCGCAGGATCAGAATCAGGTCTACCGCTGTACGCTCCGATTCTGAGGGGCCGTACATCCAGAAGGGAATTGGTCTCCATGTTACTATGCTTCTAAGCAACCGAAGAATAAGGAAAAGAAAGCTATTTAATGCGAACCTATCCAGAATTGTACCTGTCTGCACATCGACATGCTTTCTGCCCTCCACTGGCTCAGGTGTTCTTGAACGGAAATGAGCCCTGGCTCGCTTCTTCGCAAGGGCTCGCCGCTGGGCCTCTTGCTGTTGCTGGTATTCCAGAGGGTCTGGCTGAGCAGTCTGGGGTTTCACATCAAAAAAGAGTGAGTCATCTTTCACATGTAAAACTGCAACTGGTTATTGACAAGCAAAACAATTATTGTACAACATGCTAAAAAGTAACAGTAAATTGTTCTACTGTCAAAAGTAATTTTTTTTTGTTTCAAAATTTCAGATTTCTTTTTCTAGAAATGCTAAATTGAAACGTCATTATTAAAGCATTTCTCTCTATAAACATATTATAATATTAATCCCAAACTCACCACATCTGTATGGATCTTTAGGGCACTTGCTGAGATGTGTTTAGAAACATTAAAAGCCACAATTTTGTTGAAAAATAGAGGGGCCTACATTAATCCAATAGCTAGCCAGTTAAAGATAACCAGATAAGTTATCCAGATATCTTTAACCAGATATTCCAAAGATTTCCCAATTAAGGCAGTCTAGCTGAATATAGCCAATTATTTTAGGCCTGCCATATCTTTGCCCATCTTAACTGGATAAAGTTAACCATCTAGTACTGAATATCAGTCTTATTTGGTTAATTTTCTTGCCATACTCCTAGCACAATTTCATGCCCTTCTGCCTTTAACAAGTTAAATTTTGGCCCTACATCAACATGTCTGGTAAACTTCAACTGGTCTCCAGTGATGAATTTTGAGAAACAGGCATTTATCCAGTCAACTAGAGAAATGCTTTATTGAAAGCTGACCCCAGAGTTTATAGTCCCTTAAAGAGCAACTTATCAACAATTGTGAATTGATGCCTTTGAATTATGGTGCTGGCGGCGAATATTGTGTATACCATGGACTGCCCGAAGAACAAACCAGTCTGTACTAGAGGAGATCAAACCTAAGCTTTCTTTAGAAGCTCAGATGACAAGACTTCGACTTTCATACTTTGGACACATCATGCGGAGAGAGAGATCATTAGAGAAAGACATCATGCTTGGCAAGATAGAAGGTCAACGCAAAAGAGGAAGGCCAGCAATGAGATGGATCGATACAATAACAACAGCAGCTACGGGTACCAGTCTGTCAACAATAAGCCGCCTGACTGAAGACCGAACACAATTTAGGATACCTATCCAGAGGGTCGCCATCAGTCGACTCCGACTCGACGGCACTTAACAACAACAACAACAACAACAACAGGGTGTGTCAGCTTTAGAGGTAGATTTTTATTTTTCCAAACTTTACAAACTATTAGTGATCAAATTATGTAGTTTTGCACACGGAATCTAAAGCTATCTTCAGAAACTACTGAAAGTGAGTCTTACCTACATTAAATCACGGTTGAAATATATAGAAATTAAGTAGTATTTATTTGAACATACAAATAGTCTGAACAAGGCTCAGACTCCGGAGCTCGAGTCAAGTAATTGGGTGAATATAGTTGACTCAGTGTTGATGGATGGTGTTTTTCTGGGTCTCACACTGCTGTCTCCAAGCTGAGTCTTCTCATCTCTTTCACCTCTGATCTTCAATATCTTCTTCACTTCATCTCCTCTCTCCTGTTCCTCTTCACTACACAACATAGCTTGCAGACCAGACTTGCTGTAACCATACCAAGCTGATCTCACTGCAGGCATGACTATCTTCCTTACCTCTTCACACAGTTCTTTCAAACAGTTGCAGCTGGAAAAGGAGATGCCTGGGACCTTGTGTCCAATTGCTAGTTATTTTTATATTGAACCAGTTCACCATATAAATTCCACCACAGAATTCTACAATCATTTTTAAGTTTTTCAGATTCTTTCCTTTCAGATTATGCTTGGAAAGCCATATTCTCATGAACCTTAGAACTGTTGTAAGCCATCTGCTATGTGACACAGGTCCTATTTCCAACAGGAATTTGTATATGCTTGCATAACTAGCATACAGGTAGGTAAAGGTGAAATTAGACTTACCTGCTAATTGTTGTTCCTTGAGGAACTCCAGCCTAGTCCCGAACATCTGGGGTTTAAGCACCTCCTCCCACAGCTTGGAGACCGAGCATGTCACTCTTTTGGTGACACCAGTATAACGAGACCAGGGACCGCCTCCTTGGTCCAGTAACCTATTGACAAAGCAGACTCACCAGAGCAATAAGTAAGTAGATGTTTAAACATTCAAAAAACCTAACTGAACTAAATAAGGTAAATCTTAACCATGAACCCTATCACCAACTCCACTGCGGAGTACCGCTCGGGCTGTACCTCCTTCCCCCGCGGACCACCATGGAGCCCCGCCGTACGAAAGAGAAGCTTTTCACCATCCCACTCCCACCCCGATGAAGCGCCCGAAGAACCGCATAAGTGGACAACCTATAAATCTTGGAATTCTTCAGGCTGCTACCTGGAATACCAACTTAGGGAGGGGTGCGGGACTAGACTGGAGTTCATCAAGGAACAACAATTAGCAGGTAAGTCTAATTTCACCTTCCTTATCGTCCCTCCAGTCTAGTCCCGAACCTCTGGGGATGTAACAGAGCAGTAACCACTTTAACGGGAGGGACCTGCCAGACCAGCCTGAAGAACCGCTGATCCAAACCTAGCGTCCCTCTCCACCTGAACATCAATCCTGTAATGCTTGACAAAGGTGTGCAATGAAGACCAAGCTGCCGCCTTGCAGATCTCCACCTCAGGCACCAAACTAAACTCCGCCCAGGAAGCTGCCTGTGCTCTAGTCAAATGCGCTTTTAAGTCTTTTGGAACCGCCTTGCCTTTCAACAGATATGCCGATGCAATCGCCTCCTTAATCCACCTAGCAATGGACGACTTGGACGCCGGGTCACCTTGCTTTGGCCCCCCAAACAACACAAACAATCTGTCCGTCTTGCGGAATGAGGCCGTTGCCTGCAAATATTTCTTTAGCGCTCTGCCCACATCCAACCGATGCAGACGCCCCTTAGGCTTATCTTTATCAGCGCTCTCAAACACCGGCAAGGATACCACCTGATTGATGTGAAACGCCAACACTACCTTAGGCAAGAAGGACAGAACCGTCCGCAACACTACTTTCTTGTTCTCAAAGGACAAAAATGGCTCTTTACACGACAAGGCCTGTAATTCCAAAACCCTCCTTGCCGAAGAAAGTGCTACCAAAACCACTACTTTAAGTGTCATATCCTTCAGAGTGGCCTCAGCCAGAAGTTCAAATGGCTTCCGCACCAGGGCTTACAGAACTAAGTTAAGATCCCATACCGGAATCGCAGACCTGCATGGAGGCCTCAGCAATGATGCCGCTCTTAAAAACCTTTTAACCTCCGGATGTGCCCCGAGCAACCTCCCCTGCACTCTACTCCGAAAACAAGAGAGCGCCGCCAACTGAACTCTTATAGAAGCCGCTGCTAGCCCCTTATCAAACCCATCCTGCAAAAAGGATAGAATTTGCGGAACCAAGGCACTCAACGCTTTCGCCCCCTTGTCTTCGCACCATGCCTCAAACAACCGCCAAACTCGAATATACACCAGCAACGTAGAACGACATCTAGATTTCAGTAACGTAGAAATCACTGAGGCTTTATAACCCTTAGCTGTCAACCTTGCCCTTTCAAGAGCCAAGCCGTAAGCGAGAACTGATCTACCTGTGGCATACTTAACGGACCCTGCACCAGCAGATCCCTCCTGACCGGCAGCTTCCACATAGGCTCCACCAGTAGCCGCATTAGGTCGGCATACCAAGGCCCCCTTGGCCAATCCGGCATGATTAGGATTACTAGCCCTCTGTGTCATTCTATTCGCTGCAGAACCCGCCCTATTAGCAGTAGCACCCATGGCGGGAATATGTACAGCAGCTGCTCTTCCGGCCACCTTTGCATCAGAGCATCTAAACTTTCAGACATCCGCTCCTTTCTCCTGCTGAAAAACCTTTCCACCTTCGCCGACTCGAATGTCGCCATGAGGTCCATCAACGGAACCCCCCAGCGCCGCACTAGTAAGTCGAACACTTCGTGCTGTAGGACCCACTCTCCCGGGTCTACTTTGACTCGACTCAGAAAATCGACCGTCACATTGTCCACTTCGGCTACATGTGCTACCGACAACGCTTCCAGATGTAACTTGGCCCAAACTAGCAGCGCCTCCGCTTCCTCCTCGAGAGCTACGCTGCCGGTGCCGCCCTGACAATTGATATAAGCCACCGCCATGGCGTTGTCTAAGAGCACTCAAATTGCTTTCCCTTGCAGATGCTGTTGAAAAGCGTTCAGCGCTAAAGTGACTGCCCTCAACTCCAATCTGTTGATCGACCAACACCGTTCTCATCCCGTCCATTGACCCTGGGCATACTGTCTCTCGAAGTGTGCCCCCCAACCGAAAAAGCTTGCATCTGTCGTGAGAGGTTTCCAATCCAGCGCTTCCAGAGGCATTCCCCTTTCTAGATACCCCGGAGCTAGCCACCACTGCAGAGACTGCTGAACTTCCTGAGGACAGATCAGTCTTTAGGACAACCGATCGGTCTGATGTGACCATCTTCTGAGCAGAGACAGCTGTAACAGCCTCATGTGAGCCCTGGCCCACGGCACCAAGTCGATTGTTGCAGCCATCGTCCCCAAGAGCTGCAAATACTGCCATGCCAACGGAGCCTGCCTCCTCAGGAAGGCTTGAAACATTTGCTTTAACCTCTGGGCCCTGAGGCACGGCAGATATACTCTGCCCCTCTCCGTATTGAAGCATGCGCCCAAGTACTCCAACTCCTGAGATGACTCTAATTTGCTCTTAGCTACATTGGACTACCCAACCCAGGTCCTGCAAGAACTGTACCATGCGTTGAGTAGCTACCTTGCTTTCTTCCTTCTACTTCGCACGAATCAACCAATCGTCCAAGTAAGGGTGAACTAAGACCCCTTTCTTGCGTAAGGCCGCTGCCACCACCACCATAACCTTGGCAAATGTTCTTGGTGCCGTGGCTAGCCCAAACAGCAGCGCCTGGAATTGAAAATGTCCCATGGGCACCGTAAAATGAAGGAACCGCTGATGCTCCATCCAAATAGGAATGTGTAAGTACGCCTCCGAAAGATCCAAGAACGTGAGGAACTCCCCTTGCCGCACCGCCACTATGACGGAGCGCAGTGTTTCCATTCGAAAATGCGATATTCAGACACTTGTTTACCTGTTTGAGTTCCAGGATCAGTCTCCACGCTCCTTCCTTTTTTGGTACCTCGAAGTAAATGGAGTACCGACCGAATCCGCATTGGTCTGCTGGAACCGGCACCAGCGCTCTTAAGGCTAGCAATCTTTCCAGAGTCTCCCGCACCTCCAACCACTTGGATTGCATTCTGCAGGGAGACTGAACAAAGGCATTGATTACTGGACGCTGAAATTCTAGGGCATACCCTTTTTGAATGACCTCCAACACCCACTGATCTGACGTGATTTGGGTCCAGGCAGGGTAAAACTCCTTTAACCGACCTCCCGCGGGTACCTCCCCTGCCCGGACCCTCCTCACTTCATTGCGTTATCTTGAGGGACGGGGAAGCGGAGGCTCCAAAACCTCTGCCCACTCTTCTGAACCCCCGAAACCCTTGGGATCTATACTGAAAACGCCCTCTATGAAACTGACCAAATCTTGCCTGACGAAACCTTTGAAACTCCCTTTGTTGATTCCTGGAGGGCCCTACTGGCTGGTTCTGCTTCTGCTTGTCCTCTGGCAACCTTCCACCCTTAGACTCTCCTAGATCCTTAACTAACTTGTCCAAATCCTTGCCAAAGAGAAGCATGCCGCAAAAAGGGAGCTTACCCAACCTTGCCTTAGAGGCCCCATCAGCCACCCAATTACGCAGCCACACATACCTCCACGCCGCTACTACCGACGCCATACTCTTAGCAAGACCCCATATAAGATTATACTGAATATCTGCCAAGTACGCCGCCCCGGACTCCATTCGGGACGCCTCCTCGACCGAGTCCTCCACCTGCCTTCCCTTAATACCTTGGGACCACCGAAGGCAAGCTCTAGCCACCCACGCTCCACATATGGAAGCCTCCATGGAAAGAGCATTTACCTCAAAAACTTGCTTCAGCAACGTATCTGACCTCCTATCCTGGGCAGAAACCAGTACGAACATTGCAAACATTTTCTTCCATTGCATTCCACGATTCGTACTGGTTTCTGTTATTGCACGTGGATAAGTGCTTTCTTGTTGGACGGTGCTCCTATCCTGGGCATCATTAAGCGCGGCAGGAATCGTGGTCTTCTTAGTCGCCGCCGAGACCGCCGCATCCAACTTCGGAGACTTAAAAAGATCCTTATCCGGCTCCTCCAGCAGGTACAGACGGCCCATCACTCTGGACCTCTTCAGCCCTGCTTCAGGCGCATCCCATTCTTCCTGAATCATTTCTTTAAAAACCCTATGAATTGGGAACGTCCGCTGCGACTTTTGCACCGCCTGCAATAAGGGATCCTCCAACGTGGTATCCTCAGCCTGTCCCACCGCCTGTATATTTAAGGCCTTGAGCGTCTCTGAAATCAGCACTGAGAGTTCCTGCCGCCTAAATGCTCTCACCACTCTTGCCTGGTCCTCCGGCTCAGCTATCTCACCTTCCTCTAGGTTCTGATCTACCTCCGAACCCTCTAACTCCGACTGATCTTCTAAATTCAAGTCCTCCTTATCCGCCACTAACTTAGGCTTCTTAACCGGGATGGCCGCAGCACCACCTTCAAGGGAAGTCCCCAGACGCTTCAATCCCAGCGCCCCATCTCCTGCGGCCCCTGCCTGACCACCGCTAGCCCCCACAAGGGCCTGCTGTAGCAGGGACATAAACTCCTGAGAGAATATTGCCGCCAACTCCCCTTGCAATGGTGCTGGCGAAAGAGGAGTAGCGGAAGCCGAGGAAGGCCCCAGTAGAGGCTCCAGAGGACCCCTGGGTGTAGACAGAGACTCAGTAGCAACAGGGACATCCCTTACACACTCTGCCCCATTCTGCTCTGCCATTTCTGCAGTGGGGGCTTCCCATGCGCATCCCCTGCACACCCCCTCCTCCGAAAGGGATCCTCTCCTGGCCCCACAAAGGAGGCAGAGGGATCTTAAGGATATAAACCTACCCCGTAGCCCACTTCGTATGAAACACCCAAGGTACAGTAAAACAGCTCCTGAAAGAAGAAACAAAAAAAGAAAATGGCTGCCTCTTTTTTTTTTTATATAACCAAAAAACCAAATTAATGCAAGCTGTCTCAACTATAACAATAATGCAGTCAAAGGACAGTCAGAAAACCTTACCAACTCCAACTTCATAGACCCCCGGTTTCCCTCGCTGCTACCACGCGGTCTAGGCCTGCCCGCACTGCAAACTCCTGCATGCGACACCTGCCGACCAGCTTGCACTTATACATGGACTCACAATATGTCCTCATTCAGTGCTTATTCGCATCAATGACCTTAAACAAAATATATCCAGTGTTCATAAAAGCAGGTGGAATTATATTCACTCTTCAAAAAATCCAATGTTCAACTTCAAAAAGTACTTAGCTTCTAGGAGAATTTGGGAGCGGGAAAGGAATATGAAAAAAGAACACTGATAGATATTGTGAGTCCATGTATAAGTGCTAAAGAGTTCTGAGACCTTTAACGATATGAGTAATTAATGGTGTAGTAACTATGAGATGTAACCTTAAATGAAATTGAGGTTCCATATTGATGATATTGAGCGGGTTAGCACATTGTTTAAGAGCATTTAAAATAAGCCACGTCTGAGTGACTATAAAATACATTTCTAGGAACTAATATTATTTACTTTGAGCAGCTCCAGATTAAACAGACAGGTCAATATTCAGCTGCATGGAGAATATATAATTTGAAACGTCATGCTTAAACAGTTTCAAATCACATGAATATTTAGCAACTCTACCCCATTAGATAACACCACTGAATATCCAGGTATAAGGTAAGACTCTAAATTAGACACTTCAAGGTATACCAGTTGTTTATGCAGTCTGCTTGGTTGTCTATTTTATATGCTTAGCTGCTGAATTTCACTGCTTAGATGTATAAATTAAATGGTACCGCCCCCAGAATGATCCAAATACTTATATTCTTCATTTTATTCTAAACCACTTTGATTTTATATGGAAAGATTGTATATTAAATGCTCAAAAAAATATAAAAGATAAATACAGACTCTTTTGGATAGATAATTTTGGCCATATAATGATTTGTTGTTGTGTTGTAATTTGTATGTCCAAAATTATCTGTTCAACGCCTGGGAATTAAAAAAAGGTGAAATTAGACTTACCTGCTAACTGCTCTTCCTTGAGGAACTCCAGTCCAGTCCCGAAACGTCTGGGTTTATTTTATTTATTTACAATCTCTTCTATACCGCACTATTCGGCATCAGTGCGGTTTACATGGAACAAAATTCTCAGAACAGGATAACAGGTCTGAGTTTACAATTAACAGGACAGCAAAACTTGGATAACAGTGGGGTAACTATTTACATACAGAGGTAGTGTACCTCTTCCAGCAGCTTGGAGACTGAGTAACGTCATTCTTTTGATGTCACTGGTATAAATACCCGAGGGACCACCTCCTCGCTCCAGTAACCTATTGACAAAGCAGACTCACCAGAGCAACAATTAAGTAGCAAACATCGCTATCAAACTATAACAAACGACAACTATGAACTCAACAACGGAAAAGGAGAATGTTTCCTTAAAGTACTACTACCTTTGACCTGCTATGGCCCGCCCTGCTCCTTAATAGAGGAGTATTACCGCATTAGGATCCACCATACACTTACCCTCCCCTTATGGCCTGTAACCCATATAATTGGATCTTGAGCTTACCGTGTAGAATACTTTACCTCTTCGCTTCAGGCCCTAGTCCAAACAACAGAATATTAGGGAGGGATGCGGGACTGGACTGGAGTTCCTCAAGGAACAACAATTAGCAGATAAGTCTAATTTAACCTTCCTTATCGTCCCTCCAGTCCAGTCTCGAAACTTCTAGGGATGTAACAGAGCAGTGAGAATCTTCAATGGGAGGGACCAGCTAGACCAGCCTGAAGCACTGCTGATCCAAAACAGGTATCCCTCTCCGCCTGCACATCCAGAAGATAATGTCTGACAAAGGAATTTAAAGACGACCAAGTAGCCGCCTTACAGATTTCAACTGCCGGCACTAAACTGCACTCAGCCCATGACGCCGCTTGCGTTCTAGTCAAATGCGCTCTAAGCCCTTCTGGTACTGTCTTGCCCTTTAACAGATACGCTGGCTATAGCCTCTTTGAACCATCTGGCAATAGAGGCTTTGGAAGCTGCTTCCCCTTTTCTTGGCCCTCCAAAGAGGACAAACAGCCTTTCTGTATTGCGGAATCCCTCTGTCCGCCGCATGTACTTCTTCAATGCCCTACGCACGTCTAGGAGATGTAGCTTCCCCAAATCTGCTTCCTTGCCACTGCCCTCAAATACTGGCAAAGAAACAACTTGATTCACATGAAAAGACGACAATACCTTGGGCAAAAATGACGGCACTGGCCTGAACACCACTTTCTTTTCGTAAAAGGACAGAAAAGGCTTTCTGCAGGACAAAGCCTGAAACTCTGAGATTCTCCGAGCCGACGATATAGCCACCAGAAAAAACACTTTGAGAGTAAGGTCTTTTAAGGACGCCCACGACAAAGGCTCGAACGGCTCGTGTACCAGCGCCTCCAGCACCAAATGTAGATCCCACATCGGCACTGTTGGTCTACATGGCGGCCTCAAAGAGACACCGCTCTCAAAAAACGCTTAACATTAGGGTGCACACCTAGCACTTCCCTTTTTATCTTACCTCTATAACAGGAGAATGCCGCCAACTGAACTCTCAAGGACGCAGCGGCTAAGCCTTTCTCAAACCCGTCCTGCAAAAAGGACAGAATGTGCAAGACGGAAGCTTTTAATGCTTGAAGACCTTTATTGGCACACCACCATTCGAACACTCTCCAGATTCGAATATACGCCAAGGAGGTAGACCTCCGCCTTGCCTTCAATAACATGGAAATCACTGTCGGAGAGTATCCTCTGGCTCCTAGCCTCGCCCTCTCAAGAGCCAAGCCGTAAGTGAGAATCGATCCACCTGCAGCGTAATGGACCTTGTAGTAACAGGTCCTCTCGTATCGGTAGATGCCATGGCCGGTCCACTAATAGCCTTACCAGATCCGCATGCCATGGTCGCCTTGGCCAATCCGGTGCTATCAATATTACATGTCCTCTGTGCACTTCTACCTATCAATACCCACGGAGGAAAGACGTACAAAAGTTGTTCTTCTGGCCACCTCTGTATGAGAGCATCTAGGCCTTCCGACATTCTCTCTCATCTTTGGCTGAAGAATCGGTTGACCTTTGCTGACTCGAAAGTTGCCATCAGATCCATTACTAGCATTCCCCAACGGCGCATTACCATCTCGAACACCTATGTATGCAGGACACTCAAAAAAAAAAAAATCGGCCTCCACATTGTCCACCCCTGCCACATGTGATGCCGACAAAGCCACCAAATTCACCTCAACCCACATGAACAGCTGCTTGGCCTCGGCTTCCAGTGAGACACTGCTTGTGCCCCCTTGGCGACTGATGTAAGCCACTGTGGTCGCGTTGTCAGAAAGCACCCAAATGGCCTTTCCCTGAAGGGAACAGTAAAATGCTCGCAATGCTAGCATTACTGCTCTCAATTCCAATCTGTTGATTGACCAAACCTTCTCGCTCTCGGTCCATTGTCCTTAAATGAATCGTCCTTCGAAGTGAGCTCCCCAGACTATGAGGCTGGCATCCATCGTTAAAGGAATCCAAGCGGGTGATTCCAAGGACATTCCCACTTCCAGAACTCCTGGACGTAACCACCACTGAAGAGCCTGACGCGTCTCCAGCGGACAGGGCAATCTCCGAGAGAGGGGTTCCTCTTGGTGTGACCACCTTCTGAGTAATGCTCTCTGCAATGGACACATGTGGGCTCTTGCCCATGGAACTAGCTCAAGCGTCGCCGCCATGGTACCGAGCAACTGCAGATAATGCCATGCAGTGGGATTCGTTCTCCCCAGGAAATTGCGGACCAGCTTTCTCGACCCTAACGCCCGCAGCTGAGGTAGAAACACCTTTCCTACACGTGTATCAAAGCGAGCTCCCAGGTATTCAAGGCTCTGCGATGGAGCCAACCTGCTCTTTGCCACATTGACCACCCAACCAAGACTCTGTAATAAGTCTACCACTCTGGCTGTTGCCAGCTCGCTCTCCTTGGATTTCGCTCGAATTAACCAGTCGCCCAATGCCGCCGCCACTACTACCACCATCACCTTGGTGAACGCTCGTGGAGCTGTCACCAAGCCGAACGGTAAGGCCCTGAACTGAAAATGTCCCATGGGCACTGCAAACCTGAGAAACTTCTGATGTTCCAGGCGAATTGGAATGTGCAGATAAGCCTCTGCCAAATCCAGAGATATAAGAAACTCTCCTTTTCTTACCGCCGCTATGACAGACCTCAGTGTCTCCATATGAAAATGAGTCACCTGAAGACAACGATTTACTCTCTGTAGATCCAAAATTGGCCGAAAAGAACCTTCTTTTTTCGGAACCACAAAGTAGATGGAGTATTGATGGCATCCGCACTGGTCTGGTGGTACCGGAACTACCGCATTCAGGTTCAGAAGTCTTTGCAAGGTCTCTCGCACTGCTTTGCACTTGTTGCGCGCCTTGCAAGGAGACTGAACGTAAGAATCAACCACTGGGCGTTGAAACTCCAGAGCATATCCTTCTCGAATGGCCTCCAGCACCCACTGATCTGATGTTTATTTATTTTATTTATTTATTTAGCTGTATTTATATCCCGCTTTTCACCGGGTCAAAGCGGTCAATTGGGAGATACATTTAACACGAGGGGATATGACACACATACGCTAATACTTACAGGGAACATGGGCAATGGAGGGTTAAGTGGCTTGCCCAAGACCACAAGGAGTGCCTATAGGACTAGAAATCCCAGTCCCTCCGGCCTGAGATTGCTGTCCCCAGGTGGGACTTGAACCCCCGGCCCTCCGGCCTGAAGTACCTTGTCCTAACCACTAGGCCACTCCTCCCACGATGTGATCTGGACCCAGGCCACTCCTCCCACGATGTGATCTGGACCCAGGCCGGATAAAAATTCCTCAGGCGACCTCCCACAGGGACCAGACCTGCCTGGGTCCTTCTGGCTTCATTGTGACTTCCTAAGGTTCGAGGAAGAGGAGGCGGCAAATCCCCTGCCAGCTCCTCGAAATCCCCGAAACCCCTGGTTCCTATAAGTGAGCCGTCCTCTCTGAAATTGGCCGAAGCGAGGGGAACAAAAACGACGAAAGTCCCTCTGCTGCCCCCTGGCCGCCGGAGCCAGATGCCCCTGCTTCTGCTTGTCCTCAAGCAACCTTCCGCCTTTGGACTCCCCGAGATCCTTTACCAGCGTATCCAAATATTCACCAAAAAGAAGCTTACCCCTGAAAGGGAGCTTTCCAAGCCTTGCCTTGGAAGAACCATCTGCCGCCCAATTACGCAATCACAGATACCTTCTTGCTGCAATTACCGAAGCCATACTCTATGACAGCCCTCTAATAAGGTCATAATGAATGTCAGCTAAATAAGCCGCCCTGGATTCTAACCTGGACGCCTCTGCAGCCGACTCCTCCATGTGCTCACCCTGAACCCGCTGAGATCAGCGAAGACAGGCTCTGGCTACCCATGCTCCACATACTGAAGCTTGAATGGATAAAGCAATGACATCAAATACCTGTTTCAACAATGTGTCCAGCTTTCTGTCTTGGGCATCCTTAAGAGCGGCACTACCTTCTACCGGAATTGTAGTCTTCTTGGTTACTGCCGAGACTGCTGCATCCACCTTGGGAGACCTAAACAACTCCCGATCCTGATCCACCAAAGGGTACAGGCGGGCCATAACCCTGGACCCCTTTAGTCCTGCCTCGGGCATGTCCCATTCCTGTTGAATCATCTCCCGCACTACTCTGTGCACCGGAAAGGCCCTCTGCATCTTCCAAAATGCCTGCAACAACGGGTCCTCTAAGGTGGAATCCTCTGCCGGCCCCAAGGCTGGCATATTAAGCAACTTGAGTGTTTCTGCAATCAGCGCCATAACTCGTCTCAGTGGAAAACACGAACCACTCTAGCTTGGTCCTCCTGCTCTGTGAGTTCTCCATCCTCTAAGTCATCCTTCTCTAAATCTGGATCCATATCCTCTGAGTGTGCCTCCTCCGAGGTCATCGAGTGCTCCTGTTGCTCCTTCATGCCTCTATGCTTCTTTGAAGGAACTGTGCTCGTTCCTAATTCCAGAGGTACTCCCGGATGCTTCCCGCCTGGTTCCCCCCCCCCCCCTGTGGAATTGGTCTCTGGGCCTTTTTGTCCATTACCGAAGGCCTGCTGAAGCAGGGTTACGAACTCAGGTGAAAACAATGCTGCCAAACCTCCTGGCAAAATTGACTGAGATGGAGGCAAATCCGGAGCGGAGGAAGGTCCTGCCACCGGCTCCAGAGATGGCAAAGCAGGTCACACAGCCTCCGGCAGAGACAGGGATGTTCCTTTCTGACTGTCTACGCTGACCTCCAAGGCTTGCTCCATAGATGCCGCCTCCTGGACGCAGCCTCTACACACTCCTGTGTCTGACACAGCTCCTCTTCTAGTGCCACAGACCAAGCACTGCAGCCTAGAAGGCATTCCGCCTCCGCGGTTCTCCTCTGCTGGCCCTCCGACAGAAAACTATGGCTAGGGTCCAAAACCAGCTGCAGCCCCCTGTGAACTCTCTGCTTTATCAACTTACTGTATTAAAAGCAAATTTTTTTCTTTTTTTTTCAAACTGGCTAACACTACATAGTTCTTTTTCCCCAGCTACCTCTGATGCCCAAAATCTAAAACCGAGGGTCACACCAGCAACCGGCGACCTCTGTTACCCCCAAGACTCACACTCGCTGTATTGCTGATTCCCATGTGCGCGCCACACGGTCCGGCCTGTAATTTAATCGTGCCTCCAAAAAATGGTGCCGAATCACCCCTTTTTTGCCTCCGCTCACCGCTAGCTACCGGGCCCTCTTACCTCTGGCCTGTCTGCCGCTGTCTCGTCCGTCTCTCCCTGCGCTCGGCCGTAATCGCGGCATCAGCGTCGGGAGAGAGAACGGATGTCTTTATGGAGCCACCGCCTCAGTAATCGCCTCCGGTGTGCTCTCTGCGCTTCTCAGCGCCGGCGGCTCCTTAGATCGCCGGCTCCTCACCCAAATAGGTGGGTTCGGGAGCCATAACACTGCTCCTGGATGTGCTTTGAGCACCTTAGGAGACCGTGAAGCAAGCGGATGAGGGAGGGGGGGGGGTGCACCTCAGGACAGTTAACCCTGACAGGCCCCAACAGCTAACTATCCTAAGTAAATCTCAAATTAGTTAGTTACCCTTTAAGTTAACAAATCAAATGAAAGTAAATAGTTAATTAACCCTTAACTTTAAATTTAAATACAATTCTGCTTAATTATCCCTCAGGTGCGCCCGGAACCTCTGGGCTCATACAACCTCCAGCTGCTTGGAGACTGAGATAACTGGAGCAAGGAGGCGGTCCCTCGGGTATTTATACCAGTGACATCAAAAGAATGGAGTGGAGGTGTGGCCTAGTGGTTGGGGCAAGGTACTTCAGGCCAGAAGATCGGGGGTTCAAATCCCACTAGAGGACAGCAACCTTGGGCTGGAAGGACTGGGGTTTCTAGTCCAAGAGGTGCTCCTTGTGGTCTTGGGCAAGCCACTTAACCCTCCATAGCCCATGTTCCCTGTAAAATAGTTATCTCCAAGTTATAATGCCCTGTTCAATGTAATTTCAGTTTGTTCAATGTAAACCGCACTGATGCAGAATAGCGCAGTATATAAGAGAATGTAAATAAAATAAATAAATAAAATGATGTTACTCAGTGTCCAAGCTGCTGGAAGAGGTACACAACCCAGATGTTTCGGGACTGGACTGGTGGGACGATAAGGAAGGCACTTAAGCCATCACCACTACAAAAGTGCTTTTGACGATTAACCTGAAACTGCTTCTATTTTCTTCAGCAGACCTCTGCGTGTTCCATCTGTATTTCAGCCTAGCTCTAAGGCTCCATCCTGCACCAAAGACACACCTTATCTCTGGATCTAGCTATCTCCTAATGTATGTTCCCAAAATCCTACCTCAAAATCCACTTGCCAAGAGCATTTTGCAAAATCCGGACTTTTCCTGCTCCAAATATCAGGAACCTCCTCCCAATGCTCATTATTCTTATCCTTATATAGTCTGACTATATGTTCATTTTAGATTCAGTTCAGACTTGGATAGTTGCCATCGATCTACCTTGCATGGGGCGCATGTACAAAGAAGGTCTTATTGGCTAGTAAGATTAAATGATTAATTGTTTGTAGGCACTTATCTCCCTGAGAGTATTATCATGTCCATAAATTCAAATGGGCCAATAAGTGCGCCAATATTCAGCCCATGACAATCACAGCAGCTTTGGCTGAATATCTAGTTTCAGTGGTGACTGCAAAGGGTTATCTGGGGGGTGGTTATATTCAGCTGCTATCCGGACAGCTAGACTGCTTGCTTTTTTTTGGCCTAACTTCATGTGGTTTGTTATCTAGTTAGTGGACTGAAAATTGCCTCTAATTGGGTAAGTGCCCCCCCCACCTCCCCCCACACACAGCCAGCCTCAGCACTATTCAGATTGTGCCTCTGTGGTGGAAATATTCAGTGCAACAACTGGATATTATTATTATTAAAGACTTATAAAGCGCCGCAACATATGAAGCGCTGTACATATAAGAGAGACAGTCCCTGCTCATCAGAGCTCACAATCTAATAAGACAGAAAACAAGATAAGTTACATAATACAAATAACAAAAATCTACAGGGCAAAGTAAGCAAATGTTGATAGAGAGATCAAGATAGGGTAAGACAGGAATGGAAAGCAATAGTGAAGAGGTGGGATTTTAGTTTGGACTTGAAAATGGCCAGGGAGGATGCCTGGCGCACAGAGATAGGAAGACTATTCCAAGCAAAGGGTAGTGCCAGTTGGAAGGAGCGAAGTCTGGAATTGGCAGTACGAGTAAAGGGCACAGATAAACGAAGACTGTTAGAAGAGCGAAGCAACCGAGAGGGGGTGTAAGGAGAGATGAGAGGTACTGGGGGGGCAGAAGAGTGAATACATTTATAGGTCAGGAGGAGAAGTTTAAATTGGATACGGAGACGGATGGGAAGCCAATGAAGCGACATGAGTTAATTGGGAAAAATGAGACTGGCGGAAAATGAGTCGAGCAGCAGAGTGTTGAATTGACTGAAGAGGAAAGAGGTGGCTTGCAGGGAGGCCGGCAAGGAGAACGTTACAATAATCAAGACGGGAGGTGATTAAGGAGTGGACAATCAATTTAGTGGTGTCAACAGAGAGGAAGGGGCGAATTTTGGAAATATTGCATAGAAAGAAACTACAAGTTTTAGCAATGAGCTGGATATGTGAAGAGAAAGAGAGAGAGAAATCGAAGATAACACTAAGATTACGTGCTGAAGAAACAGTGAGGAATACAGAGTTATCAACAGAGAGAGAGAAAGGGGAAAGAGGAGGGGAAGCATTTGGGGGAAAGATAAGAAGCTCAGTTTTGGCCATGTTCAGTTTTAAGCGGCGGTGGGACATCCAGGCAGCAATGTCAGAGAGGCAGAGTGAGATCTTAGACTGGATATCAGGAGAGATAACAGGTGCAGAAAGATAGATTTGAGAGTCGTCGGCAAAGAGATGATAGTGAAAGCCATGGGAAGAGATAAGGGTGCCAAGGGATTGGGTATAGAGAGAGAAGAGGAGTGGACCTAAGACGGAACCCTGAGGAACTCCTACAGGTAATGGGGGTTGAAGAGGAGGAGCAGCCATCGAAGCACGCACTGAAAGAGCGATCGGATAGATAGGAAAAGAACCAAGATAGTACAGAGTCTTTGAATCCAAGTGAGGATAGGGTGATAAGAAGAAGGTTATGGTCAACAGTGTCGAAGGCAGCAGAGAGATCAAGAAGAATGAGGACAGAGTAAAAACCTTTGGACTTTGCCAAGAACAAATCATTCGAGACCTTAATAAGAGCAGTTTCAGTGGAGTGTAGGGGACAGAAGCCGGATTGTAAAGGATCCAAGAGGGTATGAGAGGAGAGGAAATCAAGACAATGGTGATAGACTGCACGCTCAAGTAGTTTAGAGATGAAAGGAAGGAGAGAGATGGGACGATAGTTAGAAGGACAAGTGGGATCAAGTGAAGGTTTTTTGAGGAGGGGTGTAACCACAGCATGATTGAAAACAGAAGGGAAGGTTTCAGTGGAGAGAGAGAGGTTAAGAATATGAGAAATAGAAGGGACAAGAGATGAAAAGATGGAGCTAAGGAGGTGGGTGGGGAAGGGGTCAGAAGAGCAGGTAGTAGGTTTGGAGGAAGAGAGAAGGAGCGACGTTTCCTCGTCAGAGACCATAGGGAAGGAAGAAAGGGTGACAGAAGTTTGGGGAGGGGAGAAATGGGAAATAGGGGGGGGGAGGAGGGGAACTGGAGGGTGACTGTGTGGATTTTGTCATGGAAGTAGTTAGCCAAGGTTTGTGCAGAAAGGGAGGGAGGGAGGGAGGAATCAGGGGTGGAGGCACACTGAGGAGAGAATTGAGTGTGCTAAAGAGACGACGAGGATTAGAGGAAAGAGAGTTAGTCAGATTGAGAAGTAAATTTGTTTGAAAAGCGCAATGGCTGATTGGAAGGAGGAGAGCATGAATTTAAAGTGGAGAAAGTCAGGATAAGAGCGGGATTTGAGCCAGGCACGCTCAGCAGAGCGGGCACAAGAGCGCAGAAAGCGGGCAATAGGGGAGAGCTAGGGCTGAGGAGAAGAAAGCCTAACAGGACGGGGATGAGGGGGCAAAAGTATCAAGGGTGGAGGAGAGTGCAGTGTTATAAGAGGTCACAGCCTCATCAATAGAATTGGAAAGCAGAGTGGATGAAAGAGATAAGGAGAGAGCTAAAGGATCAATGGCGAGAAGGTTTCTAAATAAGTTAGTGCAGACAGGACGAGGCTGGGGTGGGGGATGATGAATAGTAAGGCTTAAAAGGTGGCGGTCAGATAAGGGATAGACAGAGTTACAGAAATTGGAAGGTGAGCAGTAAGAGAAGAAAATTAAGTCAAGGCAGTGACCATGTCGGTGAGTGGGGGCAGTGGAACAGAGTTGAAGGTTATGTGAGGAGGTAAGGGAGAGAAGCTTTAAAGCAGGGGGATCAGAAGAGCTGTCAACATGAATGTTGAAGTCACCAAGAATAAGAGTGGCGAAGGAAGGGTGAAGAAAGGTAGAAAGCCAAGAATCAAAATCAGAAAGAAAAGTAGAGACGGAAATGTCAGGAGGACGATAGATAACAGCGACTCGGGGTGGAAGAGGAGAGAAGAGGCGGATAGAGTGGAATTCAAAGGAGAGAGGGGAATGAGAGTGAGGTGGCATGAGGGTCTGGAAGTGACAGGAGGGAGCCAACAGAAAGCCAGTACCCCCACCGCGACCAGTAGGACGAGGAGTGTGGGAAAACTTATAGCCGCCATGACATAGAGCGGCAATGGATGCAGTGTCATCAGAAAGAAGCCAGGTCTCAGTTAGGGCAAAGAGGTGAAATGAGCGGGAAATAAAAAGGTCATGAACAAAAGCAAGTTTATTAGAGATAGAATGAACGTTCCATAAGGCACAAGAGAAGGGGAGGGCAGACAGGGAGAGAAGAGGAATCAGAACAAGGTTAGATAAGTTGAGAGAAGGCCTAGACCTAACGTGAGAGAAATAATTAGGGAGCGCAGGAAGCCTAAGAGAGCGATAAGTACTTCTAAGGAGGACATAGATAAGGTTCGCTAGATTATGTAAAGGCCTGGATAGTGCTACTGAGAGAGAAAAACTGTGTTCCAAATCTGTCACTATCAGTGCTGCCTCTGCCTCTATACAGATGGATATCAAGCCAAAATTTAAGCCCACTTCTGCTACTCTACATGCTTTAGTTACTTACAGAATTACCCCCATAATGCACTTGGTGGCAAGATGGTGTCTGTGTGTCTCCAAATGTTAGGGTATTAATGTTCACATTAGTAGACATGCACACCCTACCATGACTGTTCTTTTCTATCAGGACATGGAGTGAGAAGGGGAAGAACAGAGCCTAGGGGACAAGAAACCCTGACACATTGGCACCAATACCAGAAGACAACAGAGGCTTCCTCTCTATCCCTGCCCAGCAGTAGCTGTAGCATGTGGGTCTACACTCCGCTTCTCTCAGACCACTACTGCGTGGAATAAGAACGCTGGATGCTGAAGGACGAAGTGTGGCATGAGATAACTGGGTGCTGAGGGGGAAGAGTGGAGTAGGGGCATTGGATGTTGGGGGCAGTGTGTAGTTCAAAATGAGAACTTGTCTCATGTCTCATATGCTTATTGCTCCACCACTGGTGATTGCATGGAGTAAGTACTTGGGTCAAGGATATACCCTCTGTTGAATGTTATTGACCGTCAGTTAGTCAGTCCATATTTTTTTATTCTATCAATTTATACCAATTGTGTACTAAGCACTTTATACATGTTTTCATTACAATGGAGGGTTACAGTGATCCACTGTCCTAAGAGATTAAATTATGATCAACATGGGGTTCTATTGTTTGGAGCTTAAGACTGAAGGCATTAAGCCATCTTGTTATTGTAACCCAATAAAGGTCAGTTAATATTTTAGTATTTAAGTAAACAGTTAGGTTTAACTTGGTTGAAAAACAGATACTAACAAACTGACTGCTGCAATGCTGAGTTGATGCATACGCCTGGGAGCCCTGGCAACCAATTCCAAACACACAAAGCTAAAGCGAAGACTGGAGATCACCTTGCAAGCACAAAATGGGTAGCAGATTTCTTAATCAGCATGGACAGACAGAAGAAAAGCTTAAAAAAACAAGCAACTGCCAAGTTGGAAGATTTAAATTTGATACAACAAAAGAGCAGAGGTAGAAAACAAAAAAACAGCTAATGGATGGTGGAAAATGAAATAATCAGCTCAGTGGAAAGGTTTATATTCTATAAGGCCAGTGTAATAAAATGTGAGTAAAACTTTGGCAGACATTTTTTAAATTCAAGAGTTAAAGTTAATTCACAATGTAGTAAGCAAACACATGGAGGCCAATTCAGAATGGGGCACGTTCAAAATCTGGACGGGCCAGTTGTGCACCCGATTCTGCATCTGTGGATGCTCCCATGGGAGCAGAAAAGGGTGCAAAGCGCCTGGATGGGCAGGTTGTACCCTAATTACGGCCCTCTGTATGTCCAGCCCCCTCCCCGTACAAATACCCAAGGCTCCTGCATGGAGCATCGCATCCCGTCGCCATGGCACTGGGACACTATGCACGAGCCCTATTACCAGCAAGCTTGTTAACTGTCCCGTTTCCTGCCGCCCAACCAGGCCTGCCAAGGCCGGGACCGAACTGCGGGGAACCTCATGGTGCCGCCTATCTGTCCCAATGGCCCCTCTGTGTCTGTCCGGCAATGTCCGGGGGACTTATTCTACCTCCGGGGTGGAATAAGTCCCTCGTCTAACTTGGCTCAACCCGGACGTAAAGGGCCATGACTGGAATCGGCCCAGTATGTCCGGGGTCAGGGTCACTCCTCCAGTCCACTCGCTCCTCCTCTGGCCACCACCTCCCACCCCCATTCAGAACTTCCCGCACATCCCCTCTGTAGTGCAGGGAGCTCTATGGTCTGTATCGGGTACCTGCAAATAGCAGGGATTGAACATCCAAACCGGACATTCATCCCTGCTATTAGCAGGGCAGAATCTACCCCATTGTAAGTTAGAAAGTTGAAAAGTGCACATATATAGAATGACAAAATGGCATGTTTCCCCTTCCCTTTTTAAGAGTCAGAAACATTTTTAAAAACTATTAACTGTTGGGGTGGGGGCAACACAAATACCTGCCTTTAAGAGAAAACAGTTGTTAAAATGCAGAAGGGAAAGTTAACAGTTTATAAAAAATGTTCTGACTCTTAAAGAAGGTAAGGATAGATGCCTATGCTTGAAATTGCCATGAATGTGAATTTTCCCCTTCCTCCATTTGCAAACAAAAAAGAAAAATAAAGTGATACCTTTTTATTGGACTAACTTAATACATTCTTGGACTAGCTTTTGAAGGTTAAAACCTTCTTCAGGTCAGAACACTACAAAAAAGTATCACCTTAATCCCCTTTAAAGGTAGTTAGAAAAAAAAAGGGGAAACTAACACAGCAATTGTAATACTTTATACATTTATAAACTCACATGTGTCTGTGGAAGAACTGGTGTGAAGAGAGATGATCAAGTCTGTATAGCTCCTCAGTGAGTGGATTGGGCGTATATTTGTTGCTATTTTCAGTATGTGGGTGTGGGTGCGGGTGCATGTACATGTATGGAAGTAGAGTGAGGGTCTGTGGGCACACATAAGAGGGTAGAAATAGGGGGAGCAGTTATGCATGCATAGAGAATGGGATGAGGGGCTGTGCATGTTTGTGCATCCTTGGGAGGGGACAAGTGGTTTTGTGTGCATATTTGTCTATTTTCAGGGTGGATGTGTGTGGCAGTGCATGTGCATTACTGGATGTGTGAGGCTGGAGTGCGTGTGTGCACATGTGGAGCGAATGGAAGAGGGGTGTGTATGTATGTGTGTGTGTGTGTGTGAAGAGATGTGGGATAGAGCAGGGTGGGGTGAGGAAATGTGTAAGTGGGGAAGGGTGGGGCGAAGGGCCGCATGTGGGGGTGAGAGAGGGGCTACTTGCAGACAGGAAGTCGGCATTGGGCAGTTTGAGGGGGGGAGGAAGCAAACAGCCCCACAGCGCCAAAGTTGTAAGGTAAGCGCCGCGGGGCTATATGCGGGCATTGCTTTCACTGCAGATCCCAATGGGTTGACAGCAGAAACAAAGGATTCCCCTGGAGAGCTGACACTCTAGGCTACCACCTAGTTTACCTAAGGTAGCGATGACTCTGCTTCCACCCCCTCCTCCACACTTTCTTTCTCCCTTTATATTCCAGTCTCTGACCTCCCCTACCCCACTTTATTCCCCATCCACTCTGCCTTCCCAACTCCCCTCCCCCTTTCCCCTTTCCCTTCCTTCTCACTTTGGACTCCCCTATTCCCTACTCTGGGACCCCTGTCCTCCCTTCCTACTGCATCTCTGGGCCCCCTAGCTCCTTCCTTCCGCTTCAGCTCCTTCTGTGTAACACTTTAACAAAAACCTTAGAGGCCAATTCCAGAACATGCATGTCTGTCCTACGGGCACATCCAAATCGAAAACGTGCCCTCTCGAAACATGATTCCGAAGCTGCGTGGATAGACACTGCCATGGGTCCAAAATAGGGGACATAGACGTATTCGGTGTGACATGAACAAAGCACTATGGTGTACGAAAGATGGGTATACACAGCAGCAAATGGCTATGTATGTCCCCGCGATCACTGTATTCAGAAAAGATGGACATATGGGATCATGCCCGTCTCCGCAACGTATCCACAAAGGGCCACGCCCAGAACACTGCAAAGTAGTCTCAGTGCACACTAAGATAGTATAAAGCAAGTAGAGAGTGATATGGCAGTAGAAAACCTCTCCAGTTATTCATGTTTTGGACATCTCTGGAAAATGTCTGTACAATGCTAAGTAAGGACAAGAACAAAGCAGAACAGGTCCTTCATAGCTAAATGTCAAAACATAAGAACATAAGATATGCCATACTGGGTCAGACCAAGGTTCATCGAGCCCAGTATCCTGTTTCCAACAGTGGCCAATCTAGGTCACAAGTACCTAGCAGTTTCCCAAAAGACACAGGTTCCACAATGCTTGTATTGGGTCAAGCAGTGGATATCCTGGGTCACCTTTAATAATGGTTTATGGACCTTTCCTCCAGGAACTTGTCCAAACCTTTTTTAAACCAGACTACATTAACAGCTTTTACTACATCCTCTGGTAACGAATTCCAGAGTTTAATCACATCCTGAACGAAAAAACATTTTCTCTTATTAGTCTTAAATAGGTTACATTGTAGCTTCATTGCATGTCCCCTAGTGTTTCTATATTTTGATGGCGTAAACAATCGATCTACGTTTACCTGTTCCACTCCATTTATTAATTTACAGACCTCTATCATATCTCCCCCCTCAGCAATCTCTTTTCCAGGTTGAAGCGCACTAACCTTTTTAGCCTCTCTTCGTAGGGGTATCCTTCCATCCCCTTTACCATTTTGGTGGTTCTTCTCTCTACCTTTTTTAATAACGCTCTATCCTTTTTAATATACGTCGATCAGAATTGCACACAATATTCAAGGTGCGGTCACACCATGGAACGATACAGAGGCATTATAATATCCTTTGTTTTATTCTCCATTCCTTTCCTTATGATTCCTAGCATTCTATTTGCTTTCTTGGCCGCCGCTGCACACTGGGCAGAGGGTTTCAACATGTTATCCACGATGACGCCTAAATCTTTTTTTCTGGGTGGCGGTTCCTAATGTGGAACCTTGCACAGTGTAACCATAGTTTGGGTTGTTTTTTTCCTAGGTGCATAACTTTGCACTTGTCCACATTAAATTTCATCTGCAATTTTGATGCCCAGTCTTCCAATTTATCAAGATACTCTTGCAATTTTCCACAATCCTCATGGGTTTTAACAACTATGAATAATTTTGTGTCATCTGCAAATCTGATTACCTCACTCATTATTCCAATTTCCAGGTCATTTACAAATATATTAAAAAGCAACGGACCCAGCACAGATCCCTGGGGTACTCCACTATTCACCTTTCTCCATTGGGAAAATTGGCCATTTAGCCCTACCCTCTGCTTTCTATCTTTTAGCCAGTTCCTGATCCACAATAGTACACTGCCTCCTATCCCATTACTTTTTAATTTTGCCAAAAGTCACTCATGAGGGACCTTGTCAAAGGCTTTCTGTCACAAATAAGGGGCCCTCTGAATGAGAGCATTCAACAGTGCAAACACCACTAAGACATGGCCAAAGGCATCATCATCACTCTCTAAAAATGTGCTCATTTGTAGAGACCAATGATGGTGCTCTTGGGCATGTATTAGTGTTTGCACTGTTGAATGCTCTCATTCAGAGAGCCCCTTATTAGTGACAGGGATATGTTTCTGCTTTGTTCTGCCTGATCACACTGGGACCTGGTGACGTTGCAGTCATTTCAGGTGCCGGCCAGCCATTCATGTCACGCCCAGGTTTGTGGATGAGCACACTAGATCCTCCTGTGCAACACTCAACCCCCCCCCTCCACCACACATACACTATCACTTGCAGTCTCAAAATAACATGCATCTGCAAAAATTATGTCCTGCACCTATCAACAACAGCTGGTATAACATTTTAGCATGGAGTCCCAGGACGCCAGCAACTGTCACATTTTTTGTCATAGAAAATGTTAGGGAATCCTGTATCTGCTCCCTTAGCACAAGCAACAAAGGTCAGCATTGCCAGAATAAACACTAGTGCACCTCTTCATATTTATGTAGGGGTGTTTATTAATGTTTCTTTACCGTACAACCTTCCCTTATCTCTGTTTTCTGTTCTGAATCCATGTTTCCGCAGGACTAACTTGCACGTACGCAGTTAGCACTTTCGACGTACATGGGCCTTTCCAGGATACGCTTTATACGTATGTCTCTAAAGCTGGCCATGCCTCCTTTCCTCTCCCTCCTGCTCACGTTCTGAGATCCCCGTGCCAGCACCGTGTACGTGCAGGGCTGCACAGTTTTTTGTGAGAAACATGTCTGTCCCTCACTTCTAACCAGTTAATTCATGTTCTGGAAAGACCCCCTTACTGTTTAGGATACCTGCTCTGTTTGGCCACAATTGTGGCCTGCTTCACACTTCGAGGAGTCCAACACCAAGCACGGATCCACGTGAGTCCAACACCAAGCACGGATCCACGTGTATTTGCATTCCACGTTTTTATTGGCTGCTTCACACTTCGGCCAGAAGGCAGGGAGGATCTCTGCCACAGTTGTGATCGGGTGCACTCTTTGGCTGGCAGGGAATGGAGTCCCTAGGGGTGGGCAGGCAGGATTTCCATGTGGCCATGGCCTGGTGCACTATTCAGCCAGTGGGGGGATGGGAACCCCACCAGCAGATACTGCCAATCTGTGCAACAGCCTCTGGAACTTTATTGTTATTGGAAGCAGAGGTTTGTTGGCACATGCACAAACATACCTATGCATACAGACAAACAGAAGGACAGATGGATGTGGCCTCTCCAGTGGATGCTATGATGTCGATACAATGCGCCAAAAAAGTATGCTAATAAACAATGTGCTCAAAATCCTGATTAAAAAGTGTGTTAAACTTAGTGTACCTTTTTACACTGGAAGGTGAGCTAAAAACAGTAGTAAAGTCCCTAACTTTAATGCTTTTAACTTCAGTGGTTAGAGGTAGAAGGTAAGTCTAAATAATACCTCTACCCATTGAATTAAAGAAACCTGAGAGTTCCATGGTCCAGCATGGGCCCCTGAGTCAGGCTCTGTGGTGGCACCTCCACCGGCACAGTTACCCCATCTATTCACTATTCCACGCCCAGCCATCAAACTTTGGAATTCATTACTGCATCTGGGTTTAAAAAAGGTTTGGACAAGATCCTGGAGGAAAGGTCCATAAACCATTCTTAAAGAGGACCCGGGATATCCACTGCTTGCCCCAGTACAAGCATTGTAGAACCTGTGTCTTTTAGGGAAACTGCTAGGTACTTGTGACCTAGATTGGCCACTGCTGGAAACAGGATACTGGGCTTGATGGACCTTGGCCTGACCCAGTATGCCTTTTCTGTTCTTGAGAATCTTGTCTAGGTCCTTCATAGCCATTCTGCCAAGAGCAATGCATCATCGGATTTCTTGACTGCTTGTCATTTCTTTATTGATAGTTGATTCAAGTAGGTTAAAGTTGTCAACTATTTCAATTTCTTCTCCATCAATGATGAACTTATTGATTTTGCCAGTTGTCAGGATTTTTGTCTCCTTTGCATTAAGGTGCGGTCCATTTTAAGACTATGTTCCTTAATCTTGAGAAGCAAACGTTTCAGATTGTCTTCACTTTCAGCCAGTAATGTGGTATCAGCATAGCGAAGGTCGTTGAGTCTTCCACCAATCTTCACACCTCGATTATCTTTAGCTTCTTCACTTTTTTGGGCAATTTTCAGATTTTCTTTGGTCATTCATTTTGGCCATTTTTGCTTTTTCACCTTTTGTAGAGACTTCTCACTTTCTTACAATACAGCCTTCTTGATTTCATCCCATAACTCTTCTGGAGCTCTATCATTTGTATCTAAAGCAGCAAATCGATTTTGCAGGCAGTCTTTATACTCCAGTGGTATATTCTCAAGATCATATTTTGCTACATTCACGAGTGGCTTGCTCTTCAACTTTAGCTTGAGTTTGCATACTAGTAGCTGGTGATCTGTATAAAGTATACAAAGTATAACATCAACAAAGTCAGCTCCAGGTTTTGACTTTGTTGATGTTATAGGACTTTTCTGTTTTTGACTTCCACAGATGTAGTCAATTTGAGTTTTGTACAATCCATTGGGTGAAGCCCATAAGTACAGTCACCGCATGTGTTGCTGGAAGAAGGTGTTTGAGATGAATAGATCATCAGTCTTTCTCCAGCTTCATTTCGGCTGCCAAATCCATATTTTCCAACCACTTTGCCTTCTTCTTTGTTGCCACCATTTGCATTCCAGTCACCCATGACTATCAGGATATCCTGTTTTCATGTTCTGTCAATTTCAATTTGTACTTGTTCATAAAACTCATCAACATCATCCTCTTCTGCAGATGTTGTTGGGGCATATACCTGAATTATGGTTGTGTTTATGGACATTCCTCGTAGATGAATAGAAATTAATCGGTCACGGATTGCATTGTATCTCATTACAGTTCTTGCAAGTTTCTTCTTGATTATAAATGCAAAACCATTTCTTCTTTGTCTTTCATTTCCAGCATAGTAGACCATGTGATCATCAGATGCAAAGTGCCTGATGCCAGTCCATTTCAGTTCGCTGATACCCACCAGATCAAGTTGTACATGTTCCATTTCATTCTTAACTACCTCCAACTTCCCTTGGTTCATGCTTCGTATGTTCCATGTCCCAATATGTAAGAAATCTTTGCAGCTTCTGTCTTTTCATGCACAGCTACATCAGCAGTCAGATGTCCCGAGGGTTTTGATCCAACCACAAAGTCTTCAGCTCCTCCCCAGTAGCCAGTTGAGTGCCTTCTAATCTGGGAGTCTTATCTTTCAGCACTATAGTGCAATTTGTTTTGCTATGACTGTCCACTGTTTTGGTGTGATTATTCATTAATTCTTACATCCTGATGTGTATTATATCTTATCATGTGAAATCAAACCAAATCAACAGAGGACAGACAGCGCTTTCAGATAGCAGTTTGGCAAAAAACAAACAAAAAAAAAAACAAGCACAACTCCTAACAAAGACAATGACCAGAAACCATGAAAGTATTATCTACAGCCCAAATGTTGCTTTGGCTAAGTTTACAACATATCACAGAATAAATTCATTGCCTCCTTCCTATGTGAGAACCTCTCAAGCACAGGCCTGTGCTAGCTTAACATACTTTTATGTCAGTTAAACTTTACTCGTGATTTAATATGGGTTTTAACTCACAAAAAAAGTGCTACTTGTTCTCTGTACAACTGAGTAAAACTGCACTAATTGCACACTCCATTTAAATGAAGGGATTATCTATTACTTCCCAATGTAGTGAGGCATGATAAAGCCCTGAAGGCTTAACTCAAAACTTAATTCCTGGGTCAGAGTAGTGTAAAGTTAACTCACATTTCTGGGGATAGTGGTAGACTGAGTACTATGCCAGCATGGCCCCCAACATGAGGTTTCTAGGTGCAGGGATCCTGAACTTTGACCTTTCAGGTCTAGAGACCATGCTGGTATAACATCATAGACTAACATTAACCAGAGAAATATGAGTTATCTTTACCTCTGATCCAGGAGTTAAATTTTCAAACCCTCAAAAAAATGGACTAGGCACTGGGATATCCAAGTCAGAGGGATTTTGCCTGGGGATCCTCAAGTCTACAAGGTGCCACTGGCCTCTTTGTCATTTTAACAAAAAAATTAATGTAGCTGATCTTTCAGTAAAAATATCAAAAATACTCTAATATTTTCAAATGAGTCATACCTGTGATGAATCTCTAACCTTTTTTTTATCCAAACTCTACTTACAAGAGGAAATGTCTGCTGTGCGTAAGTGCTGCCTCGTACCACTCTCCTGTCATACATAATGTTTCCATAGTGAATGGTGTCCTCAGTTCTACAACATAACATGGTGGCAAAATTAGGCCTTAGCACTAGTTACCAACATGCATTTTACATGATTCAAAATTGTATCTCTTTGTTCCTAAGGAATCACTTCACACAGGCTTTCACTGTACTATACATTTGAACAATAACTTTAGAATATGAAGTGGGGCTGATAAGTCTCTGTCTTTGAAACGAAACAGAAAGCTATTGGCACACTTCAGTTCCGGTGATCTGACTGATGTCTCTGCAGTTTTGTAACTGCAGTGAGATCAATTAGACCACCGGAACTGAAGAGTGCTCGTAGCTTTCTGTTTTGTTACAAAGCCAGAGACTTATCAGCCCCCCTTCTACATTTAAGACTGACAGATTTACATTTTGATATCTATTCAGCAAGACTTAGGAGGAAGGCAGATTACTAGAGGATTCCTAGTTGGAGATGCAAGAGGCTTTTTTCAATAACATTTCTCTGTACAGGACAAAACAGCTGATGGGCTCATTTAATGTGACTTTTTGATTATTTCACTTGGCCACAGTTACAACTGTTAAAAGCATGCAGAGAAAAAATGACCCTATGGTTAAACGATATAAATGCATCCTTAGAATCTAGTTCACTGAAGGAATCAGGGTGTGCCAGCTTTCAGCCTATTTCCAATCTACCCTTTTCGTTGAAACTGATTAAGAGGTGGTTGCACAATTGTGAACATTTTTAGGGGACTATGATTTACCTGGTAACGGATAGGCTGGCTTTAGAGCCCATTGTGGAAGAGAATGTTTGTTAGCTTCCATTATGGACTCTGCGTACTATCACTCTAATACAAATGAGGCAGTCTGCTGATTTCCCTTGATCATTCATCTCATGTTTGATCTTGTAGCTATAATCCCTTTGATATTCAGATGTCCTCAGTGAATTTATCTGGTAAATTGTCAAACTGGATTGCATTGTTTTTTTAATGATCAGAAATGTTATCTAATAGTTAAAAGGGAATGTTCAATGAATAAAAACTGACCTGGAATGTTCCCCAGGGTTCCTCTCTGTCCCTAATGTTATTTAATATATTTTTACAGCTTTGTGGTGACTTTTTAAGTCTACCATTGCTAAGGGTAATGAGAAAGTTGGAGCCTTTTTCTCGATGGCTGCTGAGCAGTGGAATTTACTGCCGTGAGATTTGCATGTGGAAGAGAATTTATTTGCCTTTCGGAAACAAGTCAAAAAATGTGTTCTTTTCTTGGTAAGAGATGATATATAGGGTAGGTATGTATAAGAAGCCATTTTGATGCAATTATACAGGAATTTTAGGTTCTATTGATAGTTTCATGGAGATATCCCAGGGGAACAAGTTGCCGAGTTGTATGGGTTATGTTTAGATTAGAGGTAAAATGTTAGCTAGTACAACATAGTTACTCACCTGTAAGAGGTGATCTCCGGGAACAGCAGGAATTTAGTCTTCACATATGTGTATCGTCGGTACCGCCGGAGCCTGTGTGGGAACGCTCCCCAGCATCCAATTAGAAAGCTTTTGGGAGCATCCCACAGCGCCTGTGTGCTGCCTTCCCGCCTTTCCCAACTGCCTCTCTCCAGTTGAGTTTTAAAGCTGAGACAAAGAGAGAGAGAGGGAAAGGAAAGAAAAGAGAGATACAACTCCTAGGGGAGGTGGGTGGGTTGTGAAGACTAAATCCCTGCTGTTCCCGGAGATCACCTGTTACAGGTGAGTAACTATGCTATCTCCAGGAACAAGCAGGAATGTAGTCTTCACATATGGGGACTCCCTAGCTTTAGATGCCAGGGAGAGACCCCAGAAGTTGTGTGTCCCTGTGAAAGGGCTCCACTTCCCCCCATGGATCTCTGGCATCCAACCAGGGATGGTGGGTAGGAGTTGAATTAGGTATGGAACAGGTGTTGGAGAACAGCCTGACCAAACAAGGCATCCCGGCGGGAGTCCCTGTCCAAGCAGTAATGGGCTGTGAAGGTATGAACCGAGGCCCAAGTGGCTGCTCGACAGATGTCGTCGATAGACACAGAGTGTAGATGAGCCATTGAAGCTGCCATGGCTCTCACATTGTGAGCTATGACATGGCCCTCCAGAGGAAGAGTCTTACTCTGATAGGCAAAGGAAATACACTGAGCAATCCAGTTAGACAGTGTTCTCTTGGAGACTGGAAGTCCCAAATGAGAAGGATCAAAAGCAACAAAGAGTTGAGAAGACTTTCTATGTTGCTGTGTTCTTTGTAAGTAAAAAGCTAAAGCTCTTTTACAGTCCAAAGTGTGAAGATTCCTTTCTGCATTTGATGCATGAGGCCTTGGAAAAAACACAGGTAGGTAGATCGCTTGGTTTAGACGAAAAGGTGAGACCACTTTTGGCATAAAGTGTGGATGACTCCTAAGGACTACCTTGTCATGATGGAACCTTGTATAAGGTGGATCAGCCACCAGTGCCTGCAACTCACTGATGCGACGTGCTGATGTAATTGCAATGAGGAAGATAATCTTCCAAGAAAGGAATTTCAATGAGGTAGTAGCTAAGGGTTTGAAAGGTGGCTTCATGAGCTGACCGAGAACCAGGTTTAAGTCCCATGCCACTGGTGGTGGCTTAATTGGAGGCTTAGTTAGAAGAAGGCCTCTCATAAATCTTGCTATAAGAGGATGGGAGGAAATAGGTTGTCCATTTAGAGGCTTGAAAGAAGCTGCAATAGCACTCAAATGGACTGTTACTGAGTTAGTCTTAAGTCCTGCATTGGATAAATGAAGGAGATACTCCAGTAATGATTCCAGAGGTATCGCAAGGGGGTTAAGACCCTTCCACGAACACCATATGGTAAACCTTTTCCACTTGAAAGCATAAGAGCATCTTGTGGAAGGCTTCCTGGAAGCATAAAGGATATCCCTTACTTGCTGAGGGAGGTTAAGGTCATGGAGATCTAGGCCTTCAGCAACCAAGCCCTGAGATGCAGAGACTGGGGATTGGGATGCCATAACATTCCGTCCTCCTGAGACAGGAGATCTGGAGCAGACCCTAACTCCAGAGAGGGAGCTTGAGAGAGATGTAGAAGCAGAGGGTACCATACTTCCGTGGCCAATGTGGAGCTATGCGAATCATATGGCCTCTGTCTCTCTGAAGCTTGAACAGGGTTCTGGGAATTAGGGGAATGGGTGGAAAGGCATAAAAGGAAGTCTTGACCCCAGTGAAGGAGGAAAGCATCCCTGGCCTGAGAGCCCTGAGCCGGAATTCTGGAACAGAACTGGGGAAGTTTGGCATTCAACGGACTTGCAAAAAGGTCTATGTCCGGGGTTCCCCAAATATGAAAAATCTTGGCCACCTGGTCTGCATGCAGAGAACATCCGTGTGGAAGCAGAACTCGACTGAGTCTGTCTGCCCAAGAGTTTTGTATGCCTGGAAGATACACTGCCAGGAGATGAATCTGATGCTCTCTGGCGAGGGCCCATAGTCGCAAAGCTTCGTTGCAAAGCGACAGAGAGTCTGTTCCCCCCTGCTTGTTCACGTAGAACATGGCTACTTGATTGTCCGTATGAATGAGGACTGTCTTGTAGCTGAGCAGGGTGTGGAACACTCGAAGAGTAAGGAAGATTGCTCTGAGCTCTAAGAGATTGATATGTAGATGAGTCTCCTGTGGAGTCCAAGTGCCTTGGGTGGGGAGGTCTTGAAGATGAGCTCCCCAACCCATTGGTGAAGCATCTGTTGTGAGAGTTGCCTGGGGCAAAGGTTGTTGAAATGGGGACCCCAGCAAAAGATTCTGAGTGGACTGCCACCATTGGCGGGACAAAATAAGGCGATTTGTGTTTGCTATTTTGTCTGACAGGCACCCTGATGCCTGGCTCCATTGAGTGGATACAGTCCACTGGGCTGCTCTCATATGGAGGCGAGCATAAGGAACCACATGCACTGTAGATGCCATGAGGCCTCGTAGTTGTAACACTTCTCAGGCAGTAAGATGAGGCTTTAGCACTGCTTGAGAAGCTAACTGCATCATGCGAAGGCAACGGGTCTGAGGAAGATAGGACCTTGCTTTTCTGGTATCCAGCAAAGCTCCTATGAACTCTAGAGACTGAGTGGGAGTTAGACTGGATTTTGGGATGTTTATGACCAGACTCAAATACTGAAGGATATGCATTGTGCAAGATAGAGAAATCCTGGCCTCTGACTCTGATGGGGCTCGAATGAGCCAGTCGTCTAAGTAGGGGAAGACGAATATTCCTAGAGTGCGAAGAAATGCTGCTACCACAGACATGCATTTTGTAAACACCCTTGGTGCTGAGGCCAGGCCAAAAGGAAGCACCCTGTACTGGTAGTGCTTTCCTTGAAAAAGGAACCAAAGGAACTTTCTGTGAGTTGGATGGATGAGAACATGAGTATACGCATCCTAGAGATCTAGAGAACAAAGCCAATCCTGACTGAAGGTATGGCAGCAGAGTTCCCAGAGAAATCATCTTGAATTTCTCTTTGAACAGGAATTTGTTCAATTCTCTGAGGTCCAAAATAGGTCTGTGTCCCCCTGTTTTCTTTGGGATAAGGAAATAGGGGGAGTAAAACCTTGTACCCTGTTGATGAATGGATACTTCTTCTATTGCCCCTTGGGCAAGAAGCATAGTGACCTCTTGATCTAACAGGTTGATGAGAGAGGTCTGAGAATTGAACTGTCTTACCATTGTGGGAGGGGGCATGCACAGAAAGTGAAGCTTGTACCCCTCTTTTATAATGGAGAGTGTCCAATGTTCTGCTGTTACCTACCCCCATCTGGGGGCAAAGTGACACAACCTTCCTGGAATGGTGGAAGGCTCTGGTCCACTGAGAGCCAGGAAGGCTAAGTTCTCTAGATGAAAGTCAAAGGCCTTGTGGAGGCTGAGACTGCTGAGACGGTTGAGGCTTAGCAGTCTTTGCTTTCCTTTGTTTGGGTGGTTGCTGACTCTTTCGAGTAGGCTGACCTGCAGAACGTCCCTGCTGGGAATAGGAGGGATAAAACCTCTTCTTTTTTGAGAAGAATGGTTTCTTGAAAGATTTCTTCCTTGCAGGATCAGCTGTGGCTTTGGATAACCTATCCAAAGTGGAGTTGTCAGCATCCAACTCATTGGCTTTCTCTTGCCAATTTTTGCCGAATAGATTCTCACCTGTACAAGGGATATTTCCCAGTTTGTCCTGCACCCAGAGCTCCAAATCGGATGCCTGGAGCCAGGCAATTCTATGTGCACCTATGGCAATGGCAGAGGTTCTGCTTATGCACTCAAAACAGTCAAAAGCTGCACAATTGACAAACTTAGAAACATCCTGGGCATGTTTAACCAGTGTGAGAAAATCCTGCCTCTTGTCATCAGGAAGGAGAGGGCTTAAAATCTCCAAGTCTCCTGTGACTTCTTTAAGGAACATTCCCATATATAAAATATAGGAATTGATCCTGGCAGAAAGCATGGAAGCCTGGAAAGTACGACGTCCAAAGGCATCCAAAGTTCTACACGCACGTCCTGGAGGATTAGAGGCATGCCTCTTTGCACTTCTGATCCTTCTCATAGCTGATTCCACTACAATAGAGTGGTGAGGAAGCTGAGATTTCTGGAAACCAGGACAAGGAGGGACTCGATACATGGTATCCAGTCTGCGAGAGTGAGGAGAGGTGGTAAAAGGTGTCTCCCACATTCTCAACATGAGATCATGTAAGATCTCATGGATAGGCAAAGTAGCTGCCTCCTTAGGAGCTTTGGGATATTGTAAAATCTCCAACTCCTTTGCCCTGGGCTCTGTTTCAGGAGTCACAGTAATGGACAAACCTCGAGCCAACTCCCTGATAAAATCCTGAAAGGACATATCTTCTGGAGGAGACATCCTGCGTTTAGGAGAGGAAGGCTCCTCTGGGAGAAGTACTCCGGTACCGACAGAGCTGTCAGAATCCTCAGATTCTTCCGAGGATTCAAAGTACCTTCTGTCCGGATGCTCTTGTAGAGCCCGATACCCGTACCGACTGAAGTCAGTACCGGAGGGAATCGGTACCAGTGTATCAGTACCGGAAGGCATAGCATGACTGGGTGCCGGCAATGCCGACACCGATGTCGATGCCAATGCTGTCGGTACCAGTACCGATACCGGTGCCGGTTGAACTGTCTGACACAGTTCCGAGGGTGTCGATGCCGCAAGGAGAGCCGCCAGACTGCGTTCAATAGCCAGGAACCTCTGGTCTATCGACGCTGCCAATGCCTGGGTATCGGTACCGGAGAAAACAGCCGGTACCCCAGACCATGGCACCAGTAGTTCTGCAGAGGTCGAGGCCTTGAGAACATCCTGGAGCCCCAATAGTGCTTTGGAAGCCGAAGCCTCCGGCCGGGGCAATTTTGCCGGTACAGAACCCTCAAGGGCAACGCCAGAGGCATCTCGATGCTTGGAAGAGATCTACCCTTTGAGGACCGGCTAGACTTCTGTTTAGTTACCTGAGATCCATGGGAGGAAGACTAAGCCCTGGAAGACGTCGATGCCACAGAGGCTGCATCGGAGGGAAAAAGGGTGCTGAGCTTAGCAGCTCGTTTCTGTCGACCCCTCTTGGACATCATGGCATAAGCCATGCACTCCGAAATGGAGTGGTCAGGACCTAAACATTTAAGACACCACTCATGGGTGTCAGTGACAGAGATGGTACCGCCACACTTGGTGCACTTCTTGAAACCCGAAGCGGGTTTTTCCATGATAGAGGAAATTTTGGGCCTAAGGCCCAAAAAGGCGCATGCACCTGAGGAAGAAAAGTTTGGAAAAAAAAGATTATATATTAAAAAAAAAGAAAAAAAAAAAAAAAAAAGAAAGAAAGAACCACCGGCGGTACTGGTATAGCGTCGAGGAAGGCAGACGCGACCACAAAAAAGAAGGAGAATAAGGAAAACTTTTCTGCGGTGACAAGAACAACGACCTGCTGGCTCCGCGGAAAATGAAGAACTGGAGAGAGGCAGTTGGGAAAGCTGGGAAGGCAGCACGCAGGCACTGTGGGATGCTCCCAAAAGCTTTCTAATTGGATGCTGGGGAGCGTTCCCGCTCAGGCTCCGTCGGTACTGACGATAACCATATGTGAAGACTACATTCCTGCTTGTTCCTGGAGATAAATGATTATATGAAGGCAAGTTTTAGATAGGATGTGGAGAGGGGAATTCACACATCCAGGTCAGAACATGGAGAATTCCCATGGTATTTTGAAAGAGGCTGGACCCTCATGTAAAATAGGTAAAGGACTGCATGGGTAGGCCTCTCCACATCCAGAGGGAGGAGTGATTTTAACAAGCTACATGGGAAAAACATACCATTATAACTCCCCTCCTACATATGCATTGGGAACAACTTCTTAAAATTGCTGCTCCCGATATGGACATGCAACCAGTTTAGCACTACCCTTTTGCTCCCCCTCCTCCGGCTGGCTGTCCTTTCAATTTTTCCCTCTCATCTTGATCTTTCCATGCACCTCCCACCACATTCAATTCCACTGTCTCCACCTCCCCACATGAATCTGATCCCTTTACCCATTACCACAAAGCATCTGAGCCTCCTGCTTCCCCTCCCCCCAAATCATCTACTTTATTGTTAAAGAAAGTGCTATGCTGGCAATAAAACCCCGACCCAAACCTCCCCACATCCAGCAACATTGGACACCCCCCCTCCAAAGTAGGTGCTATCATCTCCCCCCACCCCCAATCCTCTCCTGGAGTTTACTGGGAGCCCCTGGTGTCTGGAAGGAGCAGAAACAATTACCACTAGGAGTCATTGGCACTAGTTTGGATCCTGATGGCCATTAGAGCAGGAGTGAGTGGGCATCACTCCTGCTCCCACTAGGCACTAGGGATCCCTGGTAAGCTTAAAGGAGTGGGGGGGGGGGGAGATGGTGGTGCCTTCCTCATGGGGGGGAGCCTGATATTGCTGGGGGGATAGGGGAGGGGTCAAGTGGGGTTCATAAGTGCCAATGCGGCACTTTCTTTAAACAATAAAGTCAATAGTTTGGGAGGAAAGCAGGAGAATCAGATGCATTGTGGGGTGGGGGTAGGGGGGGATCAGATGTGGTGTGAGGTGGAGAGGGGAGAGGGGAGATCAAAGTACAGGGGGAGACAATGGAAAGGACAGCCAGGCCAAGGGGGTGGGGAAGAAACAAACATATTGATTGAACTGGGTGCATGTCCAGATCGGGAGCAGTGATTTTAAAAAGCTGCAAAGCTGCTCCTGAAGAGTATGGGGTGTGTGTTTGGGGGGGGGGGGGTTATTGTAGAGGCAATACTGAAATGTTTTTCAAGAGTAAATGCATGTTTACCCATATAAAAATATATTTTGAAAATTGCTCCCGTGTGTGGGTAACTGTATTTGTAGTGCTTCACAGCAAGCCTATTTCTGTTGTTATTAAGTGTCGTTGAGTCGGTGTCGACTCATGGCGACCCTCTGGATAGTTGTCCTAAATTGTGTTAGGCCTTCAGTCAGGCGACTCATTGTTGACAGACTGGTACCCGTAGCTGCTGTTATTGTATTAATCCATCTTATTGCTGGCCTTCCTCTTTTGCGTTGACCTATCTTACCAAGCATGATGTCTTTCTCTAATGATCTCTCTCTTCGCATGATGTGTCCAAAGTATGAAAGTCGAAGTCTTGTCATCTGAGCTTCTAAAGAAAGCTTAGGTTTGATCTTCTCTAGTACTGACTGGTTTGTTCTTCGGGCAGTCCATGGTATACACAGTATTCGCTGCCAGCACCATAATTCAAAGGCATCAATTTTCTTCCTGTCTATCTTTTTCATTGTCCAGCTTTCACATCCATATGATGTTATTGAAAATACCATGACTTGAACAAGTCAAATCTTTGTATGGAGAGAGACATCTCTGCTCTTGAGAATCTTGTCTAGGTCTTTCATAGCCATTCTGCCAAAAGCAATGCGTCGTCGGATTTCTTGACTGCTTGTTGCTTCTTTATTGAGTTGATCCAAGTAGGTTAAAGTTGTTCACGATTTCAATTTCTTCTCCTTCAACGATGAACTTGTTGGATTTTGACAGTTGTCATGATCTTTGTCTTCTTTACATTAAGGTGCAGGCCCATTTTGAGACTATGTTCTTTGATCATGAGAAGCAAATGTTTCAGATCATCTTCACTTTCAGCCAGTAATGTGGTATCATCAGCATAGCGAAGGTTGTTGATGAGTCTTCCACCAATCTTCACACCTCTGTCATTTCATACAATCCTGCTTCTCTGATGATTTGTTCTGCACATAAATTAAACAGGTAGGGAGAAAGTATGCAGCCTTGTCTTACACCTTTGCTTATTTTAAACCACTCTGTTTCTCCTTGTTCCGTTCGAACTGTTGCTTCTTGATCAATGTACAGACTGTGCAAGAGAATGATCAGGTGTTCTGGTATACCCATGCTTCTTAATGTGGCCCAGAATTTCTCATGGTTTACACAGTCAAAAGCCTTGTGATAGTCGATAAAGCACAAATAGATATCCCTTTGGTATTCTTTAATCTTTTCAAGGATCCATCTCACAACCGCGATGATGTCTCTCGTTCCTCACCCTTTCCTGAACCCTGCTTGCACTTCAGGTAGTTCTTGTTCCAGGTATGGTTGTAGTCTCTTTTGAATAATCTTCAGTAGAATCTTGCTGTCATGTGGGATCAGAGCGATTGTGCGATAATTTCCACAGTCAGTTGGATCACCTTTCTTTACTATTGGTATAAACACAGATCTTTTCCAGTCAGTTGGCCATGATGCTGTCTTCTATATTTCTTGGCAGAGCCTTGTAAATACAGTAACAGCTGCATCAGATTGCTGTAATACTTCTATGGGAATGCCACCAATGCCTGGTGCTTTGTTCTTTGATAAGGCTTTCAATGCTGCTTCAACTTCTTCTTTCATCACCTAATGGTTCCGGACCATAAGGTACAGGTTGAAATGGCTGTTGGTCCACTTGATCTTTATCATATAAAAACTCTGTATATTCTTTCCATCTTTTCTTGATCTTCTCAGCATCATTCAACATAGAACCTTCAGCATCTTGTAACATTCCAATTCGAGGCTGGAATTTTTTCTTTAACTCTCGTAGCTTTAGAAAAGCCGATCTTGTTCTTCCTCTAATAGTTTCTGCTTCTATTTCCTTGCATGTGTTATTGTAGTACGTTTCCTTGTCCTGTCTTGCTGCACGTTGGAAATCTCTGAGACAATTCTGTGATTGTCTTTCTTTCTTCTCTGGCTTTAGCTTCTGTGTTTCTGGGCAATTTTCAGATTTTCTTCCGTCATCCATTTTGGCCGTTTTTGCTTTTTCATCTTTTGTAGAGACTTCTCGCTTTCTTCCAACACAACCTTCTTGATGTCGTTCCATATCTCTCCTGGAGCTCTGTCAATTTGTCTAAAGCAGCAAATTGATTTTGCAGTCAGTCAGTCTTTAAATTCCAATGGTATATTCTCAAGGTCATATTTTGCTGCATTCATGAGTGGTTTGCTCTTTTTCAACTTTAGCTTGAGCTTGCATACTAGTAGTTGATGATGTGTACCACAGTCAGCTCCAAGTTTTGTCTTTGTTGATGTTATAGAGCTTTTCCACCGTTGATTTCCACAGATGTAGTCAATTTGATTTTTATACAATCCATTGAATGAAGTCCATGTGTAGAGTCGCGCCACTTGTATTGCTGGAAGAAGGCGTTTGATCGTTGCTCTTGCAGAATTCTATCAGTCTTTCTCCAGCTTCATTTCTGTTGCCGTCCATATTTTTCCAACCACTTTGTCTTCTTCTTTGTTGTCAACTTTTGCGTTCCAGTCACCCATGACTATCAGGATATCATGTTTGCATGTTCTGTCAATTTCAGCTTGAACTTGTTCATAGAACTCTTCAATTTCATCCTCTTCTGCAGCTGTTGTTGGGGCATATACTTGAATTATAGTTGTGTTGATAGGCATTCCTCATAGAAGAATAGAGATTAAGCATTCACTTACTGCACTGTATTTCATTACAGTTCTTGCAAGTTTCTTCTTTATTATAAATGCAACACCATTTCTTCTTTGTCTTTCCTTTCCAGCATAGTAGACCATGTGATCATCTGATGCAAAGTGCCCGATGCCAGTCCATTTCAGTTCGCTGACATCCAACAGATCAAGTTGTACACATTCCATTTCATTCTTGACCACCTCCAACTTCCCTTGGTTCATGCTTCGTACGTTCCATGTTCCAATGTGCAAGACATCTTTACAGCTTCTGACTCATTTCATGCGCAGCTACATCAGCAGTCAGATGTCCCGAGGGCTTTGATCCAACCACATCATAAATGCTGGCTTTACTCTGAAAAATCTTCAGCTCTTCCCCAGTAGCTAGTTGAGTGCCTTCCGACCTGGGGGTCTCACCTTCCAGCATTATAGCGCAATTTGTTTTGTTGTGACTGTCCATTGGGTTTTCATGGCAAGATACAGAATAGATAACGGGTCTTTCCTCCGTGCAGTTTAAGTGCCCAGATGGGTGGTTTGTCTTGGTCTGGCACCTCAGCTGAGACCTGTCCATCTTGGGAGACCCTGCCAGTAGTTAAACTACCGATAGCTTAGCTCTCAGCATCACTGATGCACACAAGCCCTCACAGCACGACAAGCTGCAAACCAAGTGAGGGAGCCTATTTCTACCTGTGTGAAAAAAGGGTCAAATTTGGGTGAAGGAGTGACAGTACCGACGGAGATGGCATTTTAAAATCTCCACGCATACTTCACAACATGTATTTTGAATCTGCTCCCAAGTGCGTGCAAAATATATGGGTACAAAAGCACCCATGGCATGATTGCTGGGTGGATTTTCAATTTCCCTTTGAAAATTCATGTGCAGAGCCTGCAAGCTGACTACAAGGTTTCAAAATTTACCTCCATGTGCAGAAAAACTAGATTGTTTGAGCTAGGATCTATTGAAAGTCTGGTGGGATTTAGAAAGAGACTGAAAGCCTATTTTTTTGAACTCGCACTTGAACCTGATTGAAGTGGTTTTTAGGTATGTAGTAGAATGGACTGTGGAGTATTATTTGAAGAGCTGGCAGATATGTTTGTGTTTAAAGGGATATGCCTGTGATTAGTTTATGACATTATATCCTATGTTTAATTGTACATCACCCAAGAACTGGATAGGATAGGTAGTTTATAAAAGGCCTTAACTAAATTAAGGAGAAATTAGGCCTTACCTGCTAATTGTCTTTCCTTGAGTTCTCTCCGGGCCAGTCCAGGGAACGTTATGGTTGTCAATCTCCTTCAGCAGCTGAGGACTGAAAACAAAGTTTTGCTGACAGCCTATGCCACTCCCCCTGGTATCAGTGCTTCAGTTTCCTATTGTCAAAGCAGCTTAAGTCTAACACTAACTTAGAACAGAATAACAAAACAAAAAAACTCAGCCCTTACACTATGTGAACTTCCGATACCTTTGCCTACCTTTCGCATCACCTCCTTCTCTCCACCGCACTGATAGCTACGCATACCTCCCTTGCAAATGTCTTCACATGCATTAACAAATGTCCTTTATACTTTTCCTTCTCTTTTTTTTTTTTTTTTTTTTTTACAGAGCCCCCCTGTTATCCCTGAGGAAACCCCAAAATCCACGCCAAACAGAAAACCCCCCTTTGTAACCGCTCTTGCGCTAAGGTATGCGTAACCCCTCTGAGAACACTTTCTGACAAAACTGGGTGGGCCCTGGACTGGCCCGGAGAGAACTCAAGGAAAGACAATTAGCAGGTAAGGCCTAATTTCTCCTTCCTTCTCGTTTCTCCGGGCCAGTCCAGGGAAAGTTAAGGCAGTACCAAAGCAGTACCTAAACTCGGGAGGGACCCGCGAGCCCCGCCACTATGGCAGAGGCCCCCACTTTCCCATCCTCCCTGGCGTGAACATCCAACCTATAGTGCCTCGTGAAAGTATGCAGCGACGACCATGTTGTGGCTCTACAGATATCCACCGGAGGAACCAAAGCATACTCCACCCAAGACACTGCTTGACCCCACGTAGAATGAGCCTTGAGTCCATCGGGCGGCGACCTTCCCCCGGCTTCATACGCCGCCACTATCGCGTGCTTCACCCACCGGGCAAGCGTCGCCTTAGTAGCCGCCTTTTCTTTACGTGGACCCCCGAAAAGCACCAACAACCTATCTGACCTTCGAAAGGCCTTTGTGGCTTTGAGGTACCTCTTCAACACTCGCCCCAGGTCTAATTTCTGTAGCGACCGATCTATCTGAGACCCTTTTAGATCCGAAAAAATTGGTAACGCCACCAACTGATTCACGTGAAACGATGACACCACTTTAGGCAGAAACGAGGGCACCGGCCGCAACACCACTTTCTCTGCCAAAAATTGAAGGTACGGCTCTCTACAAGAAAGCGCCTGCAGATCCGAAATCCTTTGTGCCAAACACAACGCCACGAGGAACGCGGTCTTCCACGATAGTTCTTTCAAACTCTCCGATGATGCCAACTCAAAAGGTGGCTGCATTAAGGCTTCCAGCACCACGTTCAAATCCCATGCTGGCACTACTTGTCTTATCGGCGGCCTGATAATCTTGGCCGCCCGAAGAAAATGCTGCACATCTACATGCGCTGTCTATCTCCGGCTCTGCACTATTCCTCTATAGCAAGCCAAGGCCACCAGATGAACCTTGAGAGTGCTGAGCGCTAACCCCTTCTCCAGTCCTTCCTGAAGAAACGACAAAATCTCTGGTAACGCCGCTGAAAAAAGCCTAATGCTACGCTCCGCACACCAAGCCTCAAAAACAGGCCATACGCGAACATACGCTAAAGAAGTCGATCTTCTCCTGGACTGCAACATCGTAGCCACCACTGATGCAGAATAACCTCTGCGTTTCAACCGTTCCCTTTCAAGAGCCAAGCCGTAAGCAAGAAGCGATCCACCTGCGGCATTAGAACAGGTCCCTGACTCAATAGATTGAGCCGGTCTGGCAGCCTCCAAGGGGAATCCACTAAAAGCCGTATCAGATCTGCATACCAAGGCCTTCTGGGCCAATCCGGAGCAATGAGAATCACCTTCCCCTTGTGCCCTGCTATGCGCTGAATGACCCGGCCGATCATAGGCCAAGGAGGAAACATGTACAGAAGCTTGCCCAACGGCCAGGGTTGCACCAGCCCATCCAGCCCTTCTGATATGTGTTCCTTGTGTCTGCTGTAAAAACGAGACACTTTAGCATTGTTGCGAGTAGCCATCAGATCCATCACCGGCTGCCCCCAGCACCTCGTAATGTCATGAAAGATCGCCGCGTTCAGCTCCCACTCTCCAGGATCGAGAACATTCTGACTTAGAAAGTCGGCCTGCACATTGTCCTTTCCCGCTACATGTGCCGCCGACAAAGACACGAGATGAACCTCCGCCCAGAGCATCAACTCCTGGCTCTCCTCCAGCAAGGGCGCACTGCCCGTACCCCCCTGCCGATTGATATATGATACCGTCACCACATTGTCTGAGAAGACTCGTACCGCTCTCCCTTCGAGCAGACTTCCGAATTGCTGAAGCGTGAGACGCACTGCTCTGAGCTCTAACCGATTGATCGACCAAGTGCTCTCCTCCGCAGACCAGACCCCGAGTCACGCGAGTCTGACAATGAGCCCCCCAGCCCGATAAGCTGGCGTCCGTGGTAACCAACACCCAATCTGGGTGTTCCAAGGGGACTCCTGCCCGAAGATGACTTGTGTCCAACCACCAAAGCAGACTGCTGGGCACTATCTCCAGACAGACCAACTTTTGCGAGAGCGGATGATGCTGTGGAGACCACCTGGATAGCAACGCCCGTTGCAGAGGATGCATATGCGTCCTGGCCCACGGAACCAGATCCAAGGCCGCCGCCGCCATGGATCCCAAGAGCTGCAAGTATCTCCACGCCGATGGGGCCTGAAGCCGCAAGAACGCTTGCACCTGATCCAAGATCTTTATCACTCTGTTTTCGGGAAAGAATATCAATCCCACTTCCATGACGAACAAGGCCCCGAGGTAAGTAAGCCGCCTCACCGGTTGCAATTGACTCTTTGCTCGGCTAATGACCCAACCGAGCTGTTCCAGGACTTGTACCACTCGAGAGGTTGCTGTGACCGAGTCCGGCAGAGATCCTGCCCTGATCAACCAATTGTCCAGATAAGGATGCATCCGAACTCCTTCCTTCCGCAACGCTGCCGCAACCACCAACATTACCTTCGTGAAAGTCCGAGGAGCCGTTGCCAGGCCGAACGGCAACGCCCGAAACTGAAAATGTCCCATGGGAACGGCAAACCTCAAAAAACATTGATGATCTGCCCTGATCGGAATGTGCAGATAAGCTTCCGTGAGATCTATGGACGAGAGCAGTTCTCCTGGTCTTACTGCCCGAATAACTGATCTCAGTGTCTCCATCCGAAAATGCGGTACCCTCAATGACTGATTCATGTGCTTGAGATCCAGAATCGGCCGAAAAGACCCTTCTTTTTTGGGAACCACAAAATAAATCGAGTATCGACCTAATCCACACTGGTCTTGGGGTACAGGTACCATCGCCTGCAGCCGCAACAAACGCTGAAGCGTGTCGTCTATCGCTTGTCTCTTTGTTCCCAGATCACATGGAGACACCCGAAGGCTTCCACCAACGGGTGAGCGAACTCCAGTGCATATCCGTCTCGGATGATTTCCAGCACCCATCTGTCCATAGTTATCGCGGTCCAGGCAGAGAGAAACCCCTGTAAGCGGCCTCCTACAGGAATCTCCACCTGGAACAGCCGACCTTCATTGTGCTTTTTTTTGCTGAGCTGTGCTGGGTATTGAAATAGTCCCTGCTGAACCCTCTAGCTCCTCGAAAGGGCTGACCCCGAGGCACGAAGCGGCCCCTTGGATAGGGAGTAAACTGAGCCCCTCGGAATCTGTGAAAATCTCTACCTTGTCCTCGGTGCACCGTTCCCGGTCTGGGTGCCTTAGGCCGATCCTCCAGTAAGTGACCCCCCTTGGAGTCACCCAGATCTTTTACAATCTTCTCCAAGGCATCCCCAAAGAGCAGCTTGCCCTTAAAGGGAAGTTTACTGAGTCTTGACTTTGAAGATGCGTCAGCCGCCCAATTCCGTAGCCAAAGGAATCATCTGGCCGCGATTACCGATGCCATGGACTTCGCGGAAATCCTAACCAAATCACAGAAGGCGTCTGACAGGTAAGCCGCCGCTGATTCCAACTTAGCTCCCTCCGCGGAAGAGCCTTCTCCACCATCTGCACTGGCCTCCCCTTGGAACCAACGGATCGAAGCCCTAGACACATATGCTCCACAAATAGACGCCTGCAGAGAAAGCGCACTAGCATCAAAGGCCTGTTTTAGGAGCACCTGCAGATCTTTAAGTGCTGCTCCCCCTTCCATTGGAATTGTTGTCTTCTTTGTCACCGCTGAAACTAATGCATCCACCTTAGGCATTCTCAACAATTCTCTTTCCCCCTGTGGAACAAGGTAGAGGCGACCCAGGGCGCAGCTACCCCTTAGCGTAGCCTCCGGGAACTCCCACTCAGACTCAATCATCTGCTTTATTACTCGGTGTACTGGAAAACAGCATTGCTCCACTTTAAATCCTTGTAACAAAGGGTCCTCCAGCGGCTCCTGCGACACTGTGGGCATGAGAATATTTAGAGCAGCTAAGGACTGCGTGATAAGCGCCCCCAGCTCCTCCTTGCGAAAAACCCGAAACACATTCGGGTCCTCGCCCGGCGCAATCTCTCCTTCTTCCAGCTCTCCAGGCCAAGGATCCAAGCCCACCTCAGAGAGGATCTCCCCGTCCTCCACCACCTGAGGCGCTGGGATTTGCGGCTCGATGCTCTCGAAGCCTGCCCCTGTGCCTGCACTCCTCTGGGAAGAGCCCTCTCCAGGGTCCATCCCGCTCAAGTCAGGTTTCACCCCCTCAAAGAGGTTGGAACCCGAGGAGCTACTGACCGCCTGAGACACCTTCAATGTATAGGTCTTATGCAGCACTAAAATGAAATCTGGAGAAAACAAGGCAGAATAACCCTCTGGAGCCTCAGGCAACTCCCGCTGTGCCTTAATTTCTTTACTTGACTTAGCCTTCCTTTTCCCCTGCTTGTGCTGCCTCCACCAAAATGGCTGCTGTTCCCGCCTTTTCTGAGATTTGCGGCCTTTCCAACTCTCCTGAAACAGACTTGCCTTCCATTCCGCGTCTTAAAACTAAGCGCGAAACAAAACACCGCCCGCCGAACAGCTCCCCGCCGGACTCTCCGAACCCGCAGCAAATGTCTGCCAAACCACCGCGGCCCCTCCGGCCCTGCCGACAGCCTCCGATGCGGCGCGCATGGCCATCTGAATGCTATAAGGCCTCTGAAATACAGACCACCACCCACCTAAGTGTAGCGCCTCGCCGCTGCTGCTAGCGGGAGATGGAGATCGCAACTCTTTAGAGAGGTGGGTGGATACTGGGGCTCCCAGGTCCTATCCCACTCAAACTGGACAGGTCCTCTGAAATAAGGCAGGCTCTGCCCCTTCATGCTGCTGTCAAAATCCGCAGCTAAGGACCGTCTCCCTTTAAATAGCCCTTCTTTTTTTTTTTTTCACTTTAATTCACACAAGGGAAATATAGCGGAGTTGCCGCCCAGCTAGAGCCAATCCTCCTTCCAACTTCGCCTAAGAAATCCTTTTCTCTCTCTCCAGGGAGCCTATCAGCCCCCACGTCCTGTTCAGCTGCCGAGGACTGAAAGACTGAAACACTGACACCAGGGGGAGTGGCATAGGCTGTCAGCAAAACTTTCAGTTTTCAGTCCTCAGCTGCTGAAGGAGGTTGACAACCCTAACGTTCCCTGAACTGGCCCGGAGAAATGAGAAGGAAATACAATTTTTGCAGGACGTGATACATTTTATTGAACCTACATACAGAGACTTAAAAGATACTGTAAGTACTAAAAGATACCTTGAAGATCACACAGGTCTCTTCTTCAAAATGTGCTATGGTCTAATGTTTCCACCCCCAGGCCCCAAATATCCAGCAGACTACAAAGAACCATGTTGAAAAATCTACATTTGCTAACACAAAAAAAGAAAGACCTCTTTTAAATCATGACCTCTTGCAACCACCTAGAGCTGTGAATGTTGAGCATGTGTTCAGGGTAGTCACTGGAGAAAACAGGACATTGGGCAAAGTTTGTTTTTGGCACCCCCTTCTCTTTTGGGTTCATGTCTTTGTAGACTTGCAAACTGAATCAAAAGGGAAACATGGTGAACCCCATGAAGCGACTGCTAGCCCACCTCTTGAGATAACCGTGTGTGTGCTACAGTGCTAGCTGAAATCTAGTGAGAGTAGTTGCCGGCAGTTTTCAAGATGTATGTTAGAACTAGAAGTATTGTTGCATAACCTGTATACAGTGTGGGTAACTTGAATTATTTACATCTAGCTCCAAGGGATGCATACTCATAAAAGAAATGGTAGTTCGGGGGAATCCAACATGACGTCAGGCTATTTTTGGCTTGGATCCTCAAATAATGTGGAACAAATGATGCTGCTGCAGCCAGCTGCTTCGCTTCAGTTTTCCCCTAGCAGGAAAAACCCCCCTCCCCTTCCCCAGGGTCGTCCCTATTCTAAGTGCACTATGTGTCCACACAGGGCGTCAGAGCTTGGGAGGCAGTAGCATGGTAGAACTGAAGCTGCTACATCCTTTCCTCCACTGCACCTGCTACCACTTTACCTTTGCTCATGTAGCCCTGAAATACAGTAAAGCAACATGCATGGTTCTGAGCGCAGATGCATGCATGCATGCAAGGTATCCTGGATCTTGCTCTTTTGGGGAGGAAGTTTGCATCAGAGGGGGCAGGACCCAGCAGAGCTCAAGACTGTGCCTTTGTTCAGAGGCTCTGAACCATGCATGTCGATTTACAGTGTTTCAGGGTAGCTCCAGCAGAGCTAAGGTGTTCAGCAGCACAAGCATAGAGGGCGGGAGCAAGGGAAAACAAAGATATGGGGAGATGCCAGAAAGGTAGCGGAGGGGTGGGGAAGAAAAGAGAAGATTCTGGATGGGGAGAGGTGGGAGAAGAGAAGGGAGGATGTTAGACTAAGAGGGAGGGTGTAGAAAACAGAAGGTAAATGCTGGACACCTGGGGGTTTAAGGAAGGGGAGATGCTGAACATGGCGGGGGGAAGGGTGGAGAAAGGAAGATGCTGGTCTATGGAGGAGGTGGGTAGAGAAATGGAGATGCTGGACTAGATGGGAATTGGAGAAGAGAAAGAGATGCAGGAATGGAGAACCGGCTGTGTTTTCAGAGTGCAGCATATAGGGGTTTAGAAGCTTTATTTTACTGCCAATCTCAGAAAAACGTGGCAGAGGCAGGAGATCAGAGGCCTGTTTTTGGGGGCATTTGCTGCAGCCTTCCAAAGTGTGGAAAAAGCAAGACATGGAGCAGAGGAAAGGGAAAGCAAAGGGCAAACGCTGGAGTAGGAATGGGAAGGTGAGATACTCACTATGGTGAGATAGAGAAGAAAAGATGATGAACTGTAGGGAGACGTGAGAAAGAGAAAGAAAAACACTGAACATCAAGCCAATGGAAGGGAAGAAAAGAGAAGAGGATATGCTTAACCTGGCAGAAGAGTTTTCTAAGGCATCTATCTAGATAGCCTTGGACTGGCCCTGCCCCACCCAGCCCTGTGAGAAACAATTTTAGTGCATAATCCCACATTGTGCTCTTGCTAGATTACTTGCCTCAGATTGTAAAGCTTGCATATGAGTTGGTTGCGTGGTAATTATGTTTTTATCCTCAACAGAAATGCATAGAAGAGAGGCGAAACAGAGACAAAGAAAACTACTTTGGGTGGGGGAGGGGCGTTTGAAAGGTGTTGTCTTCTCCTTTCTACACTCGGGAAATGAGTCCACGGTACTCACGTGGGGAGCTCCGCGGCCCGGTACTTCTTCCGGTTGCGCAGTACACGCGGGCGGCTGGAGTAGGTGTAAGTGCCGGTGCCCATCGGATCCTTCTGCTGGAGAATCGATGTCATGGCTGCCACTGCACGGAGGGAAGACCGCAGGCTGCAGGGCTCCCGGGCGGAGGTGAACAGCGTCTGCAGCTGTCAGACCCGATCCTCCCTGTCCCGGCCACCTCCGCCCGGCTCCTGGCAACAGACTTCGCTCCCTAGCAACAGTCTCCAAGGTAAACAATGCCGCTCGTCAGTGCCGCTTCCGGATCCCCCTCCCCGGCAGCGCCTGCGCAGAAGGAGCGTTCTCCGCCCCCCGACCAGGATTGTATGCTGAATTGAGCTTCCTATTGATAAGCCTAGGACGTTTATCGTATTTCTGTCATTCATAATTACACGGTATATCCTCTCGTCCGCAGTTGATAATGGTGAAAAAATGGCAGAATGTAGGATCATTTTGTTTCACTGTATGCTGCCTTGCCTCTGTCACTTTTCCACATGCAGCGTGTGTGTTAGTGCTGCAGCAAAGTGCAATCAATGAATATGTGGCAGGTGTAGGCCTGTGATCCACAGTGTCTGACATAAGCAAGCCTAACTAGCTTGACCTGTAAATGAAGCTTGTGAAGAGGCCCATAGGAATTGCACATCCCCCAATATGCTGCTATAGAACTAAGAACTCGGTAAAAGTATTGAATTAGCTTAGACAAGCAGAACAGATGGAAAAATACAGAAATTCATGTTTAAAACTGCTGACAGAGAAGTTCTAGAGCCCTGCTTCCCTGCACGTAGCAACTAGCCCAATAGCCTTGAAAGAAGGAAAGTAACAAGTTAGTGAACTGACCATTGTAATTGGGACTAGAAGGGGGGTAAGCAGGTGCTGAGCCCACTGAAAGAATATAATTGGATAATCATATCAGTACCGGGACCAATAGAGGAGGTACGGGAGGTTACCGGGACCAATGAAATGTTTTTCTATACCTAGAATGAAGCTAAAGTCTATAAAAGTTGTTGTATTGCCAGAGAACTTTGCTCAGCCATTTTGAATTTGATTCTGCTTGAGACTTGTGCACAAATAAATGATTTGGACCTTCTGAACAGACTCCTGGTATCATTGGTTTGTCTGCGCTCTGCTGCTACATATTCTTGGTGCGTTGGCCGGGAAGTTGTGGAATCAGAGTGTATATAGGGCAATATACCACGACATTCCGCCTCTATAGGCTTGGTCCTGCCGGGATCGCGCCCTTCTGACGGGGGCTGCTTCCTGGCGCCGCCGGTCCATTGCATCGGAGGAAGTTGGTTGGACCTCGGCGGGTGCCGGGCCCGGCTGGAGCCAACGCCTCGAACCCGAGTGAGGGGAGTCCGAGGTCCAACTCATGCGCCTGCTTGGGAAGTTTGAGGACCGGATCCGGTGAGTATAGTTTTGATTTGCTGTCTAGACAGATAAGGAAGAGCAGTGCTGCCATTTGAACTTGGAACTTGGAAATTGGTAAGAGAGCTTGATCACCTCTCAAAGACGGACCGAGTACCCCCGCATGAGTATTCGCAGGGCGAAACTCCCGTCTTCTTGTATTTTGGTAATTGAACAAGACTAGTCAGAATAGATAGAAACGAATGCATTCTGGGATATGTTGCTAGCATGATTGTGTGAATGAAGTGTGTATGAGAGGTCTGGCAGCACGGACCAAGCGAAGGCGGACCCCTGAGTAGCGCATTTCCTGACCGGGCGACCGCGTTCAGGTCGCAAAAAGGGGGAAGCGATTGTCGTCTTGTCTTGTTATTTGTTTCCCTTATATGTTTCTAGGGCCGTGAGGACCCCTTACCCACGGTCCGCCCTCCTTTTCCCTTCTGTCTGTTGTTGCGCGCACACATCGAAATGGGAGGGCGGGGTCTACTAGGAACACTCCATTAGAATGTATGATCGCACATTTTAAAGAGGGATATTCCGGAGATTATGGTATTAAAATGACTGCAGCCCGTTTACAGATTTTGTGTACTAGGGAGTGGCCCGATCTAGACCCTACCTGGCCCCGAGAGGGAACCTTAAATGTAGGAATTATCCAGTTAGTTCATCATAGAGTGCGGATAGCGCACCCCGATCAGTACCCCTATATAGATTCTTGGTTAAGTATTTGTGAAGATCCGCCCCCTTGGGTGCAGCGCTGCTATGAAGAACAGTGCAGAATAATGTTAGCGAAAACAGATCATAGTTAGAAAACAGGAAATAAACTGCCTAGTAAGAAAGGGAAAGATGAGAAGTCCAGGAAGAAACCCATCCTGGTCGATCCTGATTCCCCAGAAGTAATTCCCCGACAGCCTAGAACCCCGGGCCCAGTAAGAGTAGCCCGGCGTCCTGCCCCAGAGCCCCGGAGACAGCGGGTGCGGGACCCAACCCCTGAGCCACCTCCCGAAGAGCAGGAAGATGAGCTCCCTTTAGTTGAAGAAGATGATTCTACTGAGACAGAGACAGAGAAAGGCGAGTCAGATTCAGAAACAGAAAAGGAAGAAACTGAGAATTCCCCGAGTGAGACTGACAGTGTAGAAGCGACCGCCAGTGTTAGCTTGCCAGTAAAAAGTAAATCCAAGACAAAGCATATAGAAAAGAAAGTAATCCGTGATAAGCCTGTAGAAAAGAAGAAAAAGAGCCCTGATAGGAGAAGTACGAAAATCTTGCTTAGATCCCAAAAGACCTCTACTGCTAAAATGATGCCTTTACGGCAAGTCCCGGGAATGCCTGTAAGAAATGACGATAATGAGGTGGTAGCGGGACCCCCAAGCTATGTGTATGTCCCTTTCTCTTCAACTGATTTGTTAAATTGGAGGACGCATTATGCCTCCTATACCAATAAACCCCAAGAGCTTACAGAATTAGTGAATACTATTATGGAAACCCACCAACCCACATGGGCAGATTGCCGTCAGCTCCTGTCCACCTTATTTACTACGGAGGAGCGGACACGAATTAGAAAAGCAGCTATAGATTGGCTGGCAGATAACCCTGTAGCTCCCGAACGAGGAGAAGAAAGAATAGACCATCGGGAAGCGGCCCAGAGGCAATTCCCGAATGAAGACCCCCGATGGGATCCGAATACTGAAAGAGGATCCAGAGCCCTAGCCCGTTTTCGCCAAGGCTTGTTACAAGGCCTGAAAAGGGGGGGCCAGAAAGCTATGAACCTTTCCAAAGTTACTGAAGTTAACCAAGGCATAGATGAGAGTCCAGCAGTGTTTTATGAAAGGTTAACTGAAGCATACAGAATGTATACTCCCTATGATCCCGATGCACCAGGAAGTTTATGCATGGTGAATTCTGCTTTTGTAAATCAGTCTCAACCAGACATTAGACGAAAATTACAGAAATTAGAGGGGTTTGCGGGCATGAATGCAACACAGTTATTGGAAGTCGCTCATAAAGTGTATGTGAATCGTGATAATGAAAGACAGAAAGAATGTGATCGAAAGATGAAGAAGAAAGCTGATTTTCTGGCTGCGGCCATAGTTGAACAGAAAAGGGGAGGTGTCCCTAGTCGAAGGAGCAGAGGAAGGGGGCGGGGCCGAGGTGGAAGCCGGCCCCAGCAGCTAGGCGTAAACCAATGCGCCTATTGCAGAGAAGAAGGACATTGGAGAGATGCATGCCCGCAACTCGAAGACGCCCACGAAGATGACAAAAACAATCATCAATGGAAAGGAGAAAAACGAGGCCGTCCCCGACATTGCGGAGGAGCCAATCGAGAGCAACATCAGCGTGAAAGAGGAGAAGCCGTGCAAGCATTGGCGGCAACAGCCTATGATGAAGATGACGTGGATTAGGACAGACCGGGCTCCGAATTTGCTTTAGGTCTCCAGGAGCCTATGGTCGGAATACAAATAGGAGACCAAGTTGTGAACTTTATGGTCGATACTGGAGCAGAACATTCAGTAGTGGACAAGAAGATAGCCCCATTTTCTACAAAAGCAGTCACCATTGTAGGAGCAACTGGTGCCAAAGCTACAAAACCTTTTCTTCAGAATCGCATATGCAGTCTAGGAGGACAGCAAATAACTCATCAATTCCTTTACATGCCAGAATGTCCAGTGCCACTACTGGGACGAGATATGTTAGCCAAGCTACAGGCCCAAATATCCTTCACTGAAAGAGGAGAAATGCAAATGACAGTTAATTCACAAGCCAAACCAGCAGGAATAATGCTGCTCACAGTTCCCCGAGAAGAAGAATGGAGATATTACAGTGATGATTCTGTCCAAGACACCTATTTTGAACAAACCTTGAAAAGTATTGATGCCCCACCTGGAGTATGGGCAGAAGGCAGTCCTCCAGGCCTAGCCAAACATATAGCTCCAGTAATTGTGATTCTCAAGCCTAGTGCTATACCAGTACATGTCAAACAATACCCTCTCCCTAGAGCTGCAATTGAAGGCATCCACCGCCACTTGCAAAGATTACTGGAACATGGCCTACTGAAAGTATGTCAATCCCCATGGAACACCCCACTTCTGCCAGTGAAAAAGCCTGGAACAGATGACTACCGCCCAGTGCAAGATCTTACTTGTTTTACTGTAACGGTTCCTTGATGTTGCGTATCCCAATTTTACCTTCACTCTTTAGTTTAGTCAGTGTATGCCCCCCTGTCTCTGTTCTCCCTTCTTGTGTCTGGTAACCGCTTTGATTTAAGGAAAAGGCGGTATAGAAAACCTGTTAAATAAATAAATAAATAAAATAAATAAATAAGAAGAGTGAATGAAGCAGTTGAAACTATACATCCAGTTGTACCCAATCCTTACACTCTTCTAGGACTAATTCCTGCTGAAGCCACCCACTTTACTGTTCTAGATTTGAAAGATGCATTCTTCTGCATAAGATTAGCCCCCGTGAGTCAGATATTATTTGCATTTGAATGGCAGGACCCCATCTCTGGAAGAGGGGGCCAACTTACCTGGACACGATTACCCCAAGGATTCAAGAATTCGCCTACCATCTTTAGTGCTGCACTGAATCAAGACCTTTCCAGCTATCCAGTGGCCCCGGGGAAGAGAGTGCTTCTCCAATACGTGGACGATCTGCTGATAGCTGCTGTATCAGAAAGTGAATGCATACAAGCCACCAAAGACCTCTTGCAGTTACTAGATGAAGCTGGATATAAAGTTTCCAGAGCAAAAGCACAACTATGTCAAAAAGAAGTGAAATACTTGGGCTTTCGTATAACCCAAGGAAGTCGAAAATTAGGCAGAGAAAGAAAAGAAGCAGTATGCAGAATTCCAACCCCAACAACCAGAAAGCAAGTCAGAGCCTTTCTGGGAGCAGCAGGATATTGCCGAATCTGGATTCCCAACTTTGCCCAAATTGCTAAGCCACTGTATGAAGCCACAAAAGGAGAAGAAAAGTCGCCACTGGAGTGGGGACCTGAGCAGGATACAGCCTTCAAGACGTTGAAGGAAGAATTGATGTCATCACCAGCCCTTGGACTACCAGATGTTCACAAACCTTTCCACTTGTTTGTACATGAAGCACAAGGAAATGCCTTAGGCATGTTGACTCAGAAATTGGGAAATTGGGAACGACCTGTAGCATACCTATCGAAACAATTGGACACTGTGGCCAAAGGATGGCCACCCTGCCTGAGAGCAGTTGCAGCTACAGCTTTGTTGGTGAGTGAAGCAGACAAACTCACACTAGGACAGAATATACGAGTCACTGTGCCACATGCAGTCCTTGCCCTTATGGAACAGAAAGCAAATCATTGGCTCACCAATTCCCGAATGTTGAAATATCAGAGCATGCTGTGTGAAAACCCACAGATACAACTGGAAGTGAGCCATGCCTTGAATCCAGCCACATTGATACCTATTAGTGAAGAACTTCCAGAGCATGACTGTATAGAAGTCATGGACACTGTATTCTCAAGCCGACCTGATCTGACAGATGTGCCCATAGACAATCCTGACCAAATCTATTATGTTGATGGAAGCACTGTTCCCTCTAAGCTGTGCGCGTGTGCGCGCGCACACACCTCGCCGAGCGAGCGCACATACTTTACAACAGAGCGCACAAAAATTATGGCTCTGATTCTGATAGAAAACACAGATGTCTTAAAATTTAAAAGTTATGATTGTAATTATTAGAAATTTCCCGCTTCATTTAGTAATCGCCTATTTTCATTTAATTTGATTAAAATCAATGTGGTGTACATACTGTATTCTGATGTGTAGTCAAATTTTAAAGTATATAACTCCGAGTGTCGTTATGTGGTGCACAAAAATTTAACCTTCCTTCAAAAGCTGCACACAGCTGATATTTTATGCGCACACAGCCTACAGAAAATTAGAGGGAACATTGGATGGAAGCAGTCTCATCATCAATGGACGACGCTGTGCCGGATATGCAGTAGTCACCCAACATGAAGTTGTTGAATCATCAGCCCTAGCCTCAGGCACATCAGCCCAGAAAGCAGAATTGATAGCACTTACCCGAGCACTACTACTAGGTGAAAAACTTGTGTTAAATGTATATACAGACTCTAAGTATGCCTTCACCACCTTACATGCCCATGGAGCTCTCTACAAAGAAAGAGGACTCATCACATCCGGAGGAAAATCAGTTAAGTATGGCCCCGAGATACTGATGCTACTTGATGCAGTATGGGCCCCAACTCGTGTAGCTGTCATGCATTGCAGAGGACATCAAGCAGGAAAAGGAGAAGTTGCCCGAGGGAACAGATTTGCAGATGCCTCAGCACGACAAGCAGCTATGACAGGACAAATTTTGCCACAAGCCACGCCGATGCAGGCAGCATTGTTTCCAGTACCCTTGAACTCATGGACACCACGATATACCACCAAAGAATTAAACTATTACTGTGGCAGAGAAGATGGAGTACTGAAAGATAGGTGGATTGAACTGCCACCAGCAGAGGGCAGTCAACCCCCAGGACAAATAGAAATTCCCGAATTGTTAGGACCAGCCTTTGTCAAAGCTTTCCATGAAGCCACACATTATGGGAAGACCGCTATGGAAAAAGCACTTAGACCACAGTTCTACATTGCCATGTTACCAGCCCTATCAGCCTCAGTAGCACGCCAGTGTCAAATTTGTGCCAAAAATAATGCCAAGCAAGGTCCTACACCACCACCACCTCGAGTTCAGTCAGGAGGTGTAACCCCCATGCACCACCTGCAGATTGATTTTACTGAAATGCCAAAAGCCAGTGGATACCACTACCTATTAGTATTAGTTTGTACTTTCTCTGGGTGGGTAGAAGCCTTCCCAACCAGAACCGAGAAAGCCAGAGAAGTCACCAAAGTTTTATTGAGAGAGATTGTCCCTAGATTTGGAATTCCAGCAGTAATAGGGTCAGACAATGGACCCTCATTTGTTTCCCAGGTTACTCAACAGTTAGCAAAAGCCCTACAGATACAATGGAAACTCCACACTGCATACAGACCCCAGAGTTCAGGGAAAGTTGAGCGAATGAATCGTACCTTGAAAGCCCAACTGTCTAAGCTTTGCCAGGAGACACACTTGAAGTGGCCCCAAGTGCTCCCAATAGCTTTACTTAGAATACGCTCAGCTCCTGTGAAGTCAACAGGTTTTTCCCCTTTTGAAGTTCTGTATGGTAAACCCCCACCAATAGTGCAAGGAATTAAAGGAAGTCTAGCCCAAATTGGTTCAGAAATAACCAGGCAAGAACTCCTAGCTCTTAGTTTTGTTCTGCAGACTCTCCATGCGTGGATCCAAGACCAGTTGCCTATCAACTTGACTGAACCCCTGCATCCCTACCAGCCTGGTACCTCGGTGTGGATCAAAGATTGGAAGAAGACACCGCTGGAACCCCATTGGAAGGGACCGTACATCGTCATCCTGTCTACCCCAACTGCAGTAAAGGTAGCGGAGATCGACGCCTGGATCCACCACAGCAGAGTTAAACCCGCAGCAGCTCCAGAACCTGAGCAGTGGACCGCGGAACAGCATCACGATGCACCTTTACGAGTTACTCTGAGACGGCAACCAGCAGCGTAGACACTTTGTCACAGTGCCTTGCAGTAGCCAAGTCTTTCGAAGAGGATTGCTGTTTTCCATGCAGCAACAGTTTTGTTTCAACGAACCCAATCTACGTGTGATTTTGCACACTGCTTTGATACTACATTGATTAACCATACTTCAAAAGCCAACTGAAATTGCTAAGTTGGTTACTGTGTGATGGACAACTTGAGGATCTTCAATCAACACTCAGCACCCGTTGAAATTGCTTTATTAGCGCACGGGACGAAGAAAAGATCGTCGTAGTCAAGATTTGCAAGCTGAGGATTCAGAAGAACTCCAATCAACATGTATCTTTATCTTTGCTTGGCCCTGGTTGCCTGTTTTGGAGGTTTTGAATTGACTCATGCTTTACCTCCATGCACTGCTTGCATTACTTCTACTCGAACTGGACTGAAAGTAACTCAGACTTTGATTTATCATTCTCACTATAAATGCACTGGTAAAGTGACTCGGTGTAGTTATAACACCACTGAACTAAATGTTTGCATTAAAGGTAACTCCAGAGTATGCTATAACCCGCATCAGAACCCATCATATTATACGTTGGAAATACGATGGAATGATGCAGACGGACCTATAATTAATGCTACCCGACCACTTAAAGATGCTAGTATACCTGCTGTTTTATATTTTGATGCATGTGATGTTATAAACAGAGATAGTCGTTCCAGATGTGGTACCTGGGAAAAAGCTTATCGCAATGATCATAAGTATATGTGCCCAGAAGGTGCCACGGGATGGAGAAAGTGTACTGGTAAGAAAGAGTCATATAGTACTGCCCCAGCTGCAGATTACTATTGCCCAAACTGGGAGTGTGTTTTTTATGCTACATGGAATGCTGGTATTACAGATGAACAGAGAGATAAACGAGTTGCCACTTTGACTAAGTCAAAAACAGATGACAAATGTAAGAAAGGTGCTTGTAACCCTTTGCAATTAAGGATCCGTAATCCTAATGCATGGAAACAAGGATACAAGTTTGGTTTACGTATTGCAGGTGGAGCAGTAGATCCAGGAACCATTGTGTATATAAGATTGAATACTCAAGCCTACAAGTCATCTAAATATCACATCCATAACACTTTCTATGAAGCTATGCATGTAAATAAGTTCGAAATTCCCCATCCATCCCAGAATTTGTTTCTAGAATTAGCTGGAGCAGTAGTATCCAGTCTAAAGATTTCAGATTGTTATTTCTGTGGCGGAACCCAGATGGGTGACCAATGGCCATGGGAGGCCCAAGAATTGAATTATTCTCTGACTTACAATCAGACTGAATTACACAAGACTACTAGCGAATGGGTGTTAGCGCATTCAATCGTTGGACGTCTTTGCTATGCCAGAACTGGACCTCAGTTCACCCAACAGGTAGGACAGCTGGTCTGTCTTAGCCAGAAGTTTTATAATGCCACTACCAAGAAGACATTATGGTGGTCAGGAAGTAAAGAACCTGAACCTCCTAACCCATTAGCCAGATTTCCTGAACTTGCTAGTTTATGGACTAACCTTGCCAAAACTCATGCTTGGCAAGCCCCACCTGGTCTGTATTGGATCTGTGGAAGCCGAGCGTATGCTCAACTCCCATCACATTGGGGAGGAGCATGTGTCTTGGGAACCATCAGACCTTCTTTCTTTCTCCTACCCACAGAACATGGAGAACAATTAGGATACCCAGTGTACACTACCCACAGACACAAAAGAGCATTGCGACAGAAGAGATCACCCCTTCAAGTAGGTAAATGGGAGAAGTGGAAGGGTGATGATTGGCCACCAGAAAGAATTATTGAGTATTATGGGCCTGCCACTTGGAATGATCATGGTATGTATGGTTATCGAACACCAATCTATATGATTAATCGTATTATTCGCTTACAAGCAGTAGTTGAAATAATAACTAATGAAACTAGCCATGCTCTAACACTTTTAGCTAGACAAAGCACCCAAATGCGCACTGCCATATACCAGAATCGTCTAGCACTTGATTATTTGTTAGCAGCTGAAGGAGGAGTATGTGGTAAACTGAATCTAACCAATTGTTGTTTGAAAATAGATGACAAAGGTCATGTAGTTGAAGAAATTGCTGAAGATATGCGTAAACATGCTTATGTGCCAGTACAGACTTGGCACCCACTAAGATTACCTAACTGGTTTGCTAACCTTTTCTCATGGCTAGGAGGACTGAAGACTTTTCTAATACTGGTATTGCTGATTGTTGTTATTTTCCTATTGCCATGTATAATCCCATGCTGTATGCGTTCCATACACAGTGCTATTGATAGTACAGTAGAGCGGAAGACCGCAACTAAGATAATGGCTTTATACCAACCTCGTCCTCCTGGATATAGTCGGACTCCTCTAACTGTAGTATAATTACTTTGAAGTGATTTAATTCTCACACCTTATTAACTAATAGGGTGAGATTAATCAAAGGGGGGAATGTGGCAGGTGTAGGCCTGTGATCCACAGTGTCTGACATAAGCAAGCCTAACTAGCTTGACCTGTAAATGAAGCTTGTGAAGAGGCCCATAGGAATTGCACATCCCCCAATATGCTGCTATAGAACTAAGAACTCGGTAAAAGTATTGAATTAGCTTAGACAAGCAGAACAGATGGAAAAATACAGAAATTCATGTTTAAAACTGCTGACAGAGAAGTTCTAGAGCCCTGCTTCCCTGCACGTAGCAACTAGCCCAATAGCCTTGAAAGAAGGAAAGTAACAAGTTAGTGAACTGACCATTGTAATTGGGACTAGAAGGGGGGTAAGCAGGTGCTGAGCCCACTGAAAGAATATAATTGGATAATCATATCAGTACCGGGACCAATAGAGGAGGTACGGGAGGTTACCGGGACCAATGAAATGTTTTTCTATACCTAGAATGAAGCTAAAGTCTATAAAAGTTGTTGTATTGCCAGAGAACTTTGCTCAGCCATTTTGAATTTGATTCTGCTTGAGACTTGTGCACAAATAAATGATTTGGACCTTCTGAACAGACTCCTGGTATCATTGGTTTGTCTGCACTCTGCTGCTACAAATAAATCCAGGAGTCAATTGACAGGGTCCAAGCCAGTTTATTGTGCACAGGCCCAGTCAGTCAAAGCTTCAAAAGGAACTGAGCAAAGATTTTACAGAGACATTACCATTTATACCTCTTTTTTAGTTTGATACATGAGAACTTTCTATTGGTTCTAGCTCGATACATGCAAACTTCTCATTGGTTCCAACGCTCCCTGCACCTGTCCAATCAGAAATCCCTCCGGGGCCTAGCAACCAGCCCCCTCCCTTAGGATTGTTCTAACAATGCAGTTCTTTTTTTTTTTTTTTTTTTTTAAATTTTTATTTATAATTTCCTGAATAACAACAAATAATAAAGAATACAATCAACTCCAACAAATTTTACAATATTCGAGAAAAGAGTGTACCACATAAAAAAACCCACATCAAGGAAGAGCATGCTACCAAATTATACCATACATGATAAGGAAATCGGAAGTAGTCAAAACTCCACTATTAGGAGACAGAAATCTCACTGCCAACATCTTGTACCTTCTTCTGATTCAAAAAAAATTTAAGTTGGGTCACATCCGTAAATACAGAAGACTGGCCCTCAAAGGTAACTACGCATCTGCAAGGAAATTTTAAATAGAAGCATGCACCTATAGCCAAAACTGAAGATTTTAACAACAAAAACTGCCTACGCCGGGCCTGAGTAGCCCTGCTCACATCTGGGAAGACCTGCAGCTTTTGGCCGCAAAAAAGGGATTCCCTGCACTTAAAGTATGCACGAAGAATAGTTAATTTAATAAACTCAGAACCAAAGGTAGCAACTAAAGTGCTACGCTTGGAAATGATGTCTGCTGAGTCTTCTAAAAAGGCAGTCAAATCCTGTCCAGCAGTATCATCTAAAGGGGGAGAGGCAGTAGCCTCACCCTGCACAGCAGAAGAGGTAGACCGAGTAGGCAAGTAGTATAAATAAGTAGCCTCAATGCTGCCATCTATCTTCAATACTTCAGTAAAATATTTCTTAAGCAATATAGCAGGAGACAACAGATGGGTGACGGGGAAATTAAGGAAACGTAAATTTTTGGCTCTCGACTGGTTCTCAAGCATTTCTAAACGATAATTAAGGGATGAAAAATCCCGTATCAAGGCATAATTATTGTCTAAGCAGACTTGGAGTTGAGATTCAGTCTTAGCCAAAGTACTAGTTATGGCACCCAAATGATTATCAGTACTTTGCATTTTACAAACCACTTCAGAGGTAAACATACAAAGGGAAGACACTGTGGCTGTTAAACGATTATCAATACCATTAATAGCAGTCCAAATGTCCTTTAGAGTTACCTCACCAGAACCAGGACCAGGACTTTTCGGGATATCCACTGGCTTCCCCGGTAGAACAGGTCGTGGCATAGGTGGAACATGCTCCAATGCTGGCTCTATGATCGTTAATGACAGAGGAGGCAGAGGATGAAGAGGCGGTGTCCTGAAACGGGGGCTTAACGAAGCTCCCTCAGGTGATGATAGAACAGATGGCTGGGAGACTAGATGTTTGTCCATGGGCCCCACAACTTTCTCCACTAACACCTTCTCGCCAGATTTCAAGGCTTTACCTTTACGTTTGCCCATGATACAACGACAACCGGCCTCAGCTTCTCAGTTGCGCCAAAGGGGCGTGTCCTGCCCCTTGAGTCACGCCCCTTAGGTCACGCCACGCAGGCCGCGACACGCGGCCGCGTGAAGAAGCCGCCGAAAGAAATGGAGGATCAGAGAGGGGGTCCTCCTCAGCCGGGGGCGGCCCTCACACTGCCTGGCCGAATCCGGGCAGGGCCTCCAGGCACCTGCCAGCTGCTCCCGCGGCAGAGAAAACTTGCCGCGTCTGTCTCCGATACAGGTAGGCTCTCCAATGACCACCTGCAGCTGCCGGAAGAAATGGAGGATCAGAGAGGGGGTCCTCCTCAGCCGGGGGCGGCCCTCACACTGCCTGGCCGAATCCGGGCAGGGCCTCCAGGCACCTGCCAGCTGCTCCCGCGGCAGAGAAAACTTGCCGCGTCTGTCTCCGATACAGGTAGGCTCTCCCAACAATGCAGTTCTTGATTTTCATACTTCTCTACTGCAAGGTTATCCCTAGCTTCAGGAATGCATGTATTGAAACATTTCTTTCTTTTGCACACAAGACAATAATGAAAGACTTATGAATTCATGTAAAACTTCTTATTAAGCAGTTTAAAACAGTTTTCTCATTTTTCACAGATTTTTGATTTTTTTCTAGCTATAATGGGAGTTAGGATCAAGGCCTAACTTACAGGCCTTTCATAGTAGCAGGCCATGCTAGGCCATAGCCTGCCACATTCCCCCCTTTGATTATTCTCACCCGCAAGTGAGAAAGGGTGAGAATTAAATCATTCATTAGTCATTTATCACATTATACTGGTGTAACAGCATCATCGTGGGGTATAGGGTAATATTGCCACATAGCTAATACCTTCGCAGCTGCCTTCCGCTCTATTGTTGTAGCAAAGTGCAGTCAATGAATAAATCCAGGAGTCAATTGACAGGGTCCAAGCCAGTTTATTGTGCACAGGCCCAGTCAGTCAAAGCTTCAAAAGGAACTGAGCAAAAGCTTTTACAGAGACATAACCATTTATTCTCTACTGCAAGGTTATCCCTAGCTCCAGGAATGCATGTATTGAAACATTTCTTTCACACACAAGAGAATAATGAAAGACTTATGAATTCATAAAAACTTCTTATTAAGCACTTTAAAACAATTTTCTCATTTCTCACAGATTTTTGGTTCTTTTCTAGCTATAATGGGAGTTAGGATCCAGGCCTAACTTACAGGCCTTTCATAATAGCAGGCCATAATAGTGCTATCAATTACTGAAGTTACCATGCGTAAGCAAAGGGGTAGGTGACAAGGGAGCAATAAGCACATAGCTAATATGAATAATACAATAAACACAAGGGCTTTTAGACCACCGAACCATGAAAATAGTGAACGAAACCACCCATCCAGCTTCAAACTGTGCCAGGTCTGGACAGGCACAAATGTCTGCTCTCTCATCTGGGTGGCTAGATCTTCAACTGTAGCAGCAGATAAGCATGCAATAAATAAAACCAGGAGTCGTTTCAAGGATCCAAGCCAGTTTAATGTGCACATGGCTCAAGCAATAAGCAAATTCAAAATGGCTGAGCAATGGTTTCTAGCAAAACAACAGCTTTTATAGCTTTCTTGTCCATTCTAAGCATAGGCAAACTTTTCATTGGTCCCAGTACCCCTCTCACCCATCTATTGGTCCCGGTACTGATATGGCTACCCAATCGGGACCCTGGTCTGGGCTCAGCACCTGGTTGCCCCCCTTCTAGTCCCAATTACAATGGTCAGTGTCTCTAACTTGTTACATCTCTCCTCCAAGGTCGCTTAGCTTGTTAAAACATATGGGAAGCAGGGCACTGTAACCTTGCTTTTTGCAGAGTTAATTAATTCCATAGAAGCATAGCACACCTTATCAGTACCAATTAAACTTGTTTTTCTATATTTTCTAAGTTTCGTTTCTGCTTAGCTATGTTCAGTTAAACTGAGTTAAGTTTCAATTCTATGGTGTCATCATTCAGGGGGGTTTTCATTCCTCTGGGCCTAACTACAGGCTTCAGTTACAGGTCAAGCTGCTTAGGCCTGTCTGCTTAGTTCAATTAGCATGGATCATAGGCCGTCGCCTACCACATTCCCCCCTTTGATTATTCTCACCCGCATGTTAATAAGGTGTGAGAATCAAATCACATAATACTAGGTAAAGGTATCGCTCTGTGGTATAGGGTAGTAAGTTCACATAGCTAATATCTTTGTAGCTGCCTTATGCTCTACAGTGTTATTAATAACTGAAGTTATCATTCGCAAGCAAAGTGGCAAGAAACAAGGGAGCAACAGGCAGATAGTCAAAGTCCATAGTTTGGCAAGAGTGGGAAAAAGAACTAAAGGATTAGAAGGTTCAGTTGCATCTTTGTTGTGCTGTCGTAAAGCTTCTGATTTAGACAGACCAGCTGTCCATCCTTAATAGTAGATTGTGGACCAGTCCAAACAAAACACAAACTGTCAACAGTGGGATGGGCCAATACCCACTCACTAGTAGTATTATGTAAATCAGTCTGATTGTATAGGATAGAATAGTTCAGTTCTTGCGTCTCCCAGGGCCACTGATCTCCCATCTTAGTTCCTCCACAATAGAAACAGTCAGAAGTGTGGAGACTAGATGCTATTGCTCCAGCAAGTTCAAGAAACAAGTTCTGGTGGTGGTATGAGGAATTGCAACGGTGGCTTGCATAGCCTTGTAGAAAGTCAAGATCTAGAACAACTTTTGGATTGGAGAGTATACCAATGCAAGTATAGGAAGAATGATAAAACAAGGTCTGAGTGACCTTCGGTCCAGTTCATGTTGTACTTATACAGGCTGCCCAGGGAGATAAGGCAAAAGTCATTTCAAAGCACTCCAAAACTGTTGCCAGAATAAAGCAATAATAATAATAATTCATAATGGGCATAGTCTCTGGAAAATTGGAGGAACTGTCGGATTTCACAAAGGTAGAGTTGATTGTAGATCCTCAAGCTTCTGCCGTACGTAGACCTACCAACTTTTTGGCAGGAGTAGGGCTGTAGATTCCAAAGTATCACTGTCCTCTGGGATGTCTCAATTTCTTAAAATATCATAGCATAGTCTCTTAGGCTATTATTGCTTCTTTAGAGCAGTTCACTCTTTAGGAGATCAAAACAGTCTTTTTCAGAGTATTTAAACACAGTCTCTTAGAAGATTCAATTCTTAACACAACACAGTCTCTTTCTGATGATTGCAGTTTTTTTCTCCAGATGCGAGGCTTACCTTCAGATAAACAAACAGTCTTGAAACAGTGCAGTTTCTGAGGGACCAATAAGTCTTAGGTCCGTGGTTGTTGTCGTAGGGTGAGGTGCAATGGAGTCTCAGGATGCTGTACAGTAGTCCAGTGATCAGGTTCAAGAGCAGCTGCTGGCTTCACTTGATTATGGTGGATCCAAGGTTCAAATTCTGCGACTTTTACTGCAGTTGGAGTTGACAAGATGACAACATAGGGTCCCCTCCAAAGCAGGGCTAACAGTATCTTTCTCCACTCTTTGATCCACACCGAGACTCCAGGCTTGAAAGGATGCAGGGGTGCAGGCAAATTGATGAGTAATCGATTTTGTACTCAGGTATGAAGACTTCTGCAAAACAGAACTTAAAACCAATAGTTCATGTCTAATAATTTCAGATCCTATCTGTCTCATATCTCCTTTTATTTCCTATACAATAGGCAGGGGTTGCCCATACAAAATTTCAAAAAAGGGAAACTCCTAAAGACTTAGCAGGGGCTAAGTATATCCTAAGAAGGGCTATGGGAAGAACCTGGCCACTTCAGGTAAACTTCTTGGCAAAGTTTGGACAACTGAGATTTCAGGGTTCTATTCATACATTCTACTTTTCCTAAATTCTGAGATCTATAGGCAGTATGTATCTGTTAATATCAATATCTTGGGGCTATACTTAATGGACTTGCTTCCTAAGGTTATCCACCCTCATTCTTTGTACAGGGCCCCATATGCATGCAAGGTTGTAAGGGCATACTTGGAATCTGGGTACACATTTAGACAGGGCTCTTTTCCTATTGTTAGTGCTCTAGTGAGGACTATCAGTTCAGCTTTCTGTGGTGAAGTTTCTGGGGCCAGGGCTGAGGACTCAACTACCAAATCAGGGGTCACCACTGCATATCTAGCACAACAATGTCCATTGATGATGAAACTGCCTTCAGCCACAAAGAAAGTCTGTTCAGGGTTCTCCAGAGGGACATCAGTCAAATCCAGGCGGCTTGAGAATACAGTGCCCATAATTTCTAAACAGTCATGATCAGGGGATCAAGACCAACTGATAACAACATAGCAGGATTGAAAGCTTGACTGACCCTTCAGTTGTATCTGGGGTTTTCACACAACATACTCTAATACTTCAACATTCATAGATTTGTTAGCTAGTAATTTCCTTTGTATTTCATATTGGTTAGAACAGAGTGTGGTACAGTAACTTGAAGATTCTGTCTCAAAGGGATTTTTCTTTTAGTTTTTGCTTACTAGGAAGACTGTAGCTGTAACAGCTTCTCAAATAAGGTACAAGAGATTGAGTCAACACTCCTAGAACATTTCCTTGCGACTCATGAACATAGAGACTGTAAGGTTTTCTGGACATCTGGTAGACCCAGAGCTGGTGATAACATCAGAGCTGTTTTCAAAGATCAAAAGACTGCATTCCTATTCAAGTCCCCATTCCAATGGAGACTTTTTCATTCTTTTGGTAGCTTGATACAATGTGATACAATGGTTTTGCTAGCAGCGCAAAATTGGGGATCCATATATAACAGTACCCTGTGGCACCCAAGAAGGCTCTCACTTGCCTCCTGGTGGTTGGAGTAGGAATACTGCATACAGCTGCTTTGCGTTCTGGTAAGGGTTCCAGGCGTCGAATTCCGCTGGACAACTGGAATCCTAGGTATTTAACTTGTTTGACATAATTATGCTTTGGCTCTTGAGACTTTGTATCCAGCCTCATTAAAAAGGTGCAAGAGTTCACTGGTGGCTTGTGGACATTCACTTTCTGAGTTGGTGGCTATAAGCAAGTTGTCCACATATTGCAGTAGAATTCTTTCTCCTGGAATTACTGGATAACTTGTCAAATCTTTTTGCTGAGTAAGGCGAGTTCTTGAATTCTTGAGGTAATCTTGTCTAGGTGAGTTGGCCCTACCTCCTTGTAGTGGGGTCTTGGGCTAAGCGTATACAGAAAAAGGCATCTTTTTAAGTCCAGAATGATGAAATGTATAGCTTCAGCAGAGATCAGTTCCAAGAGAATATAAGGATTTTGGTACCACTGGTTGTATAGTTTCAGCTGCATCATTCATTCTTTCTTAGATCCTGCACTGGGCGGTAATCACCTGTCCCAGGCTTCTTGACTGGCTTGAGGGTGACAATGACAGGGGCTATGTTCTTCGCTAGGCCAGGTGGATTATCTTCTGCCCATCCTCCAGGTGGGGCTATGAGGTTGGTAAGTGTACAGCTTGTTGCTTTGGATGCAGGTGAATAGAACCGCCATTCTTCTTCTTGGGGGACAGTTAACACCATCAGGCCAGCAGATTTTGAGTTTCATTTTTTTCCCCTTCAACAAAGGATATCTGTGCTTGAAGCTTTGCAAGCAGGTCTCGGCTCCAAAAATGGAATAGGGCATTCAGGCATATACAGGAACTGGTACATTATTATTATTATATATTTTTTTTCTAGTTCACACATGCGGTTCTGCAGAAAAGGCTTTGTGGCCTTAGTCCCAGTAGCTCTGATAATGGTGGTGCATCTAGAAAAACACAGGGGCTACTGGCTTTAGTATTCTGCTCCTGTATCCCCCATAAAAGTCCATATATTGGTCCCCTATTTTTCAGACTGACTCCTGGGGACCCAGGGAAACTGGAGAGTCCGGTCTGGCCTAGTCTTCATCCATGCTGTAGCCCTCTTCGGCTGCCACTCACGCTATAGCTGCTTCACTCTCGTGCTGAAACACTGTGCTTGGTTTTATTCTATGACTCTGCAATCAAGTACTCCCTCCTCCCCTCCTGGGGTGGAGTCAAGATACGGGCATTCACTTCTCTAATGTCCTTCTTTTTCTATAATGGGTGCACTGATTTGCACCCAGTGGAGGCCTGCTACTTCTGCGGCCTCTTACATGTTCTCTGGTCCTTTGATTAGGAGAATCCACTCCACATCATTCGACTAAAATATCTGTTCTCTTTTTCCATCTTACAATTTTTACATTCTCTGTCCTTCTTCAACAATCCACACACTTTCAAATCAACTTCCATTGATTGTGCTGTATTATGCCCGCAAATCCATCCATTGTCTGTAATTTTTGTTTTATTAGTTCAATCAAGTCCTAAAGCTTCTCAGTGTATAATGCAGTTTTTTTTTTCCAGTTCTAAACAAGTCTGGTCAGCTGACTTTCACTTCTGGTTCAGAGGGGGTGCACATCCCCCTCCTGCGGAGGTGGCTGGCAAACTAGGGAATCTACAGGGTGGATTTCCCCCCCCCCCCCCCTCTCCTGGGTTTCTCCTAGCAACGCTCTATCCAGGAGGATTTTTTTTTTTTTTTTAAATGATCTACTTCTCTGCTGTGGGCACATTAGTTCACGCCTACCGGGGGGTGACATCATCGGTGGAATGGGCTCCATCCCCCCCTTAAGCACTCTAAACGGAGCTACTTACAGAGAGAGAGAGAGAGAGACAGGATATCTAGAGATTCTGGGGCAAAATATAGTGAACTAAGGAAATATAACTAGCAGAAGTCACTCCCTTTCACATAGCATTCCTGATTGGGACAGAGACATTTCATAGTCTTCAGTAAATCCCTTACTGAAATTCTTGATCATACTTGAAAAGACACTTATTATTTCTGTAAACATAGGGCAGGCAGGAAACACTTAGATTGAGCACATACATCCATTATGCTTATTGCAACTTATTCCAAACAGGAACAATTTAGATACAGTTAGAATAAAAATAACTATCTGCCAGCCGTAATCAGCATGTCTCTGCAAAAGAAATTATTACTTTTTTTAGTTCAGAAAGCAAATATTCAAAAGACATTCCGGATATTTTTCATAAAGTACAGCACACCTTTCCCTTTTTTCAAATACAGAAAAACAGATTAATTTATCTTAAAAGCCAATATTGTAAAGGTCAGTGTAGCTAACTGATTTGTTCATTAGTAACTAGTACAGAGTTTCAAATGACTTATACTTGTTCATAAAAAGGTTAGTACAAACACTCCGCAAGATAAACCTTTTTTTTTTTTTTTTAAACTTTGATTGAATGAATCCTTTATTTTAAACAAGCAAAAGAGACTGCTCGCTCAATCGGGAACGGCTGTCACATTCCCTAGTAAGCTGTGTGAGCCACACCTCTCCGCTCACTGGAAATGAAATAATCACAGTTTCACACACACACACACAGAGACACAGACAGAGACATGCCGGCATTCAAATAAGAACTTAACCCTTTCCAGGCTAAGTACCAAAAACTATCGGGACCCACAATCCTGACTAAACATTCTTATTAAATGATATATAAATGATATATATATTACATAACCATAGCAGAACAGGTACAATTATCCTGAAATAAGCACAAACTAACAGCATTGAGATTTAAACCTGCACAGGTTTAGAAAGACGACACTGTACATTCTTTCCTTCAGACACGCCCCCTGTCAGCTTTCACACTGTCTGTGCTCTAGGAAAACAGAATGAGGGAGAGAAGTCCTTGATTTTAAAGTAGCGTTTTACGTCTTCTTTCTTCCTTTCTTAATACTATTTTCTTAACCGGTAAACTGTCACAAATTACCCAACAGAATAATCTCACATTTATAACAGAAGGGAAACTCGTGGTTTCAACAGAGAACAAAAAACAGATACACAGTAGGACAGACAATACACCAAACGCTTCCTCCGTTTCGCGACCTAGACGCAGTCACCCGGCTAGGAACTGCGCTAGTCCAGAGTCCACTCTCGCTTGGTCCGTGCTGCCAGACCTCTCATTCACACTTCATTCACACAGTCATGCTAGCAACGTATCTCAGAATGCATTCCTTTCTATCTATTCTGACTAGTCTTATCCAATTTCCCAATTACAAAAAGGATGGGGGTTTCACCCGGCGAATACCCATGTGGGGTTACTCGGCCCTTCCTTGAGAGGTGATCATGCTCTCTTACCAATTCCCAATATCTCGAGATTACAAATTCCAAGTTCCTGTCTGTTCTGACTAGGCTGAATCATGATTCTCTATAACAGCTGTACCTCGCGAATACTCATGCAAGGATTTTCAAACAAAGACTTAAGTCTTACCAAACAAGAATGACGATGGCTTCGCCTTGCGCATACTCATGCAAGGGTAATAGGACCGTCCTTGAGAGGGGATCAGTGCTCTCATTACCAAATTCCAAGTTCCAAGTTCTCGAGATTACAAGTTACAAATTCTTACCAAAGTTTCAAACTGCAGTTCTAACTCATCTGTCTAGACAGGTTTTCAAAACTATACTTACCAGATCTGGTTCCCAAGCTTCTGAGTTGGATCCTGGACTCCCCCGGGTCGGAGGTGTTGGCCAGCTGGATTCAGTGCCTGCCGAGGCCAGGCAGAACTCCCTCCGATTCAAGAGGATCGGTGGGCCCAGGGAAATTCCCCTGCGTCGGATTGGCATGGTTCCAACTGGACCAAACCTCAAGGCGAATTACGTGGATTTATTCACTTGAACACCATCCACCACTCGCACTTCCTGGCCAACGCACCAAGAAATGTAGCAGCAGATAAGCATGCAATAAATAAAACCAGGAGTCGTTTCAAGGATCCAAGCCAGTTTAATGTGCACATGGCTCAAGCAATAAGCAAATTCAAAATGGCTGAGCAATGGTTTCTAGCAAAACAACAGCTTTTATAGCTTTCTTGTCCATTCTAAGCATAGGCAAACTTTTCATTGGTCCCAGTACCCCTCTCACCCATCTATTGGTCCCGGTACTGATATGGCTACCCAATCGGGACCCTGGTCTGGGCTCAGCACCTGGTTGCCCCCCTTCTAGTCCCAATTACAATGGTCAGTGTCTCTAACTTGTTACATCTCTCCTCCAAGGTCGCTTAGCTTGTTAAAACATATGGGAAGCAGGGCACTGTAACCTTGCTTTTTGCAGAGTTAATTAATTCCATAGAAGCATAGCACACCTTATCAGTACCAATTAAACTTGTTTTTCTATATTTTCTAAGTTTCGTTTCTGCTTAGCTATGTTCAGTTAAACTGAGTTAAGTTTCAATTCTATGGTGTCATCATTCAGGGGGGTTTTCATTCCTCTGGGCCTAACTACAGGCTTCAGTTACAGGTCAAGCTGCTTAGGCCTGTCTGCTTAGTTCAATTAGCATGGATCATAGGCCGTCGCCTACCACACAACTACATGCCCATTATTATCAATCTGTAAACAACAATTACTTAAATTCAACTTTCCACATACCCCACCTTCAGCTGCTAACAAATAATCTAAAGCTAAACGATTTTGATAAATGGCTGTGCGCATTTGCGTACTTTGCTTAGCCAAAAGAGTTAATGCTTTACTAGTTTCATTGGTTATTATTTCAACAACTGCTTGCAAACGTATTATTCGATTAATCATATAAACAGGGGTACGATATCCCCATGTCCCATCCTGCTCCCAAGTAGCAGGTCCATAGTATGAGATAATTCTCTCAGGTGGCCATTCTTCGGATGTTGCATCCCATTTGTCCCATTGGCCTATTTTCAAGGCCTCCTTTAGCTGTCGACTTCTATACACAGGATATCACAGTTGTTCTCCCTGGGATGTAGCAAAAGAAAAAAGGAAGGTCGTATGGTTCCCAATACACATGCGCCTCCCCAATGGTGAGGGAGCCTAGCATATGCTCGGGTTCCGCAAATCCAGTACAGTCCAGGTGGTGCTTGCCAGGAATTATATGCTGCTAAGTTAGTCCAGATACTGGCAAGTTTGGGGAAACTGACTAGAGGATTGGAGGGTTCTGTAGCGTTGACTCCTAACCACCAAGACGTCTTCTTAGTGGTACTGTTGTAGAATGTTTGATTGAGACAGACCAGCTGCCCCACTTCCATATTAAACAGCGGTCCATAGCGAGCAAAGCATAAGTTACCCACAATGGAGTGGGCCAATACCCATTCACTCGTTGTATTATGTATGTCAGTCTGATTATATGAAACAGAATAGTTCAGTTCTTGTGCCTCCCAAGGCCATTGGTCTCCCATCTTAGTTCCTCCACAAAATAAACAGTCTGAGATGTGGAGACTAGATGCTACAGCTCCTGCTAGCTCAAGGAACAAGTTCTGGGAGGTAGGAGGAATTTCGAACTCGGCTTTCATGGCCTCATAGAAGGAATGATGTATACGATAGGGTGAGGATACATGGGTCTTGGTGTTTAATTGTAGATACAGGATAGTTCCAGGATCTACACTTCCTCCTGCTATACGCAATCCAAATTTGTATCCTTGCTTCCATTGGCTAGGGTTAATTATGAGAAGCTGCAGAGGATTACAGGCACCTTTCTGGCATTTCTTGGGCTCAGGTAAGCTGATCTTCATCAGACTGCCTTTGCGATTATCACCATCTCGTCCCACAGGTGCATTCTTCAACGTAGCAAAATATACGCAGTCCCACTTTGGGCAGAAGTAGTCATGTTTAGATGCAATGGTGTAAGTGGTGGTTGGAGAGTTCTTTCCTGTACACCATCCCCATCCGTAGGCTCCTTCTGGACACATATATTTATCATCATGGTAGTATGCTCGCTCCCATGACCCACATCTGTGGTAAGCATTTCTGTTAATTGCCTCACAAGCATCAAAGTTCAGGATAATGGATTTTGTGGGGTCTGCAAGGGGTTTTGTTGCATTTATGATGGCTCCATCTTCATCATTCCAGCGGATTTCAAATGTATAATAAGAAGGGTTTTGTCGGGGGTTATAACAAGTCTTACTTTTTCCCTTTGTACAAATATTCAGTTCGGTGCCATTATAAATACACCGGCTGACTGTGCCGGTGCAAGTATAGTAGGAATGATAGAGCAAAGTCTGAGTAATCTTTTGTCCCGTTCGGGTGGTAGTTATGCAGGCTGCACAAGGGGGTAAGGCAAAAGTCTTTTCCAGGATTCCCAGGACCACCACTCCCACAAGGCAATAGTGGAAGAACATTGTGATTACAGTCTTTGGAGGTCAACTGGAAAGTTGGGTACGATGAACTTGTTAAGTTTTCTTCCTTTTTTTTTTTTTTGCTGCGATGGTCACCCTAGCGTGACGAAAATAGATTCCGAAGCTTCTTTATAGTGCCGGTTGCCTCCGCAATGTAAGTCGCAATGGAGTCTCGGGATCATTCACTGACGTCCATTGGTCAGGATCAGGAGCAGCTGCCGGCTTTACTCGACTGTGGTGGATCTAGGGTTCAAATTCTGCAACTTTCACTGCAGTGGGGGTTGACAGAATGACGACATATGGTCCCTTCCAATGCGGCACCAGCGGGGTCTTTCTCCACTCTTTCACCCACACGGACGTTCCTGGCTTGAAGGGATGCAGAGGCTCAGTCAGGTTGATGGGTAGTCGATCTTGCACCCACGTTTGAAGATTCTGCAAAACAGAACCTAAATCCAATAGTTCTTGTCTAGTTATTTCAGATCCTATCTGTCTCATATCTCCTTTTATTCCCTGCACTATGGGTGGAGGTCGCCCATACAGAATCTCAAAAGGAGAAACTCCTAGGGACGGTGGGAGCAGAACATATCCTAAGAAGGGCTATAGGGAGAACTTGGAGCCACTTTAGGTGTGTTTCTTGACAAAGCTTGGACAACTGAGTTTTCAAGGTTCTATTCATACGTTCCACTTTTCCTGAACTCTGGGGTCTGTAAGCAGTGTGTAACTTCCATTGTATTTGCAAAGCTCGAGCTAACTGTTGGGTCACTTGGGATACAAACGATGGTCCATTATCTGACCCTATAGTCAATGGTATTCCGAATCGAGGAATGATCTCATAAAGCAATACCCTAGTGACTTCTCGGGCTTTCTCAGTTCGGGTGGGATAGGCTTCCACCCATCCCGAAAATGTACAGACTAACACTAACATATAATGATACCCATTTGTACGGGACATGTCAGCAAAGTCTACCTGTATATCACTCATTGGGGTCATCCCTACTGACTGAACTCTTGGGGGTGAAATGGGACCTTGCTTAGCATTATTCTTAGCACATATCAGACATTGCTGGGCCACCGAGGCAGTCAGGGATCCTAGTAGTGAAATGCAGAAATGGGGTCTCAGAGCCTTTTCCATTGGTGTTTTCCCATAATGTGTGGCTTGGTGAAAAGCTTGAACAAAGGCTGGCCCTAATGCTTCAGGGATGACTGTAGTACCTGGAGGTGGACTACCTTCTGGGGGTGGCAGCACTATCCAACCTTGTTCTGTCAAGACTCCTCCCTCCTTTTCACAAAAATAGTCTAACTCTCTTGTAGTGTATTGGGGTGCCCAGGAACTAAGGGGCACAGGGAATAGAGCTGCTTGCATTACAGTATCTTGGGTCCTAACATGTCCTGTGGTGGCTGCCTTCCGGGCCGTGGCATCAGCAAATCTATTTCCTCGGGTGACTTCTCCTGTTCCTGCCTGATGACCTCGGCAGTGCATGACTGCCACCTATTGGGGGCCCACACAGCATCTAATAACATCAATATCTCGGGCCCATACCTAATGGACTTACCCCCTGAGGTGATCAACCCTCGTTCTTTGTACAAGGCTCCATGTGCGTGCAAAGTGGTGAAAGCATATTTGGAATCTGTGTACACATTTAAACGGAGTCCTTCTCCTAATGTGAGGGCTCTGGTGAGGGCTATCAATTCAGCTTTCTGTGCAGAAGTTCCTGCGGTCAGGGCTGAGGACTCAACTACCAGATCAAGGGTCACCACTGCATATCCAGCACAACGATGTCCATTGATGACCAAACTGCTTCCATCCACAAAGAAAGTCCGTTCAGGGTCCTCTAGAGGGACATTGGTCAAATCAGGGCAACTTGAGAATACAGTGTCCATGGTTTCTAAACAGTTATGATCAGGGGGCCCAGGATCAATTGGGAACAATGTAGCGGGGTTCAAAGCTTGACTGACTTTTAGCTGTATCTGGGGTTTTTCGCACACCATGCTCTGATATTTCAACATTCGTGCATTAGTTAATCAGAAGTTTCCTTTGTGTTCCATGAGAGTCAGAACAGAGTGTGGTACGGTGACTTGAAGAGTTTGTCCCAGTGTGAGCTTATCTGCTTCGCCCACTAGGAGGGCTGTCGCTGCAACAGCTCTCAAACAAGGGGGCCATCCTTTTGCAACTACATCCAATTGTTTTGACAGATAGGCTACTGGTCGTTGCCAAGATCCAAAAAATTGAGTCAGTACTCCCAACGCATTTCCTTGTGACTCATGGACAAAAAGATGGAAAGGTTTCTGAACATCTGGAAGACCTAAAGCTGGGGATGACATTAGGGCACTTTTCAGAGACCGAAATGCTGCATCCTGTTCAGGTCCCCATTCTGGTGGAGACTTTTTCATTCCCTTGGTGACTTGGTACAATGGTTTTGCTATCAGCGCAAAATTGGGGATCCATATGTGACAGTACCCCGCGGCCCCCAGGAAGGCGCTTACTTTCCTCCTAGTGGTTGGAGTAGGGATACTACATACAGCTTCTTTGCGTTCTGGTCCCAGACGTCGTATCCCACTAGACAACTGGAATCCTAGATACTTGACTTCAGTTCAGCATAGTTGTGCTTTGGCTCTTGAGACTTTGTATCCAGCCTCTTTGAGAAGGTACAAAAGTTCACTAGTAGCTTGTAGACATTCACTTTCTGAGTTGGTGGCTATGAGCAAGTCATCTACATACTGAAGAAGAACCCTCTTTCCTGGGTCCACTGGGTAACTTGAGAGATCTTGATTCAGGGCAGCACTGAAGAGAGTAGGTGAATTCTTGACTCCTTGGGGTAATCTGGTCCAGGTGAGCTGGCCCCGCCTTCCTGTTGTGGGGTCTTGCCATTCGAAAGCGAACAAAAGTTGACTAGTGGGGGCTAAGCGTACACAGAAAAAGGCATCTTTCAGGTCCAGGACAGTGAAATGAGTAGCCTCAGCGGGGATCAGTCCCAAGAGAGTATAAGAGTTTGGTACTACAGGGTGTATAGTTTCAACTGCATCATTCACTCGCCTTAGGTCTTGTACTGGGCGGTAGTCCCCTGTCCCAGGTTTCTTAACTGGGAGAAGGGGAGTGTTCCAAGGTGACTGACATTCCTTGAGAAATCCATACTTCAGCAGTTTCATCAAATGGCTGTGGATTCCTTCGATGGCTGGTGGAGGGAGAGGATACTGCTTCACATGCACTGGTTCCACTCCTGGCTTGAGGGTGACAATGACAGGGGCTATGTTCTTCGCTAGGCCAGGTGGATTATCTTCTGCCCATACTTCAGGTGGGGCTATAAGGTTGGTAGGTATACAGGGACTAGTTGACTTTATTGGGGGTACACTATAGAACCGCCACTCTTCTTCTTGGGGAACAGTGAGCACCATCATTCCAGCAGGCTTTGGGTTCACAGTCATTTTCATTTCTCTCCCTTCAGCAAAAGATATCTGTGCCTGGAGCTTAGCAAGCATGTCTCGGCCCAGTAGTGGAATAGGGCATTCAGGCATATACAAGAACTGGTGTGTTATTTTCTGTCCCCCTAGTTCACACATGCGGTTCTGTAAGAATGACTTTGTGGCTTTATTTCCAGTGGCTCCAACAATGGTAACAGATCGAGAGGAAAGAGGAGCTACTGGCTTGGCTACTACTGAATGTTCTGCTCCTGTATCTACCATAAAATCCATGTATTGGTCCCCTATCTTCAAACTGACCATAGGCTCCTGGGGACCCAGGGTGAACTTGGAGCCCGGTCTGGCCTAGTCTTCATCCACATCGTCCAAGTCATAGCCCGTTGCTACTGCCACTCCCTCAATGGCTTCCTCCCTCTCTTGCTGGAACTGTGCTCGGTTCATTCCTCCCCTCCTTCAAAATCGTCCTCCTGGTCTCCAGGGACTCCCTCCTCCCCTCGCGGGGGCGGAGTCCAGATGCGGGCATTCACTTCTACAATGTCCTTCTTCCTTGCAGTAGGCGCACTGATTCGCACCCAATTGAGGCCTTTCGCTTCCACGACCTCTTCCACATCCTCTGGTCCTTTGATTAGGAAAACCTCCTCCACGTCGTTCAGTTATGGCGGCAGCAAGAAGATCTGCCTTCTTCTTCATCTTCAGTTCACTTTCTCTGTCACGTTCATTTTCACGATTCACAAATACTTTCTGAGCGACTTCCATTAACTGTGCTGTATTCATGCCCGCAAATCCGTCCAATTTCTGCAATTTTCGTTTTATGTCTCTCTGGGACTGACTGACAAAGGCCGCATTTACCATGCGTAAATTCTCCTGAGCGGCGGGATCATATGGGGTATATAATCTATAAGCTTCAGACAACCGCTCATAAAAGGCCGCTGGGCTCTCATCTGGACCCTGGAGGACTTCCGATACCTTCCCGATATTCATGGCCCTCTGGCCTCCCTTCTTCAGGCCCTGCAATAAGGCCTGGCGAAATCTGGTTAGGGCCGCCGCCCCCTTTCATCATTCGGGTCCCACCCGGGATCTTCATTTGGATAATCTGCAGCAGCTGCTTATCCCCTGTAGAAGGGGGTTTATTCCTCCCCCTTCTACAGGGTTCTCTTCTAACCAACGGAGGGCTGCTTGCCCAATTTGCCCTTGCTCCTCAGTAGTAAAGAGGGTGGACAGGAGCTGGCAACAATCGGCCCAAGTAGGCTGATGGGTTTGCATAATGCTAGACATTAATTCTGTTAATTCCTGAGGCTTGGCTGTATAGGATGCATAATGTGTTTTCCAGTTTAATAAATCAGTAGTGGAAAAGGGCACGTAAACTAGGCTGGTTGGTCCTGGCGCCATCTGGCCCTGATCATTTAAAACAGGTATTCCAGGCACTTGGCGTAATGGCATTAGGTGTCCTGCTTTCTCCTTCTTCTTCTTGGGAGTTATGCTTCTTAAATCATAAGGCTCCCGGGCACAAGTCTCCTTGGTGGGTGACCCTGAACTGGCAGGAGAGCCTCCGCTTTCTACCTCGTCAGAGGACTCGGGTCCCCCCAACATGCTTGGGCCTGACTCGGGACTATCACTCGGGGTAGGGAGCTTCTTGGGCTGCTGCAGCGGCGTTTTCTGGGGCTCCTCATCTGGCTCCACTTCAGGCCGTGGTGCTGGGGGAACTAACTTGGGTACTGGGGTAACCTAGACAGGATATCAGGGGACTTTGGGGCAGAATACACAGGCAGCTTCTCCTCCTTAACTCTCCTGGTTCCCCTAGTGGTGGCTACAAATATTCTACAGCGTTCCTCATAGCAGCGCTTCATCCATGAGGGCTGCCGTTCACAAGCGCTTAACCAGGAATCTATATAGGGGAACTGATCAGGATACACTTTTTGTACAAGCTGATGAACTCGAAAAACTGTTTCTAAATCAAAGGTGCCCCCGCGGGGCCATGAAGCAGCTAACGCGGGCCACTCCCTTTCACATAACATTTTTAATCTAGACGGAGTCATTTTCATACCATAATCACCCGAAAATCCTTTACGGAAATTCTTGATCATGCATTCCAACGGAGTTTGCGTGGACTCCGCCCCTCCCATAATCTAAACGTAACTACATACACGTAATGACGTACAGGACAACGAACAATAAGGATAGGTAGTATGGCTGTAGGTAAGGGGTCCGTAAAGCCCACAGAACACTGGGGGGACAAACACCACTCGCTTCCTCCTTTTCGCGACCTAGGCGCGGTCGCCCGGCCAGGAACTGCGCTACTCAGGAGTCCGCTCTCACTCGGTCTGTATTTCAAGACCTCTCAATCACACAAGCAATCATATTTCAACAAGAAATCATTTTTCAAGTGTCCAGGTTTTCTGACTGACTATTTCAAACAAGAAGGGTCGATGGCTTCGGCTTCCGCTTTCCCTTACGCGGAGCTTACTAGGACCGCCCTTATGGGAGGTGATCAGGCTCCCTTGTCTCACACACACTCATGCGAGATTTTCCCAGTTAGTCTATACCAAATATACCAAATCAGTCCTGCGCATGCAAGACGTTGTCCCAGGCTGTACTCTCTGACTATTGAATCACAGAAATGTCTATTTACCGGATCCGGTTCCCGATACCACACCAGCTCCTGGGTTGGATCCTGGACTCCCCCCGGGTCGGAGGTGTTGGCCAGCTGGACCCGATGGCCCGCCGAGGCAGGCTGAACCCTCTCCGGCACAAAGGGGCCGGCGGTGCCTGAGGTCTCCCCCGCGGTCGGACAGACACGGTTCCAACCGGGCCAAACCTCAAGGCGAATTTCGTAGATTATTCACTTGAATACCATTTACTACTCGCACTTCCTGGCCAACGCACCAAGAATATGCTGCAGCAAAGTGCAATCAATGAATAAATCCAGGAGTCAATTTACAGGGTCCAAGCCAGTTTATTGTGCACAGGCCCAGTCAGTCAAAGCTTCAAAAGGAACTGAGCAAAGTTTTTACAGAGACATAGCCATTTATACCTCTTTTTTAGTTTGATACATGAGAACTTTCTATTGGTTCTAGCTCGATACATGCAAACTTCTCATTGGTTGCAACGCTCCCTGCACCTGTCCAATCAGAAATCCCTCCGGGGCCTAGCAACCAGCCCCCTCCCTTAGGATTGTTCTAACAATGCAGTTCTTGATTTTCATACTTCTCTACTGCAAGGTTATCCCTAGCTTCAGGAATGCATGTATTGAAACATTCCTTTCTTTTGCACACAAGAGAATAATGAAAGACTTATGAATTCATGTAAAACCTCTTATTAAGCAGTTTAAAACAGTTTTCTCATTTTTCACAGATTTTTGATTCTTTTCTAGCTATAATGGGAGTTAGGATCCAGGCCTAACTTACAGGCCTCAGGCCTAACTTACAGGCCTTTCATAGTAGCAGGCCATGCTAGGCCATAGCCTGCCACATTAGTAGTGGAATCTGGCGGGGAAGCGTTCTTCAAAGCTGTTAGTTGACCACCTTCAAGGAGGGAGACATTTGGCTAGCTTTGATACTGTAGTCAGATGTTGCTTGCTTTATACCTGGGGTCACCAACCTCCAGAGGGCCGCGGGCCGCACAGCCAACTACCGGGAGCCTCGCGGGCCGCCCCCGCGAAAAAAAACAACAAACGCAAAATTATGAAAACAACGAGAAGGGAAAAGGGCAGCGCAAGTAACTCACTCAAACCTCCGCCTGTAATGTCAGGAGCGCAGGGCCGCGGGAAGTCGGAGGGAGCCGGTTATTCGCCGGCCGCTGTGAGGCTCCCAGATGCAGGAGGAGGGGGGTGAAATTGAGGGAAGAAAAATCTACCTGCAAACGCTGCTGAAAAGAGCAAAGGGGGGAGGCGTCTTTCAGGCACTGACAACCGCCCACACCAGCGACTTTCCTAATGCAGTGGGGCATTATCCCACGTTCCCCTCTTGCTCCGTCTTCATATCCTTCGTTCCCCACCCTCCGCTACCATCCAGAATGGAGAGGCTGCCAGTTCTAGAGCATCCTGGAAGAATGACCAATCAGAGGGCGCCTGGCGTCAACGAGCCGCCTCCATAGGTCCAATCGGCACGGTTTGCCCCGCCTTTCTCGGTAGCTCTCCACCTGCAGGCAGGTCGTTAAAATAGGTTGGTGCAGCTGGTGGAAAAAAAGTGCTGTGTGTGGCATTGCGGAGATGCTGCAGTTGTGTACTTTTCAAAAATAGGCTATTGGTCGCGTTGTAAAAGTTCCTAAATGCAGATATTTTGTGCACAAAGTGCACTTTTGCAAAGTCACTTCACAGTCATGCCGCGGGCCGCAGATACAATGACGGGAATCCTTGGCGGGCCGCACGTAATGTTAACCGGGGTAGAGCCTCGCGGGCCGCACGAAGGGACCTCGTGGGCCGCATGCGGCCCGCGGGCCGCAGGTTGGTGACCCCTGCTTTATACTATATGGGAAATCCAGGATCGGTTTAAAAGTTCCCTCTCTAAACTGAGTCACCTGACAGCTTACAGTTCCACCCATCAACAGCAGGATTGAGCAAGAAGGCATTTGGTAGAAGTTAGTTGATCAGGGCCGCGTGTGTGTGCGCACGCCTCCTCGGCTTAAGTGGTTGCAAGCAGCTGAAATAGCCATCAGACTGAGAGGAGATGAAGAAAGATGCAAAATATAAAAGACCAGTGGGACCACCAAACCTAGGGATATAATGTTCACTAATTTTTCACATAAGCAATAGTACCCAGAAAAGAAACGCAGAAGGAGGCTTCTGAATCTCTGCGTGCTGCACTCTGAACTTACAAGCTGGTCCTGTTATGACACAAAGAGGAAGTCTGAATCGGAAGAGTGGGACCAGTTCCATTTTCAAGTGCAGCATGCAGGGATTTAGAAGCTTCACTCCACAGCTGCACTTCTCTTTTATTACCATTGCTGCCACTGCCAGTCCCGGAAACAGATAGTACTGGCAGGAGATCGGAGTCCAGCTTTTTGGGGGCATTTTCTGATACCCTCCAGAGTTTGGTGCTCTAAGTGCCCACTTCGTTTTTCTAATGTTAGCACCAGCTCTGCTGCTAAATGAACTTTTTATGTTGAGGCATTTAGAGGCATGTTTACTAATACTACTACTACTGGTCATTTATATAGCGCTACAAGGCGTATGCAGCACTGCATAGGTACATGCAAAAGATGGTCCCTGCTTATCAGTGTTACAATCTAGTCAAGACAGACAACACAACAGCTGAGGACAAGGGTACTTCTAGGGAATGGTAAGGAGACACATAGGAGACTAAGCGGATCAGGATCCAAAATCAGTGGATCCAAAGAGGTGAGCTTTTAGCATGGATTTGAAAAAGGCCAGAGATGAAACCTGATGTATAGACTCAGAAAAGTTAATGAAGTTATCACTACTACTACTACTACTAATCATTTGTATAGCACAACAAGTCATACATAGCACTGTTAAATGCTACTATGTCCATAGATATAAAAGGGTCGTGGGCACTTAACACACCTTAAATTCATTAATGCACATTAAAACTTTTAATAATATGTCACTTTATGGAATAAGACATGTTGCAGTTTTGGGTTAGTTCACTCACACAACCACATATTGTTGGGAGGTCATGATTTATATTCGCATCACTTTGGTGTCAAATATGGGTGGAAAAAGGTTTTATGAGAACTTGCAACTTTACACTTAAATTGATTTACTGCTTTTGTAAAAATATAGTGAACATTGTATCTGTCAGTTTGGTGGTCCTGCTGGTCTTTTATATTCCTTGCTGAAATTTAGTGAGTTCATTGGGTAATTAATTGCTGCTGAAAGAAAAGCAAAATCCCATCCTGACAGAGACAACAAGGAACTGGGAAACCCAAAACTAGAGAAGGTGACTAGCTTTAGCCTTTGAAGCCACTGAGAGAGACAGGAAATGGAGAAAATGTAGGTCTTCCCCAGCAACTTCAGGGGATACAGAAAAGCAGGCAATGTGCCAGAGAGAGAGAGAGAGATGCTCAAAAGACATGAGAGGCAGGGAGAAAGAGGGCCCCTGATGGATTTTTTCTATATGTTTTCTAAATTGAAAGAGTTCATTCCTTGTCTTCCTTCTCTGTCTGGTCCATGATGGCACAGTCCTGGAGCAAGTTCTGGATGAACTTGCAATGTGCATGGTGAGCACCATTGCTGCCTTGTACATAATCAAGTCCTGGAGAAGGACATCTTTGATGCAGTAGAGATTCTCCAAGCATCTTAGATGGCTTCCCATGTACATATCTGTAGGAGCCATCCTAGAACATCAACAGATGGTTTGTATACTTTCTTGGAATTTGTTGTCAATGGTCTTCAGTAGGCCCTGTGCAAATGACATTTCTGAAACAGATGAAGGTCTATTTTTATTGTACTGAAATCCTTTGGGCTGATTCTGCTGAGACTTCTCACATACATGAATGCCTTGTTGTTCAGGCTTCCCTGTATGGCCATCCATATGATGTCTCTGCACGTTTCAGTTTCTTGGATTTGATAACTTGTCACATTATGGAGCAAGTGGCTTCTGGTTAATTACTCAAAGGTTCCATAGTGGTGTTGGTGTAGATCAGCTGGTTGGTGTTTGTTGGTGCAATGTTGTGTAGTCTGAATTCCTTTATAAACTTGTTCCACCTCCAGTTGTAGAACATTGAACTTTAATTTGCCCAGCTTCTCCCAGGGAATAAAGAAGAAACAGGGCACCCATTATTTTATTTTATTTTTATTTATTTAGACAGTTTTGTATACCACCTTATCCTTCAATCAAAGTGGTCACAACACAATTGGGGGATACATTTAACACGAGGGGATATGAGACACTCACTAATACTTACACGGAACATGGGCAATGGAGGGTTAATTGGCTTGCCCAAGACCACAAGGAGCACCTGTGGGACTAGAAACCCCAGTCCTTCCGGCCCAAGATTGCTGGCCTCTAGTCCTTAGAGCTGCTTCTTGGAATGATTCTGATGCAATTACAAACAAAGAAACATTGAAGCATGATGGCAAGATCAGGGACTTCTTTTTTCACTTTATGTATTTCTTGAACAGTGCTACATGTTTCACATGATCCATCTTAGCATTCCATATAAAGGGAAAAATCATACTAGTCTTGACCCTACCATGTTGCTTGATGAGGTCACATCTACACTGTGTATTTGAGCACAGGGAGAGCCTCATTTTTAAACATTAAGACCTTTCCCTTGAACGGTAATTTTATCGATCATCATTGTCATAGTAGCAGAGCATGAGCAGAGTGGCAGATCTCTTATTAGCTCTCAATTAGCAACAGCATCTTTTAGGATAAGTTCTTCAAAGCAAAGTTTTCAATGATTTAATCCCTGTCTAGGTTATTCTTTCTGTGCTATCACAATTTCTCTGGAAAACGGTGGAAACTACAAACTCAATGATAGTAAGTTTAATGGAATAGCTGTTAAAGCAGAGGCTAGTGCTATTTCTGGAATTCAATAAATTACTGGATCTGAGGCAGTAGAGTTTTACTAGCGATAGTCTTGTCATATGAGTCTGATCAATTTCTTTGATTGGGTGTCTAGAGAGTTGGATCAGGGATGTGTGTAGATTTCAGCAAGTATTTTGACACTTCTGCATAGGGAACTTACAAATAAACTGAGCATTCTTGGTATGGGTCCTAATGTGACCAACTGGGTTAGAAACTGGTTAAGAAGAATAATGGAAATGGAGTCCACTCTAAAGAAAGGGGCATTATTCCCGGAGCAATAATCTGTAAGTTGTTATCCATCAGGAAGACTTGGAAACACCACTGCTTAACCCTGAGAGTGAGCTACAAGGAATGGAAGTGCCCTCTGAGATCCCACTGATTGCTTGACCTCAGATTGAGCACTGAAGATGACAGAATGTTGGCTTGATGGGCTTTTGGTCTGACCCAGTACATTGGAAGCAAACGAGCAGGGACACAAACAAATGTCTCAAATAATAATTATAAGCTTTCTATTGTCTGGTACATTTGTTTGTGTAGTTATTGTTTACTGCTGCATTGCCTTTACTCTCCTTCTCCTTTGCTTCCACCTTTATGACTGTGCAGGGTTCCTCCTCCCTTTAGTTTTTTTGGCACATTTTATGTTAACCCTTGACACATTAGATACCATTGTGTGTCAGGCGTAAATTGGCGATTGGGGTGTGGATCCATAACTGTAAGCGCACTAATGCTGGTTTCTCCAAGTAAGCCGCCATGTCCTAACTGGTTAGTTATTGTGACGTGAAGGCACATTTTACAATGGGACATCCAAGTGCAATCTGGGACGTGAAAACCAGAACGTCTGAAAAAATGCAGGCACGTGCAAGTTTGGGCACGATTTCAGAAACATGCATGTGCCCGATAGGGACATCTACATAGACGTCCCTTAGCATCTCAGAACTTGGAATCTAACAGCATAATGGTAAAAGTAGTGAGTTGGGAGTGGGGTGGCTAGGGGTCAAATCCCAGTGTGTGTCTTTGTGATCTTAGGCTAGTCACTTCACTCTCCATCTTCTCTGGATGTTTAAGGCCAAAACAAGCACTTTCCTGATGCCTATTCATGCCTGTAGCAGGTATAAACGTGGACGTACCCGCAAACATCCCCGTTGTTCCTGAAATCGAATGGAGATATGTAAGTCCATAGCACCTCTCCGGACATTCCTCCACCATGTTCCCTCACTCACTTGGACATCCCTGCACCAGAGATGTCTGTAAACATCGTTTGTGGAATGACTGTGGAGATGTCTCCATGATTTTGATGTCCACGTGCATGTCTTCAGATGTCCTACATCATGACTAAGCCTTTTAAAATGACTTTCTTAGTTACTGGGTAGTTGGGAAGAGGACTGAAAATGAAATCTCATTGAATGGCTTGCAATTTTTGCCAAGAACAATGGCAGACTATCTGCAGCAATGGAAATACATCTTGCTGAATTACAATGAGCATCATGCACAGCTCTACACATCTGATTCATTCTTCTTTTTACAAGACTTCTGAATAACATGTGGGACTAGGACTGCCCAAGACCAGCATTGCTTATATTCTCTACTGACTGAAGAGAGGCAGGAGGGGAAAGGAGCTGGGGGCAAAGGAGTGTTCTGAAGAATGAAAAGAAAGGGGAGTGGATACTTGCAGGAGAAGCTGAAGACTGAGGAAAGACGCCAAGGGAGATACATAGAATAGAGATCCTGGGTGAACTAGGCAGAGGCAGCAGAACATTTTTTAACTGGAGTTGTCTAGTTCAACTCTTAAGCTCTGTAGTTGTTGAGCTGAGAAAAATATTGGTCAGTCCATGACCCCAGTGGCCCACCTCATTCTGATCCCTATGATTTGGAGAGGAGATTGGTGGGGGCTGTGGCATGGGGAAAGCACCAGGAAGATGGAGTATGGAGTTGGAAGGGGGAGAAAATGATGGTGAGAACATAGAAGAGCTGGGATAGGGAAACTAAGAAGGGGGAGAACTATGGTGGTAGTGAATGTAAGTGACAAATGTGCAAGTGGGTGCATGCATGTCAAGGTTGTGAGTGTGTTTTGACCACACATGCAACAGAGTGTGGTCCATTTGTACAATAGGATGAAAGTCAGAGAACCGTGATGATAGCTCACATATTGTGATGTGACAGTGACTCTTCTTGAAGTACATTTTTACATTCTCCATCAATACGCTACAACATGCTCTGTAATCAAGAGGAGTATGCCTCTGTGAGAGATAGGCTTTGTGGAAGTAATTTTACAATTTTATTAATATATGTATGTGGTAATTTACACACGTTAATGGTGTCTTATAACAACTAGCATACTATACATGTGTTGGTATGAAGGCGCATCCTTTACAAGTAGGTGTAGCCAGGGGTGCTCAATTTCAGTGGAGCGTGGGAGGAGTTTGTAAGTGTGCACTTTGATTATAAAATACCTTAATTTGCATGCATACTTGCAAATGTTACTCAGGTTTATTTACACTTGCTGTAGAGCACCTGAATTTAAGGTGAGATCTCTGTCACTTGCCTTTATAAGATAGGCTTAAAATAGGCCCATATTTGCTGCCTTAATCTAAGCATCCTGTTATAAGATTACCCTCTGTGAATACACTTGCTCTTTTTTGCAGTGAGCATGGGCAAGAATACAACCAATCAAAGAAAAATATTCAATTATTACTCTTTGTCGGAGAGTTTAGGGGTACAGATGGGAGACAGGTCCCTCTACACTTCAGCACTTAAACTCCCCGCCCCCCCTCCCCCCCCCCCCCCACATGCAGGGCTGGTGCAAGGGTACTGGGCACTCTAGATGACCTTAAGCCTTATACCCCATTCTGAGATCATCCATCCTGCAACAGTCCTGTAAAGATATATAATTGGTACATCATATTTTAAATATTAAACTTTACTTTGTATGTGTACATGTGCTCATGCACCCTTCAGGTAAAAGATTGTGCTACTGGTTCTTTGAATTTGTAGAGCTATCAGGATCTATTGTTTTGTTTTGACTGGTGCAGCGTTTTGCCACCTCTCAGAAACTGCTTTCCTAGGTGGCTTCCTAGTCTTGCCTTATGGTTGGGCCAGCCCTGTTTTCAGAGATGCACCCGGGTGTCAGGTCTCAGTCCAACTGTTTTGAGTTCACTCTGCTTCTATAGAAGCACAAGAACAAAATGTCACATCTTCTACAGTATGTTGCAGATTGGTAGCTGGAAGATGAACAGCAACACTTGGCCCCCTGAAGATGACGTTGGTATCAATGTCGAGTCTTGACATATATCACATTATAAGACTTTTAGCTAAGTATTTTTTAATCTATACTTTGGAGTAAGTTTATAAGGATCTGACTAGATTTACATGCTAACTTAATGTGCAAATTCCAGTAGTTAAGTCTATGTGCATAAGCAGCCTCTAAACTACCAGCTAGCATGAAAGTACAAATGTAGTTTCCATCGCCTGTAGTTTATCTGTAGGCATGCACATGGGCGGCATTTAGGTAGAGCATGGGCGGTGTGAACAATTATAGGCATACATTATAAAATTATTTAATTTATGTGTGTAATTTCAAATAGTAGGCGTTGTTGTTTACACCAGATCTAAGGCTGCCATAAACACTATTCTATAACCGAAATGCTTCTGAAATAAATTCAGTCACATTTTACTAAGTCTGGGTCGCTGAGAACGAAAATGATCCTTGAAATTGTTGATTGGCTCTAGTTTTTAATTTACACTAGTGGGTTAATACATACAGACTTGACTTCGGAAGCGTTAAGGATATGTGAATTATAATGGTAAGGGATCTCAATTTAAACCATGAATTACTAAAATACATGCACATCTTTGACTGGATTTGTGATAAATCTATGTTTTTGATTGGACAGTACTTGCTTTTCAGGTAAAACACTTAGGGGCATGTTTACTAAAGAACGCTATTTGCACCGCGTCCCGTTATCGCGCAGTAAGGTACATTACTGCGCGATAATGGCGCTTTAATGTGCGATAAGGTACCTTATCGCGCATTAAAGCGCCATTATCGTGCGGTAATGTACCTTACCGCACGATAACGGGATGCGGCGCAAATAGCGTTCTTTAGTAAACATGGCCCTTAATGAATGATGCAATTTGAAGGTGCTGTTGCATCATGTTATTTCTAGAAGTCGTAGTAACATAGTAAATGACGGCAGATAATGACCAGTATGGTCCATCTAGTCTGCCCAGTAAGATGGCAGGAATAGGTGCACCTGCCACTCTGTGCAGGCCACCCCTCCCCATGTCTTTGTTTAGGGGTGAACCCACCGCTCCATGTAGGACACCCCTATTTGTTGAGAAATTAGATGGTTCCGTTTATTTTGATTTTATACTGTTGCTGTAAAGGGATCCACTGTGTCTGTCCCATGCCAAGTCATAGATGACGCAATCCTAGCTCAGCTTATTATATCACTTTGCAAAGAAAATTGCGCAACATTTCTTTAATGAACATGATGTGTCAGTATTAGTTTGGCTGTAGACCAGTCTTCTCGGTGTTTGATTTTTTTTCCATTTAGCTAAAGTGAGAGATGCCTCGTAATAGTTTGAACAATGCAGATCACTTCTGCTACATTTGTGGTGAAGTGACTTTTGCATTACAAAATCACAGTATATCTGCTTTCATTAAGAAAGTCTCCACTTTTACTTTGGCTGCAAGATTAGAGATCAGGACAAGAGCTGGGCCCTACACATATGCTGCAACACTTGTACAACAAATCTTTGTCAGTGGTTGAATAGAAAAAGGAAATCAATGCCTTTTGCAGTGCCAATGATTTGGAGAGTGCTGACAGATCATATCAGCAATTGTTACTGCTTCATGGTGCCCAGGTCCGGCCCATGGGTTTCTGCCACACCCCCGTGCCGACCCTGCTTAGCCATGCTGGCACCGATTCTGTCTTGAGGAGGGAGGTGGGCCGCAGGCGTGACAGCAGCAATATTTTAAAAGTGGCAGCTTTGTGCTACTGCTTTGTTGCCTGTAGCAGGCCATGTGCTTCAGAACACATTGCCTGCCACTTCTGACCCCCCTCCAACAGTGAGTTGCATCAGAAGGAGATCAGAAGCGGCAGCCATGTGAGGACTTTAGGTCAGAATCTTTGTGATATGGAAGCATATGGCCTGCCACATGCAAGAAAGCAGTGGCACAAAGCTGTCCACCTGGGTCAGCAGCCCTAGGCAGCTGCCTGGTTCACCTAGTTGACAGGTCGGCCCTGATGGTGCCTCCTGTTGGGAAAGGCTTGTCGAAGAAGAAAAAATGGACTGTGCAGTATCCAAACATTCCATCAGCTTTATGTCCAGTACCCTACGGAGAAGGACTCCCGGTTCCTGATGCTCCAGAATCATTCTCATTTGAGTCGGAAGAGGAAGAGAATGAAATGTCTGGTCCCGAACCATCAATATCACAAGACCCAGATTTTCTCCATCCTCCTCCTCTGTACCAGATCTCATAACACAAGGTGAACTGAATGACTTTGTCAGGGATTTTTGAACTACCTAAGAGTAAGGCAGAGCTGTTGGGCTCCAGAGTGCAGCAGTGGAATATCCTGCCAGCTGATGTTAGGGTTTCCATGTTCTGTGAACATCAAAAGGATCTTGTTACATTCTTCTTCACAGAAGGCGATCTTGTAGCCTGCAATAACATTGATGGTCTGACGGCAGCCCTGAACATCATTCATTATCCAGATCAGCAGAGACTGTTTATCGATTCATTGAAGACGAGACTTAAAGCTGTTTTGCTGCATAATGACAATGTTTTTCCATTGATTCCAGTTGGTCACGCAGTCCATATGAAGGCAACCTATGACGATATAAAACAGCTGTTGAGATGCATAAACTATGACCAACATCAGTGGCAGTTTTACGGTGATTTGAAAGTTGTTGCTCAGTCTGCAGACTGAATGCACAAAGTACTGCTGTTTTCTCTGTGAATGAGATAGTCGTGCCAAAGATACCCACTACATCAAGAGAGATTGGCCACTCTGACAGTCTTTGGAGCCTGGAAAGAAAAGTTTGCAGCATCTACCACATTAACTTGGGTCTAATGAAAAATGTTGTCAAGGCCATGGAGAAAACAAAACCAGCTTTCAAGTATCTCAGTGGGAAATTTCCAAGACTAAGGAGGTCATTCACGAACGTGGGTTGCAGGGCTGCACATTCCAGTGGGACGTGCAGTCCCACAAGCTGCCTGGACCCTGTTTCCCCTCCTGCCCTCCCCATACGTCTTGTGCTGTAAGATGTGGAGAGCCTGCATGGTCTAGGCCGAGTCGGGGCAGGCCAGCCCAGCAGCACGTACAGGGCGATTCAGGTCATGGCCCTGTATGTACTGCCAGGCCTGTAGGGATGCACTGTTTATATCACCTCAGAGGTGGTATAAGCAGCGAAAACCCAATGATCGGGCCCAGGTTACCAGGGTGGTGGGATCCCCACAGCCTGATCCAGGGCACGGCAGCCCAGCCATGGGTTAGGCAGTGGAGAAAAGGGGGGCTGCACCTCAGATGATGTCCCTACAGGTGTCAGGGGCATACCGGGCCATCCACAGGCCTGATTCTGGATACTGCAGGAATGTTTGGTTCCTGCGGTCTAGAATCTGATCCAAACGGGCCCATTTTGCCTGGGGACAGCCCAGACATGCCCCTATGGGAATCGGGCTCCATGTGAAGTTAATATCAAGTATCATTATCACAACAATGCAATATCAAACTTAAAAAAAAAATTAATTACTAACCTGTACTTAAATTCTCAAGGATGTACAAACTACCTCAAAAAGTGCCAATATAATTATAAATTATAAAAATTCACTTTATTCATTTTATTAATTTCATACATGTATTTTTTTAATTACATAATAACCATCAATAAATGTTCATATATATGAACAATCTCACGCAATAAAAATACATACAGATAGCTACAAAAATACTACAATAATCATATTAACTTACAAATCACAATTCAATACATCACAATTCAATTATATGCCAGTTACCTGCAGTCCAAAACCCTTATAACAAATGCTGTCATTAGCCCCATGCCTAGCCACTTCCCTATGGGGCAGTCTCATCTTATAGAATTCATCTCCCCAGCAGAGAAATACATCTCTGACCTTATTTCATCAATCAACACTACCACAGCACCTAACGATCCATGTCCAGCCTACTGGATCAGGACGCTGCGCAAAGAACTTAGTCCTACCCTAGCTCATGTCATGAAGCTCTTTCATTTGCATCTGGAGTTTTCCCTACCTCGCTTAAACAAACCTCCATCCGTCCTCTCCTGAAAAACAATCGACTGGACCCATCCAAGACCGAATCATATCGCTCGATTTCAAGCATACCTCTACTATCTAAACTCATAGAGAAAGTGGTTCAAATACAGATGCAACAACATATCGATACAACAGCCCCTCTTGACCCTTACCAACACGGATTCCGTGAGGCGTACGGTTTAGAATCATTACCATACTCACCAACACATTATCCAGAGGCATAGATAACATTGAGGATGGGTTCATTCTAATATTTCTCGATATAGCTGCGGCTTTTGACTCCGTCAACCATGATCTACTCCTTTCCAGACTCCAAGAAAAAGGAATTCACGGACTGGCCTGGAAGTGGTGCAAATCTTATCTATCCAATCGTCTGCAATATGTCCGGATAGGATCATCAACATTGGAGCCTTTCCAGCAACAGCAGGGAGTCCCTCAAGGTTCTTCCCTGTCTGCCCTACTTTTTAACATCTATATGCAGCCGATTTGCAACATTATCCGCTCATATGACATCTTCAGCCTAATCTACGCAGATGACGTTCTGCTTTTCACCCCGGTCAAAATTATGCATCCTGACATCTCTAAGCTAGTGGACTGCTTCAACGCAATTACTGACTGGCTCCTATCTCAGAATTTGAGGATAAACTTCAAGAAGACGGAGGTTTTATTTATCTCCAGGAACAAGAACTTCTCCCCCCCGCCACCTTGAAGGTACGAGATGCAGAACTCCCATGCAAATCCGCCATACGGTATCTGGGGGTCACACTAGATAACCAATTTAACTTCAAAGAGCATATAAAGAACATGACCAAATCCGTCTACAACAAAATTTTAACATTAAGGCACCTTAAACCTTTACTAGCCCCACATGACTTCAGAACTATCTTCCAAGCACTAGTAATTCCTCATTTTGATTATGCAAATATAATCCTCCACGGTCTCCCTAAGAGCACCCTTAACCCTCTCCAAATGGCCATGAATGCAGCAGCACGCATTCTCAGCGTCATAGCCAGGAGTGATCACATTACGCCCATACTTATGGAACTTCACTGGCTACCGCTAAACAGCAGACTCACTTACAGAGCTCTACTCATAACCTTCAAGGCCATTAACCAACTGTCTCCTTCATCTATCTCAGCACTCCTTACAATCACCCCAAACAGCAGGCTGAGAAGGTCAGCAACCGCCAACACTCTCACTATTCCCCGCGAATCCATAAAATGTAATCAACTAACCAGGAACAGATCCTTTGCATTTTACGCCCCAAGAATCTGGAACAGCCTCCCCCCACACCTCCGAGCAATTAGTGACCTTCTTCAATTCAGAAAAGCTCTAAAGCACCATCTATTCCTCCTCCATTTTTTGCACTTTAATAACCCCCCACCACACTAATATTCCTTCATCCAAACCTTTACTCCCCACAACCTGATCCATAACTAAGAATATACCTGACCACACATCAGGTACATTTCACAGTCTCCACATTCTTATACATGATTCACTTTTAATTTCTAACCTGTAAATCTGTAAATAGTTCACAATTTAACTCTGTTATTAGCTTATTAGTTTCCTCATCCCCGTTCAGTCCAAGTTTATTTTCCTGTTACAATGTAAGCATTGATATCATTGTTCTGATGTAATGCAAATGTTATTGTTTTATGTAAATTGCACTGACCTTGAATAGCGTGGTATATAAGAATGGATAAATAAATAAATAAATACATCACAATTAAAATGCTGTTCGATGTGAAATTCTCTATTGTATTTAACTTCTCTCTTCATCCCTCACATAGCATCAAACATATTATTATTAATCTTCTCCCCCCAACTATGGACCACAAAACATTACACATTCCAGTTTTTATAAAAATTATATACCAAGAATGAGCTATTAATCTTGAATGAGCTATTAATCTTTCCCATTGTTCATCGGCAATACACGGACACAAAAGTTCCAATAAATTTCACGACAAGATGCCTTCCCTTTTCTCCACGTAACACTCCCGCCAAACACTTGCAAAATCTTTAAACACAAATCCTAAATTACTCCATTTGCCAACACATAAATCTTGACAAACTATGAATCCAAAACAGCACACACCTTATTACCCTCAGAAATTATAAACAAAGCATTGCAATCCCTCGATGCTCATCAGCTACACACAGGCTCCTACCGCAACGGCAATAATCTCCCGCCGTAACAAACCAACTTCTAGATGACTCCTCCTCTATCTAAAAAACACATAATTGATTTTGGAAAATGATCACTGTTAAAAACCCACAGCTCTGTTTTATACAAACTCCCCCAACCTTCTAATCTCTCTTTTGTTTTTCTTCGCATACACAATGCAGGAGAAAAACAGCAAAGTATATTTTTTATTACCTCTTCAAGACAACTTCAAACATTCTCAATCGCAGATCCAAAAATCCTTCAGTTGCCGACACATGGACCACAGTTTTGCCAACCGGCTTCTTCAGGGAAACTACACATCTTCTCAAACAACAACATTAAAGTAATATCAATCTGCAAACACATAAAAGCACTAAGTCCCCATAGAACAAACCCCCCCACTGACCTCTAAATCTCCATGCTTTTTTTTTTTTTTTTTAAATTTTATTGAATAAAAAAGTAACATACAATAATAGACAAAACTCATCAGGAGGTTAGGACTACAACCCTACCTCCATAATAAAGTAACAAACAAAAGAAAAAACATGTTATTAGCCCACATCCAGGAGAAGTTCAATACCGAAAGAAAACAAAAAAACAATCCCTGATCAAAACCTGGTAACCCCGGCAAAGGAAACAAGGAAATCAATAGATAACAAATCAAAGCAAAACTTAGCCTTTACCCTTCAAAAATTCCAATAGCTGCGCAACTTCAAGAAAAATGTAACGAGTACCTTGATAAATGATGTGGCACCTGCAGGGGAATTTCAAGTAAAACAATGCGCCCAAGGCCAAGATGCGTGGGCGAATTTCCAAAAAGGCCCTCCGCCTTTGCTGCGTGGCCCTTGAGATGTCAGGAAAAATGTGAATGGCATAGCCACAAAACTTTTCAAACTTTTTCTTGAAGTATGCGCGAAATATTCTCTGTTGATCCAGCTCAGAAGCCACCGTAATTAACAAGGTGGCTCTCGTAGAAATCTCATCGTGAGAAGATTCCAAGAATTCTGAAATATTCAAAGAAGCTGAACCCTTAGGCTCTCCCTCAACCCGTCCCTCCTGAGGCTCAGCCTGAGAGGCCGTGTCTCTGGAGGGAAGGTAATAAATATTAAGTAAGGAAATAGCTTCTGCATCCGAAATCAACAATACCTCTTTCAAATATTTATGAAAAAGCATAAGAGGTGCTAGATAATGTGTTTTGGGGAAGTTCAAAAGACGAAGATTCTTGGAACGCAAAGAGTTCTCAAGAACCTCGTGTTGAGAACGTAATGAGGTAACATCCTGAACCAAAGAAGAAATAACTGTCTGCTGAGGTGAGAAGCGAGTCTCAAAAGAGTCAACACTTTTCTCCACAGCAGCCAATCGAGACTCCTGATTTGAAAACTTCGCAACAGTTTCTTTCGTAAAAGTAGAAATCTTTTGAAGAGAAGAGTCTAGTGCCAACTCCATTCTAGACAACATAGTCCAAACATCTTTCAAGGACACTTCATCTGGGATAACACGAGGCTCACCATACCCAGCAAAAAGAACCACAGATGGCACCGGAGGAGGCAATGAGTCAGCGACAGAGTCCATCCGAAGAAAAGAAGAAGAAAGAATAGGACCCTCAATCTTGTTAAGGCTAGGTAAATCTCCATGCTCTTACATAAATGCTCTCCCGGATAAGATCAGAACATTTGCAAAAAACGTCAACGCATGCGTATTAATATAGTAGCATCAGATTATCCACAAGTCAATAAAATCAATGCCACTCAATCTGGGAATTTAACCCATTCATTTCCACATTCTTCCAACGAAAAATACATTGTTGCTCTCTACGCCACAATAGCCGATGATAATCATCACCCTCTCCACCCCTCACTTGTTCCAACACAAAACAACGAAAATCCTCCAAGGAGTGCTGCTTCAGCCTCCAATGTGTGACCAACGGTGCTGATTCCACCCCACATTGAAGGGCCGAAAAGTGTTCAATAATCCAAGTCTTAAAGGGATGAGAAGTCTGAATGATATAAAGCAACCGACAAGGATACAAAATGGCATAAATCACTCCACTAGATTGACAAGTGGTAGCATCACGTAACTCATAAGTGAAACCCAATAAGGGATGTTTAAACAACTGCACCTCCAATGTCACTGAACAAACCACACATCAATTACATTTCTTATGTCCACTATCTTTCACAACAGGGGCTGATTTAAAGCGAGAATGTACCAACATATCTCTTAAATTTCTGCCCCTATGAAATGAAAAAAAACGGAGGTGTGCTGAATATTGAATGCACTCTCAATATATCCCAATGGGATAAAATTAAATCCCTCACATAGCGAGCCTGAGTAGAATAGGGTAAAACACAAGTGAAAGTAGAATTTAATCTTTCTTAGACAAACCATTCGCAGTGTACATTAGATGTGCGTTTTTTAGCCCTCTGGATCACATGATTAGGATAACCACGATCACAAAATTTCTGCACCATTTTATGTGCCTGAACAGTGTATTCACACTGAGACAAACATAATTTACGAGGGGGTAAAAACTGACCTACTGGTATATTGTCTCATACATGTCAAGGATGAAAACTACCATACTCCAATAAACTATTATGGTCAGTAGATTTTGAAAAAATAGAGGTTTGAAAACCATAGTCTTCCATCATGATCTTAATATCCAAAAATTGGACCTCTTTGTCTGATATCTCTGGAGTGAATTGCAAGTGTACATCCTGATTATTCAACCATTGTAGATACTCCACAGAGCCATTCCAAATGAAAAAAATATCATCAATAAATCTCACCCATTTTACCACTGAAGGCCAATACTGAGATGTTGAAACTATTTCCTCCTCAAAATATCGCACATATAAACCCGCCACAGATGGAGACATAGCAGCACCCATAGAAACACCTTCTACCTGGTGATAATAACAACCATGAAATTCAAAATAATTCCTATGCAGGATCAATGTCAACATTCTATGAAATAAGGAAGATTGGCCAGCTGTTAATTGTAATGTTGCCAAGTAGTGCATAGATATTTCAAGACCTTTACATTGCGTAATATTAGTATATGATGCTGAAATGTCCATAGTGACTAAAAAATATGAACTCGCTTCTTTCCGCCACAAATCCAAATACATTACGGATTCGGGTGATTTATTGATTTAAGAAGATGCCTGTTTCACTAACGGATTCAAAAAAGAATCCATATATTGCGATAATGGTTCCAATATTGAACCAATCCTTGAAACTATAGGGCGACCAGGTGGACAAGTCAACGATTTATGAATTTTCGGAACAACATAAAAAGAAGGTACCCGAGGATGCTTTCATATATAAAAATTTCATTAATTGATCCAATATCAATCCCTTATGTAACGCCCATTCCAACACCTCCAAGACCTCAGATTGTACTGCCTGAGTAGTATCTTCCTGAATAAAATGATTCATTTGCTAATTGTGACCTAACCTCAACCTCATACACTATACTATCCAAAATAACGACTCCACCTCCCTTATCTGTTGGTTTAATAACTATAGATGTATCATTTTACAAAGATCTTAATGCCCACCATTCCTCTTTGGTCAAATTTTGTTTAACTTTAGGGGTTGGTAATGATTTTAAACCCTCTAAAATAACCCGTTCAAAGGCAATAATACTAGGATCTACCATTCCTGGAGGTACCCAAGTAGATTTAGGTTGAAAGGGTACTTTCCTTCTAACAGCTGGTTGTGTAGAATAATGCAATTCGCAGTTTACGTAAAAACACTTGAATAGCAAAATCATCAATGGGGTGGTGGGGACAAAAGATAATTCATGATTCAAAACTTATATTTCGATAGGAGTCAACTGACGTTGAGATAAATTAAAAACTAAACCCAAAGAAGAATTCATCTCTGACTGGATTTATTGTTGTGCATGCATAGAACTGCAAATCATGATGTTGGATTTCGAAACCATCTCTGGTACCTGCCTCCCCCTCGAGGACGACTTGTAGTATTTTTGTAGGTATCTGTATGTATTTTTATTGTGTGAGATTGTTCATATATATGAATATTTATTGATGGTTATTATGTATTTAAAAAAATATGTATGAAATGAATAAAATGAATAAAGTGAATTTTTATAATTTATAATTATTGGCACTTTTTGAGGTAGTTTGTACATCCTTGAGAATTTAAGTATAGGTTAGTAATTAAAAAAAAATTTTGAAGTTTGATATTGCATTGTTGTGATAATGATGTATTGATTTATTTACATATTATTGGTGATTTATTTTGTGTATCATATTTAAGTTAAGATAAAGGAAAGTATCTTTGTTGATCCTCAGATTCATGAACTTCTTAGAGATGATTCATTTAACCATGCACTTTGTGGCAAAGAAAGAACTGTATGGAAAGCCTTCCAGTTAGCGGCAACAAGGTTTCTCGGAAACAAAAAAGGCAGACAACTGCAGGGAGTTGGTGGAAAAGTCTTGGCTGCAGCATATCACTAAAGATACTTTTTTTACACGCTTATCTTGATTTTTTTTCTCACTGAACTGCGGAGCAGTGAGAAATGAGCATGGCTAGAGATTTCATCAGGAAATTGCAGCAATGGAGAAAAGATATCAAAGCAAATGGAGCCCGTCAATGCTCGCAGACTATTGTTGCACAATGACAAGAGATACTCCATTTACAGAATACAAGAGACAATTCAAGAAACACTGAGTAGACACTGAATAAAGTCTGAAATAAATACTAATGCATGCATAGTTGTTCTTTGCTTTTGGTTTAATACTCACTTTTTAAATAAATTGTATTTAAATAACCCTTTGGCTGATTTTTAAACTTTTAAACAAAAATGACAGGTAAAATATTATCAAGGTCCAAATATTGTATATAGCAACCATAAACACATGAAAAGATCTAGGTTTATAATTTGTGATTAAAACTCTACTACCAACACGTGTAAAATGGAAAAACATAGAAATCTTGGAAACGTAGCCAATCAGCGGTTTTGTCATTTTTTAATTCAATGCATCAAAATCCATAAGAATTGGCAGATTTTGTCTCTGAAGCAGACAATTTTTAAAAAATTGTCAACCAGTGAATTGCATCTTAACATACACATGTACTTTCACACTGACATCTTATTTTATAAAGTCAAGTACACACATAACATAATGGATGAGGGCAGATAAAGATCGGCATGGTCCATCAAGTCTGCCCAGAGAGTTGCCAGGACAGAACTTGTGGTGCAGTGCAGGTTACTTTCCCCATGCCTTTGGTTTTCAGTCATCTTCAAATTATTGCACTTATTTAAGTCCCAAGTCAGTCATGTGACCAGTCAGGCTGTCATTCCTGCTGCAAACAGTCCAGGACCTCCTGCCGCACAGCTAAGGAGCCATCCACAGGTACAGTTATCCATCTTCACCACATGGTGAGCTTTCTTTGGGGATTTGTACCTGCTGCACAGTGCAGGTTACTTTCCCTGTAGTTCCTTAGGAAGAGTAGTGGTCATTTCATATCTGTTTCAAGTTGAGGTGCTCCATTCTTGGTTACCTTCCACGTGCCCTTTAGGGATCCGCTGTGTTTAGCCAACTCCTTTTTGGAATTCCATTATTGTTTTTGCTTCCACCACCTCCTTCAGGAGGGCCTTTCAGGCATCCTCCACTGTTTCTATGAAGAAATATGTCCTGATTTTCCTTCCTTGTAGCCTCCTATCATGCCTTCTAGTTCTCCCCCGTCTCTCTTCTTCTGCAGGGTTGGGCGTAAAAGACACAAGTGAAAACACATGCTCATTAGTCACCAGTTTATAAAATTACGCTCCACGTGTTTTGTTTGGGGAGCACGTTCATATAAAATATTTTTCCGCAAAAGGAGACAGATGATACTGCAGCCAAGCCAATTTTTATGTCTCCTACACCTTTTTTTAAGATTGTTTAAAAAGTTAGTGTATTTTGTAACAGCAACATAGACACATGCGCCGATGCGTATCTACTTTTTAGTGCAGGAATTTGGTACTGTATATCTAATACACAGTTCTTTCAATGGCTCCAAGTGAAGCCCAGTATTCAAGCACGCAAACTGGATCTTCAGAATGCCACAGAGACCTGTATACCACAATGTCTATACTAAATGTTTCTCCATGCCTAGAGTGATATCTCAGTTTTATCAGCTTAACGGAACAAGGATGTGACCCAAGTGGGCATAATGTGACTGTGGGTGAAGGATGTGGAAGGGGCTCTTACAGCTCAAAAATGGAGCTTTCTGGACCCCGGTTAAATTGGCTAAGTTGCAGGGGTGCACTGCCAGCAGATGCTGGTCTTGTGGTGAGGATCAATGAACAGTGGCATGCATGCTATATTATTTTGCCAAACTTTGAATGTATTGATCTGATATCTGGTGAAGTACATCAGGTATATTATCCATTACAGAACCACAGACATATAGATAGTTATTTGGAAATCAATAGTGGTTCAAGCATCCTTGTCTGAAGCAGATCAGCTCTTGCTTGACTTGTCATCCCTTGCGTTAAAATTGATTTTCCTTAATTGGAAGGATAATACTGTGCTGAATCAAACTTTTTGGTGAAATGCTGTACTTGTAAATGCTTAAGAATGAAAAGCTAATTGCTGAGAGGAGGAAATTGTTGGAAAACTGTGAGAGGGTATGGGCATCAATGGCCCAATTTGTTAATGGCTCACAAATATAGAGCTTGATCTGTATTCCCACTTAACACATGGCAGTTAAAATTGTTCTTCTGTTGTTATTTGAATTTGAGTTGAAAATTATTTGGGCCGTTTTTAGAGCTGTTGTGTTGACGTTATACATCCAGTTGAAATATTTTGAAGAGGAATAAACATGGGTGTATTGAATTGCGGGTGATCTCGCATGACGGAACATTTTTTGTATGCGTTCCCTTAAAAGCAACAATGAAACATTTTTCATCTGAGCTTTTGGGGCTTGTTTACAAAGCCGCAGTAGCGGTTCGCGATTGCGAACCGCTACCGCGGCTTTGTAAACAAGCCCCTTTGTTAGAAGAATGGTTTAACAAAGCTACTGAGTGAAGAAGTTTGTTTTCGTGAAACACCATGGGCAATAGTTGGAAACATTATTAATTAATTATTTCTCTTTCTCTATGAATTCTCCATTTAAATTTAATAAAGAGGTAGTTGTTGGGATATAGAAATGAGTTAATCTTTTGCTATTTGATTTATGAGATAGAGGGGATTATATTGAATTGTATTTTTATATGTATTAAGGTGTTTGTGCATATGAAGAATAATATGGGGGGGGGGGGCTTGTGCATATAAAGAATAGGAAAAAAAGAAAAAAAGGGGGTTGTGATAACAAATTATATTTTTATACATTACATTATATATTATATTTCCAAAAAAAATCAATGAATAATGTTATATATATTGGGGGTAACTTTGTATCTTATGTTTATTATGTGTTGTTCATTAATTTTTTCCTAAGTATACTTAAGCATTATCTCCCAAATTGTGACTTTATTAATGATGATCATATATCTATATGGTTGATTAATTTGGTATAAGGATTCATGATTTATAAATATTTATACATATTAAATATTGTATCATTTGTATTCTGTGAATTTTTAGATTGATGTATGATATGTATGCAATATTATTCTTTAAATAAATTTTTGCATTGTGATTTCATATGTGTTGAAAATTAATACATTTATTTGAACTCTACGGGGGTCATTTTGGAAGCCCTATTTGTGCTTTGGGTTTCTAAAAACAGACATAGAGATATCCGAAACTATTTTAGAAGCTGGGTCTGTGGATGTCCCCAGCATGAGGATGTCCCAGTCTGAATGGGGGTGTGGTGGAGACATGGCTGGGGTGTTCCCGGAACCTGGATATCCCCACCTGATCTCAGAAACATCCTGGATATCCAGTCACCTCTAAGTTTAGACTTGTTCCAGGCATGAACAGTGCTCATTTTGGCTGAAAACGTCCAGAAGGTATAGAGGAGATAGCACTTCATCATCTCCAGTACTCGGCACAATTTCAATGATAGCACTAGTGGGATCTGAACAGGGCCGACCCATCCATTGAGCGAGAATGTTGTTCACACAGGGCCCCGCACGAACCACATTCTCGCTCAATGGATGGCTGCAGAGGGAGCTGGGGAAGCCCGCACGAGGCCCCGGCTCCCTCTGCACAGCCCGCCAGCGTGAAGAGCCTTTTCCTTCACGCTGTGGGCTGTTTCAATGAAGCCGTGAATGCCGGGAGAGGTTAAAAGGCATTGCCTTTAACCTTTCCCAGCATTCGCGGCTTCATTGGTCCAATGGATCATTTTGTTCAGCTACCCCTAGACCATCGGCAGGAGATTCAAGCCGGTTTGGTCTCGTCGAGTGTGGAGGCTCTTGCGCTTCCGTTGGATGGTGAAATTTCTCTCTCTCCTGTGCTGAGGACCCCGCTGCCACGCCCAGCTGCTTTGGATCCAACCCTGGCTGCTGCGACACCGTTCTCTTCTGGAGAGGGGACTGTAAGCGTCGCAGATGGGGAGCTTGCTGGTGGTTTGGTTCCATTGACCCCTGAGAGCTCCGGGGAGGATGTGGGTGTAACTTCGACTGCGGAGGTTCTGGCGACATCTTTCCTGGATGGAAGGTTACCTCCTCAGTTTGCATCTTTGGAGTCTATTTGGGAGGCCATTGTGACTCTCTCCATGACGATTCATTCTCAGACTTCCACCTTATCCACTTGGGTCCAAGAGAATGTGGCTAACATTCAGAAGAACGCTAGTAATATTGATATGGCTGTAACTGTTTGTGATCAGATGAAAACTCAGATAAAATATCTTGGCTCTCAGTTGGAAACTGTTTCTGATATGTCTTCGGCTTTATCTAAAGATAATGGGGCAATTAAATATAAGCTAGAGCTGTTGGAAAATGTTTCTAGGGCTGCTAATATGCGTGTCTTAAATTTTCCAAAACTGTCCGGTATTACTGCTTTGGACATGTTTAAAGGTACTTGCAGGAGATTCTAAAAGTCCCTTCAGAACTGATACTCGGACCACCTTTAAATAAGGTATATTATCTCCCTCGTGGGAAGAAGAGCACTGAGGCCCTAGCGGTTGTGTCTAATGTGGACTTTAATATTCTGAATGTTTCTGGCTTGCTCGAAGACACTGGTGGAGAATTTTGTGTTCCTTCAACATTATTGGTACAATGTGCGTTAGTCTCAGATAAAGATTGGCTCTTAAAGATGTTCTTTAAGAAGTGTTTGAATACTTTCCTTGGCCTCACCATATCCATGTTTCCTGATTTACTGTAACTAGGGAGACCCAGAAGCGGCGGAAACAATTTCTTCTTTATAAAGCTGGGGTGTTGAAAATTTGGGGGGGGGCCCTTCTTTTTGGTGTTTCCTTGCATATGTCTGGTTATTATTAATCCTGTAAGATACGTTTTTTCTGATCCAAACGATTTGGGTACTTTCATTAATGCCAGACTTTGTTCTACAGATGTCCCAGAATAAATTGTACTTTCTTCCTCTCGTTTTGAATATGTCCCGGGCAGTTTGGGGCCATTTTGGTTTCTTTTGTTTAGATATATTGTTGTTTGATTTAATTATACTCTCCAGAGTACTCCTGCTCTGGTTTTGTATTTCCTCTCTCCTCCTTCCAGCATGTGGACTACATGGAGTTGTTAGGATTTGATATTTATTGATATTTCCTATGGTTTTTGCACCTATTTACTCTATTTTCTTTCGCAAGATTGTAATATTTTTCTTGCTGTTTTGTTTAAAATTCAATAAATAAATAATAACCACCCCCCCCTTCAACATCTGGAATCTTATTTCCCATGCTACGGGCATTTACAGTATACACATCACTTTACAGGTGTTGCCCCTTTTACCCATTTCTATAGAGATATTTAATGTTTCACGTACCTAGGGGTTTTCTTCACCCATCCACAACGAATCTGGTTTAAAACCCTCTTCAGTAGGTTAGCCAGTCTGCTACTGAAGACATGTTGACCCTTATTGGACAAATGGATGCCATCTCTGCTCTGTAGCCCTTGAAACATCATCCCATGGTCCAGAAAACCAAAACGCTCTCACTCCTTTCACACAGCCATGTTTATGTTTATTTATGTTTATTTCGATATTTGATATAACGCCCCCATTACACCGGGGCGGTTTACAGTGTTGCCAAAAGCAGAAGGAAACAGAAAAGAAAAAGAACTACAATTCGTAGATAGCAACAATCAGTCAGACACACATACTAAAGGGTAATAAGGTCTGGAGGTGGGTTGGAGAATCAGGGGGGAAGGTTAAAGGCAGAGGCAAAGAGGTGAGTTTTCAGGAGGGAATGGAATTTAAGGTAGGACTCCTCTAAAAGCAGGACTGTCGGAAGGGAATTCCAAAGGGATGAGCCAAGGTAGAAGAAGGCAGATTGTCTGGTCGATTGTAGACGTGTCTGGGACGGGGAGGGTAGATGAAGGCGGTTGATGTGAACTGAACGGAGACTACGAGAGGGAGTGTGAAAACCAACAAATCAGCTAAATACTGGGGACTACGTGTATAAATGGCATGGTGCACCAATGTGAGAACTTTAAATCCGAGCGGGAGCCAGTGGAGCTGGTGAAGGAGGGGGGTGATATGATCCCGAGGAGAAGCATGAAAGATAAGACGGGCCGCAGTATTTTGGATTACTTGCAGTCGGTGGTGCTGGTACTTGGGGACACCATTGAGGATGAGGTTGCAGAAATCCAATCTGGAGATAACCAGTGAAAGCAGAAGCGTAATGAGAGCCTGTGGAGAGAGAAACGGTCTGATAGCACAAACCTGCCGAAGATAGAAGAAAGAGCGCCGTGATACAAGGGAGATGTGATCATGAAAAGACAGGTTGGAGTCCAGTAGGACACCCAGATAACGAAGCTTGGGAATGAGAGCAATAGGGACACCTGCGAAAGAAGGGACTAAAGAAGAACAATAGGAACTGTGTGGGAACCAGATGGCTGCTGTCTTAGCAACATTGAGAACAAGACAATTGGTAGAGAGTCAAGTAGCAATCATGGTTAAACAGGAATCAAGGAGGGAGATATCAGGACAAACAGAAGAAGTGTGGTGTAAAAGAAAGATGTCATCTGCATAGTAATAGGCCAATAGGCCTGACTGCTGAACCATGAGGGCTAGCGGGGCCAGAAAAACATTAAAGAGTAGGGGTGATAGAACGGAACCCTGTGGTACCCCACAAGGGAGAGGGTAAGGTGCTGAAGTAGAATTATAGGATCCGGAGGTAACTGCAAATGTCCTGGAGTGCAGGAAAGAATGAAACCAGTGGCAGACTGTGCCCCGAAGACCCGCATCCCGTAGCCTGGAAAGTAAAAATGAGTGGTCTACCAGATCAAATGCTGCGGTAAGTCGAGAGATACCGCCACCGAGATATCACCCCGGTCATGAGAAGAGTGTATTTCATTAAGAACAGCGGATATGATGGACTCCACGCTGTGCCCTGGCTGAAATCCATACTGACGGGAATGAAGAAAATGAGTTGAATCAAGTTGATGGGAAAGTTGAGAGAAGACAGCTTTTTCCAGGAGTTTTGATGAAAAAGGCAGATTAGAGACCGGTCGATAATGTGCTGGTAACAGAGGGTCCAGAATGCGAGCTTCTCTGCCTCCGCCTTTACCCTGAACAGGGAGAATTGAAGAGAACACCACCTGCACACCTATCTGCTTCACCCTCTGCCCTAGAGCAATGAAGTTACTTTTGATACACTTAGAGGAATACCTGGCAGTATCATTTGTACCGACATGGGTGAGCAAAATCGGGTAATAGTCAGTAGGCTTGATGAGTCTCGGCAAACTCTCCATAACATCTCAGATTTTGGCACACCTCTCTGGACATCAAGTCTGGTCAGCAAATGGGCACCTCAGTGCTGGAGCTCTGGTTCTTCCCTTTCCTGGGATGCTTTCACCTCCTCTACTTCTAGGGCTGCATAATGGTTCTTCATTTCAAGGGCTGGAGGAGTTGGATTGGTGATTCTGTAGGCCATGGTGACTCATATCTAGCTTTCGTCATTCTGCAGGCTCCCATCTTCATCTTGGTTGTGCTAGGAGATGATCTATGAGCCTGAAAGTTTTGTTGGTGGAGAGAATGGCACAAGGCTGAAGGTTTGTGTAGGGTAATACAAAAGATCACAGATAACAAAATACAAAATCATAACTCCTGGAACCTCCTCACTATCCCTACTCTATAGGTGAGCATCCGGCAAACCACTTGACAATGCGAATTCTCACTCTACACCCCGTCAATCTGGAATTCACTCCCAGAAGAAATAAGATGCTTAGACCAAATAACCAAATTTTACAAGAAGTTAAAGACTCTCACCTATTCTTAGAATACTTTGGAGACAACACAACCATTATGAATGTCTTGCAGACTATCTCACCTCCATAGACACATAACCCTACTACAGTTTTCTCTGTCCCTGCCATAGTTACTCATCCCTTCTCTCTCATCACTAACACTTTCAACTTAATGGAATGTAAATGGTTGTATTTACATCTAAGTTAATCTGTTCACTGTAACGTTCTACAATTTCACGTTAATTGTAAATCACTTTGGTTCCCAGATAAAGTGGTCTAGAAAAGCTGTTAACTAACTAAATAAATAAGGTACCTAATCTATTTGTATCAGCACTGCCTCTGCCTGCAGAAGGAGGGAGAAAAACCACAGGATCTTCAGTCTCCAGGTCCCCACAACAGCAAATTTTCAAAAGAAAAACTATGCATAATTTTCTTTCAAAGTTTCCTATCAGGTCCAGTTCCATAAATGCAAAACTACCTGCAGCCTTTGCTCTTAAGCGTATTGTTGATAATTGTAGATGTTGAGCACAAACATAGAATTAATATCCTGTGAACAAAGGGGTTCTCCTCACTGCACTCTAAAATTCAGAGTGGTTTTCCTAACTAACCTGTGGCTTTATCATTCCCATGATGCAAGTGGACAACACCTGTATCCAGGTCAACCTGGTGGCTCAGTGGTAGGAGGGTCCGGGGTTCGATTCTTGGTCTTCTATTTCCCATATTTGCCCAGGTCTGGAAAGGCTGTAGAGGTAACGCTCCCCCATTAAAAAGCTTTTGCGTGGATGAGAGAACTAGAGTAAGATAGAAGAAATATGAAATAGGGGAAACATCATCTGGAAGTTGTGATAAAGGCTAGAAGCCCAAAGGAGGAAGAAGAAATTGTCATGTCAAAACAAATGAATAAATAAAGCCTGTATCTAATGGGTAACTTATAGGGTTCATATTGTAAACCATTATCCACATGTAATGCATGTTTTGCCTGTGGAAAAGGGCTCTGGTAAATTGTGCATGGATATACCTGTGTAACAAGTAGGTGCATGGAAAGAGTGTGCCTAATTTTACATGATCTGCACTTAGGCATTCCTGGGAGTGCAGTTTGGGAAGAGCTGGGCTGGAGTTGCAGTGTGTATGCGCCTTCTTTATAGAATACGTGGCATACACATTTACGCCTGCCTTAAAATGTGTATAATTTGTCCATGTGCCTTTGCACACTCCTTAGACTGGTTCTGGGAGTCTATTTGATAAAGACACAAAGGGGCTTATGTTACTTTTATAGAATAGAATTAAAATAGGCACCTTTTCTTTGAGATTTTTTAGATGCTGTGTTATGAAATAACCCCCACATATTCTTTATGTTTTGTTTGAATGAGGAAGAAACTGAACCAACAAAGAAACTGAAGTATAAAACTAGACATCTACACATGCAAGTGCTAATTCTGTCTCTGTTCACAAATTACAAGAAAATAAAGTTATGCAGCTATTCAGCAGAGCTGTGCATTCAAGAAGAAAGACTGAAAACACCAGTCTAACCTTAAACAAAAGAATTATACCTTTAAAGCTATTCCTGCTGTTTCTGCTTTCACAAACCAGGCAGCTGACATCTAGTACCTGCAAGAACTAACTCCTCTCCCCCCCTCCCGACCAATGGCCCATTGAGTCACTCACCAGTAAATGACTCCACAGCACAGCAGGATAGATGAAATTTGTGGCTTTGTAATGGCTACAGAATACATTCATATAATGCCATTACATACAATAATAATCTTAACATATGAAAAAATCCCAAATTCAATACCACATGTGAAATAAAATTTCTTAAATGATAAAGCGGTATAAAAAAACCTGTTAAATAAATAAATGTCAGAGACACCATCAAGGGAAGAGAGAGAAAGCCAAACTCACTCCCCCAAGGAAATGGCTCTTTTTAATAAGTTCACTTTGGCTTAATAAAAATTTTCTTCAGAGATGAAGCGCTTATGGAGAAGAGTCATAAAAGGAATCCGATACGACGTGTCACGTTTCGAGCCCAACAAAGAGGCCCTGCTTCAGGTGTTACAGGACTCCAGCAGTCTCCAGCGCTAGAAAACAATTTAGGTCTGCCATTTTGAACTACCGTGAGCAATTTTGGATTTTATATTTAATTTCAGTGGAGCCTAATGGGCTCAGTATTGAAGTGGGATGGATGTTGCTGTGTTGATGAACTCAACCAATCTTGATGTACTGAATGGACTTTAATTAAGGTAAGGAATTCTTGGGATTGGATGAATTTAGCAACAATATAAGAACACTGGTGCCAATGTTTTAGGCATTTAGAAGTCTTTCAAGGCCCCTTTTGCTAACACTTAGCATACTTGTGCTTTGTAGCGTGATACAAATAAGAAGTAATAGTAGTAGTAGTGCTGTCTGCTACACAGTGCATAGGAATAACATGGGTCATGCAGCCGATAGTAAAAAGGGCCCTCAGAATGACCTGAGTAAAAGAGTTATTGCATGCTCAATATTCTGGGCCACTTCAGATTACATGGCTTTATAAGGAGGAGCGACAGAAATGCTGAATGAATTCCTGATGCAATTTCAATTTGAAACATGAATTCATGTTGAGTTTAGCATTTTCAGATAAGTCCCTTAAAAGTTTATTATGATAGCGTGGATGCATCACATGAAATGTTGATGTATTTTTATATAAAATATGGATGAATTGATTTCAAAAATAGCTGACGCATAAATTGCACTTTTTATGGAATTAATTTTTCAGATAAACAGTAAGAGGAGCTATGATGAAATTAGTGGCGATTCCATAGTAGATTATTGATTTTAAGAACTAGTGTGCTCCCATTCTATGAGTTACAGTTCTTCAGATTTTTGTTTAGATTTCATTGTGAAGGATCATTTATATAGTGTTTTGATTAGATAGTATGGTTATGTATGTAACAGTACTGAATATATATTTTAATTTAAAGACCGGCAGTGGCATTTAAATGAATGTGGTGGCCACCACTGCTGAATATAAGCCCAAAGGACATTTTATTTTCATGGTGCCCCTTCTCAGAAAAGAAAGTGGCAGATCTTCACCGCTGCAACTGGTAGTTAAGAACATAAGATATGCCATACTGGGTCAGTCCAAGGTCCATCAAGCCCAGTATCCTGTTTCCAACAGTCGCCAGTCCAGGTCACAAGTATCTGACAGGTTCCCAAAAAAGCACACAGGTTCCACGATGCTTGTCTCGGGGAAAGCAGTGGATTTCACTGGTCCTCTTTAATAATGGTTTATTGACCTTTCCTCCAGGAACTTGTCCAAACATTTTTTAAACACAGCTACACTAACAGCTTTTACTACAATCTCCGGTAACGAATTCCAGAATTTGATTACGTATTCAGTGAAAAAATATTTTCTCTTATTAGTCTTAAATCGGTTACATTGTAGCTGTATTGCGTGTCCTCTAGTATTCCTACTTTTCAATGGTGTAAACAACCAATCCTATGTATCAAAAGCCTCCCTTCCCTCCCTTTGGCTCCATTCACTTCCTTCCTTCTGGAAAACTAAGGAACAGAGTAGAGTATCTCTGACATCTTTTGTTTGTAAGTGGACAATTGCTTAAATGTCGTTTTTTTTCTCTCTGTCCTCCATATGTGGGCAGTGTGAAACCACTTTAGTAGGAGGGAAATGACTCACAGCTCAGACCACCTGTGTTGGCCACTACTAGCATATCCTGTTCTGTGACAGGGAAATTAGGTAGAGCGTGCTTTCTTTCTTTCTTAAGTTCACTTTATATTTTCAACCATTAGCTAATTTGAAATAGACTATAGTTATAGAACAACATGTGAGTCGTGTAGAGATGGAAGAAGTCCTGTAGTAACAGAAAAATGCAGTCGTAGACCAAGCAAACGTGGCAGACAGACATAGGGGCTTGTTTACAAAGCCGCGGTAGTGGTTCGCGATCGCGATCGCAGCCGCGGCCCCATTGAAATCAATGGGGCCGCGGCTCCGATTACGATCGCAAACCGCTACCGCGGCTTTGTAAACAAGCCCCATAGACATTTTTCTGATTGTATTGGTAGCCACAGGCTTGATTACAAGCAGTTTCCAAGAACACCTTGATACATTGCCTATCCATATGAAGGCACATTTTAGATAGGATGTGGAGATCCAGATGTACAAGGTCAGGATGTACCCAATTCTGACAGTAGGGAGGAGTGGCTCTGTGGTTGGGATAGATTACCTCAGGCTGGAGGGCCAGGGGTTCAATTCCCACATAGGGACAAGTAACTTCAGGCTGGAGGGAATAGGGTCTCTAGTCCCATGGCCACTCCTTGTGGCCTTGGGCAAGCCACTTAACCCTCCATTGCTTCAGGTACACTTAGATTGTGAGCCCTTCAGGGACAAGGGAATAAAAAGTGCCTGCTTTGACCCGGTGAAAAGCAGTATATAAGCACAACTAAATAAATATTTTACAAACAGCTCTGCTAAATACACAAAAGGAAGCGCAGGAGCACACATGCAACAGGGGGCACCATTTCACAAATACATATATACTGTACATGTGGGAAAAATCGACAGAGGACATCTGACAACTTACACATATAAGTGCTGGAAATTTTGCAATGTGCACCTGTGAATGTCAGCACTTAAACATGTGTCTGAGCCACTTTGTAAATCTAGACATGTACAGTAGCTGCTGCTAATTAACTACATAGGACTCATTTCAATTAGGAGGGGGAAATAAACATTGGGGGATTAAGGAGGATATTCTCCTGCAAAGAGATAGCCAAAAGGAGCATGTTTAAATACCTGTATGTGTCAGGAAGCAGGTGTAAATCTGGACCTGGACAATTTGGGGTTTACATGTGCATTTCCTATGTGAAACGAGGGATGCACATGTAGATATCTATCCTGCCCAACATGTACATAGTTAATTAGAAAATTGTTTTCATTTAATTGTATATAGTTACCTGTTCTTATTCAACTGTATATAAGAACATAAGATATGCCATACTAGGTCGGACCGAGGTCCATCAAGCCCAGTATCCTGTTTCCAACAGTGGCCAATCTAGGTCATATGTACCTAGCAGAATCCCCAAAAGACACATGTTCCACAATGCTTGTATTGGGTCAAGCATTGATATCCTGGGTCCCTTTTAATAATGGTTTATGGACCTTTCCTCCAGGAACTTGTCCAAACCTTTTTTAAACCCAGCTACACTAACAGCTCTTACTACATCCTCCGGTAACAAATTCCAGAGTTTGATTACACATTGAGTGAAAAAATATTTTCTCTTATTAGTCTTAAATAGGTTACCTTGTAGCTTCATGGCATGTCCCCTAGTCTTTTTATATTCTGATGACATAAACAATTGATCTACGTTTACCCGTTCCACTTCGTTCATTAATTTATAGACCTCTATCATATCTCCCCTCAGCCGTCTCTTTTCCAGGTTGAAGAGCCCTAACCTTTTTAGCCTCTCTTCATATGAGTATCCTTCCATCCCCTTTACCATTTTGGTGGCTCTTCTCTATACCTTTTCTAATAACGCTATATCCTTTTTAAGATATGGCGACCAGAATTGCACACAATATTCAAGGTCGCACCATGGAACGATACAGAGGCATTATAATATCCTTTGTTTTATTTTCCATTCCTTTCCTTATGATACCTAGCATTCTATTTGCCTAAATCTTTTTCCTGGGTGGTGAGTCCCAATGTGGAACCTTGCATCATGTAACCATAGTTTGGGTTATTCTTTTCCTTTGCACTTCTCCACATTAAATTTCATCTGCCATTTGGATGTGCAGTGTTCCAATTTATCAAGATTCTCTTGCAATTTTCCACAACCCTCTTGGGTTTTAACAATTTTAAATAGTTTTGTGTCATCTGAAAATTTGATAACCTCAATCGTTATTCCCTTTTCCAGGTCATTTATGAATATGTCAAAAAGCAGCGGACCAAGCACAGATCCCTGGGGTACTCCACTATTCAACTTTTTCCATTGGGAAAATTGGCCATTTAGCCCTACCCTCTGCTTTCTATCTTTTAACCAGTTCCTGATCCACAATAGTACATCACCTCCTATCCTATAACTTTTTAATTTTGCCAAGAGTCTCTGATGAGGGACCTTGTCAAAGGCTTTCTGAAAGTCCAGATACACTATATCAACTGACTCACCTTTGTCTACCTGTTTATTCACACCTTCAAAACAACATAACAGATTAGTAAGACAAGATCTTCCTTGTCTAAAGCCATGTTGGCTATCTCCCATTAAGCCATGACTATCTACATGCTGTGTAATTTTGTTCTTTATAATGGTTTCTATCATTTTTCCCGGTACTGACATCAGGCTCACTGGTCTGTAGTTTCCAGGATCACTCCTGGAACCCTCTTTAAATATTGGCGTTACATTGGCGATCCTCCAATCTTCAGGTATTACAGATGATTTTAATGATAGTTCACAGATTACTAATAACAGGTCTGAAATTTCATATTTCAGTTCTTTCAACACCCTTGGATGTATACCATCTGGTCCAGGTGATTTGCTACTCTTCAGTTTATCAAATAGTTGTAATACATTTTTCCGGTGTAGCGATATTTCTTTCAATTCTTACGCAGTATCACCTTAAATACCACTTCAGTCGTGGGTAACATTCCTACATCTTCCTCAGTAAAGACTGAAGCAAAAAATTCATTCAGTCTCTCCGCTATAGCCTTGTCCCCTCTTACTGCCCCTTTTACCCCTCTAACATCTAATGGTTCAACTGATTCTTTCACAGGTTTTTTGTTAGGAATGCACTTGAAAAAGTCTTTATTCTGAGTTTTTGCTTCCACAGCAAGTTTCTTCTCAAATTCTCTCTTTGCCTGCCTTATCAATGCCTTGCATTTAACTTGCCAGTGCTTGTGCAGTTTCCAGTTTTCGTCATTTGGCTCATTTTCCATTTCCCCGAAAGATGCTTTTTTGGCAACAATAACCTCTCTGACCTCACCTTTAAACCATGCTGGCAGTTTTTTGGACTTCCTTCCAGTTTTCTTAAAGCGTGGAAGACAGCTGGTCTGGGCTTCCAAGATGGTATTTTTAAACAACACCCAAGCTTGATGAAGTCTTTAACCTTTGCAACGGCTCCTTTTAGTTTTTTCTTAACTATTTTCCTTTTATCATAGTCTCCCTTTTGAAAGTTAACAGATAGTAATGTGTATTTCCCTACCATACCTCCTCCATTAATTAAATCAAATGCGATCATGCTATGATCACTACTGCCAAGTGACCCCAACACCCTTATCTCTTGCACCAGATCTGGTGCTCCACTGAGGACTAAGTCAAAAATGGCTTCCCCTCTGGTCGATTCATGAATCAGCTGCTCCAAGAAGCAGTCATTTATTTCATCTACAAACGTTATCTCCCTAGCCTGACCAGTCAATACTGGCGTAATTGAAATCACCCATTATTAATACCGTTCTGTAACTTTTGTTAGCTTCCCTGCAGGAAGGATGGTGGCAGAAGAGAGTGTGGCATTGGCTGGCAGCACCAATGTACTAGATGTGCCATCCCCAACGCATGTGTACTGTGTGGTTAAAACGTGTGTCAGTGCCATCTGTAAGGCCCAATACAAGACATGTGGGTCTCACACTCAATCACCATACAACAACTGGACAGGAGTCACTAAAACTGGGCAAAAGGGGCATGCATGGACATGATTTGATACCTGCAGGTGACTATCCGAGGGGTAGGATGTGGCTGTATGTAATGCTGAGATGTGAAGGAGCTAAAGTTATATAGTCACAGTCAAGATGTCATACCTGCCTCATGTTGCACAAGTAGGTTACAGCTGTATGCATATAACTGCCCATTAGTATACCACTACATCAGTGCGGTCACATTGGGTTACGTTGTACCGAAAACGACGTAATGTCTAATGAAGAACAAGGACTGTAAGAACCTGCAGTCAGTTGAGACAGTGGAGAGTTAGGTGACCTGTCCAAGGTCATTAGGAGGTGTGGGCAAGTCATGAAGATTGTGGCATACATAAAATATCACAGTAAAACATTCTAAATTGTTGCAAAATGAGTGCTCGTGGGCCATGACCTTTGGTATCCTGGGTCCCAAGCCAGTGTCATGACCATTATGCCACACCTCCAAGCAGTTGCCAGATATCTGCAGGGTGAACATGTTTGACCCCCTGCAATGGGCTGCAGCAGAGCCAATAAAGCCATGCTCTCAGAAGGGCATGATGTTGAATAGTCTGTTTGTTGACTCAGAACAAATAACAAACTCTAAAGATGTGTGTCTGACAGTCATAGCAGAGCCCAGACTGTTACAGGCATGAAAATGAACTGAGTAGCACACAGTCACAAAAAGAACAAATGGGAATTAGACCCCTGTCACCTGCTTATAAATACATTGCACTAACCACACCTTTCTGCACAGCAATGGCTGGATTCAAAGAGACTGCAGGTAACTGTCTAAAATGTCTGCTGTGTGTGCCTATATAGCTAAGCCCCTCCAGTACCCATGATGCACTGCACATGCAGAACAACAGTCTGCAGATGATCACCAAATGGAGAATGCACTGATCCATCACCTCGGCTCAGTAAGATGCACTGACATTGTGTAATACAAGCACAGAACGGCTACAAACTGTGCTACCAAGCAGTTTCAGCAGTCACCCTGAGGGTGAGGACGAGTGCCCAGCACCTGGTTCCCAGAGCTTGCACTACTAGAGATGGTCTCTGTCACAGACCACATCACTGCCAGCTTGTGGCAGGTATTGTCTGCAGTGTGTTATGTTTATCACCTTGCTTCCTGCCCAATTTCAGCTTGCTGTAGGTGCTTATCACATCTGGGCCCTGTATTCTGCCCCTGTTGGACAGGGACCCTCCTAGAACAGCACATGTCAGTGCTCAGTGTTGGAGTAACTAATGCATTGGATGCCAAATGCAGTGGAGGGCTTATAGGCTTGTCTGGGGCTATAGTCCCACTGGTCCCACCATGACCATAGGGAACAGGCCAGGAACAGCTACTGTCCCAACCATCCAGGACTATCAAGCCTCCACAGCAAGCATAGTCTGACTGCACCCGCTCGCCACCACAGGGCTGTTTCAGTAATGCACATACCAATACGTGTGCAGAGAGCAACCATGAACACCCTGGCTTGGGCCAACTAGCATTTGGCACAGTGATTAGGCTCCCAAGACAGGGAGTGCTCTCATATCACTGGAGCTGGACTGTGTATAGTACTATTTATTTATTTAACAAACACTTTTATACCTCATCCTCCCATGGGTCGGATGCAGTTTACAATGAACAAGTGATACAGGCATGACAGATATGCATGTCTAGTCCTAATACATGGAACATTCGAGAACTTTTTACAGGTAACATAACAACTACGTACAAACAGTACAAATTATGTTCCAGATTGTGTACTGTCATGCAGCAGGAGCTGATGGAAGCAAAGATGCAAGAAAAGAAGCTGTTTTTCATAATATAAAAGATGTGCACGGGATGCAATTCCCACACAGAGCTGCTAGAGGGAGCAGGCATGCTCTTACAGAGGCTGACTGGACACACCTAGCTAATCGACACCATCTGACAAGCAGCCCAGAAAGCTCAAACACAGGAGAGCTTTATAAGTAAGAGACTGGAGACTGGAAGGGAGGTGGAGGTAGAGGTGGACTGGAGAGAAGCACCAGGAGCAAAGCCGTGCGAGAGAAATGCACCACGAGCAAGGGCCAAGAAGAAGGAAGCACCAGGAGTATAGAGCTAAGCCCTAGGAGTGAATGGGAAAGCAATGCTGAGCAAAGGAACAGTCACTTGGGGAAGCAGAGCAGTGCTGAAGGAAGAAGCCAGAGGTTAGGCTTGGAAAGAGGCCTGCGCTTACCGGAGGAACCAGTGACCAGACTGAAAGGTAACAAGAGCTTTCAGGGAAAAGACTGGCACGAGGATTGTATCCCAGGAGAACTACTGGAAGGAGAAAGTTCCTGTTCTACATGCTGTTGGAAGCCAAGGTATGCTGACTCTGTTTTTAAGAGAAAAAGCTCACCTCATAAGTGCCCTTTTTAAAAGCAATGCTCGTTTTACAAGAAAGGAAAGTAAACCTACCTTGTATAACCCAGATGGTAAAAGCACAAAGGTAGGCCACGCTCACTGGCGAACCTTAGAAGAACTCTACAAACACCCAGAGAATAAGAATAGCGACTGGCCAGTTCCAATAGCCAGAGAAACCCCAGATACAGAAAGGGATAACTCTGACTCAGAGCCGATGCAAGTGGAATTGGTGGAGCCTAGTCTTTTGTCTCAAGAGGAGATGGACTGTTCTCTATGCGTTACAAGCAGTATAGAATCACTGCTAGACTTGTAAATAATATATGCTGTCTCCAGAGTGTTACTTGTATGCTAAAAGGAAGAAGAGTATTGAAACGGTTGAGTTACTCTAGGAAGTCTTAATTAATCCTTGTTACAACTGTGAAGCATAACAGTTTTTCTTTACCCTGAGTTTGTTTCAGTCCTGAAATAAAGGACATTTTCCTCTATGTTGTGACCCACCTGAACTGTTTGCGTAAAGGGAAATAAAAGCCTATGTTATCCCTCTACTCTGCATTCACAATTTACTTCTTAATAGGAGCTGAACTACTAAGACCAGGCTGTACCTGGCTCTTAAAGGAACCTCCTTTCATATAAAAATATCTTTGTGTCCAACCTACCCCTATGACCACTGGCCACCAGGGGCGGTACGCGACAGTACCTAGAATATAATCTGAAGAAGGTGTATAAGGCATGACAGATATGCATGTCTAGTCCTAATACATGGGACATTCGTGTGGATACATAGCTATGCCATGGTCACAGCTCGGTCAGAGTGAAAGTGCCCTCACAGCGTGAACTGCTGTGACCACCTAGGCCATGCACATGGCAGACGGGCACTATGAAGTCTCAGCCATTGACCCTACCTCTGATGCAGACACATCCTGGGCAAACCACTCTGTTTAAGGCCATACCCACAATCCTCTGCTCCTCATCATGCACTTTTGCAGAATAACACTGGGAACAGCCTAGGCAATGCGAGGCACAGTGCAGTGCAGAAGGCCACAGAACTCTGGGGAGACATACACACACACACACATCACTGCACTGTGCAAAAGTGGAGATGGCTCGTATTCCTGCCTGCCATTTTGGTATCCATATCAGCTCTAGCACTGTTAATGTGTGCTCATGGTGCAGGCACTAGTAGTGTGCTCTGACATTCACTCTTGCTCAGTAAGCCAGTGCTATCAGCTTGCTTTTCCATCCAGCTGCGGATAGTGGAGCCTGTCCATGTGGCTGATGTGTGTTTGCACCCTTTCTGGCCGATGCTTTCCGGGTTGCACATTCTAGTGCTGTACCTGCACTGTAGGCTAAAGTTTATCCACAGGGACATGCAATACATGTTCCATAGCAGAGTCTTGAACCTGTGACTCTTCACTCATATACACAATGGCTTTGTGTGTTGAGTCACAGAACTACCATATGGATGTATCAGTCCCTGGGGCTGACATGTTACCCATTTGGCAGACCTGGGCACATGTTGTGATGCGATCGGCACACAGAACCCTGACATGGGTCTTGTCTGCTGCAGGTGGGTGCTGCTGCACCTGCCGCTGATACCCCCACTCCATGCTGCCATGTCAGCATGCTGTCAGTAGGGGTGGTACACTGTACCGACTGGTCCATCATATGTCTTTGGCAGATGCCTAAGGCGCCAGGTCCAGATGGGAGAGGCAGAGGCACACATTGATAGACACCCCATCTCCCTAAACAACTGCCGCTGCCATAACCCCATCACTGCCTGCCTCTGATATATCTTGGGGGGAGGCAGGCAGCCACAGCTGTGGTATTTTTCTGGGCACCTGCATTTTGCAGCTCCCTGTAGCACCACAGCTGCTGGCGCTATCATCCTCTTCCTCCAGAGCTGGTTTTAGTGGCAACAGGGGGGCTGGCTGGGATCCCTTCCTAGCGTGCCAGGAAACCTTGGCCCACCCCATATGGTGCTTTACCTTTCCACAGCAGCAGCCTGTCTGTATGTCACCAATGTCGATGTGCGATCATGACAGACATCACAGATGTGCCACCTGGGCAGCTGCCTGGTCTGCCTTGTGCTCCAGCAACACCCATTGCATGACTGACATGCCACCTCCTTTGCCCCATTTTCACCATCAACATGGAGTCCTTTCATACTTGGGCACTATGCTGTTGCTGCTAATGGAGCACAATTATCAGTATCTTGGGCTCCCCTCTCTGTGCATCACATTACAGTCATTTAAATAGGCTCTCTCCCCCCTCAAAATACATCCTATCTGTGAGGTTTTACTTAGTGTTAAGGTTCCCAGCATTAAAGGGCTTTAACACACGTTAGCGCGTTGTTAAGCTAACACCCGTTGTTGACTCCCAGTCCCTGCCCCGTTAACGCCCACTCTCTGCCTACTGCATCCTTAACACTGCAGAAGCCTTTAACGCCTGTTAATGCAGCGTTTTCGCAATGTTAAGGGTGCAAGGGTGCCAATAACGGACATCAGCAGCACACTTGCTCCCTTAATGCCCTTTAGTAAACATACCCCCTATTTGTGCATAAGAACATAAGAAATACCATACTGGGTCAGACTAAGGCTCCATCAAGCCCAGTATCCTGTTTCCAAAAGTGACCAATCAAGGTCTCAAATACCTGTCAAGTTCCCAAAACATATACATACTGCTTGTCCCAGGGGTAAGCAGTAGATTTCCCTGGTCCTCTTTAATAATGGTTTATGGACCCTTCCTGCAGGAACTCTTCTGAACCTCTTTTAATCCAGCTTTACAAACAGCTTTTGCTACTTCCTCTGCTAACGAATTCCAAAGTTTGATTGTATGCTGAGTGAAAAAATAATTTCTCAGATTAGTCTTAAATATGCTACATTGTAGCTTCATTTCATGTCCCCTAGTCTTTTTTTTTAATTTTTTGAAGTTGTAGACAACCGATCTACATTTACCTATTCCACGCCATTCTTTACAAAAACTCTCAAAAACGTGTATATTCAGCAGCAGCATTGAATATTTGGGTTGGCCGCAGAACCCAGAGGCTAACCAGACAGTAGCGATATTCAGCGGCTGCCTGGTTAGGTTCAGCAGCTAAAGTAAGGCCAGAATGTGCTGTGCCTTACTTCAGCTGCATGTCCCTCACCAGACAGCAGCTCAATATTGCTGCTGCCCAGTTAGCGAGAGGTGCCACCAATGCTCCTGGCACGCCCTGATTATTACCGCTTTGCATCAGGGGCGTGTAGCCACTGAATATCCAGCTCAGCAGCATTTACAGGGTTTGCAGATCTGTAAACTGTGTAAATGCCTTGTTTTCCCCTGAGGACCGCTCACCTCCTGCAGTTCCGGCCCTGTTGGTACGTGCCTCAGAGCGTGGGTCTGTAGTTTCACCTGAACAGGCGTCTCTTCGGATTCCGGAGTGGGGCGCTTCAGAGGTGGATACCGATGGCCAGAAGACTGGGACTGAGAACCAGGTAGTAAATCCTGGGGATGAACAACGTCAGGAAGTTGATGTTACCGGTGGTTTGGAGGCGGAGGCTGACAAGCGGAGGGTGATCTCCGGTTCAGTGGTTCCCGTTAGTCCCCCGGTGATTACGCTAGTGCGTCCAGCTAAAGTTACCCTCGAGAATATCTGGGAAGCAATAAGTCAGCTTTCCCAGGTTATGAATCAGCAGTTAACTCTTTCTTTTTCTACTTTAGCTGCTATGGAGAATAAGGTATCTGTGCTTAATACTGAGTTTGTGGAAACGAAGAACCAAGTTGGGGCTTTTGATCAAAAGCTTACACAGGTTTCTGAATTAACGGATTCATTGATGAAAGATAATATTTTGTTGAGAGGCAAGTTAGAGACTTTGGAGAATGCTTCCCGCGCTTCCAATTTACGGTTGCTGAATTTTCCAATTGCTCCTGCGGTAGCCCCAGTGGAACTTTTAAAAAAATATCTACAAGAGTCTCTAATGATTCCAGCAGACCTGGTACCCCCGGTCTCGAAGGCATATTACTTGCCCCTTGGTAAAAAGGAGGGGAAGTGTGATGTTGGGGAGTTACAGATGGACTCATTGGATGTTTCTGCATTGCTTCGCTCCCCTTCAGCTGAAGATGTGCGGATTTCCACATTACTGGTGACTTTAGCTTTCTCCTCTGATAGAGACTGGCTCCTTAAAGTTTATTTCAAAAAGAGGAGTAACTTGTTTATGGGAAAGAGGATTTCTATTTTTCCCGATATCTAGGGGGATACTCAGAGAAGGCGTAAGGCCTTCCTTTTGTTAAAACCTGAGGTTCTTCGGTTAGGTGCTGTTTTCCTATTAAGATTCCCCTGTAAATGTATTGTACTACATAATTCCCTTAAATATGTCTTTTTCCAACCTGGAGATTTATCCTCCTATATCAGTGCTCAAATGTTAACATCCTCCCCCACATAAGATACTTTTGTCCTCTGTTTTTGATGCTCCTCTGTCTCTGCCTTCATCTTTTTGCCTGCATTATGTTTCTTGATGTATGATCTAGGGAGACCTCCTTCCCTAGTGATTTTTTTCAGATTTACTATTCCCCTTATATGAGGACTATAGATGTTTCACTGTTTGGGTGTTGTGTGGTATATTTTCTTGTATATTAATAGGTGTGCATCTTTTCTGTACAAGTATATTGCTTGATTGTTGATGGAAAATTGATAAATAAAAAATTAAAAAAAAAATCCCAAAACCCCCCCCAAAGAACGTGTCTGAAGAAGAATTCAAAAAGCTTTCAATTATAGTCCCCTTTGTTTTAAATAAACCTTGTGCTTCAGCAGCTATATGCGGTTGTTAGTTATGGCCCCCATGCAGAGAGGCAAATAGCAGGGTTGGATGTACAGCCCCGCTATTCACCGGGACCACATGCTGCCTCCAAATTTCCCCACATGCACAGAGTTGCAGTGCAGGGAGAGCTGGACGGAGGCGGGAGGGGGCAGCGACTGGGTGGAGAGTGGTTGGAACAGAGGCGGGTCTACAACCCCAGATGTACAGGGCCGATTCAGGTCACGGCCCTGTACGTCCTGCTTGCAAGAGATGGATGGGGGACATATTGGAGGTGGAATAAGTCCCCCCGCTTGCGGAGATTGGGTCCAGCAGTCACCAGTACAGAGGTGAGCGACAGCAGGGGGATCCACTTTGCCCAATCCCAGCCCTGGCAGAGCCTGCCGGGAGTCGGACAGGGGGTAAAAGCAGAATCGCAAATTGGTGTGGGGGGTTGAGGCTCCTGCTGGGCATCCTGGTGCCATGGTGATGGGATGCCACAGCACCGGTGCTCCAGCAGGAGCAGGGGGCTGGCTGTGCAAGCAGCAGGCTAGAATCTCCTGCAACAGAATCAGGGCCCATCCAGCTAGTCTAAGTGCCCGATTTTGCATCCACGGGAACATCTAGCTCCCATGGGTGCAGAATCGGGTACAAATTTGGGCCATTCATATTTTGGACGTCCGAACAGCCCAGATTTGCCCCTTCCTGCATCGGGCTCCTAGTTTGATTAGCATCGAGACTTGATCAGTTTCATACAAATCACTGGATGGACTTTTACATTTTGCAGTTTTATGCTTTCAGTATTCACTGTAGGCCCCATTCTGATTAGGACCCATCCAGATGTCCAAAATCTGGACGGGCTGGATTTGCAGCCGATATTGCACCCGTAGGCGCTAGACATTCCTATGGGAACGGAATCAGGTGCAAAAGGCCTGGACAGGCAGGATGTGCCCCGATTTTGTACTGCAGGACAGGCAGCTTCCACCCCGTCTAACGCAGCTGAATTGCCTGCATGAATCCTCAGTGTCATGGCATCCCATTTCCATGGCACCGGGATGCCATGCAGGAGTCCCAATCCGCTGTACAATTATGAAGATCCTGTTCCCTGCCACCTGAACCCCAACAGGGCCTGCCAAGGCCGGGACCGGGCTGTGGGGAGCCTCCTGCCCTGCTCATCTGATCTGTGGGGGGTCCTGCCGCGATGTCTGCTGACACTGGGGGGACATTCCATCCCTGAGGTGGAATAATTCCCCTGTCTACCTCCTCAGGCCTGGACGTACAGGGCCGCAACCGGAATCAGCTCTGTACATCTGGGTTCAGGGTCCCACCTCCACCCCGCCCATGCTTCTCCCCCATCTGCCCTGCATATCTCTTGTGTACGTGCGGGGAGCTTTGGGCACAGAATCGGCCCTGAGCAATTAGTGGGGGCTGTACATCCATACCAGATGTACACTCCCTCTGTTCCAACTTCGGAATGACCCCCTGTGGGTTTTGGGGAGTTTTTGGAATTTTGGACACAGAGACAATTTAGAGGTAATTTTGTAAGGTGCTGTTAAAGTTATGGGACATCAATGCACATATGTCATGTATTTTCACTGACTTATGCATGTAGGTGACCTTTACACGTGCTTTAGCCAGTCACTATTTTGTAAGCAGGGCTGGGACTACCATTAGGTGAACTAGGCAATTGCATTGAGTGTCAATGGTCTGACAGTGTCCCATTGCCATGACTGGTCCCCCTCTCTGGGATCCGCAGTGGTGGCAATGCCCTTAAAGAGCATCACATCACTTATTATTGAAACCTGCGGCACTGCGGTGCTGTTTGTGCTTCCACCCCCTCCAACACAGACTTCCTGAACCAGCTGATTCTGCCCCAATGCCAAAGGAAGTGGAATTGGAGAGGGCAGAAGCACAAAGAGCACCACAGCACAGGAAGTTATGGTAAGCCCTGTGGTGCTATTTTAAAAGCATTGCCACTGCTGCAGGTCCCGGAGAGGGGTGGAGGCAGGAGCGTAACAGGAATGAAGCTCACCTAGGGCATCGCATATCCTTGCACCAGCCCTGTTTGTAAGTACATGCCAGGCTGATGGTGTATACTTTTGAAATGGAGCACACATTTATTCATGTAAGTTATAAAATACTGTAACTTATATGCGTTCTGGCATTTCTTCCAGCCCTAAGGCTAGTGTGAACACTTGCACTTAGATTTAACACATGTTTTTGGACACTTATGCCCCTATTTTATAAAGAAAAGTAGGTGCCTACTTTTCTTTATAAAATAGATTTTAGACAGGTGCATTCTGGGTACCTAGATGCCCTTCACAAGAGTAATTTTATAATGGGGCACCTAGTTAAAGCACATTTTAAGGTGTCTATGTTAAGCCTATTTTATAAAGACAAGTAGGTGCCTACTAATCTCTATAAATTGCTAGCATGAGTGGCATAATGTGTGCCTACATTGCAGATGCGAGCATTATTTTCAGTCCTAGAGTTGGCGTATAAATGTCTGTGCCTATATTTTTTAAGTGCGCCTGTCAATTATAGTATTTTATAATATATGTGCGAAGTTGCATGTTTCACCCAAACTCCACCCAGGCACACACCTACTGGCAAAGTGTGCGCCATGATGCCAAATCATGTACTTTTATGCTAGTTGGTATTTTATGGGGCTGCTTAGGTGCATACTGTGTGTGGCCACATACATGCGGGAACGACTTTATAGAATTACCTCTTTTATGGAGATAAATGATTACATCACCATCTCTGCCTGACAACTGATATTGTCCTGATAACACTATAACAATAATAGTTCATAATGGATTACAGCAGCTATAAAGAAAAGCATTTTTCATTTTATTCTCTTATATACCATGCTATTCTGCATCAGTGCAGTTTACATTGAACAAACTGAAATTACATTGAACAGGGCATTATAACTTGGAGATAACTATTTTACAGGGAACATGGGCTATGGAGGGTTAAGTGGCTTGCCCAAAACCACAAGGAGCACCTGTGGGACTAGAAACCCCAGTCCTTCCGGCCCAAGGTTGCTGTCCTCTAGTGGTATTTGAACCCTCGACCTTCTGGCCTGAAGTACCTTGCCCCAACCACTAGGCCACTCCTCCACTCCATTCTTGGCTATACCTTAAACTCAGGAATGAATGATTAGGCAATGATATGACCAATTCAGACTGGCATCACAAAGCCAAGATTTATTTGACTTCATGGTAGAGGTGTATTTCTGTCAGTGCTACAGTGAGCATTGTATAAGGTCATATAAAATTCCCATGATCTGTAGTGCATTGTTAATGTTCAGCTTGCTGTCAAGCAGATGATTGGGGGTGGTGCATCAATGCATAATTCTTTAGAAACCAGGGGTTATTTATTTATTTATTTATTTAAAATTCTGTTATACCGTAAAACTCCCAATTATTCATTGGATCAGTGTGGTTTACAAATGAAAGATACACAAATCACAAATACACAATGCGGTTTACAAGTAAAACATACACAAATTGCAAATACACAACATTTGCCAACACAATTCATAAAAAGGAATACAATAAATTATTCAATCAGAAAAAGGCTTGGCTTTAAGTTTCTTTCGAAACACTACAATCGATTCAATTTCCTTCAAATATTTTGGTAACCTAGGCCAAAATTCAGCTGCTTTAAATGGAATGGTATACCCAAGTCTTTTGTTACTTGTAATTTTCCCATTTGAGGGGAAGAGGAGAGTCATAATGTCCTGCAAGCAGCTAGACTTCGTACTTAAAAATGGAAGCAACATATCAGAAAAATGAAGTGTGACAAATTCATAAAAAATTCTATAAAAACCAATAAAATTTAAAATATATATTGTCATGATGCGGGCACTAATAAAGTTGGTTTTAAGAAAAGAAATCCTGTTTTAGAAGAACTAGATGTGCAGTTACCTCCAGGCACAGCTAGAGGGAGCAGGAACAGACATACTGGTCTTAATGAACCTAAGCTCACTGATGACCTGCAGCTGAAAGGGAACCAGGAAGTCAGCAGTAACGGTTCACTTTATAAGCCAGAGCAGAATGCTTCTGGAGAGCAGTGGCATAAGGAGTGGCATAAGCAGAGGAAGCAGTGGACACAGCAGGAGCTGAGGAAGGAGGAGAAAGAGGAAGAAGGAACTGGAGCTGGACTAGAAGGAGAAACAGCAGAGAAGCCTGGAGGCTATCAAGGACATAAGCCTGATTGCTGTGGAAGAAGCCAAGCTGGAAGCTGGAGGAGAAACAGACCTCACAAGGTGGGAAGCCAGAAAGCCCAAACTGGACCTGTTGTGCAAGGGGAGTTTGGTGGAAGTTGCTCCAAGGTGAGAGGCTCTGCCATGCCTAGTTCCTATACTCTGCCTGTTTGTAACATAGAGAGAAGAAAGCTAAGAACCAGAGAGGGAGGTTCTGACAGAAGCTTATCTCTAGAGGATCATTGCCCAGTTTCACCTATTCAGAGGGAAAAGCATTTTTATAAGCAACGGAAGATTTTACTCAGTGAGCCCAGGTATGAGGCATTGAACATTAACTGTAATGATTGTACTGCTAAAAGCTATGCTAAAAGAAGGATTCCTCCTAAGGGAAACAAGAGTGCAGACTGGTTCACTAAACTACCGCCAGCCTTAAGAGTCCCTGGTTATGTGAAGCCAAACTCCCAAGCTGGAGATTACCATGCTGAAATAGACAGGGACAGTAAAAGCCCTTTGAATCAGTATAGGGGAGAGGAATTGATGGAAGTGGATTCTCCCAGCACTATTCCCTCACCTTTGCCTGAGGAAATGGAATGTGATTGGTGCACTGCCTATGCTCCAGAGTGTGTATGCTCCACAGAAGAATAAATGAAGTATAATTTGATGTTTATTATACTGAATATTACTTTGAAGAAAACCTGCTTTAAACTGTGAAGTAACAGTTAACTAGCCAGTGAATATTGGTACCTTTTGAAACAAAGGACTGTTTCTGTTATCTAAAATATCTCTTAGTTGAACCTTGCTTTAAACGGGGAATAAAAGCCTTTATTACCCTACACTTGGACTCTTTGTTCTTTAACAGCGCTACCTAGTGGCGTATAATCTTTGTGTCACCGGCAACCGGGTGACAATATGCTCTAATATCCTAAGCCAATTCAGCTGTGAAAATAAAGGCGATACTGGATCAGTTTTACAGGCACCAAAAATTAACCTCAGGGGAATCCAAGATGGTGGGAGCCAGCGTTTGACTTGCTGACATAGTTTATCAAATGGGGAAGCAAAAGGGGAAGGCGGCTAAGCTTCCCCCGACTAGCAGCACTCCTTCCTCAAGTTTACCTTTATCAGGGCCTTTGGACCATTTTCTTGTTATATCTGTGCAGCAGCAGCCTGTCGGGAGCGGAGAGAGCATTTTCCTGGCTGTGGGGAGGCCGGAGCAGGGAAACTCGGCGTCCTCTTCAGGAGTTGACCTGACTCCTCCGGAGGTGTGGTGTCCGGAGTCCAGGAGATTGGTGGGCAGCCAGAGGGGGATTTAGGGGGACTGGAGCCCAGTAGTAGCAGGGCCAGCCTGGAAACCCTGCAGGGTCAGCAAGCCAGCAGTGGGCGTCTGTGGTTACGGATGTCAGCAGTGCCACTTCGAGGGCTGAGTGCGCCAAGATGAGTGAGCTGCAAGGAGGGGTCGGTGGTATTATTTTGGAGGTGTTTCTGATGCCGCCTAACTGGGTTACCCTTGATTCCATTTGGTGCGCTATCAAGCAGCTTGCAGAGGCGTTGTTACCTCAAGTTCAGTCTATGAAGTCGCAGCTCTTGTTTACACAATCCGACTGTGTTAAGAATTCAGAGGACATTTTGAGTCTGCAAGCATTTAATAATGACTTATCCATGAAACTGGTAAGTATGGAAGGTAATATAGAGGCTACAATTAAGGATAACACATTTTTGAGAACGAAAATAGAACAATTGGAGAATGTTTTGAGACTATCTAATCTCCGCCTTATCAATTTTCCTCAGTCTTCATTGGTATCATCTAAGGCAGAGGTTCCCAACTCTAGTCCGGGAGAGCCAAACACCATTCAGGTTTTCAGGCTGTCCCTAATGAATATGTATGAGATACACATTTGAATACAATGGGGGCAGCCTGAAAACCTGAATGGTGTTTGGCCCTCCAGGACTGGAGTTGGGAACCTCTGATCTAAGGAGATGTTTAAGAAGTATTTGACAGAGTTAGGAGTTCCTCCAGAATCCCACCCACTGATTACTAAAATATACTATCTTCCACAAGGTAAGCGGCCCCCTGCTTTTGGGGGATTGCTGCCGCTCCAGCAAATTGAGGAGTTGGATGTTTCCGCAATTTTGGACACTACAGATGAAATTGTACCTGCAACATATTTAGTTCAATTTGCTCTTTCAGCGGTTAGAGATTGGATTTTGCCTGTTTTCAAGGAAGTGTAGCATTGGATTTCAGGGGTTACAGGTTCGGGCCTTTCCTGATCTGGCGTGGGAGACTCAACAGCGATGGAAGGAGTTTCTCCTTCTGCGCCCTAGGGTCTCTCAGCTGGGCGCTGTTTTTTTTCTAAAGTACCTGTGTAAATGTATTATTAAATTTCAGCTACATACCTATGTGTTTATATATCCCTCTCAGCTTGTTTCATTTCTTAATGCTCACCCCTGTTTGGGTACTGTGATGGAACTATCCGAACCTATCTCAAGTTAAATGACTGGCTGTATTCTGGCTCCCTTTATCCTTCATGTATTTTAATCAGGTTTTTTTTCCTTCTCTTTGGATTTCCCTCTTGTAGTGGGCTAGGGGTTGGATATCGTGTATTTTGTTCCTTTTTTGTTTTTCCTGACTGATATAGTATTGATGTATCAGGCTGTATATTGCTCCCAGCTCCCATGTTTTCTTTATGTAGAGATTTCTACTGTGGTATATTTGTAAAATGCATAAATATAAAATAAAAAGCAAAAAACAAAAATTGACCTCGCTGCCATATTCTGACAAAGCTGCAACCTTTTAATCTGTCATTGAGAATAATTTAACAATAATTTAACAATAATTGAGAACAATTTAACAATAATCAAGAAAATTTAAGACTGTACTCTGTATTAACAGTCTAAAGAATTGTGGTCAAAATATGGGCGCAGTCTGCAAAGTTGTCGCATCTGAAAAAAAGACCTTGAGATAATCAAGCTAATGTTCATTTTTAGAACTATCCATCATTTATCAGCAGACATTCTACAGTCATTAATATCTAAGGACATGAACTTTAGGCCTAGACGAGCTCAAAGCATTAATAGGCTCGGCATTCCTTCTAGTTTCAATAGATCAAAGCAGAGGACATCTAAGAGGGATTTTTCACTCCTGGCACCAGATTTGTGGAATTCTCTCCCTGAAGACTTAAGAGCACAGAATGACCTTAAGGACTTCCGTAAGTCCCTCAGGACTCACCTGTTTATAGAAACTTATGGACAATAAATTTGATTTTGATAACATTACTTGATATAGTATGACTTGTTCCTCTTACTTAATTTTATTATATGGTATTGTATTGTAATGTATTGTATTTGTCTTCCCTTACTCATAACATGTAAACCCTTTGTTGTCTTGTCAACCACTTTAAAGGATAAGGTGGTATACAAAACTGGTTAAATAAAGTAAATAAATAACGTGCTTCCATAGTGAGATCTTCATCCAGAAATACCCCCAATGCACGTAATACCATTTCTCTTTTTATATTTAATTTCTCAGTTATTTCCAATAATGACTCAGGTATTGGTTGGCCATTATTTAGGCAAAGCACTTTTGTTTTTGCCATATATAACTGGAAACACACCAACTGTGTCTATTTATCCAATACTAAGGGGGATGTTTACTAAACGGCGGTAGTGGACTCCATGCGATATTGGAGCCGCAACCCCATTGATTTCAATGGGGCCACGGTTCCGATATCACATGTAGTCCGCTACCACCATTTAGTAAACATCCGCCTAAGAGTGCTTTATTCAATATGGAGTAATAATTCCCTTGCTACCTTGGGAATACAACAAAACTAAGATATCGTCCGCATAAACATAGTATTTAAGATTTTCCTTATCCAGCAGCCAACCCAAGGTTAATAACAAAACATTGAACAGCAAAGGGGACAACGGCGATCCCTGAGGGATTCCACACTGAGTTCCATGGCCTTGACTGTTCAGCCTTGATTTGAATGGAATAAGTCAGATTACACAGAAAACCCGAAGACCATTCAAGTACCTTCTCTGAGATGCCAAGATAGTCCAAAACAACCAACATCATCTCATCGTGAGAGGTGCAGGCAGTTAGTGAAAGGGAGGATTGTTGGGGGGCGGAGAGGGACAAGAGCAGAATGAGTGAGTGAAAGAATGGGGAAAAGGTGTGTGAGGAGATCAAATGAGTAAGAATGAAAGGCTCTCTATAACGTCAGTGACAGGATAGGTGAGGGATGTGTGGGGAGAGAGTGAGTGAGAGGATTGAAGGGGATTAAGAATGTGAAGTGTGAGTGAGAGTCTGGATTAATGTTGACAGGATGTGTATGAATGGATTATCCCTTTCTGTCCCTCTCCTGGTCCTAGATCCTCCTCCCAAATCCTGGATCTTCTCTTTCTCCTTATGCACCTGATCCCTCCCCTACCCCTCTGTCCCTCACCTTTCTCTACTTTCTGGTTCTCCCTATCCTCCTCTCAACTGTGTTTTCATCCCCCTCTTTTCCCTGACCCTCTATTCCACTTGTCTGAGAGCTCTTCTCTATTGCCCTTCTCTGAGATCCCTTCTCCCTCTGAGATTTCTCTTCTCTCTCCAGCTCACCTAATTCCTTCTCCTTCCCTTTTTCTCTCTCCCCCTTCTTCCTTCCCAGCATTGATCTCTGATCCCTTCTCACCTAAAAATAGGTCAAAGTAAATTAACTGGGCATACAGGAAATGCCCAAAAAATGATCAGGTCAATATCTAGTCAATGAAGTCAGCGTTTTTTTATATGCCGGTCATCACAATTAAATAAAAAACTGATATTTGGTGCTGCTCTCCAGATGGTCTTTGCAGTCAGAACCCAGCACTATCTGTATAGCAGTGATTTTTAGTGCACCATATGGATAGCCATTTAGGACAGCTTTTTTCTGTCCTAAGCTATCCACATAGCTATCTGTATAGTGCTGAAAATCTCCAATATAGCGATAACTAATGGCTGTTCCCTTACTCTGCTATGGACTGGCCCAGCGTTATCTGGACCATGCTGAGTCAGTCAGAAAGAATATTGTATCATAAAAAAATACAAACAAAGCCCCCATAGTGCATCATGCGATGTAGACAAATTTCTGCAGATATGTGCAGTTTGAGACACTACAGCCATGATCTATGAGAATGAGAATTAACATAAAGAGAGAACTGAATAAATCAGTAGTTACAGAAATTATGAGTTCCTTGTTAAAGCAAATAGATTTGGTTGGAGAAGGGTAAGAAAATATTTGGATTGGCCAATCAATCTTACAGTTTCTCACTCTATTAGAACAAGGGAAAATATACGGACTAGGAAAATATACTGACTAGGAGGAGGTCAGATACTTCCTGAAGCTTCCCTTTGTACTGTTAATAAGCAAATATCAAGGAGCCTAAGGAAGACCTAGAATAGGGTAAGGGGATGAAAGAAACAAGGCCAATTAACCAGATGGAGTCAAAATTGCAAATGCAATGTGTGCCTTTGAGTCAGTTCTGACTCCTGGTGACCCAGAAGCTCCTGGGTTTTCTTGGCAGTGTCACCAGAAGTAGATTGCCAGGCCTTTCTTCCCAGGCAATGGAGGGTTAAGTGACTTGCCTAAGGTCACAAGGAGTGCTAGTGGGAATCAAACCCTGGTTGCTTTGTTATCAAGCCAGCGTTCTAACCACTAGGCTACTCCTCCACTCTGGTGTCAAAGTTAGTTGGACAGTAATATCCCACTTCTTTGACAACTAAGAAGTGATAGATCTTGGTTCTCTCAGCCTGGGGGTGGATTCATTGACCAAGGAGAAGCAAAGCCTGTTTCTCCCATTTCAAAAGTGGCCCCAGCAGTTAAGAGGTGAAGGACCCCCCTACAAGCAAGGCATTTGACCTTGTTTTGCCAGTTTAGCAGTGGCCCTTGTTGATCAAGGAATCTCAGATTCTGTGTATGGCCTGACCAAAAGGTGAAGTAGCCTCCAGTGATCAAGGAACAGCGGGAGCTGTTTAGATCCACCTCCAGGATCTATTCAGCAGAACAAACAGATGCCGCTGGAGTGACTCCAAATGTTTAGGAACTGCAGAAGACCACTGCCAAGCACTTGGCAGCCGTTGACATCCTTCCTGTTTAGCTAAGATTTGGGGGATGATAGAAGGAGGATGAGAAAGGGAAGATGGTTTGTTTACATTTAAACAAATAGGGGTTTAGGAAGTGTGATCTTTTCTGGTTTATTAAATGTACCTGTTTTCCTTTCAGACCCTATCTGACCCTTGTACTGCATAGCTAGTTGGACCATGGAGTCCAGCCTTCTGCCAGTTGTTCAACAGCTACTGTACTTAAATGGTAATCTGGATGAAGCCAAAACTACAACAAAAATTCCAAACGTTTGTGTCTGCAGCCAATTCTATGCCAGTGAAAAACAAATTTCTCCCTGCTTTCAGGAATAATGATTACCTTGAGTTGCTGCATCAGCTTTAATAGTGATGAAAATTAATTCCACCCCACAAGTACATTACCCAATCCAGATAAGTTCCTCATTATTGTGCTTACAAATTGGGGGGCTCATGTCGATTTGCTCTGTTTTAAAGTGTGCTGCCGAGTCTGCTGTGCTGATTTGCATCAGAAGACTGCACATTATTTACTGCCTTCTACAGAATGGTTTTAGTGATGTAGTTTTCAAACTATAGCTGTAGTACTGTATGTGGTCTTGTGGAAAATCGCTAAGTGCTGCCTGAGTTGTGAAAAAAAAAATCAGCTCTTTTGAAATACACTCAGCTCAGTAGCAATCGACGGTGGCAGCAGGCAAGCAGAGAGTTACTAAGTGCATTGTCTTCATTTGACTAGGAAGCTAGTCCACACAACATTTTTCCCCAGCATCAGCCCTGGGAAATGACAGTAGGGGAGCTGCTGGATTAGGAAGCAGAAGGTTGTTTTATTTTGCTCTGATCTGTCTGCTCCACTCTCCTCCTGTTCCCTGTACACTTTCTAGGAAGGAAGGGGATAGATTAGGAAGCAGGGGGATGTGCACTTTTGAATGAGATTTAGAACAGTAGCCAAATAGAATTGCTGCATGAGTCCCAGCCCTCCACCCCACGGGCTTGTGCCCCAGTTTATTTGCCAGTGCTCTGAATTTCACTCAGCAGAGAAGAGCTCTCTGCTCCCTCATCTGCCCCTCTCATCCCCCCTTCCGATGTGTAGACTTTGCCTGAGGACAGGGGAAAAGACATCATAGCAGGCTAAAAGCTCTTTCGGCTGTGTGTGTGTGTGTGGGGGGGGGGGGGGGTTTGCAGGGAGGGAAGGGGTTGTGAAGAGTAGGAGGTGCTGAAGGCTGAAAAGGGGGTTAAATACTTAGGGAGGTGGTATAAGGAAAAAGAGAGGAATGCACCAGTTTGGCGGTAGGAGTGGGAGGAATAGAGAGAAAAAAGTATGAAAAGTGGAGAGGGGAGGGAGCAGGCAGTAGGAAGGGAGAGAGGAGAGAGACACCAGAGAGTGAGGGAGATAAAAGAAAGATAAAGAGAGAGAGAGAAGCACCAGTGAGGGAGGGAGAAGAAAGAGGGAGATTGAAAAGCATCATTGTTGCCTCTCGCTCACAACATCCTTTCTGATTTTTTATTTTCTCCTTTCCCACGGCTGCTTTTAGCTTCAGAGGAGGCACTAGCAGATAAGACCACCGCTCTCTTATACTATTCATCAGTAGGAGAGAGGATGAGGTACCAGATGTCCCTGCAATACTTTCCCATCTGCCTCTTCTATCCTTCCTCCATCCGTACATCATGTGGCGTTGTGGCGGCGCATAGCTTTGTGCCAATTTCCTATGCTGCATGGGGCCAGTCTGGCGGTATGAGTTCATACTGTATTGTGAGATTGGCCCCCGCATGGCATAGGGGCCAATGGCTGCCCCGTGCCCTCTCTTTTTCCTTCTGGAGCTCACAGCTGCCAAATGTTTATGCCTTCAGGCCCCCAGCAGCACCAACGCCCACATCTGCTGCCTCCACACTCGGTCACTACAGTGCAGTAGAGCTTGAGGCTGTCATTCCCAATTCACTTCTCTGCAGCTCAGTTTTAGCCCTGCCAGCCTGTCAGCTCCTGGAGCAAAGGCAATAGGGCAGGCTGCAGGGTTTCTAACAGGTTCAGCGCTGCCGGCTCTCTCCGGGACCCGTCTCTTTCCTCTATCAATCTTCTTGATATTCAAAGGAGGGACGACACGGGCACAGGCAGCAGCTGCCACAGCTGAAACTAGCCCTCAGATAGTCAATGCCGGGGCCATATCCAGCCACCAGCATCGGATATCTGGTTTAGCCGCAGAAGCAGGAAGCTAAGTGGGCAGTGGTGACATGAAGCTGCTGCCCAGTTAGCTTCTGCAGTGAACGTTTGGCCACTCTTTTCGGTGCCTAGCTTTCACTGCTTAGCGCTGATCGGGCAGCGGCTCAATATTGCTGCTGCCCTGTTATTGCTGGGTGCCGCCTAGGCTCTGCACGCGGAATGCCCTAATGCTAGCCAGCTAGCCAGTGGTGGCACCCAAGGATATTCAATGGCACTAACCGCGCTAGTGCCGCTGAATATCCCAATGACCGTAATTAACGTGTACCCCCCCTCAAAGAACTTATCAACATATCTCAAATCTCCCTTTTCCCCAGGTTGTTTTTTTTATTTTTATTTTATATGTACATTTTTGTACAGAAAAGAGCAACATAAACTAGAAAAGGAAAAAATGTACACAAAAATCATCCAAGAAATAATAATTAATATAGTAGTCGCCCACCCTAGCCCACAATACTTGAGGGAGAAGAGCAAAAGAAAACATATACACCTAAATCATGAAGAATCAACTGAGTTTAACAGCCAACACTCCACCTCACAATCATTTCCTAAGAGGCTTCAAGGCGGCAAGGGTTTAAGAAGTTCAGCAGCTGGGAGGGCTCATAGAAAATATACAAAACAGACTGTTATTTGATCAGACACTTGCAGGGATGTTTCAAGAAAAAAAGACCTCCCAACTGCTGAACTCCAGGCCTCAAGAGCAAAAATTCTCTTCAACTTTTCTGTGTATCTTTGGCTAAGTCCAGATACATCCGAACTGACAAATCCCAGAACAATAGATTCTGTTTCCTAAAGAAAAGTTTCAACAACCATTCTTTGTCTGATATTAAAGCAAAAGTCACTTATAAAGTAGATTAAGTTACAGGCTCTTCACTAGATGACTCCAGGAACTCAGAAATATTTAATACATCCGTTTGCTGTGTCCCAGCAACTGCAGAAGTAGAGTTCTTCTTCTCAGAAGGCAGATAATATGCGTGAACTAACAGAGGACAGGATTCCACTGGTACAGACAGAACCTCTTTTAAACATGTCTCGTCCCGATACAGTAGCCACTCGGGGGAAATTTAAAACCCGAAGATTAGCAGCACGAGCAACATTCTCCAATTGTTCCAATCTAGCAAATACAGTTGCAACACTTTTAACCACAGCATCTTCTTGACATTCCAAAGCAGAAACTTTACTTTGAGTATCCAACAGTGAAGCCTGCATATTCACAACTTGACTTTGCGTAGTTTTCAATGCAGAAGAAGTATCCAATACTTGTATAGTCAGGGCTGGAATCTGTGAAATCAATGCCTCTCCCAATGAAACAATTGTCGCCCATATCTCCTCAAAGGTAAAAGTTTCAGGGTGCACCGGTGCAAAGCCAACCCAGTTACAGCTGCTGTTCCTTCTTGTAGCGGCTAAAGACACTGCCTGCTGGTTCACCACTGGGAAAATTGCAGCTCCCTCCATCCAAGGCTCGACCTCCAGGAGTCAGCTCTACCAACAGTCAGGTCCAGACTGCTCCCTGCTTCCAACTCTGTTGGAGGCAGGCAGATTTAGTTGTCAGGAGTGAAAAGGGGGAGAGAGATGATACGCCGAGCGCAGACACCGAGTCCTCCGACTCCAGTGCATCTGCAAGTGGGCTTGCCTCCCCCTATTCTCTTATTGGCCGTGGGAGGGGCAAAAGAATGAATCCAAAGGACCAAATGCAAGTAAAGGTGTAGAAGCCAGGGAGGAATGAGAGGGCACCACTTCTCCCTTAACTTTCCTCTTCTTCCCCATAAAGAAAAATTGTTGCTCACCAACTCAGTCAGATTGCCATCTTGACTCCTCCCCCGTTACCCCTTTTCCTCAGGTTGTATGAAAATTTCCCAGTTCAAATATCTTCTCAGCAGTAGTAGGTCCTGTCTCAGCAGTCCTTCATAAAGCATTTATATAGCACTACAAGGTGTATGCAGCACTGTGCAAACATATAAAGAAGACAGTCCTTGTTCATAGAGCTTACAATCTAATCAAGACACAGAACAATACAAGAGAAACAAGGGGAATTCAAATACGGAAGGAGACACAAGGAGAACAAGGGATTAGGATCCAAATGTGGCCTCAAAGAGGTAAGCCTTTAGCATGGATTTGAAGAGGGGAAGAGAAGAGATGATGTAAAGATAGAGGAAGTTTGTTCCATGCATAAGGAGCAGCAAGGTGAAAAGATCAAAGTCTGAGTTTGCAGAAGAAGAAAAGGGCATAGAGAGAAAAAAAGCCAGAGGAGAAGCGGCGTTCACGAGGAGCGGTGTAGGGAGAGAGAAGAGAGGAAAGGTAATGAGGGGCAGTAGAGTGAACGCATTTATATGTTAGAAGGAGAAGTTTGAATTGGATATGGAAATGGAAGGGGAATGAGTGAAGTGATTTTAGAAGAGGGATTTTTGTGACTGTATCGCGCCACCCAGCAGAATTCTGGATAGATTGAAGAGAAGAGAGATGACACTGAGGGAGACCAGCAAGGAGGAGGTTGCAATAGTCAAGACGAGAGGTGACCAAAGAGTGGACAAGAATCTTAATAGTGTGTTCAGGGAAGAAGAGATGAATTTTGTTAATGTTGGTGAGAAAGAAACGACAAGTTTTAGCTATATGTTGAATGTGTGTGGAGAAGAAAAGGGAGGAGTCAAAGATGACCCCAAGGTTGCGGACCGAGGAAACAGGAAGAAGAAGAGTGTTGTCAACAGTGATAGAGAAAGGATGAAGGAGGAAAGAGGGTTTAGGGGAAAAATAAGAAGTTCAGTTTTAGCCATATTCAGTTTTAGGTGGCAGTTAGACATCCAGGCAGCAATGTCTGATAAGCAAGTAGAGATATGAGTTTGGAGCAAAGGAGAGACATCAGGTGTAGATAGATAGATTTGAGAGTCATCAGCATAAAAATAATACTGAAAGACATGGGAAGAGATGAGGGCACCAAAGAACTGGGTATAAAGAGAGAAAAGGAGAGGGCCCAGAACAGACCCCCTGAGGTACACCAACTGAGAGAGGGAATGGCAGTAGAGGAGGAAACTCCAGAACAAACAGTGAAAGAGCAATTGGAGAGAGAAGAGAACCAAGACAGTACAAGGCCTCTAAAACCAAGAGAGGAGAAAATGTCAAGGAGGAGGAGGTGGTCAACAGTATCAAAAGCAGCAGAAAGATTGAGAAGAATGAGAATTGAGTTAAGGCCTTTGGATTTAGAGGAACAGATCACTGGAGAGTTTGGCAAGAGCTGTTTCAATAGAATGAAATGGATGAAAACCAGATTGAAGTAGATCAAGGAGGGCTTGAGAGGAGAGAAATTCGAGGCAGTGGCTGCATATTAAAGAATTTTGGAAATGAATGGGAGAAGGGAGATGGGTCGATAATTAGAAAGACACGTGGGGTCAAGTGACGGTTTTTTGAGGAGAGGAATGATTACAGCATGTTTGAAGGCTGCAGGGAAGGTTGCAGTGGAAAGTGAAAGGTTGAGAATATGTGAGATTAAAGAGATGATAGAGGAGAAGATGGAGTTGAGGAGATGGGTGGGGATAGGATCAGAAGACAGGTGGTGAGTTTAGAGGAGGAAAGAAGAAGAGAGGTTTCCTCAACAGAGATTTTAGAAAATGATGAAAGGGTGTTAGAGGTTGAGGGGAAAAGTTGGTAATGGAGAGGCGGAAGAGGGGGTGAAGAAGATTTAGTGAGGAATTGAAGAGTAATCTTATGCACTTTGTCATGGAAATAGTCTGCTAGGGATTGGGCAGAGAGAGAAGGAGGGATTGGAGGTGGAGGTGCCTTAAGAAGAGAATTGAGAGTAGAAAAGAGATGGTGAGGGTTAGAGGCAAGACAGTTAGATAAAAACATAAGAACATAAGATATGCCATACTGGGTCAGACCAAGGTCCATCAAGCCCAGTATCCTGTTTCCAACAGTGGCCAATCTAGGTCATATGTACCTAGCAGTTTCCCCAAAAGACACAGGTTCCACAATGCTTGTATTGGGTCAAGCATTGATATCCTCGGCCCCTTCTTAATAATGGTTTATGGACCTTTCCTCCAGGAACTTGTCCAAACCTTTTTTAAACCCAGCTACACTAACAGCCTTTACTACATCCCCCAGTAACAAATTCCAGAGTTTAATTAAACGTTGAATGAAAAAATATTTTCTTTTATTAGTCTTAAATAGTTTACCCTGTAGCTTCATTGCATGTCCTCTAGTCTTTCTATATTCTGATAACGTAAACAATTGATCTACGTTTACCTGTACTACTCCGTTCATTAATTTAAAGACTTTTATCATATCTCCCCTCAGCCATCTCTTTCCCAGGTTAAAGAGCCCTAACCATTTTAGCCATTCTTTATAGGGGTATCCTTCCATCCCCTTTACCATTTTGGTGGCTTTTCTCTGTACCTTTTCTAATAAAGATTTATCCTTTTTAAGATACGGTGACCAGAATTGCACCCAATATTCAAGGTGCGGTCTCACCATGGAACGATACTGAGGCATTATAATAACCTTTGTTTTATTTTCCATTCTTTTCCTTATGATACCTAGCATTTTATTTGCTCTCTTGGCTGCCGCTGCACACTGGGCTGAGGGTTTTAACATGTTATCCACAATGATGCCTAAATCTTTTTCCTGGGTGGTGGTTCCTAATGTGGAACCTTGCATCGCGTAACCATAGTTTGGGTTGTTCTTCCCTAGGTGCATAACTTTGCACTTGTCCACATTAAATTTCATCTGCCATTTTGATGCCCAATCTTCCAACTTATCAAGATCCTCTTGCAATTTGTGTTTTAACAGCTTTATATAGTTTTGTGTCATCTGCAAATTTGATAACCTCACTCGTTATTCCCTTTTCCAGGTCATTTATGAATTTGTCAAAAAGCAGCAGACCCAGCACAGATCCCTGGGGTACACCACTATTCACCTTTCTCCATTGGGAAAATTTACCATTTAGCCCTACCCTCTGCTTTCTATCTTTTAACCAGTTCCTGATCTACAATAGTACACTGCCTCCTATCCCATGACTCTTTAGTTTTGCCAAAAGTCTCTGATGAGGGACCTTGTCAAAGGCTTTCTGAAAGTCCAAATACACTATATCAACCGACTCACCTTTGTCTACCTGTTTATTCACACCTTCAAAAAAACATAAAAGATTAGTAAGACAAGACCTTCCTTGTCTAAAGCCATGTTGGCTGTCTCCCATTAAGCCATGACTATCTACATGTTCAGCAAGATGGTTTCTACCATTTTTCCCAGTACTGACGTCAGGCTCACCAGTCTGTAGTTTCCCGGATCACCCTTGGAACCCTTTTTAAAAACTGATGTTACGTTCGCCATCCTCCAATCTTCAGGTATTACAGATGATTTTAATGATAGTTCACAGATCACTAATAGCAGGTCTGCAATCTCATATTTCAGTTCTTTCAGCACCCTTGGATGTATATTATCCAGCCCAGGTGATTTCCTACTCTTCAGTTTATCTAATAGTTGTAATACATCTTCCTGATGTATCAATATTTCCTTCAATTCTTCCGCACCTTTAAATAACACTTCAGTCATGGATAACATCCCTACATCTTCCTCAGTAAAGACTGAAGCAAAGAATTCATTCAGTCTCTCCGCTATCGCCTTGTCACCTCTTAGTGCCCCTTTAACCCCTCTATCATCTAATGGACCAACTGACTCTCTCACAGGCTTTTTGCTACTTGAAAAAGTCTTTATTACATGTTTTTGCTTCCGCATCAAGCTTCTTCTCAAATTCTCCCTTTCCCTGCCTTATCAATGCCTTGCATTTAACTTGCCAGTGCTTGTGCTGTTTCCAGGTTTCGTCGTTTGGCTCTTTTTTCCATTTCCTGTTTGGCAACAACAGCCTCTCTGACCTCACCTTTAAACCATGCTGGCAGTTTTTTGGACTTCCTTCCACTTTTCTTAAAGCGTGGAATACAGCTGGTCTGGGCTTCCAAGATAGTATTTTCAATACCACCCAAGCTTGATGTAAGTCTTTAACCTTTGCAACTGCTCCTTTTAGTTTTTTCTTAACTATTTTCCTCATTTTATCATAGTCTCCCTTTCGAAAGTTAAAAGGTAGTACTGTGGCTTTCCTTACTATACCTCCTCCATTAATTAAATCAAACGCGATCATGCTATGATCATATTGCCAAGTGGCTCCATCACCCTTATCTCTTGCACCAGATCTGGTGTTCCACTAAGAACTAGGTCCAATATGGCTTCCCCTTTGGTCAGTTCATGAACCAGCTGCTCCAAGAAGCAGTCATTTATTTCATCTAGGAACTTTATCTCCCTAGCATGTCCTGCCGTGTCACTGACCCAGTTGATACTGGGGTAATTGAAATAACCCATTATTATTACTGTGCTGTAACTTTTGTTAGCTTCCTTGATTTCTTTGTGCATTTCATCATCCATTTGTTCATTCTGGCCAGGCGGTCGATAGTACACCCCCACTGCCATTGCCTTCCCCTTTTTACATGGAATTTCAATCCATAGAGATTCTACAGTAAATTTTGTTTCCTGCAAATCTTGAATCCTTTCTGACTCAATGCCCTCTCTAACATAAAGCGCAACCGCTCCACCAATTTGATCAGCTCTATCATTACCATATAGTTTGTACCCAGGTATCATAGTGTCCCACTGGTTGTCCTCCTTCCACCATGTCTCTGAGATTCCAAGCATATCTAACCTCTCGTTTAGTGCTATATATTCTAACTCTCCCATCTTATTTTTTAGACTTCTAGCATTTGCATACAAGCATTTTAGAGACTGTATTTTATTTATATTAATCTGGCTATTGGTAGGCATGGGTAATTTGGGATCTTTAAGCTCTGTCTGCTCCATACTCGAGGGCATTTGGGCTACTTTACTCTTTTTTTGGAACCTCTGCTTTTGGTAGTATCCTTCAAGGATACATTCTTCAGAAGCACGCGCTCTTGTGCGACTGCCAGCTTTCCCCTATTATCTAGTTTAAAAGCTGCTCTACCTCCTTTTTAAAGGTTAATGCCAGCAGCCTGGTTCCATCCTTGTTAAGGTGAAGCCCATCCCTTCGGAAGAGCCCCCTCCTTTCCCCAGAATGTTCCCAACAAATCCAAACCCCTCATCCTTGCACCATTGTCTCATCCACGCATTGAGACTCTGGAGCTCTGCCTGCCTTTTGGGTCCTGCGCATGGAATGGGAAGCATTTCGGAGAACGCTACCCTGGAAGTTCTGGATTTCAACTTCCTACCTAAAAGCCTAAATTTAGCCTCCAGAACCTCCCTACCACATTTTTCTATGTCATTGGTACCGACATGTACCAAGACAGCAGACTCCTCCCCAGCACTAAATAAGACCTTATCTAGGTGGCACATGAGGTCCGCTACCTTTGCACCAGGCAGACATGTTACCAGGCGATCCTCACGTCCACCAGCCACCCAGCGATATACTTGCCTAATGATCGAATAACCAACTATAACGGCTTTCCTAACCCTTTCCTCATGGGCACATGGCCCTGGAGAAAACTCCTCAGTGTGAGAGGGTTTTACATCCCTGGAGGACAGGTCCTAGTTACAGGATCACTTCCTGCCACACCAGGGTGATACTCTCCTGTCACGTGACCTCTCTCCTCCATGGCAACAGGGATGTTGCCAGACTGGAGGTGGGACTTCAGGTCTATATCCCTGTAGGTCTCGTCTATGTACCTCTCTGTCTTTCTTATGTCTTCCAAGTCTGCTACTCTAGCCTTTAGAGAACACACTCGTTCCCTGAGAGCAAAGAGCTCTTTGCACCTAGTGCACATGTAAGACCTCTCACCAACTGGGAGAAAATCATACATGTGACACTCAATGCAATAGACTCAAAAGCCCCCATCTTGCTCCTGGACTGCTGTCTGCATCTTAGTTTTAAGCTTGTGTTTAGATCTTTAAGTTCTTTACTTACTAAGGGTTGCTATGGATACTTATAGTAATAAAATTGTACCTAATATGTTTAATATACCTTGTTCACCTGAAGCTTAATTAATCTCAGATCCTTAGTGTATGACTGTTTTGGATAACAAGCTGCTCCTGTGAGCACCTCCTTTCCTTTAAGATGTGTAAGTACCTATAAAGCTATATTTTATCCCAGGGGTGGGTGGGTGTTGGGGAAGGAGGGAGGGAAATAACACTTATTAAAAGAGGGCTGGTACACAGTACCCTGTCCTGTGCTTCTGAGGTAAGCTGTGACCAACTTCCTGGGTGATTAACAGTCCCTGTTTAATGGAGAAAATAGTTTTGCTTAGCGAGTGCAATGGTGGACTGGAAAGAAGAAAACATGAATTTTAAATGAAGAGTGAGATTTGAGCCAAGTGTGCTCAGCTGAGCGGGCACGGGTATGTAGGTTGTGGGAAGTTGAAGACAACCAGGGCTGAGTGTGCTTCACAGGACTTGTAATGGGTGGATCAAGGGTATATAGAGTAGAGGAGAGAGAAGTATTATAGGAAGCTTTGGCTTCATCAACAGATTTAAAGGACAAAGTGGAAGAGAGAAGAGATGAGGCAGTAGTGGATAGTCTGTGGATTGATAGCATGAAGATTCCTAAAAAGATAGGAGGAGATTGGGTGAGATTGATGGGGGGAGTAATGAAGAGTGAAACTTAATAGGTGATGGTTAGAGAAGGGAAGAGCGGATGTATAGAAATTAGAAGGTAAACAATTAGAGTAGAAAATGAGGTCAAGGCAGTGACCAAGCTGATGAGTGGGGGCAGAAGAGGAAAGCTGGAAGTTCAAAGAGGAGGTAAGGGAAAGGAGCTTGGGCGCTTAGGATCAGAGGGGTTATCAATATGAAAATTAAAGTCACCAAGAACAAGGGAAGGGGAAGAGGAATGCAAGAATAAGGAGAGCCAAGAGTCAAAATCAGTGAGGAAGGTAGAAGAGGACTTGTCAGGAGGTCTATAGATGACAGAGATCCAGAGAGGTAGGAGATTAAAAAAGGTGGATGGAATGGACTTCAAAGGAGGGAAAGGAATGAGACTGAGGAGAAAGGAGGGGTTGAAAATGGAAAGAAGGAGAAAGTAGAAACCCAACACCACAGTCACGGCCATTGGGATGAGGAGAGTGGGAAAATTGATAGCTGCCATGGCAAAAGGCAACAACTGACGCAGTGTCATCAGAGAGGAGCCAAGATTCAGTAAGGGCGAGAAGATGGAAAGTGCGAGAGCTAAAGAGATTATGGGTAAAGGGAAATTTATTAGAAATGGAATGAGCATTCCATAAAGCACATGAGAAGAGGAGAGAGGAGGGGGAAAGGAGAGGGACATGGATGAGATTAGGGTGGTGGAGTGAGGAACTAATATGGGAGTGAGAGAGAAGAGAAGGGGGAACAGGGTTGGGATTAATGTCACCAGAGGACAGAAGGAGAAGAAGAAGAAGAGTGTGAGGGAGAGAGGAGACAGCACATTGGAAATGGGGATGAGGTTGTTTTAGAGAGGAAGGATAGGAATGAATGAGAAGAAGGTGAAGTTCAAGAACTGAGGAAAGGGTAGAAGATAAGATGGGGGAGGAAACAGAGAGGCTAGAGAGAGGATGAGAAAGAGAGGGGGTATTAGGTTGGTGGAGTGAGGGAAGAAGGTTAGGGAGGATCAGAAAAAGGAGCAAAGATGATGTGGAGCCATAAGAAATGGCAGAAAGGGCAAGTAAAGTTAGAAGAAGGTGAGGGATAATAGGTAGTAAGAGAAAAGAGGTAAAATAAAAGAAATAAAGTAGAATAGATAAAATAGAACAGATGAGTAAAAGTCTTAAAAAATATTGATATTATCAGATAGGGAAACTTATTAGCAGAGGAAATAAATAACAGTGAGTGAAAACAGTAGGCAGGCAAGCCTTATCTCAAGCAGACTATGGGATCTGTTTACGAAAGGGCGGTAAGGGAGCAGGAGATAATGAGAATTAACGGCAGAGTTAAGGGGTTTTCCGTGTGAAAAAGGCTCTGGGTGGATAGGAGGTGCTCTGGTGGTATGGGCACAATGGGTCACTTAACATGTGATAACAGGACACCAGGCGTTAAGGTGCCAAGATGCACCTTAACTTCCAAAAATGGCTGTCACCCTAATGCTGGATAAGGGAGCACCAGGGAAAGGCAATGTAAAGGTGATGGATGGAAGGACAGGTGTGAGCTGATGGATCTGACAGATCCCTGGGCACCCTACGTGGCAGTCAGTAAGTGGAATGAGCATGGGGGAGGCAGCTGTACTGATGCCCTGTGGTGCTGTCATAGAAAATGCTACATTGGCAGCGAGTGGTAGAGGATGGGATGACGTGTCCCTCTGAGGGGTCAGAAGCGGCACGATGTGTGCAGCAAAAGGATGACGGAGCAGGAGTGGTGATGTGCAGATCAGGCACAGGAGAGGCATGTGTGAGAAGTTGACATGTGGAAGAGTACCTGTGTGGGCCACGGTGTAGCAACTTGCAGGAGAATACATGACTGCATATAGCTGGCAAAGTCTGATGGATGGGCTGAAGGAGGGATGATGGTAGATGAGAGTGGTATGGGCTGGAGGCACCGATGTACCTGAGGTGCCATCTCAAGTGTATTTGTACTGCATGGGGAAAAATGTATGCAAGTGTCACGTGGAAGGCCTTGTACCAGACATGTTGGTCACACACCTGTCCTAGCCACCCAACCACCATACAACTCTCCAGAAAAATGTGCATACAACAACTGGACAGGAGTTGCTCAAAGTGGGCCAATGGGGCACGTCAGGATGTGAGTTGAGCCCTGCAAGTGGCCACCTGAGGGGTAGGATGTTTCTGCATGTAATGCAGAGATGTGATGGAGTCAAAGCTGTACAGTCACAGAAATGATGTAATACCTCAATGAGGTATCACAATTAGGTAATATCTGTATGTATGTAACAGCCCTCTATTATACGGCTGTATCAGTGCAGTCAAAGCGGGCTGCAATGTGCCAAAACCTTGGTAATGTCTGATGAACAACAGGGACTGGGAGAAGCTGCAGTCTACTGAGGCAATGGAGGGTTAAGTGACCTGCCCAAGGTTGAAAGGAGTTGTGGACATTCTATGAAGACTGTGCCATACATAAGAAGCTGTAGTTAAACCATCATATCAGTCCCACAAGGAGTAGCAGTTGATATTGAACCCAGGTATCTTGGCTCCTAAGCCAGTGCTATGACCATTAGACTATGCCTCCAGTCAGGTGGCAGACATCTGCAGGGTGAGCATGTCTGACCCCCTGCAATGACCTTCAGCAGAGCCAATAAGGGCAGGATGGCAAATTGCATGTGTGCAGATCAAAAGTGTGGGTGGAACAATAACAAAGCATAAAAATGTGTCTCAGCCAGTCACAGCAGACCCCTCACTTTTCCAGGCATGAAAATGAACTGAGTAGCACTCAGTCACAAAGAGAACAGTGCCCTAACCATTAGACTATACCTCTTCACCATACTGCACATCTATATCTGGAATCAGAGAGACTGTAGATCCCTGCCTGCAATGTCAACTATGTGTGCCGGAATAAGGTAGCCCTTCCATTACCCAGGATGCACTGCACACACAGAAGAACTTCCTGCAGCTGATCACCAAATGGGGTATGTAGTGGTTCATCACAGCAGCTCAGTAATATGCACTGGTAGTGTTTGCTACAAGCACATAACAACTGCAAACTGTGCTATTGACCGGTTTCAGCGGTCACACTGAAGGTGAGGAGGGGCACACAGCACCTGGTCCCCAAAGCCTGCCCTGCTAGAGATGGACTTTACTGGTCCTGCTGCAGATCCCTATCACTGGCATTGTGTAGTAGGTATTGTCTGGAGTGTGTGATGCTAGTCACCTGGTTTTCTGCATATACAATAAGTCCACATTTGAGGCCCACCACAGGGCTGTCTCAGCCATGCACAAGCCAACTGTGCCCAGTCTGCTGGCAAGCACACACTGCATGTGCACAGAGTGACCATATACACCCTGGCTTAGGACAAACAGCATGGACACCCAGCAGTCGGTGCAGTGATTTGGTTTCCCAGGAAAGGGGGAGCACTTGCTTCACTGCAGTTTGGCATTATATAGTACTGTGTGGATACCTAGCTGTGACATGGTCACAGTGAGAGTGTCCTCTCAGCTTGACAGGCTGTGGAACCTCAGACCAAGCACTTGGTAGACAGGAACCACAAAGTCCCAGCCATTGAGCTCACTTCCGACGCATACACATCCTCTCCTGACTGCTTAGTTTCAGACTATACTCACAATCCTCTGCTCCTCATCATGCAAATTTCAAGACCAACACTGGGAACAGCTTATGCAATGTGGGCCACTGTGCATTGCAGAAGGCCCAGTACTCTGGAGACACTGATGGTTGGCATTCTTAATGTGTGTGCATTGTGCAGGTGCTATCAGCATGCTTTGAAATGATCGCACGTTGTTAATGCCCACTCAGTCTGCCTATGCTATCAGCCTAGCCCTCAATGCAGGTGTAGGTAGTGGAGGCTGTTTGTGTTGCTGATGGATGTGTGGTCCCTTGCTGGGCTGGTCAGTGGGGGTTGCATATGCTTGTACTGTACCTGCAATGTGAGATAAGGTTTATCCACAGGAACACTACCTGGACTTGGACCAGCAACTCTCCTCTCATATACACACTGCTCTTGTGTGTGGAGCCACAGAGCTGCTTATTGGTTTAGTAACCCATGGGTGTAGATATGGTCACTGTCAGGGTGGATGCAGCCATGCAAAGGGATCTGCCCATGTCTGCTGGTATCTCTGCAGGCCATGCGCCATACCTGTCAGACAAGGTGTGTCTGCGGGTGTGCGAGGGAAGATGTGCTGTTCATTCTGTATGTTGCACTGGGTGTCTATGCTGCTGGTAAAACTGGCATTCCTGTCTAACACATGGGATATGTCCACTCAGGGGGACAGCCCAGGTGACAGGCACACAAACATCGCATGGCATGGCGGAACAAGCAGAATGGCCATGGTCACCCTTACCTGGTGGGTGCTTGTGCAGCAGTAAGGCCATGACATTGCATCTCGCTGACAGACTTGGTTGACATGGATTCACATGGGCCTCAGATGGCTGTTGGTGACTGGGTTTGCTACTTTGGAGGGATCCATGGTTCACACAGAGCACCTTGCTCTGTGAACGCAGAACTAAAACTGGTGTCCACACTATAGTTACCTCCCATCTTGCAAATGCACCCTACTCCTTGCTGGTCTCCCTCAGAGTCATCTCTTTACCCATCCAGCTATGCAGAGCTGTGCTGCATGGCTCATCCTCTGTCAGTCCCAAGACACTCATATCATCCGTCTCCTGATATTGCTTCACTGACCTCCCTTACATTTACATATCCATCTCAGACATCCTCGCCTAGCCTGTACTGCCCCTCAGCACCTTTCATCTCTCCTCTGTCCCAAAACCTGTTCCCATGGACTTCGCTCTTCATCTGCCTACCCACTCTCTATGCCCTGGCCTTCTACTGCCATCCCCTGACTTCCCTCCTTTCACCTTGCTGCTCCTAATGCCTGGCGCAAGCATCCTCTATCCTTATGTCATGTCTCATTTTTCTCCCTCTTCATATCCATACAGAAGGTATACCGCTTTGGGGCTGCTGTTGGATCCCTTTCTCTTGTTTCCCTGGTGTCTTCTCCCCCTATTGTACACTTCTTTTTCTTGTAATTTACTGTCTGTCATCACTTGATTGTAAGCTTTTCGGGCAGGGACTGTCATCCTATGTGTTTGTTCTACGCTGCATGTGCCTTGTAGCACTTCATGAATGATGTATAGTAGTAGTACCAGTGTTATCATCTTGCAGGTATGGTTGCTGGGTGGGCATTTTGCTTCTGACATGCCCTATTCTCCTATTGTGTGGTATCCCTTCCACAGTGGCCATATTTCCCCCATGCATGCACATACCCACTCACCATGTGCGAGTGGGGGGCATCCCGATCCACTCTGTTAACTGAACTGGTGCCATGGGCCAATGGTGATTGTGGGCAGCCTGCCAGCCACTCCATCTCTCTCTGCCATTGCGGCAGAGCCACCAGTTCAGTGCTGCAGGTGGCATCCCTGATGTTACATCTGTGCAGCTGTGCCTGTCATGGCGCTTCTGCCCCTTCTACCGGAGTTTGGGCATGCATCCTGCTATGTCCGAACTTGGTGGTATGGGATCATCAAGTGTTCCACTGTTTTTTATTTATTTTATTTATTTAATGCTTTTATATACTGCGCTCTGTAAAATCAGTGCGATTTACAGATAACATTTTGTACAGAGCAAAGAGAGCCTGCTTTGCACTTACATTGAATGGGTCATACAACTTGGATTTAGAACTGGGGTAACTATATACAGGTAACTGGGGTAAATATATACAGTATAAGCAGGATGTCACTGCGCAGTTGTAGTGACATGGCTTACCCTAAGAACTATGTATGGGGATGTAATTTATTTACAGGGATGTAATTTATTTACTGTTCCTGTGGTGGGACTGTTCATCCTCACAGTGACTCAGGCAACTGTGGCGTTACACACTACACACAATGTCATGTCAGAGCCTTTGTCTTCTGCTGGCAGGGGGTGCAACATCCGCCACCACAGCATGCTGACATGACAACATGGTGTCAGTGGGAGTGGGGAGCAGTGCCGGCCCATCCAATAAGCAGGTTAGGTGGGCACCTGTGGAGACAGGACAGTTGGGGCATCAGCAGCACACTTGCCCGGTCGCGCTACCTTCCCACCTTATTGTCACTGCTGCCCCCTCTCTGGATACCACCAATTCCATCTCTGGGGGGGGAGGCGGATGCACACAACCACAGTACTTTCAAGGGCAGCTGCTTTTTACAGCCCCCTTTAGAGGTACTGCCACTGCGGCTGACAGACTGTCCCTCCAGAGATGACATCAGCAGCAGTGGGGGTGGGAGAAGGTAGGGGTATCTGCCTAGGGTTCCAGGGCCCCTTGGTCTACCCCACGGTTGTGCATCACCTTTTCAACAGCAGCAATATGTCTGTGTGCTGCCACTGTCACTGTGGGGTCAGGCCTGCCATCACAACTGTACCCCCTGGGTAGCTGCCTGGTCATCCTTGTGCACCAGCAACCCCCATTGCATCATCCATATATGGTACGTCTTTTGGCCTATTTGCAGCATCAACATAGTGGCCTTTCCTAGTTGGCCACTATGCTGTTTGCTGCTAGTGTAGCACTACTACCACTGTCTTGGTTTTCCCTGTGTGTTGATCATATTGCGCACAATAAAATAGGCTCTTTCCCCCTAAACATACCCGCTTTCCGCAAGCTTTTACTTGGCATTAGGGTTCCCAGCATTAAAGGGCTCTAAGGCACGATTGTGCCACCGGCATTAAGGGAACAGCCGCTGTTAACACCCACTCTCTGCCCTGTTAATGCCTACTCTCTGCCTCATGTTCCCTTAACGCTATGGGAACCTTTAATGCTCGTTAATGCAGTGTTATCGCAGTGTAAAGAGCATAGGGGTGCCGATAACAGGCATTAATGGCACACTTGTTGCCTTAAAACTCCTTAGTAAACATACCCCTATAAGTCTATAAAGTGTAAAATATAAAATAGAGACATCAGACATGGATCGACTGAAATCATGTGAGCAGCCTCGGTGCAATGGAAATACGGGTCCCCAGCCTAGAATGACTGAGATGCAATCAAAGAACCAACAGGTATGACCAGACAATATCAAATAAGCTATACCTTAGGACTTGAGAAATTAAAGTAATTGCATCTTTGAAGGGGGATAGTAGCCTCTAGACTGCAGGGATTCCCTCTTATTTCTTCTACCGGTGCTACTTGTGCTCATTAGGCGGTGGGAAGCTGCAGACTGTTTGTAGTAGTTGTGCAGAGCTGTTGTGGAGTTCGGTATTACCTGATCGGCTAATAAAGTACCCAGCCTTGTTCATATATGTAAGACATTGATGGACAGAAGGTTGTGGTTACCAGCACTCAGAGGGTCCTTTGGCATAGGTGTGTCCTGCCAGGTGCGAGCGCGCCTGTTAGCCTTTTAAATTTAAACAGTTTGTTGTGCTGCCTGATTGGAGGAGCAGAGGAGCTCACCCCCTTACTCTGCTGTGGCTGAAGGGAGCTCTGATGAGGTAGAAGCTTCTGCTCCTGTTAGGCCTTTAAATTTAAACACTGTCCAATTAGTGTCGCTGAATCTCCCTCTCAGTGTAATTTATCCGGTCAGCAGGTTCCACAGTGCTTGTATTGGAGCAAGCAGTGGATATCCCGGGTCCCCTTTAATAATGGTTTATGGACCTTTCCTCCAGGAACTTGTCCAAACCTTTTTTTTAAAATCCAGCTATACTAACAGCTTTTACTATATCCTCCAGTAATGAATTCCAGAGTTTGATTACACGTTGAGTGAAAAAATATTTTCTCTTATTAGTCTTAAATAGGTTACACTGTAGCTCTGAATATCAGCCGAGTAATCTTCATTTCCAGCAAATATTCTAAGAAGTTTTTATTTCTCTAAAACTGATATCTTACTGACAGTGACTCTAGCTAATCAGAGCTATTCTGCTTCCAGCTTCTGCATTGTGCACATCTCCCTGTAATCAACAGTCTCAAGAAGACAGAACAACAGCCTGAGGCAAAGATGTCAAGTCTCGCTCATTAGGACTGAGTCTCACTCGTTTGAAGACTGTCTCACTCCCACACTCTTTGAACCTCTTCTGATCACTGCTTTCATGACAGGCAAACCTAAGAGAAGAAAAACCAAGTGGCCCAGCCAGGAGGAAAAAATCTGAGCTCACCCTTTTGTATTCTACCTTCTCCTGCACCATCCCTTTTCTCTGTGCTTTACACGTACAGGTGCTATGGAATCTATGCACATACTTTTATCTACTAAGTGCAGAACGATTTTCAGCCTAGAGAATTTTTCCATGTGGAGGCACATTCTGTAATGTGCATCCTGGCCTCTGTGCATGTGGTCGGAACCGGACGCACAGAGGTAGTTGCGATTCTGATCCCGCAGGGCATGTCTAGCCCCTGTGAGATCAGAATTGCAGTTAGGCCTGTATGTGCAGGCTGGGATCCGATTCCCATTGACCTGAATGTACAGGCCTATGAGTTTGGTTGCCATGGCACTGTGGCTCCATTCAGGAGCCGCAATCCCTGGCTGCAAACCACTTTCCCCTTTCCCTGAAGCCTGACCTCCGATCTGGCCTCCCATGGCCAGGTTTAGGCTGCAGGGAACCTCCTGCATCTCCTCACCATTTTTATCCTGGCCGGGCCTCCCGTCCTCCGACGTCTAGAGGGACTTATTCCCCTTTCCAATTTGCCAGCCCTGGATGTACAGGGCCGACTTCAGAATCAGCCCTGTATGTCCGGGGCCATGGACTGCCCACTGCCTGCACTAACTCTGCCTCTGCACTGTCCCTTCCCGCCCCCATCTAAGCCTCCCCATACAAACTCATTGTTTGTATGGCGAAGCTTGGTTGGGGACAGCAAGAGGGGCGAATAGCGGGGATGGGTGTCACAATGGGACGTCCATCCTCGCTATTCACGGGACAGAATAGACTCCATAGCCTCCCACTATGTCTGTATCCTTTCAGAGGCTCCAAAGGAAAGCAAATATTTTATGCTGTTATTTTTGTTTTCATTGGGAAAGCAATAGCATATTTAAATTTTTCTAGATTTATATCGTGGATGCACCATCTGAAAAAAATCTCACTTAATGGACTTTAATCTCACCCTCTGGGGTGGTTGACCCTTGGTGTGTCTGTTGAGATATTTTAAAATACATTTGAACCACGGACTCGCAGGCAGTTCCCTTTACTATGCTCAGTTTGGACTAACACTGTTGCTCAGCACATTCTCTCTCATCGAAGCATGCACTCTGCAACTTCAGAGAGCACTGACGTAAGAAAAGGAAAGTACAGAGCCGGAAACACCAGCTGCTAAACTGCTCTGGGTAATGATGCTATTCTCCCGCCACAGTAATGCCCTGAACATCACCTCTTTCCTCCGCAAGCCCAAAACCCAACGCGATTACTGCTGCCAGTGGAACAGACAGGGCTTGCTCGACATATCAACACACTTCACCGAGGGCAAGCATATCGTAAACATCTTGAGAGAACATTTTGCATTAACCAGGTCACAAAAAAAATCAGAAAGCCTGCTCGGTTCCTGATGAACTGTTGGCTGTCATTTTTAAATCTTATCCTGCACCACTCAGATCTGATATGTGAGATAAACACTGACATCAGCATTCATGAAGAAATGAAATAAAACAATACAAGGGCTTGCTCTCCAATGTGGGTTCCCTTCTTTCTGCAATTAAATAAAATGAAAATAAGGTGATACCTTTTTATTGGACTAACACTACATTTTAGGGTTAGCTTCCAAAGGGTAAACCTTCTTCAGGTTGGAACAGTATTTTCATTTTTTCTTTTTATTTAACTACCATTAAATTGCACTAACATGGCAACCATACTGCTTCTTCCTGCTGTCAGAATGTCTCAGCCTTGAAGTGAAAGCAGGCAGTTGCCTTGTTTCGTTCCCAATTATAAGCCCAACAGTTGTTCACTGGGATCAGCGAGTCTGCAGTCATGGGATTTGTAAGACCCTCTTATCGGACAGACATTAAACGTTAGCCAGAGCTCTAGTGGAGGAGTAGCCTAGGGCTTAGAGCAACTGTCTAGTACCTCAGCGATCAGGGTTTAATCCCCATTGGCACTCCTTGTGACCTTGGGTGGCACTTTACCCTCCATTGTCTCTGGAAGAAAAAGCTTGCCAATCTACTTCCAGAATGGTTTAAAATAAGCAAAGGTGTAAGACAAGGCTGCATACTTTCCCCCTACCTGTTTAATTTATATGCAGAACAAATCATCAGAGAAGCAGGATTGTATGAAGACAACAAAGGTGTGAAGATTGGTAGAAGACTCATCAACAACCTTCGCTATGCTGATAATACCACATTACTGGCTGAAAGTGAAGATGATCTGAAACATTTGCTTCTCACAATCAAAGAACATAGTCTCAAAATGGGCCTGCACCTTAATGTAAAGAAGACAAAGATCTTGACAAATGGCATAATCAACAGGTTCATTGCTGAAGGAGAAGAAATTGAAATCGTGAACAACTTTAACCTACTTGGATCAACTATCAATAAAGAAGCAACAAGCAGTCAAGAAATCAGACGACGCATTGCTTTTGGCAGAATGGCTATGAAAGACCTAGATAAGATTCTCAAGAGCAGAGATGTCTCTCTCCATACAAAGATTCGACTTGTTCAAGCCATGGTATTTTCAATAAATCATATGGATATGAAAGCTGGACAGTGAAAAAGATAGCCAGGAAGAAAATTGATGCCTTTGAATTATGGTGCTGGCGGCGAATACTGTGTATACCATGGACTGCCCGAAGAACAAACCAGTCGGTACTAGAGGAGATCAAACCTAAGCTTTCTTTAGAAGCTCAGATGACAAGACTTCGACTTTCATACTTTGGACACATCATGCGAAGAGAGAGATCATTAGAGAAAGACATCATGCTTGGAAAGATAGAAGGTCAGTGCAAAAGAGGAAGGCCAGCAATGAGATGGATCGATACCATAACAGCAGCTACGGGTACCAGTCTGTCAACAATGAGCCGCCTGACTCAAGACCGAACACAATTTAGGATAGCTATCCAGAGGGTCGCCATGAGTCGACTCCGACTCGACGGCACTTAACAACAACAACAACAACATACCCTTCTGAGTGAGGATATCTTTGAATTTCACCATGTCCCTATGCCTTCTCATGGTCTCCGCTGCTACATCCGGGAACACCGAGACACTCCATGACTTGAATGTGACATATCCCGTTCTTCTAACTAGACGAATGATATGCTCCCTGTCCTGGAAACACAGCAGTTTAACTATAAAGGCCCGTGGCCTCGCATTGTTCTCTGGATGGGGACGGAGTTCCCAGTGCACCCTCTCAATCTCATAGGCCTCTGCTGAAGGATAGTCCAGGAAACATTGTGCAAATAAAGCTTTAACAAATTATATAGTGTCTCTGCCTTTCTCCCCTTCCAGCACTCCAAAGATCCGCACATTTGATCTTCTCTCCCGATTTTCCATTTCTTCCATTTTTGCTTGCAGCCAGCCTAGTTGTTGTTGTAGGTGCGAGACCTCCTTCCCCATCTGTGCCTGTGCATCCTCCATAGATCTAATTCTGGCTTCAGCCTCCTCCAATCTCACCCTCACCGCCGTGAACTTCTCCTCTATCTTGCGAAGGACCTTATTGACAATTTCTGTTTTGGAGTCCCTTATTTCTCTCAATATGGTGAGGAGATCTGCTTCACTGCACCCCCCGTTGCTGTCTCCAGTACTTGCCGTGGATGATGCTGGGGAGGCCGGGCCTTGCACTGCTCCCTCCACAGTCTCCTGCGGTTTTCTCCTAGACGCATATATTTCGGCAATAGTCTTAATGGGTTTAAGCCTCACTGTCTTCGGCATTATATCTTTTCTGGAGAGAGTTTGCACCCTTCTTCACTCTTCTTTACAGTACTGGGGGAGATTCGGGAGACTGAGCTCTCTTAGACACGTCCGACCTCTGCTGCGCTCATACTGGAAGTCCTGAAGGCCCATTTTAGATAGGCATGGAGAGGGGAACTACAGAACATGAAGCCTTCTGTAAAATCCCTATATGGACATCAATAAATACAAGTGTATTTGCTGGCATGTACAGGGGCAACAGCAATTTTATTAATAAAGATGTGCACAAAAAGAGCGGGGTCTTGCAGGGCTATACACATGCAAGCATTAGCAGCTACATGTGCAGATGCTAATTTTGTAGTCTGCACTGTAGTTGCCAGTACTTACACTACTCGGTATAGGCATCCCCATGTTTCTCCTCCCCTCAACAGCACCAGATCATCCACCCTGTCCCAAAGCCTGACACACATTTCAAAACCACCATCCCTGACATAACCATCAACCATTCATCCCCTGAGAGCACTGCACACACCCAGGGGCAACTCTATGATTAGGTAGGGTAAGGCAGCTGCCTTAGCCAGCAAATTTTTGGGGGCAGCAAAAAGTGGCCCCAAAATAGCTCAGCTGCAGTACCTCATGTCTGCCTAGCCCTATGGTAGCACTTCTCCTCTGGCCTCCCCTATTTATTTATTTATTTGAATCTATTTATATACCACTACAACTGATTAAAACCATTCTGTGTGGTTTACAATAAACATCCATAAAACGTATCATAATTGCAAACAGAAACATAAATGATAGCATCAAGCAGAAAGAAAGACTGCAGTAGCTAAATAGATTTTTTTTTCATCCAAGGAGATGGAGCCAGCAGGGGAAGTCTCCAAAATGCTGCTACCAGAGATCTTGGGAGAAGTGGTGGCAATAGTGGTGGTGGCAGCAGTGGTGGTGGTGACAGGAGTAATGGTGGCAGCAGTGGTGGTGGCTGCAGTGGTGGTGGCTGCAGTGGTGGCAGCAGTGCTGGTGGTGACAGGAGTAATGGTGGCAGCAGTGCTGGTGGTAGCAGTGCTGGTGGTGACAGGAGTAATGGTGGTGCAGCAGTGGTGGCAGCAGTGCTGGTGGTGACAGGAGTAATGGTGACTGCAGTGGTGGTGGCAGCAGTGGTGGTGGTGACAGGAGTAATGGTGGTGCAGCAGTGGTGGTGGCAGCAGTGCTGGTGGTGACAGGAGTAATGGTGGTGCAGCAGTGGTGGTAGCAGTGCTGGTGGTGACAGGAGTAATGGTGGTGCAGCAGTGGTGGTAGCAGTGCTGGTGGTGACAGGAGTAATGGTGGTGCAGCAGTGGTGGTAGCAGTGCTGGTGGTGACAGGAGTAATGGTGGTGCAGCAGTGGTGGCAGCAGTGCTGGTGGTGACAGGAGTAATGGTGGCAGCAGTGGTGGTGGCAGCAGTGGTGGTGGTGACAGGATTAATGGTGGCTGCAGTGGTGGCAGCAGTGCTGGTGGTGACAGGAGTAATGGTGGCTGCAGTGGTGGTCACAGCAGTGCTGGTGGTGACAGGACTAATGGTGGCTGCATTGGTGGTGGCAGCAGTGGTGGTGGTGACAGGAGTAATGGTGGCTGCAGTGGTGGTGGCAGCAGTGCTGGTAGTGACAGGAGTAATGGTGGCTGCAGTGGTGGTGGCAGCAGTGGTGGTGGTGACAGGAGTAATGGTGGCTGCAGTGGTGGTGGCAGCAGTGGTGGTGACAGGAGTAATGGTGACTGCAGTGGTGGTGGCAGCAGTGGTGGTGGTGACAGGAGTAATGGTGACTGCAGTGGTGGTGGCAGCAGTGGTGGTGGTGACAGGAGTAATGGTGGCTGCAGTGGTGGTCACAGCAGTGCTGGTGGTGACAGGAGTAATGGCAGCAGTGGTGGTGGCAGCAGTGGTGGTGGTGACAGGAGTAATGGTGGCTGCAGTGGTGGTGGCAGCAGTGGTGGTGGTGACAGGAGTAATGGTGGCTGCAGTGGTGGTGGCAGCAGTGCTGGTGGTGACAGGAGTAATGGTGGCTGCAGTGGTTTTGGTAGCAGTGCTGGTGGTGACAGGAGTAATGGTGGCTGCAGTGGTGGTGGCAGCAGTGGTGGTGGTGACAGGAGTAATGGTGGCTGCAGTGGTGGTGGCAGCAGTGGTGGTGGTGACAGGAGTAATGGTGGCTGCAGTGGTGGTGGCAGCAGTGCTGGTGGTGACAGGAGTAATGGTGGCTGCAGTGGTTTTGGTAGCAGTGCTGGTGGTGACAGGAGTAATGGTGGCTGCAGTGGTGGTGGTAGCAGTGCTGGTGGTGACAGGAGTAATGGTGGCTGCAGTGGTGGTGGCGACAGGAGTAATGGTGGCTGCAGTGGTGGTAGTCGCGGACATAATAGATGCTTTGCTCTGAGGAGACCCTTCCTATTTGGGTATCGAGTGAGGGGTAAGGCACCAACTCATCTCTTGCCTCAGGTAGCAGATTGCCTTGAGTGTCCCCTGCATACACCCCACCACCACCAAATCCTCTCTGGCATCATGACTACTCTCCCTTCACTCCCTAAAACGTCCCCAGCTCTTGCCAGGGGGTCTTCATGGTTGTCTAGCAGGGAACAGAAGTGATCCCCTGTCATTCCTGCTCAATCAGAACCTGGGTTCAAAATGGCACCTCTGACCTCTATCAGTAGTCATGATAGAGTCACCTTTAACTACTATTACAACTACTACTACTTATCATTTGTATAGCACTTCAGGGTGTATGCAGCGTTGCACATATAGATGTAACACACAGTCCCTGCTCATCAGAGCTTACAATTTAATCAAGACAAAAATACATTGCAGAATTGGGGACGAGTATGGTAAGATACACATAAGTAGTGGACAAGAGAGTGAGGAGCCTCAGGATCCAAAAGCAGCTTCAAAGAGGAAGGTTTCCAGCCTGGATTTGAAAAGGGCTAGAGAAGGAGCCCAAAGCACTGATGCAGGTGCTCTGGGCTCCTTCAGGCTTATGGAGCAGCAAGATGGAATGAACGAAGTCTGGAGTTGGCAGTGGCAGAGAAAGGCACAGATAAGAGGGATCTGCCAGAGGAGAGGAGTTCGTGAGGAGGGGTGTAAGATGAGATAAGAGAGGAAAGGTAGTGAGGAGCAGCAGAATGAATGCACTTGTAGGTCAGTAGGAGAAGTTTGAACTTGATGCGGAAACTGATAGGGAGCCAGTGAAGTGACTTGAGAAGAGGGGTTACATGAGCATAGCGACACTGGCAGAAAATAAGCCGTGCAGCTGAATTTTGAACAGATTGAAGGGGAGAGAGATGATTTAGAGGGAGACCAGTGAGGAGCAGGTTTTAATAATCAAGACGAGAGGTGACTAGAGAGTGGATAAGGGTCTTAGTGTGTGTGTAGAAAGGAAGGGATGAATTTTGCTGATGTTATAGAGAAAGAAGTGACCGGTTTTAGCAATCTGTTGGATGTGTGCAGAGAAAAAGAGAGTAGAGTCAAAGATGACTCCAAGGTTGTAAGCTGAGGAAACAGGGAGTTGTCAAGCTGCCAAATAATTGCACTACTCAGTCTTTCGGTAGTGTTTCCATTACCTTGCAAGATCCAGTAAAGCTTTCAATATTATTTCCAGGATTTTGTCATTCTAGTTGTCCTCTGAAAAGTTTAACTAGGTCTGATGGAATGCAGTCAGAGAAAAATTTTAAAAGCACAGCAGTTTCTTGTAACTTATAGCTGTCTGGAAGTGTATGACTCTCTGTGTCATACACTTTAAAAGAGTTGAACACGGTATGGAAGAGACCTCATGAAATGTTTTAAAGCTCCGATATCTTTTCTTAAAGTTACACCCTATTTCTAGGACCTCCTCCCTGCAGATAGGCCTTTCACTGGCAGATGCTGGACATCAAGGTAAAAGCATTTTTCCTAAATATCTTACAGCATAATGCCCCCAAAGCACACAGAAGGGTGCATGTCATGCTTTAAGGCTGGGCTGTAAAATCAGGTTTTTACCTAGACAGCTCACCTTTTTCCTATTATGCTGTTATCCAGTGCTGACATTTTGGAATGGTTTGTTCATTTCTGAAATGCAAGTACAAAAAAAAAAAAAATCTAAGGTCTTCACTAATGTTCACTTATAATAACATAAATAATTAAAACTAGCTTATGCCATGCTGAAAGTGCTTTATTGTAGTGACAGTACATTGATGATGAAAAAGAAAAAACATGAATAAAGTCTCTTATACACAAATCTGAACTGGCGTGGGCAATAACTTAGTGATGGATGCTGTCCAGCATTACAAAAGAGATTACAAATTTACATTCATTCCTGCATTTTTTGAAGCAAAATTGCACGGTAACATGAACACACATCTACAATACCAATATATTTTACAGCTAATTCTTACACATACACACACTTATTACAAGGGCATACTTTACACCTATACAGAATATACACAAACAACCCTGCTGGCCTTAAGCCAAGCGCACAGTTCCATGGTGACCTCCATGTTCAAGAGAATTGTACAGATTGTTCTCAGACACAGCTTATTTTGAGAGCCCTCCTTCTTTGAACAATTCATGCACGTACTTTCCAAACTCATTCTAGTTACCCAGCTTTTGTGAAGGCAGGACTGTTTACTCTTTACACATAGGATTCCTTAGAATATTGAATTGGGTCACAAACATCAAAAAGAGGTTGACTGCATCGTCGAATAAGATATTCTTGTTTGTTCTTTTGCAAAGATTCTGATATGGTCCTTGCACAATAAACTGTAGGCCTCCCAGTAACTTTTAGATTTGTTTTTACCGAACCATCAGCTTTGCTTTCATTTTCCAAGAGAGGTCTGTTCTCTGTGCTGGATGTATTATTAATCCTTTGAGAATGGGGTAAAACCCAGTCCTGATGGGATAAAGTGTCTCTCATTAGTTGTACAGTCATGCTGTGGTATGAAGAGATCTGAGCAGGCAGGTTTTTATGAACGGCCTCTTCATAGGATGGTGGTTTGCCTGGGTTCTTCTGATCTACCAGTCGGAACACTTCATCAACTGACATGATACGGGATCGTGACTGCCTGGGCATGGTGGAAAGTTGCTCACTGGAAAAGTTTTCTGGTATAGTCTTGCCAACAGGCTGACTTTCTTTCTTAAACTCCTCTCTGTTTATGCCCTTGATTATTTCCGGACCACAGCTTTGAGTTTTTGTCAGCATTTTCTTGCGGTTTACGAATGAAAATGACATGGAATGCTTTTTAAGTTCTTTAACGGGATGGCCCTCGTTTGTGTCCCTGTCTTTTTTTATGCAGAAAGATTGGTGCCTGGAAAAAAACACTCTCTTGGGGCTGGAAGGAGAAATTAGTGGTGAGCTAGAAAAGACAGAACTGTCAGAGTTTGAGCAGGAACTGTCCAGAGAGCAGCTGGATGAGGTTTTACCTAAAGATTTAGATGACAGCTGTGACTGCAAGTTGGGGTTCACCATTAGGCTTAATGGCTTTTTGTTCTTGTACAAGCATCTATGGAAATAGCCCTCTGGAAGGCGCCTTGCTGGTTCCTGACTCTCGAAGGACATGCTTTTCTGTTGACCATTAATGTCATCATGACTTCTTGTTAGTTTCTGGCTATTTACTGCTTTTTTGAGGCTGGTTTGTGAAGGCTGAGGGAAAAGATTGGGTTCAGAGCATCTTCTGTTGATCTCAGCCTTGCATTTGGTAGTTCTTGAGGAATTGGAGGTTTCAGAATCTTGGTCAAGCTGCTCCTTTGTCTTGTCAATGTCAGACTTGTCTTCTCTCCATGGGATCTGTGGCTGGAAATGGCAACTTGAAGAACTGCTGGAATTGCCCTCAGCCTCTGGATCAGGGATGTCATAGGCAGAGTCATTGTGCTGAGCAGATGACAGTTCTATGGGAGATAAAGACATGTTTAAGATTAATATTATAGGATTCGTAAAACTTTCTATTACAAAGTCTTGGACATTATGGATAAACTAAGGAAGCATGTTAGAAAATATATAAAAACCTCAAAATCATAGTATCTTGGTTTCTATAAGAGTTAAACAAAACTCAAAACATTATTGTGGCAACAGAGGATTTTATGTGCACTGAAACATTTGTTTCCTCAGTAAAACTTCCTTTTTTCCTTTTTCAAGTGGATTAAAATGACTACTATGCTATTTATAACTTTTTCCTACAATCCTTGAATTGATAGGCACTTGCTAGCCTAACTCCTTTCCCTTAGGCTAGCCTGTAGGTACTCAGATTAAGACTTGGTAAGCATATTTCCTAGTATTCTTCAGTTGTCGGGTTGCAGTGTTATCGGTCAGAGGGTTACTGCTTTGTGTTCTGATTGGACCTTCAGAAACTGTCCATAGAGGACTAGCTCTGAATTTGCTAGAACCTTCCAGTCTTGACTTGGGAGTACAGAGGAAGTAGACCTGTGCCAAAGACATTTCCCAGCTCAATACACTCCAGTGAGTACAACCTATCCTTGAAACTCCCTAGCCACTGGTTAAGCAAAGTAAGGCTTGTCAGATAGTGATATCTATATAAGTCCTTTGTCATTTTAATGGTTGGTTGTTTGCAGACCTAAATCTTATTTTCCTTGTTCACTGTTTCCAAAAGTCTTTTAATAAACTCTCCAATTTAATCTGGTCAGTGATCCTAGCATTTGTTGTATTTTGTTTATAGGTGAATTTCAAGGAACTGCATGGCCCCTGGATTTTGAGAGGGTCTCTTTGTCCTTTGAAACCACTAGGGAATAGCTTGCAGGGCCCAGAACCAAACAGGAATCTAGTTTGTGGGTGAGTGGTTGTCAGTGTAGGGACACTTATGCAGGTGCAGACAGTTCTTGAATAGTGTTTGGCAGGACCCTCCAAGTGTCTATAGGATTAAGTCAGAGTGGATATTAGGAGTAGGGCTGAGATATTAATGACAATTATCTGTAAGTAATCTTATGACATTTACATTATAAGTTAATATTGTCATGCTGAAGCTATTTATTATTGTACAAGTACTATATATTACCTCTCACAGACTTGGGCAAAAATATCCTTAACAATGTTTCCATTAATAGTACCTCTGCCCTGTGTGGAGCTTTTTCTTGATGGCCCAATATAGATCTGTGCAGTGGTGGCCTGCCCTAACCCGTATATTGGAATGTATATGTGATTTGAATTGCTTACATGTAGCAATAGAAAATGCTCTGCTTATCTGGGTGGTTACACAGCTCAGAGAAAAGACTGACAGTGAGCTTGGAAGTTCTATCTGAGTAATGTGTAAAACTCTTACATAATATAAAGTGCCGTATCCAGGACCGAACCAAAGCCAGCAACATACCCTGTGCGACTGGTGAACCCAGCATTCCCCTACCCATCCCAATGTGTGCAGGAACTCACTTTTGTTTCAGCAATTAAATGGATAATTTATAGAGGCCTAAACTAAATGGATAGTGTCAGTGTGGTCACCCTATGCCTATATTCAGTCTCACTTCCTATACAGATAGCAGTACTGTTGAATATATGCGTTTACTTAAAATGCGGGTGCTAGCGTTTAACTTAAAGCGGAGACCAAGTTGGCTGAATATTGTCCCCATAGCTTGTACTGGTGCCATTCCAAAAAGTTAAATGTCTGTGTCTGTTTACTCTCCTGCAATGCCAGCATAGTAGGTTTTCCTTGTGTTTTCCCATCAGATGAACAGTGACACTAATTTCCTCTATGGTAGTGATTTTTCCTTATAGTGATTTTTAGGAAAAATAAAATTGTATTATTAGAATAGGGTTCTGATGCATCCAGTCTGTAAGAGTGCAGAGGCAAAGATAGATTCTATTCCATTGACAAGCAGAGTGTGCCTATATGGTTATCCTACATGGGAGCATCTTGCGTACAGTATTATAGGGCAAGAAACTGAGGGTTGTATGACTATTTGCAGAATGTCTCTGTAGTTTCATTGTGTTAGAGATAAATAGGTTGATATACAAAGATCTCTGAACTCCTCAATTAAGTTTCCTAAGTTTGGTTTCCATTTTAGTCATTCTTTTAGGTGCATATGTTTTGGGCTAAAAATAAGCATCTAACTTTAACTTCAGGATTCTAAAACTATGGCCCTTAAATTTAGCAAAAGTTATTGATTTTCCAGAATTTAGGTGCTGCATTGTGGAGATCAGTGCTGAGTGCCTACCTTCATTCCCCTCATCTAGCACCACTTACATTTCATGATCTTAAATTTAAGGGCCTTGTGAAAATAGGTTTTCATTAGGAAATAATTTTGGTCTAAGTAGATCGAAGTTCCTTACTATTAAAGGGGACCATTGCTAACAGCGCACACCAATGCCATTAACATGGATTATTTTCCACAGGCCGCATTGCATAAAATGGGCCCTGTGGCACATAATACAGGTTAACAGTGGTAGCACACTATTAGTAAATGACCCTTAGATCTTTTTAAATATTGTCCTAAAAGCTCCTCCTCATGGTGTGGAGTGTTTGTAAGGGGAGGACGAAGAGATTTATCAAAGTAAATTGTTCCCATTTTACCCTAATAATTCAAAAAACAGTGGAAGATTTATAGTAGACAAAAGTTTGATAAATCAGTCCATTGGTCTTGCTAATTGTCCAGTCAAAATAATTGAGAATAGATAGCCTGAAGCCCGATTGAATACATATATTATATTATGAAGCTATCCAGAAAGATACAGTGGTACCACAAAAGTAATCATTCATGGAAATTCCAGGAGGAAAAAAAAAAATTGAAGGAGAGGTGTAATAGTAAGAGAATTGTTAAACCTACAATGATGTTGAATTTATTGCATTTCCAGGGTCCCTGCTGGGATGGCAGTAGTTCTACACGTGGAACTACAGAACAGTTCACATCTTCTAGACATCTTGCAAAGCCATCATTTTAATACAACATCGCTAATGTAGAGTAGTGTCTTAAACCAAGATACAATAATAAAGCCTTAAAATCCACTGAGATAGTATAAGTGTCCCAATGTATTATTATATCTTGCCAAATAATGTTCAAGGTGGCTTCCAACATTTTTAGAATTCAGATATGATAAGTCCCTGCCTCAAAAAGCTGACGGTTTAAGTGGGTACCTGAGGTAATGAGAGATACAATGACTTGCCCAAGGTTCCAAGGGATATTAGTGGTGTTTGAACCTTGATTTGCTCTCCTTTGATGAATAATGAATATTTTATAGCTTGACTATGTGGTTTCTTTCAGTCAATGAGCTTGCTCCCCTTGCGCTCAGTGTGCTAAAGGAATTTTGAAATGTAAGAGCGGTATGAACAATGGGCTTGTCAATGAGTAAGTGGTTAAAGAGCACATACCTGCACTATCGGTGTGCTCAAAGGAATCTTCATCAGTTCCACTTAGTAATGTAGAGACATCATCGCCAAACAGTTCAAAGCAGTTATCGATGAAGAACGCCACCAGTGCATTTACCTGTACAGTACAGAACATAAATAAATGTATTGGGTTTTATCTGGAGTAGCAGTTGCCTATTGTTTTTTTAGTTCTCCACTTAATCTGGCTTAGCCTCTACTGGGTTATGGTATCAAAAGCTTTCCCCCATTAAACCTCTCTCTTCCATCCTGACCCATGCATTTTTTTTTGTTTCATAGTAACATTTTATTTATTTACATTCTCTTATATACCGTGCTATTCTGCATCAGTGTGGTTTACATTGAACAAACTGAAATTACATTGAACAGGGCATTATAACTTGGAGATAACTATTTTACAGGGAACATGGGCTATGGAGGGCTAAGTGGCTTGCCCAAGACCACAAGGAGCACCTGTGGGACTAGAAACCCCAGTCCTTCTGGCCCAAGGTTGCTGTCCTCTAGTGGGATTTGAGCCCCTGATCTTCTGGCCTGAAGTACCTTGCCCCAACCACTAGGCCACTCCTCCATAGTATATGACAGCAGATAAAGACCAGTATGGTCCATGTAGTCTGCCCAGTAAGACAGCTAGAGTGGTTGTAACTGCTGCTCCATGCAGGTCACTCCCCTCTATGCCTGTGTTTAGGATTGTACCTGCTGCAACATGCAGGTCAGCCCCCTATTTATTGAGTATAAAAGATACTTAAGCTTGCTTTCATTTTATCCTCTTGCTATAAAGGCATCTGCTGTGTCTGTCCCATGCCATTTTGAATTCTATCACTGTATTTGCCCCCACCACTTCCATTGGGAGGGCATTCCAAACATCCACCATCCTTTCAGTGAAAAAGTATCTCCTGATGTTGCTTTCAAGTTTACCCCTTACAGCTTCATGTTATGCCCTCTAGTTTTACAGCTTCCCCGTCTTTGGAAGAGATTTATTTGTTCATTGATACCCTTTAAGTATTTAGAGGTCTGTATCATATCTCCCCTGACCCTCCTCTCCTCTAGCGTATACATATTTAGGTTTTCAAGTCTTCTCATACATCTTCTGGCTGCCTTTCTAGTAGGAGTTCCAGATAAATTATATTCAGGTACAATAGATATTTCTTGGTCCCCAGAGGGCTTATGATCTAAGGGGCCCTTTCATTTCATTTCATTTCATTTATTAGGCTTGATATACCGCCCAAGACCGAGGTATCAGGGCGGTGTACAATAAAAGGCAGCTGTGGAAAAGCAAAGAGAGAAAGGAACGCCATTGGATAATAGGAAAGAGTAAGAGAGAGAAAGAGAGAAAAATAGAGTAGAGTCTACAGAGCTAAACACAGGGACGTGGGGAGGGAAGGGAGACAGGGTGTGGGAGTTGAATGTGATGTGGGAGTCAGGAGTTGAGTGGCAGTTGGATGTAACGTGAGGGGCATGAATTGGTATGTTGACTACATATCAGGGGGAGACCTGTAGGTTGTACGCTTGAGAGAAAAGGTGAGTCTTGAGGAGAGTTTTGAAATGGGGGAAGGAGGGTTCAATACGAAGGGTGTGAGGGAGGGAATTCCACGCTGTAGATGCAAAAATTGATTGTGCAAAGCCTCTGAAGTAACTCTGGGGGACTTGGCCTGCATGTTATTGATGTTAACGAATGGACGAGTACTCTAACACATGACACTCTTACCGTGGGTACTCTCCTCCATCTATAGAGGGGGAGTTAGGTGCACCCTTTCTAATAGCAACATTGACAGTATGCGATATGCCCCCCCCCCCCAACTGCAATGTGCATATAAATCATCATGGTAACATTGCTGGCCTTTGTGCACAATTATTACACCCATTAACTTTAGTAAAAAGTCCCCTAGGTTTTTTACCCAAGGTAATGGAGGGTTAGGTGATTTGTCTAAGGACACAAGGAATATCAGCAGCATTTCAACCCTGGCTTTCATAGTCCGCAGCCCTCTCTTCTAACCATTATGCTACTTTTCCACTCTGTCAACCCATAGGACCAGTCGACTTGCCTATATTTTAAGGTAACATAGTAATTTGGTAATAATTTATCATTCGCTTGTTAAAAATTTAAATTAATTTCAGGGAGTCTAGTCTGGTAATCCAGTGAAAAGTATATGACTTGTGTTTCTTTTTATAAACTTCTGAAAAGCTAAATAAAAATTAAACCAGGTGCTCCTACGCAGGCACATCTCCTGCTCTTTAAGGCAACAAGGCAAACTTTTGCAGAGCCACATTTAGGGCTCAGGCTCTGCCCTCAAGTCTCCGCGCTAGCTGTGGGGGGGCTTGAGCAGCCTATTTCTGGCAGTTAACATTAGGATGCAAATGCTAAAATTCGTTCCAGTAAGGTAGGTTCACCTAACAACTACCATAGAGGTGTCATTTGGGGACCTTGCTTTGAGAACCACATAGCTGCTGGGCATGCGGCAATTGCCTTGGCGCTAGCAGTAATCTGCTTGCCATGCCCACACTTTGCCCATTCCCTTCCCCATCCTGCCATGACCGATTACCATGTGTTTTAACATGCGGTGGCTAGCATGCCCACTCATTACTGTTCCTGGTAGTCGTGCGTTAAAATGCACGTTAGCGGTTATTGGACTTCAGTTGCTAGGACATGCTTTGCAGGAAGGGAGGGCAGAAGAAGGAAGGTTGATAAGGAGTGGACTGGGGATTGGGTTCCCTCTAGCTTAGCATCCTAGAAAGGGCATCTGCACTGACTGTACACCCAGACTTCCAAACTCACTTTTTCACTTAGCTCTTTCTGGGCTTCAAGGGACAGGCTCGGGTCCTGATCTAGGGTCAACATATTCGGCCCGATGCAGATAGCAAGGTTGCTTGAATCCATTTTGTTCACAGCTGAATTTATGCTGATGTGGTGAAGAGCACAGACCAAGTGTCTGAGTAAAAGTAGGTTTGGTCTTGGTAGCTTGTCTGCAACTCTAGGTAAATAAGGGGGAGAAAAAGAAAATTAGATGAGAATGGGTTCCAGTTCATTATATTAGTAAGTTTCAACCTCCACCCAATGCAGGCATTGAACTTCCGTTTAAAAAGGGGAAAAGGAGAGAAACAGTATTTTACAAAACTTCCATTCAAAAACTCCCCTGTGGCAGCTGGCTGTTGCTTGCAGCTGGTTAACCACAAGAGTTTCATCATAAAAGGCAGGTGTTACGTTGGCCTCATTCATGGCCATCCTAAATGAACAAAGAGGAGTCCCCAAAGTACGCTAGGCTTCAAATCCTGCTCTTCTCAACTTTGTAGAATAAATACTGCTTCTGAAAAACCTGTGGCATGCTTTTTGAAGATTTTATTATGGCTGTGGAGCGAGAGACAATGTGCTCAACTTCAGAAATTGACATCTTAGCTGTGCAGGCACATTTCAGATAGGACATGGAGATGAGAATTGAGACGGCGAGGTCACCATATTTAAAACTGTGCCGGTATTTTAGAGACGGCTCTGCTAAAGGTAGAGCTATTTCTAAAATAGAAATAAGGAGGTGTAGGGATGTATATCCACGTGTAGTGGGAGAAGCCATTTCACAAATGTACACGTGGGAAAAATCGATGGAGGAGACCTAGCAACTTACACTTGCAAGGCCAGCATCTCACATGCAGCAGAGCCATTTTGCAAATGTACCGTAGATGGGCAGATTCCCTTAATTAGCTACAGAGGACGCAGTCTTGACCTCATTTTTGTTTGGAGGAGGAAATAAATATTGGAGGATTGAGGAGGATATCCCCCCTTGATCCGTCCTGTAAAGGGATGGTCAAAAGGAACACTTTTTAAATACCTCTGCATGTCAGGAAGCAGGTGTAAATCTGGATGTGGACAATTTTGGGCTTCCACATGCATTCTCTATACGAAATGGGGAATACACATGTGGAGTTTTGTCCAGCCCAGGACACCCCCAGACACGCTCTGACACACCCCTGTACAGTTTCAACATGGTGTAAACAGTCATGCATAAGCTGGATCCTTTCTACAAGGTCACTTACAAGTGGATGTAATTTACACATGTATTGTATATAACTGCTGATACACATGTAAATCACAAATAAGGCTTCTAAAATAATCCCCTAAATAAACAGAGCTGAATCTGATAGATTTAGACACTTCCTTTTTTCCTCTTTCTTTCACTGCAGTTCCCTTTTCTGCTTTCCTGCCTGTCTGTAGCAAGTCATCAGCCGCAACAATCAACATTCTCTTTCTCTGCCACCCACAAGCCAATTTGCAGAGCAACCTTCTGGAGCTAAAAGTGATGGTTGGAGCTTTCTGCAGAGTAATAGGACTTCCCAAGCTTTGCATGGACCTCACAGCAAGAGTTGTCTAAAGGCTGATGCTTACGGCACAGACAGCATTTAACTGCCCGCAATTAAGATCACCACCATTATTTTGCACTCAAAGAGCTTAATTGAAAAACAGATGAAGAATAAATATACAAGGAGGTGAAAGAGAGAAAATAAATACCAGCAGAGAGCAAACTACAATGAGGCACCACATGGTTGAGTAAACACAGGCATGCTTAAGGTAATTATAGACTCTAAACCCAAGTCTGTATCCATTCTCTGTCCTGGTATTCTATGAATCAGGAAGTACAAAATGATGGAGCTAGGATTATGGCAATGGACCATAAGCTGCTTTAAAAAAACATGTTTTAAGTAATTGGCTGAAACCTAGGAGATTTGGAGCTAGTCTGATATCTGATGACACAGAAGCAGAGACAAGAAGATTCTCTTTTGGGTGCACGTGAGCACAGTTCCTTAAGAGCCAGGGCAGCTAGGCAGGCTTGTAGTTGAGCGTGTGGAGGGTAGGAAGGCACACTATATATGCGGTGGAATGACTGCTTTGATAAGATGCTTGGAAACCAGTTTAACATTGATTTAAAACTGCCCAAAGAGTTGCCTTTCAGCCACATTGGAATGCATTTCAACATTTTAGAAACTGATTTCTGTGCATTGCAGAGGAGGATGAATGTACACTGCTGTCGCTCAATACTCCCCAGTGGAGCTGGACGCCCAGCTTTAGTCAACCCAATGGGTTGATAGCGATGTTCCCACAAAGCTGTGTGGAAGTCTCTGCTGGTGTTGCTGCCAGTGAGGGGAGGTGCTGTGATATTTATTTATTTAGACAGTTTTGTATGCCACCTTATCCTTAATCAAAGTGGTCACAGCACAATTGGGCGATACATTTAACACGAGGGGGATATGAGACACATACACTAATACTTACAGGGAACATGGGCAATGGAGAGTTAAGTGGCTTGCCCATGACCACAAGGAGCACCTGTGGGACTAGAAACCCCAGTCCTTCCGGCCCAAGGTTGCTGTCCTCTAGTGGGATTTGAACCACCAACCACCACTGGCCTGTGGTACCTTGCCCCAACCACTAGGCCACTCCTCCCTGATATCATGTTTTTATTCACAAGGAGCAGGGTCTGCTTGCTCTATTTTTTTTTAAACCCGAATTTGCGAACCACGGGAGAAAGAGACAATAGAATCTTTAGAGCCCTTTCCAGCTGAGTTAAGCACAATACTGAACTGCTTGATAACTATATGATGCTGCATGCATTTAAACTGAACCACAGGAAGATTCCAGACCATCATCTTTAAATGGATGCAATGTTTCTACAAACGGGGCACGAAACTTACTGTTTCATTTCTTCAATTCGGTCATGAATATTCATCTTCTTCAATGCAGCCATCCACTCATGACAGAGGTCAGAGGAGAGCAGCTTGTGTGGAATTTCTCGGAGGAACTCCTGCATAGGCAAGAGAGTTTGTGTTTAGCATATGGATGGAAGCACTGACTGGTTACAAGCATAGTAGTAATAACATAGTAACATAGTAAATGACGGCAGATAAAGACCAGTATGGTCCATCTAGTCTGCCCAGTAAGATGGCAAGAGTAGGTGCACCTGCCGCTCTGTGCAGGTCACCCCTCCCCATGCCTTTGTTTAGGGGTGAACCCACCGCTCCATGTAGGACACCCCTGTTTGTTGAGAAATTAGATAGTTAAGTTTATTTTGATTTTATCCTGTTGTTGTAAGCATAAAGGTATGTTGTATTCTTTCATAGTGACCCAAAGCACAAAGGCATCTTTCTATCCAGGGATAAGTAACTTCAGTGGTCTGCATGTACACATCATGTGAGGTCACTGCTCCTGAGCACACGGACCGTATTCCGAAGGACACTGAGAAAGGCATCGGTGGGCACCATGCTCAGTTTGGCGTTAAATACTGTTGAGGTTTGTTATGGCGGCCATAAGGTTAGTATGTTAGTCACAATACAGGAAATAAAATTGTGGCAAGGAATAAATCAAGTTCTTAGTTCAGGGAGTACAAAACGATCTGGATATGAAAAGATCAGTACAACTTATCAAACACCATGGTAGGACATGGCAGATCATAACCAATAGACTATGGACAGAATAACTACCTGAGATACTGGCTTACTATTGCTTATATACTAATCTTTTTATATCTATATTTATACCTAGCTACACACACAGACACAGACACACACACACACACATATATAGATAGATAGATAGATAGATAAAGTGTGTGTGTGTGTGGGGGGGGGGGGGGGTTAGGGCTGTATGTATATACATCTATCTATCTATCTCTGAAATTCTGATATTCAGAAAGAAATTAAAAGCACTTATTCCAAAAGGCTTTTCCAGCATTAGTTTCTGTGAAGTAATTTGGCAGCTGGCTCAGGGGTACTTGTCTGTTTTTGTTGTCATTTTATGTTTGTTTTTATGTTATCCACCTAGGATGTAGTGTGGAATAGAAACTTTTAAATAAATAAATCTACTGTATCTATTTATTTGTATTTGGCTGACACCTCATATTTGGATAGAGTACGTATTTCCCTATCTCTGAAGGACTTACAATCTCAACTTGTTCCTAAGTCAATGGAGGGATGTGAGGAAAAAAAAATATGTATATGTATGTATATATATGTATGCATATATTTAAATCATGAACTATATGCCCTTCGGTGGACAAATCAGATTCATAATGACTTTTACCTTTAGGATGGCAGCAAGTAAATGCACAGATTTGCTTTGCAGGTCAACAGCCTTTCCCAAGTTGAGATCATCCTTCAGTTCCTTGAAAGCCTTTTGATTGGCAGGTTTTCGAAATATTCCCTCAATAATGGTACCTTTCAAGCACAGGATGGTGAGGATGTCCTGGAGGAGACAAATACATGATATTGAAATAACCCATTCCTCAGCAGGTCTCAAATTAGCTTTTGTGAATGTCTGTCGGCCTGTATGTCTAGGAACTAGACCGAGAGGGCATTTCTATTCAGCAGGTTGTTTCGAACAACAGTTTAATATGTTTAAAATGTCTTTGCCAGAGGGGATGGAGATGAATATCTTTTAGGGATGCTCATTCGTTAGCGCATATTTGGTTTGTCAGTTTGCCTTTAAAAAATTTAGTGCATCCTAAATCAATTTAACACGCTTTAACATATAATTGAACTTGCTGTAAGTTAATCAGTGTGCATTAACATTTTTAAAGCACATTAACAAATTTTTATTAAAACAGATTATGAAATCAACCAGAAAAATGTCTAAAAATCAGGGAAAAAAGGCCAAATGAAAAGAAGATAAACCAAACCTGTGCATATCCGTAGTACCTTTTAAAAGGAGAAAATATCTTGCCATCTAATTAAGATTTGCCCTACTCAGTCAGACCAAAAGTTCATCAAGCACATGTCTGCTTTTAACAGTGGTCAATCCAGCTCACAAGTACCCGACATATCACAAAAGTAGCTAGTTACATGGTAACCGAGGTATCCGGATGCCCGACCCGGGCCACAGCCCCCCCCCACCCCTCCACCCGCAGAACCACACCACCCCCGACAGAGCACACAGACTTCAGGTATTGGTGCAAACTATGCTTGGTCGCAGCTTTTATTATTATTAATTAACGGTAAAACACCGGCCCAACATGGGCCCACAATAATCAGAACAATACAGAATACCTCACACCCCCCCCCACACCCGTCCTCCGGATGGTGTCCCCCCCACCAGCCATATTAGCAAAGCGGGGGCACCATCCAACCCACCCCCCCCCCGCAACCCCTTGGCGCCCGCCTCGCCGTATTAGCAAAGGCTGGCTGAAGGGGTTGCCTATATCCGGGTTGAGACCCCAGCCGGGACGTCTCCCCCCAACCTGAAGAGCCGAGCCGCTCACCTGGGAAGCGGCATAAAGCTGAAATGAGCCACCGGGTCGACGAGCACCAGCTCGCCACCCCGCTCACCTTCCCACCACACGCCCCTCCACCCCCAGCTGCAACAGACACACGCCCCCCCCCCCAACCCTGCTAAAGGAAGGGAGGGAGGGCGGGAACCTTCTCGCCGGCACGAGCAAGGAGGAAGAGGGAGATCGCCAGCCGGCGATCCCTCCTTGCTCGTACAGGCCACGCCCCCTCAACCGCCCATGCGGCCAATCCGCGGACGCCACGGGGAGGACGTGAGGGGCCCGCAGGCACGCAAGCCTGCCCGTGGCCCCCCGGGGCGCCCCCCCGCGCCGCCCGCCGCGCAGAGGGCTGCCATGTGGTCGGGCCCCGGGAACCCGGTTACCGGCCAGCCGCGGGACCGGGGCCCGTCGGCTCAGCCATCATAACCGAGGTATCCGGATGCCCGACCCGGGCCACAGCCCCCCCCCACCCCTCCACCCGCAGAACCACACCACCCCCGACAGAGCACACAGACTTCAGGTATTGGTGCAAACTATGCTTGGTCGCAGCTTTTATTATTATTAATTAACGGTAAAACACCGGCCCAACATGGGCCCACAATAATCAGAACAATACAGAATACCTCACACCCCCCCCCACACCCGTCCTCCGGATGGTGTCCCCCCCACCAGCCATATTAGCAAAGCGGGGCACCATCCAACCCCACCCCCCCCCCCGCAACCCCTTGGCGCCCGCCTCGCCGTATTAGCAAAGGCTGGCTGAAGGGGTTGCCTATATCCGGGTTGAGACCCCAGCCGGGACGTCTCCCCCCAACCTGAAGAGCCGAGCCGCTCACCTGGGAAGCGGCATAAAGCTGAAATGAGCCACCGGGTCGACGAGCACCAGCTCGCCACCCCGCCACCGGCGCTAGGTAGCTCGCTATCCTAGCGCCGCCCCCCCCCCACCGAAAGCTGCGACCAGCACCAATACTCCAAGGCCTCCTGCCAGTCGTTCAGAAGTAAATCCTGCCCCACCGGGGAAAGGTGGACCCCATCAAGACGGTACAGGCCCGCACAAGCGAGGTCCGCCCAAGGGTGACGAACCTGGAACCCGCCCGTCAGCTCTACCCAGCGCCCAATCTGACGATTGATTTTGCACAGACCCCTCGACCAGCGCCGCTGGGTCCGGCAGGCCGGGCGGGGTATAATGTCCGACCAGATGATGGCCACTCCGGGGAGGACCACACGCAACTGGGCAATGTCACTCTGAACCGTCATGATGAGGTGCCAGCAGGGCCAACAGGCGACGTCATTGCCCCCAAGGTGGAGCAGCAGCCCGACCGGCCGCCGCCGCCGCCGACTCATCTCCGTGCGAACGCAGTCCAGGAGCTGTCCCCAATGCATGCCACGGCGACCCAGCCAGGACAGACGCACTCCATGCGCGGCGAGGCCAAGGTGGGTACCCAACGGCCGAACCGCCGCTTGACGCTCAGCCCAGTAAACAAAGGCGTGCCCGATGATCCACCAGTCACCCACCGACACACCATCTGAAAGCAGAAAAGAGCGGACTACCACCAGCCCGCCACTCTGGAAAAGGAAGACAAAAGGTTAGTACCCCCCCCCCCGACCCCCCCCCTTTACTTCCCACAGCACGACTCAAATGAGCCACCGACCAAGGGCATCGGCACGAGGGCGCTCAGTTAGGGGCAGATGGGCGAACGTACCCCGCGTAGGCCCCCGAACGCCATCGGCCGGTGCGCTGAATCACCCGTGAGTCCAAACCTGCAGCCGCCGCACTAGTAGCCGCTCCTATCCGGAACGAGTGCGAAGCATAACTACGCTCGGGGTAACCCAAAGTCCGCAGAACAAGGCGTAACACAGCCGTGAACTGGAACTGGGTCACCGGACGGCCATCCGCATGGACGAAGAACTGGCCACCAGCCTCCGGACGCTGGCTCACGTATGCGCGCAAAGCCCGAACAGGACAAGACAAGAGGGGGGAAATAGCACATAGGTGGACCCAACCCCCTAGTCCGGACTGATCCGTCTTGGACCGCGAAAGGAAGATCCGGACACGCGCTGGATCGACCCGGACGTGCCGCGCGTCAAGCCCCCCAAAAGCCCCCCGCCTCGCCGACCTAGGAACCAGCTCGGACACCCGAAAGGCGCCGAAAAAGGCCGTCGTAAACAGCGCCTGAAACAACACTGCTTCGAAGCTCGAGGACGCCACCCGCGGCAACAGCGAACAGATCCGCTCCAAAAGCTCATGAGAGACCGGCAACCGCCAATCCCGCGACTGTGGCGTCCCACGGGCCCAACCGGCGAGGAGCCGCCCGACTAAAAAGGAAACCCGGGGGTTCCCCCACCCCGCAGCCTTGCAAAAGAAAGAAAAACCCGCCAACGCACCTGTGACCGCCGACCGAGCCCACCCCTCCTTTCTTGCCCATAACACGAAACGGCCAACGAGACCATCCGAAACCGCCCCCCCAGACCAGCCGTGCGTTCCCAGAAAATCACTCACCTGAGAGTAGCCCCGGCGATAAGACACCCAGGTACTGCGCGCCACCGACGCCGCAAGCAGAGCCATTAGGTCAGGGTCCCAATCGTCCAGAGATGCTCCGGAACCCGAGAGGGCCACTCGTCCGCCCCTGGAGCCAACCGCCGAAACTGCACCCACTGAAAACGGGATAAAGCGTCAGCAATGGCATTCTGAGAGCCCGGCACATGCCGGGCCCGGGCGGCGGTGACATTTAGGCGCAAGCAGGCTAGCACAAAGACCCTCATCAAAGACGCCACCTTGGGACACCGAGGAGAATGTCGATTAATGACCTCGACGACCGCAGCATTATCACACCAGAAGACCACCCGTCGATCCCGCAAACGGTCCGGCCATACCCAGAGGGCCACGACGATGGGGAAGAGCTCCAGGAAAGCAATATTCCGGACCAACCCGGAGCTCACCCAAGCAGCGGGCCAAGGCTCAGCACACCAGGAACCATGACAAAAGGCCCCAAAACCAGAACCACCCGCCGCGTCAGTGAACAACTGCAGGTCAAGATTGGAGAGCTCCGGCAACTGAAGGACGGAGCACCCGTCAAAGCCAGCCAGAAAAGCGTCCCACACCCGCAGATCCTCCCGCATCCCCGCGGAGACTCGGATCCGATGGTGAGGCAGCCGCAGACCGGCCATAGCCAAGGATAAACGCCTCGTGAAGGGGCGCCCCATGGGAAGGACTCTGCAAGCGAAGTTGAGATGACCAACCAGCGACTGCAGGACGCGAAGGGAGGCCTTCGAGGCAGAGCCGACGGCAGCCACCAACTCCCGAAGGCGCTGAACCTTCGGCGGCGGCAAACGAACCACCATGGCAGCCGTGTCAATCTCAATGCCAAGGAAGGTGAGGCAAGTGCCCGGGCCGACCGTTTTATCCCCAGCGATGGGGACGCCAAAGGCGGCAGCTACACGTTGAAAGGTGCTCAAGAGGGCGGAACAGGTGGGGTTCCGCTCAGGCCCGACAAAAAGAAAATCATCGAGGTAGTGGACAATACTTGAGGCTCCCGACTGCCGTTCAACCACCCAATGCAAGAAGGTACTGAAAGCCTCGAAGTACGCACAAGAAATAGCACAGCCCATGGGCATGCACATGTCGAAGTAGTACCGTGCCTCGAAGCAAAACCCGAGCAAAGGGAAGGCCGAGTGATGCACCGGCAACAAACGGAAAGCCGATTCAATGTCCACCTTGGCCAGGAGGGCACCGTGCCCACACTGCCGTACCAGGGCGACGGCAGCATCGAAAGAGGAGTAGCGCACGGTGCAGAGCTCGCGGGGAATAAGGTCATTTACCGAAGTGCCCGGCGGGCAAGAAAGATTGTGGATCAATCGAAACTTGCCCGGCTCCTTTTTGGGAACCACCCCCAACGGCGAGACAGTGAACGGGGAAAAGGGGGGTTCCAGGAACGGACCCGCGATACGGCCAAGCGCACACTCTTCCGAGAGCTTCTGCCGCACAATCTCCCGGTGCTGCCGAACGGAGGCGGCATTGCGGGCTCCACCGAGCCCGGACGCCCCCAGAACGGGAATGCGGAAACCCCGGGAAAACCCCCCAAGAAGCAAACCGGCCGCCCTGCCCCGACGGGATCGCCCGTATAAAAGGAGCCACGGACGCATAGCCTCGACTCGTACCGGGGTCCGGGCCGAGACCGCCGCAGCCTCACTTACCCCCCGCAGGGGCCCCCACGGGACCCTTGCGGGTGCACTTAGCAGCCGGGTGCGCACCCCCACACAAGGAGCAAGCGTGTTTGAACTTGCAGTCGGGAAAGGGGCAGGACGCCTTGTTGAAGCGCCAGCAAACGTCCCCCCCGATGGCGCCCCCCTTCTGCTGCGGCAAAACGGGGGCGGGGGCACGAAAGGAGCGCCCACCAGCCCCCAACGGGGATGGCCCAGCCTTGACGACCGTCGGGCCAGACCCCCCAACCCGACCCCTTACAGACATCTGAGTCAGCCACAGATTGATATCCTTCGTTCCCCACTGCAACTGACAGTTCTCTTCCATTTGATCACGAAACTCCTCGTCATAATTCAACCAGGCCCACCCCTCATGGGCCTGGGACGCCGCCAATATATTGTCAGCATGGGCTAGCAAAGCCCCGTACTGCTCCGGGAAGTAGTGCCCCCACACACTCGCCAAACGCAGGAAAGCGCGGGTCCAGTTGAGGGTGTTGCGAGAAACCTTACGCACCCTGCCCGCTTTTTCGTCTTCCTTGCGCTTCCGCCGGCTCTCCCCGGAGCGCTTCCGACCATCGAGCAAACGGAAGATGTCAATATATTTACGGCGCTTAATCCGCCGGCGCAACTTCCGCGGTACGGCCTCCCACAATTCGGAACAACGTATAACGGGGGCGCCACCTGACGCCCCACCATCCGCCCCCCCCGGAACTGAGCCGTGCGAAGAAGCCGAAGAGGACGACGAGGAGGAAGAGGAAGAGGACGCTCGCCGGCAGCGGCGCGCCCGCTTGCGCTTCCCCTTGGCTTTGCCCACCCCAGCGGAGCCCGAAGCGGAGTCCCCTCCCCCCACCTCGGCCCCTCCAATATACTCACCAGGCGTCCCAGAAGAGGCAGCGAGAGTACCCCGGAGGACCCGCCGGGCACCGGAGGACCCAGCTCTGCCGTGGAGACCGCAGGACCCGCACCGGCCTGCCTGTCCTCAGAAGCCATGGAGATGGCCGGTGTCGAAGTCGTCGGGACCTGCGGAGGAAAGGGAGAAAAACAAGCAGCAGAGACCCCAGGGGTACCGGGAGCCACCGGCGAGCCGGCCCCCCACACACGAGCCGAAGGCCCCAACCCACCAGCCTCCCAGGCCGCCGCTCCCGCAGCCGCACCACGCCCCTCGCCAAACCAGCCCCCCCCCAACCCCCACCCCACGACCCTACACCCCCCCACGGGACCGCACCATAAGCCCAGGAGGCCGCAGGGGCGAAGAAGCCATGCGGTGGAAGGGGAACCGAGGGATTGGGGGTAGGACCCCCCTCCCCATAGGGAGAGGAGGCGAGCGGAGGGTAGCCCGCGCCCACCTCCCAGGACCGGTTGGGAATCGGGGCCCCCGATGACCCAGGCCCGCCAGCACCCGGACTATCCGTACCTTCGGGCTCTGCTAGCACAACCGGCGAGGAAACCCCACGGGACGCCCCCCCAGGAGGGACCAACTCAACCGGGGAGGCACACTCGACCCCGATGACGGGCGCAGGAGACTCGCCCGCTCCGCCACGGCCCCGAGCCCCCCCCCCCCCGCGGCGCCCGCGCCCCAGCCGGACCCCCCAGAGGGCCCGGGCCGGCGAGGGCGGAGAACGCGGGGCCCGACCCCCGCCCATGGGCCGCGCCCCACCGCGCCCCCTAGTAGTGCCACGCGCCCCCTGGGCCGCCCCCCGTGACCCCTTGGCCGCCCCCCGCGATGGAACCCTTCGGGCCATGAGCAAGGGGTACCCCAGGCAACAGAAGCCCACCCCCAAAGGGCACGTGCAGCTCAGGACCCTCTAGCCGCAGCAGCCTGGAGGTATGTGGTCTCTGTCTGTGTTTTTTTTTTTTTTTTTTTAATTTGTATTATTATGTTATTGAAGCAGCAAACGGGGGCCCCCCCAGAAGCGGCAGGGAGAAAAGGTGACCCTGCAAGAGGGGACCCAGCGCCCCGCTAAACGAACCGGGGAAGACCGGGAAGCCCCCCCCCCCTCCTCTCCCCTACCCACGTGCCAAGCGGCAGGCACTCGCAAGGTGCGCCGCGAAAATTTGAAAACGGCCGCGATCAAAGCCGGCCAACCCGGCCAAGACCAGCACTCAGGGGCAGAGGGGAGGCCAAAAAATCCCGCCCAGAAAACAAGGCCCCGAAGCCAAGGCCCAACTCACCAGCTCTCCCCGCAGCGCCAACCTTCTCGCCGGCACGAGCAAGGAGGAAGAGGGAGATCGCCAGCCGGCGATCCCTCCTTGCTCGTACAGGCCACGCCCCCTCAACCGCCCATGCGGCCAATCCGCGGACGCCACGGGGAGGACGTGAGGGGCCCGCAGGCACGCAAGCCTGCCCGTGCCCCCCCTCTCCCCCCCCCCGGCCCACCGCCGCGAAGAGGGCTGCCATGTGGTCGGGCCCCGGGAACCCGGTTACCCGGCCAGCCGCGGGACCGGGGCCCGTCGGCTCAGCCATCATTGCTCCTACTGGAATTCTGCAAACAAATTCACACTTCTGTGTCAAAAGCTCTGAATTATGCAAAATTCTGCATGCTTTGTCAAAATAACAAAGCATATTGTTTTTGAGTAATACTTAATTTAAAATACAATACAGAAAATAATCACAAATAAGTGAAAAAGTTTGAATTACTATGTGCAGAATTCCAGCAGGTGTATTTAATTTATCCCCAGGGGTAACTAGTGGTTTTCTCTTGGAGTACCTTAATAATAGTTTATGGAATTTCCCTCCAGGAATTTGCCAAAATCTTCTTTAACCCCAGGTACAATGCCTGCTTTTACCATATTCTCCAGCAATATGTTCCAAAGCTTAATTGCACATCGAAAGAAAAAATTGTTCTCCTATTTGTTTTAATCATACTGCTTTGTAACTCCATGATGTGTCTCCTGATACTTTAAGAAGAAATAAACAACCGATTCATTTTTACCTTGTCCACTCCACTCATGATTTTATAGACCTCTATCATGTTTCCCCTCAACGGTCTCTTCTCCAAGCTGCAGAGCTCTAACCTCTTTAGCCTTTCCTCATAGAAGAGCCTTTCCATTCCCATTAACATTTTGGTTGCCCTTCTCTGTACCTTTTCTAATGCAGCTATATCTTTTTTGAGATTTGGAGACCAGACCTGCACAAAGTATTCAAGGTGCAATTGCACCACGGAGCAATACAGAGGCATTTATTTTAATCCAATCTCACAACACTTTCATTGGCTTCCGTTGAACTTCCGAATACAATTCAAGATTCTCATTTTAGTGCACCAGGCTATTTACTCTCACAGACCTCAGTACCTAGCTGATCTACTAACTTTTCATACACCCACTCGTAGTCTCCATTCTATCCATATTAACCGCCTACACCTCCCTTCCCCCTCACAGGCACACCTCCAGTCAACCAGACAGCCAGCTTTCTTTTATTTTGGTCCCTCCCTGTGGAACTCCTTGCCTACAGCCCTTCGACTAGAAGTCTTACCCTAAATTACACTCCCTCCTAAAAACCCACCTCTTCTCTTCTGCTTTCAACCTTCCCCCCTGATCTCTCAATTCCCCACCTCCTTTCGCTACTGAATTTTACCACTATTTTCTTTCTTCCTCTTTCCTTTTTCTTATATTGATTGTAACTTCTTTTTCCTTTTTGATATATTTTTATTATTATATTGTAAACTGCCCTGATGTAATGGGCGGCGGTATATCAAATATTTTAATAAACATAAACATTATGATGTTCTTCGTTTCATTATCAGTTAGGACCATGTTTCTCTGTTCTGATTGCATGGAAGACCTCAGTTCTGAGCAATTTAATGTTCCCAGTTGGGTTCAAGCATGAGAGTGTGAAAGGAGTTATGATGGATTGATGATGGCCACTTGACCAAAGTATACAATGGCAAGCTTAGCCAGTCCTGATTTTCCCTCATTGCTTCCAAGGACTTGCCATTTTAATTTCTCAAGGCAAGCAAGGCTTAGATGAAGTGGGGCAAATCCAGAACTGACACAGCTTGCCAGGCTTGCTCTGGGTCCTGGGTCCAGCTGAACTTATCCTTAAATTTATGGCTACACAGTGAGAAAAGCCAAACTAGGGTTGCTATACTGTCCGCTCCAGAATCCTGTTGCAGAGCAGTACTAGGAGTATAGCAAGAATCTTCAGAAACCTCAGTATATCAAGAGAAGGCACCATCACACAGAGAAATCTCCCCCTGAATGCTGCTATCCATCAACAGTCTCAAGCCAGGTTTAAAGGCCTAAGATGATGCTTACCACCCTCAAAGGAAAGAGATTCAGTAGAAACCAGAACTTAATATGCAAATCCTCTGAATCAAACAAGAGTGTATGTTTTCTGGGGAATACTCACTTTTCGCTATGGCCATGCCACCCTGAGTGTGCCTGTTCACATTTAATCTCAGAAGCTAAGCAGTGTTAGGTGTTGGTTAGTAGTTGGATAGGGAGACTGCCTTGGAATACCAGGTGCTATAGGCACCCTGTGTGGAAGAAAGACCAGGCAATCCACTTCTGTCCACACCTTGCCAAGAAAGCCTAGGGCAGTGATGGCTAACCTTTTTGAGCCCGAGTGCCCAAACTGCCACACAAAACCAAAGAATTTCCTCAAAGTGCCAGCACGTCAATTAAACCTTAACAACAAGATTTTAGTATCTAAAAACTCTTTATAAAGTTGCCTGAACTATGTAACATCATTTGTAAAGGTTGGAATCTTTGTATTGTCAGAGAATCAATTTGATTCTCTCTCTACATCTGCTTTAACATAATAATCTTTCTCCTTTTGCTCTTTCCTCATTCCTATTTCATCCACTCAATTTGTACCCCTCCATCCTCAATCCCCACTTAGTCTCCCAATACCCGGCCAATTGTACATTTTTCTTCCCTCCCACACAAAATATTTTTCCCCTCTCCATTTCATTCTCCCAGCCCCATCCCCTTCTAATCTCCCCCAACATCAGCTCCCTTTTAGCTCCAGCCCCACCCAGTATCCGCTCCCTTCTAGTCCCCTCATCAGTCCATTTCCAGTCCTAGCTCCCCCATCCATTTCCAGTCCTATCCGAGTCCCTTCATCAGCTCATTTCCAATACCAGCCTCCCATCAGCTCATTTCTAGTCCTTTCCTAGCCCCACCATCAGCCCATGTTAAATCCTAGCTCCCCTCCACTCAGCCCATTTCTAATCCAAGCCCCCCATGAGCCTACTTCCAGTTCTAGCCCCTCCATGAGTCCATTTCAATCCAAGCCCCCACCACAGCCCATTTCCAATCTTAGCTCCCCCAACACCCAATTCTCAGTTCTATCCTAGCCCATCCATCAGCCCAGTTCCTGTCCTAGCTCCCTCCCCTAAGAGCCCATTCCAAGCCCCCCTTCCCATCAGTTATTTGCAGTTCAAGCCCCCTACCACTCAGCCCATTTCCAGTCCAAGTCCCCTCCCCATTAGCTATTTGCAGTTAAAGCCCCCCACTTCCCCTCAGCCCATTTCCATTCAAAGCCCCGTCCCCATCAGCTATTTGCAGTTCAAGCCCCCCACTTCCCCTCAGCCCATTTCCATTCCAAGCCCCATCCCCAACAGCTATTTGCAGTTCAAGCCCCCTTCCACTCAGCCCATTACCAGTCCTAGCCCCCCATAGCCCACTCCCAGTCCTAATCCCACCAGCCCCTGTCCAGTCCGGATCCCCATCACCCAATTTTCAGTTTAAGCCCCCCCATAGCCCATTACCAGTCCTAACCTCCCCATCAGCCCACTCCCAGTCCTAATCCCCCATCACTCAATTTTTAGTTTAAGCCCTCCCATAGCCCATTACCAGTCCTAACCCCCCATCAACCCACTTCCAGTCCTAATCCCACCAGCCCATTTCCAGTCCTAAGCCCCCATCTCCCAATTTTTAGTTTAAGCCCCCCCAGCGCCCATCACCACTCCTAACCCCCCCCATCGCCCATCTCCTATCCTAACCCCCCAGCCAGCCCAGCGCCCATCACCAATCCTAACCCCCCCAGCCAGCCCAGTGCCCATCACCACTCCTAACCCCCCCCCAGCCAGCCCAGTGCCCATCACCACTCCTAACCCCCCCAGCCAGCCCAGTGTCCATCACCACTCCTAACCCCCCCATCCCAGTGCCCATCACCACTCCTATACCCCCCCCCGCCCAGCCCATCACCACTCCTAACTCCCCCCAGCCCAGCCCAGCCCATCACCACTCCTAACCCCCCCCCCCTCCAGCCCATCACCACTCCTAACCCCCCAGCCCAGCCCATCACCACTCCTAACCCCCCCCCCGCCCCGCCCACCCCAGGCCAGGGAAAATTAAAAAAAAAAGAAAACCTGTCTGCTGCCGCTGTCGGGGCTGCCGCGGCAGAATCGAGCATGCCGCGGGGCCCCCCTGTATCCGGCAGAGCCTGCCCTCCCCGTAGCAGCTGTCTCTTTGGAGCTGCAGTCAGATGCGCCGGCTTGCAGAGCGCGCGGGAAGAGTTTCTCTCTCGCTGCTCTGTTAAGCCCGCGGGGGCTGATGGGAAGTTCCCATCAGCCCCCACGGGCTTAACAGAGTCGCGAAAGGGAAACTCTTCCCTTCGCGCTCTGCAAGCCGGCGCGTCTGACTGCAGCTCCAAAGAGAGAGCTGCTACGGGGAGGGCAGGCTCTGCCGGATACAGGGGGCCCCGCGGCACGCTCGATTCTGCCGCGGCGGCCCCGACAGCGGCAGCAGACAGGTTTTTTTTTTTTTTTCAATTTTACTTAATTGCGGACCTTCCCGCGTGCCAGCTGCAAGGCCTTCGCGTGCCACAGCTGGCACGCGTGCCATAGGTTCGCCATCGCTGGCCTAGGGGATAGTCACAACATGGACTGCTCTCTCTCTCTCTCTCTCTCTCTTTGCATTCTCTGATACCTCCCCATCCACCTTCTGTCTCTCTGGGATCTGCTATCTGATCTTGCCTAGGGGTTTCAAAATTTTAAATCCAGCCCTGGCTGCTGTAGCACTCTGCCCCAGGCCATAGAGGATTTATGCTCTTTTAGGCTGTGCTCTAGGCTTGTGCAGTTTGAGTGCATTTTAGGGTACATTCAAATTTATGCCATTATTGCTTTTTTGAAAAACACAGATTACAGACATCCCTGTCTCTGCCTACTAAGCAGTTCTCCACTGTCGGGGTAATTTTACAAAGCTCCCACATAGAAAAGGGATTTTATAAAATTGCATGACCATGTATGTGCATAAAACATAAATGCATTTGGAGGTGATGTTGCGATGCAGGCACATATTTTATAAAATAGACAAGCACACATAGCTAGCACACACATTCAAATCTTTTTTCAGAGCAGATATAAATGTGTGCATCAGCTTTTGTGCACTGTGGGAGCTGGATTTGGGATCCTATTTATCAAGATTCATAGGCGCCTCATGTTGCCTTTGTGAAAGAGGCTTAAAGGAGACACCTTGTTGGAATTTGCATATAGGCGTCCTGTTATAAGATCAAGCCCTATGTAGATTTTGGAGCTGTATGGCAATGGTGCAGTGCTGTTACCAGCAGACATGTATCTCAAAGGAAGCAAGAATCCATGCGCCCTTTCATAGGAATGAATGTGCTTACCAGAATAGGCTTGGGCAGTGTGTCTTCTCCACAGATAATGGCCAGAGGTTGTTTAAATAATGTGGGCTTGGGCTCCAGGATAGCAGATGAACTCCTCCTTAGTGTAAAGGGCCAGGAGAGGACCTTTTTTCTCTTCCTAATGTCTGTTCCATCCCCACAAGAAAGGAGAAAAACACAAATAAACAAACATAAAATGTTATTCAGAAAAAAAGCGTTACCTGTATATTTAAATACAAAGCAAGAGTCATAAACCTTTTCTAAAGATGATTTCACACACTCTGCCTGAAACATAAACCGCTTAGATACTCTGTTATAGGCAGTATAACACATGTAATAACAGAAATACAGTTACAGCTACAGTTTATTTAATGGTTTATTTAATGTGACCTATAGACCCCACAGCCAGTCATGTTTTGGAGATCCACAATTAATAGGAGAAGTGCTAATCTGATCACCGCACCTCCTGACCTTTCCAGCATGCCGAAGCAGAGACTCTGACACATAGAAAGATGTTCTCTTGACCACATAGCTTGGATTTCTAAAATGTGATACCTGAATGACTCTAGAGTTTGCCAAAACACTAAGAGGGTCATTTTAGAAGCTCTATTTCTGATCTGAACATCTGAAAATGGATATCGAGATGTGCAAATCATAAAGACATCCCTGGAGCCATTTTAGCAGGCTGGATGTATAGTTGTCCCCGGCATGATCATGTCCAAGTTGCAAGGGGATGTGCTGGAGTTGTGGCCTAGGCAGAGATGCAGAGATGCACGTCACCAGGCAATTTCACAATGTCATGAGCATGTCTGGTCTTGGCTGTTGACATATATGTGCTTATACCTGCTCCTGACCATGAATAAGTTGCAAAAATGTGCTCATTTTATGGCAGCAGTACTTCCAGGGCAAAGAGCAAAATGTGCTCTCACCACCACAGTAAATTTTGCCAGGTCAAAAAAAACCCTGCATGTTACTTGACAGTCCATTTATTGTCCCGCCCTGCCGCTGCATGTCTGCAGTTGTGAAATGGCCGGCTGGGACGTGCAGTATCTTAGCTTGGATGCTCCCATTCAGTAGCATCTCAGCCAGCACGTCTATGTATCCCTTTCTGCAGCTGTGCATTATGGGGACGTCCATATTTCTAAAATGGCCTGAAAATGTGTACATACCCGGCCTTGCTCTATGCGTGGGCCCTTCTCTAGAACCTGGTGCATGGATGTGAAACCTTTGGAGCAGAGATGGTGTGATTTCAAAAGGCACTTACACTGCTGCCATTCCACCCTTATTTTAGATGTGGTGACCCGGGCATCCCAGATTGTTCCTAGACATCCCTTCTAAAATACCACTTCATAGCTTCACAAACAAAACAAACCCTTTCCTGACAAGTGGACTTCTCACAGTACTCAAGTTCTCTGCTTAAACATTTCAGCAGACTCTTTTTTTCATTCATATTGCTCAATGCAGCTGTAAGGCAAGTAAGATCTGCAGTTTGAGAACTGCTTCAGTGTTGTCTTGACTTTGCCGCAGGTTCATTTCTCATGTACATAACAGGGTCAAGCCAAAGCCTGTAGTGCTGCTGCAAAGTTTTGCAGAGCACAACTGGAGATTGTGGGGCATATTTATCAAAATGCTGCAAGTAGTGAGGGGCAAACACATGGTTATTGCATGATTGTATTGTGGCAGAGCGTTATGCTCACAGAAAATGCAGGTGAATGGCCACACAATGGAAGTACTGTCACACTAGGCACGTTAGCTGCACGGTCATTGCAAACGGGTGGCCAGTACGCATGTGGGCTGTGAAGGAATGTGCTATATGTGCCTTGTACTTACTTGCTACCAATATGATAACATGGATAGCAGTAGGCTACCCAACCCCTGAGAGGAGATCAGACAGCAATATATGATCCCCGACCCCACTAACGGGGCATCTATGAAGTGGCGAGTGAAGAATAGAGAGGGCAGAGCAGTGACTAGACACATTCAGATGCACAGCTCGGACCTTTGGATCAAAGCACAGTGGGGCAGGGCATGTAAATCAGGAAAGTGAACGCATGCATTCAAACCATTTTGCAGCCCTTTCTGCAGCATCTGAAGGAGCAGGGGGTCCTGTATGGGTGCAGACAAAGTGTCAGTCTCATGAATCCTTTCATGCTGAGTCACCCAGGGTCCAAGTTTAGCAATGTTGCAGTGAACAGCGTATTAATCCTCTGGTGTTGTGGAGGTTGGAACCCCCTTCCTGCCACTTTCCTGGCCATACCCTAGCTATTGAGGCATGATACCTCCATGTGGGCTACAAGACCCAAAACAGTGACTACACAGATGTGGAGAGATCCAGCTAGCACCCACCCCCTCTACAACCTGGGGTCCATGTCGTCCAGATGCAACCCCTTGCCCCACCACATAGGGCACCCACCCCTGTGACCTAAGCTCTGTCAGGGGGTGGGAGGCATTTCACAAAGGACACTTATGTTCCCATCTCGGGGCCACACTATGGTACACCCTTCACATAGGGGTGGGCTGCCCCGCTCAGCTCCCAGTCCTGGCACATCAGCTGTTAAGGAGCCACAGGACCTTGGGAGGCTACAACAGTTCCTTAGGTCTGTTGAATGCCTCATCCCCAAAGACAAAGAAAATAGGAACACTGATCAAAGAGCCCCAACCAAGCTAGGCCATATTTAATAGTGGAAATGTAGGTATCTGCTCTGAGCCAATAGGTCAAAGACATGTCCCTCTTTGGTGAGGATGAGAGGCCTTCTGCCCACAGGATCAGGGTCCATGGTACTGGCAAGACCCCCAAGGTGCACGTATGCACTGCTACATGCCCCCCTCACCAAAGAGGGAAGATGATGGTCTGACACCGCAGTTTGGTGCCAGACCTTCCTTCTACCAGTGGTTGGATCACTGCATTTGCATGTCCCACCCCCAACTGTATTCTGCTGTTTCCGGCTCTAGCTGTGTGACCAGTACTGGCTGTTTCACTGAGCACAGGCCCTTTCTCCCAACTCCTCCTCAGCTCATCACAGCAGCAGCTCTCCCACATCTATTCAGGGTATATACAGATGTAACAGCATATTGTCAGGACAGCAGTGTATGCAGGTGTGCCCACTTTCTCAACAGGTGCACTCATGTGCTACAGGTCCTGGTTTTGTGACTGTTAGGCTGTAGTGCTCTGCTACCATGGAAGCTGCACCATGCTGCCACCACGATACAGGTGCCCTAGGCGAGTGCCTGATTCACTTGTGCACATTGTTATTCAGCATTGTCATTATTGCTATATGTGGGTTGCTTCTTGCCTTTAAGTGCAGGAGCCTTCAGGCTCCCAGCTACTGTGCAGCCAAAATGGGGGCTAACCCCGCACTAAATCCCACACTCCTGGCTACCGCGCTTTCGTAAACATCCCCCTGTATTTCAACGCCTCCTGGGCAATGTTCTCAGAAGTGACAGCTCCCCTGGTGTACTGGAACCCAGGCTAAAACCTTAATAGGATGTGGACTTGTGTAAAACGGCATTTCCTTTAATGTGTTACTTTGCAGGAGACTTGGATTCAAAAAGAAAGGGCTTCATTATAGTGAAATCATCATAGGACAGACGCAGCCTACATGACTCACACATCAACTTTCACTAACTATGGAGAGGCGGCCTAATGCTTAGAGCAGTGGGCTGGGAATCGGGGAAGCCAGGGTTTATATCCTGCTAATGCTCCTCGTGATCGTGGGCAAGTCACTCAGCCCTGCATTGCCTCAGGTACAAATTCAGACGGTAAGCTCTCAGAGAACAGGAAAATATATATTGCACCTGAATGTAACTTGCCTTGAGCGAGGACTGAAAAAAAGTGTCAGCTAACTCCCTCTATATAATACCAAGAGGTTCAATTTTATTGCTACTCCTCTCCAGAGGCAAGGTTTTCTTGTGAAGATTTCTCAAAGGCTAAAAGCTGAAAACACCGGGAATGAGGTAAAATGAAATTAGGGTAAGAACTTAAACAGAAATTCTAGAAAGGTAATTAATAGAAGGCTTCTTTGTACTGTATGTAGGAAAAAACTGCCCTAAAGGGAAAACCATAGAGCGACTCTGTAGATGGTGCAACTGCTTTGAGTCACTGTGGTACATTGTGCAAGCCACTGGTTTGGTTTTAAACTCACCAATAACACGGCAGGACCCATCGTCCAAGCAAGAGGAGGTCAGCCAGTGGATCTTCCCGGTATCCTCCTAAAAAGAAATGAAACCATTTTGATGAGAAATCAAATCTGTTCCTAAAATCCATAGCATGAATCATTTTCCAAAGAAATCACAGGTGTTGCTGTCTTTCTATGGCATATATAAAATATACTTTATTTCCTCATATTGCTTACCTCCAACTGAATGAAAGTCTCCATGGTCCCAACATTCTGTGTCTTAGGCTGTAGGAAAAAATAGCAGTGTAAGAGGTCTATAGGATAGCAGTTTTGATAAGGAAGACTGTGATTTAGAAATGCACATTAAACTCACAGCGTTGCAGACGGTTACAACCTTCATGAGGTCTTCTGCTGATGGCTCGTATGTAACTTCGGTCCCTGTGGTCTTTCTAATTTGCCTGAGAAGAATGAAATAACAAAGAAGTTTCTTCTTGAGATCTCTTTGTGTCTCTTAGCTTCTCTTCCCTTCCTTTCTGCTCTCCATTTCAAGATGTGCTGGGAGGTGGAGATACTAATTCAGCGGTGATAATAGTTCACGTGAGGCGGGAGCCATGGCAACCTGCTGTCAAACATCATCATGCTGTTTGGAACAGTGTTTTCAGAGCTGATTCCTCTGAGGATTTCTTTATATAGTAAAGCATAGAGAGCTGAGGGCCAGGGAGGTAAGTGCTCCAAGTTCGAATCATGGCTTTCTAGCTCTCTGCTTAATTTTGGGGATCACTTTATTTCTGGTGCTTCCATTTGCCGGATAGAAATGGGATATAAAAATCTCCCTGTTTCATCTCCCCTACTGTGTGGTTTCCAAGCTCTGAGAAGCTGCTGCATTATTCTTCCTGGAGGTGGCTGCGGGAACCTTGTGGGTGTTATTGTAGAGTGTTTCAGGGTCTTCTCAAAGTTAAAAGTGTTTTGTTGAAACAATTCCAAATTTTCATTAGAACTGTTGCAGCTATTAACAATTTATAGTCAATATTCAAGAGACCTAGGCGCCTAACTTTAGGTTAGGCAACTAGATATTTCAATCAGAGAATTTGCCGGCCATGAGCACCTAAATTTAGGAGCCTTGAGAGGGAGGAGGACAAGGCTAAGGGAACAAAGTTAGGAATCCGGGTTTGATTTCTAGCACTGGGTATCTACCAGTTCTAACTTCGGCAGCCTGAATTTAAGGTACCTAAAGTTAAAGTGAAGATAATTATTTAACTTATCTTTAATCTCTAAATATGGGCTCCCAACTTTGGAACCTATGTTGAGGAATTTAGCCCTCTTTGAAAATGAGGTTCTTAGTGCTTTTCTAACTATTAAAAGTGGTGAAAAGTTAAGCAGAGATACAGAATTGTGTAGCAAGCAGGATTTATAGTGCATCTATTGTCTGACCTATACACACGTGGACAAAAGCCTATGAGGTGTTATGAGAAGGAGGAGGTATTAATGCCACTGTACAAGTCACTGGTGAGGCCTCACTTGGAGTATTGTGTTCAGTTTTAGAGACCATATCTCACAAAAGATATAAAAGACTTGAAACAGTTAGGAGGAAGGTGACTACAATGATTTGGAGCCTGCGCCAGAAGACGTATGAGAAGAGACTTGAAAACCTACATATGTATACGTATACCCTAGAGGAGAGGAGAGACAGGGGAGATATGATACAGACCTTTAAATGCTTAAAGGGTATCAATGAACAAGCAAACCTTTTTTCAAAGAAGGGGAAGCTGTAAAACTAGAGGACATAACATGAAGCTGCAAGGGGGTAAACTGAAAGGCAACGTCAGGAAATACATTTTTCACTGAAAGGGTGGTGGATGCTTGGCATGTCCCCCCCGACGGAGGTGGTGGGGGCAAATACAGTGACAGAATTCAAAATGGCATGGGACAGACACAGTGGATCCCTTTATAGCAAGAGGATGAAATCAAAGCAAACTTAAATATTTTTTAATAGAGGGGAGTGACTTGCATGGAGCTGTAGTTACAACCACTCTAGCCACCTTGCTGGGCAGACTGGATGCACCATGCTGGTCTTTATCTGCCGTCATATACTATGTTACTATGTATGTTACTATGATTCCTTCTGCTGTCATGGCTCCTATAGACTCATTCAAAGTCTAAACTATCAGGAGAGCAATACGTGTAAGTTCAAATGAATCAGTTTCTACTCAACCTACAGTAATGTCAAGAGTTGCAAATCCATGCAGAAAATATATGAAACTGTTTTTCAGTATCTCAGAGCAGCTCCTACATACTTCTGTTATACAGTCTCATAGCAACTCATTCTTCAGGTATTGCTTAAATGTTGGTGAACAATAGGGCTTGCTAAATATAGACACCAGCGTACTATAACCTTGTTCCTGACAATATGTGCAGTCTTAGTGTCATTCCTTATGGGCTATGAAAACAGAAAGCAAATATATCTCTGATATGCCATGCTAATACTGAATGCTGTGTAAAAAAAATTGAAACAAAGTAAAAATCATTAAGAAACACAGTTCCGTCCTCCTCTGCTCAACTCTGACTCTGCAGCAGCCTCCAGTCTCTCCTTAGCCTCCTTTAAGAACTCAGGGAGCTTAGAAAGACGTCCGAAGAAGGGACCAGCTGAACACCAAAACTCCTGTGCAAGATCTTTTTATGTTGGGTCAATAAAAGCTATCTTAATCAACGTGGCTACACCTTTCAAAGCGGCACGAGGGGAGATCTGCCTTTCATTCATCAGACTCACCAGCTGAGAGAATCCAGCCAGAACTCCTTCCAGCGAGCTGTAGGTGGAGGGTAAATCAGCATGCCACTTTGGTAATAATCCACTGGAAATACTGAGACATACTAAACAGTGCTACGGCCACACGTGCTGCTCTATATACTGTGCGTAGGGGGAGGTGGAAATTCAGAAAGATGGTCACAGAAACAGGAAGAAGCATCACGGGTCCCTGCAGCAATAATAACAAGTTCTCAAAAGTCCACACTTCCTCTTCTCCATTACAGCATCTCTTCTTTTGCTATGCAAGGTACCTTCAACGTATGGAAAAACTGATATTTGTAGGTAAAGGTTCCTCTGACCTCACTAGGTGGGTAGTTTGGTACACGGCGTAGGCAGCTTGACGCAGGGCACTTCTTTCTCTCCACTGCCTTCTTCTAGCTCTGTAAAGGCCATTTTCACATTAGAGCTTCCACCACGGTTTGGCTGATCTGCACTGAGAGAATACATTTTATGGGAGGAAGGTTAAAAATACTATTAAGCACTGGTATATACTTTAGCAGAAGGAGGGGGTATCTTAGAGTAGTTCAGAGCTCAGAGGCACCAAAACACAGCTCGAGTGCTTCTAGCAGTGGTGACTATGCTAAACTTCATGGCGGAACTGCTATTTTGCCCATTAAAACGATGCTCTTGGCATCAGCCAGGTACAATTGCCTTTGTACCTAGGTGCTAATTTAAAAAATAGTTTGACAGAAAACCAGCTTGTAAATTTCCCTCTTTAACCACTGGATGTGGATAGCAATAGGAATGACATGTGACATCAGCCTGCCCCCTTATTCCACTGAAGTGGGCAAGTTAGTGTGAACTGGATACAGTATGAGGCCATCAGCATGATCTTGAAGGAAGTTTCAGCAGCAGGATGATGTAAATGCAGGAAAGAAACTCTGTGCCCCACATGTAGTGGTGAATTTTCAGTCCTGTGCTGAACTGCATAGTTACATGTATAATTTAGAACGTGCACAAAACAACCAGATTTTCAAAACAAATTCCGAGGAGTGGAAGTTTAGAAGGGACGTTTAGGATGAATCTGGAACGTCTAGAGCAGACCGCTTGGCATTGCTGTGTGCACGTACTTTTGCTCCCTCTTTATGGGCAAACCAAGCTCTTCTCTGCATTTGATATGGCAGAACTTGTGCATAAAGTTGCGATATCTGCATGCAAGGGGCGCATTAGTCTTTCTACATTGACCCGTAGGTTTGTAAACCCTCCAGGGACATTGACACGCCTGTTGTACCTAAGAACATAAGATAAGCAATGCTGGGTCAGACCAAGGTCCATCAAGCCCAGTATTCTGTTTCCAATAGTGGCCAAGCTAGGTCATAAGTACCTAGCACTTTCCCCAAAAGACACAGGTTACACAATGCTTGTATTGGGTCAAGCAGTGATATCCTGTGTCCCTTTTAATAATGGTTTATGGACCTTTCCTCCAGGAACTTGTCCAAACCTTTTTTAAACCCAGCTACACTAACAGCTTTTACTACATCCTCCGGTAACAAATTCCAGAGTTTGATTACATGTTGAGTGAAAAAATCTTTTCTCTTATTAGTCTTAAGTAGTTTACCCTGTAGCTTCTTTGCATGTCCCCTAGTCTTTCTATATTCTGATAATGCAAACAATCGATCTACGTTTACCCGTTCCACTTCGTTCATTAATTTATAGACCTCTATCATATCTCCCCTCAGCCGTCTCTTTTCCAGGTTGAAGAGCCCTAACTTTTTAAGCCTCTCTTCATAGGGATATCCTTTCAAACCCTTTACCATTTTGGTGGCTCTTCTCTGTACCTTTTCTAATAATGCTATATCCTTTTTAAGATACAGCGACCAGATTTGCACACAGTATTCAAGGTGCGGTCGCACCATGGAATGATACAGAGGCATTATAATATCCTTTGTTTTATTTTCCATTCCTTGCCTTATGATACCTAGCATTCTATTTGCTCTCTTGGCTGCAGCTGCACACTGGGCCGAGGGTTTTAACATGTTATCCACGATGACACTTAAATCTTTTTCCTGTGTGGTGGTTCCTAATGTGGAACCTTGCATCTTGTAACCATAGTTTGGGTTTTTCTTTCCTAGGTGCATAACTTTGCACTGTCCACATTAAATTTCATCTGCCATTTGGATACCCAGTCTTCCGATTTATCATGATTCTCTTGCAATTTCTCAAAATCCTCATGAGTTTTAACAACTTTAAATAGTTTCGTGTCATCTGCAAACTTGATAACCTCACTTGTTATTCCCTTTTCCAGGTCATTTATTTATATGTCAAAAAGCAGCAGACCCAGCACAGATCTCTGGGGTACTCCACTATTCACCTTTCTCCATTAGGAAAATTGGCCATTTAGCACTACCCTCTGCTTTCTATCTTTTAACCAGTTCCTGATCCACAATAGTACACTGCCTCCTATCCCATGACTTTTTAGTTTTGCTAAAAGTCTCTGATGAGGGACCTTATCAAAGGCTTTCTGAAAGTCCAGATATACTATATCAACTGACTCACTTTTGTCTACCTGTTTATTCACACCTTCAAAAAAACATAACAGATTAGTAAGACAAGATCTTCCTTGTCTAAAGCCATGATGGCTGTCTCCCATTAAGCCATGACTATCTACATGTTGAGTAATGTTCTTTATTATGGTTTCAACCATTTTTCCCGGTTCTGACGTCAGGCTCACCGGTCTGTAGTTTCCTGGATCACCCCGGACCCCTTTTTAAAAATTGGCGTTACATTTGCGATCCTCCAATCTTCAGTTATTACAGATGATTTTAATAGTTCACAGATTACTAATAGCAGGTCTGCAATCTCATATTTCAATTCTTTCAATACCCATGGATGTATATTCTTCAGTTTATCAAATGGTTGTAATACATCTTCCCGGTGTATCGATATTTCTTTCAATTCTTCTGCAGTATCATATTTAAATACCACTTCAGTCATGGGTAACATCTGTACATGTTCCTCAGTAAAGACTGAAGCAAAGAATGAATTGAGTCTCTCCGCTATGGCCTTGTCCCCTCTTAGTGCCCCTTTTACCCTTCTATCATTTAATGGTCCAACTAACTCACAGGTTTTTGCTACAAATGTACTTGAAAAAGTTTTTATTATGCGTTTTTGCTTCCACAGCAAGCTTCTTCTCAAATTCTCTCTTTGCCTGCCTTATCAATGCCTTGCATGTAACTTGCCAGTGCTTGTGCAGTTTCCAGTTTTCGTCATTTTGCTCTTTTTTCCATTTCCTGAAAGATGCTTTTTTGGCAACAACAGCCTCCCTGACCTCACCTTTAAACCATGCTGGCAGTTTTTTGGACTTCCTTCCACTTTTCTTAAAGTAGTATTTTTAAACAACAGCCAAACTTGATGTAAGTCTTTAATCTTTGCAACTGCTCCTTTTAGTTTTTTAAAGCTATTTTCCTTATTTTATCATAGTTTCCAGTTAAAAGGTAGTGCTGTGGATTTCCTTACCATCCCTCCTCCATTAATTAAATGGAATTAAATTAAATTACTCTGGACCAACACCTGGATCTGAAAACCCACATAAAAAACACCGTAAAAACAGTATACATGAAAATAAGGACTTTAAAGCATCTCTGACCACTACTAGATTTCAACGACTACCGATCGATCTATCAAGCATTAATATTACCACATTTTGACTACGCCAACGTAATCCTACACGGTCTCCCCCAATCAACACTAGCACCACTCCAGCTCGCAATGAACACTGCTGCGAGAGTACTAACAGGGGCCTCACGGAGAGAGCACATAACGCCAGTACTGATGAACCTCCATTGGTTACCTGTTCAAGCAAGAATCCTCCACAAAGTCCTAACCTTGACCTTCAAAGCGTTAAACACTTTGACTCCCACAGCTATCAGCAAGATGATACACAAAGTACCACATAACAGAAACAGAAGACCCACGACGCAAAACACCCTCGAGGTCCCAAAGGCAACAACGAAATGCACGAAAGTAACAACAAACAGAGCCTTTACAATTTATGCACCTAGAGCATGGAATGCCCTCCCCACCTATATACGAAACATCACCCACCTAATCCAATTCAGGAAAGCATTAAAGCACCACCTATTCACCACATACTACCCTGAATCCAGTCTCAGTAATCATACATGTTGCCCCTCAGACAATCACGCACCACACCTAAACAATCAGACTCAGTTTGAAAAAGGCTAACCCACCTGATCCTTCAAAAGTAAATAAGATGTAGATAGACCCTGCTTGAAAAAGGTAATAGTGTAAATACAATGTAGATAGTTTCCCCAGTTGCTTCCATGTTGATTTCCCTGTTTATTGTAAAGTTTACAATTCAGAATGCCTGTGTTGTATAGTTGATGTTGAATGTAAACCGCACTGATCTGAAAAGCGCGGTATAGAAGAACTGTTAAATAAATAAATAAATAAATAAATAAATCAAATACGTTCATGCTATGATCACTTTTGCCAAGTGACCCCAACACCCTTATCTCTTGCACCAGATCTGGTGTTCCACTAAGGACTAGGTCCAATATGGCTTCCCCTCTGTTCAGTTCATGAACCAGCTGCTCCAAGAAGCAGTCATTTATTTCATCTAGAAACTTTATCTCCCTAGATGTCCTGCCGTGACACTGAACCAGTCAATACCGGGGTAATTGAAATCACCCATTATTATTACTGTGCTGCAACGTTTGTTAGCTTCCCTGATTTCTTTGAGCATTTCATCATCCATTTGTTCATTCTGGCCAGGCGGTCGATAGTACACCCCCGCTGCCATCGCCTTCCCCTTTTTACATGGAATTTCAATCCATAGAGATTCTATAGTGAATTTTGTTTCCTGTAAAACTTTAATCCTTTGTGACTCAATGCCCTCTTTAACATAGAGCACAACCCCTCCACCAATTTGATCAGTTCTATCATTGCGATATAGTTTGTACCCAGGTATCACAGTGTCCCACTGGTTGTTCTCCTTCCACCATGTCTCTGAGATACCAATCATATCTAGCCTCTCATTTAATGCTATATATTCTAACTCTCCCATCTTATTTTTTAGACTTCTAGCATTTGTATACAAGCATTTTAGAGACTGTATTTTATTCATATTAATCTGTTTATCGGTAGACAGGGGTAATTTGAAATCTTTAAGCTCTGTCTGCTCCATACTCAAGGGCATTTGGGCAACTTATGTCTTTATTGGAACCTCTCTGCTGATATTTATTTAACAATATTTATTATGCCCTAACTTCATTCTGTTGGTAGTATCCTTCAAGGATACATTTTTCCGAACCATGTGCTCTTGGACGAATGTCAGCTCTCCCCTGTTATCTAGTTTAAAAGCTGCTCTATCTCCTTTTTAAAGATTAATGCCAGCAGCCTGGTTCCATCCCGGTTAAGGTGAAGCCCATCCCTTTGGAAAAGCCCCTCCTTTCCCCAGAATGTTCCCCAATTCCTAACAAATCCAAAACCCTCATCCTTGCACCATTGTCTCATCCACGCATTGAGACTTCGGAACTCTGCTTGCCTTTTGGGTCCTGCGTGTGGAATGGGAAGCATTTCGGAGAACGCTACCCTGGAAGTTCTGGATTTCAACTTCCTACCTAAAACCCTACATTTTGCCTCCAGAACTCCCTCACACATTTTCCTATGTCATTGGTACCGACATGTACCAAGACAGCAGACTCCTCCCCAGCACTATCTAAGACCTTGTCTATGTGGTGTGTGAGGTCCGCTACCTTCGCACCAGGCAGGCATGTTACCAAGCGATCCTCACGTCCACCAGCCACCCAGCTATCTACATGCCTAATGATCGAATCACCAACTATAACAGGTGTCCTAACCCTTCCTTCATGGGCACATGGCCCTGGAGAAACTTCCTGAATGCAATTCACCTTGAACATGACTGGAAAGCCATGAGCTAATTACTAATAAATAAATAAATAAAATCCTTGAGACAAATATGGAAGACAGTGGTAGGAAAAGGGTTGAGAGGACTGCTAATATATGGCAGATGGAAAGTTGATATTGGACTGTATAAGGGATTTTTAAATGGCCCTCCACCCAAATTGAATGAATCTCATTTGGGCAAACTAAATAGATTATTAGGATCTTTATCTACTGCCATTTACTATATTATTATGGGTGCTGCAGTTCTGCATTATGATGTCACTGAGAGAGGTGATTGTTGGGATCCATTCTGCAGAAAGATAAAAGCAAAAGAGCTGATATTCAAAACGCTTATCCGGACAGCCAGTGGGAGACCATCTGGATAAGAGTGCTGAGCAAGATATTCAGGGGCACTCTCTCAATAATGCCTCTGGATATCTTCAGAGACTGCCCCAGCACTATCAACTTAGTGCAGGGGCAGTATGTAGCTGGAGCGAGGGTGGTGTATGCCTGATCCCGATAAGTGCCGACCTTATCCGGATAGCACGGTTTTCAAATGGCACCTATTTGGGTCATGTGCAAAGCAGCCCTAAGTTGCTATTCGGATAAGGTTGGCTCTTAACTGGATAACAGCACTCAACCCAGATACTGTATTCAGTGGCAGCTGTGATCTGAATATTGCTGCTGAATATTCAGCTGGTATTTAGGTGCCACGGCTGACCACTGTGGTGTTTAGATATCAGCGTTTTGGAAAATAGGACTCAAGATGGCAAGGAACATACTGATCCAAGGGTTGAGAAACAAAGTAACATTTAAAAAAATGTAAGCACTAGCCCAGCGGCTCAGTCCCAATGCTGTGTGCTACTCTCTGGGGGAGCTGAATTTGATTCTTGCATCATGTGTTTGCAGTCCACTGGGGAGAGGGTATCCCAATCAATGGGGGCACCTAGACACCAGCATTAGGGTGCATGGGCACTGGGTTCCTGTAGGAGATGCCATCTCCAGCCCCTGGCTAAAAACCATGACTGCTGTGGCTAACCTTGGAAACTCTCCCCAGGTCACTGCAAATGAAAGTATATAGTGCCAGAAGCCAATTCTGGTTCCAATTGAGCTGGATGTCAAAAGGAGCAGTAAGAAACTGTTGCCCCCTCTTCCTGCCCCCCAAAAATTGCCTAGTAAGAACAAAAAAATCCCCTTCTTTTTGCAGTTTCTGTGAAGATGGGAAGCATAATATGTAAAATCTGTCCGAATGGTACTTCCCCTTTAATAGCTATTTCAATTCACATTTTTGTGCTAAGGAAAGAGATTAAAGGTGAAATTGCTAAATGGTGTGAAGGCAAAGTATGGTTTGTTTTTGTTTCTCAGCAAATTGAAGTACAGGAGCCATTGTGTATCATGATGATACAGGTAAATGCATATGTGTGCGTATGTGCCTGTGAGGGCATGTTTGTTAAAGGTTAACGCACGGTAATGAAAGTTAGCATGTGTTAAGTGCTGCAACATGCATTATCCTTTAATAAACATGCCCCATAATATGTGTCTGTTTTAAGGCCTTAAAGAGAGCTCTGGCTTGAATAATTTAGTGGGAAAGATATTACAGTGTGATTCAGCATGTTGGTGGCACAGGATTTGTCAGGGTGCCAAACCATCCCCAAGTCCTCATGACCTGACAATAATTGCTCAAGCTCCTGTTTTCATCTTTTCACAGGAAATTGCCGTCCTTGCTTGCCTGCTTATCTTCCCTCTTATTTGGTATTCTGTTGTATACCTTTGAGGTCCCAGTTTCGGCTTCCTAAATAGAAATATTGTGGTTCCTCTTTTCTTTAACGGTGTCATTTCACAGAAACTCCTGCACAGCAGATTCAGAGATCGGTCAAGGTACTGATCCAAGACAAACTACAATGAGTTATTAACATCAAGCTCACTTCAACCAAATTCTGGACTAATATTTCCAGCAGAAAGATTGACCGCCAAATAAAAATAATCACAACTTATTTTTAAAATAACTCAACTTGGAGGGCTGGTCCCTGCTCGTCTTTTGGTAACAAATCATCAGCTTTTAAATATTTGTATGTTCTTAGAGTGGAGTACACCAACGTCTGTACTGGGACCAGTGCTGTTTAACATCTTCACAAGTTCTCTGGACATAAGTGACGAATGAGGTGATCAAAACTGTGGATGACATAAATTATTCAAAATTGATATAATGGCTAAGGACTGTGAGGGTTTACAGAGAGATCTTGTGAGACTAGAGTGACTGGAGTGAGACTAGGAAACAGTTTCCAAATGGCAGATGAAATTTAATGCAGACAAGCGCAAACTGATGCACATAGGGAGAAATAATCCCAAGTACAGGTACAACATGCTGGGTTCTGAGTTAGGACTGACCACCCAAGAAAAAGATCTTGGCATCATTGTGAATTTGTTGAAATTTTCAGCCCAGTGTCCCCCAGATGCTAAAAAAGCAAATAGAAGAATATTAAGGATTATCCAAAAAGGGATGGAGGTCCAAACTGAGAATATCATTATGCCTCTACGTGTATAGGTCCCTGAAAAAATTTGTACCTTGAATATTGTGGGCAGTTCTGGTCAGCCCATCTTAAAAAGGTGCAACTAGAAAAGGTTCAGAGAAGGGTGACAAAAATGATATAGGGGATAAAACACCTCCCTCATAAAGTGAGGCTAACAGGGGCCTTAGGCAAACCCTCGTTCTTGCTGCCCTCCCTGCTCCCGTCCTTGCCCTTACCTCTGCCGCTGCTGTCACATCTCTTCAGGATCTACAGCAGTGGTACTGACAAAAAACCAGCAAAGAAGCACTTCTTGGAGCCTCTGAACCTGTGCTCTGACAGTCCAGCTGGTTAGCCATATGCAAACAGGAAGCCTGCATTGGAAGGTCATGACCAGTGGCAGCTGGACTTTCAGAGTGCGGCAGCAGCAGCATGCAGGGGTTCAGAGACCCGGCAAAGCACTTCCATGCTGTTTTGTCATTGCCGCTGCTGCAGGTCATGAGGAGGTGTGGCAGTGGCAATAAAGGCAACAGTGGAAGATCGGAGGCCTAATGGTAGCACTAGCCCTGGAAGCTAAACAGGTTAGGACTTTTAAACTTGGAGAAAAGATGACCGTGTTACCCAGTGTTTGCATAGAACTACTACCAAGTGTTGCTTTGAACTGCTACCCAGTGTTTGCAAAGAACTGCTACCCAGTGCTTGCACAGAACTTGTTGCCCATTACCATGGCCCCACATCACATTGTACTCCTCATTCTCCCCAACTGCCTCCCCTCCTACCAACACCCCCCTCCTCTTCCCCCTACCCCCCTACCTTCCTCACTTCGCCCTCCATTCTTTCCCCTCACCTAGCATCTGCTCTTGAGCTTCAGCACACCATCCCCCGCATTCAACCAACCCCTCCCTCTCTAAGGCAACCCCACCCTTGCTTCTGCCGTACCGTCTCCGCTTTACCACACTCTCTATTACTCCTTCTCCTTCTCTCATCAGGCAACATCAACCCTAACCCTGGCCCCCCTCAATTTCCTTCTCATACTAACAAGAGTTCCTCACGTACCTTATCTAATCTCATCCACATCCCACTCCTCCCCTCTTCCACCCTCCCTCACTCATCCCCCAATCTCTCATACAGAGATAACAACCCCAACCTTATCTCCAAAAAGAAATCCTCACATAACCTAACTGATACCAGCAATATCACCCCTCACTCGCCCCCCCCATTTCCCTTCTCTCAAGTCCCTCTTGCAGGGCACACACATCCAAACTTATCCACCCACACCCTGTTCCCTCTAAATCTCTGCACGTCTCTAGGAATAAAGCCTCATGTTACTCTGATAAGAAATCCTCACCTAACTTATCTAACCTTATCCACATCCCTCTCCTTCCTCCCTCCACTCTCCCATTCTTATGTGCCCTATGGAGCACATGCTCAGTTACTAAAAAACTTCCTTTTACCCATGATCTCTTTATCTCTAATGCCCTACACCTTCTCACCCTGACTGAGACCTGGATCCCCCCAGATGACACCGTATCCATTGCTTCTCTCTGCTATGGGGGTTACCAGTTCTCCCATACACCTCGATCTACTGGTCGTGGTGGTGGTGTTGGTCTCCTACTTTCTCCCTCCTGTCAATTCCAACCTTTCCTGCTACCTCAGTCACCCTCCCCCCTCTCCTTTGAAGTCCACTCCATTTGCCTCCTCCTACCACTTCCCTTCCATGTTGCTGTTATTTATCGCCACCCAACAAATCCCAATCAACCTTCCTCACCGACTTTGACTCCTGGTTCTCCGCCTTTCTGGATCCCTCTTCCCCCACTCTTATTCTTGGCGACTTCAACATTCACGTCGACAACCCCTCCAACCCCCACGCCTCAAAATTCCTTGCCCTCATCTCCTCTTATGACCTCCAACTCTGCTCCACCGCCCCACCCACATACACGGCCACTGCCTTGACCTAATACTCTTCTCCAATTCCACTCCCTCAAACTTCCGCAATGCAATCCTTACCTCATCTGACCATCATCTTTTAACCTTTACTCTTCAGCTTCCGCCATCTCAACCTCGTCCTGTCTCATCCGACCTATTTAGAAACCTCCATAATATTGATCCTCTGACTCTCTCTTCCACCATTTCTCCATCTCTCTCCTCCATTATATCCTCCAAGTCCGTCGATGAGGCACTATCTTACTACAATGCTATACTCTCCTCAGCCCTTGACACTCTTGCCTCACCCACCCCACGTCCAGTCAAACGATCTACTCCCCAGCCCCGGCTTTCACCCACAACCCATTATCTACGTACCTGCGCACGTTCCGTCAAGCGTGCTTGGCGCAAATCCCGCTCCCCGGAGAACCTTCTACACTTCAAATTCATGCTTGGCTCCTTCCAGTCAGCCATAGCACTTGCCAAACAAGACTACTACATCCACCTGACCAACTCCCTGGCTTCTGATCCTCGCTGTCTCTTTAACACCCTCAATTCTCTCCTCAAAGTTCCCCCGCCCCGGTCCCACCCTCCCTTTCTGCCCAATCCCTAGCCGACTACTTTCACGACAAGATCCACAAGATTACCCTCCAATTCCCCACCCCCTCATCTACCTCCCCCGTCCCAATTCTCTCCCCCATCCGTACTTCCTCTGCCACCCTCTCCTCCTTCCCTTCGATCTCTGAAGAAGAAACCACACTCCTTCTTACCTCCTCGAAACCCACCACTTGTTCATCTGACCCTATACTGTCATGCAGCGAGGGCTGATGAGAGCCCAGTTGAGAGAAAAGAAGGTGTTTTTCACAGAGAAAAAGACTTGCAATATTCCCAGGAACCAGCTAGAGGGAGCAAGAGTGTCTTCAGGGAGACTGAAGAGCCACGCCCAGCTGGTCACGAGGAAATGCCAACCAGCTTCCAATCCTCGAAGGCAGGAAGGCTTCATAAGGGGAGTGTGGAAGACTGGAAGGGAGGAAGGAGAAGAGGCAGCACAGGCAACAGACGAAGCAGCAGCAGAAGCAGCAGCCCTAGCAGAAGCAAGGGGGGAATCACTGGCAGCACTGAGAGAGAGAGGTGGAAGTGGAAACCTGACTACTCTAGTGCTAGAGGATTCCCAGGAGGGAGAGGTGATTTCCCAGGAGCTGAGGAAGGACCTAAGGAGGTGTCAGCTCAAGCCAAACCGAGAGCTGTTTGCCCTCAGAGGCAAAAGCCCTTCTGTAACTGCAACCCTAAGCCAAACAAGAATAAGCTGGAGAAGCCAAGCCACACTGAGCCAGAAAGCCAGAAGCTGGGCTTGTACAGAGGCAGGCCTTCACCAGAAGAAGGAAGTCAAAGGCTACAGGGTAAGCCTAACCTGCATAGAAAAGGATTTCACCAAGCTGCTGCCTGGGAAAGGCAGGCAGTGGAAGAAAGCCGGTTACTTGAGGATTGCTGCCATACAAGGTATGAGAAATGTATGCCTAATAAGAAAGTTGTGAATGGTAAAAGCTATGATAAAGCTGCTAGAAAACCTCTAAGGCAGGGGTAGAGAACCCTGGTCCTGGAGAGCCGCAGACCAGTCAGGTTTTCGGGATATCCCTAATGAATATGCATGAGATATATATGCATTAGAGATATCCTGCCAACCTGACTGGTTTGTGGCCCTCCAGTGCTGGATTTGGAGACCCCTGCCTTACACCTCTGTCATTTAAGATTGTGAGTGGGCAAGGTGCAGATGTCCTAGACATCGAAAGGGTATATAGAATGTGTCACATTCCTCCTCGATTCTCACCACCACCAAAAAGTTGTCTAATAGACAATATTTTGGTGGTGGTGAGAAGTGAGGAGGAATGTGACACATTCTATCTAACCTTTTTGATGTCTTGGACATCTGCACCTTGCCCACTCACAATCTTAAATGACAGAGTTGTAAGGCAGGGGTCTCCAAATCCAGCCCTGGAGGGCCACAAACCAGTCAAGTTGGCAGGATATCTCTAATGCATATATATCTCATGCATATTCATTAGGGATATCCCGAAAACCTGACTGGTCTGAGGCTCTCCAGGACCAGGGTTCCCTACCCCTGCTCTAAGGAAAGAGGATACTTTAAAGCCTAACACAGCATGTGGCCAACGCCTAGGCTAGGCCAAGGGCATTGGGAACTGCTACAGAAAATATACAAAACCCCTGAATATGTTTTACAAGAAACCAGGGATATAGAATCAGAGCTTGCTGATAACGAGCCAATGCAAGTGGAACTAGCAGGAGATTTATCTGACCATGAGATGGACTGTACACTTTGCATTTCTGAAAGTTTAGAGTCACTGCCAGACTTGTGATTGGGTGAATTGCCAGCAGAGCATTCTTTATTTGTTTGAGCACCTCCATTCCTGTGACGTATAACAGTTTTTGCTTTGAACCCCGAGTTTGTTTTCTACCTGAGTTAAGGACATTTGCTTTAAAGTTGTAACCCACTATTTAGAACCACTGTGAAAAGGGAAATAAAAGCCTTATTAATTCCCACCACTCAGCTTGATTGTTTCATTGAAGATTGGAGCAAAGCAACTACAAGGACCAAGAGCCATTTGGGCCTTTAGAAGACTCTCCAATCTTAACCTTATATTTTTGTGTCCCACCTGCCCTGGCGTCCACTGGCCACCAGGGAAGTGTTGCTGACAATACCCACACATCTCCTACACCCCATCTCCTCCACCATTGTACCCACCATTTCTCATATCCTCAGCCTTTCACTCTCTACTGCAACTGTCCCTGTTGACTTCAAACATGCTGTTATCACACCTCTCCTCAAGAAACCCTCACTTGATCCCACATGCCCTTCTAACTATCGACCCATCTCCCTCCTTCCCTCATACCAAACTACTAGAACGTGCAGTCCACTGCCGCTGCCTCGACTTTCTCACCTCCCAGGCCCTCCTGGACCCACTACAATCCGGCTTCCGTCCCTTACATTCCACTGAAACTGCTCTCGCAAGAGTCTCCAATGACCTATTCCTGGCTAAATCTAAAGGCCTCTACTCTATCCTCATTCTTCTTGACCTCTCCTCTGCCTTTGATACCGTTGACCACACTCTTCTTCTCACCACCCTCTCCTCCCTTGGTTTCAAGGACCTGGTACTGTCCTGGTTCTCCTCCTACCTCTCCCATAGCTCATTCAGTGTATGCTCTGGCAGCTCCTCCTCCTCCCCTACCCCACTCCACGTAGGTGTACCCCAAGGATCAGTCTTGGGCCCCCTCCTTTTCTCTCTCTACACCCAAGCCCTTGGCGCGCTTATCTCCTCCCACGGCTTTCAGTACCATCTTTATGCCGATGACTCCCAAATCTATCTCTCTACACCTACTATTTCTCCAGCAACTCAGTCCAAGATCTTTACCTGCCTCTCCGACATTGCTGCCTGGATGTCTCTTCGCCGATTGAAACTGAACATGGCTAAGATTGAACTCCTTATCTTTCCCTCCCAATTCCTCCCCTCCTCTTCCCCCTTTCTCAGTCTATGTGGATGGAACTACTATCCTTCCTGTTCCCTTGGCCCGCAACCTAGGGGTTATCTTTGACACCTCTCTCTCCTTCTCCACACATATCCAGCATGTAGCTAAGACCTGCCATTTCTTCCTCTTCAATATTGGCAAAATACGCCTCTTCTTCTCTGAACACACCACCAAAACGCTAATCCACTCCTTAATCTCCTCTCGCCTCGATTATTGCAACCTACTCCTTTGCTGGTTTCCCCGTCAGCCACCTCCTTCCCCTTCAATCTATACAAAATCACGCTGCTCGACTAATTTTCCGCCAGTCTCGTCACACCCACATTACTCCTCTTCTCAAGTCGCTTCACTGGCTCCCTGTCCAGTTCCATATTCAATGCAAACTTATCCTACTGACCTATAAATGCATTCACTCTGTGGCCCCTCCATACCTCTCATCTCTGATCTCTCCCTACATCCCCTCTCGGAACCTGCGCTCCGCTAGCAAATTACTTCTATGTATGCCGTTCACCCGCACCGCTAACTACCGACTTCGCTCCTTTCACCTTGCTGCACCTCACACCTGGAACAGCCTACCTATGTCTATATGCCAGGCACCCTCCCTGGCCCTCTTCAAATCCAGGTTGAAGACTCACCTCTTCACTGTCGCTTTCAGATTCTGACTTCTATCCTTATTGTATCTTAACCCCCGTCAACTCTCATGACCATATCGTATTGACCATATTGTGCCTTGCACTAATCCGACCTATGCTCTGTAATGTTCTCATAAGAACATAAGAACATAAGATATGCCATACTGGGTCAGACCAAGGTCCATCAAGTCCAGTATTCTGTTTCCAACAGTGGCCAATCTAGGTCATACGTACCTAGCAGTTTCCCCAAGGGACACAGGTTCCACAATGCTTGTATTGGTTCAAGCATTGATATCCTGGGTCCCTTCTTAATAACGGTTTATGGACCTTTCCTCCAGGAACTTGTCCAAACCTTTTTTAAACCCAGCTACACTAACAGCCTTTACTACATCCTCCGGTAACAAATTCCAGAGTTTGATTACACGTTGAGTGAAAAAATATTTTCTTTTATTAGTCTTAAATAGTTTACCCTGTAGCTTCATTGCATGTCCCCTAGTCTTTCTATATTCTGATAAGGTAAACAATCGATCTACGTTTACCCGTTCCACTCCGTTCATTAATTTATAGACTTCTATCATATCTCCCCTCAGCCGTCTCTTTTCCAGGTTAAAGAGCCCCAACCTTTTTAGCCTTTCTTCATAGGAGTAGCCTTCCATCCCTTTACCATTTTGGTGGCTCTTCTCTGAACCTTTTCTAAAATTGCTATATCCTTTTTAAGATATGGCGACCAGAATTGCACACAATATTCAAGGTGCGGTCTCACCATGGAACGATATAGAGGCATTATAATATCTTTTGTTTTATTTTCCATTCCTTTCCTTATCATACCTAGCATTCTATTTGCTCTCTTGGCCGCCGCTGCACACTGGGCCGAGGGTTTTAACATGGTATCCACAAGGACGCCTAAATCTTTTTCTTGGGTGGTGGTTCCTAATGTGGTACCTTGCATCGTGTAACCATAGTTTGGGTTGTTCTTCCCTAGGTGCATAACCTTGCACTTCTCCACATTAAATTTCATCTGCCATTTTGATGCCCAGTCTTCCAATTTATCAAGATCCTCTTGCAATTTTCCACAATCCTCCTGGGTTTTAACAACTTTAAATAGTTTTGTGTCATCAGCAAATTTGATAACCTCACTCGTTATTCCACTTTCCAGGTCATTTATGAATATGTCAAAAAGCAGCGGACCCAGCACAGATCCCTGGGGTACACCACTATTCACCTTTCTCCATTGGGAAAATTGGCCATTTAGCCCTACCCTCTGCTTTCTATCTTTTAACCAGTTCCTGATCCACAGTAGTACACTGCCTCCTATCCCATGACTCTTTAGTTTTGCCAAAAGTCTCTCATGAGGGACCTTGTCAAAGGCTTTCTGAAAGTCCAGATACACAATATCAACCGACTCACCTTTGTCCACCTGTTTATTCACTCCTTCAAAAAAACATAACAGATTAGTAAGACAAGATCTTCCTTGTCTAAAGCCATGTTGGCTGTCTCCCATTAGGTCATGACTATCTATATGCTGAGTAATTTTATTCTTTATGATGGTTTCTACCATTTTTCCCGGTACTGATGTCAGGCTCACCGGTCTGTAGTTTCCCGGATCACCCCTCGAACCCTTTTTAAAAATTGGTGTTACATTGGCGATCCTCCAATCCTCAGGTATTAGAGATGATTTTAATGATAGTTCACAGATTACTGATAGCAGGTCTGCAATCTCAAATTTCAGTTCTTTCAACACCCTTGGATGTATACCATCCGGCCCAGGTGATTTGCTACTCTTCAGTTTATCTAATAGTTGTAGGACATCTTCCCGATGTATCGATATTTCCTTCAATTCTTCCACACCTTTAAATACCACTTCAGTCGTGGGTAACATCCCTACATCTTCCTCAGTAAAGACCGAAGCAAAGAATTCATTCAGTCTCTCCGCTATCGCCTTGTCACCTCTTAGTGCTCCTTTAACCCCTTTATCATCTAATGGACCAACTGACTCTCTCACGGGGTTTTTTTGCTACGAATGTACTTGAAAAGGTCTTTATTTCGCGTTTTTGCTTCCGCAGCAAGCTTCTTCTCAAATTCTCTCTTTGCCTGCCTTATCAATGCCTTGCATTTGACTTGCCAGTGCTTGTGCTGTTTCCAGGTTTCATCATTTGGCTCTTTTTTCCATTTCTTGAAAGATGCTTTTTTGGCAACAACAGCCTCTCTGACCTCAGCTTTAAACCATGCTGGCAATTTTTTGGACTTCCTTCCACTTTTCTTAAAGCGTGGAATACAGCTGGTCTGGGCTTCCAAGATAGTATTTTTCAACAACACCCAAGCTTGATGTACGTCTTTAACCTTTGCAACTGCTCCTTTTAGTTTTTTCTTAACTGTTTTCCTCATTCTATCATAGTCTCCCTTTCGAAAGTTAAAGGGTAGTACTGTGGATTTCCTTACTATCCCTCCTCCACTAATTAAATCAAAGGCGATCATGCTATGATCACTATTGCCAAGTGGCCCCAACACCCTTATCTCTTGCACTACATCTGGTGTTCCACTAAGGACTAGGTCTAATATTGCTTCCCCTCTGGTCGGTTCATGAACCAGCTGCTCCAAGAAGCAGTCATTTATTTCATCTAGGAACTTTATCTCCCTAGCATGTCCTGTTGTGACACTGACCCAGTCGATGCCGGGGTAATTGAAATCACCCATTATTATTACTGCACTGTAACTTTTGCTAGCTTCCTTGATTTCTTTGAGCATTTCATCATCCATTTGTTCATTCTGGCCAGGCGGACGATAGTACACCCCCACTGCCATCGCCTTCCCCTTTTTACATGGAATTTCAATCCATAGAGATTCTACAGCAAATTTTGTTTCTTGCAAAACTTTAATCCTTTCTGACTCAATGCCCTCTCTAACATAGAGCGCAACCCCTCCACCAATTTGATCAGCTCTATCATTTCGATATAGTTTGTACCCAGGTATCACAGTGTCCCACTGGTTGTCCTCCTTCCACCATGTCTCTGATATTCCAATCATATCTAACCTCTCGTTTAGTGCTATATATTCTAACTCTCCCATCTTGTTTTGTAGACTTCTAGCATTTGCATACAAGCATTTTAGAGACTGTATTTTATTCATATTAATTTGGCTATTGGTAGACATGGGTAATTTGGGATCTTTAAGTTCTGTCTGCTCCATACTTGAGGGCATTTGGGCTACTTTACTCTTTTTTGGAACCTCTCTGCTTTTTGTAGTATCCTTCAAGGATACATTCTTCCGAACCATGCGCTCTTGGCGACTGTCGGCTTTCCCCTATTATCTAGTTTAAAAGCTGCTCTATCTCCTTTTTAAAGGTTAATGCCAGCAGCCTGGTTCCATCCCGGTTAACGTGAAGCCCATCCCTTCGGAAGAGCCCCTCCTTTCCCCAGAATGTTCCCCAGTTCCTAACAAATCCGAACCCCTCATCTCTGCACCATTGTCTCATCCACGCATTGAGACTCCGGAGCTCTGCCTGCCTATTGGGTCCTGCGCGTGGAACGGGAAGCATTTCGGAGAACGCTACCCTGGAAGTTCTGGATTTCAACTTCCTACCTAAAAGCCTAAATTTAGCTTCCAGAACCTCCCTACCACATTTTCCTATGTCATTGGTACCAACATGTACCAAGACAGCAGACTCCTCCCCAGCACTATCTAAGACCTTATCTAGGTGGCGTGTGAGGTCCGCTACCTTCGCACCAGGCAGGCATGTTACCAGGCGATCCTCACGTCCACCAGCCACCCAGCTATCTACATGCCTAATGATCGAATCACCAACTATAACTGCTGTCCTAACCCTTCCCGCATGGGCACTTGGCCCTGGAGAAACCTCCTCAGTGCGAGAGGGGTTTACATCACCTGGAGGACAGGTCCTAGTTACAGGATCACTTCCTGCCACACCAGGGTGATGCTCTCCTGTCACGTGACCTCTCTCCTCCATGGCAACAGGGATGCTGCCAGACTGGAGGTGGGACTTCAGGACTATATCCCTGTAGGTCTCGTCTATGTACCTCTCTGTCTGTCTTATGTTTTCCAAGTCTGCTACTCTAGCCTCTAGAGAACGGACTCGTTCCCTGAGAGCAGAGAGCTCCTTGCACCTAGTGCACACGTAAGACCTCTCACCAGCTGGGAGAAAATCATACATGTGACACTCAATGCAAAAGACTGGAAAGCCCACATCCCGCTGCTGGACTGCTGTCTGCATCTTAGTTTTAAGTTTGTGTTTAGATCTTTAAGTTCTATATGTACTAAAGGGTGCAATGGATATTTATACCACTAAAACTGTACCTAATATACCTTGTTCACCTGAAGCTTAATTAATTTCAGGTCCTTGGTGTATGACTGATTTGGGTAATGAGCTTCACCTGAGAGCACCTCCTGTCTTTTAAGTTGTGCAAGTACCTATAAAGCTGTGATTTTCCCAGGGGAGGGTGGGTGTGGGGAGGGAGGGAGGGATATAACAGTTATTAAAAAAGGGCTGCTACACAGTACCTTGTCCTGTGCTGCTGAGGAAAACTATATTCTGATTTGATTTAAATTATAGCTCTTTGCTGCTACTAGGCTCTAACCTATTATGAAATTTAAACTACAAGCTCTCTGCTGGATTCTAAATTTAACCAGAAAGCTCTCTTCTGTGTTTTAATTTGAAACTAAAAGTACTTTGCTGATGCTAGGCCCTGAGTGACTATGAAATTTAAACTACAGCTGTCTACTGGGTATGAAAGGTAACCAGAAAGTTCTCTTCTGTGTTTTTAAATTGAATCTTAAACTGTTGCTACTAGGCCCTGACTGATTTAACAAAAAAAATAGTGGGTTCACAGATTAATTAGCTTTAAAAGAAAAAAAATTCCTTTCAGAAAAATTCCCAGAAGTATATACTCACAATTTCAGATTTCTCTCCAGAAGTAACAGCCCCCCTTTCCAGTCCTTCTCACTAGATTGTAAGCTCCGATGAGCATGACTCTGATGGGCAGGGACTGTCTCTTGTATTCTGGCTAACTCTTGTTGGTTAGCTGTACAGCGCTGCGTGCGTGGTGCTCTATAAGTGATAAATAGTAGTAATAGTAGTAGTAGAAGGGATATGCTAGAAGTTTATAAAGTTATGACTGGGGTCGAACGGTTAAAGAGGGCATGGTTGTTTAACCTATCAGACAACACAAAAACAAGAGGACAATTCATGAAACTAATGATCAGCTGATTGAAAACAAATTGAAAGCCTTTTTTTCCATGTAACACATAAATAAGCTGTGGGATCTGTTGCCAAAGAATGTAGTCAACATTACCAGCATAGTGTGATTCAAAAATATGTAGCACAACAAGACTGAATACTTTTCCCCTACCTGTTTAATTTATATGCAGAACAAATCTTCAGAAAAGCAGGACTGTGTGAAGACTGGTGGAAGACTCATCAACAACCTTCTCTATGCTGACGATACCACAATACTGGCTGAAAGTGAATGCGATGTGAAACATTTGCTTTTCACGATCAAAGAACATAGTCTTAAAATTGGCCTGCACCTTAACGTAAAGAAGACAAAGATCCTGACAATTGGCAAAAACAATTAATTCATCATTGATGCAGGAGAAATTGAAACCATAGACAACTTTAACCTGCTTGGATCAATGACAAGCAGTTAAGAAATCCAACAATGCATTGCTCTTGGCAGAATGGCTATGAAGGACCTAGACAAGATTCTCAAGAGCAGAGTTGTCTCTCTCCATACAAAATTTGACTTGTCTAGGCCATGGTATTTTCGATAATGTCATATGGATTCGAAAGTTGGACAGTGAAAAATATAGGAAGAAAATCGATGCCTTTGAACTATGGTGCTGGCGACGAATACTGTGTATACCATGGACTGGCTGAAGAACAAACCAGTCAGTATTAGAGGAGATGAAACCTAAGCTTTCTTTAGAAGCTCATATGAGAAGACTTTGACTTTCATACTTTGAACACATCATGTGAAGAGAGAGATCATTAGAGAAAGACATCATTCTTAGTAAGGTTGAAGTGCAATGCGAAAGAGGAAGGCCAGCAATGTGATGGATTGATACAATAACAGCAGCTATGAATGCCACTCTATCAACAATGAGCTGCCTAACTGAAGACCAAACAAAATTTAGGACAACTATCCAGAGTATGAAAGTCGAAGTTTTGTCATCTGCTCTTCTAAAGAAAACTTGGGTTTGATCTCCTCTAGTACTGACTGGTTTGTTCTTCGGGCAGGCCATGAGATACACAGTATTCGTCACCAGCACCATAATTCAAAGACATCCATTTTCTTCCTGTCTATCTTTTTCACTGTCCAACTTTCGTATATAAATTAAACAGATAGGGGGAAATTATGCAACCTTGTCGTACACCTTTGTTGATTTTAAACCATTCTGTTTCTCCTTGTTCCGTTCAAACTGTTGCTTCTTGATCAATGTAAAACTTGTGCAAGAAAATGATCAGGTGTTCTGGTATACTCATGCTTCTTAATGTGGGCCAGAGTTTCTCATTGTTCACACAGTCAAAAGCCTTGCTATAGTCAATAAAACACATATAGATATCCTTTTGGTATTCTTTTGTCTTTTCAAGGATCCATCTCACATCCGCAATATTGTCTCTCATTCCTCACCCTTTTCTGAACCCTGCTTGCAGTATCATCTAGGAGTAAGGGGATCCAGGATTCTCTATAGGGAGAACTATTTCGGCAAGTAGTAACAACCTACACGTGAAGGGGCCATACTGAACTTGGTGCTTACCAATGGCAAAAGTGTTTCTGATGCTATAGTGGGAGATCATTTCGCATCCAGTGATCACCAGATGGTGTGGTTCAGTACTAGGACTAGGGCTGCTAAAATCCATTCAAAAGTGAGGGTCTTAGATTTTAGGAAAACTAACTTTGCCAAGATGGGCCAATACCTCAGGGAGTCATTAGCGGGATAGGAACAGATGGGGGATGTAGAAAAATAGTGGGCAAAACTGAAAGGGGATATCTTAAGGGCAATCAACCTTTTTGTTAAAATGGTAAATAAAGGTAAAAGGAAAAGGAGACCGCTATGGTTTTTGAAAGAAGTAGCTGAAAAGGTGAAGAAAAAGAGGGAGGTCTTCATGAAATACAAGAGATCACAGAGAGAAGAAGACAAACATCTATATTTGAACAACTTAGAGAAGCTAGCAAAGTAGTCAGGAAAGCAAATATTCAAAAAGAGGAGGAAATAGCCAAAGCAATAAAATGGGGGGATAAGACATTTTTCAGATATGTTAGTGAGAAGAGGAAGGGCAAAAGTGGTATTGTCAGACTCAAGGGTTAAGGGGAGAAATATGTAGAAGTTGATGAGGATAGAGCGGAATTGCTTAACAAATATTTCTGTTCCGTGTTCACAGATGAAGAATTAGGAGCAGGACCTCAGAAAATATCCACAAACAGGAACAGAAGTGAGGGGCATCTTGAACAATTTTAAAAGACAATGTTTGTGAGGAATTAGCTGAACTTAAAGTAGACAAAGCGATGGGACTAGATGGGATACACCCGAGAATACTGAGGGAGCTTAGGGATGTTCTAGCAGCTCCACTGACTAACCTTTTCAATGCCTTATAGGAGTCGGGAAGGGTGCCAGAGGACTGGAGAGAGGCACATGTGGTCCCTTTACACAAAAGCAGAAGTAAGGATGTGGTTGAAAATTACAGGTTGGTTAGTTTAACCTCGGTAGTGAGTAAATTATTGGAAGTGCTGCTGAAAGAGAAAATAATGAGTTTTCTGCAGTCCAACAGATAGAGGTGGCCCAAGGGGGGTGCGGGGCCATTTACGGAGACTCGGTGCAGGGCCTCATTTGCATAAGATGCCTCATTTGCATACATATTTGCATAATGCTAACATGCACTAACTTTTAGTAAACATGCTTCTTAATGAGTGTATGGATAAAGAAAGACTAAAAGATTTCTACATTACTATACTCCAGTGCCAACCGCCAGGTACATTAGGAAGTACTACAAACATTGCCCATTTAGAATCCATAACAAACCCACCATATCATAACAGCACTACCAGGACTCATAAAGCACCATACCCTACCTATCAAAAGGCAACATTGCTAATATTAAACCAATACAGCTCAGAAAATACCAATACATCTCCTACTGGGGAAAGAGAACAAGTGGCACTATCAAATATAAACTACATAAACAGAATACCTCAGCTCGGTTACACATGCAGAGCACAGACCTTCACCAAACAAAGAACAAGGGATCACAATATAGAAATAGGAAGACAATAATTAAACTGGGAACCTCAAACTTGGAATGTACAACTACACTGCAAAAATAAAACTATAAATTAATTTCCACTTGTACTAAACAAAATGCAGACATTAATGATGCACATTTCCCAGAGCTGACATATTCCAGTTAATAAATTCAAAATAAAATAGTATTTTTCTACCTTTTGTTTTTTGTGCATTTTATTTTTCAGTTGCAATTGTTCCAGTCACTTTCTTCTGGTTTCTTCTTGTCTTCTGCTATCTCTCCATTGTCTGCAGTCCATTTGTCCTTTCTTCTCTCTTCTAGTTTTTTTCCATTCTCTCTCTACATCTGCTTTAACATACTGATCTTTCTCCTTTTGCTCTTTCCTCCATTTCTTTCTTTATTCCTTTTTCATCCACTCAAATTGTACTCCTCCATCCTCAATCTCTACTTATTCTCCCAATACCCGGCCAATCATAGATTTTTCTTCCCTCCCACACAAAATATTTTCCACCTCTCCATTTCACTCTCCCAGCCCCATCCCATTCTAGTCCTCCCCCAACATCAGCTCTCTTCTAGTTCCAGCCCCACCCAGCATCCGCTCCCTTCTAGTCCCCGCATCAGCCCATTTCCAATCCTAGCCCCTCATCAGCCCATTTTCAATCGTATCCTAGTCCCTCCATCAGCCCATTTCTAGTCCTAGCTCCCCCCCATCGATTTCCAATCCTATCCAAACCCCCCATTAGCCCATTTCCAACCTTAGCCCCCCATCAGCCCATTTCCAGTCCTAGCTCCCCTCCACTCGGCCAATTTCCAGTCCAAGCCCCCCACTCAGCCCATTTCCAGTCCTAGCCCCCCACCACTCAGTCCATTTCCAATCCTAGCCACCTCAACAGCCCATATCCAGTCCAGGCCTAGCCCTTCAATCAGCTCATTTCCAGTCCATTCCTAGCCCCACCATCAGCCCTTTTCCAGTCCTACCTCCCCCATCCATTTCCAGTCCTATCCAAGCATCCCCCATCAGCCCATTTCCAACCTTAGCCCCCCATCAGCCCATTTCCAATCCTAGCTCCCCCTTCCATTTCCAGTCCTATCCTAGCACCTCCATCAGCTCATTTCCAGGCCTTTCCTAGCCCCACCATCAGCCCATTTCCAATCCTAGCTCACCTCCACTCAGCCAATTTCCAGTCCAAGCCCCCCACTCAGCCCATTTCCAGTCCTAGCTCTCCCTTACTCAGCCCTTCCAATCCAAGCTCCCCTATGAGCCTATTTCCAGTCCTAGGCCCTCCATGAGTCCATTTCAATCCAAGCCCCCCCCAACAGCCCATTTCCAATCCTAGCTACCCCCAACAGCCCATGTCCAGTCCTATCCTAACCCCTCCATCAGCCCATTTCCAGTCCTTTCCTAGCTCCACCATCAGTCCATTTCCAGTCCTAGCTCCCCTCTACTCAGCCAGTTTCCAGTCCAAGCTCTCCACTCACCCCATTCCAGTCCTAACTCCCTCCCCCAGCTCATTTGCAGTCCTAGCCCCACCTCCCCTCCTGAAGAGTCACGCGGCTTTATAAAATATTTTAGAGGGAGATGGAGAGGCCCCAGTTCACCTCTAACAGCTGCCGAAGTGAAGCACATCTTTTTCCTTCACTTTGGCAGCTGTACTGAAGTTTAGAATACTGCCGTGCTGAGGTCAAAGGGGACTTCCTGTTTCCCGGTGCTCAGCACAGCAGCGTTCTAAACTTCAGTACAGCTGCCGAAGTGAAGCAAAAAGAGGCGCTTCACTTTGGCAGCTGTTAGAGGTGAGCCAGGGCCTCTCTGGTTCCCTCTAAAGCCGCACTACCTGCCATTCAGTGCGGTATGTTGTTGGCGCAGGGCCCCCTGAAGCGCGGGGCCCTGTGCTAACAACATTCTCACACAACGGATTACCGGATCTGAGGCAGCATGGATTCACCAGAGGCAGGTCTTGTCAGACAAATCTGATTGATTTCTTTCCTTCTTTCTTTCTTTATTATTTATTTATTTACATTTTCTTATATACCGCGCTATTTTCCATCAGTGCGGTTTACATGGAACATTTTACATACACATTTCAAATGACTTGATTTGTGTTTACAAATAACAGGAATAGGAACTTGGAAAGAAACAGGGGTAACTATTTACATCTTTGACTGGTGACCAGGGAGTTGGACCGAGGGAGAGCCCTAGATGTGGTGTATTTAGGTTTCAGTAAAGCCTTTGTCACTGTTCCACACAGGCGACTTATAAACAAACTGAGGGATGGACCCTAAAGTTACTGCTTGAGTTAGAAACTGGTTGAATGGGAGGTGACAAAGGGTAAAGATAAACGGTGCTCACTCTGAGGAGAAGAAGGTTACCTTTGGTGTGCCCCAGGGATCTGTCCTTGGTCTGCTTCTTTTTAACATCTTTGTTAGTGATATTGCAGAAAGGCTGTCAGATAAGGTTTACCTCTTTGCGGGTGATACCAAAATCTGCAATAGAGTAGACACCTAGGAAGGCGTAGATAACATGAGGAGGGATCTAGCTAAGTTTGAAGAATGCTTTGGAGGAGAGGAGGGACAGGGGAGATATGAGTCAGACCTTTAAATACTTAAAGGGAAATAATGAACAAACAAACTTCTTCCAAAGATGGGGAAGCTGTAAAACTAGAGGGCATAACAGGAAGCTGCAAGGGGGTAAATTGAAAGGCAATGTCAGGAAATACTTTTTCACAGAAAGGGTGGTGGATGCTTGGAATGCCCTCCCGATGGAAGTGGTAGGGGCAAACACGGTGACAGAATTCAAAATGGAATGGGACAGACACAGTGGATCCCTTTACAGCAACAGGATAAAATAAAAATAAACGGAACCATCTAATTTCTCAACAAATAGGGGTGTCCTGCATGGAGTGGTGGGTTCACCCCTAAACAGGAACATGGGGAGGGGTGGCCTGCATGGAGCGGCAGGTGCACCTACTCTTGCCATCGTGCTGGGCAGACTAGATGGACCATGCTGGTCTTTATCTGCCATCATTTACTATGTATGTTACTATGCTTTAGAATTTGGCAGCTGAAATTTAATGTTAAAAAATGCAAGGTCATGCATTTGGGCTGCAGCAATCCAAGGGAGTGATATAGTATAGGGGGCGAAGTACTTCTGTCTACAAAAGAAGAACGGGACCTAGGCATGGTTGTGTCTGATTATCTCAAAGTAGCTAAACAGGTAGAAAAGGCGATGCCAAAAACTTGAAGGATGCTTGGGTGCATAGGAAGAGGAATGGCCAGTAGAAGAAAGGAGGTGTTAGTGCCTCTGTATAGGTCTTTGGTGCGACCTCGTTTGGAGTATTGTCTGCAATTCTGGAGACTGCACCTTCAAAAGGATATAAACAGGTTGGAGTCGGTACAGAGGGTAACTACTAAAATGGTTATGTGTCTTCATTATAAAGCATATGAGGACAGACTTAAGGATCTTAATATGTATACTTTAGAGGAAAGGTGGGATAGAGATGATATGATTGAGATGCTTAAATATCTCCATGGCATAAATGCACAGGAGAAGAACCTCTTTTGATTGAAAGCAAGCTCTACTATGAGGGGATATAGGATGAGAGTAAAATGGGATAGACTCAGGAGTAATATGCAAAAATATTTCTTTACGGAAAGAATGGTAGATTTGTGGAATACTCTCCCAGTGGAGGTGGTAGAGATGACGACAATATCTGAATTCAAATAAGCATGGGACAAACACAGAGATCTCTAAAGGGAAAAAGGGAACTGTTGTAGTGGTGATATGGAAGGGCAGACTATTCAGGCCATGTGGTCTTTTTCGGCTGTCATGTTTCTATGTTTCTGTTCTATGCACATCAGGCAGTTCTCATTCTAGGTATGGTTGTAGTCTCTGCTGAATAATCTTCAGTAGAATCTTGCTGGCATGTGGGATCAGAGCGATTGTGCGATAATTTCCACAGTCAGTTGGATCATCTTTATTTAGTACTGGTATAAACAAAGAATCTTTCCAGTCAGTTGGCCATGATGTTGTCTTCCAAATTTCCTGGCAGAGCCTTGTAAGTATGGTAACAGCTGCATCAAATTACTGTAATACTTCAAGGGAATGCCATCAATGCCTGGTGCTTTGTTCTTTGATAGGGCTTTCAATGCTGCTTTGACTTCTTTCATCATCAATGGATCTTGATCTTAAGATATAGGTTGAAATGGCTGTTGGTCCACTTGATCTTTATATTCTTTCCACATGTTCTTGATCTTCTCAGCATCATTCAGCATGGATCCTTGAGCATCTTGTAGCATTCCAATTCGAGGCTGGAATTTTTTCTTTAGCTCTCATAGCTTTATTTTATTTATTTATACTCTCTTATATACTGTGCTATTCTGCATCAGTGCAGTTTACATTGAACAAACTGAAATTACATTGAACAGGGCATTATAACTTGGAGATAACTATTTTACAGGGGACATAGGCTATGGAGGGTTAAGTGGCTTGCCCAAGACCACAAGGAGCACCTGTGGGACTAGAAACCCCAGTCCTTCCAGCCCAAGGTTGCTGTCCTCTAGTGGGATTTGAACCCCCGACCTTACAGCCTGAAGTACCTTGCCCCAACCACTAGGCCACTCCTCCACTCCTTTAGCTTTAGGAAAGTCGATCTTGTTCTTCCTCTAATAGCTTCTGCTTCTATTTCCTTGCATGCATCATTGTGGTACTTCTCCTTGCCTCGTCTTGCTGCGCGTTAGAAATCTCTGTTGAGTTCTACGATTCCTTCTCTTTCTCCTCTGGCTTTAGCTTCTTTGCATGTCTGGGCAGTTTTCAGAGTTTCTTCGGTCATTCATTTTGGCCGTTTTTGCTTTTTCACCTTTGGTAGAGACTTCTCACTTTCTTTCAAAAACAGCCTTCTTGATGTCATCTCATAACTCTTCTGGAGCTCTGTCATTTGTATCTAAAACAGCAAATCAATTTTACTTTAGATTCCAGCGGTATATTCTCAAGGTCATATTTGGCTGCATTCATGAGTGGTTTGCTCTTTTTCAACTTTAGCTTGAGTTTGCATACTAGTAGTTGGTGATCTGTACCACAGTCAGGTCCAGGTTTTGTTTTTGTTGATGTTATAGAGCTTTTCCATCTTTGACTTCCACGAATGTAGTCAATTTAATTTTTGTACAATTCATTGGGTAAAATCCATGTGTACAGTCACCGCTTGTGTTGCTGGAAGAATGTGTTTGAGATGAATATATCGTTGGTCTTGCAGAATTCTAATAGTCTTTCTCCAGTTTCATTTCTGTTGCCAAGTCCATATTTTCCAACCACATTGCCTTCTTCTTTGTTGCCAACTTTTGCGTTCCAGTCACACATGACTATCAGGATATCCTGTCTGCATGTTCTGTCAATTTCAGCTTGTACTTGTTCATATAACTCATCAATTTCATCCTCTTCTGCAGCTGTTGTTGGGGCATATACTTGAATTATAGCTGTGTTGATGGGCAATCCTTGTTTTAAGAATAGAAATTAAGCATTCACTGATTGCATTGTATTTCATTACAGTTCTTGCAAATTTCTTCTTAATTAGAAATGTAACACCATTTCTTTTTTTGTCTTTCATTTCCAGCATAGTTAACCATTTGATCATCAGATGCAATGTGCCTGATGCCTGACCATTTTAGTTCATTGACACCCAACAGAAGGAATTTGTACATGTTCCATTTCATTCTTGACTACCTCCAACTTCCCTTGGTTCATGCTTCATATGTTCCATGTCCCAAAATGTAAGACATCTTTTCAGCTTCTGATTCTTATTTCATGTGCAGCTACATCAGCAATCAGAGGGCTTTGATTCAACCACATCATAAATGCTGGCTTTACTTTGAAAAGTCTTCAACTCCTTCCCAGTAGCCAGTTGAGTTCCTTCTGACCTGTGGGTCTCATCTTCCAGCACAGATGAGACCCACATCCAGACTTTTCTTCCGCACAGGTAATTCTAGTGTTGGCGCTGTTGTCACAGAAATGTGATCCTCCGCCACTAAAACTGTCCCATTCTGCTGCTGCCCAGATGGGTGGTTTATCTTTGTCTGGCACCTCAGCTGAGACCTGCCTATCTTGGGAGATCCTGCCAGTAGTTAAGCTACCAATAGCTTAGCCCTCAGCATCACTGATGCACACAAGCCCTCACAGCACAGCAAGCTGCAACCAAGTGAGGGACACCTACTCCTACACTTTCAAGATAGAAAACAAATAAACACACAATGCCACTCATACACATCCCTTATACAGCTCCCCTGGCACCCATCCATACAGTCACATAGCCTGACAGTTTATGAGATGAAAGGGAAATGCACCGTTGTGTTACGTTGCAAGTATGCTCTTTTCAACTCATTTGGTACTTGAGGATGTTCTCTTTCACCGGACATTGTACAGAATCAGTGGCTTAAGTTCAAATGAGGGGCTCCCAAGCAAAATTAGATGAGTGCCCCTTATGATGCTGCACAGGTGGTTATGAGAAGCGGGGAACACCCCCACCCCCGTCCCCTATCCCCTGAAAACTTAAAACATAAAGTCAGAGTATGGCAAACATCATACTTAGAATAAGGAAGTTTGCTGTGTTGCCCCTCACTCCATCTCTGGTTCTGCAGCAGCCAGAGGACAGATCACACTGCCAGGCTGAATTTTCGGGTATCGCGAGACTCCAGCCCCACAGTACAGATACTTTTCTGGCCCTTCAGCTGCCATGGAACCGTACTTCACAGACAGGTAGGCAACGGGAGGCGGCGTGGCAAATTTCTTTATTTGTAAGTATGATGTTTAGTTTGCCACGCTTGCCTGCTGCCACTGCGGCCTAGGGATCGAGGGCTGAGTGAGCCCTGCATTGCAGCAACTGCTTGAGCGGTATTTATGCCACGGTCCAGAATAGATTGATACTAACATTTTTATTAGCAGTGCTGTTTCTGGGGTTCTCCCTATTTTTATTAAAACTTGCTTACCTGTTTTTTTGAAGCACAGCAAAGCTGGACTAAGATCAAAATAAATAGGCAATACAGGTAACTATCAGTGGCATAAATTCAAACAAGGGGTCCCAAAGTAAAATTTGACTGAGGGCCCTCCATGGTGGCAGTGTCAGAGGGGAAACCCCCTCCCTCGTCTCCCTTCCCATGAAAAGTAAAATGCAGTTAGCAGTCAGCAAACATCATTTATTTTAAAATAATTGTGCTGCGCCGGCTCCTTCCATCTTTCTCAACGTGGAGGGCAATTTTATAAGGCGGCTACTTGTCCTTACAAAATATTAGCATATGTGGCTGAGAACATGCCTTAAATTAAGGCACAATCACTCACACCAGGCCTAGAGCTGGTACTTGCTTGCACCACTCATGCTCTGTCCAAAACTGATGTATATGTGATATGTTTTTGAGTTACTAGTGGCATATAGTATTGTTGTGGTCCCTGGCTTTTTATGTGAGCAGAAATGTTCAGGAAATCAGTACTGCATTTCTTTTACCATCTGGTGGCTTTTACGATACCCAGATGTTGTTCTTACATTCTCTTCCCGCTTGCAGCTCTACTCGTGCTGCCGCTCATGTCACAGTACTGCTGCATGAGTAGACTCACTGAGTGCTTGGTGATTCCCAGACTATTCGAAGATCTTGCAATGATCTTCTAAATGGCTTTCTTGGAGGCTGCAGATGCTATCTTGAGGCTCTGCTTGCCAAACAGCAGGGGGTAATGGTAAATCTCCATCTCCAGCAGCAAATCACAGTCTTCACGGCAGAAGTGCACGTTTGCACTGAGACAGCTCAAGATGTGTAAAGGATGCTTTGCTGGCAGGCCTCCTCTGTCTTTTCCAGGCTGCTTCCTGGTTCTCTGCCACTCCTGGCCCCCTCATTACCCCCACCCCCAACCTTGCTTCTCTGTGGGACCTCTTGGGATGAGTTCCTTCTGGACCCACCTTTCCCAGCCCCAACTTCTGGTGATCATCCATTCAAAAGCCTCCCACTCTTCATTCATTGGTTTTTCACACTCAGCCCACTACTTGCACACTGAAAAGCAAACAACCAAAGATGGGAAATGCTAACGTGTGGTAGGTTAGCATGCATTAGCACAAGGGTACTCTCTAACATACAAACTGTGCTGTAACCAATATTACATGTTAAATAGCTGCTGTTGTGCTTCTGGATCCTTGATGCAGACTTAACTCCATTTTGTGCCAAAATCTTCAGCTCTGCTAGCACTCGGTAAATTGTGATGCTAATGTGCGTTAATGGCAAATATTTACTGCACTTCAGTAAACAGGCCCCTAAGAATACTATTCACATAATTATACCAATTATAGTAACATAGTAACATAGTAAATGATGGCAGATAAAGACCAGTATGGTCTATCTAGTCTGCCCAGTACAATGTCAAGAGTAGGTATACCTGCTGCTCTGTGCAAGCCAGCCCTCCCCATGTCTTTGCTTAGGGATGAACCCACCACTCCATGTAGGACACCCCTATTTGTTGAGAAATTTGATGGTTCAGTTTATTTTGATATTTTCTTGTTGCTGTAAAGGGATCCACTGTGTCTGTCCCATGCCCTTTTGAACTCTGTCACTGTGTTTGCCCCACCACTTCCTTCGGGAGGGCATTGCAAGCATCCACCACCCTTTCAGTGAAAAAGTATTTCTTGACATTGCTTTTCAATTTACCACCTTGTAGCTTCATGTTATGCCTTCTAGTTTTGCAGCTGCTCCATCTTTGGAAGAAGTTTGTTTGTTCATTATTTTCCTTTAAGTATTTAAAGGTCTGAATCATATCTCCCCTGTCCCTTCTCTTCTCCAAAGGGTACATGTTTAGGTCTTCAAATACCTTCTCATAAGGCTTCTGACGCAGGCTCCAAATCATTTTGGTCACCTTCCTCTGAACAGTTTCCAGTCTTTTTACATCCTTTGCAAGATATGGTCTCCAAAACTGAACACAGTATTCCAAGTGAGGCCTCACCAGTGACTTGTACAGTGGCATAAGTACCTCTTCCTTTCTGCTGGTAATTGCTCTTCGTATGCAGCCCAACATCCTCCTGGCTTTTGCCACCGCCTTGTCGCACTGTTTTGCCACCTTGAGATCTTCAGAAATAATAACTCCAAGGTCTTTCTCCTCATCCGTGCACACCAATCTCTCGCCCCCTATCGCGTACGTTTCCCTTGGATTTCTGCTACCCAAGTACATGATTCTACACTTCTTCGCATTAAATCTTAACTGCCAAGCATCAGACCATTCTTCCAGCTTTTGTAGATCATTCCTGATGTTAACCACTCCCTCAGGGGAGTCTACTCTGTTGCAAATTTTCGTGTCATCTGCAAAAAGACAGACTTTTCCATGCAGTCCTTCAGCAATATCACTCACAAATACATTGAACAGTGCCGGGCCCAGGACCAACCCCTGGGGCACCCCGCTAATCACCTTCCTTTCATCCGAGTGAGCTCCATGTACCATCACCTTCTGTTGTCTGTCAGTCAATCAATTTCTGATCCAATTTACCATCTTTGGATGTATCCCCAAGCTACTGAGTTTATTGATAAGCTCATATTGGATTTGTTGATTCTGGAACATAGTCCCTTAGAGACTAGGAAAAAATCTATGCGCTATGCCGAGTTATGAGGGGGAGAAAAAAGTGTCAACAGGATGCTGCAGCCACCATATGTCTACCAGGCCTAATTCTTGCATTAGTGATAAAAGAACAGGGTATGCTCTGGGGACCTTATTAGTTCTTACAGGATTCCTGTCCAACAAAGGTCCACTGTTAGGTTGAAGTCTCCACCCATAATGGTCGAGTATCTGGACACCTCTTGTACTAAAGCCGCTATGTAACCAAAGAAAGTAGGGCAGTCTATGTTAGGGGCATAGATATTAATTAAGGCCAGTTCAGTGGATCCTATCTTGAAAACAGCCATTGCCCAGCGCCCTTCTGTATCAGATCTGGTTTGCAACACAGTAGGGGATAAAGATTTCCTTACTAGAATGGCAACCCCGTTTTTTTTATGATTAGCAGCTGAGAAAGCCACAAGTGTAAAGGGTTTCATATCTAATTGTAAAGACTCCTTTACATTCAAATGTGTGTCTTGTAAATATAGGATGTCCCCACTCTCCTTACGCCCATATAAAAATATATTTTTCCTCTTAATAGGATTGTTAATGCCCTTAACATTCAGTGAAACTATCTTAAAGGAAGACATAGTGACAATATAGCACACTGCAATAAACAGTTGTTACAGAAACATACCAAATTGTAACATATGATTTCACACTGTCAATCCACATCTATAAATCACCCAGAATTGAAATTGCATTTATAGCCCAAAGAAAAAAAAAACACAAGCAGAAATACCACCCCTTGGCCATAGCCCTTTTAAAAGATTGCTCAGAAACCCCCCCACACATGATTCTAACCATCAAATACCACCTAAACCCTGGGGGGCTATACCAACTCTAAACTTAGTGGGTGAGCCTACAGAGATAAGACAAGCACGGAGGGTATGACTAGCTGTTTTACTGCACCTCCTCTGCCAAGCAAGGTTACCTATGCAGACCAATCCCCACAACCAAAATAATGCCCCCAAAAGCCAAGGCTATAAAAAAAACAAGACAAAACGACCCCTCCCATACATTTTATAACTACTAGGGCTATATGTATACACATAAGAGCCATGATGACCATCCATGCCCTGATACCCTCCAAACCCAAACCCACAGAAAGCAAGAAACATTAAAGAAGAAAGAGCAAAGAACAAAAGAAAAGGACAGCACAACCAGAGTGACATTATATATTCATATTTTGTATACATGGATAAAATTTAATTACAAGGCAAGAAATATATTGTGAAACAAAAATAGTTAAATATAGATTAGCAACAATACTAGAAAAACAGTTAAAAGTTATAAAAAGTAACAAACTGCAAAAATGACAAAAATTATAATTAAAATGAATAGAAGTCAACCAGGATTGTAGTGTTTGTAGATCATTTTTCATTTGTATAATCCCTCTGGGGTGCCACCATGTTGCAGATAGTTGTATTATCCACAAAATAGGCAAATTTTCCCTTCTAACCCTTTAGCAATATCACTCACAAAGATATGGAACACAGTCGGCCCTAGGACCAACCCGTAAGGCACTTCACTACTCACCTTTCTTTCTTCTGAATGAATGACGCATCACCCTCTGTTGTCTGTCAGTCAACCAATTTTTAATCTAGTTGACTACCATGGGAACCACCTCCAGACCACTCAGTTTATTTATAAGCTTCCTTTAAGGAACTGAGTCAAAGGCTTTGCTGAAATCCAAGTATACCTCATTCTGCTCATGCTCACTGTCTAGTACTCTAGCCACCCAGTTAAACAAATCAATCATATTTATTTAGCACAACAAGTAACCGAGTAAACCATGTTGCTTAGGATCTTGCAACCCACTGGACTGTAAAAAGCTCACTATCCTGCCCTTCAGCGGCATCTCCATTACTTTTCCCACCACCAAGTACAGCATAGTAACATAGTAACATAGTAAATGACGGCAGATAAAAACCAGTAAGGTCCATCTAGTCTGCCCAGTAAGAAGGCCGGAGTAAGATGGCAGGAGTAGGTGCCACTCTGTGCAGGCCACCCCTCAGGCCACCCCTCCCCATGTCTTTGTTTAGGGGTGAACCCACCGCTCCATGCAGGACACCCCTATTTGTTGAGAAGTTAGATGGTTCAGTTTATTTTGGTTTTATTCTGTTGCTATAAATGGATCCATTGTGTCTGTCCCATGCCATTTTGAATTCTGTCACCATATTTGCCCCCACCACCTCTATCGGGAGGGCATTCCAAGCATCCACCACCCTCTCAGTGAAAAAGTATTTCCTGATATGTTATGCCCTCTTGTTTTACAGCTTCCCCGTCTTTGGAAGAGGTTTGTTTGTTCATTATTTCTCCTTAATTCTTTAAGTATTTAAATGTCTGAATCATATCTTCCCTATTCCTCCTCTCCTCCAAAGTGTACATATTTAGGTCTTCAAGTCTCTTCTCATAAGGCTTCTGACACAGGCTCCAAATCATTTTGGTCGCCTTCCTCTGAACAGATTCCATTCTTTTTACATCCTTTGCAAGATACGGTCTCCAAAACTGAACACAGTATTCCAAGTGAGACCTCACCAGTGATTTATACAGTGGTATTAGAACCTCTTTCTTTCTGCTGGTAATTCCTCTTCGTATGCAGCCCAACATCTTCCTGGCTTTTGCCACTGCCTTGTCGCACTGTTTTGCCACCTTGAGATCTACAGAAATAATCACACCAAGGTCTTTCTTCTGATCCGTGCACACCAACCTCTCGTCCCCCTATCGTGTACATTTCTCTTGGGTTTCTGCTACATAAGTGCATGACTCTACACTTCTTTGCATTAAATCTTAATTGCCAAGCATTTGATCATTCTTCCAGCTTTTGTAGATCTTTTCTCATGTTAAGGACTCCCTCAGGGGAGTCCACTCTGTTGCAAATTTTCGTGTCATCTGCAAAAAGACAGACCTTTCCATTCAGTCTTTCAGCAATATCACTCACAAATACATTGAACAGTGTTGGGCCCAGGACCGAACCTGGGGCACCCTGCTAATCACCTTCCCTTCCTCCGAGTGAGCTCCATTTACCATCACCTTCTGTCGTCTATAAGTCAACCAATTTCTGATCCAGTTTACCACCTTGGGACCCTTCCCCAAATTACTAAGTTTATTGATAAGCCTCCTATGAGGAACAGTATCAAAGGCTTTGCTGAAATCCAGGTAGATGACATCCATCGCATGCCCCTGATCTAGTTCTCTGGTCACCCAGTCAAAGAACTCAATCAGATTTGTTTGGCAAGATCATCCTTCGGTAAAACCATGTTGCCTTGGATCTTGCAACCTGTTGGTTTTGAGAAAGTTCACTATTCGCTCCTTCAGAAGTGCCTCCATTACTTTTCCCGCCACCGAGGTAAGGCTCACAGGCCTGTAGTTTGACACTTCTTCCCTGTCACCACTTTTGTGTAGAGGTATGACACCAGCCATTCTCCAGTCCTGAGAAACTACTCCTGTTTCAAAGGATCTGTTGAAAACATCCTTTAACGGCACTGCAAGAACATCTCTGAGCTCTTTCAGTATCCTGGGATGTATCCCATCCAGTTCCATGGCCTTGTCCACTTTCAGTTTCGCAAGTTGTTCTAACACATCATCTTCTGTGAATGGTGTGGTATCTACTTCATTCCCATCTTTATATTTGGGAGTAACAGTTGGTCCTTCTCCAAGATTTTCTTTAGTAAAAACAGAGCAGACGTATTTGTTTAGCAATTCCGCTTTTTCAGTGTCCCTTTCCACGAGTCCATTCCCAGCACTTCTGAGTCCTGCGATTCCACTTTTGATCTTCTTCCTTTCCCGAATATACCTGAAGAAAGTTTTATTGCCACACTTCACATCTTTAGCCATCTTTTCCTCTGCCTTTGATTTTGCTATCCTTATTTCTCTTTTTGTCTCTTTGAGTTTGATCCTGTATTCATTTGTGTTTGCAAGTTTTTGAATTTTGCGAAAACTGTGTTTTTTGCCTTTATTTGAGCAGCCACTTCTTTGGAAAACCAAATAGGTTTCCTTCTCCTTTTGTTTTTATTTACTTTTCTTACATATTTATCTGTTGCCCCTTTTATTGCCACCTTTTGTTTAGCCCATTGCAATTCCACTTCCCTTATCTCCTTCCACCCTGTCAACTCCTCCTTTAGGTACATGGCCATTTTATTGAAGTCCGTGTTTTTGAAGTTTAGGACTTTGAGCTTGCTATAGTTGGAAGGCAGCTTGGTTTTTATCTCAAACCACACTGTGTGATGATTGCTACTGCTCACAGGTGCACCCACCCAGACATTCGACACGCTATCACCGTTGCTGAGGACTAAATCCAGCGTTGAGCTTTCCCTTGTTGGTTCCATCGCCATTTGTCTAAGTAATGCATCTTGGAGAGCATCCACAATTTTTTTGCTTCTTTCCAGATTTGCAGAAGGAATACCAGGCCTGCAGTTTCCCACTTTTTTTGTTACTATTTTTGTGAAGAAGGATCACATCTGCCTGTTTCCAATCACATTGAATGTCTCCCATCTCCAGGGACTGGTTAAACAGATCCTCAGGAAACCCGCCAGAACCTCTCTGAGCTCCTTCAGTATCCTGGGATGTATTCCATCCACTCTGATGACTGTGTCCACTTTTAAGTCTGCAAATTCTTCATAAACATTCTTCTCTGTGAATGGCAGAGCTTAATTTGCAGAGAAAAAGGAACTAGAACTGTGGAGCTGGAGAAAGGGGCAGGTGGGTCAGGGGCAGGAGCAAAAAGGAGAAGCGGGTCTGGATTAGGGTGTAGAGTGACTGTTTTCTGCGCTGCTGCAGGTTCACCTCCTCCCCTCCTCTTCCCTACAGGCATCCTGGAAGGGAGGGGCTGAAGCTGAACACCCCTGCTGTTCTGGAGTCTGTAAAGAAGTGACAGAATTACCTTCCAAGTGACAGAAATTAAGTCTGGTGAACAGTGATGTATCTACTCCATTTTGATATGTACGTTTGGTGGTTATTCATGGTCCCTCTACAGGGGATTCTTCTATGAATACTGAAGAGAAGTATTTGCTTAGTATTTCTGCTTTTTCTCTATCATTTTGTACATATTGGTTTTAAACATATACTTCCGTTTTAGAATTTCATCCCTGGCCTTTCCCTGTTCTTGGTTATTCCTGAAGAAAGTCTAGTCACCTCAGTTGACATCTTTTGCCATTTTTTCTTCTGCCTTTGTGTTTGTCATCCTGATTTCTCTCTTTGTCCTTCCATCTTTACTTGATATTCTTTTCTCTTGACCTTGACAATGGGATTTTTTCATTTGAATTTTAAAAACAATTACAGGCAGCCATTTGCAGCAGAAGTAAGAACATTTCATGGTATAAGGAGTGGGGCAAGATGGCATGAAGAGTAGCATGAGCACAACATGGAACAATGAGGAGGTAAAGAGGATGAACAGTGAAATCAAGACCCCAAAGCACTGAAAAAAAGGCAAACATCACCAATAATGGCATGAAAAGCCCAAATCAACAGGGAGGGACAAGGCAGCACCAGCACTGACACTAAGATCCAAAGCACCATGAGAGGAGCAAAACAGCACCAACAGTGGAACAAAACCACTGGCTTAGGAGTGAGGTTCATGACTGTCATGATATGTGCAAATAAGCCATTTTGCAGAAATTGCCCCCAAAGCACCGAGACGGAGGGAAAGCAGTTCAAATAGTTGCGTAAACATCCCATGACAAATGAACAGCCCAAGACACTGGGAGAAGGGGAAAGGACCGCCAAGAGTGCCATGGACAGCTCAAGTGCAGCAGGAGGAACCGGCTCCTTTTCTCGGATCCTGGATTGTATGGGCTGTAAAGTAAACATTCAGCACTTATTTCCATGGCAAGATAAGCAACTAGGCACATGCTAAGCACTCAAGTGTTTTGGACGTACCCTCTCAGATGAGCTCATTTAATGGTTCCCAAGGCAAATTTTTGCTCTGGTAAGTCATCTACTGGCAGAAAGAAGAGAGAAGTATATGTGTTCTGGTCAGGGCCAGTGTTGGATATTCAGGGGCCCAGGACAAAAACTGGTGAGGGGGCCCCAAAATCCATTTGCAGGCTATGTCTCCTTCAGCTTGAATAAGACTAGGAGCCCCCTGTGACATGGAGGTCCAGGAAAATTGCCCTGTTTGCTACCCCCTGTTTGTGGGGGGTAGGCCACTAGAGCTGCTGCTTCCCACTGAGGTCTGTCTATTCTCCCCATCGACAGTGCAGAACTTCTTACATGCTGCTTCCAACTCTGAACCACAAGTTTTCAAAATATTTTTGTATTATGATAGAGGGCCTAATGCATTTGTTTGCCAAAGGCCCACCAAAGGATTAATCCTGCTCTGACCATTTCCTTATAGACCTTAATGTACCATAGACTTGAGTGGGGATGGAACAAAATAAAAACAAAGCAAAAATAAATTATTGTATTTAATTAATGACTTTACTCCTTTTCTTGTTATGTTGTGTTTTTCATTTTTGAAAATAAATGGATATTCCTACCCTAAAAACAATTTCAGAAAGAGCTGTCCTTGTAACAATGAGTGAATGTGATTACTGTGGATTTTATAAGGAATCCATCTTTGATCCTTTCCAGCCAATATGATGTGTCACAGCTGTGAGGAAAGATCCAGAGATAACATCACACTTAGGGGTATGTTTACTAAACTGCGGTAATGTTACATATCGCGCGTTATGTAACGTTAACAATCGTTAGGTAAGGTTAACGCGCGGTATGTAACATTAACATGCTTTAATGTTACATAACGATCGTTAGCGTACCTGGCCGCAGTAAACACCGCGGAGGGTGGAGAGAAGGGGTCAATGGGCGGGGAGAGGCTGAACTGAAGGGCTGAATCCTAACGCGAATGAAAACCTCCTGTTAGATGCACATTTGCAAGAGAGAGAAACCATTTAAGTGTCAGCAATGTACAGCATAGCCAGTGAGCCCAAGAAACGTAATAGTAGTGCTCCATTCCCAGCAACAGCATAGTGCCCCAGTATGAAAGGCTGCTATGGTGATGGTGCAAATGGGGCATAGGGGGCTGCAGGCGGGACATGTAGCGGGGGAAGCTGGGGCACAGGGATACAAATAACTTGTCCACATTAGGCAATAGTTGCCAGGGCAGAGACAGGATGCCCCTGCATCCATCCCACCACCAAGTTGAAGATACAGAATGTTGTTAGTCGCTGATGGAGGGTGGGCGTGGGAATGTCCATGTATGCTTCCCCACCCTAGACGCTGCACCATAGGCACCTGCCTACCTGAACAGTGGATGGCCTAAGACGGTGCACAAGAAGCACCACGAGCATATGGTTATGTTAGCACAGCATGGGGGGGGGGGGTGTCCATGCCAGAGGGGGCAGTGGCACCTGTCTGCATTGGACCCAGGCCATGCTCTGTACCAGTACATGGTGTGCAGTGCAACAGAAAAAGCCTTTCAAAGGAGACATCAAGGTATGGCCCAGGGAGGGCTGTGCAGCTGTGGCCCCACTGTGGTGCAGTACACACAGCCAGTGTGATTCAGAGCAGAGGGTCACAGGTTCAGGCCCTAGCTACTGCAACTTGCAGAACACGTCCCAGCATTTTACCCTACGAAGCATATACAACATCAAACCATGCAATCCCTATAGCAGCGGCCAACAGGGGTAGAAACACCCACTCACACAAGCTCCACCGTGCAAATCATGCTGTACAGCAGGCTGCTGGCTCCAGAACAGATTTGCAGGTAACATCACAGCACCACTACTATCTCCTGCTCAGTCCAGAAATGTTGGCAGTGTGGCAGCTGGGGTTGCCAAACACCCCTACCATTGTACAGTGCTGCATTAGGAGTGTGTGTGTGTATGTCTATCCATAGTTTTGTGGCTGCAAACCTTCCCCCTCCCCCCGGCCCACATTGTCCAACTGTTACCAGCATCAGCCTGCGAATGTGCATAATGAGGAGCAAGGTAGTGTGGGTATGGGCCAGATAGGGTAAATTGGGCAGGCTGCATCTGCACAGCGAGTATTCCAATGTCTGGTACACATTAGTTTTCAAACCCCACCTGCATGGACAGGGTGGCTAAATCATGTCATGCTGGGAGGGCAGTCTCGACCTGATGTAACAGTGACCATGGAATGTCCAGGTTCCCACGAGGTCATCTATACTATTTGTCTCCAGTAATAACTGTGTGACCCCCCCCCCCCTTGTCTGTTCTGGGGCCCAATCACTGATATACCTGCTTGGTGTGTGTGCGTTGGCCAGCCTATGTCTGGATGCACATGTTTTCTCACTGGCCATGTACCACAGACTGGCCTGTGGTATGTCCTTAGTTAGTCTGTGCATGGTGAGAACACTGTGTATGCTGGTGAAGTCAGACAGTGTTGTCTGATGATGCATGGCAGACTGTGGTATATGGCAAATGAGGATTCAGACAGCATCAGTACTGTTCTGCTGATGCTCCAGTCACAGGATATGTCTTATGCACACTAGCCCTAGAGGGCTATTCCTAGCCATCAGGAATGGGCTTGCTGGTCCCACAGCCAGTCCTGTGGTCTCAGGCACCTGTCCCTCCATGCCCCCACCTACAAGATGGGTGTTATGGGGCCCTTGGGGGCACATAGTGTATAGTACCCCGAGCAGCAGGGGAGGGGCCATGGTACACAACCCTCATAAGACACTGGACACCCCTCTGACCTGCTAACAGGGGGCTTTGGAAGCCAGACCTTAACACTGGGCACACACGGATCTCGGTGGTCTCTGGTCCCAGGGGGACACCTGTGACTGTGTAACACAGATGGGTACAGAGGTGCCTTTGGCACACTGCCTGGGACACCTGCCACACACTGCCAGTGATGGGGATGTGCAGCAAAACCTATATGTAGCACCACATGTACTGTGGACCTAGTGCTGGGCAGCCATCCTTACCCTCAGGGTGAATACAGAACCTGCAAAATGGCATGGTCCACAGCTACCCTGTGCCAGTATCTCACACGGCAGTCCATCTTACCAGGATGTGGTAACAGAGAGGTGCAGACCCCATTTGGTTACCTGATGTAGACCACTGTTCCTCATGTGCAATGCATCATGGGTGCTGATGCGGTTACCCTAACCTGGCACACAGAGCAGATGGTCCATGCGGTGACCTGCAGTCCCTCTGTACCCAGGCACCACTGTACAGCAGGCCATAGAGGTATAGCCCACTGGTTCGTACAATGACCCTCGAAAATGTGTCCATGGGTTCGATCCCCTATTGATCCCCCCCCCATGCGTGCCCAACTCAGATACCCTGTATGCCTCTAACACTCATCTTTTTGCAGATATGTGCTGCCAGCCCAGGATATCAATGCTTGACCCAATACAAGCATTCTGGAACCTGTGTCTTTTGGGGAAACTGCTAGGTACGTATGACCTAGATTGGCCACTGTTTGAAACAGGATGCTGGGCTTGATGGACCTTGGTCTGACCCAGTATGGCATATCTTATGTTCTTATGGTCATAAGAGACTTGCCACAGTGGGTGTCAGTCCTCTGGTCCGGCTATTTGCGTCTGTCAGCTGAGTAGAGTCCGGACTGCCTGTGCAGACTGCCACCACAGGTCATGCACTGTGCACCTGTCCTGCATTGCCCCTCTTCATGTTTGCCTCGCCTGTGCCTGATCTGCATGGCAACACCACTCCTCTGTCCACCTATCATTGTAACTATCCTGCCACCTCCGCCCCCACTGGGGGACATGTATTCCCATCGTCTGCCACCAACTGTCTTTCCAGTACTTTACATTGCCAACACCCGGTGCTGTGCTACAGCTGCCCCACCATGTTTGTCATCAGTACTGGCAGCCACATGGGATGTCCACAGATATGGCATGTCCAGCGGCTCCCAGCTCTTCCTCCTTCACCCACCTGTTCATTGCCTTTCCTTAGTGCTCTATCTAGTTTTAGGGCTACATCTGTCTCTGTTCCACACAGGTCATGCATATCATCCTGAGGCACCTTGTAGCTCCTAGGGCACACTAACCAAGGGCACCATAACCTTGTTAGGCCACCTTGACATATGGTTCCATAGCCCAGGGTGCCTTCTTCGGTGCCTTGTCCAGGGGTGCCTAATAAGGCGCTTAGCCTAAGAGGCCCTATAGGGCACCTTACGGGGCGCCTTATTAGGCACCTTATAGGGCACCTTACTAGGCACTTTACTAGGCACCTTACTGGGCACCTTATAAGGCACCTTACTAGGCACCATACAAGGTGCCTTACTAGGCACCTTATAGGGCACCTTACAAGGCACTTTACTAGGCACTTTATAAGGCACCTTATAAGGCACTTTACTAGGCACCTTATAGGGCACCTTACTAGGCACCTTACAGGGCACCTTATAAGGCACCATACAAGGCACCTTATAAGGCACCATACAAGGCACTTTACTAGGCACCTTATAAGGCATTTTACCGGGCACCTTATAAGGCACCATACAAGGCACTTTACTAGGCACCTTATAGGGCACCTTACATGGCACCTTACTAGGCACCTTACTGGGCACCTTATAAGGCACCTTACTAGGCACCATACAAGGTGCCTTACAAGGCACTTTACTAAGCCCCTTATAAGGCACCTTAGAAGGCATTTTACTGGGCACCTTATAAGGCACCTTACAAGGCACCTTACTAGGCACCTTACTGGGCACCTTATAAGGCACCTTACTAGGCACCATACAAGGCGCCTTATAAGGCGCTTTGTAATGTTCCTTGTAAGGTGCCTTACAAGGCGCCTTGTAACGCTCGTTAGTTGCTACAGCTTGCTGTAATGATGCAACGCCCACGCCTTTATATGGGCATCTCTACCTCTACCGCGGAACCTAACGCGAATGACATTACCGCAGTTTAGTAAACATACCCCTTACTGTTTGTAGATGATTTGAAGCTCTATGGTCTCAGTGATCACCACCTAGCATAACAACTCCATGTAGCAAAACGTTTTTCAGATGCCATCAGGATGACTTTTGGCCTGGACAAAGGTGCTAAGGCAACCTTCCTTATAGAAAAATTAAACAAAATTAAAAACATCTCTCTAACTGATGAATGAAACATGAAGGAGTTTGGACAGGAAAGTGTATATAAATATCTAAGAGTATAGGAAGAAGCCACAATCTAACATAAATTACTAAGGGGGCCATTCCAAACAGCGATTAGTGGGGATATATGTCATTGTTATTGTTAGCCAATTCTGCCCCCTTGGCATTGTTAGTCATTGTTAGCCGATTCTGCCCCCTAAGCTCCCTGCACGTACAGAGCCAATGTGCAGGGAGCTCTGGATGGGGACGGAAGGGGGCGGTGACAGGGCAGAGAGTGGGTGGTGCGGAGGTGGGCCCACGACCCTGGACGTACAGGCCCTATTCTATAAATATTTGGAACAGTGATAACAGCTGCAAATGCTGTGTTTGTTGTAAAAAAAGGGGAAAAGACCTCAGTACTGTCCCCACATTCATAACATAACATAACACATTCATAACATAACATAACACATTCATAACTGTAAATAGCCCACCCTGTATATAGCTCAAACAAATCAAGCACCCAACACATCCCTCACACAACTAAGTTTTATCCTCACTGCATGTACAACACACACACTTTACCTGATTGCTTGCTGTGATACCACCTTGATTATTAAGATAAGGCGGTTTAGAAATACTGTTAAATAAAATAAATAAATAAATAAATAACACAGACTATTTATTTAGGTCTAGAGCACTCATCCTCATTGGTCATAAAAACGCCTTTACATTTCTTAACCTAATTTGATTTTCAAAAATCCCACACAATATTAAATATTGAAAAATCTGAACTTATCTGAGCATATCTTCCAGTCAGTCTTGTTACACTCAATGTTGTTATACTTGATGTGGCTGCATTTCGCAAGTAAGCTGCTTCAGGAGTGTATCCAACAGACTCCGTTGCAGGCACATCTCTTCCCACAGCGAAACACGCTGAGCAGAATTCACGATTATTTAATTCACAACTGATATACAACCAGCATTAAATGAGGCTTCACCGGCATTGCTCAAAGAAATAAGAGGGAAAACAAGGAATCAAATATAAAGTGATAACATTAAGGTATTTGGGTGGTTTGAGTTGTTGTATGCAGGAAACTAACCCATTTGGAGACATTGCCCTCAAGAAAATAGCATAAACACAAGTATTTATTTGCTTGCATCTCCCTAGTGATCTTATGAGCATATAGTCTCAGGCTGACAAAGTTTACCCAGTAAATATATAAAAAAAAAAAATATATATATATATATATACAGGGTGGCCCAAAAAAAGTGAAAACATCTCATAGCATATAAGTTATTTAAAATTTCAAAAAGACAGATGTAAACGATTGACAAATTTTAAAAAAAAGATGGCGACTGGAAATTGTCGAAATAAAGACGTTACATAGCTAAAAAAGGTAAATAAGTAAACTATTTAAGCTTTTAATTTACAAGATGTTCTCACTTTTTTTGGGCCATCCTGTATATTATAGCTGTCAATGTTGAAAAACAGAAAGGTCAGCTGCACTTGAGAATTGTAGTAAGGAAAGTGACACAACTCCAACTACTTTCCTTTAGACAGACATAAAAGAGGAACTTCTGTGCCACACTGCCTAAGGGTCATATTGCGACTTCTGAGAAATGGCTGAAGTTGATATCTCATCATGTGATTGGTCTCATGAGGTCTAACTTCACAGCATGTGAATATATCCTCCTGGTTAGTCAGTAATAGCATGATCAGGAACAGAGAGAGACAATGATCAGTACAGGCAGTAATGAGATACTATATCTGCCTGCAAGATTGATAATACAACAAGCAAGTGTTAAAGTTGGTCGTAAACAATTACTTTTTTTAAACAATAGTCAAATCTCTGGATTCTATCTCTCTGTCCTAGAGCCTCATTTCTAGTCCTAGTCCAGGACTAGAAAATAGAAAAAGACCTGAACTCCAAAGTAGGAGTCTGGAATTGTTGGACTTTGAGAGAGAATACATTTGCATCTAATTTACATGAATTGAGTGAACAGCAAACTTCTGTCCAACCAGAGAGCCTATCCAATTGGGGACTAGAACTCCAAAGTAGGAGAACTAGTCCCCAATTGGATAGGCTCCCTGGTGGGAAGTCCTTAGCTTGTACTCGCCATATAGTTAAGCTAAGTCTTTATTCAACAAAGAAATTCCTTTTTTTAGTCCTCCAAGGTTATTGCAGGCATAACTGTTCCCCTCCCTTAAGGGGTTACCAGGGAAATCTCCCCCTCTGTCTGGGAGGTATCCCCAGGAGAAGTTTGTCGTTCACTCAATACATGCAAATTAGATGCAAATGAATCCTATCTCAAAGTCCAACACGTCCAGTCTCTGTGATCTCTTTCCACTTCCAAAATGCTCAAGTATTTGTCTCAACTGATGCTCAGATAGGTTCGACCAAGTTTTGGTCTGACCCTCCCTCTGCCATCACCCATGTAATCTTCCCTGCTAGACTATAACCTCCCGCTGGTAGGTTCATAATGGCTTTTTCTGATTTAAAGGGGGAGTGGGCAACCCTTACACTCAGGTTTTGTGCCTGTAGTTGTTTGGTCTTGCTCTGAATGGGGTTATGCTGGTTTTCCTGTGATGGGGTATACATCTTGTTATATACTTCCAACCTTTGAAAAGATCCTTCTTGGGGGATTTAATAGCCCGAGCTCTGCTGTTTCTTTCCTCTCCAGATAGGTAGTTGGCATTCATGTGGTGTTTCTCTGCCTTGTGCTCAGTGTCAAAATCATAAGCTGCGTATTGGTGTTCTTCATCTATCAGAAGGGGACATAATGGGCACCAGCTTGAAGTGTGTATTCAGGAGGTAATAATTCAGGGTCCGATTTTCGAAGGCAGTTACATGGGTAATATCCCATTTTACCCATGTAATTGCCTTAACTGGGATTTTCCAAAGGTACCTACACGGGTAGTGCCTTTGGAAAATCCTGGTTAAGTCCCTAATGTGCCCAGATGCTATCCTCTTAGCATCGGTGCGTGTTGGGGCATCCTGGAGCGGAACAGAGGTGGGGAATGGCACTTAGTGGGTAACAGCAATTTTCAATGCTGCCCACTTAGCGCTCTGTGCCTCAAAGATAGATGGGGAAAACCCTTGCCTATATTTAAAGTGCTAGGGCTAAATGGGCAGCATCAAAAATCGCTGCTACCCACTTAGCCTTGGCAGCTGCCGGCCTGTGTGGCATGACCCCGATTTTCATTTCCATTGCCGCGGAAATGAAAATCCGGGTTAAGGGGGTAAGTGGACAGGCTATGTGCCGACATGGCGCATAGCATGCCTAAAGGTACGTACATTGGGCCCTCGGTGATTTGATAGCCCATTTAACTGCTAGACACTCTCTCATTTGTGGAGTATCATCAGAGGTGGCTCAAGGCAATCTGCTGTCTAAGGCAAGGGATGAGATGGCGCCACCCCCCCCAGAGAGGGGGGAGGATCTTTCTCAAAACTCCAGTCAGGGACTGAACCAAACCAAAAAGCCGATTAGATAATGTAGAGCAAATGCAAGATGTTTGCACACCAAGGAACTAAAAGAAAGAGTGAGAACCACAGCAGTTTATAACTCTAAATTATAATTCATTTGTATTTTGTTGTTATAAACTGCGTTATAGTGCTTGCTTTTTCTTTTTGAACATATAGTTTGCATTCACAGAACCCCCTCCAAAACCGTGGGTGCAGAGCAGAGGTAGGACATTCACCCACAGAACTCAATATATTAAATAAAAATCTGATTCTGGTCCTATCACCAATAACAAACATTTTCCAGTGCCAGGCATATTGGGAACTAATATAAAACCCTACAGAAGTCACTGAAGATCTGCAAGGCCAAATCTACTATACCATGCCAGCATACACTTCCAAAACTCATACAATAAGGAGTCTACCCAGAAAAAAGCAGCACTAGAAATACTGCAATGGACCCCCAAAACATCTCGTACATCTATTTGAAAAGCTGTACAAGTCAAATTACTACAGTATAGATACCCATGTACAAACTCCATGTTAACAGAACACCCGGCCTTGGTCACACACTCAGAACACAGAACCTCACCAAGTACAGAATAAGTGACCACAACCTAAAGCAAAAATAAAAATATGTAGACAAAAATTAAAATGAAACTCCAAGAAGCCAGACTCCATATGCAGTGCCACACCAGATAAGAGATGCAGTTCTGTGTGAAATATAAAGATGGCACAAATTCCATTCACTAAATTGAAAATAAAATTATTTTTTCTACCTTTGTTATCTGATGATTTTTGATCATGCTGGTCCCGATTTAAGGTTTCTGTTTTCCTCTGTCTTCTCTTAGCTCTATTTCTATGGTCTAATCCATCTGCAATTTCTTATCTCTCCTTTTGCTTTCTTCATTTTCTTCCATCAGCCTTTTTCCAGTCCCCAGGAACTCTCCCCAATATCAGCATCCTTTACAACCTCCCCTCCCAGTACCTTCAAGTGCCAACCCCCTTTCATTCCCAGTACCACCACTGGTGTCTATTCTCTTCCAGTCCCCCTCCTTCCCCTCTTTTCCACTCCCTTCCAACCCCCATGTCAGCTCCCTTACAGCCCCCACCTTGCCCCATGTCAGTTCTCTTTCAACTCCGCTCCTATTACCTAGCCACCTTCCAGCCCCATCCCCAATTGTCTGCTCCCTTCCAGCTCCCTCCCATGTCTGCTCCCTGCCAGCTCCCCCCATGTCTGCTTCCTTCCAGCTCCCCCATGTCTGCTCTCTTGCAGCCCCCCGTGTCTGCTGCCTTCCATATCCCCCCATGCCTGCTCCCTTTCAGCTCTCCCATATATCTTCTCCCTTCCAGCTCTCCTCATGTCTGCTCCCTTCCAGCTTCTCCCCATGTCTGCTCCCTTCCAGCTCTCCTGTATATTTTCTCCCTTCCAACTCCCCCCATGTTTGCTCTGCTCCCTTCCAGCTCCCCCACCATGTTTGCTCCCTTCCAGCCCCCCATGTCTGCTCCCTTCCAGCCCCTCCATGTCTGCTCCCTTCCAGCCCCTTTCGTGTCTACTCCCTTCCAGTTCTCCCTGTGTCTGCTCTCTTGCAGCTCCCCCTTCCCCATGTCTTCTCCCTTCCAGCTCTCCCATATATCTTCTCCCTTCCAGCTCCCCCCATGTCGACTCTGCTTCCTTCCAGCTCCCCCCATGTCTGCTCTGCTCCCTTCCCGCTCCCCCCCCCCATGTCTGCTCTCATCTGGTGCCTTTCCTTCCCCCCCCCCCCCCACTGATTCATCCTTCAAAAAGAGAAAGCAGCCATGGGGAAAAAAACAAAAGACAAAGAAAGGACAGAAAAGAGAAAAGAAAAAGGGAGGAGGAGAAGCAATCAAGCAGCCAGTCAACATAAACAAGGAAAGAGACAAAATGACAAGATTACATGGGGGGGGGGGGGGGGGAGAGAGACAGATTGAATGTTTGCTGGTACAGATATGTTTTCAAAGCAGCCTTGAACCTAGGGAATGATGATTCAGCATGAAGGGAGGAGGGGAGGCAAGTCCACAAAGCAGGGCCAACAAAGAAAAAAGCAGCATCACGAGTGCGCTCGAGGCGAGCTTGAGTAACAGAGTGGAGAGCAAAACGGTGGGTGTGAACAGAACAAAGAAGTTGGTGAGGCAGGTGGAAAGGAAGAATGTCAGTCAGGTGAGTTGAAGAGTAAATAGTCTTATGAGTCAAAATGATCAGTTTGTATTGTACACAGTAGCGAACAGATAGCCAGTGCAGATATGCAAGAAGAGGAGAGACATGGTCGAAATGTGAAGAGTGAGTGAGTGAGAATATGAGTGGCAGGCTTCTGAAGCAGCTGCAGATGGTGAAGTTGGTAGAGAGAGAGACCGGCCAAGACAATATTACAGTAATCGAGCCTGGAGGTGACAAGAGAGAGCAAAGGAGTAGCCAAAGCGGAGGATGTGAGAAATTGACGAACAGAACGAATCTGTCTAAGGAAAAAGAAAGAACAATGGGAAATGGAGGAATTATGGTCAGAGAAAGAAAGAGCAGAGTCCAGGATGACCCCTAGAAAATGGAAGGAGGGAACCAATGAAATTGGGGCAGAGGCCAGCGAAGGGGCCAAAGAAGGGGCAGGGGACCCAGAAGTAACCCACGTAGCCAATGACTTGACTGGATTCAGGTGAAGGAAGTTAGATGATAGCCAAGAACTAACCATGATAGCCAAGAACTAACCAAACACAAACAGGAGTTCAGTGCAGAGAGATCGGGTGACAAAGAACTCATGTGGTGAAGCAGAAGAATGTCATCTGCATAATAATAAGCGGAAATACCAGTCTGTTGTATCAGAAGACATAGAGGAGCCAGAAAAACATTAAAAAGAAGGGGAGACAGAGCCAAACTTTGAGGGACACCACAGGAAAGGGCAAAGGCCAGGGAAGTAGAGGTATTGGAAAGCACAGAGAAATAGCATGCTGTAAGGAAAGAACAAAACCAGCACAGAGGAATCCCAGTGATGTCGAAATCCAGCAAACAAGAGAGGAGGGTGCGATGATCCACAAGATCAAAAGCAGAGGACAGGTCAAGAGAGACAGGAGTGAAATCCTCATGCTTGTGAGCAACATGGCATTCATTGAGTAAGGAGAGAATAACAGATTCAGTGCTATGACCTTTCTGAAAGCCAGACTGAAAGGGGAGGAGGGCATTAACAGAGGTGAGAGGAGAGCTGGGAGAAGACCAAGTGCTCCAGAAGCTTAGATAGGAAGCAAAGATTCAAGACTGGATGCCAATTAGAGAGGACAGATGGGTCAAGCATGGGCTTCTTAAGCAGGGGTTGCACCAATGCATGTTTCCATGGGGCAGGGAAGGACTCCATGGAAAGGCTAGTATTAAGCATAAGAAGGAGAGGGGGAAGAAGGGCAAGGGAGGGCTCCAGGAGCCACTTAGATGGGATGGGATCGAGGGGGCAAGTGGTCTTGCGGGAGGTGGCAAGAGTAGAAGCCAACTTAGTGACTGTAATCAACTGGAAGGAGGATCAAGAGTGAGTGAGGGAAGGAGAAAAGGTATCCAACTGGGGGGGGGGAAGGGGGGAGAGTTGGGGAGAGAGGAGCAGGACAGGAAAGGAAAGAGGCACGAAGGGAGAGCACCTTGCTGGTGAAAAGGTTTGCCAGGTCGGACAGGTCAGGGGTCTAGAAGAGGTAGAAGGAGAAAAAGCAGGAAGAGAGGAGAGGGTATCAAAAACTGAAAACAAATGGCAAGAGAAGTGAGATGCTGAGGAAATAAAATTAGAATAGTAATCCTGCTTGGCAGCTGAAATGGCCAGGCGATATTCATGATGATGCTGGCAGAAAATGGTTAATAAAGAAGGAGTGGGGGAAGATCGCCAAGCTCGTTGGTCTCGCCGGAGATGAGACCATAGTAGACAAAGACCCTGATGATACCAAGAGTGGTGGTTAGGAAGGGGAACAGCAGGGACTGGATGAGGAGGGGCCAAACCATCAAGAGCAGCAGAAAGGGAGGCATTCCAAGAGAGCGCCTGGAAGTCTTAAATGTTTGATTCCAAACATCTTAAATGCCTCTCCTAGAGTGTGGTATTAGTCCAACACAAAAGCACAAATCCATGCAAAAAGCAAGAACTCAGTTTTGATTAAACCTTCATCAGGGGTAATCTGGCGTATGTCTTTCCAGTGGCCATGGATCTAAAGACGGTCATATACAACGCTGCCCATGATGGGAAGTTGAAGCTACTGCAGAAGCTGCTGAGCGATCGGTCACCTGAGGAGGTCTAGGGCCTAACGACTGGAAAGATATACGCCAGATTATCCCTGATGAAGGTTTAATCGAAACATGGCCTGTGTCGGGTCCCTTTGCTGCTTTATCCCCTGTATATGGTACAAATAAAAGTTTTGTCTTTCCTTTCCTTTTTGCCACATTTTGGACTGGGTTCCCCTAGAGTGTGGGACAAGAATTTAGTCCTCTTGTCAGTTAGGACTTCCCATGGGAACCCCATCTGACAAAAAATTGTCAATAACTCTTGGACTATTCCTCGGGCAGTTGTTCTTCTCATGGGAATAGCCCAGGGATATCTGATGGTGTAATCTACCCTAACTAAGATGCATTGATATTCACTGGTGCTCTTTTCCAAGGGCCTGACAATATCTACGGCTACTCTATCTAGGGGTTGCTCCATAATAGGCAAAGGAAATGAGAGTGAATTTTTCAGGTACATTTTGAGGGACTTTCTGACACTCAGGACATGACTGCTAATAGTTTCTCATACCCTAGTAGATTCCTGACCAAAAGAACTGGGCGATAGGTCTGTCTGTGATTCCTGCTTCCCTAAATGTCCCGCTAATAGATATGAATGTGCCAGCATTAGTGGGATCATGACTTGTCTATTCGCTCTCTGATGGTCATTCCCAACAAGCCGCTATAAGATGTTAATCTTTCTATATTCTGGGCACTGAGTCTCTCCCTCAATTCGGGAAACCTCTGTTTTGCTCCAGAAGGTTTTGAGGGAGGGATCTTCTTTCTGTTCTCTGGGAAAGTGATGGAACTTACTCATAAACTTCCTCTCCCTCCTCCTCTACCTGTCCTGAGGTAATCAGTCCCTTCCACGTCTCTGATCTTTTAGCACTCTTACTCTTTCTACTTTTCCCAGGGTCTCCAATCACCTCTTGGTCAGCAAAGGGAAATATATCCCCCAACTGAAATTTTTCTGCTTCTTCCATTGAATAGTCTTTTTATCTAGTGGACACTCACCCCTCCTTGGTAACCAATACCTCCTCTATCCCTTCCCAGTTCCTCTGTAATATCAATGGGAAGGGCAGCCTCTCGACGATTGCCACTTTTAGAGGTTGGTCCTTCCCATCCAAGTCACCTCAGTCTCATTGGTGGGTTTCCTCTCTATGTCACCATGAATGCAATGAACATCTACCACCCCACTGAAGATCCCTTTCTTACTCCCAATTTCCAGCCTCCTAGCGAGGGGCCTGAACATTAATGACTAGTTGCTAGTTGTGTCTAGCATGTCTACTAGATCAACTCCAGCCATCTGCACCCTTCTTCTTAGGGTCTGACCTGGTTTTACCTCTATGGTGGGGAGATCCATCCCCATCCCCAAAAAAGGAACAATCCACGAGTGGACAATCCTTTATAAAATGCCCCTCCTCTCCACAAGCAAAACGTCTAAAAGTGGTTCTACACTCTATGAAGGGCCCTATTACCTACAGGATCCCAAAAGATTTTCCTCAAGCCTCAAGGATTTACTATCCCTTGCCCCCCCTTAAAGTTTCCTTTTTCTTCCCGAGACATTTTCAGTGGGGCTTTTTGTTTCCCTGAAGGCAGGTTTTTTTCTGGAGGGGGTTTCTTCCTGCTTCTCCAGCCAGCTTCCCTCAGCCTCCAGCTATTCCTCTGGTAGAGTCATAGCTTCTGGTTAGCATCCACGGTTAAGACTAGGCTGTCCAATATTGCCACTACCCGCCAAACGTCAGTGAGTGCAGGGAGAAGAGGTATTTACAACAGCCTCACTAACCTTGGTGGCTGTGCAGGTTACTATTAAACTTGGTAATAAAGATAGAAGGGGGCCTGAGTGTTGGATTAAATATTGGAATTGAATTTCTAAAATGGTTTGCCAGAAGAAAAAGTGAAGATCAGCACTGTAACAGATTTTGGGCCTGCTTGGGACAGATGTGAAAGCTGTTGTAGGAAAGTGTCCATTGTTCAGACAAAAGGGGGGAATTTTAATTGGTTATGAGAATTTGATGTGCTCATTTACCCAAAATGGACAAATATCAACTGGGCTGACAGGATGAGTCATTCTGTTGTTTATCTGCTGTTATTTATTATAGTACCATGAGGCTGATATTAAAAAAAAGCTAAGTGCCTAAAGTTTTGCATATAAGTAAGATGCTTATTTTTAGATAAAGTTTTGCATATAAGTAAGATGCTTATTTTTAGATGAACTTGGGTGTCTGCATTTCAGGCTAAAAATAGGCACCTAAATTTAGGCTTGCTATTCACTTGCCTAGCATTAGTGGTGCCCGGGATCTTCTTAGTATGTGAGGGAAAAGCTGCCTGGGATATTTTGGGAAGAGGAAGGAAGGAGCAAGGATTTTTCTTATATTGGCTGGTAGAAGGGGATTAGGAATCTGGCATTTTCTGCAAGAAGGGAATTTGGATTTCATAGAATCTATCTATCCTGTCCACACATGAGTCCCAGAGCAGGTTATAGTTTATTTATTTAGTAGCATTTAGCGCACACTTTTCCAGTAGTAGATCAAGGTGAGTTATGAGTTATAATCAGGTATTATAGACATTTCTTTGTCCCTGGAGGGCTTACATTCTAAGGTTAAACCTGAGGCAATTGGGGGGGGGGGGGGGGTAAGTGATTTGCCCAAGGCCACAAGGAATGCCAGTGAGATTTGAATGCTGGTCTTTCTGATCCCAGGTTGCTGCCCTAACCACTAGGCTACTCCTCCACTTCATAAATTAATGACCACACAATAACAGACAACATAAAATCCCTAACCTTAACCCATATAAATAATTTTGAAATTACATAAAATGGCCAATGGACCAAAAAAACCCAAGGCTGATCCTTTATCATCCCCCACTAAAAAGATGGATCTTCAGACATCTAAGCCCGAAGAGAGTGGACCCTGATGAAACTCTAAAGTTATTTTATTCTACAATGGCCTGTGTAATTACCTTCTGTGCAGCCCTCAACCTTGGAACTGCAAATAAGCTGTCATGTGTAGAATGTAAGCTCCTACTTAGAAAGTATCAGCAGGTATTGAGAACTCAATCCATACAATACTTTAAAATCCAGGATCAGGGCTTTAAACTGGATCCTTTTAATAACAGGAAGCCAATGGAGTTCAGCTAAAATTAGAGAAATATGTTCTCGCAGCCCCACCCATCTCAGAACCGTCGCTGCTTCATTCTGCATTAGCTGCAAATAGTATGACTGTTGTTTTGACAATCCTAAATAAAGAACATTTCTATAATCAAAATGAGTACTGATTATAGAATACAACAGCTTAGCAAATGTGTTCCTTGAAAAATAGTCTAATTTTGTTCAACTGATATAATTGATAGAAACAGCTGAACACTACCCCAGATATCTGGTATTGCAGTTTCAGGAAGCCAGCAAGCTTCACACCTTCTGTAAATCTCTCATTCTGTCTTTAACTATCAGTTGTATCCCTTTCCTTTAATTTATTTTAAAAGAATATGTAAAAATTAATATTAAAGCTTTGGAATTACAGGGTTTAAAAGGGAGAGAGGAAGCACTGTGGGTTAAACTAGAAAGAGGGGAGGGGAAATCCATTTGCATTGGAGTGATATACAGAATATGGTTGATACATATTCGACGGCCACTGAGAGGTAAAACCTTGGAAGAAACTCTGCTATTTTTTGAACAGCGATGGATTTTTTCAGTAAATACTTTACAGCCCTATGGTTTGAACTCCTCTATAGAGTGGCAGGTATGCCTTTAATATTTGATTGACTCCAGAGAGAGTCACCATTGGATGTTTCTACCTAGTGAGAAGAGGCAGCGTCTTGTATAAAGAGCAGACTGTGACTATCAGTATGCATGTGCGGCGTTTTTTGCAACATCAGTTCATAGCTTGAGAAAATGCGTGCAGCAGCATTTATGTAAGTGATACTGAATTGTGTCTTGATGTTTTGAATTATTAGTTAAAATGCATTTTTGTAATCACAGTGGGCGAGGTGGTTAAAGTTTAGTGCTATTGTTGTGTCTACATTCACAGACCCTCCTGAAGAAACTCCTATGCGGAGTGAAACGCTATAAGGGTACCGGGGGAAGCGTAGAGGCGGAAGAGACACAAGATGAAAAGCTAAGACTTTCTCTTTTACAAAATTTTTTTTCAATAGCTTCTGACACATTGGTGGTGGAGAACTGGTGTTTTATGTCAGCAACTTTAAAAGAAAAAATCCCAGGTTGGTTATTGATGTTACCTATGCGCTGATGCTTTTTCACAAGTGAGCATTAGTTTGTAGCGCAGTATTGGTCTGAAACCTCCTGGTGAGTTAATAAATTCTAATTCGCTGCATTTAGAACAGTGTTTCCAGTTGCCCCCGCAAGTAAAAGAATTTTCCACTAGGATTATTTGTTTGTATGGAGTGATTTTCTTGAAATTAGGATTGTAATTCACCCCGTGAAGACCAGCGATATTTTTGTACAGTAGTTAACTAGGCAGCAGCGATACTGCATGCTGGCCGGTTAGCTCCTGTGCCTTAAAGATAGGCGAGGTTTTTTTCTCGCCTATCTTTTAGGCCTAGGTCGTTAACCGGACAGCATTCAATATCGCTGCTGCCCAGTTAGTTACTGCGGCTTCCGGCATGTGCGGCAATCCCTGGATATTCAATGCTAGGGCCACATATATCCAGACACATTAGTTAGAGGAGGAAGAGCAAAAGAGGTATTGTCAGATTCAAGAGTGAAGGGGAGGAATATGTAGAAGCTGATGAGGATAAAGCGGAATTACTTAACAAATATTTCTGTTCTGTGTTCACAGATGAAGGGCCAGGAGCAGGACCACAGAAAATGCCCACAAATAGGACAAGAAGAGAAGGGAGTTCAAACGATTTTCAGAAGACTCTATTAATGAGGAATTAGCTAAATTAAAAGTAGATAAAGCAATGGAACCAGATGGGTTACATCCAAGAATACAGAAGGAACTTGAGAATGTTCTAGTGGCTCCACTGACTGACATTTTCAATGCTTCTTTGGAGTCGGGAGTGATCCCAGAGAACTGGAGAAAGGCACATATGGTCCCTTTACACAAAAGCGGAAGTAAGGATGAGGTTGAAAACTACAGGCTGGTTAGTCTAACTTCTGTGGTGAGTAAATTATTGGAAACGCTACTAAAAGAGAGAATAGTGAGGTTTCTGGAGTCCAGTGGATTGCAGGCAGTATGGGTTTACCAGAGGCAGGTCTTGTCAGACAAATCTGATTGATTTCTTTGACTGGGTGACTAGGGAGATGGATTGAGGGAGAGCCCTAGATGCGGTGAACTTAACATTTCAGTAAAGGTTTTGATGCTGTTCCACACAGGCAGCTTATTAACAAATTGAGCACCTTAGGGATGGACCCAAAAGTTACTGATTGGCATAGAAATTGGTTGAGTGGGAGATGAGAAAGGGTACAGGTAAATGGAACTCACTTTGAGGAGAAGGAAGTTACCAGTGGTGTGCCGCAGAGATCTGTCCTTGGTCCAATTCTTTTTAACATATTTATTAGTGATATTGTGGAAAGGCTGTCGGGTAAGGTTTGCCTGTTTGCAGATGATACCAAAATCTGCAATAGTCACCCAGGAAGGAGTAGATAAGCTTGAAGAATGGTCTAGAATTTGACAGCTTAGATTTAATGCTACAAAAATGCAGGGTCATGCATTTGGGCTGTATAAATGCAATAGAATGGTAAAGTGTAGGGGGTGAAGTACTTCTGCTCACAGAAGAAGATTGGGATCTCGGCATGATTGTATCTGATGATCTTAAAGTAGCTAAAGAGGAAGAAAAGTTGACGGCAAAAGCCTGAAGGATGCTTGGGTGCATAGGGAGAGGAATGGCCAGCAGAAAAAAGGAGGTGATAGTTCCTCTGTATAAGTCTCTGGTGCGACCTCATTTGGAGTACTGTGCTCAATTCAGGAGACTGCACCTTCAAAAGGATATAAACAGGCTGGAGTCGATGCAGAGGGTAGCTTCTAAAATGGTTAGTGGTCTTTGTTATAAAGCATATGAGGACAGACTTAACTATCTTTATATATATATTTTAGAGGGAAGGCGGGATAGAGGAAATGTGACAGAGATGTTTAAATACCTCCTCAGCATAAATGCACAAGAGGAGAGTCTCTTTTGATTGAAAGCAAGCTCTGCTATGAGGGGACATAGGATGAGGGTGTACTCAGGAGTAATATGTAGAAATATTTCTTTACGGAAAGAGTGGTAGATGCGTGGAATAGTCTTCCAGTGGAGGTGGTAGAGATGAGGACAGTATCTGAGTTCAAAAAAGCATGGGACAAACACAGAGGATCTCTAAAGGTAAAAAGGGGACTATTGCAGTTGATATGGAAGGGCAGACTAGATAGGCCATGTGGTCTTTTTCTACTGTCATGTTTCTGTGTTTCTCTTAATTCATAGATGCTTTTTATACCCACAGTACCTCTGTTTTCTGCAAATTCAGCTGTAATCTCAATAAATATATCCAATTGTGTACCTCTGTTTTCTGCCAATTCAGCTATAATCTCAACAAATATATCTAATTGTCTATCATCTCCAAGCATTGTTGTACTATCTGAATCCCATTCACCCTTTCTTTACCCAGGGGCACTACAAAATGGATGTTATAAGCAAAGATAAAATACTTAAGATCAACTGCCCTAAATATCGCTATTACTGGCCTGAGGGGAATTGGAATTCTGGAGACTGGGGTTCAAGGAAGGGGGGGGGGTGTCAGGTCTTGAAGATGGCCATACTCATGGGATCGGAACCTGAAGTAGATCAAGGTTCCAAAGGGCTTCTGGAGGAGACATGAACGTATTTATTTAACGCCTTTTTTTAATACTGCCTAAGATGGTTTACAATAAACTCTGCACTATTGAACAACTCCTTGAGTACATTGTAAAGGAACAAGAAAAGCAGCAACTTCATTACATCATTATTTACAGGTGGGCTATTTACAGATCCTTAGTGTTTAGTTTACAGCATGCTTGAATTATTACAAAGAGAGAGTTTGTAGCTTTTTGAGTCAAACCAGTGTCTCGTGAGGATGCTGAGTGTGCTAGTTGTTTGGAGGTCTGATATCATGTGGTAGTGATTTGTCAGGCCTGAGAAGGTAGAAGAGACCTTGCTCTTGGGGGTATATTTACTAAATCGGGGAAAGTCACTGTCGGTAAGGGCAGTGCTAAGGTTCCCAAAGCCATATAAGGCTATGGGTGGGTGGGGTGGTCCAGCATAAAGGGAGCTATGGGCTGTGTAACACACGGAACAGGGTGCCCAGACCATTTAACTCGCGGTAACGGCACATCTCACATTAAGGTGACAAGCGTTAAGGTGCCCAAGGGGTTTAAGGTGCTTCAACCTAAGGCGCCTGAGTTTAAGGCGCCCTGAGGAGTTAAGGCGCCTGAAGTTAAAGCACCCTGAGAGGTTAAGGCACATGAAGTAAAGGTGCCCTGAGGGTTTTAAGGCACCTGAAGTTAAAACACCCTGAGGGGTTAAGGTGCAAGAAGTTAAGGTGCCCTGAGGATTTCAAGGAGCTTGAGGTTAAAGCGCCCCTAAGGGTTAAGATGCATGAAGTTAAGGTGCCCTGAGGGTGTTAAGGATCCTGAGATTAAAGCGACCTGAGGGGTTAAGACGAATGACGTTAAGGTGCCCTAAGGGGTTTAGGCACCCGAACATAAGATGGCCAAGGGTTTTAAGGTGCTTCAAGTTGACAAGTATGCATCTAAAGGCAGGAAAATGGCTGTAACCCTAACGCTGGATAGTGCACCATGGAAAGTCAATGTAAAGGTGATGGAAGGAAGGACAGGTGGGAGCTGATGGACCTGCCATATTGATGGGCATCCTATGTGGTGGCCAGTTAGGTGGATGAGCATGTGGGAGGCAGCTGTACCGATGCACAGGGTGGTGCCAATGTAAAGTGCTGCAGTGTCAGTGTGTGGCATAAGATAGGGAAGACGTGTCCCCCAGCTGATATAGAAGTGGCAGGATGTTTGCAGCCACAGGAGCACAGAGTGGGAGTGGTGACATGAAGATTAGGCACAGGAGAGCCCTGACTATCACAGACATGAAAATAACCCGAATAGCACACATTCACAAAAAGAGCAAGTAAGAATCAAACCCCTGTCTCCTGCTTATGGGGACATTGCACTAATCAGTATACTATGGGGTATGTTTAGTGTGATTCGTGTTAGGATCCACGGTACAGGCAGAAATCCCAAATAAGGACATGGGCGGTACATCGTTACCAATAACGTGCGTTACAAGGCGCCATTTATTTATTTATTTACATTCTCTTATATACCGTGCTATTCTGCATCAGTGCGGTTTACATTGAACAAACTAAAATTACATTGAACAGGGCATTATAACTTGGAGATAACTATTTTACAGGGAACATGGGCTATGGAGGGTTTAGTGGCTTGCCCAAGACCACAAGGAGCACCTGTGGGACTAGAAACCCCAGTCCTTCCGGCCCAAGGTTGCTGTCCTCTAGTGGGATTTGAACCCCCGACCTTCTGGCCTGAAGTACCTTGCCCCAACCACTAGGCCACTCCTCCACCTCCCTGCAATGGTAGCAGTAGAGGGGACCATCCACCCCAGGCCTGCTGGGGAACAGGCACCCTACAGGGCAGGCAATGCAGATCTGTACCCATCCATAAAGCAATAGCAGACAGACAGTAGGCCTGGAAATGGCCAGCTGCCCACCCCACCCCACCATCTGACATTTTCCAGCAGCAAGCCTCCAGCCGCTGCATCCTGCAAGGTGTTCCAGCCAGGCACATACTAGCTGCAGGCAGTCTGCTAGCTCATCCATAGTGCATGTTCCTGGAGGAGATGCGTGTACCCAGAACTGGGATGTCAGCATACACACCAAGCAGATAAGTTAGTGAGTGGGGGCCCTAAAAGAGAACCCATAAATATCACATACAAGAAATACTATATAGCACTATGGGGGAACCTAGCCATGCCGTGGTCACTGCTCAGTCAGGGTGAGAGTGACCTCCCAGCAGGACATGCTGTGGCCACCCTGTCCGTGCAGGTGGTGGCCGGACACTACATTGTCCGAGCCATTGCCCTATGCTATGTACAGATGGATCCAGGCCAGGCCATCCTATCCTGGCTATTCCCACGGTACCTTGCTCCTCATTATGCACATTGGCAGGCCAATACTGGCAACAGTGCAAGCAGTGTCGGCTGTGAAGGGTGTTTGCAGCCACCACACACTGGATAGACAGACACACACTCCCCACACCTATGCCAGCATTGTGCACCTATAGAGGTGTTTGGAAGCCCTGGCCACCACACCAGTCCTGGGCAGAGCGCAGGCATGGCTATGGTAAGCAATACTGTTGGGGGTCACTCCCCAGGGTGGTAAACACTGTCAACACCAGACCTGAAGCACACTCCACAGACATCAGAAAGGTTGCTATGGTGCAGCTCAATCAGCAAATTGTGCTTAACTTAGGAATTGCTATCTGCCAGTAATCATAGCAACCTTTTGATAGATGTGTACCGTATTCCCAGGTTTAGGGTGGCATTGCTAAGGTATGCAAGTGCTAGTATTGGGAGATGCACGCAGGGCCCAAAGTCCTGCCTCTCCAGGAGGCTTTGGATAATGGGGCCTGTGGGTGCGGGTGTGTCTGCCCCTGTTGGCTGCTGCTTTACAGCAGAGGTTCCCAACTCCAGTCCTGGTGTGCCAAACACTGTTCGGGTTTTCATGCTGTCCCCCATGAATATGCATAAGATACATCTGCATACCATGGGGCAGCACATAGAAATGCAGCACAGACATCTTTATTAGAGGCAGCATGGAACCTGAATGGTGTTTGGCCCTCCAGGACGGCATTTGGGAGACTCTGCTCTAGGTAATGCGCATGTTTATGGTGTCTGTGCTCTGTAGGGTAAGTAGGTGTTTTGGGCATGTTTACGTCATCTGCACTAAAGATTCTGTCTGTATTAGCACATTTTAGTAGTGGGTAAAATAAGGGGACTGGGTTGGCAGGAACCACAGCTGGGACTTGAACCTGTGACCTTCTGCTTCTGAATACACTGGTTTTGTGCACTGCACCACCATGTTCATACAGAATCAGCACATTCCCTGGTGATACAATGACTGTTCGTCAGACAGGGCCTGTCTGTTGCAGTGCATGGCACCGACCTACACAGGGCTAGGCCACGGTCTGCTCTGGGCAGCTGCCACTGCCCCCTCCACCACCAGTGACCCTCTGCCACCATGCTGACAGTCCCTTCTGCTGGTGGTGCTGGTGGAGCGCAGTCTCAGGCCATCCAGTGTGCGGGTAGGTGGCTGCCTATGGTGCGGGTTTTGGGGTAGGGGTGCCTGCATAGGTGTCCACGCTACCCCCCAGCACTGCCTGCCAATGTTCCGTCTCCTTGGGGGTAGCTGCTGGGTACTATCCCCTGTGACACTGTGGGAAGCACAGTCATGCCCATGTTGGGCCTTCAGCAGTTGCTGTCTGGCTGCTCTGCTGTTTCAGCATTCGTATGGGCCAGCTAGGCATCACCCTAGTCCGCACTGTGACCCAGCTGCACCACAGCATGTGCCGCCTGCGGCCCTCTGTATCCCTTTTTCCGGCATCTGTCCAGTTGCCGTTCTGACATGTCTGCCCTGCTGTTGCCGCACATGTGCACGCCATAGGACAACTGTCCGATGGAAAGGAAAACCCTGCACAGCGCAATTTCACTGTGGCTCATTCACCTTGTATGGGGATGTCGCATAGATCCTTCCATGATTTATATCTTTTCTATGGAGCTTTCTGGGGGGGGGGGGGGTTGATGTTTCCCATTAATACCACTATTGGCCAGCTTGGTTATGGTTTTTTTCCAGTTGGTTGAGGTCATTTTCAATGTTTATGTGCCCTTTTGTTTTGTGCACATGTATCACACGTATCACTTTTTTTAGGTTTCCCTGCCTATGCTGTACATTGCTGACACCTAAATGGTTTCTCTCCCCTGAAATGTGCATTTAACTGCAGGTTTTCATTCGCGTTAGGATTCAGCTCTTCAGATCAGCGCGTTAGTGTGAAGGGAGCCTCTCCCCGCCCACAATCCGCCCATTGACCCCCTTCTCTCTGCACTCTCTCCACCTTCTGCGGTGTTTTACCGCGCTGCGGAACTTTACGATCATTAACTTACGTTAACGATCGTGAACGCATCATAACGCGCATTAACGTAAGTTAACAATCGTTAAAGTTACATAACACGCGTTATGTACCATTACCACAGTTTAGTAAACATCCCCCTATATCTCTTTAGCCTGCAAAGGCTGGACTTCAAGAGCCTGCAGGACTCTGCCTAAGCTGTCTGCTGTGTGTGCTGGTATAGGTTAACCCCCTCCAGTACCAATGATACACTGCACACACAGAACAGCAGTCTGCAGCTAATCACCAAACGGAGAATGGATAGATACATAACATCAGCTCAGTATGATGCACTGACAGTATGTACTGCAATCATATAACAGCTACAAACTGTGCTATTGCACAGTTTCAGTGGTCACCCTGAGTGTGAGGACGGCCACCCAGCACCTGGTCCCCAGGACATGCAGTGCTAGAGATGGCTTTTGTTGTTTGTGTTACAGATCCCCATTGCTGTGGTGTGTAGTGTGTTTAGCTAGTCACCTTGCAGTTCCAGTCACATCTTGCTCTGTGACTAATGTTCCCGCTAGCCTGCGCTGGGTCTGCTGCCAACATTCCTGCCGGTGGGGGGAGGTGCAGAGTGATCGATGCTCTGCCCCTCCCCCCACCAGCAGGAATGCCAGTGCAGATTAAAGAGAACATTGCGAGGGTGCTGCGGCGTGTGTTAGACACTGTGTATATTAACATGCACTGTTAGACCCACGTATGTTAACATGCACTGTTCTAGGAGGGTCACCCTCCAACAGGGACAGGTCACAGACAATGTTCTCTTTAATCTGGGCTGGGTCCTCCGCCGACATTCCTGCTGGTGGGGGGAGGGGCAGAGCATCGATCACTCTGCATCTCCCCCCGCCGGCAGGAATGTTGGCGGCGGACCCAGCGCAGGTTAGCGGGAACATTGTCTGTGACCTGTCCCTGTTGGAGGATGACCTTCTTAGAATAGTGCATATTAATACCCAGTGTTAAACAGTTGATGCCACCTACAGTGGGGGCATCTAGGCTTGCAGGAGGTTGTCACTAAAGGCCGGCTGGACCTACCATTACTACAGGGCTGGAACATCTTCTCTCTCAACCACCCCGGCCTAAAAATCATCCACAGCAAGCACAGTCAGACTGCTCGTGTTGCCCATCATTGGGTTTTCCAGCCATGCACATACCAACTGTGGACAGTCTGCTGGCCAGTGCACATTGCATGTGCACCCAGGCTTGGGATATGCGACATGGACACCCAGCAGTCAGTTAAGAAATCAGGCCCCCAGGACAGGAGGTGCACCCACATCACTAGAAACAGACACTATACAGCACTATGTGGATACATAGCCTGTCACAAGGTAGACCTAGGGCAGCCCGAGAAAATGGAGATCAGCACGAATGATCAGAGGAAAAATGACAGGGTAAACAAAATAATGTCAGATGGTTGCTACAGACAACCCAGGCACACGTGCACAAGGGCCAGGAAGACACATCCAGGTAGCGAAGAAAGGGAATTTGCTTTGCCTGATAGGGATCAGCTGGGTAGAGGTGGAGCCCAAAGACACGAGGATAAAATATGCTCCCAAACAGATAGAGAGGGAGAGGTGTTGAAGCAACAAGGGTCACAACCAGAGAGACCGCGGCGAACACAGCTGAAGCCGTGGAGAGAATGGACTTGGAATGAACGAGAGAGAGAGAGTGAGAATGAGCTATTGGAACAGCAAGGGAGCCAATGTAAAGGTCTGAAAGAATCCAGAGACCTGTATGAAACATTGGAAAGTCAGCAGCCTGATAGCGTGTATGTGCATGGAAGGCACGAGAAACATGGGAAGACTGCCATAGCAGGTACCAGTGCAAGGAATGAAAGTAGAGGCTATTTGCTACCTAAGTGGGTAAAACCCCAGAGTAATAGAAATAGCCACACAAAGACAAGCTGTAGAGAAGCTGAGAATAACTTTTCCCCTTGTCACCGAAACCCTAGGAGAAGAGAGGTTTCCTTACCTGAAGAAGCTGAGGATTTTCCTAGTAATTGTGAGCTCCCAGCTTTTGGTAAAGTTCCGTCTAAACCTTTGCAATCTAGGTCAGCTGAGTTACGAGAGCTAGACCTGAGCAGGCTCAGAGCCTACCATAATTACCCTACTAACAAAGCAAGTAAGGATTTGAGTTATCTACTGGGATACCAGCAGGGGCAGAGTTTTGGCAAGCTCAACTCAAAGCCATACGGTATTTCCCAGAAAGGCATTAGTTCAGAGGGAGAAAGAAACTTCCTGTGTGACGGAGCAAGCCAGCCGTACTCTTATCCAGCAGCTGATACTAAGAATATAAATGCATGTGAGCCTGAATTAATGGAATGTGAGAATTCAGAGATATCTATAGTTCCTGAACCGATGGATTGTTCTTTAACTGTGATTGAATCGGAGTTCTCTCTAAGATAAATGCTTGATTGTGACCAGAGTTCCAGTGCTGTAACCTGTGTGCTAATTACACTTACTCTCCAACAAACAGCAGACGTGAGCTGTGCTATCAGCAACAAAAGGAGAAGCCTGTATGTGACAGTAAGGCTGTTTATTCTTTTCTTTTGTTTGATGTTTGGAAGCTGAAGTAAGCTATTTGTGTTATCCATTTGACTTTTGTTATATGCCAAAGTTGGCTCTTATTTGTATTGCCAAAAAGGAAAGAAACCTCAGGGACGGGGAATAAAGCCCTAAACTTGGAATGAAACTTGTTATGTGATTTATACGAAAGAAGGCACAACTATCACCCTCAGAAAGCCAGGCAATACCGGTTCCTACCGATAGGGCTACGGGGGTGTGACAAGCCGTGCCATGTCACTGCTCAGTCAGGGTGAGAGTGCTCTTTCAGCAGGATATGCTGTGGCCACCCAGGTCATGCACGTGGCAGATGGGCATTATAGCATCTCAGCCATTGACTTTACCTCTGATGCAGACCCATCCTGACCAATCTGCCCTTTTTCAGGCCATAGCCACAATACTTTGCTTGTCATCATGCACATTTGCAGATTAACATTGGAAACAGCTTAAGCACTGCGAGGCTCAATAAGGTGGAGAAAGTCACAAAACAATGGATAGACATACACACACACACATACACTCATATTGCCATGTTGTGCAAAAATGGGGATGGTTGGCATTCCTGCCTGCCAACTTGGTCCCGATATCAGCTCAAGCATTGTTAATATGTGCTTCTTGTGCAGGAGCTAGAAGCATGCTTTGATGTTAATGTCTGCTCAGTGTGCCAGTGCTGTCAGCCTGACTCTCCATCCAGCTGAGGATAGTGGAGCCTGTCTGTGTGGTTGATGGATGTTTGTGCCCTTACTGGCCGATTCAATGGGAGTTGCACATGTTGGTGTTGTACCTGCACACTGGGCTAAAGTTTAGCCACAGGGACATGCAATGCATAATCCACAGCCTAAGGTCCAAACCTGTGACACTCTACTCATATACACACCAACTGTGTGCATGGAGCCATTGTGCTGCCATATGGTTCCAACACTCCCTGGGGCTGACATACTTCGCATCAGACAGACTTTGGCACATGTTGCATTGTGCACTGTGCACAGACCAGGGCATGGCTTTGGTCTGCTGCAGACAGGTGCCGCTGCCCCATCCACCAGCACCCCATATTATGCTGACATGCCCGTGTGCTGTCCTTGTTGGTGGTGTGCTTTCCCAGCCCATCCAACATGCAGGTTGATGAGTGCCTAGGGCACAAGGTCCAGATGGGGGAGGGGGCAGAGGCATACATGGATGGCTACACATCTCCCCACAACTATCTGCCTCTGCAGAGACCCCATCACTGCCTGCCAATGTTATGTCACTTCAAACTGTGGAAGAGACGGCTGAGGGGTTTTATGTTAGAGATCTAGAAAGTATTGCCTGAGGTGGATTGGGTAAACGTAAATCAATTGTTTACACCATCAAATTGTAAGCCATTGAGAACTACTGGGAGTGAATGGTTTCTCAGTCAACGCGTATTCAAACTCTGTAATTCATTTCCGAAGGATGTTAGTGTAGCTGGGTTTCAGAAATGTTTGGACAGGTTCCTGGGGAATGGTCCATAAGCCATTATTAATGAGGGGCCCAGAATATCCCCTCTTGCCCAATACATATACTGTGGATCCTGTGTGTCTTTTGTGGAAACACAGGATACTGGGCATGATGGATACTGGGCATGATGGACAGTCTGGCATATTTGCAAGTCTTATGTTCTTATGTGCCAACTAGGCAACTGCCTGGTCCACCCTGTTCTCCAGCGGCCCCGAATGCATGACCCACATGCGCCCTCCTTTGCCCCATTTGCACCATCAACATAGTACCCTTTCATATTTGGGCATTATGCTGTTGCTGCTAATGAAGCACTACTATCTCTTTGGGCTCACCTGTCTGTGCAGTACATTAAAGATGTTTAAGTAGGCTCTCTCCCCTCAAAATGCACCCTTACCGACAGGTTTTGATATGCATTAAGGTTCCTGACGTTAAGGTGCCGGTGTTAAGGGAACACGCCTTGTTCCCGCCCATTCTCCGCCCATTGACCCCTACTCTCTGCCCATAGAGCGCTTTATGCCACCGGTACTGTTAACGTGTACTGAGGTGACATTTAGGATGTGCTTAGGGGGCACGTGCGCCATTAGCATGCGTTAATGGCACACTTGCTCCTTTACTGCCATTTTGTAAACATATCCCTTGGTGTTGTCTAGGCCAAAGGATTCATTGGACAGCTAGGTCTTTAGCTTTTTTTGTAAGACTGTGAGTTCATCTATGGTCGTTATTTCAGCTGGTAGGGAGTTTCAGATGACAGGGACATAGAGGATGAAGGCACGGGTGCATGTCGTCTGATTACTCTTTGGGGTGATATGATGAGGAGATTCTGGATTGTGTGTCTTCTTAACTTGTCGCTTTTGATTGGTGTCATTAGTGGAAGTAGGCATTCTGCTGACTCCTTGTGAATTACCCTAAAAGTGGTGAGTAACACCTTGTATGTGATTCTGGCGTGAATGGGGAGCCAGTGCAATTGCTTTAATATGGGGGTGATGTGGGAGTGCCGTGGAGCATCGAAGATGAATTAGGATGCAGTATTCTGAGCTAGTTGAAGTGGTTAAAGCATGTTCTTAGGTAAACCATGATAAATTATGTTGCTATAGTCTAATGTCAGGCTTATTATTCTTAGGGGTAGATTCCGAGCCTCATTTAGTGGGGATGGATGTCCAGTTTGGACATCCATACCTGCTAAATGCCCAGGACTGTATTCCCTGCCCAAAGCTCCCCGCATGTATATAGGAGATGTGCAGGGAGCTCTGGGCAGGGCTGGCAGAGGTGGTACAGGGAAGAGTGTGGGCGGGCCAGGGGTGGGGCATACAACCCTGTATGTCTGGGTCTACCAGGATAGACGGGGACTTATTTCACCTCAGAGGTGGAATAAGTCTCCCTGGACGTCAGGAGATGGTGGTGCTGGGACGCAGAGGAAAGGTGAGGAGGTGCAGGGGATTCTCCACAGTCTGAGCCTGACCATGCTCCTGCATGGGACACCATGCCACTGCTGCTCCATGTAGGAGCATGACTGAGTTAGCTGGGTAGTGTGCTGGATGTCCGGGAGCCTAGACTTGGGGCACGGCCTGCACTTCCAGGCTGGTTACACCCAATTCTGATCCCGCAAGGACTTCTAACCCCTGCGGGATCAGAATTGGGTGCAATTCCTGGCCATCCTGATTCTGAACACCTGGATGAGCCAGGCATGTACAGCATGGAATTGGCCTGAAGTCATCTGGTTGTACCTTTTCTAATAATGCTATATCCTTTTTAAGATACAGCGACCAGAATTGCACACAATATTCAAAGTGCAGTCGCACCATGGAACGATACAGAGGCATTATAATATCCTTTGTTTTATTCTCCATTCCTTTCCTTATGATACCTAGCATTCTATTTGATTTCTTGGCTGCTGCTGCACACAGGGCGGAGGGTGAAAAAAAGGAAGAGAAAGAGGGTTGTCCTAGGAGGGCTTGTTGTGGTTAAGTGCCATTGAGTCAATGTTGATTCATGTTGACCCTGTGGATAGTTATCTTAAACTATGCTTGGTCTTCAGTCAAGTGGTTAATTCTTGATGGAGTGTGTGGCACTGCAGACCCTCTGTAGGCAGAAGAAAATGTTTTAAACTCAGAAAAAAGAGGCAGACACCGGCTGCAGCATCACGAGGAGCCATATAGGGGGAGCAAGAGGGACCTCTGGAGGACTGAGGAACCACGCCCTAGAGCCAATGATGCAATACCGGCCTGCACCCAATCCAGAAAGGGAAGGATTCCTTTTAAAAGTCCAGATGACTGGAGAAAGTCAGACTGGCAGGGAGTTGTGCAAGGAGTTCCAGTTCCAGATTCGCATGGAGATCCAGATCCAGGAAGGAAGCTAACTTTGGAAGGAGAAAGGAAAGCTTTCCTGGAAGGAGAGGAGGACCCAGGAATAGGAGTCCTGACAGATGGAACCGGCCTAGCAGACTCAGCAGAGCCAGGTGAAGAAACTTGCTTTAGATATCTCAAAAGGGGAGAGGACACACTTTCCAGGAGGGAAAGATACCGTGTGGAAGCTAACCCTGGAAGGAGAAGGAATGTACCAGAGAGTCCAAGGCCTGAGTTTGGCAAGGGCCAGCAACTGTTGAAAGGCACAACAAGGAGTAATCAGGAAAGGGGTGAAAGAGGAATTTTGAAAGGCAACTTTCAAGGCCCTGGGAGAAAGAAGCTGTGGTGTACGTGCGGCTTAACCCCAGCTGAAGGCTGACCTGAGAACCGGAGGCCTACCTGGGTGCCAGAGAAGCCAAGCCCCAGCAGGAACAGGCCTCAGCCCTCACCTCACTGTGATAACCTTAGAAGAAAAGGTAATTACTATTTTACTGACTATGATTTTACGAATGCTGTGACGCAGAAGGAGCAAGGCACTGGAGAATGCTGTCCTTCTAGATGCATTCATGCTACAAAATACAAACCTGTACCAAACAGGAGACTTTCTAGAGAAGGAACAGTGTGCAGGAGAGACTGTCCACATGCTAAAAGTGTACAAAGCAAAGGCTTACCTTTAGATGCTGAACATTGGGGCATCATACAAGCATTATACAAAAAGCCTGAAGGAGAGCCCCTAGACATTCCAGACTGCGAGCCAATGCAGGTGGAATTCCCGGACGATCCCTCGGACTCCCGATGGATTGTAGCTATTGCCTGGCCGAAAGAATTGAGCCCTGAGCGGAGGAATAGCTGTGGTCTGGGGTAAAATTTGATTCTGTACTTCGTTTGGTATTGCTGTGAAGTTAACAGGTTTTCTTCAGTTCATGTTTTCTTTTAACCTGGAGCAAGGACATTCTTTTGTGTTGATGTAATCTGAGCTATTTGAACCTATTTGCAACACGGGAAATAAAAGCCTTTATTTTTCCCTGCCCTCGGACTGTGATATTCTTGGGAGCTTTTAGTTACACAGAAGGCTACCGGGACTCTAAAAACCTGCGCCCTGTAATTGAGCTAAACTCCTCCACAAACAAACTTTGCATGTCCACCCCCTTTCTGCTGTGACCCGCCATTGCCACCAGGGGGGCGGTGTGACATGTAGTATCCATAGTTGTTATGGTATTGACCCATCACATTGCTAATCTTCCTCTTTTGTGTTGACTTTCAACCCTACCAAACATGATGCTTTTCTCTAATGATCTTTCATTTCTCATGATTTGTCCAGAGCATGAAAGTCGAAGTCTTGTGATTTTAGTTTCTAAGGAAAATTTAAGTTTGACTGATTGATTTGTTCTTTAGGCAGTCCATGGATATATAGCCAGCATCCTAATTGGAAGGAATTATTTTATTCACATCTTTCTTCTTCATTGAGGGCATCTAATCATATGCTTTGGAAATGCCTCAAAAATTTGTTACCATTCCATTATTTTGTTTTTCAAAGATTTTCTCATTAAAGACTTATTTTAGAACAGTAGAACTGAGTTTGCAGAGTCTGCTTGAATGGTATAACTATATTCCTTGGATCCTCCTCTCATCCACCTCCTTCAGATAATCCATTCCAGGGTTTGCAAGAGATCAGTGGGGTTTAGCTTTGGTACTGAGTAAGCCACCAGCTTAAACGTTTACCTGGTATGGGCTACACCTTTATGACCAGCTCTCTTCCTAAAGTGTTTTGTTCACTTGTAATAAACAGGAAAGCTCATTTTTTGACCTTCACTAATGAGTCCATATACTCAGAGAATGCTTTTCAGGCTTCTCTGTAGTGGAAGTATCTGTGCCCTGGCTGTAGCATATCACTTTCAATGGCTTGCATATATTTATTTATTTAAACAGATTTGTATGCCACCTTATCCTACAATCAAAATGGTTATATTACATCACAATTGGGGTCACATTTAACATGTGGATGCTTTACAACATTTAACATGAGGGTATTTGACAACATTAAGACATCACAATTGGAGGGTTACATTTAGCATGAGGGTGCTTTCGTGAGTCTAGTTGGGTTGATTGGGTATTGAGTTTGCGTGGGTGGTTACATTGCAATACCTATAGCACTAAAGTCACAAATACCTCAGTCGATTGGAATTACCATGATTTTCTCATCCACCAGAAGCTTTTAGCACGGCAACTAGGTGTGGGCAGGAAAAGGCAGCTTTCTTGGCCTGGAGGGGTCTGTTATATTGATAACAGTTGTGATAAGGAAGCTTATCATAGCTCAGGTAGGAGCTATAGAAAAGATGATGTGACTCTGAACAAGCAACCTGTCAGTTTTGGTAGAAGCAAGAAAACAGAGTTTTCACATAAAAGACTACCAGTCCCAGAATGCACCAGGTTTCCAGCAGCCATGAGAGGGGCTGAAGTGAGAAAACGTGTGTGCAATCAAGAGAGCTATGAGGTAATCCCTAAGCACTCATCTCAAAGGGCAGGGCCTGATTCAACACAGCTGCGCTGTGTTAGGGAGGAGCACACATTAGGACAGAATAAGAATAGAGCTTATTCTACAGATAAGAGCTACAGAAAGAGCTTCAGGAAAGGAGACAGCAACAGCTACAAGCTCAAGCACCAGCATCACCTGGAGAAACAGAAGCCAAGCCAAGCGGATAGAGAGAGAAGGAAACTCTCTGGAAGGAAGAGAAGAAAGCCCATTGGAAGGTCTGGGAGAGTCCAAGGCAGTACCCATACTGGGAGGTATTCCAAATGCCAGCAGAGTCCATTGGACTGGAGTCAGCCAGAGGAATGGAATGGCAGAGATAGGAATCACCAGTGGCTACCTGGAAGAGAGAAGACTGCACGTGGAAGGGACTTTCAGACCAAGGCCAGAAGGTATGTGAGAGGAGATCCAGTGTCCAGGGATCAAGATTGGAAGGCTGGACATCAGAATTGGATTACATACTGGCCAGGCTATACAGAGAGGAATTATGATAGCAGGAGAGGCTCAGGTATGAACACTGATCCAGACCCTATCTATAATAGAGAATGACAGCAAGGGAATAAGCATTCTCAGGATAGTGCCTTAATGAAAGACTCGTCTGTGCCAATGTATGATAGTGACCCTATGCTGATTGATGAAGGGGGAGATACAGCAGATGAAACTATTAATTACATGGACTGTTCTCTATCTAAATGCTATTGCTAGCTTTCTGTGAGCAAACACATCAGCCATCACAAAGAAACCTAACTTTGTTCTTTATTTCCACTGCAAACAGCTCTTAAAGCAGGATTTGGGTTCACACAGTAGCAGCCAGCCAGCTAAAGGGTTTCAGCTGGTCAATTGATAGTAATTAAAGCTGCACCTGATTGTGTGTGTGAGCAAGGGAGAATCACTGCTGGGATCTGCGTGGAAAATAAACAGAAGTTAACCTAACAAGCAAAGTTCATTCATTTCTTTGTGCCTTTTTATTTGGTAATTATTTGCTAAGAAAACATTAGCTAATTGCCTGACAAGCTGAAGGTTGTTTTCTGATTTGCTTTGTGACTTTATGTTATCCATTTAAACACTGCAAGCAAATAACCTCATTTATTTGCTAACAAGCATACTTGTGCTGGGTGAATTAAACCCCATCAATAAAAGAAGTATTTTATTGGCTTTACCACTGGTTACACAACTCAATTATTGTCTTCAGCTGTGTTTGGGAGTGAATGAACTACATTACCCACAATACCTTGCAAGAATCATATGAATATATGCATCGTCAAGATTGTGTAAGTTCTCACCCTAGGCAGCCGTCTGACACAGTGCACACAGGTAAATTCATACATACACTTTTCTCTGTGTAGCTTTTCTGGATTTTCAAAGCAAAAGTGCTTATGTACTTCTGCTTAGAAAATTGTTCAAGGAGGCTGATATTTGAAAGCATTTAAATGGTTGGTGGCAGCTCTGACAGCTGAGAGCTTTATAAAAAACAAACTGTGGCACTTATATATATAACTTTGGCTGATTTGCTGGTGACAACTAAATAAAAGGTTTTACTATCAGTATCCAGTTAAAGTTATATGTGAATTTTCAGTAGCAGCATTTAGACTAATACCATGCTGCTGACAAGACAAATAACTTTAAACTGTTTTTAACGTTAGTTGACAGTTCTGCTGCAGAAAATGAACTTGTGTGTGCTTCTATTAACCCCTAATATTGGGGCACATAACTTTTCAGGGTTAAGAGATATTCAGGGGCTTGAAATTTTTTAAATATACACTTAAATGCACACCCTGCCCCAAGCACTCCAACAGATATAAGATCTGCCAAAGCTAACACCAGCCACAGGGCTTTCTCATATGCGGCACCAACACTGTGGAAGCAACTTCCACCAGAACTACGAGCTAGCAATGACCTTCTAGACTTCAGAAAGAAACTCAAAACGCACATTTTCCAATCACATTTCAACCTGAACTAAACCCACAGATGGAGCAGCCCCTGACCACTGTGTCCAAGAAGATTATCCTGTATATATGTATTTATGTATATGTAATGAACTCCCCCATAGCTAAGAAGTGTTAACTCTGTATGATGTGCTTTTCTGACAATCTGTATGTAAACAAAATTTGTACCTGCCTTGATTCGGCAGTTTCACAATAGTAATCCTACCCGCTTCTGATCGCTGGAAGGAGCGGGCTACAAATGCTTGCTAAATAAATAAAATAAATAAATATACACTTAAATGCACACCCTGCCCCAAGCACTCCCTTGGAAACGCTCCTTCAAACTGCAGGCAATTCTACACGTGTGAAGACCGTACTTATGTAAATTTGCCAACACATTGGCTGGGCAAGTTTGTAACACAGCTTTACCCATGGAAATATTCTCAAAAGTGGTATCATGACTTGGCTGCATCAACTTCCTATCCTTACTTGTTCCTAAAGCCAGTTTTAAATGGAGCTGACCAGAAATAAGAGAATTCATCAGCCCCCTGACTGCTTAAAATATTTTATTTATAAAATAACAAGTATGGAAAACAAGAAGACAATTTATTACTCAGAAGAGAATCTTCACTTGCCAGCTGTAATCCAATACTGAATGCCTAATTAGGTTTCTAAATTGCCTCTGTAGCACTCATGCTGAGTTATAATCCCCCTACAGTTAAAGTTCTTATTACTCATGTCATGATGTATGAACAAATTGGCTAAACACTTTACCACATCACTGACTAAAGAAAAATGTTCTAGAAATATTTCATGGGTACGAACTAAGACATGACTGGGTGGGCATTAATTAGGCAAGAAACCACAACGGCGTGTGAGACAGAGAGAGTTTTCTGAAGGTCTACTTACCACCAGCTGTGGAATATTTTGCTGTTTTGCCGCTCATGCAGGGGTGGGTTATGCTACTTATGGAAGGGATTTAGATAAAATAAAAATAAAATGGAGATATAACTGCAAAGCATATATTTTATGATAAAATGCTAAAAAGGGTAATTTTATAACAGGATGCCTATGCTGGGAAGGAACATAGGAGCATATGTGTCTTCATACAAATAGGTTCCCTGAAAGCTCCCACACAAAGTTATACCTACTCTGAGACAGACGTAACTTTTCCACATACGTTTAGGCATGACAGATGCATAATGCCACACCTGCCACAGTTCTGCTCCCAGGAACGCCTACACATATCAATGTTTGCATTATGTATCAATAGTTTGGGGATGGGTCCCATGGTGGTGAACTGGATCAGAAATTGGTTGACTAACAGACGACAGAAGGTGATGGTAAATGGAGCTCACTCAGATGAAAGGAGGTGATAGCGGGGTGCCTCAGGGTTTGGTCTTGGGCCCGGCACTGTTCAATGTATTTGTGAGTGATATTGCTGAAGGACTGAATGGAAAAGTCTATCTTTTTGCAGATGACATGAAAATTTGCAACAGAGTGGACTCCCCTGAGGGAGTGGATAACATGAGGAAAGATCTACAAAAGCTGGAAGAATGGTCTCATGCATGGCAGTTAGGATTTAATGCGAAGAAGTGCAGTATCATGCACTTGGGAAGCAGAAATCCAAGGGAAATGTACACGATAGGGGGCGAGAAGTTGGCGTGATTATTTCTGAGGATCTCATGGTGGCAAAACAGTGCAACAAGGCAGTGGCAAAAGTCAAGAGGATGTTGGGCTGCATAGAAACACTACTGCTGGCACTCCTTGACAATCTCCTCAGGGGTCTCGAAAACAAAAATGCTATGTTCATACTTATATTCATTGACATTTCAGCTGCATTTGATACAGTTCACCACAGCACCCTCTTAAACCGTCTTGCCTCCATAGGTATAGCAGGGACCCCCCTAAAATGGTTTGCATCATATATATCCAATAGGATGCAACAAGTTCAGTTCAACAATGATAAAGCTGATGCCTTCCCCCAAACCCAGGGGATTCCTCAAGGGTCTGCCTTATCATCTCTCTTTTTCAATTTGTATATAAAACCGGTCTGCGAGATCTTTCAGAAACGCAACATCAATTACCACATCTATGCCAACGATGTGATGCTGTATACGCACCTTGACATAACACAACCAGATTTCACTCCACTAGAAGAATGCCTTGACATGCTCCAATCATGGCTTCAACAAAACAACATGTCAATAAACCACAAGAAAACAGAGGTCATGTTTATCTCCAAGAAAACCAACTTCATTCCGCCCACCACGGTCACCCTTAACAAAAACATATATAATACGAAACCTGCAATAAAATATCTAGGAGTCCTACTGGACTGCATCCTTAGGATGGATAAACACCTCCGAACAATCAACCGAGCCATTTTTTACAAACTGAGAGTTCTGCAACCACTTCGCAATATCCTCGGAAAATCTGACTTTAGGACTGTTGCACAAGCTCTCATTATTCCCCACCTGGACTACTGCAACGCCATTCTGCAAGGGCTTCCAAAGAACACCCTAAACATCTTGCAAATGGCTCAAAATGTTGCTGCAAGAGTCATCATGGAAAAGAAAGTCACAGACCACATAACCCCAGTACTAATGGAACTGCATTGGCTCTCAGTGGCCGCTCGCATCATTTTCAAACTTCTCATAACAACGTTTAAACTCATCCGTAACATCGCACCATCCTACCTTGATAACCTAATCGCTATTCAACCACACAACAGGAACAGAAGAACCATAAATCTCAACGCTCTCTATGTTCCGTCCAGCATAAGAGCTGTCAAAGCAGAAACAAGCAATAGGGCATTCACATATACAGCACCAATCTACTGGAACCAGCTCCCACACGAGTTGAGACTCACAAACAACTTGAGTGAATTTAGAAGGAAACTTAAAACCCATTTATTTCAGACCCACTACAACCTGACCTAAGTGCAATACTCTACCTCAACCAGATGACTTTTGCCTGCCACGGCGGCATTTGGAATACTGGCATGTAATCATGTATAAATTGTATATTTTGGGCCCCTCCCACACTATTGCAATCAAATGTATACCCAGATCTGTGTGCCCCAACTAAATGTATATTGTATCCAATTGATTCTCCTGTGTTATGTAAATCATTGCCTAATCGAAATGTAAATCTAAAAAACTCACTGTATTGTACGATACATTATGATTCTGTAAAGTAAACCACTGCTGATCGTAGGAAGCAGCGGTATACAAATGTTTACTAAATAAAATAAAATAAAATAAATACAAAGAGGATTTACCAGCAGAAAGGAAGAGGTACTAATGCCACTGTATAAGTCACTGGTGAGGCCTCACTTGGAATACTATGTTCAGTTTTGGAGACCATATCTCACAAAAGATGTAAAAAGACTGGAAACGGTTCAGAGGAAGGCGACCAAAATGATTTGGAGCCTGGGTCAGAAGCCTTATGAGAAAAGACTTGAAATTCTAAATATGTACGCTCTGGAGGAGAGGAGGGATAGGGGAGATATGATTCAGACCTTTAAATACTTAAGGAGAATTAATGAACAAACAAACCTCTTACAAAGACGGGGAAGCTGTAAAACTAGAGGGCATAATATGAAGCTGCAAGGGGGTAAATTGAAAGGCAATCTCAGGAAATACCTTTTCACTGAAAGGGTGGTGGATGCTTGCAATGCCCTCCCGATGGAAGTGGTGGGAAAATGCAGTGGCAGAATTCAAAATGGCATGGGACAGACACAGTGGATGCCTTTACAGCAACAGGATAAAATCAAATTAAACGTAACTATCTAACTTTTCAACAAACAGGGGTGTCCTACACAGAGCAATGGGTTCACCCCTTAACAAAGACATAGGGAGGGATGACTTGCACTGAGCGGCAGGTGCACCTACTCTTGCCATCTTACTGGGCAGACTAGATGGACCATACTGGTCTTTATCTGCCATCATTTATTATGTTACTATGTATCAGTAGTCCGAATTTTTAAGCATGTATTCTCTGTGACGAGTGTATACGAGAACTCCAGTCTTCCTTAGATACATTCCTCTACCAGGCCACAGCACAGCCACCTTGGCACATGCATGCATCACAGGGGGATGAAAAGAGACCAGTTTCCTAGGGCGGAGTCTCACAGACCCACACTTTTCTTTTTCCCCCTTTGAAAATTCAGAGGCCTGCTGTTGCCATACAGCAGGCCTCTGAATTTTCAAAGGGGGAAAAAGAAAAGTGTGGGTTGGTAGCGAAAGCCGCAGTGGCAGGGAGTGGCAGATTTTAGATATGGGGGAGGGGGGGCAGGCTCGGAGAGGAGGGTCGAGGCAGAGACAGATACCAGACCTGGACAAGAAACAGGGAGAAGGGAGGGCATATGCAGGATGCAAAGGGGGTGTGGGGGGGGGGGCTGTGGGAGTGGATGATAGCACTGCCTGCAGATGGTCAGGATCCCTTGCGTCGTCGTCAGTCAAGGAAAGAAATGGAGCCAGAAAGGTAAGGGATTGTAAAGGGGTGGAGGAAAAGAAAGGTGGTGAAGGGAGACAAGAGACGAAAGGGAGAGAAAGAGAGGAGGAGAAGAAAGATAACTGAAGAAGGGAGGGATGGACGAAGGGGGAATAATGGAGAAGAGAAAGGAGGGATAGTCGTCTGGAGGCATGCATGTGTTGTGTGAGAGAAGCAGATGAGCAGTGTGTAATTGCGAGCCTTGGAGAAGGATGTGTGTTAACAAGATGGGAATGAGCTGAATTTGAGGGAGAGAGAAGAATGTGTGTGAGAAGGAGTGGGGAAGGGAAACATGAGTAATTCCCATGAAATAAAGTAAAGAAACAAACAAAGTAATAAATGATAGAAAAGAAATGGGAGGTTGAGAATAAAATCAGCAAGAGGACTAGAATGGAAATATTTAGAAGAAAGTCTGACAGACTGGGTAAGAGAAGAAAGAAATATAAAAATCAGAGTAGAGAAGAAATGCAAACAAATGATAAATAAATGCTGCTAAGCATATCCCCAATTATCTCCGCTAGATGCCCTGATGCTAGCTACTTAGAATTAGGACGTATCGTTGGCCTTCTGGGGATGACACCAGTCACTAACTGGGCAGCAGCGATATTGCACCTCTGCCCGATTAGCACCTGAGGGTAAAAGATAGGCAGAGCAAAAGCTGGCCTATCTCTACCTGTTCATTTTTGTGATAAAGCACAATCCAAACGGGCGTTTTTGCAGAGTGAGGTGTACTGTCTCAATTAAATGTCCAATTCACTCTATAAGTATCAAACCCCTATCAATCATGATGGGTAACGTTGATTAAAATAATAAACTAACTTCACTTTCAATAACTATGAAGAAATCACTTAAATAATAATGCAGAATAGTCTCAGACTCCTCGGCACTATTTTTACTGACTTTCAACTTGTCAGAACGATCAGTGCCCATCTGCATCAATGACCACTCAAATGCAAGTCTTCTTCTAATCTAGTATATTCTTATATGAAAAAATGCTTGTCTTAATATGTATGTGTCTTCTTCACACTTCTTCTTCCCAATGCCTTCTACCGGCGCCTCATCGTGTTTCACTCGCCTGAGTTTCTTCATGGATCATTCCACAAACGTGTTTTAGAAGAACCGTTCTAAAAAAGTGAAGTGGTGTGTCAAATAATTTCCTAACAATTTATCAACGCAAAATCACACAGATCTGTTATCCTCTCTAATATGTAGAAACAATCCACCTAGATGTGAACGCTACATACCCCTATGTTCCACCGAGGGAACAAAAAATAAATATCTCATACCTTGATGCTGCACACGTCTTGCTCCTAATCAACTGACTGCTATCCAAGTTGAAATGACGCTGTGCATGCGGATCAGTTCCTACCCCCCACTCTTATGTTATTTAACTCCTTCTCCTTCAAAAGTCGCATAAAATGCCGAGTGAGGGAGGCACCTTTAGTACAACATTGTGTGGACACCGGGCACCTGTTCTCTGAGTTGAGAAGTTTTGCGATAGAACAGGTGAACGCGGGGAGAGCTGGACGATCACGTGAACAAACATTAATTGTGCAAGAACAGCGGTGGATATTTAACTTAAAATCTACAATTTCGACTGGGTTAAATAACCAAATAGAATGGGGGGCCGTGTCTGAGTTACTAGAGGAGGAACCCTGGTAAAATGACATGTCATTGAAGGAGGAGGAGTTAAATAACATAAGAGTTGGGGGTAGGAACTGATCCACATGCGCGGTGTCGTTTCAACTTGGATAGCAGTCAGTTGATTAGAAGCAAGACGTGTGCAGCATCAAGGTATGAGATATTTATTTTTTGTTCCCTCGGTGGAACATAGGGGTATGTAGCGTTCACGTCTAGGTGGATTGTTTCTACATATTAGAGAGGATAACAGATTTGTGCGATTTTGTGTTGATAAATTGTTAGGAAATTATTTGATACACCACTTCACTTTTTTAGAACGGTTCTTCTAAAACATGTTTGTGGAATGATCCCCTGAAGAAACTCAGGCTATCTCTACCTGTGGCAGCTAACCAGGCAGCAGCTCAATATCGCCTCTGCCCAGTTAGCTTCTGCGGGCTTGTGTGCTTTGCGGCGACTCTGGATATTCAATGCCAGGGCCAAATATGAACCCGGCATTGAATATCCGAGGTTAAAGGTCGGTAGCAATGACTGTGTGCCATTGAAGCGCATAGTCGTCCCAGAAGACTATCGGGCCCATAATGTATAAAGTAAAATAAAGCATAGAAAACAGATGAAAGAAATGGAGGTGAAATCAGAACAAAGGATGAAGAACAAGAAATACAAAGGTTTGAAAACATCTTATTGAAAACAAATTATTAATGTATTGGAAGTAAATTGGTAGACCAGAAATTCCAGGCAATGGAGGCCTTAGGATTGTTCAGACCCTGTGCAAGAGACTTGTTAAAGACCACTTAGGAACAGTTTTGATAATTTTATATCAGTTTCACCTTGTTCAAACAATAAAACTGCAATGGAATTTGTGTCATGAATCTTGAAAGAATTCAGTAAATAATTGAGTGTCAGAATGCAAATGCACTTTGCAAAACCTCCATCTAAGATATGAGGCCCCAAGCAGTTGCCTGATTTATCGCACCCTAAATCCATCACTGGTTCTGTAGTTAGCATCGGATAGAAGGAAGAAGAATACTGTCCTTTCTTGGGTGCTCTAGCATGAGTTGAGCTTGGTGTATACGATTCCAATGTTCTATTTAATGGTAATATATAACATGTAATATGATATACAGTATAGTAACGTTATTGCCTCATTAGATCAGTGCTATACGGCATTAGTAGCTGTAATAGCACAGGATAAAACTGGAGTCTTTGTAGGTTGTAGAAATAGAGTATTTTGTCAGGATCCTTTTTCTAGGTGAGGACATTTATGTGTAAAGTTTGGAAGTTAGTGTTGGCATGGTAGATTTGCTCTAGGTCCTGAGAGACCTTTTGGTAGAGTTTTGTATTACTTCACAATATGCCTGATACTAAGAGGGTTTATGTTGCTGTTACTCAGATGACACTATGGAGGATTAGATTATTAAATTATGTTAATCCACTAACAGTGTTCTTTGTGAGAGTTACATTCTTATTTGTTCCCCTGTTCTGATGTGACTAATTTATTTGTAAACCGCTTTGATCTTGTGAGAAGGCGGTATATAAGAGCACATAAATAAATAAATGTCCTAGCTTTACCCTGCACTGGTTTTTGAAGGAGGTGCTTGGGGAGGGGTTTTATGGATACAGAATATATGTTTGGATTTAATATTTAATATTAATGTTCCATGTAAACATTGTTTAACCTGTTCAAAGTTCTATGTACACCACTTTGACCCCTGTGAAAAGCGATATAAAAGTTCAGCCAAATAAATAACTAAATATAATATGGGGGAGAATATGTGTGTTGGAGGATTGAGGAGAGGATTGTGATTTAATGGGGGTCGAAAAGTGCAACATTTTGTACCCCCATCTTCTCCCTCCACCCCAATGTAGCCAGCAGGTGCTAAAGCTTGCATTGTTGCTATCACTGCAGTTATTTTGGAGGGTGGGGCAAGTGGTGTGGCAAGGGACAGGGCAAGGGAAGAGCACAGGTACGACATGTGGTGGGTTTTTCTCTTTCAAAAAATTGGCAACCCTACCCATATCCTTTATGCTGGAATCAGGACCGAACCAAGGTCTTTGCGAGTGGTGCGGCCACACGGGGCGTAAGTACAGGGGCTCTGATATCATTACTGGGCTTCCAGGAAGCTCAAAAAGAGTGTGTTACTACATGTGGCTGGGTTGGAAGAGAGGCTCCAGATTTGTTAGTCGCACAGGGTGTATTTCTAGCTTGGTATGGTCCTGGTGGGAACCTTCCTGCTACTGGAGATCTTGACCTATATGTGCGTAAAAGTATGTGCATTTTTCTATTTCATATGAACTTTATCCCTAGTAAGAGGAAGGGTTTTCATATAAATTAGCAGGGGTAAATATATATAGGCACTTTTTCTAGGATAATTTTCAAAAGGAAAGTTCGTGTTCTTTTATTTTAAGATACAATTGTGGTCAACATTATTGGCACCGTTGCTGTTCAACCCCTTAATGTCCAATATCTTCTAAAAAAGTGGCCAGTGAAATGGCTTTGGACTATATATGTGCACATGTTTGAGACATAAAAGAATCAAATAAAGCAAGACCAATTAAAAAAGGAACTAGTAGAAACCAAATTCCCATTGCAGTAAAATTAGATGTACCTATGATCAATTGTCAATATTCACATGAATTGAATCAACCAATGAATGATGGCTCTAATGTTTAAAATGGCCACATTTGAGTCCTGTTCCATTTTCAGAATGGTGAAGACAAGAGAGCTGCCTGAGACCATCAGAAAAGCCATTATCACCAAACATGAAACTTCAAAGGGATACAAGACCATCTTCAAAGACCTTGGGATTCCTGGATCTAGAGTTTGCAATGTTATTACGAAGTCTTCTGTTCATAGAACTGTCAAGAACCTCCCAGGAAGTGGTGGGAAGAGGAAAAGTAATAAAAAAAATCTTTGAAGGTTAATGTGATCTGTTGGAAAAACACCATATACAACAGCCAAAGAGCTTAAAGTTGATCTGAAGCAATCTGGAGTGGTGGTTTCAACACACATCATATGCCACACACTAAAGAAAGAAGGACTTCATGGGCAAAGGTCAAGGAGAACCCTCTGATCAAAGACAGATATAAGAAAGGTACGCTTGATCTTTGCTCAAACCCACCTTGAGAAACCATAATCGTTCTGGGAAAATATTCTGTGGACAGATGAAACCAAATGAGCTCTTTGGCAATTCAGACCAGTGATACATTTACAGGTGAAGAAATGAAGCTTATAAGGAAAAAAAAACACTCTTCCTACAGTTAAATATGGTGGAGGTTCCATAATGTTGTAGGGCTGTTTTGCTGCCTCAGGTACTGGAGGTCTGGAATGTATTAAAGGAAGCATGAAGCCAGAGGACTACCAAAGTTTTTTGGAGCGAAATGTGCTACCTACTGTCAGAAAGTTAGGTCTGGGTCAAAGGTCATGACAATGACCCAAAACATACATCCAAAAGTACAAAACAATGGTTAAAAAAGAAAAAAATGGACTGTTTTAAACTGGCCAGCAATGAGTCCTGATCTCAATCCAATCGAGAACCTTTGGAAAGAGCTGAAATCAGCCACAGGTAAAAGGAATCCTGGAAACATTCATGAGCTGGAACAAATTGCAGTTAAAGTTTGGGAGAAACTACCAGCAGACAGATGTGCGAAACTTATAGATGGCTACAAGAAACGTTTGGAGGCTGTCATCACTGCCAAGGGTTGTGCAACCAAATATTAGTGAAGGGTGCCATTAATCCTGTCCAGGTTATATTTTTTTTTTTTCTCAGAAATTATATGTCCATGTTGCACAGATATCTTTTTTGTTGTTGGATACCTTTGAATGTACTATGAAAGTATTATGATGACATACAGTTGGAATATTTCCAATTATTTCTCAAGATATTGTACACAACTACTACCACTACTATTAATCATTTATACAGTGCTACAAGTCATATGCAGTGCTGTATAGATACATATAAAAGACAGTCCCTGTTCTCAGCTTTTGCAGTCTAATCAAGACAATAGTTAAGAACAAGGAAACAATCAGGGAAAGGTAAGGAGAAACAAGGAGAACAGGAGAACAAGGGATCAGGATCTTAAAGCAGCTTCAAAGATGTGAGCTTTTAACATAGATTTGAAAAGGGGTAGACGTGAAGCCTGATGAACAGATTCAGGTAGTTTGTTCCAGGCATATGGAGCAGCAAGGTGAAAGGATCGAAGTCTGGAGTTCGCAGTGGAAGAAAAGGGCAAAGAGAAAAGCAAGCCAGTGGAAGAACGGAGTTCCCGAGGAGGAGTGTAGGGAGAGAGGAGAGAGGAAAGGTAGCGAGGAGCAATAGAGTGAATACACTTACAGGTCAAAAGGAGATGTTTAAATTGGATACAGAAATGGAAGGGAGCCAATGAATTAATGAGTAGAGGGGTTATATGAGTATATCAGGCTGGCAGAAGATTAGCTGCAATGCAGAGTTCTGAACAGATTGAAGGGACATACTTACAATGCAAGGGTGCCAATAATGTTGACCATGACTGTACCTGAAAAGCCCAGAAAGTAAAAGAATCTTCATGCACTTTTCATGGAGCAGTTACAAATTTTTCTCCTAAGGGGTAATTTTATAAACTGTTTACATATATAAATGCCTTATCGAATTACCTCCTAACAGGTGAATTTATTGTTGAAAAGTGCTTGATTTTACACTTTCTGGATTTTTCAGTCATCACAGAGTAAAAGACCTCACGCGCTTTCCCTGGAATGATGCACATACTTTTTCCCACATGTGCTGGTTGTGGCCTTAAAACATTCTAAGGGTATAGAAAAGATAAAGAATTAAATTGTTAGGGTAAGGCCACAAAGGCCCAACTAGGATTTGAACCCTGGCTACCCTGTTCCTAAGTCACTGCTTTAGCTATTGTGCTATTAGTCATCCCTGTTTAGGAGCTATATTCTGGGGACATCTATGCTAATGTCTCCATTGCATTCATATAGGGCACATCCATGTTTCTAAAACTGTGCCTGAACATGCACGTGCCTGCTTTTTGTTTTTCTGATGTTCTGGCTTTGAAGTCCCAGATTGCACTTGGATTTTCTTTGTAAAATGTGCCTTTAAGCTTTCAAAAGGTTGAATGGGAATTAGACATTAAAGAGGTAATTCTAGAAGGGATGGCTAGGTTGATGTGCTTGTCTATGGGTAGAAATCATTATATTCTATTGGTTGACATGTCTAACTCACCTCTTACATGCATAAAATGTCCAGTCGCCATTCTAAAAGTACAAATGTTGGGCCAATTGCATGTATGTTCAGTGTGGGTATGCACATGGGTGGAGGGTGTACTTACATGCATATTGCATAAAATACAGCTGAACATGCATAAAATAGGCACAGCCATTTACTCTCACCCTAGAGTTCCTGCAAGTGACTGTGGCTTTATTTGCCTGTATTAGCAGCCACTTACACTGCTATTCTATAAGGTCAAATTTGTGCTGATTTCACTTTCTGGAATAAACACAAATAGCGTGTGTAAAAACACATGCTAATCCAGCAGCCTCTTGCAGAATTATCCTCCACTGGGTTGGGGGGGGGCGGAATTTTATAAGGAGCTGCGTAAAGATACGTGCCATCTACATGTGTAAAGAATGGTACAACATGAGATGGGTAAAAAGACCATGATACTGGATTCCACTTCTAAACTCTCACCTGCCATCTATGCATTTACTGTTGAATGGATTTTATTGATCTCAGATCAGAAGAAACCAAACTATAACAATTACTGAAAATATTACACAAGACGATCAGGGACTTTGTTATGTCTTCCCTTAAGCTTAGAGCTGCTGAATATAGATGCCTGGCTGAGCACAAACGTGCACTCATAGTTTAATCATCTGGATGCTGAAAGTAGGTGCCTAAACATTTAGACTATGGGGCATGTTTACTAAACTGCACTAGCCTTTTGTATGTGGCATGTGGTCGTGGGTGATAGATATACACGAGTTAAGTGCGTGACTTGTGCACTGCCTGTTGTGGACGTGTTTAACGTGACCCCAGTGGATAACACACTCAACTGGACTCCAGCGTGCTCTGGTGGCTTCGCAAATGAAGGTAACATCGCCCATAGAGGTGACGTTAACTGCCCTGCGTGCCCTGCACCATGGAGAGTAAAGATGTGCTGTCACTAACCACGCTTTGCAGACACATCGGTGATGCACTCCTATTCTGCCCATTTCCCTCCATGCTGAGCGCTATGCAAATAGTGTAGAAATAACCTTGTGCTGTCTGTTTAGCATACATTCTGTTAACAAAGCCATTACCATGGGCTCAAGCTGGCATTAACAGCTAGCATGACTCAATAAACATGCCCCCTGTGTTTGGCTAGCTGCTCCAGATTATACCTGGTTTTCCAGGGCCTAAATCAAATGCATAGTCTATGCATTTAGGTGCCAAAACCCCTTGTTTCTCGGTGGATTGTGAAAACCATTGTGCTTCTCTGAGTTTGGCTATTTGGTTCTGCTTTTTTAGTCTTTTTCAAAACTGAAAGCACAAAGGATTAAAAGATATATTTTAGAGCATCTTTGTTTTTGGAGAACAGTGATATGTGCACGCAATACACTATACTATGAGTATACCCAGGAGTGCATTTTTATTCAAGAAAGACACGTAGAAGCTTCTATAATGTTAAATCTCATTCAAATGATATGGTAACAGGATCCTCTGCAGGCTGTGATTCTTTTCAGTGGGCCCACATAGGACATATGCATAGATGATAGCTTTATGGATACAACCTTCAGTACGATGTAGGAGGAAAGTGAAAAACTCAGATCAGAAGTGTTTGTGAGCACAAAGTTTCTTCATCCAATGGCGACTACCTTGGCCCATCTGCAGAAAAGACCTACATGGCTTTGAAAGCCCATAGAAATCATCCTCTTTGCATAAGTCTTTTCTTGTTCCAACAATTTTCTTCATTTGTAGGTCCCTAAGGATTTTCCCCCTATTTTTATAATCATCTGCCCCTCCCCCCCAACAAACCCAGTCTGGTCATTGCAGTGCTAATACTTGGCCAGCGATCATGCAACAGAGCTCCTCTGGGACCTTGCAATCACGGGCCCTGAATCCAGCCTCTAGAGTCAGATGACACTCTTCCCCAAAGGACTGGAGAGCTGCATCTACATATTTCCAGCTCCAACCAACCGGGGGAGTGGAAAGTCCAATATAGGGATCAAACCAGGGACCTTCCACATGGCTGGTGGTCTTTCCCTGTATAATTCTAATTTATTTTTAAATGTATTATTAGTATTTAGCTCATGCCTTTCCAGTGGTAGTACAAGACGAGTCTCATTCAGGTATGTAAGCATTTTATGTTTATTTTTCATTGGGGTACATAGGCCCAGTATCTAATGTTGGCATGGAAAGAAAGGCCTCACGTAGCCTGAAAGGAATCCATATTTTTTCTCCAAAACCTATTTCAGCTGTTAGAACATTCCTGTATAGCATTAGAGGAAATCTAGTTTGAGCTATAGAAGGTCCGGAGTAATTTTATGACAAGATGTCTAGGCAGAAAAGACACATAAGCGCATATGTTGTGTCTGTTTATAAAGGCAACAGATCTGCCTGTGAGAATTTCTAAAACCGTCTACTGGGAAGCTTCTGCACAGTTACTTCTGCTTGGATGCAGAAATTACTTTATGTATTTATGAGCTGGTAGAATCGGTACATGTGTGTGTATCTTATAAAATACACACACATGTGCGTAGAAATCCTTTCTATAGGCATAGGTAGCTTATCCCCATAAAGGACACAATAAAATGTAATGATATAAATACCTACAGGAAGCCTTTTGTCCTCATTTGACTAATAATGCAGTTTAAACACCTTTGTCAAGAAATACATGATTGCTCCTTCATAGCACATATGGAGAATGAAACATTGCTATTGTTCCCACAGAAACGAACCAACTCTGATGCTTTTAATTAACTAGCAGAAAAAATAGAGAGTGAATGAAATGAGCTCTGCTTAAAAACTGCTAATTATGACACCCTGTTGCTTATTCAGTTAACATGTTTTTGCAAAATTACTCATTGCTGCCTGGGGAAGAACATTCTAAATCCTGACAAAGTTAAAGCATGTGACTGGGACTCTGATCACTCGACTTACCCTGTAAAGCAGTATGCTGACACAGTTATGGCTTGTTCTGCTGTGGCCCAGCAGAGATTCCCATAAGAACAAACATCTAGAAAACAATTCTGATTTGTCTCATGTCAATACACTGAAAACGTAGGCCTTTCAGACCCGAAATGAATGTAATGATGGGAAGTAACCCATATTGCCTCTCCTACCGATACTCTTTATTAGACTGAAGCTGAATCACAAGCTGTAGGGTTAATACTTTCCAAAACCCTCATAGAGATACTAAATAAAGCCTGACATGAGTAATTTGAACGGTGATAGCTTCATGGGTACAGCCTATAGTACAATGTAGGAGGAAAGTGAAAAACTCAGACCACAAAATCATGTTTGTGACCACTGATTCATTCTAGTAGAATGTGCAATGTTTCGCGGAGCAAGATACATGTGGGGCTTCTTGTTAAAAGAAATATATGTGGAGGGTAATATTATAACACAATGCCTAAGCTGAAAGTCCAAGACGGTGCCTGTTTCATCCCTAAAGGCAACCAAGGTTGCTCTGTGCCTTTATAAAGTAGCCACACATACTGTAATAAGCCTCAGAAGTGCAAAGATTTACACATAGTCTGAAGATGATGTAATTGTGAGCATGCGTTCTATCCCTGTAAACATCTATTTTACAAAATGATGTGCATGCATTGCAACTTTGCCTCTACTTTGCCCAAAAAAATACTCCTGGGAATGACTGCACGCTCTTTGTAAGTGTAATCTTCGGTCTGTGTTATTTCTATATGCTCTTTTTCGCTTTGATATGGATAAAGTCTTGCATTGTTTGTTTGACAAACCATGTAAATGCCTTGGAATATCAGGCCCATGTAGTCTTATGATATTGCAAGGCATTTACATGGTTTACAGACCTGTAAACCGTGTAAAAGCTCCTAAGTGGGATATTAAGTGGAGCTAACACAGTCAGTGCCGCTGCTGAATATCTCCGTGTAATGCCGCTATAACTCCTGGTGCTACCCGCTTAGCTTCAGGGAATGTCGAGGGCATTCCGGAGTGTAGCGGAGGTGGAGCTGATAGCAAACCAGCCGTTGCCCGGTTTGCGATCTGCGCTGAAAGCCAGGCAAGGAAACCCTGGCCTAACTTTCACCGTGTATTGCTAACCAGGCAGCAGCTCAATATCGCTGCTGCCTGGTTAGTTAGTGATCGGGCTCTGTGGCAACCCCAGATATTCAATGCTGGGGCTGTATATGACCCTGGCATTGAATATCTGGGTTTAATGTTCAGCACTGACGGCTAGCCGCTGTAATCGTGCCAGCTACCGGTGCTGAATATCAGACCCTGTAAGTTTAAGGGTAATTTTGGAATCTCTGTTCATGCTTTGGACAGCTGTAAATGGGCATAGAGACATCCAAAGCACAGAGCCATCTCCAGTGCCATTTTAAAAGCCGGGCTTTTGGATGTCCCCATCACGAGGACGACCAAATCTGAATGGAGGTATGGCAGAGGCATGGCCAGGGCATTGCAAAGAACCCGGGCATCCCCCACCTGATCTCAGAAATGTCCTGGACGTCCGGAGTTGTGCCTAAGGTTATTCCTTCTCCAGGCATGAACAAGCATCTAAAATATACTCATTTTGTTAGACAAATGTGTGGAGGATGTGGAGAAGGAGCTACACTAACACTTCCTTTATTGTACGGTATGTTTATGAGCACTGACGGGGAATGGGGGCTCATGATTTGGATGCGTTACACTGCTGGATGTCCCCTTATGCTGGCTTGTATGAGATGGACGACCTTGCCTCACACTTTCCTAAGGGGAGGTCTATGTGGCCGCTGGCATGGATGACCACACTGGGGATGTCTATGTTCCTGAAACTGGCCAGAGACATAGATGTCCCTGGCATTTTTTGTGCACATTCTGGCCTGGATGTCCCCGATTTGACTAGGATATCCTTTCTAAAATGCCACTTTTAATGTGAGATTTAAAGGCACATTTTAGAAAAGACATGAAGATCAGAAATATGAAGTCGAGGTTGTGTTGTTCACAGTTCTGGCGATATTTTAGATCAGGCTCCATATTTATCAGAGCCTTTGCAATAAAGCTCCCTATACAAATGTAAGCAACAGATTTCACAACCTACATGAGGAATTTATACATGTATAGCAGCTGTTTTGCAAGCCTCCTTGTATAAATGTCGACAAGTAATGGCAATTGCCTCCATATCTATCTAATTTACCTTTGGAGGAATAAATAAACAAGGGAGGATTAAGGATGATAACCCCCTAAACCCTCCTGTAGAGCGTTGGCCAAAGAGAGCACTCTGGTATAACCTTAACATGCCAGAGAGCACGTGTAAAAGACGATGTTTACAATTCTGCTAATACTCATCCCCTATATGAAATGCAGAAAACATACGTAGATTTTTGACCTGCCCCAGCCACTCCCTAACCATGCCCCTGACATGCCTCCTTGCAATGTCTGCATAGTAAGCATATGTAAATTCATCCCTTTCTGAAATGTCCATGTCCATGTGGTGCCATTTCCAACTGTAAATGCTTGATTTTACAAATGGAAATCACAAATAAGGCTTCTAAAATAGCCTCCTAAGTATATCTGTTTTAATGTAATGTGAAGGCACATTTTAGAAAGACCATGTAGGAGAAATTTGGGATGACCAAATTGGAACATGTGAAAAGTAGTGGGAGGGGTGGCAAAGAAGGTGGGCATGTGTAAGAACCTTATAAAATTGGTCTGTCTCCACCCTGAAAGATACAAGTGACTGCCACATAATGGCACATAAAGGATGCAGGTAAATGGAGCTCACTCTGAGGAGAAGGATGTTACCAGTGGTGTGCCGCAGGGATCTGTCCTTGGTCTGATTTTTTTAACATCTTTGTTAGTGATATAGCGGAAGGGCTGTCGGGTAAGGTTTGCCTTTTTGCGGATGATACCAAAATCTGCAATAGAGTAGACACCCAGGAAGGTGTAGATAACATGAGGAGGGATCTAGCTAAGCTTGAAGAATGGTCTAGAATCTGGCAGCTGGGATTTAATGTTAAAAAATGTAAGGTCATGCATTTGGGCTGCAGCAATCCAAGGGAGCAATATAGTATAGGGGGTGAAGTACTTTTGTCCACTAAAGAAGAGCGGGACCTAGGCATGGTTGTGTCTGATGATCTTAAAGTAGTTAATCAGGTAGAAAAGGTGACGGCAAAAGCTAGAAGGATGCTTGGGTACACAGGGAGAGGAATGACAGCAGAAGAAAGGAGGTGATAATGCCTCTGTATAAGTCTTTGGTGCGACCTCATTTGGAGTATTATGTGCAATTCTGGAGACCGCACCTTCAAAATGATATGAACAAGATGGAGTCTGTGCAGAGGGTGGCTACTAAAATGGTTAGTGGTCTTTGTTATAAAGCATATGAGGACAGTCGGTTAAGGATCTTAATATGTATACTTTAGAGGAAAGGTGGGGTAGAGGTGATATGATTGAGATGTTTAAATACATCTGTGGCATAAATGCACAGGAGAGCCTCTTTCGACTGAAAGCAAGCTCTGCTATGAGGGGACATAGGATGAGGGTGAAAGAGGATAGACTCAGGAGTAATATGCAGAAATATTTCTTTACGGAAAGAGTGGTAGATGCGTGGAATAGTCTCCCAGTGGATCTCTACCACCTCCACTGGGAGACTATTCCACGCATCTACCACTCTTTCCGTAAACAAATATATCCGCATATTACAGTATCTGAATTAGAAAAAGCATGGGACAAACATAGAGGATCTCTAAAGGAAAAAAGGGGATCTTGTAGTATTTGATATGGAAGGGTAGACTACGTAGGCCATGTGGTCTTTTTCTGCCATCATGTTGCTATGTAAAACAGGAACGTGCTGAGTAATGGCTCAAACACGTGCAGTTTTCGCCCATACTCAGAGTCTTTCACATGTCAGATATAAATGTCTGCCATTTTGGGTACATAGACATGTTGGCAGCACAATTTCAGAATGCACCCATGGATATCTCCCCCTTTGCATGTCCCAGCTTGCCATTTCGTAAATGGAGATGCACGGGAGCCAGAAGAAATGCCTTTGCACATAGTAGCACATTTTTTGGAATTAGCGAAAAATATTGCAAGAGTAAGGGGATATTTCTCTCTTCACCTTATAGTTGTTGGTTTGCTGAAATGAGCACCTTTTAGAGTCATATTCGTTCCCTGGAACAGGTATAGCCAAAGACATCTCTGACGGTGATTTGAGCCATGCAGCACTGATATTAAATCAATTGCACATGTGGATCTTTTTTGTCCCACCTTGGGCACACCTCTGTATGACTTGGATATGATCATGCCAGACATATGTATATTCATGGCTTTCAAAAACGCCTCATGGGACGTCCATGTGATTTCAGTGTCTGTATGGGCATTTTCAGAAAATGAAATAAAAAATAGGGCTTCTAAAATGACCGCCTCCCCTATTATATTTACTTGTCTTAACAGATTGCATATGTAATATTGTAGTCCACAAAGAATTTTATGATCTGCAATATAAAAAAAATATTAATCATTAAACACAGTTTTATAAAAGGCTTCTTCCTTGTGTAAAAAAAACAGCTTTATACATGAAAAAATCTTTATGAAGTTACCCCATAAGGGGGCAATTTTCATACTACCTGCATAGTAGCAAGATTCATGGATACATTTTACTTGGACATTTTACAATGAACATCGCATAAGGAAACAGTATCACTACTACAATTCTCCTCTAAATGGTCTCAAATCTTCCCTCACAAGGCGCCTTCCATTAATGCAGAACACCACAGTAAAGTTATTACATCATGCACAAAATAGGATCATGTCACTCTTTTATGAATAGCGGAACACCAATATCCAGAGCACTTGCCTAATTTTATTTTATTTTATATTTATTACATTTTACAATACACCAAAGAAACCTTGGGATGGAAACACATTCCATTATCACATGATATAAAAGGAAAATTTCTTACATTAATCAAAATAATATAGTTAACAGAATGTATAATTAGTACAAAATTAATGAGAGATCCAAGATTAACAACACAGTGGAAGATGGCAAAAAAAGGGGAAAGGCTACATAGTACTTGGTAGGAAATACTGGCAAAGCATACCTTAAATAGCCCAAATGATTCCACAGAATTATCCCTGCAGCCTCTGAGCATCCAGAAAGAAATGTAATTGAGAGGGCTCAATGAAATGATATGTTCTATTTTTATAAATGAGTACTCATTTTACAAGGAAATCTTAATTGGAACTTTGTACCCAAAGCCAAAGCCTCGACGCAAAGCTCCAAAAACATCTTCCTCCTGACCTGTGTCCACTTGGACACATCTGGGAAGATCTGGATTCTACCACCCATAAAGGAAACATTCGATTTATCTTGAAAAAATATAGAAGAAACCAAGAGTGTAACTCTAGTCTCAACCATCTCAGTCGATTGCTCCAACAATTCAGACAGGTTCCTCAAGTCCAAAGATTCGGATGAAATATCCACCAAGGGGGCATCGGCTTTCCGGGAAGCATCCTTAGATATACCTGGGGGAAGAAAATAGATCTTCTGGAGAGGGGGAAGTCCAGAATCAGGGTATTATTGTAACCAGAATGAAAAAATGTATTTTTTTTACTTGTCCCGGGAGGCTCTGAGGGTGCCCTGAGTGCTCTGTGGTGCTCCGGGGTGCCTCAGACTCTTTCTGGGCAGTGGATGGCTGCTGTTTTTTTTTTTTTATGTTGGGGCTGCTTGGCAGCCTGTTTTTAGGAGGCAGCAGGGTTTTAAAATGTAATAAAAGTTGAATCTGGGGCTGCAGGAGCCGCTCTGGGGCAGAGGAAGGCAGGCAGCAAATGTTGGAGCAGCCGCGTGTGCAAGACTGACCCCAGGAATGCGGGGAGGTGTGCCCGTGGGTGATTGGTGCAGCCGCGGCTTTACATGGTTGCTCCGATTGCTTTAGGGTTGCCAACTTTTTCACCGAGAAAAACCCGACACCTGTGGCTTGCCATGCTCCACCCATTCTCCGCCCCTAGTCCCACCCCTGCCCCGCCCCCAGCCCCACACACAAAAATTACCGAGGATACGTGTAGGCTAACTTCCTTGGTCAGATAATAATTAAACTGGGAACCCCAAAATCCAAACATGAAATGTACAACACTGGAGAAATAAAACTATAAAGTAATTTCCTCTTGCACTAAACAAAAACGCAAAGATGTTAGCAATACACACTTCCCAGACCAGACAAATTCCAGTTAATAAATTCAAAATAAAAAGTATTTTTCTACCTTCTGTTTGGGCATTTTTTCAGTTGCAATTGCTCCAGTCACTTTCTTCTGGTTTCTTCGAGTCTTCTGCGAGCTATCCATTTGTCCTTTCTTCTCTTTTAGATGTTTTCCATTCTCTCTCTATTTCTGCTTTAACATACTGATTGTTTCCCTTTTGCTCTTTCCCCCAATTCTTTCCTTATTCCTTTATCATCCATTTAAATTTCACCCTTCCATTTTCAAGCCCCTCTTACTCTCCCAATACCCAGCCCATCATAGACTTTTCTTCCACACAAAATATTTTTCCCCCTCTCCATTCTCATTCCCCATCCATTCTAGTCCTCTCCCAAAATCAGTTCCCTTATAGTTCTAGACCCACCCAGCATCCACTCCCTTCTAGTCCCATTCTCCCATGCCCCACATCAGCCCATTTCCAGTCCTATTCTAGTTCTTCATCAGCCCATTTCCAGTGCTAGCCCTCACATCACAGGCCATTTCCAGTCCTAGCCCCCCCCCCAATCACAGCCCATTTCCAGTCCAAGTCCCCCATCACAGCCTATTTCCAGTCCTAGGCCCCCCCACCATCACATCCCATTTGCAGTCCTAGTTCCCCCCCCCACCATCACAGCCCATTTGCAGTCCAAGTTACCACCCCCCCCATAGCCCTCTTCCAGTCCAGGTCCCCCTCCCCATCACAACCCATTTCTAGTCCATGTCCCCCCCCCATAGCCCTTTTACAGTTCAGGTCCCCCCCCATCACAGCCCATTTCTTTCCAGTCCAGGTCCCCCCCCCCCATAGCCCTTTTCCGGTCCAGGTCCCCCTCCCCATCACAACCCATTTCCTGTCCATGTCCCCCTCCCCATAGCCCTTTTACAGTTCAGGTCCCCCCCCATCACAGCCCATTTCTTTCCAGTCCAAGTCCCCCCCCCCCATAGCCCTTTTCCGGTCCAGGTCCCCCTCCCCATCACAACCCATTTCCAGTCCATGTCCCCCTCCCCCCATAGCCCTTTTACAGTCCAGGTCCCCCCCATCTCAGCCCATTTCTTTCCTTTCCTTGTCCCCCCCCCCCATAGCCCTTTTCCGGTCCAGGTCCCCCACCCCATCACAACCCATTTCCAGTCCAAGTCCCCCCCCCATAGCCCTTTTACAGTTCAGGTCCCCCCACCCCCCCCATCACAGCCCATTTCTTTCCAGTCCAAGTCCCCCCCCCATCGCCCTTTTCCCGTCCTGGTCCCCCCCCACTCACCGCCCTTGCTGTCCTTGCCCCCCCCCCCCGACCAGCACTGCGGCTGTCTGAGAGGCTTCAGAGGGAGCCGGGTAAGCTCGCGCGAGGCCCTGGCTCCCTCTGTACAGCCGCCAGCGTGAAGAGCCTTTTCCTTCACGCTGTCGGCTGTACCTGTGAAGCCGCGAATGCTGGGAAAGGTTAAAGGGTATTGCCTTTAACCTTTCCCAGCAATCGCGGCTTTACAGATACAGCCGCCAGCGGGAAGGAAAAGGCTCTTCACGCTGGCGGCTGTACAGAGGGAGCCAGGGCCTCGCGCGAGCTTACCCTGCTCCCTCTGAAGCCCTCCGGTGTGTGAGCCGGCCCTGGGTGGGGTTTTTTTTGGACTTTGGGTCGGGAGAAAAGCCGTTTTTTTGCTCTGGCCGCTCTCGATCTTGCGGCCAGAGCAAAAAAACGGCTTTTCAAGGGCTGGTTTTACATCTGCGCTGGCAGCCGGCCTGGCCGGCTGAAAACCGGCCAGTTGGCAACCCTAGATTGCTTGCTGGGGCAGCCTGGGAGCATTGGGGAGAGTTGCAGCTGTATGCAGCTGTCCCCAAGAAGGAGAGAGAGGCTGCAGTTTCTCTCCTTCTGTCGGGGAGGGTGGTGGCCTTTGCCGTTCCTCCTCCCAATGTAGGAGGGAAATGGAGGGGGGTTCTGGAGGCAAGGAAAGGGCCGTGGAGAGCCTGATTTTAAGGATGGGGATTCCAGAGCCATAGCTGCCAAAGCAGGCTCGATCTATGGAGGGGGTGCCCTGGCATTGCTGGTGAGTTGTGATTGGCCTGATGGAGTCAGGGGGCAGGGTGAAGGCACAGAGACTTCTCTACAGTGACCACAGAGGCCAAATTTAATAACGCGAGCTAGAGGGCCTTGGAATTTGGCCTAGTAGGCCTTAAAGTTTATCGGGGCCACAGAGGGGCCCGAAATTAATTAAAAGGGCCAGGAGGAATGTACAGGAGGGGCTATTGTAGAAAGTGAGCCAATAGGCCCTCATATAAAGAAATCAGACCTTAAAAATGGGGCCGAGTTTAAAATAAATACATTTAAAAATTAAAAATGTGCTTCCCAGGTGGGGAAGAGGCTAAAGAAGACTCAATTTTGGTTTGTGGACTACCGGTAATTAACCCTTTATTAAAAGAATCAGAGGAAAATGAAGCTAGTGGCTTCAGATTTGCATGAAAACTGTGCAGGCTGTATGCAAATGAGGCTCAGAAGCTTCAGAGTGAGGTCAGCCCATACAGAAAAAAAATGATTTTTAGCGATTTTTTAAGTTAAGATTTCAAAAATTTCAAGACTAGAATTCAGGTGCAGGGGTTGTACACTCCATAAAAATGTGTTTTCTTTTTGGAAAAAAAAATGATATGGGTAGCTAGAAAAAGCTTAATTTTTCCTGAAAGGGGGGGGGGGAGGGGGAGGATTTATGCCTTTGAGAAGAAAAACTAATTAGAAACTCTAGTTAAATTTAAGAAAGGTTAATTCTATAATTTGAACCTAATATAAATTTATTGAAGTGATAAAATATGTGTTTATATAGAAAACTAGTTTTGATTCCACAGACCACATTATAAAGTGGCAAAGAAGTGTAGAGATCTATTTTTAAACCCATAATTGTAAGTAAAGATGATGTCTATGAGGTACTCAAAAATAAAAATGTAGATAAAAACTTACAGAAATGTTCTAGAAAAAGTTGAAGTGGTCCAGCTTATATAGAAAGGACGTCCTGAATACTGTTAGAGGGAATCTATAGCTAGTGGTAGAAATTCATATGTGATTTAGAAGATACCGATTCCTAACTGACATGAAAAGGAGTGATATTCTTATATAATACTCCAGGAAACCTTTCAAGCGGTGTCTGAAATTGGAAACTGGTTGACATAGTCTGTAACCGAGGGAGCGCGGACTCGCAGCTCCTCCTACATATAAACTTTCCTTCTTTTCTCCTACATCACTCCTCCCCCCTCCCCCTGCCCCCTTAACCCCCCTCCCCCCAAGGGGACCAAAGACAGACACCACTCCATAATTGGTTCAAAAACTGGTCGCAGCTTTATTAAGCATTAACGCTTAGAAACATCAACTTGATTAACAAAACCCAACTACAACAGCAGAATAATGCATCACCAGCCATATTACTAGCAAGGTAATGGCGCCTCCGCTTTTGTATTCTCATCGCCCCCCCTTAGCCCCTGACTTCGCCATGCCATTAGCAAAAGCCCAGCCAGGGAGTTGTCCGGGTCAGGGGTACCCCACCCCCGGCCCAAGCATATCCTCAGCATCCGGACCCCGGAAACCTCCGGGATCCCCCCGCCCAACTGCGACACCCCTACTGAGCTCCCCCCCCCCATCACCCCAACACAAGGGTGGGAGGGTGGGACACCAGCCAACGCTCCGCGCCTGATCTGACCGGGCCGTTGCTGCCTCAGCACATTGCAAACCCTGCCTCCGCCCAACTTCCAATTCATTGGCTCCCACCCTTCGGCACCAACCGAACCGGGAGCCAATGAATTTAAAGGTCGCACCCGCGGACCTTCTGGCTCCCCCCCCCCACTAATCCTCCTGGCCACCTGGCGTCACCCTCACGGCACCGCCCTGTTACAGGCGGCCGGCGTGGACGGGCCCCGCGGCCTACATTTTTGGAGGTGTTTTACCAAGGAAGTTGAAGGAAATCTCTGCAATTTGTGAGAAATTATTTAGAAAAATCAGTATCTAAAGGAAGTTTATATATTGTTCAGGGAAAACAGATTCACTGAGGAGAATATAATTTGTATGAAAAATCCTGTCAGAGGTCTGAGCTTTAGTGGAATAGAATGTGGAACTTGTGTCTCTTGGGGAAACTGCTTGGTACATATGACCTAGATTGGCCATTGTTGGAAACAGAATACTGGGCTTGATGGACCTTGGTCTGACCCAGTATGGCATATCTTATGTTCTTAATGTTGGAAACTGACAGGCTGTGATGGATGTCACTGAAGCTCTGAATTTCCAAGCTGAGATCCCTTTGCAAACCTTGCTCCTTGCATCCTTCTGAGCAAGGAGAAGGGCATTTCTGAGAGAATTTTGTCTTGTTTTAAGAAGGTAATTGGTGTGTGAGGGTGTTTAGGTTAATAGACAGGGTTATTTAATTAACCTTTATTTTTTTTAGACAGGGACAGTATCACAGTCCATTGAGCTTTCTCCTGATAGACTGTGATCCCTATATTATTCAGGGTTTTGCCTTATTGATTTTTAAAGTTAGGTAGTAAGTTCATCCAGACAGAAGAATTGCTACTGCACACTGCCATCTGAAATGCTGAAGGTCCTGAACAATACACTGGAGATCCTGACATCCAGAGAAATGGGAAAACCTACGAACCCCATCGCAAGAGCGCTGAATAAGAGACATTCGTGAGTCACATGTGTGCATTCACTGAACTGAACACAAAAGTTTCTTAAATAAAAATTGGTTTAAATTTAGTCTGATGTGAAGGAAAGTTTCCTGTTAAAAGGATAATTCCCTCAAACAAATAAACAAGTTTAGAGGAAAAATCCTTTTGATAAAAATATATAGAAAGCAAAGAAGGGTGAAGTACATGAAATCCGAGTTCTAAACTGGTGAAATTTTAACTCAAAAGATTCTTGTGTGAAGAATTTTCTTGTTAAGATTGTAGATGAGAAAAAATAAGCCGTGTGGAGTAAAAACCATGTTGGGAAGTTTCAAATTGTTGTTTCACAAATACAGACAGTGGTGAATTGTTTTATTATCAGTATTTTAAAAAAATGTATTCCTATTATACTGAGACAGGTATTTCAGTATATTTATGGTGTATATTCCTCAGGCTAAAATTGTAACATCACCTTGGTCTGGGTAAACAATTATTTTCAAATTCGAATTTAAATTTCTCGTCTTGTCGATCCTTCACTTAAGTGAGAGGAGAGATAAGTCAAGGTTAGTGAATTTCTGTGAGCCTCCCCCTGTGAGGACTTCAGACTCCAAGGTATCCCTTGGCCCATCGACTACAAAGGTAACATGTCTAGGAGTCTCAATCCTCAGTAACACCCTGCTTTCCACATGGAGGGGGCTAGATTATTAACATTTATAAAGTGCTACTAGACGTACGCAGTGCTATACAAATATAGAAATAGACACAAACTGCTTGAAAAGCTTACAGTCTAGCAAATAGACAAACAATATAGCACAACAATACTTAGAGGAAAGGGAGGAATCAGGAGTTGAAAGCAGCCACAAAAAGGTGAGACTTTAGCATAGATTTGAATAGGGAAAGAGAAGAGGCTCGATGCAAGGGTAAAGGAAGTTTGTTCCAGGCATATTTATTTATTGAATCAGTCTTTGGTTTATATTTCTGTGTTTATTCATTTTTATCTTTTCTATATATTGTTGTTGCTGATTTGCCTCTTTCGCATGCAGCCTGTGTGTCCACTCAGGAATACCTGTAAGGTCTCTCTTCACATGTGCTATGTCACATTTCTTTATTATTTATTTATTTTCCTAATTCACATTATCTAATAGTCTGAGTAGGCTACAACAAAACAATCATAATAAATACATTAATTAAAAGATATTAAAGCATAATGCAATAAATGCAAGACAAAACAATAAATAAAATAAAACAAAAATAAGAATCATTAGGCACGTCTCTGCTAGCTCCTAAATTGGGTCTGACCCTATGATGGATCAAGACATTCACAGGGTAATTTTATAAACTCCCATGTAGTTAATGTATTTTACCATGTGCATATTTGGGAACTATATTATAAAGTGAGGTACGCATGTGCTTTACTTTATAAAACGGGGGCAAAAAGATGCACCCCATTCTAGTTGCAACATTTATGCTTTCTCTAGAGCAGGTATAAATGGCCATGCCATGATTGTTCAGAAATGTAGATAAGTTATAAAATTTTATAATTTATGTGTGTAAATTTAGGGTCCACCCCTGGGCATACCCGACCTGAAAGTATACACGATAGGACTTAGCGTGTGCTCACAGAATATTAACGCCTAAAGCATGAATGCAAATGCCCATTCATACATTAGAGATATTATAAAATCAGCCCATAGATGCTAGGTGAAGCTTCACTAAATATCTCTATCCTCTCAATTCACTGCAATTCCAAGGGAAAGGAGTTCCAAAGAGTTAAGCCAACTATCAAAAGATATAGACCTAGGAGCATGCTTACTAAAGTGTGCTGCCTTAGTGTGTGTTCAAACCCAAAAAGTAACATGGAGGCCCGCATTAGTTTTTGAGGGGGGTGTCCGCATTGGTCCCTGCTATCAGAGTGTTGGAGCCGTACCTTACCATGCTAATTGACAGATGGGTGCTCTTACTGCTACCTCAGCAACACTTGCAGTTAGCATGTGTGAGTGACCCTCATGCTAACCATGGTTTGCTGAATGCTTACACTTTGCCCATAATCTGCCCAGTCCCCACCCCATTGCATTCTAGCAGTTAGCATGGGAGATTTACTGCAGTGCTCCTTGCTGTTAGTGCGCATACTTAGTGCATGGTAGACCCTGTGTTAACCATTAGCACGGTTAAGTAAACATGTCCCTTAGTCTTTAAAAATGGAAAGGTAGAACATCCAGTAAGAACTGGTTTTGTGAACTTAAGGACTGTAGTGGACGATGTATTCTTAAAGATGTAGCAAAACACAACATGACATTATCTTCTTTACTCAACTGCACCAACTGGTAGTTTGAGGTTGAGTACATGCCAAGTATGCACCAAAAATGCTGCTGTGCTAAATAGCCCAAGCTAAGCACATAGCGGGGATTGGGGGCGGAGAATGGATGGTTCAGTGGCCGAGCATGCACATCGTTATTAGTGTGGGCATTTTTGGCACATGCTGACCTGCAAAGTTGCACTTATCAAGAGTGCACCTCCTCAATGGATGGCATTATGTGCACCCACAATGATTGTGCCAAGCAGCATAGCTCAGGGGTGGTACAAAACCCGTGCTATCTACATGGTGACATGCCGGGCATGCTTCCATTTTTTAGCATGGTTCCAATGCCACCTTCATGCTTATTTTTGGAGCTAAACACGTCATAGACACCTGCAGTTTAGTAAACATGCCCCACAGCATATGGTTCCTTGTTCCATGCAAACCGCGCTGATACTAAAGAGTGCGGTATATAAGAAAGTAAAATAAATAAATAAATAAAATAAATAAAGGATGTTTTGTGCACATACTTCAGTATATGCACATAAACCTCTTATAAAATTATCTCACATGTAAAAGTAGGTGCAGTGCAATTAGATGCATACTTTTATGTGACTTTAGAAGAGGTGTGTTCAGCGGAGGAGTTTGAGAGGGGTATGGGTAGAGTCACTACCATACCTATTCCTTTGTGAGCAGTGCAGCTGCACAGGATGCAAAAGGATTAGGGGCGCTTGTCGGGCTGCCAGCCCAGGCCCGCCCTCCCCTGCATTGCCCTGCCACTACAGCCACTTTTTTCTCAGAGGTGGCGGCAGTAGCAGCAGTGAGGCATACCCATGTTTGTAGGCAGATCAGGTCCCTTCTTCTCTTCTCTGATGTTGGTCGCGTCAGAGGATGGAGGGACTAAGACAGCCATTCAAATGTGGATCTTTGCAATGTGGGAGGGGTGTGGGGTTCATTCCAGAACACAAATAAGGGGTATGTTCGTGCAGTGGGGATGTTTATGTGCCGAAAATATCCCTGACCATGTAGAAGCTGATGAAGATAAAGTGGAATTGCTTAATAAATATTTCTGTTCTGTGTTCATGAACTGACCAGAGGGGAAGCCATTTTGGACCTAGTCCTTAGTGGAACACAAGATCTGGGGCAAGAGATAAGGGTGCTGGGGCCACTTGGCAATAGTGATCATAACTTGATCGCATTTGATTTAATAAATGGAGGAGAGACGGTAAGGAAATCCACAGTACTACCTTCTAACTTTCAAAATGGAGACAATGATAAAATGAGGAAAATAGTTAAGAAAAAACTAAGGGGAGCAGTTGCAAAGGTTAAAGATTTGCATCAAGCATGGGTGTTGTTTAAAAATACTATCTTGGAAGCCCAGGCAAGCTGTATTCTACACTTTAAGAAAAATGGAAGGAAGTTCAAAAAACTGCCAGCATGGTTTAAAGGTGAGGTCAAAGAAGCTGTTGTTGCCAAAAAAGCATCTTTAAAGATATGAAAATAGGAGCCAAATGACAAAAACTGGAAACAACACAAGCACTGGCAAGTTAGATGCAAGGCATTGATAAGTCAGGCAGAGAGAATTTGAGAAGAAGCTTGCTATGAAAGCAAAGATGCATAATAAAGACTTTTTCAAGTACATTCATAGCAAAAAACCTGTGACAAAGTCAGTTGGATCATTAGATGATAGAGGGGTTAAAAGGGTACTAAGAGGGGACAAGGCCATAGCGGAGAGATTGAATGAATTCCTTGCTTCGGTCTTTACTAAGAAACATGTAGAGATGTTACCCATGACTGAAATAGTATTTAAAGGTGATGCCGCAGAAGAATTGAAAGAAATATAGATACACCGGGAAGATGTATTACAGCTATTCAATAAACTGAAGAGTAGCAAATCACCTGGACCGGATGGTATACATATGAGAGTGTTGAAAGAACTGCAATATGAGATTGCAGACCTACTATTAGTAATCTGTGAACTATCATTAAAATCATCTGTAATACCTGAAGATTGGAGGATGGCCAATGTAATGCCAATTTTTAAAAAGGGTTCCAGGGTGATCCAGGAAACTACAGACCGGTGAGCCTGACATCAATACTGGTAAAAATGGTAGAAACCATTATAAAGATCAAAATTACTGAACATGTAGATAGTCATGGCTTAATGGTAGACAACCAAAAGGGCTTTAGACATGGAAAGTCTTGTCTTACTAATCTGTTATGGTTTTTTTGAAAGTGTGAATAAATAGGTAGACAAAGGTGAGTTGGTAGATATAGTGTATTTGGATTTTCAGAAAGCCTTTGACAAGGTCCCTCATCAGAGACCTTTGGCGAAATTAAAGAGTCATGGGATAGGAGGCAATGTACTATTGTGGTTAAAAGATAGAAAGCAGAGGGTAGAGCTAAATGGCCAATTTTACCAATGGAGAAAGGTAGATAGTGGAGTACCTGACTGATCTGTGCTGGGTCCGTTGATTTTTAACATATTCGTAAATGACATGGAAATGGGAATAACAAGTGGGAATCAAATTTTCAGATGACACAAAGCTATTCAAAGTTGTTAAAATCCATGAGGATTGTAGAAAATTGCAAGAGGACCTTGATATATTGGAGTGCACTTATAGGCAATAGGCATGAAAAGGGCATACATTTGTTGCTCAGCAATACTGTATTATGCATCCTTTGGGGAACTGCAATGTTAGTTTAAGGTTTTGTGCACTTTGTATGGGTCCATCCTTAGCAGTTTAAAGCGTGTTTGTAGAGATGACCAAGGCAGGAATCAATGGGGCTGTTTTATAATGCCAAGTACCATTTGATGCAAGGTATGTCCTGACATACATATTCAGATTTACATTCTCTTATACTATATTAGGATGCACTGGGATTACCTAGCACTTTTCAGGGCCTGTAGAGGACTGGTATGTGGTCTAGGTTGTAGCAGCAGTCATTTCTCATTGGTATTTATGTCTAGTTTGCATCAACAAACTACTGTCAGTGTGAAGAGCAGCTTAGGAGATGCACGTTTTTTCCGAGGAGTGTGGAGTCTGCAGGTACATCAGGGAGACGGCAGGATCCAGAATGTGTCAATTTTTAGAATATGATGGATGCAGGGACATACAAAACATTTACCCATGTCCAATAATGTTAACTGGGGCCATGTTTCTCCATTATAGTGCATGGCCCATTCCTACATTTGTGCATGGGCCGCATGCCGGATGCGTGAATGGGCCTGCTGATTAGCTCTTTGTCCATGCCGCGCTGAACATGTCTATCTCTCGATTCCTGATCCGTGGGGATGTCTAGACCTGCAGATGCAGAATTGAGTACAAACGGGGTCTGTTTTTAATTTAGACATGTCCGTAGCCAGACGTTAATTTTATGGGATCGTGCTCTATGTGTCTTCATAAAACAGGCTAAATATAGGCACCTACTTTGCCTTCACACATACAGTAGATGACCTGTTATAAAATTGTCCTCCGTATATTCACATTTTGCAAACATATTGCACAGTTCTTTTTATTGTTCTGAAGCCCAGCTGCGCTGAGTTACTTTAAACAAACATTGATTTTTTAAAGTAATGACATTTTCCAAGAAACAAGCCCATTATCTTATCTTCTTGCGGACCCTCTGGTAGGCTACTCATAATGGGTATTTAGACAAACAACAATTTATAGCACTTTAAAAATGAAATTTGTCTTTGTGTTGCTTCAGTTTTGCCGTTGTGCCTCCAGGCTCCTGAAGCGTGCTTATGGCTGTAGTTCAGACACATGGGATAGGCAGTTTCAGTTTCCGTTTGGTCGTTCACCAGACATTGAACTTTGTGAAAACCCCACAGAATCTTCCAAGCAAGTGCTTTCAGCAGAGGGTTTCCCCTTCAGCTATTTTCAGCAATTCGCTAGTGGGTGTTTTTACTTGTTTTTAAGCCTTGATTGTGGCATTGCTCAGTGTTTTAATAGCCTATTCAGTGGCGTAAGAGGCAGGCATAAAGCAGCTGTTGTAAAATGTCAGAATGCACAGCAAAATCATGTCACAACCAAGAAGAAACCTTTCTATAATTCAGTTTTATTTCAGGTTTTCATTTTTATTGCAACAGTACTGAGGCTGTTTTGAAAAAGAAATAGAGAATGGGGTTAAACAGCACCCAGGAAATGGATATGGGCGTCATCATGGATAATATGTTTAAACCCTCTGCCCAGTGTGCAACAGTGGCCAAGAAAGCAAATAGAATGTGGAATCATAAGGCAAGGAATAGAGAATAAAACCAAAGATATTATACTGCCTCTGTATCATTCCATGGTGCGGCTGCACCTTGAATATTCCGATCACCATATCTTAAAAAGGATATGATGGAATTAGAAAAGCTACAATACTACTATTACTTATCATTTGTATAGTGCTACAAGGTGTGAGCAACACCGTACATATAGTTTTTAGCCTGGATTTGAACAGGGGTAGCGAAGGAGCCCAATGTATTGACTCGGGTAGTTTGTTCCAGGCATATGGAGCAGCAAGGTAGAATGAACAAAGTTTGGTGTTGGCAGTGGCAAAGAGGGACACAGATAAAAAGGATCTGCCAGAGGAGTGGTGTTTGTAAGGAAGTGTGTAGGGTGAGATATGAGAGGAAAAGGTAGTGAGGAGCCACAGAATGAATGCACATGTACTGTAGGTCAGTAGGAGAAGTTTGCACTGGATGTGGAAATGGATAGGGAGCCAGTGAAGTGCTTTGAGAAGAGGGTTGACAGGAGCATAATGACACTGGTGGAAGATAAGCCATACAGCTACGTTTTGAATAGACTGAAGGGGAGAAAGATGATTCAGGGAGAGACCAGCAAGGAGCAGGTTACAATAGTCCAGATGGGAGATAACTAGAGAGTGGATGGAGGCAGTGCGTGCAAATCTCTCTCATGCATATTCATTGTGGATATTCTGAAAAGCTGAATGACTGTCAGGCGGCTTTGGGAACCCCTGTGCAACAGAAAGTGGAATCAGAGGGGGGTGGAAGTACGAATGGTACCATGGCCTGGAAGAGAATGTTAATTCAGGCATCTTGGTGCCTTTTTTAATGTCTTGCTGTTGCTGCATGTCCCGGAGCAGGGAGGCAGTAGTGGCAATGGGAGCCCTCTGAACATTGGTGCTCTAGGTGGTTGCCTAGTTCTCTTGATAGTCGTGCCAGCCCTGCTGACAGATACATATGATCTGGATTGGCCACGGTTGGAAACAGGATACTGAGCTTCATGGAACTTTGGTCTGCCCCAGTATGGCATTTCTTACATAATGTTCTTATGCAGTGGTTTGTAGGTCTAAACAATTCAATGAAATCAAAATTAAATCAAAGATGAAAAGAAAATACTAATCAATATTGCATTTGTACCTGTACCTGGGAGTTAGAGTCTAACCCTTGGGGAGAAATGCAAGAATTACAACACACGGGGAAATTTTAGATCTTTCATCAAATGACACAGTTGGTTTCCCAGGCAAAAGGGGAAGTGAAAGTCCTTTTATCTTTTGATCACTTTATGCTGACACATGGGGGGAGGAGTTAACTGTGCATGAAGGTGTTCTGTTGCTTGCTGTCAGTATGCAGTTCCAGCAGTAGATGGTCAATGTGCAGGTAGTTGCAAAGTACATGGCTACATTTGCTGGATGTACCTGCAGCTATTTAAAAAAATGTATCCTTTAAATTCCATTTGTGAAAGATAGCTAGCACAAAATATGAATTTTAAAAGTTCCAACATACATTTGACTTCTGCTATCACAATAGATAAGACAGACGGCTTTTAAGGGTGCCAGTCTCTGTGGGTACCATGCTGCAGCTAACACTGCTGTCATTGCAGTGCTGGCAGAACTTGGCTCCTTCACAACCATATCACTGGGGCCCCTGCACTACCAGGCATTGTGTCATTGGTGTAGCACTCCCCGTGCTTGTGTTATTGGGAGAGATACCCCATGACTCTTGTCCCTTCTGCCTCAGTCTCATTCCTTTGCTTACTTTGAAGTCCACTCCATCTGCCTATTTACTCCATTATCTCTCCAGGTAGCTTCATTTATAGACTCCCTGACAATTGCTTTCTCACTGGCTCTCCTCCTTCCTGGATGCATATTCCACATCCCGTATCCTTGGGAATTTTAACATTCACATTGATGACCTTTCTGACCCTTATGCTTTAAAGCTCCTTTCCCCAACTTCTTCATTCATCCTCCAGCTGTGCTTCACTACTCCTACTCACAAGCATGGCCACCAGGGCCAGCCCAAGGGTTTCTGCTGCCTTAGGCAGAAACCCTGGCGATGCCCCTCCTGCTCTGATCTGTCCCCCACACCGAGCTGCGCTGCCCCTTCCACCGAGCTGTGCCGCCACCCACCACTGTTGCCGATTCAGTCTTGGAGGGAGGCAGGTGGTGGCGCCAGTATTTTAAAAGCGGTGGCTTTGTGCCGCTGCTTTGTTGCCACGGCAGGCCATGTGCTTCAGCACACATGGCCTGCCGCTTTTGATCCTGCTCTGACAGTAAATTGTGTCGGAGAGGGATCAGAAATGGCAGATTATGTGTGCTGAAGCACATGGCCTGCCATGGGCAACAAAACAGTGGCATAAAGCTGCTCACCCAGGCCAGTCACCCTAGGCGGCCACCTAGCTCACCTAGTGGACTGGTTGGCCCTGATGGCCACTGCCTTGACCTTGTCTTCTCCTCTAACAGCTTAGAGGAGAAGACACTGCCTCATCAACATCTTGCCCTCAAACATCTCCACTTCAGTTCTTCCCTTATCTGACCATCATCCTTAACCACCCCCCACATCGGTCTCGCCCAATCTTCACCAACATGTTTAGGAATCTCCACACTATCGACCTTTCAGCTCTCTCCACTGCTGTCTTATCACCTCTTTCCTCCACTCTGTTGTCTCAGTCTGTTGATGAGGCAGTGTCTTCCTATAACACTATACTCTCCTCTGCTCTAGATGCACTCGCTCCTCCCATTCCATGCCCTGTGATGCAAACTGTACCTCAACCATGGTTCTCAACAACCCGCTACCTACGTTCCTATGCCCACTCAGCTGAGTTCTTTGGCTTAAAGCCCATACCGTTGCTGACTTCCTACACATTAAATTCATGGTAACCTCTTTCCAATCAGTCATACCACTTGCCAAGCAAGAGTACTATGTCCATCTGACTAATTCTCTTGCCTCTGACCCTCACTGTCTCTTTGGTACACTTAGCTATCTCCTCAAGTTGTCTCCATCTCCAATCCCTCTTTCAGTTTCTGCCCAGACTTTGGCTGACTATTTCCATGAGAAAGTCCACAAGATTAGTCCTGAATTCTCCACAGGATCACCTCCACCCCACCTTTCCCTTCTTCAATCCCAAATCTTTCCCTCAACTTCTGTCACCCTTTCTTCCTTTTCCAAAATCACCGAGAAGGAGACTACAAATTATCTCTTGTCCTCCAGACTCATTAACTGATCCTTTGATCCCATTTCCATCTCTCTTCTAAGCTCTATGTCTTCTGATGTCATGCCTCCCATCTGTCATATCCTTAACCTATTGCTTTCCACTGTAACTGTTCTGCAGTCTTCAAACATACTGTAGTGCATCACTCCTCAAAAAACCTTCAATAGACCTTACCTGTCCTTCCAATTATCGGCCTATCACTCTCCTCCCCTTTGCTTCAAAACTACTTGAACGAGCAGTTCACCACCACTGTCTTAACTTTCTTTCCTCTCAAGTCCTTCTGGATCCAGTACAATCTGACTTCCATCTTCTACATTCTGCAGAAACTGCTCTTACCAAATTCTCCAGTATCTTGTTCCTCATTAATCCAAGGACCTTCAGTAGATCTTCACCCTTCTTGACTTTTCTGCTGCCTTTGACACTGTTGATCACCACCTTCTCCTCGATACCCTGTCTTCACTTGGATATAGGGGCTCTGTTTTGTCCTGGTTTTCTTCTTATCTCTCCCATCACACTTTTAGTGTATGTTCTGGTGGATCCTCCTCTACTGCCATCCTGCTTTCTGTTGGTGTACCTCAGAGCTCTGTCTTGGAACCTCTCCTACGCTCAGTCCCTTTGTGCATTTATCTCCTCTGCTCGCAACCTTGGGTTCTTCTTTGACTTTCTTTCTCTGCACACATCCAGTATATAGTTAAAACCTGTTACTTCTTTCTCTATAAAATCAGCAAAATTCATCCCTTTCTCTCTGAACACACTACTAAGACCCTTATCTACTCTCTAGTCGCTTCCCGTCTTGACTACTGTAACCTGCTCCTTGCTGATCTCCCTCTGAATCATCTCTTTCCCTTTCAATATGTTCAAAATTCATGGTTTATCTTTTGTCAGTATCACTATGCTCATATAACCCCTTTTCTCAAGTCACTTCACTGGCTCCCTATCCATTTCTGTATTCAGTTGAAACTTCTACTGACTTACAAGTGCATTCACTCTGTGGCTCCTCACTTCCTTTCCTCTCATCTCACCCTAAACACCTCCTCAGGAACTCCACCCCTCTGATAGATCCCTTTCACTGTATCTGTGCCCTTCTCTGCCATTACCAACTCCAGACTTCATTCATTCCACCTTGCTGCTTCGTGTTCCTGCAACAAATTACCTGAGACAGTACGTCGGGCTTCTTCTCTAGCCCTTTTCAAATCCAGGCCAAAAAAACACCTCTTCTAGACTTCTTTTGGATCCGGTTGCCCTTCACTCTCTTGTTCACTACTTATGCGTACCAGACTCTAGTCCCCAGTCTTGTGATGTTGTTCATCTTTATTGCAGTAGATTGTAAGCTCTGATGAGCAGGGACTGCTTCTTACATCTATTTGTACAGCGCTATGCATGCCTAGTATTTATTTATTTATTTATTTATTTAACAATTCTTTTATACCGCGCTATTTCAATCAGTGCGGTGTACATTGAAACAAGAACATACTACAATGCATACAAGTAACATTGAGTTTTACATTGAACAGGGAGATTCAACATAGGACAACCGGGGGAACTATGTACAGATTGACTTAATGATATATACAGTAATATAAAACATGATTTGGATGTTGCAATGTGGTTCACGAATAGGACTAGAGAGAAGATTGACCAACTAGCCCTTTTCTGGTTGTATTGAGGTGCTAGTATTGTTAATGGCTAGGTTGACTTCTGGGTAGCATTTTGTGAATAAGTGGTATTTCAATGCTTTTCTGAATAGGATTAGGTTTTTGATAGCACGGATTTCGTGCGGTAGTGCATTCCAGTTTAGAGGTGCAAATAAGGAGAAGGCCCTGTTGGAGGTGGCCTTAGTGCACTTCGTTATTATTTTTGGGACTATTAAGGTGTTCATTGATGTAGTTCTCCTTTTTCTGTTTTCCAGGGTGCCATGGATAAGTTTGCTGATTGGCGTAGGGGGGTAGTTATTTAGGGCCTTGAAAGTAAGGACTAAAGACTTATACTGGATTCTGGCATGTAATGGTAACCAGTGCAGTTCTTTCATGATGGGTGTAATATGTTCAGATCTTGATGAGCCGGAGAGGACTCTGGCGGCTGTATTCATGGCTAGGCGGAGCGGATTTAAAGTTGATTTAGGGAGGCCATGGAGGATGATGTTGGCAAAATCCAGGTGTGGGAGGACTAATGCCTGGAAGGTTGTTCGGAAGTCTGTAGAATCTAGTAGGGGGCGGAGGTGACGTAACGATTTGATCTTATAATATATAGTTTTTGTGATGTTCTTGACATGTGTTGTCATGTCCAGGTGTTGATCCAATGTGATGCCAAGGTAACGGATTGTAGATTTTGCTTTCAACTCCACGTTGTTGACGAGTAGTGATGGAGGAGGTATGAACTTACGGTTCCTTGTGACAAAAAGAACGTCAGTTTTGTTGTGGTTAATCCTAAGGTTTTGTGATAGCAACCATTCGGCTACAGCTTCAAAACAGTTGATTATTGGGGAGAATACTGGATGTTCAATTGAGAACGGCAAATATAGGAGGATGTCATCTGCGTAAGCAAGACATTGTACATTAAAGGATCTGATCAAGTCACATATCGGCTGCATGTAGATATTAAACATTAGTGCCGATAAGGACGATCCTTGGGGTACTCCCTGTGATTGTATGAATGGTTCTGAGGATGCGTGGCCTGTTTTTACTTGTTGCCACCTGTTAGATAGGTAGGATTTACACCATTCGAGTGCTGTGCTTTGAATCCCCTTATCCCCTTATAGTAGTGCTGCACCATCTTTGTGGTCTAATATGTAGCTCTAAGTGATGCTCTTGGGTGATTATTTGCAACGCCTAACTTCTAAGAAGCAGCACCTGCCATTAAAGTCCCACATACCTCTTTTCAACAACTGGCTGCAACACTTATGAGGTGCCCTGGCAGGTCCTTCTCTTGTTTTGACTAAGTGCATATATAAATAAGTTCATTGATATGCATTTACTGTATAATTGTTGTTTCAACCTCAAATGTGGATACATCTGCTTGCTTTATATAAGATACCTCAGCTCAGCTCCATACTGTGAGCATAGAAAAGATGTGTATCAACATCTCTGAATTCTGTCTGCATTGTGTACTATGTAATGGCAGAAATTGGTTTACTGCAGAAACAGAATCATCCTTACCAACCTCACTCAGTATAGTGACAGAAGCACTCTCAGGGGCCAATGTAGTATAGGGTGGGAGGCTTAGCACAGAGCTTAGCATAGGTTCTGCTCACAATTTTCTACGTGATTATGGCTGCCCTATACAGAAAGGAGTTTAGTGCGGAAGAAACGATATTCAGACTACCATAAACATCAGTGCACTGATGGTAATGAGCACGTTAGCTATTAAACCCGGATGCAAAGAAGTAGACAGAAAACCTGAAGGCCGAATACATGGTTTTCTAACACTGGGATTTTAGTATATGGTCTGAGGAGGAGTGAGAAGTTTATTCTTTGGTAGCAGCATTAGTGAGGGTTTCTTCTCTTGTGTGTGACATAAAATACTGTGCAACTTTTATCATGTTTTATTGAAGGGGGTGAGTCAATGGAGGGTTGTGGGATTACCCATTTTATTTCTACTTTTGTTGTATTCCCCTTTTATTTCCTTTTATGTTCATATACTTCGTTTTGTAAATAAGTTTAGTTATTTTAATCCCTGTTTGCTCCTTCCCTGTTTACTTCAATGTAAACCGCTTTGATTTTATGATAAAGCAGTATATAAGTCCTGTTAAATAAATAAATAGGTGCCATGGCTTTGAAATGATGGACAATGTGCTCAAATGCAGGCATTTGCTTCGTATCTGTGCAGGCACGTTTTACATAGCACAAGGAGATCAGAATTGTGGCATCAGGGTCATCATATTTACAATAGTGCGAGTATTTTAGAAATGTCTCTGCTAAAGGGAGCCGTTTCTAAATATGAATAAGGTGCAGGGGTGCAAGGGGATAGATGTCCACAGGCAGCAGGAAGAGTCATTTTACACATGTACATGCTCCTCCAACTAATGTTGCAATCTCTGATTGTGCTCCTGATGTATACATGTTTCCATGGCGATCTGTGCACTGTCCTGTGTTTGTACAAATTTTTTGTGCACAAATTATTTATATATAATTTGCTACATCAGGCATAAGCATTTTTTTTAATGCACACATTAGAGAACACAACTTATAATATTGGCGTTCAATCTGTTTTCTTCTTCAGAATATCACTAGTTTTATTTACAATGCACTGAATTGGCTGGGCTCAGCGGAGCTGTGACAGAAAAAAGATATAGAAAGCTACAATGCCCTATTGTGCTCCCTAGTTCATAATACACATTTCTCCTGCTACTGGGTTTTTTTATCTGCTTTCTCAGTTTTTCTGTTACCAATTTTTCATCTTCTGCTTCAGGATTCCTCATGGATTATCTTTCGAGTTTCTGATTTCCTTCCTCTATCTATACCCACTTGCTTAGATTCACCTTGTTGCAACCTTTGCCTTGATGTTTTCACAGCTCTGTTTCCTCTTTCCATCTCTCAAAGCTCAGATAGCCTCTTTTGTACTAAACTACCAAGGTGTTCTGATAAGATGCTGTTGGTACAGATAATGGGCATGCTAGGAGAATACAAAGCTTATCAGAAGAGAGAATAGTAGAATCTGAAGCTGATTCGTATCCTGGACATTACCAGAGTCTCTTCTTCAGAGATTAAGGGACTTTCCATCATTCATAAAAACGCCACCATAACATATGGAATAGCACAGAAGTAAGATTTGCATTCAGCATTCATGTCTTGTTCAAGCTGTTACTTTTGCATTTTACAGCTTTAATTCTGTTAACCCTATCACTCCTTCAGGGTTGTGAGCAAAGTCTACCACAATTGTATAGGAGGGATGGGGAATTTTCAACAGGATTTATCCATTTCCTGGTGACCGGCAATCATATAAGTCCTCTCCATGATATTCAGCTCCTATATGGATAGTGCCTGGTAAAACTGGAATTGCCACAGCACTATCTGTATAGGGGGTAATTTTATAAAGGCTCTTTTGTGCATATATGCCAGTATACGTGCATTCAATGCCACATACAAAATTACCCTGTGCATAAAACAGTGGAGAGGAGGAGTAGTCTAGTAGCTACAGCACTGGCTTAGTAGCTGTGAAACCAGTGTTCAATTCCCACTAGCACTCCTTGTGACTTGAGCAAGTCACTTGACCCTCCATAGCCTCAGAAGAAAGGGCTGGCAATCTGCTTCTCATCAAACTGCCAAGAAAACCCAGAAGCTGCTGGGTTGCCAAAAGTCAGCCTTGACTCAAAGGCTTGCATTGCATTGTGCATGGAACTGTTACTATTAATCATTTATATAGCACTACAATTCATATGCAGCTCTGTACAGACACATATAAAAGATGGCCCCTGTTCATCAGAGCTCAAAATCTAATGAAGACAGAAGGTACAATAGATGAGAACAAGGGTACAGTAGGGAAGCGTAATGAGACTTAAGGAGAACAAAGGATTACGATTAAAAAGCAGCTTGAAAGAGGTTTGCATTTAGCATGGATTTGAAAAGGGGAAGAGATTAAAAAGGTGAAAGGATCAAAGTCTGGAACTGGCTTTTGAAGAGAAGGGCATAGAGAGAAGCAAGCCAGAGCAGAGTTCACGAGGAGGAGTGTGGGGAGTGAGAAGAGAGAGAATAATGCACCATGGCAAGAATGCATGAATTTATGTGACTTGGGTGTCAGCGTGTAGGAGAGCACAGGTGAAGTCATGGTTTACACACCTTCTATATAACATAGGCATGTTTGTACATACAGCTTCATAATACTAATGAGCTATGCATTGACATTAGGCCTGCTGAAAGGGGGGATATTGAATTTAGTGCACACCTTTTTCAGTAGTAGCTCAAGGTGAGTTACATTCAGTTACAGTATTTTCCTGCCCTTAGAGGGCTTACGTGCCCAGGCTATACACATAGGGGTAATTTTATAACAGGGTGCACAGGTTTAGAGGGCAAGAAGGCATGGGACAGACACAGAGGACCCCTTTATAGCAACAGGATGAAATCAAATTAAGCATAATTCTCTCTTATATCTCAACAAATAGGGGTGACCTATACGGAGTGGTGGGTACACATCCAAACAAAGGCATAGGGAGGGGTGACCTGCACGGAGCAGCAGATGCACCTATTCTTACCGCCTTGCTGGGCAGACTAGATGGACCATACTGGTCTTTATCTGCCGTCATTTACTATATTACTAAGTAGGGTATTTTGTAAAGACACAGGCGCCAATGTGTCTTTATAAAATACTAGCATAAATCAGTACTGCAATCATGCCTAGATTGAAGGTGCAAACAGCTCAAGAGCAGTCATAAATATTAGTGCACATGAACATATTTTATAAAATCTGCATGTAAATCACAGCTCCTCCCATGCTCTGCCCAAACTCCACCCCAGTGCATGTCTACTGCACAAGTAGTTGCCAGCTTGAACTGCACGTTCTTTTAGGTATGGCTTAATTTTATTAGAGCCCATTTGCATGTGTAAAATGCTGTTTTTTAATGGTTTAAAATTACCCTCAAAATGGCCAAATATCACTGCTATACAGATAATATCATGTTAAATGATGCTGAGAAGATCAAAAAAGGTAGAAAGAATATACAGTCATTATACCATAAAGATCAAGTGGACCAACAGCCATTTCAGCCTATACCTTATGATCAGGAACCATTGGTGATGAAAGAAGAAGTCCAAGCAGCATTGAAAGCCTTATCAAAGAAAAAAGCACCGGGCACTGATGGCATTTCCATTGAAGAATTATGGCAATCAGATGAAGCAGTTACCAAACTTACAAGGCTCTGCCAGGAAATTTGGAAGACGAATTCATGGCCAACTGTCTGGAAAAGATCTGGGTTTATACCAATACTGAAGAAAGGTGACCTGACTGACTGAAAATTATCACACAGCCGCTCTGATCCCACATGCTAGCAAGATTCTACTCAAGATCATTCAGCAAAGACTACAACAATACCTGGAACGAGAACTGCCTGAAGTGCAAGCAGGGTTCAGGAAAGGGCGAGGAACGAGAGACATTATCGTGGATGTGAGATGGATCCTTGAAAAGACAAAAGAATACTAAAAGGATATCTATATGTGTTTTACTGACTATAGCAAAGCTCTTGACTGTGTAAACCATGAGAAACTCTGGGCCACATTAAGAAGCATGGGTATACCAGAACACCTGATCGTTCTCTTGCACAACCTTTACACTGATCAAGAAGCAATAGTTTGAACGGAAGTAGGAGAAACAGAATGGTTTAAAATCAGCAAAGGTGTACAACAAGGCTGCATACTTCCCCCCTACCTCTTTAATTTATATGCAGAACAAATCATCAGAGAAGCAGGACTGTATGAAGACAACAGAGGTGTGAAGACTGGTGGAAGACTCATCAACAACCTTCGCTATGCTGATGATACCACATTACTGGCTGAAAGCTAGCCATAGTAGTTCCCACCAACGTGAGTTGCATGCAAGGCCTCAACTGAGAAGCAGTCACATAGCCAACTGACATCCATGTAGCCAACTGGCATCTACGTAGCAAGCAGTGTGGGGTGAGAAGCCAAATGAATTGCCTTGTTTGCTTCCACAAACTCATCCCCCAAGTGGACTGACATAAACGAACACCTGGAATAAGAGAGGGAGCCCAATAAACTGCAGGTATTCCCATGGATATCCCATTACAGGTAGTGCCTTCAAACACACACACACTCATTGCAGAGGGTTGGGAGGGGCATAGCATGTTACCCGTTTTTTTGCCCAGCAGTTTCATCCTGCTCCGTTAAACTTCCACCTGATTCAGAAATGAATCTTGACTGGGCTGTGGCATCCTGTGTTTTCAGTAATGAATACATGGGGGATTTCTCCTCTGTTTTATATCCTCATCCAACTCATTTAGCTTAGTTATTGTAGAGGCAGTTCTTGGCTGAGGGCCATGCCCCTAGGCTTCTTCCAGAACCCCTCAAGTACCAGTTGTTATATATAAGAGAGATTTTAGGTATAATGTGTATCAGCACTTGCAAGATGCTTTCTTTCATTATTCTCCATGTACAAATATTCACTGGATGTCATGCTGCATACCCTTCCTTAGTCTGCAGCAACAGAATTTAATGCAGCCAATGGCATATTTATCAGTATTTGTGCTTTGTACAGGAAAGGGCTGGTACTTTCAAGTTATTGAAAATGTCAGCAACAAGAGAAGGCAGCCAGCTGCTGAGATGAAAGCTTGAAAATGCCATGTCTATGCCTTTGGATTTTGTTTTCTGGTGTTTGTTTCTATGGCTGTCTTGCAGTTCCTGCTCTCAGCAGGACATGGTGAATATTCTGCCTGCAGAATGGTGTATTCTTTTGCAAGGCATGCTGTTTATTAGAAAGCCATCCTCTTGCAGTTCTTACATAAGATATACCGAAGAGACCAGGGTTTAAGTCCTATTAGTACTCCTTGTGGCCTTGGGCAATTTTGGATTGCAGATAAGTTGACATATCAGTATATTAGGGAGTGGAGGAGTGGCCTAGTGGTTGGGGCAAGGTACTTCAGGTTGGGGATTCAAATCCCACTAGAGGACAGCAACCTTGGGCTGGAAGGACTGGGGTTTCTAGTCCCACAGGTGCTCCTTGTGGTCTTGGGCAAGCCACTTAACCCTCCATTGCCCATGTTCCCTGTAAGTATTAGTGTATGTGTCTCATATCCCCTCGTGTTAAATGTATCCCCCAATTGTGTTGTGACCACTTTGATTGAAGGATAAGGTGGTATACAAAACTGTCTAAATAAATAAATATTATGAAAACTGAATACTATGAAATAATAAGAGCAATATGGACACAATTAAGTTTTGAATGCATATGGGCATATATGATATCTTTTTTTTAAAAAAGGAGTTGGTGGGTCTCTTTAACTAGAGGCTGACATACATCTCATAGCCCTGAGACTTTGTAGTTCATTCAAATTTTTTTTCTGGGTTTGCTTCCTCTGAGCTATTTGGCTACTATAGTTCACTGGCGAGCAATTGAATGGATGAGCTGAGAAACTGTTTTTTGATCTATGAGATTGGATTTTGAGTGACTGACAATTGTGGATCTCATTTGCGTTATTTATGTGGAGCCCCATTTCGGGAGGGGGACGTCTGAGCCATCCAGACATCCCTGCTAAAGACGGGACCATTATGACTTGATTATGGTCCGTGGTAACAAAATGTTCCCGTGGGAGCCAGAATCAGGCCCAAGGACAACCTGGCATGCCCCCCTCCTCCTGCAGAAACATCCTCCCCGCAGGTGCCCCCGGCATCCATGGCTCCGGCCCCCCAAAACCCCACTGCCTGACCCACAGCTGGCCTCCTGTGGCCTGGATTGGGCAGTGGGGACCCCACTGCACTTGGCCCTGGGGATGTCTCATCTTCTAAAATGAGGGCCATAGTATCTTTGGCTGAGGAAAAAAAGGCCAAAAAAAAAAATCAGTTGTGTTAAAGAGACAGGTTGCTTTCAAAAAAGATGGCTTTCTTAAAGATCCTGAGTGGCTTTTCAGCCAGGTGGGCTGACCCTTACAGCTAAGTCATCTCAGGCAGTAAACCTTCCAAAATGCATGATGCAGTGATTTTAAAAAATGTAAAAAAGAAAGGACTTTTATATGACTTTTATATGACAGTTTTCTGGGAAGCAGTTTTATAAAGGCGCATTGGTGCATATGTTGCTTTATAAAACTTGCAAATAAAAATGCAAGACTCTAAATAGACAGGAAAAAAGCTCCAGAGTTTAGCTAAACAGCTAAAAACCACCCTGTTTCATGAATATCTTGGACCAGAAACAGACATCTCTAAATGACTGTACACTGGACCCTCTGACCTACCCCCTCAGCTACCATCTAAGAGACTTCTGTCAAGCGTCAACTGTCTAGTACTATTACTTTCTGTTCAGATCATCTATGTTATCCCCCTGGTGACGGCCCCCCCTTCTCTGTCAACTTGATTATTGCCCCCCCCCTTTCTTGTTAAACTGCTTTGACCCGGTGAAAAGCGGGATATAAATGCAGCTAAATAAAATAAATAAATAAAAATTGAAGAAGCAGCTGTTGAATGGCCATGACGTCTTAATGACGAAAAAGCTTTGAAGATACATGAAGAATTTTTCCTTGATACAGCAGCTACTGCACAAGGTGTACTGGTAAGGAAGTCTCACCTTAACTGAATTATATTAAGAGGAAGTTAAGTTTAATGTGGTAAGTTGAACATGAGCTGAACTCACAGATAAAAAGGCAAATTTTAGACAGGATGTGGAAAGGGGAATTAAGACATTCAGATCAGGATGTGGAAATTCCCACTGTATGTTTTAAGAGGCTCTGCCAAATACAAAGCCTCTTGTAAAATATATTTTAGGACATGCAGGATTACCCTTCCATGTCTCTACACAACCAGTGGGAGGAGTGATTTGAAAAAGCTGCATGTGGGGAAAACTACACAGTTTTTTTCCCACACAGGGCTGGCACGACCCACTGTGCAAACTGTGCACTCACGCAGGTTGGCAGCCTGGGATGGCAGCACGATTGGTATGGTGAGCCTGCCAGACCCATTGATGAAAGTCAGAAGTCAGCAAGGGGCTTTGGAGCCCCTGCACACCTACATGTTGCACATCTAATGTGTCCCCACCCCTTGCGATGCAAGTTCCTGTTACTGAGGGGCTGGAGAGGCATCAGAGGTACTGAGTGCATGGGCTGTAAAGTCCCCAAGGACTAGAGGCCATGTCCACTGGCAGGAACCCCATCCCCTGCTAGCAGCAAGGATCAGAGGTCATGGCTGCCAGCAGAGACCTCATCTCCCACCAGTGGCATGGATTGAGGCTGTGGCCCCCAGTGGGGAGCCCATCCTCCACCAGCAGCAAGGATCAGGGCTGCAGCCACCAGCAGGGACCTCATCTCCCACCAGTGGCAAGGATCAAGGCTGTAGCCTCCAATGGGGACCCCATCCCCCACCAGCAGCAAGGACCGGGACTGCAACCACCAACAGGGACCCCATCCCCTGCCATTGGAAAGGATCAGAAGCTGCAGTTGCTGGTGGGGACCCCATCTTTCACCAGTGGCAAGGATCGGGGGCTGCAGCTGCCACCAGCAGAGACCTGATCCCCTGCCAGCATCAGGAAGGTTTTGAGGCTACCAAATAGTGGCCTTAAAATGTCAGCAAGAGTCGCCGATATTTTAAGGCCACAATAAGAGAGCATGGGGGGTCTGAAAAGAAAAGGGACAGAGCATTAAGGTAAGGGATGGAGTTAGACAGGAGGGGTGTGAACAGAGCTTGATGGAAGGGATGGCTAGAAGAGGAGGGGTGGAACATAAGGGAAAAGGCAGAGGTAGAGGAGGACAGAAAGGATGGAGCATTGGAGGGGCAGAGCTGGAGGAGACCCCAAAAAAGGGTGGCAGGGAGAGAGAAAGTAAAGTTGGGTGGGAGCAGGAGAATGCATGAATGGAAGGAAGGCAGTGTGGGAGAGTGCAAGAAGGAGGGTATTGAAGGGCAGGGAGGGGTAATATGCAAGGGAGAGAGGAATCTATATGCCCCAGTCATACATGATGTGCATGTACACAGTTTCCCTATGCTTGGCATCTTCCCAACACACATACACAAAAACACCCAGCCACCCAGCCCCCCTCCTCACACACACACTCCAACATACACACAGCCCCCAACACACACACAGATGCAGTTCCCAACATGCATACCCACCCCACCTTGTCAGTCTCCCCCCCGACAAACATACCCCGTACTGAAAACCATTCCTACCCTCACTCCCATCCCCCAATATACACATCTCTGTCTCAACACACACGCACACACACACATGCCCCCCATGCTCTGACATCTCAATCTCACATCTCCATAGATAAACAGTTAAACTCTACCCATGGAAATAGATATGCACATTGTACCATTGATTCACACCCACCTACACACCTCAAGTACACCTTCAGTCCGTATGCCCCTACAGCTACACATGCTGTGCTGCCCTATTGAGTAACACTTTGCCATGACTGTTTCAATCAGATCTCCCACACAGACATGCCCAACTTTGTAAACGGAGGAAAGGGGAAACGTGCCATTTCATCACACTATATGTGTGTGCTTTTCAACTTGTTTACTTTCTGGAATTAATAGCAGTGGCACTGTGGTGGTGTTAAGAAATGGAGGGAAAAACTGGGAGATGGAGCAGGGTAAGAAGGGACGGGAAGCTGATGAACTATAAGGGGATGGGGAGCTACTGGAGTGGGAGGGGGTCAGAGAGAGAGGGACAGATGCCGAGCTGTGAAGAATAGACAGAGAGAGCCAGAGAGGACAAACTCTGGATTCTGAGGAGTGGATAGAGAGAGAGAGAGAGATGGTGAGGTAGACAGTGGGCTCGGGTGTGAACAGAGAGAGTGGGCACTGGGCTCTGAGGGGGGAAAAAGAGAGAGAGAGAGAGAGGGGCAGATGCTGTACTCTGAAAGGTCGGCAGACGCTGGGCTCTGAGTGGTGGACAGAGATCAAGGGTGGAAACGCTGTCTTTTGAGTGCTGGAATATTAGGGAGATAGAGGAGGACTAAAAGAAGAAGGATGGGAAATAAGCTGCTGGGTTTTAAGGGAGAAGGAAAAAGAGGTAGATAGTAGAAAAGAAAGAGGGGGATCCCTGATGACTGGGATGAAGAAAGAAGGGTGGGAAGTGGGGGTGCCGGGGGAGAGAGAGGGAAGATGCTGAGCATGGTGGAATCATGTAGCAAAGGCTATGGAGGGGTTGGCAAGGAGATGAGTGAGAGGAGGATGGTAAGTACAAAGGGTGGTAATGGTGAATAGGTGAAAGATAGAAGGGAATAAGAGGCTAAGGAAGGAGTGAGAGGGGAAATGGGAGAGCTGGGGGAGATGAGCTGAGCTGGAGGTGAGAGAAAGAGATGGAAAGTTGATAGGTAAGAAACAAAAAGCAGATTGAGGACTAGGGGGAGAATGAAATTTGAATGGATAGAAAGGGTGTAAAGAAAGACATGAAGGAAAGAGCTAAGAGGAAAAGATCATTATTTCAGAGACAGATATGGAGAGGGAATGGAAGACAGGAAGAGCAAGGAAAAATGGCAAATGGATAGCAGACATTGGAAAGAAATTAGGAGAAGACAGAGGAAAACAGAAGAGAGACTGGGATCATCATGACTGAAAAAATAAAATGCCAGTCAACAAAGGTTGAAAATAGTATTTTATTTTGAATTTATTAACTGGCATATATTAGCTTTAGGAAATGTGCCTTGCTGGTGTATTTGTGTTTTGTTCAGTATGAGGAAAGGCATTTCTATTTTTATTTCTTCAGTGTTGCTATAAATGAGGAGTTTGGCTTGTTGATGTTTCAGTTCAATTATTGTTTTTATGTTTTTATTTCTCATTTGTGGTCCATTGTTTTTTATTTGGTGATGGTCTGTCTGTCTTTTGCATGCAATCAAACTCTGGATTTCGTTACCAAAGAATGTAGGAAACGCTGTTAGTGTAGCTGGGTTTAAAAGAGGTTTGGACAGGTTCCTGGAGGAAATGTCCATAAACCATTACTTGAGGGGAATGAGGAAATCTACTGCTTATCCCTGGAATAAGCAGCGTGGAATCTGTCTACCTTTTGGGAATCTGACAGGTACTTGTGATTTGGATTGGCCATTGTTGGAAACAGGATACTGGACTTAATGGACCTTTGATCTAACCCAGCATGTTATTATGACTGAGGTACATTTTCTGTGTAGAGCTCTGTAGTTCGACTTGTTCTATTTTTCCCCAGTAAGAGAGGTATTGGTGGCCCTTGCTGTCTCTATTGGTGGTTTTGATTCTGATTGAAAGGCTTGTGGGCCAATGACTGAGGTACACTTACCCTTCAAGAATCAGCTGGGTTCGGTCCCGGCGTTTCATGACGGTTGTTTGAAGTTTGTGAGGAAGAGCACTTGATACAGGGAATTACTCCCGAAACGTGCACATGGTGCAAGGATTTTGAAAAGCATGATTGGACTGAGCTAAGTCTTTTTTATAGAAAAATATATATTGTTAATAAAATGGATTGAGCCGCCTGAAAGTATTGTTCAAAATTCTCTACTTTGCTGCGGTGAAATCCGACAAAAAAATCTTGCGGTTTTGTCTAAGATAAATTCTGGGGTTTGTTTGGTGATTTTGTTATTTTGATTTACATATGTATCACTGAATTGGGGATATTTTGGTTGATTGATCCATTAGCAGCAACAGCATAGTGCACAATTATGAAAGGGCACTATGTTGATGGTGCAAATGGGGCAAAGAAGGGTGCATGTGGACCATGCAGTGGGGGCCGCTGGTGCACAGGTTGGACCAGGCAGTTGCCTAGGTGGCAGATAAGAACATAAGATGTACAAATATGCCAGACTGTGTCAGACTAAGGTCCATCATGCCTAGTATCCTGTGTCCAACAGTGGCCAATTTAGGTCACAAGTATCTAGCAGTTTCCCCAAAAGAAACACAGGATCCACAGTGTGTGTATTGGGAAAGCAGGGGATATTCAGGGCCCCTCATTAGTAATGGTTTATGGACCATTCCCGAGGAACCTGTCCAAACATTTCTGAAACCCAGATACACTAACAGCCTTTAAGACATCCTCCGGAAATGAATTTCAGAGTTTGAATATGCATTGACTGATAAATCATTCACTCCCAGTAGTCCTCAATGACTTACACTGTAGTCGCATTGCATGTCCCCTAGTCCTACTACATTTTGATGGCATAAATAATGATCTAAATTTACCCAGTCCACTCCAGGCAATATCTTATAAACCTCTAACATAACATCCCTCAGCTATCTCTTCCACAGGTTGAAGAGACATAACATTGGCAGGCGGTGATGGGGTCCCTGCAGAGGCAGATGGTTGTAGGGCGCATGTGTAATTGTCCATGTAGGCCTCTGCCCCCCTCCAGACCCTGAGCCCTAGGCACCCGCCAACCCGCATGTTGGCTGTCATGGGACTGTACACTACCAACACTGACAGCACATGGGCATGTCAGCATGGCGTGGGGGGTGTTGCAGAGGGGGCAGCGGCACCTTCCTGCAGCAGACCAAAGCCATGCCATGATCCAGTGCACCATGCACAGTGCAACATATGCCAGGGTCTGTCTGATGGGAAGCATGCCATCCCCAGGGACCGCTGTAATCATGTGGCAGCACTGTGGTCCACACACATAGCTGGTGTGTTTATGAGTGGAGGGTCACAGGTTCAGGTTCCCTCTGTGGCTCATGCAGTGCAGGTCCCTTTGGCTAAATTTTATTCCCACATTGCCGGTACAACACCAACATGTGCAACCCCCAATAAATTGGTGAACAAGGGTACAAGGACCCATACATATAGGCTCTATTATCCTCAGCTAAAGGGAGAGTCAACAATGAGCACACCTTAACAATGCCTGAACTGTGATTGGGGGTGGGGGGGGGATTTTAGAAAAGCCATCCAAGTGCAATCTGGGACATCTAAGCTAGAGCGTTTGAAAAAAATGCAGGCACGTCCAGGTGCGGATGTGATTTCACAAACCTGAACGTGTCTGACATGGACGTCTGCAGTGGTGTCTACATAGACATCCCCAAAATGATATTACAGAACCCAGTCATCTAAGATAGCTTAATGGTTAGAGTAGTTAGCTAGGAGCAAGGCAGCCAGGGTTCAAATTCCATCACTGCTGCTGTTAACATTGTGCTGAGTACTGGGGATGATTGAGTACATTCTTCTCTACACCCTCTGGATATTCTTCAGCTAAAACAAGCACCTTTCAGGTTGCTGTTTGTGTCTTGGAGCAAGTCATATTCTTCTGATCAGGCAGGAACATCCCAGTTCCTGGAAATACCTTGGCCATGTCTCCTCCATGCCCCTTTCCCCAGCCAGATTTGGATGACCTCATGCTGGGGACATACCAAGAGGCAGCTTATACAATGACTGGAATCTCTATGACCATTTTCAGACATCCGAAGCACAAAAAGGGCTTCTAAAATGACCCCAATTGGTTCCAGGGGACCTCAAAAGTTTAAGATTCTTAATCACCCATTGAATGTCTCTCATAGTAGCCAGCAAATTCAACCCTTCTATTTCCCTTTCAGATAATTGAGGCAGAGCCACCTCGTCTAAGTATTTCTGGAAGGCTTGAGTTGTCACCTGCTTAGCAGAATACAAGTATGTATAATCATACACAAAATTTCATGCAATAGCCTGACTAGATGTTGTCACCTCACCCTCCCTGTCCTGAATACTATCAGTACCAAATAAAACGAAACTGCAGAGATCATTCGGATCTCCAGAACTGAAGTGTGCCCATAGCTTTCTGTTTCATTACAAGATCAGAGACTTACCAGTCCCCCTTGTACTAGAGACTTAACCATGGCTTTTTTTTAACCACACAGGTTTATTCCTGAATTGGAAAAGCTTGTAGTGGTAATAAGTCTTTTTTGGTCTTTTCATGCAAAAGAGCATTCAGGGCCACCTGCACAGACCAAAATGTTTTGCTATGTGTTTTAGTTGGGGGCCACTTAAAGACTCATTTCTCATGCTTTAGCTCCATCCTCAGAATATTTTGTCCCATCTCACATTTCTTGTGGACAACATAGGCTATAACATCCCCTCTCAGCACAGCCTTTGCTGTTTCCCAGAATAAGGTGCATCATCGTCATGGAGCTCATTGTTAGCACAAAGGTCTTGCCGTCTGTTAGATAGGGGAGGAAACACTGATCATTTGAAGCTATCTAGGAAACACCCACCTTTTGCCACCCCGTTGGCCCAGTCCATTCTCTGTGAGATCTAACCAAATAAGCACATGATCTGATACTACAGGGTCTCTACCCTGTCCACTTAAGAGAACCACTCTCAAGAGATAAAGATATACAATAATCCATTGCAATGCAGCCTTATGTGCCCTAGCAACACGTGTATATTCCTTCTCTAATGGATGCAACACTCTCCAAGCAACAACTAACCCTAAATGTTTACAAAAGCATGACAATCCCCTATCTCCAGCCACCTTTTGCATCTTATGGTGCAGGGACCTTTCCAACAAGAGGTCCATTACCATATTAAAGTCTCAAGCCACCAGTACTGGTAGGTCTCCAAGTTCTACACAATGTTTGATTACCTTTCCCAAGGAAACCTGCTGATCTGCATTAGGGGAATACATATTTACCAAACATATTTCTTTCTCCTGCCAGCTTAACACCAGCAGTACAAAATGGTTTATGGTTTATGGTTTAGGCACTTGATATTCCGCCCTTTACTGTGTGTATCAGAGCGATTTGCAGATATATTCTAACAGGCACTTTTTATTCCCTCGTCCCCGAAGGGCTCACAATCTAAGCATACCTGAGGCAATGGAGGGTTAAGTGGCATTCCCAAGGCCACAAGGAGTGGCCATGGGACTAGAGACCCCAGTCCCTCTGGCCTGAGGTTACTCTTGATACAACACCTCTCCTTTAAGACACAAGTAACAGCCAAGAAGATATATTTCAAAACCAAAATGCTACAACGCCTCTGTCCCCACCTCGAATCAACAGACTTCCGCTCAGCACTCCAAGCCCTCTCTCACCCACCTTCTTTGCAACTTGCGGTGCTCAGCATGATTGAGACAGGTCTCCTTCAGACAGGCAAACTGTACTGCTTGTCTTTGCACCATACATGGTATCTTATATCTTTTCATAGGAGAACCTATTTCCGAAACATTCCAAGACACAATTCTAACCTCTCTCCCACTCATACAAAATCCCAACACTCATCACATCCAACCCACTTACCAAAGACATGGGTGCTCAGTCCCACCCATAGCCTTCTCACTCAAAATAACGAGGATCTTCTCTCCTGAGGATAATGAAACTAAACATAGATTCAGCTCTCCCCATTCCCACCCCCCCCCCTCCCCTGAACCTCTTCAAACCGTTCCTCATGGTCATATTTTTATCTCATTTATATAAACATGCATATATCGCACAAACAGAACAGGATACACCCCCTAAACACACTACAGCACATGCTAACTGTATATCTCACCATTACACTCACACTCAAACTTCCCTCCTTACGATACCTACTACTTGCCCCAAAAACTCCAGGATGAAAATCATCCACCATCATTTGATGGTTCCTACATTAGGTGCCTTATAGCAACACTTTGAGAACAAAGTACCATTAACTTGGTTTACAATATAACTTATTAGTGTACTCTTTACCCCACTTAGGGTGTCTGCAATATTGCACTCAGAATGTTTCTCTTGTATTGATTTGTGGTGGTCCTCCTCACCCCTATTTTGTCACATCAATGGGATGTAATTATACACATATGCACTTGTGACATTGATATTTTTTTTAATTCCATTGTAGATATACGCATTTATGTGTTTTTATTCAGTTTCAGCCTTGCACATTTTGTTCTGTCTGGATTTTAATTGTTTATTATTATTTATTTTTTATTGCTTTTATTAGTTCTTTTAACACTCTTTTCATTCTGTATTGTTTTATTCAATGATGGTTATATGACTTTTATCACTTTAATTTGGTTTATATTTGACCTGTTATATTTATTTATTTAATTGTTGTCTCTCGAGGCTTGTATCCCCTGAGGAAGGCTGACACGGCCAAAATGTGTTGGGGTTGTTGGTTCAATAAAGTGTTTTGATGTGCCACCTGTTCGACACACCAGCTGTATTTGGTTTCCTTACTCCTATGTGGGTGTTTTACTCTCCATTGGACCTCTCAGGAACTGGTTAAAAGACAGAAAGCAGAGAGTAGGGCTAAATGGGTAATTTTCTCAATGGAGAAAGGTGAATAGAGGAGTACGCCAGGGATTTGTGCTGGGCCCACTGCTTTTTAACATATTCATAAATGACCTGGAAATGGGAATAATGAGTGAGGCGATCATATTTGCAGATGACACAAGATTATTCAAAGTTGTTAAAACACAAGAGGATTTTGAAAAATTGTAGGAGGACCTTGATAAATTGGAAGACTGGATGTCCAAATGGCAGATGCAATTCAATGTGGACAAATGCAAAGTTATGCACATAGGAAAGAGCAACCCAAACTATGGTTACACAATGCGAGGTTCCACATTAGGAACCACCACTCAGAAAAAGGATTTAGGCATCATTGTGGATAATATATTGAAACCTTCAGCCCAGTGTGTAGTGGCGACCAAAAAAGCAAATAGAATGCTAGGAATCATAAGGAAAAGAACGGAAAATAAAACAAAGGATATTATAATGCCTCTGTATCATTCCATGTATATAGCAGAATTAGAAACGGTACAGAGAAGAGTGACAAAAATGGCAAAAGTGATGAAAGGATACCCCTATGAGGAAAGACTTAAAAGGTTAGGGCTCAACTTGGAAAAGAGACGGCTGAGGGGAGATATGATAGAAGTCTATAAATTAATGAATGGAGTGGAATGGGTAAACATAGATCAGTTATTTATGCCATTAAAAAGTAGAAAGACTGTTGTTGTTAAGTGCCGTCGAGTCGGAGTCGACTCATGGCGACCCTCTGGATAGCTATCCTAAATTGTGTTCGGTCTTGAGTCAGGCGGCTCATTGTTGACAGACTGGTACCCGTGGCTGCTGTTATTGTATCGATCCATCTCATTGCTGGCCTTCCTCTTTTGCGTTGACCTTCTATCTTGCCAAGCATGATGTCTTTCTCTAATGATCTCTCTCTTTGCATGATGTGTCCAAAGTATGAAAGTCAAAGTCTTGTCATCTGAGCTTCTAAAGAAAGCTTACGTTTGATCTCCTCTAGTACCGACTGGTTTGTTCTTCGGGCAGTCCATGGTATACACAGTATTCGCCACCAACACCATAATTCAAAGGCATCAATTTTCTTCCTGTCTGTCTTTTTCACTGTCCAGCTTTCACATCCATATGATGTTATTGAAAATACCATGGCTTGAACAAGTCAAATCTTTGTATGGAGAGAGACATCTCTACTCTTGAGAATCTTATCTAGGTCTTTCATAGCCATTCTGCCAAGAACAATGCGTCGTTTGATTTCTTGACTGCTTGTTGCTTCTTTATTGATAGTTGATCCAAGTAGGTTAAAGTTGTTCACAATTTCAATTTCTTCTCCTTCAATGATGAACCTATTGATTATGCCAGTTGTCATGATCTTTGTCTTCTTTACATTAAGGTGCAGGCCCATTTTGAAACTATGTTCTTTGATTGTAAGAAGCAAATGTTTCAGATCATCTTCACTTTCAGCCAGTAATGTGATATCATCAGCATAGCGAAGGTTGTTGATGAGTCTTCCACCAATCTTCACACCTCAGTTGTCTTCATACAATCCTGCTTCTCTGATGATTTGTTCTGCATATAAATTAAACAGGTAGGGGGAAAGTATGCAGCCTTGTCTTACACCTTTGCTTATTTTAAACTATTCTATTTCTCCTTGTTCCGTTCGAACTGTTACTTCTTGATCAATGTACAGATTGTGCAAGAGAACGATCAGGTGTTCTGGTATACCCATGCTTCTTAATGTGGCCCAGAGTTTCTCATGGTTTACACAGTCAAAAGCCTTGCTATAGTCGATAAACACAAATAGATATCCTCTTGGTATTCTTTAGTCTTTTCAAGGATCCATCTCACATCTGCAATGATGTCTCTCGTTCCTCGCCCTTTCCTGAATCCTGCTTGCACTTCAGGTAGTTCTTGTTCCAGGTATGGTTGTAGTCTCTTTTGAATAATCTTCAGTAGAATCTTGCTGGCATGTGGGATCAGAGCGATTGTTCGATAATTTCCACAGTCAGTTGGATCACCTTTCTTTAGTATTGGTATAAACACAGATCTTTTCCAGTCAGTTGGCCATGATGTTGTCTTCCATATTTCTTGGCAGAGCCTTGTAAGAATGGTAACAGCTGCATCAGATTGCTGCAATACTTCTATAGGAATGCTATCAATGCCTGGTGCTTTGTTCTTTGATAAGGCTTTCAATGCTACTTCAACTTCTTCTTTCATCACCAATGGTTCCCGATCATAAGGTACAGGTTGAAACGGCTGTTGGTCCACTTGATCTTTATCATATAAAAACCCTGTATATTCCTTCCACCTTTTCTTGATCTTCTCAGCATCATTCAACATAGAACCTTGAGCATCTTGTAACATTCCAATTCGAGGCTGGAACTTTTTCTTTAACTCTCGTAGCTTTAGGAAAGCCAATCTTGTTCTTCCTCTAATAGTTTCCGCTTCTATTTCCTTGCATGCGTTGTTGTAGTACTTTTCCTTGTCCTGTCTTGCTGCACGTTGGAAATCTCTGTTGAGTTCTGTTATTGTCTTTCTTTCTCCTCTGGCTTTAGCTTCCCTGTGTTTCTGGGCAATTTTCAGAGTTTCTTCCGTTATCCATTTTGGCTGTTTTTGCTTTTTCACCTTTTGTAGAGACGTCTCGCTTTCTTCCAACACAAACTTCTTGATGTCATTCCATTACTCTTCTGGAGCACTGTCATTTGTATCTAAAGCAGCAAATCGATTTTGCAGGCAGTCTTTAAATTCCAGTGGTATATTGTCAAGGTCATATTTTGCTGCATTCATGAGTGGTTTGCTCTTTTTCAACTTTAGCTTGAGTTTGCATACTAGTAGTCGATGATCTGTACCACAGTTTTGTCTTTGTTGATGTTATGGAACTTTTCCATCGTTGACTTCCACAGATGTAGTCAATTTGATTTTTATACAATCCATTGGGTGAAGTCTATGTGTACAGTCGCCGCTTGTGTTGATGGAAGAAGGTGTTTGAGATGAATAGATCGTTGGTCTTGCAGAATTCTATCAGTCTTTCTTCATCTTGGAGGAGGAGTGGCCTAGTGGTTGGGGCAAGGTGCTTAAGGTCAGGGGTTCAAATCCCACTAGAGGACAACAACCTTGGGCCAGAAGGACTGGGGTTTCTAGTCCCACAGGTGCTCCTTGTGGTCTTGGGCAAGCCACTTAACCCTCCATAGCCCATGTTCCCTGTAAAATAGTTATCTCCAAGTTATAATGCCCTGTTCAATGTAATTTCAGTTTGTTCAATGTAAACCACACTGATGCAGAATAGCATAGTATATAAGAGAATGTAAATAAATCTTCATTTCTGTTGCCAAGTCCATATTTTCCAACTACTTTGCCTTCTTCTTTCTTGCCAACATTTGCGTTCCAGTCACCCATGACTATCAGGCTATCCTGTTTGCATGTTCTGTCAATTTCAGCTTGTAGTTGTTCATAGAACTCTTCAATTTCATTCTCTTCTGCAGCTGTTGTTGGGGCTGTTAGCGTGGTTTTTTTCCTTTCCCAGCACTTTATATCACTTACCCTTGGGACGTCTGTTAATCCTCTGGGCCGAGGAATCACCTTACCTTCTCTGTCTGGAATTCCAGGGGAACAAACACACACACACACTCGCACATAAGTAGTATGTAAGTTTATTCCACCAGTAAAAAGGTTGTCTGTCTTTTTATACATTATACATTATACAAAAATAAATACATATGTCATCAATCCATCCCCTGAAGGCCACTACTGCTTATCAGCAACTGTACAGATGTTTATTTATTTTATTTATTTATTACAATTTCTTATATACCGCACTATTCGACATCAGCGCGGTTTACAATAAAACAAAAGGACCAGAACAACAGGCTGTTCGGTTTTACAGAGAACAGGTGTACAAACTTGGATAACATGGGTGAACTATTTACATAAAATATCTACAAGTAGGCGTGCTGACAAAGCTCTAGAAGTAATATGTGGTTACTTTCTTTGGCGGGGTTATCTAGGCTTCATTGCTGACTGGGTAGTATTTGAGGAACAGGTGAAATTTGAGTGCCTTCCTGAACTGAGTTAAGTCAACGATAGCACGAATGTCAGATGGTAGAGCATTCCAGCATCTTGGGGCGCAAAATTTGAAGGCCCTATTTGCCGTTGTTAGGTTGCATTTTGTCAAGGTCTTCGGAATTATTAGAGAGTTTAAAGCTGCAGGTCTTCTGGATCTGTTAGGTGACACGGTGTTAGCCGTCTCCTTGCAGGACAATCAATTGGCCTTTACACAGCACATTCCCTTTCCATATATAGATATGTAGAAAAAGTCCCATTTCCTCATGTGAGCCTGGTGATCCTCCTGTACACATTTCCCAAGCTGTATAACGTATTCTCCCCCTTACAGGAGCATATACTTGAATTATAGTTGTGTTGATAGGCATTTCTCGTAGACGAATAGAGATTAAGCGTTCGCAGACTGCATTGTATTTCATTACAGTTCTTGCAAGTTTCTTCTTTATTATAAATGCAACACCATTTCTTCTTTGTCTTTCATGTCCAGCATAGTAGACCATGTGATCATCTGATGCAAAGTGCCCGATGCCAGTCTATTTCAGTTCGCTGACACCCAACAGATCAAGTTGTACACGTTCCATTTCATTCTTGACCACCTCCAACTTCCCTTGGTTCATGCTGCGTATGTTCCATGTTCCAATGCATGAGACATCTTTACAGCTTCTGACTCTCATTTCATGCACAGCTACATCAGCATTCAGACGTCCCGAGGGCTTTCATCCAACCACATCATAAATGCTGGCTTTACTCTGAAAAGTCTTCAGCTCTTCCCCAGTAGCTAGATGAGTGCCTTCCGACCTGGAGGTCTCATCTTCCAGCACTATAGCACAATTTGTTTTGTTGTAACTATCCATTGGGTTTTCATAGCAAGATACAGAAGTAGATTGCCGGGCCTTTCTTCCGCGCAGTTTAAGTTTGGTGTTGTTGCCGTTGTCACAGAAATGTGATCCTCCGCTGTCAACACTATCCCATTCTGCTGCTGCCAAGATGGGTGGTTTGTCTTGGTCTGGCACCTCAGCTGAGACCTTTCCATCTTGGGAGACCCTGCCAGTAGTTAAACTACCGATAGCTCTCAGCATCACTGATGCACACAAGCCCTCACAGCACGACAAGCTGCAGAAAGACTAGGGGACACGCAATAAAGCTACAATGTAACCCATTTTATAATAATAGGAGAAAATATTTTTCACTCAACGCGTAATCAAACTCTAGAATTTGTTACCAGAGGATGTAGTAAAAGCTGTTAGTGTAGTTGCATTTAAAAAGGTTTGGACAAGTTCCTGGAGGAAAGGTCCATAAACCATTATTAAAGAGGACCCGAGAAATCCACTGCTTGCCTCAATACAAGCATTATGGAACCTGTGTACCATTTTGGGAATCTGCCAGGTACTTGTGGTCTAGATTTGCCACTGTTGGAAACAGGATACTGGGCTTGATGGACCTTGGTCTGAACCAGTATGGCATTTCTTATGTTCATATAACACATAATTATGCCCTTTAACATGCACTGAATGGCAAATATCAGGCAATTTCGTTCATGCACCTGGAATCAGCAGATTTGTGGACACACAATGGCAATCTTAGTCCTGAGGAGTTGGCCAAGTCATCAGAACATTTCCAAAAGCTATTGTTTTTTCTCTAATGAACATTACTATATGAGCAGCTTTTAAACAAGAGGTGTGCACAGGCAAAAAAAAAGAGACTGTTTTTGTTCCAAATTTTTTTGAATTTTCAGAATCTTTCAGTTTGTTTCACACATTTATTTTATTTATCCATATTTATATACCGCTTTTCACCGGGTCAAAGCTGTTACACATTCATTTTAATAGAAAAATTTTTAACACATGGTTAGCATTTTAACACGTGAATTCATGGATGAGGCATGATACTGCTTCCTTCCTATTGTCATCACCGGTGTTATCCAAAGTGAAAGTTCCCTTGCTTAAGTCCATTAAGATTTTAGGCATGATTTTATCATTCTACTTTATCCACAGAGGAACAAATTTGAGCACTTACAAGAAAGGTACTACATTATGACATATTCAACAGATTTATGCACATTTTACTACTGAACACCTTAAAGTATTGGTGCAGGTATTATTTATGACACAGTTTGATTATTGGAACATTCTGTAGCTGGGAATATCAAGTAGACTCTTATCATGCAAAATGCAATGTGTGCCTTTGAGTCAGTCCTGACTCCTGGTGACCCAGAAGCTCCTGGGTTTTCTTGGCAGTGTCACTGGAAGTAGATTGCCAGGCCTTTCTTCTGAGGCAATGGAGGGTTAAGTGACTTGCCCAAGGACAGCTAGTGGGAATTGAACCCTGGTTGTATGGTTACCAAGCCAGTGTTCTAACCACTAGGCTACTCCTCCACTCCAGACTCTTATCATACTTGCAGATTTTACAGAATACTGCAGCCGAGCTTATGTTGAAAGGACAAAATGGGAAAGAGCAACACTGTTTCTGATTCAGCTACATCATCTCTCGATATCTGTGAGAGTCCTTTTTAACTTATGTTTTATGAGTTGGGGGGTGGGGGAGGGATATTTAGCGGTGGTAGCTAGCCGTTCTAACGGGGCTAGCTGCTGCTGCGGAAACGTAAACCTGAATATTCAATGCTGGTTGCTCAGATTGGCGGGAAGCTAACTGGACTGTGTTTAACAGTCAGCAATATGAAGGCTTAACCATCTTGCAGAAATTTTACTTATAAATACGCTATTGACAAGTTCTTTGGCTATAGGGCTGCTATAGAATGGAATGCACTACCTGTTGCAATTAGATCACAGTCTACTACATGCTCTTTAGGCAACTGTTAAAAACAAGATTGTTTAGAACATTTCTGCTCAATTAATTGAATTTTCAGAGATTCTGTAATTCTTTTTAGTATGAAATTGAAAAAGTATGTAATTAACTCTCCAACTTCCATGGTATATATTTTACTAATTATGATTTCTTAACTTTTCTGTAACTGCTTATAACTTTAACGTTTGTGTGTAAATCTACCCACACACAAGAAGAAGAATTCTCAGAAAGCTCATTTCTGTGGTGAAGCACTCTAACCCATGGAAATGGCTTTCAAAAGCACCTGTCCAATGTTTTAGTGTAAGTAAGACCTATAAGAGCCCAGTTCAATGTCCTTCAGTTTCCACAGGTACACTCTAGTTCTTGAAAACCACAGTGAGCTTTTGTAAGGTGGTTATAATATCACAGCACTGGAGAAAGTAAAACTCTCACCACTATATCACATTTACTATAAGTTTCTCAGAAAGAATTTGGCAAGTGCACAGTGTCTTACATTTTTTGTGGATAAGAACATAAGAACATAAGCTATACCATACTGAGCGGACCAAGGTCCATCAAGCCCAGTATCCTGTTTCCAACAGTGGCCAATGCAGGTCACATGTTGGAAACAGCCCATGTTCCCTGTAAAATAGTTATCTCCAAGTTATAATGCCCTGTTCAATGTAATTTCAGTTTGTTCAATGTAAACCGCACTGATGCTGAATAGCGCGGTATATAAGAGAATGTAAATAAAAAATAAAATAAATAAATAAACATGTACCTAGCAGTTTCCCAAAAAGATTTAGCTCATGTTTTTTAGGTTACATTCAGGTATGCATTTTGAATCGGAAACAGACTTATGAAATATTTTACGTCATCTACTCTCACCTGTACTCAAGGCCAGTGTAAGGATATTTGGCACCTTAAGTGAACCTTCAGCGTTACACCCCTGAGATTTTATTAATTAAACTCAATAATCATGATCATCCCAACACCAGTCTTTCCACAACAATCCAGTAAAAATACATAATTTGACATTATATTTTTACATATTCAACCTTGCTTAAATGTATGTTTGTGCCCACTCTCCCAGCAGGTGAAAGAATGTGCTGATGGCTCTTTGAGTTAGTGTTACTGTCAGGGTCTATTGCTTTGCTTTGACTTCTGCTGCTCTGTCACCCTTTAGAAGCTGCCACCCTAGGCAACTGCCTAGTTGTGCCTAATAGTTGAGCTGGCCCTGCCTGTGTCAGATTTTGCATGATTAATATTTCTCACACTCTAGCAGCTAATCTAGAAACTGTAAGGGACTTGGAGGTGTTGCTACATTCCCATGATGGTGCTTCTGGCTCTCATCAGCGAATGAGAAATTAAATGAGAAATTAATTTACATCACAGGGAGGATAAGCCAGCTAGTGGCAAGCTCAGAAGCATTACTTGTGGGTCCTAGGGCAACACTTTACCACAAATTTCATAATATTGCATGTTACTTTACGCCAGAATGTTTGAACATTTGGGCATAGCCACCATCTGTGTGTCCATGATACTTAGCTCATCGTTCTCTTTCCAACAATATGGAGACACTGTAGGAAACATTTCATGTAGGCTACTTGGTATCAAACAATTTCTGAGGACTAGTTTATATTTTGTTTCTCAGACAGTGGTGTCGAGGGAGCTTTACCTTTTTCTTTCCCAAATATTCTGATCATCACCTTCAAAGTAACATAGTAGGAATGATAGAAACATAGAAACATGATGGCAGAAAAAGATCACATGGCCCTTCCATATCAACTACTATAACAGTCCCCTTTTTTCCTTTAGAGATCCTTTGTGTTTGTCCCATGCTTTTTTGAATTCATATACTGTCCTCATCTCTAACACCCCTACTGAACATAAGAACATAAGATATGCCATACTGGGTCAGACCAAGGTCCATCCAGCCCAGTATCCTGTTTCCAACTGTGGCCAATCCAGGTCACAAGTACCTAGCAGTTTCCCCAAAAGACACAGGTTCCTCAATGCTTGTATTGGGTCAAGCAGTGATATCCCGAGTCCCTTTTAATAATGGTTTATGGACCTTTCCTCCAGGAACTTGTCCAAACCTTTTTTAAACCCAGCTACACTAACAGCTTTTACTTCATCCTCTGGTAACAAATTCTAGAGTTTGATTACACGTTGAGTGAAAAAATATTTTCTCTTGTTAATCTTAAATAGGTTACCCTGTAGCTTCATTGCATGTCCCATAGTCTTTTTATATTCTGATAACATAAACAATCGATCTACGTTTACCCGTTCCACTCCGTTCATTAATTTAGAGACCTCTATCATATCTCCCCTCAGCCATCTCTTTTCCAGGTTGAAGAGCCCTAACCTTTTTAGCCTCTCTTCATAACAGTAGTCTTCCATCCCCTTTACCATTTTGGTGGCTGTACTGGGAGACTATTTCACGCATCTACCACTCTTTCTGTAAAGAAGTATTTCCGCATATTACTCCTGAGTCTATGCCCTTTCACCCTCATCCTATGTCCTCTTATACATAGCAGAGCTTGCTTTCAATATTCCAAATGAGGTTGCACCAAAGACTTATGCAGAGGCACTATCACCTCCTTTTTTCTGCTGGGTATTCCTCTCCGTATGCAGCCAAGCATCTTTCTAGCTTTCACCATCGCCTTTTCTATCTGTTTAACTACTTTAAGATCATCAGACACAACCACGCCTAGGTCCCACTCTTCTTTAGTGGACAGAAGTACTTCACCCCCTATACTATATCGCTCCCTTGAATTGCTGCAGCCCAAAATGATGAAACATAAAAATCAAAATTGTACATCCAATCTGTTCAGCAAGGTGTTTAGGGGTATATTAATTACCACTCTATGCAGGTTACCCCTCCCCCAGCCATTCTGTTTATATTGCAACTATTGCTCTGTGCAGGTTACCCCACAGCCATTAAGTGGCATTTTACAAATGATGTCCACGTTCAATCTGGGATGTCCAAGACAGAACATCTGAAAAAAACCCCAGGCACATCCAAGTTCAGGCACGATGTCACAATTGTGGGTGTGCCCAATATGGCCATCCCTGGAATAGTACTCCAGACCATAGATGTTTAGGAATATCCTAGTGGTTAGAGTAATGCGTTAGGAGTAGGGAAGCTCAAGATTTTACTCCAAAAACAGCACCAATATCTAGTTATGCCTGGAGCAGGTATGACTTTAGATGCAACTGAAGATGTCCAAAATGTTTCTGAGATCAGACTGTGATGCCCAGGTTCTTGGGAACGCCCCAGCCACACCTCCACCATGCCCCTGTTCAGACTTGGATGTCCACAGATCTGGCTTCTAAAATGTCTCCGTGATATGGGTGGCTCTATGCCCATTTTCAGACATCCAAAGCATGAATAGGGCTTCTAAAATCACCCTATTCTGTTTATAGCTGTAACTGCTGCTCCATGCAGGTTACCTGGTCACCCTGTTTAGGGTTGCAACTATTTATTCTTGAAGGTTATCCCACTGCCATTCCAAAATTCTTCCCCAATTGTTCCATAAACCTAAGTGTGTTATTCATTTTTAAGAAAAAGTGGAAAATCTCTGAAATAAGGTCTCTAGTAGCACTTCTGTGAATAAAAATGATCTTCTCTGAAGGAGTTCCATTAATGTTGATTTTGTAAAATCAATGTGATATTTGGCTGACCCTTATCCAGATTACAACTTTGGCCTGCCTTTCAAGTGGTCTAAGGTGTCCAGAAAGTGCTGGCTGAATAGTACCCTGACCAGGTCAGTGTAGCACTTACTGGATTGCACCGACATGCCCTAACTCCACCCATGGACCACTTCTGCACTAACCAGATAGTGCCGGGACCCTCTGTGAGGTATTCAATGGCACTATCCAGATAGTGCCCGGACCCTCTGTGAGGTATTCAATGGCACTATCCAGATAGTGCCGGGACCCTCTGTGAGGTATTCAATGGCACTATCCAGATAGTGCCGGGACCCTCTGTGAGGTATTCAATGGCACTATCCAGATAGTGATGCTATCACAGTCAATGACCTTATCTGGGTGCTCTCCCATTGGCTGGCTGACTAAGGGTTTTGAATATTGACCTGAAGATGTATTTTCCATGCATGCAGACAAACTGGTCATCTTTGTTTAGCTTATAGTCCACATATAAAAGTGAAACATGTAAGAGCTGGTCTGTGCTAAATAAATGCAATATGCATCATATTGTCAGCATCATACATATTCTATTTACTTTTTATGTCTTGCATTTAAAAATTTATATAAGCATACCTTGAACCAGCAAAATGCTAGAGGAAACAAAACAATCCTATCATAAAATGTTCAATAATAACAAAAAAGAAATTCATACCATTCAAGCCACAATATAGGGGAAAGAAACAAAAGAAACCCCTAAAGCTAGGCTCTATATAGTAGAATAAAATGAAAGGAAATATAAAAAGAGGGAAACAGTCATGTACTACCCCTAGGCTCAAAATAAGTGACCAAGCCGTTAACTCTGGGAATTCACTGAGAACGCCAACTTTTGCATGGTTAAAAGAAATCTAAATTGGTCTGGTTCAAAGAATATATACTTTATAGCAGAAATTGTTATAAAACATTTACAAGGAAAATGCAACTGGAACTGAATTCCCAGGGATAAGACCTCTTGTCTCATAGCCAGAAATCTCTTCCATCCTGCCTACACTTACACAGGTCAGGAAATATTAATATTGTGAACCACACAACTAATTCAGATCTATGGAGTATGTCTATTAAGCTGGGTTAACAGTTAACCCATTCTACCTGCAACTAGGTCCCATTGAATAATATTGGGATCTAGTTGCAGATAGCCTGGGTTAACCGTTATACTGGCTTAGTAGACATACCCCTATGACAGAAGAACAGGCGCAAGATGAACAATATCATTAAGATGTCTCACTACCCTCTCCAACCTGCGACCTTTCCAAGAATCCTTTGAGATCCACTTCTCACTCATACTTTTTGAAAAGCTTGCTAGGGAGCAAAGGGAAATTAAGGATCAGAAGATTTAAATGTCTTGCTGCATTCTCCACAAAATCCATCTTGTGGTGAACCAAATTCTTGCCTTTAATTAGTTCAGTTTGAGTGTAATGGAGCTTCCCTGTATTCTGTTCATTTAACAAAGTAGTCCACATGGGCCTTCACCTGCCACATCCACATTAAATTCTTCTGCTGACTATCCAAAATAAGTGTAGTTTAAAGGTGTGCATGGCTGAAAAAAAATGGGTTAGTCTTAGTTTAAATGACATTTTTTAGTGCTTTTTTCATATGTTTTCACACATATATGTCTTTTTTGTGCATTTTATGCATGCAAGAACCTTTTAGTACACACAGATTGACTATTCATATATTAATTTGTAGGTATATGTGAACACAAAAATTTCTTAGGCGCTGAAATGAACCAAATATTTAATGATGAATGCACATCCCTAGTGTAGTTAGAATGGAACTAGACTTATGGAGGGTAATTTTTAAAGCCATTTTAGCATGTATGTGGTAATATGTACACAGGAGATAGCTCTTCAGAAACTGAAGCAGGCACAGAAGTACATTCAATGGTGTAGGTATTGCTGGGGCATTGTCTAGGCGGAACATAGGAAAAGTCACAATATATGCACAATGATTATAAAATACATTAGGCTACCCTCATACTGGCATACTTTACTTGTGAATATTTACACCTGCTGTCAAGCAGATGTATTTGTTTATTTAACAGGTCTTTTGTACTACTTCATCATTTTAGTCAAAGTGGTTTCCATTTTAACTTAAACTTGGTAATGTACATTAAACAGGGACATTGATAACTTGAATTCTTCTAAATAAAGGTGTAACATCCACACCTTTAATCTAGGTGCAATACCCACAGAATTTGTGCTAGTTTAATAGTAGGTGCCTAGAAGCAGGCTAAAAATAGGCACCTTCTTACCCTTTTAACCTAGATGCTCTGTTAAAAAATATCCTTGATGCAGTTCTTTCAAAGCCTCTCAGATATTCCCCATTGAGCTCTGAGCTGGTCTCATCTAAGAGGGAATGCAGATAGCAGCAAAACCAGAATCCTCTGCAGAGCTCAAGGGGGCATTCTTAAACTGCTTACCACCACCACTACCTGATCCAGATACCTGGCTCTCATGGGGCCCTTCGATGCCTTGCAGCACCAGTATCCCCTGCTCCAGTGCTGAATCATCTAGAAGCTTTGGTAGGTCCAGAATGCTCCTGTCTAATACTGACATGATTCTGGTTGGGTTCTGCTGTGTGGGCATCTCTGACCCAAGAAGCAGTGTAAACGGAGCAGGCAGGGCAATCCTTTCACCTAGACTCAAAGATGGTTGACCTTCCAAAGAGGCTGCCACTTCAAATTATCCCCCAGCAGAAACCGATGAGTTCATGGCTGCTTGGTGACATGCTCTGTGACAGTAGCCTATCTGAGTGGGGGAATATCCTGCAATTTAGAGGGGAACACTCTCACTTTCCCTTTATGTTTCCCCATGGTCTCACCCATGGGAAAGGCACAGGCATGGAACTTCATGGACCCAACTTCTCCTCAAATTGCCATCTTGTTTCCTCCCTCTAGCTCCATCCAGGTTCTAAATATTTCAGAGTGCTAATATTTTTTTATTTAACAGGTTTTCTATACCGCCTTATCATTAATTCAAGTCGATTTGCAAAGAATATCACAGGAAACTAACTTCTACATAGAACAGGGTATGGAACTTGTCAGATTAAGTGGGATACAATGGGCATCTTTAACAATCATTAACTATATACATTTACATGAATGTGGTATGGGGAAAATAAGCAATTCCTATAGAACTGTCGGAAGGTAGGTATTGCAAACGTTATTATACATCTCAGTCAACTAGTCCTAATTCACAATATAGAAACATAGAATAATGATGACAGAAAAAGACAACATGGCCTACCTAGTCTGTCCTTCCATACCAACAACTACAACAATCCCCTTTTTTCCTTTAGAGATCCTCTGTGTTTGTCCCATGCTTTTTTGAATTCAGATACTGTCCTCATCTCTACCACCTCCACTGGGAGACTATTCCACGGATCCACTACTCTTTCCATAAAGAAATATTTCCGCATATTATTATTGAGTCTATGCCCTTTCACCCTCATCCTATGTCCCCTCCTGCATAGCAGAGCTTGCTTTCATTCGAAAGAGGCTCTCCTCCTGTGCATTTATGCCATTGAGGTATTTAAATGTCTCAATCATGTCACCTCTATCCTGTCTTTCCTCTAAAGTATACATATTAAGACCCTTAAGTCTGTCCTCATATGCTTTATAATGAAGACCACTAACCATTTCAGTAGCCACCCTCTGTACTGACTCTATCCTGTTTATATCCTTTTGAAGGTGTGGTCTCCAGAATTGCACACTATACTCCAAATGAGGTCGCACCAAAGACTTATACAGAGGCACTATCACCTCCTTTTTTCTGCTAGCCATTCCTCTCCATATGCACCCAAGCATCCTTCTAGCTTTTGCCGTCGCCTTTTCTACCTGTTTAGCTACTTTAAGATCATCAGACACAACCACGCCTAGGTCCCGCTCTTCTTTAGTGGGAAAAAGTACTTCACCCCCTATACTATATTGCTCCCTTGGAATGCTGCAGCCCAAATGCATCACCTTGCATTTTTTAGCATTAAATCCCAGCTGCCAAATTCTAGACCATTCTTCAAGCTTAGCTAGATCCCGCCTCATGTTATCTACAGCTTCCTGGGTGTCTACTCTATTGCAGATTTTGGTATCATCCACAAAGAGGCAAACATTACCCGACAGCCTTTCCGCTATATCACTAACAAAGATGTTAAAAAGAATCGGACCAAGGACAGATCCCTAGGGCACACCACTGGTAACTTTCTTCTCCTCAGAGTGAGCTCTATTTATCTGTACTCTTTGTCGCCTCCCACACAACCAATTTCTAACCCAAGCAGTAACTTTAGGGTCCATCACTAAGATGCTCAGTTTGTTTATAAGTCGCCTATGAGGAACGGTGTCAAAGGCTTTACTGAAATCTAAATACACCACATCTAGGGCTCTCCCTCTGTCCAACTCCCTGGTCACCCAGTCAAAGAAATCAATCAGATTTGTCTAAAAAGACCTGCCTCTGGTGAATCCATGCTGCCTCAGATCCTGTAATCCGCTGGACTCCAGAAACCTCACTATTTTCTCTTTCAGCAGCGTGTCCAATAATTTACTCACCACCGAAGTTAAACTAACCGACCTGTAGTTTTCAACCACATCCTTATTCCGGTTTTCTGTAAAGGTACCACATGAGCATCTCTCCAGTCCTTGCAGTTCAAGTATTGACTATTCATCTCCACACCAATCCTACTCTTTCTGGACTAGATCAGGCTTGCTAGTCAATGCCTATGCCTAATTGGCAGTACCATACCAAGCTAGCATGAACCCTGTGCGATTGATGAACCTGGCGTCTCCTCACCCAGGACCTCACTTTTGTTGAGCTTCCTCGAAGCTCAGTGATGACATCAGTGCCCCTTCTGTACTTGCACCTTGTGCAGCCGTACTGCTCGCGCAGCCCTTGGTATGGCCCTGCTGGTTGGTCTTCCTGAACCTGCCCTCCATTCATTACAGGTTCTTCAGAATTCTGGAGCTGAGTTCCTTCATCAATTCCCACATCTCTCTTTCTTACATTGCACTGGCTTCCAATTAAATTCCACCTTCAAAGATCATTTTGCTGCTTACAGTTATCCAAGGTTCTTTTTCTGTTTAATATCCTTTCTCTCTCTTGATATTTCCACTTATTTCATTGAATTATTCTCTGTGTGTCTCATATGCAACAGTCTTCTTGGTTTCAGATCTTCTCTCTCCTTGAGTCGTATATATGGAATTTATTTATTTATTATTTATTTATTTTATTTATTACAATTTCTTATATACCGCACTATTGTCAGCGCGGTTTACATCCAACAAAATGACCATAACAAACTGTTTGGCTTCACATAGAACAGGAGTAACAACTTGGATAACATGTTTTGCTTTACAGAGAACAGGAGTAACAACTTGGATAACGCGGGGGATGCAAACTGAGCTACTTACATATGTACAATGAGATTGATTGCTGAGAATTTAGGGTGTTACATGTGTACAGTAGGGTTGAGATGTTATCTTGAGGAGGTAAGAGGAGAGGCAATTAGGTTGGGGTTAGGTTAATCTGGTAGTACTGTGTAAATAAATGGAATTTGAGAGCCTTTCTGAATTGTGTTAGGTCAGTAATTGCACGGATGCCTGGTGGTAATGCGTTCCAACATTTTGGGGCATAGATACTGAATGCCCTGTTAGATGTTGCGGTTGTGTACTTTGTTGAAGCCTTTGGGATTAGTAGTGCATTTGTAGATAGGGATCTCCTTGTTCTGTTGGGAGGAATGGGTTGGATGATATCGGTTAATGAAGGGGAGGTGATGCCATGGATGGATTTGAAAGTGAGTAACAAAGATTTGAATATAAGCCTTCCTTGAATGGGGAGCCAATGCAGCTGTATTAGGATAGGCGTTATATGGTTGCCTCTTGCTGCTCCCACTAAGACTCTGGCTGCGGCATTCATGGCAAGTTGCAACGGGTTGAGTGTTGATTGAGGGAGACCTTGAAGAATAGCGTTGGCGAAGTCAAAGTGTGGTAAGATCAGGGATTGGTATATTGTCCGGAAGTCTTCAGGGTTTAGAAGGGATTGCAGGTGTCTAAGGGACCGGATTTTGAAATAAATGGCTCTGACTATGTTGGATATATGGGTTTTCATATCTAAATGTTGATCGAGGGTGACTCCTAAGTACCGAATTGTTGATTTGGTTTGGAGCTCAGCCTCATTGACCTTTATATGAGGTGGAGGGCAGAAACTCTGGTCTCTGGTGATGAATAGCACCTCAGTCTTTTTGTGTTGTATCCTAAGATTTTGGGACAGAAGCCATTCGGAGACTGCGTTGAAACATTCAATCAGTGGTGAAAGGTCCATTTGCTCTGTGAAGAATGGCATGAAGAGGAGGATGTCATCAGCGTAAATTAGACAGTCGACCTTGAATGATCCGATTATGTTGAAAATGGGTTGCATGTAAATGTTAAATAAAAGAGAAGATAGGGAAGATCCTTGTGGGACGCCCTGTTGTTGATGGAAGGGTTCGGAAGATCCTGATCCTGATTTTACATGTTGCCATCTGTCTTCAAGGTATGACCTGCACCAATCGAGGGCGATGCCATTTATGCCCTTTTCTTTTAGTCGTTCTACTAGCAGACCATGGTGTACAGAGTCAAAGGCTGCAGCGATGTCTATGAAGATGAGAGCGAAACCTTGACGGATGTTGTCGATACCTGTGACGATTTTATTGAAGAGGGAGGTAAGTAGTGTTTCGACGCCATGGTATTCCCTGAATCCATGTTGACGATGGTCTAGTGGGGAGGTTGAATCTATGTGGTCTTGAAGTTGCCTTTGTGCTTCCTTTTCGATTATTTTGGCTAAGAGAGGTATACTGGCTATGGGTCTGTAGGATTCAACTTTACTTGGGTCAAGTTTAGGGTTCTTCAGGAGCGGTCTGATGGATGTTTGCTTGAGTGCTGCAGGGAAGGATCCAGTTGTGAATGATAAGTTCATCATTTTTGTGATCAGTGGGCTGAGTTCTGTTCGTAAATTTTTAATCCAATATGCGGGGCAGGGGTCAGTTTGTGCAGTCGTGGTATTGAGGGCTGCAATAGTATCTTCCACAAGTTTCTTGGATGGTGTGGAGAACTTAGAAAGGGAAGTTGGACTAGGGATGTCTTGTGCTATGAACGTGGTAATTTTATCAGTTTGAAGTAGCTTGGATTGTAAATGGTTGGCATACTCTTGTGGGTGGATCTCTTTAGGTTGACATGGGGATGGTTCCTTAGAGAATGATTTAACTAGTTCGAAAAGGTCACGTGGTTTGTTTAGTGATCTTTTGAGAGTGTCGGTATGGTATTGTTTCATGTTTGTTAGGATGGCTTCTCTGTAGATTGCAAGGTGAGTTTTGTATGCTGACTGGTCTTCAGTGGAGTGGGACCGCTTCCATCTTTTCTCTAGTTTCCGTAAATGTGACCGGGATACACGCAGTTCAGGTGAGAACCATGGAGAGTGTTTTTTTTTCTTTGAGATAAGCCCTCTGCAGGCATTCAGGACCCCCTCAGGTTAGAAGCTCATATTCTTCAGTCGATTGCTAATTCTACTGATATGTAGCACCCATCTGTTATCTGTGTAGAACTCAATGGGCCCAATATTCAAAGGCATTTATTTTTTATTTATTTATTATTTATTACATTTTCTTTTATACTGCGCTATTTAAGATCAGTGCGGTTTACAATAAACATTAAATCTACACATCTCAGTTTAGTGATTTGTGCTTACAATAAACAGGTAAAAATAACTTGGGTATACAATAAACAAGTTTCTTAACAGGGAGAACATGATAACTATATACAAGCCAGTTAATGTAACTATATACATGGTTAAGTGCACAGCACGAGCTTCTCAAGGTGGGTTAAGTATGGAGGCGGTTAAGGTGTGGTTGCGGGTATTCAGACTAGGAGTGTAAGATGCGTGGGCTTGAGGAGCTACCATGAGGTGTGGAGGTAGGTGAGTGTGTGGGGGGGGGGGGACGACTGCAACATCGTAGTGAAGGAGAAAAAGGTGATGCTTCAATTCCTTCTTGAATTGGGAGAGATCGCTGATGCTTCTGATAGCCGCCGGTAGAGCGTTCCAGCAAGATGGTGCAAAAAAGGCAAAGGCTCTAGCTCTGGTAGCTTGGGAGCACTTAGTGCTTGCCTTAGGTAGAATGAGGGTGTTTGCAGCATTCGATCTCCTTAGCCGGTTAGGAGGTGTGATAGATACTAGGTCGGTAATAGCAGTATCCGGGAATTTCTTGATGGCTTTATGGGTCATTGTTAGAACCTTGAAGGAGATCCTGGCTTGTATGGGCAGCCAGTGCAACTGTTTTAGTATTGGAGTGATGTGGGATCTTCTGGAAGCTCCGTGAAGGATTCTTGCAGCAGAATTCATAGCAAGTTGTAAGGGGTTAGTCGTACTCTTTGGTAGGCCATGTAATATCACATTAGCATAGTCAAGGTGAGGCATTATTAGGGCCTGAAAAACAGTTCGGAAGTCTTCAGGTTCTAATAGCTGACGAAGATGACGAAGGGTCCGGATTTTATGATAGACAGCTTTTGTTATGTTATTGATGTGAGCCTTCATATTAAGCTGCTGATCAAGTGTAACTCCGAGGTATCTTACTGTAGTCTTGCATGTAAGCTCTGCGTCACGAACTTTGATGGATAGTGGAGGAATAAAAGCCGGATTCCTGGTGACGAAGAGGGCTTCAGTCTTTTTGAAGTTTAACTTAAGCCTTTGTGCGTCTATCCAGTCGGTGACTGCATCAAAGCATTTGATTAGAGGGGAGAGGTCAAGATGTTCAGTCGAGATTGGCATGTACATCAAGACATCATCGGCATAGACCAGGCAGTTGATGTTAAATGAGTGGATAAGGTCACAGATTGGTTGCATGTAAATGTTGAATAGTAAGGCCGATAAGGAGGAGCCTTGTGGAACATCTTTAGTTTGAAGGAAGGGGTCAGAGGTGGAAGGACCAGAATGGACATGTTGCCAACGGTCTGTGAGGTAAGACGCGCACCATGATAGAGCTGAACCGTGAACTCCCTTCTCTCTGAGGCGTTGAAGGAGAACTTCGTGGTCTACTGTATCAAAGGCAGCGGCGATGTCCATGAATATTAGAACAAAGCCTTGTCTGATGTTATCCAGTCCTATGGAAAGAGTGTTGAATAGGGTTGTCAGTAGCGTTTCAACACCATGTGCTTCACGAAATCCATGCTGGCAGGGATGAAGGGGTGCGTTGGAATCTATATGATCCTGTAATTGACGTTGTGTAATCTTTTCAATGATCTTCGAGAGGAGAGGTATGCTGGAGATAGGCCTGTAGGAATCCATCAATGAGGGGTCCAGCTTACTGTTTTTTAGGAGAGGTCTGATCGCAGTCTGTTTCAGGCTACAGGGGAATGTTCCAGTAGAGAAGGATACTTCTATAAGCTTGGATAAGAATGGGCTGAGCTCAGAACGTAAGGATTTTATCCAGGGGGCTGGACACGGATCAGAAGGTGCTGTAGTAGTGTTTATATTTAATATAGTGTCTTGAATGACTCTGTTGGATGGGGTAGAGAAGGATGTGAGGGTGTGTTGGGTCTCACTTAAGAGATGATCAAATGAGGGATGAGGGGTGGAAATGGGTGGAGTAGTTGAGATGAGGGGCTTAGTAGGTTGAGCAAGCTGGTTACTTTTGTTACGTAGGTAGTAGGCGTATTCCTGGGGGTCTGGGTGGAACGAGTTCCCCTGAGATGGTTCCTTTGCTAGGGATTTTACAATTTGGAAGAGCTCGTGGGGTTTGTTCAGGGAGCGTTGTAGTCTGTTTGCATGATATTGTTTCATACTTGATGCAACGGCTAAACGATGTTTTCCTAATTGTGCTGTGAATGCTTCGTGGCTCGCGGTTGTTCTTGATCGTCTCCAGTGCCTCTCTAGTTGTCTGAGATGCAAATGCTTAATGCCCCGATGCTAACCAGTTAGCATGAGGGCATGTAAGGGGCACTCCAGGGGCAGATACCAGCCATAAATGGGCAGCAGTGATATTGGGCCGCTGCCTGGTTATGGGTATGTGACAAAAACAAAATGCGGGCCTTACTTCCTCCATGGAAGCTAACCGGGCAGCTGAATATTGCTGCTTCCTAGTCAGTGTCTGGGTTCTGCGGTTGACTTGGATATTCAATGCTCGTGGCTGGATATGGCCCCGACATTGAATATCTGGGTCTAAGGTTCAGCAGCAGTGGCTAGCCACTGTAGGAGCGCTATCCGCTGATGCTGAGTATCGGGCCCAGTGTTTTTAAGGTGCCTCGAATTAAGGACACAAGATACATGTGAAAATAGATCACCCCCTTTTTTTTTACCATAAACATGACATCAGTGTATTTGACTGTTATTCAATTTAGGTCAGAATATAAAGGGAACAAAAACAGATCAAAATATTTATTTTCATGAAAACAAAGCTACTACTTCAGAATAAGAATACAGCATGTATGTTTCCTCATATCAAAGTACATATTTCATGGTTTCTTTTTCTTGTGGTCCATCTTTTCAGTTTTGGTAGGTCCATTCTTTTCAGGAAGAATCTGCCGTGTTAAAATCTTGTTGTGAGACCGCTCCAATTTGTTCTCATTTCTCCCTAAGTGCTGAATCTTTTCCTCAATCAGGTACACTGTCATCCTTTTTCCAATTTTGACACGTTTTTATCTCAGGCTTTTTTATGTTCAGTGATTTGAATGGATCTGAGTAGGTTAGCAATGCTCTCATGCCCTGTGTACCCTGCCTTCCCTTTCCCCTTTCCTCAACCTCTCATTTGCTCATAGTCAAAGATGGCTGTAGACTACAAGCAATTTTTTTTCCTTTGGAGAAGGTATAACTCAGTAATTTGTGTGTAAAGGCTGTCTCTGAAGACATATAGATCTGTGTTTTAGGATATATATCATTAATATTCATTATTTGTAAACAATTTTCTACTCTAAACCAGACTGGTTTGTACCTCTTGAGGACTGTGGTTACACACTCCTACTGTAACTGCAGTCTTTACCAGCTCAGATGTTCCACTTGATAGAGCAGAGCCTTTGAGGTGATCCTTTCCATTTCAGTGTGTTTTTTTTCTGAAAACGTATCAGTTATAAATGTTCTCATATTGACTTATTACTTTAAAGACACTCATTTTCTTACATTGAATGTTCCAGAGTATTTATTTCAAATCCGTAAACACATGCAGAGATTCTTTCATCGTCAGGTTCCAGATGAATGTCACTTTGATAGTGGGCCAGAACAATACTTCTGTGACCAATCTCCCCAACACTCAGCCAGTAGGAGTTAGTCTGCAAAGATGTTGCGCCAAGTGATAGTTTGGTGGTTGTGGTAAAGAGGGGAAATACCAGCAATGAAGGTCAGCTTTGCAGGACGCCTACTTTGTCACTTGCAAGCAGGATGGAGTATAGAGTGTGACTGTATAATTAAGCTACAAGGAAAGTATGAGAATATAAGAAAAAGAAGAGGTAAAAAATTTTGCCTTCAGGTGGCTATTAAATAGCACTCCTTCATCGTGAGACTAATGGCTCTTAAGTCATCTATTTATCATTTATTTATCAACTTCATAATCTACTTTTCCCTAAAAGGCTCAAAGTGAAGTACTGTACAAAATTAAATAAGAGCAAATATACAATATCAAAGAAAAAAATAAAGAAGTCTATGATTGTTGTTAAGTGCTGTCAAGTCGATGTTGACTCAAGACGACCCTGTGGATAGTTGTTTGTGTGATTAAAATAGGTAAAAACAAAAGAAACTGCATAAAAAATAAAAGAAGATATTAAAACAGTACTAAAAAAATATTACCAATAAAAAGACAGACAAGTTGATAGCAAGTTAAGGTATGTAAAGAGTTACTCTTTTTAAACATCTGCTCAAAAAGCCATGTTTCGACTTTACATCTGAAGGACAACAAATTCTTACATAAGTGGATATCTTTGGCCAGAGTGCTCCAAGGCTGAGATACAGCCTCAGTGAACTTGGTTGAAGGGGTTGATATTCAGTACTTTTAAAGCAACTAGCCTTCGCTGTTTTAACTTAAACCCAGATATTTAATGTCAAGTTCTATCTGGCCACCAGCATTGAATATCCAGGTTGCCCAATTAGCGGTTTAGCTAATTGGTTATCTGTGATATTCAGTCGGTAACCAGTTATCCTTAACTGGGTAAAGTTAGCCCAGCCTTTTTTGGCCTACCTTTGCTCAGTTAAGGATAACCAGTTATTGACTGAATATCACAGATATCTAGTTATCCTTGGATGCTGTCCACGCTCCGTCTCTTGGAATGCCCCAACACTAGCTGGCTAGCATTGGGGCATTCAGTGTTTACCAAAATACCTCCACCATCAACATAGAACTTAGCAAAAAAAAAATTAAAAATTTTGTTGGACCATCAACTCCAAACTAGCACCAACAAACAGTTTAGAATCATTCCCAATAGGTCCATTTTATTTTTTAACATGAACCACTCTTCTTCATTCTTTTTACGAAACCTTTTAAAATAACCATTAACTGACACAACATTGTGTTTCGAACTGAAATAAAGCTATTCACAGTTCTCCTTCCAAACTGTGGAAGGTAGTAGATGGTGTACAAAGAACATAGAACTATGTGTAGTATCATAATCTGCATGTTAGTACAGTTTAATGTGAGGGTAATATGTATTTGTTGGCTAGACTAAAGGCACTAGGCTTGAGAAATCTTGTTTTAAAGTGGTGTTCTGATTTAACCATTTTCCATCACAAAGGATATGCAATCATCTGAAGTAATAGAGTGTTTCCATGCCATTTATAACATAGTTAGCAAACCATGAACTCTGTTAATATGCAAATACAGAGGTATTATCTGTGACCCAGGATCCCACTTTTTCTTTTCCAGCAGTTATTAGAATAGGGTAATTTGGGGGGGGGGGGACCTTTTGGGGGGAGGGGGTTAAGAGCAGGGGAGAGGGTCCCCAGGGTCTCTTCAGGGGGAATTGGAGAGGGGTACACAATAATTTTAACAACTATCAGCCCCCTGAGGCCTCCTACTACCTTTGAGAGCATCAGGCTAAGTATTAGTGCCTAATGCTCCTAGGGGACAGAATAACACAACTATGCTCTAACCATAGGCCTAGACAACGTCAGACAAGGTTTTGCTTTAATCTTCATGGACATTGCCGCGGCGTTTGACACTGTTGATCATGAAGTACTCCTGTCACGTCTTAGAGAGAAGGGAGTTCATGGATCAGCCCTCTCTTGGTGCTCTTCATACCTCAGAGACCGTTGGCAACATGTTCGTTCTGGATCTTCAACCTCTGACCCCTTCCCTCAAACTAAAGGTGTGCCACAAGGCTCCTCCCTTTCCGCCTTACTTTTCAACGTTTATATGCAGCCTATCTGTGACCTCATCCACTCTTTTAACATCAACTGCCTGGTCTATGCTGATGATGTCCTTATGTATATGCCATTCTCGACAGAACTCCTTGACCTCTCCCCACTAATCAAGTGCTTTGACGCGGTCACAGACTGGCTAAATTCACAAATGCTTAAGATAAATTTTAAAAAGACAGAAGTCCTCTTCGTGACCAGAAACCCTGTATTTACCTCACCAAGGTCCATCAAGGTGCGTGACGCTGAACTCCTCTGCAAGACTACAGTTAGATACCTAGGGGTTACGCTCGATCAACAACTCAATATGAAGGCTCACATCAGCAATGTAGCGAAATCTGTCTATCATAAAATCCGGACCCTTCGTCATTTGCGTCAGCTGCTAGAACCAGATGACTTTCGATCAGTCTTTCAGGCCTTAATAATGCCCCACCTGGACTACGCCAATGCGATCCTACATGGCCTATCAAAGAGCACGATTAACCCCTTACAATTGGCCATGAACTCAGCTGCAAGAATCCTTTATGGAGCCTCCAAGAGAACCCACATCACTCCAATACTGAAACAGCTACATTGGCTTCCTATGCAGTCCAGGATCTCTTTCAAGATCCTAACTATGACTCACAAAGCGATCAATAACAACTCCGCATCTTCTATCACCGACCTGATATCAATTACACCCCCTAATCGAGCAAGGAGATCGACTGCCTCCAACTCTCTTGTACTACCTAAGGCAATCACGAAATGCTCTCAAGTCACCAGATCCAGAGCCTTCTCTTACTTTGCACCATCATGTTGGAACGCCCTACCAACAGGCATCAGAACTATCAGTGACCTCTCCCAGTTCAGGAAGGCACTGAAGCATCACCTGTTCTTGCAGCACTACGATGTTTCAGACACCTTCTCACACCAACCCACCTCTACACCCCAGGCCAACACATTAAACCCATGCACTCCATAGTCTTAACTCGCAGAACTGCAATCTCACCTTGCTCCTCCTCTCATCAAGAAACATATAGCTGCATTTAGTTGCTTTGTACATAGTTGCTTTTTGTACATAGTTCTCATGTTCTCTGTTTATGAAACCTGTTTAATGTATACCCAGTTTATTGTCCTGTTCATTGTAAGCACTGATCAATCTTTGTGACGTGTAGTTTTATGTTCATTGTAAACCGCACTGATGTCAAATAGCGCGGTATAAAAGAAACTGTAAATAAAAAAATAAATAAACTTGTGAAGGTGATCGCAAGTTGTGTTATTCATTTACCATGGGAGTCATGCGAAGTTTTATTGTAACTTAGTAACCAGCCCCCTCAAGCTTCAAAAAACTAAAATTTTGGTTGCTAACGAACAGCAGGATATAGACATGCCATCTTTTATTAAGATAAATCAAAATGAACTTTCCAAATGCTATGAGGTATATTGTTTGCGAATAATTCTCAAATGTCTTTTAAACCACATTTAAGAAATTTAAGAGAAATCTTTTTTAAGCCTCATTGTTTATGCAGCTTATGGGTATTTCTTCCAATAGGTGATTTTCATACAGAGCAACATCAATTGGTCTTTTTGACTATTGATTAGTGTAACACATTCTAGAACTTGTATACTAGCGTGTGCAAATGGCTAGCATGCATTTTAGGGGTAGGTTTACTAAGCGGCATTAACGCCACCAGCGGTAAGCGCAGAGCTAATGTCACTGATGCCATATAAGGATGTGGGCGGTGCAGCGTAAAGGTAGCCATGGGCCATTTACCATGCAGAACAGGGCATCCTGGCTACATTACATGCGGTACAGGGTGCCCTGGCCATGTACCACGTGGAACAGAGCAGCCTGGCCACTTAACTCATGGTAACATAACATCCAAAGCCAAGGTGACAAGCATCAACGCGCCAAAGGTCTTTAAGGCTCCGCAACCTAAGGCGCCCTGAGAGTATAATATGCACTGAGGGACTAAGATGTATGAAGTAAAGGTGCCCCAAGATTGATAGATGTACAGGTGATAGGTGATAGAGCGTTGCCTGCTGGTATTGTAGTCGGTAAGTCGGATGTGAGCCACAGCTAAGGTCATGCACTCAGACCATTAGATTGCCTGGATTGAAAAGAGCATGCATAAAATAGCTTACACAGAATATATGCAAGGGTGCCCGGGGCTGGGCACCCTTGCATATATGTAAGAATCAATTGTATGTGTAAAGCTAATTTTTCAATATAGGTGTTGCCCATGTGCACCAGGGGTGCTGCTGACAATCTCACATGTGTCACAGGTCTACAGATCATGTGCAACAAATAGGTGGCTCAGCTACATTTCAACATAACGTACACATGCCATGTATGCCACAGACACCGTGTTACCTAGCTGTCAACAGTTACATTTCAGCAGGGAGCTCTGAGTGAACCACAGGTCAGAATACAGTCTTTAAGGCTATGTAGGTGTATAATGTGTGTGGATATACATGCACCTCACAGCTACCTCTGAGAAAGGACCAGCTGAAAAACAAACGGTGTGCCTCCCCAATAGCTGGGACTCCATGAACAAGCACATTACATACTTCTGGACATCAGCGGTGTGCATCTTTATGTATATGTTCTGTCTCACAAATGACTGAAACATGCATAACATATTTGTTCAACTGTGCTGCTCACAGAAATCTCTGTTAGAAATATCTCCACACTGGCCAATGATGACATTGGTGATCTGGGGTTGTCAGTGTGGTGACTGAGCATGAGGGCATGTAATGAAGGGTCCTGCATCAGTACTGGAATTCTGATATTTATTTATTTATTTAACATTTTTTATATACCGTCTTTCTGCAAATCAAGACGGTTTACATAGAACATATCATGACAGTATATTTCAACTGTTTACATGGAACAATGTAACAATGACACATAGGTATAAATGTAAAACTATTTACAACGATCAACTAATTACATAGGTATATACAGGTACAGCATGGCTGCAGGATTGAGTTTGAGAGGGCAGAGGTGAGGGGTTGAAGACAGAGGACTGAGGACTATGGTGGTAGGGAAAAATGTTCCAGGAAGAGATAGGTTTTCAGCATCTTTCTGAACTCAGAGTGGTCAGAGCAGTTTCGTAACTCAAGAGGTAGTGCATTCCATAAGGGTAGTGCATTCCATAAGGATGGTGCATAGAGGGAGAAGGCCCAGTTACATGAAGATTGTTTGCTATATCTCTTATTTGTTGGGATGGTAAGTAGGTTTTTGGTAGTGGAGCGGCGTGCTCTTTTATTGTTGATGGAGGATAGGAGCGGGGAGAGGCTTGGAGCTGACTTGTTGGAGATGATTTTATGTGTGAGGGTAAGTACTTTGAATTTAACTCTGGATTGAATGGGGAGCCAGTGGAGATCATGGAGGACTGGCATGATGTGAGATCGTCTGGGGTTGTTGGTTATGAGCCGAGCAGTCGTGTTCTGGGCCAATTGGAGAGGTTGTGTGCTGCTCTTGGGGAGGCCATGGTAGATAAGGTTACAGTAATCAAGAGAAGGGATTGTAAGGGCCTGGCAGACAGTGCGAAAGGAGTCGGGGGTTTAAGAGAGGTTTGAGGTTCCGAAGGGTACGTAATTTTGCATAAATTGTGTTAGAAGCTCTCTTTATCTGATCAGTGAAGGAGAGGTTCTGGTCAAGGATAATACCAAAATGTTTCACTTGGTTTTTTATGGTGAGTGAGAGATCGCCAATAGTAAGGTTTGGAGGTGGGGCATATGAAGAGTTGGAAAATACTTGAAGAACCTCAGTTTTGGATTGATTAATTAGGAGGTTGTGCTGGGAGAGCCAAGATTTTAGGCTAGTGAGGCATTCGCTTAGCTTAGTGAAATTAGGGTTTGTAAGGTTGAATGGGGTGAAGCACATGATGTCGTCTGCGTATAATTGGTACTGAATTCCATAGCTTTGGAAAATCTTGCAGACAGGTTGAAGGAAGATGTTAAATAGCAGTGCAGATAAACTAGATCCTTGGGGGACCCCCTGTTTTAGGGTAAATGGAAGGGAGGTATCATTTCCAATATGGACCTGTTGTGTTCTATTATCTAAGTAGGAGAGGAACCAAGTTAGGGTTGTGCCTCTCAGTCCTATTTCATGAAGTCTGTTTAGGAGTTGATGGTAGGGAAGGGAGTCGAAAGCAGAGGATAAGTCAAGGAATATGAGTAGGCATCCTTGGGTAGGATTCTGGGTGTGAAGGTATAAGGACTCTAGTAGTGAGGTAAGGAGGGTTTCTACTCCATGATTCTTTTTGAAACCGTGCTGGAATAAATCAAGGGGAGAGTGTTCATCAATGTAATTCTGGAGTTGAGTTTGGACTAGTTTCTCAGTTATCTTTGCAAGGAAGGGGGTACTAGAGATGGGCCTGTAGGAGGTAGAGGAGGTGGGGTCAAGTTTTGTTCCTTTTAGGATTGGACGGATAGTGGCACACTTTAGAGGTGCTGGTACGGAACCAGTCTGGAGGGAGGATTGTACAATATTAAGTATTGTGGTGGCGAGACAGGTATAGAGCCCAAAGAAAGTGTGGAAAAACAGCCTTTTACCTCTGGGCAGAAGAAAGCTTCAGGGAGTTTAAGGGTTAAAACTCTAACCAAAGGAAAAAACTCTGTGCACAGAGATGTAGAGAGTGAGCCACGCCCTAGCTCCATGGTGACCAGGGGAGGTGTCGAGGGAAGCCTGGGGGTGGAGTCTGAGGCTATAGGGCAACCCCAATCATATAAGCAGAGAGAGTCTTCCAGAGAAGGAGGAATGAAGAGGGGAATGAAAGGAGGAGGAGGAGTGAAAGGAGAAAGACCAGGAAGAAGGAAGGCAGGAGGAGATCGTGACCGTGGGTGGAGTCCAGGAGGGAAATCCTCTGAGGAGGAGACGTTCCCTAGCAGGCTGGACACTAGCAGAGAATCTCTTGAAACTACAGGAAGTAAGGAGATTAGGAGGACACGTGTAAGAGAGACGTGCTCTATCAGAAGCCTCAAAGGAGATCCTTATTGCATGCAGCATTCAGACAACTCAAGCCCTGAAGGAAGCCTAGCTGGTAGGAAGAATACAGCTGGCTTGGAATGCAGGAGAGTTGATTCTGGGGGAAATGCTGGTGGAAGGCAAGGAACAGGAATCTCTGTGAGAGAGTCTGTGGAGAAGGTTCTACCTGTGGCACAGCCTGAGAGAAGACAGGTTGCTGGGAACAAGGTGAGCCCCTTGCAAGTTTTAAAAGGTTTATTAAAAAAGAAAGATATCCTATATCCTTCCCCTGCAACTCAGCGTAGTGAGGATTCCCAATTGGAACAGGTTTTGAAATTGTTGGAGCAGTTGAAACCTGCCGTTAGAGACGCTGAGGCCAGCCAGGTGCTAATTGAACCAAATTAGAAAAGTATGGAAGTAGAAGAATGCCTTTCAGAAAGCGTATGTTCTGATGTTGAAATGGATTGCTCTTACTGTGTGAGTCAGAAGAAGTAAAAGCTGTATGGTTTTTAAAAGTAGTGAAAAAGCCAGAAGCTTTGGAAAGTTTATGACCTGCTGGATATTTGGTTAATTGAAGCACTAATGTTGAGCTAGTCAGACAGGCTCAAAGAAGGCTATGAATGCTGGAAGTTAAAAGACAATATTTGCAGCTTGAAAGTGAAGAATGCCAATGTCTTTAAAAAGGAATGATACACGGGTTTAGCAACTTGTAACCAGGAAGCCAAGGTGCTGTGCAGAGCCCTGAGTGATACAGATTTGTGCTATACCATGCCTGGGACCTAAGAATGTAATCTTGACTGAAGGCAAGGTTTATTGCTTCATTTTAAACAAGCTGTTTGAAACGGCTAATGTCTGAACTGTGCTGTAAAGTTTGTTTTTCCTTTTTGAATGGAGAAGTATCCCATTTTTGTTCTGGTTATATCTGAACTGCTGACAAAGAAGTTCAATTGGTTCAGTAGAAAATAAAATTCCTGTTACCTTTGAAACCCTCGGCCGTTTTGGTTCTTACCACACAACTACATTATTGAGAAGCCTCAGCATTGGGAATTCAGGTGATAAGGGACATAAAGAGGCAACCGCCTAACCCATAGAGGGCACAACAGTATGTAGGGACTGATGGAATTTCTGGTAGATTTAAGCCAAGGGACACGGCAAGGGTCAAGGGCAGAAGTAGAAGCATTTAGGTCATTGATAACATTGGTTACATTTTCTAATGTGAGGGGTTCAAATTCATTCCAGGTATTTGAGGGGGTTAGCTCATGAAGTTGAGTTCTGCTGTCAAGAATAGGTTGGGGGTCAATGATTGAAGGGGGTGGGTGGAATTTAGAAATCAGGTGGTTAGCTATAGTTTGTGCAGTTATTTTTGGTGGTGGTCCTGATGGGAGGGTTCCTTTGTCAAGGATTTGGCAATGGAGAATAGCTCTCTGGGTTTATTAAGTGAACGTTGAATAATATTTTCATTATATTCTCTTTTATGGCTGAGGGTTTCGGAGCAGTAAGTCTGGAGTTTATTTGTGTAGGCCATATGTGTGTTTGGGTCTCGAGAGCGTCTCCATTTACGTTTGAGGCGTCTAAGTTCTCTTTTGAGGTTTCTTAGTTTTGTAGAGAGGTTTTGTAGAGAACCAGGGGGCTCTTCTGCGGTGCTTTTGGGGAAGTTGTTTAGGAGGAAGTAGAGAGGCTGTTGAGAGGATTTCATTCCATTCAGTGACATGGGACTCTTGGTTCAGGTTCTTACTCTTAAGTAGGTCAAGAGATGGGATTATTTGTTCTAGGAATATTGCAGATGGCACATGGCTGATGTTCCAACATACCTGCAGGGAATGTTTGCACATGTATAGATGTTATTTTAAAAAATGTTTGGTTTAAGGATTTTAATCTAGGTGGTGCAAAGTGATGTATTGGTGTGTTGCATGACCACCAACTGTCTAACCCTGATGTCAATGTTGTGGTCATATGTGGGCCATCCCTGACATATGTGTCTTCCCACACAAATGAGAGGGAGCAGGAGCTAGGCAGGTAGGCCAAGATTAACTTGATAACTGCCAAGATTTAATGACAGAAAGATAATTTGGGAAAAGTAGGGCCAAGCTGACATGCATAGATGGCTATGTGTAGTGCATAGCAAAACAATGACACATGCCAACCATGTTATGTGTCCATGCCCTACCACGCAATGCCCCCAACACACCTGATTGAAGTCACATAGCATATGTGCATGTTAGTGGGGTAAACAGCATTGTAAAGGGCCTGCACAAGAGTATGTGCCATGCCAAAAACAACCAGAAGCCATTTACACAGGTAACTAGGCCAGTTTATTGTAGAAATGGCCTCAAAAATCAGGGGCACAATCTTTAATGATGACATAGAGGTAGTTAAGAGAACCACATGTTGGCACAGTAGTCCAAAACAAATGTTTCTCACAGGTACAGAAGCAGCAGAATACAATAGCTCTGGGGTAATTGCAGCCATACATCCATGAGCTGTACTGGTACGAGAATGTGCATGCCATGCATAATCCAAGCTATGTGTGAAAATACAGATCACTACATCAGAAAATTGCCCTTGCTATGTGTGTAGCACATTGTCATAAGAGACATAGGATGGAGCACACATGCGACTGTGTAAGTTGTAAGCCAATCAATAATTACACATCTTCATTGGAAAACAACAGGTCAATATGTTCTGTGAAGTGGCAAAACATGAAAACTATGGTACAGTAAACATCACAAAGTGCATATCATCACATGTCACTGTGTCACAACATATTTATGCACATGCATATGCACACTGTAATTCATCAAATTACACAGTGATACCCTATATGCAAAGTATCACTCCTGCATATGGCCAAACAGAGATAAAACATGTTGTGGTCTACCTTGTAAGGATGTGCAGCAGCGTTTCACAGCCAAGCGTAAAGGTGACAAGGAAAGAACACAACACATATACAATGTCCCTCTGCTGCGACACACCCAGCTTGATTCTCTTTTGGGCCAAAACATTTGAGGTCATCCATACAGGCATGGCAGTGATATGGTAAAACAACCAAAAGGTAAACGATAGTCTGGAGTGGCAGGACCCAGTGGATAGTGTTTCTTCTGCTGGACTGTTAGTTACCACTAGTTCATCTCCCCAGCTCAAATGGTGTGGGCATCATCACAGTTCTCTCAAAGTCTTTTTATGCATCCATGGGTATGCACATTGAGGTGTGAGGTCTGATGATGATGATGGGAGAATCCATAGTAAGGGAATGGCAAAACTTGGTTGTGGCAAGAAGTCACGCCACCCAGGCAGTGGATCCTATCACCAGGTTAGTGTGCACCTCTGCATGCACCAATCCCTCACGTGAATAACAATGTCCAGCATAGGCATACGCTCCTCAACCTAAGTTCCATTACTGTATGCCACCTCTTCTCAGGGATCATCTCATGTTGTTGCTGTGTCCTCCAACACACAGGTGATGGTGACCGCACATGCACTGTAGGTCCCTTTTGCTGTGTGTGGGCAATGCTCTGTGGAAAAAGGAATAGAAAGGTATTCAGGACATACATCACACATCATGAGGTGCCATTCCAGTGCCTGCAAGTTTAATATGTCAAGTAGGAAACGTTTAACATTCAACCATTACATTCCCATAACACAGCTGACATTGTAGGTGTAGGACATTCCAAACTATCAGTATAGAGTATGTTCACATTTGCATAGGCACATAAACATGTCCATGGACACATGTTATAGGTGGGTCATAGGTCCCCATCATGTCTATCAGTGCTGCTGGATACCGACCTCTCAGTGAACTCTGAGTACCAAACCAGCAAATCACATACAAAATATCTGATGATGTTAGTCAAACATGATCCAATGTGTAGGCCATCTGCTGTGTGGTTCATGTGGTGGACAGGGACTGGCTGAAGATGTCATTGTGTCCAATCTGTCATCCCACACACAGAGGTGGTGTTTGAAAAGTATCACATTAGTCTGTGTGCATGTGAAACCATCATTGCCTCTTGTCAAAGCTATACCGTCATGTGTCCAACATGAATGCTGAGGCATTCAGATTTGCCATCAGACAAAATGTATGACATTTTTCAACACACAACACAATGCATGACATGATAACATTAGTCACAGGGCAGAATCTGAAATGTAGCAATATTATTGTGGTGATCTGTAAAGGGCTGATCAGACCTCATCCCAGGAACAAATACTGAACATATGCTTGCACAGTGTATCAGTACAATGTGACTCACAATCCACACACACTGTAATGTAAACCCCATGTGCATCTGGTAGCATTCTCCCTGTCTGGTACAAATATGAGATCAGTAGGAGCAATGCCATCAGCCTATCCAAGGATACATTTATGATAGCTGCTTCCACAATGACAGAAAAAGTTTATGCAATGTTCAACACTACAACTCCTATCAGCTCTGTACACCCACATCTTAATTGGTAATGTCCACAAAACTATGGTGTCAAATTAACAACTGCTGAAATAAAGATGGACATATAGATGTTAAATTATAGATATGGGGTATATGTCTGCATGCCATATAGGTTTAGAGCAGGGGTCACCAACCTGCGGCCCGCGAGGTCCCTTCGTGCGGCCCGCGAGGCTCTACCCCGGTTAACATTACGTGCGGCCCGCCAAGGATTCCCGCCATTGTATCTGCGGCCCGCGGCATGCTCGGCGGGTTCAACGGCACGTGACCGGTTTCCCAAGAGCAGCGCGCAAATTAGAGGACCAATCAGCAATAAGGCTTAAACTTTGATTTTGTTTTTGCAGCTATCGATAGAATTCCTGTTCTCTTTTTTCCCCATGGCTTCCCCCACGAACAAGAAGCGCAAGCTCAGCGATGAGAACCGCGGCTTCAACCCTGAGTGGAACAAGCTCTTCTTCACGCTGCACAAGGATCGTGCGCTGTGTGTCATCTGTCAGAAGACCGTTGGCGTTCTGAAGGACTACAATGTGAAGCGCCACTTCGAGTCCGTCCACCCAGAGTATGCCAAGATGGATGCAGTCAAGAAGAAGCAGGAGTTTACCCGCGTGTCGTCTGCGCTCCAACGCCAATCCGCTCTCTTTGTGAAGAGCGTGACAGCCGCCCAGACTGCAGCCACCAGCAACACTACAGCTAGCTACCGCGTTGCCTACCTCGCCGCAACTCGTCTCAAGCCCTTCACTGACGGCGAATTCGTAAAGGACTGTGTACTCGCCATCGCCGACGAAGTGTGCCCTGAGAAGAAGGCGGTCTTCAAGAAGGTCAGCCTGTCTGCCCCGACCCTCACTCGCCGTGTCGAAGATATGAAGGACGACGTCTTGGGCACCTTGAAGCAGCGCTTCCGTGACTGTCGGCACATTGCGATTGCCTTGGATGAGTCGACAGATGTGAAGGATACCGCTCAGCTGGCGATCTACTTCCGTGGCGTCACAGACTCCTTCGACATCATCGAGGAGTTCGCTCAGCTTGTGCCGATGAGCGGAACCACCACTGGTGCTGATGTGTTGGCAGCTGTGCTCTCCTGGATCAAGGACTTTGAACTTGACTTGTCGCGTCTGTGTGGTGTCACCACTGACGGCGCCCCTACCATGTTGGGGAAGAACGGCTTTGCTTCGCTTCTTGTGAAGCACGTGCGCGACCTCGGCCACAAACAGGATATCAAGTCATTGCACTGCATCGTCCACCAAGAAGCCCTTTGTGCCAAGTCTGCAACCATCGCTGAGGTCATGTCAGTCATTGTGAAGGCTGTGAACTTGGTGCTGTCGCACGCATTGAATCATCGCCAGTTCAAGGACTTGCTCGCAGAGGCTGACGCACAGTATGGCAATCTGCTGTACTACTGCGAGGTGTGTTGGCTCAGCCGTGGGAAGATGCTTCAGCGTGCCTACGAGCTGAGAGAGGAGCTGACGTCTTTCCTCGAAGCCAAGGGATTCGACTTCCCGCAGCTGCGCGATCCTCAGTGGTGCCAGGATTTAGCGTTCCTTGTCGACCTGACAGCTCACATGAATCAGCTCAACACCCAACTGCAAGGCAAAGAGCTCCTCGTCTCAGACATGGTCGCCAAGGTCAAGGCCTTTCAAGTGAAGCTAATGCTGTGGGAAAAGCAGCTGCAAGCACGCAACTTCGCACACTTTGCGCAGCTCGCCGCACTGATGCCTTCGGCTGCTGCTCGCCGTTACGCATCCACCATCCGTCATCTCAAGACGGAGTTTGAGGCTTGTTTCCAAGACTTCACCAAGCACTCGCAAGACTTTGCCCTCTTCAGTGCCCCCTTCGAGATGAACCCCACAGACGTGCCCTCTGACCTTCAAATGGACTTGATCGAACTGCAGTGTGACGACGCACAGAAGTCGCGCTTCATGGCTATGGGTCCTGTCGCATTTTGGAAGACACAGGCGGCCACCCACCCGTCCATGGCCGCCAACGCACGCAAGGTCGCTGCTCTCTTCGGCTCAACCTACTGCTGCGAACAGCTGTTCAGCCGAATGAAATTGATAGTCATCCACGTGCTCGCAGCTCACCGACGACCACCTGGAAGCGTCCCTTCTCCTGTCAGTGTCATCTGTGAAGCCGGACTTTAAGCGTTTGTCTTCTAGCATGAATCATCAGCCATCTCATTAAATTCAATAAAGGTGATCAGCCATTGTTTTCATAATTTTGCGTTTGTTGTTTTTTTTCGCGGGGGCGGGGAGAAGGGGGGTGCGGCCCGCGAGGCTCCCGGTAGTCGGCTGTGCGGCCCGCGGCCCTCTGGAGGTTGGTGACCCCAGGTTTAGAGCAATATAGTTCATAATACAAGGTAACATCACACATGTCAAATGTTGTCCTGTGCCCACAGTGTATGCATTAATGCTGGCATATCAACGGAGCTCTAATATCACGGATTGCATAATTCACACTGGTTCAATGTCTACAGGGTCCCTAGTAGGGAGTGGCCATCATGCGTGCGGTTCCTGTGACTTTGGTTCCACCACAATAGAGGGCACAGAATGGTGTGACCCTCAGTCAAACAGGACATTTTCTTTACGCCACACTACTGACTGTACTTCATCTTATGTGATCTACTTAATACTGTGCCCTTGTGAAAAATATATGTCTGCATGACTACCAGGATGATAAAGAAACATTTGCAGGAACATAGGTCTCTTATACACACTAAGGTAGTGGCAGCCCCAGTGGTACAACATTGTATACAACATACGCATACCTTTGATCAGTTAAAGTGGCTGATATTGGATATGGTCCCCCCATTGAAGCGGGGAGGGGACCGCCAAAGCCAGTTGCATTATAAGGAGCAAAGATGGATATATATGCTGCACTCTTCTGCCCCGACAGGATTAAACACTGATGTGGAGTGGTGGACATTGAATTAACTTTTGTATGAATAGTAGTCAAATGTCATCATTCAATTCATCCTTCATGATTACCATCAAATCCCGGATGATGTCATGGCGTCTGCGTCGGAACAGGAAGTTGGGAGTACGGAGCTTGATAAAGGGCCATGAAAACGACCGGCTTGAAACATAACAGCTTGTGTCGCAGTACCAACGGCTTGTTCGAGTGCCCTGCTGCGTAAGTTTCATTGAAGACAATGGAGACAGCTTTATCGGCCTTTTGAACTGGGAAGGATAATGGCATGTTGCCATCTTTGAATTAGTTCATCATAGGCTAAGGCTCTCCAACGACTTTATCAGATGAGTATTTCCATCTTTTGGGCAATACTGACATCATGTCTGGATATGTGAAACTGTGTTCTGATTGAACTGGAATTAAAAATAACAGGTCCCAAAGAACTTTGAAGTTCATGGTGGCTGGGTTAGAGTACCACATAGCCTCACGCGGTGTCGGCCTGGTTGGCCTTTTAAATGGATTAAAATGGAGGGTATGTAGCAAGAGTATGTTTTTGCATCCTCTAAACAGACGATCCGACAAAAAATATAAGTATATAAAGAGGTAGTCCTGTCCATTAGATTACGGGGATTTTATAGTTGGCAAGTTAGTGATTGAATGTTGTGCACCTTCTTAGATGACACAGTGTATGCATGGCAAGTGACACAACAGCATCAGCACAGAAGGCAGTTATGTTTGTGGAACCTATGCATGCATGTTATGTTAAATGGAAACCTCTGATGCCACCATGTATGATGCACCAGTCACACGTAACTGCCATATTGTCATCTGCATGGATCTGTAACATAGTCGGCTGCATGTAGATCCACTTGCCCAAAGTAGTTACCTCACCACACCATCAGGAGTGACAGCCTGGCAAGCATATTCTGTATAGTCACAAACACAGCAGAGACACATATGTTAGGATGTAGTCCTGAAGCACACAGGCTAGCATGCATATTTGTACACATATGCATTTCCCCACATACACAGTACTTACATGAGAAGAGCACCTCAATCAGATGTTGGCGGATTGCTGTGCCCACATATGTGTTTCCACAGCCACGTACAGGAGGGCACACAGGATCATCTTCCAGATCTGGATTAATGTCAACTGGGATAGTGTGCCTGAGAGCAATGTTGTGCAGAATGCAACAGGCCAGAATTATCTGTGCCACAGTCAGGGGTCGGTATTGTAAGGCCCCACCAGTGGACACCTGAAGCGATTCTTTAACACGCCAAAGGTGTGTTCGATGACAGAGTGGCTAGAGGCATGGGCCTCATTGTACCTCATCTCTGCAGGTGCCATGGAAAACGCACAGGGGTCAGCAACCAGGCCGAACATCCATATCCAGCATCACCTGCAGAAAGAAAAGTAGAAAGTTGAACAAGTAACATATGTTTACACACAATGTCTGGATGTACATGCCAGTATCTCTCCATTGCAGCTTGCTCTTCCCCAGCACACACACACACACATAAATTATGTAGCTGTAGCATCAAACATATTCAATAATGACATAAACACATAGCAGCTTTTGATGGCATGTGTCCCTTATCCGCCGCCTCTCAGACGAATGTGAGACATACCAGTGATAAGAAGTAATGATGCCGACACACATATCCATTCCCATCTCCAACACATTAATAACCTGCCATACACAAAATGCAGTAACACCAGTTATGAAGGACTGAACCATACCTAGCACAACATCTCTGCCAATCTTAAAGATACACCTCTCTGAAAACATTCCAAACAAAAACCTACTAGTGAAATAGAACAAGTGCCACTGTCACATTAACATGATGAGCCCACCTCTGGTCTGTTAAACATGTTAATCATAGTCCATCAACAAACCAATAATTAGGGATCTGAAAGACAACAATGAAAGTAGGGGAAAATGCTGAGAGGTGAATGGTGCACATATACTGAACCAGGCAACAAACACCTATTAAATGCAGTTCAAACTCATCAAGTCACTGTACAGGCATTGATTGGCAAGAGACACAAATAGGGATACACCACCAAGGCTGGCAGAAGTACATGTGGGTATCCAGGTCATGAGAGGTGTAACCAGCAGATGTGTTGCCTAGAACATGCTGCAGAATAGCACATGATGAGCACACAACATGTGCAGATATCTGCAGAGGCTAAAATGACTGTCAAATAGAGCAGCAGTCTGGAATTTCGATCTAAACCTCATGGCTGCATGGTCCCACATATAACATAGTCAAAACAAATGTCAGACAGATTCCATTGCTAAAACTCAAAAAGGGATGTGAACATCAATCAGGACAGAGTGACATGCTGAGACAGTAGTCACAGGTACCAGACATTGGAGATTCCCACCACCAAACCTTAAATAAGGGAACAAGGGGGTACCATGTGCAATTGCTACTCAGCCACAGAAAGGCAAGGATGCTATGGCTGTGCTGTGATATGCCATAGCAGAAACACCAGTGTGTAGAATGCCATAGAAAACTGCAGTGCTCCTGCAGTAGGCCATGTGTTGTTTGGGGCATGACAATGGCAGACATAAAGGTGCCACCCAAAACCACCTGTGACCCTGGCCCATCTGTGATAGTGGTCATGCACCCCAGATCACCCTAACAGTATGTGCATAGTAAACAGAAAAACTACCCAACCAGCAGGACACAGTCCTCATACTGTCCACTCTCAAACTGTTGGAATAGTGCGGAGTGATGCAGGATACAGGAGTCATGGGTGGACCCTGGAAACCTAGGAACCACATTCAGAATATGCCCATTTGCATCATATACAACCTGCACATTCAGGGAATGGTAATGTTTGCGGTTGTGGAACACTGCCTCTCTGTCTCTGAGTGGGACCAGGGCAATATGTGTGCAATCAATAGCTCCCATCACGTATGGTATCCCTGCAATCTGCTCAAATGCCTGGTTCAGGGGCCCCCACTGTTGCCTACTGTTAGGAAATACAATGTAATTCCTTACCCGGCTGATCATGGCTTGCAGTACCTGGTGGAGGCAGCGTGAGAAGGTGGGCCGGCTCATTTCACCTACTGCAACCACTGATGTCTGGAAGCAGCCAGAGGCAAAGAAATGTAGGGCACTCAGGAGCTCGACCAACCCTGGTATGGCATGAGACAGGCTAGTCTGAAGCTCGAGGTCAAATCTTAGATCCTCATAGAGCTCTCTAATAGCTCCTGTGTTCAGACGATAGAGGGAGATGATCTGGTCCTCACGCATGCCCTGGAGCATGGCCCTGGGCCTGTAGAGGTGAGGCTGTCTGTGATGCACCTCTGCATGCCTATGGCACCGTGGTGCCCCATCCCTGGCCTGTGGATCCTCCACAGTCACAAGTTTGTGTTGCTGCGGGACTGGACCCATGCCCATTGCCACTCTCCCTTGGAAACCATCTCCCTCCTCAGGCAACCACAGTTCTCCCTCACCATGCAACCATTGTACAGCACTCGCAACAAAGACAAAGTGAGCCATAATGGACGACAGCTTCAGCAAATGCATACTGCCTCAAATAGGGAGGGGATGGGCAAATAATTAGAACAAACACTACACACCTGTGCATTACGCATCACACACGAGCAGCGGCGCTAATTGGATGTTGTGAGGGCCCCCCAACACCCTGCACATGTGGAAGGAGCGAAATGCAGGCACAAGGCACCCTGTGCATGCAGAAGGAGCGGTACGGAAGCGCAAGGTGCCCTGCGCATGCATAAGGCATGGAATGGAGGTGCAAAGTGCCTTGCACCTGCGTTCTGTACCTTACACATGTGCAGGCATGGAACTGAGGTGCAAGGCACCCTGTGCATGTGTAAGACACAGAATGGAGGCGCAAGGCACCATGCGCATGCATTCTACAACTACCCGAGTTTCATGGCAACTCGCGACTGCTCACGGGCTTGCTGTTCATGTATTGGTATTGTCGCATGGATTGCTCTCTCCGAGCATCATTACAGTACTTAATAGCACAAGTACACGTCCAGAAATAAATAGAGTTTTCAGCGCGTGTCACACATAAAACACAATTATCCCCATTTGCATATGCGCTTGGCATTGCGCCCACATGCAAGACCTACTGTACATATGTTATGCATCCTGTGTCTGCGCAGGGCACTCTGCATGTGCGTGAAGTGCCCTGCGCATGTGCAGGGTGCCCTGCATGAGGGTGAGGTGCACTGCACATGCACGAGACACCCTGCACATGCGGGCCGCGTGCCCTCCACAGGCACAGTGCTCCGCATGACTGATCATGGGCCTGCTGCTAATGTCTTTCTCTCGCAGCATATTTTTAGTAGTTAGGAGTAGTGGCACGTGTGCGGACATTGATAGTCTTTGGTAAAGGGGATGGAAGGATACTCCTATGAAGAAAGGCTAAAAAGGTTAGGGCTCTTTAACCTGGAAAAGAGACGGCTGAGGGGAGATATGATAGAAGTCTATAAATTAATGAACGGAGTGGAACGGGTAAACGTAGATCGATTGTTTACGTTATCAGAATATAGAAAGACTAGGGGACATGAAATGAAGCTACAGGGTAAACTATTTAAGACTAATAAAAGAAAATATTTTTTCACTCAATGTGTAATCAAACTCTGGAATTTGTTGCCGGAGGATGTAGTAAAGACTGTTAGTGTAGCAGGGTTTAAAAAAGGTTTGGACAAGTTCCTGGAGGAAAGGTCCATAAACCATTATTAAGAAGTGACCGAAGATATCAATGCTTGACACAGTACAAGCATTGTGGAACTTGTGTCTCTTGGGGAAACTGCTAGGTACATATGACCTAGATTGGCCACTGTTGGAAACAGAATACTGGGCTTGATGGACCTTGGTCTGACCCAGTATGGCATATCTTATGTTCTTATGTTCTTATGTTCATTATATGTCACACCTAGAATCCGCCTCATTTTGCATGCCGATGTGCATAGCGCCTCGTGCACATGGAAGGTGCCGTGCGCATGCGCAGCATGCAATAATGCATTTGTAAGGTGCCCTGCACACATGCAACATGCCCACCACACCACGAGGCAGGGCACCCTGTGTATGCACACCGCGCTCTGCACATGCACGAGACGCGCTGCTCATGTGCAAACGGTGTAGGGCATAGCATAGATGTGAGGAGATACCAACCAACCAAGGTGCCGAAACACATGAACAGCGGCTCCCTGAGCAGTCTGGGGTCCAGACTCCAGAAGAGGAACAAGCTGAGCCATCTGGGGTGGTCCAGCAAACACAAGAGCAGCCTGACAAGCCCCTACCTGGCAAAAGAAAAAGGAAGTGTGTCCCTGTAGAGATGCGTAAGAGGGCGATATGGTTCACCCAGCAGGAAAATGACATCCTCCTGGCCAATGTTTTGGAAAATTATGATGTTCTCTATGGGCACCTCAGTACAAAGCACCTCTGAGCACAAGAAACATGGTCTGGGAGGAGATCCGGGAAGCTGTTGGTGAGGCCGGTGGACCACCCAGAGACATTGAGAGCCTCAGAAAGAGGTATAATGACATAAAATGTGGTGTCCGAGCACACCTCACAGCGGAGCGCCAGCATGTAATGGGCACAGGTGGTGGCAGACCCAGTGGGGCACAACTTTCTGCCCTTGAGCAACAGTTGGCAGAGAGACTGGGGCCCATCTACATACATGGACTGTCCCCAGAGCTGGACACAGCCCACCCACATACTGGTAAGTGTTTAAATGTGATTTCCCACCATCTACCTATTTGCTAAATGGATGTGCCTTTCCCCCTCATAACATGTCACCTGTAGTCTGTACTGCTGCTCCCCTATCAGATATTTGATGACATTCACAATATTGGACTTTGCCCATTCACCCATTGTATAATGTTCTTTGGCCTGGTGTAATGATGACGCAGAATAGCTAGAGCCCTAAGAAACATAACAACAAAGATTACCATACACATGTGACTCATGTGGCAAATGCAACCCTGTTAATGAAGCACACATGCTGTCCTCTGCAAGCAACTGACACATCCTGTAGATATGGATGGCTATATGGCCACATATATACCGTGTATGCACCTAGCTATGTGTGTGACCCTATGACCTGTGTGACTGCTGCATGCATGAACCTGTGCAGCTCCCTCAATGACAACCAAAGTGTATTTCCACCTTGTTTCTGACCTGTCCTGAGTGGCCCCTGGGACAGCATGGCATCTTACAATGTGAAACTGTCCTGAAATGGGCATGTTCCAGAATGTGAACTGTACTGAGTGTATGTTGTCTTGCCCCAGGTGACACACAGCAGTTGGAGGTTGAAGACCAGGATGATGGTGCTATGGTAGAGGTGTGCCACACTAACATCCCAACAAGGGGCGATGGTGCCCTTGTCACAACACCACTGGCTGCTGACACAGGGGCTGAGGTGTCTGCAGCTGCTGCAGAGGAACTAACAGAGGGAGAGGATATGTGTGAGGAGGGGGAAGATGACATAAATCTACATCTCACAAGCAGCAGCAGAACATGAGAAGACAAGCACCCAGACAACAGAAACAGAGCTGGGGAGTGGACCATGCCCTTCCCCAGGGTTATCTGAGGCTGCCAGTTCCCAAAGTCTGATGTGGGAGATGATGCAGGAGTTGCATCACTACATGGACACAACCCATGCAGACCTTGCAGGTGGGTGACAAACCATAACGTGGCATGTTGTGGCAGATGGTGTGATAGGGTACAGTCACCATTGGTGTGGGGGGGGGGGGGTTGTATTGTGAGAGCCAGAAGGGATGGGGTTAACACAAAGAACATCTAACATGTGTCCAATTTGCTGGCATTTGTACTGCATGTGCGTTGTGGGATGCTAGGGGTATTAGTTGATATCAGATGGAAGAAATGTAGATAGAACACACTTATTTACAGAGCACAGGAAACAGACAGTATCATTAGCATGGGTATTGCAGTTTGGCATGGGGTCTAATGAGGCCTAGTGTGGAAACTGTCAGAAGATTAGAGAACTAATAAGCCATATATATGGAAGCTTTATTGAAAATAAGGGATGGAAAGACAACCCAGGTGGAATGTTGAATAAGTAGGAAAAGGGTCCGATAACAGGGAATACATCTGACAAAGGCCTGAGCACATGGTTATACACAAGGCCATAAGGGTAAACAGGTCAGCAAGAATGGGACTGCAGACATGACAGGACAAAGGAAGGAATGAAATAGAGAACCCAGATGCCAGAAATCAAAAGCAAAGGGAATAAGTAAAGGGACCAAGTTGAAAAGAAAATCTATTTGACAGGACAGAAATTTCAAAGATTAGGAATTTACACCACATATTTCTGAAGAAGGTGGTTTGCAATTTTCCACTGCATGTCTGCTAATGAGTGAATAGGTATGATCCTGATTCTTTGTGCTGTGTGAAAGGTTTTCCTTAGTTTATCTTTGAGCATAGTTAGGAACCATATAGCCTTCTTTTTCACTGTGCTAGGATCTGTTGATGGGCAGGAAATCTCGTAATTACTTCATAGCTGTAAACTTGTGAGAAGAGGGTGAGGGAATTCCCCACGTTCCTTTGTATTTAGCTCGTTTGATTGTGCTTTCCTATATGCCTGCATTTGTGATATAAGAAGGAAATGAAGGAAATGTTTTTTTGGTAAGGGTAATCTTTGAGAATTTTGTACCAGGTACGAGTATAATCAGCATGAGGTGTGTTTTATTGGGAAGAGGTGGTAGGCCCTCCCTGTATATGTGCTAGTTTGCAAGGAGTTATTCCCCTCTTGCAGGGAAGAGGAGGTGTCGATATCTGCTTGGCCAACAGAATCCCCGCCACCCCCCCCCCCCCAGTCCATACAGTATGCACACGCTACTGTTCCGGCATGGACGAACATGTGACCTGCAGCTACTACTGTCAATCTATGTTGTTCTGATGTCATGTCTCTGTCATCCCTGAGCTCCCCAGTTGCATGTGTTATCATGGCTGTTGTGTGAACAGAGCATCACTATTCCCAACCATTATTCCACAGGTATCCTGCAGGAGCTCCAGGGTCTCCACCAAGACATGGCCCAGGAGTAGGAACAGAACTGCGCAAGGGCCCAGGGGATGTAATCTCTGGGTGAGGCTGTCAGGGCCATGGTGGCAGCAGTCAACTGCTAGACAAATGTAATGGAAGCCATGTCTGCAAGGTGGCAGCAGCCATCAGTAGCAGCAGCGGGAGCAGCAGCAGCAGTGGCAGCAAGGGGTGCTAGGGGGCCAGGATGGTGTGGATGTGGGCGCCCATGCAGGCAGTAGTCCTGGGTAGAGGTACGATTGGTGCCATGTAAATAAGCGTTCTTTAATTTACTACCACTTGCAGCCAAGTGTCCATTGTTGCTGGATGTTCTATCATATTTCTCTTTCAGACAAATCTTTATCTGGGACCCAAGCCCCTCCTCCTTGGTAAGGTACATTATAGGCTCTTTCATTCCCAGTCTCCATTCCCAGTCTCTGTGGGTGAGTGATGTCTCCTCGCTGTTCCTGTAGTCACGGCCCTGGCCTTGTCCTTCCCAAATCACTCCTTCTCCACAACATCCATGTGATAGCTTGGACATGCCATTTGTTGTTCTCTGACAGTGACAGGTTATGGCCCTACCTCTGTGAGCACACCACAAAGTCACATATCCACTCCTCACTCACATCACATGCATACTCCTGTAACTGATTACCTGATGGTCTCCCTGGGTATCATCTCTCTCCCCTTAGATATGTACAACCCTCCTCTGTGCAACGTCTCCCACAAGTAATGTTGTGCCTGTCACACCCCCTTTTCATGCCACCTTATTAGCCCCATATCAATTTCCGCATCCAATTTGAGGGCCACCTGGTGACCTTCACTTGCATTTGCACTGCAGCTCCTCACTACCTTTCCTCTCAGTAATCCCCATAACCCAAACCCTTTTGGGGATTGCGCCCTTTGGTCATATCGTAGACTCTATGTGCCCTTCTCTACTATTGCTAGATCCAGACTTTGCCCCATTTACCTTGCTACATCTTTGGCATGTTACAAGATGCCTGTGTCTGCACGCCAGGCCCCTTACCTGACCCCGTTCATATCCTGTCTGAGCATTCAAATCTTTGCTGCAGGGTTTGGTTCCTGCCTCTCATGTTCTCTTGGTTTTATTTAGCAGTCCCTCATGTTTTGTCTGTGTCTACCCCATCTGTGTTGCCGGTCTTTACTAGGTGTTAGGCTCTGCAGAGCAGGGTATGTTTCACACATGTGTGTACAGTTCCGCACATATCCTGTAGTGCAATACATATGCTCAGTAGTAGCAGTAGGGATAGTAGTCTGACATGTGTGGTTGTGTTTGTCATTACCATGGTAAGGTATGTGTATGGGCCCCTACCTGCTGTGGGTCTGGGTGTACACGCACCTAGGTATAAATGTCATGTGTGCCCTCACATCAGATGTGCAACAGCACATCCCCACCTGTCCTTCACATATGTGACCCATGGCTCCTCTTCATCCATTGTAAGTGACATGGACATGCATGCCATTGTTGTCATGTCACAACACAGGCATCACCTCCATATACTCAGGGAACATGCTCACAGTGGCATGGGTAGCGCACCTTACATGTGCACATGTAATCACCCGCTCCTGTGGGAGTCTTCCACCCTTACAATGCGAACCCTATGTGTTCTAGGACTTGAAGGACTAGAACAGGGGACTGTTACTTCTGGAGAGAGATCTGCAATTGTGAGTATATACTTCTGGGAATTTTCTGAAGGGAATTCTTTCTATTAAAGCTATTTAATCTGTGAACCCCCTATTTTTTGTTAAACCAGTCAGGGCCTAGCAGCAGCAGTTTAAGTTTAAATTTAAAACACAGAAGAGAACTTTCTGGTTACATTTCATACCCAGCAGAGAGCTTGTAGTTTTAATTTAATAGTCACTCAGGGCCTAGTATCAGCAAAGTACTTTTAGTTTAAATTTAAAACACAGAAGAGAGCATTCTGGTTAAATTTGGAACCCAGCAGAGAGCTGTAGTTTAAATTTAATAGTCACTCAGGGCCTAGCATCAGCAAAGTACTTTTAGTTTCAATTTAAAACACAGAAGAGAGCTTTCTGGTTAAATTTAGAACCCAGCAGAGAGCTTGTAGTTTAAATTTCATAATAAGTTAGAGCCTAGCAGCAGCAAAGAGCTATTATTTAAATCAAATAAGAATATAGATTAGCACAAAAGGCAAAAGAGGGTCAGTACTGTTTGAGCAGCAAATAAAGTTTTCTAGAGACTTTTACAAAGAGGCCTTCTACCAAGGGGGCAGGAGACCTATGAAACGTTTTCAATAGGCGTTAACACCAGGTGGCAGATCAAAAGGCCATTTTGAAAGACTCCTTCTATCCAAGCAAGGACTGTTAATAATCCAGGAAGTTGGTCACAGCTTACCTCAGCAGCACAGGCATAAATAGCTCAACCAGAGCTCTGTGATCCTCAGTCTTGAAGGACTAGAACAGGGGACTGTTACTTCTGGAGAGAGATCTGCAATTGTGAGTATATACTTCTGGGAATTTTCTGAAGGGAATTCTTTCTATTAAAGCTATTTAATCTGTGAACCCACTATTTTTTGTTAAATCAGTCAGGGCCTAGTAGCAACAGTTTAAGTTTAAATTTAAAACACAGAAGAGAACTTTCTGGTTACATTTCATACCCAGCAGAGAGCTTGTAGTTTTAATTTAATAGAGACCAGAAGTTCTCCCCACCCTCATCACTTAAGGTCCGCAATGCCGAACTCATCTCCAAGACGACAATTCGATACCTGGGTATAATACTCGACCAGCGCCTTGACATGCACGCCCAGATAAGCAATACCACTAAAGCCATCTACCACAAAGTCCGGATCCTACAACAGATGAAACGGATTCTTGAACCAAATGACTTCAGAACTGTCTTTCAAGCCTTAATATTACCCCATTTTGATTATGCCAACTCCACTCTTACTGGCCTCCCAAAGAGCTCTCTCAAACCCCTACAGCTCGCGATGAATACTGCAGCTAGAACCCTCTATGGAGCATCAAGAGGAGACCATATTACCCCCATCTTAAAGGATCTGCATTGGCTCCCTGTCCACTGCAGGATCACTTTCAAGGCTCTAACAATGACATTTAAATCAGCCAACAGATGCATTTCAACCTCCCTCTCAGACCTTGTACACCCTACCCCCCCCCAATAGAGCGAGAAGATCAATAGCCTGCAACACCTTACTGCTACCAAAAGCCATCACCAAGTGCTCAAAGACAACAAGTAAGCGTGCTTTTGCTCTTTATGCACCGTCCTACTGGAACTCCCTCCCCGCAGATATCCGTGCCATAACCAACCTCCCCAGTTCAGGAAGGCAATCAAACACTATCTCTTCTTACAATATTTCTCCATTACTGATAACATCACCTAACCCTCCTATCCTGAGCCATTTTGACTCCCTCAGAGTAATGACCCATTTGCCATAATTACTGCATTTTAACTATCCACATGTCAACCTGTCCTAAAGACAAATATATCGACTATTATTCTAATTTGTACATAGTGTATATAGTTCACCCCGTTCTCCTTGTTTAAGTTCCCTGTTCTCTGTAAATGTCAATGTTTGACTGTTATACATTGTACAACTTTGGTTACATGTAAACCGCGCTGATGATAAATAGTGCGGTATAGAAGAAATCATAAATAAATAAATAAAATAAATAGTCACTCAGGGCCTAGCATCAGCAAAGTACTTTTAGTTTCAATTTAAAACACAGAAGAGAGATTTCTGGTTAAATTTAGAACCCAGCAGAGAGCTTGTAGTTTAAATTTCATAATAAGTTAGAGCCTAGCAGCAGCAAAGAGCTATAATTTAAATCAAATAAGAATATAGCTTACCTCAGCAGCACAGGACAGGGTACAGTGTAGCAGCCCACTTTTAATAAGTGTTATTTCCCTCCCTCCCCACACCCACCCACCCCTGGGATAATCATAGTTTATAGGTACTTACACATCTTAAAAGACAGGAGGTGCTTTCAGGTGAAGCTCGTTATCCAAATCAGTCATACACTAAGGACCTGAGATTAATTAAGCTTCAGGTGAACAAGGTATATTAAACGTATTAGGTACAGTTTTATTGGTATAAATATCCATAGCAACCCTTAGTAAGTAAAGAACTTAAAGATCTAAACAAAAACTTAAAACTAAGATGCAGATAGCAGTCCAGCAGTGAGATGGGGGCTTTCCAGTCTTTTGCATTGAGTGTCACATATATGATTTTCTCCCAGTTGGTGAGAGGTCTTACGTGTGCACTAGGTGCAAGGAGCTCTTTGCTCTCAGGGAATGAGTCCGTTCTCTAGAGGCTAGAGTAGCAGACTTGGAAAACATAAGAAAGACAGAGAGGTACATAGACGAGACCTACAGGGATATAGTCCTGAAGTCCCACCTCAAGTCTGGCAGCATCCCTGTTGCCATGGAGGAGAGAGGTCACGTGACAGGAAAGCATCACCCTGGTGTGGCAGGACATGATCCTGTAACTAGGACTTGTCCTCCAGGTGATGTAAAACCCTCTCGCACCGAGGAAGTTTCTCCAGGGCCATGTGCCCATGAGGGAAGGGTTAGGACAGCCGTTATAGTTGGTGATTCAATCATTAGGTATGTAGATAGCTGGGTGGCTGGTGGATGTGAGGATCGCCTGGTAACATGCCTGCCTGGTGCGAAGGTAGCGGACCTCACGCGCCACCTAGATAAGGTCTTAGATAGTGCTGGGGAGGAGTCTGCTGTCTTGGTACATGTCAGTACCAATGACATAGGAAAATGTGGTAGGGAGGTTCTGGAGGCTAAATTTAGGCTTTTAGGTAGGAAGTTGAAATCCAGAACTTCCAGGGTAGCATTCTCCGAAATGCTTCCCGTTCCACTGCAGGACCCAAAAGGCAGGCAGAGCTCTGGAGTCTCAATGCGTGGATGAGACAATGGTGCAGAGATGAGAGGTTTGGATTTGTTAGGAACTGGGGTACATTCTGGGGAAAGGAGGGGCTCTTCCGAAAGGATGGGCTTCACCTTAACCGGGATGGAACCAGGCTGCTGGCATTAATCTTTAAAAAGGAGATAGAGCAGCTTTTAAACTAGATAATAGGGGAAAGCCGACAGTCACCCAAGAGCGGATGGTTCGGAAGAATGTATCCTTGAAGGATACTACCAAAAGCAGAGAGGTTCCAAAAAAGAGTAAAGTAGCCCAAATGCCCTCGAGTATGGAGCAGACAGAGGTTAAAGATCCCAAATTACCCATGTCTACCAATAGCCAAATTAATATGAATAAAAAACAGTCTCTAAAATGCTTGTATGCAAATGCTAGAAGTCTAAAAAATAAGATGGGAGAGTTAGAATATATAGCACTAAATGAAAGGTTAGATATGATTGGAATATCAGAGACATGGTGGAAGGTGGACAACCAGTGGGACACGGTGATACCTGGGTACAAACTATATCGTAATGATAGAGCTGATCAAACTGGTGGAGGGGTTGCGCTCTATGTTAGAGAGGGCATTGAGTCAGAAAGGATTAAAGTTTTGCAGGAAAAAAAATTTGATGTAGAATCTCTATGGATTGAAATTCCATGTAAAAAGGGGAAGGCGATGGCAGTGGGGGTGTACTATCGACCGCCTGGCCCGAATGAACAAATGGATGATGAAATGCTCAAAGAAATCAAGGAAGCTAACAAACGTTACAGCGCAATAATAATAATAGGTGATTTCAATTACCCCGGTATCGACTGGGTCAGTGTCATGGCAGGACATGCTAGGGAGATAAAGTTCCTAGATGACATAAATGACTGCTTCTTGGAACAGCTAGTTCATGAACCAACCAGAGGGGAAGCCATATTAGACCTAGTCCTTAGTGGAACACCAGATCTAGTGCAAGAGATAAGGGTGTTGGGGCCACTTGGCAATAGTGATCATATCATGATTACCTTTGATTTAATTAGTGGAGGAGGGATAGTAAGGAAATCCACAGTACTACGCTTTAACTTTCGAAAGGGAGATTATGATAAAATGAGGAAAATAGTTAAGAAAAAATTAAAATTAGCAGTTGCAAAGATTAAAGACGTACATCAAGCTTGGGTGTTGTTGAAAAATACTATCTTGGAAGCCCAGACCAGCTGTATTCCACGCTTTAAGAAAAGTGGAAGGAAGTCCAAAAAACTGCCAGCATGGTTTAAAGGTGAGATCAGAGAGGCTGTTGTTGCTAAAAAAACATCTTTCAGGAAATGGAAAAAAGAGCCAAATGGCGAAACCTGGAAGCAGCACAAGCACTGGCAGGTCAAATGCAGGACATTGATAAAGAAGGCAAAGGGAGAATTTGAGAAGAAGCTTGCTGCGGAAGCAAAAATGCGAAATAAAGATTTTTTCAAGTACATTCGTAGCAAAAAACCTGTGAGAGAGTCGGTTGGACCATTAGATGATAGAGGAGTTAAAGGGGCACTAAGAGGCGACAAGGCGATAGCGGAGAGACTGAATGAATTCTTTGCTTTGGTCTTTACTGAGGATGATGTAGGGATGTTACCCATGACTGAAGTGATATTTAAAGGTGCGGAAGAATTGAAGGAAATATTGATACATCGGGAAAATGTATTACAACTATTAGATAAACTGAAGAGTAGCAAATCACCTGGGCCGGATGGTATACATCCAAGGGTGTTGAAAGAACTGAAATATGAGATTGCAGACCTGCTATTAGTAATCTGTGAACTATCATTAAAATCATCTCTGATACCTGAAGATTGGAGGATCGCCAATGTAACACCAATTTTTTAAAGGGTTCCAGAGGTGATCCAGGAAACTACAGACCGGTGAGCCTCACGTCAGTACCGGGGAAAATGGTAGAAACCATCATAAAGAATAAAATTACTCAGCATGTAGATAGTCATGGCCTAATGGGAGACAGCCAACATGACTTTAGACAAGGAAGATCTTGTCTTACTAATCTGTTATGTTTTTTTGAAAGTGTGAATAAACAGGTGGACAAAGGTGAGTCGTTTGATATAGTATATATGGACTTTCAGAAAGACTTTGACAAGGTCCCTCATCAGAGACTTTTGGCAAAACTAAAGAGTCATGGGATAGGAGGCAGTGTACTATTGTGGATCAGAAACTGGTTAAAAGAAAGCAGAGGGTAGGGCTAAATGGCCAATTTTCCCAATGGAGAAAGGTGAATAGTGGTGTACCCCAGGGATCTGTGCTGGGTCCGCTGCTTTTTGACATATTCATAAATGACCTGGAAAGTGAAATAACGAGTGAGGTTATCAAATTTGCAGATGACACAAAACTATTTAAAGTTGTTAAAACCCAAGAGGATTGTGGAAAATTGCAAGAGGATCTTGATAAATTGGAAGACTGGGCATCAAAATGGCAGATGAAATTTAATGTGGACAAGTGCAAAGTTATGCACCTAGGGAAGAACAACCCAAACTATGGTTACACAATGCAAGGTTCCACATTAGGAACCACCACCCAGGAAAAAGATTTAGGCGTCATTGTGGATAAAATGTTAAAACCCTCGGCCCAGTGTGCAGCGGCAGCTAAGAGAGCAAATAGAATGCTAGGTATCATAAGGAAAGGAATGGAAAATAAAACAAAAGATATTATAATGCCTCTATACCGTTCCATGGTGAGACTGCACCTTGAATATTGTGTGCAATTCTGGTCGCCGTATCTTAAAAAGGATATAGCGTTATTAGAAACGTTTCAGAGAAGAGCCACCAAAATGGTAAAGGGGATGGAAGGATACTCCTATGAAGAAAGGCTAAAAAGGTTAGGGCTCTTTAACCTGGAAAAGAGACGGCTGAGGGGAGATATGATAGAAGTCTATAAATTAATGAACGGAGTGGAACGGGTAAACGTAGATCGATTGTTTACGTTATCAGAATATAGAAAGACTAGGGGACATGCAATGAATCTACAGGGTAAACTATTTAAGACTAATAAAGGAAAATATTTTTTCACTCAACGTGTAATCAAACTCTGGAATTTGTTACCGGAGGATGTAGTAAAGGCTGTTAGTGTAGCAGGGTTTAAAAAAGGTTTGGACAAGTTCCTGGAGGAAAGGTCCATAAGCTATTATTAAGAAGGGACCCAGGATATCAATGCTTGACCCAGTACAAGGATTGGGAACCTGTGTCTTTTGGGGAAACTGCTAGGTACGTACGACCTAGATTGGCCACGGTTGGAAACAGGATACTGGGCTTGATGGACCTTGGTCTGACCCAGTAAGGCATATCTTATGTTCTTATGTGGCCTGTGGAGTAGGCTTGATATGTTTCTGGACCAACCGTCCCCCAGGACCATACATGGATTGGTGCTGCAGGCCCACTGCTGCACACCTGTACCCACTGAGTGACCACTCACCACAGTAGTGGATTGATTCATTTAACCACACCTAGCCCTGCCACACCATATGTTCCTCTATTCCACAGCTCTGTCATGGCTCTGCTAATGTCATGTCCACTGTGCCATGTGTGCACTCATAGGCATGTCCTAAGTTCCAAGCATGTGGGTCCAGTGTGCAGGACATGGCAACCAACAGGTCCCCTGCTGTGGCATTGAGGGATACACCACCTGGGGGGACCCAGGAGGTTGCATACAGCACTGCACATACCCATCCCCCACTGCAAGCTGTGTGGACTGCACCATGTATGTGACACATGTGTATCTTTTGGCAACACAGGGAAATGTTGCTATGTGTCGAACAATGTGCAAGTGCATGACATAAAAAAACACACAAATATGAAAAATATTTATTTACAAACAAAACATAAAAGGTTTGTTTATACAAATCATAAAAAGAATCAAGGCCACAGGCCGAATATATCTTGGTAAAACAAAAATAAATTATAAATAAAATTAAAATTAAATAGCACATAATGCCAACATTGGTGGTAGTGGGTTCCCAACCCCCATCCCCCCTGTGCCCTATGGTTGTGTCAGCACCTGGGACACAGGAATACAGAGGGCAGGGGTGCGGCCACCTCCCCATGTTGCCTACCCCTTCTGGGGGCCACCATGACTTGATGGCTCATGGGCTGTGGAGGTCTCTGCCACCTCCCTTAGCCTCCGCAGCTCATGAGTCATCTGGACCACTACTACTACTACTACTACTACTGAGCATTTGTATAGCGTTACAAGTCATATGCAGTGCTGCACAGACATGTAAGAGACAGTCCCTGCTCATTAGAGCTTACAATCTAGCCAAGACAGACAACATAGAAGGTGCAGATAGGGATAAAACAAGGAGGAGTGGTAAAGAAACAAAGAGATCAGGTAAGTCAAGAACCAAAAGCAGAAGAGAAGACGTAAGTTTTCAGCCTGGATTTGAAAATGTCAGAGAAGGTGCCTGGCGTACAGAGACAGGTAGTTTGTTCCAGGCATAAGGTGCAGCAAGGTGAAAGGAGCAAAGTCTGGAGTTAGCAATAGAAGAGAAGGGCACAGATAGAAGTGATTTGCCAGAAGAGTGGAGTTCCCGAGAGGGGGGGGGGGGGTGAAAGGAGAGATAAGATAAGAGAAGAAAGGTAGTGAGGAGCTGCCAAGTGAATGTATTTATAGGTCAACAAGAGAAGTTTGAACTGGATGCGGACCACAGCTTCCACCACCTGCTCCATGATTCTGGTCTGGGCACGCTGACCCAGAGAGATGGCGACCAGTGTCGCAGACAGGGTGTGAACATGTTTGCCCCCACCAAGGCCCCATGTATATGGAGTCTGGGTTGAGGCATCCGCCCACCCCCTGTCTGTGGCGCTGCTTGCCACCCCTGCAGCTGAGCGTGACCCAGCCTCAGGACCATGGGGCAGGTAGCAGGGACCCCCAGGGCCCTCTGCATTCCTGGGTGCCAGGTGCCTGCCCACAATCGGGTTTGTGGGATAGGATGGCCCCATGGTGGTGTGGGAATGTGACCTCCATTCCGCTGACACCTCCTTTCCCTGATCCACATCCCATACCACCAGGGGGGCATCCTGCCTCACCACCCCCATCTCACCCCCAAACCCCACCTCCCCCTTCTCCCTCCACCTGCCATCCTTCCCCCCACCACACCTCTCCCGCTCCCTCACCCACTCACCCACCTCCCCCTCACTCATCTCCTCCACCTCCAACTCCACCTCCTCCACCACCTCTGCCTCCTCCTCCATATCCATCTCCTCCACCTCACACACCTGCCCCTCCTCAACTCCCTCCTACCCAACCTCCGCCTCCCCTCCTCCTCCACCGTCTCCTCCTTCTCCTCCACCTCCTCCTCCTCTGCCTCCTCCTCCTCCTCTTCCGCCTCTGCCGGAGGGGCTGCCACCTCCTCCACTGCCCTGGCAGCCTGTGCCTTAGCTCCTCCATTTGCAGGCTCTGTGAATAGAAAGAGAGAATGGTGAATCAGCCACATGTTCATTGCTCACAGGGTAACTAGCAACAGCCATAATGCCTGCAAACCTGCTACATAACTGGTGGCCCTCCGACCAGACAGTAGATGAGCCATGCACACCAGGGCATGCAGCGCCCCCAGAGCAGACAGGATATAATCTGAACACACACATGCATCTAAGGGGTATGCACATGAAAGACAAGGGGCTGGGAATTGAGCTGCCAGTGTTGGCAGATTCAAGGAAATCTGGGGCCCTGCTGGTGTGTTAGTGCCTAGGTGCCCACCTGGCCTTCTACTACAGATGTCAGCCCCCCCAAGCAATGCCACAAGGGGTTCCCTGTGGTTCCTGCACAGAACAGGGGGGGCGCAGATGGTGTTTGCACACCAGCACTGTGGGGTCCCCAGATACATGTGTGACCTTCAATGTGCATGTTTCTATACATCAGAAAGTAATATCTGGCAGCCTCTGTTGCTGTCTGTGGGGACTGTGAGGTGACGTGGCAAAGGTGTGCTACCAGCATGCTGGGGACAGCAGAGGTGACTGACACATCTGGGGTTTAGCCAGACCATTGTGGTAACTGCTGTACCAGATGTGGTATACAGCTCTGAGGGGGTGGAAGCATGTTTTCAACTGTCTGAGTGGCCACAGTAAAAATAGGCACCCTAGTGGTGTGTTTGTGGTGTTATGTGTGGCAGCTCTGTGTGTCAGTGTGACATGATAGGCAGGTCATGGTGACAGTTGGATGTATGTTCCCCTGCTGAGGATCAGCCAGTGATATGGGCATGTTGCAATATTGGAGCAATGAGGAGGGATGGGGGACACTGTGGTGGGTGGTGTGGGGATACAGTATGCACTGCAGCCATTGCTATGTTCTGTTTCAGGCAGCATGTATACATCCCAGCAGCAATGGGAGGTGGCCAGGCAAGGTTCATAGGATAGGGCAGGTTGTATGTACTTACATAGCGTGATAGGACATGGAGCCAGAAGCACAGTGCTGTGACCCAGTGACCAATGAAGGGGTGTGCGCACATGGGATATGCGTGCATTGGGGGCTGGCCTGGACACACAGCACCCATGTGACACATCAGTTTGGCATGTACAGAGAGCAGAGTTTGACAACACACACATGCCTAATGGGTCTATGGGTGGGTGCAGATGCGGCACATGTGGGTCCTAAGTACTCATGGCCCACACGGTCCCTGTCTGCCATCCCATGTTACAGGTAGGGATGTGACAGGGACTGTTGGGCGACTGGTGTTTCCACAGAACAGGGGTTGGCACCGTTATAGGTTTGTGCTACCAGGCACCTGCTGTCCAAATGTGTCCTGTATATGCATGATGCAGTGACATTCAGATGTGTCTGGGTGATGTCAACCCTGGGAAGGGTGTGATGCCATACAATAAGTGTCTGCTGTGCAATCACCATCTCTGGGGTGTGCAAATGATGCATGGCACAACAGGTATGCACATGTGGCATGACCACATAGCTTTGTGTGTCATCTGTGTGGTGGCCAACAGGTCCATAATCTAATCTGAGACAGGATATCGGCCCCTGAATGTTATTGTGTGCCCCAATATGATCTACACAGTATACCATTCTGCCATGCGAGGCGAGCCAGTATAGATATGGCTAAATGTGCAGGTAATATCCTGTTTGTTGCACGGTACATGTTCATATGCCTGCTGGTGCAGTGCAACAGGATCATTTTGCCATGGCCCCTACATCACACATGCATACTGCATCACTCACCATCCTCGGTGGCTATCATACATAGTAACATAGTATATGACGGCAGATAAAGACCAGTATGGTCCATCTAGTCTGCCATTTCTTTTTTTTTTTTTTTGTATTTTTATTAAATTTTCTGAACAAGACAACCACACAACAATTAACAAAAACCATAGCACTCCCCACCCCTCCCCATCTATCCTGTCTCCAATGAACCATCAGTAGCATTATTATTATTAAGAGCGTTGACACCTCACTCATGACATTGATAACAGTATTGATAGTATTCAACAACTTATGTTACAACAGCGCCCCAAGTGATGTTTGCTGAACTGGTATATATGCCGGCAGTCGCCGTATAGTCATCTAACCACTTCCACTTATCCTCAGCCAGATTTAAATCTGCCTTTCCATTCATCCAGTGAACCTGCCGAGAACCAAGCCATCCTTTCGGGCCCCTCTGTCTTCGCTTACAGCCCCATGCCTTTTCATAACTAGCATAGAGACAAACCAAATTCCACCAATGATTACCGTCTAATTTGCCGGAGTCTTTCCAACAAATCAAGATTAACTTCAAGGCTATAGCAATCAAAAAGTTGAACAGGAAATGCTTCTTTTTTTCTAAAGGCAAGTTAAAACTAGTTGAGCGCAGGAAAACTAGGTCTCATGACAAAGGTACCCGAAAGGAGAGTATCTTCTGAATTTTCCCCCATATTGTTCTCCAAAAACTCTGAACGTTGAGGCAATCAAACAACATGTGCTTCAAGGTGCCTAGATGGGCCGAGCATGACCAGCATCTGCCTTCTACTCCAGGAGCCCATCGAGAAAGCCGGCTGGGTGTGAGGTATGCCTGGTGAGAGATAATGTATAGTGTCTGAGTTATTGCTGCAGCACTAGAAACTCTAATCACCTTAGACCAAAGAGTAGACCATTGCTGAGGAGAGATGTTTGAGTTTACCTCCTCCTCCCACCTTTTTTTTGAGCCCAGTGAAGGAGTGAACCAACCGTCCCTTAATACTGCATACAGTTTTGAAACTGCACCCTTACCCTCAGTACTGGCAAGCACTAACTTCTTCAAGCCCCATTCTTTAGATAAGTTAATAACATCCATCATTTCTTCCTCCAGCCTCCGGAGGTACTAAGGCCCCCTCCTCCGCATCTCACGGCCTTTTTCCACAGATCCTCCACCTGGGGTAACAGGGATATATGTCATCTGTTATGTTCCAAACATACCTGTGGCAACTACAGCACACCACTCATGGTTAGGTGAAGTGTCATGATTATCTTGCTGCACGTTCACCTAGGCGGACCCTTTATATGTGCACATTACCACCACATTCACAGCCATGCAACTGTGACTGCTGTACAGAATCTCCATGTCATCACACAGGCATGTGATGTTGATGCCCATGTTGCCACATTTGTGCACCATGTGTGGGTCCTACCTTTGTACTGCATGCTCTCCTGTCACTGATCACTGTGAAGCTGTCACATGGCACATGATGTGGGCCATGTAGACACTTGGAGCCATTATGTGCCATACATGACCAACACCAGTGCCCTCACAGCTCAGCCATGTCCCACAATACCTTTCCAATGCATCGTGTGCAGATGTGTGCGCTGTTTACAGAGTGACCTGACATGTTCTGTGACAGACATCCATGGCCACTACCTGAATCAATCCTGTGTTTCTGTTCAGATGAGGTGTGTGAGTGCTCACTATGTGATGGGATTAGTTCAATGGATTGTTTGTGGCATTTCACAGCCATGTGTGTCATTCTGCCAAAACATACCAACAAATGTGGGTACATTTGTGCACTGCAGGCATATGCATGTGGATACAGGGTCCCATTACAGACATGTTATGCCTGATAGCTACATGTTGAATCACACTTTTGATCAGCTACATTGGCGAGTGCTTGATTTTGTTCCTGTGGAACCTTGAGGTGGCAAACGCATGTCTTGACTGCAGAAGACTGAACAGCGCTGGATATTTCATTTAAATACAGTAGCTCCGCGCAGTTTAAATATAGCCCTGGAGTAGAGCAGTCTGCTTTTGTGATTTTGCTGAATTGCACTCCGAGTTTGACAATTTGAGCTGCTTGCCTCTCTTTTGACTCAGCCGTCCAATCATGATGGGGATTTCCCTTGTTCCAGTAGGGTTTTTCCCTCTTTGTAGGCTGATCGCTGCTTGTGAGCTTCCTATTGGCTGTCATGGCTTGTCATTCTTGCCCTGGTTTGTCTCTGACATCAGACACCATGTTGTAAGCCTTATAAAAATGGCTGATCGCTGGCTGTGTTCTCTGCTTTCATGTCTGCAGGAATAGCATTTTTCAGCCTGAAGCAGGGTCGCGGAGTGCTAACCCGAAACGCGGCACGTTGTTGAAACTGACTTTCTGGAAGCAGCATTGAAGTTTTCAATCATTTCAGATAAGTGCTGTGAAATTTACTTACACTGTTTAATGATTAAAAGGAGTGGCCGTTCCAAGGAGGGGGTGGTTCTCTGCTTCCTCTCGTACAGCGGCTCAGACAAAAAACTATTACATTAAAAACGTTGGATGTGTTGAATTGTTTGAAGAGAGTTTTCCGGCGCAGCTGTTATCATGCAGGATCTTTTATATTGAGATTTCTTCATTGCTCCTGATTTTTGAGACTTTTTGGTCTTTGATAGCTACATGTGGCAGATGTTGGTGCCTTTGGGGACAGGCCCAGAGAACATAGGTGGTGACTTGCAGCCTGTGGCTACACCTGGTCAGAGTTATGGCAATGTGGTGTGCGTCAATATCTGAACATGCAGTCAGTCAACTGCTCATACTCAAGGTCTATGGTTGTCTGACAGGGAGGCCAGTACACTGCCCTGTCCGCCTAATCTGCCTCCCTGGATTCATTCTCTGGTGCTAGTGCACATCCAACCTGTGTTAGGATTGCAGGATTGTTCCGATATCCCTGAGTGGGCCCAGTGGTATTGTACAGAAACAGCCAGGCCTATGCTACAGTACCTCATGGGAGGCTTATAATGACGTACACATCCTGGGGATGTGTCCCCAGAGGGTGGAAAGAATCACAAATTGGTGGACTGACAGATGACAGATGACAGAGGAGTAAATGGGCCACCAAGAGGGGACAGGCACATTGTGGGTAGACCTAATAACTTTGTTCTTTGGGTCTCCACTGAGGGAGATGTAGGGATGTTACCCACAAATGATGTGGATTGGAAAGGTGATACTGGAAGGGTATTGCAGCAAATATCAGTACACCGGGATGCTGTCTTACATCTGTTTCATATAGTGAAGACTGCAAAATCATATGGACCAGATGGTGTACATCCCAGGTTGATGATGGGATGAAATAAATATGCGATTGCAGGCCTGCTCTTGGTCATCTGTGAACTATGATGGCTATCATCTGTGATAACTGAGGATTGGAGGATGACCAATGTAACACCAATGTTAACAAAAGAAGTTCAGGGGTGATGTGGGAGACTACACACTAGAGAGCCTGACATCAGTACCGGGAATGATGGTAGAGGGCATCATTATGAAATCACTAGACAAACATATCATGGCTTAATGGCGCACCCACATTTGCCACCTTGATGGGGCATGGAAAAGTGGGTGTGGCCCTCAGACGGAACATGGGTGGCCTGACCTGCACAGATCAGCAGGCACGCCTACATTTGGCAATTTGCTGGTCACACTAGATGGACCAGCCAGCTACATATCTGCCATTACCTGCTCTATTACTATGTTACCATGCTCAACACATCTTGTATGGCACGTTCACAGATTGCAGTGAGAAACAGTGACACAACCAAAGGTCACCATCCCTCTCACATTGTCACCCCTATGTACAGTCAGGTCCATACAGTTGGCCACACACTCAACATATTGCTATGCTTCACTCCCCCTAGGTATGGTATGTGTTACATGCTCAGTCCCATGAGACCTATATGTGGTTGCAGGTAATGACAGGCCCCTTAACGTGACCCTACACATAAAGCTCTAGGTACACTGTGTTCTTAACAGGCTCTCAGGTATATGTCTTGGAGTGGCCTAGTTATAGCACTGCGCACAATCCAATACCTAATGTGTGCCATTAGCTGTGAATTGCTGCACACCAAGACACCACATCCCACCTGAGGGTGCTTGGTTGGTTTGGGGAGGGGAATGGATGGTGCTCACAGTGGCTGAATGTGGTAGGCTGCTGGGCACAGCCCCTAGGAGACATGCAGCTGAAAATTGAGGCAACAGGTAGTCCTACCATCCGCAGACGTTGGTATGCACATACATATATATTGTTAGTGTGCCAATAAGGGATGTTATGCACCCTCTGATTGTTAGACATGTAGTGTGTCTCACATGATGCTAACTCCCAGAACCCCATTTTATGTCATATGTTGTACAGTGACACAACAGCACTGAGACAGCAGGGATGCATACATTTTCAGTGCACTGTGTATGTCACTAACCTATCTCACCCTGCCCGAGTCTTAGGAGTGGGCTAGTGTTTCACTTTCCATTGGTTCAGTGCTGCTACACATCCATTTCATAACACTTCAATATGACATTGTACATAACCTCTGATGGTGTGCACCAGGCCACAGAAATCCTCCACATACAACACACTGCCATGTGATGAAGATTTATGTGACCCACTGAAAGTTACTTTCCCAGGGGTCAGTCTTACAAACCCAGAGGCTGTATGTGGTAGCCTGATGGGGACATGCACCATCAGAATTGCATCCAGCAGCACATCAATGTTTGCCGCAACAACCTCATGTGTGGCAATGGTATATGCACATGCATATAGGATTTTTATGTTTTAGGTCTACAATGCATCTACGGTACTTACAAAGCTATGGGAACATCACCCCTCCCAGGTCATAGCAATGGGGGGGGGGTACTACATGTGCAACTATCCCCTTTCTATTGGTAGCCCAGATGGAGATAACATTTACCTCTTACCTGAATTCACAACACACTGTTACACCCCGATGCTCACCTCACAGACCTAAGACTGGATCGTATTTGTCCATGGTGTGACCGCTAGATGGTGTGTGTTGCATACGACCTGCTATGTTGGGCTCCTTTGTTTGTGGTACCTGCCCCCATGCACTTATCTCTGATGGGTAGTCCAACTGAGCACTGAAGCTCCTCTGGACCCGGTGCCAGGCACGCTTTACACGGAACAGGTCTTGCCTGATGCTTGAGGATGGGAAGAGGCACTGTTGCCTGCAGCAGATCAGCCTTCCCAGCAGCTCCAGATCCCCCTTGGAGAAGGGTGGCTTCCGTGAATGGGTGGCCATTTTGTCTTGTGTTTTATTGAATGACATCCTGATGCCATGGTCTCATGGATGTGCCATAACGCGCCCTACGGCGAGTTTGCATCTGTGCGCAATACTTCGGCTTATGGCACCTTGCGCAGCCCAAAAGGTGCCATGTGGTGCACAGTGCAAGGTGCATAGCATAAGGCACCTAATGCCCTGCACCTTGCATGCCGCATCCGTGTAAGGCAGCATTATAGCACTCACATGTATGAGATGTACGTGGTATGTGGTACCATGTGTGAGGTGTAGTTCATCAGCGCAACGTGCAGGACAATGCAATGCAATGTGTGCCTTTGAGTCAGTCCTGACTCCTGGCGACCCAGAAACTCCTGGGTTTTCTTGGCAGTGTCACCGGAAGTAGATTGCCAGGCCTTTCTTCCGAGGCAATGGAGGGTTAAATGACTTGCCCAAGGCCACAAGGAGTTCTAGTGGGAATCGAACCCTGGTTGCTTGGTTACCAAGCCAGTGTTCTATCCACTAGGCTACTCCTCCACTCCACGTGCGGGACATTAGGTGCCATATTGGCAAACACATGCATGCGGCATGCAAGGCGGGGGCCGTTATGTATTGTCACACGATGGATCCGCCTGAGGCAGAATGTAAGGCGCACAGTGTGTATGCGACGTGTATGGTGCATAATGCCACACACATGGCGTGGTACACAACATGCCTCACGCACGGCGCCATACGCCCCGCACATCCTGTACAAGCTAAGTGCTATAACTTCTTCCTTGCGTGTTGGCGGCACGCACAACATCTTGCATGCAAGGCGTGTTGTGTTGTGCGGCACACTTTCACAATAGAAAAGTATCTACATTTATTTTATTTTATTTATTTATTTAACATTTCTTATATACCGCGCTATTCACATCAGTGCGGTGTACATTCAACAAAACCATATACATTACAGGATAAGTATAATGTATTTACATTTGAACAGGGGGTTAAAACATGGATAAACAGGGTAACTATATACAATGATTACATTGTTGGGTATCTACAGTTATATACATGGCACACGTATTTCCCTTTTGAGACTACACTGAGAAATATCTTGTGAATAAGTAGTGTTTTAGGGTCTTCCTGAATTGGGTTAAGTTGGGGATCACCCTTATGTCTGGGGGGCGGGCATTCCAGGCTTTTGGGCATGCGTCTTCTGAGGGGACAATATAATGTGCTTTGCATGTTAGGTGGCATATTAGTGGGAATTGAACACATGATGCGTTGGATGCATGTTTGCTACCCCTAACCACTGGGCTACACACTCCACAGTTTATCTAGCTGTATAGCTATATATATATATATATATATATATATACATATGTATATATGTATATGTATATATATACATATACATATATACATATACATATATATACATATATATATGTATTCCTAGGTCCACACACATTTATATGTCTGTATCTATATAGTTGTGGGTGGGTGAGTGTGTACCTGTGCACACACTTGCTGATATATGGTGTGGTGGGCTGCCTCAATGGTTACCACAGCTATCTAGTACACAGAAGGTCATGGTTTCAAATGCAATCACCGTATCACATTACACTCCTTTGCCTTCTATGACAGGCCTGTGTGTATAGAATATGTTTTGTTTTACTGCCTGTCTGTTTATATAACAACATAGCCATTTGGGGCAGGTAGTACCTCTATGCCTTACCATATTGGTCTTCACTGTTTGCCCTTCAGACAGCCTTTGGCCAGCTTATAGTCATTCACTCACCATCCTAGACTTCCATGGTGTACCATGCACGCATTTCCCATCATACCAGCTGATGTTTCTTTTCTAGAGATAGGCCCCATTATCCCCCTTTCTGCCATTGGTGCTGATCTATGTTCTGTTATTCGTTCATCACACCATCTCCCTCTTAGTTCAGCATCTGTGTGGGGTGCACCACAGTGCTGTCACATTGCCACAACCAGCCATGCTGATTGCATGATTAACATCAGAAGAACCTTGGCAGATTTTGAATTGCACGTGCCGCATTGGAAATGGCCAAATAGTTTGTGATCCTAACAGGTTGGTGTTGTACGTGCACTTTGGGCTATCATGTTACCACAGGGAGCTGGTTAAAAAACTGGTCCACCACCAGGACACAAAAACATAGTCTTCTACTTTTCTATACAGCGACTGTACGGGGTGCACCACAGTGCTGCCACAGTGCTATAACCATCCATGCTGATTGCATACTTTCCATCAGATGAGCCTTGGCAGTTATTGTGTTGCATATGGTGTAGTGGACATGGACAAAGTTGTTGTCAGCTGCACGCAGGTGACACTCCCTCCCACCTTACCCCACACACCATGCTGACATGACCATGTGCCATCAGTGTTGTTGTGCATGGGCCCAGGCCTCAAAACATGCAGATAGGCGGGTAGCTGGGCATGTGCTCCATGTGTGCCAGAGGCATAGTTGGTGAGGCACAGATTGATACCCCCCGCCAATCAGCCTCTCCAGGGTCCCTATCACCACATGACAGTGTTATCTCTCCTTGGCCTGCATTTGGAACAGCTGTGTGGTGTTGGGTTTGGGGTCTTGGGAATGTTGTCTGCAGTGGCTGAAGTATTCATTGTTGAATTGTCTGGAACACCTGACTGCTGTGGGACTAGGGGGCATGCACTGTGGCTGCTGTGTTGGCCTTTCCGGACAACTATGTAAATATATGTTATCCTTCCACCTATCATCACACCCTAAACTCCATTATCTCTGTATGTAGTACAGGCTGCCAGTGTCATGGTTTTCCTGTATGTTTTTGGCAGGTTCCTGGAGAGGGTCCCTGGTGAGGGACACAGCTTTGCACTGCATGACCCACTACAGTCATTGTGTAACATGTTTTTTTTTTGGGGTACCTATGAGGCACATGTGCCATAGTTCGTACACTGTTGGTGGCAGGATACAGGGCATGATGGAACTTGGTCAGACGCAGTCTTGCTTATTTTCCAGTCTTCTGTTTGTATGTGCCATCTAGGCACTGCCTGGTTCGCCCTGTGCCACCACAGCCCCCACTGCATGTTCCACCTGCACCCTCCTATGCACCATTTGCACCATCAGGAAAGTGCCCTTTCATACCTGGCCACTGTGCTATTGTTGCAAATGGTGCACTACTATCACTTTCTTGGGCTCACCTGTCTGTGCAGTACATTGCATACATTTAAATAGGCTCACTGTGCACCCTTATCACCAGGTTTTGAATGGCGGTACTGTTCCTGGTGTTAAGATGCTGGTGGTAATGTAGCAGGGCCTGATTCCCACCCACTCCCTGCCCATTGACCCCTTCTTTCCATCCCCTCTCCGCCCATAGTGTGCTTAACGCAGAGTGTAATGTTAACGTGCCCTGTACCACGTGGTAATTTAGTATGTGTAACATTAACGCGCGCTAACATTACACATGCTACATTACCGCCGCTTAGTAAACATATCCCTTAGTGTGAAAATAAATGTGTTATGTGCAAAGCCCCTGCGTTAAATGTTGGGGGTGTGGACAGCATGTTCTCAGCAGTTAATGGATGCCTGTACCTCACATGGGGCTCTATTACTGTGGGTGCAGTTAACTCCACCCATTGAGGTGGACATAGCTGCACCCACACTAATTGTAACATTGACAGAGTGTGATATTTACCCTGCACTAACTGCAATGTGCTCGCCATGCCCACTCCCTATCCCTAACTTGTCCATTTTCCTCCCCGATGCACAAGTGATGATGCGCGAATCCGAGCACAGTAACTGTCAAGCCCCCACATGAACAGTTACCACGGGCCCAAGCACCCAATTTCTGTATGCCCAAACACGCGCTAACTGCTTTATGCACTTTAGTAAAAGGGCCCTTGATGTATGTGCATTCTATTATTGAAAATGCGGTAACCGATGCAGGCATGAAAAGAACCAAAACACTAAGTGGTAGTTGTGACTGCATTGGGCCACCGACTTCATTGCTCACTCACCTCACTGATGACTGGGGAGTCCAATATCTAAACATAGGTCCTGCAAAAATATGTTTGAGTTCTACATATACACATGCTTACTGGTTGGATTTTGATTTCATGAAAATATTTGAATCTTAAGATGAACTAATGGACTGGTATCACAGAGATGTTACAAGGATAAGCCTGTTGTTTGGAGGTAAATTATTATACCCAGAAAGGCTTGTCTGGACTCACATTTGTCAGGACACTTTATCGATTACTGACATGTTTCACAACTTCTGGCCTTGGCCTTGTTAAAGATTGATGACACCCCTTACAACTTACGGCAATATAACTGTGACCTAAGAGGGTGGGTGAGCTGAACCACAGGACCAGAGTAGGTGGTCACAGAACTGTCATAGAAATATTTCCAGAAGAGTGGGAGCTGCTGAAGGTGAAGCCACTATGAAAATGCAGAGGGTGACAAACCTCTACAGGGGCTTTTCACAGATAGGAATGGGGGCTGCAGACTGAGCTCAGTATAGGAAGTTGAATGTCAAAAAATATCCTGAGGGCTGAGGAGATGGTGGAGGCAGTCATAATGAGACACTCTTGTGAAGAAACATATTATGACTGCGTATGTAATTGTAACATACATAGAGGCTCTTATACTGAGATAGGTGTTTTCATGCAGATACCACATTCTATTTTTCTACATATTAACATGAGCCATGTAGAAGAATACTTACTGTACAAAGGTGAGCTACATAAAATGTTAAAAAACAAAATGCTTCCCTTTGGGAAATTTCATCCATAGAGCAAATTCCACACATGGTTTATCTATGTGCTTAATGAACAGCTTTGCATAATTTTGCATCAAAGCTTATTATCTAGTTATTTAAATAAAATTTTGCATGCAGAAGACTAAATGTCAAATTTAGCTATCTGTGAAGAAATAAAACATCACAAAGTCAGCTTTGTGCACTAAAAGAAGAAATCGTGCATTTTGTGACAGTGTGTGCTATTTCCAATTTTAGCACATGAAGTCTTGTAGCACTATACAAATGAGAAGTAGAAGAAGGAGTAATATTTGCAGTCTTACTCCTCTTTGTCTATCGGCCTCGTAGAAACCCAGCTGTCCAGTGCCCTTCTCCTCTGTTGCAAGCTCTGGACTCCACACATTCTGTCAATCAGCTCTGCAGCCTGAGCAAGTTACCTGATCATCACAGCTCCAAGAGACTCTACACAAAGCTAAGCTTTCAGACTTTACAATTGCCTGTTTTTTAAATATAAATTTTAACTTTTGGCTATACGTTTAGGAATATTTAGACTTCCTACATTCCTTGCATAACCTTTAAATCAGATATATGAGTGTGCCCTCGGTTCATATAAGGTCTACTGGCCAGGAACACATAACTTCGCACCCACCCTACCCCTCACCCCATCCGCCCCAGGGTTTAATTGCCTATATAGTCACCATATAGATTGACATCTGTACTTTAATTAGGTGTTACGCCCACCTTTTCTCTTTCTTCTAGGACCGCTTTGTAACAGTCTTAATCAGCATGTCGTGTATTCAATGCAATAACTGTGCTGTTTTCATTCTAAGAAGAATCATTTGGAACCTAAGAGCATGCCCTATATGCCTCAAGTTAGCTGCTATGCATAAAGAATTGACTCTACTAAGGGAAGAATTAGCTGCAATTAAACACTTCTTCTAGGGTACAAACTGAACAAAATCCACCACTGCTCCCACAAAGAATAAAACACCCCATGAATAAATGGATCACAGTGGGCTCTGGTAGGTTGTGACTTGTAACACAGAGACACCCTTTACATCAAGAGATATCCCTGCATAATGCCTTCTCTGGCTTGGATAATGAAGGTGCCCAATCCGTGGAAACTGAAGTGCCCTTAAATGAGAAAGATGCCTAATCTACTGATAATGTAGCAAATATGAAGAAAACATCACAAAACAGAAAACTACTACTACATGGAGATTCCATCATCAGAGGCACCAACTTGGGAACACAGTTCAAAGGAGAGAAGATGGTCAAATGCCTCCCAGGCTCTTCAGCCAGCAGGAATATGAACCAAATTGTTGGTATGGTTAGTGCAGAAAGTGAGCACTCCAAAATTGACGTTGCCATCCACTTGGGTACAAATGACCTGGCTAGAAACAGTGCCTCTGTAGTTCAAAGGGACTTCCAGACTCTGGGAGGGAAACTCAAGCGCATTGTTAACACTATAGCATTCTCAGAAGTTCTACCTGTTCTTGGTAAGGGGGCAAGAAGGCTGCATCATATAAACAACTTTAATACATGGCTCCAAACCTAATGCAAACAAGAAGGATTTAGATATATAGGTGACTGGGAAAACAGATGGATCAACAAGAGACTATACTGTGCTGATGGACTACATCTTTCTGTCGCAGGGAAAAGGATCCTAAGTGAAAAGTTCAGGCAGTATATGGACAGGTATCTAAACTAGGGAAAGGGAGTAATGGATGGAAAAGGACAAGTTTGGGATGTCAGTCACAATAAAAGCATAATAACATTGGAAATAGCCACACTTTTAAACCACACATCAATGGCAAGTGGGAAGAAGCGGGCAGAACAAAATCCATGCAAAATACAGGCAAGCAAGTCAACAAATGCTGGAAAGCATTGAGCACAAATGTTTGAAGCCTAGTCAACAAAATTTCTGACCTGGAAGCCCTAATGGTGGACATGGACTTGGACACTGTGGTCATTACAGAAACATGGTTTAACAAGTCACATGAATGGGATATAGCCATATCTGGCTATAATTTATTTATAAGAGATAGAAAAGGCAGAAAAGGAGAAGGAGTAGCCAGGGGCAGCCCAAGGGGGGTGCGGAGCCATGTGCGGAGATTAATTCTGCGACCTCATTTGCATAAGGAACCTCATTTGCACAAATATTTGCATAATGTTAACATGCGCTTTTAGTAAACATGCCTCTTAATGAGTTCTGAATAAAGAAAGACTAACAGATTTCTACATTACTATATTGCAGTGACAAACACCAGGCCCATTAGGAAGTACTACAAACACTGATCTTTTAGAACCCATAGCAAACCCACCGTATCATAACTTCACTATCAGGACTCACAAAGCACCAAACCCTACCTATCAAAAGGCAACACTGCAAATATTAAACCAATACATCTTAGAGAATACCAATGCATCTCCTACTGGGGAAAGAGAACAAGTGGGACTGTCAAATAGAAACAATATGAACAGAATACCTCAACTTGGTTACACATGCAGAACATAGACTGCCACCACACAAAGAACAAGGGATCACAATTTGGAAATAGGAAGATGATAATTAAACTGGGAACCCCAAAAGCCAAACATGAAATGTACAACACTGGAGAAATAAAACTATAAATTAATTTCCGCTTGCACTAAGCAAAAACGCGAAGATGTTAGCAATACACACTTCCCAGACCTGACATATTCCAGTTAATAAATTCAAAATAAAAAGTATTTTTACCTTCTGTTTGGGATTTTATTTTTCAGCTGCAATTGCTCCAGTCACTTTCTTCTGGTTTCTTTGTGTCTTCTGCAAGCTATCTATTTGTCCTTTCTTTTCTTTTAGATTTTTTCTATTCTCTCTCTATATCTGCTTTAACAAACTGATCTTTCCCCTTTTGTTCTTTCCCCCTTTTCTTTCCTTATTCCTTTATCATCCACTCAAATTTCACCCTTCCATTCTCAATCCTCACTAACTCTCCCAATACCCGGCCCATCGTAGACTTTTCTTCCCTCCCACACAAAATATCTTTTCCCCTCTCCATTCTCATTCCCCATTCCCAACCCTTTCTAGTCCTCCCTCTAGACCCACCCAACATCCGCTTCCTTCTAGTCCCAATCTCCCAAGCCCCCACATCAGCCCATTTTCAGTCCTAGCCCCCCATATGCTTTTTTTCCAGTTCCATTCCAGCCCCCCATCAGCTGATTTCCACTTCAAGCTCCCCCATAAGCCAATTTCCAATCCTAGACCCCTTGTCAGCCCATTTCCAGCCCTATTCCAACTCCCCTCAGCCCGCTTCCAGTCCTATTCCAGCCCCCATCAGCCCATTTCCAGTCCTATTCCCCCCATTAGCCATTTCCAGTCCTATTATCTTTATCTTTATCTTTATCTTTATTTGCATTATTTGATGAACCGCCCAGGCTGAAGCATCAGGGCGGTGTACAGTACAACAAACGGGCTACTGAAAATAAAGCTAGAAAAGGAACGCCAAATTCAATAGGACAGGACAGGGTAGAAAGAAAGTCGGAAGGGGGAAAAGAGCCCAGAAGGGCAGGGAAGGCGAAGGGCAGGGGGCGGAAAGAGGAAAATGGAAATGGAAGTGGAACAGACAGGGAAGGGAGGTTTATGGAGGTTGGGGGGGACGACCAGAGGACGAGGCACCATCGTCAGAGAAAGGGAGATCAAAGGCTTGACAGAATAGATGTGTTTTAAGGAGAGTTTTAAAGCGGGGATAGGAAAGTTCCAGACGAAGGCAGGAAGGGAGTGAGTTCCATAAAGCTGGACCTAGGAAAAAGAAAGCTGAGTGTCGGGTGTGCTCTAAGCGGGCCTGGGCAGGTGAAGGAAGGAAAAGACGGTTGCCGAAAGAAGATCGGAGAAGGCGAGGAGAGGGTTGGAGGTGAATGACATCGGACAGGTATTGGGGAGTGCTGGAATGGAGGGCTTTGTGCGTGAGGATAAGAACCTTGTAGATAAAGCGAAACCTAACCGGGAGCCAGTGCAAGGCAAGGAGAGAGGGTGACACATGAGAGCGGGCTGGGGAACCGGTAATGAGGCGAGCGGCAGCATTCTGTATTAATTGGAGACGGCGAAGCTGTAGGGAAGGTAGACCTGCATAGATGACGTTACAGTAATCTAACCGGGTCATGATTAAAGAGAGGACAAGGGTGATAACAGAGGCAGGGGGGAGTGATGATTGGACGGCACGAATCTTACGTAAATGAAAAAAAGAGGTACGGATAACAGAAGAAATATGGTGGTGGAAGGAGAGAGATGAGTCCAGGGTGACACCCAGATAACGAAGAGTAGGAACCACGGGAATTGGAAGGGAAAACATTACAGGGGACAAACATGGAGAGGGAAGACCAAAGGAAAACCAGATTGCGGAAGACTTAGCGGGATTAGCATGCAGAAAGTTAGACCCAAACCATGAAGCGATAGAGGACAGACAATGGTTAAGTGGTGTCAGGTCAGGGGTGGAGGAGGAAGTATGGTGAATCAGCAAGATATCATCGGCGTAAATATAAAAGGATATACCAGATTGTTGGATGAGCAGGGCAAGTGGGGCGAGGAAGGCATTGAAAAGTAAGGGGGCGAGAATAGATCCCTGGGGAACACCGCAAACTGAAGGGGAGGGAGTGGAAGCGGAGTGCTGAGAGTGCACGGAGAAGGTGCGTGAGGACAGAAAGGAACGAAACCATTGCAGAACGGTCCCACCGATCCCAAAGTCAGACAGACGTGACAAGAGAGTGCGGTGATCGACCATATCGAAAGCGGATGAGAGATCCAGAGACACCACCAGGGAGAAATCACCACGGTCGTGAGCACAGTGAAGCTCTGAAAGAAGTGCTGTAAGAATAGTTTCGGTGCTATGGCCTGCACGAAATCCAGACTGACGGGGATGAAGAGCGAAAGTGGAGTCAAGGTGAATAGAAAGTTGTGAAAATACCAGTTTCTCGAGGACTTTTGAGAGAAAGGGGAGATTAGTGACGGGACGCCAGTTTGCAGGGACAGCAGGGTCAAGGGTAGGCTTCTTCAGGAGCGGACGAACAATAGCATGTTTCCAGCTGGAGGGGAAGAAACCGGAGGAAAGGCTGGTGTTGCAGATGGAAAGAATGTAGGGCATGAGAGCAAGATCGGGGGTGAGTAGCCAAGAGGAAGGCAGAGGATCAAGAGGGCAGGTGGTCCGGTGAGCAGCTGAGATAGTTTTAATGATTTCAGGGGCGGAGATAGGCGAAAAGGAGCGCCAGGTGTGGGGAAAAACGAACGATGGGGGCGGGGAGGCAATAAGGGGAGGAGCAGAAAGAGAGATAGGAGGAGGAGAAAGAGGCGGGGCAGGCGGGGAAAGAGGAACGGAGGGAAAGGACCTTGTTAGTAAAGAAGGCGGCAAGCGTGGATGGACTGGGGGCTGACAGAGGGGAGCGCGGGGGGAGAGTAGAGGTTGAGGAGAGGGATTTGAGGACCATCACCCATTTGCAGTCCAAGCTCCCCCCATTGGCCCATTTCCAGTCCTAGCCCCCCATATGCTCTTTTCCAGTTCCAATCCTAGCCCCCTCGTCAGCCCATTTCCAGTCCTATTCCAGACCCCATCAGCCCATTTCAAGTCCTAGCCCCCATATGCTCTTTTCCAGTTCCATTCCAGCCCCCCATCAGCCCATTTCCACTCCAAGCTCCCCCATCAGCCCATTTCCAATCCTAGCCCCCTCGCCAGCCTATTTCCAGCCCTATTCCATCCCCCATCAGTCCATGTCCAGTCCTAGAACCGACTACACCTAGCAATGAACACTGCTGCCCGCATCCTGCATGAAGCTTCCAGAAGAGACCACATAACCCCAATTCTGAAACACCTCCACTGGCTTCCGATCCACTGCAGGCTCACTAGCTAGCAGTCTACAATGCACATACATACAACGCGAATGCTGGGAAAGGTTAAAGGGCATTGCCTTTAACCTTTCCCGGCATTTGTGGCTTCATAGATACAGCCGCTAGCGTGAGGGAAAAAATTCCTCATGCTAGCGGCTGTGCAGAGTTAGCCAGGGCCTCACGTGGGCTTCCCCGGCTCCCTCTGCAGCCGTCCACATTGTGCATTAATGGTTTTTGCGCGGGGCCCCCTGAAGTGCGGGGCCCTGTGTGAACAACATTATCACACAATGGAAGGGCCGGCCCTGGGAGTAGCTCTATATCTCAAAAGCAATATTAAAACTGCTGAAATGCAGGGGACATGGTGAAAAAAAAGTGTTGTGGATTATGTTGGAAAGAGGAGATGGCACTAAAATCCATGCTGGTGTAGTCTACAGGCCTCCAACTCAAACTGAAGAAATAGATAGAGAATTGAATATTGATATTGCAAAGGTAGCCATGAAGAGGAAAGTGATCATATTGGGTGACTTTAATCTACCCGATGTGGACTGGATTATTCCTTCTGCAAATTTGGAAAGAAGTAAAAAAATTGTGGATGCCTTCCAAGATGAATTGCTTACAGAAATGGTGATAGAACCGACCAGGAAAAGCTCTATGATGGATTTAGAACTCACCAACAGAGAAAGTGTGTCGAACATCCGGCTGGGTGCCCATGTGAGCAGCAGCGATCATCACATGATGTGGTTTGAGATAAAAACCAAGGCAGACTGCCCTCACAGCAAGCTCAAATCCTAGACTTCAAAAACGCTGACTTCAAGAAGAGGCCAAGTACTTGAAGATGGAGTTGACAGGGTGGGAGGATGTAAGGGAAGTGGAATTGCAGTGGACTAAACTAAAGGAGGCAATAAAAGATACATATGTAAGGAAAGTAAATAAAAACAAGAGGAAAAGGAAATCTATTTGGATTTCTAAAGGAGTGGCTGCCCAAATAAAGGCAAAAAACACAACTTTCAAAAAATTCAGAAATTCGCAAACAGAGGACCACCAAAAAGAATACAGGATAAAGCTAAAAGAGACAAAAAGAGAAATAAGAATAACAAAATCAAAGGAAAAAGAAAAAGAAAAGAGTGCTAAAGATCTAAAGCGTGGTGATAAAACGTTTTTCAGGTATATTCGGGAGAAGAGGAAAAGATCAGAGGTGAAATTGCAAGACTCAAAAATGCTGAGAATGGATTCCGGAAAGTGATGTTGAAAAAGCAAAAATGCTGAACAAATACTTCTATTTTGTTTTTACTAAAAAAAATCCTGGAGAAGGACCACCTGTGATTGACAAATATACAAATGGAAATGGAATAGATATTACCATTCACAGAAGATGATGTGTTTGAGCAGCTTGCAAAACTGAAAGTGGACAAAGCCAGGGGACCAGATAGGATACATCCCAGGATACTGAAAGAGCTCAGAGAGGTTCTTGCAGGGCCTTTAAAGGATGTTTTTAATAGATCCTTGGAGACAGAAGAAGTTCCGCAGGACTGGAAAAGTGCCAATGTGGTACCTCTTCACAAAAGTGGTAATTGGGAAGAAATGCAAACTACAGGCCAGTAAGCCTTACCTTGGTGGCGGAAAAAGTAATGAAGGTGCTTGTGAAAGAAAGAATAGTGAATTTCCTTGAAACCAACATGGTTTTTACCAAAGGACGATCATGCCAAACAAATCTCATTGACGTCTTTGACTGGGTGACCAGAGAACTAAATCAAGGACATGCGATGGATGTGATCTACCTAGATTTCAGCAAAGCCTTTGATACTGTTCCTCATAGGAGGCTTATCAATAAACTGATCAGCTTGGGGATGGGTCACAAGATGGTGAACTGTATCAGAAATTGGTTGACAGACAGACAACAGAAGGTGATGATAAACGGAACTCACTCGGATTAAAGGAAGGTGATTAGTGACGTGCCCCAGGGATTGGTCCTAGGTCTAGTACTGTTCAATGTATTTGTGAGTAATATAGCTGAAGGACTGAATATAAAAGTTTGTCTTTTTGCAAATGACACTCCCCGAGGGAGTGATAACATAAGAATAAATCTACAAAAGCTGGCAGAATTGTCTAATGCTTGGCAGTTAAGATTTAATGTGAAGAAGTGCAGTGTCATGCACTTGGGATGCAGAAATCCAAGGAAATTGTATGAGGTAGTGGGCAATAAGTTAGTGTGCATGAACCAGGAGAAGTACTTCGGAGTGATTGTTTTTGAGGATCTCAAAGTGGCGAAACAGTGTGACAAGACGGTGGCCAAAGCCAGAAGGATGCTGGGTTGCTTACAAAGAGGAATTACCAGCAGAAAGGAGGAGGTGCTAATGCCACTGTACAAGTCATTGGTAAGGCCTCACTTGGAATATTGTGTTCAGTTTTGGAGACCATATCTCACAAAGGATATAAAAATATTGGAAACAGTTCAGAGGAAGGCGACCAAAATGATTTGGAGCCTGCACCAGAAGACGCATGAAAAGAGACTCCAAAATCTAAATATGTATACTCTAGAGGAGAGGAGGAACAGGGGAGATATGATTCAGACCTTTAAATACTTAAAGAGTATTAATGAACAAACAAACCTTTTTCAAAAACGGGAAAGCTGTAATACTAGTGGGTATAACATGAAACTGTAAGGGGGTAAACTGAAAGGCAACGTCAGGAAAAACGTTTTCACTGCAAGGGTGGTGGATGCTTGGAATGCCCTCTCGATGGAAGTGGTGGGGGTAAATACAGTGACAGAATTCAAAATGGTATGGGACAGACACAGTGGATCCCTTTATAGAAACAAGATAAAATCAAAATAAACTTATCTGTCTTTGATATCTCAACAAGTAGAGGTGACCTGTATGGAGTGGTAGGCACACCCCTAAACAAAAGGTAGGGGGAGGGGTGACCTGCACGGAGTGGCGGGCACATCTACTCTTGCCACCTTGCTGGGCAGACTACATGGACCATGCTGATCTTTATCTGCCATCATATGCTATGTTACTATGTCTTGTGGCACTGCGTGCCTGGAATAGCCTTTTTGAGCTAGTGCATCTTGCCCTATCTCTAGTTGCATTCAAACCTGTTGAAAACTCACCTCTTAGAGACTGTTTTAGAATCAAAAACATTAGATTTTCTGATCTTCACCCTTTCATGCTGAACATGTTTTGCCATAATACTTAAGTGATTGCTAGAAATGATTGCCTATATCAGCGATGGCGAACCTATGGCACGCGTGCCAGCTGTGGCACGCGAAGGCCTTGCAGCTGGCACACGGGAAGGTCCGCAAGTAAAATTAAAAAAAAAAAAAAAGCTGTCTTCTCCCGCTGCCGGGGCTGCCGCGGCAGAATCGAGTGTGCCGCGGGGCCCCCCCTGCCCAGCACAGCCTGCCCTCCCCCTCTATCCGCTCTCTCGTCGCAGCTCACAGTGACACGCGCCGGCTTTCAGAGAGCGAGGGAAGAGTTTCCCATCAGCCCCCGCGGGCTTAACAGAGCCGCGAAAGGGAAACTAATCCCTTCGCGCTCTGAAAGCCGGCGCGTGTCACTGTGAGCTGCGACGAGAGAGCGGATAGAGGGGGAGGGCAGGCTTTGCTGGGCTGGGGGGCCCCGCGGCAAACTCTTTTCTGCTGCCGCGGCCCCGGCAGCGGGAGAAGACAGCTTTAAAAAAAAAAAAATTCCCTCGGCTGGGCTGGGCTGGGCTGGGGGGGGGGGTTAGGATTGCTGATGGGCTGGGGGGGTTAGGATTGCTGATGGGCTGGGGGGGCTGGGGGGATTAGGAGTGCTGATGGGCTGGGGGGGTTAGGAGTGCTGATGGGCTATGGGGGGGGCTGGGGGGGGGTTAGGAGTGCTGATGGGCTGGGGGGGTTAGGAGTGCTGATGGGCTATGGGGGGCGGGGGGGGGTAAGGAGTGCTGATGGGCTATGTGGGGGATAGGAGTTCTGATGGGCTATGGGGGGGCTGGGGGGGGTTAGGAGTGCTGATGGGCTATGGGGGGGCTGGGGGGGTTAGGAGTGCTGATGGGCTATGGGGGGGCTAGGACAGGAAATGGGCTGATGGGGAGGGGTTAGGACTTGAGGTGGGTTGATGGGGTTAGGACTGGTAATGGGCTGTGGGCTGTTGGGGGGGTTAGAACTGGTAATGGGCTATGGGGGGGTTAAGACTGGTAATGGGCTGTTGGCTGATGGGGGCTGTCTGGTAATGGGCTATGGGGGGGTTAGGACTGATAATGGGCTATAGGGGGGCTAGGACAGGAAATGGGCTGATAGGGAGGGGTTAGGACTTGAGGTGGGCTGATGGGGTTAGGACTGGTAATGGGCTGTGGGCTGATGGGGGGGGGGTTAGGACTGGCAATGGGCTATGGGGGGCTGACTGGAAATGGGTTGATGGGGTTAGGACTGGAAGTGGGCTGATGGGGGGGGCTAGGACTGGTATTGGGTTGGGGGGTTGCTAGGACTGGAAATGGGCTGATGGAGGGCTAGGACTGGAAATGGGCTGATGCAGGGACTAGAAGGGAATGGATGCTGGGTGAGGCTGGAACTAGAAGGGAGCTGATGTTGGGGGAGGATTAGAATGGGATGGGGCTGGGAGAGTAAAATGGAGAGGGGAAAAATATTTTGTGTGGGAGGGATAAAAAATCTACAATTGGCCGGGTATTGGGAGAGTAAGTGGGGATTGAGGATGGAGGGGTAAAATTTGAGTGGATGAAATAGGAATGAGGAAAGAGCAAAAGGAGAAAGATTAGTATGTTAAAGCGGATGTAGAGAGAGAGAATGGAAAAAAAAACTAGAAGAGAGAAGAAAGGACAAATGGACAGCAGATGATGGAGAGTTAGCAGAAAACATGAAGAAACCAGAAGAAAGTGGCTGGAGCAATTGCAACTGAAAAAAAATGCACAAAAGGTAGAAAGATATCTCTTTGACAAGTTATCAGCATGCATGCAACAACAAACATCACATTAATTTTTTTCATGTATAGATTCTTTGGGAATACACACCGAGTCCTGACACAGTTAACAGTTTTAAGAAGTTTATCTTTTTTTTACTCAGGATACATTTGACATGTTATGTGAATAATACATTTAAAATATATTGTGTAACTGAATCAAATTCTTCCTAAATTCATTAAATTGAATGAAATCATTAAAACATTATAAATTGCCAATAAATTGAAATGAAAACCAAAGGATTGTGAATCAAATTGATTCTCTGACAATACAAAGATTCCAACCTTTACAAATGATGTTACATAGTTCAGGCAACTTTATAAAGAGTTTTTAGATACTAAAATCTTGTTGTTAAGGTTTAATTGACGTGCTGGCACTTTGAGGAAATTCTTTGGTTTTGTGCGGCAGTTTGGGCACTCGGGCTCAAAAAGGTTAGCCATCACTGGCCTATATGTCCAAACAAAATTATAAATTCTATAGAGAAGGGGCTGCCTCTTTTTTATGTATCTGTACAGTACTGTACTAATAGTAATAGTAGTAGTAACATTTTTTCCTTAGTTGAAATACAATTTTGAGCACAGAAAAGAAAGAAGAAAAGGTATATTATAATAGCTTAATTAGGACTTGTGTATATAAAGTTAGGCATCACATGCTGAGATGGACTTAGGAGCCTCTTTTACTAAAAGGTGTTAGATGTTAGCACATATTCCGGCGCATGTTAATAGGCATTGAAAGCTCAGGGCCATGACAAGTGCCGCTGGATTTTGGCATTAACTATTCATTGTGTGTTAGGGGAGCGATTGGGTGGGTTGGGGCAGTGAGTGGACAGTGTGAGCACCTTGCGGTCAGTGCTTCCACACTAACTACGAGACATCCAATTAGTGCGGGTGCATGTCGCCAACTCAGTAGGTGGAGGTAAGTGCACCTGTGCTAGTTTTATGCCGCAATAAGGCAGGGTGCACTTTGTTTACTGCCGGGAACATGCTTTCAAAGCCCTTGACAGTTAATCTGGGTGGTGTTGCACCTAATGAGCTCTGGTTTTGGCGCTATTGGGGCGTTTGGTGCAGTACCATAGTGTCCTTTAGTTAAAAGACCCATTAGTCCACATAAGTGAATTGAAGTCACCCAAAATTACTCCTGAAAGTTCATAATGCACTTAAATTTGGAAACCTAAAAAAAGAGGCATTCTTAGGGAAATTTTCAGGGGCATTTTATGAGTCTACATGCTGAAATTAAATTTTACAAAGTGCCTTTGTAACTCACATGCCAATAACATGCTTAACTTACACCATCATTTTGAAAGGGGTAAAGCTGTTCCTGAAGTAAAATGCACTTTTTTTAGATAAGTCTTTTGAATTGATATGCGGGTGGAGATTTTAGAAAGGATGCCTAAATACAATCTGGGACATTTAAGCCAGAATGTCTGAAAATAAAGCAAGCTCATTAAGGTGCAGACACGATTTCACAAATGCGGGTGTGCCTGATATGGATGTCTGTGGGGGGCACCTAATAGACATTTCCAGAATAGTATTCCAGAACCTGTCTAGAAATAACCTAGAGTAGTGGGCTAGAAACAGGAAAGCCAGGGTTTAAGTCCCACTGCGGTTATCATTGAAATTGTCCTGAGTACTGGGAATGATGGAGTTCTTTCTTCTCTACACCCTCTGGATGTTTTTCAGCCAAAACCAGAACTTTTCAGGTGCCTGGAGCAGGTCTAAATTTAGACACAACTCTAGGCATTTCTGAGATCAGATGGAGATATCCAGGCTCCTGGGAACACCCCAGCCACTTCTCCATGACGCCCCAGCTCAGATTTGGACATCTTCACACTGGGAACATTCAAAGCATGCATAGGGCTTCCAAAATGACCCCTATAATGTTCTAATTGGGGAGCACACTCAGAGCTTGTCCTGTTTATAAAACATTTGAGGCAGATGATGATATTCAATGAATAAATTAAGGAGCCTTTGATGTATTCCAAACTACAAGTTGAATATTGATGAGTCATTTAAAAATAAATTCTGATATTTTACCATTATTATTTTTGACATAAGAATTACTAGCAAGTATATTGCCAGCTGCTGGCCTCCCTGAAAGAAAACCAGCCAGGCTTACTAAGTTGACAGCCCTAAATCCACTAGAAAATGACACAGCCTGCTAGTATTATTTTGCTATTATTTTGGTACTTGGTAGATCTCTCTCTTTTTCTTTAACAGATACCTAAGCTCCACAAACAGGACAATGGCTGGGAAAAATCGTATTGCTAAAGCTGTTGCCCCCGTTACAGCTTCTGCCTCGGTCCAGACAGAGGTCCTAATGCCAGTTGAGGAACCGGTTCCATGTGCAGGGTGCCTGCATGCTGAAGCTCTGAGGAAACAAGTGGAGGAACTCAGAGAGGAGGTGGCGAGGCTGAGGAGCATTCAAGACAGTGAGAAGTTCATTGATGAGATGCTTCTTGCAGCAACCAGGCTCTCCAGCACAGGAGAAGATGGGTGCCAACAGAATGTCGATGGTTGGACAAAAGTCACCAGAGCCTGCAAAATCACTAATCCAACTTCTCCAGCCCTTGAATTGAAGAACCATTATGCAGCCCTGGAAGTGGAGGAGGTGAAAGCATCCCTGGAAAGGGAAGAACCAGAGTTCAAGTACCCCATAGTTGCGGAATCAGTGACCAGAAGGAAACGAAGGGTAGTGGTGGTTGGAGACTCTCTTCTGAGGGGTACTGAGGCGTCCATCTGCCGACCAGACTTGATGTCCAGAGAGGTATGCTGTCTGCCTGGTGCCAAGATCCAAGATGTTACGGAGAGTTTGCCGAGACTCATCAAGCCCACTGACTATTACCCAATGTTGCTAATCCATGTTGGAACAAATGATACTGCCAGGTATACCTCGGAATGTATCAAAAGTGACTTCATGGCTCTGGGACAGAGGGTGAAGCAGGTTGGTGCACAGGTGGTGTTCTCTTCAATCCTCCCTGTTGAGGGTAAAGGCCAAGGCAGAGAGGCTCGCATCCTGGAGATGAATGCATGGCTGCGTGGATGGTGTCTTCGAGAGCGTTTTGGTTTCATAGACCATGGGATGCTGTTCCAAGGGTTGCAGAGCAGAGATGGCATCCATCTGTCCAAGAAAGGTCAACGCATCTTTGGTAGTAGACTGGCTAATCTACTGAAGAGGGCTTTAAACTAGATTCGTTGGGGATGGGTGAAGAAAGCCCCCAGGTAAGTGAAAGCCCCCAGGTAGGTGATACATTAAATACCTTTATGGAAATGGGTAACAGGGGTAACATATGGAAAGCAGTGTGTATTAATGCCCGTAGCATGGGAAATAAGATCCCTGAAGTTGAAGCTTTGGTGGGAGTGGCTGACTTGGATTTGGTGGCAGTTACAGAAACATGGTTCACAGAAAACCATGACTGGGATGTAACTATACCTGGCTATACTTTATTCAGAAAGGACAGGGTAGGAAGAAGGGGAGGAGGAGTGGCACTATATGTAAAAACTACTATTAAAGCTTTGGAATTACAGAGCTTAAAAGGGAGAGGAGGCATTGTGGGTTAAACTAGAAAGAGGGAAAGAGAAATCTATTTGCATTAGTGTGATATACAGACCTCCCTCACAAGAGGAAGAGGTGGACAGAGAGTTAATTGAAGACATACGCAGCATTGCTAGGAAAGGGAAAGTGCTACTGCTAGGAGATTTCAATATGCCAGATGTTGATTGGCACATTCCTGCTGCAGTATCATCTAGAAGTAAGGAGATCCTGGATTCTCTACAGGGAGAACTATTCAGGCAATTGGTAACAGACCCCACACGTGAAGGGGCCATACTGGACTTGGTGCTTACCAATGGTGAAAGTGTTTCTGATGTTGTAGTGGGAGATCATTTTGCATTCAGTGATCACCAGATGGTGTGGTTCAGTATTAGGACTAGGGCTGTTAGAATCCATTCCAAGGTGAAGATCTTAGACTTTAGGAAGACTAACTTTGCGAAGATGGGCCAATACCTCAGGGAGTCGTTAGTGGGATGGGAACAGCTGGGGGATGTAGAAAAACAGTGGGCAAAACTGAAAGGGGGTATTTTAAAGGCAACCAACCTTTTTGTTAAAATGGTAAATAAAGGCAAAAGGAACAGGAGACCGCTATGGTTTTCGAAGGAAGTAGCTGAAAAAGTGAAGAAAAAGAGGGAGGCCTTCACGAAATACAAGAGATCACAGAGAGAGGAAGACAGGCATCTGTATTTGGAAAAACTTAGAGAAGCTAGCAAAGTAGTCAAGAAGGCAAAGATTCAAAAGGAGGAGGAAATAGCCAATGCAATAAAATGGGGGGATAAGACATTTTTCAGATATATTAGTGAGAAGAGGAAGGGCAAAAGTGGTATTGTCAGACTCAAGGGTGCAGGGGGGGAATATGTAGAAGCTGATAAGGATAAAGCGGAATTGCTTAACAAATATTTTTGTTCTGTGTTCACAGATGAAGAACCAGGAGCAGGACCTCAGAAAACACCCACAAATAAGAACAGAAGCGAGGGACATCTTGAACAATTTTCAGAAGACTGTGTTCGTGAGAAACTAGCTCAACTTAAAGTAGACAAAGCGATGGGACCGGATGGGATACACCCTAGAATACTGAGGGAACTTGGGGACGTTCTAGCAACTCCACTGACTGACCTTTTCAATGCCTCGTTGGAGTCGGGAGTGGTGCCAAAGGACTGGAGAGAGGCTCATGTGGTGCCTTTACACAAAAGCGGAAGTAAGGATGTGGTTGAAAACTACAGGCCGGTTAGTTTAACTTCGGTGGTGAGTAAATTATTGGAAACGCTGCTGAAAGAGAAAATAGTGAGGTTTCTGGAGTCCGGCGGATTATAGGATCCGAGGCAGCATGGATTCACCAGAGGCAGGTCTTGTCAGACAAATCTGATTGATTTCTTTGACTGGGTGACCAGGGAGTTGGACCGAGGGAGAGCTCTAGATGTGGTGTATTTAGATTTCAGTAAAGCCTTTGACACTGTTCCTCACAGGCGACTTATAAACAAACTGAGCACCCTAGGGATGGACCCTAAAGTTACTGCTTGGGTTAGAAATTGGTTGGGTGGGAGGTGACAAAGAGTACAAGTAAATGGAGCTCACTCTGAGGAGAAGGATGTTACCAGTGGTGTGCCCCAGGGATCTGTCCTTGGTCCGATTCTTTTTAACATCTTTATTAGTGATATAGCGGAAGGGCTGTCGGGTAAGGTTTGCCTCTTTGCAGATGATACCAAAATCTGCAATAGAGTAGACACCCAGGAAGGTGTAGATAACATGAGGAGGGATCTAGCTAAGCTTGAAGAATGGTCTAGAATTTGGCAGCTGGGATTTAATGTTAAAAAATGTAAGGTCATGCATTTGGGCTGCAGCAATCCAAGGGAGCAATACAGTATAGGAGGTGTACTTTTCTCCACTAAAGAAGAGCGGGACCTAGGCGTGGTTGTGTCTGATGATCTTAAAGTAGCTAAACAGGTAGAAAAGGCGACGGCAAAAGCTAGAAGGATGCTTGGGTGCATATGGAGAGGAATGGCTAGCAGAAAAAAGGAGGTGATAATGCCTCTGTATAAGTCTTTGGTGCGACCTCATTTGGAGTATGGTGTGCAATTCTGGAGACCGCACCTTCAAAAGGATGTGAACAGGATGGAGTCGGTGCAGAGGGTTGCTACTAAAATGATTAATGGGCTTCATTATAAAGCATATGAGGACAGACTTAAGGATCTTAATATGTACACCTTAGAGGAAAGGCGGGATAGAGGTGATATGATTGAGATGTTTAAATACCTCCGTGGCATAAATGTTCAGGGAGAGAGCCTCTTTCAATTGAAAGCAAGTTCTGCTACGAGGGGACATGGGATGAGGGTGAAGGGAGATAGATTCAGGAGTGATATGCGGAAATATTTCTTTACGGAAAGAGTAGTGGATCCGTGGAATAGTCTCCCAGTGGAGGTGGTAGAGATGAGGACAGTAACTGAATTCAAAAAAGCATGGGACCAACACAGAGAATCTCTAAAGGTAAAAAGTGGACTGTTGTAGTTATGGAAGGACAGACTAGATGGGCCTTGTGGTCTTTTTCTGTCATCATGTTTCTATGTTTCTATGTTTATTTATAAAATGTTGTGGCAGCTCCAGACATACATTTAGGAGCACAAAAGGACAGGATTTAGAGAAAATAAACAAGAATTATATAACATGACACACATGTTTGTCCAGCTTGTCATATCAATAATGTGAAAACCTTTAGGAGACATCCAGAAGAACAGTGACAGGGCAAAGAGCAACACAAATTCAGAGGGGAATCCTCTGGATTGTCATAGCGGATTTTATTTTTGTCATTAGTTTTTATGTGCTTCCAAAAAATCTCCAAGCTGCTGTAAGCTACTGTTATTTCAGATGCGTTGACTTCCTCTGTTCTTTGGAATAGATTCCTTTGAAGTGTTGGGTGTTTTACTTTTGTGGATTGCAAGGCACTACCTTAGAAAAAAACCCTCACTGAGGAGTGATTAATCCCATATAAGTGTGTATAGTCAAGTCATTGCTGAATCCTGGCAACTCAGCCCCTGGGTTTCTTGGCAAAATGTGGCCAGAAGTAGATGGGTGAGGGGGATATTCAGCAGCAGGAGCTAATGCTTACAAAGCACATAGCCGTCACTGCTGATTTTATAGCTGAACATCCCCAGACCATGGAGGTATGTGGCTGACTTCCAGAAGGAAACAGTTGCAGGCCAAGGTGACATGGATGCATTTGAAGCAGTCACATGCATGATGAACGTATTGACAATGTGGCAGTATGTCGATTCCCAAGGGCTTGAGAGCCTAAGCAGAAATCTGCCATGCTGCTGGAGCACAGTTCCCAGGCTTGACTGCAGGGGGGAAACCCTTGGGCATTATGGGAGCCAAATACAATGGGTTGTCCCTCTGACAGAAGATTCCAGTGAGGTATGCTAGTACCCCTGCGTTTCCAATCTGCCCTAGAAGAGCTCCAACTAGAAGAACCTTGGGGATGGTTTTCCCCTCCCCACTTGTACATACTCTTACACATCCACAGTAGGCAACTCCTACTTTATCAGTGCGGGCATGACCAGCATTGCCGTATATCCCCTCAAGTAGTCAATGGCACAGAGCAGCACAGCAATGAAAATGATGCCACTAGTGGGAGTCTTTCCATATCCAGTAGGGCTCATCAGACATGCCACCATGGGAGGCAGCCCCATCATGGATCAGGACATGCCAGCAGGAGGAGCTCCTCCAGAAGCAGCACTGAAAACTGATCATCATGTAGCATCACCAATGAAAGGTTCTCATTCGATAACAGCTATACAGGCCATTCTCCTTTGATACATACAACATTGGACAAATATGATCACTATTTGCCAACCATGTCATTGTACTGCCACTGCTATGATTGGTTCTCCACTGAAGATGATAGCTCGAGAATTTATTTATTTAGACGGTTTTGTATACCACCTTATCCTTCAATCAAAGTGGTTAACAAGACATTGGGAGGCATATATTCAACAGGCATTCCCACTCAGGACATCAGGACAGAAAACAAAGCAACAGTCTAAACAACATTGTGGGTGTAGCAGATACACATCCAGGATCCACACAGTCTGAGATCACAGGGACTATCAGTTTGCAGACCTGTCATCCAGCCATGTCAGATGTACCCCTTACCCAACACAGTGCACAGACTTGATGGCAACTGCACCATCACATCACCACGAGCAAGTGGCAAGCTACCCTACATCAACAAATACTTCTGGGGGGAACCCTTCCATATCCAGAGGACCACACCTTTAGAATCTGTGCATAACAGCTGAGCTACTTCGGCCACCTGTGATGGCAGGGAACAACAACTCATTAGGAGAAGATGAGTATATTATTTAGACTTGCATACTTAATATTGTAGATACAAAAATGCCTGTTCCATCTGCAGCAGCGGAGATGGGTGGACTTGATAAGCTCCAATACATATGCATAAAGGGTAAAATGCCCAGGGGCTAGGTCTAGGTCTTCTTCCTCATCCAGCTCCTGTTTTTATGCTTTTTAAATCTGTGCTTATGCAGATAATTTTATAACAGGGCTCCAAGAATAGCTTTTTTTCACCTTTTTATACAGATGATTTTCCCACACAATAATTTCTTTGCCCTTTTCCCCTCCAGTGAGTACCTTGGCCATTTCTGATGGAGGACTAGCCCCAGCAGATGTAGAGCCCAGCGGGGAGGCTTTAGCCATAAATTGTTGGCCCCGGGAGGCCCATTGGAGCTTTGGGGCTCTCTTTTTCAACTGGCTGGCAATGCAGCTTCTCTAACAGCTCACGGGCTGTATTCAGTTTTGGCTAGCTGCATGTCAGCCTCCTTCATAGGGGCCCAAGGCCTAGGCCATCCCTCCAGGAACCCATAACACATGAGCTCTCCTGTCTTGGGCAGCTAGAAGCATCACAATCCCTGTTTCGCTTTTGCATCCCTCTGTTCCTCCAGGAGCCCAACTTTATCTCCTAAGAGGGTTGATTGAGAAACTCAAGTGAAAGTCCTATTGCAGGAAGATAAGTCTGGTGAATGACTATGGCCCTTGTTCCCAAGTTTTCAGGTGGTTACATGAAACTCATATCAGGATAGGGCCAAATGGTCATCAAGTTCAGTCTCTTTCTGGAGATTAAGAGGCATGCAGTGGACCACCTAGCTGGCTGCTGTTGGTTAAGACTGGTTTGGATTTCCTTCAAGTCCATGGTGTTGATGGTATGGGCCAGTTGTCAGTGCTGGCACTACCTTTAGTCTATAGATGCTGGCTCCAAACTATGGCAGAGCAGTTTCCATTGCTTACTCTTCGGAACAGAAGCTTGCCCACAGAGACTCATGAAAGGTAGTCCTAAAGGTGCCAAGAACTCCTTTGTAAGGCCATGTTTAGAGCCTAGCACTGTCCTTTGACTACTGGGAGTCCTTCAGGACCTCAGCTACAAAAGCATTCCACTGACAGTCTCAGGTGGAGAGGATGTGTGGGGAGGGGGGGCAGAGGGGGAAGTGGGAGTGATCATATCTGGTACTGGCACACTCACAGAGGAAATATCTGGACTTATAGAAGGGATTCCCAAACACTAGTACATAGAGCAAGCAACTTCATACAAGATACCACAGACTTTGTGAACAAACTAAAAAAAAAAAAAAAGCAATTACCGCTTGGCACTCTCCTAGTCATAATAGATGTAGAATCACTATACAGCAACATTCTGCATACAGTTGGAATAAGTTCAGGTGACAAATTCCTTAGGGCATCTACTTTGGACGAGCAATGCACACTGGAAACTGTAACAAAATTGATAAAATTCATCCTAACCCACAACTACATCAGCCTCAATAATGGCATCTATCTACAGATACTATGGGTACAGGGATGGCACCGTAATATGCAACCTCTTCATGGCAGAACTAGAAGACATTTTTGAACAAATATGAGACTAAACCCTTTAAATATTATCAGTATATCAATGACATGTGAGCATGTGCCCATGTGAGCAGCAGTGATCATCACATGTTATGGTTTGAGATAAAAGCTAATGCAGAGTCCCCTCACAGCAAGCTCAAAGTCCTAGATTTCAAAATCACTTACTTCAGGAAAATGGCCAAGTGCCTGAGTTGGCAGGGTGGGAGGAGGTAAGGGAAGTGGAATTGCAGTGGGCTAAACTAAAGAAGGCAATAAAAGGGGCAACAGATATGTATGTAAGGAAACAAAATAAAAACAAGAGGAAAAGGAAATCTATTTGGTTTTCTAAAGAAGTGGCTGCACAAATAAAGGCAAAAAGCACAGCTTTCACAAAATTCAGAAGTTCACAAACAGAGGAACACTGAAAAGAATACAGGATAAAGCTAAGAGAGACAAAAAGAGAAATAAGGATAGCAAAATCAAAGGCAGAAGAAAAGATGGCTAAAGATCTAAACAAGCATGGTGACAAAACTATTTCCAGGTATACTTGGTAGAAGAGGAAGATCAGAGGTGAAATTGCAAGACTCAAAAGTGCTGAGAATGGATTCATGGAAAGTGACTTTGAAAAAGCAAAAATGCTAAACAAATATTTCTGTTCTCTTTTCACTAAAGAAAATCCTGGAGAAGGACCACCTGCGATTGACAAATATACAAATGGAAATGGAGTAGATACTACACCATTCACAGAAGATGATGTGTTTGAACAGCTTGCAAACCTGAAAGTGGACAAAGCCATGGGACCAGGTAGGATACATCCCAGGATACTGAAAGAGCTCAGGTTCTTGCAGGGCCTTTAAAGGATGTTTTTAATAGATCCTTGGAGACAGGAGAAGTTTCGCAGGACTGAAATAGGGCAGATGTGGTACCTCTTCACAAAAGTGGTAATAGGGAAGAAGTGGCAAACTACAGACCAGTAAGCCTTACCTCAGTGGCAGGAAAAGTAATGGAGGTTCTCTTGAAAGAGAGAATATTGGACTTTCTCGAAACCAATAGGTTGCATGATCTGAGACAACATGGTTTTACCAAAAGACAATCATGCCAAACAAATCTGATTGAGTTCTTTGACTGGATGACCAGAGAACTAGACCAAGGGTATGCGATGGATGTCATCTACCTTGATTTCAGCAAAACCTATGATAATGTTCCTCATAGTAGGCTTATCAATCAACTGACCATCCTGGGGATAGGTCCCAAGGTGGTGAACTGGATCAGAAATTGGTTGACTGGCAGATGACAGAAGGTGATGGTAAATGGAACTCACTCAGATGAAAGGAAGGTGATTAGTGATGTGCCTCAGGGATCGGTTCTGAGGCTGGTACAGTTCAATGTATTTGTGAGTGATATTGATGAAGGACTGAATGGAAAAGTCTGCCTTTTTGCAGTTGACATGAAAATTTGCAACAGAGTTGACTCCCTTGAGAGATTGGATAACATGAGGAAAGATCTGCAAAAGCTGGAAGAATGGTCTAATGCTTGGTAGTTAAGATTTAATGTGAATAAGTGCTGTGTGGAGAAATCCAAGGAAATTGTATGAGATGGGGGGCAATAGGTTGGTGTGCACGGACCAGGAGAAGGACCTCAGAGTGATTGTTTCTGAGGATCTCAAAGTGGTGGAACAGTGTGACAAGGCTGTGGCAAAGCCAGTAGGATGCTGGCTGCATATCGAGAATTACCAGCAGAGAGGAGGAGGTACTAATGCCACTGTACAAGTCACTGGTGAGGCCTCACTTGGAATATTGTGTTCAGTTTTGGAGACCATATCTCACAAAGGATATAAAAAGATTGGAAACAGTTCAGAGGAAGGCGACCAAAATGATTTGGAGCCTGCACCAGAAGACGTATGAAAAGAGACTCCAAGACCTAAAAATACTATAGAGGAGAGGAGTGACAGGGAGATATGATATAGACCTTTTTAATACTTAAAGAGTATTAATGTACAAACAAACCTTTTTCAAAAATGGGGAAGCTGGCAAAACATGAAGCTGCAAGGGGGTAATACTTTTTCACTGAAAGGGTAGTGGATGCTTCTAATGCCCTCTTAATGGAAGTGGTGGGAGCAAATACAGTGACAGAATTCAAAATGGCATGGGGCAGACACAGTGGATTCCTTTATAGAAACAGGATAAAATCAAAATAACTTAACAGTCTCTGATATCTCAACAAGTAGAAATGACCTGCATGGAGCGGTAGGTACACCCCTAAACAAAAGGTAGGGGGAGGGGTGACCTGCACGGAGTGGCGGGCACATCTACTTTTGCCATCTTGCTGGGCAGACTAGATGGACCATGCTGGTCTTTATCTGCCATCATATACTATGTTACTATGACATTTTTATGATTTGGACTCAGGGGAAGGAGTCTCTCAAACAATTCACAATTCTTTTAGATATTCCATCCCTCAAGCAGATTCAAAATTGACTTCTCCACAGAAAAAGTAAACTTCCTGGACACCACAGTTTCCGTCAACAATGGTAGCATGCAGACATCTATATACAAGAAACCAAGCGACCGATGCAGCTACCTTCACAGTTCCAGCTTTCACCCCTCATGTACTGTATAAAAAAGGGCATCATACACAGCCAAGCAACATGATATCAGCGCATATGAGTATGCTGATCCAAAAGACAGAGATTAACATCTCCAAATCCTGGCTGAATCCTTCACACAACAAGGCTACAGTCCCAAAATCATCTCCAAAAACTTTACCACTTCACTCAAAAGACACAGAGACAACTTACTAAAATACAGAGAAAACACAACCTCTAAAAGAGTCCCTCTTAAAGTGACATAAAACCCAGAACTAGAAAAACAGAGAATTAAATCATAAAGGACTTACAACTGCTACTCCAGGAAGACAAATTGCTGAGAGAGATATTCCCTGTTGCATCAATATAGGCTTTTAAACAACAACTGAATCTGAGGCAAAAATTAGTGAGAAGCAGGTTCCCCACCCCCTTCACCCCCCCCCCCCCCCAAAACCTGGCTTTCGAAATCCATTGTTTAGCTTTGAATGCCCTGCTCTTTGCCATCCTTCAGAAGTTATCACCATAGGCAACCACCTAGTAGCCTAATGGTTGGGCTGGTCCTGCACAAATCCCTGCAGTATATCAAGCTGCAAATTATGCCAGCACATTTCATGGGAACCCCCAACTAGCCACAATGCAGAACATGTGAAAAAGGGATGCTACACTGGAGAGACAGGCCAAATGTTAAAGACAAGGATCAGTTCACACAGATATAAGATCACACAGCACAGAGAAGACCAAGGTGTAGCTTCTGTCACCTCAGTGGTTTAAGACCATGTCCTAGGACCAGAGCACAACTTCTATGATTTTATTGTGACAGTCCTAATCAGTCCAAGAACGTAAAACCTTTGAACGTAAGATGATAAGACACTTTCAATCAAACCAGAAAACTTAATAAAGATATGAGCTTTTTGCCACATTATAAACTATAACTATTTACAGTCTGGTCACCTTCTGATCACCCATCCATCACTCCCATTCCGTCCTCCCCCTGAGACTGTCGATGGAATGCTTTTGTGATTCACTTATATATTATGATAATGTCATTTGTTTCTCATACTGTCTTGGTCTGAAAGCTAGTCCAGGAATGTATTGTTAGTCCATTAAAAAGGTATCACCTTATTTTCCTTTTTTTGTTTCTCCTTTGATCTACCATCAAAGTGGATTAACATGGTAATCACACTACTTTGTCCATACGTCTTCCATTCACTGAGTAAAATCTGTGCTGTTTACCTCTGGTTGTAGGAATTTTTACCTTTGCGGATCTCTTTGTTCTTGCTCTCAGGCAGGTTGCAGTTCGGCTCTGCAGTAACTGGATCCATCCCCAGAAGAACCTTTGTCTGCTGTGCAAAGAAATACCTTTTTAACTTTTGAAGCTCTGTGGTAGTCCAACTCCATTTTCTTTTTTGGAAATCCTGAGGGCCAATGGATTAGTGTACACATAATGAACCCTATGAGTACCTGTCCATCCTGGTGTTGTCTGGAAAAATGGATGATCCTCCAAGTTGTCAGAATTCAGAAGTAGGACTGAATCTTGGATTCTTGCTGATTCTCAGCCCAATCTCACTGGGGCCATGGTCTTTTTCAAGTTATTGGTCCTTCACTCCACAGTCTCCAGTTGAACATCAAGGACTTATCAGCTATGAAGTGGATGATTAGTGAATTGGCATCACATTTATTCTTCTCGTGACTTTGGTGTTTAATAGGGGATGGGGTCTAGTAGAGGCTTGTGGATAGGTTTTTAGAAGACAGGGCTCCTGAAAACTTGTGTTTGGTTCTAACTTGATGAGTGTCCCTCTATTTCTGAAGGTTGTTCTGCCCTCCCCAATGGGTATGTTCAGAGCAGGTTTTTTTAATGCCTGCTTGGTAAGGAGGAAAGACGAGCTGGTGAGGGAATTAATTAAGGATAAGATGTGTTGGCTTTTCTTGAATCGTTGTTACATGAAGTGAATCAGGTGATTATTACTCAACTGTGTCCTGAAGATTTTGATTGGGTGGGGGAGTTTAGGAAAGGAAGGGACGGGGTTACTTTTGTTTAGAAAAGGATGGAAGGTATGGAGGAGGGAGGGCGGAATGTGTTTGGAGGGGATTGAGTATTGTTTTTTGAAATTTAAGGATAATGTTAAATTGGTAGTATTAGTTCTACAGTATATTGGACTTATGAGGAGTCTGTTCAGAGAATTTTGAATCTTATGGCTCAATATGCCTTGAGGGCCCCTCAGCTTTTGCTACTAGGTGACTTTAGTGCGAAGAATGGGACTGAAGTTGTCCTAGTGAGTTTTGAAGAACTTTGCAGCATCTATGCATGAATAATGGAATATTTTGGATCTGATCTTTGTAAATAGTGTGGACTGTAGATTGTGGGTGGTTGACCAAAGGTCTATTTCTCTTCCTGGTTGGACCACCACCTATTATTTTGTTTTCCATAGTTGGCTGTGAGGCAGGCGTTATTGAGGATCAGTCAGTTAGACAGGGGTAATATTGGGGGAATGTTTCCGCAGGTCAGAGGTTGGCTGAAGTAGGGATGTAGGGCCAGCCTTAGGTCAATTGAATCTATTTGATCCAATGGAGCCCTGTGCCTAGAGGGGACGCTGCACTAAAGTTGAAAGAGCTATTGGATTTTGAAAGAGATTGCAGAACAGAAAGCAATAAAGATATAGGGTCTGATACTGAGCTAGGCTCATTTTCAAAGGGCTTTGCGTCTCGTCAGCGCATAGCCCTCCCCACCGACTTCTAACCCGGATACTCAATACTGCGGTGATGGCATTGAATATCCGGGGATTGCCGCACATCCTGGAAGCCGCAGAAGCTAAACAGGCAGCAGGGATATTGCATGCTGCCCAGTTAGCTCCTGCGCCTTAAAGCTAGGCAAGTGTATTCCTCGCCTATCTTTTCAGCGCAGATCGCTAACCGGGCAGCCTGCAATATCGCTGCTGCCTGGTTATCACTTCTTGCCACCCTGCTCCACCACAGAATGTCCATGACATGCCCCGATGCTAACCGGATAGCATTGGGGTGCCCAGGGGTGTTAGAAGGGGATAGTCAAGGCAATAACCCTGTAAGTGCCATTGAATATCCCCATTTGAGGCTGTAAACTGTAAATGTCTTTCAAAGATCAGGCCCATAGTTATTAGTATTGTTTTAAGATGTCTTATGTCAAAATATAAACTAATAAATATATAGTTTTGTTTTTAATACAGCGTATTAATCTTATTTCCAGAAGGCCTCACCAAAATAGTCCAAACTGGGTCCTCAATTGCTAAGGCTAGCCCTGTAGGAATAGATTGGGGGAAGTTGAAGATTGTGAAGTCAATAATCTAGTAATGAGGTGGGACCAAGACTTGAGCCAGACATTTGTTAAAGTGGCACCACTTAGAGAATTTAAAGTTTAGAGATTAAGGGGTATGTTTACTAAACCGTCTTAATGTTCCCGGCGCTAGTTGCAGTGATAATGTGAAGGATGCCATATAAGGAGTGGGCGTTCCGGTCTTAAGGTAGCAAACACGGGTTATCGCATGATAAAGTGCGCCGTGTCCAATATCAAGCGATAGAGGGAGCCGTGCACGTTTCCACGCATTAACCGTAACTTCGTGTGCTGACCTGCAATCATAGCAATAGAGGTGTAGTACACCGGTTAATACACTGCTGAAACAGGGGTCATGAGTTCAATCCCCCAGTGGGCTTAATGAATAATGGTGACCAAGGCAATTCCTTTTCCTGCTTGTAACAGTCCAACAATCTGTGCTGCCAGCTAAAAATACCCGCACCCCAGTGCCACAAACTAATGCACCTTTTAGGGCGCACCAGAAGGCACATCCTAAATCACCACAACAGCCAAGGTGGGTAATAATGTGCCCCAAAGAGCGTGTTGAAAGGTTGTCAACCCCCAAGGCACCATATTAGGTGCCCCATAAGCTGACTGAATCTAAGGTGTGGCTAAAGATGCCCCAAGGATGTATAGGGCACTCAAGAAATGTTGGCCAAGGGCAGTAAGGTTCCCCAAGTTGAAAAGCAAGAAAGGTATGGGCCAAACACAGATGTAACCCTAACATTGCACAGAGCACCAAGGAAAGACAATGCACAAGTGATGGAAGGAAGTAGATCTGAGCTGATGGATCAGACAAATCTGCGTTCAGCCCATGTGGCAGTTTGAAAAATGGACAAACATATTGGGGCCAGCTATAGTGATGCACAGGGTGACGGTAATGTACCATGCAACAATGACAGTGTGTGGCAGAGGATGGGAAGATGTGTCCAGCAGAGGAGGTAGAGGTGGCAGGATAGATACAATGACAGGAGGACAGAGGAGTAGCAGTGCCATGCACAGCACACACAGGAGAGGCAACCAGGAACAGCTGCAATGCAGAAATGTGTACCAGTGCAGGACATGGGGTAGGAGCTTGCACATCAGGGCAGGATGGCACACAGTTGCCAGACACACATAGAAGGACAGAAGGATGGTTGGCAACTGTGATAAGGGTACAATGTGCTAACATCACAGATCTGCACAGATATGACTGTTACAGGAATGAAAAGTAGCTGTGCAGGACAGGCATACAAATGAAAGAGAACAATCAAACCTATGACCATTAGCACAAATGTCAGTGCACAAACCGGTAGGCCACACCACCAAAGTGAGGTCATTAGCAAAGGCTGCATACAAGAATACTGCAGGGCATCACACAAGAAGCCTGCTGGTTGCCAGGATAGGCAAACCTCCATCAGTAACCATGATGGAATGCATATGCAGATCTGGTGTGTACAGCTCAAATCACAGTCTGTAATTGGGACCAGAACCACATATAACTATATGCACACACACAATGAAATGTTATGCAGTGGATACAGCATGCAAAAGTGGAAAGAACCTAAACCCAAAGGGCGGCAGGGGATGCCCTGTGGAGCAGGGCAAAATATGTAACTGAACAGAAAAGGAGCATGTGAGAATTGAACCTGCAAACAGGTGTGCCATAGACCAGCTAAACCACAACAATGCCAATCCCCCAAACAGACTGCCTATGTGAATACTGCAAAGAAAGAGACATATGTAATAGCTAATATGTGATGGATAGGCAGCACAGAGGGCACACTTTGGTGTACAGTGAAGAGGCGGAAGGGTGTGTGGATAGGTGATGAACCTGTAGTTAGCTCATGGTCAGGTTAGCACAACACAAAAAAAAAACATGTGGGAATCAAACCTGCAACCTATGGTATTACAACACATGTCCGTAACCACTATCCCAAACAACCACACCAAGCACAATACAAAGATATTAATTATCTCAAAAGGAATGTGTGTATGGGAACCTGTAACACCCAGTGATGTGGCAGACGACTGGCAGATAGACAGCTGGCACCATACAAGGATGTGAGCACAGGTGGGCCATGTACATGACCAGGAAATCACTAAATACGTGTGTCAGTGTGTTCAAGCAGCAGCAGAGACAAATGTACATCCAACACATTTTTATTTTGGTTAATCATCAGAGATAGTGAAGATACCTCCTATCATAATATCAAGGTGATTGGATAACAGGGGAAAAATCAAAAACACATTTTGCAGAGCAGCAACCCACATGTTACAGAAAAGTCACTGGCCCATCTACAGATGATGGGCAGGAGAGATAATGTGCATTAGGTGCATGGTGTGCAGTATGCATTTGCCCCCACCCCCCACATGTTGCTGCATGCCCCAAATGCTTTAATTACATATGTGTGCATGTAGAAAGTAGGCAATGCATGATGAGGGCCCAACACACATCAGTCATGGTCTGTTTATAAAAACATATCTGTCTTCCAACACAGGAGGCGCACAAATGAAACAGCATATGTTGTTAAACGTAAGAAAGTGTAAACACAGATATCAAAATATATGTTACAGCTGTCACATAATGCCTGATATAGGAATGAAAGCAACAACAATGTAACCCAAAACAATCGTCAAATGCAAAATGAGGCTATGCTAACAGGTATCAGAGGCACATGAACACAGAGAATTCAAATGAAACAAATGGCAAAAACATGCAGACATAACACTATGCAGAAGGTCCCCTGCACTGGTTGGTGTGGATACAGTGTCTGTACATGGTACATGGAATGCACAAATGAAGGAGGAAAATGGACATACACACTGCCACACTCCAAATATAACTGGGCAATGTGAGTGCCGGAACCTCAGGGGATAAATAGGACTGTGCAGACATGCAATGCTAGGTTTGTAAACCAATGCAGAGCCTCACATCTGTACAGTAAACAAACACAATAACCTGTATATAGAGGTGGAAAGAAAGGTCAAACATGTTACAGTAACCCACACAGAAGCCATATTGCCACATGCTGTGTTGCAACAAAATAGTCAGTCACATGCACATGCACCGTGTATGTTGAAACATGATACATTGATGCCACACATGCACTGTAACACCCTTGGTGAGTGCAAACATCAATTCAAGATGTTGGTGTGCAGTAAAGTGGTGTGGTGGCAAATACTGTGTCATGTCCAAGTGGAGGGTAGGCAGACATGGAAAAGAGGACCTCTCCAGTGTTCCCCCTGTGCCACACGCATGGCTGTATGTTCGTGTTGAACCAAACAGATGAGCGTATCCTGTGTCCCATGTCACACACATGGGCAAAACACAACAGCACAATGTCAGAAGGATGCGCAACATACAGCGACAATGTCAGTCCCAGCTGCACACGTGGGGACTAGTACGAAGTGTCTATAGTGCAAAGGGTGTCTGCAACCCAACAAGTCACGTGAAGACTGTCCTTGAAACCCTCGGCATGCATAGTCAAGTGTGACATCCCAATATGCCACAGTACTGGAAAGGTCAGGCGTGTCTCCTGCGATGAACAGGACACCCAGCCAGAGCACGGCAGCAAACGTTGTGTTGGACAGGCCTGTCATGGCCAAAGTAGCAGTCCAACAATAATGTCCATCCTAGGCATGTGTCCCACTCGCAGAGGTCAAACATTCTATGGCACCATGTCCCAGGGATAGTTCCATGGTGTTGTTGTGTCTTCCAACAGGTGGGTGATGGTGATGCCGGATGCCCTGTAGTAGATGTGCTTTGTGTGTCATCTGCCCTGTGTCATAAGAGGATAAACAATGTATTGTTATGCTGCTTGCAACATCAGCCCAAATTGCAGAGAGTCAAACATCAATATGTATGTAATAAAACGTCACACAGGCAAACATAGCATGATCACAACACAGAACACAGTGCATGTTGTGGACATTTGGAATTGTAACCGCAAACGAGGGTGTCACATGGATATGGTCATGTTCATGCCCATGTTACACAGGCATTTCACAGCTCCACCCCATGTGCATCAGCGTTTGTGTACAGAGACTCCACATGAAATGTCAATGAAACAAACAGTAAATCATTAACATGTAAAGGCTGATGTCATTTCCAAAAGACCAAAGGTGCAACCTACCATGTGTCTGCAGCAAGTGTCTGTTTGGGTTCCCTTGAGGCTCTCAAATGCCACAACACGTCACAGTGAAGGGAGAAGATGTCATTGAAATGTATAGTATCACCATGTCCCCATGTCCAGACACTGTTGATGCATGTCCACATTATGGCGATATCTGTGATGCAAAAATGCTGTTGCGCAGTGGTCAGTCAGCACACAAGAGATAGGTCAGCTCACAACACACAACACATGGCCACAATGCTCACAAGGTAAACAGCAGTAAGGTAGAGATAGCACAGCCACCACCGCTCCCCAGGTGTACAGACCCCTCACACCACATGATAATGCAAAATGCTTGCACGCTGTATCATCACACAGCCAACCCAAAAACACACACCCACACAGTATGCTAAGGTGAGTGTGCCAGCAGTAGCATACGGCCTGTATGTGCACAATTGGAGATTACTGGAGATAAAGGCTTGTCAAATGCAATGATACACTGCTGTTGGCTGATGCTGCAATGTCAGGGAAGGGTGTACGTGCAGCCCACTATCCGAACACCTAGGACCTACACACACTCACAGCTCTATTGTATATGTCCCAGAGACAGTGTTGGAGAAGATGAACTGGCCAGGAACACATGTGGATATGTGTGCCAATAGTAAAATATGGGGTATGGGGGTGCAGGGCAAAGAGGTGAACAACAACATTTGTACAATATTACAGATCCCTGCTACAGATTCCCCTCATGCTAATGTTATCACTGAAGTGTGTGTGGCAAACTACAAGGGCCTGTACTCTGTCTGTCCCCTTCCCCACCTCTCTGCTGCCATAAAACTGTTGAACAGATCCATCTCCTCGCTACCGTGTCCCTGCTTGGCTCTAAGGCCGCAGTACTATCCTCTGTCCCGAATATCGCTCCCCCTGCCCCTTCTGTGTGTGTTCTGGTGTCTCAATGTCCACTGCTACTCTGCAGTCAGTTCCTGTACCACAGGGGAATATCCAGGGGCTACTTCCTTATCCTCTGTCGATATACATTTCCTTGCTTTGGCTATCTCATCCCTTGACGTACATTACCAGCTGTGTGCTGATGAGTTGCAAAGATATGTCTCCACGCCTGAGTCATGTCTGCCAAACCACAGTCCAATGTTTGCTTGCCAACTGACATTGATGGCTGCATGTCATCCCACTGTGTGAAATCAATACAGGCAAAGCATGGATATCCTATATGTGCACCTAAACCCTCCCCTCCCATCTGAGCGTCTTTGTGTGTGTGGCCATACCCTCCTTTCTCCTGGGTCCTCAATGTAGGTATTGTCTTGAACTGCACTCTCCTCCTCTACACACATACCCAGCTTGTAGTCGAGGCTTGTGGTTTCTGTCTAGATGTCATCAGCTATATTTCCCCAGTCCTTCCTGAACACACAACTAAAATCCAAATCCACTCCCAAATCAGCTCCCAGCTTGCCTACTGTAACCCACACTTTGCTGATCTGGCTTTGAATCATCTCTCTGTGCCTGAAAACATGTAACAGTGCACTGCATGGCCATTCCACAGCCACACACATAATTGTAATAATACACCCCCTGTCAGGACACCTCACAGGTTCCCTATCCGTCTCCACATCCACGTCAAGGCTCTCCTGCTGACCTATACATGCAAGTACACTGTGGTGTTGCAGTAACATCCCTTACTGATCTCAACTACCAGTAATCCAACTACTACAGAGCATGTATATAGTGCTACATGTCACATGTAGCGCTACACAGAAACAACTAACACTCAGTCCATGCTCATCAGAGCATACCAACCAATCCATCATCTCATATTACAAAATGTGAAACACACATGGCTGTATGCTCGTGTTGGCAACTGGTCCCATCTATGGGCCGCTCTCCTACTGTTGACCCCATACTACATGCCTTTCACCTTGCTGCACCCAAAGCCTCAAACTAACTACCTGTGGCTGTACAGCAGCCCCTATCCCAATCAGCCACAAATCATGCGTGACAGCTTAACACCTCCCCCAAACCTAATACCCTGACACACATAATCTACCTCCACCCGCTGTTGTGCCCTGCTCACATCTTCTGCGTTTCAGTCATGACTAGATTGTGAGCTGGGATGGCCAGGCAGTGTCTGTTATATGTCAGTGCAGTGTTGCATCTTACTGCTACTGGGATTCAAATGTTCACTAGTAGTAGTAGTACACACATATCTAAACAAATGTATGTGGCAACATATGCAGTACTTACATGAGAAGACCTCCTCAATCACCTGCCGCCTGACTGCTGTCCCTTCACATGTGTCACCATGGCCACGCACAGGAGGGCACATAGGATCAACCTCCAGATCCTCATTAATTTGGACAGGGATATGGTACCTGAGAGCAATGTTGTGCAGGATGCAACAGGCTATAATGATCTCTGCCACAGTCTGTGCTTTGTATTTTAAGGCCCCGCCTGTCCTATCCAGACCCCTGAAGTGACTCTTTAAAACACCAAAGGTTCGCTCTATGATGGAGCGGCTGGAGGCATGGGCCTCATTGTAACTCCTCTCTGCACGTGTCCGTGGTTGACGCACAGGGGTCAGCAACCAGGGGCGACACCCATATCCTGATCCCCCACTGTTGCCTAGTGTTGGGAATGGCAATGTAATTCCCCACCCAGCTGATCATGACACGCAGTACGTGGTGGAGACAGCGTGAGAAAGTGGGGCGGCTCATGCCACCCACTGCGGCCACAGCTGACTGGAAACAGCCAGAGGCAAAGAAATATAGGGCACCAAGGAGCTTGACCAAACCCGATATGTCATTGACCGACCAGTCAGGGCTCGAGGTCAGGTCTTAGATCCTCATAGAGCTCCCTAATAGCCCCCATGCTTAGGCGGTAGAGGGAGAAGACCTGGTCCTCACGCATGCCCTGGAGCTGGGCCCTGGGCCTGTAGAGGCGAGGCTGTCGAGCCTGCAACTCCGCACGCCTCCTGCACTGTGCCAGCACAGCCCCTGCCTGGCCTGCCCCCACAGCTGCAGGTCTGTGTTGCAGCGGGACTACACCCATGCCCTGTGCCTCAGCCCCATGGACACCATCTCCCCTGTCAGGCAACCGCAACCCCTGCTCATCTCCCACTGCACATGCAGCAACCACAAAGCCTGCCATAAACTCCGCCACTCTAGCTCCTCTAACTCACTTTAACACAGACACTTAGCTCACCAACCTAGCCACACACCTCCCTCACCACACACAACCCAGCCACACTACCCCACCACCACTCACAAACCCAGCCGCACGCCACGACACACCTGCCTCTGACACTCTCCTTGCTTCACCAACAACCAACAGCACACACCTTCTCTCCCTCACCTACACAAACCCCTCAACGTGAACCAGGTGTGCAGGTGTATTTATAGGGTTTTTTACGTTGCACGCATTACGCATGCGCATTGGCGCAAGCACGTCGGCTGCATGTGTTGTGCATGCACAGTGGATACGCAGAAGGTGTGTATGTGGGACACCATGTTACACATGCATTGTGCATGAGCGTGAGACATGCGCATGTGCTGCGTGATGTTAGGCGCATGCGCCAAGCCTCACGCTCACACACAGTGCATGTGTAACATAGGGTTCCGTGCAAGCACCTTCCGTGTCTCTGCGGCACATGCACAATATGCGCAGCTGACACGCTCACGCCACTGCGCATGTGCAACGCATGCAACGTAAAATAACCTATAAATACACCTGCACACCTGGTTCACATTGAGGAGTTTGTGTAGGCGTTGTTGGTGAAGCAAGAGGAGTGTTTGAGGCAGGTGTGTCATGGAGATTGGTTGGGTTGTGAGTGGTGGTGGAGAGTGTCAGAGGCAGGTTTGGTGTGGAGAGGTGTGTGGCAAAGCAGGCAAGAGAGAGAGGAGGGGAAGCGAAGAGCAGTCTAGAGAGACAGGAGCAGAGTTGAGGAGCAGGCAGCAGGGAGAGGAGGTGGGGCAAGGAGCAGGTGTGAGGTGTAGCAGAGGAGCCGAGGAGCAGGGATGTGTGACAGGGAGGGAGAGGGCACAGAGGGCAGGGAGAAGGAGCAGCAGGACATGGCAGGAGGGGAGGAGGGGGGGGACACCTGTTCAGCAGGACCCAGAGATGGCAGGGAGTGTTGGGCCATTGGTGGTGGCTGCAGGCCCATTGGGTGTATCCCAGTCCACACAGGGGCCACCCAGTGCCAAACGAAGGCATAAATCGGTGCCAGCTGAGGAACAGAGGAGGACTGTGAGATTCAGTCAGCAAGAAAACCACATCCTGCTGGCCAGTGTGTTGGAGTGGTATGAGGTGCTCTATGGCCGGCTGAGCAACAGCACCACTGTGGCAACACGTACACATGTGTGGGAGGAGGTGCAGGAGGCCATAGCCCAGGCAGGGGGACCAACCAGGGACCTGGACAGCCTGAGAAAGAGATTCAATGACATTAAGCCTGGTGTGCATGCACACATGGTGGCTGACAGGCAACATGCCATGGGCACCGGTGGGGGTGCCCCCTTTGCCACAACTCTCATACCCCTGGAGCAGGAGCTAGCAGACCGTCTTGGGCCCATCTACCTGCGTGGACTGCCAGAAGCGCTGGACACCGCCCATCCACAGGCAGGTAGGTATGTACTTTACACCTTGCTGCTCCTTACGCTTGGAATAAACACCCTTTGTCTAGGCATCAGGCATCTTCTTTGCCCTTCCTCACACTTGGGTTCATAGCTCATATCTTTGCCTCTGCCTTTGGCTCATGAGTATGCTGTTCGCCATTCTACCCCTTTTAAATTGCACGTTTCTGTCTGCCTCTCACAAGTGTTCCTACCACCATCCTTTGTCCTGTCTCCCCTGTTCCTGTCTCTTTGCTCCTGCTCCAAACCTCTTTCCACACCTGTTAGTGCTATGTCTATTTAGATTATAAGTTCCACTGAGCAGGGATTGTCTTTTTGTGTGTTCACTTTCACAGTGATGCGTGCGCTTGGTAGTGCCCTATAAAATGCTTAGTAGTAGTAATAGGAGTAGTAGTAGTAGATATGCAGCACACGTACAGGGCACGCCCAAGCACATGTGGCACATGGAGGGGAATGGTGGGGGACCATGTCCTGAGAGCATGCGTGCCCTAACACAGGCAACTGTGGGGTGATGACACAGCAGTACATGGCAGGGTAGGTACAGGGTGTGTGTGACAGGCACCTGGACCTGTGTGCATGATAGACACAGTCCTGAGCGTATTCGAGGACTGCAAAGCAATGGTGAAGCAGGGGGCATGGCAGACAAGATCCGTATCTGATTCAACACTGCATACATCCATGTTCCAGACAACAGACAAGCAAAGCCCAGAGGGTTAAGCTGCATAGCAACAATATACAGCACCATAGATCATCAGTGTAACAGTGATGTAAAGGACCTATCTGAGGAATGGCTAATGATATCCCACTGTAATCAATGAGAAGCACAGCATACCTGAGCAGCACTGTAACAGTAACAAGCCACATTGGGATATCATTTGACAGTATGCAGATAACCTCCTGGTATCACCTCTACATTGTTGCTCTCTAGTGCTGTGAAGTCTGGCTGTGCTGTAGGACCCTTGGGACCTTTCATATAGGTGAGTTTGGCCACTGATGTATGCAGAGTTCATGCGATTACAGGGCTGGTCTGTCATTCTAGGTGCTCCTCCTCCTAAGGATATGTGGTTGGAGGACTAACAGTGTCTTGCAAAGTGGAGGGCCCCCACACATGTCTGGCTGACATGGACACATCCTGCAACATCTAACGTGCATGCCACTCAGGGCAATGCAAGCACATTGCTCACACACACAATGATGGCATGCAATCCCACTCAGGACTCCCACATGTGCCACGGCCACATGTATTGATGAGGCCACATACAAGATCAGGTGGACAGTCCATACCCGATACTGCAGATAGAGGGCATGGCACTCAACACACCATCCCCCACACACTGCATCCCATGTGTCACAGCTACACCAGGGAATGAGCCTGCTACCCCCCTAACCCCCTGCCAGGCACAGCACAATGTAGGCACCTGTGCTGTCCCTATTGTAGGCGCAACAACAGCAGGCACAGGCGGACAACACATTGATTGTGTGGTGGATGTACTACACAGGTGTACATAGGTGCACTGTAGGGTGGTCCACTGCCATAGGGGAAAAAATAAAAGTAGGAATTTCTTTGCTCCCTGGCCTGATTCTGGTTCCATTTATGTAGAAAACAATGTGTGCAAAGTTTGAAACCAATCAAATAATATTTAGGGGTGGCTCAAGGTCCCTATCTATCAGGCCCCTGGATCCCCCCCAGGGTTCGTCAGACCACTGGGCATTATCCGCTCATAGACGGGGGTATCATGCTTGCCAAGCACTCAGTGTGGTCCAGATGCTAGTAAGGACTTTGACGATGTGGGGAACATCTTACGGTGTTGCGAGACAACACCCAGAAGGAACTGGAGTTGCTCTTCTTTTGTGGTGTGTCGGCCGTTGAACTCCTCAATGAGTTTGACCCCTCGCTCAGCCACATCGTTGATCACTGGAAGATTTTTTACTTTCTTCAGACCGTCTTTGAATGATGCATTCTCTTCCCAGTCTTCTGGGTCTGCATTAAGAAAATCACTGTTGATGTCGAGGTGTTTCAGGAAACGGATTGACTTGAGAGCTGCAAAAGATTCAAGTGGTGGAATCATGGAACTTTTCAATTCGACCCGCTTTGGGGGATCTTCGTCTTCGTCATCATCCTCATCGCTTTCATCTGATTCTGCCGGGATCATGGCCGACACTATGGCCCGCTTTGTCAGTGCTGAAACAGCTTCATCGAACAGTGACAGTGCCACAAGCTCCTCTGACACATACTACAGATGCTGTTGCAGTTTGTCTCTGGCTGCTCTTCCAGCACGGTCATTGTGGTAAGAGTGTAGTTTCTTCAGCATCTCCAAATCTGTTCGAGGAGCAACTGCGGCATCAGGGGCAGAAAACCAGGCTTCCACATGAATCAGGATGGAGAAAATGCTCACATCACGAACACAGGACTCCTCCCGTTGGGTAAGATCTTTGAGTTGTCCTCGGAACATCCAAATCTTGAGACAGTACAAGACCTTTGCCATCCATCTGGCATGATGGTAAGCTCCGGGTTTCTTGAAATTGAAACTAGGAAGATTCCCTCCAAGGCAGACAATCGTTAACTCCAAGAATTCCAGGTAATCATCTCGGTGATTGCCCTGTGCCAACTTGGATTCCGCAAACTTCATGATGCGATCCCTGTCAGGTAGCAGCACCTCCAAGTCTTTTCCAGTTTGATAGTTGGACTTGTCAAGGGAGCCCCAATTCTTTTGGAACCGGCGAAAGAGTTGGACATCGGGACCCGATGAAGCTCCAGAGCATGTAGAGAATACTGCACCAAGAATTATTTCGTAAATGTGATGGCGGCATGCCAAATGAAGGACTGTGCAACGGAGTCTCTGTTCTAGAAGAATGCACGCTCCTGATTGACGTCCCGTGTTCGATGCAGTTGTATCAAAGCAGAAGCCTGCAACCTTTTCATCCAAACACCATTCCTGTAACAGTTCATAAACTGCTGCAGCTTGATTCTCGCCCGTTCCTGATGTCAGTTTTGGTACACCAAGAAGTTGTGTTTCTCCAGTGGAGACAGCCGTTATCAAAACTGGAAGGCGGTCAACGGATGTGGTTGAACAGAGGAGAGATGGCAATAACTTGCTATCCCAATGCACAATGCATGTTTTGCCTTTGGCTTTGAATGCGTTGTGCAGGTCCGTCCATTGTTGCTGACGGTGCTTTTCTCTATGGCGCTTGACGCTGGAGCAGCTGATATTGAGCTCCCCAGGATAATGTCCCAGACCTCTGGCGGTTTCAGCTACCACAAACAGAGCATTGCGATCCGTTGTCCCTGTCCGATCCAGGGCTGCTGTAAGTTCTGGGGTCCAGACATTGTTAGGTCGATACTGCTTCGTTTGTGGAGTTGCTTTCTTCTGTCCATTATCTGAATCCGCAGATGTCGACGAGTCTTCACCTGACTCTGCTGAGGAAGAAGATCCTTCCAGCTGAACTTGGCTTGTAGTTGCCTCGGCTTCGGCAACATGTTTTTGTCTGCACCTTTTCAGTTCTTCTTCTTGCTGTTGCGATCTTGCTTACATGTTGGTCAGTTTCTTGTCCATCGCGCACATTGAGCCGCGGCGCCCTGGTTCTCGTTGCGCTATTAAGAATTCTTTGTCTTCTTGAATATGAATTAAAGACATTGCATTGGCATGCGCCACATCAAATAGGTTTTTCATTGCAACCTGGAATTCTTTTTCATTTGCCTCTTGTTTCCCTCCTCTCCCTTTGTTTTTCTTCAAAAGTTTCCACTGATTGAACAATTTCTTTACTTTTTCTTGAATTTTGAATTTTCCCAGTAAGCTTCTACTTCACTTGTTACAATAGATGCACTTTCACTAACGCCTTTGTTTAATGTCATATGGTGATGTAAAAATACACTTAACACTTGCTCCTTGCTGGGGAGCTTGGCCCCCAGAATTGTGGTGGACATTTCTTCAATGAGATAAAAACCATGTTTTTTCGCCATCTGAAAAGAATAAAGATACAAAGATAATAGTACAATGTCTTTGCCACCTCTCAGAGACGAGATTAGTTCAAATATGACGCAATCAAATGTAATCAGCGTGGAACTGAATGGATGATACAAGATGATGCAACATTTCGTCATCTGCTCCCAGGGGGAAATCTCAAGACTTGTTGAGCCACCCCTAAATATTATTTGATTGGCTTCAAACTTTGTACATAGTGTTTTCTACCTAAATGGAACCAGAATCAGGCCAGGGAGCAAAGGAATTCAGGAATTCATTTTTATGGACCACCCTAGACTGCACTGTGCAAACTTATCTGTGCTGTGTACCCTTTTCCACAACCCAGGTGACTACAGGACCATAGAGGCACATGAGGAGGAGGATGTGGCAGGGCCTCAGGATGGTGAGGAGCCAGAGGCCACAATGTCTGGGGACACCACCAGCAATGGCGAAGGCACAACAGGAACTAATGTGCTGGCCGAGGCAGAGGACACGCCCCCGGATGTCAATGCTACAGTGGGGGTCACTAGCAGCCACTCACAGGCTCTAGAGGGTGCAGAGATAAAGGGGAATCACCACCCCGTGCAGGTGCCAGGGACATCGGCCACCCCTCCCACAAGCATGGCTACAATCTTGGTGGAGCTGCGGGCCCACAGTACCTCAGCAAGGCACGATGCCGAAGGTGGGTAACAGCATACACAACAATCCCCATGGGGGTAGACATAACATTCACAAAGAGATTGCATGTGCACCACAATATGTTGGCAACATAGCAGATCGTTTCTTATGTGGGGGGGGGGGGTGTTCTGTGCCATGTGCATTCCACCATCTTGTAGCACTGTGCGCCAGCATTATAGAAAAGAGGGCCCCCCAGATATATGCATGTGTGTGCCATGACCCCTCACGTCATCTGACCTATCTTATACGACCAGTGTGCAGATCATGCATTGACAGATTGAACTGCGACACTGTGCCATGTGTGAGATCTGTGATTCACACAACTCCTCATCAGGACCCCTTCCAGGCATGAGAATGGCTCATGGGACACACAGATCTAAACATGGTCATGCGTTGCTAGTTGTTGCATGCATGATTGTTCTGCAGACTGATCTGGTGGGATATGCCTGACATGTGCATGTGTCACGGTGGGGGTTAAAACAGGTATCTCACATATCACCTTGTGTCCCACCCACAGGCACTCGTCAGGCTCTGTTGGCCATTCACCAGGAGATCCACCAGCTGCGTGCCACAGCAGACACAATAGCAGGGGCGCTCCTCCATATTGTGGATGCCCAGGAGGCCATAGCTGCCCGTATACAGCAGCCAGCACCGGCACCAGAGGCTGCAGCAGCAGTCCCGCAACAGAGGGGTAGGTTGGGCTGTGGTCGCCGTGGCTGGCCACTGAGGATATGAACATTACAAATAAAACCATCGCAAACTATTACAACCTATGTGTTTGTTTCCAATGTGTGGCACTGTGGTCCCCTATGTACCCTGCACCTCATGTTGTCTCCCTGCCCACATGTGCCTACCCATGCCCCTCAGGGGTGGGGTGTCTGTACTGCCACCTATCATCGAACATAGGTCATACCATGCCCTGTGTGCCATGGACTGTGGCAGGTGGTCACCCTCAAAACTATGCGTGGGCGTATACCCAACCTCTCCCGTTGCCCAGCAAGATGTTCACGGTGGTACATGTCTGTTGTAAGGATATGTCACCCTCTCCCACCCCATATACTCTCCATCATTGGACACACAAGTGTGACCATTCTCCCTGCCCACACCAGGGCCTACGTGACTGTATTCCCACATAGGCTTGCATGCGGCACAGGCAGACAAAGGTGGCTTGCTTCAGTCAGCTGATCACTGTTCACTAGCGCTTGTAGTCCCCCACCGCTCATCCTTGTGACATGCATCGACCTGTCTCGCCCTCAACAGCTATGTCCCTGTGCAGCTCCTGGGTACAGCATTCCATCTTACCCTCCATGCCACATACCTGCTAGCCTTTCCCCCTACTGCCCCACAAGAATGGTGCATCAGATATTGTGCCCACACATCACACACAGCATGTATGTGACCATAGCTTTTGGGACACACTACACATTGGCACATCACAGGGACACCATGGGACACAGACGCCTACGCACATGGGCAGCCCCCATACCTGTGTGTGGAGTCGGTCCATGTATGTTACCTATGTCTACCATGCATACACATAGGGATCTACACACATGTCCCATGCTCATGTACACACTCAGTCTGTGGGGGAGACACGTGACCATTGTGCCGTACGTACAAACTTTTTTATTTACATATATACATATATTAGAGATGTACCACCGAGACTGAGGGCATTAGATGACCTCACACACATCCTCAAAGACCTCAAGACATTGTTATTTGTAGAAACATATGAGCATTCAGGCAACATCCTCTGCCCAAACATTAACACTACTACCTCCGCCAACGAAACACACACCCATCCTATCCACACACACATATCTATCATACAACGTTCTAAAATACCTTTATATTAAATGTTACCTCCATTGTAGTGTCTACACAATGGTAAATAATTGTACTGTCTAAATGTTTACATGTACCCTAATGTTAAATGAAATCCTCCAATTTTAATGTGAGGTGACCTCCTTGATTGGAGGAAAAGGTGCCATACACATATGTAAACATATAAAACAAAAATTTAAAACAACCCATGTTCTGTGCCGGTAGACAGGACAGCACAGGGCATGTGTGTGGGCGCCCCTGTGCCCCTTAAACGCTCCAGGAACGCCCATCAGGGGATGGCTGTCGAGATGCACCACCCATAGCAGGTGCACGCTGCATGTGCATCTCGACAGCCAGCCACTGAATGGGGCCTGCCAGCCACCGAATGGTGCCGTCCTGGGTCCACTGTTGTTGCAGCACGCCACCCACTGCCACATACAGGTCCCGAACACACCTGCCACCACATCCACGCCAGGTGGCCGGTGTTTGGGTGGTGGCATGAGTGTGGGTCCTGTCTGTGGCAATGCGTGGGGATGCAACTCCCAGGCGGACACCATCACCGCAAACATGTGGCAGCTGGCAGGGACCCACAGTGCCCTGTGCTGTCCTGTGTCCCCTGCCACCCACTGAGATGCCCTCTCCCCTCCACACCCCCCTCCTCCACCCCTGACCCCTCCCACCCACCCTCTCTATCGCCCCCTCCACGCTATCCTCCTCCTCCTCAACCTCCTCAACTTCCCCCTCGTCCTCCTCAACCCCTGCCATATAAAGCTCCCCTCCCCCTCCCCTCCTTCCCGCACCACCCCACACTCCGCCCCCTCCATGGTGTCCTCTTCTTCTTTGCCCTCTGGCCCCTCCTCCTCCTCCTCCTCCTCTGTCTGGAATGGAGCTGTGGGGCATGTTCTGGGGTGCCTCAATGTGGAGGGGCCCTCACCAGCAGCAGCATCCTCTGTGGGGGAAGACAGTCATTAGCATACTATCATGTGAGTCACATACCACATGTACATTGTTTGGCCTCCCACAGGCTGGTGGGCCACTGTGACATTCTGTACTGAGCTGCAGAGGCCGGAACACTCACCTCCACTTTGCTCCATCGCCCCCCTTTGGAGGCAGGCAAGGACCTCCGGGCAGTGCAGCTGCAACTCCTGACCCTTTTCCCGTAGATCCTCTACTTGGGGGGGGGAAAGCAATGGGTGGGAGCATTAATGGCTATATATCTCTGGTGGGTGCCCAACACATATCACACATCTCTGTGAGCAGCATTGTGCTGCTCCTGCTCCTCTGGCCAGTGTGTCCTCTACTAACTGTTGCCAGTGCCACCTGCATGTGTGGCTGTGGGTCTGGCCATGTGTGAGGTGCCACCTATGTGTACTGTGCATAACCCCCCGGACACCCCATACCCTGTTCCTACACTCTCCTTGCATGACATGGCAGCACCATGCCACGTGTGGTTTGGCCATGCTGGTGTCCAGGGGAGGTCTTCCCTAACTCCCTGTGTGGTCTGGCAAACACATGTGTGTTTGCCTGACCTACACACATCATCCGACACACCCGCCATGGCACCATGATATCCTACAACACATGGGTGATGTGTTCTGAGATAGAGCGGAAGGTGAGTGACCCTGTACACATTGCCAGGTGCCAATACCATGACACTTGGCTTTCTACTATACCTCTATGGTCATGACTAAGGCCTTCTGTGATTAGGGCAGTTGTGGCTGACTACAACGGGAGCATGGCCCACCACACCTAGCTGGTCTATTAACATCTTTGATCTGGTCTGGGGTTAGGGCAGAGCTGTGAAACCCCAAGAGGTGCAAGTACCCTTACACCATCATCTATAATTTATTTTTATTTATTATTTATTACAATTTTTTATATACCGCACTATTCGGCATCAGCGCGGTTTACATTATAACACAACGACCATAACAACAAGCTGTTAGGTTTTACATAATGTTCCTCTGCGATCAGGTACGAGACTCCTGGGGAGTGGGCAGATGTGTGACCTGAAACTGCGTACACTTCCATGATATCTGGTTTTGTTACAGACCTTTGTAATCAGGTCTCAGGGCTCCTGGGGGTGGGGTGGATTGAAGCACATCCACCACTGCACCTACCATACCATTGGGATCCATAACAGAGGTGTGTAATGAGGTCTGGGGCTCCTGGGAATAGGGCAAATGTGTGACCTGACCCTGCATAACCTACCACAATCTCTGGATGTTATAACCATCTTTGCAATCAGGTCTCAGGACTCTTGGGGGTAGGGTGGATTATAACACATCAACAGCAACATAAACCATACCACCAGGGTGACTGACAGACCACTTTGATGAGGTCTCAGGACTCCTGGGGGTAGGGTGGATTATAACACATCAACAGCAACATAAACCATAACACCAGAGTGGTTGACAGACCACTTTGATCAAGTCTCAGGCCTCCTGGGGATAGGGTGGATTATAACACATCAACAGCAACATAAACCATACCACCAGGGTGGTTGACTGATCAATTTGATCAGGTCTCAGGACTCCTGAGGGTAGGGCAGATGTCTTAACCTGCAAATGCATACACAACCATATCACCAGGGTGACTGACAGACCACTTTGATCAGGTCTCAGGACTCCTGGGGGTAGGGTGGATTATAACACATCAACAGCAACATAAACCATACCACCAGAGTGGCTGACTGATCACTTTGATCAGGTCTCAGGACTCCAGGGGGTAGGGCAGATGTTTTAACCTGCAAATGCATACACAACCATATCAGCAGGGTGACTGACAGACCACGTTGATCAGGTCTCAGGACTCCTGGGGGTAGGGTGGATTATAACACATCAACAGCAACATAAACCATACCACCAGGGTGGCTGACTGATCCCGTTGATCAGGTCTCAGGACTCCTGGGGGAAGGGCAGATGTTTTAACCTGCAAATGCATACACAACCATATCACCAGGTTGATTGACAGACCATTTTGAACAGGTCTCAGGGCGCCTAGGGGTAGGGCAGATGTGTGACCCTGCAACTGCAGAACCTACCATATCAGCATGCTGTTTACCAGACTTCTTTAGGCAGATCTAGGGGCTCCTTGGGTTAGGGTGGATTTTAACACATCAACAGCAGCAGCTACTATGCATAACACCAGGTTGACAACTGGACCTCTATGATCAGGTCCTTAGCCTCCTGGGGATAGGGCAAACTGCTTTGATGTGATAAATAGGTGGTATATCACGTGAGTTTAAATACAAAACATAAATGAGATAAAATGCCTACACACAGCAGCATACAATCAACACTGGATATACCACAGACTGGTGTCTATACCATGTTGTACATGTATGATGTGTGTTTATTGCTGGGTAATGTGTTGAACACCTTGCATTGTGTGACCTGTCCCCATACACTTACCTCAGGTGGGTAGTCAGCAAGACAATTGTACCGCCTCATGACGCGGTCCCATGCCCTCCTAACGCGCCCAAGGTCCTGACGTTTGGAGGAGCCAGGGAATAATTTATGCTGCCTAGTGCAGATCAGTCCAGCAAGGTGGCGCAGCTCCCTACGGGTGAAGGCAGGCTTCCTGGATCACATCGCCATTTTCACCGATGCCTTGCTGACGCACGCACGTCGCATATGCGCGCATGCGCGACGCCGTGCATCATTAAGGCGTGCTAGCTACGTGCCCATGCCACGGCCAGTACACAGAGAACTGTGGCACCATCAATATATATAAAGATTTATGCTGCAGACACACATTGCAGTGATGCGTCTGATGTTTCTTACCACAATTTGCTTATTATGCATTTATCTTGGTGTTGGCACACTGGAGTCTCAAACCCATCACCACTGACTTGCGAGGGCATTGTATTAACCGGTGTGCTATGCCTTTGCACATAGTAGTGGCTGGCTACACAGCTACACCAGGTCATCTACATACACTTTCTACTCTGCTTACCAGGCTAGTGTAAGGACACAGCTAGGGCACTTTACAGGGCAAATTAGTTTGGCCAACTGAGCCGAGGGTGTTTTGGGATGTGCACAAGGATTTCAGATCTATGTCAGACTGCTAAATGCATAGACAGCCGTATCCTCTGACAGTTATACTGACAGACGCACTTTGTATACAGCTCACCAGCTAATCTAGCAACCTGCAGCCCATGCCACTCTTCCAACATACCCACTGCATGCGACTGGCCATACTTTTGAACATATTGTCATGTGGTAACACGCTCTGATGTGATAATAATACACTATATCCTATCCATCCAAATACATCAATATACAGGCCCACTGGGGTACTGAACCCATGACCTCTCCCATTCAGGTCAGTATATTCACCATTGTCCTGCAACAATACTGGTTGTAACTAAACTATGGCTAGCTACTCAACCAGTGCAGGTCACCAGACACACTGTCTGGTGTGGCTACCAGGATAGGGTAGCACCAAGAGTACCCATGATGCAATTCACATGCAGATCAGCAGTCTACATCTGCTCACCAGATGGGGTCAACAGCAGAGGGCAATCAGTGTGCACCTGCAGGGTGTTGCAGCCATACACATGCTAGCTGCAGACAGTCTGCTGGCACATACGCAGTGTATGTTCCAAAAGGAACACTGTGCACCCTGGCGTGGAATCTGGCACACACACCAAGAAGCTACATCAGATGATTGGGCCCCAAAAAAGGAAACCCATAAATATCACTTGAGAGAAAGACTATGTAGTACTATGGGGGAACCTAGCCATGCCGTGGTCACTGCTCAGTCAGGGTGAGAGTGACCTTCCAGCATGACATGCTGTGGCCACCCTGTCCATGCAGGTGATGGTCGGGCACTACAATGTCCCAGCCATTGCCCTAGTATTGTGCAAATATAGAGGTTTGTGGCAGCCCTGGCCACCACACCAGTCCTGGGCACAGTGCAGGCATGGCTATGGTATGCAATACTGTTGGGATCACTCCCCGGGGTGGTAAACACTGTCAGAAACCAAAACTGAAACACACTCCACAGATATCAGAAAGGTTGCTATGATGCAGCTTTGTCAACAAAATGTGTTTAACTTATGATTTGTTATCTGCCATTAATCATAGCAACCTTTTGATATATGTGTAACGTTTTCCCAAGTTTAGGGCGGCATTGCTAAGGTATGCAAGTGGGAATGTATTGGGAGATGCTGCTCTGCACAGGGCCCAACAGCCTGACTCTCCATGAGGCTTTGGATAGTGGAGCCTGTGGGTGTGGGTGTTTATGCCCCTGTTGGCCACTGCTCTAGGGCTGAGTTTCCCAACTCCAATCCTGGTGGGCCAAACGCGGTTAAGTTTTTCATGCTGTCCCTAATGAATATGCATGAGATACATTTGCAGACAATGGGGGCATGGCATACATTTGCAGCACAGGCATATTTATTAGGGACCGCATGAAACCTGAATGGTGTTTGGCCCTCCAGGACTGCATTTGGAAAACTCTGCTCTAGGGATTGCACATGTTTATGGTGTCTGTGCCCTGTAGGGTAAAATATAGGCGTTTATGGATTGTTTATTTAATCTGCAATAAACAGTTCCGTCTTAATTACCACGGTTTAGTACTGGGTAAAATATAAGGACATTTTTTGCAGGAGCCACAGCTGGGCTTGAATCTGTGACCTTGTGACCCTCAACACACTGGCTGTGAGTACCGCACCAAACTGTTGTCACAGAGGCAGATCATTCCCTGGGGTTACCATTAGTGTTCGTTAGACAGACCTTGTCTGTTGCACCGCACGGCACCCACCTAAATAGGGCTTGGCCTTGGTCTGCTGTGGGCAGATGCCACTGCCCCCTCCACCACCATCACCCCTCCGCCACCATGCTGACATGCACTTATACCAGAGGTGCTGGTGGTGCACAGTCTCAGGCCATCCAGTGTGCCGGTAGGCAGCTGCCTATGGTGTGGGTTCTCGGCTAGGGGTGCCTACATGGACATGCGCGCTTCCCCCCGGCACCACTTGCCAATGTTCTGTGCCCTTGGGGGTACCTGCTGGGTAATATCCCCTGTGGCACTGTGGGACACACACTCGTGCCCATGTTGAACCATTGTCAATTGCTGTCTTGCTGCTTTATAGTTTCGGCATTCCTATGTGCCACCTAGGCATCTGCCTAGTCCGCACTTTGCCCTAGCTGGACCACAGCATAACAGACATGCCCAATATAAAGGAGAAAACCCTGCTCACTGCTATTTCACTGTGGGATCATTCACTTTGTAAGGGGACAGAGCATAGACCCTTCCAAACATGATATATTCCTTTTTACGCTTTGTCAGTAGTGTTGCTTTATGTTTATCATTAGTAGCACTATTGGCCAGCTTGGTTATGGGGATTTGAAATGTGGTTCTGGTCATTTAATATGTTTATTTGCCTTTTTGTTTCCTGCACATGTATCACTACTATCACTTTTCTGGGTTTCCCTGGCTTTGCTGTAGATTACTGACTGAAATGGTTTCTCGCTCCTGCAAATGTGCCTCTAGCGCGAGGTTTTCACTGGCGCTAATTTTCAGAGCTTCATTTCACAGCATTAGTGTGCATGGGGCCTCTGCCCGCCCACTCTCCGCCCATTGACCCCTATCTCTGCCCTCTGGGAAGCCTTCCTCCACCCTCTGCGTACCTTAAGGCTGCCACAGACATTAACGCACGATTCGTGACGTTCTCGCATGGTAAAGCGCCATTATCGTGCGATAATGTCACATATCGCGTGATAACGTCAACGCTGCAACGTTAAGACAGTTTAGTAAACATACCCCTAAGAAGGGTTCCCTGGTTTCAAGAGAATTTACAAACTATGAAGTGAAGATCTGGAAGGTGGAGAGGGTATGAAAGAAGTCTTTGAGCTTGGATTGGACTGTGATTCTGAACTCTGTTTCATTTTTACCATTTGTCAATCACAATTTGGTGATGTTCAGCAAAGAAGGTTTTCTCTGAATGCAAAACAGTTTCTGCATTTAAGAAACCGAGAGAATTATTTTCTATTATTCATGATCTTGTTGAAGGGAGTTGTCTGGAAGGGCAGGTTGGATCTGGTCTGATGGGACAGATGTTTCTGGATTCTTTTGAGTCTATGTCAGTGATGGTTTGGGCAGGATTGTCATTTATTGGGGGAGGGGGTGTAGATAGGGTTCATTTAGACTAGGTTGAGGATGTTTTGTTAGGTGATGGTTCTGGGTGCTGGACTACCTTTGAATCTGTTACAGTTGAGAGAATAGTGGATTTACTGTCCAGTATTAAGCCATCCACTTGTCTAGGGGACCCATGCCCAGCCACTTTAGTGAAGTTGGCCAGAGAATGCTTAGTAAGCAGGCTGGCTGTGCTGCTTAAGACATCTCTAGCACAGGGTGTTTTTCTTGCTAGTCTGAAAAAGGCTGTTGCACAATTATATTTGAAGAAGAAGGATCTAGATCATGATATGATGGAGAATTATGGGCCCATCTTTAACTTACTTTTTGGGGGGAACATTTTAGAAAAAGTGGTTGGTAGGCAGCTCAATGATTTTATTGAGTCCAATGAATTTTTGCATAAATGCTAAACTGGGTTTTGGTATTACAGTAGTACTGAGACTTTTTCAGTAGCATTATTGGATTATGTGTATAGAGCAGTGGATGATAGAGCTGCGGTGTTGGTTGTAGGTAAAGATTCCATCACTGCGGAAATGAAAATCCTGGGTTAAGAGGTCGGCAGGGAGGGCTAAGCTGCTATGGTGCTTAACCCTGACCAGATGAAAATCGGGCCCAGTGTGTATAATCTAGATACTGCTTTATCATTTGAGAAGAATATATTGCAGTTAAGTTGAACTGTATTTTTTCAACTATGTGTTATTAAACAAACAGCTTAAAACCTTTTTTTAAGTCCTGATAAGTTGTTATCTGTGACTTAGGTGTTGGTGTTAACTAGATTTGATTACACCAATGCATTACAGGTAGGACTGCCAAAGAAATCGTTGTGGCAAATTCAGTCCATTACAGTGGGTTGTTAGTCTGGCTGAAAAGAGCTGAGTCTTAAAGATTAGGTTTTGAATGGGTTTTGTTCTTTCTTATCTGCGTTTAGGTAGTGAGTATTTTGGATGAAAGAATTAACTGCAGAGAAAGAGTAGGTACTGTATATGTGGTAACCCGCGGCTCAGTCCTCTCCCCCATGCTATTCAATCTTTATACTAATAATAAAAATAGTGGTTTTCACTCAAAACATAAACAAGGGTAATGGCGCCCTACTTTGATTCTAGTGGTACTCCCTTCTCTTCTTTCTTTATTTCTTCCTTTGTTTAAATCTTCATTTTTGATATATATATAAGGGAAAGTCTCAGACTCTGTAGCACTAAGCCAAAGATTCCAAGCTTTCGTGCTCGTTTTGCATCGTTGCACAGAGTCTGAGACCTTCCCTTATATATATATATATATATCAAAAATGAAGATTTAAACAAAGGAAGAAATAAAGAAAGAAGAGGAGAAGGGAGTACCACTAGAATCAAAGTAGGGCGCCATTACCCTTGTTTATGTTTTGAGTGAAAACCACTATTTTTATTATTAGTATTAACACTCAAGGAAGAGACCACATATAATTGTCTGATTCAATCTTTGTATGCAACCTCTATGTTTGCTTTTAGATTCGCTTCAGTTGCAGTTTTATTTTTTTTGCAGATGATATTCAGATTTCTATTCCAGTGGGGGGCAGATTAGGATGTTGAAAATCTGAATAATGGGGTGGAGCTGGTGGCCCACTGGCTAGTGGACAAATAGCTAACACTGAATTTTACTACATAAGAGGCGGATTAGTTGGGTAATATTTATCCTGAAGCCCAGATCAGGGTGAGTAGTAATCAGATTCCCATTAAAGATAGTGGGCCCGATTTTCAAAGGCAGTTACAGGGGTAACAGCCCATGTTACTCGTGTAAATGCCTTAACCGGGATTTTCCAAAGGCACTAACCGTGTAGGTGCCTTTGGAAAATCCTGGTTAAGTTCCTAGCGTGCCCAGATGCTATTTGCTTAGCATTGGGGCATGTTGGGGGTGTTCTGGGGCAGAGCGGAGGCGGGGAATGGCACTAAGTGGGTAGCAGCGATTTTCGATGCTGCCCGTTTAGCGCTCTGCACCTTAAAAAATAGGCGGGAAAAAACAGCGCTTAGCCCTGCCCAGATGAAAATCGGGCCCAGTGTGTATAATCTAGAAGATACTGCTTTATCATTTGGAGAAGAATATATTGCAGTTAAGCTGAACTGTATTTTTTCAACTATGTGTTATCAAACAGCTTAAAACATTTTTTAAGTCCTGATAAGTTGTGATCTGTGACTTAGGCGCTGGTGTTAACTAGATTTGATTACACCAGTGCATTACAGGTAGGCCTGCCAAAGAGATCGCTGTGGCAAATTCAGGTTCTGCACAATACCGCAGTGTGGCTGCTTTGTGGTCCAGGAGCGAGAGATCATATGACTGCACTGTTACAGTGATTACACTGGTTGCCAGAGGAACAATGCAGGTGTTTTAAGTTATCTGTTTTAAGATCTTACAATGTTGGGGCCCCACGTGGGTTAGTTAGCTACAATCCTAGGTGCAGCTTATTTATTTATTTAGACAGTTTTGTATACCACCTTATCCTTCAAATCAAAGTGGTCACCACACATGAGGAGATATGAGACACATACACTAATACTTACAGGGAACATGGGCAATGGAGGGTTAAGTGGCTTGCCGAAGACCACAAGGAGCACTTGTGGGACTCCATTCATGACACCTTGCTGTCAGTACCCACAGGTATGGAAGTTAGGCTTCAGTGGGTGAGTGCTAGAGCCTTCTCTGGGGTGAACCCGGCATTGTGGAAACATTTATTGACATTAATACACAATGAGCAGACTACGTGAAATTTCAGAAACCGGCTAAAAGTTGGCTAGTATTTAGGTTGCTTTATTGCATAACCGTTTGGGTTGTTTTTGACAATTAAGTGTTTGTATTGGAATTAAAGATCTGTTCTATATTATATCTCATGATACCTATTTTTTCTGTTGCTTCCATGCTAGTGGTGCGGTACCTTTGTCTGCTTGTGACAATTTTGTTGAATTGGACCATGGGGGAAGGGTGGCTTGTTATTTTATTTATTGTACGGATTTTATTTGTTTTATCTTGTATTAATCATGTTTTGTAAATTGTTTTGAGTTCTATTAATAGGGGCAGTCAATAAATTGAAATAAGTAAATAAGATTTATGCCAACTCGAGAATAAGTGTAAGTGTTCACACCTTTAGTGTAAGTGCAATTTCTGCAGGATTTGTGCAGAGGTGCCTGTAGGTCTATATAAAAAAGGTGAAAGTGCTACCCTTGGAGCCCTGTTATAAAATTCCCTGCATATGCACAGATTGAAAAAGCACAGAAACAGAATAGCAGGCAAAAACACACTCACAAACATTATAGAACAACTTTTAAATAAATAAATTACTCCACTGACAGCTGAAACACCCACTAACACCCACTCTCTTTCACACGTACACACACACATCCCTCCAACACACATGCCTTCCTTCACCAGTGGCTGGAGTGCACTCACTCTACCCACATAGATACATACCCCACGCACACATCCCTATCCCTTAAAAATTACTGGAGGCAAAGGACACCTTTGGAAATCTTGTGCACTCCATAGAGCACACCTTTCCAATTTTATTAGATCAATATCTTCCACACATATATTATCCCATGAGCTAAATTTGTATATATGGAGTGTTCAGTGTATGCAAATGTATTTCAAGCATATTCATTGTAGATATCCTGAAAACCTGGCAGGCTGTGGGGTCATAAAGGGAGCTTTGGGTACCACTGCTTTAGAAGGATTAGTAAAGAAAACCCTGGATGCAACCCCTCTACTCTGGTATATTTTCCCATATATCTATTCCTTAATCGATGCTTGAGGGGGTGGCAAAAGCAATGTTAATTTACTTATTAGAAGTATATATCCTTGAGAACAGTGAAAGCAATGAAAAAGTGAGGATGATACAGACACCTTGTGCCCACTAGTGGTATTGCAGGCTCTCGTCATTTCTAAAAAAATTATTTCCATAGACAATGTGAGTGTCTTACTCTCTTGAACAGCAATTTCTAGGTTTATGGTTTATCTAAAATTTGCCATGCCGCCTTTCAAAACCAATCAAAGTGGTAAATTATTTTGTGACGACTTCCGGTTTGGGCAATGAGCTGTTCGGACGGCTCACGATCAGCTCCGGGCAATTGCCCCACAAACCTGCTACAAAACATTTTAAAACTCCTTTTTATACAACCTGCATTGACTCTCCCCTCACAGGGCTTTGAACCTCTGACGCTGCAGAGACTCGCGGCCATCCTTGTTTAATTGAGGCAGATAATTAAACACATCAGAGGACGTGCTGGGGCCAAATCGGGCACTTCCCCCACCGCCACCATCAGTTCTCCCTTTGCGGAGTATTGTGCTTGAAGCAGCAGAGGGACCTGCGGCCATTCTTGCCCGAGTGGAGAGGATCGTTTTATGTCTAGCAAGTAAGCCGGGGCACGATCGGGCATTTCCTCCACTGCCAGCCTCCGTTTTATCCTCACGTGGTGTTATATGTCCGGAGGGAACAGGCCTGCGGCCCCCATGCACGATCTGGGCAGGCAACTTTCTTTAACAAGAAACGCGAAGAGGTGCGACCGGCCATTCCCCCGCCACTATTAGCAGCTTTACATCCACGGAGGGCTGAACCCCCAGCGGTGGAGAGACCTGTGGCTGCCTTGTCCGGCCAGGACACGAGAGGAAGAGCATCAGGACGCGTTGGAGCACCCCCCTCGCTGCTGCGGCTGGTTCTTCCCTTAGGGGGTATTGTTTCTCCAGCGGACTGGGGGCCTGTGACTATCCCTGCCTGATCGGGGCGGGCAGCTGTCGATAAAGGCAAGAGCGATCCAGTGCTTCCTTCGTCGCCGGCAACAACGCTCTCCTCATTTGATGAAGTGCCTCAGGCGGTAAGGAGATCTGCGGCCATCCTTACCTAGCAGAGGCGGGCAATTGCATACAAAAGTTACAGCGGCTTTAAACCCTTGCAGCTGTGGTCTTTAATTGCACACTTTTACCTCTGCTATCCCACGGGAATAGTACCCAACGTGGGATGTGGTGTATCTCCCACATCTAGCCCAATGGCATCAAAAACTCTGCGAAAAGAAAAACCCCGCGCCACGGAGGGCAAAATGGTGGAAGGCTCACCACCTAGTCCGAAACCGGGCGGCCCGCCAGACTTAGTGGCTGAGGTCAGTGCCGCAGTAGTGCAGGTGCTCAGCGCACGTTTCCAGGACCTGGTGGAGCAAATTCAGTCGCTCGGACAACGTTTTACGGCGGTGGAGGAGCGTCTGGAGCAGGTTGAGACAAGGGTGTCCGATGTGGAAGACACACAACAATCGGTGGTGGCCAAGGTGGCTGCTCTAGAGACTTTGGTAAAACAGCAAGGGGATAAAATCGATGAACTGGAGAACCGAGGCCGGCGAAAAAACTTGCGCTTCATCGGCATTCCTGAAAGTGTCGCTGATAATGCCCTACTTGAATACTTACAATCCTGGATTGGGAGCCTCCTGCCAAACCTGAGAGAAGACTCTCTCAAACTAGAGCGGGTACATCGGCTAGGCCAAAGAAGAGAACAGGCCAGGAGACCACGTGCAGTAATTGCCCGATTTCTCGATTACAGACAGAAAGAGGAGGTGCTGAAAGCGGCAAGGGGCCGAAGGCGACATCAACAGGACTCCGAGCCGATCTTAGTATTCCAGGACTATTCGGTGATCGTTAGCCAACAGCGCAGGGCTTTCTCCGGGGTCTGTACCCAGCTGTTCAACCACGGCATTCGCTTCTCACTCCTCTACCCGGCCCGGCTGCGGATCGACCATCAAGGACACACTCGCGTTCTGGCGACCCTGGAAGAGGTGGCTACCTTTCTGGACTCTCTGCCTGCTCCATCGGCCTCCTGACTGTTGAACGATTGACTGGGAGTGGGGTGCACCTCCCCATGTGTAGTAAGGAGGCCCAGAGCCCCCAGGGGCCGAACGGTTCCTGACAGCCTCCCTGCAGCTTCCACTGTCATGGGAGAACTCTTGGTTTTGTTTTTCATGTGGTGTGCTATGCTGAGATACAGCGTCTCACTGACTTGGTAAAGTATACTATGCCAAGGGAGACATTGTATACTTGTTATTTTGTTACAATTGCTATTTTGTTGCACTTGCTTCTGCTCTGCTAGTTCCTTGTTTATCTTCCTCCCTGCCTTGTTTCTGCCCCCGTGTTCCCGTTTGACCCTCTCCCTTCCCTCCCTTTCTTTGCCTCTTTACAGGTGGGGCCTCGGCATGCTGTATAGGGGGTAGGGGGTAGGCGGCGATCAATTTGGGGGAACCCTGGGGTTGTATCGGCTAAGGATGCATGGCTAGCCTTGTTAAAACACCTTTAATAATTTTTATTTTAGGTTTAGCGCCTTGTCTGCACCATTTTTAGATAGCGCGCTGTACAAGCTTATTGTTTCGGTGCTGATATCCCTGGCAGTCTGCATTGGCTGAGTGATTGGGGGGGACGGAAGCTCCTAGGGGGGGAGGGGTGGGAGCAGACTATGGCCGACACGTTCCTTAGAACCACCGGCGAGGCCTGCTTGGGACCCACTTTCACTGAGACCCCCTCACTTAGTGTTGAGGAGGCGTGAGACCTTGGTGCTATCACACCCCTCGGATGCCCTTACGGCGACGGAAACCCACTTTCCTTCTGAGGCCTAGACGGAGGCAGGACTGGGGGTTGATCGCGGCAATGGCTGGAGAGCTTAATAGCGCGTACAGTTGGTTGACCACGTCTAGAACAGGCCCTAGGCCATTGACCCCTGGGAGCGGCTGGGGTGTAGGGGCGACTTGAGTTTGATGCAGGGGGGAGAGAGGGCTGGCCTCGATAAAGCAGATGTGCCCGTATCTGGTGGGGGGGAGGGCAGATGAGTTGGGAGGTAATTTGGGTGGACGCGGGTGGAGACAACATGAGAGTGGGCGAGTGGAGGGCGGTAGAGCCGACGGGGGGAAGTTTACCACAGCGGTTATTAATGGAGGTTTGTGTTTTTTTCTTTTCTTTAATTTAATTGCTAGGGAGGGTGTGGGGTTGAAGGGGCGAACCCGTCTGCCACAGGAAGTTGTCCAGGCTATGGCTGGACGTGAGAGTTTGGGGAAGAGCGGGGATGGGGGGGAGGAGAGGGGAAGGATGGGAGGGGGGAGGGGGAGGGAGAGGCAGGGGGAGGGGATGGGGTACACTCCATTGAATATTAGTGGCTGGGATAATTGCCTGCTTATGGTTGGGGGGGGCGCAAGGCTGGGGGCGTCCCTCTGAAATACTTGGTAATGATTATGAGGTGGCATCTTGGCACTGCCCCGGCGCTTTGAAAATAATTACTTGGAATGTCTGTGGGCTGGGAAACCCTATTAAGAGACATAAGGTGTTGCAAGCACTGGCTCGACATAAGTGTGACATTGCGTTTCTCCAGGAAACCCACCAGACGGCCGTTGAGCATAGCAAACTATGTCGGAACTGGGTGGGCCAAGTGTGGGGCTCCCCCGCCCAGGGGCATAAGGGAGGAGTAGCGATTCTAATTCATAAACGTATACGATTCGTAGAGGAGACAGTCCTTGCTGATAATATTGGTAGATCCCTGTTGTTATATGGTCATTTAGACAGTAAACCGGTAGTTCTGGGAAATCTCTATGGTCCCAACGTGGCTGACCCGGGTTTTTACAATGGTCTGGCATCAAGGGTGGAGCAGCTTCCGGAGTGCCCGGTGATTTTGGGAGGGGACTTTAATGGAGTCCTGGATGTGGATCTGGATACTTCTAGGAGAGGGGGTGGGCGGGAGAGGGTGGCGCCCTCCCAGATGTTGTTGCGGTTCTGTCGGAGACTAGGTATAATTGATCCTTGGCGGGTACTGCACCCTTCCGAAAGAGACTATACCCATCAGTCTCAGGCACACGGCACTAGTGCCCGTATAGACTACGTAATGATCTCGGGGACCTTGTTTACGCACACCGAGGACACACAGATAGGTCCTTCAGAAATCTCCGACCACGCGATGGTATGGCTTGACTTACATTGGGGGCGGGACACGACTCGGTCACGCCTGTGGAGGTTTCCCCTAGAGCTTTACTCGGATGGGCAATTTCGCCAGTTTCTACGCCAGAGATGGGCGGAATTTCTTGGCGATCATCACATCCATACAGACGATCCCGAATTAGTCTGGGAGACGGCGAAGGTGGTTCTTCGAGGGGACATCATAGGGTACGCCGCGAGACGGCGCCGGCTGATGGCAAAACGTATCATCTTACTTGAGCGTCGAGTCACTACACTACGGCGGAGATGTGCCCATACGCCAACGATGTCCAATAAGAAGTTGCTGTGGGAAACCCAGACCGAGCTCAACGAGTTATTACATCAGCGAGCGAAGAAATCGGTTCTGTTTTATCGGTTTCGCTTGCATTGCTATGGTGACAAACCTGGCAAGCTGTTGGCGCGATGTCTGCGGGCCCGACGGAGTCCTGCCCACGTAGCGGCATTAAAAGATGGCCAGGGACGTGTTTATAAAGAGAATAAGGAAATTGCAGAGATCTTTCGTACCTTTTTTCAAAGCTTGTACACAACCGCAACTGGTGCTCCTGAGGGGCTGCAGGACTACCTTGAGGCCTTGGAGTTGCCTCAACTCCCTGCGGCTCAGAGGGAGGCTCTAGATTTACCTATTACCCCACAGGAAATACAATCTGTAATATCTGCGGCCCAGTGTTATAAAACGCCAGGGCCAGACGGACTCGGGGCCGAAGTTTACAAAATCCTAGGGGACGGCGTGAGTCCATTATTGCGAGAGGTCTTTGCCACCAGAACAGAGAAGGGGGCATTTCGCTGGGGGCGCAATCACGCTTACATCACCCTGATCCCGAAGCTGGGTAAAGACCCGATGCAGGCGGCTTCATATCGACCTATATCCCTGCTGAACTTCGATCTTAAACTCTTTGCGAAAGTTCTAGCTGACCGCTTGGCAGGGGTATTAGGCCACTTAATCCATGACGCACAAGTGGGCTTTGTGAAGGGCCGCCACGCCGTGCGAAACCTTCGGAAGATTCTGGCCTCCTTGGAGTGGGTGCATGCTCATAATATTCCGTCGTTATTGATTAGCTTCGATGCGGAAAAAGCTTTCGACAGGGTGGACTGGCACTATCTTTGGAGGCTGCTCCCGCACTACGGCATAGGGGCGGACTTTTGTAAAATGGTGCAAAGCTTGTACATTACACCGACAGCAGGCATACTGTGCAATGGCCTCATCTCAGACGACTTTACGTTGGGAAGAGGTACGAGGCAGGGCTGTCCTTTATCGCCCTTGCTCTTTGTTCTTTCTTTGGACCCGCTGATTCGCACCCTCGTAACTTCGGGGAAGATACAGGGAGTGCGGCTACGGTCGCAAAACTTCCTTATCTCGGCCTTTGCTGACGACTTGTTAGTCCATCTGACGTCTCCGGCCACCTCTTTACAACCGCTTTTAGACGAGTTCCAGCGGTTCGGAGCAATTGCCGGCTTGCGCATTAATAAAGATAAGTCTGAAGTAGTGGATGTCTTAGGACATCTCTGTAGTTCTTGGAGAGGACCCTTCCCTTTACGGTGGGCGGATAAAGAATTCATCTATTTGGGCATAACACTGACCGGGAATCCCCAGGATTTATATCGGCGTAACCTGGACCGGATACTGCGGCATCTGGCAGTACAGCTAAACGCATGGGAACCTCTCCCGCTGTCTCTAGCAGGGAGGATAGCGGCAGTACAGATGATAATCTTACCTAGAATCTTGTACTGGCTGCAGACCCTACCAGTCTGGTTGCTCCGCCGTGACTTGAGTAAAGTGGAGGTTTTGTTTAAGCGATTTCTTTGGCGGGGGAAGCGGGCGCGGGTCCCGTGGAACTGCCTGCTTGGAAAATGGCGAGAGGGAGGTATGGGCCTACCCGACCTGAAGACTTACGCATTGGCCTGTCAAGCCAGACATTTGGGAGATTGGCTAGGGGGGACGGAAATATATATGCCTAGGTCTTTAGAGGAGTGTTTGGTGGCTCCTGCGACTCTCCTGGGGACTTCGCACGGCACACATAAGATCTACCCAGACTCCAGTCGGCAGAGTCCGTTAGTGGACTCGGCCCGGCGCACCTGGCAACAACTTAACAAATATTGGCATGAAACTTGGAAGGTGTCCTGTTGGTTGCCGCTGCAGGGCAATGCCCAATTTACTCCAGGGTCCGAGACTACGGTGTTTCTTGACTGGTGGCTACGGGGCATCCGGACGGTAGGGCACTTGGTTGATCATGCGGGAAGCTGTAAATCCTTCCGAACGCTCAGTCGGGAATATGATCTCCCTGACACGCATTGTTTTGCCTATATACAAATCTCCCACTATGTGGCCGCTCTGCCGCGAGCCGCGTTGCAGGTTGCGCGCTCAGCCCGTATTTTGGAATTTTTTCAGCTAGGAGAGGAGCGCCCACCATCGATCTCCAATTTGAAACTTAGTTTGGAGCGCTATCGCCCTCTCCCCGACTATAGTGGAGTCGAAAGAGCTTGGGCGGCCGAATTGGGAGCAGATGTGCAGCCGGGGTTAGTACTGACGGCATTGAAACGGATTAGACGGCTGGTACAAGGAGTGCGCTGGCGTGAGATCCAGTTTAAATGCGTGACTAGGGCTCATTTTTCGCCGAGGCGGGCACTGCGCAGTCGTCTAGACACTGATGGCTCCTGCCCACGCTGTTCAGAGTCCTTGGCCACTCTCCTACATATGTGGTGGGGTTGTCGGGGAATACGGGCATATTGGGCATGGATATGCAACTTTCTCAGCACATTGCTTCAGCGGAGGCTCCGATGGACGGGTTTATTTGTAGCACTTGACCAGTTGCCGACCCCTGGACCTGCGAAAGCTGGTGAGAGTTTGCTTGTGCGGAAGGCCTGTCTGGTGGGTAAAGGGCCGATTCTTCGATTATGGAGGAAACGCCAGCTGCCCACTTTTAGTGAATGGCGGAACAGCTTCCATCAATTAATGCTAACGGAGCGTTGGATGGCGCGGGGCAGTGCCAAGCGTTGGACAGTTTTTTTGTCGGTCTGGGAGCCATATATTCAGCAGTTAGGGCCCCACAGCCGTAATGCAACCCTCCAATGGGGGAGTTGAATGAGTATGGTCTCGAGGAGTGGGTAGGAGGTAGCTGCCTTACTGTTCTAGATAATACTGGTTTACGAAACTGGAAATGGAGTGTGGGTGGGTTGGTGGGTGTGGGGAGGGAGGTGGGAAAAGGGGTGTCGGGATATAATGTAAAATGACCACCTGTTGTATTTTCTTTCTGTTGGCTCCCGGGGGGGAGAAGAACAAACCCTCCCCATGGTGTCGTCTGTTGATGTGTTGTTTGGATTTCATGGTGGATTTAAATAAAGTTTTAAAAAAAAATTATTTTGTGACAAGTTTTTTTTTTTTTTTTTTTAAATTAAAGCAAATGTCAGTATTTTGGACAGTATGGGGCCGATATTCAACGCTAGCAGCCAGATATTTAACGCCGGGGTCATATCTGGCCACCGACATTGAACATCCAGTTTGCCTGGTTAGTGTTTAGCTCACGGTCAGTTGTGATATTCAACTGCTGGCAGGATAGCTAAAAGAGCTAAAGTTACAGTAGGCCTGATTTGGCCTAACTTTAGCCTGGTTAAGTAAACTGGCCAGCAAGTGAATATTGCTGCTGACTGGTTAACATAAGCTCTGCCCCTGGAATTCCCCGATGCTATGGGGTTAGAGTTAGAAGGGGATATTCAGCAGCATAAAATGGTTATGTGCTGCTGAGTATCCCACTCACCGGAATTAATGCTGTGAACAGGCCTGCTAACTATGTCAATCCTTTTGAATATTCCCCCTATGTATTTTTTACATGCTGTTTATAGATTTTGTCCATTAGTACATTTGTACCCATCCTATTGTTATTTTCAACTGTTTTCTCGAGAAAATTGATTGAAAAATAATGCGAACGAGTAATGTTAGTTCTTCAAAAGTCAATTCATTTATCCCTCTTCAAGCCATATTAAAGTATTAAATTTAAAACTACCTAAGCAAGGAATATGCTGAAGAATTACAGATACATAGAAGCCAAAAGACTGACAGCCAGCTATTTATTGCGATGGTAAACATGTGAAGGCACATTTTAGAAAGACTGCGTAAGTGCCCCTAGGACATATAAGTCAAAACATCTGAAATTTTGTGGGAGGGGCTGCAGAGAAGGTGGGCATGTGTAAATTTGTTCTAAAATCAACCTCTCTCTACCCCAAATAATACATTTCTCCATCAACATGTAAAGAAGCAGAGATATGCAAAATAAAGCCTCAGACACATGCAGGGAAGTGGGTGATTTCTGAAATGTGCACTTGTGAAATATGAATCTCAGCAGGATCGACAATCTAGACATGTCTGTGCCAATATTTCAGAACATGCACATGGATATGTTGCCACTTACACATCAGGGCCTGCTATTTTGTGAAGGGAGATATTTTGCAGTGTAGCAGTATCCAAAATAGCCTTGATATTCACTTAGGGCCCGATTCTGTCCTGCACGTAGATTCCTTCTGTGCATCCGGTCTGAACCGGACGCACAGAGGGGATCGCGATTCTGATCCCGCGGGGCAATCTAATCCTGTGGGATCAAAATCGCAAACAGTCCTACACGTGCAGGCCGGGACTGTGATTCAGTCCAGCCTGCATGTGCAGGACTGCCCCCTGCTAACTCAGTCAGGGCTTTTAAATGGAGCCGCGGCACCATGACATCATGTTGCCATGGCACCACAGCTCCATTTAAAAGCTGCGATGCCAGTCACCTGAAAAAGGGGTTTATTCCCCGCAGCCCTACTCCTGATCTGGCCTCCTAAGGCTAGGGTCGGGCTATGGGGAATAAACCCTAGCCCCCTGCCCCATCCGCGCCCCAAGCAATTAAAAAAAACATGTCCAGGGAAGTTACTCTACCTCGGAGATGGAATAACTTCCACGGACATTTCGCCGGCCCTGGACATACAGGGTCGACATTAGAATCGGCCCTGTACATCCAGGGCCGGCGACCGCCCACTGCCCACCCAGACTCCTCTCCTGGGCTGCCCATTTCCCCCCCCCCCCCGGTCTAACTTCCCTGTACAACTCCCTTACCGTCCTTCCATGAGGAGGAGAAAATTATCATGGCAATACGAGCGAATGCCCCTTTCATCCCTACTCTTGAGAGCTGGCCAATTCAAGCACTTTAAAAATGTCTATTCATGCCATGGGACAGAGCTAAATATGGACTTGTCCATCAGTGGGTTTAAATGTGTGGTGCCATTGTGAAATGAAAGATACTTGTGGATCTTTTTGTTGCCACCCCAGACGTGCCTCCGCCACAGCTTCATGTGATAAATTCAGGGTTTTTTTTAATGTCTCTTGGGACATGGATGTGATTTGCATGTGTGAATGGGCATGTTCAGATGTGCAAATAACGAATAGAGCTTCTAAAATGATCCCTGCAACTTGAGATCAACATACATTATTTTGATTTTTATTGTAAGATTTTACTTGTAGACCACTGTGGTGTTTCCACGGAGAGCAATATATCAAGTTTGAAATAAACTATAAATAAATAAACTATACTAAAATAAACGGTACTAGAGGAGATCAAACCTAAGCTTTCTTTAGAAGCTCAGATGATAAGACTTCGCCTTTCATACTTTGGACACATCATGCGAAGAGAGAGATCATTAGAGAAAGACATCATGCTTGGCAAGATAGAAGGTCAACGCAAAAGAGGAAGGCCAGCAATGAGATGGATCGATACAATAACAGCAGCTACGGGTACCAGTCTGTCAACAATGAGCTGCCTGACTGAAGACCGAACACAATTTAGGATAGCTATCCAGAGGGTCGCCATGTGTCGACTCCGACTCGACGACACTTAACAACAACAACAAATAAACTATGTATAATTTTATACAGATGTTACATGCTATGAAATGTAAAAGAAAGCTCTCTTTGGCACAATACAGTAAATTTGAGAGACCTGGATCATATTGAACATACCCTGGCTTACAAGTGAGGTTCAGTGATGTCACAATATATACATAACAAATCCATTTGAAGACATTCCCCCATCCCCTGAGGTAACTTAGCTGTATAAAGTGATACTTGCTGTTTGTCTCATTCTCTCTATCTGTCCAGGTTATCCATATAACTGGTGAGTACTGTCCCTCTTTGGATAACTTTTAACTCTGCCTCTGAAATGCCCCTGGCCCTCCTTTCATTATACAGATATATTTTGATTGTGCAATGCCGATAGTGCAGATAGAATGCTAGGAATCATAAGGAAAGGAATGGAAAATAAAACCAAGGATATTATAATGCCTCTGTATCATTCCATGGTGAAACTGCACCTTGAATATTGTGTGCAATTCTGGTCACCATATCTTAAAAAGGATATAGCAGAATTAGAAAAGGCACAGAGAAGAGCCAACAAAATGGTAAAGGGGATGGAAAGATACCCTATGAGGAGAGGCTTAAAAGGTTAGGACTTTTCAACCTGGAAAAGAGACGGTTGAGGGGAGATATGATAGAGATCTATAAATTAATGAATGGAGTGGAACGGGTAAATGTAGATCGATTCTTTATGGCATCAAAAAGTAGAAAGAATAGGGGATATGCAATGAAGCTACAATGTAACCTATTTAAGACTAATAAGAGAAAATATTTTTTCACTCAATACATAATCAAGCTCTGGAATTCGTTACCGGAGCATGTAGCAAAAACTATTAGTGTAGCTGGGTTTAAAATAAGATTTGGACAAGTTCCTGGAGGAAAGATCCATAAACCATTATTAAAGAGGTCACAAGTAATCCACTGCTTGCCCCAATACAAGCATTATGGAACCTGTGTGTCTTTTTGGGAAACTGCTAGGTACTTGTGACCTGGATTGGCCACTGTTGGAAACAGGATATTGGGCTTAATGGACCTTCGTCTGACCCAGTATGGCATTTCTTATGTTCTTACTAAAATAGCCAATCAAAAAATCCCTGAGAATATCCCCACCTTGTGAAATATAAGTAATTTTTTTGTCGGACCACAGTGAGGGAGGTTAAGATAGTCTGCAAAACCACACCCGTCACTGGGAGTCCATTTTAATCAATAAATACCGTTCTTTAGTAAGTTAAGTGAAACTTATCTTAAAACTCATCTTGAAACTCCAGGAGAAGAAAACACGAATTAATTCATAAATGTCCAAACTCTTGTAAAGACTTAACCTCCCTCACTGTGGTCCGACAAAAAAATTACTTATATTTCACAAGGTGGGGATATTCTCAGGGATTTTTTTGATTGGTTTATTAGCATCTCTGTGGGATTTTTTTCGATTGGACTTACTAAAATAGCAGCATGCTGTGACTGCCAATGGGCCACAACTATCACTCATTTTAGGGGTAGGGTCTGGAAGGTGCACACTTCATGCAATAATGAAAGCCCTTTTGTGTGTGTGTGGGGGGGTGGGGAATGGTTAATTAAAGCATGTTTTATGGTGTCTATGTTAAGCCTATTTTATAAAGACAAGAAGGTGCCTATCCATTATGCCAATATTTTCAGCATTCAGGCTTGAATAGATAGCCTGACTGAAAACCCACACAAAGTCATTAAAATATCAATATAATTTTATGCATGACTATCCTGCTGAAAACGTACCTCAGATAAAAGGTATAAGAGAATGTTATAAGAAACATTGTAACTGGTTTATGTAATTTACCTGTGAAGAAACATTTTTTGTTAAGCCAGGTGAACCTGTAGAAAGAAAAAAGAGGGGAAAAGTGTTAATGTCTGTTTCGATACTCATGAATTTATTTAGTTTCTTTATAACCTGCTTTATATACAAATCAAAGCGGGTCACAATAACTATTTATAGAATATTACATTTTGCGTCAGACACTAACATGATTATGTATTACGTGATATAACATTTGTGTTAGGCTACAGTTTTAATACTCAGTGGTTATAGGAATGACTATATGCATAATAATTTGTCTTAACTTCCCTGTTAGTCTGTCGGCATGATGTAAAGGGCACCTGGATCTCAGAGAATAGCAGACCCCGGAAAGAAGCATAGAGAGGAGATCTCCCATCTCTCATCTGCCAGTTCCTGTGCTGCCTTGGGGGAGCAAGGTCACCTAGAAGCGGAGCAACAGTTTGGTGTGGTAGGAAGTAACCCTGTAGTTAGGAGCTGCCCATTAGGTGTGCAGTATCCTTTCGCACCAAGGATGCACCTTGTGATAAGGAAGCTTATCATAGCTCAGGTAGGAGCTATAGAAAAGATGATGTGACTCTGAACAAGCAACCTGTCAGTTCTGGTAGAAGTAAGAAAACAGAGTTTTCACATAAAAGACTACCAGTCCCAGAATGCACCAGGTTTCCAGCAGCCATGAGAGGGGCTGAAGTGAGAAAATGTGTGTGCAATCAAGAGAGCTATGAGGTAATCCCTAAGCACTCATCTCAAAGGGCAGGGCCTGATTCAACACAGCTGCGCTGTGTTAGGGAGGAGCACACATTAGGACAGAATAAGAATAGAGCTTATTCTTCAGATAACAGCTTCAGACACAGATACAGCAACGGCTACAAGCTCAAGCACCAGTATCACCTGGAGAAACAGAAGCCAAGCCAAGCGGATAGAGAAAGAAGGAAACTCTCTGGAAGGAAGAGAAGAAAGGCCATTGGAAGGTCTGGGAGATTCCAAGGCAGTACCTATACTGGGAGGTATTCCAAATGCCAGCAGAGTCCATTGGACTGGAGTCAGCCAGAGGAATGGAATGGCAGAGATAGGAATCACCAGTGGCTACCTGGAAGAGAGAAGACTGCACGTGGAAGGGACTTTCAGACCAAGGCCAGAAGGTATGTGAGAGGAGATCCAGTGTCCAGGGATCAAGATTGGAAGGCTGGACATCAGAATTGGATTACATACTGGCCAGGCTATACAGAGAGGAATTATGATAGCAGGAGAGGCTCAGGTATGAACACTGATCCAGACCCTATCTATAATAGAGAATGGCAGCAAGGGAATAAGCATTCTCATGATAGTGCCTTAATGAAAGACTCGTCTGTGCCAATGTATGATAGTGACCCTATGCTGATTGATGAAGGGAGAGATACAGCAGATGAAACTATTAATTACATGGACTGTTCTCTATCTAAATGCTATTGCTAGCTTTCTGTGAGCAAACACATCAGCCATCACAAAGAAACCTAACTTTGTTCTTTATTTCCACTGCAAACAGCTCTTAAAGCAGGATTTGGGTTCACACAGTAGCAGCCAGCCAGCTAAAGGGTTTCAGCTGGTCAATTGATAGTAATTAAAGCTGCACCTGATTGTGTGTGTGAGCAAGGGAGAATCACTGCTGGGATCTGCGTGGAAAATAAGCAGAAGTTAGCCTAACAAGCAAAGTTCATTTATTTCTTTGTGCCTTTTTATTTGGTAATTATTTGCTAAGAAAACATTAGCTAATTGCCTGACAAGTTGAAGGTTGTTTTCTGATTTGCTTTGTGACTTTGTTATCCATTTAAACACTGCAAGCAAGTAACCTCATTTATATTGCTACCAAGCATATTTGTGCTGGGTGAATTAAACCCCATCAATAAAAGAAGTATTTTATTGGCCTTACCACTGGTTTCACAACTCAATTATTGTCTTCAGCTGTGTTTGGGAGTGAATGAACTACATTACCCACAATACCTTGCAAGAATCATATGAATATATGCATCATCAAGATTGTGTAAGTTCTCACCCTAGGCAGCCGTCTGACAACCTCCAGCGGTGTGTACACTGGAGGGAAAGGTTAGAACTTCCATTTTAACTGATGATTTAGTCATTAGGAATGTAGATAGCTGAATGGCTGGCGGATGTGTGAAAAGATGTAGGATGTCACATATCACCTACATATGATTTTAGTGAGTGCTGGGGAAGAGCCAGCTGTCATAGTACATGGGGGTACCAAATGAGACAAGAAGATACAGAAAGGAGGTTTTGGAAGCAAAATAGAATTTTAGACAGATTGGTTAAGGACATCCAAAGTACCCAAAACCTGCAACCCCAGAGGCAGACTGAACTCCAGAGTCTCAATTTGTGGGTAAAATAATGATGCAAGAAAGAGAGTTTTAGATTTGTTAGCAAACGGCAACATCTTGGGGAACGTGAATCCTATTCCAAAAGGATGAGCTACACCTTAACCAGGATGGGACCTGTTTGCTTGTGCTAACATTTAAAAATGAGGTGGAACAGCTTTTAAACAAAAAAAAAAAAGTGAAAGTGTGTGCTACTGAGTCAATGCTGACTCCTGGGGATCCAGCCCCTGGGTTTTTTTGGCAAGGTGTGACTGGAAGTAGATTGCCAGGCCTTTCTTCCACACAGTAAGTCTATAGCACCTAATATTCCAAGGTGGTCTCCTAACCAAGTAGGAGCCAGGCCCAACCCTGCTTAGTTTCATAGAGCTGATGCTTATTTAGGGCAGAGGGAGAAAGCCGATAGTCATGTGAGTTCAGACTGAGACACTTTCAAAGAATACTGGCCTAACAGGGATAAAAATCCTGCATGAATTTTTATGGATAGAAATGTCATGTGTGATAGAGAAGAATATAACAGTTGAAGCATGCTATCATTCACCTGGCCAGGAGGAAGAACGAGCCAGTGAAATGCTAACAGGAAAGTTGATAGAACTTGCCATACAGTAATAAGGGAAGATTTTAATTACCCTAGTAAAAAATGCAATGCATGCCTTCAAGTCAGTGCTGACTCCTGGCAACCCAGCAGCTCATGGGTTTTTGTGACTGGAAGTAGATTGCCAGGCCTTTCTTCAGAGGCAATGAAGGGTAAAATGACTTGCCTAGGTATTGTGCTGGAGGAGTGTAGGAAAGGGCTTACCAACTGCCCCAATGTCTGGTTTGGCGTGTGCTTTTGGTGTTTCCTGCAGCGTCTAGCAGGCAGTTGTGTGGACAGCCTGTCCTCGTGGAGGTCCTCTTTCCCATTAAAGATCAGGGGCTGCTGCACACGGCCGCGTGTCATGGTCCATGGGTTGTGATCTGAAGGGGCATGGCCAAAGGAGCTGGACATGCCCCTTGAGTGACTCTTCAGTGCACCACAGGTTACCAGCAGAAGGGAAACATGTACTTAGATGTTGAATGATATGGGGAAGAGGAAGAACAAAGGTCATTTGAAGGAGAGTCCTACTGTTTCCCCAGTTGGAACTTTGATTGGACCCATGGGCAAGCATGTATTCCCCCTCCTAGTGGGACAGGTGTCTCCTGATGGAGCAACTCTTAGCTCTGGGGGTAGAACTCCACTAGATAGATAACATTTCTAGATGCCATGTGTAGTATGACGCCACAATGTGCCCTTTGTATTCAGACAGAGGAACATTCTGGAACCCCTACTCCTATTCTGACCCTGCCTATAGTGTAAGGTCATAGAGGATGTTCTGCCTTTCAGTTGCTGGTTGGGGGAGGTGTCTTCTTCTTTGCTTTTAGAAGAAAGGATAAAATGCCCTGTATCTAAGGGCCAGGCATCTTCTTGTGCTTTCCACACAGTCCAGGGAAGGAGGAGAGGCTGCAGGAGCCCCTGGAGGCTCAGGCACAGTTTGGGAGGCAGCCTTCCTGATGACTGGCTACGTGATACAACAGGGAGTACTATTATTGATAAGCAAGCTAGGCTTGAGGTTAAGGAGAAGGAGTGGAAGATGCCTAAAGATGTCTGAGAAATCCCAAGAGTAGAAGAAATCTAGAACTCAGCTTAGAAGTGCCAGTGTCCACCTGCTCTAGGAATTGTATTTTCCTCAGTAAGGTACATCAAACCATGACAGAATTTTATGAGCTGTCTCATTTTCGATATGCTTTCAGGGCTATCAATTGCACATACATTGTAATTATACCACTTGCAGGGAGTGAGAGCAGCTCTCACAACTGAAAGGTTTTTTTACTCCCTAAACAAAAATAAAGAAATACAAAAATAAATAAATAACATGCATGTGGTCTGCAAAGCCTACTACTACTACTGAGCATTATATAGCGCTACAAGTTGTACGCAGCGCTGCACAAACAAGTAAGAGGCAGTCCCTGCTCATCAGAGCTTACAATCTAGTCAAGACAGACACAGAAGGTGTAGGCAGGGATAAAGAAAGGGAAGGAGAAGGAGATCAAGAGAGCCTCTAAATTTAAAGCCTCTAAAATTATTACTGATATGTACCCATACTTCCAAGGTTCCTGCTTCGATGCCTACATTTTGTCACAATTGGACATACATGATCTCTTTGAGAGTGGCAACAGAACTGTAGGTTGCTTTCTAACTCAGCAAACATCTATCACATGCACTCTCCATCCTAATACTTCTCTTTACTCTTCACAGAACCATCTCTGAGCTTTGTCTGCTCAGCTGATGAAGCACCGGACCTATCATCCTCATCATCACTGTCCGACTTACTTATGTCATGTTTGCCTCCTCTCCTAAAAGTCATAGAGGCTTCTAGGGCTGACCCATCCACTACGCAAACTAGGCAGTTGCCTAGAGTGGCAGATACTGGTGGGCAGCATCTCCCGATGAAGTGATAGTTCAGCCCCACGGCAGGTTTTAAAATGAGGATTGCGGCACCACCTGGCCCCCATGCCACCCCCCCCCCCCAGCATCAATCTTCTCACCTGTAGGGGGCGGCACACTGATTTCTTTGCTGCATCTGGCCTTAAAGTGCCCGTGCTGGCGCATTCATGTCTGCCACTCCTGACCCTTCCAACATGTTGGAGGGGGCAGGAACAGCAGGCAGTGAGCATGCCAACGCAGGCACTTAAGGCCCGAGGCAATGAAGGGATTGCTGTGCCACCCTCCCCAGGCAAGAAGAAGAATGCCAGGGGAAGGCGGCATGGTAGGGCAGGCTGTGCTGCAATCCTCAGAGGTGGCACAGAGGGTCTCCCCAAGGCTCCAGAAACCCTCAGGCCGGCCCTGGGGCTATCCCCTGAAGTATTGGTTTATGACTCTGTATTACTAATTAAAGGTTTATTTGAATTTTTGGATCAGCAAAGATATCTTTACACATCTAGCCTGGGGAGTGTTAAAAGGCCAGAGAGGGAGACAGAATTCTTCCCTTGGCCTTTGAACAATTCTCTTGGCCAATATAGAAACATTTGCCTAGCCAATGTAGACAGGATAAGAATTCATCAATTATAATGTAGAAGCTTTGAGCTGCTTCTAAAACCATGGGGGGTGTCTCCCTTGACAGGAAGATGCTGGAAGATTAAGGCAAACAAATTTAAACCCATTAATGATGACAAAAGAACACTTCATCTAGCCTTGGAATGTAGACCATGGGGGATGTGTCCTTTGAGCATTCTCAGATGTCTGACCACAAGGGGGGTGATCAGAAGCCTGCCCGGAAACCAAAGCAAAAAAGGTGGATGGGGTGGAGAGAAGTTCATGTGAGAGTCTGACCAGCAAAGAATGTTGTAGGTCAAAATTTTCTAAGCAGGCAAACAGGTTTGGCCGGACAAAACTAGATGAGTGACTCATGCAGTGACTCAGCAGCTAACACTGCTGGTCACGAGCACAGATTTGGCCCTGGCCAATCCTGGTGTGAACCATGTGCACAGGATCAACCCTGGCCAATCCTGATTTGAGCATGCAGCATGTTAACCAATGAATTGTAATATCATGCAGCAGGCACGATCTTAGTTAAGGTACTTTAGGGGGACTCTCAGAAGGAAAGATGGGACTGCAACTGATATACGAGGCAAGTGTGTCTCTGTAGTTTTTTCCCGGATTTTCCTCCTGAGTGATTGCTGAACAGTCCCCCACCTGGAGTGATGAGCTATAATATCCGGTAAAAGTATTAATGCTTACCTTTGTGCTTAATTATTATTCCAAAAGGACTTAATTTAATAAAACTCATATTGCATTTACTAAAGTGTCTATGCATAGTCTGTGAGCTAATGAGTGACAGAGTTAACTCATACTGTATTTGCCAGAATATTTATGCCTAGTCAGTGAGCTAAGTGAGTGACAGGGTCAAAGGAAAAGCGTAGAATTTGGCAATACATAAATGGCGACGAGAGTGGGATGGCCTAAATTATTACATAATGGGTTGGCAGAGTCCTGGGATAATAAGCTCAAGGGAGCAGGGACCCTAGGACAGACCTGGGTGTTGTTAATAGCATATAGGAATCGAGCACTGGATAGAGAAAATCCAGGACGGAGAGAGTGTAGATCTGCATGGCCAAGCATGAAGAATCCCAGACTTCTGCAGCTTTTGGGGCTGTATGATGAGAAATCTGGTGAAGAAAATTCAGGACAGAGAGAGAGTGGATCTGCTTGTGCAAGCATGAAGAATCCCAGACTTCTGCAGCTTCCACTGAGTTCTCCCAGCTGATGTTATTAGATTGCATGATGCAAGTTTGGTGAAGTTAATATTCTTTGTAAATTAGCTGCACTGTCTCATAACTCTTTTAGCGAAGTATTACCGGTATTCTTCTGTAATTAAGTATGTTTAGCTATTATTCTAATTGCTTTCTAATTTTCTTTTCTGACCACTCATGTGTGACTGGGAGAGTTGCTTGCTTTTTTGGATAAGTATCCTTGCTTTGTCTGTGGATAAACTGCACGTCTTAATTACAAGGTGTTAACCTTTGATGTAGTAAGATATTTGGTACCAGGAGTGGGGGTTTGAGAAAAGATAATGTATTAAAAGAAAAGAGTGAAGAATGCAAATAGTGTAAAAATGTGAATATTGTAAATATTTAAGGCTGGCATTAAGTGTTCCTGTGGGTCAGGATTAAGTGAGAACTGGGTGTTGGTTTTTCCTTACATGCTTGCAACTGTTGCTTTTGTTGCCTGCATATCTAATGTGATGCCTGTTTTTAGGGTCCCTGGTTAAGAGAAACTCTGATCAGAAAGGTATAATGCACTTGTAAGCTTTGATTTGATTTTGATTTTTCAAACTGAGAACCATACAGCAACTCCGACCCCTCATTGACATCAACGATTTCAGAACAGTTGTCCAGGCTCTCATTATGCCACACTTAGACTTCTGCAATGGCATCCTCCAAGGAACATCCAAAAAGAATTTACACATCCTTCAAAGAGCTCAGAATGTCACTGCTCGAATCATTGTTAAAGCTAAAATATTCGATCACATTTCTCCTATCCTATACGCTCTTCACTGGCTACCCATTTATAGTAGGATTCAATATAAAACACTTGTCACAACTTTTAAACTCATTAATGACCTAGCCCCATCACAGTTGGCAACTCTACTTCAAACCCCACAAGAAAACAGAACTAGAAGAAAAACTAACCTCAACATGCTACTAATTCCCATTGCCGTGACAAAATCAAAACAAATAACCTCCAACACTGCCTTTTCATTTTATGCTCCCAGCCAATGGAATAAACTGCCCCTAAACCTAAGAGAGATTAAGGATCTCACATCTTTCAGGAAGGAACTAAAAACCTACCTCTTTACTCAACACTATAGCAACCTACAACCTGAAATCAAATTTACTACACAAGAACATACAACTAACCAAACACAAGTTTACCCCACCTAAATCCAGACTTCATTTGAATATCCCCTCAAGTCAGCATCCTCCCAATATTGTACTTATGACTGCAAATAACTCTTGCTAACCATGTAAATAACTTGCCATTTTTGGTTCCTTGTAACATAGTTATGTTCCTTTTATTAATAGCTTACACACTGTTTTCCATGTATCATAGTTCTTATGTAATACTTAATGTTTAATGTAATGCAATATTGCACTGTTCTGCTGTATTGTTGTTTTAAGTTCCTTGTAAACCGCCCTTGATCTCTGGAAGGGGCGGTATAGAAAAGCACACAAATAAATAAATAAATAAATAATTTGTTCTGTATTCAAATGTTTGTAGTAAAAAACTGTTTTTCTTTCATTACTGGCTACCCCAGTAGATTTTATAGTCCCTGAATGCTGAAGTGACTAGATCAAACAAACAAGGCATGAGACTTTTTTCTCCAAAGTAGAGGTTGAGAACCCTGACAGGACAATGGGGCATTAAATCTTGAGTAAATAAGAAGGTAATATGTTATGCATCTATTCTTTGTCTTTTACTGTATATGCTACCAAACAAACTTAAAAGTTAAAAGAGGATTTTTAAATTGTGGCAAGCACCCCAGGGGGCATAGTTAACCATAAACAGCTATAACTATAGGTTAATTGTTCAGCCACATTTGCATGAAGGACACAAGACAATGGTTCGTTCTACTGGCTGTGTTGAAGATAACATGTTAATTTAAAAGTAACAAAGCACAATTTTCACCTCTTAGAAGTTTCATGTCATTTGAGAATGCCTGTTTCCTGAACTGCTGATGACTGAGGGACAAGATAGTAACATCACAGTTTTTATTTGTTACAATATTGGATTTTAGAATAAATTCACCTGTTTTCCTGTATTTGAATTTTACGTGTTAGTATCCAGAGAAAAAGTGTAGTTTCTATTTCAGTTAAAATAGATATATGTTGCAGAGAAAACAGATATATGTTGTAGCACTGTGAGATATTAATTTTCTCTAATTTATACCCTTGCACTTATGTTACCAAATACACCTGTTATAGTAGTACATTACGCAGAGGTCCAGTACACACACAGCAATTACCAAATGAGTAAAATATTAATAAGTTTGATGAAATTTTAGACAGAGGCTGATATGAAATTGCTCTGTTCTTAAGCATAGAGCAAATATAGATTAAAGATGGAACTGAGTTCCCAGAAAATAATGAGAACTTGAGTTGATTGGATAAAACCAAATTTTGCTTGTCAGCAATGATCCAGGAGAGGTTTGAGAAAAAGAATAAGAGAGAGAGAGAGGCAGAAAGGTGAAGCCACAAATGCCTTGCAATCCAAGAAGAAAATGTGCTGCTTCCAGTGTGATGATCTGGGCTACCAAGCTCTAAGACTCCTTGAGGACCCACAAGGCCTGAAGAACAGGAACCTTGCATATTTATGCCTCTGAAGAGACATAGATAGGCAGGGGGAGCATAGGCCGAGAAGAACCCGAGGATAGTCATGAGGCCCAGCCACAAATGCCTTGCAATCCAAAAAGAACCTGAAGATGAGGCCTAGCCACCAATGCCTTGTACCCTCTTAGATCTCTCACCTCAAAAGGATCTCTTTTTGACACCATAATTAATGAGTAGCTTATACAAATCCTTGTGAACACTGCAATTTTAAAATCAGCCTAACAGCACTCTCACTGAGAACAGTGTATATGACAGATTCTAGTTATACGTGAGAGATGAGTCATATTTCTTTCTATTGGGATTGATGTTATAAAATGCTGCAAAATGATAGTTTTATATTGTAAGGATTTTACCCAAATTGTTCCTATTTTAGAATGAGTATATGTCCACTTAGCATTGGACCAATTAAGTTGATGGGAAAGGGACACTGTTTACTCATACTGTTATCTTATTGAGAAGAATCTAAATTTAAGTTATTAACAATTGTTTGATATTCTTAGCAGCCTTGCCAAATAAGGATACATTAGTGTGGTATAAAAGAAACAGGAAAAGGACCTATGTAAGTAGTTGGTGGAATGATACAGGTGATGAAAAAGTGTTGTGTTATGAGGGATGAAGTGGAATATTAAAGGAGAAACTGTGATAGACAATAAACTGATGAAGGTAATTTGAAGTGATGTATCTGCCTAATGAATATGTAAACAAAAAAATATTATGAGCACTTTATTCAACTATGCCGTCTCCAGAAGCTTCAATTCAGGAAGTCATACTCAACAATTGGAAGAAATAGATATTTGGAGACAGGCTAGGTGCACCTTTCACCCTGATGAGCTTTGGAAAACCCACACTGGCCATGTGGTACTTCCGGATGCTTTTTGCCTCACTTTTCCTCTGTATGTCCTGGCCAGGCATGCAGAGGCAAAGGGGGATGATTTGATGACAAATTCTCACACAATTGGGTATAATTCTAAAACTTGTCAAAATTGCAGAACACGTGTGTGCAGCTTGTCTGATCTGAAACATGTAAACCAGTCAAGGGCAAAATGGAATATTTCCTACAAGCAAAATGAATTTCCAGTGATAGAGAGACAAGGAGTTAATCAAACTGCGAGATAAGATTGACACCATACGAGATAGTTACTGGTAGATCACTGAAAGTTTATAAAAGCAATATTTATTAATTGTAGGATATGATCTTAGTAAATATAGATGAAATTAAGTTCGTCTTATTGTGAAATCTAATCTAGAATTTTTAGTCTTTTCATTTAATATTGGTGCTGCTCTTCTGAATGAGGCCTGGAGCCATGTCACCAATTGCAATCCAAAGAGTCCAGCAAAGGGAATTGGCCAGAGTCCAGATGGAGCAGACCATCCCGAGAAATCTGAACTACACACCGCAGAAACGTGTGAGGAAGTCCCTATCTGCTTCAATGTGTCGCAATGAAAGAAAGGCCAAGATGTCCACCTACGAGAATGAGAGGTTCAACTGCGGAGAAGCAAGCCGAATTATCTGAAAATAGGAAAAGGACTATTGGACTTTTGTGGACTTTTGTGAATGATTTTTTTTTTCCTATGTATTGTTATTGTTTCCTTGGAAAGTAACTGTAATTTTAGTATCTCAGATTTTTTCTGCTGAACATCATGTGCCCAATTGCTTATGTCACCTGTTCCCCAGATTTTAGTTATTAAAGTCTATGGGGCAGATGTACAGTGGGAAAAAGTTCTGAATGTGCAGGTGAAATGAATCCCCCACTGCATGGGGAACTGATAAAGATAGCTGAGACCTACAAGCCATTTGGCTTTGACAATTGTAATGCCGGGGGGGGGGGGGGAGAATGGGAAAATATCACCCAAATTACACTGAGGCTTGTCCCCTCCAGCGTTTGCCTTAATGCTATCCACTATGTTTTAGCCCAAGTTGTTATTACTGTATTTCTAAATGAATTACAAAGGCGATTCAGCCATTGCTTACATACAATATCCTTGTTGATCCAAGGGTGGAATGTATTACTAATTAAAGGTTTATTTGAATTTTTGGATCAGCAAAGATATCTTTACACATCTAGCCTGGGGAGTGTTAAAAGGCCAGAGAGGGAGACAGAATTCTTCCCTTGGCCTTTGAACAATTCTCTTGGCCAATATAGAAACATTTGCCTAGCCAATGTAGACAGGATAAGAATTCATCAATTATAATGTAGAAGCTTTGAGCTGCTTCTAAAACCATGGGGGGTGTCTCCCTTGACAGGAAGATGCTGGAAGATTAAGGCAAACAAATTTAAACCCATTAATGATGACAAAAGAACACTTCATCTAGCCTTGGAATGTAGACCATGGGGGATGTGTCCTTTGAGCATTCTCAGATGTCTGACCACAAGGGGGGTGATCAGAAGCCTGCCCGGAAACCAAAGCAAAAAAGGTGGATGGGGTGGAGAGAAGTTCATGTGAGAGTCTGACCAGCAAAGAATGTTGTAGGTCAAAATTCTCTAAGCAGGCAAACAGGTTTGGCCGGACAAAACTAGATGAGTGACTCATGCAGTGACTCAGCAGCTAACACTGCTGGTCACGAGCACAGATTTGGCCCTGGCCAATCCTGGTGTGAACCATGTGCACAGGATCGACCCTGGCCAATCCTGATTTGAGCATGCAGCATGTTAACCAATGAATTGTAATATCATGCAGCAGGCACGATCTTAGTTAAGGTACTTTAGGGGGACTCTCAGAAGGAAAGATGGGACTGCAACTGATATACGAGGCAAGCGTGTCTCTGTAGTTTTTTCCCGGATTTTCCTCCTGAGTGATTGCTGAACAGTCCCCCACCTGGAGTGATGAGCTATAATATCCGGTAAAAGTATTAATGCTTACCTTTGTGCTTAATTATTATTCCAAAAGGACTTAATTTAATAAAACTCATATTGCATTTACTAAAGTGTCTATGCATAGTCTGTGAGCTAATGAGTGACAGAGTTAACTCATACTGTATTTGCCAGAATATTTATGCCTAGTCAGTGAGCTAAGTGAGTGACAGGGTCAAAGGAAAAGCGTAGAATTTGGCAATACAGACTCCCATTACCAGCCCTCATCTTGAAGCACAGAAACACTGCAATATGGCCCACAGGCAGGTGGCTTGTGTTTTCATGGAAGACTGCCTCCTCCTGAAAGTCTTCAGCCTGAACCCACAGATAATGATGAGGAGGAGGAGACAGTCCAACAGGTGGGACCCCAGCACACTCATGAACACAAGTGAGCAGCAGCAACAAGGCATGATCTCATTCATAGACATTTCTAGCGGGTAAGTGCTCTTTTGTTTACTATAATTATATACATATGTACAGTGTCAGTGTTTGAGGGTGACCAGAGGCCCACGCTGGTGGAACATATACTGTGCCTAATGGGAGTGAGCCTACGCTGTTTTCGGGGAGGCCTTCTACCTCTTTTTCCTGCCACCTCTGAGGCATGCCTGGAAGCTCCAGCAAAGACAAGCTGCTGATAGCTTAGTCTGTGATGGGGAGCCTCAGGCTAGCAGGCGGGGGAAATAGAGGAAGAGAGAAGGTGCTGACATGGGCTGGGGGATTTGGGAAACAGACAATGGCATTCAGTGGGGATAAGGGGTTTGGGAGACAGGGGACAGACTGATGGCATGGGGCTGGGGGGTTAAGAGAGAGAGACTGATGGTCTAGGGTGGGAAGTGTTTGACAGAGGGATAGAGTGTTGGGGGTTGGCAGGGAGACAGTGTCACACACTAGTTGACATGTGTGTTGTGATTAGCAGGCCCACACTAACTAGTGGCCTTGTGTTAAGGGATTTGTTGGTTCTCCTTTAGCTGCTTTGTTTTCTCAAGTGGCCCTCACTTAAAAATTTAGCTAAGGCCACTGGCTTAGTTTCTATGCATGGGGAATTTAACAGATGCCAGAGTGAATGGGGAGGAAGGCGGATACTGAAAAGAAGGAGGAAGAAAGGTAAGGGATAGGTACTGGTGGGGGGGAGTAGTAAGGAGCAGATGCAGTGGAGGCCAAGAGAGGGTAAAGAGGGGCAGATGGAGAGGTGGAGAGGCAAGGGGAGGGAGGGACCTGATGCTGAGGACAGCAAGGGGAAGATAATGGATGCTAGGAAAAAGATGGAGCGGCAGGGCTGTTGGTTGCTTGGATTTCGGAAAAGGGGTAAGGAGGTGGGAGAGCGGGTGTAGGAAAAGAAGGGTGCAAGGCAAGAGGGTAGGTGTTGGTGATATAGGGATAGGGAAAAGAGGGACTCACATATTTTTTTATTTATTTAACATTTCTTATATACCGCCTTCCATGATATCAAGGCGGTTTACATTGAACAAACTGAAATTACATTGAACAGGGCATTATAACTTGGAGATAACTATTTTACAGGGAACATGGACAATGGAGGATTAAGTGGCTTGCCCAAGACCACAAGGAGCACCTGTGGGACTAGAATTTGGACTTGGGGATTGGGTGGGAGAAGAGCACAGACTTGGGACATGGTTGGGTATTGAGTTGGTTGGGGAAGGAGGAATGGGGATTTGAGGCTTAGGCAGGAGGAGAGTGGAGACTGAGCTTGAGCAGCAACTTGGGGATTTGGAAGACTGTGGGGACTAGCAACTGAGTGTGCTAGCAATTGAGAGTGGTAATCCACTATAGTAAGAATGTATTAGATAGATCTGACCCAGGGTGAAGAAAAGGGAGGAAGGGCTGACAATCAGGAGAAAGGGACAATGAGACTGTGCAAGGGTTGAGTTCTTTGAAGAGAGTGAGGGAGGGTGGAATAGAGGCAATAAAAGGGGAAAAATGAGGCTGGGCAGAGGGTAAGAGAAAGAAGAAAAGGTCCTGGAGGTAAGGAACAGAAGATGAAGGCTAGAGAGGTGGTGAATACAGAAGCTGGAAATGAGGGACTATAGAGAATGGTGAAAGGGGGAAATAGGAGAATGGGAAAGGACTAAAGGAGAGGGGGCAAGAGGAGAACTGAAAAAGTGAGAGTGGGAGATGGAAAGTGGGTAGATAGAGGAGAAATGAAAGTGAAATTGAAGACTGCAGGGTGAAATAAGGGGATAAGGAGGAGGGATGAAATCTAGCAATGAGTAAATATGCAGAGAAGAGAACAATGTAATTTATTTTCATTTTAATTGGCATCTCTATTTTTCTATTTTGCCGAGTAGAAGGCGAAATGCACTTCTGCGATGAAGATTTAAAAAAATTGATTTTGTCTGCATATATCTATTTATAATCTGTGGTCCCTTATTCAGTATATGGTGAGCGTCTTTGCTCTGTTTGTGACCAAGATGTGCTATTAGCATATAGGTTCTGTGTAGGGATCTATAGTAGTCTGGTTGGCTCTGTTTTCCCAAGAGGAATTATGTTGGTGTTCTAGTAGTGCATTTTCATAGATACTATTACTACTTCTACTACTAATCATTTGTATAGCTGTACAAGGCATACACAGCACTGTACATATTAATGTACGATACAGTCCCTGATTATGAGAGCTTACAACAGATAGGGATGTCGTTGCTTGAGTTCTGAAAATTCGTGCAGTTTTGTTTTGATCTGTAGCAAACCTGCCTTAGGTTCTGAGTGTTTCTTGGGTAGCTTTTCTATAAGGGGGTCATTCTGAACCATGAATAAGCCACTTGGACGTGCAGAAAAGACATTTTTCTCACGAAAACGTCTAGATCCATAACCTTCACGGCCCTGCATGTACACGGCACCTAAACAGAGATCCCAGAACATGGGCAGGAGGGGGCGAGATGGGGGTGTGGCCAGCCACAGAGACGTAGAAAGCGTATTCCAGAGAGACCCATGTACATCCTCAGTATTCCTGACAGACGTCCACATTATTCCTGCAGAAATGTGGAATAAGGTAGGACTTAGAAATATTTCTACCCTGCACCTCAATGCAGCCCATATTGGTAAATGAATGTGAAACCTATGCTGTGCACTGTTGTGTCTGCAGTCTGGAAAAACACAACATGCAGTGTTATGGAACAGTAAGCAGAGGAGAGGGAGGATGTAAATCAAGTAACATAAATAAACACCCCCACACATGTATGTGGAAGATCACTGGTGTGCATCCCAGTTATACTGGCATTTGCTGTGTTTGCTAAAGGGGCAAAGCTAAGGGTCCCTAACAATGCCCAAGTCCTTGAAATGATACTGGTGACAGAGTCCTAGGATGCCATGCGATAATGTTATCCCAGTTATCGGTGCTCATGCAGTGGATCTTCACAATATGCTCTATGCAATGTGTACCTTCCCCTGATGCAGATAAGGTCATATGTGATCCCTATCGGGAAACAGTATTGGGGATGTATTATGCCAGTGACTATATGGCAAATATTTTGTGCACAGGTCACTGTTGTGGTTGGTTAAATATGTGGGCCTATGATGTACCATGCGCATACAAGGTTTGGCCCCTAAGGATGATATACTGGAAGGGCTGTTTGGGCCTTATGCAGCTCAGTATCTGTTTGAAGTACCCTTTGTAGATATCCTGTATGTATGTGTAAATTCAGAAGTGTAGTTCTCAGGTATGATGCTGGGTTGGAAGGAGGGCCTGCAACAGTGCATAATGCAGTACGACCTGCCCAGGCACACCATCATTTGTCTCTACAAATGTGCACTGTTGTAGGGAGTGACAATGGTGTCTCTGGGCATGTCTGTGTGGTGTTTGCACTGCTGACTGCTGTTATACCGATGTCCCTTTATTAGTGAAAGGGAAATGTTTGTACACTTCACTATGGGGGACCTGTTCTGCTGTGTTCATGCCCTTATTTATTTATTTATTTATTTATTTGCAGTCTCTTTTATACCGCGCTATTCGACATCAGTGCGGTTTACAATGAACATAAGAGTTGCACATCTCAATTTTGTGATTTGTGCTTACAGTGAAACAGGTATAATAAATTGGGTATACATTAAACAGGAAAATTAAACTTGGGTATGCATTAAGCAGGTATAACAGGTAAAATAGGGTATAAATAACCAGTCCCTTAACAAGGAGACACGATGAATAAATACAGTCTACTTTATGCAACAATATAATGAGTTATGCGGCACTGCATAAGTTTCTCATGGTGGTTGGAGGGGAAGGTGTGATTGCGAGTGATCAGTCTGGGAATGTGACGTGCATGAGTTTGAGGTGCTGCATTGAGATGTGAGAGTGGGTGGGTGTGGGGGGAAGACTGCAACATCGTAGTGATGAAGAAAGAGGTGCCATTTCAGTGCCTTCCTAAATTGGGAGAGTTCACTGATGGTTCTGATAGATGCTGGTAGTGCGTTCCAGCAGGATGGAGCAAAGAAGGAGAAGGCTCTGGATCTAGTGAATTGAGAACACTTCGTGCTTGCCTTAGGTAATAGGAGAGTATTTGCGGCATTCGATCTCCTTGCTCGATTGGGAGGTGTGATTGAAATTAGGTCAGTAATGGCAGTAGCAGGGTATTTCTTGATGGCTTTATGGGTCATAATTAGGATCTTGAATGAGATCCTGGCTTGTATGGGTAGCCAGTGCAATTGTTTTAGTATTGGGGTAATATGAGAATTCCTTGAGGCTCCATGAAGGATTCTTGCAGCTGAATTCATTGCAAGTTGTAAGGGGTTAGTCGTGCACTTAGGTAGACCATACAAGATCGCATTAGCATAGTCAAAGTGAGGCATTATTAGGGCCTGAAAGACAGTTCGGAAGTCATCAGGTTCTAACAGTTGACGCAGATTGCGGAGGGTCCGGATTTTATGGTAGACCGACTTTGTTATGTTTTTGATATGAGCCTTCATATTAAGTTGCTGATCAAGCGTTACACCTAAGTATCTTACTGTAGTCTTGCATATGATCTCTGCGTCGCGAACCTTGATAGACAGGGGTGGAGTAAAAGCCAGATTCCTGGTTACGAAGAGGGCTTGAAATTTAACTTAAGCATTTGTGCATTTAGCCAGTCTGTGACAGCGCCAAAGCACCTGATAAGTGGGGATAGTTCAAGATGTTCTGTCGAAATTGGCATGTACATCAAGACATCGTCAGCATAGACCAGGCAGTTGATATTAAATGATTGGATGAGATCACAAATGGGTTGCATATAGACATTGAATAGCAAGGCGGATAGAGAAGAGCCCTCTGGAACACCTTTAGTTTGGGGGAAGAAATCGGAGTTGGAGGGGCCAGAACGGACATGTTGCCAGCGATCAGTGAGGTATGACGCGCACCATGACAAAGCTGAAGCGTGAACTCCCTTCTCTCTGAGGCGTAGCAGGAGAACTTCGTGGTCTACGGTGTCGAATGCGGCGGCAATGTCCATGAAGATTAGTGCAAAGCCTTGTCTGATGTTATCGAGACCTAAGGTTATGGTGTTGAATAAGGTTGTGAGTAATGTTTCAACACCATGTGCTTCGCGAAATCCATGCTGGCAGGGATGCAGGGGTGCATTAGTATCTATGTGATCTTGTAATTGGCGTTGGGTAATCTTTTCAATGATTTTCGATAGGAGAGGTATGCTGGAGATAGGCCTGTAGGATTCCATCATCGAAGGGTCCAACTTACTGTTTTTTAGAAGTGGTCTGATAGCCGTCTGTTTCAGGCTTCGAGGAAATGTTCCAGTAGAGAACGATGCATCAATCAATTTGGATAGGAATGGGCTGAGCTCGGCACGCAGGGCCTTTATCCAGGGAGCTGGACACGGATCGGAGGGTGCTGTTGTAGTGTTTATGTTTAGGATAGTGTCTTGAATGACTGTCAGATGGAGTAGAAAATGATTAGCATTAGTACTTAGCATTGTACGGACGTGTTTCAGAGCTGTCCTCAACATGCATATCTAGGGAGGTTTTCTACTGCCATGTATGTTGTGCTGCACTGCATCCTGTGCCAGACAGATCACTCTCTACCTGTTTTTCTACTACATTGCACTGCACTGCGATTGCTTTGTAGTGTTCTAGGCATGCCACAAACACGTTTCTATTGTCTTACTTGCATCCACTTATATGTATCTAAAGCTTTAATCTGACTGACTTCTGCCTCAATACAACACTGTCCATGGGCACAGCAGCTTCGGAACTGCAGATTTTAAAGGGCAGGTGTGGCCGTTCGTGGGTATGTCACGGAGACGAGCAGCATCACATATGTACATCTTTTCAGAATACGGTTAGTGCAGGGATGTACACAGCCATTGTTGTCATATACCCATCTGCATATAAAGTCATGCTATGTGTGGACCATGCCAAGTACATCTATGTACACGATTCTGTACCCGTAGCTGCGTCTATCCCCACTTCTGCGTAATCAGGGTTCATTTGTGCATGTTTTTATTTTGGATATTTGTGGGCCGGATGTGCATGTTATGGAATTGGCCTCTAATTGTTTTGGTTGGCCTCACAGTACTGAATGCAAATATAATATACATGTCACAATACGTAATCATTATGCCTCAGAAGACTGGACTTAGAAGGGGATATTCAATTTGTGTGTTGTTTTCGTATTCTTTTCTCATGTAAAATAAATCTTAGTGCAGAGTTTGTAATTATACTGATGCATAATTTTTAAAAGTTACTCATATGTGTTGTGGTGGTGGTGTGGTTGGGGGGGGGGGGGGTGGCACAAGGCTGAAGGCTTGCCTAGGATGCACAATACCACCAGTCTGTATTTGGTAGGGCTCAGACCTGTGCATGCCTAGTGCCCATCCATGTTAACACTGGGTCTCCCTAAAAAGTCAGGACCTGTGGCACTGCATCACACTGATCACATTGGCATTGGCATCACAAGCACACTGAGGTCCACTATAAGGGTCTATCGTTACTGGCTGAGCCTAAGTAGCACACACCCACAGAAGATATGCAGGGCACTTGGACATAGCAACTAAGGGTTAGCTGTTGTGCAAGGCAGCTGTCTGTTTGGAATCTGATGGTTCAAATGCCATAAGGATTAAACAGTAAATTCCGCTCTGAAAGTAGACCTTATAGCCGCATTGTTGTGATAACTCCCACTCAGCCAAACCTCTAAATGAAGGCCTTTCACCCCAGTATTCTGACTGGGAATTTAGGTGTGAGGATGGTAGAGGCTGAACAAGCCAACTTATTGTCTCTAATCAAGTGCATCCCACTCTTCTATAAACGCTTTTGCTTCATGAGTGACCTTGAGGCCATAAAAATAAGGTTCAGGCCAAAATGCTGCAGAAAATTCATGAGGAGTTGCATAAGCAAGAAAGTACATTAGAGCAGTTGAGACACACATTACATAAAGAAGGTGGGTCCCATGGATGAGCAGTCTTACTCGGCCATTCCATGAAAGGCAGCACTACTACTGCTACAGCATAGAGAGCTGAAATGCAGCACTACTACTACTACTATTAATCATTTATATAGCTCTACAAGACTTATGCAGCGCTGTACAAACACATATAAAAGACGGTCCCTTCTCATCAGAGCTTACAATCTAATCAATACTGATAGTACAATAGATGAGAACAAGGGTTCAGTCACATATCTAGGCCACCGCATTCTTAAGGCTTCTGATGGGAGGTCCTTCACCAACGCTGGGTTTATCATGCACCATTTCCCAAGACACACACATACCAGAAGAGTGAGGGTACAAGGTACAGTGGCCACACTCTCCAGGGTGCATGTTGTGTGAGGTCTTGATGGTGCATTCCAATATTGCCTAGCGGTACAGTGCAAGATCTAAATGGTCACAGAAGGCACAGATGTTGTGCTTCCTAGGAAATCTTTGTACCACATAGTTATTGGTGAAGCCATGCTATGGAGTATGCAGCAAAATAGAGATGGAATCCTTTAACAACCTCAAACAAGCATCAGCAGTATTGCCCTAGCGCAAAATCTTCCCCTCTTCCAAGTGTGCAGAACATCAGCACCCATGTTCCAAGGTTTGTTAACATCAGGCTACAGATTTACAGTTTAAAGTCTCTAAAGATACATGCAAAGTTGCCTAGGAAGACCATTGAAGGCATATCAGTCATGTGAAACTGTCTTTAATCTATTTGTTAGCAGCAGCACCACCAGCTGCAGCCCCACCCTGGTCTGAAGCCCCTGCTGAGGAGGAGAGCAAAACCACTAATGAGGGGACCAGCAGCAGCAATGACATCTTGTCAGAGAAGGCTGGCACCATCGAGGAGGAGGTCTTGGCCAAATCAATGGACTCCTCTGACGAGATGTTGGATGGAGTAGTGGAGTCACTATCCTCTAACACTGCAGACAGAGAGGAGGCATAAGGGGTACTGGATTGCTAGGGAATCCCCCAGAAGGCACTATAGGGCAAAGACTAGCAATAAGGCCAGAGGGAGCACTCAATGCATAAAGACCCCCATACCAAAAGGGGGGTTCAGGAGGGGAATAGCCAGGGGAATAGCCAGGGGGAAGTAGAGGGTAGGAAGAAGGCAGATGGGCACGTTGGAGACCTGCTAGACCTACTGCTCACCCAGCAATCCAGTCTGCCTCCTTACTGGGCCAGATGGGTCCTCTTGAAGTGCCCATGAAGTGTGAGGACCCGAAGTCTTGTTGCACCTAATGTCCTTCTGATAGGAGGTGCAGAAGGGCTTAGCATTTGTATCACACTCCATGGTTTTTTTTGCTAACTCATCTGGAGGGTTTGTGGGTAGAGATACGTGGCATGCTAGAGGCCCTATTTTTTATTTGTGGTCTCTGATTTATACTGTATACCTTTTCTACTACAGCTACCCAGCTATTCTCCACCTATTGTCTTCCCCTTGTGCCTTCAGACCATGGCCAAGTGCATCTTAGCAGTTATGTACTCTTTATAGGAGCCCATCCATACGAGTATATATTCCATAGCTGTATTTGCATTTTAATCACGAGTACGACAATACATCAATATTTATACCCCGTCCCAAACATGAGGCCAATTTGTGAAATACATCATAGGTATGCTGTCCAGGCTACACTCTGAAATGCCTCCTGGAAAAACATGCATAGAACGACATATCCAGCCAGGGCTGGTGCTAGGGTTTCTGACGCCCCCCTGCAGCCTATAGGTATAATGTTGATGCAAAGAGTTGTTGCAATATAGGAAGACAGTGACGACATTAATACATTGCTGATTTAAACCACATGTGTTAAGCAGGTTTCAATGCCAGATCCATAAATCCTTGCTTTCCCCTTGCTGGATCACAAGATGTGTTTTCATTTCTTGATAAAGCATGTGTTATGCTGGCTTTCTCTCGCTCTCTCTCCACTTCCTACTGGCAGTCATGCAGTCAATGTACTGCAGTAGGTCGTGAAGCTGGAGTGGGAGAAAAGCGAGAATAACACGGCCACTTTCTAGCAGGGCCAAGGAACAAGTTCCAATGCTTTATCCATTACTTTTAGGTGTTCAGGATTTCTTTCTCAAAATTATACTTTCCTCCAGCGTGAGGCGAGAGAAAGAACTCTCACACACAAGCATCTGCATTGTCAGAGAAACTAGCATAATGGATCAGCGCAAGTAGTGTGGGTGCAACTAATGCCATCTCAACGCCTTAGCTGCACCTGCAGCCATTTTGTCACATTGAAATGTGGTAACTGCGGGGGGATGTAACTTGTCTCTCTGAAGTTAGCCTTCAGCCCTACTCTAGTAATGTGACCCACACATGTGCGCTACCAGCACAGAGCCCAGGGAGCATGCTGCTAAATTTGCCACGCAAAAGAGGGGCTCAACAGCACCAATGTAACAGCTCCCACGTCCACAAAGACAACAAGAGCTATTTGGTGGCCCCAACACAGCATTTTCCACCTTCACACAAACAAGAGAGGCTCAGTGGCCCCTACACAGCACTTCCCATCCTCAGAAAAGGGATTTTGTGACCCCCAACATAACATTTCTCACGCCAACATAAACACCGAGAGGAGCTTGGCAACTCCAGCTTAATTCAAAACTGCACACTGGACCCACATAGTGTTAATGTAAATATATATTCTGCAAAAAACAAAGGAAATGCAAGATGCTCACACACCAAGGAACTAAAAGAAAAAACAAGAACCACAGCAGTTTATAACATCAAATTATAACATTGTAACTCATTTTATTTTGTTGTTATAAACTGCGTTATGATTCTTGCTTTTTCTTTTCGAAGATATATTCTGCATCCACAGAATCATCTCCCTCGACAATGGGTGCAGAGCAGAACTAGAACAGTCGCTTACAGAACTTAATATCTAAAAAAAAAATCTGATTCTGGTCATCTTAGTAACAACATTAACATTCTACAGTACCAGGCATATTGTGAACTAATACAAAATCCTACAAAAGTCACTGAGGATCTACAGAGCAAATCTAACATAGGATACCAGCACTAACTTCCAAAATACACACAAGGAGCCTACCCAGATAAAGCAGCACTGTAAATACTGCAGTGAGCCCTAGAACATCTATTTGAAAACCTGAACAAGTCAAATTATTACAGTGCAGATCCCTATGTGCAACTTTCATGTTAACAGAACATGTCACCTTGGTCACACACTCAGAACACAGACCCTCATCGAGTACAGAATAAGTGACCACAATCTAAAAAAAAAATATATAGACAAAAATTAAACTGAAACCCACGAAGTCAGACTTTGCATATAATACCATCCCAACTATTGCTCCCATGTCAAGCATCTCTCCATCTCTTTCTCAAGCTATTTATCCCATGTCCATCTTCTCCCCTCATTCTCCCTATTATCCCCATGTCCTGCATTTCCCCCTGCCCTTATTACCCCTGTGTCTAGCATTTCCTCTCTATCTCCCTCTGTCCCCCCCCTCATGCCCAGCATATTCCTGTTGTCTCCCTATAACCCATATCCAACATCACCACTCTATCTCCCCTTCTTGCTCATCCCTATGCCCCCTTCCCATGTTCAGTATCTCTCTAGTCCCCCCCTCCCCACCTTTAGCTTGTCTGCCTCCCTATTCCTCCCCCCACCTGCATCCAGCATCTCCCTTCTGACTCCCTGTGCCCCTCCAGGTCCAGTATATCTCTTCTATCTCCCAATGTCTCCACATGTCTACTGCCCCCCTTGTCCAAAATGCAGAGGCTGTGCAAGGCCTGTCCACGGGAACAGCATGTCCTGTGGGCAGAGGCTGTTTAGGAGAGAGAGCAGAGCTGACTATGATCACTGCCAAGAGATAACTGAGCCTGCCTGCGGGCTCAGCATGTCTCACGGACAAAGGCTGTTCAAGGTCATGACATGAGACGTCCAGTGGGAGCAGCATGTCCCATAGCCAGAGGCTGTTTAAGGCCATCATTGCCACCAAGAGAGAGCTGAGCCAGCCAGTGGGAGCGGCGTGCCCTATGGGCAGAGGCTATTTAAGGCAAAGATTGTGGCCTTGCATAGCCTTCTGCCTCTGGGACATGCTGCTCCCACAAGCAGGCTCAGCTCTCTCTCTGCCATGATAACTGCCATAAGCAACCTCTGCCCACGGGACACACTGCTCCCACAGGCAGACTCTGTCTCTCTGGGCACACTTGTCTTCCTGCTTTGGGGGTGGGAGTGGCTAGCGATAGTACTCAGTGGTGGCATGAGGGTTTCTGCGCTGAAGTGGCGGTCGCTGGACTGATGCTTCAGTGCTGCGTCGGGCCTTAAAGTGCCTAGGTGCATGCGTGCTCACGGCCTGCTGCTCCTGCTCCCCCCTTCGATGCAACTTTCAAGGAGGGCAGGCAAGAGTGGCAGGCTGGAACTGCATGTACGTGTGCGGTTGTTTTAAAACCCGCCACTGTGCTGAAGTAGCAGTTCAGCTGCTGCTTCCTGGGGGCTTGGGGTAGTGATGCTGTCCGCCAGGGTCTGCTTCCCTAGGCAACTACCTAATTTGCCTAACAGATGGGATGGCCCTGATGATGTCCCCCAGAAATCGGTGCCCCCTGCCACTCTTACCCCACTTATTGGCTAGCACTTGCCCTATATCCGGCTCAGCAATCTGTAAACTGTAGCATTTCTAAAATCGCATTTTCCAAATGGATGCGGCTCACATGTGTATCTACTGCCACATTTATAAAAAAATTAAAGCTTCTAAAATAACCCTCTTTATTTGTTTAGTGGCTTAATTTTGATGATAAATGAATACATTTGTCATCCACTCTTGCTCCTCTCTAAGGCACTCTCCATTTCTGAAGATATAACTTTCCCAGGTAAAATGGCCAAAATTATACTTAGAAGTTGCACTTATTTTAAAAGAAATGCACATTTGGGCGATGCAAACAATGAAAAATAATGCTAACTATAGATACACAATGGCAGCTTCCATATTAGGAGTCATTACCCAGGAAAAGAATCTTGGAATCATTGTGGACAGCATTTTGAAATCTTCAGATCAGTTTGTGTTGTTGATCAAAAGGCAAGGAAAATGTTAAGAATTATTTGAAAAGCAATGAAAAATAAAATGGAGACTATCATAATACCTCTGTTTTGACCCATGGTGTTGTATGCAAAACTTGAAAATTGAATGGTAAGGTAAGACTATGACACCAGTATATCACCTAAGATGTTATAAAAACAATTCTCACCTGGTAAAAAACACATTTACAAACTTTCCTTGGGATACTGCAGAATGAATCTGGATTAGAAAATCTCAGCAGTGTTGAATGAGGAGGATTAACAAGCAGTGCTTGTAAAGAATGTCATAGGTGAAATGCTTGAATTGTTGGCAAACTTAGCATTAGTATATAACTCCTGTTACTTTTGTCTTTTACTATTCCAATTCAGAAACACGGTAAGTCATTACACTCTGCAACACTTTCCTTCAAAATTCCTACATTTTATTTCTCTGGAACTTCAAAGAGTCAAAATTAGACATCTGTTGCTCAGCAGGCAAAGGCCTCACTAATGGCCCGCCAGTGAAATCCCGACCTTCAGGTGCATCTACAACAGTCGAGAAAGAAACACAACAGGTTCGCAATGGGAAGCTTAAGAAAAACAGCAGGAGTACTGGTAGTTTAAGCAGCAAACAATATACTCTCCCTAGACATCTTCCTTGAAGAACTTGACATTCTATATTGCACTGTTGCTTATATGGCTGCAGCTTTTCTTATTGTTGCTTGGCAAAAAATAATCTCCATCTGCATTGAGTTTGTATGTTTAATTCTGTAATGGGAAGTTACATGGTACATGGAAATAAGAGGTGCTGACGAAAAGAATGTACTTGAAATGAGTAATCTGAGAACCCTTAAAAAGATTTCTTTTCTTGTCAAGAAATAGCAAGATGACCAAGGTCGAGCATGTGGAGTCAACATCCTAAATATCTGGCACATTTATTTATTTTATTTATGCAGCTTCTGGACCGCTTCCCTGGCCAAAGTCATCAGAATTCATAAAAACAAAAGCATTGTGAAAACATTCTAATCAACATTACATACACACATATCGTCAGTGATGCCATCTCATGGATCAGATACCCTATGAGCAATAACATGCAAACTAATCCATGAGTCTTCCTACTTGAACTTACTTTCTTTCAGTCTACACCAACACAGTAACAGTATTATTAAACACTAAAAAAAAATAAAAATCTTTATTTCAAAAGGACCATTGTCACCTGCCTCCTACCCACATAAAAAATTCCATTCCCCTAACCCAACATGCCAGCTATTGATACTCAACACAAATTAAAAGGGGGAGACTTTTCATTTATGCATGTACATTATAAAATATGCATGAGCACATAATAGTGACACTGGACAGTTGTACATTCCTTAGAACGGGTGTAATTTTTTCAGGAGCTTTCTTTTGGGGGCAATTTTTATTACTGCATTTCTGTGTAACTTATGCACATATCTGCTACTACTACTTTTATGACTACTTATTTATATAGCGCTACAAGGTACACACAGTGCTGAACATATACATATAAGAGACAGTCCCTGCTCATGCAGACAGACAACACAACAACTGGGGACTAAGGTCGATCTAGTGGAAAGGTAACAGTACACACAAGCAGTGAACAGCAGAATAAGGGGATCAGGATCAAAAAGCAGCCTTGAATCTGTGGCACATGGCAGATGGCCTGCCTTAAAAGTACCTTCTACTAGATAATTTTAAAAGGTGCTCTGTGTGTAAAACAGCATGTTATGTGCAGAAATAGCCCCTTCCGTAACTGTCCGAGGTAATGCACTTAAACCTATGCGCATACACCCTGTATGCACAAACGTTTTCTGACCCGGTCAGTAGAATTCCTAGAAGCAGGGTTTAGACAGGTTTTGACTTATCATGTAAGCATGCAAAATACATGGCGAATATGCATTTGCTACAGAGCAGGCACTTATAAATGTGTGCATGTACTTCCTATTGGGTCATTTTAACAAACTAATAAGTGCACAATTCAGGGGCATGTTTACTAAAGGTTAACATGCGTTAAGTGCTGCCACTGCCCATTCATTTCTATGGGCCATTCGCAGCACTTAATAACGCATGTTAACTTTACTTAGCACATGTTAACTTTTAGTAAATATGCCCCTAAGAGTGTGGTATAATGGTACATTTCCCCTTCATGTCTGCATGGGAGACTCGGTTGAAACAGCCACGGTTAAGTGTGTCTCAATAGGATAACAGGGGATATGTTAGTAGGTGTCTAGGTGGTTGGCAGAATATGCGTAGTGACTGATAGTGTATGTGAGGTGCGTATGTATCTGTGAATCAGAGGTATGATGTTCATATCTATTTCCACAGGAACATTTTAGCTATTTATCTGTGGAGATGTGAGAGTAGGATATTGGAAGCTGTATCGGTGTGTATTGACAGCATGTGTTGGAGTGGGGTGTGTGTCAACGGGCGTGTGTGCTAGAAATAGTTGGGGGGGGGGACACCTCCAGGAGACAGGGTGTCGGGACTGTATGTGCAAATGTGAATATGTGTGTGTGTGTGTTGGGGGGCTCTGTATCTGTGTTTGTGTCTGGGGCGCAATGGGGTGATAGCTTCCACATTAGTCTTTGGATTTCCCTTCTTTGGAGAGCACAATTATGTTTGCAATCTCCAGTGAGTCAGGGAGAGGTTCGCCCTGCAGGGCCTTAGAGAAGATCCACGCTAGCAGAGGGGCCAAAGCATCCTGCATTTCTTGGTAAAATTCCACCGGATAACCACCCTCCCTAGCTGCCATACTCTTGGGGAGTAATTTTATAGCCGCCTTCAACTCCTCTATGCTCACCGGTCGGCCAAGACATTCTGCCTCTTCGGTCTCTAGAGCCAGGACTCTCAATGGAGCTAAGTAGGATTCGAGGTCATCCTGGAACGCCCGAGATTCCGCTGTATATAAGCTTTGATAAAACTCCCAAAATGCTTGGCATATGCCTTTCGAGGTACATTCCCGCTTTCCCCCAGCTCCTTGTATTTCTGCTACTCTGCCATCTACTTGTTGCTTTTTCAGTTGCCAAGCGAGTAGGTGCCCGGCCTTATTCCCTCTTTCCATATAATGGCATCTAGTTCTTTGCATTTGGGCCATCTGTTCTGCTTCTAAAGTGTCTAATTGCCCTCTTACAACTGTTAGTTGTTTCAAGACGCTCTTCGTACTGGTCTTACTATAGGCCTGCTGCATGGTCTCTATTTGGTGGAGCAGTTGATTCTTCTGTGTCTCCCTTTCTTTTTTTCCCCTCTATGCTATTTGTAATAAGACCCCTTGAAGGAACGCCTTCCCTTTCTCCCACAGCACACTGTCTGACACTTTCACATTATCATTGTGAAATTATAATTAATCTCTCACTAAATCAAGGCTACCTACCGCCCATACTAAAGCATGCACAAATCAGACCCATATTAAAAAACAATACTATGGACAAAACCTCTCCGAATTCTTATAGACCCATCTCTAGTATACCTTTTATGGCTAAACTCATAGAAAAAGTAGTTCAAATACAAACACAGGAACACATTGACACATCAGCTCCCCTTGATGACCAACAATATGGCTTTCGCCCTGGTCATGGCGTAGACACTCTTTTAACTGTACTCCTAGACACACTAGTAAGAGGAATAGACAGCCCTAAAAATGCATTCTTACTACTTTTTCTAGACATATCTGCAGCTTTTGACAGTGTTCACCATACACTAATGCTCAATAGACTCAGACAAATAGGTGCCAACTCAATAGTTCTTAAATGGTTCACATCGTATCTATCCAACAGATCTCAAACTGTCAGGATCAACACTCAAACCTCTAACACATACAAACAGGAAATAGGCCTCCCCCAAGGCTCTGCTCTCTCTGCTCTTCTATTTAATATATATATACAACCAATTTGCAATATCTTTAAAAAATTCAAAATTCATTATCACATATACGCGGATGACATCATGCTGTACATTCCTTTCACAATCCCTACGATCCCAATTCAACTATTAACAGATTGCTTTAAGGAATTTGCAACTTGGTTAGAAGACCACAACCTCTATATTAACCATTCCAAAACCGACATACTGATTGTAACAAAAAACAAATCTTATACCCCCCCTACCCACATTACATTTCAGAATCATGACATCCACATAAAAAATGAAATAAAATACCTAGGGGTGATACTAGATACACACCTTAGTATGAACACACACATAAGAAATACAACAAAGAAAATATACTTTAAACTCAAAGTATTAAAACAATTACGCCCTCTAGTCCACCTGTAAGACTTCCTAAGCATCATTCAAGCCATTATCACACCACATTTTGACTTCGCCAACCTCTCCCTATTAGGCACAACGAACCAAAACATCAAAAGGCTCCAATTGGCTCAAAATGCTGCAGCCAGAACCATAATGAAGGTACACCCTTTTGAGCACATATCACCCTATCTAGCCAAACTACACTGGCTCCCCATTCAATGTAGAATAAACTATAAATTAATAATAACCACCTTTAGAGCATTAAATAACACTGCCCCAGCAACCCTAAATAAACTACTCACTAAAGACACACCCCAATCTGCACATAGAAGAGGCAACGCCAATAAAATAAGGATTCCAAAAGAATTCACAAAGACCAAAAAAACAACCAATAAAAAAGCATTCTCCCATGCAGCCCCTATACTCTGGAACTCTCTACCTGATGAAATCAGAGCCTTAACCGACCTTAAAGACCTACGCAAAAACGTAAAAACTCACCTTTTTTATCTCCCACTACGGTCCAATGGCAAACTCTCAACTTCAAAATGAAAAGGGATAATCTATATAACACACTGAAACCAATACCACAATGCCTCATGATATTTTGACCTTGACACTGTCTATGATGTTTATACTGTTGAACTCACTTTTACTAACTGTACATAGTTAATTGTACATAGTTCTACAAAATTTAAAAATGTAATAGTTAAAAGTTTAATTGTTAATGTACATAGTTCATGAAATGTTCAATGTAAAAACAGAAATGCCTTTCTGTCTCCTTAACTGTTATATGTAAACCGCACCTGATCATCGGAAGGTTGCGGTATATAAACGTTTGTTAAATAAAATAAATAAATAAATAAATAAATTGTGCAGGAAACATTCCTCCCATTCCTTCCAGAGACGCTCAGCTACCTCTGTTTTCCATAGGAGGAAAACATTGGCCTGCCATCCTGTCCAGTCTTTCCGCCCCTTAAAACCCTGAGGATGCCATGGTCATGGTCCGCCAGCACTATGGGTTTAATCTCCATCTCTCCAAACTGGCCAGATCATGCCCAGATAACTAACAGGTAGTCCAACTGGGAGTATGTTTCTGTTTTGGGTGAGTAATATGTATACTCCCTGCTATTTTTATTCTGCACCCTCCAAAGATCTACCAGCTACCATGTTTTTATGCATTCCCTAAGTTCCTTCCCCTCCCATTTATGGAGCTTTCTATTGTAATTAGACCTGTCCAGTTCCCCGAGCATTCAGTTCATATCCCCCCTACCACCCATTCCCCTTTGGCCACCCTCGCAAAAGTTGCTACCCAGGTTCTAAAAAAGGAGCCTTTGTTGCCATTGGGGACATACATACATACATACCATACATACATACATACCACATACATACATACATACATACCATACCACCCAACCCTGATTGTCCCCACCTGTGTTATAGAACACAAATGGGGCACGTTTGTGGATTAATGGGGCACATTTTGAGCTAAAGACCGAATAATGCACCTGCTCAAATCCTTTTCTCTTAAGCTTTTTGTGTTCCATCATCGTTAGGTGTGTCTCTTGGAGTAGGGCGATTAGTGTGCAGTGGTATGTTTTTGGTTGGCCGTTTGAGGTCATTTTGTGGGTAGATGCTGGTTAGCCAATAGCATAGTGATTTCCTTTAAATTGGGCTGTACTTTGCCAGTGTGGTGGTTTGCAGAGAAGCTGATAGAGCTGCTTCGCTATACTGGACTTCACTTTGACGCTGACCATGAATTTGAATTGAATTGCAGTGGGTATGTTTGCTGGGTCACATTATGAAAGAAGAAGGCTTTTGTCTAGGTAACTTTTTGCGTCTTAAAAATTTGAGATGGGTTGTAGAAGGAAAATTGGATGATGTGAATGACTGTGGATGATAAGGTTTGAGGGGTTTATGATTATATAATTCTGTAGCTGTTGGTTTATTCTGAGTAAGTAGGTAATTTTTATCATTTGTAGGGTTTTTTTTGCAGATATAAGTGTTTAAAATGAGGGACACTTTGGGGTATGTTTACTAAACTGTGCTAATGTTACCGGCGAAAAGTACAGCGCTAACGTGAGCATGCCATATAAGGATGTGGGCATACCAGCGTTGAAGTAGCAATGTCTGATTAACGCGCGTCAAAGGGCGCCTTGTCAGGTATCGCGCGTTAAAGGACAATACATATTAAAGCTGTCAGCACATTACAAGCCTGACAAGGCACTGTATAAGGTGCCCAACACCCTAAGGCGCACCAAAAGGCGCCATATGAGGCGCCCCAGGTGAAGGCACTCTGTAAGGCACCTTATAAGGTGCCTCATAAGGTGCTGTAACCTAAAGTGCCGTATAAGGTGCCCTAAGGATGTTAAGGCGACCCAAGATATGGCGCCCAAGGGCAGTAAGGTGCCCCAAGTTGACAAGCATGAAATGTAAGGGCAAAAAACATATGTAACCCGAACACTGCTCAGAGCACCAAGGAAAAGGCAATGAACACGTGATGGAAGGAAGTAGAGGTGGGAGCTGATGGACCTGCCAAATCAGCGTGCAGCCTATGTGGCATCCAGTAAAGTGGACAAACATATCGGAGGCAGCTGTACCGATGCACAGGGTGTTGGCAATGTAAAGTGCAACAATGACAGTGGGTGGCAGAGGATGGGAATACGTGTCTCCACCAGTGGAGGCAGAGGTGGCAAGATAAGTGCAATGATAGGAGGACAGAGGCGTAATAGTGCCATGCAGAGCAGACACAGGAGAGGCAAGCATGAAGAGCCACAATGCAGAAATGAGTACCAGTGAAGGACATGGAGTAGAAGCCTGCATATGAAGGCAGGACGCCACACAGCTGACAGACACAAATAGACGGACAGAAGAATGGCTGTCAACTGTGATGTGGGTATTATGTGCTGGCAGCAGAGATCTGCAGAGATATGACTGTTACAGGAATGACAAGTAGTTGTGTAGGACAGACATAAAAAAAGGAGAACAAAGAGGAACCGAACACATAGCCACTGGGTTGAAAGTCAGTGCACAAACCAGTAGGCTACAACACCATGGTGAGTCCCACCTCAATGGCTGCGTACAAGAACACTGCAGGACACCACACACCCGCTGTGTGGCAGGATTCGGTAACCCCAACAGTAACCATGATGCAACGCACCTGTATAATAGCCGTCTACAGCACATATCACAGGCAGTACTTCAGGGTTGCCAACTGGCTCCAGATGCACCTGACAGGCCTGTGCCAGTCCTGGGCTTATCCCAATGCATGCATTTACATGTAGTTTCCATTTTTGTATGGAGTGTAATGGAGAAATGAGAACTACATATCTCTGCATGCAATGAGGTAAACCCAGGACTGGATCGAACCTGTCGGGTGCATCTGGAGCCAGTTGGCAACCCTACTGTAATTGGGATGAGAGCCACATATAAACACATACACACACACCATGAAATGTTATGCAGTGGAAACAGCATTCAAAAGAGCAAAGAACATAAATAGAAAGGGCGTTAGGGGCCGGCTTTGTGGATGGTCTGTGGACCAGGCCAAAATGGGGAATAGAACGGAAAAGGAGCACCTGAGAATTGAGCCTGCACACCAATGTGGCCCAGCCTACCGCCACAACAGCAATACCACTCCCGCTAGCAAACTACTCACATGGACAGTACAAAGAAAGAGCCATATGTAACAGCTAATATGAATCAGATAGGCTGCATAGACAGCACACTGTGGTGCACAGCGAAGAGACGAAAGGCTGTGTGGAGAGGTGAAGAAGCTGTAGACATTTCATGGTCAGGTCAGCAGAACACAAGAAAATAAAATTAAAGGAACATGTGGGAATTCAAACCTGCAACCTATGGTTTTCTAACACATGTCCATAACCACTACCTCAAACAACCACAGCAAACACAATGCAAACATGTTCCATAAAAGGGAATCTGTGTATGGAAACCCATAGCACACTGTGAGGTGGCAGATGGCTGCCACATAAACAGCTGCCACAGTACAAGGATGTGAGCACAGGCGGGCCATATACATCAGCAGTAAATCACTAAATACGTCTGTCAGTGTAGTCAAGCAGCAATAGAGACAAATGTGCGTCCAACATCGAGGTTTATCTATTTTACTTTATAAACATTCCGTATATACCGCCTTTCATGATATCAATGCAGGTTACATTGAACAAACTGAAAGTACATTGAACAGGGCAGCAACCCTCATGTCTCACAAAAGTCACGGGCCCATGTACAGATGAAGAGCAGGACAGATAATGTGCAGGAGCTACATGGTGTGTACCTTGCAGTAGCCCCCCCCCCCCCCCAAGGAAGCCTCACACTCCAAATGCTGTAGTCACATATGCGTGCATGTAGACAGTAGTCGGTGCATGATGAGGACCCAACACACAACAGGCATGTATTATCCACAAAAACATATGTGGCTGCCAATAGAGGACGCACAAACCTCAGAAAGCATACATAGCCAAATGTCAGCAAGTGTATGTTTTATTAAGTGCCGTCGAATCGGAGTCAACTCATGGCGACCCTCTGGATAGCTATCCCAAATTGTGTCCGGTCTTCAGTCAAGCGGCTCATTGTTGACAAACTGGTACCCATAGCTGCTGTTATTGTATTGATCCATCTCATTGCTGGCCTTCCTCTTTTGCATTGACCTTCTATCTCGCCAAGCATGATGTCTTTCTCTAATGATCTCTCTCTTTGCATGATGTGTCCAAAGTATGAAAGTCAAAGTCTTTTCATCTGAGCTTCTAAAGAAAGCTTAGGTTTCATCTCCTCTAGTACTGACTGGTTTGTTCTTCGGGCAGTCCACGGTATACACAGTATTCGCCGCCAAGTGTATAGACAGATATATGTATGTAACAGCTGTCAGATACTGCATTATTATAACAATCAAAGCGGCACAAATGGGATCAAAAACATTGGCTAAATGCAAAATGAGGACATGGTAACAGGTACAAGAGGCACATGTTCCCAGAGAATAAACCAAACAGAACCTCACAGACATGCAGGGATAGCACTATGCAGAAGGTATGCTGCAATGGGTGCTGCGGATATAGGATCCTCACACATATGTGACGGTACATGCAATGCACAAATGAAGAACCAAAATCGACACTCACACTGCCACACTGCAAAGGTACTGGTGAAATGTGAGCGGCGGAACGTCAGAGAATAAATAGGACTGTGCAGACATGCAATGTGTCGTTTGTAAATCAATGTAGAGCGGCATGTCTGGACAGTAACCAAACACAGGAACATGTACATAGAGGTAGTAACAAAGGACAAACATGGGACAGTAACCTACACAGAATACACACTGCTACATGCACTGGTGTACCAACATATTCAGTCACATGCACCGTGTAATTTGAACCATGACACAGTGCTGCCCCAGATTGCTGTTTGCCCTGGTGAGGGCAAACAGCAATCCAAGATGTTGGCACGCATCAAAGTGGTGTGGTGCCAAACAGCTTGTCATGTCCAAGGGCAGGTTAGCCAGACAAATAGAAGAGGACCTACACAATGTAGCCCCTGTGCCACACGTGTGGCTGTATGCTCCTGTTGATCCAAACAGATGATGATATCCTGTGATGCAGGTCACACACATGGCCCACACACATGAACACAATGTCAGATGGATGTACAACATACAGAGAGTATGTGAGTCCCTGCTGCGCACGTAAGGACCAGTACACAGTGTCCACAGTGTAAATGGTGTCTGCAACCATACATGTCCTGTTAACACTGCTCTTGAATTCCTGGGCATGCATAGCAAAGTATGACATATCAATGTGCCACAGTAATGCAAAGGTGATGTGTGTCACCTGCAATAAACACGACACCCAGTCATAGCACAGCAGCAACGGTGTGCTGGTCATCCCTATTATGTTCAAAGTAGCAGTCCAACAATAATCTCCATCATAGGCATGTGTCCCACTCGCATAGATCAAGCATCCTATGGCACCATCTCTCAGGTATCGTTGCATGGTGTTGCTGTGCCCTCCAACAGGTGGGAGATGGTGACTGCAGATGCAGTGTAGTGGATGTGCTGTGTGTGACCTCTGTCCTGTGATAAAAGAAGGAGAAACGCCATCATGGTATGCTGCACAGAACATCAGGGCACATGACAGGGAGTCAAACATCAATATGTATGTAATAAAACGTCAGACATGCAAAGATTACATGATAACAACACACAACACAGTGCATGTTGGGGACATTCGGAAATTGTACCGCAGACAAGGGTGTCACATGGACTTGGTCATGTCCATGCCCATGTCACACAGGTGGCTCAGAGCTCCACCTCATGTCCATCAGCGTTGGTGCACAGAGACCCTACAGAAAAGATCAAACAAACAGCAAAAAACAAACATGTAAAGGATGATGTCAGTCCCAAAAGATCCAAGGTGATTGTCCCCACAGAACATTTACCTGTATGTCAACCTACCCCAGTCTCCTGCATGTTGAATGATGTACACACAGCCGCCACTGCAACACAGCACCAGGCAGGTCACAAAGCATATCCTGGGGATTGAGAAACACAAGTGAAACATACATATGTCATGATGGAACTGTGCAACACACACGGCACCCTGACTTTCTCTCCTCTCATGTCCTCATAGATCCTTTACAGTCTGTTTTTTGTGCCTTGACACTCTACCGAAATGTCTCCTGCCAAAGTCTCCAGTGACTCCCTCCAGGCAAAATCCAAGGACCTGTACTCTGTCCGCCTCCATCCTGACCTCTCAGCTGCCCTCGACAACGTTGACCACAACCTTCTCCTTGATACTGTGTCCTTGCTTGGCTTTAAGGGCTGTGTACTATCCTGGTTCCCCTCCTTTCTCTACCATCACTCTTTCAGTGTGTGTTCTGGTGGCTGCTCCCCCTCTGCTACCCTGCTCCCACCTGTTGCACCACAGGGATATGTCTTGGGTCTGCCTCTTTTCTGTCTCTATACCCAGTTCCTTGGTGCGCTTATCCCCTCCCATGGCTTTCAGTACCATCTGTATGCTGATGACTCCCAAATATACCTCCCCATGCCGGAACTCTCTCTGGCAATCCAGATCCCGATCTCTGCTAGCCTTTCTGACATTGCTGCCTGGATGTCTCCCCGCTGCGTGGAACATGGCTAAGATAGAACGTCTTATCTTTCCCCCTACAACCTCCCCTCCTTTTTCAGTCTCTGTGTATAGCTTGGTACTCCTTCCTTTCTCCTCGGTCCACAATGTAGGGGTTGTCATTGACCCCGCTCTCTCTTTCTGCACACATATCTATCTTGTAGCTAAGGCCTGCCATGTCTTTCTATATAACAGGAAAATCCCCCCTACCTCTCTGAACACACAACTAAAACGGTAATCCACTCCGTAATCACCTCTCATCTTAACTACTGTAACCTACTCCTTGCTGGTCTCCCTTTGAATCATCTCTGTCTGCTTCAATCTATTCAACACTCCGCTGCACATGTAATCATCCGCCAGCCTCGTCATGCCCATATTACTCCTCTTGTCAGGTCACTTAATTGGCTCCCTATCAATGTCCACATCCAGCTCAAGTTTCTCCTGCTGACCTATAAATTCATTCACTCTGTGGCTCCTCAGTACCTTTCGTCTCTTATCTCTACTACTACTACTACCGAGCATTTATATAGCACCACCAGTCGTACACAGCGCTGTACAAAAACATGTAACAGACAGTCCCTGCTCATCAGAGCATACAATCTAATCAATCCCCTTATATCCCCCATCGGTAACTCCACACGTCTAGGCAACTGTCCCTATCTATGCCCCGCTCTCCCACTGTTAACTCCAGAGTACACGTCTTTCACCTTGCTGCACCCTACGCCTGGAACAAACTACCTGTGTCTGTACGCCAGGCACCTTCTCTAACCATCCTCAAATTCCGTGTAAAAGCCTATCTGTTCGCATCCCCCTACTAATCTTGACTCTCCAAATCCCCTTCCACCTGCTGTTTTACCTTGCTGTCACCTTCTGTGTTGGGTTCTGACTAGATTGTAAGCTCTGATGGTCAGGGATTGTCCCTTATATGTCTGTGCAACGCTGCATAAGACTGGTAGCACTATACAAATGCTCATTAGTAATAGTAGTACTGTATATACCCAAATGCATTTGCCAACATATGCAGTATTTGCATGAGAAGAGCTCCTCAATCAGCTGGGGCCTGATTGCCATGCCCTCACATGTGTCACCACGGGCACGTACAAGACGGCACATAGGATCCTCTTCCAGATCCTCATTAATTTCGACTGGGATACCGTGCCTGAGAGCAATGTTGTGCAGGATGCAACAGGCCAGAATGATCTGTACCACAGTCATGGGTTGGTATTGTAAGGCCCTGCCAGTCGTATCCAGACACCTGAAGTGGCTTTTCAAAATGCCAAAGGTGTGCTTGATGACTGAGCCGCTGGAGGCATGGGCCTCATTGTACCTCATCTCTGCACGTGTCTGTGGTAGATGCACAGGGGTCAGCAACCAGGGACGACACCCATATCTGGCATCACCTGCAGAAAGAAATGTGGAAAGTTAAAGCAGGAGCTGATGTCCACACACATGCACACAAGCATGTATGTGCAAACCAACAGCACATAAAAGACTGACAGAAACATATGACGTCACATGATGCCACACAACAGCTATGCACCAGCATATGGAGGTGTGAGACACAGAACACAGGGGAGGGTTGAGGAGGGCAATACACATCATCTGTAAAGACACCAAACACATGACCAAACACTTGTAGCCAAAAGGTAGTAGCACCATTTGTGAACACATCAGCCAGACACATACCAATGCACTCTGGACAAGGGCAGAGATGCACACCTGTGCAAGCATGTGAGGGCCATGATACTGTCCACACACAGCAGGTGGTAGAGGAACATGCACCTGAGTATCCCAGACAGGATGGCAGAGACAACACTACACTGTTGATATACATGACACATACATGTGTGTTGTAACGTGCCAACACAAATCAGACAATGTGAAATGGCCAAAATGGTCAGAGGTGAATGTGCCCCCAACACACAGCACCGCAGGAAAGAAGACCTGGTAGCAAATCCAAACCACCCTCCCCCTTAGAACACACACACAGAGACACACACACACAACTAGCGACACACCACAAAGACAGACATGTGCGCATATGGTTACTTAGAGGAACAGCATGTGCATGTCTGAGATGCGAAATACCCACCCAGCAGTACACAGTCCTCATATTGTCCGGCCTCAAATTTTCCAAATAGTGCTGAGTGATGCAGGATATAGGAGTCATGGGTGGTCCCTGCAAACCTAGGAACCACATTCAGAATATGCATATTTGCATCACATGCAACCTGAACATTCAGGGAATGGTAGTGTTTGCTGTTGTGGAACACTGCCTCCCTTTCTCTGGGCGGGACCAGGGCAACATGTGTGCAATCAATAGCTCCCATCACGTCTGGTATCCCCGCAACCTGTTCAAAGGCCTGGTTCAGGGTCCCTCACTGTTGCCTATTGGGAATTGCAATGTAATTCCTCACCCGGCTGACCATGGCCTGCAGTACCTGGTGGAGATAGTGTGAGAAGGTGGGGCAGCTCATCCCACCCACTGCGGCCAAAGATGACTGAAAACAGCCAGAGGCAAAGAAATGTAGGGCACCCAGGAGCTTGACCAAATCCAGTATGGCATGTGACCAACCAGTCAGGGGCTCGAGGTCAGGTCTTAGATACTCAAAGAGCTCCCTAATAGCCCCTGTGCTCAGACGGTAGAGGGAGATGACCTGGTCCTCACGCATGTCCTGGAGCTGGGCCCTGTGCCTGTAGAGATGAGGCTGGTGATGACACACCTAGGCACGCCTCCTGCGCTGTGCCGGCACATCCCTGGCTTGCATAGCCCCCACAGCTGCAGATCTGTGTTGCAGCAGGACTGCACCCATGCCCTGTGCCACAGCACCATGGACACCATCTCCCTCATCAGGCAACCGCAGCTCAGGCACACCCCCCAATGCACATGCAGCTATGACAAAGTTTGCCATCATGGACAGCAGATAGGAAAGAGACAGAGGGTTAATATGTTGTAGGGGGTGACAAACAATCAGAAGAAACACCCTACACCTCGCCTACTCTACAACTCACCTACTGTCATGAAGTGGGTATCAATAAAGATGCAAAACTGAAAAGAAACCCTGTTTCTCAGAGAAATCTAGATGTGCAGTTACCTCAAGGCACAGCTAGAGGGGGCAGGAGTGATCATACAGGAGCTAATGAGCCTAAGAGAGCTAATGACTTGCACCTGGGAATGAGCCCAGGAGTTTCAAAGGAAAAATTCCTTTATAAGCAGAAGCTGAATGCTAGCAAAGGAGGAACATCTCTATTGGAAGGAACACCTCTATTGAGAGGAACACCTCATGGAGGAGGAACACCTCTATTGAGAGGAACAGCTCCCAAGGAAGGGCAGAACTGGAACCGGATCCAGAAAGGAGGAACACCTCTATTGGGAGGAACACCTCTAAGGAGAGGACAGAGAGAAGGAACAACTCTGAGGGAAGGAGCAGCTATAAGAGAAGGAGAAGGACTTGGAGAAAGAATCCTACCTGAGCAAGCCCAAAGGAACAGAGTTCACAAAGGTGGAGTTCAGAAGGGCCAGGCTAAGTGAGCAGCTGTTCAGAGGGAGTCTGCTGGAGAAAGCACTAAGGCTAGAGAGTGTGCCACTCCCTGTTCCCACAACGTTCCTGATTCAAAAGCAGAGAGACGTATCCAGAGAACCAGAGAGATAGGTTTGAAGGAAAGCCTGCAGTCTCTGGGAAATACTAGTCAAGTTTTACCAGGCACCAAAGGAAAAGCAATTTCTGACACAGCTAAGTTCTTACTGAAGCACAAAGTTGAATCCACACCAGGTTTTACCAAGCTGCCAGAAAGCACAGCCCTGCCTAGAGCCTGTCGGCAGAGAACCTGTTGCAGGAGAAACGTTTCTGGGAGAGAAAGCTCCACGGATTCAAACCACAGAGGCTCCAGGTATGAAAGCTTTATTCATGATACTGAATGCTTAACTCCTAGAGGCACTGCTAAAACAAATGCTCAGTTTGTAAGGAAGAAGAAACCAGGGTGGTTTCAGAAAATTCCCAGAGAACTTAAAACACAGTCTTATTGGAGGCAAGAGCCTAGGGACACTTCACGTAGACCTGTAGCAGACAGGGACAGTGACTACTCTGAGGATGAATGCAGTGGAGCAGAATCCATGGAAATTGAATATATAAATGCTGTTCCCATTCCTCCACCAGAAGAAATGGATTGTGGTTTGTGCATGGCCACGAGCCTAGAATCTGTAGCCACTGTATAACTGAGAAGAAGTTTGTTTAATTCTTATTGTGCTGGAATGAAGTGAATTCCTCTGATTAACCCTTGCACTAATTGTGGAGATTAACAATTAGTCAGCTTGTTAATACTGGTACCTTTTGAAACAAAGGACATTCTTTTGATTTCTCAATGTCTTATTTGAACCCTTGCACAGACGGGGAATAAAGCCTTGTTTTCCCTACACTTGGTTTTATTATTGAGCTCTCATAGGAAGCTGGAAATAAGTAAGACCATTTCGCCATTCGTGGACCTTACATTTCATCACGCTCACTAAATAATTTCTATCGTGGAGCATGCCCATACTTCGAATGCTCACCAGGGGATGCCCTCACGACACTACTCTTCCTCTTGCCTGCCCCTACCTCACTTGCTCCACTCCTCACCTACTGTACACCTCGCCTGTTCTTCACCTCACCTGCTCCACTCCTCACCTACTGTACACCATACCTGCTCTTCACCACGCCTGCTCTTCACCTCACCTGCTCTTGACCTTGCCTGCTCTGTCTCTCGTCTACTCAAAACCCTCGGCCTGCACCACGTGTCCAGGGCTATTTATGCATTTCCAGCTGGGGGCGTGGCTGTGCATGCGTTGCGCACATGCAGCGAAATGTTTGGGGCATCTGCGTGCATTGTGCATGCTCAGACCACGTGCATATGCGGTGTGCATGGAACCCCACATTGCGCACACGCTGTAAGTGTCTGACCGAAGGACATGCACATGTGCTGCGCATGGTTCTGCGAATGCCGTGTACGGACACAGCATATGCACCATGCAGGTGTGGTGCACACATATGCGGTGTCTCTGTGCGCCATGTGCCATGCATGTGCAATGCGAGCAGCATCCTGCATGGAACCATGCACAGCTTGCGCATGTATGCACATTCTGCGTATGCAATGCAGGACGCTGCTCGCATTGCACATGCGCAGACCACGTGCATACTGTCAGACGGCTGCCTGGGTGAGAATGTTCACAGTCTTGGCAAGTGCATATATCAATATGATTGGCAAGGGATTGTGGGCAATGCAGTCCATTCACACCAGACACAGCTGCTCACAATAAAGAGTTGTGCTTGAGGGTAAAGCCAATAAGATATTTATTTATGGGGTTATTTCTCCCAACACAGATATGCTTGGTAGCACATAAATCAGGTTACTTGCTTTCAGTGTTAAACTTGTAAAAACAAAATCAGGAAAACAACCTTTAAACTTGTCAGGCAATCAAAGCAAAAGAATAAAGACCTGGTTGGTAACAAACTGGTCTTTTCTGTAGGCTTTAGCTAATATTCTCTTAGCAGTGTATCAAACAACAAACAAGATCCACAAAGAAGGGAAAAACTGTTCTTTTCAGGTTAACTTCTTATATCTGCCCACATAGATTCAGAAGTGATTCTCTCAGAGCTCACAAGCAATTAGGTAAGGCTCAATTGCTAACAGTTATCCAGCTGAAACCCCTTAGCTGGCTTGCTTTCTACTGTGTGGGTCAAATCCTGCTTCAGGAGCTTTCCTGAGTAGATTAAAGAACAAGTTTGTATTTCTTTGTGATGGTTGCTGTACTTTATAACAGAAAATTACCAAAGGAGTTTAGACAGAGAGCAGTCCATATAAACACATTCTTCATCTGCAATCATTCCCCCTTCTTCAACAAGCATGGGTTTAATATCATGGATTGGCACAGATGAATCTCCCAATGGAGCCCTTTCAGGAGAATACTTGTTTCCCTGCTGTCTTTCAAGGTTATAGCTAGGGCATAGATCAGTGTTCATACCTGAGCTTCCATTGCTGTTAGAGTTCCTCTCTATATAGCCTGGCCAGTATGTAGTCCAGTTCTTATGCCCAGCCTTCCAATCCAGATCCCTGGACACTGGATCTCTCTTCACATACCTTCCGGCAAGGGTCCTAGGGTCCCTTCCACGTGCAGCCGTCTCCCTCACAGGTACCCTCTGGAGATTCCTAGCTCTGCAGCACCATTCCTCTGGCTTTCCCCAGTCCAATGGTGTATGCTGGCCCTTGGAATGCCTTCCAGTATACGTACTGCTCTGGACTCCTTTAGACCTCTCAAAGGCTTTTCTCTTCTTTCTTCCAAAGACTTTCTTGCCCTCTGTGTCCGTCCGGTTTGGCTTCTGCTTCTGATGATCCTTCAGATGAAACTGAGGATAATTCTCTGGATATCCAAGGTGATCATGAAGATGATGATCTGTAGAATAAACTCTACCTTTATTCTGCTTAGATGAGTGCTCCTCCCTAACACAGCACAGCTGTGCTGAATCAGGCCCTGCCCTTTGAGATGAGTGCTTAGGGATTACCTCATAGCCCTCCTGATTGAACACACGTTTCCCCACTTCAGCTCCTCTAATGGCTGTTGGAAACCTGGTGCATTCTGGGACTGGTAGTCTTTTATGGGGAAATTCTGTTTTCTTATTTCTACCAGAACTGACAGGTTGCTTGTTCAGAGTCACTTCACCTTTTCTATAGCTCCTTCCTGAGCTATGATAAGCTTCCTTATCACAATACATGGCATGTGCTTGCACCACACCTGCACGGCATGTATGCCGTGTCCATATGTGGTGTTCGCGGAACCACATGCAGCACATGTGCACGTCCTTCGGTCAGACACGTACAGAGCATGTGCAATGTGGGGTTCCGCGCATGCTGCATATGCACATGGTCTGCGCATGTGCAATGCACACAGATGCCCCAACATGCCACTGTGCATGCGCAACATGCGCAAGGCCGCACCCTCAGCCGGAAATGCATAAATAGCCCTGGACACATGGTGCAGGCCGAGGGGTTTGAGTAGGCGAGAGACAGAGCAGGTGAGGTGAAGAACAGGAGAGGTGAAGAGCAGGTGAGGTGAAGAGCAGACGTGGTGTATAGTAGGTGAGGAGTGGAGCAGGTGAGGTGAGGAGCAGGCGAGAGGCAGAGTAGGTGAGATGTAGAGTAGGTGAGTGGCAGATGAGGTGAGTGGCAGAGTAGGTAAGGGCTGGAGTAGGTGAGGGGCGGAGTAGGTGAGGGCTGGAGTAGGTGAGGGGTGGAGTAGGTGAGTTCCAGAGCAGGCAGGGGAGAGTTGGCGAAGGGTAGAGTTGGTGAGAGATGTGTGACAGGCAGGGAGACGAGGGTGAGAGCAAGGAGATGCAACAAAGGGACCCAACAGGAGGGGAGGTCAGGGGAACACCTGGCCAGCCGTCCCCAGAAGCGGGATGGGTGAGCCTGAGGTGGAGGTTGCAGGCCCGTTGGGTTTGTCCCAGCACACGCAGAAGCAGCCTGAGAGGCCACAAACTGCTAAGCGTAGGCGAGAAGCCAGTGCTTGTGGAGGATAGGAAGAGGGCCCTCAGATTCAGGCAGCAGGAGAATCACATCCAGCTGGCCAGTGTACTAGAACTTTATGAGATACTGTATGGGCAGCTGAGCTCACATACAACAGTGAGCACATGGATCCAGGTGTGGGAAGAGGTCCAGGAGGCTGAGGCCCAGGCCAGGGGACCACCCAGGGACCTACGCAAGAGATTCAACGACATAAAGCGTGGGGTCCATGCCCACATGATGACCGAGAGACAACATGCTATGGGCACTGGTGGGGGTGGCCCCTTTGTCTCCAGCCTGACACCCCTGGAGCAGCAGTTGGCCGAACGTCTCGGCCCGGTCTACCTGCATGGACTGTCCCCAGCATTCAACACGGCACATCCACTGACAGGTAGGTCTGAGATATGCATCACACATACAGCTAACGACCCAGCACATGCTGGGTCAGCCTCAGGGGGGTGCGGGCCCATGTCCTGAGATCGTGTGGCCCAACAGAGGCACAGGAGGCCACGGAAGCAGCAACAGTTGCCTAATGTGTTTCCAGGATGGCTCGGACATGTACCTGGGGGTGTGTCCCAAACATTCACAGTGATGGACATAGTATAGCAATGAACAGGCCAATATTGGCAGTGTGTGACCAGTGTCATCCGTGACAGCAACCAGGTACAGAGAAAGGATACTGAGAACTGGTGGAAACTGGTTACTGGCCCGAAAGGACCTCGGTCTGGCCCAGTAAGGGGTATCAAAGAACATGGACACATCCAGAAGAAAACAGGTGAACAAAATTGATCATATAACCTGCACTAAACAAAATCAGGTAGTAACACGTAAGACAGGTAACAGAGGACAAAAGCCCTCAGCCAGACTCCCACAAATACAATCTGAGAGCAGGAGCACCTCATAGAACACCATGACGGTGCCTTACCTCAATATATGTTCAGAGTGCCATCAATGGTCCTAACAACCTCTGTACCGGGGCATGCAACATAAACCATACCTGGATACTACTATTGGTAATTAGTATGGTGAAAAAGAGATACCTAGGTCAAAAGGCAGCATAAACAGGTAGCATCACACAGGATACTCTGACAGCAACAAGCAACATACAATGAGGCAAGAAAAACCAGGCACAAACACCACCAAAATGGCTGTGAACAGGAGACCCAACACCAGATGTCTCGCGAATCAGCATCCACAGGGAGCTCTACATGCAACACGCTGCATTTCAGAACCGCTGAGGTAGACAAGTGCAAGACTGTGTCCTGGCCACGGTACAGTCTGCTATCCTGGCTGAAACATGCTATCACCATTAGCCGCAAACAGCCTGCACCTATCTGCCTCAGTGGTACTGAGATTCATTGTGTTGCATGTAGAGCTCCGTGAAGAAGCTGATTGGAAAAACACCTGCTGTCGTTGCTTTTGTGGACAGCCGTAGTTCATGTTTGTGAGCTTTGTGTTCCTGCATCATCGTATGCTACCTGTTGCTGCTTGTTTTGACTGCTTGCTGCTGCCTGTTTCTACTGCCCTGTGGGCTGGGTGGGACACAACAACAGGAGTACGTACCATAGCACCAGGATGACTAACTGTAATGAGGTCTAAGGCCTCCTGGGGATAGGGTAGATCTGTGAAACTGCAACAGGAGCAACTACCATAACACCAGGATGACTAACAGACCTCTGTAATGAGGTCTAGGCCTCCTGGGGATAGGGCAGATCTGTACACTCCAACAGGAAGAACTACCATAACACCAGGATGACTAACAGACCTCTGTAATGAGGTCTGAGGCCCCCTGGGATAAGGCAGATTTGTACACTCCAACAGGAGCAATTACCATAACACCAGGATAAATAAAAGACCTCTGTAAGAAGGTCTGAGGCCTCCTGGGGAGGTGATCTATCTGTAGCAGCACAGTGATAGGTGGCGGATATGGTATGTTGTGGTGAATGGCGCTTTACCTTATGGTGTGGAAACCCATCCGCTGTCTAGGCTGAGGCCGCATCATAGGGTGCCTTAGATTATGGTGTCTTCTGCCATGCCACGCTCTGAGGCACCTTAGGGTACAGGACTAAGGTGAGGATGTTTTTTGTTTGACCCACAGATTGCAGAGATGTTTCTGACTGTTACAGGCATGGAAAATTCTGCCTCAGACATGCTTCTTGATGTTGGAGCACTGAGGAATTGAACCCATGAACACTGACTGGGAATTCATTGTATTGACCAGTGTGCTATGCCTCTATGGCTTATTATTATAGCAATGGCTGGCTACACAACAACTGCAGGTCACCGCACAAACTTTCTGCTGTGCTTACCGGGATAGGGTAAACCCACAGCTAAGGCACTTTACAGGGCACCTTAGGTTAGGCAACAGAGGTGAGGGTTTTTTTTGCCTGGCAGCACTGATTTCAGAAATGTGTCTGACTGTTACAGGCATAAAAGGGTCTTTCTTAGTCAGTCTTACTCAAAGGAGCCCACTGATGGATTGAACCCATTACCTCTGCCATGGAAGCCATTGTAGTAACCATTGTGCTACATCAATATGCCTTTTAGCATACCAATGGGGGGGATGTGTGGATGTCCATGTATGCCACCGCATCCCAGACCCTGAACCCAGGCTCCCACCTAGCTGTACAGTGGATGGCCTGGGACTGCACACAACCAACACCGACAGTATATGGGCATGTCAGCATGGCAGGGGGGGTGCCAGCAGTGGCAGCACCTGCCTGCAGTGGACCAAGGTCATGACCTGTCCCAGTGTGCCATGCACAGTGCAATAAACAAGGTCCGTCTAGAAAAGAGCAACTGTAGCCCCAGGGACTGCACTGCCTCTGTGGCAACAGTGTGATGCAGTACACATAGCCAGTGTATCTTGGAGCAGAGGGTCACAGGTTCATGTCCCAGCTGTGGAACCTGCAATGCATGCCCTTACATTTTACCCTACTTTGCAGATACAACATCAACATGTGTAATCCCAAAAGCATCAGCCAACAGGGGTACAAACATCCACACACACAGGCCCCACTAACCAAAACACCATGGAGAGTCTGGCTGTTTGCACTGGCTCGGAGCAGCAGTTATTAGCAGAGCCCACAACTAGCTCTTGAACCCCTTAGCAATGCCTGCACTGTGATCAGGACCAGTGTGACTGTCATGTTTGCCAGCCACCCCCATCTTTGCCCAATGCCGCAATAGGAGTGGGTGAGTGCATGTCCATCCATTGCGGTGTGGCATCCTACTCTGCACTGGGCCCACAAAACATACATTGTTGCCAGCGCCAGCCTGCAAATCTGCATACTGAGTAGAAAGGTATTGTGGGTATGGCCCAGAGAAGGTGGACCAGGCAGGATGCGACTGCAGTGGGGGTAGGGCAATGGCTTGGACATTGCAGTGCCCAACCACCACCTGCATGGACAAGGTGGCCACGGCATGTCTTGCTGTTAGGACACCCTCACACTGACCATGGCCCGGCTATGTTCCCACATAGTGCTACATAGTATTTGTCTCAGGCGATATATGTGTGCATTTTCTCTCTGGAGGGCCAATCACTGGAGCACCTACCGGTGTCTGTGCTGTACAACCCAGGTCTGGGTGCGCATAGTTCCTCTGTGAACATGCAATATAAACTGGCTAGCAGGCTGTCTGAAGTTAGTTTGTGCATGGCTGGAACACCTGGTGGGGTGCAGCAGGTACAGTCTGACTGTCCCTGCTGACGGTGAATGTTAGACCATAGTTGGGGGCTGCAGAGGCTCCTAGTGCTACTGTTGGTCTGCCAGTGTCCTAGCAACAGGTCCAGATCTGGTCGGACCCCCTGATGACATCCACAACCTAAGGTACCCCAAGGACTGTAAGATGCATCAGGTTGACAGACATGAGCTGGAAGGCAGAAGCACAGAGGAAGGGCAATGAACAGGTAGTACAGTGCCTCATCCTATCTACTGTAGTGTGCACAGTACTGTGGTGCTACGCGTGCTGCAGACACAGCGCTCACAATACTGCGTGTGACGTTTGTTTGGGACATGTGTTGTTATGCGCCATAACCTGTCCACATAGCCTAAGGCACGTACGAACATCTGTAACGTCACATGTGTTATTGTGCATGCTGCATGTCAGCGGCTCTGCAACATGTGTTCTCCGCAACATGCGTATGACGTAACACGCGTATGCCGCAATACTGCATCATAACGTAATTTGTATAATTTAGCAGACAGGATGGCCACTTGGTGGAACATATTTGCATTGTGCTTGTTGTGGTTGTTTGGGATAGTGGTTGTAGATGTGCATTGAGCCACCATAGGTTGTGGGTTTGATTCCCACAAGTTCCTTTTCCTTTCTTTTCTTTTGTTCTGCTCACCTTACCATACAGTGGCAGCAGCTTCGTCACTTTTCCACACACCCTTCCTTCTCTTCACTGTACACTTCAGTGTCCCCTCCATGCAGCCTATCCATCACATCATATGGTCCCTTTCTTTGGGTTGTCTGGTTGGGCAGTTGGCTCAGTGGTTTGGTATTAGTGTCAATGAGCTGTGTTGGGCTCTTCAGTGTACTGGTTTGATTCCCTCTTACTCCTTTTTGGATCTCTTGCCCATTTTGCCCTTATACACACACCATCCACATGGCTGGCCCTTCAGACCAGCTTCTGATGCCCTTTCGGTTTAATATGTTTACTTTTCTGCATGCTGTTTTCACTGCACACCATTTCATGGTGTGTGTGCATGTATTTCTTTGTGGCTTACATCCCACTTACAGACTGCGATATCAGCTGCCTGTGGTCTATGGACTTACACCTACGGCTTCGTTTCTTATGTGGCACCATGTCTACACATCCCTTAGCGTGTCTTCTACTGTCTGTGCGACTTTGATTGCAATCCCTTTGGACATGCTGCTGCTTTCCTTTGGCTGTGATGTTAACACGCGGTAACCCAGGGCGCCCTGTACTGCATATTACATGGCCAGGGCGCCCTGTACCACGTGTTACCGGTCCAGGCTTGCCTTAATGCTGCACCACCCACTTCTTTATTTGGGCATCCGTAACATTACCGGGGCACTTAACGATGGTAACATTACCGCGCTTTAGTAAACATACCCCTATGTAACATGTGAGTTTGCCCATGCTCCGCCCAAACTCTGCCCCAGAACACACCTATATGTGGATTGCATAAAAGGATGCACCTTCGTATCATAACATATACTTTTTTGCACTTAACCTCGGGGGAAATTTTATAAAAGCCCTTTTCCATGAAGAAAAGAGAATTTTATATGTGGGAAAAGTTTATAAAATTATTCCTATAAAAGATCAAAGTGCAAAGGAGCTGCATATTTGCTTTTTCAGTGTCATTTATTATTGGTATTTTTACCCACTTGCTGAAAAGTCAATCCTTCTCTTGGACTTTCCCTTACATCCGATGTATTTATCTGATACATCTTGTTTTATTACTCTCCTTCCTAATTTTACTTCTGCCAGTTTGACTATCTCCATCCTCAATAATCTAACCTATTTTTCACTTTTTGCAAAATTCCTCAGTAAGTTTCAGCTCTAACTAGCCTAATCTTTATTATACTTCCTGTATTTCATGTGCGGGATGACTCACCCTTCCTGCCCCAGTTTTGTTTCTTTAAGAAGCAACCGCTCTTCCTAAAATCATGCCCTGCTTCTTCCTTTCTATGTGATCCTTCAAACCAGCTCCTTAAGTCTGCTCAAGTTACCTTTCACAAAGTTTGTCTTATTTATTTTGCTGCCAAGTTTGCCCTTCTTTCCAAAGAAGTACAATATGAGCTCTTCTATTTTAAGAGTAACTTTGAAAAGCAATCTACCTGGCTAAATTGACTGAGAGTTGCCCAACCTTTCCTCAGGGAGATCGACAGTACATGTACTTCTAACCACTGGAGAAAGAAAACAAGCCGGGTCAGAATTAGGTTAGGCAAGGCCACAAGAACAGCAGGTTCAAATCTTTATGGATAATCTTTCCTGGGTGATTTTGGTGCAAAGTCCATGGAGAAATGTACCCCCAGACTTTGCACTTTACTGCAAAGTTTTGAAACTTGCCCCTTTTATGATTGCTTTCCATTGAGGATATAAACTACCTTTAGACTTTTAGCTGATAGCTCCCCATTAGTGAAGATCAGCTCCAAAAGACATTTCATCCTAGTTAAAGTCTCCATTTTCACCATCAAAGGACCATCCCAAAAAGCATGCATTCCCGAATCCATGATAGGAAGCCTATGATTTGCCATATTGTTTTTGTGGCAGATGGGCAGTTGAAGAGACCTATAACCTCTACACGTGCCACTTCGTTTATTTAATAAGTTGTAACACTGCAGAGATAGGGACGACCTTTCCACAGTGCAGCTCCAGCTGTATATGCTAATGATGCATCTGTTTCCTCTCTGAATGAGCAGAACATTGCTCTAAAGTGTGATACCTGGGGAGTGCTGTCTGTCGAGCAGGAAACACCTTGAACATACTAAATATCGCCATTCCACTTCCACATTTAAACCTCTTTCAGAAATATTAATTTCTGAAAATCCAAAACTCTTCACGGTAACTTAGTAAGCATCATCACCCTTCAGGCCAACTCTCACATGTTCCACAATTCTCCATGTAAAATCTCAAAAAGAATAATTATGTTGTAGACAGTGTTTCACTATTGAGGCTTACAAATTTCTAGGGTGTGTTCAGCTTCAATGCTCGACTAGACATACTTCATCTTTAAGTATGACCAATACGGGGAGCGTTTTCACCTGCTGTCCGGTTCCAGTGGAGGAGAGGAGGCTGGTTCTGTGGCTGGCGGCTCTGCGGGCACTCAGCTGATGTCACCATCCGGTCCTTCTATATATTTTGATTTTGCACGGCGCTTAGCCGTCGGCGCGTTTCCAAGGGGTGCGTTTCAAGGGGGTTGTTTGGCCCCTTGAGAGCCCCTTTGGAGCCAGTTTGGTGCCGTTTGGTGTCAGTTGAGTGATATGCCAGGCGGCAAGCGCAAGATGAAGCCCTCAGCCGACGAATCTCAAGCGGGAGCAATTGAGAAACATCTGGTCTCCACACCGCGACCCGCCGTTTCAGGTACTGTGCCTCTTGTTCCTGCCACAGAGGGTGCGAGTTTAAGCTCAATTGAGCGTACCCCACCGCTCCCTCCTGGCTTTCTTGAAGTGTCTGGGGATGCCTCTTCTGTAGTGGTGCAAAAATTACCTAAAGAGGTTTCGTGGAGTCGTCCTCCCCTTTCAGTGACTTTACCCGCAGCTTCCTCAGTTTCTTTATCGGATGTTTGGACTGTAGTCTCCCGCACGGAGCATATGCTCTTAGAGACTGTTCCAAGTTTGTGTCAATTCACAAGGGATTCTGTGCAAAAATTTCAATCTTTGGATTCCCAGATCGGAGCCTGTGGCTCGGCTCTGGCGAAACTAGAGCCTCAAGTTAGTAAGTTTTCGAATTTTACAGCTTCTCATGCTAAAGATAGTTTTCTTTTGCATCAGAAGCTGGAGAATCTGGAAAACTTAGCTCGTAGAATGAATCTCCGTGTACTGAATTTTCTTACATGCCCAATGTTGTCTCCTATAGTGCTCTTCAGGAAATATCTGAAGGACACCCTCCTTTTTCCTCAGGTGGATATTTGTTCAGTGCTTAAATGCTATTACCTTTTTCCTAATGTTTCTTCTAAGCCGGAGGATAAGGTGGAGTTGCCTATGTCAGATAAAGTTGATTTTAATTTAACAGCTTTTCTTGAAGAAACTCAGGATGTTATCACGACTAGGGCCACCTTACTGGTTACCCTATCCTCTGAAGAGGATAAGATTTAGATTTTGAAGTCTTATTTTAGGAGGAAGGAGTTCCAGTTTTGTGGTGATAGAGTATTATTGTTTCCAGACGTTTCTCGTGCTACACAATTACGTAGGAAATCTTTTCTTTTGTTAAAATCTAGAGTGCTAGCTTTGGAGGCTACGTTTTTTCTAAAGTACCCTTGTAAATGCTGTATTTCATTACGCTATGATAAATTTGTTTTTTTTTCCTCATCTGATTTGGAAAAATGGTTAGTTGAGCGGGAAAAGGTTCATAGTATATCTTGATAAGTTCAGGTGAGCAGTGAGGATACTCGCCCGGCTGAAGTTGGCTATAGCCCTTGAGGTTTAGCCTTGTTTTTCTTAGTATATTTAATTTTCATTGTTTAGTCTAGGCACTCCCCGAGACGTGGTCTGCTTTTTGTATTGTTTTCTTTTTTGATTATATTTCCTTTGACACTGATGTGTTATTGGTTGTAATTGTTTTCATATTATGACTATGTAAAAGGTATCTTTATAAATAAAAATTAAAAAAAAAAAAAAAAAGTATGACCAATACACATCTGGTGACATGGACATAGGAAGACTGGCAGGCAGTATTAACAGTCTTGAAAAAATACATCCATCATCTGGTGAAATGTCTGTTGTCAGACATATTACCTAAGCAGTCTTCTTCATTTGGAAAAGCCATATGGATCATGTGAAATGTGCAGTTCTGTTCAGGGACTTTCTTTGTCTGCAATGGCATCAGAATCATCTTGAGGAACAGTTTTTTGTTGTCATTTGTTTCTTTGGGTTTTTTAAAATAATTTGTGATTGTTAATTTTGCAATACAAATGAAAACAATAGAAAACAGAAGAAAAATACTCACAGGACCACAGAAACTGAATAATGAAATCATGAATATGAATATCAGCCAAAGCAATACACCAATCCGGGCTCTGTGAAACCTCAAGTCCAAAATAGGCCCATCATAATTAAGAATACTCATATAAGGACACTTCCAAAAGAAATTTGTCTCCATGGCTATTGTCTCAGGATGCAAAGCAAGAAACTCTTATGAAAAGACTGAGTAGAAGCAGCAAGAAATAGGAAAACATTCATCCTGGTGCATGAAAAAGGAAAAATCCATTTTTGCAAATTGGCATGTTTACTAAAGGGTGTGCCATTAGCTCGCGTTCAAGCTGCAAAATAAGCATTTGGGACTCTCGCTGATATTTGTGGGCATGTGCATCTGTCTTCCTGCTGTTAGTGCATTGGTATAATGTGCTGTACCAAGCTAACTGGCACATAAGTGTACTTACCACCCCCCTTAAGGTGGCATTAAGTGCATCTGTGCTAAAGGCAATTTTTGAAGTTAGCATGTGCCATAATGCTCAACACCCACATTGTGCCCCCAACTTAAGAACATAAGAACCTAAGAAATGTCATACTGGATCAGACCAAGGTCCATCAAGCCCAGTATCCTGTTCCAGCAGTGGCCAATCCAGGTCACAAGTACTTGGCAGGTTCCCAGAAAGGCACACAGGTTCCACAATGCTTACCCAGTCCCCACCCAATTGTGTGATAGCCAGTTAGCCTAAGAGGTTTACCATAGGGCCTTGCATTAACAGTGTGGTGGGCTAATCACATGGCAAACCCTATGCTAATGGCTACCATAGTTTGGTAAACATGCCCTTAAGTCTTAAAGCATGATTCCTATCAGAGTCCAACACAAAGGCAGCAATCAGAGTTGCTTTATTAACCAGTTCTTCCCTAGCTGTTTCCATGATCTTAGTTAGGTTTAAGCTATCCGGACAGCTTACGGTATCAAAATCCCCTTTATCCAGGTTCTGCTGTAGAACAGACCCCAGCACCCAATGAAAAGCTGGTAGAGCTTCAGATTTGAACTTCAAACCCTCAAGCAGGTATTTCTTCAGCATTTCAAAAGGAGACATAAACTTGTTCCTAGGAAAGCTGAGGAACCGCAAGTTTTTATATCCCATGGCATTTTTCATCTTCTCCAGCTTGTCATGCAAATGCAATTACCCTTAAACAGAGCTACATTAGTTGCTTTCAATCATGTTCCCATGAATTTTCCTGTTGAAGTCCTGAATTTGAAAGCTGCCTCTCCGGTAAAATGACACAATTGAGAGAGGCAGCCGGTCAGAGTTATCGCCACTCTTTAGTCACCTCTTGCCTAGACCATTGCAACCTCCTCCTTTCTGGTCTCCCTCTGAATCATCTCTCTCCCCTTCAATCTGTTCAAAACACAGCTTCACGGCTAATCATCCACCAACTTTGATATGCTCATATAACCCCTCTTCTCAAGTCGCTTCACTGGCTCCATATTCGTTTCTGTATCCATTTCAAATTTCTTCTACTGACCTATAAGTGCACTTATTCTGCTGCTCTTCACTATCTTTCCTCTCTTATCTCTCCCTACACCCCTCCTCAGGAACTCCGCTCTTCTGGCAGATCCCTTCTATCTGTGCCCTCCTCTTCTACTGCCAACTCCAGATTTTGATCCTTCCACCTTGCTGCTCCTTATGCCTGGAGCAAACTACCTGAGTCTGTACGTCAGGCTTCATCACTGGCCCTTTTCAAATCGAGGCTGAAAACTCACCTCTTCAAGGGCTCTTTTGGATCCGGATCTGCTTAATCTCCTATGTGTTTCCTTACCATTCCCCTAGATATATCCTTGTCCTCAGCTGTTGTGTTGTCTGTCTTGACTTGATTGTAAGGCTGTGATGAGCAGGAACCATCTTTTACATGTGCATGTACAGTGCTGCATATGCCTTGTAGAGCTGTACAAATGATAAGTAGTAGAAGTAGTAGGGTGGAGAAGAGACAGATGGGAAAGACATTACCACAGCCTCCTGGAAGAGTACTGGCTTCAAAATGCTGCAACAACTAACTTCAGGGGTCCATATTTCTCAGTAGCACTCTTTTCTCTCCTCCAGGGATCCATAATGTTCCTCTGTTTTGGTAGACAAAATTCTACTCTGTTCCACTGTTCTAAAGTTACCAGATTCACTTTGTACGTTCCAAGCTTCAATCTGCTGCACTCCTCTGGGAGGGGGCATCCAAGATTTCTCTGCTGCCCTTCCCCTCTCCCCAGGATGTATGTTGTTCACTGCTGTAACAGACTCTCGACCACTCAGGGGCAGCAGCTCCAGAGATACCTCCAAGAGCAAAGCCTCACACCTCCAGCTACCACACTCACAAGCACCTCCCCCTTCCTCTAAACAGCCATGAAGTGGTCCATCGACCTTGCCAGTCAGTCCTGCTGCCCAGCTTCTGGTAAGGCATCATTTTACCCTTTTGCTTTCCCATGATGTCTGAGTGGAGCAACCAGCAGCTGTTCAAAGGTGCTGCCTAAATCTTGGATTCACCTCCTTTGTTGCCCTCTTACTACCTTATAATGACTCCCTGTCTGTACCACAAGAAAGTGGAGTCATTTGTGAAGAAGTTCAAATTACAACACATTTCATGTAAGACTTATGGATACCAATCGTGTGCAAAATGAGACAAACGAGGATACAATGAGACTTGTGAGAAACCTGTCAAAAATCATCTGCACCATGATATAACGCATCATGGCATCCAGAAGATCGTTGAACCAGCATAAGAACTTTGTTTTCCCAGAAGGATGTTAAATCAAGGGACCTTTACATGGCCAAAGGGTTGCACAGCAGACAAAACAGCAATCCACCTGTTCGAATAGTGCTATTTTGCACAGAACTTAATCAAAGCCATGGATGTTAGTTCCCGCCCTACCCACCCCGACTCCCACCCACCCCTAGTGAGCAGCCTTGCTTTATAGGGCGCCTCCCCTTTCACAAATCACAGTGAATTGGACCAGCACATTTGTATGTAATTAAAGTGTTTTAACTGCTTTTTCTCTATAAAGACAGCTGCGAAACCGGCTGGTACTTGGTAGATCTCTCTCTTTTGCTCTAACAGATACCTAAGCTCCACGAAAAGAACAATGGCTGGGAAAAATCGTATTGCTAAAGCTGTTGCTCCCGTTACAGCTTCTGCCTCGGTCCAGACAGAGGTCCTAATGCCGGTTGAAGGACCGGTTCCATGTGCAGGGTGCCTGCATGCTGAAGCTCTGAGGAAAGAGGTGGAGGAACTCAGAGAGGAGGTGGCGAGGCTGAGGAGCATTCAAGACAGTGAGAAGTACATTGATGAGATGCTACTTGCAGCAACCAAGCTCTCCAGCTCCGGAGAAGATGGGTGCCAACAGAATGTCGATGGTTGGACACAAGTCACCAGGGCCTGCAAAATCACCAATCCAACTTCTCCATCCCTTGAATTGAAGAACCATTATGCAGCCCTGGAAGTGGAGGAGGTGAAAGCATCCCTGGAAAGGGAAGAACCAGAGTTCAAGTACCCCAAAGTTGCGGAATCAGTCACCAGAAGGAAACGAAGGGTGGTGGTGGTTGGAGACTCTCTTCTGAGGGGTACTGAGGCGTCCATCTGCCGACCAGACTTGATGTCCAGAGAGGTATGCTGTCTGCCTGGTGCCAAAATCCAAGATGTTACGGAGAGTTTGCCGAGACTCATCAAGCCCACAGACTATTACCCAATGTTACTAATCCATGTTGGAACAAATGATACTGCCAGGTATACCTCGGAACGTATCAAAAGTGACTTCATGGCTCTGGGACAGAGGGTGAAGCAGTTAGGTGCACAGGTGGTGTTCTCTTCAATCCTCCCTGTTGAGGGTAAAGGCCAAGGCAGAGAGGCCCGCATCCTGGAGACAAATGCATGGCTGCGTGGATGGTGTCATCGAGAGCGTTTTGGTTTCCTAGACCATGGGATGCTTTTCCAAGGGTTGCAAAGCAGAGATGGCATCCATCTGTCCAAGAGAGGTCAACGCATCTTTGGTAGTAGACTGGCTAATCTACTGAAGAGGGCTTTAAACTAGATTCCTTGGGGATGGGTGAAGAAAGCCCCCAGGTAAGTGAAAGCCCCCAGGTAGGTGATACATTAAATACCTTTATGGAAATGGGTAACAGGGGTAACATATGGAAAGCAGTGTGTATTAATGCCCGTAGCATGGGAAATAAGATCCCTGAGGTTGAAGCTTTGGTGGGAGTGGCTGACTTGGATTTAGTGGCAGTTACAGAAACATGGTTCACAGAAAACAATGACTGGGATGTAACTATACCTGGCTATACTTTATTCAGGAAGGACAGGGTAGGAAGAAGAGGAGGAGGAGTGGCACTATATGTAAAAACTACTATTAAAGCTTTGGAATTACAGAGCTTAAAAGGGAGAGAGGAGGCATTGTGGGTTAAACTAGAAAGAGGGAAAGAGAAATCTATTTGCATTGGAGTGATATACAGACCTCCCTCACAAGAGGAAGAGGTGGACAGAGAGTTAATTGAAGACATACGCAGCATTGCTAGGAAAGGGGAAGTGCTACTGATAGGAGATTTCAATATGCCAGATGTTGATTGGCACATTCCTGCTGCAGTATCATCTAGAAGTAAGGAGATCCTGGATTCTCTACAGGGAGAACTATTCAGGCAATTGGTAACAGACCCCACACGTGAAGGGGCCATACTGGACTTGGTGCTTACCAATGGTGAAAGTGTTTCTGATGTTGTAGTGGGAGATCATTTTGCATCCAGTGATCACCAGATGGTGTGGTTCAGTATTAGGACTAGGGCTGTTAGAATCCATTCCAAGGTGAGGATCTTAGACTTTAGGAAGACTAACTTTGCGAAGATGGGCCAATACCTCAGGGAGTCGTTAGTGGGATGGGAACAGCTGGGGGATGTAGAAAAACAGTGGGCAAAACTGAAAGGGGGTATTTTAAGGGCAACCAACCTTTTTGTTAAAATGGTAAATAAAGGCAAAAGGAACAGGAGACCGCTATGGTTTTCAAAGGAAGTAGCTGAAAAAGTGAAGAAAAAGAGGGAGGCCTTCATGAAATACAAGAGATCACAGAGAGCAGAAGACAGGCATCTGTATTTGGAAAAACTTAGAGAAGCTAGCAAAGTAGTCAAGAAGGCAAAGATTCAAAAGGAGGAGGAAATAGCCAATGCAATAAAATGGGGGGATAAGACATTTTTCAGATATATTAGTGAGAAGAGGAAGAGCAAAAGTGGTATTGTCAGACTCAAGGGTGCAGGGGGGGAATATGTAGAAGCTGATAAGGATAAAGCGGAATTGCTTAACAAATATTTTTGTTCTGTGTTCACAGATGAAGAACCAGGAGCAGGACCTCAGAAAACACCCACAAATAAGAACAGAAGCGAGGGACATCTTGAACTATTTTCAGAAGACTGTGTTCGTGAGAAACTAGCTCAACTTAAAGTAGACAAAGCGATGGGACCGGATGGGATACACCCTAGAATACTGAGGGAACTTGGGGATGTTCTAGCAACTCCATTGACTGACCTTTTCAATGCCTCGTTGGAGTCAGGAGTGGTGCCAAAGGACTGGAGAGAGGCTCATGTGGTGCCTTTACACAAAAGCGGAAGTAAGGATGTGGTTGAAAACTACAGGCCGGTTAGTTTAACTTCGGTGGTGAGTAAATTATTGGAAACGCTGCTGAAAGAGAAAATAGTGAGGTTTCTGGAGTCCAGTGGATTACAGGATCCGAGGCAGCATGGATTCACCAGAGGCAGGTCTTGTCAGACAAATCTGATTGATTTTTTTGACTGGGTGACCAGGGAGTTGGACCGAGGGAGAGCTCTAGATGTGGTGTATTTAGATTTCCGTAAAGCCTTTGACACTGTTCCTCACAGGCGACTTATAAACAAACTGAGCACCCTAGGGATGGACCCTAAAGTTACTGCTTGGGTTAGAAATTGGTTGGGTGGGAGGCGACAAAGAGTACAAGTAAATGGAGCTCACTCTGAGGAGAAGGATGTTACCAGTGGTGTGCCCCAGGGATCTGTCCTTGGTCCGATTCTTTTTAACATCTTTGTTAGTGATATAGCGGAAGGGCTGTCGGGTAAGGTTTGCCTCTTTGCGGATGATACCAAAATCTGCAATAGAGTAGACACCCAGGAAGGGGTAGATAACATGAGGAGGGATCTAGCTAAGCTTGAAGAATGGTCTAGAATTTGGCAGCTGGGATTTAATGTTAAAAAATGTAAGGTCATGCATTTGGGCTGCAGCAATCCAAGGGAGCAATACAGTATAGGAGGTGAAGTACTTTTGTCCACTAAAGAAGAGCGGGACCTAGGCGTGGCTGTGTCTGATGATCTTAAAGTAGCTAAACAGGTGGAAAAGGCAACAGCAAAAGCTAGAAGGATGCTTGGGTGCATACGGAGAGGAATGGCTAGCAGAAAAAAGGAGGTGATAATGCCTCTGTATAAGTCTTTGGTGCAACCTCATTTGGAGTATGGTGTGCAATTCTGGAGACCGCACCTTCAAAAGGATGTGAACAGGATGGAGTCGGTGCAGAGGGTTGCTACCAAAATGATTAATGGGCTTCATTATAAAGCATATGAGGACAGACTTAAGGATCTTAATATGTACACCTTAGAGGAAAGGCGGGATAGAGGTGATATGATTGAGATGTTTAAATACCTCCGTGGCATAAATGTTCAGGGAGAGAGCCTCTTTCAATTGAAAGCAAGTTCTGCTACGAGGGGACATGGGATGAGGGTGAAGGGAGATAGATTCAGGAGTGATATGCGGAAATATTTCTTTACGGAAAGAGTAGTGGATCCGTGGAATAGTCTCCCAGTGGAGGTGGTAGAGATGAGGACAGTAACTGAATTCAGGAAAGCATGGGACCAACACAGAGGATCTCTAAAGGCAAAAAGTGGACTGTTGTAGTTGTTATGGAAGGACAGACTAGATAGGCCATGTGGTCTTTTTCTGTCGTCATATTTCTATGTTTCTATGTTTCTATGATGCATTCAGAAACTACATCCCAAGGAGGTATGTGATTTATCAGTCCACATACTACAAACTAATTCCAAAGGCACACATGTAGGAAACCATCCAATACCATTGGAGGTTCTTCCGTTGTATCAGGTATATCCTCCTTTCTGCCAGGAATCATTTTGAAAACTTAATATGGGAGTGCTGACCATCCAGGCCTGCTGCAAAGAGATGCAGATATATTACATTATAGGGGGTGTGCATGCTTTGCGTTTTTCTGAGTTTCTGAGGAGTGTTGTAGGGAGAGATAAGAGAGCAGAGGTAATGAGAAGCTGCAGAGAGAATGCATTTTTAGGTCAGAAGTAGTTTGAATTGTATACCATCACCTCTATACATGACTATCAGTATTTAGAAACCCTTTTAAATCTGAATCATGCATATGTACAAAAACCAGCTGTACAAAAAGATAGGTTCTGCTCCAGTATATAGATTTGTAGTCCTGTAAACGTGTGCACTGTCATACAATGATGGATTACAGAATTTAAAACCAAAGAAACTTGCTAATTTATTCAGGGTTTTCAATTTTAATCCAGTTTTCTCCCTTCCCTTCCTGCTCTTGATTGCCCTACCAGGCATTCCAAGTTTCCCATCTGTTGCAGGGGAAGAGGAGCCTTTTCTGAGGTTATTTCACCCCTTGACATGCCCACTTCCTACAGACATCCTACCATTTCAGATCTGCGGGATTAATTCTGAGTTATCCCTTAAAGAGATTTATTGTGACAGCAGGATAACTGGTATTTGAAGACCTTGATTTAGAGCATTTTAGAAGGAAATGAGAGTCATACCCTTAATCTTTTGTTGAAAGATTTTAGGACTAGGAGGTATTATTTTGAAGGAAAGAGCAGGAAAGCAATTAGCTTTCCATTCAGACCTGTAATTATTTGGCAGTACCCTTTTATAATTTTAATATTTGATCATTTTTGTTCAGTTTTAAGATTCAAGTGATTGTCTTTCCTAACTGTGGACAATCCTCCACCCCCTCTTTTTCTGCTGCTGAAAGAAGGGGGTAAAGAGTAATGCCATGGAGAATGTTTTGGGCCAATTCATTTTTTTATTTTTCAGAAATCGACATACCTGCAAATAAATCTGGTAACTGAAGTAGCAACGTAAAGGTGTGTTTCAAAATGCCCCTTTGTGAGTGCTGCCTGGGCTCTTTTTGCCTTCTCCTATAGACAGTAAAAGAATACATTTTTTCAGACTTTTTTAAATAATAGGATTCGAATGCAATGGGCAAGGGAAAATCTAGTATTTCTCCATAGTTTGTATCTCATTAGTTATTAGTTATCCTGTAAGTGACTTGAGCATTTTGAGAGTAGCTTTATAAAGTCATGACTCATTAGGGCATCTTTTTGTGTGCCTGTTATATGCCTATATTATAAAGTCAAGGACGCGCAGACTTGACTTTATACGATTCTAGCATAAGTGGCAGAGAATGCGCTTTAAGTTTAAAGTGCAATCACTTTGTACTAGCCCTAGAGCGCGCCTGCTTTTTGCAAGTACAATTACAATATTTCATATTCAACACATGCAATTGCTTGTACTGACCAAATTCTGCCGAAAATGAAAGTACATACCATGCAAACAGCATGCACACCTTCATGCTAGCCAGTATTTTATAAGAGGTCATTTATGCACATAAGGAGCACTTCAGCATGATAATAGTAGAAACAGTTATTAAGGACAAAATTACTGAACACAGAGAAATGGGACAAAATCAACATGGATTTAGCCAAGGGAAGTCTTGACTAACCAATCTGATTACTTTCAGTTATTATAGCATGTTGACCCTTCTTTACATGGCCTCAGTTAAATAAATGATTGAATGCAGTAGCCCAATGGCTAACTAGCTAGGGGCTGAACTTAAATCCTTCAAAATCATCAGCAATGTGGTTTACAGGAAATGGTGGTTCTCCAGCTATTAGTCCTACCATTCTTACTACTCCTATTGCACTGTAGGAAACTACCTTGATTTTCGGTATTATTGATAAAACGTTGTCATTTGATCAACGAATATCACATGTTGTCAAATCATGTTTTGCGTTTCTTAGAGTCAGTCTGCAAATATTCTCTGATAACAAACAGCTCTCTATTAAATATAAATTAATATATAGAGGAACATCAATAATGGGAGCATTTGAAGTGGCATTTTCGAAGGGATGTGGACAGGAGAATTCCCACGTCCATCTCTGAAAGTAGAGAATTAGGACAGCATTTTACAAGAGGTTTGCATAACACAGAGCCCTTTGTAAAATAGCTGAAGGACTACATGAGTATTCCCCTTCACCTCTGGCAGAAACAGCGATTTGTTTTTTTTATTGGAAGCTGCATGGGGGGAAAAAGCCATAGAAAACCCCACCACATAGACATGGGAGCAGCCTCCTAAAATCTCTGCCCCAGCATTGATGGCATACTGGTGAAGTACCAAAGGTTTGAGTCCTCCCCCCATCTGCACCCCAGACCACAGGAACCCCCAGGCTGCCCCAGTCCTGGTAAGAAACCCCCTGATGTACTTTGTATTATACTTCTTTTGGATGTCTTTAAATTTATATTACAAATGTTCATATTTTAATTTTATGTCTGTGTCTGTCCTTAGACCCCTGAAGAAGGCCTCCGGCCGAAACCTTTTAGTTGGGTCTTCGAATAAAGTTTTTTTGGATATACCTGTGTCTGGCTGTAGTGTTTGGCTTCCGCTCCCTCCTCCTGCTGTCCAAGATGACACCAGTTACCCTAGTTGTAATCTCATGGTATTGTCAGATTTGCTATTAAGTGCTGTTGCCTGAGCACACCCTTTGGATTGTTAGTGATGCAAGAGGTCTTGGGAGCAATGTGCATGTTGATAGTTACCCTGTCATCTCCAATGCCCTTCTTTCTGTTACTGGCATCAAAGGAACAACCAAGGAAGTGGGCTTCAGACAAGAACTTCACCAAGGATTTGCCACTGGCGGCCATCTTCAAACCAGATTTTCACTCTGTACTAGCTAAGGACCTTCAGACAAGACCTTCACCAAGGATGGCGCTGGCAGGCATCTTCAGATCATACTGTCACTCAGGACTTTGCACTAGCTAATAACCTTCAGACAAAATCTTCTTCAGTAACTTGCCACTGACAGGTGCCTTTATACCAGACATTCATCTGAGACCGAGCATAGTAAAAAAAAAAAAAACAGCCAAGAGGGAAGTCAATGTCCCTGCCATTACCACATCACCCACTTCTATCTCTTGGTCTTCTACATCCTCTGCTTTTACTGGCTGTCTTCCCTTGGTTGGTGGAAGCTGAGGGCACTGAAGTGGTTGCTTTCTGTGGGCCTACAAGTGAGAGAGTTCTGTTGTTGACCTGGTTGTGTGTGTTAGTGCAGTTTATTTGAGCACACATGTGGCATTATTTGCTGTACCTTGTTTGCAGTCTTCCATGTAGCTCACTTTTCTCACTTCCCTGATGGCCTGGGGTTCTCTCAAATCTCCTGCTACATATGACAACATTTCTCTACCTTGGGACCATCGAGGAACAGGGCAGAGGAGGTCAAGGAAGATAAAGTCTGTACAAGAATGTCTTTTTGAAATCTTTGTACATGCTTTGCATTTTTTGCAAAGCCGTCACAGTCCCCTTGGGGCCACAATTTTCAGAGAAACTCGCAAGATGTCAGATTAGATGGTTAATAAAGGCTAGAATTGGAGGAGCATTTATTCATCCCCTGTAGTGATTTTTCATGGCTTTCTGCTTTGTGTTGTATGTTACCACAGGGTCAGCTGCTTTGTAGTTCCCCCCTCTCTGTATTGTGGTAGGTTTCCTCAGGGCAGTTTCTCCAAATGGGTTAGTTTTGCACATACCATGACAGTCATGAACCTCACTTCTAAGCCAGGGTATGTGGAGTATGATCCCAGTCTCTCAAATTTACTGCTAACACTGTATAGTACTTGCATCATGCCAAAGAGAGATTCCTGGAGTTCCTAAGATGTAACATGTATGGGTAGTATGTCAAGATGTACTTGGAAATTCTTCTTTATCAAGCCTGTGGCTCCCAATACAGTGGGACATATTTCTGTATCTTTCTGCCACATTTTCTTTGTCTCTTACTGCATTTCTTGGTACTTCAGGGTCTTCTGCTTCTCCCTTTGTGATTTAAGTGAAGATGAATGGAGATGATTTATACAAGTAAATTGTAGGTTGGATTGCAGCATAAGTGTTTGTTTTAAGAGTCTTGTAAAGCATTGCAAATACAAGGATGCAGGGGAAGAGCGGAGATATGTTTAGAGAGAGATGTGAACGTTAAGGGAGACAAACAGAAACAGCTGAGTTTACAGAAATAGTTATAAATTCAGCTGCTTCTGTTTGTCTCCCTTAGCTTACACACCATTCTCTAAATATGCCCCTGCCATCACCATCCTATTACTTAGAGCTCTGAAAACAAACACTGGGGGTGTTCTAACCTGATGCTAGCCAAGATGAGCAAAGAATCTCAACATGTGTGTCCACCATCATCTGCCTTGCCCAGAGGAAGAGTCAATGGTAGGGGCTTAGATCTGCAGGAGACAGAAGAGAGAGAATCTTTAGGCTGCATGAGAGCTGATATTTCAATTGAATTTGAGAAGTTAGATATATTAATTAGATTTGGTGGCATGCATTACATTCCCCTGATCAGTCCCAAAAATCATTTTATGACTTTGCTGTTTTGGACATTTGGAAACCCATTTGTACAGATGATTTTCCCTTAGTGTTTTGTCCTCAGCAGAGATGAAACTAATGTCCCTTCCCCTTTCAGCAGCCCCAAAAATCTTTAGTCAAATGAGGCTATTGTGCTGAAGTCATGCCCTTTTACTCAGAGATCCTATGTGCACCACCATGCTACATACTCTGGATACTATGGGGCATGTTTACTAAACTGCGGTAAGGGCATTCTGCGGTAAAGGTAGAGATGCCCATGTAAAGGAGTGGTCGGGGCAGCACTAAAGCTGTGTGTCAGATAAGGTGCGTTAGAAGGCGCGTTATAAGGCACCGTAGAAGGCACGTGCCTTACGTGCCTTATAATGCGCCTTGTAACATGCCGTATAAGGCGCTTTATAAGGCACTGTGTACTGTGCCTAATTAGGAGCCCTGTAACGTATTTCAATGAGTGTTGATAGCGGTGGAGAGGGTGCTGTGTGGCTGGCAGCACAGATCTGCAAAGATATGACTGTCACAGGCAAGCAAAATATCTGCCTTGGACAGGACGGAACAGCACAGATCGGCAAAGATATGATTGTCACAGGCAAGCAAAATATCTGCCCTGGACAGGAGGGAACAACAAGGAATTGAACCCACGACCTCTGCCTCCACAGTCATCAACGTAACCAGTGGGCTATAGCTCTATAGTGTCTACCACACTGCTGGATGGCTACAGAAAGACAGCAGGTGACCACACAAGCTGTCTGCTGTGGTTACCAGGATAGGGTCAACCCACCCATACCTGTGATGCACAGCACATGCAAATCAGCAGTCTACAGATGATCACAAGATGGGGTATGCACCCCACAGCACCTCAGCCTAGTAGGGGGTGACGACGGTGTGTGTTAGTGGCACAGAGTAGCTAGAGACTGTCACATTGTGTGGGTATTGTGCTCACCCTGAGGGTGCGGTGGGGCAGCCAGCACCAGGTCCGCAGCACCTTTCATGGCAGGAAAAGGCTATGTTGCAGGTACCCATCAGTGCTAGTGTGTGTGATAGATAGTTCCTGCAGACACACCTAGGATACATTAGTGTCCATCTGTAGTTGTCAATCAGGTCTAGCCATTATGGGCTAGGATGCCCCCAGAATAGTGTTGGTGCCATGGTAACATGATGTAAGTGAAGAGGGGGTGTTTGGACCCATAGGCAGATGATGTACCACCACCCAACCCACCCTCTGTGGCTCAGGGTGGGAGACAGGATCCCCCACCAACACTTCCACATTCTACCTCCCTGCAATGGTGGCAGTAGAGGGGGGCCATCAACCCCAGTCCTGCTGGGGAACAGACACCCTACAGGGGCAGCCAGCGCAGAGCTGCATGCATCCATAAGGCAATAGCAGAAAGACAGTAGGCCTCGAAATGCTCAGCTGCCCCCCACCACACTGGACATTCTCCAGCAGCAAACACAGTGAGTCACCAGCCACTGCACCCTGCAAGGTGTTCCAGCCATACACATATAACTGCAGACAGTCTGCTAGCTAGTCCACAGTGCATGTTCCTGGAGGAGATGTGTGCACCCAAAACTGGGATGTGAGCACACCCACCAAGCAGATGTCAGTGATTAGGCCCCAGAAAAAAGAACCCATACATTTCACTTGAGAGAAATACAATATAGCACTATGGGGGAACCCAGCCATGCCGTGGTCACTGCTCAGTCAGGGTGAGAGTGACCTCCCAGCAGGACATGCTGTGGCCACCCTGTCCGTGCAGGTTGTGGCCGGGCACTACAATGTCAGAGCCATTGCCCTATGCCCTGTGCAGATGCAGCCAGGCCAGGCTAGGCCACCCTGTCCAGGCTATATCCACGGTACCTTGCTCCTCATTATGCACATTGGCAGGCTAACACTGGCAACAGTGCAAGCAGTGTGGACTGAGTAAGGTGTTGGCAGTCATCACACACTGGATAGACAGACACACACTCCCACACCAATGCCAGCATTGTGCAACTATAGAGGCTTTTGGCAGCCCTGGCCACCGCACCAGTCCTGGGCACAGTGCAGGCATGGCTATGGTACGCAATATTGTTGGGATCACTCCCCAGAGTGGTGAACACTGTCAGACACCAGACCTGAAACCCACTCCACAGACATCAGAGAGGTTGGTAGGCTACAGCTCAATGAGCAGATTGTGCTTAACTTAGGAATTGCTATCTGCCAGTAATCATAGCAACCTTTTGATATATGTGTACCATATTCCCGGGATTAGGGTGGCATTGCTAAGGTATGCAAGTGCTAGTATTGGGTGATGCATGCGGGGCCCAACATCCTGCCTCTCCAGGAGGCTTTGGATAATGGAGCCTGTGGGTGCGGGTGTTTCTGCCCCTGTTGGCCGCTGCTCTAGGACAGAGATGCCCAACTCCAGTCCTGGTGGGCCCAACACTGTTCAGGTTTTCATGCTGTCCCTAATGAATATGCATGAGATATATCTGCATGCCATGGGGGCGGTGCATAGAAATGCAGCACAGGCATCTTTATTAGAGACAGCATCGAACCTGAATGGTGTTTGGCCCTCCAGGACTGCATTTGGGAGACTTTGTTCTAGGTAATGAGCATGTTTATGGTGTCTGTGCTCTGTAGGGTAAAATATAGGCGTTTGAGGCATGTTTATGTTATCTGCAATAAAGGTTCTGTCTTTATTACCATGGTTTAGTGGTGGGTAAAATATGGGGACTGGGTTGGCAGGAACCACAGCTGGGACTTGAACCTGTGACCTTCCACTCCGGAACACACTGGCTGTGTGTACTGAACCACACTGTTGCCACAGGTACAGTTCATTCCCTGGGGATACCATGACTGTTTGTCAGACAGAGTCTGTCTGTTGCAGTGCATGGCACCCACCTAAACAGGGCTAGGCCACGGTCTGCTGTGGGCAGCAGCCACTGCCCCCTCCACCACCAGTACCCCTCCGTCACCATGCTGACATGCCCTTCTGCTGGTGGTGCGCAGTCTCAGGCCATCCAGTGTGCTGGTAGGCGGCTGCCTATGGTGTGGGTTCTGGGGTAGGAGTGCCTGCATAGCTGTCCACGCTTCCCGCCAGCACCACCTGCCAATGTTCTGTGCCCTTGGGGGTACCTGCTGGGTACTATCCCCTGTGACACTGTGGGAAACACACTCGTGCCCATGTTGGGCCCTCATCAGTTGCTGTCTGGCTGCTCTACTGTTTCAGCATTCCTATGGGCCACCTAGGCATCACCCTAGTCCGCACTGTGGTACAGCTGCACCACAGCATGTGCCGCCTGCAGCCCTCTGTATACCCTTTTCCAGCAACTGTCCAGTTTCCCGTTCCGACATGCCCACCCTGCTGTTGCAGAACATGTGCATGCCATAGGAAACCTGTCCAATAACAAGGGAAAACTCTGATCAGCGCTATTTCACTGTGGGATCATTCACCTTGTATGGGGACAGAGCATAGACCCTTTCAAACTTAATTTCTTTTTTTTGGAGCTTTCTCGGTGGTGTTTTTTGCTGTTTCCCATTAATATCACTATTGGCCAGCTTGGTTATGTTTTGTTTACATTTTGTTCAGGTCATTTTCCGTGTTTATTTGCCCTTTTCTTCTGTGCACATGTATCACACTTATCACTTTTTTGTAGGTTTCCCTGGCTTTGCTGTACATTGCTGACTGAAATGGTTTCTCTCTCCTGCAATTGTGTGCTAACACCTGGTTTTCAGTTGCGTTAGGATTCAGTCCTTAATTCCTCTGCGTTAGTGTGAAAGGGGCCTCTCCATGCCCACTCCCTGCTCATTGACCCCTTCTCCCCGCCCTCTCTCCACCCTTTTTTGCACTTAACGCGGCCGGGAACGTTAAGGCGCCTTAAGGGCACAGAATGTCCCTGTTACGGTGCCTTATGGCGCCTTAACACGCCTTAACGTAGCCGCTGCTACGTTAATGCAGTTTAGTAAACATGCCCCTATGTATCCCTTTCTGTTTTCAGCCTGCAGATTAAGAGCCAGACGAGACAAAGGATGGCCAGAGTGGTTTGATGAGTTAGCAGGAACTGAGGATAACAAAGCATCTCAGGGAGAGGAGGAGGAAAGGTAACTAAGAGGTAGAAGTAGATTTAGGGGGAATGAGTAGCAGGAGCCAGAGGAGGAGATGGATCTGCCAGATGAAGGGCCATCCAGTGAGGAAGAGGCCATAGAGTGCAGGTATGTGCCAGGTGTCTTGCCACAAGTACTGGAAGAGGCTGTGCTTGATATAGCCAGGTCCAAGCATTGCAGAGGTCCTGTGAGAAATGGAAAAGGAAACTCCTTATTGAGATGTGCCAAACCACTGATGCAGCAAAATCTTCTGTGCCCAAATATGAGTATCTTTGAATGCTGCCACATCGCTTGATTTCATCACTAGAAATTCTCTTGATCTGACCTGGGGTCTCTGGGTTCTGAGATCCTGCTCTAGGTCTAGGAGAGTTCAAAGACAGTCAATTCTATTGCATCACTGAAGCTACTACAGGGGCAGAGTGGAAGCACTTTTCTGTCCCATGCTATTGCTTCTGACTCCTGTTATTAGTCCTGCAGTAGTGCAGCATTCACAGAACCAATAGTTGCTGAAAGGAAGGCATCACAAAATGGAAAAGCCTTTTTTCACTCTACACGGCTGCTGTATGTTTATGTTTATTTAGATTTGATATACCGCTCAGGCCAGAGGCATTAGAGCGGTTTACAATGCAATATCATTCTAGGAAATAGGAAAAGAATGCCATTATATAATAGGACAGAATAGAGGACAGAGACAGTCAAACAGATAATAGCAGAGGAGAAACATAGAACAGCAGGTTACCACATCACAGACGCACGTCAGCCCAGTCCAAGTCATCAGTGCAACTCTCAGCAACAGTGGTGGACCATTGCTGATTAAACACTAAGCAATAGAATGTGATAGAGAAGGAGGACGTGGAGAGAGAGAGAGAAAAAAAACAAAGGGGGATGTGGAGCAGAGAGCAAAGGAGGGGGGAGAGAGAGAAAACAAAGAAAGATTAGAGAAAAAAAAGGGGACAGATGAAAAAGTGAACAAAGGGGATTCCTCCCATGCCTCTTCTAGGAGTTAGAAGAATGACTGCTGTTAATGAGTTTAAAAAGACAGTGGATCCAACCAAGGCTAATGCTAGATATGCTGGGCACAGGTCAGAAACTTGGAAAGGAGCCCCAAAGCCTACCACCAGCATTGGGCAGGCTTGGGACCCCCTGTGGAATGAGAACCTAGGGTACTTGCTCTGGTGCTTCCACACAAATACAGCCCTGGGTCTGACTGCTAGTTAGTAAGTTGGGGAGATATTGTGTGAATGGTACTGAAAATGAGTTCATAGGTCTCAATAATGTAATCCCTCTTCTCAAGTTGCTTCATTGGCTTCCTCCATTTCCATATCCAGTTCAACCTTCTCCTACTGACCTATAAGTGCACTCATTCTGTTGCTCCTCACTACCTTTTCTTTCTTATCTCTTACTACACCCATCCTCATGAACTCCACTCTTCTGGCAGATTGCTTCTATCTGTGTCTTACTCTTCTACTGCCAACTCCAGATTTTAATCTTTCCACCTTGCTGCTCCTTATGCCTGGAACAAACTACCTGAGTCAGCACATCGGGCTCCATCTGTGGCCCTGTTCAAATCCAGGTTGAAAACTCACCTCTTCAAGGCCATTTTTGAATCCTGATCTGCATAATCTCCCGATCTCCAACAATGTACCATTCCCCTAGAGATATCCTTGTCCCCAGCTGTTGTGTTGTCTGTCTTGACAAGATTGTAAGCTCTGAGCAGGGACTTTCTTTTACATGTCTCTGCAGAGTGCTGTGTATGCCTTGTAGTGCTATACAAATGATCAGTAGTAGTAGTAGTAGTAGTAGTGGGTATGAGTACTGCTGCCCTTGTTGATAGTGAATGATAAGTCCACTGGAGAGAAATGTGTATGAGATAGACTTAAAAATAAAAGCATCCTACCTACAACCCACTTGATCATATTTTTTCCTATCATGGTCTACTACTGCAACAACTTATCATTTGTATAGCATTACAAGTCATACACAGCACTGTACACATACACACGAGACATTCCTTGCTCAACAGACCTCACAATCTATGCAAAACAGAAACACAACAAACAAAGGCTAGAGATGGTCTTAATAGACATGGCTGATTAACAGGAGAATTAAGGGTCAGGATAAAAAAGCAGCCTTGAAGAGGTGGGTTTTTAGCCTGGATTTGAACATGACAAGAGATGGAGCCTGACGCATTGATTCAGGTAGTCTATTCCAAGCATATGGTGCAGCAAGGTAGAAAGAACTGTTTGGAGTGGAAGAGAAGGGCACAGACAGAAAGGATGCCTGATGAGCAGAGTTCATAGGGAGGGGTGTACGGAGAGATAGCGGAGGAGAGCTAATGAGGAGCAGCAGATGAATGCATGTGTAGGTCAGTAGGAGAAATTTGAACTGGATGCGGAAATGGAGAGGGAGCCAATTAAGTGACTTGAGGAGAAGAGCGGCATGAGCATAGTGACCCTGGCAGAGGTTTAGCTGTGCAGTTGAGTTCTGAATGGATTGAAGACGAAAAAGCTGATTCAGGGTGAGACCAGCAAGGAGCAGGTTGCAATGGTCTAAATGGGAGGTGACTAGAGAGTAGATAAGGGTCTTGGTAGTGTGTTCAGAAAGGAAGGGATGAATTTTTCTGATGTTTAGAGAAAGGAATGACAGGTTTTAGCTATTTATTTATTTATTTATTTATTAACAATTCTTATATACCGCACTATTAGACATCAGCGCGGTTTACATTGAACAGAAAACATCCGACAATTTACATATGTCTGGTCATTACATTTAACAGGAAGTATAACTTGGTGAAACAGGGGAAACTAATACAATGGTGGGTTATCTGATAAGAGATATCATGGTTAACTATATACAAAGGTGGTACAATAGTACATGGAACTGTTTGTTATTTACATTGTGAAGTTGGCCTGTTGCGATGGTCTGTCTGTTTGGCCACTCCTGCTATTCGCCTGGGTGTTATGTTCGGAGCTGTCATTGAGATATTTTAGGAAGAGGAAATGTTTCAGTGACTTTCTGAACTGACTCAAATTGGGTACTGCTCTGATTTGTGCTGGTAAGGTGTTCCATAAAGTCGGGGCGCAGAGTCGGAAGGCTCTGTTGGCTGTTGATCTGGCGCATCTTGTGGTATCGTTTGGGATAACTAGTGTGTCCATTTCTGCTGTTCTTCGTGGCCTGTTTGGTGCAAGTGGTTGTATGAGGTTGGAGAGAGAGGAAGAGGTGAGCCCCTTAGTCGCTTTGAATGTTAGCAGTAAGGTCTTGAAACTGATCCTTGCTTGAATGGGGAGCCAGTGTAGCTGTTTTAGGAGTGGTGTCACGTGGTCTCTCCTAGATGCCCGAGGAGTACCCTCGCTGCACTATTCATGGCCAGTTGCAGGGGGTTCAGGGTGGACCGGGGGAGTCCTTGTAGAATGGAGTTTGCGAAGTCGAAATGGGGAAGTATAAGGGCTTGATAAATGGTACGGAAATCATCCGGTTCAAGTAGCGTGCGTAAGTGTCTGAGGGATCTGATTTTAAAGTATATTGCTTTGACTGTGTTGGCTATGTGGCCCTTCATGTCAAGGTTTTGGTCCAGTGTTACTCCAAGGTAACGTATTGCAGGTTTCACTTGGAGTTGGGCATCCTTTACGTTAATACAACTAGGAGGGGTGAAGTTGGTGTTCCTTGAGACGAAAAGGACTTCCGTCTTTTTGTGTTGTATTCTTAGGTTTTGTGATAGGAGCCACTCTGCTACGGCGTCAAAGCAGTTAGTCAGCGGGGTGAGATCTAGGCAATCCAATGATATTGGCATATATAGTAGCACATCGTCTGCATATATCATGTAACTTACATTAAAGGATTTGATGATGTCGCAGAGGGGTTGAATATATATATTAAACATCAATGCAGATAAGGAGGATCCTTGAGGTACACCTTGGCTTTGTTGGAATGGTTCAGATGCTATATGTTGGATGTGCGGAGAAAAAGAGAGAGAAGAGTCAAAGATGACCCCCAAGGTTGCAAGCTGAGGAAACAGAGAGGATGCTAGTGTTAGTCATCAAAATGGAGAAGGGAGCAATGGGGGAGACTGGTTTAGAGGGGAAAAATAATGTCAGACAGCAGCAGGACATCCAGGCAGCGACATCAGAGAAGCAAGACTGTGATGTGAGCCTGGATACCTAAAGATATTTCAGGTGCAGAGAGGTAAATCTGAGAGTCATCAGCATAAAGATATACTGAAAACCATGACAGGAGATTAGAGCACCAAGGGAATAATCTATAGTTTATTTCATTTGATATACCGCTCTTTGTGGTTCACAGTATAGAGAGAGAAGAGAAGGGGTACCAAGACAGATCCCTGAGGTACACCTACTGAAAGAGGGATAACAGTTGAGGAAGATCCAGTAGAGCATACACTAAAACTGCAATCAGAGAGAAGAGGAAAACCAAGACAGAACACAGCCCCTAAAGCCAAGTGAAAACAAGCTGAGGATTGAATAAAGGCCCTTGGATTTAGCCAAGAAGAGGTCACAAAGGCCATTTCAGTAGAATGTAGAGGACAAAAGCCAGTCTGCAGTGGATCTATAGTAGACAGAAAATCAAAACAGCAGCAGTGAACCGCATGTTTAAGTAATTTGGATATAAAAAGGAGAAGAGAGATAGGTCGATGATTGTAAGGTCTAGAGAAGCTTTTTTGAGGAGAGGTGTAACCACAGCATGTTTGAAGGCTGCAAGAACAGATGCTGTGGAAAGCGATAGGTTGAGAATATGACAAAGAAGGGGACAGCAGCAGGAGAGAGTCTAGTAGATGGGCGGGATGGGATCAGAACAGCAGGTTGTTAGTTTAGAGAATGAGAGAAGATCTGCAGTTTCCTCCCCAGTGATTTTATAAAAGGAAAATAGGATTTGAGGGGGAAGGGGAGATTGAGGTGGAGAACGCGATTAATCTTGTGAATCTTATTATAGGAGTAATCAGCCAAAGTTTGGGCAGAGATGTAAGAGGAGGAGGGGATGGAGACACTTTAAGAAGAGAATTGAGTGTTGCAAAGAGACAAGAGTCAGAGGCCAGAGTTTGTAAGATTGGCATAGTACTCTTGCTTACTGAGTGCTATGGCTGACTGGAAGGAGATAAACATGAATCTGAAATGTAGAAAGTCAGCATGGGCATGGGATTTAAGCCACAGATACTTAGCAGAGTGGGCACAGGAATGTAGGTAGCAGAATTTAGAGGTCAGCCAAGGCTGAGATAAGGTATGCCTCACTGGGCGTGGAATGGGAAGGGAGAGAGAATCCAAAGCAGAGGAGTATAGTGTTATAGGAAGAGACAGCCTCATCAATGGACCCAGATGGCATAGTGGAAGAGAGAGGAGATGAAACAATAGTGGAGAGAGTAGTGGGGTCAATAGCCTTAAGGTTCCTAAATGTGTTGGTGAAGACAGGATTAGACTGTGGCAGGGGGTGGTAAAGAGTGAAAGTTAGCAGATGGTTAGATTGGAGAAAAACTGAGATGGAGAAGTTAGAGGGCGAGCAATTGGAGAAAAAGACACAGTTGAGACAGTGGTAATGCTAGTGAGTAGGTGTTGTAGAAAACAACTGGAGGTTGAAAGAGGAGGTTAAGGAAAGGAGCTTTATGGCATAAGAATTAGAAGGGTCATTGGTATGAATATTAAAATCCCCAGGAATGAAGAAAGGGGAAGATGGATCCAGAAAGAAGGAAAGATCAGTGAGAATGGAAGAGGTAAACTTGTCAGGGGGTAAAGGACAGCCACTTGGAGAAGTAGTGCAGTAAATAGGTGGATGGAGTAGATTTCAAAGGAAGAAAAGGAGTGAAACTGAGGTGGAGGAAAGGTTGGAACTGATGGGAAGGACACAGAAACAGCCCAACATCATTGCCGCAGCTGACCGGGTAAGGTATATAGGAGAAAAGGTCGCCTCTATATGAGAGGGCAGCAACTGAAAAGGAGTAATCAGCGAGAAGCCAAGTTCTGAGCTCCAGACTGGAGAATGCATTTCTCAGTTTCTTACGTAAATGCTCTCATGTATTTTAAAATTCATTCTTACTATACCAAAGTCTTGTAAGCATCAGAGATGCCAGTTTACCTCAGCCCAATTCTCACGTTCAAGCAAGAGTTTACATAAATGAAGAAAACATCTCAATTACACTCAGGATAGTATTTATTGCTTTGATTAATATAACAATAGCTTTCCCAGAGGTAGGGAAGAGAGTGAATTGAGGTAGATGTTGTTACAATTTCTTCATATAAACACAGCAAAGATGTTAAGTACTGTACAAGTGCAAAGCTATTTTTAGAATAAAGAATTTCCCTATCAACTCCAGTTAGCTAAAAAACATATTATTCTTCCTTACTTAAAACCTTATAAGAAAACTACTAGTAAAGTTTATTTTTCCTAAAATATAATAGTAGTTTTCACTGAACACTCTGGTCAAAACTTAGAACTATACTTTTGATTTAGTCTTTTACCAGTTATGGACAGTATCACTTGCAAGCATACAAATCAGCAGTATCACTATTGATTTTTTCCCACTACAATCATGAAGCCTTTTTCTTAAAAACACTACTTTCCTTCACCGACACCTGTTTCAAGACAGAATTCACTACAATTTACCTAGCAGGTAAGTGCAACTATGTATTTTAAACATTACTTTCTTTAAAAAAAACCAAAAAAAACAATGTCAGTTTGCCTTAAGAATGCTCCTCCTCCCCACAACCACACACACCTTTTCAAATTACAGTTTTTAAAATCTCCAAGATTCTTCTTAAGGGAGGCACGTTTCCTAATTCTTGTTATTTCAACAAGAAAGATATTTGCTTCTCTCAAGGATGCATTAATTCACAATACTGTGTCGGGTAGGTATGGGATGTTATGAATAAAGTGCACCAATGTTTTTTTTCTCTGTCACTTAGCTCCTCAGTAGTCTTCCCAATAAATTTCTTTCTGCTGAATTCCTGACCTCTTTTGCAATAGGTTTCTTAACCTGCAGGATAGTGGATAGCTGCTACTCTAACTTTAACAAACTTAAGGGAAAGGAACCTTTGTACTCTGTTTAAGTATGTGTGGGGTTTTTTTTCACTTTGTATTCCTCCTCAGGAAGCTCTAATAACTAGCTACCCAAAAATAAGATAAAATATGTGAGAGAGTACTCTATGTAGCCACCCCTTTAAGCTGAATTTTTTCATAAACTGAAACATCCTGTTTAGACATTTGTTTGCACCCCAGATGTCCTAATTAAAATTGCCTTTTTTAATTATCTAATCAGGCTAATCCCATTGTCTTTTTCTTTTTGCTTTCCTCTGCCATCTCCTTACTCCTTGTCAAGGACCTCTTAGCAATTTGTGTTTTTCTGTCTTCCTTGGTTTCTCTCTTACATCTGTCCCTGGCATTGATTGTTCCTTTATTTTTTTTTCTGCCTCCATATCTATTCACAGCTAGGATGTCACCCCTTCTCTCCCCCCCTTTCAATCTCTAGCCCTGTCTCCCTTTTTTCACCTGTGACCTACCTACCTACCATCTTTACATTTCCCATGCTTATCGCCTTCCAGCCCATCTCTCCATACTCTCACCCCAACTCAGGCTTCACTTTTCTCACTCCATCCCTAGTCTCCAATTTTCCCTTCTTTCATCTACTCCCTTGTCCTCCAATTCTACCTCTGTATTCATTCCCTTCCTAGTCCTCAACTACTTTTCTCTGCCTCTCCTCCCCTCATTAGCCACAACTCTTTCTTTCCTGCTTCCAGCTTTTTATCTGTCTTTTAGCTGTATCTAGCCATCTCATCTCCAGCCCCATTTCAATTCTCACCCCTTTTATTGACCACCCCTTTCCACTAACTCTCACCTTCCCCTTATCCATTTATACTGCCTCACTTCCCCTTGCCAGCCCTCCAAGTTCTTCAAACCATATCTCAGCCTTTCCCTAACCTTCAGGCTTTTTAACTATCTATAACCTCATCTCATACCTCTCAGCTCATCTCGTACACCCCCACCCATACTTCCCTGCACAATTGTTGGGTCCCAATCATCCCTGAGTCTGTGCTGTCCCCCCAGTGTTAGGGTACCTGCAGGTCCCCACTCCTACCTAAAATCCTCACCCAATCTCTGCCCATTCTCCTACACATCTTCGAGACTACAGTCTCTTCCCCACAAACTCCATCTCTCTCTCCCTCCAATGTGAGAGTCCTTACTCCATTCTCTTTCCTCCTTACACCTTCCAAAAGTGTGAGTACCATTTTCTCCCTCTCCACCCCATTCACACTTCTTCCATCTAAACTTTATGTCCCCATTCTCTTTCCCTCAGTATAGAAGCCCAATTCGCTCCTCTCTGCCACCAAAACAGGGATTTCCCAACCCTCTCCCCTTTCTTGTAGCCTCACTCACTTCTCTTTCCCATCTACAAAAACCTGGAGTCCCCACACCCCTCCTACTTGGGAGATTTTCCTCCTCTCTCCTTACCCACCCACTCACAAAAATCTGTCCATCCCATTCTCTCCTCCCGAACCTAGAGTCCAAGTTCTTCTGGGTCCCAATGCCCACTTCTTTTGCTGTTGCCTGTGCCTTTATCTCCTCTTCATTTCCCTCCTCCATGTCCCATACCTTTCTCTTACCCCGGACACTTCTCTTTCCAGTGCCAGGGCCTCTCCTTTTTCTTCATAGCAAAGCCAGGCAGTTCAAGGACAAGCGGTCTGAACATCTCAGCTCTGTGTCTACAGAGTTCCATGCAGATGTACCATGAAGGAAAGGAGGAGAATAATGAGCAGCCAGGTTAGAAATGCCAGATGAGACATGGAGGACAGAGGTGAAGGGAAGAAAAAGGCAGAGGAAGCCACAGAAAATATGTAATACTCTGAGATGAAGCAGGTACTCAGGGTACTGACAAAAAGTGTTGAGAAATACAGTGGACCCACGTGCCCGTAGCTAATGATGCATCTGCTAGGTCCCCATATAACAAGATCTAGAATTAGCCTCTGAAAGGTGAATGAGATGCAGAAAAGGGGAATGAAAGACAGAGGAAAAGTGGCATGTAGGGAAATGAAAAAGTATTTGATCATGAACAGGACAGGAATCAAGAGAATTGATGAATTAGTGACTGAGAGTCAGAAAAAAAATACAATGAAGGCAGAGCACGGGACTCAAGAAAATAAGTGAGAAAAAGTAACATGAAGGAGAAAAATGAATGACAGAGATAGAGGGATTTAGAGAAAATGAGATACCCAAAGGGAACGATCCCCATGAATTCCCACGGAAACCACCTTCACTTATCTGACACAATTTCAGATATAATCTTCCCAAACATAAAATTCTAGCTTTTAGGAACACTTTACTACATCAAGAGCACTTATTGGGAAGGGTGCATCTGTCTGTCTGTCTCTCTCTCTCTCCTTCAATATATATGAATATATAGGGCATGTTTACTAAAGTGTGGTAATGCTTAGGGCATTTTTAGCATGCGCTAACCATCAGTGTGGGCCCATGATAACTGCTACCACTTGCTAAAAGCAGCCAATCCTCATGGCAGTTGGTGACACCTAGCGCGCAAGATAACACTATGTGCTGGTTGTCTCAACTGACCATACTGCGGCAGCATTTAATGCCACTTCATGGCCACCACTAGGGGGTTACCAGCACCATTATTGAAGCCACAGCAAAATAGGGCAGGAGTGAGTAGAGGGAGAGCACTCCTGCCTCCATCACCACTACGACTACCAGGGAGGCCGCAGGTATGTCCTGGGGGTAGGAGGGTGAGGATTTGATCGGGGAGTGGGGGGCTGGTTGAGGGTTGGGTGTTGCCTTAAGGATTGGATCTTGCTTTCTGGGGTGAGCGAGTGTGAGGGGATGCTTGAGAAGAGAGTTGCTTTAAGAAATGGGCTTTGATTTCCAGGGTTGTGGGTGCAGAAGGGGGGGGCGGGTATATTGTGGTGGGGCTTGTACAAGGGGAGATCGGAGTGGGGGGAACTGTACTCGGTTGTTGGGGGGGGGGGGGACTGTGCTTGGATGGAGGAGATGTGATTAAGGTTGGGCTAAGTTCAGTACCACACTGCAGCAGTAGCAATGTTTATTTTTTTTCATTCTGGGCCAGAGCCCACATTGAATGTCTCTGTATTTGCTGGTGCATATGACATGGGCCTGTATAGTAAGTGTCTCCCTTGTGCAGTAAATGCAGGGTAGATGATGGGCACACCTCCTGAATTTACTGCAGAATCTTTGCACTTATGGCATGTTTTGTTTTGCACAAATTGTATGGTAAGTGCAAAAACATCATACTTTATTAAACATGTCCCTATACAAGGGTGGCTCTATCATTAGGCAGTGTGAGGCGGCCACCTCAGGTGACAAATTCTTTGGGGTGGCAAAAAAATTGCTCCCAAATCATGCCATCAGAGGCTGCTTCAGGCTGTCTAATAAACCCCCCCAGAAGATCACCAATTTGGTGGCATCTCCTCCATGATGTTGCTATTGCTGCTGTCACATTTCCTGTTTTATTTATTTATTTATTTATTTATCTATATTTTTTCTATACCGCCCCTTCCAGCGATCAACAGGCCTTCAAAGTTCAGACTGAAAAAAAAAGCACAGGTCGATGCTTCCTTCCTCTCCTGTGTGCGTCCTGGCCAGTTCATGTGCAGGAGCTGAATAATGCATGTTTTATTTTCCCAGTCTCTGAGGCTTTCTGCTGTCACTGCCAACAAAAAAGAAGCAGCGGCAGATGGCAGCAAGGGCTGGGGCTGAAAGGAAAATGGTAGACAGGTGTGGAGGGAAGATTTGAACACAAGTTGAAGGGGCTGAAGACAGATAGATATAAATGGGGGAGCTGAGGGCAGAAGTTGGACACAATGAGGGAGGGACACATGTCAGATGTTGGACACAAATGGGAGGGGTGGAAGGAAGATACTAAATACAAGTGGGGGGACAGAGGGCAAATTCTGGACATAGGTGGGGGATGGAGGGCTGATACTGAACATGGAGTGAGGGGCATAAGAGGATGAAATGCAGATGGTGGATATGGGATGGAGGAGTAGGGAGCTAGATGCTGGATGGGGTAGGGGATGGAGGGCAGATACTGGAAATAGGGTAGGAGTCATGGGGGTAGAGGGTACATGCTGGACATGAGGTGGGGACATAGGGGGATGAAGGGTAGAAACTGGGCACGAGCTGAGGCATAGGGGATGGAGGGCAGAGATGGACACAAAGTTGGGGGGGGGCACCGGGCAGATGCTAGACATGGGATGAGAGAGGAGATGCTGGACACGGAGTGGAGGAAGATGAGGAGATGCTGGACATAGGTTGAGGGCGAGGGAAAGGGGGGATGCTGGATATAATGGGGGAACAGGATAAGAAAATGAGGGGGAGTGCTGGATGGTGCGAGAGACACACACACACAGGATAGAGTCCTGTGTGTGTGTGTCCCCCAAGGTTCTGTGCTGGCCCCTCTCCTCTTCAATCTCTTCTTAACCCCTCTTACACTACTTATACAGCAATTTGGAATTTCAGCTTTCTATTACGCGGACGACATTCTTCTTCTATACCACACCTCCCCTGCTTGCCCCGACCTTGCCCCGCTCAACTCCTGCCTGGCTGCTGTTTCTAATTGGATGACTCAAAACTGTCTGCACCTCAACCTCTTGAAAACCACAGCTATTTGGTTTCCACACGGTCACCAGTCCCCCTCTATTGCCCCTTCTTTCCCCGGTATTCCTATCTCAATGGTTTCCACCTTTCGTTATCTCGGTGTGTTCTTCGACTCGGATCTTTCTTTCTCTGCCCATGTTTCTTATGTCTCCAAAACCTCCTTTTTCTATCTCAGACAAATCCGTGCCATTCGCCCCTTCCTCTCTCCCTCCGCTCTTGCCACCCCGCTGCTGGCTCTCATCATCTCCCGTATCGACTTTGCTAATTCTGTTCTCTCTGGCATCTCTAAACTCCAACTCTCACGACTTCAGCGAATCCAGCACACTGCCGCCCGTCTCGTGTCTTACTCCTCCCCTAGAGACCACGTCACTCCCCTTCTTTTCCGTCTTCACTGGCTTCCCATTTCCTCTCGTATCCATTTCAAACTTCTCACACTTGTTCATAAAGTACTTCGTACCACCACACCACAATACCTGGCCGATCTCATTCACTTTCACACCCCCAGGCACACCCCCCGCTCCTTCCATCTCAACCACCTCACACTACCTCCCCCCTCGCTTGCTCACCTCCAATCCACCCGCTCCTCAGCCTTCTTCTTCATAGGTCTGGCTCTTTGGAATTCCCTTCCCTCTGCTCTCCGCCTGGAGCCCCATCACCCCACCTTTAAACATGCCCTGAAGACCCACCTCTTTTCCCTTGCCTTCAATCCCCCTCCCTCCTAGCCTTTATCCTCTCCCTGTGCTGCCTGTCCCTCTCTCGTTTCTGTCTCTCTATCTTTTATTAAATTGTAATTTCCTTTTCTCTTTCCGGCCTTGTGCCTTGCTGTAATGAAGATTTTTTTTTTTGTAAACTGCTCTGCTTATTACTGAAGGGCGGTCAAGCAAGTCAATAAACATAAACATAGAGTAGGAGAGAAGGGGAGAGTACAAGATCATTCCATGCTGTCTGGAGGCTTGCAGAACCTGCAGGGAATGCAGATATGGGAGAAGTTTCAGCACAAAAGGTCATGGATATTTCACATGCTGCACATGATAAGAAGGAGCGCTGTGCACATGTTCAATTTCCAAAAGCCACAGTAATTCCAGATGCAGGAGTTTGGCTATGAGCACATCCAGGAAGGCAATTAGATCATTCCCTTCAGTTCCCTCAGGTACTCCCAGGATACAAATGTTGCATTTGGTACTATTGCTCAAATCTTTGATTTGATGATCTATTTCAGCCAGCTTTTTTGCATGCCTAAGGATTTGTTGCAAGCGCTCTTCATGATTAGCCAGTGTAGCATCCACTTTGCCCATTCAGGAGGTTACCAAGGTAAGCTGCAATTTAACTTCAGCCAGTTCTTATCACATAGTTTTGAGCGACTCCCCATTTGCAGTACCTAGCTCATGTACTAGGCATATTTCTGCAAGGAGCTGTTTCATATCATCGTCTGATTCTTTAGCTGTGGCCATTTTGTGAGATGATGGAGGCTCCTGTTTTGATTGCTTCATACCTTGATTCACAGCTGTGGGGTATGCCAGTCACACTGGTTTATTAGCAGCCATATCAAGAAAGTTTCAAAGTGGAAACAGGCTACCAGAGGGGGTTTCGAAGTTGGAGGGTGCAAGAAAAAGGCCTCAGGAGCTGATCTTCTAGGCTGTCATCTTGTCCATGGTTGGTCCCCCCCCCCCCCTATGACTATACCATTTCAGTCATCATGCTTCATGGGGGTAAAGTTACTTAGCTTATAGTTCATACAAATCTTTTGATTCTACGCTGCCTTTCTGTTCAGCAATTCAAAATTTCATCATTTCCCGCAGCAGTTAGTGCCAGTGAATGGAACCAATGTCTTTCTCAGTATACAGTATGTTGAAAAGCATGGAACACTTATCTCAGCAAAGGTGACATTTTAGCTTTCCATCCTAGAAACACCATCATAGTTTGCAAAACCTGTAAAACTGAGATGTCTTGATGTTTGCACAATTGTTGCCCTTCTCGGGATTCTACAGCCATTAGAAAGGAAGGGGCATGCGAGCTGGTTGTTTGAATGAGGCTCTGGGAACCAGGAGGCATGAGCTGAAATCAAGCTTTGGAAGCTCCTGAGAGTGTGACTTACCAGAGGATATCTTGCATACTTCAGATACCCTCTTAGACTGTAAACTCCCTGGAGAAGGGATTCATTGTACCTATATGCAATTGGTTGTGAAGTTCTGTAGTTTAGGGTGCTATATAAATGCTGAAAGAAAACCAAAAAGGAGGGGCATAGTGGCCAAAATTGAAACACATAAAGGCCATCTTTGTAAACTCTCATCAATCCATGCCGCTCTGTGATAGGTGTGTTCATATTTTGTTAGAAAAACAATGAGCAGAATGGAGCATATACTTGGCTATTGAAACATTTGCTTCCCCCTTTTTCTGACATGTGCAGAACAAAATGAGGCCTGGTTAGGAAACATAATATTGGCCTCTACATCAAAGCTCTGCTTTCTTTCAAAAGGTAGAACAAATGAAGTGGCTTGGCGAGCATAAAAAAGAGCAAGCTTTAAAGAGCGTTTGAAAAGACATTCGATCTTTGGTGAATAATGCATATGTACAGCATATGTGATCAACAGGTGTGCGTACTTATAACTGAATGGAGTACTTGGCTCCACTTGGCTGCTGTCAGTGCTACTTGCTGGCTGATGGCACATGCTAACCGAGTCTTGCTGTCAGCCAAAGGTGTGATTCCCTTCTGAAACTGGAAAAGAAAGAAATGAGTAAAGTGCAAGAGGCAGTAATTTATAAAATGAGGCTTAAAATTCATGTTGCATCTTTGCATATATGGTGTGTGTGCACAGGTTGTGAGGTGTGAGGATCAAGTGTGGTGATTTATATTAAAATAGAATTTTAAGTGGCATTTTAGAAGGGATGTTTAAAAGCAATCTGGAACATCCAGGGCAGAACATACAATAAAATCCTGGAGATGTCTGTTTCAGCCAGATTTTGGAAACATAGATGCACATGACGTGGACTCCCGCCCCAGCATCCACATAGAAGCCCCTGCTATGAAACTTAATTGAGGAAGATGTTGGGGCATCCATCTCATGCAAGGTTGCATAAGGGGACATCCAGTGGAGAGGCAAACTGAAAACCAGAGCCCTCGTTCCCCATCAGTGTTCATTGTCAACTTTCCCCCCTGATTGTTTGCCGTGGAAACCACCTTGATTGAATGATAAGGCGGTATATAAATAACATTAAATAAATAAATAAAGTAAAGGGATATAAGTGTACCTTCTTCTCCACACACTCCCGAAATTTGCCTGACAAAAGAAGCACTTTTCTGATGCCTATTTGTGCCTGGAGCAGGCAGAAACTTTGACTCGGCTCAGGACATCAAGGATGTTTCTGAAATCGGGCGAGGATGTCCATGTTCTTGAGTGAGCCCCGGCAACACCTAAACCACTCCTCTGTTCTGACTTGGTCATTCTTGCACTGGAGATGTCCACACACCCAGCTTCTAAAATGGCTCTGGGAACGTATCTGTTCTTTGGATGTCTCTATGCCCATTTTAAAATATCCAAAACATGAACAGGGCTTCTAAAAGAACCCCCTTTATCTGGGCACCTGCAGCATGGGAATGATAGCAGATGGGATTATAATATACATGTAATTTGTAAGTTACTGGCAAAACATTTGTGATTTATCTGTTCTGGCATGAAATTGTTGTTCATGTTATCAAAAGAAACATAGAAAAATGATGGCAAAAAAAGACCACATGGCTTATCCAGTCTGACCTTAAATACCAACTACCACTGTGTCTTTTTCTCCTTTGCAGATCTTCTGTATTTGTCCCATGCTTTTTAGAATTCAAATATTCTCGTGGTCATTATTACCTCCACAAGAAGACTATTCCATGCATCTATCACTCTTTCCATAAAGAAATATTTCCATATATTACTCCTGAGTCAATCTGCTTTCACCTTCATCCTATGTCCCCTCATTGCAGAGCTTTCATTCAATTGAAAGAAAGCAAGACCCTCCTCCATTCATTGGGTGCATCCTCAAATGCTGAGTGTTTAAAACTATCCTATTTTATTTAGGTCCTATTTCATTTTAGGTTTATATTTTGGTATTTTTATTTATTATTGTGTTTTTACAGCACTTTTTGCACTATGGAGCTCTTTTACTAAACTGCGGGAAGACCATGGGGCCCTCTGACTAAAGTGTGGTAAGCTTTTACACTTACCATGTGTTATGTTATGTCGGTAACTAAAGCAGATATCTAAATTAGAATCAAAAGTCCACTGAAGTATGATTTTGCAATTATGTAAAGCCATTGTATCTAAGAGAGATGTAGATTTACAGAGATGATATTCCTCTTAGAAAGGCTGCACATAAAGGGAATTATTTCAGAAGCCCTCTCCCAGGTTTAGATGTGGATATGGCAGGAGAAAAATGTGGAAGCCACATCCATGTTGAAAATGTGATTTCAGAAAGCCTGTAAAATGCACATTTTTGCAGCAGGCAGGTCCATCTCTGCATGTTTTCTGGGAGGTGTTCCGGAACATTTGGTTCTTCACTTGGACGGTGCTGGCGTTTGCACGTCCTTGACATATTTCACTTCGGCCAGTGACAAGCAGAGTGGATTTTTTGAATGTGTCAATTTACACCTGATATAAATCACGAATAAGCATGAAGCATTGTTTTTTGGGACTGCTTGACTAGAGGAGCTTTGAATGCAATTCCGTGGCCTGACTTATCTGTACCATCTGTGCTACCTTCTGTTTCCTTGCACTCCTTCCTGATTCTTTCTCATACCTATCTTCCACCCCTTTTCAAAGACCCCAGTATACTGTCACTCCCTCATCCTCTCCCACAGGGTGCACTTATGGCTTGATATGGCCCTGCAGCCCATCACTGATCCGCATTGATCCACTTTTCCTGGCCTGTCCCCACTTAACAATTGTCTTCCTCAAATTATTGCTTGGATGTCATCTAACCTTCTCCTCTTGAACCTCGAGAAAACCTCTGCCATCTGGCTCAGTGGTGATAGTCCCTGCCATTCACTTTCCCTGATACTCTTGGATGCTCCCATCCCCTTAGTTCCATCACTTCGCTATTTGGGTATTATCTTGGATTCCTCCCTGACCTTTCAGGACCATCTTGCTGCTGTTGTCTGCCACTCCTTCTACTCACTCCTTCAGATTCATGCTGTCCAACCACTCCCCTCCACTTCCTCCCTGACTACTCTACTATTAACCCTAGTTATGTCTCGCCTAGATTATTGTAACATTGTTTTTGCAGGACTGCCACATTAATAACTACAGCATTTTCAGCTTATTCAGAACATAGCCATTAAGCTACTCGCTCACGCTTCACACTTTAACCACATCATCCCCCTTCTCATTCACTTCCATTGGCTCCTACTGCATTCAGTATAAACTTCTCACCCTCATCTGCAAGACCCTTCATACAGGCAACCTAGGGGTATGTTACTAAACCGTCCTAATGTTACTGGCATTAGGTGCAGTGATAATGTGAGGAATGCCATATAAGGAAGTGGGCGTACCAGCGTTAAGGTAGCAAAAGCACGTTATTGCGCGATAGAGAGTACCTCGACCATCATCGCGCGCGAGAGGGCGCCTTGGCTGTCATCACGCACGAGACGGCGCCTTGGCACATTATCGCGCGGTACGCTTAATTGTGCACCGTGACATATGATCAAAGTAATAGAGGTGTAGCACACAGGTTAATACAATGACAGCTGAGACAGCAGTCATGAGTTCAATCCCTCAGAGGGCCCATATAAGAAGGCTGTCCGAGGCAATTCCTTTTCCTGCCTGTAATAATCAGATACATCTCAAAATTCTGTGCTCACAGCCAAAAGCACCCTCACCCCAGTGGCCTAACCCAAGGGCCTCAAAATGCATAATGAAATTGCGTTTTACTCTGTCATATAATGCAAAATCAAAGCGTGTTTTAGGGCACCGTAGGTTAGGGCACAGAGGTGAGACTGTCTCTGGCTGGCAGAGGTGATGAGGCTGCAGCCATTGCATGGGCAGGTTAGAAGAACAAAGGAAAGAAAAAGGAATGGACCATGTGCTAATCAAACCTGCAACCTATGAGCTCAGAACGGATGTCTGTGACCACTGTTCCAAACAACCCCAACAAGCACAATGCAAACAGGTTCCTACAAAGGGCACACTGTGGATCACAGTGCAGAGATGGAAGGCCCCTCTGCCTCAATGCTAACATCAGACACCGCTCCCCTCACCTTGCTGCACCTCACGCCTGGAAGAAATCTCCAGTGTCTGTGCGGTAGGCCCCTCTCAAACCCTCATCAACTCCAGATTCAAAGCTCACCTACTCGCTGCTGTCTGTGGAACCTAACTCCCCTGACATCCCTCCTCCTCCCCTTGTGTTACCCCTGCTTGCACAATCACAGTTTTTGCTGAACTAGATGGGAAGCACTGATGAGCAGGGTTTGTCGTTTATATGTCTGTGCAGTGCTGCGTATGAGGGGTAGCACCATACAAATCTCAGGTGCAGTAGGTGTGGTATAATATATTTATTGACATATGTACATGGTAACACATGTGGCACATATAGCCTCTCATGATGTCAAGGTTGGAGATGCCCAAATATGAATGCCAGGTAGTGTTGCAGAGTCACAGCCCCTGGTGGCCACTGTGTCCGGATGGCTGGGGAGCTGCACTGGCCAGGACACCCTCACGCAGCAGGTGGAGCTCCTCAGCCATACAAACAATGGTGGCGACCACCTGCTCCAGGGCATGAGTCTGTGCCCGCTGTTCGTGGGACATAGCACACATTGCAACCGACATGCGGTGCACACCTATGCCACCACACAGATACATTGTACACGCTGTCTGTGTGGTGGCATCGGCAGACCGTGTGTCGGTGTCATGTGTGCCCGGCCCCCGTCCAGGCGGGTGACATCCCTGGCACCGTGGGGCAGGTGGCAGGGCCATCCTGGGGCCTGTGCTGGCCTGTGTTGTGCAGGCCACATACTCCCCCACCACATCCCCCTACCCTCCCACCCCCACCTCTCCCACACCAAACACCTTGCCCAGTTCCCCCTCCCCCTCCCCCACGTCTACCTTCACTTCCCCAGTCCCATGCTCTCACCCCACCTCCCCCTCCCTGGGCCCCCCCATCCTCCCTCCCTCATCCTGTCTCTCCTTCCCCCCCGCTGGGCTGCCGTTCACTGTCTCCTCCTCTGGCATGGCGCTGGTGTCCGAGGCCTCCACCACTATGACATGTGGCCCCGTGGCTGGCTGGTTGGGACCACTTACAGTGGCAATGGCAAAGGTTGTGCTGCCAGGATATGCTTCCACTGTGGAGGGAGAAAAAGCATCAACACCATGCTCATGGACACATAGCAGGTGGCACCACAGGATGATGGTCCACATGTTCATGCTATTGTGTGACACACAGCCTGCCACACTCACCGTGTCTTCGGATCATCACCTTCTGCTGTATTCTGCTGTAGTCTGGCATGGCCGCAGCCACAGCCCCATCCTGCACAAATCCACCACCTGTGGGTACAGCAATGGAGACAGACCGTTAGGGGACAGACAACTATGGGTATCGGCTGAGGCACATTACACATGGTTGTGGACGGCAGGGTGCCACACCTGCTGTACACTGTTGGTCCAATGATAGTTGTTGGCAATGCCACCTGCATGTGTGCTTGTGCGGTTCGGGATGTGTGGGCTGCTCCACTGCATACTGTGTCCAACCATGGAGGCACCTTGTGGCCACCAGATGGGGTGCCTCTGTGTGCCATGGTTGCCCCATGCCAATCGTGGCATTGTCAAGTTGCAGAACACGTGTATCCTATCAGCAGTGCTGTATGGGGGTGTTCCATGTGTGCTGGAGCATCCTGTCCCGACACCTGGTGACTTGCCAGAGACATGTGTCGAGCGTATGCTGTGCCAGCCTATGACTGTGCCACAGGTGTCCATGGCAGCAGTGCTGCACCTGTGGTAGACAATGTGCCATGCATACAGCAGCAGACTCACCTATGAAGGTCCAGGGGATGTATTACAGACCCCGCTGTACAGACCAGGGGCCACCTGGGGTCAGGCTAGCCCAGCACACATCAACTGCTGCATCTACCAGAGCACCAGAGGCAAACACAGCCCTCTGTAGTGAGGCCAGAGACCATAAGAACATAAGAACATAAGATATGCCATACTGGGTCAGACCAAGGTCCATCAAGCCCAGTATTCTATTTCCAACAGTGGCCAATCTAGGTCATATGTACCTAACAGTTTCCCCAAGGGACACAGGTTCCACAATGCTTGTATTGGTTCAAGCATTGATATCCTGGGTCCCTTCTTAATAATGGTTTATGGACCTTTCCTCCAGGAACTTGTCCAAACCTTTTTTAAACCCAGCTACACTAACAGCCTTTACTACATCCTCCGGTAACAAATTCCAGAGTTTGATTACACGTTGAGTGAAAAAATATTTTCTTTTATTAGTCTTAAATAGTTTACCCTGTAGCTTCATTGCATGTCCCCTAGTCTGTCTATATTCTCATAAGGTAAACAATCGATCGACGTTTACCCGTTCTACTCCGTTCATTAATTTATAGACTTCTATCATATCTCCCCTCAGCCGTCTCTTTTCCAGGTTAAAGAGCCCTAACCTTTTTAGCCTTTCTTCATAGGAGTATCCTTCCATCCCCTTTACCATTTTGGTGGCTCTTCTCTGAACCTTTTCTAAAATCGCTATATCCTTTTTAAGATACGGCGACCAGAATTGCACACAATATTCAAGGTGCGGTCTCACCATGGAACGATATAGAGGCATTATAATATCTTTTGTTTTATTTTCCATTCCTTTCCTTATCATACCTAGCATTCTATTTGCTCTCTTGGCTGCCGCTGCACACTGGGCCGAGGGTTTTAACATGGTATCCACAATGACGCCTAAATCTTTTTCCTGGGTGGTGGTTCCTAATGTGGAACCTTGCATCGTGTAACCATAGTTTGGGTTGTTCTTCCCTAGGTGCATAACCTTGCACTTGTCCACATTAAATTTCATCTGCCATTTTGATGCCCAGTCTTCCAATTTATCAAGATCCTCTTGCAATTTTCCACAATCCTCTTGGGTTTTAACAACTTTAAATAGTTTTGTGTCATCTGCAAATTTGATAACCTCACTCGTTATTCCACTTTCCAGGTCATTTATGAATATGTCAAAAAGCAGCGGACCCAGCACAGATCCCTTGGGTACACCACTATTCACCTTTCTCCATTGGGAAAATTGGCCATTTAGCCCTACCCTCTGCTTTCTATCTTTTAACCAGTTCCTGATTCACAATAGTACACTGCCTCCTATCCCATGACTCTTTAGTTTTGCCAAGTCTCTCATGAGGGACCTTGTCAAAGGCTTTCTGAAAGTCCAGATACACAATATCAATCGACTCACCTTTGTCCACCTGATTATTCACTCTTTCAAAAAAACATAACAGATTAGTAAGACAAGATCTTCCTTGTCTAAAGCCATGTTGGCTGTCTCCCATTAGGTCATGACTATCTACATGCTGAGTAATTTTATTCTTTATAATGGTTTCTACCATTTTTCCTGGTACTGATGTCAGGCTCACCAGTCGTAGTTTCCCGGATCACCCCTGGAACCCTTTTTAAAAATTGGTGTTACATTGGCGATCCTCCAATCTTCAGGTATTAGAGATGATTTTAATGATAGTTCACAGATTACTATTAGCAGGTCTGCAATCTCGTATTTCAGTTCTTTCAACACCCTTGGATGTATACCATCGGCCCAGGTGATTTGCTACTCTTCAGCTTATCTAATAGTTGTAATACATCTTCCTGATGTATCGATATTTCCTTCAATTCTTCCGCACCTTTAAATGCCACTTCAGTCATGGGTAACATCCCTACATCTTCCTCAGTAAAGACTGAAGCAAAGAATTCATTCAGTCTCTCCGCTATTGCCTTGTCGCCTCTTAGTGCTCCTTTAACCCCTTTATCATCTAATGGACCAACTGACTCTCTCACAGGTTTTTTGCTACGAATGTACTTGAAAAGGTCTTTACTTCGCGTTTTTGCTTCTGCAGCAAGCTTCTTCTCGAATTCTCCCTTTGCCTGCCTTATCAATGCCTTGCATTTGACTTGCCAGTGCTTGTGCTGTTTCCAGGTTTCGTCGTTTGGCTCTTTTTTCCATTTCCTGAAAGATGCTTTTTTGGCAACAGCCTCTCTGACCTCACCTTTAAACCATTCTGGCAGTTTTTTGAACTTCCTTCCACTTTTCTTAAAGCGTGGAATACAGCTGGTCTGAGCTTTCAAGATAGTATTTTTCAACAACAGCCAAGCCTGATGTACGTCTTTAACCTTTGCAACTGTTCCTTTTAGTTTTTTCTTAACTGTTTTCCTCATTTTATCATAGTCTCCCTTTCAAAAGTTAAAAGGTAGTACTGTGGATTTCCCTACTATCCCTCCTCCACTAATTAAATCAAAGGCGATCATGCTATGATCACTATTGCCAAGTGGCCCCAACAACCTTATCTCTTGCACTAGATCTGGTGTTCCACTAAGGATTAGGTCTAATATGGCTTCCCCTCTGGTCGGTTCATGAACCAGCTGCTCCAAGAAGCAGTCATTTATTTCATCTAGGAACTTTATCTCCCTAGCATGTCCTGACGTGACACTGACCCAGTCGATACCGGGGTAGTTGAAATCACCCATTATTATTACTGCACTGTAACTTTTGTTAGCTTCCTTGATTTCTTTGAGCATTTCATCATCCATTTGGTCATTCTGGCCAGGCGCTTGATAGTACACCTCCACTGCCATCGCCTTCCCCCTTTTACATGGAATTTCAATCCATATAGATTCTACAGCAGATTTTGTTTCCTGCAAAACTTTAATTCTTTCTGACTCAATGCCCTCTCTAACATAGAAAGCAACCCCTCACCACTCCTGCCCGACACCCCACCTGCCCCTCACCCACACCTCACCTGCTCCACACCTCCCCTGCTCCTCACTGCCCCCATGTCTCACCACTCCTGCCCCACACCTCACCTGCCCCTCACACACACCTCACCTGCCCCACACCTCCCCTGCTCTACACTGCTCCCACGCCTCACCACTCCTGCCCCACACCTCACCTGCCCCTCACCCACACCCCACCTGCCCCTCACCTCCCCTGCTCCTCGCCTCGTTTATACCTTTTTATTTATTTATTTATTTAAAACTTTCTTATATACCGCCTCTTCCATAGATCAAAGGCGGTTTACATATAACAAGTGTAACAAGAACAGGTTTTACATAGAACAGATTTTTTAAATTATTTACAATCAACTTTTAAATAAAAAGCGGTTTACATATAACAAGTGTAACATGAACAGGTTTTACATAGAACAGATTTTTTAAATTATTTACAATCAACTTTTACATCAACAGTTTTTAAATTATTGACAATCAACATGATTGTGAGTAACTATTTTATTAATTGTAAACAACTATATACAGGAGTAGTAGAGTAGGTAGCGTAGGTAGACATTTGTTGGATTTAATCATCATCGTTGAGGTTACGGTGTGATCGTCTGCATTTAAGGTGGGTTTGTGATCTGTATTGTGTTTGAGAAGTGTTCTGTGAATAAGTGGGTTTTAAGTTCTCTCCTGAATAGATGGAGGTCCTTTATCATTCGGAGATTTAAAGGTAGTTTGTTCCATATGGCGGGTGCAGCATATGAGAATGCTCTGGAGCTCGTGGTTTTTTTTGTTTTACGGATAGTGTTTTGTATGGCTAACGAGTATGTTGCATTTTGTCTTCGTGTTCTGTGTTCTGGTGGGGCTTGCAATAGGGTGGTTAGATGAGATGGAGAGATGTCATTGATGAGTTTAAATGTGGTTATGATTATTTTGTATGTTATTCTGCTATTTATGGGGAGCCAGTGCAATTCAAATAAGATGGGAGTTATGTGGTCGGTCAGGCGAGCTTTCGTTGTTACGCGAGCGCAGATATTTTGGGCTCTTTGGAGGAGGTTAGTGTTTGCTAGTGGTAGACCGTTTAGGAGACTATTACAATAGTCGAAGTGGGGAGTGATGAGTGCACTGATGACCGATCTGAAATCGTGGGAGTCTAGGAGTGGTCTTAGGTGTTGTATGGTTTTTAGCTTGAAGAATATTGTCTTAACTGTTTGCTTTATGTGAGGGATCATACTGAGGGTATGGTCTAGAATTATTCCTAAGTATTTCACCTCTTTCTTGATTGGGATTGTTGTGTTGTTTATTTATACCTCACCTCTCACGTTGCACACCTCTCTAGCTCAACACCTCGCTTACTCAACAACTCTCCTGCACTACACCCACGGCGGCCCATGCAGTTGCAGAAACACTTATGCAATGGCGCGTAGATCGTATACACGCATTGTTACGTGCATTGTGCATTGTTACGTGCATTGCGCATGCGTATGGCAGTTGCGCACGTGCGTGCAGCGGGCATACCCGCCTATCGTGTAGTGCCATGCGCATGGGCCCAGCACACAGCCTTATGCCCAATGTACCGCACACTGTGTACGCATGAGCACGGTGTGCGTAAGGCTGTACGCTGCGCCCATGTGCAACGCGTGCCTGTGCACACAGTGTGGCGAGTGTGCCGCATGCGCATGCCATGTGGCACTATGTGACAGGCAGGTCCACCCACTGCACACACGTGCACAACTACCATGTGCATGCACAATGTGCACAACAATGCGCATATACGCTCTACGCGCCATTGCATAAATGCCCCTGCAACTGCGTTGGGCGCCGAGGGTGTAGTGCTGGAGAATTGTTGTGCGTGCAAGGCATTGTTCTGGTGAGGTGTGAAGATGGAGAGGTGAGGAGCATGAGAGGAGTAGCGTAGGAGAGGTGTCGAGCAGGGGAGGTGAGGGGCAGATGAGGTGTGGGGCAGGAGTGGTGAGGCATGGGAGCAGCGAGGAGGAGGGGAGGTGAGGGGTAGGTGAGTTGTGGGTGAGGGCATGTTTACTGTTGTGGCTAGGACAACACAAAAGAAGAGGAAGCGATTCCAGTTGCTGAGACCCCAAATTTTGAATTTGGATGCCACTTTTCGTTTGCATTACCCCTGCAAATGTTTGGTGTATCAAAGAAATAGGTTTATTTGTATGATGCTTCACACTTATCTGCACCTGCAAAAAGGGATTAGCGTGCAATAACGCGCGCTGCTGCGCACATTATCGGGCGAAGCATAAGGCACCCCATAACGCACTCCATAGGGCACATTATAAAGTGCACTGTCCGCCAAAGCACCCTATAATGTCCCCTATAGGACACCTTATAAGGCGTTTGATAGGGCACCTTATAAGGTGCCTTATAAAGCGCCCTATAAGGCGCACCTTAAGGCTACAGTACTCTGAGGGTGTTTTTGCTGGCAGCACTAATATACATTAAAAATAGACAATGCCTCTGACAGCCCTATCAAATAAGCCCACCATGGGCTTGAACCCATGACCACTGGTTTCACAGGTAGTGAGGTAACCAGTGGGCTACAGCTCTTAACAAACCCCTGGCTGGCTGCAGAAGGACTGCACGTCACCACACAAACTGTCTGCTGTGGTTACCAGAATAGGGTTAACCCACCCGTACCCATGATGCACTGCACATGCAAAGCAGCAGTCGACAGATGGGCACAAGATGGGGTATGCACCCCCACAGCACCTCAGCCTGGTAGGGGGAACTGACCGTGTGTGGTACTGGCACAGAGTAGCCACAGACCATCACATTGTGTGGGTACTGTGTTCACCCTGAGGGTGAGGTGAGGCGCCCAGCACCAGGTCCACAGCACCTTTCATGGCTGAAATATGCCATGCTGCAGGTCCCCATCGGTGCTACTGTGTGTGTGATAGGTAGTTCCTGCAGACACACCTAGGTTACATCTGTGTCCTTTTGTATTTCTCAGTCATGTCTAGCCCTTATGGGCTATGATGCACCCAGAATAGTGCATATCCTGTGTTGGTGCCATGGTTACATGATGTAGGTAAAGAAGGAGGAGGGGGGTGTTTGGACCCATAGGTGGATTATGTACCACCACACAACCCACCCTCTGGGGCTCAGGGTGGGAAACAGGATCACATTCTACCTCCCTGCAATGGGAGCAGCAGAGAGGACCATCAACTCCAGTCCTGCTGGGGAACAAACACCCCACAGGGCAGGCAATGCAGAGCTGTACACATCCATAAGGCAATAGCAGACAGACATTAGGCCTGGAAATGCTCAGCTGCCTCCCACCACTATCTGACATTCTCCAGCAGCAAGCCTCCAGCCGCTGCACCCTGCAAGGTGTTCCAGCAAGACACATACTAGCTGCAGACAGTCTGCTAGCTAGTCCATAGTCCTGGAGGAGATGCACATACCCAGAACTGGGACGTCAGCATACACACCAAGCAGATAAATCAGTGATTGGGTCCCAAAACGGACCCACAAATATCACAAAAGAGAAATGCTATATAGCACTATAGGGGAACCTAGCCATGCTGTGGTCACTGCTCAGTCAGGGTGAGAGTGACCTCCCAGCAGGACATGCTGTAGCCACACTGTCCATACAGGTGGTGGCCGGGCACTACAATGTCTGAGCCATTGCCCTATGCCCTGTGCAGATGCGGCCAGGCCAGGCCACACTATCCAGGCTATTCCCACAGTACCTTGCTCCTCATTATGCACATTGGCAGGCCAATACTGGCAACGGATGGCAGATGGCATCAAGATGACAACAAGTCAGAACAGGTCCCATGACTTCTGACCCATTCCCTCTGAATCAAGGCGTACCTCAGGGTTCATCCCTATCTGCATTAATGTTCAACATATATATATGCAACCAATTTGTACCCTAATCCACTCCTTCAACATCCAGTGCCTAGTCTACGCAGACGACGTCCTAATCTACTCACCATTCCTGATTGATCAACCTGACTTTTCACCTATATCAAGCTGCTTCGAAGCTGTATCACAATGGCTTACAACACAAAATTTAAGGATCAACCATAGTAAAACAGATGTCTTATTCCTCCCCAAGAACCAGATGTTCTCCCCTACCCCCACATTAAAAGTAAACAATATTGAGTTGATAGCAAAATCAACTATCCGCTATCTCGGCATCACGCTTGACCAACGACTCGACATGTTTACACATGTGAAGAACATCACGAAAGCAATTTACCATAAGGTCCAGATACTATGTCACCTGCGCCCCCTATTGGACTTTAATGACTACCGAACTATCTTCCAAGCCTTGGTGCCCCCACATCTAGACTTTGCAAATATTATCCTTCATGGCCTCCCTCAGTCAACACTAGGACCTCTTCACCTTGCAATGAATGCTGCAGCAAGGGTACTTGCAGGTACATCAAGAGCTAAACATATAACCCCAGTCATGATGGATCTCCACTGGCTTCCACTTCAGGCTAGAATCCAGTATAAGTCCCTAGTACTAACATTCAAAGCCTTAAGGAACCAGATCACCTCACCCATCAGCAAACTCATTCAAAGACGGCCGTTCAACAGGATCAGGAGATCTAATCAAGCAAACACGCTAGAGATCCCCAACATTCTAACTAAGTGCAAAAAGGCTACTGCCAATAGAGCCTTCTCCCTATTTGCACCCATGACCTGGAATGCCCTCCCCACTGAGCTCCGTTCCACCCCAGACCTATTGTCATTTAGAAAAGCCCTCAAACAACACCTTTTCCTCATCCATTACCCAGAATCCAATCCCAGAAACAACCACCCATCCTCACATCCTACACCCTACTCCACCCCACCCAAAATCCAACACCATAAAGAAAATGACTAGCTCTACCACCATATCCCCTCTCTTATTTATTATTGGTACTGATCACACATCTTATTGATTAAACCTCTTATAAATATGTTGAAACCAAGCTATACTATATGTATAATTTCTCACCATACTATATGTATAATTTCTCACCATGCTCCATGAATAATTACTCTGTAATTAGTTACCCCTGTTACCTCCAGGTTATCTCGTCCATGTTCAATGTAAAAACTCAATTGTCGTGTGACATTGCAGTATGTTTTTTGTTCAATTGTAAACCGCACTGATTTTAATAGCGCGGTATATAAGAGAAGTAAATAAATACATAAATAATAAATAACAGTGCTAGCAGTGTGGGCTGTGGAGGGTGTTGGTAGCCACCACACACTGGATAGACAGACACACACTCCACACACCTATGCCAGCATTGTGCAACTATAGAGGTGTTTGGCAGCCCTGGGCACCACACCAGTCCTGGGCACAGTGCAAGCATGGCTATGGTATGCAATAATGTTGGGGTCACTCTGTCAGACACCAGACCTGAGGCACATTCCACAGACATCAGAAAGGTTGCTATGATGCAGCTCAATCAGCAAATTGTGCTTAACGTAGGAGTTGCTATCTGCCAGTTATCATAGCAACCCTTTGATAGCTGTGTACAGTTTTCCCATGTTCAGGGTGGCATTGCTAAGGTATGCAAGTGCTAGTATGGGGAGATGCACGCAGGGCCCAACATCCTGCCTCTCCAGGAGGCTCGGGATAATGGAGCCTGTGGGTGCGGGTGTGTCTGCCCCTGTTGGCCACTCCTCTAGGGCAGAGGTTCCCAACTCCAGTCCTGGAGGGCCAAACACTGTTCGGGTTTTCATGCTGTCCCTAATGAATATGCATGAGATACATCTGCATACCATGGGGGCGGTGCATAGCAATGCAGCACAGCCACATTTATTAGAGGCAGCATGGAACCTGAATGGTGTTTGGCCCTCCAGGACTGCATTTGGGAGACTGTGCTCTAGGTAATGTGCATGTTTATGGTGTCTGTGCTCTGTAGGGTTAAATGTAGGTGTTTTGGGCATGTCTACGTCATCTGCACTAAAGGTTCTGTCTGTATTAGCACGTTTAGTAGTGGGTAAAATATGGGGGCTGGGTTGGCAAGAACCACAGCTGGTGGTTTTGGGTTGTATTAGGTCTTAGAATTATTGATAATAAAGTTGGGTTGTATTAGGTCTTAGAATTATTGATAATAAAGTGTTTTTCCACTCAGATCACGCTTTGGACTGTGTACCAGGAACCACAGCTGGGACTTGAACCTGTGACTTTCTGCTCCTGAACACACTGGCTGTGTGCACTGCACCACTTTGTTGCCACAGAAACAGTGAATTCCCTGGTGATACCATGACTGTTCATCAGACAGGGCCTGTCTGTTGCAGTGCATGGCACCCACCTACACAGGGCTAGGCCACGGTCTGCTCTGGGCAGCTGCCACTGCCCCCTCCACCACCAGTACCCCTCTGCCACCCTGCTGACATGCCCTTGTGCTGGTGGTGCGCAGTCTCAGGCCATCCAGTGTGTGGGTAGGTGGCTGCCTATGGTGCGGGTTCTGGGGTAGGGGTGCCTGCATAGATGTCCACGATTCCCCCCAGCACCGCCTGCCAATGTTCTGTGCCCTTGGGGGTACCTGCTGGGTACTATACCCTGTGATACTGTGGGAAGCACACTCATGCCCATGCTGGGCCCTCATCATTTGCTGTCTGGATGCTCTACTGTTTCAGCATTCCTATGGGCCACCTAGGCATCACCCTAGTCCGCACTGTGGCCCAGCTGCAGTACAGCATGTGCCGTCTGCAGCCCTCTGTGTCCCCTTTCCCAGCATCTGTCCAGTTGCCCATTCCGACATGCCCGCCCTGCTGTTGTGGAACATGTGCACACCATAGGAAACCTGTCCAATGGAGAGGGAAACCCTAATCAGCGCAATTTCACTGTGGGATCATTCACCTTGTATGGGGACGGAGCATAGACCCTTCCAAAATTCATATCTTTTTTTTGGAGCTTTCTTGGGATTTTTTTTTTATGTTTCCCATTAATATCACTATTTCCCAGCTTGGTTATGGTTTTTTTATATTTTGTTGGGGTCATTTTCAATGTTTATTTGCCCTATTGTTCCGTGCACATGTATCACACTTATCACTTTTTTGTAGGTTTCCCTGGTTTTGCTGTACATTGCTGACAGAAATGGTTTCTCTTCCCTTTAAATCAGCTCTAACGCCAGGGTTTCACTGGCGTTAGTTTTGAGCCTCGGATTTCACATCGTTAACCTCTCCCCTCCCACTCTCCGCCCATTGACCCCTTCTCTCCGCCCCTGGGGAGCCTTCCTCCGCCCTCCGGGAGCCTTTCTCCGCCTTCAGCGCTTGTTTGTGCCGATGCACGCGTTAGCGCGTGCTAAGGTACCTCTGTGCCCATTAAAGCACCATTATCACGCGTTAAGGTACCTTAGCGCGCGATAATGTCACAGAGCACACATTAAGACGGTTTAGTAAACATGCCCCATAGTCTCAAAATGGGCCTGCACCTTAATGTAAAGAAGACAAAGATCTTGACAACTGGCAAAATCAGCAAGTTCATCATTGAAGGAGAAGAAATTGAAATCATGAACAACTTTAACCAACTTAGATCACCTATCAATAAAGAAGCAACAAGCAGTCAAGAAATCCGATGACGCATTGCTCTTGGCAGAATGGCTATGAAAGACCTAGACAAGATTCTCAAGAGCAGAGATGTCTCTCTCCATACAAAGATTCGACTTGTTCAAGCCATGGTATTTTCAATAACATCATATGGATGTGAAAGCTGGACAGTGAAAAAGATAGGAAGAAAATTGATTCCTTTGAATTATGGTGCTGGCGGTGAATACTGCGTATACCATGGACTGCCCGAAGAACAAACCAGTCAGTACTAGAGGAGATCAAACCTAAGCTTTCTTTAGAAGCTCAGATGACAAGACTTCGACTTTCATACTTTGGACACATTATGCAAAGAGAGAGATCATTAGAGAAAGACATCATGCTTGGCAAGATAGAAAGTCAATGCAAAAGAGGAAGGCCAGCAATGAGATGGATCGATACAATAACAGCAGCTACGGGTACAAGTCTGTCAACAATGAGCCACCAGACTGAGGACCGAACACAATTTAGGACGACTATCCAGAGAGTCGCCATGAGTCGACACCGACTCGACAGCACTTAACAATAACAACAACAACAACAACAAACAATTGATCTATGTTTACCCGTTCCATTCCATTCATTAATTTATAGATCTCTATCATATCTCCCCTCAGCCGTCTCTTTTCCAGGTTGAAGAGCTCTAGCCTCTCTTCGAAGGGGTATCCTTTTTACCATTTTGGTGGCTCTTCTCTGTACCTTTTCTATGCAAATGCAATGTGTGCCTTTGAGTCAGTCCTGACTCCTGGTGACCCAGAAGCTCCTGGGTTTTCTTGGCAGTGTCACCGGAAGTAGATTGCCAGGCCTTTCTTCTGAGGCAATGGAGGGTTAAGTGACTTGCCCAAGGCCACAAGGAGTGCTAGTGGGAATTTAACCCTGGTTGCTTGGTTACCAAGCCAGTGCTCTAACCACTAGGCTACTCCTCCCTGCTAGACCTTTTCTAATAACACTATAATTGTCCCCCCTATGTAATGGGTTTGTATCTCTTAGTAGAAGGGTTAGGTGGGCTTGTCTGATTTTGCTTAATTTTCCTCTGTTTGATATTCTTTTTTGTTTTTGGCTCCGGTTTCATTACATTCTTCCTATAGCTTGAGCACCAATGTGTCTTGATTCTTTTGCTTTTTGTAATTATTCCTGTCTTTGATTAAGGCTTTTTTTCTGTTAAACAATTTGTCTTGCTGATATGTAAGAAATTCATAAATAGAAAAATAAAAAGGGGTCTTCAGTGTGATCTCCTTCTCTTCTTCTTGCGGAGATCCAATCTCCCGCAGCCAGATAGAAGGGGACTTTGCCACAATCCCAATCTCTTCTGCCCACAGGCATTGCCCCGCCAAACAAGTTGCCACGATGAAGGCCATGAAACTTGTCTGTCCATGGGGATCTGATCTCCTGATGGCAGAAGAGAAGGGGTCTCCTTCTATCTGCCCACAGGAAATCAGATCACCACAGGCAGACAAGCATCATGGCTATCATCGGGGCACCTCGTTTGAAGGGGAAAAGCCCCCCTTGACCTTCCAAACTATGCCTATGATGACATGGGCACTTACTGGCAATACCTTGGCTGGCCTATATTTGGCAGAGCATACCATCATGACCCAATACAATATGTGCTCTGGGTATGGGGTGCACTGCTTATAGTACCCTCTGTCATCTTGTACATGTGTGTCTTTGGAGGTGGGGCATGACAAATCCAGTGTCAGCATTTGTACCTGCCAAAGCAGGTTGCTACACTGTGGGAACCTAGGCATGTGGATAACTGCAGACTGTGGCAGATGTGTAGTCCTCCTATATTTCTCATTCTCATGCCCTCATCATGTATCACATATGTGATCACTGCCCTGGAGATTTTTCCCTTAATATACTCTCCATTTCCCTGTGGTCCATTCCAGGGATACTTGGGGATACTTGTCACATTCTTCTCTGGACCTCTCTTGCTGCTAAGGCATTATTAATGGGCTGCCTTGTCCTGTTGTAAACATTTCTGAGATTCTCATACACCTTGGCTGACAGCGTTCCTGGCCCTCTGCCAAGTGCAGTTAATCTAGTTTTATTCTGATCTGAATTGGTAGGTGGAATCTGCTATTCCACTTTGGCACACCATGCTGTGGATATATGGTAGCAGCATGCATCTAATGGCCTGGCAAAGTATATATGGCCTTCCCTAGAGCCTATCTTGTGTATATCATGTGCGCCTAATGTGCTGTCACTTACCCTCTGGAGGATACATCTCCTGCTATTTTTTCTGCAGCAGTCCTCTGCATGCCCTAGAAGCATGTCTCGATGATTTCAGTGTCATCATATTGCAAAAGTGTCTATTGAAGATGAGTGGGATACACACCATTAGAAATCCTCTTCTTTTTCACTTGTTCAGCTCCAACCCTCTTCCTAACTGATATCCCTGCTAGACTGCTGGAGTGACAGGCCTTTTTCTGAGGGGTCAGGTGACAGGGAGCTTTAGCATTTTAATATAGGGGTTCCATGCAGTTACCAATCATATTACACACTCACACTTGCTGTGTCCTACTTCCCAGCATGACATATGCCTGTGCTCTATGAGTCCTTTATGGATGGGACCCTTATGGCAGAGCTGTGTGTGGCTAGAATACCTATGCCTATGTGGTCTGTCTCAGCAGCATATGCCATAAAGGGGTAAGGGCCTTGCCTATCTGGATGCATTGACTTGCCAGTAATTGTCCATGGCTCATGGGGTCTCCACACATCACCATATGGCACCATGGGGACTATATCACCCTCACTTCATGTGGCAGCCTTGAACAAACTACCAGAGTCTGTACGTCAAGCACCTTCTGTGACCCGTTCCAAATCCAGGCTGAAAACTCACCTCTTCGCTGCCGTTTTCAGATCTTGACTCACCTGATCTCCTTGTGTTTCCCTTATGTTGTCTGTCTTGACTAGATTGTAAACTCTGATGAGCAGGGACTGTCTCTTACATGTCTGTGCAGCGCTGCGTACATCTTGTATCGCTATACAAATGCTTAATAGTAGTGGTAGTAGTAGTAGTATGCGACCCCAGCATTGAATGTCCGGGGATCGCTGCAAAAGCCAGAAGCCGCAGTAGCTAACCAAGCAGCAGGGATATTGCATGCTGCCCGGTTAGCAGTTGTCATCATCTCTTCTCTGCCCCAGAATGCTCCTGACACTCCCCAGTGCTAACAGGAAAGCATCAGAGTGCATAGGGGAGTTAGGCGGGGATAGTCAATGGCATTAACCACGTAAGTGCCACTGGATATCCCCATTTAAGGCATTTACACGGTTTACTGGGCTGTAAACCATGTAAATGCCTTTTGAATATTGGGCCCGATGTTTTTATTTACCTTGATTGCTTCTTCTGCTTTATATACACTGTTGCCTTATCTTTCAATATATTTTTGAATGAGATACATTTCAGTAAATACAGTACAACTTTTTAAACTGGTATCCTGAATTCATTTTCATTTAACAAGTATCATTTGTTGAATTAAAAGATTCTTACATAACAGAAGTATACCCCATCTTTCCATTAAAACTCTACAGTTTTCTGTGACCCCAGATGTGTTTGTTGTTACTCAATACTGTCTGTAATTATAAAGCTTCAAACAGCTTTAATAATCTTCTATTCAGTCTGATTCCTGGACTCAATCAAACAAAATTTATTTCAACATACAGAGTATAATCATGAAGCATTATTTGCGTGTGCACCACAGGGTCATGGAAAGTATTTCTAAGTCCTCTGCCAAGCATCACTCAGGAGTTTTCCATTGTTTCCACTACATCTGGACTAATTCTACCAATTAATACATAGATCTGGAACCTGGCTCATAACCTTTCCCTCTGCAGTTTGCACAGCCTTAAAAGTCATTTTGACTTCTCTGGGGCAGCAGGTGCCTATACATTTCCTAGAACTGGTGTCTAACTGTGTGAATTATTTTGATAACTCAGCAATATCTAGGAATTAAACACTTGAAATGAAGCCCGCAGGGTTGTTTCTATGGTTCTGTAGAGAAGCATTAGAGTGTCAGAACCAAAGAGTTGCATAGCAGTTGGGCCGAGTAGAAAAGAGGCATAAGGATGGAGGGGAAAAGAGTGTTGCTGCTGCAGAGTGTGAGGGCAAACTAGATCCAAAACTGAGGAGGAGAGAATGCTTTGAGCAGTAGGAAAAGAGACAGCGTGTGCAGTGTGAAGACCGTATGGCAATGTTCTCAACTGTAAGGGGCATGTTTACTAAACTGCGGTAAAGTTACCAGCGGTAAGGGCAGCATTAAGGTGCCTGAAGCCATAGAAGGCAGTGGGCGGGTAGGGGGTGTGCTGGCATTAGGGGGTCTTGGGCCATTTAAAGTGAGCTAACAGAACCACGTGCAGTAAGGTGACAAGGCGCCTTGAGTTAGGGCACCTTAATATAGGGCACCTTAACTTAGGGTGCCCTAACTTAAGATGCCCTAAGTTAAGGTGCCTTAACTCAAGGTGCCCAAGGGCGTTAAGATGGTTGAAGGGGACACGCATACATCCTGAGACATGAAAACAGCTGTAACCTAAATGCTGGATAGAGCACCGAGGAATATCAATGTAAAGGTGATGGAAGGAAGGACAGGCAGGAGTTGATGGACCTGCCATATCGGTGGGCACCCTAAGTGTCAGTCAGTAAATTGGATGAGCATGTGGGAGGCAGCTGTACCAATGTACAGAAGGGTGCCAGTGTAAAACAGCACAATGTCAGTGTGTGGCATAGGATGGGAAAGACATGTCCCCCATCGGAGGCAGAAGTGGCAGGATGTTTGCAGTAATAGGTGGACAGAGTAGTAATGGTTACATGCAGATCAGGCACAGGAGAGGCAAGCATGAAGAGCTGAAATGCAGAAAAGAGTACCAGTGTAGTTCATGGAGTAGCAGCCTGCACAAGAAGACATGACTGTACACAGCTGACAAAGGCAGATAGATGGGCCAAAGAATGGATGGTGGCTGAGGAGAGGGTGTTATGGGCTGTCAGCACCGATGTACAGAGCCCTCACTGTTAAAGGGCATGAAAATAATCTGAGTAGCACAGTCATGAAAAGAACAGGTAGGAATTGAACCCCTGTCCCCTGCTTATGGAGACATTGTAATAACCAGTAGGCTACACCTCTATACTGTGCTATGTAGCAATATCTGGATACAAAGAGACTGCAGGTCACTGCCTAAAATGTTTGCTGTATGTGCCAGCACAGGGTAGCCGCACCAGTACCCATGATGCAGTGCACATGCCAAACAGCAGTCTACAGCTGATCCCTAAATGGAGAATGCATATAACCATCACCTCAGTTCGGTAAGATGCACTGACAGTGTGTCATACAAGCATAGAACAGCTACAATCTGTGCTACTGAGCAGTTTCTGTGGTTACCCTGATGGTGACGATGGGCACCCAGCACCTGCAGTGCTAGAAATGGTCACTACTGCAGATCTCTATTACTGCCAGTGTGTGGCAGGTATTGTCTGTGGTGTGATATGCTAATCACTTTGTGTCTTGCAATGTGTGTCTGTCATATCTGACTCTATGCTCTGCTCCTGTCAGGACAGAGACCCACCTAGAACAGTGCATGTCAGTATCCAGTGTTACAATGCTGATGCCATGTCTATCAACTACCAAGGGGTGGGGTGGCTGAATTTTCATGGGGTTGTTTTTTGGGTCCTGCTGGCCCTACCAGTACCACTGGGAGTAGGCCTGCAATTTATTTATTTATTTAGCCAGTTTTGTATACCACCTTTTCCTTCAATCAAGGTGGTTAGGGACAGGACAAAAAGGGTCTACACTGAACAAAGGTGAACAGACAAACATTTAATTCTGGGGGGAAAGCCCGGATCTGGTTCTTTGGAGGTTGGTGTCTGTATCAGTGGTGATTTGAGTTATGGGGTTTGTTCAAATAAGTCCATGAACAGGTGGGTTTTAAGGGATTTGCGGAAGTCCTTGAGGTCTTTTTGTGCTCATAGATCCTCAGGGAGGGAGTTCCATAGATCCGGTGCTGAGAGTGATAAAGCCCTCTTGGAAGTTGCTTGCTTTGTTCTGTGGTATCCGGCTGGGCTGCGGAGTCTAATGCTGCCTTGGGTTCGCCTGGGTCTGCTGCTTGTATCTTTAGTTATCAAGGTCTGTAGAACCTCTGCTGAGCATTGGTGTATGATTTTGAAGATGGTTAGTGTAGCCTTGAATTTTGTCTGTGCAATTATAGGTAGCCAGTGCAACTGTCGGAGAACTGGTGTTATGTGTTCGTACTTGGCTGTGCCTGTGATTATGCGAGCTGCCGTGTTTTGGACCATTTGAAGTGGGTGCAAAGTTTGCTTTGGTAGCCCCTGGTATAAAGAATTTCCGTAATCCAGTAAGGGAGTGATGACTGCCTGGCATACGGTGCGGAAGTGGTCTTGGTTGAGAAGCGGCTTTAGTCGTCTGATGATTTTCAAATGGTGGTATGCTTTTGCTGCAGTTTTGTTTATGTGGGATTGGAGATTGAGGTTCTTGTTCAGAGTGACACCTAGATATTTTACTTCGTCTTTAGTTGTTATTGTCCTATGGCGTATTTTGATTTCTTGAGGTGGCTTGAATGTTGTGTTTCTGGAGAGGAACATTGCTTCAGTTTTGTCAAAGTTCACCTTGAGGTTGTGGTCGGCAAGCCAGGTGTTCATGTGCTCGAGGCAATTGGTCATTTGGGTTGTGTCAGGGGCGCTCAGGTCAATTGGCGTGTACACCATGATGTCATCTGCATATAGGTGATATTGTATGCTATGTTGTCTGATGATACTGCATATAGGCTGTATATAGATGTTGAAAAGAATTGATGATAGGGCCGAGCACTGTGGTATTCCCTGCGTGGTGGGAAATTTGGTTGATTGTTTCTCTCCACATTTTACTTGCTGTGTTCGGTTGCTTAGGTAGGAGGTGAACCATTTCAGTGTGTTGTTGCAGAGTCCAATTTCTTGGAGTCTCTGTAGGAGAGCGGAGTGTGATACCGTGTCAAAGGCAGCTGAGATGTCGATGAGGATTAGTAGGAAACCGCTTTTTATATTATCCAGTCCTCTCAGGAGGTTGTCAAAGAGGGAGGTGAGTAGGGTTTCTATGTTGTGTTGCGGTTTAAAGCCATGTTGGTGCATGTCTAGCAGAGCGGGTAGGTACACGTGATCCTGGAGTTGTCTTTGTACAACTTTCTCAATGATTTTTGTGTTAAATGGCAGGCTTGAGATTGGTCGGTAAGATTTTGATCAGCGGTGTTTGACATGTTACCTTTGAGGATTGGTCGTATGGTAGCTTGCTTTAGCATCTGTGGCAGGTGCCCTTGTTGCAGGGATTCTTTCACGATTTTGTGGAAGTGGTGGCTTAGTTGGTCCTTGGAGGCCTTGATCCATTCCACTGGGCATGGGCCGGCCGGTGAGGTTGTCGTGTTGAGTGTGCCCACAATGTCTTCTATCTGCTGCTTTGTTGGTATAGAGAAGTCATTCCAGGTTTGGTGGGATTGTTCGCAGGTCTGGGACTCCGGTGTTCTTTGGTGGGCATGGCATGAGCTGGAGTTGTGTTCTTGTTTATCATGTAGTTTGCAAATTCCTGTGGGTCTATTTGGTGTCCACTGTGGCGTGGGATGTCCTTTGTGAGTTGTTGCACTATGTCGAATAGTTCTCTTGGCTTGTTGGCTGCCTTCAGTTTTAGGTTGATGTGGTGGTGTTGCTTGTGGTTGTTGATCAGGTTGTTGTTGGCTTGTTGCTCTGTTCTGTATTGTAGTGCTGCATCTGGTGACTTGGTGTGCCTCCATTTTCTTTCTAGCCTTCTGAGCGTGTGTTTTGATTCCCGAATTTCATTTGAGTACCAGGGAGTGCTGTTTTTTCTTTGGGTGTGTGTCTTTTCCTTGTTTGTCGCTGATGCAGCTTTTGATAGGGTGGAGTTCCATTTGTTTATGGTTTCATCTAACCCATTGCAGTCTTGTTGTATTTGTGGTATTATGTCTTGTAGGAAGTTCTCTTTATGGTAGGTCTTGAATCTTCTTGTTTTGGGTTCTCTTTCTGCTTGCTGCATGGGGGTTTTTAGGAGTAAGGTGAAGGACAGTACGTGGTGGTCTGACCATGGAAATGGAGTGGGCAGTGGGGTTGTAGTTTGGTTTTGTCTTATCAACTGCCATGGGATGAAGATGAGGTCAGGTGTGGTTCCATACTGGTGTGATGGTGCTTCTACCATCTGTTGGTAGTTTAGAGATTCCACGGCTCTTAGAAATGCTCTGGTTTCTTTAGTGGATGCAGAGGTTAGGTTATAGTCGCCCAGGGCTATCAGTGGCTTGTGCTGGGTGCTAAATTCATAAATCAAATCAATTCTAGTATTGCTGAGAGATGATCCTTTGTAGCATTGGGGGGTCTGTAGGTGAGGCAAATGCTGATGTGATGGTTGGATATGATGATTGTATTTGACTTGGATGAGGGCTGGTGGTGACCGTTTTAAACTTGTAGCTTTTCTGGTTATTATGAGGGTTCCACCTCCCCTTTTGTGTTCTCTGTGGCAGCAAAATGATGTGAAATCCAGTGGGGTCACTTGGTTCAGGATGACCTGGTCTGTGTCTGTGAGCCAGGTTTCAGTGATGCATATTATGTCCAATTTCTAGTCCAAAATGTAATCATAGATGGTATTTGGTTTGTTCCGGATTGATCTTACATTTATTAGAGAACAGCTGATAGATGATGCGAGTATGGGGTTGCTGTTGTGTGCTCGTGGTGGTAGGGCTCATGCTCCGTTGGATGGTCTGGACGCTGTTTGCTTGGGTTGGAGGTGTCCCTGTGCAGTGGTGGTCCAGTTTGTGGGAGGCAGGAGTGGGTACATAGGTATTGGCTTATATGTGGTGTTCTGGACTCCCTGCAAGAGGAGTAGTAGAATGCAGTATGCCATTAGGTGCTGGTATGTTGTCTGCATGTTTGCTCGTCTGTTGTGGTTTGACTCCTGCGGTGCTGTGGTTGCTCCTCCTGTGTGTGCTCTGCGGTGCTGCGGTTGCTCCTCCGGTGTGTGCTCTGTGGTGCTGTGGTTGCTCCTGTGCATGCTCTGCAGTGCTGTGGTTGCTCCTCCGGTGTGTGCTCTGTGGTGCTGTGATTGCTTCTCCAGTGTGTGCTCTGCGGTGCTGTGGTTGCTTCTCCTGTGCGTGCTCTGCGGTGCTGTGGTTGCTCCTCTGGTGTGTGCTCTGCAGTGCTGTGGTTGCTCCTCCTGTGCGTGCTCTGTGGTGCTATGGTTGCTCCTCTGGTGTGTGCTCTGTGGTGCTGTGGTTTCTCCTCTGGTGTGTGCTCTGCGGTGCTGTGGTTGCTCCTTCTGTGTGTGCTCTGTGGTGCTGTGGTTGGTCCTCCAGTGTGTGCTCTGCGGTGCTGTGGTTGCTCCTTTGGTGTGTGCTCTGCGGTGCTGTGGTTGCTTCTGCGGTGTGTAGTTTGTTTTAGTTGTTTATTCTTGCTCGTTTCTGTTGGTGTTACGGGGTGTTTGGTGACTTTCGTGTGGTGGTTGATGGGGTGTCCTTTGACACATGTCCCAACCACCTAGGTCTAACAGTCACCCATAGCAAGCATAGTCAGACTGCACACCACTGGGTTTACTAGCCATACATATGCCAACTGCAGACAGTTCACTGGTCAGTACACATTGCATGTGCATAGAGCAATCAGGTGCATCCAAGCTCTTGATATATGGCATGGACACCCAGCAGTTGGTTCAATGATCAGACCACCCTCCCAGGACAGGAAGTGCATCCACATCACTAAAACTAGACACTATGGGGTATGTTTACTAAACCGTCTTAATGTTACCGGCACTAGTTGCAGCATTAATGTGAAGAATGCCATATAAGGTAGTGGGCGTTCCGGCGGCAAGGTAGCAAGAATTTGTATCGTGCGATAGTGGGCGCCATGGCACGTTAATGCGCATTAACCCTAAGTTCATGCCAGAGCAGTGTTAGAAGCTATAAAGATGTAGCCCACTGTTTACTGCAATGACTGTGGAGGTCATGGGTTTGATCCCACAGTGGTGTTATGTAAGAAGGCTGTCTGAGGTATTTTCTTTTAATTTAAATCAGTGCTGCTAGTAAAAACACCCTCACAGTGCCGTAACCTAAAGTGCCGCATAAGGCGCCCTATAAGGCACTCCATAGGGCACATTATAAAGTGCCCTGTCCGCCAAGGCACCTTATAATGTGCCCTATAGGGTGCTTTATAGGGCGCCTTATGAGGCACCTTAGGCTACGGCACTGTGAGGGTGTTTTTGCTGGCAGCACTGATTTAAATTAAAAGGAAAAGCCCCAGCAGCCTTATTAAATAAGGCCACTGTGGGATCAAACTCATGACCTCTACCTCTACAGTCATTGAAGTAACCAGTGGGCTACATCTCTAGAGCATCTAACATGCTGCTGACTGGCTACAGAAAGACTGCAGGTCACCACACAAACTGTCTGCTGTGGTTACCAGGATAGGGTAAACCCACCTGTACCCATGATGCACTGCACATACAGATCAGCAGCCTACATCTGAACACAAGATGGGGTATGCGCCTCTATAGCACCCCGGCCTGGTAGGGGGAACTGACCGTGTGTGTTACTGGCATAGAGTAGCTACAGACCGTGACATTGTGCGGTTCCTGTGCTCATCCTGAGGATTAGGTGGGGCGCCTAGCACCAGGTCCGCAGCACATGGCATGGGTGAAATAGGCTGTGCTGTAGGTCCCCATCAGTGCTAGTGTGTGCTAGGTAGTCCTTGCAGACATACCTGTGTTCATCTGTATTTCCCAGTCATGTCTAGCCCTTGTGGACTATGATGCACCCAGAATAGTGCATATCCTGTGTGGTTGCCATGGTCACATGTTATAAGAGAACGGTGGTGTTTGGACCCAAAAGCAGATTATGTAGTACCAACCCGCCCTGTGGGGGACAGGATCTCCCACCAACAGATCCACATTCTACATCTCTGCAATGGTGGCAGTAGAGGGAGCCATCAACCCCAGTCCTGCTGGGGAACAGACACCCCTACAGGGCAGTCAGTGTTGATCTGTACACAGCACATAAGGCACTCGCAGACAGGCAGTAGGCCTGGAAAATCTCAGCTGCCCCCCACTGCAATCTGACATTCACCAGGAAAGGGCACAGTGAGTCTCCACCTGCTGCACGTTGCAAGGTGTTCCAGCCATACACATGCTAACTGCAGACAGTCTGCTAGCTAGTACATAGTGCATGTTCCTGGAGAAACTGTGTGCACCCAAAAATGGGACATGCACGCACACACGCACGCATAAAGCAGGTATGTAAGTGATTGGGCCCCAGAAAAGAGAGCTCATAGATATCACTTGAGAGAAATACTGTATAGCACTATGGGGGAACCTAGCCATGCCTTGGTCACTGCTCAGTCAGGGTGAGAGTGACCCCCCCAGCATTACATGCTGTAGCTACCCAGTCCATGGCAGGTGGTGGTCGGGCACTACAATGTCCCAGCCATTGCCCTATGCACTGTGCAGATGCATCCTGCCCAGGCCGCCCTGTCCGGGCCATATCCACAGTACCTTGCTCCTCATTATGCACATTGGCAGGCTAACACTGTAAACAGTGCAAGCATTGGGGGCTCAGTAAGGTGTAGGCAGCCACAAAACACTGGATAGACATACACACACTCCCACACCTATTTCAGCATTGTGCAAATATAGAGGTGGTTGGCAGCCCTGGCTGCCACACCAGTCCTGGGCACAGTACAGGCATTGCTATGGTACTCAATATTGTTAGGGTCACTCCCCAGGGTGGTAAACACTGTCAGAAACAAGAACTGAAACACACTCCACAGATATCAGAAAGGTTGCTATGATGAATCTCTGTCAACAAATTGTGTTTAATTTAGGATTTGTTATCTGACATTAATCATAGCAACCTTTTGATATATGTGGAACGTGTTTCCAAGTTTAAGACGGCATTGCTAAGGTATGCAGGTGCTAGTATTGGTAGATGCTGCTCCGCGCAGGGCCCAACAGCCTGACTCTCCATGAGCCGTTGGATAGTGGAGCCTGTGGGTGTTTGTGCCCCTGTTGGCCGCTGCTCTAGGGCAGAGGTTCCCAACTCCGGTCCTGGTGGGCCAAACACGGTTCAGGTTTTCATGCTGTCCCTAATGAATATGCATGAGATACATTTGCATACAATGGGGGTGGTGCATACAAATGCATCTCAAGCATATTTCTTAGGGCCAGCATGAAACCTGAATGGTGTTTGGCCCTCCAGGACTGCAGTTGGGAAACTCTGCTCTGCTCATGTTGCTCACGATCGTGGTGATGTTACTCTTCTTGTTTCTCTGGATCTTTCTGCAGCTTTCGACTTGATTGATCACCGGACTCTCCTTTCCCATCTATTCGATATTAGATTGCGGGGCTCTGTTCTACAATGGTTTCGTTCTTTCCTTACGGCTCGCTCGTTCACTGTGTACTCTGGTAACCGCTCCTCTTCTTCTCTCCCACTTGTCTGTGGTGTTCCGCAGGGGTTTGTTCTTTCTCCTTTATTATTTAATATCTTTCTTGCTCCTTTGCCTCTTGCGATTCAGCAGTTTTCGGTATCTCCTTACATTTATGCGGACAACATTATTCTCCTCTGTCATGTCTCTCCCCTCACTTTGGATATTGCCCCGCTAAATGATTGCCTTTCTCATATTGCTTCCTCGCTTTCTCGAAACTTTCTTCACTTAAATCCCTCGAAATCCACGTCTATGTGGGTATCTCTTAGTGGTTCTTGTCCTTCTGTCGCTCCCATGATTGATTCAGTTCCTATTCCTCTTGTTTCTTCTTTCCGCTATTTGGGGGTTATTCTCGATTCATCACTTTCTTTTCATGATCACATCTCTTCTCTCACTCGACGGTCCTTTGTGACTCTTCGGCAGATTAGAGCTACTCGTTCTATCTTTTCCTCTGACTCTTTGGTTACTCTTGTTCTAGCTTTGGTAATTAGTAGACTTGACTACTGTAATGTTTTCCTGGCTAATCTTCCTAAATATCAGCTTCAACGGCTACAATCTATCCAAAACACTGCAGCTCGCCTTATCACTTTTTCCCGGCGTTTCGATCATGTCACTCCCCTCTTTCTTCGTCTGCACTGGTTGCCTCTTCGTTTTCGCTATTAATATAAGTTCCTGATTTTGATTCACCGTACTATCCATACTGGCAATCCTTTGTATCTTGCAGGTCTGATTTCCCTTCACACACCCTTTCGTCAACTCCGGTCTATTCATGCCAATCATTTATCCTTACCTTCCCCGTCACAGGCCCGTCTGGAGCAAACCCGACATTCCGCCTTTTTCTTTCTTGGTCCGTTTCTTTGGAATTCATTACCACCTTCCCTCAGGTTAGAACCTTCTTATCCTCAATTCAAGACACTACTCAAAACCCATCTGTTCGAGCAGGCTTTTGACCTTCCCGCCAGTACCCCCCCCTTGAAATTGTAGTTGGATTTTTGTTTTGTGCTGTTTGTCTGTTAGTGTCCTGTCTTTCCCTGTTTTGTTTTTAGTTTTATTTATTCTTATTTTAGTTTAGTTACTTGGTTTTACTGCTCTGTGCTTTGCTTTCCTATTATTTTATGGCGTTCTTTTCTATAATTTGCAGTGTGGACCTTTTATTGTACACCGCTCTATGCTTTGGCCGCAGCAGTTTATCAAATGTTTTGATAAAGATAAAGATAGGGACTGCACATGTCTATGGTGTATGTGCTCTGTAGGGTAAAATATAGTCATTTATGGCTTGTTTATTTTATCTGCAATAAAGGTTCCTTCTATATTACTACGGCTTAATACTAGGTAAAAAATAGGGACATGGTCTTCAGGAGCCACAGCTGGGACTTGAACCTGTGACCTTCTGCCCCTAAACACACTGGCTGTGTGTACTGCACCAAACTGTTGCCACAGAGGCAGGTCATCCCTGGGGATACCATTACTGTTTGTCAGACAGACCTTGTCTTTTGCAGTGCATGGCACCCACCTAAACAGGGCTTGGCCTTGGTCTGCTGTGGGCAGATGCCACTGCCCCCTCCACCACTAGCACCCCTCCACCACCATGCTGACATGCCCTTATGCCGGTGGTGCTGGTGCTGCGCAGTCCCAGGCCATCCAGTGTGCCAGTAGGCTGCTGCCTATGGTGCATGATATGGGGTAGGGGTGCCTGCCTAGACATTCACGCTTCCCCATGGCACCGTCTGCCAATGTTATGTGCCCTTTGGGGTATTTGCTGGGTACTGTCCCCTGGGACACTATGGAACACACACTCGTGGACATGTTTGCCCTTGGTCAGTTGCTGTCTTGCTGGTTTTCTATTTCTACATTCCTATGTGTCAACTAGGCATCTGCCTAGTCCACCCTGTGCCCCAGCTGGCCCACTGTGTGTGCCGCCTGCAGCACCCTGTACCCCATTTACACCATCACCATAGTGCCCTTACCTACGTGGCCACTCTGCTGTTGCTGCACATGTGAAAGCCACATAAGCAAGCTGCCCAATATACACCACAGCAAATCCTCATCAACACTATCAATGTTGGAACATTCACTTTGTGGGGGGAATCAGAATTGACCCTTCCAAAAGTGACATTTTCCTTTTTATTTTTTATGGGTAGTGTTGATTACCATTTATCAATGGTTTTTCTATTGGCCAGCTCGGTGTTTTGTATTTTTATTTTGGTTCTGGTCATTATCTCTCTGGTTTTTGCATGTTTTGTTACTGCACATGTATCACTACTATCACTTATCTGGGTCTCCCTGCCTTTGCTGTACATTGCTGACTGAACTGGTTTCTCTCTCCTTCAAATGTGCCTCTAACGCAAGGTTTTCAATGGTGTTAGTGTTCAGACCCTGATTTCACAGTGTTAGTGTGCCTGGAGCCTCTCCCCACCCACTCTCTGCCCATTGACACCTTATCTCCGCCCGCTGGGGAGCCTTACTCCACCCTCTGCGCACCTTAACGCCGCCAGAGATGTTATTGCATGATATGTGACGTTCTCACACGGTAATGTGGCATTATCACACGATAACGTCGCCTCTGCGATGTTAGCACTGTTTAGTAAACATACCCCTATATAAACACTATGTGGATACATAGTCATGCCATGGTCACTGCTCAGTCAGTGAGAGTGCCCTCCCAGCATGATGTACTGTGGCCACCCAGTCCTTGCAGGTGGCATTTGGGCGCTACAATGTCCCAGCCATTGATACACCCCCGATGTAGCCACATCCTGGCCAATATGCCCTGTTTCAGCCCATACCCACAATACTTTGCTTCTCATCATGCACATTTGCAGGCTAATGCTGGAAAAATGAGGGGGACGTGGCCTAGTGGTTGGGGAAAGTTACCTCAGGCTGGAAGGTTGGGGGCTCAAATCCCACTAGAGGACAGCAGCCTTGGGCTGGAAGGACTGGGGCTTCTTGTCCCACAGGCGCTCCTTGTGGTCTTGGGCAAGCCACTTAACCCTCCATTGCCCATGTTCCCTGTAAAATAGTTATCTCCAAGTTATAATGCCCTGTTCAACATAATTTCAGTTTGTTCAATGTAAACTGCCTTGATATCATGAAAGGTGGTATAAAAGCAATGCAAAATAAAAAAAAAGTAGAAAGCCACAAAACAGATGGATATATATATACACACACACACTCATATTGACGCACTGTGCAAAAATGGGGATGGTTGGCATTCCTGCCTGCCACTCTGGTCCCAGTCACAGGTCAGGCATTACTAAGGTGTGCTCATTGTGCAGGAACTAGTAGTGCGTTCTGATGTTAATGCATGCTCAGTGTGCTGGTGCTGTCATCTTGAAACTCCATCCAGCTGAGGATAGTGGTGCCTGTTTGCATGGGTGTTTGTACCTTTGTTGGCCAATTCACTGGGGGTTGCACATGTTGGTGTTGTACCTGCACTGTGGGATAAAAATCTAGCCACAGAGACATGTACTGCATGAGCCACAGCCAGGATCTGAACCTGTGACTCTCTGCTCTTATACACTCCAACTATGTGTAGTGCATCACAGTACTGTCACATCAGTCCTTGGGGCTGACATGCTTCCCATCAGACAGACCTTGGCACATGTTGCACTGCACAAGGCACACTGGAACAGGGCATGGCCTTGATCTGCTGCAGGCAGGTGCCGCTGCCCCCTCTGCCATCATTCCTCCATGCCATTCTGACATGCCCATGTGGTATGCCCATGGTGGTATGCAGTCCCAGACCAGCCAACATGTGGGTTGGCAGGCACCTAGGGTGCAGGGTCCGGTGGGGGTGGGGGCAAAGGCATACATGGATGACCACTCATCCCCCCCCCCCCCACCACAACAATATGCCTCTCCAGGGATCCCATCATCACCTGCCAATGTTATGTCTCTTCAATCTGGGGAAGAGACGGCTCTGGGGTGTTATGTTAGAGGTCTAGAAAATATTGTCTGGAGTGGAACTGGTAAACGTAGGTCGATTGTTATACCATCAGAATGTAGAAAGACTAGGGGACATGCAATGCGGCTACAGTGTAACCAATTTAGGACTACTAGGTGAAGATATTTTTGCAGTCATTGCGTTATCAAACCCTGCAATTCATTATCGGAGGATGTAGTAAAGGCTGTTAGTGTAGCTGGGTTTAAAAAATGTTTGGACAGGTTCCTGGGGAGGGTCCCCAAACCATCATTTAAGAGGACCCGGGATATGCACTGCTTGCCCCATTATAAGCATTGCGGATCCTGTATGTCTTTTGGGGAAACTGCTAGGTACCTATGACCTAGATTGGGCACTGTTGGCACAAATACTGAGCATGATGGACCTTGGTCTGACACAGTCTGGCATATTTTCAGGTCTTATGTGCTTATGTGCCTCCTAGGCAACTGCCTAGTCTGCCCTGTTCACCAGCAGCCCCCACTGCATGATCCACATGCACCCTCCTTTGCCCCATTGCACCCTCAACATAGTGTCCTTTCATACTTGGGCATTAAGCTGTTGCTGCTAATGGAGCACTACTATCACTTCTTGGGTTCTCTCTCCTCAAAATGCACCCTTACCAGCAGGTTTTGATATGTGGTAAGGTTCCTGGTGTTAAGGTGCCATCGTTAAGGGAGCAGGGTCTTGTTCCCACCCACTCCCCACCCATTGACCCCTACTCTCTGTCTATTCTCCACCCATAGGGCGCTTTATGCTGCCGGTCCTGTTAGCGCACGCTAAGGTGGTGTTTTACTCACGTTAAGGGTACAATTGCACCTTAGCACATGCTAATGGCATACTTGCTCCTTTAGCACGGTTTAGTAAACATCCCCCTAAGTCTCATAAGTCCATTGCAGTACCTGAATTTAACATGTCTTGGTTTGGATTTCAAAAAGGTGACTTTTAAAAAAACCAATTACCCTAAGTGTGGCTCCCTGATTATTTATTTAGCTAGGCTTCTATACAAGTCAAACCAGTGTACATTCAGGTATTGTGTATATATATATATTTCCTGTGTCCCCAAAGGGCTCACAATCTATGTTTTTGTACCTGAGGAAATGGAGGGTTAAGTGGCTTGCCTAAGGCTGCAAGGAGCATTTGTAGGACTTGAAACCCCAGTCCTTCCAGCTAAATGTTGCTGTCCTCTAGTAGGGATTGAACCCTTGGCCCTGCAGCCCAAGGAAACCATGTCATACTCTGTCCAACTACCTTCTCACAACTGATCTACTGTACCTCCAGAATAATTATTCTGTTCTCTTTTGGTACTGGTAAGGCTCTCATGGTGGTTGAACATGGGCTCTCAGTTTGAGCCACCAAGTGCCTGATCTCCCATGTCATTCTTGAGAGGCTATAAAAACAGTGAAGGAGTTTGGGCATTGTGTGGTGCCACAAGAAGATAGAGCAGCTGTTCTGGAGGCTTAGAATCACACGAGATGTAGTAGCATAGCAGATGACAATAGATAAAGACCAACATGGCCCATCTCATCTGCTTAGTAAAGAGGCTAGAGTAGTATCTACCAGGGTCGGCGCTACCATTAGGTGAAGTAGGCAGTTGCCTAGAGCACCAGCCCTCTGGGGGTGCCCATTGCCACCACTACCACCCCTCTCTGGGACCTACTGCTGCAGCAATGACCTGTAACAGTCCTGTGGTGCTTACCTCAAAACGTTGGTGCCACGGGGCTTAGATTTCAACAATGCCTTTGACACTGTTCTGCACAGGTAACTTATAAATAAATTGTTAAATATATTTGTTTAAATACAATTTTGGACTGTTATATGATAGAAGGTGAACCAGTGATTGATACTGGGAGCAAACAATGCAAGCAGAGCTAATGCACGTAATGCCCAGTTCTGATGGTTTCCTCTATCATTTTCATTACTAATTTTGCCAGTAGGATATTGGTGGGCAGTAGTGTACGCTTGATATCTTTTGCATATGCCATAGTAGTGGTGGAGAATTTGAGTGTTTGATATTTGATTTTTTTCTTTCAATAAAGTAAGTCTATATTTTAAGGTTATAAATAACTTGAGCACCCTGTGACTGCAGAGGTTAGAAACTGGTTGAGTGGGAGGTGACAAAGAATACGGATAAATGGAGCTCACTCTGAGGAGAAGGACGTTACCAGTTGTGTGCCACAGGGATCTGTCTTTGGACTGATTCTGCAGCTATTTGGTTTACCTTCATGAGTCCTATCCACGCCCTGGCCCCTCTTTCCCAGGTTCTCCACTTCCCCTAGTTGACTCCCTTCAGTGTCTTGGCGTCACCTGGGCTCAGCCTTGCCATTTCAGTCCCATTTTTCTTCTCTATCTCATCAGTGTTTTCTGTCTCTCAGGCAGATACGTGCAGTACGTTCTTTTCTCTTACATCAGTCCATTGCCATTCTGCTTCTTGCCCTTGTCATATCCAAAATTGACTACTGCAATATCATTTACTTGGGTTTATTTATTTATTAGACATTTTTATACCACATTTTCCAGCAGATCAAATGCGGTTTACAAGGAACAACTATCGAATTGTACAAAAACAGTACATATTCTATTACATAGAACAGTTAAAACTATATACATTGGCATTGTTATATACAGTCAAAAACAAATAACAGGCTAACTATATAAGTTTGTTTCTAATGCAGTGTTGAAGTTATGCAAATAACAGATTAACTAAATACATGTTTGATCCTAATGCAGTGTTTAGTTTAGGTCTAGATAAGGGGAGCCCTTAGGGGAAAGCCTTTTGGAGGGGAACATGTCATAGTTCACTTATGTAATGGGGTAGGTGGGATGAGTACTATTGGGTTTGTTTCGGTATCCAAAGTGTTATATAAATAGGTGGGTTTTGAGTTTTTTGTGAAAAGTGGAGAGGTTGTTTGTAACTCTTAGATAGTCCGGGAGGTTATTCCAAAGGGTTGGGGCAAAGTAGGAGAATGCTCTATTGTTTGTAGTTTTTCTAGTTTTCCTAAATTCTAGTCAAGTTGTAAGTTTATTTTTGTTACAATCTCGTTGTATACAAGTGCTTACTTTCTTGGCAATAAGAGTGGACAGGTATGATGGGGCAATATTTTTAATTAGTTTAAATGTAGTTACAAGTATTTAATAGTGTATGCGGCTCTGGATTGGGAGCCATTGCAGATTGTGTAGAATCAGGGTGATGTGGTCTACCTCAATGTCAGCTTCAGTGCCTTCAACTAATTCAAAATACCGCTGTTCGCATTTTGTCCCACTCATCTAGATTTGACCATGTCACACCACTGCTCATGCATCACCATTGGCTTCTTGTAGGGATTAAGACTCCAATTTAAACTACTTATTTTGGTTCACCATGCCTTCACTCTGGTCTTGAAGGACTAGAAAAAGGGACTGTTACTTCTGGAGAGAGATCTGCAACTGTGAGTATATAATTCTGGTAATTTTCAAAAAGGAAATCTTTGAATTAAAGCTAATTAATCTGTGAATCCACTATTGTTGTTAAATCAGTCAGAGCCTAGTAGCAGCAGTTTAAGTTTAAATTTAAAACACAGAGGAGAACTTTCTGGTTACATTTCATACCCAGCAGAGAGCTTGTAGTTTAAATTTAATAGTCACTCAGGGCCTAGTAACAGCAAAGTACTTTTAGTTTAAATTTAAAACACAGAAGAGAGCTTTCTGGTTACATTTGGAACCCAGCAGAGAGCTTGTAGTTTACATTTAATAGTCACTCAGGGCCTAGCATCAGAAAATTACTTTTAGTTTTAAAACACAGAGAACTTTCTGGTTACATTTCATACCCAGCAGAGAGCTTGTAGTTTAAATTTAATAGTCACTCAGGGCCTAGCATCAGCAAAGTGCTTTTAGCTTAAATTTAAAACACAGAAAAGAGCTTTCTGGTTACATTTGGAACCCAGCAGAGAGCTTGTAGTCTGAATTTAATAGTCACTCAGGGCCTAGCATCAGCAAAGTACTTTTAGCTTAAATTTAAAACACAGAAAAGAGCTTTCTGGTTAAATTTTGAACCCAGCAGAGAGCTTGTAGTTTAAATTTCATAAGAAGTTAGAGCCTAGCAGCAGCTAAGAGCTATAATTTAAATCAAATCAGAATATAGCTTACCTCAGCAGCACAAGACAGGGTACTGTGTAGCAGCCCTCTTTTAATATGTGTTATTTCCCTCCCTCCCTCCCCACAGCCACCCACCCCTGGGATAATCGTAGCTTTATAGGTACTTACACATCTTAAAAGACAGGAGGTGCTCTCAGGTAAAGCTCATTACCCAAATCACCCAAACACTAAGGACCTGAGATTAGTTAAGCTTCAGGTGAACAAGCTATATTACACGTATTAGGTACAGTTTTATTAGTATAAATATCCATAGCAACCCTTAGTAAGTAAAGAACTTAGATCTAAACACAAACTTAAAACTAAGATGCAGACAGCAGTCCAGCAGCGGGATGGGGGCTTTCCAGTCTTTTGCATTAAGTGTCACATGTATGATTTTCTCCCAGTTGGTGAGAGGTCTTACGTGTGCACTAGGTGCAAGGAGCTCTTTGCTCTCAGGGAACGAGTCCGTTCTCTAGAGGCTAAAGTAGCAGACTTGGAAAGCATAAGACAGACAGAGAGGTACATAGACGAGACCTACAGGGATATAGTCCTGAAGTCCCACCTCCAGTCTGGCAGCATCCCTGTTTCCATGGAGGAGAGAGGTCACGTGACAGGAGAGCATCACCCTGGTGTGGCAGGAAGTAATCCTGTAACTAGGACCTGTCCTCCAGGTGATGTAAAACTCTCTCATACCGAGGAAGTTTCTCCAGGGCCATGTGCCCATGAGGGAAAGGTTAGGACAGCCGTTACAGTTGGTGATTCGATCATTAGGCATGTAGATAGCTGGGTGGCTGGTGGACATGAGGATCGCCTGGTAACATGCCTGCCTGGTGCAAAGGTAGCGGACCTCACGCGCCACCTAGATAAGGTCTTAGATAGTGCTGGGGAGGAGTCTGCTGTCTTGGTACATGTCGGTACCAATGACATAGGAAAATGTGGTAGGGAGGTTCTGGAGGCTAAATTTAGGCTTTTAGTTAGGAAGTTGAAATCCAGAACTTCCAGGGTAGCATTCTCCGAAATGCTTCCTGTTCCACGCGCAGGACCCAAAAGGCAGGCAGAGCTCCGGAGTCTCAATGCGTGGATGAGACAATGGTGCAGAGATGAGGGTTTTGGATTTGTTAGGAACTGGGGAACATTCTGGGGAAAGGAGGGGCTCTTCCGAAGGGATGGGCTTCACCTTAACCGGGATGGAACCAGGCTGCTGGCATTAACCTTTAAAAAGGAGATAGAGCAGCTTTTAAACTAGATATTAGGGGAAAGCCGACAGTCGCCCAAGAGCAGATGGTTCAGAAGAATGTATCTTTGAAGGACACTACCAAAAGCAGAGAGGTTCCACAAAAGAGTAAAGTAGCCCAAATGCCCTCAAGTATGGAGCAGACAGAGCTTAAAGATCCCAAATTACCCATGTCTAACAATAGCCAAACTAATATGAATAAAATACATTCTCTAAAATGCTTGTATGCAAATGATAGAAGTCTAAAAAATAAGATGGGAGAGTTAGAATATATAGCACTAAATGAGAGCTTAGATATGATTGGAATATCAGAGACATGGTGGAAGGAGGACAACCAGTGGGACAATGTGATACCTGGGTACAAACTATATCGTAATGATAGACCTGATCAAATTAGTGGAGGGGTTGCTCTCTATGTTAGAGAGGGCATTGAGTCAGAAAGGATTAAAGTTTTGCAGGAAACAAAATTGGCTGTAGAATCTATATGGATTGAAATTCCATGTAAAAGGGGGAAGGCAATGGCAGTGGGGGTGTACTATCGAGCGCCTGGCCAGAATGACCAAATGGATGATGAAATGCTCAAAGAAATCAAGGAAGCTAACAAAAGTTACAGCACAGTAATAATAATGGGTGATTTCAACTACCCCGGTATCGACTGGGTCAGTGTCACGTCAGGAAATGTTAGGGAGATAAAGTTCCTAGATGAAATAAATGACTGCTTCTTGGAGCAGCTGGTTCATGAACCGACCAGAGGGGAAGCCATATTAGACCTAATCCTTAGTGGAACACCAGATCTAGTGCAAGAGAAAAGGTTGTTGGGGCCACTTGGCAATAGTGATCATAGCATGATTGCCTTTGATTTGATTGGTGGAGGAGGGATAGTGGGGAAATCCACAGTACTACCTTTCAACTTTCGAAAGGGAGACTATGATAAAATGAGGAAAACAGTTAAGAAAAAACTAAAAGGAGCAGTTGCAAAGGTTAAAGACGTACATCAGGCTTGGCTGTTGTTGAAAAATACTATCTTGGAAGCCCAGACCAGCTGTATTCCACGCTTTAAGAAAAGTGGAAGAAAGTCCAAAAAACTGCCAGCATGGTTTAAAGGTGAGGTCAGAGAGGCTGTTGTTGCCAAAAAAGCATCTTTCAGGAAATGGAAAAAAGAGCCAAACGACGAAACCTGGAAACAGCACAAGCACTGGCAAGTCAAATGCAAGGCATTGATAAGGCAGGCAAAGGGAGAATTTGAGAAGAAGCTTGCTGCGGAAGCAAAAACGCAAAATAAAGACCTTTTCAAGTACATTCGTAGCAAAAAACCTGTGAGAGAGGCAGTTGGTCCATTAGATGATAAAGGGGTTAAAGGAGCACTAAGAGGCGACAAGGCGATAGCGGAGAGACTGAATGAATTCTTTGCTTCAGTCTTTACTGAGGAAGATGTAGGGATGTTACCCATGACTGAAGTGGTATTTAAAGGTGCGGAAGAATTGAAGGAAATATCGATACATCGGGAAGATGTATTACAACTATTAGATAAGCTGAAGAGTAGCAAATCACCTGGGCCAGATGGTATACATCCCAGGGTGTTGAAAGAACTGAAATATGAGATTGCAGACCTGCTATTAGTAATCTGTGAACTATCATTAAAATCATCTCTAATACCTGAAGATTCGAGGATCGCCAATGTAACACCAGTTTTTAAAAAGGGTTCCAGGGGTGATCCGGGAAACTACAGACCGGTGAGCCTGACGTTAGTACTGGGAAAAATGGTAGAAACCATCATAAAGAATAAAATTACTCAGCATGTAGATAGTCATGACCTAATGGGAGACAGCCAACATGGCTTTAGACAAGGAAGATCTTGTCTTACTAATCTGTTATGTTCTTTTGTAGGAGTGAATAATCAGGCGGACAAAGGTGAGTCGGTTGATATTGTGTATCTGGACTTTCAGAAAGCCTTTGACAAGGTCCCTCATGAGAGACTTTTGGCAAAACTAAAGAGTCATGGGATAGGAGGCAGTGTACTATTGTGGATCAGGAACTGGTTAAAAGATAGAAAGCAGAGGGTAGGGCGAAATGGACAATTTTCCCAATAGAGAAAGGTGAATAGTGGAGTACCCCAGGGATCTGTGCTGGGTCTGCTGCTTTTTGACATATTCATAAATGACCTGGAAAGTGGAATAACGAGTGAGGTTATCAAATTTGCAGATGACACAAAACTATTTAAAGTTGTTAAAACCTAAGAGGATTGTGGAAAATTGCAAGAGGATCTTGATAAATTGGAAGACTGGGCATCAAAATGGCAGATGAAATTTAATGTGGACAAGTGCAAGGTTATGCACCTAGGGAAGAACAACCCAAACTATGGTTACACGATGCAAGGTTCCACATTAGGAACCACCACCCAGGAAAAAGATTTAGGCGTCATTGTGGATACCATGTTAAAACCCTCGGCCCAGTGTGCAGCAGCGGCCAAGAGAGTAAATAGAATGCTAGGTATGATAAGGAAAGGAATGGAAAATAAAACAAAAGATATTATAATGCCTCTATATCGTTCCATGGTGAGACCTTACCTTGAATATTGTGTGCAATTCTGGTCGCCGTATCTTAAAAAGGATATAGCGATTTTAGAAAAGGTTCAGAGAAGAGCCACCAAAATGGTAAAGGGGATGGAAGGATACTCCTATGAAGAAAGGCTAAAAAGGTTAGCGCTCTTTAACCTGGAAAAGAGACGGCTGAGGGGAGATATGATAGAAGTCTATAAATTAATGAACGAAGTGGAACGGGTAAACGTAGATCGATTGTTTACCTTATCAGAATATAGAAAGACTAGGGGACATGCAATAAAGCTACAGGGTAAACTATTTAAAACTAAGAAAAGAAAATATTTTTTCACTCAACGTGTAATCAAACTCTGGAATTTGTTACCGGAGGATGTAGTAAAGGCTGTTAGTGTAGCTGGGTTTAAAAAAGGTTTGGACAAGTTCCTGGAGGAAAGGTCCATAAACCATTATTAAGAAGGGACACAGGATATCAATGCTTGAACCAATACAAGCATTGTGGAACCTGTGTCCCTTGGGGAAACTGCTAGGTACATATGACCTAGATTGGCCACTGTTGGAAACAGAATACTGGGCTTGATGGACCTTGGTCTGACCCAGTATGGCATATCTTATGTTCTTATGGTTTCCCCCATTACCTCTCCGACTTCCTTATTCCTCATGCCCCTCACTACGCCCTCAGAGAGATTCATGCCAACAGCCTTCATATCCCATCTGTTTCACAGGCTCACTTATGGACTCATTCCACTGCCTTCTATGTACTTGTCGCTCTCTGGGATTCTCTGCCCCTTTACCTCAGACTTGAAGTCTCTTACACTACCTTCAAGTCCCACCTCAAGACTCACCTTTTGAATCTGGCTTTTAATTCCTTGCCCTCCTGAACCTCCTTTCTTTGCTTTAGAATTACTTACTCCTATTCTTATATGAATGTTCCTGTCTCTTTTCTATGATTTATGGAGTTCCTTTTCCGTTTTTTTTTAAATTTTGTTTTATATTGTACACCATTCTGCTGCTTCTGTGAAAGGGTGGTTAAGAAAGTTTTAATAACCATAACCATAAACATTGTGTAAGTGATATTGCAGAAGGGCTGTTAGGTAAGGTTTGCTTCTTTATGGATGATACCACAATCTGCAATAGAGTAGATGCTCGAGAAGGTGTAGATAACATGAGGAGGGATCTAGTGAAGCTTGAAGAATGGTCTAGAATTTGACAGCTGCGATTTAATGTTAAAAAATGTAGGGTCAGATATTTGGGCTGCAAAAATCCAAGGGAGTAGTATAGTATACGGGGTGAGGAAGAACTTCTATCCAAAGAAGAGGGCACCTGGGAGTGACTATTTCTGATTATCTTAAAATGGCTAAATAGGTTGAAAGGGTGATGACAAAAGCCAGAAGGGTACTTAGGTGCATAGGGAAAGGAATGGTCTGCAGGAAGAAAAAGGTGATAGTGCTTCTGTATAAATCTTTGGTGAGATCTCTTTTAGAGTATTGGTGCAGTCCTGGAGATCACACATTTACAAGGATATAAACAGGATAGAGTTGGTGCAAAGGGTGGCTAGCAAAATGATCAGTGTATTGTCACGTGTCCCTATCCCCAGCCACGTGCTTAGGGGATTAGGGTTGCCATTTTAGTCCTCTTTAAAGGATTTGAAAACTATTTCCTTCAGGAGCAGGGCCCTCTGGGAGTTGTAGTTTCCCTCTTAAAAAGGATAGTCGTGGAGACATCGAGTGAAGGCAAACATGACACAGTTTATTTCCCCAAAATATGCACAAGTAAGGTTCAAATGCAAAGTATCTGGATATTTCCTCCAGGACAAAAAGCACAGAAAATATTTACATCCTTAAGCTGAGCAACTTCTCAAAGGCATTCAACAGACGCAGACGTTTCATCAACCAAAACAAGCAAATCAAAAGTACAACTTCTTAGGTTCAGCAAAGTAAAGAATGTCTTTCTGCTTCCTTAGTGAGATAATATACAGTGCTGTGCAAGCTTGTCTTACTTAACCTGGTTCCTACCTTAGCAAGGTTAAGTTTTCTTGGTAGTGCTTTTTCCCAAAAGCATTTACTCAGGCTGCTACTCCTTAACCAAGGATTCTGTAGCCTCTGCACGACACAAAGAACAGTCCATTGGCAGTTCAGTAATCAAGGGGTCTGGTTCATTATACTCCACTTGCATTTCCTCATGTTCTGGAATTATAATATCCTGCACTGAGCCCTCATGACCTGCCTCTGGTGGAATTCTTGCTGAGGATTCCTGTAATTCCCTCCAGGACTTCTCTACCCGGTAAGGAATATGGAAAACTGTATTACTGGATATCTTTCTCTGGTTCTCTTGCCCCAGTTCCTCTCTGAGGTTTAACCATGGCTCTCTGTTGGAGGCTGGGTTCTTCTGCCTCCTGGTTTGAAACCTAGGCACCCACCTCTGAGTGTTGTGAATCTCTTGGTCAGGAACAGAAGTTTGGAACCTGCCCTGCTCTCTCCTTCTGAGCAGCTCTTGCCTGGTTTCCCTTGTGCCAGACTCTTTCCAGGTCCTTCTTCTTTCCTCTGCTTGGAACTTTCTTTCTGGGAACTTCCAGCTCAATTTCCAGCCCTGCTCTGAGTCTGTCTCTGACTCTGTCTTCCTGGACTCTCTCCTTGAGTGTTTGCTTGCTCTGCTCTTCCCTTCTGAGCAACCTTTTCCTCCTAAGCAGCTCTTCTCCCCTCTGCTTTTCCCTAAGCAGGGTTTATAAAGGTGCTTCCTGGGCAGCGTTTCTCTCTGCCTTAACAGGTGTTCATAATCATGCTCCAAGCCTGCTACTCCGTCAGCAGAGCTTGGGTGTGGCAGCCTAGCCTCAGAAACTCTAAGCTTGTTCTGAAGCCTGTGCACTGCTGGAATGTTTTTAAAGGTGCAATTACTGACTTTTTCTAACTCTACAGGCTCACCAGTGCCTCCCTCATCACATATCCCTCCCTTAAGATATTACGGGCTGGCGATTTTTCACCCACACAGCTCATAATTCTTGACAGGGCATCAGCATTCTGGTGCAGTTTTCCCGCTCTATGCTCAATCCTAAAGTCAAAAGCCTGTAATGCCATGTACCAACGGGTCAACCGGCTATTGTGGTTTTTCATTTGGTTTGCCATTTTAGGGGCACATGGTCCGTGACCAACAAAAATCTTCTCCCGGTCAGGTAGAACTTGAGGGATTCGACCGCCCACTTAATGGCTAGGCATTCTCTTTCGATGGTCGAATACTTTTGCTCGGCCGGAGATAGTTTTTTACTCAGGAACATGATCGGATGCTCTGTTTCCTCATGCTTCTGTGAAAGAACAGCTCCTAATCCTGTTTCCGAGGCATCTGTCTGGACAATAAATTGTTGTCCAAACTCTACGCCACATAATACTGGCGCTTTACATAGCTTCCCCTTTAATAGCATAAATGCCTCCTCCACCTCGAGGGTCCATTTTAGTTGGTTTGGGGCATTTTTCTTTAACATGTCCGTGAACACCGCACTCTTTTCAGCGAAATGAGGAATAAATCGCCTGTAGTATCCTATGAGACCTAGGAACCCTCTCTGAGTGTTGTGAACCTCTTGGTCAGGAACAGAAGTTTGGAACCTGCCCTGCTCTCTCTGTCTGAGCAGCTCTTGCCTGGTTTCCCTTGTGCCAAACTCTTTCCAGGTCCTTCTTCTTTCCTCTGCTTGGAACTTTCTTTCTGGGAACTTCCAGCTCAATTTCCAGTCCTGCTCTGAGTCTGTCTCTGACTCTGTCTTCCTGGACTCTCTCCTTGAGTGTTTGCTTGCTCTGCTCTTCCCTTCTGAGCAACCTTTTCCTCCTGAGCAGCTCTTCTCCCCTCTGCTTTTCCCTAAGCAGGGTTTATAAAGGTGCTTCCTGGGCAGCATTTCTCTCTGCCTCAACAGGTGTTCATAATCATGCTCCAAGCCTGCTACTCCGTCAGCAGAGCTTGGGATGTGGCAGCCTAGCCTCAGAAACTCTAAGCTTGCTCTGAAGCCTGTGCACTGCTGGAATGTTTTTAAAGGTACAATCACTGACTTTTTCTAACTCTACAGGCTCACCAGTGCCTTCCTCATCACAGTATCTCAATATGTATACTTTGGAAGAAAGGCAGGAGAGGGGAGATATGATAGAGACATTTAAATACTTCATGGCATAAATGCACAAGAGGAAAGACTCTTTCAATTGAAAGAAAGCTTTGCAGTGAGGAGGCATAGGATCAAGGTGAAAGGGGATAGACTCGGGAGTAATATGTGGAAATATTTATTTACAGAAAGAGTGGTAGACGTGTGGACTAGTCTCCCAGTGGAGGATTATATCTGAATTCAAGAAAGCACAAGACAAACACAGAGGATCTCTAAGGAGAAAAAAGAGACTGTAAAGTTTAGCAAGTAGTAAGTATGGAATAGCAGACAGGATAGGACTTATGTTTCTATGGGTCCGATTTTCATTTGGGCAGTGCTATGTGCCATGTTAGCGCATAGCCTGCCTGACATCCTTTCTAACCCGGATTTTCAATGCCGGGGTCATATGCAGCCCCGTCAATGAAAATCCGGCCCACATTGCATAACCTGGAAGCCACAGGAGCTAGCGAAAATTGTTGCTACCTGTTTAGCCTTTTCCTCTGCTCCCGCTCCACCCTGGAACGCCCCAAACACACCCCAATGCTAACCACATAGCATCTGGGCAGGTTAGGGACTTTTCTGGGATTTTCGAAAGGCACCCCAAGTAGGTGCCTTTTGAAAATCCCGGCTAAGGCAGTTATATGGGTAACTAGGGCAGTTACCCATGTAAATGCTTTCCAAAATGCCTCCCTATGATTCTAATGCTGTGGCTTTAATGCATGGTCATGTAGTCAGCACTAGTGAGGATTTTATGCCTGTTTCTTCACTGCAAGCATCCAAGACTCACAACGTTTTCTGGCTTCATTGAAGAGGTAGCACCAAGGGGAGAGATGCACCGGAACAAAGAACTTCTGAGCTGTTGACAAATATTTCGTTTTGCAAAAAGTGTGCACTGGCACTTGGAGTTGCATGCACATACATATGCTGGAATGCAAAAAGATTTCAGAAATTGTATGCACAGAATAGCAAACCTACAGACCACAATACCTATTTGCAGTTCCCTAGTTGTCATCCTGCTCAGTTCAAGGAAAGTTTAGCAATTAGTCAATTTTTGCGGATCCGCCATGTTTGCTCCTTGGAGGAAGAATTTCAGGATCAAGCATGAGTTTTAAGACTGAGGTTTGAAAAATGGGGTTATCCATAGCAGTCCATAAGTTTTGCTTACAAACAAGCAAAATATGCAAATTGTAATTTACTGTTATAGACTAGAATTGAGACTCTGGATCGTGTGGTGCATGCTCTCCCCTTTTCCTGTTTATCAAATTGGATTACTAAAATGATTAAGTCTCATTGGTATATATTGTCCCTCCATCCAGCGCTGAAAGAACACCACTGTTTGAATTTTTGGGGGGAGAAATGTGGGGGAAAATGTTTCTGGGTATTTTTTATCGGGAATTAGCATCCCAGGAAAAGGGTTATTTCTCTTATGGCCATTGCCAATGGTGTCGATCATGTATACTGGGGGTGGAATGGAAGCATACTACTAAAGAATTTACTTTTAGAGCAAAAAAACTACTCTGATTGCAACTCTGCTTACGTGATTTAACTCACTGTATGCCCATTCCAAGTTGATCTATGCGGGCATGAAGAAGAGGAGAGTATGTTTGCATTTGAATGAATATAAGAGTAGGATTTCAGCTGGTGTCCTGACAGCCCCCTTGGTGGAGCACTGACTGGCCACTATTCATACAGTGGAGGATGTACAATGGTGAGTTATTGAGCAAACGGAAGTGAACTGGCTTGGGGGTGGCCTGGATAGTGTATTGAATTTTAAAGAATAATCCTGGATTTTCTGTTTGGTTAATGTATCTCTGACGGGTTAAATATGTAGACTGAATGGATGATGTTGGTGTGACCTCCCTCTGATGTGATTTATGGATAGATGGATCATATCATAAACAAATTCCACCCTGAATGGTATTGTACGGATACCTGATCGGTGCATGGTGGTTGTTATAGCTGTGCTGATGCCAGGGGCATGGGAATGGAGTGGGCCACATGGGCCCTGGCCCCACCAAAGTTCTGCCCAGAGAGAGCAGCTGCAATCACTGCAGACTCCTTCTATCTGCCGGCGGGAGAACAGAACTCCTTGGGCAGGAAGGGAAGGCCGCCACAATCGTGGCAAAGACTCCTTCTACCTGCCTGCAGGGATGTCTTTGAGCAGATAGAAAGAGTCTTTGCCACATTACAGCGACCTTCCACCCTGCCCATGGGGATCCGATCTCCTACGTGCAGACAGGAGTCCACCACGATCGCAGCCATTCCCTTCTCTTCCAAACAGGAGGGGAAGGCCGCATATCCTAGGGGGAAGAGTTAGGGTGGAACTGGGGGCTGAATCAAGGCGAAGCTTGGCCCCTCCAATGTGAGAGGCATTCTGCAGTCTCTGGCTGATGCCATTCTGTAAGCTCATGCTTTATGAGGAAGAGGCCAAAATTGTCGGCTCTCACTTGAGAAGAATTGTTTGTGGTTGCTATTCAATGTTCCTACCCTAATGCAGGTGGATGCTATCGAAATGCAGCAGCATCCTAGGCTACTGTACATCAGTTTATGAATTTGCAAGCTAAGTTTTTAGATTTGCTTTAAAAAATATTAGATTAAGTTGAGCAGCATCACTGAGCACTTTGAAAAGTAAAAGGAATGCTGGTGGGGGTGCGTATAATATTATATAATGCACCCTTGTACAAAGTGGGTCAACAAAAATATGTTTTTAAAATAGTTTTAGTAACATATGGGAGTGTGATATTATATTTTGAATGTCCTATGCCCTGTGTTCTGTAGCTTTTGTTTCTGTTGTTTTTGTGCAAAATCTAGCTGATGCTAGCGCAGACCCACATATGCATGCATCTGGTGTGCTCTCACACATCTTTTGTTCACAGTCTCCTTGCATATTATTTGCTTACTGCACTCGGGCACAGATTCTTTTTCTATGTGTTTGTTAGGAAACCCTATGCTGAGTATGGCTTTCTGCACTGGGCCCTGAGTGAAGACGTGGAGATATGAGGTTGGTTCATTTCCTTAAACCATATTGCTCAGTTTCACAACCTAAGGCCATGATGCAGACCCTGATTCTTTCTTCTCTGGACTATTTGTTGATTTACCTTTGACAGCACTTTGTTGCCTATCTTATCACTGACTCTGTGATAAAGGATCACATCACGCTAATCTTACATTATGTGCATTGTATGATCATAGCTTAAAGTTCTTTGCCTCACATTTAGTGGATAATATTATAAGAAAGTGTGTACTTTGAATGGTAAAGTACCCACCTAAATGACAGTATTTTAGTCATCTGTGTGCATATGTGACCACATTACATGGGTTAATGGCATCTTATAAACTAATAGCTAGTGTAAACATATATGAATTGATTAAATGGTGCATACTTTCATTGTGAGTGTGAACATGGGCAGAATCTGATTGAAACATTGGGCAGTACGATTTAGTTTGCACAGTGATTGATTATAAAATACAATAATTTATGCATATACTTGCAAAATGTGCACCAAACTTCATTCCACCTCTTTTTTCAGTGATTAGGTCTGTATTAATATTTCCCATCTCTCATCCCTAGCATTTTCTCTCTCCTTCCAGCCCAGCCTATCCCATCCCATCAGCCTTTCTCTATCCTTCCCCACCTCTTTCTACCCCCAGACCATTTCCACCAGTAAGTTCCTTTTTCCCCCACCGTAGCCCATCTCCATCAGACTCATTTGTCCATCAGCCTATTCCCACCCGTCTCTGCCCAAGTCTAAACCACCAGTCTTTTCCATCCCTCTCCCGCCATCTTGTCTCTACCATTGCTTCTCTCTCCCCTCCTTCAGCCCATCTGCACTTCCCTTTTTATCCCCTCACCAGGCCCTGGATCACCCTATTGCTGCTACTGGCCCTTATATTCATTAATTGTGGAGGCTTCTGGGTGAGGTGGTTTCATGGTTTATGGTTTATTCAGACTTGATATACCACCCTTAACCAGAGACTGATCAGAGAGGTTTACAAGCATACAAAAAGGTCGGTCCACCAAATTTTTTAACATTAAATCCCAGCTGCCAAATTCTAGACCATTCTTCAAGCTTAGCTAGATCCCTCCTCATGTTATCTACACCTTCCTGGGTGTCTACTCTATTGCAGATTTTGGTATCATCTGCAAAAAGGCAAACCTTACCCGACAGCCCTTCCGCTATATCACTAACAAAGATGTTAAAAAGCAAACCTACCAACAGAAATGGGATGGCTGTGATCCGGTCCGATCACAGCCATCCCATTTCTGTTGGTAGGTTTGCTTTTTAACATCTTTGTTAGTGATATAGCGGAAGGGCTGTCGGGTAAGGTTTGCCTTTTTGCAGATGATACCAAAATCTGCAATAGAGTAGACACCCAGGAAGGTGTAGATAACATGAGGAGGGATCTAGCTAAGCTTGAAGAATGGTCTAGAATTTGGCAGCTGGGATTTAATGTTAAAAAATTTAAGGTCATTCATTTGGGCTGCAGCAATCCAAGGGAGCAATATAGTATAGGGGTGAAGTACTTCTGTCCACTAAAGAAGAGCGGGACCTGGGCATGGTTATGTCTGATGATCTTAAAGTAGCTAAACAGGTAGAAAAGGCGACAGAAAAAAGCTAGAAGGATGCTTGGGTGCATACGGAGAGGAATGGCTAGTAGAAAAAAGGAGGTGATAGTGCCTCTGTATAAGTCTTTGGTGCGACCTCATTTGGAGTATAGTGTGCAATTCTGGAGACTGCACCTTCAAAAGGATGTGAACAGGATGGAGTCAGTGCAGAGGGTGGCTACTAAAATGGTTAGTGGTCTTCATTATAAAGCATATGAGGAAAGACTTAAGGATCTTAATATGTACACCTTAGAGGAAAGGCGGGATAGAGGTGATATGACTGAGATGTTTAAATACCTCCGTGGCATAAATGTTCAGGGGGAGAGCCTCTTTCAATTGAAAGCAAGTTCTGCTATGAGGGGACATGAGATGAGAGTGAAGGGGGATAGATTCAGGAGTGATTTGCGGAAATATTTCTTTACGGAAATAGTGGTGGATCCGTGGAATAGTCTCCCAGTGGAGGTGGTAAAGATGAGGACAGTAACTGAATTCAAAAAAGCATGGGACCAACACAGAGGATCTCTAAAGGAAAAAAGGGGACTGTTGTAGTTGTTGATATGGAAGGACAGACTAGATAGGCCATGTGGTCTTTTTCTGTCATCATATTTCTATGTTTCTATGTTTACCCATGGAAAGGTCCAATTTCAGGCGCCTCAGGGCAGTACTTTGATCTCTCAAGTTTGCTGCTGCTGCTATAAGAGCTTGGCAACAGCTGGTGATTTTTGCCATGAAGTGTTTCATTCTTTCCAGTCAGATGATGTTTGGCAGGAAAACAAAGGAATTTCAGGTTGTGACCTGGCAGGACCTGGCACAAAATCTCCACTAGTTTTGGCATTAGCAAATTCTCTACCACCTGTCTAATGACACCTACTGTAACTGTAATCTGTTTATCATTGGAATCAGATTTTGATTTGATCAGCCATATATGCGATGATGGAAATTTACATACTACCTTATTTGCATGCTCTCTGAGACCTTCATTCTGGTTCCATACAAATCAACAAGGCAAACTCGTCACTCTCACACATTGGGGAAAAATACTGTTTACAGGCAGAAAACCAACCACCAATTGCAGGGCATGAACAACTGCTGGCATGCAAGATTGTTATGTGTTCATGTTTGAAAATAGACCTGTTTTGATTTATAGAACATTTATTCTACATAGTAACATAGTAAATGATGGTAGATAAAGACCAGTATGGTCCATCAAGTCTGCATCCATTTCTCAAACCTATCCCCTCCATGAAGCAACAACATTCACAGAACACTAACCACACACTTTTCCCTTAATCACACCATGAAATTATAATAGCAAAGTAGTCAAGAAAGCAAAGATACAAATAGAAGAAAAAATAGTCAATGCAGAAGAATGGGGGGATAAAACATTTTTCAGATATGTTAGTGAGAGGATGAAGGACAAAAGTGGTATTGTCAGACTCAAGGGTGAAGGAGAGGTACATGTAGAAGCTGCTGTGGATAAAGCAGAATTGCTTAACAAATGTTTCTATTTTGTGTTCACAGATGAAGGGCCAGGAGCAGGACCTCAGACAACACCCACAAAGAGGAACAGAAGCGACAGGGATCACAAATGATTTTCAGAAGACTGTGTTCATGAGGAACTAGCTAAACTAAAAGTGGACAAAATGAGGGGACCAGATGGGATATATTCGAGAATACTGAAGGAACTTGGGGACATTCCAGCAGCTTCACTGACTGACCTTTTCAATGCCTCTTTGGAGTCGGGAGTGGTGCCAGAGGACTGGAGAGATGCTCATGTGGTCCCATTACACAAAAGCGGAAGTAAGGATGTAGTTGAAAACTACAGGCTGGTTAGTTTAACCTTGGTGGTGAGTAAATTATTGGAAACGCTGCTGAAAGAGAGAAAATAGTAAGTTTTCTGGAGCCAACAGATTACCGGATCCAAGGCAGCATGGATTCACCAGGGGCAAATCTCGTCAGACAAATCTGATTGCCTAAGGAGTTGGACTGAGTGAGAGCTCTAGATGTAGTGTATTTAGATTTCAGTAAATCATTTAACACTGTTTGCACAGGCAACATATAAACAAACTGAGCACCTAACATTACTGCTTGAGTTAGAAATTGGTTGAGTGGGAGGTGACAAAGTACACGTAAATGGAGTTTACTCTGAGGAGAAGGAGTGTTGCAGGGATCTGTCCTTGGTCTGATTCTTTTAACATCTTTGTTAGTGATATTGCAGAAGGGCTGTCTGATAAGGCTTATATACTGTTTTTCTAACAGTCAGAATGGTGTATATTCAGGTACCATATATATATATATATATTTTATTTTATTTTTTTATTTATTTATTTATTTTTTTAATCTTCTCCCTGAAGGGCTCACAATCTGTTTTTGTACCCGAAGCAATGGAGGGCTAAGCAGCTTGCCCAAGGCCACAAGGAGTACCTATGGGACTAGAAACCCCAGTCCTTCTGGCCAAAGGTTGCTGCCCTTTGGCAGGATTTGAACTCCTGGCTTTCTGACCCATGGTAACTTGCCCCAACCACTAGGCCACTCCTCCCTTGCCTTTTTGGCAGGTGATACCAAAATCTGCAACAGAGTAAACACCCAGGATAGAGTAGATAACATGAGAAGGGATTTAACTAAGCTTGAAGAATGGTCTAGAATTTGGCAGTTGAGATTTCATGCCAAAAAATTTAGGGTCATCTTTTAACTTTATTAGAGCTTTTGATAGACGGCTTAGGAAGAGCATTGAAGCAGTGTAAATTACAAATGACTACTGGAGGAAGAAAAGGAAAGGAACACCATTTTTGACAGGGCAGGAAAGAGACACAGAGGAAGAGCAGCAAAGATCAGTGCATTTGCATTTGGGCTGCAGCAATCCAAGGGAGCGATATGGTATAGAGGGTGACGTACTTCTGTCTACGAAAGAAGAATGGACCTAAGCGCGATTGTGTCTGATGATCTCAAAGTAGCTAAACAGGTAGAAAAGGCAACGGCGAAAGCTAGAAGGATGCTTGGGTGCATAGGGAAAGGAATGGCCAGCAGAAGAAAGGAGGTGATAGTGCCTCTGTATAAGTCTTTGGTGCGACCTCATTTGGAGTATAGTGTGCAATTCCGGAGACCGCACCTTCAAAAGGGTATAAACAGGCTGGAGTCCGTACAGAGGGTGGCTACTAAAATGGTTAGTGGTCTTCATTATAAAGCATATGAGGACAGACTTAAGGATCTTAATATGTACACCTTAGAGGAAAGGCGGGATAGAGGTGATGTGATCGAGATGTTTAAATACCTCCGTGGCATAAACGTACAGGAGGAAAGCCTCTTTCAATTGAAAGCAAGTTCTGCTACGATGGGACATGGGATGAGGATGAAGAGGGATAGATTCAGGAGTGATATGCGGAAATATTTCTTTATGGAAAGAGTAGTGGATCCGTGGAATAGTCTCCCAGTGGAGGTGGTAGAGATGAGGACAGTATCTGAATTCAAAAAAACATGGGACAAACACAGAGGATCTCTAAAGGAGAAAAGGGGACTGTTGTAGTGATTGATATGGAAGGACAGACTAGATCGACCATGTGGTCTTTTTCTTCCATCATGTTTGTATGTTTCTATGCTAGGGCATGGGCTTGTTTCCTCTTAGAATGCTGTAAAATAGAAGCTCTTTTGCACCAGGTTTGAGCAGTGAAGTTTATAGGGAGATGGCACTAAGGGGCTTCTTCCCTGGGAAAGTGTATTTGTCTGTGTGCATGGGAATTAAGCTAGCTTATCCATAATTAGATTTTTTTATAGAGCGGAAGTCTGTATGCACTTTGAAAATCTGCCAAAAGTGTACACAGGAAAGAGTGTGTGCCGTCTTTTCATGCCTGTGCACTTACTCCCAAAGGTAAAAAGTACCCCAAAGGTAAAAAATATGCAGCACTCCTGTGGCTTGAAAGTTTTGATCCACTAAATAGCTGAGCGAGATTTTTTTTTTGTACCAACATAAATTTCCTGCTTTGAGGCCCCAGAGATTTTAATTAACAAAAATTTAGCTTCTAAAGGATATTGTGTCACCATTTTTGTAATGTAGAGTCTGAAGCGTATATCCAGGAAGGGCAAAGGTATTCCAGCAGAGCTTGGTCATTTTACAGTTCATAGTGTTTTCCTATCTCCTTTCTATAATTAAAGCTTCCTTTACTTGCTGCATATTTCCTGTATATAGCCTTTTTTGGTACCGTATGCAGCATGTTCTTGTAACCTCTAGCTTCTTCAGTCATGTAAAACACTTCTCTTTCAAGCAAGGTTCTCCCTAAAAGGCAGAAAAGTCTATTGCTCCTCTCAGACACTTGCTCTGCTCCTACACCTGCCCAGAGAGCTGACTTGTGGTTTCAAATATAAAAAATCTTTACTTCGAAATCTCCAAATATAAAATCTTTACTTCTGACTCGTCAAACAAGTCCAAAATCAGTGTTCATGCCTAAAATCCAGCATCACAACATTGGAAACATCAAGTTTCTCTTCAATTTCTTTCTAGCTCCCCGCCACTTTTCATAAATGTATCACACAAATCATAGCGATATGCTTTCATTAGTACATATTTGGTTCATTAATGTGCCTTAAAAAATATAACCTACTCCAAATTGATTTAATGTGCATTAACCTACAAATTAAGGCATGTTTGGTTGATTTGCATGTGTTAAACATTTCTAAGACACATTAAAATTGTTTTATTAAAACAAATGTGCAGAGTGAAAGTATTTGGGTTGTGCTACCAATATCGAAAGGACCGTTGCACTGCTCGGTGTTCAAGCCCCAGAAGTTCATGCTGAGCCTGCTGTGACATTGGGGAGATGAATAAGGTGCCTTAGTATGTCATCATTTAGCATTGAGCCGGGCCTTTAAATTCCCAGAAGCACTGCCAGGAAGGTGGAAGAGAAAATGTCTGGGCAGCACTACTCGTATCGGGAGGATTGTTGCACTGCTTGCTCTTTGAGCCCTAGAAAATCATGCTGTGCTTGTGGTCACATTGGGTGGGTAAAGAGGGCACCTTCCCATGTCATCATTTGGTGATGAGCTGGGCCTTTAAATCTTTGGAAGCATTGCAGCACATGGCCACATGCTCAAAGGGGCATGACCAAAGGGAAATGCCCCTTTGGAGCCTCTTTAAAGTACTGTGGGAGTGGCAGAGAGAATTGAGTACCTAGTGGACTAAAGAAATCATAGAAAGAAGTGAGTAACTGCATAGTTAATTGGAATAGCAAGAGAAAGCATGTGTAAATATCGACCCCATCATTAAGAACCTCATGGAAAGCACGTAATAGGTGGATCTCAAGGGGGCAGTAGGGTGTTAGAGTCTTACCAGGAAGAAGCCTCTTTGAATTTCGCTAAGAGTCCCCTCCTTTACCAGGAACTTCCATGGAGTTATCTCCAGACTCCTAAGCAGTGATCCAGTCTCCAAGGCAGACTGCTCTGTTGAATAATTTACTCTTAAGAAGGTAACGATGAGCATGCCCCATGCTGTGGGCCCTCCTGCTAAAGCTATAAGTTCTTAGGGGACCATCAATTCTGCCCCACAAAAATATCATCGGCCAATATTTGTAGTGTTGTCACAAAGACAAATAATATGCTTAAACAATAGTGGCATAGTTGTGCAGTTTCACCAAGGAGACTAACCAGTTTTCGGGAGCTGGATAATAAGTTATCTTTTGTGGAGAAGCAGATTTTTAAATTAGAGCCTCAGCTTCACTCAACAGGGATTTCTGCAATTAAGGATAGTTTGTACGGCTTTCTTAGAAATGAAGCTCCAGGTTTTGAATCTGGGTGCTTCTTTTGTTCTTAGGTTTCCATGTAAGTGCCTGATGACCCTCTCACTTGCCCTAGAAATCAAGATTCAATTGGCACATATACCTAAAAAAGCCAGTAGGATGGACCTTCATTATGCAACATTTTTAAAATATTGCCTGCTGAAAAGGATTCCTAGGGAGCTCCGGATTTTTTAAAAGACAAGAATGTTTCTAGATGATAAAGACTTTTGCAATGCATTTAATGTAGGCCCATATGGTGTGTGCCCTGTGTGCCAAAAATCAAGTTCTCAATGTCTCTGTTTAATGTTCATTACCAAGTTTATGTTACAATGAAAACCGCTTTGACTGAAATGATAAAGTGGAATAAAAACCTGTTAAATAAATAAATATGTGCAAAAACTTACACACTTTAATCAAGACTACCCTTTATATTTTATTATACTAATTTATCTACTGGTGATTTCCATTTTTAAGTACGTTTTACATCATGTAATTTTGTTTTATGGTATTTTTTTTTATTTTCATTATTGTCCTGTATCTTTATGACTACTCGTGTTTACATGTGCGTTTTCATGACATTGAAGTATTAGCTGCTTTTATTTGTCTGATTCCCCCTTCTCTATTTTTTTCTTTTTTCTTTAATTCCCCCCTAATTGTAATGATTGTTGAATATTTAGGAATATTTGTTAGATACATTTACACATACTGGATATTCTAATGTGTGTAGATTTCTTTTGTATATATATTCATTATTGATAGCCTGAAAATCCATCTAGCTGTGGAGTCACTAGAGCAGGTTAGGGAATCACTGCCTTAATCTTTGTATTAAAGCTGCATGAAATGTCTACATGCAATTACACACCTGCTCATTTTTACTGGTCGTGCTGAAGCTTCTTTGAGTGCTAAGTCTACTTAAAACAATATTGCAGTATTAAGCAACTGTACTAAAATCCACATATTGTTACACAATATGGCATTTTTGCATGAAAAAGACTCTTTGATATTCCCACACAACAATGTCATTTGGAGGTCGATTTTCAAAGGGATCTAGCTGGGTGACTATGTTTATGTTTATGTTTTATTACACTTGATAAAAACCGCCTTTCATGGAAAGCAAAGCGGTGTACATTTAAAATTCAATAAAAGGAGGCCAAGGCCAACGGAAAAGGAAAAGAAATACAATGGTTGATAGGACAGCTAAAATCAAGAGAGACAGGACAAGACATAGACAAGGAGTAAGCTGGGAGGAACGAAAGGAGGGCAGAGGTATCATACAAAAGGAGAGGGAACATTAAACGCCAAGGAGAACAGATGTGTTTTTAACTGTTGTTTGAAGCTGGTGAATTGTGGATCAAGACGGAGGGCGGGAGGGAGGGCATTCCACAGGGCAGGAGCGGCAAAAAGAAAGCGGAGGAGCGGGTAGATTGCAAGTGAGCACGAGAGGGTGCAGGAAGGGTAAGACGGTTGAGGTGAAAGGAACGGGGAGTGTATTTAGGAGAGTGAAAGAAAAGAAGGTCTGTTAGATATTGAGGAGTGCTAGTGTGAAAAGCTTTGTGAGTCAGTATCAGAAGCTTGAAAGTAAACCGGAAAGGTATAGGCAACCAGTGAAGGTGAAAAAGCAAAGGAGTTATGTGATCCCGGGGAGAGGAACAAGTGACCAAGCGTGCAGCAGTGTTCTGGATACGACGGAGACGGGTAAGTTGAGATTTTGGAAGACCAATAAAGAGGGAGTTAGCAAAGTCCACCCGAGACATGACTAAGGATAGAACCAAGGTGACGAGAGCTGAGGGGGAGAGAAAAGGACGAATAGAACGGATCTGACGAAGAAAAAAGAAAGATGTGGTAGTGACATGTGATATGTGAGAGTGAAAGGATAGATCAGAGTCAAAAAGTACACCGAGGTACCGGAAGGTGGAGACCAGAGGTACAGGGGAACCAGAAAAGGAAGGAGCCAGAGTGGGGGAAGGACCTCCGTGAGTGAACCAGATCGCAATAGTTTTAGCAAGATTCAAGTGGAGACAATTGGTAGAGAGCCAGCCAGCAACAGCAGTGAGACATGAATCAAGAATAGAGAGATCAGGACAGGAAGGGGAAGTGTGATGGAGCAGTAGAATGTCATCTGCGTATAGAAAAGTAGAAATACCAAACTGCTGTATCAGGGACGCAAGGGGGGCTAGGAAGAAGTTAAAGAGGAGAGGAGCAAGAACTGAACCCTGAGGGACCCCACAAGAGAGAGTGTAAGGATCAGAGGAGGAAGAGGAAGGGGAAGGGGAAAGGACCGCGCAAGACCTAGAAGATAGAAAGGAGTGAAACCAGTGAAGTACAGTGCTGCAAAGGCCAGCATCCCGAAGCCGGTGAAGAAGAAGAGAGTGGTCAACTAAATCAAAGGCAGCTGAAAGATCCAAAGCAACCGCCACCGAGATGTCACCACGATCATGTGCTACATGTAAAGCGTTGGTGAAGGCAAGAAGGATAGTTTCAACACTGTGACCGGAACGGAACCCAGACTGACGGGGGTGAAGGAAGTTAATAGAGTCGAGGTGATGGGATAGCTGGGCAAAAACATATTTCTCCAAGAGTTTAGAAAGAAAAGGAAGATTTGAAACAGGACGATAGTGAGCAGGAACCAGAGGATCAAGTGAAGTGTTCTTAAGAATGGGGCGAATTAACGCGTGCTTCCAGGATGACGGGAAAATCCCAGTGGAAAGACTAGAGTTGAACATAGAGAGAATGAAAGGAAGAAAGCCTAGAGAAGGGGTTAGCAGCCAGGAGGAAGGAATGGGATCAAGAGAACAGGTGGTTTTCTTGGAGATAGAGAGAAGATGAAGAAGCTCAGGGGGAGTGATTGGCTCAAAAGAGGCCCAGAAGTGAGAAAGGCAGGAGGTAGGAGGGGGGGGAGGGAACAGGGGGCGGAGAGGTAATGGGGGGAGGACAGGAAGGCAAGGATGATCGTAGAGAAGAGACCTTGTTGCTGAAGAAGGAAGCGAGTAGTGATGGAGGTGGAAAGGAAGAGACTACTGGAGTGGAAGGAGAAGCCTGAATGGATGTAAGAGTACGGAGAACAGAGTAGAGGTGCCTAGTCTGATTCGGGGCAGTAGAGATTGCAGTTGAAAAATAAGAACGCTTAGCGGAGTGCACTTGTGAGCGGTAGAAGGAGTGTTGAGCGTGGAAGGTAGATAAGGTCGCTGGGGAGGGAGATTTGCGCCACAGCCATTCTGCCCTACGAAGTTGGGAACGGAGGAGTCGGAGACCGCTGTGATACCATGTGTGAGAGGAATGACGGTGGCTAGAATGAGGACGGAGAGGGGCAATAAGGTCAAGAGCAGAGGAAAGTGACGAAGACCAGAGGATTGCTTGGGAATTGGGGGATAGTAGAGAAAAGTCAGATGGAAGGAGATCTGTAGCCACAGGAAATTGCAGGAGTGTATGGGAGTTAAGGACACGACGTAGCTGTTGTGGCGGTGACGGAGAGGAAGTGGGGGAGGTGGAAGACTTTGCTGGACCAAAGCATGAGGCGGAAAGGCAGACGTGGTCCGACCAAGGAAGGGAGGTGGAGTGGATGTTTGATAGAGAAAAAGTGGAGGAGGAGGGGGTGAGGAGTAGGTCAAGCGTATGACCTGCCTGGTGAGTAGGAAGAGTAACATACTGTGTCAGAGAGAGATCATGAAGGAGAGTGAGGAAAGTATGTTCCCTACAGGAAGAGGGGGCATCAACGTGAAGGTTGAGGTCTCCTGCAATGAGGATCTGAGGAAAGGCTAAGGTTACATCTGTAAGAGTTAACAAGAGGGCATCCCAAAGTTCCGAGCGAAGAGCAGGAGGAGAGTAGATAAGAAGGATATGGATGGCGGGTGAAGTATGAAGGCGAAGTAAGAGAGATTCCGGGTAGTGCAACAGAGAGGAGGATATCTGTGTGTACTTAAGTGATGGATGGATTAAAGCAGCGACCCCACCACCTGGGCGACCGGGGCGAGGAACGGAAATGGCCGAGAAACCAGGTGGCAGACAGCGGGCGAGCAAAGCATCCTTGCCGTCTTTGAGCCAGGTTTCTGTAATAAGAGTGAGGTCGAGAGAGAGCTGAAGAACGAGGTCCTGAATGAGAAGGGTCTTATTGCGCAGGGACCGACAGTTGACCAGACCAAGAGAGAGATGAAACTGTGAAGGGTTAGGAGGGAGACAAGATTGAGAAGGCGAAGGAAGTGTGGAGACAGAGAAGGGACAGAGATGGAGATTTGCGGTACAGCGAGAGCGGTAGCGGAGAGGCTTCAGTGGCCTCCTGCCCCAGAGAACAGGGATAGAGGCCATGGGAGAATGAGGATATAGGAAAGGGCAGGCAGAATAATGTAACGATCCACCTACCAGCCCTAGATTAAAAGCAGATCCAGGGGAGCAATGCAATTGTAGCAGCAAAGCGCAGACAAACCAATGATACCAGGAGTCTGTTCAGAAGGTCCAAATCATTTATTTGTGCACAAGTCTCAAGCAAGACAATTTCAAAATGGCTGAGCAAAGTTTTCAAGCATTACAACAACTTTTATAGACTTCTGTTCCATTCTAGGTATAGAAAAACATTTCATTGGTCCCGGTACTCTCCCGTACCTCCCGTAGCCCTTCTATTGGTCCCGGTACTGATAAGTTTCTCCAATTATGTTCCTTCTGTGGGCTTCTGTGAGCATGACACCTGCCTGCCCCCCTTCTAGTCCCAATTACAATGGTCAGTTCATCAACTTGTTACTTTCACACTTTCAAGGCTATGGGACCATTTGTGCGTGCAGAAGAGCAAGGTTCTGTAACTCATCTGTCAGCACTCCTCAATATTTCTCTGCAAATGTACTCTTTCTTATCAGTAACTTTAAAACACATCTTTTCTGTATTTTTCCATTTCTTAATTCTGCAATTCTGCTTATCTAAGCTAATTCAATATTTCTACTGAGTTCTTTCTTGCAATAGCAGCATATTGGGGGATGTGCAATCCTATATGCCTCTCCACAGGCCTCATTTACAGGTCAAGCTAGCCATGCTGGCCTGCCTATGTCAGACACCGTGGGTCACAGGCCTGCACCTGCCACATTCCCCCCTTTGATTAATCTCACCCTATTACTTAATAAGGTGTGAGAATTAATCACTTTCCAGAAAATTCACATCCTGATTAAAGGATTCTTACTAGTTCCACTAGGGCTAGCTTTGTATAAAGCCATTATTCTAGTTGCGGTCTTCCGCTCTACGGTACTATCAATAGCACTATGAAGGGAACGCATGCAACATGGGATTAAACATGGTAAGCAGAGGACAACAGCAACAAGGATTAGTACTAAGATAACGAAAGTCTTAAATCCTCCCAGCCAAGAGAAAAGGTTAGCAAACCAATTAGGAAATTTCAAGGCGTGCCAAGTCTGTACTGGCACATAAGCATGTCTTTGCATATCTTTAGCAATTTCTTCAACTACTTGACCTTTATCATCTATTTTCAAACAGCAATTAGTTAAATTCAGTTTACCACATACTCCTCCTTCAGCTGCTAGCAAATAATCAAGGGCTAAGCGATTCTGGTATATGGCAGTGCGCATCTGAGTACTTTGTCTAGCTAAGAGCGTGAGAGCATGACTAGTTTCATTGGTTATTATTTCAACTACTGCTTGTAAGCGAATAATACGATTAATCATATAAATTGGGGTACGATAACCATACATACCATCATCATTCCAAGTGGCAGGTCCATAATACTCAATAATTCTTTCTGGTGGCCAATCATCACCTCGCCACTTCTCCCACTTGCCTATCTGTAGGGCCTCTCTTTTCTGTCTAGATGCTCCTTTGTGTTTGTGGGTAGTATATACAGGGTATCCTAATTGTTCTCCATGTTCAGTGTTTAACAGGAAGAAAGAAGGTCTGATGGTTCCTAAGACACATGCTCCTCCCCATTGTGGCGGGAGTTGCGCATATGCTCGGTTTCCACAGATCCAATATAGGCCAGGTGGGGCTTGCCAGGCTTGGACTTTGGCAAGGTTAGTCCATAGACCTGCAAGTTCAGGAAATCTGGCTAATGGGTTAGGAGGTTCAGGATGTCTGATTCCTGACCACCATGCTGTCTTTTTAGTTGTGGCATTATAGTATTTCTGGCTAAGACAGACCAGCTGTCCTACCTTTTGGGTGAACTGGGGTCCAGTTCTGGCAAAGCAAAGACGTCCAACGATTGAGTGCGCTAACACCCATTCACTGGTAGTCTTGTGTAATTCAGTCTGATTGTAAATCATGGAATAATTCAATTCTTGGGCTTCCCAGGGCCATTGATCTCCCATTTGGGTTCCGCCACAGAAATAACAATCTGTGATCTTAAGACTAGATACTACTGCTCCGGCTAATTCTAGAAACAAATTCTGTGAAGGGTGAGGGATCTCAAACTTATTTATATGCATAGCTTCATAAAAGGTATTATGAATATGATATTTAGATGACTTATGGGCTTGGGTATTCAATCTAATATACACAATGGTCCCTGGATCTGTTCCTCCTCCAGCAATACGTAAACCAAACTTATATCCTTGTTTCCATGCATGAGGGTTATGTACACGCAAATGTAAGGGGTTGCAAGCATCTTTCTGACATTTATCATTTGTGGTTGGCTTGGTTAGAGTAGCCATCCGCTTATCTATTTTCTCATCAGTTATACCAGTGTTCCAGGTAGCATAGAAAACACATTCCCAATACGGGCAATAGTAATCTGCCGCTGTAGCAGTACTATACCCTGGTTCCTTTTTACCTGTACACTTCCTCCATCCCGTGGCACCTTCTGGACACATATACTTATGGTCATTTCGATACGCTTTCTCCCATGTACCACAGGTGGACTGACTATCTCTATTAATAGCATTACATGCATCAAAATTCAAAACAGCAGGTTTAGTAATGTCCTTAAGTGGTGGTGTAGCAGCTAATATAGGTCCATCTGCATCCTTCCATCTTATTTCCAACGTGTAATAGGATGGATTCTGATGCGGATTATAGCATGCTTTAATTTTGCCATGAGTGCAAACATTTAGTTCAGTGGTGTTATAGATACACCGAGTTATTGTTCCCTTGCAGGTATAGTAAGAATGGTAAAGCAAAGTCTGAGTTACTTTCAGTCCAGTTCTAGTAGAGGTAATGCAAGCAGTGCATGGAGGTAGAGCATAAGTCTGTTCAAAACCTCCGAAGAAGGCAACCAAGGCAAAGCAGAAGCAAAGATACATGTTGATGTTGATTGGAGTTCTTCTGAATCCTCAGCTTGCTGATCTTGATCACGACGATCTATTATTCTTCGTCCCGTTTGCTAATGAAGCAATTTAACGGGTGCTGAGTGTTGATTGAAGATCCTCAAGATGTCCAGCACACATTAACCAACTTAGCAATTCAGTTGGCTTGTGAAATCTGGCTTAGTCAACGTAGTCTCAAGGTAGTGTGTCAAATCACACACACAAATTGGGTTCGTTGAAACAAAACTGTTGCTGCATGGAAAACAGCAATCCTCTTCGAAAGACTTGGCTACTGCAAAGCACTTGTGATGAAGTGTCTATGCTGCTGGTTGCCGTCTCAGAGTAACTCGCAAGGGTACATCAGGGTGCTGCTCTGCTGTCCACCGCTCTGGTTCAGGATCGGCGGCGGGCTTGACTCTGCTGTGGTGGATCCAGGCGTCGATCTCGGCTACCTTTACTGCAGTTGGGGTAGACAGGATGACGGTGTACGGTCCCTTCCAATGGGGTTCCAACGGTATCTTCTTCCAATCTTTGATCCACACCGAAGTTCCAGGCTGGTAGGGATGCAAGGGTTCCGTCAAGTTGATAGGCAATTGGTCTTGGATCCACGTATGGAGAGTCTGCAGAACAAAACTAAGAGCTAGGAGTTCTTGTCTGGTTACTTCTGAACCAATCTGGGCTAGATTTCCTTTGACTCCCTGCACTATTGGTGGGGGTTTACCATACAAAACTTCAAAAGGGGAAAATCCTGTTGACTTTACAGGGGCTGAGCGTATTCTGAGTAAAGCTATGGGAAGCACTTGGGGCCATTTCAAGTGTGTCTCCTGACAAAGCTTAGACATGTGGGCTTTCAAGGTACGATTCATTCGCTCAACTTTCCCTGAGCTCTGGGGTCTGTATGCAGTGTGGAGCTTCCACTGTATCTGCAAAGCTTTTGCTAACTGCTGTGTAACTTGGGAGACAAATGAGGGTCCATTATCTGACCCTATTACTGCTGGGATTCCAAATCTGGGGACAATCTCTCTCATTAAGGCTTTGGTAACTTCTCGGGCTTTCTCAGTTCTGGTTGGGAATGCTTCTACCCACCCAGAGAAAGTACAAACTAATACTAGTAGGTAATGGTATCCATTAGCTTTTGGCATTTCGGTGAAATCAACTTGGAGGTTGTGCATGGGGGTCACACCTCTTGACTGAACTCGGGGTGCTGTAATAAGGCCTTGCTTGGCATTATTCTTGGCACAAGTTTGACATTGTCGTGCTACTGAAGCTGATATGGTTGTCATCAGAGGGATGTAGAAATGTGGTCTGAGTGCTTTCTCCATAGCACTCTTTCCATAGTGGGTGGCTTCGTGGAAAGCTTTGACAAAGGATGGTCCTAACAGTTCAGGAATTACTATTCTTCCCGGAGGTTGACTGCCTTCTTCTGGTGGCAGCTCAATCCATCCGTCTTTCAATACTCCATTTTCTTTGTCACAATAGTAATCCAATTCTTTGGTGGTATATCGTGGGGTCCATAGATTCAAAGGTACTGGAAACAATGCTGCTTGCATTGGCATAGCTTGTGGGGCAATCTGTCCTGTCATAGCTGCTTGTCGTGCTGAGGCATCTGCAAATCTATTTCCTCGAGCAACTTCTCCTTTTCCTGCTTGATGTCCTCTACAATGCATGACAGCTACACGTGTTGGGGCCCAGACTGCATCAAGTAACATCAATATTTCGGGACCATATTTGACTGATTTTCCTCCGGATGTGATGAGTCCTCTTTCTTTGTAGAGAGCTCCATGGGCATGCAAGGTAGTGAAAGCATATTTGGAATCTGTATATACATTTAGCACAAGTTTTTCTCCTAATAACAATGCTCTGGTGAGTGCTATCAATTCGGCTTTCTGGGCTGATGTGCCTGAGGCTAGGGCTGATGATTCAACTACTTCGTGTTGAGTGACGACTGCATATCCGGCACAGCGTCGTCCGTCAAGGATGAGACTGCTCCCATCAACATAATAGATCTGGTCGGGATTGTCTATGGGCACATCTGTCAAGTCAGGTCGACTGGAGAACACAGTTTCCATGACTTCGATGCAGTCATGTTCTGGGAGTTCTTCACTGATGGGTATCAAGGTAGCTGGGTTCAAGGCATGGCTCACTTCAAGTTGTATCTGTGGGTTTTCACATAACATGCTCTGGTACTTCAACATTCGGGAATTGGTGAGCCAATAATTTGCTTTCTGTTCCATAAGGGCAAGGACTGCATGTGGCACAGTGACTCGTATGTTCTGTCCTAGTGTGAGTTTGTCTGCTTCACTCACTAGTAGCGCTGTAGCTGCAACTGCTCTCAAGCAGGGTGGCCATCCTTTGGCCACAGGGTCCAATTGTTTCGATAGGTAGGCTACAGGTCGTTCCCAATTTCCTAATTTCTGAGTCAACATGCCTAAGGCATTTCCCTGTGCTTCATGTACAAACAAGTGGAAAGGTTTGTGGACATCTGGTAGTCCAAGTGCTGGTGATGACATCAATTCTTCTTTTAACTTCTGGAAGGCTGTATCCTGCTCAAGTCCCCACTCCAGTGGTGACTTCTCTTCTCCTTTTGTGGCTTCATACAGTGGTTTGGCAATTTGGGCAAAGTTGGGTATCCAGATTCGGCAATATCCTGCCGCTCCCAGAAAGGCTCTGACTTGCTTTCTGGTTGTTGGAGTTGGAATTCTGCATACTGCTTCTTTTCTTTCTCTGCCTAATCTTCTGCTTCCTTGGGTAATACGAAAACCCAAGTATTTCACTTCTGTTTGGCATAGTTGTGCTTTGGCTCTGGAAACTTTATATCCAGCTTCATTTAGTAACTGCAAGAGATCTTTGGTGGCTAATATACATTCTCTTTCTGATACGGCAGCTATCAACAGATCATCCACGTACTGGAGAAGTACTCTCTTCCCCGGGGCTACTGGATAGCTTGAAAGGTCTTGATTTAGTGCAGCACTAAAGATGGTAGGTGAATTCTTGAATCCTTGGGGTAATCTTGTCCAGGTGAGCTGGCCCCCTCTTCCAGAGATGGGGTCCTGCCATTCAAATGCAAACAATATTTGGCTTACAGGGGCTAATCTTATGCAAAAGAATGCATCTTTTAAATCCAGTACAGTGAAATGGGTAGCTTCAGCAGGTATCAGTCCTAGAAGAGTGTAAGGATTGGGCACAACTGGATGTATAGTTTCAACTGCATCATTTACTCTTCTCAAATCTTGCACTGGGCGATAATCATCTGTCTCAGGTTTCTTTACTGGCAAAAGTGGGGTGTTCCATGGGGATTGACATACTTTCAGTAGGCCATACTCAAGCAATCTCTGTAGGTGGCGATGAATGCCTTCAATTGCGGCTCTTGGGAGAGGGTACTGTTTGACGTGCACTGGGGTAGCACTAGGCTTGAGGGTTACAATCACTGAAGCTATATGTTTGGCTAGGCCTGGGGGACTGCCTTCTGCCCATACTTCAAGTGGTGCATGAATGTTCTTTAAAGTTTGTTCAAAATAGGTATCTTGAATCGAATCATCAATGTAGTATCTCCACTCTTCTTCTCGGGGTACTGTCAGCAGCATTACTCCTGCTGGTTTGGCTTGAGAATTCACTGTCATTTGCATTTCTCCTTGTTCGGAGAAAGATATCTGTGCTTGAAGCTTGGCTAGCATATCTCGTCCCAGTAGGGGTACTGGACATTCGGGCATGTAAAGGAATTGATGAGTTACTTGCTGTCCTCCTAGACTGCATATTCGGTTTTGTAGAAAAGACTTTGTGGCTTTGGCACCAGTTGCTCCTATAATGGTGACTGCTTTCTTGGTGAATGGGGCTATCTTTTTGTCTATTACTGAATGTTCTGCTCCAGTATCAACCATAAAGTTCATAAATTGGTCTCCTATTTGTATTTCGACCATAGGCTCCTGGAGACCTAAAGCAAACTTGGAGCCCGGTCTGTCCTAATCCACGTCATCCTCATCATGGGCCTGTGTGGCCAATGCTTGGATGGCTCCTCCTCCCCTCTCTCGCTGGAATTGTTCTCGATTGGCTCCTCCTCGGCCTCGGGGACGGCCTCGTCTTTCTTCTCGCCACTGATGATCGTATTCGTCATCTTGCTGGGCGTCTTCGAGTTGCGGGCACGTATCTCTCCAATGTCCTTCTTCTTTGCAATAGGCGCATTGGTTCACGCCTAATCTCTGGGTCCGGCCTCCGCCTTGACCCCGCCCTCTTCCTCTGCTCCTTCGATTAGGGACACCTCCCCTTTTCTTTTCAACTATGGCCGCAGCCAAAAAATCAGCTTTCTTCTTCATCTTTCTATCACATTCTCTCTGTCTTTCAGTATCACGATTCACATACACTTTATGTGCGACTTCCAATAACTGTGTTGCATTCATGCCCGCAAACCCTTCTAATTTCTGTAATTTACGTCTAATGTCTGGTTGAGACTGGTTTACAAAAGCAGAATTCACCATGCATAAACTTCCTGGTGCCTCGGGATCATAGGGAGTATACATTCTATAAGCTTCAGTTAATCTTTCATAATAATCTGCTGGGCTCTCATCTATTCCTTGGATAATTCCTGCTACTTTGGAAAGGTTCATAGCTTTTTGGCCTCCTCTTCTCAGGCCTTGTAAAAAGCCTTGGCGAAAACGGGCTAGGGCGGTGGATCCTTCATCTGTATTTGGATCCCATTGGGGGTCTTCATTTGGGAATTCTCTCTGAGCTGCTTCTCTACGATCTATTATATTCTGCCCCTGCGCTGGAGCTGCAGGGTTTTCTGCCATCCATTCGATAGCTGCTTTTCTAATTCTCGCTCGTTCTTCTGTGGTAAATAGGGTGGTCAGGAGCTGACGGCAATCTGGCCAAGTGGGTTGGTGAGTTTCCATAATACTAGTTACTAATTCTGTCAGCTCCTGGGGCTTGCTAGTATAGGAGGCATAGTGCGACCTCCAATTTAATAAATCAGTTGTAGAGAAGGGAATATACACATAAGTTAGGGGTCCCGCTACCACTTCATCATTATCATTCTTTACGGGCACCCCCGGGACTTGCCTTAAGGGAAACAGTTTGGCTGTCGTCCCAGGCGTCATTTGGGTCTGGGATCTAAGGGCTATTGTCGTTGTCTTTGCAGGAGTTGCTTTCTTTTTCTCAACTGGTTTTGCTTTGGGTTTTTCTTTCACTGGCTTGCTAGTGCTAGCGCTAGCTTTCTCAATTATTTGTACACTGTCCTCTTCTTCTTCTTCTGGGGGATTCCCTCCTTCTTCTTCTAGCTCCGCTTCGGGCTCACTTTTTACATCCTCCTCTTCTCTTCCCGCTAATTCTTTCTCTTCCTCTCCTCCAGGAGGAGGGGGGTCAGGGGTTGGGTCTCGCCTCGGCTCTGGCAGTCTCTGGGGTTCTGGGGCAGGACGCCGCCGAGCTATTCTTACTGGACCTGGGGTTCGGGGCTGCCTGAGGACTACTTCTGGGGAATCGGGATCTGCCAAGATGGGTTTCTTCTTGGCTTTCTTATCCTGCTCTTTCATTCTAGGCTGTTCTGTTTTCTGTCTAGAATCTGTTTTAGCTAACATTATTCTGCACTGTTCCTCATAACAGCGCTGCGCCCAGGAGGGCGGATCTTCACAAATACTTAACCAGGAATCTATATAGGGGTACTGATCGGGGTGCGCTACCCGCACTCTACGGTGTATTGACTGGATAATCTCTACGGTGAACGTTCCCTCTCGGGGCCAGATGGGGTCTAGATCGGGCCACTCCCTAGTACACAAAATCTGCAAACGGGCTGCTGTCATTTTAATACCATAATCTCCTGAATATCCCTCTTTAAAATGTGCGATCATACATTCTAATGGAGTGTTCCTAGTAGACTCCGCCCCTCCCATTTCGATGTGTGCGCGCAACAACAGACAGAAGGGAAAAGGAGTGCGGACCGTGGGTAAGGGGTCCTCACGGCCCTGGAAACGTATAAGGAGTACAAATAACAAGACAAGACGACAATCGCTTCCCCCTTTTCGCGACCTGAATGCGGTCGCCCGGTCAGGAAATGCGCTAATCAGGGGTCCGCCTTCACTTGGTCCGTGCTGCCAGACCTCTCATTCACACTTCGTTCACACAATCATGCTAGCAACGTATTCCCAGAATGCATTCGTTTCTATCTGTTCTGACTAGTCTTTTTCCCAAATTACAAAAAGGATGAGGGTTTCACCTAGCGAATTCCCATGCCAGGCTACTCGGCTCTTCCTTGAGAGTTGATCATGCTCTCTTACCAATTCCCAATATCTCGAGATTACAAATTCCAAATTCCAAGTTCCAATGGCAGTACTGCTCTTTCTATTTCTGTCTAGACCCAAAATCAAAACTATACTCACCGGATCCGGTCCTCAAAACTTCCCAAGCAGGCGCATGAGTTGGACCTCGGACTCCCCTCACTCGGGTTCGAGGCGTTGGCTCCGACCGGGCCCGGCACCCGCCGAGGTCCGACCAGCTCCCTCCGATACAAGGGACCGGTGGCGCCAGGGAGCGGCCCTCGTCGGAAGGGCGCGATCCCGGCAGGACCAAGCCTATAGAGGCGGAAAGTCGTGGTATATTGCCCTATATACACTTTGATTCCACAACTTCCCGGCCAACGCACCAAGGAATATGTAGCAGCAAAGCGCAGACAAACCAATGATACCAGGAGTCTGTTCAGAAGGTCCAAATCATTTATTTGTGCACAAGTCTCAAGCAAGACAATTTCAAAATGGCTGAGCAAAGTTTTCAAGCATTACAACAACTTTTATAGACTTCTGTTCCATTCTAGGTATAGAAAAACATTTCATTGGTCCCGGTACTCTCCCGTACCTCCCGTAGCCCTTCTATTGGTCCCGGTACTGATAAGTTTCTCCAATTATGTTCCTTCTGTGGGCTTCTGTGAGCATGACACCTGCCTGCCCCCCTTCTAGTCCCAATTACAATGGTCAGTTCATCAACTTGTTACTTTCACACTTTCAAGGCTATGGGACCATTTGTGCGTGCAGAAGAGCAAGGTTCTGTAACTCATCTGTCAGCACTCCTCAATATTTCTCTGCAAATGTACTCTTTCTTATCAGTAACTTTAAAACACATCTTTTCTGTATTTTTCCATTTCTTAATTCTGCAATTCTGCTTATCTAAGCTAATTCAATATTTCTACTGAGTTCTTTCTTGCAATAGCAGCATATTGGGGGATGTGCAATCCTATATGCCTCTCCACAGGCCTCATTTACAGGTCAAGCTAGCCATGCTGGCCTGCCTATGTCAGACACCGTGGGTCACAGGCCTGCACCTGCCACACAATGAAGTAGAAAGAAGGACAGGATTAAAGAACTGAGAGGGAAGTAATACAGAATGTAAAACACTAAGCCAGAGAAAAAGCACGGGAAGTCCTCTGCGGCCGGAGCGACCCCAAGGAGCGCACCTAAGGAGCACGTCATGCTCCTTAGGTGCGCTCCTTCGGTGTGCGCCCCAGTCGCGCGCTGCAGCGACGGGCGCCGCAGGCGCCGATGTTTTATACTGTAGGGGCAGCATACCTCGCTGAGCAGGAGAGCTGGGAGTGACTTCCGGAAGGGCCGAGGCCCAGGAAGGAGCAGGTGAGAGCAGGCCCGATTGGAAAGGGCACACACTGGAGAGACACAAAACAAGCCACAAATAACTAGCAAGCCAGCAGGAGAACAGCATAGAGAGGAGAATCACAGTATCGCAGGCGCCGATGTTTTATACTGTAGGGGCAGCGTACCTCGCTGAGCAGGAGAGCTGGGAGTGACTTCCGGAAGGGCCGAGGCCCAGGAAGGAGCAGGTGAGAGCAGGCCCGATTGGAAAGGGCACACACTGGAGAGACACAAAACAAGCCACAAATAACTAGCAAGCCAGCAGGAGAACAGCATAGAGAGGAGAATCACAGTATCGCAGGCGCCGATGTTTTATACTGTAGGGGCAGCGTACCTCGCTGACCAGGAGAGCTGGGAGTGACTTCCGGAAGGGCCGAGGCCCAGGAAGGAGCAGGTGAGAGCAGGCCCAATTGGAAAGGGCACACACTGGAGAGACACAAAACAAGCCACAAATAACTAGCAAGCCAGCAGGAGAACAGCATAGAGAGGAGAATCACAGTATCGCAGGCGCCGATGTTTTATACTGTAGGGGCAGCGTACCTCGCTGAGCAGGAGAGCTGGGAGTGACTTCCGGAAGGGCCGAGGCCCAGGAAGGAGCAGGTGAGAGCAGGCCCGATTGGAAAGGGCACACACTGGAGAGACACAAAACAAGCCACAAATAACTAGCAAGCCAGCAGGAGAACAGCATAGAGAGGAGAATCACAGTATCGCAGGCGCCGATGTTTTATACTGTAGGGGCAGCGTACCTCGCTGAGCAGGAGAGCTGGGAGTGACTTCCGGAAGGGCCGAGGCCCAGGAAGGAGCAGGTGAGAGCAGGCCCGATTGGAAAGGGCACACACTGGAGAGACACAAAACAAGCCACAAATAACTAGCAAGCCAGCAGGAGAACAGCATAGAGAGGAGAATCACAGTATCGCAGGCGCCGATGTTTTATACTGTAGGGGCAGCGTACCTCGCTGAGCAGGAGAGCTGGGAGTGACTTCCGGAAGGGCCGAGGCCCAGGAAGGAGCAGGTGAGAGCAGGCCCGATTGGAAAGGGCACACACTCGCTGAGCAGTAGAGCTGGGAGTGACTTCCGGAAGGGCCGAGGCCCAGGAAGGAGCAGGTGAGAGCAGGCCCGATTGGAAAGGGCACACACTCGCTGAGCAGGAGAGCTGGGAGTGACTTCCGGAAGGGCCGAGGCCCAGGAAGGAGCAGGTGAGAGCAGGCCCGATTGGAAAGGGCACACACTCGCTGAGCAGGAGAGCTGGGAGTGACTTCCGGAAGGGCCGAGGCCCAGGAATTAGCAGGTGAGAGCAGGCCCGATTGGAAAGGGCACACACTCGCTGAGCAGGAGAGCTGGGAGTGACTTCCGTAAGGGCCGAGGCCCAGGAAGGAGCAGGTGAGAGCAGACCCGATTGGAAAGGGCACACACTCGCTGAGCAGGAGAGCTGGGAGTGACTTCCGGAAGGGCCGAGGCCCAGGAAGGAGCAGGTGAGAGCAGGCCCGATTGGAAAGGGCACACACTCGCTGAGCAGGAGAGCTGGGAGTGACTTCCGGAAGGGCCGAGGCCCAGGAAGGAGCAGGTGAGAGCAGGCCCGATTGGAAAGGGCACACACTCGCTGAGCAGGGGAGCTGGGAGTGACTTCCGGAAGGGCCGAGGCCCAGGAAGGAGCAGGTGAGAGCAGGCCCGATTGGAAAGGGCACACACTCGCTGAGCAGGAGAGCTGGGAGTGACTTCCGGAAGGGCCGAGGCCCAGGAAGGAGCAGGTGAGAGCAGGCCCGATTGGAAAGGGCACACACTGGAGAGACACAAAACAAGCCACAAATAACTAGCAAGCCAGCAGGAGAACAGCATAAAGAGTTTCCCAGCTAGAGTCCCCTCGGTTAAAACTGTACCATTGGTGGCAGCAGGAGGTTGATATGGATTTTCACAATGCTTAGCTGGATTAAAAAGAGGTGATCCTCAGGGTGAGCATGTTTCGGTCGAGGGGAAAGAAATAATTTGCCTCCCATTCTACTGTCCACAGAAATAGCAGTGGCAAAGTACACAGGTCACGTTTGCATCCATGAGCCTTCCAGTCAATTTTCAAGAAGGAATCTACCCGGGCAGCTTCCCTTTAAAATTTAACAGCAACGTCTGAGGGCATAGGAAAAGCTGCCTACTTTGCAGCAAGGCAATCCGCAGGAAGTTGCCTTCATTGAGGTGGATGGACTAAGATGCAATAATGGACCTTATCAACTATAAGCAAATGAGTCTGCAGGTAAATAGCGCTTATTAAATTTTTTACAACGATGCAGCCATTATAGTAGAAAAATTAAACACCTTTCTGAGGCGCTATTGGTTAATGGTTGTGTGTAGATATTTGCACATTTTAAATTATGGAATGGGCCCCCTGCCTCAGGGTAGGCCATAGGGTGTGGCACTTACCCTAAAGGGCTTAGAGGAAGATTTGTTTTATTGTTGGTCCACTCTCCTCTTTTGCTCAGCAGATGCACTCTCTCCTCTAGGAGTTGTCCTTGGCAGTGGGAAAGGATTTCCCTTCACGACCCAGGTACAGAAGTGCACACTTCACCATAGCCTACTCGGAGATTTTTATGTTGTGCTTCAACTAAGCTTTCATTTATATTTATTTACCTAATACAGTATATCACTATTTTTATCAAAGCATAGTAAAGATTCACAAGCCATTTAATAAAACAAGGAGAAAAGAAAAGAAGTATTAAACAAAAGAAATAAGCAGAGGAGATGAGATGTAAAAGGCAAACAACTACCATGTTTCCCCAAAAATAAGACCGGGTCTTATATTTATTTTTGGTCCAAAAGATGCACTAGGGCTTATTTTCGGGGTAGGGCTTTTTTTTTTTTGATATACAGCTTGACAGCACAGAATGAGTGGCGCTGCAGCTCCCACCCGCACAGATGATGGAAATGGCACGCAGCACAGCACAGGCACCCAAACGGCGTCGGGGAGTGGAGCAAGAGGAAAGCTCCTCCCCAGTCCTCCCACCAAAGCCAATCAGGCCACAACAGCACCATCTTCCAAAGAGCAGAGTGCCCTTGGCACAAAGGAAGCGGCCCGCAGCTCAGCACCGGCACCTGATCGGCGTCGGGGAGTGGAGCAGGAGGAAAGCTCCTCCCCGGTCCACCCGCCGAAGCCAATCAGGCCACAACAGCGCCATCTTCCAAAGAGCAGAGCGCCCTTGGAGCGAAGGAAGAGGCCCGCAGCACAGCAATGGCACCCGATCGGCATCGGGGAGTGGAGCAAGAGGAAAGCTCCTCCCCGGTCCACCCGCCGAAGCCAATCAGGCACAACAGCACCAACAACTTAAAGGAGAGCGCCCTTGGAGCGAAGGAAGAGGCCCGCAGCACAGCACTGGCACCTGACCGGCATCGGGGAGTGGAGCAGGAGGAAAACTCCTCCCCGGTGACCCCCCCCCCCCAGGTTCCGAATCTGTCAGACATGATCTGCACTAGGGCTTATTTTCGGGGTAGGGCTTATATTATGGGAATCTCAGAAAAACGTGCTAGGTCTTATTTTCAGGGTAGGTCTTATTTTCGGGAAAACACGGTAGTTCACCCCAGTTCACCCAGTTAGCTACTGCCATTATATTCGCTAAGAAGAAACCAAAAGCTTGAAAGAAACTTCACTGGAGACCGGTACAAAACATAATTTGCTTAAAGGTATTCTTTCTTTTGAACGGTTGTACAGCATCGGTGTGGCATGTGGTACAATCATCTGTCATCCCTTCACACTTTCTCTCAAGTCTTTTAGGTTTAGGGTTTCCTGAGTGCTGCATAAACCTAGGGCCCGATTCTGGTACGTGGATTGCGGGGTTGCACATCCCGGCAGGGCGTGCAGCCCCGCAAGTCATCCGGGCCCGAATTCCCCTCTGGCTCTCTCTGTATGTCCTAAGCATCAGGATGGGGAGAGCTGGCGGGGGTGGGGGATGGGGGGAGGATCGGAGTGGAGTGGGTGTGTGCCAGCCCAGCAGGACAAACAGGACCGATTCAGGTCATGGCCCTGTACGTCCTGCTGGGCCCGTGGGGACTCGCTGCTTATTCCACCTCAAAGGTGGAATAGGCAGCAAAAACCCAGTGATTGGGGCCAGGGCTGGGTGCAGGGGGATCCCCGCCATCCGATCCCGGCCACGGCAGGCCAGCCTTTGGTCGGGTGGTGGGGAAAAGAGGGGCTGAGGATGCAGGAGTTGGGGGTTCCTGCGGGGAGGACGTCGGGCCTGATTCTGGTTACCACAGGAACGTTTTCTTACCGTGGTCCAGAATTGGGTCCAAATGAGCCCATCTTGTTTGGGGCCATCTGAAAGGCTTGGACGTGTCCCTATTTGAATTGGGCTCCTTTTACCAACTTTTACAAGGGCTTTTCCCTTCCACTATGGAATCCTCTTCCACACACACACCCTCTCTCTACATGGGATTTTTCCCACATAGCTTTTCCTGTAGTCAAACTCTGATTTGGTGCTTTCTCTCTCCTTCCCTCATCATGAGCTTGTATACCAAGCTTTTTAAACTTAGATTTTCTGCAGTCAGGCAGAGGGGTACGTAAAACCTCTGATTCTCGCATGCATTTCACGAAGGACAATGACTTAAAATTCAAGGGAGTTTTTTCACATGATATAAATAAAATTGGCTTAAGGCAGAGCAAATCCAGAACAAAGACCACAGATAGTCCATAGCAAATTCCACATCACACTCTAGGGGTCTCTGAGTTATACAAGGTTAGGCAGAAACTTTGCTGCCATTCCAGTGGGGGATACTGTGGCCAAATGGTTTAAACCTCCTCACTAAGGTGGTGTGGTTTTTATTGCCCGGGCCATACTGGGCTAGTGAGAGTCCCAAACAGATCCTTTCATTTACTAGAAGTTATTGTCTACCTTTTTGAAAGAATATCACCCAAGGTGGTGTACAGCATATAAAACAGAAATAAGCAAACATGGGCATAGAGATACATAGGCCTTACAGATAGCAATATATGATAAATACCCTACATATTGTCCCCAGGTGCCCCACTGGCGTAGGAAATAAGGGCGTCCGGTGACATTTAATTTATATTAAGGAGTGGTTGAGCTGAAGGACCAGGAGGATTCTGGTCCTTGTAGTGCAGAACTCCTTATAAAGAACAATCTACGCCAAAGTGTAGGGTAATAAGGCTTTATTTCCCCGGTCAACGCTTAGGTTCAATAAGACACAAAAGAAAATGAAGGTAATTCTTTCCTCTAACAAAAAGGTTCCACTGTTATATAAACAGTTAAGGGTTGTAGGCTTCACAATTAACTGTTTATCTGGGTTAAGGATTCTTTCAAATCAATAGAAATTAACATCAGGAAACAAATGGTTATCAACTTCACCATATGCAGAGTTCTCTTTTCTCTATACAGCTAGCAAGGCAATCAAGCTAGTTCTTGAACAAAAGTTACATTCCATTGGTTCACTCTGAGGAATGGGAACACTGGTTTCACAATCAAAGTCCATTGACTCTGGGTCACTACCTTCTTCAATGCTATGACTGTCTTCAGTATCTGTTAACTCCTCACAGGGGTTCTTCTGTTTCTCATATAACTTCCTTAGCACACTATTAGGAAGTGCTTTTAAAAGGTTTGCTTTACTTCTTCTAACTTTCTGAGGCTTATCTATTTGCATAAGGTTTTCATCACTTAAACTTTCCCTTATAATGAAAGGCTTTTCATACCTTGGCTTCTGTAGGCTGCCACACCTAGGACTCAGCTTGCGACGTAGCTTCTCAGGCTGGCAAGCTGTTCTGTGCACTGCTCTATAATCAGAGTTACCAGGAAAACCTGACGTGGATTTCCACTCTCTGTGTTTCTTGGCAAAAGTGTCACTGTAGAAGGAATCTCCTTTCCTTGTGCCTTTCTGGTTTAGCATAGGAGACTTACTTGGGCTAGGAGAGTTGTTTTCATCAGGTAAGCTGCTTCTTTGGTTTGCTTGGCTTTGGACTCCGTTCCAATACCTTAGGCCTCTCTGGACTTTATCCCTTTGAGTATACCTCTTTTGGATTCTGTCTCCTTGAGTTGGCTGCACATGGAAGCCTTCCTCTTCCAGGCTTCTCTCACTGGTCCTGTTGCCGGTCCTTCTGACCTTGCTCTTGCCACTTCCCCAGCACTTGCCTTCGTCTCTGCCTTTGCCTCTGTCTCTCTCTATCTCACTGATCATCTGGTTTCCTTTAAAAAGGGATTTCTGGTTTGCACGTTCTGAGTTTGAGGACAGGTGAAACTGCTTGTTACTAATGTGATCAATGCTAGAGCACGTTGCTTCAGGTACTGTGTAATTGTTCATGCGCCCTCTGGCTGAGCTGCGCTGGAACTGCGCTCTCTGCCTTTTCTGAGTTCCATGAAAATCAGGAGTTTTTTCCAACACTGTTTCTTCTCTAGCTCCAGCCTCATGACAATATACAGTAATAGTACAAATCCAGCTACAAGACTACATCAACTCCCACTGTCCACTTGACCCTCAGCAATATGGTTTTAGACCTAACCATGATGTTGAAACCCTCCTAATAGTCCTCACAGATGACCTACTAAAAGGCATAGATAAACCACACAACGGATTTACGCTAATATTCTTTGATATCAGGGCAGCTTTTGACCGTTCCCAAGCACCTAATACTACAGTGACTTCATACAGTTAGACTACAGGAAACCATGCTTAAATGGTTCACTTCATACCTCACAGATCGTCAACTCCGAGTCAAAGCGAACCACAAGAGATCAGCCCCCTACCATCAACTCCAAGGTGTCCCACAAGGATCTGCCTTATCAGTACTACTCCTTAATATCTTTCTTCAACCATTATGCATAATAATTCAAGAACACAATACCCAGTACCACATATATGCAGATGATGTGATGATTTATGCTCCATTCAACACCACCAACCCCACAACAGCACCAACAGAAACATGCTTCATATCCATGAAGAAATGGCTCACTGAACACAGTATGATTATCAACTACATGAAAGCGGAAGTATTATTCATAACCAGAGACCCCAACTTTACACCACTACCTACCATCTCGATTGATGGAACAACTCCAACCGTTAAACCCAAAGTCTGCTACTTAGGCATCACACTTAACCAGCGCCTAACCCTAACGTCCCACATCAGCAAGACCACCAGAGCCATTTACAGCAAAATCAAACTATTTTTATTTATTTATTTATTTATTTAACAGGTTTTTATATACCACTTTATCATTAAATCAAAGCGGTTTACATTTTAACTCACAGGTTTTACAAAGAACTTGTTATGAAACTTGGGGGAGGGGTGACATGCGGGAGGTGTTCTGATGCATAACTTATTTACAAAGAAACTTATGTACATATACAATGCGGTAGAGGATCTGATGTATGACTTATTAACAAATAAACATATGTACATACACAATGCGGTGGAGGATCAGGGTTCGACTGGTAAAGAGTTAAGTGGTTTTCATGGAAATGATCGGTAAATAGGTAAGTTTTTAGTTGTTTTCTAAAGTCCTTCATGTCAGTGATGGACCTTAGTTTCCCAGGGAGAGAGTTCCATATGGCTGGTGCTGCAAACGAGAATGTTCTCTTCGTAGTTGATTCATTTGCTCTCTTGTATTCTGAGGGTGTAGGATAGTGTCCATCGTACTCTGTCTCCTGGGTCTGTTGTTGTGTGAAGTGCAGAACATCTCCTCTAGAGCTCCCACTGTAATGTGGTTTCTTATCTTGAAAACAGTCAGGGCAGATTTGTATCTGGCACGGGTGGTAATTGGAAGCCAACGGAGTTGGTGTAGGAGGGGGGTTATATGTTCTTGCTTATTTGAACCAGTGATGACTCTAGCAGCTGTATTTTGGACCAGTTGTTACGATTGTGTAGCTTGCTTTGGTAGACCTTGGTAAATGGTGTTGCAATAGTCTAGGATAGGGGTTATAATTGCTTGACAAACTGACCGAAAATGGTCCTGGTTGAGGAGTGGCTTGAGTCTTTGAATGGTGGCAAGCTTGTATAATGCATTCTTAGTGATCCTGTTGATGTGTGGTTGAAGGCTTAGCTGGCGGTCAAGTGATCTCCAGGAACAAGCAGGAATGAGTCTTCACATATGGGTATCGTTGGTACCGACGGAGCCTGCGTGGGAATGCTCCCCAGCGTCCAAAAGGAAAGCTTTTGGGAGCATCCCACAGCGCCTGCGCGCTGCCTTCCCGCCTTTCCTAACCGCCTCTCTCCAGTTCTTCTTTTCCGCGGAGCCAGCAGGTCGTGTTCCTATCACCGCTGAAGAATTTCTTTATTTTATTTTATTTCTTTGGTCGCGCATCTGCCTTCTCGACGCTGGACCGGTACCGCCGGTCTTTTCTTTCTTTATTCTAAAAAAAAAACAAAAACAAAACCCTACTGTTTTTCTCACTTCAGTGCATTTTCTTCTTTGGCCTTAGGCCTAGGAAATTTTTCCTCATGGAAAAGCCCGCCTCTGGGTTTAAAAAATGCACGAAGTGCAGCGGCACTATTTCTGTCACCGACACCCATGAATGGTGTCTAAAATGTTTAGGTCCTGACCACTCCATTGCGGATTGTGAGTCCTGCTCCATGATGCCTAAAAGAGGTCTACAGAATCGAGCAGCTAAGCTCAGTACCCTGTTTCCCTCGTATGCAGCTTCGGTTGCATCAACGTCTTCCAGGGCTTCTTCTTCCTCACATGGATCTCAGGTAACCAAACTTAAATCCAGCTGGTCCTCGAAGGGTAAATCTCCCTCTAAGTATCGAGATGCCTCCGGGCTTGCCCTCGAGGAATCCACACCGGCAAAATTACCCCGGCAGGAGGCTCCGGCTTCCAAAGCTTTATCTATGGGGTCACAGGTTGACATCGATGGCTCGGCCTCGACCGATCACCTGTTGCCATGTTCTGGGGTACCGGTGGTTCTCACTGGTACCGACATCCAGACATTGGTTGCATCGATGGATCAGAATATCCTGACCATGCAGCGTGCCATCACAGCATTCATACAAGCTGCGACGCCTTCGGTACTGCAACAAACTCCGTTGCCGGTACCGACTTCGGCACCGGTACCGACATCGGTTCCGGTGCCGGTACCGATTGCATCGACATCCGCTTCGGTGTCGACTGCAGCAGTACACTGTTTTGTGATGTCCATCGGTACCGAATCGGTACCGATCACTCCCGATGTCGATACCATCCGGTACACGTATTGGGCTCTGCAGGAGCATCCAGACAGGCGATACTTCGATTCCTCTGAAGACTCTGATGAATCAGAGGTCTCTGTCGAAGCATCGGTGATCCATCCTCAGGAGCCCTCTTCTCCAAAAAGGAGAATGTCTCCTCCAGAAGACTTGTCTTTTCAAGACTTCATTAGGGAAGTGGCTAGGGGCCTTTCCATCTCAGTGGCCCCTGAGACAGAGCCTAGAGCCAAAAAATTAGATATTTTACAATATCCTAAGGCTCCTAAAGAGGCAGCCACTTTACCAATACATGAGATTCTTTATGATCACATGTTGGGCATATGGGAGACTCCTCTCACCACTTCCCCTCATTCTCGCAGGTTGGACACCATGTATCGTGTTCCTCCTTGTCCTGGCTTCCATAAGACTCAGCTTCCTCACCACTCCATTGTGGTGGAGTCTGCTATGAAGAAGATAAAGAGTACAAAAAGGCACTCTTCTGCTCCTCCAGGAAGAGAATGCAGAACCTTAGATGCCTTTGGCAGGAGAATTTTCCAGGCCAGTATGCTTGTTGCCAGAATCAACTCCTATAGTCTCTATATGGGGATGTTTCTAAAAGAAGTTACAGATCACCTGCAAACTTTATCTCCTTTTATTTCAGAAGATAAAAGGGAAGAGTTCCTCACCTGGCTCAAACATGCCCAGGATATTTCCAAGTTTTCCAACTGTGCAGCCTTTGACTCTTTTGAAGGTGCCAACAGAGCCTCGGCCATTGCCATAGGTGCACGCAGAGTTGCTTGGTTACAAGCTTCTGATTTGGAACCCTGGGTTCAAGATGGACTAGGAAACCTTCCTTGTACAGGTGAAAACCTTTTTGGCAAAGATTGGCAAGCAATGGCCACCCAGATGGATGCTGAAAATTCTGCTTTAGATAGACTTTCAAAGTCTACTTCTGCTCCTTTTAAGAAAAGGTTGTTTAAAAAGGTTTTTTTTTCCAAAAAAGGGAAATATTATTCTGCTTATGGTCAGCAGTCATCTTCTGCAGGTTGTTTTGCTACAAAGAGACAGCAACAACCGAAACAGGCCAAGCCTAAGGCTGCTAGGACTGCTACGGCCCAACAGCCTCAGCCTCCTCAGGGCCTTTGACTTACAACTAGAGAGCTTAGCCTTTCTGGCTCTAGAACATCCAGAGCCTCTCACCATTCCAGGAAGGTTGGCTTACTTTGCTCCCAGGTGGGAACAAATCACAGCAGAACAATGGACCCTCTCCATCATAAGGGAGGGGTACAAGCTTCATTTCTTAAACCTTCCTCCTCACACCATGGTGAGACAGTTCAATTCTCAGACATCTCTCCTCAACCTTCTGGGTCAGGAGATTGCTACCCTTCTTGCCCAAGGGGCAATAGAAGAAGTACCCCTTTTTCAACAGGGCTCAGGGTTCTACTCCCCCTACTTTCTTATCCCAAAGAAAACAGGGGGCTACAGACCCATATTAGATCTCAGAGAATTGAACAAGTTTCTATGCAAGGAGAAATTCAAGATGATTTCTCTCGGTACTCTCCTTCCATACCTTCAGAGTCAGGATTGGCTTTGCTCTCTAGACCTCAAGGATGCATACATCCATGTCCTCATCCATCCAACACACAGAAGGTTCCTTCGGTTCCTTTATCAAGGGAAGCACTACCAATACAGAGTGCTTCCTTTCGGTCTGGCCTCTGCACCAAGGGTGTTCACAAAATGCATGGCAGTAGTAGCTGCATTTATACGCACTCTAGGGATATTCGTATTCCCATATCTGGACGACTGGCTCATCCGAGCTCCATCCCAGTCAGAGGTCCAGACTTCTCTAACCTGCACAAGGCGTATCCTTCAGTATCTGGGACTTGTAATAAACATTCCAAAATCCCATCTCACCCCTACTCAGTCTCTAGAGTTCATAGGGGCCTTGCTGGATACAACTGCAAGGGCCTATCTTCCCCAGGCCCGTTGCCTACACTTGGTGCAGTTAGCCTCACAAATTCAGTTAAAATCCCATTTAACTGCTAGAGAGATGTTACAACTGTTAGACCACATGGCATCCACTGTGCATGTGGTTCCTTACGCTCGCCTTCACATGAGGGCAGCTCAGTGGACTCTGTCCACCCAATGGACCCAGGCATCAGGTTGCCTGTCAGACAAAATAACAACCTCCAGTCGCCTCCTTTGGTCCCTCCAGTGGTGGAAGTCCACTCAAAATCTGTTGCTGGGATCCCCCTTTCAACAGGTGTTACCCCAAGCAACCCTTACAACAGATGCCTCTCCAAGAGGTTGGGGAGCTCATATTCACGATCTCTCCACTCAAGGCATCTGGTCTTTACAGGAGACATCTCTACATATCAACCTCTTAGAGCTCAGAGCAATTTTTCTAGCTCTCAGAGTCTTCCACACCCTGCTCAGCTACAAGACAGTCCTCATCCACATGGACAACCAAGTAGCCATGTTCTACGTGAACGAGCAGGGCGGGACTGGCTCTCTGTCGCTTTGCAACGAAGCTCTGAGATTGTGGGCCTTCGCCAGAGAGCATCAAATTCATCTCATGGCAGTGTATCTTCCAGGGGTTCAAAACTCTTGGGCAGACAGACTCAGTCGAGTTCTGCTTCCACATGAATGGTCCCTCCATGGGGACCAGATAGCCAGGATCTTTCGAATTTGGGGAACCCCAGACATAGACTTGTTTACAAGTCCGTGGAATGCCAAACTTCCCCGGTTCTGTTCCAGAATTCCGTGTCAGGGAGTTCAGGCCAGGGATGCCTTCCTCCTCCATTGGGGGAAAGACTTCCTCTATGCCTTTCCACCCATTCCCCAAATTCCCAAGACACTCTTCAAACTTCAGAGAGACAAGGGGTCTATGATCCTCATAGCACCACATTGGCCATGGCAAGTGTGGTACCCTCTACTTCTGCATCTCTCTCAAGCTCCCTCCCTGGACTTGGGATCTGCTCCAGACCTCCTGTCCCAGGAGGAGGGAACGTTGTGGCACCCAAATCCCCAGTCTCTTCACCTCAGAGCCTGGTTGCTGAAGGCCTAGACCTTCAAGATTTGCATCTTTCTCAGCAAGTGAAGGATATCCTTTATGCTTCCAGAAAGCCTTCCACTAGACGTTCCTATGCTTTTAAATGGAAAAGGTTTACCATTTGGTGTGCAGAGAAGGGTCTTAACCCTCTTGCAATACCTCTGAATTCTTTACTAGAGTATTTGCTGCATTTATCCCATGCAGGCCTTAAAACGAATTCAGTAAGAGTCCATTTGAGTGCTATTGCAGCATCCCTTAAACCTCTCAATGGACAGCCTATTTCCTCTTATCCTCTTATAGCAAGATTCATGAGAGGCCTTCTTTTGACTAAACCTCCCATCAGACCACCTCCAGTGGCATGGGACTTGAATCTGGTTCTTGGCCAGCTTATGCAGCCACCCTTTGAATCCTTAGCCACTACCTCCTTGAAATTCCTTTCCTGGAAGGTTATTTTTCTCATTGCAGTCACTTCAGCTCGCCGCATCAGTGAGCTGCAAGCCTTGGTGGCTAATCCTCCTTATACAAGGTTCCATCATGACAAGGTAGTCCTCAGGACTAATCCACACTTTATGCCTAAAGTGGTCTCACCTTTTCATCTGAACCAGGAGGTTTATTTACCTGTCTTTTTTCCAGGACCTCATGCTTCAAGTGCAGAGAGGAATCTTCATACCCTGGATTGTAAAAGAGCTCTTTCTTTTTACTTACAAAGGACACAGCAACATAGAAAGTCCTCTCAACTCTTTGTTGCTTTTGATCCCTCTCATTTAGGACTTCCAGTCTCTAAGAGAACTCTGTCCAATTGGATTGCTCAGTGTATTTCTTTCGCCTACCAGAGTAAGAACCTTTCTCTGGAGGGCCATGTCACAGCTCACAATGTGAGGGCCATGGCAGCCTCTTTGGCTCATCTAAATTCTGTGTCCATCGACCAGATCTGTCGAGCGGCCACCTGGGCCTCGGTTCATACCTTTACAGCCCATTACTGCTTGGACAAGGACTCCCGCCGGGATGCCTTGTTTGGTCAGGCTGTTCTCAAACACCTGTTCCATACCTAACCAACTCCTACCCTCCATCCCTGGCTGGATGCCTGAGATTCATGGGTGGAGGTAGAGCCCTTCCCAGGGACTCACAATCTGGGTGATCTCCCAGGCATCTCTAGCTGGGGAGTCCCCATATGTGAAGACTCATTCCTGCTTGTTCCTGGAGATAGCACAGTTACTTACCTGTAACAGGTGATCTCTGGGAACAGCAGGAATAAGTCTTCACAACCCACCCACCTCCCCTAGGAGTTATATCTCTCTATCTTTCTTTCCTTTCCTCACTCTCTCTTTGTCTCAGCTTTAAAACTCGAACTGGAGAGAGGCGGTTAGGAAAGGCGGGAAGGCAGCGTGCAGGCGCTGTGGGATGCTCCCAAAAGCTTTCCTTTTGGATGCTGGGGAGCGTTCCCGCGCAGGCTCTGTCGGTACCGACGATACCCATATGTGAAGACTTATTCCTGCTGTTCCCAGAGATCACCTGTTACAGGTAAGTAACTGTGCTTTACTCCAAGGTATCGAATTTCATCCTTAATTGGGATGGTAGAATTTGCTACTGTTATTGAAGTGGGGAGGATGTTCGAGGTATTCCATGTGATGATTAGAGCCTCAGTCTTTTTCATGTTTATGTTTAGGTTATTGTTTGATAGACAGATGGATATCTCTTGGAGACCATTTATTATGGAAGAGTAATCTGGAGAGTGTAGGTTAATTGGTGTGTATGCCATGATGTCGTCAGCATATATAGCATATTGTAACCTATGCTTCTTAAAAGTATTACATACTGGCTGTATGTAAATGTTTAAAGAGCAGGGCCGACAGCGAGGAACCTTGAGGTGCCCCTTGTGTTGTTTGTAAAGCTGCAGATGTGTGTGATCCTACTTTGACCTTCTGTTGTTGGGTGCTAAGTTATGATTGAAACCACTTGTGGGTAGTGTTGCATAGGCCAATGTCCATTAGTCTGCTTAAGAGGATGTTATGGGATACTGTATCAAACGCTGAGGAGATGTCGATAAACACTAGCAGGAAATCAGTCTTGATGTTGTCTAGTCCTCTTAGTAGGGTGTCTAGTAGGTGGATGAGTAGAGTCTCCACACTGTGATTTGGACAAAATCCATGTTGATGTGGGTCTAGTGGGGCATGTGTGTCCAGGTGGTCCTGGAGTTGTCTTTGCACTGTCTTCTCTAGAATTTTGGTCAGAAAAGGGAGGCTGGAGATAGGTCTATATGTAGCTGGATCTGTGGGGCCTGGTGTTGTAGTCTTCGGGATTGAATGGATTGTGGCCTCTTTGAGTGCTGTGGGCATGTAGCCTTGGGCTAGTGAGGCGCCTATTAATCTATGGATGACTTTGATCAATTCTTCCTTTGTTGATTTTATCCATGCCACGGGGCAAGGATCTGATGGAGCTGTGCTAGAGTTTAGCTGAGTTATTGTGTGGGTAACTTGCTCTGTTGTTGGGATGTGGAAATCACTCCATTTGCTTGTTATGGCTGGTCTTGTGCTCTGTATAGGATAGGGAGTATTAGTAGGGTCTTGGGTGCTCAAGGGGTGTCTGCTCTTGGCAAGGAGAAAATCTGCAAATGCTTGAGGGTGTATCATATCCTTATCCTCCTGTGATGATTCTTTTGTAAGGGATCGTACTATCTCGAAATGTTCTCTAGACTTGTTGCTAGCTTTTAAGATGAGGTTGGTATGGTATTGCTCTTTTTAACTTTTGATAAGGTTGTTGTAGTCCTGTTGCAATAATTGGTATTCCTTTAATGTGTTATCTGAGCGGTCACGTCTCCATTGTTACTCCTACTGACGTAGCTTTTTTTTAGTCATTCTGATATTTTCAGAGTACCATGGGGCAGGGTTTCTTCTTGTGCTCCTATAATTTGCGCTGTCTCGTTCGGGTGCACTTGCAGCTGTGCTAATGGTAGCGTTCCATTTGTTAATAGCCTCGTCTAGATCAGTGCTGTCTTGTGGAAGGTTTTGAAGGATGTCACTGAGGAATTTGTCTCTGTCAAAACCCTTAAATCTTCTTGTCTCGTTGGGTATCTTCTGTGGTTCATGTGTAGGGGGGAGCTTGATCTTAAATTCTATAGTATGGTGGTCTGACCAGGGTACAGGTGTGACTAAAGGAGTGCTTATGCTGTCCTGTTCTATGAGGCTCTTGGTTGCAAATATAAGGTCTGGGGTGGATCCTGAGCTGCGCATAGGTTGGGTTGGTAGATGGTGGAGTTGAAAGGAACTCATAGCTTGGAGGAAGGCTGTTTCATCTTTACTGGATGTTGAGGTGAGGTTTAAATCCCCCAGTACTAACAAATGTTTGTAGGGAGACTTGGTTGCACATATTGATTCCAGAATTATTGAAGTATCGTCAGAACCTGCACTGGGAGGTCTGTATATTAGGCAGATAGTTATGTGATTGTTTTTGATGTTGATTATCTCACAGTTCTTGGCACTTGAGGAGTTGGTGGTCTTAAATTTGAGGTCTGTTTGGGCTAGGATAAGTACTCCTCCTTCTCTCTTGTGGGTGTGGGGACAGTTGTATGATCTATGTGTGGATGGAGTGATTTGGTTTAAAAGAACTTGGTCTTTGCTCTTAAGCCATGATTCTGTGATACATAAGATGTCAGATTGGTGGTATTGAATGTGATCTATAATTGTGTTTATCTTATTGTGAATAGAGTGAGCATTGATCAGCCCTATGTTGATAGGGGGACTTGAGTTAGGTTGAGGATGGTGTAATATTGTATCAGGAGATGTTTGAATTGTTATTAGTCTAGAGGTTCTTCTGAATGATTGGATGTGAGTGGAGGAGTGGCCTAGTGGTTGGGGCAAGGTACTTCAGGCCGGAAGATCGGGGGTTCAAATCCCACTAGAGGACAGCAACCTTGGGCCGGAAGGACTGGGGTTTCTAGTCCCACAGGTGCTCCTTGTGGTCTTGGGCAAGCCACTTAACCCTCCATAGCCCATGTTCCCTGTAAAATAGTTATCTCTAAGTTATAATGCCCTGTTCAATGTAATTTCAGTTTGTTCAATGTAAACCGCATTGATGCAGAATAGCACGGTATATAAGAGAATGTAAATAAATAAATAAATGTGGCTTGCCAACTTTGTTGGTGGGGTAGTGTGAGAAGGGGTTGTGGATTCAGGGTTACTATGGATGTTGTGTAGATATATGTAGCTCTGGTAGGTCTGCATATTAAACCAAGTATGATGAGGAGTGGCAGGATTTGTTGTTTTGATAAGGGACTGTGCATGTTTGCTGTATCCTTAGGGATTATTGGTGAGGTTTTTCTGAGAGAGTGCACAAGTGTTAGAGTGTGTTACTTACTCTATGTCATCTTCTACCTCTGCCTTCAAGGCTATTGTGGGAGGGCTGAGGGAGGTGGCCATAGGCAAGGACCTTATTGTCCTTTTTTTCAGGCTCTTTGTCTTTTCTTTTAAGGTGTTGTGGAGGGTGTTATCCGGTCCCATTAACATTCTCTTGCTTTGTTTCTGTACATCTGGTTTCTTGAAATCTTGTTTATCGGTGAGCTGATCAGGGTATTAGTGTTGTGCTAGGCAAGTTTGATTGGCCTAGAGTCCACACTAAAGGGCCACACCAAAGGGCCCTCTGGCGAGGCCCTCAGGCGCAGGCGTGCTCTGAGGTGTCTGAGCTTTAAATCCTCTTCTCCTGTCGTCTGATTGGTGTTGGGCCGTGGATGAGAGGAGGGACTTAGTTTCCTGCTCCTCGGCTCAGCTCCGATCAGGGCTTACTGATCGGCGTCTGTTGCAGCTTTCTTCAGGCAGACAGGTTTGACACACGGCTACAGATCTCTGCTGGCAGGGCAGGCTGATCGCACGTTTCTGGAGGTGGCTGTAGCACTTCTCTCAAGGGGCACCTATGCAGGGAGATGCAGGCAGGGCACACAATGTTCCAGCGGCGGCGGCTGCAAAAGGGCTTTCCTCCCGGAGGTGTCTGAGCTGTAAAGCCTCTGCTCCTGTCGTCCGATTGGTGTTGGGCCGTGGATGAGAGGAGGGACTTAGTTTCCTGCTCCTCGGATCAGCTCTGATCAGGGCTTACTGATTGGCGTCTGTTGCAGCTTTCTTCAGGCGGAAAGGTTAGACACGCGGCTACAGATCTAGTGCAACACTTGAAACCACTACTCAGTCCTCAAGATTTTCACACTGTCTTCCAAGCTCTCATTTTCCCTCACGCAGATTACTGAAATCTCCTCCTTCAAGGCCTTCCCAAAAACACTCCACCCTTTTCATCTGGCTCTGAATATAGCTGCCCGCAAACTCTGTAATGCTACCAGGACCGACCATGTATCCTCACTCTACAAACAACACTGGTTACCCATCATGGTGCGAATCAAATATAAGGCCATCCTCACCATCTTTAAAATCTATCTTGACCTCTCCTTCATTTACCTACAATCGCTTCTACAAAAATTACCCAACTACAGATCAAGAAGAATAAACTCTCAGAATACACTATCCATACTAGCAAGCAATACAAGATCAAGCAACACCACATCAAGAAGTGCCTTCTCCATATATGCCTCTACACTCTGGAATGCCCTCCCAAATGACTTGCGAACCACAGATGACCTAATGACATTCCGCAGAAACCTAAAAACTCATACATTCCTGGAACGCTTTCCTGACAATACTTGATCACCTACCAATGAACACCCCAATCCACCTCTCCCCCCACCTCAACTTAAACACTCTCCCCTCGCCCCTTTACCCCTACCCCTCTCAAGTTAATGCCTTGTTCAAGTTAAAACCTTGCTCATGTTAAGTTAATAACTCTGTTCTACCCACATTGTACTTTGTTCAATTGCTAACTCAAGTTCTCTGTAAAGCCCTGCTGAGTTATGTTGTTACAGGTAAACCGCTATGACGCTCAGATACAGTGGTATAGAAAAACAGCTAAATAAATAAAGGGGTATGTTTACTAAACCGCGTTAACATAGCAGATGCTACGTTAACGTGCTTTAGGTAACGTTAATGCGCGTAAACGTCATGTTAACACGCGTTAGCGTTCCCGGCCGCAGTAAGTCCTGCAGAGGATGGAGAGAGGGCGGAGAGAAGGGGGTCAATGGGCGGGAAGAGGCCCCTTCCACACTAACGCGGGGAACCGAAGGGCTGAATCTTATCGCAACTGAAAAACTGGTGTTAGCACACATTTGCAAGAGAGAGAAACCATTTCAGTGTCAGCAATGTACAGCATAGGCAGGGATCCCAAGAAAAGTGATAGTAGTGCTCCATTTGCAGCAACAGCATAGTGCCCAAGTATGAAAGGCCACTATGGTGATGGTGCAAATGGGGCATAGGGGGCTGTAGGCGGGACATGTAGTGGGGGCAGCTGTGGCACAGGGTGGACTAGGCAGTCGCCTAGGTGGCACATAGGCACATAGAAACCGGAGATCAGCAAGATAGCAGCTGACAAAGGCCAAACACAATCCACCTACATCTACCTGGTCCACCCTTGCTAACAGTTGCCAGGGCACTGACCTGATATCCCCCCAGCCAACCCTCCCCCAAGTGGAGGGACATAATATTGGTAGGCGGTGATGGGTGGGATGTGAGGATGCACATGTATGCCTCATCACCTCAGACCCCGCTCCCTAGGCGACCGCCTACCCACACAGTGGATGGCCTAGGACTGCGCACTACCAGCACTGACAACATATGGTCATGTCAACATGGCAGGGGGGTTTGTGTCTGTGCTGGAGGGGGCAGTGGCACCTGCCTGCAGTGGACCTAGGCCATGCCCTGTACCAGTACGTGGTGTGCAGTGCAACATAAAAGGTCTGGCTGAGGAAAAGTGCAGGTAGCTCCAGGGATTACTGTGCATGTGTGGTGCAATGTAAACAGCCAGTGTGTCCAAAAGCAGAGGGTCACAGGTTCAAGTCCCAGCTGTGGATCCTGCAGAGCATGTCCCCATATTTTACCCAAATGTCAAAGGGAGAGACCCTCAACGAGTATATAAGAATCTACTGATGAACAGCACTAAATGTGACTGGTAAGTCAATTTATCAAGTGAATAATGGTCTCAGACTCACACTGGTATTGCTTTAGATTGATTCATAAGCTAAATACCTTCTCGCATCAACGACCATTTAATATTCACTGAGGTTTTCAAAAAGATTTGTGCTTTGTTCATTCACCAGATTGTTCTTAGATATTTAGATGTTTCTAAATTATTCATTTTTCTATTGTCTCAAAACTTATCTGTGGAGTAGAGAATGTGCTTATCTTCTAAAAATTTCCATTATGGAAAGCATGAAGATAATGGAAATTTTTAGAAGATAAGCACATTCTCTACTCCACAGATAAGTTTTGAGACAATAGAAAAATGAATAATTTAGAAACATCTAAATATCTAAGAACAATCTGGTGAATGAACAAAGCACACATTTTTTTGAAAACCTCAGTGAATATTAAATGGTCGTTGATGCGAGAAGGTATTTAGCTTATGAATCAATCTAAAGCAATACCAGTGTGAGTCTGAGACCATTATTCACTTGATAAATTGACTTACCAGTCACATTTAGTGCTGTTCATCAGTAGATTCTTACATACTCGTTGAGGGTCTCTCCCTTTGACATTTTAGTTATAACCCTCTGATAAATTAGACCAACACCTACAGTGTTTATACACATCCATATTTTACCCTACAATGCAGATACAACAGCAACATGTGCAAAGCCCAAAGCAGCCGCGAACAGGGGTAGAAACACCCACTCACACAGGCTCCACAATCCAAAGCTACATGGAGAGTCAGGCTGTTGGCCCCAGCACGGAGCTGCAGTTATCACCCAGAGCACTACTACTACCTCCTGCACAGTTTATCAATGTCGGCACTGTGATCAGGACCAGTGTGACGGGCAGGGTTGCCAATCACCCCTATCTTTGCACAATGCTGCAATAGGAGTGTGTGTGTGTATGTCTATCCATTGTTTTGTGGCTGCCCACACCTCACTGGGCCCAGAATGTCCCACTATTACCAGCGTTAGCCTGAATATGTGCATAATGAGGAGCAAGGTATTGTGGAGGACAGGGAGGATTGGCCAGGACAGGGAGGATTGGCCAGGATGCATTTTCACAGGGTATGGGGCAATGGCTGGGACACTGTAGTGCCCCACCACTGCCTGCATGGACAGGATGGCCACAGCATGTCATTCTGGGAGGACACTCTCACTCTGACCGAGCAGTGACCATGGCATGTCTAGGTTCCCACATAGTGCTCTACACTATCTACCTCCAGGAATATCTGTGTGTTCTGAGTGTTGGTCTCCAATCACTAAGCTATCTGCTTGGTTCATGTAGTTTCTCTGTGAGCATGCACTATGGACTGGCTAGTGAACTGTCTACAGTTAATCTGTCTATGGCTGGAACATCTTGGAGGGTGCTGCAGGTGTAGTCTGACTGTGTCATCTGCTGGTGAATGGCAGATGATGGTGTGAGGCAGTTGAGGTTTTCCAGACCTAACATCAGCATTATGGTTGGTCTGCCACTGTTTCAGTCACAGGTATTGCTCTGGCCCACCAACCTTGGAGGGCTGTCTTATACCAGCAGGATGGAGGCTGCTTCACCGGGGCTCAAGCACCTGACCCTTCACTCCCTTACCTACAAAAAGGGTGATTGTGGGCCATTTGGGGCATATAGTGTATACCATTTTGACCTGTAGAGGCACTGCTACACAAACCTCATGCAAGTCTAGAAACCCCTCTGCCCTGACAACAGGTTCCCATGGTAACCAGACCCTAACACTGGGTACACACTAATCTGGGAAGTGTTTGGTCCCAGAGGGCCACATGTGACTGCAGAATACAGATGGACACCAAACTATCTTCAGATACACTGCAAGGAACACCTGTCACACAGTAGCAGTGATAGGGATGTAGAGCAGGATTATCTCTAGCACCACATGTACTGCAGACCTATTCCTCAGGGTGAACACAGAACCTGCACAATAACATGGTCTGTAGCTACTCTGTGCCAGTATCACACACTGTCAGTTCATCTTTCCAAGCTGAGGTACCGGAGAGATGCAGACCCCATTTGGTGAACAGCTGTAAACAGCTATTCAGCATGTACGTTGCATCATGGGTACTGGTGGGGTTACCCTATCCTGGCACTCAGAGCAGACAGTTTGTGCGGTGACCTGCAGTCCTTCTGTACCCAGCCATTGCTGCGAGATATGCCATGGATGTATAGCCTACTGGTTAGTACAATGACGTTCTCGGTAGTGGTCATGGGTTCAATTTCTCATTGTTCCCTCCTTTCATGCCTAGCCTACTCAAATAGTTTGCATGCCTGTAACAGTCATATTTTTGCAGATATGTGCTGCCAGCCCATAATACCCTTGCCACAGTTGCCAACATTCCTTCGGTCCGTCTTTCTGCATCTGTCAGCTGTGTAGAGTCCTGTCTGCCTATGCAGGCTGCCACCCCATGTCCTGCACTGCTACCCTTTCCTGCATTGCACCTCTTCATGCTTGCCTCGCCTGTGCCTGATCTGCATGGCACCACCACTCCTCTGTCCACCCATCATTGTAACTATCTTGCCACCTCCGCCTCTACTGGGGGACACGTATTCCCATCATCTGCCACCCACTGTCTTTCCAGTACTTTACATTGCCAACACCCTTTGCTGTGGTACAGTTTCCTCCAATTTGTTTGTCAACAGTACTGGCAGCCACATGGGATGTCTGCAGATATGGCAGGTCCAGCAGCTACCAGCTCTCCCTCCTTCACTCACCTGTTCATTGCCTTTCCTCGGTGCTCTATTTAGTGTTAGGGCTACATCTGTTTCTATGCCTCACAGGTAATTCATGTCATCCTGAAGCACCTTGCAGCCCTTAGGGTACACTAAGCTAGGGCACCGTAACCTTGTTAGGCCACCTTAACCTATGGTTCCATAACCCAGGGTGCCTTCTAGGGTGCCTTGTCCAGGGGTGCCTAATACGGCGCTTAGCCTAAGGAGCCCTGTAGGGCGCCTTACAAAGCGCCTTATGAGGCACCCTTACAAGGCACCTTATGAGGCACATTACAAGGCACCTTATGAGGCACCCAACAAGGCACCTTATAAGGTACATTACAAGGCACCTTATAGGGCACCTAACAAGGCCCCTTTACAGGGCGCCTTGTAATGTGCCTTATAAGGCGCCTTGTAACACGCATTAGTCTAAGGCGCCTTGTAACACGCATTACCTGACATGGCTTGCTGTAACGATGTAACACCCATGCCTTTATATGGGCATCCGTAACACTACCGGGGAACTTAACACGGTAACATTACCGGAGTTTAGTAAACATACCCCTAAGTTTGTAGTAGATCTTTTTTGTTGTGTGTTTTATGAATGAGGCCAGGTCTAAGGTGTGGTCTAGGATTACATCAAGGTATTTAATTTCTTCTTTGACATTTATGGTGGTGTCATGAAATTTAATATTTGGGAGGGGTGAAGTATGGGTTACGGGTTATATAGAGGGCTTCTGTTTTGCTAAAGTTAATCTTGAGGTTGTGGGATGTTAGCCAGTTGATGAGTTCCGTGAAGCAGTCTGTAATTTGTTGGGTTGGGAAGTTATTCATCTTAAAAGGGAGATATATCATTATATCGTCTGCATATATGTGATATAGTATTTTGAATTTTTTGAAAATGGAACGGATAGATTGCAGGTATATGTTAAATAGTAGTGCAGAAAGTGCTAAGCCCTGTGGGAGTGCTTCTTGGTTGTATGATTTGGAGAAGTTGTTGCCTATCTTTACTTGTGTTCTATCTTGAAAGATATGAGCTGAACCATTGTAGAACTATGGGGTATGTTTAATAAACCATCTTAATGTTACCGGCGCTAGTTGCAGCAATAATGTGAAGAATGCCATATAAGGAGTGTGCGTTCCGGTCCTAAGGTAGCAAGAATCTGTATCGCGCGAAAGTGTGCGCCGTGGCATGTTAACTCGTGTTAACCCTAAGTTCATGCCAGTGCAGTATTAGAAGCTTATAAAGATGTAGCCCACTGGTTACTGAAATGACTGCAGAGGCAGAGATCATGGGTTCAATCCCACAGTGGTGTTATGTAAGAAGGCTGTCTGAGGCAATTCCTTTTAATCTAAATCAGTGCTGTCTGAGGCATTTCCTTTTCTAAGTTAAATCAGTGCTGCCAGCAAAAACACCCTCACAGTGCTGTAACATAAGGTGCCGCATAAGGTGCCCTATAAGGCACTCCATAGGGCACATTATAAAGTGCCCGGTCTGCCAAGGTGCCTTCTAATGTGCAATATAGGGCGCTTTATAGGGCACCCGATAGGGCGCCTTATGAGGCACCTTAAGGTTACAGCACTGTGAGGGTGCATTTTGCTGGCAGCACTGATTTAAATTAAAAGGAAATGCCTCAGACAGCCTTATTAAATAACAACACTGTGGGATTAAACCCATGACCTCTGCCTCCACAATCATTGAACTAACCAGTGGCCTACATCTCTATAACTACTAACACACCCCTGGCTGGCCACAGAAAGACTGCAGGTCACCACACAAACTGTCTGCTGTGGTTACCAGGATAGGGTAAACCCACCTATACCCATGATGCACTGCACATGCAGATCAGCAGTCTACAGATGATCACAAGATGGGGTATGCACCCCATAGCACCTCGGCCTGGTAGGGGGAACTGACCGTGTGTGTTACTGGCACATAGTAGCTACAGACCATGACATTGTGCGGGTCCTGTGCTCACCCTGAGGGTGAGGTGGGGCACTCAGCATCATGTACGCAGCACCTGGCTTGGCTGAGATAGGCTTTGCTGCAGGTCCCCATCAGTACCAGTATGTGATAGGTAGCTCTTGCAGTCACACCTAGGATACACCTGTGTCCATCTGTATTTCCCAGTCACGTCGAGCCCTTGTGGACTATGATGCACCCAGAATAGTGCATATCCTATGTGGGTGCCATGGTCACATGTTATAAGTGAAGTGGGGTATTTGGACCCAAAAGCAGATTATGTAGTACCACCCAACCCGCTCTTTGTGGCGCAGGGTGGGGGACAGCATCTCCCACCAACAGATCCACATTCTACATCTCTGCAATGGTGGCAGTAGAGGGGACCATCAACCCCAGTCCTGCTGGGGAACAGGCACCCTACAGGGCAGTCAGTGCAGATCTGTATGCATCACATAAGGCAATGGCAGACACGCAGAATGCTGGAAAAGCTCAGCTGCCCCCCCACCACTATCTGACATTCACCAGCAGAGGGCACAGTCAGTCTCCACCCACTGCACCATGCAAGGTGTTCCAACCATACACATGCTAACTGCAGACAGTCTGCTAGCTAGTACATAGTGCATGTTCCTGGAGGAACTTTGTGCACCCAAAAAATGGGATGTGAGCACATACACACCAAGCAGGTATGTCAGTGATTGGGCCCCAGAAAAGAGAACCCATAGACATCACTTAAAAGAAACACTGTATAGCACTATGGGGGAACCTAGCCATGTCATGGTCACTGCTTAGTCAGGGTGAGAGTGACCTCCCAGTATGACATGCTGTGGCCACCCTGTCCGTGCAGGTGGTGGTCAGGCACTACAATGTCCCAGCCATTGCCCTGTGCAGATGCATCCTGCCCAGGCCACCCTGTCTGGGCCATATCCATAGCACCTTGCTCCTCATTATGCACATTGGCAGGCTAACACTGGAAACAGTGCAGGCAGTGTGGGCTCAGTGAGGTATAGGCAGCCACAACACACTGGATAGACATACACACTCCCACACCTATGCCAGCATTGTGCAAATATAGAGGTTTGTGGCAGCCCTGGCCACCACACCAGTCCTGGGCACAGTGCAGGCATGGCTATGGTATGCAATACTGTTGGAGTCACTCCCCGGGGTGGTAAACACTGTCAGAAACCAAAACTGAAACACACTCCACAGATATCAGAAAGGTTGCTATGATGCAGCTCTGTCAACAAATTGTGTTTAACATAGGATTTGTTATCTGCCATTAATCATAGCAACCTTTTGATATATGTGTAACATGTTCCCAAGTTTAGGGCGGCATTGCTAAGGTATGCAGAAGCTAGTATTGGGAGATGCTGCTCCGCGCAGGACCCAACATCCTGACTCTCTATGAGGCTTTGGATAGTGGAGCCTGTGGGTGTGGGTGTTTGTGCCCCTATTGGCCGCTGCTCTAGGGCTGAGTTTCCCAACTCCGGTCCTGGTGGGCCAAACACGGCTCAGGTTTTCATGCTGTCCCTAATGAATATGCATGAGATACATTTGCATACAATGGGGCAGTGTATTCAAATGCAGCACAGGCATATTTATTAGGGACAGCATGAAACTTGAATGGTGTTTGGCCCTCCAGGACTGCAGTTGGGAAACTCTGCTCTAGGGATTGCACATGTTTATGGTGTCTGTGCTCTGTAGGGTAAAATATAGGCATTTATGGCGTGTTTATTTAATCTCCAATAACGGTTCTGTCTTTATTACCATGGTGTAGTACTGTGTAAAATATAGGGACATGGCTTGCAGGAGCCACAGCTGGGACTTGAACCTGTGATCTTCTGTCCCTGAACACACTGGCTGTGTGTACTGCACCAAACTTGCCACAGAGGCAGATCATTCCCTGGGGATACCATGGCTGTTCGTCAGGCAGACCTTGTCTGTTGCAGTGCATGGCACCCACCTAAATGGGGCTTGGCCGTGGTCTGCTGTGGGCAGATGCCACTGCCTCCTCTGCCACCAGCACCCCTCCGCCACCATGCTGACATGCCCTTGTGCCGGTGGTGCACAGTCCCAGGCCTTTCAGTGTGCCGTTAGGCGGCTGCCTATGGTGCGTGATATGGGGTAGGGGTGCTGACATGGACATCAGCACATCCCTACGGTACCGCCTGCCAATGTTATGTGCCCTTTGGGGTACTTGCTGGGTACTGTCCCCTGCGACACTGTGGGACACACACTCATGGCCATACTGAACCCTGATCAGTTGCTGTCTTGCTGCTTTTCCGCTTCTACATTCCTATGTGCCAGGTAGGCATGTGCCTAGTCCACACTGTGCCCCAGCTGGCCCACTGCATGTGACGCATGCAGCCCCCTGTACCCCAGTTACACCATCACCATAGTGCCCTTTCCCACAGCCCACTCTGCTGTTGCTGCACATGTGTAAGCCACAAAGGTAAGCTACCCCATACACACCACATAAAACCCTCATCAGCACTATTTCTATGTTGGCACATTCACTTTGTGGGGGGACTGTGAATTGACCCTTCCAAAAGTGAGCTCGTCCTTTTTCCTCTTTATAGGTTGTGTTCATTACCGCTTGTCATTATTTGTTCTATTGGCCAGCTCAGTGTTTTGGATTTCAATTTTGGTTCTGGTCATTATTTATGGTTTGTGTCTTTTTGGTTGCTGCACATGTATCATTACTATCACTTTTCAGGGTCTCCCTGCCTTTGCTGTACATTGCTGACTGAAATGGTTTCTCTGTCCTTCAAATGTGCCTAGCGCAAGGTTTTCACTGGTGCTAATTTTCAGAGCTTCATTTCACGGCGTTAGTGTGTATGGAGCCTCTCCCCGCCCACTCTCCGCCCATTGACCCCTTCTCTCCGCCCCTGGGGTGCCTTACTCTGCCCTCTGGGAAGCCTTACTCCACCCTCTGCGCACCCTAATGCCGCCGCAGACATTATCATGCGATACGTGACGTTCTCGCACGGTAATGCACCATTATCACATGATAACGTCACGTATCACGTGATAACATCACGTATCGCGCGATAATGTCACAGCTGCGATGTTAGCGCCATTTAGTAAACATACCCCTATGTCTTTGATACTTATGGTTTGTAATCTGGATAACATGATGTGGTGGTTTACACTGTCAAAGGCTGCAGAGATATTTAGGAAGATTAGCAGATACACATTATCAGTGTTATCAATGCCACGTAGGATACAGTTGAATAGGACTGTAAGGAGGGTCTCCACCCCATGGTATGGTCTAAAGCCATATTGTTGCTCATCTAGTGGGGCATGCATATCTATGTGGTCTTGGAGATGAATGAGGATTGTTTTCTCAATTAGTTTGGACAGTAGGGGAAGGCTAAAGATAGGTCTGTAGGATGTGGGGGTTAGTTTTGTCCATCATATTGTTTTTGAGAATTGGGCGCATTATTTTTATTTTACATTCTCTTATATACCGCGCTATTCTGCATCAGTGTGGTTTACATTGAATAAACTGAAATTACATTGAACAGGGCATTATAACTTGGAGATAACTATTTTTACAGGGAACATGGGCTATGGAGGGTTAAGTGGCTTGCCCAAGACCACAAGGAGCACCTGTGGGACTAGAAACCCCAGTCCTTCCGGTCCAAGGTTGCTGTCCTCTAGTGGGATTTGAACCCCCGACCTTCCAGCCTGAAGTACCTTGCCCCAACCACTAGGCCACTCCTCCACTCCATTATAGCCTGTTTCAGTGCAGGAGGCATGTATCCCAGTTGTGATGTATTAATGATTGGGAGGATGAGCAGGGTAAATTCTGTTTTGGTTGCCTTTATCCAGCTTAGTGGACAGGGATCCAAGTATGAAGTGGTTGTGTTAACCTTGGTGATAATTTTATCTATTTATTTTATTTATTTAACACTTCTTATATACCGTGCTATTTCTCATCAGCGCGGTTTACATCGAACAACAAATACTTGGACTTACATTTTTGTCCTACGTTTACATAAAACAGGGATATAACATGGAGTTAACTGGGGAAACTATATACATATGAGAATTTAGCTTAAATATAACGGGTTGAATCATAACAGGTTTTACAATCAGAGTCAGATTGCATCGTTTTTCTGCTCTGCTGGTGAAGAATCATTGAGGTGCAGTAGTATTATACTGGTGTACGGATTTATTGCAGTTCTGGTAAGCCTTTGTTCTCAGGTGACATAGCTGGGTGAGTGTCGGGGGGGGGGGGGGGATCATCCGTCTGTGTAAAGTGTAAGAGGAACAGGTGATGTTTAAGGGCCTTTCTAAACTGCATGAAACTGATTGCCCCTATGCTAGATGGGAGTTTGTTCCAACATCTGGGGGCATGGCTTGTAAATGCTCTGTTGATGGTTGATTGGTTACGTTTTATGGATTCGCTTGGTATAACTAGAGTATTTTCCGTGAGTGCTCTTCTAGATCTGTTGTTGGGGGTGTGAATGAGCAGATCGACAATTGAGGAGGGTGATATTTTATTGAATGCCTTGAAGGTAATGAGGAGAGTCTTATATAGGATCCTGGATCTTATTGGGAGCCAGTGAAGCTCTTTTAGTATAGGTCAAATGTGATCCCTCCTGGATGCTCCACACAGGACACGCGCCGCTGCATTCATGGCCATCTGTAGCGGGTTTAGGGTGTTTTTTGGGAGGCCTTGTAGTATTATATTCGCATAATCAAAGTGAGGTGTCACTAGGGCTTGGAAAACAGTTCGGAAGTCGTCAGTTTCCATCATGGGTCTGAGGTGGCGGAGGGTTTTGATTTTGAAGTAAATAGATTTTACTGTGCGTTTGATGTGGTCTCTGAAGTCAAAGTATTGGTCTAATATCACCCCTAGATAGCGTATGTTGGATTTGACCGGAAGTTCTGCATCTCTGACTTTTAATGTTGATGGGGGAGAGAAATCTTTGTTTCGTGTAATAATTAGCACTTCTGTTTTTTTTTTAATTTATACGTAGATTCTGGTTGAGAAGCCAGTCTGTTATTGTGTCGAAGCATTTGATTAGTATTGTGAAATCTGGGCATGCGACTGTTATAGGTGTGAATAACAGCACATCATCAGCATACATGAGGGATGATATGCCAAAGGAGCATGTTATGTCGGAGATTGGCTGCATATATATGTTGAAAAGTAGCGCCGATAATGAAGATCCTTGTGGTACTCCCTGTTTTTGCTGGAAGGGTTCTGATGTCTTGTTGCCAATCCAAACTTGCTGCCATCTGCTTTGGAGGTAAGACTTACACCAATCCCATGCGTGGTCATGGATTCCCTTTGTGTGGAGTCTCATCAGGAGTTGTTCGTGGTCTACTGAGTCAAACGCCGCGGCGATATCGAGAAAGATCAGTGCAAAGCCTTTTTTGATATTGTCTATCCCATTGGTGATTGTGTTTGTTTATGAGGTTAGTAGGGTTTCTACACCGTGCGCCTCTCTGAATCCGTGCTGACATGGGTCTAACAGGGAAGTTGTGTCTATATGCTGTTGAATCTGTCTTTGGGTTGTCTTCGAGTATTTTCGCTAAGAAAGGAATACTGGATATTGGTCGGTAGGAGTCCTCCTTCTTCGGGTCGAGATGGTGGTTTTTTAGTAATGGACAGATGGATGTTTTCTTGAGGGCATCTGGGAAGACTCCAGTTGTAAATGATTGTTTTGCGATATCAGCTATGAATGGACTTAGCTCTGAGCGCATTGTTTTGATCCAGTGCGCTGGACATGGGTCGTTTGGAGCCGTCGTGGTGTTGATGGTGGCAATTATTTCCTCTATGGTTTTTGCTGATGGGGGTGAGAACTTAGTGAGTGGAGACTGAATGTGGGGGTTCTGAGAGGATCCTCGAGGTGTAGTAGTACTTATTTTTATTACCTTGGATTGGATGTAATCAGCGTATTTCTGAGGTTGTATACACTCCTGTTGTGGCTGAGGTGGTTGATTGGTAAGTGATTTTACTAATTCGAATAGGTCGCGAGGCTTATTTAGTGAGCGGTTGAGGAGCTCGGCATGGAATTTTTTCCTTTTCTGCCCATGTTGAATCCCTATGATTTTTCAGATGTTCTAAATATATAATTTGGTTTGCTGTACTGCGGGTCCGTCACACTTTCTTTCAAGTTTTCTCAGGTGTAGTAAGGAGGATTTTAGTTTGGGGGAGAACCATGGGGCATTTCGCTTTTTGGGGGAACGATTATTATTTGTAGGTTTTTTGTCAATGCTCGGATGTTGGGCATATCGAGAGAGGGTGTTATTCCAATTGTTGAGCATTTCATTGAGGTTGGGTGATGGTTTAGGCAGAATTCGGAGTACATGATGAGTGATCAATTCTCTGTCCAGTTTTTTGAAGCAGGATGGATTCTCTGGTACACATGTATTTGGACTGCAGTCCAATGTTTGTAGCATTGGTATCTGAAATGTTATTAGGTTATGATCAGACCAGGGGACAGGGGTGACGGATAGTTCAGTTTGGCTTAGTATGCTCATAGCTTTAGGTGGGACAAAGATTAAATCGAGGAGGTTTCCTTGTTGATGGGTGGGATCCTTTACGATTTGTTCATAGCCTAGGCTGGATATTGCCTCTAGGAAGGTGTTAGATAATTCCCACTGAGTGGAGGCAAGATTAAAGTCTCCCATCAGCCAGTTTGCTTTGGAGGGATCCTGTGGGTTACAGGCTAGGTCGATCACATCAGAGAGCTCATCTGGTCTCTAGCATGTTCTTGGATGTGGGGGAAAATGTCATCCATGTATGGTTTATTGCTAATGATTGGATATCTTGGGTATTTTGTATTGGGTTATTTTGTGTTAATTTGTCTTTGTAGTAGTTAGCTAGTGTTTGGGGATTGACAGGGGTGTCTGTTTCATCATTTGTGTTGTTATTAGCTAAGGATTTTATGATTTGGAAAAGTTCTCTTGGGCAGTTGATGGACCTTGATAGAATAATAGAGTAGTGTTCTTTCTTTGAGTCATTTATAGTTCTTCTGTATTGTGACAGTTTAGCCATGTATAAATATTGATGAGTTGTGGATTTTGAGTGACGCCATTTGCGTTCCAGTTTCCGTAGTTGTCTTTTGAGCTGTCTTAGTTCAGGCTTGAACCATGTATTGTTTTGTAGTGGTTGGAGTTTGTGAATGTAGGGTAGCAGCTTTTGATATTGTATCATTCCAATTTGTTATTGCTTTGTGAAGGTTGGAGGTAGGTGTGGAAAGAAAATGGATGGTTTGTTCTAAGAAGATTTTTCTGTCAAATTTATTGAACCTATATGGTTGAGTGAGGTCTCTTTGTTGTGGGTATGCAATCTGTTGGAGGGGAATTTGGAATTTTATACAGTGGTGGTCGGACCAGGGAACTGGAGTTACTTCAAGTGTTGTAGGATCATATTTATCATAGATTATGTTGGATATGAATACTAAGTCCAGAGTATTACCTTTGCAATGTGTTTCTGTATCAATAATTTGGTGAAAGTTCATGTTGTGGATGGTTGATAAGAAGGATGTTGCTTGGCTGTTGGGAAGCGAAGCAAGGTTTAAATCACCAGGAGAATTAGAGGATGATTGTGGGTAGATGAGCATAAAATTTCTGTTAGAATTTCAAGGCTGTCTATGGGTGCATCAGGGGATCTGTAAGTTAGACAGATGTGGATGTTTTTTGTTCATATTGTTAAAATGTCTACGTTTTTAGTGTTGTTTGAAGTTAATAGAGATGCTTTCAAGTTTTCTTTGATAGCGATGAGGATGCCCCCTCCTCTTTTGGATGTGCGGTGAGTGTGAAAAATTTGGTAATTCGGTAGTTTGAGTTGGTTGATCAGAACTTGGTCTGAGTCTAATAACCAAGTTTCGGTGATGCAGATAATATCAGGAGTGTTTTCAGTTATGATGTCTTGCATGAGAGGAATTTTGTTTCTAATTGACCTAGCATTAATGAGGATGCAGATGAGGTCTTTGTTGTTAGGAGATACTGACTCGGTGGGTTGTTGGGGGTTTGAGTGTAGTTTGATTCTTCATTATAAAGCATATGAGGACAGACTTAAGGATCTTAATATGTACACCTTAGAGGAAAGGCGGGATAGAGGTGATATGATTGAGATGTTTAAATACCTCCGTGGCATAAATGTTCAGGGAGAGAGCCTCTTTCAATTGAAAGCAAGTTCTGCTACGAGGGGACATGGGATGAGGGTGAAGGGAGATAGATTCAGGAGTGATATGCAGAAATATTTCTTTACGGAAAGAGTAGTGGATCCATGGAATAGTCTCCCAGTGGAGGTGGTAGAGATGAGGACAGTAACTGAATTCAAAAAAGCATGGGACAAACACAGAGGATCTCTAAAGGTAAAAAGGGGACCGTTGTAGTTGTTATGGAAGGACAGACTAGATAGGCCATGTGGTCTTTTTCTGTCGTCATGTTTCTATGATATTAATCAGCCTGCTGTGGTTTGATTTAGCATAATAATTATATTTGTGGTGGTAGTGTGTGGGTAGTTGCCTATATATCGAGTGTATAGTAGGGATAAATCTGTAATGTGGAGTGGTGTGTGCATTATTGAGTATGATGGTACACATGAGGGTGAGTAGCATGAGGGTTATCCAGATTGCCTTTTTTTCCATGTTTGACAATCGAGTGATGTGTTGGGTAATGGGTGGCAGTTGTTGTAGGGTAGGAGGCGTCTTACTGTGTGATGGGATTTCTAGTGTTGTGACCAGTACAATATCATGTTAAATCAGGGTTGCTAGAGAAGTACAATCAGGTTATTGGTATAACTAGCGCAGATGCAGTTTAACACAGCAAGAACAGTAATATTACAGATTGAGCAGTTCTGTGGTTACTTGCCTGGTTAGGTAGTACATTAAAAAGGATATATAGTTCAGGTTATCTTGTGAGGTGATGCTTCTCTTTCGGCCTTCTGCATTGTTTATGTTCTTGTTCGCCTAATTTCCACACCTAAGGGCTACGCCAAAGGGTGGCGCTTCCTTTATGTGCACTGAGTCCGGGGAGCAGATCGGCCCTGATTGGCCGCTGGATGGAGAGCAGGGAGGGTTGCAGCCTCACACAGTCTTTCCCACCGCCGATCAGGGGGTCCAGTTCTGGTTGCCACATCTAAAAAATTATATAGCAGAATTGAAAAAAGTAGAGAAGGGCAACCAAAATGATAAAAGGGATGGAAGGATTCCTTTATGAAGAAAGACTTGGAAGGTTAGAGCTCTTTAGTGAAGAGATAGCTGAGGAGTGATATGATATTGGTCTGTAAAATAATATGTGGAGTGGAATGAGTAAACACTGAATCGGTCATTTACTCCTTCAAAAAGTACAAAGACTAGGGGACACACAATGAAGCTACAAAATAATACATTTAAGACTAATCAGAGAAAATATTTTTTCATTCAATGTGTAATTAAGCGGTGGAATTCATTTCCAGAGAAGTAGTTAAAGCCATTAGTGTAGTTGGGTTTAAAAAATATTTGGCAAGTTCTTGCAGAAAAAGTCCATAAATCAATATTACAATTGAATTTTTCTGCCTTTTGAGATCATACCAGCTACTTCTGACCTTAATTGGCTACTGTTGGAAACAGGATATTGGGCTTGATGGACCATTAATCTGACCCAGTCTGACAAAGCCTATGTTCTTTTGTAAAATCTTATGTTCTTTTGTAAAATAGTCAAATACCACTCTATCAACAATAAGCCGCTTGGCTGAAGACCGCACTTAAGTCAAATTTGACTGTTGCATTACTAAATAGCTTCCCCATAGACTTTAATGGGAACAAATAGGATGAATGCACAAATAGTTTGGTTCCCAAAGTCTAAATGAATGGCTATATTCTGACAAATAAAATCAAGCCTGAAAATATTTGGTTCACATATGTATATTGTATATATGAACATTCACACTCATGTACAACCCCTCCGTCTACCACCACTGGTATCACTCTACCTATTACTGGGGCTTTTGCAATTAACAAGCAATATTAAGCATATCAAGGATGTGTATTCATTGCACCCATTTGGTTCATTTGGACTCCATAAAAAATGTAGTGCATGTAAAATCAATTTAACATATGAATTCATGCAGTACATGTTAAAAACAATTTCACTGAACCAAAGGTGCGAAACAAACTGAAAGAATGCTCAAAAAAGAAAAATTCCAAACATGAACTGAAATTCTTTTGCATGTGCCCATCCCTAAAGTATACTGCACCTTCACTGATGGTTGCAATGTCAGTAAGGGAAAAAGTGGCAAATGCTTACTAAGCAGAAGGTGAAGGACACAGTGGCAGTAGATCCAGTAAGAACAAAGCCTTTTTTGAAATATCTGAAGCTTACCAGGATTTTTAAATTGCCATCATCCTGCGGTCGCAGGCTGCAATGACTGAATAAATTACGAAAAAAAGAAACAATGAAAAAGCACATGGCACAAATGGAGTATCATAAAGGAGAAAGAGCTGTCAAGAATCCAAGGGAATAAATGACTATCTAGCTTAATCCTGGAAGATGCGCTGCTTCTAAACATATTAGTGTGTCATTACTAAACACGACTTGGGACTTAGGCATCTGCACCCTCTGGCACTGCTAAAGTTAAGGAGTCAAACAAATTCCATATTATCATGGGAACAGGCCTGAACAGGCATGGATCAGACTCGGCACCCAGATGAATACACTGCATATTAATAGTCTGAGGAATTCCACGTGTCTCTTAACCACTTTTCTTTACTGTGAAGGTTTGTGAAGGGGATAGTCATATGAATTGTTGTTCCACTCCTATACCCCTGTCAAAGTTCTGAGCAGATTTATTGCTATTTTAACTGGATGGGTAACAAAGAAGTCTTAAAGAAAATGTTAACATGTCTGAAACAAGTGCCAAAGGGCTCAAAGTTTGAAGTAACATGTGGTCTTAGATCTATAGAGCATAAGCTCTTCCCAGTTCAGTAGATAGTGCAGGAGGACTTGGGATTTTGAACTAATCATGGGACATCTTAGCTAGCTCGGAAGCTCAATAGCAAGGCTGCACATTGCCATCCGCAAAATCTGCAGTCTGATCTCTGGCTAGAAAATCATGGTTGTCATTCAAAGTAACATCTAGGGGGATGTTTACTAAAAACCGGAAATGTGCGTGCCGCAAAAGAGCGCACGGAAACGCGGCACTGAAACGCTAATAAACGCTAATAAACGCCCCGCACACGTGCGTGTCATCCCCGCAAAGGTGCGCGGCACACTAACGGGCCCCGTACAAGTGCGGGCCCGCAAATGTCCGATAGAGGCGTGGAACGGCTAAAGGAAGGCGGAGGAAGGCTCCGGAGGGGCGGAGGGACGGGGTCAATGGGTGGAGAGTGGGAGGGGAGAGGCTCCCCGCACAGTATCGGGCCCGAATTTGCATGTGAAAACTACCCCGAGGGAAACACTCGCGGTAGAAAGCATTTAAAGGGAAGAGAAACCATTTCCGTCAGCAATGTACAGAAAAACCGGGGAAACCAGCAAAACGTGAGCAGTGTGATACATGTGCACAGCACAAAAGTGCAAATAAAAATAGAAAATGACCACAACAGAACTATTAAAAATAGTAATTCAGCTGGGGAACAGTTATAGTGATGGGCAAATACAGAAAACACACCCAGCAAAGCTCCAGAAAAAAGAAATGAATTTTGGAAGGGTTTACGGAGTGGAGACTCTTCCAAAAAACATTTCCTTTTGTGGAGCTTTCCTGGGAGTGTTTGCTATGGTTGCCCATTAATATCACTGTTGCCCAGCGTGGTGATATTTTGTCCCCCATTTCCCATGGTCATTTCCGGGGTTTATGTGCACGTTTGTCACCAGACAGGGTGCATATGCCCACAGTAAATTTGCATAGAGCAGGGTTTGTGACTCCATCCTGCCAGGCTTACTACTTCCAGGGGCAGCACTATCTGTGTGGTGCAGCGGACAGAGTCAGTACCTCTAGGACCAGAGGGTCAGAGGTTCAAAGCCCACCTGGGGCACTTGCCAGCCCAGTCCCTATATCTTACCCACCACTAAACACAGATAGCGCAGACACCCCTGTATTGCAGGGGACATAAGCATGGGGAAAACACCCATATTTTACCCAACAACGCACACACACCACAACAATGGGCATTACCCACAGCCAAGTACCCCAAATGCAGTCCCGTACTGCCACATTCCAATCAGGTCACCTGCTTTTTATGGGAGAAGCTCATGCCAGCATGTTGGCGGATGAGTACATGTGGTGCAGGGGGCAGTGGCTGCTAGCGACAGAAGACAGAGGCCTAGCCATGTGCAGGCTGGCACAGTCCACAGCAACAGACAGGCCCTGCCGGATCCACAGTCATGGACTATCCAGGGAATTCAGCCAAACTGTGGCTACACAGTGGTGCAGTGCACACAGACAGTGCATGCAAGAACAGAAGGTCACAGGTTCAAAGACCAGCTGGGGCTACCAGCAATCCTGCCCACATATTTTCCCCACAAATAAACAGTGACAGTAAGGACACACCTTTGGTGACAAGGACATATGCAATGGTAATATGTCTATCTTTTACCCCACTGAGCACAGACACCATGAACAGGGGCAGAACCTACAGCAGAATCCCCCAAATGCAGTCCTGGTGGGCCACACACCAGTCAGGTTCCATGCTGCCACTCATACAAATGCCTGTGCTGTATATCTATGCACCACCCCCATGGCATGTAGATGTAGCTCATGCATATTCATGAGGGACAGCAGGAAGACCCAAACAGTGTGATGCAAAACTGGGCTGGAGTGGGGAAGCGCTGCCGTAAAGCAGCAGCCAACAGGGGCAGACACACCCACACCCACACCCACAGGCCCCATTGGCCGATGTCTCCTGTAGAGGCAGAACACTGGACCCTGCGTGCATCTCCCAATACCAGCACCTGCATACCTTAGCAATGTCACCCTACACCTGAGGTACACAGCTCTGAAATGTTTGCTAAGAGTACCGGCTGATAGATATCCCTACGTTACGCACATACTGCTAGTTTACCCCATCCGAACAATCTGTTTGGTGTCTGCGGTGCGTGCTCCAGGCCTGGCCTCTGACGGTGTTCACCACCCTGGGGAGTGACCCCCAGCAGTACTGCGTACCATATCCATGCCTGTGCCGTGCCCAGGACCGGTGTGGTGGCCAAGGCTAATCACCCCCTCAATAGTAGCACAATGCTGGCATAGGTGTGGGAGTGTGTGTCTGTCTATACAGTGTGTGTTGGCTGCAAACACCTTCCCCAACCCACACTGCCAGCACTACTGCCAGTATTGGCCTGCCAATGTGCATAATGAGCAGCAATGTACTATGGGTATAGGTCAGACATGGTGGGCTGGCCAGGATGCATCTGCACAGGGCATAGGGCACTGGCTGTGACATTGTAGTGCCAGGCCACCAACTACACAGACAGGGTGACCTCTGTATGTGCTGCTGGGGGAGCACTCTCACCCTGAGTGTGCAGTGATGACAGCATGGCTAGGCACCCCCATAGTGCTGTATTGTGTTTCTCTCTTGTGATATATGGGTTTCCTGTTGGGGCCTCCTCACAGAACTCTCTGCTTGTGTGTGCTGCCACCCCAGTTTTGGGTGCATGCATTTCCATCAGGGCTAACCAGCAGACTGTTCACTGCTGGTATGTGTCTTGATGGAGTGCCGTGCAGTGGCTGATGGCTTGCTGCAGGTGAATATCAGATAGTGCTGGGGTGCATCTTTGGATATCCAGGCCTAAAGTCTGTCTGATATTGTGTTATGGATGTGTGTGGAGCTGCTTGGACTGCCCTGTATGGTGTCTATTCCCCAGCAGGACTGGGGTTTGATGGTCCACTTTACTGCCATTGGGGGGGGGGATGCCGCACAACATGGAAATGCCCCTAAAAATAATGCCTCAGCCAGCTGTCTTCAATGGGCACTGTGGAGAATTGAACCCATGATCCCTGCACGAGTGGTCAGTGTCTTAACCATTGTGCTATGGCTCCATTCCTGTTATTTGCACATCAGCGCACCACTTATCCCTCCCACTATTGGACTGCCCCCTCACACATCAGCGCGCCGCCTTCTGCCCACCGGCTCGCCGCCTTCTGTTGCCCCACATTTATCAGCGCACCGCCTTCTGCCGCCCAAACTTAACAATGCGCCGCCATCTGCCGCCCACACTAAACAGTGCGCCGCCTCATGCCGTAATAAAAATAACAGTGCGCCGCCTTCTGCTGCCCAAAATTAATATGCCTCCTAAGCACTTTTGCCCATAAATGTTAGTGCCTCAGCTGGTCTTTTTTGTTGAGCGCAATGGGGGTTTGAACCCCTGGCCCCTGCACCATTGGTCGGTGTCTTCACCGTTGTACTACAGCTCTGTTGTTTTGTTTTGCAGCAGCGCCCCACTTAGCCTTCCCACGCGCTAATGTGGGCCCCGCACATTAGCGCGACGCACACACGTACGGTCCAGTTTTTTGCTTTTTTCTGCCTGGCCCGCCCACTCCTTATATGGCACCAGCACACTAACGGGAACCCGCACAGCAACGGTGTTTAGTAAACATGCCCCATAGTAACATAGTAAATGACGGCAGATAAAGACAAGCATGGTCCATCTAGTCTGCCCAGCAAGATGGCAAGAGTAGGTGCACCTGTCACTCTGTGCAGGCCACCCCTCCCCATGTCTTTGTTTAGGGGTAAACATGGTACTGTTTATTTTGTTTTTATCCTATTGCTGTAAAGGGATCCACTGTGTTTGTCCCATGCTGTTTTGAATTCCGTCACCGTGTTTGCCCCCAACACTTCCTTCGGGAGGGCATTCCAAGCATCCACCACCCTTTCAGTGAAATTTTTTTCCTGATATTGCCTTTCAATTTACCACCTTGCAGCTTCATGTTATGCCCTCTAGTTTTACAGCTTCCCCGTCTTTGGAAGAGGTTTGTTTGTTCATCATTTCTCTTTAAGTATTTAAAGGTCTGAATCATATCTCCCCTGTCCCTCCTCTCCTCCAAAGTGTACATATTTAGGTCTTCAAGTCTCTTCTCATAAGGCTTCTGACGCAGGCTCCAAATCATTTTGGTCGCTTTCCTCTGAACAGTTTCCAGTCTTTTTACGTCTTTTGCAAGATATGGTCTCCAGAACTGAACACAGTATTCCAAGTGAGGCCTTCCAGTGACTTATACAGTGGCATAAGTACCTCTTCTTTTCTGCTGGTAATCCCTCTCTATATGCAGCCCAACATCCTCCTGGCTTTTGCCACCGCCTTGTCGCACTGTTTTGCCACCTTGAGATCATCAGAGATAATCACACCAAGGTCTTTCTCCTGAACCGTGCATACCAACCTCGCGCCCCCTATCTTGTACATTTCCCTTGGATTTCTGCTACCCAAGTGCATGACACTGCACTTTTTCGCATTAAATCGTAGTTGCCAAGCATTAGACCAGTCTTCCAGCTTTTGTAGATCTTTCCTCATGTTAACCACTCCCTCGGGGGAGTCCACTCTGTTGCAAACTTTTGTGTCATCTGCAAAAGGACAGACTTTTCCATTCAGTCCTTCAGCAATATCACTCACAAATACATTGAACAGTGCTGGATCCAGGACCGAACCCTGGGGCACTCCGCTAATTACCTTCCTCTCATCCGAGTGAGCTCCATGTACAATCACCTTCTGTCGTCTGTCAGTCAACCAGTTTCTAATCCAGTTTACCATCTTGGGACCTATCCCCAAGCTACTGAGCTTGTTGACAAGCCTCCTATGAGGAACAGTATCAAAGGCTTTGCTGAAATCCAGGTAGATGACATCCATCGCATGCCCCTGATCTAGTTCCTTGGTCACGCAGTCAAAGAGCTCAATCAGATTTGTTTGGCAAGACCGTCCTTCGGTAAAACCATGTTGCCTTGGATCTTGCATCCTGTTGGTTTTGAGAAAGTTCACTATTCGCTGTTTCAGGAGCACCTCCATTACTTTTCCCGCCACCGAGGTAAGGCTCATGGGCCTGTAGTTTGACACTTCTTCCCTGTCACCACTTTTGTGTAGAGGTACGACATCAGCCATTCTCCAGTCCTGAGGAACCTCTCCTGTTTCCAAGGATCTGTTGAAGACATCCTTTAGCGGTCCTGCAAGAACCTCTCTGAGCTCTTTCAGTATCCTAGGATGTATCCCATCTGGTCCCATGGCTTTGTCCACTTTCAGTTTAGCAAGTTGTTCTAACACCTCGTCTTCTGTGAATGGTGTGGTATCTACTTCATTCCCATTTTTATATTTGGGAGTCAGAGCTGGTCCATCTCCAGGATCTTCTTTAGTAAAAACAGAGCAGAAGTATTTATTTAGCAATTCCGCTTTTTCAGTGTCACTTTCCACGAGTCCTTTCCCAGCACTTCTGAGTCCTGCAATTCCAAATCTGATCTTCTTCCTTTCCCGAATATACCCGAAGAAAGTTTTGTTGCTACCCTTAACATCTTTAGCCATCCTTTCCTCTGCCTTTGATTTTGCTATCCTTATTACTCTTTTAGACTCTGAGTTGGATCCTGTATTCATTTCTGTGTTCTTCTGTTTGCAAGCTTTTGAATTTTGCGAAAGTTGTGTTTTTTGCCTTTATTTGAGCAGCCACCTCTTTGGAAAACCAAATAGGTTTCCTTCTCCTCTTGTTTTTATTTACTTTTCCTACATATTTATCTGTTGCCCCATTTATTGCCTTCTTGAGTTTAGCCCATTGCAATTCCACTTCCTTTATCTCTTCCCACCCTGTCATCTCCTCCTTTACGTACTCTGCCACTTTATTGAAGTCAGTGTATTTGAAGTTTAGGACTTTGAGCTTGCTATGATTGGCCTGTACCATGGCTTTAATCTCAAGCCACACCGTGTGATGGTCGCTGTTGCTCACAGGGGCACTCACGCAGACATCTGACACACTATCACTGTTGGTGAGCACTATATCCAGTGCTGAGCTTTCCCTGGTTGGTTCCATCACCATTTGTCTAAATAATGCGTCTTGCAGAGCATCCACAATCTTTTTGCTTCTTTCCAGATGTGCAGAAGGAGTAATCCAATCCAGATCAGGTAGATTAAAGTCACCCAATATGATCGCTTCCCCCTTTGTTGCTATCTTGGCAATATCTTTAATCAATTCGTTATCTCTATCTTCAATTTGAGTTGGAGGTCTGTAGACTACAGCAATATGGATGACAGCGCCATCTCCTCTTTCCAACGCAATCCAGAGCGCTTCTTCTTTTCCCCATGTTCCCTGCATTTCAGTAGCTTTATTTTATTTATTTATTTAACATTTCTTATATACCGCACTATTAACATCAGCGCGGTTTACATGGAACAGAGCATATACATACAGGGTAACTGTAGTGCATTTTAGAATTAACAGGGGTTTGAGAACTTGGAAGAACAGGGTAAACTAAATAAACTATAAACAGTAAACTATATACATTATTCACAGTTGAAATTCTTTAGATCTGAACATGGTGTGACTATTTCTCTTTGGGAAATTTATACTGGGAAATAACTTGTGAATAGGTAGTGCTTGAGTTTTTTCCTGAATTGTGTTAGGCTGGTTATGGCTCTCAATTCTGGTGGGAGGGCATTCCATGCTACTGGGGCATGAATGCTAAAGGCTCTTTTAGATGTTTCCTTGGTGCATCTGACTGTTTTTTTTTCGGAATGGTTAAGGTATTTATTGCTGCTGATCTTCTAGCTCTGTTAGGGGTCTGGGTGTGTAATAGGTCAGTGATGGTTGAGGGTGCTTGATTGTTTAAGGCTTTGAAGGTGGTGATTATGATCTTTTGTTGGATTCTGGCATTGGTCGGTAGCCAGTGGAGTCTTTTTAGGATCGGAGTTATGTGGTCTGCCTTTGATATTCCTTCGAGTACTCTGGCGGCGGTATTCATTGCCAGTTGGAGTGGATTTAAAGTTGATTGAGGGAGACCGTATAGAATTGCATTTGCGAAATCAAGGTGTGGCATCACCAAGGCTTGGTAGACGGTTCTGAAATCTGTGGGTTCCAGTAGAGGTCGTAAGTGGCGTAGTGTACGTATCTTGTAATATATTAGTTTTGTTATATTTTTTATGTGAGTTTCACATTGAGACGCTGGTCAAGGGTGATGCCTAGGTATCGTATAGTAGGTTTTACTGTCAATTCCTTGTCCTTTATCTTTAATGTAGCAGGGGGTGTGAAGTTTTGGTTCTTCGTGATAAACATAACATCGGTCTTACTGTGGTTGATTCTTAAGTTCTGTGTGAGGAGCCATTCTTCTACTGCTTCAAAGCAATTTACCAGTGGTGTAAAATCAGGATGGTTGATGGAGAATGGCATGTATAGGAGAATGTCGTCTGCATATGCTAAGCAGGTAACGTTAAAAGAATGGATGAGGTCACAGATAGGTTGCATGTAAATGTTAAACATTAATGCTGAAAGGTGATGATTAGGTCGTCCAGTTCAGGTTTAGAGGTGTGTAGCATTGGGAGAATATTCTTAAGTACATCCTCTTTATCAAAGGAGCGGAACCTCCTAGCTGTTGGTTTGGAGGGGGTGGTGTTGGAGTTAAGAGTATTAGAAGAGTTGGGTATTTGGAATATGATCAGACTATGGTCAGACCATGGTACTGGTGTTATGGAGAGCGCATAATTGTGGTCTGCTTCCGTGGATGTTTGTGGTACGAAGATCAGGTCAAGTGTATTTCCCATAGCATGAGTAGGCTCTCTGACTATCTGGTTGTATCCAAGGTCATCAAGCGCTTCCAGAAATGCTGCGATTTGCGTGTCATGTAGGGAGGGGAGGTTGAAGTCTCCTAATATCCAACTCGATATTCGTGGTTTATCTGTGTTGCAGGCCAGGTCGACTATTGTTGACAGATCATCAGGTGATGTTGTTGGAGCTCTGTAGACTAAGTTGATTGAGTGTTCGTTGTTTGATACAGTTAGCATGTTTAGATGGGTTGTGCTGATATTGTTGGACATCTGAAATTGTAGTTGACTTTTTGTGATGGTGAGTACTCCACCTCCTCTTTGGTTGTTCCTGTGGCACGTGTAGATTGAGAATCCGGGGGGTAGCATCTGGTTGAGAATGACGTTGTCGCAGTCGGATAGCCAAGTTTCTGTGATCATCAGGATGTCAAGGTCATGTGATGTTATGAGATCGGTGATCAATGGCCATTTTGTGCGGATGGATCTGATGTTGATGAGGGCGCAACGCAGTGGTCGTTGGTGCTGTTGTTTGGGCTGAGGTTTTTTAGTAAGTTGGAGGGCGATGTGGAGTAGATGTGGGTGGGGTGTATGGATAGGGTTTGTTGGGTGTGTTTGGGTCTTGTTTGACCATCTCTTCCAGTTGTTTCTTAGTATTGGTATAGAGTTTTGGCCGCTTTTGAAGGCGTTTGAGTATCCAGATAGGGCAAGGAGGAGATAGGTGATGGTGATAGTTGTGAATGTGTGCATCTTTAAGGGAAGCATTGTGTATCAAGGGAAAAGGGAGGAGCAACTTGCGGCAACTTTCAGCAAATATGGTAGAGAATGCTATCGGAGAAATACTGGCAGCAATAGTAGCAATATTTAATATTGCTTTTGACATACAAGGCTACTCCACCTCCTTTTCCATTTTCTCTGTCTCTTCTGAATAGATTGTAGCCAGCTATGGCTATATCCCAATTGTGCGATTCATTAAACCATGTTTCTGTAATGGCCACAATGTCCAAATTCGTTTCCACCATTAAGGCTTCCAGGTCTGGAATTTTGTTGGCTAAGCTTCGAGCATTTGTGCTCATTGCTTTCCAGCATTTTCCTGGCTTGTGTGTATTTTGCATTGATTTTGTTCTGCCTACTTCTTCCCACATGCTTTTGATGTGTGGTTTAAAAGTGTGGCTGTTTCTGATGGTGTTCTGCTTTTGCTGGGGGTGGCATGCAGATGTTGACCTTCCACATCTGTCACCCCCTTTTCCTAGTTTAAATGCATATATTCATCTTAGTATAGAAATCCATTTAAATAAATAAAATCTTGGTGGAGACCAGGTTTGGGATCCTGGAATCATGAGCCTTCATTTACAACTACCTGGGGAGTTTTCCCCCTTATTTCATATCCCTTCCACCCCAAATTTGGTCAATGCAGTGACATAACTCTGCTGTCATGGACTCTGAATCTGGTCACTAGGGGGTATGTTTACTAAACTCCGTTGCTGTGCGGGTCCCCGTTAGTGTGCTGGTGCCATATAAGGAGTGGGCGGGCCAGGCAGAAAAAAGCAAAAAACCGGACCGTACGTGTGTGCGTCGCGCTAATGTGCGGGGCCCACATTAGCGCGTGGGAAGGCTAAGTGGGGCGCTGCTGCAAAACCAAACAGAGCCGTAGTACAACGGTGAAGACACCGACCAATGGTGCAGGGGCCAGGGGTTCAAACCCCCATTGCACTCAACAAAAAAGACTAGCTGAGGCACCAACATTTATGGGCAAAAGTGCTTAGGAGGCATATTAATTTTGGGCGGCAGAAGGCGGCGCACTGTTGTTTTTATTACGGCATGAGGCGGCACACTGTTTAGTGTGGGCGGCAGATGGCGGCGCATTGGTAAGTTTGGGCGGCAGAAGGCGGTGCGCTGATAAATGTGGGCAACAGAAGGCGGCGAGCCGGTGGGCAGAAGGCGGCGCTTGTCCAAACCTTTTTAAACCCAACTACACTAACTGCAGAGTGCAGAGTAGCCTAGTGGTTAGAACACTGGCTTGGTAACCAAGCAACCAGGATTCAAATCCCACTGGCACTCCTTGTGGCCTTGGGCAAGTCACTTAACCCTCCATTGCCTTAGAAGAAAGGCCTGGCAATCTACTTCCAGTGACACTGTCAAGAAAACCCAGGGGTTTCAGGGTCACCAGGAATGAAGACTGACTCAAAGGCACACATTGCATACACTGACTGCTTTTATCACCTCCTCCTTTTTTGTTGGATTTATAAAAGAGCATTGCAACTGTACATGCAGAGAGAGAGTGGTGGTAGTATCTGTAGCAATAGGTCTGAAAGAGATTTTGAAGAACAGCTTGGCCAAAGAAGGCATCCCAACGGGTGGCTTTATCCAGGCAGTAGTGGGCTGTGAAGGTGTGTACCGAAGCCCAGGTGGCTGCTCGACAAATGTCATTGGTAGACACGGAGTGGAGATTAGCCATGGAAGCTGCCATGGCTCTCACATTATGAGCTGTGACATGGCCTTGAAGAGGAAGACCCTTACTCTCATAAGCAAAGGATATGCATTGGGCAATCCATTTAGATAAAGTTCTTTTGGAGACTGGAAGTCCCAAATGACTAGAGTCAAAAGCTATAAAAAGTTGCGAGGACTTTCTATGTTGCTGTGTTCTCTGTAGGTAAAAGGCTAAGGCTCTTTTACAATCCAAAGTATAAAGGTTTCTTTCTGCATTAGAGGCGTGAGGCCTCGGAAAAAATACAGGAAGATAATTTGATTGATTCAAATGAAAAGGCGAAACCACCTTTGGCATAAAGTGTGGATGAGTTCTACGAACAACCTTATCATGATGAAACCTAGTATAAGGAGGATCAGCCACTAAAGCTTGCAGTTCACTAATGCGACGTGCAGAGGTGATTGCAATTAGGAAGATGAACTTCCAGGTGAAAAACTTAAGGGTTGTAGTGGCTAAAGGCTCAAAAGGCGGCTTCATGAGCTGCCCAAGAACTAGATTTAGATCCCATGCTGGTGGTGGCTTAATGGGAGGTTTGGTCAACAGAAGACCTCTCATAAATCTGGATATGAGTGGATGAGAGGAAATTGGTTGTCCATTCAGAGGCTTATAAGAAACTGCAACTGCACTAAGATGGACTCTTACCGAATTTGTCTTTAGACCAGAATTCGATAAGAGAAGGAGATACTCTAATATCGATTCTAAAGTATGACAAGGGAGTTTAATCCCTTCTTGGAGCACCATATAGTAAAACGTTTCCACTTGAAGGCATAAGATCTTCTTGCGGAAAGTTTTCTAGAAGCCTGAAGGATATCCTTTACCTGTTGGGACAGGTTGAAATCCTGGAGGTCTAAACCTTCAGCAACCAGGCCGTGAGATGCAGGGACTGGGAACTCGGGTGCCATAGTGTCCTGTTCTCTTGGGAAAGGAGATCTGGAGCATGCCCTAACTCAAGAGGTGCAGCTTGAGAGAAATGTAGAAGCAGGGGATACCACGCTTGGTGTGGCCATCGTGGCGCTATGAGAATCATGAGACCCCTGTCTCTCTGAAGCTTGAAGAGTGTTTTGGAGATGAGGGGAATGGGTGGGAAGGCATAAAGGAAGTCCTGACCCCAGTGAAGGAGGAAGGCATCCCTTGCCTGACAATTGTGAGCCGGAATCCTGGAACAGAATCGGGGAAGTTTGGCATTCACTGGACTTGCAAAGAGGTCTATGTCTGGAGTGCCCCAGAGATGAAAAATCTTTGCCACCTGGTCTAGGTGGAGAGACCACTCGTGAGACAGCAGTACTCGACTGAGTTTGTCTGCCCAAAGGTTTTGAATACCTGGCAGATATACCACTAGAAGGTGAATTTGATACTCTCTGGCGAGGGCCCACAGTCATAAAGCTTCGTTGCATAACGACAGAGAGCCTGTCCCGCCCTGCTTGTTCACATAGAACATGGCTACTTCATTGTCCGTCTGGACTAGGACTGTCTTGTAGCTGAGCTGGGCGTGGAATACTCGAAGAGCTAAATAGATTGCTGTTAATTCCAGGAGGTTTATGTGTAGACCAGCCTCCTGTGGAGTCCAGGTGCCCTGGGTAGAGAGATGATTCAGGTGTACTCTCCAACCCACCTGTGATGCATCTGTTGTTAGGGTGGCCTGAAAAAGGGGTTGATGGAAAGGAGACCCCACTGTCAGATTTTCTAGTGATTGCCACCATTGGAGGGACAAAATTAGTCATTGAGAGTTTACTATTTTGTCTGATAAATGTCCTGTGGCCTGTGTCCACTGTGTGGATAGGGTCCACTGAGCTGCTCGCATGTGGAGGCGAGCATATGGGACTACATGAACTGTGGATGCCATATGTCCCAGCAACTGTAGTAGCTCTCGAGCACTTAGGGAGGATTTGCCTGCTGCTTGAGAAGCTAGTTGCATTATGCGAAGACACCGGGCCTGTGGAAGGAAAGCCTTTGCCTGTCTGGTATCTAGACAGGCCCCTATGAATTCCAGGCATTGCAAAGGAATAAGTTGGGATTTTGGGAAGTTTATTACCAACCATAAGTATTAGAGGATTCGCATTGTGTGAGACAGTGCAGTGCTGGCCTCTGCAACTATAGGGGCTCGAATGAGCCAGTCGTCTAAGTAAGGGACTGCGAATATCTCCAGGGTTCGCAGAAATGCAGCTACTACTGCCATGCATTTCGTGAATACTCTTGGTGCTGAAGCCAGACCAAAGGGAAGAACCCTGTACTGGAAATGTTTTCTCTTGAAAAGGAATCGTAAGAATTTCCTGTGATCTGGATGGATCAGAATGTGAGTGTATGTATCCTTTAAGTCTAGAGAGCAAAGCCAATCCTGGCTTTGAAGGTATGGCAGAAGAGTTCCTAGAGAAATCATTTTGAACTTCTCTCCGAACAGGTATTTGTTCAATTCTCTGAGGTCTAGAATGGGTCCGTGTCCTCCTGTTTTCTTTGGAATAAGAAAATAGGAGGAGTAGAACCCTGCACCCCATTGAAGAATGGATACCTCTTCTATTGCCCCTTGGGCAAGAAGTGTTGAGACCTCGTGATCTAGCAGATTGTCTGTGGAGGTTTGAGAATTGAATTGCCTTAGAATTGTAAGAGGGGGCATGCTGTGAAAATGGAGCTTGTACCCCTCTCCTACAATGGACAGAGTCCAATCTTCTGCTGTTATCTGATGCCATCTGTTGGTAAAGTGGCATAACCTGCATGGGATATTGGGGGGTTGGGGACCCCTCAGAGGCAGGAAGGCTAAACTCTCTAGGAAGAAGTCAAAGCCCTTGAGGGGGCTGAACCTGCAGAGCTGGTTGGGCTCTCAGGCCTTTTGGCTTCTTTTGCTGTCTAGTTTGTCCCTTTTGGGCAACCTGACCCTGAGCTTGACTCTGCTGAGTATATAGGAAGGATAACATTTCCTCTTTTTGCAATCCTAGCCCCCCATCAGCCCATTTCTAGTCATTTCCTAGCCCCACCATCAGCCCATGTCAAATCCTAGCTCCCCTCCACTCAGCCCAATTCCCTTCCCCCCCCTCCCCTCTCCCTCCCCCTTTTCCCCCTCCCCTCCCTCCCCCCTCTTCCCCTCCCCCCTCCCTCCCCCCCTCCCTCCCCTCTCCCCCCTCCCTCCCCCCTTTCCCCCCCCCTCCCCCTTTTCCCCTCCCCCTCTCCCCCCCCTCTCTCCCCCCCCTTCTCCCCCCCCACCACCCTCCCCCCCCCTCTCTCCCCCCCCTCCCTTCCCCCCCCTCCCCCTCCCCCCTCCCCCCCCTCTTCCCCCTCCCTCCCCCCCTTCCCCCCCTTCCCCCCTCCCCCTTCCCCCCTCTTCCCCCTCCCTCCCCCCCTTTCCCCCCCCCCTTCCCCCTCCCCCCTCTTCCCCCCTCCCCCCTCCCCCCTCTTCCCCCCTCCCCCCCCCTCCCCCCTCCCCCCTCTTCCCCCCTCCCTCCTCCCCCCTCTTCCCCCCTCCCCCCTCTCCCCCTTTCCCCCCCCCTCCCCCCCCCTCCCCCCTCCCCCTTCCCCCCCCCTTTTCTTCCCCCCTCCCCCCTCTTCCCCCCTCCCCCCTCTTCCCCCCTCCCCTTCCCTCCACTTTGGAAAATTAAAAAAAACAAAACAAAGCTGGCTGCTGCTGCCCCTGCCACCGCAGCAGCAGCAGCAGAATGGAGTGTCCCGCGGCCCCCTCTGCCCGGCTGAGCTCTCCCGGCCGGCTGAGGCCCTCTGCACAGGCTTTCAGAGACACTCCTTTCGCGTATCTGAAAGCCTGTGCAGAGGGGCTCAGTCGGCCGGGAGAGCTCAGCCGCCGACACTCCATTCTACCGCTGCCTCGGCGGCTGCAGCCAGGTTTTTTTTTTTTAATTTAATTTTTTAAAAAGCAGAATGTTCTTTGCGCGGGCCCCCTGAAACGCGGGGCCCTGTGCAAAAAACATTCTTGTTCAATGGACGAGCCGGATACGTGAAGACTACATTCGTGCTTGTTACTGGAGAAAACGTGTATTCTGAGGAAGGAAAAGCACTCCCCCCCGCCCCGCCCCCCCCCCGCCTCACTGCATTCACCATGATCTTCCATGAGATTCAAAGCTCACCCGGCTGCCCCCTCCCAAAATCTCGCTGCATCAGCGAAGTCAGCAGATTGGTTCTGGAACCCCTTTGCCCATCCATTTTACCTTCCAACATTCCAAAGATGTTTTATATTTATTTACTGTTTCCTTCCACATAAGTGGGAGATGAAAGAAACAGAAGTTGCGGGGAGGCGCCCTTCAGGTTCGTTTCTTTTCTCCTTAAGACGAACGTGAGCAGAACCGGCAGAAAGCCTTTCTTGGCCCGCAGTACCCAGCGCTGGCCGGGAGGGGGCGCTCGAGGCTCGGAGGAGGAGCGCAGGCGGCGGGGAGGATTGTCTGCGGCTGTAGCAGTGGCAGCGGGGACCGGGGCTTCCCTCAAACAGCACCCGCGCCCCGCCGCACGTGCACTGCCGCCTGCGCTCTCTCCGCTCCAGGGGCTAGCATGGCTTCGGACGGCTGCCGGGCACCTCTGCGCTTCTGCCTGCTTCTCCTGCTGCTCCCAGCGCTCCTCGATGCCACAGGTAGGATCCTAGCTAGTGATCCCGCGCCCTATGTCCTTTGCCGGAGCGAGATGAATTAAGGAGCAAAGCAGGGCCACCTTTTGCATCCGAACAGAAGCGATTGCATGTGCGCAACCTGCCAGCTCGTTGCTCTTGAATGCATAGACCCTTTAGATGAATTCACTGGCAGCGTGGGGATAAATGACACGCTTTTTTTCCTGATGTAAAACTTGGAAAAAGTTTGAAACTGTTTTCGAGGAAAGCCGCCCCCTCCCCCGGTATTGTGATATTTCTGTAATCTGAATTGCTCAAGGCAGCCGAACGTTGATGCTATGTGAGATGTCACACTTGTCAGTTTCTGGAAACAGGCACTGGACGTCCAGCTGTTTCGCGGTATATCTGGTAGTAAGACTGAAGGGGAACGGGAGCAGAGCAGCTGTTCTCTTAAATAACTTAACACCCGGAAAATGTGCATGTTACGAATTAAAATCTACTACACTTCCTAGCGCTTAATGAATTGATTTCCTACCCCGCTGCTTAAACATTACAGTTTCAGTGAGTTGCCCTTTTTTCAGTATGTGATGTGTATTTCAACTAAATGATTCCAAGGTACAGACGTTTTTGTACATTGTATCCGGAATAGTTCAGTTGATTGTAATCCGCTTTGACCCGGTGAAAAGCGTATAGAAAACCAGTTACATAAATAAAGGTTTTACCAAGTGCTTTCATATCTGAAACACCTGCGTCTCCTGAATGCAGTGACGTCCAGATTTATTTTTCTGTGTGCTTTTTTTGTTGTTGTTGTTGCATTTGTATCTGTTTAATATGTCCGAATGAATTCTATCAGAGTTCCAATACTCTCTCTTAATCCCTGTAGATCATTCAGCATATGTGGAATGTTTTATTTAACTGGATTTTAAGGTTGGCAGCAGACCATGGCTTATCTCCACCATATTAAGAGGATTTACAACTAAATGAGGTCTAGATTAGACTGAACTGTGCAACATTGAAACATTTTGGGAAGACAGTCAAATTAGTGAAAAAAGCATATATTAATGTTTCTTGGAAAAGATTGTGGAATTCATAGTCTCCTCACCTAGCCTTGTGTAATATTTGTAGACTGTAATATTTGTAGACAAATGGAATTCAAGGAAACCTAGCTGATGGAGTTATATTATAGCTTTGGAGTTAACACCCCACTGTCCTCCGAAAAAAACACCAGTTTTTCTTTTAACAAAATTCGTTATTGAATACTGTGCTTTTCACTCTAGAGTAATATTTGCCAGGCCACTGAAATGTAAAATGACATTTCCAGTTGGGAAAAGGTTCAAAGGAGCTAATATTTTCCAAGCTTTTGTCTAGCATCCCATTATTCTTAAGTCAGTGTGGAAAGATTCCTCTTGATCTTTTGCTCAGAAAAAATGCTGATGTGCTGTAGACATGGGATGTCCGGCTTCCAATTAAAGTATTGACAATGGTGTTAGCCAAGGCACTCGAGAGAGAACAATAACACGTTTTTTTTCTCTCAGCTGCTACAATATCTCTTTAAGTTGGAAATTGTTACTATAATTTACCTTTATTAAACCTTGAACCATCATATCTTAATGTAGTGTAGGACAGATGGCATATATAATATATAGCATTGACTTTCTTTTGTTATGTGCCTGGCAGTTTTCTACTGCTTCTTTGGAATTCCAGTACAGTAGAGGCACTCTATCAGTATTGTACCAGTAAACCTCACTCGGGAGCCAGAGACCATAGTGCCCTCTGGAAACTAGTAGTTTGACCAGTAGGTGTCACTGTTGAGTGATGATTGGGACTTACTGCCTCCTTTTCCTCTCAGAAACTGAGAACGCTGCCTTTACAGAATTCACTGTCCTTGACAGTCCGAGGAACAGCTCAGAGCCATAGGTCTGGTCTCAGTCTACAGTATTTTGACAGTAGGATGGTAATTTTATTTATTTATTTATTTAGCTGTACTTATATAGTGCTTTTTACTGGGTCAAAGCGGTTTACAATAAACAAGGGGGAATACATCAGTCTGATCCATCATCTGCACATGTATTCCTATGGCTTTGTTGAACCCCAAACAGCAGAGCTTTCAATTGTCTCCTATAGGATAAATAATCCAGACTAATCCTAGGCAAGGAGCTGGAAATAAAGGGATGAACCACTGAAAAATTACAGGGGCATGCTTACTAAAGAGCACAATGGTAGTGATTGAGTGAGTTACGAATCTAGCATGGAAACCCGTGCCAACTTTAAGGGGCATGTGCGTCTGTCTTTCTTCCGTCGGTGTGTTGCTACAGTGTGGTACCGCAGCATCCACTATATGAGTGTACTTAACCATATCCATCAAGGTGTTAAGCGCACCTGCGCTAACAACATTCACACTTAGCACATGCACAAAACACCCATGCTAACCATGATACCTCATAAATGCCAACATCCACCCTATCTGTGCCCAGTGATTGCTACCCAATTATCATGGGACCTTTGGTGCAGCATGCTTATGGCACACTAAACCCCGTGCTAACGGTTAGCGCAGTTTAGCAAACATGCCCCAGAGTCTGATTGTTGGATAATCTTACCTAGGATACTGAGGGGAGAACTAACAATCCAAAGCCCGTATATCAAGAGTTAAAGGTAGGCTGATGATGCTATCAAGTTCTGAAGGGATCTAGAATCCTCCCTAGCTAACACAGGATGACTTGTGGTCCATATTTTAAATGTGATTCTTTGAGTGAGAGGTAACCAGAACAAAGCCTGCTGTTGTGGTGGGATGGAGGAATATGATTCTGGATCATAAATCCATTAAGCAGTCGGCTTGCAGAGTTCTGTATCTCCTGAAGAGCCATCAGGATATAGGCAGAGAGTACAGTAATCTTGCTCTGGGAGCAATAATGAGTGTACTATAGTCTGAAAATTCCCCAGCTCTGGAAGGTGGCATAACTTTGAAAATTGAATCAGCTAGAACAGAACAGGCTTGATCGCAAGCTGAAAGTCCTCTTGGAATCCTAGACTCTTAGGATGAGATGGAAACAGCCTGAACAATCACCGATATCAGTATAGGGAGGTACCTGAGGGATTGCACGGAAACATAATTCAGAATAATTTAGTCTTGGATAAGTTTAAAACTAGCCTATATTGGTGAAGTCAAGCACAGTCACAATCCAAACACACAGTTACTATATCAGAGGGGCATAAATCCAAAAACTGTAGCCCTTAGTAGGTAAGAGGGATGCCAGAGGTGGCAGACAAATGTTAAATAGCACTGCAAGGAGGGATGATCCCTGTGGAATGCCTGATGGCAGGATCTCCAAGTGGATTCCTACCCCTTGAACAATCAGCAGAAAACTAGTGGAACCATGCAATATACTTTGCTTCAAATTCCCAGTGCATAAATGTGTTCCAGTAACATTGTATGGCCCAAGGTATCAGAGATAGCTGAGATATTGTTCAGCATCAACAGATCAATGTTGACTTTTGGTCTATCCAAATGACACCTTATACCTGTGGTCCCCAAATATTTTGGACCAAGGACCACCTTGGACCTTTCAGATTACTGGAAGGGACAAGTATTTTGATGAGCAGGGAGGAAGGGGCACCTCCTCCTACCTCTTGTCCTGCAGCCCCATTCAGCAGATGGATGCTGCGGCTCTGGGGTCATAGTTTGGTGACTTCTGGTATATAGGGTAACAGTCCTGCATCTCCCCCTACCTCCCCCCCCCCCTGGTGCTTCATCTCACCTTCCTACCCTCCCATCCTACATCTTCCCTTTCCCCTTTCTGTCTTCCTCCCCCATGGTCCAGCATCTCTCCCTTTCTCTTCCCTCTCTCCCCTGTGGTCCTGCACCTCCTCTCAGGAGGGCGTGCCCTACTGCCTGCTTGGAAATTCAAGGGTAAATTTCTGTGGTCAATCTGGAATTAATTACTCTTACCAAAATGGGACAGTGTTCCTCCAATCTAGAAACACATTCTGTTTCCTTCTTAGGTTCTTATATAAAGTGATTTAGATATCACAGACTTACTAATCTCATGCTTAAATCATCAAGATACCAGAATCTTCCATACCAGCTAAATATTGACCAATGGGACAAATTTGAGTATCGGGGAAAAGTGCAAGAATGCTATGTGCATCTGTCTTTTGCACAAGTTCAGTCTTTGAGGACTGAAAACTGGCCAGACATTTAGAGCAGGGATTCACAACCCAGTCCTTGGGACACACCCAGCCAGTTGGATTTTCAGGATAACCACAATGAATATGCATGAGAGAGATTTGCATGCTCTGTCTCCATTGTATGCAAATCTCTCTCATGCAATTATCATTATGGTTATCCTGAAAACCTAACTGACTAGGTGTGTCCAGAGGACTGGGTTGAGAACCTCTGCATTAGAAATATTAACATGCCAAGTGCTTATGATTTCTGACTTGATCAAAGTTTCTCAGCTGTATTATATTTCCCCCAGCTCTAAGAGAGTTAATCTCATTGAGGGGGATTTCGATGTAATAGAACCTACTATCTCCAATCTAACTTCTTTCCTAGAAGACTCCCTGGATATAATTAACACGCGGTCCACTTTATTGGTGACATTTTTGTCTAGAGAAGTTAAAAAACGTATTCTTTGTGCTTTTTTTAAGTATAAGTCTGCCAAGTTTTGTGGCTATTCTGTTAATGTCTTTCCTGATGTTTCGCACAGCACCCAGCTCAGGCGGAGGCTTTTTCTAGCTTTAAAGCCTCAGGTTCTGTCCTTGGGAGCTGCTTCTTTTTTTTTGTGTTTCCCGTGTAAATGAATTGTTAAGTTTGAAGGTGTGTCTTATGTGTTTACAGATGTCACTCATTTGGAAAACTTTATCTTAGAGAAGCAGAGGGCATCGGTAGAATTAAAGTGTGTTTAGGAGTAATAGGCCTCTTATTGTGGGCTTTGTGCCTTAATTTCTATAATTTTTCTGATTATTCAGATTAATGTCCAGCTGGGTTCGTTGATGTGGACTATATCTGTTTTTTTTAAAAAAATTTCTTTGGAATGTATGCATATGCATTGTGGTTTCCTGTATTTTGGATTGACCTTGCTCTTATGGTTTTTTTTTTTTTTGGTTATTGTAACTGATTAAAATTAATTAAAAAAAAGAAATATTAACATGCCCACTGCTTCTGTTGTATGCCTCGCTATCTCTTACATATTCAGTAGGGCTCTCCTGAAAATCTGGCCTGTTTGTGGCCCTCAGTAAGTGAAGATGGACAAGTCTGGTGCCCAGCGTTTTGTCTTATTCCAAATGTATCCAATGGTTCCCAAACCTGCCCAGGGGGGTTCCACAGCCAGTTAGGTTTTCAGGCTATCCATAGCAAATATGCATGAGAGAGATTTGCATACAGTGAAGGCAATATATGCAAATCTCTTTAATAAATATTCATAGTAGATATCCTGAAAACCCAAGTGGTTGGATAGCACCCAGGACAGGTTTGGGAACCACTGAGCAAAGCTTGCAACTATCCTGCATTGTGCGAGCAGAATGATCTGAGGTATATCTGCAGATTTGGGGGGTTTTTGCACAATTTTTCTAACTTTTGAGAATTTTAAGGAGGGAATTTCCTGTAAGTTATAAATTGAGTGTAAACTCAAACTTCATGGAATGCACTGAGATTCATAATTCTACTTTTCTCCTTTTTTCCTTCTGTAGATCCTGTCTCCCCTACCCCCACCCCCTTGCATATTTGAAAAGATTAGTGTATTTGATTTTAAAACCTAGAAGCATGCTGATTTTATCTAAGAGTCTAAGCTAAACAGATCTGAGAATGGCAACGAGTGCAGGTGCAGTAGCTGTTGGGGGGCACTTACGTTGATTGACAAAAGGACAGTCACTCCTGTCGTATTGATTTACATGCCTCTCGTAGATTAGAGTTGGGTTAATATCTTCATCAGCCCTTTCACTTTTTACCATTTTACTAGTATTTGCAGGTCTTAAATGTCTGTCTTAAGGTTTCTTTGAAGAGTGATTCTATGGAGGTTGCAACAGCTTTGAACTGGACCCCTAAGATATAGCTGTGTGCTGCTGCTTTAGTTTCTTAAATGAAAATTTGCCTCACTGAAAACAGGAAACCTTGCGTGTCTTTTTTTTTCCCCATTAGGAGAGGGAAAAGTAGCAGCATGTAGTTGTGATAGTGCAGAGAGGAGATGAAAACTGGTTGTTACTAAGGGCACATTTCGGTGGATCCAAGTTTCTGAGAGTACTACACTGTGAAAATCAGGCATGTGCCAAAATTTATGCACAAGAGTGTATGCTCCCCCAAATTGGCCATAAGAACATAAGATATGCCATACTGGGTCAGACCAAGATCCATCAAGCCCAGTATCCTGTTTCCAACAGTGGCCAATCCAGGTCACAAGTACCTAGCAGTTTCCCAAAAAGGTACACAGGTTCCACAATGCTTGTACTGGGGCAACCAGTGGATATTCTGGGTCCCCTTTAGTGGTTTATGGATCTTTTCTCCAGAAACTTGTCCAAGCCTTTTTTAAACCCGGCTACATTAACAGCTTTTACTACATCCTCCGGTAGCAAATTCCAGAGTTTGATTACATGTTGAATGAAAAAATATTTTCTCTTATTAGTCTTAAATAGGTTAAACTGTAGCTTCATTGCATGCCCCCTAGTCTTTCTATGTTTTGATGGCATAAACAATCGATCTACATTTACCCATTCCACTCCATTCATTAATTTATAGACATCTATCATATCTCCCCTCAGCCATCTCTTTTCCAGGTTGAAGAGCCTTAACCTTTTTAGCCTCTCTTCATAAGGGTATCCTTCCATACTCTTTACCTTTTTGATGGCTCTTCTCTGTACCTTTTCTAATAACGCTATATCCTTTTTAAGATACGGTGACCAGAATTGCACATAATATTCAAGGTGCGGTCTCACCATGGAACGATACAGAGGCATTATAATATCCTTTGTTTTATTTTCCATTCCTTTCCTTATGATACCTAGCATTCTATTTGCTCTCTTGGCTGCCGCTGCATACTGGGTGGAGGGTTTTAACATGTTATCTACAATGACGCCTAAATCTTTTTCCTGGGTGGTGGTTGCCAATGTGGAACCTTGAATCATGTAACCATAGTTTGGCTTTTTCTTTCCTAGGTGCATAACTTTTCACTTTCCACATTAAATTTCATCTGCCATTTGGATGCCCAGTCTTCCAATTTATAAAGGTCTTCTTGCAATTTCCACAGTCCTCATGGGTTTTAACAACTTTGAATAGTTTTCTGTCATCTGCAAATTTGACTACCTCACTCGTTATTTCCATTTTCAGGTCATTTTTTAATATGTTAAAAAGCAGCAGACCCAACACAGATCCCTGGGGTACTCAACTATTCACCTTTCTCCTTTGAGAAAATTGGTCATTTAGCCCTACCCTCTACTTTCTATCTTTTAACCAGTTTCTGATCCACAATAGTACACTGCCTCCTATCCCATGACTTTTAATATATGTATATTTTTAGCATGAGGCAAAAAGCCACAGTATCTCTAGCTGCTCAGGCATTTATGAGACTCAGATATTGTGCAGAATTGAGGTCTGAGTAGATGTAGCAGGGAGTCCCAAGCTTTTCAAAGGAAGGGCCAAACAGGATATTTCAAATTTTATGAGATAGCTTGGTTTTGCTTAGTGGTAGAGTGTATGTGTGTCCCCTTGAAGTTTGCTGAGGAGGGGAGACACGTCTGGAAATGCAGGAAAGATGGACAGCAGGGGCAGGGAGGTGAGACAACTCTGTCACCCCCCCCCCCCCCCACACACCAAGAAATCCTGCCCCTTGTCTTCCCCTCTTGTTGCTGCCTGAGATATAAGGATGTGTATATGTGTGTGGCATACTTTCTCCTTTATTTTCTCTCCTGTTTTATCTCACCCTCTCACCTCTGTTCCCTCTCAGCTCCATTACCTTCCTTCCATCCCCTTTCACTCTCATCCATCCCTTCCCTCTCATTCACCATTTCTCTCCCACGAGTCCCACCCACCTACCTCACAAAAACATCTCAATCTTCCATTGGAGGGGCCTGGCCTCAACACCAATGGCTCCCTTATTGACATGGGTCAGCAACATCTCTTCTGTCGGTAAGCCTAGTTTATTTACCACCTTGTAATCAACACTGCCACTGGGGAGACCCTTCTAGCTTATCTGTCAATGTCAACACTGAAAAATGGGGTAAAAAATGACCCCTAAAAAATGTCAATGGGCTGAATTTGACTGGGGTGGGAAAAAAAGTATGGCTGGCCAAACAGTTAATCTTCCTAGCTGAGTTCAGAGACCCCCCCCCCCCCAATGTAGAGGCAATGTAGATATTTTGAAATCCAATCACAAAAGAGGTTTCAGAAAGTCCAAGATTAACATCATGTTAACACTCCAACTCAGGTCACAAAACCTATTATTTTTGTGTAAATTCTTTTTATTGATCGTGGAATTCTGCCAGTTTACCATCATCAGATAATATTGAATTAATATAACAGTAACATTGTGAAGTCTGACCATACTGAGTTAGCTGTTGTTATCCAAAGTTAAAAGATAGTTGTACAATTATACTCTTCCCACCACTATTACCTCTTTACACTTCTCATGTCCACACTTCCTACTTGGAAGTTATCATTTTACTCCGAGTCTTTTACTCTTCCACCCTTTATCTAGGAGGTGGTCCTTCTTCCTTTCAACTATTCCATCTGTCCCTAACCTTAATTCCCTGTTTTACAACCCTGCTTTCTCTACCGTTTAATATAAATCACCCCTATGGTTCTCCACACCCCCAGTGCATGCTCCACCATTGCTTATCCTCTATCATCTAGATCAACCAAACTATTTAATTTCAGCCTCCCAAGCAGAACACATTGGTCATTCTTACTCAGTGTGTCAACCTTCCCCCTCAGTATCTGGATGTGGCTAACTCCTGTCCACCCCTTCTATAGACTCTGGTCTGTCACCTCACTCCTGGCCAAGGTGGATGTATGGACCCCAGATCTTTTGGAATTTCCAGTCTTTTTGCTTTAACTGGAGGGTCATCTTATCAAACTGTATCGTTTCATTTACTTTATGCCACCAGATGGCCATTGAGGGGCCTATGGCTGTTCACCATCTCCAAGCAATCACCATCCTTGCTGCAAGCAACTTAGACTGCATTATTGCTTTCCATTTTGACCCAGGCTTTGTTATCTCACCTCTCAGTAACATCACTAAAGGGTTTAATGGAGTTGTTTCCCTTGTATTGACTGAATCTGCTGCTCCACCTTTGTCCAAAAACTCTGTATCACCGGGCATTCCCACCATAGATGATAAAATGTACCAAACCCCCCCCCCCCCCCACACACACACATTCTCGCCTGTGCCTTGGCCAGTACCTTGGGGGTTACATGTGCTCTGTGGACAATTTGCAATTGGGTTTATCTCCAGGATGTGACCAAGGTATCTCTGTATATGGCATAAATAGTCTGCTATACTCTTTCTGACATTTCTTGGTGCAACCACATCTGCCATCCCTCCTGATGTGGTGGTTGCCACGTCTCCATTTCCTGGAGTTAGAATTCATAGAGCCTAGAGGTCAGGGCCTTCGATTCCTTCCCCTTAAATAGACCCTCTTCCATTGATTTATCTTTCCTTACTAGGTGCTCTTTCACCCCTGGATGCATTATAAAGTATCAAATTTGGAAATACTGAAAATATGGCATGCGTCCTTCCATCTTCTCCTCTCCCCCTTGCATCGACAACATTGTGTCCCCTTGTAGAAAATCCAAGAAGCATACAAATCTTTTCCCTCCCAGTTTCCCCAATAGTTTCTGGTATTCATACCAGAAACTGCTATTTTTGACCATTTTGACCATTTTTGATCATTTTGACAGAGATAGAATAGTACCCTTGCATCATAGCATGTTGACCACTCTTCGTATTGCCCCTAGAAACAGGTGCCCATCCTGTAGCACCTTCTCCCCCCCCCCCTGCTCCCTCCCACCCCTGCCACTCAAAAAGAGATTGGGCACAAGGACAGCTCTTTCCAGTTCTACCCCCGACCCCCGACCTAATCTTTGCTCCAAACAACTTAAAGGAAGGAAGCCTCATCTCAGGGCCATACATCACACCGGTACCCTGGTCAGACCACCACCTAATAAAGATTAAACTACAAGTAACAGACTCAAAAAGTCAAAACAACGACCCACCCCCAACCAGGAGATTCAAAAGCTTCAACAAGGAACAGTTCACACAAGACATGCAACTACTCCTCAATGCCGAAACAATGGACATAGATGAGCAAATCTCCAAAGGGAACAACATCATTTCATCTGCCGCCAGACCACCCACCCGCAGAACACAACAGTAACACAGCACAAAACCCTGCTCCACTCCATGGTACTCCAAGGATATACGAATAGCAAAGATAGCACTAAGACGACTTGAACGCCAATGGAGACGCAACAAATCAACATCCCTACAGGAACAATACCAAACAAAACAAAAGGAATATAACTACCTCATCAACCAGCAGAAGAAAGAATACCATACTAACCTTATCATGAAGTCCACTAACAAACCCCGTGAACTCTATGAAATTGTAAAGAACCTCACCAAGGAACCATCCAACAGAAACGAACAACAAATAGACCCACAGATCTTCGCTGACCACCTCAAGAACAAATTCACTGCAACATCCAAGAACAACAGCGCATCAGTGAAATACAAGACATCCGAACCTGAACGGAGCTGGGGCACATTCGACATCCCATCGAATGAACAACTCTCCAAGATCATCACTGACCTCAACACCAGCACCGCCCCTACAGATCCCTGCCCAGTAGCCTGGATCAAAGCAACGAAAAAGGAACTAACACCAGTCGTACGGAAAATAGTAGATAACTCCCTCTCCAAGGGAACAGTGCCAAACTCCATGAAGGTAGCCACAATACGTCCAATCCCCAAGAAAACCACCCTGGCTAAAACTGACCCAGCCGCCTACAGACCCATATCAAGCTTACCATTCCTGTCCAAGATCATCGAGAAAACAGTCCACACCAGCTCCAACAACACTTCGACATTTACAATCCACTGGACCCCAATCAACACGGTTTTTGACCCAGACATGCAGTTGAAACCATACTGATCCAGCTATTTGACAGCCTTTTGAGGACAATCGACAACACCAGAATGGGCGTCGTCATGATATTCCTAGATATCTCCTCAGCTTTCGACACTGTCTGCCACACAACCCTACTAAACAGACTACAGGAGGCAGGCCTACACAGTACTACTCTGAGCTGGTTTACATCTTACCTCACCAACAGACAACTACAAGTCAAGTGTGGAACAAAGACCTCTCAACCGTTCAGAGCCACTCAAGGAGTCCCACAAGGCTCAGCTCTCTCCGCCCTGCTATTTAACATCTACGTACAACCCATATGCACCATCATCAAGGACCACAAGATTCAATACACCATATACGCAGATGACATAAAGATATACACACCAATCAAACTGGACAACCCAGGCTACTCCAACATAGCCAACTGCTTCCAACAAATGGCATCCTGGCTGCAAGAAAACAACCTATCAATAAATTACAACAAAACTGAAGCTCTATTCATCACAAGAAACCGGACATTCTCACCATCGGCCACCATCAACCTAAACAACACCATCATACCGGTAAGACAAGAAATAAAATACCTGGGAGTAATGCTCGACAAGGACCTCAACCTCCAGTCCCACATTGCAAAAGTAACAAAGAGCGCTTACATCAAAATGAGGACAGTCAGAAGGCTCAAACCCATCCTCGCCCATGAACACTTCCGAACAGTCTGTCAAGCCATCATCACTCCAACCCTAGACTATTGTAATCACATCTACCAAGGACTACCTAAAAAGACAATAAAACCACTACAGCTAGCACAAAACACAGCCGCACGACTCACGACAGATCACACAATTCACGATCACATCACCCCATACTGTACCACCTACACTGGCTCCCAATCAGCTCCAGAATGCAATTCAAAGTACTTCTACACATATTTAAAATAATACACAACCTATCAGCAGACAGCCTACGCCCTCTCATAAAAACCGATGACAACAGGAGACCAAGAAGAAAAGGAACCTCAGACACCATCAGAACACCAAAAGAATTTGCTAAAACAAGGCTGGCCACATCAAGGAGGGCACTCTCCCTGGCAGCACCCGCTATATGGAACTCTCTCCCAGACCACATAAGATCAACCAAGAATCTCAAGGACTTCAGAAAACTTCTTAAGACTGATCTATTTACAGTACATTTCAAGGACCTCACATAAATTTTCTACCTCAAGACATTACAGGATCACGATCCTACCTCCAAGACATTACAGAATCTCAATCCTAGCACGCCTCTCAAACAGCCCCATTTTGTATATATGTATATAGCTCATTATGTAAATAGTTCACCGATATAATCTAACGCACTGCCCCACACACTACACTTCTCAGTTCTCACACTGCATGCTACAAACCACACTTTATTATTGATTTTGATTGATGTGCCACACCGCCTTGATTTAACGATAAGGCGGTATACTAAATCCTTCTAAATAAATAAAATACCCATTGGGTCGAATCCATCCTTGTGTAATGCCGCCTTATTGCCTGCAAACCTGCGGCCCTATAGTACCATTTCAGCGAAGGGAAACCTATCCCTCCCTGTTCCTTTGACCTGCTCAGCCTTTGCACCCCGATGCAAGCTTTTTTCTTACCCCATGTGAATCTTATCAAATGGGCCTCCCACTTCGCCAGAAAGGATAGTGGGATGGCAATCAGCAGCTGATTAAAGAGAAAATGAAATCTGGGAATTACATTCATTTTTAAGGTCGCTGCCCTCCTCATCCAACTCAGGTGGAGTGTCTCCCACCTTTCCAGATCCACCCGCCGCCTTTGAAACAGGGGGGGAATAGTTAAGTCAAAAAAGATCCGCGGGATTTGGGGAAATAAAGACCCCCAGATTCTTGATCGCTCCTTCAGCCCAATGAAACGAGGAGTCTGGAATTTCCTTCTATCTTAACCCACCCAGTGCCATTGCCTCTATTTTGGCTTCGTTAACTTTGAAACTGGAGAGTTTGGCAAAACCCCTGAGCTTTTCTATTAGTGCTGGTAGGAATTCTCTAGGGTTGGAAATAAATATTAGGGTTTCAGCTGCATAAAGTAAAATCTTATGTTCTACCCGCTCTGCTTTCACCACTGGCTTGATGGTGATGTTTTGTCGCAACCTTGCTGCAAACGGTTCTATCACTATTGTGAAGAGCATTGGTGATAATGGGCACCCCTGCCTGGTTCCCTTGTACAGTCTAAAGACTTCTGACCATTCCCCAATCACCAGACTCTAGCCTTGGGAGCCTGGTATAGTGCTTGAACCCCTCTACTGAACCGTTCTCTGAGGTTAAACTTGTGCATCATTTCATGATGGAACCCCCACTCCACCCAGTCAAATGCCTTTTCTGCATTCAGTGTTATGCATACAGCCTTTTGCTTTCATTGCTTGACCGGGTGGATTAGATCAACTGCCCTTCGGATGTTGTCTGAAATGTTTCTGCCCCTTATGAACCCTGTTTGGTTAGCCTGTATCAGTTTGGGAAGCACTCTTCCCAACCTCAGTGCCATTACCTTGACAAATAGTTTGGCATCACTGATTATCAATGCTATCAGGCAGTAATTCCCACACTGATCCGGCGGTCTCCTAGCTTTTGGCAACAGAATCAGGTTGGCCAGTGCCATCGATCCAGTAGTGGTTGCTCATTTAGTGCCCCAGTGAGCAGGCATGCCATGAGTGGGGCTTCCTCCTCCTTCGGGGTATGGTAATATTCGGCTATGAAACCATCTTCTCCTGCCACCTTCCCCTTGGAAAAAGTCTTTATGCCCTTTCTACCTCTTCCACTGTCACCGGGCATCTCAAGGCCTCTGCCTCTTCCTCCTCTAATCTAGGGAGGTCCATGCTATCCAGATATTGCTCAATGTGTTCAGGCCACAGGTTCACCTCACTTGCATACAAGGAGGCATAATATTTTCTAAATTCCTCACAAATCCCTTCATTTGAATATACCCTCTCTTCCCCTCTTCCCCTCTTTTGCTCTCTGCCACTAGCCGCGACGCTCTCTGCTTCCTTAACTGCCATGCGAGTAATTTCCCCGCCTTATTCCCTCTTTCCATGTACTTTCTCTTAGTTAACTGCAGGAGGTGTACCATCCTTCCTGTGTCCAGCACCATCAATTGTTCCTGGGCAGCCAAAAGACGCTGATTTATCCTCTCTCTCCCCGTTCTTGCATGCTCTGCCTGAAGCTCTGCTATGATCTTTGCTGGTCATTGCATTTCGGCTTCTTTTCCCTTTCTTCTCTCGGCTGATAGTTGGATGAGCATGCTCCTCATGTATGAGTTCCCTGTGTCCCATAATGTCCCGTCCTCTACATCCCCTGTATCATTGTACATTAAATAGTCATTCCATGCTTGACGGAGTTTTTTTACCATGGCCTCTGACTGGAGCAATGAATTGTTCATTCTCCTTCTCTCTTCCCTTTTGGGCTCCATTGTCCAGTTATCATTCTGTGATCAGCTATGGTGATCAGGTGTATATCTGTACTACCCACTACTCCTTGTTGGCTGTGCTTCCCCAAACTATTAAAGTAAGTCTTCGAGTGTGCAGCATAGCATATAAATTCCTTATTTACCTGTGCTCTCCTTGCCATATGTCAAACAGGTCCCACTGCTGCATAGACTTCCACAGCTCTTTCCCCTCCTTATTATGCACCTTTCTTTGGAAATGAGTACAATCGGCCTCCCCACCACATAGTTCATATCCCCCAATACTATCCAATCCCCCTTCGCCTCCTTCTCAAACTCTCATGCATTACCATACCCTGAAGGAGGAGGGCCCCTTGATAAAACAACCTTTTTGGCCCATATAGGTTCAGCAGCAACACTTCGTGCACATCCACTGTACCTATTATCCACACTATTCTCCCCTGGCTATCCCCTCCTGTGGCATTCGGGACAAACGGCAGACGCTTATGCATCAATATGGCCACTCTTCTCTTTTTGGAGTAGTAGGCCAAGCATAACATTAGATTATACCACATACTCCTCAGTTTATCATGTTCCCCTCTGGTTAAATGTGTCTCCTGGAGACATGCTATGTCAGTATGCATTTTGGCCAGGTATGTGAGGATTCTCTTCCTTTTAGCTGGGCTGTGGATCCTTCTAATATTGATTGAGGCTATCTTAAACTCCCCCACGACTCATAACTTCCTTACAGATTTTATCTACCCTCCATACTTTCCTTTCCCCACCTTTCCAGCCTCCCTTCTCACCTTTTATCCCCTCCTGTGACTACACTGACCATAACTACAACAGCCAACCAACCACCCTCCCCCCAACTCCTCAACTCCCAATCATACATAGTAACATAGTAAATGACGGCAGATAAAGACCAGTATGGTCCATCCAGTCTGCCCAGCAATACGGCAAGAGTAGGTGCACCTATCGCTCTGTGCAGGCCACCCCTCCCCATGTCCTATACATTAACAACAATCCACAATTTATGCTTTTTAGGACTTCCTTGGCCCATACCATTCTCCATGCGCTTCTGTTCCCCTCGCCCTCCCACCACCCACCTTGTCACCTACTCATTCCCCTCTCTTCCTTTGCCCTAGTCAGTATAACAAAAAAAACATTTTCCCTTAATCCCTACATAGAAATATGGGCTCAGGAAAGCTTATTGCGATAGTTTTCCTTTTACATAAAACACCCCTCCCCACCCTGTCCATCTACCAAGTCACCCATTTTTCTCACCACCTGACCATTTTAGTTTATTAGTCCTGAGAGATTGCGATACTCTGTTGTCTGCCGCTTCTTGTCAGTGTTCTACACTTAGGGGTATGTTTACTAAACTGTGGTAATGTCATTCACGTTAGGTTCCGCGGTAAAAGTACAGATGCCCATATAAAGGCGTGGGCGGTGCATCGTTACAGCAAGCCATATCAGCCAACGCATGTTACAAACTAACGCGCGTTACAAGGCGCCTCATAAGGCACCTTACAAGGCACCTTGTAAGGTGCCTAGTAAGGTGCCTTGTTAGGTGCCTTGTTAGGTGCCCTATAAGGTGCCTCATAAGGCGCTTTGTAAGGTGCCCTATACCAGTGATGGCTAACCTTTTTGAGCCCGAGTGCCCAAACTGCCGCACAAAACCAAAGAATTTCCTCAAAGTGCCAGCACGTCAATTAAACCTCAGCTCAGTTACACATGCAGAACATAGACCATCACCAAACAAGGAATCACAATTTAGAAACAGGAAGGCAATAATTAAACTGGGAACCCCAAAAGCCAAACTTGGAATGTACAACACTGTAGAAATAAAACTATAAATTAATTTCCTCTTGTACCAAACAAAGCACAGACGTTAATGATGCACATTTCCCAGAGGTTTCATATTCCAGTTAATAAATTCAAAATAAAGAGATATCTTTCTACCTTTTGTGCATTTTTTTTTCAGTTGCAATTGCTCCAGCCACTTTCTTCTGGTTTCTTCATGTTTTCTGCTAACTCTCCATCGTCTGCTGTCCATTTGTTCTTTCTTCTCTCTTCTAGTCTTTTTTTCCATTCTCTCTCTCTACATCTGCTTTAACATACTAATCTTTCTCCTTTTGCTCTTTCCTCATTCCTATTTCATCCACACAAATTTTACCGCTCCATCCTCAATCCCCACTTACTCTCCCAATACCCGGCCAATTGTAGATTTTTCATTCCTCCCACACAAAATATTTTTCCCCCTCTCCATTTTACTCTCCCAGCCCCATCCCATTCTAATCCTCCCCCAACATCAGCTCCCTTCTAGTTCCAGTCTCACCCAGCATCCATTCCTTTCTAGTCCCTGCATCAGCCCATTTCCAGTCCTAGCCCCCCATCAACCCATTTCCAGTCCTAGCTCCCCCATCCATTTTCAGTCTGAGTCCCTTCATCAGCTCATTTCCAATCCTAGCCCCCCATCAGCCCATTTCTAGTCATTTCCTAGCCCCATCATCAGCCCATGTCAAATCATAGCTCCCCTCCACTCAGTACAATTCCAGTCCAAGCCCCCCCCCATGAGCCTACTTCCAGTTCTAGCCCCTCCATGAGTCCATTTCAATTCAAGCCCCCACCACAGCCCTTTTCCAATCTTAGCTCCCCCCAACAGCCCATTTCCAGTCCTATCCTAGCTGCTCCATCAGCCCATTTTCAGTCCTAGCTCCCTTCCCTCACAGCCCATTTCCATTCCAAGCTCCCTCCCCATCAGCTATTTGCAGTTCAAGCCTCCCCTTCCACTCAGCCCATTTCCAGTCATAGCAACCCCCCAACCCATTACCAGTCCTAGCCCCCCATCAACCCACTTCCAGTCCTAAACCCCCATCACCCCATTTTCAGTTTAAGCCCCCCCTATAACCCATTACCAGTCCTAACCCCCCATCACCCCATTTCCAGACATCCCCCATCAGCCCAAAGCCCATTACCAGTCTTAACCCCCCCATAGCCCATTATCAGTCCTAACCCCCCCATAGCCCATTATCAGTCCTAACCCCCCCATAGCCCATTACCAGTCTTAACCCCATCAGCCCATTTCCTGTCAGCCCCCCACAGCCCATTGCCAGTCCTAAACCCCCCCCCATCAGCCCACAGCCCATTACCAGTCCTAACCACATCAGCCCACCTCAAGTCCTAACCCCTCCCCATCAGTCCATTTCCTGTCCTAGCCCCCCCCCTTAGCCCATTATCAGTCCTAACCCCCCCCATAGCCCATTAGCAGTTCTAACCCCCCATCACCTCATTTCCAGACAGCCCCCCATCAGCCCACAGCCCATTACCAGTCTTAACCCCCCCATAGCACATTACTAGTTCTAACCCCCACAACAGCCCACAGCCCATCCAGTCCTAACCCCTCCCCATCAGCCCATTTCCTGTCCTAGCCCCCCCCCCATAGCCCATTATCAGTCCTAACCCCCCATCACCCCATTTCCAGACAGCCCCCATCAGCCCACAGCCCATTAGCAGTCCTACCCCCTTAGGCCATTAGCAGTCCTACCCCCCCCAGCCCATTAGCAGTCCTACCCGCTACCCCCCCCCCCTAGCCCATTAGCAGTCCTACCCCCCCCAGCCCATTAGCAGTCCTAACCCCCCCCCATGGCATATTAAAAAAAAAAAAAAAAAGCTGGCTTTGGTTGCTGCCGCTGCCGCGGCAGAATGCAATGTCCCGCGGGGCCCCCTCCGCCCGCTAAGCCCCTCTGCAAGGGCTTTCAGATTCGCGAGGGAGAGCTTCTCCCTCGCGTCTCTGTTAAGCCCGCAGGGGCTAATGGGAAATGTCCCATCAGTCCCTCGCGTCTAAAGGGGCTGATGGGAAATTTCCCATTAGCCCCTGCGGGCTTAACAGAGACGCGAGGGAGACGCTCTCCCTCGCGAATCTGAAAGCCCTTGCAGAGGGGCTTAGCGGGCGGAGGGGGCCCCGCGGGACACTGCACTCTGCAGCTGCCGTGTCCGCGGCAGCAGCCAGAGCCAGCTTTTTCTTTTTTGCGGACCTACCCGCGTGCCAGCTGCAAGGCCTTCGCGTGCCACAGCTGGCACGCGTGCCATAGGTTCACCATCGCTGCCCTATACAGTAGGGCTCCTTAGGCTAAGAGCCGTATTAGGCACCCCTGGACAAGGCACCTTAGAAGGCACCCTGGGTTACAGAACCATAGTTTAAGGTGGCCTAACAAGGTTATGGTGCCCTAGGTTGGTGTGGCCTAAGGGCTGCAAGATGCTTCAGAATGACATGCATGACCTGTGCGGAACAGAGACAGATGTAGCCCTAACACTAGATAGAGCACCGAGGAAAGGCAATGAACAGGTGAGTGAAGGAGGGAGAGCTGGGAGCCGCTGGACCTGTCATATCTGAGGGCATCCCATGTGGCTGTCAATACTGATGACAAACATGGTGGGGGCAACTGTACCACAGCACAGGGTGTTGGCAATGTAAAGTACTGGAAAGACAGTTGGTGGCAGACGATGGGAATACCTGTACCCCAGTGGAGGCAGAGGTGGCAGGATAGTTACAATGATGGGTGGACAGAGGAGTGGTAGTGCCATGCAGATCAGGCACAGGCGAGGCAAGCATGAAGAGGTGCAATGAAGGAAAGGGTACCAGTGCAGGACATGGGGTGGCAGCCCGCACAGGAAGACAGGACTCTACAGAGCTGACAGACGCAGATAGACGGACCGAGGAAATGTGGGCAGTTGTGGCGAGGGTATTATTGGCTGGCAGCACAAATGTGCAAAAATATGACTGTTACAGGCATGCACACTATTTGTGCAGGACAGGCATGAGAGGAGGGAACATTGAGGACTCAAACCCATGAACACTGCCAAGAATGGCATTGCATTAACCAGTTGGCTATACCTCTGTGGTATATGTCACAGCAATGGCTGGGTACATTAGGACTGCAGGTCACTGCACAAACCCTTGGGTTTATATCGTGAGAGACTTCCTGATGACTGCAACATTGCCCCAGCTGCCGTCTTTGAAGTTTCACTAATTTGTTGGGTGGCCAATTCGGCCTCCAAATATCTCTCGGTTAATACAATAGCTTCTTCAGTGGTCTGGCAGTTCTGCAGTATAAGGAAACTCTGCACGTTTTTAGGCACTGCAGACATGAATTGTTCTAACACGACAACATCCACTATTGAGTCAACAGTGTTTTCCTCAGGCCTTAACCATTTTAATGCTAACCTTTTAAGTCTGTGACCTAAAGCTTTTGGCGTCTCGCCAGCTTTAAGACGACTAGCTCATAGCATGCGATTATACACAAAGGCAAAAACACAAGCCACCTACATCTACCTGGTCCACCCTAGCTAACAGTTGCCAGGCACTGACCTGACATCCCCCCAGCCAACCCTCCCCCAAGCAGAAGGGACATAATATTGGTAGGCGGTGATGGGGGGATGTGAGGATGCCCATGTATGCCTCCCCACTCCATACACCGCTCCCTAGGTGACAGCCTACCCACACAGTGGATGGCCTGGGACTGCGCACTACAAGCACCGACAGCATATGGTCATGTCAGCATGGCAGGGGGGTGTGCCCGTGCTGGAGGGGGCCATGGCACCTGCCTGCAGTGGACCTAGGCCATGCTCTCTACCAGTACGTGGTGTGCAGTGCAACATAAAAGTTCTGGCTGAGGAAAAGTACATGTAGCTCCAGAAACCATTATGCATGTGTAGTGCAGTCTACACAGCCAGTGTGTCCAAAAGCAGAAGGTCACAGGTTCAAGTCCCAGCTGTGGATACTGCAGAGCATGTCCCTGTATTTTACCCTACAATGCAGATACAACAGCAACATGTGCAAAGCCCAAAGCAGCGGCGAACAGGGGTACAAACACCCACTCACACAAGCTCCATAATCCAAAGCTGCATGGAGAGTCAGGCTGTTGGCCCCAGCACGGAGCTGCAGTTATTACCAGAGCACTACTATTACCTCCTGCACAGTTTATCAATCTCAGCACTGTGATCAGGACCAGTGTGGCGGGCAGGGTTGCCAACCACCCCTATCTTTGCACAATGCTGCAATAGGAGTGTGTGTGTGTGTGTGTATGTCTGTCCATTGTTTTGTGGCTGCCCACACCTCACTGGGTCCACAATGTCCCACTGTTACCAGCGTTAGCCTGAATATGTGCATAATGAGGAACAAGTTATTGTGGGTATGGCACGGACAGGGCGGATTGGTCAGGATGCATCTTCACAGGGTGTGGGGCAATGGCTGGGACACTGTAGTGCCCAACCACTGCCTGCATTGACATGGTGGCCACAGCATGTCAAGCTGGGGGGGGGGGGGTCACTCTCACTCTGACCAAGGTATGATAAGGAAAGGAATGGAAAATAAAACAAAAGATATTATAATGCCTCTATATCGTTCCATGGTGAGACCGCACCTTGAATATTGTGTGCAATTCTGGTCGCCATATCTTAAAAAGGATATAGCAATTTTAGAAAAGGTTCAGAGAAGAGCCACCAAAATGGTAAAGGGGATGGAAGGCTACTCCTATGAAGAAAGGCTAAAAAGGTTGGGGCTCTTTAACCTGGAAAAGAGACGGCTGAGGGGAGATATGATAGAAGTCTATAAATTAATGAACGGAGTGGAACGGGTAAACGTAGATCGATTGTTTACCTTATCAGAATATAGAAAGACTAGGGGACATGCAATGAAGCTACAGGGTAAACTATTTAAGACTAATAAAAGAAAATATTTTTTCACTCAACGTGTAATCAAACTCTGGAATTTGTTACCGGAGGATGTAGTAAAGGCTGTTAGTGTAGCTGGGTTTAAAAAGGTTTGGACAAGTTCCTGGAGGAAAGGTCCATAAACCATTATTAAGAAGGGACCCGGATATCAATGCTTGAACCAATACAAGCATTGTGGAACCTGTGTCCCTTGGGGAAACTGCTAGGTACGTATGACCTAGATTGGCCACTGTTGGAAACAGAATACTGGGCTTGATGGACCTTGGTCTGACCCAGTATGGCATATCTTATGTTCTTATGTTCTTATGACCGAGCAGTGACCATTGCATGTCTATGTTCCCACATAGTGCCACAGGTTGTTTGTTTCCAGTGATATCTGTGTGTTCCCAGTGCTGGGCCCAATCACTGAGATATCTGCTTGGTGCACATAGTTTCTCTGTGTGCATGCACTATGGACTGGCTAGTAGATCATCTGCAGTTAGACTGTGCATGGTTTAAACACCTTGTAGGGTGCTGCAGGTGCAGTCTGACTGTGCCGTCTGCTGGTGAATGGCAGATGATGGTGTGAGGCAGTTGAGGCTTTCCAGATCTAACCCCAGCATTACTGCTTGTCTGCCACTGAGCCCAGTTGCAGGTATGGCTGTGGCCCACTAGCCATGGAAGTCTGTCTTATACTAGCAGGATGGAGGTTGCTTTAGCAGGGCTCAGGCACCTGTCCCTTACCTACAAAAAGAGTGATTGTGGGCCCTTTGGGGTATATAGTGTATACTACTTTGACCTGTAGAGGCACTGCTACACAAACCTCATGCAAGTCTAGAAAACCCTCTGCCCTGATAACTAGTGCTCGTGTCAGTCAGACCCTATCACTGGGTATTTATTTATTTGACAAGTTTTGTATACCACTTTTTCCTTCAATCAAAGCGGTTACATCACATTACAAGGACATACAAACCACTTTATCTTACATCAAAGCAGTAGATACATAAAACAGAAAATGACATGACATGACATACATTAAGTTACATTTAACATAAGGTAGAGTAATACCTCTATACAGAATGGAAGAACATCATATATTCCGGAGGGAGAAGATGTTTCGTTAGACTCACATGGTCCTATGCCTTAAAACAGCAGCAAAAAGGAAGTAATACAGAGGTAGATATCTTACCGCTGAGGAGTATGATATTGATGTCATAGTGAATACTCCTATTGTCCAAGTGTTATAGCACTTGAATCACATTTATTAGTCTTCATTTTTGCCACGGCCCTATGCCTAAGGGCCATGCCAAAAGGCCCTCTGGTGAGGCCCTCAGGCACAGCACACCCCTCTAGTGGCAGTTAAAGGCAGTTGTTTCAGCAATACGATTGGCAGACTGGGGAAGTGAGGAGGGTATGCACTAATCTGGGTGGTGTCTGGTCACAGAGGGCCACATGTGACTGCAGAATACAGATGGACACCAAATTACCTTCAGAAGCACTGCAAGCAACACCTGTCACACACTGGTAGTGATGGGGATGTACAGCAGGACCTATCACTAGCACCACATGTACTGCGGACCTAGTGCTGGGCACCCATCCTAACCCTCATGGTGAACACAGAACCTGCACAATGGCATGGTCTGTAGCTACTCTGTGCCAGTATCACGCACTGTCAGTTTGTCTTTCCAAGCTGAGGTACCAGAGAGGTGCAGACCCCCATTTGGTGATCAGCTGTAGACAGCTATTCAGCATGTGCATTGCATCATGGGTACTGGTGGGGTTACCCTATCCTGGCACTCAGAGCAGACACTTTGTGCGGTGACCTGCAGTCCTTCTGTACCCAGCCATTGCTGTGAGATACACCATGGAGGTATAGCCTACTGGTTAGTACAATGCTGTTCTCGGCAGTGTTCATGGGTTTGATTCCTTATTGTTCCCTCCTTTCATGCCTGTCCTACTCAAATAGCTTGCATGCCTGTAAAAGTCATATTTTTGCAGATCTATGCTGCCAGCCCATAATACCCTCGCCACAGTTGCCAGCCATCCTTCTGTGCTTCTATCTGCATCTGTCAGCTGTGTAGAGTCCTGTCTGCCTATGCAGGCTGCCACCCCATGTCCTGCACTGCTACCCTTTCCTGCATTGCACCTCTTCATGCTTGCCTCGCCTGTGCCTGAGCTGCATGGCACCACCACTCCTCTGTCCACCCATCATTGTAACTATCCTGCCACCTCCGCCTCCACTGGGGAACACGTATTCCCATCGTCTGCCACCCAATGTCTTTCCAGTACTTTACATTGCCAGCACCCTGTGCTGTGGTACAGTTGCCCCCACCATGTTTGTCAACAGTACTGGCAGCCACATGGGATGCCCCCAGATATGGCAGGTCCAGCAGCTCCCAGCTCTCCCTCCTTCACTCACCTGTTCATTGCCTTTCCTCGGTGCTCTATCTAGTGTTAGGGCTACATCTGTCTCTGTGGCTCACAGGTCATGCATGTCATCCTGAAGCACCTTGCAGCCCTTAGGGCACACTAACCTAGGGCACTGTAACCTTGTTAGGCCACCTTAACCTATGGTTCTCTAACTCAGGGTGCCTTCTAAGGTGCCTTGTCCAGGGGTGCCTAATACAGCACTTAGACTAAGGAGCCCTATAGGGCGCCTTACAAAGCACCTTATGAGGCACCTTACAAGGCACCTAACAAGGCACCTTACAAGGCACCTAACCAGGCATCTTAGAAGGCACCTAACAAGGCACCTTATGAGGAACCTAACAAGGCACCTTATAAGGCACCTTACTTATAAGGCACCTTACAACCACCACCTGCATGGACAGGGTGGCCACAGAATGTCACGCTGGGGAGGAGGGGCACTCTCACTCTGACCGAGCAGTGACCATGGCATGTCTGTGTTCCCACATAGTGCCACAGATTATTTGTTTCCAGTGATACCTGTGTGTTCCTGGTTCTGGGGCCCAATTGCAGAGATACCTGCTTGGTGTCTGTGCTGTGCATTCCACCTCTGGGTGCACAGGGTTCTCCTGTGAGTATGCACTATGGACTGGTTAGTGGGTTGTCTGCAGTTTGCCTGTGCATGGTGGGAACACCTTGTAGGGTGCTGCAGGTGCAGACTGACTGTGCTGTCTGTTGATGACTGGCAGACTGTGGCGTGGGGCAGTTGAGCCTTCCCCTGCCTACCCCAAGCATCACTGCTGGTCTGCAATGGTCACAGGTATGGCACTGGCACAGCAGCCCTGGAGGGCTGTCATCTGCCAGCAGGACTGTGGTTGTAGGTACTACAGCCATTCTGCAGGGTGCAGGCACCTGTCCCACCACAACCTCATCTACAAAAGGGGTGATTGATGCCCCTTGGGGTATATAGTGCATATTACTTAGACCCATAGTGGCAGTGCTACATAACCCTCATGCGAGTCTAGGCGCCCCCACTTCCCTAATAACAGGTACCCATGGCAGCCAGACCATAACACTGGGTATGCACTAATCTGGATGGTGTCTGGTCTTATAGGGCTACATGTGACTGCAGAACACTGCTGGGAACACCTGTCACAGACTGGCAGTGATGGGGATGTGCAGCAGGACCTATCTCTAGCACCACATGTACTGTGGACCTAGTGCTGGGTGCTCATCCTATCCCTCAGGGTGCATACGGAACCTGCACAATGGCATGGTCTGTAGCTACTCTGTGCCAGTATCACGCACAGTCAGTCCGTCTTACCACACTGCAGTACCAGAGAGGTGCAGACCCCATTTGGTGGTCAGCTGTAGGCCGCTATTCTGCATGTGCAATGCATCATGGGTGCTGGTGGGGTTACTTTATCCTGGCACACAGAGCAGACGGTTTGTGCAGTGACCTGCAGTCCTTCTGTACCCAGCCATTGCTATACAGCAAGCCATAGAGGTATAGCCTACTGGTTAGTATACTGACATTCTAGGTCGAGGTCATGGGTTCAATTCCTCATTGTTCCCTCCTGTCCAAGGCAGATATTTTGCTTGCCTGTGACAGTCATATCTTTGCAGATCCGTGCTGCCAGCCCATAGTACCCTCACCACAGTTGCCAATGATCCTTATAAGGCTCCTAATTAGGCACAGTAGAAGGTACGTTACAAGGCACCTTATTAAGCACAGTACAAGGCACGTTAGAAGGCACGTTAGAAGGCATGTTACAAGGCACCTTATTAGGCACAGTACAAGGCACGTTAAGGCACGTGCCTTGTACTGTGCCTAATAAGGTGCCTTGTAACATGCCTTATAACGTGCCTTATAACGCACGTTACCTGACATGGCTTGCCATAATGATGCTCCGCCCACTCCCTTATATGGGCACCGCGGAACATAACGCAGGTTACGTTAACGCAGTTTAGTAAACATACCCCAAAGTATGTGCTGCCATATTGACAGCCAGTTGTAGAGGATGAACTGCTACTTTTGGTAGGCCTTGGAATATGATGTTGCAGAAATCCAGGTGGGCGAAAATAAGGGTTTGAAGGACTATACTAAAATCTTGCAGGTTTAAGAGAGGTTTAAGGTGCTGCATTGTCCTGATATTGCGGAAGGTTTGTCGTGTAAGGATTACTTCTTTGCGGATGATACCAAAATCTGCAATAGAGTAGACATCCAGGAAGGAATAGATAAGATGAGGAGGGATTTTGCTAAGCTTGAAGAATGGTCGAGAATTTGGGAGCTGAAATTTAATGCCAAAAAATGCAGGGTCATGCATTTGGGCTGCAAAAATCCAAAGGAGCAGTACAGTGTGGGCGGTGAAGTACTTCTGTCCATGAAAGAAGAGTGGGACCTGGGCATGATTTGTGATGATCTTAAAGTGGCTAAATAGGTAGAAAGCCAGAAGGATGCTTGGGTGCATAGGGAGAGGAATGGCTAGCAGAAAAAAGGAGGTGATAATGCCTCTGTATAAGTCTTTGGTGCGACCTCATTTGGAGTATAGTGTGCAATTCTAGAGACCACACCTTCAAAAGGATATAAACAGGATGGAATTGGTGCAGAGGGTGGCTACTAAAATGGTTAGTGGTCTTCATTATAAAGCATTTGGGGACAGACTTAAAGATCTTAATATGTACATGTTAGAGGAAAAGTGGGAAAGAGGAGATATGATAAGAGACATTTAAATACCTCTGTTGCATAAATGCACAAAAGGAGAGCCTCTTTCAATTGAAAGCAAGCTCTGCTACGAGGGGACATAAGATGAGGGTGAAAGAGGATAGACTCAGGAGTAATATGCAGAAATATTTCTTTATGGAAAGAGTGGTAGATGCATGGAATAATCTCCCAGTGGAGGTAGTTGAGATGAGGACAGTATCTGAATTCAAAAAAGCATGGGACAAACACAGAAGATCAATAAAGGAAAAAGGGGGACTATTGTAGTTGATATGGTAGGGCAGACTGAATAGGCCTTGTGGTCTTTTTCTGCCTTCATGTTTCAATGTTTGAAATCTAGTTTAAGCTTTCACTTTGAAATTTACCATGGTTGTAAAGTACCCACAGACTATTTTACCAGCTTTTTCTTATGGAAAGTATATATGGAGTTAGCAGGTTTACAAGTGCACAGCTTTAATGTGAGACAGTGCCATTTCTCCATCCTCCATTCAGACTTGGACATGGCTGTTTGTGGCACGAGGTCAGAAGACACATGACAGTATGTTTCTCAGTAGGCTGGCAGCAGCTATATAGTAAGGGAAAGGAGAATGGGACGTCTGTGTCTGAGACAAATGAAATAGATATATTTGTATCTATGGAAATGGAAGTGTGCATTTGTGGGAATGTGTGGTGTGGGAGGGTGTCTGGGAGGACAAGTTGTGCAGTTGTTTGGCGAGTTTTCGGGTACATGTTGGTACCAATGACATAGGAAAATGTGGTAGGGAGGTTCTGGAGGCTAAATTTAGGCTTTTAGGTAGGAAGTTGAAATCCAGAACTTCCAGGGTAGCGTTCTCAGAAATGCTTCCCGTTCCACGCGCAGGACCCAAAAGGCAGGCAGAGCTCCGGAGTCTCAATGCGTGGATAAGACAATGGTACAGAGATGAGGGTTTTGGATTTGTTAGGAACTGGGGAACATTCTGTGGAAAGGAGGGGCTCTTCCGAAGGGATGGGCTTCACCTTAACCGGGATGGAACCAGGGTGCTGGCATTAACCTTTAAAAAGGAGATAGAGCAGCTTTTAAACTAGATAATAGGGGAAAGCCGACAGTTGCCCAAGAGCGCATGGTTTGGAAGAATGTATCCTTGATGGATACTACCAAAAGCAGAGAGGTTCCAAAAAAGAGTAAAGTAGCCCAAATGCCCTCGCGTATGGAGCAGACAGAGCTTAAAGATCCCAAATTACCCATGCCTACCAATAGCCAGATTCATATGAATAAAATACAGTCTCTAAAATGCTTGTATGCAAATGCTAGAAGTCTAAAAAATAAGATGGGAGAGTTAGAATATATAGCACTAAATGAGAGGTTAGATATGATTGGAATATCAGAGACATGGTGGAAGGAGGACAACCAGTGGGACACTGTGATACTTGGGTACAAACTATATCGTAATGATAGAGCTGATCAAATTGGTGGAGGGGTTGCGCTCTATGTTAGAGAGGGCATTGAGTCAGAAAGGATTTGCAGGAAACAAAATTTGCTGTAGAATCTCTATGGATTGAAATTCTACGTAAAAAGGGGAAGGTGATGGCAGTGCAGGTGTACTATCGACCGCCTGGCCAGAGTAAACAAATGGATGATGAAATGCTCAAAGAAATCAACGAAGCTAACAAACGTTACAGCGTAGTAATAATAATGGGTGATTTCAATTACCCCGGTATCGACTTGGTCAGTGTCATGGCAGGACATGCTAGGGAGATAAAGTTCCTAGATGAAATAAATGACTGTTTCTTGGAGAAGCTGGTTCATGAACCGACCAGATGGGAAGCCATATTAGACCTAGTCCTTAGTGGAACACGAGATCTAGTGCAAGAGATAAGGGTGTTGGGGCCACTTGGCAATAGTGATCATAGCATGATCACATTTGATTTAATTAGTGGAGGAAGGTTAATAAGGAAATCCACAGTGCTACGGTTTAACGTTCGAAAGGGAGACTATGATAAAATGAGGAAAACAGTTAAGAAAAAACTAAAAGGAGCAGTTGCAAAGGTTAAAGACTTATATCAAGCTTGGGTGGTGTTGAAAAATACTATCTTGGAAGCCCAGACCAGCTGTATTCCATGATTTAAGAAAAGTGGAAGGAAGTCCAAAAAACTGCCAGCATGGTTTAAAGGTGAGGTCAGAGAGGCTGTTGTTGCCAAAAAAGTAACTTTCAGGAAATGGAAAAAAGAGCCAAACGACGAAACCTGGAAACAGCACAAGCACTGGCAAGTCAAATTGATAAGGCGGGCAAAGGGAGAATTTGAGAAGAAGCTTGCTGTGGAAGCAAAAACACGAAATAAAGACTTTTTCAAGTACATTTGTAGCAAAAAACCTGTGAGAGAATCAGTTGGTCCATTAGATGATAGAGGGATTAAAGGGGCACTAAGAGGCGACAAGGCGATAGTGAAGAGACTGAATGAATTCTTTGCTTCGGTCTTTACTGAGGAAGATGTAGGGATGTTACCCATAACTGAAATGGTATTTAAAGGTGCGGAAGAATTGAAGGAAATATTGATACATTGGGAAGATGTATTACAACTATTAGATAAACTGAAGAGTAGCAAATAACCTGGGCCGGATGGTATACATCCAAGGGTGTTGAAAGAACTGAAATATGAGCTTGCAGACCTGCTATTAGTAATCTGTGAACTTTCATTAAAATCATCTGTAATACCTGAAGATTGGAGGATCGCCAATGTAATGCCAATTTTAAAAAGGGTTCCAGGGGTGATCCGGGAAACTACAGACCGGTGAGCCTGACGTCAGTACCGGGAAAAATGGTAGAAACCATCATAAAGAACAAAATTACTCAACATTGTAGATAGTCATGACCTAATGGGAGACAGCCAAAATGGCTTTAGACAAGAAAGGTCTTGTCTTACTAATCTGTTATGTTTTTTTGAAGGTGTGAATAAACAGGTGGACAAAGGTGAGTCAGTTGATATAGTGTATCTGGACTTTCAGAAAGCCTTTGACAAGGTCCCTCATCAGAGACTTTTGGCAAAACTAAAGAGTCATGGGATAGGAGGCAGTGTACTATTGTGGATCAGAAACTGGTTAAAAGAAAGCAGAGGGTAGGGCTAAATGGCCAATTTTCCCAATGGAGAAAGGTGAATAGTGGTGTACCCCAGGGATCTGTGCTGGGTCTGCTGCTTTTTGACATATTCGTAAATGACCTGGAAAAGGGAATAACGAGTGAGGTTATCAAATTTGCAGATGACACAAAACTATTTAAAGTTGTTAAAACCCAAGAAGATTGTGGAAAATTGCAAGAGGATCTTGATAAATTGGAAGACTGGGCATAAAATGGCAGATGAAATTTAATGTGGACAAGTGTAAAGTTATGCACCTAGGGAAGAAGAACCCAAACTATGGTTACACGATGCAAGGTTCCACATTAGGAACCACCACCCAGGAAAAAGATGTAGGCGTCATTGTGGATAACATGTTAAAACTCTCAGCCCAGTGTGCAGCAGCGGCTAATAGAGCAAATAGAATGCCCGGTATCATAAGGAAAGGAATGGAAAACAAAACAAAAGATATTATAATGCCTCTATATCGTTCCATGGTGAGACCGCACCTTGAATATTCTGTGCAATTCTGGTCGCCATATCTTAAAAAGGATATAGCGTTATTAGAAAAGGTTCAGAGAAGAGCCACCAAAATGGTAAAGGGGATGGAAGGATACTCCTTTGAAGAAAGGCTAAAAAGGTTAGGGCTCTTTAACCTAGAAAAGAAACGGCTGAGGGGAGATATGATAGAAGTCTATAAATTAATGAACGGAGTGGAATGGGTAAACGTAGATCGATTGTTTACGTTATCAGAATATAGGAAGACTAGGGGACATGCAATGAAGCTACAGGGTAAACAATTTAAGAATAATAAGAGAAAATATTTTTTCACTCAACGTGTAATCAAACTCTGGAATTTGTTACCGGAGAATGTAGTAAAGACTGTTAGTGTAGCTGGGGTTAAAAAAAGGTTTGGACAAGTTCTTGGAGGAAAGGTCTATAAACCATTATTAAGAAGCGACCCAGGATGTCAATGTTTGACCCAGTACAAGCATTGTGGAACCTGTGTCTTTTGGGGAAACTGCTAGGTACGTATGACCTATATTGGCCACTGTTGGAAACAGGGTACTGGGCTTGATGAACCTTGGTCTGACCCAGTATGGCATATCTTATGTTCTTAGAGTGTTTGGGGGGAGAGAGGGAAGGGTTGTTCAGGTGATGGGGAGGCAGGCTGTGTTGGTGCATGGGTATGTGAGTGCAGGGGGATATGGGGGACTTGAAGGAAGGGTTCTTATCTTCTCCTTTCCCCCACTTTCATTTTCTACCTTTTCTCTCACCCTTCCTCCTTTCCCTTACATTGGTTTAGCTCCTGCACTCTCTCCTACTCCCTTTCCTTCTTCCCCTCATTATCTGCGTTCCTCCTTGCACACCATCCTACTCCCTATTCAGCTCACTCTAATCACAGAGTCAAAAAAGAGGTGCCTGCTAGAGGAATGAAGATAGATTCCTGTGCAGAGATCAGCCAACTTTGAACACTAGGGTCGAACTTTCTCTATGGAATGTTGCTTCTGCTCCCCATCCATTGTGGCTTCAAAGGTCCAGTCATGAAAGGTCAGTGTCATGGATCCTCCAGCTTGATGTGAATCTCAGCTGAGACTTCTTTATTAAAATGCAGACTTCTTCACTTTAATCACACAGGTATGAGCATAAAACAACTTCTGATCTGCACTCTAGAGCTGTACAGAAGCCTCGCCACTTTAGCACAGATGACATACAGAGCTCTGTGTCTCACATCTCTACTGTGTTATCTATGCTTAGCAAGAAGCTTTGGCAAGAAACAGCAAAGGTGTATACCCTTCCCATCAGCACAGAGCATTCCAGAGTATACTAGCCCAGGTGCAGTCACTTCAGCCCAGGCAGATATGTATCCATTGACATCTGATAAGGTGCAGCGTTTCTGTGCCATGAGTTATCCAGCACAGAGCTAGCATAGTAGATATCATCTTCTTCACCAATTATAGTGCAGGCCTCTAAATTATTTTCTCTGCTGTAGCTGCAGAATCTACATCATTCTCCAGACACAGCTCAATATAAGAGAAATTTCTATTATAGGGAAAAAAATGTCCATAGTCTTTCCCAGGCAATCACAAAAGACCGAGTGTCATCTTTATGTGAGGTTTTGCCAAAGAGAGTGACAGCAACCAGAGCTACCCACCACTGTTCTACCCTAATAGCCTTTTTTCTTTTGACTATATTGTTCAACACTGCCACTTCCTTTCATTATTACGCATCCTGCCCTACCTGATTTGGGGGTGGGGGGTGGGTGGAGGGAGTGTCAGTGCGGTTTTCCTTAGGAAAGAAAGAAGATGACAGTGGATTACTGGATACTCAGCACTGTAAAATACAGCTGCCATCTGAGATTTCTGTCACATCCTCCTGAAATACCCCTGTCTGGTCTTAATTGCCTCAAACCCTGCCCACCTGCTTCTCAAAGAAGTGGTACTTCTCTCCAAGCCTATGTGGTGGAACCTGTTCCAGACCAGGAAGGGAATCATGGGTTCTATACCAAATAGTTCCTCATTCCCAAAAAGACAAGTGGATGCTTTGTTTTTAATCTCTGTTTATTACTATGTTCTCAAATGATTGTAAACCATCTGGAATGGATTTGTGCAAGAAGAGGATCACTATCAGTCACCTCAGAGACTTCAATCTGTTTGTTCCTTTAGAAGTTAAAAATGAACACTCTCTCCTCTCCATTCTCCCCTCTTTGACCAAAGGAAGTTGCCTACACAGTCCAGGAGGTATCTTCACTTCATTCTGCAAACCAGTAATTACCAATACAACATACTTCTCTTTGGTTTCTCCTTGGGCCACAGGGTTTTTACCAAATGTCTGGTGGTCATGGCAGCTGTACAAACAGGAACATCTAGTCTTTCCATATCTCAGTAATTGTTGAAATAACTTTCACCTTCATCTGCTTCAAAACCTTGCGGCCTACAAACAAGATCTCATTCACAAGAGCTTTTGTAGGCAGAGAACAAGCAAAAGCTTTTCATCCACAAGACAGAATGCAGAAGCTAATGTGATCTGTCCAAACGTCCAGAGCTCCCCATGCATCACAGCCAGGATTTAAGAACATAAGAAATGCCTTACTGGCTCAGACCAAGGTCCATCAAGCCCAGTATCCTGTTTCCAACAGCGGCCAGTCCAGGTTACAAGTACCTAGCAGGTTCCCAAAGAGGCACCCAGGTTCCACAATGCTTATCCTGGGGTAAGCAGTGGAGTTACTTGTATTATTACTCCATATGGGTTGCTGCAGTACATGTTGCACTATTTGGTTGCTTCAAAAATGAAAAAGACATTATCAGACCTCAAATTCCAATGGAATCAGCATAACCAAATTCTGCCTACCAGAGATCCTCCATCAGCTTCACATTAGACAATGTTGAAGTGGTGAATGTCTGAAATCAACCTGATGAACCACTAGAGCAATGTGGTGTCCTAACAGATGCTTCCAACATTGGCTGAGGAGCCAGTAGTATCCTCAGTTCTCATCTCATGTAGAGAATCTAGTCAAAAGCTGAAAGAATGCTCCACATTAATCGTCTTGAATTGAGAGCATCCTTTACCCCCTCTGAGTGTTTGTCCATCTTCTCCTGGATCAATCAGTGATGATCCACCTTGACCTAGGAGGAGTGGCCTAGTGGTTGGGGGCAAGGTACTTCAGGTCAGAAGGTCAGGGGTTCAAATCCCACTAGAGGACAGCAACCTTGGGCCAGAAGGACTGGGGTTTCTAGTCCCACAGGTGCTCCTTGTGGTCTGGGGCAAGCCACTTAACCCTCCATAGCCCATGTTCCCTGTAAAATAGTTATCTCCAAGTTATTATGCCCTGTTCAATGTAATTTCAGTTTGTTCAATGTAAACTGCACTGATGCAGAATAGTGCAGTATATAAGAGAATGTAAATAAAATAATCAAATTCTCATGTTTTATGTCAACAAGCAAGTAGGTGCAGGTTCCTTTTTAGCTATGCCAGGAAGCAGCACACATTTGGGATTTTATGATTGCCAGTCACATACAAAGTCAAGCTCCTTTCATACCAGTCAATCAGAATCACAAAGGAGACCAGCTCAGCAGAATTCTTTCAGCCTTATAAACTTCCTCTAGATCTTCAAACTATACAGGGCATTTTTTAGAAACGAGGCACTTCTTAAACAGAATTATTTGCAAGCAATGGAAATGCAAAAGTCAGCCCCTTTGTTGTTCGTTGCACCCATCTACAGATTGCCTAGTGAGGGATGCACTAGCAACAAACTGGACTTAAGCATAAAAGAGGGCTATCTGTCCATCTCTCGAAAAGCAAAAACCCTGCACAAATTTCAAAGAAGGCCCAGCAAAATACTTCTCATAAGAGCATAGTGGCCTCATCAAAACGGCTTCTCATCTCAAAAGGCTCTCAGTTCTTCCTCTGTGCAGACTCCAAACCTTTCCAACCTTTATAATGTAGCACAGGGGACTCCCATCTGCATTCAAACCTCAAATCACTGGCTTTGACAGTGTGGAAATTGAGCAGTACCTAGTTGGCCTTGGCCTATCACCTCAAATTACAGACATTAGGGTGGTAGCAAGACAGGTTTTCACTCCGATCTTTTCATTAATGGCCAAGACCCTTTCTTTGTTGTCCTCCAAACACCATACTGCATACCTATACCATCTTTATTGCTTTTAGCTTCAACCATTCTCCATTAGAGTACATTTCAGTGCACTCTCAGCCTCTCATGTCTCCGTTGACAGACCCTGATTTCCCAGAGTCCAGTCATTTACAGATTCAAGAAGGGGCTGCTTCTTGTCAAACCACCAGGTCAAGAACTTCCTGTGCCATGAAACCTCAGTGTTGTTTTTACATCTGTCATGAAACCACCATTTGAACCTGTGAAATCCTTTTCCTCTAAAGAATCTAACTTGGAAAATACTTATTCATATAATAGTTACTTTGGTTAGAATTATCAGTAAACTTCAAGCCTTAGGGGTATATTTACTAAACCACCCTAATGTTACCGGCGTTAGTTGCAGCGATAATGTGAAGAATGGCATATAAGGAGTGGGCGTTCCAGTCCTAAGGTAGCAAGAATATGTATCGCACGATAGTGGGCGCCGTGGCACGTTAACAAGCCGTAACCCTAAGTACATGCCAGCGCAGTGTTAGAAGCTGTAATGATGTAGCCCACTGGTTACTGCAATGACTGGGGAAACAGAGGTCATGGGTTTGATCCCACAATGGTGTAATCTAAAAAGGCTTTTAGAGGCATTTTCTTTTCATTTAAATCAGTGCTGCCAGCAAAAACACCATCACAGTGCCGTAACCTAAGGTGCCTCATAAGGCGCCCTATAAGGCACCCCATAGGTCACATTATAAAGTGCCCTGTCTGCCAAGGCACCCTATAATGTGCCCTATAGGGCACTGTATAGGGTGCCTTTTAGGGCGCTTTGCAAGGCGCATTATAGGGCGCCTATGAGGCACCTTAGGCTACAGTACTGTGAGGGTGTTTCTGCTGGCAGCACTAATTTAAATTAAAAGAAGATGCCTAGACAGCCTTTTTAGATTATACCACTGCAGGATTGAACCCATGACCTCTGCCTTCACAGTCAGTGAAGTAACCAGTAGGCTACATCCCTATAGCTACTACCACACTGCTGGCTGGCTACAGAAAGACTGCAGGTCACCACACAAACTGTCTGCTGTGGTTACCAGGATAGGGTAAACCCACCTGTACCCATGATGCACTGCACATACAGATCATCAGTCTACAGCTGATCACATAATGGGGTATGCACCCCCACAGCACCTAGACCTGGTAGGGGGAACTGATCGTGTGTGTTACTGGCACAGAGTAGCTACAGACCGTGACATTGTGCGGGTTCTGTGCTCACCCTGAGGGTGAGGTGGGGCACCCAGCACCAGGTCCACAGCACCTGGGTTAGCTGAGATAGGCTGTGCTGCAGGTCCCCATCAGTGCCAGTGTGTGTTAGGTAGTCCTTGCAGACAAACTTAGGATGCACCTGTGTCCATCTGTATTTCCCTTTCACGTCTAGCCCTTGTGGACTATGTTGCACCCAAATAGTGCATATCCTGTGTGGGTGCCATGGTCACATGCTAAAGGTGAAGGGGGGGGGGGGTGTTTGAACCCAAAAGCGTATTATTGGGAGGAGTGGCCTAGTGGTTGGGGCAAGGTACTACAGGCCGGAAGGTCGGTGGTTCAAATCCCACTAGAGGACAGCAACCTTGGGCCGGAAGGACTGGGGTTTCTAGTCCCGCAGGTGCTCCTTGTGGTCTTGGGCAAGCCACTTAACCCTCCATTGCCCATGTTCCCTGTAAGTATTAGTGTATGTGTCTCATATCCCCTCGTGTTAAATGTATCCCCCAACCGCTTTGACCCAGTGAAAAGCGGGATATAAATGCAGCTAAATAAAAATAATAATTATGTACCAACACCCAACCTGCCCTCTGTGGCTCAGGGTGAGGGTAAGAGGATCTCCCACCAACAGATCCACATTGTACACCTCTGCAATGGTGGCAGTAGAGAGGACCATCAACCCCAGTCCTGCTGGGGAAAAGGCACCCTACAGGGCAGTCAATGCAGATTTGTGCCCATCACATAAGGCAATGGCAGACAGGCAGAACACTGGAGAAGCTCAGCTGCCCCCCACCACTATCTGGCATTCATCAACAGAGGGCGCAGTCAGTCTCCACCCTGCAAGGTGCTCCAGCCATACACATGCTAACTGCAGACAGTCTACTAGCTAGTACGTAGTGCATGTTCCTGGAGGAACTACATACACCCAAAAATGGGATGTGAGCGCGCACACACACACACCAAGCTGGTACATCAGTGATTGAGCCCCAGAAAAAAGAACCCATAAATATCACCTGAGAGAAATACTACATAGCACTATGGGGGAACCTAGCCATGCCATGGTCACTGCTCAGTCAGGGTGAGAGTGACCTCCCAGCATGACATGCTGTGGCCACCCTGTCCGTGCAGGTGGTGGTCGGGCACTACAATGTCTCAGCCATTGCCCTATGCCCTGTGCATATGCATCCTGCCCATGCCACCCTGTTCGGGCCATACCCACGGTGCCTTGCTCCTCATTATGCACATTGTCAGACTAACACTGGAAACAGTGCAAGCAGTGTGGGCTCAGTACGGTTGGGCAGCCACAACACACTGGATAGACATGCACACACTCCCACACCTATGCCAGCATTGTGCAAATATGGAGGTTTGTGGCAGTACTGGCTGCCTCACCAACCCTGTGCACAGTGCGGGCATTGCTATGGTACGCAATACTGTTGGGGTCACTCCCCAGGGTAGTAAACACTGTCAAAAGCAATAACTGAAGCACACTCCACAGATATCAGAAAGGTTGCTATGATGAATCTCTATCAACAAATTGTGTTCAACTTAGGATTTGTTAGCTGACATTAATTATAGCAACCTTTTGATATATGTGGAAGGTGTTCCCAAGTTTAGGACGGCATTGCTAAGGTATGCAGGTGCCAGTATTGGGAGATGCTGCTCCGAGCAGGTCCCAATAGCCTGACTCTCCATGAGGCTTTGGATAGTGGAGCCTGTGGGTGTGGGTGTGTGTGCCCCTGTTGGCCACTGCTCTAGGACAGAGGCTCCCAACTCCAGTCCTGGTGAGCCAAACACTGTTCAGGTTTTCATGCTGTCCCTAATGAATATGCATGAGGTACATTTGCATGCAATGGGGACGCTGCATGCAAATGCAGCACAGGCATATTTATTAGGGACAGCATGGGTAAAATATGGGGACAAGGTAGGCAGGAATCACAGCTGGGTCTTAAATCTGTGACTTTCTGCCCCTGAACATACTGGCTGTGTGTACTGCACCAAACTGTTGCCACTGGGGCAGGTCATTCCTTGGGGATACCATGACTGTTCATCAGGCAGACCTTGTCTGTTGCAGTGCACAGCACCCACCTAAACAGGGCTTGGCCGTGGTCTGGTGTGGGCAGATGCCACTGTCCCCTCCGCCACCAGCACTCCTCTGCCACCATGCTGGCATGCCCTTATGCTGGTGGTGCTGGTGGTGTGCAGTCCCAGGCCATCCAGTGTGCCGGTAGGCAGCTGCCTATGGTGTGGTTCTCGGGTAGGGGTGCCTTCATGGACATGCGTGCTTCCCCCCGGCACCGCCTGCCAATGTTATGTGCCCTTGGGGGTACCTGCTGGGTAATATCCCCTGTGACACTGTGGGATACACACTCGTGCCCATGTTTGACCCTCGTCAGTTGCTCTCTTGCTGCTTTACAGTTTCGGCATTCCTATGTGCCACCTAGGCATCTGCCTAGTCCGCACTGTGCCCCAGCTGGACCACAGCATGTGCCGCCTGGAGCCCCCTGTATCCCATTTACAGCATCAGTACAGTTGCTGTTTCCTATGTGCCCACTTTGCTATTACTGCACATGTGCACGCCATAACAAACCTGCCCAATATAGACGACAACTCTGATCACCACTATTTCAATGTGGATCATTCACTTTGTAGGGGGACAGAGCATAAACCCTTCCAAACATGATATCTTCCTTTTTACGCTTTGTCAGTAGTGTTGCTTTATGTTTATCATTAATATTACTATTGGCTAGCTTGGTTATGGGGATTTCAGATGTGGTTCTGGTCATTTTCTATGTTTATTTGCCTTTTTGGTTCCTGCACATGTATCACTACTATCACTTTTCTAGGTTTCACTGCCTTTGCTGTACATTGCTGACTGAAATGGTTTCTCTGTCCTGCAAATGTGCCTAGCCCGAGGTTTTCACTGGCGCTAGTGTTCAGAGCTTCATTTCCCGGAGTTAGTCTGCATGGGGCCTCTCCCCACCCACTCTCCGCCCATTGATCCCTCATCTCCGCCCCTGGGGAGCCTTACTCCGCCCTCTGGGGAGCCTTACTCCACCCTCTGTGCACCTTAACGCCGCCGCAGACATTATCAAGTGATACGTGATGTTCTGGCACGGTAAAGCGCCAATATCGCGCAATAACGTCACTGCTGCTATGTTAAGACGGTTTAGTAAATATAACCCTTAGTCATGTATGAACCTTATGCCGAATTTCACTATACTACTTATTCATCCCAAATTTCTTTTTCATATGAATGAAGAAGTACTACTGCATGAACATCCATGTGAGAAATCCCTTCACCCTCTGGACTGTAGATGAACTTTTACTTATTATCTTGAACATTACCGCCAGCACCCGACCACCACCAACTCCACTCCTGTCCAATCGGGACAGTGGGAGCTGCTCCCGCCCAATCCGGGCGGTGGGAGAGGAGCCGGGAAGGGCCATATAACGCGGCGTCCCTACCCCGAGGGAGCCGCAGTACCGCCAGCACCCGACCACCACCAACTCCACTCCTGTCCAATCGGGACAGTGGGAGCTGCTCCCGCCCAATCCGGGCGGTGGGAGAGGAGCCGGGAAGGGCCATATAACGCGGCGTCCCTACCCCGAGGGAGCCGCAGTACCGCCAGCACCCGACCACCACCAACTCCACTCCTGTCCAATCGGGACAGTGGGAGCTGCTCCCGCCCAATCCGGGCGGTGGGAGAGGAGCCGGGAAGGGCCATATAACGCGGCGTCCCTACCCCAAGGGAGCCGCAGTACCGCCAGCACCCGACCACCACCAACTCCACTCCTGTCCAATCGGGACAGTGGGAGCTGCTCCCGCCCAATCCGGGCGGTGGGAGAGGAGCCGGGAAGGGCCATATAACGCGGCGTCCCTACCCCGAGGGAGCCGCAGTACCGCCAGCACCCGACCACCACCAACTCCACTCCTGTCCAATCGGGACAGTGGGAGCTGCTCCCGCCCAATCCGGGCGGTGGGAGAGGAGCCGGGAAGGGCCATATAACGCGGCGTCCCTACCCCGAGGGAGCCGCAGTACCGCCAGCACCCGATCACCACCAACTCCACTCCTGTCCAATCGGGACAGTGGGAGCTGCTCCCGCCCAATCTGGGCGGTGGGAGAGGAGCTGGGAAGGGCCATATAACGCGGCGTCCCTACCCCGAGGGAGCCGCAGTACCGCCAGCACCCGACCACCACCAACTCCACTCCTGTCCAATCGGGACAGTGGGAGCTGCTCCCGCCCAATCCGGGCGGTGGGAGAGGAGCCGGGAAGGGCCATATAACGCGGCGTCCCTACCCCGAGGGAGCCGCAGTACCGCCAGCACCCGACCACCACCAACTCCACTCCTGTCCGATCGGGACAGTGGGAGCTGCTCCCGCCCAATCCGGGCGGTGGGAGAGGAGCCGGGAAGGGCCATATAACGCGGCGTCCCTACCCCGAGGGAGCCGCAGTACCGCCAGCACCCGACCACCACCAACTCCACTCCTGTCCGATCGGGACAGTGGGAGCTGCTCCCGCCCAATCCGGGCGGTGGGAGAGGAGCCGGGAAGGGCCATATAACGCGGCGTCCCTACCCCGAGGGAGCCGCAGTACCGCCAGCACCCGACCACCACCAACTCCACTCCTGTCCGATCGGGACAGTGGGAGCTGCTCCCGCCCAATCCGGGCGGTGGGAGAGGAGCCGGGAAGGGCCATATAACGTGGCGTCCCTACGGGTGCACCCGCGCTTGGCGGGCCCGCGTGTGGCCCGGAAAATCTCCACAACGGGCAAGGCTCGAGCTCCCCTGATCGGGTCTGAGCTCGCCAAGAAAAAATAGCAACACCATCAACTCCAACAGCCTCAACACCCGACAACCATCTCTGATATAGAGGAGACTCAACGCAGCAAACAGCTCAACAGGACAAATACCGGATATTCAAACGTTCCAGCAAACCGGCAAGAAAGAGACTACACTGCTTCAAAACCCCAGGTACTCTTTCACAACATGCCGCCCTTCCTAACACCCATCTACCTTCTCACTCCTCTGCTAACACTGTACCCCCACCCAAACACACTCAGCAATCCTCTCTACGCAGACACACTGACAGGCACAACCCCTTCCGCACAGACACTGTACTCCCGCCCCACCACACCTACTGACCTTCCATACACAGGAACCACAGGACTGCAACCCACAAGCATCTACAACACCACGAACAACCCGACTCACACACACCACACGCCAGCCAAAAGCACCAATCACATCAATCACCTGCACCTCTCCATCACACTCATAAACGCACGCTCCACCAGGAACAAATATCACATGCTCCAAGACCTGATCATATCTGAGAAGACCGACATCCTATGCATAACAGAAACCTGGCTAACAGAAACGGACACAGTAATAATGAACCAACTGACACCAACCGGATACAGCTTTCATCACTGTTCCCGAACGCACGCAAAAGGCGGAGGAGTAGCCATCATCGCAAAGGACAACCTCCACCTACGCACCCTCACCTCTGAAACCTCCGACGAAGCAGATATCCTCACCCTCACCAACAGAAACCTCACAATATGCCTGGTCTACAGAACACCCGCTGCAAACTCTGACTTACCAAGGATACTGCACCTGATCTCCGAAAGCATCGACCCATCAAAGGAACCAATTATACTAGGAGACTTCAATCTCCCATCCCTCCAAGACGCACAAACAGAAACATTCCTTAACGCCATGACAGCAATGAACCTATCGCTGATCATAAATGAACCAACACACGAAAAAGGAAACACACTGGACCTCATATTCCTGAACTCCCAGGCATCCACCTCATACAGCAGTCCGACAATCTCACCAGTCCCATGGTCAGACCATTACATCATCCACCTCTCCCACGCATATCGACCAAATACAAACAGAGGATACGCCCAACACACACGAAGATTCAAAGCATTCAACAAAGAAGACTTCCTGACGCTGACCTTACCTAATCTACTTACGAACTCAAATAACCTTGACGACCTCATGGACAACTGGAACACCACAATCTCCTCAGCATCCAGAGCAACTGTAAACAAGACCAGCAACAAGCCCATCTCCTCAAAGGCCCGCTGGTTCACCCCTGACCTCCGGAAACTGAAAACAAATCTTAGAAGAACAGAAAGAAAATGGAGAAAAAACAAAACTGACAAAGACAAAAAGCAATACCTATATGAACTCGCTGCCTACCACACAGAAACCGACAATGCAAAGAGAAACTACCACACCAAAATCATCACGACCGCTGCAAACAAACCTCGAGAACTCTTCCAAATCGCTAAAAAACTGACAAAGACACCAACCACTTCCGATCAACCTCCAGATATCCCCTCGGATCTCTTGGCCCGACAATACAAACAATTTCAGCAACCTCAACAACCTTACCGATGCGCTACAGCCACAAGAACATACCCAAGAATCACCATAAACGCTAACTGGACTACATTCAATGACACCTCAAAGGAAGAAATATCCTCCACCATCTCCTGTCTGAACACCACTACCTCCCCACTGGACCCCTGCCCTACCGAATGGATAAAGAAAACCAAGGAAGACCTAAGTACCCCACTAACTCACATCGTAAACGAATCCTTTAAACAAGGATACATGCCAGATGCCCTCAAAACATCAATCATCCGACCAACCATAAAGAAGAACAACCTGGACCCCAAGGACCCCACCTCCTACAGACCGGTGGCAAGCCTCCCCCTCGCCACCAAGATAATAGAAAAGATAGTCCAACACCAGCTCCAAGATCATCTAGACACCAACGACATACTTGACCCACAGCAACACGGTTTCCGACCACTACATGGAGTTGAGACCCTCATGACCATCCTAATGAACACACTCATCATCGGAACACAAGAGAAAAATTCAGGGTACATCCTGATCTTCCTAGACATATCAGCGGCCTTCGACACAATCTCACACGAAATCCTCATACACAGACTACAAACAATCGGAATCAAGGACACTGTACTCCAATGGTTCAGATCCTACTTAACTAACAGACAGCAACGGATTCGCACCCTCTCCACAACCTCGCCCCCCTACAAACAACTTCAAGGAGTACCCCAAGGATCCACCCTATCAGCCATGTTGTTTAACATATACCTACGTCCACTATGCTCAATCATACGCACCCACAACATCAACTTCCACATCTACGCGGACGACATAATGCTCTACGCACCAATTACAACCAACAACCCAAAAAAACGAACAGCTATCAGCCTGCTTCAACGACGTGGCCAACTGGCTACAGGAGAACAATCTATCCATCAACATAAAGAAAACCGAAGCCCTAATAGTAACAAAAGAACCTGACTTCAAACCACCTACCCACCTCAACATGGGAACCACACAAATACAAATCCAGCCTCAAATAAGATATCTAGGCGTCATCATTGATCAAGCTCTCACCTTCAAACAACAAATCAACAAAACTGCTGGGATGATATTCCACAAAGCTAAAACTATCCAACGACTCAGGCCCCTCCTAGAACCTCACGACTTTAGGACAGTGATGCAAGCTGTGACACTCCCTCATCTGGATTTCTGCAACATAATCTATCATGGACTTCCTGCCTCGCACACCAACTTCCTCCGTACTGCCTTAAACACCACAGCAAGGATTATTCAAAATGCAAAAAAACGGGAGCACATCACCCCAATCCTAAGAGACCTTCACCTCCTTCCACTGCAAGCAAGAATCAAGTACAAAGCCATCTTACTCATCCACAAAACTATCCACCAAGCACGGAACACCTCACTACACTCCTTACTGCCTCGACCATCCCACAACAGATCAACCAGACATTCCTCCAATAACTCTATCGTTGTCCCCCACAAAAGAACCAAATCTACACAACGGACCTGCAACAGAGCATTCGAACTTTATGCTCCATCCCTCTGGAACTCTCTACCAAACCACATCAAGAACAACAACGACATCACATCATTTAAGAAACAGCTAAAGACAATCCTATTCCGTGAACATCTTTCAACGGAAACACCACCATGACCTCACACTTAGATTTTAGCAGAAGTAAATCATGTCCATGTCCACCCATAATCATTAATTGTTGACCCTGGTGATGGCCCCATCCTAAAAGAAATTACCCCTCCCTATGTTACATGTTACACCGCTTTGACCCGGTGAAAAGCGGGATATAAATGCAGTTAAATAAAATAAATAAATAGATCTATGGAGCTATTCATCTCCTTTGACCCCCAACAGACTTAACATTCCAGTGGCAAAATAGACCTTAGCTATTACTTTCTGTATCCAGTTCAGTTATGAGCAGACTGGAATCTTTCCGACCAGTAGAGTCAAACCTTCAAATCAGAGCCACTATGACTGCTGGCACTGCTCTAATCAATCTTTAGTCAGAGACAGTGCATTTGGTCGACTAGCACTAATCATCCTGTCTTTGTGATCTATGTAATTCACGTCTTCATCTGATTAGGCCGTTCCTCAGCAACAGGCAAGTTTTCCGTAAAGTTGAGTGGCCCTGAGCTTGGGAATCACCCATTTGTCTGCCTGATTATATCCCGCTTTTCAATGGAGAAAGCCTGTAACCTGTAACGGGTATTCCTGTAGATAGCAGGATTAATCAGACACACAATTGCACCTGTCTTCCCATTTGATATTGAGCTTTAAGCTAACCGAGGAGACTGAAGGGACTGTTGCATTTAGAGAGGGCCACGCATGACCGTGGTTCTAAGCTTTGGGAGAACTCTTCCATCCTGGTGCTAGATGATGACATCACTCTCTTGTGTGCCCGATTAATCCTGCGGTTTACAGGATCCATCTGTTGCAGGTAAGCAGTTTTACTTTAGGCTGAAAGGTGGGGGGAGAGGGGGGATGTGGTGTCTACTGCTGCACCTTGTAAGATGCATTCCACAGAAAATTGTTTCCTGTCTCTGCAAGGGAGTTGAAATCATTGTTAGCTGTATGTTCAGTATTGATTCTGTTTAGCTTTCATGATAAAACAGTTATACCTTTGCTTCGCTGTAGTTCAATGTTGTAACTGTTCCAGTATTTCCTGAGGCTGTCACAACACGTGGAGATAAACTACGTCTCTGGAATCCTGATAATTTAAATAAAATTCTGGAGGTTTTTTATCAGTACTAATTGCCAAGAAATCACCAGTGTAGTGTAAGTACAGAAGCAAAGGCAGGTACAAATATCTATCCTACCTGAATGTAACTCTCCTTGAGTTACAAATGAAAAAAGCATGAGCTAATCAAAAAATTGTAAAAAAGGAATAGGTTTGGGAAACAAAGCACATAGCAAGAAAAATCACTTGTGTCCACTCACTGGACGTTGGTATATTCAAATAGATTTCATAAATTCAACAACCTCCAGGAATTTTTGAAAAGAAGACCACTACCCATTGAAGACATTTTCCTTTCATTCTGGGACACCCCCCTGATCTGTTGGATTTGTGGAATAATTTGAAACTCTTGGTCATCCAGGCTGTGTGTATGAAGTCCGTATATTTCGGCACCAATGTTAATTTTACTGCAGTCAATTTTACACCGAATTGAATTTTAGAGAACTGACTTTGGGCCAAAGTTTTAATCTAAAACAAGGGGAAGTTTATTTAGTATACTTTAAGTCTGTGCAGCTACCTGCATTATGGAAGATTAAACACCTGTGCTGGTTGTGCTTTGGAGAGCCTCCAAAATTTGTGTTTGATCTCATGCTGAACTGTTACCCTTTTATGAAGCACCACTTTTAATCCTTTAGGCTACAACTCCTGTTTTCCTGTAATTCCGAAATGACTGTATTATAAAGAATTGCATGAACCCAGGACTGGCCAAAGTAGAAGGAAACTGGGTCCAGGCTGAGCAGGTATCTGGCTAGATGAGACCACTGTCATTTTCTGATCAAGCTTTTCATTCCCACCTTTCCTACCCCATCCTGAATGTTTCTAGCACATTTATTTATTATTTATTTATTTAACATCTTTTATATACCGCGCTATTTGTTGTCAGTGCGGTTTACATATAACAAAGGTTGCACATTCGGAGGACAATTGTGTGCTTACATTAAAACAGGAAACTTAAACTTGGAACAACAGGGTAAAACTGTAACTATGTACAAAACATATTAGATTCTTTAGTATTCACAAGGAGGGCTAAGGCAAGACCGCAAAGAACTTGAGGCGGAGTTGCCTATGAGGGAATTGGAAGTGGAGATTGAGAGTTTTGGGGTTTAGGAGTGCTGAAGTGGAGAAGGAAAATGTGGTGCTTGATTGCCTTGCGGAATTGAGTGAGGTCTTTAATTGCTCTTATTTCAGGTGGGAGGTCATTCCAGCATTTAGGTGCATAGAAGGCAAAGGTCCTTTTCTTGGTTGTCTGGGTGCATTTGATGGATTCTTTGGGGATGATCAGGGTGTTGTCTGTTATTGACCTTCTCGTTCTGTTTTTTGGGGTGAGGGAGATGAGATCATTGAGGGATGTGGGGGCAAGGTTGTTGATGATCTTGAAAGTGATGAGGAGGATTTTATAGGTTAACCTGCAATAAATTGGTAGCCAGTGGAGTTCCATGAGAATCGGGGTGATATGGTCTGATCTTGCTAGACCACAGAGCACCCTAGCAGCCACATTCATAGCGAGTTGCAGCGGATTAATGATGTTCTTGGAGAGTCCGTATAAGACGACGTTTGCATAATCAAAGTGAGGTAGTGTGAGGGCCTGGAAAATGGTCCGGAAGTTGTTATGAGGTAGCATGGGTCTGAGGTGCCTTAGCGTTCTGATTTTATTGTAGACAGATCTAGTGGTGTTCCGTATGTGTTCCTTAAAGTCAAAATGCTGATCCAATGTAATGCCTAGGTAGCGAATAGATGGTTTACTAGGGAGTTCCGCATCTCTTACTCTTAGGGAGGATGGGGGGGAGAATTCTTTGTTTCTTGATATGAACAGAACTTCGGTCTTCTTGAAGTTTATACGTAGGTTTTGAGATGATAACCAGTCTGAGATGGCGTTGAAGCAGTGAATAAGGTTGGTGAAGTCTGGTTGTTTGACTTTAAATGGTGTAAACAGTAGGACGTCGTCAGCATAGATTAATGTGGAGATATCGAAGGTGCGTATGATATCACATATAGGCTGTATGTATACATTGAACAGAAGCGCAGATAAAGAAGATCCTTGCGGAACACCTTGATGTTGGTGGAAAGGTGTGGAAGTGGTGGATCCGACTCTGACATGCTGCCAACGCTCCGATAGGTAAGACCTACACCATTCCCAGGCGAGGCCACGGATTCCCTTCTCCAGGAGGCGGACGAGGAGTTGATTATGATTAACGGAATCGAAGGCAGCGGAGATATCTAGGAATATTAGGGCGAAGCCGTTGTCCGCCTTATCGAGACCTCTGTTCAGTGCGTTAGTTAGGGTGGTAAGGAGAGTTTCTACACCGTGTGATTCCCTGAAGCCATGTTGGCAAGGATCAAGCGGTGAGGCTATATCGATGTGATGTTGTAACTGTCTCTGAACAACCTTCTCTATTATTTTGGCTAATAGAGGTATGCTCGAGATTGGTCGGTAGGAGTCGGACTTCAACGGGTCGAGTCTAGAGTTCTTCAGGAGTGGTCTTATAGAGGTTTGTTTGAGGAAAGAGGGGAACGAGCCTGTTGCAAAGGATAGCCCGATGATGTTGATTAGGATTGGACTCAGTTCGGTACGTAGAGATCTGACCCAGTACGCTGGGCAGGGGTCACTTGGTGCTGTGGAGGTGTTGATGGAGGTGATGAGATCTTGAATGTTTTTGGTAAACATTTGGTGTGGTGAACATTGTGATAGAAGGATGATGATCTTGTCTTTCACTATCCTTTGCTTTTCTCCTCTTGACCCCCCCCACCGATGTCCTCCTTCATCCTTTCCATTTTCTACCCATCCTCCCACCTGCTAAACTGGTCAGAAGTAGGACCAGAGCAGTGGCACCACAGGACATATCCTCCTTTTCCTTTGCCTCTGGGCATTACAGATCTGCTGTTTCTCTATGATGCCCTGCATGCTTCAGGTTGCTGGTCTTATCTCAGCAGTAGACCGAGAAACCTTAATTTGAGGCATCACCAACTCTCTTCCTCCCACTGTCTAATTTCACAGAGAGAAGAGAAAGGGAATGGGGTCTGTGAGAGAGACAGAGAGACAGGACTGGTTAGCAAGCTGTGATCCAGGGGATTGGCACCATGGGTGAGTCTGTGAGAGGACACAGAGAATGAAGCTGAGAGAGAGAGAGAGAGTCTGGAGGGAGGGCAATAAAAAGAGAGTGCGCACTGGGGAGTGAGATAGGGAGGTATAGAGTTGGTGTTGGGGGAAGAGAAGGGAGAGGAGGGCCAGAATGTGTGTGTGTGTGTGGGGGGGGGGGGGGGTGACTTTTCCCTCCCTCACTCCCACTCTGCTGGCTCTGGGGACGTGCACAGCATGAGGACATCCAAGTCTGAATGGGGGTGTGTTGGAGGTGTGGCTGGGGTGTTTCCAGGAACCTGGATATCCCCCCTGATCTCAGAAATGTCATGGATGTCCAGTGTCGCATCTAACTTTAGACCTGCCCCAGGCAAGAACAGCTGCGGCTTTTGATTACACAGCGGTTGCACTTGAAACAGGGCCGGCATGGCCCGAAACACGCTTGTTGTGTTCTTGGATTCCAGAAGCCTCTGTTTGTCAGACTGCGTTACGATAAGCTAAGTACAGCTCTCAGTTCTTGTTTGGTATAATTTATATTTGCTTGCCAAAAAATGATCTTGGTTTTTGGATCATTTATACAGTGATCGTTTTTTGTCCAGGCAAGAACAGTGCTGATTTTGGCTGAGAAACATCCAGAGGGTATAAAGTGGATACATCCCCATGCCTTTGATTAGGGGTGTACCCACTGCTCCGTGGAGGTCAGCCCTATTTGTTGAGATTTAAGAGATAGTTAAGTTTATTTTGATTCTATCCTGTTGCTATAAAGGTATTCACTGTGTCTGTCCAATACCATTTTGAATTCTGTCACTATATTTGCCCCCATCACTTCCATCGGGAGGGCATTCTAAGCATCGACCACTCTTTCACTGAAAAAATCTTTCCTGACATTGCATTTCAGTTTACTCCCTTGCAGCTTCATGTGCAATTTAATAGTGCCTTCCTAAGAAATTTTGAAGAGAATTTATCCATAAGGCAATTCCTTTGCTTACACACGCTATGTGTAGATGACCCTGCTTTGTAAGTGTGTGAACTGTACACATGATTTATTCAGAGATGATACTAGAGTTCATGCTTATAAGGGTGCTACTTTTTTTCAGTGTGAATAGCTTCTTCCCCTATTCAAAAATCACATACAGGGGATGACAGACTGGTGTCTGCTTTTAATGCTCTCCTCAGGTGAGGGATATTTCTGCTAGTTTATACTGTCATTGACATTTATTACAGTTACATTCCTGCTTTTAGGAATCCCACTTTAATTGCTACACACTGCGTAGGAATGTACTGGAGCAGGTAGTTCATGTCTGTTCAGGTAGTTCTACCAGTGAAAGACCAATCTCATAGTACATGTAGTTTTGTTTACTGTAGGATTGTACTATTGACCGCCTGGCCAGAATGAACAAATGGATGATGAAATGCTCAAAGAAATCAGGGAAGCTAACAAAAGTTACAGAACAGTAATAATAATGGGTGATTTCAATTACCCCGGTATTGACTGGGTCAGTGTCATGGCAGAACATGCTAGAGAGATAAAGGTTAGAGATGAAATAAATGACTGCTTCTTGGTCATGAACAGTAGCTGGTTCATGAACCGACCAGAGGGGACTTAGTCCTTAGTGGAACACCAGATCTGGTGCAAGAGATAAGGGTGTTGGGGCCACTTGGCAATAGTGATCATAGCATGATCGTGTTTGATATAATTAATGGAGGAGGGATGGTAAGGAAATCCACAGTACTACCTTTAACTTTCAAAAAGGAGACTATGATAAAATGAGGAAAGTAGTTAAGAAAAAACTAAAAGGAGCAGTTGTAAAGGTTAAAGACTTACATCAAGCTTGGGTATTGTTTAAAAATACTATCTTGGAAGCCCAGACCAGCTGTATTCCACGCTTTAAGAAAAGTGGAAGGAAGTCCAAAAAACTGCCAGCATGGTTTAAAGGTGAGGTCAGAGAGGCTGTTGTTGCCAAAAAAGCATCTTTCAGGAAATGGAAAATAAGTCAAATGACAAAAACGGGAAACAGCACAAGCACTGGCAAGTTAAATGAATGGTATTGACAAGGCAGGCAAAGAGAGAAATTAAGAATAAACTTGCTGTGAAAGCAAAAATGCATAATAAAGACTTTTTCAAGTACATTCATAGCAAAAAACCTGTGAGAGAGTCAGTTGGACCATTAGATGATAGAGAGGGTAAAAGAGACAGTAAGAGGGGACAAGGCTATAGCAGAAAGACTGAATGGATTCTTTGCTTCAGTCTTTACTGAGGAAGATGTAGGGATGTTACCCATGACTGAAGTGGTATTTAAAGTTGATACTGTGGAAGAATTGAAAGAAATATCAATACACCAGGAAGATGTATTACAACTATTTGATAAACTGAAGAGCAACAACTCACCTGGACCAGATGGTATACATCCAAGGGTGTTGAAAGAACTGAAATATGAGATTGCAGACCTGCTATTAGTAATCTGTGAACTATCATTAAAATCATCTGTAATACCTGAAGATTGGAGGATCACCAATGTAACGCCAATTTTTAAAAAGGGTTCCAGGGGTGATCCGGGAAACTACAGACCGGTGAGCCTGACATCAGTACCAGTTAAAATGGTAGAAACCATCATAAAGAACAAAATTACTGAACATGTAGATAGTCATGGCTTAATGGGAGACAGCCAACATGACTTTAGACAAGGAAGATCTTGTGTTATTAATCTGTTATGTTTTTTTGAAGGTGTGAATAAAAGGTAGACAAAGATGAGTCAGTTGGTATAGTGTATCTGGACTTTCAGAAAGCTTTTGACAAGGTCCCTCAGCAGAGACTTTTGGTAAAACTAAAAAGTCATGGGATAGGAGGTGATATACTATTGTGGATCAGGAACTGGTTACAAGATAGAAAGCAGAGGGTAGGGCTAAAAGGCCAATTTTCCCAATGGAAAAAGGTGAATAGAGGAGTACCGCAGGGATCTGAGCTGGGTCCGCTGCTTTTTGACATATTTATAAATGACCTGGAAAAGGGAATAATGAGTGAAGCTATCAAAATTGCAGATGACACAAAACTATTTAAAATTGTTAAAACCCAAGAGGATTGTGGAAAATTGCAAGAGGATCTTGATAAATTGGAAGACTGGGCATCCAAATGGCAGATGAAATTTAATGTGGACAAATGCAAAGTTATGCACCTAGGAAAGAACAACCCAAACAATGGTTACACAATGCAAGGTTCCACATTGGGAACCGCCACCCAGGAAAAAGATTTAGGTATCATCGTGGATAACATGTTAAAACCCTCCGCCCAATATGTAGCGGCGGCCAAGAGAGCAAATAGAATGCTAGATATATTAAGGAAAGGAATGGAAAATAAAACAAAGGATTTTATAATGCCTCTGTATCATTCCACGGTGCGACCGCACCTTGAATATTGTGTGCAATTCTGGTCGCCGTATCTTAAAAAGGATACAGCGTTATTAGAAAAGGTACAGAGAAGAGCCACAAAAATAGTAAAGGGGATGGAAGGATATTCCTATGAAGAGAGGCTAAAAAGGTCAGGGCTCTTCAACCTGGAAAAGAGGGGGCTGAGGGGAGATATGATAGAGGTCTATAATGAATGGAGTGGAACTGGTAAACATAGATCGATTGTTTATGTCATCAGAATATAGAAAGACTAGGGGACATGCAATGAAGCTACAGCGTAACCTATTTAAGACTAATAAGAGAAAATATTTTTTCACTCAACGTGTAATCAAACTCTGGAATTTGTTAGCAGGGGATGTAGTAAAAGCTGTTAGTATAGCTGGGTTTAAAAAAGGTTTGGACACGTTCTTAGAGGGAAGGTCCATAAACCATTATTAAAAGGGACCCAGGATATCACTGTTTGACCCAATACAAGCATTAAGGAACCTGTGTCTTTTGGGGAGACTGCTAGGCACTTATGACCTAGATTAGCCACTGTTGGAAACAGGATACTGGACTTGATGGACCTTGGTCTGACCCAGTATGGCATATCTTATGTTCTTATGTATGGAGAAGAGGACTGGCCTAGTACCCAAGCAATCGGGGTTCAGTTCCCACTGGTACCTCTTGTGACATTGGACAAATCACTTAATTCTCCATTGCCTCAGATGCAAGCTTAGATTGTAATCCCTCTAGGGACAGAAAAATACCTGCACACCTTGGACTACCATTGGAAAGACATGAGGTAAAAATAAATAAATATCCCCTTTGTCCATAATTATGTATATGCTTTCTGGGGATCGTTTTGTAAATCGATTTTTATATACAAAGCCTGTGTTAAACATACGAAAGAGATTTTATAAAATTGCAAGACTGATACATGCATGGAAAGTATGCACCTGCTCTCATGCACTTTGCACCAAGGCATTCCCGGAGCATAGTTTGGGTGGAGCAGAGGTGGATCTGTACTGTACCTGTATTTTGTGGAATACATATGCATATGCATAGAGTAATTCAATGTGCCATTGAGTCAATACTGACTCCTGGCAACCCAGCAGCCCTTCAGTTTTCTTGGTACATGCCCAAATATAGACCTTTTTTCAGAACAGGTCTAATGTGTGTATTGTCATTTGCACACTGTTGGGGCTGGTTCCAGGAGCGTTTTTTTGCAAAGGCATATAGGCACCGATGTTGCCTTTATGAAATAGGCACCTCTTTGGACTTTTCACCTTGGGGTACTGTTATAAAATGAAACCTTTTGTGTTCCTCAGTCTGTTCACTTATAAGCAAATTAGTTACAGAATACTAACTGTGGTCCTTTGGTGCTGGTGTATTTTATACAGGGCTCCTGTCATAAGATTTGTGTGGGCAAAACAATTAGATTACTGTGAACATAGCTGATGGAACATAAATCATGTCTCAAATATTCATGCTCCTTTGTCTCTCATTGAGTGGATTTACGTTGCAATTTTGATGACCTCTTGAACAGGTACATTAGGGAAATAATTTTATGTATAAAGCCATTAACATAGAAACATAGAAAAATGACAGCAGATAAAGACCATATGGCCTCTCCATCTGTCCTTCCATACTGTGTCTGCCCTATCCAGTCTTTCCTTCCATTAATGTGCGACTGCGGCAGTAAAATTCCAGAAGGTGTAAAAGTACATGTTTTGGCATGCAGGCACGCACATTGCTAGTATGTGTAGCAAGGGATGTGGTCTGGGAGTTAACAAGGGTATGTATTGATTATAAAATATCCTAATTTATACACATAGCTGCAAACTACATCCTTTCTTTGACATCTGCTGTAGAGCAGATGTAAATATCTGTGCCTGAATTTAAGACATGATCTCTGCCACTTACGCTAGTATTTTATAAAGACAAATAGGTGCCTACTTGCCTCTTTAAAATGGGCTAAAAAGAGGCACATTTTGGCCTCCTTAACCTGGACACCCTATTATTAAATGATCCTCTTGTAGTGGAAGTAGGGATACAGCACATTGGTTACTGCAGTGTGAGCAGTGATAAACTGCAACTTTAGAATCCTTGGCACATGAAAAGGATTTGTTGATATTTTATGAGCTTCCGCTGTGAGTCTGTTAATTTAGAATGTGTACACATGCTCTCTGTATGTATGTCATTTGGTCTGACGTCACAAATGAAGTTTTCCGCTGGCACATATCGGTGAAGTGGATAGTGTTCCCGGACACTGCGACAATTACTCAACAGGAAATTGACTGCCTTTGTGATCTGAATGTTGTAACTGTTTTGCTTACATACTGTAGATAAAGAAAACAATTAGTTTTGAACATATATCTAATGATAATTTGAGAAACCTTGAGACAGTTTGTGAGACTGCTTTGAGTAGATGAGGAAAGGCAAAAAGTTAGGGCTCTTCAGCCTGAAGAAGAGACAGTTGAGGGAAGATATGATAGAGATTTATAAGATAATCAGTGGAGTAGAACAGGTAAACATGAATTAGATGTTTACTCCTTCAAAAAGTACAAAGACTTGCTGACATGCAGTGAATCTATAAAGTAATACATTTAAGACTAATCATAGAAATTATTTTTTCACTCAGTTCGTAATTAAGCTCTGGAATTCATTGCCGGAGGATGTAGTATAAAAGCTCTTAGTGTAGCTGAGTTTAAAAAAGGTTTGGACAGGTTCCTAGAGGAAAGGTCCATGAAACATTATTTAAAAAAGTAGACTGGAATCCTGCCAGGCACTTGGGACCTTAATTGGCCACTGTTGGAAACAGGATACTGAACTTGATGGACTTCTGGTTTGACCCAGTATGGCAAATCTTATGTTCTTATCCTTGGTTCATGAGTGGTATTCAAGCATTTCCCTTAAGCAGATGATTCCAAGTCTCACATAATTTTTTTTTTACGTTTAATAATTTTTTAGTTCTCTCTTTAGTTCATTTCTGTATTGGCATGAGACATCTTTTAGGGAAATTACTTGGGGGTATGTTTACTAAACAGTGCTAACGTCACAGTGGCGACGTTATCACGCGATACGTAACATTATCATGCGATAAAGTAACATTATCGCGCAATAATGTTACTTTTCGTGAGATAGCGTCTCTGGTGGCGTTAAGGCACACAGAGGGTGGAGTAAGGCTCTCCAGAGGCCGGAGAGAAGGGGTCAGTGGGCAGAGAGTGGGTGGAGAGAGGCTCCAGGCACACTAACACTGTGAAATGAATGGCAGAACATTACTGTGTTTGAAAACCACGCATTAGAGGCACAATTGCAGGAGAGAGAAACCAGTTCAGTTAGCAATGTACAGCAAAGGCAGGGAGACCCAGAAAAGTGATAGTAGTGATACATGTGCAGCAACAGCATAGTGCCCAAGTACGAAAGGGCACTATGGTGAGTCTGCAAATGGGGTACAGGGGGCTGCAGGTGGGATATGCAGTGGGGCAGCTGGGGTACAAGGTGGGCTAGGCATATGCCTAGGTGACACATAGAAAGGCAGAAACGGAAAATCAGCAAGACAGCAACTGACCAAAGTCAAACATGTCCACGAGTGTGTATCCCACAGTGCCCCAATGGACAATACCCAGCAGGTATCCCAAAGGGCACATAACATTGGCAGGTGGTTCCGGGGGGAAGCACAGATGTCTATACAGGTACCCCTACCCCAGATTACACACCATAGGCATCCGCCTACTGGCACACTGGATGGCCTGGAACTGCGCACCACCAGCACCACTGGCATAAGGGCATGTCAGCATGGTGGCGGAGGGGTGTTGGTGGTGGAGGGGACAGTGGCATCTGCCCATAGCAGACCAAGGCCAAGCCCTGTTTAGGTGGGTTCCGTGCACTGCAACAGACAAGGTCTGTCTGATGAACAGTAATGGTATCCCCAAGGAATGGCTTGCCTCTGTGGCAACAGTTTGGTGCAGTACACACAGCCAGTGTGTTTAGAGACAAATGGTCACAGGTTCAAGCCTCAGCTGTAGCTCCTGCAGACCATGTCTATATTTTACCCTACAGAGCACATACACCATAAACATGTGCAGTCCCTAGAGCAGAGGTTCCCAACTGCAGTCCTGGAGGGCCAAACACCATTCAGGTTTTCATGCTGTCCCTAATAAATATGCTTGGAATGCATTTGTATGCACTACCCCCATTGTATGCAAATGCATCTCAAGCATATTCATTAGAGACATCATGAAAGCCGGAATTGTGTTTGGCCCACCAGGACCGGAGTTGGGAACCTCTGCCCTAGAGCATCGGTCAGCAGGGGCACAAACACCCACACCCACAGGCTCCACTATCCAAAGCCTCATGGAGAGTCAGGCTGCTGGGCCCTGCGCGGAGCAGCAGCTACCAATACTAGCAGCTGCATACCTTAGTAATGCTGTCATAAACATGGAAACACGTTTATTTTATTTATTTATTTATTTTAATGCTTTTCTATACCGCACTATTTATCAGCGCGGTTTACAAGTAACATAAGTTGTGTAATGCAGAACAGTCTGACATTGGACTTACAATGAACAGGGAAGATAAAACATGGTGAACAGGATAACTATATACACTATGTACAAATTGGTATTATGTTCCATATAAATCAAAAGGTTGCTATGATTAATGTCAGATAGCAAATCCTAAATTAAACACAATTTGTTAACAGAGATTCATCATAGCAACCTTTCTGATATCTGTGCAGTGTGTTTCATATTTTGTTTCTGACAGTGTTTACCACCCTGGAGAGTGACCCTAACAGTATTGAGTACCATAGCTATGCCTGCACTGTGCCCAGGACTGGTGTGGCAGCCAGGGCTGCCAACCACCTCTATCTTTGCACAATGCTGAAATAGGTGTGGGAGTGTGAGTATATCTATCCAGTGTTTTGTGGCTGCCTACACCTTACTGCGCCCACAATGCTTGCACTATTTCCAGTGTTAGACTGCCGATGTGCATAATAGAGAGCAAGGTATTGCGGGTATAACCTGGAAAGGGTGGTCTGGGCAGGATTCATCTGCACAGGGTATAGGGCAATGGCTGGTACATTGTAGTGCCCGACCACCACCTGCACGGACAGGGTGGCCACAGCATGTCATGCTGGGAGGTCACTCTCACCCTGACTGAGCAGTGACCATGGCATGTCTAGGTTCCCACATAGTGCTATACAGTGTTTCTCAAGTAATGTCTGTGAGTTCTCTTTTCTGGGGCCCAATCACTGACATATTTGCATGGTGTTTGTGCTTACATTCTACTTCTGGGTGCATGCAGTTTCTCCAGGAACATGCACAATGTACTAGATAGCAGCATGTATTTGGCTGGAACACATTGCAGGGTGCAGCAGGTGAAGACTGACTGTGCCCTCTGCTGATGAATTTTTCCAGGCTTACTGCTTGTCTGCCAGTGCCCTATGTGATAAGTACAGATCTGCATTGACTGCCCTGGAGGGTGCCCTTTCCCCAGCAGAACTGGGGTTGATGGTCCCAAAGCCTTTCATCATGTCCCCTCTACTGCCTCCATTGCAAAGATGTAGAGTGTGGTTCTGTTGGTGGCAGATCCTGTCCCCCACCCTGACCTAGAGAGGGCAGGTTGGTAGGTGTTGCTACATAATCTGCATGTGGGTCCACCCCCCCCCTGCTCTTATGACAAGTGACCATGGCAACCACACAGCATATGCACTATACTGGGTGTGTCATAGTCCACAAGGGCTAGACGTGACTGGGGAATACAGATGGACACAGACATATCCTAGGTGTGCCTGCAAGGACTACCTGTCTCACACTGACACTGATGGGGGACCTGCAGCACAGCCTATCTCAGCCAGGCTGGGTACTGCGGACCTGGTGCTGGGCGCCACACCTCACCCTCAGGGTGAGCACAGGGACCACAAAATGTCACGGTCTGTAGCTACTCTGTGCCAGTAACACACATGGTCAGTTCCCCCTACCAGGCTGAGGTGCTGTAGAGGCACATACCCCATCCTGTGATCGGATGTAGACTGCTGTTCTGCATGTGCATTGCATCATGGGGTATTGGTGGGTTTACCCTATCCTAGTAACCACAGCAGACATTTTGTGCGGTGACCTGCAGTCTTTCTGTAGCCAGCCAGTGCTGTGGCAAATGCTGTAGAGGTGTGGCCCACTGGTTAATACACTGCCTGCTGAGCCAGAGGTCTCATTTAATACAGCTGCCCAAGGCAATCCCTTTTCCTACCTGTAACAGTCAGGCACATCTCTACAATCTGTGCTGCCAAAAGAAACACCCTCACCTCAGTGCCATAACCAGTAGGGCACAGTAAACAGTGCCTTGTCTGCCAAGCGCTGTATAATTTTTCCTATAGGCCACCCTGTCTGCTGCTGTGTAGGGTGCCCTCTAGGGCACATTATAAAGTGCCTTGGTAGACAAGGCATTTTATAATGTGCCCTATGGGGCACCTTAGGTTACAGCACTGATGTGAGGGTATTTCTGCTGGCAGCACAGATTGTAGAGATGTGTCTGACTGTTACAGGCAGCAGACGGGATTGCCTCAGACAGCCTTATTTGATGTGACCTCTGAGGGATCAAACCCTTGACCTCTGGCTTGGTAGTCATTGTATTAATCAGTGGGCTCCACCTCTGTAGATATTCTCACAGCACTGCCACGAAATTAAGGTTACTGTGCGTAAAGAGCCAAGGCGCCCTCTATCGCGCAATACACACCGATTGCTACGTTGATGCCGGTACGCCCATTTCCTTATATGGCATTGCTCATGTTAGCGATACGATTTTCGCCGGTAACATTAAGACGGTTTAGTAAACATACCCCTTGGCGTTATATCTTAACCTAAACCCATCATGACTGATCTCAATTTGTCTCATGTGCTAATAAGTCCTCCCTCCCAAGAGGTCATACCTATGGAGTACTCAAGGGTATGTTCTCCCTCATTCTCTTCAATATTTACATCTGTCACCTTTGTAACATCATCCTATCCTTCGGCACTAAGGACCCCTTTTACTAAAGCCTGCTAAGGATTTGCAATTAACGCGCCAAATAAATGAGCATTCATTGTAAAGCCTTTGAGTCAGCTGTTGGGGTGTGACTAGCATGTTCCCAGCAGCTAACACGCAATGGATTTGCCTAACATGTGCTCCATCAAGGTGGATTCACTTAACTCCTATAGAGGAGTCATTGGAGCAGAGGAGTAGCCCAATGGTTAGTGCAACTGCCTAGTACCCAGAAGATCAAAGGTTCAATTCTCAGTGGCACTCCTTGTGACCTTGGAAAAGTCACCTTACCCTCCACTGCCTAATAAGAAAAGACCTGGCAATCTACTTTCAGTGATATGCTACCAAGAAAACCTAGAGGCAGCTTGGTCAGCACCCACTTGATGGCACAAAAAAAATATAGAGGAGTTGTTAGGTGAACTTATGTTAAGAGCTGCATGTGGCAATTGCTCTGGTACTAGCATTAATGTGCTCTCTGCACCCCATTCCATGATTGCATGTTTGACTTTGGTCAGTTGCTGTCTTGCTGATTTTCCGTTTCTGCCTTTCTATGTGTCACCTAGGCATATGCCTAGCCCACCTTGTACCCCAGCTGCCCCACTGCATGTCCCACCTGCAGCCCCCTGTACCCCATTTGCAGACTCACCATAGTGCCCTTTCATACTTGGGCACTATGCTGTTGCTGCACATGTATCACTACTATCACTTTTCTGGGTCTCCCTGCCTTTGCTGTACATTGCTGACTGAACTGGTTTCTCTCTCCTGCAATTGTGCCTCTAATGCGTGGTTTTCAAACACAGTAATGGTAAATTTGTTTATTTTCAAGGTCATTAAAGGATCTCTGAACGTACAGAAATCAGTGTTTGAGGGATGTGCATTTTTGTATCATTTTGTTTTGTTTCATTCTAGTGTATGCTACTTCATGTGAAGCCCCGTTTGGCATAGGAGCTCGACATTAGAGCTGGGATGTCCAAGTCAAGATAGTCGCATTTCCTGAGTATCTTACAGAAGGCTTTTCTGAATGAGGAGCCTTTTCTAGAACACATATAAGGATGCCAGCAAATACGCATGTGTTTGCCTGCATGTACAGCAGGACCAGTGATTTTGCAAAAGTACACACATATAAAATGAGAGGGTCATATTACTCGACGGCCTCCTGGCACTTATAGTGGAAGTAGTGAGTTTGCAGCTTCCATGTCTAAGCCAGCTATACGTAAAGTTTCCCCATTTCAGATTATATTACTGTACGCATGTGGGGTCAATTAAGGAACGAAGCTGCAAAAGTTTATTTTTCCCTCTTCGAAGACAAAAATAGCAAACAAAGGGGTTAATGGCATTAAGACCTTTAATCCTTGTGTTAGTCCCTGGCCAAAATGAGCAGTTTAAAGAGTTGTGCTCACTTCAGAACAGGTGCAAAAGCCGATGAGGAAATCTTTTGATTATGTGTGTATTCCCATTCTAATTTTTCAGATTCCTGAACATGCCTACTCTAAATTCGTATACAGGTTCGCACCATATGGTACTGTGTGTGTTTCACCATATAAATTTTATAAGAAGCCTTTTATGTGCATATACTAGCATTGTTGTTGTTAAGTGCCATCAAATCGGTGTCAACTCCTGGAGACCCTTGGATAGTTGACCTAAACTTTGTTCGGTCTTCAGCCAGGTGGCTCATTGTTGATAGAGTGGTATCCATAGCTATTGTTATTGTATCGATCCATCTCATTGCCAGCCTTCCTCTTTTACAGTGACCTTCTACCTTGCCAAACATTATATCTTTCTCCAATGATCTCTCTCTTCGTATGTTGCCTCCTTCTCATTGATGTTATACAGCTGGTATGCTGCTTGTCTAACACTTCCCATATGGAAGCGTCTGAGTTTTTGGAGATTGAATATAGTGAAGGAACCCAGAAGGTTCTTTGTTTTTTCCTTTGATTTGGTCTTTTAGGAAGCCTGGCACTCTCTGTACACTTGCAGGTTCTGGGAAGAGAAATTGCTTGCAGCTGACTGTGCTGGAATCTGACATAGATTCCTGATTAAAGGAACATTCCCCAACTTCTTATTTCAGGGCAGGGTTCACACCAATTTGTTGAATATGGGTGGGATTTCAGTCAGGAGTTATCCAAGCTCCATGGTGTAAGTGTTCTGCCATAGAAGAGATTCTGTATCCAAGATAGAGGAAGCAGAAATTTCTTCTATAATCTATGCCAAGAGGATGCTCAGAGGGGAAACCACCGGAGTGAGAGCAGATCTCATTTCTGTCCTGGGAAACCATCCTGCATTTTTCTAGAGACGAATGAGGAATCATCAACAATGGCAGCCTATAGCCTGATAGAGATCTGGCAGTTCAGGAGAAACACCTGCTGCGGATTGTTGTGCTGATGATTTGTGTAAGAAGTAACAGAGAAGTCCATAGCCTTAAGAGCCCTGAAACAAGCCTTTCCCCTTGCCAGAAAAAATCAGTAACCTCTTTTGGTGCATGATGGTCACACGATTCCAATGAAAGAGTAGGACAAGGGTAACATATGTAATTTTAAAAAAGCATGACTATTTTAAAACTGCCTGCTGCAAAGTCTTTGCACCAGAAATCAATGAGGGGGGGGGGGGGGTGCATGTTCAACGGCAGTGACTAGCCATCACTGTTGAAGTCTAACCCAAAATAGTTAATGCCTCCAAAATGCCCCAGTGCTAACTGCTTAGCATCGGGGCATTTAGCAGTGGCACTCATGGATATCCAGTTCAGCAGCATTTACATGGTTTGTAAGTCTGCAACCTGTGTAAATACCTTTGAACATCCCCCCCCCATGTGAAAAAATGCACATATATTTGGCATTGCTAACTGCATAAGGAAAATGTACCCACAGACACTTAAAACTACTTTTTTCTGGGAATGTTTATTACAACCTGCATAAATAAGAATACATTGATAGTTCAGCCCCCCTTGATGATCAACAGCATGGGTTTCGCCCTCATCACAGGGTGGAGTCACTACTAACAGTTCTAATTGATACCCTTGTAAGAGGTATTGATAATTCAAAACAGGCATTCCTACTCATATTCATTGACAGCTCTGCCGCCTTTGACAGTGTTCACCACTCAACAATGATTAGTAAACTAAGACAAATAGGAATAAAATCCACGGTTCTTAACTGGTTTTCCTCTTACCTAAATGATCGAACTCAAACGGTACGAATTGGTAACCTCACTTCAAAAACTTACAATCATGAACTAGGCCTCCCCCAGGGCTCTGCACTGTCAGCGCTACTATTTAATATTTACTTAAAACACATCTGTCAAATATTTAAAAAATTCAATGTTCACTATCACCTTTATGCGGACGACATAATGATGTATGTCCCATTCACAATACCTAATATTCCTACACTACTTATTAATACCTGCCTCAATGAAATAAACAATTGGCTAAATGAAAACAACTTATTCATTAATCACGCTAAAACAGAAGCCCTAATAGTAACTAAAAACACAACTTTCATTCCCCCATCACACATTACATTGCAAAATAATGATATCAAAATAAAAACTGAAATACATTACCTAGGCGTAATACTAGACAAACACCTCAGTATGGACACACATATACGAAATATAACAAAAGTTTATTTTAAACTTAAAGTATTAAAACAACTCCGCCCCCTAATGCACCTACAGGATTTTCAACGTATAATACAAGCTATAATAACTCCCCATTTGCGAACTTAACCCTACTAGGCGTAACAAAGCATAATTTAAAAAAACTCCAACTAGCACAAAATGCAGCAGCCAGGACTATCATGAATGCCCCACCATTCCGCCATATAACACCTATTTTAGAGTATTTACACTGGCTCCCGATTCAATGCCGGATTCAGTATAAAACTCTATTAACTACTTACAAAGTCCTAAATAACACAGCACCTCTTACTTTAAACAACCTTATCAATAAAGAACCCAATCATAATCTTCAAAGACGAGACCAACTAAATAAACTAATAACACCAAAGGAATTTATAAAGGCCAAAAAATCAACAAACAAGAAAGCATTCTCTCATGCTGCCCCTAGAACTTGGAACAACATTCCTTCGGAATTAAGATCCTTACCTCAAATCATGGAGTTCAGGAAAAAACTTAAAACACATTTATTCGCAACATACTACGGATCCTTGTTGAACTCACCTTTTCAACAAGAAAAAGGATAGTCTCACCAGCTGACATAACCCATCTCTGAACTGAAATAAGTGCTAAAACCCCAAACCGATGTTTTTGAAAACATACATACCTTGTACATAGTTATAATCCGGTCCTTTGTACATAGTTTACAACCGTTAATTGTGAGATTGAACTTCTTGTAGTCTCACATTGTTATATTTATTTATTTATTTTTATTTACATTCTCTTATATACCGTGCTATTCTGCATCAGTGCGGTTTACATTGAACAAACTGATATTACATTGAACAGGGCATTATAACTTGGAGATAACTATTTTACAGGGAACATGGGCTATGGAGGGTTAAGTGGCTTGCCCAAGACCACAAGGAGCACCTGTGGGACTAGAAACCCCAGTCCTTCTGGCCCAAGGTTGCTGTCCTCTAGTGGGATTTGAACCCCCGACCTTCCGGCCTGAAGTACCTTGCCCCAACCACTAGGCCACTCCTCCACTCCATGTGTAAAAACAACATTGCCTTGTTTACTGTTGTTCCATGTAAACCGCAACTGCTCAATGGAAGGTGCAGTATATAAAAACTCGCTAATTAAATTAAATTAAATTAATAAAGGCTGATTTTTTTGAATAGGATGTCTAGGTTTGAAATAGGATGTCCAAGTTGGGTTGTTCAGTTTCCCATGTACGTTGCAAAAGGCTTCCTGAACTTGGAGCCTTGTAAAATACGTATGAGGATGCCAGGAAATGTGCATGCAGATTGCACATGTACAGCAGAAACAACCATTTTAGAAAGGAATGCATTAAAAAAAAAGAGCAACATCACCTATGGTTTTGAATTTGTAAATGTTGATTTTTGGACGATCTTCGGGGGCGTTTCCAAGATGGCTGATGCTGCAGTCAGTTTCATGTGAGTGCGCTGATGGGGAGGAAGCGAAAGGGGAAGTCCGGGCCGTTGCCCTCACAGCCTACGAACACCTCTACGCCGATTGTTAATCCTGGTTTGGGCCCATTAGACCCATTTCTTGTTCGCACCGCACGGGTCTCGGAAGCAGCGGGAGGAGTTTCGCGGCTAGCAGGCTCGCCGGAGCTGGTGTGCCCGGAGTCTGCGTCGCTATCATCTTTATCCCCCGCATTGAGTCCGGTACCAAAATTGCCTCGTAGCCAGCCCTTGCCAGAAGGCTTCCTGGAGTTACCTACTCCTTCCTCAGGTGTAGGGGGCAGTTTCTCATGAGGGCCAGGTCGGGCTGTCTCGGTTGGGGCAGAGAGTGAGCCGTGTGGAGAACTGGGTTCGCTAAGATCCTTGGCGCCGTTTGAAGAGGCACGCCCAGAGAAGGATTTTCCCTCTTCGGGCAGAGACGGTCTTTCGGCGATTATGGAGCCAATTGCATCACCTGCTGAGTCGGGAGTGTCTTTCACCTTGCAGAGACCTCAGGATTTCACATTGGAGGCCATTTGGAATGCAATTGTTTCCCTGGGTAAGGTTTTGCTGCCTCAGGTTTCTTCTTTGGCTAACAAAGTGAATTATTCAGTGGGTCTGGTGAATGACTTGGAGAGGAAGGTCTCTACGATTCAAATGGACTCTGCTGATGTACGTAATAAGGTACTGTGTCTTGAGGAACATTCTGATGGACATAGAAAGAACTTTCAGTCCCTACAAATGAAAATTGAAATTTTGGACAATCAATCCAGAGTTAACAATTTGAGAATTATTAATTTTCCTAAAGTTTCATCTATTTCAGCTAGAGACATGTTCAAAAAGTATTTGGTAGAGATACTTGGGGTATCCCCTGAGTTGGTGCCACCATTGGTTAAAATATATTATTTACCTAAAGCAAAGCGAGTTCCGGTTTTAGGGGGTAACCAGACTCAGGAAAGTGTTTTGAATGTGTCTGATATATTAGAAAACTCTGGTTTAGAATCTCAGGAGCCTTCAACGCTTTTAATAACTTTTGCTTTATTGTCCGACAAGGAATGGCTGTTGAAATTATTTTTTCATAAGCGGAAAATTATGTTTCGAGGGCTTTCTGTCCGTATATATCCCGACTTATCAAGGGAAACCCAGAAGCGGCGCAGAGAGTTTTTACTGCTCCGCTCTGTGGTTATACAATTGGGGGGGGCTCTTTTTTCTTAAACACCCTTGTAAGTGTCTGGTGAAGTACCAGACAATTTCCTATATTTTTTTTGAGCCCTCCCAATTGTTGGCTTTCATAAATGCCAGACGTCTGGAAGCTGCTATTGACACATAGGTTGTTGGTCTGTTTTATGACTGTATGCTGTTTTCTTGATATATTGGGTTTAAATGATTACTATGTTAATTCCCCCATTGTGGACTAGGGAGAGCAGGCACTCTGTACTTATGTAATTATTTCCTTTTGTTTGTACGTCCCATCATTGTGGATGGTTTTCTGATTGCCTTCTCAGTTTCTGCAGGAATGTTTATGTAAACTTTCTTGATTATTTAAAAAAAAAAAAAAAGGATTTCTATACCACCTTCTCCTTCAATCAAGGCAGTCTACACAGCAAACAATCAACAAGTAATGTTTTTTGTGAGTGCATGCAGTGAAACAGTGAGTGTGTGTATAGTAGGGTGACGTAGGTTCTTGTCGAACTATTTACAGCATGCGCTATTATACAATACTATGTACATGGGGGAATGGGAGGGGGGTTGGTCTGTGGTCCTGATTGGCGAGCAGTTTATGTGACGCCCCCATAGTGTTCGATGAAGAGGGTCATCTTGAGCTGCTTCCGAAAGTCCTTGATGTCAGTTGTTAATCATAGGTCATCTGGGAGGGCGTTCCAAATTGCTGGTGCAGCCAGTGAAAGGACTCAGTCTGCAGTGTCCTTGCGGACCTTGGTGAAGACTTTTGGTGTGTTAACATGGTTGGAAGTGCCTCTCCTCCTCGGTCGTGTGCTTCTGTCAGATTGTATGAGTGGTTGTAAGCTGAGAGCTGATGTCTGTTGTTTGATTTTGAATATGTTTACGACTGTCTTATATTTGATGCGTGAGCTGATTGGTAGCCAGTGGAGATCTTTTAGAATGGGTGTGATGTGTTCTTGTCTTGCTGTGCCAGATATTATGCGTGCTGCTGTGTTTTGCGCCAATTGCAGTGGCCTGAGTGTGAGACCGAGATAGATTGGGTTGCAGAAGTCTAGTATTGGAGTTATTAGTGCCTGACAGACTGTGCGGAAGTGCTCTGGGGAGAGGAGGGGTTTGAGGCGTCGGATTAGTCTCATCCTGTGGTATGCGTTTTTGGTGGTTCTTCTTATGTGTGATTGTAGATTCAATTCCTTGTCTAGAGTCGTTACATAGTTTCCCCCAGTCTAGAGTCGTTACATAGTTTCCCCCAGTTACTTCCAAGTTGATCTCCCTGTTTATTGTAAATACAACTCAAAGTTCCTTGTGTTGTATAGTTGATGTTAAATGTAAACCGCTCTGATCTAAAATAGAGCGGTATAGAAGAACTGTTAAATAAATAGAGTCACTCCGATGTATTTTACTTCCGGTTTTATGGGTATGGTTGTGTTGTTTATCTTGATGTTGAATGGAGGGATGAAGTCGGTGTTTCGGGTGATGATTAGTGCCTCGGTCTTGCTGTAGTTTATGGTCAGGTTGTTGTCTTGAAGCCAGCTGGTCATGTGCATGAGAGAGTCTGTTATTTTGGTGTGGTCTGGGTTGTCAAGTGTGATTGGTGTGTATATCATGATGTCATCGGCATAAATTGTGTATTGTATTTTGTGTTCTTTCATGATGTCGCATTTTGGCTGAATGTAGAGGTTAAATAATAGCGCCGATAGGGCGGATCCTTGAGGTACGCTTTGCATAACCTTTATGGGTCGGGATGTGTTGGGGCCGACTTTGACCTGTATCTGTCTGTCTGTTAGGTATGAGTGGAACCACTTCAGGGTGAAGCCGTGTAGCTCGATGTTCCGTAGTCTTTCCAATAGAGTTCTGTGATCCACTGTGTCGAACGCTGATGAAATGTTGATGAAGATCATCAGTATTCCGTTCTTGCAGTTGTCTATGAGGTGGAGTATGTTGTTAAAGAGGTATAACAGGAGTGTTTCGACTCCATGGTTGGGGCGGAAACCGTGTTGGTTGATGTCTAGTGGTGCATGGTTGTCAAAGGGAGGAGTGGCTCAGTGGTTGGGACAGGTTACCTCAGACTGGAAGGTCAGGGGTTCAATTCCCACATGGGGACAAGCAACCTCAGGCCGGAGGGACTGGGGTCTCTAGTCCCATGGCCACTCCTTGTGGCCTTGGGCAAGCCACTTAACCCTCCATTGCCTCAGGTACACTTAGATTGTGAGCCCTTCAGGGACAAGGGAATAAAAAGTACCTGTTAGTATGCATGTAAACCACACTGATTCTAAAGAGCATGGTATAAAAAAAATAAAAAAATAATGTGGTCTTGTAGCTGATGCTGTACTGCCTTTTCAATAATTTTTGCCAGTAGTGGTATGCTTGAGATCGGTCTGTAAGCGGCTGGGTTGTTCTTGTCGAGTGGTGATGCCTACACTGGAGCTGGTGTAAATGCTGACCTCATTTTTTAAAAATGTGTGTATTGTCGCTGCAAAATTGGCCCACCCTACAGCAACTACACTGGCTTCCAGTGCATGCACGCACCATATTCAAAATACTGCTCATCATATTCAAAATCATACACTGGCTATCCCCAGATACCCTCTAATCATTGATTCACAAGGACCCAGAGAACAGAATAAAAAGAATCAACAACAAAAGTTTACTGACATCCCAAACAAAAATGAAATCCAGGCAGACAACAGGCAACACAACATTCTCCATATACACACTGTCAATATGGAATTTCCTCCCAGAAAATATAAGATCCATCAAAGAGATTTGCGACTTCAGAAAAACAATAAAAACATTCCTCTTCACAGAACACTGCGGCTCTAACACAGGACGCAACAACAACGTGGCACATCACAACCTATACTAATGCTCATCAATTCCTTCTGCAATACTTAAATTCTTGTACAACTTAATGCTCTTTGCCCCTGTTCCTGTGTCCCAGTGTTCCTTCCCTCTTCTGTAATATTTGAAATTATGTATACTCCGAGGTCATTACCGTTATAATGTATGACTCCTAGTTACATTATCCCTGCTATAATGTACGCTTCCTAGTTCAAGTTACAATGTAAACCACTTTGAATCTATGATAAAGCGGTATCGAAAACTCATTAAATCAATAAATAAGTAATAGCAGCTTTCTAAAATATCAGTTTACACACGTTGGTCATTTACACATGCAATAACTGTGCAGGCCTTTTAAAATGGCCTTGTTGTTTTTAAAGTGCAAAACTGTATATATTATAGTAGTCCCCTGATCTAGCCCTGTCCTAGGGAATGCTGCCTCTGAATGCGGGTAAACGTGCTACAAAGTGCATACTTTTACACTCATAAGAAGGAGAGCATTCCAATAACCCATTTGCCAGTGTAAATAGTCATATACTGTATTTAGATAAATGACTTTTTAAAATTGTGCTCTAAGTGTTTGAAACTTGGAAACTGTAAAAACCTCGGGCCCGATATTGAAAGGCATTTGCACAGTTTGCAGATTTGCAAAACATGTAAGTGGCTGTGTCTGCCGTACATGTGCAAGCTACATGTGTATTTCCTGGCATCCTCTGTTTCCTGCACTTACTCTTGCCACCTTGCTGGGCAGACTAGAGGGACCATGCTGGTCTTTATCTGCCGTCATATACGATGTTACTATCCTTGTACGTATTTTATAAGACTCCACGTTCAGTAAGCGTTTTGCATAATACATGGGAAATTGTGAATGACCCAACTTGGACATCCCATTTCCCACCTAGACACCCTATTCAACCATGTATGGCCCCGACATTGAATATCCAGGTTTAGAGTTCAGCAGTGGTGGTTAGCTGCATTAGATCTGCTAGCTGCCACTGCTGAATAACCCCACCCCCTCCCCTTGCATGTTTCCTGTTTTTGCTTGATTTTCTTGAAAAAAAGCTTTATTTACTTCAGGCCTTTCCAATAGCTATCCAAGATGAGTTAAAATCAGATATTAAAATCTCAGTTTGTACCCAAGGCAATGTATGGTTAGGTGACTTTCCCAATGCCACAATGAATGCCACTGGGATTTGAACCTGTTGGGCATTAGGCCGCTGCTTTAACCACTAGACTACCCCATTCCTTATACTTGGGTGCTGTGTAATTGCAGCAAAATAGGTTCTTCTGCTATAATCTGAGGTATGGTGTTACCTAGGGGACTCATGAGGGGGACGTCTGATGGATGGCAATAGTTTGTTTTTCAATGATGGCCATGTATGGCTTTCATGACCACATAGAGGAAGCACAATTAGGATGAAATGTCCCCAAAACAGTCTGAGTGGATGATTTAAATCAGATTTTGTGATGCGAGGCAGTATTGATTCCTTTTTTATGCATATTTGTATTCGAAATAAAGCCGTCAGTGCTCTCATTATAATGTTTGTATCTTTCTTGTGAGTGCAGACTTCAGATAACCGCATTGGTCATGGGGAACACCATATTCTTTGCAGGTTGTGCAGTCTTTTAGTAGACAAATGTTTACGACCCACCCCAACCATCTTGAACTCTCACTACCATGTGCATCTCTACTTCCGATTTCATACTTTTATGAATAATCATTGGATATTGACTTTATTACATCTTTAGGCAATTTTTTCACATACTCTTAGATACAAAAAATGCTGATGGTCTTTTGTGTAGCCATTTATATAAAAGTCTTGAACTCTATATAAATCTTCAGCTGTTTACCCTTGCTTCCAAAAGTTAGTCAAGTAAGGGTATTATCTTACAGTTTTTGGTGACCTTCATTTTCTTGTGAACCCAGAATGAGAAAACTATGTTTCCAGACTTTAAGTATACAAAAGCAAAATAGCATGAGGATTATTTTGCATTTAGTGAAATTTTGGCAGATATGAAAACAGCTGAGTTTGCAAATATGCAGGACAGCCTAAAATTTGCCATAAAGTGCATTTGTTTTTAGTTGAATATACTTATGACTCACATTTTTTGACTTTATGCTTGTTATTGACCTGGCAGTTTCATTCTGCTGTTCTGGGCTTCCAGCTCAATCCAAACCAGGATTTGGAACTGGCTTCATGAGCTTTTATTCCCAATTACCTGGGGATTTTTCTTCTGTGCTTAAATCTCACAATGTAATTGAGTGTAGTCATTGCAGTGACAATTCTTGGCCGGGGCCATGCATCAAGGCTCCTTCTGGAACTCTACAATCTAGGATCTCCAACTGTGACCTACCTGAGAGGAGAGCACTTAATGTGGCCTAGGGCACCTTGCAGAGAAAGGGATCCAGGACACAGCCTTGAGCTGGTGCAAATCATACCTCTCAGACAGATGGCAACATGTATGAACCGGCCCCACGACCTCCAAACCATTCCAACAAAAACAGGGAGTACCACAGGGTTCCTCTCTCTCGGCACTGTTCTTTAATATATATATGCAACCCATCTGTGCACTCACCCACATAAGCATCACCGTCAAGGCAGTATACCACAAAATATGGACAATCCGGCATCTACGACCTCTGCTGGAGCCAGACGATGTCCAGACAATCTACCAAGCATTGGTAATCCCCCACTTTGACTATGCCAACTCAATCCTCCATGAACACCCAAAAAATACGTTGAACCCACTTCAGCTTGCAATGAACGCAGACACCAGAATACTATACGGAGCCGCCAGGAGGGACCATATAACCCCAATCCTGAAACACCTCCACTGGCTGCCTATCCACTGCAGACTCTCCTTCAAAATCCTACTGTTGACTTTCAAGGCCATCAATGGACTCACCTCCTCCTCCATCACAGGCCTCATCCTCCCCACTCCCCCAAACAGAGTCAGAAGGTCAGTCACTCCCAACACACTGAGTATCCCTAGCAAGATCATGAAGTGTTCTCAAGCAACAAGAAACAGAGCCTTCATGTTCTACGCACTCACATGTTGGAATGCCCTCCCGCCCGGCCTCAGGGCCTTGACTGACCTTACCCAGTTCAGGAAGGCACTGAAACACCACCTTTTCCTCCAGCACTACTCTCACAACGAGGACACACAACACCCACCCACTCACTCACAACCACCAAGACAGCAGCCCCAAAACACAACACAGTCTCAGCCCTGCACATTAGCACAACCAGACACCCTGTCATGCACGTGTATATAGCCACCGAATCTTGTATTTAGTAGCCAGTCAGCCCGGTCGCCACTTCACTTCTATTGACCCGACTGTTTAGCCTGTATTATAGTTACTTAAATGAGTAGCCAATCTACTGCGTAGCCTGTACATAGTAACTCCAGTTATAACTGCTGAATAGCAATTAGCCCAAGTTGTGAAACCTGTTCTTTGTAAGTTCAGTACAGGCGCCGCCTGCACTGTACAAATTTGCTGTTGAATGTAAACCGAGCTGAGTGTGGTATAGAAAAGACTTTAAATAAATAAATAAATAAATAAATGATGTCCCTCCACATGGCACTGTGCAGTTCTGCTATTGAGCTCAACCATTGTAGCCACAATGTTTGGTGAGAGGCCACAGACCATAGCTGCAACCTGAGTGTCACTTGTGTGCAATGACTTCAACACTGTTTTTCAGGTACTGTCAGGGCTGGCCCATCCTAGATGAGCTAGACAGCTGCCTAGGGTGGCTGGCCCGGGTGGGCGGCAGCAGCGGCACACATGACCAGCTGTGCCACCCCCTCCCCAGCTGCTGCCGATTCGTTTGGGGAGGTGGCGTGCAGCGGCAGTATTTCCGAAAGTGGTGTCTTTTTGCCGCTGCTTTCTTGCCTGCGGCTTGCCGGGTCTGAACTTGGGCGTGCCTGCTTTCTTTTTTTTCAGATGTTCTGGCTTTGATGTCCCAGACTGCACTTGGACGTCTTTTGTAAAATGTGCCTTTTGTGTCAAACAGTTGGATTGGAGAATGTAAAATATTTCATATATCTAGCTTGAAGAACTAAATTGGAGTGGTCTTAACATTCTCACATTATTTATGTCAGGGCTCAACAAATCCCAGGCAACAGGTCACCATAGTGACCATAAATTTGCACCTGGCGCCTGGGATTTTCTTGCCCCCCCCCATTTAAAAAAAATTACAATCCCATCCCCATGAGCAGAAAAGAAGACAAAGCTGCAGTCGCAGCAAAGGCCCCTTCTGATTGTCTGTAGGAGATCGGATCCCATGGGCAGAGCAGGAGGGAGGGAAGACCTGAGATCACAGCTTGGATGCAGCAGCCAGACTGGGCCCTGCAGAGAGAAAAAAGAGTTAGACAAGAAGGGGGAAGTGAAGCAGCAAACATTTAAAGAGGCAGTAGCTAATTAAAAAAAAAGGAAGGAGGATAGAGAGGATGAAGGACAGGGGTGTGTGTGCTAGTGGGGAGGGAGAAAGGGAAAGAGTGGGGAAGGGTTGAATGGGAGAGGGAAGAGTTGGAAGTTAAAGGGGATGAATGCATGGGGACAAAAGGACACAATCTATATATGTCAAAAGGTGTATTCCCCTCCACCAAAAAATACACACTAGCACCCCACCTACACATGAGACACACACACACACACACACACACATACACACACACACGCACTGGCACCTTACCTCTGCACCACAGACACAGAGGCCCCCCAGCTCTGCAGCACACACATACACACGCAGCACAGCCTTGCACACGCAGCGCAGCCTTGCACACACATACACACGCAGCACAGCCTTGCATCCCCACACAAAGACACCCATCGCCACATGCCATGTACAGACAGGCAAACCACCATTGCAGCAGACACACAGACCCTTGCTATTTATATATTCCTGTCTAACAATTCCTCATAAAACCCCTGCTACCGTAACAAAACACACTGTATCATCTCTCTTCGAACTCTTCCACCCTCCCCAGACATGTATACATTTACAAATAGAGGAATGCAAGTGGAGAATGGAGACAAGGGGGAGGGGGTATGACGGGGAGTCATATTTCTTGGCTCCTAAAATTATGACCTGGCTCCTAAATCCAAACTAAATTTGTTGAGGCCTGATTTATGTAATAACACTGAATCCAGTATGGTTTCTGGCCTTGTTTGTCTTAACTGGCAGCCTTCATATTTGGTATGCTGTTAATATTGCTTCAATAAGGTAAGTAAAATGTTTTCTCTTTAAATGCCATTCTGTACTACACTTTTAAAGGATTTAGTAAACTTGGTAGGATTAAACCATCAGGGCCATTCATGTGTATTGGTGCCTCTAATTAATTTTAAATTCATTCTGGGATTTATTTTAAAACACAAACTATACAGATTATTATTATTTTTTTAATTCAAGTCTTTTCTTTGGGCTGGGTTTCTAAGTTAACAGCAATAACATTTTAGTTGGAGAGTAAGAAGGTTTTTTAGCTGTAACAACTCTTGCTGCAGCAACAATATCCAGAAATAACCTTCTGGATTTGTGCTCCTTCCCGGTCCATAACATCTTTCAGATGTAAAGGCTTATTGCTTTCATCTTTGTAGTCACACCTAAAAAAGAACCTACGCATTCACAAAATAATGCACTTAATTTGGATTAGTACTATGTGGATCCTTCAAAAAACCCTGGCCATTGAAAAAGGTTAATATGATTTTCATAGCTGCAGTCAATAACATTTTTGGACTTAGTGAAAACAGACAAATGAATCTCCACAGGAATGCTTTATTTAAAAAAAAATTATATTCCACACATCACAGATCTGAGCGGATTACAAAGAAACATGTTATTGTGTCCCACTGAGTCAATTCTGACTCCTGGTGAACTGGATTTTTTTGGCAAGGTGTGACCGGAAGTAGATTTCCAGGCCTTTCTTCTGCGCAGTAAGTCTACAGCACCTGGAATTCCAAGGTCATCTCCCATCATGTTTTCTATGTTTCTATCATAAGAAGCAAACATATACAATCTCAAAAAATACAAAGAAACAAATAAGTCACATGATTACTATCTCACAAAAAACTAAAAATTACTTCCATTTGATATTTCCCAAATGAAAATGGGCTATGGTGCATTGTCACTTCTTTTTACGAAGGGTCTGATTCACAAAGTTGCATTCCCATTTTATTTATTTAGGGTCTTTTCTATACCGCGCTCTTTAAAATCAGCTTGGTTTACACTCAACAGCAAATTTGTACAGTGCAGGCAGTTACCATGACAACCACGCAGTATTACTAATCTAGGGCTTATTAAAGAAAATGTTTTACTTGAGGGGAAATGGGGTCTGGGGGGGATATGTTTTTCATCTATGCATTGACTCATGAGAAGATCATTGATTTTAAAAGTTTATGTGCATTTCTAAGTTGTAGTAATATTTTAGTTTTTCTTATAATATATACTTAAATCTGAATTGCGGAATAAATAATAGTTAGCCTGATCTCGGTCTTTTTACAGAAGGGGCATGTTTACTAAAAGTTAACATGCGTTACGTAAATTTAACGTGCGTTAAGTCCTGCCACTGACCATTCATCTCTATGGGCTATTGCAACACCTAATGCGCATTAACCTCTAGTAAACATGCCCTATACTGTCCAGGTTCTTAGCACCCTGAATAATCCACAGAGTTTTTAAAAACATTTTAAGATTAGTATGAAACATGCCAGTCATTTTCAGAATTATGGTTTATAATATTTTTTATTTTTGATATACCTTTGTGGTGACTAAATCTTTGAATTCAGATCTGAATAAATCTGTCTCTGGTGAACTGCATAGTAATAAAATAAAGATAGCTAATTGTGGACATACTTCATTATTTTACATATACATAAAAGGTGGACGTCTTTGGGTATTGCTGCTGGTGTAGTCTGCACATGTGTGCCTGCAAATAGTGAGGAGTACTGCACACAGTCCGCAGCCTTATAAACATCAGGTGCACAGTGTAATTGACTAACCGGTGCAGCAGGTGGGCGGCCCCAGCTCTTCTTGTTTAAGAGGGGGCTACACAGAGAAACTTAAGTGGAAGGTCAGGCCCTTGTAGTTGTAGAAGAGGTAGTACAATTCATATGGGGCCATGGGGAAAGTGCGGATGTTATGGAGGCAAAAGGGAAGACAAAGAGCAGGGAAGGCTGTGGGACGGGCTGGACGGATCAGGAAGGGAATCAAGTGCTGCTCCCATGCAGCTGTTATCCCCTTTATTTTTGAAGGGGTTTGCCACTAGTTGAGACATAACGTGCGCTAATTATGGAATGTTGGAATATTAGTTCATTGAATTACCACTTAAGCTTTGTCTCTGCTGATACATACACTAAGGGGTATGTTTACTAAACCAGCTTAATGTCACTGGCGCTAGTAGCAGCGTTACTGTGAGGAATGCCATATAAGGTAGTGGGCGTTCTGGTCTTAAGGTAGCAATCGCGGGTTATCGCGCAATGAAGTGCACCATGTCCATTATCGTGCGATAGGGGGGAGCCGTGCACATTAAAGCACATTAACCTTAACTTCGCACATTGACCTGTAATCACAACAACAGAGGTGTAGCACACTGGTTAATGCAATGACTACTGAGACAGGGGTCATGTGTTCAATCCCTCAGTGGGCATAATGAATAAGGGTGGCCAAGCCAATTCCTTTTCCTGCTTGTAACAGTCAGAAACATTCCAACAATCGGTGCTTCCAGCTAAAAATACCCGCACCCCAGTGCTATAACCCAATGCACCTTTTAGGACGCACCAGAAGGCACATCATAGACCACCACGTCAGCCAAGGCAGGTCATAATGTGCCCCAGAGGGCATGACAAAAGGTTGGCAACCCCCAAGGCACCATATTAGACACCCCATAAGCTGGCTGAATCTAAGGTGTGGCTAAAGATGCCCCAAGAATGTATAGGTGACTCAAGAAATGTTGTCCAAGGGCAGTAAGGTCCCCCAAGTTGAAAAGCAAGAAAGGTATGGGGCAAACACAGATGTAACCCTAACACTGCACAGAGCACCAAGGAAAGACAATGCACAAGTAATGGAAGGAAGTAGATCAGAGCTGATGGACCAGACAAATCTGCGTCCAGCCCATGTGGCAGCTTGAAAAATGGACAAACATATCGGGGGCAGCTGTAGTGATGCACAGAGTGATGGTAATGTACCGTGCAACAATGACAGTGTGTGGCAGAGGATGGGAAGACGTGTCCAGCAGAGGAGGTACAGGTAGCAGGATAGGTGCAATGACAGGAGGACAGAGGAGTAGCAGTGCCATGCAGAGCACACACAGGAGAGGCAACCAGGAAGAGCTGCAATGCAGAAATGTGTACCAGTGCAGGACATGGGGTAGCAGCCTGCACATCAGGGCAGGATGGCACACAGCTGGCAGACACACATAGATGGACAGAAGAATGGTTGGCAACTGTGATAAGGGTACAATGTGCCAACAGCACAGATCTGCACAGATATGACTGTTACAGGAATGAAAGTAGCTGTGCAGGACAGGCATACAAATGAAAGAGAACAGAGAGGAATCAAACCCATGACCATTAGCACAAATATCAATGCACAAACCGGTAGGCTACACCACCAACATGAGGTTGTTAGCAAAGGCTGCATACAAGAACACTGCAGGGCATCACACAAAAGGTCTGCTGTCTGCCAGAATAGGGCAACCTCCAACAGTAACCATGATGGAATGCACATGCAGATCTGGTGTGTACAGCTCAGATCACAGTCTGTAATTGGGACGAGAGCCACACATAACTACATGCGCACACACAATGAAATGTTATGCAGTGGATACAGCATGCAAAAGAGGAAAGAACTTAAACCCAAAGGGTGGCAGGGGGTGCTCTGTGGAGCAGGGCAAAATAGGGAACAGAACACAAAAGGAGCATATGAGAATTGAACCTGCAAACAGGTGTGGCCCAGACCAGCTGAACCACAGCAATGCCAATCCCCCAAGCAGACTTCCTATGTGAACACTACAAAGAAAGACAAATGTAACAGCTAATATGCGATGGATAGGCAGCACAGAGGGCACATGTTGGTGTACAGTGAAGAGATGGAAGGGTGTGTGGATAGGTGAGGAACCTGCAGGCAGCTCATGGTCAGGTTAGCACAACCCCATGTGGGAATCAAACCTGCAACCTATGGTGTTCCAACACATGTCCGTAACCACTATCCCAAACAACCACAGAAAAAGCAATGCAAAGATATTACCTCAAAGGGAATGTTTGTATGTGGCCCTGTAACACCCAGTGATGTGGCAGACGGCTGGCAGATAGACAGCTGGCAACGTACAAGGATGTGAGCACAGGTGGGCCATGTACATGACCAGGGAATCACTAAATACGTGTGTCAGTGTGGTCAAGCAGCAGCAGCGACAAATGTACGCTCAACACATATTTTTATTTTGTGTAATCATCAGAGATAGTGTTTCATACTGACTTTCATAATATCAAGGTGATTGGATAACAGGGAAAAAAGGGAAAACACATTTTGCAGGGCAGCAACCCACATGTTGCAGAAAAGTCACTGGCCTGTCCACAGATGATGGGCAGGAGAGATAATGTGCATTAGGTGCATGGTGTGCAGTATGCATTAGCCCCCCACCCCCCACATGCTGCAGCACACCCCAAATGCGTTAGTTACATATGTGTGCATGTAGACAGTAGGCGGTGCATGATGAGGGCCCAACACACATCATTCATGATCTCTTCATAAAAATATATCTGTCTGCCAACACAGGAGGCACAAAAATGAAACAGCATATGTTGTTAAAAGTAAGAAAGTGTAAACACAGATATCAAAATATATGTTACAGCTGTCACATAATGCCTGATATAGGAATCAAAGCAGCACCAATGTAACCCTAAACAATCGTCAAATGCAAAATGAGGATATGCTAACAGGTTGAAGAGGCACATGAAAACAAATGAAACAAGCTGCAGAAACATGCAGAGATAACACTATGCAGAAGGTCCCCCTGCACTGGTTGGTGTGGATACAGTGTCTGTACACATATATCACGGTACATGGAATGCACAAATGAAGGAAGAAAATGGACACTCACACTGCCACACTCCAAATATAACGGGGCAATGTGAGTGCCGTAACCTCAGGGGATAAATAGGACTGTGCAGACATGCAATGCTAGGTTTGTAAATCAATGCAGAGCGTCACATCTGTACAGTAAACAAACACAATAACCTGTATATAGAGATGGAAATAAAGGTCAAACGTTACAGTAACCCACACAGAAGCCATATTGCCACATGCTGTGTTGCACCAACATAGTCAGTCACATGCACATGCACCGTGTACCTTGAAACATAATACAGTGATGCCACACATGCACTGTAACACCCTTGGTGAGTGCAAACATCAATCCAAAATGTTGGTGTGCAGTAAAGTGGTGTGGTGGCAAATACCGTGTCATGTCCAAGTGGAGGGTAGGCAGACATGGACAAGAGGACCTCTCCAATGTTCCCCATGTGCTACACGCATGGCTGTATGATCATGTTGAACTAAACAGATGAGCCTAAATACCCAAAATATGGTCCCCAAGGTGCACAAATCTATGGAGGCTCCTCCGTGTAGACCTATCGTCTCCTGTCGGGATTCGGTTCTCGAGCCCTTATCAAAGTTTTGTGACTGGTTTTTACAAAGATCAGCTTGTCTGGTGAAATCATATCTACGGGATACATCACATTTTTTGTTTTTATTGTCTCAATGCAATTTTTCCTTTGCTCCAGTGTGGTTAGTTACAGTTGATGTTACTGCACTATATACCAATATAGATCAAAAGGAAGCATTACATATTATAGATACATCTCCTTTAATATTACCAGACAGAATTCCAAAAACAATGATTATGGAATTCCTCTCTTTGGTACTCACCTGCAACTATTTTTTGTATGATTCAAATTTTTTTCAACAAATTTATGGTATAGCAATGGGTGCTACTGTCGCCCCTTCTATTGTGACTATCTATTTAGCTGCATTTGAGGAAATGTTCCTATATACTTCTGAATGGTTTAAATGTATACCGTTCTGGGTACGTTTTCTGGATGACATCTTTTTTATTTGGACAGCAGATGAGTTATCTCTGCTGTCATTTTTGGATTGGCTTAATACCAGAAAAACGAACATTAGTTTCACAGCTAAATATGATTATAATGTTATAGATTTCCTTGATGTACGTTTATATAAATCTGGCTCTAATCTTCATTTTACTCTTTTTTTTTTAAATTCTTTATTTTCGTTTTGCAACAACAAAGGAAAGAAAGACATACAACTAAGAGACAAATACATACATGTAATGTGATACATACACCAAAGCAAACCCCCACCACCCCCCTCCCCCCTGCTTCTTCTCTAGAAACTAAAACATTCTCGAAACGGACGTGTACTGACATTATTGTGTTACAAAACCTTCCAGCGGTCTGAAACATTATTATGTTACAAAACTTTACAGCGATCTGAGACATGATGAGTGTACATTAAACAGACATGTCGAAGCAATAAGCAGATGGTACATGATCATTGAGCATCTGCCATTTAGACAAGCAAGAATGAAATTGGGTATGGAAAATAGCTCTCCAAGATATCTGCTCATAGTTACTATATAAGCAGACAAGGTTCCACTATTCATTGACAGCAAGTCGAGAGCTATCCCTCCAAGTCCCCGTGATCAAAACACATGGCTATACCCAGCATAAAATCAGGAGAAAACGACCCTTCTTAGGAATTCTTAGAAGCAGCTGGGGAGTAGGCGGCCACCATGTAAGGTTTAGTATTGAAGTGGAAAGTTTCCTTCGAATTGAAATGTGTTTCTTGGAGGAAAATCAGATCCGCAGCCTCATGATTTAGATAGCATAGGAGTTTCCTCCGTTTTATCGGATGATGGATTCCTTGTACGTTCAATGAAAAATCTTACATGGTGCCATCAGTCGATACTAGACATTTTAGGTAAAAGCGCTTGAAAACTTACAACATAATCAGAATCTGTACACTAATGACATAAGCACCAAATATGCTGGCCAATACACCATATTGAAAAGTATGTACCAAAGTAACTTAGAGAAGAAGCAAAACCCCAAATGAATATGGCGACCAGATGTCTGCGGGAGGAGGCCCTAGAGAGGAGATAAGACATAATAAAAGAAAAGAAACACCAGAGTCCATAAGAAACACTGTCTCTGATATTCGTCGAGGCTACAATGGGTAGATGGAGTCGGGTCCCAGATATCTTCAAAATAAGGCGACAGACCTCCTTCGATAAACTCTTCGCTGAGCCGCGGTAAATCCAATATGGCAGGCACAGCGAATATGAAAGTACTGGCAGGAATATTCTGGAAATCAGCGCATCAAGTCGGCTTCTTTAGAGTCCAAAAACTCCGCTAGTAGATCAGGGTCCTCAAATGTTCTTGTCTGATTGTGAAGCGTGACTCGGAGCTTGGCCGGGTACAGCAGACCATAGCGTGCTTGTAATTGTTGAAGCCTCGGCCGAAATTCCAGAAAGCGCTTTCGGCGGTCGACCGTGGGTTTAGCCAAGTCAGGATAGAAGGAGACCTTGTGGCTCTCAAACTCCATATGGCCCTTTGCCCGGGAGGCACTGAGAATTTGTTCCACATGTTGATATCTCAAAAGTCGAAAGATGATAGGCCGCGGGGTCTTCCTGTTGAGCGTTATGTTTGTGGGTACACGATGAGCACGATCGATCTCCAATTCTTTGGTGAAGGTGATTTGGAGCAAGGAAGGGAGGATTTTACTTAAAAACTCCTTCATGTCACCCAATTCCGCTCCCTCCGGTAGGCCCACGAGGCGCAGGTTGTTGCGGCGCGCTCTATTATTGCCATCTTCCACTTCTTTCTGCAAAGCCCGCACCTGACGTTCAACTTTGTCGAGTTTGGACAGCCGGACCGCATGGGAGTCTAATATATTCTCCATTTTGTCCTGACGCGAAGAGAGCCCCTCTAGCCTGCCTTGCAGTACACCAAGATCTTCCCTCAGCGCTCGAAGTGCTTCACCGTTTGACTGCACGAGGTCCTTAACCCCTCTAATTTCTGCGAGGATTTCCTGCTGCATTTCGGGGCCCTCGCGCAAAGCCAGCCCCTTCTGCGGGGACGGGGGTTCAGTTTTGGAGCGTTTACCGTGAGTAGCCGCTGAAGAGCCAAATTCCAGGCGCGTAGGTTTGGTCCCCGCCATCTCACCAATGTGCCCCGGCAAGATCAGAGCAGAAATTCAAGTTTGTCCGGTGTTAATTCAGGATTCTGAGTAGGCCTCTCGGGAGCCTCAGCATTATGCGACCATCCCGCTGGACATCGGGCTCCGCCCCCCATCTTCATTTTACTCTTTATCGTAAATCGGTCCAATGGAACACCCTGTTACTGTTTCAGAGTCATCATCCAGGCCCCCTCAGGAGAGCTCTTCCACTTGGCCAATTCCTTCGAATCAAACAAAATTGTACTACAAAGGAAGAGTTTACTATCCATATAAAGGATTTATGTCAATGTTTATCTCATCGTGGCTATCCAGCACAGGATATCAGAAGAGCTTATAAAATGGCGAAATATACCCATCGTGATTGGCTATTATTTATTATTTATTTATTTATTTATTTATTAACATTTCTTATATACCGTACTATTTGCCATCAGTGCGGTTTACATAGAACAGAAACATCCGACAACTTACATATGTCTCGTCATTACATTTAACAGGAAATGGAACTTGGAGAACAGGGTAAACTATATACATAGGAGGTGTAATAAGAAAGGATACTGTTTGGTGTTTTACATTGTAGGGGACGCCTGTTGCGAGGGCTTGCCTGTTTGACTACTACTATTGTTGAGGTGCTCGCTATTCGAGTGGGACTGAGGTTCGGAGCTGTCTGTGAGATATTTGATGAAGAGGAAATGTTTAAGGGCCTTTCTGAACTGGCTCAAGTTGGGGATTGCTCTGATATGTGCAGGTAAGGTATTCCATAGACTTGGGGCACAGAGTCGGAAAGCTCTGTTAGCTGTTGTTTTGGTGCATCTTGTTGTTTCTTTTGGTATTGCTAGCATGTTTGACTCTGCGGTTCTTCTTGGTCTGTTAGGTGTGCAAGTGGTTGGATGAGGTCAGATAGAGAGGAGGAGGAGAGCCCCTTGCCAGCTTTGAAAGTCATCAGCAAGGTCTTAAAACTGATCCTGGTTTGAATGGGGAGCCAGTGCAACTGTTTCAGGAGGGGTGTCACATGGTCTCTCCTGGATGCCCCAAAGAGTACCCGTGCTGCACTGTTCATAGCAAGTTGCAGGGGGTTCAGGGTGTACCGGGGGAGCCCTTGTAGTATGGAGTTTGAATAATCAAAATGGGGAATGATCAGGGCTTGGTAAATGGTGCGGAAATCATCTGGTTCGAGTAACGGGCGTAGGTGTCTGAGGGATCTGATTTTAAAGTAGATCGCCTTTACGGTATTGGCTTTGTATTTCTTCATGTCGAGATTTTGGTCCAACGTCACTCCAAGATAACGTATAGCAGGTTTCACTTGTAGATCAGCATCCTTTACCTTCACACAGCTGGATGTTATGAAGTTTGGATTCCTCGAGATGAAAAGAACCTCCGTCTTCTTCTGTTGGATTCGCAGATTTTGTGATAGGAGCCACTCCGATATGGTGTTGAAGCAATTAGTCAGAGGGGCGAGGTCTAGTTTATCCAATGATACTGGCATGTATAACAGCACATCGTCAGCATATATCATGCAACTAACATTGAAGGATCTAATGATGTTGCAGATGGGTTGGATGTATATATTAAACATCAAGGATGATAGGGAGGATCCTTGAGGCACTCCTTGACTTTGTTGAAATGGTTCCGATGTAGCCCCATCTGCTCGAACATGCTGCCATCTTCCAGACAGGTAGGATCTGCACCATTCGAGCGCTGTTCCGCTGATACTGTTTTCTCTTAGCCGGCAGAGGAGAATCTCATGGCATACAGAGTCGAAAGCTGCTGGTATATCTAAAAAGATGAGTGCTAAACCATGTCGTATGTTGTCAACGCCTGAAATTATATTGTTGAAAAGGGCTGTGAGTAGTGTTTCCACTCCATGTGATTCTCTGAATCCATGTTGGGATGGATCTAGTGGGGCAGTAGTGTCAATATGATCCTGTAATTGCCTGTGCACTACTTTTTCAATGATTTTTGCGAGCATAGGTATACTAGATATGGGCCTGTAAGACTCTACCTTTTGGGGGTCTAGCTTGGTGTTTTTTAAAAGAGGTCTGACGGAGGTCTGCTTGAGAGTAGGGGGGAACGACCCAGTGTTAAAGGATTGGTTTATGATGTTGGCTATAACTGGAGAGAGGTCACATCGCAGGTCTTTTATCCAGAATGCTGGACAAGGATCTGTGTGTGCAGTGGTAGTGTTTAGGGCTAAGATGGTATCTTCAATAATTTTTTTTGAAGGTGTAGATAAGGATGTTAGCGATGCTGGGTACTCTTGCTCGTCGGGGGGGGGGGGGGGTCAGGTATTACTATTTTGTCGGTCTTGCACATTTTGGATTGCATGTAGACAGCATAGTCCTGCGGGTGGATATCGCCATGGTGCTCAGGGGTTGGTTCTTTAGCAAGAGTTTTGACTAAGTTAAACAGGTCATGCGGCTTATTCAATGACCGTCTCAGGGTGTCTGTATGGTATTGCCTCATCTTGTCTGTGATGGCTTTGTGATGTGCAGTCAGGTGTTGGATGTATGCTGATTGGTCACTGCTGGTGCGTGACTTCCTCCAGCGCTTTTCCAGCCTCCATAGAAGGGTTAGTGATGCCCTTAAGTCGGCTGTGAACCATGGGGCTGATGATCTTTTCTTCGGGGCCTTGTTTTACATTCTATTACATTCTATTATTCGGGCTGCTACATCTTCTGTTGATGTCATTATAACATCTTGTTTAACAACTAGTTCTGATAATATAGATGATAATAAAATTGTTGGAGTTTTGCCATTTATGATAGGAGCTCCAGAAGTAGTTACTATTCTGCGAAAATATTGGTATATTTTGCAACTGTGTCCAAGTTTTCAACAAGATCTCCTTATTGCTTATCAATGAGGCCCCAATATTAGGGATTTGGTGGTACATTCCATGGTGGGTGATGATCGGCAACTGGGGCAACATCCAGATCCGGGACATTTTTCGTGCCTTTCCTCACGATGTAGTTACTGTCAGCAGTCCCAAATTGGTTTAACGTGGACACATACTGAAACTGGATGGATTTTTCATCTTAAATGGCACACAGATTGTTCTTCTTCTTTTGTTGTATATGTTCTAATGTGTCCTTGTGGACTCCATTATATAGGATGAACAACACGCCCGATAAAGAGGCATTTATCGGAGCATAAATCCCGTATACATACTAAGATGATTACAGCCCCCTTAGTATCTCATTGTCTTCAAACTAATCACACTTTTACTGATTTTTCGTGGTGTATTTTAGATTTTGTGCCTGGAGGTCCCCGAAGGGGAGATCGGGAACAACACCTACAGCTCTTAGAGCAGCGGTGGATTTTTTTATTGAAAACTGTGGCTCTGAAAGGACTCAATCAAGAGTTGGATTGGTGGAGTATTTTGCCCACCTGATGTTATTATGCTTGGTTTTCAAGCATTTTGATTGGGTATAAAACACCTTTCTGATTTGGTTGATGTCAGACGCCATTTCATGGGAGGACATTTTTGAAAAAGCAGCGGGATATTTTCAGTTCAGAAATTTTTGAAAAGGCAACGGGATATTTTCAGCTGTGAAGGAGCTTTTTATCAATTTTGGGAACTAATATACTGGGACAGTGGTTACCACCTGAGGCAGGATCGGAAGATCTGAAACCCGGCGCTAGGTCGTGGTGTTTTGGGGAGAATTCCCTTGATTTAAAAGCCGTTGAAGAGGAAGAACTCTTCTACTTGATGAATACTGAATACTACCGTCTCACCAAACTATTTGATGGACCCAACTGCCAGCTAAGTTTAATCAGATTTTCCAAATATCTTTTGTCTTAGCACTGTGGCTGTCGGGGTCCATGTTATTACCTTCTCAGGATTGTTGCATAACTAATATAAAAAAAAGATTAAAGGGAGAAGTCCGTTATTCAGCGGGGTTCATTTGTCCCCTGACCTGACGGACGTTCCTACATTTTAAAAGTTTAATGTTTGTTGTATTTATTATGTGTTGGTATGTCCCTTTTTCTTATTTGTGATCTGATTGTTTTGTTTTGATTTAGTAGTGCAGATTAATTATTTTGGCATTTGTTTTGACAGTACTGGAAAGGTCATGTGTGTTTCCTGTGATGAACCCGATACCCAGCCAGAGCAGGGCAGCAATGGTGTGTTGGACAGGCCTGTCATGCTGAAAGTAGCAGTCCAACAATAATGTCCATCCGAGGCATGTGTCCCACTTGCAGAGGTCAAACATCCTATGGCACCATTTTCCAGGGATAGTTCCATGGTGTTGTTGTGTCCTCCAACAGGTGGGTGATGGTGACGCCGGATGCACTGTAGTAGATGTGCTGTGTGTGTCCTCTGCCCTGTGTCAGAAGAGGATAAACAATGAATTGGTATGCTGCTTGCAACATCAGTCCAAATTGCAGAGACGCAAACATCAATATGTACGTAATGAAATGTCACACAGGCAAACATACCATGTTCACAACATAGAACACAGTGCATGTTGTGGACATTTGGAATTGGAACCACAGACGAGGGTGTCACATGGATTTGGTCATGTCCATGCCCATGTTACACAGGCATTTCACAGCTCCACCCCATGTGCATCGGCATTGGTGTACAGAGACTCAACATGAAAGGTCCATGAAACAGACAGTAAATTATTAACATGTAAAGGCTGATGTCATTCGCAAAAGACCAAAGGTGCAACCTACCGTGTGTTTGCAGGAAGTGTCTGTTCGGGATCCCCTGAGGCTCTCAAAGGCCACAACACGTCACAGTGAAGGGCAAAGATGTAATTGAAATGTGTAGATTAACCATGTCCCCATGTCCAGCCACTGTTGATGCATGTCCACATTATGGCGATATCTGTGATACATAAATGCTGTTGCGCAGTGGTCTGTCAGCACACAAGAGATAGGTCAGCTCACAGCACACAACACATGGCCACAATGTTCACAAGGTAAACAGCAGTAAGGTAGAGATAGCACAGTCACCACCGCTCCCCAGGTGTACAGACCCCTCACACCACATGAAAATGCAAAATGCCTGCATGCTGTATCATCACACAGCCAACCGAAAAACACACACCCACACGGTATGCTAAGGTGAGTGTGCCAGCAGTAGCATATGGCCTGTATGTGCACAATTGGAGATTTGTGGAGATAAAGGCTTGTCAAATGCAATGATACACTGCTGTTGGCTGATGCTACAATGTCAGGGAAGGGTGTACGTGCAGCCCACGACCCAAACACCTAGGACCTGCAGACCCACGCAGCTCTGTTGGACGTGTCCCAGAGACAGTGTTGGAGAAGACGAACTGGCCAGGAACACACGTGGATATGTGTGCCAACAGCAACATATGGGTTATGGGGCTGCAGGGCAAAGAGATTAACAACAACATATGTACAATATGACCGATCACTGCAGACATGTGCTCCCCCTGATTGTCGTCACAGTCAAAGTGGAGGAGTGGCCTAGTGGTTGGGGCAAGGTACTTCAGGCCGGAAGGTCGGGGGTTCAAATCCCACTAGAGGACAGCAACCTTGGGCCGGAAGGACTGGGGTTTCTAGTCCCACAGGAGCTCCTTGTGGTCTTGGGCAAGCCACTTAACCCTCCATAGCCCATGTTCCCTGTAAAATAGTTATCTCCAAGTTATAATGCCCTGTTCAATGTAATTTCAGTTTGTTCAATGGTAAACCGCACTGATGCAGAATAGCGCGGTATATAAGAGAATGTAAATAAATATATAAATAAAATAAAGTAGCTGTAGGTCCACCTACCCCAGACTACTGCATGTTGGATGACGTACAGTCAGCTGCCACTGCACCACAGCACCAGGAGGGTCACCAAGTATGTCCTGTGGATTGAGGAACACAAGAGAAACATACATATGTCATGTTGGAGCTGTGCAACACACACTGCACCTTCACGTCCTCAGCTCACAGACCCCCCAAGATCCTTTACAGACTGACTGTTCCCCATCACACTGTACAGACTCGCTTCATGCTAAAGTTATCACTGAAGTGTGTGTGGCAAAATACAAGGGCCTGTACTTTGTCCGTCCCCTTCCTCACCTCTCTGCTGCCTTCAAAACTGTTGAACAGAACCGTCTCCTCGCTAGCGTGTCCCTGCTCGGCTCTGAGGCCGCAGTACTATCCTGCGCCCCCCATATCGCTCCCACTGCCCCTTCAGTGTGTGTTCTGGTGTCTGAATGTCCTCTTCTACCCCACTGTCAGGTCCTGTACCACAGGGAAATATCCAGGGGCTTATTCCTTATCCTCTGTCGATATCCTTTTCCTTGGTTAGGCTATCTCATCCCTTGACTTACATTACCAGCTGTGTGCTGATGAGTTGCAAATATATCTCTCCACGCCTGAGCTATGTCTGCCAAAACACACCCCGATGTCTGCTTGCCACCTGACATTGATGGCTGCATGTCATCCCAGTGTGTGAAAATGACAATGGCAAAGCATGGATATCCCATATGTGCACCTAAACCCTCCCCTCCCATCAGAGCATCTGTGTATGTGTGTGTGGCCATATCTTCCTTTCTCCAGGGTCTGCAACGTAGGTGTTGTCTTGGACTCCACTCTCCTCCTCAACACACATACGAAGCTTGTAGCTGAGGCTTGTGGTGTCTTTCTAGATGATATCAGCTATTTTCTCCAGTCCTCCCTGAACACACAACTAAAACCCCAATCCACCCCCTGATCAGCTCCCGTCTTGCCTACTGTAACCTACACCTTGCAGATCTGCCTTTGAATCATCTCTGTCTGCCTTGAAATATGCAACACTGCACTGCATGGCCAATCTACAGCCACACACATAATGGCAATAAAACTCCCCCTGTCAGGACACCTCACAGGTTCCCTATCTGTCTCTGCATCCATGTCAAGGCTCTCCTGCTGACCTATACATGCAGGCACACTGTGGTGTTGCAGTAACTTCCATTACTGATCTCAACTACCACTAATACAACTACTACTGAGCATGTATATAGTGGTACTTGTCATATGTAGCACTCTACAGAAACAAGTAACACACAGTCCCTGCTCATCAGAGCATACAAACCAATCAATTCATATTACAAAATGTGAAACACACATGTCTAGGCAACTGGTCCCATCTATGGGCCGCTCTCCTACTGTTGACCCAAGACTACACACCTGTCACCTTGCTGCGCCCAAAGCCTCAAACTAATTACCTGTGGCTGTACAGCAGCCTCTTTCCCAATCAGCCACAAATCAGGTGTGACAGCTTACCACCTCCCCCAAGCCTACTAATCCTGACACACATAATCCACCTCCACCCGCTGTTGTGCCGTGCTCACATCTTCTGTGTATCAGTCATGACTATATTGTAAGCTGGTATGGCCAGGCAATGTCTGTTATATGTCAGTGCAGTGTTGCATCTTACTGCTATTGGGATACAAATGTCCACTAGTAGTAGTAGTACACACACATCTAAACAAATGTATATGGCAACATATGTAGTACTTACATGAGAAGACCTCCTCAATGACCTGCCGCCTGACTGCTGTGCCCTCAAGTGTGTCACCACGGCCACGTACAGGAGGGCACGTAGGATCATCCTCCAGATCCTCATTAATTTGGACAGGGATATGGTGCCTGAGAGCAATGTTGTGAAGGATGCAACAGGCTATAATGATCTCTGCCACAGTCTGTGCTTTGTATTGTAAGGCCCCGCCTGTCCTATCCAGACACCTGAAGCGACTCTTTAAAACGCCAAAGGTGTGCTCTATGACGGAACGACTGGAGGCATGGGCCTCATTGTAACTCCTCTCTGCACGTGTCCGTGGTTGACGCACAGGGGTCAGCAACCAGGGGCGACACCCATATCCTGAATCACCTGCAGAAAGAAATGTGGAACGTTAAAGCAGGAGCTCATGTCCACCCAAATGGACACAAGTATGTACGTGCAAACCAAACGCAGAAAACATCCTGACACAAACATATGACGTCACATGATGGAACAGCACAACTATGCATCAGCGTGTGAAGTTATGACACACAAAACAAGGGATAGGTGTAAGGATTGCAATCAACATAATCTGTAACAACGACACAAATGCTAGCATCCATTCTACCATCAACACACAGAAACGTAGCAAGGTAGAGCTGGAGGGTACCCCCCCCCGCCCCTGTTAGATCACACACAGACAGATGAGACACACACACAACCAGGATTACACCTCAAAGACAGACATGTGCACATACGGTTAGTCAGAGGATCATCATGTGCATGTCAGAGATGAGAAATACACACCCAGCAGTATACAGTCCTCATACTTGCCTGCCTCAAATTGTCTGAATAGTGCCGAGTGATGCAGGATATAGGAGTCATGGGTGGACCCTGCAAACCTAGGTACCTCATTCAGAATATGCATATTTGCATCACATACAACTTGAACATTCAGGGAATGGTAGTGTTTGCGGTTGCGGAACACTACCTCCCTGTCTCTGGGCGGGACCAGGGCAACATGCGTGCAATCAATAGCTCCCATCACGTGTGGTATCCTGGCTAATGCCTAAAAGACCTGGTTCAGGGTCCCCCACTGTTGCCTAGTGTTGGGAATGGCAATATAATTCCTCACCCGGCTGATCATGGCACGCAGTACCTGGTGGAGACAGCGTGAGAAGGTGGGGCGGCTCATGCCACCCACTGTGGCCACAGATGACTGGAAACAGCCAGAGGCAAAGAAGTGTAGGGCACCAAGGAGCTTGACCAAACCGGTATGGCATGTGACCGACCAGTCAGGGGCTTGAAGTCAGGTCGTAGATCCTCATAGCGCTCCCTAATAGCCCCCATGCTCAGGCAGTAGAGGGAGATGACCTGGTCCTCACGCATGCCCTGTAGCTGAGCCCTGGGCCTGTAGAGGCGAGGCTGACGAGCCTCCAACTCTGCACGCCTCCTGCGGCGTGCCGGCACAGCCCCTGCCTGGCCTGCCCCCACAGCTGCAGGTCTGTGTTGCAGTGGGATTAAGCCCATGCCCTGTTCCTCAGCCCCATGGACACCATCTCCCCCGTCAGGCAACCGCAACCCCTGCTCACCTCCCACTGCACATGCAGCAACCACAAATCCCGCCATAAACTCCACCCCCTCTACTCCTCTAACGCACTCAAACGCAGACATTCACCTCACCAACCCTGCCAGTCACCTCCCCCACCACACACCAACCCAGCCACACAACCCCACCATCACTCACCTACCCAGCCACTCTCCACACCAAACCTGCTTCTGACACTCTCTTTGCTTCACCAACAACCAACAGCACATGCCTTCTCTCCCTCGCCTACACAAACCCCTCAACGTGTACCAGGTGTGCATGTGTATTTATGTTTGTGTTTTTTATGTTGCATGCATTACGCATGCGCAGTGGCGCGAGCCCGTTGGCTGCGCACGTTGCGCATATGCCACACAGATGCGGAAGGTGCATGTGTGGGACACTACGTTACGCATGCGCTGTGCGTGAGGCATGGTGCATGCACGTAACGGCACGCAGCACATGCGCATGCCTCACACCCACACACTGTACATGTGCAACATGGTGTCGCACACACACCTTCCGTGTCTCTGTGGTGCATGTGCAATGCGCGCAGCCGATGCGCTCGCACCACTGCGCATGCACAACACGCGCAACGTTAAATAAACACATAAATACACATGCACACCTGGTTCACGTTGAGGGGTTTGTGTAGGCGAGGGAGAGAAGGTGTGCGCTGTTGGTTGTTGGTGAAGCAAGGAGAGTGTCAGAAGCAGGTTTGGTGTGGAGAGTGGCTGGGTTGGTGAGTGGTGGTGGAGAGTGTCAGAGGCAGGTTTGGTGTGGAGAGGTGTGTTGCAAAGCAGGCAAGAGAGAGGAGGGGAGGCGAGGAGTAGGAGAGAGAGACAGGAAGGGAGTTGAGGAGCAGGTGACAGGGAGAGCAGGGGAGGGAAGGAGCAGGTGGGAGGTGTAGGAGAGGAGCTGAGGGGCAGGGATGTGTGACAGGGAGGGAGAGGGCCCAGAAGGCAGGGAAATGGAGCGACAGGACATGGCAGGAGGGGAGGAGGTGGGAACCTGTTCAGCATGACCCAGAGCCGACAGGGAGTGTTGGGCCTGTGGTGGTGGCTGCAGGCCCATCGGGTGTGTCGCAGCTCACCCAGGGGCCACCCAGTGCCAAACGAAGGCATATACTGGTGCCAGCTGAGGAACGGAGGAGGGCTGTGAGATTCAGTCAGCAAGAAAACCACATCCTGCTGGCCAGTGTGTTGGAGCGGTATGAGGTGCTCTATGGCTGGCTGAGCAACAGCACCACCGTGGCCACACACATACACGTGTGGGAGGAGGTGCAGGAGGCCGTAGCCCAGGCAGGGGGACCAACCAGGGACCTGGACAGCCTGAGAAAGAGATTTAATAACATTAAGCGTGGTGTCTGAGCACAGATCTGCCCTGGGGGTAGGGCAGATCTGTGAATCTGCAACTGCAGAACCTAGCATGTCAGCATGCTGTTTACCAGACCTCTTTAGGCAGATCTACGTGCTCCTGGGATTGGGGTGGATTTTAACACATCAACAGCAGCAGGTACCATAAAACCAGGCTGACAACTGGACCTTTGTGATCAGGTCCTTAGACTCCTGGGGATAGGGCATACCTACACACAGCAGCATACGCAGCTGAGTGGAGGAGTGGCCTAGTGGTTGGGGCAAGGTACTTCAGGCCGGAAGGTCGGGGGTTCAAATCCCACTAGAGGACAGCAACCTTGGGCCGGAAGGACTGGGGTTTCTAGTTCCACAGGTGCTCCTTGTGGTCTTGGGTAAGCTACTTAACCCTCCATAGCCCATGTTCCCTGTATAATAGTTATCTCCAAGTTATAGTGCCCTGTTCAATGTAAACCGCACTGATGCAGAATAGCGCGGTATATAAGAGAATATAAATAAATAAATAAATATATTCAGCACTGGATGGCCCAAAGACTGGTGTCTATACCATGTTGTACATGTATGATGTGTGTTCATTGCTGGATAATGTGTTGCACATCTTGCATTATGTGACCTGTCCCCATACACTTACCTCACGTGGGTAGTCGGCAAGACGATTGTACCACCTCGTGACGCGCTCCCATGCCCTCCTAACGCAGCAGAGGTCCTGGCGTTTGGAGGAGCCTTGGAATAATTTGTGCTGCCTAGCACAGATTAGCCCTGCAAGGTGTCGCAGCTCCCGGTGGGTGAAAGCAGGATTCCTTGACCGGGTCGCCATTTTCTACGATGCCTTGCTGACGCATGCATGCACATCGCATATGCACTGCCACGCATCACTACGGCACGCTAGCTACGTGCCTGTGCCACGGCCAATACATGGCGAACGGTGGCGCCGCCAAGATACGTGGCGCTTTAGGCTTTCTGCCCTTTGTCCAGGCCGCTTCATAGGGCACCTTATGATGCACTTCCTGCCACGCCATGCTGTGAGGCACCTTGGGGTACACGACTACAATGAAAAGATTTATGCTGCAGACAGACATTGCAGAGATGTGTCTGACTCTTCTTACCATGATATACATCTTAGGAGTTTATCTTGATGTTGGCGCACTGGAATCTTGAACCCATCACCACTGTGTGTGGAGATATTGTATTGACCAGTGTGCTATGTCTTTTGACATAGCAATGGCTGGCTACACAGCTACACCAGGTCATCTGCACACACTTTCTGCTCTGCTTACCTGGATAGTGTACAGACACAGCTAGGGCACTTTACAGGGCACCTTAGTTTGGGCAACTGAGCTGAGGGTGCTTTGGGGTGTGCACACTGATTTCAGATCTATGTCAGACTGTTACAGGCATTAACGCCCGTAGCCTCAAACAGTTTTACTGACGGACACACTTTGTATATAGCTCACCAGCTAATGTAGCAACCTGCAGCCCACACCACTCTTTCAACATACCCACTGCATGCGACTGGCCACACTTTGAAAAATTTTTCATGTGGTAAAAGGCTCTGATGTAATGATAATACGGTATATCATATCCATCCAGATACATCAATATACAGGTACACCGGGGTATTGAACCCATGACTAGGGTCACTATATTTACCACTGTCCTACATCAACATTGGTTGTACGTAAACTACGGCTAGCTACTGAACTAGTGCAGGTCACCAGACACACTGTCTGGTGTGGCTACCAGGATAGGTTAGCACCAAGAGTACCCACAATGCAATTCACATGCAGAACAGCAGTCTACATCTGCTCAACCAGATGGGGTTTGCACTTCTGCAGCATGTCAACTGGGTAGAGGGACTGACCATGCATCTTACTGGCACAGTGTGCCTACTGACCATGCCATTGTGCATGTTCTGTGCTCACCCTGAGGGTAAAGTCATGTGGACAGCATCAGGTCCACAGTACCCGGGCTGTTTGTGGTAGGTTTTGCTGCAGTTCACCATCACTGCCAGTGTGTGGGCTATTCTTTGCAGACAGCCTTGGACATTTTCCATGCCTATTTCTATTTGCCAGTAATATGTGGACTATGATGCTTGCCAATAACTTATGTTCAGTGAGGTTGCCATGGACACCTGTTTTTGGAGCAGGGGTGTGTCTGGACTCACATGATGAAGATATACTTAGCAAGCCTGCCCTCTGTGGGTTAGGGTAGGGAGCATGATCTGTGAACAACAGACACACACTATCACTGTTTGCAATAGGGCCAGCTGAGGTACATGGTGACAGACTGTGGGACCAGCAACCCCCCCCCCCCGCCAACTGGCGAACAGAGAGATGATGCAGATCTGCACATGGAACTGGACCACTGGCAGTGTGCCTGGTCAGCTCAGCTGCCCCCCACTACTTTATGACATGCGCCAGCAGAGGGCAGTCAGTGTGCACCTGCTGCATCCTGCAAGGTGTTGCAGCCATACACATACTAACTGCAAACAGTCTGGTAGTACATACATAGTGCATGTTCTAAAAGGAACACTGTGCACCCAGGCGTGGGATCTGGCACACACACCAAGCAGGTTTGTCAGTGATTGGACCCCAGAAATGGGAACCCAGAAATATTACTTACAGAAGCTGTGTATAGCATTATGTGGGAACCTGGACATGCCGTGGTCCACTACTCAGTCAGAGTGGGACTGACCTCCCAGCATGACATGCTGTGGCCACTGTGTCCTTTTAGGTGGTGGATGTGCACTACAGTATCCCAGCCATTGCCCTATACCCTGTGCAGATGCAGCCTGTCCGGGCCATACCCACAGTACCTTGCTCCTCATTATGCACATTGGCAGGCTAACACTGGAAACAGTGCAAGCAGTGTGGGCTCAGTAAGGTGTAAGCAGCCACAACACACTGGATAGAAATACACACACTCCCACACCTATGCCAGCATTGTGCATATATAGAGGTTTGTAGCAGCCCTGGCTGCCACACCAGTACTGGGCACAGTGAGGGCATTGCTATGGTATGCAATACTGTTGGGGTCACTCCCCGGGGTGGTAAACACTGTCAGAGGCAATTACTGAAACACACTCCACAGATATCAGAAAGGTTGCTATGATGAATCTCTATCAACAAATCATGTTTAACTTAGGATTTGTTATCTGACATTAATCATAGCAACCTTTTGATATATGTGGAACGTGTTCCCAAGTTTAGGGCGGCATTGCTAAGGTATGCAGGTGCCAGTATTGAGAGATACTGCTCCGCACAGAGCCCAACAGCCTGACTCTCCATGAGGCTTTGGATAGTGCAGCCTGTGGGTGTGAATGTGTGTGTGCCCCTGTGGCCACTGCTCTAGGGCAGAGGCTCCCAACTCCAGTCCTGGTGAGCCAAACACTGTTCAGGTTTTCATGCTGTCCCTAATGAATATGCATGAGATACATTTGCATACAATGGGGGCGGTACATACAACTGCATCACAGGCATATTTATTAGGGACAGCATGAAACCTGAATGGTGTTTGGCCCTCCAGGACTGGAGTTGGGAAACTCTGCTCTAGCTATTGCACATGTTTATGGTGTCTGTGTTCTGTAGGGTAAAATATAGGCGTTTCAGGCATGTTTATTTATTTATTTATTTATATTTCTTATATACCGCACTATTTGCAATCAGCGCGGTTCACATGGAACAGAAACATCCGACAACTTAAATATGTCTGGTCATTACATTAAACAGGAAATGCAACTTGGAAAAATGGGTACGTCGGTACCAACGGAGCCTGCGCGGGAACGCTCCCCAGCGTCCAGAAAGAAAGCTTTTGGGAGCATCCCACGTGCATGCGCGCTGCCTTCCCGCCCATTCACTTCCCTCTCATCAGTTTTCCGTTTTCTGTGGAGCTGGCAGGACGTATTCCTGTCACCGCAGAAAATTCTTCTTTTTATTCTTAGTTTTTTGTGGTCGCGTCTGCTTTCCCTCGACGCCACCGTTACCACCGGTGCTTTTCTTTCTCTTTTCTAAAGAATTTATTCTTTTCTTCAGAAATTTTTCCTTTTTAGTGTCTGACGGTTTCTAGGCCACTAGGCCTCTATCTTTCCACTACGGAAATGCCAGCCACTACCCTTAAGAAATGCTCAAAGTGTGGCGGTACAGATATATTTTCAGACATCCATACTTGGTGTCTAAAATGTTTGGGTCCTGACCATTGCCCACTGGAGTGTCTTTCCTGCTGGAGCTCAAACAGAAGAAATCTTCAGATTCGAGCACAACGCGATACCCGGTTCACATCGCACTCGATGTCACCAGCTAGAATATCTCCACAGGATCAGGTAACCAAACAAAAGTCTGTAAAGACTAGCCAGTCCTCAAGTGGTAGATCTCCTTCCCAGTATCGAGATGGCTCCGGCCTTGCCCTCGAGGACATTTTGGCAATAAAGCCCTGGCGGGAGTCTTTGGGCTCCAAAACATTAATGGGGCTTCAGGTTGTTCCCGGGGTTCTTACCTCGATGAACATACCTGGGCCATGCTCGGTGGTTGTGGCCGCTTCGAGCAGTACCGACACCCCGGCATCGGCTATGGTGATGGATGAAACACTCCTCACCGATGATCGCAGTCTAGCGCTCTCGGCTACTTCGGGACCACTAGAGTTGCTGCAGACTGTTCCTCCAGTATCGGTATTGGCTTCGGTACCGGTACCGGTATCGACATGGGCATCGGTGTCGGTACCATCCATGCTTGCTTCGACAGACTCGCTTCCTTCGATGCCGAGCCTGGAATCGATCTCTAGCATGGATGATTCGGTACCGACTCATCTCAGTACCAACTTCGGGGGGTACCTAAGACATCGCTTTAAGGAAAATCCGATGCTTCATCCTTTCAGGTCTTCCGATCCCGATGACTGGGATGAATCCATCGGTACCAAAGCTGAATCTTCAACAACTCTAGTCTTTGCCCCTCATTTTAGAGGGTCCTCCTCAGGGGAGATTTCTTTTCAAGCTTTTCTTTTTGATATGGCAAAGTTACTTGCCTTTTCTATACCTGGTTAAGAATCCTTGCCAGGGGATTCAGAGACCCTGCAATCCCCCTGGTTTCCAAAGGAGGTGATCATGCTTCCTTTGCATCAGATCTTACAAGAGCAGAGTGGAGGAGTGGCCTAGTGGTTGGGGCAAGGTACTTCAGGCCGGAAGGTCGGGGTTCAAATCCCACTAGAGGACAGCAACCTTGGGCCAGAAGGACTGGGGTTTCTAGTCCCACAGGTGCTCCTTGTGGTCTTGGGCAAGCCACTTAACCCTCCGTAGCCCATGTTCCCTGTAAAATAGTTATCTCCAAGTTATAATGCCCTGTTCAATGTAATTTCAGTTTGCTCAATGTAAACCGCACTGATGCAGAATAGCACAGTATATAAGAGAATGTAAAATAATAAAGATCTACTTTTAAGGATGTGGGAAACTCCTTTAACGGTATCACCACATTCTAAGACACTTGACTCCAGGTACAAGGTGCCACCTTCTCCAGGTTTTCAAAAGACTCAACTTCCTCATCATTCTATTGTTGTAGAATCAGCAATGAGACGTATTAAGAGTGCAAAGAAGCACTCTTCTTATCTGCCAGGTCGTGAGTCTAGAACTTTAGATGCCTTTGGACTTCGATGTTTCCAGGCATCCATGTTTCAGCAAGAATTATCTCATATATTTTCTATATGGGATTATCTCTTGAAGAGGTTACAAAGAACTTAACGCTTTTGAACCCTTTTCTTCAAGAACATAAAAGAGCAGACTTTTTCATATTAGTCAGTCATGCTCAAAATGTCTCTAAATTCCTTAATCATGCTTCCCTGGACTGTTTTGAGTCTATTAACAGAACTTCTGCTATAGCCATAGGAGCACGACGCATGGCCTGGCTCCAAGCTTCAGACTTGGATAAAGGGGTACAAGAAAAGCTGTGAAATACTCCTTATACTGGTGAAAATCTCTTTAACAAGGATGCTTTATTTCAAGCTAATCAGTTAAACACTGATATTGTTGCTTTCAGAGGATTGTCAAAACTTTCTTCTATCCCAGCTAGTAAAAAAATTCCTAACAAACTTTATTCCCCTAAGGGGAAAAAGTTTTATTCATCTTCTACCCATCATGTAGATGTTTCCAAAGAAGGGCAACATCATACCAGGCTAAGAAAACCAAAGTCTCAACAGGCTCAGCAAACTCAGCAGTCACAGGGTTTCTGATTCTTTATTTCATTAAATCTTTTTTCCTGTTGAGTTTCAGAACCACTACTTCTTAACTACAGAAGCATTTACAGTTCTTCTCATCCTTATTGAGAGGTCAGTGATACACTGCCTTAATCCTCCACTTTAGGCATGACTCTTGTTTAGAGCAGTCCATCCTTTCAGCTCTTAGAGCTATTGAGGATAATCATGCCTTACAGGTAACAAGTTTCTCCTCTCCTTTTTAAAAGTAAATAGAGGAGTTACAACTACTTACAGGGTATGCTATGCCCTTCACCTTGGCAGTTGTCCTGTACGAGGATAACTCATACTTTTCACTACAGGGGAGCTTTACCCTTTTCAGAGACTTACCAAATAGTAAGTCTTCCCAACTCTGTTTTTACTTCTATCCCTCTTAGTTGAGTTTTTCAATCTAAGAGTGATATTATTTAACTGGAGGGCTTACCTTTAAGCCATAGGATTGTCCCAAATACCTACTCCAGTAAGTAATTTCCATACAAAGTTTCTCCCCTTTGCAATCTTTCAAATATTTCTTTAAGACAGCTTATCAGACCATAAGTGAGAGTTTATCACTTCTAATTTGGTCTGTCGGTCCTTTTCCAATCTATAGGACCTAACCTCTTCTGCTGCCTTAATAACACATAATTCCAAGAGAGGTTCCAAAACCTACTTGGACAATTTATCGTTGCAGGCAACCAGCCTGTCTACTATTCTTAGCCATCTTCAATTCTTTGGCTCCCACAGAATAGATTAGGTTGCACACTGGGAATTAAACAACCAGATCTCACCTGGGCAACCTACAACATGCTCTCTGCAATTCTACAAAAAGCTCTGCAACTATGGGCCTTTGCCAGAGAGCGTCAGAGCCATTCCTGGTGGGTAACTTCCAGATGGTTGAAAGGCTTGCCCAATCATGTTCCCACATGATCTTTCTTTTCCTACTTTTACCATCTTCCTTAAAATTTCCTTTTGGGGAAAATGAACCAGGGTTTAGATCACGTGAAAGCATAAAGAATTGCTTAATTCCCTGAGTTGAACTCTTCCAACAGGGATGCATTTCTTTTCACTGCAGTCGGTCCTTGTCTAGTGCATTCCTTCTAATTCCCAATACTTCATTGGAGCTTATGCTGAACAAAGAACGCATTATACTCATATTGCCCTCATAGATGGGCAAATATGGTATTCCCTTTTATTGCGTCTTTTTCTCCACAGTGAAGTTATAGAAGGATCCAGACTTGTCTTAAGACTAAGGTTTTCTCTGCACCCCTTCATGTAGATCTCCATTTCTGGTTATTCAAAGTCTAGAATTCAAAGAGATCTAGACCTATCCTCCTGACTAGGAACATTCCACTGGTTTCCATGTAACCTTCTTCATAGTTCTTCCACGTATAACCAGTAAGGGGTTCTCTATCCATATTTTCAAGCAGATCTTACCCCTTCTTGTTTTTAAGTGAGTCTCTCTTATTTGTGTATTTGTGTGTGTGTGTATATATATATATAGTGTGTGTGTGTATATAAATACACATATTTCACTCTGAAAGATTTGTTGCTGTCCATATTAATGCTGTTCCAGCATGCCATAAGCTTTTAAATGGACAACCAATTTCTATGGTAATCACAAACTACCTTCTTTTACTGTAACCTCTCCGGTTACGTTACATCTGAAGCTCTCCATGTAAAGTCATCCTAAGTGACATCACTTAGGGAAGACATTGCTGATCTTCAAGAAATTGGAGGCTACACCGCCTACTACAAATGTTTCTTTCTTTCTTTCATTGGATAGAGGGGTCTCAAAGACCCATCCTTTTTCTGCAAACCAGTCAGATTTATCTCCTCTGTTTTCTAGAGCCTTTTTCTGCTCCAAGGACAAAGAGCTTCAAACATTGGCCTACAGAAGCTTAGCTTCTCATCCAAAGGTCCAACCTCATTAAACTCTCCCAGTTTTTTCTTCTGGGATTACTTCTAGCCTTTTAGATTTCTGACCTCTGCCTGAATTGCGAAATTTATTTTCCTCTACTTCTCAGTAAGGTATTTTCTTTGAAGATAATGTACTGGTTTCTAGCACCAGACCATTAGTCTCAACAAATATTTTCACAATATTTTTTGACTAAGATCCAATTTTCACTAACAATTCTGATCTACACAAGGGCTCCTCTCTAGACGCCTTGTTTAGTCAAGCTGTTCCACAGCACACCCTTTTTAGTTCAACTCCTACCCTCCATCCCTTGGATGCCTGAGGTTCTGGGAAATAGCATGGTCCATCTATTAGATTTACAACATGCTGGGACCTCCTCCAGGCATCTCTAGCTTGGGAGTCCCCATATGTGAAAACTCATTCCTGCTTGTTCCTGGAGATAGCACAGTTACTTACCTGTAACAGGTGATCTCTGGGAACAGCAGGAATAAGTCTTCACAACCCACCCACCTCCCCTAGGAGTTGTCTCTCTCTTTCTCTCTAATTTGTCTACTTCCCTCCTTCGGTCTCAGCTACAAACCCAACTGATGAGAGGGAAGTGAATGGGCGGGAAGGCAGCGCACATGCGCGTGGGATGCTCCCAAAAGCTTTCTTTCTGGATGCTGGGGAGCATTCCCGTGCAGGCTCCGTCAGTACCGACATACCCACATGTGAAGACTTATTCCTGCTGTTCCCAGAGATCACCTGTTACAGGTAAATAACTATGCTTTATCTGCAATAAAGATTCCGTCTTTATTACCACGGTTTAGTACTGGGTAAAATATGGGGACAAGGTTGGCCGGAGTCACAGCTGGGACTTGAACCTTCTGCCCCTGAACACACTGGCTGTGTGTACTGCACCAAACTTTTACCACAGGGGCAGGTCATTCCCTGGGGATACCATGACTGTTCATCAGGCAGACCTTGTCTGTTGCAGTGCACGGCACCCACCTAAATGGGGCTTGACCATGGTCTGGTGTGGGCAGATGCCACTGCCCCCTCCGCCACCATGCTGACATGCCCTTATGCCGGTGGTGCTGGTGGTGCGCAGTCCCAGGCCATCCAGTGTGCCCGTAGGCAGCTGCCTTTGGTGTGAGTTGTCGGGTAGGGGTGCCTACATGGACATGCGTGCTTTCCCCCGGCAACGCCTGTCAGTATTATAGGCCCTTGGGGGTACCTGCTGGGTAATATCCCCTGTGACACTGTGGGACAGACACTCGTGCCCATGTTGGACCCTCGTCAGTTGCTGTCTTGCTGCTTTACAGTTTCGGTATTCCTATGTGCCACCTAGGTATTTGCCTAGTCCGCACTGTGCCCCAGCTGGACCACAGCATGTGCCGCCTGCAGCCCCCTGTATCCCATTTAGAGCATCAGTACAGTTGCTGTTTCCTATGTGCCCTCTCTGCTGTTGCTGCACATGTGCAAGCCATAACAAACCTGCCCATTATAAACGACAACAACCCTGATCACCGCTATTTCAATGTGGGATCATTCACTTTGTAGGGGGACAGAGCATAGACCCTTCCAAACATGATATCTTCCTTTTTATGCTTTGTCAGTAGTGTTGCTTTATGTTTATCATTAATATCACTATTGGCCAGCTTAGTTATTGGGATTTCATATGTGGTTCTGGTCATTTTCTATGTTTATTTGCCTTTTTTGGTTCCTGCACATGTATCACTACTATCACTTTTCTGGGTTCCCCTGCCTTTGCTGTACATTGCTGACTGAAATTGTTTCTCTGTCCTGCAAATGTGCCTAGCGCGAGGTTTTCACTGGCGCTTATTTTCAGGGCTTTCTTTCACGGCATTAGTGTGCATGGATCCACTCCCCACCCACTCTCCGCCCATTGACCCCTTCTCTCCACCCTTGGGGAGCCTTACTCCACCCTCTGGGGTGCCTTTCTCCTCCCTCTGCGCACCTCACCACTGCCGGAGATGTTATCGCGCGATACGTGACATTATCGCACGATGATGTTATCGCGCGATAAAGTTACGTATCGCGCGATAACATCGCCATTGCTATGTTAAGACGGTTTAGTAAACATTCCCCTAAAAAACTTTCTCTCACATGGATCTCCTGTGATAATTTATTTATTTATTTATTTAGTAAGGACTTATATACCGCTCCTTCCAGCGATCAGAAGCGGTTTGATTACAAGTACGGGATTTGTCATAAATTACAGGCAAAATTATTTGGGGATTAGATAGAGAGATCAGGGGGAATACACAGCACACATATGCGGGTCCATATAAAGACCTTAGTTATTATCATACATTTACACAGGCACTAACCACCATCTATTTACATTTGTACATACAGCAATTCAATTTCTTTTGTCCTTTTGGATTTTCATCTGGTATAATGACAATTGAACAGGTGCGTCTTCAGTTGTTTTCTGAAGTTGCTTATGTCTTTAATTTCTCTCAGCTCGTGTGGGAGCTGGTTCCATAACGTGGGGGCAGATAAGGAGAACGCTCTGCGACTAGTACTGACCTTTACGTGCCTAAAGCTGTTTGGAACTCTTAGTGTGTCAGAGTTAATGGTTCTCCTGCTTCTGGTTGTAGGTTGCATGGAGATCAGGGTGGAGAGGAATGAGGGGGCCAGGTTGTGAATTAACTTGAATGTAGTTACCAATGTTTTGTATTGAATCCTTGCAACGACTGGAAGCCAGTGTAGTTCCATCAATACAGGTGTGATATGTTCGGTGACGCTAGTTCTCATGATGATCCTTGCTGCTACGTGTTGGGCCATCTGTAGTATGTTGGTTGTTTTCCTTGGTAGCCCCTGCAAGATGGCGTTGCAGTAGTCCAGGTGGGGCATGATGAGAGCCTGAGCAACTGATCGGAAATCGCACGGATCTAGTATGTTACGCAGGGGTCGTAGCACTTTAAGTTTGTGGAAGATGGCTTTGTTGGTGTTGTTGAGGTGTTTTTCCATTTTCAGTTTGTTATCAATTGTGACTCCCAGATATTTTATTTCTTTCTTAGTATTGTATGTATTGTTGCACAATGTAATTGTTGGAGGTGGTTCGAAGCCCAAGGTATTTGATATAAACATTACTTCGGTCTTCTTATGATTAATCGACATGTTATTTTGTTGTAGCCATCCCGACATCTCTCCCATGCAGGTTTCAAGCTGGGCGTAGTTCGGGTCGGTGGTCTCTAGTTGGGTGTACAGCATGATATCGTCTGCGTATATGTGGTAGTTTATGCCATATTTCCTGAATATTTCACTGAGTGGTTGCATGTAAATGTTAAAAAGTAGCGCCGAGAGTGCCGAGCCCTGAGGAATGCCTTGTGTTTGGATGAACGGTTCAGCTTTCTCACCGTTGAACTGGACCTGTGGCTTTCTGCCTGTTATATAAGAGGAGAACCATTTCAAGGCGGTTCCTAAAATTCCAATTGATTCCAGCTTGTTCAGGAGGGTTAAGTGATGGACAGTGTCAAATGCAGCGGATATGTCGATGAAAATGAGGATAAACATTTTCTTCCTGTCTTCCAGCCCCTTGAGGAGGTTGTTAAACAGGGCTAAAAGCAGGGTTTCGACCCCATGATTTTTTCTGAATCCGTATTGCTGTTTGTCCAGTATTTCGTTGTCTTCAAGGTGTTCTTGCAGTTGGATGAGGGCTGCTTTTTCAATGATTTTTGCTAAAAACGATATGCTGGAGATTGGACGGTAGGAAGATGGATCTTCTTTGTTTAGTGAGTTGTTTTTTAGTATTGGTCTTATTATAGACTTTTTGAGCTGGTTAGGCATGATTCCTTGGGACAGTGATTGGTTCACAATGTGAGCGACTTGGTGGCCAATGTCCTTTTTTGCCGCTTTAATCCAGGTAGAAATACAAAAAATTGTTTGTGGTCTTTTCGGAGCTAAATATACCTGATATGAATAAATGAATTGCTCCACTCCAACTTATTGCTAAATATAAAATCTTTATAGGAATGTTCCTCATTCAACTTATCATGCCCTATTTGTAGTCTCAGATTCACACGGCACTGATTATCATGAGATTCAATGAAAATCAACGTGCCCAAAAACATCAATGACTACTGGGCTTTTTTCTTTTTTTGTATAATGCTGTATAACTTAGTTTTGTGATATATGTTTTATAAGTTTCAAGGTCAGCACGTTCGTATTAGGCATTGTAACACAACTAGCTAATTTCAGTGGATTTTGGCTCCGTTATCTATAATGCTATTTTTGCTCATATATAGATCTCCTGATGAAACTCCTAATCAGGGAGTGAAACGCATAGGCGCCAAAAGGAGCGTTGAGAGTACAGATAAATCAGTGCTTATCGCTAAGAGAAGACTTAGCATTCTCAAGCATAAGAAGAATCAACACAAAAAAGATAAGTTTATCAATATGAGTATATATATATTTATCTGTAAAAAATCAACACAGTGATAATCAACAAAGAGAAATGGCATCTTGAAAACATATTTTAACAAAGATATATATTTTTTTCATAAGGGAAGATAAGCACAGAAGGGTTGTATCAGCATTATACAAAAAAAGAAAAAAGCCCAGTAGTCATTGATGTTTTTGGGCACGTTGATTTTCATTGAATCTCATGATAATCAGTGCCGTGTGAATCTGAGACTACAAATAGGGCATGATAAGTTGAATGAGGAACATTCCTATAAAGATTTTATATTTAGCAATAAGTTGGAGTGGAGCAATTCATTTATTCATATCAGCTTTAATCCAGGTGGCTGGGCATGGATCAAGCAGTGAAGTGGTGGTATTTATGCTGGTTATTATTTCCACTGCTTGCTTATCATCAATTTTGCAGAATTCGTTCCACGTCTGTTCATGCTTCTCTACAGTTGTCAAGTTGGGTTTGGCCAGAGATAGCGTGGTTGCAGTTGTGGTCAGCTTGCTTGCGTAGTGGTTAGCTAGGGTTTGGGGCTGAATGGTATCGCTCTGCTGTTCTGGTTGGTTTGTTTTGGTTAGTGTTTTCACTATTCGAAATAGTTCCCGTGGTTTATTGATGGCTTTATTCAACAGGTTGTTGTGGTGTTTCCTTTTTGCATCATCTACCTCGTCTTTGTATTTTCTGAGGGTGTTGAGGTATTCAGCTCTGAGTTCCGAAGTTTTGTTGCGTCTCCACTTTTTTTCACACCTTCTTAATTCCCTCTTCCTTTTGGACAGCGTAGTCGTGTACCAGGGCTCTGACCTTTGTTTGTCTGTGCTTGCTGTGTTTTTCCATTTCAGGTTTGCTGATGCCTGGATCCCTTCATTCCAGCTATTTGTTAGGGCATCGAGGTCTGTAGACTCCAAATCGATGTGCGCTTTGATGTTACTCGTGAGATTATCCAGTTCAAGCTTATTGAAAGATCTCTGCTGACGGGTTTCTCGTTGGGCTTCCGCATTCTTTGGAGCCAATGGGAGTTGCATCCGTAGGTCTATTTGGTGATGGTCAGACCAGGGTATTGCTTTGATTTTAATCAGGGGTTCAACATGGTTGGGTGGCTTGTTTTTGGGAGCAAAAACCATGTCCAGTGTATGTCCCTTTTCGTGTGTCGGCTCCTTTATTATTTGGTGATACCCAAGTTGTGACATAGCTTCGAGGAATGTGTTGGCGTGCACCTCTGTTGTTGATGCTAGGTTTAGGTCACCGAGGATGATTTGGAATTTCCTTGGCTGTGTTGAGGATATGTTTTCCAACGCTGCAGCAAGTCCTTCATGATTTGGTGAGGGGGACCTGTATATTAGGCAGATGGATATTGCTGAGTTCTCCACTTTGATCAGGTCTATATCCGGGTTTGAGTCCAGGGACGTGCATGAGAGTTTCAAGTGTGATCTTGCAATTATGATCACTCCTCCACCTCTTTTGTTGGAACGTGGACAGTTATACAGGTTGTAGCCTGGTCTGTCTATCTGGTTCAGTAAGGCAGTGTCGGTGTTTGTTATCCAGGTTTCTGTTATGCAGAGGATGTCAGGTTGTTCATCTTTGATTAAGTCAAAGATAATGTGGGTCTTGTTTCTGATTGATCGGGCGTTTATGAGTGTGATGCTACAGATCACTGAAGGCTCTGATTGTGCAAGGTTTCGTTGAGCAAGGGGTCGGCAGGGTTTCTGCATCCGTTGCCTTTTTGATTTTGGCTTGTTGCGCTTCGGTGCTCCCGCGTGTTTTCTGCCTGTGTGCCCTTCATGGCTCATGAGTGATGGTCCTATATTGGTAGTGAGGTAGGTTGAGGGCGGGGGTTCATGAGGGGTATGGATGGCATAGAGGATGTATATTGGGCCACATATAAGTGGGGTAGGTTGGTAGATGTTTGCTTCGGTTGTGTAAGTTGAGATTAGGGTGATCAGGCTAATCCCTAATACCAGTTTTAGTAGATGCATGTTTAGGTGTGGGTGTGCAACAGTGCAATACAATTTGCTTAGTATCTAATGCTAATCTTAAGACAGATGTAACGGTTGCGGTCTCAGTAGGTAAACTTGGTACAGTGGTAAGTGTTATTGTCTCAGCACACAGTAGAACAGCAGCAGCATGTAATAGATACAATATCACATGTAATAGTTACAGTAGTACAGCATCAGCATGTAATAGTTAACAGTATCAGCTGGTAATAGTATCAGCGTGAGAATGGGTCATCAGTATGTTTGCAAGGGTGCTAAATAAGTCGTATAGTGTTGGTTACAGTACAGTTGTTACAGTACAGTATAGTTGTCTACAGCATCAGTATACTTTGTAAGGGCTGCCCTTCCAGTCTACTAATAGCCCGGTTTTGAGTTGACCAGCTAGGATCGTGTCCTATCCATTGATTTTCTGGAGCGCATTCCGTGTGTGATTATTTTCGTGTCTCTTACCTCCTGGGTACTGCCTCCTGTTATCACATGCCTGTTGTTGCTTTCAGTTGGCGTGTCTCTCGGTGCTCCCGCGTTGCTGCACCTAATGTTGGCGAGCTCGACCTGGTCAGAGGGAGCTCCAGCCGGGCAACAAAGGGGTTTTTGTGGATTTCGGGTGTACTTAGAACAACGGTGAGGGCGATCTCGAACCCATTTAGGGGAGCTCCAACCCGGCGTAGCTGTGGTTCCTTGCTTGGTTTGTCCTCCTCAGGGCGTTGGTTTGTTGCAGCAGTATTACCTCTTCCTCGCCTATCGGCCCTCGCCTAAGGGCCACGCCAAAGGGCCCTCTGGCGAGGCCCTCAGGTGCGGGCCCACAAGGCGCGGGCACGCCCTGCAGGGACGCCGCTTAAGTTGGCTGCGGGTGCCTGGTCACAGCTGCTCCCACTGTCCCGATTGGACAGGAGCCCTCCCACTGCCCGGATTGGGCAGGAGTGAAGCTGGACGGCTGCGGGGGAAAAGCGGCTCCCTCGGAGCAGGGACGCCGCTTAAGTTGGCTGCGGGTGCCTGGTCACAGCTGCTCCCACTGTCCCGATTGGACAGGAGCCCTCCCACTGCCCGGATTGGGCAGGAGTGAAGCTGGACGGCTGCGGGGGAAAAGCGGCTCCCTCGGAGCAGGGACGCCGCTTAAGTTGGCTGCGGGTGCCTGGTCACAGCTGCTCCCACTGTCCCGATTGGACAGGAGCCCTCCCACTGCCCGGATTGGGCAGGAGTGAAGCTGGACGGCTGCGGGGGAAAAGCGGCTCCCTCGGAGCAGGGACGCCGCTTAAGTTGGCTGCGGGTGCCTGGTCACAGCTGCTCCCACTGTCCCGATTGGACAGGAGCCCTCCCACTGCCCGGATTGGGCAGGAGTGAAGCTGGACGGCTGCGGGGGAAAAGCGGCTCCCTCGGAGCAGGGACGCCGCTTAAGTTGGCTGCGGGTGCCTGGTCACAGCTGCTCCCACTGTCCCGATTGGACAGGAGCCCTCCCACTGCCCGGATTGGGCAGGAGTGAAGCTGGACGGCTGCGGGGGAAAAGCGGCTCCCTCCAACATGGCATATACAGATTCCTCCCTCCTACTACAAAAAAGACCTTTCTTAATACACACATCACACCCCTTCCTCTATCTAACCCCCATACTTATCATATACCCTATCCATACAATCACTAACAAAGCCTCACAAACAGGCAATCTAGAATGTGATCAACAGCATGGTGCATAGGGTGGAACATGAGGGGGCACTCAAATAGGAGGCACTTCCAACATATTATTGGCTCTTTACCCTCCCACTATCTGGCTGAATCATTAGTGGTTGAGGCTTTGCAAACAGCAGGAACGGTCCAATTTTAAAAAATAACAGTCATATATCCACAAGCAGTAAGCAGCAATGACTGTATGAAGAAGTTCTTTCCACTGGCAGGGCTATTAGGTATTTGATGTGGCAGCTCTGGGCTCTTTGTTAGTATATTTTATTCTAACTTGTTTTATAGTTCAAAGGGAGAGGTAAGAAAGCAAACTGAAACAAATAAATGTATGCATGGATGCAAAATCTTCTGATTTCAAAGTAACATTCCCTATATGTATTATTCTGAAATAGAACGTTTCACTTCTGGTCCCTCTACAGCCCTATATATTGCTGTCTATTGAAAGGCACCACCCATTTCCTGTATCCTAAGATATACCTTGCATTGCCAGAGCATTTTCAGTTATTTCCACAAGGCAACTGTAAATGGCATCTTTAAAACATTAATTCAACAAAGAAGCATTCTTGGAAATAATCATACCCCACCTCCAACCCAGCACACCCAACTTAAATATACTGATCACTAATTGGAACCGGACCATAAGCGATGCATCATCCACACCACTGACCAGATCCACTCCAAAACACAAACCAAATGCAACCTGGTATACTAGAGAACTCAGAAACTTAAAACAAGAACTGAGAAGAATTGAAGGAAAATGGAGAACTTCTAAGCAACCAGAATTACAAACTAGCTTCATACAGAAGGTAAAATAATACCGCACCATGGTAAACACTGCAAAGAAGGATCATCACACAAAAATCACATTGGAATCAGTGGCACCCCACTCAAACGGATCAAATCATACTTGTCATACCATCACCAACAAGTACGCATAGGACCAAACAAATCAGCCCCATATAGACAACACAAAGGAGTTCCACAGGGCTCGCATTATCCTTACTACTCTTCAATGTATTCTTGCAACCCTTATGCACCATATTCCACAAACACAATATTCAATACAGGATCTATGCAGACAATATCATGAAGTTTGCACCTTATGACATTCTTACTCCAAACCTAAGCAAAATAACTATCTGCTCCAAGAAATCTCACAGTGGCTACATGAACACGGTCTCCAGATCAACTACAAAAAAAACAGAAGTGCTCCATATCTCCAGAAACAAGGCATTCTCATCCCCCAAGGCACTCAAAATCCATGACATGGAACTAGAAACCATGCAGAAGGTGAAATACCTGGGCATAACCATTGATCAGAAGCTTGACTTCTTCTCCCACATAACCAGAACCACAAGAGCTGTATACCACAAGATAAAAATACTCCTCAACCTTCAACCTCTACTAGCAATCTTCTCCCTCCTGGGTTTTAGTAACAGCATATAACAGGGACTCCCCAAACATGCACTTCATCAGCTACAAATGGCCCAATACACCACAGTATGCACCATATTAAAGGTAAGGAACAGCAACCACATTACCCCAATTTTAAAAGATCTATATGGTTACCTGTACACAGTTCAATTAAATATAAATCAATAATGAACATATTCAAAACTTTACACGACCAATCACCACCATATCTAAAGTGCCTCATCCACACACCAACAACCACCAGAAAAAGACACAAATGCAGCCAGAATTTACTTGACTAGCCAGCAGAAATAACACGAATGAACCAAAATACTCACAACTGGGCCTTCTCCACTTATGCACCGGATCTGTGGAATGTACTCCCCAATGACCTCAGAGAAACACATGAACTAACAAAATTCCACAGATATCTCAAGGAACACTTCAAGGACTAAATGGTGTATCCCATGGAACAGCAAAAATTATGGATACTTACTCCCCTGTCATAAAGTACCACCCTCCCACTTGCATTGTACCCACCCCCACCCCCCAACATTATACAACCCTGTTTTATACTCTGTATTGTAAATATGTAATGGACCAAAGACTCTACTTACCAATTGTAATTGTACTGTTTGTTGTTATTAAGATTTTAAAGGTTCAATGTAAAACAGTTACGTTTTTGTTCCCTGTAAACTGCCTTGGTTCCCAGATGAGGCAGTATTAAAAAAAACATAAATAAAATAAATAAATAAACAAACAAATAAATTAGCAAAAGAAAAAAGCCAAGACCCCCCAAAAAAATCAAAAGTCCAACAGGCCATCATAAAAATAGATGTTTGAAAAAGTTTTTATTATAATATTTATGTTTGCAGATTTTAAATTCTGACTATTTAAAGGGAAAAACCTTAGAGGAGGCCAGAGCAGAACCCAAGCATTCTTAAGCTTCACAAAAATCGCTCTTCATAGGTTAAAAATAACCCTTCAAGTTTTTTTTATTTCCAGAAAATAACACGTTTGGGTATGTGAATTCTATGTCATCAGTGTTCATTTATAAAAACATAAGATAATTGCTTATCTGTAATCATGAAGCTGGAAAACTGAAGGATGAAAATGATCTCCACCATGAGTAAAGATGGGTTGTTCAAACCACGAAACTGGCCACTAGTAGTTGCTTCATTGCAAAATCCAAGTCCGTATTCTGGAACAAAGACCAACAGATAAAAATGATTAAAACAGAAAACGTTCTTCAACTTTCTTAATGTGGCATGCAAATCTTGACAAATCTTCTATAAGATATATTTCTTGAAGCTTAAATACACAGTTAAAAAGGTTTTAACTAACCATGCTAGGTACTCTACAGTCTTATTGGTTGAGCCACCCATTCCTTGTGTTCTTTAGCTTATCCTGGATTACCTCAGCAACTTCAGTTATTTCCACAAGGCAGCTGTGAGCAAGGGGCACTCTCAGGGCTTCATTTTATAACAGGATGCCTAGGCTAGATAATGGAAAAGGTGCCTATTGTATCTAGATTGTGCATGGATATTACACCTCTTCCTGTTCAAGAACAGGTGTAAATATCAGTGCCTACCTTACCCGCATACTTTATAAAATGCATGCCTGCTTAGTGAGTCCACCCATGCTTTACCCAACTGTATACCTACTTTAAAAGGATATGCTGGCTTGCACTATATGTCCTTTTATGTCCGACCTCATTTTATAAGAGCCCATTTATGTGCCTAATGCAGCATTTTCAGTGTGAAAATGGTTTATAAAATTACCATCTTGAAGTGCGGGCATCTGTATTATGTCTACACGATGAACAAATTTTAGTAGCCTCCATCTCAGAAGGATGCAAACTGCATTGAACTCCTGTCTGAATAGGGGGCTATATAAATCCTGTGTGTGCACACACCATCAGATCAGTGCTGATTCCTGGCAACCCAGTGACTGGGTTTTTTTGGTAAGGTGTAACCACGCTTTTTTTCTGAACAGTAAGAGGCCAATTCCGTTTTGCACGTCCTGCCCCTGTACTGCTGGGCAGAATCGGGGCATGCTGAGGTAGCACCTGATTCTGATCCCATGGGATCAGTATCGGGTCTACCGGTCTGGATGTGCAGACTGGGCCCTAATTCTGATTGACCACACACCCAGCTAACTCAGCCAGGCTCCTGAATGAAGCCATAGTGCCTGGCATTCCAAACTGAAAGTGACTGAAATCATTCACTTTACATAGTCCATTACCTGGCCATAAAATAGGGCATTTTTCATTCACCATCTAGAAATCCTTAACTGTATTTCATCCACCAAACACACGTATACTTTGACTGCAGGAAAATCATTCCCCCTGCCTATGCTCCCACGTCTCAGAATCCAGATGTTTTTGATATACTGAATGAAAACAAATTTTCCTATATGGTATTTTCTGGAAGATGTCGGCCTTGTGTGTGAAGTGAAGGGATTCAGCTGAATGAGGGAATATTTCAGTGTGGCTGTAAGCAGGACTGCTTGTGAGAAGCTTGAGGGTGTGAACACATACAGTGCAAAACAATCTTACAGGCAAATACAGATAACATAAATAGGAAATGCAGAAAAAACGATACGACTAACAGATTTGAATCTAAATCTTTGTGTTTCAGAGTCTCTGGCAGCGTTTCATAACATTAGTATAACAATATTGGAAAAGATCACTCTGGCTTGAGGCAGCTTCCCGTTGCCGGCTGTTGCAGCGTTGTGTTAGAGGTGAACAGTGCTTCACCACTAGGGGGCAAAGTTCCACTGCACTGCAAATCTACCAAAACCATCCAACTGAATTATAAATTTGTGTGAATTATACTTTGCCAGTAGCAAGTGATTGCAGGATGTGTCAGCACACATCTAGTCAACTGAAAACATAACTAAGTTATTACAGTAATATGCAGGGTGCTCATATCTAAGTCAATACACACATAACTTTTTTTCAGTTCCCTCAGAAATATGAATTAAATATACACTGGCTTGTTTATGTGAAATTTTTGTCCTTAAGAAATTCCATGTTTCAGCTATGATTTTCATACTTGTGAGATTTGTATACTTTTGAGATTTGTATTTATATATATATATGCTTGCTATTCCATAGTTTGTTTAATTATATATTAGGACAGGGACAATCGCACGCGTGTTCATAGTATTAGAGTTTTACTTTGCTTTGTAAACATGTGAACTGGTAAAGGACAGAGGAGGAGAGAGGACAGAGGCATTTATCAGATTATCAGCTGATATGCTTCTTGGCTCTTACATTTTGGGCCTTAACCCTAGGTCATCTTGGTTTTTCTCTTACATTTTAAACATATTTTGCTTTAGTAATGCAACAGTTATGCACTTAAATTTGCCTCACCCATATTGAAAAGTCCTTCTAGATTCTACTCTACAGCTGTTCATGTTATATATTTATATCTTGCGCTCAGCCTGAGGCCAGCATGGGATTTTGATAAAAATCAGCATTACTCGTCATAATAGTGAGATCAGCCAAATCGTTGGAGTTTTTAAATATTTCAAATGTTACTAGAAGAAACCCATGAAATACTTGTGATCAAATTTATACCTTCTCATCCCGTTCATACCACTTTTCTCTCCCTAGACTGGCTCCAGAGCACTCTCCCCATCATACCCCTCTCCACCACTTTTCTTTCATTTCTGGCCTCTTGTTTTATGTTGTTTCTTACCCCATTACAACTGCAATTGAAAAAGGCTGCAGAAGGCATAGCACAGATTTATGTCACATATCTGTGAATATAGAGTTCCTTATCCTCTTAGTCTAGTCCAGACAAGTGGGTTATGCTCCCTTGACAGCAGGTGGAGGCAGACTTGAACAACTTTCAAACTCTTTAGTCCATAAACCATTATTAAAAGGGACCCAGGAAATCAATGCTTGACCCAGTACAAGTATTGTGGAACCTGTGTCTTTTGGGGAAACTGCTAGGTATGTATGACCTAGATTGGCCACTGTTGGAAACAGGATACTGAGCTTGATGGACCTTGGTCTGACCCAGTATGTCATATCTTATGTTCTTATGATGTCATCACTGGTATATCCTCTGGTGCAGCACTGAGAGAAGCCAGTAATTGTCTGTCTCCAGTAGGTGGCAAGGTGTGTGGACTGGTGCAGATAGGCCTGATTGTTCTGGCCCACACTAAAATGCAGTGGTCATTGAGATGAGTTCTGAAAGACCCAATGGTGCTTGGAGCAAGGGTACGCCTTTGACTTCTCAAGCTGACAGCCACCCTGCATCAGCTTAGATAACCATAAGAAACAGTGCTAATGGTTATCTAACGTTCAGTAGGCTGAAGAGCAACAGGAAGATTCCTCCGGCACCTGAGGGGAACCAGTAAGCTGGGCCCGGGCCCCCCTTCTCTCTTGCTATCTTTTATCTGAATGTATGCCTTTTTATTTACTTTTTTTTGCTTCTACATTTTTGCTCATTGATTAATATAAGGCTTATTTGGCTCTCTTGTCTGTTTGATAAAGCAGATTTAAAAAAAACAACAATCAGGCCTTCTCTATTGAGATAAAGCTGGTAGGAGGGCAGCTCTGGCAAGCTCTTGGAATGGACCCAGATCACATCAGACCATAGAAACCTTACAGCACCACTTGCAATCGCAGATTATTGTATCCCTGCATTTGCAGAGCAAGGTCAGGGCTGAAACGCCATCTATTTTGTGGTGCCATAAAGGGCAGTTCTTTTCGGCCTATCCTGGATCAGTAAGTGGTGAATACCAGGCTCAGAATCCCCTTTTTTTGCATGGAGACAGTCCAGTTGGTCATCGCGTCCATTCGGTCAGGTGCATTCCTTACCTCCCTAGATCTAGCCGAAGTTGACTTTCATATTCCATTCAAAAAACAGTATAGACAGTTGCTACGCTTCTGCCACCTGGGCTGTCATTTCCAGTAATGCGCTCGGCCTTTTGGATTAGCCATGATTCACCATACTTTCTCAAAAGTGGTGGTGTTCGTAGCAGCATTCCTGTGCAAGCAGGGGATCTGGGTTCACCCTTACCTGGACAACTCACTGATCCAGTCAGACCACTACGGAAATCAAGAAAGGACACAGCTGACATAAATCAATGCCTGGTGATCAGTTACTCCAAGAGCATCCTCAATCCTCCTCAGGAGTTGGAGTATTTGGGGATGTATTTTAACACTTTTCAGGATCGGAAAGGATGCTCAAGTTGCAGAAACAATTCATAGAATTGTCTGCAGCCTGTCCCTTCAGCCTGTGGCTATGTTCGGCTTTTAAGGTCCATGGTGTTGACCCTGGAGTTAGGCCTTTGGGCCTGGGTACATATGTATCTACTACAGAAACACCTATTGTCCCTCTAGTCTCCATGCTTTCAGCTCTTCAACCAGATCCTACCCTTATCTCAGAAACACAGGGAACAGTTGATATGGTGGCTTCAAACCCACCATCTAATGATTGGCATGCCACTAGAAGCCCCAGATTGGGTAGTTCTAACAACTGATGCCAGCCTGAAAGGCTGGGGGGCTCACTGTCTAGCCCAGAAAACTCAGGGTGTTTGGTCCCTTCAGGAAGCCTCCTGACTGATCAGTCGGCTGGAGGCCAGAGTGATCTGGTTGGAAATGGAGAGGTTTCAACCCTTACTAGCAAGGAGAGTAATCTGTGTGTTCTTGGATAATGCCACAAGGAGGGGCTTGAAGTGCTGGCATGGCACTCGAGGTGGCTGCCCTGTGTAGTTCGGTGGAGAAGCACCTAGTGCCTCTATCAGCAACCAACACAACAGGTGTTGACAATGTCTCCCTCCGGCCCCTTCAGTCTTTCAGGCTCTTACCATCTTAGTATCCTTCCAGCCCCTCCCCCATCATGTATTAGGTTCCTTACCTTCTCATATTTTAAGGAAGGGCCAATTGCTCCTGAACTGCACCTCGTATTATGGCAACCATTGTTCTGGCTGGTTGGCTCCAATTTTGCTTATGTCCTGATTCAGATGCTATTTCCCATGTCGAGCCCTCTTTGTGGTAGGAGAGTATGCTTGCTGAAGCCAGTTCATGGACTGTGTGTGTGAGGATGTGCATTATCACAGTTTGACCCCTGCAAGGCTTCTGCAGTGCATTCCAGCATCTGCATTCCAAGACAATGTGCAATGCTGACATCACACCATTACAGTTGCATGGGCAACTGGAGAGTTCCACTGTTTTTTATATAGAGGGATACATTTATTTTCCTTTCAAATCAATACCAAATCCTGCTGTGTGCCAGGCAACTAAATGAGGTGCCAATATAATTTGAATTATAGTAGCTAAAAGAAAACTTAAATTTTTCAGATATAATTTCTAAGTCCCTGATACTGCTCTGTTGGAAGACAAAATACCAGCCTTCAGGATGACCTGCCGTTCCAATTATGTAAAGATTGCAGGGAACTCCCCTACCTCTGTAAAGTTCGATACAAAGTAGGATTAAACACATTTTGCATGATGCCCATCCTTGCATTAGTTTCCAAATTATTTTATAGCTTTATTCCAGGGGATGACTTTTTAAGACAAATAAATCTAATTTGTATCTGAATATTGAGAGTGGCTTTGTTTACTGCAAGCAAAAATAAAATGAAATGAAAAACATTCCATGGAGCAGAAAAGGCATTATCTCCAGGAACAAGCAGGAATGAGTCTTCACATATGGGTACGTCGGTACCGACGGAGCCTGCACGGGAATGCTCCCCAGCATCCAATCAGAAAGCTTTTGGGAGCATCCCTCGCGCCTGCACACTGCCTTCCCGCCTTCTCCACTGCCTCTCCTCAGTTTTCGTTTTTCCGCGGAGCCGGCAGGACGTCGTCCTGTCACCGCAGAAACTTTTTTCTTCAAATTCTTTATTTCTTGTTTTCTTGTGGTCGCAGCTGTTTTTCCCGCTGCCACCGGTACCGCCGGTGGATTTTTCTTTTCTTTTTCTTAAACTCAGGGAAATTTTTCCCTCAGTTTCTGTCTTTAAATTTTTTGGGCCTACAAGGCCTCTCCACCATGGAGCCTTCGTCTCCTAAGAAGTGCCTTCACTGTGGAAGCACAGTTTTCTTTTTAGACTCCAATTCCTGGTGTCTAAACTGTTCGGGTCCTGACACTTTTTCCCCTGAACACTCAGGCTGCAAAACTGTGAGAAGAACTTCCCTCTTTCGAGTTTCCCTCGATACCGTTTTCCCTCCCGAAGTGCGGGCACCAGTTGTTTCTTCTCTACAGGATCAGGTAACCCACAAACAGTCTGTTAAGACTAGCCAATTCTTGAGTGGTAGGTCTGATGCCAAGCATGATGACGGCTCCGGCCTTGCCCTCAAGACCCCATTGGCATTAAAACCCCAGCGGGAGTCTTCGGGCTCCAAAGCATTTCAGGGGTTTCAGGTTGTTCCTGGGGCTCACCCCTCACAGAACATATCTGAGCCATGCTCGGTGGTGGCATCCGCTTCGAGCGGTACCGATACCCCGGCATCGGCACCGGTGTTGAGTGATCCACTCTTCACCAGGGATCGTTATCGGGCGTCCTCGGTACCTTCAGGACCGATCGATACGACCCAGATTGACTTTCCTGTTTCTGAGCTATGCTCGGGGGTGGCATCCGCTTCCAGTGGTACCGATACCCCGGCATCGGCTCCGGTGTTGAGTGATCTACTCTTCACCAGGAATCGTCATCTGGCGTCCTCGGTACCTTCGGGACCGAACATTATGACCCAGATTGATTTTCCTGTATCAGCAGCATCGCCGATACCATCACCGACGTCGGTACCCTCGAGACATGCATCGATAGACTCGCTCCCTTCGATGCCGAGTCTGGAATCGCTATCTAGTCTAGATGACTGGGTACCGACGCGTCTCGGAACCTATGTTTACCGATTCCGCATACACGATACCGAGGATAATCACCAAGGGGTTTTACTTACCTCGGTACCGCTTGAGCGGTCTCTGATGTCTGCTTCGGCACCTTCGCTAACGGTATCGGTATCGATGCCGGTACCTACAGCATCATCGGAACCAGCTCCTTCCATGCTTTTGTCACCTGGATCGCTCCTCTCTATGCCTAGTTTAGAGTCGATTCCTGGCATGGATGATGCACTACTGACTGTCTCAACTCATAATTGCCAGGTCCAGTATCCATCCATTGCAAATCCTGTTCTGCACCGGACAAGTATATCCTCCGGTGCCCAGGCTTCCTTTTCAGGTTTAACCTGTCCAGGGATGGTTCCCATCGGAGATCCTTCTTTTCAGAAGTTTCTCCTTGACATGGCAACCTTCCTTAATATTCCTATCCCTGGCTATGAGTCTTCTCAGGGTTTTTCTGCAGGAAAGGAAAATGTAATGCTTCCTTTACATCACTCTTTGCAGAATCTTCTTCTGAAGGTATGGGAAAAACCTTTAAGGGTTTCTTCACCTCCTACAGCAACTGATCTTCTGTATCAGGTGCCCCCCTTTCCAGGATTTCAAAAGCCTCAACTTCCCCATCATTCCATTGTAGTGGAATCAGCAATGAGGAAGGTAAAAAGCAAGAAAAAACATTCTTCTTTCCCACCAGGGCGTGCATCTAGATTACTGGATGCCTTTGGACGTCAAACCTTCCAAACATCTATGCTGGCAAAAAGGATTCTCTCATATATTTTCTATATGAGTCTATCCCTTCAGGAGGTCACAAAGAAATTATCTCTTTTGAATCCTTTTCTATCAGAGCCCAAGGCTGCAGACTATTCCTTACTTCTTAGTCATAGCCAAAATATCTCTTGGTTTCTTTCTCGTGCTTCCCTAGACTCTTTTGAGTCTGTTAGCAGAACTTCTGCTATAGCCATAGGAGCACGTCGTAAAGCCTGGCTCCAAGCATCAGACTTGAATAGATGGGCACAACAAAGACTAGGTAATACTCCTTGTACTGGAGAAAATCTCTTCAATAAGGAGTCCTTACGTCAGGTTGCTCATTGCTCCACTGACTTTCCTGTTTCTGAGGGCCATCCTAAGCCCTCTCCTTCCTCAGCAGGTAGAAAATGCCCTACCAGACCTTCTTTCCCTAAAAGAAAGAGGTTTTCCTCTTCACCTGCCCATCATTCGGATGTTCCCAAGCAGGGGAAGTCTCGCCCTGGTCTGAAGAATCCAAACTCTAGCCAGGCTGAATAAATACAGTAACCATAGGTTTCTGATTAATCTTTTTATAACTACAGTTAACTTCTTTTCAGCAGAAGTTTTTCACTGTTTTTCCATTCAAAACTCTGCTCAGGGATTCCTATTCTCAGGAAATCCATTTACTTTTCACTATGCTGAACTGTCAGGTTATTCATGTCTATAAGTTACAGAGTTTTCCACCTCTTCCTGACTAGAAGAGAGGTTTAGCAACTATCATATGATAGTTTCTCTGTACCAGCATGAATTTTTTTCCTTCCATGGTCTTACCATGTGGTAAGTCCTTCTTCAGCTTCTAGCTCTACCCTCTTCGCCAGGGTTCCCCCTGTAAGAGTGGTACCCTACCATTGAAACACTTTTCTTGTCTTTCTTTTCACTGTAGAGTTTCTTCTCCTGAATAAACTCTTTTCTTTATCTGGGCAGCTCTGCAGACAGAGGCAGCTTGCTCTCTTTGTTCAGTCTGTTATCTCTGTTTAATACAGACCGACTCTCTCTGTTGCCCTATTCAGTAGCTGCCCATGCAGGAGTTCCACTGCTTGCCTACTGGTACTTTTCCACAAGTCCCAGTATTGTCTTCCACCACTCCTGTCTTGCCTTAGTAGTGATTCCAAGACAGTTTTCTACATCTTTCTTGGATAATCTTTTTCACTACAGGCTTCTTACACTTTACCCTTGCCATCTCCAATCTCTGGGTTTGGCACATAATGGACGTGGCTGTCAGTTTTTCTCCATCAGCCAGTTCTACATCCCAGTTCTCCGGCATAATGCTCTCTGCAATCCGACTGAGAAGCTTTCCACTATGGGCCCTTGCTAGAGAGCATAGAGTTTCTCGAATGACTATCCATCATGGTTGAAAAATGCTTCCTCAGTCATCTCCTATGACTGTGGGGGTTCTTCATACCCTGCTATCTTAAAAAAAAAAAGAAAAAAAGAAGAGGGAGAAGGACATGTGCCTTTTCCAAATGAAAGTCTGGGAGTTATCCCATTCCTTAGGAATATTCTCTTTTTTCTTGCAGCTTGTCCCCATGGTATCCTATTACTTCAAGGACAGCACATATTAATCTGAAAAACGCCTGATACCTCCTTGTCCCTCACGTAGGTCAACCTGGTATCTCATTCCATGCGTTTCTGTCCTTTTACCATGCTGGAGTTCCACAGGACTCCGGACTTGCTGTTTACAGACTAATATTATCCTCTGTTTTTTCACATAACCATCCTGATAATTCACTGGATAGCATTCCTTTATCATTAAACCTATATACTCAGGTATATATATCTATATACATATATATATATACCTATATACATCTCTGTAGAGGTATCTGCCTGTCAGCTAATTTTTCATATGCTATGCCCTTTAGATCTTATTCTAGATCTATCCATATATCTATATACATATATCTGTATATAGATCTATCCATATATCTATATATGGATAGATCTATATACATATATACATATGGATATCATATATCTGCCTTAAATACTACAGCAAGGATTATTCAGAATGCGAAAAAATGGGATCACATCACCCCAATCCTAAGAGACCTCCACATCCTCCCACTTGAAGCAAGAATCAAGTACAAAGCTATCCTACTCACCCACAAGACTATCCACCAAACACGGAACACCTCACTCTACCCCCCTACTGCCTCGCCCATCCCACAGCAGACCAACCAGACAATCCTTCAATAACTCCATCGTCGTCCCCCACAAAAGAACCAAATCCACACAACGGACCTGCAACAGAGCTTTCGAACTTTATGCTCCATCTCTCTGGAACTCTCTGCCAAACCACATCAGGAACAACGCTGACATCACATCATTCAAGAAACAGCTGAAAACAATCCTATTCTGCGAACATCTCTGAACAGAAAAACCACCCTATCCGCATGAACTAATACTTAGATACAGCAGAAGTGTACATGTCTATGTCCACCCCAAATCTATAAATGTTGCCCCCAGTGACGGCCCTACCCTTTAAAGTATTGCCCCCCCTTTTGTTATATGTTACACCGCTTTGACCCGGTGAAAAGCGGTATATAAATGCAGTTAAATAAAATAAATAAATAAATAAATAAATACATATATCTGTATATATACATATATACACACTCTTGCAAAGACTTGCGTCCATAGGTATAACAGGAACACCGTTAAAATGGTTCGAGTCATACCTCACAAATAGAATGCAGCTAAACTTAATTTGAAAAGGAAAGACAGCCTGTGAGGAGCCCGCCCCCATGACATCACTTCCTCGGGCTCTGCATGATCGGAGGGCTCCTGACACAGTTTCTCTTTACTTTTCAATGTAAGTGTAGTGCAGCCGCTGCTCTGTACAAAGCAGAACCAGCGGCTGCACTGCTATAGGGAATCGTGATTGCGTTCGCGCCGCAGACTTCGGCACAAAAGCCGGTTTTTTGCTCTGGCCGCTCCCGATCTTGCGGCCAGAGCAAAAAACCGGCTTTTCAATGGCCGGTTTTACAACTGTGCCGGCAGCCGGCCTGGCCATGGAAAAACCGGCCAGGCCGGCTGAAAACTGGCCGGTTGGCAACCCTAATTTGTGAGCCGAGGCCACATGTTACGGATGAAATTGGAATTTTTCCCACGGCACACCAGACAATATCTCACGGCACACTAGTGTGCCACGGCACAGTGGTTGAAAAACGCTGCACTAGATGAACTCAGTAAAGTACTACAGTCATTTGCATAAGACACAGGCATTTTCTGAATGTTCTTTGCAAACATTGTGCTTGCAGGAGGTGCAAACTATGTTGCTTTTCTTGTCTTTTTCTCTGGAACAGCAGTGACACCTTGCCCTTTTCTTTGGGATCCCGACATTACAAACAGCATCAGTGGCTTCTTCAATGCTGGAAGAAGTCTCGCTGCAATTACTCTGAAGCAGCTGCTTTCCTAATTCCAAGAGGAATAGACGACGTCTGTGCTTTGACTTGGACTGCCATTCTGGATTTAGTGACATCCAAACAATGAAGGTGTTCAAAGCACTGATGTCCAAAATGTTGTAGAAGATTGTCACTGGCCAGCGTCTTGTCATTCGTTTTGTGGTATATGTGCACAGCATTTGATCTGCCATATCTACTCCACCTTTACTAGAATTATAGTCCAAGATCATGCGTGTTTTTTTGTCTGGACGTGTGTTATCTACTTCTTCCTGATCATGCAAACTGCTCAGAAGAACAACCACTTTTCCTTTCTTCGGGCAATAGGAAACCAGAGTGGCGTCATCGTGAAAGGCAAACAGTGAAGTGAATACCTCTCGGCTCTTTGCTGTTAAAAATTCTGGAGGTAATTCTTTTCTGTTCTTTCGAATTGTCCCCAAAAGTGTCATCTGTTTTCTAGCAATTTCTGTGACAAGGATAAACTGCAGAATAAATTGTAACATTTCTGCCAGATTGTGTCAATCCTTCAGTGAATTGCAGCACAACCCTTTCACCCTGATTCTGTTCCCTGTTTTGTCCAAGTTCCCTTCCTGTATATACTTGAAGACGCAGAACATATGACGTTGCACTGTCACACAACATCCATAGCTTTATGCCATATTTCCCAGGTTTGCTGGGAATATATTGTCTGAACGGAACACGGCCACGAAATGTAAGCAGTTGCTCATCCATGGTAACATTTTCACCAGGAACAAAGGCGTCACTTAGAGTTGCTTCCCAGGTATCAAAAATGTATCTGATTGGAGCAAGCTTATCTATGCCTCATTGTTCATGTCTGTTGGTTGCATCATCAAATCTGAGAGCACAAGAAATTTGCTGAAAATGGTTACGGGCCATATTTTTGCCGAAAACAGAATGACCATCTTCAAGGTTCCACAACTGAACTATGGATTCATTTCATGACTTGTACATGCCTGAGAGGATCAGAAGTCCAAGAAAACGTTGAAATTCTCCATCTGTCAAATCTTTCCAGGTGTCATCATAAATGTGTCTTCCTTGTTTGCTCATCCACATTGTTATTTCATTCAATAAGTTCTTCCTCATGAACAAGTGGAATGCTGCGAGAGGGCCATCAACATTTCGTACAACATACCTTGTAGGACCTTGTTGTATGGGCATGACATTAGCTCTGATGTATCTTCCAGAAGCTTGCTTTATAGGTTTCCTGTTCCATGATGTGGCATCCTTAGATACATAGGCTTCAATGGCAACATTTGTGCTTATAGTTGATGACCTCTTAGCTCCTCTATGACCACAACTAAGATTCCTCACAGATGATACTGACACCGAGGACTCCTGCCTTCTTCCCCGTCCAGCACAGCCTCGACCTTTGCCTCGATCTGTAACTTGACTCTGTGCTGCAGGCGATGTTACCGGCTCAACATCAGTCTCACATTCACTTGGCGACCAACTGCTGTCACCATCTGAATCATGACTGTCATCATCAGATTTATCGCCCAAACTTGGCTGATATGCTTCTTCGCTTGCTGAATATGCTGCATCATCAGACGACTCAGAGCCGTCACTGTCAGCATCTCGTTGCAATATTTCTCTTACTTGGGCAGCTGAATACTTTCGTTTTGACATCATAAACAATCGCCTAAAATAAATAAACAATGATAAAGTTGAATAAAACGCAAAGCAGTTTTACTATAGGTGTACAATAATAGTGATGATTGAGCTGAAAGCCTTTAGATTTCATCGGAAATAATGAGAGAACCTATGATATCAATTATAGAAAATTTGTAATTTTCATAAAATAAGAGTACAAAAAATAAATGATACATAATTCATGATAAATACCTTTGTCAGATAAAGAAATTCACAAAACTGCAAATTGTATCACGATCCAAACCGGACATAAGCAACTGGGGTCAAAAATGACCCCACTGGTACTCTGCTGCAATTCATCACTAGCGTCACCTAGCGGATGAAAATTATTCCTCTCATGGCACAATATAAAGAGAATATTGACATGTGAAAAGTCATAAAAAGATTGCATTCTTGAACAACTAGTTTCTGAGATACGCATTGTGAAACTTGCAGTGGGGTCACTTTTGACCCCATCGGTACTCCCAGGGTTAAACAAGGGTTCCAGATGAGATCTGGGAAACTACAGTTTGGTAAGCTTGATGTCAATACTGGGTAAAATGGTAAAAACCATTATAAAGAACAAAATTACTGAGCACGTACATAGTCATGGTTTAATGGAAGAAAGCCAGCATGGCTTTAGCCAAGGAAGATCTTGTCTTACTAATCTGTTAGATTTTTTTGAAGGTATGAATAAACAGGTAGATGAAGGTGAGCCAGTTGATATAGTATATCTGGATTTTCGGAAAGCCTTAGATAAGGTCCCTCATGAGAGATTCTTAGCGAAATTAAAAAGTCATGAGATAGGAGGCAATGTACTATTGCGGATCAGAATCTGGTTAAAAGATAGAAAGCAGAGGACAGAGCTAAATGGTAAATTTTCCCAATGGATAAAGTGAATAGTGGAGTACTCCAGGGTTCTGTGCTGGGTCTGCTGCTTTTTAACATATTTGTAAATAACCTAGAAATGGGAATAACGAGGGAGGTTATCAAATTTGTAGATGACACAAAATTATTCAAAGTTGTTAAAACTCAAGAGGATTGTGAAAAATTGCAAGAGGGCCTTGATAAATTGGAAGACTGGATGTTCAAATAGCAGATGAAATTTAATGTGCACACGTGCAAATTTATGCACCTAGGAAAGAACAATCCAAACTATGGTTACGCGATGCAAGGTTTCACATTAGGAACCACCACCCAGGAAAATGTTTTAGGCGTCATCGTAGATAACACGTTGAAACCCTCCGCCCACTGTGCAGTGGCGGCCAAGAAGGCAAATAGAATGCTAGGAATCATAAGGAAAGGAAAGGAGAATAAAGCAAAGGATTTTATAATGCCTCGGTATCGTTCCATGGTGCGACCACACCTTGAATATTATGTGCAATTCTGGTCACCATATCTTAAAATGGATATAGCAGAATTAGAAAAGGTACAGAAAAGGGCCACCAAAATGGTAAAGGGGATGAAAGGATACCCCTATGAGGACAGGCTTAAAAGGTTAGGGCTCTTCAGCCTAAAAAAGAGACAGCTGAGAGGAGATATGATAGAGGTCTTTAAGTTAATGAATGGAGTGGAACGGGGAAACGTAGATCGTACGCCATCAAAAAGTAAAAAGACTAGGTGACATGCAATGAATCTACAGTGTAACCTGTTTAAGACTAATAAGAGAAACTATTTTTTCACTCAACACATAAACTCTGGATTTCGTTATTGGAGGATGTAGTAATAGCTGTTAGAACAGCTGGGTTTAAAAAAGATTTGACAAGTTCCTGGAGGAAAAGTACATAAACCATTATTAAAGAGGACCCGGGAAATCCATTGCTTGCCCCAATACAAGTATTGTGGAACCTGTGTGTCTTTTTGGGAAACTGCCAGGTACTTGTGACCTGGATTGGCCACTGATGGAAACAGGATACTGGGCTTAATGGACCTTGGTCTCACCCCGTATAGCATTTCTTATGTTCTTATGAATTTAGCATGTGTTAAGTGCAATAGTAAAAAGTAACATTCTGTATTTTTTACAGTCATCGGGTGATCTGAAATGTATCACCTTTGTGTACACTCTGAGTGCCTGTTGTGCTTCTCAGAAGTTCAATTTGTTCCTATTTGGTGACAAGCAATTTCACATCTTAATAGCTGTAACAGCAGAGTACTTTATTTGCCATATTCCAGCATCAGTGCATACCTTGGTCTTGCAGAGGTAGACTTTTAAAGCTGTGCTTAGAGGCTGGATAATATCATACACTAGTCATCTGTGTAGAGAAAGGGAAGCCAAGAAGGAAAGACTAATGGCTCTGCTTCAAGAATTAGAGCAGCAACATAAAGATTACAGTTCTAGGAAACTTAAGAGCATTAACTTTAGAGACTAGTTAAGTGGAGTGAGCTATGTGATAGGTTAGACTCAAGTTCAACAAATGGGGAATTAACCAGATATACCGTGGAAAAGAGCAGCTAAGCAGAGGGTTTGAAGTTCCATTATTTCAGAAATTAAAGATAAATCTGAGAATCTGGTCAGTAAACTCTCCAAAATTAATAAGGCATTCTGGGATCACATTTAAAGAGTATATGAAGCCACAGAGCAATTAAAGGAAATCATCATGAATTCCTTCTTGGCTAAGGTAAGTTTACCAGTGATACAGGCCAAGCAAAATGAGGCATTAAAAGCACCTCTAGCATTAGTAGAGATCTAGATGGCAGTCACGGCCCTCTTGGGATGTAAATGTCTGAGGCCTCTTGGATGCTATATAGATTATCACCTTTTAGGCCCCTTCCTGTTGATTTGGATAAATTATCTTGGGGAAGCAGGAGTGATGACTAGGAATCCTTACAAGTTCTTCTCTGATAGGAAAATGGACTGTGCTGCCTACTGTTGATTTGTTAACATATTAGTTTGACAGTTCAGGTTAAAAAATGTAGCTGACCTCTCACAAGGGGGTGAGCGTAGTCTTGGAGGTGCTGCACAAAATAAATGTAAAGGGGTATCTGTAGTTTTTTATGTTTAAATCATTTTTATTGTGTACTACCAATAATTAACAAAACATTTCCTGCCCCCGGCCAGTGGTGGCTCTTATGCGGCCTGGGGTCTACATACATAACATATAGTACAAGTTTCTCTCATTTCCTTCCCTTGTATAATCCCAAATATCCCCCCTCCCCACTCCCAGGTCAACAATAACAATAATAATAACAGTAACAATAACAGGTACTGGAGTGGAGGAGTGCCCTAGTGGTTGGGGCAAGGTACTTCAGGCCGGAAGGTCGGGGGTTCAAATCCCACTAGAGGACAGCAACCTTGGGCCGGAAGGACTGGGGTTTCTAGTCCCACAGGTGCTCCTTGTGGTCTTGGGCAAGCCACTTAACCCTCCATAGCCCATGTTCCCTGTAAAATAGTTATCTCCAAGTTATAATGCCCTGTTCAATGTAATTTCAGTTTGTTCAATGTAAACCGCACTGATGCAGAATAGCGCGGTATATAAGAGAATGTAAATAAATAAATAAATAGTAATACCTTTAAACGCACAGAGCTGTTCTGGCTTCTAGGCAATTACAGGGACCTGAAGGCAGCATGCACCCTACCCTTTAGATAAATACGCAATTTAGTGTCATGCTATGCCCTCTGGGAGAGAGCGACTGAATGTATGGTTCCCAAGTGATCATGAGTTCCGTGTGTCGTGGAATGCGCAGCAATGTTCTCCATCTGCATTAACTTATGCAGGTTGTTTTGCCAGGCCCAGTATACCGGTGGTTCTGGGTCCAACCATGATTTCATCACATCCTGAAGATACAATGCCACAGCCTTCCGCATAAAAAGCTTACTTCCCTTCCAAGCCCATAGGCTGTCCTAATATGAGCCCTTCAACTTTCCAATGAATTCTCAGATTTAATACTTTCAAAAGGTATGTGTGCAACTTGGCCCAATAACCTTGTATCACTGCGCATAACCAGAACTGATGTCCTAGGCTACTTTTGACCTCCGAGCATTTGAGGCACTTACTCGTATCTGTCAGCCCTTCTGCCCTAACCCTAACCCGAGGAAAGAATGCCCGTAGCATTACCTTATATAAAAGTTCCCGAAGGGCTACCGCTGTGGTAACTTGTGGCACCCTTCATAAGGCTCGGAGCAGAGTGTCCCCATTCCACTCCATCCCCAATTCCATATTCCACCTTTGCGCTAACTCTTGGTGGTGGTGTTGCTCCACCAACGTCCCCCATGCCTTCTGTATCCAGGATAGTGACAGTCGGTCCCTTTCTGTGATCTTAAAGAATGCGTCTATCTTCTCTAAGAATGCCGGTGCTAACTCCTCTCACGTCATTGTTCCTGTGCAGTGATGGACCTGTATTAATGCAAATAAGTCACTAGGGACTATCTGGAATTCTCTCGCCAGGTCCTCTTGGGGTTTAAGTTGATCCTCCTGAGTAATAAACTGCGACAATCGTACTAAGCTGAGTTGTTCTCAACGCTGAAAGACTCGTGATGTGCTTCCTACTGGGAAGTCTGGGTTGCCCCTTAGGGGCAGGAACCCTGAGCTCTGAGGGTTGTGCTTTAGTTGTTGGTAGAGAACTTTCCAGGCTTCCCGCATGGACTGTATCACTGGGCTCGCTTGCAGGTGTCTGTCTAACTGCTCCCGCATAGTATGGAGCACGATGAGTGGATGTATTGTTTCCAGGAGCTGTCTCTCTAAAACTGGGGTGCAGGTGGAGGTCTGATATAGCCAGTCCCTGACATGGCAAAGTGTGCAACTTAAACTGTATTGAGCCAAGTCTGACAGTCCAAGGCTCCCCTGGCTCAAATCCCCCAACAGGTGCTTGAATGAGATTCTTGGTCTACGACCTCTCCATAAAAATCAAACTAACTGCCATTGCCATGTCTTCATGTCTTTTTTCCACAATCTTAGGGGCATGACCTGAAACAGGTAGAGCCACTTAGGGAGAAGCATCATCTTATAGAGTGCTATCCTCCCCATCAGTGATAGAGGTAAGGCTTCTCATCAGAGCAGTTGCTCTCATTCCTTCTTTAGCATGGGATAAATGTTCATTTTGTAAAGCTGTTTTGGGTCTGCCGTCATCTGTACTCCCAGATATTTAAAGGAGCCGACCGTCCACCTCAGCGGGAAGGAGCCTATCCGCAGTTCTTTTAATTGTTGGTCCAGCGGCATAGCTTCAGATTTCTCCATGTTCAACTTTAGCTCCAGGTGGGCCCCAAATGTATGAAAGACTTCCAGCAGTGGGAGGAGTGATTTCTGTGGGTTTTGTAACTGTACCAATGTATCATCTACGTAAGCCACTAATTTAAAGGTTTGGGGCCCCACCTGCACCTCTTTGATCCATGGGTGTGCCTGAATGACCTGAAGGAGTGGTTCTAAAACTAAAAGGAAGAGTAGTGGGGATAGGGGGCATCCTTGGCGGGTGCCCCAACATAGTTTAAATTTCTCTATTTGTCCGTTAACAACTACCACCATGCCTGGATTCTGATAGAGAAATCTAATTGCATAAATAACCCAGAGAATCCCGTTTGCTCCATCACCCCGAAGAGAAATTTCCAATTGACTAAGTCAAAAGCCTTTTCGGCATCAAAGCTTATTAGTAGCGTGTCTAATTTCTTTGCTTGACTTGCCACAGTCGAGGTTATAACTCTCTGCAGGTTGAGAACTGGGTGTCGATATTTCGCAAACCTGACTTGTCCTTCTTGAATTAATTGGAGCTAATCGGTTGGCTAGGATTTTCACCAGGAATTTATTGTCACTGTTTAGCAGTGAGATGGGGTGGTACGAAGATGTGAGAAAGGGGTCTCGGTCTGGTTTCAGGAGGACCACAATATGTGATGCATTTAACTCATATGGGAACGCATGACTCTGAATATGATAGTTGTAAAGTTTATGTAGAGGGTCACATACTTTGTCCTGCATTATTTTATACCACTCATTGCCAAACCCATCAGGGCCTGGGGCTTTATAGATTTTTTATTGCTTAATAGCACCCTCCACTTCCTCCCCTATAATGAGTTGATTTAGTACTTCATAATGCTCAGCCGTGAGTGTGCGGAGCTGATAGAAGTCACATAACAATGCTAGTATGCGTTTTTCATTGATCGTCACCTCTCCCCCATCTTGTAAAGCTGTTACTCTCCTCGACCCCTGCCATCACTTCACCAAAGAAGACAGAAGTTTCCCTGCTCTATACCTGTACATAAGATATTGGTAATATATTTGGGATTTATATGCACGTCTGTGAAGGAGGGTATTCAACGTTACTTGCATGGCCACCAGCTCCCCCCACCTTAACGGTGTGTTCTGTTGCCCCAAGGCTCGCCTCCTCTCCCGAGTCTGCTTGGTGAGAAGGAGTATTTGTGCATCAATGTGTTTCCTTCTGCTACATTCATACCCTATAATCTCACCTTTGATGACAGCCTTTGCATCTCCCAATATAGCGTGGGATCTTCCCAGTGGGCAGTGTATGTGATCTCAGAACTTTCCCACTTTTCCTGTAAGAAACGTAAAAACTGTGGGTCTCTGTAGAGGTGTATTGGGAAGCACCACTTCCAAGCCCCAGTGAAACTGCCTCCCCCACCTAAGGTCATCCATATTGGTGCATGATCTGATATTGCCATTGCTGCAATGTTCACTACACGCACCCTGGATATAGAAGCGGTTGGTATTAACCAGTAGTCCAGGTGTCATAGAGTGCCGTGCACCTGTGACACATGGGTAAAATCCCGCTGCTGCGGGTATAGGGTTCATCATACAACAACTAGATCCATTTCTTCACAAAGTTGCTCGATCCCTCGTCTGGAGTCTGTCTGTCCCAAACCACCAGGGGGTGTCCTATCTATAGCCAGGTCTAACACGCAGTTAAAATCTGCCCCCACAATCAAGGCGTTATGGAGATGCTTGCTCAGGGCTCTGCCGAGTTGGTTAAAAAACCTCGGTCAGATGTATTGGGTCCATAAACACTGCAAAATGTATATGGTTTATTACCAATTTTCCCCTCCATAACTATATATACGGCCTGTTGGGTCAGCTTTTTGTCATTCTATCACAAAGTCTATTTCTTTTCGAATTAGAATTGCTACCCCTGATTTCTGGGATCCTGCCGATGTCCAAACACTTGGCCCACCCACCACCGCCGCAGTTTGGCATGTTCCTGCCCATCCATATGGGTTTCTTGTAGCATGGCTACATCTGCCTTCAGGTCCCTCAAGTGCTCCAGTACTTTATATCTTTTAATAGGGGTGCCGAGCCCACAGACATTCCAGGTCACACACCGAATACTTGGCTCAAGCTGGATCTGTGAACAATGTGATCAACAACTCTGCTTTTAATAACCACACCTTCTGCAGAGTACCCCCCCCCCCCCCAGCCTAGGCACTCCACTCCTCCTCTGAAATGTTCCTCTGTCACTTACTTTTAAGAGATTCCCAGTCCTGATTCCTTGCCCTTTGTTCCTCCCCCCCCCCCCTTCATTCCCTGCCCTTCCTCTTCCCCCAGGGCTAGCCAGCCTGTCTATCTTCCCCACTCCACTTTGAGACATAAATATCGGGATATTCCCCCTATCTCCCCTCCCCCATTCTCAATCTAGCCTTATACCCTGGTCTCTTCCTTCAGTAATAATAACCTCACCTTGGACCCTTTACTTCTATGCCCCCTTCATCATTCCTTTTGATCTTGCTTTCCGATAGGGGAGTGCCCTCTGTTCCACGGACTAATCCCATTCCATCTCCTCCCTTGCCTTCATTTCTTTTCCCCACCCCTCACATCAGCCCTGCCTTCCTTAACCCCCCCCCCTTTCAACTATCCGCTAATCCTGTATATGGTTCTTATATCTTATGTATGTCTTTTCAATATGCAAAATGTCCATCCCCCAACCTCAACCTGTTTTTCTTTTTTTTTATGCAGCTGCTTCAGTTCTGTTGGGTTTGTTGGATTCTGATCATTGCTTAACAGGCTGCATTTAGGGCTTTGCAGTGTCCTCTAGCTTGTGACTCATGTTGTAGTAGCCATTTACAGCCGCCCAAACTGATCCCTCGGCTTCTCCAGCAAGATTCAATTTCCAGTATCCTCTCCCTGAGCCACAATCATGCATACATAGGTTGCAGCAGTTTGGGCGTCCTCAAACACTTGGTTTGCTCCATTGTGGCTTATTTTGAGGCGTGCTGGATACTGGAGGGTAAATTTTATCTTTGCTGCCATAGGTTAAGTACAGGTTCCTGAAAAGGCCCAGCGCTGTTGGCTCAGTACTTGTGAATAGTCCACAAACACCAGGATTTTTCCTCCACTGTGGGTCAGAGAACTGTGGCCTCGAGCAGAGTGTAGCACTTTATCTTTTTGTAAGTAATTCAGAAAGCGGGCCAAAACCACTCTTGTTCTTTGCTCAGTTCCTCATTTAGGCCCTATGCGGTGTACCTTTTTCAAAATCAGTGTCCCACAGTCCGATCCCAGATTTAGCTGCATGGGAATCAGTGTTTCCAAGAAACCCTACAGTTTGGAATCAGCAACTGTTTCTGGGATACTGATAAAGCGTAAGTTGTTTCTGCGGCTTCAATTTTCGATGTCGTCTGGCTTTTCCGCTTGCTGTTCCACCTGCTTGTGGAGGGCTGCCAGTTCTGCACTGATGCCCTGTATCTCGCCTTCTGCTTTGGCAATTCACTATTCTGCCAATTGTATCTGGCCTCCAGTCCCCTCCAGGGATTGAGTAGCTGCATCCAGTCTCTGTGTGACTGCATCGAAGCATTCTGTTAATGCACCCATGACCGTGGCTGCTACTTCCTCCACCAGCGCCATTGACTGTGTTGCTGAAGGGGAGGAGGGCCCTTCCTCTTTCTTGATCACTCCCGATGGGGCCTGCTCCTATATTTATTTATTTATTTATTTATTTAAATTTCTTCTATACCGCACTATTCGGCATCAGCGCGGTTTACATGGAACATAACAATCAGACGGGTACATAAGTCTGAGTTTACAAATAACAGGAAAGCTAACTTGGATAACTAAAGATAACTATTTACAAGAACAGTGTCATAGAAAAACATAGAGTGAGATTTAATGGTCAAGTACCTCTTACATGGTGTGGTCCTCTGGCTGACAAGGTGTGTTTATTTATTTTTATTTATTTAGCTGTATTTATATCCCGCTTTTCACTGGGTCAAAGCGGTCAATTGGGGGATACATTTAACACGAGGGGATATGAGACACATACACTAATACTTACAGGGAACATGGGCAATGGAGGGTTAAGTGGCTTGCCCAAGACCACAAGGAGTGCCTACAGGACTAGAAATCCCAGTCCCTCCGGCCTGAGATTGCTGTCCCCAGGTGGGACTTGAACCCCCGGCCCTCCGGCCTGAAGTACCTTGTCCTAACCAGTAGATCACTCCACGCTGTTTTGGAACAGTTGTAAGAGATTGAGTGGGAATGTGATTCATTGTTCTCTAGGAAGTATTTGAGGAAAAGGAAGTGTTTAAGGGCCTTCCTAAACTGGATTAGGTTGGTGGTAGACCTGATGTTTGTTGGTAAGGAGTTCCAGATTCTTGGGGCGCAGAGACTGAATGCCCTGTTTGCAGTTGCCGAGGTGCATCTTGTTAATTCTCTTGGTAATGTTAGCATATTTATTGCTGTGGATCTTCTTGGTCTACTAGGGGCTGCTGTTTGGATAAGGTCAGATAGTGAAGAGGAGGAGAGATTATTGACCGCTTTGAATGTCAGCAGCGCTGTCTTGAAGAAGATCCTGGCATGTATAGGAAGCCAGTGTAACTGCATTAGAAGGGGAGTCACATGGTCTCTCTTAGATGATCCAAGAAGAACCCTCGCTGCACTATTCATGGCGAGTTGTAAGGGGTTCAAAGTAGATTGGGGGAGACCTTGTAATATGGTATTGGCGTAATCAAAATGTGGTATTATCAGGGCCTGGTAAATTGTCCGAAAATCATCCGGTACAAGCAGGGGGCGTAGATGTCTGAGTGAACGGATCTTGAAAAAGATAGTTCTTACCGTGTTCGCTATGTGTGCTTTCATGTCAAGGTTTTGATCCAGTGTAACTCCCAGGTAACAAATTGTGGGTTTTGCTTGAAGATCGGCTTCTTTCACCTTCAAGTATTGAGGTGGGCTGAAGAATGGGTTCCTTGTTATGAAAAGCACCTCAGTTTTTTTGTGCTGAATTCTAAGGTTTTGTGACAGGAGTCATTCAGATATGGCATTGAAACAGTTGGTTAACGGGGAGAGGTCCACTTGATCTATGGAGAACGGCATATATAGCAGAACATCATCGGCATATACCATACAACAGACACCTTTCCAATAGGTGGCAACAAGTCAAAACAGGCCATGAATCCTCTGAACCTTTCCTACAGTCCCAAGGGGTACCTCAAGGATCTTCCTTATCGGCACTGATGTTCAATATATATATGCAGCCGATATGCGAATTGATCCGATCTTTCAACGTACAATGCCTGGTATACGCAGATGACATCCTCCTATACATGCCGTTCAAAATTGACCAACCAGTGTTCTCCCCAATAATCAATTGTTTCGGAGCAGTAGCTGAATGGCTGCTGACACAAAACCTGCGAATCAGTCATAGCAAAACTGATGTTCTTTTTGTTACAAGGAATCGTAAGTTCATACCTCCTCCATCGCTACTGGTCAACAACATAGAATTGAAGTCCAAACCCACAATCCGATATCTCAGCATCACACTGGACCAGCACCTGGATATGACAACGCATGTGAAGAATGTGACAAAGACTATATATCATAAGATCAGAACACTACGCCACCTCCGCCCCCTACTTGATTATACTGACTACCGATCAACCTTCCAGGCATTAGTCCTCCCACACCTAGATTTTGCGAACATCATCCTCCACGGTATCGCTCAATCAACTTTAAATCCGCTTCACCTGGCTATGAATGCAGCTGCAAGAGTCCTCTCTGGGTCACCAAGATCTGCACACATAACGCCTATCATGAAAGATCTGCACTGGCTACCTCTACAAGCCAGACTCCACTATAAGTCACTAGTCCTTACTTTCAAAGCCTTGAATAACTACCCACATACGCCAATCAGCAAGTTAATTCACAGCACCCTCAAAATTAGAAACAGGAGGCCTACTGCTATGAACACCTTAATAGTTCCTAGGATGATGACTTCGTGTACTAAGGCTACTTCAAACAGAGCTTTCTCAATATTCGCTCCTCTAAACTGGAATACACTTCCCCATGAAATCCGTGACATCAAAAGCCTAATACTATTCCGAAAAGCCTTGAAACACCATCTGTTCACAAAATGTTACCCAGAAGTCATCCCGGACATTCACACATCTAGCAAGCTTCCCACATACCCCAGACGCCTTAGCACCCTAATACAACCAGAAAATGGTTAGCCTACACGATAGCCCACATGATAACCTGCACCATCCACACGAAATCACTTACAATATCCAAACGAATTTTAGAGTATTGCATATAGTTTAAAGTATATAGGATAAAGTTAACCTGTACATAGTTCTCCCGGTTATCCCATGTGTTATTTTTCCCTGTTCTTTGTAAACTCAATGTTGCCTGTATGCATTGCAGTATGTTTTGTTCAATGTACACCATGCTGATTTTAATAGCGCGGTATAAAAGAAATGTTAAATAAATAAATAAATTGAAAGACCGGATGATATTGCAAATGGGTTGCATGTATATGTTGAACAACAAAGCCGATAAGGAGGATCCCTGTGGTACTCCTTGACATTGATGAAACGGTTCTGATGTTGTTCTACCTGATCGTACGTGCTGCCATCTACCGGTCAAGTATGATTTGCACCATTGTAGTGCTGTTCCACAGATGCCCTTCTCTTTTAGCCGTCCTAGGAGAAGCTCATGGTTTGCTGAGTCAAAGGCTGCAGCTATGTCTAGGAAAATGAGTGCAACTCCCTGACGGATGTTGTCGACGCCAATGATTATGTTATTAAAAAGGGTGGTAAGGAGAGTTTCTACTCCATGTGACTCCCTGAATCCATGTTGGCATGGGTCTAGTGGAGCAGCAGCATCAATGTGGTCTTGTAATTGCCTTTGCACCTCTTTTCAATCAACTTTGCGAGAAAAGGTATACTTGCAATGGGTCTGTAGGAGTCTACCTTTTGGGGGTCTAGTTTACTATTTTTTAGCAGCGGTCTGATCGAAGTGTGCTTGAGGGTAGATGGGAAGTAACCGCTTGTGAAAGATAGGTTCATTACTTTGGCTATTATCAGACTGAGGTCGCTGCACAGTTCTTTTATCCAGAAAGCTGGACAAGGATCTGTTTGCGCTGTAGTAGTATTGAGAGTCATGATAGTATCTTCGATGCACTTCTTGGAGGGGGTCAAGAAAGACCTTAGAGATGCTCCTGTTATTTCCGGGCTGATTTCATTTGTATAACTAGGTCTAACCGACCTGGATTTCGGTTCTGGCTTAAGTGGCTCCTTACTCTCGGCTTACTGGCCCTAATATTGAGAAACTGACACGTTTTGGGGGGGGGGGGGGGTTCAGGGGGTCTTATCCCGGAGAACAAGCAGCATACGTCTGTCTGCCCTCAGCACATCATGTGTCTCTCTCATCTGTAGTTTTTTAAAGGGTAGAAATAGATAAGAACATCAAACAGCACCTAAAGTAAATTACAGAGTCCTGGTTGATAGATGGAGATGTAGCTCAAGGTCTAACTTGGAGTAAACTAGAAAGACAAAAAGCAAAAAATGAAAATAGTTTTTTTTTAAAATAAAACTCCTTTATTAGGTGATTCTCCCCCCCCCCTCCAAAAAAAAAGCATTTACAGTCCTTTAGGTTAGGAAAAAATAAAGTAAATCACACTGAACAAGTAATTAGTCAAAGCTCTTGGACATAGAACTCTTTCTTCTTCCTCGTCATTAGTCTCCTTTCTTAGTAGATACCTTCCTCCTCCTCTTTGACTTGGCAGTTCCTGGAAACTGTAACCTCATCTTCAGATTTATTGCAGGGGCTTGAGTTAAGTGCCAACAGTAGATTAATCGTGCTCTGGGCTGTAGAATACCTCTGCTCTCCTCTAGTCCCTCTAAACGAGAGAACATCCTGTGCGGACGTAAAGGACCAGGATTCACTTACTCTTCTGTCCAAGACTTCAAGTATGAAAATAGCATCCAGGTAGGTTAGTTAGCTCTTTGACTAGGATACAAGGGTTGCACCTGGAGAACAGGTCCCTTTCCACAGCAGTGTTGGATCCTTCAGCCGTAGAGCAGGAGTGCATCTGGGTGCCAGGTCTCTCCTACAGCCTTGGATTTATTCTCCACTTTCCTCTTTCCCCAACAGATGGTTAGCTACTTCTCCCTTGGCACAATGGCTCCTCTTTGCTGGATTCTTCCCTTCTCTCCACAGACCTTCCTAGTATCACAGGCTGGTAGAATCAATTTACTTAAAATGAACATTTCTCCTTGGGTGCTGTATTTATTTCACCATGTTCCCTGCAATAGTCCAGCCAAAGTGTTTACTGATTTACGTGGGATAATAGCAGTTTTGTTTGGAGAAATAAAACACCAAAGATCAAACTTAAAACTCTGTGGCTCCTAAAATACTCAGGGGGATATGACCTTGCCCTTATCTAATTAGCGTTTCTTATTCAGCTACCATGCTAGAGGTCTAAGAAGTGGTTACGGGCAGATTAAATCATGCCTGGGGGTGCTGAAGGTGACTCAGAAAAGAGTGTCACCTGGCGAAGTTGCAATTCCTTCTCTCCTGCAGGGGTGGGCACTTCTAAGAAATGTGGAAAGCATCAGCTAGCTAGGCAAATATTCTGAAATGCTATCATTGATTTCTCCACTTATCAACAACGGTTAGCAGACCAGCTAATCGAGTTACTCCCTTTAGCTAGGATATCCAGGGGTGCAAGCCCCGATGCTAACTGATTAGCAACAGGGTGTTCCCTGGGACAGCACCAGCAATAACTGGGCAGTGGCGATAATTAGCCATGGCCTGGTTATTGCAAAGTGGCAAATATCAAGTGTAGTCAAGAGTGGCCTACCTTTTGCTGCTGAAGCTCACCAGGCAGCAGCTGAATATCATCGCTGCTGCCTGGTTACTTTCATGGCCCCAGCATCGAATATCCAGGTCTAAAGGTCAGCAGCAACAGCTGGTTGCTATAGTAGCGCTGGTCGCTGCCGCTAAATATCGAGCCCAACACATTTAGTACCCTGCACATGGATGCCATATCTTAAAGACTAAAAGGAAAGGGGATTGATTTGTTTGGCAGCTGTGGGAAGAACCCTTTAAAGATTTTCAGGTTGAATGTGAAATATTGGACCGCTCACATAAAGACCACATTTATTCATCTGTGCTAAGGCTTTACACAGCGTAAAAGTATTCATGTTGGATGGTGCGTACTTTCACTGTGGGTGTGTATGTGGGTGCAGTGTGAAATTGTGCATAGATTATAAAATACTTGTATACGTGGAGTCATTTCTACCTTTGCGTCTACATTTAAGGTGCAATCTCTGTCGCTTATGCTAGTATTTTATAAAGAACAGTAGGCACCTACTTTCCTTTATAAAATAACCCCTATATAGGAGCATTTTGACTGCCTTAAGCTAGGAGCTCTCTTATAAAATCACCCTCACAGAAGGCAATGTTATAACAGGGCTGGAAGGTGCTTATTTTGCATCTGTTTTACAAAGACAAATAGATGCCTGTTTACCTTTATAAAGTTCTAGTGCGAATCCTGCAGAGGTCACACCTACATTGCAGGTGCAGATATTATGTGAGAGAGAGCAGGTGTTAATCCCATGTGTTGAGTACTGAAGTACATGTGCTAACCAGTGTATTTCATGTGACTCTGCTTGCACTCCATCCAGACTGAACCGTCCCCCCCCCCCCCCCCCCCGGCAAAGCCTACACTAAAAGAACATGCATGCTTGCTATCATGCATACTTTTACACCTGGTACATTTCGATAATTATTATAATCAGCTAATTTAAATTGTATATAAACACAAAAATCCATTTTAATATTGCCGTTAGCACAAAACTTTAAATCTTGAATGGTGTGGTACAACTGTTGCATTAAAGGGCACACCATAAAATAATACTCTTTTAGGTGTGTTTCACATCACACCTATTGTAGAGGGAACTCCATCTGCCAGTCTGGCCTTCTGTCTTTCTGGAGGCAGCATAGTTTTGTTTGTACATGCAAATAAAGACAGAATGCAGCAGGCAGACAGTCACAGATGACATCAGTAAAGAGAGAACAGGGGCATCGCGGCAGAAAGAGAGCCTGGGAACCACCTGTCAAAGAAGTGAAGAGAACAGCGGCATCACAGTAGGCAGGAAAACTAGACTCAACCTACTGAAAAAGAGATCAAACCTGAGGCAGCGCTGCAAAGACTAATGCAGATTGGTGGCAGGGATGCCATCTTCTGCCAACAAAGGAAGAAAGAAAACCTTCCGCAGTGCAGGGCCTTCCTGCAGACCAGAAAAAGGTTAGACACTGGGGGCAGAGAAAAATAGGCAGAAGACATTGAAAGGGACAGTGGGGATGGAAAAGGAAGAATAGAGAAAGAGATGATGGGATGGAATGGAATGGAGAGCAAGAAGTAGAATGTGTATTTGCCTAGAGGAACACCCCACCCCTGCATCACCCACATATACACCGCACCCCCCCCCCCACACACACACCACCACACTCCTGCACCATATACACACACGCTTTACCTCCGCACCACAAACCCTACCCTTGTATCACATCACCAACCCCTACCCCACTCTACATAATACACACACACATCACATCCCACCTCACCACTCCCCACACCACACACATTTACCCCATCCCTGCACCATGTAAACACCCCCACACTACGTGCACACCATTACTACTACTAGTACCATCTAAAATTTCTTTAGTGCTACAAGGCATATGTAGCTCTGTACTTATACACACATTTGTTTTTTTATTTCTAGAGTTTCTATACTGCGGATCCCATGTGATCTCTTTGGTTTACAAGCTAATATAAGAAATGCTCTAAAAGATAAGTAAAACAAAAAACACATATATATCAATAAAATAGCGGCTTATGATTAAACAACTTGAAATCAAATCATAGAACCAAGTAAGTATCAGCAAAAGAGTTCTTATCTGACTCCTGGACAGTCTCTGCTCCATAGAGCTATAACCTCTTCAAGACAAACACAACAAACAGGCAAAAATGCAATGTGAGACCAGGGTAAAGTAAGAAAAAAAAGTTGCAATACACAAGGGTGATAAACAGGAGAATAAGGGGGTCAAAATCCAAAGGCAGCCTTGAAGAGGTGGGGTTTTAGCCTGGATTTGAACGGGGCCAGGGATGGAGCTTGGAGACTGACTCAGATCTACACCTGCTCCCAGACACTAATAGGCATTTCAAAAGTGTTTGTTTCAGCCAGTCCTTCCCAGGAGAGATTAAGGGGAAAGCCGACAGTCACCCAGGAGCGCACGGTTCGGACAAAGGTATCCTTGAAGGATACTACCAAAAGCAGTGAGGTTCCAAAAGGGAGTATAGTAGCCCAAATGCCCTTGAGTAAGGAGCAGACAGAGCATAAAGATTCCCAATTACCCATGCCTACCAATAGCCAGATTAATATTAATAAAATACAGTCTCTAAAATGCTTGTATGCCAATGCTAGAAGTCTAAACAATAAGATGGGAGAATTAGAATATATAGCATTAAATGAGAGGTTAGATATGATTGCACTCTCAGAGACATGGTGGAAGGAGGATAACCAGTGGGACACTGTGATACCTGGATACAAACTATATCGTAATGATAGAGCTGAACAAATTGGTGGAGGGGTGCGCTCTATGTTAGAGAGGGCATTGAGTCAGAAAGGATTAAAGTTTTGCAGGGAACAAAATATGCTGTAGAATCTCTATGGATTGAAATTCCATTTATGAAGGGGAAGGTGATGGCAGTGGGAGTATACTATCGACCACCTGGCCAGAATGAACAAATGGATGATGAAATGCTCAAAGAAATCAAGGAAGCTAACAAAAGCCACAACAGAGTAGTAATAATGGGTGATTTCAATTACCCCGGTATCGACTGGGACAGTGTCACAGCAGGACAAGCTAAAGAGATAAAGTTTCTAGATGAAATAAATGACTGCTTCTTGGAGCAGCTGGTTCATGAACCGACCAGAGGGGAAGCCATACTGGACCTAGTCCTTAGTGGAACGCCAGATCTGGTGCAAGAAATAAGGGTGTTGGGACCACTTGGCAATAGTGATCATAGTATGATCATGTTTGATTTAATCAGTGGAGGACAGATAGTAAAGGAATCCACAGTACTACCTTTTAACTTTCAAAAGGGTGACTATGATAGAATGAGGAATATAGTTCGGAAAAAAACTAAAAGGAGCGGTTCCAAAGGTTAAAGACTTACAGCAAGCTTGGGTGTTATTTAAAAATACTATCCTCGAAGCCCAGACCAGCTGTATTCCACGCATTAAGAAAAGTGGAAGAAAGTCCAAAAAACTGCCAGCATGGTTTAAAGGTGAGGTCAGAGAGGCTGTTGCTGTCAAAAGAGCAACCTTCAGAAAATGGAAAAAAGAGCCAAATGATGAAAACTGGAAACAGCACAAGCACTGGCAAGTTAAATGCAAAGCATTGATAAGGCAGGCAAAGCGGGAATTTGAGAAGAAACTTGCTACGGAAGCAAAAACACGAAATAAAGACTTTTTCAAGTACATTCGTAGCAAAAGGCCTGTGAGAGAGTCAATTGGACCATTAGATGATAGAGGGGTAAAAGGGGCAGTAAGAGGAGACAAGGCTATAGCAGAGAGACTGAATGAATTCTTTGCTTCGGTCTTTACTGAGGAAGATGTAGGGGTGTTACCCAAGACTGAAGTGGTATTTAAAGGTGATACTGCAGAGGAATTGAGAGAAATATCGCTACACCGGGAAGATATATTACAACTATTTGATAAACTGAATAGTAGCAAATCACCTGGACCGGATGGTATACATCCCAGAGTGTTGAAAGAACTGAAATATGAGATTGCAGACCTGTTATTGGTAATCTGTGAACTTTCATTAAAATCATCTGTAATACCTGAAGATTGGAGGGTCGCCAACGTAACACCAATTTTTAAAAAGGGTTCCAGGGGTGACCCGGGAAATTACAGACCGGTGAGCCTGACGTCAGTACCAGGGAAAATGGTAGAAGCCATCATAAAGAACAAAATTACACAGCATGTAGATAGTCATGGCCTAATGGGAGACAGCCAACATGGCTTTAGACAAGGAAGATCTTGTCTTACTAATCTGATCTGTTTTTTTGAAGGTGTGCATAAACAGGTAGACAAAGGTGAGTTGGTTGATATAGTGTATCTGGACTTTCAGAAAGCTTTTGACAAGGTCCCCCATCAGAGACTTTTGGCGAAGCTAAAAAGTCATGGGATAGGAGGCAGTGTACTATTGTGGATCGGGAACTGGTTAAAAGATAGAAAGCAGAGGGTAGGGCTAAATGGCCAATATTCCCAATGGAAAAAGGTGAATAGTGGAGTACCCCAGGGATCTGTACTGGGTCCGCTACTTTTTGACATATTCATAAATGACCTGGAAAAGGGAATAACTAGTGAGGTAATCAAATTTGCAGATGACACAAAACTGTTTTAAAGTTGTTAAAACCCAAGAGGATTGTGGAAAACTGCAGGAGGATCTGGATAAATTGGAAGACTGGGCATCCAAATGGCAGATGAAATTTAATGTGGACAAGTGCAAAGTTATGCACCTAGGAAAGAACAACCCACACTATAGTTACAAGATGCAAGGCTCCACATTAGAAACCACCACCCAGGAAAAAGATTTAGGAGTCATCGTGGATAACATGTTAAAACCCTCCGCCCAGTGTGCAGCGGCGGCCAAGAAAGCAAATAGAATGCTAGGTATCATAAGGAAAGGGATGGAGAATAAAACAAAGGATATTATAATGCCTCTGTATCGCTCCATGGTACGACCGCACCTTGAATATTGTGTGCAATTCTGGTCACCGTATCTTAAAAAGGACATAGAGTTATTAGAAAAAGTACAGAGAAGAGCCACCAAATTGGTGAAGGGGATGGAAGGCTACTCCTATGAAGAGAGGCTAAAAAGGTTAGGGCTCTTTAACCTAGAAAAGAGGCGGCTGAGGGGAGATATGATAGAGGTGTATAAATTAATGAATGGAGTGGAACGGATAAACGTGGATAAATTGTTTACGCTATCAGAATATAGAAGGACTAGGGGGCATGTAATGAAGCTACAGGGTAAACTATTTAAGACAAATAGGAGAAAATATTTCTTCTCTCAACGTGTAATCAAACTCTGGAATCTGTTACCGGAGGATGTAGTAAGGGCTGTTAGTATAGCTGGGTTTAAAAAAGGTTTGGACAAGTTCCTGGAGGAAAGGTCCATAAACCACTATTAAAAAGGGACCCAGGATATCAATGCTTGGCCTAGTACAAGCACTGCAGAACCTGTGTCTTTTGGGGAAACTGCTAGGTACGTATGACCTAGATTGGCCACTGTTGGAAACAGGATACTGGGCTTGATGGACCTCGGTCTGACCCAGTATGGCATTTCTTATGTTCTTATGTTCTTAAGGAGGATCCCCCTTAATCTTCCAGTACTGCAGGCCACGTCCTGGGTACAATTCAAGTCGGTTTCCCTGAAGAAATCTGTAGAGCAGCAACATGGAAAATACTGCACATATTTTCTCTTAGTCATAGATTTCATTTATGGGCCAAGCATCAAATTAGTTTTGGGGCAACATTTCTGAGGAGCATTGGGGACATACCCTAATCTACAAAGGAATGCTTTGGTATATCCCACTTGTTTGGATTGGTCTAGCATGGATAAAGAACAGGCAGGGGCTAGGTTGCCAGGACAGAGCTATCACAGTAGTATACTGATTGGCTCTCTTGCTGCACCAGAATGTATAAGAAAGATAAACAGATTTGCTCTTTCTACACCTACTGGTGGGAGAGCAAATCCAATTTCAGAGTTTGATTATGCATTGAGTGAAAAAATATTTTCTCTGATTAGTCTTAAATGCATTACATTGTAACTTTGTTGTGTGCCCCCTAGTCTTTCTGCTTTTTGAAGGAGTAAACAACTGATCAACCTTTACCCGCCCCACTCTATTAATTAATTTATAGACCTCTGTCTTATCTCCCCTCAGCCATCCTTTTTCCAAATTGAAGAGCCCTAACTTTTAAGTCTTTCTTCATAGGGGTATTGTTCCATACCCTCAGTCAGTTTGTGGCTCCTCTCTGTACTTTTTCTACTGTAATTCTGCTATATCCTTTTTAAGATATGGTGACCAGAATTGCACACAATATTCAAGGTGTGGTCGCACCATGGAGCGATACAGAGGAATTATAATATCCTTTGTTTTATTCTCCATTTCTTCCCTTATGATTCCCAGCATTCTATTTGCTTTCTTGGCCACTGCTGCACACTGGGCAGAGGGTTTTAATATATTATCTGCAATGACGCTTAGATCCTTTTTCTGGGTGATGGTTCCTAATGTGGAATCTTGGATCATGTAACCATAATTTGGGCTGTTATTTCCATGGAAGCCAATTCTGTTGTGTGCGTGTCCTGCCAGCCCGGCTGGTCAGAATCTGGGCATGCTCCGGTGCACCTGATTCTGATCCTGCGGGGCTAGATATGCCCGCAGGATCAGAATCGGGTCTATTGGCCTGGAGGTGCAGGCCATGCCCTAGTTCTGGCCGCCCGGATGTCCAAGCAACTCCCTGGCTGGCCCAGCCTGACTCCTGCATGGAGCTGTGGTGGCATGGCGTCCTGTTGGGCTGTGGGGAACCCCCTGCATCCCCTCACCTCTTCATCAGGCCCTCGATCTGGCGTCTGACATCCAGACCTGTTATTTGTGATTCAGATAGACCCCAACGTGCATAATTTTGCACTTGTCCACATTAAATTTCATCTGCCATTGTCAATGTCCTCGTACAATCCTCTGGTGTTTTAACAACTTTGAATAATTTTTTGTCATCTGCAAATGTGATTACCTCACTCATTATTCCCATTTCCAGGTCATTTATGAATATGTTAAAAAAAAAAAAAAAAAAAAAAAAAGCGGGCCCAGCACAGATCCCTGAGGTACTCCACTATTCACCTTTCTCCACTAAGAAAACTGGCCATTTAGCTCTACTCTCTGTTTTCTATCTTTTAACCAGTTCCTAATTCACAATAGTACACTGCCTCCTATCCCATAACTTTTTAATTTCTCCAAGAGTCTCTCATGAGGGACCTTGCTAAAAGTTTTCTGAAAATGCAGATACACTGCATCAACCGGCGCACCTTTATCTACCTGTTTATTTATGCCTTCAAAAAAATATAGCAGATTAGTGAGACAAGACTTTCCTTGACTAAATCCATGTTGGCTTTCTCCTAGTAAATCATGATTATAAGTTCAGTAATTTTATTCTTTAAAATGGTTTCTACCATTTTGCCCAGTACTGGTGTCAGACTTATTGGTCTGTAGTTTCCTGGATCACCCCTGGAACCCCTTCTAAAAATTGGTGTTACATTGCCCACTCTCCAATCTTTAGATACTACAGATGATTTTAATGATAATTCACAGATTTACTAATAGTTGGTCTGCTGTCTCATATTTCAGTTCTTTCAACACCCTTGGATGTATACCATCCGGCCCAGGTGATTTGCTTCTCTTTAGTTTATCAAATAGCTGTTTTGCGTCTTCCCAGTTTATCAAGACTTGTTTCAATTCCTCTGATACATCATCTTTAAATATCATTTCAAGCATGGATAACTTCTGTACATCTCCTTCAGTAAAGACCAACACAAAGAATTCATTCAGTCTCTCCGCTATGACCTTGTCCTCTCTTAGCACCCCTTTTACCCCTCTAATGATCCAGCTGACTCTGCCACAGGTTGTTTGCTATGAATGTACTTGAAAAAGCTTTTATTATGCATTTTTGCTTCAAAGGCAAGCTTTTTTTTCGAATTCTCTCTTTGCCTGCATCTTACTTGCCAGTACTTATGTTAGTTCCTGTTGTTGTTATTTGGCTTCTTTTTCAATTTCCTCAAAGATGCTTTTTTGGCTAAAACGGCTTCTCTGACCTCTTTAAAACATGCCGGCAGTCATTTGGCCTCCCATCTAAAGCATGGAATACATCTAATCTGGGCTTCCAAGATAGTATTTTTAAAAAATGCCCATACTTGATGTAAACCTTTAACCTTTGCAGCTGCTCTTTTTAGTTTTTTCAAAAAGTTAAACAACCCTTTCCTTAATCGTTATTTATTTATTTAGCTAGCTATTTGTATAGCTATACATTGGACCTCAATCCCCACAGCATACAATAATAAGTCAGATCCAAATTTCTCCCTAGATCCATTTTACTCTTTTTATATTTTTGCAATATAAAATCAGTCCATAGGAGAATTCTCATCAGGAGAAATACTTTTAGAAATAGACAATCAACGCTACAAACGTATCTGCTAACCCAGCATATTTAACTCTGACATGATGTTTGAATAAAATCATCTGCATCAGGGACTGTGCCCTCCTAAGGATTCATATCCCTTCTAATTTTCTTATCTTCACATCCCATTCATATTCAGCTGCTTAAGACTATGGTAAAGGACAAAATGACATCAGTGTTTAAGGCTCCACCTTTTATCTGTAACAGCCAATCAATATCCACAACTTAAGTACCCAGTCAACATTCAGGTTAATATCATCCATTCAATATCCTAATTCAGACCACCAGGTGCTGAGGTTTAAGATGAAAGATCCATGTTTGTTCTTTTTAATTCAGTAGTTTTTCACAATCTCCTCCACCCCATAGAATATGGCAAAACACAAACAGTTCTCTCGACAGGTTCATGCATTTTATAAGCATTGCTAAATAAATAAACACTTGATCTTAGCCAAAAGGCCAAGAAGCCATTAGGTTGGTTGCATGATCCGAAGCAACATGGTTTTAGCAAATGATGATTGTGCCAAACAAATCTGATTGAGGTCTTTGCCTGGGTGACCAGAGAACTAGATCAAGGACATGTGATGGATGTGATCTACCTAGATTTCAGCAAAGCCTTTGATAGTGTTCCTCATAGGAGGCTTATCAATAAACTGAACAGCCTGGGGATGGGTTCCAGGGTAGTGAACTGGATCATAAATCAGTTGACTGACAGATGACTAAGGTTATGGTAAACTGAACTCACTTGGATGAAAAGAAGGTGATCAGTGGCATGCCCCAGGGACCAGTACTGTTCAATGTATTTGTGAGTGATATTGCTGAAGGACTGAATGGAAAAGTCTATCTTTTTGCAGGTGACACGAAAATTTGCAACAGAGTGAACTCTCATGAGGGAGTGGATAATATGAGAAAAGATCTACAAAAGCTGGAAGAATGGTCTAATGCTCGGCAGTTAAGATTTAATGTAAAGAAGTGCAGTGTCATGCACTTGGGATGCAGAAATACAAGGAAATTGTATGTGATAGGGGGCGAGAGGTTGGTGTGCAAAGGCCAGGAGAAGGACCTCAGAGTGATTGTTTCTAAGGATCTCAGGGTGGCAAAACAGTGTGACAATGCAGTGGTCAAAGCCAGAAGGATTCTGGGTTGCATACAGCGAGGAATTACCAGCAGAAAGGAGGAGGTACTAATGCCACTGTACAAGTTGCTGATGAGGCCTCACTTGGAATATTGTGTTCAGTTTTGGAAACCATATCTTGCAAAGGATATAAAGACTGGAAACAGTTCAGAGGAAAATGACCAAAATGATTTGGTGCCTGTGCCAGAAGACATATGAGAAATGACTTAAAGACCTAAATATGTACACTCTAGAGGAGAGGACAGACCTGGGAGATATGATACAGACCTTTTAATACTAAGAGTATTAATAAACAAACAAACCTTTTTTCAAAGATGAAGAAGCTGCAAAACTAGAGGATATAACGTGAAGCTTCAAGGAGGTAAACTAAAAGACAACATCAGGAAATACTTTTTCACTGGAAAGGTGGTGGATGCTTGGAATGCCCTCCTGATGGAAGTGGTGGGGAAAATACAATGACATAATTCAAAATGGCATGGGACAGACACAGTGGATCCCTTTTATAGCAACAGGGTAAAATCAAAATAACCTTAACTGTCTTAGCTATCTCAGCAAATAGGAGTGACCTTCATGGAGCGGTGGATATACCCTTAAACAAAGGCATGAGAATAGGTGACCTGCACAAAGCTGCATGGTCCATCTACTCTTGCCATCTTGCTGGGCAGACTAGATGGACCATGATGGTCTTTATCTGCCGTCATATACTATGTTGCTATGTTTCCTCAGATCAGTGAGGTATTTCCACTGTTTTGTGGAAGGTTATTTATAGCAAAACCCCTGAATAATTTGTTAAAGGGTATCATCAGTATTAAAGGAAAGAAGAGATTTATTCCCATGCAGAACAAAAATCTTTGGATAGCCGTTGGACAACATCATATCAAGAGGCATTTGATACCCTCAAAGAAAAACTTGATACAGCAGCTAAACTGAGATTAGATGATTTGAAGTTGCCATATGTAGTGCATACAGATGCTAGTACATAAGGATTGGGAGCTGCATTATATCAGATGCAAGAACGGAAGCTATGGGTCATCAGTTATGCTAGTCTTGGACTCGGCAGAAGTGAGCAGAACTACCCAACACATAAACTTGAGCTCTCAAATGGGCAATATGTGAAACATTTCATGACTACCTTTATGGTACAGAATTTAAATTAATTACTGACAACAACTCTCCTAAATATATTCTTGCCACTGCTAAACTGAATGCAGCGGGACATCCTTGCTTAGCAGTCCTTGCCTTGTACAACTTTGAAATGAGGTATATGTTGAGAGCTTGTGGACTCATCTCAGCAGAAGACAACACCTTAAATTATGCTTCCCCAGTTAAAGCCAAAAGGATGCAGACTAGACAGTCTCAAAAACAGAAAGGTGAGGATACAGAAATATAAGAAGAAAGGTCAATATCACTTAACCTGGATTGAGTTTAAATGCAAAAAGGTTCTGTCCAGAATACAGCACATCTTTCTTAACTGATGAACTACTCAAGCAGAAAGAACCAAATGATGTAACTGAAGTACTTCAACCAAATAGTGAAATGGAGGAAAATACATAACACTCCAGTTTGAATACAGATAAAAGACTGAATGATCTAGGCATGATCTGATCGCTGGAAGTAGCGGTATATAAGTGATTGCTAAATAATAAATAATGATAGAGAATCAATCCATAGCGGTCAAGGCACTGAAATTGTTAGTGAAGAAAGGAAAATTTTGCATATACCTTGTAGTCACAGAGAGAAAAGAGATTTCCATCTAAATGTAAAGATTTTATAGTTAATAAACAGGAGATATCATGCGACCAGCAATGATCCAAGAAGAAGGGATGATGGTTCCACACAATACATACTTTCATTTATATGCCAACAGAATCATTTGGTGATGGAACAATGAAGAAGCATGTAGAACTACTATTGACCAATTATGTAACTGCTATGTGAGTCAGAACTCAAGGATGACTGAATATAAGGGGGCAGAGATGAAACCCTCTCATATATCTCGGCTGAGGTCCTTTTAAGAGCCTGGCATTTGCCCACCTTCAGTCACTAGGAGCCTCCTGCTGATGGTTTAGTTAGCTGGGGAAAGATCTATAAAGAGGCTATAAGGTGGAATCCTTCTAAAAGCTAGATTAGATTTGAAATATAAAAATACTAAAGGGATCTTAATTATTGTATTGGTTTGAAAACATGGTGCTGATTACTGAATCATGACTTGCGAGTTTAAAAAAAAAAAGGCCTAGTATTGATGACACTCTGCCTGCTGTATTACGTCCTTGACCTTTATCCTAAAGTTGGAAAAAAAAGAGGGGGATTGGAGATGATTTTTTAAAAGAAAACTGAAGGTGGAAGTTATTAAACACATATTTTAATAATAATAAATGTGAGTGTGTATTGATGGTGTTAGGTTTGGAAAGGCCATTGGAAGAATTACACAGGTACACTACCAAAAAACTGCCTCCAGTTTTGCAACTGATTCCTATAGATTTTGGGGTGCTGAATCCAGGAAAAATAGCCAAAATGTTCCATCACGTCACGTTTTCTTGCAAAATTAGATTTCTTACCCATATAAGGAATGTTCACATAATTTCTTTTTAGCTGACTGCAGTTTATTTTCTTGGCCCAAAATAGAGGTTGTAATGGTTAACTAACTAGAAACACTCCCTCATGATATTTTAGAGTGTTTTGTATTCATTTTATACATTAACAGGACAATTGGGAGGCGGGGGGCTAAATCCAGTACTCGCGCTGGCGCATGTTCTTTCCTGTTCGCCTCGCCTCGTTCGCTCGCTCAAACACGGTGGTTGCGACATGAACGTTCCTGTCAAATTTCAGTTTCTTGCAAGTTCATTATTACCTTTTGTTTGCTCAGTCGTAATCCAGCTTTATTCCGAAGTGGTTCACTACAGTTGTAGTTTGCAGTGCTGTGTATTTGTGATGGCTCACAGAGCCAGAGGTTGCGTCAACTCTCCGGACAGTTTTTGTTTTATTTGTGGGGAATATACCATGAAAAAGCGGCAGAGGAACATTTCTGCATTTATTAAAAAAGTATATTTCGCCTATTTCAGTTTGAAGTTAGGCGATCAAGACAAACCGTGGGCTCCTGACAAAGTGTGCAAGACATGTGAGGAAGATCTACGCTTATGGATGAAAGGTAAAAAACAAGCATTTCGTTTCGGAATACCTATGATGTGGCGTGAACAAAGAGACCACAGCAGTGACTGCTATTTTTGCTCTTGCATTGTGAAGGGATACAACTTAAAAAATAAGAACGTAATAAGTTACCCCAACCTTCCCTCAGCAATTAGGCCTATGCCTCATAGCAACGAAGTACCTGTGCCTGAACCACCAAAATCTTTGGATCATATTTGTGTGGACGGTTCTGATCATGATGAGACTCATCAGATGGCTTTTCCCGATGAGTCCAGTACTTCCGAGTTTGAAACTGAACCAGATCCGAAACCTGAACTTTTCTCTCAAGCTGAATTGAATGATTTAGTCCGGGATTTAGGACTCCCAAAAGATGCTGCCCAACTGCTAGGTTCTCGGCTTAAACAGAAAAATCTATTGTCACCAGGAACAACTTTTTATTGGTACCGCAAACCGCGAGACACAATTTTTGAAGTATTTCAGCAAAGAGGAAGATTTGGTATTTTGCAACGATATATACGGAGTGATGGAAAAGTTTAAACTCAAGTATGATCCTGCTGAATGGCGGCTGTTCATTGATTCGTCAAAAGACAGCATAAAAGGTGTTCTTCTTCATAATGGCAATACATTCGCTTCAGTTCCTATTGCTCACTCTGTTATTCTCCAAGAAAAATACGAGAATTTGGCCCTGATTCTTCAGAAGATTCGTTATGATGAGCATAAGTGGATGATTTGTGGAGACTTTAAAATTCTATCCATGCTATTAGGGCAGCAATCCGGTTTCACCAAATATCCCTGCTTCCTTTGCTTATGGGATAGCCGGGCCCGCGACCTACACTGGGGGAAAAAAGACTGGCCAATTCGGGAGTATTTGAGACCCGGTGAGAAAAATGTTCTTCATGAGAGCTTGGTACCTCGTGATAAAATTCTATTACCACCTCTCCACATTAAGTTGGGTCTCATTAAGCAATTCATCAAGTCCCTTCCAAAAGATGGTGAGTGCTTTCGGTACCTTTGCTCAAAGTTCCCCCGACTTTCTGAAGCAAAGCTAAAGGAAGGAGTGTTTGTTGGCCCTGATATAAGGAAACTCATTTCAGATGGAGCATTCGCTGAAACGATGTCTGAGAAGGAAAAAGAAGCCTGGGATTCCTTCAAGGATGATGTTCTCAAATTCTTGGGGAACAGGCGGGATGAGAACTATAAGGATATTGTTGCCAGGATGCTCAATGCCTTCAAAGAACAAGGCTGTAACATGAGCCTGAAAGTCCATTTCTTGCACTCCCATGTGAACTACTTTCCCGAAAACCTGGGGGCGTACAGTGAAGAACAAGGTGAAAGGTTTCACCAGGACATCAAGGACGCAGAGAGAAGGTACCAAGGAAGATGGAACACCACTATGATGGCTGATTTCTGCTGGTTGCTGCTGCGGGAAACCCCAGATGAAAAATACGCCAAGCAGCGCACCAAGAGAAGCATTCGGGGAAGAAGAAACGGGCCCACCAGGAGATTGATTGACCCAAGAATGACTTTAAAATCTAAACTGTGTTGACAAATATCGTGTTTTTACTAAACTTTGAAATAAAAATTTGCTAGTTATTACCACAGTGTCGGATCTCATTTATTAGAATTTTATTTTCACACCATCGGGTGTTTGTCTTCATGTATTGCAATGGTGCGGTTTGCGTTTTCTATTCTTACATACATACCTGTACAACATATTTTGCACTTTTCTTTGCTTTGCTTTGTGTCTAACCTCACTCTTATATGCTCAATGTTTGTGCACATGTATGTGGCTGTTTTAAGTGCAGACAATTTTGCTACCATCACAGTGTGTTTTGTTGACATTACTCTATTCTTATGTGCTGCCTTGTTACAATTTTCTTTATTCTTATTTGAATAACTACTAAACAATTAGTATAAAGAATTCATCCAAGAAACTTTTATCTCGATCGCACTCAATCTGAAATGTTCACCTCAAACTGCTAACCCAATGTAGCAAAAAATTTGTACGTGATGGAGCAAATTGGTTACCAGATTTGGATTCAGCGCACCAAAAAACGTAAAAATCAATCGAAACATTAGAGGCAGTTTAAAAAAAATTTTTTTTAGTGTACCTGTGATTAGTGTATAGGCCAATGGATAGCACACAGGCTGTTGTTGATGACTTATTGGCCATTACTGCCAAGATGCGAGTTAAATTTTGTCATTTTCTAGTCATAGAAGATTTTTAAACTCCTTTCCCAAAGTGCTGCAAACCAGTCAGGTTTTCTGGATAGCCCTAATGAATACACAAGAGAAGATTTGCCTACAGTGAGAGGCATTGCACATGCAGATCTATCTCATACATTAGGGATATCCTGAAAATAGTTCACCATATGGCTCTTGAGGACTGGAGTTTGAGACTTCTGTTCATCACAGACATGGGTGATGTTTAGGGAATCATTTTAGAATCTGCATTCATGATTTGTACATCTGAAAACGCCCATTAACAAGTGCAAATCACATCCATGTTCCAAGAGCCATTTTCAAAAGATCCAAATTTGCACATCCAACACAATCACATCTATGTCGAACAGGGGCATGGTGGAGATGTGTCTAGGGCAGCAACAAAAAGAACCACATTTATCTCCGATTTCACAATGGTACCTTATGTTTAAACCCACCAGCAGACACATTCATATTTAGACCTGCTGCTCGGCATGAATAGGCATTTCAAAAGTGCTTGTTATGGCCATCTTTCAATAGGTAGGATGACAGGGACATTCGCTCATATTGCTATGATAATTTCCTCCTCATAGATGGATAGCAGGTAAATATCAAAGCTTCTTTGCATCCTGCTGCGACTCTACATGTCTCCATTTGTTAAATGGCAGGCTCAGATATGTATGTGGTGACATATCCGTGTATATGTTCTGTAGTGATGGCGCTGACACGTCTGTGTTGCGAATGCTGCCAGTGTCCATATCCCTGCACATGTCTGGAGCTTTATTCTACACATGTCCATTTCCTTGTATGTTGACGGAGATATTTATCTTTTTGGGGCAAAGATAGGGTAATTTTAGAATGCATTTGCACATGTCCATCTTCTCTGCTGCCCCTCCCAAGGAATTTTGGATGTTTTGATGTACATCCCAGGGGGCACCTAAACAGTCTTTCTAAAATGTGCCTTTTAATGTTTAAAGCTTTTCTCTACAATCCATCTTAAATTCTTTACAATATAATACCCACAATTACTTGTACAATAGACAAGGAGCCCAATATCTTTATGGAAATGGGTAAAAGGGGTAAAATATGGAAAGCAGTATAAATGCCCGTAGCATGGGAAATAAGATCCCTGATGTACAAGCTTTGGTGGGAGTGGCTGACTTGGATATAGTGGCAGTTACAGAAACATGGTTCACAGAAAACCATGAGTGGGATGTAACTATACCAGGCTATATTTTATTCAGAAAGGACAGGGTAGGAAGAAGGGGAGGAGGAGTGGCACTATATGTAAAAAATGATACTAAAGCTTTGGAATTGCAGAGCTTAAAAGGGAGAGAGGAGGTACCGTGGATTAAACTAGAAAGAGGGAAAGAGAAATCTATTTGCATTGGCGTGATATACAGACCTCCCTCACAAGAGGAAGAGGTAGACAGAGAGTTAATTGAAGACATACGCAGCATTGCTAGGAAAGGGGAAGTGCTACTGTTGGGGATTTCAATATGCCAGATGTTGATTGGCACATTCCTGCTGCAGTATCATCTAGAAGTAAGGAGATCCTGGATTCTCTACAGGGAGAACTATTCAGGCAATTGTTAAAGACTCCACACGTGAAGGGGCCATACTGGACTTGGTGCTTACCAATGGTGAAAGTGTTTCTGATGTTATAGTGGGAGATCATTTTGCATCCAGCGATCACCAGATGGTGTGGTTCAGTGTTAGGACTAGGGCTGTTAGAATCCATTCAAAAGCGAGGGTCTTAGACTTTAGGAAAACTAACTTTGCCAAGATGGGCCAATACCTCAGGGAGTCATTAGCGGGATGGGAACAGCTGGGGTATGTAGAAAAACAGTGGGCAAAACTGAAAGGGGATATTTTATGGGCAACTAACCTTTTTGTTAAAATGGTAAATAAAGGTAAAAGGAAAAGGAGACCGCTATGGCTTTCGAAAGAAGTAGCTGAAAAGGTGAAGAAAAAGAGGGAGGCCTTCATGAAATACAAGAGATCAAAGAGAGAGGAAGACAGGCAACTATATTTGGAAAAACTTAGAGAAGCTAGCAAAGTAGTCAGGAAAGCAAAGATTCAAAAAGAGGAGGAAATAGCCAATGCAATAAAATGGGGGGATAAGACATTTTTCAGATATGTTAGTGAGAAGAGGAAGGGCAAAAATGCTATTGTCAGACTAAAGGGTGAAGGGGAGGAATATGTAGAAGATGATGAAGATAAAGCAGAATAGCTTAGCAAATATTTCTGTTCTGTGTTCACAGATGAAGAACCAGGAACAGGACCTCAGAAAACACCCACAAACAGGAACAGAAGCGAAGGGCATCTTGAACAATTTTCAGAAGACTGTGTTCATGAGAAACTAGCTCAACTTAAAGTAGACAAAGCAATGGGACCGGATGGGATACACCCTAGAATACTGAGGGAACTTGGGGACATTCTAGCAGCTCCACTGACTGACCTTTTCAATGCCTCATTGGAGTTGGGAGTGGTGCCAAAGGACTGGAGAGAGGCTCATGTGGTGCCTTTACACAAAAGTGGAAGTAAGGATGTGGTTGAAAACTACAGGCTGGTTAGTTTAACTTCGGTGGTGAGTAAATTATTGGAAACACTGCTGAAAGAGAAAATAGTGAGGTTTCTGGAGTCCAGCAGATTACAGGATCCGAGGCAACATGGATTCACCAGAGGCAGGTCTTGTCATACAAATCTGATTGATTTCTTTGACTGGGTGACCAGGGAGTTGGACCGAGGGAGAGCCCTAGATGTGGTATATTAAGATTTCAGTAAAGCCTTTGACTCCGTTCCTTACAGGCAACTTATAAACAAACTGAGCACCTTAGGGATGGACCCTAAAGTTACTGTTTGGGTTAGAAATTGGTTGAGTGGGAGGCAGCAAAGAGTACAGGTAAATGGAACTCACTCTGTGGAGAAGAAAGTTACCAGTGGTGTGCCCCAGTGGTCTGTCCTTGGTCCGATTCTTTTTAACATCTTTGTTAGTGATATAGCGGAAGGGCTGTCGGGTAAGTTTTGCCTCTTTGCGGATGATACCAAAATCTGCAATAGAGTAGACACCCAGGAAGGTGTAGATAACATGAAGAGGGATCTAGCTAATCTTGAAGAATGGTCTAGAATTTGGCAGCTAGGATTTAATGTTAAAAAATGCAAGGTCATGCATTTGGGCTGCAGCAATCCAAGGAGGTATATAGTATAGTGGGTGAAGTACTTTTGTCCACTAAAGAAGAGCGGGACCTAGGCATGGTTGTGTCTGATGATCTTAAAGTGGCTAAACAGGTAGAAAAGGCGACAGCAAAATCTAGAAGGATGCTTGGATGCATACGGAGAGGAATGTCTAGCAGAAAAAAGGAGGTGATAGTGCCTCTGTATAAGTCTTTGTTGTGGCCTCATTTGGAGTATTGTGTGCAGTTTTGGAGACCACACCTCCAAAAGGATATAAACAGGATGGAGTCAGTACAGAGGGTGGCTACTAAAATGGTTAGTGGTCTTCATTATAAAGCATATATGGACAGACTTAAGGATCTTAATATGTACACATTAGAGGAAAGGTGGGATAGAGGTGATATGATTGAGATGTTTAAATACCTCCGTGGCATAAATGCACAGGGGGAGAGCCTCTTTCGATTGAAAGCAAGTACTGCTACAAGGGGACATGGGATGAGGGTGAAAGGGGATAGATTCAGGAGTGATATGCGGAAATATTTCTTTACTGAAAGAGTGGTGGATCTGTGGAATATTCTCCCAATGGAGGTGGTAGAGATGAGGACAGTATCTGAATTCAAAAAAGCATGTGACAAACACAGAGGATCTCTAAAGGAAAAAAGGGGACTGTTGTGATTGTTGATATGGAAGGATAGACCAGATAGGCCATGTGGTCTTTTTCTGTCATCATTTTTCTATGTTTCTATGTTTAATATTCTAAAGGGTTTAGCTGGTTAGCAGAAACTATTAATCGGCTAAACTGTGCTGAACCTAGTAATCAGTAGCACTAACCAGCCAGTGCTACTGAATATCTCCACAGAGTTCCCTGGCACTTTCCAGATAGTTATGGAGCGATCCATTGGTGGAACAAAGCTGGTCCTGACACTTATCTGGTTAGCAGCAATTTTTATCCCACTAAGGGGTAGATTCTGCACACCGAATAGAAGGGATGTACATCCACATCAGACGTACATCCATCACTATCCACTCCGTGACAATTCTGCCCATGGAACTCCCTTCATGTACAACGACTTTGTTCGGGGAGCTCTGGACCGGCGGGGGGGGGGGGGGGGGGGAAGGCCCGGAAGAGGAGCCTGAGAGGAGCGAGGACAAGCCGCATAACCCGGATGTACAGGGCTGATTCAGGTCATGGCCCTGTACATCCAGGAAATCAGGCATGCACGTCTGACTTATTCTACCTCGGAGGTGGAATAAGTCAGACTGATGCCTGTGATGAGGCTAGGGCCCCCCCCCAACCCTTGGTGCAGTGTCCAGGAGGCATCCGCCCCCTGAGTCCGGCCCTGGTGTCTCATGCCAAGGCTCGGGCAGCAGGAGGGAGGTCTATTTTGGCGGTCGGGCCCTCCCATTGCTACCGAATGTGTCCCAGTGCCATGGCGAAGGGATGCCATGGCACCGAGGCTCCATAGCTGCCTAAAGTTAGGACGTGTCAATTGCTGTCCTAATTTTATTTGGTTTTGCTATCCAGATAATGGTTAAATATCACTGCTAACCAAATAGCAAGAGAGGTTGGCACTGAAACTAAAATTCAGTGCTGGAGGATATCCGGCGTCTGACCCTGAATATCCGGTTTCATTTTTGCCTGTGGTGGCCAGGGACGTTCCAAATACTGACTGTGGCAGGCTCAATAATTCTAAAAGCAAATATCCTGCAAACAGTTCCATTATTCTTAAAACTAGGATTCAAATATACATATACATCAGTAAATAAAAAAAGTTTTCAAATACTTTCCAACACACCAAGTTGGGTTTACTTAATAACTCCTACAGAGGATTCATTAGGTGAACCCACATTAAGAGCCGTGGTGCTTCTGCGTGTGCGGCAATTGCCTGGGCTCCAGCAGTAATGCACTTTCCCCGCCCACACTCCACCTATTCCCTGCCCCCGTCCACGATTGCCAGATAACAAGTGTTTTAGCATGCGGCTATGGACCCGTTTGCATTTTAATGTTTCCAACACCCTGTTTCCATGCATTAAAATGATAGTTTACCAGCTATAGTAAAAGGGGCCCTTCGTTATGTACTGGGAGCCTGGATGCATAAGTACATTTGTCTTTAGCAGAGTTAGATAAAAGGAGAAACAAAAAAGGAAATTAAGGTGATACTTTTTTATTGGACTAACTTAGTAACTTAGTACTTTTTTATTGGATTAGCTTTCAAAGGTTAAAACATTCTTCTTAAGGTCAGGAAATTGCAAGGTGGTAGCCGAGTGTTGGTGGGATTGAAAAGGTCTTAGGCTAGTGTGGGACCGGGCAATCAACTGTGTGCAAAGTGAAAAAGGCTTTGTAGATGCCAGTTTTTGGGTCATGTTCTGTGTCTATTGCTGCTGCTGCTGTTGCAATACTTCCACTTCCCGGCTGGCTGGCACCATATCCTCTGGGCCGAAACAGGAGACATCCTTGTTTTGGCTGGCACACCTTTCAGGAAATAGCAGTGGAAGGAATAAGAAAAGAACATTAGCCTCACTTTCTTCTCCTATCCACAAATATTTCAGCAAAATAACAATTTAAACTTTGAATTGGCAAAATATCACCTTGCAATTTTCTTTCTGCATTCTTTTGGGTTTCTCCGCTGATTCAGCTTCTGTTATGGTAAGTTTTTAGCATGCAAGAATATTCTGTTCTCTTCCTTCATGTTTATTTATTTATTTAACTTCTTTTATATACCGCGCTATTACTTATCAGTGCGGTGTACATTGAACAGAACAATATACTGTGCGGACGAGCCGCATAGTGTTTACATTGAACAGGGATTACAACTTGGATTTAAAAGGGGTAACATTTCTACAGCTTATTTACAGTGTTGTCCGTGTTTTCAGGCTATGTTCTATTCAGAGCTGATCATTTTGGGTTGGTTATTCCTTGTCTTGCTGGGTATGTTGTTGAGAGGATCTGAATGTTTAATGTGAGTGCTCGTTGTTTGGGTTGTATAGCCAGTTTCAGGGTAGTGTCTTATGAAGAGATGATGTTTTAGAGCTTTCCTGAATTGAGTTAGGCTAGTGATGACCCGCATATCTGTAGGGAGGGCATTCCAGGCTCTGGGTGCGTATATCGTGAAGGCTCTATTGGATGTTGCCTTTGTGCACTTTGTCATTTCTTTCGGGATAGTCAGGGTGTTCACCGTTGAGGATCTTCTGGTTCTGTTTGGATGTATAATGTGGATCATCTCATTGATGGATGTAGGTGAAGTGATTGTTTAGGGCTTTAAAGGTCAGGACTAAGATCTTGTAGAGAAGTCTAGCCTGAATGGGTAGCCAGTGAAGACTCATCAATATTGGTGTGATGTGTTCCATTCTCGCTGCCCCGATAAGGACTCTTGCTGCTGTGTTCATCGCAAGTTGGAGTGGGTGTAGCATTGCCTGTGGGAGCCCATATAGTATAACATTGGCATAATCAAAGTGTGTGAGAACCAGGGCCTGGAAGATTGTTTGGAAATCACAGGGGTCAAGAAGTGCTCTAAGATGCCGAAGTGTCCGTATTTTGTAATATATTGTTTTTACTATGTATTTTATGTGTATTTTCATGTCCAACCTTTGGTCCAGCGTAACACCAAGGTATCGAATTGTGGATTTAGTTGTCAACTCTGCATTCTTAACTTTTAGTGAGGGTGGAGGAGTGAATTCTTGGCTCCTCGTGATGAAGAGTACATCCGTCTTGTTGTGGTTAATCCGAAGGTTTTGCGTGTGGAGCCATTCTGCAACTGCATCAAAACATCTTGTTAGCGGAGCAAAGTCTGGCTGGTCACTTACAAACGGCATGTATAAGAGGATATCGTCTTCGTATGCTAAACAGTGGTCATTGAATAATCGTATCAGAGCACAGATGGGTTGCATGTAAATATTAAACATTAATGCCGATAGTGATGATCCTTGTGGCACACCTTGTTTTTGTAGGAACGGTTCAGAGGTTGTGGTGCTGGTCCTCACGTGTTGCCATCTGTTGGATAGGTAGGATATGCACCAGTTTAGGGTGGTACCTTGTAATCCCTTTTCCTTAAGACGTTCTATGAGTATGTCGTGGCTAACAGAGTAAAAGGCCGCTGCAATGTCCATGAAAATGAGAGTGAAGCCCTGTCGCGCATTATCGATTCCTGAGATTAGAGTGTTGAAGAGCGTAACAAGGAGGGTTTCAACACCGTGTGCTTCCCTGAATCCATGTTGGGATGGGTCAAGTGGTGCTTCATTATCAATGTGTTGTTGAATTTGACGTTGTACCACCTTTTTGATTATTTTAGCATGTTATTTGCAGAGGTTAATTATTGCCCAACTTTATAGCACATACAAGAAAGATGAACCTTTTTTTAAGGATTAAGAGCACTGTGCTTGGGTAAATAACGTGCAGGCAACAGAGACATGCAAACTTCTTTAAAGCAGATTCATCAAATTTATAAAATATGCTCTTTCAAATGTATATATAAAAATATAAAAACAAGGAAATGATGCAGAAGAGACTGGGCCATTGTTAACTCATGTGCCAGGTATGGAGCGCTTATCTCCTCCCATGGCTTTCACTACCATCTCTATGCCGATGACTCACAAATCTACCTCTCCATACCTAATATTTCTCCGGCAACCCAGTCCAAAATCTCTGCCTATCTTTCGGACATCGCTGCCTGGATGTCTCATCGACGACTGAAATTGAACATGACCAAGACTGAACTCCTTGTCTTTCCACCTAACTCCTCCCCCCCCATTTCCTCCTCTCTTAATCCATGTGGATGTTTCTTCTATCCTTACTGTTCCCTCGACCCGTAATCTAGGGGTCATCTTTGACACCTCTCTCTCCTTCTCTGCTCATATCCAGCTTGTAGCTAAGACCTGCCGCTTCTTTCTCTACAACATCAACAAAATCCGCCCCTTCCTCTCTGAACACTCTACCAAAATGCTCATCCACTCCTTAATCTCCTCCTGCCTCAATTACTGCAACCTACTCCTTGCTGGTCTTCCCGTGAGCCACCTCCATCCCCTTCAATCTATATAAAATCACGCTGCTCGACTAATATTCTGCCAACCTCGCTATGTCCATATTACTCCTTTTTTCAAATCACTTCATTGGCTCCCTGTCCAGTTCCGCATCCAATTCAAGCTTCTCCTGCTGACCTATAAATGCATTCACTCTATGGCCCCTCAATACCTCTTATCTCTTATCTCTCCCTAAGTCCCCTCTCGAAATTTGTGTTCCGCTAACAAATGACTTCTAACTAGATTGTAAGCTCCGATGAGCATGACTCTGACTGGCAGGGACTGTCTCATGTATGCTAACTACCTCTTGTAGGTTAGGTTAGCTGTGCAGCGCTGCGTGCATGGCGCTCAAGAAGTGCTAAATAGTAGTAGTAGTAGTATGCGCATAATGAGGATCTGCATTTGGTTTATTAGAGCAGCTTAAAAAAAATTTAGGAACCATTTTACCAAACAGTAGTAACGGTTTAATGCACACTAACAGCTTGTGGGTAACTGGAACCATGCACTAAGAGCAGCCAGCACTGTACGCTAAATGCTCTCAGTATGATGGAGTAGGATTAGAGCAGAGTGTGGGAATTTTGGCCAGCAACAGCTAGCATGCAGAACTTTACCACGTCTGGGCAGTCTGGAAGCACAGCTGCTGACAAGTCATTAACAAAAAGTGACAGCCAATATTGCTGCACCCCACCGCCAATTGTTCCCTCCCTTACACCCCCCCCTCCCCCATTCTGAACCCTACCCTAAGGCAAAAGAACCCCCCTTGGAGCCTCCCACTCACACACAATGATTCTCCTGCCCTGACAGCCTCTTCCCCCCCCCCCCCCTGCTATTTCAGGACAACTACACATAGCAGTAACAGATACCTTCATACCCTTCTTCCGGTTCCCACCACCTCATCAAAATGTTCTCTCCCAAAAAGGTTTGTCCCCCAAAGCAGCCTCCCACATTAGGCACCCACCACTGGTTAGAGATAAGATTTGGGGTGGGGGGGACAGGGACATAAGTGGTGGAGAGGGTGTGCTTCAGCAACATCAGCATTTGCAGCCATGGCATTTGGCTCCACAAATTTGGGCCAGGGCCAGGTTCAAATCCAGTGGCCCACAACTCTTCCAGATTCTTTGGCTACAAGCTTTTGGTCTCAAGGATCACTGCTGTCCCCCACATGCCAATCTGATACCTGGGGGCTAGTGAGTTCCATATGTGAAGGCTGCATTTCTGCTTCTTCCTGGAGATAGTGTAGTTACTCACCTATAGCAGGTGATCTCTGGGAACAGCAGGAATCAGTCTTCACAACCCGCTCTCCTCCCCTAGGAGTTGTAGGGTTCATTTATTTTTTTCTCTTCCTCTCAGCTACAAACTCAACTGAGGAGAGAAGTTGGGAAGGTGAGAAGGCAGACACAAAGGTGCAGTGGAGTGCTCCCAAAGGCTTTTCTATTGGACTCGGGGGGCATTTCCGCAAGTGCTCCGTTGATGCTGATGTCACTCATATGTGAAGGCTGATTCCTGCTGTTCACAGAGATCACCTGTTATAGGCGACTAACTATGCTTTCCCTGCCTTGTAACTGGCATCTCAAGATAAAATTACATTTTGTATATTGCTATATTTTTAATTTAATTTTTGTTCTTTCCAATCCAGCAGAATGTTGAAAAGAAATTATTCATGAGTGTTTGAGAAAGTTTGTCTATCTGAAGACGCATACAGACACACACAAAGGGTCTGGAAAGAATTCCATGAGCCATGCTCTGCAGATTTTCCTACTTATTCAGTATTATTGTATGTACTGGGTTCTCTTATCCTCTTCCCAACATATGCTCCTTGCAGCATTAGTTCAACTACAGCATTTTCTTACCTTTCTACTATGAATGGTGGCACTGGGGGAGGGAGGTATTTAATAACAGAACACCTATGTGAAAGGTTGAAATGATTACCTGGGGCAGTTTCTCCAAAAGGGTTAGTTTTGCGCATACCCTGACAGTCATGAACTTTACTCTTAAGCCAGGGTATGTGGAGTATGATCTCAGTCTCTCAAATTTACTGCTAATGCTCGGGGTAGTACTTGCATCATGCCAAAGAGAGCTTCCTTCTGGAGTACATAAGATCTAACATTTATGGGTAATTTATCAAGGTGTTTCGGCTTTTCATGCCTTTTTGCCCCTCTGTCTCCCCCCCTCAATCTCTTAATCCTCTCCTGGCACCCTTCCTGCCCACTTGTGTCCCCCGGCTGCAATTCTCGGCTGCTGGAGTCTTTCCTGAGAACAAGTACACACAGATTCCATCAAAGTAGGTGCACTCTACTTTTTACACATGTATGTAGTCAAGCAGTTTTATAAAAGCCATTTCCTGCATTTTGAATGGGTATGACCCAATGAAAAAGCTTTATAAAATTACCCCTGTAAAGCCCCATTATGTATTGGATATGTAGGTCAGAAAAGGAAATCCAGGTCAAGACGTTTAGAATTTGCCAGGTATTTTACAAAAGGATCATTGAACATGGAGCCTTTTGCAGAGTACATGTAACATTTTGCAGGTGTACACTTGTGTTTTACTGGCATGTGCAGTGGTCACAGCCGTTTTACTAAACAATACTCATGAAAAAGTGACTTCACTCGGGATCTGACACGCAAGTGCCAGATTTTGCAAAGCAACACGTATAAGAGGAGCCTTTCAAAAAGCCCAGTTTTCAACCTCAAACGTCTGGCTTTTTGAGGCGTTTTCTTTTTAAGGCCAAAGAGAAAAGAACAATTGCCCCCAGACAAGCAATTATCTTTCTCTTCTGTGCAATGTAGAGAAGGTATAAATGCCATTGGGGAGATTTTCTGAAATACATGTACTCCCACTGTAAAATGGGAAGTGCCTATATATTTTAAAAGTTCACCCCCACCACACATGCCCCTTTACAATCTGAGCATACTGCAGATATGCACATGTAACTAGTGGCTCTTTTAAAATCACTGCTTACACGTGATTTAAACTAGCTTTTTGCACGTGTAAATGCAGCCTGGCGCTTCTAAATTGTGTGTGCTTGTATGCACTTTATGCATAGGTGTTCCTGAGGGTAGGTTCTAGGGAGAGATGAGATGCAGTTGTAATATATTGGTGTTATTTATTTGTTCATTTATACCCCACCTAGCAGTGTGGAGGGGCATTTTAGAAAGGATGTCAAGGTGCAATCTGAGATATCTAAGCCAGAATGTCTGGAAACACAAAACGTAGGCACTTCAAGGTGCAGACACAATTTCACAAATGTGGGTGTGCCTGATATGGATGCCTGCAGGGGCATCTACATAGATATTCCCAGAATAGTATTTCAGAACCTAGACATCTAGGAGTAATCTAATGATTAGAGCAGTGAGCAAGGAACAAGGAAGCCAGGTTCAAATTCCACTACTGCCATCACTGAAATTGTGGTGAGTACTGGGGATACTGGAGCACTATCTTCTCTACACTCTCTGGATGTTTTCAGCCCAAACAAGAACTTTTCAGATGCTTATTCATGCCTGAAGCAAGTATAACTTAGACACGACTCTAGATGTCCAGGACGTTTGAGATCAGGCAGTGACATCCAGGTTCCTGGGAATTCCCAGCCACACCTCCACCACACCGCCATTCAGACTTGGTTGCCTCTATCCCGGTTTTCAGACGTCCAATGCATGAATAGGACTTCCAAAATGACCCCCCATATTGTTTAGTCAGATTATTAGTGTACAGGGTGGCCCAATAAAAAGTGAGAACATCTCGTAAATTAAAACCTTAAATAGTTTACTTATTTGCCTTTTTTAGCTATATAACATCTTTATTTCGACAATTTCCGGTCGCCATCTTTGTTTTTTTAAATTTGTCAATCGTTTACATCTGTCTTTTTGAATTTTTAAATAACTTATATGCTACGAGATGTTCTCACTTTTTTTGGGCCACCCTGTACATTTGCAATGTCGAAAACACCATAAAATAAATAATAGGACAGTACAAACAAAGGGGGGAGGAGTAGCCTAGTGGGAGAGGAGAAGTAACCTAGTGGTTTGAGCACTGGTGTGTGGCCAGAAAAATCAGGGTTCAAATCCCACTGGCTCTCCTTGAAGCCTTGGGCAACCCTCGGCTACAGGGAAATACCTACAATGTCTGATTGTAAGTCACCTTGAATTGTTACTGGAAAAGTATAAGGCATAGAGGGGGGTGACCTGTATGGAGCAGCAGGTACAACCCTAAACAAGGGCATAGAGGGAGATGACTTGCATGAAGCAGCAGGTACAACCAGTCTAGTCACCTTACTGGGCAGACTAGATGAACCATACTGGTCTTTATCTGCCGTCATATACTACAGTATGTTACTATGTAATATTCAGTGGTGAGAGTGACCAGAATAAGTTAAATGCTAGCTGCAGTATTTGTTATTCAGTATATCAGGGGTGCACAAGTTCAGTCTTCAAGGGCCATGTTTTCAGGATACCCCTAATGAATATGCATGAGATATATCTGCATTCATACTACCTCAATTGTATGCCAATTTCATGCATGTTCATTAGGGATATCTTGAAAACCTGGGCTTTTTATAGCCTTCGAGGACTGAACGTCTGCACCCCCTGCTGTAGTGCCTCTATATCTAGAGTCAGTGGAACTGGACATATATGTAATGTGCTCACTGCTGCTGCTGCTTTCTGTTTAATTTTGGCTGCATTTGGTGTGGCTGGTGGGGTAGAGGTGAGGGAGGAAGCACATACTTAGTACCAGCGTATATTTGCATGTGTTTTGAAAAGCTGTAAATGGAGCCATGGAATTTTTGCAATTTCAAAATAAAAGTCCATTGCGGACTTTCCCTCTCTGTTCTCTCTCTGTCTCAGCCATGCTCTTTCTCCATGGGGGAATCTTTGAAAATGACCTTCTTTATTATAGCTGCTTGCATAAGAATAAGTCATTGGGGAATGGGGATAAATGATTATAAGAGCACCCACGGCCATTTTTCAGTGAGTACTTGTGGTATATTTGACACCGTCCAGGTTAGTTTTATTTCCAACGGTTTGCAATATATACATTGGATCACCATAACAACATAGTCTTCAAATCATCACTTGTAACAGAAGCTTTGTGATTGTTATTTTTGCTTCCAGTGTATCATGTCATAATAAAACATACACGCATAAAGTAAAAAAGTAAGAACTGAATTATATTGTTGGAAAAATTAAAAGGGAGCTCAGAGTAAGACCAATAGAGATGTCAGTAGAGCCAAAGAACAGGCAGGCTGCAATTTTAAAGAATCCAGCTGGTTTAAATGACATTATTGCATGCTTTGTTTTGTAACCTCTGAAGCCATGATCTCAAACCGGAAAAATGCAGCACACAGAGAGTTTTAGAGAGGATCTTTATTCATTTCAGGACTTTTCCAAAAATAAGAACTGATCCCATGGCGTTTAGACTGCTTCTCACCTTTTTCCCTAGATTGCAACTTTGACTTTTGTGAGAAGTGAAAATGAGTTTCTAGTCTTAACGCGACCTGCTAGCCAACTTTCATGGGTGATGTAGTTTTGATCACTTCTTTGGAACACGTTCAGGAACTATGCGATGCTGTGTTTGTAAATGCATGCCTATGGTCATATGTCAAACTGGTATAAGGCTAATGTAAATAACGTGGCAGTCTGAAAAATCTGCCTCTGCATCATGTGGATTAAATTCATTTGTTAGGATATTTGCCACAAACCTTTCGCTGTTGCCTAAAATCTTTGTAACTAAGAAACCAGTCTCCAGACTTTAAGTATTGCCAGATGGAGAGTATATGGAAATATTTCTGCTGACCAGAGAAACAGAAATCAAACATATATCAGTATTTGTCTTCTTAGTAGAAACTAAAACCACATTTAACATCATGTGATTTTTTTTTGTGGTATATTGCACCAGGGACTAGCAAATTATTTGCTGGTGATCTAGAGGTTTTTTTGTGTGTTTGGTTTTTTCACTGTAGTAATAGCATAGTAATAGAAACCAATATTTGTATGTGTTCCAGGTCTGTATTGTTACTGTAACAGATGTCGTTAGGTCTTTCATGAATTATAGGTATAATACTCTACATTTTTCTAATGGAAGAAATATAAAGTTCATGTATAGTACTAATACTTATGTTGATATTTATTCCGCTTCGCCATAAAAAATTCTGCTCAAAGCGGATTATAGATAGTTAAGCATAAAACTACAATACTTAAAGAAGCAGCCAACATATGAATATAAACAACGAACTAAATTTCGTTATTGTCCTGCTAGGTCGGTCCAGATGCACGGGTTATGCTCCCTTCCAGTAGCTGGAAGCAGACTTGAGCAATTTTAAGTGATGTCATCGCTTGGTATATGCTCTGCAGCACTGAGAGAAGACAGTATTTGGCTTTGAATTGGTGCAGCAGTGCAGATAATCCTGTCTCTCCTGGTCATCACCGTGGTGTTGTGGCCTGCGGGTCTGAGACCCATAGGTCCAATGCTATTCGGAAGTCAGGTATGCCTCTTTCTCCTGGAACCGACAGGCACCCTGTGTCGAGGCTGTTTCCCACAGGTTGCAGCACTGGTGGGCCAGAGAAGAGCAGAAGGACCCCACAGAGCCTCTGTGGGGGGAGGCAAGTTAGTCAGATGCAGGTCTCCTTTCCCACTTGCTGCCCTAGGTCTGCATGCTTTTTTATATTTGCTTTTTCATCTGATTTTATGTTTTCCTCCCTTTGTTTTCAGCTGGATGAATTTGGTTCTTTTGCTGCTTTCAATAAAGCAGCTTCAAATTTTAAAAAAAAAAGAGGTTTTGTTCAGCACAGGGCCTCCCAAGTCTGCATGGGCAGCAGATATTGGTATTCCATTCTCAGGACTCTATTTTCACCGTGGACCTATCTTTTTGTTTGGCAGGCTTTTTTTGCCTTTTGCTGCTTCAGTGCTCAACTGTGCGGTTCGGTGCAGCTTCTGACTCCCACTATTTTTTTCCATGGCTACTTCTCTTTGCCCTGATGCTGGTGGGAATTCCCAAGGATTCTTTTTTCTTGACATTTGGGACCCAATGCTGTTTCTATGGTCCCTGCTGCTCTGTTGCTGCCTTTTACTTGCTGATTGGCGCCATGGCATTTGAGATGGCTACGTTGTCTCAGCAGAGGTAGAGCATGGTGGAGTGGCTCTAGCACCATTAATGTTGGCCCCTGGAGGCCTTCTGAGGTCCTGCCTCCCCTCCCTCCTTTATCCGGCTTGTGCTGCAGCTCCTGAAATAGCTTATGGGCTGTTTTCAGTTTCCTCTAGCTGCTTGGCAACCCTCTTCAGAGGGTTCTAAGGCCCAGGCCTCCTCTATGGGGGACCTGGGGCCCTCAAGCACCTCTGTCATGGTCAATAAGGAGGGTCAAGACCACTGCTTTGCCTTTCTGCTTGTCCATTCTTCCAGGAACCTAGCTCTATCCATCATGGAGGTTGGCTGAGAGACTCAAGAAAAAATCCTTTTTACCAGAAGGTGAGTTTGAGGAGGATGGATGATTCCCCTGGTGGAAGACTAGGATCTCTGTGATGCACCTAATTCCACAGATGGATCCTGTTTATGTCCTTTTAAGATGCTATGGCAGCACTGCATGCAGTAGCACCCACTCTCAGGTGAACTTAGAAGGTGGGTCTCCCCTTTTTTCCTAGTGGGTATTGTGACACCGCACCGCCTAGCCCTAGGCGTAATCAGGCAGTTGGTGCGTGACACATGGGGGTTTTAAAAGTCCTTGGTAGTGCTGAAGCCCTGTATCCTATTGTAGTTGTGGACTGAAGTGACGACAGCCAAGGTTGGGTTTCCAAGTTAAAGAATACTTTATTATTGCATAAGGTATTGCACAAAGTATTGCAAAAGAATAGCACAGGATTTACTCCCCCCAACACAAAAGTAAAGCGATAACCTTTTTGTACCAAATAAAAGTTCAAGTGTACAGTCAGTTCTCCTGCTTCTTCTCAGGGACACGTAATACAGTTAAATGCTTTTAGGCTTCTTCCAGCTTCAACAATACAACAGCATTTCAGGATGCCAGTACTGCTTTCCAAGTATCAGCTTGTAATAAAGAAATCTTCTAGCTGTTGTATTCTCTTTTCTAATGTCCATATCTTGTATAACAGCTTTAAATAGAAATGGCAATCTCCACACTCTCTTGCCTATTAGTAACGGGCTTCTTGTGTAGGAACACTTTCTTACGTTGCCTTTCATTCACAGCTGCAAGTTATGAGGCTCTGAGTCATTGCACCCCAGCAGAACGCTGCTGTCTCTGGTACAAACTTCTAAGAACATTGTTTTAGGCTTCACAGCACTCAATCATAAAACAGGAACAAATTATAGCTCCTTACTCTCTCATACATACACCACACTCCATTTCAGAATCACTGGTATTGGACAAAGGAGCCCCTAATTCCATTGGTTCCTCCTGGCTCTCTGATATCCCTTTGTCATGTGGAACATACAAGCCTTCAGACTTTAATTCTTTAATTACATTCTGAAGCTGTTTCCATTTGGTTTCTCTCTGTCTTCTAGGCACTTGTGAGGCTTGGTATTTCTCAGCACCCTTTAACAGCTCATAAAAGGGGTTTATTTCTTCTTTGCCTTGCCTAGGTAGTTGCCTTTGGTTGGGAGGAATATGTCTCTTATGGAACTGCCTTGTGAGATCCCTCAGCACAGCCTGGTCCTCAGGGTCTGTTCCTAGCTCTCTGCACGGTAGCTGCCAATTAGCCTTTTGCTGACAAGCAGGTGTGCTCTCTTCTGAGCTAGAGCTCTGGTCACGCTGTCTGTATAAGGGAAATGCTTGCAGCTTCTTAATAGGGACTTTGCTATAGCCCAACTTTCCTCTAGTAACTTCAGGTTTCCTTTCAAAGCTTGGTTTAAACTTGTTTCTTCTAGAAAGCACTCTATTATCACTTCCTAGAGACTGGCTTATTTCAGAGCTATCTACTTTGCAAGGTTTACAAGGTTTTGCTCTGACCTGGTTTTGGCAGCGTCTGTCTCTGGGGAACTCCACTGACTCCAAGTCTGTGTTCAAGGCTTCTGAGTCTGGCTCTGGGTCTCTTCCAGGGTTCACTCTCTCTTGGAGCTGAGCTCTACCTGGGTCTCTTCCTGGACCACCCACAGGAACTCTCCTTTCCCTGGTTCTCTCCTTGGTTCCCCTTTTGCTGCTCGGGAGGTTTCTGTCCTCACTCCCTTCTCTCCTGGAGGTTTCTCTGCTTCTCCTCCCTTCGCCTCTGCCTCCTTCGACTCTGCTGCTCTCTCTGCTTCCACTGCTAACTCTACTAACTACTGCTTCCTGGTTATGAGTGCAGAGTGGCCCAATTCGGTCTGACTCCGCCCACCTCCCTGATTGGCTATGTCTCTGGGTTAGCCTAGAGCTAGGGTGTGGTTCTTTCCCTGCTCTTCTCTGCAGAGAAGGTTCGTGTGCTGGAATCTTAACCCCTTCCTGTCCTGTATCTCTAAACATCTGAGGTGACAGAAAGTGTTTTAAACCCTTTTTCTTCTGTTTCTGAGCCTCTGCCTTGTCACAGTATTCAATGTCCTCCTGAACTCAGGCCTGAACCTCTTTTCTATGCAGCAGCACATAGGTTTTAGGTAGAAAACCCTCAAGCTGAGCCCTAGGTCCTGCCTCAACTGTACCCTTTGGCCCCAGGGCAAGCAGGATCAGCCTGTTGGACTCCTTGGAGTGGGAACCCTGGTCATGGCTGTGACAAAGCATACAACCATCCCTGTGGAGTGTGGTACTGCATTCAAGGAGTTTCAGGTTCAGAGTGTTGAGGCCCTCCTTAAGGAAGTCTTTGTAGCTGCTGTCTTAGGCTCTCAGGCAGCGCTGTGTGTAGGCCTGACATCAAGCTCTCTGATGATGTACCCAGCTGCTGCCATCCAGCACAGAGACTACAAGGTTGGAAGGAAACCACCTAGGTGGCTGGTTCCCTCTCAGACTTAATCAGAGTCTCTTCCAAGTGTATGGCAATGGTGATAGTAGCCAGATGATAGCTCTGGCTCTGCAATTGGTCAGCAGATGTTGCCTCCAGGGTGTGGCTGAACAAACCCTCTTTTAAAGGTTGGTTGCTCTTCAGGGTGGGCCTGGCGAAATGATGACGTTCTTGGGGTGGCTCACCTACAGAGACTACTGAAAGATAGGCCTAGAGATGCCAGGGGGACCTCTTGTAGGAGCATGCATAGAATCTGGAAATACTCATCTCCAGGAACAAGCAGGAATGAGTCTTCACATATGGGTACGTCGGTACCGACGGAGCCTGCACGGGCACGCTCCCCAGCTTCCCAAAAAGGAAAGCTTTTGGGAGCATCCCACAGCGCCTGCGCGCTGCCTTCCCGCCTTTCCTAACCGCCTCTCCCCAGTTCTTCTTTGCCGAGGAGCCAGCAGGTCGTGTTCCTGTCACCGCTGAAGAAGTTCTTTGTTTTATTTTATTTCTTTGGTCGCGCGTCTGCCTTCCCCGACGTCGGACCGGTACCGCCGGTCTTTCTTTCTTTTCTTATTAAAAAAAAAAAAAAAAGAACATATTTTTCCCTCACTTAGTATGTTTTTCCTCTTTTGGGCCTTAGGCCTCACGAGAAATTTTCCTCATGGAAAAACCATCCTCCGGGTTTAAAAAATGCACTAAGTGCAGCGGTACTATTTCTGTTACCGACACCCATGGTGTCTTAAATGTTTGGGTCCTGACCACTCCATTTTGGATTGTCCGTCCTGCTCCTTGAAGTCTAAACGAGGTTTACAGAACCGAGCAGCTAAGCTCCATGTGCTGTTTCCCTCTGATGCAGCTTCAGTGGCATCGACGTCTTCCAGGGCCTCTACTTCCTCCCATGGATCTCAGGTAACCAAACATAAATCCAGCCGGTCCTCGAAGGGTAGATCTCCTTCCAAGCATCGAGATGCCTCCGGCCTTGCCCTCGAGGATTCCGCACCGGCAAAACAACCCCGGCGGGAAGTTCCGGCTTCCAAAGTTCCTCCTTTGGGGTTACAGGTTGACATCGATGGCACGGCCTCGACCGATCACCTGTTAGAATGCTCTGGGGTACCGGCGCAACCTTCCGGTACCGAATTCCAGGCATTCATGGCGTCGATGGATCAGAATGTTCTATCCATGCAGCAGGCTATCACGGCCTTCATTCAAGCTGCGACGCCACTGATACCACAACAAACTCCGTTATCGGTATCGGCTCCAGTACCGGCACCAGTGTTGGTACCGGTACCGACTGCATCGACATCGACCAGGATGCCGACTGCAGCGGGTTCCCTGTCCAGGGATGCCCATCGGTACCGAACCGGTCCCGATGACGCCCGATGTCGATACCGCTCGATACTTGTACCAAGCTTTGGGAGAGCACCCTGACAGTTGATACTTTGATTCCTCCGAAGACTCTGATGCATCGGAGGAGTCTGCTGAAGTGTCTATAGCTTTTCCTGAAGAGCCTTCTTCTCCAAAAAGAAGAATGTCTCCTCCAGAGGACTTGTCCTTTCAAGACTTCATAAGAGAAGTGACTAAAGGACTTTCTGTTTCAGTAACCTCTGAATCAGAGCCTAGAGCTAAAAAATTGGATATTTTAGGTTATTCTAAGGCTCCTAAGGAGGCAGTCACCTTGCCAATTCATGAGATTCTTTATGATCACATGATTGACTTATGAGAGACTCCTCTCACTATCTCTCCTCATTCTCGTAGATTGGACACTATGTACCGTGTCCCTCCTTGTCCTGGTTTTCATAAAACACAGCTTCCTCACCATTCTATTGTGGTGGAGTCAGCTATGAAAAGGATAAAGAGTGCAAAAAGACACTCCTCTGCTCCTCCAGGAAGAGAATGCAGGACCTTGGATGCTTTTGGTAGGAAAATCTTCCAAGCCAGTATGCTCATTGCCAGAATCAACTCCTATAGTCTTTATATGGGTATGTTTCTGAAAGAAGTTGCAGATAAACTGCACACTTTCCTCCCTTTTCTTCCAGAGGATAAAAGGGAAGAATTTCTTATTTGGCTTAAGCATACTCAAGATATTTCAAAGTTTTCCAACCGTGCAGCTTTTGACTCCTTTGAAGGTGCCAACAGAGCTTCGGCCATTGCCATAGCTGCTCGCAGAATTGCTTGGCTCCAGGCTTCTGATCTAGAATCTTGGGTCCAGGATGGCTTGGGAAATCTTCCCTGTACAGGTGAAAACCTGTTTGGCAAGGATTGGCAAATAAAAGCCACTCAAATGGATGCAGAAAATTCTGCTTTGGATAGACTTTCAAAGTCAACCTCCATTCCTGCCAAGAAAAAACCTTTCAAGAAGTCTTTTTTCAAGAAAAGCAGATTCCATCCTGCTTCTGGCCAACAATCATCTACAGGTCGTTTTGCTGCTAAGCATCAGCAAACAAAACAGGCCAGGCCTAAGCCTACAGGGGCTGCTGCAACTCAGCAGACCCAGCCTCCTCAGGGCTTTTGACTTGATGCTAGAGAACTTAGCCTTTCTGGCTCTGAAACAGCCAGAGCCTCTCACCATTCCAGGAAGGTTAGCTCATTTTGCTCCCAGATGGGAGCAAATTACAGCAGAGCAGTGGACCCTCTCCATCATAAGAGAGGGCTACAAACTTCATTTCTCAAACCTTCCTCCTCACACCATGGTGAGACATTTCAATTCTCCAACATCTCTCCTCGTCCTTCTAGGTCAGGAGATAACTACCCTTCTTGCCCAAGGGGCAATAGAAGAAGTACCTCTTCTTCAACAAGGGTCAGGGTTTTACTCCCCCTACTTTCTGATCCCAAAGAAAACAGGGGGCTTCAGACCCATATTAGATCTCAGAGAATTGAACAAATTTCTATGCAAGGAGAAATTCAAGATGCTTTCTCTGGGCACTCTCCTTCCATACCTTCAGAGTCAGGATTGGCTTTGTTCTCTAGATCTTAAGGATGCGTACACACATGTCTTCATCCATCCATCTCACAGAAGGTTTCTCCGTTTTCTTTTCCAAGGAAAGCATTACCAATACAGGGTGATTCCTTTCGGTATGGCCTCTGCTCCAAGAATGTTCACCAAATGCATGGCAGTAGTAGCTGCATTTCTACGCACACTGGGAATATTTGTATTCCCATACCTGGACGACTGGCTCATCCGAGCTCCATCTCAGTCAGAGGCCCAGACTTCCCTGGACTGCACAAGGCGCATTCTGCAGTATCTGGGACTTGTGGTAAACCTCCCAAAGTCCCAGCTCACCCCTACTCAGTCCCTAGAGTTCATAGGGGCCTGGCTAGATACTACCACTGCAAGGGCCTATCTTCCTCAGGTCCGTTGCCTACGCCTATTGCAGTTAGCCTCCCAGATTCAGTCAAAGAGCCATTTAACTGCCCGGGAGATGCTACAACTGCTAGGCCACATGGCATCCACAGTGCATGTGGTCCCCTATGCTCCCCCTCACATGAGAGCAGCTCAATGGACTTTGTCCACCCAGTGGACGCAAGCATCAGGGGCTCTGTCAGACAAAATAGCAACCTCCAGGCGCCTCTTTTGGTCTCTCCAGTGGTGGAAGTCCACCCAAAATCTGTTGCTGGGGTCCCCCTTCCAACAGTTGTTGCCCCAGGCAACCCTCACAACAGATGCCTCCCAAACAGGTTGGGGAGCTCATCTGCAAGACCTCTCCACTCAAGGTACTTGGTCTCCAAAGGAGACCTCTCTACATATCAACCACTTGGAGCTCCGAGCAATTTTCCTAGCTCTCAAGGTCTTCCATACCCTGCTCAGCTACAAGACAGTCCTCATCCATACGGACAATCAGGTAGCCATGTTTTACATAAACAAGCAAGGAGGAACTGGCTCTCTGTCACTTTGCAACGAAGCTTTAAGATTGTGGGCCTTCGCCAGAGAGCATCAAATCCATCTCCTGGCCGTATACCTTCCAGGAATCCAAAACTCTTGGGCAGACAGACTCAGTCCAGTTCTGCTTCCACACGAATGGTCCCTGCACATGGACCAGGTACTCAGAATCTTCCAAGAATGGGGAACCCTGGACATAGACCTCTTTGCAAGTCCGTGGAATGCCAAACTTCCCCGGTTCTGTTCCAGAATTCTGTGTCAGGGAGTTCAGGCCAAGGATGCCTTCCTCCTTCACTGGGGTCAAGACTTCCTATATGCCTTTCTACCCATTCCCTTGATTCCCAAGACTCTGTTCAAGCTCCAGAGGGATCAAGGATCTATGATCCTCATAGCTCCACGCTGGCCACGCCAAGTGTGGTACCCTCTACTTCTGCATCTCTCTCAAGCTCCCTCCCTGGACTTGGGAGCTGCTCCAGACCTTCTGTCCCAGGAGGAGGGGACTTTGTGGCACCCAAACCCCAAGTCCCTTCACCTCAGAGCTTGGTTGCTGAAGGCCTAGACCTTCAAGGTTGGAATCTTTCTCAACAAGTGAAGGATATCCTCCATGCTTCCAGAAAACCTTCCACTAGACGTTCCTATGCTTTTAAATGGAAAAGGTTTTCCATTTGGTGTACTGAGAAGGGTCTTGACCCTCTAGCACTACCTTTGAATTCTCTATTGGAATATCTCCTGCATCTCTCCAGTGCAGGCCTTAAGACGAATTCAGTAAGGGTCCATTTGAGTGCTATTGCAGCATCCTTTAAGCCTATCAATGGACAGCCTATTTCCTCTCATCCTCTTATTGCAAGATTCATGAGAGGCCTAACTTTAACTAAGCCTCCCATTAGGCCTCCTCCGGTGGCATGGGACTTAAATCTGGTTCTTGGTCAGCTTATGAAGCCACCTTTTGAACCCTTAGCCACCACCTCCTTGAAATTTCTTTCCTGGAAGGTTATTTTCCTCATTGCAGTCACCTCAGCTCGCCGCATCAGTGAACTGCAGGCCTTAGTGGCTAATCCACCTTATACAAGGTTCCATCATGATAAGGTAGTCCTTAGGACCAATCCACACTTTATGCCTAAAGTGGTCTCACCTTTTCATCTTAATCAAGAGGTGTATTTACCTGTCTTTTTTCCAGGTCCTCATGCATCAAGTGCAGAGGAATCTTCATACCCTGGATTGTAAGAGAGCTCTTGCCTTTTACTTACAAAGGACACAGCAACATAGAAAGTCTTCTCAACTCTTTGTTGCTTTTGATCCCTCTCATTTGGGACTTCCAGTCTCTAAGAGGACACTGTCCAATTGGATTGCTCAGTGTATTTCTTTCGCCTACCAGAGTAAGAACCTTTCTCTGGAGGGCCATGTCACAGCTCATAATGTGAGGGCCATGGCCACCTCTATGGCTCATCTAAATTCTGTGTCCATCGACCAGATCTGTCGAGCGGCCACCTGGGCCTCGGTTCATACCTTCACAGCCCATTACTGCTTGGACAAGGACTCCCGCCGGGATGCCTTGTTTGGTCAGGCTGTTCTCAAACACCTGTTCCATTCTTAATCAACTCCTGCCCTCCTTCCCTGGATGGATGCCTGAGATCCATAGGAGGAGGTAGAGCCCTTTCCAGGGTCTCATAACCTTGGGGATCTCCCAGGCATCTCTAGCTAGGGAGTCCCCATATGTGAAGACTCATTTCTGCTTGTTCCTGGAGATAGCACAGTTACTTACCTGTAACAGGTGATCTCTGGGAACAGCAGGAATAAGTCTTCACAACCCACCCACCTCCCCTAGGAGTTGTAACTCTCTATCTGTCTTTCCTTTCCTCTCTCTCTCTTTGTCTCAGCTTTAAAACTAGAACTGGGGAGAGGCGGTTAGGAAAGGCGGGAAGGCAGCGCGCAGGCGCTGTGGGATGCTCCCAAAAGCTTTCATTTTTGGGAAGCTGGAGAGCGTTCCCGCGCAGGCTCCGTCAGTACCGACATACCCATATGTGAAGACTTATTCCTGCTGTTCCCAGAGATCACCTGTTACAGGTAAGTAACTGTGCTTTATACTACATAAGAACATAAAACATAGGATATGCCATACTGGGTCAGACCAAGATCCATCAAGCCCAGTATCCTGTTTCAAACAGTGCCAATCTAGGTCACAAGAACCCAGCAGTTTCCCCAAAAGACACAGGTTTCACAGTGCTTGAATTGGGGCAAGCAGTGGATATCCTTGGTCCCCTTTAATAATGGTTTATGGACTTTTCCTCCTAGAACTTGTCCAAACCTTTTTTAAACCCAGCTACACTAGCAGCTTTTATTACATCCTCCGGTAACAAATTCCAGAGTTTGATTACATGTTGAGTGAAAAAATATTTTCTCTTATTAGTCTTAAAAAGGTTACCCTGAAGCTTCATTGCATGTCCCCTAATCTTTCTATATTTTGATGGCGTAAACAATTGATCTACATTTACCCGTTCCACTCCATTCATTAATTTATTGACCTCTATCATATCTCCCCTCAGCCGTCTCTTTTCCAGGAAGAGCCCTAACCTTTTTAGCCTCTCTTCATAGGGGTATCCTTTCATCCCCTTTACCATTTTGGTGGCTCTTCACTGTACCTTTTCTAATAATGCTATATCCTTTTAAAGATATGGCAACCAGAATTGCACACAGTATTCAAGGTGCAGTCACACCATGGAACTATACAGGGGCATTATAATATCCTTTGTTTTATTCTCCATTCCTTTCCTTGTGATACCTAGCATTCTATTTGCTCTCTTGGCCACAGCTGCACATTGGGCAGAGGGTTTCAACATGTTATCCATGATGATGCCTAAATCTTTTTCCTGGGTGGTGGTTCCTAATGTGGAGCCTTGCATAGTGTAACCATAGCTTGGGTTGTTTTTCTCCTAGGTAAATAACTTTGCACTTGTCCACATTAAATTTCATCTTCCATTTGGATGCCCAGTCTTCCAATTTATCAAGGTCCTCTTGTAATTTTCCACAATTCTCACGGGTTTTAACAACTTCGAATAATTTTGTGTCATCTGTAAATTTGATTACCTCACTCATTATTCCCATTTCCAGGTCATTTACGAATATGTTAAAAAGCGAATATGTTAGAGATGACGACAGTATCTGAATTCAAAAAAGCATGGGACAAACACAGAGGATCTCTAAAGGGAAAAAGGTGACTGTTGTAGTGGAAGGGCAGACTAGATGTGCTATGTTTATTTAGCTGTATTTATATCTTGCTTTTCATTGGGTCAATGTGGTCAATTGGGGGATACATTTAACATGAGGGGATATGAGACACATATGCTAATACTTACAGGGAACATGGGCAATGGAGGGTTAAGTGGCTTGCCCAAGACCACAAGGAGTGCCTATAGGACTAGAAATCCTAGTCCCTCTGGCCTGAGATTGCTGTTTCCAGGTGGGACTTGAACCCCTGGCCCTCTGGCCTGAAGTATCTTGTCCTAACCACTAGACCACTCCTCCCATATGGTCTTTTTCTGCCATCATGTTTCTATGTTTCTGTATTCAGCACAGATCCATGGGATACTCCAGTATTCACCTTTCTGCATTGGGAAAATTGGCCATTTAGTCCTACCCTCTGCTTTCTATTTTTTAACTAGTTCCTGATCCACAATAGTACACTGCCTCCTATCCCATGACTTTTTAATTTTGCCAAAAGTCTCTCATGAGGGTCCTTGTCCAAAGGCTTTCTGAAAATCCAGATATACTATATCAACCGACTCACTTTTGTCTACCTGTTTATTCACAAAAAACATAACAGATTAGTAAGACAAGATCTTCCTTGGCTAAAGCCATGTTGGCTTTCTCCCGTTAAGCCATGACTATCTACATGTTCAATAATTTGTTCTTTATAATGGTTTCTACCATTTTTCCCAGTACTGATGTCAGGCTCACCGCTCTGTAGTTTCCTGGATCACCCCTGAAACCCTTTTAAAAAATTGGCATTACTTTGGCCATTCTCCAATTTTCAGGTATTACAGATTATTTTAATGATAGTTCACAGATTACTAATAGTAGGTCTGAAATCTCATATTTCAGTTCTTTCAACATCCTTGGATGTATGCTATCCGGTCCAGGTGATTTGCTTCTCTTCAGTTTATCAAATAGTTGTAATACGTCTTCCTGGTGTATCGATATTTCTTTCAGTTCTTCTGTGGCATCATCTTTAAATATCATTTTAGTCATGGGTAACATCCCTACATCTTCCTCAGTAAAGAAGACTAAGAAGAGCCTCGATAGGGCCTAGTTGTCCTTTGGGTCACAGGTCTTTCAGAGCCTTCAGTGTGCTCTAGTTTCCACTATGGATACCACTACTACTGTTATTACCACTATTAATTATTATTTGTATAGTGCTACAAGACATATGCAATGTTGTACATAGAAACATACAAAATAGTCCTTACTTCACAGAGCTTATAACCAAATCAAGACAGACAAACACAACAAACAGGAGACTAGGGTAGATCAAGAGGTAAATGATTAATGCACACTTAGATGTTACATAGGGGAAAAAAGAGGGTCAGCAACCAAAAGCAGTTTTGAAGAGGTGGGTTTGTAGCCTGGATTTGAATAGGACCAGAAATGGAGCCTGACACTACTTACTCAGGTAGTCTATTCTAGGCATATAGCACAGCAAGGTGGATGAATGGAGTCTTGAGTTGGGAGTAGAAGAGAAAGGCACAGATAAGAGGGATTTGTCTGATAAGTGGAGTTTCTGAGGGGGCTGTCGGGAGAGATAAGTGAGGAGAAGTAATGAGGAGCTGCAGGATGCATGCACTTACAGGTCAGTAGAAGTAGTTTGAACTGTATGTGAAAATGGATAGAAAGTCAGTGAAGTGATCTGAGAAGAGGGGTTATATGAGCATAGCAACACTGGTGGAAGTTAGCCATGTAGCTGAGTCTTGAATGGATTAAAGGGGAAAGAGATGATTCAATGAGAGACCAGCAAGGAGCAGGTTGCAATAGTCTAGACAGGAGGTGCCAAAAGAATGGGTATCTTGTTGGTGTGTTCAGAGAGGAAGGGATGAATTTTGCTGATGTTATAGAGAAAGAACTGACAGTTTTAGCTATTTGTTGGATATGGGAAAGAGAAAGAAGAGTCAGAGATGAGCCCAAGAAAGGATGATGGTATTATCCACAGAAATAGAGAAGGGAGAAAGAAGGGAGGTGGGTTTAGTAGGGAAATACAGTATGAGAAGCTCTGTCTTGGCTATGTTCAGTTTCAGATGGTGGTAGGATATTCAGGCAGCAACATCAGATAAACAGGATGAGATTTGGGCCTAGATTCCGGGAGTGATTTCCGGTGTAGAGAGGTAAATTTGAGAGTCATCAGTACTGGAAGACACTTTTCTGCAGATCTGGGAGTCCGGATGCTATAGAATGCCCAGTCAGTACCATGGTGTGATGCAGCTTTCATTAGGACAAGAGAGACAAGTTGCTTGTTGGTTAATAATGTTCTGTGTTTCTGAGTTTTTCAGTCTTACTTACTGCTTGGGAAGAGTCATACTAGCTTCTCTAAGTGCTGCACCAGTGGATATACCAAGTAATGGCATCTCTGAAAGTTGCTCAAGTCTGTTTCCACCTGCTGGCAAGTGAGCATAACCCAATGTCTGGACTCGTTTAGCAGGATTCAAGGAAAAAAAATCAGATATGTAAAATTTCTCAACATAAACAAAATCGAACACAGGTTCTGAAGCAAACTTACAAAAACATAGATGTGTTATACCAACAAACAGCTCAGTTAAAAACTGATCTACAGAACAGCAATCCATCAAAAACAGTGATTTCAACATTGCAAGTCATTTAATCCATCATTGCCCAAGATCACAAGGAGCAGCAGTGTGATTCAAACTGGCTCCCCTAGTTCTCAGTGTACTGCTCTATTAGGCCACTCCCGCAGCAAAGGTGTAATATGTTTTTTCTTTCCTGAACCTATTTATAAACCTTGCTGCATTATTTTATATTAATTGTAGACTACAAATATATATATAATAGTCATCCCTGACTGAAGAAGAGATTTGAGCTACAGTAATGAAATACCATCCATCTGGGAGGAGGTGATGCTTTTTAATCAAGTGCAGATGGATTGAGATATATCTAATGGTAGTTGAGATTTAGCTGTTCGTTTTGAGATGGGAATTACATAATTAAGTCTCCAAAGATGGAAACACAATCTGAGGAAACCAACTGAATCTTACCTAGTTGAATGTTTGGGTGATAAAATACAATGTTTTTTTTTCAGCTAGGGTATTTACATTTGGAGGAATTCAATTTAAGCTGGATAATGTCCATCCAGGAAGAGATCTGAGTTAAACATTCATTTAGCTTAGCCACTGCTACAAGGTTCTACTTTATCTTCTATCCTGTTTAATATGTGTCTTACATCCCTTTATAAGTCAGGCTTAGCATTGTGAATGAGATCATATAAGATAGGGATCTTGTTCCTAACTGATCTAGCAGTCACAAGATACCAACTTAGTGTTTACGAGCTATCAGTGTAATAATGTTTAGGACTCGATGGATGTCTTTGAGGTATTATACAGATGGTCCTTTCCTTCATACTGCCATGTGCAGTGGAGTGTCTATTTGCTGCTGCCATATATGATGTAAAAGGCTGAATTGAACAAATCTGGATGCATCTCCAGGGACAGAGATTATACTGTTAAACAAGTTCTTAGAATGTGCTAGACATTTCCACCTTGGATGATTATTTGGATGGTAACAGGTTTGCATCAGAGCTGATAGTTCTCAGTGATATAATAAGAGACATGCAAACACTGCCATTGGAGGCTTAGCATTCACCAATTTACGAATCCTGCCTTTAGAGCCCTAATGACTCACTAGGTCAGTAGAGAAACTTGTCTTTGCTCCAGAACCTATCCTTGACTTGATGTGTTGAAGCAGCTGAGGACTATAGCCCTCATTCTAGAATGCCGGTTGTGGGACTGCACATCCTGCCAGGACGTGCAGCCTCGCAATCCACCTAGACTCTATTCCCCCCACCAGCTCTCTCCATATGTCCTGTGCTTCAGGACGGGGAGGGGCGGAGCAGGGGTGGGTGCTTGGCAGCATGTACAGGGCCGATTCAAGTCGTGGCCCTGTATGTGCTGCTGGGCCTGTTGGAGCATGCTGCTTATACCACCTCAGAGGTGGTATAAGCAGCATTTTTTGCCAGATCGGGGCAAGGGAGCCAACCCTGGGGCATGGACTGGGTGCGGGGGGCCCCACCGCCTGATCCAGGCCGTGGGAGGCCAGCCATGGGTCGGGTGGCAGGGTTTGGGGGGCTGGAGCCATGGATGTCTGGGGCGCCTGCGGGGAGGATGTCCCTGCAGGGAGGAAGGACACACCGCGTCATCCTCAGGCCCGATTCTTGAATAACATTTGATCATCAGCATGACCTCAGTCTTCTTCCTGAGTATTGTCATTGGACTTCTGTCCAGATTTGAGGTAGACATACCAATTAAGCGTAGAGCTTCTCCTTCTTAGATAAAGCTACTATCGGAATCTATAGAAATCTGGATGCAGAAATTGCATGAAGAGATGTTGCGACTTCTGTGCTGAAACATGCGGAACTCAGCATGATGAAGGACATTTCCTGTGAGCACTTTGAATATATATAAAAGATATATATCTTTTGAATCTGCTGGTTTATGCCTTGGACATCGTGAGGAAAATCACAGTCATCAAAACAGTTTTTTCATTGAACTAGCAATTGATGTGAATCTCTCAAAAACTAGTCAGAAATAGATTGTTAATCTAATTCTAAAAGTATCAGCTACAACTTGTTTAATGAGCTTTATTTCTGTTTATCCTAGTGGACTACAGTAGCAACTCCTACTACTCTTTACTGAGGGAAAAAAAGAGAAAGTGAAAACATGGCTTGTAGTTTTCTTATTAGCTTAACAAGCAAAAGCATTTGCCAAGTTATACTGTGCTTTATCAGATAAGATCAAATGCCTGGAAATCGGAATCAGGTCTGTTCTGCTTCATATTACCCAGACAGTTTCTGGGAGATGGCGAAGTACATAAGACTATAATAGATATGATAAATGGTTCTGAACCTCAGTCCTATCCAGAAGTTCAGTCTCAAGACCTTATATACTAAGCCACAGTAAAAAGCATATTGTTGTGCATTTTAATTCACAAAAACGTCCTGTGGAAGTCACTAAACTGAGCTACCATTGCAATGCAAAGAGAGCGGTGTCTGAGAACTAAAATTAGTTTATGTGCTCTCAGGAAAATACTGAAGACTTTTTTTCATTAAGGCAGTCATTTTATGTAGGCAGACGAAATGTAGCCTAAGAAGCAGGTAATTCACAGGTTATTCTATTTTTTGCATTAAAATATCTAAGGGGGGCTTTTACTAAAGAACACTAGGGTGTTGCATCTAACTTGCCAGTAGCTCCAAAACCATGGTGTGTTTTGTACACCACACCTTGTTAACTATGAAGGGTGTGGGCAGCATTTTCCCGGAAATTACGTAACACAGATCCCTGTCCCTTAATGAGTGCCACATTAGTGTGGGCGCACGTAATTCCACACAGGGCCATACCAAGGGCTGTGCGAGCCCTGTCTGAGGCCCCCTCATCTCATTGTGATTTCTTGGGGCCCAAACCAGAAGTGATGAAGGAGCCCCTACCATAACCTCTACCCCCTCGAAAGGAGTGCCCCCTACTTGAGAAGGTGGGCTTCTGGTAGGGTGCAGATCTGGTCACCCAAAACCTCCGGAAATCCCTTTTGTGCCCCCTTCCTGAGGGTGCTGGCTGCCTCTGAGACTTGGGCTTATTCTCTGGTAAGTGAACTGGCTTGGACTCCCCCAAGGTCTTCTCCAACTTCTTGAGGGCTTCTCTGAACAGAAGTTTGCCCTTGAATCGTAGCCTACAAAGGCATTGCTTGGAGGAGACTTCTGCTGAACAAGATCTCAGCAGAGACCAAAACAGCAGGTGCACCAACAGGTGTCTAAAGCACCTTTCGGCACACCTGCTGTTTTTTGTCTCTTGCTCCCATGTGGGTGGGTTGCTCTCCTTTGGACCACCAAGATCTCAGCCAGAGCAGGGGCTGAGCAGCCACAACAGCCGCCATACCCTTGACTGATGCCCTGAGACGATCATAAAAGGCATCCGCCATGAATGCAACCCCTGAGTTAATACGAGCCGCCTCAGGGAGAGCTGCTACTAGCCCTGAATCTGCTCCTGATAGGCTCTGAATCCAGTACATTCAGGACCTTTCCACATAGGCACCACAGACCAAAGTCTGCAATGCCAGGGCATTGACCTCAAAAGCCTGCTTCAGCAATGTCTCCAACTTCTTATCCTTCAACACTGCCACGTCTTCCAATGGGATGGTGGACCACTTGGTGACCGCCGATACCAGGGAATCCATTTTCGGAAGCTAGAAGCATTCCCTTTTGCCAGTGGGTATGGGATAGAGCCGCTGCATGGCTCTAGCATCCTGCAAGCCAGCCTGGGGGGAATCCCACTCAAGCTCGTTCATCTGTTTCAGTGCTCAGTGCACCGGGAAGGCCGTCTCGACTTGTGAATCCCCTAGAGCAAGGGATCCTCCAACAGCAGATCTGCCACTGGCACCTCTACCGACAGGTTCAGAGCTGCCAGGGAGTCAGTGATCAAAGCCAATAACTCCTCCCAGTGGAAGACCCTTATAATAGTAGGGGCTCCAGGCGACCTGCCTCCAGGCCAGAAGCTGAGAGACCCTCCAGAGGGTCCTCAGACCCCAAGGAGTGCACTGGTTCCTTATCCTCCTCTGTGATTGAGAGACCGACCTGAGCATTAGTAGTGCCCAAGATTTCCAATTCGCGACTCTGCTGTTCTACCTGCCTGCTGCTGCTGTCCTGCTGCTGCTGTCCTGCTGCTTAATGCAGTAAGTCTGATACAGTCCAGCGAAAATGGCACTGCTGTAGTTGCCCCTTGCGCAAGAGAGAGACCCTGAGCTGAGACGTGCCATCCCCGCAGCCTCTGTTCTACCAGCTGCTGCTCCACAGACGCTCCCAGGGAGGAGGAGATGTCTGCCACTGAAGCTGACAAGATGGCCGCACTTCCCGCCAAAACAGAAGAAGCCACGGCCGATGCTGACGCCAATCCCAAAGCTCCCTCCGAAGCTGCAACCAGGGAAGAACCTGTCTCTGGTATCAGCGCTTTGCCTAGTGAAGTCCCTGCCTGGCGATCTTCAGCCTCGCAGGCCCTGTAGAGGCACACTTCTGTCAGATGCGACCTCCTGCTCCCACACTCCACACAGACTACTTTGCCTGACAGCTTCGTGAGGCGGGATTTGGGAAGCCGAAGGTGAGAGATCAGTTACAGAAACCCCCTGCGCCGGACCCCCCCGAAGCTCCCAACTAACGGAAATTTGTCCACGAGCAGAAAGGAAGACTAGGGGATAGGGATGAGGAGGAGAATGAGGAGGGGGTTCGGTACTCATTCCATCACCGACACAGCAGCAAGCCCAAAGCCCTCTAGCCCACTGAAGGACACCAAGGCTTTACAGTAGATAGTGGTCTGAACAGTACTACAGAGTAGCAATAATTAAGTCCCCCATTCCTTCCAGGACCCTACTGCTGACCAAACGGCATGGGACTCCTGGGGCAGACCCAGTCACCACAGCACTGCTAATCCAACTAACTACAACTAATTTGACACAGGAACTCTTTTGGTTAGCTGCCTAGTATTACAAATTTCTTTTCTTTTCCTATTTTTTTTTACTTGAAAGATCCCCCAGTCAGCCCAGGCTACCAGGGTTCTGTCCCATCTGCTGGAGACTGCGTATACTGGCTTGGTGGGAGGAGCATTGACTCCTTATTTAGTGACATCACCAAAAGCAAGTGTGCTCTGTCTCCATCTGCTGGAAGAGGGAAACAACCCATGAGTCTCGATTGGACTGTAGGGATGCCGCGGAAGAGTGAGTTACTTAATGTGGCTGGATAGAGGGGGCACCAGGTTCATAAGTCACACAGGGCGCATTTCTTGCTTGGTACTGTCCTGATGTCACCTATTGAGGGGGCATTAGGTGAACTCGTGCTAATCAATCAGGGTGCAGTTAGCATGTGGCCTGTATCTCATGCTAACTGCAGCAAGCTCACCTTCGCCCTAACCCGCCCACTCACGTCCCTAATGTGGGATGCACAGTTAGCATAGGAATCAGCCCGTGCTGTCACAGCCCTGTGCTAGATGGCAACGCATGTCCAAGGTGCACTTTTAGCACATGCCAGACGCACACTGCTAGCTAGAGCCCTTTAGTGAAAGACTCCATAAGAGTTTGAGTTGTTTTATTTTGTGGTGGTGTTCGTGGTTTGGAATTAATAATGTATATATATGTTAGTATGATCAATAAATCTTTAAAAAACATAAAGATAAGTAGGTGATTTTTCCTCATATCTTTATGCTCGATATTCAGTGGCCGTGGTCGTGTCAGTATAAGTACTGAAGACGTTAGGGCTGCTTTTTGTGCAGTTCTGCTAAACAGTTACCTGGATAGTGGGTGAAGATTGCTGCCATCTGTATAACTTCTGGAGCGCCTCTGAATGGCATAAATCCTTTTGAATATTGATCCCCAATTATACAAACAAGATACCTTAGAAAGAGATTCTTGAAACAGTGGAGGAGCAGGAAAAATAGTAGATTAAAATGACCTCCTATATCTTTGTACTTGTGATGCCTCATATAGCACCTATACGTGAAAAATAAATGGCATTTATACATGTAGATTGTATAATGTGCAAGCGGTGATCTCAAAATATCACTGCTTATAGGCATTGATGGCTTGGGATGCCAAAATTCATAGGCGGAGTGGCTTGGGCATGGTTTGGGTGGTCCAAAAATTATATGTGTATTTCCCATCTTACAATCGGACTACATCAATATTTTGCAAAATGTTCCCATCAGCTTTTGTACCTTGTCTGAGTCATGCATAAGCTCCTGCAAGTGCTCGTTTTGACCAGGGTTTGAAAGAAGTGATTGAGAAGGGAATTATGCTTAGCCTCCTTCCCCCTGATTCTTTTAAAATGTAAAAACATTTCTTCTGGGACTCTGCTCCTTAATTGCTGGACCTAGACATATAATTGTCTGGAATATGACTCCTATACCAATAGTTGCTGGTATTTATACATGAAAATAGCCAAAATCGGCACTTCCACATATAATCTCTGGCATTTATACATGGAAACTGCTGAGTGATGTCGCTCTTTTTCTGTATGTGTAGATTTTTTAAATCAATGTCCCTGCTGTACTTGATGCCAAATAATGTGTATTTGCTAACATCCTTATATGTATTTTCATCTGTTTTTCTCAGATCGTTGATTCCAAAATTCTTATGTATGGGATTCCACATATGTGGCTAACTTACTTGATGAATTTTTGGAGATTTATCTGATATTTATTTAGTTACTCTAGATGAGGAATCACTGTATACCTATATTCTACAGCCAGAGGCCTTGCTGATCGTATGTGATCATTTGAGTCATAGGGACACTGATACTTGTATTCCTACTGAGATTTTTTTATGGAATTAGCAGTCATAGCCCTTATGAAAAACTATTTCTGCTATCAAGATCAATTTTACAAGCAAATCAAAGGGATGGCCATGGGGGCAGCCGTTGCCCCAGACGTGGCAAACTTCCACATTGTAGAATTTGAGAGAAACTTTTTTTGAGTGTCCTTTTTCTTCTGAAATTAGACTTTGGTACTGGTACATTGATGACATATGGATGCTATGGAGAGGCAGAAAAGAATCATTATTAGCTTTTCATGAATGGAGTAATTTGACAATACTCGTTTGAGATTCAAATGCATCGTAGTCTAGAACAGATTGCGTTCCTAGATATTTAGATATGTAAGAGTACATATAGTTTTAGAACTACTTATTTATAGGAAGCCTACAGACAGAAGAAGCTCTTTCAATGTGATAGTTTCCACACTAGGAGCTTAAAAAGGAACTTACCTTTCCCTCAGTGCTTACAATTATGTGGATTATGCACTATTATTGAGGAATTTGATAAGCAGGCAGATATAACTAATAGGTTCGCAGAGAGAGGTTATCCAAAAATTGTGTCCATTTAGGTTATTCCAGAGCCAGGGTGTCAAGACGCGAGGAGCTATTTAGTAAGAAAGTGAGGTCTTCTGATTCTGCTCTGCTGTGTACGCTGCAGTTTTCCTGTATGTCCAGCTACAGTTCAAAGATTCTTAGGAAACACTGGCATATTCTAGAAAAACATAAATTTTTTAGAGATAAGAAATTGATTGTTGCATAGAGTAGGGAAAAGAATTTGAAGAATTTTCTTGTTCCCTCTGCATTACCTGAAGACCATAAAACTTTGGCACTCCCTAAAGGGCATTATACGTAAATGTGGAAAATATAAAATATGCTCCATTAAATAGAAATCAGATGTCTTTGTAAATCCAGTAACACAGTAAAAATACACCTATACCAGAGAAACAATTGCAGCACTGGAAATATAATGTATATTATAATATGCCCATGTCAGCTTTAAGTAGAAGACTGAGTGAGCACAAAAGATGCATTAAGAGGAGGTTACTGACTGCTCCTTTAACGGAGCACTGTACCATTAATGAGCACCCCTTTGAGGAGGAGCTGAGGTATTTCGTGATTAGAGCTTTCTTGTAATTGGAGGAGAGGTGAAATTGCTAAATCACTATTTCGGCTGGAACAGCATTTTATTTACAGCCTGAATACAATGACTCCCTTTGGACTCAGTCAAGATGTGGCTTATCAGGTCTTTCTTTAGATTCCTTCCCAATTTGTTTTTATGCTGCTTTTCTTCCCCCTCCCCTTCCTCTTCTCTTCTCCTCTTTTCCCACTTTCCCTTCTCCCCTCCTCCTTTCCCCCTTTCCCTTCCCCTTTCCCCTCCTTCTATTTTCTCCCTTCCTCCCCATTTTTTTAGACTTTACTCCCTCATTTTTTATGTTAATCTATTTATTTTTCTGTTTTTAGTAGTTATGATCATTACCATTATTTATATATTCCCCCCCCCCCTTTTCACATACTACTGTTATGGCACTACTGTTCGCATCCATTCCCCTAATTGCAGATACAGTTTCTGATATTTCTGTCTCCTTTTTTAGTCCTACATGACATGCTGCATTTATGCGGTTTTACCCCCTTACTAATCGCTAGCATTTTTGGGCATATTTAGTTGTTCTTTTATATTCATAACCTCTAATTTTATTTTAAATATTATCATTATTCAAATTGTATTTACCATTAATCTTATTGTTTTACCTCCTGCTGTGTTTTAGCCATTTGTTGTACCTTATCGGATGTGCCGCAGGTATATGGCTTATGATCTTACTTCCCTCATTTCAATGTTTTTATTTTTAGTTCCTAATTATTATTTATTTTTTTATTCTTTCTACATATTGCTGTATGCCTGCTGTTTTTCGGCACAATTGTTCATATGGGAAATTAAAAGATTCCTATTAATCATTGGTGGAAGGGTGTGACATAGCTCCTGAGAAGGGAAAACATGGCTGTTGTTTAACCCTTTCCAGGCCGAGCCCAAAACTCTCGGGATCCAAAATTCTGACTAAATATTCCTATCAAATGGTATGCTAATACATGACCATAGCAGAAGGAAAATCACTATTAGAACATATTGAATAAGACGGGTACAATTTTTCTGAAATATGCAAAAATTAACCCGGCTGCAGAATGCGGATTAAAAATTTAAAGTAGGCCTTGAAAGGGTGAACGCCCAAGCAACATCCCCCATGTATCTGCAGGTACGGCATAGTATTGCCTGCAGTGTGTAAACCAAAAGCCTTTTCCTTTCCAGATCACTGCGATTGCTTTAAGGGTTTATGTAGCTTGTGTTTTAGATTGTGATTATGGTTTTTGTAGTATTTACAGAATACAAGAGGATATCCATATGTGTTTTATTGGCTGCAGCAAGGCTTTTGATTGTGTAAACCATGAGAAACTCTGGGCAGCATTAAGAAGCATGGGTATCCCAGAACCCCTGATAGTTCTCTTGCACAACCTTTGCATTGATCAAGAAGCAACAGTTCGAACAGAACAAGGAGAAACAGAATACTTTAACTTTAACTTTATTCCATACTTGATAGACCGCTTACGTTAAAAACATTAAAGCGGTGTAGAAACAAAATAAAAGGCAGCACTGCAAAACTACGGAAAAAGAACGCCAAAAATAATAGGAAAGAAAGAAAAGCACAGCAACTATACAAACAATAATAAATAACAATTAAACATGGGTACAAGTTAAAACAATAAGCAGTATCAAATAACATAAGTTAAAACAATAAAATTTGAACAATAATAGGCAGTAAAAACAGCCACCAATTGACAATATACAAACATTAACCAATAATTAACACCAATAAATAAAAACAAAGAATACAGACAGCACTACTAACAAAGACAAACAGAGGGGGGGGGGGGGCGCAAGACCAACTAAGCTAGGACAAGACAATAACCAGGGACGGTATCAGGGAGGGAAAATCAGGGGAAATCAGGGGGGGAGATCAAACACTTTTTGAAACAGGTGAGTTTTGAGAGCGGATTTAAACTGTGGGTAAGAGGATTCTAAACGGAGGGATGAAGGCAAGGCATTCCATAACCAAGGTCCAAGAAAGAAGAAAACAGCGTGACGGGTCTTCTCTAGATGGGCATGAGATGGAGACGGCAAGACCAGACGATTAGCGTGAAGGGAGCGAAGCTGACGGTAGGGTTAGGGTGTGTGAAGAGAGATTAAATCAGCCAGGTATAAAGGGTTATTGGTATAGAGTGCACGGTGGATAAGGATCAAAAGTTTGTAATGAAACCTAACACGGAGGGGCAACCAGTGGAGTCGAATGAGAATGGGAGTGATGTGATCAGAGCGGCGGGCGAAGGTGACAAGACGGGCGGCGGTATTTTGAATGAGCTGTAAACGTTGAAGTTGGTACTTAGGGAGATTGGCCAGAAAGATATTACAATAGTTGAGACGGCTAATAATGAGAGCGAGGGCGAGAGTGACCAAGGACCCAAGGGGGAGAATCGAGCGAACAGCCCGAAGACGACGAAGAATGGCGAAAGAACGCCTTATTAGGGAAGAAATATGATCATGGAAAGAGAGAGAAGAGTCAAGAATCACCCCGAGATACCGAAAAGAAGACACCAAAGGGACAGGGACAGAATCAATCATGGGTGCAACTGACGGGCATGACCCAGAAAGCGAAACCCACATAGCAGTGGACTTAGATGGGTTAAGACGGAGGAGGTGTTGTGAAAGCCAGGAGGCCACGTGAGAAAGGCAAGCGTTGAAAGGAGAAAGATCTAGGAGAAGTGGAGAGGTGTGAAAGAGCAAAATAATGTCATCTGCATAGACATAACAGGACACAGGATATTGCTGTAGTACCAGAAGCAAAGGGGCCAGAAAAATATTAAACAACAGAGGGGACAAAACAGAGCCTTGGGGGACACCACAAGTAAGAGGAAAAGAACTAGAAGACTTACCATTTAAAGTAACAGAAAAGGAGCGGGTAGTGAGAAAAGAACGAAACCAAAGAAGAACCGCACCACGTAACCCCACCTCAGCAAGACGAGTGAGAAGAAGAGTGTGATCAATTAAATCAAAAGCCGCAGATAAGTCGAGAAACCAAGAGAGTGAGATCACCACGGTCATGTGCAACGTGTATTTCATTTAGAACGGCAAGAAGGACAGTCTCAGTGCTATGGCCCTGACGAAAACCGGCCTGACGGGGGTGAAGTGTGTTTGTGGACTCAACATGGGAAGACAACTGATGGAATGCAAATCGTTCAAGAAGTTTGGCCAGGAAGGGAAGGTTTGAAACAGGGCACCAGTTGGCAAGAACAGAAGGATCAAGGGAAGGTTGTTTTAAGAGGGGATGAACAACAGCCGATTTCCAAGGAGAGGGGAACAAACCAGAGGAGAAACTCGTGTTAATGATAGTAGTGATAATAGGGACCAGCTGTAGAGAGGGTTCAGACAACCAACGAGAAGGAATAGGGTCAAGGGAGCACGTAGTCTTACGGGAAGTGGATAGCGTCGAGAGAATTTCAGCAGGGAGGATCAGATGAAAAGAGGACCATGTATGGGCAAGAGCCCGATTGGGCATAGCGGAGGGCGACAACAACGCATGATCAGTGGCAACTGGGTTGTAAGGGGAAGCAGGTGGCGAGGGCGGGGGTGGAGGGGGCGTAGGAAAGGAAGCACGAAGGTCGAGAACTTTCTGGGCAAAGAAAGTAGCCAACGAATGGGGATCTGGGGACTGAGTGGCCATGGCGCGTGAAGAACTAGTGGATGAAAGTTTATGCAGGATCTGAAAGAGTTGACGAGAAGAATTTGCCGCTTCATTAATTTCAGCCTCGTAATAGGCCCGCTTGGCAGATTGAATGGCCAAACGGTAAGCAGCATAAAGCTGTTTGAAACGAACATATAAATCAGAAGAAGGGTGGCGAGACCAACGGCGGTGCACCTGGCGGAGTTGGGTCCGCTGTGGCCGCAGGGCAGGATGGAACCAAGAGGAATGACCAGGGTTGGGCAGACGGGGGCAAGGACGTAGTGGCGCTAACTGGTCCAAAGCATCCTTTAGGAGGGAGTCCCAAAGGGAGGCCTGGCTGTCAGGAGACAGTAATGCAAAATCTGAGGGAAAAACTGAGGGAGCGGGGGGAAAGGAGCACAAAGTATCGGGGGTTAAACGATGACGGAGAGGAGGGGGTGAAGAGGGCACCAGAGAGGAAGGCGTTGGAAGGGGAGAGAAAGTAACTGAAAAAAGGACACAACGATGATTAGACCAAGGGATATCCAGCAAGGAAGGGTGGGAAATCTGAGCTGCCAACGTGGGTGATGATACTACGAGGTCCAAAGTGTGACCAGCAATATGAGTAGGACCTGTAACATGCTGGTGAAAGGCAACATCATGAAAGAAATTCAGAAAGGCAAAGTCCCTCTGCCGACTGGGGTTATCAGCGTGAATATTAAAGTCACCTAAGATGATAAGATCGGGAAACTGCAAAACAGTATCGGAGAGGAACTGAAGAATTCCCTCCCAACGCTCAGTAGAAAGGGAAGGTGGAAGGTAAAGAAGAAGAAAATAAAGTGGGGGAGAAGAGTGAAGACGAAGAAGAAGAGACTCAGGAAGCACAGCAGAGGGGGATGTTACTTCTTCCAGAGAAATAGCAGTGCGGTAAAGCAAAGCAACCCCTCCCCCCCCTGCCCAACCTGGGAGAGGAGAAAGCCGAATAACCAGAGGGCAGGGAGCTGGCGAGAACAGGGCTATCACCCTCCTTTAGCCAAGTCTCAGTGAGGAAACAAAGATCAAGAGAATGTAGTAGGATCAAATCAGACACCAATAAGGATTTAGACTTAAGGGAACGACAATTCAGCAGTGAGACCTGAAGCACAGCAGTGGGGGCCAAGCCAACAGACACAGGAGGCAGAGAGAACCGCTGAGATAACGGCCGAGCAAGTTTACAGGGAATTAGATTGCTATAACAGCGAGCCAGAGAGCCAGATAAAAAACCAGCTGAGGGCAAGGAGCGCCGCCCCCAGAAAACCGGGATGGTTGACATACCTGTACTTTGGGCAGGATCCCGAAAGCAATTTCCCAGAGAGGTGAAAGATGTCCACAGAAAGAGAAATCCAAAGACCATAAAAAGAGCACTCAGCCGCAATTGCGCCCCTCGCTCGCCCCAAGGAGCAGGACCTGCTCCTTGGTCGCGCTCCTTCGGCGCGTGCCTGTGGCGCACGCTGCCACGGCGCGGAACGCCATAGACAGCTTCAATTTATGCAGTGCTGGAGTACCTGGAGGGATCGCGACTGCGGGAACGCGGTCGCGTCACTTCCGGCTGCACACAATGGGTCCGGAGGCACAAGGAAGGCAGACACAGTCAGGGGGAACCTGGAGGGATCGCGACCGCGGGAACGCGGTCGCGTCACTTCTGGCTGCACACAATGGGTCCGGAGGCACAAGGAAGGCAGACACAGTCAGGGGGAACCTGAAAAAACAGCAATAACAGCTAAACAAAGCAAGCGTTTAAAATCAGAAAAGTCGAATGACAAGGCTGCATACTTTCCCACTACCTCTTTAATTTATATGCAGAACAAATCATCAGAGAAGCAGGACTGTATGAAGACAACTGAGGTGTGAAGATTGGTGGAAAACTCAACAACCTTCGCTTTGCTGATGACACTACAATACTGACTGAAAGCGAAGATGATCTGAAACATTTGCTTCTCACGATCAAAGAACATAGTCTTAAAATGGAGCAGACTTCTGAGATGATGCATCATATGCCTTCTCTGAACTTATTTGCACCTAGTCTAAAAACCATCCCTTTTGAAGTCCCTTTTGAACCCTTTATTTTCCCTATCCCGAGTCTTATAGGTTTAGCAGTTTTAAATAAATTAAATTTCCAGTTTCTCTTGTCCTGTATGTCTGACTTGACTAGACTGTAAATCCTACAGGTACTGTCTCGTACTGTATGTGCATTTGTCTGATACAGATTGAAACACTTCATAGGACTCTGTTATTTGCTAATAGTTTGCTCTTGGATCCAGAAAAGAGCACAGGTAAAGGAGTATGAGAGTTCAGCTTGTATCATTCTTTCAAACTGTCAGCAGCCCTGCTCTCTTCTACCCTGATCTACCTCTGAACATCAATGGAAGGGGTAGAACGGGGGCGGGAAAGGACTTGAGAGTGATATCAGGGCATGGGGACACTTTAATTCTGTGTCCGGGGATGTGTGTGCGTGTGTGCTTTTGTGTATACAAGGAGGCTCTGAGGCCTCTGTATTAAATATTAGCGGCTATGTATCATATTATTACGTTCCCCATGTTAGTAACAGAGGTGGTTTTCAGGTTTCCTGGTCCCTGCCACAAAAGTCCAGAAGGTAGAGTATAGGTTTGGTAGGTGTATCCTGTATGGAGTCCTGCTGGACAAGTTTTGCAAAGATAGAGCTGTTATTTGGGACAGATGAGGCTCTGTTTCTCATGACTCCAACCCTTGCTGTCACTTTTTGCATTCTCCTTCCCCTTCCAACTTTTCCTTCCAATTTTTCTCCCCTACTCCCCCTCTATTTCAGTTTCAGCTACTGTGTCTTGGCTCGTTCCTGGCAGCAGCACCTCCACTCAGCTTGGTGGCACCTTTTGAGCTATAACTATGATGCCCAACTAATCCCAGCCCCAGTGCCAGTGGAACCATGTATTGAGCCACTGGGCCTGAAATGGGTGGAGGCTTTGACCCTAGCAGCAGCTTCTCCATTTGACATAGGCTACATGGTGGCAGCTCTTTGGATCAAATCCCTGCAAGGGTTCCTTGATCTCAGATCCAATTCAGTTTTGGCTTCTCCCTCTAGCCCAGTGGTTCTCAATCTAGTCCTCTTGGACCCCCAAGCCAGTCAGATTTTCAGGATTTCTACAATGAATATGCATGAGATAGATCTGATCTGCATGCAGTGCTTCTATTGTATGCAGATCTGTTGTTGTTAAGTGCCGTCGAGTCGGAGTCGACTCATGGCGACCCTCTGGATAGCTATCCTGAATTGTGTTCGGTCTTCAGTCAGGCGGCTCATTGTTGACAGACTGGTACCCGTAGCTGCTGTTGTTGTATCGATCCATCTCATTGCTGGCCTTCCTCTTTTGCGTTGACCTTCTATCTTGCCAAGCATGATGTCTTTCTCTAATGATCTCTCTCTCCGCATGATGTGTCCAAAGTATGAAAGTCAAAGTCTTATTTATTTATTTATTTATTTAACAGTATTTCTAAACCGCCTTATCTTAATAATCAAGGTGGTATCACAGCAAGCAATCAGGTAAAGTGTGTGTGTTGTACATGCAGTGAGGATAAAACTTAGTTGTGTGAGGGATGTGTTGGGTGCTTGATTTGTTTGCGCTATATACAGGGTGGGCTATTTACAGTGGTGCTAGAATCATATTTTATATATATTCAGTTGTTTGGGAGGATTGGAGTGCTGTTATTCTAAAGAAAGCTTAGGTTTGATCTCCTCTAGTACCGACTGGTTTGTTCTTCGGGCAGTCCATGGTATACACAGTATTCGCCGCCAGCACCATAATTCAAAGGCATCAATTTTCTTCCTGTCTATCTTTTTCACTGTCCAGCTTTCACATCCATATGATGTTTTTGAAAATACCATGGGTTGAACAAGTCGAATCTTTGTATGGAGAGAGACATCTCTGCTCTTGAGAATCTTATCTAGGTCTTTCATAGCCATTCTGCCAAGAGCAATGCGTCGTCTGATTTCTTGACTGCTTGTTGCTTCTTTATTGATAGTTGATCCAAGTAGGTTAAAGTTATTCACAATTTCAATTTCTTCTCCTTCGATGATGAACCTGTTGATTATGCCAGTTGTCATGAACTTTGTCTTCTTTACATTAAGGTGCAGGCCCATTTTGAGACTTTGTTCTTTGATTGTGAGAAGCAAATGTTTCAGATCATCTTCACTTTCCGCCAGTAATGTGGTATCATCAGCATAGCGAAGGTTGTTGATGAGTCTTCCACCAATCTTCACACCTCTGTTGTCTTCATACAATCCTGCTTCTCTGATGATTTGTTCTGCATATAAATTAAACAGGTAGGGGGAAAGTATGCAGCCTTGTCTTACACCTTTGCTTATTTTAAACCATTCTGTTTCTCCTTGTTCCGTATGCAGATCTATCTCATGCATATTCATTGTGGCTACCCTGAAAACTCAACTGGACTAGGCGTCCTAGAGGACTGGGTTGAGAACCACTGCAGCCCATGCTCCAGCTTTAACCTAGTGGCAGCTCTTTGATCTGGTGCCATGTGTTTTCATGCATGTTTTGAATAAGTGAACGGTGTCCTTTTCCATTTAAGGAACCAGTATTGTATCTTTATGAACAGGAGATCTGTTCAGCAATTCACGATAAGATAAAACGCAGATGTGCAAAAATGTGTGTGTGTATGTGTGTATGGGGGGGGGGGGGATTGGGTAGGTTTGCTCAAGATTGCCATTCATTATGTTTTGCACCATCTCTTCCTGCTGCTGCTGCTGGTTTTCCTTAAGGTAAATTAGATGTTGTCGCTATGTACTGTTGATGTACCCCCAATGCTTCCTAGAGTATACTTAAATGCGGCAAAGTGATAACTGAAGAGTGGGCAAGCATTTCTGTCATCTTGTCATTATTTTGGGCTGGCATCACTCCATGAAGATATGTTGCGTGTATTCTCGGTCTGATTCCAGAGATTCTGATATCAATAGAACAACTTTATGGAGTAATTTTATAAAGAGGCACATAGTTTTAGGAACCAACAAAGTACAGAAATATCAGTATTTTAGTCATGTGTGCATGTAAGTGCTATCATAAAAATAGACTTGCGTAAAAGTATGTGTAATGCTAGCTCTGGACATACTTTCAGTAAGGGGTGCACATGGGTGGAGCTTATGCAGAGCTTATGCACAATCATTTACAATAAGTCTCCACACCTTCACTTAAAGTGTGCTCTTTACTACTTACATTTTTTACACATGCATTTTCACGCCTATACTTTATTTAATAAAGTCAGTTTTGCACTTACTTGACTTCTTAAAAAGGCATAAAGTACTCTGCTGCAAACACGCATTAACTAGAATTTATAAAATTACCCTCCACATGTCCAAAAAGGAGCAAATAAGCCTCCTGCAGGTTGTAACGAAGTCAATTGTACATTACACGCTGCAAACCTAGAAACCTGCGTCAGGGTGTTTTATTCAGAGTTACTGAGGTGTCTGAGGCCTCTCAGCAATTTTTCTTCATACGATGATAAATGAATGCGTTTTTGCTGGAATTTGTTTTCTAATTCCCAAAATGGATTTAGTGGACACCTTTTCTCAGAAATTCAAAACGAATTACATTCAAGTACAGTAGGTATTTTCCTATCCCTGGAGAGCTTAGAAATCTCCGTTTGTACCTAAGGCAAAGGTACAGTAGGTATTTTCCTATCCCTGGAGAGCTTAGAAATCTCCGTTTGTACCTAAGGCAAAGGAGGGTTAAGTGACCTGTCCTAATCACAAGGAGTAGCAATAGGATTTGAATCCTGGTTTTGCTAGTTCAAGCCCACTGCTCTAACCATTAGAGTGAAAGTCCTGTAATGAAAGAACTAGGAGACGGTTGGTGAAACCATGAAGAGGCAGGTTTAAAAGAAACAAAAGGAAGTACTTCTTCACATAACATAAGATTACATGAGCAACTGATTGCTGCAAGATGTTATAGAGTCAAATGGTATATGCAGGTTCAAAAGGGGATTAGACAAATCAATTTAATTGAACACAGCTTTCATGTGCTACTTTTTTTTAGAGCTAAATGATACAGAGCAACTCACAACAAGTTCAAAGGAATGCAAACCATAATAATGAAGTATAACATAATCAATAAAAATTAAAGTTGTTAGTGCAATTAAAATAGCTAAACATAAAATTCGGCCTCCTCAAATAATAGCTAAGTAATGCAGATATCCCACCTAGACAATTGTATCCAGATGCATATCAATGTATCCAATACAGCATGAGTTGAATTACCTAATGAAAACTAAATTACAAAAAGCTTTAAAATACTCTGATAGTGCATATTATCAGGGCTTAATACAGACAGAAGGGGAAAAGGGCCCTCCTGATAAAACTGTAAGTCCAGTTCTGGTTCTAATTATCCTTCTAACCAATGGACTCACCAATAAACAGTCTTGGAAGATTGCCCAGTTACAGGCTTTTTAACATCATGGAAGTGTCGTACTGTGTTCAGTGATTAATTGAAACTGGAATGCTATGATAGCCGATATAGGAGTCTTGTTACTAAGATAAGCTAAAACGAAGGCGCGTTAATTCACTGTTGGCATGCATAATTAGTAACTAGAATAATATGGGACCTACACTAAAATAATGCACGTTATAGTGAATTAAAACGTGTGAACATTAGCACACCTTAGTAACTAACCCCCATAGAACTTTAACATGGCCCCATCTCTTGTGGAATTCCTCCTACTATCTGTTAGGGATGGGTAATGGTTAGAGTGTACAGTCAAACCTCGGTTTTCGTATGCCCTGGTTTTCGTACGATTTGGTTTTCGTTGACTTTTTTCATCAAGATTTTGTTTCGGTTTTCGTACGTTGTCTCGGTTTTCGTACAGCATTTTACCCCCCCCCCCCGTACCTGCCATGGATTAGCGTGAGCCAGCGATCTCCCACGGAGCTTGAGCCAGCGATTCTGCGGGACCTCTGGGGAGCCGAGGAGTTCAACGCTCCAGCGTGGCCTGCCCGAAACTGCTTCCTGCCCCGGACTCTCCCCCGATTGACGCTGCTGCCAGCCGCGGTATCCGGCACAGAAGAAAGCTGCCTGATAGGCTCCTGCAGGGCCTGCGGGCTGAGCCCTCACTATTGCCTGCGGTCTGAGCAGCGGTCTGATAAACGGGAGGAGGAACCTATTACAAACGTCTGGAGCTTGGCTGTCGCGCTGCAGAACTGAAGGGGAGATTTATCGGGACCAAGCGACATCCACGTGGCAGCCGCCGGCGCTTGTCACCATCCCTCACCAATACGATCTATCCTGAGAGGGGTACGTCTGCCTGCTGCCTCTTCCCCTGCACATCCCTTGAACCGGGACAGGAGCTGGTGACCGAATCTGCTTCTCCTTGGCGGCCCAGTCTCCCGCCGGGGCCCCTGCCCTCCCGATTGGATTCTGGGTGTCCTGCAGGCCTGCACACGCGGCCTCTCCTTGAAAACCTTGCAGTCTGCAGCTGCAGGCTCCTGCTGGCACAGCCCCACGCTGTTCTCTGACTCTCACCTGTGTCAGGCTACTACCTTAGGGGGGCCGGAGGCAGCCTAAGACTCTCTGTCCCACTGTTTCTCAACTGCCTGCTGCTTGGCTGACACTGCCTCTCCACCTCTCCCGACACTGTGTAGGAGTGGCTGCCCTACAGGCTGGTGTGACTTCGGGCACTGTCCTCTTTCTGGTGCCCTTACTTTTGCTGACATTGGCACTACCTCTCCTGACACTGTGAGCTTGGTAACTGGGTGTGATGGCTGCTAAGTTAAAAGGCAGGCTGGAGCCCCGATTGTGCAGACGGCCAAGATGGCTGTTCCCACCTCCGCTGCTGGTGGTGATTGCTCGATCCCCAGAGGGGAGAGCAGCTGGAGCTGGCTGGAGTGCGTCCCATATGCCAACAAAAGTCTTCAATAAAGGTAAAAGTGATGTTACATGCTCATTTATCCATTTCATTAGTCATTTATATGTATTTCTCATTGTTTTCTGTATGTAAAAAGATAGTTATTCTCTATAAAATGTATTTTTTGTCAATATTTTTGGGTGTCTGGAACGGATTAATTGAATTTACATTATTTCTTATGGGAAATCTTGCTTCGGTTTTAGTCCGTTTCGGTTTTAGTCAGACTTTTTTGAACGGATTAATCATGAAAACCGAGGTTTGACTGTATTTGGTTCTTTAATATGTCTTTAAAAAATGCTGGGGCCCTTTTGGTAAATGTAAATATGTGTTTATGAAATTAATGTGCATTGAGTGCCATTGTACCCATAGAAATAAAAGGAATGTAGGCACTTAGCAAGCATTAAAATCTGTAGTAAAATGGCCCCTTAGTGTGTGCTAAATTGATTCATCAGGCACTAATCAACGTAGCATGCCTTAATGTGACAGCTAGTGTGTGTTAAATCAATTTAACACACACTAAAAATTCTCTATTAAAATGAACGTGTGAAACTAGTTGAAAAAAACACCCCAAAACTCAGGAACGATTTATGAAAAAAAATGAAAATGAGCTGATTTTTTTTCTTGCCTGCACAGATTCCTAGTATCTTGTCTGCAGTTGCTACTGTAGTCCCATCTACTTCATCCCTTTTGCATCCATACTACCTAAATGTACCTTTTATCTCAAGCTATTCTAGGTCTGCTCCAGTCTGACTTTTGTCCTTTACATCAGGGGCCTGATATTTAATGGCTATGGCTACAGTGATTACAGCAGCTAGCTGTCACTGCTGACCCTTAGATCCTGATAGTCAATGCTGGGGCTATGGCCACCGTCATTAAATATTGGCATCAACCGGAAAGGCAGGAAGCTAACTGGGCAGCAGCCATATGGCCATTCTGCAATTTAAAAGCCTGATACTATATATATATTTTGTGAAAATACATGGTTAAGCTAATTATGCATTTGTCAGCAAATACCTATAGTTTAGCTACCGATAGTTTAGCTCTCAGCATCACTGATGCACACAAGCCCTCACAGCACGACAAGCTGCAAACCAAGTGCGGGTCTCCAGGGGGTAAAACCTCAAAAATAAAACTATTTTTTAATTATTTATTTAACTATTTTGTTTTAGATTCATGTTGTCATCATTATTTATTTATTTTTCACTGTCAATATTGTTTTATGTGATTTAGTTTTATTTTTGAGGTTCACTAATGACGATCAGTATGATGTTGTTGTTGTTAATTGCCGTTGAGTCGGAGTTGACTCATGGCGACCCTCTGGATAGCTATCCTAAATTGTGTTTGGTCTTGAGTCAGGCGGCTCATTGTTGACAGACTGGTACCCGTAGCTGCTGTTATTGTATTGATCCATCTCATTTCTGGCCTTCCTCTTTTGCGTTGACCTTCTATCTTGCCAAGCATAATGTCTGTCTCTAATGATCTCTCTCTTTGCATGATGTGTCCAAAGTATGAAAGTCAAAGTCTTGTCATCCGAACTTCTAAAGAAAGCTTAGGTTTGATCTCCTCTAGTACCGACTGGTTTGTTCTTCAGGCAGTCCATGGTATACACAGTATTCGCAGCCAGCCCCATAATTCAAAGGCATCAATTTTCTTCCTGTCTGTCTTTTTCACTGTCCAGCTTTCACATCCATATGATGTTATTGAAAATACCATGGCTTGAACAAGTTAAATCTTTGTATGGAGAGAGACATGTCTGCTCTTGAGAATCTTATCTAGGTCTTTCATAGCCATTCTGCCAAGAGCAATGCATCGTCTGATTTCTTGACTGCTTGTTGCATCTTTATTGATAGTTGATCCAAGTAGGTATCAGTATGATAGAGCATAATTATTCATTCATATGGAACATTCCCAGATTCACCAATAGAACTCTCCCAAAAACAGATGCAGAGCAGAACTAGGGTGTTTCACTTTACATCTCAACATAGAAAAAATTCTATTCAAATTCTAGTCTCCCATCAGTGATGACACCGCTAACTCCCTCCACAGCTAGACATTGTGCACTATAAGACAAAACTCTGCAAATGGGCACTCAACCCTAGCATCAAGAACTCAAATTGCCCCAACCCTGCCTAAGGAAAATCAGCAGTGTAAATATTCTAGAACACCAGCAACCTCCAGCTGGAAAATAGGACAAACTGAACTACTGCAGATTCCTAGAGAGAACCTACATGTTAGCAGAATCCCTTATCACGGCTGCACATGGAAAACACAGACCATCAACAATTAAAAATAAGAAACTACAAAAGACAAAAATTGAAATGTGAAATCTTTAAAATTAGAAATTGAGCTGTGAAACATGGAAGAAAGAGAAACTGAAATGCATTAACCGGGTAAGGCGGACTGGTCTGCCACCTCCGCTCTTCAGCTCTCCCCCCCTCCCAATGACCAATAATACACAATACTTATTGGGAATTCTACTGGTCGCAGCTTTATTGCCCCGATAATAACATTACAATAACCATCAACAGTTCAAACATTAACTTTACCCCCCCCACAGCAGAGCGTACTTTCACCAGCCATGTGGGTAGCAAAGTGACGCCGCTTCCGCTTCCGCCGTGTCCAGGCCCCGGCAAATTGCCTAGCCTCCCTCTTCCGACTTCGCCATATTATTAGCAAAAGCCTGAGGGACTGTCCGGGTCGGGGGTACCCTACCCCCGCCCTACTGCTTGGCTCCGGCTCCGGACCCCGGAAACCTCCGGGATCCCGCCACCGGCTCAGGCCCTGCCCGACCTGAGCCGCCCCCCCCCCCCGGCCAAGCTGCGACCAGCGCCCCGAGTCTTCAGCATATCTACCAAGGCCTCCTGCCAATCATTGAGGAGCAAATCCATCCCCACCGGGGACAGATGCACTCCATCCGGCCTATACAAGCCAGCGCACTCCACCTCGGCCCAGGAGTACAAAATTTGACACCCCCCCGCTCCCCCACCCATCTGCCGATTTGGCGATTAATCTTCGTCAACCCGCGAGACCACCACCGCTGAGTCTTGCAAACCGGCCTTGGAATGATATCTGACCAAAGCAGAAATACCCCAGAGAACATCCCCAGGATTACACCCAAGTCCTTAATAACAGTCCGAATCAACTGTCGGCAGGTCCAGGACACCAGGTCGTTGCCACCCAAATGTATCAACAAGGCATCTGGCGTCCCTCTGCTTCTTCCGTGGTGCCGCAAGAAAGGCAAGAGCTGAATCCATCGCAGTCCGCGCTCACCCAGCCATGAGACAGTCACCCCGAAGGCATTCAATCCCAAATTCCGCCCGGGCGTGTCGCTGCTCGTCTGCTGGCCCAGAAAACAAACGAGTGGCTCAGAACCCAACAGTGACAAGACTCTGGAAAATCTTCTGCAAGATAAAGAGTGCCACAGTTAGCCAGCCCCCCACCGCCCTTAGAAGCGCACATATCTGTGACAGGCCCCCGACTTCCATCTGCCTAGGCTCCGGATGGCCTCCTCGGGTAACCCCAAGGCCGCCGCACTCGTCGCCGCCCCGATACGAAAGGAGTGCGGCGCAAATGACCCCGCATCCTCTCCGAGCCAGCGTAAAGCCAGTCTCAGCACCGCTGTAAATTGAAAGCGCGTAAGCACCCTACCATCCCTGTGGATGAAGAAGGGCCCCCCTCCCCTAGGCCTCACCTGCAAGTAGGCCTTTAGCCGAGCCACCGGGCAAGGGCCAGGCCCCCGTAAAGCTCGCAACCGCACCCATGCGCCGTGCCCCAACTGGTCCATCTTGGAACGTGCTAGAAAAACACTGACCCCCCACTCCTCGCACTTCACCTGGTGCAACTGCAGGCCGCCCTCTCCGGCCGCCCTCCGCAAATCCGCAAATCCGCAACCAGCTCCCCTACACGGAAAGCACCAAAAAAGGCCAAGGAAAATACCGCCCGAAAGAGGACGCCTTCAAAAACGGAAGAAACCACTTGAGGCAGGGCCGCGCACAAACGTTGAAGCAACTCGTAAGTAATGGGCCGTCGGCCATCCCTCGGGGAAGGACAGGCTCGACCCCAGCCCTGTAACAGTCTGCGCGTTAAGAAACCCCCCCCCCCCGACAGCCCCCCAGCCCACCGCCTTGGCAAAGAAAGCGAAACCCGCCAGATTTCTACTTACCGTACTTCGAGAACTGCCCGCAGCCTTTGCGGCTGACACATACAAACCCGTAAGCTGATCTGGAGGCGGACCGCCACGCCATCCACATTCCTCCAGGAAGCCCACCACGCTGTCGCAGCCCCGTTGGTAAGCCGTCCAAGTAGCCGCCGAAACGGATTGCTTCAGAAGCTCGGTCACCCCTGGAGGCCAATCTGCCATAAGTGATCTGGGACAGGCAGTCCCTCCTCTTCTGCCTCTGGCGCCAACGATCGGAACAGCTCCCACTTGAAACGGGAAAGAGCATCGGCGACTTTGTTAGAACTCCAATAACTCTAAAAATGTTATGTTAGCCGTGGGACCCGCTATCTTCCAGGAATTGGGCCACTCCGCCGCACACCAGGCTCCCCCAAAGTAAACCCCGAGGCCCCGACCTCCAGCTGCATCAGTAAACAATTGCAAATCCCGATTGGAAATCTCCGTGTCCCTGAGCACCGTAACGCCATTGAAATCCTGCAAGAATTCATCCCAAATGGCAAGGTCGGCCCGAATGCTCTGTGACAAACGGAGCCAGTGATGTGGTTTAAGGACTCCAGCGGTAGCCGCTGCTAAGCGTCTCATGAACACATGACCCATCGGAATCACTCTGCAGGCAAAGTTCAAAGACCCAATCAATGACTGCATCTCCCGCAATGTCATCCGCTTGGCGCACAAGACATTCGCCACCAATACGCGGAGTTTCATTAACTTGACCACCGGCAAGCGCGCCACTATTGTCACTGAATCCAATTCAATTCCCAAAAAGGTGAGCCGGGTCGTTGGGCCCTCGGTTTTCCCGGCCGCCAACGGGACTCCCCACGCGCGTGCCAGCTGTATAAAACCAGCTAACAATGCCTGGCACTGCTTCGTCTGGGCTGCTCCGACCAAAAGGAAGTCGTCGAGATAATGCATTACCTGATCAAGACCAACCAGGTCCACCAGAGCCCAATGCAGGAATGTACTGAATCGCTCGAAGTGAGTGCAGGAAATCGAACACCCCATAGGCATACACCGATCAAAGTAATAGTTGCCCTCAAAACGAAACCCTAACAGCGGAAAAGCTGAAGGGTGAACTGGTAACAAACGGAACGCGGATTCTATATCGGCCTTTGCCATCAAGCAGGCCCTCCCACAGTTTCGGACGAGGTCAACAGCGGAGTCAAAAGATGCATACCGAACCTCGCACAGACCCTTAGGGATCATGTCATTAACTGAAGCCCCGCAGGGGTAGGAGAGGTTATGAATAAGCCGGAATTTCCCGGGCTCCTTCTTGGGGATGACCCCCAAAGGGGACACCACAAAATCTGGAAAGGGCAGTTGCCCAAAAGGTCCCGCCACCCTCCCCAAAGCGATCTCATCCGCTAACTTCTCACGCACGACATTAGCAAAGTGCCTCACCGAAGGAGCGTTCCGTACTGCGCTCACTGCCATTCGCCCGCCCGTTGGAATCTGAAACCCCTCCTGAAAGCCCCCCTCCAAGATAACCCTATCCAGTTTTCTGGGATATCTCCTCAACCACTCTCGGAACGCATCAATTCGAACAGGAGTCGGGGCTACTCCCCACCAGCTCTCACTGCTTCGAGGGGGGCATGCCAGCACTGCCCGCACCTCTCTTAACACATTTAAGGGCGGAATACCCCCCGTTACAGACTGAGCACGCATGCCGGAATTTGCAGTCCGTAAAGGGGCAGGAGGACTTGTTGAAACGCCAACATACGTCCCCTGTGCCCCCCCCGCCAACCGCTTTTTGTGCTGCCGCCGAATCCCCCGCCCGAAAGGGCTGCGGCGCCCCAGAAGCGGTGACTAGCCCGCCTTTCGCACCACTCGCAGGCCCACTAGCTGCTCTGACTGACATCTGCGTGAGCCATAGATTAATGTCCTGAGTGCCCCACGACAGCGACCGATTCTCCTCCATCTTATCACGGAACTTTTCATCGTAGTTGAGCCAAGCCCAACCATCGTGCAACTGAGATGCCTCCAGGATGGAGTCTGCGTAAGCCAGTAGCATCCCATACTGCTCCAGATGAACCCGCCCCCAAACACTGGCTAAACGCAAGAAGGCACACGTCCAATTCGTCACATTACGCGCAGCCCGGTGCACCTGTCCCGCCTTCTCGTCAGCTTTCCTCTTCCTCCTACTGTCCCCGGAACGCTTACGACCCTCAAGCAACCGAAAAATGTCAATGTACCGGCGCTCCTGAATTCTCCGCCTCAATTTCCTAGGCATGCCTTCCCAAAGCTCTGAGAACGCTGCCACGGTAGGCAGGGGCCCAGGCACCCCGACCCCTCGCCCCTGCTACCCTCGGATGCGGATGTAGACGATCCCGACGATGTGGAGGACACGGAGCCCGATGCCCGCCGCCGCCGGCGTGAATGCCGCTGCTTTTTTTTTTTTTTTTTAATAATTTTTATTTAAATTTTCTAAAAAACAACAACAATAATAACACTCGCGAACATAACATAACAACCCCTGCCCACCCACCCACCCAGCCTCCATTGACCCGCACAGCAACACTGTTTTTAGAGAGCAATATAGAAAACAATAACCCCACAACAGTGGCGTAAACGGCAATTAGTTACCACAACCACCAATCAGGCCCAGGAGAATTCCCAACAGGACGCTAGCCTCTGAGAGACACAGCAGCCGACGCCACATAGGCGTCCAGACACTCCCACTTATTCCCCAAGTCCAGAGGGGGGACACCTCGCCCCTTCCGGCACCTCTGTCTTTGGCCGCAAGCCCAGGCCTTCTCATAACTAGCGTATAGAGAAACTAAGTTCCACCAATAGTTGCTCTCCAGCTTATCCGCATCTTTCCAGCAAATCAGGATCAACTTCAGAGCAACTGCAACCAAAAAGTTAAACAAAAAAAGTTTCTCTTTCTGTACAGGTAACGTCGGACTTGCAGACCTAAGGAAAACCAAGTCCCACGATAGAGGTGCCCGGAAGGAGAGAATCCGTTGAATCATATCCCATACCTCTCGCCAGAACCTCTGTACTCTGGGGCAATCATAAAACATATGTTTCAAAGTACCTAGGGACGCCGAGCACGTCCAGCACCGCGCCTCTACTCCAGGAGCCCATCGGGAAAGTCGGCTGGGCGTCAGAAACGCCCTATGAGAGAGAAAAAATAAAGAATGGGTAATCGCTGCAGCACTGGAAACCCTGTTGGCCTTAGACCAGAGAGTGGACCATAGATGGGGCGGGATATAAAAGGCTATCTCCGTCTCCCAACTCTTTTTCAGACCAGTTAGCGAAGCGGACCACACATCTCTGAGAATCGCATAGAATTTAGAGACTATCCCCGTACCCTCAGAACAGGCAAGCAACACCCGTTGCAACCCCCATTCCTCCGACAGACTAGCTACTGAAATCTTTGCCTGCTTAAAACAACTTTGTAACTGGACCCATTGAAACCGGCACTGATCAGGCAAATCAAACTCCCTAACGAGTGCCTCCCAGGTTTTCCAACCTTGGAGGTGGGTGAGGTGCCCGAGCGTCCAGATTCCTTTTTCTTGCCAGCTCCTCCAGGAGATCGTCTTGCCGCCAATCTTTAACTTAGGATTATACCAGATAGGAAACTCTTTGGACTTACCTCTGCTAGACCCGAGGAGGCCCACTGAGTAGCTGAAATAGCGGGAGAGAGCATAAAAGTTGCAGGGAGCTTCATTACAAGCAATAGCTGAAGAGGGACTCTCGGTATTATTTTCCTCTCTACTTCCAGCCATATCGGGCTAAACCCGGTAGCTTCCGTTGCGCACCAGTGTGCTCCCTGTTTTAGCAGAAAGACCTGGTGATACGCCCTAAAATCAGGAAAGTTAACCCCTCCCTGATCTCTGCTCGCCTTAAATTTGGCAGTCGCTATTCTGGGGGGTTTCCCTGCCCACAGAAACCGTATCAGTTGCCGCTCCCAACCCTTATACATCCGAGATGGCATCTCCATTGGAAGCATCTCCAAAGTATAATTTATCTTAGGAGACAGGACCATCTTAATGGCCTCCATCCTGCCCCACCATGACAGGTACAAGGGGGACCACCTTACCGAAAAAGTTCGAAGCAACTCCTCTATGACCTGACAATTAATTGAGAGCATCTCCTCAGTCGAGAAACAATATTTAACTCCAAGGTATTTGATAGGCCCAGATGTCCACACAAAAGGATGATCTCCTAGCGCGGAAGAAAAAGTCACCCTGTTCATAGGAAAAGCAACTGACTTCCCCCAGTTTATCTTATATCCAGATATTTCCGAGTAAGCGCCCATAACCCTGAGAACTTCACCCACCTGATCTGGCTGGACAAAGAGCAACAAGTCATCAGCATATGCTGATAATTTTACCTGTAAGTCCCCTACTTGGATGCCCTGGATCTTCTCAGAATGACGAATGGCTATGGCCAAGGGTTCTAGGGCAAGATTAAACAGAAGTGGGGAAAGGGGGCATCCCTGCCTCGTCCCTCGTTGTAAAACAAAAGGGGTAGACAGGGTTCCATTCACTAAAATTCTTGCCTGTGGATTAACATACAACACCTTAATCAAGTTTATAAACGATGCCCCAAAGCCAAACCAATTCAAGACTCGGTACATAAAGGCCCATTCTAGCCGATCAAAAGCCTTTTCGGCATCCAGAGAGAGTCCGACCATGGGCCTATCCTGAGACCGCGTCAGAGCGAAGAGATCTATGAGAAGGCGAGCATTATCCACGGTTGATCTTCCTGGGAGGAACCCGCATTGATCTGGGTGAATTAACCCGGAGACCACCTTCGAGAGGCGCCTGGCAAGAACTCCAGCAAAAATCTTATAATCTGCGTTTAAGAGCGAGATCAGCCTATAACTGCCCACGTCAAGGGGATCCCTCCCTTCCTTAGCTAGCACTACTACAGTTGCCGTGTTGAAACTCCCTATCTGCGGGGATTGATCCACTAACATTTGAAAAAAACAGGTCATCTGGGGAGCTAGCTCTTCCTGAAATACCTGGTAAAATTCAGCTGGGAGGCCATCAGGGCCCACCGCCTTACCTGCCCTTGCATCTCTAAGGACCGCTTGGACTTCAACCCCCTCTACGGGCAAACCCAATTCTTCCGCCTGTTGGGCACTGAGAACAGGATGGGGCAACTTCTCTAAAAAGTTCTGATAGGCAGAATCTTCACATTCGCCCGCCGAGGAATACAGGTCCTGGTAAAAGGACCGGAAACTCTCCCCGATCGCACTACTCTTCGTAAGTAGTCCCTGAGTCCCTGATGCTAGGGCTGCTATATTGGTTTTCACCCTTGGAGGGCTGAGCACAGATGCCAGCAGCCTACCAGCTTTGTTTTGCTCAACATGGTATCTCGCATCTTGCGCGTGCTGAGCTTTACGAACTTCCGCGCTCGAGAGCGTATTGTACTGATACCTTAATTTCTGCAGGCGCAAGAGCACACAAGGCTCCCTCCTTGTCCTCAATAGCCTCTCACCAGCGGAGATTTGCACTTCAAGCTCAGCCAACTCAGCCTTCCTCTGCTTAGACTGACGGATGACATAGCTAGTAACCTGAGCCCGGATAGTGGCCTTAAAGGCCTTCCACCAGGCCCAGCCTGCAGTCTCTGAAGGGAGATTCTTCTCGAAATACTCTTTGATCTCCAACCGAATCAAAGCACAAAAGGCCAGTTCCCCCAACAAATCCCTAGGGAAAAACCATCCTGACTTCCGGGGAGCCGGGTGTCCAAACACTAAGAGTACAAAGACTGCCGCTTGATCTGACACCGTAGTGGCACAGATACCCACCTCCAGTGCCGACTCCACTAAAGATCGGGAGAGTAGAAGGAAATCAGTACGTGAATGCGACTTATGTGGAAGGGAATAGAAGGTGAATTCCTTGTCCACAGGGTGCAAAGTCCGCCAGACATCATACAAACCCAAGTCTTGCATCAGAGACAAAAGGACGGAGACTGCCCTACTCGGCTTAGACGATCGGAACGGTTGCCGGTCTAACAATGGGTCCAGTACCAGATTGAAGTCCCCACCTAAAATCATAGGGAGGGACCGTAGGTCATGAGCCACCAGCGCCACCTTCTGAAAAAAGGAGATATCATCACAGTTTGGCCCATAATTATTCAATACGGCTAATTTCTCACCATTTAGGTGCATTACCACCACGCCCACCGCCCTTGCGGGTCCACCAATCCCAACTCAATCTGTGGCTGGAGGGTTTTCCGCACCAGAGTTATTACCCCATTCTTTTTGCCTACTGCTGCGGCGTGTACTACAACCACATAATGCGCCTTACCCATTTTCATTGCTTCTACAGATGACAGATGGGTCTCCTGGAGTAGGACGACGTCGGCATTCTGCTTGGCACAATATAATAAAATTTTCTTTCGTTTAATGGGATTATTGACCCCTTTCACATTCAGCGAGAGGACCTTAAGGGATCCCATAGTGCTTAGTAGATGAATATACATTAGCAGCAGGGTCTTTAGTCATTAACATCAGTTTCCAGCTCTGAATATTACCCCCAACCATTATCAATGGAGACATCACCCCTCCCAACCAACCCCACCCCCACCCCTCTGGGTGAACCATCGATCCCACAAGATTGCCCTCTGAAACCCACCTCCCCCGTATGAACTTTTTCTCACACAACCCCCTCCCTCCTTATTATGAACATAGCAGTATATAGCTCACTCCGATCCTAAACAACCAACCCCCAAAAGAAAAAAAAGAAAAAAAAACAAAAAAAACCCCAACTTCATTCTCCCATCCTTCCAAACAAATGTCTCGGTTCCCAACAAACGCCCTATACACACTCACTCACTGACAGAACTCAATTACACACCCACAGCCACACTGAAACTAAAGTCTGAGGGCCACTATTGTCCTCACAACAACAGGCCCAAACATGGCTACGGGCACACAAAAAAAAGTCTCCAAAGATATGCACTATAAGCGTCCTCAGTGCATTACTGCAGCTTCTTGTTCTTCGATGAAAGCCAACAGGGTCTTTGGGTCTTCAAAAGACCGGGTCTGGTTGTGAAGCGTGACTCTAAGTCTGTCAGGAGCAAATAGCCCGTATCGGGCTTGAAGACTTTGCAAACGCGGCCTTAACGCGAGCATCTGTTTACGGCGGGCCACCGTGGACTTATTAAAGTCCTGGAAGAAAGCAATGTTCACTTCCTCAAACTTCAGTGGCGCCAGAACCCGAGCAGCCGCCATGATCTGAGCCACTTGTTGGAATCGCAGTACTTTCATGATTATCGGACGGGGTCTCGATGAATGTGGATCCTGATGCGTAGGGACTCGATGGGCCCTCTCTATCTCAAATGGTCGATCAAACTCGAGCCGTAGCAGATCCGGGATGATTTTGCTCAGAAAGCCCAACATGTCACGTCCTTCAGCCCCTTCAGGCATCCCCACTAGCCAGATGTTGTTCCGTCGAGCCCGATTATTAAGATCTTCGAGGTTCCGCTCTAAGGCAGAGATGCGCTTAGTATTTGTTGCCATCTCCTTCAGACGCTCCTCATGCACCTCTACTCTTATGGAAAGGTCGTCCATCTTCTCAGAAAGCGTGGTGAGCTGCACTTTCATGTCTTTAAGCTCAGCCACATCAGCTTGCACCCCGCTCAGGGTTTCCCCATTGGCGGTGACCAACTCTCGGACAGCCCTGATCTCAGCCAAAAGCTCTTGGAGGCCATCAGTAGTGTCCTTCGGGCCAGCGGCCTTTTGCGGAGAGGGGGTTTCAGCTTTCAACCGCTTAGTTCCCGTGGCCGCGGGCACGTTAAAATCGAGCCTGGAGGGTTTGCTGGAGGTCATTGCCAAAGCTTACTGCCACTGGAGCTCCAATACCGATATTGCCTCACGGAGGGGCAGGATAATCACCAGGATTCCGGGGAGAGAAAGGATCAAGCGGCCATCTTGCACCGTCGCAGGCTCCGCCCCCCCTGCCGCTGCTTTTTCTTGGACGCCCCAATTCCCGGACCGACCGACAACGCGGCCGCTACAGTGACATGCCCAGTCGACTCACCTGCTGCACCGGCTGTCTCCGACACCGCTACAACGGCCCCTTGCCGCTCCGACGCTGCACTCGCCAGGCCCTGCACCAAGTCGTCAGCTTCATTGGGTGCTGGAATCGCCTCCGCTCCCTGTGATATGACAGGCCGCTGCGGTCCTGGGTACGTCCATCCCGTAGGTACCTGTGGAGAGAAAAAGGGGAAAGGTGCAGCGGCACCCGCAACAGCCCAAGGCTGCTGCCACACCCCAAAGCCAGTCCGCCCTTGAGGAGCCTTGGCCCCCACTCTGCCAATGCTCCCAGGTAGGCGAGCCACCCCCGCCGAGAAAACCCGGCCCCCCCATACTGCCCCACCAAACCGCCCAATTACTATTATTCCCCACCCCCGCTGCCTGGATGCCACCCAGTGGGGGACTCTCCCCCACACCCCGTCCCCCAAAAGGCACCTGAGGCTGCCCTAGCCCCGTAGCCTGTCTATCCGCTTCTGTTGTAGCCGGAGCCGTAACTGGCCCTACAGACCCCACTGCCCCCTGCGTGGCGCCCCCTCGTGAAAGCTCCCCTGAACTGCCTGGAGATGGTGCAGAAACCCCCCTGGGCCCCACACCCCCTCTGCGACTCCGACCCCGGGAAGCTGCGCTGTTTACTGTGCCTCTGCACCCCGAGGAACTGGGAGCAGGCCTACCGCGCTGCCTGGCACCGCGCCCCCTTGCCACGCCCCCCAACTGTACCCCCCTAACTCCTGAAGACGCCCGCCCTATCTCCTCAGCATCCCGTGCAGCCCCGCGCCCCTGATGAGCGCCCCACCCCGCTACCCCCCCTGGCCCTACGCCCCTGAGGAGCCCCTCTGCCAGCTAGCCCCCTGGCCCCCTTTTTGCTTTGCCCACCCATACCCACGACACCCCTGCAGTCAGGCCTTAAAATCGCGCCTCTTCTCTCCCTTACTGGTTTTTTTTTTTTTTTTTTTTTTTTTTAGACCAACCCGGATGCCAGGAGAGGTTCCGAGCCGCCGGCCCCAAAATGAAATAAAACTCTCACCAAGTTTTCTTTTCCACGTGGCCCAAGCCCTGCACTGCTCCAGCACACGTCCGACTCCTCTGCCCGCCACGAGGGAAAGGCCGGAGGAGCCCCAACGCCCCCACCACACTCCCCCTTCACGCCTGGCTCTGGCTCCTTTCATTGGCTCCCGCCACCCGCAGGGTTCCGTGGGAGCCAATGAGAGCCCTGCACGTCGCGAGCCCGCACGAACATGGAGCTGCTCGTGACCGGCCGCCCCCCCGGTTAACGCCGGCCGCGCGCACGCCGGGGGGGCCCGCGGCCTTGCCATTCCTCCTGTTATGAACTACTCTATAAGAAATGCACATTTTCAAAGCTGACATTTTATTCTCTAAAAACTGATGCTCTTATGTACCTTTCTTGTCTGATCATCTTATTTCTCCAGTTGAGTTGGTCCCCGTCTCTCTTTACTACATCCTCTTATTGGTTTTCTTCTAAGTTCTTTTCCAAGATCCTATTTCCATTTTATGTTTCTTCACACTCTTTTGTTTTCTTCATCCTTTCCTTCACTAAATCTATCTTGGACACTAATCCTTCTGTTTCTCTGATTTGCCTTTTACCTAACTGTAGCTTCATTCCATTACTCTTTCTCCTTCTTAGAATCTTCAGTGTTCCTATTTTCACTGTTCACTTAATTACCAGCTTTCCATTTACAAATCTAATCTCCCTAGACTTCCATTCCACATCTGTTTCATTCCTTTGCCATCATTCTACCCCCCCCCCCCATGTCTTTCACCCACTACCATTTTCAGTATCTTGTTTCCAACAGTGGCCAATCCAAGTCACAAGTACTTGTCAATTTCCCAAAAGGTACACAGATTCCATGCTGCTTGTCACATGGGTAATATTTTATGGATTTTTCCTCCAGAAACTTGTCCAAACCTCTGTTAAATCCAGCTACACCAACAGTTTTTATTCCAGCCTCTGGTAACGAATTCCAGAGTCTGATTGCATATTGAGTAAAGAAATATTTTCTCCGATTAGTGTTAAATGTGCTACGTTGTAACTTCATTGCCTGTCTCCTAGTCTTTCTACTTTTTGAATGGGTAAACAACTGATCTACATTTGCCTGTTCTACTCCATTATTTTATAGACCTTTGTCATATCTCCCCTCAGCCGTCTCTTTTCCAAGTTGATTAGCCCTAACCTTTTAAGCCTTTCCTTGTAGGGATATCCTTCCATCCCTTTTGCCATTTTTGTCGCTCTTCCCTGTACTTTTTCTAGTTTTGCTATTTTATTTATTTATTTATTGCTTTTATATACCATGCTCTTTAAAATCAGTGCGGTTTACAGGTAACATTTATGCATCTCGGTATATCAGATATGCATTTACAGAGAACAGGGGATACAACTTGGATTTTAACTGGGGTGGCTATATACAGTATATACAATTTTGTACATTATAGCTGTGAATTGTTTTGAGACACGGTGATCAGAATTGTACATAATATTCAAGGTGCAGTCGCACCCAGGAGCGATAGAGGTATTTTAATCTCCTTTGTTTTATTTTCCATTCTTTTCTTTACAGTTTTAACATTCTATTTGCTTTATTGGCTGCCGCTGCACACTGGGCAGAGGGCCTCAACCTTTTCTTGGGTGGTGGTTCCTAATGTGGACCTTGCATCATGTAACTGTAGTTTGGGTTGTTCTTCCCTAAGTGCATAACTGTGCACTTGTCCACATTAAATCTCATCTGCTATTTGGATTCCCAGTCTTTCACTTTATCAAGGTCCTCTTATTTATTTTTATTTATTTATAGTCTCTTATATACCGCACTATTCAGCATCAGCGCGGTTTACAATAAACAAGGAGTTACACAATTTTTGCAATTTTTTACAATTCTCTTGTGTTTTTACAGTTTTGAATAATTTGGTGTCATCTGCAAATTTGATCATGTCACTCATTATTCCCATTTCCAAGTCATTTATAAATATATTATAAAGCAGCTGACCCAGCACATATCCCTGGGGTACTCCGCTATTCAGTTTTCTCCATTGAAAAAAACTGGTCATTTAGCCCTACTCTCTGTTCTCTATCTTTCAACCAGTTCCTTATCCACAATAGTGCATTGTCTCCTATCTCATGGCTTTTTAATTTCCTCAAGTCTCTCATGAAGGACTTTGTCAAAGACTTTCTGAAAATCGAGATACACTATATCAGTCGGCTGACCTTTATCTATCTGTTTATTCACACTTTCAAAAAAATATGAGACTGGTGAGACAAGACTTTGTCTAAATTCATGTTGGCTTCCTGCCATTAAACCATGACTATCTACATGTTTGGTAATTTTGTTTTTTATAACTGTTTCTACCATTTTGCTTGGTATTCATGTCAGGCTCACTGGCCTGTAGTTTCCCCGATCACCTCTGAAACCCTTTTTTAAAAACTGGCATTACATTGGCCACTCTCCAATCTTTAGGTACTACAGATGATTTTAATGATAGTTTACAGCTTATTAATAGTAATCCTACAATCTCATATTTCAGTTCTTTCAGCATGCCAGGATGTATACCATCCAGTCCAGGTGATTTGCTGCTCTTTAGTTTATCAATTAGCTGTATTTCATCTTCACGATTTATCGAGATTTGTTTCAGTTCCTCTGATACATCACCTTTAAATATCATTTCTGGCCATTTTTGCTAAAGATTCTCTCTTAGCTATAACAGCCTCTCTGACCTCACCTTTAAGCCATGCTGGCTATTGTTTGGCCTTCCTTCCACTTTTTTTAAAGCACGGAATACATCTGGTTTGGGCTTCCAAGATAGCATTTTTAAATAACGCCCAGGCCTGATGTAAACTCTTAACCTTTGCAGGTGTTTGTCCTGCATTCCACTGAGGACTAGGTCTAAAAGAGCATCCCTACTTGTCAGTTCCTGAACTAGCTGCTCCATGAAGCAGTCATTTACTTCATCTAGAAACTTTATCTCCCTAGCATGTCCTGATGTGACATTGACCCTGTCAAAATTGGGATAATTGAAATCTCCATTATTACTGTGTTGTAAACTTTGCTAACTTCCCTAATTTCTGTTAGCATTTCATCATCTGTACATCCCCACTGCTATTCCCTTCCCCTTTTTACATGGAATTTCTATCCATAGAGATTCTGCAGTGTATTTTGTTTCCTGCAATATCTTTATCCTGCCTGACTTGATGCCTTCTTTAACATATAGAGCCATCCCGCTATCAATGTGATCTTACCCTATCACTGTGATATAGTTTGCAGCCTGGTATCACAGTGCCCCATTGGTTATCCTCCTTCAACTAGATCTCTGTAAGTGCCAGTTATATCTAACCTTTCATTCATTGCTATATATTCTGAATCTCCCCATCTTTTTTTAGACTTATTTCCTCCCCAATCTCTTTTACCACCTTCTACTTCTCATTTCTTTACCAGCCTCAGCTCATTCCCTAACACTTATCATCACTCCACCTCCAGGCCCTTTCATGTCTTACTCCATACAGGCTTCCATTACCCCTTTCACTTTTCCCATTTCTACCCTCTTTCACCTGCTTCAATGAAGACCTGCCCCTTCCTGTGGCTCTCATCCACGCCATAGCACTCTGTCCTTTTCAACTGCCCCCAACCTCTCCTCAACCCCTCCAGGCCCTTCAAACTTCTCCCTGCCTCATATTTCTGCACTTGGCCTTAGAACCCTACTCATACCCCTTACCCAATCACTATGTCCCCACTGTCCTCCTAATCTCTGGTTAATTTTTTAGTCCTCACTATCCCCCCAAGCAACTCCAAGTTCCCACTCACAATCCTATCTCAGACTTGAGTCCCCACTTAAAATCTCAATACCCAGCCTATCTTAGAGTCTTTTTACTGTTTTCGTCACTCAGTCTTAGAGTCTCTACCTTCCTACATCCTATATCCCTAGTTCCTGCCCTTCTGCCTCCTACTCCCCTTCCCCAGCACCCACCCATTTACTTCCTTCTCCAGTATTCATTAACCTTGTCTTTCCTCCTTCTTACCTCAGCATGTATTCTTATACCCTTCCCTCTTAAACTTCGCTTGGTTGACTTTGCTTCTTCCCCACTCCCCATAATATCTGTCCTCCTCTCTCTTCTCACTCCCCCAGCATCTCCCTCTTTTTCCTACTCTGACCCTAGCAGTTGCTAGCATTAGCCCTCTTTCAATACCAAGATCCCGGCTTTAGAATTAGCACCCTTCCAGTTCCATCTTTCCAGACCTAATATCAGTCCATTTCCAGTCCTCCCAGTCCCAATATCAGCCCATTTCCAGTCCTCCCAGTCCCAATATCAGCCCATTTCCAGTCCTCCCAGTCCCAATATCAGCCCATTTCCAGTCCCAGCCCCCATTCCCAATATCAACCAGCCCTTCAGCCCCTGTATCAGCTCATTTCCAGTCCTCCCAGCCCCAATATCAACCCATTTTCAGTACTAGCCCTCAGCCCCAGTATCAGCCAACACCCCATTCCCACTCCCAGTCCTCCATTCCCAGTATCAGCCCATTTTCAGTCCCTCCAGTCCCAATATCAACCCATTCTCAGCACTAATCCTCTGCCCCAATATTATCCAGCCCCCATTCCCAGTATCAGCCCATTTCCAGTTCCAGGCCCTCCCCCCATTCCCATTATCAGCCTATTGCCAGGATTAGTCAGCCACCCTGTCCCTGTATCAGACACCCCAGCCCCAGTATCAGTCCATTTCCATTCCTGCCCCCCCCATCCCCAGTATCAGGCCATTGCCAGTATCAGTCAACCCCTGCCCCACAGCCCCTGTATCAGCCCATTTCCAGTCCCCCAGCCCCAATATCAGCCCCTTCCTGGTACCAGTCCCAGACTCTGTATTAGACTGTTTCCATTTCCATACCCCCATTCCCAGTATCAGTCCATTGCCAGTATCAGTCAGCTCCCCAGTCCCTGTATCAGCCCCATCCCAGTCCCCTAAGCCCCAATATCAGTCCATTGCCAGTCCCAGTATCAGCCAATTTCCAGCCCCCAGCACTGTTCTTGCTGCCCCACATCCCCATTATCAGCCATGCCTCCCTTATCCCCCTCTCCTTGCAGCAACACAGCCACAGGAGCAAAGTCCATGCTCCCACGGCTGTATTAAATATTAATACAATCATGGGAGAAAAAGCCAATGCTCCCCTGGCTGTATGAATGCTCAGCACAGCCATGGGAGCATTTCCTTTTTCTCCTGAGTTTGTGCTATACTGAAGCCACCGTGCTGATGGCTTGAGCATAGCACAGCTGCAGCAGCAAAAGTAAATGCTCCTGTGGTTGTGCTGAGCATTAATTCAGCCACAGGAACAAAAGAAAATGCTCCGCCAGCTGTATTCATGTTTAACACAGCTGCAGTTAGGGAGGCAGAGGGCAGGCTGGAAGCAAGTGCCTCACTAGTTCACCTCTTAAACTGGCACTGATGACCAACAATTAGCAGAGCAGCTCCCTGTAATGAAAAGCTTTGCTGATGATATCAGGATGACTTTTGGCCTTGACAAATGTGCTAAGGCAATCTTTTTTTAGATGAAACTTGAGCAAAATGAAAAACATCTCCCTGGCTGAGAGCTGTGAGATCAAGGACCTTGAACAGGAAGGTGTATATAAGTATCTTGGAGTAGACAAAGGAATGACACTCAAGCAGAAATTACTGAGAGAAAGGTCAGTAAAGAATACTACAGAAGACTATAATTGCTATTGAAAAGTACTTTAACATCACGGAATAAGATACAAGTCATCAATCAGATAGCAATTTCTGTACTCTCATACAGCTTTGGAACTGTGGACTGGCCTCTTAAAGATCTTGAAAAATCAGATGTGCAAACAAGAAAACTCTTCCATGCCCATGAGGTACTGCCATTTAGAAGAATCAGTGTATGCCAAGACTGTACATCCCTAGAGCTGAAGGAGGACTAGGCCTCATAGAGATTGATTATATATAAGAGCTGCTATCAAAGGCCTCTAGGCCTACCTAACAGCATTATTGGATCCAAAGACACAAAAATTACTGAAATATGAAGTAAACATCCAGAATCTGTTTCCATCATCAGACAAGCGTTTGAATGACTAGAAGGAATGAGTGAGAATACACAAGCATACGCAGGGAAGAAAGTAACAGAATTTGTAAAACAAGACAAAAAAATCTTCCAAGAATTAGATCAGCAAGGAAAAACAAGTGGCAAATGCACAAATATAATGGGAAATACAGAGTGCTGTTCTAGGAACCTTTTGTCGATCAAGAACGGACACATGAAGAGTTAATGAGGGGTGAACTGAAACTGAATGATAACAGATTGATAGATGCAGCCCAAGACAGCAGATTACAAATGAGATGGTTTACAGTGAGCACTGAAAAACTGGTAAAACAGACATGTGTAGATTCTGTAAGAAAGAGCTGCAAACAGTGACTCACTACATAGCTGGCTGTGAGGTTCCGATGGCAGAAAATTTCTATGCAGAAAGGCACAATAAAATAGCATACCTCATCCACTGGAATCTCTGTAAACACTAAAACATCACTGTGCATGAAAAGCACTGTGATGATGACCCTAAAAGAATTACAGAAAATGAAGAGGTTATGTTCACCTAAGATACTCCCAATCTGACTGATAAAAAGCTGAATGTGCAGAAGCTGGGGAGTGGAGGCGTAGCCTAGTGGTTAGAACACTGGCTTAGTAACCAAACAACCAGGGTTCAATTCCCACTAGTACTCCTTGTGGCCTTGGGCAAGTCACTTAACCCTCCATTGCCTCAGAAGAAAGGCCTGGCAATCTACTTCCGGTGACACTGCCAAAAAATCCCAGGAGCTTCTGGGTCACCAGGAGTCAGGACTGACTCAAGGGCACACATTGCATTGCATTTTTTGCGGAAGCTGGATATAGTGATAAAGTAGAAGAACACCAGAACGGCATTGATTTTAGTGGTATCAGTTCCAAGCAACTACTTTGTGAATTGTGTTGAGAGGGATAAAATTTTCATGTACCAAGAATTGCAGTTGGAGACCAAGAAAATGTTGCAGAAAGATAAGTTACGAACTCCAGAGGGAGGCTCTCTTTGAAACAATGCAAATACTATGCCGTGTTAGTTGTTGGGAAATGTATATGGAATATTTGTGTTGGGGTGTGTATGTGGGATAAATGTTTCTGTGTGTGGGTTATGTGTATACTATAGGCACAAAAATATGCATGTAGCTGGAAGTGTGAGGCAATGCGTATATTTGGGGGTTTAAGGGACATAGAGTATAGACTGTAGGGGTAAGGTTTTGGGGCATAGGGAGTGTGTGGGTGGCAATCCCTTTGCGACTCTGAAAATGGCGCAGAGAGGGACTGAAGCAGGGAGTGAGGGCTCTGCCGAGCAGGGGGGGGGGGGGGGGCGCGGGACACTTGATTATGCTGCTGCCGCAGCGGCAGCAGCAGCAGCCAGCTTTTTTTTTTAATTTTTAATTTTCCCTGGGCTGAAGGGGGGGAGGAGGGTTAGGACTGGTAATGGGCTATGGGGGAGATAAGTCTGGAAATGGGGTGATGGGGGGGGGTAGGACTAGTAATGGGCTATGGAGGGGCTAGGACTGGAAATGGGCTGATGGGGGGGTTAGGACTTGAGGTGGGCTGATGGGGTTAGAACTGGTAATGGGCTGTGAGCTGATGGGGGGTTAGGACTGATAATGGGCTATGGGGGGCTAAGTCTGGAAATGGGGAGATGGGGGGTTATGACTGGTAATGGGCTATGGGGGGGCTAGGATGGGAAATGGGCTGATGGGGGGTTTAGGACTTGAGGTGGGCTGATGGGGTTAGTACTGGTAATGGGTTGTGGGCTGATGGGGGGGTTAGGACTGGTAATGGGCTATGAGAGGGCTAAGACTGGAAATGGGCTGATGGGGTTAGGACTGGAAGTGGGCTGATGGGGGTTAGGACTGGTAATGGGCTATGAGGGGGCTAAAACTGAAAGTGGGGTGATGGGGGTTAGGACTGGAAGTGGGCTGATGGGGGGCTTAGGACTGTTAATGGGCTATGGGGGGCTAGGACTGGTAATGGGCTATGGGGGGGCTAGGACTGGTAATGGGCTGAGTGTAAGGGGAAGCTTGAACTGTGAATAGCTGATGGGGACGGGGGCTTGGAATGGAAATGGGCTGAGTGGAAGGGGGGGCTTGAACTGCAAATAGCTGATGGGGAGGGGGGCTTGGAATGGAAATGGGCTGAGTGGAAGGGGGGGACTTGAACTGCAAATAGCTGATGGGAAGGGGAGCTTGGAATGGAAATGGGCTGTGAGGGGAGGGAGCTAGGACTGGAAATGGGCTGAGTGGGGGGGGGGAGCTAGGACTGGAAAAGGGCTGATGCGGGGACTAGAAGGGAGCGGATGCTGGGTGGGGCTGGAACTAGAAAGGAGCTGATGTTGGGAGAGGATTAGAATGGGATGGGGCTGGGAGAGTAAAATGGAGAGGGGAAAAATATTTTGTGTGGGAGGGAATAAAAATGTACAATTGGCCGGGTATTGGGAGATTAAGTGGGGATTGAGGATGGAGGGGTAAAATTTGAGTGGATGAAATAGGAACGAGGAAAGAGCAAAAGGAGAAAGATTAGTATGTTAAAGCAGATGTAGAGAGAGAATGGAAAAAACTAGAAGAGAAAAGAAAGGACAAATGGACAGCAGACGATGGAGAGTTAGCAGAAGACACAAGGAAACCAGAAGAAAGTGGCTGGAGCAATTGCTACTGAAAAAAATTGACAAAAGGTAGAAAGATATCTCTTTATTTTGAATTTATTAACTGGACTATGTCAGCTCTGGGAAATGTGCATCAATAACGTCTGCGCTTTGTTTAGTGCAAGAGGAAATTAATTTATAGTTTTATTTTTACACTGTTGTACATTCCAAGTTTGGCTTTTGGGGTTTCCAGTTTAATTATTGTCTTCCTGTTTCTAAATTGTGATTCCTTGTTTGGTGATGGTCTATGTTCTGCATGTGTAACTGAGCTGAGGTATTCTGTTTATGTAATTCCTATTTGACATTGCCACTTGTTCTCTTTCCCCAGTAGGGCATGTATTCTTATTCTCTGAAATGTATTGGTTTAATATTTGCAGTGTTGCCTTTTTATAGGTAGGTTCTGGTGCTTTACGAGTCCTGGTAGTGCTGTTACGATACGGCGGGTTTGCTATGGGTTCTAAATGGGAAGTGTTTGTAGTAGTTCCTAATGTGCCTGGCGGTTGGCACTGGATTATAGTAATGTAGAAATCTTTTAGTCTTTCTTTATCCATACACTCATTAAGAGGCATGTTTACTAAAAGTTAGTGTATGGTAACATTATGCAATGTATATATGTGTTTATGTATATCTGTAAATGAACTCCCCCATAGCTAAGAAGTGTTAACTCTGTATGATGTGCTTTTCTGACAATCTGTATGTAAGCAAAATTTGTACCTGCCTTGATTCGACAGTCCAAGAAGATTATCCTGTATATATGTATTTATGTATATATGTAAATGAACTCCCCCATAGCTAAGAAGTGTTAACTCTGTATGATGTGCTTTTCTGACAATCTGTATGTAAACAAAATTTGTACCTGCCTTGATTCGGCAGTTTCACAATAGTAATCCTACCTGCTTCTGATCGCTGGAAGGAGCGGGCTACAAATGCTTGCTAAATAAAATAAATAAAATATGCAAATGAGGCCCCTTATGCAAAGGAGGCATCGCACCAAGTCTCCACACATAGCTCCGCTCCCCCCTTGGGCCGCCCCTGGTGGGTGGTATGTGTAGGGATGGGTAGATGTGTGTGTATGATATGTGTATATTTAGGTGTTTGGGTATGTATGGGATATTACTGGGAGTATATGCTATTTGGGGGTGGTAGGAGTGTGTGTTCCTGCAGGACAGCAGGAAGAGGCGGGTGCTGCATTTCTGATGTGTGTGTGTTTGTGTGTGTGTGTGTATCTATATGTACATGTGGGTTTCTGTGGTGGAAACCTATAGAGGGTAAATTTAAAAGGTATGCCTAAGTTAATGCATGGTTTTGAACATGCCAATTGCACATTTATTCATTTTTTACAAAGTCAATTGCATGCGTACTTTACTTAATAAAATAGGCACGTAAGTAGTGGGAAACACATGTCAAATCGAGGCACGATCACTTAAACCAGTCCTATGGCTGGCATAAATGATCGCACATAAATCTTATAAAGCATGCGTATACATGTGCGCTTCACCCATGTTCTGTCCTCTGGCTTTGTGAACACCTACAGGGAAAGTACATGCTATTGCTGTACAGTGCACACTTATGGACCAATTAAAGTAGGTGGGTAAAGGCCCATGGATGCATGTAAATCATTGAAAACATATAATTTATGTGTGCAGATGATGCCTAACTTTCCTTCTCAAATTACTCCCATAGTTTATTCTTTCCTCCTTGTATTCTCTATGTTCTGTCCCTACCCTTCCCTCTCTTTTTCTTTCTCCCTTTTATGCATTCCTCTTCTCCTTGATACTCTCCACCTTCCTGTCTCCTCTTCCCATTTGCCCAAACTCAACCTGACTGTTATCATCTGGTTCAATTCATCTGCTCTCTCAGGAAACTTGAGGCCATCACATGCTCTCCATTGGGTGACAGGGCCAGAGCTCTCTGCCAGCCATGGTCTCAGTCTGCACCACTGCTGCGGGAGCTACATCCTTTGTCCAGGGCTGAGAATTCCCATTGGTTCACGCTGAATCTGCCACTATGCAAGCCTTCACTCTCCCTTAAGCATTATAACTGCTTGCACTTCTGAAACTAAAACTTCCTACAGGCTTCTAGATAGACAGACAGATCCTTGACACCAGGTGCTCCTGCCTGTGAGAAATGTGCGTAAAAGACAAGATATAAATGAAATTAACAAACTAAATGGTAGATAACACAGAAATTGCTCTTACAAAATTCTCCAGTGACATCCTCATCACCAAGGCCAAGAGCCTTTACTCTGTTCTCATCCTGCTTGACCTGTCCATCACGTTTGAAGCCACTAACTAACCAGCATCTGCTCCTTGTAGTACTACTACACTCTGCTGGATTTCAAGACTGTTCTCTCTTGGTTTTTCTCATGCCTTTCCCTTTGTGCTTTTAGTGTCTCCTCTGGTGGTCCTTCCTCCACTACAATCCCACTATCAGTTAGTGTAACTAAAGTTTATTCTGAGGAGCGGAAGGTAGGGTAACAGCTAAATTCTTCCTTGTTAAAAGGAAAGTAGTAGAGCATTCTTGTAAAGGTTATTCTGGAACAGTTGCTAAGGTGCTAGACTTCGGGAATTCTTTGAAGCCTGCTTCCTTTATTTCTTCATACATACTTCATTGTTAGGAGATCTGTTGGTGCAGCAATGGAAACTATTGTTGGTTAAGAACTGAAATTGTCTCTAGGAATTTGCTTGACTAGTAAATGTAACTTTCTGGGGAAGTGCAGAAACCCTGTAAAGGTATTTTACTCGGAATTGCATGCCCTGGATGCCTATCCACCCACCCCAGAGATTTCTGAAATTTTTGGCCTTTATATAGATAATTATCTTAATCCTTCTTAATGAACTTCCTTTGCCCTGGGAGATTAAGTTAAGTTGACAATCCAACAAAACAAAACAATTAAATTAAGTACAATCAATGCTGCTTAAATAAATTGGCTTAAAACAGCTTCTAAAACAGGCTATGTAAAAAATGAAGTGCAACAGGTCTGATTATCTCCCAGCTGGGAAAAGGTCATGTGTGTGCATGAGGTGCAAAGAACTTCGGGCTGTCGGGGAATGAGTGCAATCCCTGGAGGTCAGAACTGCAAATCTGAGTTTAGGAAGACCGAGAGGAATATTAATGAGGCCTAGAGGAGCATTGAAGAATAGTCCCATTTCCATGAGGGTAACCCCCATAATTTAGCTTTTAAGCTAAATTAAGTGGAAAACTGAGAGTTTCTCAGGCAAATATGGTTTGGAGGTTTGTGCCTTTAGGTGTAAAGATATCAACCAATGAGATATTGTAACAATTCTCAAAACACGCTCAATATTATCAATATGGAACTGAAGTCTTCTTTTACCACGTTCTCTCTTATAGTTATTTAAGAACACTGTGTTGTTACTAACAAAGAAGGTCTCAGACGCAATAAAGGTGCCTGGGGAGGGCATCGGGATCAAAGGAAAGCACGATGGGAGCTTGTTGAGAAACAACTAATTAAAAGCTAAGTTCTGGAAGGATTTGATGACATTATAATCAGCTTTTGATAATAATCTTAAGAGTTACAGTCACGATTGTTTTGAATAATAGCTCCATCTGCTTGATCACTACCTGAAGGTCATTGATGCTATTAGGCACATCAGTTGGACACGACGTAAGTCTGAAAAAGTGTGCCAAAAAAGTCTGAGACGTTCTTTGTTAGTAACAACAAAGTGTTCTTAAATAACTATAAGAGAGAATGTGGTAAAAGAAGACTTCAGTTCCATATTGATAATATTGAGTGTGTTTTCAGAATTGTTACAGTATTGATCGTTCAGAAGAAGACCATATGGCTATGCCAGGATACAAGACATAGAAAAATGATTGGGGAAGGGGGATCACCCAGGGTTGGGGTAGCTATGTCAGGAGTAGCATACAGTAAAGTAAGGTCAATATTCAAGTGGATACATGCCAAAGTCTCAAATTCCTAAGGAAAAAGATTAAGAAATGTAGTGAACCTTAGTGATGTTCCCCCCCCCAAATGTCTGTTTTTGCTTTGTTGTTTTATTTAGTAAAATGAACAAGATTTGCAAAATTTTCACCCAAATAATTAATAGACAAGTTAACCAATTAAGTCTGTGGTATTGAAAATCACTAAATTTTCCAGTTACCTTTAGGATAACAGTTGTTCTGACCAGACTTAACTGGTTCTCTTTAACTGGACAGAACTGAATATTGGGGTCCACAAAAAAAGTGCCTGCACTCGCAAGTAGAACAGCAGCCAGCAGGAGCGAGGTGTAAAGAGACAGTCTTTACATCCTGATCCTGCCTGCTGTAGAACTGAATATTGGCCAGGACAGGCCATAACATGGCTACTGGTTTTGTTTGCATTACACAGTTAATGCCATGGTATTAGTAACCAGGTCCTATTGCATAAAAGGGGACTTGTGGTAAACAAACATGCATTAAGGGCGTTATTTTAGAAGCTCCGTTTGTGTTTTGGACATCTGAAAATGGGTATCCAGATATCTAATCCACAAGGGCATCCCTGGAGCCATTTTAGAAACTGGCTATCTGGACATTCCTGAGCGCTAGGACATCCAAGCAGAATGGGGGTGTGCCGGAGTAGTGGCCTGGGCGGAACAATGAAGATGAACATCATGGTGCAATTCCAGAATGGCACAAGCACCTCTTGCCTTGGTTGTTGAGGTGGCCATGCCTTTACCCGCTCCTGACCACGAATAAGAAGCAAAAAAGTGCTTGTTTCATGGCGGCAACGCTAACAGGGGGAAGAACACAATGCGCTGTCATTGTCACTGTCAGTATGTCCTGGATAAAGAAACCTGCATGTAACTACAAACCCCAAACAGATTACTAACCTGCCACCGCATATCTGAGTGTCTGCAGTGTCACTGAACATGGATGTCCCCCTACTGGAAAACGCCAACCATTAGCCGTTCTTTTAGGGACATCTATGTTTCTATAATTGAGCCGAAATGTAAATTTCCTTGGGGTTTCTTCAGACGTTTACCCTGGATATCCCAGATTGCACCTGGACTCTAAAATACCACTTCAGCTGAGTTAATGCATGCTAATCAGTAACACATTAGTCACTATGATCCATACTCAGAGTTTGGCAAGACAATGATTTGTCTGGATAAAGTTTAAAAGGTGGCTGAGGCAAGGAGTTTTAAAAATGAGAATTTGTCTAGTTAACTTCCAGAGTTAACATACAAGAGGGGCAATTAATAGGCTGAAGTAAAAGACACTTTGGCAGCTAAGTGTCAGGGACTTGACTGGGATGTGGGAGGCCTCTAGATTTGGGGAAGGAAAAAAACAAGTGCAAGCCGCAGACAGGTTCAGAGATAAGTTTAATAGCACTTACTCTCAATACAGAACATGGTTTTACAACACTGCCTTTTGGCACAAGGTAAGGCATGAGCCAAATCCAAAAATAAATGTTTAGATTGCTGCTCATGCCTTTTCAGTAATAGTTAAGCGCACTTACCTTAGCAGCAGTCCATAGACCATACATGATTCAGGAATCAATCATGAGACAAAGGGTCCAGAGACAAGGCTGGAAACATAAGGCAAAAATCTAAGGAAAATGAAGCAGCTAGCCTGCACAGGAATAAGACAAGATCCCCAGTACAATGACCCAGCCCAGAGGCAGGACAGATAAATCCCCAGCTCTCAGGGCTTGATCCAGGCGAGCCAATCAGAACAGGACACAGGATCACATGCAGTGCACAGAGGAAAAACAAGGGGCAGGGCACGGCTATCCTTCAAACACAACAAAGATGGGAATACAGCTTCTTTAGAAGGAAAGAAGGTTCATGCCCACCATATCACAGGTTCCTCACGCTACCCCTCTCTTCAAGGACAAACTCCCAATGCCTCTAAGGGCCTTCAAGACCCCAAGTCTCCATAGAGGGGAATAATTCCAAGAGGGCATGAGACCTGATCCATAACTAGGAGCAGGCAGTAAGGTCTCATTCATTGGATGAAGGTTCAGCATAGTCAAACTTCCTATTAACTGTGTTTTGACTGAGCATTTATGTGCACACATACTAGATGACCCTTTAGCTGTTTTAGAGAACTGTACATCAGATGAAATGGAGCATGGGTACAGTATGGAGAAAGGTTTATATGAATTTCTCTCAGCTAAAATGCATGAAAAAGTATCTGCTATTATACTTTGCTTCTAAAGATTTCTAGCTACAATATAAACCACAGTATTGATGCTATAGTTCAGATGAATTCTAAGTAATCTGCCAGGAAAAGAGTGAAGTGCACTGTGTCTGACTCTTTTTGAAAGCAAAGATGACAAGAGAGATTTAGTAAGGCATCTCTGAATTTCTAGAAATATCTTTGCCATATGGTATGCTTTCACATTATGTTTCTAGTGCCATTTATACCTAGGTATTCTCAGGAAACTAATTTCAACAGTATTACACACTCCTCCGTGTATGATCAGCTTAGTTAATGAATTACTCTTTCATTCCCTTCACATTTCTAATTTATATTTGTTCTCTGCCCATTACATAATCCAATCACATTTTGTCAGAAACTTCTCCTTTTCATAAAATGTTGTCTGGACTTGACTCTTCTCCTGGGCTTATGAGTGGTACTCTTACCCGGAATTGTTATTAGATCATAATATAATATATTTTACGATACATAGCACATATAACACCAAGCATTTAAAAATGTTTTAGTATATGCTTATGTGTGAAAAGCACTATAGAAACAGAACCATGTCATATTTGCACAACAAGAAGAAGGGGAAATGAGAAGCCTTGGTCAGTCTTGCCGCCATTATCTGTTGTTCTGTCCTGTTCTGATAGAGTTCGGAACAGCAGTCATCAGTGACCATCAGTAAGTCATGACAAATCTTAATGGGGGCATTATTCAGTCAGGCTTTTTGATTGCCTAGTACCTGACGTATCTCAAAAATGCAGGAGCCATTCATTATTTCCCTCTTCCTCTCCTTGGGGGTTACTTCAATAGACCATTCTCAAGTAATCATATTCATATTAGAACTGCTTTATTTATGCTCTTAGGGCAACAGAAGTGTTCATAGGCTTTGCCTTTCATTCATGTTAAATTATGGGGTTGATCATGGGGTTGATTCAGCTCCAGAAGCTTGGGCCTCCACTTGGCAAAAAATATGTAAATACTTTTTTTTTTGTTAGTGCCCTCAAGTCAGTACTGACTCCTGAAGACCCAGCTGCCTTTGGGTTTTCTTGGCAACATATAACTGGAAGTAGACTGCCAGGCCTTTTCTTCGGCGATAATGGAGGGTAAAGTGATCAGCCCGTGGTCACAAGCAGTGCCAGTGGGAATCAAACCCTTGGTGAATGCTAGGTGTTCCCAAATGTCTTCTGTTGCAAACAGGACTCTGGAAAAGGACTCCAGACAGAATAGTCAAAGTACAAGAGATGGAACCTACGTATCCTCAACATTTTTTGGATTTGGTTTTGTCCATAACTAGTGATTCACCCTAGGAGACAGACTTTTATTTGTTTCTAATGGGCTTCAACCAAGGATAGATTTTTTCCTGGTCAGAGCAAAAGTATGTGGGGCTGGTTCCTATTTTCACTGCATTAGGTTACATTTATGGCAGAATCACCAAAATGTGCTATGTCCTCAAAGAGGGACAGGTAATGGAGGATGGACTTCTGTGTCAGCCACACAGCAGCGGGAATTCCCTTTGTTTTGGAGGGAAATACAAAGGGCACTGTAACTAGCAGCCCAGCATCTTCTTTCCTCCAAAGGAGCCCTAGGTACAAGAGTGACTATTGTTGCCCATAAGGAATACTGCACAGCCTGGGGCGCAGTATCTTAGATGAGCAAGCTACAAACTTAAACCAAGGGTGAAGGAGTTTAAGGTCCAAGTGGATCTGGGTTTTAAATACCATCCTGCTGTGTCTAGTTCAAAGAAACCTGGTGTTGAAGGGAGAGGTGGCCAAGAGTCCAGCTGCTTGGAAGAAAGGAAGGATAAAACCAGCTCAGAGCTGTGAGTGAGACCTGTGGTTCAGATGCAACCCCACTTCACATCTGAGAAGATCCAGAGCTGAGGCAGAAAGGACCTACCTCCCAGGTGCATCCTTCACTTCCCAGTCAAGGGTTATGCTTTAAATCCTTTTTAGAAACTATTTTAATACTTTCATTCTTGAAGAGGAGAACAAGTAGTTCCCCTTTTTTATATCTCCACATGGGAAGTACAGTATACCCATCTGTAAACTAGAGGATTTAAAGGCTTTTGGTGGTGCCTTTTTGTCCAAGGCAATTATACACTGTTGGTGCCTATTCTGGTTACTAAACTACCTGAAGCTATACGTAATAGTCTCTTAGAACAAAGGATCCATTATAAGGAAACCTGAGAGGAATGACGTACCCTACCTACCCAGGTCCTACAGAGAAGGATGTGCAGAAGAAAAGGATCCCAGAGATGTGCTTCAGGTTCAAGAATGTCTAAAACCCCTTTGTTTTGAATGTGCTTTTGATTTTACCTTTTCTGAACTGTACATACTTTATTTCTGGGGATCACCAATGAAGGTGTTTTTTACTTAAGCAAATCATTGGCACTGGCTTGTATTTTTGCCTTTTTTGTCTTTTACTCTCATTCTTGCTTAGGCCTTCAGCTTTGTTTCCCCTATCGACCAGGACCCTGTGCATTTTTTGGGTGCATTGGTTTGCAATTTTCCTGTTTTCTCCCTAATTAAAGCACCAGTCACCTCATTTTGACTGTGGTACAGATCACCAACTACTAGTATGCAAAATCAAGCTAAAGCTGAAAAAGAGCAAGCCATGCATGAATGTAGCAAAATATGACCTTGAGAATACACTGTACCACTAGAATTTAAAAACTGCCTGCGAAATCGATTTGCTGCTTTAGATACAAATGACAGAACACCAGAAGAGTTATGAGATGACATCAAGAAAGTTGTGCTCGAAGAAAGTGAGAAGTCTGTACAAAAAATGAAAAAGCAAAAACAGCCAAAATGGATGACCAAAGAAACTCTGAAAATTGCCCAGAAACATGGAGAAACTAAAGCCAGAGGAGAAAGAGAGGCAATCGCAGAACTCAACAGAGATTTCCAATGTGCAGCAAGATGAGACAAGGAGAAGTACTACAATAATGCATGCAAGGAAATAGAATCAGAAACTATTGGACAAAGAACAAGACTGGCTTTCCTAAAGCTATGAGAGTTAAAGAGAAAATTCCAACCTCAAATTGGAGTGCTACAAGATTATCAAGGATCCATACTGAATGATACTAAGATGAAGAAAAGGTGGAAAGAATATACAGTCATTATACCATAAAAATCAAGTGGACCAACAACAATTTCAATCTGTATCTAATGATCAGGAACCATTGGTGATGAAAGAAGAAGTCGAAGTATCATTGAAAGCATTATCAAAGAACAAAGCAACGGATAATGATGACATTCTCATTGAAGTTTTACATCAATATGGATGCGGCTGTTACCATACTTATAAGGCTCTGCCAGGAAATTAGGAAGACAACATCATGGCCAACTGACTATGTTTAAACCAATACTGAAGAAAGTTGATCCGACTGACTGTGGAAATTATCACACAATTGCTCTGATCCCACATGCCAGCAAGATTTTACTCAAGATCATCCAGCAGAGACTACAACCATACCTGGAACAAGAATTAGCTAAAGTGCAAGCAGGGTTCAAGAAAGGGTGAGGAACGAGAGACATCATCGTGGATGTGAGATGGATCATTCAAAAGACAAAAGAATATCAAAAGGATATCTATATGTGTTTTACTGACTATAGCAAGGCATTTGACTGTGTAAACCATGAGAAACTCTGGGCCACATTAAGAAGCATGGATATACCAAAACACCTGATAATTCTCTTGCACAACCCTTACATTGATCAAAAAGCAACAGTTCAAATGAAACAAAGAGAAACAGAATGGTTTAAAATCAGCAAAGGTGTACAACAAGGCTGCATACTTTCCCCCCACCTCTTTAATTTATATCCAGAACAAATCATCAGAGAAGCAGGACTGTATGAAGACAACCAAGGTGTGTACTGTAGATTGGTGGAAGAGTCATCAATGATCTTCTCTATGCAGATGACACCACAATACTGGCCGAAAATTAAGACAATCTGAAACATTTGCTTCTCAAGATCCAGGAAATTAGTCTTAAAATGGGCCTGCACCTTAACGTAAGGAAGACAAAGCTCCTGACAACTAGCAAAATCAATAAGTTCATTTTTGATGGAGAAGAAATTGAAATAGTTGACAAATTTAACCTGCTTAGATCAATAATCGATAAAGAAACGACATGCAGTCAAGAAATCCAATGACACATTGCTCTTGGCAGAATGACTATGAAGGGCCTAGACAAGATTCTCAAGAGCAGAAATGTCTCTCTCCATACAAAGATTAATTTGTCCAAACCATAGTATTTTCAATAACATCTTCTGGATGCGAAAGGTGGACAGTGAAAAGGATAGACAGGAAGAAAATCAATGCTGGTGAAGAATAGAAACATAGAAACATGATGGCAGAAAAAAGACCACATGGCCTATCTAGTCTGCCCTTCCATATCAACAACTACAACAGTCCCCTTTTTTCCTTTAGAGATCATCTGTGTTTGTCCCATGCTTTTTTGAATTCAGATACTGTCCTCATCTCTACCACCTCCATTGGGAGACTATTGCACACATCTACCACGCTTTCCATAAAGAAATATTTTTACATATTACTCCAGAGTCTATCCCCTTTCACCCTCATCCTGTATCCCCTCGTAGCAGAGCTTGCTTTCAATCGAAAGAGGCTCTCCTTCTGTGCATTTATGCCACAGAGGTATTTAAATGCCCAATCATATCACCTGTATCCCGCCTTTCCTCTAAAGCAGGGGTCTCAAACACGCGGCCCACGGGCCGCATGCGGCCCGCGAGAGACCTTTGTGCGGCCCGCGATGCACAGAAAAAAAAAAAACCCCGGCTTCTGCAGCCTCTGTCTACAGCCACCACAAGCCTGATCAGCATCGGGGAGTTGAGCAGGAAGGAAAGCTCCTCACCGACCAGATAGCGATTGATCGCGAGACCACGCTTCTCCACGTTAGCGCTTCTTTCCTGACCCGGTTCATACAGATCAGCTGAGCAGAGAGTGGCCAGACTGGTTGGCTGAGAGTCTGTCCCCTCCCAGTGACGTCACCAGCAGACCCGGAATCCGGAAACGAGGCTGCAATCAGTGGGAGCCGCGAGCCTGAAGCCGGGAAAATGGTAGGCTTTCCTTTGCCAGCAAAACAGGTATATTTATCAGACGAGCTCCGACAGACTTATTTGGTTTTCCAAAAGCTCGTGTATTGTTATGAGAGAGGCTGTGAAATTTGTTTCTCTCTTCTTTGGGGGGAGGATGATTTGCATTTTCTGTCGCCCTTGGCTGAAAGGAGAATTACAGATGCTTTCCTAGATTAAGCTATCGCTTCCATTTGGAGCCTAACAGCCAAGAGACAAGCCGTGACTATTCTCTGAAATGTGTTGATTTAATATTTGCAGTGTTGCCTTTTGATAGTTAGGGTATGGTGCTTTGTGAGTCCTGGTAGTGCTGTTAGGACACGGCAGGTTTGCTATGGGTTCTAAATGGGCAGTGTTTCTAGTAGTTCCTAATGTGCCTGGCGGTTGGCACTGGTTTATAGTAATGTAGAAATCTTTTAGTCTTTCTTTATCCATACACTCATTAAGAGGCATGTTTACTAAAAGTTAATGTATGGTAACATTATGCAAATATTTATGCAAATGATGCCCTTATGCAAATGAGGCCTGCGTCTTGTGCGGCCCCCGGGTTACTCTACAAGTCCTCATTTGGCCCTCAAAGCAATTTGAGTTTGAGACCCCTGCTCTAAAGTATACATATTAAGCTTCTTAAGTCTGTCCTCATATGCTTTACAATGAAGACCACTAATCATTTTAGTAGCAACCCTCTGCACCTGTTTATATCCTTTTGAAGCGGTCTCCAGAATTGCATACAATACTCCAAATGAGGTCGCACCAAAGACTTATATAGAGGCACTATCACCTCCTTTCTTTTGCTGGCCATTCCTCTCCCTATGCACTGAAACATCCTTCTAGCTTTCACCGTTGCTTTTTCTACTTGTTTAGTTATTTTAAGATCATCAGATACAATCACGCCTAGGTCCCGCTCTTCTTTTGTACTTCACCCCCTATACTATATTGCTCCTTTGGATTTCTGCAGCCCAAATGCATGACCTTGCATTTTTTAACATTAAATCTCATCTGCCAAATTCTAGACCATTCTTCAAGCTTAGCTAGATTCCTCCTCATGTTATCTACACCTTCCTTGGTGTTTACTCTATTGCAGATTTTGGTATCATCCGCAAAGAGGCAAACCTTACCCGACAGCCCTTCCGCAATATCACTAACAAAAATGTTAAAAAGAATCAAACCAAGGATAGTTCCCTGGGGCACATCACTGGTAACCTCCTTCTCCTCAGAGTGAGCTCCATTTACCTGTACCCTTTGCCACCTCCCATTCAACCAATTTCTAACCCAAATAGTAACTTTAGGATCCATCCCTAGAGTTCTCAGTTTGTTTATATGTCGCCTGTGCGGAATGGTGTCAAAGGCTTTACTGCAATCTAAATACACCACATTTAGTGCTCTCCCTTGGTCCAACTTCCTGGTCACCCAGTCAAAGAAATCAATCAGATTTGTCTGAGAAGACCTGCCTCTGGTGAATCCATCCTGCCTCGGATATGGTAATCTGTTGGACTCCAGAAACCTCACTATTTTCTCTTTCAGCAGCATTTCCAATAATTTACTCACCACAGAGGTTAGACTAATCGGCCTGTAGTTTTCAACCTCATCCTTACTTTCACTTTTGTGTAAAGGAACCACATGTGCCTCTCTCCAGTCCTCTGGTACCACTCCTGACTCCAAAGAGGCATTGAAAAGGTCGGTTAGTGGAGCTGCTAGAACATCCCCAAGTTTCCTCAGTATTCTCTGGTGTATCCCATCTGGTCAAATCACTTTGTCTACTTTAAGTTTAGCTAGTTCCTCACGAACACAGTCTTCTGAAAACCGTTCAAGATGCCCCTTGCTTCTGTTCCTTTTTGCGGGTAATTTCTGAGGTCCTGATCTTGGTTCTTCATCTGTGAAAACAGAACAGAAATATTTGTTAAGCAATTCTGCTTTATCCTCATCAGCTTCTACATATTCCTCCCCTTCATCCTTGAGTCTGACAATACCACTTTTGCCCTTCCTCTTCTCACTAACATATCTGAAAAATGACATCCCCCATTTTATTGCATTAGCTATTTCCTCCTCTTTTTGAATCTTTGCTTTTCTGTCTACTTTGCTAGCTTCTCTAAGTTTTCCCAAATGTAGATGCCTGTCTTCCTCTTTCTGTGATCTCTTGTATTTCATGAAGGCCTCCCTCTTATTCTTAACTTTTTCAGCTACTAATTTTGAAAACCATAGTGGTCTCCTTTTCTTTTTACCTTTATTTACCATTTTAACAAAAAGGTTGGTTGCCCTTAAAATATACCTTTTCAGTTTTGCCCACTGTTTTTCTACATCCCCTCAGCTGTTCCCATCCCACTAATGACTCCTTGAGGCATTGGCCCATCTTGGCAAAGTTCATTTTCCTAAAGTCTAAGACCTTCGCTTTTGAATGGATTTTATCAGCCATACTCCTAATACTGAATGACACCATCTAGTGATCACTAGATGTGAGATGATCTCCCGCTATAACATCAAAAACACTTTCACCATTGGTAAGCACCAGTCTGCTCCACCCTCTGTCACAAAGCCAAGAAGTCACTTTTGATAGGCTCAGAGGGATACCTGGCAGTATCATTTGTGCCGACATGGATGAGCAACATCGGGTAATAGTCAGTGGGCTTGATGAGTCTCAGCAAACTCTCCGTAACATTTTGGATTTTGGCACCTGGCAGACAGCATACCTCTCTGGACATCAAGTCTGGATGGAAGATAGATGCCTCAGTACCCCTCAGAAGAAAGTCACCCACCACCACTACCCTTTGCTTCCTTGTGGTCACTGATTCTGCAACTTTAGGGTGCTCTGATTCTTCCCTTTCCTGGGATAGTTTCACCTCCATCACTTCCAGGACTGCATAATGGTTCTTCATTTCAAGGGCTGAAGGAGCAGGATTGGTGTTTCTGCAGGCCCTGATGACTCAAGTCCAACCTTTATCAGTCTGTAAGCTCCCATCTTCTCCTCTACTGGAGAGCTTGGATGTTTCAAGAAGCATCTCATCAACGTACTTCTTACTGTCTTGAATACTCCTCAACCTCACCACCTCTTTTCTGAGCTCCTCTACTTGTTTCCTGAAAGCTTCAACATGTAGGTATCCTGCACATGAAACTGATCCTTCAACTGGCTTTTGGATCTCTGTCTGGACAGCGGCAGAAGCTGTAACGGGAGCAACAGCTTTGGTGATATGATTTTTCCCAGACATTGTTCAGTTGGTGGAGCTTAGGTACCTGTTGAAGCAAAAGAGAGAGAGAAACCTACCAAAGTGCCAGCCAGTTTCCCAGCTATACTTTTAGAGGAAAAACAATTAAGCTCTTTTAAATGTGCTATTCCAAGTCCCTGTGTGTAGCTAATTGGGGAGGTGCCCTATAAAGCAAGACTCATGGGGTGGTTGGGAGTTGGGGGGTAGGGAGGGAACTAACACCTGATGAGGTATCAGTAGCTTCAAAGAGCTGAGAAAGATATTGAAAGCAGAGTTTATAAACCTATACCACTAAAGAAAATATTTCCCCTTTTGAACTAAGGCACCAAAAAGAACGTAACTTTGTTTTAAAAATGTACCAAAAACCCTTTTAAGAGCTCTCAGGCAGAGAGATAGTAGTTAATAGGCACACACTTTTACCTTTGCTTGAAATGCAGAGCCTCTGTTAGGATACTGTGTATACCGTGGACTACACGAGGAACAAACCAGTCAATACTAGAGGAGATCAAACCAAAGCTTTCTTTAGAAGCTCAGATGAGAAGACTTCAACTTTCATACTTTGGACCCATCATGGGAAGAGAGAGCTCATTAGAGAAAAACATCATGCTTGACACGATGCAGTCTTTTACCCATATTCCCAGTCTCACCCTGAAAAGGTGCAAAACATTATTAAACCTTTTTTTTAAACAGGATTGATCTTTTGACTTTAGATCCAATTCTCTGATGATTTACTATTATTTATTTTGGACTGCATTATGTTAATTGTATTAAATTGTATGTTTTATATTTATTCTTATTTGATGTTACATATCTTGGATACTGTATTGAACCAATTAATGGACAAGATGGCCAATATATATGAAAAATAAATTATTTGTTACTCATATGGAAAATCTGTGGTGAATCAGACTTCGTGTCCTTTGTGATTTTTCACAAGCATAGTGGTATAGGGTACGTCTACTAAGCTGGGCTAATGGTTAACCCAGGCTATCTGCCACTAGGTCCCATGTTATTCATTGGGACCTAGTTGCAGATAGCCTGGGTTAACCATTAGCCTGGCTTAGTAGACATACCCCTATGTGTGTCTCAATTTGTCTGTGGATGCAGGAGGGTAACTGCATGTATACAAATTAGATGTCAACAGCGTACTTCTGTGAGAGTGATTGGGAGAGATAAATGAAGGAAAGTGAGGAAAATCCATTAGTCAATGTGTTGAGATGTTTGTGCCGTTGTTGATAACACAGGTCTGCAAAACCTTTTTTTTTTTCGAGAGCTGTTTTGGTTATTCCACGTAATCTTTATGTTTTTTGGTGCGCTGAATCCGAAAATGACCTCCATTTTGTCATAGGACATCACGTTTCCTGACAATTTAGGTAACTATGTTAAATAAGGCAATACCTCAAAATAAATGGAAATAGACTTATAAAATTAAAGTTTTATTTCAATATTTTCATGAAAATCCTTTTTTGAACTGAAATGAGCTCACCTACACATAGCATCTGGAATGTCTCTCTGAAGCATCCAACAGTAGTCTGCCATCATTGTAATGCTCCATTTTCCCTGGTATCTCCTTTCCATCTCTTTAATGTCTTGGTGGATTTGCGGGAATCAGAATGTGCCTCCATGCTGACAGCATGGGATTTTTACTGTAACCACCATTTTAGCATGCAGTAACTGTTGTTGCAGCACACTTTTGTGTTTTTGTCCTTTTGATTTTTATGTTTTTGTGCTTTTGATTACTGTTTTTATTTTTATCATATATGATTACATTTATTTGTCTTATGGTTTCTCCAGGACCAAGCAGGAAGTCAGTCCTCACTTACGGGTGACGTCGGCGCCGACGGAGCCCTCGCGGAGCAATTTTCCCCAGCTTTCAAAGAAAGCCTTTGGGAATTGCAGCGCGCATGCGCGGTCGTCTTCCCGCCCGAAGGTGCCATCTTAGCCAGTCTTCTTTTTTCCGCGGAGCCCTACAGACGTCCCCGTCTTGTCCCCGCGAAAAAGTTGATTTTCCTCTTTATTTTACACTTTTTTCTTTCGGTTCGACGCCGATCGTTTTCCCGCCCGGACTCACGACGCCGGTCTCGAGTCCTCTTCCGTTTTTTCGGTTTTTTCTGACTTAGTCAGCTTTCGTTTTCGTTTTCCCTGGCAGCCCGGTCCTTTGACCTCGCAGGGGCCCTTTTTCCCCCGATGGCTGCCAGTGGCTTTAAGCGGTGTGGTCGGTGTGACCGAAATATGTCACTAACCGACACACACGACTTTTGCCTCCGCTGCCTGGGCCCGGATCATGAGGAACTGATCTGTGGGCCCTGCAGCAAACTGTCCTCGAAGGCGTTGAGAAGTCGGCGGCATCAGCGCGAGAGAATCTTCGCTGACCCCAGCCGTACCCGGACCTCGTCGGAGGCCTCCGTGTCGAAAGGCTCCAGCTCGGACCGTCGCCGGAGCTCCTCCGACCGGGGTTCTCCCTCCGGGGACCATCGTCGGAAGGAAAAACCCGCGAGGGCGGCGTCGGTGGACGCTCCTGGCTCCGCGAGGGCCAGGTCGCATAGCCCCGACAGCCGCCCCGGGTCCTTGGAGAAGGAGCACCTCCCGAAGCGACCTCGCCTGGAGTCGGAGATGCCTGCCCGGGTAAGTCCTGTAGTCCTTCTGGACTCGCCTCCGCGACAGCCGACGTCGGGCCCGACGCCGTCGGGGCCCGAGTCGGGGGCTGCTGGGTCACCTGAGCTCGGACTCAGGTTGACGGCCTTGGAGAGCAGACTGTCTGCCTTCATGGACCAGCAGCGGGCACTGCTCGCTGGCTTCGCTGGCGTCGCTGCCCCGACCGCCGGGACGTCGACGTCCAAGTCGACCCCGGAGACCGAGCCGATCCTCGAGTCGATGAGAACTCGAGTCGATCCTCGGTCGAGGTCGCCCTCGGCCTCCCGTTCGGGACCGAGGTCGCCGACGCCGACTCCCTCGGCGTCGGGGCGGCTGGCGCCGCACCCTGCCCGGGCCGACCCCACCGAGTCCTCGTCGGAGTCGGTCTGGGAGTCTGAGGAGGAAGAGTCACCTGATTCTTTCCGGACTCGGTGTGTCCCATCGGACTCTCCGGAGTCCGAGCCTCGGAAGCAGTCCCCCCCGGAGGATGCCCGGTTCTCGGACTTCGTTAGGGATATGGCCAAGGCTTTGGCCTTCCCTGCGGATCCCGAGGAGGAGCCTCGAGCCGAAGAGCTCGACGCCCTCCAGTATGACTCTCCCGCGAGGGAACACTTTACTGTGCCGGTTCCTCCTATGCTGGAACGACTACTCTTCCGCATGTGGGAGAGTCCGGCCTCCTCGCCGGTCCTGAGCAAGCGGGTCGATTCTATCTATCGAGTCCGCAAGAGCCCTGGCTTTCAAAAGGCACAGCTGCCACACCATTCCATGGTAGTGGAATCGGCCATGCATCGTCTTAAGAGACAGAAGATGCACTCCTCGGTGCCTCCTGGAAGGGAGGCCCGTAACCTGGATGGCCTTGGCAAGAAGTGCTTCCAGGGCTCTATGCTCGCCTGTCGTGTCCAGACTTACCAGCTATACATGGGCATGTATCTCCGGGATCTGGCTAAAGAGCTAGCCGGATTCTCCGCTGGTCTCTCCGAGGAGCCCTTGCGGAGGTTCCTAGCCTTGTCCACGGGTATTCGGGAATGCTCAAAGTTCATGTCCCGAGCAGCCTATGATGGCTTTGAAGCCTCGGCTCGAGTGGCCGCAGCCGGCATCGGTGCCCGCCGACAGGCTTGGCTTCAGTCGTCCGACCTTGAGCCCTGGGTACAGGACAAGTTGGTCGATGTCCCCTGCCGAGGCGAAAACCTCTTTGGCAAGCCCATGGCGGAAAAGGCTGCACAAATTGAGACTGACACTCTCACCAGGACCAGGCTTTCTAGGAAGACCTCCGCCCCTTCCCAGAAAAAGAAGGGCTCGGGAAAAAAGTCCTTTTACCCGAGGAAGGCAGCTGCCTACAAACAATACCCCCATTATCAGGCCCCTGCAGCTCCCCAACAGGGCCAGCAGGCCAAGGGACGGGGTAACGGGTCCCGTAGGCAGCAAGCCCCCAAGCCTGCACCACCAGCCCCTGCTCAGCAGGGTGGGGGTTTTTGACTCGCTCAGCATAGCCTCTCCCCCCCCGCTGGTTCCCCCCAGCACCGGCGGCCGGCTGGTTCACTTCGCCCACAGGTGGTCCAGCATCACCGCAGATGCCTGGGTGCTTCAGGTCGTGCGAGAGGGCTACCTTCTCCACTTCCACCAGGTCCCTCCCTCCTATTTTCCGGGAGAGCCTCCGCGCCCCCCTCTGCACAGGGAGTTGCTCCTTCAGGAGTTGGCAGGTCTTCTGCAGGAACAGGCGGTGGAACCGGTGCCACACCACCTGAGAGGTCAAGGCTTCTATTCAAGGTATTTTCTGATACCAAAGAGAACAGGGGGCCTCAGACCCATCCTGGACTTGCGCAACCTCAACAAGTTCCTTGTGCGGGAGAAGTTCAAAATGCTTACCCTTGGAATCCTTCTGCCCTACCTCCAGCAGGGAGATTGGCTATGCTCCTTGGATCTAAAGGATGCCTACACGCACATCCTCATCCACCCAAGCCACCGCCAATACCTAAGGTTTGTGGTGGCAGGAAATCATTACCAGTACAGAGTACTGCCCTTTGGCCTGTCCTCCGCACCGCGAGTCTTCACAAAATGCCTCGCGGTCGTGGCGGCCCATCTCCGGCTTCGCGGCCTCTTTGTCTTTCCGTACCTCGACGACTGGCTCATCAGAGCAGCGTCCGCTCAGGAGGTCACCCACGCCACGTGCCGCACGGTGACTCTGCTGCAGCACTTGGGCTTTGTCATAAACTTCGCAAAGTCCACTTTGCTCCCCTCACAGGATCTCGAGTTCATCGGCGCAAGGCTGCACACCCCTCAGGCGCGAGCGTACCTACCGCTCGACAGGGCTCAGCGGCTCATGGACCTAGCCGACCGCTTTCGCAGCCAGCCCCTGGTCTCCGCCAGGCGCTTCCTGAGACTGCTCGGCCATATGGCTTCCACCGTCCATGTGACCCCCAATGCCCGCCTGAATATGCGGTCTGCTCAATGGTGTCTCCGCCGGCAGTGGCGACAAGCCACAGGCGGCCTAGCAGACCTGGTGCGCGTCTCCGAGCCGCTGGTCTCGTCTATCCGGTGGTGGCTCCGGCAGCCGAACCTGGTATTAGGAATGCCTTTCCAGTCACCTCAGCCGACCCGGGTGCTGACCACCGATGCATCCCTCCTGGGCTGGGGAGCCCATTGCCAAGAGGCACGTACTCAGGGCCTCTGGACCAAGTGGGAGAATGCTCAGCAGATCAACTTCCTGGAGCTCAGGGCGATCCGCCTAGCTCTCAAGGCCTTCTCCCACCTGACCTCCCAACAGTCCGTCCTTGTCCAGACGGACAATCAAGTTGCCATGTTCTACGTGAACAAGCAGGGGGGCACGGGCTCCTTCCTCCTCTGCCGGGAGGCACAGAAGCTCTGCTCTTGGGCCGTCAGTCACGGCATTCTCCTCAAGGCAGTTTATCTCCCGGGCCCAGAAAATTGCCTGGCGGACAAACTCAGCAGGGTCCTCCAGCCGCACGAGTGGCGTCTGGATCCCTTGATCGTCCAGAAGCTCTTCCTCAGGTGGGGCCTCCCCACGGTGGATCTCTTTGCCAGTCCTCGCAACCGGCAACTTCCTCGCTTCTGCTCTCGTCAGCCTCACCCCCTTCGGGTTGCGGCGGACGCCTTTCTGATCTCATGGTCGGGGAGCCTTCTGTACGCTTTCCCTCCCATTCCGTTAGTCTCTCGGACTCTTTTCAAGGTTCTCCGAGACAAAGCCTTCATGATCCTGGTGGCCCCTCGCTGGCCCAGGCAGCCGTGGTTTCCGCTCCTGCTGCAACTGGCGGTGGAGGATCCAATCCCTCTGGGGGCGCAACCGGATCTCCTCACCCAGGATCAGGGGTCCCTACTGCACCCCAACTTCAGGTCTCTCAACCTCATGGCCTGGCTGCTGAGAGGGTAGTCCTTGCTCCCCTTCTCCTGCCGGCGGAGGTGGAGGAGGTCGTCTTGGCTTCGCGACGGCCTTCTACCCGCAAATGCTACGCCCTTAAATGGCGTCGCTTTGCAGTCTGGTGTACCGAACAGTCTCAGGATCCCTTCTCCTGCCCGGTGTCGGTGATCTTGCAGTACTTGCTACACCTCTCTAATCTAGGACTTAAGTCCAACTCCGTCAAAGTTCACCTCAGTGCTCTTTCGGCACATCATGTGCCGGTGGACGGTAGACCTCTCTCCAGCGACCCTCTCGTAGCGAGGTTTCTCCGAGGTCTCCTTCTACTTAAACCACCTCTGCGCCCGCCAGCGCCGAACTGGGACCTGAATGTGGTTTTGCAGCGGATCACCTGTCCGCCTTTTGAACCCATGGCTACATGTTCTCTCCGTTTTCTGTCTTGGAAAACACTGTTCTTGGTAGCCCTCACTTCCGCTAGGCGCGTAAGTGAGTTGCAGGCCCTCGTGTCTGATCCCCCCTACACTCGGTTCTACAAGAATAGGGTAGTCCTACGGACTCACCCTAAGTTTCTGCCTAAAGTGGTCTCCCCTTTTCACATCAATCAGGAGGTGGTACTTCCAACCTTCTTTCCCAGACCACACTCCAGCCGAGCCGAGACGGTCCTCCATACCCTGGACTGTAGAAGGGCATTGAACTTCTACCTTGACCGTACACAGGAGCACCGTAAAGCTGCTCAGCTTTTTGTGTCTTTTGACCCCAATAAATTGGGACTCCCGGTCTCCAAGCGTACTCTGTCCATCTGGGTTGCGGACTGTATCTCTTGGGCTTATGGGGCATCCGGACTCGCCTTAGAAAGTCGAGTCACGGCTCATTGTGTTCGGGCAAAGGCCACGTCAGTGGCTTACCTCCGCTCTGTTCTGCTGGCAGACATCTGCCGGGCCGCTACTTGGTCTTCGAGCCAGACTTTTGCGGTCCATTACTGTCTCGAGAGGGAGTCCCGTAGGGACAGTGCTTTCGGACAGGCAGTCCTCCGTAATCTCTTTGAGGTCTGAGCAACTCCTACCCTCCATCCCGGATGTGGGCTACCGGTGGGTGATAATTCAGCGAAGATTCTTTCCTTCTGTGCTGCTGAGCTAGAGGGAGCTCATTTTTGTGCTTAGGGTCTCCGGTAGCCTTGAGCTTGGGAGTCCCATAAGTGAGGACTGACTTCCTGCTTGGTCCTGGAGAAAGCGTAGTTACTCACCTGTAACAGGTGTTCTCCAGGAGCAGCAGGAATCAGTCCTCACTACCCTCCCTCCTCCCCTTGGAGTTGCAATCGTCTGCTTATGTTCTTTTTGCAAATTTTTATGCTGTCTTTTTTAGCTATGTCATCTGACTGGCTAAGATGGCACCTTCGGGCGGGAAGACGACCGCGCATGCGCGCTGCAATTCCCAAAGGCTTTCTTTGAAAGCTGGGGAAAATTGCTCCGCGAGGGCTCCGTCGGCGCCGACGTCACCCGTAAGTGAGGACTGATTCCTGCTGCTCCTGGAGAACACCTGTTACAGGTGAGTAACTACGCTTTTTGTATTTTTATATTTTACTGTAGATGATTATATCTTGTTTGTTTTATAGTTTTATGAAATAACTCCTGACACAGAGTCCTGATAATCCCCTTGCTGTGTGTCATCCAGGGAATACATGTTTAAATTTTTAAGACTATCCTCATATGCTTTATGATGAAGAAGGTTGACCATTTTAGTATCCATCTTCTGAACCAACTCATTCTAGTTTATTGAAGGTATAGCCTCCAGAATTTTAAACAGTACTTTAAATGAGGTCAAATGAGGCCACATCAAGATCATCAGACAGTCATTCCAGATCCTGCTCTTTTTTAGTGCAGAGAAAAATGTAGCCTCCTATACTGTATGCTCTCTTGGGTTTCTGCAATACAATTGCATGGCCCTGCACTCTTTAGCATTAAATCTTAGCTGCCAAAATCTAGACCATTTTGCTAAATCCCTCCTCATATTTCCACATCTTTTAGGGTGTTTATCTTGTTCCAAATTTTGGTATCATCCATAAAAAGGCAAATATTTTTCCATTAGTTCTTCCAGATAATTTCTTACAAACTCAGTGAAAGGAACTGAACCAAGGACAGATCTCTTTGGAACACCATTAGTAACACCCCTTTTCCTCAGAGTTGAACTCCATTTACCAGTGCTCTTTGTTGCCTCTCACTCAAGCTGTTTCTAACCCATTCAGTCACTTTAGCATCCATGCCAATAGCACTAAGTTTATTTATAAGTTGTTTATGTGGAACTATGTCAAGGGCCTTGCTGAAATCCAAATCCATTATATCCAGCATTCTCCTTTGATTCACCTTTCTGGTCAACCAATCAGATATTGAACAGATTCTTTCAACATCTATTTGTGGCAAAACCTTGTTGCCTAGAATCCTGTAATCTGTTGAAGTCCAGACAATACACTATGTTCTGTTTTAACATGACTTCATTAATTTACTCATCACAGAGGTCAGACTAACTGGCCTGCAGTCCCAAGACTCCACCTTACTTCCACATCTGTGAAGAGGAACCACATCTGCTCATTTCCAGTCTGGTATAACCACGTCTAGCTCTAAATAAACATTAAAAGTTCAGACTGCAAGCTATTTATTTTATTTATTTATTTATTATTTAGCAATTATTTCTATACCGCTCTTTCACAAGTATCAAGTGCGGTTTACAAATGAACAGTATGTTATATGGTATGGGTGGTATCATACCAAGTCAGTTTACATAGAACATATTGAACTATTTACAGGTAACAATATAAAGTATTAACATTATAATTATTAGAACATTAAACTGTTAGAACATATTTACATTGTTGATATTTACAAATTACGTCATGAATTATAAATTGTGGTATATATCACTTGGGTTGTATTTTAATTTATCACTTGGGTTGTATTTTAATTTATACTTCAGAGAACATGTAGCTATGATTTGTATTATGATTGTTAACCTGTGTCTCTTTGAGTGGTCTGGGTGAATTCTGCTCCTTTGTTGTAGTATAAACAGAATAAATGGGTTTTTAGTTGTTTTTTAAATTCCTTTATGTCTGACAGTTGGCGAATGTGGTCAGGAAGGTTATTCCAGAGGGTGGGAGCTGAGTGTGAGAATGCTCTCTTGTTAGTTTGTTTTGTAGCTTTTGTGTAATCCTTTGGTACTGTTATAGTATTTGAGTTTCGACTCCTTTGTGTTCGTTTATCATTTTCTACTTTGATGAGAGTATTGAGTACAGACGGGGCTAAGTTGTTTATAGTTTTAAATGTTGTTAGAAGAATCTTGTATTTTATTCTGCTGTCTATGGGTAGCCAATGGAGTTCAGCTAGGATCGGTGTGATATGTTCTGTTGAGCTTAAGTTCCTTATTATTCTTGCTGCGATGTTCTGGGTTAGTTGTATCTTTTTAATATTTTGCTTTGTGATGCCATTAAGGATTAAGTTTGCAAAATCGAAGTGTGGAGTTATAATAGCTTGAATTATAGCTATGAAGTCTTGCAAGTGAATTAAAGGTCTTAGTTGTCTCAGTGTCTTAAGTTTGTAGTGTATGTTTTTTGTTAGGTATTTTATGTGTGAGTCCATGTTAAGTTTGTTGTCAAGTATCACACCTAGGTATTTTATTTCTTTTTTTGTGTTGATCTCATGGTTATCTAGGGTGATAGTAGTTGGAGGTTTGTAGGTTTGGTTTTTAGTAATATATAGTACATCCGTTTTAGAAAAATTTATGTGTAGGTTCTGGTCTTTGAGCCATAATGTTATTTCTTTAAAGCATTCCGTTATTTGTTGTAGTGGAGGATGTGGGATTTTAAATGGGAGATAGAACATTATATCGTCGGCGTAAATATGGTAATAGACACCGTGACGTTTAAAGATGTTGCTGATTGGTTGAAGGTAAATATTAAATAATAATGCTGATAGTGCAGATCCCTGTGGGAGGCCTTGTGTTTGGTTGAAAGTGTTAGATGTTTGGTTAAGAATTCTTACTGTTTGGGTTCTGTTTGAGAGGTAGGATTTGAACCAGTTGTAAACAGTGGATGTAATTCCTATTTGTTGAAGTCTGTTGAGCATTGTTATATGATTGACGCTGTCAAATGCAGCAGAGATGTCGAGGAATACTAGGATGAAGGCTTGTTTAGAGTCATCAATTCCTCTTAGTAATGTGTCATAAAGGATTGTTAGTAATGTTTCGACCCCATGGAATGGTCTGAAGCCATATTGGTGTTCATCAAGGAGGTTCGATGTGTCGATAAATTCCTGTAGTTGGGTTTGGACTATTTTTTCTATGAGTTTGGCCATGAAGGGAATGCTTGATATAGGTCTGTATGATTTTGGGGATAATTTGTCTAATGTTTTATTTTTAAGTATTGGTCGTATTTGGACGTGTTTGAGGGATGGTGGAAGATATCCTTTTTCTAATGATATGTTGACCATAGGGAGAATGAATGAGGAGAGTATTGGGAGTGTCTTTTTTATCCAATCAACTGGGCATGGGTCAAGGTATGATGTAGTGGTATTGATGTTAGATATGGTAGTTTTGAGAGTAGTCTTTGATATTGGACTAAAGTTGGACCAGGTATCGAGGGTTGGGTGCTTCTTTGCATTGTGTGTTATTGGGGGGTTATTCATTTGTGTTTTTGTTTTATTAATATAGTATTGTGCTAATTCTTGTGGGGAGATTTCGATGGATGTTTCGTCTGAGTTGTATGTTTTGTTTGTTAGTTTCTGTATTATACAGAACAATTCTCTTGGTCGGTTTATTGAATTGTTGAGTATGTTAGAGTGGTAGTTTCTTTTGGCGCTGTCTATTGCTTGCTTATATATGTTGAGGGTATTTACGTATTTCTCTTGAGTTGTTGGGGATTTGTTTTGTCTCCATTTCTTTTCTTCTATTCTTAGTTGTCTTTTAATATTTTTGAGTGTCATGTTATACCATGGGGCATCCTTTTTATCAATTTTTTTTTTTTAATTCTTTATTTTCATTTTGCAACAACAAAGGAAAGGAAGACATACAACTAAGAGACAAATACATACATGGAATGTGATACATACACCAAAGTAAACCCCCACCACCCCCCTCCCCCCTGCTTCTTCTCTAGAAAACTAAAACATTCTCGAAGCGGGCGTGTACTGACATTATTGTGTTACAAAACCTTACAGCGATCTGAAACATTATTGTGTTACAAAACCTTACAGCGATCTGAAACATGATGAGTGTACATTAAACAGACATGTCGAAGCAATGAGCAGATTGTACATGATCATTGAGCATCTGCCATTTAGACAAGCAAGAATGAAATTGGGTATGGAAAATAGCTCTCCGAGATATCTGCTCATATTTACTATATAAGCAGACAAGGTTCCATTATTCATTGACAGCAAGTCGAGAGCTATCCCTCCAAGTCCCCGTAATCAAACATATGGTTATACCCAGCATGAAATCAGGAGAAAGCGACCCTTCTTAGGAAGAGAGGGGACCCCCGCCACTGAGCGGAGTCCCACAGTCGTCCAAGAAAGAGGCTCGTGAAGGTGCAAGATAAATGAAATACGACCCCAGACCCGCCCCCAGTAAACCTGTAGTTAAGGACATTCACAAAGAACATGAACGAGGGTTCCCACATCAGTATGGCAAGACCTACACTGGCCCCTGGCAGTTGTGTTCCATTTGGCTATTTTCCTGGAATATAAGAACATCTATGTGCAAAAAGACGAGAGTTGAGTTTGGGTAGCTGAAGCAGATCGGGAAACCCGCATTGTTTTGCTCCAGAAAACGCTCCAATGCACAGGGGTTAAGTGGTTTGCGGTTAGCGATCCCAGGCTTGTTGTGCGCAGCCTGAGCAGTAATAGCAAAAGGGCAGGGTCATCCAGATTAGGAGCATGAAGGCATATACATGTAATTTTAAAGTTACCCATCTTGAGGTGAACTCTGGACCATCTACCCGCTGTGTCTAAGCAAGTCGCAACAATAGTAGCATGCAGAGATTTCCTATCCAATATAGCAACCCCACATTTCCTAGAAACAGCTGGGGAATAGGCGGCCACCATGTAAGGTTTAATATTGATGTTGAAAGTTTCCTTCGAATTGAAATGTGTTTCTTGGAGGAAAATCAGGTCCGCAGCCTCATGACCTAGACAGCCTAGGAGTTTCCTCCGCTTTATCGGATCACTGATTCCTTGTACGTTCAATGAGAAAATCCCACATGGTGCCATCAGTCGATAATAGACATTTTAGGTAAGAGCGCTTGAAAACTTACAACATAATCAGAATCTGTACAATAATGACATAAGCACCAAGTATGCTGGCCAATACACCCATATTGAAAAGTATGTACCAAAGTAGCTTAGAGAAGAAGCAAACCCCCAATGAATATGGCGACCAGATGTCTGCGGGAGGAGGCCCTAGAGAGGAAGATAGAGACATAATAAAAGAAAAGAAACACCAGAGTCCATAAGAAACACTGTCTCTGATACTCGTCGAGGCTACCATGGGTAGATGGAATCGGGTCCCAGATATCTTCAAAATAAGGCAACAAACCGCCCTCGACAGACTCTTCGCTGAGCCGCGGTAAATCCAATATGGCAGGCACAGCGGATATGAGAGTACTGGCAGGAATATTCTAGAAGTCAGCGCATCAAGTCGGCTTCTTTAGAGTCCAAAAACTCCGCTAGTAGATCAGGGTCCTCAAATGTTCTTGTCTGATTGTGAAGCGTGACTCGGAGCTTGGCCGGGTACATCAGGCCATAGCGTGCTTGTAGTTGTTGAAGCCTCGGCCGAAATTCCAGAAAGCGCTTTCGGCGGTCGACCGTGGCTTTAGCCAAGTCAGGATAGAAGGAGACCTTGTGGCTCTCAAACTCCATATGGCCCTTTGCCCGGGAGGAGGCACTGAGAATTTGTTCCACATGTTGATATCTCAAAAGTCGAAAGATGATAGGCCGCGGGGTCTTCCTGTTGAGCGTTATGTTTGTGGGTACACGATGAGCGCGATCGATCTCCAATTCTTTGGTAAAGGTGATTTGGAGCAGGGAAGGGAGGATTTTACTTAAAAACTCCTTCATGTCTCCCAATTCCGCTCCCTCCGGTATGCCCACGAGTCGTAGGTTGTTGCGGCGCGCTCTATTATTGCCATCTTCCACTTCTTTCTGCAAGGCCCGCACCTGACGTTCAACTTTGTCAAGTTTGGACAGCCGGACCGCATGGGAGTCTAATATACTCTCCATTTTGTCCTGACGCGAAGAGAGCCCCTCTAGCCTGCCTTGCAGTACACCAAGATCTTCCCTCAGCGCTCGAAGTGCTTCACCGTTTGCCTGCACGAGGTCCTTAACCCCTCTAATTTCTGCGAGGATTTCCTGCTGCATTTCGGGGCCCTCGCGCAAAGCCAGCCCCTTCTGCGGGGACGGGGGTTCAGTTTTGGAGCGTTTACCGTGAGAAGCCGCTGGAGAGCCAAATTCCAGGTGCGTGGGTTTGGTCCCCGCCATCTCACCAATGTGCCCCGGCAAGATCAGAGCAGAAATTCAAGTTTGTCCGGCGTTAATTCAGGATTCTGAGTAGGCCTCTCGGGAGCCTCAGCGTTATGCGACCATCCCGCTGGACATCGGGCTCCGCCCCCACTCCTTTTTATCAATTTTATTGTTGTTGCTATTTTGTTGAGAGGGGTTTGGGTTTTTTTCTGCTGCCTTTGAGATAGTTTTGTTCCAAGTTTTGATGGTTTCTTCTAGGTTTCTGGGGGTTAGGTTGAGGTGAGGAATTATTTGATCTAGGAATTCTTCTTCATTGAACTTTCTGAATCTCCTATTTTGTGGGGGATGAATACGTTTATTATGGGTGTTATCGGGGATGGTAATATCAAATTTCAGAAGGTAGTGGTCGGACCAGGGAACCGGTATGTTTGAGAGTGATTCAGGGTTGTACAGGTTGTGCAGTGAATTTGGTAGAAAGACCATGTCTAGTGTTTTTCCTTTGTTATTTACTATTTACTTTGTTGTTTACTAAAACCTTAAGTACCCTTAAATACCCTAATGTAGCTAGTGCCTCACAAACACAGTCTTTTGAAAATCGAGGTCTACCTCACTTCTTCCATTCCTATTTGTGGCAGTTTTCTGTGGTCCTACTCTGGTGGAAGAGCCAAAACAGAAATGCCTTAAGGTTTTTTGCATTTTCCTCTTCAGCCCCTTATATTTGTCTCCTTCACCTCCGAGTCAGACAATGCCACTTCTACGCTTTCTTTTGGCTCTAACAAATTATGTGCCCCTGTTTTACTGTATCTTCACTCTCCTGACTCCTTTCTAGTCTCTCTGAGCTTTTACAGATATTGTTGAATGCCGTCTTCAGTCTGCGATCCTTGTAGTTTATGAACACGGACCTTCTTTCCTTACCTTTACAGCTATTTCTTTTTTCCCTTTCCCTTTTTATTTTCCTAATGAAAAGGTTTTTTCCCCTTATGATAGCTCCACTGCTCTTCAACTTCCCCTAGATTTCCACATTCAGCTAATGGTTCTTTGACTGTCTCTCCTCTTTTAACAAAGTTATTGTCCTGATATCTAGGACCCTTGCATTTCAGCCATTTACCAGTGTTGCTGTCAGGAATGTGAAAAGTTCCAGGACATGGCAATGTGCAAAAGCTTTTTGGTGAAATTTAGCTATGGAATGCAAATAAGACAGGAACTCATTTGCATCCTGTAACTAACTTTTGCTAAAATGGACACTGACCTGTGAACATTTCCACAGATTAGTACATTTATTTTTTAACAGATTTTATATACTGCTTTATCATTTCAATCAAAGTGGCTTACAATGTAACTTTAACTTGGTAATGTACATTAAACAGGAATATTGATAACTTGGATTTTTCTGAGGCAATGAAGGGTTAATTAACTTGCCCAAGGCCATAAGGAGTGCTAGTGGGAATTGAACTGTGATTTCTGGGTTCCCAAGCCAGTGCTCTAACCATTAGGCTACTCCTCCACTTGTAAGGCTCAGAGCCTGAATCAGAGAGAGGGATGTCCATGCCATCCTGACAACCCCGAGGAAGACTGGCCCGTTAGGACCCGATTCTGGACTGTGGGAATAAATGTTCCTGCGATACATAGAATTGTGCCCGAGGACAGCCCGGCATGCCCCTGCCTTCCTGCGGGGATGTCTGCCCCGGCTGCTGCGGCTCTTCCCCGCCTCTTCCCCACCTCTTCCCCACCACCCAACCCACAGATGGCCAGCTGGAGCCTGGATTGGGCAGCGGGGACCCCCTGCAACCGGTCCCGGGGGGGGGGGGGGATCACCGGGCCAGATCGCCGGATTAGTGCTGCTTATTCCACCTTCAAGGTTGAATAAGCAGCATGTCCCCTTTGACCCAGTAGGATGTACAGTGCCATGACTGGAATCGGCCCTGTACATCCTGCCGGCTTGGCCCGCCCCTCATTCCGCCCCCTCCCGCTCCCCATCCAACTGCTCAGGACGTGCGAAGAGAGCAGGAGGGAGAATAGGGTCCCAGCGGCTTGCAACCTGCATCGCTGAATCGGGCCCATAGTCTCTATACTATTTAGGAGGAACTTTGTAGCAGCCTGAATTCATTTATAAGCTGTTACATGCACAAGTTACAAATACCTATCTAAGTTCCTTCCTGCGGATAACATTTTTCCCTCTGATTTTTCTTCCTGTTCTTTTGAACATCATATCACTCTTTGGAACTTAATTCTTTCTGAACAGCTAAAGGATTTAACATCTATTCCTCCCATCTCCCATTTTGGGTGTCTCTCTTCCCCATGGTATAATGCTGGCCTCCGCCTTCTAAGATGACAATTGAGAACTTTAGGAAGAGCTTGGCGCAGGGCTCCTAGCCTTGCTTCCCCTACAGCCTTTAAAAATAATCAACATTACTATCATACCCAGATTCTCTCTGCAAAAAAAACCTTACTTCTCATCTCTCATTGTGGCCTCATCCCATAACCTAAAATTATTTTTTCCCTGGTTGCTCATCCATCTTCCCTCTCTACTGTTCCACTCCACCCATCCAATTCCATCCCCTCCTGTGATTTCCTCACTTCCTTTTTCTCCAGTAAGATTTGGTCTATTCGCCAGGGCCTTTCTTCTCCTCTGCCCACATCCTCTCAAACACCCTCCTATCCTCTTCCCAACTCTCATCCCCTTCATCCACAGGTCCCACTTTGACCCATACCTGGTGTTCCCTTACTCCAATTACCTTAGATAGGTTGTCCAATCTCCTTAACTCGATGAAGAAAACAACATGTCCTTTGGATCCAATTCCATCTGCCTGGTTGCCTGCACCAGCTCTGGTTCTGACCCCATTTATCCATGATTGCACTTAGTCTTTCCTCAGGGATCTTCCTGTCCTGCTGGAAACATGCTCTAATTTGTCCGCTTTCAAAGAACCCACAGTCTGATTCTTCTAATCGTACTAATTACAGGCCTATTGCTAATCTTCAGTTTGTGTCCAAACTTGCTGAGTGTATTGTCCTTGCTCAATTCTACAATCACCTCGAGCATACCTCTGTCTTACATCCACGTCAATCCGGTTTTCGTTCCTATCATAGCACAGAAACAGTTCTTAACCTCTATACTCAATGATTTACATTGCATTCTGGATCATGGCTCATTCACTCATACTGTCTCTCTGTATCTTACTGGTGCTTTTGATTTGGTTGATTACAATATACTACTTTCTCATTATTTCTGACATTGGATTATGTAACAGTATCCTCTCCTGGTTTTCCTCTTTCCTTAGTAATTATCAAGTCCTTTTTCATAACTCTTTCTCATCTCAATATACTCTTCCTTGTGATGTGTCAAGGTTCTGCTCTTTCTCCACTTTAATGTTTTCCTCAGCTCTCTGGACACTTTAATGCAACCTCTTGGTATTCTGTTCTACATTTATGTTGATGATATTTGTCTTATCTTTTCAATACGCAGTTCTACTCTAGATCTCTCATTAGCAAATAGTTCCCTTGCTGTAATTTCCATCTGGCTTTCAGATAACCTACTAAGGTTAAATCCTTCCAAAACCGCAGCTATATGGATTATCAGTTCAGATGCTGCACCACCTCTAGCATTTGTTCTAGATACTGCCACCATTTCTCTTTGTTCTACATTTAAATATCTAGAAGTCCATATCGATACAGCACTCTCTTTATCAGCTCATATCAGCTCATATCAGCTCATATCAGTGCCCTCTGTCGCTGCAGGGCATTATGTCCTTTATTCACTCAATCAGCATTTATTACTATCCTTCTGGCTACAGTAATTATGCGTTTGGACTATTGTAATGTTGTTCTCTCCGACTTCCTCCAGCATTCAGTGAAGAAAGTCCAGTCGATCCAAAACACTGCCGCCCATCTGCTCTCGCATGCCTGCAAATATGATCATATTACTCCCATTCTTACCGATGATCACTGGCTCCCTGTCCCTCAGTGGGTTTCATTCAAAATCCTAACCTATATCCATAAAGCCCCTCTGCATCTTTCCTCCCTTATCTCCCTCTATGTTCCTTCCTGCTGCCTGTGATCCCTTCAGGATCGCAGGCTTGTCTTGCCTTCTCCAGCCCTCATTAATTATGACTCGACAAGACGGATCGCTTTCATTGTGCTCATCCCTTCCCTGTGGAACTGTTTGCCTTCTTATATTCGCCTAGAGCTTTCTCTACTGAAATTCAAGTCATTGCTGAAAACATATCTCTTTGAGCAGGCGTTTGGCCCCTTTGCTCTGTAGGCTGCGAGTGTGGTTGATGCAATTTGGTGCAACTAATTAGATTATTTATATGTGTCTTTGGACTGCATGACTTCTGCTGTATGGTGTCTTTACATGTTCTGTTCTATCATGCATTGTAGTTCTTTTCTGTATTTAAATGTTACTCTATTTTTAATTTTGTAAACCGTTCTGTAAGACCCATAAAGGGTGGTATATTAAGACTGAATAAAACATAAGCATACCAATTTTTCATGTAAATTTATGGGCATAAGATAGTAACATAAGACCATTATAAATGAGGGAAAATAAAGACCAGAATGGTCCATCTAGTCCATCCAGTAAGATGGCTAGCGTTGTACCCGATGCTCCATGTCGGTTACACCTCTATGCCTTTCTTTAGGGTTGTACCTACTATTTTGTGCAGGTTACTGCCCTATGACTTTCTTCAAGATTGTTCCTGCCACTCTGTGCAGCTTGCCCCTCTCTTGGAAAATTACTCCAGCAAACTATTAGAACCCAATTACACCTGCTGTTTGGTCATGAAAATGTAGGTGGATAAGGTAATTGCATAAGGGATCTATGCATGTAGAATGGCTATTATCATGCATAAATGTTCTCTTATAAAATTGTTGTGGGGGTATACATGCACAACCGTATGTACTGCTGATGAAGAATGCATACTTTATGCGATATATTTGTAGATGAGTAGATTTATATATGCACTAATTCTTACCAGCACATATATTACTCCTGCTGGCATTCTGCAGACAAAATTCAAAATTCTGTGTCAAAAGAATGTCAAAAAATACAAACCAATGCAGGGAAACTAACAATATTCTCCACTCCATCACCTAAACAAATAGCTGACTCCATCTCCACAATCAACACCTCTACTGCGCAGACCGATCCCTGTCCCGCCTTTTGGATAAAGGAACTAAAAACAGAGTTTAGCCCATTTTTAGCCAGACTCTTCGACTCTTCATTCACCTCAGGATTTTTCCCCCTAAATCTCAAACACACATCTATCAGACCTCTACTGAAAAACAGCAAACTTGATCCCCAGAAAGTGGAATCATATAGACCAATTGCTAGTATTCCACTCCTGGCCAAGATAATAGAAAAGGAGGTCCAATGCCAGATACAACATCATGTCGACAATGCTGCGCCCCTAGACCACTGCCAACATGGCTTCAGAGAAGCTCATGGCGTAGAGACGCTACTCGCCACCCTATTCAACACCATTCTCAACACAATAGATAACATTCACCAAGCTATGGCTCTTATTTTCCTGGATATTGCCGCAGCATTCGACTCCGTATGCCACACGACCCTCTTGAGATGGCTCGAGGAGAAAGGCATCTGTGATTTAGCACTGTCCTGGTGTAAATCATACCTATCTGATAGATGGCAGCGCGTGCAAACAGAGACATCAACATCTGAACCGTTTCACCAGAAACAGGGCATTCCGCAGGGATCCTCCCTATCAGCCCTAATGTTTAATATCTATATGCAGCCCATCTGCAGCCTCATACGCTCATTCAACATTGAGTGCATGATATATGCCGATGACGTCCTGCTCTACACACCGTTCAAGATTGACCAGATCGACCTCACATCATTAACAAACTGTTTCAGTGCGGTAGAAAACTGGCTCCAAAATCAGAATCTCCGGATACAACACAAGAAGACGGAAGTGCTGTTCGTCACCAGAAACCCTAACTTCTGCCCACCAGCCTACCTAAAAGTCGGAGATGTAAAACTGCAAACCAAGTCCACAATCTGCTACCTTGGCGTTACTCTGGACCAAAAACTAGACATGAAGACACATATTGGCAACATGGTGAAAGCAACATATCATAAAATCAGGACTCTCCGACATTTACGCCTCTGTTACAACCTGATGATTTTAGAACAATCTTTCAGGCGCTAACTATTCCTCATCTCGACTACGCCAACGCAATACTGCAAGGGCTACCTCAATCAACCCTAAGCCCACTCCAACTTGCCATGAACTCCGCAGCCAGAGTCTTAAGCAGGGCCTCAAGGCGAGAACATATAACACCTATCCTCAAAAGTCTCCACTGGCTCCCTATCCACTACAGGATCACCTTCAAGACCCTAATACTAACATTCAAGGCCATCAACGGGCTCTCCCCCTCATCCCTGGCGAGCATCACCTTCATAACTCCCCCCACAAGGACCAGACGACATACAGCAATAAACACTATGGTAATCCCCAAAACAATAACCTAGTGTACACAGTCTACCGCAAAAAGGGCTTTCAGTATTTGCGCACCAAGATGCTGGAACGCCCTACCACCCCACTTACGAGCAATCAAAGAGATAACGAAATTCAGGAAGGCACTTAAGCACCACTTCTTCATCAAGTGCTACCCGGAAGTAGGTACCCCACATTGCCCGCACATAACCACAGATCCATGACTACCCAACAACCTTATCGCACTGTGATGTATATATGTATATATTTTTCTGGTATTCCTGTGTAAAATAGCTAATATGTTATCCAAGTTGAACGCCCTGGTATCTGTAATTACGGTGTAACCCCCACCGTAAAATCTCATTGATGATCTATGTAAACCGCACTGATGTCGAATAGCGCGGTATATAAGAGTATTAAATAAATAAATAAAAGGTCTGAATTCTGTAGAATTCTGCATGCTTTGCTAGTCAAAATAACAAAGGATATTGTTTTTGAATGATCTTTATTTTAAAATACAATCCAGAAAAATAAAATCACGAAAAGTGCAAAATTTTTAATTATTGTGTGCAGAATCCCAGCAAGAGTAATATATGCATACATTTACATATGCCTGGGAGTAGGTACAGCTTTGAAGTGAAAGCATTTGTGCACATCTGGAAATAAATGTGGGAGCCTATTCTGTATTTCTAAAGGCCCATGCACATATACTATATGTTGCCATTACAAAATAAGCATGCAGTAGATACGTATATTTTCTCATGTCTTCCCTTGGCAACCAGTTATAAAGTTACACCCATGCTATTTAAAATGATGCTCTTTGGAGGGTTGGATCATGGAGGGATGCTGTAAGGGTATGGAGTTGGACATGGATTTGCAATGGTTTTATTGATTGTAAATCACTTTGAGTTTTAGTGGTGAATCACAAAAATGGGAGCTAAATAATTGGACTTGCACAAATATGACAATATGTCTGATGCACAGTGCATAGGATTCACACCAAGCTCTGTCTTCCTTTTTTGTTTTAAAGTGAAGAAGATACCAAACAGAACTCCAAGATTGCATAGTCGGTCTATAGATGACAGAGCATCTGGTCAGAGGAGAGCTCCCCAGTTGTTGGGCTTGAACCGTCCACGTAGTTTCCGTGGATTTCCCTTCCGAAACAAGGATGGAATAAGGAAGATGAACCAGGCCAAAGTGCAACAGGATGATCGGAGTCCCGACATTAAGCAAGTTGGTAAGCTCCAATGAGTCTCAGCTGATAACTGCAAAGTGCGCAAACAGCTTCATACAGTAGATACTTCTTAGAATGGCATCTCTCCTTTCTTTCTAAATCATATACTCTCATTAAATCATTGTTCATTGTGGCTTAGCTGTGTCCAGTATACATTGAAACATTGCTGCAACCTGCAATATGTGCTTTGTGCACAGTCTTGCATATATAATTCATTTGTTCATTCTGTATATCCAATATGTTCCATCTGTACTATCCTTGTGTGGTAGGCGACGGCCTATGATCCATGCTAATTGAACTAAGCAGACAGGCCTGAGCAGCTTGACCTGTAACTGAAGCCTGTAGTTAGGCCCAGAGGAATGAAAACCCCCCTGAATGATGACACCATAGAATTGAAACTTAACTCAGTTTAACTGAACATAGCTAAGCAGAAACGAAACTTATAAAAGACAGAAAACAGCTCTAATTGGTACTGATAAGAGAGCACAGCTTCTATGGAATTAATTAACTCTGCAAAAAGCAAGGTTACAGTGCCCTGCTTCCCAGATGTTTTTAACAAGCTCAGCGACCTTGGAGGAGAGAAGTAACAAGTTAGAGACACTGACCATTGTAATTGGGACTAGAAGGGGGGCAACCAGGTGCTGGGCCCAGACCAGAGTCCCGATTGGGTAGCCATATCAGTACCGGGACCAATAGATGGGTGAGAGGGGTACTGGGACCAATGAAAAGTTTGCCTATGCTTAGAATGGACAAGAAAGCTATAAAAGTTGTTGTTTTACTAGAAGCCATTGCTCAGCCATTTTGAAATTGCTTATTGCTTGAGCCATGTGCACATTAAACTGGCTTGGATCCTTGAAAAGACTCCTGGATTTATTTATTGCATGCTTATCTGCTGCTACATTCTTGGTGCGTTGGCCGAGAAGTGCGAGTGATGGATAGTGTTCAAGTGAATAAATCCACGTAATTCGCCTTGAGGTTTGGTCCAGTTGGAACCATGCCAATCCGACGCAGGGGAATCTCCCTGGGCCCACCGATCCTCTTGTATCGGAGGGAGTTCTGCCTGGCCTCGGCAGGCACTGAGTCCAGCTGGCTAACACTTCCGACCCGGGGGAGTCCAGGATCCAACTCAGAAGCTTGGGAACCAGATCTGGTAAGTATAGTTTTGAAAACCTGTCTAGACAGATGAGTTAGAACTGCAGTTTGCAAACTTTGGTAAGACTTAAGTCTTTGTTTGAAAATCCTTGCATGAGTATTCGCTAGGTACAGTTGTTATAGAGAATCATGATTCAGCCTGGTCAGAGCAGACAGGACTGGGTTTTTGGTATGTCTAGACAGAAATAGAAAGAGCAGTACTGCCAGTGGAACTTGGAATTTGTAATCTCGAGATATTGGGAATTGGTAAGAGAGCTCTCAAGGAAGGGCCGAGTAACCCCGCATGGGAATTCGCCGGGTGAAACCCTCATCCTTTTTGTAATTGGGAAAAAGACTAGTCAGAATAGATAGAAAGGAATGCATTCTAAGATACGTTGCTAGCATGATTATGTGAATGAAGTGTGAATGAGAGGTCTGGCAGCACGGACCAAGCAGAGTGGACTCTGGACTAGCGCAGTTCCTAGTCGGGTGACTGCGTCTAGGTCGCGAAACGGATGAAGCGTTTGATGTATTGTCCGTCCTGTGTATTTGATTTTTGTTATCTGTTGAAACCACGAGTTTCCCTTCTGTTATAAATGTGAGATTATTATGTTGAGTACTTTGTGACAGTTCACTGGTTAAGAAATTGTATTAATAGAGCAGAATGAAGACCCAAAACACCTACGGTCATTTTTAGAAATCAAAAAGCTGGTCTCACCCAGTTGGTTTTAGCACAGTGAAAAAGCTGACAGGGGGCGTGTCTGTGCAGGAGAATGTTTGGTGCTGTTTAACCCTATGCAGGCATGTTTTTCAACGATCTGCTGCTGGACTAATCAGGACAATTATACCTGTTTCTACCTGTTTTTATTCACTTTGTTCTGATAGTAATGTTCCTCCTGCTGTGGTCATGTATTGTGTACCATTCAATAAGAATATTTAGTCAGAATTTTAGTTTTGAAGGTTGTATTAATCATCAGAGCTCCGCAAACAGTTTTTAGTTATATTCTCTGCTCTGTCTGCATTTCTAAGTCAATTGAGCCTGTTATATTGCTGTTACTTTGCAGAACTATCCAGGAGGTGACGGGTTTAGTTCAGTTATAGTGTGTAGGGTAAGATTAGTTATTCCGGTCAGATAGGTATAATATATTTGTGGGCTTAGCTTTGCCCTGTGTTTTATGATTCAAATAGGAAATGATAAAGAACTGTTTTTGTTTTTCCTTTGATCTACAAAGTAATTAGATCACGACTTAACATTGATTTAAATTGTTTTTTTCTGGCATCTCTGTCCATGTGAATGAGAAGTCTCTTTTTATGAGCACAGTTCAATTGTTTCCCCGCGAGCAGAGGGGTGTGGCTTCCACATATCCTTAAAAAAAAAAAAAAAAAAGGTTCTGGAGAGACAGCTGGAGACTGCAGGAAATTTCTCCTAGGAATGAAAAGGGACTGCCGATTTGAAAAGTCTCTTCATTTAATCGAAGCGTGATGAATTTATAATTAGTTTTTTCTCTGGTTTCACTAGCTCTGTTTAACCAAAAGTTTTAAAAACAAAGTTTATCTTTTTATGAATGAGTATAAGTCATTTGAATGCATGCTTCCCCTCTGTGCTGGTTACTAATGAACAAATCAGTTAGCTTTTCTGTATTTAAAAAAAAAAAGGAAAGGTGTACTGTATTTTATGAAAAATATCCGGAATGTCTTTTAAATATTTGCTTCCTGAACTAAAAAAAATAATTTCTTTTGCAGAGACATGCTGACAGATAGCTATAGTTCTCTCTATAAGAAGCATAATGGATGTATGTGCTCAATCTAAGTGTTTCCTGCCTGCCCTATGTTTACAGAAATAATAAGTGTCTTTTCAAGTATGATCAAGAATTTCAGTAAGGGATTTACTGAAGATTATGAAATGTCTCTGTCCCAATCAGGATTTTGCCCCAGAATTTCTAGGTATCCTGTCTCGTCTCTCTCTCTCTCTCTCTGTAAGTAGCTCCGTTTAGAGTGCTTAAGGGGGGGATGGAGCCCATTCCACCGATGATGTCACCCCCCCGGTGGGCGTGAACTAATGTGCCCACAGCAGAGAAGTGGATCCTTTTAAAAAAAAAAAAAATCAACCTCCTGGATAGAGCATTGCTAGGAGAAACAGAATCCAGGAGAGGGGGGGGGGGGGACTACAGATTCCCAAGTAGTTTGCTAGCCACCTCTGCAACAGGGGAATGTCCACCCCCTCCGGACTAGAAGTGAAAGTCAGCTGACCAGACTTGTTTAGAACTGAAAAAAAACTGCATTATACACTGAGAAGTTTTAGGACTTGATTGAACTAATGAACGGAAATTGCAAAGAACTGGATGAATTTGCGGGCATAATGGTTAAATGAAAGTTAATCAGAGGGTGTGTGAATTGTGAAAATAAATGTAACAGAGAAAGTGAATGATATTTTAGTTGGATGATGTGGAGCTTTTCCTAATCGAAGGAGCAGCGGATGTGAAAACTGGGTGTGAGTGCGCCCATTATAGAAAAAGAAGGACATTAGAGAAGTGAATGCCCGTATCTTGACTCCCGAGGGAGTACTTGATTGCAAAGTCATAAAACAATAAACCAAGCACAGTGTTTCAGCACGAGAGTGGAGCAGCTATAGCGTGAGTGGCAGCCTGAGAGGGCTACAGCATGGATGAAGACTAGGCCAGACCGGACTCTCCAGTTTCCCTGGGTTCCCAGGAGTCAGTCTGAAAAATAGGGGACCAATATATGGACTTTTATGGGGGATACAGGAGCAGAATACTAAAGCCAGTAGCCCCTGTGTTTTTCTCGCAAAGCCTTTTCTGCAGAACCACATGTGTGAACTAGAAAAAAAAAAAAAAAATAATAATAATGTACCAGTTCCTGTATATGCCTGAATGCCCTATTCCATTTTTGGGCCGAGACCTGCTTGCAAAGCTTCAAGCACAGATATCCTCTGTTGAAGGAAGAAAAAAATGAAACTCAAAATCTGCTGGCCTGATGGTGTTAACTGTCCCCAAGAAGAAGAATGGCGGTTCTATTCACCTGCATCCAAAGCAACAAGCTGTACACTTACCAACCTCATAGCCCTACCTGGAGGATGGGCAGAAGATAATCCACCTGGCCTAGCGAAGAACATAGCCCCTGCCATTGTCACCCTCAAGCCAGTCAAGAAGCCTGGGACAGGTGATTACCGCCCAGTGCAGGATCTAAGAAAGAATGAATGATGCAGCTGAAACTATACAACCAGTGGTACCAAAATCCTTATATTCTCTTGGAGCTGATCTCTGCTGAAGCTATACATTTCATCATTCTGGACTTAAAAAGATGTTTTTTCTGTATACGCTTAGCCCAAGACCCCACTACAAGGAGGTAGGGCCAACTCACCTAGACAAGATTACCACCAACTCAGAAAGTGAATGTCCACCAGCCACCAGTGAACTCTTGCACCTTTTTAATGAGGCTGGATACAAAGTCTCAAGAGCCAAAGCATAATTATGTCAAACAAGTTAAATACCTAGGATTCCAGTTGTCCAGCGGAATTTGACGCCTGGAACCCTTACCAGAACGCAAAGCAGCTGTATGCAGTATTCCTACTCCAACCACCAGGAGGCAAGTGAGAGCCTTCTTGGGTGCCACAGGGTACTGTTGTATATGGATCCCCAATTTTGCGCTGCTAGCAAAAACCATTGTATCACATTGTATCAAGCTATCAAAGGAATGGAAAAGTCTCCAGAGGAATGGGGACTTGAACAGGATGCAGCCTTTTGATCTTTGAAAAAAACACTCTGATGTTGTCACCAATTCTGGGTCTACCAGATGTCCAGAAAAACTTACAGTCTCTATGTTCATGAGTCGCAAGGAAATGTTCTAGGAGTGTTGACTCAATCTCTTGGACCTTGGCAACAACCAGTAGCCTATTTGTCAAACAATTGGATGTAGTTGCAAAAGGCTGGCCCCTTATTTGAGAGCTGTTGCAAGCTACAGCCCTCCTAGTGAGCAAAGCTGACAAGCTCACTTTGAGACAGAATCTTCAAGTTACTGTACCACACTCTGTTCTAACCAATATGAAATACAAAGGAAATTACTAGCTAACAAATCTATGAATGTTGAAATATTAGAGTATGTTGTGTGAAAAACCCCAGATACAACTGAAGGGTCAGTCAAGCTTTCAATCCTGCTATGTTGTTATCAGTTGGTCTTGATCCCCTGATCATGACTGTTTAGAAATTATGGACACTGTATTCTCAAGCCACCTGGATTTGACTGATGTCCCTCTGGAGAACCCTGAACAGACTTTCTTTGTGGCTGAAGGCAGTTTCATCATCAATGGACATTGTTGTGCTAGATATGCAGTGGTGACCCCTGATTTGGTAGTTGAGTCCTCAGCCCTGGCCCCAGAAACTTCACCACAGAAAGCTGAACTGATAGTCCTCACTAGAGCACTAACAATAGGAAAAGAGCCCTGTCTAAATGTGTACCCAGATTTCAAGTATACCCTTACAACCTTGCATGCATATGGGGCCCTGTACAAAGAATGAGGGTGGATAACCTTAGGAAGCAAGTCCATTAAGTATAGCCCAAGATATCGATATTAATAGATACATACTGCCTATAGATCTCAGAATTTAGGAAAAGTAGAATGTATGAATAGAACCCTGAAATCTCAGTTGTCTAAACTTTGCCAAGAGGTTTACCTGAAGTGGCCCCAGGTTCTTCCCATAGCCCTTCTTAGGATATACTTAGCCCCTGCTAAGTCTATAGGAGTCTCCCTTTTTGAGATTCTGTATGGGCAACCCCTGCCTATTGTATAGGAAATAAAAGGAGATATGAGACAGATAGGATCTGAAATTATTAGACATGAACTATTGGTTTTAAGTTCTGTTTTGCAGGAGTCTTCATACCTGAGTACAAAATCGATTACTCATCAATTTGCCTGCACCCCTGCATCCTTTCAAGCCTGGAGTCTCGGTGTGGATCAAAGAGTGGAGAAAGATACTGTTAGCCCTGCATTGGAGAGGACCCTATGTCGTCATCCTGTCAACTCCAACTGCAGTAAAAGTCGCAGAATTTGATCCTTGGACCCATCATAATCAAGTGAAGCCAGCAGCTGCTCTTGAACCTGATCACTGGACTACTGTACAGCATCCTGAGACTCCATTGCGCCTCACCCTACAACAACAACCACGGACCTAAGACTTATTGGTCCCTCAGAAACTGCACTATTTCAAGACTGTTTGTTTATCTGAAGGTAAGCCTCGCATCTGAAAAAACCTGCAATCATCAGAAAGAGACTGTGTTGTGTTAAGAAATTGAATCTTCTAAGAGACTGTGTTTAAATACTCTGAAAAGACTGTTTTGATCTCCTAAAGAGTGAACCGCTCTAAGGAAGCAATAATAGCCTAAGAGACTATGCTATGATATTTTAAGAAATTGAGACATCCCAGAGGACAGTGATACTTTGGAATCTACAGCCCTACTCCTGCCAAAAAGCTGGTAAGGTCATGTACAGTGGAAGCTTGAGGATCTACAATCAACGCTACACCTGTTGCATGCTACTGAGAGCAAAAACAGGTCAACGTACAGTAAAGAAGAAGAAGACTTCGTGGTCAAGAATTATCAACAGATTGCACTGGTTTTTCAAAGACTTGCACTAATTCTTCAGAGAACTTTCATCATGATTCTCTACTGTTTCATCGTGATAGCAGCCTTGGAGTGCTTTGAAATGACTTTTGCCTTATCTCCCTGGGCAGCCTGTATAAGTACAACATGAACTGGACCGAAGGTCACTCAGACCTTGTTTTATCATTCTTCCTATACTTGCATTGGTATACTCTCCAATCCAAAAGTTGTTCTAGATTTTGACTTTCTACAAGGCTATGCAAGCCACCGTTGCAATTCCTCATACCACCACCAGAACTTGTTTCTTGAACTTACTGGAGCAATAGCATCTAGTCTCCACACTTCTGACTGTTTCTATTGTGGAGGAACTAAGATGGGAGATCAGTGGCCCTGGGAGACGCAAGAACTGAACTATTCTATCCTATACAATCAGACTGATTTACATAATACTACTAGTGAGTGGGTATTGGCCCACCCCATTGTTGACAGTTTGTGTTTTGTTCGGACTGGACCACAATCTACTACGAAGGATGGACAGCTGGTCTGTCTAAATCAGAAGCTTTACGACAGCACAACAAAGATGCAACCGAACCTTCTAATCCTTTAGTTCTTTTTCCCACTCTTGCCAAACTATGGACTTTGACTATCTGCCTGTTGCTCCCTTGTTTCTTGCCATTTTGCTTGCAAATGATAACTTCAGTTATTAATAACACTGTAGAGCGTAAGACAGCTACAAAGATGCTAGCTATGTGAACTTACTACCCTATACCACAGAGTGATACCTTTACCTAGTATTATGTGATTTGATTCTCACACCTTATTAACATGCGGGTGAGAATAATCAAAGGGGGGAATGTGGTAGGCGACGGCCTATGATCCATGCTAATTGAACTAAGCAGACAGGCCTGAGCAGCTTGACCTGTAACTGAAGCCTGTAGTTAGGCCCAGAGGAATGAAAACCCCCCTGAATGATGACACCATAGAATTGAAACTTAACTCAGTTTAACTGAACATAGCTAAGCAGAAACGAAACTTATAAAAGACAGAAAACAGCTCTAATTGGTACTGATAAGAGAGCACAGCTTCTATGGAATTAATTAACTCTGCAAAAAGCAAGGTTACAGTGCCCTGCTTCCCATATGTTTTAACAAGCTCAGCGACCTTGGAGGAGAGAAGTAACAAGTTAGAGACACTGACCATTGTAATTGGGACTAGAAGGGGGGCAACCAGGTGCTGGGCCCAGACCAGAGTCCCGATTGGGTAGCCATATCAGTACCGGGACCAATAGATGGGTGAGAGGGGTACTGGGACCAATGAAAAGTTTGCCTATGCTTAGAATGGACAAGAAAGCTATAAAAGTTGTTGTTTTACTAGAAGCCATTGCTCAGCCATTTTGAAATTGCTTATTGCTTGAGCCATGTGCACATTAAACTGGCTTGGATCCTTGAAAAGACTCCTGGATTTATTTATTGCATGCTTATCTGCTGCTACACTTGCAAAGGAACACAACATATAACTGTTCAAATGTCTCACAAGCAGTCCCAAAATGTACAAATGGATATTTTCTAAATGGAACAAAAGGAGAGATAAATCACACTGTAGAGCCACTCGACTAAAAAATGTGAAATTCAAGTCCGAGGAAACGCTGTTGCTATCGCTTTGGTGACAGTGCTAACGCACACACATACATGGAGCAACTGTCACTATGAGTATCAATTTCAAAGACAGATGTAGGGGCACAAAGGGAAAAATTTGTTTAAAACAAGCACAAAGTGAGTTTTCTGGCCATGCACACCCTTAAATTTTAGGAGTTCAAGTGGCTGGAGCTTGCTCTTATGCTTCTGCCACTCAGTCAATTCTGCGCACTGTGGGAAGATTGAACCAAGAGAAGAGGTACTTTCCGTAACATGCAAGGAATACCTGCTCTTGTGGTTCAAACCTCCCTTGAAGCCATAGAAGACATCCCAGGATACTGAAAGGGTTGCGAGAAATTCTGGTGGCACTTTTAAAGGATGTGTTAAATAGATCCTTGGAGACACAGGAAGTTCCGTGAAATTGGACAAGGGCTGATGTGTCCCTCTTCACAATGAAGATACTGCTGAAAGAAAGGATACTGAACTTTCTAGAATCCAATGAGTTGCTAGATCTGAGGCAACATGGTTTTACTAAAGGAATATCATGCAAAATGAATCTGGCTGATTTCTTTGACTGGATGGCCAGAGAACTGGAATAAGGGCATGCAATAGAAGTGATCTACTCGATTTCAGCAAAGCCTTTGATACTGTTCCTCATAGGAGGCTTATGAGTAAACTGAGTAGCTTGGGGATGGGTCCCAAGGTGGTGGAATTGGTTGACTAACAGATGACAGAGGGTGGTGGTAAATGGAATTCATTCAGAAGAAAGGAAAGTGAGTAGTGGAGAGTCTCAGGGATTGATCCTGGGACCGACACTGTCCAGTTTCTTTGTGAATGATATTGCTGAAGGGTTAAAAAGAAAAGTTTGCTTTTTTTGTGGTTGTCACAAAGATTTGCAACAGAGTTAAGATTTAGTGCATAGCCGACTCAATTCAATATCGGGCCCTATGTTACTATGTCGGAACAGGTGAGAACAAAGGAGAAAGCTCCTGATGCTTCAGTTAGGCATGTAAAAGCTGATGGATCTTTTGAAATATGACCCCTTTGGGCAGTGATACAATGTAGACTAAGAATGGATATAGAGGCACTGAGGAAAGGTTACAGATGGGAGAAGGAGGCTGATAACTAGGAGAAAGATCTGATGCTGAGGCTGATAAAGGAGCTAAGGATGGAAGAATGGGTCTAATGCTGGCAGGCAGTGAGAGTGCGAGAAGGGGGATCATGTTGGGAGAAGGAATAAACTCTGTTCCCGTTCCACTTACCTCTTCATTCCGATATCTGGGAGTTATCTTGGACGCCTCAATGTCTTTCCATGAACACATCTCCAATCTTTCCCGTCGTTCATTCTTTGTATTGCGACAGCTCCGATCAGCCCGTTCTACTCTCCCCATTGATTCACTTATCACCCTTGTACTTGCATTGGTTATGTCACGACTAGATTATTGCAACGTGGTCTACGCAAATCTTCCAGCCTACCAGCTCCAACGCTTGCAGCTTTTACAAAATACAGCTGCTCGACTTGTTACCTCTGCCCGTAGATCCGATCATGTCACCCCTCTTCTGTATCACCTTCACTGGCTTCCTCTGCGTTTCCGGTTCAGATATAAATTCCTCATATTAACACATAGAGTCATTTATTCCTCCAATCCTCAATATTTAGCAAACTTGATCTCTCTTCATACTCCCTACCGACAGCTTCGCACCTTACATGCTAATCGCTTATCTCTTCCTTCCCCTACACAAGCCCATCTAGAACAGACACGTCACGCTGCTTTCTTTTTTCTGGGACCTTCTCTTTGGAATTCACAACCACCCTCCCTCCGGTTAGAACCCTCTTACCAGAATTTCAAAACACAGCTAAAAACCCATTTATTCCAACAGGCATTTGACCTCCCTCCTGGGCACCCTGTTTAGTCTTTCGTTTGTTTGTTTTCTGTTGACGTACCGATTTGTTTGATTATTGTTTGGTTATTGTTGGTCTTCCGTTTGTCTGTCCTCTATTGACTTCTGATTTGTCTGATTATTGTCTTTGGATTTACTGTCTTGTCTCTGGTGGCCCCTTCGGCCCTTCTTTCTCTTTATTTTGATGGAGTTCCTTTCTTTTCTGATGCTAGCATCTATATTCTATTGTAAACCGCCCTCATGTTTCGACAAGGGCGGTATATAAAGTGTTTAATAAAGATAAAGATAAAGAGTCTGATAGTCTGATGCTGGGAATGGGAAAGAGGATGATTCAGCGGATGGGGTTGAGAGAAAGGGGTTGATGCAAACAGATGCTGGGATTGACAGTGGTGATGGGAGGTCTAATGCAGAGATTGGAGCTAGTGCTGGGAGAGGACATATCGAGGCCAAGATAGGGGCAGGTGGGAGAAGGATCAGATGCTAGAGAAGAGCAAAGGGACTGATGTTGGGTGTAGGAATGAAGGAAGAGGGCTGCTGCTAGGGGAGAAGGAAGAGGAGAATAAATATTGTGTGGGGGTGAAGAAACAAGGACATATGCAGAGGAAAGGGGAAGACAGAGGGCAAGAGGGATGGATACTGAGATATGGAGGAGAAAATGCAGGGTAAATGAGTATTGGAAAAGGAAGTAGGTGGCAAATGCTGGGGAAGAAGAAAAGGTATGGGGAAGTGGTGAGGCAGTGGATGCTGGGGAAAGGGTAGGTCTTTGAAGGAGATGAGAGAGGGTGGGAATTGGAGCCTAGATAAAGGGGTAAGGCATAAGAAAGGAACTGGAGGTAGAGAGGGGATGAGCAACCAGGAACAAATTGGGGTTAGTGAGGGGATGAAAGGCAGAAGAAGGTAGACAAGGTTGGGGAGAGAATGAACAGATGGTAGCGAGTGAATGGGTGAAAAACAGGACAAATAAGATGCTGGTGAAGGAATGAAAAACAGAAGTGGGAATGGGGGGGACTACAGAGATAAGCCTAGAAAATAGCAGGTAAGTTAAGTGAAAGGTGAAGAAAAGGAGACAGAATTGGAGAGGAGAGAAGGAGGAAGAAAATCTAGCTAGAGGTAAACAAAAGGAAGATGAGAATAATGGAGAAAAAAGATGAAACAGGAGGATTGATTTCAAAGATAGATGTAGGGGTACAAAAGAAAGAAGAGAGAGAGAAGGGAAGAAGCAGAAAATGGAAATGAAAATCCAAGAAAGGGACTTAAGAAAATCAACCAGAGTAAGTGATACAGTAAAGACAGACCAAGACCAATTCAGCTGGAAAAATAAAATAGACAACAAGAGTACAGCACAATTAATTACCAATTTTTAAGGAACAAAATATGTTAGCTTCAAAAATGTGCATTTCTTTTTTGATTCCCTAAAGGAGGAAATGTATTTCTGTTTCTCTTTCTTCAGTGTCTCTCTCACAGCTCACAAGGTCTGGTTTTCTTGGACTTTCCATTTCATTTTTTGTCTGTGTTTGATTACAGTTTGTAGACCCTTATCCTTTACTAAGTGATGGTCTGTGCTCTTGATGTGTAATTGCTGGCATTAACATTTTAAAAGGAGATAGAGCAGCTTTTAAACTAGATAATAGGGGAAAACCGACAGTCGCCCAAGAGTGCATGGTTTGGAAGGATGTATCCTTGAAGGATAGTAGTAAAAGAGGGAAGTTAGGGCATCCCGACAGAGAGATTCCATTAAAGATAAAAGTAACCCATATGCCCTTAAGTTCAGAGCTGAATGATTTCAAACTACCCCTATCAACTGATAACCAGATTAATATGAATAAAATACAACCTCTAAAATGCCTGTATGTAAATGCTGGAAATCTAAAAAATAAGATGGGAGAGCTTGAATATATAGCATTAAATAAAAGGTTAGATATGACTGGCATCTCACAGATCTGGTGGAAGGAGGACAACCAATGGGACATTGTGATACCTGAGTACAAACTATATCATAATGATGGGATAGTTCAAATTGGCGGAGGAGTTTTCCTCTCTGTTAGAGAGGGCATTGAGTCATACAGTATTAAAGTTTTGCAGGAAACAAAATATACTGTAGAATCTATATGGATAGAAATTCCATGTAAAAAGGGGAAGGCGATGGCAGTGTGGGGTGTACTATCGAACGCCTGGCCAGAATGAACAGATGGATGATGAAATGCTAAAAGAAATAAGGGAAGCTAAAAATAGTTATAACACAGTAATAATGGGTAATTTCAATTATCCCGGTATCGACTCGGCCAGTGTCACAGCAGGACTTGCTAGGGAGAAAATGTTTCTAGATGAAATAAATGACAGCTTCTTGGAGCAGCTAGTTCATGACCCACCAAAAGGGGAAGCTATTTTTGACCTAGATCTTAGTGGAACACCGGATCTGGTGCCAAAAGGTTGTTGGGGCCACTTAGCAATAGTGATCATAGCATGATCTCATTTGGTTTAATAAAAGGAAGAAGGATGGCAAGGAAATCCACAATACTATAAATAAGTTAAGAAAAAAACTAAAAGGAGCAGCTAGAAAGGTTAAAGATTTACATCAAGCATGGCGTTGTTTAAAAGTACTATCTTGGGGGGGAGTGGTTACTTCTAAGATGGCGGCGTGAGTTTGCTTTGGAGAATATGCCTAAACGCAAGGGCAAGCATAAGGCCCTGCCCGTGGAGCCTGTCCCTGCAGTTACCTCGGGTCCTATGGACCGTTTTGTTCAATTATCCGAGCAGAAGAAGGGGTAGATTCGAGCAGGCGCTGTGACACTGGTGGAGGTAGACCCGGTGTTACTTGCCCTGGAGGTGTCTCTCTCCCCCGACGATCAATCGCCTCCTCAGCGTCTGACCCCCCCCGGAGTCTCCTCTCGCGAGTGGTGAGTCAGCTCACCCAGAAGGTGCCAGAACTGTCTTGCTGGAGTGGGCCTCGCTGGATCAGAGCACCGGAGTGGCCCCTTTGGTATCGGGGGCAAGGGATGTGACCAGACGGCAGTTTGTGGAGATGGAGGTCCAGTTACATCAGTATGGGGATGCAACCGTTGGGAGCTCCTCGGCTTCTGTTGAATTACCTTGAGTTATCCCTTTGAAACACCCGAAAGAGTTCTCTTTGGAATCCATTTGGGAGGCGATTTCACAGCTTTCGACCGTAGTTTATCAGCAGATGGTGATGTCTTCCCAGCGTCTGGAGAAACTGGAAAGTGTTACGGATGGGATTAAGGGAGAATTGACTGTGATTGGTGAGAAGATTAATACTGGGGAACAAAAAGTTTCTCAAATTTCGGCATTAACTGATTCATTTATGAAGGATAATTTAGCAATTCGAGGGAAATTGGAAAATCTGGAAAACGCCGTTCGGGCATCCAATATACGTTTGTTAAATTTCCCTATGGTGGGTGGTTTCTCTCCTGTGGATTTGTTTAAAAAATATTTACATGATTCTTTGTCTGTTCCTGAAGATTTAATTCCTCCAGTTGTTAAGGCTTATTTTCTTCCTGTGAGTAAACGTGGAGGTCAGGTTGATTTGGGGTCTTCCAAGGCAGACACCCTTGATGTGTCTGCCTTGTTACAGTCCCCAAACGAAACTGATATTAAGGTTTCCACTCTGTTAGTCACTGACCGGGAATGGTTCTTAAAGCTGTATTTTAAGAAGCATTCTGTACTATTTATGGGCAAGAGAATTGCTATCTTCCCTGATGTATCCAGAGAGACCCAAAAGAGGCGGAAGGCTTTTTTGCTCTTGAGATCTGGGGTTCTTTCTATTGGTGCTACAATGTTATTGCGTTTTCCTTGTAAGTGTATAGTTTATTTTAGAGATAATAAGTATGTGTTTCTTCAGCCAGAGGATCTGTCCATGTTTGTATCATCTCATTTGTTGACCTCATCACCTATGGATAACTGATTGTTATATGAAAATTGCTCCGAATCATGCCCCCCTCTTGGTATTTTGTAATTCATTGCTTCTTACTTTTTTTGGAGCACGGCTTTACCTGGCCTCATTTGGTTGTTTCCCTACACTTCCCCCCGCTTTGTGGGCTATAACTGTACTGTGTAAATTTGCATGATGTTGAAATATTTCCTTTATATTTCTGCGCAATTGGTGTTTTTCTGTACAAGCTTTGCTTGGTTCTAAAGGTAAAATTGCATAAATATAAACATAAAAAAAAGTACTATCTTGGAAGCCCAGACTAGATGTATTCCACACTTTCAGAAAAGTAAAAGGAAGGCCAAAAAACTGTCAGCATGGTTTAAAGGTGAGGTCAGAGAGGCTGCTTTAGCCAAAAAAGCATCTTTCAGGAAATAGAAAAAGGAGCCAAATGATGAAAATGGGAAACAACATAAGCACTGGCAAGTTAGATACAAGGCATTGATAGGGCAGGCAAAAAGAGAATTTGAAAAAAAGCTTGCCATGGAAGCAAAAATGCATAATAAAATTTTTTCAAGTACATTCATGGCAAAAAACCTGTGAGAGAGTCAATTGTACCATTGGATGACAGAGGGGTTAAAGGGGCACTAAGGGAGAAGAAAGCCATAGAGAGACTGAAATGAATTATTTGCTTCAATCTTTATTAAAGAAGATATAGGGAAGCTACCCATGCTTGAAATGGTATTTAAAGATGATGTATGGGAAGAATTGAAAGAAATATTAATAAACTGAGAAGATGTATTACAATTATTTGATAAACTGAAGAGTAGCAAATCACATGGAGCAGATGGTATACATCCAAGGGTGTTGAAAGAACTGAAAAATGAGATTGCAGACCTATTATTAGTAATCTGTGAACTATCGTTAAAATCATCTGTAGAAGATTGGAGAATAGCCAATTTTTAAAAGGGGTTCCTGTGTTGATCTGGGAAACTACAGACTGGTGAGCCTGATGTCAGTACCAGGCAAAATGGTAGAAACCATTGTGTTGTTGTTCTTACTGAACATGTAGATATGTAGTAAAATCCATGTAGTAAAATAACTGAACATGGATTTAGCCAAGGAAAATTTTGTTTTCCTAATTTGTCATATTTTTTTGAAGATGTGAATAAACAGGTAGACAAATATGAGCCAGTTGATATAGTATATCTGGATTTTCAGAAAGTCTTTGACAAGGTCCCTCATAAGAGACCCTTGGCAAAATTAAAAAGTCATGGGATTGGAGGCAATGTACTACCATGGATCAGGAACTGGTTAAAAGATAGAAAGCAGAGAGTAGGGATAAATGGTCAAATTTTTCAATGGAGAAAGGTGAATAGTGGAGTACCTCAGGGATCTGTGTTGGGCCCACTGTTTTTTAACATATTCATAAATGACCTGGAAATAGGAATAACGAGTGAAGTGATCAGATTTGCAAATGACACAAAGTTATTCAAAGTTGTTAAAACACCAGAGGATTCTAAAAAATCGCAAGAGGACCTTGATAAATTGGAAGACTGGACGTCCAAATGGCAGATGAAATTTAATATGGACATGTGCAAAGTTATGCACCTAGGAAAGGAAACCCAAACTATGGTTACATGATGCAAGGTTCCACATGAAAACGATTTAGGCGTCACTGTGGTTGATACATTGAAACCCTCCTCCCAGTGTGCAGCAGTGGCCAAGAAAGCAAATAGAATGATAGGAATCATAAGGAAGGGAATAGAGAATAAAACCAAGTACATTATCATGCCTCTGTATCATTCAATGGTGTGACCACACCTTGAATATTGCATGCAATTCTGGTCACCATATCTTAAAAAGGATGTAGCAAAATTAGAAAAGGTATAGAGAAGATCCACCAAAATGGTAAAGGGGATGGAAGGATACCCCTATGAGGAAAGGCTTAAAAGGTTAGGGTTCTTCAACTTGGAAAAGAGATGACTGAGGGGAGATATGATAGAGGTCTACAAATTAATGAATGGAGTGGAACAGGTAAACGTAGATCGGTTGTTTATGCCCTCAAAAAGTAGAAAGACTAGTGGACATGTATTGAATCTACAATGTAGCCCATTTAAGACTAATAAGAGAAAATATTTTTTCACTCAGTACGTAATCAAACTCTGGACTTCGTTACCAGAGGATGTAGTGAAAGCTGTTAGTGTAGCTCAGTTTAAAAAGGGTTGTACAAGTTCCTGGAGGAAAGGTCCTTAAACCATTATTAAAGTGCTGGGGAGGAGTCTGCTGTCTTGGTACATGTTGGTTCCAAAGACATAGGAAAATGTGGTAAGGAGGTTCTGGAGGATAAATTTAGGCTTTTAGGTAGGAAGTTGAAATCCAGAACTTCAAAGGTAATTTCCAGGGTGCTTCCCATTCCACACGCAGGACCCAAAAGGCAGGCTGTGCTCCAGAATCTCAATGCATGGATGAGACGATGGTGCAAAGATAAAGGTTATGGATCTGTTAGGAACTGCGGAACATTTTGGGGCTCTTCCGAAGGGATGGGCTTCACCTTAACTGGGATGGAACCAGGTTGCTGGCATTAACCTTTAAAAAGGAGATAGAGCAGCTTTTAAACTAGATAATAGGGGAGAGCTGACAGTCGTCCAAGAGCGCATGGTTCGGAACAATGTATCCTTGAAGGATACTACAAAAAATATGAAGTTAGAGCACATCAGCAGAGAGGTTCCAATAAAGACAAAGGTAGCCCAAATGCCCTTGAGTATGGAGCAGACAGAGCTTAAAGATTCCAAATTACCCCTGCCTACAGATAACCAGATCAATATGAATAAAATACAGCCTCTAAAATGCTTGTATGCAAATACTAGAAGTCTAAAAAATAAGATGGGAGAGTTAGAATATATAGCAATAAATGAGAAGTTAGATATGATTGGTATCTCAGAGACGTGGTGGAAGGAGTAGCATAGTAACATAGTAAATGACGGCAGATAAAGACCACTATGGTCCATCTAGTCTGCCCAGTAAGATGGTAAGAGTAGGTGCACCTGCTCCTCCATGCAGTCCACCCCTCTCCCATGTCTTTGTTTTAGGGGTGAACCCTCCCCAGTGGGACACTGTGATACCTGGGTACAAACTATATCGTAATGATAGAGCTGATCAAATTGGTGGAGGGGTTATGCTCTATGTTAGAGAGCTCATTGAGTTTTGCAGGAAACAAAATTCTCTGTAGAATCTCTATGGATTGAAATTCTGTGTAAAAAGGGGAAGGCGATGGCAGTGGGGTTGTACTAGTGACCGCCTGGCTAGAATGTATGATGAAATGCTCAAAGAAATCACAGAAGCTAACAAAAGTTACAGAACAGTAATAATGATGGGTGATTTCAATTATCCCAGTATTGATTGGGTCAGTGTCAAGGCAGGACATGCTAGAGAGATAATGTTTCTAGATGAAATAAATGACTGCTTCATGAGCCGACCAGAGGGGAAGCCATTATGGACTTAGTCCTTAGTGGAATACCAGATCTGGTGCAAGAGATAAGGGTGTTGGGCCACTTGGCAATAGTGATCATAGCATGATCACGTTTGATTTAATTAATGGAGGAGGAATGATAAGGAAATCCACAGTACTACCTTTTAATTTCAAAAGGGAGACTATGATAAAATGAGGAAAATAGTTAAGAAAAAACTAAAAGGAGCAGTTGCAAAGGTTAAAGACTTACATCAAGCTTGGGTGGTGTTTAAAAATACTATCTTGGAAGCTAAGACCAGCTGTATTCCATGCTTTAAGAAAAGTGGAAGGAAGTCCAAAAAACTGCTAGCATGGTTCAAAGGTGAGGACAGAGAGGCTGTTGTTGCCAAAAAAACATCTTTCAGGAAATGGAAAAAAGAGCCAAATGACGAAAACTGGAAACAGCACAAGCACTGGCAAGTTAAATGCAAGGCATTGATAAAGCAGGCAAAGAGAGAATTTGAGAAGAAACTTGCTGTGGAAGCAAAAACGTGTAATAAAGACTTTTTCAAGTACATTTGTAGCAAAAAACATGTGAGAGAGTGAGTTGGACCATTAGATAATATAGGGGTAAAAAGGGCAGTAAGAGGGGATAAGGCTATAGCAGAGAGACTGATTGAATTCTTTGCTTCAGTCCTTACTGAGGAAGATGTCGGGATGTTACCCATAACTGAAGTGGTATTTAAAGCTGATACTGCGGAAGAATTGAAAGAAATATCGATACACCGGGAAAATGTTTTACAACTATTTGATAAACTGAAGAGTAGCAAGAGTAGCAAATCACCTGGACTGGATGGTATACATCCAAGGGTGTTGAAAGAACTGAAATATGAGATTGCAGACCTGCTATTAGTAATCTGTGAACTATCATTAAAATCATCTGGAATACCTGAAGATTTGAGGATCACCAATGTAACACCAATTTTTAAAAAGGGTTCCGGGAAACTAAGACCGACGAGCCTGACGTCAGTACTGGGAAAAATGGTAGAAACCATCATAAAGAACAAAATTACTCAACATGTTTATAGTCATGGTTTAATTGGAGACAGCCAACATGGCTTTAGACAAGGAAGGTCTTGTCTTACTAATCTGTTATATTTTTTGAAGGAGTGAATTAACAGGTAGATAAAAGTCAGTCGGTTGATATAGTGTATTTGGACTTTCAGAAAGCCTTTGACAAGATCCCTCATCAGAGACTTTTGGCAAAACTAAAAAGTCATGGGATAGGAGGCAGTGTACTATTGTGGATCAGGAACTGGTTAAAAGATAGAAAGCAGAGGGTAGGGCTAAATGGCCAATTTTCCCAATGGAAAAAGGTGAATAGTGCAGGGATCTGTGCTGGGTCCATTGCTTTTTGACATATTCATAAATGACCTAGAAAAGGGAATAACGAGTGAGGTTATGAAATTTGCAGATGACACAAAATTATTTAAAGTTGTCAAAACCCAAGAGGGTTGTGGAAAATTGCAAGAGGATCTTGATAAACTGGAAGACTGGGCATCCAAATGGCAGATGAAATTTAATGTGTACAAGTGCAAAGTTATGCACCTAGGAAAGAACAACCCAAACTATGTTTACATGATGCAAGGTTCCACATTGGGAACCACCACACAGGAAAAAGATTTAGGCGTCATTGTGGATAACATGTTAAAACCCTCTGCTCAGTGTGCAGCGGTGGCCAAGAGAGCTAATAGAATGCTAAGTATCATAAGGAAAGAAATGGAAAATAAAGCAAAGGATATTATAATGCCTCTGTATCGTTCCATGGTACGACTGCAGCTTGAATATGGTGGGCAATTCTGGTCACCGTGTCTTAAAAAGGATATAGCATTATTAGAAAAGGTACAGAGAAGTGCCACCAAAATGGTAAAAGGGGATGGAAGGATACTTCTATGAAGAGAGGCTAAAAAGGTTAGGGCTCTTCAACCTGGAAAAGAGACGGCTGAGGGGAGATATGATAGTGGTCTATAAATTAATGAATGGAGTGGAACGGGTAAATGTAAATCTGTTGTTTACATCATCAGAATATAAAAAGACTAGGGGACATGCAATGAAGCTACAGGGTAACCTATTTTAGACTAATAAGAGAAAATATTTTTTCACTCAACGTGTAATGAAACTCTGGAATTTGTTACCGGAGGATGTAGTAAAAGCTGTTAGTGTAGCTGGGGTTAAAAAAGGTTTGGACAAGTTCCTGGAGGAAAGGTCCATAAACCGTTGTTAAAAGGGACCCAGTATATCACTGCTTGACCCAATACAAGCATTGAGGAATCTGTGTCTTTTGGGGAGACTGCTAGGTATTAATGACCTAGCTTGGCGACTGTTGGAAACAGGATACTGGGTTGATGGACCTTGGTCTGACCCAGTATGGCATATCTTATGTTCTTATGTTCAGAGCAAAGAAGGGGATCCCTAATGCACAAGCGTAGCTCCTTCTCCTCTCTCTCTTACTATCCTGATGTATTCCACAGTGCTGCAGCTTGTGTTGAAGCTCTGCCTTCCCGCAGTTAAAACAGCATCCAGTAAATTCAGTCTTCAGTGTTGATTTAACATGTGTCTCCTATCAAGCCCCAGATCTCAAATAGTACACGTAGTACTGATGCAACAGCACATTCTAAGACTGATTTACCAGCATGGATCAGTTTATTCACTCAGTACCATTTGCTGACTGTTAAACCGTAGATCCAATGAGTCTCTGTCTCAGCCTTATCCTATTTCCACGCCCTGTGGAGAGAATTTTTAAGATATAAATATGGAATTGATAATTCTCCACATTCTTCTTCTGTGTAGACGTCCATACATATTGTTCAAATAAGTCTCGAATTTCATCTTCTTCCTCTTTCGTGGCAATGACTCATTTTCCTCTGATAGAGGACATCAGTCGCTGATCTTGCAGAGATTTTATGTTGGTTACTTCTTTCTTGGATGTTAGTCATTGTACATCCAGATCACCATCTCACAATGGGCTCTCCTGGTCTTCCCTCAGACACATCTCCACCTCAACCAAGGAAGAACTCTCAACAAGGAAGATACAGTATTTCTTATCCAGAGTTCCATAAGAATATATCCTAGATAAATACTTCTCTTTATCTACCCAAGATCAATCGGATCATAGATCAAGTTGCTTGTTGTTGTTAAGTGCCGTCAAATCTGTGTCGACTTCTGGCGACCCTCTGGATAGTTGTCCTAAACTGTGTTCGGTCTGCAGTCAGGCGGCTCATTGTTGATAGAGTGACACCCATAGATGCTGTTATTGAATCGATCCATCTCATTGCTAGCCTTCCTCTTTTGCATTGATCTTCTACCTTGCCAAGCATGAGGTTTATAAGTGTGCTGAAATACCTAAATGTGCCAGATGACATTGTTATCATACCAATTTTAAAGTGTACTATTGTGGATTGGGAATTGGTTAAAAGATGGAAAGAACATAGAGATAAACGACCAGTTTTCTTAATGGAGATAGGTGAATAGTAGAGTACCCCAGGAATCTGTGCTGGGCCTGCTGTTTTTTAACATATTCATAAATGACCTGGAAATGGGAACAATGAGTGAGGTGATCAAATTTGCAGATGACACAAAATTATGAAAATTGTCAAATCACAAGAGGATTGTGAAAAATTGCAAGATGACCTTGAGAAATTGAGAACATGGGCTTCCAAAAGATAGATGAAATTTAATGTGGACAAGAGCAAAGTTAGAGAAGAACACCCCAACAACAATTACATGATGCAAGGAGTCGCCACCCAGGAAAACGATCTAGGCATCATTGTGAATAACACATTGAAACCTCTGCTCAGTGTGCAGTGGTGGCTAAGAAAGCAAACAGAATGCTAGGAATCATAAGGAAAAGAATTGAGAATAAAACCAAGGATATTATAATGCCTCTGTATTGCTCCATGGTGTACAGCTCTGGTGGTCATATCTATTTTATTTATTTAACATTTCTTATATACTGCCTTTCATGATATCAAGGTGGTTTACATTGAAACAAGGCATTATAACTTGGAGATAATTATTTTACAGGGAACATAGGCAATAGAGAGTTAAGTGGCTTGCCCAAGATCACAAGGAGCACCTGTAGGACTAGAAACCACAGTCTTTCTGGCCCAAGGTTGCTGTCCTTTGGTGGGATTTGAACCCCTGGCCTGCTGGCCTGAAGTAACTTGCCCCAACCACTAGGCTACTCCTCCCTCATATCTAAAAAAAGGATATAGTGAAATTAGAAAAGGTACAGAGAAGAGTGCACAAAATGATAAAAGGGATTGAAGGATACCTCTTCAAGGAAAGGCTTAAGAAGGTAGAGCTCTTCAGCTTGGAAAAGAGACTGCTGAGGGGAGATATGATAGAGGTCTATAAAATTATGAGTGGAGTGGACCAGGTAAATGTAGATCAGTTGTTTACTCCTTTAAAAAGTAGAAAGACTAGGGGACATGCAATGAAGCTATAATGTAGCACATTTAAGAATAATCGGCGAAAATATTTTTTTCACTCGGTACATAATCTCTATTCATCTACGAGGAATGCCTATCAACACAACTATAATTCCCCAACAACAGCCGCAGAAGAGAATGAAATTGAAGAGTTCTATGAACAAGTACAAGCTGAAATTGACAGAACATGCAAACAGGATATCCTGATAGTCATGGGTGACTGGAATGCAAAGGTTGGCAACAAAGAAGAAGGCAAAGTAGTTGGAAAATATAAATGAAGCTGGAGAAAGACTGATAGAATTTTGCAAGACCAACGATCTATATATCTCAAACACCTTCTTCCATCAACACAAGTGGTGACTGTACACATGGACTTCACCCAATGGATTGTATAAAAATCAAATTGACTACATCTGTGGAAGTCAATGATGGAAAAGTTCTATAACATCAACAAAGACAAAACCTGGAGCTGACTGTGGTACAGATCATCAACTACTAGTATGCAAACTCAAGCTAAAGTTGAAAAAGAGCAAACCACTCATGAATGCAGCAAAATATGACCTTGAGAATATACCACTGAAATTTAAAGACTGCCTCCAAAATCGATTTGCTGCTTTAGATACAAATGACAGAGCTCCAGAAGAGTTATGGAATGACATCAAGAAGGTTGTGTTGGAAGAAAGCGAGAAGTCTCTACAAAAGGTAAAAAAGCAAAAACGGCCAAGATGGATGACGGAAGAAACTCTGAAAATTGCCAGAAACGCAGAGAAGCTAAAGCCAGAGGAGAAAGAAAGACAATAACAGAACTCAACAGAGATTTCCAACGTGCAGCAAGACAGGACAAGGAAAAGTACTACAACGACGCATGCAAGGAAATAGAAGCAGAAACTATTAGAGGAAGAACTACATCGGCTTTCCTAAAGCTACGAGAGTTAAAGAAAAAGTTCCAGCCTCGACTTGGAATGTTACAAGATGCTCAAGGTTCTATGTTGAATGATGCTGAGAAGATCAAGAAAAGGTGGAAGGAATATACAGAGTTTTTATATGATAAAGATCAAGTGGACCAACAGCCGTTTCAACCTGTACCTTATGATCGGGAACCATTGGTGATGAAAGAAGAAGTTGAAGCAGCATTGAAAGCCTTATCAAAGAACAAAGTACCAGGCATTGATAGCATTCCCATAGAAGTATTACGCAATCTGATGCAGCTGTTATTGTACTTACAAGGCTCTGCCAAGAAATATGGAAGACAACATCATGGCCAACTGACTGGAAAAGATCTGTGTTTATACAAATACTAAAGAAAGTGATCCAACTGATTGTGGAAATTATCGCACAATCGCTCTGATCCCACATGCCAGCAAGATTCTACTGAAGATTATTCAAAAGAGACTACAACCATACCTGGAACAAGAACTACCTGAAGTGCAAGCAGGGTTCAGGAAAGGGCGAGGAATGAGAGACATCATTGCGGATGTGAGATGGATCCTTGAAAAGACTAAAGGATACCAAAAGGATATCTATTTGTACTTTATCAACTATAGCAAGGCTTTTGACTGTGTAAACCATGAGAAACTCTGGGCCACATTAAGAAGCATGGATATACCAGAACACCTGATCGTACTCTTGCACAATCTGTACATTGATCAAGAAGCAGCAGTTCGAACGGAACAAGGAGAAACAGAATGGTTTAAAATAAGCAAAGGTGTAAGACAAGGCTGCATACTTTCCCCCTACCTGTTTAATTTATATGCAGAACAAATCATCAGAGAAGCAGGATTGTATGAAGACAACAGAGGTGTGAAGATTGGTGGAAGACTCCTCAACAACCTTCGCTATGCTGATGATACCACATTACTGGCTGAAAGTGAAGATGATCTGAAACATTTTCTTCTCACAATCAAAGAACATAGTCTCAAAATGGGCCTGCACCTTAATGTAAAGAAGACAAAGATCATGACAACTGGCATCGTTGAAGGAGAAGAAATTGAAATCGTGAACAACTTTAACCTACTTGGATCAACTATCAATAAAGAAGCAACAAGCAGTCAAGAAATCAGACGACGCCTTGCTCTTGGCAGAATGGCTATGAAAGACCTAGATAAGATCCTCAAGAGCAGAGATGTCTCTCTCCATACAAAGATTTGACTTGTTCAAGCCATGGTATTTTCAATAACATCATATGGATGTGAAAGCTGGACAGTGAAAAAGATAGACAGAAAGAAAATTGATGCCTTTGAATTATGGTGCTGGCGGCGAATACTGTGTATACCATGGACTGCCTGAAGAACAAACCAGTCGGTACTAGAGGAGATCAAACCTAAGCTTTCTTTAGAAGCTCAGATGACAAGACTTTGACTTTCATACTTTGGACACATCATGCGAAGAGAGAGATCATTAGAGAAAGACATCATGCTTGGCAAGATAGAAGGTCAGCACAAAAGAGGAAGGCCAGCAATGAGATGGGTCGATACAATAACAGCAGCTACGGGTACCAGTCTGTCAACAATGAGCCGCCTGACTCAAGACTGAACACAATTTAGGATAGCTATCCAGAGGGTCGCCATGAGTCGATTCTGACTCGACGGCACTTAACAACAACAACATAATCAAACTCTAGAATTCATTGCAGGATGATGTAATAAAAGCTGTTGTATTGCTGGGTTTTAAAAGAGGTTTGGACAAGTTCCTGGAGGAGAAGTCCATTAACCATTCACTGTTCTACAGCCAAAATGCTTCCAAAATAAATTCAATCACACTTTACTAAGTCTGCATTGTTGAGAATGAAAATTATACTTAAAATTGTTTATTGGCTCTAGTTTTCAATTTACACTACTGGGTCAGTACATATGACCTTGACTTTGGAAGTGCTAAGGATATGCGAGTTATAATGGAAAGGGATCTCAATTTAAACCATAAATTACTAAAATACATGCGCATCTTCGACTATATTTGTGATAAATCTATGTTTTCGTTTGGACAGTACTTGCTTTTCAGGCAAAACAATTAATAAATGATGCAATTTGAAGGTGAAATTGCATCATACATGATATGAATTGCATCATGTTATTTGTAGAAGAAATATATGATGCAATCCTAACTCAGCTTAATTAAATGACTCTGCAGAAGAAATTGTGCAACATTTTTAAAATGAGCATGACGTGTCATTAGTATTTTGGCTGTACACCAGTCTTCTTAGTGCTTGATTTTTTCCCATCTAGCCAGAGAGAGATGCCTCATAATGGTTTGAACAATGCAGATTGCTTCTGCTGTGTTTGTGGTGAAGTGACCTTTGCATCAGAAAAATGCAGTATAACCACTTTGATTAAAAAGCCTACCACCTTTACTTTGACTGCAAAATTGGAGATCAGAAGAAGACCTGGGCCCCACACCTGCTGCAACACTTGGGCAACAAATCTTCGCCAGTGGTTGAATGGAAAAAGGAAATTCATGCCTTTTGCAATGCCAATGATTTGGAGAGATCTGACAGATCATACAGCAATTGTTTCTTCTGTCTGGTGCTTCCTGTTGGGAAAGGTTTATTGAAGAAGAAAAAGTGGACTGTGCAGTATCCAAACATTCTATCAGCTGTACACCCAGTACCCCACAGAAAAGGACCGCTGGTTCCTGATGTTCCAGAATCATTCTCACTTGAGTCAGATAAGGCAGAGGAAGGGGATGAAACTTTTGGTCCTAAAACATCAATATCACATGATCCAGATTTTCTCCCACCCTCCTCCTCTGAACAACATCTCATAACACAAGGTGAACTGAAGGACCTTGTCAGGGTTTTGGAACTACCTAAGAGTAAGACAGAGCTGTTGAGCTCCAGACTGCAGCAGTGGAATCTTCTGTCAGGTGATATTAGGCAAAAAGATCTTATTACATTCTTCTTCATGGATCACTGTTATGTCAGGGGGGGCATCGATTCCCCCCTGGGCAGCTTCCAATCTGCCGAGGGGGCTTCAATGCTGAAGGGGGCTACCACAGTTTTTTATATTATCGGTGCCGTGGATCGCAGCACTGCAGCATCAGCAATATTGTGGAGGGGGGGGAGGCCCAATTGCCTGCAGGGCAGAGCCCACATTATCGGGCCCCCTGGCAGATAATTCCAACTCTTGAAGTGTCGTTATCGATCACCATGATCGGGCCCAGTATTGGCAGCCACCTTATAAAATCTTTTTCGTGCGGTGGCTTCCAACCATGGCCAGCTCCACTCCCCACCCCAATCAGTCCCAATAACACCCCTAGGGACATCCATCACACAAAAATCAGATATCGCAGAAAAATGCCTGTGATATCTGATTTTTTTTGTGTGTGTTAGCTGTTATCGTGGGGCATTAATCCTGCATTAGCTCCACTGTAGCAGCAAGCATCCTTTAGTAGACATATCCCCAAGAGTGGTTTAGTAAATAATCTAGAGGGAATAATGCTAACAATTGAACAAAAAAAACGTAGAAGACGGGGATGGTAATTTTCAAAACCATTTCTTGGGCAAGCATGTTTTTCCTATATGAAATGTTTTTTTACAAAATTGCCTGCCTATGCGTTGATAAATTTAGGGGCATGTTTAAAAAAACATGCATGGCTTTTGCAGCTAACATACCAAGAGCTAGTGGCAAGTTAATTGCAAAAGCCGTGTGCTATCTGTTGGGGGCATGCATAAGAACATAAGATATACCATACTGGGTTAGACCAAGGTCCATCAAACTCAGTATCCTGTTTCCAACAGTGTCCAATCTAGGTCACAAGTACCTAGCAGTTTCCTCAAAAGACACAGGTTCCCCAGTGCTTGTATTGGGGCAAGCAGTGGATTTTCCGGATTCCCTTTAATAATAGTTTATGGACCTTTCCTCCAGGAACTTCTCCAAACCTTTTTTTAAACCCAGCTACCCTAACAGCTTCTACTACATCCTCGGGTAATGAATTCCAGAATTTGATTACGCATTGAGTGAAAAAATATTTTCTCTTATTAGTCTTAAATAGGTTACACTGTAGCTTCATTGCATGTCCCCTAGTCTTTCCATATTTTGATGGCGTAAACAATAGATCTACGTTTACCTGTTCCATTCAATTCATTAATTTATAGACCTCTATCATATCTCACCTCAGCCGTCTCTTTTCCAGGTTGAGGAGTCCCAACCTTTTAAGCCTCTCCTCAAAGGGGTATTCTTCCATTCCCTTTAGCATTTTTGACACTCTAATTCAGCTATATCCTTTTTAAGATATGGCAACCAGAATTGCATAAAATACACAGGTACACTACCAAAAAACTGCCTCCAGTTTTGCAACTGATTCCTATAGATTTTGGGGTGCTGAATCCAGGAAAAATAGCCAAAATGTTCCATCACGTCACGTTTTCTTGCAAAATTAGATTTCTTACCCATATAAGGAATGTTCACATAATTTCTTTTTAGCCGACTGCAGTTTATTTTCTTGGCCCAAAATAGAGGTTGTAATGGTTAGCTAACTAGAAACACTCCCTTATGATATTTTAGAGTGTTTTGTATTCATTTTATACATTAACAGGACAATTGGGAGGCGGGGGGCTAAATCCAGTACTCGCGCTGGCGCATGTTCTTTCCTGTTCGCCTCGCCTTGTTCGCTCGCTCAAACACGGTGGTTGCGACATGAACGTTCCTGTCAAATTTCAGTTTCTTGCAAGTTCATTATTACCTTTTGTTTGCTCAGTCGTAATCCAGCTTTATTCCGAAGTGGTTCACTACAGTTGTAGTTTGCAGTGCTGTGTATTTGTGATGGCTCACAGAGCCAGAGGTTGCGTCAACTCTCCGGACAGTTTTTGTTTTATTTGTGGGGAATATACCGTGAAAAAGCGGCAGAGGAACATTTCTGCATTTATTAAAAAAGTATAGTTCGCCTATTTCGGTTTGAAGTTAGGCGATCAAGACAAACCGTGGGCTCCTCACAAAGTGTGCAAGACATGTGAGGAAGATCTACGCTTATGGATGAAAGGTAAAAAACAAGCATTTCGTTTCGGAATACCTATGATGTGGCGTGAACAAAGAGACCACAGCAGTGACTGCTATTTTTGCTCTTGCATTGTGAAGGGATACAACTTAAAAAATAAGAACGTAATAAGTTACCCCAACCTTCCCTCAGCAATTAGGCCTATGCCTCATAGCAACGAAGTACCTGTGCCTGAACCACCAAAATCTTTGGATCATATTTGTGTGGACGGTTCTGATCATGATGAGACTCATCAGATGGCTTTTCCCGATGAGTCCAGTACTTCCGAGTTTGAAACTGAACCAGATCCGAAACCTGAACTTTTCTCTCAAGCTGAATTGAATGATTTAGTCCGGGATTTAGGACTCCCAAAAGATGCTGCCCAACTGCTAGGTTCTCGGCTTAAACAGAAAAATCTATTGTCACCAGGAACAACTTTTTATTGGTACCGCAACCGCGAGACACAATTTTTGAAGTATTTCAGCAAAGAGGAAGATTTGGTATTTTGCAACGATATATACGGAGTGATGGAAAAGTTTAAACTCAAGTATGATCCTGCTGAATGGCGGCTGTTCATTGATTCGTCAAAAGACAGCATAAAAGGTGTTCTTTATCATAATGGCAACACATTCGCTTCAGTTCCTATTGCTCACTCTGTTATTCTCCAAGAAAAATACGAGAATTTGGCCCTGATTCTTCAGAAGATTCGTTATGATGAGCATAAGTGGATGATTTGTGGAGACTTTAAAATTCTATCCATGCTATTAGGGCAGCAATCCGGTTTCACCAAATATCCCTGCTTCCTTTGCTTGTGGGATAGCCGGGCCCGCGACCTACACTGGGGGAAAAAAGACTGGCCAATTCGGGAGTATTTGAGACCCGGTGAGAAAAATGTTCTTCATGAGAGCTTGGTACCTCGTGAAAAGTTGGGTCTCATTAAGCAATTCATCAAGTCCCTTCAAAAAGATGGTTAGTGCTTACGGTACCTTTGCTCAAAGTTCCCCCGACTTTCTGAAGCAAAGCTAAAGGAAGGAGTGTTTGTTGGCCCTGATATAAGGAAACTCATTTCAGATGGAGCATTCGCTGAAACGATGTCTGAGAAGGAAAAAGAAGCCTGGGATTCCTTCAAGGATGTTGTTCTCAAATTCTTGGGGAACAGGCGGGATGAGAACTATAAGGATATTGTTGCCAGGATGCTCAATGCCTTCAAAGAACAAGGCTGTAACATGAGCCTGAAAGTCCATTTCTTGCACTCCCATGTGAACTACTTTCCCAAAAACTTGGGGGCGTACAGTGAAGAACAAGGTGAAAGGTTTCACCAGGACATCAAGGACGCAGAGAGAAGGTACCAAGGAAGATGGAACACCACTATGATGGCTGATTTCTGCTGGTTGCTGCTGCGGGAAACCCCAGATGAAAAATACGCCAAGCAGCGCACCAAGAGAAGCATTCGGGGGAAGAAGAAACGGGCCCACCAGGAGATTGATTGACCCAAGAATTACTTTAAAATCTAAACTGTGTTGACAAATATCGTGTTTTTACTAAACTTTGAAATAAAAATTTGCTAATTATTACCACAGTGTCGGATCTCATTTATTAGAATTTTATTTTCACACCATCGGGTGTTTGTCTTCATGTATTGCAATGGTGCGGTTTGCGTTTTCTATTCTTTTGCACATTTCTTTGCTTTGCTTTGTGTCTAACCTCGCTCTTATATGCTCAATGTTTGTGCACATGTATGTGGCTGTTTTAAGTGCAGACAATTTTGCTACCATCACAGTGTGTTTTGTTGACATTACTCTATTCTTATGTGCTGCCTTGTTACAATTTTCTTTATTCTTATTTGAATAACTACTAAACAATTAGTATAAAGAATTCATCCAAGAAACTTTTATCTCGATCGCACTCAATCTGAAACGTTCACCTCAAACTGCTAACCCAATGTAGCAAAAAATCTGTACGTGATGGAGCAAATTGGTTACCAGATTTGGATTCAGCACACCAAAAAACGTAAAAATCAATCGAAACATTAGAGGCAGTTTAAAAAAAAATTTTTTTAGTGTACCTGTGATATTCAAGGTGCGGTCGCACCATGGAACGATACAGAAGCATTATAATATCCTTTGTTTTATTTTCCATTCCTTTTCATATAATTCCTAGCATTCTATTTGCTTTCTTGGCCACCGCTGCACACTGGACGGAGGGTTTCAACATGATATCTATATTGACACCTAAATCTTTCTCCTGGGTGGTGGTTCCTAATGTGGAGCCTTGCTTCGTGTAACCATAGTTTGGGTTGTCCTTTCTTAGATGCATAACTTTGCACTTGTCCACATTAAATTTCATCTGACATTTGAACATCCAGTCTTCCAATTTATCAAGGTCCTCTTGTAATTTTCACAATCCTCTTGGGTTTTAACTTTGAATAATTTTGTGTCATCTGCAAATTTGATTACCTCACTTGTTATTCCCATTTTCAGGTCATAACTGCTCAGCAGTTACCTAGCAGATACACTGAAAGTGCAGAGAACATGGTCAGGCAGCATCATGGATGCAGCTAATGCCACCCATTGAGGTCTGCAATTGTTACCGATTGTTGCCACGTGTTGTTGAAGCCTGTGGCAACCACGCATTGCAGACACGCCCACTCTCCACTCAGATCCCGCCCATCCCTGCAGATAACGCACTTTCTGCAAATAGCAGAGAAAATCGCTGTATTATATGCAGTTCCCTCACGTTAACTGCTACCGTGGTCAGAGAGCATGTGCTACCTGCCACATTATACCTAACACGGTTTAGTAAACATGCTTAGTGCCTTTAGACTTATAAGTTTACCCATACTTTAGGAGGCATTCCTGGGGCTGGAAATGGAGAGCTGTTTTATCTCCAGGAACAAGCAGGAATGAGTCTTCACATATGGGTATCGTCGGTACCGACGGAGCCTGCGCGGGAACGCTCCCCAGCCTCCAATCAGAAAGCCTTTGGGAGCATCCCACAGCGCCTGCGTGCTGCCTTCCCGCCTTTCCCAACTGTCTCTCCTCAGTTCTTCTTTTTCCACGGAGCCAGCAGGTCGTGTTCCTGTCACCGCAGAAGAATTTCTTTATTTTTCTTTATTTCTTTTGTGTTGCGTCTGCCTTCTTCGACACTCTACCGGTACCGCTGGTCTTTCTTTTCTTTTCTTTAAAAAAAAAAAAGAACTCTCTCTTCAGGTGCACTTGCCTTTTGGGCCTTAGGCCCAAAACCTTTTTTTCCTTAACATGGAAAAGCCTGTCTCAGGGTTTAAAAAGTGCACAAAATGTGGCGGTACCATTTCCGTCATCGACACCCACGACTGGTGTCTAAAATGTTTAGGTCCTGACCATTCCATTACAGATTGTATGTCCTGTTCCATGATGTCTAAAAGAGGTCGGCAGAATCGAGCTGCTAAGCTCAGTACCCTGTTTCCCTCTGATGCGGCTTCGGTGATATCGACGTCTTCCAGGGCTTCTTCTTCCTCACATGGATCTCAGGTAACTGAACATAAATCCAGCCGGTCCTCGAAGGGTAGATCTCCTTCTAAGCATCGAGATGCCTCTGGCGTTGCCCTCGAGGATTCTGCACCGGCAAAATTACCCCGGCGGGAGGCTTCAGCCTCTAAAGCATCATCATCGGGGTTCCAGGATGATCTCGATGGCGTGGCCTCAACAGATCACCTGGTGCCATGCTCTTGGGTACCGGTGGCTTCCACCGGTACCGACTTCTAAGCATTGGCGGCATCGATGGATCAGAGGATTCTGTCCATGGAACGCAGTCTGGCGGCTTTCCTTGTGGCATCGACGCCCCTGGTACCGCAACAGACTACTTCACCGGTACCGGCTCCAGCACCGCCATCGGTACCGATCCCGGTTCCGGTGGCATCGACATCGGCTTCGGTGTCCGCTATGCCTGTACTCTGTCCTCTGAAGCCCTCCGGTACCGATACCCCGGTACCGGTTATATCTGATACCGATCCCGGTCGGTACGGGTATCGGGCTTTGCAAGAGCATCCGGACAGACGATACTTCGATTCCTCTGAAGACTCTGAGGATTCTGAAGAGTCTGTCGATGCAGTGATGCTTCTTCCACAGGAGGAGTCCTCTCCTAAACGAAGGATGTCTCCTCCAGAGGACTTGTCTTTTCAAGACTTCATCAGGGAGGTGGCTCGGGGCCTATCCATCACGGTGGCCCCTGAGACAGAACCCAGAGCCAAGGAGTTAGATATTTTTCAATATCCTAAAACTCCTCAGGAGGCAGCAACCTTGCCTATTCATGAGATTTTGTATGATCTCATGTTGAGGATGTGGGAATCACCTCTTACCACCTCTCCTCATTCTCGCAGGTTAGATACCATGTATCGTGTCCCTCCTTGTCCTGGTTTCCATAAAACTCAGCTCCCTCACCACTCTATTGTGGTTGAGTCTGCTATGAGAAAGATTAGAAGTGATAAAAGACATGCCTTTAATCCTCCAGGACGTGAATGTAGAACCCTGGATGCTTTTGGACGTAGAGTCTTCCAAGCTTCCATGCTTGCTGCGAGAATTAATTCCTATAGTCTTTACATGGGAATGTTCCTAAAAGAAGTCACTGATCATTTGCAGACTTTAAGTCCTTTCATTTCTGAAGATAAAAGACAGGACTTTCTCACTTGGCTCAAACATGCCCAAGATATCTCCAAATTCTCTAATCGTGCAGCTTTTGACTCCTTTGAATGTGTAAGCAGAGCCTCAGCTATTGCCATAGGTGCACGTAGAATTGCTTGGTTTCAAGCATCTGATTTGGAGATCTGGGTACAAGATGAATTGGGAAATATCCCTTGTACAGGTGAAAACCTGTTTGGTAAAGATTGGCAAGCAAAGGCCAATCAGATGGATGCTGAAAATTCTGCCTTGGATAGACTATCCAAGTCTACAGCTGCTCCTGTTAAGAAAAGATTGTTCAAGAAAGCACCTTTTTCTAAAAAGGGAAGATTTTATCCTGCTTATGGTCAGCGGGCATCTTCTGGTGCTCTGAGAAGGGTCTTAACCCCCTTGCCATTCCTCTGGAATCTTTGCTGGAGTATCTCCTCCATCTGTCTAATGCAGGCCTTAAGACAAATTTAGTAAGGGTCCATTTGAGTGCTATTGCAGCTTTCCTTAAGCCTCTAAATGGAAAACCTATTTCCTCTCATCCTCTTGTAACAAGGTTTATGAGAGTCCTCCTTTTAACAAAGCCTCCCATTCGACCACCTCCGGTGGCATGGGACTTGAACCTGGTTCTTGGTCAGCTTATGAAGCCGCCTTTTGAACCTTTGGCTACTACCTCCTTGAAATACCTTTCTTGGAAGGTTATCTTTCTCATTGCAATCACATCAGCATTTCGTATTAGTGAATTGCAAGCACTTGTAGCTAATCCACCTTATACAAGGTTCCATCATGACAAGGTAGTCCTTAGGACTCATCCACATTTTATGCCTAAGGTGGTCTCGCCTTTTCACCTCAACCAGGAGGTCTACCTACCTGTCTTTTTTCCAGGACCTCATGCATCAAGTGCAGAGAGGAATCTTCATACCCTGGACTGTAAAAGAGCTCTGGCTTTTTACTTGCAGAGGACTCAAGAACATAGAAAGTCCTCTCAACTCTTTGTTGCCTTTGATCCTTCTCCAAAAGAACACTATCTAACTGGATTGCCCAGTGTATTTCTTTCGCCTATCAGAGTAAGAACCTTTTCTGGAGGGCCATGTCACAGCTCACAATGTGAGAGCCATGGCAGCCTCAATGGCTCATCTGAACTCTGTGTCACAGCCTATTACTGCTTGGACAAGGACTCCCGCCGGGATGCCTTGTTTGGTCAGGCTGTTCTCAAACACCTGTTCCATACCTAATCAACTCCTACCCACCATCCCTGATGGGATGCCAGAGATCCATGAGAGGAACTGCAGCCCTTCTTAGGGACACACAGCTTCTGGGATCTCTCCCTGGCATCTAAAGCTAGGGAGTCCCCATATGTGAAGACTCATTCCTGCTTGTTCCTGGAGATAGCACAGTTACTTACCTGTAACAGGTGATCTCTGGGAACAGCAGGAATAAGTCTTCACAACCCACCCACCTTCCCTAGGAGTTGTATCTCGCTATCTATCTTTCCTTTCCCTCTCTCTCTCTCTCTTTGTCTCAGCTTTAAAACTCAACTGAGGAGAGACAGTTGGGAAAGGCGGGAAGGCAGCACGCAGGCGCTGTGGGATGCTCCCAAAGGCTTTCTGATTGGACGCTGGGGAGCGTTCCCGCGCAGGCTCCGTCGGTACCGACGATACCCATATGTGAAGACTTATTCCTGCTGTTCCCAGAGATCACCTGTTACAGGTAAGTAACTGTGCTTTATTTACGTGCATGTATTTGAATTTTCAAAAGTATGCACGGTTTTCCTTCAAGAAAGTATCAGGTATAAGTGTAGTATCAGTAACAAGTATAAGTGTAGTTTTCATGGGGTAATTTTCAAAATCAAAGCACATACACATTTCTTCTTTATTTGAAAATCTACAGAGTGAAAAATATGCATGAATCTTTCACAAGTGTGGGAAGTTATAAAGTTACCCACAGATGGAGGGTGAGTCACAAACTGCAGTAAATTTTAATGTGAAAAAACACATTATTTTATGAAAAGCCCCCACTGAATGAAATGGGATGTTTTAAAAACAACCACAGGATTTCCATGCTAAACACTTATGATAGCTTACTGAGGGAGGAAGTTGAATATCAAAATACATGATAACCGCCTCAAGAACTGTTTTGTTATGATAAAATTTATGGAAAAATCATCTTAGTTTTTATTTTGCTTGCAGCATCTGAATCCGTGTATGTGGTCTCACTACCTTCAATGAATAAGCAAGGACAAAGTCAACCTGTGCAGAGGGCACCAGTAACCAAGCGGAAAATCCCTGGTATGTGGCTGTAATCTTCAAAGACAAACAGGAAAGAAACACATAGTGAAACAGTGCTTGCACGATAGGCGAGGTCAGTTACGCCCATGCAAAGTATGACGTTGAAAACAAGGAACAATACTGGAATCTGTTGATCAAATGACAAGAGAGTGAATTGTTAAAATATTGAATGTTGTAATATTATTGTTGGGATCTTTTGAGGGTCAAGTTCCTTTTTAATTTAAAAAGGTATCCCTTTAATTGTATCTAAATTCTGATAATATTGTAAGTTGCCTTGAAGATTGTTTAGAAAGATGGGTTAGAAATCCAAAATAGCATTATTATTCTTATACAGTAACCTAGGCACTCGCAGCTGAACCACGCTGCACCCATCACCAAAAAAGACTATAGCCACTCAGTATGTGGCAACTTAATGGCCACGGCTTTATTCCACTTACACCACACTCTGCTACCCAGCTAGTCAGTATCGATCTAGTCATGATGAGGTCCCACTAAACCCTGTGGCATTCCCTCCCCTTCCCTCCCTGCCCTACACAGCTGGTGGTGGCACAGAGCTGTGCCCCGCGGAGCTCACGGTGGTGCCACACTCAAGCTTCCATACCTATCCCTCCCCTTTCCCTGCCTAACACCTCTCCTCTGACCAAACCCGGGAGAAACTGCCTCGATAAAACCCCGCTGTAAGCGGTGACAGTCTCAAGCTTATCACCACTCCCCCACTCAAGCTGCAGCGCCGTTGCCATTATATGAAGCTTCCAAAACATCCTAAACTGCACTCAAAAGTATATCTAACCCTGTGTCTGACAGATGGACCCCATCGTGACAGTAAAGCCCTGGACAGTCAGTTGTCTACAAATCATGACATAGCACCCAACTCCCTAGTGAAATGACCAACCTAGCCATCTCGACACTAACCCGCCTCTGCAGTCTATTGATCGCTTTAGGCCACAGAGCATCCCTCCACACCAAACGAGGAATGATCTGTGACCATACCAGCCAGGTATTTGGAAAAGAACACCTCACCATCACCATATCACTTTTCATTTGATGAATTAAGTCAACACCCTTCACAGAGCACAGATCTTTCTCTCCCAAATGGATGAAAATCAGCTGAGGGGAAGAGAAGCATCTTGCAAGAGCGATTGAATGATCATGCCTTGAATTCCCAGCCAGTGGATCCAATCACTGCCAGTCCCAAATGCACTCCCCATGGGGATTCTGCAGCTCTCTCCTGAGCCCAAAAGATGAAGGAATACCTGCACAGTCATACACAGACCTCTGGAGGCAGGATACCTGTAACAGACACTGGCAAGAAAATACAACAGAGCCTTTTCTCACATAGCCCCAACTATATGGAATTCCCTCCCAGAGGAGCTACGAACACTAACTGAGATCATGCAACTCCGCAAAAAATTGAAAACTTATCTATTCACCAAACACTATAACAACATAGATAATCCCTCACCCGCTTTAGAGAAAGGCTAAACAGGTACCTGACTGCTTTAAATAAAAACCCTTTCACTTACACAGATAGCACACTTAGGCAAATTTTTGATGACCCCACCTCTCATGTCCTTTCACTTCCATATGTATATATATATATATATTTGTATATAGTTTATTCTGTTCAGTAGTGTCTCACATTGTTTAGACAATATATTCTGTCTAGTTAATCACCTTGTTCTTCAATACATATACTGTTTTGTTAATCATTATACTTATAATATGACGTTCCTTGTAAAACAAACTTGCTTTGTTAATTGTTGTTCACTGTAAACCGCAACTGAACTCTGGAAGATGCGGTATATAAATGTGTATAAATAAATAAAATAAATAAACATGTCAGCCATCCACCTCGCCTTAACGCACATAACATAGATAACTATTGGAACACCAGCACCCCACTTTCAGAATCAAGGCCTGTGAACCCCCCTGCCCCGGGCAGCCACAAACATTGCCTCTCCAATGCGGAAGGAATGGATCTCAAACTGCATTGGGTCAAACCTGGCCCTCACCAGGCTCCTTATTAACATAGCCACTGCAATCGACCCACCGACAACTACATTCATATGAGATCTAAATGTAGATAGTGTGTATGTTTGTATGTCTGACCCCCTTTCCTGTTAAATGTATCCCTACAGTCTGTGTTAACCACTTTGATTGAAGGATAAGGTGGTATACAAATCTGGCTAAATAAATAAATAAAATAGCCACATACAATCGCTTTGTGCACTAGTAACATAGTCAGTAAAGTGTGCTACCAGGTAGCATGGGGTTCAGCGCCCACCAAATGTGCTGTGGTAATAAGTATCCACACAAAACAAATACCCTTTATACCACCAAAAATACAAATACTGAAACATTCACAAACCTAACTTCAAAAATTATTCAATTTACATTAGGGTATAGATTTAAGACTGTGGTAAAAAGTGCCATGTGCTGAAAATGCAGCCGTGCTAAAAATCCTGCACTACTTGAGCAACGCGGGTTGGGACAGAGAACGGACACTTCTTGGGTGGAGTGTCCACATCAGGGTTAGCATGCACATTATTGGCATCTGCTCCCCATTGGTGACTATATGCATGGGTATACATATCGTCACCTCACTGGTGGCGTTAACTGCATCCACGTTGCTCGTGCTCAAGACAGCTAGCATGGGAGCAGCATAATACCCACGCTAGTAATATGGGGACATGCCGAGCACGCCTCAACCTATTAGCGCCATCCCTGCATTTGTTTTTGGCATCAACCACATGCTAGTCGTGCACCTTTTAGCAAACATGCCCCATAAAGCTCTAGTGCTCATATAGTGCGCGCAATGAAGATGAAAGTGTGAAACAAAAACACCTGAAAATAGGAGGACAATTTTGAAAAACTCCAAAATCAATTGAAAGTTTGTTGGCTGTGCACATCCCTAATTATTGTTGTTATTGTTTTTAACCATATGTTGGCCATACTACATCTCCTCAAGATGCGTGGATACAATTGATATGCTTAATAATTAATTAATTTATTTATTTAACCAGTTTTATATACCACCTTAACCTTCAATCAAAGTGGTTTACAATATAACTTAACAGCATACATTTAAACAGGTGTATGAATGGGGGAGGGGGTAGTTAGGGGTAAAATTATATACATATACAAACTATTTACAGCTTGCTCTTTTATGATTGTGCATGTGGTCTGTGATTAGCTTGTGAACGATTGTGTCTGCTGCGTGTAATAGATTGTTATGTGTCCGAAGTACTTTGTGAACAAGAGGATCTTGAGCGTCTTGCGGAAATCCTTGATGTCTTTCATGGCTCTCATTCCTTTGGGAAGGGAATTCCATAAGATAGGTGCTGTGAGTGAAGGCGCTTTTCTGGATGTGGTGTAATTGGTTCTTTGATATCCTGCGGGTGTGACAAGCATGTTTTCCTTGTTGTTTCGCCTGGGTCTTGCACTTGAGTTTCTGATTACTATGGTCTGCAGCACATCTGCTGAACAGTAGCAAATGATTTTAAATATGTTTAACCTTGTCTTGAACCGTTCTCGGGCGTGGATTGGCAGCCAGCGTAGTTGTTGGAGTATAGGCGTGATGTGCTCATTTTTGGCAGTGCTTGTGATGATTCGTGCTGCCATATTCTGCACCAGTTGGAGTGGATGGATGGTCTGTTTGAGGAGACCTTGGTAAAGTGAATTTCCATAATCCAGTATCGGCGTGATAATGGCCTGGCAAACTGAGCGGAAATGATCCTGGCTTAGGACTCGTTTGGGTCTCCTAATGAGCTTTAATTTGTGGTAAGCTTTTGCAGCAGTTTTGTTGATGTGTGCCTGGAGGTTAAAGTTCTTGTCCAGGGTAATGCCCAGGTGTCCTACTTCATCCTTTACCCTTATTGTCTTTTGCAGGATGTTGATTGTTTGTGATGGGTTGAAGGTGTTGCTTCTGGAGATGAAAAGCGCTTCTGTCTTGTCATAGTTAATCATCAGGTTGTTGTTGGTAAGCCAGATGTTCATGCCTTCAAGCATTTAGTTATAGGTGTTAGGTCAGGTGCATGTAGGTCGTTGGGGTATAGACCATGATATCATCTGCATATATATGGTAATACATCTTGTGACATTTGATGATGTTGCAGATGGGCTGTATGTATACGTTAAAGAGTATAGATGAGAATGCAGATCCCTGAGGGATGCCATTTGTTATGGAGAACAGTGTTGATATGTTATCACCGCATTTGACTTGCTGCATTCGGTTGTTTGGGTATGAGCTGAACCATTTTATGGTGCTGTTTCGAAGCCCAATCGCTTGGAGACATATCACTGTGTTGTGGGATATCATAACAAAGGCAGCTGAAATGTCCATAAAGATTAGAAGGAACCCATTCCTGATGTTATCAATGCCCTTTATTGCGTTGTCGAAGAGGGAGGTTAACAGCGTTTCTATGTTATGATGTGGCGTGAAACCATGTTGGTGGGTGTCAAGGGGTGCGTTCAAGTTGATGTGGTCCTGCAGTTGCTTTTGCACAGCCTTTTCAATGATTTTTGCAATGAATGGTAGGCTGGAGAATGGGCGATATGATTTTGGGTCAGTTGCATTTAGCATGGTGCTTTTAAGGAATGGGCGTTATCGTTGCTTGTTTGAGTGAGTAAGGCATGTATCCTTGCTGAAGGGACATCTTTACGATCTTGTGGAGATACTGACTGAGCTGATCCTTTGAGGATTTGTATCTATGCCACCGGTCATGGGTTGGCCGGTGAGGTTGTCGTGTTCAGAGTATCCAATACGTGTTCAGAGTATCCAATATGTGTTCTATTTGTTGTACTGAGGGCATAGTGAAGTCATCCCAGGTTTGTTGGAGCTCCGACACTGACAAGTTATTCATTGTGGGGGAGGAGTTCTGTGTGAGACTGGTTTGTTTATTCATAAGAACATAAGATATGCCATACTGGGTCAGACCAAGGTCCATCAAGCCCAGTATTCTGTTTCCAACAGTGGCCAATCTAGGTCATATGTACCTAGCAGTTTCCCCAAGGGACACAGGTTCCACAATGCTTGTATTGGTTCAAGCATTGATATCCTGGATCCCTTCTTAATAATGGTTTATGGACCTTTCCTCCAGGAACTTGTCCAAACCTTTTTTTAAACCCAGCTACACTAACAGCCTTTACTACATCCTCCGGTAACAAATTCCAGAGTTTGATTACACGTTGAGTGAAAAAATATTTCTTTTATTAGTCTTAAATAGTTTACCCTGTAGCTTCATTGCATGTCCCCTAGTCTTTCTATATTCTGATAAGGTAAACAATCAATCTACGTTTACCCGTTCCACTCTGTTCATTAATTTATAGACTTCTATCATATCTCCCCTCAGCCGTCTCTTTTCCAGGTTAAAGAGCCCTAACCTTTTAAGCCTTTCTTCATAGGAGTATCCTTCCATCCCCTTTACCATTTTGGTGGCTCTTCTCTGAACCTTTTCTAAAATCGCTATATCCTTTTTAAGATACGGCGACCAGAATTGCACACAATATTCAAGGTGCGGTCTCACCATGGAATGATACAGAGGCATTATAATATCTTTTGTTTTATTTTCCATTCCTTTCCTTATCATACCTAGCATTCTATTTGCTCTCTTGGCCGCCGCTGCACACTGGGCCGAGGGTTTTAACATGGTATCCACAATGACGCCTAAATCTTTTTCCTGGGTTGTGGTTCCTAATGTGGAACCTTGCATCGTGTAACCGTAGTTTGGGTTGTTCTTCCCTAGGTGCATAACCTTGCACTTGTCCACATTAAATTTCATCTGCCATTTTGATGCCCAGTCTTCCAATTTATCAAGATCCTCTTGCAGTTTTCCACAATCCTCTTGGGTTTTAACAACTTTAAATAGTTTTGTGTCATCTGCAAATTTGATAACCTCACTCGTTATTCCACTTTCCAGGTCATTTATGAATATGTCAAAAAGCAGCGGACCCAGCACAGATCCCTGGGGTACACCACTATTCACCTTTCTCCATTGGGAAAATTGGCCATTTAGCCCTACCCTCTGCTTTCTATCTTTTAACCAGTTCCTGATCCACAATAGTACACTGCCTCCTATTCCATGACTCTTTAGTTTTGCCAAACGTCTCTCATGAGGGACCTTGTCAAAGGCTTTCTGAAAGTCCAGATACACAATATCAACCGACTCACCTTTGTCCACCTGATTATTCACTCCTTCAAAAAAACATAACAGATTAGTAAGACAAGATCTTCCTTGTCTAAAGCCATGTTGGCTGTCTCCCATTAGGTCATGACTATCTACATGCTGAGTAATTTTATTCTTTATGATGGTTTCTACCATTTTTCCTGGTACTCATTAAGTAGTCTTCAATATCCAGAGGGTGTATGTGCTGGACATTTAGCTGTGCAGTGTCTCTGGTGAGCTTCTGTACTATGCTATATAGTTCTCTTGGTCTGTTCGCTGACTTCATGATAATATTGGTATGGTATTGTTGCTTGTATCTGTTAATCAGGTCATTGTATTAAAAACGCTGTTTTTAAAAATGATGTTGTTAAAAAATGCAAATTCATACATTTGGGCTGCAGCAATCCAAGGGAGCAATATAGTATAGGGGGTGAAGTACTTTTGTCCACTAAAGAAGAGCGGGACCTAGGCGTGGTTGTGTCTGATGATGTTGCGATGATCAGACCGTATGTCCACTGTAATGCACGTCATTTTATCCATTGAATTCCATGTATATATATATATGGTGTCTGTGAAAAAATTCAGGTCTGAAATTGTTAAAGTAGCTAAACAGGTAGAAAAGGTGACAGCAAAAGCTAGAAGGATGCTTGGGTGCATACGGAGAGGAATGGCTAGCAGAAAAAAAGGAGGTGATAGTGCCTCTGTATAAGTCTTTGGTGAGACCTCATTTGGAGTATAGTGTGCAGTTCTGGAGACCGCACCTTCAAAAGGATATAAACAGGATGGAGTCAGTACAGAGGGTGGCTACTAAAATGGTTAGTGGTCTTCATTATAAAGCATATGAGGAAAGACTTAAGGATCTTAATATGTACACCTTAGAGGAAAGGCGGGATAGAGGTGATATGATTGAGATGTTTAAATACCTCCGTGGCATAAATGCACAGGGGGAAAGTCTCTTTCAGTTGAAAGCAAGTTCTGCTATGAGGGGACATAGGATGAGAGTGAAGGGGGATAGATTCAGGAGTGATATGTAGAAATATTTATTTACAGAAAGAGTGGTGGATCCATGGCATAGTCTCCCAGTGGAGGTGGTAGAGATGAGGACAGTATCTGAATTCAAAGAAGCATGGAACAAACACAGAGGATCTCTAAAGGAAAAAAGGGGACTGTTGTAGTTGTTGATATGGAAGGACAGACTAGATAGGCCATGTGGTCTTTTTCTGTCATCATATTTCTATGTTTCCATGTGTCTATGTTTCTAGCTGTTTGGTTCTATATCGGTGAATGGTATCCTGTGTCTTGTCATGCCTCCATTTCCTTTCAAGCTTCCTTAGCACTCACTTTGCTTCTCTGATTGCGCTGGAGTACCAGGGAGTGTTGGTTCTCGTGTGTGTGTGTGTGTGTGTGTGTGTGTGTGTGTGTGTGTGTGTGTGTGTGTGTGTGAGTGTGTGTGTGTGTGTGTGTGTGTGTGTGCGCGAGTTCCCTTCTTGAGGCTGAGGCTGCTTTGGATATTATGAGGTTCCAATTGTCAGTGGTTTTGTCGAGGTCATCCAGTCCTTGTTGGTGTCCTGGGGTTATTTCCTTTAAGAATGTTTCTTTGTGAAAGACTCTGAATCTTCTGCCCCTACTTTCTTCTTCTTGGTGGCTAGTGGGGCTGTTGATTTGCATTGAGAATGTTAACACATGGTGGTCTGACTATGGTACTGATGTGATTGTTGGGGCTGTGGTCTGGTCTCGTTCTAGTAGATGCTTTGGTATAAAGATGAGATCCGGAGTTGTTCCATGTTGATGTGTGGATGCATCAATTATTTGGATGTATTGTAGGGATTTCATAGCTTTGAGGAACGCTTTCGCCTCTTTGTTGGGTGTGGAGCTTAAGCTGTGGTCTCCTTCAAAGATTGTCTCCAGTATTGCGGATAGCTCAATGGATTTAGCATTAGGTGGTCTGTAAGTCAAGCATATACTAAGATATTTGTTGGATATGGTGATTGTGCTTGTATCCGTTGAGTGATTTGTGGAGATCATTTTAAATTTGTACTGATTTCTAGCCAGGATTAGAATGTCTAACCCAGGCAAAGAAAGCTGTCCATATATGGATGAAATTTGGAAGCCACTTCTGGATTGTTTTGGAAGGACAGACATTTCAGTCTGAGTAATTCAAAATAATCTAATTTGGAAAATATCATGTTTTCTTTTATTTTTTAATTAATTTATTATTTAGGAGGTCAGTTTGGAAGGTTTGCATGGTATTTACACGTATAAATAATAATTTAGTCACTATTTAAATATTGAATTCTGCAGCATGCACTATTTTGAAGGGGGGGCATGGATTTGGTAGTCCAGCAAAGCATGCTCCGAGGGGATGTGAATGTCAGGTAACTGCTCGTTTGCACCATAAGAACATAAGAAATGCCATCTGGGTCAGACCAGGGTCCATCAAGCCCAATATCCTGTTTCCAACAGTGGCCGATCCAGGTCACAAGTACCTGGCAGGTTCCCAAAAAGGTACATAGATTACACGTTGCTTACCCCAGGTCCTCTTCAATAATGGTTATAGACCTTTCCTCCAGGAACTTGTTCAAATCTGTTTTAAACCCAGCTATACTAACAGCTTTCACTACATTCTCCGGTAACGAATTCCAGAGTTGGATTACGGGTTGAATGAAAAAATATTTTCTCTTATTAGTCTTAAAAGGGGTTACATTGTAACTTCATTGTGTGCCCCCTAATCTTTCTACTTTTTGATGGCGTAAACAACTCATCTATGTCTACCTGTTCCACTCCATTCATTAATTTATAGACCTATATCATATCTCCCCTCAGCTGTATCTTTTCCAGGTTGAAGAGCCCTAACCCTTTTAGCCTCTCTTCATAGGGGTATCCTTCCATCCTCTTTACCATTTTGGTGGCTCTTCACTGTACCTTTTCTAATTCTTCTATATCCTTTTTAAGATATGGTGACCAGAACTGCACACAATATTCAAGGTGAGGTTGCAGGGGCATTATAATATTCTTGGTTTTATTCTCCATTCCTTTTCTTATGATTCATAGCATTCTATATTTGACAATTTAAATTTTATTTTATTTCATTTATTTATTTATTAGGACTTATTAACCGCCTTTATGAAGAGATTTTCCCAAGGTGGTGTTCAGCAAGTCTCCCCTGACATAGAGAATTTACATTCTATAAGCAGCATAACAATAGCAAAATGACCCCACGTCAGTATAATAGACAATTAGAATAGTAATATTAACTTGGAAGCATAGAAACAAAGAAATATAGAAATATGATGACAGAAAAAGACCACATTGCCTATCTAGTCTGTCCTTCCATATCAACAACTACAACAGTACCCTTTTACCTTTAGAGATCCTCTGTGTTTATCCCATGCTTTTTTGAATTCAGTTACTGTCCTCATCTCTACCACCTCCACTGGGAGACTATTCGACGGATCCACTACTCTTTCCGTAAAGAAATATTTCTGCATATCACTCCTGAATCTATCTCCCTTCACCCTCATCCCATGTCCCCTCATAGCAGAACTTGCTTTCAATTGAAAGAGGCTCTCTCCCTGAACATTTATGCCATGGAGGTATTTAAACATCTCAATCATATCACCTCTATCCCGCCTTTCCTCTAAGGTGTACATATTAAGATCCTTCAGTCTGTCCTCATATGCTTTATAATGAAGAGCACTAATCATTTTAGTAGCCTTCACTAACTTGGAGAAAGACAATAATCTGATACAATGTCAGTAATGTACACCTTGAAACAGCTAGTAGACAATTCAAATAACAACATTTGATGCAAAGAAGAACTAGAAAAGGGGACTGCTACTTCTGGAGAGAGATCTGCAATTGTATTACTTCTGGGATTTTTTCTAAATCTTGGTGAAAAAGGAATTCTTTAGATTAAAGCTGATTAATCTGTGAACCCAGTGTATTTGTTAAATCAAGCAGGGCCTAGTAGCAGCAAAGAGTTTCAGTTTAAATTTAAAACACAGAGGACAGCTTTCTGGTTAAATTTAGAACCCAGCAGAGAGCTTCCAGTTTAAAGTTAATAGTCAACCAGGGCCTAGTAGCACCAAAGAGCTCTAATTTAAATCAAATCAGAATATAACTTAGCATAAAAGGCAAAATGGGGTCAGTATTCCTTGAGCAATAAATTATTTCTAGAGACCCTTACAAAGAGGCCTTCTACATAGGGGGCAAGAGACCTGTGAAATTTTTTATATAGGTGTTAAAGCCAGGCAACAGATCAAAAGGCCATTTTGAAAGACTCCCACCTTCCAGCAAGGACAGTGTTAATCATTCAGGAATTGGTCACAGCTTACCTCAGAAGCACTGGCATAAATAGTTCATCCAAAGTGCTGTGCTACTCTCATTCTTGAAGGACTAGAAAAGGGGACTGCTACTTCTGGAGAGAGATCTGCAATTGTAAGTATTACTTCTGGAACTTTTTCTAAATCTTTGTGAAAAAAGAATTCTTTAGATTAAAGCTGATTAATCTGTGAACCCAGTGTATTTATTAAATCAAGCAGGGCCTAGTAGCAGCAAAGAGTTTCAGTTTAAATTTAAAACACAGAGGAGAGCTTTCTGGTTAACTTTAGAACCCAGCAGAGAGCTTCCAGTTTAAATTCAATAGTCGGTCAGGGCCTAGTTTACTTACATTTAAAACACAGAGGAGAGCTTTCTGGTTAAATTTAGAACCCAAGACTACCTCTATCCAAGGAAGGGCTGTGGGACTCCCTCTGGAAATTGGTCACAGATTACCTTAGAAGCACAGGAGAGGGTACTGTTTAGCAGCCAGCTTTTAATAAGTCTTTTTGATTGGGTGTTGTTTAAAAATACTATCTTGGAAGCCCAGACCAGCTGTATTCCACGCTTTAAGAAAAGTGGAAGGAAGTCCAAAAAACTGCCAGCATGGTTTAAAGGTGAGGTCAGAGAGGCTGTTGTTGCCAAAAAAGCATCTGTCAGGAAATGGAAAAAAGAGCCAAATAACAAAAACTGGAAACAGCACAAGCACTGGCAAGTTAAATGCAAGGCATTGATAAGGCAGGCAAAGAGAGAATTTGAGAAGAAACTTGCTGTGGAAGCAAAAACGCATAATAAAGACTTTTTCAAGTACATTCGTAGCAAAAAACCTGTAAGAGAGTCAGTTGGTCCATTAGATGATAGAGGGATAAAAGGGGCAGTAAAAGGGGACAAGGCTATAGCAGAGAGACTGAATTAATTCTTTGCTTTGGTCTTTACTGAGGAAGATGTAGGGATGTTACCTATGACTGAAGTGGTATTTAAAGGTGATACTGCAGAAGAATTGAAAGAAATATCGATACACCGGGAAGATGTATTACAACTATTTGATAAACTGAAGAGTAGCAAATCACCTGGACCGGATGGTATACATCAAAAGGTGTTGAAAGAACTGAAATATAAGATTGCAGACATGCTATTAGTAATCTGTGAACTATCATTAAAATCATCTCTAATACCTGAAGATCTGAGGATCACCAATGTAAGGCCAATTTTTAAAAAGGGTTCCAGGGGTGATCCGGGAAACTACAGACCGGTGAGCCAGGAAAAATGGTAGAAACCATCATAAAGAACAAAATTACTCAGCATGTAGATAGTCATGACCTAATGGGAGACAGCCAACATGGCTTTAGACAAGGATGATCTTGTCTTAGTAATTTGATATGTTTTATTTGAAGGCGTGAATAAACAGGTAGACATAGGTGAGTAGGTTGATATAGTGTATTTGGACTTTCAGAAAGCCTTTGGCAAAGTCCGTCATCAGAGACTTTTGGCAAAGCTAAAGAGTCATAGGATAGGAGGCAGTGTACTGTTGTGGATCAGGAACTGGTTAAAAGATAGAAAGCAGAGAGTAGGGCTAAATGGCAGTAATGCCTTATATCATCATGAGAACTTTGATAAGTATAGGGCACAAGAGCATGTATATCATTAGAGCAGGGATTCTCAACCCAGTGCTGGGTGCACACCTAGCCAATCAGGTTTCAGGATAACCACAGTGAATATGCATGAGAGAGATTTATATTCAATGGAGGCAGTGCATGCAAATCTCTCATGCATATTTACTGTGGTTATTCTGAAAACCTGAATGGCTGGATGTGTCCCAAAGACTGAGTTGAGAACTACTGCGCTAGAGAATGCTTTGACTTAGCCCTGAACACTGAGAGGCATGTTTAATAAAGGCTTTAACATGTATCAATGAAGTCTATGCACTTTAAGTGCCCATAACCCTTTTATTTCTGTTAATTTCATTAACACACACTAACATTTAGTAAACATGCTCCTGAGTTGATTTAGCTGAGTATACTGCAGCTACAGCTGAATTAACCATAAACATTCTTGACTTATTGCAATGATTTATTTATTTAACTAGGCTTATATACCACTTTTTATTTTACCAGTCAAAGCAGTGTATTTCTAGATACTGTTTACATATTTTTCCCCTTGTCCCCAAAGGGGCTCACAATCTTGGTTTTGTACCTGAGGCAACAGAGGGTTAAATGACTTGCCTAAGGAGCACCTGTGATACTTGAAACCCAAGTTCTTCCAGCCCAAGGTTATTGCCCTCTAGTGGGATTCAAACCAGTGGCCCTCCAGCCTGAAGTTACTTGCCCCAACCACTAGGCCACTCCTCCCTGTTGTGTGATGCAATAATTCACCTCAGTGTTGAAGTTGAGGAATGTCTGTTATGACCATAGAAAATGTGTAGAGATGTCAAAGATTTTCAAAAAATGATTCAATAGAAATGTAGAGATTTTTTGGAAACTCAAAAAAAAAATCCAAGAAAATCTGCTAGATTTGAATCAGAAAACTTAATCCATTGGACTTCCAAGTTTGACAAACATGCAGTCAAGTTCAAGTAGATTAAAATGTCCGAGGTAAATTGTCTGTAGAAGAGTCACAGAGATTATAAAAAAAGAGTTGCATCTAGAAAGTGCTGGTGGAGTTTGTGAAAAACTAGAGGAGAGAATGAGAAAATAAGAGGAAAAAGTGAGAGATTTCCTGTTGTACAGGCAGAGGCCAAATCAGATCTGGGCTCCTCTGGCCCGTCCGGACGTCCAGAATCTGGATGGGCCAGAATTGCACCTGATTCTAATCCCGTGAGGGCTACATGTCCCCGTGGGATCAGAATTGGGTATACCTGGTGTGGATGGGCCAGCCGAGCCCTAATTCTTGGCCCCCAGACATCCAGACGCATACCTGGCTAGCCTAGCCAGGCTCTTGCATGGAGCCGTGGTGTCCTGGCATCCTGTTGCCATGGCACCGTGGCTCCATGCAGCAGCCACGATCCCCAGCAGACCCCAAAATAAACCTTTCCCCACCACCTGACCCCTGATTGGGCCTGCCGTGACCAAGGTCGGGCTGTGAGGAATCCCCTTACCTCCTTTTCCCTGCCCAGAGCGAGTGTTGCCTCTCGTCTAAGTGGACTTATTCCACTTTCGAGGTGGAATAAGTTCCTCATCCAAATGACCAACCCCGGATGTATAGGGCCAACCCCGGAATCAGCCCTGTATGTCTGGGGGTAGGGGTCACGCCTCTGGCTCGTCCTCGCTTCTCCCTCGGCCCATCTCCTCCTGCCCCTGTACAGACCTCCCTGCACATTTCTGCTGTAAGTGCAGGGAGCTCTGTGGGTGAAATAAGCACCCTGGCATTCAGTGGGGATGTACGTCCAACCCAGACATATATCACCGCTAAATGTAGGTCAGAATCTACCCCTCTGTGGACAGATTATTTTTGTTTTAGTATTTGCATATGTAATAGAAAGAGGAAGGATACAGGGGTATGGAATCGTGATAGTGAAGAATAAGTAGGGGAATCGGATCAGTGATAATTTTCCCTCAATTGTGACTGATATTTTAAAAGAAACAGCACTACCATTGTTTTTGGGTGTCCATTGCTGTGGGGAAGGAAAGCAGTTGTTGGGTTGAATGGGTAAAACCAGTCAGTGGCACCGGTGATCTAGCAGCAGATGGATAGGATGGAAGAGGTGAAGGAGACCCTGCCTGCTTTTCAAAGATTCTGGACATGAGACTGCTTTTGACTGCAATCAGAGAACAGCCTGCATTCTTCTCTTGTATTTCACTGAAGAGAATGTGGGGGCACCATTTCTAGAGGAGAGGAGAATATGTACTTATGGAGAATACCTACCTTAGGCTACATCTGCCTAAGTTACTGTCTGGTCTGAACTTTGTAACAGATGAAAGTAGAGGAAGACTTTTTGGCATTGCTACATCCGTACCCCCTCCTAGAGCTTCTGCTACTTCTGTATCCAGCATCCATGCCAGTACTGGTGACAAGAGACAGGCTGTTACACCCATCCTAGGTCATCACACAGAGCAGCAGTTTTCAGTGAGGGCCGGAATGTTCTGCATATTCTAAGGTGTCCTGGCCAGCCTGTGGAAATCATATGCTTGAATCAAGAGGAGCTTGCTGGCTCTCTATTTGCTACCAACAGATTATGGATGCACAGCAGCAATGCCTTCTATATGAGAACTTAAGATTCCATATAGGATCAGACCAAGGTACATCAAGTCCAGTATCCTATTTACAATGGCCAATCCAGGTCATAAGTACCTTTTAGGTTCCTAAAAAGGTCACAGATTCCACATTGCTTATCCTAGAATAAGCTGTGGATTTCCTGGGTCCTTTATGGTTTATAGATTTTTCCTCCAGGAACTTGTTCAAACCTTTTTTCAACCCAGCTACACTAACAGTTTTTACTATATCCTCAGATAACGAATTACAGAGTTTGATTATGCATTGAGTGAATTTTCTTCTATTAGTCTTAAATGGGCTACACTGCAGCTTCATTGCATGTCTCCTAGTCTTTCTACTTTTTGATGGTGTAATAATCGATCTATGTTTAGTCGTTCCACTCCATTCATTATTTTATAGACCTCTATCATATCTCCTCTCAGCTGTCTTTTTTCAAAATTGATGAGCTCTAACCTTTTAAGTCTTTCTTCACAGGAGTATTCTGTATTCTTCTATCCTCTTTCCCATTTTGGAAGCTCTTCTTTTTATCTTTTCTAATTCTGCTATATTGTTCTTAAGATATGGTGACCATATATTTAAAGTTCGGTTGCACCATGGAATGGTACAGAGGCATAATAATATCCTTTGTTGTAATCTCTAGGAACAAGCAGGAATGAATCTTCACATATGGGTACGTCGGTACCGACGGAGCCTGCACGGGAATGCTGCCCAGCTTCCAATCAGAAAGCTTTTGGCAGCATCCCTCGCGCCTGCGCAGTGACTTCCTGCCTTCTCCACAGCCTCTCTTCAGTTTTCGTTTTTCCGCGGAGCCGGCAGGACGTCCTCCTGTCACCGCAGAAACCTTTCTTTTTAATTACTTCAATTACTTCAATTACTTTAGTTTTTTGTTTTCTTGTGGTCGCGACTGTATTTCCCGCTCCCACCGGTACCGCCGGTGGATTTTTGACTAAATTCTGAGAAACATTTTCTTCAGTTTTTTGCCTTAACATTTTGGGCCTACTAGGCCTTTTCATTATGGAGCCTTCTTTTCCTAAGAAGTGCATTCGATGTAGAAACACCTGTTTCTTTTTAGACACCAATAGTTGGTGTCTCAACTGTGTGGGTCCTGACCCTTTTTCCCCTGACTTGTCAGGGGATAATTTTGTGAGGAAACCTTCAGTTTTTAGAGTTTCCCTCGATACCATTTTTTCCTCGGCAGTGAGGGTACCCGGTTTCTCTACTTCACAGGATCAGGTAACCCACAAAGAGTCTGTTAAGACTAGTCAATGCTTGAGTGGTATGTCCCATGTCCTTTTCTCAAACAAAATGGAAAAGCCAGCCAGTGGTTTTAAGAAGTGTTCCAAATGTGACAGTACAATTTCAGCCACTGACACCCATGACTGGTGTCTGAAGTGCTTAGGACCAGATCACCAACCATCAGAATGTCTTCTCTGTAGGAAGATGACAAAGAGAGGCCTACAGAACCAAGCTGTGAAACTGGGCACCCTCTTTGCCACCGATCCAATGTCTGTAGCATCGACGTCATCGAGAGCTTCATCTTCCTCTCAAGGATCTCAGGTAACGAAACCTAGGTCTTCATCAAAGACTAGTCGGCCTTCCAAGGGTAGATCTCCTTCTAAGCATCGAGATGCCTTGGGCATTGTCCTGGAGGGGTACACACCGGCCAAACAACCCCGGTGGGAGACCTTACCTCCAAAACCTTAGTGTAGTCCCAGGATGCTCCCAAGGCCTCCACCTCTGGAGAGCTCCTGGTGCCATGCTCAGGGATCATGGCCCGCAACTCAAGTACCGATAACCAAGCATCGGCAACCTCCATGGATCAACGTATCCTAGTCATCGAGCGGAGCTTAGCAGCCTTACTGGCGGCCTCCGTACCAGTAAAGCCTTTACAGTCGATTCCTCAGGCATCGGTACCGACTACGGCACCAAAAGAGCCTGCGTCGACTCTTTTTACCTCTTACTATGCTACCGCCCATGCCGGTCCTCAAATCCATTTCTGGTACCGAGGTTCCGGTACCATAACCTTCAGCTACCGGTTTTGAGCAGTATCGAGTATGTGCAGAGCGCGAACACCCTGCTCGTCTATACTTTGAGTCTGCCGACTCAGATTCATCAGATGACGAATCGGCTAGTACCCGGGAAATAAGAACTCTCCCAGAGGACCCATCTCCTTCCCCACAATGTCGCATGTCCCCTCCAGAGGACATGTCTTTCCAAAACTTTATTCACGATATTGCTTGGGGTATGTCCATAATGGTGACTTCGGAGAAGGAACCTACGGCTGAAGAGCTTGACATCCTTCAATACTGTACAGCCCCAAAGGAAGATGCTACTCTCCTTATTCATCGAATACTTCACGACCTTATGCTTTGTATGTGGGAGACACCTCTAACCATTTCTCCACATACTCAACGACTCGATGCAGTGTACCGGGTACCGGACTATCCTGGCTTCCAGAAGATACAATTACCACACCATTCCATGGTGGTGGAATTGGCAATGAGTCAAATAAAAAGTGCTAAGACATATTCCTCAAACCCTCGAAGCAGAGAATCGAGAACCCTCAACGCTTTTGGTATGTTCCTTAGGGAGGTGGCTAAGGATTTGGAGTTGATGGCTACTCTTCTCCCTGATGACAAGAGAACTGATTATCTCACCCTTGTAAAGCATGCCCAAAATGTTTCAAAATTTGTTAACAGGGCAACTTTTGACTGTTTTGAATGCATTAGCAGAACTTCAGCTGTATACATTGGTGCACGCAGGATTGCTTAGCACCAAACATCTGATCTTGAACAATTGGGTTCAAGATAAGCTAGGTAATATACCTTGCACTGGTCAAAACCTTTTTGGCAAGGACTGGCAGGACAAGGCTTCTCAGCTAAAATATGAGAGCACTACTCTTAATAGACTTTCTAGATCTACTGCCAACCCAGCTAAGAAAAAGGCAGCAAAGAAAATTTTTTTCAATAAGAAAAACAAGTACTATCCTTCTTACACCCCTGTGGTGCACTGTCCAATCCATGCTCCCCAGAAGGGGCAGCAGCAACCAAAACAGCAGAGGAAGGCTTAGACTCCCAGGTCACAGCCACCTCAGCAGACCCAATCTCTTCAGGATCTTTGACTCTTTTCTGGAGAACATAGCCATCCTGCCTCTGGAGATTCCAGATCCTATCCTCATTCCTGGCAGACTTTGTTATTTTGCCCACAGGTGACATCTTGTAACATCAGAGCACTGGACTGTCTCCATAATATGGGAAGGGTACAAACTTCATCTACGAAGTCTACCCCCCAGTCTCCTCCAAGAGAGTTTTGTTCTCAACCCCCTCTCACTGCTCTGTTATTGCAAGAGGTCACCTCCCTTCTCTCACAATAGAGGAGGTGCCACTCTCCCAGCAAGGTCTGGGCTTCTATTCTCCATACTTCCTCATTCCAAAGAAGACAGGAGGATACAGGCCCATTCTGGACCTCAGAGAACTGAACAACTATCTACTTAGCGAGAAATTCAAAATGATCTCCCTAGGTACTCTCCTCCCCTATCTCCAGAGTCAGAACTGGCTCTGTTCTCTAGATGTAAAGGACGTATATACTCACATTCTTATTCACGCAGTGCACAGAAGGTTCCTGTGTTTCCTTTTCCAGGGGAGACATTATCAATACAGAGTCCTGCCTTTTGGCCTTGCCTCTGCCCCAAGAGTCTTTACAAAGTGCATGACAGTGGTAGCTGCATTCCTAATGACTCTAGGGATATTTGGCTTCCCTTACTTAGACGACTGGCTCATTCGAGCAAGCACATCTCTAGAGGCCAATCTTTCCCCCTCATGCACCATGCAGGTGCTGTAACACTTAGGATTTGTAATAAATCTTCCAAAGTCCCAACTCGTTCCCTCTCAAACTCTAGAGTTCATAGGAGCTCTCCTAGACACTCAACAATCAAGGGCTTTTCTGCCCCAAGCCTGCTGTGCTCGACTCATTCAGCTTGCATCTCAAGCATGCCTCAAGACTTTTCTCACTGCTCAAGGAATGCAGCAACTTCTAGGTCATATGGCATCAACAGTACATGCTGTTCCATATGCTCATCTGCATATGCGTGCAGCTCAATGGACCCTGGGTTCCCAGTGGTCTCAGGAATAATGAGTAAGGTAATCAAATTTGCAGATGACACAAAATTGGGTTCCATGTTTGGACCGAAGGCAATGGAGAGTCAAGTGATTTTCTTAAGGTCATAAAGAGCATCAGTGAGAGAAAAATGGCCCGACTGCTGCCTTTTCTGATTCTTAGCTAGCTCCTCCATTGCTAGCTTTCCAGACTACTAGAGTCCCTTCCTTACTAGATGAGGAAGGACCCTTAGTTATCCCAAGTAATTGCATCTTTAAACATTAGTTTGGTAAAGCTATCATCTCTATCCATCTTCTATTGATTCTGACCTTCAGAGCTTTTAAAGCAGGTGGGCTGAGGCACTCATCTTCTTGTGGAACGTGAAGGTCAGCTTAGTTGATCAGTCTTAGAGAAGATAAGATTGATTAAAAGTAGGGATAGAACCAGAGCACACGGTGCTAGATTCCACCTGGTTCCATCTGAACTAGAGAGAAAAGGAGCAAGAAAGAACTAAGTAAAAGAAAAAGTAATTGGACCTTTTCTGGAGCTATTCCCAGATTGTGGAATGTGTTGGCATTTCAGTTATGCAAGAAAACAAATGATCTGTGATTTGGAAAAGCTTAAAGACTTGGCTACTTCAGTAGGATTATGCTTCATTTAGAGATCTTATGAATTCTTTGGGCCATTCCTATGTAGGTTTTAGCATTATTGTTGAAGATTGGGAATAGAAACCTACTACTACTACTACTACTTATCATTTCTATAGTGCTACAAGGCGTACACAGCGCTGTACAGAGACATGTGAGAGAAAGTCCCTGCTCATACCTCCTAAGAGCTTACAATCTAGTCAAAACAGACAACACAACTGGAGACTAGAATATATCTAGGGACCACAGATGGACCTGGTGCACCAACTCAAGTAGTTTGTTCCAGGCATAAGGAGCAGCAAAGTATAAAGATCAAAGTCTGGAGTTGGCAGTTGAAGAGAAGGGCCTAGATAGAAGGGATCTGCCAGAAGAGAGGTGATCCTGAGAAGATAAAGAACATACGGCCTTGCCTCTCCCTTAGAGATCCTTTGTATTTGTTCCATGCTTTTTTGAATTCAGCTACAGTTCTCGTCTCCACTACCTCCACTGGGAGGCTGTTCCACGTATCCAACACCCTTTCCTTAAAGAAATATTTCCTCACCTTACAACTTTTCACATTCATCCTATGACCCCTTCTTCCAGAGCTTCCTTTCAACTGGAAGCGAGCAACTCCTGTGCATTTATTCCATGGAGGTATTTAAATGTTTCATTCATAATTATCCCTCTCCCACCTTTCCTTCAAAGTATATATATTGAGATCTTTAAATTTATTCCCATATGCCTTAGAAAGAAGACCACTGACCATTTATTAGTCACCCTCTGGATTGACTCCATCCTTTTTATATCCTTTTGAATGTGCGGTCTCCAGAATTGTATACAGTACTCTAAATGTGGTCTCATTAGAGACTTGCACAAAGGCACTACTACCTCCTTTTTCCTGAAGGCCATTTTTCTCCCTGTGCACCCAAACCTACTTCTGGCTTCTAACATCATCTTTTGTACCTGTTTGGCCACTTCAGATTCATCTGATATGATCACACACAGGTCCCGTTCTTCTTTCATGCACTGAAGTATTTCATGCCCTATACTGTGCTGCTCCCTTGGATTTTTGCAGCCCAAATGCATGACCTTGCATTTTTTAGCATTAAATCTTTACTGCTAAATTCTTTACCATTCCTCAAGCTTCGCTAGATCCCTCCTCATGCTATCCACACATTGCAGGATGTCAACCCTGTTGAAGATTTTGGTATAATCTGCAAAGAGCGTAGCTTTCCTGATAGACCTTCTGCAATATTGCTTACAAAATGTTAAAAAGAAGAGAACCAAGTACTGATCCCTGAGGACTGCCACTAGCAATGCCCCTGTCTTGAGAGTGAACTCCATTTACTGCTACCCTCTGGTGCTTCCCACTCAACCAGTTTCTTACCCAGTCAGTCACTTTAGGTTCCATTCCAAGTGCCAGTATGGAACGGTGCCAAACGCCTTGCTAAATTCAAAGTATGCCAGATCTAGAGCTCTCCCCAGATCCAGTTCTCTGGTCACCCAACGAAAGAAATCAATCAGATTTGTCTGACAAGTCCTACCTCTAGTAAAGTGATGCTGTCTCATATCCTGTTATCACTTGGATTCCAGAAACCACTCCATTCTCCATTTTAGCAGTGTTTCCATGAATTTATTTACCTCAGGAATATTTTATTTATATTGTTGTTGTGGTTGTTAAGTGCCATAGAGTCGGTATCAACTCATGGCGACCCTCTGGATAGTTGTCCTGAATCATGTTCAGTCTTCATAGGCAGGGATTTACTGAGTGGTGTTTTGGGATAGTTGCTCTATCAGGATTTGTTCTTATTATATGCTATTCTATTGGTGGCTTTATACCACTGTTGCTTTTGGTGTATTTTATTTTTTATTGGGGTTATTTTGGGTAGGATTGTGTTTTGTATTTTATTTTTGGGTGGTTGCATTGTTTTGTTACTTAGATTAAGAACATAAGAACATAAGACATGCCATACTGGGTCAGACCGAGGTCCATCAAGCCCAGTATCCTGTTTCCAACAGTGGCCAATCTAGGTCATACGTACCTAGCAATATCCCCAAAAGACACAGGTTCCACAATGCTTGTACTGGGTCAAGCATTGATATCCTGGGTCCCTTTTTAATAGTGGTTTATGGACCTTTCCTCCAGGAACTTGTCCAAACCTTTTTTAAACCCAGCTATACTAACAGCCCTTACTATATCCTCCGGTAACAGATTCCAGAGTTTGATTACACGTTGAGTGAAAAAATATTTTCTCTTATTTGTCTTAAATAGTTTACCCTGTAGCTTCATTACATGTCCCCTAGTCTTTCTATATTCTGATAGCGTAAACAATTGATCCACGTTTATCCGTTCCACTCCATTCATTAATTTATAGACCTCTATCATATCTCCCCTCAGCCGTCTCTTTTCCAGGCTAAAGAGCCCTAACCTTTTTAGCCTCTCTTCATAGGATTGTCCTCTGTCTGGTACAAGAGGTTTGCTGGCTGTTATTCTCAATGTATGGCTATGTCACCCTGAATGAACCCAATTTCATCTGATCTCAGAAACTAAGTAGAGTCGGGCTTGGTTAGTACTTGGATGGGAAATCACCTTGGAATACAAGGTTCTGTAGACTTACTGCATTGAAGAAAGGCCTAGCAATCTATTTCTGGTTGCACCTTACCAAGAAAACCCAGGACATGGGTGGCTAGGAATCAGACTCAGCGGCGTACAACAAGAACTTTCTCAGTCTGTATATTTTACATATTTTGAAATCTCATTTGAATGATTGTTTTCAGATACACGTAGAATGTAAATGAATAAAACAAATCAATCTTTCATGTTTTAAAATTCAGTATATCAACTTTATGAATTATAAGCATATTTTCTTTTAGTAGCATCATTTTTCCCCAGTCTTTGTTAGTTGTTATGCTATGGCCAAGGAACTGTTTCACTCAGTGTCAGTTTTCTAAATTTGTCATTGTTAATGTGTAGTGCTTCCTGTCATTTCAGAGGAGAAAGATGATTTTCCTAAGGCGAAAGATGTAAGTGTTCGAGTTATATCTTCCCAGTCCGTACTTGTTTCTTGGGTGGATCCAATAGTTGAAAAAACGAAGAAGATTGCATCAGATAGGTACCAATATTTATTGCACTTTCTTACAGATGTTCATTTTACTCATAACTATAACCAGATATATTGACATAATTAATCTTGCTAAGTTTCCCACTAAATTTGATTGACCTGTGAGATGCTTTAGCACCCTATTTTCCAACTTTGAGGCATATGTGCCTAAAGATGTGCATTGAAAATGACAATTTTTTAATTTGAATTTAGGAAAAGCTAATTTTTTTGGGGGGGGTTTAGTTTCAAAACAGTTTCTCCCACTTTGCTTCCACGGAAAGCCACCAGTGCAAATAGGGCCTCTGCTGTTTTCTACAGTATGTGTTTGTTACAGGAAGTTCATAGGAAAACTGTTTTGCTACAGTTTATGAACAAGACCAGAATCTCTTTTAAAAGTTGTTTGAGTATACTGCATAAGGTATCACTGGTCAACAAATGTTTTCAAAAGTCATGTTACTGAAACAAAAATAGTCATTTCTATTATCAATTTTTATATGCTGAACACGAATATGACAGTGAAATTGCAAAGTTGGCTCTAGTTTTTTTGTAATCTACAAGAATTAATGTTTACATTACGAAATGCATGTCAATAGTAAATATAATAGGCCTTCGGTTAATACCTGTAAGAAACAATCATAGACTACTTCTTAGATTTTTTCGCCTGTCTCTTGTACAGCTGTTCGGGAGCTTCTGTGGGGAGTGTCTAGCAGTAGTCAGCCAGCATTGTAGTGGACCATTTTCCCTGGTATCTTTGCTCCATCGTTGCGATATCCTGGTGAAAAGGTTCGCCCTGTTCATCACTAACTATACCACAGCTGTCAGGAAAGAAATCGAGATGGGAATCAAGGAAATGGATCTTTAGAGACATATTGCAGCCAAGTTTCTAATACTGCATCTGCATGTCTTCTACTAGTTCCTTGTAATTTTCTGCCCTAACATTCCCGAGAAAGTTTGTTGACACTAGGCAAAAAGCATTCCATGCTTGTTTCGCATCACTCTGCAGCAAGTTGTTGAACCGGTCATCTTTGAAGAGCTCTCGAATCTGAGGACCCACAAAAACTTCCTCTTTAATCTTTGCTTCGCTGAGTCGAGGGAATTTTTCATGCAGGTATCGAAGTGCGGTCCATAGCTTTCACAAAGTTTTTCATCAAACCTACTTTGATGTGAAGGGGTGGTAGCAGGATTTTGTGAGCCTCAACCAGAGCTGGGTGCTGGATATTCTTCTCTCCAACTGTTACATTTTGTCTGCGATTCCATTCCTTCCGCAAGAAGTGCCAATCCCTTGCCCGGCTATCCCACTCACATAAGAAACACATGTATTTTATATATCCCTGCTGCAGTCCCATTAAAAGGGCAACTACCTTCAAGTCACCACAGAGGTGCCAGCTGTACTTGTTATAGTTAATGGAAGCCAGTAGATGCTTTAAGATATCGTATGTCTCTTTCATGTGGACGGCATGCGCTACTGGAATAGATGGAAGACGGTTTCCATTGTTCAAAAGCACAGCCTTCAGACTCCGTTTCAAAGAGTCTATAAATAGTCTCCAGTCTTGTGGGTCATGTGTGATTTTTAAAGCATTCATGAGGCTTTCACTATCGGAACAGAATACCAGATTACTTTCCTTTCCGACTGCGTATAGTACACTGCTGACGTCAGATGGCTTCAGCAACCGTCTGGCAGTAGTATTGCATTGCATTAGAAAATGATGCAATCAACTCTGGATGATGTGTGCATGTTGGTATTATGCAATGTGATGCAATATTGCATCATTCAAGGCTTATTTGGGATGTTGTTGATGTCCTACTGGATAAATTTACACAGTGAAACGTCAAAAATGAACTACCTGCAATATCTTCAAAACGAGAGCCAATACATTTTTTTAATGTTATATTCGTGTTCAGCTCACCAAGATACTACAGATTAGGGCCTTTTAAAGTCAGTAACGATTTCAATGTTGACCAGTGATATTAATTAAGTATTACCATGCGTAAGTACTTTTTACATTAAAAGGGCAGACTAGATAGGCCATGTGGTCTTTTTCTGCCGTCATGTTTCTATGTTTCTAAAATTTTAGTACCATTGTTAAATATTTTCTCATCTTTCTTCACTTGTTTTCTTTTACCTTAAGGGTTTTCATTTTTTGCACTTAGAAGTTTTGCTTTCTTTCAGTGGTCTTTTTGCTAAACTGGAGTAGAATGTGCAGTTGATGAATGATATTTGTGAAATCTATTGTATGGTAACTGTGAAGCCTCTTTGGTAACTGTAGAAGGTGTAGCCAGCATCTTCCCATACAGTGACTGCAAAGAAAAACATTTATTGTGCATTAAATGCATTATTTATTTATTTATTTTTATATACCACACTTTTTTGAAATCAGTACTGTTTACATAGAACATGAAATTTAACGTTTTACATTGAAAGAAGTATGAACTTGGATAACAACTGGGAGAACTATCTTACATAATAAAACCTGTTTCCTGGGGCTTCTCATAAGGGTAGTCTGTGCCAAGATTGACAGGCCTGTGAGAATATATGGTTAAGTTACATGGTCATAGTGAAACAGATGAGTCTTTATTGCCTTTCTGAAGGTTGACATGTCAGAGATTGTTCGGATCAAGGTTGGGAGAGAGTTCCATATTGTTAGTGCGCATAATGAGAATGCCCGGTTCCTAGCCGATTGGGTACTTTTTGTTATTGCTAAGGTGGTTACGATTGTATTATGTAGGCCGGGTCCACCTACAAAGCCTCCCCAATTACCAATAAACAGTTCAGACAGCAAGTTGCTCAGCTACAAAAAAAACTTTTTATTTGGCACAGCAAACAAATGGTTATAGATGCAGATAGCAAGTGCCTGTCTGAGGGACAGTGGGGCAGACTTCTCTCTGCAAGGGGAGAAAAGAACTGCCCCCAGACCCTCTAAAATTGCTGTCTTATATATACCTCTCTGCTTCAAATTCTAAATAGTTTCAGCAAATGCAAAACTCTTTCCCAGGGCCTTCTATGGTTATGTAGCTGGATCTGCTGATCAAGGTTTGCCTAACTATGCAATCAATCATAGCCCTCTGCCTCCTCCTGTGTTTTTTCCATCTGCTGTTACCAATTGAAACCTTCAGGGCAAGAGCATTAGTTGAATTCCTGGCTTGACCTGTTTGAACCTAGGCTTATATCCTTGGACACTTCTGTCCAAAGTATAGCTTTTTTAGGCTTTATAACAGTAGTAAGCTGCATGTGCTCTTTTCCTGTTGCCCACCTGTTTGTGCCAACCATATGTTGCTGTGTCTGTTTCAAACAGGCCAGAGTGCAGTTATAAGGCAGACATATATGCAATCATAAGGCAAACATATAAAGCAGATCTGAGCTGATTATCCCTTTATTCCAATTATCCCTTCAATTAGTCATTCCAGTTCTCCTTTCTCTGTTTTGAGGAGTCATGTGCATGATGTCCAAGAGGGAGGCTGTGTGTAGGCTATGTAGTACTTTCAATGTAAGCAATACAAATTTATATGGAGTGGAGGAGTAGCCTAGTGGTTGGGGCAAGGTACTTCAGGCCGGAAGGTCAGTGGTTCAAATCCCACTAGAGGACAGCAACCTTGGGCCGGAAGGACTGGGGTTTCTAGTCCCACAGGTGCTCCTTGTGGTCTTGGGCAAGCCACTTAACCCTCCATAGCCCATGTTCCCTGTAAAATAGTCATCTCCAAGTTATAATACCCTGTTCAATGTAATTTCAGTTTGTTCAATGTAAACCGCACTGATGCAGAATAGCGCGGTATATAAGAGAATGTAAATAAATAAAATAAATAAATAAATATTTCAGGAGGCTCGATATTGGTATCCAGTATAATTGCTTTAAGATGAGCGTGACATGTTCATATCTAGATGATCCTTACAAGGTTCAAGCTGCAGCATTCATGGCCATTTGGATTGGCTGCAGTCTACTTCTTGGTAGGCCTTGGAGTATGATGTTGGCATAGTCAAAATGCGGAAGGAGTAGTGCCTGGAAAATTGTGCGGAAGTCTGGTGCCTCTAATTGTAGATGTAAATGTTGAAGGTTTCTCATTTTATGATATATTGCCTTGGTAACTTTGTATCTCCAGGAACAAGAAGGAATGTAGTGTAGTCTTCACATATGGGTATCGTCGGCACCGACGGAGCCCACGCGGGAATGCTCCCCAGCGTCCTATAGGAAAGCTTTTGGGAGCATCCCACTGCGCCAGCGCTGCTGCCTTCCCACCTTTCCAACTCTCCCTCTTTAGTTTTTCATTTTCCGTGGAGCCGATAGGTAGCAATTCCTGTCACCGCAGAAAATTTTTTTTTTGTGGTCGCGTCTGCCTTCCCGTCGATGCTCACACCGGTATAATCTGTGTTTTCTTTCTTTCTTCTTCTAAAAAAAAAAAAAGCTTTTTTGTTGAGGATCTGTCCCTTCTTGGTGCCTTGGTGCCATTTTTTCTTAAAATGGAGAAACCAACTAGTGGTTTCAAAAAATGTTCAAAATGTAGCAGTACTATTTCTGCTATCGACACCTATGTTTGGTGTCTTAAATGTTTGGGCCCAGACCATTCACCATCGGAGTGTCTCCTCTGCAGAAAGATGACTAAGAGGGGCCTGCAGAATAGAGCTGCGAAACTCGGCACCCTTTTTGCCTCGAATGCAATGTCCGTTGCATCGACGTTGTCCAGGGCTTCATCTTCCTCCTATGGATCTCAGGTAACCAAACCCAGGTCTTCCTTGAAGACCGGCCGGTCTTCAAAGGGTAGATCTCCTTCTAAGCATTGAGATGCTTCTAGCATTGCTCTTGAGGAGAATACACTGGCCAAACAACCCCGGCGGGAGGTCCTTGCCTCCAAAGCATTATCGGGGTCTCAAGATGTTCCTGAGGCGCCCACCTCCAGAAAGCTCTTGGTGCCATGTTCTGGGGTCGTGGCCCGCTCTGCTGGTACTGACACCCAGACATCGGCAGGCTCCATGGATCAGTGTATCCTAGCCGCTGAGTGGAGTCTTGCAGCCTTGCTAGCAGCCTCTGTACTGCTGAAGCCGCTGCAATCGGTTCCGCAGTCATCGGTACAGATACCGGTACCAGACGTATCTGCATCTACTGTTGCACCGCTCTCCACGCTACCACCTATGCTGGCCCTTGAATCGGTATCCAACATAGAGGGTCCGGTATCGAGGCATTCCGATATCGACTTCGATCGGTACCATCAACAGGCGGTGCGGGAGCACCCAGCCTGTCGATACTTTGAGTTTTCCGATTCTGATTCTTCTGATGACTCCATCGGTACCGGAGCGGTTCTTCCGGAGGATCCCTCTCCTTCCCCGCAACGACGGATGTCTCCTGCGGAGGACATGTCTTTTCAAGACTTTATACAGGATGTGGCTCGGAGCCTCTCGATCACTGTGACCCCCGAGAAGGAACCGAGAGCTGAAGAACTTGAAATTATTCAGTATCCGGCAGCCCCTAAAGAGGCTGCAACCCTTCCCATATGTCGGATTTTGCATGACCTCATGCTTAGGAAGTGGGAAACACCCTTAACGGTGTCTCCACATTCTCAAAGACTCGATACAATGTACCGGGTACCGCAGTGTCCCGGATTCAAAAAAACGCAGTTACCACACCATTCAATGGTTGCGGAATTGGCAATATGTGACCTCATACAACCACCCACACCCAACAGGATAAGAAGAACCTCTGCAGCCAACATGCTAGCAATACCAAAAGTGATGACAAGATGCGCCATATCAACTTCAAACAGAGCCTTCAGTCTGAGTGCCCCAAGCCTCTGGAACTCCCTACCACCACACATCAGAGCTATCCCCAACTTGAGCCAGTTTAGGAAGGCCTTAAAACACTTCCTCTTCATTAAATACCTCTCAGCCTCCCCCGAACCCCAGCCACCATGTATGAGCGACACACAATAACTCCATCTCTCATATATACAGTTACCTTGTTCAATGTTCCACACATGTAGATAGTTTCCCCTGTTTCCAAGTTTACTGCTCCTGTTCATTGTAATGACCTGACTCTTGTTTATTGTCGGATATTGTTTGTTCTATGTAAACCGCGCTGATCGCAAATAGTGCGGTATATAAGAGATGTAAATAAATAAATAAAATAAATAAATAAATGCGCTGAAGCAAAAGTGCCAAGACACATTCCTCTAATTCTCTGGGCCATGAGACAAGAACTCTCACTGCCTTTGGTCGTTGATGTTTTCAGGCCTCTATGTTATCAGCCAGAATAAGTTCATACATACTCTACATGGGTATGTTTCTTTGGGAGGTTACTAAAGATTTGGAACTGATGGCTGCTCTTCTCCTTGATGACAAGAGGGCCGATTTCCTTACATTTGTTATACATGCCCAAAATGTTTCTAAGTTCATGAACAGGGCAAACTTTGATTGTTTCGAATGTATTAGCAGGACCTCTGCTATTTCCATCGGTGCACGTCGGATTGCTTGGTTACAAGCATCTGATTTAGAGCAGTGGGTGCAAGATAAGCTGGGGAATATTCGTTGCATGGGAGAAAACCTCTTTGGCAAGGATTATGTTTATGTTTATGTTTATTAGATTTGATATACCGCTGAGGAAAGTACATCGCAGCGGTTTACATGGTAAAAATAGACTCAGAAAGGAAAGGAAGTTACAATATGAGACAGGAAAGCAAACGAGCAGAGTCATACAACAGGACTGGACGGGGAGGGGAAGGGGGGACAGAGAAGAGCGGGTCACACAAAAGGGTCGGACAGGTCGAAGGCACGGGCAAAGAGGTGAGTCTTGAGGTGTTTCTTAAAAGTAGAGTGTTCAGATTCAAGTCGGATAGAGGAAGGCAGGGAATTCCACAGGGCGGGGGCCAGGAAGAAAAATGCAGATGAGCGGGTGGACTGGAGTCGAGCAGCGGAGGGTGAGGGAAGGTAGAGGCGGTTGAGGTGGAAAGAACGGAGAGAGCGAGCGGGGGCATGTAAGCGTACAAGATTAGACAAATATTGAGGTGTGCGGGTGTGAATGTCTCGGTGAAGAAGTACCAGGATTTTATAGTGGACACGGAATTTGATAGGTAACCAGTGCAGATGGATAAGGAGAGGTGTGACGTGATCGCGGATGGAGGAGTGAGAGAGTAAACGGGCTGCGGTATTTTGTATAAGTTGGAGGCGACAGAGGTGAACATTAGGGAGGCCAGCTAAGACAGAGTTACAAAAGTCAAGGCGGGACATAACGAGAGAGAGGAGGAGAGTGGTGAGGGCTGACATAGAAAGGAAAGGTCTGAAAGGAAAGGAAAGGATTGGCAGGACAAAGCTTCTCAACTTGACTCCGAGAACACTACCTTAAATAGACTTGCAAGGACTACTGCCAACCCAGCTAAGAAAAAGACAGTTAAACAAGAAAAATAAATTCTATCATTCTTACACCCATACTGTCCACTGCCCAGTCCATGCTCCCCAGAAGGGGCAACAGCAGCCGAAGCAACAAAGAAAGGCTCAAGTCCCCAGAGCTCAACCAGCTTCCACAAGGCCTTTGACTCCTTCCTAGAGAACCTAGTCATCCTACCTCTAAAAATTCCAGAGCCACTCAACATTCCAGGCAGACTGTGTTACTTTGCCAAGAGGTGGCAGCAGATAACATCAGAGCATTGGACTCTCTCCATAGTGACAGATGGGTACAAACTCCATTTCCCCTCCCTCCACTCCAAGAGAGTTCAGTTCTCGGCCCCCCCTCACCACTCTCTTGGGTCAAGAAGTTACCTCACTCCTGGCTCAGGGTGCCATAGAGGAGGTGCCTCTTTCTCAACAAGGCCTGTGCTTTTACTCCCCCTTATATCCTTATATCAAAGAAAACAGGAGGGTACAGGCCCGTCTTGGACCTCAGGGAATTAAACAAGTATCTCTTCCCAGAGAAATTCAAAATGATCTCTCTTGGAACACTTCTACCTTACATCCAGAGTCAGGATTGGCTATGTTCTCTAGACCCAAAGGACGCATATACACATATCCTTATTCATGCAGAACACAGGAGGTTTCTTCGATTCCTCTTTCAGGGAAAACATTACCAGTACAGGGTTCTACCCTTCAGCCTGGCTTCTGCCCCAAGAGTCTTCACAAAATGCATGGCAGTAGTAGCAGCATTTCTAAGGACTCTAGGGATATTTGTCTTCCCCTACTTAGACGACTGGCTGATTCAAGCATCAACAGCTCCAGAGGCCAGCTCTGCTCTTTCCTGCACAATGCAAGTTCTTCAATATCTGGGATTGGTCGTAAATCTACCAAAGTCCTATCTTACCACTTCTCAATCCCTAGAATTCATAGGGGCTCTTCTAGACACGTGGCAGTCAAGGGCTTTCCTGCCACAGCTCTGCTGTGCTTGAATAGTTCAACTGGCTTCTCAAGCAGCTATGAAAACTTTCCTGACTACTCGAGAAATGCTTCAGTTGCTGGGTCATATGGCGTCCACTGTACATGTGGTCCCCTATGCTCGCCTACATATGCGGGCAGCTCAGTGGACCCTAGCCTCTCAGTGGACTCAGGCGTCGGGTCATCTTGGGGACAAAATCAGAAACTCCGCACGCCTCATTTCATCCCTCCAATGGTGACAATCGCTAGAAAACCTACTTGTAGGGTCACTTTTTCAGCAGCCACTGCACCAAGCTACCTTGATGACGGATGCGTCCAAGTTGGGTTGGGGGGCTCATCTGGACAATCTCTCCACTCAAGATCTCTGGACCCACAGGAGGCTTGCCTTCACATAAATCTACTGGAACTCAGAGCCATTTTCTATGCTCTCTGAGTATTCCAGGACTATCTGTGCTACAAGGCAGCTCTTGTCCAGATGGACAATCAGGTAACAATGTTCTATGTGAACAAGCAGGGTGGAACAGGTTCTCAGGCGTTGTGCAACGAAGCTCTACACCTCTGGTCCTTTGCAAGAGGCCTTCAGATTCACCTACTAGCGGTGTATCTCCCAGGCAAACAGAATCTCCTAGCAGACAAACTCAGTCGAATGTTGCTGCCACATGAGTAGTCTCTTCATTCAGAGCAAATTGCTCCAATCTTTCGAATCTGGGGAACCCCAGATATAGACCTATTTCCAAGTCCTCAGAATGCCAAACTTTCCCGATTCTGTTCCAGAATTCCGGCTGGGAACAATCAGGCAATGGATGCTTTCCACCTCCACTGGGGTCAGGACTTCCTATATGCCTACCCACCCATTCCCCTCATTCCTAAGACTCTCTTCAAGCTTCAGAGAGACAGGAGCCATATAATCTTCATAGCCCCACGCTGGCCATGACAGACGTAGTATCCACTGCTTCTACGTCTCTCTCAAGCCAGAACTCTGGAGTTGGGATGTGCTCCAGATCTTCTATCCCAAGAGAATGGGACGCTTCTGCACCCGAATCCTCAGTCTTTGCACCTGTTGGTGTGGCTGCTGAGAGCTTAGAACTCTAGGATGTCAACCTCTCTCAGCAGGTTAAAGATATCCTTTTGGCCTCCAGGAAACCTTACGCAAGGCATGCTTACGCCTTTAAGTGGAGAAGGTCCTCTATCTGTTGTTCATAAAAGGAACTTAATCCTTTTTCAGTTCCAGTAGATGTGTTACTGGAGTATCTCCGCCACCTTTCATCCGCTGGATGTAAAACTAATTCAGTAAGGGTCCATCTTAGTGCCATTGCGGCTTTCCACAAGCCCTTTGTTGGACAACCTGTCTCCTCTCAGCCGCTTGTAGCACGTTTTATGACAAGTCTACTCTTAACTAAACCTCCCATTAAACCATCACCCATGGCATGGAATTTAAATCTTGTCCTTGGACAGCTTATGAAGGCGCCCTTCGAACCCTTAGCCACTACATCCCTAAAGTTTCTTTCTTGGAAGGTGATCTTCCTAATTGCCCTCACTTCTGCAAGATGCATCAGTGAGCTACAAGCTTTAGTGGCTGACCCTTCTTACCCAAGGTTCCACCATGATAAGGTAGTACTTAGGACTCATCTTCACTTTATGCAAAAAGGTGGTTTCGCCTTTTCATTTGAACCAGTCGGTTTACCTTCCTGTCTTCTTCCCTAGGCCTCATGTCTCTAGTGCAGAAAGGAATCTTCACGCTCTAGATTGTAAACGGGCTTTAGCCTTTTACCTTCAGAGGACTAGGCAGCATAGAAAGGTTTCAGAGCTTTTTGCTGCCTTTGATTCCAGTCACCTGGGTTTACCAGTTTCCAAGAGAACACTCTCCAAGTAGATTGCAGACTGCATATCTTTTACCTATGAGAGTAAGGGACTTTCTCTCAAAGGTCATGTCACAGCTCACAACGTGAGAGCAATGGCTGCCTCTATGGCCAACCTTTGCTCAGTGTTGATTGACGACATCTGCAAAGCAGCCACTTGGTCCTCTGTCCACACTTTTGTGGCCCATTACTGCTTGGATAAGGACTCCCGTCAGGATGCCTTGTTTGGCCAGGCTGTTCTCCAGCACCTCTTTCAGACTTAGAACAACTCCTACCCCCCCCCCCCATCCCGGGTTTCGATACCAGAGAGCCTTGGGAGGAAGCATGACCCACCTCAGCCTGGGTTTCGCTGCTTTCTGTGGTCATCTCCCTGCCATCTCTAAGCTTGGGAGTCCCATATGTGAAGACTACATTCCTACTTGTTCCTGGAGATAGTGTAGTTACTCACCTGTAACAGGTGATCTCTGGGAACAGCAGGAATTGAGTCTTCACAACCCACTTACCTCCCCTAGGAGTTGTATCTCTATCTCTATCTCCCTTTTTCTTTCCTTCTCTCCTCAGTTACAAACCCAACTGAAGAGGGAGAGTTGGAAAGGCGGGAAGGCAGCAGTGCAGGCGCAGTGGGATGCTCCCAAAAGCTTTCCTATAGGACGCTGGGGAGCGTTCCCACGTGGGCTCCGTCGGTGCTGACGATACCCATATGTGAAGACTCAATTCCTGCTGTTCCCGGAGATCATCTGTTACAGGAGAGTAACTACGCTCTATGTGAGTCTGCATACTGAGTCGTTGGTCCAGGGTGATTCTTCTCAGCATCTCTTACCCTAATATAAGTAGGTGGAGTGAAGATCTGGTTCCTTGTTATGAACACTTCCGTCTTCTTGCGGTTCACTTTAAGATTGTGTGTAAGGAGCCAATCTGAGATTGCATCGAAGCATTCTGCTATCTTGTTGCAGTCTGGGTTGTCTGTAGAGAATGGGGCATATAGAAGTACATCATGAGCATAAATGTGGTATAATATGCCATATGATTGTATTATTGAGCAGTCTGGCTGAATGTAGACATTGAAGATCAGGGCAGATAGCAATGAACCCTGGTGGACTCCTTGCATTTGCATGTATGTGTCTGATGTTCAAGCTTATTTGTACCTGTTTTTGGCGACTTGTTAAGTAGGATCTGCACTAGTCCAATGCATGACAATGCAGATGGAGTTAACACCACCTGTTGAAGCAATGTTAAGTAATCTGTGCTGTCTGCTGCGGGAACGGTTAACATGTGCATTCCTGGACCCTTTTCACACTCTGCAGTTAATACATGAACTAGCAAGGACTAAGTGTCAGGCCAAAACAGTAACGTACCGCAGATGTGAGTTAATGTTTAGCACTCCTTAATTCACACATTAACTGCTTAACACACTTTATTGGATTTTTGGTGGGAAGGGGAACTGGATTTTGCTCTCAACTTTTCTTAGAAGTTCAAGGTGAGTTGTAGTCAGGCAATGAAGTTATTTCCCTGTCCCCAGAGGGCTTACAATCTAAGTTTGTTCCTGAGGCAATGGAGGGTTAAGTGACTTGCTTAAGATCACAAGGAACAACAGTGGGATCCAAACGCCAATTGCCCTGGTTCTAGTCTACTACTCTAACCATTAGGCTACCCTCTTATTCACACATGATAGGAAGTATGATCAGTGTTTCATTTTCCTGACTTTCATTGTTGAAGTTTATTCTTCAGAGTCAATAGAAAACTGCAGTGCATCCACTTGAGGAAGAAAATCTTTTAAAACTCTCTATTTGTTTGTGTTCTTCAGAGCGACAATATGGGGTAGCATTATAAGGAGGTGCATAATTTTAGGCACCAAATACATGCCTAACACAGGGTTATTTTAGTCATTAATGGATGTATGTGGCCATATGTGCATTAACGTCCTCATAAATATCAACCAACATAAAAGTATGCACACCGCTTGATAGCATGAATATTGCTGCTGGGCATACATATGGGCAGGGTGTGGATGGAATACACAAGTACATTTTGTAGATTATGAAATGATGATGGTGATGGTGGTCACCTGGCAGTGGAAAGAAGGTATTTTAGTAAGGGCCTACTCGTCCACTAGGCAAACTAGGCAGTTGCTTAGGACAGCAGACCCTGGTGGGTGGCTCAGCTCTAGGCAGTGTGCCATCTCCACCACACCGTGTGCCATCGCCATGCTGCCCCCAACATCCAGTCTCTTACTGAGGGTTGATGGGTGGCATGACAATCACCTCTTTGAAGCTGCAGCAGTCTTTAAAGCACGTGTGTGCATGGACTTGCATCCTGCCACTCATGCCCCTTCCAACAGAAGGCCCATGGTAAGGCAATATCTTCAGTCACTGGAATCAGTGGCCTTGACAGTCAACATCATGTCATAGGCTTGGAAGCATTTATGGCCATTGCAGCAGTCCCAGCTGTCCAGGTACTCCCCCAGGTTGCAAAATTATGAAGTCAGGTTGTGTCTGTGAGAGATGAGGTCAGGTGCAGTCTGCAGTGGTGGCTGTGAAATGAAACCCTTGAGAAAGAGGTATCCTTAGAGTTTCGCCAGTGGGATAGCGTTAGCCATAGATGCAACTCTTCAAGGTTGTGGGGCTCTTGTCAAGAGCAGCTGGCTCAGGGTCACTGGGGCTCTCTGGAAAAGGCCTGATCTATAAATAGATTGGAGACCAGGGCTATTTGCCTGATGTTACATCACTTCCAGTCCTTAGTGTCGGGATGAGCTATATGAATGTTGTTGGACAATGCCATGTTGGTGACCTATGTGAACAAACAGAGCAGTGCACAGGGTTTGCAAGTGGTGCTGGAGGCAGTGCTGTTGATGGAATGGGCAGAATTTCACCTGCTGTCTTCCCATATTCAAGGGGAGCTCCATGTGGTAGTGGACTACCTTGGTCAATACCCTATCAATCCTGGCAAATGGGATCTGGTGGATGAGGTGTTCTGCCTCATCACAGAAAGGTGGGGTCTCAGAGAAATCTCTCCAAATTAGTTAGTTTTGCGCATACCATGACAGTCATGAACTTCACTATTTGGCCATCGTATATGGAGTATGATCTCAGTCTATCAAATTTACTGCTAATGCTCAGCATATTACTTGTATCATGTCAAAGAGATCCTCCTTCTGGAGTTCTCAAGATGTAACATGTATGAGTAATTTATCAAGGTGTGCTTGGAAACTCCTTTTAATCAAGCCTGTGGCAGTCAAAACACTGAGAAATATCGTGATACCTTTTTGCAACAATTTCTTGGACTCTGACTGCATATCTCCAGGAACAAGCAGGAATGTAGTCTTCACATATGGGGTATCGTCGGCACCGACGGAGCCTGCTCGGGAACGCTCACCAGCGTCCCAAAAGGAAAGCTTTTAGGAGCATCCCACCACGCATGCGTGCTGCCTTCCCACCCAACTACCTCTCTCACTTCAGTTCTTCATTTTCCGTGGAGCCGACAGGACGTGTCCCCTGTCACCGCAGAAAATCTTCTCTTATTTTTATATTTTTTGTGGTTGCGTCTGCCTTCCGTCGACGCCTACCGGTACCACCGGTGCTTTTCTTTCTTTTCTTCTAAAAATATTTCTGTTTTAGTGCTTTTCTCAAGGATTTCTTTCCCTGCTTTGGTGCTTGGCGCCATTTTGGGCATTAGACAGACCCTCTTTTCCCTTACCATAGAAAAACCAGCCACTGGTTTTAAAAAATGTTCAAAATGTGGCGGTACAATTTCTATTACTGACACCCATGACTGGTGTCTTAAATGTTTAGGTCCTGACCATTGCCCTGCGGAGTGTCTCTCCTGTGGGAAGTTGACTAAAAGAAGTCTTCAGAATCGAGCGAATCAACTCGGTGCCCTTTTTGCTTCAGACATGATGTCTGTAGCATCGATGTCTTCCAGGGCTTCTACTTCTTCCCAGGGATCTCAGGTAACTAAACACAAGTCTTCCAGGACTAGCCGGTCCTCGAAGGGTAGATCTCCCTCTAAACATCGAGATGCCATTGGCGTTGCCCTCGAGGATACTTCACTGGCAAAACAGCCCCGACGGGAGTCTTCGGGCTCCAAAGCTTTATCGGGGCTCCAGGATGTTCCTGAGGCCTCAGCCTCGATGGAACTACTGGTACCATGCTCGGGGGTTGTGGCCGCTACCACCGGTACTGACACCCCGGCATCGGCAGTGGACAAAAGACTCCTCGCTATCGAACGCAGTCTAGTGACTCTTTTGGCTACTTCGATACTGCTAAAGTCACTGCAGGCGGTTCCGCAGACACCGGTACCAATGCCAGTACCGGTGCCAGTGCCCTCGGTACCTGCTTCAACAGGCATACTTCCCCCCGATAGCATGGGGGATCAGGTACCGACTCGTTACGGTACCGACATCGAGCGGCACCGACACCATCTGCTTCGGGAGAACCCAGTGCTTCCTCCTTTTGACTCAGATGATTCCAATGACTCAGATGATTCCACTGGTACCAGAGCTGAACTTTTACAAGATTCAACTCCTTCTCCTCAACGCAGAATGTCCCATCCTGAGGATATGTCTTTTCATGATTTTGTACGTGATATGGCAAAGGGTCTTGCCATCACAGTAGTACCAGAAAAGGAGCCTAGAGCAGAAGAATTTAGAATTCTTCAATATCCTTTGACTCCAAAGGAGGCAGCTATGCTTCCTATACACCAGATCTTACATGATCTAATGTTAAGAATGTGGGAAGCTCCTTTAACAGTATCTCCACATTCTAGATGTCTTGACACTGTGTATCGAGTACTACCTTGCCCAGGGTTTCAGAAGACTCAATTACCACATCATTCTACCTTACCTGATGAATCCCTGGTGATCTAGATGCTCCTGCCCCATTCAACAACACTTATCAAAATGGTGCTGGTCTCATGGTGCTGTCCCCTAGCGATTGGGCTGATTTGGGCAGCCATCACACGACAATTGTTCGCATGGTGGCTCCCTAAATTTGGCACACCTCCTCTCCACCGTGATCCCACCTTCTCCCAACTCCACCGCTCGAAATGCAGATATTGCAGAAAATTGCCTGCGATATTTGCATTTCAACCTCATTAGCTGCCTCCACAGCAGTAACTTGGTAGCTAACACACCTTAATAAACATACCCTCCATTGGGCTAATTTTGTAAGGGAGCTGCATAAGGAGACACGCCATTAACATGCGTAAATCCATATTTTACAGGATTTGCAAATATAAATGGGCACTGCTGCACATGCTTTAGGTAGTTACTATTCTGTAAGAAGACACTTAAGTCCTATCATGTGTACTTTCAGTGTTGGGGTGCACAGGGGCAGGGCTTGGGTGGAACATAGACAGAGTGCAAGTTTTCGCATACCATAAATTTCGCATACCATAAATTTGTAAAATCTAAGGAATTTACCCCTGCCCTAGAGAAGGCACAGCTAGACTGATGGGCATCTTTACATCCCCTTTGTTGTTGTTGTTAATTGCCGTCTAGTCGGTGTCAACTCTTGGCGACCCTCTGGATAGTTGTCCTAAATTGTGTTCAGTCTTCAGTCAGGCGGCTCATTGTTTGACAGACTGGTACCCGTAGCTGATGTTATTGTATCGATCCATCTCATTGCTGGACTTGCTCTTTTGCGTTAACCTTTTATCTTGCCAAGCATGATGTCTTTCTCTAATGATCTCTCTCTTTGCATGATGTGTCCAAAGTATGAAAGTCGAAGTCTTGTCATCTGAGCTTCTAAAGAAAGCTTAGGTTTGATCTCCTCTAGTACTGACTGGTTTGTTCTTCGGGCAGTCCATGGTATACGCAGTATTCGCCGCCAGCACCATATTTCAAAGGCATCAATTTTCTTCCTGTCTATCTTTTTCACTGTCCAGCTTTCGCATCCATATGATGTTATTGAAAATACCATGGCTTGAACAAGTTGAATCTTTGTATGGAGAGAGACATCTCTGCTCTTGAGAATCTTGTCTAGGTCTTTCATAGCCATTCTGCCAAGAGCAATGCGCCGTCGGATTTCTTGACTGCTTGTTGCTTCTTTATTGATAATTGATCCAAGTTAAGATAAAGTTGTCCATGATTTAAATTTATTCTCCTTCAACGATGAACTTGTTGATTTTGCCAGTTGTCATGATCTTTATCTTCTTTACATTAAGGTGCAGGCCCATTTTAAGATTATGTTCTTTGATCATGAGAAGCAAATGTTTCAGATCATCTTCACTTTCAGCCAGTAATGTGGTATCATCAGCATAGCGAAAGTTATTGATGAGTCTTCCACCAATCTTCACACCTCTGTTGTCTTTATACAATCCTGCTTCTCTGATGATTTGTTTTGCATATAAATTAAACAGATAGGGGGAAAGTATGTAGCCTTGTCTTACACCTTTGCTTATTTTAAACCATTCTGTTTCTCCTTGTTCCGTTCGACCTGTTGCTTCTTGATCAATGTACAGATTGTGCAAGAGAACGATCAGGTGTTCTGGTATACCCATGCTTCTTAATGTGGCCCAGAGTTTCTCATGGTTTACACAGTCAAAAACCTTGCTATAGTGGATAAAGCACAAATAGATATCCTTTTGGATACCTTTTGGATATCCTTGGTATACTTTAGTCTTTTCAAGAATCCATCTCACATCCGAGATGATGTCTCTCGTTTCTTGCACTTTCCTGAACCCTGCTTGCACTTCAGGTAGTTCTTGTTCCAGGTATGGTTGTAGTCTCTGTTGAATAATCTTCAATAGAATCTTGCTGGCATGTGGGATCAGAGCGATTGTACGACAATTTCCACAGTCAGTTGGATCACCTTTCTTTAGTATTGGTATAAACACAGATCTTTTCCAGTCAGTTGGCCATGATGTTGTCCTCCAAATTTCTTGGCAGAGCCTTGTAAGTATGGTAACAGCTGCATCAGATTGCTGTAATACTTCTATGGGAATGCCATCAATTCCTGGTGCTTTGTTCTTTGATAAGGCTTTCAATGCTGCTTCAACTTCTTCTTTCATCACCAATGGTTCCGGATCATAAGGTACAGGTTGAAACGGCTGTTGGTCCACTTGATCTTTATCATATAAAAGCTCTGTATATTCTTTCCATCTTTTCTTGATCTTCTCAGCATCATTCAGTATAGGACCTTGAGCATCTTTTAACATTCCAATTCGAGGCTGGAATTTTTTCTTTAACTGTTGTAGCTTTAGGAAAGCCGATCTTGTTCTTCCTCTAATAGTTGCTGCTTAAATTTCCTTGCATGTATCATTGTAGTACTTTTCCTTGTCCTGTCTTGCTGCTCATTGGAAATCTCTGTTGAGTTCTGCAATTGTCTTTCTTTCTCCTTTGGCTTTAGCTTCTTTGCGTTTCTGGGCAATTTTCAGAGTTTCTTCCATCATCCATTTTGGCCATTTTTGTTTTTTCACATTTTGTAAAGACTTCTTGCTTTCTTCCAACACAACCTTCTTGATGTCATTCCATAATTCTTCTGGAGCTCCATCATTTGTATCTAAAGCAGCAAATCGATTTTGTAGGCAGTCTTTAAATTCCAGTGGTATATTCTCAAGGTCATATTTTGCTGCATTCATGAGTGGTTTGCTCTTTTTCAACCTTAGCTTGAGTTTGCATACTAGTAGTTGATGATCTGTACCACAGTCAGCTCCAGGTTTTGTCTTTGTTGATGTTATAGAGGTTTTCCATCATTGACTTCCACAGATGTAGTCAATTTGATTTTTTTACAATCCATTTGGTGAAGTCCCTGTGTACAGTCGTCGCTTGTGTTGCTGGAAGAAGGTGTTTGAGATGAATAGATCGTTGGTCTTGCAGAATTCTATCAGTCTTTCTCCAGCTTCATTTCTGTTGCCAAGTCCATATTTTCCAACCACTTTGCCTTCTTCTTTGTTGCCAACGTTTGCGTTCCAGTCACCCATGACTATCAGGATATCCTGTTTGCATGTTCTGTCAATTTCAGCTTGAACTTGTTCATAGAACTCATCAATTTCATCCTCTTCTGCAGCTGTTGTTGGGGCATATACTTGAATTATAGTTCTGTTGATAGGCATTCCTCGTAGACGAACAGAGATTAAGTGTTCACTGACTGCATTGTATTTCATTACAGTTTTTGCAAGTTTATTCTTTATTATAAATGCAACACCATTTCTTCTTTGTCTTTCATTTCCAGCATAGTAGACCATGTGATCATCAGATGCAAAGTAACCAATGCCAGTCCATTTCAGTTCACTGACACCAAACAGATCAAGTTGTACACGTTCCATTTCATTCTTGACCACCTACAACTTCCCTTGGTTCATGCTTCATACATTCCATGTCCCAATATGTAAGACATCTTTACAGCTTCTGACTCTCATTTCATGCGCAGCTACATCAGCAGTCAGACATCCTGAGGGCTTTGATCCATCCACATCATAAATTCTGGCTTTACTCTGAAAAGTCTTCATCTCTTCCCCAGTAGCTAATTGAGTGCCTTCCAACCTGGGGGTCTCATCTTCCAGCACTATAGTGCAATTTGGTTTGTTGTGACTATCCATTGGTTTTTCATAGCAAGATACAGAAGTAGTTTGCCGGGCCTTTCCTCCACGCAGTTTAAGTTTCGTTTTGTTGCCGTTGTCACAGAAATGTGATCCTCCACCGTCAACACTGTCCCATTCTGCTGCTGCCCAGATAGGTGGTTTGTCTTGGTCTGGCACCTCAGCTGAGACCTGTCCATCTTGGGAGACCCTGCCAGTAGTAAAACTACTGATAGCTTAGCCCTCAGCATCACAGATGCACACAAGCCCTCAGCACGACAAGCTGCAAACCAAGTGAGGGTGTGCCTCCTTATGCAAAGTAAAGTATACCCGCTCTTCGCTTTATAAAATAGACCCTAAATACACACATAGCAACATGCATTAACTATGCGGGCATTTATTAAATTACCTTCCATATGTATAATCACATTTCTGTAAAAACTGTTAAAAAACAGTGGCATGTGACTGGAAACTATGCACAAGATAGTCCATTTCTGGGGCTAGTTACTGAGCTGTGGCAAAATATCTAATTTTATTGTGGGAATCGTTAACCAGCAGCAACTTAGTATCACAGGTTAGTGACTTTCACAGTAGGTAGGATGAAAAAGGAGATAATTTAATCATGCTTTATAATCTCATTTTCTTGATTCCCTCTAGACCAGTCCAGACGAATGGGTTATGCTCCTCAGCCAGCAAGTAAAGGCAGACTTGAGCAACTTTCAGTGATGGTTTGTCCTATAGTACCACAGAAAAAAACCTCAGATAGCATTAACAAAATATTCACGCTCTTTGTGACAAAACTGTTTTCAAGTACTTGGCTCTCTTACTATGAGGGAACTGGAGCCAGCCCAGAAGGCTATATAGACCTTCCACAGCAGCCAGAACCCTTCAAACCTTCAGAAAAAGAATCTCCCAGGCAGACAGATCACTAATGCAACCAAAAAGCAGTAGGCTTTCCAACTTGCAAAAGGAGTCTTCCATGACGGGTCCTGGACTGGTCTAGCAGGACTCAAGGAAAGGAGATGATCATGTATGATTAAACTCTCTCCTTTATCCTACTAGACAAGTCCACACAAGTGGGAAATACCCAAGCAATCAGGACCCAGAGCAGCGAGGGCCTTGGGTGCCAGCCAAAAGATTCCTTGGGCATCGCAGCCTTAACAGGGGCAAGCTACAGCAGACACAGAAAAACCACACACTAGGGGCCAAAGGCTGCATCAGGCCATATGATAACTTTAGTTGTCACCTATTCCAAGTCATACAAGGAAAACCCACTGTCTCCTAACTTTACACCAGACCAGTTCTGTAGATCTGGTCTAGTTTCACCTAGGTTCTTTAGCCTTTTCCACCCCAAAAACTGTCCAAGTCACTCAGTGCTTGTCCCTTCAGACAGATGCCAACTACCAAGCTCCCTCAAGCAACCTTTAAAACTTTCCAGTCTTTGTCATGTGTAGATTTACAAAATTGCCTCAATGAACCCTCTCAGATCAGTTTTAGACCCAATTCCACATATACCTTTGAAGAGCAACTCCTCTCTTTATTCCATATAAATGTTACATCTTATAAATACTAGCCTCAATTAAGGGCTGGTACCTGAACCATGGAATAGTTTGGCTTTTTTATGTTTTTAAAGACTCTAAGGGGCCCTTTTATTAATGTGCACTTTAATGCATGGCAACTAGCAGCTGGGAAATCTAATGTGGTGGTATTTATTTAACAGGTTTTTTATGCTGCTTTATTATTTCAGTCAAAGTGGTTTACATTGTAATTTAAACTTGGTAATGTACATTAAACAGGGATATTGATAACTTGGATTTCTCTGACGCAATGGAGGGTTAAGTGACTTTCTCAAGGCCACAAGGAATGCTAGTGGGAATCAAAGCCCTGGTCTTTTGGTTCCCAAGCCAGTGCTCTAACCATTAGGCTACTCCTCCACTCCTTGTATGTCAGTGACCACGCGTTAAAGTGCATGGTAATCGGCCATCATGTGATTGGGCAAGGAATGGGCAGAGAATGGCTGGGCAGGGCAAACTACAGCTAGTGCGAGGAAAACTGCCACATGCTTGTTTCCATGCTCAGGTTTGGACAAGTTCTTGGAGGAAAGGTCCATAGACCATTATTAAAGGGGACCCGGGATATCCACTGCTTGCCCCAATACAACTATTGTGGAACCTGTGTCTTTTAGGGAAACTGCTAGGTACTTGTGACCTAGATTGGCCAATTGGGAACAGGATGCTGAGCTTGATGGACCTTGGTCTGACCCAATATGGCATATCTTATGTTCTTATGTTTTTATGGTAAAGGAATAACTCAGCTTGCGATGATCACTGCAAGCCATGTTATTTTTGGCTTACAAGCCATGTTATTTGTAGGGAAACGTAACTCCATCTCCAGGCCACAATCTTTAAAGGGGCCATGATGTCGAAATAAAACCATAGTCCAGGGGGTTCCCTTTTCCTGACACCACCAATGAGTCAGCCCTCCAATAATTCCCCCTCCCCACAGAGACTCCAATGTCCCCCCTAATGCCCAGTAGAGGGACCCCCTAGAAGAGACTGCCATCCCCCCAGATCCCAATTGAACAACCTCTGCTCATGAAGACCCCCCCCCCCCCATCCACTGAAGGCCACTGTGGTCTACCTTTGTCCTTGGTGGTCTACGAGTAGCCAGCAGGAACAATCCCTTCTTGCTTCTCCCAGCACCATGTTCGAAATAGCACCCATGATCCCCTTGAGCCACCTGATGTTCCTGGCCAGGGAAACTTATTTATTTATTTAGCTGTATTTATATTCTGCCTTTCTCCGGGTCAAGGTGGTTTACCTGGAACTGCGATTTAACTTACATTGAAACATTGGTATCAGTATCAAACTATGTACAGCTATTTATTTATTTAACTATACTTATATACAGTTTTTCTACCAGTCAAAGTGGTGTATATTCAAATACTATATATTTTTTTTCCCTTGTCCGGAAGGGCTCACAATCTGTATTTTGTACCTGAGCCAATCAAAGAGCTTTGGCTCTGAACTATATACGGGTTTGACTATATACAACAGAGGAAATAACACCAGATTTGAGCTGGCATTAATTTTCCAAGAATAATGCAGCTGCATTATTAGATGTGAATAATAATGAGATGAGTGTGCATGCATTTGCATGCCTTGCATCCCATTATTATTCACGTGTGGTGTGATGCAGAATTGTGTGTTATGGTGAAATAATGCACGTTTTTGCCCTTTACCACACAATAAGGAGCAAAGGTTGTGTGTTATTCTTATCGCATATTTTAGTAACTACCCCCTTCATATGTAATATTGTTTTAAAATAGGGCTTTTCCAGTTCATCACTATTCAATTTAATGATTGGAACTATGGCATGCCACATGGGGAATCATCGCTGAAATCCCCAGTATGTAGTAGGGACATGTGTTTTTCATAGTACACTAACCTAGTACGAGTCATTGTAGCACCACTACCATCCTTCAAAAAAACAAACAAAAACACAGCAGAAAGCAGAAGTGTCTTTTAGAGGAACTGACCAATTTCTGTGTATTGTGTTGCCATAGTAAATAATTTGCATTCCAACTATATGAGGTCAATGAATATACCGGTACCTTACATAAAAATGTTAAAAAAATTATACAACAGTGTACATAGAAGAGCATATTATTTTGATTTCACCCTCAAAACATAATCTCCAGGAACAAGCAGGAATGTAGTCTTCACATATGGGTATCGTCGATACCGATGGAGCCTGCGTGGGAACGCTCCCCAGCATCCAATAGGAACGCTTTTGGGAGTATCCCTCAGCACATGCGTGCTGCCTTCCTGCCTTTCCAACTGTCCCTCTTCAGTTCTTCGTTTTCCGCGGAACCGACAGGATCTATTCTCTGTCACTGCAGAAAATTCCGTCTTTAAATTTATTTTCTTGTGGTTGCATTTGCCTACCGCACGACGCCTACCGGTACCGCCGGTTCTTTTCTTTTCTTTTCATAAAAAAACAAAACAAAACTTAGGCTTTAGACTGTTTATTTTCAGAAACTTTTCTCTTTGGTGCTAGGCGCCATTTAGGGCACTAGGCCCCATCTTCCTAAAACATGGAAAAGCCAACTTGTGGTTTTAAAAAATGTACTAAGTGTGGCGGTACCATTTCCGTCACTGACACCCATGATTGGTGTCTGAAATGTTTAGGACCTGAACATTCTCCAACTGAATGTCTCTCCTGTATGGGGATGACTCAAAGAGGAAGACAGAACCGGGCTACAAAGCTCGGTACCCTATTTTCTTCAGATGCTAGATCCATTGCATCAACATCGTCAAGGGCCTCTTCTTCCTCCCATGGATCTCAGGTAACTAAACATAAAAGCCGGTCCTCAAAGAGTAGCTCTCCTGCTAAGCATCGAGAGGCCATTGGCGTTGCCCTTAAGGGAACCACACCGGCAAAACAGCCCCGGCGGGAGGCTTCAGCTGCCAAAGCATCGATGGGGCTTCAGGATGTTCTCGAGGCCTCAACCTCGCAAGAACTACCTGTGCCATGATCAGGGGTTCCGGCCGTCCTTACCGGTACCGACACCCAAGCATCGGCAGCATCGATAGACCAGAGGTTCCTTGCTATCGAGCACAGCATCACAGCTCTTCTTTCAGCTGCGGTACCGGTGGTCCCACGGGCACCGGTACCGACATCGATGACAGTACCGACACCAGTACAGACACTGACGATACCGGTACCAACGGTACCGGCCCCGGTGGGAACTCTTCCCATGCCATCTCTGGCGGGAATTGACAAAGCGGTACTGGGTCAGCTCGGTACCGACTTTGATCGGTACCGGGATCGTGTTTTGCAGGAGCATCGGGGTCAGGAATACTTCGATTCCTCCGATTCCGAAGACTCTGACAATTCTGCTAGCACTAGAGGGTTTCTCCTAGAAGATCCCTCTTCTCCCAACGCAGAATGTCACCTCCAGAGGACATGTCATTTCAGGATTTCATCCGTGATATGGCCAAAGATCTTTCAATCACAGTAGCTCCTGAGGAGGAACCCAGAGCAAAGGAATTGGAAATTCTCCAATATCCTAAAGCTCCTAAGGAGGCAGCCACTCTGCCTATCCATGAAATTCTGCATAGTTTGATGCTGAGAATGTGGGAGACACCTCTGACTACTTCTCCTCACTCTAGGAGACTTGATACTATGTATCGAGTTCCGCCATGTCCTGGATTTCAGAAAACTCAGCTGCCACACCATTCAATGGTAGTGGAATCAGCCATGCGTAGGATGAAAAGTGCAAAGAGGCATGCATCCAATCCTCCAGGTCGTGAATGTAGGACTCTGGATGCTTTTGGGCGCAGAACTTTTCAAGCTTCCATGCTTTCAGCTAGGATCAGTTCATATATCTTATATATGGGAATGTTCCTCAAGGAAGTCACAGGAGACTTGAAACTTATGAGCCCATTTCTCCCAGATGACAAGAGAAAAGATTTTCTTGCTCTAGTTAAGCATGCTCAGGATGTCTCCAAGTTTGTTAATCGGGCAGCCTTTGACTGCTTCGAATGCATCAGCAGAACCTCTGCTATTGCCATTGGCGCACGACTGATTGCCTGGCTACAGGCATCAGACTTGGAGACTTGGATACAGGACAAGTTAGGCAACATTCCTTGCACGGGGGAGAATCTCTTCGGCAAGAACTGGCAGGAAAAGACTAACGAGTTAGATGCTGACAATTCTACCTTAGATAGCTTGTCAAAGTCTACAGCCACTCCAGCCAAAAGGAAACCTTATAAAAACCCCTCTTTTAGCAAAAAGAGGAAGTTGTATCCTTCCTATACCCAGCAGAGTCAAACCCCAGGTCAGGTTGTCCAAAGGGGACAAGCTAGACAGCAAAAGAAGCCAAAAGGCCCGAGAGCCCAACCAGCTCTCCAGGTTCAGCCCCCTCAAGGGCTTTGACTCCTTCCTAGAGAGCTTTGCCTCCCTGCCTCTGAGGGGTCCCCAATCCCCCAATATTCCGGGCAGGTTATGCCACTTTGTCAACAGATGGCATCAGATAACAGCAGAAGATTGGACTTTGTCCATTGTAGGAGAGGGGTACAAGCTTCATTTTCACAGCATGCCCCCTCCTACAATTCTAAAGCAATTCAATTCGTAAACCTCTGCAGACAATCTGCTAGATCACGAGGTCTCCACACTTCTTGCCCAAGGGGCAATAGAGGAAGTACCCATTCTTCAACGGGGTGCAGGGTTCTACTCCCCCTATTTTCTTATTCCAAAGAAAACAGGAGGACACAGACCCATTCTAGACCTCAGAGAATTGAACAAATATCTGTTTCGAGAGAAATTCAAAATGATTTCTCTAGGATCTCTTCTGCCATACCTTCAAAGCCAGGATTGGCTTTGCTCTCTAGACTTAAAGGATACATACACTCACATTCTCATCCATCCAGATCACAGGAAATTCTTACGATTCCTTTTCAGGGGAAAACATTTCCAGTACAGGGTTCTTCCCTTTGGTCTGGCTTCAGCACCAAGGGTATTCACAAAATGCATGGCAGTAGTAGCTGCATTTCTACGAACCCTGGGGATTTTCGTCTTCCCTTACTTAGACGACTGGCTCATTCAAGTCCCTAGAGTTGCAGAGGCCAGCACTGCACTGTCCCATACAATGCGAATCCTCCAATACTTAGGATTGGTAATAAACTTCCCAAAATCTCAACTAGTTCCTTCCCAATGCCTAGAATTCATAGGAGCCTGTCTAGATACCAGACAGGCAAGGGCTTTCCTTCCACAAGCCCGGTGTCTTCGCATAATGCAACTAGCTTCTCAAGCAGCAGGCAAATCCTCCCTCACTGCTCGAGAACTACTGCAGTTACTGGGACATATGGCATCCACAGTTCATGTAGTCCCATATGCTCGCCTCCACATGCGAGCAGCTCAGTGGACCCTCTCCACACAGTGAAAACAGGCCACGAGTCATTTGTCGGACAAAATAATAATCTCTCGACGACTAATTTTGTCCCTCCAGTGGTGGCAATCACTAGAAAATCTGACAGTGGGGTCTCGTTTCCATCAAACCCTCTTTCAGGCCACCCTAACAACAGATGCATCACAGGTGGGTTGGGGAGCACACCTGAATCATCTCTCTACCTAGGGCACCTGGACTCCACAGGAGGTTGGTTTACACATAAACCTCCTGGAATTAAGAGCAATCTATTTAGCTCTTCGAGTATTCCAAGCCTAGCTCAGTTACAAGACAGTCCTAGTCCAGACGGACAATCAAGTAGCCATGTTCTGTGTGAACAATTAGGGCGGAAGAGGCTCTCTGTCGTTATGCAATGAAGCTTTATGACTGTGGGCCCTTGCCAGAGAGCATCAAATTCACCTTCTAGTGGTATATCTTCCAGGCATTCAAAACCTTTGGGCAGACAAACTCAGTCGAGTACTGCTGCCTCACGAGTGGTCCCTCTACCTAGACCAGGTGGCAAAGATATTTCATCTCTGGGGCACTCCAGACATAGACCTCTTTGCAAGTCCACTGAATGCCAAACTTCCCCAGTTCTGTTCCAGGATTCCAGCTCACAACTGTCAGGCAAGGGATGCCTTCCTCCTTCACTGGGGTCAGGACTTCCTTTATGCCTTCCCACCCATTCCCCTCATCCCCAAAACACTCTTCAAGCTTCAGAGAGATAGGGGTCGCATGATTCTCATAGCACCATGATGGCCATGCCAAACGTGGTATTCCCTGCTTCTACATCTCTCTCAAGCGGCACCTCTGGAGTTAGGGCATGCTCCAGATATCCTTTCCCAGGAGAATGGGACACTATGGCACCCGAATCCCCAGTCCCTGCACCTCACGGCCTGGTTGCTGAAGGCTTAGACCTCCAAGATTTCAACCTGTCCCAACAGGTAAAAGATATCCTTCAGGCTTCTAGGAAACTTTCCAGAAGAAGATCTTATGCCTTCAAGTGGAAACGTTTTACTATATGGTGCTCCAAGAAGGGATTAAACCCCCTGGTTATACCCTTAGAATCGATACTAGAGTATCTCCTTCACTTATCGAATTCTGGTCTAAAGACCAATTCGGTAAGAGTCCATCTTAGTGCAATTGCAGCTTCTTATAAGCCTCTGAATAGACAACCAATTTCCTCTCATCCACTCCTATCAAGATTTATGAGAGGCCTTTTATGAACTAAACCTCCCATCAAGCCACCACCGGTGGCATGGGATCTAAATCTAGTTCTCGGGCAGCTCATGAAGCCGCCTTTTGAACCTTTGGCCACTACAGCCCTTAAGTTTTTGACCTGGAAGGTCATCTTCCTAATTGCAATCACCTCTGCCCGTCGCATTAGTGAATTGCAAGCTTTAGTGGCTGATCCTCCTTATACTAGGTTTCATCATGATAAGGTTGTTCTTCAAACTCACCCACACTTTATGCCATAGGTGGTTTCGCCTTTTCATTTAAATCAATCAATTTATCTTCCTGTATTTTTTCCGAGGCCTCACGCCTCTAATGCAGAAAGAAACCTTCATACTTTGGATTGTAAAAGGGCCTTAGCCTTTTACATACAAAGAACACAGCAACATAGAAAGTCCTCACAACTTTTTATTACTTTTGACCCTAGTCATTTGGGACTTCCAGTCTCAAAAAGAACTTTATCTTAATGGATTGCCCAATGCATATCCTTTGCTTATGAGAGTAAGGGTCTTCCTCTTCAGGACCATGTCACAGCTCATAATGTGAGAGCCATGGCAGCTTCTATGGCTAATCTCCATTCTGTGTCTATCGATGACATTTGTCGAGCAGCCACCTGGGCTTCGGTACACACCTTCACAGTCCACTACTGCCTGGATAAAGCCTCCCGTCGGGATGCCTTCTTTGGCCAAGCTGTTCTTCAAAATCTCTTTCACTCCTAAATCAACTCCTACCCACCAACCCTGATGGGATGCCAGAGATCCATGGGAGGAAGGATTTCCACCTTATAGGATGGCACCTTCCTGGGGCTATCTTCCTGGCATCTTCAGCTAGGGAGTCCCCATATGTGAAGACTACATTCCTGCTTGTTCCCGGAGATAGCGTAGTTACTCACTTGTAACAGGTGATCTCCAGGAACAGCAGGAATTTAGTCTTCACAACCCACCCACCTCCCCTAGGAGTTGTCTCTCTATCTCTTTGTCTCTTTCCTCTCTCCCTCCATTCTTTCACTCAGCTACAAACTTAACTGAAGAGGGACAGTTGGAAAGGCGGGAAGGCAGCGCACATGTGCTGAGGGATGCTCTCAAAAGTGTTCCTATTGGACGCTGGGGAGCATTCCCGCGCAGGCTCCGTCGGTACCGACGATACCCTTATGTGAAGACTAAATTCCTGCTGTTCCCAGAGATCACCTGTTACAGGTGAGTAACTACGCTTTCTGCACATTATACTTATGTCTTAATCATATCTATAAAACATAAAAGTAAGGATATCTGAGTAACAGGCAGTATGAAATGTTGCCAAAATCAATTAAAAATCAGTATTTTGTGTAACTGGCCAAAGTTGCTGTATTTCAAGATCATTCCGTTTAAATTTTTGTCTGTCTTAGGAGCAGATCTCAGCTATGATGACTCTAAATGAGTCTTTCACTGTTGTAACATGCTGGTTATTTCAGAATAGGCTTAAGTTAATTCCTGACAAATCTTTAGTGATTTGGTTTTCATGAAAAAAATATCCCGTTGTCTATGGCACCAGAAATTGATGGTGTACTGGTCACATTGAGGGATTTAGTCACTAGTATGGGGGTGACTTTGGAAGCTGACTGCTCAGTGTCTGCTCAGTGTCTTTCCAAAGTGGTACTGTCATGCCTCCCACAAGTTACATCAGATTTGCCAGTTAAAGTCCTAGATAGGTCATAACAATCTGGCTGTACTTTTACACTCTCTGGCGACCAGCCAATTATTTTAATGCAACTCGTATCTTGGTTAATCTCAAAGAGGTTGCAATTATTCCAAAATACAGTCACATGGCTGTTAATGGATAAGAATATGAGCATATCCTTGTGGCATTATACGGATTGCACTTTCTTCCAGCGAAAACAAGATGCAAATTTAACGTTGCCTGCATGATGTATGGGTGTATATACAAGGGCAGATCATTTAGTCAAATATGTTCCAGTCAGGCCACTTCATTCTTCCCAAATGGGTATGTTGAGTTTACCAATCCTCACATGCACATAGATCCAATTAATCTTTACAAGAGAAACTATATCCAGTTAACATAGATTCCATTTGTGGAACCAGCTTCCTAATAAATTCAAGGAAGAATTCAATTGACTTTTGTTTCAAAAGAAGTGTAAAACATGGCTGTTCAATCTAGTATGTGTGATATGAACTTTTTCCCATTGTATTTTTTGGAGATGTCTAAAGTGTGGTTTCATATTCTAATTTTTTTATCTGACTTGTTTCCAAAAAACTAAACTACATAGCACCTATTACAGACTGTTCCATGCCTTTTCGAGCTATACCATACTATACAAGACCTGCTGCTCATCCAGAACTGTTTAGAATAACGTCTAGTGAATGTGTCCATGGCTCCGCTCACTTTCTGGGTTACACACTTAAAGAGACTGATGCAGCCCTTATAAAAAGGCAGGCTCTGAGGAGGGCTTTTCCTACTGGTGGGCGCACACCAACAGAGCCCTTCAAGAGGCCCACTCTGGGGAACACTATAGTTTATCGACTGGCATTTGGTAAATATAGCTTTCTGAAATGTTCCTGTATTTAATGGTTGTGAAGCTATGGCATAGCTACATGAAGTATTCTATGAGTTGTTATGTTTATTCTTCTTAATATTATGTAGTGAGTCCTGTACTCTTCGGGATGAGTCCATATGGTTAGTTATGGGTTGCATCGATATGATCTCTGGAACCCCATTTATAGAAGAAAAGGGAGGGGACCACCAGTTTTATGTGCTGTACCCACTGTGAATTCAATTTCTAGCAAGCAATTTTCCTTTAGTTGTGTAAAGGTGTTGAAATGTATGCTAACTAACATGTGATCTATATGTACTATAACAAGATTGATATTGTCTCAGATCACACTGGTCAACAAAGTTTTACAAATGTCATGTTACTGAAATAAAAATAGTAATTTCTTATCAATTTTTATATGCTGAACATGAATATGACAGTGAAATTGCAAAGTTGGCTCTAGTTTTTTGTAATCTACAAGAATTAATGTTTACATCACGAAATGCATGTCAAAAACCAAGTCATAGACTACTTCTTAGATTTTTTCGCCTGTCTCTTGTACAGCTGTTCGGGAGCTTCTCTGGGGAGTATCCAGCAGTAGTCAGCCAGCATTGCAGTGGACCATTTTCCCTGGTATCTTTGCTCCATCGTTGCAATATCCTGGTGAAAATGTTCGCCCTGTTCATCACTAACCATACCACAGTTGTCAGGAAAGAAGTCAAGATGGGAATCAAGGAAATGGATCTTTAGAGACATATTGCAGCCAAGTTTTTGATACTGCATCAGCATGTCTTCTACTAGTTCCTTGTAGTTTTCTGCCCTAACATTCCCGAGAAAGTTTGTTGGCACTAGGCCAAAAGCATTCCATGCTTGTTTCGCATCACCCTGCAGAAAGTTGTTGAACCGGTCATCTTTGAAGAGCTCTCGAATCTGAGGACCCACAAAACTCCCTCTTTAATCTTTGCTTCACTGAGTCGAGGGAATTTTTCATGCAGGTATTGGAAAGATGGCGAAGTGCGGTCCATGGCTTTCACGAAGTTTTTCATCAAACCTAGTTTGATGTGAAGGGGTGGTAGCAGGATTTTGTGAGCCTCAACCAGAGCTGGGTGCTGGATATACTTCTCTCCAACTGTTACATTTTGTCTGCGATTCCATTCCTTCCGCAAGTAGTGCCAATCCCTTGCTCGGCTATCCCACTCACATAAGAAACACATGTATTTTATATATCCCTGCTGCAGTCGGTGCAATGGTGTGAGCAACGGTGTGATTGAACATCTTAAAATCAGATGTGAAGACTTCTAAAATTGTTTTCTAAGGTGGTGAACCTGTTTGAATAAAAGAAGCCTGCTGTCAGGTGTGGGTTGGTTATTGCCAGCCCTCCGGCTTGCTCCAGCAAAAAAATAAGTGAATTTTGGTGAATTTTGAAAATTGGATTATAATTGGATTCACTGGATTAGGTTTAAGTGCTTCAACTAGAGAAAAAAACGGCAGGTCTTAGCTATCAGATGGATGTGTGTGGAGAAGGAGAGAGAGGAGTCAAAGACAACCCCAAGGTTGTGAGCCGAGGAAACAGGGAGGAGTAGAGAGTTATCCATAGAGACTGAGAAAGGATGAAGAGGAGAGGAGGTTTTAGGGGGGAAAAATAAGAAGCTCAGTTTTAGCCATCTTCAGTTTCAAGCAGCGGTGAGACATCCAAGCAGCAATGTCAGAAAGGCAGGCAGAGATCTGGGTCTGGATTGCCGGAGAGATTTCAGGTGTAGAGAGGTAGATCTGGGCGTCATCAGCATAAAGATGGTACTGAAACCATGAGAAGAGATGAATGCACCAAGGGACTGGGTACAGAGAGACAAAAAGAGCAGACCCAAGACAGATCCTTGGGGTACATGAATTGAGAGTGTGAAAATAGCAGAGGAGAATCTACCAGAACAAACACTGAAAGAGCGATGAGAGAAATAAGAGGAGAACAAGGATAGTACGGAGAAGGACTAGAAAAGGGGACTGTTACTTCTGGAGAGAGATCCGCAATTGTGAGTATATACTTCTTGGAATTTTCTGAAAGGAATTATTTCTATTAAAGCTATTTAATCTGTGAACCCACTATTTTTTGTTAAATCAGTCAGGGCCTAGTAGCAGCAGTTTAGGTTTAAATTTAAAACACAAAAGAGAACTTTCTGGTTACATTCCATACCCAGCAGCGAGCTTGTAGTTTTAATTTAATAGTCACTCAGGGCCTAGTATCGGCAAAGTACTTTTAGTTTAAATTTAAAGCACAGAAGAGAGCTTTCTGGTTAAATTTGGAACCCAGCAGAGAGCTGTAGTTTAAATTTAATACTCACTCAGGGCCTAGCATCAGCAAAGTGCTTTTAGTGTAAATTTAAAACACAGAAGAGAGCTTTCTGGTTAAATTTAAAACCCAGCATAGAGCTTGTAGTTTAAATTTCATAAGAAGTTAGAGCCTAGCAGCAGCAAAGAGCTATAATTTAAAACAAATAAGAATATAGATTAGCACAAAAGGCAAAACAGGGTCAGTACTCTTTGAGCAGCAAATAAAGTCTTCTAGAGACCTTTACAAAGAGGCCTTCTACCTAGGGGGCAAGAGACATGTGAAACGTTTTCAATAGGTGTTAACACCAGGTGGCAGGTCAAAAGGCCATTTTGAAAGACTCCTTCTATCCAAGCAAGGACTGTTAATCATCCAGGAAGTTGGTCACAGCTTACCTCAGCAGCACAGGCATAAATAGCTCAACCAGAGCTCTGTCATCTTCAGTCTTGAAGGACTAGAAAAGGGGACTGTTACTTCTGGAGAGAGATCTGCAATTGTGAGTATATACTTCTGGGAATTTTCTGAAAGGAATTCTTTCTATTAAAGCTATTTAATCTATGAACCCACTATTTTTTGTTAAATCAGTTAGGGCCTAGTAGCAGAAGTTTAGGTTTAAATTTAAAACACAGAAGAGAACTTTCTGGTTACATTCCATACCCAGCAGAGAGCTTGTAGTTTTAATTTAATAGTCACTCAGGGCCTAGTATCAGCAAAGTACTTTTAGTTTAAATTTAAAACACAGAAGAGAGCTTTCTGGTTAAATTTAGAACCCAGCAGAGAGCTTGTAATTTAAATTTCATAATAAGTTAGAGCCTAGCAGCAGCAAAGAGCTATAATTTAAATAAAATAAGAATATAGCTTACCTCAGCAGCACAGGACAGGGTACTGTGTAGCAGCCCTCTTTTAATAAGTGTTATTATTAACACTTGGGTGTTGTTGAAAAATATTATCTTGGAAGCCCAGACCAGCTGTATTCCACGCTTTAAGAAAAGTGGAAGGAAGTCCAAAAAACTGCCAGCATGATTTAAAGGTGAGGTCAGAGAGGTGGCTGTTGCCAAAAAAGCATCTTTCAGGAAATGGAAAAAAGAGTCAAATGACGAAACCTGGAAACAGCACAAGCACTGGCAAGTCAAATGCAAGGCATTGATAAAGCAGGCAAAGGGAGAATTTGAGAAGAAGCTTGCTGCTGAAGCAAAAACGCAAAATAAAGATTTTTTCAAGTACATTCGTAGCAAAAAACCTGTGAGAGAGTCAGTTGGTCCATTAGATGATAGAGGAGTTAAAGGGGCACTAAGAGGCGACAAGGCGATAGCGGAGAGACTGAATGAATTCTTTGCTTCGGTCTTTACTGAGGATGATGTAGGGATGTTACCCATGACTGAAGTGGTATTTAGAGGTGCAGAAGAATTGAAGGAAATATCGATACATCAAGAAGATGTATTACAACTATTAGATAAATTGAAGAGTAGCAAATCACCTTGGCCGGATGGTATACATCCAAGGGTGTTGAAAGAACTGAAATATGAGATTGCAGACCTGCTATTAGTAATCTGTGAGCTATCATTAAAATCATCTCTAATACCTGAAGATTGGAAGATCGCCAATGTAACACCAATTTTTAAAAAGGGTTCCAGGGGTGATCCGGGAAACTACAGACCGGTGAGCCTCACGTCAGTACCGGGAAAAATAGTAGAAACCATCATAAAGAATAAAATTACTCAGCATGTAGATAGTCATGGCCTAATGGGAGACAGCCAACATGGCTTTAGACAAGGAAGATCTTGTCTTACTAATCTGTTATGTTTTTTTGAAAGTGTGAATAAACAGTTGGACAAAGGTGAGTCGGTTGATATTGTGTATCTGGACTTTCAGAAAGCCTTTGACAAGGTCCCTCATCAGAGACTTTTGGCAAAACTAAAGAGTCATGGGATAGGAGGCAGTGTACTACTGTGGATCAGGAACTGGTTAAAAGATAGAAAGCAGAGGGTTGGGCTAAATGGCCAATTTTCCCAATGGAGAAAGGTGAATAGTGGTGTACCCCAGGGATCTGTGCTGGGTCCGCTGCTTTTTGACATATTCATAAATGACCTGGAAAGTGGAATAACAAGTGAGGTTATCAAATTTGCAGATGACACAAAACTATTTAAAGTTGTTAAAACCCAAGAGGATTGTGGAAAATTGCAAGAGGATCTTGATAAATTAGAAGACTGGGCATCAAAATGGCAGATGAAATTTAATGTGGACAAGTGCAAAGTTATGCACCTAGGGAAGAACAACCCAAACTATGGTTACACAATGCAAGGTTCCACATTAGGAACCACCACCCAGGAAAAAGATTTAGGCGTCATTGTGGATAACATGTTAAAACCCTCAGCCCAGTGTGCAGCAGCAGCCAATAGAGCAAATAGAATGCTAGGTATCATAAAGAAAGGAATGGAAAATAAAACAAAGGATATTATAATGCCTCTATATCGTTCCATGGTGAGACCGCACCTTGAATATTGTGTGCAATTCTGGTCGCCGTATCTTAAAAAGGATATAGCGTTATTAGAAAAGCTTCAGAGAAGAGCCACCAAAATGGTAAAGGGGATGGAAGGATACTCCTATAAAGAAAGGCTAAAAAGGTTAGGGCTGTTTAACCTGGAAAAGAAACGGTTGAGGGGAGATATGATAGAAGTCTATAAATTAATGAACGGAGTGGAATGGGTAAATGTAGATCGGTTGTTTACGTTTTCAGAATATAGAAATACTAGGGGACATGCAATGAAGCTACAGGGTAAACTATTTAAGACTAATAAAAGAAAATATTTTTTCACTCAACGTGTAATCAAACTCTGGAATTTGTTACTGGAGGATGTAGTAAAGGCTGTTAGTGGTGCTGGGTTTAAAAAAGGTTTGGACAAGTTCCTGGAGGAAAGGTCCATAAACCTTTATTAAGAAGGGAATCAGGATATCAATGCTTGACCCAGTACAAGCATTGCGGAACCTGTGTCTTTTGGGGAAGCTGCTAGGTACGTATGACCTAGATTGGCCACTGTTGGAAACAGGATACTGGGCTTGATGGACCTTGGTCTGACCCAGTATGGCATATCTTATGTTCTTATGGAGCCCTTAAAACCAAGCGAGGAGCGGATATCAAGGAGAAGGTTGTAGTCAACAGTTTCAAAAGCAGCAGAGAGGTCAAGAAGGGTGAGGACTGATTAAAGGCCCTTGGATTTTGCCAGGAACAAGTCACTGGAGACTTTGGCAAGAGCCGTTTCAGTAGAATGTAAAGGATGAAAGACAAACTATAAAGGATCTAGAAGGGCTTGAGAGATGAGAAAGTCAAGGTAACGGCGGTGAACCGCATGTTCAAATAGTTTAGAAATGAAGGGGAGGAGGGAGATGGGTCGATAGTTGGAAGGTAAGATCAAGTGAGAGTTGCTTGGGGAGAAATGTAACTACAGCATGCTTGAAGGCTGCAGTTACAGTTGTAGTGGAGAGCGATAGGTTGAGAACATGAGAGATGGAAGGGACAACAGTGGAAGAGATGGGGCTTAGGAGATTGGTGGGGATAGGATCAGAGGAGCAGGTCATGAGTTTGGAGGAGGAAAGAAGGTGTGTGGTTTCCTCCTCAAAGATCACAGAAAAGGAAGAAAGGGTAGCAGAGATAGAGGGGGAAAGTTGTGAGTGAAGAGAGGAAGGAGGGGAAATAGCTGACTTTGTGGGGAATTGGAGGGTGATCTTGTGGATTTTGTCATGGAAATAGTCAACCAGGGTTTGGGCAGAAAGGAAGGGAGGGTGTCGGAGGCGGAGGCACCTTAAGGAGAGAGCCGTGAGTAGTAAAGAGATGGCGAGGGTCAGAAACAAGAAAGTTAATCTTGTTTGGCGAGTGCTATGGCTGACTGGAAAGAGACAAGCATGAATTTGAAGTGTGGAAAGTCTGCAAGGGTGCAGGATTTGAGCCAAGCATTCTCAGCTGAATGGGCAAAGGAACGTAGATAGCTGGTAGTGGATTAAAGCTAGAGCTAGGGTGCAGTACGCCTCAAGGACATGGCATGGGTGGAGCGAGAGCATCCAGAGCAGAGGACAGTGCAGCGTTATAGAAGGACTGGTAAAAGAATGGAATGCACATGTTGGGCATTTAGCTTGAGTTCTCCAAAAAACCCAAAGTCATCAAAGGGCGAGAGGACAGCCTCCACACCATGGTGTACTAATGAACCAAGGAATTAAAAGAAATCCCTTCATAGGTTGAAGAGAAAATGGAAACATGCTAAAGATGCTTTAACACAAGTCCGATATTAAGAACTCTTGTGTGAATATTGGATGATGGTTGCTAATAGCAAAAAGGTATATATAGAGCATATCATAAAAGCTGCAGTGAATCGGCCTTGGGAGCTTTTTGAAGTCATGCTGTCATTGGTTAAAGAGCCTCCTCTTACTGTAGGACACAGTATGTGTTTTGCCTTGATTAGACTAAGCTGATGAGTAGGAACTGTGTCTTACATCTATATGTACAGTGCTGCATATGCCGTGTAGTACTATACAAATGATTAATAGTAGTAGTAGTACAGTAGGTCAGGTCCAGATGTTCTCGATATAGACAGAAGACTGGCTGAAAGGTCCTGGATGTCACCTCTTGGACTGTTCCCTGTACTATGACTTTTAAGTGGGCTGAGTTTGCATCACCACCTCAGTATCTGTCTTAATTACAGACCACCTAATGCTACAAAAGATCAACTGTCAACAATTCTTGAATTAATTTGTTCACACAGCTTGCCCCTTAAACCATTAATTGCTTTGGGTGACTTTAATTTAAGTTCCTTACCTGTTAAGGAATCCGGAGCTTTCTTACTCGTAAAAGCTTTAGAATCTTTAGATTATAAACAGGCAATTACTCATCAACATGGTTCTATTCCAGATATGATTTTCCATCCAAAGCATCTTTCAGCTCTAAACCAAATCTCAATTCCAAAAATATCTCCTGCACCATGGTCAGATCATTACGTGATATCTCTCACTTTACATTTGGAAACTCTTTCTCACCAATTAGAAACTAATTGTAAGACAAGAAAATTTAGAGCCTTTCATAAAGAAAATTTCATAGCAGATGTCATTCCTCATTTGCACCAAGATTGTAGTAATTTAGATGCTGCCATAGATAACTGGAATAAAGTCATTTCTGATGCCTCAATAAATCTTAACAAAGACAAGGCACAAGTACGTAGAAAAAATAGCGCACCATGGTATTCGAACGATATCAGAGAGGCAAAACTTATGCTAAGAAATTTGGAACGTAAATGGAGACAGAACAAATCTCAGCATACAGAGTTTTTATATAAGGTGAAACAAATCGAATATAACAATTTGATAAATGATTGCAAACAACAATACCATACAAACTTAATTTTAAAATCTGCTAATAAACCAAGGGAGTTATTTAATATTGTGAAACAGCTTACTAAAATGAACTCTCCCTGTCATAATCACCAGATGGATCCTCAAGAATATGCAAATTGCTTAATAAATAAAAACATAAATCAATTAACCTCTATAATATCTTTACAGCCTAATCAATTAATGATAAAAACTCTCTCTGATTCCAGGCACTTTTGGTCTGATTTTTCTATGCCAACAAAAACCAAATTGAAAATATAAGTACAATTAACACAACAACCTCCCCAACTGATCCATGTCCAGTAGAATGGATTAAAAATGCAAGGAGTCAATTGAGTTGTCATTTAATCAAATTTGTAGAACATTCATTAAAACAAGGTTATTTACCTCCTGTCCTCAAAAAAGCCTCAATTAGACCAATCTATAATGGGAATTCATTAAGCACCTCTGAACCTAAGTCATACTGTCCGATTTCTAGTTTACCTTTCATCTCCAAGATTATAGAGAAAGTAGTACAGAGACAATTACAAGATCACATAGATTCATATGCTCCGCCAGATCTACACCAACATGGTTTCAAACCATTTCATAATGTAGAAACTCTTCTTATTTCTCTATTTAATAACCTCTTAACGGGTCTGGACAAGAAAAATAGTGTTTTTCTTTTAATATTTATTGACATTTCAGCAGCTTTTGACACAATCTCTCATCCTTTAATGCTTCAACAACACACTTAAATGGTTCACATCCTACCTGAACAATCATATGCAAACAGTAAAATGTGGAGACAAAAAATCATCTCAGATCCCAATTACACAAGGTGTACCACAAGGGTCAGCATTATCATCAATCCTTTTTAACATCTACAGTCAACCTATATGCAAAATTATTCAACAATATGGAATAAATTACCATCTATACGCTGATGATATTATGATCTACACTGCAGTTGACCAAAATTCATTTGACACAGAAATAATTGATAACTGTTTGACTGATATGAACAATTGGCTTACAACTAACAACTTTAAAATAAACACAGATAAAACAGAAGCATTATTCATTTTTAATAATCAAAACATAAAAACTCCTAAAGAAATTAATATACTAAACAAATCCATAAAAATCAGCGAGGAAGTAAAATACCTTGGTATAATCCTAGATAAACATATTAACTTAAAATCCCATATAAATAAAATTACAGCTAGAGTATACCACCGTTTAAAAATCATTAGGAAACTCAAACCAATTTTACAACTAAATCATTTTCGAATGGTATGTCAAGCAGTTATAACACCACTACTTGACTTTGGAAATATCCTTTATCAAGGTCTTCTAAAACATACTACCCATTCCCTCCAACTGTCACAAAATACTACCGCAAGAACTATAATGAATTCTACAAAATATGAGCATATAACTCGCTTCAAGAATTGCATTGCCTTCCAATCACTATAAGATCAAAATACAAGAATCTTATGAACATTTTCAAAATTTTGCATGAATCATCAGCAAATATTCTAACTACTATTATTTCTATAGACATAAGTTCAAGACCCAGACGCTCACAATCTACCAACAGACTCAATTCCCACTTAAATTTTAATAGATCCAAACAAATAACATCTAATAGGGCTTTCTCCTTTATGGCACCACAACTATGGAATTCTATTCCTGATGAATTAAGAACTCAATTTGATATCAAAGATTTCCGAAAGTCCCTTAAAACATACCTATTTATTGAAGCATATGGCAACTAACCTAACTCTAATAGACCAAAATGTCTTTCTAACCATTTGAATTTGAATTTTCTTGCAATATTTAGACTTTTTTTAACATTTTATAGGATTGCAGTTATTTGTTTAATGTAATTGCAATGAATTATTTTGAAATGTAACTTTCTGTAATTTATGTAATATACTGTAATGTACTGTAATTTACTGTAATGTATTATCTTATTGTCTTCCCTTCCCTCAATGTAGACCATTGGTTCTCAACCTTTTTTGTACCATGACCCCTTTTACCATTGGTCAACTTGTGGTGACCCCCAATGATAAAATCAAATGCGTCTCTCTTCCTTTACTGTTAACACATTGTCGCTGTAATCATTTGTTGAATTATTAATATATTATAGGCCTTTGCAATATGTTTTTATTTATAAAATACTTATTTAAACCACAATAATTAATCACAACAAGAAGTAACAATATTTGATTTCAAAATGATGATGATTTTGTAGTCAAATCACTAATATGAAATAAAATTATTTTTTCTACCTTTGTTGTCTGACCAATTTATTCTCTGATCATGCTGGTCCCGATCTGAGGCTTCTGCTTTCCTGTCTTCTCTTAGCTCTCTTTCTGTGGTCTATGGTCCATCTGCCATTTCTTATCTCTTTCGTTTTCTTCACCTCTTTCCATCAGCCTATTTCCAGTCCCAGTAACCCTCCCCAGTATCAGCCCCTTTCCAGTCCTCACTCCCAGTACCTTCCAATGTCAACTTGCATTCCCATGACTGCCACTGGTGTCCATTCCCTTCTAGTCCCCCTCCTTCCCCACTGACCAGTCCCTTCTAGTACAAATACCATGGCAGCCCCTCTCAGATCCACTCCCTTCCAGTTCCATTCTCCCATCCCCTTGTATCAGCCCACTTGTAGCCTTAGCCCCCAGTTTTCTTCCAGGGCCAGCAGCTCTATCCTCCCCTCCCCACAATCAGCCCATTCCCAGTCAAAGCCCCCCAATCAGCTCACTTCTAGTGCTAATCCCCCCTCAACCCCATTACCAGTGCTAGCCTCCCCTAATCAGCCCAATACCAGTCCTAGCCCCCATCAGCTCATTACCAGTCCTAGCCTCCATTAATCAGCTCATTTCCAGTCATAGCCCCCCCGATCAGCTCATTTGCAATGCTAGCCTCCCATCAGTCCATTACCAGTCCTACCCCACCCCATCAGCCCATTACCAGTCCTAGCCTCCCCAATCAGCTCATTTCCAGTGCTAGTCCCCCCCCTCAACCCCATTACCAGTGCTAAGCTCCCTTAATCAGCCCATTTCCAGTCCTAACCTCACCAATCAGCTCATTTCCAATGCCAGACCCCCATCAGTCCATTACCAGTCCTACGCCCCCTTGATAAGTCCATTCCCAGTCCTAGCCTTCCCTAATCAACCCATTACCAGTCCTAGCCCCCCCATCTGCCCATTACCAGTGCTAGCTCCCCCATCAGCCCATTATAATCCTAACCCGCACTGTCTCTCACTTCTGTCCAGCATTTATCCCGTCTGTCCAGTATGTCCCCCGTCTCTCCCCTTTGTCCATGCCAGCCCCCTCCCTCCCTCCCTCCCTCCATGTCAGCCCCCTCCCTCCCTCCATGTCAGCCCCCATCCTTCCATCTGTCCATGTCACCCCCCCTCCATCCATCCATCCATATCAGCCCCCTCCCTCCCTCCCTCCATGTCAGCCCCCATCCTTCATCTGTCCATGTCAGCCCCCCTCCCTCCATCCATCCATATCAGCCCCCTCCCTCCCTCCCTCCATGTCAGCCCCATCCTTCCATCTGTCCATGTCAGCCCCCCTCCCTCCCTCCCTCCATCCATCCATATCAGCCCCTCCCTCCCTCCCTCCATGTCAGCCCCCCTCCTTCCATCTGTCCATGTCAGCCTCCCTCCCTCCATTCATCCATCCATATTAGCCCCCTCCCTCCCTCCATGTCAGCCCCATCCTTCCATCTGTCCATGTCAGCCCCCTCCCTCCATCCATCCATATCAGCCCCTCTCTCCCTCCATGTCAACCTCCATCCTTCCATCTGTCCATGTCAGCCCCCCTCCCTCCATCCATCCATCCATCCATATCAGCCCCCTCCCTCTGTCCATGTCAGCCCCCCTCCCTCCATCCATCCATATCATCCCCCTCCCTCCCTCCATGTCTGCCCCCATCCTTCCATCTGTCCATGTCAGCCTCCCTCCCTCCATCCATCCATCCATTCATATCAGCCCCCTTCCTCCCTCCCTCCCTCCCTCCCTCCCTCCATGTCAGCCCCCATCCTTCCATCTGTCCATGTCAGCCCCCCTCCCTCCCTCCATGTCAGCCCCCATCCTTCCATCTGTCCATGTCAGCCCCCCTCCCTCTATCCATCCATATCAGCTCCCTCCCTCCATGTCAGCCCCCCCATCCCTCCATGTCAGCTCCCCTCTGTTGATGTCAGCCGTGTTGCAGGTTCCCTGCCCCCTCATCCCCTCTCCCTATGTCTGCCTCCCTTCTAATGCAGCCGCGGCTCCCTGCCTCTTAGGGAACCACGGCTGTACCTGTAAAATTGTTGCGGAGCCCTTCCTGTCTCGACGGGCTCCGTGCAGCATTGTCCCGCCTCCAAAGGAAGTGGTAAACAAACTCACCGCAGCTGCAGAAGAAGGCGGTGAGTTTGCCGGAGTTTGCTGCTGCCAAGAAGCGGACTTGGCAGCGGCAGCAACTTGTGCCCGTCTTAATTTTTTTTTTTTTAACTTGGTGGAGGCTAAGCGATCCCCGCTAAATCCTGTGGCGACCCCCGTGGGGATCGCGACCCACAAGTTGAGAACCGCTGATGTTAGACCCTTTGTTGTCTTGTTGACCACTTTGATTGAAAGATAAAGTGGTATATAAAACTGATTAAATAAATAAATCTGTGACAGTAGACCTGTTAGAGAAGGTGATGATGGAGTTAAAAAAACACTTCCTCCTTGTTAGATCCTTGTCCAACAAGTTGGCTGAAGGTTGTGCAGTCTAATATTTCTGGTGTTTTGTTGAGAATAAGTCAACTATCACTGACTATTTGTATTATGCCAGTAGAACTTAAGAAGGCCAGTGTACATCAAGTGTTGAAGGGCCCAAAAGTAGACTTTTGTAGACTTGAAGGTACATAGTTATTACCTTCTGATTTGAAGACTAGCTTTGTTGGCAAAGTGGATTGAGCATATTGTGCTTCAATAATTAATTGACCATTTTGAACACTTTTTTCCAATAGATGAACACAAACATGGCTTTAAAAGCACCACCATGGTATGGAAACATTTGTGATGACAAGACTGATAATTTAATCAAGGGACATGAAAAATCAGAATCAGGATTTATTATGATTTTCTTAATTACATCTACTGAATTTGATTCTGTTAATCATGAAACTTTACTGTTGGATTGGAAGCTACAGTTCTGAAGTGGTTCACTTTCTATTTGAGTGCATGGAAACTGCACGTTCAGATAAGACTAAAACCTGAGTGAAATCCTTTGAATGAAGGTATTCCACAGGGCTCTGCTCTGTCTGTTTTCCTATTTAATATTTATTTGCATCCATTATGTGATGTAATTAAGGGGTATGTTTACTAAACTGTGGTAAACGTGAATAACGCGCGTTGTACGACGTTAACGATCATTAGTGCGCTATAGCGCATTAACGATTGTTAGCGCGCTATAGCGCATTAATGATCATTAGCACGCTATAGTGCATAAACGATCGTTAACGCGCCATTGCGCGCGTTATCACGCGCTAACGAGTGTACTGCTCCGCGGCGCGGTAAAACACCGCAGAAGGTGGAGAGAGGGCAGAGAGAAGGGGTTAATGGGCGGAGAGTGGGCGGGGAGAGGCTAACGCGCTGATTTCCAGAGCTGAATTCCAACGCGAATGAAAACCTACCGGTAAAAGCACTTTAAAGGGGAGAGAAACCATTTACGTGTCAGCAATGTACAGCCTAGGCAGGGAAACCAAAACAAGGTGATAAGTGTGATACATGTGCACAGAACAAAAGGGCACAGAAACACCGAAAATGACCCCAACAAATTGGAAAAAAACAACAATCAAGCTGGCCAATAGTGGTAGCAATGAGAAGCATCAACCCCCCCCCCCCCCCGAGTAAGCTCCATAGAACAGAGATAATTCGTGGAAGGGTCCATACTCCATCCCCATACAAGGTGCAGGGGCCCACAGTGAAATAGCGATGCTCAGGGATCTCCCCACCATCGGACAGGGTTTCTATGGCATGCACATGTCCCGCAACATCAGGGCGGGCATGTTGGAACGGGCAACCGGGCAGATGCTGGAAAAGGGGATACAGAGGGCTGCAGGCGGCACATGCAGTGGCGCAGCTGGGCCACAGTAGGGACTAGGGTGATGCTCAGTTGGCCCATAGGAATGCGTAAACAGTAGAGCCAGACAGCAGCTGATGAGGGCCCAACATGGGCATGAGTGTGTTTCGCAAAGTGTCACAGGGGAGAGTACCCAACAGCAACCCCCAAGGGCACGGAACACTGGCAGGCGGGGCTGAGGGGGAGCGTGGACGTCTATGCAGGCACCCCTACCCCAGAACACGCACCATAGGCAGCCGCCTACCTGCACACTGGATGGCCTGAGACCACGCACCACCAGCTCCACCAGCAGAAGGGCATGTCAGCATGGTGGCTGAGGGATACTGGTGGTGGAGGGGGCAGTGGCAGCTGCTCGGAGCAGACCGTGGCCTAGCCAACAGTCATGTTATCACCAGGGAATGCACCATCTCTGTGAAAACATGGTGGTGCAGTGCACAGAACCACTATATTCAGAAGCAGAAGGTCACAGGTTCAAGTCCCAGCTGTGGTTTCTGCCAACCCAGTCCTCATATTTTACCCACTACTATAACATGCTAATACAGGCAGAACCGTTCTTGCAGATGACGTAAACATGCCCAAAACACGATCATTTTACCCTACAGAGCACAGACACCATAAACATGCACATTACCTAGAGCAGAGCCTCACAAATGCAGTCCTGGAGGGCCAGACACCATTCCAGTTCCATGCTGCCTCTGATAAAGATGCCTGTGCTGCATTTCTATGCACCACTCCCATGGTATGCAGATGTATCTCATGCATATTCATGAGGGACAGCATGAAAACCCGAACAGTGTTTGGCACCGCAGGACTGGAGTTGGGAACCTCTGCCGTAAAGCAGCAGCCAACAGGGACAGGCACACCCGCACCCACAGGCCCCATTATCCCAAGCCTCCTGGAGAGGCAGGACTTTGGGCTCTGCGTGCATCTCCCAATACTAGCACTTGCATACCTTAGTAATGCCAACCTAAACCTGGGAATATGGTACACAGCTATCAAAAGGTTGCTATGAGTACTGGCAGATAGCAATTCCTAGGTTAAGTACAATGTTCGGAGTGAGCTGCATCATAGCAACCTTTCTGATGTTTGTGAAGGTTGCTTCAGGTCTGGTCTCTGACAGTGTTTACCACCCTGGGGAGTGACCCCCACCAGTATTGCGTACCACATCCATGCCTGCACTGTGCCCAGGACTGGTGTGGTGGCCAGGGCTGCTAAACACCTCTATAGTAGCACAATGCTGGCCTAGGTGTAGGAGTGTGTGTCTGTCTATCCAGTGCGTGGTGGCTGCAAACACCCTCCACAGCCCACACTGCTAGCACTGTTGTCAGTATTGGCCTGCCAATGTGCATAATGAGGAGCAAGGTACCGTGGGAATAGCCTGGATAGGGTGGCCTGGCCTGGCCGCATCTGCACAGGGCATAGGGCAATGGCCGGACATTGTAGTGCCCGGTACCACCTGCACGGACAGGGTTGCCATAGCATGTCCTGCTGGGAGGTCACTCTCACCCTGACTGAGCAGTGACCATGGCATGGCTAGGTTACCCCATAGTGCTATATAGTATTTCTCTTATGTGATATTTTTGGGTTTCCTTTTGGGGCCCAATCACTGACTTATCTGCTTGGTGTGTATGTTGCTATCCCCATTCTGGGAACATGCATCTCCTCCAGGACCATGCACTATGGACTAGCTGGCGGACTGTCTGCAGCTAGTATGTGTCTTGCTGGAACACCTTGCAGGGTGCAGCGGCTGGAGGCTTGCTGCTGGAGAATGTCAGATAATGGTGGGGGGCAGCTGCGCATTTCCAGACCTGCCGTCTGTCTGCTGTTGCCTTATGGATGTGTAGTGCTCTGCCTTGCCTGCCCTGTAGGGTGTTTGAACCCGAGTAGGACTGGGGTGATGGTCCTCTCTACTGCCACCATTGCAGGGGGTTGAAAGTGGATCTGTGGGCGGGAGATCCTGTCCCCCACCCTGAGCCCTAGAGGGTGCGTTGGGTGGTGGTATGTAATCTCCCTGGTAACCACAGCAGAATGTGGGTGTGGTGCTGTGCAGTCCTCCTGTAGCCAGCCATGTGTTTATTAGCAGCTCTAGCCCACTGGTTACTTCACTGTCCATGGAGCCAGGGGTCATAGGTTCACAACCACAATGGGGTTCATTGATAGGGCTGTCTTAGGCATTGTCTATTTTTACTGTATATTAGTGCTGCCAGCAGAACCACCCTCAGGGTACTGTCACCATAGGGTAACTCAAAAGGCGCCCTATAGGGCACGCCTTACATGGCGCCCTATAAGGCGTGCCTTACGCGGCGCCCTATAGGGTGCGCCTTACAAGTTGCCCTATATGGTGCGCCTTCCACTTCGCCCTATAGGGAGCGCCTAAATATTCCTAGCAAATGGTATATAATACATGACCATGTCAGAGAGAACGTCACTATTGGAACATATTGCATAAGACGGGTACAATTTTCCTGACATATGCAAACTGTAACCCGCCTGCAGACTGTGGATTAAAATATTATAGTCGGCTTTCAAAGGGTTACACAGGAAGCCTCAGCCAGCCTTTTTCTTTAGCCACACTGGGGAATCGAACCCATGACTCTTGTACCATCAGTCTGTGTAGTAACCATTGTGCTACAGCTCTGTTTCTGTCTTTGGGTGTCTGCGCGCTGTCTTAGGCGTGCACGCAGTGGCGCGCGCTGTAGCGATTGTTGCTGCGCGGCGCGTAATAACGCGCGCAACTGCGCATTATCGGTTACGATGTCCCGCCCATGTCCTTTTTTGGCTTTCCTTCCACTAACGCGGCTCCTAACGCGAATTGCACTAACGCAGTTTAGTAAACATACCCCTATGTCTTACAATTTGTTATACCATCTCTATGCAGACAATATAATTTTATATCCTTCTTTTACTAATGGTGATGATTACCAGGCATCGCCAGTGATGGGCTGCTTTAACAGCGTATTGCTTGGCTTGCTGAATACAATTTAGAAGTGAATCATAATAAAACCAAGGTACTTTTTGTTGCTCGTGATACCACCTTTGTTGCACCTAATAAATGAAAAGTATAGCACGCTGACCTTACATTAAAGTTTGAAGTTCAATATCTTGGCATAATCTTGGATTGCCAACTGACTTTTCAACCCCAAATTAGTCAGATTACACAGGTCTGCGACTAAAAAGCTGTTTGATTATTTTCATCTAATTTCCATGTATTTTGGTGTGCTGAAAACAAATAAAATATTGAAAAAACTCCTAGACATCATGATTTGTCACAACATGCAAAATTGTCTTCAAATTTATCAATTTTTTTCAAATTACTATTAATTAATTCAAATTACTATTAATTAATTCACATAAGTGCATTTAAGATATAAAATGCCAAAAAACCTTAAAGGGGTTGTCCGAGTTATGTAAAAAAAAAAATATAGCACTGTAAATCTGATGGTCAGCAATATATACATAAGCTAAACAAGTTTTAAGTCCGTGCTTCTAATGGTAGAAGGGGTTAATCTTTCCTGAAGAATCCAGTGGGAGGGAGACACAGGGCAGATAGCAGCAGCTCCGGTCAGTGCAGGGGGGGGGGGTGGCCAGCACTGTGACATCTCGTGTACAGACACAGAACTGCTCTCTCCTGCATGCCACACTTGTGCACAAATCATTATCAGGTTCTTGGTTCTAGGCTGTTCACACTTTTTCATCGCAATTCGTGTTAGCTTGTCATTCTTCAACCGTTATGTTATGGCTCCGCGAAAGTGTATTAATTCGCCAGACAGTTTCCATTTCATCTGTGGTGAATATACAGTGTTGAAGCAACAACAGAATATTACAGACTTTGTGAAAAAAGTATACTTTGTATACTTTGGACTAAAAATTGGAGATCAAGATAAAGTCTGGGCACCTCATAAAGTGTGCAAACGGTGTGTTGAGGACCTCCGAAACTGGTTCAAGGGTAAGAAAAAATCTTTCCGTTATGGAATTCCTATGGTATGGCGAGAGCAAAAGAACCATAATGATGACTGTTACTTTTGTTCATGCGATGTGAAAGGGTTTAATTCCAAATGGAAGCATTCCATTTCATACCCCAATCTTCACTCGGCAATTTGTCCCATCCCCCATGGCACAGATATACCAGTACCCAAGCCCCCTGCTACCTTGGAAGAGATACCTAGCTCCGATGAAGGTGAAGTCATACCTGAACCAGATGACGAATCAAGTTCTGACTTTGAAGATGATACAAGACCAAAATTGTTTTCTCAGGAGGAGATGAATGATTTGGTAAGAGACTTGAATCTTCCCAAAGATGCCGCTGAGTTACTTGGATCAAGGCTGAAAAGCAGGAATTTATTGTTGCCAGGAGTGTCATCTTCATGGTTCAGACATCGTGAAAAGGAGTTCGTTCCTTACTTCGCCCAGGAAGACAAGTTGGTTTCTTGCATCGACGTCGAAGGTCTGATGGATCAATTTAAAATCCAATATGATTCAGAGCAATGGTGTCTTTTTATAGATTCTTCAAAAAGAAGTCTCAAAGCAGTTTTACTCCACAACGGTTTTTATGCTTCCATACTTGTAGGTCATTCCGTACACTTGAAGGAAACCTACGAGAACTTGGAATTGGTTCTTCATAAACTTAAATATGAAGACCATGGTTGGCAAGTGTGTGGGGACTTGAAGGTCTTGTGCATGCTGCTCGGGCAACAAGCTGGGTTTACCAAATATCCTTGTTTTCTGTGTCTATGGGACAGTCGAGACCAACAAAATCACTGAACCAAGAAGAGTTGGCAGCCGAGGGTGCTAACAGTCGGTGAAAAAAATGGCCTCCGAGAAACTTTGGTACCTTCCCATAAAGTTCTTCTACCACCTCTCCACATAAAATTGGGATTGATGAAGCAATTTTTAAAATCACTTCCAAGAGATGGAGAATGCTTCAAATACTTGGTCGCCAAGTTTCTGGGCCTGTCGGAGGCAAAGTTGAAGGAAGGTGTGTTTGTCGGACCAGACATTAGAAGGCTTATAGTTGATCAAGAGTTTGTCAATACCATGACGGATCCTCAAAAAGAAGGGTGGATTACATTTAAAGTAGTCGTACAGAAATTTTTAGGCAATAACAAAGATCCTCACTACAAAAAGATCGTCGGATGAATGCTGAAAGCATTTCAAGCTTCAGGTTGCCTGATGAGTTTGAAAGTGCATTTCTTCCAGTCCCACCTTGACTACTTTCCTGAAAATTTGGGAGCTGTGAGTGAGGAACAAGGTGAACGATTCCACCAAGACATTAAAGAGATGGAAAGGAGATACCATGGAAAATGGAGCATTATAATGATGGCAGACTACTGTTGGATGCTTCAGAGAGACATTCCAGATGCTACTCACAAGCGTAAATGCACCAAGAGGAGCCTCACAAGGAAGAAGAATCGAGTTTAGTGTGTGTAGGTGAGCTCATTTCAGTTCAAAAAAGGATTTTCATGAAAATATTGTAATAAAACTTTAATTTTATAAGTCTATTTCCATTTATTTTGAGGTATTGCCTTATTTAACATAGTTACCTAAATTGTCAGGAAATGTGATGTCCTATGACAAAATGGAGGTCATTTTCGGATTCAGCGCACAAAAAAACATAAAGATTACGTGGAATAACCAAAACAGCTCTCGAAAAAATTTTTTTTGCACAGAGGTACCTAGTATAGGATGAAAAGTATTAGGAATCTTTGGCATTTGCTTTCAGAGAAAAATGTCTGTACGGTACTTCAGGCATCTGTTACACCATTATTCGATTGCTGTAATGTTATCAGGGTTTGCCAGCTTGCAAAGTTAGAACCCTAGAGATGGTCCAAAATATCGCTGCAAGGCAGATTTTGGGCTGACCTTTGTCATCACAAATAACTCCTCTATTATATCAGCTTCTTTAGTTGCTTATCTCGATTAGAGTACAATGTAAAGTCCTGATATTGATGTTTAAAATTGCTCACAATCTTATTGCCCATGATTTGAGCACAAATCTGTCTAAATATACTTCTGGCCGCTCTATGCGTGCTTGTTTGCAGGATACTTTTGTTACACCTTCACTGAGTATGTACAAAACTCAGTTTGCCTCAGCTATAGTGTTTTCCCTCTGTGCTCTTGAATTGTGGAACAAATCGCTCAATGATTCACATGCAATTGAGGATGTGGGGATTTTTCTAAAAAACTTGAAGACTCACTTATTTGCTGTATACTATGGGACCTCTGTTTCTGTTTTAACTGATTGTCTGTTTCTACTTCATTATTCTCAGTTTTGTCTAAGAGGTTTGTTTTGAATGTATTGTGCTGTCTCGTATATTGTTGATGTTGAATATGTAGCCGATATTTTTAGCTTGTTAGCATTTTGATGCTTGAGAGTAGGAAACAGAATTTAGAAACAATCAATTAAATCAAATCAACAGAGGACTTGATTAGAAAAGCAAAACTGTGTTTATTTATTTATTTATTTATTTAGTGTACACTTGTATCCCGCTACTTCCAGCGATCAGCAGCGGTTTTCTATACATAAGGGAGAGGCTGTACAGGCGAGAATTAGAACATACAGTATGATTGCAGGGATGGGTAATAAGCATAGCAAACGGTTACAAGTTTACATTTGATTTGTTTGAGAGGAATCTTACATATATACATTTGAATGTTTGGTTTGTGGTTAGCTTGTTTGGTTTGTGGTTAGCTTTTATTTATTGCCCATGGTACTTGTGTTATCAATTCCCAGGCACTACACAGTACGCTACAGAGAAAAAGGGGAAGCAGCCAGTTGGGATTACAAAGGTACCACCAACCGCCGAGTGCTAGTGGACCAACTGATACCAGACACTATGTATGAATTTTCCGTCAGACTTTCACAGGGAGAAAAAGATGGCCAGTGGAGTGTATCTGTTTTCCAACGAACACCAGAATCTGGTATGTTTCTTCATGCTTTTCAGTCAGAATGATATTCAGATCTGTTGCCTAATAAATCAACAGTTCAATGCCATACCATTTCTTACATAGCAAATTACAAGAATATTAAGTCACAGGCTAAAATTTGTACATTTCAGCCATAGCATATGCTGCTAGTTGCTTGAATTTTAATGCAATGCAAATGAGCATTAACCTAGGGGGCTGATGCAGCCTATTGCAGCAGAAAATTCCCTATGGATACAAATGAACTCTAGCAAACTTCAGCCTTATGTACTAACCTGCACAAATGTTACTAGGTCAGTGTCTCTATCTGTGAAATTTTGCTATACGATGCCGAAGAATTCCTGGATATCTTTAAACATCTTAACTCCAGGTTGGGATTGAGAAGTAGGGAGCTGCCATCCCACTAGGACTTTGAAGTTACCTCTCTTTAATCCTTAAGCCCTGCATTGTTTCTGGGAGGTTTAGGGGGCTGCTAAACTAACAGGGATTGGAAGCCCCTGGGGGACTGGGGGCCCTTTACATGGTGCTGCTGCTGCTGTGCAAAGGGGGAACTTTTTTTCCTTGGGATGTGAAGAACAATACCTATGCCTCCAGAGGTACAGTTATTTTTCTTGCAAAAACAAACCCACAGAACCTTTCTCATGTGCTCATTTTCACAGTTTTTGTCTTTAATGAATTTGCATTACAGTAGCTCATTTATAGAGGAGTAGCCTAGAGCAACAGAAGATCCAGGTTCAGTTCCGACTGGCACTCCTTGTGACCTTGAGCAAGTCATGTTACCCTCCATTGCTTCGGAAGAAAAGGCCTGGCCCTCTCACCCCTGCCACCATCAGCAGCTCTCCCCATTCGGGGGATAGAGCCTCCGGCAGCAAGGAAGCAGTGCCAGCAACATCGCCCAATCGGGGCTGCCTGCAAGGACTATAAAAGTTCGCGTCATCAGGCGCGTGGTCCCTCTCACCCCTGCCACCATCAGCAGCTCTCCCCAGTCGGGGGATAGAGCCTCCGGCAGCAAGGAAGCAGTGCCAGCAACATCGCCTAATCGGGGCTGCCTGCAAGGACTATAAACGTTCGCGCCATCGGGCGCGTGGTCCCTCTCACCCCTGCCACCATCAGCAGCTCTCCCCAGTCGGGGGATAGAGCCTCCGGCAGCAAGGAAGCAGCGCCAGCAACGAAGCAGCGCCAGCAACATCACCCAATCGGGGCTGCCTGCAAGGACTATAAAAGTTTGCGCCATCGGGCGTGTGGTCCCTCTCACCCCTGCCACCATCAGCAGTTCTCCCCAGTTGGGGGATAGAGCCTCCGGCAGCAAGGAAGCAGCGCCAGCAACATCGCCCAATCGGGGCTGCCTGCAAGAACTATAAAAGTTCGCGCCATCGGGCGCGTGGTCCCTCTCACCCCTGCCACCATCAGCAGCTCTCCCCAGTCGGGGGATAGAGCCTCCGGCAGCAAGGAAGCAGTGCCAGCAACATCGCCCAATCGGGGCTGCCTGCAAGGACTATAAAAGTTTGCACCATCGGGCGCGTGGTCCCTCTCACCCCTGCCACCATCAGCAGCTCTCCCCAGTCGGGGGATAGAGCCTCCGGCAGCAAGGAAGCACGCCAGCAACATCGCCCAATCGGGGCTGCCTGCAAGGACTATAAAAGTTCGCGCCATCGGGCGCGTGGTCCCTCTCACCCCTGCCACCATCAGCAGCTCTCCCCAGTCGGGGGATAGAGCCTCCGGCAGCAAGGAAGCAGCGCCAGCAACATCGCCCAATCGGGGCTGCCTGCAAGGACTATAAAAGTTCGCGCCATCGGGCGCGTGGTCCCTCTCACCCCTGCCACCATCAGCAGCTCTCCCCAGTCGGGGGTTAGAGCCTCCGGCAGCAAGGAAGCAGCGCCAGCAACATCGCCCAATCGGGGCTGCCTGCAAGGACTATAAAAGTTCGCGCCATCGGGCGCGTGGTCCCTCTCACCCCTGCCACCATCAGCAGCTCTCCCCAGTCGGGGGATAGAGCCTCCGGCAGCAAGGAAGCAGCGCCAGCAACATCGCCCAATCGGGGCTGCCTGCAAGGACTATAAAAGTTCGCGCCATCGGGCGCGTGGTCCCTCTCACCCCTGCCACCATCAGCAGCTCTCCCCAGTCGGGGGATAGAGCCTCCGGCAGCAAGGAAGCAGCGCCAGCAACATCGCCCAATCGGGGCTGCCTGCAAGGACTATAAAAGTTCGCGCCATCGGGCACGTGGTCCCTCTCACCCCTGCCACCATCAGCAGCTCTCCCCAGTCGGGGGATAGAGCCTCCGGCAGCAAGGAAGCAGCGCCAGCAACATCGCCCAATCGGGGCTGCCTGCAAGGACTATAAAAGTTCGCGCCATCGGGCGCGCCCGCGCCTGGCGGGCCCGCACCTGAGGGCCTCGCCAGAGGGCCCTTTGGTGTGGCCCTTAGGCAGAGGCCTGGTGGAGGCCTATAGTTAAGGCGAATCTACTTATCAGGTACCATCTAACTGTTGCCGAAAACATTGTAAGTGTGAATAGACCTATACTCCACATAGCTAACCTGTAAGACCATGCTTTTAACAAAGTAACCTTTGTTGTGATAGACCATAGTGTAGATAGACCTGTGCTCCACATAACTAAGCTCTGTAAGACCACATTATTAACAGTGTAACCATTGTTGATGAGACACACGATATGGCAAATTAACACTGTCTCTTCCTTTGTATCCAATTCAGTAATGCTGAAGTTAGTTAAAATGCGTAGTTAAAATGTTTTAGTACTCTACTACTTAAAACCTCTTCAGTAACGCTGAAGTTAGTTTAAAATGCGTAGTAGTGAATGTCAGTCCAAAGGTGTTGCTAACCTCCCTGTAGAGTAAAATATCGTATCTAATTTAGCTCAATCACATAGCTGCCTAGCTATACCATACCTCTAAGTCACTCCTAACAGCTTTCCACATCTCACACACACACACACCAATAAATACCCCCCATGATGGCTATATTCATACCACTGGACTCCCTAGTCAGGCATTCAATACATGTGCTAAACATATTCCAATCCTCAATAGTAATAGTAGGAGATGGTCAGAGAATCACTACCAAACTGCTCATAACACCTCCAATACACTTTATCAGCACCTATTATACATTCCCTTGCAAAATATTAAAAAAACCCACCCGGGCAAGCATCAGCAGCAACATTTACTGAAATGTGCGCTTATAAATGCAAGATCTACACGCCAAAAATGGCCAGCAATCACCGACCTTATAACATTCCATAGCCTTGACATGTTAATTATCACTGAGACTTGGTTATCAGACTGTGATAATGTGATCATCAATCAAATGACCCCAGCCGGTTTCTCACCATACACTTGCCACAGAGCTAAACAAAAAGGAGGAGGGGTCCTCATCCTCGCAAAAACAGAAATGAAATTTAAACTAGTCGATGCATCTACCTCAGCGCACCTTGACATTATTACAATATCAAACAACCAATGCACAATCAATGCACTATACAGAGCCCCAACATCTTCCTCTGACGACCTACCAGCAATCATCAATCTTGCATGCAACTCAAATAACTCACGATCCTCAAACTGGCTAATGGGAGACTTCAACCTCCCCTCATTGCCTGAAGCACAAGCAAGAACCTTCCTTGAAGCGCTATGTGACCTGGACTACAAGCAACTAGTAAACTCGCCGACACATGCAAAGGGCGGTATCCTTGACCTTATTTTTGCCCCCCAGTCTATAGTCAACACCACTCCTCTGCTGTTGACCTCCATATCCCCAGTACCTTGGTCCGATCATAATCTCCTCAAATTCTGCATACCTAGCACCTGCTACTCCAATAACAGTGACATGACCAACACCCCCGATTCCGGAACACCAACAACACGATTCCGCACACTCAACAAGGAGGAAGTACTTGTCAAGCTACTTCCACAACTAGATGTTTCAACCCTTGACCCTGACGAACTTGTAGTGAATTGGAACAATAGCATCAGAGCCATAGCCTGTATCCCGTCCACCAACAAGTTACCCAAAAAACGCGAACATGCCCCTTGGTACTCGACTGACCTTCGAGCATCCCTCTTACAACTACGTAAACTCGAAAGACGATGGCGCAGAAAGCAGACTACCATAGCCTACCAAAACTACAACTCATATTTAGCATTACACAGAGAGAAAATAAGTGAAAAAAGGAAACAATATCACTCAATGATTCTAAAACGATCATTGAATAAAACACACGACCTATTTAATATAGTAAAATCATTAACAGGGGACCCAGCACCGGCAAGCCCACACATGCCTCAACCCCAGGATTATTCGGACTACCTACAATCCAAAATGATCCAATCCAACACGACTTCATCTAACTGCAACTCATCCAATGCACTCAGTACACCAAAACCTACACTACTACTTAAATTCTCTGCAGTATCTACTAAAGAAATTGAAGACACCATTGCTTCCATCAATCTCACCACGGCTCCTAATGACCCCTGTCCAGCAAGCTGGATAAAGGAACTTCGACATGAACTAAGCCAGTCATTATGCAATATAACCAACCAATCGTTATCAAGGGGTATCTTCCCACAAGGTTTAAAACATACGTCAATCAGGCCCCTGCTAAAGAATAGTCGCCTTGATACATCCAAAGTCGAATCGTACAGACCTATATCGAGCATTCCCCTGCTTGCTAAGATCATCGAGAAAATAGTCCAGCGACAGATCCATCAGCACGTTGATGCCAAGGCACCCCTCGATCCAGCTCAACATGGCTTCAGAGAATCGCATGGGGTAGATACCATCTTAACTACTCTATTCGACAAACTAATTACAGGAATCGACAATATACACCGAGGTTTCGACCTTATCTTTCTCGACATTGCCGCTGCCTTTGATTCTGTGAATCATAAGATACTATTACAACGTCTCCAAGAAAAAGGGTTACAGGGCACCACACTACAATGGTGCGAATCATACCTAACTAATAGATGGCAGCAAGTAAAAGCAGGCAACACGTCCTCTGAACCATTCTTACAGAAGCAGGGAGTGCCTCAGGGATCATCCCTGTCTGCTCTACTATTTAACATTTATATGCAGCCTATCTGCTCTCTGATTCACTCATTAAATGTAGAATGTCTCGTGTATGCTGACGACATACTACTATATATTCCATTCACTATCGAACAACCTGATTTCTCCCCTATCATCAGATGCTTTGATGCAGTTGCTGAATGGCTTCTCACACAAAACCTGAGGATCAATCATAGCAAGACTGATGTCCTCTTCGTCACAAGGAATCAGAAGTTCGCCCCACCACCCAACCTGCAAGTTAAAAATGCTGAACTCAAGACAAGAGAGACAATTTGATACCTAGGTATCACCCTAGATCAGCGATTAGATATGACAACCCACGTAAAGACCGTTACAAGAGCAATATACCACAAAATACGAACCCTGCGCCACCTCCGCCCACTACTTGATTTTTCAGACTATCGAACCATATTTCAAGCCCTAGTGATCCCACACCTAGACTTCGCGAACACTATCCTCCATGGCCTTCCACAAGCAACCCTCAGCCCACTTCGGCTGGCCATGAACTCTGCTGCTAGGGTTCTTACAGGGGTATCAAGATCGGAACATATAACTCCAGTAATGAAAAATCTACACTGGCTACCACTACAAGCCCGAATTCAATACAAGGTACTGGTCATGACTTTCAAGGCACTGAAGAATCAATCTCCCACACCAATCAGCAAACTGCTTAACAACATCCCCGACAACAGAATCAGAAGACCTGCACTACTGAACATGCTATTGGTACCTAAGTTCACCACAAGGTGCACGAAGGCAACTACCAATAGAGCTTTTTCGATGTATGCTCCGACAGCCTGGAATGACCTTCCCACTTGTATTCGATCCATATCCAGCCTCACCTCCTTCAGAAAAGCAATAAAACATCATCTTTTTCTAATTCACTATCCTGAAACCAGTCCCGAAAAACACAAGTCGTTCGCACTCACCCCACACCTTAACTACCCCAACGCCCTAACCCAACATGAGAATGGTTAGGTGCTCCTCTCCCCTTAGTTTTACCCATGCTCCCACCTGACTTAGCTATGCTCACCGTAGATCTTAAGTACTAGTGTATATAACTCTATGTAAATACTTTGTATATACCATGTAAATAGTTTCCCCTGTTATCCCATTCTTGATTATTCCCTTGTTCTATGTAAGCACATTGTGATATATTAATGCATTGTTGCACTGTTCAGTTCTAATGTAAACCGCACTGATCTTAATAGCGCGGTATATAAGAAATAAAAATAATAAAATAAAATAAATAAATCTACTTCCGGTCATACCTAGCCAAGAAAATCCCAGGAGTTACTGGGCGGCCCAGAGTCAGCATTGACTTGACAGCACTTTAAAAAAAAACTCATTTATGGGCAATTTAAATAAAATTTTGCATGAAATGGATTCTGCACAAAAGCATACTTTTGTGTCTTTGTAGAAATATGTAAAAATTGATACATATAACATGAAATTTGGCATTTTTGCATGTTTCCAGGCATTTTGGGCTTTTCTTTTTACGTGTACACCTTTACAAATTTACTTTGCACTTTACTGTATGAGGCCCTATCTGTACAGGAAAACCAAACTCTGTCTAGTCCAAATTGTTAGGTATAAGGACACCTTTAGTGGAAATTACTTTAAAAAGGCCATACTCAAAAATAAATGAGTAAGCTGAGTCCAGAATGAATCATTTCAGCTCAAAGTATTTGCCCATTTATTTTTGTTCATGGTCTTTTGAAAGAAATTACCACTAAAGGTGTCTTTATCTAAGAGCTGGACTGGGCAGTTTGTGTTTCCTGTAGAGAAAGGACCTCATGCACTAAAGTACAAAGTGTACACGTGAAAAATAGCCCAAAATTCATGAAAACACCTTTGAGGTCATTCCTAGGCACAAATAGTGGGGATGGACGTCCTGTTGGGACATCCATCCCCACTATTCGGGCCCTTTCCCGATCCCGTCTACCTTCCCCGCACACTGTACAGGGAAGGTAGACAGGGTGGGAAAGGGGTGGATCTGGGGTGGTCTTAGGGCGGGCAGTGGGCAGTTGTCAACCCCAGACATACAGGGACGATTCCAATGTTGGCCCTGTATGTTCGGGGCTGGTGGCCTGAATGGGAAGCTTATTCTACCTCGGAGGTAGAATAAGTTCCCCTAGTCACCAGGGGATGGCAGGCCTGGGGTGCGTAAAAGGTAGGCGGGGGCAGAGGACATTCCCCGCAGCCTAACCCTGGCCTTAGGAGGTCAGATCGGAGGTCAAGCTGTGGGGAAAGCACCTTTAGAGTCAACGGCCAAGGATCCTGGCTTTACAATGGAGCCACGGTGACATGGCAACCGGCTGTCATGGCGCCACGGCTCCATTGAACAGCCCTGATTGAACTATCCGGGCAAGGCCTGTACATGCAAGCCGGACTGAATCGGAGTCCTGGACTGCACATACAGGCCTGGTCACGATTCTGATCCCGTGGGTCTAGACGTGACCCGCAGGATCAGAATCCCAGCTCCCTCTGTGCGTCCGGTTCCAACCAGGTACACAGAGGGCTAACACGTCCATGTCTGAATCAGGCCCCTTTTGTAACGCGATGGACATCATAGGTAAATTTCCCTAGGATCTCTTTCTCTCTGCAGAATGTTCAATATTACTGGGTCAGACCAAGGTCCATCAAGCCCAGTATCCTGTTTCCAACAGTGGCCAATCTAGGTCATACGTACCTAGCAGTTTCCCCAAAAGACACAGGTTCTGCAATGCTTGTACTAGGTCAAGCATCGATATCCTGGGTCCCTTCTTAATAATGGTTTATGCACCTTTCCTCCAGGAACTTGTCCAAACCTTTTTTAAACCCAGCTACACTAACAGCCTTTACTACATCCTCTGGTAACAAATTCCAGAGTTTGATTACATGTTGAGTGAAAAAATATTTTCTTTTATTAGTCTTAAATAGTTTACCCTGTAGCTTCATTGCATGTCCCCTAGTCTTCCTATATTCTGATAACGTAAACAGTCGATCTACGTTTACCCGTTCCACTCCGTTCATTAATTTATAGACTTCTATTATATCTCCCCTCAGCCGTCTCTTTTCCAGGTTAAAGAGCCCTAACCTTTTTAGCCTTTCTTCATAGGAGTATCCTTCCATCCCCTTTACCATTTTATTGGCTCTTCTCTGAACCTTTTCTAATAACGCTATATCCTTTTGAAGATATGGCGACCAGAATTGCACACAATATTCAAGGTGCGGTCTCACCATGGAACGGTATAGAGGCATTATAATATCTTTTGTTTTATTTTCCATTCCTTTCCTTATGATACCTAGCATTCTATTTGCTCTCTTGGCCACCGCTGCACACTGGGTGGAGGGTTTTAATATGTTATCCACAATGACGCCTAAATCTTTTTCCTGGGTGGTGGTTCCTAATGTGGAACCTTGCATCGTGTAACCATAGTTTGGGTTGTTCTTCCCTAGGTGCATAACTTTGCACTTGTCCACATTAAATTTCATCTGCCATTTTGATGCCCAGTCTTCCAATTTATCAAGATCCTCTTGCAATTTTCCACAATCCTCTTGGGTTTTAACAACTTTAAATAGTTTTGTGTCATCTGCAAATTTGATAACCTCACTCGTTATTCCACTTTCCAGGTCATTTATGAATGTCAATGAATATTCTTCCTCCACTTCTCTTCCAGCCTCTCCCTTGGAGAAAAACTGATCCTAGTAATATGCTTCGGTCCCTATCTTAAAGGTCGTATGTATGTGAATGGGTACTTATGCACACATTTTTGGGCACATGCATAAGACCCATTGCTCATACTTTCTACTGGGGTGTGCACGGTGGTGGAGCTTGAGCATAGGCGGGGACTCAATTTACATGTATAAGTTATAGAATACTATAACTCATGTACATTCTTTGCATATCTATTGTAGGTGCAGACACTTAGCAGGCATAACTGTTGTGATTAGGTTAAGGTAACCCTATTTTTTAAAGTACATGTGTGCTTCACTTTGGAAAATAGACTCTGAATACATGTAGGAGTTTATAGAATTACCCCACAAGTCTCTCCACTTGTTCTTCTCTAATAAGAAATGGTTTCCTCTGGCCTCTCTCCTTGTAAACTAAGTGGGTTTCTGGTCAGATTGTCTTCTGGATCTCTTGACTCAAGTTCTGGCCACACAAGGACTGGAACATTTTCGGTGCTGGACCCATTATTTCCTCCTTCAATCCAGGCTGTCCACTCAGTAGAGTTGGATCAAGCAGTCTCCTGAATTGGGTATCCTCCAGCTATCCCAGCCACACACACAAAGACTGGAACCCCTCATTTCTGGTCTTGGTGCTACTTCCCTGAGTCTAGGCTATCCTCATAGTGGAGCTGATATGACAGGAAGCTCATCCCTCTGTTTAGGTCCATCTGGCCTGGAAATCTCTTCTTCCACACTTAGATTGTGAGCCCTTCGGGGACAAGGGAATAAAAAAAGTACCTGTTAGTATATACCTGTAAACCGCTCTGATGCGTAAGTAAAGGGCGGTATATCAAATGCCTAAACCATAACCATAAACCATAACCATGGATGGACACTCTTCTTCTTAAACCTCTCCCCCTTCCCTGAGTCCCCTGGAGACTGATTCTCTGTGATCAGCTGCTTTCTTGGATTCACACAGGGGTTCTTATACCTCCCCCTTATATCATCAAAGGAACCTCTCCTAAGGTCATTTCACCCAAACTGCTCCTCCTTTATGATACAAATTACTGTAGGGGCTCAAAAATTCACAAAGCCCCTATTTGAATAGGGAAATCAGGGGATTCTGTGACACATTTTTTTCCACATAGCTATTTTCTTATCATATTCCTTAAGCAAAAAAGGCAATAACCAATCATCACTGTATGATGTTTATATCAGTTGTATGTTTTGAATTTAAGGTGCAACAAAGCAAAACAGTCATGTTCTCAAGAATTGTAGACAGGTATCTAATTTTGTTTCATTTTTGTGAACCATTTAATTTTCTACAGCACCCACCAGTGCACCAGAAAACTTTGATGTGTGGCCATTAAATATCAAGGGAACAGCAGTCAAGGCATTGTGGGACCCTCTTCCAGAATCTAATGGAAAAATTAAAGGTAGGGACACTTGACAGGAATATTACATGGAGAATTCAGCAAATAATGTTCATCTGACAGAGAAAGCAATAAACCTGAATGTGATTACTGACCTTTTTCCTGACTTACCATATCATTAGTGATGTGCTTTCGTTAGAATGTCTTAAAAATGTCAGTATATGCAAAATTGATTTGTTTTTTTATTCAAATATATGCAATGAACCTAGAAATCATCCAAAAATCAGTAAACAATTCTGAACATGAACTAAAATGTTTATGTCTATCCCTAGATATCATTGATTGCAGTCTTTGAGATTCTCTTAATCGGATGAGTATTTTTCACGAGAGTAAGAAAAATGTTAGCCTGTTTTTTTAAATATCGCTACAAGGGGCACTCTCAGATGGCCAATCAATTAAGGTGCCTACAATTCTTGTTTACTCTTGAGGGTTTTACATTTTTATCATGACTGTCATCTTTTTAATTCCCTGACATCACACTATCTTTGTTCTTCTTCTGGTTTCAGCAGTTTCTGCCTTGAACTTATGTTGTTTGACTTTTAGATGAGTTATTGTACACATGGGCACAGCAGTTCCAACCATTGTTAGCCTCTGAGAGGCCCGTTATGTTAGGGATCCTTAGGGGTATATTCACTAAACCATCTTAACGTCGCAGCGGTGGTATTATCGCGCGATAAGTGACGTTATCACGTGATAATTTATCATGCGATAACGTCACTTATTGCACGATAACGCGGCGGTGGCATTAAGGCACACTAACGCTGTGAAATCCTGGTCTGAAGGGTGGAGTAAGGCTTCCCAGAGGGCGGAGAGAAGGGGTCAATGGGCGGAGAGTGGGCGGGGAGAGGCTCCAGGCACACTAACGCTGTGAAATCCGGATCTGAAAACTAACGCCAGTGAAACCCTCTCGTTAGGCACATTTGCAGGAAAGAGAAACAATTTAAGTCAGCAATGTGAAGCAAAGGCAGGGAAACCCAGAAAAGTGATAGTAGTGATACATGTGCAGGAACCAAAAAGGCAAATAAACATATAAAATGACCAGAACCACATTTAAAATCCCAATAACCAAGCTGGCCAATAGTGATATTAATGATAAACATAAAGCAACACTACTGACAAAGCGTAAAAATTAAGATATCATGTTTGGAAGGGTGTATGCTCTGTCCCCCTACAAAGTGAATGATCCCACATTGAAATAGCGGTGATCAGCGTTTCTGTCGTTTAGATTGGGCAGGCTTGTTATGGCGTGCTCATGTGCAGCAACAGCAGAGTGGGCACATAGGAAAGGGTAACTGTACTGATGCTGTAATTAGGATACAGGGGGCTGCAGGCGGCACATGCTGTGGTCCAGCTGGGGCATAGTGTGGACTAGGCAGATGCCTAGGTGGCACATAGGAATGCCAAAACTGTAAAGCAGCAAGACAGCAACTGACAAGGGTCCAACATAGGCACGAGTATGTGTCCCACAGTGTCATAGGGGATATTACTCAACAGGTACCCCCAAGGGCACATAACATTGGCAGGTGGTGTCGGGGGGAAGTGCACATGTCCATGTAGGCACCCCTACCCGAGAATTCACACCATAGGCAGCTGCCTACCAGCACACTGGATGGCCTGGGGCTGCGCACCACCAGCACCACCAGCATAATGGTGGCATGGTGGCGGAGGGGTGCTGGTGGCGGAGGGGGCAGTGGCATCTGCCCACAGCAGACCATGGCCAAGCCCCGTTTAGGTGGGTGCCGTGCACTGCAACAGACAGGGTCTGTCTGACGAACAGTCATGGTATCCCCAGGGAATGATCTGTCCCTGTGGCAACAGTGTGGTACAGTACACACAGCTGGCATGTTCAGGAGCAGAAAGTCACAAGTTCAAGTCCCAGCTGTGGCTCCTGCCAATCCTATCCCCATTTTTTACCCTGTACTAAACCATGGTAATAAAAACGAAACATTTATTGCAGATAAAATAAACATGCCTGAAAAGCCTACATTTTACCCTACAGAGCACAGACACCATAAACATGTGCAATCCCTAGAGCAGAGTTTCCCAACTGCAGTCCTGGAGGACCAACCAACATTCAGGTTTCATGCTGTCCCTAATAAATATGCCTGTGATGCATTTGTATGCGCCGCCTCATTGTATGCAAATGTATCTCATGCATATTCATTAGGGACAGCATGAAAACCTGAACAGTGTTTGGCCCACCAGGACCGTAGTTGGGAACCTCTGCCCTAGAGCAGCGGCCAACAGGGGCATAAACACCCACACCCACAGTCTCCACTATCCAAAGCCTCATGGAGAGTCAGGCTGTTGGGCCCTGTGCGGAGCAGCATCTCACAATACTGGCACCTGCATACCTTAGCAATGCCATCCTAAACTTGGGAACACGTTCCACATATATCAAAAGCTTGTTATGATTAATGTCAGCTAACAAATCCTAAGTTAAACACAATTTGTTGATAGAGATTCATCATAGCAACCTTTTTGATATTTGTGGAGTGTGTTTCATTTATTGATTCTGACAGTGTTTACCACCCCGGGGAGTGACCCTAACAGTATTGCGTACTATAGCAATGCCCGCACTGTGCCCAGGACTGGTGTGGCGGCCAGGGCTGCCACAAACCTCTATATTTGCACAATGCTGGCATAGGTGTGTGGAGTGTGTGTCTGTCTATCCAGTGTGTTGTGGCTGCCTACACCTTACTGAGCCCACATTGCTTGCACTGTTTCCAGTGTTAGCCTGCCAATGTGCATAATGAGGAGCAAGGTACTGTGGGTATGGCCCGGACAGGGTGGCATGGGCAGGATGCATTTGCACAGGGTATAGGGCAATGGCTGGGACATTGTAATGCCTGGCCACCACCTGCACGGACAGGGTGGCCACAGCATGTCATGTTGGGAGGTTGCTCTTACCCTGACTGAGCAGTGACCAAGGCATGGCTAGGTTCCCCCATAGTGCTATGTAGTATTTCTCTCATGTGACTTTTGTGGGTTTTCTTTCACTGACTTATCTGCTTGGTGTGTATGCTGACATCCCAGTTCTGGGTACATGCATCTCCTCCAGGAACATGCACTATGGACTAGCTAGCAGACTGTCTTCAGCTAGTATGTGTCTTGCTGGAACACCTTGCAGGGTGCAGTGGCTGGAGGCTTGCTGCTGGAGAATGTCAGAGAGTGGTGGGGAGCAGCTGAGCACTACAATGTCCGAGCCATTGCCCTATGCCCTGTGCAGATGCATCCAGGCCAGGCCACCCTATCCAGGCTATTCCCACAGTACCTTGCTCCTCATTATGCACATTGGCAGGCGAACACTGGCAACAGTGCTAGCAGTGTGGGCTGTGGAGGGTGTTGGCAGCCACCACACACTGGATAGACAGACACATACTCCACACACCTATACCAGCATTGTGCAACTATAGATGTGTTTGGCAGCCCTGGCCACCGCACCAGTCCTGGGCACATTGCAGGCATGGCTATGGTACGCAATACTGTTGTGGTCACTCCACAGGGTGGTAAACACTGTCAGACACAAGACCTGTAGCACACTCCACAGACATCAGAAAGGTTGCTATGATGCAGCTCAATCAAAAAATTGCACTTAACTTCGGAATTGCTATCTGCCAGGAATCATAGCAACCTTTTGATAGCTGTGTACCGTATTCCCAGCGCTCGTTTGTGCCACTGCGCACGTTATCATGTGCTACGGTACCTTATCGCCTGGTAACGTGCCTTCATCGGGCGATAAGGTACCTTATCGCATGATAACATGGCTGAGGGCACATTAAGATGGTTTAGTAAACATACTCCTAAGTTGCAGTACAATATCACATTTTACTGTTGCTTAATTTGCAGCAGGAGCCCCTAACCTGTGGTAACTCACTACCACAGGTTTCATAAATCCCTCAGCAAATGAATAGCACAACTTGCAGTCAACCTCATAAACCGTGTTATTCCTGGAAAAATAACACCTTTCTATTCTACCCTCTAAAATTGTCCTTCAATAAAACATTATTGGATACTTCCAGCACCTCAATCCTTTTAACGTGATCTTCTGCCATTCTTCCATATTGAACCAGGCCCTTTCCCAGATCTGATTGTTTGCCCACTGTCTCCCCTAAAAATTTACAGAGCAGGGACAGGCAGGTAGATCAAGTAGCCTACATCTTGGCTACAAAACTCCAAGGGGTATGTTTACTAAACTGCGGTAATGTGAATCGCATTAGGATCCGCGGTAGAGGCAGAAATCCAAAATAAGGACATGGGCGGTACATCGTTACTGATAACGCGCGTTTCCGGTACCGATAACGCGGGTTACAAGGTGCCATACATTAACGAGCGTTACAAAGTGCCGTGTAAAGCGCCACGCAAGGCGCCCTGTATGGTGCCCATAAGGCATTTGATAAGGTGTCTAGCAAGGTATCCAGAGCTGTAGCACAATGGTTAATACACTGACTGATGGTGCAGGGGATGTGAGTTTAATCCCCCTGTGGGTCCAATGACTAAAGCTGGCTGAGACATTAGCTTTTACTTTAAATCAGTGCTGTCTGAAGCATATTGTTTTGTAAATTTAATTAGTGCTGCCAGCAAACACACCCTCACAGGGCCGTAACCTAAGGTGCCGCATAAGGCGCCCTATAAGGTACTCCAGAGGGCACATTATTAAGTGCACTGTCCACCAAGACAACCTATAATGTTCCCTATGGGGTGCCCCAGAAGATGCCTTATAGGGCGCTTTACAGGGCACCCTAGAGGGCACTTTATAGGGTGCCCCTGATGAGGCACCGTAAGGAGACAGCACTGTGAAGGTGTCTGTGCTGGCAGAACCAATTTAAATTAAAAAAAGAAAATGCCACAGACAGCCCTACCCAATAATCCCACTGTGGGATCAAACCCATGACCTCTGGCCCCACAGGCAGTGAAGTAACTAGTGGGCTACATCTCCAGTGCTACTAACAAACCCCTGCCTGGCTACTGAAGGACATCAGGTCACCACACAAACTGTCTGCTGTGGATACCAGGATTTGGGTTAACCCAGCCATACCCATGGTGCACTGCACATGCAGATCAGCAGTCTACAGATGATCACAAGATGCGGAATGCACCCCCCCAGCACCTCGGCCTGGTAGGGGGTACTAACCATGTGCACCCCCACAGCACCTCAGCCTGGTAGGGTGTACCGACTGTGTGTGTTACTGGCACAGAGTAGCTACAGACCGTCACAGTGTGCGGGTCCTGAGCTCACCCTGAGGGTGAGGTGGGGTGCCCAGCACCATTTTCGCAGCACCTGGCTTTGCTGAGATAGGCTATGCTGCAGGTCTCCATCAGTGCCAGTGTGTGATAGGTGGTCCTTGCAGACACACTTACGATATGCCTGGGTCCATCTGTATTTCACATCTAGCCCTTGTGGACTATGATGCACCCAGAATAGTGCATACCCTGTGTGGGTTCCATGGTCGCATGATTTAGGTGAAGGGGGTGGTTGGACCCACAGGCGGCTTCCTTCCCCCCCCCCCCCCCGCCCGCTGTAGCTCAGGGTTGGGGACAGAATCTCCCACCAACAGATCCACAATGTACCCCCCTGCAATGATGACAGTAGAGGGGACCATCAACCACAGTCCAGCTGGTGATAGGACACCTGTGATAAGGAAGCTTATCATAGCTCAGGTAGGAGCTATAGAAAAGATGATGTGACTCTGAACAAGCAACCTGTCAGTTCTGGTAGAAGCAAGAAAACAGAGTTTTCACATAAAAGACTACCAGTCCCAGAATGCACCAGGTTTCCAGCAGCCATGAGAGGGGCTGAAGTGAGAGAATGTAGGTGCAATCAAGAGAGCTATGAGGTAATCCCTAAGCACTCATCTCAAAGGGCAGGGCCTGATTCAACACAGCTGCGCTGTGTTAGGGAGCAGCACACATTAGAACAGGATAAGAGTAGAGCTTATTCTTCAGGAAACAGTTTCTGCTACAGAGGGAGGAAGAGATACAGAGACAGCAACGGCTACGAGCTCAAGCACCAGTATCACCTGGAGAAACAGAAGCCAAGCCAAGCAGATAGAGAGAGAAGGAAACTCTCTGGAAGGAAGAGAAGAAAGGCCATTGGAAGGTCTGGGAGATTCCAAGGCAGTACTCATACTGGGAGGTATTCCAAAAGCCAGCAGAGTCCATTGGACTGGATTCAGCCAGAGGAATGGAGTGGCAGAGATAGGAATCACCAGTGGCTACCTGGAAGAGAGAAGACTGCATGTGGAAGGGACTTTCAGACCAAGGCCAGAAGGTATGTGAGAGAAGATCCAGTGTCCAGGGATCAAGATTGGAAGGCTGGACATCAGAATTGGATTACATATTGGCCAGGCTATACAGAGAGGAATAATGATAGCAGGAGAGGCTCAGGTATGAACACTGATCCAGACCCTATCTATAATAGAGAATGGCAGCAAGGGAATAAGCATTCTCATGATAGTGCCTTAATGAAAGACTCATCTGTACCAATGTATGATATTGACCCTATGATTGTTGATGCAGGGGGAAATACAGCAGATGAAACTATTTACATGGACTGTTCTTTATCTAAATGCTATTGCTAGCTTTCTATGAGCAAACACATCAGCCATCACAAAGAAACCTAACTTTGTTCTTTATTTCCACTGCAAACAGCTCTTAAAGCAGGATTTGGGCTCACACAGTAGCAGCCAGCCAGCTAAAGGCTTTCAGCTGGTCCAGTGATAGTAATTAGGGCTGCACCTGATTGTGGGTGTGAGCAAGGGAGAATCCCTGCTGAGATCGGCGTGGAAAATAAGCAGAAGTTAACCTAACCAGCAAAGTTTATTCTTTACTTTGTGCCTTTGTATTTGGTAATTATTTGCTAAGAAAACATTAGCTAATTGCCTGACAAGCTGAAGGTTGTTTTCTAGTTTACTTTGTGACTTTTTGTTATCCATTTAAACACTGCAAGCAAGTAACCTCATTTATAGTGCTATCAAGCATACATGTGCTGGGTGAATTAAACCCCATCAATAAAAGAAGTATTTTATTGATCTTACCACTTGGTTTCACAACTCAAATTATTGTCATCAGCTGTGTTTGGGAGTGAATGAACTACAATACCCACAATACCTTGCAAGAATCATATGAATATATGCATCATCAAGATTGTGTAAGTTCTCACCCTAGGCAGCCGTCTGACACACCCTACAGGGCAGTCAATGCAGATCTGTACGCATCCATAACTAGGGCAATGGCAGACAGACAGTCACTGTGGAAATGCACAGCTGCCCCCCACCACCATCTGACATTCTCCAGCAGCAAGCACAGTGAGTCACCAGCCACTGCACCCTGCAAGATGTTCCAGCCACACACATACTAACTGCAGACAGTCTGCTAGCTAGTCCATAGTGCATGTTCCTGGAGAGAATGTGTACACCCACCAAGCACATAAGTCAGTGATTGAGCCCCAGATAACAGAACCCATACATATCACTTACAAAAAACACTGTATAGCACTATGGGGGAACCCAGCCATGCCGTGGTCACTGCACAGTCAGGATGAGAGTGACCTCCCAGCAGGACATGCTGTGGCCACCCTGTCCGTGCAGGTGGTGGCCGGGCACGACAATGTCCCAGCCATTGCCCTATGCTCTGTACAGATGAATCCAGGCCAAGCCACCCTATCCAGGCTATTCCCACAGTACCTTGCTTCTCATTATGCACATTGGCAGGCCAATACAGGCAACAGTGCTAGCAGTGTGGGCTGTGGAGGGTGTTTGCAGCCACCACACTGGATAGACAGACACATACTCCCCACACCTATGCCAGCATTGTGCAACTATAGAAGTGTTTGGCAGCCCTGGCCACCGCACCAGTCCTGGGCACAGTGCAGGCATGGCTATGGTATGCAATACTGTTGGGGTCACTCCCCAGGGTGGTAAACACTGTCAGACACAATAGCTGTAGCACACACCACAGACATAAAAAAGGTTGCTATGATGCAGCTCACTCAGAAATTTGTACTTAACTTTGGAATTGCTATCTGCCAGTAATCATAGCAACCTTTTGATAGCTGTGTACCGTATTCCCAGGTTTAGGGTGGAATTCCTAGGATATGCACGTGCTATTATTGGGAGATGTACGCAGGGCCCAACATCCTGCCTCTCCTGGAGGCTTCGGTTAATGGGGCCTGTGGGTGCGGGTGTTTCTGACCCTGTTGGCCACTGCTCTAGGGCAGGGGTTCCCAACTCCGGTCCTGGTGTGCCACACACTGTTCGGATTTTCATGCTGTCCCTCATGAATATGCATGGCAGATATCTGCATACCATGGGGGCAGCGCATAGAAATGCAGCACAGGCATCTTTATTAGCGATAGCATGGTACCTGAATGGTGTTTGACCCTCCAGGACTGCATTTGGGAGACTCTGCTGTAGGTACTGCGCCTGTTTAGGGTGTCTGTGCTCTGTAGGGTAAAATGTAGGTGTCCCAGGCATGTTTCTGTTATCTGCAATAAAGGTTCTGTTTTTCTTACCACGGTTTATTACTGGGTAAAATATGGAGACAGGGTTGGCAGGTACCACAGCTGGGACTTGAACCTGTGACCTTCTGCTCCTGAGCACACTGGCTGTGTGTACTGCACCACCATGTTGCCACAGGGACAGTTCTATTCCCTGGAAATACCATGACTGTTTGTTAGACGGAGCCTGTCTGTTGCAGTGCACGGCACCCACCTAAACGGGGCTAGGCCATGGTCTGCTGCGGCCAGCTGCCACTGCCCCCTCCGCCACCAGCACCCCTCCGCCACCATGCTGCCATGCCCTGGTGCTGGTGGTGCACAATCTCAGGCCATCCAGTGTGCGGGTAGGCGGCTGCCTATGGTGCAGGTTCTGGGGTAGGGGTGCCTGCATAGACGTCCATGCTTCCCCCCAGCACCGCCTGCCACTGTTCTGTGTCCATGGGGGTAGCTGCTGGGTACTATCCCCTGTGACACTGTGGGAAACACAGTCGTGCCAATGTTGGGCCTTCATCAGTTGCTGTCTGGCTGCTCTGCTGTTTCAGCATTCATATGGGCCACCTAGGCATCACCCTAGTCCGCACTGTGGCCCAGCTGCACCACAGCATGGGCCGCTTGCGGCCCTCTGTATCCCTTTTTCCAGCATCTGTCCAGTTGCCCATTCCAACATGCCAACCCTGCTGTGCACAACATGTGCACGCCATATGACACCTGTCCAATAACAAGGGACAGCCCTGATCAGCGCTATTTCACTGTGGGATCATTCACCTTTTCGGGGGACAGAGTATAGACCCTTCCACAATTAATATCTTTTTTTGGGAGCTTTCTCAGTAGTGTTTTTTGCTGTTTCCCAATATTATCACTATTGGCCAGCTTGGTTAGGTTTTTTTCCAGTTTGTTGAGGTCATTTTCAATGTTTATCTGCCCTTTTGTTCTGTGCACATGTATCACACTTATCACTTTTTGTAGGTTTCCCTGCCTATGCTGTACATTGCTGACACTTAAATGGTTTCTCTCCCCTTGCAAATGTGCATCTAACGGCAGGTTTTCAATCGCGTTAGGATTCAGCTCTTCAGATCAGCGCGTTGGTGTGAAAGGGGCCTCTCCCCACCCACACTCCGCCCATTGACCCCTTCTCTCCGCCTTCTGCGGTGTTTTACTGCGCTGCCGAACTTTACGATCGTTAAGTTACGTTAACGCGCGTTATGAGACTTTAATGTCTCATAACGCGCGTTAAAGGAACTTAACGATCGTTAACGTTACATAACGCGTGTTATGTAACGTTACTGCAATTTAGTAAACATACATCCAAATCTCCAAATTCATTGGTCAACAAATTTTTACAAAAGTCATGTTACTGAAATAAAAATAGTCATTTCTTATTAATTTTTATATGCTGAACACAAATATGACAGTGAAATTGCAAAGTTGGCTCTAGTTTTTTTGTAATCTACAAGAATTAATGTTTACATCACGAAATGCATGTCAATAGTAAATATAATAGGCCTTCGGTTAATACCTGTAAAAAAACAAGTCATAGACTACTTCTTAGATTTTTTTTCCCTGTCTCTTGTGCAGCTGTTCTGGAGCTTCTCTGGGGAGTGTCCAGCAGTAGTCAGTCAGCATTGTAGTGGACCATTTTCCCTGGTATCTTTGCTCCATCGTTGCGATATCCTGGTGAAAACGTTCGCCCTGTTCATCACTAACCATACCACAGTTGTCAGGAAAGAAATCGAGATGGGAATCAAGGAAATGGATCTTCGAGAGCTCTTCAGACTCTTCTACTAGTTCCTTGTAGTTTTCTGCCCTAACATTCCCGAGAACGTTTGTTGACACTAGGCGAAAAGTATTCCATGCTTGTTTCGCATCACCCTGCAGCAAGTTGTTGAACCGGTCATCTCTGAAGAGCTCTCGAATCTGAAGACCCACAAAAACTCCCTCTTTAATCTTTGCTTGGCTGAGTTGAGGGAATTTTTCATGCAGATATCGGAAAGCTGGCAAAGTGCGGGCCATAGCTTTCACAAAGGTTTTCATCAAACCTAGTTTGGTGTGAAGGGGTGATAGCAGGATTTTGTGAGCCTCAACCAGAGCTGGGTGCTGGATATTCTTCTCTCCAACTGTTACATTTTGTCTGTGATTCCATTCCTTCTGCAAGTAGTGCCAATCCCTTGCTCGGCTATCCCACTCACATAAGAAAAACATGTATTTTATATATCCCTGCTGCAGTCCCATTAAAAGGGCAACTACCTTCAAGTCACCACAGAGGTGCCAGCTGTACTTGTTATAGTTAATGGAAGTCAGTAGATGCTTTGCTTTAAGTTATCATATGTCTCTTTCATGTGGACGGCATGTGCTACTGGAATAGATGGAAGATGGTTTCCATTGTTCAAAAGCACAACCTTCAGACTCAGTTTCGAAGAGTCTATAATTAGTCTCCAGTCTTGTGGGTCATGAGTGATTTTTAAGGCATTCATGAGTCTTTCAATATCGGAACAGAATACCAGATTACTTTCCTTTCTGAAGAAAGGCTCCAACTGCTGATGGCGCTTTTGATATGAATAATGTTGACATTGTCTTCTAGAAGATTCCATTGTTGGAGTCTTGATCCTAGCAATTCTGCCTTGTTCTTGGATAAGTCCAAATCACGAACCAGGTCATTTAGTTCTTCCTGTGTTATTCTGTGTAGAGTTGATATGCATCCCACTGAAAATCTGGGTCACTGCATGCTGATGGACCAGGAGAAGAACAGGTCGGCTCACCCTTGTCCTCATCAGAAGAATCAAGTGAATATTCTGATGGAAGTTTTGGAATAGGAAGTCCCTCACCATTTGGAACTGGTCTCAATGCAGACAGAATGCTGACGACTTTGTTTCTTCTCCATCAGACTTCTCCCCACTCCCCCGACCTCTCCCCTCTAAACACTTGCCTCACTGCTGTTGCCAACTGGCTCACTACCCATTGTCTTCACCTCAACCTCACCAAAACTCTTGCCATCTGGTTTTCCCGCGGTGATACCTCTCCCCAGATCGCCCCTTCATTTTCTGGCTCCCCTGTCCCACTGGTCTCCTCCTTCCGTTATCTGGGGGTTTTCTTTGACTCTCCTTCCATGATCACATTGCTCATGTATCAAAATCCTCTTTCTATTTCCTCCGACAGATTCGTGCCATCAGGCCTTTTCTCACCACACAGGCACTTACCACCCTTCTCCTTTCCCTGGTTATGTCTCGTGTCGACTTTTGTAATTCCGTTTTAGCAGGTCTCCCTGCCACTCAACTTCTCCGCCTTCAGCACATCCAAAATACCGCTGCCGGTCTCATTTTCCACTCCTCTCCACGTGACCGTGTTACACCTTTACTCATCTACCTCCATTGGCTCCCCGTCAAATCTCGTATCCACTTCAAAGTCCTGACCGTCCTTCACCGTGTCCTTTATTCCCATTCTCCTCAGTATCTCGCTGACCTTGTTCATTTTCACACCTCAGCCCGCTCACTACGGTCTCTGCACCTCAACCGCCTTCATCTCCCTTCACCTGCTCATGCTCACCTTCAGTCCACTCGCTACTCTGCTTTCTTTTTCCTCGGCCCCGCTCTGTGGAACTCTCTCCTCTCCTCCATCCAGCTCGAACAGACACATTCTGCTTTCAAAAATAAACTCAAAACCCATCTCTTTGACCTTGCCTTTGATCTCCCTGACCCTTCTGTGTAGCCCATACCCCCCCCCCCCTCTTCCCGCTCCTCCTCTTGTCCTGTTGACTGAATCAGCCTGGTTTGCTTTCCTGTTAATATTGTAATTTCCTTTCCCCTCTTCGCCATATGGTTTCCTTGTTGTTTTTTTTTGTACCATGTGAACCGCTCTGATATGTATTTGTAGAGCGGTATATTAAGTCAATAAACATAAACATAATGTTTCTGTAGACTATGCTTGACTTCTTTTGCTTCATTATTCTGCTGGAAAGAGGAGGAACCAAGCAGAAGTAACAGTCTTTATGTGGTTGCTTGGCTCTCTCCACACCATGGGGACTGCAAACAGCATTGATGGTCTTTTGCAATTCAACCACTGTGAAAGCTGTGTTGTACATGTAGCACAGCATCTCCAGGAACAAGCAGGAATGAGTCTTCACATATGGGTACGTCGGTACCGACGGAGCCTGCGCGGGAATGCTCCCCAGTGTCCAATCAGAACGCTTTTGGAAGCATCCCAACACGTCTGCGTGCTGCCTTCCCGCCTTTCCCAACTGCCTCTCCTCAGTTTTCATTTTTCCGCGGAGCCGACAGGACATCCTTCTGTCACCACAGAAAATTCTTCTTTTATTTTTTATTTTTCTTGTGGTCTCGGCTGCATTCCCCGACGCCACCGGTACCGCCGGTGTTTCTTTTCTTTTTTCTTCAACATTATTCCTGTTAGGGAATATTTTTTCCTTCTTAGTGCCTGACGGGGTTTTTTCCCGGCCTGCTAGGCCTACCCCTTTTTTCCTCATGGAACCGCCAGCCACTATTCCTAAGAAATGTTCAAACTGTGGCGGTACAAAATTTATTTTAGACACTCACAACTGGTGTCTACCCTGCTTGGGTCCTGACCATTTTCCTCTGGAGTATCCCTCCTGTAACAGTATAGTGGGAAGAAGTCTTCAGCATCGAGTTCCCCTCGATACGCGGTCCCCATTCAACTTCAGGGCACCGATCACCCCTTCTTCTTCACAGGATCAGGTAACCCAAAAACAGTCTGTTAAGACTAGCCAGTCCTCGAGTGGTAGATCTCAAGCACAGCATAGAGATGCCTCTGGCCTTACCCTCGAGAACACACTGGCTTTAAAACCCCGGTGGGAGTCTTCGGCCTCCAAATCCTGTGTGGGGTTTCAGGTTGTTCCTGAGGTTCACCCCTCTCCGAACATACCTGAGCCATGCTCGGTGGTGGCATCCGCTTCGAGCGGTACCGATACCTCGGGATTGGCAATGGTGTTGGATGAAACATTCCTCACCAAGGATCGTAGTCTGGCGTCCTCGGTACCTACGGGGCCGTTGGATACGCTGCAGACCGATCTTCCAGTATTGGTATTGATCCCGGTACCGGTACTGGAACTGACGTCGGTACCCTCCAGATGTGCATCGATAGACTCGCTTCCTTCGATGCCGAGTCTGGAATCGATCTCCAGTCTGGAGAACTGGGTACCGACTCGCCTTGGTACCGACACAGGACAATACCGAAGGCACGGTTCCGATGATCTATGTTCGGCACTCTCGGTTCTTTCGATACCGTTAGAGCCGTCACCGGCTGGCCTTCTTCCACCGGTATTGGATACGGTACCGGAGTCGGTACCGGTATCCATTTTACCATCGCTGTCAGTACCTTCCATGCTTCTTTCATCAGGCTCGCTTCCCTCGGTACCGAGTCTGGAATAGATCCCTGGCATGGACGATGCGCTACCGACTGTTGCTGGTCCCGACCTCCTACGGTATCGGCAACCATCCTCAAAGGATCCCATACTCCACCCTTTAGGATCTTCTACTCCTCTAATACTGGATAGATCCCTGGGTGCCAATGCTAGTTCTTCAACAGATCTAGCCTGTCCTCCTCTTCCAAGAGGATTTCCCTCTGGGGATTTTTCTTTTCAAGCTTTTCTGCTGGATATGGCAAAATCACTTGCCATTTCTATACCTGGACAGGATCCTACACAAGGAAATACCGAATCCCTGTATATTCCTGGGACTGCAAAGGAGAACATCATGCTTCCTTTGCATCAGTCCTTGCAGGATCTCCTCTTAGGAATGTGGGAAGCTCCTTTAACGGTACCCCCACTTTCTAGGGCAACTGATCTTCTATATCAGGTGCCCCCCTCTCCAGGTTTTCAAAGGACTCAACTTCTTCATCATTCCTTTGTTGTAGAATCAGCAATGAGGCATATTAAGAGTACTGAAAAGCACTCTTCTTATCCGCCAGGTCGTGAGTCTAAGACTTTAGATGCCTTTGGATGCCAAACCTTTCAGGTATCCATGCTTTCAGCAGGAATTCTCTCATATATTTTCTATATGGGATTATCTCTTGAAGAGGTCACAAAGAAATTACTGTTTTTGACTCCTTTTCTTCAAGAGCCCAAAAGAGCAGACTATTCCTCACTGGTTAGTCATGCTCAAAATATCTCCAGGTTCCTTACTCGTGCTTCTCTAGACTCCTTTGAGTCTGTTAGCAGAACTTCTGCTATAGCTATAGGGGCACGATGTAAAGCCTGGCTCCAAGTTTCAGACTTGGACAAATGGGCACAAGAAAGACTGGGAAATACTCCTTGCACTGGAGAAAATCTCTTTAACAAGGAGTCTTTACTCCAAGTTGCTCAGTTAACCACTGACATTCCTGTTTCCAGAGGCTGTTCTACGCCTTCCTCTTTCCCAGTTGGTAGGAAATGTCCTACCAAACTTTCTTCCCCTAGGGGGAAAAGGTTTTATTCATCTTCTGCCCATCATACAGATGTTCCCAAACAAGGGAAACATCGCCCTGGTCTAAAGAAACCACATCCTCAATAGGTTCAGCAAACCCAGCAGTCGCAGGGTTTCAGATACATCATCATTACCTCTCCTGGTTGGTGGTTACAGTTGCAGTCTGCTTCTTTTCACTTGAAGCATCTGCACTAATTTCTTCCTAACTTTTCCTGGATCTCTCTTCATGAGACATCTTTTCTTTTACTCTAAGAGTCTTTGTGATGATCATGCCCATAGTTAACAGGTTTCTCTTCCTCTTCTGGGAAAAGAGAAATGACAACTATCAATAAGACAGTTTTCCCTGTACTAGCATGTATCATCTTACCTTTCAGAGACTTACTGCATAGTCAGTCTCCTTCAACTCTGTCTTACCTCCCTCTTACCACAACATTCGGTTGTAAGAGTGGCTCTATTATACTGGTAAGCCCCTATGGTCCTCTACCTATTCCACAGGGGGATTCTCCCTTCCAGAGTTGTCTCCCCCTTTTATTACCTTAGGGCATCAGACAATAGGAGGTCTTACCACTCCTATTATGTCTGTTGTTTCTTTTTCCCAATCTAAAAAAAAAAAAAAAAAGAGAGGGAAAAGAAATTTTTTTCCGCTGCCCTGGTAGTTGCTGCAGATGCAGCAATTCCTAGTGGTTAAGCCACTGGTTCTGTTCACACAACCAGGGTTTCTCCTCCACTAGCAATCCTTCTAGCCTCAGTGCTAAACCCCCAACAGGTTATCAACCTTGTTTGGAAACCCTATTTTCACAGACTGGCTGGTTAACTTCTATTCTTCGCCCCCTTGTCCTTGGCAGAATAGTTTGTTACCCACTGGCTTTAAACAGCCAGTTTTTTCTTTTAACCAACCTGCAGCATGCTCTCTGCAACTCTACAGAGTAGCTTTGCACTATGGACCCTTGCTAGAGAGCATTAGTATCTTGCCTAGCAGATAACCCCAGATGGTTAGGAGGGATTCCCCAGTCATGTTCTCATGGCTGGTAGGTGTTCCCTACCCTTACCATCTCATCTAAAATCTCTTTTGAGACATAAGACACAGGCCTTTCATCACGTGAAAACCTAAAGAATGGCCAATTCTCTGGTTTGGCCCATATCTCCTTTGGACTTCTCACCAGAGATAGTTTTCTTTCAGTGGCAGCTCAAGGACGCCTGATACCCATCTTGCCCTTATAGGCGGGTCAATATGGTATCTTATTCCACTGGCGCCCTCTATCCATTCACCATACTGCAGTTCTGGAGAGATCTGGACTTGCTGCCTGCAGACTGAAGTTATCCTCTGCATCTTTCACGTAGGCCATCCTGGTTATTCAAGAGCTCGAATTCTGAAAGGAATCTAGACTTCTTCTTGTCAGGGAGACCATTCCTCTGACTCTGTCAGTCATAACCAGGGAAAGAAGATTCTCTATGCATCTATTCAAGCAGGTATCACCCTTCTTGCTATTAGATGAATCTTTCTCTCTCCCCATATTCCTAGGGGGATCTACTTTTATAGACATCTCTCCATCCACATACCTGGAGACATGTGTCTATATGCCTATATATATATGGTGATATGATTGAGATGTTTAAATACCTCCGTGGCATAAATGTTCAGGGAGAGAGCCTCTTTCAATTGAAAGTAAGTTCTGCGACGAGGGGACATGGGATGAGGGTGAAGGGAGATAGATTCAGGAGTGATATGCGGAAATATTTCTTTACGGAAAGAGTAGTGGATCCGTGGAATAGTCTCCCAGTGGAGGTGGTAGAGATGAGGACAGTAACTGAATTCAAAAAAGCATGGGACCAACACAGAGGATCTCTAAAGGTAAAAAGTGGACTGTTGTAGTTGTTGTTATGGAAGGACAGACTAGATGGGCCTTGTGGTCTTTTTCTGTCATCATGTTTCTATGTTTATATATATATATATATATATATATATATATATAATGTGTGTGTGTATCTTCTGCCGATGTATATCTCTCTCTCTATATATGCATATATACCCTATATGTATATATATCTACATACATATCTATCTATCTGTTGAGATATATCTTTTAGGTAGATATGTATCCACATACTTATCTATCTGTCTGTTTAGTTTCAGATATCCATATATTCCTATATGACCCTGACAGATGGGCACTACCCCTATCCATGCTGTGCCAGCATGCTTAGGGTTCTACACATACAACCACTCCCTGTGGTAATTAGCAAACATTTTTCTTACCATAACCTTTCAGGTTTGGTACCTCTGAAGCTCTCCATGTACCTTTTTTCTTTCCTAATTGACCCCACTTAGGAAAGACATTGCGGAACTTCAGTTAATCTAAAGCTTAACGTTTCTTAAGTCTGTCCTTACTTTCTTATCAGATACAGGGGTCTCCATACCCTTTCTCTCCTACATGGACTAATTCCACTGCCAGTCCAGATGGGTCAGACTCATTTTTCCTTTTGGTCCTAGGATTGTACTGTTCTTCAGCCAAAAGAGCTTAAGCTTTGTCTAATAATACCTTCTGCGTTTTCCGCTGAAGCCCTACCTCTTTATATTGCCCCAGTTTCCCCTGGGGCTATTTCTCACCCTGAAGGGTTCTGGCCTCCACTTGTTTTTTTCTACAGTTATTACCTCTACTTCTTAGAGAGGTACTCCCTGAGAATCTTCTACTGGCTCTTCTAACAGATCCATATGAACCTCAATAGACTTTTTACAATGCCACCAAGGGAGGCCCATATTAGAATATTGCACTCAATATTTTACTACTAAATGCCCTCTATACAGGGTCTTTCTCTATAGAAGTCCTGTTCTAGTCCAGCTGTTCCACCGCTCCTTTTCTGTAATTCAACTCCTACCCTCCATCCCCAGGATGCCTGAGGTTCTGAGCAGTAGCATGGCTTTTTCTAGATTCGCAACATGCTAGGACTCCCTCTGGGCATCTCAGCTTGGGAGTCCCCATATGTGAAGACTCATTCCTGCTTGTTCCTGGAGATAGCACAGTTACTTACCTGTCACAGGTGATCTCTGGGAACATCAGGAATAAGTCTTCACAACCCATCCACCTCCCCTAGGAGTTGCATCTCTCTATCTCTATCTTTCCCTTCCTTGTTCTCTCTCTCTCTTTGCCTCAGCTTTAAAACTTAACTGAGGAGAGGCAGTTGGGAAAGGCGGGAAGGCAGCACGCAGGCGTGTTGGGATGCTTCCAAAAGCGTTCTGATTGGACGCTGGGGAGCGTTCCCGCGCAGGCTCCTTCAGTACCGACGTACCCATATGTGAAGACTAAATTCCTGCTGTTCCCGGAGATCACCTGTTACAGGTAAGTAACTGTGCTATATATGCGGGGCCCAAGGCTTGTCTTGGTCACCAATCTTGCATCCGAAGTAAAGATGATATGCCTTCTTCAGTTGAGAAGTGATACTTTTCTTCTGGTTGGCAAATGTCACTTCCCCACAAATGTAGCAGAAATTGTCAACGGTATTAACGCACTTTCGCGGCATTACTGTTCTGTATTGTACCTAAATGGCTAAAATTATATGATTAATAAAAGTTACATGTAACAGTAGCCTAAACTGTCTTGCACACAGTCTGAAATATTTTAAATGCTCAACCTTTCCGACTGCGTATAGTACACTGCTGTCGTCAGATGGCTTCAGCAGCCGTCTAGCAGTAGTAACCTCAGGCCGGAGGGATTGGGGTCTCTAGTCCCATGGCTGCTCCCTGTAGCCTTGGGCAAGCCACTTAACCCTCCATTGCCTCAGGTACACTTAGATTGTGAGCCCTGCGGGGACAAGGGAATAAAAAAAGTACCTGTTAATATATAAATGTAAACCACTCTGATGCGTAAGTAAAGGGCGGTATATCAAATGCCTAAACCATAACCATAACCATAGTATTGCATTGCATCAGAAAATGATGCAATCAACTCTGGATGATGTGTGCATGCTGGTATTATGCAATGTGATGCAATATTACATCATTCAAGGCTTATTTGGGATGTTGTTGATGTCCTACTGGATAAATTTACACGGTGAAAGGTCAAAAATGAACTACATGCAATATCTTTAAAACGAGAGCCAATAAATTTTTTTAATGTTATATTCGTGTTCAGCTCACCAAGATACTACAGATTAGGGCCTTTTAAAGTCAGTAACAATTTCAATGTTGACCAGTGGAAACCAGAATAACTACAAGTTTCAAAGATGGCTGAGATTGTACATCAAGCTTTATTTCAGATATATTACTTAAAAGAATTCAAAATTTTTCTCTAGCTGCCAAGGGTTCAACAGTAGGATCCTCTGTTAACCTCAAAGTTCAGCCCACAGAACTCAAATAATCACAAACCTGTTTACACTCTTTCCCATCATATCCCATTAACATATGCATAATCTCTTGGGAGGTCAAGCTTCTACTTCCAGCAGGCTGTAGGGACAACAAGTGCATTATATGTCTCAGGAAGATTTCCTTTATGAAGTGTCTCTCCGTTTTCATCAACCCTCTGATCCCATTCTCCTCCAGGTACCACAAAATAAGCCCATTGCTTCACAAGAGATGGATACTTGGGTCCCCCCAGACTCTATTTTTATCCTTTCTCTTCCCTTTGCTGTACATCATAATTGCTTTGGTAATACACAGTACTTGGACGAGGCAAAAAATCTTTTCTCTGCTATACACTCCAGTGCTAATGGGCGCTCCAAAGGGACATTCCGCTTTGGTCATGCCCCTTCAGGCATATGACCATGAGCCACATACTGCAGCAGTCTGCTGTTTAAATAAGGGGACTCACCATACACAGATGTCACTCAGGAGTGTCCGAGTCAAAGGTAGGCTGTTCCAGGAAAGTTCAAACACTCCTTTCTTGTGCCTTACTTGCACTCTGGTGCAAGCTGCTCCTAATACTTCTCCATGGCACACCACAGCAATCTACTGTTTAAATAAGAGATCTCCCCACTACTCTGATGTCACTCAAAAATTACCCAGGTTGAGGTTAGCTGTTCTGGGAGGATTCAATTGCTCTTTCCTGATGCCTTATTTGCACTCCAGTGTGAGCTGCTCTTAATGCTCTCCCTCCCATTTCTACTAATTTTCAAAAAGAAACAAAGTAGGCAATTTCTCCAGAAAATCTATGTGGAGTATGCATGAATGGAAGACATTTTAAGAAGATGCCTAGGTTGGGAAGACTGTTTTAGAAAGGCATCTTATACACCTATATTTCTTTATAAAATAGCCTCCCCAGGGAAACAAAATGATGCCTAGCTGGTAGCTGCTGCTCTGCCTCTCAGTATGGTGGCTGGTTCCTAGGAGATTCCCGCGCTATGATGGGGGGGAAAAAGAGGAAAACAAAACTCCAGTCGTCCAGTGTGATTGCCTCTACACTAGGGGCACAGAGAACACACACTAAATGTGGGTTGAGCCTTGGAGTATGAAGTGGCAATTCAGTGGGATCGGCAGTGTTATCGGCGTCAGCCTTGAGTGGGTGACTTTGAGCCCTGAAGAGAAAGCTACACCTCCTTGACCTGGACATGTTTCCAGCACACCCACACGGCCGATGCCGACTGGTGAGAGCTGGTTTGATCCCAGGAGGATCCCTAGTTGTGGCGTCTTCCCCAGTCCTTGGGGGATTGGAACCAATGAATGATGCCACTCTAGCGGGGAGCATGGTGGCCAAGGGAGGTGTCTCCTTTCCTTCAGGTCCTGGAGGGTTGCAAAAACCGGCAGTTATAACTATGGATACTATTTGGGAGATGATGACCTCGATGAACTCTTCTCTGCAATCTCTTGTAAGTAATTTCTCCTTAGAAATTTCTTCAGTAAAGAATTCCCTTGTGGGGGTCTCTCAGGAGCAGACTTTGCAAGCTTCTCGGTTGTCTGTTTTGGAAGCAAGGTTTGGGGAATTGCAGGAGATTCAATGTACGCTGGTCAAAGGCTCTTCAGTGTTCAATCAGAAGATGGAATATCTGGAGAATTCTTCCTGGAAGAATAATTCATTTATAATTTATTAATTTTCCTAAGTCTCCACTGGTTTCAGCGGGCGAGATGGTTAAGAAATATTTTCAGAAGGTCTTTCAGTTTCCATCGGATAATTTGCCTCCGATTACTCAGGCGCAAAATTTGTCTGTTGTGCATGGAGCTGGTGCTTCTGGAGTGGATCAATCATGTGGCCAGCAGGATTCTTTTGTTCTTGCTGGCTTCCTGGAAAATTCCCTGGAAGTTGTGGCTGAGCGGACTACCTTGCTTGTCATTTTGCAATTGAGATGGACTGACATACTGTTTTGAAATTGTATTTTCACCATATGCAGGATCTGTTTTGGGGTCTAGGATTCAAATTTTTCCTGACTTTTCTAGGGCTACCCAAATTAGGAGGAAGGAATTCTTGGGTTTAAAACCAAGAGTTCTCGTCCTGGGAGCTACTTTTTTTGTTAAAATTTCCCTGTCATTATTTTGTGTTTCTAGATAACAACAGATTTCTGTTCTTTGACCCCAAACAGCTTCTAAGTTTCTTGGTGGGTAGGGAGGGGTCTGCTGTGGGGTAATTATCTACCCTATAAGCTGGCTGTGCTGTTGTTTTTTTGACTCCTTGAATTTTCTTTTGTGAAATTTTCCTTTTCTTGTTTCCAGTTTGGTAGTCTTATATAGTATTTTGTTGTTTGTTATTATATAAGGAGGGTATATAGGGAGGGATATAAGGAGACAGAGGAATGATGCTGGACATCAGGAGAGACTTAGGGAGATAGAGGAGTGATGCCAGATGTGGGGAGAAGACCAAAGAAGATAGAGATGCTGAGACTAGGGAGATTGTAGATGTGGGGAAATAGGGAGAGTAAGGGATAGAGAGAGAGAGAAGGGGAAAGATGGGCAGGGAAGGGGAAAGAGGGAGAGGGGGAAAGAAGGGGGAAGACATTGGGCAAGAGTTAAGAAAGACTGGGAAATAAGAGTTTGGGGAAAGAGGTGAAGAATGCAAGCGAGGGTGAGGGTTGGAGAGCTCTGATGGATGCAGTACAAAGTGAGTAATTAGGGAGTGGATGGTAAGGAGGAAGAGGAGTGAAATCTGAGTGGACAGAGTGAGAAATTATGGAAGAAAGCTGAAAGGAAAAGATCAATTTATTTATTTATTTTATTTAGCAAGCATTTGTAGCCCGCTCCTTCCAGCGATCAGAAGCGGGTAGGATTACTATTGTGAAACTGCCGAATCAAGGCAGGTACAAATTTTGTTTACATACAGATTGTCAGAAAAGCACATCATACAGAGTTAACACTTCTTAGCTATGGGGGAGTTCATTTACATATATACATAAATACATATATACAGGATAATCTTCTTGGACACAGTGGTCAGGGGCTGCTCCATCTGTGGGTTTAGTTCAGGTTGAAATGTGATTGGAAAATGTGCGTTTTGAGTTTCTTTCTGAAGTCTAGAAGGTCATTGCTAGCTCGTAGTTCTGGTGGGAGTTGGTTCCACAGTGTTGGCGCCGCATATGAGAAAGCCCTGTGGCTGGTGTTAGCTTTGGCAGATCTTATATCTGTTGGAGTGTGAAGGATGTTGGAATTGTGGGTTCTTCTGTTTCGGGTAGGAGGTTGCAATCTTACTAGGTTGTTGAGGAAGGAAGGTGCTAAGTTGTGGATGAGTTTGAAGGTGGTTGTTAGTATTTTGTATTTTGTGCGAGCTGTTATGGGTAGCCAGTGTAATTGAATTAGTACTGGTGTGATGTGGTCACTTAGATTTTTCTTCATTATGACCCTGGCAGCTACATTTTGTGCCATTTGTAATATGTTTAGGGTTTTTTTAGGTAAACCTTGTAGGATGGCGTTGCAGTAGTCAAAATGTGGCATGATGAGTGCTTGGGCCACTGTTCTGAAGTCTTGGGGATCAATAATATTCCGAATGGGTTGGAGCACTCTAAGCTTGTGGAAAACTGCTCTGTTGGTCTTTCGGAGGTGTTTTTCCATCTTTAGGTCACAGTCAAATGTGACTCCCAGATACTTTATTTCTTTTTTTGTTTGGTAAGTGTTGTTACATAGTGTTATTGATGTGGGAGGGTCAAAATTCGGTTCTTTGGAGATATACATTACTTCGGTTTTTTTGTGATTAATTGACATACTACTTTGTTGTAACCAGTCTTGCATCTCTCCGATACATGTCTCCAGTGGGTTGTAGTCTGGGTTTTTAGTGTCTAGTTGTGTGTATAGCATGATATCATCGGCATAGATGTGGTAATTAATTTCGTGCCGTGAGAAAATTTTGCATAGTGGCTGCATATATATGTTAAACAGAAGTGCTGAGAGAGCAGAGCCTTGGGGGATTCCCTGTGTTTGTGAGAAAGATTCTGCTTTTTCTCCGTTGAATTGAACCTGTTGTGTTCGATTTGAGATGTAGGATGAGAACCATTTTAGTGGGGTTCCTGTTATTCCTATTGATTTTATCCTATTTATGAGGGTCCCATGATTAACTGTATCAAAGGCAGCTGAGATGTCAATGAATACAAGAATGTACATTTTCTTTTTGTTTTCAAGGCCCTTTAGGAGGTTGTTAAGTAGAACTAGTAACAGGGTTTCAACTCCATGATGTTGCCTGAAGCCATATTGCTGGTCATCAAGAGGAGCACTGTCAGTCAGATGGTCTTGGAGTTGTAGAAGGACCGTTTTTTCTATGATCTTTGCCAGGAATGAGATACTTGATATGGGACGGTAGGAGGCTGGGTCTTCTCCGTTGAGTGTAGTGTTTTTTAGGATCGGTCTAATGACTGATTTCTTTAGTTCTGAGGGCATGATTCCTTGTTGTAGGGATAGGTTAACTATGTGTGCTATGTGAGGTGCTATGTCTTGTTTCACTGCCTTGATCCAGGATGCAGGACAGGGATCTAGTGGGGAGGTGGTGCTTTTCAGGCTTGTGACAATGGCTGTGATTTGCTTGGTTCCTATTTTGTGGAAGTGCTCCCATAACTGGTTTTGCGTTGTGTTGTTCTCACTTCTGATTTGTGGTGTTGGTGGGGGGGTGGAGGACCAGGGGCCGTCAGTTTGGTCGCGTAGTGGTTTGCCAGTGTTTGGACCTTGATGGATTTGTTGAGGTTGGCATTTTGGTCGGTTTTGGTTAGTGATTTGACTAGTTCAAATAACTCTCGTGGGCGATTGATTGCCTTGTTTAGGATGTTGGTGTGATGTAATTTTTTTGCATTGTTCACGTCGTCTTTGTATTTTGCGAGATGGGCCATGTATTTAGTTTTGAGATCGGAGGATTTGGTTTGTCTCCATTTTCTCTCTATTTTACGGAGCTCCCTTTTTGATTTTATTAGAGTTCCTGTGTACCAGGGTTCCGAGTTGATCTTATGTGGGTTTGATGTGTGTTTCAGAGTTGGGTTAGATGTATTTTGGATGTGTGTGTTCCATCTGTTAGTTAGTTCGTCTAGGTCTGTGGAATCTAGGTTTATGTGGGATGCAATGGTGCTTATGAGGTGTTCCTCGTTGAGTTTGCTGAATTTCCTAATGGGGTTGGTCATTCTCATCTCCTTTGATTTATCCCTTGCTCTCCTACATCCAGAGATGGATGTAGGAGAGCAAGTGAAGAAGACAGAGGGGAGAGACATGGCAGATGGACTGCAGACTCTGGAAAAGAGAGTTAAGAGAAGACAGAGGATGCAGAAACCAGACACCTGGACCAAGGCAGTTAGAAAAATTTAAATAGCCAGCCACAAAGGTAAACAACTTATTTTCAGTGTAATGAGAGGAATATATCAGTTTTTGGATTTGATATGTGTCATCTTTATATTTTGCACAATACGAGTATCTGTGCTAGTTTATTTCTCTGCTGTTACAGTACATGCAGAACCTGGCTTCTTGAGGTTTCAATTTCATTTTTGTCTACGAGATGGTGCAAGACTGGGGGAAGATGTTGGATCAGCGAGGAGGGGGAAGGAAAGTTGGATGCTAGACCATCAGGAATGGGGAAATAAGGAGGACGCATGACACAATGTGGGATAGAATAGGTTGTATGGCAGGGAGATGCCTGCTGTGGGGTTGGTGCAGGGCAGGGAAATAGAGGATATGCTGGACATGCAAGGGGGGGAATGAGAGAGACAGAGGGATATGCAGGACTGGGGCTGGAGGAAGATAGACAGAAGATGCTTGACATGTTGGGGCATTGGGCAGGGAGACAGGAGATGATATGGGTGGGAAGATGACTGGTGAGACATACAGAGTAAATGATGGACTATGTGGGGGGTAACAAAGGAAACAGATGAGTTAACAATCATGGGGGGAAACTATGGAAATAGAGGAAATCCTGGACATGGAAAGAAGGAGACAGACAAGAGGTTTGACATTGGGGGGGATTACTGGGAAGGCGAAAGAGAAGAGATGCTAGACATGGAGGTGCAATGCTGATGAGACTGAAAATTAAGGGCGGGGCTAGGGAGACAGACAGAGGAGATACTGGGCATGGGAAGGAGGAAGGGAGACAGAAGAGATACTGGGAATGGAGGGGGGACTAGGGAGACGAGATGCTGGACATGAGGGCAGGTCTAGGGAGACAGAGGAGATGCTGGAATGGTGGGGAACTAGGGTGACAGAAGAGTTGCTGAACATGTGTTGGGGGGACTAGGGAGGCAGAAATTAGTTACTAAACATGGGATAAAGAGGAGAGAGGCCTGGATAGGGAAGGTGAAAGAGGAGAAAGCGAAGATGCTGGACAGAGAAGGAGGAGAGGGGGGAGAGTTAGTAAAAGGCTGGGCAATAAGAGACTTGGGAAGGAGAGAGACGGGAATGGGAGGGTTGGATGAGGGAAAGTGATGAAAAGCTGAGGGTAAATGCAGTAAACAGCAGGAGACTGACAACTAAATAGTAAAAGGAGAAGAAAGAAAATGGAAAAGAAGAGATCACGTCATCATCTACATCAATCTGTAACACTGACGACAGGAGAAGAAAGAAGAAATTACAAATAGACAGGTGACCCTCGAAACAAGAGTTAAGAGAAAACAGAGGAAAGCAGAAGCCAGAGCCACACAATTAGAAAAATAAAATAGAAAACAAGGTAGAAAAAATAATTATATTTTCTATTTAGTGACTGGAATATGTGTGCTTTCGGAATGTACATCTGCCAGGATTGGTGATAGATATTGCTGGGGACCAGCTCAGGGCAAATCCCTGGGAGGAGACCTCAAAACCCATTAGCTTTCTTCAGCTTCAGACATATACATGCTGCCTCTGGTCACTAATTTCTCACATCTGCCCAGACACGCAGCTCCCAGACACTCGACCTCCACGCGCGTCTGCGCACACGCGCGCGCACACACACACACACACACACACACACACACACTGCCCCCAGATGCTCAGCCCCCACTTTGCAAATGTTCAGGAAGCTGTGCCATTACTTTGAAGTCCAAATGTGTCAGGCATGTTCAGTACATCAACTAATTACTTTAAAAAGTATAGATTTGCATATTTATATGTTTATATTTATGTTGTTTGGGTGATAATTTTTTTTATTAGTATCTGGGATCACATGAATTTTCCTCAGCTACATGAGAAAAAGTTTGGGAAGCACTGCTCTAACACAAAGTTACACCTGCTATGAGGCAAGAGTAATTTTGTGAATGCATGAGCCAGCAGAAAATGTAGTTCATAAAATATACAGATAAGAGCCGATCCCGCCTTTGCTTCCCCCAGTCTCTATCTCAGGAACTCGTACGGACATACCACATTTTATAGTGCTATGTTTTTTGACACTGTACATAAAACATTGTTCTACATTCTCAAGTCATTTATAAAATTATTCCTTGGAGGTAAATTTTATAACAAGGTGCCTATGAAAAATGTTAAAATCGTATCTATTTTGAAGGCAGCATACGTTTTGCCTTTATAAAATAGGCCCTCCCTTAGCTTCCATTAAGACCATCAGAACTCGCCACTGTCATCATCCCAACCCTTAATTACAAATACCATTCCTATCTACGATCAAAATATCTGCTTGATTAAAACGATATACTAACAATGCTACTGATAATTTTACAGTGCTACAAGGCATACACAGTGCTTTACAGAGACATGTAAGAGATGGTCCCTCCTCATCAGAGCTTTTAATCCAGTCAAAGCAGACAACACAAAAGCTGGGGACTAGGATATGTCTAGGGCAGAGGTTCCCAACTCCAGTCCTGGAGGGCCAAACTCCATTCAGGTTTTCAGGCTGTCCCTAATGAATATGCATGAGATATATTTGAATACAATGGGGGCAGTGCAAGCCAATGCATCTCATGCATATTTATTAGGGACAGCCTGAAAACCTGAATGGTGTTTGGCCCTCCAGGACTGGAGTTGGGAACCTCTGGTCTAGGGGAATGATGTGGAAACATAGTTGGAGAGCAGGATCCAAAAGCAGCCTCAAAGAGGTGAGTTCTTCGCCTGGATATCAAAAGGGCCAGAGATGAAGCCCGACGCAATGACCCAGGTAATCCATTCCAAGCATAAGGAGCAGTAAGGTGTAAAGATCAAAGTCTGGAATTGGCAGTGGAAGAGAAGGGCACAGATAGAAGTGATCTGCCAGAAGAGCGGAGTTCCCGAGGAGGGGTGTAGGGAGAGGTAAGAGAGGAAAGGTAGTGAGGAGCATCAGAACGAGCGCACTTATAGGTCAGAAGGAGAAGTTTGAGCTAGATATGGAAATGTATAGGGAGCCAATGAAGCGACTTGAGAAGAGGAGTTATAAGAGCATATCAGGGCTGGCAGAAGATTAGCTGTGCAGTTGAATTTTGAACAGATTGAAGAGCAGAGAGATGATTCAGAGGGAGACCAGCAAGAAGGAGGCTGCAAAAGTCTAGACGAGAGGTGACTAAAAAGTGGATAGGTGTCTTAGTAGGGTGTTCAGAAAGGAAGGGACAAATGTTCCTGATGTTATAGAGAAAGAAACAACAGGTATATGCAGGGAGTTCATTTTGGATTCCCAGGGTGTGCTTCCTGGTACAGAGCTGCACCTGCACACACCAATTTTGACAGGAAATTCTGCAGGGAGCTTCTCTTTTAAAAGTGGGGTTGCATGACTGTGGGTTATCTTCAGGCGTACAGCCTCGCCATGTCTTCTCAAAGTTATCCTCTATTGGGTCCTTTTAAAAATCATTTTTCACATGTAAAACATGTTTTATAGGAGGAAAATGGCTGCTATAAAACTGCAAGGGGATATACACGTATATACGTATGTGTGCCAGCCAGAGTATGTGTGCTTTTACATGGACCACACATAGCTGTTCTTAGGAATATTGTTTGGGCTGAGTGCCAAGGTGTACACATACTTTATAAAATGCACATGTGTGCACGGGATCAGGGTAATTTTATAACAGGGTGCCTAGGTTAATAGGTTACGAAGGTGCCTATTTTATCATGATACATAAAAATTAAAAAATGCCAATATTTAAACCCTACAGAGGTCAGTGTGGTGCTTAAATATCAGCGGGATATTCAGTGGCAGTATCTGGATAGGAGCTGCCGCTGACTATTTGGGCTCAGAAGCACTAACCAAATAAGTACCGACACTCGGTGAGCATGATTTTCAGACGGCACTTGTCCAGATTGCAATTTAGGCCAGCTTGTCATGTGGTCAAAGTTGTCTAGACGGCGGCCACTGAAAATCACACTAAACAGGTGTCAGCACCTAACCCAGTGAGCACTGGTAGCACCCTCACTCTATATGACAGTGGACTAACCAGACGGTGCTGGAGCAGTCTGTGGGCATATTCAGCGGCACTTAGAAAGTGGCACCTGCCTCAGAGCATCAGCACACTTGTGCATTACTGGGGATTCTTCTAGGAGTCTGTGTTGTAAAGGAACATAGTTCATAGGTTGCCATTATAAAATAGGCATAAAATAGATAGATTTTTGATTATTTTTTATAGGTGACCTTTTATAAAAATTATCTTCTGCATGCACACGTTACCAGCAGTGCTATTTACTGTTTGTGCACAATAGCTTTGAGTGACTTTTAGTGAACTCACCCCATAGACTTGGACTTTTTATTCTGTCAAACAGCACTAGTGACTGTCGTCATCCTGCTCCTGTCTGAATCAAGTGAATCTGAGCACCTCCATTCCCTGGAAGTTCAGATTTGTTGAAAAAGTATGTCTTTCTCAAATACTTTAACTGTCTCCTGCCCAGCAGTTTTCAGTTTTCCTTATCTGTCTTTCCAATCATTTCAGAATACATTATTTCATATGCTCCGGCCCTCAAGCCTTTTGGAGGAAAGTCCATCACCTATCGTGGAGATCATACATCTGCCATCATTAATGACTTGCAACCAGGGGAGCGCTACATTTTCAAAATTCGGGCTGCAAACAGAAGAGGGCAGGGTCCTCAGACTAAAGCATTTGCTGTTGTCATGCCAACTGGTAAGTACCATCTTTTTATTTTTTTCTATTGATTTACAGATTTAAGCTATTTGCTATATTGCTTTGGCAGCATGGCTAGAGGACAGACCATTAAAATGAATGTTGCAATCTTAATATTTCATAGTTTATATTTCAAGGAGAGAAGTTGATAAAGGATTTATATACAACTTCCTCATGCATAAAAGCACACATGGTGGCATGTAATTTCTGTGATTTTTAGAGTAGGCATGTTCAGAGAAGGCGTTGAGGCAGAGTTGTGATTTATGTGCATACATTATGTGCTAGGATTTACGCCTACTACCGAGTAAGTTTACATGTCTACAGCTGGGATTTCTGCAGGACTTGTGAGAGTATTTTATAACTACTCATAGTACCTACCATATGTGTCTTTATAAAATAGGCTAAAAATAGATGCCTAAGCGCCTTTTACACTTAGGGGTATGTTTACTAAAGGGTGCTAATTGCGCTGCTGTCACGTTATTGCACGATAAGGCGCCTTATCATGCGATAATGGAGCTTTACCGGGCAATAAGGCGCCTTATCGCGTGTTAACGCGCGCAGTGGCGCTAACGAGCACTGAAGGCGGAGAAAGGCTCCCGGAGGGCGGAGGAAGGCTCCCCAGGGGCGGAGAGAGGGGGTCAATGGGTGGAGAGTGGGAGGGGAGAGGCTCCCTGCACACTAACGCTGTGGATTCCTGGGCTGAAAACTAACGCGAGTGAAACCCTCGCGTTAGAGCAGATTTAAAGGGAAAAGAAACCATTTCCGTCAGCAATGTACAGCAAAGCCAGGGAAACCCACAAAAAGTGATAAGTGTGATACATGTGCACGGAACAAAAGGGCAAATAAACATTGAAAATGACCTGAACAAACTGGAAAAAAACATAACCAAGCTGGGCAATAGTGATATTAATGGGAAACATCAAAAAACACTACCGGGAAAGCTCCACAAAAAGGATATCAAGTTTGGAAGGGGCTATGCTCTGTCCTCATACAAAGTGAATGATCCCACAGTGAAATAGCGCTGATCAGGGTTCCCCTTTCTATTGGACAGGTTTCCTATGGCATGCACATGTCCCACAACAGCAGGGTGGGCATGTCGGAACGGGCAACTGGACAGATGCTGGAAAAGGGGATACAGAGGGCTGCAGGCGGCACATGCTGTGGTGCAGCTGGGCCACAGTGCGGACTAGGGTGATTCCTAGGTGGCCCATAGGAATGCTGAAACAGTAGAGCCGCCAGACAGCAACTGATGAGGGCCCAACATGGGCACGAGTGTGTTTCCCACAGTGTCACAGGGGATAGTACCCAGCAGGTACCCCCAAGGGCACAGAACATTGGCAGGCGGTGCTGGGGAGAAGCGTGGACGTCTATGCAGGCACCCCTACCCCAGAACCCACACCATAGGCAGCCACCTACCGGCACACTGGAAGACTTGAGACTGCGCACCACCTGCACCACCAGCAGAAGGGCATGTCAGCATGGCGACAGAGGGGTACTAGTGGTGGAGGGGGCAGTGGAAGCTGCCCACCGCAGACCATGGCCTAGCCCTGTTTAGGTGGGTGCCATGCACTGCAACAGACAGGCCCTGTCTGACGAACAGTCATGGTATCCCCAGGGAATGCACTGTCCATGTGGCAACAGTGTGGTGTAGTATGCACAGCCAGTGTGTTCAGGAATAGTCCCAGCTGTGGCTCCTGCCATCCCAGTCCCCATATTTTACCCACTACTAAAACATAGAAATATGATGACAGAAAAAGACCACATGGCCTATCTAGTCTGTCCTTCTCTAACAACTACAACAGTCCCCTTTTTACCTTTAGAGATCCTCTGTGTTTGTCCCATGCTTTTGGCAGCATGGCGTATTTCAGCCATGAAGGGTGCTGTGGACCTGGTGCTGGGCACTCCACCTCACCCTCAGGTGAGCACAGTACCTGCACAATGTCACGGTCTGTAGCTACTCTGTGCCAGTAACACACACGGTTAGTACCCCCTACCAGGCTCAGGTGCTGTGGGGGTGCATACCCCATCTTGTGATCATCTGTAGACTGCTGATTTGCATGTGCAGTGCATCATGGGTACGGGTGGGTTAACCCTATCCTGGTAACCATAGCAAACAGTTTGTGTGGTGACCTGCAGTCCTTCTGTAGCCAGCCAGGGGCTTGTTGGTAGCTATAGAGCTGTAACCCACTGGTTGCTTCACTGCCTGTGGAGCCAGAGGTCATGGGTTTGATCCCACAGTGGGATTATTTGATAGGGCTATCTGAGGCATTTTCTTTTTTAATTTAAATTAGTGCTGCCAGCAAAAGCACCCTCACAGTGCTGTAGCCTTAAGGTGCCTCATAAGGTGCCCTCTCAAGCGCTCTATAAGGCACCCTATAAAGCGCCTTATAAGGCGCCCTATAGAGAACAATATAAGGTGCCTTGGCGGGCAGTGCATTTTATAATGTGCCCTCTGGTGTGCCTTATAGGGCGCCTTATGCAGCACCTTAGGTTACGGCACTGTGAGGGTGTGTTTGCTGGCAGCACTAATTTAAGTTAAAAAAGAAAATGCCTCAGACAGCACTGATTTAAAGTAAAGGGTAATGCCTCAGACAGCCTTATTCATCAAACCCACTGGGGGATTGAACTCATGACCCCTGTTTTATCAGTCAATGTAGTAACCATTGTGCTACACCTATGTTGCTGTGTTTGTAGGTCAGCACACCTAATTAGGGCTAACGCGCATTAATGTGCCACGGCTCCCTCTATCGCACGAAAAGTACCTTATCGCACGATAACCCTAAATGCTACCTTAAGACCGGAATGCCCACTACCTTATATGGCATCCTGCACACTAACGCCGGCTACACATTAAGACTGCTTAGTAAACATACCCCTTAGGTGATCTGATATAAAATTGCCCTCCACGAGTACATCTAGCATAAAAATCCATTAATTGCAGTCATGGTAAAACAAATGTTTCCAAAAAATCATTGTATTGATCATGTAAACATCAATACTGAAAAATATTATAAAATTATGACTGCAGAATGAAGAGCTATTGATACTGATAATGCTATCAGATGGCTGCAGTGAGTAATTTGTAAATTTATTTAACATTGTATCATAATAAATGATGGCAGATAAAGACCAACATGGTCCATCTAGTCTAGCTAGTGAGGTGGCTAGTGTCGTACCCACTCCTCCGTGCAGGTTACCCCCCCCCCCCCCATGCCATCAGTGTAGTTTGCCTTCTTACTTTGGGAGGGTAAAGGGTATGGAAGCCATACTGACAGTGGGGGCAGGGGACCCAGATCACCATCAGTGCCTGTAATATTGGGGAGGGGGGGGGTACTGCCCCCCCAGACACCCCCCCCAAACTATGCCTATGTCCTTTGCCTTTGTTTAGGGTTGCGCAGCTTACCCCCTTCTATTTTTTGAAGCACAAAATGATTTAAGTTTGTTTTTATTCCATCCTCCTGCTCTTTAGTGATTCCTGGCGTGTCCCATGCCCTTTTGAATGTAGTCACTGTGTTTGCCCCTACCATTTCCATCAGGAAGGGTATTCCAGTCCTCTACTGCCCTTTCTATGAAAGAGTATTTCCTGCCATTGCTTTTGAGTTTACCTTCTTGCAGCTTCATTTCATGTCCTCTAGTTCCATCATTTGTATAGCACTACAAGGCATACACTGCATTGTACACATATATGTAAGAGACAGTCCCTGCTTCGGAAAACTCACAATCTATCCAAGACAGGCAAATATAACTAATAGGGGTCAAAGGTAGAGCTAAGGGGAAATTATTAAAACACACATGAGTGGTAAACAGGAGGTCAGGATCCAAAAGCAGCCTTGAAGGGACGGGTTTTTAGCCTGGATTTGAATAGAACCAGAAATGAAGCCTGACGTACCGACTCAACTAGTCTCTTCCAGATATACAGGGTAGCAGTATAGAACAAACAAAGTCTGGAGTTGGCAGTGGAAGAGAAGGTCACAGATAATAGGGATTTGCCTGATGATCAGAGTTCCCGAGGAGAGGTGTAGGGAGAGATAAGAGAAGAGAGGTAATGAGGAGCCACAGAGTGCGTGCACTTGTAGGCCAGTTGGAGAAGTTTGAACTGGAAGAGCAAATGGATAGGGAGCCAGTGAAGTGACTTGAAAAGAAGGGTTACATGAGCATAGTGAGACTGGTAGAAAATTAGCTGTGTGCCTGAATTTTGAATGGATTGAAGAGGAGAGAGATGATTTAGGGGGAGACCAGCAAGAAGCAAGTTGTAATAGCCTAAATGGGAGGTGACTTGAGAGTAGATAAGGGTCTTGGTAGCATGTTTAAAAAGAATGGGGCGAATTTTGCTGGTGTTATAGAAAAAGAAGCAACAGGCTTTAGCTATCTGTTGGATGTGTCAAGAGAAAGAGAGAGATGAGTCAAAGATGACTCCAAGGTTGCAAACTGAGAACACCGGGAGAATGGTAGTGTTGTCCATAGGGATGGGAGAGGTGGGTTTAAGGGGGTAAGATAGGGAGCTCCTTCTTGGTCATGTTCAATTTCAGACGGTGATTGGACATCCAGGCAGCAGTGTCAGATAGGAAAGCTGAGATACGGCCAGGATTCCTGTATCGATTTCAGATGCAGAGAGGTAAATTTGAGAGTTGTAAATACGAGGGGTGTCCGATATTAAAGGTACAGGTGGCAATCATACCGGCTCCACATGCGCAATAGTGCCGTCATCTGCAGGACTATTTGTACTCATAGTAGGAGAGTATGTAGCGTTGTTTTTTTTAAACACTCAAATTACGAGTAGTTTTCTGGAAGCAAACAAACATGGCATGTGTAATCGCAGAGTATTCGAAGTTTGAGGTGCGTGGAGTTATCAGATTTTTGCAAGCCAAAGAGTTAAGCAGAACGAAATTCATCACAGATTAAAGGGCATGTATGGCCCGAATGTTTTAAGCCTAAAAGAAGTCAGCGTCTGGTGTAACAAGTTTAAAGATGGCCGAACGGAGTTGAATGATGGTCCGGAAAAGAAGAGGCAGACCAAGGACGTCACACATGGATGATAACTGCGCAATTGTCAACTGTCTGATTAGGGAGGATCGTCACATTAAAGTTTGTGAAATTGCTGAAATGACTGGCATTCCTAAGAGTTCCGTTCATGAAATCATATGCGATCTCAACTTCCACAAGACCAGACGGAATTGCAAGACACCGTTATGGACTACTTCAAGCAACTTGACACGCAGCTGTACCGTGAAGGGATGTTTAAACTAGTGTCACGCTGGGATAAATGTCTCAATGTTTACTGCAATGTGGAGAAGTAAACAAAAGTATGTAGTTTTTGGTGGAATGTATTGAATAATTTCTATAAATACAAATGTTAGTGTAATTTTGTCCTGTACCTTTAATATCAGACACCCCTTGTATAAAGATGGTATTGAAACCTATGGAAGGAGATCAGGACACCAAGGAAATGGGTTTAGAGAGAGAAAGGAAGACACCCCAGGACTTGGCCCTGAGGTACACTGACTGAGAGGGGAGAACATACACTAAAGGTACAATGGGAGAGATAAGAGGAAAACCAAGACAGAACAGAGCTAGTGTCAATCCTTTCTTGGTGGGCTCCATCAGCAATTGTCTGAGCAGAGCCTCTTGTGAAGCATTCATGATATTTTTACTTCTTTCCAGATTTGAAGACGGGATATTCCAATCCACATCTGGTAGACTGAAGTCACCCAGTATCATCATGTCTCTTTTTATTACCACCTCTGAAATATTATTGATCAAGTCCCTGCCCATGTCATCTGTTTGTGTGGGAGCATTGTATTCCACACCAATAGGAATGCTATTGCCATTTCCTTTTTCCAAAAGGATCCATAGAGCTCTTCTTTTCCCCATATCCCATGCATTCCAACTGCTTTAATATTGTTTTTGGCTTAAAGGGCTCCTCCTCCCCCCCCCCCTTTTCTGCCCTGTCTATCCCTCCTAAATGGATTAATAGAACCATGTATTAATAACATAAGATCATAAGATATGTCATACTGGGTCAGACAAAGAGTCCATCAAGCCCAGTATCCTGTTTCCCAATAGTGGCCAATCCAGGTCATAAGTACCTGCTGGGTTCCCAAAAAGTAGACAGACTCCATGCTGCTTATCCCAAGGTTAAGCAGTGGATATTTCCAGTCCACTTTAATAATGGTTTATGGACTTTTCCTCCAGGAACTTGTCCAAACTTCTCTTAAACCCAGCTACACTACCAGCTTTTACTACATTCCTGGCAATGAATTCCAGAGTTTGAATATCTGTTGAGTTAAAAAACATTTTCTCCGATTAGTCTTAAATGTGCTACATTGTAGCCTCATTGTGTGTACCCTATTCTTTCTACTTTTTGAAGGAGTAAACAACCGATCTGCGTTTGCACATTCCACTTCACTCATTATTATATAGACCTCTATCATATCTCCCTCAATTGTCTGTTTTCCAAGATGAAGAGCCCTAACCTTTTAAGTTTTCTCTCTTAGGGGCGTCCTTCCATTTTGGTCACTCTTCTCTGTACCTTTTCTAATTCTGCGCTATCCTTTAATATGGTGACCAGAACTGCACATAATATTCAAGGTGTATTCACACCATGGAATGATACAGAAGCTTTATAATAGCTTTGGTTTTATTCTCCATTCTTTTCCTTATCATTCCTAGCATTCTATTTGCTTTCTTGGGTGCTGCAGCACATTGGTTTCAACGTATTATCCACAATGACTCTTTGATCCTTTTCCTAGTTGGTGATTTCTAACTTGAAACCTTGCATCAAGTAACTGTAGTTTGGGCTGTTCTTCCATAAGTGCATAACTTTCCACTTGTCCACATTAAATTTCATCCACCATTTGAATGCCCAGTCTCCCAATTTCTCAAGGACCTCTTGCAATGTTTTACAATGCTCTTGTAATTTAATAACTTTGAATATTTTTGTATCATCTGCAGATTTAATCATCTCACTCATTGTTCCCATTCAGGTCATTTGTGAATATGTTAAAAAGCAATGGGCCCAGCACAGATCCCTGCGGTACTCTACTATTCATTTTTCTCCACTGAGAAAATTGTACATTTAGGGGTATGTTTACTAAACTGTCTTAACGTAGCAGCGCTGACGTTATCGCACGATATGTAACGTTATTGCATGATAATGTAATGTTATCGCGCGATAATGTCGGCAACAGCGTTAAGGCACACTAACACTGTGAAAGCCGGGTCTGAAGTGCGGAGTAAGGCTCCCCAGAGGGCGGAGATAGGGGTCAATGGGCGGAGAGTGGGCGGAGAGATACTACAAGCACACTAACGCTGTGAAATGAAGGTCTGAAAATTAGCGCCAGTGAAAACCTCGCGCTAGAGGCACATTTGCAAGAGAGAGAAACCATGTCAGTCAGCAGTGTACAGCAAAGGCAGGGAAACCCAGAAAAGTGATAGTAGTGATACATGTGCAGGAACCAAAAAGGCAAATAAAGATAGAAAATGACCAGAACCACATTTGAAATCCCAATAACCAAGCTGGCCAATAGTGATATTCATGATAAACATAAAGCAACACTACTGACAAAGCGCAAAAAGGAAGATATCATGTTTGAAGGGCCTATGCTCTGTCCCCCTACAAAGTGAATGATCCCACATTGAAATAGCGGTGATCAGGGTTTTTGTTGTTTATATTGGGCAGGTTTGTTATGGTGTGCACATATGCAGCAACAGCAGAGTGGGCACGTAGGAAACGGCGACTGTACTGATGCTGTAAATGGGATACAGGGGGCTGCAGGCAGCACATGCTGTGGTCCAGCTGGGTCACAGTGCGGACTAGGCAGATGCCTAGGTGGCACATAGGAATGCTGAAACTGTAAAGCAGCAAGACAGCAACTGAAGAGGGTCCAACATGGACACGAGTGTGTGTCCCACAGTGTCACAGGGGATATTACCCAACAGGTACCCCCAAGGGCACATAACATTGGCAGGCGGTATTGGGGGGAAGCGCGCATGTCCATGTAGGCACCCCTACCCGAGAACCCACACCATAGGCAGCTGCCTACCGGCACACTGGATGGCCTGGGACTGTGCACCACCGGCATAAGGGCATGTCAGCATGGTGGTGGATGGGTGCTGGTGGCGGAGGGGGCAGTGGCATCTGCCCACAGCAGACCACGGCCAAGCTCCGTTTAGGTGGATGCCATGCACTGCAACAGACAAGGTGTGTCTGATGAACAGTCATGGTACCTCCAGGGAATGATCTGCCCCTGTGGCAACAGTTTGATGTAATACACACAACCAGTGTGTTCAGGAGCAGAAGGTCACAAGTTCATAGGCCCAGCTGTGGCTCCTGCCAACTCTGTCCCCATGTTTTACCCAGTACTAAACAGCTGTCCCTAATAAATATGCCTGTGCTGCATTTGTATGCGCCACCCCCATTGTATGCAAATGTATCTCATGCATATTCATTAGGGACAGCATGAAAACCTGAACAGTGTTTGGCCCACCAGGACCAGAGTTGGGAAACTCAGCCCTAGAGCAGAGGCCAACAGGGGTACAAACACCCACACCCACAGGCTCCACTATCCAACGCCTCATGGAGAGTCAGGCTGTTGGGCCCTGTGCGGAGCAGCATCTCCCAATACTGGCACCTGCATACCTTAGCAATGCCGTCCTAAACCCTAAGTACATGCCAGCGCAGTGTTAGATGCTGTAATGATGTAGCCCACTGGTTACTGCAATGACTGTGGAGGCGGAGGTCGTGGGTTTGATCCTGCAGTGGTGTAATCTAAAAAGGCTTTTAGAGGTATTTTCTTTTAATTTAAATCAGTGCTGCCAGCAAAAACATCCTCACAGTGCCGTAACCTATGGTGCCTCATAAGGCACCCTATAAGGCGCCCCATAGGTCACATTATAAAGTGCCCTGTCTGCCAAGGCACCCTATAATGTGCCCTATAGGGCGCCTATGAGGCACCTTAGGCTACAGCACTGTGAGGGTGTTTCTGCTGGCAGCACTGATTTAAATTAAAAGAAAATGTCTCAGACAGCCTTTTTAGATTACACCACTGCAGGTTTGAACCCATGCCCTCTACCTCCACAGTCAGTGAAGGAACCAGTAGGCTACATCTCTATAGCTACTACCACACTGCTGGCTGGCTAGCTACAGAAAGACTGCAGGTCACCACACAAACTGTCTGCTGTGGTTACCAGGATAGGGTAAACCCACCCGTACCCATGATGCACTGCAATGCAGATCAGCAGTCTACAGCTGATCACATAATGGGGTATGAACCCCACAGCACCTAGGCCTGGTAGGGGGAACTGACCGTGTGTGTTACAAGCACAGAGTAGCTACAGACCGTGACATTGTGCGGGTCTTGTGCTCACCCTGGGGGTGAGGTGGGGCACCGAGCACCAGGTCCGCAGCACCTGGCTTGGCTGAGATAGATTATGCTGCAGGTCCCCATCAGTGCCAGTGTGTGATAGGTAGTCCTTGCAGACACACCTAGGATACACCTGTGTCCATCTGTATTTCCCATTCATGTCTAGCTCTTGTGGACTAAGATGCACCCAGAATAGTGCATATCCTGTGTGGGTGCCATGGTCACATGTAATAGGTGAAGGGGGTGTTTGGGCCCAAAAGTAGATTATGTAGTGCCACCCAACCCGCCCTCTGTGGCTCAGGGTGGGGGGACAGGATCTCGCACCAACAGATCCACATTGTACATCTCTGCAATGGTGTCAGTAGAGGGGACCATCAACCCCAGTCCTGCTGGGGAACAGGCACCCTACAGGGCAGTCGCTGCAGATCTGTATGCATCACATAAGGCAATGGCAGACAGGCAGAACGCTGGAACAGCTCAGCTGCCCCCCACCACTATCTGACATTCAACAGCAGAGGGCACAGTCAGTCTCCACCCACTGCACCCTGCAAGGCGCTTCAGCCATATACATGCTAACTGCAGACAGTCTGCTAGCTAGTACATAGTGCATGTTCCTGGAGGAACTGTGTGCATCCAAAAATGGGATGTACACAAACGAACACACACACCAAGCAGGTATGTCAGTGATTGGGCCCCAGAAAAGAGAACCCATAAATATCACTTGAAAAAAATAATGTACGGCACTATGGGGGAACCTAGCCATGCCGTGTTCACTGCTCAGTCAGGGTGAGAGTGACCTCCCAGCATGACATGCTGTGGCCACCTGTCAGTGCAGGTGGTGGTCGGGCACTACAATGTCCCAGCCATTCCCCTATACCCTGTGCAAATGCATCCTGCCCATGCCACCCTGTCCGGGCCATACCCACAGTACCTTTCTCCTCATTATGCACATTGGCAGGCTAACACTGGAAACAGTGCAAGCAATGTGGGCGCAGTAAGGTGTAGGCAGCCACAACACATTGGATAGACAGACACACACTCCAACACCTATGCCAACATTGTGCTAATATAGAGATTTGTGGCAGCCCTGGCTGCCACACCAGTCCTGGGCACAATGCAGGCATTGCTATGGTACTCAATACTGTTAGGGGCACTCCCCGGGGTGGTAAACACTGTCAGAATCAATAACTGAAACACACTCCACAGATATCAGAAAGGTTGCTATGATGAATCGCTATCAACAAATTGTGTTTAACGTAGGATTTATTAGCTGACATTAATCATAGCAACCTTTTGATATATGTGGAATGTGTTCCCAAGTTTAGGACAGCATTGCTAAGGTATGCAGATGCTAGTATTGGGAGATGCTGCTCCGCGCAGGGCCCAACAGCCTGACTCTCCATGAGGCTTTGGATAGTGGAGCCTGTGAGTGTGGGTGTTTATGCCCCTGTTGGCTGCAGCTCTAGGGCAGAGGTTCCCAACTATGGTCCTGGTGGGCCAAACACTGTTCAGGTTTTCATGCTGTCCCTAATGAATATGCATGAGATATATTTGCATACAATGGGGGTGGTGCATACAAATGCAGCACAGGCATATTTATTAGGGACAACATGAAACCTGAATGGTGTTTGGCCCTCCAGGACTGCAGTTGAGAAACTCTGCTGTAGGGATTGCACATGTTTATGTTGTCTTTGCTCTGTAGGGTAAGATATAGGCATTTCAGGCATGTTTATTTTATCTGCAATAAAGGTTCCATCTTTATTACCACGGTTTAGTACTGGGTAAAATATGGGGACAGGGTTGGCAGGAGCCACAGCTGGGACTTAAACTTGTGACCTTCTGCTCCTGAATACACTGGCTGTGTGTATTCCACCACACTGTTGCCACAGGGACAGATCATTCCCTGGGGATACCATGACTGTTCATCAGACAGACCCTGTCTGTTGCAGTGCACGGCACCCACCTAAACGGGGCTTGGCCGTGGTCTGCTGTGGGCAGATGCCACTGCCCCTTCTGCCACCAGCACTCCTCCGCCACCATGCTGCCATGCCATTATGCCGGTGGTGCTGGTGGTGCACAGTCCTAGGCCATCCATTGTGCCAGTAGGCAACTGCCTATGGTGTGGGTTCTCGGGTAGGGGTGCCTACATGGACATGCGTGCTTCCCCCCGGCACAGCCTGCCAATGTTATGTGCCTTTGGGGGTACCTGCTGGATAATATCCCCTATGACATTGTGGGACACACACTCGTGCCCATGTTGGACTCTTGTCAGTGCTGTCTTGCTGCTTTACAGTTTCAGCATTCCTATGTGCCACCTAGGCATCTGCCTAGTCCGCACTGTGCCCCAGCTGGACCACAGCATGTGCCGCCTGCAGTCCCCTGTATCCCATTTACAGAATTAGTACAGTTGCCCTTTCCTATGTGCCCACTCTGCTGTTGCTGCACATGTGCATGCCATAACAAACCTGCCCATTCTAAATGACAGAAACCCTGATCACCGCTATTTCAATGTGGGATCATTCACTTTGTAGGGGGATAGGACGTAGACCCTTCCAAACATGATATCTTAATTTTTACGCTTTGTCAGTAGTGTTGCTTTATGTTTATCATTAATATCACTATTGGCCAGCTTGGTTATTGGGATTTTAAATGTGGTTCTCATCATTTTCTATGTTTATTTGCCTTTTTGGTTCCTGCTCATGTATCACTACTATCACTTTTCTGCGTTTCCCTGCCTTTGCTGCACATTGCTGACTTAAATGGTTTCACTTTCCTGCAAATGTGCCTAACGCGAGGGTTTCACTGGCGTTAGTTTTCAGACCCGGATTTCATAGCGTTAGTGTGCCTGGAGCCTCTCCCCATCCACTCTCTGCCCATTTACCCCTTCTCTCCGCCCTCCGGGAAGCCTTACTCCACCCTTCAGACCCGGATTTCACAGTGTTAGTGTGCCTTCACGCCGCCGCCGTGTTATCGCGCGATAAGTGACGTTATCGCACGGTAATATCACACGATAAGGTCACTTATCGCGCGATAATACCATCGCTGCAACGTTAAGACAGTTTAGTAAACATACCACTTAGTGGTTCTTATGGAAGGACAGACTGAATAGGCCATATGGTCTTTATCTGCCGTAATTTTTTTTGTTTCTCTGTTTTCTATATTTTAACCAGTTCCCAATCCACAATATTACATGGTCGTCTAGCCCATGACTTTTTCATTTCCTTAAGAGTCTGTCATTGGGGACCGTGTCAAAGTCTTTTTGAAAATTCAGATACCCTAGAACAACTGTCTCACCTTTATCTACCTGTTTATTCACACCTTCAAAAATAATAGCAGATTAGTGAGACTAAACTTTCTTTGGCTAAATCTATGTTGGTTTTCTTCCCATTACACCTTGATATCTATATGCTCAGTAATTTTGTTCTTTATAATGGTTCTACCATTTTGTCTGACACTGATGTCAGACGCAACAGTCTGTAGTTTCCTGGATCACCCTTGGAACCCTTTTTAAAAATTGTGGCCCTCCAATCTATGCCATACTTATGATAGCTCACAAAATTAAAAGCAAATATACAAATGAATATGTAAGCCCCTTTACAGTATGTGTGATCTAGGCAGATACTTTAGAACTGCTAGGCAAATAAGGGAGCACACCAGTCCAGGGAGCCATTAGCCAGAGTTTCTCTGAGCTCCTGGTGTGTTAAGAATCAGGGTTCAGATTTGTGAGGAGTTAATTACTTTATGGTAACCAGTATTTAAAGCTTTGGCACTTGGCACACTCTCATAGAAACATAGAAATATGACGACAGAAAAAGACCACATGGCCTATCTAGTCTGTCCTTCCATATCAACAGCTATAACAGTCCCCTTTTTACCTTTAGAGATCCTCTGTGTTTGTCTCATGCTTTTTTGAATTTATTTACTGTCCTCATCTCTATCACCTCCACTGGGAAGACTATTCCATGGATCCACTACTCTTTCCGTAAAGAAATATTTCTGCATATCACTCCGGAATCTATCTCCCTTCACCCTCATCCCATGTCCCCTCGTAGCAGAACTTGCTTTCAATTGAAAGAGGCTCTCTCCCTGAACATTTATGCCATGAATGTATTTAAACATCTCAATCATATCACCTCTATCCCGCCTTTCCTCTAAGGTGTACATATTAAGATCTTTAAGTCTGTCCTCATATGCTTTATAATGAAGACCCCTAATCATTTTAGTAGCCACCCTCTGCACCGACTCCATCCTGTTCACATCCTTTTGAAGGTGCGGTCTCCAGAATTGCACACTATACTCCAAATGAGGTCGCACCAAAGACTTATACAGAGGCACTATCACCTCCTTTTTTCTGCCCTCATTCACCCTTCTCAAGAATCAGAGAACAGGCCAGAGGTTTGTGCTCTGAACCAAGGGTTTACTTAAAAGTTAGGGTCACTGATAAACAACTTCAACATTTAACAATTCAATATGAAGAAATAAACTATATTACAGTAGTTTAGTTTCTTTAGGTAATTTGTGGAGTGTGGTTACCACATACCTTCTATAATCTGTACTCTTACTTAAAATAGCTACTTCTGTTCCAACCCTTTCTCAGTATATCAACCAGCTTAGAATAATTACTAACAGTCTTCAGTCCCCCCTCTCCTCTATCAAAGCACTTGGACTTAGGGGCATGTTTACTAAACTGCGTTAGTGTGATTCGCGTTAGGATCCGCGGTACAGGCAGAAATCCCAAATAAGGACATGGGCGATACATCGTTACCAATAACGCGCGTTACCAGGCGTCATAGCCTAACGAGCGTTAAAAAACATTGTGTAGAGCGCCACGCAACGCACACCCATAAGGCATTTGATAAGGTGTCTAGAACTGTAGCACAATGGTTAATACACTGACTAATGGTGCAGGGGATGTGAGTTCAATCCCCCTGTGGGTCTAATGAGTAAAGCTGGCTGAGACATCACCTTTTACTCAAAATCAGTGCTGTTTGAAGCATTTTGTTTGTTAATTCTAATTAGTGCTGCCAGCAAACACACCGTCACAGGGCCATAACCTAAGGTGCCGCATAAGGCACCCTATAAGGCACCCCAGAGGGCACATTATAAAGTGCACTGTCCGCCAAGGCACCCTAGAATGTCCCCTATGGGCCACCCCACAGGGCGCAGTATAGGATCCCGCATTGGGCACTGTATAGGGCGCCTGATGAGGCACCATAAGGAGACAGCACTGTGAGGGTTTGTTGCTGGCAGCACCAATTTAAATTAAAAAAAGAAAATGTCTCAGACAGCCCTACCAAATAACCCCACTGTGGGATTAAACCCATGACCCATGGCTCCACAGGCAGTGAAGTAACTAGTGGGCCACATCGCTAGTGCCACTAACAAATCCCTGGCTGGCTGCTGAAGGACGTCAGGTCACCACACAAACTGTCTGCTGTGGTGGCCAGGATTTGGTTATCCCACCCATACCCATGGTGCACTGCACATGCAGATCTGCAGTCTACAGAGGGTCCCGTGTTGCGGGATGCACCCCCCCAGCACCTCGGCCTGGTTGTGTGTCCTGACCATGTGCAACCCCACAGCACCTCAGCCTGGTGGGGGTTCTGACCATGTGTGTTACTGCCACAGAGTGGCTACTGTCCATCACAGTGGACGGATCCTGTGTTCATCCTGAGGGTGAGGTGGGGTGCCCAGCACCATTTCCGCTGCACCTGGCATTTCTGCAATGGGCTATGCTACAGGTCCCCATCGGTGCCTCTGTGTGATAGGTGGCCCCTGCAGATACCCTTAGCATTTGCCTGTGTCCATCTGTACATCACATCTTGCCCATGTGGACTATGATGCACCCTGAATAGTTCATACACTGTGTGGGTGCCATGATCACATGATTTCTGGTCCAAGAGGGGGGGGGGGGTTTGGGCCCATAGGCGGTTTACGTACCAACACCCAACCCACCTTCTGTGGCTCAGGGTGGGAAACATGGTTTCCAAATAACAGGTCGACATTTTACCCCCCTACACTGGTGACAATGGAGGGTACCATTCACCCCAGTCCTGCCGGGGAACGGACACCCCACCAGGGCAGTCTATGCAGATCTGTACGTCTCAATACATTGGGCAGAAAAAGACAGACAGTAGACCTGGTACTGCACAGCTGCCCCACACCACTATCTGACATCCTCCAGCAGCAAGCAAAGTGAGTCACCAGCCGCTGCACCCTGCAAGGTGCTCCAGCCATACACATACTAACTGCAGAGTCTGCTAGCTAGTCAATAGTGCATGTTCCTGGAAGAGACATGTGCACCCAAAACTGGGATGTGAGCACACCCACCAAGCAGATAAGTCACTGATTAGGCCCCAGAAAAGAGAACCCATATATATCACTTGAGAGAAACACAACATAGCACTATGGGGGAACCCAGCCATGCTGTGGTCACTGCACAGTCAGGGTGAGCATGAACACACAGCAGAACATGCCGTGGCCATCCTGTCCGTGTAGGTGGTGGGCAAGCCCTACAGTGTCCCAGCCATTGCCCTGGGCCCTGTGCAGGTGCATCCTGCCTAGGCCGCCGTCTCCGGCTATACCCACAGTACCTTGCTCCTCATTATGCACATTGGCAGGCCAATACTAGCAACAGTGCTAGCGGTTTGTGCTGCAGAGGGTGTTGGCAAACACAACACACTGGATAGACTGACGCACACCCCCACACCTATGCCAGTATAGTGCACCAATATAGGCTTTTGGAAGCCCAGGACACCGCACCAGTCCTGGGCACAGTGCAGGCATGGCTATGGTATGCTGTACTGTTGGGGTCTCTTCCCAAGGTGGTGGACACTGTCAGGTTCCAGACGTGACACACACTCCACAGACATCACAGAGGTTGGTATGGTACAGCACACTGGGCCGCTTGTGCTAACATTAGGGATTGCTATGTGCCAGTTATCATAGCAACCTTTTGCTATCTGTGTACCGTATTCCCTGGTTTTGGGTGTCATTGCTAGGGTATGCAGGTGCTAATATTGGGGGATGCACACAGGGCCCAACATCCTGCCTCTCCAGGACGCAGTGGCTAATGGAGCCTGTGGGTGCGGGTGTTTCCGCCCCTGTGGATCAATGCTCTTGGGCAGGAGTTCCCAACACCGGTCCTGGTGGGCCGCACCTTGTTCGGGTTTTCATGCTGTTCCTGATGAATATGCATGAGATACATCTGCATACCATGGGGGCGGCGCATTGACATACAGCACAGGCATCTTTATTGCAGACAGCATGGAACCTGAATGTTGTTTGGACCTCCATGACTGCCTTTGGGAGACTCTGCTCTCGGTCATGCGCCTGTTTGTGGTGTCTGTGCTCTGTAAGGTTAAATGCAGGTGTTCCAAGCATGTTTATTCTATCAGCAATACAAGGTTCCATCTTTCTACCGTGGTTTATCTCTGGTAAAAAGTATGGGAACAGAGTTGGCAGGGACCACAGCTCGGGATTGAACCTGTGACCTTCAGCTCCTGCGCGCACTGGCTGTGCTTACTGCGCCACACTGATGCCACAGGGGCAGATCATTCCCTGGAGGTACCATGACTGTTTGTCCTACTGAGCCTGTCTGTTGCAGTGCATGGCACCCACCTACATGGGTCTGGGCCATGGCCTGCTATGGTCAGATGTCACTGCCCCACCGCCACCGGTACCCCTCCACCACCATGCTGCCATGCCCTTCTGCTGGTGGTGCTGGTGGTGGGCAGTCTCGGGCCATCCAGTGTGCATGTAGGCAGCTGCCTATGGTATGGGTGGTGGGGTAGGGGTGCCTGGATGGACGCCCACACTTCCCCCCAGCACCGCCTGCCACTGTTCTGTGCCCTTAGGGGTGGCTGCTGGGTACTGTCCCCTGTGACACTGCGGGGGACACACTCATGCCCATGTTGGGCCCTCAACAGTTGCAGTATGGCTCTACTGTTTATGCATTCCTATGGGCCAAACTGAGCATCACCCTAGTCCCCACTGTGGCCCAGCTGCACCACAGCATGTGCCGCCTGCAGCCCTCTGTATCCCCTTTTCCAGCATCTGCCCAGTTGCCCGTTCCGACATGCCCACCCTGCTGTTGCAGAACATGTGCATGCCATGGGGAACCTGTTCAGTAACAAAGAGAAGCCCTGATTTGTGCTATTTCACTGTGGCATCATTCACCTTCTATGGTGATAGAGCATACACCCTTCCACAGTTAATATCTTTTTCTGAGGCTTTCTCAGTGGTATTTTTGGCTGTTTCCCATTTATATCACTATTGGCTAGCTTGGTTATGTTATTTTCCTCATTTCTTATGGTCATTTTCACTGCTTATTTGCCCTTTTGTTCCGTGCACATGTATCACACTTATCACGTTTTGTGGGTTTCCCTGCCTATGCTGTACATTGCTGACGCTGAAATGGTTTCCCTCCCCTGCAAATGTGCATCTCCCGGCAGGTTTTCAATCGCGGTAGGATTCAGCCCTTGAGTTCAGCGCGTTGGTGTGCCTGGAGCCTCTCCCCGCCCACACTCCGCCCATTGACCCCTTCTCTCCGCCCTCTCTCCACCCTCTGCGGTGTTTTACCGCGCCGCGGAACTTTACGATTGTTAACTTACGTTAACGCGCGTTATGAGATGTTAACGATCGTTAACGCATCATAACGCGCGCTAACGTTACTTAACAATCGTTAACATTACATTACGCGCGTTATGTACCGTTACCGCAGTTTAGTAAACATGCCCCTTAGCGTTGCTTGCCTTCAGTTCCCTGGTACTGTAAGGACTCCCTTCCTCTCACTTAGGTAACATAGTAACATAGTAACATAGTAGTTGACGGCAGATAAAGACCAGCATGGTCCATCCAGTCTGCCCAGCAAGATGGCAAGAGTAGGTGCACCTGTCGCTCTGCGCAGGCCACCCCTCCCCATATCCTTGTTCAGGGGTAAACCCACCACTCCATGTAGGACACCCCTATTTGTTGAGACGTCATATGGTTCAGAAGTTAGATGGTACTGTTTATTTTGTTTTTTTCCTATTTTTGTAAAGGGATCCTCTGTGTTTGTCCCATGCCTTTTTGAATTCCATCACCGTGTTTGCCCCTACCACTTCCATCGGGAGGGTATTCCAAGCATCCACCACCCTTTCAGTGAAAAAATATTTCCTGACATTGCCTTTCAATTTACCCCCTTGCAGTTTCATGTTATGCCCTCTAGTTTTACAGGTTCCCCGTCTTTGGAAGAGGTTTGTTTGTTCATCATTTCTCTTTAAGTATTTAAAGGTCTGAATCATATCTCCCCTGTCCCTCCAAAGTATACATATTTAGGTCTTCAAGTCTCTTCTCATAAGGCTTCTGATGCAGGCTCCAAATCATTTTGGTCGCCTTCCTCTGAACAGTCTCCAGTCTTTTTACATCCTTTGCAAGATATGGTGTCCAAAACTGAACACAGTATTCCAAGTGAGGCCTCACCAGTGACCTATACAGTGGCATAAGTACCTCTTCTTTTCTGCTGGTAATCCCTCTTTGTATGCAGCCCAACATCCTCCTGGCTTTTGCCACTGCCTTGTCGCACTGTTTTGCCACCTTGAGATCAGCAGAGATAATCACACCAAGGTCTTTTTCCTGAACTGTGCATACCAACCTTTCTCCCCCTATCGCATACATTTCTCTTGGATTTCTGCTACCCAAGTGCATGACACTGCACGTTTTTGCATTAAATCGTAGTTGCCAAGCTTTAGACCAGTCTTCCAGCTTTTGTAGATCTTTCTTCATGTTAACCACTCCCTCCCTTTTTGTGTCGTCTGCAAAAAGGCAGACTTTTCCATTCAGTCCTTCAGCAATATCACTCACAAATACATTGAACAGTGCCGGGCCCAGGACCGAACCCTGGGGCACCCCACTAATCACCTTCCTCTCATCCGAGTGAGCTCCATGTACAATCACCTTCTGTTGTCTGTCAGTCAACCAATTTTTAATCCAGTTTACCATCTTGGGACCCATCCCCAAGCTACTGAGTTTGTTGACAAGCCTCCTATGAGGAACAGTATCAAAGGCTTTGCTGAAATCCAGGTAGATGACATCCATTGCATGCCCCGATCTAGTTCCCTGGTCACGCAGTCAAAGAACTCGATCAGATTTGTTTGGCAAGATCGTCCTTCGGTAAAACCATGTTGCCTCGGGTCTTGCAAGCTGTTGGTTTTCAGAAAGTTCACTATTCGCTCTTTCAGGAGTGCCTCCATTACTTTTCCCGCCACCGAGGTAAGGCTCACGGGCCTGTAGTTTGACACTTCTTCCCTGTCACCACTTTTGTGTAGAGGTACGACATCAACCATTCTCCAGTCCTGAGGAACCTCTCCTGTTTCCAAGGATCTGTTGAAGACATCCTTTAATGGTCCTGCAAGAACCTCTCTGAGCTCTTTCAGTATCCTGGGATGTATCCCATCCGGTCCCATGGCCTTGTCCACTTTCAGTTTAGCAAGTTGTTCTAACACCTCTTCTGCTGTGAATGGTGTGGGATCTATTTCATTCCCATTTTTATATTTGGGAGTCACAGCTGGTCCATCCCCAGGATCTTCTTTAGTAAACACAGAGCAGAAGTAATTGTTTAGCAATTTTGCTTTTCCAGTGTCACTTTCCACGAGTCCTTTCCCAGCACTTCTGAGTCCTGCAATTCCAACTCTGATCTTTTTCCTTTCCCGAATATACCTGAAGAAATTTTTGTTGCCACCCTTAACATCTTTAGCCATCTTTTCCTCTGCCTTTGATTTTGCTATCCTTATTAGTCTTTTAGACTCTTTGAGTTGGATCCTGTATTCATTTCTGTGTTCTTCTGTCTGCAAGCTTTTGAATTTTGCAAAAGTTTGTGTTTTTTGCCTTTATATGAGCAGCCACCTCTTTGGAAAACCAAATAGGTTTCCTTCTCCTCTTGCTTTTATTTACTTTTCTTACATATTTATCTGTTGCTCCTTTCATTGCCTCCTTTAGTTTAGCCCATTGCAATTCCACTTCCTTTATCTCTTCCCACCCTGTCATCTCCTCCTTTACGTACTCTGCCATTTTATTGAAGTCAGTGTATTTGAAGTTTAGGACTCTGAGCTTGCTATGATTGGCCTGTACCATGGCTTTTATTTCAAACCACACCGTGTGATGGTCGCTGTTGCTCACAGGGGCACTCACGCAGACATTTGACACACTATCACCGTTGGTGAGCACTACATCCAGCGTTGATCTTTCCCTGGTAATTTGCTCTTTCTTTTATTTGGTGGTGTTTCTCTCCATCAGAGATCTATCTTGGTTCCACTCCTTTTCTCTCTCTATACCCAGTCCCTTCGTGCGCTCATCTCTTCCCGTGGCTTTCAGTACCATCTTTATGCTGATGTCTCCCAGATCTACCTCTCTACACCTGAAATCTCTCCAGCAATTCAAACCAAGATCTCTGCCTGCCTTTCTGACATTGCTGTTTGGATGTCTCACCGCTACTTGAAATTGAACATGGCCAGAACTGAGCTTCTTATTTTTCACCCTAAAACCTCCTCTCCTCTTCCTCCTTTCTCAGTCTCTGTGGATAACTCTCTACTCTTCCCTGTTTCCTCAGCTTGCAACTTTGAGGTTGTCTTTGACTCCTTTCTCTCCTTCTCCACACACATCCATCTGAGAGCTAAGACCTGCCATTTCTTTCTCTGTAACATCAACAAAATCCACACATTCCTTTCTGAGCACACTACTAAGACACTTACCCACTCCTTAATCACCTCCCGTCTTGACTACTGTAACATACTGTTTGCTGGTCTCCCTTTGAATCATCTCTCTCCCTTTCAGTCTGTTCAACACTCTGCTGCAGGTCTAATCTTCCGCCAGCCTCATCATACTCATATTACCCCTCTTCTCAAGTTACTTTATTGGCTCCCTATCCGTTTCCGCATCTAGTTCAAACTTCTCCTGCTGACCTATAAGTGCATTCACTACCTTTCCTCTCTTATCTCTCCCAACACCCCTCCTCGGGAACTCCTCCCTTGTGGCAAATCGCTTCTATCTGTTCCCTTCTCTTCTACTGCTAACTCCAGACTTCGCTCCTTTCACCTTACTGCTCCTTATGCCTGGAACAAATTTCCTGAGTCTGTATGTTAGGCACCTTCTCTGACCCTTTTCAAATCCAGGCTGAAAACTCATCTCTTCGCTGCTGCTTTGGATCTTGACTCACCTGATCTCCTTGTGTTTCCCTTGTATTGTCTGTCTTGACTAGATTTTAAGCTCTGATGAGCAGGGACTGTCTCTTACATGTCTGTGCCTCTCTGCATATGTCTTGTAGAGTTATACAAATGCTCAGTAGTAGTAATAGTAGTAATAGGATGATGTTCAGTGCAGGCATCTACAGGAACTGTCATCTTTGGGTGGAGTACTTCCCCGCAGCACTTGACCATTGGCTCCAAGCCTCTTTTACTTCTTGCTGGTTAGAGTGGCTGCTGCAGATCTCTCTTATAAGTAGATGCTGTACCCTTGATGTGTGCCTGAAGCACTTGCTGTGAAGGGTGAATACTCAGTTAGATGGGCATGGTGCAGTGGCTTGAGGGCCAAAGACAGGAAACTGCTTTTGGATTAAATTTTTATAGGGAGTGGGTTTTCCCCCCTCATATCCTAAATTGAATGATAGAGGAACCTCCCAGGATTCTGGAAAGAACCAGTCCTTATCCTGTATAATTTAGACACGCCTTGCTAGGGACACTAGATGGTGTTGCTACTCCTAACTGCAAAATCTAAGTACTGTAATCTCTACAAAAATACACAAAGGACCAGCAAATCTAACTCAAATATATACAGAATAATGCTAAAATAGATGATCAGAACAACCTTGCTACCTAACATAAGAAACTGCAACCACTACCAAAATGTGTATGTAAGCTTCTGATCCAAAAGCTTGTGAACTTTAGTTACTTTCTAAATCACAAGGGGCCCGATATTCAGCGGCAGTGGCTAGTGCTGCTAAAGCAGCTAGCCACTGCTGCTGAACTTTAGACCCAGATATTCAATGCCGGGGCCATATCCGGGCCCCGGCATTGAATATCCAGGTTGCCCGGATTGCCATCAGGCTAACCAAGCAGTGGTGATATTCAGCCGTTGCACAGTTAGCTTCAGTGGGAAAAGGTGGGCCAGCCTTTATTGCACCTAACTTTTGCCTCGTTGCAATAACCAAGCAGAGGCTCAGTATTGCCACTGCCCAGATACTGTGAGGTGCTGCCTCGTATTAGTGATGCTGAATATCCTGGCCTAGGAAATTAACATGGTTAGCAGGTCTGCTAACCACATTAATCCCTTTAAACATCAGGCCCAAAGAATTTTCCACTTGTCTCAGTTCCAAAGAAACAAACCATTCGTTTGGTGTTGGTGTTTAATAGAGTGAGCAAAGATGGGCATATATATGGTGGATATAGCCATAATACCTAAGCCGGGAAAAGATGCGATGGTTTGTGGGTCGTATTGCAGGTGTTGGAAGTGGTTGGGTGTGGTCCTCATTTTGTGGGCTGGATTAAAACGTTGAATGCAGAGCCCAAGGTGAGAATTAGAGTTAATGGAGCCTATTCTGATGAATTTTCACTGGGAAGGGGGACACACAATGGCTGCCCATTATCTCCCTTATTGTTTGCCTTGGTGATAGAACCATTAGCGGAGAAGGTAAGACAAAACGTTGTAGTGACAGGGATACGAATTGGGCATGATATATTTAAAATTGGATTATTTGCGGATGATGTCATTTATATGGTGACAAAACCACTTTTCATGCACCCCGCCTTAATGATGGAAATTACAGAATATAGTAAGTGCTCAGGCTATAAAATGAATCTCTGTAAAATGGAGATTCTGAAGATCAATTTAGCCAACGGGTTGGAGGACAGATTGAGGTCGACTTTTCCATTTCGGTGGTCTAGGGGCTCAATCCAATATTTGGGTGTGGAGGAGGGAGCCAAATGGGAGGAGCTTTTTGTTCTGAACCATGAAAAGTTATGAGTGGCAATTAAGGGGGACTTGGATCATTATCCTGGATGGGCTGTATAGAAATAATCAAGATGACCGTGCTACCCAGGATGTTATACTTCTTTCTTGTGCTCCCAATTCAGGTAACGGATGAGATCTTGCAATTATGGCAGAGACATATTTTTGATTTTATCTGGTATAGGAGACTGCCACGGGTGGTAAGGGAGGTACTAATGTTAGAGAGGAAGGGGAGCAAAATGGGAATCCCGGACCTGCGAGCATATCACACAAGTGCAACGTTGACTGGGGTTGTGGAGTGGGGCATGGGCGCAAAGGGTAAGCAGTGGGTGCAGATAGATCATTAGGAGGGGGGATACCATTGGTCAGCTTGGTATGGCAACCGGGCAGAATTAGGATACCTGAGAATGCGCATCATATAGTACGGATATAGAACGTATAGAACGGGAACGATATGGAGCAATGTTCTGCGGTGAGGGCCCACTTTATTGGAACACTAACATTAGATGGAATCCTGCCTTTATGCCAGGGGACTATTATTTGCAAGTGGGACACTATGTGCAATCCAAAAAGAAGGGGGAGGGGGTAGGATTGGGGCCGGGGGAAGAATGTCAGGGATTTGAACAGATCTATCAGCAGCAGGAGGGCATGAAGGGCCTGGTGTCTAACTTGTACAAGCAAATGAGGTGTCAAAAGGTTATGATTCACAGCTGGGCCAAATGGGAAGAGGATCTGGGGGAACACATGCCAGAGCAGGAATGGGCTATAATAAGTGAAGCCATGGGGAAGCTCTCGGTGGCGTCAGCTGTAGTGGAGCAAGGGTACAAGCTGCTCTATCATATATGTTGGGACCCAAAGAGATTGAGTAAACTGGGGAGAGGTCAGGAAATGTTGGAGGGAATTTGTGCAAGTGGGAATGTTTTTTCACATGTGGTAGGATTGTCCAGTGGTGACCCAATATTGGGGGACAGTGGTGGAATTGATTGTTAAATGGGGTGTGGGGCAGGTGCACCATGACTCTAAAACGTTTTTGTTAAATCTCCCTCTCCAAGGGGTGCAGAGAAAGGCACAGGTACCTGCCTGCTTGTGTATTTTGGTGGCTTGAGAGGTTCTGGCAAGGGGGTGGAGGGACAAGGGCATGCCAACTATAGCCAAGGTGCAGAAAAAAATGGACTGGATTTAAAGTATGTCCAAGGCTACAGTTAATTGGTGTTCTAACTCTCGGCGCTTCCAGGAATAATGGAGGGTTTATGAGCGGTGGCGAAGCCAACAATAGCTTATTGTATTTTTAGTGCAGAGAGCAAATCTGCTAGCTGACTGAACCTGCAGCTCATCATATAAGGGTGAAAGAGGTCTTTATCTGATTGTGATGCCAACTTAAAAGTTATATTAATATAATAGTGTTGGATGTGGGTGAGAAGCTATGAGGCTGCTATTACCACTGTAGTTAAGTGGGGTACAGCCTGGGCAGATGGTCAATGGAGTGAAGGAGGGTGAGAGGGAGGGAAGTAGGAGATACCAAATGGGAAAGAGAATGCATTGGGATAGACCATGCTGACTGGTCTTGTGTGTAAGAGTGCAATGTTTATTTTATTTTCATATTACCTTGAAATGGGGTGCTTTCTGTATGGATAAGCTGGAAAGGGGTTCCTGGATAAAAAATATTAAGGGGATTGACAAGGTGGGGGAGGTAGGATGGAGAGGGAAGATGGGGGGGGAGGGTTAGATGGGAGAATGAAAGGGGACTGTTGTAGTGGTTGATATAGAAAGGCAGACTAGATAGGCCATGTGGTCTTTTTCTGTTGTCATGTTTCTATGTTCAGTTGTGTTATGATTGCATCACGTGCTTTTGTCCACAATAAAAATTTTCAATATGAAAAAAAGAAACAAACCATAAGAGTACATAAAATCACATTGTTCCTGTTATATATTCATTTTTTCTACCTTCTCACTATCCAGACAGGACTTCATTCCCAGATTTTGCTCTGTTTTTCCCCTCACTGGTAATGTTAGTTTGTGCTTATATACGGATTGTAGCAGTTATTTTATGCCATCAAGGGGTTACATTTGAACATCTCTTCTTATATGAAAAGTAGTATAGAACTGCAGCAATTTAAAGTATTTTAAATGTATTTTTCTTAAAATACAATACTTTCTTTTCTTTTGCAGGTGACACTGAAGACCCTAATATTAATCAGCAAACTATAATTCAAGATAATTTGGAGTCTACAAGGCCTAAGAACACATTGGTTTCATCCCCTTCTCAGACATTCTCATCTTCTATTCCTTCTCCAAAAACTCCATTGCTGTCTCCCCTTAAAGATAACATGAAAGATACAAAGAGCCCTGTGTCTACATTTCATAAGAAATTATCAGCTGGTGACCAACGTACAAAAGAGCCACCATACAAAATAGCTCACAAAAAGCCTGATCCTCAGTCCACAGAAGTCACTGAAGATGCAGAATTTTCTACAGAAACTCCAACCACACTACCTATAACATCAAATTCACCTCAAAAGAGAATAATGCGACCTGCCTTAAATAACAGGCCCTTTCAATCTGTGCTGTCTGCTGAGAGGACTCCTGTTAGAAAGCAGCCTTTCTCTTTAGCTCGTAAGACAGGTGTTCATCCTCACGCATCTTCAGGGTCATCCTCATCCGTGTCTTCATCATTAGCTTCAGCAGCTCATAACGAGGATAATTCAAACATCCCTTCTTTTTCTAAGATCCGGTCAGATAACCTGCCCAATGAGGATATAAACAGAGATTCGTTGGAGAATGTAGAGGAAGAAGAGAGAAATGTGGTTGCTTCTTCTGATTCGGTTGGTAATAGGTATCATGATAAAGAAAAGGATAATATATATAATAAAAAAGATTTGTCTTCTGCTATCCATTCTTCTGGAGTTTCTGCAAATAGCAAGTCACAATTATCTGGGCAATCTAAGTCACAATCGGAACCTGTTATTTCTCATAAGGTGATACCAAGCCATAAAGCAAAGCTTCACACACCTTTGGTTTCAGTTAAATCCTCTACATCTTTGTCCATTTCTCCCACTTCTAATGTACATATTAGTTCCCATGATCATTATGATGATGGTAACACAAAAAAAATAAAGGATAATGGTGGCAAGTCATCCAGTACTCCAATTCATTTGCAATTTGCCTCTTCAAAAATAACAGATTCAACTGTTAAAGCTACTGCTATGCCATCTTTCTCTGGAAAGCCCGCATCAGAAATTTTAGAATATTTCAGAAGAAGAAGCTCCAAGATAGGTGCCAACTCTGGCCATAAATTGGCATTTAATGATAAATTTAGATCTCAGACACTGTCTTCTTCCTCAGACATACATTCTCAAGGAAGTTCTATCATACCTTCCTCTAGATTTCCTCAGTCTGATTTAAAAGATAGCAAAAAAGATGATACAACTCTTAAATCTAATTCTGTTGCTATATTGCATCATCCTGATCCAGTGCCATCGGGTCATCCTTTCTCTACACCAAAATATTCTGTTTTGCCATCTTCATCCTCAAGGCAGAATGCAGGATTACAAGATAATTTGGAAGATGGCCATAACAACGGGGAAACAGAAGATACTTTCTATAAATCAGGACAATTAGTGCCATCCAAAAGAATAACTGCTACAGGAGATTCACACCTTTCTTCGACTAAAAAACTACATTTAGACTCCAAACTAACCCAGAAAGTAATGGTAGGCCAAAAAAGAAAGCAAAATGGTTTTAAAGAATCTTCTCAGCCTGAACTTCCATCTTCTAACTTGAATACTAGAAGTCAACTTCTGTCTCAAACATCCTTGAAATCAGATAATATAGAAATTGATGATTACAATATTAAGACAGTAAAGCCAACTGAAAAAATTAATACCTTTTCTGAAATTCCCAAATACCAATATACTTCTTCTGTTTTACGCAGTGGAAGTTCTACCTCTTTTTCAAAACATAAATCATCAGATTCAGAGACTGGAAATGCTGAGGATAACTACAAAAAAAGGATTGAGTCCTTGCCACCTTCTAGAGCATCTAATCACAGAATACTTCATTCTTCAGGACAAGGCCAACATTCACGTTTTAGAGTGCCTTCTAGAATGGGATTCCAAAATCAACCAAAACTTAGTCCTTTACAGTCCACACCTGCAAGAATTGACTATCCACCAAAACGATCTCCCATGTCTTTAGCAAAATCCTTCAAGTCAGATGCCAATAATGGTTATGACGATGATGATTATGCTGAGAATAATCACAAAAAAATAGATGAGAGACTCACTTCATCTTCTATATCCAGATCGTCATCATCTGCTTCTGAGGATAATAAACGTCAGAATCTCAATATTGACAATACTAAAATGAAACAAAGAGGATCACTTTCTACGAAAGTAGCAGCTAATGAAGAGCAAGATGAAGAAGGGTTAAGTGTTCCTCCAATCTCAAATAAATTCATTCCTTCACAGTCACAAATGCCATCTTCAGTTAATTCAAGAGCTTCTCGCTTGCCTACACAACTAAACAGAATAACTCATCCTTCTACAACGTCACCACCATGGAGTTCAGTGAAGACTTCTCTTCATCAGTATCCTCCATTATCTCGACAGTCCTTAAATGAAAAACTACGTGGTTTGTCTTCCACACCAAAACTTTCCTTTACACATACTGTTTCTCCAACTCATTCATCATTCTTTTCTTCAACCACATCTCATCAGCAAACACAGGGTTCAAGGTCAAGATCCCCATTTCATAGATCATTTGTAAGACAACCTTATAGACAAGGTGATACTGCACTTTATTTTGCTGCTTCCATTCCACATGCCACCATCTGTTATTTCCCCAGCAATTTTGCCCCCAAGAGGTCTTATATGTTGGGAGAATGTGAAGCCTAGGGTGGGTTTCTGAACAGTTAGACTTGGTCACATGAGGAAACAGTTCCGTGGATTTATTGTGGTTAATGGGCCCAAACAGCCTGAACTTCTTAAATAAACAAAAGTTAGTACAGATACCAATGATGTCAAATTCCCAGAAGCAGACACTCTGTGCGCCAGCTGCTTACTTAAAGGTCTATTTATTTAGCCTTATGAACACGTGTTTAGGGCGTAATTTTATAAAGATTTAACACACACATATGTGCATAAAAGGCCACTTATATCTCCTGGCTTAAAGGTACTCACATAGTATGAAGATTTTTCAGTAAGGGTAGCCAGGGAGTACCATCTGGGCAGAGAACCAGTGGAGTTCACAAGTACACGCACTGAGGTTAAATCTCCATGCTTAGTTATGTTCATTACATGCATTCATATACACCTGCTCTTGAACAGATATAATATTTGCACCTGCATTTAAGGCACAATCTCTTCTTCCTTCGCTAGTATTGTTTAAAGGCACATAGACACCTATGTGTCTTTATAAAATAGTGCCTAGGTAGGTTCCTTTTGTGGTGTGATGTTGAATTGATTTTGATTCCTGGTAACCCTGATGATAGTTGTCCATGTTGTGACTATCCTCTGAGTTTTCTTGGCAAGGTGGGACTGGAAGTAACTTGCCAGGTATTTCTTCCAAGCACGAAGCCTAAAGCACCTGATAATCCAAGATGGTCTCAGATCCAAGTACTAACCAGGTCTGACTATTTAGCTTCCAAGATCAGATGAGAACATAAGAGATGCCATATTGAGTCATACTGAGGGTCCATCAAGCCCAGAATCCTATTTCCAATACGGCCAGTCCAGGTCAGAAGTATCTGTCAGGATCCCAAAAAGGTACAAAGGTTCCGTGCTGCATTCAGGGTGGCATGGCAACAGTAAAAAATAGGCTTCTACTTGCCCTCTTAAACTAGACACACTGTTATAAAATTACCCTCCAAGAGGGTCATTTTATAAGGGAGCGGCTATGTTAAGCCTGTTTTATAAAATCAAGCAGGCACTTACATGTAAGAACATAAGATATGCCATACTGGGTCAGACCAAGGTCCATCAAGCCCAGTATCCTGTTTCCAACAGTGGCCAATCTAGGTGATAAGTACCTAGCAGTCTCCCCAAAAGACACAGGTTCCTCATTGCTTGTATTGGTCAAGCAGTGATATCCTGGGTCCTTTTTAATAATGGTTTATGGACCTTTCCTCCAGGAACTTGTCCAAACCTTTTTTAAACCCTATGATCACTATTGCCACTATTGTCTTTCTAAAATACGAGTGTGTTAGGGATCGTGCTTTAACTTAAGGTGTGAACATTTACAGCAGCCCGAGAGTTTGTGTATATGCCTGTGCTAAATCTATGAAGATTATGTGTAAATTACAGTATTTTATAATCTACACATGTACTTGTGCACTTTGCCCATGTGCATGCCCACCACTAAAGTACACACTATCAAGTTTTATAAGAGGTCACTAATGCGTGTATATGGCCACATAGATGCATTAATAACTAAAGTAAAATATTTATTTATTTAGCTTTGCTTATATACCGCTTTCCACCGGGTCAAAGCTGTTTCCATTAAACAACAACAGTTGATACAGTACATTAAAACAAGTTATAACATATTTACAGTTCGGATGAGGGTGTTGGGGAAATTTGGAGAGGTTATACAATCAACAATATTGCAACTTACTTACAGTCCAGGTGTACATCTAGTCTGGGCTGAAAATAAGTTGCAAAATAACCTCCAGTTTGGTGCATGTGCTGCCCCCAAATGTTTGTGTCCCTAAAGAAAATGCCCCCCTAAATGCTGAATTTGGTACTTAATGGATGTTAAAATCCTATTAGTATGCACTATTGATAACACAAGGAAAATATTAATGAGCTGTATGGCATCAAAATACATACAGAGCAGCTAATTAATATTCAAAAAAGCTTACATTGACCATGATAAATCTTGCAAATTGTGATAAGCCTTTGGAAAGTTAACTAGTCCTCTGGTTAACTTTCCCCCAGAGTACTGGTAGGCTAAGGTGCCTGCAATTGGGCTGGAATTAGAATTGGGAATTTTAGCCTCAAATGACACCTCCCTCCTCTTCCTACATATTCAGTCCCCTCCTGAAAGATTGCTGTCATGCTGAAATTCTCTTTAATGCTCACCTTTTTGCCAAGTATGATGAATAAACTGGCTTTGCTGTTTCATGTAGGTAAAAACGGTAGACCTTATCAAACCACAAAAATGGAAACAAATGGAAAACTGTTTCCTAATAGTAATGGAAAACCACGTGGACAGAGGGTAATCAATGGCACCCAAGGAACAAAGTGGGTAGGGCATTCTTATTTACCACTACACGTGATCCTGTGTTTAATCACAGAAATATTATTCTAATAAGGTTTTTAAAATGTTTTTATTTTTAATTATTGCTTTATAACTATTCATATAAATTAAGAAGAATGTTATTTGTAAGATAAATATGGTATTTTCAAATAAGGTTGCACGCTGTTCAGTATTTTAGAAGTATTCATTCCAGGTAACAATACCCAACCGGTAACAATAAAGGGACATGGATACTAACATGCATTAAAGGAATAATGCAGGATGTTTGCATGTGTTACATGGCAAAAGTGTGCTTTATTTGTATTTAATGAATGGTTTGCTAGCATAACGCAAGCAAAATAAAAATGAGATGCAAAACATGCAAAGCACCTCAATGTTGTGCAAATGGAATAATACAGTTTGCGTTTAACTTCACAAGTTGCATTAATTGTAGAAAGATAGTGCCAGTTTTGAGCTGGCATTATCTTTCCTCCCTGGGTGCATCGAGCCACTAACTTGCAGTCTGATACTCCCAGAGAGCCTCTTAAAGGGGCGAATGGCAGAACCACAAACCTCCCACCTACCCAATCTCTCGCTGACATATGGCATTAAGCTCTCCCCTACTACCTCTCCTCCCCCTGATAGGATGCATAATCCTCCTCATTCTCCCCAACATCAAGCTTGAAACCATTGATCTCCCAAACCCCCTTGTCATGAAGCCTAAAGACTCCCCATCCCAAATCCCCCAGCACCTATCAAGGATTTTCCTGATGAGAAGGAGGCAAAAGTTGATTCCTAGTTGCTCCTGTCCTATCAGGCACCAAGTTTCAAAATGGCTTTGATTGATTCCCAGCAGTAGCACAAGTGAGCAAGCAGCCAAATAAGGATGCCATTTTGATCCTGGGTACCTGATGGAGAAGAAGCAGTGACTAGAGATCTCTCCTGCCCCCCACTAGACATCAGGGAAATCCCTGATTGTTTTATTTTGGGGGGGGGGGGGAGGGATTCGGGTGGTGAGGATCTTTAGGCTTCATATTATAAGGTTTATTATATTTGATTGACTGCTCCTCATTGGCAACAGCAAAGCAGTTTACATTATGCAACAGTCTATAACAAGTACCCATAATGATAAACTAGGCCCAATCAAAACCCAATAAAATATAAAACAAGACACACTTGGATAATTAATATAGAGTATGCTCTCAAGAGGGAATCAAACTGGAAACCTTTCGACAATGATGACACAAGAGGCAGGATAATGGAAACATAGAAACATGACAGCAGAAAAAGACCATATGGCCTATCTAGTCTGCCCTTCCATATCAACTACTATAGTCCCTTTTTTTCCTTTAGAGATCTTCTGTGTTTGTCCCATGCTTTCTTGGATTCAGATACTGTCCTCGGCTCTACAACCTCCACTGGGAGACTATTCCACACATCTACCACTCTTTCCGTAAAGAAATATTACCGCATATTACTCCTAAGTCTATCCTCTTTCACCCTGATTCTATGTCCCCTTGTTGCAGAGCTTGCTGTCAATCGAAAGAGGCTTTCCTCTTGTGCATTTATGCCACAGAGGTATTTAAACATCTCTATCATATCTCCTTTATCTCGCCTTTCCTCTAATGTATACATATTAAGATATTTAAGTCTGTCCCCATATGCTTTATAATGAAGACCACTAAACATTTCAGTATCCATCCTCTGCACTGACTTCATCCTGTTTATTTCTTTTTAAAGTGTGGTCTCCAGAATTGCACACAGTACTCCAAATAAGGTTGCAGCAGAGACTTATACAGAGGCACTATCACCTCATTTTTCCTGCTAGCCATTCCTCTCCCTATGCTCCCAAGCATCCTTCTAGCTTTTGCCATCAATTTTTCTACCTTAAGTTTAGTTATCTTAAGATCATCAGAAACAATCAGGCCCAGGTCCCGCTCTTCTTTCATGGAGAGAAGTACTTTGCCCCCTACACTGTACCACTCCCTTGGATTTTTGCAGCCCAAATGCATGACCTTGCATTTTTTAGCATTAAATCTCAGCTACCAAATTCTAGACCATTCTTCAAGCTTAGTTAGATCCCTCTTCGTTTTATCTACTACAGATATTACAAGATTTTTGTCTATTACAGATTTTGGTATGATTCGCAAAGAGGCAAACTTTACCCGATAGCCCTTTCACAATATCACTAACAAAGATGTTAAAAAGAATCAGACCAAGGATAGATTCCTGTGGTACACCAATAGTAACATTCTTCTCCTCAGACTGAACTCCATTTACCTGTACACTTTGTCGCCTCCCACTCAACCAATTTCTAACCCAGTCAGTCACTTTAGGGTCCATCCCTAGGGTGCTCAATATATTTATAAGTCGCCTGTGTGGAATGGTGTCAAAGGTCTTACTGAAATCTAAGTCCACCACATCTAGGGCTCTCACTCGGTCCAACTCTCTGGTCACCAAGTCTAAGAAATCAGTCAGATTTATCTGCCTCTGATAAAACCATGCTGCCTCGGATCCTGCAATCCATTGGACTCCAGAAACTTTACTATCCTCTGTTTTAGCAGCATTTCCATTAATTTATACACCACAGAGGTCAGACTAACCAGTCTGTAGTTCTCAACCTCATTCTTATTTCTGCTTTTATGAAAAGGGACTACACGTGCCAATCCTCTAGGTCCACTCCCTACTCTAAAGAAGCATTGAAAAGTTAGTCAGTGGAGCAACTAGAATGTCCCGAAGTTCCTTCAATATTTTTGGATGTATCCTATCTGGTCCTATTGCTTTGTCAACTTTTAGTTTAGTTAGTTCCTCACAAACACAGTCTTCTTAAAATTGTTTAAGATCCCCTTCACTTCTGTTTCTATTTGTGAGTGTTTTCTGAGGTCCTGATCCTGGCCCTTCATCTGTGAACACAGAACAGAAATATTTGTTAAGCAATTCCGCTTTATCCTCATCAGCTTCTACATATTCCTCCCCTTCACCCTTGAGTCTGACAGTACCACTTTTGCACTTTCTCATCTTGCTTAAATATCAGAAAAATGTCTTGTCCCCCCCCCCATTTTATTGCATTGGCTATTTCTTCTTCTTTTTGCATCTTTGCTTTCCTGACTGCTTTCCTAGCTTCTCAAAGTTTTCCAAATATTGATTCTTGTCTTCCTCTCTCTGTGATCTCGTGTATTTTATGAAGGCCACCCTCTTTTTCTTCACCTTTTCAGCTACTTCTTTTGAGAACCATATGTCAGCATACATCAGCATGACATTATGCCTAGCATAGGTGTCATGGCTTTTCCCAGACCTTGGATTGCAAGCAGCTTTGACACTCTGGTGATGTCAGTCTCCAGACTTAATGAGCATAGTTTACCTGAGTAGTCTGAAGGACAAACAGCCCCTCCTTGCTAATCAAATGATAGCAGACCTCAAACAAACCAAATTATGACAAAGGGAGGTGCTGAAGAATTTCACTGTAAAATACAGAGGACAAAAATATCCCTCTCTCTTCTTATTTCATCGGACACTCCTTACACCCACTTCTTCCCCCCTCCCCACCCTTCTTTCTCTCTCTCTTCCTATTCTCTCTCACATACAGACAGACACACAGACACACAGATTCATTGAAGTACACTGAAGCAGCATTATAACAGCTTTTTACATCTGTTCTGTACCTTTGTAATAAGCCTATTTCTATATAAAACCCTTTTTCCAAGCCACACTAGTTTTGGTTGTCTTATTGTGCTACTAACCCTACTGTCTCTGTGAAATGAACCCAGGACCAAATGGAGCGTAACCAAAAGTAGAGAGCAGCGAAAGGTAACATTTTATGGGGGCTCGTCTGGGTTACACCATAGTGGCCTCCTTTTCCTTTTGCATTTATTTACCTTTCTAACAAAAAGGTTTGTTGCCCTTAACATATCCCCTTTCAGTTTTGCTCATTGCTTTTCTACATCCCCCAGCTGTTCCCATCCTGCTAACAACTCCTTGAGGTATTGTCCCATCTTGACAGATTTTTCCTAAAATTGAAAAGCCTCGCTTTTGAATAGACTTTACCAGCCTTAGTCCTAATACTGAACTACACCATCTGGTGATCACTGGATGCAAGATAATCTCCCACTATAACATCAGAAACACTTTCCCCATTGGTAAGCACCAAGTCTAGTAGAGAATCTGGATCTTCTTGCTTCTACAGTAGATGACACTGCAGTAGGGATGTGCCAATCAACATCCATCATATTGAAATCACCTATCAGTAGCACTTCTTTTGTGGCAATACTGTGTATGTCTTCTATTAAATCTCTCTCCACTTCTCCCTGTGAAGGAACTCTGTATATCATACCAATGCAAATGGATTTCCCTTTCCCTCTTTCTAGTTTAACCCACAGTGCCTCCTCACTCCACTTTAAGCACTGCAATTCTATAGCTTTAATATTATTTTATATATATAGTATCACTCCTCCTCTCCTTCTTTCTACCCTGTCCTTCCTGATTAAAATATAGCCTGGTATAATTTCATCCCCATCATAGTTGTAGACTAATGCTGTGAAAAATGCGGAAGCAGCAGGGTTCACCCAAAAAACAGCCGAATTTAGGATTAATCAGATATATCCATAAAAAGCATTGTGGAAGAGACATTTTTGGAGAATCTTCTTAATTCAAGGCTAATTATGTTCCTCTCTTATATCGTGGTGAGGAAGGGGGAGTCCATGCCACAGCTGAGGATCTAGATAGGAGAAAGAGGTCTTCCATGTGACCTCAAAGTGAATCTTCGTTGGAGAGAGCAGTCATAATTGGAAAGCATGTATAGATATGATTGGGTGTGTGGGGTCAATAGAGATGCTAAGTAGTGGGGCAATCCTGTATAACAGGAGCAGTGAGTGGATTCTAGAACTGTTATTAATACTGCTGCTACTTATCATTTTTATAGCATTGCTAAGAATACATAGTGCTGTACACATACATATAAGAGACAGTTCCTTCTCCACTGAACTTTCAGTCTATTCAAGACAGACAAATAGAGCGAACAAGGGACCAGGGAATTTCATTTACAGAGAAATGATTAAAATACACATAAGTATTAAACGAAGAATAAGGTTGTCAGGATCCAAAAGCAATCTCGAAGCGGTGGGTTTTTAGCATAGATTTGAATGGGACCAAGGACGGAACCTGATGTACCTTCTCAGGAAATCTATTCCAGGCGTATGGTGCAGCAAGGTGGAAGGGATTAAGCACCAGTGCTGCTCATAAAGCAGAGGAATGATGTAATCAAGCCTGCTCACCCCAGATAACTGCCTTATTTTCAGTTGTTTGCAATCTTTTGATAGAGAAACCTGTGTCCCAGAGAGCAGAGATTTGTGGTAGTCAGTGTGGTTGCAAATCAATGAGTGAGTGAGATACCAAAGCTCCTTCTTGTCTAGTAGGAATATAACCGTTTGGATGTTTCTTAAGGCAAAGAGTGACGAGCAGACATTAAGTGATGAGACTTGTTTATCATAAATAAGGCATGAGTCAAGCTTCAGTCCAGGCACAGTAATCATATCCTTACTAGGGAGTGGGTAATTTTATATTCTAGGGGCTAAAGAAGGAGTAGTACAACTGCATGAGAATCAGATGACCATAGACTTGTCCAGGTTTAACTTGTCCGGGTTCGGCTTCAGTTTAAGGGCCTTGAGCCAAGAGGTAGAAGAATCTAGGCAGGCATTCAGGGGACCAGTATCAGAGGATGATGAGTCTATACTGAATAAAATTTGGATGCCATCAGCATTCGAAAAAATAGCAGCTTAGAAACTATGCAAGAGTTAAAAAGTGGACATTAAAAAAGGTTGAAGAGAGTAGGAGATAAGAGATCTCTGTGGGATCCCATGGCTTGCTGATTTAAGTGAAGAGACATTTGAATTCCCGATAACCTGACAAGACTTGTCATCTACAGTAAGTAGAGCTTAAATCAGCCCATGATAGTGCCAGCAAGACCTAGTTTTTTCAGACTTGATACTAGCAATTAGGGGTGTGTTCAGGCAAGCAATATTCATTAGTTTTCTTTTTTTCCTGAATTTTCAGGTGTTTTTTTGGTTAGTTTTACAGATTCATTTTAATAGAAAATTTTTAGTACATGTTAAATGGATTTAACTTGCACTAACTAACAAATTAAGGCATGCTAAGTCTATTAATGCATATTCAATCAATTTAGAACACATAGAATTTTTAAAGCATACTAAGGAACCAAAATTGCAGAAACAAATGTTCACCTCTACTTTCGAAAGGGAGACTATGATAAAATGAGGAAAACAGTTAAGAAAAAACTAAAAGAAGCAGTTGTGAAGGTTAAAGACGTACATCAAGCTTGGGTGTTGTTGAAAAATACTATCTTGGAAGCCCAGACCAGCTGTATTCCACGCTTTAAGAAAAGTGGAAGGAAGTCCAAAAAACTGCCAGCATGGTTTAAAGGTGAGGTCAGAGAGGCTGTTGCCAAAAAAGCATCTTTCAGGAAATGGAAAAAAGAGCCAAACGATGAAACCTGGAAACAGCACAAGCACTGGCAAGTCAAATGCAAGGCATTGATAAGGCAGGCAAAGAGAGAATTTGAGAAGAAGCTTGCTGCGGAAGCAAAAACGCGAAATAAAGACCTTTTCAAGTACATTCGTAGCAAAAAACCTGTGAGAGAGTCAGTTGGTCCATTAGATGATAAAGGGGTTAAAGGAGCACTAAGAGGAGACAAGGCGATAGCGGAGAGACTGAATGAATTCTTTGCTTCGGTCTTTACTGAGGAAGATGTAGGGATGTTACCCATGACTGAAGTGGTATTTAAAGGTGCGGAAGAATTGAAGGAAATATCGATACATCGGGAAGATGTCTTACAACTATTAGATAAACTGAAGAGTAGCAAATCACCTGGGCCGGATGGTATACATCCAAGGGTGTTGAAAGAACTGAAATATGAGATTGCAGAACTGCTATCAGTAATCTGTGAACTATCATTAAAATCATCTCTAATACCTGAAGATTGGAGGATCGCCAATGTAACACCAATTTTTAAAAAGAGTTCCAGGGGTGATCCAGGAAACTACAGACCGGTGAGCCTGACGTCAGTACTGGGAAAAATGGTAGAAACCATCATAAAGAATAAAATTACTCAGCATGTAGATAGTCACAACCTAATGGGAGACAGCCAACATGGCTTAAGACAAGGAAGATCTTGTCTTACTAATCTGTTATGTTTTTTTGAAGGAGTGAATAAACAGGTGGACAAAGGTGAGTCGGTTGATATTGTGTATCTGGACTTTCAGAAAGCCTTTGACAAGGTCCCTCATCAGAGACTTTTGGCAAAACTAAAGAGTCATGGGATAGGAGGTTAAAAGATAGAAAGCAGAGGGTAGGGCTAAATAGCCAATTTTCCCAATGGAGAAAGGTGAATAGTGGTGTACCCCAGGGATCTGTGCTGGGTCCGCTGCTTTTTGACATATTCATAAATGACCTGGAAAGTGGAATAACGAGTGAGGTTATCAAATTTGCAGATGACACAAAACTATTTAAAGTTGTTAAAACCCAAGAGGATTGTGAAAAATTGCAAGAGGATCTTGATAAATTGGAAGACTGGGCATCAAAATGGCAGATGAAATTTAATGTGGACAAGTGCAAGGTTATGCACCTAGGGAAGAACAACCCAAACTATGGTTACATGATGCAAGGTTCCACATTAGGAACCACCACCCAAGAAAAAGATTTAGGCGTCATTGTGGATACCATGTTAAAACCCTCGGCCCAGTGTGCAGCGGCGGCCAAGAGAGCAAATAGAATGCTAGGTATGATAAGGAAAGGAATGGAAAATAAAACAAAAGATATTATAATGCCTCTATATCGTTCCATGGTGAGACCGCACCTTGAATATTGTGTGCAATTCTGGTCGCCGTATCTTAAAAAGGATATAGCGATTTTAGAAAAGGTACAGAGAAGAGCCACCAAAATGGTAAAGGGGATGGAAGGATACTCCTATGAAGAAAGGCTAAAAAGGTTAGGGCTCTTTAACCTTGAAAAGAGACGGCTGAGGGGAGATATGATAGAAGTCTATAAATTAATGAACGGAGTGGAACGGGTAAACGTAGATCGATTGTTTACCTTATCAGAATATAGAAAGACTAGGGGACATGCAATGAAGCTACAGGGTAAACTATTTAAGACTAATAAAAGAAAATATTTTTTCACTCAACGTGTAATCAAACTCTGGAATTTGTTACCGGAGGATGTAGTAAAGGCTGTTAGTGTAGCTGGGTTTAAAAAAGGTTTGGACAAGTTCCTGGAGGAAAGGTCCATAAACCATTATTAAGAAGTGACCAAAGATATCAATGCTTGACCCAGTACAAGCATTGTGAAACTTGTGTCTCTTGGGGAAACTGCTAGGTACATGTGACCTACATTGGCCACTGTTGGAAACAGAATACTGGTCTTGATGGACCTTGGTCTGACCCAGTATGGCATATCTTATGTTCTTAAGTTCTAATAGCTGATGATCAATCAGATCAAAATTGCTTAGGATTAATAAAACCATAACTGCATTTTTTCCTGCTTAATCTGTCTGCCATGGATAAAAGGGACGTCTCAGTGCTAATACCTGTTCTAAAATCTGATTGATAGGAGTGCTGAATGATATTGGACTTTTCCAAAAAATCTTTAAGTTGGTGGTGAATAATTTAAGAACATAAGAAATGCCATACTGGGTCAGACCAAGGTCCATCAAGTCCAATATCCTTTTTCCAACAGTGACCAATCCAGGTCACAAGTACCTGGCGGGTTTCCAAAAAGGGGTCCACCAAAAAGGCACGGTACCACGTGAACAGAACAAACCCAGTACTAATTCGTGGAATCAAGGAAGGAGAACTTTATTTCACACAACTTTAGCCCAAACGCCCGACACAGGCCATGTTTTGAATCCTGGATACTCTTTTCCTTAAGCAGATCATAAACCAACATATATTTCGATTTGATAACCCATAGTTTAATAGCCCTAACTGGTAGCATAGTAGGGAAGGCACTTATGGAAAGAGAGTCTTAATATAATGTGCTGCTTGTGGAATAGAAGCCAAACAGTGCACCGAAAGCTTTGAAGAACCTAACAAGTGGCTTAAATGAAAAGGTGGTATCTGAACTGGCCTCTGATCCCACAGGGATGCAATGGCTTATTAAGTCAAGGGGCGTGTGAGGCATAATAATCATTGTCACTCAAAGGAGTGTCCGAAGGAGCACCCAGAGGACCATGTTCTTTGCTGCATGCCTATGATATGGACCAGTGTGCTGCTGTGCACTGCTTTTGTGCCAGAAGTCAGAGGGATCTGGAAGTCCTGGTGTCACCTTGGGCAGGTAGGTGGATGAAGTCAAAGGCAGAGCTAGTACCATCTCTACTGGGCTGAACCAGCTGCAACCATCTGACAGTTGCAAAACACAAAGGGAGTGATACAATCACTCAAGAACAAACAGTTCAACAACATAAATTCACAGAGATAAACAGACCATGAAGGAGGGTTTGGGGATGAAGGCTTTAGACAATAGGGGACTGAAGGGTGAGAAAGTTATGCTTCATTTTGGGGGGTTTGATGGTGGTCGGAGGTGGATTACATAATGCCATCACTGATTCCTTTAAGAGATAGCAACCAGGAACATCTCATGTGATTGCAACTAGGAACCCAAGATGTTCCTGGCTGCAGCAATGTAATTTTATATTTACTGAAGGAATGTAGCTGTATATTTACTATGGTACTGAGGTACTAGAGAGCTCTGGTATGAGGTATCCCAGATTAGTGACTCCGACAGTAAATATCAGTGTGGTAAAATGGGTTATTTTACCACGGTTTAGTAACTATTGGGAGGGGGGGGGTGGATATTCAGTGGCAATGGCTAGCGCTTGTACTTTTGCAGTTGTTGTTGTTAAGTGCCATCAAGTCGGTGTCAACTCATGGTGACCCTCTGGATAGTTGTCCTAAATTGTGTTCAGTCTTCAGTCAGGGAGCTCATTGTTAACAAACTGGCACCTGTAGCTGCTATTATTGTATCGATCCATCTCACTGCTGACCTTCCTCTTTTGCATTGACCTTCTACCTTGCCAAGCATAATGTCTTTATCTAATAAACTCTCTCTTCACACGATGTGTCCAAAGTATGAAAGTTGAAGTCTTTTGCTGTTATGCACATAAATTATAGTATTCTATGATCAGCACACGTATTTGCTCGCATCAGCCACGTACCACCCAAGTGTGCCCATGTGTACGTTCACAGTTAAGGTATGCACCATGCAAACAGCACATGTGATTTCACACCAGTCAGTGTTTTATAAGAGGCCATTTATGCATGTGAGTGGCCACTTAAATACTAAAATACTGACATCTATGAGCCTTCCAACCACCTAAAGCTAGACATCCTTATAAATAACTTAACATTATCCCAGGAATAGGGCCTAAATTATCTGGAGAGCTGTGATACTCAGATGCTATCTAGATAAAACTATCTGTATAAATGGGCCACGTGATAGCAGTCCTACCTCTATATTCTGCCTTATCTGCATAAGTTTATAAGCATTCAGCGTTCTAACTTATATGAATAAACTGTCTGAAAATACACACTAAGATATTCCTATAACTCATACCAGGGGTGTCAAACTGCAGTCCTAGAAGGGTGCAAACTGGTCAGGTTTTCGAGATCCCCCTAATGAATATGCATGAGATATATTTGCATATACTGCCTCTACCGTCTGAAATATATCTCATGCATATCCATTATGGGAATCCTGAAAAACTGGATTGTAGTCCTTCAGGTTCGCCATTTGACAACCCTAACTTATATGGATGTCTATATGCGATTGCTGTCCTACTGAATACTGCCCTATGGATTTTTAAATGTACACGGTGACCCTTATACACTTTTTAATGTTGTTTGTACATATTGCTCTGATTTTGATGACATCTGCCAAGTAAGCTTTAACGTTTGTTTACTTATAGATTGTAGATCTTGATCGTGGTGTAGTACTAAATCATGAAGGACGATATCTACAAGATTCACTGGGGCGGCCCCTCCGAATAAAGCTAGGTGGAGATGGACGTACCATCGTTGGTAAGTAAATCCAAAGGTTTTTCTTTTATTAAAAATAAATTATAAATACTGTATGACAAATATTTATGTGTAATCCACTAAATGAAGAATCCTTATAGCAGCACTATCCATGTAGGTAGTGGCATAAGAACATAATAACATAAGATATGGGTCCGACCAAGGTCCATCAAGCCCAGTATCCTGTTTCCAACAGTGGCCAATCTAGGTCACAAATACCTAGCAGTTTCCCCAAAAGACACAGGTTCCACAATGCTTGTATTGGGGCAAGCAGTGGATATCCCGGGCATTGAATGTACAGTTATTTATTTATTTAACAAGTTTTATATACCGTCTTTCTACCAGTCAAGACGGTTTACAGAGAACAAAACAGTCGGTATTTTTCAACCTTTTACATAGAACAATATAACAATGAGTATATATGTAAGTGAACATAACTAATTACAATGATCGATCGAAGATCAACTATTTACACAATGAATTTACAATTATTTATACTTGAGTTTACAGTGGGCCATATGAATAGCAAATGGGTGTTGCAGAAGGGGTAGGAGGGAGGTGTAGTGGTTCAAGCTAAGGTGGAAGGGAGAAATGTTCAATGAAAAGGTGGGTTTTTAACTTTTTGCAGAACTCAGCGTGGGAGGAGCAGTTCCGAAGTTCATGAGGAAGGGTGTTCCAAAGGGATGGGGCATAGAGGGAGAAGGCCCTGTTACTTGTAGATTGTTTGCAGAGTCTCTTTTTTATAGGGATGGCCAGTAAGTTTTTGGTGATTGAACGGCGTGTTCTGTTACAATTGGATGAGGGAAGGAGGGGGAGAGGCACGGAGCAGACTCATTGGATAATATTTTATGTATCACGGTGAGGACCTTGAATTTAGCTCTGTAATGGATGGGGAGCCATTGGAGATCATAAAGGACAGGTGTGATGTGGGAACGTCTGGGGTGGTTGGTTATGAGTCGAGCAATAGTATTTTGAGCAAGTTGGAGAGGTTGGATAGAAATCTTAGGGAGGCCAAGGTAGATAAGGTTGCAGTAATCAAGAAAAGGTATAGTGAGGGCTTGACAGACCGTACGAAAGGAGTTAGGGCTTAGAAGGGGTTTAAGGTTCCGGAGAGTACAGAGCTTTGCGTATATTATATTAGTGGTTCTCTTTATATGCTCAGTGAATGAAAGGTTCTGATCCAGGATAATACCAAGATATTTAACTTGGTTCTTTACAGAAAGTGTTAGATCGCTAATAGTAAGGGTGGTTGGAGGGCTGTATGTGTGATTGGAGAAAACCTGGAGAACCTCAGTCTTGGATTGATTAATCAAGAGGTTAGTGCATCATCATGCTGCCATGGTCCATTTAGTTTAGACCTCCTATTTGGCAGGCCTAAAGTCACATATATATATTGGCGGAATATCGCTGCTATCAGGGTAATTTTTTTGCCCACCCTTGCTCTGTCTCTAACCTGGCTCTTTTCTATATAGATAACATTGGTCTGTTTAGGAATTTTAATGGCCTGATACTATCCATGTAACCTTTAAAAAATACATGGATAGGACCGGTTGCCAGTGAACACATAATTGCCTTTGAATATTGGTCCGTTTGTATTTTATTGGAAGGTAATTTTATAGCTATTCACATTAAATAACACACAAATATGCACTTAGGTTTTCAAAGGGAAAGAAAATGTGTACGTTGAGGTAGTGTGCAGAAGGAAAGTACACATCCCATTAAATTACTCATATACAATTATGGAGGTCATATATATGTATAGGGCATACGTTTAGACATCTAGATTGCATACATGTGTAAATAATAATTTTGAACGTTATGTGCATGTGTAGAACCCCCAAAATGCAGGCTTGGGTGCGCCTAACACTGTCCGGATAGTGCCAGGGCAGACTTAGGTTGGCGCAAGAGTGGTGTACCCAGCTATATGTATAGCAGCAGTATTCAGCTGCTGACCCTATTGCCATGTGGTTTAATTTAGGCAAGTTATATTCAGATAAAGTATGGATTTCCCTGTCCCAAAGGGCTTACAATCTAAGTTTGTACCTGAGGCAATGGAGGATTAAGTGGCTTACCCAAGACCACAAGGGGTGCACTGGGATTTGAATGCTGGTCTTTCCAGGTCTAGGCTACTGCCCTAACCAATAGGTCACTCCTCTGCTGGTATAATGGCTGAATACTGCCTCTGTGTGCAGTCAGCAATGGTGACAACATTAGGCATATATTCAGCTCTGATGCCTATCTGGATAGCAGTGCTGAAGAGATATATTTTTAAAAGGCTGGCATAAAAGAAAAATGATTGCTGCCATCGCAGAATATTGACCAAATACTATTTAGGCATGCATTCAGTTGTAAACCTAACCCCACTATGAAATTTTATAAAGACATTTCTGCTTGTAAAGCACATTTTCTCACCAGCAGGCAGACTGTAGTCAGGCACACAGGTAGGTAACGTCATCTTACGGCAATGAGACCAAACGGCTCTCTCAGCACTCAGAAAAAGTGTGGAGTTCTGAGTATTTGTGGGTTCTTCCTGCATGCAAAAGTCTCAGTTCTCTCTTCCCATTGTGTCAAACAGATGCAACCACAAAGCTCGCCCATATTTTTCAAGAGTTTATTTTTCTTTAGTCTTCTGCCAATTTCTTTCATTGTCTTCAATTTTAGAAAGAAAGAGTTATTTTATTCTTAGTTTATTTTAATTGCTTTCTGTGGTGCATGGCACAGGCCAAGTCAGTGTTTCAACCATGTCCTCAATATTTTAGAAAGATCCACAGATTTGACACCCAGTCCATGTGTCTCATCTGGACTCGGATCATAACCAAAGTGAGTGTAAAGACTATGGAAGAACTTCACTGCGTGGTGAACAGATCGCTTCATTCACCTCTGTAACCATTGTGAAGCAGAAAGTTGAGCAAAGATCAGCCATCTCTGTGCACCCACATAGACCTTCTTCTGCAGATCTCTCTGCATCCCTGCACACTGACTTTAAAAGTCCAATCGTGAAGGGGCAGAGTCATGGATCCTTTGACTTGCTGCAAGTCTTGGCTGAGACATCTAGACCTGAAGAACAGATGTCTTTGACACAGTCACACAGGTCTCATCATAGAGAAACTCCTAAGCAGGGCTGCCCCAACCATTAGGTGAGGCAAGATGGTCACCTAGGGCAGCATCTTCTGAGGGTTGAAAAGAGCAGCAGCAATCAAAGTCAAGCAGTACATTCTGATAATCACACAAATTCAAAGAGCCATCAATTCATTCTTTTACCTGCATATACATATAAAGCAGAGTAAATATTTAAAAGTATGATGGAAACATGCATAATTGGACAGAATTGTTGTGGGAGCGCTGGTGTCTCAGTGATCATGATTGTTCTCCATGGAATAGCAGGATGCATCAGCCACACATGGTGACGTTATCTAATGGCGCCATGGACGGAGTGCTCTTCTATAGCTCAGAAAGGGAAACCTTTCTGAGCATGTGCCTTGTAGCCCCAATGCCCAGCCCACCCCTACCTAGCTCAGTTTCATTTCTTCCATCCAGCCAGCAGGACGGAATACAGCTCTCCACTTACATATATTAACTAAAGATGGAAAGAGAAGAATAATTCAAAGACGGAAAAGGACAAGAAAACAAAATCCAACAAACCTGTTTTTAAAAAGTGCCCAGTATGTACTGGGAAGATGAACGCTGAAGATTCCCGTGATCGCTGCATCCGCTGCTTCAGGGAAGCCCACCACGTGGAGGACTGTCCCCACTGCGCCCGCATGTCTCCTAGGGCCCAGCACTCTCTTAACCACACCTTGCAGGACTTTCTGAAGGAATCCGAAAGACCCAGGGTGGGCTCGCCCTCCTCTAAACACCTGGCAGAGGAGCAGAAGAAGAAGAAGAAAGCATGGCACCCAGATAGCAAGGGTAAGGAGGCAAGAAACAGCATGACTGCCGACAACATGGCCATCTACAGGCTCCTCTGCGGCCATAGTATCACCACCGGAGGTCCCTCTGGAGCAGCGCGACATCCTCAGCATCCTGGCAGCGAGCACCGGCAGCCCCAAAAACCTCCAGTTCCTCTCAACCTCCCTCTGCCGCAGCCCCGGCACCCTCCAAAACAGGCACCCTCCAAGCCATGCAACAGGCACCCGGCACCCTCCAAGCCATGCAACAGGAAGCCCTGCCCCTCGTTGGCATGATTGGACGGCAGGAAGATGATACATGCCATTGCGCGTCGATGGTGCAAGCCCCCACCACTATCGCTATGATGTCCATGCCAATGGGAAGAGCCTCTTTCCATTCATGGACTCCCACACCAAAGGGATTTCCTCTCACAGACCGCGCTAAAAGAGAGAGAGCATCTCTAGCTCCAGCAGTAGCTATAGACATGCTGGAAGGACCCGGCACTGCCCTGGGACACACAGCAATACAAACTAAACACTCGAAATGGTTCATACACAAATAATCACAAATGCAAAAAGAACCAAAGTGTAAAGTCAAAAAATCACTCCTCCGCTAGGAGGACAAGGGACAAACTCACAAATGTGGAGCAACCTCTGAGATAAGGGCAGGCCTCAGTGAGAGGGGGACGGGGATGCTTAACGTAACAAAATTTGGCAGCCCCACAAATTAACTAACCCCCACAATTTCAATCATAGGCCAACCAACTACATTTTTGATTTTCTAAATGCATTTAGAAAGAACAATAAGCTTAGCTGGAAAAATCATGCCTGTAAGCATGACGCCAGGCTCTCACCTGCAAGCCGCTGACACGACATCAAAATCCCTTTTTGAGAGGGTCCTGTTTTGCTGCAAATCAAAGTGTCCTGAAGCAGCCTTAACAGTAATAGGCAAAACTCGAGTTGACATCTGTGTGCTATTTCTTAGCACATTAGCAGGATTTTCACCTCTTGAGATTTTGATGTCGTGTCCTCACCACCTTGGGATTCCTGATCAACCATGGGAAGTTTCATCTTTGACCGACACAGAGGCTGGATTTCATTGGGGCTACCCTCTGCACCCCATGAGCAAAAGCTCTCCTTCTGGACCAGAGGGCAGACAATATCATAACACTGGTGCGCTCAGTTTCCACCGCCAGCGAGGTCTTGGCTCGGACACTGCTGTGCCTCTTGGGCCACATGGCCGCCATTTATTTATTTAACAGTTTTTATATACCGTCTTTCTACAAGTCAAGACGGTTTACATGAAACAATATAGTACAGTATATTACAACTGTTTACAAGGAACAAGGAAATAAATAGGTAATATAACTAGATAACAAGTAACAATTAACTATGATACAGATAATATATACAACTGTAGCGGTAGAACTAACTACCATGATCGGGGATTGAGAACAATGGATGATTTTATACTTAAGAAGATATATTTACAGTTAATTTTGTAAAGAATTGTGGACAATTTTGGTGGAAGGTGGATCATGAAATTTAGGAGTTAGGGTGGGAGGGAGAAATATTCTAGGAAGAGATGAGTTTTTAGTTTCCTGCGGAATTCGAGGTGGTTCTCACAGTTGCGAAGTTCGGGGGGGAGAGTGTTCCATAAGGATGGGGCGTAGAGGGAGAAGGCCCTATTGCTAGTAAGTTGTTTACAGTATCTTTTGGCTGTTGGTATAGATAGTAGGTTTTTGGTAGAGGTACGATGTGATTTTGTGTTACTAGGAAAGGTAAGAAGTGAAGTGAGGCAGGGTGCTGATTCATTTATAATTATTTTATGAATCAGGGTAAGGACTTTAAATTTGGTTCTGGGTTGTATGGGGAGCCAGTGAAGGTCGTAAAGGACAGGTGTGATATGAGCACGTCTGGGGTTGTTGGTTATGAGTCTAGCTACCGTATTCTGGGCTAATTGGAGAGGTTGGATAGTATTTTTGGGGAAACCATGGTAGATTAGGTTGCAATAGTCAAGTGAGGGGATTGTAAGAGACTGACAGTGCGAAAGGAGTTAGGGTTTAAGAGGGGTTTAAGATTACGGAAGGTGCGTAATTTTGCATAGATTAAATTGGTGGATCTTTTTATATGTTCAGTGAAGGAGAGGTTCTTGTCAATGATAATCCCAAGATATTTTACTTGGTTTTTATGGTAAGTGGGAGATCAGCGATGGTGAGAGTTGGGGGAGGGGAGTATGTAAGGTTGGAGAATACTTGAAGTACCTCTGTTTTGGATTGGTTGATTAGAAGATTGTGTTGGGAAAGCCAGGATTTGAGACAAGATAGACATTCATTGATTTTGGTGAAGTTGGGATTGGAGAGGTTAAATGAGGTGAAACACATCATGTCATCAGCATATATTTGGTACTGAATGCCATGTTCCTGAAATATGACCCATGACCCAAGTCCTCCCCCATGCCCATTTCCACATGCGACACATACAGTGGCATCTGAGATGACAATGGAAACAGCGATCCCAACCTATGTCCCACAGGTTAAAGACCTACCTCTTCACCCTCGCTTTCAGATCCTGACTTCTATCCTTATTTTATCTTAATCCCCGTCAACTCTCATGACCAAATTGTATAGACCATACCGTGCCTTGCACTAAACCGACCAATGCTCTATAATGTTCTGATTAGATTGACTAGATTGTAAGCTCCGATGAGCATGACTCTGACGGGCTGGGACTGTCTCTTGTATACTTGCTGCCTCTTGTAGGTTGGCTGTACAGCGCTGCGTGTATGGCACTATATAAGTAGTAGGATCCCCATCGACCAGAAGGTTGGGTTGCCCTCAACTGGTGGCTACACAAGGAGCACCTCACCCAGGGCAAACAGTTCCAGACACCCCAGCACGATCTAGTCCTCACCACTGATGCCTCCAATCTGGGCTGGGGAGCCCACCTCCTGCACCTCCACATGCAAGGCACATGGTCAGACTCTGAGAGGCAGCTTCACATCAATCACCTGGAGCTTTGGGCAATCAGAGATGCCCTCCATGCATTCTCAGAGAAAATCTTGGACAAGACAGCCTGATTCAAACCAACAACCAGGTTGCCATGTTCTACATCAACAAACAAGGGGGCAGAGGATCCCTGTCCCTCTGCAGGGAGGCCCTATGGATGTTAAACCTGGCACTTAGCAACAACTGTCACCTCCTGGCATCCTACCTGCCGGGCAAGGACAACCACCTAGCAGACAAGCTCAGTTGCCAGCTACATGAGTGGTCTCCCAATACAGAAATGGTGTAATCCATGTTCCAGTGCTGGGGCTGGCCAGAAATGGACCTCTTCACCATCCATCCAATGTGAAGTGCCCATCCTTCTGTGCCAGATAGCTAACCACCCAGGGCACAGCAGTGGATGCATTCAACCTTCAATGAGGGAAGTACTGCCTCCTCTTTGCATACCCCCTAACTCCACTCATCCCCAGGGTGATACAGAAAACAATCTGCGGCCGGGTGACCGTCATCCTCATTGCCCCTCATTGGCCAAGACAGATGTGGTTTCCCTTCTGCCACCTGGCCATAGGACCCCCCGTCCACCTGTCCCTACGGCCAGACCTCATCACCCAGGATGATGGGAGGACACTCCACCCCAAACTGGCCACCCTTACTCTGACTGCCTGGAAATTGAAAGGTCAAGACTGACCACCATTAGCCTGACAACAGAGGTGCAACACTTCATCCTCACAGCTCAGAGAGACTCCACACAATGCTCATATAGCCTGACATGGAAACAATTCAACGCCTGGTGTGGAGAGGCAGGCATAGTTCCCCTGTCCTGCCCCCTCCCACACATCCTCCGCTATCTGTCAGAATTCGCCCAGATAGGACTACAGACCTCCCCCATCAGGGTGCACCTCTCGTCAATTGCGACCTGCCACGACCACGTCGAGAACCTCCCCCTTTCAGTGCACCCACTCATCGCGAGGTTCATGAAAGGCTTAGCCAACATCCAGCCAGCGGTACTGAAACCAGTTCCCCCATGGGACTTCTACGCCGTCCTCCTCCAACTCATGAAGGATCCGTTCGAACCTCTGGAGACTGCACCCCTCAAGTACCTCTCCCGGAAACCCCTGTTTCTTGTCGCCATCACATGGGCCAGGTGGATCAAGCAAACTCCAGGCCCTGGTGATGCACCCACCCTAAACAGTCCTCCACTCAGACCATACCATACTGTGCACGCACCTCAAGTTCCTGCCTAAGGTGGCATCACCCTTCCATATCAACCAGACCATCGAGCTCCCCACCTTCTACCTTGAGCCATACTCCTCCAAGGAGGAATGCCGCCTGCACACCCTGGACTGTGTGGAGGTACTGCGCACCTACCTGGGGAGGACAGAAGGGACATGCAAGGGGCCACAACTGTGCATCTCTTTTGACCCGACCAGACTAGGACGTCCAGTCATGAAAAGGACACTCCCCCAATGGATCTCCACATGCATCGCCTTCTGCTACTCCCAGGTGGACGCTGCCCCCCTCACCAGCCCATGCACACCAGCAACAAGCCATGGCAGCCACACTGGCGAACCTCTGGTCAGTACCTATTCAACACATCTGCCAGGCGATGACATGGGCATCTACGCACACCTTCTGAAAACACTACTGCGTGGACCAGCTTGCCCGGACCCAGAGCTTCTTTGGCTATGCGGTCCTGATCATGGATGCTGGCACAGGGGACACAACCCAGACTCTGGCTGCTTCTGGCATGACATAGTAACCTACAGAATTGATCGCCTATGGCAGTCCAATGACCACAGCCATTGTTGAATCATATGGCTATGCTTATGACACTGTGAAGCATGCTACTGTTATTGTTATGACTCTTTCTGTCACTGCAAAGTATGCCACTGTTATTGTTTCTGGCTCGTGCCATAACTACTTAAGGCTGTTTCCCCTCCAAATTTATTGCCAATGGTTGCTGTTTACCTTTTCATGTGTTCTCATTGCTCAGAATGTTGCTCGAGATACCCCTGTTGTTAGAGGGCACGTTGTTGCTTAGAGGGCATATGCTGTTGTTAGAGGGTATGCTGTTACCATTACCCTGGAATAAAGCCTGCTACAGACCACAAGAATCACATCTCGGCCCCATCTGTCTGCAGCACAATGGGCCTAGCAGCCATGGCTAGGGAGTCACCAGGAGTGGCTGACGCATCCTGCTAGTTCATGGAGAAAGTAAGGTTACTTACCTGTAATGGAGGTTCTCTGTGAATAGCAGGATAAGTCAGCCACACAATCCCCCCTCCTCCCCTACAGATGAAGCCAGAGCTGCTAAGCAGGCCAGCACCCGTACCCTACCAGCCAAGGGAGACGTTGGCTTGTGACTAACTGAGCCAGGTAGGGGCGGGCCAGGAGGTAGGGGCTACAGGGCACATGCTCAGAAAAGTTTACCTTTCTGAGCTATAGGAGAGCACTCCATCCATGGCACCGTCAGATGACATCACCAGGTGTGGCTGACTTATTCTGCTATCCATGGAGAACCTCCATTACAAGTAAGCAACCTTACTTTCAGTTTAATTATGAAAATCTCAGGGGTGGGGGAGCATAAAGCTGTAGGTTTGACTAGGATATCCAATACTGTTGACAAGCCTTACTCCTAAGTTGCATGCTTAAAGTGGTAGAGAAGCACCATAATAGCAGCGCAGTTGATAGTAAGATGCAAATCATTATTCCCAACACCAAGCAAAAAAAACATTGGCAAGAACAAGACACTGATGAATGCCTTTCACCATCAGCACAGAAGGTATGACTGTCTTCTAGCCCAGATATAAGTGGTGCTAGATCACAGGCCAGTGAAATTCATTGCAGTGCTTCTTCTTTTTCTATGAAATTAAGATAGAAACATATGGCCTATCTAGTTTGCCCTATTAGTGTTTTCAACTGACCAAATGTGACCCTTCATGCTCCCAAAGTGTTGGCCACTGACTCCTTTAGAGGTCCCAGCTTGGATGCAGGGAATTGGTGATCAAATGAACTGTGTCTGTTTCTATTCGTAGGAATGACCATGTTTGCTTAGGACTTTCTGGTTTCTTTGCTGCCAATGGGACCCCCAGCTCATTCACTTTATTCTAAAATGCTCTCACTGCTGCCTCACAGTCTCTTTTGCAGTTGCCCATCATCAGAAAGGCATCTAAATGAATGATTTTGTCCTTGCTGTCTACTCTCTCTATGGCCCACTGAAGAAATGTGCTAAAGCTCTTAAAGAATGAACATGACATAGAGCATCCCATGGGCAACCATGTGTTGTAATAGTAGCACCCTTTAAATTTAAAACCCAGCAGATAGAAGCATGACAGGTAAATAGGCAGAAACAGGAATGTGGACTCTTTGTCTGCTTTTGCCAACAAAGTCCATTGTCCGCATTACTTTATTATATCTAAGGCCTGGATCAATGACACTTATGTGACAGAACAAAGTTCTTTATCCAAGAATTCATTCGCTGACACAACCTCTAAGGACGTGATGGATACGGCAAAATTTCCTCTATCTCTTTCTTAAGAACCAAACCTAAGGGGGAAACCATGAGGTTATCGAACGGTTTCTCTTGAATGGTCTTGCCACCCTGCCTCTATTTTAGTCTCTAAAGCATATTTCAAGTTGCTAGCTGTCCTTCTGTTGTTTGGATCCTATTCCCCTCCCCTGAAAATCCCTCTAATAACCAATCTGCTTCCTCTTTTTGTACCCAGATAAATTGGCCTCCAGCTCCTGAATTTTAATAGGTGTTGATACCACTGTCCCCTATGTGCTTTCCTCAAAACTTTCTTCTTTAATCATTCCCTGCCTTTGGGCATTCGAATTGTTGGTAGTTCTCTGTGCAAGTACTACAGGCATGTTTGAATTTACACTTCTTCTGGAATTTGCAATAACCACTTTGGAAGAGTCAAACTCCTTTTTGGTTGAACCTGAACTGTCGTGGCCCCTAATTATGTTCTCCTGAACTTCTTGTATTTCACTGGTTGTGTCCATATCCCCCCAATTGCTGCTCTGACCAACTTCTGCTCTTTCCCATCTTTCTGTGCTGAGTTATAGTGACAGTCCATAAAATCAAGGTGTTCATGTCCCAGTTCAGACTACTGTTTGTGGGCAGACCCTGGGGGTGGCACCGCAACCCCTCCATAGTGCTTCAAAGCAGTGGCAAATCAACCCACTTTGGCACCTCAACAGGCCTTGAAGCACCCACATGCACACATTCATAACCTGCTACTCCTGTCCCTTCCATCAGGAAGTTTGCTTTGGAGGGGCCAGGAGCAGTAGGCCATGAGTGTACGCTTGTGCATTGGTGTTTCAAGGCCCACTATGGTGCCAAATTGGCTTGTTGCACCTCTGATTTGAAGCATGGTGGAGGGATCGCGGTGCTGCCTCCCCCCAGGTGAGGGAAAAGAAAAGGGGAGATGATAGGTGCCTGTGCTGGGAGGGTAGGACCTTGGCTGCCCAGGGGTGGGTACAGGACTGAGAGTTCGTCTAGGGTAGCTGATGCCCTTGAACTGGCCCTGGTGCTTCCCAAATAGCCATATAAAGATGATATGTCCCCTTTTGGGGTCCTGACCTACAGTTTGGGAACCACTGCAGTAACTGAACCTGTAGGCTTTTATACAGTTTGACTGGCAGATAATCAAGTCCAATCACTTTGTTTTCTTTTGTATACTTCTACGTTTTGTTTATATAGGTTAATGATATTGTTTTTTTCATTCTTACCCTTTCTTGTTCCCCTGATTTGTTGTTGTTATGTCTAATTTTGGATTTTATAATTTGTAATTTGTAATTTAATTGTATAAGTTTTACTGTTCTCTGCTCGAAACCTTTTTTGTAAACCACTTAGATGCCATCCTGATTTGCTGATAGTGGTATAACAAATGTCTAATCAATCAATCAATTACTTACTTGCTTATTTTTTTAAACTTTGGTCAAGATGAATGGCTGTTCAAGAGAGTGAAGAACTTCCTGATCTAATATAGAAATCTATGTAGATCCAACCCATCGTTCCACCTCCTTTGCAGTGGCGTAAAACAGGGGAATATATAAATCTTTTTTACCAGTATATGCCGTGAAACAGGCTGTTTCTGATATGGGTCTACAAATGCTGCACAATAGTGGATCCCGCCCTGAGTTGGGCTGACTTGCAAGTTTCATTCTGGATTCTGTCTTTAACCGCCAGTTTTCTCCTCTTAGTTCTTTGCTTTTTAATCTGCCACTGAAGTAATTTATTGGCTGTATTGCTATTTGAATAAAAATGTCTTCTCATGACTTGCATAGAATGAACAGTGGCTATAGCATCAAGTTCTCCATATACATTTACTAATCACCTTAAAACTGTTTTTTTCTCTATTCCTTCTATACAACTCTTCTAATCTACAGAGTTCCTCCAGCAGAACCTCTTCCCTAGCCTGCCTTTGTTTCTTAAATAAACAAGTAGATGGTTTGTACCACCAGAGTACTATCTTACCATCTCCTATTATACAAACTGAGAGACTTGTAAATAATCCTCCCATGGTCCTATTAACATCTCCTCAAAACTTAGATTTTTGAGCAGGTTCCTCGGAAACTACCCCTTAATTCTCGAGAGAGAAATAAAAATCCGTACTTGAGTTTATTCAGACTCCTCCAGGTGCAGAGATCTCCAGTGTCATGGAATAGGTGCCCAACCCATTTATCCCCTTTTGATTTGTCATCATATTCTCTGATTTATCTATGAAGGTCAAGAAACAGTTAAAGTCCCCTCCTAAACTATGCAGTTATCCAAATGGCATTTCAAACTTTCAAAAAACACCTAAAATAATGTTATCACATTATCTTGGCAGTTGTAAACATTTACCAATGTACCTTTAATATTATTCAGTAGCTCATTTAAAATAAAAAATTGTGCCTCTTTCTCTATAACTTGGATTAGATATGACATAATGTGCTATTTTTAGACCGCAAAATAGCTACTCCTCTTTTATTTGATTTGTAAGATTAAAACAAATCCTGTGAGGGAACCATTCTTTCCCCATTCTGAATGTTCCTTTCTGGATAAATGTGTTTCCTAAGAAAGGCTAAGACTGATTTAGCCCTTCAGAGCTGTCAAAACCCTTTTCCCAGTCGAGCTGATAGAGACCAGGACTGTATCTGCAGTCAAGAAAGCATACGGACAAACACAAAGGATCTCTAAGGGAAAGGGGAATTGTAGAGCTTACAGTAGTAGTTGGTCTTTTATGTGCTGCCATTTTTTTTCTAAAAGGATCATAGAGGTTTTGAATACTCCATGATATAAGCCTCACAATCTCCCAGCTATATTTCCTATGCTGTCTGTAATCTCCTTTATGCAACCTTCCCATCTATGCCCCTTGGGCATTCCTAAATGAGAGTGCACCCAAAAATTCAAAAGTATACTGCCCCATACCAATCTCTCCCATGATCCAAACCCCAAAACACAACCAAAAAAGGGCAGAAAACCCTTCCCCCCACTTGCCACCATCATTTTACCGTGTTTAATGCAAACTTCAGTTTACTTCTTTTGTGTCCCCTGTAAAGTCTGCCAAGAGGGAGGTGCATAGGAGGTGCCAACTCAGAGGGGACTGTATTTTCCACTGTCAATTCAGAAATAACAATTAAGGCTAATTATGTGGTCCCCGTTTACAGTCCATGAGGTAACCTTTCCCCCTCATTGTGGCTTTGATGTGTCCATCTTTTTCCCATCAGTGTCGGTCTCTTATAGATATGGAGGGGTGGGGCGAGGAGGGGGGATTTTCAGCAGCAGTGGCCAGCACACTTAAAGTGCCATTGCCACTTCAACCACTTCAAATTTGCCACAGATATTCAATGCCAGGACCAATTCCGGGCCCCAGCATTGAATATCCGGGTTGCCCAGTTTGCGATTTTACAATCCAGTCAGTGGCAATATTCAGCTGTCCTAACTTTAGCCGGTTAGGGGTAACCCAGCAATAGCTGAATATCGCCACTGCTCGGTTCATCCATGGTACGATCCCTGTTCTTCCCGAAGCGCCCTGATGTTAGCATCATGGCATTTAGCGGCCCAAATTGAGGATATTCAGCGACATTAACCAAGTGGCATTTATGCATTTGCAGGTCTGCAAACCGCATAAATGACTTTGACTATTCCCCCTCCCCCATAGTTTTTTTCCTGCTGCCAGAGACTTTTCTTAGGAGTAGAAGCTTTCTATTCTCAACTTCCTGCTGCAGGCTCTTGCCATTAACTATACTGCCCTTAAGCTTCTCACCAATTTTCAAATTGGTGATGATTTTAACATCATTGTGCTCAAAGATCATTGCAAAGGGAAATCCCATTAATAACAGATCTTGCAGCAATCAAGTCAGCAGACAAAAATGTCTTCTTCTCTCCAAAGTATATTGTCAGAGGCTCTGCATTAAAGTCTGTTTATCTTCATAATAGTGAAGAGAAGTGGAGCAAGGTCTGCCTGAGCGCACTCCCCACACTTCTGTGAGCTCTGTCCAGTTTAACATCTGTCAGTGCTCCCAGGACACAGAAGGCAAACAGATCCTGCATTAAATGGATAACATCCTCCTTGGAACTGGAAGCCTCAGACACAGCAAATCCTTATGTTACAGCGTCTCTGTCCATTTCCAAGATCAGCCTGTCTCTCTCTTCCCTAAGTTCTTTAATGAGAGACCCCAGATTTTTCCGCTTAGTTTGAAAGACACCAGTGGCATTTGTTTGTTCCCCAAGATTGATTTCATTGTGGGTCACATGTTTTCTGTTTTCATCTCTGCTTTCAAGTCCCCGGCTGCTTTGGAAAAGTCCATCCGTATCAATCTAATGTCTTGGAGGATCTCAGCTAGATCTAGTACTACGGCTACAAATTAGCATTTATATAGCGCTACGCATTCAGCACTGTACAGCAATATAAGCGAAAAGACAGTCCCTGCTCGTCAGAGCTTACAATCTAGTCAAGACAACACAGAACAATAGACAGATCGGGAAAACAATTATGGTGACATGGAGCAATAGTTAATTCGGGATAAAGCAAAGTATGGAGAAAACAAAGCATGGCAATTACAATTCAGGCAAAACAAGTATGGCATTTACAGTTTAAGACATGACAAAGGACGGGAGTCGGGTTAGGACAAAGGGTAGAAGTCAGGATCTGAAAGCGACAGTGAAGAGGTGGTTTTTCAACCTGGACTTGAAGAGGGTCAGGGAGGGTGCCTGGCGTATAGACACAGGTAGGTTGTTCCAGGCATACGGTGCAGCAAGGTGAAAGGAGCGAAGTCGGGAGTTAGCGGTGCGAGTGGAAGGTCTAGATAGAAGCAATTTGTTAGAAGAGCGAAGTTCCCGAGAGGGGATGTAGAGAGAGATGAGAGATGAAAGGTAATGAGGGGCTATAGAGTGAATGCATTTATAAGTCAGAAGGAGAAGTTTGAATGGATGCGGAATTGGATAGGGAGCCAGTGAAGCGACTTGAGAAGAGGAGTAATGTGGGCATGGCAAGGCTGGCTAAGATTAGTCGAGCAGCATAATTTTGAATAGATTGAAGGGGAAAGAGATGGCTCACAGAGAGATCTGCTTTTGTTACCGGTAAATCCTGCCCAGCCTCTGACTGAGTTGTGCCGCTGCTTCCACTGTTAGCCTCCATATTAGCAAAGGTTTGAGGCTAAGCTTCAGGGATGCAGCTATATTTTGCTAGCAATGTTGTGTAGCTAGCTTTCCTGGCCAAACATTGAAGAGGTGCTTGCTTTTAGAGCAGGTTCTGACATCTTCACACTTACTCTATAAGCTCTCAATGCACTCACACTTGAAGACCTCGGGGATGATGGTCACATATTACAGAACATAAGAACATAAGATATGTCATACTGGGTCAGACCAAGGTCCATCAAGCCCAGTATTCTGTTTCCAACAGTGGCCAATCTAGGTCATATGTACCTAGCAGTTTCCCCAAGGGACACAGGTTCCGCAATGCTTGTACTGGGTCAAGCATTGATATCCTGGGTCCCTTCTTAATAATGGTTTATGGACCTTTCCTCCAGGAACTTGTCCAAACCTTTTTTAAACCCAGCTACACTAACAGCCTTTACTACATCCTCCGGTAACAAATTCCAGAGTTTGATTACACGTTGAGTGAAAAAATATTTTCTTTTATTAGTCTTAAATAGTTTACCCTGTAGCTTCATTGCATGTCCTCTAGTCTTTCTATATTCTGATAAGGTAAACAATCGATCTACGTTTACCCGTTCCACTCCGTTCATTAATTTATAGACTTCTATCATATCTCCCCTCAGCCGTCTCTTTTCCAGGTTAAAGAGCCCCAACCTTTTTAGCCTTTCTTCATAGGAGTATCCTTCCATCCCCTTTACCATTTTGGTGGCTCTTCTCTGAACCTTTTCTAAAATCGCTATATCCTTTTTAAGATATGGCGACCAGAATTGCACACAATATTCAAGGTGCGGTCTCACCATGGAACGATATAGAGGCATTATAATATCTTTTGTTTTATTTTCCATTCCTTTCCTTATCATACCTAGCATTCTATTTGCTCTCTTGGCCGCAGGCAGGCTGCGTTAGCAAAAATATGTCAATTACTGTAGACCCCACAGTCCTTGATATCTTTCCAAGTCTCACTCATCCCTAAATCAGACTCATCCCTAAATCCTCGGGCTTGCAGTAATGCAGAATCCAATCACCATCGATACTGCATTAATCTTCATCCTTACCTCTGCTGCCCAGGCCCTTTAAAGATGTGTCACTATTAAGCCTTTGACTCTCCCTTACTGTTGGCTTACTACCTCAGTACCTGCTGAGCAATGCAATAGCTCACACATTTCACCAGTGGCCACCTCATTTCACCTCATCTAAGGCAGGGAGATCTCTCAATTGCCCCTGTCACTGTGGTACACTGGACGTCCTTTCTGATTTGCACATTTTCAGTTAGATTTGCAGGGGTGAGTAGGAGAACGTAAGGTCTAAGCAGCTATCTTTGTTTGGTTTGCTGATGTCATCTTCCCTCCACCCCCCCCCCCCCCAATCACACTGATTCTTGCAAAAAATGTTTCGCAACTTTGCCAAGGACTACACATACCAAAAATCTTTCAGGGGTAACCTATCAAGACCAGGCCTCTCAATTAACTGGAGTTGCCCTGTACAGAGAGAGATGCATTTCTTCCAGGATCCCATAGTATCTTCCTCTTCTTTTTGGATTCAGAATTGCAGAGAGGACATTACTTACCTCCTCCTTCTCTGTAGTCTTAGAGCTCTCAGAAGCCTGGAGAATCACACAGATTCCGATTATATTCCAGAGAAATAACCACCTTTTTGGGAGGAATTCCCTACAGGGATCCTCACCACATCCTTTCTCTCAGAATGAATTTCCTTATGATGATATTATCTTACCTAAGGGTCATTCAGTGCATGTTACATTAGATTCCTTTTTGCTTACAAGAGGAATTGATCTAATATTTTGGACTTTTAGGATTGATTTAATAAAGTTTCTTCTGAGTATAAGAACGTGCATATGTTTATGCAACCCTCTTGTAGGCATGTTTCGAGGTTTAGTTTGGGCAGAGCATGGGCTGAGTCACAAACGTCACATATATTTTATAGAATAGGCAGTACTTTACATGTGTATATTTTACACCTTCTCTGGAGCGGATGCAAATGTATGTGTGTACACTGTAGCTGCAATTTCTACATGCCAGGAAGAGCTTGCAAGAAGTGAGTACCTGAGCTAATGGGAGATAAGAGGGCATGCCCAAGCTCACAGAAGTATCAGTGGCAGAGTGGGATCTGAACCCACTTTAAAATGTTGCATGACATACAAAAGATGTGAAAGAAGGGGAGGCAGTCTCAACTGGAGCTGCATTCCAAAGATAATTTGGTTACCCTGTATGGGCTTACAGAGAACCATCTAGAAGTTGACAGGTCGGGTGTTTGCATCTGAAAATATGATTTGGATTTATGGTGAGCTTCGTAAGCTATACAGTGGAGGTTCTACCCAGTTTAATAAGCACTGTAAAAATTAAATCAGCTTCCATATTGTTGGTCTGCATTCCGTTTTTTGAGATTCTAATTGATAGGTACTGATCCAGGAATAACATAAATTACACAGGAGTCTTGGGCCATCTTCTAAGATACTGCAAATTACTTAATATTGCATGGATAATGTAAATAAAATTAAACTTGAAGGACCATTTCCCTCTCTCAAAGGAAATATCATGTTATATGTAACTATGTACTAGATGCTGAACGTTTTACTTGTGCTGTAATTCTGTACGCAATAGCTCAAAATTTTACACTTTTTTATGATTTGTTTCTGTATTGTGCTTTTATTAAGCATCACTAAAAAAACCAATGGGCCCAATATTCAAAGGGCAGTTACACGGTTTACGGCCCTGTAAACTATGTAACTGCCACTGAGAGAGATATTCAGTGGCACTAACCGTGTTGAATATCTGCGGTTATCCCCCTTACACGCCCTGACGCTAACCACTTAGCGTCGGGGCATGTTGGGGGCATTCTGGGGAGAGCCGAGGTGGTGATAAGTGATAGCCAGGCAGCAGTGATATTGCATGCTGCCCAGTCAGCGACCTGCACCTAAAAGATAGATGAGGCAAACCCTTGCCTGTCTTTAAGGCGCAGGAGATTCCAGGCTGCATGCAATATCGCTGCTGCTCAGTTAGCTACTGCAGCTTCTGGCATGTGTGATAAACCCCGGACATTCAATGCTGGGGCCACATATCCAGGGTTAGGAGTTGGTGGGCCCGGCTGTGCGCCGTAGCGGCGCAGAGCCTGCCTAATTGAATATCAGGCTCAATATGCATTATTATTTTGATAAACAAAGCATGCAGAATTTAGCATAATTCAGACCTTTTGACACAGAAGTTTGAATTTTGTTGGCAGAATTCCAGCAGGAGTATTGACTTGTATATTACTACAGATCTGTGATAATCACTCTCTCTTGTTCTTTTCCTTTAGATCTTCAGGGTACTCCAGTAGTGAGCCCTGATGGATTACCTTTGTTTGGTCATGGTAGATCCAGTAAACCTGTAGTGAGTCCACAGGATAAGCCAGTGCTAAGCTTGGGAGGAAAACCTCTTATTGGTCTTGAAGTAGTAAAAACAACTAAACCTCCCACAACCACAAAACCTCCCACAACTACAAGAACTACGACAACTACTACCAGACGTACTACAACAAGTACGACTACCACTCCTGTACCTACAACCACTGAGTCAACAACAGAAGAACTGCTCATGCCAACATGTCCGCCGGGCTCTTACTTGCAGTATGACGAAGAAGGCAATATTATAATAGGGCCTGATGATTTGCCTGATTGCTACACAGAAGGTAATTCTTTTACTTTTTCAAGGGTGGATCTATTAGTAGATACGTCACGCAGTCACAACAATATGCAATCCAGTATTCAGTCAGCGCATTCACTGGCTCAATTTACCAGAAATGCCAGTACCAGCATTTAACTTAATTGCATATTCAGCATTATGTTTTAATTTAGGCCTGCTATTGAGCAGGCCTAAACTAAATATAGAAATTATACATTTAGGAGGTACTTTATTATAAGGAGATGCATAAAGGTGCACACCATCAACACGCAGAAGACATGTATTTTCAATGACTTACATGCATGGATGTGCCTTTGTGCATGTAGGTTTAGGTGCGTGCTATTCTGTAAATACGCATGACAGGCCAACAGTGTCTATGTTCGGTGCGAGTGTGCACAGGGGTAGATTTGGGCAGAGCACGAATTTAAACGCCCAAGTTATAAAATATTATAATTTACGCATGTTCTCTACAAATCTAGGTGCAGGCATTTATACCAAGTCTAAGTTTGGTGTCAGTGATCACGCCTAGATTTGGCATGCGTTTCTCACCACTTCTGTCCCTATTTTATTGTATAAAATAAGCATGAAATATGTCTATTGCAGTACATGTTAACCTAGGTGCGCCTTATAAAATTAAACTCCATGTAGCTGATTGCCACCGATAAATTGATAATTTTTTGGCTTCAGGTTTCATGATGTCCCTAATAAATATGCCTGTGATGCGGTTGTATGCACCGCCCCCATTGTATGCAAATGTATCATGCATATTTATTAGGGACAGCATGAAAACCCGAACCGTGTTTGGCCCACCAGGACCAGAGTTGGGAACCTCTGCTCTAGAGCAGTGGCCAACAGGGGCACAAACACCCATACCCACAGGCTCCACTATCCAATGGCTCATGGAGAGTCAGGCTGTTGGGCCCTGCGCGGAGCAGCATCTACCAATACTAGCACCTGTATATCTTAGCAATACCATCTTTAACTTGGAAACCCGTTCCACATTTATCAAGAGGTTGCTATGATTAATGGCAGATAACAAATCCTACGTTAAACACAATTTGTTGACAGAGATTCATCATAGCAACCTTTCTGATATCTGTGGAGTGTGTTTCAGTGTTTGTTTCTGACAGTGTTTAACACCCCGGGGAAAGACCCTAACAGTATTGAGTACCATAGCAATGCCTGCACTGTGCCCAGGACTAGTGTGGCGGCCAGGGCTGCCAACCACCTCCATCTTTGCACAATGCTGAAATAGGTGTGGGAGTGTGTATATGTCTATCAGGTGTGTTGTGGCTGTCTACACCTTACTGAGCACACAATGCGTGCACTGTTTCCAGTGTTAGCCTGCCAATGTGCATAATGAGGAGCAAGGTACTGTGGGTATGGCCCGGACAGGGCGGCCTGGGCAGGATGCATCTGCACAGGGCATAGGGAAATGGCTGGGACATTGTAGTGCCCGACCACCACCTGCACGGACAGGGTGGTCACAGCATATCATGCTGGGAGGTCACTCTCACCCTAACTGAGCAGTGACCATGGCATGGCTAAGTTCCCCCATGGTGCTATACAGCTCTTCTTTCAAGTGATATCTATGGGTTCCCTTTTCTGGGGTCCAGTCACTGACATACCTGTTTGGTGTGTGTGCTCATATCCCATTTTTGGGTGCACACAGTTCCTCCAGGAACATGTACTAGCTAGCAGACTGTCTGTGGTTAGCATGTGTATGGCTGGAACATCTTGCAGGGTGCAGTGGGTGGAGACTGACTGTGCCCTCTGCTGGTGGATGTCAGATAGTGGTGGGAGGTAGCTGAGCTTTTCCAGGTCTACTGTCTGTCTGCCAGTGCCCTATGTGCTGCGTACAGATCGGCATTGACTGCGGGACTGGGGTTGATGGTCCCCTCTACTGCCACCATTGCAGAGATGTAGACTGTGGATCTGTTGGTGGGAGATCCTGTCCCCCACCCTGACCCACTGAAGGTGGGTTGGGTGGTGCTACATAATCTGCTTTTGGGTCCAAAAACCACCCTTCTCTTATAAAGTGACCATGGCAACCACACAGGATATGCCCTATTCTGGGTGCATCATAGTCCACAAGGGCTAGACCTGACTGGGAAATACAGATGGACACAGGTGTAACCTAGGTGTGTCTGCAGGAACTACCTATCACACTAGCACTGATGGGGACCTGCAGCACAGCCTATCTTAGGCAAGCCAGGTGCTGCGGACCTGGTGCTGAGCTCCCCACGTCACCCTCAGGGTGAGCACAGGAACCACACAATGTCACGGTCTGTAGCTACTCTGTGCCAGTAGCACACACGGTCAGTTCCCCCTACCAGGTTGGGGTGCTATAGATGCGCATACCCCATCTTGTGATCAGATGTAGGCTGCTGATCTGCATATGCAGTGCATCATGTGTACGGGTGGGTATACCCTATCCTGGTAACCACAGCAGACAGTTTGTGTGGTGACCTGCAGTTTTTCTGTAGCCAGCCAGCGGTGTGTTAGTTGCTATAGAGAAGTACATCAGGGGGGGCTGTATAACACACAAAATGTAACAGGTGAGCCCACCAGGACAAGACAGACACGGAGGGCACAATGACACAACACTTCCACACTTCTGTATCACTCCGAATATCGCATCTTGCCCACCTCCCTTAATAAGAGTAAAGATAATGTCCTTCAAAAGAGACAGAATGAATGTCCCAGTATATAGCAATGTTACATGATTAAATGTCGCTTCTGTGTGGATAAGTCGCCTTTACACAACCTCAGACCAGTCAAACTCCCATGATAGCAAGCGCGATAGAGCTGTAGGAAGTAGAAGTTGTAAGATGACTTTCACCACATCATTGCCGACTCCTTATCCTCTAGAAATGAACATAGCTCCCCGGGATCATCAAAGGTCTTGGTCTGGTTATGCAGCATGACTCTCATGCAGGCAGGATATAGTAGTCCAAAACAGGCCTTCAGTTGAACCAAGCATGCACGCAACGCCAAAAGACTCTTTCCCCAATCCACTGTCGCCTTCACAAAGTCCGGGAAGAACAGGAGTTTATGTCCCTGATATTCCAAAGTTGAAAGTGCTTTGGCTGCTCCCATTATTTGCAATACTTGCTGAAAACGCAAAACTTTCAAGATGATTGGACGTGGACGCTTGCCCGTGACCACGGACTGAGTAGGCACTCTGTGGGCGCGCTCAATCTCGAACGGCATAGTGAACTGCAACTTTAACACGCCTGGAATCATGGCCTGCAAAAAGGATACCATGTCATGACCCTCTGCTCCCTCAGGAACTCCTAGTATTATGTTATTCCTCCGAGAGCGATTATTACCGACTTCCACCTCTCTTTGTAATGAACGCATCAACTTGGCCTGCTTCTCAACGGCCTCGAGCCTCTCCCCATGTGACACCACCACATTCTGTACCTTCCCCAAACGAACCGTATTTGACTCCAAAGAAGATCTCAAAGTGTTGATATCTTCCTGCATTGCACATATCAATTCCCCATTAGCTTTGACCAATTCTTTGACTGCCCGAATCTCAGCCAGGATCTCCTGCGAGGTCTCAGGACAATCTCGGATGACGCCATCTTGTGAGGTGAGAGAGGTTCCATCTTGGTTCTCTTTGCACTAGCATTTTGAGATAGTTGCTAATCCAGCCGCGTCTGTTTGGGGCCCGACATATCCAGGATCGAATGGTATCAAAGTAGGTAGGAACTATTTGATTAAAGATTTCAGAAGTCAGGATTCACCAGAGGCAGATCTTGTCAGACAAATCTGATTGATTTCTTTGACTGGGTGACCAGGGAGTTGGACCGAGGGAGAGCTCTAGATGTGGTGTATTTAGATTTCAGTAAAGCCTTTGACACTGTTCCTCACAGGCGACTTATAAACAAACTGAGCACCCTAGGGATGGACCCTAAAGTTACTGCTTGGGTTAGAAATTGGTTGGGTGGGAGGCGACAAAGAGTACAAGTAAATGGAGCTCACTCTGAGGAGAAGGATGTTATCAGTGGTGTGCCCCAGGGATCTGTCCTTGGTCTGATTCTTTTTAACATCTTTGTTAGTGATATAGCGGAAGGGCTGTCGGGTAAGGTTTGCCACTTTGCGGATGATACCAAAATCTGCAATTGAGTAGACACCTAGGAAGGTGTAGATAACATGAGGAGGGATCTAGCTAAGCTTGAAGAATGGTCTAGAATTTGGCAGCTGGGATTTAATGTTAAAAAATGTAAGGTCATGCATTTGGGCTGCAGCAATCCAAGGGAGCAATATAGTATAGGGGGTGAAGTACTTTTGTCCACTAAAGAAGAGCGGGACCTAGGCGTGGTTGTGTCTGATGATCTTAAAGTAGCTAAACAGGTAGAAAAGGCGACGGCAAAAGCTAAAAGGATGCTTGGGTGCATACGGAGAGGAATGGCTAGCAGAAAAACGGAGGTGATAATGCCTCTCTATAAGTCTTTGGTGCAACCTCATTTAGAGTATAGTGTGCAATTCTGGAGACCGCACCGTCAAAAGGATGTGAACAGGATGGAGTCGGTGCAGAGGGTGGCTACTAAAATGCTTAGTAGTCTTCATTATAAAGCATATGAGGACAGACTGAAGGATCTTAATATGTACACCTGAGAGGAAAGGCAGGATAGAGGTGATATGATTGAGATGTTTAAATACCTCCGTGGCATAAATGTTCGGGGAGAGAGCCTCTTTCAATTGAAAGCAAGTTCTGCTACGAGGGGACATGGGATGAGGGTGAAGGGAGATAGATTCAGGAGTGATATGCGGAAATATTTCTTTACGGAAAGATTAGTGGATCCGTGGAATAGTGTCCCAGTGGAGGTGGTAGAGATGAGGACAGTAACTGAATTAAAAAAAACATGGGACAAACACAGAGGATCTCTAAAGGTAAAAAGGGGACTGTTGTAGTTGTTGATATGGAAGGACAGACTAGATAGGCCATGTGGTCTTTTTCTGTCATCATATTTCTATGTTTCTTGTCTTTTGCCCTCTGGAGCACAGCTCTTACACGTCCATCTTGACCAGAAACCAGGCTTCGCCCCCCTCTTCACATTAAATCTTAACTGCCAAGCATTAGACCATTCTTCCAGCTTTTGTAGATCTTTCCTCGTGTTCTGCACTCCCTCAGGGGAGTCCACTCTGTTGCAAATTCTGTTGTCATCTGCGAAAAGACAGATTTTTCCATTCAGCCCTTCAGCAATATCACTCATAAATATATTGAACTGTACCAGTCCCAGGACCGAACCCTGGGGCACACTTCTAATCATCTTCCTTTCATCCGAGTGAGTTCCGTTTACCATCACCTTCTGTCATCTGTCAGTCAACCAATTTCTGATCCAATTTCCTGTCCCCCAGCTGTTGAGTTTATTTATAAGTCTCCTATGAGGAATAGTATCAAAGGCTTTGCTGAAATCTAGGTAGATCATATCCATTGCATGCCCTTGATCTAGTTCTCTGGTCACCCAGTCAAAGAACTCAATCAGATTTGTTTGGCAAGATCATCCTTTGGTAAATCCATGTTGCCTCAGATCATGCAGCCTGTTGGTTTTAAGGAAGTCTATTATTCGCTCTTTCAGGAGCGCCTCCATTACTTTTCCCACCATAGAGGTAAGATGGTACTGGACTGTAGTTTGTCACTTCTTCCAAACTACCACTTTTGTGGAGCGGTACCACATCAGCCCTTCTCCAGTCCGGTGGAACTTCTCCTGTCTCCAAGGATCTATTAAAAACATCCTTTAAAGGCCTGCAAGAACCTCTCTGAGCTCTTTCAGTATCCTGGGATTTATCCCATCTGGTCCCATAGACTTGTCCACTTTCAGTTTTGCCAGGTGTTCTAACACATCATCTTTTGTGAATGGTGTGGTATCTACTCCATTCTATTTGCATATTTGTCAATCACAGGTGGTCCTTCTCCTACCCGAGAAAAGACTTCCCAGAGGGCATTCATGATTGTAGTAGTCTTCATATTTCTCAGAGCGATGGCTTCCGGATATCTGGTAGCGTAGTCCAGTATGATTAAAATATACTTGTTATCTTGGGTGGTTCACTCCAGGGGCCCTACCAGATCCATGGCCACTCTTTCGAATGGGGTTTCAATAATGGGCAAAGGCACTATAGAGGCAGGCTTGACTCTAGTGGGGTTGTGGAATTGCCAAGTGGACATGACTGGCAATACAACTGCACTTGCTTATGGACCCCAGGCTAGAAAAATCAAGCTAAAATACGTTCTAGTGTTTTCTCTACCCCCAGATGTCCCCCTAACAAATGGCTATGTTCTAACAATGCTGTTGATGATAAGGTCAGGGAAGTATCTGTTGTTCTATCTTCTCCCCCTCTAAGGAGCCCTTGGCCACTCTGCATAACAAATCTCCCTTTTGCACAAAATAGGGAAAGGTTTTCCTAGAGGAGTCTCCAATGCCTACTGGAATCTCATCTACAGTACTTCCAAGACCCGCTCTCGAGCATGTTTAAGGGACTCATCTTCTTTCTAAGCCCTCTTGAAGCTCCCTACAGCCTCCTCTCTGGGGGGGGGGGGGGGGGGAGTAATATGTTTGGGTTACTACTGCTGGGACTTGAGCTATCCACAGGGATTTCTTCATTAGGCTCTTTCTCCCTGGACCCCTCTTCTATAGCAGGTTTGGGATTCGTGACATACAGATCTGGGTCTTCTAGGGGGAAATCCTCTGGGAAACTTTCCTAGTTCAACTTAGTGGCATCATTACTTAGCCAGATCCATCTCACCCAGAAGCTTGGGTAGTCTTGGCCGATAACTACTGGGTATGGGAGCCAGGGCAGCACTATGACCTCAAATGTGTCATGCCCTTCCAGAGATTTAAGTGAAACCTGTGCCATTGGATACTGCCTCTGGTCTCAATGCACACAGGCCAATGTTATAGTCTTTGCATAATTGATCTGAAATCGATTTACGGTTCCTTGGCGAATTAGTTCACCAAGGTCTGGAGGTGTGTCCCCTTGAGCTTCACTGGAATCACAAAGTTTGGTGCACCTGGGTGGGAAATGTCCACAAAAGCGCAGGTGTGCGGGGTAGTTAGGGCTGACATCCATTGGTTCCTCCGTACCCAGGGGATATTTCTGGACAAAGTGTCCCCGGGCTCCATACCTAAAACAGGTGAAGGGATCGGGGCTGGGCCATGCCCTTCCCTAGGAGGTGATTTGGGGGTTCAAAACATGGGACCAACATCTGCTCCAGCTTCCCCTTCCATCCTCCCAGGCTAATAGGTGACTTCTACCCCTTCTCACTGTTTGCTCCAAGTTCACCAAAAAGTGATCAGGTTCATCTCCAGCTGTCATTTTAAGTAGCACTTGTGCTGGAGGGTGTAGTTGCAGTCTCCTTAGGGTCTGAGTCAACTGAGCCAGGGTACTTCTGTGTAGCTTCCCTTGCGCTTGATCAAGAGTCTGTATCTGTTGCTGTTGTTGCTGCCTGTCCACCAGGGTGTGTTGAAACTGCCACTGACGTTGTTGCTGCTGCCCTTCTACCAAAATCTGGAGGAGCCGCTCTATTCTAGCTTGTCACTATTCTCTTACAAACACAACCACAGCCTCAGCTCACTCTTCTGCAGCTGAGTTAACTCTGCAGCCTTCCAGCTCTAACAAACTTTTAATGGCCTCTTGTGGCCAAAACAAAATCCTGCATGTCTGGCATTGACTAGAGTTTTCTTAATGCTTCCTAGCTAGGGCGAGGCTAACCCTCTAAGCTCATACAAACAACAACAAAACAAATCCTGATCTTCTGCAGAGAGACACAGCCCTGGAAGTACATGGATTTTCCTTCTGTCAGGCAGCCTCCCATCCAATTGCTGGGCCAATATTTTTGCGAACATTTTGTAGTCATTCCTTAATAAGGAAATGGGGTGGTATGGCATGCATTGCTCAGGGCTCTTACCCTCTTTAGGGATTAAAGTTACACCTACTAAGCACATTGAGGGTGGCAGAACTACTTCTATCCCTTTACGGGGTCATTCTGAGCCGCGAATAGTGTCCATCCCTGCTATTCGACCCCCTCTGCCGACCTTGACTAACTTCCCCGTACGTACAGGGCATTTGTACGGGGAGGCGAGACAGGGGTGGGAAAGGGGCAGGGTGGAGGCGGGGTTAGGGCGGGCAGTGGGCAGTCCGCGTCCCCAGATGTACAGGGCCGATTCGGATGTCAGCCCTGTACGTCCAGGGCCGGCAGACTGAACGGGGAACCTATTCCACCTCTGAGGTGGAATAGGTTCTCCTAGATGGCAGGGGACGGTAGGCCAAGGTAGCTTAAGAGGTAGGAGGGGGCACAGAAGATTCCCCGCAGCCCGACCCTGCCCTTGGGAGGCCAGATCGGGGGTTGGGCTGCAGGGAATGAAAGCAGTGGTTGGCGGCCGGGAATCACAGCTCCTGAATGGAACTGCGGTGTCATGGCAACCTGACACCATGGTGCCGTGGCTCCATTCAGGAGCCTTGACTAAGTTAACCGGGCTAAGGCCTGTACATGCAGGCTGACCGGAATCTGAAGACTAGATCTAATCACCTGTCCCGCATCATTCTTTACCACAACATAATATTCTAAAGCTGGAGCTTCTTCAGCGTCCGTGTTAGCAACCTACTTGGCTTATTACCATACTCAAAGAAACATTTCAACTTCTGTTACTGATCAGGGGGAGTGGGGGGAGGGTTAGGATGCTGATCAGGAGGAATGATGCTTGGGGCTCATATACTTTGACTGTATGAGGTCGCAATAACTGCATCAGAAGATAGTGTGCATGCATTTACCGTACTATTTGCTGATTCATTTATTGCACGGTAAATGTCTTCGCTGTGCAGTAAGTGCAGGGCAGATGTTAGCTGCACTCATAATTATCACACAGACATTTCAGTTACTATGCATTACTTTTGCAACTAATGCATGGTAACTGCAAAACATTAATGCACTTCAGTAAAGCGGCCCCTTTAAATAGCAGTATGATGAGGAAAGCAGTCTTATAATAGGGCCTGATGTTTTACCTGACTGCTACACAGAAGGTATCTCTCTTACATTACAAGGTATGAAAATAAAAGTGAGAAATGTACAAAAGTGTGAAGATGTTTTAGAAGCAGTAGGTGCTAATACTAGCTACTCCTATCAGAGCAAATTTTTTAATCCAGGAATCTCCTGCTCCTTTTTACTTCCTGCTCATTCAGAATATGGAAGCCGGGGCCTTCATTCACATCTATGCAGCACTTTTTTCCCTTGTTTGATACTCTCCCCTCGCCTCTCCCACTCTGGTAATTGCTATGACAGTCCTCAGCTTATGACCATGCACCAGGGCTCCTTCTGGAACCTGCAATCATGAACCCAAAATCCATCCCTCGGGTATCAATTAGTCTTATGCAGTGGCACGACTTCCTCCCCTAGGGGCTGTGAATATTGCTTCTGCAACATCCATGGCCTCAACCAACCCGCAGAGCAAAAATCCAGACTTGGCAATAGAGCCGAGGACCTTCCTATGGCAATGCTCAAAATTTACCACGTTAACCCACTTGGCAGCCAAAGTGGCAACTTTTAAATTAATAATGGGGCTGACAGCATATTTTCAAAGGGAAATCTTGCATGGAGTTTGCTTTTGAAATTTGGTTGGTGGTGAGCAGGGGGGGGGGATTAATACTCAGGTATGTTTATTTATTTATTTGCTACGTTTATACCCGCCCATTGTTACTCCTGTTCTAAAGCAGGTACCAATGCGCATACAGGAAGGAGTCAGAGAGCTTCCAGGGAAAGCCCTATGTATACCCTCTGAGCTAAACCTGCCCCTAGTTTGACAAGGGCAAAATCCCCAGCGCTGCTCATAACGTGCAAATTGTGAAGGATTTTTATTCATTAGCGCTCATTTAATTTGTCAGTGTGCTTTAAAAAATCTTCTGCAAAAATGATTTAATGGGCATTATTACCTACAAACTGACATGCGTAACGTTGATTTACAGGTGTTGAAAAGTTAAAATGTTTAAAAATATTGACCTTTGAGATGTTATGTTTCTGTTGGAATTTGTGCTATTTGAATGACTGTCAGGTCCCTGTTTTGTATCTTAATAAAGCCTTGAATAATAAAAAAAAACATTTTTAAAACGATTGAAATAAACCAAAAATGTCTGAAAATTGGAAAATAGTTTGAAAATGTCCCAAAAATCACACACACATTCTTTCCATGCACATACCTAGTAATTTTGCTGCTAGTGAAATTGCCATTTGTGTGTGGTTAAAGAGCTAGAGATGGATAAAATGAACAAAGTAGGTTCTTATTACTCTAGAGGGTATATAAATGGTTTATGCTGTGTCATATTTCCTCCAACAGAAAATTACTCAGGACTGGACACAGATCTGATGGTTACCACTGGAACTACAGAGGATGTTACGGACCTGGATCTTGAAGGTAAGGAATGCATAGGACAGCTACCGTACTGCTTTCTCCCTTTGGTCCAATGCGGAATGTAAGACTGTCTCTATTCAAGAGTGGTGGTCAGAAAGACCATCCTGTTATGCGTAGTGGGATACTGCATTTCTTCCCGATTGTACGTTGTTGCATTACACTGATGTTAGATGTAAGGTAAAGGAGGGAGCAAACAGAATAAAATATTCATGAAACTGAAGCAAGACTGATCCTTTTAATCTGATCCAAAATGTACTCCTGCTGATCGCTGTGCTGAGTGTTTTTCTTCTCTTACAGTAAAAGTGCACTACAGGACAAAATGATGCCAAAAAGAGCAGAAAAGACTGCAAGTTGTTAGCTTATTGAATTTGGAAGTAGTACATCTATTTTCCTCCTTTAATTTTCTGCAAATTTTGGAAGACAAAAATTCCACAATTTATATGAACAAAAATTTGCTCCAAAAGCACCACAGGACTTTTGTCCAGTCCGTATGTGGCATAAAATGTGTCATCTCTGGCGCATTAAGAATTTTTTTTAATGTAAATTAGCTCAGTTTGTGCAAGTATGAAAACCTGTTGTACAGCAGAGAACTTTTAATTAGATGGACAATGAACTGTCTTGAATTTTGAAAAAGAGAGAATTCTCTCAAATCACATACTGTTAGTTATTCATGCATCATAATTTGTGAAAATCACAACTAGTAGGTTTATAATTCTTGTAATCAGAGCCAGAACAAGGCTATTAAGCACCTTTGGCACACTTTCAAAGTTGTGCCCCATTCCCCTAAGTTGAAGTCGCTAGACCCTCCCTTGAAATTCTGATAATTAAACTCAGCAATCATGATCACCCCAACTCTACAACTTCTAGAATAATCCTTTAAAGTCACATCGTTGGATATCATGGGGGTCATTTTGGAAGCCTTATTTGTGCGTTGGGTGTCCAAAAACAGGCATGGAGACATCTCCAGAATCATTTTAGAAGCCTGCTCTGGGAACATCCAACTCAGAATGGGGTATTCCCAGGAACCTGGACATCCCTGCCTGATCTCAGAAACATCATGGACATCTGGCATTGTATATAAGTTTGGACCTGCACCAGACACAAACAAGCATCTGAAAAGTGCTTGTTTTGGCTGAAAGACATCCAGAGGGTGTAGAGAAGAAAGCACTCCATCATTCCCAGTACTCAGCACAATGTCAATGATAGCAGCAGTGCAATTTGAACCCTGGCTTCCCAGTCCACTACTGCTAACCAATAGGCTATCCTGGACATCCAAGTTGTCAAATATGGTCTGGGGATGTCTATGTACACACCCCACAGATGTTAATATTAAGCTCAATCTATTCCAGGAGTTCAAGGTAAGTTACATTCAGGTACAGTATGCATGTCCCTATCCACAAAGTGTCCACAATGTAAGTTTGTACCTGAGGCAATGGAGGATTAAGTGGCTTGCTCAAGGCCACAAGGAGCACCAGTAGGATTTGAACCCTGGTCTTTCTGGCTGTAGGCTTCTGCCCTAACCACTAGACCACCTCCACTCCTCATGAAATCTGCTTGTGAAATCATGTCTACACCTGGACATGCCTGCTTTTTTTTTTTCAGATGTTCTGGCTTAGACATCCCAAATAGCACTGGGACGTCCAGTCTAATATTCCCCACCACACTTTTAAATATTAAAATTTCTTTCATATGTATATACATAGTGAGAGTAATTTTCTAGCTGGATGCCTATGTGGAAATTCTAAAAAAGGTGCCTATTTTATAAAGGCAACATAGGTACCCATGTGTCTTTTATAAAATATGCACCTAGAGCCTGCCGCAGTAGTACACAAATTCACCCACACAGATTTACAGCTGCTCCAAAAATGGCATTGATTTATGTGTGTATTGTATGCATGTACTTGTGCATTTAATTAAGTATGTGCATACATTGCAGCTTCACCCAAACTGCACCCCCTCAAGAATGCCTATGTACTGTACAGATCACTTAAAAGTAGCCACGCTCTTTCTGTGCACCTCCTTTTTACTTTCACATACCCCTGAGCAATTATAAGAGCTCTTTTCCGTGTGTAAAACAGGTTTTACATGTGGAATAAGGTTTATAAAATTACTCCTAATGAGGGCAATTTTCAAAAGCCATTTACCTTTTTAAATGGGTTATTTGAAAATTGTCTACAATCTCTGTTAGTAAAAGTATGCGATGATGGTTCTTTGAGTTTGTGTTATTATTGTTTTGTTCTCCGAGTACAAGTTGGATAATGTCCTCATGTATGGGTGAGGTCAGTGATGAAGCCCTTCACTTGAAATCTTGCCCAGTTTCTCCTGGAAGTTTTTGTAGTGACCTGAGCATGCCCACGTGTCTGTTTCCATCTGCTGCTGCTATGCCTGATCTCAGTTTTTATTTTTCCATGGAGCCCTGTGGAAGTGTGGATCCCATGCTCTGTCTCTTACTTTGATTTTTGGCTGTTCAAGCCTATTTTTGTTTTCTTAAATGTGTTTCTGCCTTCTGCCGCTACCACGTTTTTCATCCTTTTAGGTCCGGGAGATACTTTCATCATTGAGTTGTGTTATTTCACTTTGGCTATTTTTCTTTTTCTGGACTCCATGTTCCAGAAACTCACCAGTAGGATTAAGAAATGTTCCAGATACAACAGGACCATGTCCATCATGGACCCACACAATTGATGCCTGCAGTGTTTGAGGCCTTACCATGAACCTTCTTGTTGTCTTTTGTGTTCACAGAGAACAGAGATAGTGCAAATGAATTTTTGGCACAGATAAATTCAGTTCATTGATGCATACATCAGCAGCAGCATCCTCATGTCCCAGGAGCTGCACTAGACATCGGTGGTGCATCGACATTGAGGAGTCATCAAGCTCATTGGAGTCAAGCATCAACAGGTTGTTCAGGGATAGGTTATCCACTGGTTCCTTCCTAAGGAAGATCAAAGGATTCATCCTTGACTTCATTAGTCTCAAGGACTTGAAACACCAAGCACCAGACAAAAGTCGAGGTACATCGGCATTGCAGTTCATCAGAGTGTGATGTCCTGAGCATCAAGGTATTAAAGGAATGGGTATCCTCAAAGCAAACTTTATATGAGGAATGATTATCATTTTCGGTACCCAAGGGGTCATGAAAGTCTCAAAGGGGCTGGGACTAGCCTGCTGATACTCCCCAACAGATCCCGCGGACTTCGAATGAATCTCTGTGGCCCCTCCATTTTTGTCAATGGCAGCCTTCGAGGAGCGTCTCCTGAAGAGCTTCGAGGACAGGATGGGGTGTTCTTTGCATGGCACAAGACAGGGACGTTGAATGTTTTTAAGCCAGTGCATCAAGGCATTAAACTGATTCTTGAGACTCATTGTCTGCAAGATATTCACCATCATTGAGACCTCAGAGGGCCTCAATAGGGTGACTGCCTGACTGTTTTCTATTTCTAGTGCATCGGGCTGAATGCTCTCCGAGGCATTGGATGAAGCCAGTGCACCAACTTTCTTGCTGTGTAGTTGGTGGTGGAATCAGCGATGTGCTGAATAAAGAGCTCAAAGAACCATTCCTCCTCACCACCTGCCGCCTTTGATGTTGATGCTTCCAAGCTTGCATGTTGGCCACCAGAATTAACTCTTATATGTTATACATGGGCATGTTTCTGAAGGATGTCACCAGTGATCTGGAGTCATTTGCCCCCCCATACCGCCTGAGGATAAGAGGAGTGCCTTCCAGATACTCATCAAACAGGGCCAAAACATTTCTAAGTTTCTTACCAGGGCTTCTTTTCATGCCTTTGAATCCACCAGCAGAGCTTCAGCAGTCTGCATTGGGGCTTGCAGGATGGCCTGGTTGCAGACATCAGACCTCAAGCAATGGGTCCAGATTGAACTGGCCAATATCCCATGTATTGGAGAAAACCTTTTTGGCAAAGATTGGAGGGAAAAAGCAGGCGAGATTGAGACAGATGATTTCACCTTAAAATGCCTTTCCAGGAAAACAGCTAACCCATCTAAAAGGAATGCTCTTCCCAAGAAATCTTTCTGTTCTAAGAAGAAGAGATACTATCCTTCTTACCCGCCTTCTGATGTCTATCACCCTCAGCAACCTTAACAGAGACAGCAGGGCTCTCTCCAACCCAAGAGGTCTAAGACTCTTAAGCCCCAACCAGCTGCACAGGCACAACCTCCACCTGGTTTTTGACTCCTTCCTAGACAGCATTGCCAATCTACCCCTGGAAGTCCCCCAGCCCCTCCACATAGCAGGCAGACCTTGTCACTATGCCCACAGGTGGCATCTCATAACATCAGAGCAGTGGACACTCCAGATTGTCCAAAGCTTCACTTTGAAACCTTACCCTGCACCAGCTTCACAGGGGATTATCCCACACAATCTTTTAAAAGCACTCTCTTAAAAAAAGAGGTGGCCACCCTGTTGTCCCAGGGTGCCATAGAAAGAACTCCTCCCCCTCAAGAAAGGATGGGCTTCTACTCTCCATATTTTCTCATTCCAAAAAAAACAGGAGGATTCAGGCTCATCTGGGATCTCAGAGATCTAAACAAGCTCATGGTCTGAGAAAAATTCAAAATGATTTCCCTAGGAACGCTTCTACCATACCTCCAGAGCCACAATTGGTTATGTTCTCCAGAACTAAAAGACATCTACATGCATTTACTGATCTGTCCCTCACACAGACAGTATCTGCACTTCATGTTTCAGAGAAACCATTATCAATACCGGGTTCTCCCCTTCGGTCTAACCTCTGTTCTAAGGGTCTTCACAAAATACTTGGCAGTAGTCACTGCCTACCTATGCACCTTGGGAATATTTGTCTATCTCCAGGAACAAGCAGGAATGTAGTCATCACATATGGGTATCGTCTGTACCGACGGAGCCTGCGCGGGAACGCTCCCCAGCGTCCAATTAGAAAGCTTTTGGGAGCATCCCACAGCGCCTGCGTGCTGCCTTCCCGCCTTTCCCAACTGCCTCTCTCCAGTTCTTCTTTTTTCCGTGGAGCCAGCAGGTCATTGTTCCTGTCACTGCAGAAGAATTCTTCTTTATTTCTTTCTTTTTTGTGGTCGCGTCTGCCTTCCTCGACGCTTTACCGGTACCGCCGGTTATTTCTTCTTATTTTCTGTCTTTAAAAAAAAAAAAAATATATATATACTAGGACTTTTTCCTATTTTTTCCCAGGTGCACGTGCCTTTTTGGGCCTTAGGCCCAAAACGTTTTCCTACAATGGAGAAACCTGCTTGAGGTTTCAAAAAGTGCACCAAGTGTGGCGGTACCATTTCCGTCACCGACACCCATGAATGGTGTCTAAAATGTTTAGGTCCTGACCACTCCATCACGGATTGTATGTCCTGTGCCATGATGTCTAAAAGAGGTCGGCAGAACCGAGCTGCTAAGCTCAGTACCCTGTTTCCCTCTGATGCAGCTTCGGTGGCATCGACGTCTTCCAGGGCTTCCTCTTCCTCCCGTGGATCTCAGGTAACTAAACATAAGTCCAGCTGGTCCTCAAAGGGTAGATCTCCTTCTAAGCATCGAGATGCCTCTAGCGTTGCCCTTGAGGATTCTACACCGGCAAAATTGCCCTGGTGGGAGGCTTCGGTTTCCAAAGCATTATCGGGGCTCCAGGATGTTCTCGAGGCCTCGACCTCGGCAGAACTACTGGTGCCATGCTCTGGGGTACCAGCGGTCTTCTCCGGTACCGACATCCCGGCATCGGCAGCATCAATAAACCAGAGAGTCCTGGCTATTGAGCACAGTCTGGCAGCTCTCCTTGCGGCATCGATGCCCTCAGAACCGCGACAGACAATCCGGCCGGCACCGGCCCGGCATCAGTATCGGTACCGGTACCGATAGCATTGACATCGGCATCAGTGTCTGCTTTGCCGGTACTCAGTCATCCGATGCCCTCGGGTATCGATACCTCGGTACCGATTACTCCCAGTACCGACTTCGGTCGGTACGGGTTTCAGGCTCTTCAGGAGCATCCGGACAGATGGTATTTCGAGTCCTCAGAAGAATTTGAGGATTCTGACAGTTCTGTCGATGCAGGAATGCTTCTCCCAGAGGAGCCCTCCTCCCCTAAGCACAGGATGTCTCCTCCAGAGGATATTTCCTTCCAGGATTTTATCAGGGAGGTGGCTCGGGGTCTGTCCATTACTGTGGCCCCTGAAACAGAGCCAAGAGCTAAGGAGTTGGAAATTTTACAATATCCCAAAACTTCTAAGGAGGCAGCTACCTTGCCCATTCATGAGATTTAATCAGCAATTAACAGATACCATTCACCAAGTTAAACAAAACCATCACAAAACAAAAATCCTGGGTAACCAATAGCCCGTGTTTTCAAAAAGAACATGCAGCAATTAATTAATTTTTTTGTCGGAGGGGCCAACCAAGCAGAAGGAAGCACACCTTGTGCCGTTGTGGCCCGTCCATTTTATTAAGTAAGACGTGAATCTTAAATTTTATAAAAAAGCACTAAAATGCGTTACTTAGCTGAGTCAACTTACAGCCTTTCTGATATTGACTCAGCTAAGTAACGCATTTTAGTGCTTTTTTATAAAATTTAAGATTCACGTCTTACTTAATAAAATGGACGGGCCACAACGGCACAAGGTGTGCTTCCTTCTGCTTGGTTGGCCCCTCCGACAAAAAATTTAATTAATTGCTGCATGTTCTTTTTGAAAACACGGGCTATTGGTTATCCACATTCATGAGATTTTGCATGATCTCATGTTAAGGATGTGGGAGACACCTCTTACCACCTCTCCTCATTCTCGCAGACTGGATACTCTGTATCGAGTCCCTCCTTGTCCTGGTTTCCAGAAAACTCAGCTTCCTCACCACTCTATTGTAGTGGAATCAGCTATGAGAAGGATTAAGAGTGCAAAGAGGCATGCCTCTAATCCTACAGGACGTGAGTGCAGAACCCTGGATGCTTTTGGACGTCGTGTCTTCCAAGCTTCCATGCTTTCTGCCAGGATCAGTTCCTATAGTCTTTCCATGGGAATGTTCGTGAAGGAGGTCACAGATGATTTAGAGGCCTTGAGTCCTATTCTTCCTGAGGATAGAAGACAGAATTTTCTTACATTGGTCAAACATGCCCAAGATGTTTCTAAATTTGTCAACCGTGCAGCCTTTGACTGCTTTGAGTGCATAAGCAGAACTTCTGCCATTGCCATAGGCGCACGTAGAATTGCTTGGCTCCAGGCATCTGATCTGGAGCTCTGGGTACAAGACAAATTGGGAAATATCCCTTGAACTGGTGAGAACCTGTTTGGTAGAGATTGGCAGGAAAAGGCCAATGAGTTGGATGCTGAGAACTCTACCTTGGATAGATTATCCAAGTCCACAGCTGATCCTGCTAGAAAGAAATCGTTCAAGAAGCCATTCTTTTCTAAGAAGAAAAGATATTATCCTGCTTATGCTCAGCAGGGACGTTCTGCAGGTCAGCTTGTCAGGAAAGGTCAGCAACCACCCAAGCAGAAGAAAGCAAAGACTGCTAAGCGTCAACCGTCTCAGCAGTCTCAGCCTCCACAAGGTCTTTGACTTTTAGCTAGAGAACTTAGCCTTCCTGGCTCTCGTGGGACCAGAGCCTTCCACCATTCCAGGAAGGTTATGTCACTTTGCCCCAAGATGGGGGCAGATAACAGCAGAGCATTGGACACTTTCCATCATAAAGGAGGGGTACAGGCTTCATTTATCAAGCATGCCCCCTGCCACAGTAATAAGGCAGTTCAATTCTCCGACACCTCTCATCAACCTGTTAGGTCAGGAGGTCACTATCCTTCTTGCCCAAGGGGCAATAGAAGAAGTACCCATTCCTCATCAGGGTACGGGGTTTTATTCCCCCTATTTCCTTATCCCAATGAAAACGGGGGGATACAGACCTATCTTGGACCTCAGAGAATTGAACAGATTCCTTGTCAAAGAGAAATTCAAGATGATTTCTCTCGGAACTCTGTTGCCATACCTTCAGAGTCAGGATTGGCTTTGTTCTCTAGATCTCAAGGATGCGTACACCAATGTTCTCATCCATCCAACTCACAGAAAGTTCCTTCGGTTCCTTTTTCAGGGAAAGCACTACCAATACAGGGTGCTTCCTTTTGGCCTGGCCTCAGCACCAAGGATGTTCACGATATTCGTCTTCCCCTACTTAGACGACTGGATCATTCGAGCCCCTACAGAGTCACAGGCCAGGACTTCTCTATCCTGCACAATGCGTATCCTTCAGTATTTGGATCTGGTAATAAACATCCCAAAATCCAGTCTAACTCCCACTCAGTCTTTGGAGTTCATAGGAGCTTTACTGGATACCAGAAAGGCAAGGGCCTACCTCCCCCAGGCCCATTGTCTTTGCATGGTGCAGTTAGCTCCTCAAGCGATGCTAAAATCTCATCTCACTGCTCGAGAAATGTTACAACTACTAGGCCACATGGCATCCACCGTGCATGTGGTGCCCTATGCTCGCCTCCATATGAGGGCAGCCCAGTGGACTTTATCCACTCAATGGACCCAGGCATCAGGATGCCTTTCAGACAAAATAGCAAACATAAGTCACCTTATTTTGTCCCTCCAGTGGTGGAAGTCCACTCAAAACCTGTTGCTGGGGTCCCCTTTTCAACAAACTTTACCCCAAGCAACTCTCACAACAGATGCTTCTCCGATGGTTTGGGGAGCTCATCTGCAAGACCTCTCCACCCAAGGCACCTGGTCTCCACAGGAGACTCATCTACATATCAATCTCTTGGAACTCAGAGCAATCTTCCTTGCTCTTCGAGTGTTCCATACCCTGCTCAGCTACAAGACAGTCCTCATTCATACGGACAATCAAGTAGCCATGTTCTTTGTGAACAAGCAGGGGGGAACAGGCTCTCTGTCGCTTTGCAACGAAGCTTTGCGACTATGGGCCCTCACCAGAGAGCATCAGATTCATCTCCTGGCAGTGTATCTTCCAGGCATACAAAACTCTTGGGCAGACAGACTCAGTCGAGTTCTGCTTCCACACGAGTGGTCTCTGCATGCAGACCAGGTGACCAAGATTTTTCAAATTTGGGGAACCCCGGACATAGACCTCTTTGCAAGTCCATGGAATGCCAAACTTCCCCGGTTCTGTTCCAGAATTCCGGCTCAGGGGGCTCAAGCCAGAGATGCTTTCCTCCTTTACTGGGGTCAAGACTTCCTGTATGCCTTTCCACCCATTCCCCTAATTCCCAAAACCCTGTTCAAGCTTCAGAGAGACAGAGGCCATATGATTCTCATAGCTCCACATTGGCCATGGCAAGTGTGGTACCCTCTGCTTCTACATCTCTCTTAACCTCCCTCCCTGGAGTTAGGGTCTGCTCCAGATCTCCTATCTCAGGAGGACGGAATGTTATGGCATCCCAATCCCCAGTCTCTGCATCTCAGGGCTTGGTTGCTGAAGGCCTAGATCTCCATGATCTTAATCTCCCTCAGCAAGTAAAAGATATTCTTTTTGCTTCCAGGAAACCTTCCACAAGACGCTCTTATGCTTTCAAGTGGAAAAGGTTTACCATATGGTGTTCGCAGAAGGGTCTTAACCCCCTTGCGATACCTCTGGAATCATTGCTGGAATATCTCCTTCATTTATCCAATGCAGGACTTAAGACTAACTCAGTAAGGGTCCATTTGAGTGCTATTACAGCTTCCTTTAAGCCTCTAAATGGACAGCCTATTTCCTCTCATCCTCTTATAGCAAGATTTATGAGAGGCCTTCTTCTAACTAAGCCTCCCCTTAGGCCACCACAGGTGGCATGGGACTTAAACCTGGTTCTTGGGCAGCTCATGAAGCCACCCTTCAAACCTTTAGCTACTACCTCCTTAAAATTCCTTTCTTGGAAGGTTATCTTTCTTATTGCAATCACATCAGCACGTCGCATTAGTGAGTTGCAAGCGCTAGTAGCTAATCCACCTTATACAAGGTTCTATCATGACAAGGTAGTCCTTAGGACTCATCCACACTTTATGCCAAAGGTGGTCTCACCTTTTCATCTGAACCAAGCGGTCTACCTACCTGTGTTTTTTCCAAGGCCTCATGCATCAAATGCAGAGAGGAATCTTCATACCTTGGACTGTAAAAGAGCTTTAGCCTTTTACTTACAAAGAACACAGCAACATAGAAAGTCCTCTCAACTCTTTGTTGCTTTTGATCCTTCTCATTTGGGACTTCCAGTCTCCAAGAGAACACTATCTAACTGGATTTCTCAGTGTATTTCCTTCGCCTATCAGAGTAAGAACCTTTCTCTGGAGGGCCATGTCACAGCTCACAATGTGAGAGCCATGGCAGCCTCAATGGCTCATCTGCACTCTGTGTCTATCGGCGACATCTGTCGAGCAGCCACTTGGGCCTTGGTTCATACCTTCACAGCCCATTACTGCTTGGACAAGGACTCCCGCCGGGATGCCTTGTTTGGTCTGGCTGTTCTCCAACACCTGTTCCATACCTAATCAACTCCTACCCACCATCCCTGGTAGGATGCCAGAAATCCATGGGGGGAAGTGGAGCCCTTCTCAGGGACACACAACTTCTGGGGTCTCTCCCTGGCATCTAAAGCTAGGGAGTCCCCATATGTGATGACTACATTCCTGCTTGTTCCTGGAGATAGCATAGTTACTCACCTGTAACAGGTGATCTCCGGGAACAGCAGTCCTCACAACCCACCCACCTCCCCTAGGAGTTGTATCTCTCTATCTATCTCTTTCCCTTTTCCTCTCTCTCTCTTTGTCTCAGCTTTAAAACTCAACTGGAGAGAGGCAGTTGGGAAAGGCGGGAAGGCAGCACGCAGGCGCTGTGGGATGCTCCCAAAAGCTTTCTAATTGGACGCTGGGGAGCGTTCCCGCGCAGGCTCCTTCGGTACCAACGATACACATATGTGAGGACTAAATTCCTGCTGTTCCCGGAGATCACCTGTTACAGGTGAGTAACTATGCTTTCCTTACTTAGATGATTGGTTGGTCAAGGGAGAATCCCCTCGAGAGGTAGGACTCTCTCTTCATCGCACCATGACAATGCTCCAACGCCTGGGCTTTGTCATAAATTTCCCAAAGTCTCTCCTCGCTCCAACCCAATGACTTGAGTTCAAAAGAAGAGTGTAACCTGGATGTGATTGTGTTTTATGATTCTAAATTAGCTAAATAAGTAGAAAAGGTGACATTGAAATCTAGAAGGATGCTTGTGTGCATAGGGAGAGGAATGGCCAGCAGAAAAAAGGAGGTGATAGTGTCTCTATATAAGTCTTTGGTGCGACCTCATTTGGAGTATTGTGTGCAATTCTGGAGACCACACCTTTCAAAAGATATAAACAGATTGGAGTCAGTGCAGAAGGTGGCTACTAAAATGGTTAGTGGTCTTTGTTATAAAGCATATGAGTGCATACTTAAGGATGTTAATATGCATACTTTAGAGGAAAGATGAGACAGAGGAAATATGATAGAGACATTTAAATGCCTCTGTGGCATAAATGCACAGAAAGAGAGCCTCTTTTTATTGAAAGCAAGCTCTGCTACAAGGGCAAATAGGATGAGGGTGAAAGGGGATAGACAGGAGTAATATGCGGAAATATTTCTTTAAGGAAAGAGTGGTAGATGCATGGAAATAGTTTCCCAATGGAGATGGTAGAGATGAGGACAATATCTGAATTCAAAAAAGCATGGGGCAAACACAGAGGATCTCTAAAGGAAAAAAGGGGACTATTGTAGTAGTTGATATGGAAGGGCAAACTAGATAGGCCATGTGGTCTTTTACTACTGTCATGTTTCTCTGTTTCTATTAGAGCACTCTTAGACGCTCAACAGGCTCGAGCCTTCCTCCGACAAGATCGCTGTGTCCGCCTCACTGAGCTGGCAAAGGGGGTGCAAAATCAAAGCCGAGTAACAGTTCGAGAGATGCTACAACTCTTAGGACACATGATCTCCATGGTCCATGCCATCCCCTACTCTCGCTTACACATGCGACAAGTGCAATGGACTCTGTCTTCTCAATAGATGCAAGTGAAGGGGTATCTCAGAGACAAGATCCACATCACTCCTCAACTGATCAAGTCCATTCAGTGGTGATGTTTCCCACCAAACCTACTCGTCGGGTCACTTTTTCAGATGCCTCCACCTCGTTGTACCCTGATGACAGATGCTTCCAAGCTTGGTTGGGGAGTGCATCTGAATGACCTAACCACACAGGGACTGTGGACACAACAGGAATCTGCCCTGCAGATCAACCTGCTAGAACTATGGGCACAGAAAAATGCTCTTCAGGTTTTTCAACCCCAACTTTCGGGGCAACCTGTTCTAGTCAGGACAGACAACCAAGTTGCCATATTCTACGTAAACAAACAGGGGGGAATGGGGCCACATCCCCTCTGCAAGGAAATGATTTGCCTGTAATCCTTTTCCATCTCTCACCGCATTCATATCAGTGCAGTGTACCTCCTGGGCAAACTCAATGTCCTAATGGACAGGCTAAGCCATATCCTTCGTTCACACGAATGGACCTTACATTGGGATACAGCTGCTTGGATCTTCCAGACGTGGGGAACAGTACTTGTAGATCTTTTTGCTACTCCGCAAAATACACAGCTTCCACTCTTCTGCTCCAGGGTTCCATCATTGCACCGACAGGCCCCAGATGCCTACCTTCTACATTGGAGACAGAGACTGCTCTCCACATTCCCACCCATCCCCTTTCCTCTGCTTCTTCACCTTGCGCAGACTCAACCTCTCAGCCTGGGTTGTGCACTTGAACTCCTCTCTTAGGACCACGGGATGGTCCTCCATCCCAATCTTCACTCCTTACGCCTTACAGCATAGCTGCTGAAAGGCTAGTGTTCACTGACCTCGACCTGCCACAGGCTGTCAAAGATGTCCTTCTTGCATCATGTAAAGATTCCACCAGGTGATCTTATGCCTTCAAGTGGCGTAGATTTGCCCTCTGGTGCTCCCCAAAGGCATTGACCCCCTTTCTTGCCCGGTGGAGTCCCTTCTACAATATATCCTCCACTTATCCTTAAAGGGTCTTAAAACCAACTCAGTGAGAGTTCACCTTAGTTCCACTGCGGCATCTCACAGACCTTAGTAGCATGCTTCATGCGGGGTCTCCTGTTTTCCAAGCCACCCATTAAGCTGCCTCCAGTGGCCTGGGATATGAATGTGGTTCTGGCGCAACTTCTAAAGCCAGCTTTCGGATCTTTAGCCACCACATTGAAGTTTCTATCTTGGAAGGTCATCTTTCTTATTGCCCTCACTTCAGCTCGCCACATCAGTGAGCTGCAAGCTCTAGTGGAGGATCCTCCCTATACTTTGTTCCACCATGACAAGGTGGTTCTCTGTACCCATCCATGCTTCCTCTCGAAGGTGGGTTCCTCTTTCTGTCTAAACCAGTTGGTAATTCTCCCAATTTTCTTCCCTAGACCTCATGCATCTCGGGCTGAAGCAGCACTACACACCTTAGACTGCAAGCGAACTCTGACCTACTACTTGGATAGAACTAAAAATCCTCTCAGTTATTCATTTCCTTTCATCTTAGTCACCTTGGTGTACTGGTGACGGAATGTACTCTATCTAGATGGTTAGCAGATTGCATTTTTTTTGCTTATGCACAAGCAAGACTCTCTTTTGAGAATCATGTCACCAGAGCTGGCCCAGCCTCACTGCCCCCCTCCCCACTGCTGACACTCTTCCTGATGATGCTGCCCTCACCAGCTGATGCCCCCCTATTATTTATTTATTTAACAAACTTTTATATACCGCAACCTTCCAGTGATCAGGTGCGGTTTACATATAACAGTTAGGGGAACAGAAGGACATTTCTGTTTTTACATTGAACATATCGTGAACTATATACATTAACAATTAAAACTTTTAACTTTTAACTTTGGAGAACTATGTACATTTAACTATATACAGATGGCAGGAATGAGGTCAACAGCGAAGGTAGTTATATCAAGGACAGTGTCAAAAGGTCATAATATCATAAGACAGTTATGATGTTAGTTTCTATGTGTATATAGGTTATCCCTTCTCATTTTGGTATTGGGAGTTTGCTAGTGGGCCGTAGTGAGAGATAAAGAGGTGGGTTTTTAATGTTTTACGTAGGGTTTTAAGGTCAGTTGAGGCTCTGATTTCTTCTGGTAGTGAATTCCAGAGTATAGGTGCAGCGTGGAAGAATGCTTTTCTATCTGACGCTACCCTCCCTCAGCTGCCACCACCACCACAACCCCCCCAGCTGCCACTGATTCCATCTTGGGACTGTCAGCAGCAGCAGTATTTCCAAAAATGGCGGCTTTTTGTCGCCACTTTTGGAAATACTGCCTCTGCCTGCCTTCCCCCCCAAACAGAATTGGCAACAGCTGGGGGGGGTGGGGCGGTGCAGCCGTCCATGTGTGCCGCCACTGCCACCGTCCAGCCGGGCCAGCCGCCTAGCTCGCCTAGTGGACGAGCAGGCCCTGCATTTCACTACTCATAATGTGCGGGCTATGGCAACCTCCATAGCCAATCTCTGTTCAATATCCATTGAGGACATCTGACGGCCAACTACCTAGTCCTCCATTCATACTTTTGCTGCACACTACTGTCTGGATGGAGACTCCAGGCAGGATGCTGTCTTTGGCCAAGCTGTATTCTAGCATCTCTTTTGGACTTAAACTCAACTCCTACCCACCATCCTGGACTTCTACAAGATACCAGACTATTCTTGGGGGAGTATCACCTCCTGAAATCGAGTTCAATGTCCCACAACTCTTCCAGACTCTTCAGCTAGAAGTTTTTTTATCTCAGGGATCGCACTTCTCTCCCCCCCCCCCCCCCCATACCAGTCTGGTACCTAGAAGCTAATGAGTCCAATATGTTGCATTCCTGCTTGTTCCTGGAGATAGCGTAGTTACTCACCTATAATGGATATTCTCCGGGGACAGCAGGAATTAATCCTCACATATGGGTGACATCAGCGCCAACGGAGCCCACACAGAGGCATCGCCCCAGCTTTCAAAGAAAGCCTTTGGGAGATGCACAATGCATGTGTTGTCCCCTTCCCACCCAAGGGTGCCATCTTGCCTCAGTCTAATGACATAGCTAAGATGGCAGAAATAAAATACAGTAAAGAAGCAACTCCAAGGGGAGGAGGGAGGGTTGTGAGGTACTGATTCCTGCTGTCCCTGGAGAATATCTGTTACAGGTGAGTAACTACGCTTTCTCCGGGAACAAGCAGGAAGTCAGTCCTCACATATGGGACTCCCTAGCTACAGGCTACCGGAAACCTGTAAAAATGCCACGGCGACCTGCAAAGGGTGAACCGTGGGCTGCAGCAGTTGAGTCCCACTGAGAGACTCTCGCAAGACCCAAGTGCCCAGCAGGGCACCAGCATTCTGGTAGCCTGAACACAGAAGGATCAGAGGGCAGGAGTTGCCTACACCCCAAATAGATTATAGAGTACAGCCTGGCCAAAGGCACTGTCCCATCGGTACTCCCTCTCTAGCCATTAGTGAGCTGTGAAGGTATGGACCAAAGACCAGGTGACTGCCTGGCAGATTTCCTCACAGGTACAGAAAGCAGATTTGCCATGGAAGTAGCCATGGCCCTGACCTGGTGTGCCGTGACTTGCTGGTCTAGTGGGGTCCTAGCCTGCTAATAGGCGAGGGCAATACAGTCATCACCCAAGTGAGCAAGGTTCACTTAGTCACTGGGAGCCCTAGTCAACTGGGGTCATAGGAGATGAAAAGCTGAGGGACTTTGCAGTGGCCCTAGGTCCATTGCAGATAGAAAGGCAGGGCTGTTTTACAATCCAAAGTATGGAGGACTGTCTCCGCCTTGCTGGCATGAGGCCTCGGAATGAAGGTGGGGAGCACCACCTCCTGATTGAGGTGGAAGGGGGACACCACCTTCAGCAGAAACTTGGCGTGTGTGTGGAGTACCATCCTATTCTTGTAGAACCTCTTGTAGGGAGGCTCTGCCATCAGAGCCTGGAGCTCGCTGACCCTGCGAACTGATGTGAGTACCACGAGAAAGTCAACCTTCCAGGAGAGGTACTGCAAATAGCAGGTAGCCAAAGGTTCAAACGGCGGCTTAGTGAGCTGTGAGAGCACCACGTTGAGATCCCACTCAGCCATCGGTGGGCGGACGGGGGTTTGGATAGCATAAGGCCCCGCAGGAACTGAGATACAAAGGGCTGAGCCAAGAGGGGTTTTCCCTCAATGGAATGGTGGTGCACTGCAATAGTGCTCATGTGCATTCTAAGTTGGACTTCAGTCCCACCTGTGACAGGTGGAGTAGGTACTGGAGTACCGTCTGTACTGAGCAGCGGGTTTGCCCGCCTCTCAGTGCACCAGATCGAGAACCAACACCAGTTAATTGCATATGCCCTTCTCGAGGAGGCCTTGCAGGAGGCCAGAAGGACCTCCTCTACATCCTGTAGGAGATTGAAGGGAGCTAACACTACTCTTTCAGCAGCCAAGCTGTGAGTGACAGAGACTCCAGGTTGGGGTGCAGGAGAGAGCCCTACTCTTGTGAGAGTAAGTCTGAGGTGTGGCCCAGGGGAATCGACAACACTGCTGACTGGTAAAGAAGCAGTGGGAACCAAGGCTACCTGGGACACTTGGGGGGGGGGGTTATCAGTATCAGTGATGCCCTGTCACGCTGGACCTTGAAGAGGGTCTTGGCGACGAATGGTGTTGGCGAGAAGGCGTAAAAGAGGCCTTCCATCCATGGGAAGAGGAACGTGTCCACAGTCACCCGGGATGGGCGCGGCTGATGGGAGCAGAAGCAGGACAACTGCATGTTGTCTGGGCAGGAAAACAGGTCCACTAGGGGGGTGGCCCAGAATCAAAACAGCTGGGAGGCCACTCTGGATCCAGGCACCACTCGTGCAGCTGGAGGACCCTGCTAAGCTTGTCCGCCAGGGTATTGTCCTGGCTCGGGAGGTAGGCCAACCTTAGGAGCATCCCGTTGCATGTTGCATATGAGCAGAGGGTTACCGCTTCCTGGCAGAGGGAGTACCACCCCCTGCCCCCTTGCTTGTTCACATAGAACATGCAACTTGGTTGTCGGTCTAGACCAGCACCGACTGGTGTAGCAGCCAATGCAGAAGGCTTATAGAGCCAAGAATTTCAACCAGAACTCCAGAAGGTTGATCTGTAGCTAGCATTCAGGCTGAGACCAGCTGCCTTCTGTGCACAGGTCTCCGCATTTAGCTCCACAACCCATCAGGGAGGCATCCGTGGCAAGGTCTGCTATGAGGGGACATGGGATGAGGGTGAAAGGGGATAGATTCAGGAGTGATATGCGGAAATATTTCTTTACGGAAAGAGTGGTGGATCCATGGAATAGTCTCCCAGTGGAGGTGGTAGAGATGAGGACAGTATCTGAATTCAAAAAAGCATGTGACAAACACAGAGGATCTCTAAAGGAAAAAAAGGATTGTTGTAGTTGTTGATATGGAAGGATAGACTAGATAGGCCATGTGGTCTTTTTCTGACATCATTTTTCTATGTTTCTATGTTCTATGTTTCTACCCTCTGGGGGGGTGAGTCCCTAGAAGGGCATTCCAGTCTAGAGGTGGCGTGTATTCTGCCACTAGCCAAAGGAAACCGATAGCTGGTGGATTACTCCCACCCTGTCCCGAAGCCTGCCCGTGGCTTATGTACACTGAGAGCAGAAGCACCACTGAGTTGCCCTCATGTGCAAGCAGGCATATTGGGTCATATGGACCATGGAGGCCATATAGCCCAGTAGATGAAGAAGAAGACAGGTGAGTAGCGACCAGCGTTGCTGTACCTCTGCGGCTAGCACCCTGAGGTGTCCTGCCCTTTCCTGAGGGAGGAAGGCCTTGGCCTGGAGGGTATCTAGCTGAGCCCCTATGAACTCTAGGCACTGAGTCGGGGTGAGGTGTGATTTGGGGTAGTTGATGATGAACCCTCAGGTGTTGCAGGGCAGGGATGGTGTGCCCGGTGGCGTGGCACACTTTTGCAGCCGTGTCTCCCCTTATCAGCCAGTCATCCATGTAGGGAAAAATGAGGCCCCTTAGAGACGAAGGTGGGCTGCGACCACTGCTAGGAACTTGATGAAGACCATGGTGATGAAGCCAGCCCAAAGGGTAACATTTTGTATTGGTAGTGATCTCCTCCCACCACAAACTGGGGGTATTTTTGGTGGCCAGGATGGATGAGGATGTGCGTATAAGCATCCTTCAGGTCTAAGGGCAGAAATGTTCCAAGGGAGAGCATCTTGAACTTCTCCCTCACCAGGAATCTGTTCAAGTTCCACAGATCTAAGATGGGCCTGAGGCCACCTGTTCACTTGGGAATGAGGAAGTACTTGGAGTAGAAACCTTTGCCACAGAGATGTTTTGGCACTGGCTCCACCACCTTGTCTTCGAGGAAACCTGTGAGCTTGGTGAGGAGCAGGGTCTGGTGAAGGAGGGGTCTTATGGGCTCTCCTGGAAAGTATGAGGGTAGTGTCCTTTGCAGGTGGAGCAGGTAGCCCTCTTGGACCACTTGCAGCACCCAGGAATCGGAAGTGATGGAGGACCACCTGTGGACAAACAGGGCCAGATACCCTCCTGTGGGCTGATGAGGACTTCCTGAGGGAGAGGAGGTTGTGTCCAGGGAGTCAAAAGCTCCCCCCGGGCTGAGCCGGGCCGGGACTTGGGGGTCTTCTGTTTATGGGGGGCCATGCCCCTGCCCCTTGTGCTGCTGGCCTTGCTGAGGGGTCGAGAAGGCTTGGAACTGTGAAGCATTACCAAAGCCTTTTTTTCTTGTGAAGAAGGGCTTCTTCCCCAGGGCCTTCTTTCAGACCTGGATCGATGTCTTTTTAGAGAGCCTGGTCCTCATTAGGAACTCGGTCTCTGTCTGCAGCTTTGTCTGCCATGGGTTTCCCAAAGAGATAATGTCTGATACAGGGGACATCGATAATTTTGTCCTGAACCCATTGTTCAAGGTCAGACAACTGCAGCCAAGCCTGGCGTCGGGCCCCGATGCCCGTGGTGGCTATTCTGACTAAGGAGTAAAAGCCATCGTAAGCTGCTCAGGATAAAAACTTTGAGCACTCCTTGACCACAGAGGTCAGAGACTTGAACCTCTGGAGGGGTTCTCCATCGAGGCCTGCTGAGAATCCAGTGAGCTCCCTCACCAGCTCTTTGAGGTACATGCTGATGTACAGTTGATAGAACTGGACTTGGTACGCGACAATCGAGCCCCGGAAGGCCTTCATGCCAAAGGCATCGAAGGTCCGGGCCTCCCTACCTGGGAGCATCAAAGAATGGGTCTTTTGGCTTTAGAGCCTGCACATGGCAGACTCAACAACCATAAAGTTGTGGGGAAGCTGGGTCTTCTGGAACCCGGGGCCTCAGCAGACTCGGTACATGGAGTTGAGTTGCCTGCTTACAATGGGCACTGATGCTGGTGTCTCCCATATATGGATAAGGAGGCGCTCAAGGATTGGAGGAACAGGCACCATGAGGGCCTCTTTTGCAGAGGCCTTATACTGGAGTATCTCCAGTTCATCCGTGCAAGGGTCCTCCTCTGCTTCAGTCTCGATTGTGAGTGCCTTAGTCATGTCCCACACAAAGACAAGGAAGGCGATGGCGTCGGGTGGGGTACGGCATCAGGATGCCAGAGGAGACGGGTCTGAGGGCACATCTCGGTGTTGCCAAGTGCCTGGGGACTCCTTGTCCTTGGTCTCCCAATCGAACTCGAAGTCCAAGGTTGATTCCGAGGCTTCACGGTCACCGCAGTCAAGGCCTGAGCCCAAGGGCTCGGGACCTCCAGAGAACCTGTGGTCCGAGCCATGTGCACTTGCCAGAGAGGACCAGTGACCCAAGGAATGTGAAAAGGACCTCGACCGATGCCAATGGGTCTCTCTAGGCTGGTGATCTTCGAGGATCGGTTCAACATATAGGGAGGCCCTCGATGTTGAGGGTCCCATCGTTGGGACCGATGAACATGACAAACCGGACCTGAACGCCTGCTGCTGGGCCAGCAGGGCAGAGATACTGCACTGCAAGGCTGCCATCATTGTCTTCATACCAGTTGGCTCCACAGCTTTCGATGCGGACACCAAGGATTTTGGGTCCAGCATCTGTTCTGTCGAGGGGGAGTCTTGATGAGGATGACCTCAAGCATCCGAAGCCAGTCGGTGGGTGCTGACACTCCTTCCGGGGCTGCTTGTGAGGCCTCTCCCGCTCTGATCCTTCACACTCATGCTGGGGAGTGCGGGGCCTGGAGTGGGATTTTCCCATCTTCCTGGACCTGCTCTCTGACGTGGTCTTGAAGGACTTTGACTTCTTGTGTTCCACTTCTGGGGATTTCCTCTTGGAAGATCCACAGCCAAGGGACTCCGAGGCGGCCTGGGCTTCACAGGGCACTGAGGTACTGGAGGGGGCCCTGGACTTCGGTGTCACTGGAGACTACAGCATGGAATCAGACTTGTGAAAAAACTTCTCCTGCAGCTAATGGCTTTTAATGGCCTTTGGATCATGATCCTGCAAATTTTGCAGTCCGAGTCGTTGTGTTCTGAACCAAGACAACGGAGGTAGCAGTCATGCGGATCGGTGAGAGACATCATCTTACTGCACTGAGAGTACTTCTTGAAGCCACTGGAGGCCATCGGGGAAAAAGGGGGCCCTGCCACCTGGCACAGGTCTGAGGCCTCTGGTCAAAAAATGGCACGAATGCCGGTCGAGGGATACCTCGAAGAAAAAAACAAAAACAAAGGAACAAACCTGAGGAGCAACGCTGACGCAAACTGACTTGGGGGCGGGAAAGGAACCGGTGTGTAGACCGGATAAAACAGTAAAAAACCCCACACTTTTTCTGGGGGAAACTGGGCAGATGTCCGGAGGGCTCTGCAGAAAAAAGGAGACTGAGGCAAGATGGTACCCTTGTATGGGAAGGGGACCACGCACGTATGGTGCATCTCCCAAAAGCTTTCTTTGAAAGTTGATGAGATGCTTCCATGCAGGCTCCGTCGGTGCCAATGTCACCCATATATGAGGACTGACTTCCTACTTGTTCCCGGAGAAAGCGTTGTTACTCACTGTAACAGGTGATCTCCAGGAACAGCAGGAATCATTCCACCTAGGACCAGTTCCACCTAGGTCCAGTTCTTTTTTTGTTCCAGGCTGCCTCCTGATAAAAAAAAAGGAAACAAATGGTGGAAATGCTTGTTGCCAAAAAAAGGCCATCAGTTGACTACCATGCTAGTTGTAGTTACTTTCCCCTTGTTCTTTTGAGGAAGCCTGGAGCTCAAAATCCCCATACATAAAGACATTAACCTGCTTGTCCATGGAGAAAACTAATTACTCAACCATGGACTTAAAAGATTTTAGGAAGAAGCTGAAAACCTTCGTATTCATGGAACACTTCAATGATCTCTCCAAACACACCACTTGCTGGACTACCTTCATAACTTAATCCCCCCAGATCCATGTCATATGCTGCTCTGTAAATGTATATATGTTACAATGTAAATAAGTTATGCTTGCCAGCATTTCCCGCATGCCACCCTTACCTAGACCTCAGGTTCTCTGTAAAGTTTTTGTTGTTATATTGTAAACCACTTTGATTTTAGGATAAGGCAGTATAAAAAACGGTTAAATAAAAACAGGAAATGCTCACATGCAGCTCTTTACTCTCAGGGAACGAGTCCGTTCTCTAGAGGCTAGAGTAGCAGACTTGGAAAACATAAGAAAGACAGAGAGGTACATAGACGAGACCTACAGGGATATAGTCCTGAAGTCCCACCTCCAGTCTGGCAGCATCCCTGTTGCCATGGAGGAGAGAGGTCACGTGACAGGAGAGCATCACCCTGGTGTGGCAGGAAGTGATCCTGTAACTAGGACCTGTCCTCCAGGTGATGTAAAACCCTCTCGCACTGAGGAAGTTTCTCCAGGGCCATTTGCCCATGAGGGAAGGGTTAGGACAGCCGTTATAGTTGGTGATTCGATCATTAGGCATGTAGATAGCTGAGTGGCTGGTGGACGTGAGGATCACCTGGTAACATGCCTGCCTGGTGCGAAGGTAGCGGACCTCACGCGCCACCTAGATAAGGTCTTAGATAGTGCTGGGGAGGAGTCTGCTGTCTTGGTACATGTCGGTACCAATGACATAGGAAAATGTGGTAGGGAGGTTCTGGAAGCTAAATTTAGGCTTCTAGGTAGGAAGTTGAAATCCAGAACGTCCAGGGTAACGTTCTCCGAAATGCTTCCCGTTCCACGAGCAGGACCCAAAAGGCAGGCAGAGCTCCGGAGTCTCAATGCGTGGATGAGACAATGGTGCAGAGATGAGGGGTTTGGATTTGTTAGGAACTGGGGTACATTATGGGGAAAGGATGGGCTCTTCCGAAGGGATGGGCTTCACCTTAACCGGGATGGAACCAGGCTGCTGGCATTAACCTTTAAAAAGGAGATAGAGCAGCTTTTAAACTAGATAATAGGGGAAAGCCGACAGTCGCCCAAGAGTGGATGGTTCGGAAGAATGTATCCTTGAAGGATACTACCAAAAGCAGAGAGGTTCCAAAAAAGAGTAAAGTAGCCCAAATGCCCTCGAGTATGGAGCAGACAGAGCTTAAAGATCCCAAATTACCCATGTCTACCAATAGCCAAATTAATATGAAAAAAAAACAGTCTCTAAAATTCTTGTATGCAAATGCTAAAAGTCTAAAAAATAAGATGGGAGAGTTAGAATATATAGCACTAAATGAGAGCTTAGATATGATTGGAATATCAGAGACATGGTAGAAGGAGGACAACCAGTGGGACACTGTGATACCTGGGTACAAACTGTATCGTAATGATAGAGATGATCAAATTGGTGGAGGGGTTGCGCTCTATGTTAGAGAGGGCATTGAGTCAGAAAGGATTAAAGTTTTCCAGGAAACAAAATTTGATGTAGAATCTCTATGGATTGAAATTCCATGTAAAAAGGGGAAGGCGATGGCAGTGGGGGTGGACTATCGACCGCCTGGCCAGAATGAACAAATGGATGATGAAATGCTCAAAGAAATCAAGGAAGCTAACAAAAGTTACAGCTTGGTAATAATAATGGGTGATTTCAATTACCCCGGTATCGACTGGGTCAGTGTCACAGCAGGACATGCTAGGGAGATAAAGTTCCTAGATGACATAAATGACTGCTTCTTGGAGCAGCTGGTTCATGAACCGATCAGAGGGGAAGCCATATTAGACCTAGTCCTTAGTGGAACACCAGATCTCGTGCAAGAGATAAGGTTGTTGGGGCCACTTGGCAATAGTGATCATAGCATGATCGCCTTTGATTTAATTAGTGGAGGAGGGACAGTAAGTAAATCCACAGTACTACCGTTTAACTTTCGAAAGGGAGACTATGATAAAATGAGGAAAATGGTTAAGAAAAAACTAAAAGGAGCAGTTGCAAAGGTTAAAGACTTACATCAAGCTTGGGTGTTGTTGAAAAATACTATCTTGGAAGCCCAGACCAGCTGTATTCCACGCTTTAAGAAAAGTGGAAGGAAGTCCAAAAAACTGCCAGCATGGTTTAAAGGTGAGGTCAGAGAGGCTATTGTTGCCAAAAAGGCATCTTTCAGGAAATGGAAAAAAGAGCCAAACGACAAAATCTGGAAACAGCACAAGCACTGGCAGCTCAAATGCAAGGTATTGATAAAGAAGGCAAAGGGAGAATTTGAGAAGAAGCTTGCTGTGGAAGTAAAAACGCGAAATAAAGATTTTTTCAAGTACATTCGTAGCAAAAAACCTGTGAGAGAGTCGGTTGGACCATTAGATGATAGAGGAGTTAAAGGGGCACTAAGAGGCGACAAGAAGATAGCGGAGAGACTGAATGAATTCTTTGCTTCGGTCTTTACTGAGGAAGATGTAGGGATGTTACCCATGACTGAAGTGGTATTTAAAGGTGCGGAAGAATTGAAGGAAATATTGATACATCGGGAAGATGTATTACAACTATTAGATAAACTGAAGAGTAGCAAATCACCTGGGCCGGATGGTATACATCCAAGGGTGTTGAAAGAACTGAAATATGAGATTGCAGACCTACTATTAGTAATCTGTGAACTATCATTAAAATCATCTCTAATACCTGAAGATTGGAGGATCGCCAATGTAACACCAATTTTTAAAAAGGGTTCCAGGGGTGATCCGGGAAACTACAGACCGGTGAGCCTCACGTCAGTACCCGGAAAAATGGTAGAAACCATCATAAAGAATAAAATTACTCAGCATGTAGATAGTCATGGCCTAATGGGAGACAGCCAACATGGCTTTAGACAAGGAAGATCTTGTCTTACTAATCTGTTATGTTTTTTTGAAAGTGTGAATAAACAGGTGGACAAAGGTGAGTCAGTTGATATAGTGTATCTGGACTTTCAGAAAGCCTTTGACAAGGTCCCTCATCAGAGACTTTTGGCAAAACTAAAGAGTCATGGGATAGGAGGCAGTGTACTACTGTGGATCAAGAACTGATTAAAGGATAGAAAGCAGAGGGTAGGGCTAAATGGCCAATTTTCCCAATGGAGAAAGGTGAATAGTCGTGTACCCCAGGAATCTGTGCTGGGTCCGCTGCTTTTTGTCATATTCATAAATGACCTGGAAAGTGGAATAACGAGTGAGGTTATCAAATTTGCAGATGACACAAAAGTTGTTAAAACCCAAGAGGATTGTGGAAAATTGCAAGAGGATCTTGATAAATTGGAAGACTGGGCATCAAAATGGCAGATGAAATTTAATGTGGACAAGTGCAAAGTTATGCACCTAGGGAAGAACAACCCAAACTATGGTTACACGATGCAAGGTTCCACATTAGGAACCACCACCCAGGAAAAAGATGTAGGCGTCATTGTGGATAACATGATAAAACCCTCGGCCCAGTGTGCAGTGGCAGCCAAGAGAGCAAATAGAATGCTAGGTATCATAAGGAAAGGAATGGAAAATAAAACAAACGATATTATAATGCCTCTATACCATGGTGAGACTATGCCATGGTGAGACCACACCTTGAATATTGTGTGCAATTCTGGTCGCCGTATCTTAAAAAGGATACAGCGTTATTTGTAAAGGTTCAGAGAAGAGCCACCAAAATGGTAAAGGGAATGGAAGGATACTCCTATGAAGAAAGGCTAAAAAGGTTAGGGCTCTTTAACCTGGAAAAAAGACGGCTGAGGGGAGATATGATAGAAGTCTATAAATTAATGAACGGAGTGGAACAGGTAAACGTAGATCGATTGTTTACGTTATCAGAATATAGAAAGACTAGGGGACATGCAATGAAGCTACAGGTTAAACTATATAAGACTAACAAAAAGAAAATATTTTTTCACTCAACGTGTAATCAAACTCTGGAATTTGTTACCAGAGGATGTAGTAAAGGCTGTTAGTGTAGCTGGGTTTAAAAAAGGTTTGGACAAGTTCCTGGAGGAAAAGTCCATAAACCATTATTAAGAAGGGACCCAGGATATCAGTGCTTGACCCAGTACAAGCATTGCGGAACCTGTGTCTTTTGGGGAAACTGCTAGGTACGTACGACCTAGATTGGCCACTGTTGGAAACAGGATACTGGGCTTGATGGACCTTGGTCTGACCCAGTATGGCATATCTTATGTTCTTAGGTGTTCTCCATGGACAGCAGAATAAGCCCTCACAACCCTCTCTCCTTTTCTTACAGTTGTATTCTGATGTCAATTAGTAAACAGACTGAGGAGATCAGTTATGGTAGTGGCAGGCAGGAACAGACACAAAGGCGCACAGACAATTTACAGTTTGCATTTATTTGTTCTACTGACTTAAAAAAACCACAAAGCTGTTTACAATCCAAAACCAAAAAGACATGAAAGGAACTCCAGATTTTGATAGAAAATACGTTGAAAAAGTGAACCCCCCCCCAATCCAAAAAACTGCACATTATTCAGTTTTCAAAGAAAGCATAATTTAGTCATAACAAACAGTCATACATTCCTTCCTGATGAAGGGTAGCTCAGCTGGTCCCATGCTAGCCTGGACCATCAAATGCCTGTTTAAAGAGGTACATTTTTAGATCAGTCTTAAATCTTTTGAAGGAGTCTTAGAGATGGAGATAAGGCTGTTCCATAACATGGGAGCCAAGAAAAAGAATACTGATTTCCTGGTAGATTCATAATATGCCCTAGAACAGTGATGGCTAACCTTTTTGAGCCCGAGTGCCCAAACTGCCGCACAAAACCAAAGAATTTCCTCAAAGTGCCAGCACGTCAATTTGCATAAATATTTGCATAATGCTAACATACACTAACTTTTAGTAAACATGTCTCTTAATGAGTGTATGGATAAAGACAGACTAAAAGATTTCTACATTACTATAATCCAGTGCCAACCGCCAGGCACTTTAGGAACTACTACAAACACTGCCCATTTAGAACCAATAGCAAACCCGCCGTATCCTAACAGCACTACCAGGACTCACAAAGCACCATACCATACCTATCAAAAGGCAACACTGCAAATATTAAACCAATACATTTCAGAGAATAACAATACATGACCTACTGGGGAAAGAGAACAAGTGGCAATGTCAAAAAGGAATTACATAAACAGAATACCTCAGCTCAGTTACACAGTTGCAATTGCTCCAGCCATTTTCTTCTGGTTTCTTCATGTTTTCTGCTAACTCTCCATCATCTGCTGTCCATTTGTCCTTTCTTCTCTCTTCTAGTTTTTTTTTTCCATTCTCTCTCTACATCCGCTTTAACATACTAATCTTTCTCCTTTTGCTCTTTCCTCATTCCTATTTCATCCACTCAAATTTTACCCCTCCATCCTCAATCCCCACTTACTCTCCCAATACCCGGCCAATTGTAGATTTTTTATCCCTCCCACACAAAATATTTTTCCCCTCTCCATTTTACTCTCCCAGCCCCATCCCATTCTAATCCTCCCCCAACATCAGCTCCCTTCTAGTTCCAGCCTCACCCAGCATCCATTCCCTTCTAGTCCCTGCATCAGCCCATTTCCAGTCCTAGCCCCCCATCAGCCCATTTCCAGTCCTAGCAACCCACCAACACTATAACTGTCATAGCCCCCCCATCAACCCACTTCCATTCCTAAACCCCCCTCACCCCATTTTCAGTTTAAGCCCCCCCTATAACCCATTACCAGTCCTAACCCCTCATCACCCCATTTCCAGACAGCCCCCATCAGCCCAAAGCCCATTACCAGTCCTAACCCCCCCATAGCCCATTACCAGTCCTAACCCTCATCACCCCATTTCCAGACAGCCCCCATCAGCCCACAGCCCAGTGCCAGTCCTAACCCCCCCTAGCCCATTAGCAGTCCTAACACCCCCATAGCCCATTAGCAGTCCTAACCTCCCCCATAGCCCCTTACCAGACAGCCCCCATCAGCCCACAGCCCATTAGCAGTCCTACCCCCCCCAGCCCCTTAGCAGTCCTACCCCCCCTGCCCGCCCGCCCGCCCATTAGCAGTCCTAACCCCCCCAGCCCATTAGCAGTCCTAACGCCCGCCCGCCCATTAGCTGTCCTAACCCCCCTCAGTTGCAATTACGTGTGCTAACCCCCCATCACCCCATTTCCAGACAGCCCCCATCAGCCCACAGCCCATTAGCAGTCCTACCCCCCCCCAGCCCATTAGCAGTCCTACCCCTTGCCCGCCCGCCCATTAGCAGTCCTAACCCCCCCCCCCAGCCCATTAGCAGTCCTACCGCCCGCCCGCCCGCCCATTAGCAGTCCTAACCCCCCCCCAGCCCATTAGCAGTCCTAACGCCCGCCCGCCCATTAGCAGTCCTAACCCCCGCCCGCCCGCCCGCCCGCCCATTAGCAGTCCTAACCCCCCCCCATAGCCCATTACCAGTCCTAACCCCCATCACCCCATTTCCAGACAGCCCCCATCAGCCCACAGCCCATTAGCAGTCCTACCCCCCCCAGCCCATTAGCAGTCCTACCGCCCGCCCGCCCGCCCGCCCATTAGCAGTCCTAACCCCCCCCATAGCCCATTACCAGTCCTAACCCCCATCACCCCATTTCCAGAAATCCCCCATCAGCCCACATCCCATTAGCAGTCCTTTCCCCCCCCCAGCCCATTTGCAGTCCTACCACCCGCCCGCCCATTTTCAGTCCTAACCCCTCCCCCCCTAGCCCATTAGCAGTCCTAACCCCCCCCCCCCCTGGCAAATTTAAAAAAAAAAAAAAGCTGGCTCTGGCTGCTGCCGCGGCAGAATGCAATGTCCCGCGGGGCCCCCTCCGCCCGCTAAGCCCCTCTGCAAGGGCTTTCAGATTCGCGAGGGAGAGCGTCTCCCTCGCGTCTCTGTTAAGCCCGCAGGGGCTAATGGGAAATTTCCCATCAGTCCCTCGCGTCTAAAGGGGCTGATGGGAAATTTCCCATTAGCCCCTGCGGGCTTAACAGAGACGCGAGGGAGACGCTCTCCCTCGCGAATCTGAAAGCCCTTGCAGAGGGGCTTAGCGGGCGGAGGGGGCCCCGCGGGACACTGCATTCTGCCCTTGCCGCGTCCGCGGCAGCAGTCAGAGCCAGCTTTTTCTTTTTTGCGGACCTTCCCGCGTGCCAGCTGCAAGGCCTTCGCGTGCCACAGCTGGCACGCGTGCCATAGGTTCGCCATCGCTGCCCTAGAAGGTAACATTAAACATAGATGGTTTCCAAGCAAGAAGCATAAAAGAATAGGCTGGGAAGCATGGAATAATAAGAGAAGAAAGGTAACACTGTTCAACAGCCAAAATGCTTCGGCCACAAAAGCAGCTGTTCTAAACTAATTTAAGGCTGCTGATCACAGAAATCATAATGAAAATGGCTGATTAGGTCTAGTTGCTAAGATATATGCTATTAATTAGTCATTAGGGGCCATTAACTGTGTATTATGCAACATTTGTGTGAGATTGCATAATCTCTACTTTCAACCAATAGAAATATCTGTCCAAAACCAGATGATGCAATCGGTATTTAAATTTGCATCACTTGACAGTATAAATCTTCAGGTGTATTAGTCACAGAAAAATTAAAAATTAATTATTTTGCATTACTTTATGCCGATAGCTCAATCACAGCATATTCGGCGATGCATCGTACTTGTGTTAATAATGCAGATAATTTCTGCTATATTTGTGGATGAAGTGACTTTTACATCACAAAAACGGAATATGACTGTGGTGGTTAAGAAAGCCTACAACTTATATTTTGGCTGCAGAATAGGAGATCAGGATAAGAGTTGGGCACCACACATATGCTGCAATACATGTGCAACAAAATCTCAGGCAATGGATGAATGGGAAAAGGTAATCAATGCCTTTTGCAGTTCCAATGATCTGGAGAGAGCCCACGGATCACGTCAGCAATTGCTACTTCTGCATGGTTCCTCCAATTCAGAAAGTCATATCCAGAAAGACTAAGTGGACTGTGCAATATCCAAACATTCCATTTCCAATACGCCCAGTGCCTCATGGAGAAGGGTTGCCAATTCCCAAAATGTCAGAATCATTATCATTAGAATCAAGTGAGGAAGAGGAAGAAGTTTGTAGTCATGAACCGTCAACCTCTCATGACCAAGAGTTTCTTCTGGACACTGCTAATGAGCCACACCTCATAACGCAAGATGAATTGAACGATCTTGTCAGGGATTTGGATCTCACGAAGAATAAAGCTGAGTTTTTGGGTTCCAGAGTACAGCAGTGGAATCTTCTGACTGGTGACATTCAAATTTCTTTTTTCTGGGACCGTCAGAAAGACTTGCTGTCATTCTTTTTCAAAGAAGGTGATCTTGCTGCATGCAACAACGTAAAAGGTTTAATGGCAGCTCTGAATATCAGTTACAATGCAGATGATTGGAGGCTCTTCATTGATTCATCCAAAGCAAGTCTTAAGGTTGTATTGCTGCATAATGGCAACTTGCTACCATCAATTCCTATTGGCCATGCAGCTTTTATGAAAGAGACTTATGACAATATGAAACAACTTTTGAAATGTATAAACTATGATCAACATCTATCACCCACTCATAAACACACCATGCCGTTCTTGATATTATTAAGACTCTATTCTGTTCTATGTAATTATCTCATGTATATAGTTTACCCCGGTTCTCCAAGTTTGTACTCCTGTTCGATGTAAACCAAACAGCTTGTTGTTATGGTCTTTATGTTATAATGTAAACCGCGCTGATGCCGAATAGTGCGGTATATAAGAACTTGTAATAAATAAATAAATAAATAAATGGTCAATCTGTGATGACTTCAAAGTGGTCACCCTCTTGCTTGGTCTTCAGGGTGGATACACCAAGTACTGCTGCTTCCTGTGTGAATGGGATAGTCGTGCTAAAGATTGTCATTTCGTCAAAAGGGACTGGCCACTCCGTCAGTCACTGGATCCTGGAAGCAAAAATATTCTGTTCCCAGCACTTGTAGACAGCAACAATATTTTGATGCCTTCCTTGCACATCAAGTTGGGACTAATGAAAAACTTTGTCAAGGCGATGGATAAAACTAAACCTGCTTTCAGGTATCTTAGTGGTAAATTTCCTAGACTGAGTGATGCCAAAGTTAAGGAAGGAGTTTTTGATGGCCCTCAGATTCGTGCACTTCTTCAAGATGACGAATTTCTTCGTTTATTGCGTGGAAAGGAAAAGGCTGCATGGATAGCATTTGAATCAGTGACACAAAATTTTCTTGGAAACAACAAAGCAAATAATTACCAAGAGATTGTTCAAGATCTTCTCAAGGCATACAAAAACCTTGATTGCAACATGTCCTTAAAGATTCATTTTCTACACTCTCATCTAGATTTTTTCCCACAAAATTGCGGAGCAGTAAGTGATGAACATGGAGAACGATTTCACCAAGACATTGCAGCCATGGAAAAGAGGTATCAGGATAAATGAAATCCATCAATGCTTGCAGACTACTGCTGGACAGTGACAAGGGATATTCCATTGCTTCAGTACAAGAAACAGATCAGGAAAAGTCGTGAAGCCACTGAATGAGAACAAAAATTGCTAGAATGTACTTACAAATGATCTTAATGAAAGTTAAATTGCAGACATAATTACTCCTCTGTTTCTTCTAAGTACGTTTATGAACTTTATTTTATAAAATCATGCTTGTTATTGTGCAAAGTTTCAGTTGTAATAGGATTTTGATTTACATCTAAGGATTTAGGCTCAATTTTCACCAGGAGTGGAGGAGTAGCCTAGTGGTTGGGGGCAACGTACTTCAGGCCAGAAGGTCGGGGGTTCAAATCCCACTAGAGGACAGCAACCTTGGGCCAGAAGGACTGGGGTTTCTAGTCCCACTTGTGGTCTTGGGCAAGCCACTTAACCCTCCATGGCCCATGTTCCCTGTAAAATAGTTATCTCTGAGTTATAATGCCCTGTTCAATGTAATTTCAGTTTGTTCAATGTAAACCACACTGATGCAGAATAGCACAGTATATAAGAGAATGTAAATAAATAAAATAAAATAAATACATAGTGGTAAAATGTAATTTCTTCAACATATCATAGAAACAGGAGCTAATTGACCAATTTCACTATCATATTTGAATTCAGCATATCAAATTCATTAAGAAAAGCACATTTAATTTCTGAAGCAAACAATTTTTGAAAATTTGTAGAACAGTGGGACATTCTGCTGATGAGTCAGAGCCAGAATTTTATATTGTATGTGGGCTACGACTGGGCGCCAGTGGTGCTGAATTAGAAGGGGACTCACATGATTATATTTTTTAGCACGAGCGTGAATGCGAATGGCAATGTTTTGTATGAATTGCAACCTTTGTAGTTCAAAACTAGGTAAACCAGGAACTGGTTCAAAGATAGAAAACCGAGAATAGGGCTAAATGGGCAATTTTCTCAATGGAAAAAAGCCAATAATGGAGTACCCTGGGGATCTGTGTTGGGCCCACTGCTTTTTAACATATGTAGAAATGACCTGGAAATGGGAATAATGAGTGAGATGATCAAATTTGTAGATGGCACAAAATTATTCAAAGTTATCACAACACAAGAGGATTGTGAAAAATTGCAAGAGCACAATCATAAACCAGAAGACTGGACATCCAAATGGCAGATTACATTTAATGTGGATAAGTGCAAAGTTATGCACCTAGGAATGAACAACCCAAACTATAGTTACACAATGCAAAGTTTCACATTAGGAACCACCACCCAGGAAAAGGATTTAGGTGTCATCTTGGATAAAACATTGAAACCCTCCACCCAGTGTGCAGCGGCAGCCACGAAAGTAAACAGAATGCTAGGAATCATAAGGAAAGGAATGGAGAATAAAACCAAGGATATTATAATGCCTCTGTATCATTCCATGTATGACCGTACCTTGAATATTGTGTGCAATTCTGGTCGCCATATCTTAAAAAGGATATAGCAGAATTAGAAAAGGTACAGAGAAGAGCCACCAAAGTGGTAAAGTGGGTGGAAGCATACACCTCTGAGGAAAGGCTTAGAAGGTTAGGGCTCTTCAACTTGGAAAAGAGACGGCTGAGGGGGTATGTGATAGAGGTCTATAAATTAATGAATGGAGTAGAATGGGTACATCTAGATAGATTATTTACTCCATTAAGAGGTAGAAAGACTAGAGGACATGCAGTGAAGCTACATTGTAACTCATTTAAGACTAATAAGAGAAAATATTTTTTTCACTCAACGCGTTATCAAATTCTGGAATTCATTACCAGATTAACCCAACCCCTACATAATTGCCTCTCCCTTACCTCCTCAAGTTAACATATCAACCCTATCGCACACATGTACACACATGTACACCCTAAATTCTCAGACTCGATCTCCTTGTACATATGTATTTAGTTCAGTTTGCATTCCCTGTGTTATCCAAGTTGCAACTCCTGTTCTCTGTAAAGCACAAACATGTTATCCAAGTTGTTACTCCTGTTCTATGTGAAGCCAAGCAGTTTGTTATGGTCATTTTGTTGTATGTAAACCGCGCTGACAATAGTGCGGTATATAAGAAATTGTAATAAATAATAATAAATAAATTACCGGAGGATGTAGTAAAAGCTGTAGTGTAGCTGAGTTTAGAAAAGGTTTGGACAAGTTCCTGGAGGAAAGGTCCATAAACCATTATTAAAGAGGACCCGGGAGAAGCATTGTGGAACCTGTGTACCTTTTTGGGAACCTGCTAGGTATCTGGGACCTGGATTGGCCACTGTTGGAAACAGGATACTGGACTTGATGGACCTTGGTCTGACCCAGTATGGCATATCTTATGTTCTTAAGAATAACAGTAGTCTGAGAAAGGTTTCCAGCATAGGGCTGCATTGGTGAAGTTCATGGAGAACAGTTGCTACAGATGAGTGACTGTGTTTTCTGACTTCAGGTGGTTTTTGCCACCCCGCTGGAGCTGCCTCCCTAGGTTACTGCCTAGTCTGCCTAATGTAGAAGGCAAGCAAACTGCAAGCTGACCCCTGCCCTCTGGAATCTGAATTCTTGCCCGCTCCACACCACCGAAAATTGTATTTTCTATGTACTGAGACTGCCTGTTTATTACCATCACCGAGATGAATCCAGAGGCAGAAATGCACTAGATTCCTTCTGGTCACCTTGCCACCTTCATCCCTCAGAGTCCCGGATGTCTGCCATTAATGAATCACTTTTATCAGCATGTCATTATAGGTGGACTTGCAGGCTCTCAGTCATGTAGGACTAGCCTTCATCTCGGCATTGTCATCCACTGGGGTCAGGAAGAGAGAAGAGAAGGGTGGGTGGAGGGGGCAACAGACCACAACCACCACTAATGAAGAGTAGATATTATCAAATAACCAGTACCACAGGTATTTATATTTACAGTAATAGACTAATGATTTTGTGGCTATAAAAATGAAATACAGCACAGGTAATTTCGGAAAACTCACTCTTCCTGTATGCCAATATATTTGATGTGGTGGTCATGTGGGATTCCCTCCCCTGCTTATCAAACCACAGACTTCATTGGACCCTTCAGAATAGTTATGTACCCCTGGGCCAAAAGGTTTGCCCAGTGCTGGTCTAATGGTTAAGATGGCCCTAATTGCAATCACTCTACTGAACCATCATCAGAGATTATAAACTGCGGATTATATTGGTTCTGGACTCATAGGAGGATTTTCATGTGCCCATGTGTAAATGCTTCTACCCACTGGGTAAATCTCTCTTATTTTCTATAAAACAGGAGGTTGAGGTTCCTGAATTCTCTGAATTAAAAAGCATGCAAGCACCTGGAGAAACGTCTTGCCTCAGTTCATGGGTAGAGCTTTCTCTTGAAGGATGTTAAAATCTGACTTCTTGAAATAAAAAAAAAAACAAGTTTAGAGGCCCACCTTTACGAATTAGACCCCTCCAACCTCGAGATATGTTTTAAAAGATGTTATTGCTCATATGTAAGAAAATAAGTCCCTTCCTCAAAATTTAAAAAATATTAATTCATTAGGCTGAGAGCAAGCCTTTTTAAATACATTTTATATCAGTATCTTATATAATGTGTAAATTTACTAAAGTGTGCACTTACCATGTGATTAGGGGCAATAGCAACGTTCCATAAGTGCTCTCTTCTTGTTCTGTCGGGGGCATGCCCAACATAGTGTCGCGACGCCACCCTGGTGGCTAATGGGCTCCAAGGCAGGTCGGACACAAATAAAAATAAGGTTGGGTTTGGTATGTATTTTCCAGGGCCCAGGGATGTATAGCCTTGGTAGCGTCCTTATTACCAAATACCCAGAGAACACAGGTCTTCAAGTGGAGGGAAAATAAGGCTTTATTTCCCTTGTCTTGCAAAGGTTCAAAGGATCAGATTCAAACAACAAAAGAAATGTCCTTACATCAGGTTAGAAAAGTACAACTCAGGTTCAAAGCAAAAACTGTTCTCTTCACAGAGGGGATACAAAAACAAGCGTTTCTTATTTCACAAGTTTACTGCTCACTTGCTACGCAAGGATTCCAAGCTTCCAGTGGTACAATAGCTACAATCCATTTCTTCATCTGAAAGGGATTCTACCAATTCCACTTGCATCGGTTCCTGCTCATAAGTATCTGAAACAGAGTCAATGGTTCCGGGCAAGCTATACTTAGGCTTTTCACACAAACGCTGTATGACCTCCCAGTGCTTTGGGTTCAGCGTGGGGCATCGGTCATGAGCTGTTCTACAGTGGGAATATCCTTCTCTCTTCAAAGGTTTTACATTTGCTTCCTGCAAACATTGCTTGTTCAAAAGTCTCTTATTTGATAAAAGCTTTTCATACCTTATATCCTGAGAAGTGCGACATGAACAGGGACCTTCTGTTTCTTGTCCTCTCCATAAGCTAGCCCTCTGAAGGCTGTTTCCAACAAAGTATGGGTTACCTTGTAACACCGGCTTCTTTCCTTGGGACGAGGCTTGAGGCCTACTCCTGGTGAGATTCTGCCTTGCTCCTGCAATATGGCTTGGGTTTTTCACACAGCAGTCACAGTACTGCTTTCGCGTTCCTGGATCTCCTGGATCCTTCTGTACTCTCCGTCCTTTCAGGTCTCTCTGGCCTGTTCCTCCTTCCTGCGCTCCAGCAGCGTCTGTAGCTTCTGCAGTTTCTCCAGCTTCTGCAGTTTCTGCCACTTCTGCAGCTCCTGCCACTCCTCTGGCTTCTGAAGGCTCTGCAACTTCTCTGCTGCCTTCTCTGCTGCTTCTGGCTCTACCGACACTTCTGCCTCTACAGCCACCTTCTTCTTTCCAGTCTTCCAGACTTTCTTTAAAAGGAGTTCCTGCCTTCCTGGATTGGAGGCTGGCTGGCTTTAGGTCACACCCTGTGGGTCGTTGATCCTCAGTCTTCCGGAGGTCCCTCTTGCTCCCCCTATCAGGTTCCTGAAAATACTGCAGCTTGTGCATGCCTTTTTTCGTGTTTAAAATATTTTCTTCTGTTCCCCGCTGGTCTGCTGCATCACACTTCCCCCTTCTTAAAATATTACGGGCTGGTGAAGTCTCTTCTACACAGCATGTAATATGCGACATGGCATCTGCGTTAAAATGCAGCTTCCCAGCTCGATGCTCCACTCTAAAATCATAGGGCTGCAAAGCCATGTACCACCTAGTTAAGCGGTTGTTTTCATTTTTCATGGTGTGCAACCATTTTAGCGGGGCATGGTCCGTAATGAGGATGAATCTTCTCCCCGTCAGGTAGAATTTTAGAGCTTCAATGGCCCACTTAATGGCGAGACATTCCCTCTCAATTGTGGCATATTTCCTTTCAGCAAGTGATAGTTTCCTGCTAAGGAACATGATGGGGTGTTCTGCACCTTCCTGTACTTGTGAGAGGACGGCACCCAATCCTGTTTCTGATGCATCCGTCTGTAATAGAAAAGTTTGTCGGAAGTCCACACCCCTCAATATGGGGGCCTGACACAATTTTTCCATTAAATGTTGAAAGGCTGTGTCTGCTTCAGGCGACCATTGTATCACATTTGGGGCGTTCTTTCTCAACATTTCTGTAAATAAAGCACTTTCTTCCGCGAAGTGCGGTATAAAACGACGGTAGTAGCCGATGAGGCCAAGGAAACTTCTTAGTTGTTTCTTGTGTTGGGGAACGGGAAACTTCCTGATGCTTTCCACCTTGTCAAGTAGCAGTCGCACTGTGCCCCGTCCGACCAGATGGCCCAAGTATTTTACCTCTTTGGCCGCAAAGGTGCATTTTTTTGGGTTTAACGTCAATCCCGCCCTCCTCATGGCTTCTAAGACCGTTCCTACTTGATGGAGATGTTCTTTCCAGGTGGTACTGTGGATCACTACATCGTCCATGTAGGCCGTTGCAAAAGTCTGGTATGGTCGGAGAATGATGTCCATCAGACGTTGGCACGTGGCCGCTGCCCCGTGTAGGCCGAAGGGCATCTTTCGGAATTGGAAGAGGCCTAGAGGTGTACTAAAGGCAGTTTTGGGCTTGGCATCACGTGTTAAAGGGATTTGCCAATATCCCTTGGTCATGTCTAAAGTTGTTAGAAACTTCGCCTGCCCGAGCCGGTCTAATAATTCCTCAATCCGAGGCATCGGGTAGGCGTCGAACGTGGACACGGCATTCACTTGTCGGAAGTCAATGCAGAAGCACATAGTTCCGTCGGGCTTGGGTACTAATACCACCGGGCTGCACTATGGACTATGCGATTCTTCTATTATGTTCAACCGTAGCATCTCTTGCACTTGATCGATGACTTCCTTTTTTATCGCCTCCGGCAATCGATACGGTCGTTGCCGAATAATTTTCCCCGGTGGGGTGAGTATTTCGTGGGCGACCAGGGCAGTTTCTCCTGGCACAGGAGTTAGTACATCCTTGTACTCTTCCAGCAGTTGGGTCAGGTCCTGCTTTTGCCTTAAGGAGAGTTCCTCCCCAGTCCTGGGCGTAGGGGATTCTCCGCACTCCTCTATACGGGGACCAAGATCCTCCTCTGGGGGTTCACTTCCTACAGCGATGAAGCCCTCTAGGTCTCTCTTCCCCGTAGAGCCGAAACCTCGTGTTCCCCGGCTCATCGGCTTTAGCATGGCGACCTCTTCAAGGTTGGGAAATCCCACCCGTTCGCAAATCAGTTGCGCTATTCGGTCTCCCCTTTGGACCTTGAAGTCTTCATTTGAACAGTTGCATAGAAGAACTTTCAATACGCCCCTATAGTCTGGGTCGATCACTCCGGCGGCCACATCAATGCTGTGTTTAGCAGCTAGCCCAGATCGCGGTGCTATTCGCCCATAGCACCCTGGGGGTAGTTCTATTTGGAGATCCGTAGTAATTAACCTACGCTCCTGCTTTGGGATATATATATTTAGATATATATATATATATATATATATTTATTATATTTATATTTAGCTGCATTTATATCCCGCTTTTCACCGGGTCAAAGCGGTTGGGGGATACATTTAACACGAGGGGATATGAGACACATACACTAATACTTACAGGGAACATGGGCAATGGAGGGTTAAGTGGCTTTCCCAAGACCACAAGGAGCACCTGTGGGACTAGAAACCCCAGTCCTTCCGGCCCAAGGTTGCTGTCCTCTAGTGGGATTTGAACCACCGACCTTCCGGACTGTAGTACCTTGCCCCAACCACTAGGCCACTCCTCCCTCCCCAGATAACCTGGTCTTCGGCGCTATGGAGGTCATAACCGGCCGCTTGCGCAGATGCCCGTTGAGGACTATAGGCTTTCTCCGAGGTTTTACAAAATTTTAGCACGAACCTCTTCGAGGAGTCTGCCTGTTCTTTTAAGGAGGTTTTCTTCGATTTTTCCCAAAGTGGGCTAGGAATTATAGGACTCGTAGTATTCCTGGGGCTATTCTGCTGTGGCTTGGGATTCTCAATAGGCTCATGCCGAATGCAAGTGGAAGTTGGCACTGTCTGAGAGGATAAGCCCTCGTTCAGACACTTCCTAAATTGTGGCCAATCGCGGCCTAATACCAATTCTTGTGGTAGCCTAGGCACGACTGCTACTAACATCTCTTTTTCAATGCCCAATCCCTTCACCCACAGTTTATACACCGGGTAGCGGGTAGCCGCTCCATGGATACATTTTATTTTAACATTACCTTCTGGATACTCCGGAACTGACCATCCCTGATCCCTGATCACAAACCATAACCTCTTCGAAATCATGGTTTGGTCAGCTCCTGAGTCCAGAAGTGTTTTTACATCTACTCCATGAATCTTCACATTTAATACAAAACCCTCCCGTACTGTTCTCGGGCCTTCCCCTACCAGAGCAGTACGTGAGTAACAGTCACTTTTCAGATGACCCTTTTTACCACACGCAAAACATCTCTTGGCATTCTCTTTTGGCAGAGGCTTATTATTTTTCACAACACCGTATGAGGACCGTGAGGGACTTTCTACTCTCTGGGCCTCCATACCCAGTGTCAGTTTGGGAGTCCCTACCCTGGGTTGGGTGACTCTCGGCCTCTAAATAGCGCTCAGTGAGAGCTATTGCATCCGTAGTTGTACAGCAATTTTGTAAAATTAAGAAATTCTGTACCCTACTTGGTATGGCGGACATGTACTGCTCGAGTACTATCGCGTCCATTAATGTGTCTACGTTTTTCTTTTCTGGCTGTAGCCATTTATTCGCCAGACCCCGTATCCTATGACCAAGGGCTTTTGGGGTTTCATCGGCCCTAAGGGTAGTGGCTCTAAACATTTTGTTATAGGATAATGGTGTAAGGCCTAGACGATTCCTTATGGCGGTGACTACCTCCTCATAGGTGTTAGCTAGGGCTGGGGGCATCGACTTGTATGCAGCAAGGGCTTCCTCCGTAAGGGACGCTGCGAGTCGAATAGCCCACTGTTCAGGCGGCCAATTTGCTGAACCTGCAATCCTAGTGAATGAATCTAAAAAGTCATCGACATTATCATTGGGACTTAGCTTCCCCACAATAAGATCGTGGCATGTCCATTGTCCACTCTCTGGGTTAGTCGGTCCGGCTGCCTGCAGCTTTTCAGCGTTTGCCTTTGCCATCTCCTCCCGCTGTACCGCTAACCAGTTCTCCATAGTCTGCAATACCGGCAGTTGTTGTGCTTGCATTGCCTGTAGAGCTTGTGCTTGGTTTTTCTGCGCAAATTCGGCTTGCTTGTCGAATTGATGTGCCATCCAGGCACAAAGCTCCTTTTGTTCCATGGTGAACCTGTATAGAAAAACAAGAAAAATGAAAACCAAGTGTGGCTCTCACAACACTAGTTTTGCCCTCCTTTTCTCTCTTTTTTTTTTTTTCAAACTTCCCTTGACATCCAACACTGCCCCGGCTTAATTACGTTTTACCTGAGGTGAGTGTTGAATTCAGCTCGGGAACATCAGTTGCTGTTGCCTTTAGCAGCGCACCACTCCGATGACCGGCAACAGGATTTTCTGCCTTCAGGATTTTCCCAACCCGCTCCGGATTCCACCTATTCCACTCCGGGTCTTTCTCCTTCCAATCCTGGTTTTACAAGTAATCCACTCCGGGTCTTGTTTTCACTCCAGGTTTTCCAGCAGATCAATCTGAGTTTTTACTTTTAAACTCAGGAGTTTTTATTTTTTCCTTTCTACCTTTAGTAGTTTGAAGGCTCTGATCCGGCATCCAACAACTACGCCATTTTTATGTCGCGACGCCACCCTGGTGGCTAATGGGCTCCAAGGCAGTTCGGACACAAAAATAAGGTTGGGTTTGGTATGTATTTTCCAGGGCCCAGGGATGTATAGCCTTGGTAGCGTCCTTATTACCAAATACCCAGAGAACACAGGTCTTCAAGTGGAGGGAAAATAAGGCTTTATTTCCCTTGTCTTGCAAAGGTTCAAAGGATCAGATTCAAACAACAAAAGAAATGCCCTTACATCAGGTTAGAAAAGTACAACTCAGGTTCAAAGCAAAAACTGTTCTCTTCACAGAGGGGATACAAAAACAAGCGTTTATTTCACAAGTTTACTGCTCACTTGCTACGCAAGGATTCCAAACTTCCAGTGGTACAATAGCTACAATCCATTTCTTCTTCTGAAAGGGATTCTACCAATTCCACTTGCATCGGTTCCTGCTCATAAGTATCTGAAACAGAGTCAATGGTTCCGGGCAAGCTATACTTAGGCTTTTCACACAAACGCTGTATGACCTCCCAGTGCTTTGGGTTCAGCGTGGGGCGTCGGTCATGAGCTGTTCTACAGTGGGAATATCCTTCTCTCTTCAAAGGTTTTACATTTGCTTCCTGCAAACATTGCTTGTTCAAAAGTCTCTTATTTGATAAAAGCTTTTCATACCTTATATCCTGAGAAGTGCGACATGAACAAGGACCTTCTGTTTCTTGTCCTCTCCATAAGCTAGCCCTCTGAAGGCTGTTTCCAACAAAGTATGGGTTACCTTGTAACACCGGCTTCTTTCCTTGGGACGAGGCTTGAGGCCTACTCCTGGTGAGATTCTGCCTTGCTCCTGCAATATGGCTTGGGTTTTTCACACAGCAGTCACAGTACTGCTTTCGCGTTCCTGGATCTCCTGGATCCTTCTGTACTCTCCGTCCTTTCAGGTCTCTCTGGCCTGTTCCTCCTTCCTGCACTCCAGCAGCGTCTGTAGCTTCTGCAGTTTCTCCAGCTTCTGCAGTTTCTGCCACTTCTGCAGCTCCTGCCGCTCCTCCGGCTTCTGGAGGCTCTGCAACTTCTCTGCTGCCTTCTCTGCTGCTTCTGGCTCTACCGACACTTCTGCCTCTACAGCCACCTTCTTCTTTCCAGTCTTCCAGACTTTATTTAAAAGGAGTTCCTGCCTTCCTGGATTGGAGGCTGGCTGGCTTTAGGTCACACCCTGTGGGGCGTGGATCCTCAGTCTTCCGGAGGTCCCTCTTGCTCCCCCTATCAGGTTCCTGAAAATTCTGCAGCTTGTGCATGCCTTTTTTCGTGTTTAAAATATTTTCTTCTGTTCCCCGCTGGTCTGCTGCATCACAATAGACACAAATCCTGAAACTTTCTTTTTCACAGTTTCACTTTTATTTTCATACGTTCATTTTCACACTTTCGCTTTTGTTTTCATGCTTTCACGTTTATTTTCACACTTTCACTTTCATACTTTCACTTTCATTACCACTGTTTCACTTTCTTTTTCTCACTTTCACTTTAATTTTCACACTTTCATTTTAACGCTTTCACTTTCATTTTCACACTTTTACTTCCACTTTCATTTTCACACATTCTTTTTCACTTTAATTTTCACGCTTTCACTTTCATTTTCAAACACTTTTACTTCTTTCATTTTCATACTTTCACTTTCATTTTCACTTTAATTTTCACACTTTCACTTTCATTTTCATACTTTCACTTCATTTTCATTCTTTCATTTTCATTTTCAAGCTTTCACTTTCATTTTCACGCTTTCACTTTCATTTTCATGTTTTTACTTTCATTTTCACACTTTTATTTTCATTTTCACTCTTTTACTTTCACTTTCACATTTTCATTTTCATTTTCTGGCTTTCACTTTCATTTTCACTCTTTCATTTTCACACTTTCACTTTCAGTTTCACATTTTCACTTTCATTTTCACACTTTCACTTTCATTTTCATACTTTCACTTCACTTTCATTTTCATTCTTTCATTTTCACTTTCATTTTCAAGCTTTCACTTTCACTTTCATTTTCATGTTTTCACTTTAATTTTCACGTTTTCACTTTCATTTTCACACTTTCACTTTCATTTTCATGTTTTCACTTTCATTTTCACACTTTTACTTTCATTTTCACTCTTTTACTTTCACTTTCACATTTTCATTTTCATTTTCTGGCTTTCACTTTCATTTTCACTCTTTCATTTTCACACTTTCACTTTCAGTTTCACATTTTCACTTTCATTTTCACACTTTCACTTTCATTTTCATACTTTCACTTCACTTTCATTTTCATGTTTTCACTTTAATTTTCACACTTTCACTTTCATTTTCATGTTTTCACTTTCATTTTCACACTTTTGCTTCCAGTTTAATGTTCACACTTTCTTTTTCACTTTAATTTTCACGCTTTCACTTCACTTTCATTTTCATTTTCTGGCTTTCACTTTCATTTTCACTCTTTCATTTTCACACTTTCACTTTCAGTTTCACATTTTCACTTTCATTTTCACACTTTCACTTTCATTTTCACACTTTCGCTTTCACTTTTATGCTTTCACTTTCATTTTCACACTTTCACATTCACTTTCATTTTGAAACTTTCACTTTCATTTCCACTCTTTCACTGTCATTTTCACACTTTTGCTTTCATTTTCATATTTTCATTTTTTCTTTCATTTTCACACTTTCACTCTTTCACTCTTTCACTTTCATTTTCACACTTTCACCTTCACATTTTCATTTTCACACTCATTTTCTTTTGATGTTTACACTTTCACTTTCATTTTTAAACTTTCATTTTCACACTTTCATTTTCACACTTTCATTTTCATGTTTCATTTTCATTTTCACACTTTCACTTTCATTTTCATGTTTTCACTTGCCTTTTCATGCTTTCACTTTCACTTTTATGCTTTCACTTTCATTTTAACACTTTCACTTCACTTTCATTTTCACTTTCATTTTCACTCTTTTACTTTCCCTTTCACATTTTCACTTTCATTTTCATTTTCTGGCTTTCACTTTCATTATCACTCTTTCTTTTTTTTTTTTTAAATTCTTTATTTCACGGTTTTAAGGAACAGTAAATAAACAGACCAGAGGATTACATGCGCATATTCTGCGATAATCTCGTTGTAAATTAACATTGGCATGCACTCCCATTAAGCAATACCCATTCTAGCATTGGATTCTAATATCATTAGATATGAAATAATGCCTTACATGAAAAAAGGCGAACATTGAACAAAACATCCTTCAGTGACGAGTACCATCCCCAAATGAGCCAGCCACCCAATTTTATCAGGATACTTATGGACCAAGGGTATCCCACTTCTTCAGCAGGTAAAGAAAGGTGGGTTTTCGCATTGCGTAGGCTTTCTCGCATGTACGATGGTAGCAGACGAGGTTCCACCAGTACACAACTGACAGGTCCTCAAAGTTTTTCCAATGACTCAGTATAGCTTTCAGAGCGAGACTTAAGAGCAAGTCAAAGATAATGGCCTTATGCTCTTGCAGTGTTGGCACTCCAGCAAGTGACTTGTAAATAACAATACGATATGTCAATTCTGTGTTCAGTCCCAACAGCAGGGAGGTGCGAGTCCAAACTGCTTGCCAGTATTCTCGAAGTGCAGGACAGAAATATATCATATGAGCCAGGGTCCCAGTGTCCATTCCGCAGTTCCAACAGCGCGCATCCGGTTGCACACTCCATTTGGCAACGCGAACCGGCGTGAAATAGGCACGATGGGCTAGAAAATAAAGCATTTGATTGAGCGAGGCCGATCTTGTTAGCCTCCGTTGTCGTTGCCATATCTCTTCCCATATATCAGAATCCTCCATCCATCCCATTTCAGTTTGCCATACCATTTGCAGTCCTCAGCAGCGCCTCTTCCCTCCTTCTCTGAGAATTCCGACAAATTTAGAAATAAGTTTTGATCCTGTTTTGAATTCTTGTACTTCTTGGTGAAAGGGGTGATCTTTACCCAATGCTATTGGCAGGACTCCCACCTTGTTCAAACAGTGTCTCAACTGGCACCACTGGTAAAGGCACCGACTGGGCAGATTATATTCTTGATGTAGAGATTGGAAGGACTTGTAGGCCTTGTTAGAGGTCAATTGCTCGAGCCTGTAAATCCCGGCCCGCAGCCAGGGCAGCCATAGAAAGCTGTGGCCCTCTATCTTGAACTTCTCATTGTGCCATATCACCGTAGACTCTGAAAATTCCAGATCTGCACCCATATGCTGCTTGATCACTTGATAGGCCATTTGGGTATCTCGCATAATCTCACTGTCCAGTCCGACATTTCGGTATTCCATTCCCAGGCGCATCCACAAGGGAATTGGGTGGCTCAGAGCATTCTCTATTTTCAGCCAGACTGGGGCCTCCTCACCTATGACCTCCTCGCTCCACTGGGCACCCTGTTTTAGGAGGGATGCCATGTGGTACCAGTAAAAATCGGGGAAATGTATTCCTCCTCTAGTCTTTGGGGATTTAAGCTTCTATGTCGCAATGCGTGGTGGTCTGTTGCGCCAGAGGAATGATATTAATTTTTTTTCGATTCTCATGTAGAATTTCCTTTCAAACAGGGTCGGGACTATGTTGAGGACATAGCAAACTTTAGGTACTATGACCATTTTGATAGTTTCCCCTCTGCCCCACCAAGTTAGGTTCAACGGGGACCATTTGTTTATATACTCCTCCAGTATATTCTCTCACTGACCCATGGATCTACAGACTGTGTCCAGGAGAGTGGTCCCATACGTCACCCCCAAATATTTGAGACGTGTCCTCAACTTTAAACGGGTAGCTGTGTAGCAATGTTTTAGAGACATGTTCATTCAGTGGTATGATTGTAGTTTTGGACAAATTCAGCTTGTATCCAGATATGCCAGAATATTCGGAGATGACTGACATTGTTGCTTCCAGTGATCTTGAGTGCAGTAGAAGCAGAAGGTCGTCCACGTACGCCGACAGCTTGATCTGGGATGCTCCTAAACGTACCCCCTCAATGTTTGGAGATTGCCGGATTTTCATCAGTAGCGGCTCCATCACCAAGTTGAATAGCAGGGGGGATAGGGGGCAACCCTGCCTTGTGCCTCTTGACAAAAGAAACTCAGAGGAGAGCCCACTGTTTGCCGCTATCCTCACCGTAGGTCGGGAATAAAGCACTCGAACACTAGCCAGGAATTCTTCCGGTATTCCGAACCACTGTAGCACTTGGAATAAATAGGGGAGCTCTACCCGATCAAAGGCTTTCTCAGCGTCAAGTGCGAGTCCAACTACTGGCTCTTCTAGCTGGGAAGCTCGCTCCAATATGTGCACTAACAGACGTCGATTATCAGTGGTAGATCTGCCTGGCATGAATCCACATTGGTCAGGTTGGACCAGGGTGTCCATTACTGAACTAAGACGATTAGTCAGGACTTTGGCATATATCTTATAGTCTGCATTGAGAAGCGAAATTGGCCGATAGTTTTCTATCTGCTGGTCATCACGCCCTGGCTTAGGGTGTATCACTATTGTGGCGGTCGCTATTGACCCAACCGCTGGATACTCCTTTACCAACTCCGTATAGTATGTGTACAGTTCGGGAAGCAGTTCTCATGAGAAAGCGGTATAAAATTCAACTGGCAAACCATCTGGTCCGCTCGCCTTCCCTTTGGCGAGCTGTCGCATAGCTAGTTGTATCTCCGCGCATGTGACATTCTCCGATAGTCGACGCTGCTGTTCTTCCGTTAATTTGGGACCAACCAAATTTGCTGTGAAACTGTCGAAACCATCTGATGTGAAAACTCCATCAGTTTGGTAGAGTTTCAAATAGAATTCTTTACATATGTTCAATATTTCCACATCTCGTCTCTGCAGTTTCCCTCTGGCGTCTTTCAGACCAGTGATATGGGACTGAACCTTGTTAGCTCGTAATGTTCGAGCTAAGAGCGCACTCGCCCGATTGTTTTCATGGTAGTACATACCTCGTTGAGCCTGAATCTGCTGGCTCGCTTCTTCATTGAGGATAGAGTTTGTGATAAGGAAGCTTATCATAGCTCAGGTAGGAGCTATAGAAAAGATGATGTGACTCTGAACAAGCAACCTGTCAGTTCTGGTAGAAGCAAGAAAACAGAGTTTTCACATAAAAGACTACCAGTCCCAGAATGCACCAGGTTTCCAGCAGCCATGAGAGGGGCTGAAGTGAGAGAATGTGTGTGCAATCAAGAGAGCTATGAGGTAATCCCTAAGCACTCATCTCAAAGGGCAGGGCTTGATTCAACACAGCTGCGCTGTGTTAGGGAGCAGCACACATTAGGAAAGAATAAGAATAGAGCTTATTCTTCAGATAACAGTTACTACAAGCTCCAGCCCAGTTTCAAGAACAGCTTCAGGAAGAGATACAGAGGGGAGAGCTTCAGCAACGGCTACAAGCACCAGTATCACCTGGAGAAACAGAAGCCAAGCCAAGCAGATAGAGAGAGAAGGAAACTCTCTGGAAGGAAGAGAAGAAAGGCCATTGGAAGGTCTGGGAGATTCCAAGGCAGTACTCATACTGGGAGGTATTCCAAAAGCCAGCAGAGTCCATTGGACTGGATTCAGCCAGAGGAATGGAGTGGCAGAGATAGGAATCACCAGTGGCTACCTGGAAGAGAGAAGACTGCATGTGGAAGGGACTTTCAGACCAAGGCCAGAAGGTATGTGAGAGAAGATCCAGTGTCCAGGGATCAAGATTGGAAGGCTGGACATCAGAATTGGATTACATATTGGCCAGGCTATACAGAGAGGAATAATGATAGCAGGAGAGGCTCAGGTATGAACACTGATCCAGACCCTATCTATAATAGAGAATGGCAGCAAGGGAATAAGCATTCTCATGATAGTGCCTTAATGAAAGACTCATCTGTGCCAATGTATGATATTGACCCTATGATAATTGATACAGCAGATGAAAATACAGTTTATATGGACTGTTCTCTATCTAAATGCTATTGCTAGTTTTCTATGAGCAAACACATCAGCCATCACAAAGAAACCTAACTTTGTTCTTTATTTCCACTGCAAACAGCTCTTAAAGCAGGATTTGGGTTCACACAGTAGCAGCCAGCCAGCTAAAGGCTTTCAGCTGGTCCATTGATAGTAATTAGGGCTGCACCTGATTGTGTGTGTGAGCAAGGGAGAATCACTGCTGAGATCTGCGTGGAAAATAAGCAGAAGTTAACCTAACCAGCAAAGTTTATTCTTTACTTTGTGCCTTTGTATTTGGTAATTATTTGCTAAGAAAACATTAGCTAATTGCCTGACAAGCTGAAGGTTGTTTTCTGGTTTACTTTGTGACTTTTTGTTATCCATTTTAAACACTGCAAGCAAGTAACCTCATTTATAGTGCTATCAAGCATACATGTGCTGGGTGAATTAAACCCCATCAATAAAAGAAGTATTTTATTGATCTTACCACTTGGTTTCACAACTCAAATTATTGTCATCAGCTGTGTTTGGGAGTGAATGAACTACAATACCCACAATACCTTGCAAGAATCATATGAATATATGCATCGTCAAGATTGTGTAAGTTCTCACCCTAGGCAGCCGTCTGACAAGTTGTACTGGTACCTCAGTTTCTGCAGCCGGAGTAGCACGAGCGCATCTGAGCGCTTGGACAGTACACGTTCTCCCGCGCGTATCTCCCGTTCCAACTCAAACAGCTGTGTTGCAGCGATCTTCTTCTTGCGGATACTATAGGACGTTATACAACCCCGTATCGTAGCTTTAAAGGCCTCCCACCACGCCCAGGTGGGGGTGTCATGCAGTGTGTTATGTTCGAAGTAGTCTGCAATCATTGGATGCAGGTAGTCACAGAATTCTTCATTATTGAGCCATGCCCGATCGAATTGCCATCTATGCGTGGGTTTCTTAGCTTGTCCAGAACAAATTTCTATAGTGATTGCAGCATGATCCGAGACTGTCTTAGCGGCGATATCTGCTGTCAGCAGCTGGGACACTAATGTCTTGGAGATCAAAAAGTAATCGATGCGTGTCTGCGTATTGTGCAGCATTGAGTAAAAGGTATAGTCCCTCTCTACAGGATACAATAACCGCCACGGGTCAATTAGGCCCAGTGTTTCCATCATGCTCATCAGCTGTTTACTAGACCGCGGCTTGTGCTGTTGTTTGTAGGGTACCCGGTCAATCAGTGGGTCTTGAATAAGATTGAAATCTCCCCCGAGTATTACATTAGAGGCACCGGCCATCAACACTTCCTGAGCAACCTTTTCAAAGAAGGTGGGGTCATCTTGACTTGGCCCATAAACCGTCATGAGAGTGTAGTCTATGTCCGATATCCGCACTCTCGCTCTGGCCCAACGCCCCCCTGGGTCAGTCACCATATCTTCAACTTTGGGCTGCAGTGCTGCTCGTACTAATATTGAGACACCCCCTTTCCTCTTGAGAGCTGGCGCCGACAATATGTTCTGGTATCCATCTCCAGCTACTTTGTAAGATTCAGACAGTGTCAAGTGGGTTTCTTGGATATAGACCACGTCAGCTCTCAATTTCTTGCAATAGTTTAATATTTTCTTTCACTTAGCAGGATTGTTAATCCCTTGCACATTAAGGGATACCACTCTCAATCTCTCATTACCTGTTATGGTAGCTGGTCTTACCCCTGGGGATGCCACTCGTCACTTGCAACCAACAAAACAATAAGCTTATAATAGAACAGAAGGAACTTGGTCTGATCGCCATGCGGTCAGCCTTCAACTGTGTTACATTTAATGGTGGAACCCGACCCGACCCCCTTCTCCTCGCCGCCCTCAAGACCCACCCCCACCCACCCATTCTATTCTTATATACACAATCACGTTCACACCCCCGATTCTACCTAAACAGTTACAATTGGTACAGAACACCGGCTATAATTCCACAGCACTTAGAAGCCTCATCACAGCCTCCCTTTTAGGTAGCGGACTTAAGCATAAATTACCACAAGTACATTAGTGTGTCCTCAGGTATTGCAAGACTCCGTCTCCATTTGGGCCCATTCATGGAGATAAGCCCGTAGACTCTCTCCAGTGTCGAAGGTCCTTGTAGTGTTTCCCAGCGTTACTCGCATTCGTGCTGGATAGTAGAGGCCATACCTTGCTTGTAGTTTCTGCAGCAGTGGTCTACAGCCCAACAGGTCTTTTCGTCTACCTGTTGTTCTTTTGCAAAGATCAGGGAAAAAACTTATTCTGTGCCCTTCATAACGCAGCTCGGACATCTGTTTAGCGGCCTGTAGTATCTGGAGGACCTGCGGTTACCGTAGCACTTTGACAATGAAAGGGCGTGGATGCTGTTTCTTTTCAAGCATGTGCGATGGCACACGGTGGGCCCGTTCTATCTCAAAATGTTCTGCAAAGGCCAGATGCAGCAGGTCGGGAATCAACTTCTGTAGAAATTTTATAGAGTCCGATCCTTCCCGGCCTTCTGGAATGCCTGTGAGCCGTATGTTGTTCCTGCGGGCCCGATTGTTTTGATCTTCATATTGATCCTCCAGAGCTTTAACTCGTTTCTGCAGCGGGCCAATCTGGGCTGCAAAGGTCTCATGTCGCTCAATTGCGGATTCTGTCTTGTGTAGACGCTCCCATACCTCTGACAACCGTTCTTTTACATCACGCATATCTCCTTGCAATTGTGTTAGGGCTTCTCTACTATCGGCAATCATACTTTTGACTGACCGTAGCTCTTGTAACACTTCACGGATGCCTTCTGCGGCTTCTTTCTTCGACGCCATTTTATGCAGAGAGGCCGTCTCCTGCTTTGTTCGTTTTACCGCGTGTCCAGCGGTCGGCGAGAAGTCTAACTTCGCCGGCTTCAGGGAAGACATCACACCAGGCGTTCTGTGCCAAAATTAGTGGTGTTACTGAGTTCTGTCGGGGAGTAGAGGCAGGATTCTTGGGTACTGGGTGGGAGCAGTTCTTTTAGGCAGCCATCTCCGGTCACGGCAAGCTCCGCCCGCCCTCATCACTCTTTCAATTTCATTTTCATTTTCACACTTTCACTTTCTTTTGACGTTTACACTTTCATTTTCATGCTTTCACTTTCAGTTTCATACTTTCACTTTCATTTTCATGCTTTCACTTGCATTTTCATGCTTTCACATTCGTTTTTATGCTTTCACTTTCATTTTCACACTTTCACATTCACTTTCATTTTGAAACTTTCACTTTCATTTCCACTCTCACTTTCACTGTCATTTTCACACTTTTGCTTTCATTTTCATATTTTCATTTTTTCTTACATTTTCACACTTTCACTTTCACACTTTCACTTTCATTTTCATGTTTTCATTTTCACACTTTCACTTTCATTTTCATGTTTTCACTTGCATTTTCATGCTTTCACTTTCACTTTTATGCTTTCACTTTCATTTTCACACTTTCACTTCACTTTCATTTTCACTCTTTTACTTTCACTTTCACACTTTCATTTTCATTTTCTGGATTTCACTTTCATTATCACACTTTCACTTTCTTTTGACGTTTACACTTTCACTTTCATTTTCACGCTTTCACTTTCAGTTTCAACTTTCACTTTCATTTTCATGTTTTCACTTTCATTTTCACACTTTTACTTTCATTGTCACGCTTTCACTTGCATTTTCATGCTTTCACTTTCATTTTGAAACTTTCACTTTCATTTCCACTCTTTCAATTTCACTGTCATTTTCACACTTTTGATTTCATTTTCATATTTTCATATTTTTTCATTTTCACACTTTCACTTTCATTTTCACACTTTCACTTTCATGCTTTCACTTTCATTTTCACACGTACACTTTCTTTTTCACAGTTTCACTATTATTTTCATGCTTTCACTTTTACTTTCACTTTCACACTTTCACTTTCACTTTTATTTACACGCTTTCACTTTCACTTTCTTTTGATGCGTACACTGTCTCTTTGGGGTATGTTTACTAAACCACTGTAATGTAGCAATGGTAATGTTACCGCATGGCAACGTTACCCCATCTAACGTTAATGCATGGTAACGTTAGTCCCAGAGAAGGCAGAGAGAAGGGGTCAGTGGGTGGGGAATGGGCAGGGAGAGGCCCCTGCTACACTAACACTGGAACAATAATTCCAGGACGCCAGTGAAAATCTGTCGGTAAATGCACATTTGCTGGAGAGAGAGACGATTTCAGTATCAGCAATGTACAGCACAGACAGGGAGCCCAAGAAAAGTGATTTTAGTGCTCCATTTGCAGCAACAGCATAGTGCCCAAGTATGAAAGGGCACTATGATGGTGCAAATGGGGCAAAGGGGGCTGCAGGCGGGACATGCAATGGGGACAGGTGGGGCACAGGGCAGACTAGGCAGTTTCCTAGGTGGCACATAGGAACACAGAAACTGGAAAACAGTAAGACAGCGGCTGAGCAAGGTTAGAAAATGGCCAGTAGTCTGTGTTCCACAGTGTCCAATCCAGGAGACATGTACCCTGCAGGTACCCCAAACATTACACAGGAACCACAATGCCTGTAATGGGGCAAGCAGTGCACATCTGGGGACACTCTAACAAGGGTCTATGTACCTTCCCCAAAATACGTCCCAAACTGTTTGTAAGCCCAGTTAAACGAACACCCTGTACTACAGCCCCTGGTAAGGCAATGTAGGGTGTGACCACGCGTTGCCTGAAACATGTATATGCCCAGTATTCCAAATTGGATACATTGTACCCACATTGCATGCCCTAGCCTGTTTACAGTCTGCTGGCATAACAAAATCTACCTACGTTTACCAGGTCCACCATAGCCAGTAGTTGCTAGATCACCAACTTGGCACCCCTCAGCCATCTCTCCTCCATGTGGAAGGGACATAACATTGGCAGGCAGTGATGGGGGGATGTGTGGATGTCCATGTATGCCTCCGCACCTCAGACCCTGCTCTCTAGGCACCCGCCTACCTGCACATTGGATGTCCTGGGATTGTGCACTACCAGCACCGACAGCATATAGGCATGTCAGCATGGCGGGGGAAGGGAGGGTGTTGGTGGCAGAGGGTGTAGTGGCACCCATCTGCAGCAGACCAAGGCCATGACCTGTTCCAGTGCATGGTATACAGTGCAACAAACAAGGTCTGTCTGATCAACAGCAAAGGTAGCTCCAGGGATTGTTGTGCTTCTGTGGCAACAGTATGGTGCAGTACACATAGCAAGTGTGTCTTGGAGCAGAGCCCCAGCTATGGATCTTGCAGAGCATGTCCCTACATTTTACCCTATATTGCAGATGCAACATCAGCATGTGTAATCCCCAAAGTATCGGCCAACAGGGGTACAAAAACCCACACACAGGCTCCACTATCCCAAGCTTCATCGACAGTCAGGCTGTTAGCACCGGCACGGAGTAGCAGTTATCACCAGAGCACTACGACTAGTTCCTGCACACTTTAGCAATGCCAACCACCCCTATCTTTGCACAATGCTGCAATAGGAGTGTGTGTGTGTGTGTATGTCTATCCATTGTTTTGTAGCTTCCTACTCCTCACTGGGCCCACAATACATACACTGTTTCCAGCATTAGCCTGCAAATGTGCATTCTGAGGAGCAAGGTATTTTGGATATGGCCCGGACAGGGCGGATTGGGCAGGATGCATCTGATTCGGGGGTAGGGCAATGGCTGGGACATTGTAATGCCTGACCACCACCTGCATAACAGGGTGGCCAAGGCATGTCATGCTGGGAGGACACTCTCACTCTGACCGAGCAGTGACCACGGCACGGCTATGTTCCCACATAGTGCTATATGGCATCTGTCTCTAGTGATATCTGTGTTCTCCCTTTTCTAGGGGCCCAATCACTGAGGCACTTGCTGGATGTCTGCTGTATATCCCAACTCTGGGTGCACATAGTTCCTCTGTGAACATGCATTATGGACTGGCTGGCAGACTGTCCCCAGCTAGTATGTGCATGGCTGGAATACCTCGTGGGGTGCAGCAGGTACAGTCTGAATGTCAGACCTTGGTGGATGGCAGCTGAGGTCTTCCAGGCCTACTCCCAGCATTGCTGCTGGTCTGCCAGTGCCCTAGTAACAGGTACAGAACTGGTCTAACCCCCCTGGATGACAGCCTTTGGCCCGGGGGGCTGGGGTTGCTGGTTGTTCAGCTATTCCTAATGCCTCTACCACATGTCCCTCCACTGCCTCAATTACAAAAAGGTTTATTGGGTGCCCTTTGGGGAACAAGGGACATATATTGTAAACCACTTTGACCCCAAGAGGGCGGTATATTAGGTATTGCTACATATACCTCATGCGAGTCCAGACACCCCCTCTGCCCTGATAATAGGTGATTATTATAGCCACATTGTAACACTGGGTATGCACTATTCTGGGTGGATCCCAGTCCTCCAGGGCTAGATGTGACTGGGGAATACAGATAGACACAGGGTGACACTAGGTTCCACTGCAGGGAACACTTGCCACACACGGGTAATAATGGGGATCTGCAGCAAAGCCTATCTCTAGCATCACAGGTACTGTGAACCTGATGCTGGGCGCCCATCCTGACCCTCAGGGTGAACACAGAACCTGCACAGTGGCATGGACTGTAGCTGCTCTGTGCCAGTATCACACACTGTCAGTTCTTCATACCAAGCTGAGGTGCTGGAGAGGTGCATCCTCCGTTTGGTGATCAGCTGTAGACTGCTGTTCTGCATGTGCTTTACATCATGGGTACATCTATCTGCCTCTATGAGCTGTGTAGGGTCCTGTCTTCTTGTGCAGGCTGTTACCCCATGTTCTGTACTGGTACCCTTTACAGCATTTTTGCTCTTAGTGCTTGCCTCGCCTGTGCCTGATCTGCATGGCACCACTACTCTTCTGTTCTCCTATCATTGCAAATATCCTGCCACCTCTGCCTCCACTGGGTGACACGTAGTTCTATCCTCTGCCACCCACTGTCATTGCAGTACTTTACATTGCCAACACCCTGTGCATCGGTACAGCTGCCTCCAACATGTTTGTCCACTTTACCGGCAGCCACATAGGATGCCCACAGATATGACAGGTCCATCAGCTCCCACCTCTCCTTCCTTCCATAACTTGTTCATTGCCTTTCCTTGGTGCTCTATCCATTGTTAGGTTTACATCTGTTTTTATGCCTTACAGTTCATGCTTGTCAACTTGAAGCACCTTACAGTCTTTAGGGCACCTTACAGCCCTTAGGACACCTTAACGTAAGGCCCCTTAACATCCTTAGGGCACCTTAACCTAAGGTGCCTTATAATGTGCCTTAACGTAAGGCAGCTTAAAGCCGTCAGGGCACCTTAGCCTAAGGTGTCTTAACCCAAGGCGCCTTAGGTTAAGGCACCTTAATTAAGGGTACCCTAAGGGCTTTAAGGTGCCCTAACTTAGGGCACCTTACAGCCCTTAAGGTGCCTTGAGTTAAGGCGCCTTAAGTTAGGGTGCCTTGTCAGCCTTAACATGCCCTGTTTGTCACCTTAAAGTGCAATGTCCCATTAACGTGCATTAAACGGCCAAGGCGCCCTTTAACCCATGTTAAACAGCTCTTTGCTCCCTTTACGCCAGAATGCCCCCTACCTGCGCACTGCCTTATATGGCTTCAAGTACGTTAACGCTGCACTTACCGCTGGTAACCTTACTGTGGTTTAGTAAACATACCCCTTTCATTTTCATTTCAATTTCATGGCTTCACTTTCATTTTCACAATTTCATTTTTTGTTCATTTTCACGCTTTCACTTTCATTTTTTCTTTCATTATCAAGCTTTCACTTTCATTTTCACACTTTCACTTTCATGCTTTCTCTTTCATATTCACACTTTTGCTTTGATTTTCACACTTCCTTTTTCACAGTTTCACTTTTATTTTCAGGTGTTCACTTTCATTTTCACACTTTCACTTTAGTTTTCATGCTTTCACTTTCATTTTCACACTTTTGCTTTGATTTTCACACTTTCTTTTTCACAGTTTCACTTTTATTTTCATGCGTTCACTTTCATTTTCAGTTTCACTTTCATTGTAACGCTTTCACTTCCACTTTAATTTTTACACTTTCTTTTTCACTTTCATTGTAACGCTTTCACTTTCATTTTCATACTTTCACTTCACTTTCATTTTCATTCTTTCATTTTCACTTTCAATTTCACGCTTTCACTTTCATTTTCACGCTTTCACTTTCATGTTTTCGTTTTCATTTTCACGCTTTCACTTTCATTTTCACACTTTCACTTTCATTTTCAAGTTTACACTTTCATTTTCACACTTTTATACTTTCACTTTAATTTTCACTCTCACTTTAATTTTCACGCTTTCAATTTCATTTTCATACTTTCACTTCACTCTCATTTTCACTATCATTTTCACGCTTTCACTTTCATTTTCATGTGTTCACTTTCATTTTCATGCTTTCACTTTCATTTTCACACTTTCACTTTCATTTTCACGCTTTCACTTTCACTTTTATTTTCACGCTTTCACTTTCATTTTTACACTTTCACTTTCCTTTTCAAGTTTTCACTTTCATTTTCACACTTTTACTTTTATTCTTTCACTTTAATTTTCACTCTTTCACTTTAATTTTCACGCTTTCACTTTCATTTTCATACTTTCACTTCACTTTCATTTTCATTCTTTCATTTTCACTTTCAATTTCACGCTTTCACTTTCATTTTCACGCTTTCACTTTCACTTTCATTTTCAAGTTTTCACTTTCATTTTCATGCTTTCACTTTCATTTTCACACTCACTTTGATTTTCATACTTTCACTTCACTTTCATTTTCATTCTTTCATTTTCACTTTCATTTTCATGTTTTCACTTTCACTTTTATGCTTTCACTTTCATTTTCACACCTTCACTTTCATTTTCACATTTTCATTTTTTCTTTCATTTTCACACTTTCACTTTCGTTTTCACGCTTTCATGTTCACACTTTCACTTTCATGCTTTCTTTTTCGCACTTTCACTTTCTTTTGACGTTTACACTTTCACTTTCATTTTCACACTTTCACTTTCATTTTCATGTTTTCAATTTCATTTTCACACTTTCACTTTCATTTTCATGTTTTCACTTGCATTTTCATGCTTTCACTTTCATTTTCACACTCACTTCACTTTCATTTTCATTTTTACTCTTTTACTTTCACTTTCACATTTTCATTTTCTGGCTTTCAATTTCATTATCACTTTCATTTTCACTTTCATTTTCACACTTTCTCTTTCTTTTGATGTTTACACTTTCACTTTCATTTTCACGCTTTCACTTTCAGTTTCACACTTTCACTTTCAATTTCACGCTTTCAATTTCACGCTTTCACTTTTATTTTCACTCTTTCACTTTCATTTTCACACTTTCACTTTCATTTTCAAGTTTTCACTTTCATTTTCACACTTTTACTTTTATACTTTCACTTTAATTTTCACTCACATTAATTTTCACGATTTCACTTTCATACTTTCACTTCACTTTCATTTTCATTCTTTCATTTTCACTTTCAATTTCACGCTTTCACTTTCATTTTCACTCTTTCACTTTCACTTTCATTTTCATGTTTTCACTTTCATTTTCATGCTTTCACTTTCATTTTCACACTCACTTTCATTTTCATACTTTCACTTCACTTTCATTTTCATTCATTTTCACTTTCATTTTCACGCTTTCACTTTCATTTTCATGTTTTCATTTTCATACTTTCATTTTCACACTTTCACTTTCACTTTTATTTTCACGCTTTCACTTTCATTTTCACACTTTCACTTTCATTTTCAAGTTTTCACTTTCATTTTCACACTTTTACTTTTATACTTTCACGTTAATTTTCACTCTCACTTTAATTTTCACGCTTTCACTTTCACTTTCATTTTCATGTTTTCACTTTCATTTTCATGCTTTCACTTTCATTTTCATGTTTTCACTTGCATTTTCATGCTTTCCCTTTTATGCTTTCACTTTCATTTTCACACTTTCACTTTCATTTCCAATCTTTAACTGTCATTTTCACATTTTCGTTTTTCTTTCATTTTCACACTTTCACTTTCATTTTCACGCTTTCACTTTCACTTTTATTTTCACGCTTTCACTTTCATTTTCAAGTTTTCACTTTCATTTTCACACTTTTACTTTTATACTTTCACTTTAATTTTCACTCTCACTTTAATTTTCACGCTTTCACTTTCATTTTCATACTTTCACTTCACTTTCATTTTCATTCTTTCATTTTCACTTTCAATTTCACGCTTTCACTTTCACTTTCATTTTCATGTTTTCATTTTCCTGCTTTCACTTTCATTTTCACACTTTCACTTTCATTTTCATACTTTCACTTCACTTTCATTTTCACTTTCATGTTGTCACTTTCAATTTCATGCTTTCACTTTCATTTTCACACTCACTTTCATTTTCACACTCACTTTCATTTTCACTCTTTCACTTTCACTTTTATTTTCATGCTTTCACTTTCATTTTCACGCTTTCACTTTCATTTTCAAGTTTTCACTTTCATTTTCACACTTTTACTTTTATACTTTCACTTTAATTTTCACTATTCCACTTTAATTTTCACGCTTTGTTTCCTTTTTCACGCTTTCACTTTCATTTTCATGTTTTCACTTTCATTTTCACGCTTTCAATTTCATTTTCACACTCACTTTCATTTTCATGTTTTCACTTTCATTTTCACGCTTTCACTTTCATTTTCACACTTTCACTTTCATTTTCACTCTTTCACTTTTATTTTCACGCTTTCACTTTCATTTTCAAGTTTTCACTTTCATTTTCACACTTTTACTTTTATACTTTCACTTTAATTTTCACTATTCCACTAATTTTCACGCTTTCAGTTTCATTTTCTCACTTTCACTTTCATTTTCACGTTTTCACTTTCAATTTCACGCTTTCATTTTCATGCTTTCACTTTCACTTTCATTTTCATGTTTTCACTTTCATTTTCATGCTTTCACTTTCATTTTCATACTTTCACTTCACTTTCATTTTCACGCTTTCATTTTCATGTTTTCACTTTACTTTCATTTTCACGCTTTCATTTTCATGTTTTCACTTTCATTTTCATGCTTTCACTTTCATTTTCACACTTTCACTTTCAAGCTTTCACTTTCACTTTTATTTTCACGCTTTCACTTTCATTTTCACACTTTCACTTTCATTTTCACACTTTTACTTTTATACTTTCACTTTCATTTTCACTCTCACTTTCATTTTTATGTTTATACTTTCATTTTCACACTTTCACTTTCATTTTTATGTTTATACTTTCATTTTTTCACTTTCATTTTCACACTTTCACTTTCATTTTCATGTTTTCACTTGCATTTTCATGCTTTCACTTTTATGCTTTCACTTTCATTTTCACACTTTCACTTTCGTTTTCACGCTTTCATGTTCACACTTTCACGCTTTCTTTTTCGCACTTTCACTTTCTTTTGACGTTTACACTTTCACTTTCATTTTCATGTTTTCAATTTCATTTTCACACTTTCACTTTCATTTTCATGTTTTCACTTGCAAAGATACAGACTCAGTCTTCATGAACGAATTAAAGACACCTGAGTATGAGATCTTCCATACTCACCGAACAACTAAAAAAGGTGGAGGCGTGCTGATAATAGTAAAGAAAAACCTCAATGCAAAATTAATCACATCAAATAATATTGATAATGTCGACACGCTAACTATAAAAATTAAAACATAAGGATATGCCTAACATATAGACCACCAGAATACAACATAGATAATACTGACAATCTACTTGAACTACTAGCATCATCCACAGATACAAACCCAGTAATGCTAATGGGTGACTTTAATCTCCCCTCATCACCCAACAACCAATCAAATCACTTCTTAGAAGTGATAAGCAATATGGACTTTCACCAAATAATAACAGAACAAACTCACAATAAAGGAAAAACACTTGACATGGTCTTCCTACCAAACTCACTCCACAACTTATATAACACTGAATCACTCTCAAACATACCAGTTCCCTGGTCAGACCACAACCTTCTGAAATTTGATATCAATATCCCTGACAGCAAGCAAACTAAACGAACACAACCTCCTCAAACTAAGAGATTCAGAAAGTTCAATGAAGAAGAATTCCTAGATCAAATAATTCCACACCTCACTCTAACACCCACAAATCTCGAGGAATCAATCAAAACGTGGAACAAATATATCTCCATGGCATCAGAAAGAAAACCAAACCTGTCTCACCATAATAGCAATGACAATAAAACTGAAAAAAGGGACGCCCCATGGTTTAACACGACGCTCAAAAAACTGAAAAGACAATTGAGAATGGAAGAAAGGAAATGGAGACAAACCAAATCAATAACAAATTACGAGAAATACACAAATACCCTACACATATATAAGGAAACAACAGACAGTTCTAAGAGAAACTATCACTCTAACATACTCAATAATTCCACTAACCGACCAAGAGAATTGTTCTGTATAATACAGAACCTAACAACCAAAACATACAACTCAGACGAAATATCCATAGATATTTCCCCACAAGAATTAGCACAATACTATATTAATAAAACAAAAAAGCAAATGACCCCCCCAATAACACACACTGAAATGAAGCACACTACCCTTGATAACTGGTCCAACTTCAATCCAATTTCAAAGACCACTCTCAAAACTACTATATCTAAAATCAATACTACTACATCATATCTAGATCCATGCCCAGTGGATTGGATAAAAAAGACATTCTCAATACTCTCTTCTTTCATCCTCCCTCTGGTCAACCTATCACTTGAAAAAGGCTATTTACCGCCATCTCTCAAACATGTTCAAATACGACCAATACTTAAGAATAACACACTAGACAAATTATCCCCAAAATCATACAGACCCATATCAAGTATTCCTTTCATGGCCAAACTTATTGAAAAAATAGTTCAAATCCAACTACAAGAATACGTCGATACACTGAACCTCCTTGACGAACATCAATATGGTTTCCGACCTTTTCATGGGGTTGAAACATTACTAACAGTCCTTTATGATACTTTATTAAAAGGAATTGATGACACTAAACAAGCCTTCATTGTAGTATTCCTCGACATCTCGGCAGCATTTGACAGCGTCAGTCACATAACAATGTTAAACAGACTTCAACAAATTGGAATAACATCTACTGTTTATAACTGGTTCAAATCCTACCTATAAAACAGAACCCAAACAGTGAGAATTCTCAACCAAACATCTAACACCTTTAATCAAACACAAGGCCTTCCCCAAGGATCTGCACTATCAGCACTACTATTTAACATTTACCTACAACCTGTCAGCAACATTTTCAAACGTCATGGCGTCTACTACCATATTTACGCCGATGATATAATGTTCTACCTCCCATTTAAAATCCCGCACCCTCCACTACAACAAATAACAGAATGTTTTAAAGAACTAACAATATGGCTCAAGGATCAGAACCTACACATCAATTTCTCAAAAACTGAAGTACTATATATTACTAAAAATCAAACATACACACCCCCAAGCACCATTACCCTAGATAACCATGAGATCAACATAAAAAAAGAAATAAAATACCTAGGGGTGATACTTGACAATAAACTCAACATGGATTCACACATAAAATACCTAACAAAAAACATACATTACAAACTTAAGACATTGAGACAATTAAGACCATTGATTCACTTACAAGACTTCACAAACATAATTCAAGCTATCATAACCCCACACTTCGATTTCGCAAATATAATCCTTAATGGCATCACAAAGCAAAATATTAAAAAGTTACAACTAACTCAGAACATAGCTGCAAGGATAATAATGAATATCAGCCCAATAGAACATATCACACCGATCCTAGCTGAACTTCATTGGCTACCTATTTACAGCAGAATAAAATACAAGATTCTTCTAACAACATTTAAACTAATAAATAACTTAGCACCATCTGTACTCAATTCATTCATCAAGGTAGAAACAGATAAACGATCACAAAGGAGTAGAAACACAAACACTATAGCAGTACCAAAAGATTACACAAAAGCTAGAAAACAAACCAACAAGAGAGCCTTCTCACATTCAGCACCTATCCTTTGGAATAATCTACCTGACAACATTCGCCTACTGTCTGACATAAAGGAATTTAGAAAGAAATTGAAAACCCATTTATTCTCTTTACACTACAACACGCTATCTAATCAGATTACACAAAGAGACAACCATACTACAACACTTCAAAACACATAACAAATAACAAATAATAACTTAACCACACAATAATTAACCACACCACTCAAATATACAGATGACGACTCTCCCAATTTAATTATATTATCTACCACATTTAGAATAATTTATGCATCACAATTGATCTATGGTATAACTTGTAAGTATCTACAATGTAAATATGTTCTAACAGTTTACTGTCCAAATTTTATATTGTTACTTGTAAATAGTTCCACCTGTTCTATGTAAAACGACTAGGTATGCTATTTCACATACCATATAATTTACTGTTCATTGTAAACCGCACTTGATACTTGGGAAAGAGCGGTATAGAAATAATTGTTAAATAAATAAATTAAATAAATTTCACGCTTACATTTTCATGCTTTCACTTTCATTTTCACGCTTTCACTTTCATTTTCATACTTTCACTTCACTTTCATTTTCATTCTTTCATTTTCACTTTCATTTTCACGCTTTCACTTTCATTTTCATGTTTTCACTTTCATTTTCATACTTTCACTTTCATGTTCACACTTTCACTTTCAAGCTTTCACTTTCACTTTCATTTTCACACTTTCACTTTCATTTTCAAGTTTTCATTTTCACACTTTTACTTTTATACTTTCACTTTAATTTTCACTCTTTCACTTTAATTTTCACGCTTTCACTTTCATTTTCATGCTTTCACTTTCATTTTCACACTTTCACTTTCATTTTCATGTTTATACTTTCATTTTCACACTTTCATTTTCACACTTTCACTTTCATTTTCATGTTTTCACTTGCATTTTCATGCTTTCACTTTCACTTTTATGCTTTCACTTTCATTTTCACACTTTCACTTTCGTTTTCACGCTTTCATGTTCTCACTGTCACTTTCATGCTTTCACTTTCATTTTCACACTTTCACTTTAATTTTCATACTTTCACTTCACTTTCATTTTCATTCTTTCATTTTCACTTTCATTTTCACGCTTTCACTTTCATTTTCATGTTTTCATTTTCATTTTTATGCTTTCACTTTCATTTTCACACTTTCACTTTCAAGCTTTCACTTTTATTTTCACACTTTCACTTTCATTTTCAAGTTTTCACTTTCATTTTCACACTTTTACTTTTATACTTTCACTTTAATTTTCACTCTTTCACTTTAATTTTCACGCTTTAACTTTCACTTTCATTTTCATATTTTCACTTTCATTTTCATGCTTTCACTTTCATTTTCACGCTTTCACTTTCACTTTTATGCTTTCACTTTCATTTTCACACTTTCATTTCCAATCTTTAACTGTCATTTTCACATTTTCGTTTTTCTTTCATTTTCACACTTTCATTTTCACGCTTTCACTTTCACTTTCATACTTTCACTTCACTTTCATTTTCACTCTTTCACTTTCACTTTTATTTTCACGCTTTCACTTTCATTTTCACGTTTTCACTTTCATTTTCACACTTTTACTTTTATACTTTCACTTTAATTTTCACTACTCCATGTTAATTTTCACGCTTTCAGTTTCATTTTCTCACTTTCACTTTCATTTTCACGTTTTCACTTTCAATTTCAAGCTTTCACTTTCATTTTCATGTTTTCACTTTCATTTTCACACTTTCACTTTCATTTTCATACATTCACTTCACTTTCATTTTCATTCTTTCATTTTCACTTTCATTTTCACGCTTTCACTTTCATTTTCATGTTTTCACTCATTTTCATGCTTTCACTTTCACTTTTATTTTCACGCTTTCACGTTCATTTTCACACTTTCACTTTCATTTTCAGGTTTTCACTTTCATTTTCACACTTTTATACTTTCACTTTAATTTTCACTCTTTCACTTTAATTTTCACGCTTTCACTTTCACTTTCATTTTCATGTTTTCACTTTCTTTTTCATGCTTTCACTTTCATTTTCACACTTTCACTTTCATTTTCATGCTTTCACTTGCATTTTCATGCTTTCACTTTTATGCTTTCACTTTCATTTTCACACTCACTTTCATTTCCAATTTTTAACTGTCATTTTCACATTTTCGTTTTTCTTTCATTTTCACACTTTCACTTTCATTTTCACGCTTTCACTTTCATTTTCAAGTTTTCACTTTCATTTTCACACTTTCACTTTCACTTTCATTTTCAAGTTTTCACTTTCATTTTCACACTTTTACTTTTATACTTTCACTTTAATTTTCACTCTTTCACTTTAATTTTCACGCTTTCACTTTCATTTTCATACTTTCACTTCACTTTCATTTTCATTCTTTCATTTTCACTTTCTTTTTCAGCTTTCACTTTCATTTTCATGTTTTCATTTCCATGCTTTCACTTTCATTTTCACACTTTCACTTTCATTTTCACTCTTTCACTTTCACTTTTATTTTCACGCTTTCATTTTCACGCTTTCACTTTCATTTTCATACTTTCACTTCACTTTCATTTTCATTCTTTAAATTTCATTTTCACACTTTCATTTTCATGTTTTTACTTTCATTTTCACACTTTCACGTTCACCTTCATTTTCTGGCTTTCATTTTCACTTTCATTTTCACACTTTCACTTTCATTTTCATGTTTTCACTTGAATTTTCATGCTTTCACTTTCACTTTTATGCTTTCACTTTCATTTTCACACTTTCACTTTTATTTCCAATCTTTCACTGTCATTTTCACATTTTCATTTTTTCTTTCATTTTCACACTTTGACTTTCCTTTTCACGCTTTCACTTTCACACTTTTACTTTCATGCTTTCACTTTCATTTTCGCACTTTCACTTTCTTTTGATGTTTACACTTTCACTTTTATTTTCACGCTTTCACTTTCTTTTTCACACTCACTTTCATTTTCATGTTTTCAATTTCATTTTCACACTTTCACTTTCATTTTCATACTTTCACTTCACTTTCATTTTCACGCTTTCACTTTCATTTTCATGCTTTCACTTTCATTTTCACGCTTTCACGTTCATTTTCACACTTTCACTTTTATTTTCACTCTTTTACTTTAACTTTCACATTTACACTTTCATTTTCATTTTCTGGCTTTCACTTTCATTATAACTTTCATTTTCACTTTCATTTTCACACTTTCACTTTTGACGTTTACACTTTCACTTTCATTTTCACGCTTTCACTTTCAGTTTCACACTATCACTTTCAGTTTCACATTTTCACTTTCATTTTCACACTTTCACTTTCATTTTCAAGTTTTCACTTTTATTTTCACACTTTTACTTTTATACTTTCACTTTAATTTTCACTCTCACTTTAATTTTCATGCTTTCATTTTCATACTTTCACTTCACTTTCATTTTCATTCTTTCATTTTCACTTTCAATTTCACGCTTTCACTTTCATTTTCATGCTTTCACTTTCACTTTCTTTTTCATGTTTTCACTTTCATTTTCACACTTTCACTTTCATTTTCATACTTTCACTTCACTTTCATTTTCATTCTTTCATTTTCACTTTCATTTTCACGCTTTCACTTTCATTTTCAAGTTTTCACTTTCATTTTCATGCTTTCACTTTCATTTTCACGCTTTCACTTTCACTTTTATTTTCACGCTTTGTCATTCGGCTGCCTAGGTGAGAATGTTCACAGTCTTGGCAAGTGCATATATCAATATGATTTGCAAGGGATTGTGGGAAATGCAGTTCATTCACACCAGACACAGCTGCTCACAATAATTGTGCTTGAAGGTAAAGCCAATAAGATATTTATTTATGGGGTTATTTCTCCCAACACAGATATGCTTGGTAGCACATAAATCAGGTTACTTGCTTTCAGTGTTAAACTTATAAAAACAAAATCAGGAAAACAACATTTGAACTTATCAGGCAATCAAAGCAAAAGAATAAAGACCTGGTTGGTAACAAACTGGTCTTTTCTGTAGGCTTTAGCTAATATTTTCTTAGCAGTGTATCAAACAACAAACAAAAATCCACAAAGAAGAGAAAAACTTCTTTTCAGGTTAACTTCTTATATCTTCCCACATAGATTCAGAAGTGATTCCCTCAGAGCTCACAAGCAATTAGGTAAGGCTCAATTGCTAGCAGTTACCCAGCTGAAACCCCTTAGCTGGCTTGCTTTCTACTGCGTGGCTAGAAATCCTACTCAGGAGCTTTTCTGAGTAGATTAAAGAACAAGTTTGTATTTCTTTGTGATGGTGGTTGTATTTTATAACAGAAAATCACCAAAGGAGTTTAGACAGAGAGCAGTCCATGTAAACACATCCTTCATCTGCAATCACTCCCCCTTCTTCAACAATCATGGGTTCAATATCATGGATTGGCACAGATGAATTTCTCAATGGAGCACTTTCAGGAGAATACTTGTTTCCCTGCTGTCTTTCAAGGTTATAGCTAGGGCATAGATCAGTGTTCATACCTGAGCTTCCATTGCTGTTAGAGTTCCTCTCTATATAGCCTGGCCAGTATGTAGTCCAGTTCTTATGTCCAGCCTTCCAATCCAGATCCCTGGACACTGGATCTCTCTTCACATACCTTCTGGCACGGGTCTTAGGGTCCCTTCCACGTGCAGCCGTCTCCCTCACAGGTACCGTCTGGAGATTCCTAGCTCTGCAGCACAATTCCTCTGGCTTTCCCCAGTCCAAGGGTGTATGCTGGCCCTTGGAATGCCTCCCAGTATACGTACTGCTCCAGACTCCTCTAGACCTCCCAAAGGCTTTTCTCTTCTTTCTTCCAAAGGGTTTCTTGCCCTCTCTGTCCATCCGGTTTGGCTTCTGCTTCTGATGATCCTCCAGATGAAACTGAGGATATCCAAGCTGATCATGAAGATGATGAGGATGATTCTCTGTAGAATAAACTCTACCTTTATTCTGCTTAGATGAGTGCTCCTCCCTAACACCGCGCAGCTGTGCTGAATCAGGCCCTGCCCTTCGAGATGAGTGCTTAGGGATTACCTCATAGCCCTCCTGATTGAACACACGTTTCCCCACTTCAGCTCCTCTAATGGCTGTTGGAAACCTGGTGCATTCTGGGACTGGTAGTCTTTTATGGCAAAATTCTGTTTTCTTATTTCTACCAGAACTGACAGGTTGCTTGTTCAGAGTCACTTCACCTTTCCTATAGCTCCTTCCTGAGCTATGATAAGCTTCCTTAGCACAGCTTTCACTTTTATTTTCACACTTTCACTTTTATTTTCAAGTTTTCACTTTCATTTTCACACTTTTACTTTTATACTTTCACTTTAATTTTCACTATTTTACTTTAATTTTCACGCTTTCACTTTCATTTTCATACTTTCACTTCACTTTCATTTTCACTTTCAATTTCACGCTTTCACTTTCATATTCACGCTTTCACTTTCATTTTCAAGTTTTCACTTTCATTTTCACACTTTTACTTTTATACTTTCACTTTAATTTTCACTCTCACTTTAATTTTCACGCTTTCACTTTCATTTTCATACTTTCACTTCACTTTCATGTTCATTCTTTCATTTTCACTTTCATTTTCACGCTTTCACTTTCATTTTCATGCTTTCACTCATTTTCACACTTTCACTTTCATTTTCATACTTTCACTTCACTTTCATTTTCATTCTTTCACTTTCATTTTCACGCTTTCACTTTCATTTTCACGTTTTCACTTTCATTTTCACGCTTTCACTTTCACTTTCATGCTTTCATTTTCACACTTTCACTTTCTTTTGACGTTTACACTTTCACTTTCATTTTCATGTTTTCAATTTCATTTTCACACTTTCACTTTCATTTTCATGTTTTACACTTGCATTTTCATGCTTTCACTTTCATTTTCACACTTTCACTTCACTTTCATTTTCACTTTCACTCTCACTTTCACATTTTCACTTTCATTTTCATTTTCTGGCTTTCACTTTCATTATCACTTTCATTTTCACACTTTCACTTTCTTTTGACGTTTTCACTTTCATTTTCAAGTTTTCACTTTCATTTTCACACTTTTACTTTTATACTTTCACTTTAATTTTCACTATTTCACTTTAATTTTCACTCTTTCACTTTAATTTTCACGCTTTCACTTTCATTTTCATGTTTTCACTTTCACGCTTTCACTTTCATTTTCACACTTTCACTTTCATTTTCATGTTTATACTTTTATTTTCACACTTTCACTTTCAATTTCACACTTTCATTTTCATGTTTTCACTTTCATTTTCATGCTTTCACTTTCACTTTTATGCTTTCACTTTCATTTTCACACTTTCACTTTCGTTTTCACGCTTTCATGTTCACACTTTCACTTTCATGCTTTCACTTTCATTTTCACACTTTCACTTTAATTTTCATACTTTCACTTCACTTTCATTTTCATTCTTTCATTTTCACGCTTTCACTTTCATTTTCACACTTTCACTTTAATTTGTGACGCTTTCACTTTCACTTTCATTTTCATATTTTCACTTTCATTTTCATACTTTCATTTTCACACTTTCACTTTCATTTTCATGTTTATACTTTCATTTTCATGCTTTCACTTTCACTTTTATGCTTTCACTTTCATTTTCATACTTTCACTTTCATTTCCAATCTTTAACTGTCATTTTCACATTTTCGTTTTTTCTTTCATTTTCACACTTTCACTTTCATTTTCACGCTTTCACTTTCATACTTTCACTTCACTTTCATTTTCATTCTTTCACTTTCATTTTCACACTTTCATTTTCATGTTTTCATTTTCATGCTTTCGCTTTCACTTTCATTTTCACGCTTTCACTTTCATTTTCAAGTTATCACTTTCATTTTCACACTCACTTTCATTTTCATGTTTTCACTTTCATTTTCATGCTTTCACTTTCATTTACACTTTCATTTTCATTTTCATACTTTCACTTCATTTTCATGTTTTCACTTTCATTTTCATGCTTTCACTTTCACTTTTATTTTCACGCTTTCACTTTCATTTTCACACTTTCACTTTCATTTTCACGCTTTCACTTTCATTTTCATGTTTTCATTTTCATGCTTTCACTTTCATTTTCACACTTTCATTTTCATACTTTCACTTCACTTTCATTTTCATTCTTTCATTTTCACGCTTTCCCTTTCATTTTCATGTTTTCACTTTCATTTTCATGCTTTCACTTTCACTTTCACTTTCATTTTCACACTTTCACTTTCATTTTCACTCTTTCACTTTCACTTTTATTTTCACGCTTTCACTTTCATTTTCAAGTTTTCACTTTCATTTTCACACTTTCATTTTCATGTTTTCACTTTCATTTTCATGCTTTCACTTTCATTTTCACACTTTCACTTTCATTTCATTTTCACGCTTTCACTTTCATTTTCATGTTTTCACTTTCATTTTCACGATTTCACTTTCATTTTCACACTTTCACTTTCATTTTCAAGTTTTCACTTTCATTTTCACACTTTCACTTTCATTTTCATGTTTTCACTTTCATTTTCACGCTTTCACTTTCATTTTCACACTTTTACTTTTATACTTTCACTTTAATTTTCACTCTTTCACTTTAATTTTCACGCTTTCACTTTCATTTTCATGTTTTCACTTTCTTTTTCATGCTTTCACTTTCATTTTCACACTTTCATTTTCATGTTTTCACTTGCATTTTCATGCTTTCACTTTCACTTTTATGCTTTCACTTTCATTTTCAGACTTTCACTTTCATTTCCAATCTTTAACTGTCATTTTCACATTTTCGTGTTTCTTTCATTTTCACACTTTTACTTTCATTTTCACGCTTTCACTTTCATTTTCACGCTTTCACTTTCACTTCCATTTTCAAGCTTTCACTTTCATTTTCAAGTTTTCACTTTCATTTTCGCACTTTTACTTTTATACTTTCACTTTAATTTTCACTCTTTCACTTTAATTTTCACGCTTTCACTTTCATTTTCATACTTTCACTTCACTTTCATTTTCACTTTCTTTTTTACGCTTTCACTTTCATTTTCATGTTTTCACTTTCAATTTCATTTTCATGCTTTCACTTTCATTTTCACACTTTAATTTAATTTAATTTAATTAGCAGGTTTTTATATACCGCAACTTCCATAGATCAGTTGCGGTTTACAATGAACAACAATGAACAAGCAAGGCTGTTTTACAAGGAACGGCAGTAAACATCAATGCTGTTTTTACATATAACAGTGTAAACAATAATGGGCTCAATCTATCAGTAACAGATTGGTAGAATTGAGAACTATATACAGTGAACATGTTTAGAGCTATAATACAATTTTAATTAGAATCTCTGGATATCTTACAAGGTTTTAGTACATATTCCAGTTCGAGGGTCACTTATTGCTGGTGCGGCTATCCCTTTTCTTGTTGTATTTGAGAGTTTGATACGGATGCATAATGTGTTGAGAATAAGTATGTTTTGAGTTTTTTCCTAAACTCCATGATTTGGGGTAATGATCTTAATTCCGCTGGGATGTTGTTCCACAGTATGGGGGCAGCATGGGAGAAAGCTTTCTTGTTCGTTGATTTTTTTGGCTCTTATAAATTCTTTTGGTGTTATTAACTTATTTAATTGGTCTCGTCTTTGTAGGTTATGACTGGGTTCCTTGATGATTAGGTTATTTAATGTACAGGGTGCTGTGTTATTTAGGGCCTTGTATGTGGTTAACAGAGTTTTATACTGTATGCAGCATTGGATTGGGAGCCAGTGTAGGGACTCTAAGGGGTCTGTTTACTAAAGGCCGGTGTTGTGCGGTCCGCGGTACCGAGCGGGTGCCGTATAAGGAGTGGGCATTCCGTCGTGAAGAACAGAAGCTGTGATTGACAGATGCGCTAAGGTGCGCGGCGCCCGTGTGGTTAGTGCCCTGTGACATTACGGCGTTTGATCTGTGCACATAGATCACACTGCTCACGGTTTTTGGGCTTCCACTATTGTGCTGCACATTGCTGACGGAAACGGTTTCTTTTCCCTGCACAGCACCTCTAACGCGAGTGTTTCACTGGCGGTAAGTTGCTTTGCAGATTCGGGCCCGCTCCTGTGCGGCGAGTCTCTCCCCTCCCACATTCCGCCCACTGACCCCGTCTCTCCGCCCCTAGGGGGCCTTCCTCCGCCCTCATTTCGCCTTGGCACGCCTCTTTCGCACATTACCGCCCCGCAAACGTGCGCGTTTTCGGCGCACGTGTGCGGGGCCCGTTAATGTGACCCGCACGTGTACGGGGCGTTTAAGAGCACTTAAATGCATCATTTTAGGGCGCTCAGGTGCGCCCCGCACAGGTGCGCCGTTTAGTAAACATGCCCCTAAGATAGGTGTAATATGTTGGAAGGGAACTGTTTTTATGATTGTCTTGGCTGCTGCATTTTGTGCTAGTTGTAGTCTTTTTAAGTTTTGATTTGTTACGCCTAGTAAGGTTAAGTTTGCAAAGTCAAAGTGGGGTGTTATGATAGCTTGTATTATGCGTTGAAAATCCTGTAGGTGCAATAGGGGGCGGAGTTGCTTTAATATTTTAAGTTTGAAATAAACTTTCTTTGTTATATTTCTTATCTGTGGGTCCATACTGAGGTGTTTGTCTAGTATTACTCCTAGGTACCGTATTTCAGTTTTTATTATGATATCATTGTTTTGCAGTGAGATCTGTGGTGGTGGGGTGAATGATGTGTTTTTGGTTACTATTAGGGCTTCCGTTTTTGCATGGTTAATGTATAAGTTATTTTCATTTAGCCAATTGTTTATTTCGCTGAGGCATGTATTGATAAGTAATGTAGGGATGTTTGGTATTGTGAAAGGTACATACAACATTATGTCGTCTGCGTAAATGTGATATAATACATTGTGTTTTTTGAATATTTGGCAAATGTGTTTTATGTATATATTAAATAGAAGCGCTGACAGGGCAGAGCCTTGGGGGAGGCCTAGTTCCTGATTGTATGTTTTTGATGTAAGGTTACCGATGCGGACTGTTTGGGTTCGGTTGCTTAAGTATGAGGAAAACCATTTTAGAACAGTGGATGTTATTCCTACTTGTCGCAATTTACTTATCATCGTTGTATGGTGAACACTATCAAAAGCTGCCGATATGTCAATGAAAATGAGTAGGAATGCCTGTTTTGAATTATCAATGCCTCTTACGAGCGTATCAATTAGAACTGTTAGCAGTGTCTCCACCCCATGTCGGGGGCGGAATCCATACTGCTGATTGTCAAGGGGGGCTGAGCTGTCGATGTATTCTTGTGTCTGGATTTGAACTGCTTTTTCGATCAATTTAGCCAAAAATGGGATACTTGATATGGGTCTGTAGGACTTAGGTGATAATTTGTCAAGAGTGGAGTTTTTTAAGATAGGGCGGATTTGGGCATGCTTTAGTGATGGGAGTAAGTACCCATTTTTTAGTGAGAGATTTATTATGGGGAGTATGAATTGGGATAGTATAGATATTGAGTTTTTTAGCCAATTTACTGGGCATGGGTCAAGGAGTGAGGTTGTTGTATTAATATTTGTTATAATGTTCTTGAGTGAGACAGTATTTAGAGGTTGGAAGTCCGTCCATTCCTCAGTATGTTGTATTTGAGTCGGTTGTTTAGGACTTGGTAACTGGGGGTGGGACGTAATTTTGTGCATGTAATAGTTTGCCATTTCCTGTGGTGAGATTTCTATGGTATCATTGCTGGAGAGGTGGTTGTTGTTTGTTAGCTTTTGGGCTATTGAGAATAGTTCTCTAGGTTTGTTTATTGCATTGTTTATTATAGAGGTATGGTAGTTTTTCTTGGCATTGTTAGTTGCGTGTTTATATGAATTAAGGAGAGTGATGTATGAGTCCTTATTAATGGTGTTTTAACGGTGTTAGCTTGCCAACATTGTTCTTATTGTGCTATTATGAGTGCCTCTATTTGCACGAAATATAATCATCAAGTAAAATCTTTGTCTGTGACGACTACATGTAATACTGCATATGTAGTGTATGGCATTTGGTGTAGATGTCAGTTGCTTTACATTGGAAAAACTACCAGGCCTTTAAGAACTAGGCTAGCTGAACATAAATATAGCCTTAAAAAAGCTCGGATTGATACTCCATTGATACAACATTGCATTGACTTAGGTCATGCTTTTGAAGATCTTCGTTGTACAGTTCTAGAGTGGGTACCCCCTGATATACGGAGGGGTGATCGGAAGAAATTGCTTTTGCAAAAAGAACAACGATGGATTTTTAATTTACGTACTGTACAGCCCGGAGGTTTGAATGACCGTCTTGAATGGTCATTATTTTTTTAATTGACATCTCTCTATATTTTTTGATTTAATATTTTTGGTATTGTTAGTTGGGGATGTTTAGAATGCTGTGTTGACACTGTGCTGCTCCAATATTGTTTTTTATTATTGTGGTGTAGCTGTGGTTTTAAGATGACGTTATAGGTTAGTAGTTATCGGATTGGCTGGCTGTGTGATTAAGTACGTCACACGCCGAGGTGGATCAGTTGAAGCCGGTGAGAAGCCATTGCTGAAGAGAGATTTGCTGTATGACGTTGCTCCTGAAGAAGCCTGGTTATGGCGAAACAAAAGCTTTTGTAGAGCTTTGGTCAACTTTTGAGCTTCAAGTTGTATATCTCTCTCTCCGGTTCTTCGGTCGGTATTGGAATTGGTTAACAGCGTGTGTTGAAGAGCTGGGACTTTGCTGGATGAAAATTCGTCATTATAAGCTAAGTTATTTGCATTTATTGCTTGTCGTAATGCTTTCAGATTTTGCAGTGATTTTCATTTTGCTTTTAGGTATCGCTCTTGGACCGTATTAGGCTATGTTTAGCCTTGCAACTATATGATACATGACGCTGTTTTCCAGTGTGAAAGTGGGTGTATGTATGTGGTATTGAATGGTAATTAAGTGAGAATGTACATGTTTGTTTTTTAGGTAAATTTCTAGTTTGGTTGGTATTCTAGAGATGTTTTCCCAGTGGTAATTATGGTGTACTATATTTATTGTGAATTGAATTAAAAAAATTTTTAGGATGGTAGGGAGGCTTTGACCGGTGATGTAAGCGTCTACCAACACCATATAGTGATTCATCACTAAATGTGGAGTTGTGACATCTGAGGTCATTTTTTTGCCTGGTTATATATATTAAAAGATTATTTGGTATTGGTGTGTTGTGAGAATTTGTACCTTGTAAGGTAGTTAGCGGGTTTTTGTTATAGTTGTTTTTATTTTTCCTCCATTTGCATTCAGCTTTCCTTAGATTTCTTTTTAGTAGGTGTAATGTGTTATTATACCAAGGAGCTTGGGCAGCTTTAGTACGGGTGTTCTTCTTGGTCACCTGTTTGTTGGCAGCTGCATTGTGAATGATTTCGTGCCAGCTTGTTACTGCTGTGTCAAGGTCCTGGGGTGTGTTCGATAGTTTGGGGATTATTAGGTCTAGAAATTCTTCTTCATTATATTTTTTAAATCTGTGGGTTAGTGTGGATGTTTGTGTTCGTCTTACTGTCGTGTTGTTAATTGCGATATTGAAGTTGATGAGGTGATGGTCAGACCACGGGGTTGGGGTGCATTTGAGGGAGTTAGAGTTATAGGTTTTGTAGAGTACATCTGGCAGCAGGACCAGGTCGAGTGTATTACCCTTACTGTGTGTGCTGTTGGTTATTATTTGGTGAAAATCCATGTCTGTAGTGGCATCTAGAAAGAGGGAGGCATTTGATGCTGCTAGGGAGGGGAGGTTAAAATCCCCAAGCATTATTGTTGGATTCTGGTCAGTGGAGGAGCTTAGGTAGTTGATTAGAGGGTCAAGGCCTTCTGCTGATTGGTCTGGGGGTCTATAGATAAGACAGATTGTTATTGAGCCAGTTTTAATAATGAGTGTATCGATGTTTGTGGGTAGTTTGGATTGTAATTTTTTGGCTTTGAGTTCTTTTTTTGACATTATTAGCACTCCACCACCTTTTTTGTGGGTTCTATGTGTGTAAAAGGTTTCGTAGTTATTGTTGCTTAGTTGGTTTATGTAGACATTATCTGATTCTGTTAACCATGTCTCTGTTACACATAAAACGTCTGGGTTATTGCTTTCTAATATATCTGAAAATGGGCAGCTTATTTTTCATTGATCTGGCGTTTATTAGGGTTATTGATAAGTAATCAGTACTTATACATGGGTTAAGGTTTTTAGTCTGAGTGTGAGCTGTGTATTTTACATGGATTAGTCTACTGTGGTTCACCTTGGGATGGTGTTCTTGGTAAGGTTGCCATTCTGAGGGGTTGTTTCTTATTGGGCTGTGTATGATTGGTATATTTTTAATGTTATTGTTATTTAGGCTGTTGGCAATGATAGTTAGTATAGAGATAGTGAAGCAAATTATTGATAATCTGGTTTTGGAGAAGCTGATTAAAGGCATTTTGTCTGGAGTGGCGAGGGCTAGTGTATTGTCAATTGTAAGTATAGAGTGATGTAATGTAGTAAGAGATATTATTTGTAGCAAAAAGGGTTTTACTGATAGTAATAACTCAGTTTAGACGGACTAGCCTTAGTAATAGTATGCGTGATTGAGACTTAGTAATAGTATGCGTGATTGAGACTGATCACAGAGACTAATTGTGAAGCTGAGAAGGTAATATAACAGTAGTGTTGTATTCAACAGTATTTAGGTATAATGTATCTAATATTGGCTACTGACAACAGTAATTATATATAGAACCACTGATAACATTGGAAAATAAGATTGGAACCTTCTACAGTAGTGGATTGTGTTAAAACTGCTTGGAACTGTAATTACCTGTACTGACAACAGCTACTGGCAACAGTAGTAAAATGAAAAGCTACTTACTTCTATAGTTAGATATAATTACCGTTACTGACAACAGTATCAAATTAAGTACCGGTACTAACAATAGTAACGTTACTGGCATTGGCAACAGTTATGAATTGAGGTAAAACTGCTTACAGTGGTGGTATATCGAGTCAATTAGTCTGTAACAGTGTCAGTTAAGTAGCCATTGGTGAAGGTATACTTGCTGTTAGTAGGAGTCCTTGGAGATGTGGTATGCGAACTTGACCTAAAGGGAGCTCAGCAGTACTTGGACGTAGGTGTTGGACGCCGCGATGGGTCTTTCGTCGTTGTTTCGTTAGCAATCTGGGAGAATCTCAGAGCCTTAGCCTAAGGGCCGTGCCAAAGGGCCCTCCTGCGCGGCCCCCAGGCGCGGGCCCGCAAGGCGCCGGCACGCCTGCCGGCGGCGCTTTTTAAAGTTGCGCTGGGACCTCCCACAGCCCGGATAGGGCTGGAGTGCAGGAGCGGGAAACTGCTTTGCTCCTTGTGCTCAACCCCGACTGGGGAGCCTCCGAGATGGCCGCAGAAGAGGAGAAGGGCTGCTTTTCTGCCGGCGGCGCTTTTTAAAGCTGCGCTGGGACCTCCCACAGCCCGGATAGGGCTGGAGTGCAGGAGCGGGAAACTGCTTTGCTCCTTGTGCTCAACCCCGACTGGGGAGCCTCCGAGATTTCACTTTCACTTTCATTTTCACTCTTTCACTTTCGCTTTTATTTTCACGCTTTCACTTTCATTTTCATGCTTTCACTTCACTTTCATTTTCATTCTTTCATTTTCACTTTCAATTTCACGCTTTCACTTTCATTTTCACGCTTTCACTTTCATTTTCATGCTTTCAATTTCATTTTCACACTTTCATTTTCATGTTTTTACTTTCATTTTCACACTTTCACGTTCACTTTCATTTTCTGGCTTTCAGTTTCATTTTCACTTTCATTTTCACACTTTCACTTTCATTTTCATGTTTTCACTTGCATTTTCATGCTTTCACTTTCACTTTTATGCTTTCACTTTCATTTTCACACTTTCACTTTCATTTCCAATCTTTCACTGTCATTTTCACATTTTCATTTTTTCTTTCATTTTCACACTTTGACTTTCCTTTTCACGCTTTCACTTTCACACTTTTACTTTCATGCTTTCACTTTCATTTTCACACTTTCACTTTCTTTTGATGTTTACACTTTCACTTTCATTTTCACGCTTTCACTTTTTTTCACACTCACTTTCATTTTCATGTTTTCAATTTCATTTTCACACTTTCACTTTCATTTTCATACTTTCACTTCACTTTCATTTTCATTCTTTCATTTTCATTTTCACGCTTTCACGTTCATTTTCACACTTTCACTTTCACTTTTATTTTCACTCTTTTACTTTAACTTTCACATTTACACTTTCATTTTCATTTTCTGGCTTTCACTTTCATTATAACTTTCATTTTCACTTTCATTTTCACACTTTCACTTTTGACGTTTACACTTTCACTTTCATTTTCACGCTTTCACTTTCATTTTCAAGTTTTCACTTTTATTTTCACACTTTTACTTTTATACTTTCACTTTAATTTTCACTCTCACTTTAATTTTCACGCTTTCATTTTCATACTTTCACTTCACTTTCATTTTCATTCTTTCATTTTCACTTTCAATTTCACGCTTTCATTTTCATGCTTTCACTTTCTTTTTCATGTTTTCACTTTCATTTTCATGCTTTCACTTTCATTTTCACACTTTCACTTTCATTTTCATACTTTCACTTCACTTTCATTTTCATTCTTTCATTTTCACGCTTTCACTTTCACTTTTATTTTCACGCTTTGTCATTCGGCTGCCTAGATGAGAATGTTCACAGTCTTGGCAAGTGCATATATCAATATGATTTGCAAGGGATTGTGGGAAATGCAGTTCATTCACACCAGACACAGCTGCTCACAATAATTGTGCTTGAAGGTAAAGCCAATAAGATATTTATTTATGGGGTTATTTCTCCCAACACAGATATGCTTGGTAGCACATAAATCAGGTTACTTGCTTTCAGTGTTAAACTTATAAAAACAAAATCAGGAAAACAACATTTGAACTTATCAGGCAATCAAAGCAAAAGAATAAAGACCTGGTTGGTAACAAACTGGTCTTTTCTGTAGGCTTTAGCTAATATTTTCTTAGCAGTGTATCAAACAACAAACAAAAATCCACAAAGAAGAGAAAAACTTCTTTTCAGGTTAACTTCTTATATCTTCCCACATAGATTCAGAAGTGATTCCCTCAGAGCTCACAAGCAATTAGGTAAGGCTCAATTGCTAGCAGTTACCCAGCTGAAACCCCTTAGCTGGCTTGCTTTCTACTGCGTGGCTAGAAATCCTACTCAGGAGCTTTTCTGAGTAGATTAAAGAACAAGTTTGTATTTCTTTGTGATGGTGGTTGTATTTTATAACAGAAAATCACCAAAGGAGTTTAGACAGAGAGCAGTCCATGTAAACACATCCTTCATCTGCAATCACTCCCCCTTCTTCAACAATCATGGGTTCAATATCATGGATTGGCACAGATGAATTTCTCAATGGAGCACTTTCAGGAGAATACTTGTTTCCCTGCTGTCTTTCAAGGTTATAGCTAGGGCATAGATCAGTGTTCATACCTGAGCTTCCATTGCTGTTAGAGTTCCTCTCTATATAGCCTGGCCAGTATGTAGTCCAGTTCTTATGTCCAGCCTTCCAATCCAGATCCCTGGACACTGGATCTCTCTTCACATACCTTCTGGCACGGGTCTTAGGGTCCCTTCCACGTGCAGCCGTCTCCCTCACAGGTACCGTCTGGAGATTCCTAGCTCTGCAGCACCATTCCTCTGGCTTTCCCCAGTCCAAGGGTGTATGCTGGCCCTTGGAATGCCTCCCAGTATACGTACTGCTCCAGACTCCTCTAGACCTCCCAAAGGCTTTTTCTCTTCTTTCTTCCAAAGGGTTTCTTGCCCTCTCTGTCCATCCGGTTTGGCTTCTGCTTCTGATGATCCTCCAGATGAAACTGAGGATATCCAAGCTGATCATGAAGATGATGAGGATGATTCTCTGTAGAATAAACTCTACCTTTATTCTGCTTAGATGAGTGCTCCTCCCTAACACCGCGCAGCTGTGCTGAATCAGGCCCTGCCCTTCGAGATGAGTGCTTAGGGATTACCTCATAGCCCTCCTGATTGAACACACGTTTCCCCACTTCAGCTCCTCTAATGGCTGTTGGAAACCTGGTGCATTCTGGGACTGGTAGTCTTTTATGGCAAAATTCTGTTTTCTTATTTCTACCAGAACTGACAGGTTGCTTGTTCAGAGTCACTTCACCTTTCCTATAGCTCCTTCCTGAGCTATGATAAGCTTCCTTAGCACAGCTTTCACTTTCATTTTCACACTTTCACTTTTATTTTCAAGTTTTCACTTTCATTTTCACACTTTTACTTTTATACTTTCACTTTAATTTTCACTCTTTCACTTTCATTTTCATACTTTCACTTCACTTTCATTTTCATTCTTTCATTTTCACTTTCAATTTCACGCTTTCACTTTCATTTTCACGCTTTCACTTTCATTTTCAAGTTTTCACTTTCATTTTCACACTTTTACTTTTATACTTTCACTTTAATTTTCACTCTCACTTTAATTTTCACGCTTTCACTTTCATTTTCATACTTTCACTTTCATTTTCATGCTTTCAATTTCATTTTCACACTTTCACTTTCATTTTCACACTTTCACGTTCACTTTCATTTTCTGGCTTTCAGTTTCATTTTCATTTTCACTTTCATTTTCACACTTTCATTTTCATGTTTTCACTTGCATTTTCATGCTTTCACTTTCACTTTTATGCTTTCACTTTCATTTTCACACTTCACTTTCACTTTCATTTCCAATCTTTCACTCTCATTTTCACTTTTTCCTTTCATTTTCACACTTTGACTTTCCTTTTCACGCTTTCACTTTCACTTTCACACTTTCACTTTCTTTTGACGTTTACACTTTCACTTTCATTTTCACGCTTTCACTTTCTTTTTCACACTCACTTTCATTTTCATGTTTTCAATTTCATTTTCACACTTTCACTTTCATTTTCATGTTTTACACTTGCATTTTCATGCTTTCACTTTCATTTTCACACTTTCACTTCACTTTCATTTTCACTTTCACTCTTTCACTTTCATTTTCATTTTCTGGCTTTCACTTTCATTATCACTCTTTCATTTTCACTTTCATTTTCACACTCATTTTCTTTTGACGTTTTCACTTTCATTTTCACGCTTTCATTTTCACGTTTTCACTTTCATTTTCACGTTTTCACTTTCATTTTCACGCTTTCACTTGCATTTTCATGCTTTCACTTTCACTTTTATGCTTTCACTTTTGTTTTCACATTTTCACATTCACTTTCATTTTGAAATTTTCACACTTTTGCTTTCATTTTCATATTTTCATTGTTTCTTTCATTTTCACACTTTCACTTTCACACTTTCACTTTCGTTTTCACGCTTTCACTTTCTCACTTTCATGCTTTCACTTTCATTTTCACACATACTCTTTCTTTTTCAGTTTCACTTTTATTTTCATGCTTTCACTTTTACTTTCGCTTTCACACTTTCACTTTCACTTTTATTTACACGCTTTCACTTTCACTTTCTTTTGACACGTACACTGTCACTTTGGGGTATGTTTACTAAACTGCTGTAATGTAGCAATGGTAATGTTACCGCATGGTAACGTTACCCCATCTAACATTAATGCGTGGTAACGTTACCGGCAGCGGTAAATTTATTTATTTATTTAACAATCATTTATATACCGCATCTTCCATAGATCAGTTGTGGTTCACAATAAACAACAATTAACAAGACAGAGTTTGTTTTACATGTAACATCATATAACCAAAAGCAATAAAATAATTAAACAACAAATGTTAAAACTGAACAGCACAGAACAGTGCAAACTATATACATTATATACAGATATACATTATGTAAGGCTTTAGCATTGTGCAAAGTACAGTTTCAGCTATAAAGAATTGTATGTTTAGGTCATTGGGATATATTAGACAAAAAACTGATTAGCCTTTATCTAAATCTATTGAGGGATGAACTGTATTATTGTAATGCTTAGTAAATAGATAAGTTTTCAATTTTTTGCGGAATTCAATGATCTCGGTTAACATTCTTAGATCATCTGGGAGGGAATTCCAGGTTGTTGGAGCTGCATGTGAAAAAGCTCTGTTGTTTGTAAGTTTATTTGCTTTTATGAAGTCTTTGGGAGTTTTTAGTTTATTTACTTGTCCTTTTCTTTGAGTAGTTTTTGAATGCTCTTTACTGATTAAGTTACTTAGGGTGACTAGGGCCATATCATTTAGAGTTTTAAATGCAGTTATTAATGTTTTGTATACTATCCTACTTTGTATTGGGAGCCAGTGAAGGGATGTTAGTATTGGTGTTATATGTTGATGTGAGTGTACTTTCGTTATTATCCGAGCTGCTGCATTCTGTGCAAGTTGAATTCTTTTAATGTTTTGTTTTGTTGTACCTAATAAAATTAGATTAGCAAAGTCAAAGTGGGGGGTTATGGTGGCTTGAATTATGCTGATAAAATCTTGTATGTATACAAGGGGTCTTAGTTGTTTAAGGATTTTAAGCATGAAATCGATTTTCTTTGTGGTATTTCTAATATGAGTATCCAAAGTAAGATGTTTATCTAGAATAACTCCTAGATATCTTACTTCGTTTTTTATTTTAATTTCTTGGTTTTGAAGCGTTATGTGTGTTGGTGGAGTATAGGATTGATTTTTAGTAACAATTAGCACTTCAGTTTTAGAGTGGTTTATTTGGAGATTATGGGCATTTAGCCAGGATGTGGTTTCATTGAAGCAATCTGACAGGAGTTGCATCGGTAAGTTGGGGATTGTGAATGGGATGTACATCATGATATCATCTGCATATAGATGATAGAGTACACCAAATTTTTTAAAGATATTGCAAACTGATTTTATGTATATGTTAAATAGAAGTGCTGATAGCGCTGGTCCTTGTGGTAAACCTGTTTCAAGTTTGTATGAATCAGAAGTTTGATTGCCTATTCTTACATTTTGGGTTCTATTATTTAGATAAGAGGAGAACCATTTATGAACTGTGGCATTTATTCCTATTTGTCTCAGGTTGTTGAGCATTATGGTATGGTGAACGCTATCAAAAGCAGCTGAAATATCAATAAATAAGAGGATGAATGCTTGTTTGTGATTGTCAATTCCTCTTAATAGAGTATCCGTTAAAACTGTGAGAAGAGTTTCCACACCATGTTTGGGACGAAACCCATATTGCTGTTCGTCAAGAGGGTAGGATGAATCTAGATACTCCTGTGTCTGTATTTGTACTGTTTTTTCTATTACTTTTGCTAAGAATGGTATACTTGAGATGGGTCTGTATGATTTTGGTGAAGTTTTATCAAGTGTGCCGTTCTTAAGAATTGGTCTGATTTGTACATGTTTAAGTGTGGGTGGGAGGTAACCTTGGAGTAGCGAGAGATTGACAATGGGGAGTATGAATGAGAGAAGGATTGGAAGTGTGTTTTTTATCCAGATTACTGGGCAAGGATCAAGGTAAGAGGTAGTGGTGTTAAGGTTGAGTATGATATTTTTTAATGATGCTTTGGCTATAGGGTGAAATTCTGACCATTCGTCTAGCAGGTGAAGCGGTTTGTGGATAGGGTCTGGAGTCCTAAATGGTAGTTTTGTTTTGTTTTGGTAATAGTTAGCTAAAGTTTGTGCTGATATGTCAGTAATTTCCTTGCTGGAAGTTTGAGAGTTATTAGTTAGGTTACTAACAATGGAGAATAGTTCTCTTGATCTATTATATGAGTTTGATAGGATTGTTGCATAGTAGTTTTTCTTTGTACTGTCTAAGGCTTCCTTGTATATTGTGAGATGGTTATAATATAATTCTTTGTGGATGGTGGATTTAGTTTTGTGCCATTTAAGCTCTAGTTTTCTTAGTTCTCTTTTCATTTGTTTTAATGTACTAGTGAACCATGGGGTACAGTTGGTTTTTAGAGTAGGTTGGCTTTTGATTATTTTGGTTAATTTTGGCTGCATTATTGATGGTAGCATGCCAGTTTTTGACTGCTTCATCCAAGTCTGTTGGAGATGAAGAAAGGTGAGGGATTGTAGAATCTAGAAATTCAGTTTCGTTGAATTTCTTGAATTTTATAGTCTGGTCACTTCTTGTGTGTTTTATAGCACAGTTAGTATAGCAAGTGAGATTTATTTTAATTAAATGATGATCAGACCAGGGTATTTCAGTGCATTCTAAAGAGTCTGGGTTGAAAAGCTTGAATAGAGAGTGAGGTAGGAGGACAAGGTCAAGTGTGCCACCTTTGGTGTGAGTTGGTATATTTATAATTTGATGGAAGTCTAAGTCAGATATGGTTTCCAGAAAAAGGTTGGATTCAGTAATTGGGAGTGAGGGAAGGTTGAAATCTCCTAGGATAATTAGGGGATTTTGTTTAGTTGAAGAATTAAGGAGTTCAATTAGAGAGTGTAGACTGTCTGCATTTTGGTTAGGAGGTCTATATATTAAGCAGATTCTAAGCAGGCCAATTTTTATTATGAGAGTGTCAATGTTATTGGATGTGTTAGTTTGTATTTTCTTGGCTTTTAGATTTATGTTTGTCATAATCAGTACACCACCACCTTTTTTGTTGGATCTATGTGTGTGGGTAATATCGTAGTTTGAATTGTCAAGTTGATTTAGGAGGACTGTATCAGTATCAGAGAGCCAGGTCTCTGTAATACATAGAATATCAGGTTTTGAGTCAGATAACAAGTCGTTGATTATTGGGAGTTTATTTTTCAATGATTGTGCATTTATAAGGATGCACGATAAAGAAGTTGCATTATGGGGGTGGTTTAAGTTGACTGTATGTAGTGAATTAGTCTGTTTTATTTGAATGAGTCTGTGGAAGTTTATTTTTGCTTGGTTGTGAGGGTGATAGTGTCCAATATGGAGGTTGTTTCGGTTGGATGTGTATATTATAGGGATTGACATGTAGTTTTTACTGTTGAGACTTAGTGTTAGGTCAATTAGGATTGTTAGAAATATGCAGGTGTAAGATACTCTTAGTAGCATGGTTTTTGTTTTTATCATTACAGTATATGTGGGAAGTTTGGATAAGGTATATGATTGGAAGGTGTTAAGTAAATGTAGGAGAAAAACAACCAACAATGAGCTAGATAGGTATTCAATTTTGTTAACAATATCAAACACTAGGCATGAAAAGTTACTGGCTACTATAATCTTTTCTCAGATTATGCAATTATGTAACTATCTGACCATGAAAATCCCAGACAAAGCGTTGATATCAATGAAATTATTCCCTGACATGGCAATAACATTAGACCGTGTGAAGTTATAAATGAACTATTGTCGATAGCAATAAAGTCTGGTAAGATAGAGTGGGAAATAAGGTACTTTCAACAGTATTATGCGGTTTTAAACAAATTTTCAACTTATGCAGGATAATGAGGAGAGAAATGTGCTATTGTCAGTTATTTGAAATTAGCTACTGTTAGTAGAGCTAAGCAGTTATATACCAAGGTAGGATAATATGAGAGCAAAAATGTGAGGTTATGCAGAGAGTTGAAGGAAAGCTACTGGCAACAATATTAATAATAATTGAATGAATGCTACTGACAACAGTAATAAATTGTGTGATAGCTACTGACAACAGTAATAATTGAAGAAATGCTACTGACAACAGTAATAAAATGTGGGAAAGCTACTTACAACAGTAATTGGTATATCCCAGGACAGCGTATAACTGCTAACATTGAAACCTAATCTAACTTAACAGGTTGAGCAGAGTGGTATGGTGAATTCAAGTATTAGGCTGTAAAAGAAAAGTCAGTTAAATAGTGTTTGTAGAGGGTATACTTGCTGCAGTTGAGGTTCTGTGAAGAGGATGAGGTACGCGAGCTCAATCCTAGGGGAGTTCAGCTGTACTTGGGTGTAGATGCTGGACTCAGGTTGTATGTTTCTTCGTTGTTTTTGTGCCAAATAGTGGAGACTTAAGTGCCTTAGCCTAAGGGCCGTGCCAAAGGGCCCTCTTGCGCGGCCCCGCAAGGCGCGGGTGCGCCTGTTCGCGCCCTCTTTTAAAGCGGAGAGCTGTGCCCCGATTGGGCAGGGGTGAGCGATGATGTGATGTTAATCGTGGACATACAGGAGCTCTTTTGTGAAGGCACGTGTCCTGAGCGGTCTGCTGCTTCGGCGGCTGGTCTCCGGGCAGGGAGAGGGCTCTCCTCCGATGAGCTCTTTTGTGAAGGCGCGTGATTTGAGCGGTCTGCTGCTTCGGCGGCTGGTCTCTGGGCAGGGAGAGGGCTCCCCTCCGATGAGGCTGCAGCGGATGGTGTCCCAGCTCCTCCTGGAGCACTGGAGAGAATGTCCCAGAGCAGGCAGAGAGAAGGGGTCAGTGGGTGGGGAATGGGCGGGGAGAGGCCCCTGCTACACTCACGCTGGAACAATGATGCCAGGACATTACCGCCAGTGAAAATCTGTCGGTAAATGCACATTTGCTGGAGAGAGAGACGATTTCAGTATCAGCAATGTACTGCACAGACAGGGAGCCCAAGAAAAGTGATTTTAGTGCTCCATTTGCAGCAACAGCATAGTGCCCAAGTATGAAAGGGCACTATGGTGATGGTGCAAATGGGGCAAAGGGGGCTGCAGGCGGGACATGCAATGGGGGCAGGTGGGGCACAGGGCAGACTAGGCAGTCGCCTAGGTGGCACATAGGAACACAGAAACTGGAAAACAGTAAGACAGCGGCTGAGCAAGGTTAAAAAATGGCCAGTAGTCTGTGTTCCACAGTGTCCAATCCAGGGGACATGTACCCTGCAGGTACCCCAAACATCACACAGGAACCACAATGCCTGTAATGGGGCAAGCAGTGCACATCTGTGGACACTCTAACAAGGGTCTATGTACCTTCCCCAGGATACGTCCCAAACTGTTTGTAAGCCCAGTTAAACGAACACCCTGTACTACAGCCCCTGGTAAGGCAATGTAGGGTGTGACCACGCGTTGCCTGAAACATGTATATGCCCAGTATTCCAAATTGGATACATTGTACCCACATTGCATGCCCTAGCCCAGCGATGGCGAACCTATGGCACGCGTGCCAGCTGTGGCACGCGAAGGCCTTGCAGCTGGCACGCGGGAAGGTCCGCAGAAAAATAAAAATCTGGCTCTGACTGCTGCCGCGGACGCGGCAAGGGCAGAATGCAGCGTCCCGCGGGGCCCCCTCCGCCCGCTAAGCCCCTCTGCAAGAGCTTTCAGATTCGCGAGGGAGAGCGTCTCCCTCGCGTCTCTGTTAAGCCCGCAGGGGCTAATGGGAAATTTCCCATCAGCCCCTTTAGACGCGAGGGACTGATGGGAAATTTCCCATTAGCCCCTACGTGCTTAACAGAGACGCGAGGGAGATGCTCTCCCTCGCAAATCTGAAAGCCCTTGCAGAGGGGCTTAGCGGGCGGAGGGGGCCCCGCGGGACATTGCCATCTGCCGCGGCAGCAGCCAGAGCCTGCTTTTGTGTAAAAAAAAGTTTGCCTGTGGGGGTTAGGACTTCTAAGGGGCGAGGGGGGGGGTTCGGACTTCTAATGGGCAGGGAGGGGGGGGGTGTTAGGACTGCTAATGGGCAGGGAGGAGGGGGGGGTTAGGACTGCTAATGGGCAGGGAGGAGGAGGGGGGGTTAGGACTGCTAATGGGCAGGGAGGAGGAGGGGAGGGGTTAGGACTGCTAATGGGCAGGGAGGGGGGGGCTAGGACTGCTAATGGGCAGGGAGGAGGAGGGGGGTTAGGACTGCTAATGGGCAGGGAGGGGGAGGGGGGGTTAGGACTGCTAATGGGCAGGGAGGGGGGGGGGAGGGGGGTTAGGACTGCTAATGGGCAGGGCAGGGAGGGAGGGAGGGGGGGTTAGGACTGCTAATGGGCAGGGAGGGAGGGGGGGGTTAGGACTGCTAATGGGCAGGGAGGGAGGGGGGGTTAGGACTGCTAATGGGCAGGGAGGGAGGGGGGTTAGGACTGCTAATGGGGAGGGAGGGAGGGGGGGTTAGGACTGCTAATGGGCAGGGAGGGAGGGAGGGGGGGTTAGGACTGCTAATGGGCAGGGAGGGAGGGAGGGGGGGTTAGGACTGCTAATGGGCAGGGAGGGAGGGGGGGTTAGGACTGCTAATGGGCAGGGAGGGAGGGAGGGAGGGGGGGTTAGGACTGCTAATGGGCAGGGAGGGAGGGGGGTTAGGACTGCTAATGGGGAGGGAGGGAGGGGGGGTTAGGACTGCTAATGGGCAGGGAGGGAGGGAGGGGGGGTTAGGACTGCTAATGGGCAGGGAGGGAGGGAGGGGGGGTTAGGACTGCTAATGGGCAGGGAGGGAGGGAGGGGGGGTTAGGACTGCTAATGGGCAGGGAGGGAGGGAGGGGGGGGTTAGGACTGCTAATGGGCAGGGAGGGAGGGGGGGTTAGGACTGCTAATGGGCAGGGAGGGAGGGAGGGGGGGTTAGGACTGCTAATGGGCAGGGAGGGAGGGAGGGGGGGTTAGGACTGCTAATGGGCAGGGAGGGAGGGAGGGGGGTTAGGACTGCTAATGGGCAGGGAGGGAGGGAGGGGGGGTTAGGACTGCTAATGGGCAGGGAGGGAGGGGATGGGAGGGGGGGTAATGACTTCTAAGGGGCAGGGAGGGGGGGGTTAGTACTGCTAATGGGCAGGGCGGGGGGGGGGGTTAGGACTGCTAATGGGCGGGGAGGGAGGGAGGGGGGGTTTAGGACTGCTAATGGGCAGGGAGGGAGGGGGGGGTTAGGACTGGTAATGGGCAGGGGGGGTGGGTTAGGACTGCTAATGGGCAGGAGGGGGGGGCGGGCGGGCGGGGTAGGACTGCTAATGGGCTGGGGGGGTTAGGACTGCTAATGGGCGGGCGGGCGGGGGGGTAGGACTGCTAATGGGCTGGGGGGGTAGGACTGCTAATGGGCTGTGGGCTGATGGGGGCTGTCTGGAAATGGGGTGATGGGGGTTAGGACTGGTAATGGGTTATAGGGGGGGCTTAAACTGAAAATGGGGTGATGGGGGTTTAGGACTGGAAGTGGGTTGATGGGGGGGGCTAGGACTGGTATTGGGTTGGGGGGTTGCTAGGACTGGAAATGGGCTGATGGGGGGCTAGGACTGGAAATGGGCTGATGCAGGAACTAGAAGGGAATGGATGCTGGGTGAGGCTGGAACTAGAAGGGAGCTGATGTTGGGGGAGGATTAGAATGGGATGGGGCTGGGAGAGTAAAATGGAGAGGGGAAAATATTTTGTGTGGGAGGGATAAAAAATCTACAATTGGCCGGGTATTGGGAGAGTAAGTGGGGATTGAGGATGGAGGGGTAAAATTTGAGTGGATGAAATAGGAATGAGGAAAGAGCAAAAGGAGAAAGATTAGTATGTTAAAGCGGATGTAGAGAGAGAGAATGGAAAAAAAAACTAGAAGAGAGAAGAAAGGACAAATGGACAGCAGATGATGGAGAGTTAGCAGAAAACATGAAGAAACCAGAAGAAAGTGGCTGGAGCAATTGCAACTGTGTAACTGAGCTGAGGTATTCTGTTTATGTAATTCCTTTTTGACATTGCCACTTGTTCTCTTTCCCCAGTAGGTCATGTATTGTTATTCTCTGAAATGTATTGGTTTAATATTTGCAGTGTTGCCTTTTGATAGGTATGGTGTGGTGCTTTGTGAGTCCTGGTAGTGCTGTTAGGATACGGCGGGTTTGCTATTGGTTCTAAATGGGCAGTGTTTGTAGTAGTTCCTAATGTGCCTGGCGGTTGGCACTGGATTATAGTAATGTAGAAATCTTTTAGTCTGTCTTTATCCATACACTCATTAAGAGACATGTTTACTAAAAGTTAGTGTATGTTAGCATTATGCAAATATTTATGCAAATTGACGTGCTGGCACTTTGAGGAAATTCTTTGGTTTTGTGCGGCAGTTTGGGCACTCGGGCTCAAAAAGGTTAGCCATCACTGCCCTAGCCTGTCTACAGTCTGCTGGCTTAACAAAATCTACCTACGTTTACCAGGTCCACCATAGCCAATAGTTGCTAGATCACCAACCTGACACCCCTCAGCCATCTCTCCTCCATGTGGAAAGGACATAACATTGGCAGGCAGTGATGGGGGGGATGTGTGGATGTCCATGTATGCCTCCGCACCTCAGACACTGATCTCTAGGCACCCGCCTACCTGCACATTGGATGTCCTGGGATTGTGCACTACCAGCACCGACAGCATATAGGCATGTCAGCATGGCGGGGGAAGGGAGGGTGTTGGTGGCAGAGGGTGTAGTGGCACCCGTCTGCAGCGGACCAAGGCCATGACCTGTTCCAGTGCATGGTATACAGTGCAACAAACATGGTCTGTCTGATCAACAGCAAAGGTAGCTCCAGGGATTGCTGTGCTTCTGTGGCAACAGTATGGTGCAGTACACATAGCAAGTGTGTCTTGGAGCAGAGCCCCAGCTATGGATCTTGCAGAGCATGTCCCTACATTTTACCCTATATTGCAGATACAACATCAACATGTGTAATTCCCAAAGTATCGCCCAACAGGGGTACAAAAACCCACACACAGGCTCCACTATCCAAAGCTTTATGGACAGTCAGGCTGTTGGCATCGGCACGGAGTAGCAGTTATCACCAGAGCACTACTACTAGCTCCTGCACACTTTAGCAATGCCTGCACTGTGATCGGGACCAATGTGGGGGGGAAGGATTGCCAACCACCCCTATCTTTGCATAATGCTGCAATAGGAGTGTGTGTGTGTGTGTGTGTGTGTGTGTTTGTGTGTATGTCTATCCATTGTTTTGTAGCTTCCTACTCCTCACTGGGCCCACAATACATACACTGTTTCCAGCATTAGCCTGCAAATGTGCATTCTGAGGAGCAAGGTATTGTGGATATGGCCCGGACAGGGCGGATTGGGCAAAATGCGTCTGATTCGGGGGTAGGGCAATGGCTGGGACATTGTAATGCCTGACCACCACCTGCATGACAGGGTGGCCAAGGCATGTCATGCTGGGAGGACACTCTCACTCTGACCGAGCAGTGACCACGGCACGGCTATGTTCCCACATAATGCTATATGGCATCTGTCTCTAGTGATATCTGTGTTCTCCCTTTTCTGGGGGCCCAATCACTGAGGCACTTGCTGGATGTCTGCTGTATATCCCAACTCTGGGTGCACATAGTTCCTCTGTGAACATGCATTATGGACTGACTGGCAGACTGTCCCCAGCTAGTATGTGCATGGCTGGAATACCTCGTGGGGTGCAGCAGGTACAGTCTGAATGTCAGACCTTGGTGGGTGGCAGCTGAGGTCTTCCAGGCCTACTCCCAGCATTGCTGCTGGTCTGCCAGTGCCCTAGTAACAGGTACAGAACTGGTCTAACCCCCCTGGATGACAGTCTTTGGCCCGGGGGGCTGGGGTTGCTGGTTGTTCAGCTATTCTTCATGCCTCTACCACATGTCCCTCCACTGCCTCAATTACAAAAAGGTTTATTGGGGGCCCTTTGGGGAACAAGGGACCTATATTGTAAACCACTTTGACCCCAAGAGGGCGGTATATTATGCATTGCTACATATACCTCATGCGAGTCCAGACACCCCCTCTGCCCTGATAATAGGTGATTATTACAGCCACATTGTAACACTGGGTATGCACTATTCTGGGTGGATCCCAGTCCTCCAGGGCTAGATGTGACTGGGGAATACAGATAGACACAGGGTGACACTAGGTTCCACTGCAGGGAACACTTGCCACACACAGGTAATAATGGGGATCTGCAGCAAAGCCTATCTCTAGCATCACAGGTACTGTGAACCTGATGCTGGGCGCCCATCCTGACCCTCAGGTTGAACACAGAACCTGCACAGTGGCATGGACTGTAGCTGCTCTGTGCCAGTATCACACACTGTCAGTTCTTCATACCAAGCTGAGGTGCTGGAGAGGTGCATCCTCCGTTTGGTGATCAGCTGTAGACTGCTGTTCTGTATGTGCTTTACATCATGGGTACTAGTGGGGTTACCCTATCCTGGCACACACAGCAGACATTTTGTGCGGTGACCTGCAGTCTTTCTGTATCCAGCCATTGTGTGCAAAGAACCATGGAGGTGTAGTTTACTTGTTAGTTCAATGACTCCCTAGTCAGGGGGTCATAGGTTCAGTTCCTCTTTGTTCTCATTTTTTATGCCTGTCCTACTCAAATCATTTTCATGCCTGTAACAGTCACATCTCTGCAGATCTGGGCTGCCAGCCCATAACACCCTCACCTCAGTTGCCAACCATCCTTCAACCCATCTATCTGCCTCTATCAGCTGTGTAGGGTCCTGTCTTCTTGTGCAGGCTGCTACCCCATGTCCTGTACTGGTACCCTTTACAGCATTTCGGCTCTTAGTGCTTGCCTCGCCTGTGCCTGATCTGCATGGCACCACTACTCCTCTGTTCTCCTATCATTGCAAATATCCTGCCAGCTCTTCCTCCACTGGGGGACACGTAGTTCCATCCTCTGCCACCCACTGTCATTGCAGTACTTTACATTGCCAACACCCTGTGCATCGGTACAGCTGCCTCCAACATGTTTGTCCACTTTACCGGCAGCCACATAGGATGCCCACAGATATGGCAGGTCCATCAGCTCCCACCTCTCCTTCCTTCCATCACTTGTTCATTGCCTTTCCTTGGTGCTCTATCCATTGTTAGGGTTACATTTGTTTTTATGCCTTACAGTTCATGCTTGTCAACTTGAAGCACCTTACAGTCTTTAGGGCACCTTACAGCCCTTAGGACACCTTAATGTAAGGCTCCTTAACATCCTTAGGGCACCTTAACCTAAGGTGCCTTATAATGTGCCTTAACGTAAGGCAGCTTAAAGCCCTTAGGGCACCTTAGCCTAAGGTGTCTTAACCCAAGGCGCCTTAGGTTAAGGCACCTTAATTCATGGTACCCTAAGGGCTTTAAGGTGCCCTAACTTAGGGCACCTTTCAGCCCTTAAGGTGCCTTGAGTTAAGGCGCCTTAAGTTAGGGTGCCTTGTCAGCCTTAACATGCCCTGTTTGTCACCTTAAAGTGCAATGTCCCATTAACGTGCATTAAATGGCCAAGGCGCCCTTTAACCCATGTTAAACAGCTCTTTGCTCCCTTTACGCCAGAATGCCCCCTACCTGTGCACTGCCTTATATGACTTCAAGTACATTAACGCTGCACTTAACGCTGGTAACTTTACCGTGGTTTAGTAAACATACCCCTTTCATTTTCACGCTTTCACCTTCACTTTTACACTTTCACGTTTTCAATTTCAATTTCACGGTTTCACTTTCATTTTCACAAATTCATTTTTTGTTCATTTTCACGCTTTCTCTTTCATTTTCACGCTTTCACTTTCATTTTTTCTTTCATTATCGAGCTTTCACTTTCATTTTCGCACTTTCACTTTCATGCTTTCTCTTTCATGTTCACAATTTTGCTTTGATTTTCACACTTTCCTTTTTCACACTTTCACTTTTATTTTCATGCGTTCACTTTCATTTTCACACTTTCACTTTCATGTCCACACTTTTGCTTTGATTTTCACACTTTCTTTTTCAGTTTCACTTTTATTTTCATGCATTCACTTTCATTTTCACTCTTTCACTTTCCTTGTAACGCTTTCACTTTCATTTTCACACTTTTACTTCCACTTTAATTTGTACACATTTTCACTTTAATTTTCACGCTTTCACTTTCATTTTCATACTTTCACTTCACTTTCATTTTCATTCTTTCATTTTCACGCTTTCACTTTCATTTTCATGTTTTCACTTTCATTTTCACGCTTTCACTTTCATTTTCACACTTTCACTTTCATTTTCATGTTTTGACTTTCATTTTCCTACTTTTACTTTTATACTTTCACTTTAATTTTCACTCTTTCATTTTAATTTTCACGCTTTCAATTTCATTTTCACACTTTTACTTCCTTTTCATTTTCACTTTCATTTTCATACTTTCACTTTCATTTTCACTCTTTTACTTTCACTTTCACATTTTCACTTCTACTTCCACTTTAATTTTCACTCTTTCTTTTTCACTTCAACTTTCACGCTTTCACTTTCAGTTTCATACTTTCACTTCACTTTCATATTCATACTTTCACTTTCATTTTCACTCTTACTTACACTTTCACATTTTCATTTTCTGGCTTTCACTTTCATTTTCACTCTTTCATTTTCACTTTCATTTTTACACTTTCACTTTCATTTTCATGTTTTCACTTGCATTTTCATGCTTTCACTTTCATTTTCACACTTTCACTTCATTTTTATTTTCATACTTTCACTTTCATTTTCACTCTCTTACTTTCACTTTCATTTTCATTTTCTGGCTTTCACTTTCATTTTCACTCTTTCATTTTCACTTTCATTTTCACCCTTTCACTTTCTTTTGATGTTTACACTTTCGCTTTCATTTTCAGTTTCACACTTTCAGTTTCATTTTCATGCTTTCCCTTTCATTTTCACGCTTTCACTTTCATTTTCACACTTTTACTTTCACTTTCACATTTTCACTTTTACTTTCAGTTTAATGTTCACACTTTCTTTTTCACTTTAATTTTCACGCTTTCACTTTAATTTTCACACTTTCACTTCACTTTCATTTTCATACTTTCACTTTCATTTTCACTCTTTCACTTTCACATTTTCACTTTCATTTTCATTTTCTGGCTTTTAGTTTCATTTTCACTCTTTCATTTTCACTTTCATTTTCGCACTTTCACTTTCTTTTGATGTTTACACTTTTACGTTCATTTTCACACTTTCACGTTCATTTTCATGTTTTCACTTGCATTTTCACGCTTTCACTTTCACATTTTCACTTTTATGCTTTCACTTTCATTTTCACACTTTCACTTTCTTTTGCCGTTTACACTTTCACTTTCATTTTCACGCTTTCACTTTCATTTTCATGTTTTCAATTTCATTTTCATGTTTTCACTTGCATTTTCATGCTTTCACTTTCATTTTCACACTTTCACTTCACTTTCATTTTCATACTTTCACTTTCATTTTCAATCTTTCACTTTCACATTTTCATTTTCTGGCTTTCACTTTCATTATCACTCTTTCATTTTCACACTTTCACTTTCTTTTGACGTTTACACTTTCACTTTCATTTTCTCACTTTCAGTTTCACACTTTCACTTTCATTTTCATGTTTTCACTTTCACACTTTCACTTTCATTTTCATGCTTTCACTTGCATTTTCATGCTTTCACTTTCACTGTCATTTTCACACTTTTGCTTTCATTTTCATATTTTCATTTTTTCTTTCATTTTCACGCTTTCACTTTCACACTTTCACACTTTCACTTTCAAGCTTTCACATTCATTTTCACACGTACACTTTCTTTTTCACAGTTTCACTTTTATTTTCATGCTTTCACTTTTACTTTCGCTTTCACTTTCACTTTTATTTACACGCTTTCACTTTCACTTTCTTTTGACGCGTACACTGTCACTTTGGGGTATGTTTACTAAACCGCTGTAATTTAGCACTGGTAATGTTACCGCATGGTAACGTTACCCCATCTAACTTTAATGCGTGGTAACGTTACCGGCAGCAGTAAATGTCCCAGAGCAGGCAAAGAGAAGGGGTCAGTGGGTGGGGAATGGGCGGGGAGAGGCCCCTGCTACACTAATGCTGGAACAATGATGCCAGGACATTACCGCCAGTGAAAATCTGTCGGTAAATGCACATTTGCTGGAGAGAGAGATGATTTCAGTATCAGCAATGTACTGCACAGACAGGGAGCCCAAGAAAAGTGATTTTAGTGCTCCATTTGCAGCAACAGCATAGTGCCCAAGTATGAAAGGGCACTATGGTGATGGTGCAAATGGGGCAAAGGGGGCTGCAGGCGGGACATGCAATGGGGGCAGGTGGGGCACAGGGCAGACTAGGCAGTCGCCTAGGTGGCACATAGGAACACAGAAACTGGAAAACAGTAAGACAGCGGCTGAGCAAGGTTAAAAAATGGCCAGTAGTCTGTGTTCCACAGTGTCCAATCCAGGGGACATGTACCCTGCAGGTACCCCAAACATCACACAGAAACCTGTCAGACGGCTGCCTGGGTGAGAATCTTCACACTCTTGGCAAGTGCATATTTCTATATGATTTGCAAGGTATCGTGGGCAATGTAGTTCATTCACACCAGACACAGCTGCTGACAATAATTTAGTTGTGCTCTTGGGTAAAGCCAATAAGATATTTATTTATGGGGTTATTTCTCCCAACACAGATATGCTTGGTAGCACATAAATTAGGTAACTTGCTTTCAGTGTTAACTTGGAAAAACAAAGTCAAAATCAGGAAAACAACAAATGAAAAGCTACAAAGCAAGAAACAAACTGTTCTTTTCAGGTTAACTTCTGATTACTTCCCACATAGATACAGAAGTGATTCTCTCCTAGCTCACAAGCAATTAGGTAAGGCTTAATTGCTAGCAGTTACCAGCTGAAACCCCTTAGCTGGCTTGCCTTCCACTGTGTGGGTCAAATCCTGCTTCAGGAGCTTTTCTGAGTATATTAAAGAACAAATTTGTATTTCTTTGTGATGGTTGCTGTACTTTATAACAGAAAGTTACCAACGGAGTTTAGATAGAGAGCAGTCCATATAAACAGGATCCTCATCTGCTATTATTCCCCCTTGTTCAACAAGCATGGGTTCAATATCATGGATTGGCACAGATGAATCTCTCAATGGAGCATTTTCAGGAGAATACTTGTTTCCCTGCTGTCTTTCAAGGTTATAGCTAGGGCATAGATCAGTGTTCATACCTGAGCTTCCATTGCTGCTAGAGTTCCTCTCTATATAGCCTGGCCAGTATGTAGTCCAGTTCTTATGTCCAGCCTTCCAATCCAGATCCCTGGACACTGGATCTCTCTTCACATACCTGCTGGCACAGGTCTTAGGGTCCCTTCCACGTGCAGCCGTCTCCCTCACAGGTAGCCTCTGGTGATTCCTAGCTCTGCAGCACCATTCCTCTGGCTTTCCCCAGTCCAATGGTGTATGCTGGCCCTTGGAATACCTCCCAGTATACGTACTGCTTTGGACTCTTCTAGACCTCTCAAAGGCTTTTCTCTTCCTTCTTCCAAAGGGTCTCTTTCCCTCTCTGTCCATCCGGTTTGGCTTCTGCTTCTGATGATCCTTCAGATGAAACTGATGATCAAACTCAAGCTGATTCTCAGGATACTGAGGACAATTCTCTGGATATCCAAGGTGATCATGAAGATGGTCATCTGTAGAATAAACTCTACTCTTATTCTGCTTAGATGAATGCTCCTCCCTAACACAGCGCAGCTGTGCTGAATCAGGCCCTTCCCATTGAGATGAGTGCTTAGGGATTACTTCATAGCCCTCCTGATTGAACACACGTTTCCCCACTTCAGCTCCTCTAATGGCTGTTGGAAACCTGGTGCATTCTGGGACTGGTAGTCTTTTATGGGAAAATTCTGTTTTCTTATTTCTACCAGAACTGACAGGTTGCTTGTTCAGAGTCACTTCACCTTTTCTATAGCTCCTTCCTGAGCTATGATAAGCTTCCTTATCACAAACCACAATGTCTGTAATGGGGCAAGCAGTGCACATCTGGGGACACTCTAACAAGGGTCTATGTACCTTCCCCAGGATACATCCCAAACTGTTTGTAAGCCCAGTTAAAAGAACACCCTGTACTACAGCCCCTGGTAAGGCAATGTAGGGTGTGACCACGCGTTGCCTGAAACATGTATATGCCCAGTATTCCAAATTAGATACATTGTACCCACATTGCATGCCCTAGCCTGTCTACAGTCTGCTGGTATAACAAAATCTACCTACGTTTACCAGGTCCACCATAGCCAATAGTTGCTAGATCACCAACCTGACACCCCTCAGCCATCTCTCCTCCATGTGGAAGGGACATAACATTGGCAGGCAGTGATGGGGGGGATGTGTGGATGTCCATGTATGCCTCCGCACCTCAGACCCTGCTCTCTAGGCACCCGCCTACCTGCACATTGGATGTCCTGGGATTGTGCACTACCAGCACCGACAGCATATAGGCATGTCAGCATGGTGGGGGAAGGGAGGGTGTTGGTGGCAGAGGGTGTAGTGGCACCCGTCTACAGCGGACCAAGGCCATGACCTGTTCCAGTGAATGGTATACAGTGCAACAAAAAAGGTCTGTCTGATCAACAGCAAAGGTAGCTCCAGGGATTGCTGTGCTTCTGTGGCAACAGTATGGTGCAGTGCACATAGCAAGTGTGTCTTGGAGCAGAGCCCCAGCTATGGATCTTGCAGAGCATGACTAGACTAGATGGGCCTTGTGGTCTTTTTCTGTCATCATGTTTCTATGTTTCTATGTCCCTACATTTTACCCTATATTGCAGATACAACATCAACATGTGTAATCCCCAAAGTATCGGCCAACAGGGGTACAAAAACCCACACACAGGCTCCACTATCCAAAGCTTCATGGACAGTCAGGCTGTTGGCATCGGCACGGAGTAGCAGTTATCACCAGAGCACTACTACTAGCTCCTGCACACTTTAGCAATGCCTGCACTGTGATCGGGACCAATGTAGGGGGGAAGGATTGCCAACCACCCCTATCTTTGCATAATGCTGCAATAGGAGTGTGTGTGTGTGTGTATGTCTATCCATTGTTTTGTAGCTTCCTACTCCTCACTGGGCCCACAATACATACACTGTTTCCAGCATTAGCCTGCAAATGTGCATTCTGAGGAGCAAGGTATTGTGGATATGGCCCGGACAGGGCGGATTGGGCAAAATGCGTCTGATTCGGGGGTAGGGCAATGGCTGGGACATTGTAATGCCTGACCACCACCTGCATGACAGGGTGGCCAAGGCATGTCATGCTGGGAGGACACACTCACTCTGACCGAGCAGTGACCACGGCACGGCTATGTTCCCACATAGTGCTATATGGCATCTGTCTCTAGTGATATCTGTGTTCTCCCTTTTCTGTGGGCCCAATCACTGAGGCACTTGCTGGATGTCTGCTGTATATCCCACATCTGGGTGCACATAGTTCCTCTGTGAACATGCATTATGGGCTGGCTGGCAGACTGTCCACAGCTAGTATGTGCATGGCTGGAATACCTCGTGGGGTGCAGCAGGTACAGTCTGAATGTCAGACCTTGGTGGGTGGCAGCTGAGGTCTTCCAGGCCTACTCCCAGCATTGCTGCTGGTCTGCCAGTGCCCTAGTAACAGGTACAGAACTGGTCTAACCCCCCTGGATGACAGTCTTTGGCCCGGGGGGCTGGGGTTGCTGGTTGTTCAGCTATTCTTCATGCCTCTACCACATGTCCCTCCACTGCCTCAATTACAAAAAGGTTTATTGGGGGCCCTTTGGGGAACAAGGGACATATATTGTAAACCACTTTGACCCCGAGAGGGCGGTATATTAGGTATTGCTACATATACCTCATGCGAGTCCAGACACCCCCTCTGCCCTGATAATAGGTGATTATTACAGCCACATTGTAACACTGGGTATGCACTATTCTGGGTGGATCCCAGTCCTCCAGGGCTAGATGTGACTCAGGAATACAGATAGACACAGGGTGACACTAGGTTCCACTGCAGGGAACACTTGCCATACACAGGTAATAATGGGGATCTGCAGCAAAGCCTATCTCTAGCATCACTGGTACTGTGAACCTGATGCTGGGTGCCCATCCTGACCCTCAGGGTGAACACAGAACCTGCACAGTGGCATGGACTGTAGCTGCTCTGTGCCAGTATCACACCCTGTCAGTTCTTCATACCAAGCTGAGGTGCTGGAGAGGTGCATCCTCCGTTTGGTGATCAGCTGTAGACTGCTGTTCTGCATGTGCATTACATCATGGGTACTGGTGGGGTTACCCTATCCTGGCACACACAGCAGACATTTTGTGCGGTGACCTGCAGTCTTTCTGTATCCAGCCATTGTGTGCAAAGAACCATGGAGGTGTAGTTTACTGGTTAGTTCAATGACTCCCTAGGCAGGGGGGTCATGGTTTCAATTCCTCTTTGTTCTCATTTTTTATGCCTGTCCTACTCAAATCATTTTCATGCCTGTAACAGTCACATCTCTGCAGATCTGGGCTTCCAGCCCATAACACCCTCACCTCAGTTGCCAACCATCCTTCAGCCCATCTATCTGCCTCTATCAGCTGTGTAGGGTCCTGTCGTCTTGTGCAGGCTGCCACCCCATGTCCTGCACTGGTACCCTTTTCAGCATTGCGGCTCTTAGTGCTTGCCTTGCCTGTGCCTGATCTGCATGGCACCACTACTCCTCTGTTCTCCTATCATTGCAAATATCCTGCCAGCTCTGCCTCCACTGGGGGACACGTAGTTCCATCCTCTGCCACCCACTGTCAGTGCAGTACTTTATATTGCCAACACCCTGTGCATCGGTACAGCTGCCTCCAACATGTTTGTCCACTTTACCGGCAGCCACATAGGATGCCCATAGAGGGATTATGTGCACACGCACTAACTGCCACAGTGCCTGAGTGCACAACAATTGCCCTCTTGCTAGCGGCAGTATGCTGTCCATGCTTCTCTCATAACTTGCCCACTCACCGCCTTCATACAAGGTCCAATTACCTTGCATTTTAGTGGCCAGTAGCTGGCATTAGGGTTCACCGCGGCCTGTTAACCACATGCTAAAATGCGCATTAACCGGTTAGCAGCATTTAATATAAGGGCCCCTTAATGTGAAAAATCCTCCAGCTGTAGAGTGGCATTCTTAACAAGGAAAGCAGCTAGCTAAGCCAAGATTTAAAACCTCCTCTGCTGTAAACACTGTGCTGACTGTGTGAAAATGGGATGGGATGATCAAAAACACTGGTTATTAAGAGTTACTGTTTTTTCTCTGTTTGGAGTTATGCTAGATGTAATTCAAAGCAGGAAAACTTGAGCACTTAAGAACAGGCTTATGTAAGCATTTCCAATTACTTTCTCAGCCTTAGTTTCGGTCAGTAATGAAGACACTATATTCCATTCAGACGGAGTCTAATGTACTAAACTGCAAATATTTCTCGCAGAAAGGGTGTTGATGTGAAGAAATCCGCAAAGCTCCAAGAAATATGCCAACGTGGAAAAGTTTGATAGTTTGTGCATTGTTTTCAGCCACCTTTCTACAATAAAATGCACGAATTTGGGCGCATCTTAATAAACTCGCACACTTAGTCCTGCAAGTTTATTTACATTTGTAAATCATGAGCTGCTGTGATAGAAAAGCATCAATATGCATGAATATTCTTTTAAAATCATCCCAGAAAAATAGGTTTGTGGGCTAAGTCTTGCAAAAAAAGATCTAGTAGGGCTTTTGCTTTTTGGGGTTTTTTATACCTATGCTGTGCTGTTTTGCAACCAAGTTTTATTGCGTGCGATGGAGACAGCTAACCCATGGGATATGCTGTGGATTAGTACATCAGCCTCATGGAAATTTAGAATGATCTTGGAGTCGGTGATGTCCCTGGCCTTTATGCAGGGAGCTGGGTAATTTATTGACTAATTAAAGCTGCAAGTGCCACTAACAGGACAGTTCTTAAAGTCATTCACTGGAGTAAATTGGTCTGTTAAAAAAACTGACCTCACTCAATATAACTAAAAAGCCAGGGGAGTTTTTAGGGTGGGGCTGGGACCAATGCATGCAGACTGGATATTCAAATCCTCTTCTACAGAAATAATCTATCTGCAGAAAAGGCAGGTGCAAAATCCACTGGTTCTCTTTACCTGTGGACAGAGCAAGGACTAGGGGGAGCTTGAAGGGTGTGGCTACCCGTGGCCTCAGATGAAGGGGGGAATGGCATCAAGAGGGCTCAGTCTTCTCCTAATAAAATGTCATAGTTCATCTCAACTCAATTTCATACAAACCTGTACAGTCATCTATTTTAAATCTACATTTCATTTTAAGCCTATTTTTTAAAGACAAATGAAGTGACATTTTACACATGACATCAAGTGCAATCTGGGATTTCCAAGCCAGAACATCTGAATAAAAAGCAGGACATGTCCAATATGGACATATGCGGGGGCGTCTACATAGACACCCCAGAATAGTATTTTAGAAGCTAGTATTCTAGAAGAGATTCTCTCCCCTGCCAGTCCCGGATACTGCCTCCCCGTACAAACAGCGCATTTGTACAGGGAGGCCTTGATGGGGACGGGAGGGGGCATTGCTGAGGCAGAGCAAGGGCGGGGAATGGGCGGTCCACGACCCTGGACGTACAGGGCCAATTCTGAGGTCGGCCCTGTACATTCGGGGCCATGAACAAAGATGAGGGACTTATTCCATCGCAAGGGTGGATTAAGTTCCCCTGGATGTTGGGGGATCCTGTTGCCAGATCCAGTAAAAAGGTAGGGGGTGAAGGAAGTTTCCCGCAGCTGGACCCTGTCCATGGGAGGCTGGATCGAGGGTCCAGCTACAGGGAAATTGGCGGTGGCCAGCATTCATGGCTCCTGAATGGAGCCATGGTGCCATGGCGATGGGACACCATGGCACTGTGGCTCCATTCAGGAGCTGAGGTAGCCAGACATGTGGCTGTGCATGCAGGCTGATCGGAATTGGGGCCTGGCCTTCACATTCAGGCCCTAGACCTGATTCTGATCCCGTGGGCATGTCTAGCCCCCACGGGATCAGAATTGGGTCTACCTCTGGGCATTCTGATTCTGATCGGACGCACAGGGACCCGGATGGCCACATTGGAAAGTGCTGCCACATGTTTAGGAATAGCTTAATGGTTAGTGGATTAAACTCAGGGAAGCCAGGGTTCAAATCCCACTGCTGCTGCCATTATTATTGTAGAGAGTACTGGGGATGGTGGAGTGCTATCTTCTCTGGATGTTTTATGGCCAAAACAAGCACTTTCTCAATGCTTATTCAGGCCCGAAGCAAATATAAACTTAGACATCACTCTGGATGTCCATGATGTTTCTGAGATCAGGCAGTGACGTCCAGGTTCTTGGGAACGCTTCCACAATGCCCCCATTTAGACTTGGACATGCTCATGCTGGGGACGACCAGAGACCCGGCTTCCAAAATGCCTCTGGAGACGCCTCCTTGCTGTGGACGTCTCTATGACTGTTTTCAGACATCCAGAGCACAAATAGGGCTTCTAAAATAACCACCATAGGCACTTATCTGTCTTTATAAAACTGCCCCATAAAATCAGCCAAACCTGTGGCTAAAATGCAGCTGTGTATCTTTATATCGGTTCAGGTGTAAAGATGCGTAGCTGAAGTCCACACGTAGGTGAAAGTGAGGCAGGGGGTACTAGCACCTGCTGTATAGCAGTTAGATTGTAAGCCCAAGTAATTTTTCTCTCATGTTAACTCGTTAATGTGACGGTATACTAGAAATATATATATATAGAGTGGAATGCATGATTAACCACATTGTCCACATCTAAAGCACCCTGAAATACAAGAGAGGGGCAGAGCCGTGGGGGTGTCATTCTGGCTGTCTGCCCTGGCTTCAGAAAAATGTGGTCCTTACCCAGCCTGTGGGCCATTTTCAAAGATAAGCTTCTTGTGGGATTTCCCTTTAAAAACCTGGTGCAAGATGTTGTACCCATGATCACTGCACGTGAAACTGTTGTGCTGTTGCTTGCATACACACAGGCTTTTAGAGAAGATAGGAAGAAATAAAACGAGGATTTAAATAGTTACCATGAAATTATGTTCTTTTCTTAGCATTTCATTCGCTTGACATATATAGAAAGACACAAGATCCAGCTGGGCAGACCCTTTAGCTGAAGATAAATATCCCCCCGAGATACTCAGATCTTTAGCTACTTGAAGAGTGGAGAAGTGGCTGCCAGCACCTCGTTTTGATGTTCTGCGCAACACAAAATGAAAAAAGCACGAGTTTTGATACGGAAGACTTTATTCAACCCCCGGAACATTTCAGTGTTGGCTCTATCACTATAGTTATGATTTAATGTTATGAATTTTTAGCCTGGCTGTTGCAGATCCGTGGAAACGGAACAGTGTTTTTAAGGCTCTGGAAACAAAGCAAATGCTTAGTGACCTTATTAAAAGCAAACTGTGAGCCCACAGGATCTCGAGGATAAAACCTCCATCACTCATTCCCTGTGAGCGCATGTGTACTGTGTATATATACAGTATTAGTTACATGGAGCCCAGCTGGCAAGAGTAAGCAAACATTCTAATACAAAAGATATTGCCAGAGGAAAGTAGTTCTGTTTGCAAGAGGGAGCGACTAAACAGTATGTATGTTCTTGCAAAAAGGAAGATCCTCTTGAAGCGGCTACTCAAAACAATGCTTAGTAGTGTGGTTCAAATAGTATAGTGCATCTTTTTCAAGCCATGTGTGAAACAAATTAGCTTCAGACAAGGACACCGATATTACTTGAAGCAGAAATGTAGCTCCTACATAAAAAGACCCATTTCACATAGCACTTTCAGATCGGCTTCAGATGCGAAGATTAAGACGCGCTCAACTTTGGCAGTATTTTACGAAAGGTGGAGCCTTTGGTAAAATGCATATAAGGAGTACGCCTGGACTTGCTGCCATGAGCAGGGGGCGGAGCCATTTTACCAATCTGCAGATGGGAAAGAAAACTGAGCATGCTAATTTGGCAGGTTCCATGTGGAAGTGCTGATTTTGCAGTTTCCGCATGTAAGTCGCAGCTTTAGATCAGGTGGAAATTTTTAGACATATACGTGGATTCCCCTTGTAAAATAGGGAATACACATTAAGATTTTTGGCCTACCCAGGCCATGCCCCCCTTGGAATTTCTGTATAGTTTGGATCTCCACATGTAAACTGCAGCTTTCTGAAATCATATTTACAATTGTACTCAAATTTCCCCGTGTAAATGCCACTATTTATATGTGGAGATGCTTTTAAAATAACCCCAAAATGTAGTAACGATAATAGTAAAAAAACAATCAGTTACCTATTCTAAGAACAGATTGTGTGCTTTCTTTTTCTTTTTATATAGACTACGAAATAGTTGAGACCACTTTGCCTTCAACCACAGTACTATGGACAACAGAACCTTTGACTACAATGGAAATGCCCAACAGCAGGTCCTTCAATTCCATTCCTTCGACAGAGCTTGATATAGCTGGAAAAAAACGGTTTACTGGTAAGATCACAATCTTCTTATTCCGTAGCACTCTATTTCTGTGGCAGGGACCTATGCAGTATTGAAAGTATGAGGAGAGCATATTATTTTATTATTCTTATATTGGTGGTATGAAAAATACCACATCCTTAACAAAGAATCTCTCTTTCATTCTACTAAACAATGTGTTTTTTCTCGTTTTTTGGGGGTCCAGCATTTGGTATGATTAACTAAGGCTGTTCAGCAAGAATTTTACTTCTGTCTTCCGCTTTCCCAAATGCATTAGACAAGTGCACTGTGTGCAATTTACTAAAGATATATCAGCATTAGCCTTGCTATAAGGGAGGCAGGGTTTAGGGAGAGGATTTTTCATGAAAGCTACGGTTTCTTATAACCATATTCACTCCCATGTACGGTATGTCTTTTACAGTCTGCTGACTAACAAAATACAATTCAGAATGCATCAAGGGACGAGTTTGTTTCATTGATCTATAAAATATACTCTACATTTGTGCAGAGTAAGCAGATCAGGGGCGGCCCAAGGGGGGTGCGGGGCCATGTGCGGAGACTCGGTGTGGGGCCTCATTTGCATAAGTGGCCTTATTTGCATAAATATTTGCGTAATGTTACCATACATTAACTTTTAGTAAACATGTCTCTTAATGAGTGTATGGATAAAGAAAGACTAAAAGATTTCTACATTACTATAATCCAGTGCCAACCGCCAGGCACATTAGGAACTACTACAAACGCTGCCCATTTAGAACCCATAGCAAACCCGCCGTATCCTGACAGCATTACCAGGACTCACAAAGCACCATACCCTACCTATCAAAAGCCAACACTGCAAATATTAAATCAATGGAGGGAGGAGTGGCCTAGTGGTTGGGGCAAGGTACTACAGGCCGGAAGGTCGGTGGTTCAAATCCCACTAGAGGACAGCAACCTTGGGCCGGAAGGACTGGGGTTTCTAGTCCAACAGGTGCTCCTTGTGGTCTTGGGCAAGCCACTTAACCCTCCATTACCCATGTTCCCTGTAAGTATTAGTGTATGTGTCTCATATCCCCTCATGTTAAATGTATCCCCCAACCGCTTTGACCCGGTGAAAAGCGGGATATAAATGCAGCTAAATAAATAAATAAATACATTTCAGAGAATACTGGGGAAAGAGAACAAGTGGCAATGTCAAATAGGAATTACATAAACAGAATACCTCAGCTCAGTTACACATGCAGAACATAGACCATCACCAAACAAGGAATCACAATTTAGAAACAGGAAGGCAATAATTAAACTGGGAACCCCAAAAGCCAAGCTTGGAATGTACAACAACACTGTAGAAATAAAACTATAAATTAATTTCCTCTTGTACCAAACAAAGCGCAGACGTTAATGATGCAAATTTCCCAGAGCTTTCATATTCCAGTTAATAAATTCAAAATAAAGAGAGATCTTTCTACCTTTTGTGCATTTTTTTCAGTTGCAATTGCTCCAGCCACTTTCTTCTGGTTTCTTCATGTTTTCTGCTAACTCACCATCGTCTGCTGTCCATTTGTCCTTTCTTCTCTCTTCTAGTTTTTTTTCCATTCTCTCTCTCTACATCTGCTTTAACATACTAATCCTTCTCCTTTTGCTCTTTCCTCATTCCTATTTCATCCACACAAATTTTACCCTTCCATCCTCAATCCCCACTTACTCTCCCAATACCCGGCCAATTGTAGATTTTTCATCCCTCCCACGCAAAATATTTTTCCCCTCTCCATTTTACTCTCCCAGCCCCATCCCATTCTAATCCTCCCCCAACATCAGCTCCCTTCTAGTTCCAGTCTCACCCAGCATCCATTCCCTTCTAGTCCCTGCATCAGCCCATTTACAGTCCTAGCCCCCCATCAGCCCATTTCCAGTCCGAGTCCCTTCATCAGCTCATTTCCAATCCTAGCCCCCCATCAGCCCATTTCTAGTCATTTCCTAGCCGCACCATCAGCCCATGTCAAATCCTAGCTCCCCTCCTCTCAGCCCAATTCCAGTCCAAGCCCCCCCATGAGCCTACTTCCAGTTCTAGCCCCTCCATGAGTCCATTTCAATTCAAGCCCCCACCACAGCCCATTTCCAATCTTAGCTCCCCCCAACAGCCCATTTCCAGTCCTATCCTAGCTGCTCCATCAGCCCATTTTCAGTCCTAGCTCCCTTCCCTCACAGCCCATTTCCATTCCAAGCCCCCTCGCGATCAGCTATTTGCAGTTCAAGCCTCCCCTTCCACTCAGTCCATTTCCAGTCCTAGCAACCCCCCAAACCATTACCAGTCCTAGCTCCCATCAACCCACTTCCAGTCCTAACCCCCCATCACCCCATTTTCAGTTTAAGCCCCCCCTATAACCCATTACCAGTCCTAACCCCCATCAGCCCACTTCCAGTCCTAACCCCCATCAGCCCACTTCCAGTCAGCCCCCCATAGCCCATTGCCAGCCCTAACCCCCCATCACCCCATTTCCAGACAGCCCCCATCAGCCCACAGCCCATTACCAGCCTTAACCCCCCATAGCCCATTACCAGTCCTAACCCCCCCAACAGCCCACCTCAAGTCCTAACCCCATCAGCCCACCTCAAGTCCTATCCCCTCCCCATCAGCCCATTTCCTGTTCTTGAGGGCGCCTGTTTGCCAATTTTGTGTACTTACCCCCTCCATAGCCCATTACCAGTCCTACCCTCCCCCCCCACATCGGCTCATGGCAAATGTAAAAAAAAAAAAAAAGCTGTCTGCTGCTGCTGCCGCCGCGGCAGCAGCAGAATGGAGTGTCCCGCGGGGCCCCCTCTGCCCGGCTGAGCCCCTCTGCGCCGGCTTTCAGATACGCGAAGGGAGAGTGTCTCCCTCGCGTCTCTGTTAAGCCCGCAGGGGCAGATGGGTTCCATCAGCCCCTGCAGGCTTAACAGAGACGCGAGGGAGACACTCACCCTTCGCTTATCTGAAAGCCGGCGCAGAGGGGCTCAGCCGGGCAGAGGGGGCCCCGCGGGACACTCCTTTCTGCTGCTGCCGCCGCGGCAGCGGCAGCAGCCAGCTTTTTTTTTTTAATTGAGTTTTTAAAAAAGCAGAATGTTCTTTGAGCGGGGCCCCCTGAAACGCGGGACCCTGTGCAAAAAACATTCTTGCTCAATGGACAGGCTGGCCCTGAAGCAGATGCAGCAGACAACGTCCCTTAAATTAAGGTGTGATTGTTTACACTAGCCCAAAAGCTGGTGTAAATGATTGTACCTACATTTTGCAAATATACAAGGCAATTATCAGATTTTGCAATCAATGCGTGTACTTGCTCACACTGGTCACACTCCACTCAGACACCGCTCACATGCATACCCTCAGTGAAAGTACACGCTATCATATTTAAGCGTGTACTTTTATGCTGGTCAGTGCTTTATAAAAGGTCATTTACACGCATGTGTGGTCACTTAATGTACATAAATGACTAAAGTACAGGCACTTATGTGCATTCTTAATGCTTAATAATAGGCAACTCCTTATAAAAAGGAGGTTGTAAAATAAGAAGTGTCGTACTTTAAGCATGAGAGTAGGTGCCTAAAATGGGCTATTTAAATCATTTTCTCATGTAAGTGGGCTCATATAAAATAGCACCCAACATAAAAATATGTATGTTGATTAGAAGGCACGTACTTTCACTGAGCATGCCCATGGGCGGAGTGTGGGTGGAGCGTGCAATACAGTACATGCTTAGATTATAAAATAACTTAATCTTTGTGCTCATGTGTACAAAGTACACACGATCATTTATGCCACCTTACAAGAAGATGTAAGTGAGCTCACCTACATTTAAAGGTGTGTTTTGTGCATATACAGTACATTAGGCACTATTTTATAAAGAAATACTAAGTAGGTGCGTTTTTAGGGTCTAAAACTAGGTGTCCCCTTATAAGATTACTCTCTTTGTGTGAAAGAACAGTTATAGAAGTATTCAAAATACATTTAAGAATGAGAAACTAAAAAGTCTTGACTGAATAAATCTTCACGCTCCCTAACTCAGTACTTGGTCGAAGTCCCTTTTTCTGCAATAACACTTATAAATCATTTAGGATAAGTGTCTACGAACTCTGCATACAGTAGCAGAATGGTACAGCTTTTACCCATTCTTAGCTGAATAGCTCAAACTCTTTCAGGCTGGATGGAGATCGCACTCTTTGAGTTATCACAGATTTTCTACTGGATTCATCTCTGGGATTTGACTGGGCTCTTCAAGAACATTCCCTTTCTTCTGGATGAGCCACTCCATTATTGTTTTTACTTTCTGCTTAAAATCATCTTCCTGCTGAAATGTGGACATTCTCCTCAGTCTATGGAAGAACAAATCTTCCACCAGGAACCGCCTGCATTTTGCACCATCCATCTTTCACCCAATTTCACAAGTCTCCCTCTCCCACTTCAGCTGCCTCCTTCATGCTTTACTTGCAGGGATGGTGTTAGCAGGGAGAACATAACATAAGAACATAAGATATGCCATACTGGGTCAGACCAAGGTCCATCAAGCCCAGTATTCTGTTTCCAACAGTGGCCAATCTAGGTCATACGTACCTAGCAGTTTCCCCAAGGGACACAGGTTCCACAATGCTTGTATTGGTTCAAGCATTGATATCCTGGGTCCCTTCTATAAGAACATAAGATATGCCATACTGTGCTGTGTTCGTTCAGTATTGAAACAAAAAATTTCTACTGCCTTATCATCCCTTCAGTGCAGTCCAGATGCATGGGTTTACCTTCTCCTTCCAGCAGATGACTAGTCTAAAGGTTACAGCACTGGTTTGGTACCTAAGAAACTAGGGTTTGAATACCACTGGTACTCCTTTTGGCCATGGGCAAGTCACTTAATCCTCTGTTGCCTTGGAAGAAAGGCCTGGCAATCTACTTCTGGTCACACTGCCAAGAAAACCCAGGAACTGCTGGGTCACCAGGAGTCAATGTTGACTTGAAGGCACACCTTTCATTTTCCAGCAGATGAAGACCGAGAACCACTTTTTTGATGACATCACCTCTAAAGGTCCTATGCAGTCCTTATCCAACCAGAATTTCTCATTCTCCAGCAGAAGGAGGAGGTGTTCTTGTGTACTCTGAGACTACCTTGGCACAGGTTCCATAGTGTTTGTGGGCTTGCTAGATCCTCTGGATGGCCCTTCCAGGGTCTTTGAGGAGCTTCAGGAGGATGCATTGGAAGAAGGAAAAATCCCTGTAGGGGAAGACCCTACAGTGGTGTGTCTTTTTCACGGTGATGAGTTTCCTTCACTCATTTCATAGGAGTTAGCAGTGTTGAGGATTATGGAGAAGCTGCAAAGGAGTAAGACTAGGGAACTTCCAAAGCACCATGAGTCTTACCTGAGATTTCTAGCCCTAAAGTGCAGTCATCTTGAATACACTCACATAGCCACCCTCTACAGCACTGGAAAAGCACAAGCACCCAAGGGCAAATCTGAACAGGCATTTCTTGTGCTAGCTGTGCCATGTAAAAGATTTCAACAAAATCACAACAGTGGCTTGAGTTTGCTGCCTTCAGTGCACGCACCCAAGTACTTAAAAGACTTGAAGCAGACTTCCGGTGATGTCACGGACCATCCTGGCCACATAGACCAAGAGATCCATGAAGTGTTGAATACACTCCTAGGTTCAAGCTGGGGTACAAGAAGAAATTTGCCCCCAGCAGCAACTTAATGTAGATCCAGACACTTCTATTCACAAATGTCAGGAAAGGAGCCAGTGTTGTCCTCATGGTGTTTGCATTTAAGGGAGTGAGTAAGGCTTCCAGTAGTGAAGCAAAGATGATGATGGGGACTGGAGTGGCACACAAGAGCTGAGATGCTATAGAGAGGAGAAGAGGTCAGAGAATAGAGAATTTGATTGCAGCTCAGAGTTGATATGAAGAAATGGTTTTCAGAACTCATTTAAAAGCGAGATCCAAGATTGAGGAGCTACAGACTGATCTGCTTGATGTGAGGCAGAGAGCGGAGGATGCTGAAGCTAAGTGGAAGAATACAAGGAAATCTTAGCACATGTGCAACAGAATTGTGAGTGGAACCATGCTGATATATGGAAAAAAAATCAAAGATATGGAAAATTGAGCTAGATGCAGTAATTTAAGGATGAAAGGCGTCCCAGAGGAGGGTGAGAGGGCTGACTATGAAATGGTGAAAAAAATCAGCGAGGCCATTTTGGTTGACATGAAGGTAGATTCTGAAGATCTCTGCCTAGATATAGAGAGATCTCACAGAGCTGTTGGACCATGACAAGAGGGGAGACACGAGACATTGTGGCACTTTTTTATGAATGCAAAAAAAGAAAGCAGGGGAAACAAAAGATTTGGAACAGATTTTATTATGCCTAACATGTCCGTGTTTCAGCAGTGGATGCCTGCGTCAGGGGCAACTTTAATGAGACACAAAATAAAAATATACAGAAAATTAGATTCATGTATAAACGAATATATAATTAAACAATTTTAATCAACTTGAAAACGAAAACATACATACCAAGGCAGGAAGTCAGATAGTCATAAAAATAAAAAACATATGATTAAGTGGACAAGATCATATTATATTTCAGAAAAATGAAACTTGTGAAATGGTGAATATGTGGTATAGTGAACCCTCTTTTCCCCTAGTGAACCTAATGCCTCATAAGCCCCCCTTCCTTGCACCCTCATCCTCCTTCCAGGTAGATATCCTAGAGTTCCTGTATAGCTCTGAACTGCTTTGACCTGGGACCCCCTCGCCTATATATTACTGTAATTCTAGTCATCTTTTAATCTTGTGCGCCAAATGGCATCCCCTATATAAGCCTCCAAGATTATTTCCCCTGTTCAACATACTTTCCAGTTCCCCTATATAAGCCTCCAAGTTCAGTTCCCCCTGTTCAATGTACATTCCCTAATTAATGTTATGATTAAACCACTTTGAAGATTTGATAAGGTTGTATAAAAAGATGTTAAATAAATAAACAAAATCCTATAAAAGTGTTCAAAAGAAACCTGGCTAGACAGTCAGAGTCCTGACCCTCCCCCACCCTCCCACTGAAAGCTAGAACTCCTGGTTAGTCAATAATGGGGGCCCCCTCCCCCTGCCCCCATGAATAGGCATGAGAGAGCTTTGCATATAATGGAAGCAATACATGCAAATCTGTCTCATGCATATTAATTGTTGTTATCCTGAAACCTGACTGGCTAGGACTGTCCTAGGGACCAAGTTGAGAACCGCTGCTTTAGAGGAAAGGAACAACAGCGGAGATATAATACAGACATTTAAATACTTGAACAGTATTGATTTCTTTACTTTCTTTTAGGATATTAACTATTGAAATGGCCAATAAATAAATACTTGAAATGTATTAACAAACAAACAAACAAATAGTGATGGGAGACTATAAAACCAGAGGACAAGAAATGAAGCTGAAAAGCGGTAACATAGAAACATAGAAAAATGACGACAGAAAAAGACGACATGGTCTATCTAGTCTGTCCTTCCATATCAACAACTACAACAATCCCATTTAAAACAAAGCAACATTGGGAATTTTTTTTTTCACAGAAAGGGTGGTCGATGCTTGGAATCGCATTCCAGTGGAGGTGGTGGGGACAAAAACTGACAGGGTTTCTTTCTTCCTTTCTTCGCATTTGCTGAACCACTTTTCATAATACACCCATATAGTTTTCTAATAGCTGTGCTTTACACATGTTACACATGGAAAATTCTTTATACATTTACCCCATAGTGACTTACATAGCCAAAATATATCCAGATATGGGCCAACATTTAAAAAAAAACACTAATGAGATCAGCACATAATGCTGACCATATAAGTGGTTCTGAATATTACTCATATCATTCTAATATAGACACAAATAAGTTAAAGTACAACTCACAGTGCTGAAAATAAATTATAACATGCTATCTTAGTGTTTGGAGAATGTTTAAAATACAGAAAATATGGGGGCGGAGCCTGATGTCCAGCGGGTAAGACGCTTCGCGCTGAAGCTCCCGAGAGGCCTACTTAGAATCCTGACTTAATACATATACAAACTTACTATTTCGCTCCGGGCTGACCGGGGTACCTCGGGGGGGATGGCGGCCCATAAACCAGCGCGCTTGGACTTCGGGTCTCCTTCTTCTTCTCACGGAAAACGCTCCAAAACAGAGGTGTCCTCCCCACAGAAGATGGTTCCATTTCGTGAAAACCCCGAAATGCACCTGGAGATTTTGGAGGAACTACGCGGCGTGAAGGAATTGGTGCAGTCCAATGGAGAAGCGCTTAGAGCCATGCGAGAAGACTTTGGAGTGCTCCAGGCCCGACTTGAAAGTCTCTCATTACGGCAGGACAATATGGCGGGGGTCCTCGACTCGCACGCGGTGCGCTTGGGCGCACTGGACAAGGCTGAGCGCCAGATACAGAATCTTCAAAAGGAGCTAGAAGATAGCAATAATCGAGCCCGTCGCAACAATGTGAGGCTCATAGGAATACCGGAGGGGGTGGAAGCGGGAGATATGAGAGAATTCCTGCTCAAAACTCTTCCCTCCTTGCTGAAGATCACCTTTCATAAAGAACTGGAAATCGATCGTGCACACCGTGTTCCTACCCACATGGCGCTCAACCGAACGACCCCCCGGCCTATTATCTTTCGCTTGCTACGATATCAACAAGTGGAACAAATATTAAATGCTGCCCGGGCGAACCATCATTTGGAATTTGAAGGTCATAAAGTCTCCTTCTTCCCCGATTTGGCGAAGCCTACCGTTGATCGACGGAAGAAACTCCTTGCTTTTCGCCCTCGACTTCAACAGCTACAGGCTCGCTTTGGCCTGTTGTATCCCGCGAAGCTCCGAGTGACTCTCCACAACCAAACCAGGACATTCGAAGATCCTGATCTACTATCAACATTTTTAGACTCCAAAGAAGCAGAGCAGATGCGCTAATCCAACGACGTGGACTTTTATTTGCCGGCTCTGTCCGCCATTTTGAAGGGCCCGATGCGGCGGTCATAGTCAAGCACAGAGACTACCTGGACGTTCTTTCTTTCTTTCTATGACTTTTGTTTTGTGGTCTCCTATCCCTCCATGATGTGTGCCTCGGTCGGATCCGGAGCACGCACAGTCCTACAGGTTATGTGTTTTTTTTTTTTTTCAATTTCGGCCTTCTCTGGGGCTTCTCCCCGCAGACACATGGTCGCCAGTAATTTTTGGGGTTCTGCTTCTTCTCTACCGCGCTGCGGTTTTTCTTTTTAATGTGGGGCGCTTCATTCTATTATCTAAGCTTATTTTCTTTTATGCCATATGTACAGCCAGATACAGTCAATATGAGGGACATTGTGAAATTAGGTGCGCTATTATGCTCAGAATTTTTAATTTGTCTGAATGGCTTTATGTAAAATATTATCACTCAACGTAAAGGGCATTAATAGTCCAATCAAGAGAAAGAAAATCCTTAGCTATCTTAGCCATGAGCATGCTGATTTAGCGTTTCTTCAGGAAACGCACTTAAACTCTGCTGAAACACTGAAACTTAATGTTAAGCCTTACATGGTGGCTGCCTATTCTCCCGCCGTTTCCAAACGGTGCGGGGTAGCCATTCTGGTTAAGAAATCTTTGCAAGCTACTGTAATTGATACTAGCGCTGACAAGGAGGGTAGATGGGCCCGAGTACATCTTAAGGTTGGAGATAGTGAATTTACATGTATTTGCATTTATGCCCCGAATGTGGACAACCCTGCTTACTATGCAAGTATTGCGCAGTTGGCACAGGCCTCTGCCAATACTCCATTAATACTTGGTGGTGACTTTAATCAAGTGTTAGACCCTCTGATAGATAGACAGCCGCCTAGAACGAGTAGTCCACCCAAGAGCCTTGCTACCCTTACAGCTCTGATGCAAGATCTTGCGTTGGTAGATATATGGAGGCTGCTTCACCCCTCCGACTTAGAGTTCACTTTCTTTTCTGCCCCCCATCACTCCCAATCTAGAATAGATTTCTTTCTCATTTCCAAAGCACTGATTTCTCAAGTAGACACGACTAGGACTCATCCTCTCCATATTTCAGATCATGCTGCCATATCTTTATCATTATGTGTCACTGCGCGGGACGATTCTCCCCGCGCTTGGTTTTTTGATAGATCCCTACTGGGTCAAAAAGATTTTCAGGTTGATATAAAGGCCGCTATCCAAGATTATTTTCATTTTAACTCACCCCAGGACACAGCGGGCTGGGCTTGGTGGGAGGGTTTTAAAGCATCTATCCGCGCCACTATAACTAGCTATCAAATTCGGCAGGGGAAACAAAGAAAGCAGCATTTACTGATTCTAGAGCAGCAGATACAAGCTGGGGAGCATCTCCTCACGTCCCGTGCTGACCCATGTATTTTACTCCGTTTACAACGCTTGCGTTTTCAATACAATCAGCTTTTGTACACTGCTGCTGTTAAAAATATTGAATCACAACAAGGGCTATATTATCGGGAAAATAATCGTGCTGGCAAATTATTAGCAAATGCCCTAAAAGGTCGAAAAGAAGCCAAGCGTGTTACCGCCCTCCGTAATCCGTCGGGGGGGGGCTTGGTCACTAAAGATACCGAAATCTTAGAACTCTTTCGTGATTTTTATACTCGGCTTTATCAATCTGAATGTGATTTTGAGCCAGATGTATTTGAACGCTTACTTTCAGGGGTACAAAGACCGACCCTATCTGACGAAGATAGAGTGGCCTTGGACACACCATTTACTGTCTCAGAAATTCATTCTGCTATCAAGAAATGTGCCTCAGGTCGAGCCGCAGGCCCAGACGGTCTCCCTGCTGAATTCTACAAAACCTTTCACGCTGACTTAGCTCCAGTTTTGAAAATTTATTTTTCTGCTCTGGCCGAGGAGGGTTCTCCTTCTGGGTCCTTCTCAATGGCAAATGTAGTGGTTTTTGAGAAAGAGGGGAGAGACCCGCAACTAACAGCTAATTATCGTCCAATTTCCCTCCTAAACGCGGACTATAAAATCTTTGCCACCATTCTCTCTACCCGGCTCTCGGATAGGATGCCTACCTTAATACACCCAGATCAATGCGGTTTCATTCCTGGTAGATCAACTGCTGACAATGCTCGGACTCTATGCCATGTACTGACTACCGCAGTTAATCTTGATCGCCCATTTGTTGGCCTCTCACTTGATGCTGAGAAGGCCTTTGATCGCTTAGAGTGGCCCTTCCTGTTTGCAGTCCTCCGCTGGTACGGATTCGGGGAAAGTTTTCTCCGTTGTCTTCGCACCATGTACGCACAGCCTACAGCCAGTATATGCGCCAATGCTTTAAAGTCTCAGCCTTTTCCCCTTCAACGCGGCACTCGCCAGGGATGCCCACTGTCTCCACTTCTCTTCGATCTTGCACTCGAACCCTTGGCTTTACTAATCCGGCAATCGGAGGAGATTCATGGAGTCCCCTTTACCCATAGGGAAATCAAAATTTCAGCGTATGCTGATGATCTTATGCTTTTGTCTCTATAGACTCAGTACCGGCTGTCCTAGAGCAAATTGGTAAATATTCACAACTGTCCGGTTATAAGATAAATTGGACCAAGTCGGTAGCCTTTCCATTAAATCCTTTGCTTCATCAAGCAGATATGCAGCCCTTCCCCTTTTTATGGCAACCTCGCATGGTCAAATACCTTGGGGTTCACTATTGTTCTCCCTTGGAAGACACTATCTCCTTTAATGCCAAAGACTTAACCTCTAAAGTCCGGGCGCTTACTCACCGCTGGACTCCTTTAACACTTACCTGGTGGGGTCGATTAGAAACCATAAAAATGATGATTGTTCCGAAAGTGAATTATATCTTAGAAATGTTGCCCTGTCTCTTCCCTCGACGTATATATAAAGATATAGAGGGCCTTCTGACTAGATACTTGTGGCAAAACAAGACACCTAGGATAGCGAAACATAAGCTGCAAGCAGATAAGGAAAATGGGGGTGTTAGATTCCCTGATTTCCTGAAGTATCATCAATCTTTTCTTCTCAAACAAGGCGCTCGTTGGCTGGAAGATCCAGTACCGAGCAGACCTGTGTGGCTAGACATAGAAGAAGACCTTTGCAAACCGATTCCTTTTACTTTTCTCCCTGGTATGACTCTCCCATCAGACTCCCACTTTCCACCAATGCTTTTAGACACCTTAGGTGCCTTTAATAATCTCATGCAATCTTTAGACTCCCGACTCTGTCCGTTAGACAAGCTCCCACTTTGGTACAACACTCGATTTCGAATACAAAATAAGCCGATGGCGTGGAGCCCCTGGTACACTAGGGGCATTTGGATTCCTAGTCAGTTGTTCCATGAAGGTCGCTGGAAAACTTTTAGTGAATTGCAAATTGAATTTGGTCTCCCAGCGAAACACTACTTTCAGTTGGTGCAACTTCAGCATTGCCTTCGGAGTGCTAAGGTGCTCCCGCCATCGGCCTCCCCTACACAAGGTTGGTTGGAGACTATCCGATCTATCGGTAGTTCACCGGGTGTAGCATCCAATTTTTACAAAACCTTATGTAATGCTATAACTAGGGATACCCCTATAGCGCAGAAAGCATGGGAGAGAGAATTGCATGTGACTTTGACCCCGGAGCAATGGAGCCTTGTTTGGAGTAGAGTGACACGGGTCTCCCGATCCGCCTCACTCACTCAGACACTCTTCTTTCTAGCCCACCGGTGTTTTTACACTCCTGATAGATTAGCCAAATGGAACACTACTCAGGGCAATAGTTGTTGGACATGTCATGCGGCCATTGGTTCACTACCTCATGTTATGTATGAATGTCCCGCACTACAGTATTACTGGCGTCGGGTCTGGGGTCGTATCCAGTCTATTTTGCACTTTCAAGAGCCCCTTTCTTGGAGGATAGTGGGACTTCGCTCAGCTGCGGGGATCCCCTCTCTTCCAAAAACGGCTTACTTCCTTTTGGACTTTATGCTTGGCATTGCTATTTCCCTAATTACGAAATACTGGAAAAATAGCTCCCAGCTGAGCCCCAATGAATGGTGGAATCATGTCTGTCTCTACAGTAAATATGAACAAGTACCTCGTATGTTTGCTTCCCCCATTCAGACTCCTCATCATCGGTCTAAATGGAAGATGCTCAATGACTATGTACATTCTGCTCAATGCTCTCATATGACTGTCTAAATTTGTATATACCTTTGTCCCATGATTATTCTGTATCGCAGATACTCTTTTGATTGTTTTGATGTATAATCACTGTTGTTTGGAAGCGCTCACATGCTGACATAATCAGCTAGAGAAGAAGCGTGGGGGTGGGGGGTACTGGGGTTTACTTTCTTTATTGTATAATTGTTTTGTCTTCTTTGGTGTGTTGTTTCTTTTGTTTGTTGCAAAATGAAAATAAAAGTTTAAAAAAAAAAAATACAGAAAATATGACTTACTACTCACATATTGCTCATCATCTTGGTAGCTTATCTGTGATGAATTCTAATACAAGTGTGACTTCATCAGTTTAGAATATCTGAAAGTTTTAATACAAATACTCTTCCCACCTGATGTGATTCCTACCTGTAAATAGTTCCCCCAGTGTTATCCAAAGTTTCATTGTAAATACAGAGCAGGTTAGCCTGCACTGTATAAGCTAAGGTTGTATGTAAACCGCATTGATATTAAATAGCGCGGTATAAAAGAGACATTAAATAAAATAAATGGAAGCAACATAGGCTGAAAGTTAGGAAATTGAAGACTAGCATTCCTTCCTCCTCCCCCCCCCCCCATCACCAACCCAAATACCCCACCACAAAGGACGATTTTTGTAAGAAACTAATGAACATATTAACTCTGGGATTTCCTCTGCAGGAAACTGGTGCTGTTTTGTAATAACATGTCTATCTTTAAGGTTTATTCACTACATACTGTACATCTCTTTGTTTTTCCAGCTCCTTATGTGACTTACATCAGTAAGGATCCAGGAGCTCCATGCTCTTTAACAGAAGCACTGGAACACTTTCAGGTGGAAAGCTTGGAAGATATTATACCCAGTGAACTGAAAGAATTTGACTTGCCGCCCCAGAAGATATCTTACAATCTCACCATTGTGGCTGTGGAAGGCTGTCATTCCTTTGTCATCCTAGATTGGGCTAGACCTGGGAAAGGAGATTATATAACAGGTACTGTAGCCAATTGTTTAATAAAAAAAATATTCATCTCTATTATGGCTGGAGGACTGTATAAGTTATAAAAACTTCTTGGCTTTTCTCTCAGCCATTGACCTTTAGACTGAAGTCAGCTAAAGGTAGGGAAAGGCGCGTCATGTAATACTTTGGGGTATGTTTACAAAGCAGCGGTAGTGGCCTCCGTGCAATATCGGAGTCATGGCCCCATTGAATTCAATGGGGCTGTGGCTCTGATATCGCACGGAGGCCACTACCCGTTGCTTTGTAAACATTCCCCATAAATCCCATGGCTTAGCTCTTGAGCAAAATCCCTCTCAAAGGTGACCCAGACACAGAACCTGGCTCTTAAGGTAACCCTACTCCTCCTGGCTCATTAACAATATAGAGGGAAAATCACAAAAAGATACACTTCCTTGACCTCATTATTGATATTTATGAATATAATATTTTATAGTTTATAGTTTGTTCACTTGATATACCGCACATCAAACATACAATATCTCTGTGATTTACAATAATAAAAAGGGGAAAATCACATGCCAAGACACTACAAGCTAAGAAAACGGAAAACAAAAGGAATCACAATAGCTACAAAATAAAATCCAGCTAGTAAAAGGAATAATTTTCTAAACCTTAGGAGCCAGTTACAAGTGTGAAAAAACAGGTATATGGGTAAATGGCAAGACAGACACAACTCAAGATTTTATAAAAGATGCAACTTATATGTGTAGTCTGCGAAATGCCAGGATCCCACTAGAGGGCAGCAACCTTGGGCCGGAAGGACTGGGGTTTCTAGTCCCACAGGTGCTCCTTGTGGTCTTGGGCAAGCCACTTAACCCTCCATAGCCCATGTTCCCTGTAAGTATTAGTGCATGTGTCTCGTATCCCCCAATTGTATTGTGACCGCTTTGATTGAAGGGTAAGGTGGTATACAAAACTGTCTAAATTTACGTGTATAGATAAGAAGAATTTTCTGGGTGTGTTTGGGTTCCAAGTACTCATATACATGGAACTTTTACCCTCCGACATTTACACCTGCTGAGAATCATACATAACCCCTGACTAGCTTCTCTTTTCAGACCTGGAGCTTGGAGGAGTGTGCGATGAAGATTTTCTCACTTCTCCAGCTAGCCGATCCACCTTCTTGGCAAAAATGTTTGCCTTGCTAATGAAGGCTTCCTTCGTCCTTGCTCTTGTGTGTGCATGTTTATAAAATTTGCCATGTACATTTGCAAATGGCTCTACCAACGGGCATATAACCCCATAGTTTATAAAATCATCACCTATATGTGGAACTAGCTGGTGTGCTTCCCATCTGGAAATACAGGTATTTAGGTGGGTCTTTTTATAAATCACCAGTAGCTTTGTGTACAAACCGTGTGCACGTGTATCTTTGGCTGACACTATACATGTTTTATAAAGGCTCATTGGTCAATATTTAAACTCTGTGGTCAGTATTTTCTTTTAAATGCCTCCACAGCATTTAAAAACAGTTCTATATATTCTGCACCATTATACCTGTAGTCAGCGATACTGAATATTGTGATAAGGAAGCTTATCATAGCTCAGGAAGGAGCTATAGGAAAGGTGAAGTGACTCTGAACAAGCAACCTGTCAGTTCTGGTAGAAATGAGAAAACAGAATTTTCTCATAAAAGACTACCAATCCCAGAATGCACCAGGTTTCCAACAGCCATTAGAGGAGCTGAGGTGGGGAAACGTGTGTTCAATCAGGAGGGCTATGAGGTAATCCCTAAGCACTCATCTCAAAGGGCAGGGCCTGATTCAGCACAGCTGCGCTGTGTTAGGGAGGAGCACTCATCTAGGCAGAATAAAGGTAGAGTTTATTCTACAGAGAATCAGTATCCTGAGAATCAGCTTGAGCTTGATCATCTTCATCATCAGGAGGATCATCAGAAGCAGAAGCCAAACCGGACGGACAGAGAGGGAAAGAAACCCTTTGGAAGAAAGAGGAGAAAAGCCTTTGAGAGGTCTAGAAGAGTGCAGAGCAGTACGTATACTGGGAGGCATTTCAAGGGCCAGCCTACACCATTGGACTGGGGAAAGCCAGAGGAATGGTGCTGCAGAGCTAGGAATCTCCAGACGCTACCTGTGAGGGAGACGGCTGCACGTGGAAGGGACCCTAAGACCTGTGCCAGAAGGTATGTGAAGAGAGATCCAGTGTCCAGGGATCTGGATTGGAAGGCTGGACATAAGAACTGGACTACATACTGGCCAGGCTATATAGAGAAGAACTCTAACAGCAATGGAAGCTCAGGTATGAACACTGATCTATGCCCTAGCTATAACCTTGAAAGACAGCAGGGAAACAAGTATTCTCCTGAAAGTGCTCCATTGAGAGATTCATCTGTGCCAATCTATGATATTGAACCCATGCTTGTTGAACAAGGGGGAATAATAGCAGATGAAGATTCTGTTTACATGGACTGCTCTCTGTCTAAACTCCTTTGGTAACTTTCTGTTACAAAGTACAGCAGCCATCACAAAGAAATACAAACTTGTTCTTTAATCTACTCAGAAAAGCTCCTGAAGCAGGATTTGACCCACACAGTAGAAAGCAAGCCAGCTAAGGGGTTTCAGCTGGATAACTGCTAGCAATTGAGCCTTACCTAATTGCTTGTGAGCTAGGAGAGAATCACTTCTGAATCTATGTGGGAAGATATAAGAAGTTAACCTGAAAATAACAGTCTTTTGTCTCTTTGTAGCTTTTGGTTTGTTGTTTGATACTTGCTAAGAGGATATTAGCTAAGCCTACAGAAAAAGACCAGTTTGTTATCAACCAGGTCTTATTTCTTTTGCTTTTGATTGCCTGACAAGTTTAAAGGTTGTTTTCCTGATTTTGTTTTTTTTTCCAAGTTTAACACTGAAAGCAAGTAACCTGATTTATGTGCTACCAAGCATATCTGTGTTGGGAGAAATAACCCCATAAATAAATATCTTATTGGCTTTAACACTTGAGCACAACTAAATTATTGTCAACAGCTGTGTCTGGTGTGAATGAACTACATTGCCCACAATCCCTTGCAAATCATATAGATATATGCACTTGCCAAGACTGTGAAGATTCTCACCCAGGCAGCCGTCTGACAATATCTATATGACTGCTGAGCGCCACATACGGTAGCAATATTCAGCCACTCTCCATACAATTAAGTGGCTTAATTCAAGATAGCCTTTTTGCTGGCCTAATTAAACTGTTTAGGTATATGAGTAGTGACTGAATATCACCAGCAATCCATACAGTTGGACCGAATGCCCACACTCCATCCTCCGCTGGTAGGGCAGTCTGTAAGAATTTTCAGCAGCGGGGGGATGTTTCCAAGATGGTGGCAGCAGTCTTTGTTGTGTGAGCAAGCTTCTATGGGGAGGAAGTGTAAGGGGAAACCAGGGCTATTGCCCTCACAGCCCTCTATTACCTCTACGCCGGTTTCCAATCTGGTGGTGGGCCCTTTGGATCCATTTTTGGTTCGTGCAGCCTGAGGTTCGGATGGAGCTGGTGGAGTAAGCTGGCTAGCAGATTTGTCGGAGTCAGTGTGCTCGGCGGCTGTTTCGGCATCATCTCTCTCCCCAGCATTGAGCCCAGCACCGAAAGTGCTCCGTAGCCAACCGTTGCCGGAAGGCTTCTTGGAGTTGGCTTCTCCTCCTATGCGGGGTGGAGTAAGTCTCTCGAGAGGGCCAGGACAGGGAGTGCTAGAGGAGCCAGAGTGTGCTGTCTGCGGGGAGCCCTGCTCGATTCCATCTTCGGCGTCGTTTGGAGAGGTGTGTGCTGGAAAGGAAATTCCTGCTACACGTGAAAGGGAGCCATCGGCGACCATGGAGGCAGTGTCATCTGTTGTTGTTGTTGTTATCAAGTGCCGTCGAGTCGAAGTCGACGCATGGCGACCCTCTGGATAGCTATCCTAAATTGTGTTCGGTCTTCAGTCAGGCGGCTCATTGTTGACAGACTGGTACCCGTAGCTGCTGTTATTGTATCGAGCTATCTCATTGCTGGCCTTCCTCTTTTGCGTTGATCTTCTATCTTGCCAAGCATGATGTCTTTCTCTAATGATCTCTCTCTTCACATGATGTGTTCAAAGTATGAAAGTTGAAGTCTTGTCATCTGAGCTTCTAAAGAAAGCTTAGGTTTGATCTCCTCTAGTACCGAATGGTTTGTTCTTCGGGCAGTCCATGGTATACACAGTATTCGCCGCCAGCACCATAATTCAAAGGCATCAATTTTCTTTCTGTCTGTCTTTTTCACTGTCCAGCTTTCACATCCATATGATGTTATTGAAAATACCATGGTTTGAACAAGTCGAATCTTTGTATGGAGAGAGACATCTCTACTCTTGAGAATCTTATCTAGGTCTTTCATAGCCATTCTGCCAAGAGCAATGCGTTGTTTGATTTCTTGACTGCTTGTTGCTTCTTTATTGATAGTTGATCCAAGTAGGTTAAAGTTGTTCACAATTTCAATTTCTTCTCCTTCAACGATGAACCTGTTGATTATGCCAGTTGTCATGATCTTTGTCTTCTTTACATTAAGGTGCAGGCCCATTTTGAGACTATGTTCTTTGATTGTGAGAAGCAAATGTTTCAGATCATCTTCACTTTCAGCCAGTAATGTGGTATCATCAGCATAGCGAAGGTTGTTGATGAGTCTTCCACCAGTCTTCACACCTCTGTTGTCTTCATACAATCCTGCTTCTCTGATGATTTGTTCTGCATATAAATTAAACAGGTAGGGGGAAAGTATGCAGCCTTGTCTTACACCTTTGCTTATTTTAAACCATTCTGTTTCTCCTTGTTCCGTTCGAACCGTTGCTTCTTGATCAATGTACAGATCAATGTCATCTGTAGCTGAATCAAAAGTGGCTTTTTCCATACAGCGACCTGCGAACTTCACTCTGGAGGCTATTTGGAATGCTATAGTGTTGGGAGAAGTTCTTTTGCCTCAGGTATCTTCTTTAGCCACAAAGTTGAATACTTCTATGGCCGCAGTGTGTGAACTGGAAAGGAAAGTTTCTGGTATACAAGTGGAGTTTGAAGAAACGCGAAACAAGGTTGTGTGTCTTGAGGAACATTCTGACATTTATAAAAAGAATGTTTTGTTACTTCAAGTTAAACTGGAACACTTGGATAACTTATTTAGAGCTAATAATTTGAGAATTAGTAATTTTCCAAGGTTGCCTTCAGTCTCGGCTAGAGACATGTTTAACCTGTATTTAGTGGAGGTATTAGGAATATCTCCTGAACTAATCCCACCCTTGGTTAAAATCTATTACTTGCCTAAAGCGAAGCTTGCTCCGATTTTGGGAGAGTCAGGTGGGGATCAGGTACAGGGGAACACCTTGAATGTTACAGATTTGTTAGAAAATTCAGGGTATGAGTCTCAGGTTCTTTCTACACTGTTAATAACATTTGCCTTGTTGTCTGATAAAGAATGGTTGTTAAAATTATTCTTTCAGAAAAGGAAACCTTTATTTTGTGGTTTATCTGTATGTATATATCCTGATTTAGCAAGAGATACCCAGAAGCAACGTAGAAAGTTTCTTCTGCTCCGCCCTGGGATTACACAGTTGGGAGGGCTCTTTTTCCTTAAACATCCATGCAAATTCTTTGTGAAATATCTTTCTGTTTCCTATATATTTTATGAGCCCTCCCAGCTGTTAGCCTTAATTAATGCCAGACGACTGGAGTCCTCCATTGATCCCTCCTAGGCTCATGGTAGATATAGATCCGAATGTTGACTATCTGCTTTGTTTTCTTAACATATATTTTTGTGGGCTAGGGAGGGTAGGCACTTTATATTTTCCATTAGGAAATGCTTCATGAATTTTGCTTTGATGTTGTATTCTGGTTGTGAGTACTTTTCAGTTGTCTGCTCTATTGCTGCAAGAATGGTTTGTGTAAACTTTCTTGATTTATTTGTAAAATTTCATAAATACAAAATTTAAAAAAAAAGAATTTTCAGCAGCGACGAACATCTAATGCCGCTGAAATTCACAGATAGGGCATGCGCTTGTTTAATGGCCATAACTAAAGTGCTTATTTTGTACTTCACTTTATAAAATAGGGACATAAAAATGTGCCTCACTTTAGTCACGGTGGTTACACCTGCTCTAGAGCAGACATAAGTGCTAGATTGTTCAGAAATACGTGTTGTATTTTAGAATTTACTTGCATAAGTTTACACTTCACCTACGCTTTTCCCCTGCACGTGTCCATACTGAAAGTATGCACAATAAAACTTATACACACGCTTAAAGAATAGCGATCACCTAAGGTGCACATATAAATGCCATTCACATGCATAATTGCTTTAAAATTGGGATGCATATAGCTAGCACATAACATTTTGCATGTCCCTTATAAAATCAGCTGCTTATTGTGGTCAAATCCCAAGAAATGCACATAATGGTAAAAATCCAAACTATAGGTTTGTGATGTTGAGTTCTGTGGGATGAGTCTCCACCCAGGAAAAGGACCTTGGAGACACTCTGGACAATATTTTGAAGTCCTCAGCTCTTTGTACTATATGGCGACAGCCAAAACAAATAAAATGGGAATCATTTGGAAAGGAATTGAGAATATCTAATATCACTGTATCCATATATGGCATGGCCATATCTTGAGTACTGTGCGCAGTTCTGGATGACCCATCTCAAAAAACATTTAACAGAATTAGAAAAAGTATAGAGGACAAGCAAGATGGTAAAAAGGATGGAACAACCATGAAGAAGAGGTTAAATAGGTTAAGAGACTGCAGCTTGGAGAAGAGATGATAGATAAAATTATGAGTGGAGTGGAATGGTGAATAGAGAATGGTTGTTTGATCTCCTCAAATAATATTAAGATGAGAGGACTGTCTGTGAGGTATTAGGTAGTATATTTAAAACTAATCAGAGAAGGTGTTTTTTCAGTCAGTCAGTCAGTGTGGAATTTGTGGTCGGAAGATGTTGCCAAGGCAGTGAGTATAGCTGGGTTTAGAAAGAGTCTGGACAAGTTCCTGGAAGAAAAATCCATAAACCCTTATTAGTCTTGTAGGCTTGGGAAAGCCACCACTTATCTCTGGGTATGAACAGTAAGGAAAGAATCTGCTGCGTCCATAAGATTCTGTCAGGTACTTTTGACCTGAATTGGCCACTGTCAGAGTGACCTAGTATGGCAGTTCTTGTGTTCTTATGACTTCTACAAGCAATTGGATATTTGCTGAGGTGGAGGGGGGAGTTTCACCTTTATGGACTACTACTACTACTAGTACTTATCATTTGTATAGCGCTACAAGGAATACGCAGCGCTGTACATATAGAAATGGCTTCTACTTGATGTGAAAGTTTAATTGAATTATTTAACGTTTTTGTAAGTAACTGAAGACCTGGCTTTTTAATCCAATTTATCTGGATCAAGGCTAGGGTTGTTCTGTGGGAATGCTAGTCTGTTTTGATTGATCATATGACTTTTTCAATTGACTAGGAGATTTGCTTGATAGATGGTTTTAATTTGACTTTATGGCATGGTTTATTTATTTTAGCTATTGTTTTATTTTTGTGCATATAAAAGTGTTTTATTGTACATTTTTTATGATTTCATTTCCTGTAATCTACCTTGAAGCCTAGTGCTAAGGTAAAAGCAGACTATAAATGCCTATTTAAATAACATTTTATTTAAATAATATTTTATTTTTCTGTCTCACTTCTACAAAGCTGTTTTCTTCTGTCTCTTTCCCTTTATATATTTTTTACTGCCAAACCCACGCTTCGATTTACCTTGACCTATTTTGCATAATTTTTTGCAAATTACATTGACTCAGTTGATCCCAGACCACCTCTACTTACACCCCTACAAATATAGAGAAGATGGTGATACTGAGCTTGGCACTGTTGCAGGAGGATGAGATAGAAGCTGCTGGTGAAATACTTGAGGGGAGTTAAATACCTCTTATATTGTCATATAAAATAGGGTTGTTGTACAACATTCTGAAATGGTTCTCTTTTTTTCTTTACACTAATTTTTGCTTTTTTTAACTCTGTCTCCCTACTCTTCAGATTATCTCCCCTTCTCACCTTTCCAGTGCCAAATATAGTGTGAACTGCCTAAATATAGAAAAGAGAAAAGTTGAGATGATCAGAGCTAAGTCATATTCCCAACCCAGCTAATAGTTGGATGGAAGGGGGGGATTCATATCTGACCTGAAGTGGCTTGGTCATTGCCTTTTGTAATATTCCTGTTTACTACTTATGAAAAAATCTCTGATAATTTGGAGAAATCCTATGCCGAGCAGAGGTTCCTTCTGGTGGTCCTGTGATGGATAAGTACCAGAATTGCGAGGCTGCGGGGCAGGGTCCCCAACAGCCGATTGTAACCGGGCAAGCGGCCCGGTGCGGGGACCCTGCGCACAGCCTGCGTAGTTGTCAAGACTACGGGGAGGAGCCTAATTCAAACCCATTGGCTGTCGGATCAGTGGCGGTGGTGAGAGCCAGTGGGCGATGTGAGGCGCGGGGACGTGAGGGCGGGTGGGTGGCAAGGAGGGGCTTATGCGGCTCGGCGGTGCGAGGAGGAAGAGGGCTTGAGGTGCGGGCTTGGCTTCGGGAGTCATGATGCAGGCGCTTTTTCTTTTCGGTGGTGGGGTCTGATTTGCTGGCCTTTGCTCTCTGAGCGTGGAAGATCAGAAGGCACCTTGAAGCCCCGAACTGCAGTCAGAGCCACAGAGGTCAGCAGTCGAGGCAGAGGGAGTTCTGGGTGTGCAGGTGTCCCGGGACTGGAAGGCACAGGGAAGGCAAGTATTCTGTGAGAGCGGAGGTGTTTTAAAAAAAAACAAAAGAAAAACAAAGGCAAGGGGGAGGTAGATTTCAGGATTAAGTTCAGGGGCATAGTGGTGGGGGAGGGTTCCAGGCTGGTGGGTGATGCCTTCTCGGAGAGGCTGGCAGGTTAGGGCTAGAGGGCCCGGTGGAAGGGGGCTGGCCACGGCGGGCGCGCTGGCACCTCCACAGTTGGACTGGGTCAACAGGGAGGTAGAGGTGGTTGCAGCGGATAGGGAGGGGCGGATGGGCCGGAGGGCTGCAAGTAGGCGTGTTGCCAGTGCAAGGGGGGCCAGGAAAGGAAGGGGAGGCCTTCACTACGGGGGGCTAGAGGGCCCGGGGTGTGTGAGGTGGGGCCACAGGCTAGTGTGACTGGGCTACCAGTGCTAGATGGTGGTTCGGGTGCTCCCTCAGCTAGCACTACTGCCATGCCTAGCCGGGGGCAGGGCGGTGGGGTCAAAGGGATTGCAAGAAGCTCCGTGGGAGGGGTAGCGGTGCAAGGACTGGATGGGGTGGGGTGGGGTGAGGGAGTCGGGGTTGGGGATTGGGTCACGCCATGGCAGGAGCCCGGAGCTTTGGCAGCCAGGGACATTCTTTTCCCATGGGCTGGTCGGGAGCGCAGGGAGGCTTTCGGACACCTGGTGCCTCGGCGCCATGGGAACACTGGGTGGGAGGGCCAGGTTCTTCTAGTGCCAAGTGGCTGGGGGCTTGGCAACCCACTTGGCATCCTCCTGTCGTCCCCCCCTTCTTTTTCTCTTGTGCCTCCACAGGATCCAGCAACATTTCAAGCGGCGGGGCGAGGAACAGGACTACAGCGGGGTGCAGAGAACATGAAAGAGGCATCAACACTGGGGCGCCCGGTGGGGATGGAGGATGGCATTCTGGGCGATGGTGGGCTGCAGCAGATTGAAGAAGAGGTCCGCGAGTCTACGACCCTTCCGAGGGTGATTCAGGCTGCGGACACGGCGGCGGGAGGTGAGTTTCAGGCGCAACCTGGGGGTGGGGTTGAGCAGGTTAGCGCACAAGAGGGTGTGGGGTCTAAGGCAAGGAAGAAGAGGAAGCATTCGCGAAGGCGGCGTCACGGTTTTGATTCTTCCTCTTCCTCAGTTTCCAGCTCCGTGTCCTCCTCCTCGGGACAGGAGTGCTCGGCTCCAGGGGTGGGCAAGGTGCAGACAGAGTCCACTGTGGGAAAGGGCATCCCTACGTTGGTGTCATTTTCCGAGCTTTGGGAAGGGGTTCCGAGGAATCTTCGTAGGAAGATCAGAAAATGGCAGTATATAGACATTTTCCAGTTATTGGAGGGCAGGAAGCGGTCGGGCGAGAGTAGGAAGGAGAGAAAAGAGGATGAGAAGGCGGGTCGGCTTAGGAAGGTGTCGCGTAATGTGGTAAATTGGATAAGAGCCTTTTTGCGATTGGAGAGTGTGTGGGGTCAGCATGCGCCCGAGGGTTATGGAATGTTGTTGGCATAAGCAGATTCCATTTTGGAGGCAGCACAGACACATGAGGGGTGGGCATGGTTGAACTATGATGAAACGTTTAGAGACAAGATAGAGGAGAGTAAAGCATTGACATGGGGGACATAGGATATTAATTTATGGCTGACTCAGATGTCGGTAAGGGTGGGTTCCGGGGGTGGGGGCTGGGGCAAGAGGAGGGGCCGAGAATGCGGCTGGGTTGGGTCGTTCCTTTCGGGCAGGGGGGGGCACCCCCACCCCCCCCCAGCAGAGAGTGGGAGGAGGGGCTGGAGGGGACATTTGTTGGCAATTCATTAAGTCCTCTTGACAGTTTCCTGACTGTAGGTTCCAGCATGCCTGCTCGGTCTGTAGTGGCGGACATTCAGCAATTAAATGCATTAAAAAGGGGACTCCTGGCGTGCCCTTCCCAGCCCCCAAGTAATGGGGATGTGTGGGGGTTGGCTCCGACACCTTTACATTGGGAGGTGATGAGGGAGTGTTTGCGACAATATCCAAGGAGGAAGGACAGGGAGTTGTTGGAAAGGGGGTTTCAGTTTGGTTTTGTTATGCCTGTGCAGAGGACGGTGACGGGGAGGACAGCTCGCAATTCCCCTTCGGTGCATCGTTTTGCAACCGTGGTGCGGGGCAAGTTGGCAGTGGAGTTGAGCTTGGGGAGAATCGCGGGCCCTTTCGCGGAGCAGCCACTAGTGGATTTAGTGGTGTCGCTGCTTGGGGTAGTACCTAAGAAAGAATCGAGGACGTTTTGGTTGATCCACAACTTGTCGTTTCCGTTAGGAGCATCGGTGAACGATCACATACTGAGGGAATTGTGCTCTGTTCGCTATGCGTCATTTGACGAGGCCGTGGATTTGGTTAGGAAATCTGGTGTTGGAGCTCGGATGGCGAAGGTGGACATTGAGTCTGCCTTTCGCCTGCTGCCAGTGCACCCGTCAGCTTTTCGCTTGTTAAGATTTTGCTTTGACAATGAGTTCTACATGGACAAATGCATGCCCATGGGGTGCTCCGTCTCTTGCGCCTATTTTGAGAAGTTTAGTTCTTTTTTTGCATTGGGCGTTGGTGTTGAGAGTTGGCTGCGCGAATGTGGTCCATTATCTGGATGATTTCTTTTTCGTCGGTTCTGCGCAGTCTGTTGAGTGCCAGTAATTATTGCAAGGCTTGGTGGACATGTCCAGCGCATGGGGTCTGCCATTGGCTGCCAGGAAGACGGAGGGCCCAGCGACGAGAATCACTTTTCTGGGGGTGGAGCTGGATTCGTTGGAGATGGTGGCTCGTCTCCCTATGGAGAAGGTCAGGAAGCTACAGGTGTTGGTGGCTAACGGGTTTGTCTCCACTAAGTTAACTTTGTGGGAGATGCAAGTATTGATGGGCTCTTTGAATTTTGCATGCCGAGTCATACCGATGGGCTGTGTTTTTTTGCGACAGTTGGCAGCGGCTACCACGGGGGTCCGGAAGCCGCATCATCGCATAAAGGTGTCCGGGATTATGAAGGCGGACTTGAGAGTGTGGGATGAATTTTTGGAAGGTTTTAATGGGACATCAGTTATGTTGGAGCCAGAGATGTCTAGCGCAGATTTATAGCTGTACATGGATGCGGCAGGTGGGGCGGGGCTGGGTATTTACTTCGGAGGAGCTTGGTGTGCCGATAGTTGGCCCCAGTCTTGGCGTGCATCCGGTTTGACTAGCAATATTACGTTCTTGGAATTGTTTCCCATGTTGGTAGTGTTACAATTGTGGCCCGAGAAACTCAGGAATCGCAAGGTAGTTTGGTGGTGCGATAACGAGGCAGTAGTCAGCGTGGTGAACTGTTATGCTCCACGTTCCGTTCAAGTAGCGCCGTTGATGAGGGAGGTGGTTTTAGCTTGTTTGCAGTTGGACGTGTTTGTGATTACCAGACATATACCAGGCTGTACTAATAGAATTGCTGATGTGCTTTCTCGTTTCAAGTGGGAGCTGTTCCGGACCCTGGCACCAGAGGTGGACGCAGAAGGGTTGGTGGTCCCTGAGCAATTATGGCAGGTTGGCCAGCGGAGATGGTGAATCTGCTGCAGAGTTCGGTGTCTGCGGCAACATGGTCGGCGTATCTGCGAGGTTGCGTCAAGGTGGTTAAGTTTTTGGAGGCCCAAGGCTAGCAGCCGGGTTTCACCTCTGACAGGCTGTTAGGACAGTACATAGTTTATGCAAAAGAAGCCGGGGTTTCCAGGGCTTCGGTGCAGAGTCACTTGGCTGGATTTACCTTTTTTGCTAGAGCAGCTGGTTGGGGCCACTCGACTCCTAGGTTCTTGGCACGAAGACTGTTGCATGGTTGGGAGCGATCCTATTCTACCCCGGGCCACTCTAGGTGGCCAATTACGCATGAGTTGCTCGTTAAGATTTTGGACAGCGTTACCCAGAGTAGCGGTGTCATGTTACGAAGCCACACTTTTTAGGGTGGTTTTCTGTTTAGCGTTTTTTGGTACTTTTCGGATGGGGGAGTTGGTGGCGAGCTCAGGACGTTCTGCGGTCAGGGGTGGCCTGTTGAAGGGACATGTGCAGGTTGGGGAGGGGCAGCTGAGGGTAAGGCTGGCCATATCTAAAACGGATCAGCTGGGCAAAGGATTGTGGGTGGTGCTGAAGGAGGTTGTTTCCCTTCATACATGCCCTGTGGCTGCATTGCGGGAATATCTGCTGGTGCACCCGGTATCGGATGGATTGTTTTTCCTACATAAGGATTCGCGCCGGGTGATGCATTTCCAAGTGGCTGCAGTGCTTCGGATGGTCTTGCAGCTTATAGGTGAGGATCCTCACCTGTTTGCTCCTCATTCCTTCCATATTGGGGCGGCAACCAGTGCGGCGGCTGTGGGGCTGCCAGAGGGGAAGATACAGCGCATTGGAAGATGGCATTCTAGGGCCTTTTTGGGTTATGTGCATTTATGAGTGGAGAGGTAGCTGTACACGGGGCTAACTTCTTCTGTTTTTTGTTTCAGATATTGGGCAGTGGCCTCACGACTGTTCGATGATTGGACATTCATTTGTTCACTGGTCGGGTCTGCAGGCGGCGGGGCGGCCATTGGGGCTTAATTTGGGTATCGACCCGGAGGTGGTGTCCGTCCTATGGATGGCTGAGTATGGTCTGCTTTGGCCTCAGCTGTTGCCTTTGCTGCGGCACCATCGGTGGGTGAGGTGTGAGCCTTCAGTGGTACTGCTGCACTTGGGCGGTAACGACCTGGTCTCCTGGTCCTGCAGACAATTGATTAGAGCGGCAAAGAAGGACTTGGCGGAGGTTCTTCTGATGTTTCAGGATGTTATTTTGTAATGGTCAGATATCATTCCAAGGCCTGCCTGCCGGCATCAGCAGCATTGGTCTCGCAGGCTAACGAAGATTAATCGTCAGATCGGGTGTTGGGTCTGCGACCACTAGGGATATCAAATTTTGCACCCTTGGGTGGAAGTTGATTGTGGGGGATTGTATCGGCAAGATGTGGTGCACTTATCCCTGGTGGGTGTGGACTTGCTGCTCAATGATTGGCCAGGAGGCTTTGGAATGGATTGTGCAGCGGGAGGCTCGCTGGTCACAGCTTGGTTTGGGGGGGGCACAGGGACGTTAAAGTCTCCTGTGCTGGGTGGCGGGATCCCAGAGGTCTCCGGGGTCTGGATCCTTAAATTTGAATTGGGGTGGGGGTTGGTTGCCCCAAACCTGGATAACCCCTGGCCGACTTTTGCTAATAATATGGCGAGGCCGGGTAAAAGGGAGGGAGGAAGGTTGCCGCTGGCACGGCCGCGGCGGAAGCGGAATGAGGTCCCTTTGCTAATAGCATGGCTGGTGGAGGCCCGTTTTGCTGGTTGGTTCAGGAAGAGGATTATGTTGTAACGGAAATGTTCTGGAGCGTTTGAATGTTAATAAAGCTGCGACCAGTTAATTCTCAAATTGAGTCTGTTCTATTTTGTTGAAGAAGGGTGGGGATGTAAAGAGGTGGTGGTTGAGGATTGGGGGGGCAGTATGGGTGGGGGTTGAGGGATGGGGGGGTATGTTGGGGGGGGGCGGGGGTCACAAGGGAGCACCGGGTCCGACCTGCCTCAATTATTGTGAGGCCGCGGGGCAGGGTCCCCGAAGGCCAATTGTAACCGGGCGAGCGGCCCGGTGCGGGGACACTGCGTGGCCTGTGTCGTTGTCAAGACGACAGGGGGGAGCCTAATTCAAACCAATTGGCTCTCGGATCAGTGGCGGTGGTGAGAGCCAATGGACGATGTGAGACGTGGGGACGTGAGGGCGGATGGGAGGCAAGGAGAGGCTTATGCGGCTCGGCGGTGCGAGGAGGAAGAGGGCTTGAGGCACGGGCTTCTCACCCTCCCACTCCTTTTGGGGGGAGGATGGTGAGTATGAAGGGGGTGTCGCAGCTGCGGGGGGGGGGGGGTGTGCGGTGGGATCCAGAGGTCTCTGGGGTCCGGAGCCTTAAATTTGAATGAGGTCACTTTGCTAATAGCATGGCTGGTGAAGGCTCATTTCGCTGGTTGGTTCAGGAAGAGGATTATGTTGTAACGGAAATGTTCTGGAGCGTTTGAATGTTAATAAAGCTGCAACCAGTTAATTCCCAAATTGAGTCTGTTCTATTTTGTTGAAGAAGGGGGAGGGATGTAAAGTGGTGGTGGTTGAGGATTGGGGGGGGCAGTATGGGTGGGGGTTGAGAGATGGGGGTGTATGTGGGGGTCACAAGGGAGCACCGGGTCCGACCTGCCTCGGTTAATAAGTATTATTGGAAGACTGGGTGTTCAAATGGCAGATGAAGTTTAATGTGGACAAATGCAAAGTTATACTCATAAAGGTAGATTCCATATAGGTTGGTTATCTCCAGCGGACACGTTTAAATCGGGTACAGGCACAACTCCATCCTAATTCCACATCCATGGGTATAGACGTGCCTGCATTTCTGGGATCGGCTTGTAGACATGTCCAGCATGGCACATCCAATATGCTCTTCAGCCGGCCTGTGCACATATTCACAGCGAGAACCATGCATGAGTGCAGGCACAGGCCATGCAGTGAAGCAGAGAAACACACTAAAGAGGGAGGAGTGGCCTAGTGGTTGGGGCAAGTTACTTCAGGCCAGAAGGCCAGGGGTTCAAATCCCACTAGAGAACAGCAACCTTGGGCCAAAAGGACCAAGGTTTCTAGTCCCCCAGGTGCTCCTTGTGGTCTTGGACAAGCCACTTAACACTCCATTGCCCATTTTCCCTGTAAATAGTTATCTCCAAGTTATAATGCCCTGTTCAATGTAATTTCAGTTTGTTCATTGTTAACCACCTTGATATCATGAAAGGCAGTATATATAAATTAAATAAATAATGTTATGGGATACAGGTAAATGCTAAAATGTTTTTGAATTTCCCTGTGCTCCTCGTATTCTGGATAGTTGCCCATTTCCAATCATGCCAGTCTCCATGATATACAGTTCTAATGACCACACCTCCTCAGTTAAAACATGCATCTCTTAAGCTGCTGTTCTCAATGACAGTATTTTACTGATGCAAATTAGAGAAATACCGATAATAAATAAATGCTGATGCAGACTAGACTATATATACTAGTCTTTTTCATGCCCAGAAAAGTGCTAAGTAATCTCAGTGCACTCTAATATATTAGAAGATAAAGAAATATTAACATATTTGTCATGACATACTGTGCATCAAAAATTACTTGGCAATATTAAAATGCTTCAGTTATTCTTGCATCGGTCTTCTCTAAAAGCACTGTTTAAAATGCTAAGTATGTACTTTTACCAGGTTCACAACAACCTAAACTAACTTTGCAGTTCCCCAGAGGATGTATAATATTGCTGAGCCACAAAGTATGCTCTATTAATGACTATGGCTTTCTACATCCATCTGACGTTTTGTTAGTGTGTGTTGGCCATGTGTGTAACATGCACTGCAAGAGATCCTCATCTGTTGATTTCACGGGGGCATACAGCCATGTGTGTGGCACAGGGGCAACATTGTATACGTACTCTTGTATATGTCAGCCTACCCTGCACTTGGACATGACACAATTTTTACCACCACACCAGTTTAATGGCCGCCAACATTTTGGATTGATGTTTGCCCTCACCAAGGGAGTTACAGTACATGTGGGGCATCACTGTGTAATGGTTCACCCTACACAGTGCATGTGCATGTGACTGCATATGTTGGTACACAAGGGCATGTGGTAGTGTGGCTTCTGTGTGGGGTACTGGCCCATGTTTGACCTTTCTTTAACACTCCATATACAGGTCATTGTGTTTGGCTACTGTACAGCCATGCTGCTGTACATTGATTTACAAACATAGCATTGCATGTCTGCACAGTCCTCTTTGTCCCCTGACGTTCCACCACTCACTTTTGCCCATGACATTTGCAGTGTGGCAGTGTGATTGTCCATTTTCGTCCTTCATTTGTTCATCCCATGTACCGGGATCTATGTATACGGTTCATGTATCCACACCACCCATTGCAGGGGACCTGCTGCATGGTGATATCTCTGCATGTCTGTGATGTTCCTTTTTTTGGTCTTCTCTGGGATCATGTGCCTCTTGTACCTGTTACCTTATCCTCATTTTGCATTTGGCCTTTGTTTTGGGTTCCATTGTTGACGCTTTCATTGCTATATCATGCATTCTGGGGCAGCTGTGAAATATATATCCATATCGGTGTGTACACTTGCTTACATGCTGCTACTTATGCTTTTTCAGGCTTTTGCCACCTGTATTGGCAGACGAATATGTTTTTGGGGACAATTCATGACTGATTTGTGTTGATCCCTCATCATGCACTGCCTAATGTCTACATGTGACTAGGGCATCTGGGACGTGCAGCAACAAGTGGGAGGTGGGGGGATACTGCATAGTGAACACCATGCAGCTACGGCACATTATCTCTCCTGCCCATCATCTGTAGATGTGCCAGTGACTTTGGGGTGACATGTGGGTAGCTGGCATGCTCAATGTGTTTTCAGTTTGTTCACTGTAAACCAACCACCTTGATATGATAACAGGCGGTATATACGATATGTCTACTGGTGACCACAATAAAATTATGTGTTTGACCCACATTTCTCTCTGCTGCTGTTTGACTACACTGACACATGTCTTTCGTTATGTTCTGGTAATGTACATGGCCCACCTGTGCTCACATCCTTGTACGGTGGCAGCTGGCTATGTGGCAGCCGTCTGACACATCACAGGGTGCTACGTGTTTCCATACTGACATTCCCTTTGAGGGGACATATTTGGGCTGTGCTTGCTGTGGTTGTTTGGGGTAGTGGTTGTAGACATGTGTTGGTGCACCATAGGTTGCAGGTTTAAGTCCCACGTGTTCCTTCTCTTTGCCCTTTTTTGGTGCTAACCTGACCAGGAGCTGCCTGACGACTGGTCACCTCTCCGCACACCCTTCTATCTCTTCACCTTATACCACAGTATGCCCTCGATGCAGCCTATCCGTCGCATATTAGCTGTTACATATGGCTCTTTCTTTGTACTGTCCATGTCGGCTGGGGGGATTGGCATTGCTGTTGTTGATCTGATGTGGTTCATGTCTGTAGGTTCATGTCTCACATGCTTGTTTTCCGTTCTGTTCCCCATTTTGCCCTGCTCCACAGAGCATCCCCTACCGCCCATTGGGTTTAGCTTCTTTGCTCTTTTGCATGCTATGTCCACTGCATAACATTTCATTGTATGTGTGTGCATGTGTTTATATGTGGCAGTTGTCCCAATTACTGACTGTGATATGAGCTGTGCACAACAGTTCTGCATGTGCATTGCATCTTCTTGACTGTTGGGGTTGCCCTATCCTGGCAGCCAGCTGTGTTTTGGTGTGGTGCCCTCCAGTGTTCTTGTATGCAGCCTTTACTGTGACACTCATGTTGGTGTTGTAGCCTACTGGTTTGTGCATTGCCATTTGTGCTACTGGTCATGGGTTCAATTCCTCTCTGTTCTAATCATTTTATGCCTCTCGTCCACATGTACTTTGCATTCCTGTTACAGTCCTATTTGTGACAATCTGTGCTGCTTGCACATTATACCCTCATCACTGTTGCCAAACATCCTTCTGTCAGTCTATCTGTGTCTGCAAGCTCTGTGGCATCCTGCCCTACTGGGCAGGCTGCTACCCCATGTCCTGCACTGGCACACTTTTCTGCATTGCGGCTCTTCATGCTTGCCTCTCCTGTGTCTGCTCTGCATGGCACCGTTCTCATCTGTCCTCCTGTCATTGCACTTATCCTGTCACCTCTACCTCCTCTGGTGGACACGTATCCCCATCCTCTGCCACACACTGTCGTTGTTGCACTATACATTACCATCACCTTGTGCATCGGTACAGATGCCCCCGATATGTTTGTCCACTTTACCTGCTGCCTAATGGGCTGCACGCAGATTTGGCTGGTCCATGAGCTCTCCCTACGTCCCCTCTCGAAATTTGCGCTCTGCTAACAAATGGCTTCTTTCAATGCCTTTCACCCACACTGTGAACTCCTGACTGTGCTCCTTTCACCTTGCTGCACCACACGCCTGGAACAGTCTTCCTGCGTCTGTGCACCAGGCACCCTCCCTGGCCCTCTTCAAATCCAGGTTGAAGACCCACCTCTTCACCGTTGCATTCAGATCCTGACTTCCATCCTCATCCTACCCTAACCCCTATTAACGTTTATGACCAAACTTTAGACCAAGCTGTACCAAACTATATCACACCGTACCTTCTGCAGAACTGACTAATACTCCATACTATTCTAACTAGATTGTAAGCTCCGATGAGCATGACTCTGATGGGCAGGGACTGTCTCTTGTATGTTAGCCACCTCTTGTAGGCTAGCTGTGCAGCGCTGCATGCGTGGCGCTTTATAAGTGCTAAGTAGTAGTAGTAGTAGCTCCGTCATCTACTTCCTTCCATCACTTGTTCATTGCCTTTCCTTGGTGCTCTGTGCAGTGTTATGGTTACATCTGTGTTTGAGCCATACATTTCATGCTTGTGACTTTGGGGCAACTTTATGCCCCTGGGCACCATCTCCTGTGTCACCTTGGCATCCCTGGGGCATCTTTTGCGGCACCTTAGGTTTGGCCAGCTTATGGGGCACCTTATATGCTGCCTTGGAGGGTGCCCACCTTTCCTGCTGCCCTCTGGGGCACATTATGACCTGCCTTGGATGACGTGGTGCTTTATGATGTGCCTTATGGTGCGCCCTAAAAGGTGCAATAGGTTGCAGCACTGGGGTGAGGCTTTTTGGCTGGCAGTGCAGATTGTTGGGATGTGTCTGACTGTTACAAGCAGGAAAAGGGATTGCCTCAGACAGCCTTTTAACTGAGCCCACTGAGGGCTTGAACTTATGACCACTGCATCAGCAGTCAATGTATTAAGCAGTGTGCTACACCTCTGTAGCTGTATTTGCATGTCAGCGTGCCTGATTAAGGCTAACGTGCGTTAACGTGCCACGGCTCCCTCTATTGCATGATAACCCGAAATGCTACCTTAAGACCGGAACGCCCACTACCTTATATGGCATTCGTCACAGTAAGACTGCAACTAACGCCGGTAACATTAAGAGGGTTTAGTAAACATACCCCTAAAAGTAGAAACACTAGGGGCCATGCAAAGAAGTCACAATGTGGCACATTTAAGACTAATCAAAGTAAATATTTTTTTTACTCAGCACATAATCGAACTCTGGAATTCGTTATTGGAGGATATAGTAAAAGCTATTAGTGTAGGTAAGTTCAAAACTGGTTTGGACAAGTTTCTGGAGGAAAAGTCCATAAACCATTTTTAAAAAAGACTGGGGAAATCCACTGGTTACCCCTGGAACAAGCAGCATGGAATGTGGTATACCTTTGGGAACCCGACAGGTACTGGAGACCTGAAATAGCAACTGTTAGAAACAGGATACTGGGCTCGATGGACCCTTGATCTGACTCATTATGGCATATCTTATGCTCTTATTATTTCTGTCACACAATCATGATAATAGGATCAAACTAATAGTTGGATCTGTCTGGCAGGTGGCAATTTCTGTAATAACTGGACATTCAAATAGAAACACAGGTGCTCACATAGCTGGGTCTGTCTGGCAGCTGCAGGTGACATAGGAGACCAGAGGTTGAGACATCAGCCGTACGAATGGTAAGAAAGGGCAGAGGAGACATGCAACTGCCTGAAGTGCTAGGCCTAGGCTATGCTTATACACCTTGAAGGAGGCAGTTTGCCAGCAGTGCTATAGCTCTCTGGAGCTCTTGCATAGATCCTGGAGAGAAGCTGTGTCATTGGAGGGGAAGATGGCCCAGTCAGCGTTGTCATCCCTACATCTAGCCCCGCCACCTAGAATGCCTGGGGAGCTGCATGACCGGGCAACAGGCCTGCTATTAATGCTGTTTCTTTAGATTACTACAGAGATTTGTAGTTAGGCATGGGAAAAGTAAGGGTGGGACAGAGCTATAGTAAGTGGATATCCTGTTTGCTGTTCTACCCAACTGCAAAAGATGCAGACGTACAATGGAGGAAGACAGAAAGGATTGTCCTGGATAAAGAGAAGCCTGCAGATGGTTGCACCAGCAGCTGGACTGGATCTTTAGCAGCACGGACCAAAGAAGTGGGCAGTCTGGATATGCCAATTGTTTTTTTTTTTCTGTCATCATTTATTATACTACATTACCAATAAATGTGCAACTTGCATTAATTCTTACTGCTGCCTAGAAGTAGGGAACCACTTTGCGGTTAGTCAAGGTCCACAGGAATAATGGAAATCACATCCCTGTCAACATGAGGGCTGCCAGAAGTTCTGGATTCCTCTGTACCACCCTGTAGTGAATATGGAAAATAGGAGCTTTTTGCCTAGCACATTTAATGCAGCCGTGGAAGGAACTACTGCTTAAATGTGAATTTTGGGAATCCTGCCCAGAGCATTGTCAGCAGATTTCTCTTTAATGTTTTAAATAGAAAGAACTAAAAATAATAATGGTCTCAAAGCCTTGTATTGTCTTTGATTATTTAATATTTGTTCTTGTGCTAACTTACTGGTTACAGATGGCATTAGTTGCACACACAGTGTTTATTACTTCAGTTGCTTTTTGGCAATCTGTAATGTATGATGATGACAACAACAACAAAACAAAAATATTAGCAGTGCAGGCTCAGTGTAATAAATACTGGGGCCTGTTTACTAAACTGTGCTGTTAGCATGGGATTTAGTATGCAGTAAGCGCACCACTCTGAAAGTTAATGGGGTCATTTTGGAAGCCCTATTTGAAAATTGGATGTCCAAAAACGGGCATAGAGATGCCTCCAAGGCCATTTTAGATGTCAAGTCTGTGGATGTCCCATTCTGAACAGGGGGGGTTGGGGGCGGGGTGGAGGCATGGCTGGAGCATTCCAAGGAACCTGGATATCCCCACCTGATCTCAGAAACATCCTGGAGATCTGGCATTGCATCTGTTCAGACCTGTTCCAAAACAAAAACCTAATCCTATTCAGAAAAGCATTGAAATACCACCTGTTCACAAAATGCTACCCAGAAGTCAACCTAGTCACTAACAAAACTACCACCTCAATACAACCCGAAAAGGGCTAGCAGGTCAACCTTTCTCTCTAGTCTTATTAGTGAACCACATTGTAACATCCAATCGAGTTTGATATTACTGTATATACCATTAAGTTAATCTGTACATAGTTCCCCCCGGTTGTCCTATTGTTGAATTTCCCTGTTCAATGTAAAACTCAATGTTACCTGTATGCATTGTAGTATGTTCTTGTTCTATGTACACCGCACTGATTATAATAGCGCGGTATAAAAGAATTGTTAAATAAAATAAATAAATAAATAATAAATGAACAGGTATCTGAAACGTGCTTATTTATGCTGGAAAGCATCCAGAAAAGAAAGCATTCCATCATCCCCAATACTCAGCACAATTTTGATGATAGAAGCAGTGGGGTTTGAACCCTAGTTTTCCTGTTCCTGGCACACTAACAATTAGGCTATACCTAGATATTCAGGTTATGAAGTACTGTTCTGGGGATGTCTGTGCCCCCACAGATGTCCATATCCGGCATGTCCACATTTGTGAAATCGTGTCTGCACCTGGATGTGCCTGCTTTTTATTTTCAGATGTTCCAGCTTAGATGCTCCAGATTGCACTTGGACGTCCTTTCTAAAATTCCCATCCACATGCCAACATTAGCACTTAACTGTATTCATATATTCAATCTTTAACTAGTGCTACTGAGCACCTGTGTTTTGAAGGCTAGGCCTATTGATTTTGACAAAACAATAAATCAATAAATAAACCCAAAAGTAAGAATAACACATAAGTTTTATTAAAATAACAATAAAGTTACAATAAGATAAACAACATACATAACCTGCGAAATACAATGTAAAAGACCTGACACGGCCATGTTTTGGCTTGGCCTACATCAGGGGTCAAACCTCTAAACCATACAAGAAATTATAAAAATATGTTAGACATTCATTGCATATTACTACTTATAAATGCATATAAATAATTGATAAAATATAAATTAGAATTTATTTTAAAACTTACCGTCTAAATAGTGGCAGGATAAATTAATATTCCAACGTATGCTTCGTCCTTAAAATGGGGGGAACCTTGGGTATGAAAGTAATGAATTCAAAAATGCAATTCTTTCTTAAGATCATCAATACATAATCTATTACTCTTTATTTAAATTTCATTACCTATCTATCAAAGAGGGTATGTCTTATAGTAAATTCCAATGTTGCTCATCAATCTGCAAATGTTAATACTGATAACTTATCAAGTTAAACCAATTACTTATGAAATTGTTAAAATTGCAATAAAAGAGAACATGAATTAGACTTTCAAAAAGCATTTGCTCACTCCCAAATTCCAAATATTATATTTTTGAATCTCCACCATGTTTAAGAAACAAATCTTTGTTTTCAACATAAAAGATCAACTAGTATTTATCTAAAATGTATAATTTGAAAGCATTATACCAACTTCTTGAACAAATAAAACCTCATCTCTCTATCATCAGAGGAGTGGCAGCCCTGTATCAATAGCCGCACTCACTGTCCTTTAACTGCTTCATTTTTATATTACAAGAGATAAGTTTTCAAAATAATATGGGAAATAAATAAATAAAGCTTAAGGAGCAATCCAATTTGATTAAACTAACCTAAAACAAAACTCAAGATTAATGTAATAAAATGTTGATAGAAAAAGAAATGAAACATAAGAATTGCAACAAACTAGTTTATAAACATACACACGCATCTCTTCTTTCTACACTGTTCCAGCAAATATAAGTCATTTAGATTCACTTAGGGGTATGTTTACTAAACCTTCTTAACGTGCGCGCTGTGCAATTATCACACGCTAAGGTATCTTAGCGTGCGATAATGACGCTTTACGGGGCACAAATGTGCCCTAGCGCGCGCTAACGCGCGCAGCGGCGCAAACGAGCGCTGAAGATGGGGAAAGGCTCCCGGAGGGCAGAGGAAGGCTCCCCAGGGGCGGAGAGAAGGGGTCAATGGGTGGAGAGTGGGAGGGGAGAGGCTCCCCGCACACTAACGATGTGAAATTCGAGGCCAAAAATAACGCAAGTGAAAACCTCGCGTTAGAGCTGATTTAAAGGGAAGAGAAACCATTTCTGTCAGCAATGTACAGCAAAACCAGGGAAACCTACAAAAAAGTGATAAGTGTGATACATGTGCACGGAACAAAAGTACAAATAAACATTGAAAAGGACCCCAACAAAATATACAAAAAACATAACCAAGCTGGGCAATAGTGATAGTAATGGGAAACATCAAAAAACACTCCCAAGAAAGCCCCAAAAAAAAGATATGAATTTTGGAAGGGTCTACGCTCCGTCCCCATACAAGCAGGGCCGGCCCGACCATTGAGTGAGAATGTTTTTTGCACAGGGCCCCGCGAGTTTCTCCCTCGCTGCTCTGTTAAGCCCGCGGGGGCTGATGGGAAGTTCCCATCAGCCCCCGCGGGCTTAACAGAGCCACGAAAGGGAAACTAGTCCCTTCGCGCTCTGAAAGCCGGCGCGTGAGACTGCAGGCAGCTGTACAAGAGAGCGGATACAGGGGAGGGCAGGCTCTGCTGGGCAGGGGGGGCCCCGCGGCACACTCGATTCTGCTGCGGCGGCCCCGGCAGCGGGAGAAGACAGCTTTTTTAAAAAAAAAATTTTGGCTGGGCTGGGGGGGGGTTAGGAGTGCTGATGGGCTATGGGGGGCTAGGGGGGGCTGGGGGGGTTAGGAGTGCTGATGGGCTATGGGGGGCGGGGGGTGTGGTAAGGAGTGCTGATGGGCTAGGGGGGGCTGGTGGGGTGAGGAGTGCTGATGGGCTGGGGGCTTAGGAGTGCTGATGGGGGGCTGGGGGGTTAGGAGTGCTGATGGGCTGGGGGGGTTAGGAGTGGTGATGGGCTATGGGGGGGCTGGGGGGGTTAGTAGTGGTGATGGGCTATGGGGGGGCTGTGGGGGGTATTTGTGGTGATGGGCTATGTGGAGGATGGGGGGGTTAGGAGTGGTGATGGGCTATGGGGGGGCTGGGGGGGTTAGGAGTGGTGATGGGCTATGGGGGGCTTGGGGGGGGGGTTAGGAGTGGTGATGGGCTATGGGGGAGTTAAGTCTTTATATGGGCTGATGGGGAGGGGTTAGGACTTGAAGTGGGCTGATGGGGTTAGGACTGCTAATGGGCTATGGGGGGCTTAAACTAAAATTGGGTGTTGGGGATTAGGATTGGAAATGGGCTGGTGGGATTAGGACTGGGAGTGGGCTGATGGGGAGGTTAGGACTGGTAATGGGGTATGGGGGGGCTTAAACTGAAAATTGGGTGATGGGGATTAGGACGAAATGGGCTGATGGGGGGGGTTAACACTGGAGGTGGGCTGATGGGGTTAGGACTGGTAATGGGCTGTGGGCTGATGGGGGGTTAGGACTGGTAATGGGCTATGGGGGGGTTAGGACTGATAATGGGCTATGGGGGGGCTAGGACAGGAAATGTGCTGATGGGGAGGGGTTAGGACTTGAGGTGGGCTGATGGGGTTAGGACTGGTACGGGGCTGTGGGCTGTTGGGGGGTTAGAACTGGTAATGGGCTATGGGAGGGTTAAGACTGGTAATGGGCTGTTGGCTGATGGGGGCTGTCTGGTAATGGGCTATGGGGGGTTAGCACTGATAATGGGCTATGGGGGGGCTAGGACAGTAAATGGGCTGATGGGGAGGGGTTAGGACTTGAGCTGGGCTGATGGGGTTAGGACTGGTAATGGGCTGTGGGCTGATGGGGGGTTAGGACTGGCAATGGGCTATGGGGGGCTGACTGGAAATGGGTTGATGGGGTTAGGACTGGAAGTGGGTTGATGGGGGGGGCTAGGACTGGTATTGGGTTGGGGTGTTGCTAGGACTGGAAATGGGCTGATGGGGGGCTAGGACTGCAAATGGGCTGATGCAGGGACTAGAAGGGAATGGATGCTGGGTGAGGCTGGAACTAGAAGGGAGCTGATGTTGGGGGAGGATTAGAATGGGATGGGGCTGGGAGAGTAAAATGGAGAGGGGAAAAATATTTTGTGTGGGAGGGATAAAAAATCTACAATTGGCCGGGTATTGGGAGAGTAAGTGGGGATTGAGGATGGAGGGGTAAAATTTGAGTGGATGAAATAGGAATGAGGAAAGAGCAAAAGGAGAAAGATTAGTATGTTAAAGCAGATGTAGAGAGAGAGAATGGAAAAAAAAACTAGAAGAGAGAAGAAAGGACAAATGGACAGCAGATGATGGAGAGTTAGCAGAAAACATGAAGAAACCAGAAGAAAGTGGCTGGAGCAATTGCAACTGAAAAAAAAATGCACAAAAGGTAGAAAGATATCTCTTTATTTTGAATTTATTAACTGGAATATGAAAGCTCTGGGAAATGTGCATCATTAACGTCTGCGCTTTGTTTGGTACAAGAGGAAATTAATTTATAGTTTTATTTCTACAGTGTTGTTGTACATTCCAAGTTTGGCTTTTGGGGTTCCCAGTTTAATTATTGCCTTCCTGTTTCTAAATTGTGATTCCTTGTTTGGTGATGGTCTATGTTCTGCATGTGTAACTGAGCTGAGGTATTCTGTTTATGTAATTCCTATTTGACATTGCCACTTGTTCTCTTTCCCCAGTAGGTCATGTATTGTTGTTCTCTGAAATGTATTGGTTTAATATTTGCAGTGTTGCCTTTTGATAGGTAGGGTATGGTGCTTTGTGAGTCCTGGTAGTGCTGTTAGGATACGGCGGGTTTGCTATTGGTTCTAAATGGGCAGTGTTTGTAGTAGTTCCTAATGTGCCTGGCGGTTGGCACTGGATTATAGTAATGTAGAAATCTTTTAGTCTGTCTTTATCCATACACTCATTAAGAGACATGTTTACTAAAAGTTAGTGTATGTTAGCATTATGCAAATATTTATGCAAATAAGGCCACTTATGCAAATGAGGCCCCGCACCGAGTCTCCGCACATGGCCCCGCACCCCCCTTGGGCCGCCCCTGCATACAAGGTGAATGATCCCACAGTGAAATAGCACTGATCAGGGTTTCCCTCTCCATTGCACAGGTTTCCTATGGCATGCACATGTTCCACAACAGCAGGGCGGGCATGTCGGAATGGGCAACTGGACAGATGCTGGGAAAGGGGACACAGAGGGCTGCAGGCGGCTCATGCTGTGGTGCAGCTGGGGCACAGTGCGGACTAGGCAGATGCCTAGGTGGCACTTAGGAATGCTGAAACTGTACAGCAGCCAGACAGCAACTGATGAGGGCCCAACATGGGCATGAGAGTGTTTATCACAGTGTCACAGGGGATAGTACCCAGCAGGTACCTCCAAGGGCACAGAACATTGGCAGGCGGTGTTGGGGGGAAGCGTGGACATCTATGCAGGCACCCCTACCCCAGAACACGGACCATAGGCAGCCGCCTACCTGCACACTGGATGGCTTGAGACTGCACACCACCAGCACCACCAGCAGAAGGGCATGTCAGCATGGTGGCAGAGGGGTACTGGTGGTGGAGGAGGGCAGTGGCAGCTGCCCAGAGCAGACCATGGCCTAGCCCTGTGTAGGTGGGTGCCATGCACTGCAACAGACAGGCCCTGCCGGACAAATAGTCATGGTATCACCAGGGAATGCACTGTCTCTGTGGCAACACGGTGGTGCAGTGCACACAACCAGTGTGTTAGAAGGCAAAAGGTCACAGGTTCAAGTCCCAGCTATGGTGCCTGCCATCCCAGTCCCCATAATTTACCCACTACTACAACATGCTAATACAGACAGAACCTTTATTGCAGATGACATAAACATGCCCAAAACACCTACATTTTACCCTACAGAGCAAAGACACCATAAACAGGTGCATTACCTAGAGCAGAGTCTCCCAAATGCAGTCCTGGAGGGCCAAACACCATTCAGGTTCCATGCTGCCTCTAATAAAGATGCCTGTGCTGCATATCTATGCACCACCCCCATGATATGCAGATGTATCTCATGCATATTCATGAGGGACAGCATGAAAACCTGAACAGTGTTTGGCACACCAGGACTGGAGTTGGGAACCTCTGCCATAAAGCAGCAGCCAACAGGGGCAGACACACCCACACCCACAGGCTCCATTAGCCAATGCCTCCTGTAGAGGCAGGACATTGGGCCCTGCGTGCATCTCCCAATACTAGCACTTGCATACCTTAGCAATGCCACCCTACACCTGGGAATACGGTACACAGCTATCAAACGTTTGCTATGATTACTGACAGATAGCAATTCCTACGTTAAGCACAGTTTGCTGATTGAGCTCCATCATAGCAACCTTTCTGATGTCTGTGGAGTGTGCTTCAGGTCTGCTCTCTGACAGTGTTTACCACCCTGGGGAGTGACCCCCAACAGTATTGCGTACTATATCCATGCCTGCACTGTGCCCAGGACTGGTGTGGTGGCCAGGGCTGCTAAACACCTCTATAGTAGTACAATGCTGGCATAGGTGTGGGAGTGTGTGTCTGTCTATCCAGTGTGTGGTGGCTGCAAACACCCTCCACAGCCCACACTGCCAGCACTGTTGCCAGTATTGGGCTGCCAATGTGCATAATGAGGAGCAAGGTACCATGGGTATAGCCCGGACAGGGTGGCCTTGCCAGGATGCATCTGCACAGGGCATAGGGCACTGGCTGGGACATTGTAGTGCCCGGCCACCACCTGCACAGACAGGGTGGCCACAGCATGTTCCGCTGGGAGATCACTCTCACCCTGACTGAGCAGTGACCATGGCATGGCTAGGCTCCCCCATAGTGCTATATAGTATTTCTCTCATGTGATATTTATGGGTTCCCTTTTGGGGCCCAGTGACTGACTTATCTGCTTGGTGTGTATGCTGACATCCCAGTTCTGGGTGCACGCATTTCTACCAGGAACATGCACTATGGACTAGCTAGCAGACTGTCTGCAGCTGGTATGTGTCTTGATGGAACGCCTTGCAGGGTGCAGCGGCTGAAGGCTTGCTGCAGGAGAATATCAGATAGTGGTGGGGTGCAGCTTAGCATATCCAGGCCTAATGTCTGTCTGCTATTGCGTTATGGATGTGTATAGAGCTGCATTGACTGCCCTGTAGGGTGTCTGTTCCCCAGCAGGACTGGGGTTGATGGTCCCCTCTAATGCCACCATTGCAGGGAGGTAGAATGTGGATCTGTTGGTGGGAGACCTGTTTACCCCCCTCAGCCCTGGAGGAGGAGGAGGGGGGTGGTGGTACATAATCCTCCTAGGGGTCCATAGGGGCTAAACCTGACTGAGACATACAGATATATCCAAGGTGTGTCTGCAGAAAAACGGAGTTACTGAGCTGTAACAGGAGTTCTCCGTGGACAGCAGGATAGGTCAGCCACACCTGGTGATGTCATCCGACGGCGCCATGCGGAAGTGCTCTCTAGAGCTCAGATTTCTCTGAGCATGAGTAGGAGGTCCCACCTCCCCGGCCCGCCCCCAGCCAGATCAGTGAGTGATTAGCTATACCTTACTGGCTAGGGCGCAGGCCGGTGCAGGCCACCCTCATACAGGGGAGGTGGGTGGGTTCGTGTGGCTGACCTATCCTGCTGTCCACGGAGAACTCCTGTTACAGGTAAGTAACTCCGTTTTCTCCTAGGACAAGCAGGATATGTGTCAGCCACACCTGGTGTCTCCCAAGCAAGCCGATGCGTTGTGGGGTATGAGGGAGCATGTACAAAAACAGCATGATAGACCTTGTCCTCGCCGTGAGGCAACAGGCATTTATTGTTGAAGGTGCAACACAGCATAATCTAGTGCAGAATGTGCAATTTTAAGTAACAGTATATGCGAACACAGCAAGGTGCATTGTGCAAGTGCAAACAGACCATACTAAATACCACCAACGTGAGTGGAGCAACATTGACCCACCATGCGGTGGTGTACAAAAGTGCAAACATAGCAATGTAAACGTCAACAAGATAACAATAAACTATGCACTAAAAACAGAACTTGGTATCAGTCACCGTGTAGTCTAGAGATATATTCCCTGAGGTCTAGACTACGGAGTCCGTCCAATCCCCTGAGCCGGATGACCGACATTAGTCTCAGCCAGAGGCAGGGTCTTTTGGCTCAGCGGAGCTTGACGGCCTGGTGGCTGTCGACAGGACAGCTCTGCCAAAGGAGCTGTCCGACTCAGCCTGGAGGTCGAGGCAGTAGTGCTTCTGGAAGGTAAACTGTGAGGACCAGGTGGCGGCTTTGCAGATGTCGCTCACCGGAATCTCCTGCAGGTTGGCGAGCGAGGTCGCCAGGGCGCGGAGCTGGTGAGCCCCTGCCCTGCTCGCTGGGAGGGAACCCACCTTATGAAGGCAATATGCAACGCAGTCCGATATCCAACGGGAGAGCGTGCGCTTGGTGACGGGCCGCCCAGGCCTGTTAGGATCAAATGACACAAAGAGTTGGGTCCCCAGCCTAACAGCGGCTGTTCTGTCGATGTAGATGCGTAGGGCTCTGACACAATCCAGTGAATGAAGCCGTTGCTCCTCCGGAGAGGAGTGTGGAGCTGGGTAGAACGTGGGAAGTTCAACCGACTGGTTGACATGAAAGGCAGAGACGACCTTGGGAACGAACTTTGGATGGGTCCGTAGAGACGCTCTATTATGGAGGAGCTTAGTGTACGGTGGATGCGCCACAAGTGTCTGCAGCTCACTTATCCTCCTGGCCGAGGTGATTGCGATGAGGAAAAGTGTCTTCCAGGACATGAATTTCCCATCCGCCGTGTGAAGCGGTTCGAAGGGTTCCTGCATCAACTGCTGCAGGACAACATTGAGATCCCATGAAGGTACCGGCTTTTGAACCGGGGGTTGCAGGTTAACAAGGCCTTTCATGAATTGCGCCACAAGGGGCAGTGCCGCGAGGGAACACCTGGTGGACCCACACCGGTGCTCGTGAAGAGATGCAATCGCTGCGAGGTGGACCTTGATAGATTGTGGTTTTAAGCCCACGCTGAACAGAGTGGAGAGGTACTGCAGGACCTTAGGCACAGGGCAAGAGACTGGATTGAGACCTTGGTTAGTACACCAAATACTGAATCGCTTCCATTTTAGGCTGTATGCTTTTCTTGTGGAGGGTCTCCTGGCAGCTAAGATGATCTGCTGCACCTCCACGGGTAGTCGGAGGGAGTCGAGATTCATCCTCTCAATCTCCAGGCTGTCAAGGCTAGAGTTTGCAGGTTCGGGTGCAGGGTGCAGCTGTCGTTCTGTGTGAGCAGGTCTGATCGCACTGGCAACCGGATCGGCAGCTCCTGAGCTAGCCGAAGCAGAAGGGAGAACCACATTTGGCGTGGACAGTAGGGGGCGATCAGTATGGCGTGTGCCCTGTCCATGACAATGCGCTGTATCGCTGCTGCAAGCAGTGGAGTTGGGGGAAAAACGTACACCAGGGCCCACCTCCCCCATTGCAGCATGAAAGCATCCGAGGCCATTCTCTTTGGTGATGGGTGCTTGGAGCAGAACAACGGGCATTTCGTGTTGACCTCTGTTGCGAAGAGGTCGATCTGGGGCGTTCCCCAACGCCGAAAGAGGTTGGCAGCTACCTCCGTGTGAAGTGTCCATTCGTGAGGTCGAAGCTGTCTGCTCAGCTTGTCCGCTAGGGCGTTTTGATCGCCGGGGAGATAAGTCGCTTGTAGGACGCAGCTGTTGGCCAGGGCTATGTACCACGTCAGGAGGGCTTCTTTGCATAAGGGACGTGACCCCGTGCCCCCTTGCTTGTTGATGTAGAACATAGTCACCTGGTTGTCTGTCTGTACCAGGATGGACGTTCCTGCCAGTTGGGCCTTGAAGGTCTGCACTGCATACCTGACTGCCCGGAGTTCGAGTCGGTTGATGTGTAACGCTCGTTCTGCTCTGGACCAGGCTCCTTGAGTGCTGAGTTGTGAGAGGTGGGCTCCCCATCCTGTGGGAGACGCATCTGTGGTGAGGACTAGTTGATAGCTGCGCGGTTGGAGATCCCGGCCCACTGCGAGGTTGCACGGGTTGGTCCACCAGCGGAGATCTTTCACGACCTTGGCATTGATGGGGACGCGGGTGTTGAGTGGCTGGGAGAGTTGTTTCCAGTGGGACCGGAGATGCCACTGGAGGATGCGCATATGTAGTCTCGCCAGCAGCAGGACCGAGGTCATTGCTGCCATGTGTCCCAATAGGCGTAGGATGGAGCGCGCTGTGGTCCATTTGGACATGGACATCTGCTGGGCTAGGGATGTGATTACCTCTACCCGCTGCTCTGGAAGGAACGCTTTCGAGACACAGGTGTCGATTATCGCCCCGATGAATTCTATTCTCTGGGTAGGGTCGAGGCGGGACTTGTCTTTGTTGAGGAGGAAGCCCAGCCGGCATAGTAGATCTGTTGCTGATCGCACGGCCCTCCTGAGCTCGGAGGCCAAGGGTGTCGAGAGCAGCCAGTCGTCCAGGTAGGGAAAAATGGCGATGCCTTGTTTGCGTAGGTGTGCTGCCGCAACCGCTACACACTTTGTGAAAATCCTGGGCGCTGGGGAGAGGCCGAAGGGGAGAACACGATACTGGCAGTGGCCTCCCAGTACTATGAAGCGCAGGAACTTCCTGTGCGATTTGTGGACTGGAATGTGGGAGTATGCATCCTGCAGGTCCAGGGTCGCCATCCAGTCTCCCGCTTTTAGAAGAGGTAGGATTGCGTTGAGGGAGTACATCCTGAGCCTCTCCTTCGTGATGAAGATGTTCAGTTTGCGGAGGTCCAGAATCGGACGGAGACCACCGGACTTCTTGGGAATAAGGAAGTACCGGGAATAGAAGCCAGTGTTGGTCTGCCCAGGGGGCACCCGCTCTATCACACGAGCCGAGAGGAGATGTAGCAGAAGCTCCGACAGTGGTGCTGTTAGGTGCGTTGGAGTCTGGCTGATAGGCTGTGAGCGTTGCCACGGTGGGGAGGAGAAGCGTAGACGGTAGCCTGATTGAATAATCTGAAGGACCCACTTGTCCGTGGTGATCGCCTGCCACACCTGTATGAACAGGGATAGGCGTCCCCCCACTGGCAGGGTTGCTGGGGCTCCAGGGAGGGGCCCCGGCCGAGGCGAGTTGTCAGAAGGAGGAGGTGTTCTTACCGGACTGTTGGGAGTTTTGCTTTTTCTGTTTGCTGCGCTCCCTCGGCTGCTGCCTCTGAAAGGAGGAGGCAGGGTAGTAGGGTTTCTTGTACGTAGGTGCTTGCCATCTCCGATTAGAGTTGTAAAATCTTCTGGAGGTGGAGAAGGGTTTGCGGTAATAACTCCCTTTCTGTGATGAGGAGTGGCGTTCGAGTCCGTCCGCCGCCAGTGTTTGCAAGGTGGTACAATCCTCTTTAAGGCCATTCACAGTGTCCGCCACCTTGTCGCCGAAGAGCGACTCGCCCGAACAGGGTGCATCCGCGATCTTATCATGGGTGTCTTCCCTGAGGCCGGAAGCTCGCAGCCATGCCCAGCGGCGTGCTGAAATGGCTGTGCCAGCCGTCCTGATGGCGGTGTCGAAGGCGTCAAAGGCCGTGCTCATCAGATGTTTGCTGCATTCAGCTAGGTCCTGTAATGTAGCCGAGGCTGTCAGTTGAGCGTCCTTGGGTATGGCCGCGAGATGACTCTTGAGTTCGGCTAGGAGAGCATCCTGAAATAGGATGTGTTGGAACTGGTGCGCTGCCACTTTGGCACTGAGCATCGCTCCTTGGTAGGCTTTCCTCCCCACTTCGTCGAGAAGCTTGGGGTCACGGCCAGGTGGGTGATTAGCCTGTGTACGTGAGGATTTTACCTTCTTTAGTGCAGACGACACCACAATAGACTGGTGCGGGAGTTGAGGTTTACTGAATCCCGGAGCCAGGTGGAGGAGGTATTTGTTGTCCAACTTCCTGGAGCAGACATGGCCGGAGGCCGGTGACTGCCATAGTGTGGACTGTTTGTCCTGCAGCTTTCGGTGGAGCGGTAGGGCTAGAGCCGGTCTAGGGTCACTAAGGTACTTCATGACCTCTGGATCCTTTTCGCCAGCCATGTCCTCCGCTAGAAGGCCGAGCTTGTTCATCACTTTCCTCAGGAATTTGGGATAGGTGAGGTCCTCCGGTGGCAATGGACGCAGAGTTTCTTCTGCGTCTTCCGGTGTAGTCTTGGAGATGGGAGAGTCCGGGGCCTCCCCCTTCTCATTGCTGTCCCCAGAGGTCAAGACCTGTTCTGGTGAGGGGGACCGTGTTCTGGGAGGTGTACGGGAGGGTGCCTGTGGGATGATGGACCTCACAGGGCTGGGCTGTGCTACTGGTAATACTTCTCTGGAGGCGGATCTTTCCAAGGGCTGGACTGGAGGCGCTGTTTGGTCCACCAGGCGTGCCAGCAGCTGTGTAGGATAGCAGCAGACGTACTTTTCTCAGAAGAGCGGCTGCTCCTGTGCCTCCGGGAAGAGAGCGAGCTGGATCGGGAGTGATGCCTGCTTCTTTTATGGTGAAGGGAGGCGCTGCCACAAGAGCTTCCCCTGCTAGAGCTGGACCTGTGGTTTCTGCAATCTCTGCGGTGAAGTGATCTTTCCCTCCTGTTGAGGTGTTTTCTCTTGCTGCTGTGCTTGCCGCTTTTTGCATGCTTGTCATCGCGCCGTTTTTCTCTGCCGCGCCGATGGCCTCGTTCAGCGCTGGGGCTGCTGCAGGGTCGGGGATGCTCCGCGCGAAGAGGGGATTCCCTGCCCCGAGGGGGAGAAGCGGCGTCGGCGCGGCTGGGGCAAGACGAGTCTCGGCCAATCCGGGAGGAGGAGGCGTGTCTGGAGGCGGAGTCAGAGGCGGCACCAGGGAGCACAACGTGGACGGCGCCATCTTGGAGAGAGCAGGAAGGACCGCATAGGGGACCGCATGGCCTGGAAGCTACCCCGGAGGATTCAGCTGTAGGAGAGCTTACCGGAATCACCGTGGGGTACGTGGTCGCGTCAGTCCGTTGTCCGGGAGATGCGGTAGCGTCATGTGCAGACTGGCCGGGGATGGAGGCTCTGCAGAGCACATCCTGTGCCGCTGCTCCCCGAAGGTCCTGAGATGTGCTGGGAACTGCCGGAGGGGCTACAGCTGCAACCGCAGGCTCCGAGGAGGATAGAAAATCCTTGAGTGAATGCCCCCTGAACTCCCTCCCTCTAGGAGACATCCGAGCACAGCTTGGACAATCTTGGACGTTGTGGCCTGCCCCGAGGCATCGGAGGCAGGACTGGTGAGTGTCAGCAGCATTCATTTTTCTTTTGCATTGAAGACACTTTTTAAAACCCAGTTTGGGCATTATGTAGGTAGAGAGCTAGCAATTCCGTCTTGAGGCAGAGGCGGAAAGAGAAAGACTGATCTGGCTGGGGGCGGGCCGGGGATGTGGGACCTCCTACTCATGCTCATGCTCAGAGAAATCTGAGCTCTAGAGAACACTTCCGCATGGCACCGTCGGATGACGTCACCAGGTGTGGCTGACACATATCCTGCTTGTCCTAGGAGAACTACCTATCTCACACATTAGTACTGCTGGGGACCTGCAGCATGGCCTCTCTCTGCTGTGGACCTGGTGCTGGGCACCCCACCTCACCCTCAGGGTGAGTGCAGTACCTGCACAATGTGACGGTGTGTAGCTACTCTGTGCCAGTACCACACACGGTCAGTTCCCCCTACCAGGCCGAGGTGCTGTGGGGGTGCATACCCCATCTTGTGATCATCTGTAGACTGCTGATTTGCATGTGCAGTGCATCATGGGTATGGGTGGGTTAACCCTATCCTGGTGACCACAGCAGACTGTTTGTGTGGTGACGTGCAGTCCTTCTGCAGCCAGCCAGGGGTTTGCTAGCAGCTATGGAGCTGTAGCCCACTGGTTATTTCACTACTTGTGGAGCCAGAGGTCATGGGTTCAAATCCACAGTAGGGGTTCTTTGATAGGGCTGTCCAAAGCATTGTCTTTTTTTAATGTACATTAGTGCTGCCAGCAAAACACCCTCAGGGTATTGTAACCATAAGGTGCCTCAGAAGGCGCCCTATAAGGCGCCTTATAGGGCACCCTATAAAGCGCCTTCTAAGGCACCTTATGGTTACAGTCCGTATAAGGTGTCCTATGGAGCGCCTTATAGGGTGCCCTATAGGGGACATTATAGGGTGCCATGGCAGACAGTGCACTTTATAATGTGCCCTATGGGGTGCCTTGTAGGGTGCCTTATGCGGCACCTTAGGTTACGGCTCGTGAGGGTGTGTTTGCTGGCAGCAATAAATAAAATACAAATAAAATGCCTCAGGAAACAATACTTACATGTCACAGCTGATGCCTCAGCCAGCCTTATGCATTAGGCACACTGGGGGATCGAACTCATGACCCCGTATCATCAATCAGTGTATTAACCATTGTGCTACACTTCTGTTTCTATGTTTGGATGTCTGTGTGCCTACTTAAGTTTACCGCGCGGTAACGCGCTTAGCAGTGCTTTGCCCGATAATGTGCGCAGCAGCGTGCATTATCGCGCGCTAATCCCGTTTTGTTACTTTAAACTGAAACGCCCACTCCTTATATGGCATCCTGCACACTAACGCTGGGCGCACATTAAGAGGGTTTAGTAAACATACCCCTTATACAAACATGTGGGAAGCAAGAGCATGGGAAAGAAGAAATGCACTGTGCTTTTATAAACTAGCCCAATCGCAATCCTTAGATTTTGTTCTGAATGTATTTATTTATTTGTGGTCATTTCATTCTTACATTAATTCTGGGTTTCAATTTTTATTATAGTATAAAGATGAAGTTTGTATTACATACTAACTTATATTTTATCAATTATTCATATACACTCATGGATACTAATATGTAATGACTGTCTAGCATACTTTTATAATTTCTTGTATTTTGATCCCTGATGCAGGCCAAGCCGAAACATGGCCATGTGGGTCTTCAGTATTGAATTTCTCAGATTATTTATGTTCATTTTATTTTATTGTATTTTAATTTTAACATTGCAAATAATATAATTGATAAGCTATTGTTAATTTTGGATTTATTTATTAATCTTATTGGGGTTTTTTGAAGGATCTGTTTCTTTTGTTGGCTTTTTCTGCATCAACAGACTGTTTTCATCTGCTAATTTTGAATGTGTAACATCCATAAAGTGGCCCAATATTGCTGCTAAAGAGTGGAGGAGTAGCCTAGTGGTTAGAGCAACAGTCTAGTACCCAAACGATCAGGCTTTGATTCCCACTAGCCCTCCTTGTGACCTTGGGCAAATCACTTTACCCTCCATTGCCATAGAAGAAAAGGCCTGGATATTTACTTCCAGTCATACCTTGCCAAGAAAATTCAGGGGTTGCTGGGTTACAAGGAGACAGCATTGACTTGATAGCACTTAAAAAATATTGCTACTAAACACATAAGTGCCAGCATCTTTTTATATGGATAAAATGTAGCCATTTAATAAATTAAACTGCCCTGTTCTATACATATAAGCTCTGAAAATACATGTATATGCGAGTTATGCATTGGGCCACTACCGGCAAATGCATAACTTAGTGTGAATATCAGGTCCTAAGTATCAGCAGCTATCAGCTCTACCTTCTCTTAATATTTAGCCCAGCAGCAGGAGGTGAAACATTCTTCTTCTCTGGAGAGTTGAGGAGGAGTTGGAGCTTGACTCACTCCAAATGTTCTTTAGTGAGTATTGGTTGCAGCTTGACCTACCACTTTTTTTAAATCTTGGGAGGCAAGAGGGAGGTGGTATCAGCATGCTTCTTAGTTTGCCACTTTATCTAGTCAACTTTAGGGTAGCTGTTTGGCCAACCTGAGTTATCTTGATAGCTTTAGCCAGTTTGCACTGTATATCAGCATTCACCAGCCAAAGATTAACTGCCCTGTGAATGCTGTTGGTGCCATCTCTTTTTATCAGAAGAAATTTTATGTGGACAACAGTTTCTTCAGACAAAATTTACCCTACTGGCCAGAGACACTTAAGTCCTGGAGAAGGGCCACCCATAACTCCCAAATATAAAACTGGGAATGAAGTAAATACCACACCATTCACAGAAGATGATGTGTTAGAACAACTTACAAAACTGAAAGTGGACAAGGCCACGGGACCGGATGAGATACATCCCTGAATACTGAAAGAGCTCACAGAGGTTCTTGCAGGGCCACTAAAGGATGTTTTCAACTGATCCTTGGAAACAGGAGAGGTTCCTCAGGACTGGAGAATGGCTGATGTTGTACCTCTACACAAAAGTGGTGACAGGAAAGAAGTGTCAAACTACAGACCTGTGAGCCTTACCTCAGTGGCGGGAAAAGTAATGGAGGCGCTCCTGAAAGATCAAATTGTGAACTTTCTCAAAGCCAACAGGTTGCAAGATCCGAGGCAACATGGTTTTACCGAAGGACAAGCTTGCCAAACAAATCTGATTGAGTTCTTTGACTGGGTGACCAGGGAACTAGATCAGGAGCATGCGATGGATGTCATCTACCTGGATTTCAGCAAAGTCTTTGATACTGTTCCTCATAGGAGGCTTATCAATAAACTTAGTAGCTTGGGGATAGATCCCAAGATGGTAAATTGGATCAGAAATTGGTTGACTGACAGACGACAGAAGTGATGGTACAAGGAGCTCACTCGAGTGAAAGGAAGGTGATTAGCAGGGTGCCCCAGGGGTCGGTCCTGGGCCCGGCACTGTTCAATGTATTTGTGAGTGATATTGCTGAAGGACTGCATGGAAAAGTCTGTCTTTTTGCAGATGACACGAAAATTTGCAACAGAGTGGACTCCCCCGAGGGAGTGGTTAACATGAGGAATGATCTACAAAAGCTGGAAGAATGGTCTAATGCTTGGCAGTTAAGATTTAATGCGAAGAAGTGCAGAGTCATGCACTTGGGTAGCAGAAATCCAAGGGAAATGTACGCGATAGGGGGTGAAAGGTTGGTGTGCATGGATCAGGAGAAAGACCTTGGAGTGATTATTTCTGAAGATCTCAAGGTGGCAAAACAGTGCAACAAGGCGGTGGCAAAAGCCAGGAGGATGTTGGGCTGCATATGAAGAGGAATTGCCAGCAGAAAGGAAGAGGTACTTATGCCCCTGTACTAGTCACTGGTGAGGCCTCACTTGGAATACTGTGTTCAGTTTTGGAGACCATATCTTGCAAAGGATGTAAAAAGACTGGAAACTGTTCAGAGGAAGGTGACCAAAATGATTTGGAGCCTGCGTCAAAAGCCTTATGAGAAGTGACTTGAAGACCTAAACATGTACACTCTGGAGGAGAGGAGGGATAGGGGAGATATGATTCAGACCTTTAAATACTTAAAGAGAAATAATGAAAAAACAAACGTCTTCCAAAGATGGAGAAGCTGCAAAACTAGAGGGCACAACATGAAGCTACAAGGTGGTAAATTGAAAGGCAATGTCAGGAAATACTTTTTCACTGAAAAGGTGGTGGATGCTTGGAATGCCCTCCCGATGGAAGTGGTGGGGGCAAATACGGTGATGTTCAAAAGGGCATGGGACAGACACAGTGGATCCCTTTACAGCAACAAGAAAATATCAAAATAATCTGAACCATCTAATTCCTTAATAAATAGGGATGTCGTACATGGAGTGGTGGGATCACCCCTAAACAAAGACATGGAGAGGGGGGGCCTGCACAGAGTGTGGGGTGTACCTACTCTTGACATCGTACTGGGCAGACTAGATGGACCATACTGGTCTTTATCTGCCATCATTTACTATGTTACTATGGGGTATGTTTACTAAACTGTGGTAATGTCATTCGCGGTAGGTTCCGCGGTAAAGGTAGAGATGCCCATATAAAGGCATGGGTGGTACATCATTACAGCAAGCTGACAGAGAACACGCGTTACAAGGCGCCTTAGAATAACGAGCGTTGCAAGGCACCTTGTAAAGCGCCTTGCAAGGCACCTTGTAAGGCGCCTAGTAAGGTGCCATGTAAGGTGCCATGTAAGGTGCCTAGTAAGGTGCCATGTAAGGTGCCTTGTAAGGTGCCATGTAAGGTGCCTAGTAAGGTGCCCTAGAAGGCGCCCTATAGGGCCTCCTAAGCTAAGCGCCATATTAGGCATCCTTGGACAAGTCACCGCAGAAGGCACCCTGGGCTATGGAACCATAGGTTAAGGTGGCCTAACAAGGTTATGGTGTCCTAAGTTAGTGTGCCCTAGGGACTGCAAGGTGCCTCAGGATGACATGCATGACCTGTGCGGAAGAGAGACAGATGTAGCCCTAACACTAGATAGAGCACTCAGGAAAGGCAATGAACAGGTGAGTGAAGGAGGGAGAAGTGGGAGCCGCTGGACCTGCCTTATCTGCGGGCATCCCATGTGCCTGCCAGTACTGATGACAAACATGGTGGGGCAGCTCTACCACAGCACAGGGTGTTGGCAATGTAAAGTACCGGAAAAACAGTTGGTGGCAGACGATGGGAATACGTGTCCCCCAGTGGAGGCGGAGGTGGCAGGATAGTTACAATGATGGGTGGACAGAGGAGTGGTGGTGCCATGCAGATCAGGCACAGGCGAGGCAAGCACGATGAGGTGCAATGCAGGAAAGGGTGCAGTTCTGGACATGGGCTGGCAGCCTGCACAGGCAGACAGGACTCTACACAGCTGACAGACGCAGATAGACAGACCGAGGGAATGTTGGCAATTGTGGCGAGGGTATTATGGGCTGGAAGCGCAGATCTGCAAAAATATGACCTCTACAGGCATGCACACTATTTGAGTAGGACAGGCATGAGAGGAGGGAACAATGAGGAACTGAACCAATGAACACTGCCAAGAATGGCAATGTATTAACCAGTAGGCTATACCTCCATGGTGTATGTCACAGCAGTACCCATGATGCAATGCACATGCTGAATAGCTGTCTACAGCTGATCACCAAATGGGGTCTGTACCTCTCCGGTACCTCAGCTGGGAAAGACGAACTGACAGTGTGTGATACTAGCACAGAGTAGCTACAGACCATGCCATTGTGCAGGTTCTGTGGTCACCCTGAGGGATAGGATTGGTGCCCAGCACTAGGTACGCAGTTCATGTGGTGCTAGAGATAGGTCCTGCTGTACATCCCCATCACTACCAGTGTGTGACAGGTATTCTGTGAAGTGCAGCCGAAGGTAATTTGGTGTCCATCTGTATCCTGCAGTCACATGTGGCCCTGTGGGACCAGACACCAGCCAGATTAGTGTGTACCCTGTGTAAGGGTCTGGCTGATATGGGCAGCTGTTATCAGGGCAGAGGGGTTCCTAGAATTGCATGAGGTGTGTGTAGCAGTGGCTGTATAGGTCACAGTGGTATACACTACATACCCCAAAGGGTCAACATCACCCTTTTGTAGGTAAAGAACAGTGCCCCCACCTCAGGGAAGCAACCTCCATCCTGTTTGTATGAGACAGCTCTCCAGGGTTGGTGGGCCAGAGCCATACCTATGACTGGGACAGTGGCAGACCAGCAGCAATGCTGGGGTTAGGTCTGGAAACCCCAAGTGCCTCCCACCACTGTCTGACAGTCACCAGCAGACAGCACAGTCAGACTGTACCTTAAAGGTGTTCCGACCATGCACAGTCTAACTGCAGACAGTCCACCAAAAACTATGTGCAGCAAGCAGGCATCCCAGTGATTGGGACCCCAGCACTGGGGAACACAAATATATCAGTAGACACAAATAGTATAGAGCTCTATGTGGGAACCTAGACCTGCCATGGTCACTGCTCGTTCAGAGTGAGTGCCCTCCCAGCGTGCCATGCTGTGGCCACCCTGTCCATGCAGGTGGTGGTCAGGCACTACAGTGTCCCAGCCATTGCCCCACACCCTGTGAAGATGTATCTGGCCAATCTGCCCTGTCCGGGCCATACCCAGAATACCTTGCTCCTCATTATGCATCTAATCAGGCTAACGCTGGTAACAGTGGGACATTTTGGGCCCAGTGAAGTGTGGGCAGCCACAGAACAATGGATAGACATACAAACACACTCACTCCTTTTGCAGCATTATACAAAGATAGGGGTGGTTGGCAGCCCTGTCCGCCACACTAGTCCTGATCATAGTGCCGACATTGCTAAACTGTGCAGGGGGTAGTAGTAATGCTCTGGTGATAACATCATCCCAATGCTGGAGCCAACAGCCTGCCGCTCCATGCATCATTGGATTGTGGAGCCTGTGTGAGTGGGTGTTTGCACCCCTGTTCGCCGCTGCTTTGGGCTTTGCACATGTTGCTGTTGTATCTACATTGTAGGGTAAAATATAGGGACATGCTCTGCAGGAACCACAGCTGGGACTTGCACCTGTGACCCTCTGCTCCTGGACACACTGGCTGGGTGTACTGCACCACACTGTTGCCACAGATGCATGGTAGTCCCTGGGGCTACCTGCACTTTTCCTCAGCCAGACCTTTTATGTTGCACTGCACACCACGTACTGATGCAGAGCATGGCCTAGGTCCACTGCAGGGAGGTGGCACTGCCCCCTCCAGTACGGGCACACGCCCCCCTGCCAAGCTGACGTGGCCATTTGCTGTCGTTGCTGGTAGTGCGCAGTCCCAGGCCATCCACTGTGTAGATAGGCACCCGCCTAAGGAGCGGGTTCCGGGGCGGGGGGGCATACATGGACATCCTCACATCCCCCCATCACTGCCTACCACTATTATGTCCCCTCCACATGGGGGCGGGATGGCTGGGGTGATGTCAGGTCTGTGCCCTAGCGACTATTGGCTAGGGTGGACCAGGTAGATATTGGTGGATTGTGTTTGGCCTTGGTTAACTGCTGTCTTGCTGATCTCCGATGTCTATGTTCCTATGTACCACATGGCGCCCGCCTGGTCCACCCTGTGCCCCAGCTGCCCATGCTACATGTCCCGCCTGTGGCCCCCTATGCCCCATTTGCACCATCGCCATAGTGGCCATTCATACTTTGGCACTATGGTATTGCTGTACATGGAGCACTACTATCACAGTTTTTGGGCTCCCTGCCTGGGCTGTACATTGCTGACACGTAAATGGTTTCTCTCTCCTGCATATGTGCATCTAACGGCAGGTTTTCAATCGCGTTAGGATTCAGCTCTTCAGATCAGCATGTTAGTGTGAATGGAGCCTCTCCCCGCCCACACTTCGCCCATTGACCCCTTCTCTCCGCCCTCTCTCCACCTTCTGTGGTGTTTTACCGCGCCGCGGAACGTCTACGATCGTTAACGTTACAAAACGCGCGTTGTGTAACGTTACTGCAGTTTAGTAAACATACCCCTATGTCACCCAGTGAGCTCAGGGGAAATTTCAAATACTGGGATTTGTCAGGATAGCTCCAGAATTTAGCTGGTCTAATCCTTTTGAATATGGACCTTTGTATTTATTCTTAAAAGGCATGTTGCCAATGCAGAGGGTCAGCAGTACCTGCAGGGGTGTGTGCGTTCATCCTTCTGCAGTTAGCACAGGCCCAGGCTGTGGCATTGTGCAAGTCACCATGCAGGAGCACCTAATGCCACCAAAGGAGCTAAGTGCCACATACCAGAAATGCTAGAATCTGCCCCGTCCTGCCTAGTCCCCTCCCCACGTATGCTATCAGGGTAGCATGGGTTTTTTTGCCATTTGGGCCTACATTACCTTTTAGTGTGGCACCCAAACTGCACACTAAACCCCAAGCTACAGGGTAACCCAGTTAGCAAATATGCCCCAAACTGAATAAAATTACTCATTTTAAAGACAAATAGAAACATGATTTTATTTTTATTTATTTATTTTCATTTCTTATATACCGCACTATTTGCGATCAGCGCGGTTTACATAAAACAAACAGTGTCCGACAATAAACAAAAGTCAGGTCATTACATTGAACAGGAACAAGTAACTTGGATAACCGGGAGAACTATATACATATGCGTAGTATTGAATAGGTAACTATGTACATGTCAGATGGAGTTATTGGAGTTATGATGGCATAAAAAGACCACATGGCCTATCTAGTCTGCCCTTCCATATCAACTACAATAGTCTTCTTTTTCCCTTTAGAGATCCTCTGTGTTTGTCTCTTGCTGTTTTGAATTCAGATACTGTCCTCGTGTCCACCACCTTCACTGGGAGACTATTCCACGCATCTACCAATCTTTCCATTAAGAAATATTTCCGCATATTACTCCTGAGTCTATCCTCTTTCACTCTCATCCTATGTCCCCTCATAGCAGAGCTTGCCTTCATTTGAAAGAGACCCTCCTGTGCATTTATGTCTCGGAGGTATTTAAATGTCTCTATCATATTGCACCTATCCCACCTTTCCTCTAAAGTATACATTAAGATCTTAAGTCTGTCCTCATATGCTTCATAAAGAAGACCACTAACCATTTTAGTAGCCACCCTTTGCACTGACTCTAACCTGCTTATATCCTTTTAAAGGTGCAGTCTCCAGAATTGCACACAATACTCCAAGTGAGGTTACAACAGAGACTTAAACAGAGGCATTATCACCTCTTTTTTTCTGTTGGCCATTCCTCTCCTTATACACCCAAGCATCTTTCTGACTTTTGCAGTCACCTTTTCTACCTGTTTAGCTACTTTAAGATCATTAGATACAATTACGCCCAGGTCCCGCTCTTCTACTGTAGACAGAAATAACACCCCCTACACTGTACCGCTCCTTTGGATTTTTGCAGCACAAATATAGGACCCTGCATTTTTTAGCATTAAATTTCAGCTGCCAAATTCTAGACCATTCTTAAAGCTTAGCAAGATACCTCTTCATGTTATCTACTCCTTCCTGGGTGTCTACTCTATTGCAGATTTTGGTATCATCCGCAAACAAGCAAACCTTACCCAACAGCCCTTCCACAAAATCACTAACAAAGATGTAAAAAAGAATCAGACCAAGGACAGATCCCTATGGCATACCACTGGTAACGTCCTTCTCCTCAGAGTGAGCTCCATTTACCTGTACCCTTTGTCGCCTCCCACTCAACCAATTTCTAACCCAATCAGTAACTTTAGTGTCCATCCCTTGGGTGCTTAGTTTGTTTATAAGTCACCTTTGTGGAATGGTGTCAAAGGCTTTACTGAAATCTAAATACACCACATCTAGGGCTCTCCCTGGTCACCCAGTCAAAGAAATCAATTATTTATTTAGCCAGATTTGTATACCACTTTATCCTTCAATCAAAGTGGTTAACGATATAATTGTGGATTTACATAGAACAGAAGGGAAGGCGTGACAAGACATACATACATCAGTGGAGCATGAGTTCTTTATGTCCCACAGTCATAGACGTCTGTGAATAATAGGGTCTTGAGGGATTTGGGGAAATCCTTGATGTCTTTTATGGCTCTTAATTCATCCGGAAGAGAATTCCAGAGTGCAGGCGCTGAGAATGATAAGGCTCTGTTGGAGGTAGCTTGTTTAGTTTTATGGTGCCCTGAAGGTAGGCGAAGCTTGTTCATACTCTTAGATCATCTGGGCTTGATAGTTGAGTCCTTGGGCAATAATCCGTAAAGGACATCTACTGACCATAGGTTAATAATCTTGGTTGTCTTAAATCTCACCCATGCAGTTATTGGTAGCCAGTGCACTTATTGGAGTATAGGTGTAATATGTTCATGCTTGGCTATGCCCATAATGATGCATGCTGTGGTGTTCTGTACTAATTGAAGTGGGTGTATAGATTTTATGGGCAGACCCTGATATAATGAGTTTCTATAGTCTAAAATTGGGATAATGACCGCTTGACATACGGTGCAAAAATTATTATGGCTGAGGATCCGTTGAAGTCTCCTGACGAACTTCAATCGCTGATACACCTTAGCAGCAGTTTTATTTATATGTGATTGCAGGTTTAGATTTTTATCCAAGATAACGCCCAGGTATTTCACTTCATCTTTTAGAGATATTATTCTGTCCAGAATACTAATGGCTGAAGGCAGGTTGCAGTTAGAGTTACTGGAAATGGACATAGCCTCTTTTTTGTCAAAATTAACTTTCATGTTGTTGTCAGCGAGCAACTTAATCATTTCTTCAAGGCACCGAGTAATTGGGGTTGTATCTGGATCAAGTGCATCAATTGGTGGATATACCATAATGTCATCAGCATATAAGTGGTAATATAGTTCATGACTTTTGATAACGTCACATATGGGCTGAATGTATAAATTGAATAGGATGGACGAGAGTGCTGAGCCTTGAGGTATTCCCTGAGTGATGGGGAACTGTGTAGATTTTCTTTGTTCACATTTGACTACTTGTGTTCTGTCTGTCAGATAGGAAGTGAATCATTTTAGTGTGTTATTATGTACTCCTATCTCTTGAAGGTGATTCAACAATAAGGAGTGGGACACTGTGTCGAAAGCTGCAGATATGTCCATGAAAACTAGAAGGAAACCATTTCTTGTATTATCTAGGCCCTTGAGTAAGTTGTCAAAGAGGGATGTGAGTTTCAACATTGTGTTGTGGCTTGAAGCCATGTTGATGGGGGTCTAATGGGACATGCAGATCGATATGATCCTGTAGTTGTCTTTGTACTACTTTTTCAATGATCTTCAATATGAATGGAAGACTAGAGATGGGGCGGTATGAATTAGATTTGTCTGACAAGACCTGCCTCTGATGAATCCATGCTGCCTCGGATCCTGCAATCCATTGGACTCCAGAAACCTCACTATTCTCTCCTTTAGTAGCCTTTCCAATAATTTACTAACCATAGAGGTTAGACTAACCGGCTGTAGTTCTCAATGTCATCCTTACATCCACTTTTGTGTAAAGGGACCACATGTGCCTTTCTCCAGTCCTCTGGCACCACTCCCAGCTCCAAAGAGGCATTGAAAAGGTCAGCCAGTGGAGCTGCTAGAAGGTTCCCAAGTTCCCTCAATATTCTAGGGTGTATCCCATCTGGTCCCATTGCTTTGTCTGCTTTAAGTTTAGCTAGTTTCTCACAAACACAGTCTTCCGAAAATTGTTCAAGATGCCCCTCGCTTCTGTTCCTGTTTGTGGGTATTTTCTGAGGTCCTGTTCCTGGTTCTTCTTCTGTGAACACAGAACAGAAATATTTGTTAAGCAATTCCACTTTATCCTCATCAGCTTCTACATATTCCTTCCCTTCATCCTTGAGTCTGACAATACCACTTTTGCCCTTCTTCCTCTCAATAACATATCTGAAAAATGTCTTATTCCCCCATTTAATTACATTGGCTACTTCTTTTTTTTTTTTTTTTGCAGCTTTGGTTTCCTTACTACTTTGCTAGCTTCTATGTTTTTCTAAATAATAATATCATAGTTCCAAATATAATATAATTGTTCCAATATATTTGAGTGGTTGGCCTGCTCATCCCGGTAATGTTCTCATTGATATCACAATGTGCAGTTTGAAAAAAGATTCAGTCCTGCAAGCCAATGTTAACATCAGGAAGTTGTAAAAATTTGGCACTTAATACAAGCACAGAACAAGATGTGATCAGACAGCAGAAAAGGGCAAAATTTATCAATTGCACATGGCATCTGATCTTTAAGAGCATACTTGAAGAAAAACTGAACCAATTTGACCTGATGAACCACAGTCCTGCAAGTGAAGTATGTTAAAGGATAATAATTGTCTCAGGTGTAATTGCACCTTTGTGTTCCCAGTAGTTATTTTCTAAAATGAATATATGGAGTAATTTTTAAATAGACAATAAGCCATTACATTGTCAGCAACATTGCAAGCTGTAACTATTTATTTAAGTTGTAATGTTGAATACTGATTCTCCCTGAGATCTACCTCTTCATATCTCTTTTTATCCAAATGCATCTCTTTTGCTTTTCCTCGTCCCTTATAGTAATTTCTAGTCTTTCCCATGCTTGCTCTTTATATTGTTCTTGGTCCTTCTCCCCCTTTCCTCTCACCCTGTGCTTCTCTCCTAATATCTCATACAAGCCTCCTTAGCACATCTCTTTAGATTCCTCTTCCCATTGATTCTATGGGTCCTTTATCTCACTTCTTTGTCCTTTATTCATCCTATAGGTCCCTAGCATATCCCTCCATATTTCCCCTAGACCTCTTCTACCATACACCATAAAAACATTCTTTTTATATATTCTTTTGCTTGAAATGCTCCACTTAAAAGGTCCTGAGTGCTGACCAAGGCTCGGAGCAAAGGAAAAGTGAGAGATGTTGGCGTGAGAGAGTGAAGAAGGTTCCTGCTGTTAGCCTATGGCCAGTGTGGAGTCTCACTGGGGGACAGGATGTGTACATGGTGAAGTGAGGGGAGCCTATGACCAGGGGCAGCCCAAGGGGGGTGCGGGGCCATGTGCGGAGACTCGTTGCGGGGCCTCATTTGCATAAGTGGCCTTATTTGCATAAATATTTGCATAATGTTACCATACACTAACTTTTAGTAAACATGTCTCTTAATGAGTTTATGGATAAAGAAAGACTAAAAGATTTCTACATTACTATAATCCAGTGCCAACCGCCAGGCACATTAGGAACTACTACAAACGCTGCCCATTTAGAACCCATAGCAAACCCGCCGTATCCTGACAGCATTTCCAGGACTCACAAAGCACCATACCCTACCTATCAAAAGGCAACACTGCAAATATTAAACCAATACATTTCAGAGAATACTGGGGAAAGAGAACAAGTGGCAATGTCAAACAGAATACCTCAGCTCAGTTACACATGCAGAACATAGACCATCACCAAACAAGGAATCACAATTTAGAAACAGGAAGACAATAATTAAACTGGGAACTCAAAAGCCAAACTTGGAATGTACAACAACACCGTAGAAATAAAACTATAAATTAATTTCCTCTTGTACCAAACAAAGCGCAGACGTTAATGATGCACATTTCCCAGAGCTTTCATATTCCAGTTAATAAATTCAAAATAAAGAGATATCTTTCTACCTTTTGTGCATTTTTTTTCAGTTGCAATTGCTCCAGCCACTTTCTTCTGGTTTCTTCATGTTTTCTGCTAACTCTCCATCGTCTGCGGTTCATTTGTCCTCTCTTCTAGTTTTTTTCCCATTATTATAAAATAATGAACACAAGAGAGAAGTGCTCAACAATTTTTATAATAATTTTTTTAATAAGAGCTGAGTTCATGAGACAATATAAGTTTTATTTGTGGACACAAGAGAAATAGGGGGGTGAAATTTGCAAAACAAAGGGTCGTTGATGCTAACAGGCACAGTACTGGGGATGAAAACACCCGGAACATCATGCCAATGTGAAGTCTGAGACCCGAAAAAAGCAAACAACCCCGATTGAGGTTTTCAACCTGTATTTAAGTTTAAATGATAGTTCAGTTGCCTTTGGCATAGCTGAGTTGGAGCCCTGAAGGAGAAGTTCACTGAGTTCAAAGAGGAGGAGAAAGGAAGTGGAGTGCCAGAAGGGAGACCAAAGAAGGATAATAAAGTAACCCAGTCTCTGTTCAGTGGTTTTGTATTTCTCGCTTTCATTCTTCTGTGTATGTGAAGCCTAACAGATGAACTGGTTGTCTTATTTATTTACATGGCCCGCGATTCTATAACAGCCACATCCAGCTGGCAGAAATGTCTAACCTGAAAACGGGCACATAATAAACCTGATTCTGAAACCGCAGGTATAGACGCTCCCACCGTTCCAGAATCAGGGAGATATACATCCCGGTGAGGCCTACGTCCCCGTGCCCACTGTATTCTGACAAGATAGACGTCTTGGATGCTTCCCGTCTCTGTATGGCCACACTCCCACTGGCAAAATATCTCCTAAGCCGATGCCCACACTGACAGTGGTGTGCTCATGCAAACAACACATTAATACAGATGAAACAGGTTTGGTCATACAAATCAGACTATATATACTAGTCTGTTTCATGCCTGTAACACTACAAAGTTATGTACGTGCACCAAAGCTATTGTACGTATAAGCAAGTGGAATGTGAGATGTTTGTCCAGAAAGATCCTGCAGCAAAACCCACATGGCATTTGAAGAACACTTTAGTAATTGCAGTTGCAAATAACATGGTGCAGTCGGATGTGTCTTAGTGCTGTTTGCATTGCAGCATGCCCCCACTCCGAGGGTCCCCCACCATTGACAGGGACGTGCCCTGCTATGTTGCTGCAGAGCAGCTTTTCAGAATATACTGCCCATTCACACTGGCTCCTGGTGGTGCTGCAGTCAGCTCCACGGTGCAGGTACTGGCCAGGTATACATTTCTCCCAGGGTGGTGGATCAGCACACCAGAGCCTCCCTTGCACCCCCATACCACACACACACACGCTCTTGCTTGCAGCCACAAATAACATACATCTGCAAAAACCATGTCCTGCACCTATAAACAACTGCTGGTAAGGCATAATGGCATGACGTCTCAGGACAACACATCTGCTCTGCATTTCTCAGCCAAACACAAATCTGCTCCATACTACCTCGCATACCATCCCTACATCTGCAGTCCCTTCTTTCCAAGCACTGCAGTTATTTGGGAAGCCTAGAATAGCCCCTTTAGCATAAACAGCAAATGTCAGCATAGCCAGAATAAAGACTATTACAGTTCTTTTATATTTCTGTAGGGATGTTTTTTATTGTTTCCTAACCTTACAAACGTCCCTCACCTCATTGTATTCTTTACAACTGCATCTTGTGCCCATCCAGACAGCAGACACACCAGTTCAATACAGATGTGTCACAGCTATTCATCTATATGAGACGTGTTGAAATTCAGAGCAGATATTTTGTAAGTGCTGGCTTTTTTCCAAGTTGCCGCTGGTATAACATATACGTCTGCAGGAAAATCTCAGGATATACATGGGATATCGCTTGTAGCTTTAGTAGTAGGCATTCTGAGCCTGTTGGTTGAGTAATATCAATTTGGTAGAGAGGTTTTTATGAACTATCATGATCACTAGAAACATAGAAACATAGAAACATGATGACAGAAAAAGACCACAAGGCCCATCTAGTCTGTCCTTCCATAACAACAACTACAACAGTCCACTTTTTACCTTTAGAGATCCTCTGTGTTGGTCCCATGCTTTTTTGAATTCAGTTACTGTCCTCATCTCTACCACCTCCACTGGGAGACTATTCCACGGATCCACTACTCTTTCCGTAAAGAAATATTTCTGCATATCACTCCTGAATCTATCTCCCTTCACCCTCATCCCATGTCCCCTCGTCGCAGAACTTGCTTTCAATTGAAAGAGGCTCTCTCCCTGAACATTTATGCCACGGAGGTATTTAAACATCTCAATCATATCACCTCTATCCCGCCTTTCCTCTAAGGTGTACATATTAAGATCCTTAAGTCTGTCCTCATATGCTTTATAATGAAGACTACTAATCATCTTAGTAGCAACCCTCTGCACCGACTCCATCCTGTTCACATCCTTTTGAAGGTGCGGTCTCCAGAATTGCACACCATACTCCAAATGAGGTCGCACCAAAGACTTATACAGAGGCATTATCACCTCCTTTTTTCTGCTAGCCATTCCTCTCCGTATGCACCCAAGCATCCTTCTAGCTTTTGCCGTCGCCTTTTCTACCTGTATAGCTACTTTAAGATCATCGGACACAACTACGCCTAGGTCCCGCTCTTCTTTAGTGGACAAAAGTACTTCACCTCCTATGCTGTATTGCTCCCTTGGATTGCTGCAGCCCAAATGCATGACCTTACATTTTTTAACATTAAATCCCAGCTGCCAAATTCTAGACCATTCTTCAAGCTTAGCTAGATCCCTCCTCATGTTATCTACACCTTCCTGGGTGTCTACTTTATTGCAGATTTTGGTATCATCCGCAAAGAGGCAAACCTTACCAGACAGCCCTTCCGCTATATCACTAACAAATATGTTAAAAAGAATCGGACCAAGGACAGATCCCTGGGGCACACCACTGGTAACATCCTTCTCCTCAGAGTGAGCTCCATTTACTTGTACTCTTTGTCGCCTCCCACCCAACCAATTTCTAACCCAAGCAGTAACTTTAGGGTCCATCCCTAGGGTGCTCAGTTTGTTTATAAGTCGCCTGTGAGGAACAGTGTCAAAGGCTTTACTGAAATCTAAATACACCACATCTAGAGCTCTCCCTCGGTCCAACTCCCTGGTCACCCAGTCAAAGAAATCAATCAGATTTGTCTGACAAGACCTGCCTCTGGTGAATCCATGCTGCCTCGGATCCTGTAATCCGCTGGACTCCAGAAACCTCACTATTTTCTCTTTCAACAGCGTTTCCATTAATTTACTCACCACCGAAGTTAAACTAACCGGCCTGTAGTTTTCAACCACATCCTTACTTCCGCTTTTGTGTAAAGGCACCACATGAGCCTCTCTCCAGTCCTTTGGCACCACTCCCGACTCCAACGAGGCATTGAAAAGGTCAGTCAGTGGAGTTGCTAGAACGTCCCCAAGTTCCCTCAGTATTCTAGGGTGTATCCCATCCGGTCCCATCGCTTTGTCTACTTTAAGTTGAGCTAGTTTCTCACGAACACAGTCTTCTGAAAATTGTTCAAGATGTCCCTCGCTTCTGTTCTTATTTGTGGGTGTTTTCTGAGGTCCTGCTCCTGGTTCTTCATCCTTTATTGTTGATTCTGTGGCAGGAGCATGTGATATAGCCAAGACAAACAGTAGATCCTCCCTTTTATTTTGTTAACCCTTTGAAGGCCTACTTTAAAATTTTAATCCACATTCTGCAGCCGGGTTAGTTTTTGCATATTTCAGGAAAATTGTATTCAATATGTTCTAATAGTGATTTTCCTTCTGCTATGGTCATGTATTATATACCATTTGATAGGCATATTTAGTCAGAATTTTGGATCCCGAGAGTTTTGGGCTCGGCCTGGAAAGGGTCGTGATCTGTGGCATGGAGCCATAATTCTTTGAAACACATGTTTAAGTTTTGTTCAGTGAGGAAGTCATGAATCACTATCATCTTGAGGTCGATATCAAAAAGGATTTAGAAGCAATGTCTAGGAAGAATCTGAGACATCCAGAGCACAAAATCCAAAATCCAAGTGGCGTGGCAGCAGTGAAAGGAAGCACATACAGGTGGTATCTGAAATCACTCTGTCTCCGCCCTGAAAGATAAACATCCTAGTAACCAGTTCTGGCAATGGGCCCATGCAGATAGCAAGGCTGAGTATGTGCATGGGGGTAGGCCATTTCACAAATGTGGATGTCCCTGAATTGCCCACCCTCAGAAACAGGTATTTGGAGGTGCTGGCCGAGGTATTTCAGAATATGTTATGACACCTTCATGTCCCGGCCAGCCATTTCAGATCAAACATGCCGCAATGGGTGTTTAGTATGTTTGGAGTATGTATTTACATGCAAGTATCTTCAGCCAAGATATATTGGGCTCGATTTTCAAAGCCCTAGACACAAACTGCACATGTAAAAGCCAGCCTTACCCATGTAAAACCACTATAACTGTGTAAACCAGATTTTCAACAAGGCAACTTGAATTGGTGAGGCCCAACGACCCTCACAGTGCCAAGCGCCAAAGTTCGGGGGCAGAACGGGGGTGTGGCACTGTGAAATCTGCGTAAAGGGGATTTACGAAAGCCGTATGCACCATTGGACATCACTAACTGCGTAAGCCTAAGCGACGTATCTCCAGGAACAAGCAGAAATGTAGTCTTCACATATGGGTATTGTCGGTACCGACGGAGCCCGTGCGGGAACGCTCCCCAGCGTCCAATAGGAAAGCTTTTGGGAGCATCCCACAGCGCATGCATGCTGCCTTCCCACCTCTGTACCTCTCTCACTTCAGTTCTTCATTTTCCACGGAGCTGACAGGACACGGTACCCTGTCACCGCAGAAAATCTACCTTTATTTCTTGTTTTTTGTGGTCGCGTCTGCCTTCATTCGACGCCTACCGGTACTGCTGGTTCTCTTCTTCTTCTTTCTTTAAAAAAAAACCCATATTTTTCTTCAGGGATCTTTCCTATTTCTGGTGCTAGGTGCCATTTTGGGCACTAGGCCCCTTTTCCTTCAAGCATGAAGAAACCAGCTAGTGGATTCAAAAAATGCTTAAAATGTGGCGGTACCATCTCCATCACCGACACCCATGATTGGTGTCTAAAATGTTTGGGTCCTGAACATTGTATAACGGAGTGTCTCTCCTGCACGAGGATGACCAAGAGGGGCCGGCAGAATAGAGCTGCAAATCTCGGTACCCTTTTTGCCTCTGACACGATGTCAATTGCATCGACGTCTTCCAGGGCTTCATCTTCCTCCCATGGATCTCAGGTAACCAAAAGTAAAACTAGCCAGTCCTCGAAGGGAAAATCTCCTTCAAAGTATCGAGATGCCTCGGGCATTTTCCTCGAGGATACTTCACCGGCAAAACAGCCCCAGCAGGAGTCTTTGAGCTCCAAAGCATTAACGGGGCTCCAGGATGTTCCAGAGGCCTCGACATCTGCGGAACTACTGGTACCATGCTCTGGGGTCATGGCCGTATCCACCGGTACTGGTACCCAGGCATTGGCAGGAGCGATGGACCACAGAATCCTCACTATCGAATGCAGTCTAGCGGCCCTCTTAGCAGCCTCGGTACCGCTAAGACCACAACAGACTGTTCCACAGGTATTGGTACTGACATAGATACTGGTACCGACAGTTCCTGCTTCAACAGGACTGCTTCCCCCCATGCCAATGTCTGGTATCGGGGATCAGGAACCGAGACATTTCGGTACCGACTTCAAGTGGTACCGATACCATGCCTCACAGGAGCACCTGGTGATTGAGTCTTCCGATTCCGATGAGACTGACGATTCTACCAGTACCAGAGTGAATCTATTAGAAGATTCAACTCCCTCTCCTCAACGCATGATGTCTCCTCCAGAGGATATGTCCTTCCAGGACTTTATACGTGATTTAGCAAAGAGTCTTGCAATCATTGTGATTCCAGAAAAAGAACCTAGGGCAGAGGAATTAAGAATTCTATAATACCCTATGGCTCCCAAGGAAGTAGCTATGCTTCCCATTCACAAGATCTTACATGATCTGATGTTGAGAATGTGAGAAACTCCTTTAATGATATCTTTACATTCCCGACACCTTGACACTATGTACCAAGTGCCAAGTTGTCCTGGTTTTCAAAAAACTCAGTTACCACACCATTCAATGGTAGTGGAATCGGCCATGCGAAGAATCAAGAGTGCAAAAACACACTCTTCTAATCCTGCAGGCCGTGAATCCAGGACACTCGATGCCTTTGGCCGTCAATGTTTTCAATCCTCCATGCTGGGAGCCAGGATCAGTTCCTACATTCTGTATATGGGAATGTTCCTGGAAGAAGTCACAAAAGACTTAGAGGTCATTAGTCCTTCTGTCTCAGAGGAAAAAAGAGCAGACTACCTTATTCTGGTCAAAAATGCCCAGAATGTCTCTAATTTCATGAACCTTTGATTGTTTTGAATGTCTTAGCAGAACCTCTGCTATATCCATAGGAGCACATCGTATTGCTTGGCTTCAAGCATCAGACTTAGAACAGTGGGTGCAAGAAAAGCTGGGAAACATTCCTTGCACAGGAGAAAATCTCTTTGGCAAGGACTGGCAGGACGAGGCTAATCAGCTTGAATCTGACAATGCTACTTTGAACAGATTGTCAAAGGCTACAGCCAACCCAGCAAAAAAAAAAAAAATTCAAGAAACCTTTTTCAGTAAGAAAAAGAAGTCTTACCAATCTTACACCCATCAAACTCACTGTCCACTTCATGTGTCCCAAAAGGGACGACAACAGAACAGACAGCAGAGAAAGCCACAAGCTCAAAAAGCTCCACCGGCTCAACAGACCCAGCCACCTCAGGGTCTTTGACTTCCACCTAGAGAACCCTTGACCATTCCAGGCAGACTATGCCATTTTGCCAAAAGATGGCAACAAATAACATCAGAAAATTAGACTCTGCCCATTGTAAGATTGGGGTACAAGCTTCATTTCCTCAACTTGCCCCCACCTACAATTCTGAAACAGTTCAATTCTCAAGGCCCTGCCATCAACCTTGTGGCAGGAGGTCACGTCACTTCTAGCTCAAGGAGCAATCGAAGAAGTGCCCATACCCCAACAGGGGACAGGGTTCTACTCCCCCTATTTTCTTATTCCAAAGAAGAAAGGGGGACACAGACCTATACTAGACCTCAGAGAATTAAACAAGTATTTGTTCTGAGAAAAGTTCAAGATGATCTCCCTCGGAACACTTTTACCATACCTTCAAAGTCAGGACTGGCTATGTTCTCTAGATCTAACAGATGCGTACACACATATTCTCATCCACTCAGATCACAGGAAGTTCCTTCGATTCATAGTCTAAGGAAGACACTTCCAGTACAGAGCTCTTCCCTTCGGACTAGCCTCTGCTCCAAGAGTCTTCACAAAATGCATGGCAGTGGTAGCAGCATTTATGAGGACTCTAGGAATATTCATCTTCCCTTACTTAGATGATTGGCTCATTCGAGCATCGACAGATCCAGAGGCCAGCTTCGCTCTCTCTCGAGCAATGAGAATTCTTCAATACTTGGGGCTGGTCATAAACCTCCCAAAATCTCATCTCACCCCCTTTCAATCTCTAGAATTCATAGGGGCTCGTCTAGACACACGGAAGTCAAGGGCTTTCCTGCCCCAGCCACGCTGTCTACGTATAATACAACTGGCATCTCAAACATCTATGAAGGTATTACTTACTGCTCGGGAGATGCTTCAACTGCTGGGACACATGGCATCCACTGTCCATGTGGTTCCCTATGCTCGCCTCCACATGTGAGCAGCCTTTCCTCTCAGTGGTCCTTTTTTCTCAGTGGTCACAAGCCTCGGGTCGACTCACAGACAAAATCAGAACTACCACACATCTGATTTCATCCCTGCAATGGTGGAAATCCCTGGAAAACCTCCTTGTAGGCTCTCCTTTCCAGCAGCCTCTATGCCAAACCACTCTGATGAAAGATGCATCCAAGATGGTTTGGGGGGCCCACTTGCACGATCTTTCCACTCAGGCTCTTTGGACCTCACAGGAGGTTTCCCTTCACATAAACCTCCTAGAGTTGAGAGCCATTTTCAATGCTATTCAAGTCTTTCAGGGCCATCTCAGCAACAAAACAGTTCTGGTCCAAACCGACAATCAGGTAGCTATGTTCTATGTGAACAAGCAAGGTGGAACAGGCTCTCTGTCGCTATGCAACGAAGCTTTGCGAATATTGGCCCTTGCTAGAGAGTTACAAATTCACCTGTTTGTGGTATACCTTCCAGGTATTCAAAACTATTGGGCAGACAAACTCAGTCGAATGCTGCTGCCACACGAGTGGTCCCTCCACTAAGACCAGCTTGCTCAAGTGTTTCGAATCTGGGGAATACCAGATAGAGACCTCTTTGCAGGTCCACAGAATGCCAAACTTCCCTGATTCTGTTCCAGAATTCGGGCTCAAAACTGTCAGGCAAGAGATGTGTTCCTACTCCACTGGGGATAGGACTTCCTCTATGCCTTCCCACCCATTCCCCTCATTCCCAAGACTTTATTCAAACTTCAGAGAGACAGAGGTCATATGATACTCATAGCTCTACTTTGGCCACATCAAGCGTGGTACCCCTTTCTTCTGCGTCTCTCTCAAACCACTCCTCTGGAGATGGGGAATGCTCAGGATCTCCTGTCGCAGGAGGATGGATCCCTACTGCATCCCATTCCCCAGGCCCTATATCTCAGGGTCTGGTTACTGAAAGCCTAGAATTCCAGAATACTAATCTTTATCAACAAGTGAAGGATATCCTCCCGGCTTCCAGAAAACTTTCCACAAGACGTTCTTACACTTTTAAGTGGAAAAGGTTCTCTGTCTGGTGTTCACAAAAGGGACTTGACCCGCTTTTAGTACCCGTAGAGTTGCTACTAGAGTATCTTCTACAATTATCAACATCTGGCCTAAAGACCAATTCAGTGAGGGTCCATCTCGGTGCTAGTGCCGCTTTTCATAAACCTTTCGATGGACAACCCATTTCCTCTCATCCACTTATATCAAGATTTATGAGAGGCCTACGCTTAACAAAACCTCCCATTAAACCACCACCAGTGGCATGGGACCTAAATCTTGTTCTTGGTCAGCTTATGAAACCGCCCTTTGAACCCTTAGCCACTTCAGACCTAAAGTTTCTTTCATGGAAAGTTATTTTCCTAATTGCTGTCACTTCTGCGAGACGCATTAGTGAATTACAGACGTTAGTAGCTGACCCTCCTTATACAAGGTTTCACCATGATAAAGTAGTCCTCAGGACTCATCCTCACTTTCTGCCAAAGGTGGTTTCTCCTTTTCTTTTAAACCAGTCGGTTTATCTTCCTATATTCTTTCCTAGGCCTCACGCCTCCAGTGCAGAAAGGAATCTTCACACTTTGGATTGTAAAAGAGCCTTAGCTTTTTATCTCCAAAGAACTAAGCCACATAGAAAATCTTCTCAGCTTTTTGTGGCTTTTGACTCTAGTCATTTGGGACTTCCAGTTTCCAAAAGAACTCTGTCAAATTGGATTGCAGACTGCATATCCTACACATATCAGAGTAAGGGACTTTCTCTCGAAGGCCATGTCACGGCTTACAAGGTGAGAGCAATGGCAGCCTCAACGGCTAACCTTCGTTCTGTCTCTATTGATGACATCTGCAAAGCAGCCACTTGGGCTTCGGTACACACCTTCACAGCCCACTATTGCTTAGACAAGGACTCCCGTCGGGATGCCTCGTTTGGCCAGGCTGTTCTCCAACATCTCTTCCATACTTAATTCAACTCCTACCCACCATGCACAGTTTGAATGCCAGAGGTCCATGGGAGGAAGCATGACCCATCTCACCTGGGTTCGCAGCTTTCTGGGGTCACCCCTTGGCATCTTTCAGCTGGAGAGTCCCCATATGTGAAGACTACATTCCTGCTTGCTCCTGGAGATAGCTTAGTTACTCACCTGTAACAGGTGATCTCCGAGAACAGCAGGAATTTATTCTTCACATCCCACCCACCTCCCCTAGGAGTTGTCTTTATCTCTCTCTTTCTCTACTTCTCTTCTTTGGTCTCAGCTATAAACTCAACTGAAATGAGAGAGGTATAGAGGCGGGAAGGCAGCACGCATGTGCTGTGGGATGCTCCCAAAAGCTTTCCTATTGGATTCTGGGGAGCGTTCCCAAGTGGGCTCTGTCATTACCAATGATACCCATATGTGAAGACTAAATTCCTGCTGTTCCCGGAGATCACCTGTTACAGGTGAGTAACTGTGCTTTCCTGGAACATACGACTGCTGATGGTGAGTGGTGAACACGTGTAGTGGCATTACAGTGCATAGTAGAATGAGGGGAACATGTGGAGGCCTGTACCCAAACTGCAGAGGAAGAGTGTTGCTGGACCACGAGAGACACCATGTGGGCCATGCACATGTTGTTCCAGAGGTAGACGCGCCCATTGTGCCCAGGCACAGCAGAGGATGCAGCAGGCAGTGCATATCCATCAGCAGGCTGTAGCCAGCACCTGAGACACAGGCACCATGCTCCACATGTACACAGGCCCAGGGTTCATGCAGTTGATGGAGGAGGAGGTCTACCAGAAATACAGACTGGATGGGGCAATGATTACTGAGGTGTGCAACATACTCAGTGTGGACCTGGAGCCTTCCACATCCAGAAGCCAGGCCCTGCCAGTGGCTATGACAGTGACCACTGCCTTTGGATATCTGGCAACTGGCAGCTTCCAGCATGTAATAGGGGCAACTGTCGGAATTGCACAATTAACTGTCAGCCACTGCATAAGTACCTTCACCAGGTCCCTGCTGCAGAGAATGCGCCACCTCATAGCCTTCCCCTGGACACAGCAGATGCAGTAGGAGACAATGAAGGTGTTCTAGAATATTGCTTGATTCTCATTGATGCTGGAAAGCATAGACTGCACCCACATTGCACTGCAGAACATACCTGAACAGGCATGGTTACACATCAATGAACATACAGGTCATTGTGGATGTCAACATGACTATCACTGATGAGTGTTCCTGTACTTGGGGTCCTGCCACAATGAATTTGTCCTCACCCAGTCTGGGACAGACAGCAGCCAGTGGTCAGCTCGGAGATGCATGGCTGCTAGGTGAGTGGGCACATGTGTGAGCCCCAGGACAGCCCCAGGACAAACCAGAACAAACTACATATGACCAGACATATGTAAATTGTCGGATGTTTTCTGTTTAATGTAAACCGCGCTGATGTCTAAGAGTGCGGTATATAAGAATTGTTAATAAATAAAATAAATAAACCATGTAGTGTCACTGGTCTCCTCCTCCCCATCACTACTGGAGGTTCAGGTCAGCTATGCCTGCACTGAACCGCTGCTCCTAGGTGGTGCCTGTGGTGGGCCAGCAGTGTCCGGGGCCTCTGTGGAATTGGCTGTGGGGGGAAGAAGGAGGGGGATAGTGGTCCACACAGGCATGGTCCTGGGGTGGGATTGGTATACCTCCAGGGGGCCCACACATGCATTGTGCAATCCACCTTTGGGCAGGGGGACATGTCACTGCACAGTGCCCACTGCATTCTGCCCCCTTTGCCCACCTCCAGCCAACTCTGTCCACTCCTCACATGCCCAGCTGTGGCTTGCTGGCCCCCCTGGATGGTGGGCACCCACAGGCAATAGTGTGGGCAGGTGCACAATATGCAGCTGGGACCATTGTTAGTGGTGTGTGCCTCTGTACTGCCCATCCGTGCCATGCCCCAGCCATGTGTCTGTGCACCTGCATGTATTGGTGCCGGCTGGTGCACTCAGGGGATAGTGGCACCAGGGGATGGCATGGCTGCCTCACGCACATTCCCATCATTGCATACAGAGATGGTCTGCCTGCACCTGTCCAGCAGCCATGGCTGCCACCCCCTGCATCTGCTGGACTTCACTGTGTACCCCACTGACCTTCCTTGGCTGCCAGCTGTTCCCTGATACGCTGCGGCTGGTTCTGTTGCTTCTGGCGCAGTGACCAATAGTGGCACTTCAGGACCTCAAGGGTTCATCACACGCCATATTCTCTGTGGGAGAGAGTGGGTGGGAACACACATTAACTCATTTGTGTGCTTCCATATTGTCTGGTGCGCATACTTGTATCCTGCCTCAGCCTGATGCCTCGACCTGGTGGCCTGCCCATCCTGGGAGCAGTGGGATACCCATGGGTAGCAGGTGTGGGGTTCATGTGATGGTACACCTCTGGCATCTATGACCAGATTCCTACCATGGACCTTTGACACGTGCCCCGTGCAACCACCAACAGTGACATCCGGGTGACTCAGTCACCTGTGTCACCACTCTGGTCCCTTCGGCCACCTCTGCAGTCATCCCCCCCTTCCCTTGCTCCCATCTGTTGCACACTGGCTTGCCTTGGCACCATAGTACATGGTTATGGGCCATGTGTAGCCTTGACTATGGGCACATGTCATGCCGGGGGCATCCACTGCCTCAGGGGCCACTTCACTGTATGGTTTGTTAGACACTGTGCAGGACAGGGTGTCGTGGTTTGTGCATGCTCACTAGGACACATCTGTCAGGTTCTATGGCTTCAGATCATTGACATGCTGCCACAGCCAGACAGGGGATAGTGGGCGGTGGTGGCAGATCCACTTGCAGAGCCAGACAGCACATATGTGGATTCTTCACTGCCCCCCCTTAGACTGCTGGGCCAGGGTCATAGAGGCTGGGGGGTGGGGCATGTGTCTAGGGTGTCTGCACTAGCCATCGGGGTCCCCTGGGGTGGGCAGCCTGACCACAGCTCTCCATGCACCGGGCATTACCATTGCTGTGCGTGCCCTGTGGTATTGCTGCCAACCACCACCAGGGAGTGCAGTGACCTCCCCGTCTGCTGTGTCTGCTCCAGCCAGCCAGGGATGGCACCTGTACCAATGTATGGCCCATCCCCCCACTGACACCTACTGTGCAAACATTGGGGCTGCCACCCAGCATGTGGCTTGGTACCACAGCCCTGTTTCCCTGTGCAGACACACAGCTGTGCCTTTCAGGGTGTGTATGGCCTAGCATTGTGCTCAGCCCCCGTCCCTGTCCATTCAGTCCTCTTACCTGCACAGGTGGAGTTGGATGGCTCTCCATATAACCATGGCCAGAAACAGGTTCGGCTACCAGTCCCCATGGCATATAGCTCCCCCTCGTACCACAGCACAGATCAGACAAGGGTCTCAGACTCATCAGGACTGAAATTCACTGTCCTCTTCACCACCATGCTGCTGGTGTCTATCCACCCAGCCACAGTGGGCTTTTGCACAGGCAGCCCGTAGGGTCTGCGTGACAGTGTCATCGATGCATAGGTATGCTGGATGGGTAATACACAGATTCATGCATACTTGCCATCCCACTTCTCTGGCCTCTAGTTTGGATGCATACACAGGTATTGCAGGCCAACCTTAGATGCCAAGCATGGGTTCCGGACCCTGCACCAACCAATCTATGCCACACTGGGTGCCTGCCGCTGTTCTCGGTTTGTGCCACATTCTCTACAACACCTCCAGAATTGTAAACGTCGTGACCTTGACATCTTCAATTCTGATCTCCGCGTGTGTGCAGATTTGTGCACGTAGTGCCAGTACACACACAGGTTTAGGCTGACATAAAAATGGGGTTGGTCCTTAGGAGCCACTTATGCTATTTCATAAGTATGTGCATAAGTTTGCATGAGAAAAATACTCATATAAACTGCAGGTGCAAATCATTTATTTAGTCAGTTTTGTATACCATCTTATCCTTCAATCAAACTGGTTAACACAGATTGTAGGGATACATTTAACAGGAAAGGGGGTCAGACATACAAATATCACACTATCTACATTTAGTTCTCATCTGAGTGTACTTTTCCCTGAGGGAAGATGTGTCCCTTTGAAAACTGGCATAAGATCTGTGAGTAAAATGCACCCATGTACTTTGCACTTACTGTATGTGCTATATCTGAAAATTGTCCCCCAATATACAGTGTTGTTGCCGTGGAAGTCAGACAAGGAATTATTGTGTTCTTATCACCAGAGTTGCTTTTTGTTTTTCCTATTGGCAGGTTATTTGGTTTATAGTGCCTCCTATGATGACTTTATAAGGAATAAATGGTCAACACGGACTACAGGGGCTACAAATTTTCCCATTGAGAACCTGAAGCCAAACACGAGGTAATTATTTCTTATGAAATTGATTGATATAAATATTTTAGACATGAGTTATCCTAATGCTTTAAATCTAAAACTATTAAGGCAAACTTCTTCTGAATAAGTCCATTACAATTTTGCTGAGGTGCTAGGTTCAACTAGAATTTTAATTGTGTCAAATTATTTTCACACATCTAAATTCAAAGTAAAAAGTAGTACATATTTTTATTTGCTTGGGTGCTAATCATTAGGTTTACTACTGATGTGGAAAATTAGTGATATTCAGATCTCACACATGCAATGAAAAGTACAAAAAATGGTACTTGTGTTACTATAGAAGGCAAGCATTTATTAAACACCTCCTTCATACACCAGACTCAATATAAAATGAATCATCCAATCCACCAATTTCCCCTTCCCTATCCAGTCATCCAAAAAAAGGACCCCATCCTTGTTTCCCTCTGTTGCTTGCACACCACTCTAATCCAGAATAACAAAGAAGAACCCCAGTCTTCCACCTGCACGATCAACAAGATAAAAACCAGCCCATCAGCCCTATTCCTCCTCAGGAAATTAATGTCAAGCCAGCAAGTGGACACAGCCTTAGCTCCTAGTGGTCAGCACCCAACAGTGCTTTGACTCTGCTCAGCAAGGCCCCAAGTTCAAGACTGTTACAGATGGGGCCAGAGCAGGGGCAGTTCTATAATGAGGCCGAGTGAGGCGGTGGCCTCAGGCAGCAACTTTTTGGGGGCGGCAAAAATTGCCCCCAAAAAGACCGCCTCACTTAGCCTTCAAAATAAAAAAAAATTATAAAATGGTCACAGAAGCTGCTGCAGCGGCAGCATGAAGTGCCTTGTGGCCCCCTACCTCCCCGGAAGAGCCCTGCCTTCTATTTCCCCCATGCCACACCGGCTCAGCTTTACAGAGACGCGAAGGGAGTGTTTTCCTTTCCCACGGCTCTGTTAAAGTTGAACCTACCAGTGCTGATGGGAAACAGGCATTTCCCGTCTCATGCAGGAAATGCCTGTTTCTCATCAGCGCCGGTGGGCTCAGTCCCTTCGCGGCTCTGCAAAGCTGAGCCAGCGCAGGGGAAATAGAAGGCAGGGCTCTTCCGGGGTGGTGGGGAGCCGTGGGGCACTTCATTCTGCTGCTGCCACTTCTGCGGCGGCAGCTTCTGTGACCGTTTTTTTTATTTTATTTTATTTTGAAGGCCGAGTGAGGCAGTTTTTCTGGGGACAATTTTTGCCGCTAATTTTTGCCTCTTTTTTTTTTTCTTCAATTTCCCTTCAGAAGGTCAGGCTGGGACTGGGGGGAGGGGGTAGCACTGGAAATAGTAATGGGCTGAAGGGGGGAGGGCTAGGACTGTAAATGGGCTGATGAAGGGGGATCAAACTGTAAATGGGCTGATGGGGGGGGTTAGAACTGGAAATGGGCTGATGGGGGGGTTAAGAATGGAAATAGGTTGATCGGGAGGGGGCTAGGACTGGTAATGGGCTGATTGGTGGGGTTAGACATGGAAATGGACTGATTAGGGGGCTAGGACTGGAAATGGACTTATTGGGGCGGTAGGACTGGTAATGGGCTGATGGGGGGCTAGGACTGGAGTGGGCTGATAAGGGGGATAGGACTGGAAATGGACTGGGACTGGAAATGGGCTAATGGGGGAGGGGAGGAGAGTGCTGCTGGCCCTGGAAAAAACTAGGGGCTAGGACTACAAATGGGCTGATGCAGGGGGATGGGAGGATAGGACTGGAAGGAGACGGATACTGAGATGGTCTGCCATCAGAAGGAGGGGGCAGGAAGGGAGCTGACACGGAGGAAGGAGGGGGCTGGAGAGGAGCTTATATGGCGGGGGAAGAAGGGGGCTGGAATGGAGCTGACACCTGGGATGTACTGAAGGGGGACTAGAAGGGAGCTGACACGGGGATGGGAGTGGTAGATGGCTGGGTAATGGGGAGGAGGCTGGAAGGAAGCTGACATGTGAGAATGGCACTGGAAGGAGGATGGACAGAAGTTAGGGCAGTTGGAAGGGAGTTGACTGGGGGGGGTGGCACTGAGAGTGGACGTGAGATGATGCCTGGGATGGTATTTAGACTAGAAGGGGCTGGACAGTGGGGAAGGAGGGGGACTGGAAGGGAATGGACACCAGTGGCAGTCATGGGAATGCAAGGCAATTGACATTGGAAGATACTGGGCGGGGAGAACTGGAAAGGGGGCTGATACTGGGGAGGGTTACTGGAATTGGAAATGGGCTGATGGAAGGAAGTGAAGAAAACAAAAGAAGAGATAAGAAATGGCAGATGGACCATAGACCACAGAAAGAGAACTAAGAGAATACATGAAAGCAGAAGCCTCAGATCGGGACCGGCATGATCAAAGAATAAAATGGACAGACAACAAAGGTAGAAAAAATAATTTTATTTCATTTTAGTGATTGGACTTTGTGCTATCTTTATATTTTACACAGTATGGGGGAACAGCATCTCTTATTTATCTGATGTTGCATGCAGAGTCTGGCTTCTTGGGGTTTCAATTTAAAATTTGTCTGCATATTTTTATTTTTACTTTAGATTGTGGTTACTTATTCTTTACTTGGTGAGAGTCTGTGTTCTGAGTGTGTGACTGAGCTCAGATGTTCTGTTAACATGGAGTTTGTACATAAAGATCTATATTGTACTGTAATAATTTGACTTGTTCAGCTTTTCAAATAGGTGTATGGATTTTCCAGGGCCCACTGAAGTATTTACAGTGACCTTTTTTTAGATGGGCTCCTTATATGAGTTTTGGAAGTTGGTGCTGATATGGTATGGTATGGTTGGTGTGCTCTTTGTTGTAGGGTTTTGTATTAGTTCACAATATGCCTGGTACTGGAGAATGTCTGTTGTTGTTGTTGTTGTTGTTGTTAGTGAGATGATCAGAATCAGATTTTTTATTTTTTTAAGATATTGAGTTCTGTGGGTGAATGTCCTGGTTCTGCTCTGCACCCACTGTGGATGCAAAATAAATGTTGAAAAAGAAAAAGCAAGAACCATAACGCAGTTTATAACAACAAAATAAAAATGAGTTATAATTTAGTTTTATAAACTGTGCTGTTGGTTCTCGCTCTCCTTTAGTTCCTTGGTATGCAAACATCTTGCATTTCCTATATATAATCTAATTGGCTTTTTGGTTTGGTTTAGTCCCTGATTGGAGTTCTGAAAAAGCCCCACCCCCTCTACAGGGGTGGGGGGGGGGGGTGCCATCTCATCCTTCGTCTCAGGCAGCAGATTGCCATGAGTCACCCCTGGGCCAGAGCATTGTTGAACTAGGCCAGTAAGAGGTAATGTTGCATCACCCTGGGAACTTCTTTTATTGCTGACTGGCAGGTGGGAGGGGGTGAACGGAATGAAGAGATTTTTCTTTTCAATTCTAGCTCGGGAGTGGGCATGTATCCACCCCCAGTAAGAAACGCTAGCGTGCCATATTAGTGCACTAGCAATTTACTACTATCCCCTGACATAAGCTGTATTTAAAATGTGAAAATATGCTTTAAAAATTTAGTTTCTGCTCTTGGACCCATTGTACATAGCATACCAATGACCAGCGAGGTACATTTGCATGGTATGTTCCTGTTCAGCATATAAATCGCAGCATACAACATTCCAGCTTAGCCTTAAAGGATTTTAATGCTCCAAGTGCAAGAGAAAATGAGACCAGGAAATTTCATATCACAGGGACTGTCGGTCAGTCTTTCACGGAATTCCTACAGTTTGCCACATGTTTTATTGCTCAACTTACAATTTATTTAAATAATGTATCTTTTATGCATCTAAAATTAAATTTAAAATATAGAATGCTTCCTACAGGCAACTGGACCCAAGACAGTTTCCATGTTTCATACTGAACTGCTTCAGGGGTTCCTGACCGTCTTGCACACAGCTGCTATCCACTGCAACTCTTATTATATGGCAACGCAGCACATTAACATGTTACTGGCTGGCGTGTTAGGTAAACACTGCTCATTTTTCTGCAAGTTTGGGGACCTCTTTACACAGCATGTTATCACTGAGTATATCAGTCCCACAAAATGGGATCTAATTGGATCATACGATTTATACACCATTAGTGCTGATGAAATAGCTAAATAGATCGGTCTGTAAATTTGAGGCTATTGCCACAGGCTGTGTTTTCAAGATACTGCTTAGTATACAGAGGCCATGGCTTCTTTTTATCTAATGGTAAAGCAGCACAATGACCAGCTAAGGTGCTAGAGTACTGCAAATAGCAAGACTTGTAAACGTGCAGAGAAAGGCGGTAAAACCATGAAACAGGTTAGAGCTCTTCTGCTGGAAGAAGAGACTTGGAAGGAATATGAAGCAGAATCATGCGTGGCGTGGAGAATAACTGTTGGCAGATTTAAAAGAGATTTTAGAAAGTGAGTGATCTTTTGGCAATACATAATAAAGTTATGGAATTTGTTGACCAAGAATGTAGTCAAGGCTAGCAGTTTAGTGGGATTTGAACCTTGGCTTTCTCACTTCTCAGCCTGTTGCTCTAAACTTTAAGCTATTTCTCCCCTTACTTATTGGCCAGAGAGAATTCAGCGTTTCCACTGCTTGTTTCAGGAAGTGAGCAGTATGCACAGAACCGTCCTATTATGATCTGCTGGATATTTACAAGTCGACTCCCATTGGAGACAGGATGCAGCGCTCTGTGGACCGCTGATCTAACCCAGCATTGCATTTGTTACATTCTTATCTCATAAGTGTTCTTTATTGCTGCTTTTTGGCTCACAAAACAAATTGTTCTTTAATAGCTAGAGAATAATATATGGATCAGACAAGATTTGGCAAAAAAGTATAAGCATACCATTTTGACCTGGAGAAAGGCAGTATATAAATCCAGCTAAATAAATAAATAAGGAAAACCACAGATAAACATAAAGGGCAATGTTATAAGAGGGTGCCTAGGCCATCAAGTCACATAGATGCATATGTTAGCAGAATCATCCCTACCATTAGGCAGACTAGGGGAGTCATTCTGACCCACGAATAGCAGGGTTGGACGTCCAGGATGGATGTCCCAACCCCCAAACGGACCATGGACACAATTCTGGAGTCAGCCCTCTGTGCACATAAAGAAGGTTTGTGCAGGGAGAGTTGGACGGGGGCAAGAGGGGAAGTGTTGGAGGTGGAGAGTGGGCAGAGTGGAGGCGGGCCCACAACCCCAGACATACAGGGCCAGTTCAGATCCGGGGAGGCCAAGATGAACAGGGGGCTTATTCCACCTTGGAGGTCGAATAAGTCCTCCTGAAGATGGTGATCGGCACCAGCAGACCCCCACAACAAGGTGAGCAGAAGCAGGAGGTTCCCCTCTGCCCGATCCTGGCCCTGGAAGGCCCATACGGGGGTCAGGCAGCAGGGAAACACTGTTTTTCAGAGATGCAGGGAATCAGGGCTCCTGCTGGGCATCCCGGTGCCATGGTGACAGGATGCCACAGCCGACAGGAGCATAGGGAGGGCTGGCCATGTAGGACGAAGGACCTCTCCCACCTGACCCCCCACCATCTCCACAAGGGATTATCCTGCAAACATCTTGAAGACAAATCTCCTATTAGTCAAGGTGTCCACCCTGTTAGCACAGGGGGGCATCGAAAGAGTTCCACACATCCAGGAGGGCAGGGGTTTCTGCTCTCCTTACTTTCTTATCCCCAAGAAGACAGGAGGGTTCAGGCCCATTCTAGATCTGAGGAATTGAATTCCTCATTCAAGAAAAATTCAAAATGATTTCCTCGGTACACCTCTGCCATACCTTCAGAAGAACAACTGGTTATGTTCTTTAGACCTCAAGGAGGCATACACACATTTGTTGATCCTCCTCAACACAGTATCTGTGTTTTTGGTTCCAGCAAATCCCTACCAATACTGGGTGCTCCCCTTTGGGTTAGCCTCCTCCCCCTGAGTGTTCACAAAAAACATGTCAGTGGTTGCCGCCTACCTTCGTACTTTGGGGATCTTCATCTTCCCTTACTTAGATGACTGGCTAATCAGGGGAGAATCCCCACAAGAGGTAAAACTATCTTTTCATTGCACCATCACTGTGCTCCAAGATCTGGGATTCAGCCTAAACTCCCAAAAATCGGACCTGGTTCCATCCTAGCAACTCAAATTTATTGGAGCACTTCTGGACACTCGTCAGACCCGAGCTTTCCTTCCACAGGATCGCTCTGCCTGCCTCATCCAGCTAGCCAATAGATAAAGGATCACAGTGCCATGACAGCATGAAATATGCTGCATCTTCTGGCCTCCATAGTCCTGTTGTCCTCTATGCTCACCTGCATATGCGGCAAGCCAAAGGACTCTGTCATCTCAATGAACACAAGCAACTGGGCTTCTCTCAGACAATATCTGCATCACCCCTCCACTTGTCAACTCCCTTCAGTGGTGGTGTTCACCTCAAAACCTACTCAGAGAGTCACCTTTTCAGATGCCTCCACCTCAGTGCACCTTGTCAACAGTTGCTTCCAAACTCAGGTAGGAAGCACTCTAGATAGTCTCACCATGAAGGGGCAATGAACACTACAGGAATCTCAGTTGCAGATTAACCTCCTGGAGCTACGTGCTCTCAAAAATGCCTTTTGGGGTTTTCAACCGCAACTTTCGGGCAAACAAGTCTTAGTCCGAATGGACAACCAAGTGGCCATGTTCTATGTGTAGAAGCAGGGGGAAATGGGTTCCTATCCCTCTGCCTGGAAGCCCTTCATCTCTGGTTCTTCGCCATTGCACACAACATCCATCTCAGGGTGGTATGTCTCCCGGGCAAACTCATTCACCTTGCAGACAGATACGGCCATATCCTACATCCACACAAGTAGACTTTAAATTGGGAAATGGCATCTTGGATCTTCCACATGTGGGAGATGCCTAGAATAGATCTATTTGCCATCCAAGAGAATGCACAATTTCCACTGTTTTGCTTGAGGCTTTCCTCCCGGCACAGCAAGGTAATGGATGCCTTCCTTCTCCATTGAGGAAAGCACCTACTTTATGCATTCCCACCCATCCCCTTAATACCCAAGACCCTGTTTAAGCTGCAGACCAACAGGGGCTCCACAATCCTAATAGTCCCTTACTGGTCATGTCTGCTGACTCGTCTGGTGCAGACTCCACCTCTCAGCCTGGGACATGCACTCATTCTCCTCTTTCAGGATCTTGGAGCACTGCTCCATCACAATCCACATGCCTTCTGTCTCACGGTGTGGCTGCTGAAAGCATAGTCTTTGCAGACCTTGACCTTCCACAACAGGTCAAGGACATCCTACTTGCATCTCACTCTTTGGTGTACCCCGAAACATATTGACCCCTCTGCCTGCCTGGTGGAATTCCTTTTACAATATCTCCTCCACTTGTCCTCGGCAAGTCTCAAAACTAACTCAGAGTTCATCTGTGCCATCTCAGCCTATCATAAGCCGGTGGACAAGCATCCTATTTCTTCGCAACGATTTATGCCGGGTCTTCTGCTTAAGGAAAAAAGGGACTGTAGAGCTTAATGGTTTGTATGAAAGGACAAACTGGATAGACCGTATGGTCTTTATCTGCCATCATGTTCCTATGTTTCTATTTGTATCTTCCGTTGTGCTCTCTAGTAAACAAGGCTGCTCAATGCAATGCACAATCCTAAACCAAAGAACATAGACTCAAAAACAAAAACCATCTTATAGTCATGTATCTGTTGGGATCTTTCTTAAAAGTTTCCTGTCTGGACAACATCACTTCATCAGTTTTCATTCTTTAACCTCACAGACAACAAGGGACTGCAGAAGAATCAGTAATGGCAGCAAAGTAAAATGCAGAGGACTCATTTCACATACAAAGTACCCATTCAAAGTTGCCCACACATCTTTCTACATCAAAGTGCCCACACTAACCTGCCTTCCCTGTGTCATAGACCGTGGCTTTGAAGATAAATCATTCCACTCAAGGGATCCTTGGTGACCAATAACAGCCTTGTTCACAGCAAACTAAAGACTGTTGTTTTCAGATAGCAGAAAAGTCATACCAATTTCTGACTGTGTTACACTTTCCAGAACACTGTTGACTTTGTTCTTGTGAGGCTCAACTTCTGTTAAAGAATGCAGAATGGAACTATGTCAGGAGCAGACGTTATAAGGAGGATAATAACTTAGCTATCATGGTGATGCCGTGCAAAGCTGTGAGCAATTTTAGAGAGAAGTCTGCACTAGAAAATATTCAAAGTTGTACATTTGTGGCCAGGGAACATATAACTGCACTATCAGTATATTTTTAAATCTTATACAGATAGTATGGAACTGAAAATCTCTCTGAATGGCCTGTTACTATGTATAGAAAAGGGGGACTGGTTTGCGGCAGAACAAGGGCAGACTGAACAATTATCTAAGTAGTGATAATATTCAACCAGTATCCAGGTAACTTAAACATTTAGGGCCCAGTATTCATTTGGGCAGATTATGCGCTGCGACGGCACATAGCCCGACCCGCCATCCTTAACCCCGGATATTCAATGCCAGGGGAATGGCATTGAATATCCGTGGTCGCTGCACAAGCCCCGGAGCCACCGAGGCTAACCGGGGAGCAGCGATATTGCACCACTACCTAGTTAGCATCTGCGGCTACAACTAGGTGAGTCAAAAGCTTGACTAGTTTTAGCCACGGACTGCTAACCGGGTAGCGATGCAATATCGCCGCTACCCAGCTATCGGTACTCTCCGCCTCCGCTCCGCCCCAGAATGCTCCCAACATGCCTCGATGCTAACTGGATAGCATCGGGGTGTGTAGGGGATATAGACAAGGATATTCAACAGCACCAACCATGTAGGTGCCGTTGAATATTCCCGTTAAAGGCATTTACATGGTTTACTAGGCTGTAAACCATGTAAATGCCTTTCGAATATTGGGCCCTTAGTGTAAGCTTGCTTAATAGAATGAGGTGACTGTCCCTGGGGGAACCGTACCCAGGTAAATCTCTGACTTCCAGCAATAGGCATCAGATTCTATTCAGCTGACAGCTCGCCTTAGCCTGCTCTACACCTGCTATTTCTCTTCTGAGGCCATCTTGTTCCTACCTAGCATCTGTATATGTGGAAAATTGCAAGAGGATCTTGATAAATTGGAAGACTGGGCATCAAAATGGCAGATGAAATTTAATGTGGACAAGTGCAAAGTTATGCACCTAGGGAAGAACAACCCAAACTATGGTTACACGATGCAAGGTTCCACATTAGGAACCACCACCCAGGAAAAAGATTTAGGCGTCATTGTGGATAACATGTTAAAACCCTTGGCCCAGTGTGCAGCGGCAGCCAAGAGAGCAAATAGAATGCTAGGTATCATAAGGAAAGGAATGGAAAATAAAACAAAATATATTATAATGCCTCTATATCATTCCATGGTGAGACCGCACCTTGAATATTGTGTGCAATTCTGGTCGCCGTATCTTAAAAAGGATATAGCGTTATTAGAAAAGGTTCAGAGAAGAGCCACCAAAATGGTAAAGGGGATGGAAAGATACTCCTATGAAGAAAGGCTAAAAAGGTTAGGGCTCTTTAACCTGGAAAAGAGACGGCTGAGGGGAGATATGATAGAAGTCTATAAATTAATGAACCGAGTGGAACGGGTAAACATAGATCGATTGTTTACGTTATCAGAATATAGAAAGACTAGGGGATATGCAATGAAATAACAGGGTAAACTATTTAAGACTAACAAAAGAAAATATTTTTTCACTCAACGTGTAATCAAACTCGGGAATTTGTTACCGGAGGATATATAGTAAAGGCTGTTAGTGCAGCTGGGTTTAAAAAAAGTTTGGACAAGTTCCTGGAGGAAAGGTCCATAAACCATTATTAAGAAGGGACCCAGGATATCAATGCTTGACCCAGTACAATCATTGCAGAACCTGTGTCTTTTGGGGAAACTGCTAGGTACGTATGACCTAGATTGGCCACTGTTGGAAACAGGATACTGGGCTTGATGGACCTTGGTCTGACCCAGTATGGCATATCTTATGTTCTTATATAAGCCCAATTGTATTTAGACCTCTTGACCAGAGCTTAGTCTGCACCTCTTCTGTGTTACATAGTGCTTTGGCTCCCTTGTTGTGTTTCTGCTCTGCAGAAGCCTTCTCAGTTTTGTATTAGGTTCCTGCTGTATTCTAGCCTTGCATCCTTTCAGAATCTTCTTGGTGAGTGTGTCGTCTGTGCTCTCCATCCTCTTTCTGGGTTTTCCTGTCTTCTGGCACCTTATCCTGGGCTCTAAGCATCAGACAGCTAAGTCCTGGCAGCCGCCAGCACCAGAGGACTCTACCTAAAAGGAAGATGGCCTCTCTGGGCGGAAGATCCTGCCCAATCTTTCCCTAACCTGGGGTGTCCCTGTTCAGTGAAAAACTAATTTGAGTGTGTGGCCTGTTTGCTGTTCCTGTGTTCCTTAACTGACCAGAACCATAAGAAACAGCTGGCCTAACCTAAATGACCATATGTATATTTAGCTAGAAGCTCTAAATACTGTATATATATTAATTTAAGCACCAGCACTTATATCAATATGCTTGCCATGATGGTTGAAAATATTGTTAAGTGCCGTCGAGTCGGTGTCGACTCATGGCGACTCTCTGAATATTGTCCTAAATTGTGTTCGGTATTCAGTCAGGTGACTCATTGTTGACAGACTAGTACCCATAGCTGCTGTTATTGTATCAATCCATCTCATTGCTGACCTTCCTCTTTTGTGTTGACCTTCTATCTTGCCAAGCATGATGTCTTTCTCTAATGATCTCTCTCTTCACATGATGTGTCCAAAGTATGAAAGACAAAGTCTTGTCATCTGAGCTTCTAAAGAAAGCTTAGGTTTGATCTCCTCTAGTAATATACCCCATTGCTATTTACAGCATGAATCCTGAACAGGATCATTCATCAGGAAACTACACTTGAACAAACAGGCAGACTGAAAGAGTCACAACAAATAACATTTCAGCCCTCAGACCAGAAAGCAGGATAAAGGAGCACTAGTTCTTAGAGCCGGCTATCCATGATCCATGAGATCTAGAGGGTAGATTTAGATTCACAAGAAGAGAGGAAGCAGAAGACAATTTACAACCACCATCTAATGCCCCTCTGCCATGATTATGGTAAGGGGGCAGAAAAACAAAATTCCTGTTTGCTTGCAATGCTTCTTCTTCCCTATGAGTCATCCTGCCTCAAAACATGACAGGGTGGTGGATGCTTGGAATGCCCTCCTGATGGAAGTGGTGGGGGCAAACACGGTGACGGAATTCAAAACGGCATGGGACAAACACAGTGGATCCCTTTACAGCAACAGGATAAAAACAAAATAAACGGTACCATCTAACTTCTGAACCATCTAACGTCTCAAATAGGGGTGTCCTACATGGAGTGGTGGGTTCACCCCTAAACAAAGACATGGGGAGGGGTGGCCTGCACAGAGCAACAGGTGCACCTACTCTTGCTATCTTGCTGGGAAGACTAGATGGACTATGTTGGTCTTTATCTGCAGTCATTTACTATGTTTCTATGTTACTATACAAGATAAGTATTGCTGAAACATCTGACCTATGAAAGCAGCATAAGCCCAGGAAATATATTACAGTATTTTTGCATCATAGTCACTGCTACTTAAGAGTTTTGTGTAGCAGCCAGTCAAAATGATGTAGCAGTTTTTACAATTAGAATGCACAAATATTTTTCTACGTTTTTCTGTATTTAGCCTATTTTCTTTTTCTCTATTCTCTTTTCATTCCTTTGTTATTTATCTCTTTCTTATTTATTAACATATTTTTCTCCTTTATGGCCGTCTTCTGTTCCTTTCCCCAGACTACCTCCAGTTTTCACATGTCCAACTTGTTCCCCCCTCCTCCAGCTCCCGAAACTGCCCCTCTCTCAAACCACCCATGCTATGACCTGATACTTTTCTTGCACCACACTCTCAGGGACAGTGATTTGGAACAAAACACTTTCTCCTTGCCTCAACAGTGTACTACTGTATATGGTGTTAGCATGCACCCAAAGACATGCTTGTCCACTCTGCTCTGTTAAACGTGTGCCCTCTTTCAACTAACCCTTCAATCCACGAGAATATATCACCGCCTTGCACTAGTGCCGTAGTCAGACCTAAGTTTTCGTGGGACCCAGAGGTAATATGAGTGGGCACTAGGCATATACAGGTCTGAGCCTCATTAGTTATACTAAACTGCCTTACAGTGCACCTTCTGACAGATTTTGCAACATTAAATTAATTGCTTAACATAGAATATATATCGTACCACATGCTGGCTGCCATTATGCCCATAGAATAACAAGGGTGCTGCAGCAGACAGCACATACGAATGTTTAGGAAATATTGTCTACAATGTTCACATTGTAATTTACAAAATAAACTTAAAAACAACTGAAAAATGTCAACTTATAATACACCACTCTGTCTTGGCTCGATAGACTTTTGGTCTGACCCCAGCATGGCACATTGTGCGCTGCTAGGATGCTTCAACTTATTATCAATTATGAAAAAAGAATATTCAGATTTTGATGTCATCTCAGTTCAGTGAGAAACGTCTAACCTTGAAGTACCATACAACTTTAAAAAACACTCAGCACCCGTGAGGTAACCCTGCCATTCCAAAAGAAACTAACTCCCAGGAGCCTCACAGTAACAACTCTACCTAGCAAGAGGGAGGAACCCCAATATGCTTTCCCCTGGGAAAACATAAGCTGACGTGCAGCAGATCCCCACAGACTACAAATTAGCAGACTGCCACACCTTGGTCACACACTTTCACCAAATACAGAATAAGTGAACACAGATTAAAGATAGAAATATGTCAACAAGCGTTAAACTGAAAATCCCAAGTACATCCCAAAGAAAGAGGAAATCAGAAATGCACTTCCTTCTGTACTGTACAAAACCCCAACAATATCAGAGATGCATATTTCCAAATACTAAGAAAGAAAAATCAAAGACCTCCCACAAAGGAATGAGCAGAAAAGAAAACTGTAAAATCCTGGGGGAAAAGAACATAAGAACATAAGATATACCATACTGGGTCAGACCAAGGTCCATCAAGCCCAGTATCCTGTTTCCAGCAGTGGCCAATCTAGGTCATACGTACCTAGCAGTTTCCCCAAAAGACACAGGTTCCACAATGCTTGTATTGGGTCAAGCATTGATATCCTGGGTCCCTTCTTAATAATGGTTTATGGACCTTTCCTCCAGAAAAGGAGGATGAGGGCAGCAGCGAAAACTCCCAGGAACTGTTGGGGGCAGGTGGAGTGCAGGAGGGGTAAGAGGGAGGGCTGGAGGTTCCCCCACCCTGCACTTGCAGAATACCTCACTTCAGTTTTGTATAAAACAAAAGCAGACTTTTACCGAATACAGAACATAGTTAATCACATATTACAGATGTGCAGACAAAACTAGAATCAAATCTCAAGAAACCATTCTGCACACAGTGCAAAACTTGAGAACTAGAAATAGAAGTGCATTTTGTCCTCTGCTAAGCCAAGCCCTAGCCATTGTTCTTGCGGGGGAGTGGGGGCTGTTATATTACATAGCACACCCCACAGGAATAATACACAGGGCTTTGAAGCTTCAAAAAACCCCCACAAAAATGATGGAAGCTCAGCCGTCTCACCCAGAACTGCACAAGGTGCTGTGTTCCAGGAGGGAGACTGTTTGGCCAGTGTTGGTATTCAGCTTACATCCCAAAGCAATGTGGTCTCAGATTCTGCCCATTGAAATCAATACATCAGGATAGGGTTATAAAAGAATCCATGACTGGCCTTAAATTGTATTCCTGGAAATGGGTAATATGGCAGCTCTGTCAACTTGTCCCATATGCTTTACAGCAAGCCCCCCAGGATGGCTGCAAAGATCTAGGTTGCAGTGTACGCGTCCCACTGCCCCCCCCCCCACAAAAACCATAGAAACATAGAAATATGACAACAGAAAAAGACCACATGGCCTATCTAGTCTGTCCTTCCATATCAACAACTACAACAGTCCCCTTTTTTCCTTTAGAGATCCTCTGTGTTTGTACCATGCTTTTTTGAATTCAGTTACTGTCCTCATCTCTACTACCTCCACTGGGAGACTATTCCACGGATCCACCACTCTTTCCGCAAAGAAATATTTCTGCAAATCACTCCTGAATCTATCCCCCTTCACCCTCATCCCATGTCCCCTCGTAGCAGAACTTGCTTTCACTTGAAAGAGGCTCTCCCCCTGAAAATTTAGGCCGCGGAGGTATTTAAACATCTCAATCATATCACCTCTATCCCGCCTTTCCTCTAAGGTGTACATATTAAGATCCTTACGTCTGTCCTCATATGCTTTATAATGAAGACCACTAATCATTTTAGTAGCCACCCTCTGCACCGACTCCATCTTGTTCACATCCTTTTGAAGGTACGGTCTCCAGAATTGCACACAATACTCCAAATGAGGTCGCACCAAAGACTTATACAGAGGCACTATCACCTCCTTTTTTCTGCTAGCCATTCCTCTCCGTATGCACCCAAGCATCATTCTAGCTTTTGCCGTCGCCTTTTCTACCTGTTTAGCTACTTTAAGATCATCAGACACAACCACGCCCAGGTCCCGCTCTTCTTTAGTGGACAAAAGTACTTCAACCCCTATACTATATCGCTCCCTTGGATTGCTGCAGCCCAAATGCATGACCTTACATTTTTTAACATTAAATCCCAGCTGCCAGATTCTAGACCATTTTTCAAACTTAGCTAGATCCCTCCTCATGTTATCTACACCTTCCTGGGTGTCTACTCTATTGCAGATTTTGGTATCATCCACAAAAAGGCAAACTTTACCCAACAGCCCTTCCGCTATATCACTAACAAAGATGTTAAAAAGAATCGGACCAAGTACAGATCCCTGGGGCACACTACTGGTAAAATCCTTCTCCTCAGAGTGAGCCCCATTTACCTGTACTCTTTGTCGCCTCCCACCCAACCAATTTCTAACCCAAGCAGTAACTTTAGGGTCCATCCCTAGGGTGCTCAGTTTGTTTATAAATCGCCTGTGAGGAACAGTGTCAAAGGCTTTATTGAAATCTAAATACACCACATCTAGGGCTCTCCCTCGGTCCAACTCCCTGGTCACCCAGTCAAAGAAATCAATCAGATTTGTCTGACAAGACCTCCCTCTGGTGAATCCGTGCTGCCTCAGATCCTGTAATCCGCTGGACTCCAGAAACCTCACTATTTTCTCTTTCAGCAGCGTTTCCAATAATTTACTCACCACCGAAGTTAAACTAACCGGCCTGTAGTTTTCAACCACATCCTTACTTCCACTTTTGGTAAAGGCACCACATGAGCCTCTCTCCAGTTCTTTGGCACCACTCCCGACTCCAACGAGGCATTGAAAAGGTCAGTCAGTTTTGCTACTAGAACGTCCCCAAGTTCCCTCAGTATTCTTGGGTGTATCCCAACCGGTCCCATTGTTTTGTCTACTTTAAGTTAGCTAGTTTCCCACGAAACAGTCTTCTGAAAATTGTTCAAGATGTCCCTCGCTTCTGTTCCTGTTTGTGGGTGTTTTCTGAGGTCCTGCTCCTGGTTCTTCATCTGTGAACACAGAACAGAAATATTTGTTAAGCAATTCCGCTTTATCCTCATCAGCTTCTACATATTCCTCCCCTTCACCCTTGAGTCTGACAATACCACTTTTGCCCTTCCTCTTCTCACTAACATATCTGAAAAATGTCTTATCCCCCCCTTTTATTGCATTGGCTGTTTCCTCCTCTTTTTGAATCTTTGCTTTCCTGACTACTTTGCTAGCTTCTCTAAGTTTTTCCAAATATAGATGCCTGTCTTCCTCTCTCTGTGATCTCTTGTATTTCAAGAAGGCCTCCCTCTTTTTCTTCACTTTTTCAGCTACCTCTTTCGAAAGCCATAGTGGTCACCTTTTATTTTATTTATTTATTTTATTTACATTCTCTTATATACTGAGCTATTCTGCATCAGTGCGGTTTACATTGAACAAACTGAAATTACATTGAACAGGGCATTATAACTTGGAGATAACTATTTTACAGGGAACATGGGCTATGGAGGGTTAAGTGGCTTGCCCAAGACCACAAGGAGCACCTGTGGGACTAGAAACCCCAGTCCTTCTGGCCCAAGGTTGCTGTCCTCTAGTGGGATTTGAACCCCTGACCTTCCGGCTTGAAGTACCTTTCCCCAACCACTAGGTCACACCTCCACTCTTTTCCTTTTACCTTTATTTACCATTTTAACAAAAAGGTTGGCTGCCCTTAAAATATCTCCTTTCAGTTTTGCCCACTGTTTTTCCACATCCCCCAGCTGTTCCCATCCCGCTAACGACTCCCTGAAGTATTGGCCCATCTTGGCAAAGTTAGTCTTCCTAAAGTCTAAGACCCTCACCTTTGAATGGATTCTAACAGCCCTAGTCCTAATACTGAACCACACCATCTGGTGATCACTGGATGCAAAATGATCTCCTACTGTAATATCAGAAACACTTTCACCATTGGTAAGCACCAAGTCCAGTATGGCCCCTTCACGTGTGGGGTCTGTTACCAATTGCTTGAATAGTTCTCCCTGTAGAGAATCCAGGATCTCTTTACTTCTAGATGATACTGCAGCAGGAATGTGCCAAGCAACATCTGGCATATTGAAATCCCCTATCAATAGCACGTCCCCTTTCCTAGCAATGCTGCGTATGTCTTCAATTAACTCTCTGCCCACCTCTTCCTCTTGTGAGGGAGGTCTGTATATCACACCTATGCAAATATATTTCTCTTACCCTCTTTGTAGTTTAACCCACAATGCCTCTTCTCTCCCTTTTAAGCTCTGTAATTCCAAAGCTTTAATAGTATTTTTTACATATAGTGCCACTCCTCCTCCCCTTCCTCCTACCCTGGCCTTTTCTGAATAAAGTATAGCCAGGTATAGTTACATCCCAGTCATGGTTTTCTGTGAACCATGTTTCTGTAACTGTCACTAAATCCAAGTCGGCCACTCCCACCAAAACTTCAACATCAGGGATCTTATTCCTCATGCTACGGGCATTTATACACATTGCTTTCCATATGTTACCCCTGTTACCCATTTCCATAAAGGTATTAATGCATCACTTACCTGGGGGCTTTCTCTTACCTGGGGGCTTTTTTCACCCATCCCCAAGGAATCTTGTTTAAAGCCCTCTTCAGTAGATTAGCCAGTCTACTACTGAAGACGCGTTGACCTTTCTTGGACAGATGGATGCCATCTCTGCTCTGCAACCCTTGGAACAGCATCCCATGGTCTAGGAAACCAAAACTCTCTCGATGACACCATCCACGAAGCCATGCATTCATCTCCAGGATGCGAGCCTCTCTGCCTTGGCCTTTACCCTCAACAGGGAGGATTGAAGAGAACACCACCTGTGCACCTAACTGCTTCACCCTCTGTCCCAGAGCCATGAAGTCACTTTTGATATTCTCAGAGGGATACCTGGCAGTATCATTTGTTCCGGCATGAATTAGCAACATTGGGTAATAGTCAGTGGGCTTGATGAGTCTCGGCAAACTCTCCATAACATCTTGGATTTTGGCACCAGGCAGACAGCATACCTCTCTGGACATCAAGTCTGGTCAGCAGATGGACGCCTCAGTACCCCTCAGAAGAGAGTCACCAACCACCACTACCCTTCGCTTCCTTGTGGTCACTGATTCTGCAACTTTGGGGTACTTGAGCTCTGGTTCTTCCCTTTCCAGGGATACTTTCACCTCCTCCACTTCCAGGGCTGCATAATGGTTCTCCAATTCAAGGGCTGGAGAAGTTGGATGGGTGATTCTGAAGGCCCTGGTGACATGTGTCCAACTTTCGTCATTCTGTTGGCACCCATTTCTCCTCTGCTAGAGAGCTTGGATGTTTCAAGAAGCATCTCATCAATATACTTCTCACTGTCTTCTCAGCCTCGCCACCTCCTCTCTGAGTTTCTCCACTTGTTTCCTCACAGCTTCAGCATGCAGGCATCCTGCACATTGAACCAGTCCTTCAACTGGCATTGGGACCTCTGTCTGGACAGAGGCAGAAGCTGTAATGGGGGCAACAGCTTTAGCAATATGATTTTTCCCAGCCATTGTTCTGTTCGTGGAGCTTAGGTATCTGTTAAAGCAAAAGAGAGAGATCTACCAAAGTACCAGCCGGTTTCCCAGCTGTCTTTTCAGAGAAAAAGCAGTTAAATCACTTTAATTATATTCAAAATATGCTGTTCCAAGTCCCTGTGCTTTGTTAAATGGGGAGGTGCCCTATAAAGCAAGACTGCCACTAGGGGTTGGTGGTAGTTGGGGTGGGTAGGGAGGGAACTAACACCTGATTAGGTGTTAGCAGTTCCCAAAAGCTGAGAAGGTTACTGGAGTTTAAAACCTACTCTGCTAAAGAAAATATTGCCACTAAACCACCAAAAGAATGTTATATCTCAGTTCTTTTTAGGGTCTAAGACTGTTTTCTCAATTTCTATGGGAATAGAAAGCTTAATAAAATGAGGTCCTTAATGTGGCACTGCACAGGCCACACTCCAGACACCCTCAGTGCCCCCAGAAAGATGCACCTGATACAACGTATGCTCTTAACTTCCCTTTTGCTTCCCATATCACTTGGCCTGAAGCAAAAAACGCCCCACCTCTTTCTCATCATCATGACCCCTCCTGCTTCTCCCAGTCTCTCTTATCTCTCTCTCATCATGATGTCCTCCTCTGTTTCCTTCACTCACTGTCTCTCTCTCTTATCATCACAACTCCATGTGCTTCCCTCATCACAACCCCATCTGCATCCCTCCAGTCTCCCCCTTTCACTCATCACAGCCCCATCTGCTTCCCTCCAGTCTCCCCCTTTCACTCATCACAACCCCATCTGCTTCCCTCCAGTCTCCCCCTTTCACTCATCACAACCCCATCTGCTTCCCTCCAGTCTCCCCCTTTCACTCATCACAACCCCATCTGCTTCCCTCCAGTCTCCCCCTTTCACTCATCATGACCCTCCTGCTTCCCTCCAGTCTCTCTTATCACCACTACCCCACTGTTTTCCACAGCATCTCTCTCTCTCATTACCAGCCTCCCTGTCTCTCTATCTCATCATGATCCCCCTGATTCCCCAGTCTCAATCTCTGTCTCTGTCTCATCATAAACCCCCCCCCCCCCCGCTTCCCCATTCTGTTTCTCTCTCTCAGCATGGCCCCCATCTTTCTACCAGTCTGTTTCTCTATCTCTCTCTATTTAACCTCAATTCCCCCCTCTCTTTCTCTAACCTCCACTCTCCCCAGTTTCTCTCTCTAACCTCCACGTCCCCCACTCTTTCTCTAACCTCCACTCCCCCCAGTCTCTTTCTCTGACCTCCACTCCCCCCTAGTCTCTCTCTCTCTAACCTCCACTCCCCCCCAGTCTCTTTCTCTGACCCCTGCTCCCCCCCATTCTCTCTTGCACTCAGCAGCAGCCATTGTTGTTCCCTTCTTGGCTGTAAGTGCTGAAAAATACGGCATTTCACTTTCAGAGCTGATCACATTGGAGCCCACCGCGATCAGCTCTGAAAAATGAAACACCAGCACTAGGGCCAAAAGCATTGAGCAGCATGAGAAACTCACCCTAGCACTCATCTTCAAGACTGGTAGAACCAGATTCCAAATCCCGGTGAGCAACCACTACCACACCGCGCCACACAACCTCTACACGTGACGCCATGCACAGTGTGGCTTGTTCAATCTGGCTGTGCCTACGCTGCCAATGCCACAAGTTTTTCACTACCTCAGACTGCTGATTGGCCAGGGGAAGAGCAGAGATAGCAGACGGCAGGGCTACGTGGGTGAAGGCCTATGCAGTAAGCACATTTCAAGCCTACTCTAAGAAATTTTTTTTTAAGGGGACCCCCAGCCAGAAGTGAGGGAACCTGGGCCCCTGAGTCACCCCCCTCCCCCATAGCTACACCCCTGTCGTGTTCAGGGCAATTACTGGAATCTGCAGCTGTTGAACTAGGCTGGAAAGTATTGACAGAGCATCCGTAACCCCCTTAACCATTGCTTCATGAGGTATGCAGCTCCCTAACACCAACCCCATCTGCAACAATCTCAGCTACTTTTCATAGAGCCCTGCTATCTCTCTCCTTATCTCATCCTCCCACTTTTTAGTTGCAGCCCATTTTAGATGCTAAGCCAGCATCATGCTTTGTCTTCCTATAGAAAAAGTAAGAAGGTGTCATGCCAACCAGACATGAAGGAAATCGACTGACAAAAAAAAGACTCAAAACCCCAGACTTGTAAACCTCTTAAAAAGGGGATGCCCATTAGCCTTGCTTCCTTTCAGCAAAACATCCAGTAAGAGGGCTACTCCTGGAGACTGAGCCTATGCAAACAGTGACTGGTTGTGGCATCTTGGTGCTTTGGAGGCAGTGGGAGTAGTGCCAGTGGTTAGCTCACCCCTCTGTGAGGTCAGCTTACCACGCCTGTCAGGAACTTGAAATTCCACCATTTCACCATGTGGCTGGGGGAGAAGAGGGCTGCTCCTGCAGATTGAGCTACTTGAGCCTGTGCAAGCAGCAGCTGGTTGAGGCACCCTCGTGCTTTGGAGACTGTACTAGTAGTACCATGCTTAACACACCCCTCTGTGAGGTCATTTATCATGCCTGCCTAGTCTGCCCCTATCCCAAGCATTTGGGACCGGGGTAGACTAGGAAAAAGTGTGTAAAAAAGAGCACACTTGCCTAACCATGATACCACTTTGCTTCTATCTCTTTGTCTTTGTTGTAATGTCGTATCTTTTCTCTTTTCTATATGAAATTGGAGTTCCTTTCAAGCCACATCTTTCTTTTTTTTTTTAATTTTGTAAACTGCTGTCTGTGAATCACAAAGAGCAGTATATCACATGAAATAAATGATAAACGACCTTTATATTTTACCATTTGGCCATGCAGCTGTAGGCATGCAGCTGAAGGGGCATGTGACCAGACGAACATTTATTTTATTTATTTATTTATTTATTTACAATTCTTATATACCGCACTATTTATGATCAGCGCGGTTTACAAAGAACAACAACATCCGACACTATACAAATGTCTGGTCATTACATTGAACAGGGAATGAAACTTGGAGAGAGGGGGCAACTATATACATAGGAAGTTAATAGGGGAGGAACCTGTTTGGTGTTTACATATTTGAGGACGAGCTATACATGCCTCTTTGATGCCAATTCGAACTAATTTAGGGACAGTTTTGAATGAGTTTGCATTTTGAAGGTTTTGAGGTAGATATACCCTCTAACTCTCATGTTGGAAAAACTTAAAACGAGAAGAAAATAGCTTCATCTACGACTTTGATACCTTCAGTGGCTACTTGCCCAATGGACACATGTGTGTTATCAGTAGCTCCTGGAATGACAGTAACATCAGCTGACTCTCCACATTTGTCCCTCTCTTGTAATTTGGGGGCATCATTAAGTCCCATGTCTAGGACCTCACTCCTTCCACCTGGAGAGAGATTTGATTTGGGTCTGAGAAAGTCTCCTCCGTCCACAGATATGGCAAGAAGAGGTTCTGACCCAGTGGATGAGCCTCGTAAATGTGAAGCTTTTGCTTCTATACCTAAGGCTATTCAGTTTTCCTTGTTGGACTCTGTTCAGCAAGTTTCAGAGGTATCTGATCATATAACACTGTTGGATATCTGGAAGATGGTATCCCAAACTAATTTCCCATTGAAAGGTGCAAAGGAGAAGACTACTGCTGTTTTCTTAAGAAACTGTGTCTAAATTTAAATTCAGCAAGTGGAACGACAGGAAAGGATAAGCTCTCAGTTAACAACTCTCCAAGAGATTAGTATTTCTAATATTAAGGATAATATGAATTTAAAAAGGCAGTTGGATCTCTTGAGAATTCTATTTGTAGTAGGAATTTATGGTTTTTCAGTTTTCCTAAGACACTACTTACCTCTGATCATTTTGTTTAAGAAGCGCTTTAAGGAAGTATTGTTGTTTTTAAATTTTGATCAAGTGGTAGCCTCTAACTGCTATTATACAGTATATCTGACAAGCAGTTGGCTGATATTACCACTGAGGAGGCCCAGGTTTTAACAAACTAGCTTGGATCTCTCTCTAATTTTTTAGAGTCTTCTTTTGATGAAATTTCTTCTAGGGCTGCTACAGTGGCAACTTTCGCTACTGGATGTGATAAATTGACTATTTTGAGGTTAAATTTCCAGAAGAACTGATGGTTTTTCCTGATGTCTGACTGACCACTCAGATTCATAGGAAAAGGTTTCCTGCAACTGAAACCACAGGTGTTGATTTTGGGTGGCAGTTTTTCCCTATGTTTTCCTTGCAAGTATTTCATAATGAATCAGAGAATCAGATATGTATTTCTTCAGTCTTTACAATTCGAGAATTTTATTAAGGAGAAAGAATCTCCTGAAGATTAAATAAGAGGTTTATTTAATTTTTTGTTGTTTTTTTCTTTGTGAAAATTCCCTTTCCTTTTCTGCTTAGTTATTGCTTTGTTACTTTATAGATATAAAGAGCGGAAATTGTTCTAATAGTAAGGGGGTCATTTTAAAAGGCTTAGACCTGATTTTAATTCTGAAAACATGCATGTTGATGTCCAGATCATGGTGATATCCCCAAAGCCATTTTACAAATGGCTTTTTAAGACTGCGGGAATGTCCAGGTAGGTAGGGGTTGTGACAGAGGCACATCTAGGGTGGTGCAATGGACTAAGAAATCCTTGATCGATTTCAGAACCCTCGGGGACGTCTGCCCATGTCCAAGTTTAGATCTGTTCCAGGCATGAATAGGCTTCGGAAAAGTGCTCATTTGGTCCCTAAAACATCTGGAGGGTGTCCTCAGTACTCTGCACAACTGCAATAATATATCTTATTTTATTGGGAAACTTGTCTTGAGTTTGAACCACCACTGCATGTCTCTTAGATGTCCCAGGCAGCTGATACTATGCCATGGATGTCTATGTGGACTGCCCTACAGATGTCCATAAGGGACATGTCCATGTTTGCAAAATTGCATCTGAACTTTGATGTGCCTGCATTGTGTTCCAGATGTTCTGGCTTAGATGTCCTAGATTACACTTGGAAATCCTTTGTAAAATGTGCCTTCACGTGTTTTCTATCTCATCTTCAGAGATGTTGTTTTCACCCACACCCCTTTCTCCTTGACTTGGGCTACTGTTTTTACATTGCTTGTATTTTGATTTCATCATTGTAATTTCGGTATTTCTTGATTTTACTTTTTGCAAAATATGAAAATGCTTAATAAAAAAATAAAAATCCTCCAGTAACCCACTGGGGAGATCTTTATTCAAATCACAAGGAACAACAAGCTGTTCTTCCCATGGATACCTGGCACCAGGACATGCTAGAGAAATAAAGTTCTAGATGAACTAAATGACGAATTCTTGCAGCAGCTGGTTCATGAACTGACAGGAGGGGAAGCCATTTTGGACCTAGTCCTTAGTGGAACACAAGCCCAGACCAGCTGTATTCCATGCTTTAAGAAAGGTGGAAGGAAGTTTGAATAACTGCCAGCATTATTTAAAGGTGAGGTGAGCAAGGCTGTTGTAGCCAAAATAGAATCTTTCAGGAAATGAAAAAAGGAGTCAAATGATGAAAACTGGAAACAACATAAGCATTGGCAAGTTAGATGCAAAACACTGATAAGGCAGACAAAGAGAGAATTTGAGAAGAAGATTGCTGTGGAAGCAAAATCACATAATAAAGACTTTTTCAAGTACATTCATAGCAAAAATCCTGTGAGAGAGTCAATTGGACCATTAGATGATAGAGGAGTAAAAGGGGCAATAAGAGGGGTCAAGGCTATAGCGGAGAGACTGAATGAATGAATTCTTTGCTTCGGTCTTTACTGAAGAAGTTGTAGGGATGTTACCCATCACTGAAATGGTATTTAAAGGTGATGCATCAGAAGAATTGAAAGAAATATTGATAAACCAGGAAGATATATTACAACTATTTTGATAAACTAAACAGTAGCAAATCACCTGGACCGGATGGTATACACCCATGAGTGTTGAAAGAGCTAAAATATGAGATTGCAGACCTACTATTAGTAATCTGTGAACTATCATTAAAATCATCTGTAGTACCAGAAGATTGGAGAATAGCCAATGTAGCGCTAATTTTTAAAAAGGTTTTCAGGGGTGATCGGGAAACTACAGTCTGGTGAGCCTGACATCAGTACTGGGAAAAACGGTAGAGACCATTATAAAGAACAAAAGTATTGAACAAGTAGACAGTCATGGTTTAATGGGAGAAAACCAACATGGCTTTAGCCAAGTAAGGTATTGTCTTACTAATCTGTTATATTATTGTGAAGGTATGAATAAACAGGTAGACAAAGGTGAACTGGTCGATATAGTGTATCTGGATTTTCATAAAGCCTTTGACAAGGTCCATCATGAGAGCCTCTTGGCGAAGTTAAAAAGTCATGGGAAAGGAGGCAGTGTTCTATTGTGGATCAGGAACCCGTTAAAAGGTAGAAAGCAGAGGGTAGGGCTGAATGGCCAATTTTTCCAAAGGAGAAAGGTGAATAGCAGAGTGCTCCAGGAATCTGTGCTGGGTCCGCTGCTTTTTAACAAGTGAGGTAGTCAAATTTGCAGATGACACAAAATTATTCAAAGTTGTTAAAATCCAAGAGGATTGTAAAATATTGCAAGAGGACCTTGAAAAATTAGAAGACTGGACGGTCAAATGGCAGATGAAATTTAATGTGGAGAAGTGCAAAGTCATGCACCTAGGAAAGAACAGCCCAAACTATGGTGACATGATGCAAGGTTCCACATTAAGAACCACCACCCAGGAAAAAAGATTTAGGCGTCATCGTGGATAACACACTGAAACCCTTCATCCAGTGTGCAGCGGTGGCCAAGAAAGCAAATAGAATGCTAGGAATCATAAGGAAAGGAATGGAAAATAAAACAAAGGATATTATAATGCTTCTGTATTTTCCATGGTGGGATCTCATCTTGAATATTGTGTACAATTCTGGTCGTCATATCTTAAAAAGGATATAGCAGAAATTAGAAAAGGTACAGAGAAGAGCCACCAAATTAGTAAAGGGGATGGAAGGATACCTCTATGAGGAGAAGCTTAAAAGTTAGAGCTTTTCAACCTGGAAGAGAGACAGCTGAGGGGAGATATGATAGAGGTCTATAATTTAATAGATGGAGTGGAACAGGTAAACGTAGTTTGATTTTTTATGCCATCAAAATATAGAAAGACTAGGGGACATGCAATGAAGCCACAGTGTAACCCATTTAATACTAATAAGAGAAAATATTTTTTCACCCAGCATATAATCAAAGTCTGGAATTCATTACTGGAGGATGTAGTAAAAGCTGTTAGTGTAGCTGAGTCTAAAAAAGGTTTGTACAAGTTCCTGGAGGAAAGTTCTATAAACCTTTATTAACGAGGACCCGGGTTCCACTGCTTGCCCCAATGCAAGCATTATGGAACCTGTGTGTCTTTTTGGAAAACTGCTAGGTACTGTACTTATGACCTGGATTGGCCACTGTTGGAAATGGGTACTGGGCTTGATAGACCTTGGTCTGACCCTGTATGGTATTTCTTATGTTCTTATCTGGGCCTCATGCTGAGTGGTTTAACCAATCAGCCCTGTTTCCCTCAGTGGGCCAGGAACTGGCCCAATTGCCCTCCCTGAAATAAAGTACAGACTTTACAGAATAAATGGAATCTTCTGTTCCAGATAGCAGGTTAGGAAAACTAATGTCCAGATCGAAGACAGGGTGGCTAAGCTCAATAAATCTCAAGCTAACTGTCTGAGAGAAGGAAAAGCACAAGTCTGACACAACAATGCTATAGAAAGCAGAAGAAAATTAATATTTGAGATTATATAACTTTAAGGCATCTAAATAGTTGACAAAAAAGCAAAATAGTTTTGAAATCACCTTAAAAGACACATCAAATTAAAAGTATGAATTAGGCCCTTATGGCAATTCCTTCTCTGGATACCAAGTGAAAATTAAAAGTTCCTCTGTGCTTTAAATCAAACTGACAAAATTTGGAAACAAGAAATAAATCCCAGTGCCAAAAGAAGACTGGAAAACTATTACTGCTATGTTCACGTCTGGAGTGGCATAACTCTATGTTGTTTATAACTTGAAGTTGGCCTTTATTAATAGCAGCTATTATATTTATACCCATCAAAATGTGATATAAACTACAAAAAAGTATTAAGAAGCAGCACTTAGATTTCTTTGTAAAATGTGCCTTCATATGTTTTCTATCTCATATTAAGAGATTTTGTTTTCACCCCCTCTTTCCCCTTGACGTGGGCTACTATTTTAAAATTTATTGTATTTTGATTTCTTCATTGTAATTTCTATGTTTATGACCACCCAAATGTGAGATAAACTATGAAAAGTATTACAAAGCAGCCTTTGCAGGACACACTGCCTTGTTTTAGCATAGTTCACAGAATAGCAGTATGTTGTCCCAAAATAATTTGGTCTAGATATACATAGCATTTTTCCCAAAATGTGAGAAGTTCTCTAAAACATCTGGTTCTTTGTTTCAGAATTTTTTTACATCAGTTACATCTGTCACACAGTAGAAAAAGATTAGCTTGATAACTTAAACAGATGTGGATTTCTACACATTCCATCCCTTGTTGACTGGGGAAGCAAGAAAGCATTCTTCAAACACTGCATCCTGAAGGATAGTATCCACCACATTAACAAATAAGAATATAAGATATGCCATACTGGGTCAAACCAAGGTCCATCAAGCTAGGTATCCTGTTTCCAACAGTGGCCAAGCCAGACCACAAATACCTGGCAGGTTTCCAAAAAAGGCACACATGTTCCACAATACTTGTCCTGGTGCAAGCATTGGATTTCCCGGGTCCTTTTTAATAACGTTTTATGGAATTTGTCCAAACCTTTTTTAAACCCAACTACACTAAACAGCTTTTACTACATCCTCCGGTAACAAATTCCAGAGTTTGATTACGCGTTGAGTAAAAAATAATTTCCCTTATTAGTATTAAATGGGTTACATTGTAGCTTCATTGCATGTCCCCTAGTCTTTGTACTTTTTGATGGCATAAAAAATTGATCTATATTTACCCGTTCCACTCCATTCATTAATTTATAGACCTCTATCATATCTCCCCTCAGCCATCTCTGAAGAGCCCTAACCTTTTAAACTTTTCCTCATAGGGGTATCCTTCCATCCCCTGTACCATTTTGGCGGCTCTTCTCTGTACTTTTTCAAATTCCACCATATCCTTTTCAAGATACTGTGAACAGAATTGCACACAATATTCAAGGTGAGGTCGCACCATGGAACGATAAAGAGGCATTATAATATCCTTTGTTTTATTCTCCATTCCTTTCCTTATGATTCCTAGCATTCTATTTGCTTTCTTGGCTGCCGCTGCACACTGGGCGGAAGGTTTCAACATGTTAGCCACAATGATGCCTAAATGCTTTTCCAGGGTGGTGATTCCTAATATGGAACCTTCCATCGTATAACCATAGTTTGGGTTGCTCTTTCCTATGTGCATAACTTTGCACTTGTCAACATTAAATTTCATCTGCTATTTGAATGCCCAATCTTCCAGTTTATCCAGGTCCTCTTGCAATTTTTCACAATCCTCTTGTGTTTTAACTATTTTGAATAATTTTGTATCATCTGCAAATTTGATCACCTTGCTCATTATTCCCATTTCCAGGTCATTTATGAATATATTAAAAAGCAGTGAACTCAGCATAGATCCCTGGAGTACTCGACTATTCCATCTTTCTCCACTGAGAAAATTGGCTATTTAGTCTACGCTCTGACTTCTATCTTTTAATCAGTTCCTGAACCACAATAGTACACTGCCTCCCATGACATGATTTTTTTTATTTCACCAAGAGTCCAAGAAAATCCAGATACACTTTAGCAACCAGATCACCTTTGTCTACCTGTTTTTTCACATCTTCAAAAAATATAACAGATTAGTAAGACAAGATCTTCCTTGGCTAAATCCATGTTGGCTTTCTCCCATTAAACCATGACTTTGTACATGTTCAGTAATTTTGTTCTTTATAATGGTTTCTATCATTTTGCCTGTTACCAATGTCAGGCTCACTGGTCTGTAGTTTCCCAGATCACCCCTGAAACCCTTTATAAAAATTGGCACTACACTGGCCATTGTCCTGTCTTCAGGCACTACAGATGATTTTAATGATAGTTCACAGATTACTAATAATAGGCCTGCAATCTCATCTTTCAGTTCTTTTATCACCCTTGGATATATAGCATCCGGTCCAGGTGATTTACTGCTCTTCAGTTTTCAAATACTTGTAATACATCTTCCCAGTTTATCAATATTTCTTTCATTTCTTCTGATACATCACCTTTAAATACCATTTCAAGCATGGGTAACTCCCCTACATATTCTTCAGTAAAGACTGAAGCAAAGAATTCATTCAGTCTCTCTGCTATGGCCTTGTCCTCCCTTAGCGCCCCTTTTTCTTCTCTATCATCAAATGGTCAAACCAACTTTCTCACAGGTTTTTTGCTACAAATATACTTGAAAAAGTTTTTATTATGCATTTTTCCTTCCAATGCAAGCTTTTTTTCAAATTCTGTCTGTGCCTGCCTTATCAATACCTTGCATCTAACTTGCCAGTGCTTATGTTGTTTCCCGTTTTCATCATTTGGCTCCTTTTTCCATTTCCTGAAGGATGCTTTTTTGGCTGCAACAGCCTCTCTTACCTCCCATGCTGGCAGATTTTTGGCCTTCCTTCCACTTTTTTTAAAGTGTGGAATACAGCTGGCCTGGGCTTCCAAGATAGTGTTTTTAAATAACACCCAAGCTTGATATAAATCTTTAACCTTTGCAGCTGCTCCTCTTAGTTTGTTCTTAACCGTTTTCCTCATTTTATCATAGTCTTCCTTTTGAAAGTTAAAAGGTAATGCTGTGGATTTCCTTGCCGTCTTTCTTCTATTTATTAAATCAAATGCGATCATGCTGTGATCACTATTGCCTAATGGCCCCAACACCTCTTGCACCAGATCCTGTGTCTCACTAAGGGCTAGGTCCAGTATAGTTTTCCCTCTTGTCAATTCATGAACCAGCTGCTCCAAGAAGCAGCCATTTATTTCATCTAGAAACGTTATCACCCTAACATGTCCTGCTGTGACACTGACCCAGTTGATACTGGGATAATTGAAATCACCCATTATTACTATGTTGTAAGTTTTGTTAGCTTCACTGATTTCTCTTAGCATTTCATTATCCATCTGTTCATTCTGGCCAAGCGGTTGGTAGCACACCTCCACTGCCATCGCCTTCTCCTTTTTACATGGGATTTCTAGAGATCTCTGTTTTTACATAGAGATTCTACAGTGTGTTGTGTTTCATGCAAAACTTAATCCTTTGTGACTCAATGTCCTCTCTAGCACAGAACACAACCCCTCCATCAATTTGGCCTACTCTATCATTGCGATATAGTTTCACGGGTATCACGGTGTCCCATTGGTTGTCCTCCTTCCAACAAGTCTCTGAGATGCCAATCATATCTAATCGTTCCTATATATTCTAGCTTTCCCATCTTATTTTTTAGACTTCTAGCATTTGCATACAGGCCTTTTAGAGGTATTTTATTCATATTAATCTAGTTATCAGGAATAATTTGGAATCTTTCAGCTCTTTATTTAAGGACTTCTGGTTTACTTTTATCTTTATTGGAATCTCTCTGTCGGGATGCCCCAACTTCCTTCTTTTGCTAGTACCCTTCAAGGATACATCCTTCCGAACCATGTGCTCTTGGGTGATTGTCGGCTTTCCCCTATTATCCAGTTTAAAAGCTGCTCTAACTCCTTTTTAAGGGTTAATGCCAGCAGCCTGGTACCATCCTAGTTAAGATGGAGCCCATCCCTTCAGAAAAGCCCCTCCCTTCCCCAGAATGTTTTTCGGTTCCTAACGGATCAAAACCCCTCTTCTTTGCACCATCATCTCATCCACACATTGAGACTCCAGAACTTTGCCTGTCTTTTGGGTCCTGCGTATGGAAGGGGAAGAATTTCAGAAAATGCCATCCTGAACGTTCTCAATTTCAACTTCCCACCTAAAATCCTAAATTTGGTCTCCAGAACCTCCCTCCCACACTTTCCTATGTCTTTGCTACCAATATGTACCAAGACAGCAGACTCCTCCTGTCTAAAACCTTGTCTAGGTGGTGCGTGAGGTCTGCTACCTTCACACCAGGCAGGCATGTTACCAGGCGTTCCACACGTAAACCAGTCTCCCAGCTATCTAAATACCTAATGATTGAATCACCAACTGTAACAGCCTTTCTAACCCTTCCCTCATGGGCACATGGCCCTGGAGAAACCTCCTTGGTGTGACAGGGTTTTCCATCACTGGAGGGACAGGTCCTAGTAAGGGGTAGTTGTGGGCTAGTTTGTGCATTGGGGGTAACTGATGCATTGGAGTAGTTGTGGAGTTTGAGGGTAGTGGATAGTTGTAAGGGGAAAGTTTATAGGTGGTAGGGTGATTCCAGGAATGGTAGTTAAGACCATAGCAATAGTTTATGGGGTGGGGGAGGAGAGGTTTTTAAGGGGTGATAGGGTAGTTTTGAGAGAGGGTGCTGGGGTAGTTGCAGTGGGTTGAAATGTCAGGGTGTTCAGCACACCTTGTGATGTTTTTGAGTATTTTAAGAGCTCTCCTGCTGAAAGCCCGCTTTATGTTTAGGAGTGAAATGATATTAGAGGCATTAATACTATTTGAGAAATAGTTAATTTTCTTTCATTTTAATCTTAAATTTGGCCCTCCTGATCTAAATATGGACTATAGGCATCATAACCATGTGTAAATCTGTGTACCAAAAGAGAAACTGAAAGGGCATCATGAAATGTTCATTTATAATAGTTCTCATTTATTTTGCCCTGAGAATTCTGATTTCTTCACTCAAGTGTGTTTGGCATTTGTATGCATTTCAAACTAATTTGAGCAAATTTTCAATTTGTTGCCTTGTGTAGGTAATAGATTATGTTTTATAGTTGATAATGATAGTATTTAAATGTTTTAATGAATCACTTCTTGTACTTATAGTCTTAGGGTGCTTGCTATGTTCAGACCTATTGCCATTATTGCCCTATTGCCAAGCTATCATCATTCCTCATTTTGACTACGCTAACAACATTCTGCATGGTCTACCTGCCTACACACTCAATCCACTACAAATGGCCATGAATACAACTGCACGAACCATCTATGGAGTCTCCAAACATGAGCATTTTACACCGCTCCTATTGCAGCTACATTGACTTCCGATCACCAGTCGCCTTAAGTTCAAGGCCCTACTTGTTACATTTAAAATACTTTTCTGCTACCTCCCTCAGAAATCTCATAAACTGGACACCCAACAGCAGAGTCAGAATAATAAACTTGACTAACACTCTAGCTATTCCCACTATGGCTAGTAAATGCTCCAAATTTACCAGACACAGAGCCTTCTCGCTATTTGCCCCTCCGCTCTGAAACTCACTACCTGCTCCAATCAGACTAATCACTGACCTCTCCACCTTTAGAAAAGCAATAAAGACACACCTCTTCCAGCTATATTTTGAATATATAACATAGCACACTATGATGATCTCACCCAAACTTACCCAATACTGATAGATTGTAAATAGTTGTTATTCTTTAATCCACAATCACATGTTATAAAGAATTAGTTTATAACTCTAAGATCTTTAAACTCTCCTATGTTTATTATCTTTTTTTATGTATCAAGTTCAAATATTCCATGTTTTACAGTATGTACCAAGTTCAAATGCTCTATATATACTGTTTTATGTACCAAGCTGTTACAATGTAAACCGCACTGATTTAAAATAGCGCGGTATATAAAACCAAATAAATAAATAAAGTAAATTATTGGAATTTGACTGCAATAGAAGGCACCTTATAGTACTTGTTATATTGCAATTTTATCATTTATAGAGGTAAGGCTGAAGGCTTGCTTCGGGCGCCCAGTACCCTTGCACTGGTCCTGGCCACACAGTTCTGCTTCTCCCAGTGGTGACAAATGCGCCTGTTGGCCTAAAACCTGTTGGGGTTGTACCTCTAGCTGGGCATTGATTTCACCTTTACACATCACCATTATAGAAGATCACAGTTGAGACTCAAGCCCAATACTTCCCCTATTCAAAAGGAGTAAAGAACAGTCCCCTTATGCTGCCCTCAGACTCCCAAAGAGACTCTTATTTGAGTATCTAAGGAAACTTAGGTTTGATCTCCTCCAGTACCAACTGACTTGTTCTTCGTGCAGTTGATAGTATACATATTGTAATATTCTTCACCAGCAGGGCCAGCCTGTCCACTAGGTGGGCTAGGCAGCTGCCTAGGGTGGTAGATCTCTGTGGGCAGCTGACCATGTGCTTTGGCATACATAGCCTGCCCCCCCCTACGCACTGAGCTGTGCCATGCTGCCACCCACCCCCCCCCCCCCCCCACTGCCACTGATTCTGGCAGCAGGGGGAGACAGCTAAGCTCAGTGCCAGGCCATGTGCTTTGGCAGAAATGCCGTTGCTTTTGAACCCCCGAAGTTATGTCGGAGGGGGGTCAGAAGCAGCAGGCCATGTGTACCAAAGCATATGGCCTACTGCCGAGCCACGCCACCCCTCCTCAACCCTGCCACCGGAATCTGCAGTAGTATGGCTCAGCATGAGGGTCGCTGCTCAGCACATGGGGGATGGCACGACTCAGGGGGGAGGCGGCATGCCAGGGCTTCTGCCTAGGGTGGAAGAAACGCTTGGGCCAGTCCTGTTCACCAGCACCATAATTCACAGGCATCAATTTTCTCCCTATCTTTTTCACGGTCCAACTTTTGCTTCCATATGACATTATTGAAAATGCCATGGCTTAGACAAGTTGAATCTTTGAGTACAGGAATACATCTCTGAACTTGGAAATTTTGTTTAGGTTTTCATAGCATTACTGCCAAGAACAGTATGTTGTTGGATTTCTCAACTTCTTGGCATTTCAAGTCATGTGGGTATCAGCTATTAATTCTCTCTCCAATTCATATTTTTATTTAAATTTGCTCTTTTTATTGTAGGTGAAAACCAAAACACCTTTATACAAAAATATATTTATAGTACCAATGAATACTCAGAGAGAGATACCCTTCAGTAGAAAAAATGAACACTGGAAAATGTGAAAACGCGAGTCCACAACATGGAGAAATGGATAGTCCTGGAAATAAATAAAAATGCAGTAATAGATATAACAGGAAATCAACATGTGCTTACATCCCCTACAAATCCTAGCTACCAAGTCCACTCCACAGGACTGAAGGCACATTCAAGTGGCCTTGTTCTGAAGGAAAACTTTCAGATAATCAGGATCAGGGATTTAAGTGTTACCCTGATATTTCAAAATGCTTACAAGCTAGAGTCTCTTAACCATGAAAGATATCTGGCTTCAATTGTAGAAGTAGAATTTCTTTTTTAGATTTCAAAGACATCATAAGCAGTCCACATAAGATGAGTGCCTTACTCCTTGACCTCCATTAGTATGACAGCTGAGTTTGAGCATGAGAAGAAAGACTGGGCGAAAACACTTGGACTTTCTGAAAGATGATATGCATACACAGAACCATATAGAGACGCTGGGCAGTGATATGTGCAGTTAGCTTGGCTCCTTGGAAAATGTTTTTCCCCATATTCAACATACAAGGACCTTTTCCCAGAGAAGTGTTGGCACATGCACCCCCAAGAATCTGGTCAATTGGGTGCCCAATGGTTTTGTTGACATTTTGCAGCTAGAGTCCTGTGTGCTTGCATGACATGTGCTGGACACCAGCACTCTAAGGCTCAGTAAAGTTCATGAAGTTAGGACAGACTGCAGCGGTTAGAGCAGCTGAGCAGGAATGGGACATCACTGGCAGTAGCGTTTGTCACCACCTCCAACGGAAAAACCATGTCAGTGGAGCAGAGGCCACAAAATTTAAGAGAGCTGCTGTGCTGGTGGAAGGGTCAGAGGGAAAGTAAAAGGCTATGCCTCGTTGGAGTCGGGAGTGGTGCCAGAGGACTGGAGAGAGGCTCATGTGGTCCCTTTACACAAAAGAGGAAGTAAGGATGTGGTTGAAAACTACAGGCCGGTTAGTTTAACTTCGGTGCTGAGTAAATTATTGGAAGCACTGCTGAAAGAGAAAATAGTGAGGTTTCTGGAGTCCAGCGGATTACAGGATCCGAGGCAGCATGGATTCACCAGAGGCAGGTCTTGTCAGACAAATCTGATTTCTTTGACTGGGTGACCAGGGAGTTGAACTGAGGGAGGGCCGTAGATGTGGTGTATTTAGATTTCAGTAAAGCCTTTGACACCGTTCCTCACTGGTGACTTATAAACAAACTGAGCATCCTAGGGATGGACCCTAAAGTTACTGCTTGGGTTAGAAATAGGTTGAGTGGGAGACGACAAAGGGTACAGGTAAATGGAGCTCACTATGAGGAGAAGGAGGTTACCAGTGGTGTGCCCCAGGGATCTGTCCTTGGTCCGATTCTTTTTAACATCTTTGTTAACGATATAGCGGAAGGGCTGTCGGGTAAGGTTTGCCTCTTTGCGGATGATACCAAAATCTGCAATAGAGTAGACACCCAGGAAGGTGTAGATAACATGAGGAGGGATCTAGCTAAGCTTGAAGAATGGTGTAGAATTTGGCAGCTGAGATTTAATGTTGAAAAAATGCAAGGTCATGCATTTGGGCTGCTGCAATCCAAGGGAGCAATATAGTATAGGGGGTGAAGTACTTTTGTTCACTAAAGAAGAGCAGGACCTAGGCATGGTTGTGTCTGATGATCTTAGAATAGCTAAACAGGTAGAAAAGGCGATAGCAAAAACTAGAAGGATGCTTGGGTGCATAGGGAGAGGAATGGCCAACAGAAGAAAGGAGGTGATGGTGCCTCTGTATAAGTCTTTGGTGTGACCTCATTTGGAGTATTGTGTGCAATTGTGGAGATCGCACCTTCAAAAGGATATAAACAGGCTGAAGTCAGTACAGATGGTGGCTACTACAATGGTTAGTGGTCTTCATTATAAAGCATATGAGGATAGATGTAAGAATCTTAATATGTACACCTTAGAGGAAAGGCGGGATAGAGGTGATATGATCAGGTAATATCAACCCAACCCTGGTCCCCCTCGATTTCTTTCTCACTCTAAGAAGAGTTCCTCACATACCTTATCTAATCTCATCCACATCCTGCTCCTCCCCCCTTCCGCTCTCCCTCACTCATCCCCCAATCACTCATCCAGAGATATCAACCCCAACCTTATCTCCAAAAAGAAATTCTCACATAACCTATCTGATACCATCAATATCACCCTCTCATTCACCCTCACTTCCCCTCCCTCAAATCCCTCTTGGAGGGCACACACACCCAGACTTATCCACCCACACCCTGCTCCCTCTAAATCTCTGTACTACTCTAGAAATAAAGCCTCACATTACTCTGATAAGAAATCCTCACGTAACTTATCTAACCTTATCCATATCCCTCTCCTTCCCCCCTCCTCTCTCCCGTTTTCATATGCCCTATGGAACGCATCCTCAGTCACTAACAAACTTCCTTTTACTCACGATCTCTTTATCTCTATTGCCCTACACCTTCTTGCCCTGACTGAGACCTGACTCCCCCAACATGACACCGTGTCCATTGCTTCTCTCTGCTATGGGGTTACCAGTTCTCCCATACACCTCGAACCACTGCTCGCAGTGGTGGTGTTGGTCTCCTATTTTCTTCCTCCTGCCAATTCCAACCCCTCCTGCTACCTCAGTCACCCTCCCCCCTCTCTTTTGAAGTCCACTCCATTCATCTCCTCACACCACTTCCCCTCCGAGTAGCTGTTATTTATTGCCCACCCAACAAATCCAAATCAACCTTCCTCACCGACTTCGACTCCTGGCTTTCCACCTTTCTGGATCCCTCTTCCCCCACTCTTATTCTTGGTGATTTTAACATTCACGTCGACAACCCCTCCGACCCCCATACCTCAAATTTCCTCGCCCTCACCTCCTCGTACGACCTCCAACTTTGCTCCACCGCCCCCACCCACCTACACGGCCACTGCCTTGATCTAATACTCTTTTCTAATTCCTCTCCCTCAAACTTCCGCAACTCAATCCTTCCATCATCTGACCATCACCTTTTAACCTTTACTCTTCAGCTTCTACCGTCTCAACCTCGTCCTGTCTCCTCTGACCTATTTAGAAACCACCATAATATTAGTCCCCTGACTCTCTCCTCCACCATTTCTCCATCTCTTTCCTCCATTATATCCTCCAAATCCATCGACGAGGCATTATCTTCTTACAATGCTGCACTATCCTCAGCTCTTGACACTCTTGTTCCACCCACCCCACGTCCTGTCAAACGATCTACTCCAGAACCCTGGCTTTCATCCACAACCCGCTATCTACGCACCTGCGCCCGTGCTGCCAAACGTGCCTGGTCCAAATCCCGCTCCCCGGAGGACCTTCTACACTTCAAATTCATGCTTGGCTCCTTCCAGTCAGCCATAGCACTTGCCAAACAAGACTACTACATCCATCTGACCAACTTCCTTGCCTCTGACCCTCACCGTCTCTTTAATACCCTCAATTCTCTTCTCAAGGTCCCCCCACCCCCGGTCCCACCCTCCCTTTCTGCCCAAACCCTAGCAGACTACTTCCACGACAAAATCCACAAGATTACCCTCCAATTCCCCACCCTCTCAGCTACCTCCCCCCTCCCCAATTCTCCCCCCATCCATACTTCCTCTTCCACCCTCTCCTCCTTCCCTCCGATCTCTGAAGAAGAAACCGCACTCCTTCTTACCTCCTCCAAACCCACCACCTGTTCAGCCGACCCTATCCCCACCCATCTCCTATACCCCATCTCCCCCACCATTGTCCCCCCCATCTCTCATATCCTCAACCTTTCACTCTCCGCTACTGCTGTCCCCGCTAACTTCAAACATGCTGTTGTCACACCCCTCCTCAAGAAACCCTCACTCGATCCCACATGCCCTTCCAACTATCGACCCATCTCCCTCCTTCCCTTCATATCTAAACTACAAGAACGAGCCATCCACCGCCGCTGTCTCGACTTCCTCACCTCCCAGGCCCTCCTGGACCCACTACAATCCAGCTTCCGTCCCCTACATTCCACTGAAACGGCTCTCGCAAGAGTCTCCAATGACCTGTTCCTGGCTAAATCTAAGGGCCTTTACTCTATCCTCATCCTTCTTGATCTCTCCGCTGCCTTTGACACCGCTGACCACAATCTTCTCCTCACCACCCTCTCCTCCCTTGGCTTCAAGGACTCGGTATTATCTTGGTTCTCCTCCTACCTTTTCCATCGCTCATTCAGTGTATGTTCTGGCGGCTCCTTCTCCTCCCCTACCCCGCTCCATGTAGGTGTACCACAGGGATCCATCTTGGGCCCCCTCCTTTTCTCTCTCTACACCCAAGCCCTTGTGCACTTATTTCATCCCATGGCTTTCAGTACCATCTCTATGCCGATGACTCCCAAATCTACTTCTCTGCACCTAATATTTCTTCAGCAACCCAGTCCATGATCTCTGCCTGCCTTTCCGACATCGCTGCCTGGATGTCTCATCGTTGATTGAAATTGAACATGGCCAAGACTGAACTCCTTGTCTTTCCCCCCAACTCCTCCCCTCCTCTTCCCCCTTTCTCAGTCTATGTGGATGGAGCTACTATCCTTCATGATCCCTCGGCCCGCAACCTAGGGATTATCTTTGACACCTCTCTCTCCTTCTCCGCACATATCCAGCTTGTAGCTAAGACCTGCTGTTTCTTCCTCTACAACATTGGCAAAATCTGCCCCTTCATCTCTGAACACACTACCAAAATGCTTATCCACTCCTTAGTCTCCTCTCATCTCGATTATTGCAACCTGCTCCTTGCTGGTCTCCCCGTCAGCCACCTCCTTCCCCTTCAATCTATACAAAATCACGCTGCTTGACTAATCTTCTGCCAGTCCCGCCATGCCCACATTACTCCTCTTCTCAGGTCGCTTCACTGGCTCCCTGTCCAATTCCGCATCCAATTCAAGCTTCTCCCTACGTCCCCTCTCGGAACCTGCACTCCGCTAACAAATTACTTCTGGCTATGCCTTTCACCCGCACCGCTAACTCCCGACTTTGCTCCTTTCTCCTTGCTGCACCCTATGCCTGGAACAGCCTACCTCTGTCTATATGCCAGGCACCCTCCCTGGCCCTCTTCAAATCCAGGTTGAAGACCCACCTCTTCACCGTTTCTTTCAGATCCTGACTGCTATCCTTATCTTATCTTAACCCCTGTCATTTCTCATGACCAATTGTGTAGACCATACCGTGCCTTGCACTAAACTGACCAATGCTCTCTATTGTTCTGACTAGATTGTAAGCTATGATGAGCATGACTCTGACGGGCAGGGACTGTCTCTTGTATATTGGCTGCCTCTTGTAGGTTAGCTGTACAGCGCCGCGTGCGTGGCACTATACAAGTGCTAAATAGTAGTAGTAGTAATGATTGAGACTTTTTGACAAGTTCCTGGAGGAAAGGTCCATATACCATTATTAAAAGGGACCCAGGATATCACTGCTTGACCCAATACAAGTATTGTGGAACCTGTGTCTATTGGGGAAACTGCTAGGTACTTATGACCTAGATTGGCCACTGTTGGAAACAGGATACTGGGCTTGATGGACCTTGGTCTGACCCAGTATGGCATATCTTATGTTCTTATATTCTTATACCTCTATGACATAAATGCACAGAAGGAGAGCCTCTTTTGATTGAAAGCAAGATATGCTATGAGGGGACATGGGATGAGGGTGAAAGGGGATAGACTCATGAGTGATATGTGGAAATATTTCTTTGCAAAAAGAGTGGTGGATCTTTGGAATAGTCTCCCAGTGGAGGTGGTAAAGATGAGGACAGTATCTGAATTCAAAGAAGCATGGGACAAACACAGAAGATCTTTAAAGGAAAAAAGGGGACTGTTGTAGGGTTGATATGGAAGGACAAACTATGTGGTCTTTTTCTGCCATCATGTTTATGTTACATTGGTGCTGAGGAAGTGGCCTTTGGGCAGCACCAAAGATGGGTTTTTGTGGGGCAAGCAGGACACCGTGATCATGTTGCTTAAAATAATGAAGGGACCACAATGTCAGTGGTACAGTGCCATTAAATTTAAATTTAAAGGGGTCGTAAGGCCCATTTTAGCCATCTCAGAGGAGACAAGGCCAGATAGTAGCCAGAAAAAAGAAGGAACAAAGAGTGGTGAGAATGGCAGGACAGGCTTCTGCTTCTGAATGAGTGAGTATCAGGTTGGTAGTGGTTTTATGTCTGTTGCCCTCTTATGTAAACTCTGGATCCCACCAAAAATTGCACTCTGGCTATGACCCTGCTTCTTGGTCATTCTCATGGATGCTTCCACAAGAACTGAAAAGTCAGATAACTGCACCCTATTGAAACCTGGAGCTGTTGGACTTTGTATTTTATACTCAACTTCTTGGAGACAGGTTGAACAGTAAGTGGATTTTACCACATATTGTACTGCTAGTCCTGGAGCAGGCCATGAATAGGAACAGTAGCAGTAACAATTATTCTGGGAGCCTCTATATAGCTGAGTAGACTGACGATGTCAATATTTGGTTCTGCATCCTGTTGCAGCAGAAAGGGAATGTCCTAGGCTTTTTCTGAACAGAATTTGGATAAGAGATATTCCCATATAAAGATGTATTCCTTGCTGGGACAAAAAGTTCAGCTGGAATGTTTGTAGAACCCACGTCCACATTCTCTGGAGAGGGCAGTTGCATAAATAAGGTATCTACATGAGAAGTGATGGACTTCGGACAGGAGAGAGAAAGGATCCTGTAACAGAGTGCCTCTCTTTGCCGGCATAAAGCCTGAGAAATGAGAAGGCTCTTTTGCAGATTGCTGGTAACAAATATCAGATAAGTTCTTGCAAGGTAGTGGGGCGGTAGTGTGGGGTAGGGTAGGTAGAAGAGTTGAGAGCGGAGAATGCTCCAGAAGTTGCAGAGACACAGAACATTAAGATTCGTCGGCTACGGTGACCAATACCAGAGTAGAAGGAGCAGGCTGTTGTGCAGAGGGTTGCGTTGAGGTAGGCAGTTCTGCACAGGATGTAGTCACACTACACTATGGTTCCTGCACAGAAGAAGAGTTCATGCAGTTCTTCTTGGCTTGAGCAGATATTCTGGTGGAATGGTGGTGTTTCTCCAGAGCTTTAGAAGGGGTTGACACAACTACCTTGCCTTAAAGCTTTTGCAGGTGTTCCAAAAGTGGCTACACTGTAAGCCTGGAAACCTCAGAAGGTACACAGTCTATTTTTGAAGATATCTGGCAGATCCAGATATCTTGTGCAACTGAATTCTTAAAGTTTAAAGCCACTCTGCCTGGAGGTTGAAGCCAGCTCAATATACGACTCTTAATTTGTATTTGCAGAGCTGGCAGTTTTCTATGCAGAGGAACTCTCAAGTTTTTTTCAAGACATAGCTTTTTCTCAGCCTTGAAATGTTCCTGGAAGCAATTAGGGTGATCTCTGCTTCCTTTCCGAGACATTTGAGCACAGTGCGTACAGTCCGGATTGTGGTCGGCTCCCAAGCATAGAAGATACTTAGAAGGAGTGTCTTAAGTTCTGGATTTTTCTGTTGCATTTCAGGCAAGGTCAAAATCCCAACTTTAGTGACATTCTTGTTTAAAAAAATAAAACAAAATAACATAGATTTTTACCAGCGAACTTTGCTTCACATCTGTTCAGCAATGCAGCTGAAGAGACCACTGCGTATGGGAAGGACCACACATGCTTAGCAATTTATGCTAATTTCTGAGCTGTGGAACAGCAAGTCTGTCTTGGTGCTATCAGATGACTTCACCCACTTGTGTGTCAGACTCAATCCTGCTTGTCCACAGAAAACAATCTGTTTTCGAAGTATATTCTTAGATGTAAGTCATGCTCGGCATCCGAGGCACAGGAAGCAATTTGTGTTGCTCTGGTAGTTGCTTCTTAACATAAGAACATAAGATATGCCATACTGGGTCAGACCAAGGTCCATCAAGCCCAGTATTCTGTTTCCCACAGTGGCCAATCTAGGTCATACGTACCTAGCAGTTTCCCCAAGGGACACAGGTTCCACAATGCTTGTATTGGTTCAAGCATTGATATCCTGGGTCCCTTCTTAATAATGGTTTATGGACCTTTCCTCAAGGAACTTGTCCAAACCTTTTTTAAACCCAGCTACACTAACAGCCTTTACTACATCCTCCAGTAACAAATTCCAGAGTTTGATTACACGTTGAGTGAAAAAATATTTTCTTTTATTAGTCTTAAATAGTTTACCCTGTAGCTTCATTGCATGTCCCCTAGTCTTTCTATATTCTGATAAGGTAAACAATCGATCTACGTTTACCCGTTCCACTCCGTTCATTAATTTATAGACTTCTATCATATCTCCCCTCAGCCATCTCTTTTCCAGTTTAAAGAGCCCCAACCTTTTTAGCCTTTCTTCATAGGAGTATCCTTCCATCCCCTTTACCATTTTGGTGGCTCTTCTCTGAACCTTTTCTAAAATCGCTATATCCTTTTTAAGATACGGTGACCAGAATTGCACACAATATTCAAGGTGCGGTCTCACCATGGAACGATATAGAGGCATTATAATATCTTTTGTTTTATTTTCCATTCCTTTCCTTATCATACCTAGCATTCTGTTTGCTCTCTTGGCCGCCGCTGCACACTGGGCCGAGGGTTTTAACATGGTATCCACAATGACGCCTAAATCTTTTTCCTGGGTGGTGGTTCCTAATGTGGAACCTTGCATCGTGTAACCATAGTTTGGGTTGTTCTTCCCTAGGTGCATAACCTTGCACTTCAACACATTAAATTTCATCTGCCATTTTGATGCCCAGTCTTCCAATTCATCAAGATCCTCTTGCAATTTTCCACAATCCTCCTGGGTTTTAACAACTTTAAATAGTTTTGTGTCATCTGCAAATTTGATAACCTCACTCGTTATTCCACTTTCCAGGTCATTTATGAATATGTCAAAAAGCAGCGGACCCAGCACAGATCCCTGGGGTACACCACTATTCACCTTTCTCCATTGGGAAAATTGGCCATTTAGCCCTACCCTCTGCTTTCTATCTTTTAACCAGTTCCTGATCCACAATAGTACACTGCCTCCTATCCCATTACTCTTTAGTTTTGCCAAAAGTCTCTCATGAGGGACCTTGTCAAAGGCTTTCTGAAAGTCCAGATACACAATATCAACCGACTCACCTTTGTCCACCTGTTTATTCACTCCTTCAAAAAAACATAACAGATTAGTAAGACAAGATCTTCCTTGTCTAAAGCCATGTTGGCTGTCTCCCATTAGGTTATGACTATCTACATGCTGAGTAATTTTATTCTTTATGATGGTTTCTACCATTTTTCCCAGTACTGATGTCAGGCTCACCGGTCTGTAGTTTCCCGGATCACCCCTGGAACCCTTTTTAAAAATTGGCGTTACATTGGCGATCCTCCAATCCTCAGGTATTATAGATGATTTTAATGATAGTTCACAGATTACTGATAGCAGTTCTGCAATCTCAAATTTCAGTTCTTTCAACACCCTTGGATGTATACCATCCGGCCCAGGTGATTTGCTACTCTTCAGTTTATCTAATAGTTGTAAGACATCTTCCTGATGTATCGATATTTCCTTCAATTCTTCCACACCTTTAAATACCACTTCAGTCATGGGTAACATCCCTACATCTTCCTCAGTAAAGACCGAAGCAAAGAATTCATTCAGTCTCTCCGCTATCGCCTTGTCGCCTCTTAGTGCTCCTTTAACCCCTTTATCATCTAATGGACCAACTGACTCTCTCACAGGTTTTTTGCTACGAATGTACTTGAAAAGGTCTTTATTTCGCGTTTTTGCTTCCGCAGCAAGCTTCTTCTCAAATTCTCTCTTTGCCTGCCTTATCAATGCTTTGCATTTGACTTGCCAGTGCTTGTGCTGTTTCCAGGTTTCATCGTTTGGCTCTTTTTTCCATTTCCTGAAAGATGCTTTTTTGGCAACAACAGCCTCTCTGACCTCACCTTTAAACCATGCTGGCTGGCATGCTGACATTTCCAGCATCTTAGATTCACATGATCAAGAGAGCTGGGTTATCCATTGATCCCTCCACTGGGCCATTGTGAGCCCTTTAGGGACAGGGAAATACATACAGTACCTGAATGTAACTTCCTTAACCACCTAGCTGCTACCCGCAATAGGCAGTATATCAAGTAAATAAAGTATAATTATATGAACAAATAGACCCAAGTATATAATAAACTTGATGGAAGATGTGTAAATCTTCAGGCCTAAATTCAGACCTCAAGAAGACACTGTAACAACATTTTGTAAGGTGAGATAAGCTTGTTACTGTGGTATTCCCCATTTTCCCCAACGGGATGTCAATCCCTGCTATTCGCGGGACAGAATGACTCCCTATGTGTCTAGGAGTAAAGCCACGGAAATCATATTTAGATTGAAGCCATGAAATTTTATGCAAAGGCTTGGGAGCAGTTGTCAACGTTCACATATATTTTATAAATATCACACATAAATAGTGACTCTCTCTGCACTCCACCCAAACTCCATCCTTGAGCATGCCTGCACATGGGTTGCGTAAAAGTACATGCCTTCTTGGCACTGTGCATATGTCTATATGCATAAGCCCTGGGGTAGTATTATAAAAGCCCTTTTATGCTCGCATAAAGACCTTCATGCAAGAAAAAGCTGTTATAAAGTTTCCCCCTGCATTCCACAAGTGAATATTGCTTACCTCCTGGGATGGGACAGAGACTTGTAGAACTGCTCCCATAACAGGTTGGGGAAAAAGTACAGGTTTTAGAGCTCTACACTAAATAAGTCCCTACTTGATTATTACATTCTGTAGCTGTCCCCCTCCTCTACTGCATGTTCTTGGTTCTTCTCCGGGAGAAGCAGCCAAATGTTCTCCTCCTGCTGAACTCCCTGTGACTGCCGATTCAGCTCATTGTATTCCAAGCCTAGTTCCCCAATTGCTCTTCTGCGAGGGAGGGGGACCAACTCAGCTGATCCTCTTACACTCCTAGGGCACAAAACAGCAGCAGTGGGTTCTTGTCCCCTCAAAGGTGGCAATTCGGAGATAGTGGGCTCAGGTATACCTCTAACTACTCTAGCGACTATCACTTTTGATGTTGCATCACATCCTGGAACATTCCTTTCCTATAAACAAATACAAATCTGTCAACAAGGCCCTGAACTGGCACTGATGATCCATCCCCAGGATTAGCTCTTATTTCTCCCCTGAGTTTACCCATATTGCAAGGGGAAAAGGACCAGCTGACAGACTGCAGAGCAGCTCAGAGGTGCTGCCTTTCTGAAGACATTGGGTCCACCCCTTCCCCCATCTCTATTCCAGATGATTTTGGATATAAATTGTTCCTACAGATGTTCATTATCCATCAACATTACAATCAACACGAAAAGACAATGCTGTATATCCTACTTTCAAAAGTCTTCACAAGTATTTTTCTAAGTAGATATAAATGGAAAACCCGTCCTAGAAAATGTGGCAAGACCTCATTTTTAAGGTAGTATTAGAAATCCTACATTCCATCAAGAGTTTCCTTTTACAGAGAAATTGCTTCATGGCATTCATACTTTGGAATTGCATACATAAATTGAGAAAGCTTTCTTATTTGTTGAGGGTGCTTTACTTTTAATTGGTAACATGTCCTTTATTCCTGAAGGGGAATAGTTTGTTTTTGGAAGCTGTATATTGTATAGCGGAAGGCAAATCTCTGTTCCAGGACACAAGCATTTTATAAACTTTGTGCCAAACTTGGAGAATTAGAAATTTCCCCTAAGACTCACGAAAGTGTGTGCCTGATTGCTGTCAGCTATGATAATACATCAACACTTTCTTTTAGGCCTGTCTTCCATGGTTTCTCCAAATCCATTTTTCCTTCTAATCTATGCAAGTGGAATTTTTTCCATAACGCATCCTGCAAATATCGAAACATATTAAAAACAGCATTTTGAAAAAATAGCCATATTCAAAGAAGCCTTGCCCAATCATCTGTAATTCATTTCACATCACAAAAACACAATGGGGCTTGTTTGCAAAACCGCGGTAGTGGCTTCCGCCCGATATTGGAGCCGTGGCCCCATTGAATTCCCATCGGCCCCAGCGAGCTTAACAGAGCAGCGAGAGAAGCTCTCCCTTCGCGCCTCTGAAAGCCGCACCGTGGAGAGTGATTAAGGCGGGCTCTGCTGGGCAGCCGGGGGGGGCCCCCACGGGAGACACGTGACTTGACTGCAGGAGACACTTCATTCTGACGCTGCCACGGCGGCAGCAGTAGCAAGTTTCTTTTTTCTTTTAAGGTTTCTCTGGGATGATGGGGGGGAGGGGGATTAAGACTGGTAATGGGCTATAGGGGGGCTAAGACTGGTAATAGGCTGATGGGGGTTAGGATTGGAGGTGGGCTGATGGGGGCGTTAGGACTGGTAATGGGCTATGGGGAGAGCTAAGACTGAAAATGGGGTGATGGGGGCTTAGGACTGGTAATGGGCTATGGGGGGCTAGGACTGGTAATTGGCTGGGGGTTGCTAGTACTGGAAATGGGCTGAGTGGAAGGGGGGACTTGAACTGCAAATAGCTGATGGGGACGGGGGCTTGGAATGGAAATGGGCTAAGTGGAAGGGGGGGCTTGAACTGCAAATAGCTGATGGGGAGGGGGGCTTGGAATGGAAATGGGCTGTGAGGGGAGGGAGCTAGGACTGGAAATGGGCCGAGTGGTGGGGGAGAGCTAGGACAGGAAATGGGCTGATGGAGGGGCTAGGATAGGACTGGAAATGGGCTGTTGGGGGTGCTAAGATTGGAAATGGGCTGTGGTGGGGGCTTGGATTGTAATGGACTCATGGAGGGGCTAGAACTGGAAGTAGGCTAATGGGAGAATTGGATTGGAAATGGGCTGAGTGGAGGGGAGCTAGGATTTGACATGGGCTGATGGTGGGGCTAAGAAAGGACTAGAAATGGGCTGATGGGGGACTGGGATTGGAAATGAGCTGATGGAGGGACTCGGATAGGACTTGAAATGGATAGGGGAGCTAGGACTGGAAATGGACTGATGGTGGGGCTAGGATAGGATTGGAAATGGGCTGATGGAGGGCTAGGACTGGAAATGGGCTGATGCGTGCACTAGAAGGGAGCTGATGTTGGAGGAGTATTAGAATGGGATGGAGCTGGGAGAGTGAAATGGAGTGGGGAAAAATATTTAGTGTGGGAGGGAAGAAAAATCTACAATTGGCCGGGTAATGGGAGAGTAAGTGGGGATTAAGGATGGAGGGGTAAAATTTGAGTGGATGAAATGGGAATGAGGAAAGAGCAAAAGGAGAAAGATTAGTATGTTAAAGCAGATGTAGAGAGAGAATGGAAAAAAACTAGAAGAGAGAAGAAAGGACAAATGGACAGCAGACGATGGAGAGTTAGCAGAAGACACAAAGAAACCAGAAGAAAGTGGCTGGAGCAATTGCAACTGAAAAAGAAATGCACAAAAGGTAGAAAAGTATCTCTTTATTTTGAATTTATTAACTGGAATATGTCAGCTCTGGGAAATGTGCATCATTAACGTCTGCGCTTTGTTTAGTAAAAGTGGAAATTAATTTATAGTTTTATTTCTACAGTGTTGTTGTACATTGCAAGTTTGGCTTTTGGCTTCCCAGTTTAATTATTGCCTTCCTGTTTCTAAATTGTGATTCCTTGTTTGGTGATGGTCTATGTTCTGCATGTGTAACTGAGCTGAGATATTCTGTTTATGTAATTCCTATTTGACATTGCCACTTGTTCTCTTTCCCCAGTAGGTCATGTATTGTTATTCTCTGAAATGTATTGGTTTAATATTTGCAGTGTTGCCTTTTGATAGATAGGGTCTGGTGCTTTGTGAGTCCTGATAGTGCTGTTAGGATTCAGTGGGTTTGCTATGGGTTCTAAATGGGCAGTGTTTGTAGTAGTTCCTAATGTGCATGGCGGTTGGCACTGGATTATAGTAATGTAGAAATCTTTTAGTCTTTCTTTATCCATACACTCATTAAGAGGCATGTTTACTAAAAGTTAGTGTATGGTAACATTATGCAAATATTTATGCAAATGATGCCCCTTATGCAAAAGAGGCTCCGCACCGAGTCTCCGCACATGGCCCCGTACCTCCCTTGGGCCGCCCCTGATTGAGAGGGCCCACAGGGGGCTGGGGCCAATAAGGGACAACCGACCAAGAGACATTGTGGTGTGTTTGAAATCTTTTAAAATGAAAGAAATCCTTTTGAAGGCTGCATGGAAACAGAGACATTTTCAGTGGGATGGACACGCGGTGGAACTGTTTCAGGACCTTTCTCTGGGTACACTGCAACGTCGGAAAGGGATGAAGGAGGTGACAGTTTATCTGAGGGGGGAGAAGGTGAGATACAAATGGTTGTTTCCTTTTGGCCTACTCATGACTGTGAAAGGCATGTTGAGAAGGGTGAAGACTAGCGAGGGAGCATGGGACGTGCTGAAAGAATTGGGACTGACTAATCTCCCAGTGGGAATCGGGGGCCGAGACTGAACAAAAAAAATGTCACACCGGTTGTGTCAAGGGCGGCCAGTTTGAGATGGCACAGAGCTCCAGTCAAGGGTCGAAGGCTAGCGAGATTGTCCAAGGGAAGCCAGGGAGCAACAGCGGCAGCGAAGGACATCGGCTGAGGAGCAGGACACTGGGCGACTTGAGACAGAATGAAGCCTCAGTTCAATTGAGATGAAATTTTAACAAGTGATTTATATGCAAAGTTGTCTGTTGGGTATGGGAGGAGAGGGGGTAGGAGGGAAGAGGAGGAGGGGAGTGTGAAGGGATGGGGTGATAATAATGGGGGATTCACAAGGTAAACTAGGGAAGGCGGTGAGGGGTAGGGTGGAGGGGAGCTAGAGGTATGAGGGAGGTTGGAGTATAATGAGATAGCGAGAGGATGGGTGGGGGAGGAACTAGGCAGGGGGGCAATAAGGGGGAGGTAGGGTATGATTTTGGTTGGGGGGTAAGAACAGGGGAGAGGTGGAATAGAAGGTTAGGACAGGCGAGGGTTCAATAATATGTCGCCAAATATGGAAAACGTGTCTCTAATGAAGAGACGTGGGAAGGGAAAGGAGGGTAGGGGGACGGGGGGTAGGAGTGGGGAGAAGGGAACGGGAGATAGAGGGTGGGGAGGGGGGAGGAGAGGGGGGAAACAAGGGAGGGGGAGGAAGAGGGGGTAGGGCCAAGAGAGAAGGGGGGAACAAAAAGCAAAGGTGAGTTAAAAATAGTTTCGTTAAATGTGAAAGGGCTTAACTCAACATTTAAACGACAAAAATTGTATACAGAAATTGCATGCCAGAAGGCAGCGATTGTGCTGATTCAGGAAACGCATTTGATGAGAGCGACAGAGTACCTAGTTAAACCCAGGGAAAATGGAGTATGTATCCACGCATCTAACACAGTGGAAAAGAAAAAAGGAGGGGTTGCCATACTGATAGATACAAAGTTAAAGATGCAATTGCAATCGGTGGTGCGGGACAAAGGGGGAGATATGTGTTACTGCGTTTAAAAGTGAGGAATGAATGGTATTGCATAAGGAACGTATATGTGCTAAAACAGGGGCGCAAAGTGAATTTTGGACAAAACTGAATGAGGAGGTGGGGAAATTGGGGGAGGGTATTCTTATTTGTGGCGGTGATTTCAACTTAACATGGAATCCAGCTAGAGATGTCACGGGGAAAAGAGAAGGTAAGAGGGCAGATAGGAGTAGATATCGTAGCTTTGTAACACAGCATTGCTTGATAGATACTTGGAGATTTCAACACCCAGAGAAGAGACAATTTTCTTATTTTTCGCCAGTTCATGGCTCATACTCTAGAATAGATGCTATCTGGGTCTCGAAGGAGGTGGGGGGTAGGATTAAGGGGGCAGAGATGGACTCAATTACATGGTCAGATCATGCACCTGTTGAGGTTAGTTTGATACTGGAGGGAGAGGGGAAAGGCATACATTTTTGGAGGCTTAATGAATCACTATTAGAAGACGGGAGGGTAAGAGAGGACATTGAAAGAGAAACTTTATTATTATTATTATTATTTTTGTACCACGCTCTTTAGAATCAGTGCGGTTTACATGTATACTAACAGGCACTTTTTATTCCCTTGTCCCCGAAGGGCTCACAATCTAAGGGGCTTGTTTACAAAGCTGAGGTAGCGGTTTCTGCCTGATATTGGAGCTGTGGCCCCATTGAATTCAATGAGGCTGTGGCTCTGATATTGAGTGGAAGCCACTACTGCATCTTTGTAAACAAGCCCCTAAGTGTACCTGAGGCAATGGAGGGTTAAGTGGCTTGCCCAAGGCCACAAGGAGTGGCCATGGGACTAGAGACCCCAGTCCCTCTGGCCTGAAGTTGCTTGTCCCCATGTGGGAATTGAACCCCTGGCCTTCTGGTCTGAGGTAACATGTCCCAACCACTGAGCCACTTCTCCCTGTAAATGAGGGAATATTTCAAGTGTAATGATAATGGGGAGGTAGCGTGGGATGGGTACAAGGCAGTGGTGAGAGGGATTTTAGTTAAATGGGGGGGGGGGCGCGAAAGACGAAGGAAAGGGAGGGAAGAGAGAGGGAATTGAGAGAAAGATTGGTGGAACTGGAAGAGCGCAATGCGCAAGGAAAACATGGAGCATATAGAGGTCAGGTGCTGGCAGTAAGAGCACAGATAAATGCAATGCAGGCATAAAAGATAAGGCATCAGATGAGACAGGAATTTTTCGAGGGAGGCAATAAAGCGGGGAGATATATGGCACAGAAATTGAAGCAGAGGAAATTGCGCTCTCATATAATGAAAATTTTAAATCAGGGAAGGGAGTTGGTAACTAAGGAAGGGGAGATTAGGGAAGCTTCTAGAGGATATTACCAGGGGTTATATCAAGCAAGGGTCCCTCCACAGAGGGAGAGAAACATAGTTATCTTGACTCCCTTTAATGTGTGCCTTTGAGTCAGTCCTGACTCCTGGTGACCCAGAAGCTCCTGGGTTTTCTTGGCAGTGTCACTGGAAGTAGATTGCCAGGCCTTTCTTCTGAGGCAATGGAGGGTTAAGTGACTTGCCCAAGGCCACAAGGAGTGCTAGTGGGAATCAAACCCTGGTTGCTTGATTACCAAGCCAGTGTTGTAACCACTAGGCTACTCCTCCACTCCTCTTGACTCCCTAAAGTTGCCTAAACTAGATGAGGGGGAACAAGGAGAGTTAAACAAAGCCATAAGAGTTGACGAGTTGCAGAGGGTGATAAAACAGTTGAAACTGGATAAGGCACCAGGGTTGGATGGGCTAACAGCGAGATTCTATAGACGTTTTGGAGAGATATTAACTGCACCATTAGTGAAGCTATTTAACCTTCCAAGGGAGGGAGTGATGTTAGCGGATACGATGAGGTGGGCAGGAATAACAGTAATACATAAAGAGGGGAAATACCCACAAGAATGCTCTTCTTATAGACCTATATCGTTGCTCAACTTAGACGCTAAATTGTTAGCTAAAATCCTTGCCGTGCGCTTAAATAAGATAATAGGGAAGCTAATACATCATGATCAAGCGGGACTTATGCCAGGTAGACAAGTAGTAGACAATATTAGAAATATACTAAATATGATATGGTCTATTGAACAAAGTGGGGAGGAGGCCTTGCTCCTGTCTTTGGATGCAGAAAAGGCCAGGTGGCTTTGAGGTAGAAATCCAGGCAGGGTTGAGAGTTGTAGGGGTTAATGAGAACTGAGAAAGATACTAAGACATCTCTCTCTCCCCTATGCTGTGTGAAAAGGATACACACCCCTTGGTGAAGTCATACCCTGATACATGCTCTTCCCTCCCCTATTCCTTTATCCTGCAGTTCTTTCTGCTTGCTAGAGATAATTTCTCTTCCTCTGCTTCACTAGAGATGAGAGTACAGTAGACTCTCTCCAATCGGGACTACATTGTACTAAAATAGGACCAATCATGAAGAAATTCTATTCCCTTCACTTCACTATTTGTGTCATATTAGTTGGTTTTATTGCTTGCTTGCTGCCTGGTGTTGGGATTTAAGGTTGAGGGGGTTTCTTTATGGATTGGGGTATTGGGAGTTTGGGGGGACAGCGAAAGGGAAGGAAGGAGTTTTGTCAAAAGGATTTGGATGGAAAAGTAACAAAATGAAAACCTGCTTCTGGGCAGTCTCTATCAGGCTTTTTCCATCCCGGATGTACAGCCCCTCTGTAGTCCAGTTTGAACCAGACATACAGAGGGGGGTCGCGATTCTGATCCCACGAGGCACATCTAGCCCTGCGGGACCAGAATTGCGAACAGACCTGTATATGCAGGCCGGGACTGTGATTCAGCCCGGCCTGCATGTGCAGGAAAAGCACAACTAACTCACAGGGCTTTACAATGGAGCTGCGGCACCATGGCATCTGGTTGCCATGGCACCGCGGCTTCATTGTAAAGCCGTGATCCCAGCCGCTGGCTTAGCAAAGGCTTTCCCTGCATCCCGACCCCCGATCAGGCCTCCTAAGGCCAAGGTTGGGCTGCAGGGAATGCCCTCGGGCCCCCCTGCCCCGTCCGTGCCCTGGGCCAACCAAAAAAAAAACATCCAGGGAAATTATTCCACCTCTGAGGTGGAATAACTTCCCCGCACAAGTCGCCAGCCCTGGATGTACAGGGCCAACATTAGAATTGGCCTTGTACGTCCAGGACTGGCGACCGCCCATCGCCTCCCTCCCTCCCTCCGCCCCGATCTCCTCTTCCCTGCCCCCATCTAACCTCCCCTTACAACTGGCAGGGAGGTTAGATACCGGCGGGGAGGGCACAAATAGCGGGGATGTTGGGACATCCATCCCTGCTATTCGTGGGACAGAATCGGGACCTATATGTTTAAAAACTGATGTACACAAGAAAAAAAGGTACATTGGCTGTTTTTCTTCATTTGTTTTATTTGTTAATAAAGAGATTGAAATATAATAATAAAAAATTAGAGTGTGGAGAAAGGATAATAGACAGTGGCAACACACGGAAAAATTACAAGACAGCATATATTAAAATTGACTGGAAAGGAGCTAACAAAGAATTAATTAGATTAAGGGAAGGGTTAAGATAGATTGTGTCAATGGAAGAAAAGACAATGCTGTCCAAGAAAAGAAAGGAGAAGACTACATCCTGGCACTTTCAAATCCCATGTATTAAAGAGTAGTGTGTCACGGGCTGTAGGCTTGTATGTATAGGCATGTTTTCTTTTGTCCCTTCCTGAAGGCCATATGGATACATCATTTTTCAGCTGCTGAGGAATGGTGTTTTGGAGTGAAGAGGCAAAAAACTGAAAGCAGTCTGGCAAATGCATTCCTGTCGAATTATCATGGGTGACATAGAAACATAATAGCAGATTAAGACCATACAGCCTATTCAGTCTGTACTTCCATACCATCTACTACTGCCCCTTTTTTTCCTTTAGAGATGTTCTGTGTTTGACCCATGCTTTCTTGAATTTGAATGCAGTCCTTGTCTGTACTACCTCTCCTGGGAGACTATTCCACACATCTACCACTCTTTCTGTAAAGAAATATTTCTACTTATTGCTCCTGAGTCTATCCCCTTCGCCTTTACAGAATAGTTAATAGATTCTGCTGGAAGGATTTTAGGCTATGGTTTAGCAAATAAAGGTAGGTTCATTGGATAGGATGACCAGTTAAAAGAATTTCGAAAAAAAGTGTTAGAATTTTAAATTTAGTCCTGTAGCTGATAGGGAGCCAGTGATGGGTGACTCAGAGGGCAGTCACATGATAATGGAGTTGTACACAACAAAAAAGTTTAATAGCCATATTTTGGATGAGTTGAATGCATTGGGAGGTGGTTATTGAAAGACCATGTCATAGTCCAGGCAGCTTAAACTACAGAGCTGAAGAAGTTGTTGAAGGTTGTTCTTTTGAAGCTAAAGGTGAAGGAGTCGAATACTGTAGACTTACTTACCGACAGAGAGACGTAAGTGTTATAGCAGTGAGGAGAATCTAGAGTGAATGTCATTGCTGCAACTTTTTCCTTAAAAGGAATATCTGTCCCCGATATAACCGTCGTAATTGTCGGTAGGGTTTTCCCCCTGCTGAACCAGAGTGTTTCTGATTTTTGTGAGTTTTAATTTCTGGGAATGGAGCCAGGAGGGAACATCATCCAGGAAAAGATTAAAGTTTGGAAGTTTGGAAGGAACAGCTAGTGCCGTCTATGAATGCTCTGTGTCATCTGCATAAGTGCATGGGCTGGCATCAAAGGTTTGTGTCGGTGGCAAGAGGAGCAAGAAATGTATTGGAAAGGGTAGCGGCCAAAACTGAGCCCTGTTGAACCCCACAGGACAGAGGAAGTAGTTCTGAAATAAATGTAATCCGTACAGACATTTATTTGATTCACCCAGGGGTCCTTTTACTGAAGTGCGCTAAGTTTCTACACTTACTGCACTTTTTGAGTACAAATTAATGTGAAGTGCGAAAGTCTTATGGTAATTGTCGGGGGCTGCCTAGCACATTGCCTGCAGTTACCGTGCTGAAAGCTCCCTAATCACGCATTAAGGTCATTTACAGCTACCATGGGTACATGTAACACTATCAATTAAGGTAATGTTAAGTGCATGCGTGCTAATTGCAACATTGACAGCACAAGCAAAGTATTGTGAGCTAACTGCAGTATACCGTCCATACCTCCTCTCCGCCCATTCCCTGCCGTGCCACACCATGAGCAATTAACCTGGGAATTCGCACGCAGTAACTGTCATGCCAGTGTGTTAACAGTTACCGCAGCTCTGCACTGTTACCACACACCAAAGTGCGTGTCAACTGCTTAGTGCACTTTAGTAATAAAGATCTTTATTCTTGTAAATGTACATGGCTTTACAGAGCAATAAATTTGAATGCCATTTGCATGGTGGGGAAGGGAAAAGAAATATTACAAATTTCTAGGTAGAGATGCTATAAAGATATGATACTGTGGGCAGTAAAATTGAACCATGAAGGAGTCCACATTTCATTAGTTTGGGAGAAGGGGGAAATAAATTCTCCTAAAATCAGTGAGTGAGTATTTCCAAGCAAAAAGAAAGACAACCTTTATAAAAAAAAAGTACTCCCTAAACCAAAACTCTCACGGAGCCAGATCAGAGAGAAGTGTCCAGCCACAAATGGTTGTAACATAGTAACATAGTAAATGACGGCAGATAAAGACCAGCATGGTCCATCTAGTCTGCCCAGTAAGATGACAAGAGTAGGTGCACCTGCCGCTCTGTGCAGGCCCCCCTTCCCCATGTCTGTGTTTAGGGGTGAACCCATCGCTCTATGTAGGACACCCCTGTTTGTTGAGAATTTAGATAGTTAAGTTTATTTTGATTTTATCCTGTTGTAAAGGGATCCACTGTGTCTGTCCCATGCCATTTTGAATTCTGTCACTGTATTTGCCCCCACTACTTCCATTGGGAGGGCATTCCAAGCATGCACAGTGCTTTTCATGAAGATGCCTTTCATTTTCAATTTTTGATGTAGGCAATTTAACAAGTTATTGTGCAAACCCAGCTCTTTAGATATCTCTGAAGATACAGCATTTATCACTGGAGAGTCCTGTGGCGGCATGTAGGGCTTCAGGTTTCTTCATTTATAGTTTTTTTTCCCTTGAAAAATGTGTACAAACCTCCAACAGTAAGAGGATGGAAGTAATTTGCTTCTAAATATGGTATTTCTTTCACAAATAGAATCCAAGTAATAATAGGAATAATTTTAAAAGTACTTCACTGAGCATATACTTTTCTCCCACTGACGTGACCTATTGGAAAATTGTGGCTAAGTTGAAAGGAGGCTTCATTACAGATGTGCTAAGGTTAGGAGGTAGTGGTGAAACAACATATGTTCATGAATCTAATACCCTCTCCACTGCCTGCACAAATAGGGAGTTTAGAGTGTGCAGGCTCTTTCAGCACACATACTTTATTCTAGCAATTTTTAAGACGAAAGGAACCCGCTAGTTGCTCTTTTAAAATTTGCTAATATTAATTTTCCAAGGTTGCCTTCAGTCTCGGCTAGAGACATGTTTAAATGGTATTTAGTGGAGGTATTGGGAATATCTCCTGAACTAATCCCACCCCTGGTTAAAATCCATTACTTGCCTAAAGCGAAGCTTGCTCCGATTTTGGGAGACTCAGGTGGGGATCAGTTACAGGGGATCGTCTTGAATGTTACAGATTTGTTAGAAAATTCAGGGTATGAGTCTCAGGTTCCTTCTACACTGTTAATAACATTTGCCTTGTTATCTGATAAGGAATGGTTGTTAAAATTATTCTTCCAGAAACGTAAACTTTTATTTCGTGGTCTATATGTATGTATATATTCTGATTTAGCAAGAGATACCCAGAAGCGGCGTAGAGAGTTTCTTCTGCTCCATCCTGGGGTTACACAGTTGGGAGGACTCTTTTTTCTTAAACACCCATGCAAGTGCTTGGTGAAATTTCTATTTCCTATATATTTTATGAGCCCTCCCAGCTGTTAGCCTTCATTAGTGCCAGACGACTGGAGTCCTGTATTGATCCCCCCTAGGCTCATGATAGATAAAGCTCCGAATGATGACTTTCTGCTTTGTTTTCTTAACATATATTGTTTAAAGTTTGGAATAGGAAACGTCCTCTCTTTTTGTGGGCTAGGGAGGGCAGGCACTTTGTATTTTCCATTGGAAATGCTTCATGATTTTTGCTTTGATGTTGTATTCTGGTTTTGAGTACTTTTCAGTTTGTCTGTTCTATTACTGCAAGAATGGTTTGTGTAAACTTTCTTGATTAATTTGTAAAAATTTCATAAATATAAAATAAAAAAAAAATTGCTTATAGAGTATTCATGCCAAAATACTTTGCAATGATGTGGGCTCTTTAAAAATTGCCCCAGGATATTCTGCAGCAGAGTTAACTAACAGATGTCTTTCTCTTAGAACCATCCAAGATAATATCTGCTTTATTTTATTGGCCCAGGAGTTCCTCTTTTTCCCTCCTATCTCAGTCAGAACCAGTGCTGGTAGTCTGGTACCACGAGCGTTCATTTGTAATTACCTGGGATTTGTTCCCTTATTTCAAGAAATCTTGCCATTGTTCTTAGTCTGGACATTGCAACAGCATCCTGAGGCTAGGAGCCTGCACCACTCATTCCAGAACCTTGCATCATGAGTTCCAAATCCAGCCACCAGGTGTCACCCTTATTGATGATCACAGTTCTTCCCCTCTTCCTCCCCCCTCAACCATTGACTGTGGAGCACCTAGTCAATCCAGAATGTGAGAAACATGATTCGGGACTTGAAACAAGGACCCTCCTCTTGATGGCATACAGCACTGCCACTGGGCTGCCTCCCGGGGTACTTTGTAATCATAGTATTGTCAACAACACCAATCATAAGTTAAATCAACCCTAAGAAAGGTTGAAGAATGAAAGAAACAAAGTGCCATTAAAAAGGAGGCAGCAAGATGTGGAGACTCGCATCACAGATAATAGCTGGAAACATTTCAGTTCAAGCAAAATAATTTTTTCTAGTTTCACCAGGGCCTTATGTATTTAGCTTTAAGCTACTATCTTTATTCTTATCTTTTATCTTTATTAGTATCATTTGATATACCGCCCATTGCCGGAGCGTCAAAGAGGTGTACAATAATAACAAGGTGCAATTGGTGAAAGTAAAGGAGGAAAAAGGTACGCCATCGATATGATAGGAGAGCAAATAGGAAAGAAGAAAGAAGGATAGTAAGGACAGCAATAGACCCAGGAGGAACACTACAGATAAAGACAAAGGGGATAGGTAAGACTGGTCAGGGGAATGGGAGGGGGCTGTACGCCTAAGCACCAATCATAACAAAGGGGATATTGCAAAGGAGAGTGGTTTAGCGGCATCTTGGTGGAAGGAAATCGGGATGAATGGGAAGATCATAGTCCTGGCAGTAGAGGTGGGTCTTGAGAAGGGCCTTGAACCGGGTAAAAAATGATTCAGTACGGAGAAGATGGGGAAGAGAGTTCCAGAGGGCAGGACTCAGAAAAAAAAAGCAGCATGACGGGTCGATTCGAGGTGGGCCTGGGCAGGGGACAGAAGGAAAAGACGATTACCGTGAGCGGAACGAAGTAGACAGGGAGTGGGCTGGAGGTAGACGATGTCGGCGAGGTACTGAGGGGTACTGGTATGAAAAACCTTATGGGTAATGGTGAATAGCTTATATAAGAAATGTACTTTAATAGGGAGCCAGTGTAGGGACAGAAGACAGGGAGTCATGTGATCCCGAGGGGAGGAGTGAGTGAGAAGACATGCAGCTGTGTTCTGAACTAGTTGGAGCCGACGAAGCTGATATTGGGGGAGACCAGCGAAGAGTGAGTTGCAATAATCAAGTCGGGTGATCACCAGAGAAAGGACAAGAGTAGTAAGGGAAGAGAGGGAGAGAAAAGGACAAACAGCTCGGATTCTACAGAGGTGAAAGAATGAGCTATGCACAAGTGTGGAGATGTGCTGGTGAAAGGAAAGAGAGGGATAAAGAGTAACACCAAGGTAGCGAAGAACAGGGACCAAAGGAATCGGAGAAGTGGACATAAGAGGTGCCAAGGTGGGGGAGGGGTACCGAGAGTGAACCAAATAGTGGCCGATTTAGAGGGATTAACATGTAGGTAGTTACTAGCGAACCAGTCAGAGAAAGAGGCAAGGCAAGTGTTGAGAGCAAGGAGATCCGGGGCTGAGGGACTAGTATGGTGAACCAGAAGGAGATCATCGGCAAAAAAGTAGGCAGAAATGCCAGCCTGTTGCATGAGCAGGGCCAAGGGAGTAAGGAAGACATTAAAGAGAAGGGGAGCGAGGATGGAACCCTGGGGGACACCACAATGCAGAGGGAGGGAAGGAGAGGTGATGGATCCTGAACAGACAGCAAAAGTACGAGATGAAAGGAAAGACCGAAACCACTGAAGGACAGTGCCGTGAATACCAATATCTGATAGACAAGTGAGGAGAGTGTGGTGATCCACCACGTCAAACACAGCAGAGAGATCTGGGGAAACAGCGATAGATATGTCACCACAGTCGTGAGAGCGGTGTATCTCGCAAAGAAGTGCCAAGCGAATAGTTTCAGTGCTGTGGCCGGTCCTGAATCCAGATTGGCGGGGGTGAAGTGAGAGAGTGGAGTCGAGATGAGAGGTAAGTTGGTGAAAAACAAGTCTTTCAAGGATCTTTGACAGAAAAGGAAGGTTGGAGACGGGATGCCAGTTGGCAGGAACAGAAGGGTCGAGATTGACTTTTTTAAGAAGAGGTCGGACCAGAGCATGTTTCCAGTGGAAAGGGAAGCAGCCAGAGCTCAGACTAGAGTTTAATATAGAGAGAATGTATGGAGCAAGAGTGAGTGATGGATCAAGCAGGCAGGAGGAAGGAAGTGGATCAAGCGGGCAAGTAGTTTTGTGGGAGGCTGAGAAGGTCTTGGCAAGGTCAGCAGAAGTGATGGGCTGAAACTTAGACACGTGCGTGGATGACTGTGTGAGGATGGAGGAGAGCAAGTGGGGAAAGAGGCGAGGGGAATGGGGGAAGGGGAGGGGGGAGGGCAGGAGGTGAATGTAGAGTGAAGTAACTGAATCTTGCCTGAGAAGAAAGTGGCAAGAGTGGAAGGACTGGGAGCAGCTGAAGGAGGTACTAGGGAGGAGGGGGAGGTGATAGGTGAAGAGAGAGAATTAAGGACCTGATAGAGGCTTTGGAAAGAATTTGAGGATGCAGTAATGAGGTTTGAATAGTGAGTTCATTTAGTGGTGGCTATCATAGAATGGTAGAGTTACTGTGCATGGCGAAAAATAGAGAGGGAAATGTCAAAAGGGTGTTTGCGCCATGACCGCGTTGCATGCCGAAGATAAGAATGTTGCAGTTAAAGACCTGGGTGGAACCAAGAGTGATGGGAGAGGTAACGGGAAGAGGAAGAGCAGAGGGGCGCAATAGAGTCCAGGGCATCAGTAAGGGTGGAGGACCAGATATCAACCTGCTGGTCCACAGAAAAGGAAGAAAACTCAGAAGGAAAAAGAGAGTCAGCGGGGGGAAAAAGCTGTAGGGTGGTAGGGGTGATGCAGCGTTTGTGTGACTGCGGAAGAGGGACTGTGTTTTGGGGAGTGGATGCATGAGCAGAGGGAAAGGAGAAGGAGAAAATACAACTATCGTCTGACCAAGGAAGGGGAAGCGGCAGAATATTAGATGGCTGGAATGGAGAGGAGTCATGAGTAAGAATAAAGTCGAGGGTATGCCCTGAAGTGTGGGTGGGACAGTCTACGTGCTAGGTAAGACAGAGGTCAGTAAAGAGCGAGAGAAAGCTTTATCTCAGGATCTCGACTGGGAACCAAGGTGGACATTGAAGTCCACAAGGACCACGAGATGAGAGGAGAGGAGAGCCATTTCAGAGAGAGAAAGAAGGAGAGAATCCCACAGATCAGGGCGCAAGGAAGGAGGCGCATAGAGCAGGAGAAAATAGATAGGGGTGGAAGATCTTGAATGGAACAGAAAAGATTCCGGATAGGATGGAGCCGGTGTGATAAGGGACAAAGGGAGGGAGGACCGGTGAATGACCGCCACACCTCCCCCTGTTCAATGAAACCGAGGGGTGTGAAACGCCGAGTAACCAGGAGGGAGGCATCGGTGGGGGAGGCTGTCCTCTCCCTCACGGAGCCAGGTCTCTGTGAGGAAGAGTGCATCGAGGGAGTGCTGCGTCAAAAGGTCGTGCACCAGGTGAGTCTTGGTGCGCAGAGACCGACAGTTCAGAAGAGCAAAGGACACTGTCAGAAGTGTGGTGATAGAAGGTGAAGGAGGGGGAATCTGGCTGGACTGACAGAGGAGAAGATTGTTAAGTGGAGGAGTAGCCTAGTGGTTGGGGCAAGGTACTTCAGGCCGGAAGGTCGGGGGTTCAAATCCCACTAGAGGACAGCAACCTTGGGCCGGAAGGACTGGGGTTTCTAGTCCCACAGGTGCTCCTTGTGGTCTTGGGCAAGCCACTTAACCCTCCATAGCCCATGTTCCCTGTAAGTATTAGTGTATGTGTCTCATATTCCCGCATGTTAAATGTATCCCCCAATTGTGTTGTGACCGCTTTGATTGAAGGATAAGGCGGTATACAAAACTGTCTAAATAAATAAAAATAAATAAATAAATATTGAGGGCAGCTACTCCGGACAAGGGAAGAACAGCAGGTGAAGGGCGATGACCCCAAAAGATAGGAATGGACGCCATGTAATAGGCAGATGGAACACTAAATGAGGTATGACTAGCGGAGGCAATGAAATATGGGCCTGATACTAGCAGATGGACAGGCCAAAGCAGGGCGAGCACGAATGGGAGCAACGGAATCAACCTATGGAAACTGATAGTTGGATGAGGATCTAGCTTGAACGCCCACGTCATCGCCCCAAGGAGCTCGCCCAAGGAGCTATCAGATTGCCACCGTGATGCCATTTGCTAGGTCTGAGTCTGGGCATAGGGAAGTGGTTACCAGTCTGAGCCTCTGGGTCTACAGAAGTTGGGTCTCTGTTACATTGTGCCAGCCACGGCTGAGAAATGCAAGAAGGGTGGTTTCTATAAAGGCAGCAAAAGCATGATTCTTGCATCGGGTTTATGGCATGCTGCATCTGTAGTTGCTCTTTCTTTGGGAAATTTTAATGTGTCTTTTTGAAGGACATTTTAGTGTTTCTTAGCTACTTTTTTCACCAGTTATGGAGTAATTGTATGACTGCGTACATGTATGACCAGGGCCGGCCCGTCCATTGAGCGAGAATGTTTTTTGCACAGGGCCCCGCGTTTCAGGGGGCCCCGCGCAAAAAAACATTCTGATCCTAAAGTAAAATTTTAAAAAGAAAAAAAAAGTTGTCTTCTCCGGCTGCCGGGGCCGCCGCGGCAGAATCGAGTGTGCCGCAGGGCCCCCCCTGCCCAGCAGAGCCTGCCCTCCCCTTTATCACCTCTGTCTTCGCAGCTTCAGTCAAACGCGCCGGCTTTCAGAGCGTGAGAGGAGAGTTTCTCCCTCGCTGCTCTGTTAAGCCCGCGGGGGCTTAACAGAGCCGCGAAAGGGAAGCTAGTCCTTTCGCGCTCTGAACGCCGGCGTGTTTGACTGAAGCTGCGAAGACAGAGATGATAAAGTGGAGTGCAGGCTCTGCTGGGCTGGGGGGCCCCGCGGCACATGAGATTCTGCCGCAGCGGCCCCGGCAGCCGGTGATGTAAGCTTCTTTTTTTAAAAAAATTTCCCTGGGCTAGGCTGGGCTGGGCTGGGCTGGGCTGGGGGGGATTAGGAGTGGTGATGGGCTGGGGGGGGTTAGGAGTGGTGATGGGCTGGGGGGTTAGGAGTGGTGATGGGCTATGGGGGGCTGGGGGGTTAGGAGTGGTGATGGGCTATGGGGGGGTTAGGAGTGGTGATGGGCTATGGGGGGGCTGGGGGGGGTAGGAGTGGTGATGGGCTATGGGGGGGCTGAGGGGGGGTAGGAGTGGTGATGGGCTATGGGGGGGCGGGGGGGGTAGGAGTGGTGATGGGCTATGGGGGAGCTAAGTCTGTATATGGGCTGATGGGATTAGGACTGAAAGTGGGTTGATGGGGAGGTTAGGACTGGTAATGGGCTATGGGGGGCTTAAACTGAAAATTGGGTGATGGGGATTAGGACTGGAAATGGGCTGGTGGGATTAGGACTGGGAGTGGGCTATGGGGGGCTAGGACTGGTAATGGGTTGGGGGGGTTCCTAGGACTGGAAATGGGCTGGGGGGATTAAGACTGGAGGTGGACTGATGGGGTTAGGACTGGTAATGGGCTGTGGGCTGTTGGGGGGGTTAGGACTGGTAATGGGCTATGGGGGGGGCTAGGAATGGAAATGGGCTGATGGGGGGTTAACACTGGAGGTGGGCTGATGGGGTTAGGACTGGTAATGGTCTGTGGACTGATGGGGGGTTAGGACTGGTAATGGGCTATGGGGGGGTTAGGACTGATAATGGGCTATGGGGGGGCTAGGACAGGAAATGGGCTGATGGGAAGGGGTTAGGACTTGAGGTGGGCTAATGGGGTTAGGACTGGTAATGGGCTGTGGGCTGATGGGGGGGTTAGGACTGGCAATGGGCTATGGGGGGCTGACTGGAAATGGGCTGATGCAGGGACTAGAAGGGAATGGATGCTGGGTGAGGCTGGAACTAGAAGGGAGCTGATGTTGGGGGAGGATTAGAATGGGATGGGGCTGGGAGAGTAAAATGGAGAGGGGAAAAATATTTTGTGTGGGAGGGATAAAAAATCTACACTTAGCCGGGTATTGGGAGAGTAAGTGGGGATTGAGGATGGAGGGGTAAAATTTGAGTGGATGAAATAGGAATGAGGAAAGAGCAAAAGGAGAAAGATTAGTATGTTAAAGCAGATGTAGAGAGAGAGAATGGAAAAAAAACTAGAAGAGAGAAGAAAGGACAAATGGACAGCAGATGATGGAGAGGTAGCAGAAAACATGAAGAAACCAGAAGAAAGTAGCTGGAGCAATTGCAACTGAAAAAAAAATGCACAAAAGGTAGAAAGATATCTCTTTATTTTGAATTTATTAACTGGAATATGAAAGCTCTGGGAAATGTGCATCATTAACGTCTGCGCTTTGTTTGGTACAAGAGGAAATTAATTTATAGTTTTATTTCTACAGTGTTGTTCTACATTCCAAGTTTGGCTTTTGGGGTTCCCAGTTTAATTATTGCCTTCCTGTTTCTAAATTGTGATTCCTTGTTTGGTGATGGTCTATGTTCTGCATGTGTAACTGAGCTGAGGTATTCTGTTTATGTAATTCCTATTTGACATTGCCACTTGTTCTCTTTCCCCAGTAGGTCATGTATTGTTATTCTCTGAAATGTATTGGTTTAATATTTGCAGTGTTGCCTTTTGATAGTTAGGGTTTGGTGCTTTGTGAGTCCTGGTAGTGCTGTTAGGATACGGCGGGTTTGCTATGGGTTCTAAATGGGCAGTGTTTGTAGTAGTTCCTAATGTGCCTGGCGGTTGGCACTGGATTATAGTAATGTAGAAATCTTTTAGTCTGTCTTTATCCATACACACACTAACATTTAGTAAACATGTCTCTTAATGAATGTTAGCATTATGCAAATAAGGCCACTTATGCAAATGAGGCCCCGCACCGAGTCTCCGCACATGGCCCCGCACCCCCCTTGGGCCGCCCCTGTGTATGACTAGTACACACATACTTTACCCTGTGCAGATACAGAGGAATTTTGTTTTGAAAATTACTGCAGGGAATTTATGTACTTCTGTTTACAGTTGCTCTTAGGCATGTACATATTCTCCGTGTCATTTAAAATTCATTTGTGTGATCAATTATCTGCACAAAATAAATTGAATGATTGTTTGGATGGGGTGACAAGGTGGTTAGAGAACATAGATTACATCTAAATCCCACCGACTGATCTCCCGTGGTGTACAGGGTGTAAGTGAGAGCTTTGGGTTTTATGGGGTTGTAAGTTGGGTTCTAGTGAGATAATGAATTTAGGGGTTTTATTATACTTGAATTTCTCTTCGGAAGTCCATATTAAGGGGCTTGTAAAGAATTTTTTTAAAGTTTTGCAGGTACATTGAAGGATCCAGTCATTTTGCCAGAGCAGGAGTTAGCCACCCTGGCCCACTACGCGATTGGATTACTGTAAGGATTTATAAGAGGGACTACCAGAGACAATTACAGTGGTTACTGTTGGTACAGAAAACTGCAGCTCGTTTGTTGTTAAATAAGAGTACTGATCATGTGACACATATGTTTCAGTATTCCCATTGGTTGCCGGTGATGTGTTGAGTGGATTTTATTTATTTAAAAACTGCCATATAATGCTCTCCTGCACATAAGGTTGCCCAAGGTTGTTTACAATAACAAAGATATATCAAATAAAATCAAAACATAAAATGTGCCTCCTCAAGCGGGCAGGTACAGACAGACGTCAATAAAGTAAAATGCAGCCATCCTTCTTACCATGACTACAATACATTATTGATACATTACTGATCTGTTCTTTCAGAAATAACCAGGCTTTTAGCTGCTTCTGAAATTTATAATAATCATCTTCTACTTTCCATTCTGTAGGCAGATTATTCCATAAAGAAGGAGCCAGCCCATAAAATGTCCTCTTCCTAGTTTCAACTTCTTTTCTCGTCAATTTTAGGGAGGGGATCACCAGTTGACCTCCCTGTGTAGATCACATTGATCTCCTGGCTATATAAAGTATTAGTGTATCCTGCAATAACCCAGGAACCATTCCTCATAAAATCCAACACAAAACTGTTAAAAGTTTAAATTGTGCCTGACTCAACATGGAGCCAATACAACTTCTTCAAAAAAAGGGGTTGCAGGACTCCAGTGGTTGACAATCAAAACCAAACTGGTTGCTGCATTTTGTGCTGACTGGATTCTGGCTAGAAGCCTTTTAGATAGTCACACTTGTAACTCATTACAGTAATCCAAAAGTACAAATCATATGATTGAATTACAACCCTAAATAAATTCTCAGTCAAGAGAAACTGTAATTTCTGTATTAATTTCAAATTTAAAAAATAGCTCTAAAAATATAAGGACATAAGAAATGCCATACTGTTCATACTAAGGTCCATCAGGCCCAGTATCCTCTTTCCAATAGTGGCCAATCCAGGTCACAAGTACCTGGCAGTTTCCCAAAAAGGTATATAGGTTCTACAGTGCTTGTCCTGGGGTAAACGGTGGATTTCCCAGGTCCTCTTTAATAATAGTTTATTGACCTTTCTTCCAGGAACTTGTCTAAATCTTTTTTAAACCCAGCTATACTAACATCTTTTACTACATCCTCTGGTAACGAATTCCAGAATTTGATTAAGCGTTGAGTGAAAATATATTTTTTCTTATTTGTCTTAAATGGGTTACACTGTAGCTTCATTGTGTGCCCCCTACCTTTTCTAATTCAGCTATATCCTTTTTAAGATATGGAGACCAGAATTGCACACAATTTTAAAGGTACAATTGCACCAAGTAAGTATGACCTAGATTGACCACTGTTGGAAACAGGATACTGGGCTTGATGGACCTTGATCTGACCCAGTATGGCATATCTTATGTTCTTATGTTCTTACCATGAAATGATACAGAGGCATCATAGTAACAAAGTAACATAGTATATGATGGCAGATAAAGACCAGTATGGTCCATCTAGTCTGCCCAGCAAGGTGGCAAGAGTAGGTACACCTGCCGCTCCATGCAGGTCACCCCTCACAATGCGTTTGTTTAGGAGTGTACCCACTGCTCCGTGTAGGTCACCCGTATTTGTTGAGATATAAGAGATAGTTATATTTTGATTTTATCCTGTTGCTATAAAGGGATCCACTGTGTCTGTCCCATGCCATTTTGAATTCTGTCACTGTATTTGCTCCCACCACTTCCATCGGCAGGGCATTCCAAGCATGCACCACCCTTTCAGTGAAAAAGTATTTCCTGATGTTGCCTTTCAATTTACCCCCCTGTAGCTTCTTGTTATACCCTCTAGTTTTACAGCCTCCCTGTCTTTGTGAAAAGCTAAACCTGTGAGTGACTGTCACTGTTACCAAAGTTTATCTAATCAGCACATTTTATAGATCTGTATCAATAAATTTATCTATGTTTAATTACACAGGTACACTAAAAAAATTTTTTTTTTAACTGCCTCTAATGTTTCGATTGATTTTTACGTTTTTTGGTGCGCTGAATCCAAATCTGGTAACCAATTTGCTCCATCACGTACAGATTTTTTGCTACATTGGGTTAGCAGTTTGAGGTGAACGTTTCAGATTGAGTGCGATCGAGATAAAAGTTTCTTGGATGAATTCTTTATACTAATTGTTTAGTAGTTATTCAAATAAAAATAAAGAAAATTGTAACAAGGCAGCACATAAGAATAGAGTAATGTCAACAAAACACACTGTGATGGTAGCAAAATTGTCTGCACTTAAAACAGCCACATACATGTGCACAAACATTGAGCATATAAGAGCGAGGTTAGACACAAAGCAAAGCAAAGAAATGTGCAAAAAATGTTGTACAGGTATGTATGTAAGAATAGAAAACGCAAACCGCACCATTGCAATACATGAAGACAAACACCCGATGGTGTGAAAATAAAATTCTAATAAATGAGATCCGACACTGTGGTAATAACTAGCAAATTTTTATTTCAAAGTTTAGTAAAAACACGATATTTGGCAACACAGTTTAGATTTTAAAGTCATTCTTGGGTCAATCAATCTCCTGGTGGGCCCGTTTCTTCTTCTCCCGAATGCTTCTCTTGGTGCGCTGCTTGGCGTATTTTTCATCTGGGGTTTCCCGCAGCAGCAACCAGCAGAAATCAGCCATCATAGTGGTGTTCCATCTTCCTTGGTACCTTCTCTCTGCGTCCTTGATGTCCTGGTGAAACCTTTCACCTTGTTCTTCACTGTACGCCCCCAAGTTTTCGGGAAAGTAGTTCACATGGGAGTGCAAGAAATGGACTTTCAGGCTCATGTTACAGCCTTGTTCTTTGAAGGCATTGAGCATCCTGGCAACAATATCCTTATAGTTCTCATCCCGCCTGTTCCCCAAGAATTTGAGAACAACATCCTTGAAGGAATCCCAGGCTTCTTTTTCCTTCTCAGACATCGTTTCAGCGAATGCTCCATCTGAAATGAGTTTCCTTATATCAGGGCCAACAAACACTCCTTCCTTTAGCTTTGCTTCAGAAAGTCGGGGGAACTTTGAGCAAAGGTACCGAAAGCACTCACCATCTTTTGGAAGGGACTTGATGAATTGCTTAATGAGACCCAACTTAATGTGGAGAGGTGGTAATAGAATTTTATCACGAGGTACCAAGCTCTCATGAAGAACATTTTTCTCACCGGGTCTCAAATACTCCCGAATTGGCCAGTCTTTTTTCCCCCAGTGTAGGTCGCGGGCCCGGCTATCCCACAAGCAAAGGAAGCAGGGATATTTGGTGAAACCGGATTGCTGTCCTAATAGCATGGATAGAATTTTAAAGTCTCCACAAATCATCCACTTATGCTCATCATAACGAATCTTCTGAAGAATCAGGGCCAAATTCTCGTATTTTTCTTGGAGAATAACAGAGTGAGCAATAGGAACTGAAGCGAATGTGTTGCCATTATGAAGAAGAACACCTTTTATGCTGTCTTTTGACGAATCAATGAACAGCCGCCATTCAGCAGGATCATACTTGAGTTTAAACTTTTCCATCACTCCGTATATATCGTTGCAAAATACCAAATCTTCCTCTTTGCTGAAATACTTCAAAAATTGTGTCTCGCGGTTGCGGTACCAATAAAAAGTTGTTCCTGGTGACAATAGATTTTTCTGTTTAAGCCGAGAACCTAGCAGTTGGGCAGCATCTTTTGGGAGTCCTAAATCCCGGACTAAATCATTCAATTCAGCTTGAGAGAAAAGTTCGGGTTTCGGATCTGGTTCAGTTTCAAACTCGGAAGTACTGGACTCATCGGGAAAAGCCATCTGATGAGTCTCATCATAATCAGAACCGTCCACACAAATATGATCCAAAGATTTTGGTGGTTCAGGCACAGGTACTTCGTTGCTATGAGGCATAGGCCTAATTGCTGAGGGAAGGTTGGGGTAACTTATTACGTTCTTATTTTTTAAGTTGTATCCCTTCACAATGCAAGAGCAAAAATAGCAGTCACTGCTGTGGTCTCTTTGTTCACGCCACATCATAGGTATTCCGAAACGAAATGCTTGTTTTTTACCTTTCATCCATAAGCGTAGATCTTCCTCACATATCTTGCACACTTTGTGAGGAGCCCACGGTTTGTCTTGATCGCCTAACTTCAAACCGAAATAGGCGAAATATACTTTTTTAATAAATGCAGAAATGTTCCTCTGCCGCTTTTTCACGGTATATTCCCCACAAATAAAACAAAAACTGTCCGGAGAGTTGACGCAACCTCTGGCTCTGTGAGCCATCACAAATACACAGCACTGCAAACTACAACTGTAGTGAACCACTTCGGAATAAAGCTGGATTACGACTGAGCAAACAAAAGGTAATAATGAACTTGCAAGAAACTGCAATTTGACAGGAACGTTCATGTCGCAACCACCGTGTTTGAGCGAGCGAACGAGGCGAGGCGAACAGGAAAGAACATGCGCCAGCGCGAGTACTGGATTTAGCCCCCCGCCTCCCAATTGTCCTGTTAATGTATAAAATGAATACAAAACACTCTAAAATATCATGAGGGAGTGTTTCTAGTTAGTTAACCATTACAACCTCTATTTTGGGCCAAGAAAATAAACTGCATTCGGCTAAAAAGAAATTATGTGAACATTCCTTATATGGGTAAGAAATCTAATTTTGCAAGAAAACGTGACGTGATGGAACATTTTGGCTATTTCTCCTGGATTCAGCACCCCAAAATCTATAGGAATCAGTTGCAAAACTGGAGGCAGTTTTTTGGTAGTGTACCTGTGTTACATATTGGGGAGTCTGGTATCCCTCTATCGGTCCATTCCTACAGTTCCTCCTGTGATTCTATAAAGAATCATTATAAAAGACTGGTAGCTCAAACATCTCAAGTCCAGAATAAATCTTCTACAGTGGGGAATGCCTTCTGCTTGACTCTGTTGATGCTTCTTAGGAGTCCTAGGCATATCTGGTCCATAGGTGAGCTTCATCTTGTTGTTTTCCCACTGTCTGGAGTACCAAACTTAAAGAATTGAGGATAACCTGCCCTCATTTGAAGGGATTCAAACAGTTGATGCCGTGACTCTCGGATTTGAGTTCTTCAGACAATGGAGAAAAAGCATCAGGGACAGCGTGAGTAAAAATATCATAATATCATAATCATTTCCTCACTGATCTACGCAGATGATGTTCTACTATTCACTCCATTCAATGTCAAGCTCCCAGATTACACATCTTTAGTAGATTGCTTTAATGCAATAGCAGACTGGTTACTCACGCAGAATATGCGAATAAACTACAAAAAAACCGAAGTACTGATTGTCACGAAAAACAGAGAATTCGCACCCCCGGAGACCCTAAGAGTACGAGATGCACACCTCCCAATCAAGCCCTCCATAAGATACCTTGGAGTGATACTGGACTATCGCCTAGATTTTAAAGAACATATCAACCGCACCGTGAAAACCATTTATTTCAAGATAAAGACCCTACGCCATCTAAAAAATATGCTTGACCCAGACAGCTTCAGAACTATATTCCAAGCCATAGTCACACCCCACTTCGACTATGCGAATATAATACTCCATGGTCTCCCAAAGAACTCACTAAATACATTACAACTAGCCATGAATGCCGCAGCCCGGGTATTATACGGTGCTTCAAAGAGCGATCACATAACACCCATCCTAATGGAGCTCCACTGGCTCCCTATATACTGCAGAATAACATATAAAGCCCTTATCTTGACCTTTAAAGCAATAAATTCTATAGCTCCATCATCAATTTCGAAACTCCTCCATCACACTCCCAACACCAGATCTAGGAGGTCAGCAGCGGCAAATACCCTAACTACACCACATGAGGCCACAAAATACAAACGATCAACAACAGACAGGGCTTTCGCGTACTACGCACCCAGATGTTGGAACAACCTACCTCCCAACATTAGAGCTATTACTGACCTCAAACAATTTAGAAAAGCCATAAAGCATCACCTCTTCATTCTACATTTCCAAAGCACATCATCAACCCTCTAACACTTTCAGATAAAGTGTAACCGCCCTATTTAAGATGATGAAAAGAAACTCTATCCCGTGTATATAGGTCCTATACATGCTACAAATATGTACATAGTTTCCCTAAGTTATAATCCCAGTTGTATATTTCCTGTTATATGTAAGCTCACCACAGTCTGTTGATTGAAATGAGTATTCCTGTTTAATGTAAACCGCGCTGATGAAAAAGAGTGCGGTATAGAAGAAATACAAATAAATAAATAAATAAATAAATAATACCCTTGGTTTTATTCTCCATTCCTTTCCTTATGTTTCCCAGCATGCTATTTGCTTTCTTGGCTGCCACTGCACACTGGACAGAGGGTTTCAATGTATTATCCACGATGATGCCTAAATCCTTTTTCTGGGTGGTGGTTCCAAATGTGGAATCTTGCATCATGTAACTACAGTTTGGGTTGTTCTTTCCTAGGTGCATAACTGCACATTAAATTTCATCTGCCATTTGGATGTCCAATTTATCAAGGTCCTCTTGCACTTTTTCACAATCCTCTTGTGTTTTAATAACTTTGAATAATTTTGTGTCTCCTGCAAATTTGATTACCTCATTTGTTATTCCCATTTTCAGATCATTTATGATTATGTTAAAAAGCAACAGGCCCAGCACAGATTCCTGGGGTATTTCACTATTCACCTTTCTCCACTGAAAAATTTGGCCATTTAGCTCTACTCTCTGCTTTCTATCTTTTAAGAAGTTCCTGGTCAACAATAGTACACTGTCTCCTATCCCATGACTTTTTATTTTCGCCAAGAGTCTTGCATGAGGGACCTTGTCAAAGGCTTTCTGAAAAATCCAGATATACTATATCAACTGGCTCACTTTTATCTACCTGTTTATTCACACCTTCAAAAAAATATAACAGATTAGTAAGATAAGGCCTTCCTTGGCTAGATCCATGTTGGCTTTCTCCCATTAAACCATCACTATCTACATGTTCAGTAATTTTATTCTCTTTAATGGTTTCTACTATTTTCCCCAGTATTGACTTCAGGCTCACCAGATTACACCTGGAACCCTTTTTAAAAAATAGCCTTACATTTTGCCATTCTCCAATCTTCAGGCACTACAGATGATTTTAATGATAGTTCACAGATTACTAATAGTAGGTCTGCAATTTAAGATTACTAATAGTAGGTCTGCAATCTCATATTTCAGTTCTTTCAGCATCCTCAGATGTATACCATCTGGTCCAAATGATTTGCTACTCTAGTTTATCAAGTAGTTGTAATGCATCTTCCTGGTTTATCAAAATTAGTTTCAATTCTGCTGATACGTCACATTTAAATATCATTAAAGGCATGGTAACTTCCCTACATCTTCTTCAGTAAAGACCGAAGCAAAGAATTCATTTAGTCTCTCTGCTAAGGTCTTATCCTCCCTTATTGCCCCTTTTACCTCTCAATCATCTAATGGTTCAACTGAATCACAGGATTTTTGCTACGAATGTACTTGAAAACATTTCTATTGTGTATTTTTGCTTCCACATTTTTTTCAAATTCTCTCTTTGCCTGTCTTATTGATGCCTTGCAACTAACTTGCCAGTGCTTATGTTGTTTCCCGTTTCGTCATTTGGCTCCTTTTTTCATTTCCTGAGAGATGCTTTTTTGGCTATAACAGCCTCTCTAACTGCACCTTTAAGCCATGCTGGCAGTTTTTTGGCCTTCCTTCCAGCTTTTTTAAAGCATGGAATACATGGAATACACAACATCCATGCTTGAAAGAAATTTTTCATCTTTGCAGCTGCTCCTTTTAGTTTTTTCTTAACTAGTTTCCTCATTTTATCATAGTCTTCCTTTTGAAAGCTAAAGGGAAGTACTGTGGCCCTAACACTGTTATCTCTTTATTTAGCTGTATTTATATACCACCTGTCTCCGATTCAAGGCTGTTTACATAGAACATATTATTTATTTATAGCATGCAATCCAAGAGCTTTAGCTCTTAACTATATACAGGTTTCTTTATATACAACAATTGGTGACAGGCAGGTGTGCATTGATCTTCTGGTGGGGGGCTATTCACTGCACTGGAAGTGTTTGGTAAAGAGATGTATCTTTAATTGTTTGCGGAAAGTCTTGAGGTCCATGATGTTCCTGAGTTGGTCTTGCAGTCTGTTCCATATAGAAGGCACATAGAGTTGGAAGGCTCTTTTGTATGTCTGTTGATTTGATTAAGTTTTGATGTGGGAGATGCTGAGGGTGTTCCTTGTCGAGGTTGTCTGGCTCTGTGCAGTTGTGAGGGCTGTATGAGTGTTTGTAAGTGTGTGTGTGGGGTCCGAATGAATTTCTTTGTGTGTTAGCAGAATGGTTTTGTATGTTATGCGACTCTGCAGGGGGAGCCAATGAAGCTGTTTGAGTATGGGGGTGATATGTTCTTTTCTCGTTGCTGCTTGTAGGAATCTTTCTATTGAGTGGAAGGCTGTCTGAAGAGGTAGGAGTGTGGAATGCGGTAGTCCTTATAAGCTGGCATTGCAGTAACCCAGGTGGGGTATTATTGATGCTTGGAATACGATACAGAAGTCTTCTGATTCAAGGAGTTTTCAGAGGCACTGGAGTGTCTTCGCCTTAAAGTAGATTGTTTGGGTGTTTTTTCTTATGTGCATTTTGAAGGTTAGGTGTTGGTCGATGGTGACTCCTAAGTATTTCACCTCGGTTTTACTTTTGATTGTGATGTTGTTCAGTGTTATCATGGGGGTGGGGTGAATGCAGTGTCTCTTGCTATATATAGGACCTCTGTTTTGTTATAGTTTATTTCTAGGTTGTTTCTGTTAGCCATTTTGTTACCTCAGTGAAGCATTCTTGGTGAGCTGTTATATCGGGTTGACGTGTGTCGATTGATCCATAAATCATAATGTCGTTGGCATAGACATGTAGGTTTAGTTTGTGATTTCTTATGATTGTGCAGAGTGGTCAGAGGTATAGGTTGAAGAGTGTAGCGGAGATGGTGAATTCCTGTGGCACACCTTGGCTTTGCTTGTATGGGGTCAAAGAGTTGTTTCCAATCCTTATCTTTTGATATCTGTCATGAGGTAGAATGTGAACCGTTTGTGGACAGTTCCCTGTATTCCAATTGTGCGGAGGCATTGTAGCAGTATTTGGTAATTCACAGTGTCGAAGGCCGATGAGATATCTAGGAAGATTAATAGGTAGCCTTGGCTGGTCCGCTGCATTCCTTGCTTGAGTGTTTTTATTAATGTGGTTAATAAAGTTTCCACTCCGTGTTGTGGCCGGAAGCTGTGTTGTTGGGGTTCTAGGAGATTGTGCCTGTCAATGTGTTCTTCAGTTGGCACTGAACTGTTTTCTCTATGACTTTTTGCTACGAAGGGCAGGCTTGCAATGGGTTTGTATGAAGCCAGGTCTGATGTATTCAGGGTTGCTTTTTTCAGTATGGGACGAATGGAGGAGGCTTTTTGGCTTGTGGGCATGATTCCTTGTTGAAGTATCTCTTGTGTGAATTTGGTGATTATTCCGCAGAGTTCTTTTTTAGTTGCCTTTATCCATGATGTGGGGCAGGGATTGAAGGGGGAGGTTGTTGTATTCAGGGATGTTATGGTGTTCTCTATTTGTCTTTTGTTGATTTGATTAAAGGAGCTCCAGGGTCTATGTGATCATCCATGGTTATGATAGATCTCCGGGTGTCCATGGGTGCATCCATGGTAGAAGGTGGGGTGTTATTTGGTTGTGGCTGTAGCTGTTTGTAGTGTTGGGCAAGTTGTTGTTGGGTGTTCTTGATGTCTTGGTTGTCGGTGGCTAGTGTTTTTGTCAATTGTTTCACAATGGAGAAGAGTTCTCTTGGTCACTGGATTGCGGTGTTTAGTAGTTTGGTATGGGTTCTTGCTTTACTTTGTTTCAATATGGTATTCCTTCATCAGCTGTAGATATTGTGCTTTGTCTCTGTCTTATTTTGTTTTTCGCCATTTTATTTTATGTCTGTGAAGTTGTCTTTTTAGGAGTTGGAGGATTTGGTTATACCAGTCGAACTTGGGTTGCTGTGTGTGTGTCTTTGTTGTTTTGGTCTTTGGGGTGTTGGGGGTAATTTCTGCTTTTCTGATGGTGGTGTTTCCGTTTTCTATGAGTACTTCTGGGTCAGTGGAGTCAGTAGGCATTTGTTCAATGGTTTCTTTGATGAAGCTCTCTTTATCAAACAGTTTAAATCTTCTTCTGGTTGATGGTTATTGGCTGGGACTTGTATTGGTGAGACCTTGTGGGAGTGAGAATTTGATGAGTTTGTGGTCTGACCATGGTACTGGGCGTACCTGTATAGAGTGGGGGATGTTTGATTGGGCATTATGACTATTGAAGAATATTAAGTCCAGATCCTGTGTTCCACTAGGTCCAAAATAGCTTCCCCTCTTGTCGGTTCATGAACCAGCTGCTCCAAGAAGCAGTCATTTATTTCATCTAGAAACTTTATCTTCCTAGCATGTCCTGCTGTGACATTGATCCAGTCGATACCAGGGTAATTGAAATCACCCATTATTACTATGTTGTAACTTTTGTTAGCTTCCCTGATTTCTTTTAGCATTTCATCATCCATCTGTTCATTCTGACCAAGCAGACATTGCCTTCCCCCTTTTTATATGGAATTTCTAACCATAGTGATTCTACAGTATGTTTTGTTTCCAGCAAAACGTTTATCCTGTGTGACTTAACGCCCTCTCTAACAAAGAGTGCAACCCCTCCACCAATTTGATCTGCCCTATCATTGTGATATAGTTTGTACCCAGGTATCACAACATACTACTGGTTGTCCTCCTTCCACCTGGTTTCTAAGATTACAGTTATCTCTAACCTTTCATTTAGTGCTATATATTCTAGCTCTCCGATCTTATTTTTTAGACTTCCAGTATTTGCATACAGGCATTTTAGAGACTGTATTTTTTTTATATTTATGTATTTTACATTAAATCCAAGAATAACATTTTGTATAGAAATTAGGGAGAGTTACCGTAACAATGCAAAAAGAAATAAAGCTATAACAATGGAAATCAAATTCATTATAACCCAACCAGCCCAAGGTAGAAGATCCCAAAAAAGGAAAGTAATATACACAATAATCAAGTGAAAGCAATAGAGACAAGATTTAACAGCCAGCCCTACTAACATCAACGGGGACCAGAAGGAGGAATGTCTGGAACCAAAAGCTGCCAAGTGCTAAGGAAGCCAGCAGTTAGGAAGACTCATAAAAAATGTAAGGTACAGATTGATATTTAACCATGCATTTGCATGGGTATTTAAGGAAAAACAGAGCTCCTAGCTGCTGGATTCTGGGGCGAAGAAGAAGAAAATCCTGTCTCCTTCACTGTGTCTCCCTGGATAAATCCGGGAACATACGAATCAGGAGCCCTTTAAACAATAAATTTATTTTCTTGAAAAACATTTTCAGTAACCATTCCCTAACTGAGAGTAATGCGAAGGAGACCAATAGTGTAGAAGGTACAACGGTTCCTCCTGAGAATTCTGCAGCAAAGCACATCAACCTGTTGTAACCGGCGACTTCCCTGGCACCCACTGTCTTTTTTGCAGTAGGCAAATAATAAACCTTAACTATTGGAGAGAATGACTCAGGGGTACATGTAGAGATTTCAGGGAGGTAGGATCGAAATATAACCCTTGGTGATACAGAAGATATTTTTGGAAAGTTAATGAGTCTTAAATTACCAGCTCTAGCTGCATTATTTATTTATTTATTTAACAATTCTTATATACCGCGCTATTTCTCATCAGTGCGGTTTACATCGAAACAATAAACACTTGGACATACAAATAGTCCTACGTTTACAGAAAACAAGAATTTGAACATGGGTTAACTGGGGAAACTGTATACATTTGAGATTATCAAGTTGCTCTAACTTAGCTTTAACAGTGATCAAGTCTTTTACAAAGGAATCCAAATGTCTTTCCAAGGAAGCAACCTTAGATTGCACCTCTGTTAACGAATTCTGAACTGCAGTCACCTTTTCTGCATTCTCCTGAATAGAAGCACAGTTAACTTGAACTTGGAGCATCAAACTTTGAACTTGTGGAACAAGGGCTTCCTCTAGTTTCATAATAACAGACCATATGGATTCAAGAGTAAAAGCCTCCAGCCGAGCCAGGGGGAAGCATAGAGAATTTCCTGCAGCCAACCCCACTCCATCCATTGCACTCAGGGCTCAGCTCAGACCCTGCAGGATAGCCGAACTTGCTGTCTGTCCTCCTGCTGCCCCTTCCACCGGGACGCTGAAAAAAGGTTGATCTGGGGGAATTAGAACACTCCCTATGCACTGCTGTGGATCCAGGCCTGGACAAATGGAAAGCTCACCAAAGGATTTGAGGTCTTCCTGCCATGGAATCCAGAGTCTTCCAGTAAAAATGCCACCTTCGGAGGATGCCACAATTCAGAAGAGAGTCTGTGATTGAGGCAGACGCCAAGCTGGCTGATTCCGACGGCTGCACAATCGGGCTTACCTCCCCCAATACCACTGGCTGCTGCACATGGATGAGAAAGGAATCAAGTGGCCCCGAAACTGCATCAGGTAATGGAGAGGAAGTCGTAGGGCCTAGATAGGTTATCTTAACCCCCTTGGCTTTCCGTTTCTTCCCCATGAGGAAATGCCATTGCAGCTCAACACGCCTGCATCTGTATTTTATTCATATTAACAATCTGGTTATCAGTTGACAAGGGTAATTTGGAATCTTTCAGCTCTGTCTGCTCTGTGCTTAAAGGCATCTGGGTTACTTTTATCTTTATTGGAACCTCCTTATCAGGATTCCCTAACTTCCATCTTTTGATAGTATCCTTCAAGGATGCATCCTTCCAAACGATGTGCTCTTGGGCAACTGTCGACTTTAACCTATTATCTAGTTCAAAAGCTGCTCTCTCCTTTTTAAGTGTTAATGCCAGCAGCCTTGTTCCACCTCAGTTAAGGTGGAGCCCATCCTTTTAGAAAAGCTCCTTCCTTCCCCAAAATGTTGCCCAGTTCCTAACAAATCCAAAAACCTCATCATTGCACCATCATCTCATCCACGCATTGAGACTCCAGAGCTCTGCCTGCCTTTTGGGTCCTGCGCATGGAATGGGAAGCATTTCTGAGAATACTACTACCCTGGAAGTTCTGGATTTCAACTTCCTACCTAAAAGCCTAAATTTGGCCTCCAAAACTTCCCTTCCACACATTGCTATGTCATTGGTACAAACATATACCAAGACAGCAGGCTTCTCCCCAGCACCATCTAAAGCCTTGTATAGGTGGTGCATGAGATCCGTTGCCTTCGCACCAGACAGGCTTGTTACCAGGCAATCCTAATGTCCACCATTCATCCAGCTATCTACATGCCTAATGATTGAATCACCAACTATAAGTGACAGTCCTAATCCTTCCCTGATGGGCACATGGCCCTGGAGAAATTAACTCAGTGCAAAATATTTAGAAGTTGTGTGTAACCCTGTTATTCTATTATTCATGCTTCAGAGTTTTATGTAAACTGTTATGTTATTGTTCATTGTAAACCGCCTTAATTCTCAGAAAAGTTGGTATAGAAAACCAGATAAATACTGTATATTAATAAATAAATGAATAGAAACATGGAAACATAGAAATATGATGACAGAAAAAGACCACATGGCCTTTCTAGTCGGTCCTTCCATATCAACAACTACAACAATCCCCTTTTTACCTTTAGAGATCCTCTGTGTTTGTCCCATGGTTTTTTGAATTCAGTTACTGTCCTCATCTCTACCACCTCCACTGGGAGACTATTCCACGGATCCACTACTCTTTCCATAAAGAAATATTTCTGCATATCACCCTGAATCTATCTCCCTTCACCCTCATCCCATGTCCCCTCGTAGCAGAACTTGCTTTCAATTGAAAGAGGCTCTCTCCCTGAATATTTATGCCACGGAGGTATTTAAACATCTCAATCATATCACCTCTATCCCGCTTTTCCTCTAAGGTGTACATATAAAGATCCTTCAGTCTGTCCTCATATGCTTTATAATGAAGACCACTAATCATTTTAGTAGCCACCCTCTGCACCAACTCCATCCTGTTCACACCCTTTTGAAGGTGCGGTCTCCAGAATTGCACACTATACTCCAAATGAGGTCGCACCAAAGACTTATACAGAGGCATTATTACCTCCTTTTTTCTTCTAGCCATTCCTCTCCGTATGTACCCAAGCATCTTTCTAGCTTTTGTCGTCGCCTTTTCTGCCTGTTTAGCTACTTTAAGATCATCAGACACAACCACGTCTAGCTCCCGCTCTTCTTTAGTGGACAAAAGTACTTCACCCCCTATACTATATTGCTCCCTTGGATTGCAGCAGCCCAAATGCATGACCTTACATTTTTTAACATTAAATCCCAGCTGCCAAATTCTAGACCATTCTTCAAGCTTAGCTAGATCCCTCCTCATGTTATCTATACCTTCCTGGGTGTCTACTCTATTGCAGATTTTGGTGTCATCCGCAAAGAGGCAAACCTTACCCGACAGCCCTTCTGCTATATCACTAACAAAGATGTTAAAAAGAATCGGACTAAGGACAGATCCCTGGGGCACACCACTGGTAACATCCTTCTCCTCAGAGTGAGCTCCATTTACTTGTACTCTTTGTCGCCTCCCACCCAACCAATTTCTAACCCAAGCAGTAACTTTAGGGTCCATCCCTAGAGTGCTCAGTTTGTTTATAAGTTGCCTGTGAGGAACAGTGTCAAAGGCTTTACTGAAATCTAACTACACCACATCTACGGCCCTCCCTCAGTCCAACTCCCTGGTCAACCAGTCAAAGAAATCAGATTTGTCTGACAAGACCTGCCTCTGGTGAATCCATGCTGCCTCGGATCCTGTAATCTACTGGACTCCAGAAACCTCACTATTTTCTCTTTCAGCAGCGTTTCCAATAATTTACTCACCACCGAAGTTAAACTAATCAGCCTGTAGTTTTCAAACACATCCTTAATTCCGCTTTTGTGTAAAGGCACCACATGAGCCTCTCTCCAGTCCTTTGGCATTACTCCCGACTCCAACGAGGCATTGAAAAGGTCAGTCAGTGGAGCTGCTAGAACGTCCCCAAGTTCCCTCAGTATTCTAGGGTGTATCCCATCCGGTCCCATCGCTTTGTCTACTTTAAGTTGAGCTAGTTTCTCACGAACACAGTCTTCTGAAAATTGTTCAAGATGTCCCTTGCTTCTGTTCCTATTTGTGGGTGTTTTCTGAGGTCCTGCTCCTGGTTCTTCATCTGTGAACACAGAACAAAAATATTTGTTAAGCAATTCCGCTTTATCCTTATCAGCTTCTACATATTCCTCCCCTGCACCCTGAGTCTGACAACACCACTTTTGCCCTTCCTCTTCTTACTAATATATCTGAAAAATGTCTTATCCCCCCATTTTATTGCATTGGCTATTTCCTCCTCCTTCTGAATCTTTGCCTTCTTGACTACTTTGCTAGCTTCTCTAAGTTTTTCCAAATACAAATGCCTTTCTTCCTCTCTCTGTGATCTCTTGTATTTCATGAAAGCCTTCCTCTTTTGCTTCACTTTTTCAGCTACTTCTTTCGAAAACCATAGCGGTCTCCTTTTCCTTTTACCTTTATTTACCATTTTAACAAAAAGGTTGGTTGTCCTTAAAATATCCCCTTTCAGTTTTGCCCACTGTTTTTCTACATCCCCCAGCTGTTCCCATCCCACTAACGACTCCCTGAGGTATTGGCCCATCTTCGCAAAGTTAGTCTTCCTAAAGTCTAAGATCCTCACCTTTGAATGGATTCTAACAGCCCTAGTCCTAATACTGAACCACACCATCTGGTGATCACTGGATGCAAAATGATCTCCCACTACAACATCAGAAACACTTTCACCATTGGTAAGCACCAAGTCTAGTATGGCCCCTTCACGTGTGGGGTCTGTTACCAATTGCCTGAATAGTTCTTCCTGTAGAGAATCCAGGATCTCCTTACTTCTAGATGATACTGCAGCAGGAATTGGCCAATCAACATCTGGCATATTGAAATCTCCTATCAGTAGCACTTCCCCTTTCCTAGCAATGCTGCGTATGTCTTCAATTAACTCTCTGTCCACCTCTTCCTCTTGTGAGGGAGGTCTGTATATCACACCAATGCAAATACATTTATCTTTCCCTCTTTCTAGTTTAACCCACAATGCCTCCTATCTCCCTTTTAAGCTCTGTAATTCCAAAGCTTTAATAGTAGTTTTTACATATAGTGCCACTCCTCCTCCCCTTCTTCCTACCCTGTCCTTTCTGAATAAAGTATAGCCAGGTATAGTAACATCCCAATCATGGTTTTCTGTGAACCATGTTTCTGTAACTGCCACTAAATCCAAATCAGCCATTCCCACCAAAGCTTCAACATCAGGGATCTTATTTCCCATGCTACGGGTATTTATACACACTGCTCTCCATATGTTACCCCTGTTACCCATTTCCATAAAGGTATTTAATGTATCACCTACCTGGGGGCTTTCACTTACCTGGGGGCATTCTTCACCCATCCCCAACGAATCTAGTTTAAAGCCCTCTTCAGTAGATTAGCCAGTCTACTACCGAAGATGCATTGACCTTTCTTGGACAGATGGATGCCATCTCTGCTCTGCAACCCTTGGAACAGCTTCCCATGGTCTAGGAAACCAAAACGCTCTTGATGACACCATCCACGCAGCCATGCATTCATCTCCAGGATGCGAGCCTCTCTGCCTTGGCCTTTACCCTCAACAGGTAGGATTGAAGAGAACACCACCTGTGCACCTAACTGCTTCACCCTCTGTCTCAGAACCATGAAGTCACTTTTGATACGTTCCGAGGTATACCTGGCAGTATCATTTGTTCCAACATGAATTAGCAACATTGGGTGATAGTCAGTGGGCTTGATGAGTCTCTTCAAACTCTCCGTAACATCTTGGATTTTGGCACCAGGCAGACAGCATACCTCTCTGGACATCAAGTCTGGTCGGCAGATGGACGCCTCAGTACCCCTCAGAAGAGAGTCTCCAACCACCACTACCCTTCGTTTCCTTCTGGTCACTGATTCTGCAACTTTGGGATACTTGAGTTCTGGTTCTTCCCTTTCCAGTGATGCTTTCACCTCCTCCACTTCCAGGGCTGCATAATGGTTCTTCAATTCAAGGGCTGGAGAAGTTGGATTGGTGATTTTGCAGGCCCTGGTGACTTGTGTCCAACCATCGACATTCTGTTGGCACCCATCTTCTCCCGTGCTGGAGAGCTTGGTTGCTGCAAGAAGCATCTCATCAATGTACTTCTCACTGTCTTGAATGCTCCTCAGCCTCGCCACCTCCTCTCTGAGTTCCTCCACTTGTTTCCTCAGAGCTTCAGCATGCAGGCACCCTGCACATGGAACCGGTCCTTCAACTGGCATTAGGACCTCTGTCTGGACCGATGCAGAGGCTGTAACGGGGGCAACAGCTTTAGCGATATGATTTTTCCCAGCCATTGTTCTGTTTGTGGAGCTTAGGTATCTGTTAAAGCAAAAGAGAGAGATCTACCAAGTACCAGCCGGTTTCCCAGCTGTCCTTTCAGAGAAAAGCAGTTAAATCTCTTTAATTATATTCAAAATATGCTGGTCCAATTCTCTGTGATTTGTTAAATGGGGAGGTGCCCTATAAAGCAAGACTGCTTACTAGGGGTGGGTGGGAGTCGGGGTGGGTAGGGAGGGAACTAACACCTGATTAGGTGTTAGCAGTTTTTAATAAGAAGGTTTTACATCACCTGAAGGACAGGTCCTGGCTACAGGATCACTTCCTGCCACACCAAGGTGATGCTCTCCTTTCACGTGACCTCTCTCCTCCCTGGCAACAGAAAGGTTACCAGACTGGAGGAGGAACTTCAGAACTACGTCCCTATAGGTCTCGTCTATATACCTCTCAGTCTTCCTTAGCTCTTCCAAGTCTGCTACTCTAACTTTCAGCTATCAGACTCGTTTTCCAAGAGCAAAGAGCTCCTTACACCTAGTGCACACTTAAGAACCCTCACCAACAGGGAGAAAATTGTACATATAACACTCAGTACAAAAAACTGATTAGCCCCCATCTCGCTGCTGGACTACTGTCTGCATCTTATCTTTAAGGATTTGTTTAGATATTTAAGGTGTTTACTTATTTAAAGTTGCTAGGAATACTTGTACGAACACAACTATATCTAATAAGTTTAAGGGACTTTGTTCAACTCAAGATTAATTAATTTCAGGCCCTTAATTATTCTATTCCTGATGAGGATAACCAACTGAACCTGAAAGTGAATTTGACCACCTCTTTCCCTTTAATAACTTTAAGAGCCTATAAATCTAAAACCTAAGACCGTACCTGGGGGAGGGGGGAGAGTTGGGGTGGGGTGAGGCAAGGAAACACTTAGTAAAAGCTGGCTTGCTACACAGTACCCTGACCTGTGCTTCTCAGGTAATCTCTTAACAATTTCCTGGGTGATTCATGCAGCCCTTGGTTTGATTGAGGGAGCCTTTCAAATTGTCCCTTTGATCTGTCACTTGGCTTTAACACCTATTTAAAAACATTTTACAGGTATCTTGTCTCCTAGCTGGAAGGCCTATTTGAAAGGTCTCTAGAAATAATTTATTTATTTCTACTCAATATTTACCCTATTTTTTATATTTATAGGTGTTTACATTAAGAGCCATATCAGCAAAGGAAACTTCATAATTACAAGTATAATAATTAACATAATTCACAAGAAATGACGAAAAGCCCATATCACTAAATCTAAGCTTATACAAAAAAAAATTATCAGAAAACAGGCACAAAAGCCACAATGGAGGTCATATACCAATTTAACCATTACTCTCCGCCACTAAACTCCCTCTATCAAAAAGAAATTTCTCTAGGTAAGAAACATCTTGGAAGATAAACGTATCCCCTCTCAAAGTGATCAAGCACTTAAAATGGAAACAAAAATAAAACATAGCCCTGAGGGCCAAAACCCAGGATTTTAATGCAAGAAGCTGTTTCTGTCAGAGTTGAGTACTCCAAGTCTAGTCCCACAGATGCTCCTTGTGGTCTTGGGCAAGCCACTTAACCCTCCATTGCCCATGTTCCCTGTAAGTATTAGTTTATGTGTCTCATATCCCCACGTGTTAAATGTATCCCCCAATTGTGTTGTGACCGCTTTGATTGAAGGATAAGGCGGTATACAAAACTGTCTAAATAAATAAATAAATAAAATAAGTCACATCCGGAAAAATATTTGTATCCTTGTTTTGAAAAAAAGCCTTAAGAATATTAATTTTGATAGACTCTGAGGGAAGAGTGACCAATAACTGTGGTGACGAGGCTGCACTAGAGCCTAGGAAAATACCCGGAAAAAGAACTTTTTCTTCTAGGCAGAGGAATCCCTCAGCTAAGCACATGTATCAGAATGCAGGTAGAGAAAAAAACACACATTCAGAACTATTGAGTGCAAGCCACACCCAGGCTCCATGGCAACACAGGGTGGAGATGGGAGGCACCTAGGGGAGGAGCCAGGAAAAGGAAGACACTCAAACACATTTAAGCTGTCAGGAAGAGGGAGCAGGGAGAGGAGGAAAGGAGAAAGAAGCAGGCGGAGGAGTTCCAGTTCCAGCTCTTGTTCTAGTTCCAGATACAGAGACAGGCTCATGGAGAGCAGGAGACACAGTCTCAGAGAAAGCCATGGCCAGAGCCGGTGCCAGGGCCAAGGCCAGAGTGGAGGAGAAGGGAACAGAACCAGCCAGAGTCTCAGAGACAGGAACAAAGCCAGCCACCGTTGCAGGCATAGGACTGGAGACAGAGTCAGTCTCGAGCCGCCCAGGAGAGAGGAGCTTTTGTTCAGAAGACTGCACTCCAGAGAGGAGCCCCTGCCGTGAGAAGTTTACAGACCGGTTTGAAGGTAGGAGGGATACTCCTGAGGAAACTGAAGGTTATAGCCCTGTTAGAGGAGCAGCACTAGAAGATTCCAAGAGAAACGTTTTACCCCTTTTAAAACCTGTAAGGCAGAGTGTTACCACAAACTCTGGAAAGAAAAGGGATTTGCCATTGTTAGAGCTAACTGAAGTGCCTAAGTGTAAACTGAATGTCTTAAGAAGCTGTTATTCTGTGGATAATAGAAACAGGAAGAAGGAACCTTGTTTAAGTTTGCACAGTTTAAAAGAAGCTGATATCTTTATTGAAGGTATTAGGAACCAGTGAGCACTAAGTTTTAACCCTGGCATTTGAAGAAGCAAATACTGTTTGTTATACATGAAAGAAGTTTATTCTTGAGCACTACCAGGGCATTGTTTTGTACGATAATTCTGATTGGAGAAAATATCCTCTTTAAGTTGTCCTGTTCAAATGCTACACACGAAAGTTGTTTGCAAAGGGGCTTGTTTACAAAGCCGCGGAAGCGGCTTGCGATCGTAATCGGAGCCGCGGCCCCATTGATTTCAATGGGGCCGCGGCTGCGATCGCGATCGCGAACCACTACCGCGGCTTTGTAAACAAGCCCCAAAGTCTTGACAAAAAAAATAATAAATAAATTTCCTGTGTTTGCCAAAACCCACTCGGACTGTCTTCTTGACCCACAACTACATTGTCAGAAGTCCTAGCTCTTAAGATGGAGCAAAATAAATGTTATGAGGTGGCATGCTGCAACCTATAGGCGACCGCCTAGTCGGGGCACAGCGCCACATAACGTAGAACGCCTAGTAATTACATCAAGTGAATCCTGAAGAAAAGCAGTTAAATGCTGACTTACTGAAGAAACTAATACATCTAAACCACCCTCAGAAGGATTAACCTCCTGTAACTGGGAAGGAAGATAATAAGCTTGAAGAATTTCAACAGAATCAGAAAAAGCTAATATTTCAGAAAAATAGTTTTTAAGGGTATGTTGATAATAAATGCATTTGAAGAAAGTTTTAAAAAACGCAAATTGTGGGCCCGAAGTGAATTCTCCAAGACTTCCAATTTAGCATGAATAACCAAAAAATCTAAAATGTGCCATATTCATCTGTTCAATTGGTTGCATAAGGAATTCAATCTTTGAGACCACACTATTAGTTAAAGACACCTTACTATCAAGCTCCTGCAGATAAACTACAGTCTCTTGACAGAAAGTGCACAAAGATAGGACTGTCGAGCTTAACTTAGTATCAGTTGCACCCCAGACATCTTTTAAGGTAATCTCCCCCTCTGAGGAAATATCTGGGGAGTTGGGAGAACCCCCAGACTCCCAGGTAGCAACCGGTGTAGGAAAAGAAAGTTGCAAAAAATTACGATGTAACCGACCAGAGGTGCCGCCCTCTGTGAACATGGATGATAGTAAGGGAGCAGGACAGAGAGCTGGGGTTCTGCCGCCAGAGTTAAGGGAGACCCCTTCGGGAGAGGACTGTGGTACCAAAGGAACGAGGTGTCTGTCCATCAGACCGGCAACCTTACTTGCCAATGCAGTGAAAACCGACTCCTATGTCCCAGCTGTTTTCTTCCATTTTCCTATAAATATATACTACAGAAACAACCAAAATAAAGATAATAATAACAAAATAGGAAAACAGGTAACACTGTACACCACTGTGACGCCAAAGGGGCGTAATCTGCCCCTTTGTTCACACCTCTTCTGGCCACACCTCGCAGTCACTTCGCACAGTTGTGGTAGACAATAACGAGATCTTATAGTCCCTGGGGGGGGGGGGGTCCTTTGAAGAACGAGGCTGCCACCTCATTGCCTGTCCGAAATTCACCAACAAATCTCCTAGTAAGGCAAAACCGCATTCAGCAGGGCAGTCCAGGGCCAATATAAAGGGTCACGAACACCACCTTCTCTCATCCAGATCAACTCCCATATTTACCCTATTCTACCTTCTGTGATTTAAACTTATCTTAAGCCCTGACTGACTTAACAAAAACACTGAATTCTAAAATACACAGATTTATCAGCTTTAACCCAAAGAATTCCTTTTCCCCAAGATTTAGAGAATTTCTCAGCAGGCAAATAATTACAAATGCAGATTTCTTTCCAGCATTAGCAGCCCTTTTTGGTAGTCCTTCAAGAATCTTAATGCCCCATAAACAAAAAAGAATCACAATGTACTCCCATATTTTTTACTTTCTCCACAATTGGATATTCACCTGTCTGCAATTTCAACCAGGAATCTATCCCCAGAGGAGCATGTTCTCTCAACCACAAAGGAACTAATACATACTAAAGGGTGCTAAGGTCTTGTACCTAACCCTCCAATCGTACCATAACCATGGCACATTAGGTTTAACACCACCACGTTAACTGTCAGGAACGTGGAAAGCTTGTTCCCAGCAGTTAACATGGAGTCCTGTACCCTACTGCGGCAGACAAATAGTGTGGGTGCACTTAACTCCGCCATTGAGGTGGCAATCTCCAGGAACAAGCAGGAATGAGTCTTCACATATGGGGTACGTCGGTACCGACGGAGCCTGCACGGGAACGCTGCCCAGCTTCCAATCAGAAAGCTTTTGGCAGCATCCCTCGCGCCTGCGCGCTGACTTCCCGCCTTCTCCAGAGCCTCTCTTCAGTTTTCGTTTTTCCGCGGAGCCGGTAGGACGTCCTCCTGTCACTGCAGAAACTTTTCTTTTTACTTACTTTAATTACTTTACTTTTTGTTTTCTTGTGGTCGCGGCTGTATTTCCCGCCGCCACCGGTACCGCCGGTGGATTTTTGCCTAACTTCTGAGAAACGTTTTCTTCAGTTTTTTGCCTTAACTTGTTGGGCCTACCAGGCCTCTTCCTCATGGAGCCTTCTTTTCCTAAGAAGTGCATTCGATGTGGAAACACCTGTTTCCTTTTAGACTCCAATCTTTGGTGTCTCAATTGTGTGGGTCCTGACCCTTTTTCCCCTGACTTGTCAGGGGATACTTTTGTGAGGAAACCTTCAGTTTTTAGAGTTTCCCTCGATACCGTTTTTTATTCGGCAGTGAGGGAACCCGGGTTCTCCTCTTCACAGGATCAGGTAACCCACAAACAGTCTGTTAAGACTAGTCAATGCTTGAGTGGTATGTCCCATGCCCAGCATGGTGACGGCTCCGGCCTTACCCTCAAGAATCCATTGGCATTACCCCTGCGGGAGTCTGCGGGCTCCAAAGCATTAAAGGGGTTTCAGGTTGTTCCTGGGGCTCACCCCTCACAGAACATACCTGAGCCATGTCCGGGGGTGGTATCCGCTTCCAGCAGTACCGATCCCCCGGCATCGGCACCGGTGTCGAGTGTTCCACTCTTCACCAGGGATCGTCATCGGGCATCCTCGGTACCTTCGGGACCGATCGATACGCCCCGAATTGACTTCCCTCGATCCCAGCCGTGCACGGTACGGGTATCCGCTTCCGGCGGTACTGAATCCCCGGCATCGGCTTCGGTGTCGAGTGTTTCACTCTTCACCAGGAATCGTCCTTTAGCATCCTCGGCACTTTCGGGGCCGGGCGATACGATACCGATGGACATTTCCATATCTCAGCCATGCTCCGGGACGGTACCGGCTTCGATCGGTTCCGATACCCCGGCATCGGCACCGGTGTGGGATAACGTTCTCCCGGCGAGAGGTTGTCATCGGGCATCCTCGGTACCTTCGGGACCGATCGATGTAACCCAGACTGCTTTACCGGTATCGGCATCGCCGATACTACCACCGACGTCGGTACCCTCGAGACATGCATCGATAGACTCGCTTCCTTCAATGCCGAGTCTTGAATCGATATCTAGTCTCAAGGACTGGGTACCGACACGTCCCGGAACCGACTCCCGTCGTTTCCAGATAAGCAGTTCCGAGGATCCTAGCCATAACTCTCGCATGATCTCGGTACCATTGCAGCAGTTCCCGATGACAATTTCAACTGCTGGCCCTGTGTCAGTATCGATGTCGATGCTTGTTCTTGCACCGATGCCTAGTTTGAAACCGATACCTGGGGTTGCTGATGCAGTACTCACTGCCTCTAAGTTACCATACCAGTATCCTTGTCCATCTACTAGGTTTCTCTCCTCACACCACGGTACATCCTCTGGTGCTCAGCCTCTTTCTTTAGCCTTACCAGGGAAGGTTCCCATAGGAGATCAGTCTTTTCAGGCTTTTCTCCTGGATATGGCAACCTTTCTTAATATCTCTATCCCTGGTTGTGATGCTATTCCTGGCTCACCAGCACAAATGGAAAATATGATGCTTCCTTTGCATCCTGCTCTGCAGGATCTCCTTCTGAGGGTCTGGAAATCACCCTTACGGCTTCCTCTACCTTCTACAGCCACTGAGGTTCGGTACCGGGTACCTCCCTCCCCAGGATTTCAGAAGCCTCAACTTCCTCATCGTTCCCTTGTAGTGGAATCAGCACTGAGGAAGGTTAAGAGCAAAAAGAAGCATTCTTCTTTTCCGCCAGGTCGTTCTTCAAGAACACTCGATGCGTTTGGTCGTCAAGCCTTCCAAACATCTATGCTGGCCTCCAGAATTCTTTCATATATTTTCCACATGAGTCTCACACTCCAGGAGGTCACGGAGAGATTGTCTCTTTTGACCCCTTTTATGCCAGAGCCCAAGGCTACTAATTATTCCTTGCTACTCAATCATAGCCGGAATATATCTTGGTTCCTTTCTCGTGCTTCTATAGACTCTTTTGAGTCTGTTAGCAGATCTTCTGCTATTGCCATTGCAGCACGTCGCAGAGCCTGGCTCGAAGCTTCAGACTTGAGCAGATGGGCACAAACTATATTGGCTCATTCTCCTTGTACAGGAGAAGGTCTCTTCAATAAGGAGGCTTTACGTCAGGTTGCTCAATGCTCCGCTGACTCTCCTTCCACTAAGGACCATTCTAAGCCACCTCCTTCTTCGAAAGGTAGGAAATGTCCTACCAAACCTTCTTTCCCTAGGAAAAGAAAGTTTCATTCATCTTCTGCCCATCATTCGGCTGTACCTAAGCAAGGGACACCTCAGCCTAGTCTGAAGTCCTCTAGCTCTGGCCAGTCTCAGCATTCCCAGCAACCATAGGGGCTGGGAATTCTACTCTACAGTTCACTTCTACCCATTAGAAGTTTATTCACTGTACTTTTCTTTTTCAGTGTACTAAGCTGTCAGAAAATTTTTGTTCAGGGACTACAGATTTCTCCTCTTCTTACTCTCTAGAAGAGCAGTTGCAACTATCCCCTGATAGTTCTGTCCCAACTGAACATTTTTTCCTTCAGTTGACTTACCCTATGGGTGCGTCACCCTCCAATTACTTTCTCTACCCTCTCAGCCAGGCTTTTTCCCTAACTGAGGGGTACCATACTGAAAGGCTTCTCTAGCAAGCTCGTTCCTCAGACAGGGAGAAGGTATATCTCCTCTCCTTTCTTGTCTGTTTTTCTTTATTGGGCACAGGATAATCTCTCTGCTGTTTCCGTTAGCAGCTGTGCCTGCAGGAGTTACAATGATTGTATTACTGGTACTTTTTATAAGTTCCAGTCCCTTGTTCAAAATTTTGTCTAGCCTCAGTAGTGATTCCAAGCTTCTCGTCAGCTATCTTGGATCCTCCTACTCTTTTAGGCTTTCTCACATTATTCTATCCATCTCCTCTCCTAGGATATGGCAACACACCTGACTTCAGTCAGTTTATCTCATTTCTCTCCTGCACAATGCTCTCTGCAGTCTTCAGAGAAGCTTTCTACTATGAGGGCCTTGCTATAGAGCATTGACCTTGTCTCTAAAGCTTCTCTATTAGTAGGGAAAAGCTTATAATCCTTTCCCATGCCTGTGAGGGTTCTCCACACCCTCAAGCCTGGGGTGTTAACATGAAATATAAGTTCTTCTGCGTGAAAATCCAACGCTGATGTTTACGCATGCTACCTCTGGGTCCCTCCAGTAGGTCCCTCTGGTATCTTCTTCTGCGTTTCTACACATCTGCCATGTCAGTGTTCTGTGGAACTCCCGCCTTGTTCCTTACAGATTCATATGATCATCTGTTCTCACGCAAACATCACGGTTATCTTGTTGGATTGCCTTCTTGCATCCCTCACTCCACAGAAATAGATTCTCTATGCATATCCCAAGTGGGTTCACCCTCTTGTAGAGTGAAGAATCTTTTTCTTTTATATTCCCCATGTACAATTATGGGGCTGGGTGGTAGACATGTATCTTCAACTTGTTATCTTGTATGTAGCATCTCCATATATGTCTACATACCTATATCATTACTCCGGTGGTGCAAAACCATGCCCCACAAATGTATGTATATTTCGATATATCATATATATATATATATATATATATATATTGATACATTTCTCCACCCATATCCTAATATACACATATGGACATATGTGTATATATATATATATATATTCCATCCACATATATATATATCTGTCTATATATGTGTCTGTTGGGGGGCTTCTTAGGGGTTGATATGTCTTATACACTATCACCCTTACTGTCTATACTAAATGTTTTACCTTCTAAAGGTTTTAGACAGTCTATTGCCCTACTTCGCATATCATACTACGATGCAGAAACTGTCATGCACCTATAACTACTGTGGTGCTAACATCTTCCATTTTTTCTTTAAGTCCTTGAAGCATCAAGCTTCACTATTTTTCCTACCTCTCACCAGCTAGGAAAAATAGTGTACATCTTTATCTTTGAGTAGACAGCTGTTCTCCTTGGGAATAGGGGTTTTTTCCAATCCCCTCTTCCCGCCAGGACTGGGCTAGTTCTCCAACTCCGTCAGTCTTCTTCCTTTAGTCCTCAATGTTAATGACTTTATGCCTAAAGGAGTTTTCAGCTTTTTCCCATAAAGCTTCCATTGAAGACCTGACGTCTAATCCTACCCAGTTGACACCTGGATCGTCTGCTACCTCCAGGTCTGGACCTTCATCCTCACTGCTGGGAGGTCACCTTGAAGATTCCGCCACTGCTTATCCAGTAGACTCCATCATGCTCTCTACTTCCTACAATACAGTAGGTAAGCTGCATATTTTAAGTGTACATTAAAGGTCTTTTAATGCTACTCATCATATATACCAAGGACTCCTGTAGTCTGTAGAGCCCTGTAGTCCTTGGCTATGCTGTTTCTTTCCTCACAGCTCCTTTATTGTCAACTCCTACCCTCCATCCCACTTTGGATGCCGGGGATTCCTGGAGACAAAATGCACCCCTGGTCCAGGCTCCTGCATTTTTATGGGATCTCCCCCTGGCATCCCCAGCTCGGGAGTCCCCATATGTGAAGACTCATTCCTGCTTGTTCCTGGAGATAGCACAGTTACTTACCTGTAACAGGTGATCTCTGGGAACAGCAGGAATTAGTCTTCACAACCCTCCCACCTCCCCTAGGAGTTGCATCTCTTATCTTCTTCTTCCTTTCCTCTCCTCGCCTTTGTCTCAGCTTTGAAACTCAACTGAAGAGAGGCTCTGGAGAAGGCGGGAAGTCAGCGCGCAGGCACGAGGGATGCTGCCAAAAGCTTTCTGATTGGAAGCTGGGCAGCGTTCCCGTGCAGGCTCCGTCGGTACCGACGTACCCCATATGTGAAGACTAATTCCTGCTGTTCCCAGAGATCACCTGTTACAGGTAAGTAACTGTGCTTTAGGTGATCCTGTGCTAATTGCAAGTAACATAGTAAATGACTGCAGATAAAGACCAGTATGGTCCATCTAGTCTGCCCAGTAAGATGGCAAGAGTAGGTGCACCTGCCGCTCTGTGCAGGCCCCCCCTCCCCATGACTTTGTTTTAGGGGTGAACACACTGCTCCGTGTAGGACATCAATGTATGTTGAAAAATTAGATGGTTCAGTTTATTTTGATTTTATCCTGTTGCTGTAAAGGGAGCCCCTGTGTCTGTCCCATGCCATTTTGAATTCACAGTGTTTACCCCTGCGCTGTGCTGTGCTCACCATGCTCACTCTCCTCCCCTGACCCGCCTCCTTACCACTCCAACCCACGATTTACAGTTAGCGTGGAAATCAGCCTGCGCTGTCATGGTCCCGCACTAGCTGTCAACCTGAGTCCCACTGTGCCTTCAGTGTCCACCAGAACATGTGTTGACAGCTCTCACCCTTTATTAAAAGACCCTCAACATTTTTGTTTTGCAAGTAATTTTAAAAAATTGTGTTTAAGTTTTAAACTTTTAAACTGTAATAAGCCATTGTGTTTAAGAGAACAAATGAGTTTTTCTGTCCCTACCAGATCACTTCACTCATCATACGAGTAGTGAGTCTGACTCTTCTAGTAGGAGTGCGTTCAGAGTTCACCCAGTGAAGAGCGTTTGCATGTGCAGGATCTAAATTGTGGAATCAAGAGCCTTTAGATATCTGTGCAGACTCATGTTAACTTTACTTTCAGAAATGTCTCAAGGCTCTGTTATTTCTGAAGGTGTTTACTCCCGTGGACACTTTTAAAAGACTTTCAGAGAGGTGGGTGGCAGGAGGGAACTGATGGCTGTAAGTCTCACTTCAAATTGTACTGAAGAAGCAAGTGATGAAATGAAATAAATATTTCCAGAAGTATACACATAAATGCAGACCTCTCCATCCCCACCCCAGGTAGAATACCTCTCAGCTCAGGAAGACTTACACCTGTGTATATATTATTTCATGCATATATGAAGCATGCAACTTTAATATGCGCAGAAATGGCTATTAAACTTGTCCTCTATGAAACCAATATTCAACAAGCCACGAAATGTATAATTTTAAACAGACAAGGGTAACCGGCCTCTCACAAAGGGGTGAGGATAGCCTCAGAGATACTACAGAAACACTGGGGAAAACCAGTGGAATATATCCCAATTGAAAGGATGAAGTGAAAATGTTCCACTGGATAGGGGAGGAGTAGCCTAGTGGTTGGGGTAAGGTACTTCAGGCCGGACGGTCGGTGGCTCAAATCCCACTAGAGGACAGCAACCTTGGGCCGGAAGGACTGGGGTTTCTAGTCCCACAGATGCTCCTTGTGGTCTTGGGCAAGCCACTTAACCCTCCATTGCCCATGTTCCCTGTAAGTATTAGTGTATGTGTCTTATATCCCCGTGTGTTAAATGCACCCCCCAATTGTGTTGTGACCGCTTTGATTGAAGGATAAGGCGGTATACAAAAACTGTCTAAATAAATAAAAATAAAAAATAATTTCAAGGGTCACAGTTAGTGCATGGTTACCCCTGGGCTAACTGTGCTGTGCTCACTCTCCTTCTCTAACCCGCCTCCTTACTATCCCAACGCGTGATTTACAGTTAGTGTGGAAATCAGTCTGCACTGTCATGGTCCCACACTAGCTGTCAACATGTGTCCCAGTGTGCCTTCAGTGCATCCGGTTCCGGTTCTGGTAAACCACTGGATGGACTAATGATGTCAGATGCTCAGCTATGACAATATCAAGCTGGATGATAAGTGAATGTTGAGCTGCTGAAAGGCTGTGATCTCTCAGTTGGAAAACGAAGATCCGCATTTGCTACCTAGATGCTTAAGATAAGTTTGAATCACCTTGAAGCAGGATGTAAGATTAAGCTCATCCAAAATATAGCGCTGTGTTGGTGATTTAGGCAATATTAATTATTATCTTTTAACTGCATACAGCATTTCCTTTATGGTTGAGAAATATTGGGCTATCGATGTGTGCCAATATAAAAGAGTAAAAAGGACCTTTGCATTAGCGTACTGCGGTGTCTATACCGCAAGGGTTTACCTGGTCCAACAAAAAATGTTTTCTTAGGAATTATCACTTTTAGAAAAGTCTTATTATAACTGGGATTTTTCTATGGTTCACTTTCTACTGATTCCAGTGCATATGGCATAGGTTTTCAACCCTGTCCTCGGGAAACCCCAAGCCAGTCGGGTTTTCCGGATTCCCACAATAAATCTGCATAAGATAGATTTGCATACCATGTAGGCAGAACGTGCAAATCTATCTCATGCATATTCACTGTGGGAATCCTGAAAACCCGACTGGCCTGGGGTTCCTTGAGGACAGGGTTGAAAACCTATGGCATAGGGGGAGGCAAAGACCACAGGACCTAAGCTGAACTGAACAAATAAAAAAAATCACTCATTAAAGACACGTGGATCCCCAAAAGTACTATAGAATAAAATATCCTTATTAGTGAGCAATCCAAACATGAGGTAATTTTATAAAGTGCAACTACATTTATATACATTTTTATGGGCCTATTTCATGCCTATTGTCTAAAGTACGTACATACATTATAAAATATAGGGTGTAAGTGGTGGAAAATGCACATAAATGTAAGTTGCAAGCACTTACTCCAGCCTTCTGGCTGCTTTAAATCCCATGCCTAGATTTGTCAAGTGCAAGAGTAAATTATAGTATTTTATCATTTACATGTATAACTTTCCATGATGCCTATGCTCTGCCCGGACAACTCCCCCATACACACCTACAGTGAAAGTACATGCAACAATCTACAACAAGGCTAAAACAGTACATCGCCTCAGACCTTTCCTTGAACCACAGGACTTCAGAACAGTAATGCAAGCCTTGACACTCCCCCACCTGGACTACTGCAATATAATATACCATGGACTTCCAGCCACTCATACAAACCCACTTTGAACTGCCTTAAACACCACAGTAAGAATTATCAAGAATGCAAAAAAACAGGACCACATCACCCCAGTCCTGAGGGAGCTACACATGCTCCCTCTAGAAGCAAGAATCAAATACAAATCCGCCCTACTCACCCACAAAGCTCTCTACCAAACTCAAACTTCCTAGCTCCGCACTCTACTGCCTCAACCAGCCCACAACAGAACAACCAGACAAACCACTAACAACTCCCTCACCATCCCTCACAAGAGAATGAAATACAATCAACGGACCTGCAACAGAGCCTTCGAACTATATGCACCATCCCTCTGGAACTCTCTACCCAATCACATCAGAAGCAACACAGACCCAGCATCTTTCAAGAAACAACTTAAAACTGCACTATTCCAAGTATACCTCGGACCAGAAACCAGCACCCACCACTGACTCCCTCCCAACCACCATATTTCATTCCCCTGAACATATGTCCTATGTAACCATAACACAATGTCTATGTCTATGTCCCAACTAACTGTCAAAAAAATCATTATTGTTGGCCACCTGGTGACGGCCCCAAACCCTTCTAATTGATTATTGTATGTTCCACCGCTTTGAGCCGGTGAAAAGCGGTATATAAATACAGATAAATAAATAAATAAATAAGCCTGACATAGTAACAGTAAATGATGGCAGATAAAGACCAGTATGAGCCATCTAGTCTGCCGAGTAAGTTGGCAAGAGTAGGTGCACCTGCCACTCCGTGCAGGCCACCCCTCCCCATGTCTTTGTTTAGGGGTGAACCCATCGCTCCGTGTAGGGCACCCCTGTATGTTGAGAAATTAGTTAGTTAAGTTTATTTTGATTTTATCCTGTTGCTGTAAAGGGATCCACTGTGTCTGTCCCATGCCATTTTGAATTCTGTCACTGTATTTGTCCTCACCACTTCCATCAGGAGGGCATTCCAAGCATCCACCACCCTTTCAGTGAAAAAGTATTTCCTGACATTGCCTTTCAATTTACCCCCTTGCAGCTTCATGTTTTACAGCTTCCCCGTCTTTGGAAGAGGTTTGTTTGTTCATTATTTCTCTTTAAGTATTTAAAGGTCTGAATCATATCTCCCCTATCCCTCCTCTCCTCCAGACTGTACATATTTAGGTCTTCAAGTCTCTTCTCATAAAGCTTCTGATGCAGGCTCCAAATCATTTTGGTCTCCTTCCTCTGAACAGTTTCCAGTCTTTTTACATCCTTTGCAAGATATGGTCTCCAAAACTGAACACAGTATTCCAAGTGAGGCCTCACCAGTGACTTATTCAGTGGCATTAGTACCTCTTCCTTTCTGCTGGTAATTCCTCTTCATATGCAACCCAACATCCTCCTGGCTTTTGCCACCGCCTTGTCGCACTGTTTTGCCACCTTGAGATCCTAAGAAATAATCACACCAAGGTCCTTCTCCTGGTCCGTGCACACCAACCTCTCGCCCCCTATCGCGTATATATACCTTGGATTTCTGCTTTCCAAGTGCATGACACTGCACTTCTTCTCATTAAATCTTAACTGCGAGGCATTAGACCATTCTTCCAGCTTTTGTAGATCTTTCCTCATGTTATCCAGTCCCTCAGGGGAGTCCACGCTGTTTAAAATTTTCGTGTCATCTGCAAAAAGACAAAATTTTCCATTCAGTCCTTCAGCAATATCACTCACAAATACATTGAACAGTGCCGGGCCCAGGACTGAACCCTGGGGCACCCCACTAATCACCCTCTTTTCATCCGAGTGAGCTCCATTTACCATCACCTTCTGTCGTTTTTCAGTCAACCAATTTCTGATCCAGTTCACCACCTTGGGAGCCATTCCCAAACTACTGAGTTTATTGATAAGCCTCCTATGAGGAACAGTATCAAAGGCTTGGCTGAAATCCAGGTAGATGACATCCATCGCATGCCCTTGATCTAGTTCTCTGTCACCCAGTCAAAGAACTCAATTCAGAATAGCGGCTGAGTCAGATATGCACTCGTGTAGGTCTAAAATACCTAGATTTATGGGTGTCATTCATGCATTAATCTCGGCGGCCTTGTTTAAATAAAATTATCTCCATAGAGCATTTACAGTCCAAAACAGTATAAAAGGAAAAAATCAGTCATTGAAAAAAGTCAATGTTTCCAAAAAACAAAGTAGTGTATCCTTAAGACTTGATGTGCTCCTCTGGCATCCCTTCTCCTTATCACCACCTCTTGTTTCTGCCTCTGCAAGATAGTTGCAAAACAAACCACACAAAGCCCCCAAGGCCTGGTACCTCAAACAGGTACCACCAATGTCTAGTGTATGGGTATTAATGTCAAATCTAAACTCCTTTCAGCATCAAGAATATACTTCAGAAAAACACGAAAGGACACTACAGCAAGAGCCCTCTCCCTGGCAGCCCCAACTATCTGGAACTCCCTCCCAGACGATCTGAGATCGACAACGGACCTCAAAGACTTCCGCAAACAGCTGAAGACAACGCTGTTCATAGAACATTATGGACACGTCACTTAATCAACAAGGACTAACCAACAAAGGCCCCCCAACCCTGACGAGAGATTGCATAACGGCCCAGGATTTAACTCAAGCCCTATCTGGACTGTACCTTGTAATATAGAACATGCTGTATCATAGCGCACACTGTACATAGCCCACCCTAATCTATACCCCTCACACCCACGCACATTTTAAACAATACAGCCACCGCAAAATCTTCCCCCCACACGCACATTATACCCCCCTTCACTGCATGAAATTCCCCCACATACTTTGATTGTATTGTTGTGATACCGCCTTGATTTTATGATAAGACGGTTTAGAAATACTTTTAAATAAATAAATAAATAAATAAATCTCCTGAGAAGAGATAAAACTTTGGGGAATATTTGCTGTCCTCCCCAAGGAAGAAAACATTAAAACATTCCAGTTAAAGTAGCAAAGGCACACGCCTATTCTGGGAGGTGAGTGATGCATGTGGGAGGCTGGTCTCTTCTGATATAATTCAGGATCTTCTCAGTTATGAAGAGGGATGTGCTCAGGATATAGGTCCTACTCACCACACTGTTATACTCTCTTTCCAAACAGCTGGATCCTAGGCTGAACTTCTCTGTCCCGGAATTCATCAAGCTGATCTTTCAGCCATGAGCCCCTTGGATCAGATTCCTCTTTATTTAAGCTTGTAGCTTGTTTAAGTCTAGCCTGCTTATGGGATGGCAGCCCCCAAACAGCCATTACAGAGGCAATACACCAGGCTGTGCTGGAGCCCCTTACAGTCTTCTGCAGCCTCTCCTGCTTCCCTCGACTCCAGACTATTTATTTTTTCCCTCCATAAGAGACCCCCTGAACAGAGACTGACTGACAAGTCCAGCCTTCAGTACATCACACTGAAAATAGGGATGTCAGAACATTCCCCTGTGGGGACATAGAGGGCATTCAGAGAAGTGGTGATCCTGTTAAATAACTTATACATTTGCAATTTATCATAAATTCAGCAAGCCTAAGATGGATGTTTAAAAGTGTGTTCGTTTTTGCTCTGAGTGCACAGTAAGTGACAAATTCCCTGCACTTAGTGCACAGGGCACACACCCACACAGGCCCACATTAAATGCCTTGGAAAGCACCAGTGCTATCTGCCGGCACATTTAATGTGTGGCCCAGTACTAAAAAAACAAAATCCCAATCATGGCAATTCATCTGAACTCCCCACTGACAGGTCAACTTCCCCCCTCCATTGGCAACTTGAGCTCTTCACTGACAGCCTGAACCCCACTGATCCCATATTGTCCCCAGAGCCAAGCACCCCCCAAATCACATACTTCCCTTCAAGATCAATACTTGATACTCCCCCACCCCCTGACACCCCTCCCCCCCGCACTTAACAGGGTATCCTTGGTAGTAAAGTGGCCATGGCAGAAGGGATATTCATCCACTCCCACCCTTTTGCCACCCAGATTCAAAATGGTAGCTCTGATCAGCGGGATGCTTTAATTTGGGGAGGGGGGATCTGACCAGTGGGGATCAGGATTCAGTAGTCTCAGGGAGGCCTTAGGCTGGGCAAAAGTTCAATGATAGAGAAGATTTTCTTCACAATAACTTAAATAAGCATTCATCTTCCAAAACGATTGTATTTTTAGGCAGGCCCACCACTTTTGGTGGAAAAAATTCCATCATCATCATAATTTCTCCAAATTGGATAGAGGCTTTGGGACAGATATACTGAAATCAGCTCAGAGACAGGTACCATATATACACAAGCTTGATGTGATTGGCTTAGGTGAAAAAAACTGACTTCACCATTGCTAGGACTCGTGCTTCAATGATGAGCTTAGTGACTAGAATGAAATCTAGGCACCAGGCCTGACTGTTGAAGGAAAGAGCTATCCCCTCAAGCATTACCTTTGAATATAGGCAACTAATTGCTTCTTTATCAGTCCACAATATTTGTCTTTTATGAATTTAGCCTCAATGTATTCTGATATAGTCATTCAGAGTTCTTTCCTAAGCATCCATTTGAATTGGCAATTGTTTGGTCAGGATCCAGGCCAAAGGAAATCAGCAGTTTAATACATCAGCTTATAGATCTGATGGTCTCTGGTCAGTTTAACTAGAAAGTCTTATAAGTGTTGAACAGATTTGATGATAGTATAGATTCTTATGATACTCCACAGGACAGGGAGTGAGGGTATGTATTGTAGGTCAAAGTGGGACAGATTAAGAATGATTGTCACATAAGGACTGGAACTACGGTAATATCGAGTCTGCTAGTTCTAAGTCTCCAGAAGGAGAAATTATTTCTTCATGATAAACTCTGTTGAATGCCACTGAAATGTTGAAGAGTACCTGCCTGTCAACAAGTCATAATTTGTTAAGTAGATTTACAGTTCAGCCTCTATACTGTGTTGAAGATTAAAACCAGATTGAAATGGATCTAAGCTATTTGTGATCAGTAGAAACTCATACAACTGTATTAGCAAAGCCTTTTCCATGATCCTGGTAGGAATGACAGGTTAGAGGCTCAATGGTAGAGGCTCAGTTCATTTGCATCTAGGTAGGGTTTCTGGAAAGTTGGTCTTACTATAGCTTTTTTTGGTGGTCTGGCAAGTGACTCTTTGCTAGTGATGCATTTATGATGGATTGGAAATGAGTGTATAAATATTAAGGCTGATATTCAGATTATCCATCAGCACTATCCAGAAAATGTCGGGGCAGAACGAGCACGGTGCTGGTGACTGTCCAGAGAGTGGTGTTCTTCAGCCACTATCTGGATAATTTCTACCTGGAATTTGTTACCGGGGGATGTAGTAAAGGCTGTTAGTGTAGCTGGGTTTAAAAAAGGTTTGGACAAGTTACTGGAGGAAAGGTCCATAAGCCATTATTAAGAAGGGACCCAGGATATCAATGCTTGAACCAATACAAGCATTGTGGAACCTGTGTCCCTTGGGGAAACTGCTAGGTACATATGCTAGGTACAAAATGCTGATAGCCTCCAATCATTAATTGAACTCCTCAACTTATCTTCAGAACAGAGTCCTCTAATTGTCCTAGGTGATTTCAACCTTCCCTCACTACCAACGAATGATTCTAACCTCTTTCTTGAAACAATTCAAGATCTCGACTACCATCAAGTAATAAACATACCTACCCACACCAAGGGTGGTACCCTTGATCTAATACTACTACCTAACGTATGCTTTAAACTGTTTAATCCAGACTCTATAGAATGCTCTCAAATACCGTGGTCTGATCATCACCTTATCAAACTAAATCTCAATTACAATACCATCGACACCATAAAACACAAAAGAAATGACCATACAATTAAATTTAAAAAATTTAACGAAACTGAATTTCTGGATGCCACAATCCCTCTCCTTGATCCTTCTCCAACAACCCTGGATGAAGCAGTCAAAAACTGGCATACTACCATAAACAATGCAGCCCAAATACATCAAACTAATAAAAAACCAACCCACTCAAAAACCAACGGCACACCATGGTTTAATAGCACTTTAAAACAAATGAAAAGAGAGCTAAGAAAACTAGAACATAAATGGCGCAAAACCAAATCCACTATTGAGAAAGAAATATATTACAACCATCTCAAAAACTATAAAGATGCCATAGATAACTCAAAGAAAAATTACTATGCTACAATCCTATCAAAATCATATAACAGACCAAGAGAACTATTTTCCATAATTACCAACCTAACAACCAACCCTCAAGATTCTAACAAGGAAGTCACTGACATCTCTGCACAAACTCTAGCCAATTATTATCAAAACAAATCAAAACACTCACCAATGACCTTAGATCATATCTACAAACCTCTCCATATGCTAAATGAATGGCCAGAATTTTACCCTTTATCCAAAATATCATTAAAGAATATCATTATCAATCTTAACACCACAACATCCTATCTAGACCCTTGTCCAGTAACCTGGATAAAAAACACACTACCAACACTTCTTTCATTCATACTTCCTATGGTCAATTTATCACTACTCCAAGGTTACCTCCCACCCACCCTTAAACAAGTACAAATCAGACCAATCCTGAAGAATAATACACTTGACAAAACCTCCCCAAAATCTTACCGACCTATCTCAAGTATACCATTCTTAGCAAAAGTCATCGAAAAAACTGTACAAATACAAACACAAGAATTTCTTGACTCATCCTACCCGCTAGACGACCAACAATATGGATTTCGCCCCAAGCATGGAGTTGAAACACTCCTGACTGTTTTTACCGATACACTACTAAGAGGAATAGACAACCACAAAAAAGCTTTTATCCTCTTATTTATTGACATATCAGCCGCTTTCGATAGTGTTAACCATTCAATAATGCTTAACTACTTAAGACACATAGGAATATACTCTACAGTTCACAAATGGTTCACCTCTTATCTGAGCAATAGAACGCAAAATGTTAGAATAAGCAATCAAACTTCTGAATCATATAAATTTGAAACAGGATTACCACAGGGCTCAGCGCTTTCAGCTCTACTATTTAATATATACATAAAACCAGTTTGCAATATCTTTAAGAAATATGGTGTACTCTATCATCTATATGCAGATGATATTATGATGTACATCCCATTCACTATCCCTAACATACCGTTGCAACTCCTTTCGGATTGTTTTAATGAAATAACATTATGGCTAAATGCCCACAATCTCCTAATAAACCATTCAAAAACTGAAGTGCTAATAGTCACCAAAAACCAAGATTATACCCCACCAACACATATAACACTTCAAAACCAAGAAATTAAAATAAAGAATGAAGTGAGATACTTAGGAGTCATTTTAGACAAACATCTCACTCTAGATACCCATATCAGAAACACCACAAAGAAAATTTACTACAAACTTAAAATACTTAAACAACTTAGACCTCTTGTTTACATACATGATTTTATCAGTATAATCCAAGCCACTATAACCCCCCACTTTGATTTTGCGAACCTTATATTATTAGGTACATCAAAACAAAACATCAAAAGACTGCAACTCGCACAAAACTCAGCAGCTAGGATTATAACAAAAACACACTCTCATCAACATATAACACCAATTCTAGCATCCCTTCACTGGCTTCCAATTCAAAACCGAATAACATATAAAACACTAATAACAGTATTTAAATCACTATTTGATTTGATACCATCTACTTTAAGTAACTTAATTACCAAAGAACATCCAAAACCTACTCAAAGAAAAAATCAACTAAACAAACTTAAAACCCCCATAGATTTCATAAAAACAAATAAATCAACAAACAACAGAGCGTTCTCGCATGCAGCCCCAACAGCCTGGAATTCCCTCCCTGTTGAACTAAGAATATTAACAGAGATTAATGAATTCCGAAAAAAACTGAAAACACACCTCTTTACAATGCACTACAACACTATAGAACAGCCATCAAAAGAATTAGACAAAGGCTAAACAGTTTTATCTACATCTCACTATAACAGAAAAGAAAACCTGCCCTATCCGCATCTGTACTACTCATAATGATTATATCCCACATAACTTGTATATGTATTTAATAATATAATGTTAATGTACATAATGTATATAGTGTTGCACTGTTCAGTGCTATCTGTTCAACATTTCTGTTTACTGTACATTGGTTATAGTTATATGACGTTATATGTAAAACAAATCCATGATTTGTTGCCTGTTGTTATTTGTGAACCGCAGCTGATCTTAGGAAGCTGCGGTATATAAGAGATTGTTAAATAAATAAATAAATAAAAATAAATATGACCTAGATTGGCCACTGTTGGAAACAGAATACTGGGCTTGATGGACCTTGGTCTGACCCAGTATGGCATATCTTATGTTCTTATGTACCTTATTTTAAGTCTATTTCCATGACTTAGGAGAGCAGAAAGGTTGTCCTATATGTTAACCGGATAGGCTAGCCAGATTGCAACTCAGGATCGCCGCTATCTGGGTAGTTGCCAGCACGGACTACAGTATGCAGATATTCAGCATCGGCCACTATCGAGATACTGGCATGGAATGTCCAGATGATAAGCACCAAGGTGTTAAATATCAGATAATCTGAATATCGGGCTCATTGCAAGCTGGAGGTTAACTAGATCTGTTGGGGCTGATATTCAAACAGTTGCATGTTCACCAGCAGCTGATGAACATATAACACTGCACTATCTGGAGATTTTCAGCACTTATATGGATGGTATAGAGCTCAGAAACTGTCTAAATGACCTAATACTATTCATATTATAAGGGTGCAGTGGAGAGGCAGAGCAATGGCAAGCCACAAAATCATCCAGATAGTGACGGTATTCAGCCACTGTCTGGATAAGGTATGGTCAACGTATTCAACCGAGGCCACCAGAGCTGTTAAAGCGGCTTGCCACTGTCACTTTAAATTATTCCCCGATATTCAATACTGGGGCCATATCTGGCCACCGACACTGAACATCCAGGTTGCCTACTTACTGTAGCATTTTAGCCAGCCAGTCAGTGGAGATATTCAGCTGCTGGCCATCCTTTTTTCTGTCTAACTTTAACTGATTTAAGTTACCCGGCCAGCAACTGAATATCACCACTGAAAGGTTAATTCTAGTGCTGCCCACAGGAGATTCCCAGAATACCCCAATGCTAGCCAGCTAGTGTTGGGGTGTACGTACCGGTTAACAGGATATTCAGCGGCACTGAACAAATTTAGTGCTGTTGAAAATCCCAGTGACCGTGGTTTAACCGGTTAGCAGGTCTGCTAACCAGTTAAATCACTTTGAATATGCCCCTCTATATCTTTAATTTAGACCTTCAGTAAGCTCAATAACAGGGGTAAACTCAAGAGATAGCAGGAGTGGTGATTGCATTACATGTATATTCCTCACCAATGAACATACAACACTGAATATATGGTAGAGGTTAAATGCGGGACCAGCATTTAACTTACTCCAGTTGCTGCTATGGATATGCACAGTCCAAAAACTGTTGGTTGGTTTGGTGGGGTTTTCCCTAATTTAGGGGTGTTCACACATTTTTTTTAAATAAATTAAGGAGCACTAATCAATTGTATGCACGGTAATTCATAGATTAACTTGCACTAAAATTTTTAAGGTGTATCATGAAACGAATGTGCATCCCTAGTAATCCTGGCAGCTGAATATTGGCCTGTTCATGCTTGTAGCAAACAGCTTTCCAGGCACAGTCTCACTGCACATTTCTTCTACTACCATAATATTAAGCCTAGAGAAAGCAGAAATGAGCAAAAGAACACAGTTTAGAAAGATTCCCTCTTTCAAAAATACATGTCTATGAGGAAAATCCATCAAATCTTTCTTAATGGAGCTCTACAGACACAGCAAGGCGTTGAATTAGCACAAGCCCTGCTCATACATTTCATCCTCCCTTCTGTCTGTTGCCATTTGTCAGATATATGCACAGGGCTTTTTATTTCTAGAAAATATTTGTGCACTGTATATGCACAAGTATTTTTGCAAAATCTGCAGAATTTTGTTTCAGATTTTCTGGTGGGTGTGGCTTTCTCTATAAAAGATGTTCGCCGTATTGACCAAAAGGTTCATCCAGCCAGGTGGCCAACAACTTTGAATGAGATGTTCATTTCATCTTCGCAGCATGAGAGCCAGAAAATCTTTTAGTTCTGTTCCCTTACTACTGTTGGAATGAGCTGCAGCAGCATGAATTGTGTCATAGGAGACCAGACAAGAAGCACACTTCCCTGCAAAGATGACCAAAGACACAAGGGAGCCAGGAAACCAGCCACACCCTCTCAATGTTGTATCTTTGTCTTCGTGTCATAGGAGATGCAATATGGGAATGTGCAGCCACCTCATCTACTTTTGGGGGATAATTTTATAATCTTATTTTTGTGCATGTCTGGCAATATAGGCAAGTAAAATAGCTCTTATAAAATCAAGCCAGACAATGGCATGAATTCACACATTTTTTACTGTAGGCATTACTGGGGGCAGTGTGGGCAGAGTTGCCAAGCAAATGCATCGATTATAACAAGGCACGACAAATCCCAGGTGCCAGATCACAATGGCACCTAAAATTTGCACCCTAACATCCAGGATTTCATGCCCCTGAATGTTTTTTTTTGGCTGCAGCTGCTGAAAAAGCCACGTTTCCCACCACAATTGGCTCTCTGCATGTTTGCGCCATGCAGTGGAGGACGTTCGGGCTGATCTCACGGTTCCAAGTCTCGCAAGACTTGAAATTTGAGATCAGCCTGAACTTCCTCCACCACATGGCTCAAGCATGCAGGGTTGATTGCAGTGGGAAAGTCAGCATGTGATGTTTTTCAGCAGCTTCAGCAAGGCAGAAGAATCGGTGAGTAAGAGAGAGATTGGGGGGGGTCACGGCAAAGAAAGAGAGACTGGGTGAAGGATGGAGATGGGTCATGGCAAAGATGGAGAGATTGTGTGAAGGCAAGGTGCAAGGGCCACAAAAAAGTCCTTTTTTTCGCTTCACATATTTTCAGGGCATGCTGATATTGTATGTGAAGCAAAAAAGGAAGTTGCCTCAAGTACATCTATAAAGAGTTACTGGGAGTAGTGAGGGGGAAGGAAAGGGGCCACTGTCTTCTGTTGGCATTTTGCAGTGCACATTAAGGGCCTGCTTTAATATTTCTGATAGAAAATGGGAAAACAGTCCTAGTAAATCAGGTCCTAAAATAGGAACTGTGATACACCTTTTGGTGGGGGGAGGAGCACATTGTGACCTAGTTCGTCTGGCTCCTACATTTTTAGGCTGGCTTCTAGATTCTAAGAAAATCTGTCAAGGCCTGGATTATAAAATAGCTTAATTTGCACATGTAGTTCAATAATGTACGCATGGACATTTATAGCTGCTCTCGTGCATGCATAAAGTCTGCACCCACAGTGTAGGCAAATCTCTGCAGGATTTATGTTAGTATTTTAAAAGGAGAAATAGGTGCCTTCCAGTCCACTTAACCTAGGTGCCCTGTTGTAAAATTACCATCATAGAGAGTAATTTCATAAACTCCCATGCCGTTAATGCACGTTACAGCCTATTTTATAAAGTTTGTGTGGATTTAACTTTATAAGATAGGAGTTTAAAGACCTTCTTCAGTCTAACCATGGCAATTACACCTGCTGTAGGACAGGCCTAAATGCCTGCACATAGATTTTTCAAAACGCGCATCACATAAGTTATAGTATTTTATAACCTACATGTGTAAATTTGTGCTGTGCTTACACTCAACCCAAGTTCCACCCTTAAGCATGCCCACATTGAAAGTACATGCAATAGCATTTCCATATCGTTTGCTAAACCAGTCCAAACAAGCAGGTCATATTCCCCTACCAGAAGATGTGGAGACAGAGAAACATTCTAGAGGCCTCTTATGACATTATCACGCCTTAACAGCCAGTATTTCTCTGTCTCCAGCTGATGGTGGATGCAAGTTTTTACAGTTCTGTTGAAATCTGGTAAAACAAAGAAAGATTGAAGAATGAAAGATTGATTTTGCTCATAAGCGACCACCCATTTGATGTGCCAGAAGATGTATGAGAAGAGACTTGAAGATCTAAATATGTATACCCTAGAGGAGAGGAGGGACAGGGGAGATATGATGCAGATGTTTAAATACTTAAAGGGTATTAATGAACAAACAAACCTTTTTCAAAGAAGGGGAAGCTGTAAAACTAGAGGGAATAAAATGAAGTTGCAAGGAGGTAAACTTAAAAGCAACATCAGGGAAAACGTTTTCACTGAAAGGGTGGTGGATGCTTGGCATGCCCCCCCCCCCCACTGGTGGAGGTGGTGGGGGCAAATACAGTGACAAAATTCAAAATGGCATGTTAAAGACACAGTGGCTCCCTTTATAGCAAGAGAATAAAATCAAAGTAAACTGAAATATCTTTTATACTTCGACAAATAGGGGTCGGGGGTGACCTGCATGGAGTGGTGGGTACAACCCTAAACAAAGGCTTAAAGTGGGATGATCTGCATGGAGCAGCGAGTCAAAGCCCAGCCTGGGTGATGCGTTCTAAGTGATTTTGGTGAAGATTGGAGTCTGGAGATTTGGATTAACTGTCCTTTGGCCATGGCCTGGAGTCCATTCCTGATGCCTCCAGCGATGATTCCAACCTGGAGGACAACATGTCTTCTCCTTAGGACGATCACAATGAATCCAGTATTATCTGACAATTCAGGAAGGATGAACTAGTGACTATGATTGCTCAGGTATCATCAGCTGTGCATTTGCCTGACCCTCTAGAACAAGGGCCACAGATCCATCCCCTTCTGAAAAGGGTTTGGAAGTCTATGATGGCTTTTCTTTTTCCAAAGGTTTTCAAGAGCATGATCTGCTTGGAGTGGGACTTGCTCAACTCTCTGGTTAAGGGGCTGATGGTTTGTAGGAAGCTTTACGTCCTGCCAGAGGATGACTGCACTACCTGGTTCAGCACACCTCAAGTGGATGTGCATGTCATGGAAATCACTGGATGGAAGATACATCTTCCAAGTCCCGGTTGTCCCAACTTGCCTTTAAAGAAAGGTTTTATTTGGAGAAGATTTGGAGAAATTGGTAAAGGATTTGGGTAAATCCAAACCTCATCGCCTCCTGGAAGATAGGCCGAAGGGGCCTGGGGAGTGTATAGGCATGTCCTCTTTCATGACGTATGCCCATTTTCCTCATTCACACTACCTGGACTTCTGGAATTCCTAGGACTCCCATAGGTACCACTCTGGAAAGCCCACTTCCTCTTCTTTTTCTGGTTTTTGATCCCAGATTCGGTCCTTTTGTTGGGCTCTTGGATCCTGTGATGCTATCACCTCCAGAAGTGCCATCTCCCACTCTGTAATGCTTCCAGTGGGCATGAGGCTGCACCTTTTCTATCAGGAGTAGGCCTGGGTCACCAAGGATCGCTGGGTGCTAGATATCATTGAGCACGGCTATCTTCTGGAATGCAGAAAGTCTCTCCCAGACACCTTCATTATCTTCCCATATTGTTCAACAGACAAGAGAAGCCACCATTCAGATCACAAAGGTTGCTCCATCTGCAGGTAGTAGTCCCAGTTCCCCTGCTAAGCAGGGCAAGGGCCACTACTCCATCTACTTTGTGGTGCAAAAGAGAGATGCTATTTTCAACCAATCCTCAGCCTCAAGGGAGTCAATGCTCACCTGCACACCCTACACTTCCATATGGAGATCCTATGATCAGTGATCCAGGTGGTGGTATGCAAAGATCAACAGCACTTCCTCTGTTTTGCTGTGCTTGGCTCTCATTTTCAATTGCTGCTTTTACCTTTGGTCTCTCTACTGTCCCAAAGACAGCCTCAAAAGTCATGGTGATGGTGGTGTCTGTGCTAAGATGCCAAGGTATCTGTTTCATCCATATCTGGATGATTGGCTCATCTGAGTCAGGATGCAGTCCCGGGTTTCTACTCATGTGGTACAGTTCCTGGATAATCATGGCTAGATGAAGAAAGAGCCACTTGGAATCTTCCCAATCATTGGACTATCTGAGAGTGCAGTTCAACACTCGGGTAGGCAAAGTCTTCCTACCTGAGGGGAGGGTGAAAAAATTGTTGGCCTAGCTGGCAGCCTTTCAGTCTCAGCAGGATCCCAGGTTTGGGGATTATCTAGAGCTTCTTGGCTTGATGGAGACATCAGTCAAAATGATGCCTTGTGCACAAGCTCATATGAGGCCTCTACGGAGGTCCTTACTGTCTCTTGGTCACCAACTCTCAGGATTTTGGGGCTTCCAATCTGTGGTAATGGAGGCGGCCCCAGCATTTGAGGAGGATTATGTCACAGGTAAAACACTTGTGGCTTTTCCTGTCGATGATGCTAGTTTGTTTGTCTGGGGAGCCTATTGCGAGAACAAACAGCTCAGTGCCGTTGGAGCAGCTGGGAATCAGCATGGCCCATCAACTGTCTTGAGACAAGGGCCATTTGTCTGACCCTTTTGCACTTCTGGCAATATGGTCCGAGTGTACTTGGGCAATGCCACGACAATGGTATATGTCAGTCAGAACGGGGTTTATGAAGAAGGCCAGAGTGGCCCTGGAGATGACTCTCCTGGTCTCCTAGGTGGAAAGGAACCTCCTAACTCTTTTGCGTAGCATATCGCCGGAGTCAACAACATAGAGGTGGACTTCCTCAATTGCCATTCTCTCGATCCTGGGGAGTGGGAATTGAATCAGGCAGTGTTTCAGAAGATTCTGCGCCTGTGGGGTCATCCTGAGATGGATCTGATGGTGATCCGGGAAGATTCTTCAGTTGCCGCAGGCAGTGGTGGCCTAAGGGTGATGCAAAACAATGTGCAGAGACTCATTGTGGGGCCTCATTTGCATAAGTATTTGCATTACAACAACAACAACTGTGCTTATTTGGTCAGTGTTAAGACCTTTTTAATGATAAAGAGGGAAGCTATATAATGAGAAATGTCCTGTTAGCTATGAATTCAAATCATGATGCTTAGGCCAGATTAGACAGTGCCAGAGTTGGAAATGCCCAGAATCAGCAACAAGGAAGTTATCAGGCCACAAGAGAAATTTACTTTGAGATTTTCTCTTAAAGTATGAGATTTCCTTGAATCTGAGCCGACAAAATATTTGGCTCAGATTCAAGGGAGTCCGCCCTATCATCTCTCCTGTTCAACTTGTATATAAAACCGGTCTGTGAAATCTTTCAAAGGCACAACATCAATTACCACATCTATGCAGATGATGTGATGCTGTATACGCAACTTGACATAGCACAACCGGATTTCACCCCACTGGAAGAATGCCTCAACATGCTCCAAACTTGGCTTCAACAAAACAACATGTCGAAAAACCACAAGAAAACAGAAGTCATGTTTATCTCCAAAAAAACCGATTTCATCCCGTCCACCACAGTAACCCTTAACAAAAACATATATCATACAAAGCCTGCAATAAAATATCTAGGGGTCCTACTGGACAGCAATCTAAGGATGGATAAACACCTCCGAGCAACCAACTGAGCCATTTTCCACAAATTGAAAGTTCTACAACCACTTCGCAATATCCTTGAGAAATCTGACTTCAGAACTGTTGCACAAGCCCTCATCATTCCTCACCTAGACTATTGCAACGCCATTCTGCAAGGCCTTCCCAAGAGCACCCTAAATATCTTGCAAATGGCTCAAAATGTTGCTGCAAGAGTCATCATGGAAAAAAGCGTCTCTGAACACATCACGCCAGTACTAATGGAGCTGCATTGGCTCCCAGTTGCCGCCCGCATCATATTCAAACTTCTCATAACAACTTTTAAACTCATTCACAATATCGCACCAGACTACCTTGACAACCTAATCACTATCCAACCACACAACAGGAACAGAAGAACCATAAATAGCAACACTCTCTGTGTACCAATCAGCATAAGAGCTGTCAAAGCAGAAACAAGCAATAGAGCATTCTCATATTCAGCACCAATCCACTGGAACCAACTCCCTCACGAGCTACGATCAATGACTGATTTGCGAGACTTTAGGAAAAAACTCAAAACCCACTTATTCCAGGTTCACTACCACCTGACTTAGATTGCGACACCACTATGCTCGCTGAACCTAGATGGTCTCTTTCTGCCGCGAAGACATTTAGTAAGCCGGTATTTAACCTTGTATATTTGTATATTTCTGCCCCCCACCCACATCCCTATAATTAAATGTATATTTAGATTTGTGAGTTCTCATCTAATGTATATTGAAACCAATTGATCTTCCTGTGATGTGTAAATCAATACTCAATCTAACTGTATATCTTAAAAATTTACTGTATTGCAATACATTATGATTCTGTAAAGTAAACCGCTACTGATCTTAGGAAGTAGCGGTATACAAATGTTTACTAAATAAATAAATAAATAAATAAATTTAAGACCTGTCCAGCAGCATCAAGACAACAAAACTGCAAATGTTCAAAGATTATCAATATTCTAGTATTCCTTCTCCCCCCTCTAACGCCCTACTGTTGACACCACACAGGAAACAAAATGATAAAATGAGAACCACAGCAAAGGACATATAGAACAAATCTACCATTCAGTTTAGAAAAGCCATTAAACACTTACTTGTTCCTCTTGTACTTTACATAGCATGAGGATTCACCTCATTACCCACACACTCACCCAGTTATGTCACTTGATAACACATGTTTTACTTAGCTGCAACCCGACTGCTGATCAGTATTATAATACAATTCATTAACGCATCATCACCTTGTTGAATTCAAACATGCTGTAAACTAACTCTGACAGTAAAACATGTTATATGTATGTATATAGTTTCCCCAGTTAACCTGTTTTATGTAACGTAGGACGAATGTTGTCCAAATATTCTGTTCATTGTAAACCGCACTGATGAGAAATAGCGCGGTATATAAGAAATGTTAAATAAATAAAATAAATAAAAATAATAGCACTAACTTCCAAAACTCTCACAACTAGGAGCCTACCTAAAAAAGGGCAGCACCATCAATATGTCTGTGAGCCCTAGAAAATCCATACACCTATCAGGAATACCGAACAAGCGAGATTACTATAGATCCTTATAGAAACCTGTTGCTAATAGAATACCTGGCTTCAGTCACACATTTAGAACATACTGTGGATAGACTCTCTCCAAGTATAGAATAAAGGACCACCAACTAAAAACAGAAATATGTAAACAAAAATTAAACTGAAACCCCAAGAAGTCAGGCACTGCAACACCAGAGAAACAGAAAAATGCATACTGTATAGACAACACATTAATTTAAAAAAAACCTGACATATGGTATTCCAAACACTACACTGAAAATAAAATTTGTTTTTCTGCCTTTGTTGTCTAGCCATTTTATTTTTCTGACTGAACTGGTTCCAGTCTCTTTCCCACATTCCTTGTGTCTATCTTCTCATTGACGCTTTCCATTTCTTCTCTGTCTTCTTTTCTCCATTCTCTACATGTCTGACAATCTTTCCTTTTTATCTCTTTTTTCCATTTCTCTCTCCTCCGTCTCTCTGTCCACTCATTTCCAGATTTTACTCCTCTCTCCTTTTCTTTCACCCTCTACTTTTTGTCACTTTTTTTTACCTCTCACCTATCTACCAGCTGTTTATCTCCCATTCTTGCTCTCCCCTCCAGTGCTCCTATTGCCCTTTCTGTCCCTCTTCTTCCCTTCTTCCTATACCTTCTTTGCCTTTCACACACTACCTAGCTTCCTATTTCTAGCCTCTATTCTCAACCCCTCAACCTTCATCAGCCATCATCTACCTCTGATCCCATCACCAACTCTAGCCCTTTCCCTATCCTTCCTCTCTCCCTGATTCCCAGTTTATTCGTCAGTCTCTCACCCCCTGCTCAACCTCCTATTGCCCGCTTTCACCATTTCCCCAGCTACATTTCTACCCTCTCCCTCTTCCTTCAGAGATCCACCCCTTTTCATATCTCTCGCCCGTCTCTGGTTCCTTGCTCTGCCTCCCACTCTGTCCACATTCCCACACCATCACCCAATCTGATTGTGTGCTTTCTTCTACAATTATCAAATTCTTCCTTTGTATTTCCCCAAACTCAGGTCCCTAATTTTTGTTCTTCCCTTACTTCCACCCTCCCCCCCCCAACATTCCTTACTGCCAGAGTCCTACAGTGCTGATGCTATCTTTTCTCTACTCTCACCCAGCCTCAGCATTCCCTTCCCACCCTTCCCAACAGAGCTGGTGCTAGGGTTTCTGGCGTCCCCCCCCCCCTGCAACCTATAGATCGGTGCCCCCCTCCCTCATTATTATTAATGCTGGCTACACTTCACCCCCCCCCCCCATAAGGAGTCTAACTAGGCCCTGGAACATCCAAACACCTATTTGAAAAGCTAAACTATTCAGATTACTACAGTGCAGATCCCTACGTACAAACGCCATGTTAACAGAACATCTGACCTTCGTCACACACTCAGAACACAGACCCTCATCAGGTACAGAATAAGTGACCACAACCTAGAAATAAACATATGTAGATAAAAATGAAACTGCAACCCTAAGAAGCCAGATTCTGCATACAGTGCAATACCAGAGAAATAGAAAAAAATGCATTTCCCTATACTATATAAAATATGAAAATTGAAAATAAAATTATTTTTTCTACCTTTGTTGTCTAACCATTTTATTCTCTGATCATGCTGGTCCCAATCTGAGGTTTCTGCTTTTCTCTGTCTTCTCTTAGCTCTCTTTCTATGGTCTCTAGACCATCTGTCATTCCTTGACGCCTCTTTGTTTTTCTTCACTTCGTTCCATCATGGATATTGATCTTTTCCTTTCTGCTTTCTTCCATTTATTTTTCTCTCTGTCCACTCAGACTTCACTAATCTTCCTTACTATCCAGTCCTCAATCCCCCTCTTATTTATTCCATCTACTTACTACTTTTCAACCCTCACCCCTATCCTCCCATTCCCCACCTCTTTTTTCCTGGTCCATTATTCCCCAGTCTCACTCACTCTCTTTCCCCTCCCATCCAGCATATCCCATCTCTCTTTTTCTCCCTCTCTCTGTCCTCCCCTTGGAAAAAATATCGTGCAACACCATCCCCGACATCTTTTTATTTCTTCTGAGTCAGCAGCAGAAAGATCTCATAGCACCATCCCCAGCTTTATCTCTATTTCTCCGAGTCAGCACACAGCAGCCAGTGCTGCCTGTAGCATTCACTTCCAGTGAATGCCCCGCGCACAGGAACTGAATGCTACAGGAAGCATTGACTGATGTTGCTGACTCAGAGAAAGAAAGATGAAGCTGGGGATGGTGCTGCATGATGCCAGCTCCTGAGCCCACCATCTGAGTCCCCACTTACTCTCCCCTTACCCAGACAATATTAGATTCTTCTTTTCTCCCATCCAATTTTAAAGTATCCACCTAAGTCCCAGTCCCTGATCTCCCCATCTCCCTTTTCCAACTACCGCCTCCTACATCCCTTCCACACATCCACCCAGCTACTTCCTTCTCCGATAGTCATTAACCCTGTTATTCTTCATGCTTACCCCAGCATTCATTCTTATGCCCCTCCTTCTCAACTGTTCCCACTGTATGGCTTTTTTTTCTTCCCACACAAAATATCTGTCCCCCTCTTCATCCTCACTCCCCAGCTCCTTTTTTTCTCCCCCCCCCCCAGCCCCAGCCCCACCCCCTTCCAATCCTCCCCAAGCATCAGCTCCCTTCTAGTTCCAGCTCCTCCCAGCATCATCTCCCTTCCAGTCCAAGTCCTTCCATCTCCCAGCATCAACCCATTCCAGTCCTAGCCCCCCCCCAGTATCAGTCCTCTTCCAGTTCCAGTCCCTCCCAGCATTATCTCCCTTCCAATCCCAGTCTCCCCATCCCCAGCATCATCCCATTACCACTACTAGCCCCCCAGTATCAGTCTTTCTCCCACAGCTGTGCAGAGGTGAACCGGGGCACCAGTTTTCAGGACTCACCGGCTCCCTCTGAAGCCGATCAGACACATGCAGGGCCCCTCATGCCCGCATATGCCTAGAGCCGGCCCTGTTTGTGAGGTGGGGCATCTAGCTATGGCACCCTCTGGAGGACGGCATCCCCTGCCACTCTTACTCCACTTACCGGATAGCACTGATCCTGCTTCCCAAGTTCCTGCTTTTACCACCTCAAATCTCTGATTTTCTCCCTCTGCCCCCTTCCAATCCTAGTACCAACTCAGTGTCAGCCCCTTGCATTCCCAGCCACTCAGCGACTGCTCCTCCAGTCCCTATCCCCATTGTCAGCCCTGTTCTCATCAGTATCAGTCCCCTCCCCCATTGTCTAGCCCCTTCTAGTCCAATACCATCCCCAATGTCAGCTCCCCTCAGTCCCAGTCTCCCCTACACTGTCTAGCCTCCTTCTAGTCCCAGTACCATCCCCAGTGGCAGTTTCCATCAGTCCCATCCCCCCTCCCCGTCTAGCCCCCTTCCAGTCCCAGTCTCAACGTTGGCTCCCTTCCAGTCATTACCCCACCTCAACTCATTAGGTGCAGTGCCAGCCTGCCTCCTCTCTCCCCCCCAGCATTGTTCACCTTTCACAATTGCTGTAAACAATGTTCCTTTCTTGCCACAGCTGTGCTGCCTCAAGAGCCGCTTGACCGCAGCTTTTCTAAAAGCAGTAACAAGCATTTCTCTTTCTCACTTTTGAGACTGCACAGCCATGGGAAGAAAGGAAAATACTCCTGTGGTTGTTTGCAGCAATTTTGCGTCTGCGGCTTTTAATTGGCAGCGGGGGAAAACAGAGGCATAGATCCTACATCGGTGCAGCATGAGATTGGCATGGAGCCTCCTGTTGTGTGGGGTCCTATGCCAACAACATTCTCGCACATGCGTAGTGCCAGCCCTGGCCGCAGGAAGAGAGCCTTCGAAGGCATCAACACCCTGGTTCAGCCCTGGCCGCAGGAAGAGAGCCTTTGAAGGCATCAACACCCTGGTTCAGCCCTGGCCAAAGCAGTGGCTGAACCAGGCAACTCGTGGGGCAGGTACTTTGTCGCACAGAGTGGCATTCGAGCTGGGTTGGCCTGGTAGTGCCACATTGGCCACAGAAGCCATGGTTCAGGGGATCTGATGCGGCTCCTGCAGGAACCTCCTCTGCAACTCCCCCCAGCCCGGGGGCTGTTACATCAAGGGCCATTTCTCTTTTGGATGACCCAGCTTTCTTCTCACTTATGGCTTAGTTCTTGAGAGACATCATTTAGTGCATAAGGGCTATTCTGCCATGGTTTCCATGCTTCTCAGGGCAATGAGAGGCTCTACCAACCTGGCCTTCTTGCCCACCTGCTGTCTTTTTGAGCATTGGTGCCATAAGCATCAGGCTAGTCCTAATGCAATGGATTTGCTGTCCTTGCCTGCCTTTCTACTTGATATACCGCCCTTTGCAAGCATTCAGAGTAGTTTATAATGTCCTTTCCTTGAGTCCTGCTAGACCAGTCCAGGACCCACCCCTGGAATCTATTTTGGTCTGCTGTATTCTGTTGGTGTCCTGCTGGCTCATACCCTTCTGACAAACCTGCTATTGAAGCTGATCCTGTACATAGTTATGGTTGCTATTCGGTTTAACCTCATTATCTTCACCAAGGCTGTATGAGGTCGGAGATTCCAGATCATATGCTTGGGTTCGAATACTGGAGCATGCCACTAGGGGCATAGGCTGCCAATGGCACTATGATGTCATAAGAAGCCTCTAGAATGTTTCTTTGTCTCCACATCTGCTGATAGGGGAACTCAACTTGCTTGTCTGAACTGGTCTAGCAGGACTCAAGAAAGGACATTATCTGGTAAATAAAATTCACCTTACATGAATGCTTACAGAATAGCAGTTGCCTAATGCATTTGCGAAAGTACCCATTAAAATAGGAACTTTGCATGGCTACTTATAAAATCATTCCTAGATGTCCAGAGCCCTGCACTTAAGCTCCTTGTATTCACATTTGGTTCCCTATTGTTTAACCCTTTGCGCCAGCAGAACTAGATTTTGTTTGGTTGAACTTTTGGAATCATTATTTAGGATCTTCTATTAAAGAGTTTGTTCCCCTCTATCTTTATGACTGGGGACATGGGCGAGAATCTAGAGCAAAATCTGGAGTTTCTTTTCCTAACTGAGCAAGTAAAAAGACCAGAAGCAAGGGCTTAAGTTCTGTAAGGTGGTCCTTGATGACTGAAGCTTAGAAATTGATGGATGATAGATCCTTGAAGAGATCATAACCCAAGACCTTCCACAAAATCCAGCATGCTAAGCCGATTCTGCTAGCAAATCTAGGACAAATATCTGGGTTTCTTATTTTTCGCATATTTAAGTGTAATACCATTCATATTATTTTCCTTCACAGATGTGACTGTGTTTTCCTGCTTAGCTATTGCAATTTTGTCCTTTGGAGTCAGCACAAGTAATTAAAAACATGAATTGTTTTGTACCTTGAAGCAAATTGTTAAACCTTTCCTCAGATTTAATGCCTATGAGCCCCAGAACCAGAGCATTCTAGTAAAGGCATGTGCCAGGCATTCGCACATAGTGCCATCTGGGACAGTGCTTTTGAACATACAGTACATTGCTGTGAGTGGCTTAATGCCTGTTTTCTGTGGTTCTTTTCCTGGTGGGTGGCTGATTACATCTAAAATAAGTGTGATTAAACCTTACCAGCAGACTTAACTTATTGTACATGTTGATCCCACAACTATTTTGCCCACCTGTGGTGCTCTAAAATATATGTTTGTCTGCTGTTGAGTCAATGCTGACTCCTGGTGACCCGGCCCCTGTGTTTTCTTGGCAAGATGAGACTAGAAGTAAATTACCAGGCCTTTCTTCTTTACAATGTCTACAGCACCTGATATTCCATGATGGTCACTAGTCCAAGTACTAGCCAGGTCCAACCCTGCTTAGTTTTTACTATCAGCTAAGATCATTCAGGGCAGCAAAGCATATATCATGGATACACCAGCTACCAATTCAATTCAGATCTTACTTTTTGGTTATTGAGAGCATTCTGCCCAGCTTATCTTACTGAGTGCTTACCTTCCTCTATCATTACCCAAACCCATAGATCAGCCCACCAAGTATTTTTAACATCTACTGACTCAGTCTGAACTTCACCTGATTGGAACAAGGAAAAGTGGCATTTCTTGGATGGGCCCACACCCAAATGCGGAATGCCCTTTATTCATTGTATTTATCTATACAAAACGTTTAGACTACATATCCAGCAAAAAGATGATCGAAGTGGTTTACAGAAGAACTTCATACACAATAACCTCATACCCACACAACATTTAAAGAAACAAGACAAGAATAAATTTAAAATAAATTAAAATTCCTCAAGATAAAAACTCACAGAAATCAAAGCCCCCTCAAAATCTCTTCTCTAACAAAAGTTTAGCATAAACAGTTAGGCTTTTAAGTGCTGAAGGAAATTCAAGTAAATCTTTTCAGTGTTCAGCTTTTGAGTTCTGAAGAGTCAGTTCAGCTAAGGAAAAATCAAGAGAAAGCTCAGTTAGAACTAGATTTTTTTACGTTTAGACACAGAGTATAAGGTTTCTTTTCTTTTTATGGATTTTTATGCTGGATGAATAAACGTGGTTTTTAATAGCTTTACAATAGCTGGTCCACTAATGGTTTATTCTATTTGGATAAAAACTGTGTAGCCTCTGTTTTATACTTTATCAGATGGGGTGGTAGGTTGATGGTTTCTGTTAGGTGGAATGATGCTGTTAAGTGCCCATAGGGTAGTTGGTAAGTGTAGTTAATAAAGAGATAACTTTGGGATGTCAGACTCATCATGGCTACTTTCAAAGGAAGGTGCTCTGTAGGAAGATGCCCATTTTATTTTGATACTATGCATTCGTTGGAAATGCTTATAATAAAATATTGTTATAATTGCAGTTTTAAGTGTTTAATGCTAATTCATGTTTCATATGTTACAGTTTATGCTGCCTTTGTTCTATTTATGTGGTCTGTAATATAGCACTGCTTTGAACTTTTCTGAAATGCAGTCAAAAAGTTAATAAATTAAATTAAGTCCTGTCATTTTGCCTGCATTTCCCTGCGGCTTTTGCTATTAGAGAAGCCTGAACTCTGAACATGGCTACTAGGCATCATTCTCAAGCAATGACCATAGATTTTTGGATTTACTTCATGCCTTTCAGTAGCTCAAGATGAGTTATATTTAGATACAGTAGGTATTTTATTGTCACAGAGGGCTTACCATCTTCATAGCTTGCAGCACATCGGGGACCCCCTGGGACCAAAATCGCCACTTCGGTAGACGATCGGGGCTAGACGAAGGGAATGTAGGCCAACTCCACGCAGCTTTCTAATCCTGCCCCCACTTGCATCACTGCCAACATCTAGAACTGTTTTAAAAGAGCCAGTACTTTAGGTGTGCCCACACCTAGGGGCCATGCCAAAGGGCCCTTAGACGAGGCCCTTGGATTGGAACACAAGAGTGGACCTCCTCAGCAGTGAAAGAACCCTACTCCACACCCACAACTCTGCCTTCACCCTCCTCCTGAAGAACAATCGATAGGTCTCTAAGCTCTGAAACCAATCCTGCCACACCAACCTGACGTACCTCATCTCTGTAAAGTGCTGCATCTCTCACTCATCTAGCAATTTACTTGTACTATACATTCTTGCTTCTTACACAATGGGATCACTACCCTAATATTTACTTCATTCTTCCCACTCCCGCGTGCACTTCCATACATAAAGCCACCATACTCAACCTTTCTTCATTTCTCATTCTACTGCTTCTTGCCGCCCTTACAATAACTCAAACTTCCTCTCTCACCACACCCACCATTATTCCCTTCATACATCACCCACACAATGTTACATTCCAACTCTTCCTCAATAAACCTCGTGACAGGAATACACATAATCTGATCACATTTCAACCAGTCTCCAGACTTAATTGTCCCCTGCTAAACCACATGTCAGTCACTCAAGTGTGCTCTCATCAATACATGGTCTGCCCATAACAAAATCCCTATCCTGATTGACTACATTAAGAAAAATTACATTGACATCACGAGGCTGATTCCAATCCATGCATGCCTGGGCCTTGTGCACACCTAACACTTGGTCGAGGCCAAGTTGGAGCCGATTCCACAGCTTCAGGATCTACATGCCCCCGCGATTGTAGAATCGGGCAGATAGATGGCCCGACGTGCACAGCATCCCCAGGAGGGAGACATCTCCCAGGCTGCCCATCCCTAGCACACAATACAACGGCTGGTGTGCCAGTGCAGTGGTATCCTGTTGCCATGGCACCGACACGTCCAACCACCAGCACAGAATCCCATACCTGACACTGGTCCCCACCAATGTTCCCGCTAACCTGCGCTGGGTCCACCGCCAACATTCCTGCCGGCGGGGGGAGGTGCAGAGCGATCGACGCTCTGCCCCTCCCCCCACCAGCAGGAATGTTGGCGGCAGACCCAGCATAGGTTATCGGGAACATTGGCCCCCACAGAATGCTGTCTGGCTGTCAGTGGGGACCCACAAGGGCATGGCGTGCCGGCAAACTCCATCCAGAATCATTGCAATGGTATGCATGGGAAGGCAGCCCACCAACAGGGCTGCAGCCTGTACTTATTCCACCATTGGGGTGGAATAGACTGGCTGTCCCAGTTGCAGCCAGGGTGCATACAGAGGCCTTTCCTAAATAGCCTCTGTACATCCCAGCGCCTGGCCACACCCACGCTCTGCCCCTCCTGCCCACATACAGTGCTCCTCGCACAAGCCCACACATCCAACCCTGATATTCACAGTACAGAATACCCCCCTATGTGTATAACTGAATCTTTCCTCAAGGCGTCTAACACTGTTCTCCTAAATCAGCTTATCATCCCATCATACCACCTCTTTCATCACCCCAGATAGACTAGGAGGGGTGGATGTGTACTCATTATTGCTAGGGAGGCGCTCCAGTTCAAAACTGCCATCTACAACTCTACTGATAACTTGGACATAATCACCATATCCAACAAGCACTTGTCGCTTTGCCTTGCATACCGAGCACCAATAGCAGACAGTAGTGACCTCTCACCACTAATCAAGGAAGCATGTGCTACCAGCCACTGCAATAAAGGGTTCATTCTCCTGGGCGACCTCAACCTACCCACCCTGTCTAACGAGTGCTCCACAACTTTCCTTCAAGCGATGGAAGCACTACCACTCAAGCACATCATTTCAAACTGAACCCAGACTAGGGGAGGAACTTTAGACCTCATATTCACCCCAGTCACCTGACCACACCAACACCTTTCCTCAATGACCCAAAACACTCCAATGACACTCCAATGCCTTGGTCAGACCACAACATACTCACTTTCTTCTTACCAAATATCCCCAGCACACCCATCCACAAAACTCCACCACTTCATACATGAAACTTTCAGCCATTCGACAAGGATTCCCTCATCAGCAACTTCCTGCCTATATCCCAAGTTGATCCAACTGATCTAGACTCCTTAATTTCCTAATGAAACAATTGCATATCATCCTATGCAATCATATCCAACAGCCCCTGCCAGTCAAGAGAACACATCATGTCCCATGGTTCACATCTGATCTCAAAAATCTAAAAAACAAACTCAGACAACTAGAGCTCAAATGGAGATGCTCTAAGGATCCAACAACCGCTCTGCTTACTTAACTGCTTGCTCACCCTCACTCCAAAGAAGGAATACCATATCCATTTAATCAGATCCTCCCTCAACAATCCTAGAGAACTATTTAACATAGCCTTCAATCTACTAAAAAGCCAAATCACCAACAAGTTGAAAGCAACCCGATTCCCAATAGACATGGCATAATTTATTGAATCCAAATAATCACCTCCAAGAGAACAATCTTGCAGACCATCGACTCTACTAATGCTCCAAGTGAACAAACTTGGTCAAAATTCAGCACTTTATCCCCAGAGCAGCTATAAAACATTATCACAAACCTCAACACTGCCACCTCACCACTTGACCCCTATCCAGTGTCCTGGATCAAAATCACCAAGCATGATCTCCTCCTAACCACACTATCCATAGTGCAGATGTCTTTATCTCTAGGCTACATGTCGAAGGCCCTCAAGCATGCCTCCTTCTGACCCTTAATAAAAAATCCTACAGCTAACCCAACATTACTATACTCATATAGACCCATCTCTAGTATTCCTTCCCTTGCCAAAATCATTAAAAATGAGGTGCAACTACAGATGCAAGGCTACATTGACTCTCCGCCCCCCTTGATCAACATCAGCACAGCTTCAAAACATTTCATAGTACAGAAACCCTTCTGAACTCCTTCCTGGATACTCTAATCAAATGTACCGAAAAATCAATGCACGGCTTCATTCTCATTTCTCTTGACATCACTGCAGCCTTCGACTCAATTATTCATGAACAACTCCTATCTCGCCTCCATGGAATCGGCCTTAGAGGAACAACACTATAGTGCTTCCAATCCTACCTGAACGACCCCTACTAACAATCAAAAGTAGGAATGGAATGCTCTAATCCAATCAAACTACTTCAAGGATTACTGCCGTACTCTGCCTTATCCTCCTTACTGTTCAACATTTTCATCCAACTACTATGCAACATAATTCGCAACCATGTTAATCTGGTTATCAGTTGATAGGAGTAATTAGAAATCTTTCAGCTCTGTACTTAAAGGCACCTGGGTTACTTTTATTTTTATTGGAACCTCTCTGTTGAGATGCCCTAACTTCCCTCTTTTGCAGGTATCCTTCAAGAATACACCGTTTCGAACCATGCATTCTTGGGTGACTGTCAGTTTTCCCTAATTATTTATTTATTTATTTATTTAATTTTCTTATATACCGCGCTATTTGTCATCAGTGCGGTTTACATTGAAACAATACAACAATTGGTCAGATATAACAGACCTATTACAAGTAACAGGAAAATTAACATAGAAGTAAACAGGGAAATCATTTATATTTCTAGAAAATACATGTTGGAGATATATAAAATCTATACAGTTAAGTTAGGGTAGGTATGAGGTTAAAAGGATGGGGGAGGGGAAGGGGTGTTTAGGTGTTTGAAGTGTGCGATGAAAAGGTGGTGTTTAAGGGCTTTTTTGAATTGTTTGATGTCTTTAATTGCTCTGATATTGGGAGGGAGTTTGTTCCAACATCTAGGAGCATAATTCGAAAAAGCCCTATTGATGGATGATTGATTAGCTTTTAAGGAAACTTTTGGTATAAGTAGTGTGTCAACAGCTGGAGATCTCCTGGACCTGTTATTTGTTGTGTGTATGATGAGATCAGAGATGGAATCTGGAGAAATATTATTGAAGGCCCTAAAGGTGGTAAGGATGGCCTTATATTGGATTCTACAGTTTATTGGTAACCAATGAAGCTTCTCTAGAATGGGGGAAATATGCTCACACTTTGATGATCCGCAGAGGACACGAGCAGCTGCGTTCATGGCTAATTGTAGAGGATTAATAGTTATATTTGGTAAGCCATGGAGTATTATGTTAGCATAATCAAAGTGCGGCGTGACTAGAGCTTGAAAGATGATGCGGAAGTCATCAGACTTCATCATAGGTCTCAGATGACGAAGGGTTTTTATCTTGAAGTAAACGGCCTTTACGGTGCGTTTTATATGTTCCTTGAAGTCTAACCTTTGATCCAGAATTACTCCTAGATATCGAACATTTGATTTGACTGGGAGATCAGCATCTCTGACTTTTAGAATTGATGGAGGGGAGAAAGATTTATTCCTTGTGATTATTAGAACCTTTGTTTTTTTAAAGTTAATACGGAGGTTTTGAGAGAGAAGCCAATCAGTTATTGAATTAAAACAGTTGATTAGCACTGTATAGTTTGGGTATGATACAGATATCAGTGAGAATAATAGCACATCATCCGCATACATAAGGCAGGATATACCAAAAGAGCGTGCAATGTCACAGATTGGCTGCATATAGATGTTGAACAGCAGCGCAGACAAGGAGGAGCCTTGTGGTACACCTTGTTTCTGCTGAAAGGGATTTGAAGTAGCATTACCAATACGAACTTGTTGTAATCTACCTTCCAGGTAGGATTTGCACCAGTCCCAAGCACGGTTCTTGATTCCCTTCTCATGAAGTCACTTTAGTAGTTGTATGTGATCCACAGAATCGAACGCAGCAGCTATATCAAGAAATATTAGAGCAAAGCCATTTTTCAGATTGTCAATGCCGTTGATAAGTGTATTGATTAATGTTGTTAGGAGAGTTTCTACACCGTGGGCTTCCCTGAATCCATGTTGACATTGGTCTAAAGGGGAGAATGAGTCTATATGCTGTTGTATCTGCCTGAGAGTTAATTTCTCAAGAATTTTGGCTAGAAATGGGATACTAGAGATTGGACGGTATGAGTCCTCCTCCTTTGGGTCAAGCTGGTTGTTTTTCAGCAGTGGTCGGATGGAAGGATGTTTGAGAGCATCTGGGAAGACACCAGATTCAAATGACAGCTTCGCTATGTTAGCTATAAAAGGGCTGAGTTCTGTGCGCATAGATCTTATCCAGTGTGCTGGGCATGGGTCAGATGGTGAAGTTGTCGTGTTGATGGAGGTAATAACTTCATTTATGGTTTTTACAGAGGGTGGTGAGAGGTTGGTGATTGAAAACTGCGGAAGGGAAGTTTGGACAGCTTCATGTAATGATGTAGTATTTGTTTTTATTGATTTGGATTGGATGTAGTTCGCATAGGCTTGGGGCTGAATCCCTTCTTGTTGTGGCGGAGATGGTTGATTGATAAAGGACTTTACTAGATTAAATAAGTCTCTTGGTTTATTCAGAGAGCGGCTGAGGATATCAGCATGATATTCTTTTCTCTTAGCCCAAATTGATTCACAATGTTGTTTAAGATGTTCTAAGTAGATGTTCTAGTAAGATGTTCTAAATGCTCTATCTCGTTTTTAATGGTTAATGCCAGCAGCCTGGTACCATCCCAGTTAAGGTAGAGCCCATCCCTTTAAAAAAGCCCATCCCTTCCCCAGAATGTGGCCAGGTTCCTTACAAATCCAAAACCCTCTTTTTTGCACCATCATCTCATCCATGCATTGAGACTTCAGAGCTCTGCTTGCCTTTTGGGTCCTGCGCTTCGAGCAGGAAGCATTTCAGAGAATGCCCCACTGGACTTTCTGGATTTCAACTTCCTACCTAAAAGCCTAAATTTGGCCTCCAGAACCTCCCTCCCACAGTTTCCTATGTCATTGGTACCAATATGTACCAAGAAAGCAGAGTCCTCCCCAGCACTATCTAAAACATTGTCTAGGTGGCACGGGAGGTCCGCTACTTTTGCACCAGGCAAGCATGTTACCAGTTGATTCTCACATCCACCAGCCACCCAGCTATCTACATGCCTAATGATCGAATTGCCAACTAAAAAAGACCATTCTAACTCTTCCCTCATGGGCACATGGCCCTGGAGAAACCTCCTCAGTGTGAGAGGGTTTTACATCACCTGGAGGACAGGTCCTAGCTACTGGATCACTTTCTGCCACTCCAAGGTGATGCTCTTCTTTCATGCGACCTCCATTGCAACTGAGAAGCTACCAAACTGGAGGCAGGACTTTAGTACTACATTTCTGTAGGTCTTGGCTGTATATCTCTCTTTCTTCCTTATGTCCTCCAAGTCTGCCACTCTAGCCTCCAGAGATCTGACTCGTTCCATGAGAGCAAAGAGCTCCTTGCATCTAGTACACACATAAGACCCCTCACCAACTGGGAGAAAATCGTACATGTGACACTCAATGCTGGACTGCTGTCTGCATCTTAGTTTTAAAGTTTTGTTTAGCTGTTTAAGTTATCTATTTACTTAAAGTTACTAGGAATACTTGTACTGAAACAACTGTACCTAATAAGTTTAAGGGACTTGGTTTACCTCAAGATTAATCCATCTATTCTTAGTGAGGATAACTAGCTGAATCTGAAGTAAATTTGCCACTTCTTCCCCTTTAATAGGCTTAAGAGCCGATAAAGCTAAGATTATGCCTGGGGTGTATAGGAGTTGGGGTGGATGGTAATGAAAGAACACCTAGTAAAAGCTGGCTTGCTACACAGTGCCCTTACTTGTGCTTCTAAGGTAATCTCTTAACTATTTCCTGGGTGATTCATATAGCCCTTGGTTTAATAGAGGGAGCCTTTAAAATTGTCCCTTGACCTGTCACTCGCCTTTAAAACAGTTTCATGGGTCTTTTGCACCCTAACTGGAAGGTCTCTAGAAACAATTTCTTTCTTTCTGCTCAAAACATATTTACTCTATTCTTCCTTCTATGCTAAGCTATACTCTAATTTGATTTAAATTAAAAGCTCTCGGGGCTACTGACTGAGGTTTAAAATTTACATGAAAAGCTCTCGGGGGCTACTGACTGGGCTTTAAGTTTAAATTAAAAGCTCTCTAGGGCTATTGACTGAGGTTTAAATTTCAGCTAAAAGCTCTCTGGGACTACTGACTAAGGTTAAATTTAAATTAAAAGCTCTCTGGGGCTACTGAGTCCTGAGTGAGTTAGCAAATAAATCTGTGTATTAGAATCCAGTGTCGCAACTTTAACCCAAAGAATTCCCTTTTCCCCAAGATTTAGACAATTTCCCAAAAGTAAAGAAATACAAGTACAGTTTTTTCTTTCCAGCAGTAGCAGTCCATTTTGGTAGACTTTCATAACATATTCATTAATCCCAACAAATCAGATGTCCTCCATATAATCGAGAACCACTCATTTTTCCCCCAACCACAGTAAACATAGTCAACATTACACTCCATGTAAAAGATCTAGTAAGATACCTCGGTATAATACTTGACCAAAGCCTAAGCTTCCACTTCCACATCAAACATGTCACAAACTCTGCATATTTCTGAATGAAAACTGTACAAAATCTGCAACCCCTGCTGGAACAGGATGATTTCAGAAACATCTTTCAAGCCCTCACCATTCCACTTTTCGACTATGCAAACATCATCTACCAGGAGCTCAAAAAAATCACTTTACTCCCCTTACAACCCACCCAAAATACAGCGGACAGAATCACCACGGGCACTTCTCAACGTGCATGCATTACTCCTGTCCTAAAGCAGCTCCACTGGTTACCCATCTACATGAGAATTAAGTACCAAGCACTGCTGAGCATCTTTAAAATCCCTCCATAACCTTTCTGCAAAAATCCTTCGGGCACTCATTCAGGAACCACTCAACAATAGGACAAGGAGAAAAGCCAACCAGAATTTAACCATTCCAGCCTCGTTCTCTCGATCCAACCTTTCCACTTCTAGCAAAGTCTTCTCCCTCTAGGCACCCACCTTATGGAACTCCCTAACCCTGGAGATACGATCTTTAACAGACATTGGCAAAGTTCTTCGTAAACTGAAAACCCACTTCTTCCTTGAACATTTCGGTTCAGACCCCTAAAAGCCTTTCATACATCCCCACTAACCGACCAGGTGTCACTCTATGTCACTCTGTTCCCTTCAGTTTTTATCCCACTCAGAAGCTAACGATGGGCTCCCCTTTATAACATGTTCCTCAATTCCCCACTGTTATCCTCCACCTTGGAAACTTTACTGTCGTTCATGTACATTGAAGTTACATGTAAATATATTAAGTGTTTGAAGTTACACATAAATACGTTAAATGATTCAAGTTACATGTAAATATTGTTTGGTCTTGTTTGACTTATACGTTAAATGTTAACTCTGAGACCTATGACGTTCAGTGCTTCTGGAATATCATCAGCCCCAGATGACCCAGAGAGCCAAATGCCCAATTCAGGGATGGAACAAAGGACACATGGCAGTGCTCGCCACCTGAGCCACCAAACTGGTCCGAAGTTTAGAAGTTTTCATTAGTCACATTTCCTTTCTATGCTTTATTTATATGCTTTTGTATATGTGAAAATATTACTATTCCATGGTCCAACTAGGAATTTTGATAAGCAGAATATACTGTAAATGTTTTAAATAAGCAAACACTGGTAAATTTCATGTAGAATATACTGTATTGTGAAAGTGTGCAAGAGCTAGTTCCACTGGCCTGATGTACAAGAGGCTGATGACGCCAATTAATGATTGTGGGCTCATATTCTCCTAGGAGGATGAGCTTTTTTAGTCTTATTTTTTGTGTTTTAGAAGGATGGTATCTATGAAATCAAAATACAGAACGGATTTTAATTTTGACATTCTCCCAAATGTAGCTTCACAGTAAAGTTAATACTGACTTTTCTCTTCTTTTCTTGAGGTACTACTTTAAAATCCAAGCAAAGAATCCCCATGGTTATGGGCCTGTCAGCCCCTCTGTTGCCTTCATTACTGAATCAGGTATGGGTGAAACATGTAACAACTGACCAAGATGAAAGCTTCTCCCACAGTGTAGAAGGAGCAAACTCCAAGCAAAATGTTCACTATTCTGGAACAACAAACATTGCAGAAAAGCCAAATTAAAGAATAACATTTTCAAAACTCTGTACAGTATACAGTAATGGGGTCATTTCGAGCCGCGTTTAACGGGGAAATATGTCCAGGTCGGACGTCCATCCCCGCCAAACGCCGAAACTGTATTCCCTGCCAAAGCTCCCCGCACGTACATAGGAGATGTATGGGGAGTTCTGGATGGGGGCGGGCCAAGGGCGGGCGGTGGGCGAGGATGTGACCCCAGACATACAGTGCTGATCCTGAGTTCGGCCCTGTACGTCTGGGGTCGCCAACATGGACGGGAGACTTATTCCACCTCGGAGGTGGAATAAATCCCCCTAGACACGGGGGACGGCAGCACAGTGCCAGGTCAGTGGGATGAGGGGGTGCAGGAGCTTCCCCGCAGTCCGACCCTGCCTTTGGAAAGCCACATCAGGAGTCAGGCTGCAGGGAATGAACCTAGTAGTGACAGCTGGGGATCATGGCTCCTTAATGGAGCCGCGGTGCCATGGCAACAGGATGCCATGGCACCGTGGCTCCATGCAGGAGCCAGGGCAGACCTTGTGCAGGGAAACTATTGGATGTCCAGCGGCACAGAATCAGGGGATGGACTGCCCGTCCAGGCACGGGCCGGCCATCTAGACCCGATTCTGATCCCGTGGGACAATCTAGCTCCCATGGGCTCAGAATTGGGGACTAGACCAGCCCGTCCAGATCCTGGACATCCGGGTGGGCAGGACATTTACCCTTTAGAATTGGGCCCTAACTGTCCTTCTGAAGGTATTTTGGCAACACATATTAGGACCTCTTTTACTAAAGCCTGCTAAGGCTCTGCACTTAATATGACTGTGCACTTAATATTTGAAACAAGCGCACGTTAAGTTTAAAGCCTTAGCATTAGCTGTTGGGCTGCAATCTGCATTTTTCTGGCAGCTAACATGTGGCGCAACAATGCTGGCTTCATCTAACGACTCCATAGAGGAGTCATTAGGTAAACCCGTAGTATGTGCCATGCTAACTGTGATCACATGCTTTGGTGCTCTATGCTGATGCTGTGCCCCTAACCTAACTACACTGCACAGTAACACACAGTTACCAGTTAATATGCTATCACACACACGTTAACCAGTTTGCAAGGTTTAGTAACAGGGGTCCTAAGCCAAAGCATATTACTCTAAAGTATTGCTGACCATGGGTCAACATCAATGAAAAAAACAATCCCAAATTAGCTGTTTGAAGCTATTTCAAGAAAACTCTTATGGGCCTATTTACTATTCTGCATTAACGGTTTAATACAGGAATTTGCTTCTTTATTAATAAGAATTTATATACCCTTTTCTTGGAACAATTCCATTCAAGATGGTTTATAGTTTATCATAAAAATAAATTTTAAAAAAATTATATGGTTATAAAAATTAAAACATAGGGCCCACTATGAAATAGGGTTCATGCAGTTTGTTCCTGCTATTCAGCTGCACTAACCGGCTCGTGTCACTGGATATCCCACAGTCTGCCTTGGCATAATCCAGATAGTGTCGGGGTGGTCCATGGACAGCGCTTGGGTAGCACATTTTCCAACCCCTTAACTGGATTCATAATCACATAGTGTGGGCAAGTCAATGGCTGTCCTAACATTATACGGTTTTGCTGTCTGGTTAGTGGCTGAATATCACTACTGACCAGACAGCAAAACCAGATACTCAGTGCCAGAGACTGGACAGGCTTCAGCCATGAATATCCAGTTTCACGTTTGCTTGCAGTAGTCAGGTGCTTTACCAGCACTGATTTTTTTTTGTGCCATCAAGGGAGGGAGGAGTGGCTCAGTGGTTGGGACAGGTTACCTCAGGCCAGAAGGCAAGGGGTTCAATTCCCACATGGGGACAAGCAACTTCAGGCCAGAGGGACTGGGGTCTCTAGTCCCATGGCCACTCCTTGTGGCCTTGGGCAAGCCACATAACCCTCCATTGCCTCAGGTACACTTAGAGTGTAAGCCCCTTGGGGACAAGGGAATAAAAAGTACCTGTTAGTATACATGTAAACCACACTGATTCTAAAGCGCACAATATAAAAAATAAATAAAGTCAATGCTGACTCCTGGCAGCCCCTAGGTTTTCTTGGCAAGGTAAGACTGGAAGTACATTGCCAGGCCTTCTCTAAACATTTTACTTGCTCTTCTGAACCTATCCCCACCCATCTCCTTAACTCCATTTTCTCCTCTGTCATCCCTTCCATCACACATATTCTCAACCTCTCACTCTCCACTGCTACTGTCTTTGAAGCCTTCAAACATGCTCTAGTCACACCCCACTTGACCCCAGTTGTCCTTCTAATTATTGACCCATTTCCCTTCTACATTTCCAGACTTCTTGAGCATGCAGTCCTCCGCCGTTGTCTTGAATTTCTTTCCACTCAAGCCCTGCTGGATCCACTTCAGTCTGGTTTTCATCCCTTGCATTCTATTGAGACTGCATTTGCCAAAGTCTCCAGCTATTTGTTCCTGCTAAATCCAAGGACCTTTACTATATCCTCATCCTTCTTGACATTTCTGCTGCTTTTAACACTGTTGACCACCATCTTTTACTTGACACATTGTCCTCACTTGATTTTAGAGGCTCTATGCTGTCCTGATTTTCTTCTTACCTCTCCCATCGCTCTTTCAGTGTTTGTTCTGCTGGTTCCTCCTCTACTGCTCAGTTGGTGTTGTGGGCCATCTCCTTTTCTCTCTCTACACTTAGTCCCTTGGTGCTCTCATCTCCTCCCATGGATTTCAGTATCATTTTCATACCGATGATTCTCAGATCTATCTTTCTACACCTGATATTTCTCTGACACTCCAGTCCCACATCTCTGCCTGTCTGACATCATATTCTGGATGGCTCACCGACATTTGAAATTTAACATGGCCAAAACTGAACTCCTTATTTTTCCCCCTAAACCCTCCTCCCTCCTCCCCCCGTCCTCCTTTCTCTATATAACTAAAACCTGTTGTTTCTTTCTCTTTAACATTAAAACAAAATTGCCCCTTCCTTTCTGAACATACTACTAAAACACTTGTCCACTCTCTAATTATCTCCTGTCTCAACTATTGCAACCTTCTTTTTGCTAGTCTCCCTCTGAATCACCTCTTTCCCCTTCAGTCTATTCAGAACTTTGCTGCGTGATTAATCTTTCGGCAGCCTCAATATACTCATATAACCCCTCTTCTCAAATCACTTAATTGGTCTCCCTTCCATTTCCATATCCAATTCACACTTCTTCTGACCTATAAATGCATTCATTCTACTGCTCCTCACTACCTTTCCTCTCTCCTCTCTCCCTACACCCCTCCTCGTGAACTCGCTCTTCTACTGGCTTGCTTCTCTCTTTGACCTTTTCTTCCACTGCCAACTCCAAACTTTGATCCCTTCACCCAGCTGCTCCTTATGCCTGGAACAAACTACCTGAGTCTGTAAATCAGGCTTCATCTCTGCCCCTTTTCAAATTCATGCTAAAGGCTCACCTCTTTGAGGCTGCCTTTGGATCCTTATCCCTTGTTTCCTTGTGTCTCCTTACCCTTCCCTATTCTACCCTTATTCTTATCTTTTGTCTGTCTTAATTAGATTGTAAGCTCTGATGAGCAGGAATCATCATTATATATGTCTGTACAGCTCTGCATATGCATAATAGTAGTCGTAGGACTTTTCTTCCGAGACAGTGTAGAGTAAAGTGACTTATCCAAGCTCACATGGAATGCCAATGGAAAGTGAACCTGATTATTTGGGTATTAAGCTGTTGCTCTAACCTCTAGGCTACTCCTTCACTCTATGGGGCTGAACATTGACCCGATAATACACAGTCATCTCCACCCACTTCAAGGGAATAAATATAATTTTAGCCCCATCATAAAGTATGCCAAAGGAATTTCTTCCTGAAGTTCATCTGGAATTTTGTTCCATAATTCTTGTATAGCTATCCTAAATGCACTTTAACTCTACACTACTTATTTAGGACCCACAACTGAGTGAAACATTTCACTGCCACACTAACAGTTAGTTCAGCACCATAAACGTGGGCAGTAATTTCTGTATGAAACTCTAAGGGGGCATGAGATGGGCAGTGACCGTTCTCCAGAGTTATCTGGACATCATTCCCATCATTAACTGTTAACGAAGCAGATAACAGAGCAGGTGATGCCACCTCAAGAGGTGTTGCTAACTGCACTACAGATACGTGTTGTACAGTCAGTGCCAGATGAGGTAGTGACTTTTCTCTTTCTTGCCTGCATAGCAATGCTGGAAACACCCCAGAAAGTTAATGCAGGGGTTTTGCAGGTATCACAAATTTCACTGTGGCACTTACCATACAGTAACTGCAAAACGTTAGTGCGGCTTAGCAAATAAGGCCATAGTTTTAAGTAAATTGCTGCTGAGAGGGGGGTCAATCCCTTGTCATGGCATAAGTACTGGATCCTGTGGCCCTGGAGACCAGATGTGATGGCAGACATGTTACCATTCCACTTCAGTACCTAGTCTAGGCACATTTTGGTGTTTATATATTTAAATTTGCACTTGCCAAACAAAACTGACTACCTCTTTTGCCTCTGACCCCTGCCTTCTCTTCTCAACTCTCAATTCTCTCCTCAAAGTGCCTTTGTCTCCGACCCCTCCTTCCCTTTCTGCCCAAATCCTAGCCACCTATTTCCATGACAAGGTCCACAAAATTACACTTCAATTCCCCACATGATCCGCTTCATCCCCTCTTCGCCCACTTCAGTACCAACTTTGCACTTCATTTTCTGTTACCCTTTCATCCTTTTCTAAGATCTCCAAAGAGGAAATCTCTCATCTTCTTTCTTACTCTCTCACTACCTAGTCCTCTGATCCTATCCCCACCCATCTCCTTAACACCATCTTCTCCTCTGTCATCCCTTCCATCTCTTATATTCTCATCCTATTGCTCTCCACTGCAACTGTCCCAGCAGCCTTCAAGCAGGGTCTGGTAACACCTGTCCTCAAGAAACCTTCACTTGACCCTACTTATCCATCTAATTATTGACCCATCGCCCTTCTTCCCTTCATTTCCAAACTTCTTGAACATGCAGTTCTCCACCGTTGCCTTGAATTTCTCTCCTCTCAAGCCACACTAGATCCACTACAATCTGGTTTTTGTCCCTTACATTTTACTGAGATGGTTCTTGCCAAAGTCTCCAGTGACTTTAAAGGAGGTCTGAGTAAAGGACTTTACTCAAACCTCATTCGTCTTGACCTTTCTGCTGCTTTTGACACTGTTGACCACCACCTTCTCCTCGTCACATTGTCCTCACTTGGTTTTAGGGGCTCTATACTGTTCTGGTTCTCTTCTTATCTCTCCCATCTTTCAGTGTTTGTTCTGATGGTTGCTTCTCTAATGCTATCCCACTCTCAGTTGGTATATCCCAAGGTCTGTTTTGGCCCCTCTCCTTTTCTCTCTCTATACCCAGTCCCTTGGTGCACTCATCTCCTCCCATGGCTTTCAGTACTTTTTTACACTTATGACTCTCTAATCTATCTCTCTTCACTTGATATTTCTCCAACACTCCAGGCCCGTATCTCTGCCTGTCTTCCGGACATCGCTGCCTTGATGTCTCACCACCATTTGAAATTAAACATGGCCAAAACCGAACTTCTTATTTTTCCCCCTAAACCCTCCTCCCCCTTTCCTCTTATAACACTCTTATACTTCCTGTTTCCTCAGCCCCCAACCTTGGGGTCATCATTGACCCTTCTCTCTCCTTACACACATCCAACCGATTGCTAAAACCTGTCGTTTCTTTCTCTATAACATTAACAAAATTCACCCACTCCTCTCTGAACACAGTATTAAACACTTATCCACACTTTAATCACCTTCTCTCTAGATTATTGCAACCTTCTCTTTGCTAGTCTCCCTCTGAGTGATTTCTCTCCTCTTCAATCTATTCAGAGCTCTGCTGTGCGGCTAATCTTCCACCAGCCCCAATATACTCATATAACCTCTCTTCTCAAATCACTTCATTGGCTCCCCTTTCATTTCCTCTCTCCTCTCTCCCTACACCCCTCCTCATGAACTCCGCTCTTCTACTAGCTTGTTTCACTCTATGCCCTTTTCTTCCACTGCCAACTCCAGGCTTCAATCCTTTCACCTTGTTGTTCCTTATGCCTGGAACAAACTACATATATTTACCTGCATAAAACTGTTTAATTATTGCTTCTCCTTTGTGTTGGTAAAAGTAAGTGTTTGTACTTTTGTCTGAGGGCAAAAAGGAGCATGGTCAGGTCAAAAGAGAGAAATACTCACAGTGATTGCATTTTCGGATCACCATGCCTACTTTCCAGTTCATGCCTTGAACCTGTTGCCATGCAGGAGTGAGGTACATAAGAACATAAGAAGATAAGATATGCCATACTGGGTCAGACCAAGGTCCATCAAGCCCAGTATCCTGTTTCCAACAGTGGCCAATCTAGGTCATACGTATCTAGCAGTTTCCCCAAAAGACACAGGTTCCGCAATGCTTGTACTGCGTCAAGCATTGATATCCTGGGTCCCTTCTTAATAATGGTTTATGGACCTTTCCTCCAGGAACTTGTCCAAACCTTTTTTAAACCCAGCTACACTAACAGCCTTTACTACATCCTCCGGTAACAAATTCCAGAGTTTGATTACAAGTTGAGTGAAAAAATATTTTCTTTTATTAGTCTTAAATAGTTTACCCTGTAGCTTCATTGCATGTCCCCTAGTCTTTCAATATTCTGATAACGTAAACAATCGATCTACGTTTACCCGTTCCACTCCGTTCATTAATTTATAGACTTCTATCATATCTCCCCTCAGCCGTCTCTTTTCCAGGTTAAAGAGCCCTAACCTTTCTAGCCTTTCTTCATAGGAGTATCTTCCCATGCCCTTTACCATTTTGGTGGCTCTTCTCTGAACCTTTTCTAATAACGCTATATCCTTTTTAAGATACGGCGACCAGAATTGCACACAATATTCAAGGTGCGGTCTCACCATGGAACGATATAGAAACATTATAATATCTTTCGTTTTATTTTCCATTCCTTTCCTTATGATACCTAGCATTCTATTTACTCTCTTGGACGCCGATGCACACTGGGCTGAGGGTTTTAACATTTTATCCACAATGACGCCTAAATCTTTTTCCTGGGTGGTGGTTCCTAATGTGGAACCTTGCATTGTGTAACCATAGTTTGGGTTGTTCTTCCCTAGGTGCATAACTTTGCACTTGTCCACATTAAATTTCATCTGCCATTTTGATGCCCAGTCTTCCAATTTATCAAGATCCTCTTGCAATTTTCCACAATCCTCTTGCGTTTTAACAACTTTAAATAGTTTTGTGTCATCTGCAAATTTGATAACCCCACTCATTATTCCACTTTCCAGGTCATTTATGAATATGTCAAAAAGCAGCGGACCCAGCACAGATCCCTGTGGTACACCACTATTCACCTTTCTCCATTGGGAAAATTGGCCATTTAGCCCAACCCTCTGCTTTCTATCTTTTAACCAGTTCTTGTTCCACTGTAGTACACTGCCTCCTATCCCATGACTCTTTAGTTTTGCCAAAAGTCTCTGATGAGGGACCTTGTCAAAGGCTTTCTGAAAATCCAGATACACTATATCAACCGACTCACCTTTGTCCACCTGTTTATTCACACTTTCAAAAAAACATAACAGATTAGTAAGACAAGATCTTCCTTGTCTAAAGCCATGTTGGCTGTCTCCCATTAGGCTATGACTATCTACATGCTGAGTAATTTTATTCTTTATGATGGTTTCTACCATTTTTCCCGGTACTGACGTGAGGCTCACCGGTCTGTAGTTTCCCGGATCACCCCTGAACCCTTTGGTTGTAATAACTTGGCATATGGTCTGAAATTTTTCCTGCAAACCCACGGTTTCCAAGTACCCAGAGGTCTATAAGCTATCACGGGCATTCCAAAACTGCCCTCTTCTGGTCTCTCGTACTCTAAAATAATGATAGATTTAAAATGTAATTTTCATGTTTTACACCATTTTAAAAATAATGTGCCCGTTACACTTATAAAAGCATGCATATCGGTTCCAAGATGGCGGATGAGCTTTGTGGTCTGTCGGGAGGCTGGTAGCGGGCTCTGCCTGAGACGCCGTTATGGGGAGAAAGAGGAAGCAAAATACACAGAAACCCCCCGGTACCTCTACTCCTACCGTTTCAGCATTCCTGGCTTCTTTCCCCCGATGGTTCCTGTTGTGGCTTCGGCGGATCAGACGCTGTCTGTGTCGGATTCAAGCAATGGGGTAGTTTTCAGTCCCCAACAGCAGTTGCCGCCGCAACCCGGAAGTGTTTTCGGGGTTGGTTTGCCTGCCGGCGTTTCCCCGAGTGACGGGAGTCTGCTTGCAGTGGAGGGTGCTGCCCCGTCCCAGAGTAAGAGGGTTCCTGTTGCTGTGTTGGGAGGAGGAGAGTCATCGTTCATAGCTCGGGCGAGTGGAGGTATGGAGAGTTTATCTCAGGCTCCCTCTCTTTCTCTGGTGTCTTCCGAGTTATCGACTTTGGATAGACCGGCAACAGTTTATTTATTTATTTATTTAACTGTATCTATATAGCGCCTTATCATACAATCAAGGCGGTGAACGAAACAAAACATACAGAACATCTGTTGAGTAATGATAAAATACAAATATTGAAACATATAGTCAAACAGAGCACATGAATCATTACAACATAACGTGTGCTAAGTGCAAAGTTATAAAATACAAATATCATATGACAATATCAACTATTTAATTAGATTTGTAGTGGTGGGTAGGAAGATCAGAAAATTAAGTAATAGGCCCATAATGTTCAATGAAAAGCAAAGTTTTTAATTGCTTACGAAATTCTTTGAGTTCGGTTGAAGATCTTAAGTCATCTGGAAGAGAGTTCCATATTATTGGGGCAGCTAATGAAAATGCTCTCTCTGTAGTATCCTTGCGCGATGTTTTGAAGTTACTGGAAGAACTTACTCTGTGAGAGGTTCCCTTTCTTCTTGGTCGAGAGCTGGGGTCAGGAAGAATGAGGGAGTACAGACTATTAGCTGATAAATGATGTTTTATTTTAAAGATGTTAATAATTGTTTTATATTTGATGTGTGTTTGGATTGGGAGCCAGTGAAGATCCTTCATAACTGGAGTAATGTGTTCATAAATAGAAGTTCCAGCTATAATTCGTGCTGCGGTATTCTGAGCTAATTGAAGAGGTTTTAAAGCTTGCAGTGCTAACCCAAGGAATATTGGATTGCAAAAATCCAGTAAAGGAGTTATTAGCGCTTGACATACAGTACGAAAAAGATCAGATGCAAGAAGCGGTTTTAGTCTTCTTATAATACGCATTCTGAAGTATGCATTCTTAATTGTTTTATTAATGTGTGAATTGAGATTTAACTCACTGTCTAGAGCAGGGGTCTCAAACACGCGGCCCGCGGGCCGCATGCGGCCCGCGAGACAACTTTGTGCGGCCCGCGACGGCGGAAAACCAAAAATCCCCCAAAACCCTGGCTTCTGCTGCTGCCGTTGCCGCCGTGGCAGCAGCAGAATCAATTGTCAAATTTAAAAAAAAAACTGACTTCTGCTGCTCAAGCAGCTGTCCCGCGGCCCCTGTCCCGCGGCCCGGAGATCCGCCTCTGCTCTCAGCGGCGTGCTTTACAAGCCGCGAAGAGAGTATTCCCCTCTCGCGCGGCTTGAAAAACCGCGCGAGAGGGGAATACTCTCGTCGCGGCTTGAAAAGCACGCCGCTGATAGAGCAGAGTCGGATCTCCGGGCAGAGGGAAAGGGGCCGCAGGACAGCTGCTTGAGCAGCAGAAGTCAGTTTTTTTTTTAAATTTGACAATTGATTCTGCTGCTGCCACGGCGGCAACGGCAGCAGCAGAAGCCAGGGTTTTGGGGGTTTTTTTGTTGGCCGGTAATGAGCTATGGAGGGGCTGACTGAACTGGAAGTGGGCTATTGGCAGGGGGGGTTATGACTGGTAATGGGCTGGGGGGGGGTTATAACTGGTAATGGGCTATGGTGGGGGCTAGGACTGGAAATGGGCAGATGGGGGTTAGGACTGGAAGTGGGCTATTGGCAGGGGGGGGGTTATGACTGGTAATGGGCTGGGGGGGGGTTATAACTAGTAATGGGCTATGGTGGGGGCTAGGACTGGAAATGGGCAGATGGGGGTTAGGACTGGAAGTGGGCTATTGGCAGGGGGGGGTTATGACTGGTAATGGGCTATGGTGGGGGCTAGGACTGGAAATGGGCAGATGGAGGTTAGGACTGGAAGTGGGCTATTGGCAGGGGGGGGTTATGACTGGTAATGGGCTATGGTGGGGGCTAGGACTGAAAATGGGGTGATGGGGGTTAGGACTGGAGGTGGGCTGATTGGGGGGTTAGGACTGGTAATGGCCTATGAGGGGAGGTAAGACTGAAAATGGGGTGATGGGGGATACGACTGCAAGTGGGCTATGGGGGGGACTAGGACTGGTAATGGGCTATGGGGGGGGTAAGACTGAAAATGGGGTGATGGGGGGGTAAGACTGGAAGTGCGCTATGGGGAGGTTAGGACTGGTAATGGGCTGGGGGGGTTGCTAGGACTGGAAATGGGCTGAGTGGAAGGGGGGCTTGAACTGCAAATGGCTGATGGGGAGGGGGGCTTGGAATGGAAATGGGCTGTGAGGGGAGGGAGCTAGGATTGGAAATGGGCTGATGGGGGGCTAGGATTGGAAATGGGCTGATGGTGAGGCTAGGATAGGACTGGAAATGGACTGATGCAGGGACTAGAAAGGAGCAGATGCTGGGTGGGGCTGGAACTAGAAGGGAGCTGATGTTGGGGGAGGATTAGAATGGGATGGAGCTGGGAAAGTGAAATGGAGAGGGGAAAAATATTTTGTCTGGAAGAGAAGACAAATCTACAATTGGCCAGGTATTGGGAGAGTAAGTGGGGATTGAGGATGGAGGGGTAAAATTTGAGTGGATGAAATAGGAATGAGGAAAGAGCAAAAGGAGAAAGATTAGTATGTTAAAGCAGATGTAGAGAGAGAGAATGGAAAAAAACTAGAAGAGAGAAGAAAGGACAAATGGACAGCAGACGATGGAGATAGCAGAAGACACGAAGAAACCAGAAGTGGCTGGAGCAATTGCAACTGAAAAAAAATGCACAAAAGGTAGAAAAATATCTCTTTATTTTGAATTTATTAACTGGAATATGTCAGCTCTGGGAAATGTGCATCATTAATGTCTGTGCTTTGGTACAAGAAATTATTTATAGTTTTATTTCTACAGTGCTGAGGTATTCTGTGTAATTCCTATTTGACATTGCTACTTGTTCTCTTTTCCCAGTAGGTCATGTATTGTTCTCTGAAATGTATTGATTTAATATTTGCAGTGTTGCCTTTTGATAGGTAGGGTCTGGTGCTTTGTGAGTCCTGGTAGTGCTGTTATGATACGGGGGGTTTGCTATGGGTTCCAAATGGGCAGTGTTAGTAGTAGTTCCTAATGTGCCTGGCGGTTGGCACTGGATTATAGTAATATAGAAATTTTCTAGTCTTTCTTTATCCATGCACTCATTATGCAACATTATGCAAATATTTATGCAAATGATGCCCCTTATGCAAATGAGGCCCGTGTCTTATGCGGCCCCCGGGTTACTTTACAAGTCCTCATTCGGCCCTCAAAGCAATTTGAGTTTGAGACCCCTGGTCTAGAGTAACTCCAAGATATTTAACTTCCGTTTTAATTGGAATGGTTGTGTTATCAACTCTAATGTTTGGTGGATGTAAGAATTCCGGGTTACGGGTAATTATGAGGGCCTCTGTTTTGTTATAATTGATTGAAAAATTATTATCCTTACACCATCTTGTCATTTCCGTTAAACAGATTGAGATATCGGAATATACAGGGTTGTCAATTGAAAAAGGCATAAAAATTAAAATGTCATCTGCATAAATAGTGTATTGTATATTATGAGCTTTTATGATATCACAAATTGGTTGAATGTAGATATTAAAAAGAAGAGATGAGAGGGCGGAACCTTGAGGGACTCCTTGTAGTACCTTTATTGATTGAGAAGTATTACATCCTACTTTTACTCTAATCTCTCTGTCAGAAAGGTACGATTGAAACCATTTGAGGGTAACACCATGAATACCAATCTTTTGTAGTCTCTCAATGAGAATTCGGTGGTTAACTGTGTCAAACGCTGATGAAATGTCTACAAAGATCATTAGAATCCCTTTTTTTTGTTATCTATAACACGAAGGATATTGTCAAAAAGATAAATCAGAAGAGTTTCAACACCATGATTAGGACGGAAACCATGTTGATTATTATCTAGGGGGGCATGATTATCAATGTGATCTTGTAATTGCTGTTGGACTGCTTTTTCTATGATTTTTGCTAGAAAAGGTATACTAGAAATTGGTCAGTAAGCAGCAGGATTACATTTGTCAAGAGTTGTTTTCTTTGGTATTGGTCTAACTGTCGCTTGCTTTAGTTGTATAGGCATAAGACCTTGGGAAAGAGAATTAATCACAATGTTGTTTATGTATGGTATCATGCTTGATTTGGAAGCTTTGATCCAAGAAACAGGGCAAGGGTCCGTGGGAGCGGTACTTGTATTAATTGCTGAGATAATTTGAGAAAGATGTTCATTTGAAGGAGAGCAAAACTTATCCCAAATTTTAGGCAGAGAGACTTGTGAATTTTTGCTTTTGTCAATGATTGTTTTATTAGAGTGAAATTTTTCCTTGATGTAATCAGCAAATTTTTGTGGATCAATTTGTACATCTTCATCTGAACATTTCTCTTTTGTGAGTATCTTGACTATTTCAAATAATTCTCTGGGCTTATTTAAGGAAGTGTTTATAATATTTGTGTGGAATTCCTTTTTGGCATGATTAATATGCTCCATATACTGTTTTTGCATTTCAAAGTATAACTTCTGTATATTTGTTGCCTTAAATTTTCGCCATTTCCGTTCTACCTTTCTCAGGTTTCTTTTTAACTTTCGTAGGTGAGCAGAGAACCAAGGTTTGCTTTGTCTCTTCTTGTATTGGGCATTCTTTGTGCTGATGGGTGCTGTGGCAGCACTAGATAAAGTATTGTTCCAATTAATAATTTGAGCTTCAATATTGTTAGAATGAGAATTCAGATGTTCTAAAGCAGGGGTCTCAAACACGCGGCCCGCGGGCCGCATGCGGCCCGCGAGAGAACGTTGTGCGGCCCGCGACGGCTTCTGCTGCTGCTGCCGTTGCCGCCGTGGCAACGGCAGAATCGACGGTCAATTTTTAAAAAAAAAAAAACTGGCTTCTGCTGCTCAAGCAGCAAAATCAGCTGTCCTGCGGCCCCTTCCTCTCTGCCCGGAGATCCCCGAGAGTGCTCCATCAGCGGGTGCTTTTCAAGCCGCGAAGAGAGTATTTCCCTCTCGCGAGGCTTGAAAAGTGACTAGGTTTAAGCCGCGTGAGAGGGAAATACTCTCTTCGCGGCTTAAAAAGCACGCCGCAGATGAAGCACACTCAGGGCTCTCCGCGCAGAGGGGAAGGGGCCGCGGGACAGCTGATTTTCTGCTGCAGCAGCAGAAGCCAGGTTTTTTTTTAATTTACCTGGGGGGGGGGGGGTGGAACTGGAAATGGGCGATTTGCAGGGGGGGTTATGACTGGAAATGGGCTATTGGCCGGGGGGGGGGTATGACTGGAAATGGGCTATTGGCAGGGGGGGGGTATGACTGGAAATGGGCTATTGGCAGGTGGGTTATGACTGGTAATTGGCTATGGTTGGGGCTAGGACTGGAAATGGGCAGGTGGGGGTTAGGAAGGACTGGAGGTGGGCTGATGGGGGGAGTTAGGACTGGTAATGAGCTATGGAGGGGCTGACTGAAATGGGGTAATGGGGGTTAGGGCTGGAAGTGGGCTATTGGCAGGGGGGGTTATGACTGGTAATGGGCTATGGGGGGGTAAGACTGAAAATGGGGTGATGGGGGGTAAAACTGGAAGTGCGCTATGGGGAGGTTAGGACTGGTAATGGGCTATGGGGGATCTAGGACTGGTAATGGGCTGGGGGAGGGTTGCTAGGACTGGAAATGGGCTGAGTGGAAGGGGGGCTTGAACTGCAAATGGCTGATGGGGAGGGGGGCTTGGAATGGAAATGGGCTGTGAGGGGAGGGAGCTAGGATTGGAAATGGGCTGATGGGGGGCTAGGATTGGAAATGGGCTGATGGTGAGGCTAGGATAGGACTGGAAATGGACTAATGGGGGGACTAGAAGGGAGCGGATGCTGGGTGGGGCTGGAACTAGAAGGGAGCTGATGTTGGGGGAGGATTAGAATGGGATGGAGCTGGGAAAGTGAAATGGAGAGGGGAAAAATATTTTGTCTGGGAGAGAAGACAAATCTACAATTGGCCAGGTATTGGGAGAGTAAGTGGGGATTGAGGATGGAGGGGTAAAATTTGAGTGGATGAAATAGGAATGAGGAAAGAGAAAAAGGAGAAAGATTAGTATGTTAAAGCATATGTAGAGAGAGAATGTAAAAAAAACTAGGAGAGAAGAAAGGGCAAATGGACAGCAGACGATGTAGAGTTAGCAGAAGACATGAAGAAACCAGAAGAAAGTGGCTGGAACAATTGCAACTGAAAAAAATGCACAAAAGGTAGAAAAATATCTCTTTATTTTGAATTTATTAACTGGAATATGTCAGCTCTGGGAAATGTGCATCATTAATGTTTGCGCTTTGTTTAGTACAAGAGGAAATTAATTTATAGTTTTATTTCTACAGTGTTGTACATTCCAAGTTTGGCTTTTGGGGTTCCCAGTTTAATTATTGTCTTCTTGTTTCTAAATCTTTTAGTCTTTCTTTATCCATACTCATTAAAGAGGCATGTTTACTAAAAGTTAGTGTATGGTAACATTATGCAAATATTTATGCAAATGAGGCCCCTTATGCAAATGAGGCCCCGCGTCTTATGCGGCCCCCGGGTTACTTTACAAGTCCTCATTTGGCCTTTAAAGCAATTTGAGTTTGAGACCCCTGTTCTAAAGTATCCTGTAAAAAAGTATCTCTATCAATTTTTTTGAAGCGCCTCTGTAAGTGAGAGTTAAAATCATGCTTGTTGCACCATTTTTTCTGTAAAAGTAACCTTATCTTAATTAAGTAGTGGTTTGACCAAGGTACTGGTATAACTGTAGGATTTGATAATGAGCCTGTTGATATTAGATCGTTACATTGGATAGCTTATGGGATGCCATATCTTCCCTTCAAAAGTCTCTCATACCTCTTGTGGTTGCTCTTACTAAAGATTTGACTTTGGTGAAAGTGCAGGCTGAGGCTGAACGCTCACGAGTAGATGACCATGCTGTGAGGCTCTCTCACTTGGAGACTCAGGCTGTTGTACTACAGGACCTGGGTGCTACCCAGGCAAGAGGAGCTTCAATTATGGGACGGCGGCTGGAATTTTTGGACAATCAGGCTAGGAAGAATAATTTGCGTCTGCTGAATTTTCCTAGGTCTCCCTTGTTGGATCCTCTGGAACTGGTTCGAAGGTTCTTTACTGAGGTCCTGCTCATGCCTTCTGCGAATTTACCTCCCATTATTCGTGTTCAATATGTTTCTATTTCCTCTACAGAGGTTTTGGGCGGGATTGCCTCGGGAGAGCCTGGTGTCCCGGCTCAGATGGATCTGACGGGTTTCCTTGAAAGTTCGCTTGAAGTGGTAACCAGTAGAGCGACCCTACTGGTGTCCTTTGCTTTTGAGTCGGATCGGAACTCTGTTCTGCGCTTATATTTTCTTAAGATGAATGTTTCCCAATTTATGGGGTCTAAGGTTTTGATTTTCCCAGATTTAGCGAGAGATACCCAGAAGAGGAGGAGAGAGTTTTTCGCCTTGCGTCAGCGCTCTCTTAACCTGGGGGTACAGTTTAAGTTGAAATACCCATGTAAATGTATCATAGTTCATAATACCAAGCAGTTTCTTTTCTTTGACCCCCCTCAATTGAAAATGTTTCTTGAGAGCAGGGAAGGGGAGGGACTGGCACCCGTACCGGCTGCTACAAGTTCTATCTAAGCTCTATTTTGTTAGCCTATTTGGTTGTTACCTTTGAAATTTCTTTTTTCTTGGAACCGTATAGAGGTGTATATTGAGGTCTATACCAAGTTTGGAATGTTTTTTTTGATGATTATATATTTCTTTTTGATGTCTGTATTCTCGTTACACATAGTTTTACTCTGGTGTATTTGAAAATTAATAAAGTATGAATAAAAAAAAAAAAAGCATGCATAAGGGATGAGCCAACACATACTTTTAGATGTTTTTTAAGTCATCATTCCCAGGAGCGGAATTAGGTGGAGTTTAAGGAGCAGACATAATTATTCACGAGTACCTGCCCCTTAAAATACACATGTCGGCAGCAGTTTTAGACGGGAAAGAATATGGGGCATACAGTATTTACTAAAGTCCGCTAAATAGCATGGAACCATGGTAACTGCTACCATGCGTTAAAGCAATATGGTAAAACTCCTGCGTTAACTGCTCAGCATGTGATGGGGCAGGGTGAGTTAGGGGTGAAAAGGTGGGTGTTGGCCACACATAACGATTAGCACAGGGTGAATAATGCACACTAACTGTCACTGTTGCACTTACACTATCTTAATGGGTGACCTTAAGTGCACCCACATTAATTGTGATTTTAGCGCTGTGAGCTGCTTCTCATCACAGTAACTGTAGGGGAGACATGCTGGGCATACCCACAACACATAGCACAGGTCCATTTTACCTCATGCGCCAATTTTTGCCTTTTAACATATGCTAAGGTACCGAAGATACCCCTATGTGTGCTTTCCCTTTTACGAATTGTATCGGCTGTATCGATGGATGCAGCCAGTTTTAAAATTACACTCCACGTTTTAGAAGATGTCATTTTTACCAGATGACCTTTTAGTAAGGGGTACTGCTGTGTCTGTGCTGCTATCAAGCGGGGATGAGATGATGTGAATGAAATTGAGTTTTGTAGGATAACAGAGAGAGGCTGAAAGCAAAAATGACCGATAGTGAACCAGTTAGACAGGCAGAAATATTTGCAGTGAAAGGGAAAGTGGCAAGTGCTAGGGCAAGCTTTTCACAACTGAGGGGAATTCACAAATTACTTGCCATAAAAGTAGGTATGGAATGTGTCCATTTTGGCAAAATTCATTTATTTTATTGTCTTAGAAACACTTGAACTCCTTTTTAAACAATAAAAAGCAACAGAAATGGTATATTTTACCATTTCTGCTTTTCATTTAGAAATTCCTCATTTAAAATGATATGGCAGTTATTTTTATGAATATTTACCTTTTGTTAATATTTTTGAAAATATTTATAAAAAGAGCATTTATCTTTTCAGTATCTTCAACACTAACCATCAAAATGATATTCTTTCCCTTTAATCATTGCCCCATTGCCTTTTGGAAAGACCTAAGGGGCTTTGATTTCAGCAGGGCCATCTCTCAGAAACCCAGACACCAATAATAACCAGAGTTTTATATTTACTGGCAATTAAGCCTCAGGAGCTGAAGAAGGTGTTGGTTTCCTCTGAGGCACGGGGCCAGTCTCACAAGACCGATCCTGTGAAACTGAAACATGCTTAAGTACTCTTCCTCCTGTCAGCCTCAAGAGGTGAGTCACCAATAAATATAAATAGTCTGCTTGGTGCCTGCTGCCTTTTGCCACCACCCCCAAAATATCCATGCTCTAGGCAACTTCCTAGTTTGTCTACTGAAAGCGCCGGCCCTGGATTTCAAGGCCTGTAAAACAAATGTATACCTCAACTCACTGAGCATTTATCTCAGTCACTCACATACTTATGTAGCCCCTCTTCTGGCTCTGTATCTCTCAGATAGATCCCTATTCCCATTGGCTTCTAAGAGAAACCTGACACAGATTCTCTGATAAGGGGAAAGATTATTCAACTCAAAGACCCCAGGTAGAGTGCTCTTACACTTAGATCAGTGCTTTTCAAACTTTTATCCCGTATGACCACATATTAGCAACTGAAAATTCACGTGACCCCAGATGATGATGATGAAATCAAACTGGCAGTTCTCCAGCCTCCCTCCACTCATCTAAAGCAGGAAGGCAGCAGCAACAGTAATGGCAACCACAGCAACAGTCAGCACTAGGGGGACCTTGTGTCACTGCGCAGTGTGTGCTTATAGGCCTAGGACTCAGCATGGGTTTCCAGCCTAAGAGGAAGCTTACCAAGGGCCTATGAATGTTCGCTGGCTCATAGGCCACATGCTGACTGGTGACTTGGCATAGCTCACAGTGAAAGTCCAGAGAGATAGGAAAATGGCATGTTTCTGTGACCCCCATCCTGATGATATGATCCCATTTGGGGTCCCGACCCCAAGTTTGGGAACCACTGACAGACAATGAGGGGGTCATTCTGTCCCACGAATAGTGGGGATGGATCTCCCATTGGGACGTCCATCCCCACTATTCGTCTCCCTGTCGGCCCTGTTAATATTCTCCCCATACGGGTCTGTACAGGAAGGCCTAGACATGGGTAGGAGGGGGCGTTCTGTAGGCGAAGCGAGGGTAGGGCATAGGCAGGCCACAATTCAGAGGTCAGCCCTGTACGTCCGGGGCCTCACATCTAGATGTGGGACTTATTCCACCTTGAAAGTGGAATAAATTCCCCTGGATGGAGGGAGATTGCAGTGCGGGACCCGGGGATGCAGGTCAGGGGGCACAGAGGATTCCATGCAGTCCAACCCAGGTCTTGGAAGGCAGATTGGGTTCGGGCTGCGGGGAAAAGGCATCCGGGTTTGGCGGGCCAGGATCGCGGCTCGTGAATGGAGCCACGGCATGTCACGGGGGCTGTGGGATCAGAATCTGGTCTAATTTTGCATACCTGATTCTGCCCGACCGTACAGGGGCTGGACATGCATTAATGGAATTGGCCTCTGAGTGTCATAGTTGCAAAAATAAATCCTTACTGAAGTTTTCTTTAAAGCAAAGTGGGTCTGATTTTATAACAGGGCATCTATAAGAGGAGTCCAGAGAAGTGCCCGTTTTGTAAAGGCAACATAGTTGCCTATGTGCTTTTATAAAATAGGCTTCCAGAATGAGCTCCAATAGCGTGCAAATGCCAATACACATATTTACCCCTGCTCTGAGGCTGCTGTATTGTTCCTTTCCTTACTTATTTCATCAAATATGTGCATACTTCACAACTCTGTATCCAAACTACACCCCTGGGAACACATACATGCAAATCGCATAGAAGTGGGAACACTTTCCATGCTCATACTTTTTATGCAAATATGCGGTCGTGTCATTTTATAAAATCCTTTTTCTGCAGGTAAAACAGACTTTACACATGGAAAAGGCTTTATGTAATCTCCTAGATGTCAAATACATTTTCCACATAGCACTTCAGAATATAGGCACAAAACATAGAACAGGGTTTGATCTTTTCCTCTTGTTCCTTCTGCCTCTGGGACCCATTCTCCCCTTCTTTTGGGCTTTTGATTCCCTTTCTATCTCTTGCTACCTCCCTCGAACCTAAAGACCCTTTCTGATATTGAACTCTCCAAACATTTGTTCTCTTCTCCGAATCTCCTCTCCACCTCGACACAACAGGAATTCTGAATGCATCATCAAATCACTAACTTTATCCTTCTCCTCTTCCTCTTAAATACCTTTGGAAATACAACTTCAGGCCAATAGCATCAGCCAGAAGTAGCCCTGTAAATTCCTCTGCTGGGTCCTCGGATTCCTCTGTGATAGGGACCAGGTCCTCTCCTCTGTTTCCTTTTTGTCCTTTAGGGAAACCGGGCATACCCCAGCTTCTTCCCTCTCCTTCCTCAGACTTCCTTGAGCTCTCTGGAGTTCAACAGCAGGCTGCATCTCCTCCGGCCTCCTGCCAGCAGCTACTACTACTACTACTGATGATCATTTATATAGCGCAACAAGGCATGTACAGCTCTGTACAGACACATATAAAAGACGGTCCCTGCTCATCAGAGCTTACAATCTAATAAAGACAAGCAGTACAATTGATGAGTACAAGGATACAGTAGGGAAGGGTAATGAGACTGAAGGAGAACAAAGGATTACGATCCAAAAGCGGCCTGAAAGAGGTAAACCTTTAGCATGGACTTTGGAGAAATGATACGATAAATACCTGCCAACGCTCCCGCTAACTCAGATGTCACATGGACACACACTGACTACTTACGTCATTCTACCATATACAGTTAGTCCTGTGGGGAAACTAATTAGAAGATGACTTCGTCCCTCTGTGCTCTTACTCTAGTATAGTATGCTCTATATTCCTTCCAGTGGCAATGCATAGGTATCTAGTGAAGGAAATAATAAGCCCCTTGTGTTTGTTTTTTTTCTAAGTGCCCGGTTTTACTAATGTGTGAGCCTGTCTGAATTTAGAAATTGCCCACTTACGTAAAAATGACTGCACGGTTGATTAAGATGGATGTACAGATTAGCCAACTAATTAAGCATTTCTTTTGCTCACTTAAAAATGGAAAACATTAACATAATATATAGTCCCTGTGTATCAAACTTAAAAATAAGTTTGATACACAGTGGCTATATCATGTTAATGTTTTGCATGACAGATATTTAGCCCTGTATATTAAACGTTTTTTGCTTTTCCCCACATTTGTTTTATTGCACTTAAAATGGAGAGCAGGGCTGCTCTGTTAGCAGAGTGGCAGGACACAGATGCCATGATGTCTGAAACCATTTTCTGCTTCTTGGGTCAGCCAATGCTGCACTCCCAGCCTTGGGGAGAGGAAGTCTTAGCCAGCACATAAATGGGCCACCTAGTGTCCAGACTCAGGATGCGTACATACTCCGTGCTAGAACAAGCCATGATCTATGGCTCCTGGCTGAAGATCACCACTATCATGGGCCGAATTAAGATGGTATCTGGAGGAGGGTTTATGCAGGATGGTATGGGGAAAATGTCTAAGTATTTGTGAATGAGTGTTCAAGTAAATACTTTTTGATCTCCATAAATGAAAATTGTTCCATAAAATACGGAGGATATATATTCCTCAGCATGGGCCATGCTAGTGAAGAACACCTTGCCGCCACCTTTTTCTTTGAAACCGGATACTCAGCAATGGAAATCCTTCAGCTTCCGTTGCGGAATATCTGAGCTCGCTATATAGTCGCATCACTATTTGGTTAGCAGCGATGCTCAGCTGCTAACTGGATAACGAAAACCAGCTGAAGTTAGGACAGCTATTCAGTTGACCTAATTTTAACTAGTTTAGTTATCCTGTTAGCTACAGATAGATACTATAGATAGTTATCCTGTTAGCTATAGATAGATACTATAGATAGTGGCTGTTGCCGCCCCCGATCTGCCCAGAAACCGTCCTGGTTGTACCCGGGCGTTTTTTCGGCAATCTGTGCAGATATTCAGTGACACTGAATATCACGCTGGCTATGATTTTTCCAGTTAGCAGGACTGCCGACTGGCTAAAACACTTTGAAAATCCCCCCCTGATTCTGCAGAAGAATAGCACGGACCGTGAGTATAATCTGGCACAGAATATGACTTTCAAATGTGAAGGGGCACCAGAGTTCCTGTTTTATGATGTTCAACTGGTACTGAAGATAGATCTATATTTATGAATCCACTAGATTAATTGTTTATACTAGCTGAAACTGAATTTCAAATGTTAATCTGGGATTGAGATCTCATTTTAAGATGAATTTAGAATGTGAATGTTCATGGCACCAAAGCCAACTTGATCTCGTAGAGCAGGAAAAAAAGGTCCTGTCTAACCCCCACTCCCCTAAAAAAATGGAGAGGCCAGTATTACTGTATATAACAATGTACTGTATATTCAAATTTCCTCCCACTAAAACTGCAGAAGGTCTTTCATCCTAAGAATGAAGGAAATGTTCTATATTATACATATCATTTGTTTATGTTTGGTATTATGCAGGTTAAATTTACAATTAATCACTAATTTTTAACAGCGTGGAGGCATAAACCTAAACTGGAACAGAGAGACACTGCACCTGTCATAGATCACAATGACACTTAATAAACTTGCTTCCTAATTCTATCCGGCTGAACTTGATGGAAATAATTGAGTTTTAGAAGATTTGGAAAACATATGTGCCATCCATCAAAACGTTGCACATATGTGCTAAAACCTACAGATTCAATCGTGCTAAAGCCCACTTGCTGATACCCACTTACGTAGCCAGTAAGCAGCGGCTTCTCTCTTCTTGTGAGCTGACTCCCGAGACTGAACCCACACTGTGACTCTAGAGTCCTCTGCCTGCCTTTCTTAGAGAGGTTATGAATGCAGCTCAGTAAAACCAGAACCGGATCAGCTTGACCAGTAAGCATACAGGCCAGTATTCCAAAGGGCCACCTATAGGTTCAGTGGCTGCTGCTTAAGCAGGTGCATCTTCGTCAGCACTATATGGATAGTTCTTCCAAAAATCTCTCTAAACGCCCTGGCACTGTTGGTATAGTTAAGGCAGGGTGAGGGTGGGACACTCAGCTATATGTATAGCATCCATATTCAGCCACCATCATATGTCCGTGCAATCTGGCTTTGGAATAGTTAGAAACATTAAAGATACTGAAGTCAAGCTTAGCCAATCTGTTTTTATGTCTCTTCAGAATGTCTTCTACTGACCCTTATACATACATTCCACGAATGGTGAATACATGAAAATAACAATAGTCATACTGCTAATAAAAATCATAGAAACAGAGAAAATAACAGTAAAGACCAAGCAGCCTCTCCAGTCTGCCATTCCACATCTGCTGCTTAGTTTTTCATTCCCTTCCTTTTCCTCTGACCTTCTGTGTTCCTCACATGCTTTCTTAACGTCAGATACAGTCCTGGGCTTCACCGCCACCACTGGGAGGTTTTCCATACATCCAACATCATTTCTGTAAAGAAATAGGGGGTCTTTTACTAATGGGTGCTATTAACTGAAACAAGACCAGCTTCAGCAGTATGTACAACATTTTATTTACATGGGGTTTCAACTGTTAAGTCTACAGAATTCCTACAGAGTCTTAATTGCTACATGAGAGCTATTTCCTTTCATACAGTAGATATTCAGTGCGTTAACACCAGTGCTTGCCTATAGCAACATTGCCTCACCAGGTCTCATGCCTGCTGGCGCATCACTTTTCACCAGCCCTTATGCCTCCCCTGCCTCAAGCCCTCTCATGAGAGCATTATACCAGACAGCCTTACCTCCCTTTCCATGCACATCTCTATCTCTACTAGGCAGCAATGCCCTCTCTCAGCACAGCAGTGTCTCAACCAGACTTCCTGCCTCTCTTGCCTCAAGCAGGCTGTATGCCTCCCTTCCCCTAGGAGGACTTGACCAAACAGCCATGCCTTTCTTTCTTCTGCACATCTGTCTCAACCAAACAGCAGTATCTTTCTCTCAGCACAACCCTACCACAACCAAGCTTCCTGCCTCAAGCAGGCTTTACAGTTTGATCCTCATGGCTCTCCCCTAGACCTTTTCACCACAGACTGTGCTTTGGCTAGTACATTTGGAATACTTCTCCCCATGGCCAATGCAAGGCTTGGAGGAGTCCTAGGCGGGCCCCTCCATCCTGTGGCTGCTCCTCTCTGGGGCCTGCAATAGCAGCAGTAGCTCAGTAAATGCGGGGCAGTGCTTACCTCTGGACGTTGGTGCTGCCCTTGCAGTTCCTGGCCTTGACCATGCCTCTTCCGCCGCTCTCCAATGATACTTCTGATGTTGAAGTCTATATTGGAGGGGGGACGGAGGAGGCATGGTCAAGCCCAGACCCAGCCTGAGGCAGTATCGATGACCCGCATTTCCTGATCCATTGCTATCACTGAATGCCCTGAAGGGGTGCTACAGCAGTGGTAATGGAGCTCTCCCCCAAAGACTGGTGGGTCTCCCAAATTGTAGCTCTATGGTCCTCTGGAAGTCCATATGACCATTACAAAGGCCCACAGAAAAGAGAGAGGCTGGTGGGAATTGGCTATGGGAAAGAGAGAAATTGGTAGGGACTGGCTAGTGAGAGAGACTGGAGGAAACTGGCTGGTGGGGGGAAGAGAAAGAGACAAACTGGAATGGACTGGTAGGTGAAGAGAGATAAAGACTGGTAGAGACAAGAAGAGAAGGGACTGGTACTGAGGGGAACAGGTCTAAAAAGAGTGCTGGAGGCAATCTGGATATTTCTGAGCTCTTTGGAGGTTAATAAGGGGTCCACACTACCAAAAAGACTGTGAACCTCTGATATACAGGATCTACTGTAATGCAAGGGGAATAGATTTTCTGAAAGAAAAGTATTTTCAATAAAACATCTTGGAATTATTTGCATAATTACATTTTGTCAAGGGAAATGTATTGCTAGAAAGTAATTTTTTGTTTAATGGTATAGATGTTTGTCTTACTTTTGTTACAGCAAGCAAACCACAGAACCACAAACTGAAACCTGTATTTTTTTTTTACAGATAACCCATCGCTTATTGTCAGACCACCTGGTAAGTCTCACTGCTGATACGTAGTTGTCTGGAAGTTGTGCAACAGCTCTAAGTACTGTAGTAACTACAGTGATCCACAGGTCTATGTGCTGTTGAACAGGCAGTGTGAGAATTAAAGAAAGTGGATTTCAGCCGGCCACACATTTATCTTGTAGAGCAATCTTGTAAGACCAATGAAGTGGTAAAGTATGAGCCAACTTATCATTTATTAACTGTAAAGGTTCTGAACTCAGTCCCTGTTTTCCAAGTTTATACTCCTGTTCGATGTAAACCTGACAGCTTGTTGTTATGGTCGTTAAGTTATAATGTAAACCGCACTGATGCTAAATAGCGCGGTATATAAGAAATTGTAATAAATAAATAAATAAGATGTACCCAACCATCTAGTTTACAAATATCCAAAATACACTTTCTTAAAGTCCAGTTATGCTTATATGTCCAATGCATATAAAACGAGATCTGTTGAAGGATCTCTAGGGCTAAGCTGGGAATCACTGATACTACTTGTACAGTAAAGTGGTAGAAGGCAGGGGAGAGTGAAACAGGCCACAACTTTATCCCAATTGCAGTGATATTCAGCCACTATCCATATAGGTGCAGTGTGGTGCCCACTAAGAAGTATATTCAGTGATATTGATTATATTTAAACAGTATTTAATGTGGTTGCTGCCAACTATTGACCCTTATATTACTTTTCTTCTGAAGGTCAGGTTTCATTATGTAACCTTTTCATTGTATAGCTAGGAGTTCTGATTTTAGGTTTCAGATGAAACACCAATAAAACACCCCCAATGCAAAAAGGTTTTGAATAAGTGTTCTGCTCTCATCCCTCCCCTGGCTTGTCTTGTGCTTTTTTTGTGCTGATGACTTGTGATACAAACCTGTCTTCTGTTTTTTTTATATACTGTGTTTTATATCGTATACAGTAATACCTTGACTTACGAGTGCATCAACTTATGAGTTTTCCGAGATACGAGCTGTTGCTCGGTCAATTTTTTGCTTTATGATACAAGCCAAGATCTGAGTTACGAGTTACGCCAGTAGCAAGCGTTCAGTTCACATGGGTAGCACCTGCACATCTTTTAGGTGGTTCTTTGCTTTCCTTCAACTTTTCACGTCACATATTGAATAAGCTTGTCGTTTTAACAACCATGGATCCTAACAAAGTGAGTGCCAAGATCAGTGCTGAGAAGAAGAAAAGGATGATGTCCTTGGATATAAAGAACAAAATCATCGAAAAACATGAGCGAGGTGTGCGTGTTGCTGACTTGGCAAGGCAGTACGATCGTAGTACTTCTACGATATGTATGATTTTGAAACAGAAGGAGTCGATAAAGGCTATAACACCAGCCAAGGGCGTTAAGATTATTTCAAAGCTCCAGACCTCTGTCCATGAAGAGATGGAGAAGTTGTTGTTGGTGTGGTTGATGGAGAAACAGCTCGCAGGAGATACCGTGACTGAGAGCATCATCTGTGAGAAGGCACGAGTTATTTACAGCGATTTGGTGTGTCAGATGCCGGGAACATCAATGGACGAGGCAACGGAAGAGTCATTCAAAGCCAGTCGAGGATGGTTTGATAATTTTAAAAAGAGGACCGGCATTCTCTCCGTTGTCAGGCATGGTGAGGCAGCAAGCTCAGATGTGAAGGCAGCTGAGGATTTTATAATAACTTTTGCCAAACTGATAGAAGCCGAAGGATACATCCCCCAGCAAGTCTTCAACTGTGACGAGACAGGGCTCTTCTGGAAAAAGATGCCGAGGAGGACATATATAATGGCAGAGGAGAAGAGCATGCCAGGCCACAAACCTATGAAGGATAGGTTAACCCTTGCACTGTGTGCAAATGCGAGTGGTGACTGCAAGATTAAGCCGCTACTCGTATATCACTCTGAAAACCCCAGCACCTTTAAGTCTCATAAGATACTTAAAGAAAAACTGCATGTTATGTAGAGGGCAAACCCAAAGGCATGGGTTACCATGGAGTTCTTTGTGCAGTGGGTAAACTTGGTCTTTGGTCCTGCCATCAAGAAGTACCTTTTGGAAAATAACCTACCCCTGAAAGCCCTTCTCATCCTTGACAATGCTCCCGCACACCCACCAAACCTCGAGGATGACATCCTTGAAGAATTTAAGTTTTTTAAGGTCTTCTACCTTCCAGCCAACACCACCCCTATCCTGCAGCCCATGGACCAGCAGGTGATTTCAAATTTAAAAAAGCTCTTCACCAAGCACCTGTTCTGGTGCTGCTTTGAGGTTACGGAGAACACAAATCTCACCCTTCGAGAGTTCTGGAAGGATCACTACAATATCGTGACCTGCCTCAGAATTATCGACATGGCCTGGCAGGGTGTTACAAGGAGGACCTTAAACTCTGCATGGAAGAAGCTATGGCCTTAGGTTGTGCCCGAAAAGGACTTTGAAGGATTCGAACCTGAAGAGTTAGTGCTGGAGGAGATTGTGTCCATCGGAAAGTCCATGGGCCCGGAAGTGGATGAAGGTGACGTTAATGACCTCGTCGAGCAGCACAATGAGGAACTGACAACAGAGGAATTAAAGGAGCTACAGGAGCAGCAGCATACAGAGGTTTTGCAGGAAATTAATGCGGAGGAGCCAGAAACAGAGGAGGTTATCCGTACAAGTGAGATCAAGGAAATGTTGGAAATGTGGGAGAAAATTTCAGAGTTTATTGTAAAGAAACACCCTGAAAAAGTTGCAACAAGTCGTGCATTGGCGCTTGTCTCACTCATTTTAGAAACATTTTGAAAGGGAGGAAGAAACAAAACTCCTTGGACAGGTTTTTACTGAAACGCCCTGAAAGTGAAAGCGAGGAAAGTGTGTCAAAAAAGGCAAAAGTCAGTGAAGAAGAAGAAGAAGATTAAGTGAAGTTTAGTGATAAAGTGTGTAAGTTAAATTTAGCAATAAATTGGTCCTTGAGCAATCCCATATCTTTTTCCATCTTCTTTCTTGAGTTGTCATCTCGATTTGATATATGAGCAAATTGAGTTACGAGCTCGGTCACAGAATGAATTAAACTCGTAAGTCAAGGTATCACTGTATTTCATTCTGTCTGAAAAGGCACCAAGGAAGAGTACCTGTGGCATGAAAACACCAATATTTTGTACCCTGAGAGAACACCTAATTAGCTGGAAAATGAACACCTAAATTTACCATTTATAAACACCTAAGAACTATAGTGAAGCTCGAATGCTTACTTTGTTCATATTAAAACCTTAACAGCCATTTTCCCTGTAACTCTAGCTAAAAAAATAAATAGGCGATAGACATCTAAGGTCCTGAGGATACCATCAGTGGACAGTCTTAGTCATAGCCTGCAGCTTCTTAAAAATACCGCTATATATCAGCAGATGCTAAACGTTAAATAGTAAATTAAAGTGCTCCAGGGAAGATCATAGTTCTCTACTATAGAAGGATCATAATATTTTTTTTAATTTATTTATAAGTTTCAATTACATCTCAAGAAACAAATTCAATACAAAAAGCATAGCATCCAAAGCAAATGCAATACAAAATCACAATACATTAGTCCTCATCAAGAAGGAGCTCGAAAACAAAATAAAGAAGGAAAATCCCATCATAGCCCGATAATTCCCTGGCAATCCCAGAAGACAAAGAACCAAAGAAACAAAATCAAGCCAGAACCACTCTTCATCCCTTATCCTTTAAAAAATCTAATAATTGTTGACCCTCCCCAAAAACATAACGCTTACCTTGAAACACTATGTGACACTTGCAAGGAAATTTCAAGTAAAATAAAGCCCCTAGGGCCACAACGCGTGGGCGGATCTCCAAAAAGTCCCTCCGCGCTGCTGTGTGGCCCTAGAGACGTCAGGAAAGATTTGAACAAATTGCCCACAAAACCTCTCATGTTTCTTTTTAAAATATGCACGAAAAATTTTCTCTTTATCTATCTCAGAGACTAGTGTAATTAACAAAGTAGCACGCGTTGTTATCACGTCCTGAGAGGTTTCAAGAAACTCAGAAATATTTAATGAAGGAACAGCCAACTGATCATTTTGTAAACCCCCTTCCCTGTTTAAATCTTTAGGTAAATTTCCCACAGGAAGATAAAAAATTTTTGAAAGTGCAATTAAATTTGCATCAGATATCAATAACACTTCTTTCAAATATTTTTGAAAAAGTATAGTTGGAGAAAGGTAATGGGTACAAGGAAAATTCAACAGCCGCAGGTTCCTAGCCCACAAGGAATTTTCTAACATCTCATCCTGACGTTGTAAAGAGGAAACATTCTGTACCACTGTACTTAAAACTCCTTGCTGCGAGGAACCCCGCACTTCTTCTAAACTTTTTTCCACAATAGACAGTCTAGATTCATGATTCGACAGCTTTGCCACAGTCTGTTTTGAAAAAAACAGAGATTTTCTGTAAGGAGGGCCCTAAGGCCAATTCCATCCAGGCTAACATAGACCAAATGTCTTTCAACAAAATATCCTCCGGTGGAAGTTGTGGCTTTTCTACTACAGGAAATACTACAGCTGAAGGAAGCGATGGAGGCAAGGTCTCAACTATAGAGTCAATATTCAAAAACGAAGAAGATAATAGAGATTTCTCAATTTCACTCAAAGCAGGACCTCCTAAGGGAGACGAAGTAGAAACTAAAAGTTCCTTATCCTGGTGAGCCGGAGACAAAAATCCATTCATAGGGGAAACATAAGAAGGAGAAGTACTCACAGTGGAGGCGTCCTCCAAAACACTGTCCTCTGCTCAAATTTCAGCCAGCGTCGATGAAGGCTCCCCAATCCTTACATGTGCATCCATTGGGCCTACTACTTTAACGGCCTTCACCTGCACCGCCGGAGGATATTTCTTCTTCCGTTTCCCCATCGGCGTTTACACTGAACGCCGAAATGTGCCAAAGGGGCGCCAAAGGGGCAGAACCTGCCCCTTTGGACATGCCCCTTCGGGCACGCACCATGGGCACGCACCCGCTACCGCGTCCCGCGGAGAGGGCGAGATGGATATAGCTCCTCCAATCTAGCTGCCCCAATCAGAGCAGCCGCAGCAGGCAGACCGGGCCAATCAGGAACAAACAGTAGCAGCAGGAAGCAAACGAACTCCTCGGTGTCCCGCGGAGAGGGCAAGGTGGATATAGCTCCTCCAATCTAGCTGCCCCAATCAGAGCAGCCGCAGCAGGCAGACCGGGCCAATCAGGAACAAACAGTAGCAGCAGGAAGCAAACGAACTCCTCGGCGTCCCGCGGAGAGGGCAAGGTGAATATAGCTCCTCCAATCTTGCTGCCCCAATCAGAGCAGCCACAGCAGGCAGACCGGGCCAATCAGGAACAAACAGTAGCAGCAGGAAGCAAATGAACTCCTCGGCGTCCCGCAGGAGGGCAAGGTGGATATAGCTCCTCCAATCTAGCTGCCCCAATCAGAGCAGCCGCAGCAGGCAGACCGGGCCAATCAGGAACAAACAGTAGCAGCAGGAAGCAAACGAACTCCTCGGCGTCCCGCGGAGAGGGCAAGGTGAATATAGCTCCTCCAATCTAGCTGCCCCAATCAGAGCAGCCACAGCAGGCAGACCGGGCCAATCAGGAACAAACAGTAGCAGCAGGAAGCAAATGAACTCCTCGGCGTCCCGCGGGAGGGCAAGGTGGATATAGCTCCTCCAATCTAGCTGCCCCAATCAGAGCAGCCGCAGCAGGCAGACCGGGCCAATCAGGAACAAACAGTAGCAGCAGGAAGCAAACGAACTCCTCGGCGTCCCGCGGAGAGGGCAAGGTGGATATAGCTCCTCCAATCTAAGTGCCCCAATCAGAGCAGCCGCAGCAGGCAGACCGGGCCAATCAGGAACAAACAGTAGCAGCAGGAAGCAAACAAACTCCTCCGGATCATAATCTTTTTTAAAGATTTCAATTATTTTTAAATTAGCAGTAACTTTTCAGGACAGGCAGGTGGTGATACAGTGTTGACTTTGATAAAAATGGTCAGACAGGAGGCAGTGTGCTACAGAGAATATTAATAGTGCCAGTAGTTTGACAAATCAGAGAGTACATGATATCTTCACCCCTCTAAGTAGCCCAGTTAAGATATTTACCCTTCAGTTGTGCTGTAAAAACATAAATGCTTTATAGTTGCTACTTCACTAACTTCCCCATTTTTGTCCATAATGTGAGTAGCCATTTCCAACCTGGCCTTAGTCCACCTTAACAAGAGAGAATAATATTTAATACAAGGCGGTAAATACCAAGACCTTTTTAATGGAGCGCAATATTAAAAAGTTCCGTTTTCCTAATTGAACTTGAAAAGGAATCAAATGTAAGTACCTGAACCTTAATATCCTTAACCCCTGGATCCCTCTACACCCGATGCAGGGGAGCTGGTGAGTCAAACAGGAAGATCTGAGGGCACGCATTCTCTCGGATCCCATGGCCCACTGTTGAGAAGCAAGGCATCGGTCATCATACAACATCTGTCAATAAGTGACCATCACTGGTCATCCCACCACCCTCAGAGCAAAGCTGTATAGGGAATTAAACAGCATTGAGATCTCACCAGGGTTTAGCAGGCTCTGATGGCAGCTAAACATCTGGACATGCTTAAGAAGTCTTCGTTCAGCAGCCCTGACAGCAGTTGGAACTCTTGCTTGCTAGCAGCCGAGGCCAATCCCCCCTATCAAGCACTCCAGGGTCTGAGTGCCCACAACCACCAGCTGCAACAGCAACAGTTGTAAACAATTGAGAAGTTTGCAAGAGTAAAAGAATGCATCATAATGAAAGGGTTGATATTTAAAGGCAATTATGCGGTTTGCAGCACTTGCTAGCTGAATAAGTGTTGGCCAGAGCTCTGTTCAGCAGCAGCATCTGAATAGTGTCACTTAATATTTCCACTGACTTTCTCGGAACTCGCCAGATAGTGCCAGGGTGATCCAGGCCCAGAGAGCCGGGGCGGAGTGCTAAGTTATTCATATACGGCAATTTGCAGTGTGAATGTCGGGATAGCTATATGGATTGCTGAGAAGAGAAACGAACTGTCCTAAATTGCAATCATTGCAATATGGATAGTGGCCGGGTCTGATCGCTCTATATGGATATTTAGTGCCTGCCGCCATCTAGGTACTCGTGCTAAGTATCCATTTTTTATTTAATCAGTGTTTTAAAAAATAAACACTCATTCTCTTTGGTTAAATATTGGCCCGTCAGTTCTTAAGGCTTCCTATCCTGAAGCCTTGCAAGCCATGAGAGGTGGAAATGAGCGCCACGACATCAACCCAACATTCCTCTTATATCTCATCCTTTGCCCTCCCCCTCCCAAATGCCCACAGTAGTTGCAGCTTTATTAACTGAAATGACATGAGAATCTAATCTAGGTAGCAGAACCAGCAGTGACTGTATGCACAGACCATAAGGATCGGTGCAGTGTGCCAAGAAGGGCAGACCTAGAAATGCCAAGACTAACCACATGGCCATAGCCAGGTACCTGCAGGATCTTCATGCCAGGGAGGGGGGTGAAGATGCATGGGCACCATGATACTCATGACACTGTGCACATAGCATGGTGCTACACGGTTATTATGATGTTGTATTTTTTGCACCCAAGGATTTATCCCATTAGGCAGCCTGTGCTGTGATACATCTGACACAAAGAATCGGTTCTACTGATCTTAGTGATTCTTGCATTGAATACAAGCGATCAGAGCTTGCCATTCCACTCATACTCAATCTTGGTACCACCAATGACAGGTCAGCACAGCTGTAATACTGAAAGCAGCAATAAACTCATATGTATTTAAAGAGCAGGAGTAACCTCTATTGATACCGGGCATGATACTGTCTAGCCCAGTGGTTCTCAACCCAGTCTTCTGGGACTCCCAGGTCAGTCAGGTTTTCAGGATATCCACAATGAATATGCATGAGAGAGATCTGCATGTACTGCTTCCATTGAATGCAGATCTGTCTCATGCATATTCATTGTGGATATCCTGAAAACCTGACTGACCTGGGGGTCCCAGAGGACTGGGTTGAGAACCACTGGCCAAAGCTGTCTCTGATTACTACACATCTTTCTTTCTTATTTAAAAACCAGCTGTTGACTTGGAAAAAACATTAACTGTTTCCAGAAGAAACAAAGTTCACTGCTGACAGCAAAACAATTTCAAATCTGACACCTATATTGGTGCCATTATTTTATGAAATAACCTTATAAAACTCCTTGTCTATAGCATAACAGTGCCTCCTAGGGGAATACAGTCCTAGAGAACGAGATTATACAAATATCTTTAGATATTTTTTTTTCAGCTTTTCATTTTTTTTTAAATTCTAAAACATTTTTCTTTTACTAGTGAGTGTTATTAAGGAAATAAGAACATAGGAGATACTATATTGGGTCAGACCAAGGGTCCATCAAGCCCAGTATCCTGTTTCCAACAGCAGCCCATCCAGGTCACAAGTACCTGTCAGGTTCCCAAAGGTACACACTGGTGTGCAAACTTCCATGGCTCTTAGACCTGTGTATATGCAAACATATCTCCAACATATTAATTGTAGAAAGGCATAGCTATTGGGGTGGGGCACCTAGATGTATTTCTCTATGTCTATGTTGAACTACAAATTAGAAAAAAATCGAGGAACTGCAGTGGCTGCCATATTTCCACTGGATCATCAAAATAATTCAGAAAGGTACTGATGTAAGTCAGAGAAACATGGAAGTACATTAATTGTTGCATTAACTAGGGAGTTGAAATATTTGGTCCTGCTCTAGTTTGAGAAAAATTGAATAAGGATGAGGCACTGCTGATTTGAAGTACTGTTTTGTTATTTGCTATCAGCTGAATATGTTAGAACTGAATTCAGGTATCATTCTTCCTTCCTGCCAGCAAAATCAGTGGATGAAATGAGTTCTCTTACAGCACTAATAATTGATTACTTCTGCTTTTATATCATTTGAATTTGTTTTTAAGGTGGTGAACCAATTTGGATTCCTTTTAATTTTAAATTTGATCCCACCTACACTGATTGCAGTGGGAAACAGTATGTGAAGCGGACATGGTACCGGAAATTTGTGGGTGTTGTTCTTTGTAATTCCTTGAGATATAAGATCTATCTCGGTGACAGCCTGAAAGGTAAGTTTGGGAACTTTTCTGTTATCATTTAGGACTTTCTTGATAAGGTTTCATCACGGGTGATTTTCCTTGCTAGATGGAGCATTGAGAATAATGATAATCCACTCATGGCATGTCTGATAGAGTTCCTGCTTGAAGTATCTCAGCCAGAAAATGGTCACTATGCTGGCTGGCTTAGATAGGAGAATTAACCGACTAGGTGCCTTTTAACCAGTTAGATGCCTTTTTGCCATATGCAGTATATCAAATAAACTAAACTGTAATTAAATTTTGGAAAGCTATTACTACTACTACTACTATTAATGATTTATATAGCGCTACAAAGCATACACAGCGCTGTACAAACATATAAAGAAGACAGTCCCTGCTCGTAGACAGACAGAAAAATACAAGAGAAACAAGAGGGGTTCAAATAGGGAAGGAGACATAGAGAGAACAGGAGATTAGGATTCAAATACAGCCTCAAAGAGGTAAGCTTTTAGCATGGATTTGAAGAAGGGGAGAGAAGAGACTTTGCGTAATGATAGAGGAAGTTTGTTCCATGCATAAGGAGCAGCAAGATGAGAAGATTGAAGTTTGGAGTTTGCAGAAGAAAAAAAGGGCATAGAGAGAAGAAAGCCAGAGGAGAAGTGGTGTAAGGAGAGAGAAGAGAGAGGCAAGGAAATGAGGGGCAGTAGAATGAATGCATTTATATGTTAGAAGGAGAAGTTTGAATTGGATATGGAAACAGACGGAGAGCCAGTGAAGTGATTTTAGAAGAAGAGTTATATGACTGTATCAGGGCTGGCGGAAGATTAGCCGCACAGCAGAGTTCTGGATAGACTGAAGAGTAAAGAGATGACACTGAGGGAGACCAGCAAGGAAGAGATTGCAGTAGTCAAAATGGGAGGTGACCAAAGAGTGGACAAGAGCCTTAATAGTGTCTTCAAAGAGGAAAGGATACAGTTTGTTAGTATTGTAGAGAAAGAAATGACAGGTTTTAGCTATATGTTAACTATGTATGAAGAAGGAAAGGGAGGAGTCAAAAATGATCCCAAGGTTGCAGGCTGAGGAAACAGGAAGAAGAAGAGTGTTGTCAGCAGTGATAGAGAAAGGAGGAAGGGGGGGAGGAGGTTTTAGGTGGAAAAATAAAAAGTTCAGTTTTAGCCAGATTCAGTTTTAGGTGGCGGTGAAACATCAAGGCAGTGATGTCAGATAAGCAAGTAAAGATACAAGTTTGCAGTGAAGGAGAGATGTCAGCTGTAGATAGATTTGAGTCACGTGCATAAAAATTATACTGAAAGTCATGTGAAGAGATGAGGTCACCAAGGGACTGGGTTTAGAGAGAGAAAAGGAGAAGGCCCAGAACAGACCTTTGAGGTACACCAACTGAGAGAGGGATGGCAGAAGAGGAGAAACCTCCAGAATAAACACTGAAAGAGCGATTTGAGAGATAAGAAGAGAACCAAGATAGTACAGGGCCTCTAAAACCAAGAGAGGATAAAGTGTCAAGGAGGAGGAGGTAGTCAATAGTATCAAAACAGAAGAAAGATTGAAAAGAATGAGAACTGCGTAAAGGCCTTTGGACTTAGCAAGGAATAGATCACTAGAGACTTTGGCAAGAGCTATTTCAGTAGAACGAAATGGACAAAAACCAGATTGAAATGAATCAAGGAGGACTTGAGAGGAGAGAAATTCGAGACAGCAGCGGAGAACTGCATATTCAAGAATTTTAGAAATGAATGGGAGAAGGGAGATGGGTCAATAATTAGAAGGACAAGTGAGAGTTTTTTGAGGAGAGGAGTGATTAGAGCATGCTTGAAGGATGCAGGGAAGGTTGAAATGGAAAGCGAAAGGTTGAGAATATGTGAGTTGAAAAAAATGATGGAGGAGAAGATGGAGTTGAAGAGATGGGTGGGGATAGGATCAGAAGACAGGTAGTGAATTTAGAGGAGGAAAGAAGTAGCGAGGTTTCCTCAACATAGATTTTAGAAAAGGATGAAAGAGTGATAAAGGTTGAGGGGAAAAATTGGTAATGGAGAGGGGGAAGAGGAGGTGAAGAAGATTTAGTGGGGAATTTAAGAGTAATCTTATGCACTTTGTCATGGAAATAGTCTGCTAGATTTTGGGCAGAGAAAGAAGAAGGGATTGGATGTGGAGGTGCCTTAAGAGAACTGAGAGTAGAAAAGAGATGGCGAAAATTAGAGGCAAGACGGTTTGTCAGAGGGAGAAAATAGTTTTACTTAGCGAGTGCAATGGTGGACTGAAAAGAAGAAGACATGAATTTCAAGTGAAGAAAGTAAGAGAGCAGGATTTGAGCCAAGTACTCTCAGCTGAGCAGGCATAGGAACATAGGTAGCGGGTAGTAGAAGACAACCAGGGTTGAGGTGAGGTGCGCCTCACAGGACGTGGAATGAGCAGATCAGTGTATCCAGAGTAGAGGAGAGAGCAGTATTATAGGAAGCTATGGCTTCATCAACAGACTTAGAGCACAAAATGGAAGAGAGAAGAGATAAAACAATAGAGGATAGAGTCAGTAGATCGATAGCATGAAGATTCCTAAAAAGATAGGAGGAAATTGGGTGAGATTGGGGGGGGGGGAGTAATGGAGGCTGAAACTTAACAGGTGTTGGTCAGGTAAGGGAAGAGAGGAGGTATGGAAATTAGAAGGTAAAAAATTAGAGTAGAAAAGAAAGTCAGGCAGTGACCAAGCTGATGAGTGGGGTAGAAGAGCAAAGCTGGAGGTTGAAAGAGGAGGTAAGGAAAAGGAGCTTGGAAGCACTGGGGTCAGACGGGTTAAAGTCACCAAAAATAAGGGAGGGGGAAGAATAATTTCATCAGTTGTCCAGCGGTCTTTTCTCTCTCTTAAACAACTACGAGCTGTTAGCCCTTTTCTTTCTCCTCCTGCTTTAGCCACACTTCTGCTTTCTTTAGTTATATCCAGGCTCGACTATTGCAATGTCGTCCTGGCAGGTCTCCCAAAGTCCCAAATTGCTCGAATCCAGCATGTTCAGAATACCGCAGTTCGTCTCTTAACTCATGCTTCCCGGTACGATCACGTCACCCCTCTCCTCCTGCAACAACACTGGTTACCGGTACCCTTTCGTATCCACTAGAAGATTCTTGTTTTTGTTCACAGGGCCCTCTTCATAGGTGTTCCTCTCTATCTTGCCAATCAAGTTCATTTTCACACCCCCCACCGTTCCCTCCGTTCCATTCATCTTAATCGTATGTTCCTTCCCCCCCCCCCCCCCCCCCACACATGCCCATCTGGAATCCACCCGTTCTTCCGCTTTTTATTTCTTGGGTCCACGACTCTGCAGGCTGGAATTCACTCCCTCTTTCCCTCCGCTCTGAAACATCTCACCAGCACTTTAAAACAAAGCTAAAAACCCACTTATTCACCATGGCATTTAACCTCCCCCCATAGCCTTGCCCTCTTGTCTGCTTTTCTTTCTTGCTCTTTTTCTGACCTACCTTTGTTGTCGTGTTTCCGTTTTATTTGTCTTGTATTTTTTCTCCTCTTTACTGTTTTTAATGATGGCGTTCTTTTCCTATTTCTGCAGCCATGTAATTTTAATTGTAAACCACCCAGATGCCTATTTTGGCGTGGGTGGTATATCAAATTTTAATTAAACATAAACATAAACAATCCAAGAATAAGGAGAGCCATGAGTCAAAATCAGTGAGGAAGGTAGAACAGGACTTGTCAGGGGGTCTATAGATGACAGTGATCCGAAGAGGTAGGGTTTTAAAAAGTCAGATGGAATGGACTTCAAAAGCAGGGAAAAGAATGAGATTGAAATTGGCAAGAAGGAGAAAGTAGAAACCCACCACTGCCATGGCCATTGGGACAAGGAGAGTAGGGGAATTGATAGCTGCCGTGGCAGAGAGCAGCAACCGAAGCAGTGTCATCAGGGAGGAGTCATGTTTCAGTAAGAGCGAGAAGATGGAAAGCAAGAGAGATAAAGAGATCATGGGTAAAGAGAGGTTTTATAGAAATGGAATGAGCATTTCATAAAGCACATGAGAAGGGGGGAGAGAGGAGGGAGAAAGGAGAGGGATGTGGATGAGATTAGGGTGGCGGAGAGAGGAACTAATATGGGAGTGAGAAAGAAGTGAAGGGGGACCAGGGTTGGGATTAATGTCATCAGAGGACACAAAGAGAAGGAGAAGAAGAGTGCAAGGGAGAGAGGAGACAGCTTGTTGGAAATGGGGATGAGATTGTTTTAGAGAGGAAGGATAGGGATGAATGAGAGGAAGTAGAAGGTGAAGCTCAAGAGCTGAGGAAAGGGTGGAGGATAAGGTGGGGAGGAAATGGGGAGGGTGAAGGGAGGGTGAGAGAGAGGGGTATTAGGTTGGTGGAGTGAGGGAAGAAGGATAGGGAGGATCAGAAAAAAGGAGCGAAGAATGATGTGGAGCCATAAGAAATGGGAGAGAGGACAAGTAAAGTTAGAAGAAGGAGAGGAATAATAGGTAGTAAGGGAATAAAGGTAAAATTAATGAAATAAAGTAGAATAAATAAAATAGAATAAAATACAGATAAGTAAAAGTCTTAAAAGACATGAGATTATCAGATAGGGAAACATTAACAGAGAGGCCAATTCTGTTCTGGGCATCCCCTGGTCGTCTAGCGCCCAGAATCTGGACGGGCATGCATTGCACCTGATTCTGCTCCTGTGGGGGCTAGATGTGCCCGTGGGTGCAACTAGCTGGATGCGCAGACCATGTCCCGATTCTGGGCACCCAGATGTCCAGCCCACTACCCAGTTAGCCCAGCCAGGCTCCTGCATAGAGAAGTGGCGGCATGGCGTCCTGTTGCCATGCCACCGCAGCTCCATGCAGGAGCCACGATCACTGGTGGACCCAGAGACACTCCTTTTGCCACCACCCGACCCCCAATCAGACCTGCCGTGATCAGGGTCGGTCTAGGGGAAACCCCCTGCACCCTCTCACCTCTTCAGCGGGCCCCGGATCCTCCATCATCACTCGCCCTCGCTCCACCTCAGCCCGCCCCCATACAGAGTTCCCCGCACAGCTCAGATCTATGTTTCGGGAGCTCTGTTTCCTGGACATAGGCCCCAGAGGAAATAATCAAATAACAGTGAGTGAAAACAATAGGCAGGCAAGCCTTATCTCAAGCAGACTATAAGTCTATAAAGTGTAAAATATAAAATATTAAAAAATTAGAGACATCAGACATGGATCGATTGAAGTCATGTGAGCCTCAATTTCATGCGAATAAGGGACCCCCAGCCCAGAATAATCAAGATGCAATAAAGGAACCAACAGGTATGACCAGGCAATAACTAATAAACTATATCTTAGGACTTTTTATAACAGGTAATGTGAGAAATTAATTGCATCTTTGAAAGGAGGGGGAGGGGGTAGTAGCCTCTAGACCGCAGGGATTCCCTCTTATTTCTTCTGCCGGTGCTGCTTGTGCTCATTAGGCAGTGGGTAAGCTGCAGACTGTTTGTAGTATTTGTGCAGAGCTGTTGTGGAGTTCGGTATTACCTGATCGGCTAATAAAATACCCAGCCTTGTTCATATATGTAAGACATTGATGGACAGAAGGTTGTGGTTACCGGCAGTCTAGAGCAGCGTTTTTCAACCACTGTGCCGCGGCACACTAGTGTGCCGTGAGATATTGTCTGGTGTGCCGTGGGAAAAATTCCAATTTCATCCGTAACATGTGGCCTCGGCTCACAAATTAGGGTTGCCAACCGGCCGGTTTTCAGCCGGCCTGGCCGGTTTTTCCATGGCCAGGCCAGCTGCCAGCACAGTTGTAAAACCGGCCATTGAAAAGCCGTTTTTTTGCTCTGGCCGCAAGATCGGGAGCAGCCAGAGCAAAAAACCGGCTTTTGTGCCAAAGTCCGCGGCGCGAACGCGATCGCGATTCCCTATAGCAGTGCAGCCGCTGGTTCTGCTTTGTACAGAGCAGCAGCTGCACTACACTTACATTGAAAAGTAAAGAGAAACTGTGTCAGGAGCCCTCCGATCATGCAGAGCCCGAGGAAGTGATGTCATGGGGGCGGGCTCCTCACAGGCTGTCTTTCCTTTTCAAATTAACTTTAGCTGCAATAAAGTTAATTTGAAAAGGAAAGACAGCCTGTGAGGAGCCCGCCCCCATGACATCACTTCCTCGGGCTCTGCGATGACCGGAGGGCTCCTGACACAGTTTCTCTTTACTTTTCAATGTAAGTGTAGTGCAGCCGCTGCTCTGTACAAAGCAGAAGCAGCGGCTTGGGCAGAGGGGGGGGATGTGTGTGTGAGTGAACCAGCAAGGGGGGGGGAGTGTGAGTGAACCAGCAGGGGAGGGGGGGGAGCTGGTGTGAGTGAACCAGCCAGGGGGGGGCGCGATGGTGTGAGTGAACCAGCAGGGGAGGGGGGGTAAGTGAGTGAGAGACCCAGCAGGAGGGGTGAGTAAGTGACAGGGGGGTGGGTGAGTGAACCAGCAGTGGAGGGGGGGGTGTTGTGAGTGAACCAGCAGGGGAGGGGGGTTGGTGTGAACCAGCAGGGGAGGGGGTTGGTGTGAGTGTTTGATTCCTATTCAAGAGAATTACTTTATATATAGTCAATATAGGCACAGAGGTAAATTTTTTTAACATTTTCTAATGGTGGTGTGCCTCGTGATTTTTTTCATGAAAAAAGTGTGCCTTTGCACAAAAAAGGTTGAAAAACACTGGTCTAGAGGCCACTCTAAGGGCTATGCCCAAGGGCTCTTTGGTGTGACCCTTAGGTGCAGGTGCACCTGTTAGCTCTTTAAATGTAAACAGGTCAACAGGTCATAAAACACATGACCCTTGGGAGCAGAGACTAGAAACTTGGAGCCGAAGCCACAAGAGCTACACAGTCAAGAAAGAAGCTTGTGAATAGTTACCTTCTGAGCAGTAGAAAGTGAGACAAGCCCCTCCCCCAGGGGAGCACATTGATCCCTAATCAATGACTTACCTAGTGTTGGTCCAGTGGGTTGCTTTGGGAGTATGCCTCTCTCACCTTACATCTCTCCTTGGGAACTCTGCTCCTCTGTGCCTGTCCCATGTCTTTTTGGATTGTCACGGTTTTTGTCCCCATCATTTCCATCGGAAGGACATTCCAGGCATCCACCACCTTTTCTGTGAGCAAATATTTCCTGACATTGCTTTAATGTTTACCTCCTTGCAGCTTCATTTCATGTCCTCTCTGACTTTGAAAACATTATATTTGTTCATTAATACCCTTTAAGTATTTAAACATCTGCATCGCATCTCTCCTGTCCCTCTCTCCTCCAGGGTATATACAGTCTATATAGGGGAGAATTTTAGAAAGGACGTCCAAGTGTAATATGGGACTTCTAAGCCAGAACATCTGAAAAAAAAATGCAGGCATGTCCAAGTGCAGACATGATTTCACGAACATGGATGTGCCCTATATGGACGTCTGCGGGGGCATCTACATAGATGTCCCCAGAGCCATATTTCAAAACTTGTCCATCTAGGATAGCCTAATGGTTAGAGCAGTGGGCTAGGGTTCAGATCCTGTTGCTACCATTGACATTGTGCTGAGTACTAAGGCGGATGGTGTGCTTTCTCCTCTACACCCTCTGGATGTTTTTCAGCCAAAAGGAGCACTGTTCGTGCCTGGAGCAGGTGTAAAGTTAGATATTTCTAAGATGAGGGGGGAATGCCCAAGCCGTGCCTTCAGCAAGCCCCCGTTCAGACTTGGACATCTTCAAGCTGAGGACGTCCCCAGAGCCAGCTTCTAAAATGACTCTGGAGACATTTCTTTGTTTTGGATCTCTCTATGCCTGCTTTTGGATGTCCAAAGCATAAGTACTGCTTCTAAAATGACCCCCATAGTGTATATTGAACAGTACCAGTCCCAATGTAACGCCAGTTTTAAAAAGGGTTCTAGGGGGGATCCGGAAAACTACAGACCAGTAAGCCTGACATTGGTACCAGGCAAAATGGTTCACAGATTACTAATAGTAGGTCTGCAGTCTCATATTTCAGTTCTTTCAACACCCTCAGATGTATACCATCCTGCCCAGGTTATCTGCTTCTCTTCAGATTATCAAATAATTGTAATACATCGTCCCGGTTTATGAAATTTCTTTCAACTGTTCTGATGTTTCATCTTTAAATACCATTTCAGGCATGGGTAACTTCCCTGCATCTTCTTCAGTAAAAACCAAAGCAAAGAATACATTCAGTCTCTCTGCTATGGCCTTGTCCCCTCTTAGTGGCCCTTTTACCCCTCTATCATATAATGGTCTAATGGTTGGGAGAGTGCGACTCTAACCGGATCATTTCCTTGATTACATCCGAGAATGGGAAATGCAGTATCTTAATCTTTATTATCACACTTGATTGACTGCTCAGGCAGAGGCATCAGAGCGGTTTACAATAAATGGGCTGCAATGAAATTGGAAAGGAACGCCAGATTTTCAGCCAGGAAAGTGGAGAAGACAGGGCACACAGGAAAGAAACGAGTTTAGCATAGGAGATAAATACATTAACTATTAAGGTCAGGGAGTCAGGGTGGTGGCTGATGTGAGGGGGAGGCCGAAGGCGAGGTTGAAAAAGTAAGTCTTTAGCATTATTTTCAATTTCTGAAACGAATGCTCGGCACGGAGTGTGGCTGGCAATGAATTCCAAAGGTCTGGTCCAAGGAAGAAAAGTGCAGTGTGACGGGTTTGCTCCAAACGTGCACTTGCGGGGGATGGAAGAGCAAGGAGGTCATTGTGAATGGAGCACAGGATGCGTGGGGAGATATGCATATGAATGAGATCTGCTAGATATTGAGGAGTGCCACTGTGAATCACTCTGTGTACAATAATGAAGATCTTGTATGGGAACCGGAATTTGAGATGCAGCCAGTATAAATGGATAAGGAGAGGGGATACGGGATCTGTACTTGCAAGTCTGTGTGGAGTGGGAGTGGGCCGAGGCAGCAGGACATACAGGGCCGATTGCGGTCACAGTCCTGTATGTCCTGCGGGGTCAGGAGGAACGTGCTGCTTATTCCATCTCAAAGGTTGAATAAGCAGCACAAACTGGGCGATCGGGGCCGGATGTGGGTAGGTCCCCGCAGCCTGATCCAGGCCCTGGCTGCCCAGCCATGGGTCAGGTGGCGGGGACGAAGAGGGTCGGTGTCGTGGGATCCAGAGGAGCCTGCAGGGAGGATGTCCCCACAGGTATGCAGGAGCACACAGGGCCGTCCTCGGACCTGATTCTGTATGCCGTGAGAACGTTTTGCTCCCACAGTACAGAACTGGGTCCTAACAGGACCATCCTGCTCTGGGCCATCCGGACAGCCCATACTTGTTGAATGGTATGAGTTCACACATTTCGTGCAAGTTATATCCATAAAATAAAACCAGATACACAATTCATTAGCAAGTAAAGATTTCCTCTGATTCCAAAACCCCTACTCTCCAAGGGTCTCCTAGGCTGTGGGTGGGGACTTCCCTGTTTGGTGCCTGAATAAAACCGGTAAATTCTCTTCCTTTACTGAAATATTCTGACTACATAGGGTAGACTCCTTGCACCAGAATGAAATTCTTCTCACCCCAATGATTCTCCACTTCAGGCATCACCCACTGGGTATGTCAGAGCATCACGACGTCTCATCTTACTGCATAGCTGCATGCTCCTGAAGAGAGACATGACTTCTTGTAAAGAACCCATGGGTATCCTTACACAGAATGCCCAACTCGGGGATTGAACCAAGCACCTTCGGCATATTAGTGCCCAGCATTGACATGGAGCCCTTACTTGCTTTAAGAGTAATGTAAAAGCATTTATTACATAAGTAATGTTATTTTTTTTGTATTTGAAATGTAAGAATTAACATTTTTTTTTCAATTCCCATGTTTTCAAACTCTTTCTTCACTCTTCCTTGGATAATTGTAGCTTATGCATCATGATTGGTCAGCAGTTATAAGGAACAGCTCCCCTTAGGCAAAACTCTTCTGTACCACTTATAAGCTTGAAGTGTTCTCTTCTGGAGTGCAGTTACTCTCCCCCCTGACCTAATGAGCTGACATATCACCTTCTTGAGGTGCCCATGACCCAGCGATCTTGATGGACGCTAATCTCAAAGAACATGCCCATTCCTCAGAAGGAGCACTAGGCATTTGTAGCTGATTCGAAGGAATAATCTGGAAATTCACAAAAACAAACTGTAAAAAAGAAGTTAAACACTGTTGTAGTTTGTGGTATGCATCCCATTATTGTATAAGCAATTAGAATGTATACACATTAATCACAGTGTAATTGGGGCAACTAATCTGAAGAAATATTCCGATTTTTTTGCATCAACAAACAGGATTGATAAGACAGACAAGTGGGTGATGTCATCCAACAGTTGTGGGATGCATGCCCCTTCCCATGTGCAGTGCTCTCCTCAACCCTGCAGTTTTATATTTTTCCACTTTGCTAAACGGACACAAAACAGAGCTCTCCCAGTAAAGGTTTTTCAAATTGTTAGAAAGCAGTCTTTTTCTGACATTGTCTTTATCAGTTCATTTATTTTATCATTTTGTTTATTTAAAAAAAAAAAAGTAGAGAGGGAGAAGAGTCAATACGCCAGGCATCATTTGTGGCCCTGTTCAAATCCAGGCTAAAAACTCTCTTCTTTAAGATTGCTTTTGGATTCTGAGCCCCCTAGTCTCCTCTTCACCTCCTATGTGTTTCCTTACCATTCCCCTAGATATATCCTAGTCCCCATTTGTGTTGTCTGTCTTGACTAGATTGTAAGTCTTATAAGCAGAGACTATCTCTTACATGTCTCTGTACAGCGCTGAATATTCCTTGTTGCACTATACAAATGATGAGTAGTCGTAGTAGTAATAGGAGATGTCTCCAAAGTCAGGATTTTGACCCTGCCCAAAGTATTACAGAAAAATCCAGAATGTTAACACTCATTCCATATGTCTTCTCTGCTTGGGTCCTGTAGGCCGGGTCCACCTACAAAGTCTCCCCAATTACCAATAAACAGTTCAGACAGCAAGTTGCTCAGCTACAAAGAAACTTTTTTTATTTGGCACAGCAAACAAATGGTTATAGATGCAGATAGCAAGTGCCTGTCTGAGGGACAGTGGGGCAGACTTCTCTCTGCAAGGGGAGAAAAGAACTGCCCCCAGACCCTCTAAAATTGCTGTCTTAGATATACCTCTCTGCTTCAAATTCTAAATAGTTTCAGCAAATGCAAAACTCTTTCCCAGGGCCTTCTATGGTTATGTAGCTGGATCTGCTGATCAAGGTTTGCCTAACTATGCAATCAATCATAGCCCTCTGCCTCCTCCTGTGTTTTTTCCATCTGCTGGCACCAATTGAAACCTTCAGGGCAAGAGCATTAGTTGAATTCCTGGCTTGACCTGTTTGAACCTAGGCTTATATCCTTGGACACTTCTGTCCAAAGTATAGCTTTTTTAGGCTTTATAACAGTAGTAAGCTGCATGTGCTCTTTTCCTGTTGCCCACCTGTTTGTGCCAACCATATGTTGCTGTGTCTGTTTCAAACAGGCCAGAGTGCAGTTATAAGGCAGACATATATGCAATCATAAGGCAAACATATAAAGCAGATCTGAGCTGATTATCCCTTTATTCCAATTATCCCTTCATTCCCCACTTTTTCTTTTCCTTCTTTTTTTTCTGTGTGGAGGGAAGCGAAAGTAATCCCACTAAGGGGCATGGATAACAACCATTTGAGACAGAGAGGGATCATTGAGAGGCAACCGCTGGTACTGTTCCATAGATACAATGTACATGGTTTTAGTGCTTTGCAGCATCATTCGTTTACAACAGGCAAGTAAAATGGATAAGGCACAACAGGCAATGATTGCAAAACAAGCTATACTTAAAAGCGTAATAAAGAAGGCTTTAAGTCCTACACCTAAACTAGCAAACCATGAAGCAATACTACCCCAAATATTATTAAGTTGAAGCCCCCCTTTAAAATCATCAATATGCAACTCAGAGAGATGCTTAATCTTATTCATAGCATCAAGAACAAAAATGGTATGGTTAGCGATGACCGTACAACAGTTTGTAGCATTAATGAAAGTACATGTTCCGCCTTCAGCGGCCAAAAGTAAATCCAAAGCTTGCCTATTCTGCAGAGTCATTTGTGTATTTTGTTCAAGGGACTCGGCTAGGCGTGATATGGATTCAGTAACAGCTTTCATTTGAATATGCAACAAACATTGCAAACGGCGTACAGCCATACCAAGCTCAGCAGTTAGGGCGGGGGTGGCAAAGGGAATCCAGGCCGTTGCACTAAGGGCATCCAAACGAGTTTTAGTCATGGGATAAGTGGAATTGATATACTCAAATGAGGCCTGAATGGCATCATCCTCGGCTATAGATGAATCCCAGGGGCTAGCATAAGCTGAGGAGCTACGTTTTAATCTATGCCGGGTGGAGCGAGAAGCAGAATGATGGGTAACATTAAGAGGTATCAAGACAGAAAAAGAAGAAACTTTAACCAAAGCACAGGGTAATAGGGAGAGGTTAATTACTTGATACAGAGTTTCCCCACACAACCAATAATGACCCATTACAGCAAAGAGGTTTGTAGCAGGTGTCCATATGCGACTCATATGATGCCCATCAAACCACTTAACAAAAGATTTTCCCGTAGTAGCTGAGGTAAGATCCCTCCTAAAACTGGACATTGGGAGATAGCATGAAGTATATGGAGATTCATTCTGAGAACCCGTTGACAGCACAGCTGAACCATCGTGGTAAATGGGGCCAACCCCCACATACCAGCAGAAGTCAGATCCAGTAAACACTACCGGGTTTCTTGTAATATTTTTCCAATCATATTGCATACTGGAGGGGTCCATATTACCGGATTGATTATACCACTTTATCATGACAGAATTACTAGCAAAATGAAAGGATCCACTAAGCACATTATACGACAAGTTACACTTATCTGAAAAAGCAATGGATACATTTGTTATTAAACATAAATCGAATATCATATTCGGGTCAACATATACACGCAAAGGGTCATGTATCATATTCATTGCATGCCACGTCTGGGAACAATTAAAAGTCTCATAACAACTGGCAGAAAAATTATTATTATCTACACAAGCAAGCTGTCCTGCATACTCATTTAAGGGAACCTTTGAAACATGTACTGGAGCATATGATACACCCTTCGGTAAAGGGGTACAAATAATGCAGTCTGCAATGTTCATCAGGGAAACAATGTGTAATACTGATTGCTTCCACAAGTTCAGAGAGCCTTCAGGTAAAGCCCGGGGTGCTCGAGATATCGTCTGGTTAGTCTGGTTCCATCTTTGAAGAAACAAAGCTAGCTGTCCATCTGGATGTAAACACTCAATAAGGAGCACGATTATGACAGAGATTCCCAGAAAAAAGCACAAGGACGCCCACGGAGTAGGCTTGACAGCGATCATCTTTGGTACTAATAACATAGCACTGTGGTGAGAACACCGTGAGTTCTGTAGGGAAATAAAACTGATTAATCAGATGAGACAGCTGGAGACGCTTTTAGATGGCTGACATGCACCCAAGTATCAGTATCATTCAGTCTGGCAGCAAAAGGGGAAGCAGCAGTGACAACGTGGGGTCCTGAAAAAGTTGGGCAGTCCCAGGATGCACGAATACAATTTCTTTTATAGACAGTGGACCCTACAGGGAAGCAAGGTAATAAGGATGGACTGGACACAGACTGTGTGACTGCTACTCGGTCAGCAATTTCTTGGAGCGCAATCCGGAGTCCTGCAAGGTAAGCAGAGAGACTATCATGAATCGGAACCTGGGACTGTGATAAATTAGTCGTGCGCATACGCCGGCCAGTGGCCATTTCATGAGGTGTCAGATGTAATCGCTTGATCGGGCTATTACGTAGCTGAAATAAGCACATTGGTAATGCTTGTAGCCAGGTCATATGACCAGAAGCGCAAATCTTTCTGAGTTGAGTTTTCAAAATGCCATTACATCGTTCAACAAGACCATTGGAAGTAGGTTTATACACAGAAACATACTTCCACTGGACAGGGAGATGCTGGGTGAGTGCAGTCACAAGAGTATTACGAAAGTGAGAGCCATTGTCAGAATATATAACTTTAGGAATGCCAAATCGGGGAATTATTTGTGTTAGCAAAACCTCTACTACTTCTTCAGCAGTCTCTCTATTGCAGGGGAAAGCCTCAATCCATTTAGACCAAGGGCAAACCCACACTAAAAGGTACCGCTTCTGAGCACATCTGTGAATCATGTCAGTGAAATCTACATACCAAGACTCAAAAGGACCACTTAGAACTGGGAGGTGACCTTTGGCTATGGCCTTTCCCCCTGGCTGAGAGTTCAGAATACACACAGGACATTTAGCTACTAGTTCCTGAATGCGATTTCTCATGTGTGGACACCAAAAAATGTCCTCAAGCATGCTGTAAACATTTGCAGTACTAGAATGATAGATATCATGAATGAGTTCTGTGAGGCGTTTCAGTGCTACATAACAGATACAGAGTTTTCCTGATGGATGTACCCACATTTTCTTAATTTGGGAACAACCTAGTCTCTCCCAGTTTCCTATCTCATGAGAAACAGCATCTTTCTGATAATCAGCAAGGTCAGGTACTAAATAGATCTGTGATCTGGTGACAGGTAAGGTTAGGGAAGCATTACTAGTTACTTCTTTGGCTAACTGATCTGCCAGGGCATTGCCCATCTGGCGGAAAGAGTCTCCCTGTGTATGTCCAGGAACCCATTCACAGCACAGAAACAGATTGTTGATTCTGCGTTTCTCTAGACACTCATAAATTTGATGTATCTCATCAAGATGTGAGATTGAGCTGGCTGAAGAGATGATAAAACCTCTTTGTGACCATTTCTGATGAAGCACTGTCAGCACTTGTGCTGCATAATGGGAGTCAGTAAATATAATAATGTTCTGTTTCTCCTGATGCAGTAAGACTGCCAAAATTGTACAGAGTTCAGCACCTTGAGCACTATAAGTACTCGGCAACTGATATTGTAAGACATCTAGAATGTCACCAAAAGGAGATATCTGTACTGCACTGAAACCAGAACATAGTGATGTCTCAGAACCGTCAGTGAACCAGACTTCAGAATTGACAGGCATTTCATGAAGAGACAGAATATTATCTGCGAAAGAAAAAATGGGGATCTTATCTCCTTCTTCTCCAACAATGACAGAAACTAAATTTTGTAGGTAACCAAAAGGGTGACTTGCAGGGAATGGCTTAATGAGTATATGACTCCGTAGCAGGGCAGCACAAAGCTGGTTCACCCGATGTGGGGTAAAGTGGAGAGTATTACTGCATAACAATGCCTCTACATCACCGGAGCAATACACAGTGAGTCGCAAGGGATGAAAGGTGTTATAGGTCTTCCTGACTGCCTCACTGGTGGCTACTAACCCTCTCTCAACATCAGGCAGAACTATTTCTGTAACAGAAAAAGACCCTGACAAGTAGGACACAATTTTACCATCATCCTGATAGATCACAGCTGCCCACGTGTGATGTCCGTGAAAGCTAATGAGAAACATCTCCTTTGAATAGTCAGGGAGACAGAGACTTGGTGTGTGTGATACATCAGTCAAAAGAGATTGAAGCAAAATCTGGTCAGGAGCTGACAGGCTGATAACAGTCGACCCCTTAGCCCCCCCTTTTAAATATTTGCGAAAGGAATGTGTGCGTTGACTGTGACCTGGGATCCAATTACGACAGAAGTTTATCATGCCGAGCAGAGATCGCAATTGCTTTACAGTGGTAGGCATCTGTAATTGCAAGCAGTGTTGTTTAGTTTTCTCTGTCAGACACAGCATTCCATCTCCTACTAGGAACCCTAGAAAAGTGACTTCAGTTTGGCAGATCTGTGCCTTGGCCATATTAATCTGGTAACCACTTTCCAAAAGATAACAAACAAGTTTATCTGTGAGGGCCAGGTTTGCTGCAGCCTCAGCTGTGGAAAGCAGTAAGTCATCTACATACTGTAACAAAGACACATTGCTGGGCAACTCTGCCCTGAATGATTGCAAATCAGCAACTAGTGCTTGAGAAAATATGGAGGGACTTTCCACGTATCCTTGGGGTAACCTGGTCCACTGATAATGCTGACCCTCAAAAATAAATGCCAGAAACTGCCTGGATGTGGGTTCGACTTCTATCCCAAAAAAGGCATGGGAAAGGTCCAGAACAGTATGATACTTGTACAGAGTAGCTGTTGTCAGCAATGTGGCAGGGTTTGAGACTACTGGAAACTGTGGTTCAATAACACTGTTAAGTGCACGTAAGTCATGAACTATTCTCCACTTCCCATTAGGCTTTTTCACAGGGAATAGTGGGGTGTTATATGGGGAGTTACTGAGTTCAATGATTCCGTGCTGTAACAGTTCCTGAATCTCCTGGCGAGATCCCTGCAGGGCCTCCGGTTGGAGAGGATACTGCGGAATCTTTGGTAGTTTACAGCCAGGCTTAATATGAATGGTTACAGGCAGATGTGATTTAACTCGGCCATAAGGGCTGAGGAGCAGTGACCGCTCAGGACCTTTTTCTCCCGGCAGACCATAGGTGAATTCAACCTGTAATTTCACCAATAAGTCCCTACCCATCAAATTTACTGGGCAATATGGGGCAAACAGAAAAGAATGAGAAATCTGCTGATCTCCTATTCTTAAACAAATGGGTGTAGTTAGGTAAGATGTAAGGGGTCTACCATCAAAACCAGTGGTAGTCATTTTCTTTCTACTAAGCTGGCATCTCTGTGGTAAAGTAGTTAATACAGAGGAAGTGGCTCCTGTATCAAGTAACATTTCTGTGGGCTCATCATTAAGATATACTGTGATCAGAGGTTCCTGATATGTGAGCCTTGCCTGTAAGATATAGATTCCCAGTCATTGTTGGGGTGGGGGTCCAGAATCCCGGGGAGGTGTCCACAAGGGAAAACGCCTCCTGTCAAAATTCTCATTTCTGCGCTGAGCATGGCATGAGCGCTGAAAATGACCGTAACCACCACAGTTCCAACACTGTGGGGCAGGAGTACGGTTATTTTGATGGTAAGAGGGACCTCGACGCTGTGGCTGAGGTTAACGGGGTCATTGGGCTCCGTTATAGTAAATGCGCTCCTTATCTCTATCCCATACCTCATCACGGGGATCTGGAACATCATCCTCATAAGGATCCAGATATTCCATGTCATCAATTTTCTCCTGCTGTTCCCTAATTTTCTGTTTTAGCTGTCTAATAAGTTCATTATTAGATTTATCAAGATGTAATTTGGTGGTGGATTGGGGATCTTTACTTTCTTGTAACCCTTTAAGTTGAAGGTGTAACAAGCGTGCTTGGGCCTGTTTCAAATCCTTCTCAGGTTTCAAAGTGTCCTCCTCTAAAGATCGAATATAATGCAAAATATGGGCCTGTTGTTTAGGCCATGGCTCAGACTCCAAGGCTACTATAGACTTTAATTTTGCAGTTACGGATGGGGGTAATGTATTACACAAAGTCTGGAAAAATACAGGTCTCATACAAACATCATCGTATGGTACCCCCATTTGTGCTTCCCATAAATCTTGAAATCGTACGAGGTATGCACTGATATCCTCACCTATTTGGAATCTCATAGTAGTGAGAGGAGCCAAACTGCGCTGAGTAGGGTACATTTCCCTGAGGGAGTTCCAAATACGAGGACAAAACTCGTTGAAGGAAGAACCATCATAAGTGTTAACTGTGACCTTCACCTGGCCTAAATCGGCATTGGCGAACACTTGATTTGTCGCACTATTTCCCAGAATTTTGGCCAATAAAGCTTTGATATCTCCCAAAGCCAAATGATATCCAGCCGTAATTCTTTCAAATTTTTGAATCCATGTCTCTCCCCCTCTACTAAGTGGAGGGAGACTACTGGCTATATTAGTCATATCAGTAAAACTCCATGGGATATATTTAGATTTTCCTTCATTTGTGTAGATTACTGGAAACAGAAGCTGTTTATTAGCGTCCTGATTCTCATACTTCTCCCAAACCCTCAGACCTGCCTCCATATAGACAGAATCCCAGTTAGGGTCTCCCGCTCCTCCACGAATGCAGAGTCGGGCGGTGTTAAGGTGTACAGTTTCTAGTGATCCATTAGGGGGCCACTGTAACATCTGGGGCTGGTTGGCTCTTGTCCAACCGTACATGTTGGAGGACCATCGGTAAACATAGTAACCATTTCCATCCTCCTGCTCTGTAATAAAAGTAAGGATACATGGTTGCGGAGCTCGGGGAGTTTTACCACCTTGCACAACTCCACAAACCAGTGTAAGTTCACTTTTTTGCTCTTCATCATCTACTACCTCATCTACCTTCTCCTGTTCTTCCTCTTCTATAATCTGCTTAAGACGTTTTTCCCTATCTGCTAGGTCTAACTCCCATCTTTTAAGATTCTCAGTAATTTTAACCTCAGATAGTTTTAAAGCTTGAGCCTGACTTTCTAAATCTTCATGTTCTGCTGTTAATTGCTGTTTCAACTCTTCTAATCTTGCCTGTGCCTCAGCATATGCACTGGGATCTGGGGCAGGGGTGGCTTTTAAGTTAACATGACCCTCAATCTTTGCCCAAGCTCCCTCAGTGTCCAAGAGTTTATGCAGGACCTGTTCTGGGGGTATAGAGGCTGCTGGGTGAGAAGTCGGTTCTGACTTGGGCTGGAAAACAGGATCAGAATAGCCTATGGCTGCCATAGCTTTACTTTCGGCTGCCCAATAAGAAGGTGGGGGTACAGGGGCAGATGGCGAAAGCTCTGGACCAGCCTGCATCCACAGGGAAATATGTCGCAAATGTTCCAATTGGGTTTTGCCACATTTGTTAAATAAAATATGATCCCTAATTTTGGTCAAAATGAGCGGATCAAACGACCCCCCTGCTGGCCAGGCAAGAGAGGGTGTTTTCTTCGTCCATTTTTCCCATTGTTTAGAACAATTTTTTATTGAAGCCTCCAATAGGGGGTTCTGTTTAACAAGGCTATCTATGGGGCTAGGACCGGGCTCAGTTCCTTTCTCATTATTTTCTTCCTGTTTAGATTTTCTTTTAAACATTTCCCTAGCTGTCCCTTCTCTATAGTCTATGTAGACCTGGTGTTTTCACTGTTCAGGGACAGGGGCAATTAACTTCGCCTTTTACCAATAGCAAATTGAACCTCTTTATATACAGAGGCGCGCGTAATTTCGCTTTTAGGTGGCAATCCAAACCTCGTAATTAACAGAGGAGCGAAAATTACGGATCCAGGACTCATACACACATACACCTCTTGTGCTTTGTCTAAACCCAGTCAATCCCCTCGCGGGGGTATGAAAACATGGATAAAGACACACATTCGCTTCGTATTAATAATAATACGTACAGTCTCAAGCGTACATCAATCAATCCCGGAAAGACAGAGACCTAATGTCTGGGCAAAACTTTCAAACTTTCTTTCCCTAACATTACAACTAAATACAAAGACATTCTAACAATTTGCTACATAACAAAACATTAAGCACATAAAATACATATGCATATGTGTAAATTTGGTACTCACCCACCAATCGAACCTGGGTAAATCTTCCGTCTTTGTTTGTAGACAGGAAAAACAAAACTCACCCGCTGGAGTCATCCTAGGGTATCAAAATCTCTCTCGACGTCACTCAGAGCGGTATTCCCATCTTCTGTACCAGCAGAAGGAATCCTCTTCTCCTAATGAGAAGGTATTCTCATCCCCTGTTTCTCCTTTCAAACAGGAGGTATCCTCTCTGACAAAAATACAGTCAGAGGAATCCTTGGGCAATTTAGAAAAATTTATGAGTGTCTAAACTCAGTTTAGATGTCCCCGTACGGGCCACCAATTTGTAGGCCGGGTCCACCTACAAAGTCTCCCCAATTACCAATAAACAGTTCAGACAGCAAGTTGCTCAGCTACAAAGAAACTTTTTTTATTTGGCACAGCAAACAAATGGTTATAGATGCAGATAGCAAGTGCCTGTCTGAGGGACAGTGGGGCAGACTTCTCTCTGCAAGGGGAGAAAAGAACTGCCCCCAGACCCTCTAAAATTGCTGTCTTAGATATATACCTCTCTGCTTCAAATTCTAAATAGTTTCAGCAAATGCAAAACTCTTTCCCAGGGCCTTCTATGGTTATGTAGCTGGATCTGCTGATCAAGGTTTGCCTAACTATGCAATCAATCATAGCCCTCTGCCTCCTCCTGTGTTTTTTCCATCTGCTGGCACCAATTGAAACCTTCAGGGCAAGAGCATTAGTTGAATTCCTGGCTTGACCTGTTTGAACCTAGGCTTATATCCTTGGACACTTCTGTCCAAAGTATAGCTTTTTTAGGCTTTATAACAGTAGTAAGCTGCATGTGCTCTTTTCCTGTTGCCCACCTGTTTGTGCCAACCATATGTTGCTGTGTCTGTTTCAAACAGGCCAGAGTGCAGTTATAAGGCAGACATATATGCAATCATAAGGCAAACATATAAAGCAGATCTGAGCTGATTATCCCTTTATTCCAATTATCCCTTCAGTCCGGACCATAAATAGGACTATCAGCATTATGCTCGTCTGTCTGAAAGCTTGAAGACATTGTCTAAATCACCTTCATGACTATTTTGAGACTGAGAAAAGGCTGCTTCTTGAAAAAAGTCTGAAGAGAAGCTCCACTACACAGAAAATTGTGAGCTCTACCCATATGAGTTGAGAATCTTCCAGGGAAAGGCCTTCAACATCCAGGCACCAGCGGCATAAATTCCACCCATGTAGCCACTGCAGTGCAGGGGGGACCCAAGGAAGAAGGGGGCCCACTTGCAGTTGTTCCTATATCTTCTGAAATGGGCTTCCCCCACTATGAGGGCACTTTCAAAACTGTTACCTGGGGGCCCATAATTTGAACTTCTGCCGCTGCCAGGCGCAGTGACTTTCATGGGATTATTTTAACAGCACTGTTCACAATTTGGACGTCGGCCAACGGGCATGCAGACGATCAAATCACAGAGACATCTCTGGAGACAACTTAGAAGCCACAGCGTGAGGACGTCTATGTCTGAAAAGGGGTGTGGCAGAGGTATGATCGGGGCATTCCTAAGAGCCTGTACGTCCCTGCCTGATCTCAGAAATGCCCTGGATGTCCTGAATCATGTCTAAAGTTACCCCTACTCCAGGCATGAGCAGGCATCTGAAAAGTGCTCATTTTGTCAGGCAAATGTCTGGAAGGTGTGGAGAAGGAGCTACACTAACACCCCCTGTATTTTACACTATATCAACAAACACTGACAGGAAATGAGGGCTCATGTTTTCACTTTGCTATGCCGCTGGTTATCCCCTTATTGTAGATTGCCTGAGATGGATGTTGCCAACCCAGGCGCCCCTACCGGAGATGCCTATGTGGCCGCCCATGTGCATGTTCAAGTCGGGGATATCTATGTTCCTGAAATCAGCCAGAGACATAGACATCCCTGGCATTTTTCTGCATATCCTGTCCTGGATGTCCTTTCTAAAATCCTCCTCCAAGAGTCCAGCCACCCAGATATTTATAAAGTAGAACATATACCCCCTGAGGTTGCCTGATTTACAGCACAACCACTTCTGGTGCGCCTGTAAAAGCCTGGTTTCTTCAGCCTCTTCTAAAGTGCTCAAGAAGCACAAACATATCAGCACTATATCTCCTCAAGACAAGAGGAAATGCTTGAACTCCCTTTCTCCACAAGAACCACAGTGCAGCTCACTTACATCCTGCGCAAACTTTCACAACATGATGAAAGAGCTGTTCATCCCACCTCTGCACAACTTTCTGCACAGCAGCCCATTTCTTCTACTCCGGTGATTACTGTGGTTGATGAATCCTCATCCTCTGTGACTCTGCCACTTCTGGAGCAGCCTCATTCTTTGCTTCAAAAGATGTTCAATGAATTAGTAAATGGCTATTGAAAAGTTTTACCCACCTCAGTGCTCTGGCTGCTTATCACGCTCTACTGGATAACCCTCCTGCATCTCATTGTCATATTATTGTTCACTTCAGAAGTGTCCTGTGCCTTGGGACCTTAATCTGGTGTTAACTTCACTTATGAAGCCTCCCTTTGAACCATTGAATTCAACTATTCTTAAGTTCCTTGCTTGGAAGGTACTCTTCCTAGTAACAGTTACTCCGACTAGGGGGTCAATGACCTTCAGGCACTGGTGATCTACGAACCATACACTCAATTTCGTCATCACAAGGTGTTTGTCCCTGTGCATCCTAAGTTTTTATCTAAGGTGGTGACTGCTTTTCATGTAAACAAAGAAATAGTACTTCCCACGTTTTCTCCAAAACCACATTCAAATCCACTCAATAAGGTTGGGATCTCGCCTACTACCTTAAAAGAACTGAATCAGTTAGGAAGTCTACATAACTTTTCATCTCCTTTGATCCCAAAAAACCTGGCATAACAGTCAGAAAAAATAATTTAGCAAATTGGCTGGTGTCATGTATCCATTTCTAATATGAACATGAGAATGGTCTTCTCGGCTCCGAAGTGAAATCTCAACAGATTAGAGTGACAGTAGTGCTCCTAAGGACTGCCTCGCTAGACACGATCTTCAAAGCAGGTACATGGTCCTCCTTTTATACTTTTCCTTGGAGTACTCTCTGGACCAAGCCTCAGTAAGGGACAGTGCCTTACTGGTCAGTGTCTCCCTCCGAACCGACAACTCTCACACCTTAATGTGGGCTGCTCTTAAGACTAAGACAATATGAAAGTAATCAGCAGCCCTTAGCTGCTGCTCTTTACTACCTTTCCTCTCTTATCTCTCCCTACACCCCTCCTCATGAACTCTACTCATCAGGCAAATCCTTTCTGTCTGTGCCCTTCTCTTCCATTGCCAATTCCAGACTTCGTTCATTCCACCTTGCTGTACCATATGCTTGGAAAAAGACTGCCTGAGTCAGTATGTTGGGCTCCATCTCTGGCTCTATTCAAATCCAGGCTAAAAGCCCACCTCTGAAGCTGCTTTTGGATCCTGATCCTTTCTTGTTCATCACCCATGTGTTAACACTATCTTTTGTGTTTGTCTTGCATAGGTTGTAAGCTCTATCGAGCAGGTACTGTCTCTCATTTATACTGTATATGTACAGTTCTGCGTTCACCTTATAGCACTATACAAATTATTTGTAGCAGTACTAGTAGTAATAAGCTGGGAATCACCCACTTATATGACTGACTGAATCCTGCTAATCCATGGTAAAAGCAATGTTGCTCACCTATAGTGGGCGTTGTCTATAGATGGCAAGATTGATAAGGCACACAATCTCTCCTATATTCTTGAGCTTGAAATTAGCTGGTGAGACCACTGTGTGTGAGAAGGGCCGAGCATGCTCAGAACTTTATGCTATGTTCTAAGCTAGGGGACAGCAGTTCTGTTCCAGCGCAGGTGGAAGATGCCACTCACTTGTGTGACTTATCAATCCTTCTGTCTACAGAAAACACCTGTTACAGGTGAGCAGAATTCCTGTTTACATTCTACATATATATTTACCACTCCTGCAGCATAAGCTGTGTGCATTTAGTTAATCTATCCACTTAAGTCAGAAGCCATTTGTTCGCATGAATTATTTTGTCCTTTCAATTGTATATGTCATATCTTTTCTTCTCTCTTCTAATAGACACATTCTTTAGCATTGGAGACAGCTGGGGGAGAGGAGAAGATCACTGTCAGTTTGTGGATTCATACATGGATGGAAGAACAGGACCTCCGCTAGATATAGAGTCGCTGCCTCCAATTAAAGGTCAGTACAATAAAAATGCTCATATTTGATTACATGTATTTTGTGAGTCTGATAAATGTAAGTCAAAAATCTCAAGCTGATGTGATAAAAACAACAATATTGTGCCCTCTTTTGTTTTATTTTCATATCATTGGGTGATTGATCCGTCCCAAGTCTTATTTTCTGTAAGCATTATGATAGTTGCCAGCCTTCATATGAAATATGGTACCTGATAATGACCTTTGCCAGAAAAATGGTAATTCAGCTAATCCAGCGTTCCCAACCTGCATGTTGTCTATGAGACTATTACAGAGGGTCCATGGGACACAGAAAAGACAAAGAGAGAGAATCTGATAGGGATTAGTGGGGGGAGGGGGAAGAGAGGCGTGACTGGAGGGAAATGGCTGGGAGGAGGGAAAGAAAAAGAGACCGAGACTGGTGAGAAATGGCTGAAGGGAGAGAGAGAGACTGGTGACGACAGAAGGAGACAGGGAGATAAAGGGGGCTAGTGGAGACAAGCTTAGTGCTGTGGAGAGGGGTCCGGGAAGAGTGGTAGGGATGAATTGAGGATTCCTGAATTTTTGAGATTAATAAGGGGTCCAGATAAACAAAAAGGCTGGGAACTTCTAAACTAATCTGTTGGGTAAAGCAATAAGATTACTTCTCTGTTTTTAGTTCTTTTTTTTTAATTGTAAGGGACTTAAATTTCTAAGATGCATGCAATGTTTGCTGTGCTAACAGACATGAATTCATGTTGACGTGTGACAGGACAGCTAGTTTTCACTCTGCAGTTCCACTCTCCATTCTGTGTGAGATATCATCTCATATCAACAGAGATTATTATCTTTAGCATCTTTAGTTTGAAGACTGACAGTTTTCTCAAGTTCCTTTATACTTTCAGCTCAGTCAGAACTGGCATCTATTGAACTGTGGTACTTCATTTGCAGTTACCTAGGAATCTTTCCCACTTTTTCATATCCCCCTCTCAATTCAAACAAGCCATCACATCAACCATCCTCAGCCAGTGAATACAAACTACAGCTCCTTCTGGAACTTGGTTAATGTGGACCTTATATCTGACTGAAAATCCCTTGCTTACTACCACTCAGCCTTCTCCAGAGGCTATAAAATTTGCCTCTGTCATATTAGGACTGTCCCTCTGGAACTCACTTCCCGCTTCCCTCCACCAAGAACGGTCATATCCCAGATTCAAGTCTCTCCTTAACACTCATCTTTTCTGTGCTGTCTACAACCTCCCCCCCCCCAAACCTTCTCTCTCTCTCTGTCTGACCCCCCTTCTCTCATTTTCTTCCTATCTTTGATGTGACTGTATGCTTTCCTGTCAGAAAATGTAGCTTTTTTCCGTTTCCAGCCTTGGCCACTGCTGCATTTTGCTCTATTGTAAACTGCCCTGATGGTTCTGAAGCTGCAGTAAATCAAGTTCTCCAATAAAGATCACATCCCTGGCCCATTCAGGAAGTGGAGGCCCAGGTCTTTTCCATGGCAATGCAGAGGACTTTCTACTAAGCTATCTGACCAGCTTTATGGCAGCTTTTGAGTTGTAATTGTTCACTTTCATCACCTGAAGGTCAGAACATATGCATACATTATTTTTTATTAGCATTTAGCTCACACCTTTCCAGTGGTAGTTCAAGACAAGTTACATAGCAGGCTTATAATCTAAGTTTATACCTGAAGCAATGGAGGGTTAAGTGATTTGCCCATGGCCACAAGGAGTGACAGTGAGATTCAAGCCCTGGTCTGTCTGGTTACCAGGCTGCTGCTCTAACCACTAGGCTACTCCTCTACTATGCCACATTAATATGGCCTTTACCATTTTAGTTCTACATTTTGAGGAATAACATGGTATTTGTGGTAGTGTGGCGGACCAGACAGCAGTTCAGGGAAAACAAAAGCAGTTTTTATTCTGCCCCAGCTTGGTAAATGTCCACTAAGAAAAATCCAGAACAGACAGTAGTTCAGGGAAAACAAAAGCAGTTTTACTTCTGTGGCAGCTTGTCCACAAGCTCTAGCCCTTCCTCCAGCCCCAGTTAAAGTTCCTACCTCACAACTCCTTTGCATGGCTTGCTTTGGAAGAACTTCTGACTCCTTGGGCCTCTCTCCCTCCTGCAGCCTGCTGGATTCTTAACTTCTCCCTCTGAGCCATGCCGTCCCAGCCCTGAGCTTTTGGCTGCAGACTCTCTTAAAGGGAACTGTTGATAATCCCTTAGGAGAGGGACTGGTAACATTCTATACACTCTATTACAGATTTGTAAATGTAAGAACAGAATAAAGTAGAAGCAATGCCACAGTGGTCTCCAGAGGTCTAGTATGGAGCCTTTTACATTGATCTTCAGAGAGCTGTGGAGGATATCCACTCCCCTCTTAAGTCACCCTACTTCCACCTCCATGTAGTGATGGTTAGTCTCTAAGACAAATCGGACATATGGATTACCAGAGTGTTTGCTGCACATGCCAAATACATTGAAGTCCTGACATTGAGCAACTTGACTTCCCTAAGTGTGTCAAGAAATCATCTTCTGAGTGCCTCCCCTTCGGCATCATCCATGTTAGCACTTACACTGTTCTGACACTTCAAACCCATATCTATACAGTCTAAGATGAGCCAGAATTGAGTGGGTTTGGAGCAGGAAGCAACTATCTTGCCATGCAATATTGTTCAGTCCTGATGACCAAAGAGCTGAGTTTTAGATTGTAGAGGTCTTTGGCTTCAAGGTTAGTGTAGTCACAGACTTCCAAATCAATGTTTTCAGAGTTATGGCCCAAGATGCCTATCAGAAAAGTATCATTCCAGGCATTTGATATACCATTAATTGTCTAAAAGCCATTGAAGTAGTTTACACAGTTCCAAAGGGTTAAGAAGGAGGAAGAGAAAAGGAAGGAATGACGTGGGAAAGAGTCATAGAGGGGGAAAGAGGTTAGGAGGATGGGAGTATAATGACTTTTGATGGTGGAGGGAACAGCAAGGGGGGAAGAATAAGAAGCAGGTGGAGTCCAAGGAGGAAAGAGGATGGAAAGGGTGGGCTAGGAAATCAATTTGAGAGAGTTAGGGAGAAGGTAGACTGGAAAAGATTTTGAGTTACTTTTTAAATTTGGAGAAGGAAAGTTCTTGGTGGAAGACTAGAGGAAGGAAGTTCTAAAGGGAGAGGCCTAGGTAGGAAAAGGGAGAATAATGTGAGACGTCCAGGCAGATTGATGACAGTGGCAGGAGGGAAAGAAGGGAGGTTTGGGAGGACTAGAGGGAGTACAGGGGGTTATAGGGAGAGATCAAGGAAGCAAGGTACATGGGAGTGGAAGGCATAATGAATAAAGGTAAGGAGTTTGAAGTGAAGACATATAAAAATGGGGAGCCAAAGAAGAGTCAATAACAAGGGGGTGATGTGATCAAAACGATGAGCGCCAAAGATGAACAGAATATTGTGGAAGGTCATTATGTAGAGTGTTACATTAATCCAATCTTGAGGGTGAAAGATGCCACCAAATGCTTCAACTGAATGGTAGTAAGCAAGAGATGAACACTGTGGATGCGACACAGCAGCAAATGAGCTTCTAGTGGAAAAACCAATTTAGAGTTTGAAGGTCATAAGAACATAAGATATGCCATACTGGGTCAGACCAAGGTCCATCAAGCCCAGTATTCTGTTTCCAACAGTGGCCAATCTAGGTCATATGTACCTAGCAGTTTCCCCAAGAGACACAAGTTCCACAATGCTTGTACTGGGTCAAGCATTGATATCTTCGGTCCCTTCTTAGTAATGGTTTATGGACCTTTCCTCCAGGAACTTGTCCAAACCTTTTTTAAACCCAGCTACACTAACAGCCTTTACTACATCCTCCGGTAACAAATTCCAGAGTTTGATTACACGTTGAGTGAAAAAATATTTTCTTTTATTAGTCTTAAATAGTTTACCCTGTAGCTTCATTGCATGTCCCCTAGTCTTTCTATATTCTGATAAGGTAAACAATCAATCTACGTTTACCCGTTCCACTCCGTTCATTAATTTATAGACTTCTATCATATCTCCCCTCAACCGTCTCTTTTCCAGGTTAAAGAGCCCTAACCTTTTTAGCCTTTCTTCATAGGAGTATCCTTCCATTCCCTTTACCATTTTGGTGGCTCTTCTCTGTACCTTTTCTAAAATCGCTATATCCTTTTTAAGATACGGCGACCAGAATTGCACACAATATTCAAGGTGCGGTCTCACCATGGAACGATATAGAGGCATTATAATATCTTTTGTTTTATTTTCCATTCCTTTCCTTATCATACCTAGCATTCTATTTGCTCTCTTGGCCGCCGCTGCACACTGGGCCGAGGGTTTTAACATGGTATCCACAATGACGCCTAAATCTTTTTCCTGGGTGGTGGTTCCTAATGTGGAACCTTGCATCGTGTAACCATAGTTTGGGTTGTTCATCCCTAGGTGCATAACCTTGCACTTGTCCACATTAAATTTCATCTGCCATTTTGATGCCCAGTCTTCCAATTTATCAAGATCCTCTTGCAATTTTTCACAATCCTCTTGGGTTTTAACAACTTTAAATAGTTTTGTGTCATCTGCAAATTTGATAACCTCACTCGTTATTCCACTTTCCAGGTCATTTATGAATATGTCAAAAAGCAGCAGACCCAGCATAGATCCCTGGGGTACACCACTATTCACCTTTCTCCATTGGGAAAATTGGCCATTTAGCCCTACCCTCTGCTTTCTATCTTTTAACCAGTTCCTGATCCACAATAGTACACTGCCTCCTATCCCATGACTCTTTAGTTTTGCCAAAAGTCTCTGATGAGGGACCTTGTCAAAGGCTTTCTGAAAGTCCAGATACACAATATCAACCGACTCACCTTTGTCCACCTGTTTATTCACTCCTTCAAAAAAACATAACAGATTAGTAAGACAAGATCTTCCTTGTCTAAAGCCATGTTGGCTGTCTCCCATTAGGTTGTGACTATCTACATGCTGAGTAATTTTATTCTTTATGATGGTTTCTACCATTTTTCCCGGTACTGAAGTCAGGCTCACCGGTCTGTAGTTTCCCGGATCACCCCTGGAACCCTTTTTAAAAATTGGTGTTTACATTGGCGATCCTCCAATCTTCAGGTATTAGAGATGATTTTAATGATAGTTCACAGATTACTGATAGCAGTTCTGCAATCTCATATTTCAGTTCTTTCAAAACCCTTGGATGTATACCATCCGGCCCAGGTGATTTGCTACTCTTCAGTTTATCTAATAGTTGTAAGACATCTTCCCGATGTATCGATATTTCCTTCAATTCTTCCGCACCTTTAAATATCACTTCAGTCATGGGTAACATCCCTACATCTTCCTCAGTAAAGACCGAAGCAAAGAATTCATTCAGTCTCTCCGCTATTGCCTTGTCGCCTCTTAGTGCTCCTATAACCCCTTTATCATCTAATGGACCAACTGACTCTCTCACAGGTTTTTTGCTACGAATGTACTTGAAAAGGTCTTTATTTCGCGTTTTTGCTTCCGCAGCAAGCTTCTTCTCAAATTCTCTTTGCCTGCCTTATCAATGCCTTGCATTTGACTTGCCAGTGCTTGTGCTGTTTCCAGGTTTCGTCGTTTGGCTCTTTTTTCCATTTCCTGAAAGATGCTTTTTTGGCAACAACAGCCTCTCTGACCTCACTTTTAAACCATGCTGGCAGTTTTTTGGACTTCCTTCCACTTTTCTTAAAGCGTGGAATACAGCTGGTCTGGGCTTCCAAGATAGTATTTTTCAACAACACCCAAGCTTGATGTACGTCTTTAACCTTCGCAACTGCTCCTTTTAGTTTGTTCTTAACTGTTTTCCTCATTTTATCATAGTCTCCCTTTCGAAAGTTAAAAGGTAGTACTGTGGATTTCCTTACTATCCCTCCTCCACTAATTAAATCAAAGGCGATCATGCTATGATCACTATTGCCAAGTGGCACCAACACCCTTATCTCTTGCACTAGATCTGGTGTTCCACTAAGGACTAGGTCTAATATGGCTTCCCCTCTGGTTGGTTCATGAACCATCTGCTCCAAGAAGCAGTCATTTATTTCATCTAGGAACTTTATCTCCCTAGCATGTCCTGACGTGACACTGACCCAGTCGATACCGGGGTAATTGAAATCACCCATTATTATTACTGCGCTGTAACTTTTGTTAGCTTCCTTGATTTCTTTGAGCATTTCATCATCCATTTGGTCATTCTGGCCAGGTGCTCGATAGTACACCCCCACTGCCATCGCCTTCCCCCTTTTATATTGAATTTCAATCCATATAGATTCTACAGCAGATTTTGTTTCCTGCAAAACTTTAATCCTTTCTGAGTCAATGCCCTCTCTAACATAGAGCGCAACCCCTCCACCAATTTGATCAGCTCTATCATTACGATATAGTTTGTACCCAGGTATCACAGTGTCCCACTGGTTGTCCTCCTTCCACCATGTCTCTGATATTCCAATCATATCTAACCTTTCATTTAGTGCTATATATTCTAACTCTCCCATCTTATTCTTTAGACTTCTAGCATTTGCATACAAGCATTTTAGAGAATGTATTTTATTCATGTTAATTTGGCTATTGTTAGACATGGGTAAATTGGGATATTTAAGCTCTGTCTGCTCCATACTTGAGGGCATTTGGGCTACTTTACTCTTTTGTGGAACCTCTCTGCTTTTGGTAGTATCCTTCAAGGATACATTCTTCCGAACCATCCGCTCTTGGGCGACTGTCGGCTTTCCCCTAATATCTAGTTTAAAAGCTGCTCTATCTCCTTTTTAAAGGTTAATGCCAGCAGCCTTGTTCCATCCCGGTTAAGGTGAAGCCCATCCCTTCGGAAGAGCCCCTCCTTTCCCCAGAATGTTCCCCAGTTCCTAACAAATCCAAAACCCTCATCTCTGCACCATTGTCTCATCCAGTGGTGATGCCTAGAATTTTAACAAAGTCACCAAAAGAGAGGAGAGAGGAAGCAAGAATAGGTGAATGAAGAGCTCAGTGCAGGCCAGGAGAGGGGAAGCAAATATTCCAAAGAGGAATATTCTACTAATCACCCATGAGGACCATCTTCACTACAGGCCAGAATATCTCTTTCCTAGAACCTTTTCTTCCAGGATTTTGCACAAAGAATGGCTGCAAGTTTGAGGTATCCTTGGCTTCTCCACATCCCTTAATATTCATGTGGACTTGGTGGCAGTGCCTCTGCTGCCTATTTTCCAGGATGACCAGAGAAGTATGTGGGAGACCTCACACACCGTATGTCCACTTTATAAGAAGATAGGCATAAAATATCATGTCTAGGCAGCTGAGGGAGTGAGTAAGACATGGGGAGGGGTGCACCTGCTCCTGGTGGGTGCACCCCTAAACAAAGACATGAGAAGGGGTGCACCTACTCCCAGCACCCCTAAACAAAGACATGGGAAGGGGTGCACCTACTCCCTAAAGACATCGGAAGGGGTGCACCTACTCCTGTCATATTGCTGGGCAGACTAGATGGACCATACTGGTCTTTATCTGCTGTCAATTACTATGTTACTATGTTATAACTACCACACTAGACTATGGCAGTTAAACTCACTCTAAAAAGAACCAAGAAGTCAAAGACCCATGCCTGCTGGACATAACCTTCGAATTCCGGATCTTTCTGACATTTAAAAAAAAACCATTATAAAAATACTACAGTCCATCTGTGATAAGGAAAGCTCCTCCCAGTCAGGAACAGCCCAAATGGAGAGAAAATAGCCAGAGGCATAGAATCTGGCTGTCCCTCTGGCAGATCCCTTGGACAAAATAACACTTCAGTCAAAGGGATTCATAGAACAAGTTCTGTTTCCTTTGTGTATTTTTATGAATGAATTTTTGTTTTCTACTCTTCTCTGTTTTTGCAGGTTATCATCGACAGTATCGTCAGCAACCTGTGATGTTTGGTCACATAGGCTATGGGTCCCCTTTCTACTATGTGGGCTGGTATGAATGCGGTGTACCTATTCCAGGAAAATGGTAAACCCTTCATGGCTAACCCAATGAACAGCCTACTGATTCCACATCCAAGACCAGGCTTTTTTTATGTACTTGCATAGGAGAACCTGAGCACTTTTATCAGTAAAAGAAAAGGAAATGTAAATAAATCTACATACTTCAAGAGACTTAACACCACATCAATCAGCTGTGTCACCAAAATCGCTGGTGCTTGATTGCTCTGCTTGGGAGTGGGCAGAAGATTTCATTGTACTGTCTGTCTTTTCTCTACATCACCCTGAAAGGAGACATGTTTGAAGTGGGTGCAACTTATGCTTACTAAACTTTCTAGGCACGACGACTGAGAGAATTATTATCACTTGCAAAAATGACCTAAGCATGCTATGCTTGCTTGCTTGAATGCTAAACCCTTTCCATTATCATATTTTTGTGATGGAATCTTTCATCATAATCACTGACAAAGAGTGTCTGTTGTAGAGTTTTGCTGCGCAATCGTGTGCAGTTACTACCCACCAACCACCAGCGGAATATCATATTCTACTCACCCTATAGACACCCACTCCAAGACTTAATGCCTAATTTTAGTGCAAACTTGCCATCATTCTGTCCACCAGACAGCCACTAAATGGTGCTGAGATTACTTGTTTACTAAATATATTCTGTATGTTTATTTTTCTAATGGGTATAGTTGCAGCGTAAGTGTCTGGACTGCCTCTTACTTGTTGTAAAATGTGCAACATGTGCCGGGACTATGCCCAGTGTGTTCACTCTGGACAGACTGGTTTTTTTTCTTATGATCGCCTGTGACCAATGGTAATTATAACTGTGCTGAAGCAATTCTGTTATTCAGCAAATTAATAAAACAGGTTTCGTAGGAAACAGAGAAAGTGATTGCATTTGTTTACGTGAATTCATTTTATGCACAGCCAACAATTCCAAAGCGTGCCGAAGTCTAAATTAAAGTCTGTTGAATACTCTTCTCAAATTTGATCTGTTTGTGCTTGGTCCCACCTCATTTTCTTTATTATAATTTATTCCATGAGTTTTTGTTCTCTTTGGTTTGCAGTTTCACAAGTAAGTTAATACAGTGCTTATGGGAACGTATAGCTTCCTTTTGTGACAAACCAGAAACCACCAGGAGTCCATGCAAGCAAAATGCTCATAACACATTGATTCTCAATAGACAATTATGTAGTAATAGATCCATCTACTCAGGGGTGGATTGCAGCATGATACTGCCCCTGGGGAATGTTTTTCTATACCAACCCATCTCTCTCAGCTCCTGTCACCAACACCAGCCTGAATGATCCCTGAGGCCCAGCTTGCAGCTTACAAGTCCAAAAATAAGTGTGGTGCGTCTGAGCTGACCCAGAGCACTAGACCTTGCCACGCTCCTGCTCTTTCCATCAGCACAGACTTCCTGTATGAATAGGAAGTCTGTGCCAATGGAGGGGAACGGATTCACGGAAGGATCTTGGACGCTATGGCGGCTTAGACAACCCTTGCTTATTTTTTATTTTCATCATCTTCTGCAGCAGCACAACAGTTGTGTGCATGCTGCTGGTGCTCCCCGGTCCAACACCCTGCAGCACTTGGCCCCACCAAGCCATGCCCGACTGTCCAGTAAGGCAACCTGTCCTTGCATCTGCTCAAGAAGAAGGGGATATTCTCAGGGCAGATCATTTGCAGTTATTCTACTGAAAGCAGAACAGTAACTTTTTTGATAGCGTGTCATTAAGAGGTGTGACAATTCTCGTCACATGAGCATCCAGATACAAAGGTTCTTAAATTGTGTCTCAACAAGTGCACGGAACACTTATTTAAGCTCTGCTTTTTTCTGAGAAAGGTATGTATCTAATGAAGGACCCTCTACTGTTCAAACATTTTGCCTTGCTGTGATAGTGTCTTGCCAACTATTTTGATTTTCTTCTAAGGATCAATGTACAGCATAACGTGCTAAAAGCGTTAGGTTCTCTGAAGATATGTAGAAATATGCAGGGAACTCCATGAAAAGTAATAATACTTCCTATGGCACCAGCAGATTGTCCAGAGAATCTTGAAAGTTTTTACTATCGTACACTAACTGTAAATCTTTTTTTTTTCAAAAAGAAAAGTATGATATGAAATAAAATGTGCAAGTGCAAAACTGGATAGTAGAAATACTACAAAACAACCAACCAACCTAAATTTCCACTACTTTTATGTTCTGGCTCAGTCAATCAATACAGCTGTTAAAGGATGAAAAAAGACCTCAGAGCTGTACCATTCAGGTGGTGCTCTCCACAAGCCTGACAATACAAAGGCAGACTGTGATGGCTGAAAAATGAAAATTGGATTGCTCAATGACTTGGTCCGAGGTGTGGAGCTTTGTACAGCATTGTGAAACGATCGCCTTTGTTGGTTGAATGTTCACAGACTTGTGCAGAGTGCCACATGGAGGTTTTGTGAAAGTTGACTACTGATACATTGCTAAGCATATTTTTGACTTTTATGATTTTACAGCAAGGAATTGTTAAAGGAGGATTTTCTACATTTTGTTGAGAAAGAAGATTTGGTCTGTAACGATTAAAATGAGCCAGTTGCCAAGTGAGTACATACAGTACTTGTATGGTGTAGTTCTGGGGTCTTTTTTCCTTCTGTAAAAGTCGTATTGATCGATACAATAACAACAGCAATGAGTGTCACTTAGCAACAATGAAGACCGAACACAGTTTAGGTCAACTATCCAGAAGGTCGCCATGAGTCGACACCGACTCGACGGCATTTAACAACAACAAAAGTCATATTGCTTGATCAAGTGACTTAAAAGTACTCATTATTTTTAGTGGAAATTTTGGTTGTTCATGTTAATGAAATGAAATATGCCTATTTGAGGTTTGATCCCAGTGTTGGAAAAGCAGCAGAAACTATCGCCTTTGTACATCCTCAGTATAACAAAACATGGAGCTAGAAGCCAGTTTTGGGGCTGTAACATAATCATCAGGGCAGGTTTTAAAAAAGACTTTTCTTTTAACTCAGAAGCACAGCATGAGAGTCAGTCTTTGAGAAATTAGACCCTTTCAATGCAGTTTAATGTTGAATATCTGAATTCCCTATAGATTCTTTATAAATCAAGAATAGTCCATAGAGTCTTCAGACAATCCTATTTTTTAGGCAAGTTTTGCAGTAAGCGATAGCGCCTCATAGGTTATCAGTATGCCCATCCTTACGCATATTTGTACATGTACAGCAGGACAAACAGTGGCAGACTGAAATGAGGAGCAAAAAGCTAGGAGCCCATGCCCCACCACTTAAAGAGGACTAAACAGCGGCTGTGGCAGACCCAGAGAAATATCTTCTCAACCACCATCCTCTTCCCTATAGGCAGAAAACCTACTAAAGTCTAAGCCGGCCCAGTGCCTGATGGCAGCAAGAGTGCCAAGAACAGTCTTTGTAGATGCATGGAGCTGCCAGCTCCCATTCCTTTGGCAAGCCCTGCCTGCCTCTGGCTTATGTACAGGAAGAGGGGCTTGGTAGAGGAGCATGAACTAATGGCACCGTGTATCTAAACAGACTACTACTTCCGCCATCACCGGGCTCTAGACTGGCCCTGGCTTTGATAAGTTTCTAAAGAGAAAAGGGAAATAGGCCGTTGTGCCACACTAGGTATGCACTTTACAGCTTGTTAGCATTAAGAAAACTAAATTATCCTGATAATCTGGAGTCCAGTGTGAAGAACTCATCAACCTCATTAAATTCGCATACAGTATATGACTATTACCTGTAAGATACAACTCAAAAAAGTAATTGTAATTTATAGGGAAAGTCAATAATGATTGAAAAAAGAGCTTTTATTTTTTATAGCAATATGGGAGTTAACCTTTAATTGTTGATTTTCAAATATTTTGCTTTTAAGGTGCCTATTATATGGTTTTTCAAATATACAGACTGTTTTTCCAAATAAAATATATTATATTCTAATTTTTTATTGTATCATGTCTGGTTCTGTGAATCATCTAATTTGAAAGTTAAGTTTCCATATTGTGTGAGGAGATCATCATACTGTAAGAGTAGAATCACGCATGATTTTAGTTGGTGCTGAACTATGTGCCAGAGCTTTACTATTGGGAAGAAAGTCAAATTGGACAATAAATGAGCAAGAGGCTTTCATGTAAAGCAGGGGTTCTCAACCCAGTTCTTGAGACACACCAGCCAGTCAGGTTTTCAGAATATCCACAATGAATATGTATGAGAGAGATTTCTGTGCACTACTCACCGTATGCAAATATGTTGTTGTTGCTGTTGTTAAGTGCCATCAAGTTGAGAGCAACTCATGGCAACCCTGTAGATAGTTGTCCTAAACAGTTTTTGGTTTTCAGTCAGACGGCTAATTGTTGATAGAGTGGCATCCATAGCTGATGTTATTGTATCAATTCATCAATATGCTGGTCTTCTTCTTCTTTTACATTGACCTTAAACTTTGCCAAACCTGATGTTTTTCTCTAATGATCTTTCTCTTCACATTATGTGCCCAAACTATAAAATCAGTGTTGTCATTTGAGCTTCTAAAGAAAGTTTTGGTTTGATCTCCTTTAGCAGTGACTGGTTTGTTCTTCGGGCAGTCCACGGTGTATACACAATATTCTTCACCAGCACCATAATTCAAAGGCATCGATTTTCTTTCTGGTTTTCTTCATCACTGTCCATATTTTGCATCCATCTGATATTACTGAAAATACCATGGCTTAGACAAGTTGAATCTTTGTATGCAGAGATTCATCCCTGCACTTGTAAAGTTTGTCTAGGTCCTCCTTAGATATTCTACTAAGAGCAATGCATCATCAGATTTCTTGACTGCTTGTCATTTCTTTAGGAATTTTGATCTTGATAACTTTCAGCCAGTAACGTGGTATCATCAGCATAATGAAGGCTGTTGATGAGTCTTCCACCAATAATAAATAAATAATAATAATAATAAATAAATAAATAAATGTCCCCATCTTGATTGTTTTCATATATTATGTTTCTGTGATTTGTTCTGCATATAAATTGAGCAGGTATGGGGAAAGTATGCCGCCTTGCCATACACCTTTGTTCATTTTAAACTATTCATGATCAGTGAAAAGGTTACATTGAGAATTATCAAGTATTTTGGTATACCCATGCTTCAAAATGTGGCTCAGATTTTTTTATGATTTAAACAAAGGTCTTGCTGTAGTCAATAAAAACATATAGATATCCTTTTGGTATTTATTTATTTTATTTATTTATTTATTTAGACAGTTTTGTATACCGCCTTATCCTTCAATCAAAGCGGTCACAACACAATTGGGGGATACATTTAACACGCGGGGATATGAGACACATACACTAATACTTACAGGGAACATGGGCAATGGAGGGTTAAGTGGCTTGCCCAAGACCACAAGGAGCATCTGTGGGACTAGAAACCCCAGTCCTTCCGGCCCAAGGTTGCTGTCCTCTAGTGGGATTTGAACCCCCGACCTTCCGGCCTGAAGTACCTTGCCCCAACCACTAGGCTACTCCTCCCTCTTATTCTTTTGTTTTTTCAAGGAGCCATCTCACATTTGCAGTGATGTCTCCTATTCCTTGCCTTTTCATGAATCCTGCTTACACTTCAGGCAATTCTCTTTACAGGTAGTTGTAGTCTCTACTGAATGATCTTGAGTAGAATATTGCTGGTATGTGGAATCAGAGTGATTGATCTTTTCCAGTCAGTTGGCCATGATGCTGTCTTCCAAATTTCCTAGCAAAGTCTTGTAAGTATTGTAACAGTTGCATCTGATTACTGTAATACTTCAATGGGAATGCCATCAGTGCCCGCTGCTTTGTTCTTTGGTAACACTTTCAATGCTGCTTCAACTTCTTCTTTCCTTGGCAACAGTTCCTGATTGTAAGATACAGATTGAAACAGCTGTTGATTCACTTGATCTTTATGGTATAATGACTTTGTGTATTCTTTCCACCTATTCTTGAGCTTCTCAGCACCATTCAACATGGATCCTTGAGCATCTTTAACATTTCAATCTGAGGCTGGAATTCTCTCTTTAACTCTTGTAGCTTTAGGAAAGTTGATTTTGTTTTTCCTCTAATAGTTGCTGATTCTATTTTCTTGCATGTTCCATTGTAGTGTTTCTCTTTGTCTTATCTTACTGCACATTGGAAATCTCTGTTAAGTTCCATGATTACCCTTCTTTCTCCTCTGGCTTTACCTTCTCTACATTTCTAAGCAATTTTCAGAGTTTCTTCGGTCATCCATTTTGGCCATTTTTCTTTTTCACCTTTCTTTAAGCACAACTTTCTTGGTGTCATCTCACAACTCTTCTGGTGCTCTGTGATTTGTATCCAAAGCAATGAATCAATATTGCAGGCAGTCTTTATAGTCCAGCAGAAGATTTTCAAGAGCATATTTTGCCAGATTCGGGAGTGGCTTGCTCTTTTTCAGCTTTTGCTTGCATTTGCATACTAATAACTGTAGCATAGTCATTTCCAGGTTGCGTCTTTTTGATGTTATTGAGATTTTTCATCATTAACTTCCACAGGTGTAGTTAATTTAATTTTTGTACAATCCATTCGGTGAAGCCCATGTGTATAGTCGCCGCTTGTATTACTGGAAGAATTCTATCAGTCTTTTTCCAGTTTGTTTCTGTTGCCAAGCCCATATTTTCAACCATTTTACCTTCCCAACTTTTGCATGCCTGTTCTGTCAATTTCAGCATGTATTTATTCATAGAACTGATCAACTTCTTCCCCTTTTGCAGCTGTTGTTGGGGTATATACCTGAATAATAGCTGTGTTGATGGGCATTCCTTGTAGACGAATAAAAAGTAAGCATTCACTGATTGCATTGTATTTCATTACAGTTTTTGAAAAATGTTTCTTAATTATAAATGCAACACCATTTGTTCTTCATCTTTCATTTCTAGCATAGTAGACCATGTGATCATCAAATTCAAAGTGCCTGTTGCCAATCCATTTCAATTTGCTGACACCCAACCAGGGGCAACCCAAGGGGAGTGCAGGGCCAGGTGCAAATATTCATTGTGGGGCCTCATTTGCATAAGGAGCACCATTTGCATAAATATTTGCATAATGTTAACTTGCGCTTTTAGTGCCTCTTAATGAGTGTCTGAATAAAGAAAGAGTATCAGATTTCTACATTACTATATTCCAGTGCCAACCACCAGGCCCATTAGGAAATACTATAAACACTGACCGTTTAGAACCCATAGCAAACACACCGTATTATAACAGCACTACCAGGACTCATAGAGCACCAAACCCTACCTATCAAAAAGGCAACACTGCATATATTAAACCAATATGTCTGAGAGAATACCAATACATCTCACTGGGGGAAAGAGAACGAGTGGGACTGTCAAATAGAAACTACATGAACAGAATACCTCAGCTTGGTTACACATGCAGAACATAGACCGTCACCTCACAAAGAACAAGGATCACAATTTAGAAATATGAAGATGATAATTAAATTGGGAACCCCAAAAGCCAAACATAAAATGTACAACAACACTGGAGAAATAAAACTATAAATTAATTTCCTCTTGCACTAAACAAAAACACAAAGATGTTAGCAATACATATTTCCTAGACCTGACATATTCCAGTTAATAAATTCAAAATAAAAAGTATTTTTCTACCTTTTGTTTGGGCATTTTATTTTTCAGTTGCAATTGCTTCAGTCACTTTCTTCTGGTTTCTTCGTGTCTTCTGCGTGCTGTCCATTTGTCCTTTCTTCTCTCTTCTAGATTTTTACCATTCTCCATATCTGCTTTAACATACTGATCTTTCCCCTTTTGATTTTTCCCCATTTCTTTCTTTATTCCTTTATCATTCACTTAAATTTCACCCTTTCATCTTCAATCCCCACTTACTCTCCCAATACCCAGCCATTCGTAGATTTTTCTTTCCTCCCACACAAAATATCTTTTCCCCTATCAATCCTCATTCCCCATCCCCTTCTAGTCCTCCCCAAAATCAGCTCCCTTCTAGTTCTAGACCCACCCAAAATCCGCTCCCTTCTAGTCCCATTCTCCCATGCCCCCACATCAGCCCATTTCAGTCCTATTCCAGCCCCCATCAGCCCATTTGCAGTCCAAGCTCCCCCAGATCAGCCCATTTCCAGTCCTAGACCCCATCAGCTATTTCCAGTCCTATTCCAGCTCCCCATCAGCCCATTTGCAGTCCAAGCTCCCCTCATCAGCCCATTTCCCGTCTTAGCCCTCCCCATCAGCTCATTTCCATTCCTAGCCCCCCATCAGCCCATTTCCAGCCCAAGCTCCGCATCAGCCATTTCCAGTCCTATTCCAGCTCCTCATCAGCCCATTTCCAATCCTAGCCCCATCAGTCATTTCCAGTCCTATTTCAGCTCCCCATCAGCCCATTTCCAGTTGTAGCCCAGCCCCCCATCAGCCATTTCCAGTCCAAGCTTCTGTCCATCAGCCCATTTGCAATCCAAGCTTCCCCCATCATCCCATTTCCAGTCCAAGCTCCCCCATCAGCCAATTTCCAATCCTAGCCCCCCCATCAGTCAATTTCCAGTCCTATTCCAGCTCCCATCAGCCCATTTCCAGTCCTATTCTAGCCCCCATCAGCCCATTTTCAGTCCTATTCTAGCCCCCATCAGCCCATTTTCAGTCCTATTCTAGCCCCCATCAGCCCATTTCCAGTCCAAGCTCCCCCAGATCAGTCCATTTCCAATCCTAGACCCCTATCTGTCATTTCCAGTCCAAGCTCCCCATCAGCCATTTCCAGTCCTATTCCAGCTTCCCATCAACCCATTTGCAGTCCAAGCTCCCCCCATCAACCCATTTCCAGTCTTAGCCCTCCCCATCAGTTCATTTCCAGTCCTAGCCCCCATCAGTCTATTTCCAGTCCTATTCCAGCCCCTCATCAACTCATTTCCAGCCCATGTTCCCCCCGTCATCCAATTTCCAATCCTAGCCCCCCCCCCCCATCGGCCCATTTCTAATCCAAGATCCCCTTCATCAGCCATTTCCAGTCCTATTTCAGCCCCCCATCAGCCCATTTCCAATCCTAACCCCCCATTTGCCCATTTTCAGTCCTATGCTAGACCTCCCCCCACCCCCCCACTGAAGAGCCCTGTGGCCAACTAAGGAGCTTCAGAGGGAGCCAGAGAAGCCTGCACAAGGCCCTGTTTCCCTCTGCACAGCTGCCAGCATAAAGAGTGTTTTCTCTCCTGCTGGTGGCTGTTTCTGTGAAGCAAACTGAATGCCGGGAAGGGTTAAAGGGCATTTCCCAGCACTTGCGCACTTCACAGAACCATCTGTCCTCATAAGGGAAAACACTCCATGCTGGCAGCTGTGTAAAGGGAGCCTGGGCCTTGCATGGGCATCCCCTGCTCCCTCTGAAGCCATCCATTTGTGCGAGAATGAAGTTCACTGTGGGCCCCCTGAAGCTCAGGGCCATGTGCGAACAACATTCTCGCACAATGGACGGGCCGGCCCTGCACCCAACTGATCAATTTGGGCATGTTCTATTTCATTCTTGACCATCTCCAGCTTCCCTTGGCTCATGCTTTGTACATTCCATATCCCAAGATGTAAGACATTTTTGCAGCTTCTGACTCTCATTTCATGCACGCCTATATCAACAGTCAGACATACCAAGGGCTTTGTTCCAACCATATCATAGATTTTGGCTTTCCTCTGAAGAGTCTTCAGCTGTTCCCCAGTAGCCTGTTGAGTGCCTTTGACCTGGGGACTCATATTCCAAGCACCATCTCACAGTTTGTTTTCTTGTGACTATCCATAGGGTTTTCATGGCGAGATACAGAGGTAAATTGCCAGACCTTGCTTCCATGCAGGTATTGCCAGTGTTCTTGCCATTATCAAAGAAATGTGATCCTCCACTGCCAACACTGTCTCGTACTACTGCCGCCCAGACGGGTAGTTTGTCTTAGTCTGGCAACTCAGCTGAGACCTAGATATTTTCGGATACCCTGCCAGTAGTTAAGCTACTGATAATAGCTCTTAGCATCACTGATGCATGTATGCAGCTCTTGCAGTACAATAACCTGCAAACCAAGCAAGGGATGCAAATAAGAAGCATGTTGTCTAAGAACTTAACTTTTCATCAGTAGTTCTCAACCTAGACCTTTAGACATACACAGTCCATCAGTCAGGTTTTCAGCATATCCACAATGACATGCAAATATATGTCATACTACTACTACTACTACTGAGCATTTGTATAGTGCTACAAGTCATACGCAGCGCTGCACAGACACATAAGAGACAGTCCAAGCTCATCAGAGCTTACAATCTAGTCAAGACAGACAACACAGAAGGTGTAGGCAGGGATAAAACAAGGGGGGAAAGAAAAAGGCGATCAGGTGAGTCAAGATCCAAAAGCAGCAGCAAAGAGGTGAGTTTTCAGCCTGGATTTGAAGAGGGTTAGAGAAGGTGCCTGGCGTACAAACACAGGTAGTTTGTTCCAGGCGTAAGGTGCAGCAAGGTGAAAGGAGCAAAGTCTGGAGTTAGCAATAGAAGAGAAGGGCACAGATAGAAGCAATTTTCTAGAAGAGCAGAGTTCCAGAGGGGGGTTGTAAGGAGAGATAAGAGAAGAAAGGTAGTGAGGAGCCGCAGAGTGAATGCATTTATAGGTCAGCAGGAGAAGTTTGAACTGGATGCGGAAACGGATAGGGAGCCAATGAAGTGACTTGAGAAGAGGAGTAATATGGGCATGATGAGGCTGGCGGAAGATTAACCGCGCAGCAGAGTGTTGAACAGATTGAAGGGGAGAGAGATGATTCAAAGGGAGACCAGCAAGGAGTAGGTTACAGTAGTCAAGACGGGAGGTGATTAAGGAGTGGATAAGCATTTTAGTACTATGTTCAGAAAGGAAAAGGCGGATTTTGCTGATGTTATAGAGAAAGAAACGGCAGGTCTTAGCTATCAGATGGATATGTGTGGAAAAAGAGAGAGAGGAGTCAAAGACAACCCCAAGATTGCAGGCCGAGGAAACAGGAAGGAGTACAGAGTTATCCACAGAGACTGAGAAAGGAGGAAGAGGAGGGGAGGTTTTAGGGAGAAAGATAAGAAGTTCAGTCTTGGCCATGTTCAATTTCAAGTGGCAGTGAAACATCCAGGCATCAATGTCAGAAAGGCAGGCAGAGATCCGGTTCTGGATTGCCGGAGAGATTTCAGGCGTAGAGAGGTAGATCTGGGAGTCATCAACATATAGATGGTACTGAAAGCCATGGGAAGAGATAAGCGCACCAAGCAACTGGGTATATAGAGAGAAAAGGAGCGGACCCAAGACAGATCCTTGGGGTACACCAACTGGGAGCGGGATAGCAGAGGAGGAGGAGCCACCAGAACACACACTGAAAGAGTGATGGGAGAGATAGGAGGAGACCAGGATAGTACAGAGCCCTTAAAACCAAGTGAGGGCAGGGTATCAAGGAGAAGGTTGTGGTCAACAGTGTCAAAAGCAGCAGAGAGGTCAAGAAGGATGATGACAGAGTAAAGGCCCTTGGATTTTGCCAGGAATAAGTCACTGGAGACTTTGGCAAGAGCCATTTCAGTAGAGTGTAAAGGACGAAAGCCAGTCTGTAAAGGATCCAGGAGGGCATGAGAGGAGAGGAAGTCGAGGCAGCGGCGGTGAACCACACTTTCAAGTAGTTTAGAAATGAAGGGAAGGAGGGAGATGGGTTGATAATTAAAAGGACAGGTGGGATCAACTGAGAGTTTCTTGAGGAGAGGTGTGACCACATCATGCTTGAAGTCTGCAGGGACTGTTGCAGTGGAGAGCAATAGGTTGAGAATATGAGAGATGGAAGGGACAACGGTGGAGGAGATGGGGCTTAGGAGGTGAGTGGGGATAGGATCAGAGGAGCATGTGGTGAGTTTGGAGGAAGAAAGTAGGTGTGCAGTTTCCTCTTCAGGGATCACAGGAAAGGAAGAGAGGGTAGCAGAGGTAGGGGGAGAAGTTGGGAATGAAGAGGGGGAGGAGGGGAAGTAGCTGACTTTGTGGGGAATTAGAGGGTGATCTTGTGGATTTTATCGTGGAAATAGTCATCCAGGGTTTAGGCTGAAAGGGAGGGAGGGATCAGAGGCGGAGGCACTTTGAGGAGAGAGCTGAGAGTAGTAAAGAGACGGCGAGGATCAGAGGCAAGTGAGTTAGTCAGATGGGCATAATAGTCTTGTTTGACAAGAGCTATGGCTGACTGGAAAGAGACCAGCATGAATTTGAAGTGTAGAATGTCTGCTAGGGAGCGGGATTTGAGCCAAGCACGCTCAGCAGAACTGGCACAGGAACGTAAATAGCGGGTAGTGGATGAAAGCCAGGGCTGGGGTGCAGAACGTCTCACAGGACGTGGCATTGGCGGAGCGAGAGCATCCAGAGCAGATGAGAGTGCAGCATTATAGGAAGTTACTGCCTCGTCAACAGACTTAGATGACATAGTGGAAGAAAGGGATGAAGAAATAGTGGAAGAGAGAACCAAGGGATCCATAGCATGAAGATTTCTAAATAGGTTTGAGGAGACAGGACAAGTTTGAGGCAGCAGGTGATGAAGACTAAAGCTTAAAAGGTGATGGTCAGATAAGGGAAGAACTGAGCTACAGAGGTTCGAGGGTAAGCAACTAGAGAAAAATACCAGGTCAAGGCAGTGGCCATGCTGGTGACTGGGGTTAGTGGAACAAAGTTGGAGGTCAAACGAGGAGGTAAGGGAGAGGAGCTTCAAAGCATAAGGATCAGAGGGGTTATTGACATGAATGTTAAAAATCTCCAAGAATAAGAGTGGGGGAAGAGGAATCCAGAAAGAAGGAAAGCCAGTCAGAAAGGTAGAAGGAAAGCCAGTGAGAAAGGTAGAAGCAGACTTGTCAGGAGGTCGATAAATAACAGCTACCCGGAGAGGAAGTGGAGTGAAAAGGCGGAAGGAGTGGACTTCAAAAGAGAGAAAGGAGTGAGACTGAGGCAGCAACAGGGATTGGAATTGGCAGGAGGGAGAAAGTAGAAGCCCGATACCACCACCACGGCCAGTGAGACGAGGTGTGTGGGAGAACTGATAGCCCCCATGACAGAGAGCAGCAATAGATGCAGTATCATCTGGGAGGAGTCAGGTCTTAGTTAGAGCAAGACGATGTAGAGCATTAGAGATAAAGAGATCATGAGTAAAAGCAAGTTTATTAGAGACAGAGTGTGCGTTCCACAAGGCACATGAGAAAGGGAGAGTGGAGGGGGAAAGAGAGGGATATGAATAAGATTAGACATGTTGCATGCAAATCTCTTCTCAGAGTGAGACAAAAGTCTAGGGGGGCCAGGATTGGGGTTGATATCTCTGGATGAGAGAAGGAGAAGGAATAGCAGAGTATGGGGTAGAGAGGAGACAGTATGGCAGAAACGAGGGTGAGGTTGCCTTAGAGAGAGAGGAGATGGTTGAATGAGAGGGAGAAAGCGATGAAGCTCAAGAACGGATGATCGGGTAGAAGACAGAATGGAGGGGTAAGTGAGGATGGTAAAGGGGAGATAAGGAGGGGAGGAGTGAGGGTGTTGGTAAGAGGGGAGACAGGGAGTATGAAAAGATGAAAAATGTAATGCATATCTATTGTGGATATGCTGAAAATCTGACTAGCTAGGTATCTCTGATGGAATGGGTTGAGAACTACTGATGTAAAGTTAGGTGTTTTCTTAGACAACATTCTCCTTTGGGCACTTCTTCAGGCGCCTCCTTCAGGCATCTTTGCTAGAGGTTTATCATCTGTCCTTTTCTTATTTTTGCTGCAAATGTCTTGTTATATTGTTCTTCCTGTTGCTCTTCTAATTATTGTATACTGGGGTAGGAGGCCCATTGCTGTGAGCCCTATCACCTCACTATTTCAGCACACAAGGCCAATTGCAGACTATCAGAGTGCTTCCTAGTCCCTATTATTCAACCTGTGTCTCGGGTCATGACTTTGTTCATCTCCTGTGCTAGTCCATTTAACTAATCTACAAGAAGGTCTTTTTAACTGTTGTTTTGTTAGAGGCACTTTCTCCAAATGGGTTAGATTTGCGCATACTGTACCATGACAGTCATGAACCTCACTTCTAAGCCAGGGTATGTGGAGTATGATCTCAGTTTTTCAAATTTACTGCTAATGCTCCTTCTGGAGTTCATAAGATGCAACATGTATGGGTACTTTGTCAAGATGTGCTTGGAAATTCTTTATCAATGCTGTAGCTCCCAGTACAATGGGAAATATTTCTGTATCTTTTTGCCACATTTTCTTGGTCACTGACTGCAGGAGCTTCTGGGTCGCCAGGAGTCAGGACTGACTCGAAGGCACACATTGCATTTTTGACTGCATTTCTAGGTACTTCAGGATTTTCTGCCTTTCCACACGATTCACAGAATAATCACTTGGAACCGACATCTTTATTATTATCAATGCCGTTCTGGTGTTTTTCTCCTTTACCACTATGTCAGGTTTCCTGACATCCAGTTTGTTATCCAGCAGAATGAGAATCTCCCAGTTGATCATAACCTCTTCATTCTTTATAATATTCTTAGGGTCATGATCCCAGTGCTTTTCAGGGACAGTGATGTAGTAGTGTTTACAGAGTTTTTCCAAATTTTGAGTGTGCTACTTGGTTGTGCTTTCTGTATGGAAATTTTCTGTCATCAGAACTTCAACTTCACAGCCAGCTATGAGGTGAGTCATTGTTTCCAGATCTTCTTACAGAATCAATATATGCCTGTGTTGCCAGTTTTTTCAATGCTCACTGTAAACCATCTCATCCATACGCGTAATCCACTGTCCTGGATTGCAACTATCAATCTCTTATCCTTCGGTTTCAGTTCACGTCTCCTTAACCATTCATGTATCTGTGATTGACAAAGGGTTCCAGGAATGTAACTTTGTTAGCTATAAGAATATTTTAATCTGCCACTTGATTATTCATAAACATCTGCAGTATTTCTTTCTCATGGAGACTTAGCTGAGGGAAGCTAAGGCCTCTTATTTAAATTTGGCCTGTCCTCCCTCTGCCTCTTTTATTTCAAATGACAAAATTGCCAGACAGGGAGGCGGGGAAGCAAGTTTTTACCATCTACATTTGAAGGCGTATGAGATTCCCTACCTCTGCTTCGCTATTCAGAAGCTATTATACTCTAATTTGACAACCCTGCTAGGGCTTGTAGTCACTCTCTGTTCTTCAGGTTTATTTTTCTCCACCTCCCTTGTCTAGAGCTATGGAAGAACATCAGTCCATGGTTTTTGAGGTATATTCTTTAACTCAGAACCTGATTATTCTTGGGGATTTAAACATTCATGCAGATGTTCCTACCAATACACAAGTCTGATTTCCTCAATTTTATGGACAAAATTGGCCTGTCCCAACATGTCCACTTCCCCACTCATGTTGCAGACCATACTATAGGTCTGTTTTTTCACCTGACTCTTCCCCCTTTCATTCTTTCACACTTTATAAATGGGATTTTTTTCTTGGTCTGACCACTCTCTTTTCTTTTTGAAGGTTATTTGTCTTGCAGCCTTACACTCTCTCTCTTCTCAGAAGTAGAAGTTTGCCTTTCAGAATCTTAAAAATCTAGATATCAGCTGCTTGCAGAAATCTGGTGGCTCCTTCCCCCTGAATTTTGAAAGAGCTCTCACTTGAACAAGTTGATTGCTGAAAGAGCACACTCAGCCCTATGCTCAGTTTAGCATCTTCCCTTCAGGAGACTCTGATCTGCCCCGCTCATACTCACCCTTGGTATCACTCGGGTCTTTCTCTACTCAAGAAGTAATATTGTCCAGCTGAACAGAATGGCAGAAGACCAGGACACTTGCTTATCTGTCACATTGTAAGGAGCGACTTCATAGTTATAAGTCAGAAGCACATTGTATGAAAACCATTTATTTTTCAACCCTGATTTGCTCCATCCCAATTAATTGTTAGGTATTATTTCCAAGCTTTGCAAGTCTCCTTGCTCGCTGGCATCATTAAATCATCTGTCTTTATCAGCTGATCAATTTGTTGATGCCTTTCATTCAAGATTATATCAATTAGAAAGCACCTGGTCCCTCTGAACCCTCCCCCAGGAAACATCACATCTCTTCTTCCTGATTGTTCTCTTTTCTATGAATACTAGCGTTCTTGGTACCTGGCACTAACAAAATCTCTTTCCTCTGTGAGTTCTGCTACATTATCATTAAATGCACGTCCCACTAGTTTTGTGAAGGGCTCTCAGCTTGGTCTGTTTTCTTTCATTCAGGCTATAGTTACTGTCAGTCTTACTCAAAGTCACATTCCTTCCTGCTGGAAGGTGCTAAAAATCTGCCCCCTTTTGAAAAGGGTACTCTTAACCCCCCTGATCCAAGCAATTACTGCCCAACTTATAGAAGGTAGTATTTCAACAGCTTACTGATTACTCAGAAAAAAACACATTCTCCTCCAGTTCAGTTCCAGTTTGGGTCCAGGTCAAATCATAGCACCAAAACTGCTTTAGCTTTCCATAGCAAAAAGAATCAGATTGAAAGCTGATACTGGTAGGGATATCATTTTTGGTAGCTCAAAACCTTAATGCTGCCTTTGATCTGGTCAAACATGAGTACCTGATTTTTAGTTTGATTTAAGCAAACATTTCTATTCCACTTAATCAAAAAGCTCAAGGAGCTTTGCAATAATTAAAGGAGATATTAGATAGTCAAGTAAATAGGATAATCACCATAACATAAAATGATAATCTAAAAACCTGTTCTCTTACTTAAAGAAAATTGATATAGCTGGGAATATTCTTGACTGGTTCAAGTTTTCTAAATGAATGATACTTCGAAGTTGACTTAAACTCTCGATGTTCTAGTCCTAGGCCTGTTGTCTGTGGGGTTTCCCAAGGTTCTCTCTCATCTAGCAGATGACAGATGTGCATTATCATGCAGCAGACTTCTGGAGCTGGTTTGAATGTGACTTCTAGCCCCATTTGAAGAACTGCTCACCCAAATGAGTCTGGGCAGCCAGGGGATTCCAGAGTCTTCTGCCTGGCCCTTGGAGGGAATATCTGGAGGTCTAAGTCCTTTTCCTCTCTTTCTTTTCTCTCTTTCCTTTTAAAATAGATAATAGGGGAAAGCAGACAGTTTTTAAACTAGATAATAGGGGAAAGCCGACAGTCGCCCAAGAGCGGATGGTTCGGAAGAATGTATCCTTGAAGGATACTACCAAAAGCAGAGAGGTTCCAAAAAAGAGTAAAGTAGCCCAAATGCCCTCGAGTATGGAGCAGACAGAGCTTAAAGATCCCAAATTACCCATGTCTACCAATAGCCAAATTTATATGAATAAAATACAGTCTCTAAAATGCTTGTATGCAAATGCTAGAAATCTAAAAAATAAGATGGGAGAGTTAGAATATATAGCACTAAATGAGAGGTTAGATATCATTGGAATATCAGAGACATGGTGGAAGGAGGACAACCAGTGGGACACTGTGATACCTGGGTACAAACTATATCGTAATGATAGAGCTGATCAAATTGGTGGAGGGGTTGCACTCTATGTTAGAGAGGGCATTGAGTCAGAAAGGATTAAAGTTTTGCAGGAAACAAAATTTGCTGTAGAATCTCTATGGATTGAAATTCCATGTAAAAAGGGGAAGGTGATGGCAGTGGGGGTGTACTATCGACCGCCTGGCCAAAATGAACAAATGGATGATGAAATGCTCAAAGAAATCAAGGAAGCTAACAAAAGTTACAGCGCAGTAATAATAATGGGTGATTTCAATTACCCCGGTATCGACTGGGTCAGTGTCACGGCAGGACATGCTAGGGAGATAAAGTTCCTAGATGAAATAAATGACTGCTTCTTGCAGCAGCTGGTTCATGAACTGACCAGAAGGGAAGCCATATTAGACCTAGTCCTTAGTGGAACACCAGATCTAGTGCAAGAGATAAGGGTGCTGGGGCCACTTGGCAATAGTGATCATAGCATAATCGCCTTTGATTTAATTAGTGGAGGAGGGATAGTAAGGAAATCCACAGTACTACCTTTTAACTTTCAAAAGGGAGACTATGATAAAATGAGGAAAATAGTAAAGAAAAAACTAAAAGGAGCAGTTGCAAAGGTTAAAGACTTACATCAAGCTTGGGTGTTGTTGAAAAATACAATCTTGGAAGCCCAGACCAGCCGTATTCCACGCTTTAAGAAAAGTGGAAGGAAGTCCAAAAAACTGCCAGCATGGTTTAAAAGTGAGGTCAGAGAGGCTGTTGTTGCCAAAAAAGCATCTTTCAGGAAATGGAAAAAAGAGCCAAATGACGAAACCTGGAAACAGCACAAGCACTGGCAAGTCAAATGCAAGAGGATTATGGAAAATTGCAAGAGGATCTTGATAAATTGGAAGACTGGGCATCAAAATGGCAGATGAAATTTATTGTAGACACGTGCAAAGTTATGCACCTAGGGAAGAACAACCCAAACTATGTTTACACGATGCAAGGTTCCGCATTAGGAACCACCACCCAGGAAAAAGCTTTAGACATCATTGTGGATAACATATTAAAACCCTCAGCCCAGTGTGCAGCGGCGGCCAAGAGAGCAAATAGAATGCTAGGTATCATAAGGAAAGGAATGGAAAGTAAATCAAAACATATTATAATGCCTCTATATCGTTCCATGGTGAGACCGCACCTTGAATATTGTGTGCAATTCTGGTCGCCGTATCTTAAAAAGGATATAGCGTTATTAGAAAAGGTTCAGAGAAGAGCCACCAAAATGGTAAAAGGGATGGAAGGATACCCCTGTGAAGAAAGGCTAAAAAGGTTAGGGCTCTTTAACCTGGAAAAGAGACGTCTGAGGGGAGATATGATAGAAGTCGATAAATTAATGAACGGAGTGGAACGGGTAAACGTAGATCGATTGTTTACGTTATCAGAACATAGAAAGACTAGGGGACATGCAATGAAGCTACAGGGTAAACTATTTAAGACTAATAAAAGAAAATATTTTTTCACTCAACGTGTAATCAAACTCTGGAATTTGTTACCGAAGGATGTGGTAAAGGCTGTTAGTCTTGCTGGGTTTAAAAAAGGCTTGGACAAGTTCCTGGAGGAAAGGTCCATAAACCATTATTAAGAAGGGACCTAGGATATCAATGATTGACCCAGTACAAGCATTATGGAACCTGTCTCTTTTGGGGAAGCTCCTTATTCAACAGTCCGGTATTTCCTCCTATTTTTACGCTGACAATATTCTTCTCATTCATCACACCAGCTCTGTTTCCACAGATCTCTCTGCTCTGAATGCCTGCCTTGACCTTGTTGCCTCCTGGTTCTCCGATAATTTCCTCTGTGTCAATCCTTCTAAGTCCTCGGCTATCTGGTTCTTCTTCATTACTCCTCCTCCCACCCTAGCTCCCATGATGTCCTCCCTTCCCATCCCTGTCGTTCCTTCTCTTCGCTATCTTGGTGTTGTCCTTGACTCCTCCCTGTCCTTCCATCCCCATATTTCTTCCCTTGTTCGCAGTTGTTTCTTTCATCTCTGCTGCATGATCTCTCTGGTCCTTCCTCTCTGCAAATTCCCTCACCACCTTAGTCCACTCCTTGGTGATTTCCCGTTTGGATTATTGCAACTCGATCTTCTCTGGCCTCCCCTCTTATCAACGCCGTCGTCTTCAACTCATTCAAAACACTGCCGCCCGCTTGGTCACCTTTTCTTCTTCTTTTGACCACATTACCCCTTGTCTTCTCTCTCTTCACTGGCTTCCCGTTAAATACCGGTTTGTTTACAAACACCTCATCACCATTCACAAGGTTCTTCATACAGGTATCCTTTGGTATCTATCTGACCTTATCTACCACCAGCTTGTCCCCTGTCTCCTTCGTTCCTCCCATAGCAATCGCCTCTTTCTTCCCTCCCCGTCTCAGGCTCATCTCGAACTCACCCATCACGCCGCCTTCTTTTTTCTGGGTCCTACTCTATGGAACTCCCACCCACTCCGCACTGAGTCTTTGTTTCCACATTTCAAAGCTCTTCTCAAAACCCATCTCTTCTCACAGGCTTTTGATCTCCCGGCACCCCCGTGACAATTGTAACGGTCCCGTTACCATATAACTCCTCCCCCTTAGTGTTCTGTCTATGTAGCCATGCCTTTCTATCTTTCTCTATCTTTCTATCTGTATCTCTCTATTGCTTTCCTGTCAATTGAATGGCGTTCTTTTCTTTCTTTAATTTTCTGGCAGCCTGCTTTTATTTTTCTGTACACTGCTCTGATACCCCGGTTTGGGCGGTATATCAAGCCTTGCAAATAAATAAATAAATAAATAAGTACGTATGACCTAGATTGGCCACAGTTGGAAACAGGATACTGGGCTTGATGGACTAATACTGTAGGAGATACAATGTTGTGAGTCTCAGGAGGCATCATGTCAGATGCTGTTTAGTCTTATATTTCAAGATTTGCAAGTTTATACCAATTCGACAGTGATCAAGACAGGACAAGTGGTTTTCCCACACGGGTAACGCACCTAGGGTGCATTATTTCTACCATTTCCCCTGAAGAAAGAGTTTGCCGAAACGCATTGGGGTTTAATAAAGCACCTGTGTTCATCACTCACTCTTGCTCCTTGTGTATCCCCAAATGCATGACCCTACATCTTTTAGCATTAAATCTCAGCTGTCAAATTCTAAACCATTCTTTAAGCTTAGCTAGATTCCTCCTCATGTTATCTACACCTTCCTGGTGTCTATTCGGTTGCAGATTTTGGTATCATCCGCAAAGAGGCAAACCTTACCTGACAGCCCTTCCGCAATATCACTAACAAAGATGTTAAAAAGAATCGGCCAAGGACAGATCCCTACAGCACTCCACTGGTAACCTCTTTCTCCTCAGCCTGAACTCCATTTACCTGTGCCCTTTGTCACCTTGCACTCAACCAATTTCTAACCCAAGCAGTAACTTTAGGGTCCATCCCTAGAGTGCTGTTTGTTTATAAGTCACCTGTGTGGAACGGTGTCAAAGGCATTACTCAAATCTAAATACATCATCTCTAGGGCTCTCCTGACAAGACCTGCCCCTTGTGAATCCGTGCTGCCTCAGATTCGATAATCTGTTAGACTCCAGAAACCTCAATATTTTCTCTTTCAGCAGGGTTTCCAATAATTTACTCACCACTGAGATTAAACTAACCGGTCTGTAGTTTTCAACCACATCCTTACTTCCGCTTTTGTGTAAAGGGATCGCATGTGCCTCTTTCCAGTCCTCTGGCACCACCCCCGACTCCAAAGAGGCATTGAAAAGGTCAGTGAGTGATGCTGCTAGAACGTCCCCAAGTTCCTTCAGTATTCTCGGGTGTGTCCCATCTGGTCCCATCGCTTTGTCCACTTTTAGTTTAGCTAGTTCCTCATGAACACAGTCTTCTGAAAATCGTTTGAGATGCCCCTTGCTTTTGTTCCTGTTTGTGAGTGTTTTCTCAGGTCCTGCTATCGGCCCTTCATCTGTGAACACAGGACAGAAATATTTGTTTAAGCAATTCTGCTTTATCCTCATCAGCTTCTACATATTCTTCCCCTTCACCCTTGAGTCTGACAATACTACTTTTGCCCTTCCTCTTCTCATTAACATATCTGAAGAATGTCTTATCCCCCCATTTTATTGCATTGGCTATTTCCTTTTTGTATCTTTGCTTTCTTGACTACTTTGCCATCCTCTCTAAGTTTTTCCAAATATTGACGCCTGTCTTCCTCTCTCTGTGATCTCTTGTATTTCATGAAGGCCTCCCTCTTTTTCTTCACCTTTTCAGCTACTTCTTTTGAGAACCATAGCAGCCTCCTAGAGGTCTATAAATTAATGAATGGAGTGGAATGGGTAAACGTAGATAAATTGTTTACATCATCAGAATATAAAAGGACTAGGGGACATGCAATGAAGCTACAGGGTGACCTATTTAAGAGTAATAAGAGAAAATATTTTTTCATTCAACGTGTAATCAAACTCTAGAATTTGTTACCGGAGGATGTAGTAAGAGCTGTTAGTGTAGCTGGGTTAAAAAAAAGGTTTGGACAAGTTCCTGGAGGAAAGGTCCATAAACCATTATTAAAAGGGACCCAGGATATCAATGCTTGACCCAGTACAAGCACTGAGGAACCTGTGTCTTTTGGAGAAACTGCTAGGTACTTATGACCTAGATTGGCCACTGTTGGAAACAGAATACTGGTCTTGATGGACCTTGGTCTGACCCAGTATGGCATATCTTATGTTCTTATGTTCTCATGTTCTCCTTCTCCTTTTACCTTTATTTACCATTCTAGCAAAAAGGTTGGTTGCCTTTAAAATATCCCCTTTCAGTTTTATTCACAGTTTTTCTACATTCCCCAGCTGTTCCTATCCTGCTACTGACTCCTTGAGGTATTGTCCCATCTTGGCAAAGTTCGTTTTCCTAAAGTCTAAGACCCTTGCTTTTGAATGGATTTTAACAGCCCTAATCCTAATGTTGAACCACACCATCTGGTGATCACTGGATGGAGATCATCTCCCACTATAACATCAGAAACACTTTCCCCATTGGTAAGCACGAAGTCCAGTATGGCCCCTTCACATATGGGTTCTGTTTTCAGTTGCCTGAATTGTTCTTCCTGTAAAAAATTCAGGATCTCCTTGCTTCTAGATGACACTGCAGCAGGGTTGCACCAATCAACATCTGGCATATTGAAATCCCCTATCTGTAGCACTTCCCCTTTCCTGGCAATGCTACATATGTCTTCTATTATATCTCCATCCACTTCTCCCTGCGAGGGAGGTCCTGTATATCACACCAGTGCAAATGGATTTTCCTTTCCCTCTTTCTAGTTTAACCCACAGTGCCTCCTCTCTCCCTTTTATGCCCTGCATTTCCAGAGCTTTAATATTATTTTTTACATATAATGCCACTCCTCCTCCCCTTCTTCCTCCCCTGTCCTTTCTGAATAAAGTATAGGCCAGTATAATTACATCCCAGTCATTGTTGTCCGTGAACCATGTGTCTGTAATGCCACTAAATCCAAGTCAGCCTCTCCCATTAAAGCCTCAACATCTGGGATCTTATTTTCCATGATGTGGGCATTTATAGACACTGCTTTCCAGATGTTGCCCCTTTTATCTATTTCTATAAAGGTATTTAATGTTTCACTTACCTGGGGGCTTTCACTTACCTGGGAGCTTTCTTTACCCATCCCCAACTAATCTAGTTTAGAGCCCTCTTCAGTAGGTTAGCCAGTCTGCTACTGAAAACATGTCGACCCTTCTTGGACAGATAGATGCCATCTCTGCTCTGCAGCGCTTGGAACATCATCCCATGGTCCAGGAAACCAAAACACCCTCAATGACTCCACGCAGCCATACATTTATCCCAAGGATGCAAGCTTATCTGCCTTGGCCTTTACCCTCAACAGGAGGTATTGAAGAGACCACCACCCGCGCCCCTATCTGCTTCACTCTCTGTCCCAGAGCCATGAAGTCACTCTTGATACACTCCGAGGGATACCTGACAGTATCATTTGTGCCGACATGGATAGCAATATTGGGTAATAGTCAGTAGGCTTAATGAGTCTCAGCAAACTTTCTGTAACATCTTGGATTTTGGCACGTGGCAGAGAACATTCCATCTGGATATCAAGTCTGGTTGGCAGATGGATGCCTCAGTACCCCTCAGAAGAGAGTCATCAATCACCATTACCCTTTGCTTCCTAGTTAGATGCAAGGGAGTAATAAGATGAATAAGCTCACTACATCTGCTGAATACCAACGCTCAAATCAATCCACCGTCAGAAGAGCTCCAATATTCGCTATGGAACTCTGTACCTGAACATATGAGATCCACAAAGGACATCAAGGACTTCTGCAAGATGTTAAAAACGCTTCTGTTCTCTGAACACTAGGATCTTCCCAATGCCCATAGCCAACTACTGTCAAGCAGCCCCCTTTAATCCCCCTCATCCTCCCTCCTAAATTATGTCTAAACTATCAATGTAAACCACTTTGATTGAAGGAAAAGGTGGTATATAAAACTGGATTAAATAAATAAATTAAATTAAATTAATAAGGCAGGAAAAAGAGAATTTGAAAAGAAACTTGCTGTGGAAGCAAAAACTCATAATAAAACCTTTTTCAAGTACATTCATGTTTAAAAAACCTTTGAGAGTCAGTTGGACCATTAGATGATAGAAAGGTAAAAGGAGCACTAAGGCCATAGCAGAGAAAATGAATGAATTCTTTGCTTCGGTCTTTACTGAAGAAAAGGTAGGGAAGTTACCCATGCCAAAAATGATAGTTAAAGGTGATGTATTGATGGATGGAACTGAAATAAATCTCAATAAACCTGGAAGATCTAATACAGCAATTTGCTAACCTAAATCACCAGGACTGGCTTTACTAGAGGTACGTCTTGTCAGACAAACCTGATTGTTTTCTTTGACTGGTGACCAGGGAAATGGATCAAGTTAGAGCGCTAGATGTGATATACTGAAACTTCTCCAATGTTTTTTACACTGTTCCTCCTCATAAGAAGATAAGAGCATAAGATATGACATACGGGGTCAACCCAAAGATCCATCAAGCGTAGTATCCTGTTTCCAGCAGTGGCCAATAAGGTCACAAGTACCTGCCAGGTTCCCAAAATGTAGACTGATTCCATGCTGCTTATTCAAGGGGTAGATTATAAAATACTGTCTTCTGGACTGGTGCAAATGTCTGTGTCTGCAATGTAGACATGCTGTTAGACCGTTTATGCTAGTTTTTTATAAAGATGCGTGGGGTACCTAGTTGTCTTTATAAAATAGGCCTAATATGGGTGTCTTAAAATGCACTTTAACTAAGCATGTCCTTCTAAACTTATTCTTGTAGACTAGGGTAATTTTATAATACAACTCCTAGGTTAAATGAGTAAGCAGTCACCTAGTTTTAGCCTATTTTATACAATAGTAGCACAAATCTTGCAGCAGTCACGGCTAGACAGAAGCCATAGACATTATGCCTGCTTGTGTGGAAGTGTAAAAGTAGGCACCTAAAGTAGATGAGTATACACATAGATTAGCGTCTTTTATAATTAATGTGTTTACTTCATGTTTCTGCCTATGTTCCGCCCGCATTCCCAGCAACAACTGCAACTTTTTGTAGCAGGCATAAAAGTGCACCAATACTTTTATGCCTGCTACAATTTTATAAGCACCATTTTAAACACATATATTGTCACAAACAAGCACTAAATTGACTTTATAAAATTGCCTCTAAAGGCTTGAGAGAAGAGTCTGGTTTTCACCGGCTTCCTGATGCAGAGAGAGACTTGAATTAAGCAAAGTCTTTCTGGGAGTGTGGTCCAGGGTATGGTAGCTACACTTGATCTCCTTTGGTGAGGATAGAGAGGTAGCGATGTCCTTTAAGAAGATCTTAGATGCCTCACTGGCATATAGAGGGTCATTTAATATACTTATTAATTCACCTTCTGCAAAAACACTGAAGTAGTTTCATAATCCATATCATTAAAAAAGAATAATGTATAACTTATACATCATACAATCATACAATAATGTATAACTTATACATCATACAGTGCAATATATTCAGTAAGTCACCTCTCACTAGGAGACATAAGGGTAGCTCTGGAGGACAAAATAGCAAAATGACCAGTATATGTGGTAAAGCCATAGAAAGGGAAAGTCATTGTTTCAAATCCTTAGATGTGAATAGGCATCCCATTAGGTAAACTCCTCTCTTCCTCTGTACACCTCAGACTCTGGTCTTCAAGGTCCTAAGCTGGGCTCCATAGACTCCTTTTAGATGGTGCTGTAAGATGCACTCATAGAGAAACTCCTCTTTACCATCATCTTCCATGGATCAGCACTTGAATTAAATACTGTCAGCATCTCAGTGCCCTGGACTCAATACCTTTATTCCAACACCTCCATTTCAATATATATATCTCCTAGAGAGAAATATAACAGAGAAAATACTTTCCTCCTCCAAAGAATCAAAATTCAAGAATTCATTTTATCAGATATTCAAAATCACCCTGCCAGGGTGTTCAGGGTGTATCAGAGAGACCAGTCACTGCTGCACAGAGATAAAATTCAGATGCACCTTCTGGATCCAATTCATCTTCCTGAGGGAATCAAAGCTCTGCAGCAGATGTTGCTCCTTTGGGTTCCTTTGCGCTTCATGGCTCAGTTGCTCTCAAACTGCTCTTACTCAGCTCTCCAGCTCAGACACAGGCCAGCCAGCTTTCCTCATTTCCTTTAACACAACTCCTTTTGTTTAAGCCGCTGCCGGGGACCTTCCATCCCACCCCCCGGAGCTCCTGCCCAATCGGGGCAGTGGGAGCCAGTACAACCGCCTCCTTAAAAGCGGCGTCCCTTGCCTTCAAAGGGAGCCGCTGCCGGGGACCTTCCATCCCACCCCCCGGAGCTCCTGCCCAATCGGGGCAGTGGGAGCCAGCACAACCGCCTCCTTAAAAGCGGCGTCCCTTGCGGGCACGCCCACGCCCACGCCCACGCCTGCCCACGCACAGCAACCACCAGACAAAGAACAAACTCAGGAAAACCACCGCGGCAAGCAGCTCAACAAGACAACCACCACTAAACTGGAAAAACCAAAACTCCAACAGCTCCGCGGAAAAGAGAACAATCCACTCCAAAAACCCAGGTACTCTGGTACACCATGCCGCCCTTCCTAACCCCCATCTACTTTCTAACTCCTATCCTAACACTCTACCCCCACCCAACCACACTCATTAATCTTCCCTACGCAGACACACTACCCTGCACAACCTCCACTGCTCAGGCACCTTACCCCCGCCCAACCGCACTCATTGACCCCCTGTACACAGGCACCGCAGCAACTCAACCCACAAACATCCACGGCACCACACACAACCACGCACACACACACCACACTCCACCCCATACCACCAACCCCAAAAGCCACCTGCACCTCTCCATCTCACTCATAAACACACGCTCCGTCAGGAACAAATACCACATGCTCCAAGACCTGATCATATTTGAGAAGATTGACATCCTGTGTATAACAGAAACCTGGCTAACAGAAAACGACACGGTAATAATGAACCAACTGACACCAACCGGATACAGCCTTCAACACTGTTCCCGAACACACGCAAAAGGCGGAGGCGTAGCCATCATTGCAAAGGACGACCTCCACCTACGAATCCACGCCTCTGAAACCTCCAATGAAGCAGACATCCTCACCCTCACCAACAAACACCTCACAATATGCCTGGTCTACCGAATACCCGCCACACACTCCGACCTACCAAGGATACTGCACCTCATCTCTGAAAGCATTGACCCCTCAAAAGATCAAATTATCTTGGGAGACTTCAATCTCCCATCACTCCAAGGCACACAAGCAGAAACCTTTGTCAACGCCATGACAGCAATGGACCTGACACAGATCATAAACGAACCAACGCACGAAAAAGGAAACACACTGGACCTCATATTTCTGAACTCCCAAACAGCCTCCTCATGCAGCAGTCCAACAATCTCACCAGTACCATGGTCAGACCACTATATCATCAACATATCCCACGCATACCAACCAAACAGTAACAGAGGAAACATACAACACACACGGAGATTCAAAGCATTCAGCAAAGAAGACTTCCTAATCCTAACCCTACCTAACCTACTTACGAATTCCAACAACCTTGATGACCTGATAAACAACTGGAACACCACAATCTCCTCAGCATCCAGCGCAACTAGAAACAAAACCAGTACTAGACCCATCTCCTCAAAGGCCTGCTGGTTCACCCCTGGCCTCCGGAAACTAAAAACCAAACTTAGAAGAGCAGAAAGGAAATGGAGGAAAACCAAAAATGAAATGGACAAAACGCAATACCTCTACGAACTCACTACATACCACTCGGAGACCGACAACACAAAGAGAAACTACCACACCAAAATCATCGCGACAGCTGTAAACAAACCTCGAGAACTCTTCCAAATTGCCAAAAAACTAACAAAAGCACCGAGCACTTCCGATCAACTCCCAGATATCCCCCCGGATCTCCTCGCCCGACAATACAAACAACTTCAACAACCTCAACAGTCACACCACCGTGCAGAAACCACAGAGACAAATCCTTGCACCATCATAAACACAGACTGCAATACGTTCGATACAACCTCAAAAGAAGAGATATCTTCCACCATCTCCTGTCTGAACACCACTACCTCCCTGCTAGACCCCTGCCCTACGGACTGGATAAAGAAAACCAAGGAAGACCTAAGTGCTCCATTAACCCACATCATAAACGAATCCTTTAAACAAGGATACATGCCGGATGCCCTCAAGACAACAATCATTCGACCAACCATGAAAAAAAACAACCTGGACCCCCTGGACCCCACCTCCTACAGACCAGTTGCGAGCCTCCCCCTTACCGCCAAGATAATAGAAAAGGTAGTACAACACCAGCTTCAAGATCATCTGGACATCAACGACATACTAGACCCGCAGCAACACGGATTCCGGCCACTACATGGAGTCGAGACCCTCATGACCATTCTAATGAACACCCTCATCATAGGAACCCAAGAGAAACAATCTGGATACATTCTGATCTTCCTAGATATATCAGCGGCCTTTGACACAATCTCCCACGAAATCCTCATACACAGACTCCAATCAATCAGAATCAAAGACACTGTACTCCAATGGTTCAGATCCTATTTAACCAACAGACAGCAACAGATCCGCACCTTCATGACAACCTCGCCCCCCTACCAGCAACATCAAGGAGTACCCCAAGGATCCACCCTATCAGCCATGCTGTTCAATATATATCTCCATCCACTATGCTCAATCATACGCACCCACAACATCAATTTCCACATATACACCGACGACATAATGCTCTACGCACCGATCACAACCACCAACCCAACAAATGACCAACTATCAGCCTGCTTCACCGATGTGGCCAACTGGCTACAAGAGAACAACCTATCCATTAACATAAAGAAAACTGAAGCCCTTATAGTGACAAAAGAACCAAAATTCAAACCACCTACCCACCTCAACATGGGAACCACGCAAATTCCAATCCAGCCTCAAATAAGGTATCTAGGCGTTATCATTGACCAAGCTCTCACCTTTAAACATCAAATCAACAAGACCGCCGGGACGATATTCCACAAAGCTAAAACTGTACAACGCCTCCGACCCCTCCTAGAACCTCACGACTTCAGGACAGTAATGCCAGCAGTGACACTCCCTCATCTGGACTTCTGCAACATAATCTACCATGGACTTCCCGCCTCACAAACCAACCCCCTCCGAACTGCCTTAAATACTACAGCAAGGATTATTCAGAATGCGAAAAAACGGGATCACATCACCCCAATCCTAAGAGACCTTCATATCCTTCCAATTGAAGCAAGAATCAAGTACAAAGCTATCCTTCTCACCCACAAGACTATCCACCAAACACGGAACACCTCACTCCACCCCCTACTGCCTCGCCCATCCCACAGCAGACCAACCAGACAATCCTCCAATAACTCCATCGTCGTCCCCCACAAAAGAACCAAATCCACACAACGGACCTGCAACAGAGCCTTCGAACTTTATGCTCCATCCCTCTGGAACTCTCTGCCAAACCACATCAGGAACAACGCTGACATCACATCATTCAAGAAACAGCTGAAAACAATCCTATTCCGTGAACATCTCTGAACAGAAAATCCACCCTATCCGCATGAACTAATACTTAGATACAGCAGAAGTGTACATGTCTATGTCCACCCCAAATCAATAAATGTTGCCCCCCTGGTGATGGCCCCACCCTTTAAAGTATCGACCCCCCCCCCCTTTTGTTATATGTTACACCGCTTTGACCTGGTGAAAAGCGGTATATAAATGCAGTTAAATAAATAAATAAATAAATAAGCCTAGCATGCTCAAGAGCAGCTGCTCTCCCTTTTGGGTGACCTAGCCCGCCATCAGAAAGGGCACAGCTCATCAGCCAAGCCCTTTCCTCCTCTACATGGACTCCTGTGGAGTAAAGTCAAGAGACCCTGGGCCACTAGAGATGGGGCCTTTCATCCTTCCTTCCAAAAGTATTGTGAGAGACATCCCCTAACCACTGATGGGCAGGCATTACCTCACTCTGCAGAGAAAGGTCAGAAAGGAAGCAGGGTCTCCATAATCAGGGACTGCCGCCGCTGCTATCGCCAGACTTTAAAGCAAGATTTCATCAGACCAACGATGTCTTCTGCTCCTGCTACTACCATCGTTCCCCCAATCAGGGTCGAGCTGAAGAGCACGCGGCCGGGCTCCTCCTGCTCTGCAGCCCCAACCCAATTAGGGGCTGCTGCTGCTGCCATCGCCAGATTTAAAAGCAACCACTCTTCAGTGCGCCCGCACCTGGCGGGCCCGTGCCTAAGGCCCAAGCCAAAGGGCCTTTTGGCATGGCCCTTAGGCGGGGCACTAAGGAGGGCATAACCCTGTCCCCTTCGGATTCAACAACCGATCAAAAATCTCATCACAATACTGCAGACTGCAGAACAGCCTAGCAAACCCGGGACATTATGTGAGTCATTGCATACTATTCTAAGTTACACCCTATTTGTAACGCCTCATTGTTCCATCACAGTATTCATTGTTCCCTGTATGATTGAATCTGCTACAATTCTCTATCTGTGTACAACAATAAAATATATAGGCAGCTGAAAAGGAAAAGAAACGCCATAAATAATAAAGAGACAGGATAGGGTGAAGAGAGAGAGTAAAGCAACAGATAAAGCAATGAAGCAGACAAAACAAAAAATTACGAATATTCTGGTTCAATGGGGTGGGGGAGAAAGGGGAGCAGGAGGAGGAGGAAGGTTAAAAGCGGTGCCAATTAACTCCTTTAGTAAATGCATTCCATCCCTCCATACTGCCTTACAGCCATATCCTTTTAGTACACTATCACTACAGGATCGATCCACAGACTCCACAACTATTCTATACCTACAATCATAACAACACGCGTAAACCTAGACTTTTAATATAAAACCAAGCCCTTACACTCACAGCACCCCATCAACATACACACCAGACCCTATAAAATGTATCTTGCTGAATATAAGGTCTGCCAGAAACAAAATTCCTATTGTTTTTTACCTAACCAAAGACATGACACCTGATATACTTTGCCTGACAGAAACATGGCTAGCTGAAACAGACCAGGTATTAATCAACAAACTGATCCATCCTGACTACAATCTATAACACTGTCCTAGAGTAAATAGGTGGGGTGGCGGGGTACTTATAATAGCAAAAACAAGGACTTCATACGACCCTACATACGAACAGAAACATAGAGGTCATTGACATCCTGACCATAGAAAATAAAAACCTCTCTCTTACCCTCAAGCGCTCCCGACAATCTTGCCACCATTCTAGAACTAGCATTTTCCACAAACTCAAATAAAATGCAAATCTTTATTGGAGACTTTAATCTCCCCTCTTTGCATAATATCCACTCTTCCCACTTCTTGAACGCTATGTCAGACTTGCATCTCATTCAAGTAGTGCAAACCCCCACACACAACAAAGGTAACGTTCTTGATCTCATCTTCCTCCAAACAAACACCATACAGAACATATGCTACTCCTCCCCTACAACTACCCCCCTACCATGGACAGACCATTTTCTTCTTGAACTTACCTTACCCTCTCTACCTAATAACATACCTGGAAAAACACCAAAGATGCACAATAGATACAAATTGTTTAACAAAGAAACTTTCCTAGAAAATACACTACCACACATTGATAGCTCCCTGATAGACTTAGATAAATTCATACAAAACTGGAACACAACCTTAAGTAATGCAGCCATGGCCCCAAAAAGCAACAGCAACATCAAAACAAGATACACAAATAAATGGTACACAACTGATTTGAAAAATCTAAAACAGACATTAAGAAAATTAGAACGCATATGGAGACACAAAAAACCAGAAAAAGATAACAGACAATACATGCAAGCACTAAAACAATATAAAGATGCAATAAATACAAGAAAAAAAAGAATACCATACAGCACTAATATCCAAATCTCTAAACAAACCAAGAGAACTATTCTCTATAGTAAAAACCCTAACCAGAACTCACACCCACGAAGATGAAACCATAGAAATGCACCCACAAATGCTTGCAAATTACTATATAGAAAAGATCACCCAACCAGGCCTGGATGCGGCTCCCATTGGCTCACCTAGTCCCAGCACCACATACCGTAAAACACTTTGCAACTCATCTTGGTCAACTTTCAGTCCCATAGACAACAAACGCCTCAAAAATATCATAACTAACATCATCACCACCATCTCACCAAATGACTCCTGCCTGGTCAGTTGGTTAAAATCAATAAAAGATGAATTCACGCCATCTATCTGTGAAATAGTTAATGCCTCTGTAAACCAAGGATACATGACTGATACAGTGAAGCAGGCTACGATCCCTCCCATACTTAAAACTGCAAATTCTGACAAAAACCTGACTAACTCCTACCGCCCAATATCGAGCTTACCTTTCCTGTCGAAGTTGATAGAAAAAGTTGTACAACTACAACTTCAGGATTACTTGAACTAAGTGCCCCCTTAGATGAGAATCAACATGGGTTTAGACCTCAACATAGCATCGAGACCCTCATGCTTTCTTTATTTGACAAGCTTACACGTGGCCTTGACTCTGGTAAACAGGCCTTTATACTGATTTTCATTGACATAGCAGCTGCATTTGACAGCTTAAACCACAATCTGCTAATAAACAGACTAAAACAAATTGGACTGCAAGGAACAGTAATACAATGGTTTATCTCCTACCTAAACAACCAAACCCAACAGGTACAAATAGGCCAAACACCCTCCTCAACTTTTGCCCAGAAACAAGGTATCCCCCAAGGATCCTCCCTCTCCGCCCTCCTGTTCAACATTTACATTCAGCCAATCTGCAACATATTCAAGACACATAACATCAACTATCATCTTTACGCGGATGATATCATGATGTACCTCCCTTGTGATACAAACAACCCAAACTTCTCGAGAATATCCTCATGCATGTCTGACATCTCAACTTGGCTTAACAATCAGAACCTCAAAATAAATCTCAAAAAGATTGAGGCCCTATACATCCCAAATGTTATCTCACCCAGTAAAATCTCACTACAAGACACAGAAATTGAAGTTAAGGATAAAGTCAGATACTTAGGAGTAGTCCTAAATAAAAACTGAAGCATGATCCCACACATAAAAGCAGTTACAAAACGTATATACTTCAAACTGAAAACTATTCAACGCCTCAGACCACTTTTGGAAGACCACGACTTTAGTAATGTACTACAATCTCAATTAACGTCACTCATGCATTATTGTAACAGTATCCTTCAGGGGCTCCCTAAAAAAAACACACACCAGCTCCAGCTAACTCAAAACCTTGCAGCACTCATAGTTACAAACACAAGACGCACGGACCACATTACCCCTATACTGTGTGACCTCAATTGGTTACCAATAACCTCAAGGGTGAAATACAAATACATGTTCTTGTTGTTAAGTGCCGTCGAGTCGGAGTCGACTCATGGCGACCCTCTGGATAGCTATCCTAAATTGTGTTCGGTCTTGAGTCAGGCGGCTCATTGTTGACAGACTGGTACCCGTAGCTGCTGTTATTGTCTCGATCCATCTCATTGCTGGCCTTCCTCTTTTGCGTTGACCTCCTATCTTGCCAAGCATGATGTCTTTCTCTAATGATCTCTCTCTTCGCATGATGTGTCCAAAGTAATAATGATTATATTTAAACATCATTACCTTATTATCCACTCTCCTCACAACAACTGACAACTCTAGAGTAAGGAGAAACTGTTGCCAAAACACACATATAATTCTTTCACACATCTGCTACACAAAACAATGCACCAGCACCAGAGCCTTCTCATATGTGACCCCCACATTGTGGAATTCACTCCCTGACCAACTAAGAGCAACGAAAGACACCTGCAATTCCATAGGGACCTAAAAACATACCTTTTTATAGAACATTTTGGTGACTCAGACAATCTCACAAATTCTCAAAAAACCTAATGAGCTAACAAATAATCCCATCATCTACCTCAATAGCCTAAATATGTAGTGTCACTAAAACCACCTTTGCAATGATATTGTACATAGTTTTCTGTATATAGTTCAACATGTAAAATGTTGATTGTATATAGTTCTAATGTTCAATGTAAAAGTTGTGGTGATGTTCGATGTAAACCGCCTCTGATCACAGGAAGAGGCGGTATATAAAACTTTGTTAAATAAATAAAAATAAAATAAAATAAAAAATAAATAATCTTCCCCCTTCGCAAAAACTGGGGAAGGCTTGCACATCCTCCTACCCATATAAACAAGGCCTTAAATTAATAAGCCCAACTCTCCCTCACATTCCATAAATATGAGAAAAGAGCCAGGCTTTCAATCTTTTCCTAAATAGCTATTTTCCTCTTTCAGCTCAAATGATAGCTGGTTCTGTAACTTAGGTCCCATGTAAGTAAATAATGAAGCTCTGGTAGTTAACCGTTGGATCTCTGACAAGAGGAGTGAGGTCAGTAATCTGTTGAAAAGAGCAAAGATGTTGTGTTGGTTCGTATAGCTGAAGGCAACTGACCAAATGTCTTGGCATATCTCTGCATACATTTATTTGTTTGTTTATTAGGTAATTGGATATATCACCCTTCAATCCAAAGGCCAGCAAGATGATTTACAGCCACATAAAAATTATGAGAATAAATAAAAGGAGAAAAGGAAAACATAATGTCACAGATTCACAATCAAGACAAATAAATATAAAAAAAACCTGACATTAACACAATAGCTCTTCCAAAATCCTTAACCTAACAGCTTCATGTCTCTGCTTCTTCTCAAATCTCTAAAAGTTTGGGGAAAGAAAAGTTTTTAGAGCAGCCTTTTAAACTTTGATAAATTGGATTTACCTTTAAGAGCTAGTGGGAGTGAATTCCAGAGACCGAATGCATGGAATGAAAGGGACCTGTGCCTGGCTAATTCTAGGTGAAAGCTGGAAGGATGGGGTAAAACTGATTAACTGGAATACTGAGGGTGCATGGGACTAGCAGACTGAAAGATATGTGGGAAGCCCAGAATATAAAACTATGATGGTCATTTCAGAAACATGGAGACATCCAGAATGGCATTTTGTATCAGCGCTCTCATAGACATCTGCAACACAGGCATGTTTAGGCATGGATGCCTCTAGAAAGATTGGACCGGGAGCATGTCAAAGGCATATCTGGAAGGTACACATCTGGAAGGCATGTCTGGCAGGTATGCACAAACCCTCAGAGACGTGCAGGGTGTTGCTCCTGGACATGATATGGCAGAGCTGCCATAAAGGTGGAATAAGCTGGGGACTTTCCTGTCTGCCTTGATTGTCTGCAATAGTGGTGATTGGAGGACTGTGGCAACTGAACGCCTTGCCTGTCATCTCTGTGTAAGTATTTGTCCTGTCAGCAACTCCCTCTGTGCCTCTGTGCCTGTCAGAACTGCTCATATGCCATCCCAGCTGTTTGAAGTCACCAGCTCCACTGTCCCAAGTCCACTCCATGTTGATCAATTGTCTCTATGGCAAAGAGTCCTGTGAGTTGTGTCTGAAGTCCCCTAGGGTGTGTGACTGTATAGTACCCTGGGTGCTGTCCTTGTGCTGTGCTGTGAGATGCCTGATTGTGTCTGTGTGTATCTCCCTGCCTGGTGTGTGTGGTGTCCAGCCAGTGTCTTTTTGAGTGTCAGGGTGTGTGAGAACATCACTGGGTGGCGGGGTGCAAAGGAGTGCTGGTAGAGAGAACCAGCAGACATGGAAAAAAGGAACATGTGTCTAGCCCTGGCAATGCTGCAGGAGGCTGACAGGAAGCTCAGGAGAGCAGCAAGGAGGCAACCATATCACAGAGTCTATATTCCCAGAACCCACTACATGGACATGACAGATGATCAGTACTTCACCAGGTTCCAGTTTGATAAGGCAGCCATCCACCAGCTCTGTCAGGAGCTGGATCCACTCCTCAGAGCCCCGACATACAGGATCCAGCTCATACTTGTCCACCTAAAGGTCACCACAGCTCTTGCCTTCCTTGAAACCAGCAGTTTCCAGTTTGTGTTGATAGCCACTATGGGCCTTAGCCAATCTGCAGTATCAGAGTCTATCTCACAGTTCCTGAGGGTCTTCCTGACCCACCCAGTGGAATATATAGCTTTCACCCAGACAGTGCCATAGAGACAACAAACAATGCTGCAATTCCATGAAGTGACTGGATTCCTATTAGTGCTGGAGTTGATAGACCACACACATGTAGCCCTCAGGCTTCCCCGAGAGAGGGAGTCTGAGTTCCACAACCGAAAAGCATATAATCCCTCAACATGCAAGTGGTGTGTAATGTGCAGAGAGAAATTACTGCTGAATTCCCCAGATTCCGATGGTCATTTCATATGCATGTAGCCTCACCTAGTCTGGGATCTGCAAATTATTTGAGAGTGGCTCACTACACCCCACCCCTAACCACCCAACCATGTTCTGGGGATTTGAGGCACAGTGTCCCCACAAAAGGCAGATGTGTACTGACCTAATTATGGTAAGACAGGCACTCTTCTAAGTCAGGAACAGGTGCTGCCATTGTGGTCAGTCCACTGGAAGGATGACTGAAGATGGAAGTCTTTCCAGTGGATGGTAAGCAGCAGAGGTGGGAAGGTGGGAGCAGGTGAAACCCCCTCCTCCCCAGCGTGGGATGGGGAAAAATTGGAAAGAGGCAGTCCATGAGCAGAAAAGTACTGACTACTAGTGACTAGCAACTACTGACTGTAAAGTTGATTTGATAGGCAAGGAAGATGCTGAAGGCGAGGAACAAAGGATGGATGATGACTGAACTCCAACTGGTTGTTCCTATTCCATGTGGTAATGTATTCCCTAATCCATTGAACTGATTTGTTTGTTGTACGTTCTATTGGTGTTGATTGGTTTGCAAAATATAGCTGAAATGAACCTAAGGGTTTTAGGTGAGTTGAACCCACCCCTATCTGAAGGGCAATCACCAACGAGTAACTACTGGAAGGAAAAGCACGAGAGAGAGAGAGAGAGAGAGAGAGCCAACACACTCCCAGTTGGCAGTGATTCCACTGGGGCCCTCTCAGACCTGTATGTGGGATGAATGCAGATGCGCATAGACCATTATAGCTGTGTCCTTACAGCAGTCACACAATGGAGATTACTCAGAAATGAGAAGGTTGAGTGCAGACAAAGAGCATACTACTACTATTATTATTTTTTTTTGAGGGGGGAGTCCTCAAGAGGCTGAAATGGTTGACATGGTGTTTGGTCATGCATCTATGGTCGTTGGTTTGAATCAGGAAGGAGGATTAGGGAGGTGATGGATTGGGCATTCCTGGTTCAGAGATAGAGGCGGTAGAGAAGATGGTGCATAGAAAGCAACCCACCTTGGGGAATGGAGTGGACAGCCAGGAAGAAGGAGTGAGGGTGTTCTGCTCTTCACAAGGGGCCAAAGGAAGGGATGAGTTCTGGGAAGAGTGGATGTGAGGCCTCCCATGCTGAGGGGTACTCGGAAACACATAGTTCATACCTGTGCAGAGCAGCTTGAACCCTTCTATGCTCCTGAGAACTTCAGAGGAGTCCTTGGACTGTGTTCATCAGAGGACATTAGGGTCAATGGTCCTCCAGGCTGTATAGGGTTGTATCCATCACATTCTGAAATGCTTGGGAAAAAACATGATGTGTAAAATCCAGGATGTGATACTCACTGAGTACAGGACAAAAGAGGCAGGAAATATGAAGGACTGGTTCAGTACTACAACCTCCGGAAGGAACTTGGGAGGCATCCTTTATCGAGAGGCAACCCGAGGAGCAATATGGTTATGAAAAAACTGCAGAAGGTCGTAGGTCATCCCGCAGAAAACAGAGATTCCTGTGTTGTCCTTGTAGGTTGTCTTGGTGAAAACAGAGACCTCTATTGTCCCAGAGGAGGTGCCATGAGCGGTTACAGTACAGGCAAGTTGCATGCACTGCCAAAAAGGTTGACATGAAATATGGAGTTATGGAAAGTGTGGGTAAGAGTGGTAGTTATCCATCGAACCATTAAAAGTAAGTTACTTATTGAAGTATCAAGTTATTCATTTCCCTGCTTGTCAGGCAGGAACTGATAGAGGATATAGTAAGCAGGCAGTTATATGTGTAAGTAAGGGAGGAGTAGCCTAGTGGTTGGGGCAAGGTACTTCAGGCCGGAAGGTCGGAGGTTCAAATCCCACTAGAGGACAGCAACTTTGGGCCGGAAGGACTGGGGTTTCTAGTCCCACAGATGCTCCTTGTGGTCTTGGGCAAGCCACTTAACCCTCCATTGCCCATGTTCCCTGTAAGTATTAGTGTATGTGTCTCATATCCCCGCGTGTTAAATGTATCCCCCAATTGTGTTGTGACCGCTTTGATTGAAGGATACGGCGGTATACAAAACTAAATAAATAAAATAAATAAATAAATCTCAGCCAACTCTGGCAGGGCTTGAGTCAGATGCTGTTTGTGCAGAAGGCTGAGCTTGGGGGAAGGATAACCTATAGCGTTGGTGCTTAAGACATCATCAATTCTGGAGACCGCACCTTCAAAAGGATATAAACAGGATGGAGTCAGTACAGAGGGTGGCTACTAAAATGGTTAGTGGTCTTCATTATAAAGCATATGAGGACAGACTTAAGGATCTTAATATGTATACCTTAGAGGAAAGGCGGGACAGAGATGATATGATTGAGATGTTTAAATACCTCCATGGCATAATGCACATGGGGTCGATTGAAAGCAAGTTCTGCTACGAGGGGACATGGGATGAGGGTGAAAGGGGATACATTCAGGAGTGATATTAGGAAATATTTCTTTATGGAAAGAGTAGTGGATCCGTGGAATAGTCTCCCAGTGGAGATGGTAGAGATGAGGACAGTATCTGAATTCAAAAAAGCATGGGACAAACACAGAGGATCTCTAAAGTAAAAAAGAAGACTGTTGTAGTTGTTGATATGGAAGGACAGACTAGATAGGCCATGTGGTCTTTTTCTGTTGTCATTTTTCTGTGTTTCTATTTATGTATTTATTTATATATTTTTTATTATGTATGGGTGGCAAACAAGCTAGTGAGAGCCTGGTGCTGGTCTTGGAAGTGAGAACAGGGCTAGCATATCGACTAGGCAGTGAGGTGGCCGCCTAAGGCAGCTACTTCTGTGCAGCGGATTGCAAGCTAAAACAAGAAGTGCTGGTAGCAACATGAGGAGGAAAGCTTGAGGCTTATCCAGTGAGATGACTGTGACCAGACATGCTTTCGTCTGGGTGATCTGAGGGAACAGGCCCAGGAAAGCAGGGAGACAGGTGGCCTATGGGCGAGAGAGATGGGAAGAAAGTAGATTCATCAGTTTTGCACATGACGGGGGGGAGGGAATGGGATCCTTTTCTTTTCACTTGGGGAGGTGGAACAAGGAAAAGAACAGGCAGATTCTGTTTTGATGCCCCATTAAATGATGGCTACTGTGTCTGCCCCCAGATTGGAGGCACTTGCAGACACGGTGCTGGTGCCAAGGATAATTTAGGAGGGCATTTGGGGAAAAGAAGATGCATATATTGATGCACTTATTTTGAAATGAAGAAGCCAAGGCATCAAACAAAAACATTTACATATCTTTGATTTCCCTGTTAGCTCTTAATTGCCCGTGCAGCCAGGGGCAGCTCAAGGCAATCTCCTGCTCGAGGTGAGAGAGGAGGTGGCGCCCCCCCCCCCAAAGCAGGTGGTGGGGAGGCTCTCTCAAAACTCCACTCAGGGACTGAACCAAACCAAAAAGCCAATTAGATAATGTGGAGGAAATGAAAGGTGTTTACACACCAAGGAACTAAAAGAAAGAGTGAGAACCACAGCACTGTTTATAATACCAAATTATAACTCATTTTTATTTTGTTGTTATAAACTGCATTATGGTTCTTGCTTTTTCTTTTTGAACATATATCCACCGAACCCCCTCTCTCAACAATGGGTGCAGAGCAGAACCAGGACATTCACCCACAGAGCTCAATATCTTAAAAAAAAAATCTGATTCAGATCATCTCACTAACAACAACAAACATTCTCCAGTACCAGGCACATTGTGAACTAATACAAAACCCTACAACAAAGTTATAGAGGCTCTGTAGAGCAAACCTACCATACCAGCCCAACTTCCAAAACTCACATAAAAAGCCTACCCAAAACAAGCATAAATGTAAACACTGCAGTGGGCCCTGGAACATCCAAACACCTATCTGAAAAGCTGAAACAATTCAGATTACTACCGTACAGATCCCTTCATATAAACTCCATGTTAACAGAACACCTGGCCTTGGCCACAAACACAGAACACAGACCCTCACCAAAATACAGAATAAGTGACTGTAGTCTAATAATAAACATATGTAGATAAAAATTAAACTGCAACCCCAAAAAGTCAAATTCTGCATACAATGCAATGACAGAAAAATAGAAAGAGATGCATTCCCTGTACTTTATAAAATATAAGATAGCACCAAGACTGTTCATTAAATTGAAAATAAAATTATCATCTACCTTTGTTGTCTGATCATTTTATTCTTGATCATGCTGATCCCAATCTGAGGTTTCTGCTTTCCTCCACTCCCACTGTCTACTTCCTCCAAGTGGCGGCATGAGGGTGATACAGGGCCATGTGCGGAGATTCATTGAAGCATTATTTGCATAAATTTAGTATACTTTACTTTAAAATGTATATGCCACCAATCATCTAAATCCAAACATATACATGCAATTTAGTAAAACAGATGTTACGATAATAGAAACAAACATAATAAAACATTACAGTTGATTAATGAAAAGCCACTTACACAGCCCACTCCCCCAATTAGACCATCACCAATCTGCACATCAGATTTATTTCACTATGACCAGATTATTGATGAGGAGAGAAGATATAAAATGAAAAACTAATCCTGGTAGCCATGAATTCAAATGCTGGATTGGGTTGTGCTAGAGCTCAAAAGGTCCGGAACTCGTCAGCGGTGAAGCTATCAGGCTACTAAACAAAAATAAACTGAGACATTCCCTTAAAATTTGAAATTTCCTTGAATCTTACCTAACAAAATATTTTAAATTTCAGTCTGGCAGCATAAAGAACACAGCTCTCAAAGACAATACATATTTCAGTACCCCCCCCCCCCCCCAACCAACACCCTAAGGTTGACCTTACCAAAAACGCAGAGTGCAGGACCCATAGAGCAAATCTACTATTCCATAACAGCACTAACTATCAAAACTCACAAAACATGGAGCATACCTAGAAAGGGCAGCACCACAAATATTGCAGTGGGCCGTAGAACATCCATATTTCTATTCCGAAAACTGAACAAGCCGGATTACTACAGCTCCCTACATAGAAACAGAACATGTAGCCTCAGTCACACATGCAGAACAGAGACAGATCTTTACTAATTAGGGACTATATCAATATAAAGTAAAAACAGACATGTAGTCAAAAAATGCTTTTACCCATTACTCTTTAGCTTTACAGGATTTCTTTCCCAAGATTATGCTTTACTGCAGAGTGAGGGGAGAGAAAGACCTCTCTCTCACAGACATCTACATTGTTGGCAGAAACTAACATAATGGCTCAGTGTAAGTAGTGCGAGTGCAACTAATGCCACCTCAGTGTGTGGTCTTAGTTGCACCTGCAGCTGTTTTTGCCATGCTGAAATGTGGTAACTGCAGGGGGATATAACTACCTCCCTGCAGTTAGCCTATGGCCCCGCGTAATCAAACTATGGAATTAGTTACCAGAGGATGTAGCAAAAGCTGTTAGTGTAGCTGAGTTTAAAAAAGATTTAGACAAGTTCCTGGAGGAAAGGTCTTTTGCCACTTCTTTGGAAAACCAAATAGGTTTCCTTCTCCTCTTGTTTTTATTTACTTTTCTTACATATTTATCTGTTGCCCCTTTTATTGCCTCTTTTATTTTAGCCCATTGCAATTCCACTTCCCTTATCCCCTTCCAACCTGTCAGCTCCTCCTTTAGGTACTTGTCCATTTTGTTGAAGTCAGTGTTTTTGAAGTTTAGGACTTTGAGCTTGCTATGATTGGACTTCACCTTGGCTTTTATCTCAAACCACACCATGTGATGATCACTGTTGCTCACAGGGGCACTCACCCAGAGATTCGACATGCTATCACTGTTGGTGAGCACCAAATCCAGCGTTGAGTTTTCCCTGGTTAGTTCCATCACCATTTGTCTAAGTAACGCATCTTGGATAGCGTCCACAATTTTTTTGCTGCTTTCTAGATTTGCAGAAGGAGTAATCCAATCCACATCGGGTAGATTAAAGTCACCCAATATGATCGCTTCCCCCTTTGTTGTTATCTTGGCAATATCTATTTATTTATTTATTTAGCTGTATTTATATCCTGCTTTTCACCGGGTCAAAGTGGCGTTACAATCTATAATCAATTTGTTATCTCTCTTTTCAATTTGAGTTGGAGGTCTGTAGATTACAGCAGTATGGATGACAGTGCCATCTCCTCTTTCCAACACTATCCAGAGCACTTCTTCTTTTCCCCATGCACCCTGCATTTCAGTAGCTTTAATATTGGATTTGACATACAAGACTACTCCTCCCCCTTTTCCATTTTCTCTGTCTCTTCTGAATAGATTATAGCCAGGTATGGCTATATCCCAATCATGCGATTCATTAAACCATGTTTCTGTAATGTCCACAATGTCCAAGTCCTTTTCTACCATTAGGGCTTCCAGGTCTGGAAGTTTGTTGGCTAAGCTACGAGCATTTGTGCTCATTGCTTTCCAGCATTTAGCTGGCTTGTGTGTATTTTGCATTGATTTTATTCTACACACTGCTTCCCAGTTGCTTTTGATGTGTTGTTTAAAAGTGTGGTTGTTTCTGTTATTCTGCTTTTGCAGGGGGTGATGTCCAGAACTTGACCTTCCCCGTCCGTCGCCCCCTTCTTCTAGTTTAAATGCAAATCGACATACTGCCTGAATTTTTCATGTAGGATTCTTTTCCCTGCAACAGAGAGGTGTAGTCCATCAGCACAGTATAGTTTCTTGTTGGTCCATGTGTTTTCCCAGTCGCCAATAAATCTGAATCCTTCTCGTTTGCACCAGGTCTGGAGCCATGTATTAAAGCTGTTAATGCGATTTAGCCTTTTTGCCCCCTTGCCTAGAACAGGTAGAACTTCTGAGAATGCTACAGTGTTAACAATGGGCTTGAGTTTTTCTCACAGATATTGGAAGTCCTTTTGGACTGTAGAGGCACTATTTCTAGCCAGGTCATTTGTACCCAAGTGAATTACAACATCAAGTTTGGAGTGTTTGCTATCCGCGCTAAGTACATCAATAATTTGGTTTGTATTCCTGCTGGCTGAGACAGGGAAGAAGTGTCAAACTACAGGCCCGTGAGCCTTATCTCGGTGGCCGGAAAGGTAATGGAGATGCTCCTGAAAGAGCGAATAGTGAACTTTCTCAAAACCAGAGGGTTACAGGATCCGAGGCAACGTGGTTTTACCGAGGGGCGATCTTGCCAGACAAATCTGATTGAGTTCTTTGTCTGGGTGACCAGAGAACTGGATCAAGGACACGCGATGGATGTCATCTACCTGGATTTCAGCAAAGCCTTTTATACTGTCCCTCATAGGAGGCTTATCAATAAACTCAGTAGTTTGGGGATGGGTTCCAAGGTGGGAAACTGAATCAGAAATTGGTTGACTGACAGACAACAGAAGGTGATGGTAAATGGAGCTCACTCGGATGAAAGGTGCCGCAGGGTTCGGTCCTGGGCCCGGCACTGTTTAATGTATTTGTGAGTGATATTGCTGAAGGACTGAATGGAAAAGTCTGTCGTTTTGCAGATGACACGAAAATTTGCAACAGAGTGGACTCCACCGAGGGAGTGCTGAACATGAGGAGGGATCTGCAAAAGCTGGAGGAATGGTCTGATGCATGGCAATTGAGATTTAATGCAAAGAAGTGCAGTGTCATGCACTTGGGTAGCAGAAATCCAAAGGAAATGTACACGATAGGGGACGAGAGGTTGGTGTGCATGGAGCAGGAGAAAGACCTTGGTGTGATTATTTCTGTAGATCTCAAGGTGGCAAAACAGTGCGACAAGGTGGTGGCAAAAGCCAGGAGGATGTGGGGCTGCATTCAAAGAGGAATTACCAGCAGAAAGGAAGGGGTACTAGTGCCACTGTATAAGTCTCTGGTGAGGCCTCACTTGGAATACTGTGTTCAGTTTTGGAGACCGTATCTTGCAAAGGATGTGAAAAGAATGGAAGCTGTTCAGAGGAAGGTGACTAAAATGATTTGGAGCCTGCGTCAGAAGCCTTATGAGGAGAGACTTGAAGACTTAAATATGTACACTTTGGAGGAGAGTAGGGATAGGGGAGATATGGTTCAGACCTTTAAATACTTAAAGAGAATTAATGAACAAACAAACCTCTTCCAGAGACACGGAAGCTGTAAAACTAGAGGGCATGACATGAAGCTGCAAGGTGGTAAATTGAAAGGCAATTTCAGGAAATACTTTTTTACTGAAAGGGTGGTGGATGCTTGGAATGCCCTCCCGATGGAGGTGGTGGGGGCAAACACAGTGACGGAAATCAAAGTGGCCTGGGACAGACACAGTGGATCACTTTACAGCAACAAGATTAAATCAAAATAAACTGAACCATCTAATTTCTCAACAAATAGGAGTGTCTTACATGGAGCAATGGGGGGAGGAGCGGTGGGTTCACTCCTAAACAAACAAAGAAACAAAGATATGGGGAGGGGTGCACCTGCTCCTGGTGGGTGCACCACTAAGCAAAGACATGGGTAGGGGTTCACCTATTCTCTAAAAGACATGGGCAGGGGTGCACCTACTCCTGCCATATTACTGGGCAGACTAGATGGACCACGCTGGTCTTTATCTGCCGTCATTTACTATGTTACTATTATTAAAGAGGACCTGGGAAATCCACTGCTTTCCCTGGGACAAGCATTGAGGAACCTGTATGCCTTTTTGGGAATCTGTCAGGTATTTGTGACCTGGATTGACCACTGTTGGAAACAGGATACTGGGTTTGAGGGACCTTGGTCTGACCCAGTATAGTGCAGAGCTTAGGAAACATGCTGCTAAATATGCCACACAAGAGGGGCTCAACAGCACCCATGCAAGACCTCTCACTTCCACAAAAATGTGAGCAACTTGGCACCCCAACACAGTACTTCCCACCCTCTGAAAAACAAGAGAGACTTTGTGACCAAGAAGGGCTTGGCAATCCCAGCATAACTCCTGACACTGCACATTGGACAAGCATTGCGTTAATGTAAATATATATTCTGCAAAAAAAGAAACAAAGGAAATGCAAGATGCTTTCACACCAAGAAACTAAAAGAAAAAGTGAGAATCAAGGCACAGTTTATAGTACCAAATTATAAAATTATAACTCATTTTATTTTGGTATAAACTATGTTGTGGTTCTCACTTTTTCTTTTTAAATATATATTCTACCTCTACAGAAACCTTTCCCTCAACAATGGGTGCAGAGCAGAAGTTTGACATTCACCTACAGACCTCAATATATTTTAAAAAAATCTGTTTCTGGTTATCTAACAAACATTCTCCAGTAACAAGCATATTGTGAACTAATATAAGACCCTACAAAAGTCACCAAAGATCTACAAGGCCAAATCTACAATACTATACCAGGATAAACTTCTAAAACTCACATAAGGGGCCTACCCAGAAAAACAATGCACTATAAATACTGCTGTAATCCCTAGAATATGCATACACTTATTTGAAAAGCTGAACAAGTCAAATTACTACAGTACAATATAGATCCCTATACCCAAACTCCATGTTAACAGAACACATGACCTCAGTCACACACTCAGAACATAGACCCTCACCAAGTACAGAATAAGTGACTACAACTTAAAGTAAAAATAAAAATATGTAGACAAACAAGTACAAGCTGAAATTGACAGAACATGCAAACAGGATATCCTGATAGTCATGGGTGACTAGAACGCAAAAGTTGGCAACAAAGAAGAAGGCAAAGTAGTTGGAAAATATGGACTTGGCAACAGAAATGAAGCTGGAGAAAGACTGATAGAATTCTGCAAGACCAATGATCTATTCATCTCAAACACCTTCTTCCAGCAACACAAGCGGCGACTGTACACATGGACTTCACCGAATGGATTATATAAAAATCAAATTGACTACATATGTGGAAGTCAACGATGGAAAAGCTCTGTAACATCAACAAAGACAAAACCTGGAGCTGACTGTGGTACAGATCATCAACTACTAGTATGCAAACTCAAGCTAAAGTTGAAAAAGAGCAAACCACTCATGAATGCAGCAAAATATGACCTTGAGAATATACCACTGGAATTTAAAGACTGCCTGCAAAATCGATTTGCTGCTTTAGATACAAATGACAGAGCTCCGGAAGAGTTATGGAATGACATCAAGAAGGTTGTGTTGGAAGAAAGCGAGAAGTCTCTACAAAAGGCGAAAAAGCAAAAACGGCCAAAATGGATGACGGAAGAAACTCTGAAAATTGCCCAGAAACGCAGAGAAGCTAAAGCCAGAGGAGAAAGAAAGACAATCGCAGAACTCAACAGAGATTTCCAACGTGCAGCAAGACAGGACAAGGAAAAGTACTACAATGACACTTGCAAGGAAATAGAAGCAGAAACTATTAGAGGAAGAACAAGATCGGCTTTCCTAAAGCTACGAGAGTTAAAGAAAAAGTTCCAGCCTCGAATTGGAATGTTACAAGATGCTCAAGGTTCTATGTTGAATGATGCTGAGAAGATCAAGAAAAGGTGGAAGGAATATACAGAGTTTTTATATGATAAAGATCAAGTGGACCAACAGCCATTTCAACCTGTACCTTATGATCGGGAACCATTGGTGATGAAAGAAGAAGTTGAAGCAGCATTAAAAGCCTTATCAAAGAACAAAGCACCAGGCATTGATAGCATTCCCATAGAAGTATTGCAGCAATCTGATGCAGCTGTTACCGTACTCACAAGGCTCTGCCAAGAAATATGGAAGACAACATCATGGCCAACTGACTGGAAAAGATCTGTGTTTATACCAATACTAAAGAAAGGTGATCCAACTGACTGTGGAAATTATCGCACAATCGCTCTGATCCCACATGCCAGCAAGATTCTACTGAAGATTATTCAAAAGAGACTACAACCATACCTGGAACAAGAACTACCTGAAGTGCAAGCAGGGTTCAGGAAAGGGCGAGGAACGAGAGACATCATTGCGGATGTGAGATGGATCCTTGAAAAGACTAAAGAATACCAAAAGGATATCTATTTGTGCTTTATCGACTATAGCAAGGCTTTTGACTGTGTAAACCATGAGAAACTCTGGGTCACCTTAAGAAGCATGGGTATACCAGAACACCTGATCGTTCTCTTGCGCAATCTGTACATTGATCAAGAAGCAACAGTTCGAACGGAACAAGGAGAAACAGAATGGTTTAAAATAAGCAAAGGTGTAAGACAAGGCTGCATACTTTCCCCCTACCTGTTTAATTTATATGCAGAACAAATCATCAGAGAAGCAGGATTGTATGAAGACAACAGAGGTGTGAAGATTGGTGGAAGACTCATCAACAACATTCGCTATGCTGATGATACCACATTACTGGCTGAAAGTGAAGATGATCTGAAACATTTGCTTCTCACAATCAAAGAACATAGTCTCAAAATGGGCCTGCACCTTAATGTAAAGAAGACAAAGATCATGACAACTGGCATAATCAACAGGTTCATCACTGAAGGAGAAGAAATTGAAATTGTGAACAACTTTAACCTACTTGGATCAACTAACAATAAAGAAGCAACAAGCAGTCAAGAAATCAGACGACGCATTGCTCTTGGCAGAATGGCTATGAAAGACCTAGATAAGATTCTCAAGAGCAGAGATGTCTCTCTCCATACAAAGATTCGACTTGTTCAAGCCATGGTATTTTCAATAGCATCATATGGATGTGAAAGCTGGACAGTGAAAAAGATTGACAGGAAGAAAATTGATGCCTTTGAATTATGGTGCTGGCGGCGAATACTGTGTATACCATGGACTGCCCGAAGAACAAACCAGTCGGTACTAGAGGAGATCAAACCTAAGCTTTCTTTAGAAGCTCAGATGACAAGACTTCGACTTTCATACTTTGGACACATCATGCGAAGAGAGAGATCATTAGAGAAAGACATTATGCTTGGCAAGATAGAAGGTCAACGCAAAAGAGGAAGGCCAGCAATGAGATGGATCGATACAATAACAGCAGCTACGGGTACCAGTCTGTCAACAATGAGCCACCTGACTGAAGACCGAACACAATTTAGGATAGCTATCCAGAGGGTCGCCATGAGTCGACTCCGACTTGACGGCACTTAACAACAACAACAACAGACAAAAATTAAACTGAATCTCCAAGAAGCCAGACTTTACATGAAGTGCAACATCAGATAAATAAGAGATGCAGTTCCCCATAAAGATCGTGCAAAGTCCACTCACTAAATTGAAAATAAAATTATTTTTTCTACCTTTATTGTCTGATCATTTTATTCTCTGATCATGCTGGTCCTGATCTGAGACTTTTGCTTTCCTGTCTTCTCTTAACTTTCTTTCTATGGTCTATAGTCCATCTGCCATTTCTTGTCTCTTCTTTTGTTTTCTTCACTTCCTTCCATCAGCCTATTTCCAGTCCTAGTAATCCTCCCCAGTATCAGCCCCCTTTTCCACTCCTTCTCTCCCAGTATCTTCCAATTTCAAACCCCTTGCATTCCCAGGACTTCTACTGATATCCATTCCCTTCCAGTCCCCTCCTTCCCCACTGTCCAGCCCCTTCTAGTCCAAATACCATCCCAGTGCCAGTTCCCCCTCCCTTCTAGCCCTCACCCCCATTACCCAGCTACCTATCAGTCCCATCCCCAAATCTCAGCTCTCTTCCATCCCTCTCCTCCCTTCCCTAGTATCATCACCCTTCCAGTCCCCCTCCAGTACCATCCCCAGGTATCAGCTCCTTTCCAGCACCTTCCTCCTCCCCATGTCAGCTCCCTTCCAGTTCCCTCCTCCTCCCCCATGTCAGCCCCCTCCTCCCCCTATGTCAGCCCCCTTCCAGTCCCCTTCTCCCCATGTCAGCTTCCTTGCAGACCCCACCTTCCCTTTGTCAGTTCCCTTCCAGCCCCCTCCTCCCCCCTGTGTCAGCCCCTTTGTAGACCCTACCTTTCCCTTGTCAACTCCCTTCCAGCCCCCTCCTCCCCCCCCATATCAGCCCTGTTGCAGATCCCACCTTCCTGTCATGTCAATTCCCTTATAGCCCCCTCCTCCCTGTGTCAGCCCGTTACCAGCCCCCACCTTCTCCTTGTCAGCAACTCTGCAGACTCACCTTCTCCTTTTCCTGGCAGCCGTGGCTCCTGCCACTTAGAACCATGGCTGTGCTAGCGATCTGCAGTTTAAACAAAAGCCAAACCGGTGCAGAACCTTCCCGCCTCTGTGAAAGAGCATGCAGCGGCATCCTGCCCCCAAAGGAAATTAAGGTAACTTCCTTTGGGGGTGGGGTACAGCTGCACTGTTCCTTCACAGAGGAGGGAAGGCTCCGCACTGTTTGTTTAAACTGCAGATTGCTAGCACAGCCACAGTCCTCAGAGGCAGGAGCCATGGCTGCCAGGAAAAGGAGAGGGTGAATCTGCTGCTGCCGAGAAGTAGACTCGGCAGTGGCAGCAACTTGCACACTTGTTTTTTGCTTTGTTTTGTTTTGTTTTTTTAACTTTTGAAGGCAAAGTGAAGCGGCTGTTTTGGGGGTATTTTTTGCCGCCTGAGGCAGCTGCATCACTTCGCCTCATTATAGAGCCACCCCTGCGTGCAGCAAAAGGCATGCTAGGGTTTGTGCTTTGCAGTTTACTCCTCAAGGATTCAGTAGGGCATAATACAAGGCAAGTATTATTTGAAGTGCCATGAAGAACATTTCCATGTTATAGGAGAGCAGATGTTCCTGCCCATGGCAGCAAGATAAAGAGTAGGTCATCAGTGCCTGAGTATGAGAGGGGTTTCCAGGAGTGGGCACCTGCAGCAGTAACAAGCGCTAGAGGACAGTCCACTAGTGTGAACCAGTGATTGGCAAGAAACACTCACTAGATCTTATCCGTCCTTCTATCGACCCATATCCTCCTCCCTTTCATTTCTAAACTACTTGAACATGCGGTTCACTGCCGTTGCCTCAACTTTCTCTCCTCTCAAACCCTCCTGGATCCTTTAAAATCTGGCTTTCGTCCTTTACATTCTACTGAAACGGCTCTTGCCAAAGTCTCCAGTGATTTGTTCCTGGAAAAATCCAAGGGCCTTTACTCAATCCTCATCCTTCTTAACCTTTCTACTGCTTTTGACACTGTTGACCACAACCTTCTCCTTGATACCTTGTCCTCGCTTGGTTTTAAGGGCTTTGTACTATCCTGCTCCTCTTCTTATCTCTCCAATCACTCTTTCACTGTTTGCTCTGGTAGATCCTCCTCTGCTGCTATCCCACTCTTGGTTCGTGTACCCCAAGAATCTGTCTTGGGTCCACTCCTTTTCTCTCTCTATACCCAGTCCCATGGTGCACTCATCTCTTCCCATGGCTTTCAGTACCATCTGCCTCTCAGATCCACCTCTCTATGCCTGAAATATCTCCAGCAATCCAGGCATGGATCTCTGCCTGCCTTTCTGACATTGCTGCTTGGATATCTCACCACCACTTGAAATTGAAGATGGCCAAAACTGAGCTTCGTATTTTTTCCCCTAAACCCTCCTCTCCTATTTTTCTTTTCTCAGTCTCTGCAGATAACTCTCTACTCCTCTCTGTTTCCTCAGCTCGAAATCTTGGGGTCGTCTTTGACTCCTCTCTCTCCTTCGCCACATCCACCCATTTGATAGCTAAAACATGCCGTCTCTTTCTCTATAACATCAACAAAATCCACCCATTCCTTTCTGAACACACTACTAAGACACTTATCCACTCTTCAGTCACCTCCCATCTTGACTATAGTAACCTACTCCTTGCTGGTCTCCCTCTGAATCATCTATCTCCCCTTCAATCTGTTCAACACTGCTGCAAAAAAATCAATCAGACCACAAAACTAAGGGAAACAAAGACACACATAAAAACAAAACAAACCACAAGTAATCTTTAAATGTAGGAATGTCCGCCAGGTCAGGGGATTGTGTACCCCGTCGAGTAATGGACCACTCCCTTTAATCTTTTTAGTTCACACGCAACAGTCCAAAAACAGGATCAATAAAAAGGACCCCCAAAGCCACAATGCCAAGTCATCAAAATCAATACATGAATTTGGCAAATAACATTCTACTTAGCTGGCAGTTGGGTCCCGTTTAAAATTTCAGCAGGTAGGAGAAGAACTTCATTCAGCAAATGCCATTTCAAGAGGAGGATAACTTCACTCAGCAGATGCCATAGATGCCATGATTCAGCGCTGCGTTTCGGGTCTATCGACCCTGCCTCAGATGGAAATGCTGCAAGGCTAATCTTCCACCAGCCTCATAATCCCACTGGAGGACAGCAACCTTGGGCCAGAAGGACTGGGGTTTCCAGTCCTATGGATGTTCCTTGTGGCCTCGGGAAAGCCGCTTAACCCTCCATTGCCTCAGGTTCCAAAACGTAGATTGTGAGCCCTTCAGGGAGAAGGGAAATATATATATACCATACCTGAATATACACTGCTTTGACTCGCAGAAAAGTGTATATAAGCCTAGCTAAATAAATAAATGTATATATTAGAGGAAACACAGGATAGAGGAGATATGATAGAGAAGTTTAAATTCCTCCATGGCATAAATGTACAAGAAGAGAGTCTCTTTTGTTTGAAATCAAGCTCTGCTACAAGGGGACATGGGATGAGAGTGAAAGGGATAGACTCAGGAGTAATATATGGAAAAGAGTAGTTACTCATCTGTTACAGATGTTCTTCAGGGACAACAGGAATCAGTCCTCACATATAAGTGACATTGGTGCCGATGTAGCCCATGCGGTAATGTCTCCCCAGCTTGGGTTTAAAAAAGGTTTGGACAAGTTCCTAGAGTAAACCTTTATTAAAAAGGACCCAGGTAATCCACTGCTTGCCCCAAGGTATGCACAGTCATCTGACTCAAGAGTAGCCCAATGAGGTCATCGAATTACTCAGTGCTCGGAGCTCAGTATCGCTGAACAGGACGCAGAGTCAGGCCTCTAGAGGATCTTGTAAGAGCCCTCTCGGTGTTTCTCCTCTGGAAAAAAGTGCTGTGAAATCTGGGAACCTGAATGTCCATGAGCATTGTAATCCATTCCCACAGAATCAGGATAATAGGCTGTTGTAGAGTAGATGGGGGAGGCACAGTTGCTGTACTCTGACATTGACTGGCAATGGCTGCAGGCACCAGACTGAAGAAGGCCCGGAGTGTTCATGTGGCAGTGTTCCCAACCTGGTTTTTTTTTTACCTTACTTACCGTGAACCCCACCGGGAAGCCTGGCAAAAAGGTCTAGGCAAACCATGTGGTACCTATGCCGGTGTTTACACCAAACGTTGTGTAAGAAATGACAGCACAGTGACTGAAGTAAGAGGTCCCGATTGGACCCTTACAGGTTCGTTGCTTCAGCAGGCTAGAACAAACAAAAAAAAAGAACAATCTGCCTTGAAAAGGTAACGTTTTATTATATTTCATTCTCTGTTATAACAGGGGTCACACTGCAATGGAATACAAGCAAGTGACCTCCTCCTGGAGGAAGTACAGACCTTTTATATCTTTTCTAAGCCAGGAACATACATAGGGAGTAAGGGAGTGAAAGGGGAGGCAAAACATCCCAAAGTTTTTCCCATGGTCACAATTTAGTCTATTGCTGACAGGCAATTTCTCTGAAGGTGGTAGGTAGACACAGGAAAAAGGGAGGTGGTGGTGGTGGTGGGAGAAATGTTTATGCAAGGGATTTGTTCTTCAAAGGAACTTTCTTCTCAAGAACATCTGGGGCCCTTTAAGATAAAATTGACTATGGACCATTCGTTGGTAGTTTGAACACAATTGTCTTTGTTTGTGAAGGCCAGCTATGTCTCTAGCCCATTATCTTCAGAGAGAGGAGGGGGGAATGAGAGACATCTTACATTCAGGTCTTGGCTGAGAAAATTTGTTTTTAAGTTAAAATGTATTAGGCTCTGTTTCTTTTTCTGCGTATGAATATATGTTTCTCACAGCATAATTATTTCCTAAGGCCTAAGAGCAGAGGTTTTCGTACAACACTAATATCCATGTTGAAACTTCTAGAAACAGACTATTAAAACTACTGCTTATTCTAAATGTCAACTCTCTATGTATGTCCTAGTTCGTATTAGTAAAATAAAATTTAAGAGAAAAAGGAAGAAGAAGGGAAAGAGAGAAAAGCAAGATGGAGGGAAATATGGGGCGTTCTGCTGAAGGCCTAATCTTGTTTACACTTTTCGCAGTGAGACACAGTCACCCATAGAGGCAGATGAAAAGCATTGACAATACCGGGGGCCATTATGGACTTTGGCTACCTAGTAACTTTTTTTTTAACAGAGAGGTGGTGTCATCGTGCCTGAGAAGATACGCTATGCCATAGTGAAGAAAAACTGTATCTTCTATTTTTCTTATTCTTTTCTCTCATTTGAAATTGCTTCTGCCAGAAAAGTCTTGGCTGGATGGGACAGGCCAGCTAAAGCTTCCAGCAGTCATCTCAATGTCACCTGTGATAAGGAAGCTTATCAAAGCTCAGGGAGTAATGACAAAAGAGGAGAATTTACTCTGATTAAGGGACCTGTGCTGGCAGGTTATAGAAATAAGACAGCTTGTTTCCCTAAAAGACTACATGTTCCAGAATGCACTAGTATGCAGAAAGTCCCTAGGGGAGCTAGAGTGGAAAAGCATGAGTCTAATCAGAGAAAGCATTATGTCATCCCTAATCAAACAGCCTCTAGGAGAGTGCTTAATCCAAAACACCTGAAGAGTGCAAGGGAGGAGTTGCAATCTAAACCCTTTAAAACTAGAGGGGAATCTTCAGGAAGACAGACGGGGACAGAGAAGGAGTCAGAGTAGGAGAAGGGGAATCAGAAGAACAGAAGGAAGAACAACTGGAACCTGAAGGAACAAGGACAAGGAAACAGATGGTCCAAGAGAGGAGTTCAAAGAAGTACCTATGCCTGGAGAGATACCTGGGGGAAAGGTTCAGAGGACTGGAGAAAGCCAGAGGTCTGTAGATCCACAGCCAGGGACCCTCAAGCAACACCTAGGAAGAGGTCTGTTGCAGCTAAGGAGAAAATGAGCCCAAATACCTCTTGGAGGATGTCTGGAGAAGAAATCCTGAGGTCCAGAGATACCAACTGGAGGACAGGACACAGAAGCTCTATTGCATACTGGCCAGAATACCAGAAGAAGCAGCCTGACGGTTGCCTGGATTCAAGTAGGAACTGTGAATGTTTCTCTAGCTTTGAGCAGTGCAAAGAGCAGGGAAACAGTTTCTCTCCGTATAGAGGTCAGTTCCTTAAGCCCTCTGAGTCAGATAGAGAAACTGAATCAATGCAATTTCAAGAGCAAGGTTTAATATCTGATACAGAGGATGATTATATGGACTGTTCTTTGAGTAGGTTGTTATTTTAGGAAAATCCTAAATATCAGAGCAAACATCAAAAGGAAACATTCTAAATATTGGCTTCCCATAAAGTTTTGTTGAAAAGAAAAAGCTTTTGGGAAAGTTGTGCACGTGTGCTGAAATCAAGCTACTGATTGCAGTTAATTGTCACCTGCTGGTAGAGGAGAGCCCAGCACAAGCCGTGCACACGTGGGTTTTAAAAGTTCTTTTCTGTATGGAGAAAGTGAGCTATGTTTTTGTAAGAATAAGTTTTCCTCTTTGATTTGTTTCATCTCAGCACTGCTAAGGAGTTTATTAGCAGTGGCTGTAAGAAAGCCTTTTTGTTCCATAAAGGACTTTGATTCTTATCTGCATAAGTTTTTTCAGTTGCCTTATTTTATGTTGAATAAACCCTGGAGAAGTTATCTGAATGATGTTACCAAGCATATCTGTGTGTGGAATAATCACCCCATACATAAACTCTAATTTTGCCTTACACTCGACCAACTGCAAGAGTTTTCATTAATTTTAAAAGGCAAGTTGTATGTGAATGGACTTCAATAACCACAATCCTTTGCAAGACAGTTAATTTGCATACTTGCCAAGATAGTGGTACCTTCATAACAAGCACCCCCTTTTACAGTGGCGTAGTTTTTCGGATTGCTTTTACACTAAGGATACCAGTAATTATAAGGAGTTACAGCTGGAAAAGTGAAAGGAAAAGTTTCAAGCCAGAAGGTGGAAAGTGGTTTGTTTTTTTCCTTGACAACGCCTGGGAGAATACAGAAGCTGATCCAGGAGCAGTTCCAAGAGGGGAAAGATCCTGTGAGAGCCTGATTCATCACTGGTATAAGGTAAAAAGTACCTGGGCATAACCAGTGGTGGATAAAAAGTCTAGATACGGGGGCAGTTTAAAAAAAAAAAGAGAAATCACCTGTTTGTGGGGTGTCGCCCTTTGTGTTTTTTTCTTTTGTTTTCTTACAGGGTTCTACAGAATGGATCCCAAGGAACTGTTCAGCTGGATGGCAGCTCAGTTTGCCCGGCAACAGGAGGTCGCACAGCAGGCTCAGAACGTCGCAATCACAGCCCTGAGGGAGCAGCAGAAGCCAGTGCTTGACCTTGTTGAAGCATTAATTGCACTACGCATCCAAGGAGGAGCTGATTCAACACCATCAGTGACACCGGGTACTCTCCAGATGGACAATGTGGGACTGTGTCAGGGTATTGGGGCATTCAGTCTGGGAAAACTTACACCTGAGGACAATGTTGATGATTTCCTGGAAACATTTGAAAGGGTAGCTCAGGCACTAGCGTGGCCAGAGAACCAGTGGGCAGTAAGGCTGGCAACCTCATTAACTGGGGAGGCGCTTGCCACCTATAGAGCCGTGCCAGCAGCTCAAGCTTTAAATTATAGAGATGTTAAAGCTGCTATAAGGGATCGCCTAGGATTGACTGTTTCTGAATATAGGCGGATGTTTAGGGCTACTATGTTGAGAGTGGGTGAAACACCCAGAGCTCTGAGTCAAATGATCAGAGGACTAGCTCTAAAATGGTTAAATCCTGAAGGGAAGAATAATGAAATGGTTTTGGACATTATAATGCTTGAACAATTCATGTTAGCTGTGCCAAAAAACTTGCAAACTTTCCTAATACAGCAAAATTGCCAGAACCTAGGAGAGGCAACCATGTTATCAGAATGGTTCATGGAAGCCACGCAGGCTTGCCATAGAATGGGTGGCCCTCTGAAGGTTGGTGCTGGGGCAAGCTGTGCTGTATCAGAAAAGAGAATGATAAAGAATGATGTTTCTGACAATAATATTGTAGCTAGCCAGGTTAAGAAGTGGGGTAAGAAAAAATGTTATCAATGTGGAAAATGGGGACATTTGGAAAAGGCATGTCAGTTTCACACTAGTTTAATAGGTACTGGTTTAAGACAGCCTGAAGAGGTTTTCCTTTTGGTGGTTGATGAGCAGGGAATTACCACGAATGCTCTGTTAGACTCTGGGGCAGACCAGAGTATGCTGTCTAAAAGGCTTTGGAAGCGGATAGAGGCCCAAGAAAAATTTGAGCCTAGAACCCCTTAAAGCAATGTTTATATTAGAAGCATTCATGGAGCTGCTTCATCATTCCCCACATACAAGCTAATGGTTAAGGGCTTGGGAGTACAAAAGGAAATTCCTTTAGCAGTGGTTCCCAGGCTTCCATTTGATTTAGTCCTAGGAAGAGACTGGCCACAATTTAAACAAGGGTTAGTGAAAGGACTAGAGCAGAAGAGGGGCCTTGTATCCACCCGATCACAGGCTAAAGCAGGAAGCCAAGAGGAGGGGGAACAGGCAGAGTTATTAGGAGATTTACCCTCTCATGATGATTTAATAACCCCGCCATCTGGGAAAGTAAGAAAAATGAAAGCACAGAAACACCGTGAGAGACTTTGCAGAGCACAGGGTAGGGCTGAGTTGGAGGCTGGCCAAGACTTACCCTGGGTGCCAGCTGAGCTAGTGGCAAGGTTTCCCAACTTTCCACAGGAACAGCGAGCTGATAAAGCTCTCACCCGAGCTTTTGAATTTGCTCGAGAGGTCAGAGAGGATCTGCCCAGATTTATATTGGATGATGAGATACTATATAGAGAGAGTCAGGACCCCAGAAATAGGACCATACGTAAACAGTTAGTGGTAACCACAACTTTTAAGGGACTAGTGCTTAGACTTGCCCATGATCATCCAGTGGGAGGCCATAAAGGAATGCAAGGAACGCTGGATCAAATACTAATACGTTTTTACTGGCCAGGTATTTAGTGTTGCTTGTCCAGCATGCCAGCGTGTTACGGCATCTCACCCACCGGTGGTGCCTTTAATTCCCACACCAATTATAACAGACCCAGTAGGACGCATTGCTGTGGACATAGTAGGGTCATTAGTTAAAACACCCCAAGGTTTTCAATACATCCTTGTTATGGTTGATCAGGCAACAAGGTTTCCCTGGGCCATACCATTAAGGAATATTTCTGACAAAATGATAGCTTTAGAGCTAATCAAATTATTTTGTGAAATAGGGTTCACCAGAGAGGTGTTAACCGACCAAGGATTTAATTTTGTATCCAAGTATTTAGCACAAGTCTGGGATGCCTTTGGCATTCAGCATGTAAAAACCTCGGCCTACCATCCTCAGTCAAATGGTTTGGTGGAGAGATTCAACCAAACTCTCAAACAGATGTTGAGAAGAGGCTTAGCAGGGTATTTAAAAGAATGGGATATGTTATTCCCCTTTGTCTTATATGCCTGCAGGGAACAAATTCAAGTTTCCCTAGGGGTATCCCCATATAAATTGATGTATGGTAGGGCCCCGCGGGAATTGTTAGATATCTTGAGGGAGCAATGGCTAGATCCTGAACCAGAGAATCAGGAAGTTCTACAGTTCTTGCATGATTTGAGGGCATGTTTAAAGAGGACTTCCCAGGTTGCAGAGAGAAACCTGCAGGACAGTCAAATGCGCCAGAAAGGGTGGTATGACAGGAAGGCCAAAAGCCGCCAGTTAACCCTGGGTGAAAAGGTGTTGGTGCAGGTAGCGGGTACAGCGCCCAAGTTTGAAGTACAGTGGAAAGGGCCATGGAAGGTAGTTAAACAGGTGAGCCCAGTGTCTTATGTGGTGGAAAACACTAGGGGGGCGTAGGCAAACCTACCACATAAATGTACTAAAATCTTGGAAGGAGAGGCCTGCACCTGATAATGTTCTTAGCACTAGCCAAGAAATAGGTGAGCGACCAGAGGATAATAATAATGCTCTCGCAGGTATTATGGACTGTAAAGCAGAGGTTTCACCACTAAAACCAGTCCGTAATAACTTAAGCAGGGGGGTATGTGATAAGGAAGCTTATCAAAGCTCAGGGAGTAATGACAAAAAAGGAGAATTTACTCTGATTAAGGGACCTGTGCTGGCAGGTTATAGAAATAAGACAGCTTGTTTCCCTAAAAGACTACATGTTCCAGAATGCACTAGTATGCAGAAAGTCCCTAGGGGAGCTAGAGTGGAAAAGCATGAGTCTAATCAGAGAAAGCATTATGCCATCCCTAATCAAACAGCCTCTAGGAGAGTGCTTAATCCAAAACACCTAAAGAGTGCAAGGGAGGAGTTGCAATCTAAGCCCTTTAAAACTAGAGGGGAATCTTCAGGAAGACAGACGGGGACGGAGAAGGAGTCAGAGAAGGAGAAGGGGAATCAGAAGAACAGAAGGAAGAACAACCGGAACCTGAAGGAACAAGGACAAGGAAACAGACGGTCCAAGAGAGGAGTTCAAAGAAGTACCTATGCCTGGAGAGATACCTGGGGGAAAGGTTCAGAGGACTGGAGAAAGCCAGAGGTCTGTAGATCCACAGCCAGGGACCCTCAAGCAACACCTAGGAAGAGGTCTGTTGCAGCTAAGGAGAAAAGGAGCCCAAATACCTCTTGGAGGATGTCTGGAGAAGAAATCCTGAGGCCCAGAGATACCAACTGGAGGACAGGACACAGAAGCTCTATTGCATACTGGCCAGAATACCAGAAGAAGCAGCCTGACGCTTGCCTGGATTCAAGTAGGAACTGCGAACGTTTCTCTAGCTTTGAGCAGTGCAAACAGCAGGGAAACAGTTTCTCTCCGTATAGAGGTCAGTTCCATAAGCCCTCTGAGTCAGACGGAGAAACTGAATCAATGCAATTTCAAGAGCAAGGTTTAATATCTGATACAGAGGATGATTATATGGACTGTTCTTTGAGTAGGTTGTTATTTTAGGAAAATCCTAAATATCAGAGCAAACATCAAAAGGAAACATTCTAAATATTGGCTTCCCATAAAGTTTTGTTGAAAAGAAAAAGCTTTTGGGAAAGTTTTGCACGTGTGCTGAAATCAAGCTACTGATTGCAGTTAATTGTCACCTGCTGGTAGCGGAGAGCCCAGCACAAGCCGTGCACACGTGGGTTTTAAAAGTTCTTTTCTGTATGGAGAAAGTGAGCTATGTTTTTGTAAGAAGAAGTTTTCCTCTTTGATTTGTTTCATCTCAGCACTGCTAAGGAGTTTATTAGCAGTGGCTGTAAGAAAGCCTTTCTGTTCCATAAAGGACTTTGATTCTTACCTGCATAAGTTTTTTCAGTTGCCTTATTTTATGTTGAATAAACCCTGGGGAAGTTATCTGAATGGTGTTACCAAGCATATCTGTGTGTGGAATAATCACCCCATAAATAAACTCTAATTTTGCCTTACACTTGACCAACTACAAGAGTTTTCATTAATTTTAAAAGGCAAGCTGTGTGTGAATGGAATTCAATAACCACAATCCTTTGCAAGACAGTTAATTTGCATACTTGCCAAGATGGTGGTACCTTCATAACAAGCACGCCCTTTTACACACCACAGCCAGAGGAGACTGTTCTGTATGGAGCTGACATGAGGAGGAGTGAGAACTCCTTAGTGCTGCCACTGCCGCAAAAGTCTGTTGTGGTATGGACTAGCATTGCTAACAAAGTGAACTTCTTGTGGAAAAAAATAAAGGAATTTGAAAGAAACAAAATAAAAAGTAGATGCAGAAAGGAGAGCTCCATCCTCATTGAGCTGCGGATGAAGAAAACTGAGGGGGAGGAGCAACAGGCACACAGAGGGAGTCACTCACATGCTCAGAAGAGTTCTGTGAAGTCTTCTGGGCTCTGGGAGAGCATTGTCCGACCAGGTGTGATCAGGGATGACATCACTCTCTTATGTGGTGGAATATTAGCCTGCTTGCTCACAGAGCATATGCAAAACATTATCTCTATCCTCAAAAGTGATAAACAGGGTCCCTCTATTTGTCTCTCCAATCTCCGATTTCTGCAACAGCCCTATAAAATCTTGACTATGTGCTGATAGATCACCTTCATTACCTGCTCACCTTTGTCCTACCGGCTTCTTAGATGGATGAATATATGCTTTACTTAGGGGGAGAACAACTGTATCCAGAATCATCAGAACCTCCTGCATATGCTTTTTAAAAGATCTGCCGGGGAAGATGTGGTAAATTTAGGAAAATTGAGGACTCTTAAATTCAAGTGGGTTGCTGCATTCTCAAAAACATCCATTTTACAGTATGCTAAGTGCTTATTTTTAATCAAACTAGTCTGAACCTACTGGAGTTTCCCTGTAAACTCTTCCACTTTATCATATCATTCTTGAGATAGCTTAACCTCCCCAGTCTATGTCATACATTTCTGCTGAATGTCAAGAACCACCATAATTACCATAGAAATCATTTTGTGGTCAGAGTGTCCCAGACATTGCACAGGACTGTCTGGGCTGGTGTCTTTAATGGGGAAAGATTAACATTAGACTTCTTGGGCTCAATAGCAAGGTTCCTTGGGACTGCCTGAAGCTGATCACTATTGTTTCTTTCTGCCCTGTACAATTTACTCAAGGGGTCCATCTCTTCACGTCCTTGCTGGTACGGGATTCTCTTCCCCCTCAAAAGATCTTCAGGTGTCCTTGGTATATCCAGAGGGCTCCCTTCTGATGTTGGCATGCTAGCTTCCAAACCTTACCACAACAACACCTTTGACTCCAGAAATGCTTTGGCTGGAACAAGCCGGACTAGTCACTCAATAATATAACACTCTGTGACAGGGCTGCTGCTTCTAGTTCATCCCTAACAGACCTCGGTGAGTTCATGGTTGCTCAGGATATCAGCTCTGGTATGACTACTTGGCGGTAAGGGGCACAAAACTGCAGTTTGGTGGGGAAATCTTGTACCTTCCCCTTGTGCTTCACCATGCACTATCACTGCTGGGGAACTGCAGCTACAGAGCTTGTCTTTCCTGGGACTCTCATTAAAACACCATCTTAATGAGATTTTACTTTTGTTAAGTCATTTCTGCTTGGTGTGGGGTGTTATTTGGAAACACAAAGACACTGAAATTCTAGATGAATATCATTCCATTGAAGAAGTTTATCCATAATTAAATGTCAATTGTTCAGTTTATTATTATTATTTCCTATGAGAGTGAAATATTACAAAGAAATGGAGCTGGATATAATTACTCAGTAATTACTTAAGAAGAAAAATGCTTTCCTTGTGTTGACAGGATTTTTATATAGTAATGGAATGTTCTATTGTTCTAAGTAAATTAGTGTAATTGAATTGAAGTTGCTTATAATGAAAATAAATACAATTACTGAAAACAAATCTATGTAGTAGGCAAGATTTGGAAAGTTTTAAATATCTTTAAAGAAATGCATTTCTAGTGCATACAAATGTTATGCAATACTATTATTTACAAAAAAATAATGGGCTTGACTCACCCAAAATCATTTTGGCCTTTGGCAGGTGAATAGCTAGAAATATTTGGATTCTGACAAATAGCAATAAAACATAAAACTAAAACAGATATTCCTGAAATATTCAGAAGGAAAGAAATAGTTGACACGGCCTGAAAACAGATATTTGGGGTGCAAAGGAAGAAAATCCACCTGAGATGCTCAATCTATGCCCCCAGTCCTTCCAAGATATACCCTCCCGCTCAGGGACTCCAGCCCAATCGGGGCTGTGGGAGGAGGAGAAATCAACTTCAAAAGAGCGCCGCCACCGGCGGGAAAAGAGACAGAACCGCGACCATCACCAGGCTCCCCCGATCGGTGTCGAGCACCTGAGCGGGCCGGCAAGCCCTCCCGCTCAGGGACTCCAGCCCAATCGGGGCTGTGGGAGGAGGAGAAATCAACTTCAAAAGAGCGCCACCGCCAGGCGAGCCCACGCTGTGCGGGTCCGCACCTGAGGGCCTCGCCAGAGGGCCTTTGGCTTGGCCCTTAGCCGCGGACCAAGCAGCGGCCGAAGAGCTGTGTTTTAAAGCCATCATCGAAGTTAAATCCGCTGCCATACCCTGCCTAGACAATCCACTGATTATAAGTTAAGTCTACTGCCGTTCCCTGCCTGGACAGTGCATTGCTTGCATAAATTAATGCTGTTAATACTGATACCTTGCCTGGACAAACAACTGCTTGTAGATTAATTGCATAGAACTTAATGCTAATACCTTGCATAGACAATCAACTGCTTATAGATTAATTGCATAGAACTTGCTATCCAATGTGCATACACTGGATCGTAAAACAACTCACGCTGCACAAGCCTATTACCTCCAGCAATTTAACTGCCACCTCATAACTGATCTGCAAACTAACCATAAGTTACACAACACATAGAGTAAAAATGCCACTACTAATGCAAAGCTACACCTATAGGACACAACTCAAGTCAAGTCGAGCCCAGGTCAGTAAACCACAAACCATATCCCAGATCGGTAAATACAAGTTATAAAATGCACTCCACTATCCACTACTTCATGGCCTACCTCACATTCCTCCACATGTTTGCACTCTGCACACACAGCATCAGACTAAACGAATAAATGCCCTTGATAAACCCACATACCACCCAACCTAGATGCACACCAGCATCACACATATACAAAGAACGCCAACAATCAAAGCACACAGCCCACAAACTATACAATGCCACACGTAACACACCCTCTCACCACACAAATAATGAAAACACAAACCCAATCATATCAACAAACATCAGATGTGCTCTACTGAATGCCAGATCTATTAGGAACAAACCAAATACTATCCTTGACTTAATCCACGACAAGAAGCTTGATATAACATGCATCACTGAGACCTGGCTAGACGATTCAGACCAGGTCATATTAAATCAAGTAACCCCAACAGGATACTCAGCATTTAACTGCATCAGAGCACAAAAGAGAGGAGGAGGAGTACTAATACTTACCAGAAAGGATTTCAGATTCAAAACAATCGCCATCACTAACACAATCGAATCCAGTACACTCACTATAGCCAACAAGTACCTAACCATCTCCCTCACATACAGACCACCTGGAACCACAACTGAACACCTATCCACAGTAATTGAAACAATATGCGCACATAACAGAAGACACAAACCCCTCATTGCACTAGGAGACTACAACCTAACATCCGCACCCACCGGAGAACTGCAACGTTCTTAAAAGCCATGGAGTCACTAAAATACTGCCAGACAATTAATGCCCCAACGCACAAACACGGTACAATGCCAGACATGATATTCATGCCAACACAACTGGTAGAACAGAACAAAACTACAAAACCAACAAACAACCCAGTCCCTTGGTCAGACCACCATGTAATTGAATTCACCATGACCCTGAATAACCCCACTCAATGCAAAGAAGATGAAAGAATAATCAGACGGTTCAAAACATTTAACAGACTCATTCATAAATGAAATCACGCCACAACTTCAACAGGAACACGACACCCTGGATCTTAATATACAAGAGTGGAACACAATAATAGCCAATGGAGCATCTGCCCCTACCATTAATGAACCACAAATTCGCAAAAGATCCAACGCCCCATGGTATTCACACGAAATCAGAGTTGCTAAGCGCACACTAAGAAGACTAGAAAGAAAATGTAGATGGAACAAATCACACAACCTCCTAACACAATACAGAGACAAACAACTGGAATATAACAATCTAATAAACGAGCACAAACAACAGCACCATACCAACCTAATCCTGAAATCTACCAATAAACCAAGATAACTTTTTAGAATTATCCAAAAGCTCACCAAAGATGGCACGCAACAAAACACCCACCATCTTGACCCACAAAAATATGCAGACTACATGAAGTCAAAAAACACTAAACAAACATACTCTGCTTCACAACAAACAAATGATCACACGATAAAAAAGCAACATCAAGCATGGGAGAGCTTCAACATACCAACAAAACAGCAAATAGAAGACATTATATCTGGACTAAACACAACAACTTCACCATCAGACCCATGCCCAGTGTCTTGGGTCAAAGCCACAAAAAGCCAGCTCTCTCATCACATTCAAAAAATCGTAAAGGATTCGCTCCAACAAGGATACATGCTGCAACCCCTAAAACACGCAATGATACGACCAATACTTAAAAGTAGCAATCTGAGCCCATCTGAACCAAAATCACACCGTCCCATCTCCAGCCTGCCATTCCTTGCTAAAGTTGTAGAAAAAGCAGTCCAAAGGCAACTTCAGGACCATATAGATATCGATGCCCCACTGGACATACATCAGCATGGATTCAAGCCCCAACACGGTGTGGAAACACTACTAACCTCCCTCTTTGACAATCTCCTAAGAGGCATAGACAGCACAAAAAACGGCTTCCTGCTAGTGTTCATGGACATCTCGGCAGCCTTCGATACCGTGTCACACCCCAAGGTATTGCAACGCTTACAAAAGATAGGACTATGCAAGAATACCCTAAAGTGGTTTACCCCCCCCCCCTTTTTTGTTACACCGCTTTGACCCAGTGAAAAGCGGGATATAAATACAGTTAAATAAATAAATAAAATAAACATCATACCTGGAAGGGCGAACGCAACAAGTCAAATGCGATCAAAAGAAATCCCTACAATTCCCCGTCACGCAGGGAATACCTCAAGGCTCAGCTCTATCTTCAATGCTCTTTATCATCTACATACAGCCCATATGCAACATCATCAAGCACCATAAACTATACTACCACATTTATGCTGACGACATCATGGTGTACGCTCCAATCAACTTACTGGCACTAAACACTACACCAATAACAAAATGCCTCGAAGACATGAATGACTGGCTCATAGTCAACAACTTAACCGTCAACTACGACAAAACAGAGGCAATGTTCGTCACCAGGAACCCCACCTTCATACCTCCACAAACCATCAGCATCCTAGACAAACACATAGCAGTCAAAGAAGAAGTTAAATATCTGGGCATAACACTAGACAGAGCTCTGAACCTAAAATCCCACATCACCAAAACTGCAAACAAGGCATATCATCTATTGAAAACAGTCAGAGAAATCAAACCAATGCTCCGTCAAGACCACTTCCACACAGTGTGTCAAGCACTCATCACACCACTGCTTGACTATGGAAACTCACTATACCAAGGCCTTCCTCAAGAGTCACTACACCCATTACAAAACACCACAGCACGCATCATTACAGACACCCCAAGGACCGAGCACATCACTCCCATCCTACACCAACTACACTGGCTCCCAATGGTGGCAAGAGCTAAATACAAAACAATCATGATAATCTTCAAAGTCATTCACCATCTCTCAACAGACGTACTCCAAAACGTTATAACAAGAGACATCAGCAATAGACCAAGAAGAACCAACAACAACAACATGATCGGCATACCTGCAGGCTATCACAGAACCAAACAAACAACTTCAAAAAGAGCACCATCACTACTGGCATCCACACTATAGAACTCCCTACCAATGAGCCTGAGAGCTTTAGAAGAACTCACAGACTTCCGCAAAGACCTCAAAACATGGTTATTTATAGAAACCTATGAACATTCAAACAACATCCCCTAACCAAACAGCAACACTACTACCACCGCCAACTAAATACACACCCATCCCATCCACATGCACAAACTTATCACACCACGTTAGTAAATACCTTTATGTTAAATGTTACTTCTACTGTAATGTTCCCTGTAAAATAGTTATCTCCAAGTTATAATGCCCTGTTCAATCTAATTTCAGTTTGTTCAATGTAGACCGCACTGATGCAGAATAGCACGGTATATAAGAGAATGTAAATAAATAAAATAAATAAATAAAATACTGTAATGTCTAAACACTGCTACATAACTGTACTGTCTACTGTAACGTCTAAATACTGTTACATAACTGTACTGTCTAAATGTTTACACGTACCCTAATGTTAAATGTAACCCTCCAATTGTGTTGTGACGTGACCACCTTGATTGAAGGAAAAGGTGGCATACAAATCTGTCTAAATAAATAAATAAAGATCCATTCACTTAAATATACATCCATATCGGCATAGTACATGTCTTCAGATAAGCAACATTTGACCATCGAGGCTGGCTAGCTGCCCCTGCGTACATTACTACTGCAGATAAGGAAACCTCCAAGCTTTAGAAAATCTTGTTCTCATTTTTGCTCTTCCCAGGGAATTGTAGCCAATTCAGCCTATTTCCATGCTAAACAATCTGCCATCAACCTCTTATTATACCTGAGAGCATTCCAAGTTATTATCACTACGCTATGCTAGCTCAAAATGTTATCTGTACCTGGTACTCCATCTCACTGTACCACAACTCTGTGAAAGTCAACTTTGTTTTGCTTTTTGACCCTCTACCATTCTGGATAAAACAGCATATAGGTTTCGATATATAATACAAACACCCAAGCCCATTTTCATTTCCCTATCTCTTTCCTGTCCTTACCCCAGTCCCTGTATCTGTCAAAAGCGTGCTTAAATTCTTTTACTTTCCCTTGTAGTAGGGATATGTGAAACACAGAGTGCTGTGCCACACATGAACAGTTGTTGTTGCTAAGTGCTGTCGAGTCAGTGTCAACTCATGGCAACCCTCTGGATAGTTATCTTATACTGTGTTCAGTGTTCAGTCACACAGTTAATTGTTGACAGAGTGGCATTCATAGCAGCTATTGTATCAATTTATCACATTACTGGTCTTCCTCTTTTGCATTGCCCTTCAACTTTGCCAAGCATGGCATCTTTGTCTAATGATCATTCTCTCCGCATGATGTGTCCAAAGTATGAAAGTCGTAGTGTTGTCATTAGAGCTTCTAAGGAAAGCTTAGATATGATCTTCTCTCCCAATTTATTTCTTCTTCAGGCAGTTCATGGTATACAGTAAGAACATAAGAACATAAGAAATGCCATGCTAGGTCAAACCAAGGTCCATCAAGCTCGGTATCCTGTTTCGAACAGTGGCCAATCCAGGTCACAAGCACCTGTCAAGTTCCCAAAAAGGACCACAGATTTCACAATGTTTTTTCTGGGATAAACAGTGGATTTCCCTGATCCTCTTTAATAATGTTTTAAGGACTTTTCCTCCAGGAACTTGCCCAAATCTTTTTTAAACCCAGCTACACTAATAGCTTTTACTATATCCTCTGGTAACGAATTCAAGAGTTTGATTACTCGTTGAGTGAAAAATATTTTCTCTATTAGTCCTAAATGGGCTACATTGTAGCTCCATTGAGTGTCCCCTAGTCTTTCTACCTTTTGAAGTAGTAAACCACCGATCTATGTTTACCCTTTCTACTCCATTCATTAATGTATAGACCTCTATCAAATCTCCCCTCTGCTGTCTCTTTTCTAAGTTGAACAACCCTAACCTTTTAAGCCTCTCCTCATAGGGATATTCTTCCATCCCCTTTACCATTTTGGTGGCTCTTCTCTGTATCTTTTCTAATTCTGCTATATCCTTTCTAAGATATGGCGACCAGAATTGCACACAATATTCAAGGTGCGGTCGCACCATGGAATGATACAGAGACATTACAGTTTTGTTCTCCATTACTTTCCTTATGATTCATAGCATTCTCTTTGCTTTCTTGGCTGCCGCTGCATACTGGGCAGAGAGTTTCAACCTATTCTCCACAATGATGCCTAAATCTTTTTCCTGGGTGGTGGTTCCTGATGTTGAACCTTGCATCATGTAACCATAGTTTGGGCTGTTCTTCCCTAACTGCATAACTTTGCACTTGGAGACATTTAAATTTCATCTGCCATTTGGATGTCCAGTCTTCCAATTTATCAAGGTCCTCTTGCAATTTTTAATTATCCTCTTCTGTTTTAATAACTTTGAATAATTTTGTGTCATCTACAAATTTGATCACCTCACTTATTATCCCCATTTTCAGGTCATTTATGAAGAAGTTAAAAAGCTTCAAGCCCAGCATCCCTGGGGTACTCCACTATTCATCTCTCTCGTTTGAGAAAATTGGCCATTTAGCCCTATTCTCTGCTTTCTATCTTTTAACCAGTTCCTGATCCACAATAGTACACTGCCTCCAATCCCATGACTTTTCAATTTCACCAAGCGTCTCTCATGGGAGACCTTGTCAAAGGTTTTCTGAAATCCAGATACACTATATTGACTGGCTCACCTTTGTCTACCTGTTTATTCACACCTTCAAAAATATAGCAGATTAGTAAGACAAGACTTTCCTTGGCTAAATCCATGTTGGCTTTCTCCCATTAAACCATGACTGTCTACATGTTCAGTAATTTTATTTTTTATAATGGTTTCTACCATTTTGCCTAGTACAAATGTCTGTAGTTTTCTGGATCACCCCTGGAACCCTTTTTAAAAATTGGCATTACTTTGGCCATTCTCCAATCTTCAGGTAATACAGATGATTTTAATGATAGTTCAGAGGTCTGCAATCTCATATTTCAGTTCTTTCAACTCCCTCAGATGTATACCATCCAGTCCAAGTAATTAGCTACTCTTCAGTTTATCAAATAGTTGTAACCACTACTTCACCACAATGATTTCAAATCTATCATCCACTCAATCATAACCCCCCACTTAGACTACACCAACACAATCCTCCAGGGTACCACAAAACAGGTCTTAAAACAACTTCAACTTGCACAAAATGTTGCTGCACGGATCTCAATGCGAATCATCCCAACAGAACACATTACCCCTATACTGTACAACCTACATTGGCTCCCCATCCAGAGCCGCATAAATTATAAAATAATCATCACAACGTTTAAATTAATCAACAATATTGCCCCATCTTTCCTATTCACCCTTATCACAAAAGAAGAGCACAGCCAATCACAACACAAGCAAAACAAAAATGAACTCAAAATACCTAATGATTTCAGAAAATCAAAAAAGGTGACCAACAACAAAGTGTTTTCCTACACTGCTCCTGTACTATGGAACGCCCTCTCCGCCAACATACGAGAAATTAACGATCTCATCACTTTCGAAAAAAAAGCTTAAAACCCATCTATTCACCCTTCATTATGGCACCCTACCAGACTACAACAGCTAAAGCCCTACCCTTGTCACCCAATAAAAACACTAAATCCCCCCCCCCCCTTTATCTATGATGCCTTTATAATGTATTTAGTTCCATATTAATAAAACTCTATTTCACCAATGTTAATGTATACAGTTAGAAACGTTCTATGTAATGGAATATGCAGACATTTTATACTTCCCAAGATGGTGTTATATGTAAACTGCTTTTGATCGCCTGGAAAAACGCGGTATAAAAATGTTAAATAAATAAATAAAAAATAATACATCTTCCCAGTTTATCAATATTTCTTTCAATTCCTCTGATACATCACCTTTAAATACCATTTGAGACAGGGTAACTTCCCTCAACTTCTTCAGTAAAGACTGAAGCAAAGAATTCTTTCAGTCTTTCTGCTATGGCCTTGTCCATCCCTAATGTCCCTTTTACCCCTCTATCATCTAATGGTCCAATTGACTCTCTCACCGGTGTTTTGCTATGAATGTACTTGAAAAAGTATTCTTCACCTGTTGTCACAGAAATGTGATCCTCCGCCACCAACACCATCCATTCTGCTGCTGCTCAGATGGGTAGTTCATCTTTGGAGATCCTGCCAGTAGTTAAGCTACCAATAGCATAGCTCTCAGCATCACACAAGCCCTTACAGCATGACAAGCTGCAACCCAAGCAAGAGACACCTGAGCAGATCCTATTCATTTTCATAGGAGTGATTTAGATGCTTTTAATATTATTTATATTTTCAGAAAAATGCAATAGATAAAAATCTACATTATCCTAGCAACATTCACATAAGGCTGGGGGAACACTTCGGTATATCTCTGTCTCCAGCAGATTGTGCATGAAGTGTGATGCAATTTGGTAGTAAATAGTCTTAGCTCTGTACGCATGTGCAAACTAACAGATGCCTCTGTGCCACTCTTGCAGCAGCAATGTTTGATAGCAACTGTCAGCAGAGACCTCCTGCCCTGCCAGCAAAAGAAGTGCTGCGAGATGCCACCACCAACAGGGACCCCCATGCCTCAATGGCAGAAGAAGGGCCATGTGCCATGATCATGGTGAAGCTGGGAGCTGCTGATAGTAGAGACCTCATCCCCCACTGGTGGAAGACGTGCTGCAGGCAGTGATCATGGCCTGGATGACAGTTTCCTGCAGAAGAAGAGGGGGCGAGGCTTCCAGAGCGAGAATGGTAGAGGGAGAAGTTAAAAGACAAGTGTGTGAGGGGGGAGTGGGGATAGGCAAAGGGATTGAGGGATGGCAAGGGTTGAGCATAAAAGAGGAGGGGGTGGCCCTGGTGGGAGAGGGGAATGAAGAGCAGGAGTGAGAGTGCAAGAGGGAAGGGACAAAAGGACAGGGAACAGAGGTGAAGTGGGAGAGGTGTTGAAGAGGAAGCACAGGGAAACGTGCATTGTATGTGTGTGTGTGGGGGGGGGGGTAGGAGTGCTCATGCATATAGTATGGTGGTAATGGTGAGGATGTGTGAGTGTACATATCTTCATGGTGCAGTGGGGGGGGGGGAGGGTGTGGGCATGCAATCTATGCGGTGTGGTGGTGGCATGGGAGTATGTGTGTGCATGTGGTGTGGTGTGGTATGGGGGTGGAAGTGCACATCTATGTGGTGTGACTGCATGTCAATGTGGTGAGTATGCCTCTTGGCATATATCTACAGGGGCATACTCGCACCCCCACACCACATTGACACACAGACCCAAACCCACCTCCAAATGACATAGATGCACACTTCCACCCCTATGCCATACTACATACTGTGTGTGCATATGCATGCATGTACTGCCCCATGCCCCCACCATCCCACATAGATATGCACGTACACACACATATACCCCCTACTCCTACAGCACATGAGTGCACACACCCCCCCCCCCACACACACATCTACCGCCACACCACATATATGGAGATGCCCACACACACACACTCCTACTTCTACACATGCTCATGCCCATATGCATGTAGCCCACCCTCTCCACCATATATGCCCAGACCACAAATATGCACAGGTCACACCTCCTGCCTCCACACACAGAGCCCACACCACCAGCACACAGATATGGACACAACTTATTCACACAATACAACACATATCCCTTCCCCCCCCCCCAACAGACCTGAACATATGTGCAAAAACACATACATATACACCACATCCCTACCATATCCCCTCATTATACAAACACACACACACTTATATGCATCACACTGTACCACTGCATAGACTCATGCACTCAGAGAACTCTGAAGATAGGCACAAATATATGCAGAAGATGCCTCATACTGGCCCAGATCTACTGGTACCTTAATGAGACAAATTTAATGTGTATTCATACCCAGTCATCCCAGAGACATATATGAGTCTGCTAATAGAGGAAAAGGGAATGCATCATTTTGCCACACTATAAGTGTGCAGTTTTCAACTTGTTCTAAATGCAGCTATCAGAACTGCATACGGCACTCAAAGTGGGGTTGCACCATGGAGGGATACAGAGGCAATATGATTCTCTGGTTTATTCTCCATGCCTTTCCTTATAATTCCTAGCATTCTGTTAGCTTTCTTGGTCACTGTTGCACAGTGTGCAGTGAATTTTAATGTATTATCATGATGAGGCCTAGATCCTCTTCCTGGCTGGTGATGACTTCTAATGTGGAGTCTATTGTTTGGACTATTCGTCTTTAAATACATAACTTTGTACTTGTCCACATTAAATTTCATCTGCCATTTAGATACCCAGTCTCCCAGTTTCTCAAGGTCCTCTTACAATTTCTCACAGTCCTCTAATGATTCAACAACTTTGAATAATTTTGCGTCATCGGTAAATTTGATCACCACACTTGTTCCCATTTACAGGTTATTAATAACTATGTCAGAGGAGTAGCCTAGTGGTTAGAGCAACACCCTAGTACCTATGAGATCTGGGATCTGTTCCCACTGGTATTCCTTGTGACCTTGAACAAGTCACTTTACCCTCCAATGCCTTGGAAGAAAAGGCCTACCAATCTACTTCTGATCATACCTTGCCAAGAAAACCCAGGAGTTGCTGGGTTGTGAGGAATCAGTATTGAAAAGTAAATATATTAAAAAGAAGTGGGTCTAGTACAGATTCCTGAGGCACCCCACTATCCACTTTTCTCCATGGAGAAAAATGACGACTTAGTCCTACTTTCTGTTTTGTTTCTTTAAATTCATTCTCACTCTATAATAGGACACTGGCTCTTATCCCATGATTTTAATTTCCTCAGTACTCTCTTATGTGGGACCTTGTCAAACACTTTCTAAAAATCTAAATACACTCTGGGCCCGATTCTGAGAGGCAAATAGCGGGGCTGTATGTCCCAGGAGGACGTGCAGCCCCACTATTCGTCCTGACCGTATGCTGGAACACAATCTCCCCACATGCACACAGTCAACAATGCAGGGAGATCTGGATGGGTGTGGAGAGTGGACAGAGCAGGGGCGTGCCAGGCACCTGGACATACACGGCTGATTCAGGTCATGGCCCTGTACATCCGGCGGTCACCAGGAGGATGCTCAGCTTATTCCACCTCTGAAGTGGAATAAGCATGGGGTGCCCATGCGATCTGGTCCGGCAGCCCTCCGGATGGAGCCGTGGAAGGTGAGGCCCCGCTGCCCTATCCTGGCCCTGGAAGACCCTGCTGAGGATTGGGCAGAGGGAAAATTGGTCTAGTGGGGAGCCGGGCCTTTGGCGCTCCTACTGGGCATCCTGGTGCCATGGCGATGGGACGCCATTGCACACGTGCACCAGCGGGAGCAGAGGGAAGCCTGGACATCTCCTGTGGCATGCCAGGTTGTCTCGGTGCTCAATCCTGTAACCATGAGCGTGTCTTGCTCCTGCTGTGCAGAATCGGGTACAATGGAGCCTGTCCTGTTCTGAGATGTCTGGACATGTCCCTTCTTGGATCGGGCTCCATGGGGATTATTTTAGATGCTATATACATGTGCAAATCACGACGACATGTAAATAGCTATTTTAGAAAGAGTGAAATTTACAGGTAGGATGTGTCTGAGCAGGACAGTGGTCTGCACATATAGCCCTAATATCCAAATTTTTTTATTTAACTTTCAGCATGACCCAGCAGTCTCTGGGTTTTCTTTCAAGGCAATGGAGGGTAAAGCGGCTTGCTCAAGGTCACAAGGAGTGCCAGCGGGAATTGAACTCTAATTTTTTGAATACTAAGCTGTTGGTCTAACCACTAGGTTATTCCTCTAAGCCTCTGGCTTGTTATAGTATTTATTTTATTATCTATCTGTAGTGTGTTGCTTTAGCTTTTGGTGATTTATTGTTTCTCTCCCTTTGTATGTCTTGCCCCTGTTGTATGAGATGTGTTAACTGTATTTTAATAATTTTGTTCATTTTATTTATTTCATATGTTATTTGTTTATTTATTTATTTAGCTGTATTTTTATACCGCCTTTCACCAGGTCAAACCTGTTATCTGTCTGTAAACTGCTTTGCTGCATTTGTTGAAAGGTAGTACATCAAATTACAATAAACTAAACTTAATCAAACATTTACAACTAAAATGTTTGTGACATTTATGCGGTGCATAGAGTTGGCCTGTAAGGTGTTTCATGCCAACTATAGAGGTAGCAGGCACAGCTGGGAACTCTGCAATGACCCAATATACTAACTCCCGGGATTTCTCATGAGTAAGTGGCCCATTTTTGCAAAAGATTGCTACAGATGCAAATAAGTCCTCTATAAACCTAAGTCCCATCCCTGCCCCCCCCCCCCGACTTGAACATTTCCTGGGTAATAAACTACTGGAGAGTGTTAGAGCAACTACCTCATACCCTCACAGTCAAGGGTTCAATTCCCACTGACACACCTTGGGCAAGTCACTTTTCCATCCGTTTCCTCTGAAACAAAGGCCTGGCAGTCTACTTCTGGTGATACATTGCCAAGAAAACCCAGAGGCAGCTGGGTTGCTAGGAGTCAGCACTGACTTGACTGCACTAAACAAAAAACTATTGGCACCACCATAAATTTTTTCTTTAATGCTAGTAGGCACCTCCTGTTTATTGTACATTGATAGTTAGCCACAGGAGGGGTAATTTTATAGGAGCCATGCAAACCTACACATCATCTACAAGCGTAGATCATGTATTTTCAATGATGTACATGCCTGGATGAGCCTTTACGCCTCTACTTTAGATAGCTGCTATTGTATAGGTATACGCATCAGGCTGATTTTGTGTACTTTTGCTGTAGGTGTGCACATGGGCGGAGTGCAAATTTACACATGAAAATGATAATTTACTATCATTTATGTGCATTCTTGAGACTGTAGCTGTGGATATTTACAGCAACTCTAGGGTTGGTGTGACCATGTCTAGATTTGCCACATTTATCCCACTACTTGCGTCCCTATTTTATAAAGTAAAATACTTAATATTATAAAATCAGAGTGATTGATGTGCATTAACCTAGGCTTCCCTTATAAAATTATCCTCAGGTGTGTGGATGGTACAATCTATCCAACGCAGTAAGTGTGTAATTTTATACATCTACATTTCCATGCATAAATCAGCCCATGTTCCCTGTAAAATAGTTATCTCAAAGTTATAATGCCCTGTTCAATGTAATTTCAGTTTGTTCAATGTAAACCGCACTGATGCAGAATAGCGCGGTATATAAGAAAATGTAAATAAATAAATAAATGTTATTGATTTATGTCTGAAAATGACCACTTAACGCACGTAATGTACTTGGCCACTATTCTGAAAGGATGCGTGTCAGACCAATGGTACATCCTTTCATTATGGGAATGCACAGAGGTGGAGTTTGAGTGGAGAATGTATGGAGCCTAGTTACGCAAATAAATTATAAGCACGGCCATAAGCTGGCATAAGTGCTCATACCCAGTCTAATGAACATTTTTGACTACTTATGCCCCATTTTATAAAGTATGCACTTACCTCGCTTTATAATATAAGTAGGAATTACACTAAACAGAAATCTAGCCAACCCTTCTAAAATTACCCTCTAACAGCCTGATTCCATCCCATACGTAGATCTCCTCTGTACGCCCGGTCTGAGCTGGACGTACAGAGGGGATCACAATTCTGATCCCGCGGGTTACGTCTAGCCCTGCGGGATCAGAATCGCGATCAGGCATATACATGCAGTCTGGCTTGCACATACATGCACAGCCCGACTAACAGTCAGGGCTTTTAAATGGAGCCACAGCGTCATGGTGTCCTATTGCCATGGCACCACACCTCCATTTAAAAACCATGATGCCGGCCGCCTGCAACAAATGCTAATTCCTGCAGCCCGACCCCCAATCTGGCCTCCTAAGGCCAGGGTCCAGCTGTGGAGGAACGTCCCCTGGCCCCCCCTTGCCCCATCCATGCCCCGGCAGCCGCAAAACTAAATGTCCAGGGAAGTTATTCCATCTTGGAGGTGGAATAACTTCCTCAAAAATGACGCCGGCCCTGGACATAAAGGGCAGACATTAGAATCGTCCCTGTATGTCCAGGGCTGGCGACGGCCCACTTTCCGCCAGATTCTGCTCCCGAGCCGCCTTTTCCCCACCCCCATCTAACTTCCCTGCACAACCGGTGGGGAAGTTATTCGGGGGTAGGAGAAACAACAAATTGCGGGGATAACCCCGTAAGCGTTTACATGACAAAAGTACTGGTAAATCTAATTTCTTTTTCAACTTATCCCAATACGTAAACCCTTCTATAGGAGGCACGTAATAGAATTGCACTGTCTGATCTGTTCCAGGATTGCTTAAGAAACTGTTCCATGATCATTCCATAAGCAAAGCTTTTCCCTAGCATAAAGTTTTTCTAGACTGTAAAAGATCAAAACCAACAAAATATTTATTTCATATTTGTACCCAATTATACAAAACATTCTGGGGAAGGGTTAGAATGAGACCAAGAACCAAATGGCAAAAAAAAGTTTATGGTAAATCCAAATTGATTGACTGCAGGAGAGGCAAATTCACTTTTTCCTCTATTATTTTGCGAAAATCCTTAGTGATGCATAACTGACATCTTCAATTCTTATGGATAGATTGATCATGTGATGAACATTCAAATCGTTGGTGCCAAGATTGTTCATCCAGATCCCAATATCTTATCCTATTAGCTGCCAGATAGCTTTGGGCATTGCAATGAATATATCATAAAGACTGGGCTTGCTATCACACGCTGAGCTCCAGACAGTTACATTTAAAGATTCTGTTTGTCATAAGTCTTTGATTTTTCATAACTTCTTTTTTGAAAAAAAATCTTTATGATTCCTTCAGTCTCACTCAGTCATAACATCTCTGACAATCCTTGAGGCTAATTTCAATTTTTGATGTCATCTTGTGAGACAGCGTTCTGATTTATTGGAACGCTTCATGTAACCTCACCTCTAAATCATGAAACCAAAAACAATGAGATTGCTGATATGGAAACATTTTAAAACTATTTACATAGAAACAAGGGCAACAAACACATTATTTACATTATTATTAGACTAATTTAATACAATTGTGACTAGAGTTTAAGAGCCAAATTCCCTTTAGATGTAGGTCAATGAGTCATGGATGATGATATCTAAATATTGAAGGGGGGGGGGGTGCATTTTCAGAGGCCGTGGCCAGCCTGAGTAAAGCGGCTTAATGTCACCGCTTTAAATTAGAGCTGGATATTCAATGCTGGGTTCATATCCAGTGAGCGGCATTGAATATCCGGGTTGGATGGATAGCGAATTAGTTATTTGGTTAGTGGCAATTTTCAGTCCCTGGCTAGAGAGCTCAGGTGGCTAAAGTTAGGCCACCTTTTATTTTACCAAACATTACCTGCTTTAGGTTAACTGGACAGTGGCTTAATATTGCCACTGCCTGGTTAAACTCTAGGTGCCACCCCCAAAATGCCCGATGCTAAGCGATTAGTGTTGGGGCATACAACAACACTGAGAAGGTATATTCAGCGGCACAAACCAACTATGTGCCGCTGAATATCCTGCTTAGCGGCAGTGATGCATTTAGCAGGTCATAAACGTGTGCTATTTATAATATACACTGGCTGTGGGTACAAGATGTTACCCAGGATCCCCTAGACTAGTCTTGTGGTGCCTAGTAGTACCACAAGACTACCACTAGAGGATCCCAGTTGCCAATTTACACCTAGAGCTAGCAGCAACAGGAGAAAGAGGAGATTGTTCCAGCCAGTCTACTCCACCATACCACTAGGGACTTCATGATGTAGGCTTGGTGTCCTTTGGGGAATCAAAATTTAATTTTTTAAATACTGTAAGTAAAAGCTTGCATTCTACCTGATCAAAGGCCTTTTCCACATGCAAGGCTACAAAAGGTATTGTGTCATCTTCTGATCTGTGAACAAAATCAATATTAACTTCTCACCTGACATTATCATAGGCATCCCATTCTATTATAAATCCTGTTTGATCTCTGTGGAGATTTCATATTTCATAAATATAATATACAGTTATAAACTGAACAAGTCTAGAATTGCAATGCAACTTAATAAAGCAAGTTTTATGACTCCATGACCTGCATGTTTGTGTTACAGATGCTATAGGGGTTGTCATACGCCCCCTAGCCCTCCGCCTAGGGGTCAGAGGGTTGGGGCTGCCATGATGTCCTTTAGGCAGAAAATGACTATAGCTTTTACTCCCGCTATGCCTTATAGGAGTGGTAGTTTTTAGTCCTCTGATAAAAGGATAGCCGTGAGTCGAGTGTTAGGCAAAAATTGACAAGAAAATGTATTCCCCTTCCCAAACAGACTTAGTGCAGAACAATCAGTACTCTTTACAGGAACTTTGCTTGAAGGTTATTTACAGAAACAAAATAGCTGTATTTTCATACTCCTGGCTTCCAAAACGTGCAAGGTATTTTTCTCTACAACAAAGTAGTAAATCAAAACAGCTTCTTCTTTTTCCTCAAGGAAGAAGATTCCTTTCCTCTGCTTTATCTCAGCTCATTCACCCAAATCTTTAGCGAAGAGATTTAATGTCGTCTGCGAGACAGAACGTACAATCCATTGGAATTTCTTCTGAGTCAGCAGAATTAAATTCCCATTGCATCTCCTCAACCTCAGGGCTTACTGAGCTTTGTTTCAAACCGTTACTGCTATGCTGGGAATAACCTCTCTCTAAGAACTGGAGCGTTTCCCCTGGGTACCGTTCTAGATGGTGAGGTTTTGTAAGGTTTGTGGCTGTGGGGATTCTTCCCTGGCTCTCCCCTAGTTCTCTCCAGCTGCTAGACAATGCTTTATACCTTTCTGCATTCAGTTCCTGCCTAAAGCACTGCCCTAGCTCTTTAGTACAAGCTGAGCCTCTTGACTTCCCTGGTTTAGTGTTAGGTTCCCACCTATATAGACCTTGAGACCTTTCCTCCGGCAGTGAGATCTGAAGGGCTCCCAATTCTCTCCATCTAGGCAGGTTCCTAGTAACTGGCTGTGCCTTCTCTCCTTCTGCTCGGTTAGTCTCACTTCCCGAACTACAACCAGGTTCTTCACAGAGTCTCCAACCTTCTGAAGTCTGTGAGCCTCTCCACTTCTCTGAAGCTCTCTGTGTGCCAGTCTCTCCTTCTTGGCCACTGCTTCCTTCTCTGCCACTCCTTCCACCCTCTTTGCTCTCTGCCAGGCCTTCTGCTTCCCTCCTTCTCTGCCTCCTTCTCCTCTCTTCCTGGAGCTACTGAGCAGCGTTTATCTTTCTCCCTCTGAAGCTTGGCTCGGCTTTTTTAAGCAGGTGAGAGTAATCAAACTCCAAGCTTGCTGCTACATCAGAGCTTGGATGTGTCAGCTCAACTGCTCCCTCTCTCTGCTTGCTTCTCTTGTGCAGACCCTGAGTTGTGTGTGTTGGCTGACTGTCATTTTTAAAGGTAAAATCCACCTTTCTTTCTACTTCCATAGGCTCTGCCTGTGCTTCTGTATTACAGGGTGCATAGGTCTTGCAGTTGCTTTGTGAGGGTGGAAGATTTGTGGGTGTCAGAGGGGCTGGGGGCCAGGTATGTGACTAGGCTGTGGGGGGGATGTTTGGAAGGCAGAGATGGCTGAGGTGGGGGTGTAATCTGAACATCAGTTCAAGTATGGGATTAAGTGGGGCACTCTCTTTTTACCACCTTCATCTCCCCCTCCTCGGTCCCTCTATTTTACTCACTCCACTCTCCTACACTCCGTTAAAAACTCTCAGGAAAACTGGAGTCAATATATGTCAAAAAGGTTTTTAAAGTTCAGTTGGTAGACCATCTGGCCCCACTGCCCTACCCCCTAGCATGTTCCACTTCAGAAACTCGGGTATTAAAGTATAAAATGCAAGCGAACATCATTGCCAATTGAACATAAGAATATAGTTTAATGAAATGAGTATCCAATGCTAGAAACATGGAATCTGTAAGTTACTGAACTGCTGTTGGGTTTAAGTACTGCTCCTCTTCCCCTGAGGTCGCCATTTTAAGCTTTATAAGCCACATCTTCTCTTTCTCCTTTTTAGCCACTTTTGTAGCCATTCCAAGGACAGATTTTTGGGTATACAGTTATAGTCAACATTATTGGCACCCTCGCAGTTCAACCCCTTAATGTCCAATATCACCTAAAAATAAAATTGGCCAGTGAAATGGCTTTGGACTATATATGCACACAAAAGAATCAAATAAAACAAGGGAAATTAAAAAGAAAATAGAAGGAAATAGTATATAAGCTGAGGGATTGCCAGGACATGATTATTTAGTAGAACCAAACAAAAATAAACCAAAGGGCTATCAAGGAAAGGTTCACCCTGTGTATACACTAAGGGGCATGTTTACTAAAATACAGTAACGTAGCAGCGGCTATGTTAAGGTGCGTTATGTTAACGCGCGTTAACGTAACATTACATAATGTTAACGTGCCTTAACGTTACATAATGCGCATTAGCGTTCCCGGATGCGGTAAGTCCCGCAGAGGGTGGAGAGAAGGGGTCAATGGGCAGGGAGTGGGCAGGGAGAGGCCCCTTCTATACTAATGCAACCGAAAACCTGGCGTTAGATGCACATTTGCAGGAGAGAGAAACCATTTCAGTGTCAGCAATGAACAGCATAGGCAAGGTGATAGTAGTGCTCCATTTGCAGCAACAGCATAGTGCCCAGGTATGAAAAGCCACTATGGTGATGGCGCAAATGGGGCATGGGGGCTGCAGGCGGGACATGCGGGGGGGGCTACTGGGGCACAGGGTGGACTAGGCGGTTGCTGAGGTGGCACATAGCAACGCAGAAAATGGAAACCAGCAAGACAGCAACTGACCAGGATCAAACATGCCCATGAGTCTGTGCCCCACAGTGTCCCATCCAGGGGACATTACCCAGCAGGTACCCCAAGGGGCACATAACAGTGACAGGCAGTGCCGGGGGAAGGGTTGGACATCTATGTAGGTACCCCTACCCCATAACCCACACCTTAGGCAGCCACCTACCTGCCCCCTGGATGGCCTGGGATAGCGCACCACCGGCACCAACAGCATATGGTCATGGCGGCATGGCAGAGGGGGTGGGTGATTTTGCTGGAGGAAGCAGTGGAACCCACCTGCAGTGGACCTAGGCCATGTCCTGTACCAGTACGTGGTGTGCCGTGCAACAAAAGAGGTCTGGCCGAGGAACGTAAGGGTAGCCCCAGGGACCACTATGCTGCTGTGGCAACAGTGTGGTTCAGTACACTCAGCCAGCATGTCCAAGAGCAGAGGTTCACATCCCATCTGTGGATCCTGCAGAGCATCTCCCCATAGTTCTAGCCCACAATGCAGCCACAACAGCAACATGGGCAAACCCCAATGCAGCGGTGCACAGGTGTATGCACAGGTGTATGCGTGCCCGCGCCTGAGGGCCTCGCCAGAGGGCCCTTTGGCGTGGCCCTTAGGCGGGGACCTCCAGAGAGGCAACAGTGCTCCGAAGCCAACCGCCACCACATCTAAATGACACAAGATTAGAAGTCCACGCACACGGCCTCCAGAAGGACTGCACTATCTTTGCCAAACCCTCTTCAGCTCCCCACCGGCTCTGTGCTCCCCGATCGGGGTAGAGCACGCCTGAGCAGGCAGCAGCCATCTTAGCCTGCTCAGGAGACCTCCGGCCCAGTCGGGGCTGTGGGAGGCGGAGCCCTTAGGCAGGGCCGGATTTACCTATACGCCACGTACGCCGTGGCGTAGGGCCCACAGCTGGCAAGGGCCCACAAAAATTTTAACAATATGGCGTCTTCAGTCTATCATGTCTGGGAACTGCACCTCTCGCTGGCGCCCTTAGAGGAAGCAGCGCGAGGGATTGCGGGGATCGAGAGCGAGTGAAGGCTGGTGGAGTGAGCCGGGGGGCGCAAAGAGTGCCCCCGCCCCCGCAAAGAGTGCCCCCGCCCCCGCCCGGCAGAGCCTCCCTGCATTGAATCCCCAAACGCGGGCTTCTTTCAGAGCCGCGAGAGTTTCCTTTCTCGCGGCTCTGTTAATCCCGCTGTATATATGTGCCGATCCTCATTAGGTCACTATGCCTAATTTGCTTGCTCCCTAAGTATCGAGTGATACTCTATGGGATACATTGTGTGGATGGTTTCTTTTCCCGCCATGAGATTAGTTTAAAAGTTAGAAGCGCATGTGCGGGCGTCTTGTTTTGAATTAGCGCTTTCAGTTTTGTTTGCCGACAGCATCTTCACTGTTCGTGTTACAGGTTTGATTTGGTTTAGTTTTATCATTTTGAAGTGCCGGTATTTGTGCAATAAAATGAATAATTTAAAAAAAGGGTTATTATGTATTGTCACTTAGCTTTGGTTCTATAGCTGTGCACAGAGGATTTTTATTTTTATTTTTTGCTATGCCGGTGGCGTGATCTGGTCAGTGCGATACAGCACCAGCTTTAGTTTAGTGTGTCAGCATATCTACAAATCCCTTCGCTATTGCTGCAATTTAAGTTGGCGATTTGGCTCATGGTAGCAGTTATGTATATATATTTTTATTGTTCAGTTGGTCTTTTATTTATTTATTTATTTATTTATATAATGTTTTATTTATGATAGTAACGAGGGGTAGGGGTCCCGTCGGCCTTGCATCTCTGAGGATGGCTAGAATCACAAGGGCTGTCACATTGGGGCACGTTTGACGGATTTGGGTCTGAATATGCTGCTCTGCACACCCCCATAGATGGGTTTTGTTTTAAGATACTTGCATAGATATGTTTTTTATATGGTATCTCATATTATTTATTTTTTATTTTTTATTGTACATAGTTCATTTCACAGCGCATGTGAGGGGCAAGTGGCTCCCTCTGCTTTGCCATCTAAGGAGATCCGTTATCCACATTGGCTGTCTACATCGGTATTGGCACTTTTATTTAGCAAGTTTTAATTTTTTAATTTTTTAGTTATTTGGTCTGACGTCCATAAATTGGTTTTGTGTTTCTTTTGGATAGGTATCTACATATTTCATAATCTCACATAATCCTATTGATTCACTCCTTCCTTTTTCTTTTAAATGTTCCTTTTATGTTTCCTCTAATTCAACGTTGTTTAATTCTCTTGTGCTTATTATATTACTTTAATTATTAGCTTTTTCTTGTTGTTTTATTTGCAATACACTTTTTATGTAGCTTTTTATATGATGGATATTGCAATTTTTCCTTGGTCCTCCTCTCTCTCTCTCTCTATTCTATGTTGAAATGCTTTTATAGTGTACGTGGTATTTTATGTTGTACACATGTTATCATTGTTTTTTATATATAGGGCATTTTATCAATTGTTTATCACACTAAGTTTATTGGTCTATTTATTTATTTATTGTTATTTATTATGTGTTATGTGCTTAATTGATTATTATATGCTTGTCATTTTAATTTATATTTATTTATTTATTTACATTCTCTTATATACCGTGCTATTCTGCATCAGTGCGGTTTACATTGAACAAACTGAAATTACATTGAACAGGGCATTATAACTTGGAGATAACTATTTTACAGGGAACATGGGCTATGGAGGGTTAAGTGGCTTGCCCAAGACCAATTTAATTATTTGATGTGGTTTTTAACTTGTTTTTTACTTGGGTTTTCAGGCACTCTTGACCCATGGATTAATAAAGGCGATATTGGAACTTCTTGCCACGTCTCCTTATTGACTTCTGGTTGCCTACGTGGCAAATTGCTGTTTTTTGGTGGACTAGCTCTGGGAAATGTGCATCATTAACGTCTGCGCTTTGTTTGGTACAAGAGCAAATTAATGTATAGTTTTATTTCTACAGTGTTGTACATTCCAAGTTTGGCTTTTGGGATTCCCAGTTTAATTATTGTCTTCCTGTTTCTAAATTGTGATTCCTTGTTTGGTGATGGTCTATGTTTTGCATGTGTAACTGAGCTGAGGTATTCTGTTTATGTAATTCCTATTTGACATTGCCACTTGTTCTCTTTCCCCAGTAGGTCATGTATTGTTCTCTGAAATGTATTGGTTTAATATTTGCAGCGTTTCCTTTTGATAGTTAGGGTATGGTGCTTTATGAGTCCTGGTAGTGCTGTTAGGATACGGCGGGTTTGCTATGGGTTCTAAATGGGCAGTGTTTGTAGTAGTTCCTAATGTGTCTGGCAGTTGGCACTGGATTATAGTAATGTAGAAATCTTTTAGTCTTTCTTTATCCATACACTCATTAAGAGGCACGTTTACTAAAAGTGAGTATATGGTAACATTATGCAAATATTTATGCAAATGAGGCCCCTTATGCAAATGAGGCCCCACCCCCACCCCCCACCCTTGGGCCGCCCCTGCTGGGGGCCCACAATTTTTGTTGGTGTAGGGCCTCACTCAAGGTAAATCCGGCCCTGCCCTTAGGCAAAGGCACTCTCAAATGTCACCGAGTAACAGCTAAGCCAAGAAGTCTGCAATCACACCCGACCCCCAACTTGAACCCTCAGTCGTCTCCAACGTACTGTCCGACCTCACAGCAAGTATACTTCAGCTCTCTAACCAAGAATTTCACTCAGCAGTTCAAAGCAATCCCTCTTACTGCCATATATACTCTTACAGTTGTCTGTATAGCATTCTCACACACACACACCTGACACCTGTTACATTTGCCTAACCCTTACAGTCGCCTGTATTGCATTCTCATTTGCCTAACCCTTACAGTTGCCTGTATTGCATTCTCATTTGCCTAACCCTTACAGTTGCCTGTATTGCATTCTCATTTGCCTAACCCTTACAGTTGCCTGTATTGCATTCTCATACCCTCACACCTGACTCTCTCCATTGGTCTTACTCTTACAGTTGTCTGTATAGCATTCACACACGCACACACACGTCATCTGTTATATTTTGCTATAGTCATTACTAGCCTTGTAACATACACCTTAATCAGTGATATCTTTGTTACCACCTAATAGTCTGCATACTGTACTGTGAAATTACCTGTATACTGTATTGTGTATTCTTACCACTGTATTGTGTATTCTTACCACCCAAAACTCAATTACCACCTCATACTATATCCCAGAAACCAAAATGTCTCCCCACTTCATTACTCTCCTCAGTTTCTATCTCCTCACAGATTGGCTCGGAGCCACCATTGCCTACTCCCCCTCCTACAGTCTTATCCCCATCCTCAAAAACCACGGAAAGCAATGGGCAGGCAACCCTTTTCAGTATCCAACTAGGGAAGCGCACATCCGACACTCCCACCTGATCCACATTGCAATACAGCAATCCAGCAACCTGAAGCAACACAAACCATCGCCCTCAAAAAACCTAAAATGTGCCCTTATAAATGCTCGATCAATTCGAAAAAAATGGCCTGTAATCCTAGACATAGTTACCCTCTATGATCTTGATGTTCTCATGATCACCGAAACCTGGTTATCTAAAGAAGACAATGTCCTTATCAACCAACTCATTCCACCAAACTTCACTATACACACAACCCACAGAGAAAACAAGAAAGGAGGAGGAGCACTCATACTCACCAAGTCTGAACTCCTCTTCAACATGACTAACTCCCATAGCACAAACAATCTGGACATAATCACCATAGCCAATAATCAATGCTCCATAAACCTGGTCTACCGAGCCCCCTCGAGTTCCCCAGACGATCTGCCCACTATATTGGATCTGGCCGCTGACACCAGCAACCCCAACACTCCCAACTGGATTATGGGAGATTTGAACCTCCCATCATTACAACAAAACCAATCCTCCTCACTCCTCAATGCCATCGAAAATCTTGGTTATAAACAAATGATCACTGAACCCACTCATTCCAAAGGAAACATTCTTGACATGGTATTTGCCCCACACCATGTCGCCGAGCAAAACAGCAACATTATAACATCGGTCACTGATGTCCCATGGTCTGACCATAAACTCATAAACCTACGAATCCCTCTGAACAACAGTCATAATTTGAACACCAGCAAACTCGCCAATACATCCAGAGTAACACGGGGCTTTCGACCTTTCAACAGAGAACTTATTCTGTCAAGTACCCAACCAATCCTCAACAACACATCACTCAACCTCGACGAGTCAATTGCTGCCTGGAACGACAGCCTCAATGCTGTTGCTCAACTACCAAACAAAAAGACCTCATCAGGGAAAAGAACCTCTGCACCATGGTTTTCCCCGGAACTACGGGCCTCTCTTACGCACCTACGAAGGCTAGAAAAATGCTGGCGCCGCTCACTAGCTACCGACGACCACGAAGCCTACATTCTTCACCTCTCAACCCACCGCGAGGCAATCGCAGCCAGAAAGAAGCAATACCACTCAGATATGCTCAAGAGATCATTGAACAAACCACGCGACCTTTTCAACCTGGTTAAGTCACTATCAAAGGAACCATCTTCTGAACAAAATAATGATATCCACCCGCAAGAATTCGCTGATTACTTGCAATCAAAACTCCTACAGACAGATGAACTCTCAAAAAACAATATACAAGAAACGCCCTGCCCAACATCCCTATCCGCACTTCACACGCCTTCTTCTAAACACATTGAAGACACCATCTCCTCACTCAACACGACCACTGCACAAACCGATCCCTGCCCAGCCTTTTGGATAAAGGACCTGCGGGGAGACTTTAGCACCTTCATTGCAAGAATCATGAACCTCTCTTTCACTACTGGCGCCTTCCCATCTGCACTAAAACTCACATCCATCAGGCCACTACTGAAAAACGCTAAACTGGATCCAAAACGGCCAGACTCCTACAGGCCAATAGCCAGTATCCCCCTCTTAGCAAAGATCTTTGAGAAAGAGGCACAGCGCCAAATCCAAGACCACATCGACTCCGTAGCCCCTCTAGACTATTCTCAACACGGTTTCAGAGAATTCCACGGTGTCGAGACACTGCTTACCACCCTCTTCAATGATATTCTCAATACCATAGACAACATCCGACAAGGCGTCGTGCTAATCTTCTTGGATATAGCAGCAGCGTTTGACTCGGTAAATCACGAAATTCTCCTCGGTCGACTGGAAGGAAAAGGCATTTGCAACTCAGCACTTGAATGGTGTAAATCATACCTCGACACCAGAATGCAATACGTCAAATCCGCAACAGGAGAATCAAAACTCTTCCATCAAAGACAAGGCGTTCCGCAGGGGTCCTCACTCTCATCCCTCTTGTTCAACGTCTATATGCAGCCTATCTGCAATATCATCAGGTCCTTCAATGTGAAATGTATGATATACGCTGACGATATCCTACTCTACATGCCATTTTCCACAATGCAAATGGACTTACTGCCTATAACAAACTGCTTCGATGCAGTATCACAATGGCTCCTGTCACAGAACCTCCGCATTCAGCATAAGAAAACTGAGGTTCTCTTTATCACAAGAGACCCCAACTTCACCCCACCACCACATATAAGTGTCAAGGGAGCTGACCTAGGCACCAAGGATACAATAAAATACCTCAGAGTCACACTAGACCATAGGCTCGACATGAAATCACACATAAACAATATCGTAAAATCTGTATACTTCAAAATACGCACTCTTAGACACCTGCGTCCCCTACTAGACCACGAAGACTTCAGAACCATCTACCAAGCACTGATACTGCCGCACTTCGACTTCGCCAATTCCATTCTACAAGGACTCCCACAATCCACAATAAGCTCCTTGCAACTCGCAATGAACACCGCTGCCAGGGTTCTTCTAGGAGCGGCCAGAAGTGAACACATTACACCTATTCTCAAAGAGCTCCATTGGCTCCCTATACACGGAAGACTTACATTCAAAACCCTCCTTCTCACATTCAAGGCCTTAAATGGTTTATCGTCCACATCACTTACCAAACTCATCCAATCCGTCCCATCAAATAGAAATAGGAGACATGCAGCATTAAACTCACTAACAACCCCAAAGGCTATAACAACGTGCAGCCTATCAACATCAAACAGAGCTTTCATGTTTAGCGCACCAAAATACTGGAATGCTCTCCCACCTGATCTCCGCGCCATAACCGACCTAACCCAGTTCAGAAAGGCCCTTAAACTGCACCTTTTCATCAAATACTACCCTACATGAACCGTAACATAACAGCCTCACCCTAGTATAATCCACAATATCCCTCTTGTTCCAAGCATCACTGCTAATTTTATGTAAATAGTTCGAGCATGCTATCTAGCTAACAGATTATATACTCCATGTAAATAGTTCTCCCATGTTATCCAAGTTGATACTCCTGTTATATGTAATACCAAACAGCTTGTTGTTCTGGTTCCTTTCTGTTATTTGTAAACCGCGCTGATGTCAAAGAGTGCGGTATATAAGAAGTTGAAATAAATAAATAAAAATAAATACTCATAAGGGCTCCACTATCCACAGCTTCATGGAGTGTCAGGCTGTTGGCCCCAGCTCAGAGCTGCAGTTATCACCAGAGCACTACTACTACCCCCTGCACAGATTAGCAATGTCGGCACTGTGATCAGGACCAGTGCAGCGGGTAGGGTTGTCAACCACCTCCATATCTGGAGTGGAGGAGTGGCCTAGTGGTTGGGGCAAGGTACTGAAGGTCGGGGGTTCAAATCCCACTAGAGGACAGCAACCTTGGGCCAGAAGGATTGGGGTTTCTAGTCCCACAGGTGCTCCTTGTGGTCTTGGGCAAGCCACTTAACCCTCCATAGCCCATGTTCCCTGTAAATAGTTATCTACAAGTTATAATGCCCTGTTCAATGTAATTTCAGTTTGTTCAATGTAAACTGCACTGATGCAGAATAGTGCAGTATATAAGAGAATGTAAATAAATAAATATCTGCACAATACTGAGATAGGTGTGGGAATGTGCATATGTCTCTCCATTGTTTTGTGTCTGCCAACACCTCACTGAGCCCACATTGCTCACACTGCTTCCAGCGTTAGCCTGCAAATGTGCATAATGAGGAGCAAGGTATTGTGGGTATGGCCCAGACAGGGCGGATTGGCCAGGATGCATCTTCACAGGGTGTGAAGCAATGGCTGGGACACTGTAGTACTCGACCACCACCTGCATGGACAGGGTGGCCACAGCATGTCATGCTGGGGGGTGGGGGTGGGGATGGAGGTGGGGGGAGGGGGGGTGGTCACTCTCACTCTGACCGAGCAGTGACCATGGCATGTCTATGTTCCCACATAGTACCATACATTATTTGTTTCCAGTGATACCTGTGTATTCCTAGTTCTGGGGCCTAATCATGGAGACACCTGCTTGGTGTCTGTGCTGTGCATCTCACTTTTGGGTGTACAGGGTTCCCCTGTGCGCATGCACTATGGGCTGTTTTGTGGGCTATCTGCAGTTTGCCTGTGCATGGTGGGAGCACCTTGTAGGATGCTGTAGGTGTAGTCTGACTATGCTGTCTGTTGATGAATGGCAGACCGTGGCGTGGGGCAGTTGAGCCTTCCCCTGCCTACCCCAAGCATCACTGCTGGTCTGCAATGGTCACAGGTATGATACTGGCCCAGCACCCCTGGAGGGCTGTCATCTGCCAGCAGAACTGTGGTTGCTGATACTACAGCCATTCTTCAGGGTGCAGGCACCTGTCCCACCACACCCTCATCTACAAAAGGGGTGATTTAGGCCTCTTGGGGTATATAGTGCATACCACTTAGACCGACAGGGGCAGTGCTACATAGCCCTCATGTGAGTCTAAACACCCCACTGCCCTGATAACAGGTACTCATGGCAGCCAGATCTTAACACTGGGTATGCACTAATCTGGGTGGTGTCTGGTCCCACAGAGATACATGTGACTGCAGAACACAGCTGGAACAGATGTACCTTCAGGTGCACTGCTGGGAACACCTGTCACACACTGGTAGTGCTGGGGATATGCAACAGGACCTAGCTCTAACAGCACATGTACTGTGGACCTAGTGCTGGGCACCCATCCTATCCATCAGGGTGAACATGGAACCTGCACAATGGCATGGTCTGTAGATACTCTGTGCCAGTATCACGCACTGTCAGTCCATCTTACCACGCTGCAGTACCAGAGAGGTGCAGGCCTCATTTGGTGGTCAGCTGTAGGCCACTGTTCTGCATGTGCAATGCATCATGGGTGTTGGTGGGGTTACCCTATCCTGGCACACAGAGCAGACGGTTTGTGCGGTGACCTTCAGTCCTTCTGTACCCAGCCATTGCTATGCAACAAGCTATAGAGGTATAGCCTACTGGTTAGTACACTGACATTCTAGGTGGAGGTCATGGGTTCAATTCCTCATTGTTTCCTCTTGTCCGAGGCAGATATTTTGCTTGCCTGTGACAGTCATATCTTTTCAGATCCGTGCTGCCAGCCCATAGTACCCTCAACACAGTTGCCAACAATCCTTATAAGGCATTATAAGGCTCCTAATTAGGCACAGTAGAAGGCACGTTATAAGGCACATTACAAGACACCTTATTAGGCACAGTACAAGGCACGTTAAGGCACGTGCCTTGTACTGCGCCTAATAAGGTGCCTTATAACGTGCCTTATAACGTGCGTTACCTGACACGGCTTGCCATAATGATGCCCCGCCCATGCCTTTATATGGGTATCTGTACCTTTACCGTGGAACCTAAACGCGAGTGACATTACTGCAGTTTAGTAAACATATCCCTAAATCTCCAATAGCCTAACCCTAACTGGAAAGAAATCTCCCCCTAAACATTTATATTTGTAAATCTTTTTGTGTCGGACAATGACTGCGTCAGGAGTTATCCACTACAGCAAGTCTGGTCCATATTAATCATATACAGTAAAACCTCAGCTTCTAAGCCATATGTTATATTTTTGTTCACTTATCTGAATAAAAAGTCCAATATTAGGCGAACAGCACTTCGGGATCAATCTGGACTGCTTCAGTGCCAGACTTGGATCCATTTATTGTTTGGCTCAACACCTGTGCTGACAACATTAAGTTCACAGCCAAACATGATCACACCTCAATTGAGTTTTTGGATGTTATTGTTTCATATCAAGGGGAAGGTTTAATCACTTCACTTTATCGCAAACCAGTACAGAGAAACACTCTTCTTAATTCTCATAGTTTTCATCCTCTCACTCTGAAAAGTGGTCTCCCACATGGTCAATTTTTGCGCATAAGGCGCATATGTTGTTCAGTGAAAGATTTTAAGACACATGCTTGGGAACTGAGTGAAAGACTTTGACAAAGGGGGATATCCCCAATTGATTATCCGGTCTGCATATAGAAGAGCATTGTATAATCACAGAGAGTGGCTATTACTGCCTTCAGATTCATCAAGCCATCATGCACCTTGAGATGACAATATAGTTAATATCATGCTTGCAGTAAGGGTCCACCAAAGAAGCACTACACCACGTCACTGCTGACATGCCCTTCTGCTGGTGGAGCTGGTGGAGCGCAGTCCTAGGCCATCCAGTGTGTGGGTAGGTGGCTGCCTATGGTGCGTATTCTGGGGTAGGGGTGCCTGCGTAGCTGTCCACGCTTCCCCCCAGCACCGCCTGCCAATGTTCTGTGCCCTTGGGGGTACCTGCTGGGTACTATCCCCTGTGACACTGTGGGAAGCACACTCGTGCCCATGTTGGGCCCTCATCAGTTGCTGTCTGGCTGCACTACTGTTTCAGCATTCCTATGGGCCATCTAGGCATCACCCTAGTCCGCACTGTGGCCCAGCTGCACCACAGCATCTGCCGCCTGCAGCCCTCTGTGTCCCCTTTTCAAGCATCTGTCCAGTTGCCCATTCCGACATGCCCGCCCTGCTGTTGCGGAACATGTGCATTCCATAGGACACCTGCCCAATGGAGAGGGAAAACCCTGCTCAGCACAATTTCACTATGGGCTCATTCATCTTGTATGGGGACGGAGCGTAGACCCTTCCAAAATTCATATTTTTTTTTGGAGCTTTCTCGGGAGTGTTTTTTGATTTTTCCCATTAAAATCACTACTGGCCAGTGTGGTTATGTTTTTATTACATTTTCTGCTGGTCATTTTCACTGTTTATTTGCCCTTTTGTTCCGTGCACATGTATCACACTTATCACTTTCTGTAGGTTTCCCTGGTTTTGCTGTACATTGCTGACGGAAATGGTTTCTTTTCCCTTTAAATCAGCTCTAAAGCCAGGGTTTCACTGGCGTTAGTTTTCAGCTTTGAATTTCACAGCATTAGTGTGCAGGGGGCCTCTCCCCTCCCACTCCCCGCCCATTGACCTTCACTCTCTGTCCCTGGGGAGCCTTACTCCGCCCTCCGGGAGCTTTTCTCCACCCTCAGCGCTCATTTGCGCCGCTGCGCGCGTTATCGCGCACTAAGGTACCTCTGCGCCCAATAAAGTGCCATTATTGCGCGATAAGGTACCTTATCGTGCGATAACGTGGCAGAACGCACATTAAGACGGTTTAGTAAACATACCCCTTAGTGTCAGAAAGCTAGGTCTAGGTCGAAGGTCGTAGGTCCTCCAGCAGGACAACAACCAAAACATCCAAAGGTACTAAAGAATAGTTGAAAAAATCAAAACGTTCTTGCATGCATTCAATGTACACCTATAAAAATTAATAGGGCAAACACAAAACAATGCCCGAGAATTGTAAAACTTTGTTTAAAACTAGAACAAACCAAACTTTCCTTTAGCTGTGCACTTTCCTATGAATTGACAGCATTAAGTTGGTTTGTGTATGTTAAAAAAATTTTATTACAATGAAAATGTGAAACAAACCGAAGGAGGTCCAAAAATTGGGATATAAGGCCAAACAAACTGAAAACGAATAGAAAAGCTTTGCCCTGTGCACATCTCTATCCCCTTCATATAAACATGAATATTTGCATTTACTTTAAATTTATAGGTGTCCAAATGAACCAAATGTGCATTCATGAATGCACACCTTCAGTAAATGCATATTGACTTTGCCTGCACAAAATTGTTTAAGGTATAGTAATGAAATAAGCACACTTTAAATAACGCACATCTCTAGCAGGGGAAATTTCCAATTGTATTCCAAAGTGATAAATTATGGAGATTCCTTTAAGGCAGACCTTGACAAATTTTGTGTGGATTTAGAAGTCAGCTCAAATTCTTAGGAGACAATGCTTGTGACCTCCTTGCGTCCCCCTCCACATTGTATCTCACGCTGGTTTCATGTTCTCAAGTTTTGCGAGACCAGTGCCAAAGTTCCTATACCCTACAACATCTTTACTATACATAAAAATACAGATAGTATCTGAAGCCACAACTTGAAGGACTACCAAAAGGGACTGCTACTGCTGGAAAGAAATCTACACTTGTATTTACCTGTGTTTCAGTGTTTTTGTTAAGTCAGGGCTTAGCACCACCAGAGAGCTTTTCATTTAATTCAAAATCAGAGTATAGCTTAAAATAGAATAGGGTAAATACTCTTTGAGTAAAAAGAAAAAAATTGTTTCTAGAGATCTTTACAAAGAGACCTTCCAGTTAGGAGGCAAGAGACCTGTGAAATTGTTTTAAATAGATGTTAAAGCCAAGTGTCAGATCAAAGGGGAAATTTGAAAGGCTCCTTCTATCAAACCAAGGGCTGTGTGAATCACCCAGGAAATTATTAAGAGATTATCTTGGAAGCACAGGTCAGGCACTGTGTAGTAAGCCAGCTTTTAAACTACATAAGGGAAACAAACAGTCGCCCATGAGGGCATGGTTTTGAAGGATACTAGCAAAAGAGGAAAGTTGGGGCATCTTGATAGTGAGATTCCAATAATGACAAAAATAACCCAGATGCCTTTAAGTACAGAGCAGACAGAGCTGAAAGATTCTATATTAATCTTGTCAACTTGATAACCAGATTGTTAATATGAATAAAATACAACCTCTAAAATGCCTGTATACAAATGCTAGAAGTCTAAAAATAAGATGGGAGAGCTAGAATACATAGCACTAAATGAAAGGTTAGATATAATTGGCATCTTAGAGACCTAGTGGAAGGAGGACAACCTTTGGGATATTGTGATATCTGGGTACAAACTATCACAATGATAGGGTAGATCAAATTGGTGGAGAGTTTGCACTCTATGTTAGGGAGGGCGTTGAGTCACACAGGATAAACATTTTGCAGGAAACAGAACACATTCTAGAATTTCTATGGATAGAAATTTCATGTAAAAAGGGGAATGCAATGGCAGTGGGGATGTACTACTGTCTGCATGGCCACAATGGGTTATGAAATGCTAAAAGAAATCAGGGAAGGTAACAAAAGTATTAACACAGTAAGAATGGGTAATTTCAATTACCCCAATATTGACTGGGTCAATGTCACAGCAGGACATGCTAGGGAGCTAAAGTTTCTAAATGAAATAAATGACTGCTTCTTAGTGCAGCGGGTTCATGAACCGATAAGAAGGGAAGCTATTTTGGACCTAGTCCTTAGTGGAACACAGGATCGGGCATTTCTTACAGTTTGCTTTTATGTTAACTGTTGTTAAGTGTCTGTAGGTGTGTGGTGTGTAGTGCAGTGTGCCTATCTGTGCATGGGATTTGGTGGTGGGTACCTTTGTGTGGTTGGGATGTGGGACTGCGGTGCATATGTGTGTGCGCTGCAGAGCTGGGGAGCCTCTTTTTATCTGGGGCATAGGTGGAATGCCAGTCAGGGCCGGCCTGTCCATTGAGCAAGAATGTTTTTTGCACAGGGCCCCGCGTTTCAGGGGGCCCCACGCAAAGAACATTCTGCTTTTTTAAAAATTAAATTTAAAAAAAAAAAAAGCTGGCTGCTGCTGCTGCCGCCGTGGCAGCAGCAGAATGGAGTGTCCCGCGGGGCCCCCTCTGCTCGGCTGAGCCCCTCTGCGCCGGCTTTCAGATGCACGAAGGGAGAGTGTCTCCCTCGCGTCTCTGTTAAGCCCGCAGGGGCTGATGGGAAGCAGGGGCTGATGGGAAATTTCCCATCTGCCCCTGCGGGCTTAACAGAGATGCGAGGGAGACACTCTCCCTTCGCGTATCTGAAAGCCGGCGCAGAGGGGCTCAGCCGGGCCGGGAGAGCTCAGCCGGGCAGAGGGGCCCCTGCGGGACACTCCATTCTGCTGCTGCCGCGGCGGCAGTGGCAGCAGCCAGCTTTTTTTTTTTTTTTAAATTTTCCATGAGCCGATGTGTGGTGGGGTGGGGGGGTGGGGTTAGGACTGGTAATGGGCTATGGAGGGGCTTAGGACTTGACCTGAGGTGGGCTGTGGGCTGGTGGGGGGGTTAGGACTTGTAATGGGCTATGGGGGGTTAAGACTGGGAATGGGCTGTGGGCTGATGGGGGCTGTCTGGAAATGGGGTGATGGGGGGCTAGGACTGGTAATGGGCTATGGTGGGGTTAGGACTGGTAATGGGCTATGGGGGGCTAGGACAGGAAATGGGCTGATGGGGAGGGCTTAGGACTTGAGGTGGGCTGATGGGGTAAGGACTGGTAATGGGCTGTGGGCTGTTGAGGGGGGGTTAGGACTGGTAATGGGCTATGGGGGGGATAAGACTGGAAATGAGCTGTGGGCTGATGGGAGCTGACTGTAAATGGGGTAATGGGTGGTTAGGACTGGTAATGGGCTATGGGGGGTTAGGACTGATAATGGGCTATGGGGGGGCTAGGACAGGAAATGGGCTGATGGGGAGGGGTAAGGGCTTGAGGTGGGCTGATGTGGTTAGGACTGGTAATGGGCTGTGGGCTGATGGGGGGTTAGGACTGGCAATGGGCTATTGGGGGCTGACTGGAAATGGGCTGATGGGGTTAAGACTGGAAGTGGGCTGATGGGGGGGTTAGGACTGGTAATGGGTTATAGGGGGGCTTAAATTGAAAATGGGGTGATGGGGGTTAGGACTGGAAGTGGGTTGATGGGGGGCTAGGACTGGTAATGGGTTGGGGGGTTGCTAGGACTGGAAATGGGCTGAGTGGAAGGGGAGGCTTGAACTGCAAATAGCTGATGGGGAGGGGGCTTGGAATGGAAATGGGCTGTGAGGGAAGGGAGCTAGGACTGAAAATGGGCTGATGGAGCAGCTAGGATAGGACTGGAAATGGGCTGTTGGGGGGAGCTAAGATTGGAAATGGGCTGTGGTGGGGGCTTGAATTGCAATGGACTCATGGAGGGGCTAGAACTGGAAGTAGGCTCATGGGGGGGGGCTTGGGCTGGAATTGGGCTGAGTGGAGGGGAGCTAGGATTTGACATGGGCTGATGGTGGGGCTAGGAAATGACTAGAATGGGCTGATGGGGGGCTAGGATTGGAAATGAGCTGATGAAGGGACTCAGACTGGAAATGGATGGGGGAGCTAGGACTGGAAATGGGCTGATGGGGGGCTAGGACTGGAAATGAGCTGATGCAGGGACTAGAAGGGAATGGATGCTGGGTGAGACTGGAACTAGAAGGGAGCTGATGTTAAGGGAGGATTAGAATGGGATGGGTCTGGGAGAGTAAAATGGAGAGGGGAAAAATATTTTGTGTGGGAGGGATGAAAAATCTACAATTGGCCGGGTACTGGGAGAGTAAGTGGGGATTGAGGATGGAGGGGTAAAATTTGTGTGGATAAAATAGGAATGAGGAAAGAGCAAAAGGAGAAAGATTAGTATGTTAAAGCAGATGTAGAGAAAGAGAATGGAAAAAAAACTAGAAGAGAAGAAAGGACAAATGGACAGCAGACGATGGAGAGATAGCAGAAAACATGAAGAAAGCAGAAGAAAGAGGCTGGAGCAATTGCAACTGAAAAAAATGCACAAAAAGATATCTCTTTATTTTGAATTTATTAACTGGAATATGAAAGCTGTGGGAAATGTGCATCATTAACGTCTGCGCTTTGTTTGGTACCAGAGGAAATTAATTTATAGTTTTATTTCTACAGAGTTGTTGTACATTCCAAGTTTGGCTTTTGGGGTTCCCAGTATAATTACTGCCTTCCTGTTTCTAAATTGTGATTCCTTGTTTGGTGATGTTCTATGTTCTGCATGTGTAACTGAGCTGAGGTATTCTGTTTATGTAATTCCTATTTGACATTGCCACTTGTTCTCTTTCCCCAGTATTCTCTGAAATGTATTGGTTTAATATTTGCAGTGTTGCCTTTTGATAGGTAGGGTATGGTGCTTTGTGAGTCCTGGTAATGCTGTCAGGATACGGCGGGTTTGCTATGGGTTCTAAATGGGCAGCGTTTGTAGTAGTTCCTAATGTGCCTGGCGGTTGGCACTGGATTATAGTAATGTAGAAATCTTTTAGTCTTTCTTTATCCATACACTCATTAAGAGACATGTTTACTAAAAGTTAGTGTATGGTAACATTATGCAAATATTTATGCAAATAAGGCCACTTATGCAAATGAGGCCCTGCACCCCCCTTGGGCCGCCCCTGTGTGTGTGTGTGTGTGTGTGTGTGTTCTGGGGAAAGGGAATGTACCTTCTGGCAATACCATGCACTCTTCCCTCCCCCCTTCAATCCCTCTGCTGCTATCCATAGAAAGAGTGGGTAGGTGCATGGCATAGTCTCCCAGTGGAGACGAGGACAGTATCTGAATTCAAGCAAGCATGGGAAAAACACAGACGATCTCTAAAGGGAAAAAGAGGACTATTGTAGTTGATATGGAAGGGTAGAGTCGATAAGCCATGTGGTCTTTTTCTGCCATCATGTTTCTATGTTTCTGTGTTTAATTTACTCTGTGCCTCTAGAAAGGCAGGGAGGTGACCTACTCGGATTGACACAACCCTAAACAGAAGTACCTGGAGGAGAGTTATAACCTTGCTAGAGTAGCAGTTACAAACATACTAGAAACACATTGCTGGAAAAATCAGATGTGCCACTTTTTGATCTGTCTTCCAAGTTCACGAGAGGCATCAGCAGGAGAAAAAAAATATGAACCCAGGTTTCCAACTGCTCTAATCACTAGACCACTATAAGCCATTTCGGAAAAGATGAACTGGGGAGAGCAGAGAAGGCAGGGAGGGCTACTCGGTGAGATGGACCATTGATGGGGAGGGATGGCGAAAAGGAGTGAATGAAAGTAGAGGCCAACAAATATATGTTGAACTTTGTTTAATGCTGCTCTTGCCCTTCTGTAAAAGGTACTAAACTTATGAAAAAATATTTGTAGCCTAGGAGGCAAAACTGAATTCTGCCCATAACTTAGATAAAAGTGCAAGTTGTAACTTCAGGCTAAACGTAAATGTCTGCATTCATTTACACTGTAAAGACTTGGATATTTGCCAAACCTTCCCCTACTAGAGGCAGAAGGATGAACATAAGTCTAATGCAGTCCTGTGGTGATATAAACCTCTCGCTTGCGCTCTGTTCAGAGGCTGGTCTGTCCTACCGTCAGCACCGTGCAGGAAATAGCTGTCTGCGTATTTTCTTCCAGGCATTTCTCTTCATTCCATGTACAGCTAGTCAGACTTGCTGTGAGGGTGGTGGTAAGGATTTTTGGCAGCTTCTAACTTGAAGTGGCAAATTAAGTTTATAAATAATTCTTATCATTTTTTTAAATGATGGGATTCCTCATAAATATAAAAGGGCTGAATTCCTGGCAAATCAAATCCTGGTATGATTTCTTATTGCTCATGGGGCCCCTGCTGTGCATCACAAAAGTCTATGGTGCAATGAGTTGATTTTAGGCAGCTGAAGATAGCTTCTGCACCTGGGAATAAATCTGTCTGCCATATAGTTTAAGCTGTGCATTTAAGGACAGAGAGGAAAAATATTCAATACCAGTAATGAAAGTAGTATCAGACATGCAGTAACATTGTAAATATATTCCCAGCATCGGATCATGTGGAGGGGAATTTTAGAAGGGACATTCAAGTCCAATCTTGGAAGTCAAAGCCAGAATGTCTGAATAAAAAGCAGAACGTCCAACTGCAGACATGATTTTACAAACGTGGACATGCCTGATATGGAGATTTGTGGGGTCATCTACATAGATATCCCCAGAACCATATTTTTGTGCCTAGACATCTAGAATAGCCTAATGGTTAGAGTAGTGAGCTAGGAGCAAGAAAGCCAGGGTTTAAATCCCACTGCTGCTACCATTGACATTGTGCTGAGTACTGGGGATAATGCAGTGCTTTCTCCTCTATACCCTCTGGATGTTTTTCAGCCAAAACAAGAACTTTTCAAATGCCTGTTCATGCCTGGAGCAGGTCTAAACTTAGACATGACGTCGGATGTCCATGATGTTTCTGAGACCAAGTGGGGACATCCACGTCCAGAAATGCCCTGACTATGCTTCCTCCTCACATCCCTTGGACCGGCTTCTAAAATGACTCGGGAGATGTCTCTATGCCTGTTTTCCGATGCCTAAAGCATGAATAGGGCCTAAAGCATGAATAGGGCTTCCAAAGTGACCCCCATAGTGCAGAGCACCAGGAGCAGTAGCAGTCCCCAAGGATGCAGAGAGAGGAGCCGTTAAAACAGGGGTTCACAACGTGGGGTGCTTGCACCACCAAGGGGTGTAAGATGGACTTTCAGGGGGTGCAACAAAGAGTGGCTTCTGTCTTTTGGTGACGAGTCATGAATCATCACCGAGCCAGATTTAGTGTGCCTTGAGCAGAGATAGTAGGTGGTTGTGTTGTGTAGATAGTTGTCTCATTGTTTATGTAATCAAAAGGAGAGAATAAGAGAATTAACATATAAGTAAAGTAAATAACTAATTGTCAGAGTATTACTTTAAAAATCATTATACTCGTAAAGCAACATCTGACATAATCATAGTAACATAGTATATGATGGCAGATAAAGACCAGTATAGTCCATCTAGTCTTCCCAGCAAGGCAGCAGGAGTAGGAGCACTTGTCGCTCTGTGCAAGTCACCTCTCCCCATGCCTTTGTTTAGGTGTCTACCCACCGCTCCGTGTAGGTCACCCCTATTTGCTGAAATATAAGAGATAGTTATGCTTATTTTGATTTTATCATGTTGCTATAAAGGGATCCACTGTGTCTGCCCCATGCCATTTGGAATTCTGTCACTGTATTTACCCCCACCACTTCCATCAGGAGGGCATTCCAAGCATCCACCACCCTTTCAGTGAAAAAGTATTTCCTGACATTACCTTTCAATTTACCCCCTTGCAGCTTCATGTTATGTCCTCTAGTTTCCCCGACTTTGGAAGAGGTTTGTTTGTCCATTAATACTCTTTAAGTATTTAAAGGTCTGAATCATATCACCCCTGTCCCTCCTCTCCTCCAGAGCGTACATATTTAGGTCTTCAAGTCCCTTCTCATAAGTCTTCTGACGCAGGCCCAAATCATTTTGGTCGCCTTCCTCTGAACCGCTTTCAGCCTTTTTATATCCTTTGCGAGATTCGGTCTCCAAAACTGAACACAGTATTCCAAGTGAGGCCTCACCAGCGACTTGTACAGTGGCATTAGTACCTCTTCCTTTCTGCTGGTAATTCCTCTCTTTATGCAACCCAGCATCCTTTTGGCATTTGCCACCACCTTGTCACACTGTTTCGCCACCTTGAGATCATCAGAAACAATCACACCGAGGTCTTCCTCCTGGTCCGTTTCTGTTTCACTCATAAATTCACAACTGCAAGAGTTTGTTAAATATTTCATCCCTTGGATCCTCTCAGCTTGTCCATCGCATCTGCTCACACACACCTTGATATTACTTTTGTATGGGGTGCGAACATTAATCAAACATTTCCTAGGGGTGTGGGGCATAGAAAAGGTTGGGAACTGCTGCCTTAAAATATCTGAAGTATGAAGGCATTTTATAGCACTTGCGAATCAGTGTTTTGCAGAATGCAATGAGAGTGATTCTATAAGGTCAGTTAGATTTACATGCATTTTAATGCATGTATTTTGCACCTGTTTTATAAAGCAAAGTAAATGCTTACTTTACTTTATGAAATAGGGGTTTAAGTTTTTTGAAACACATATTAAACTAGGCATGAGCGCATACAATAGTCCTAAAGGTGGTATAAATGCCCATGCCTAAATTTTGCAAGAGCCCACTAAAGTTATAGTATTTTAGAATTTAACGCTCTTAAATTTGCATTCCACCCAAACTCCCCCCTATGAATACTATAGGGAAAGTATGTGCCATCGGCCTGACATGCACACTTTCAGAATATGGCCAACTACCTTTCCATTGTAGACCACTGATACCATGATTAATGTACATGGAAGTGTATGGAAATGTAGGCACGCCTTATGAAATTACCCCCTTTCTGTCAGAAATCTATCAGTAGAGGGAAGCAACTGGGTCATTTTTCCAACTGTGGTATGCTCTGTCATTTGCACACATAATATCTCTTAGAGCTGGTTTCGAGGGAGGGTGCTGATAGTAGCCTGCACTCCAGTAGCAAGAGCAGAGAAGCTATAGCAAGGAGGAAGTCCATCTCTTTCACGTTACAATCCTATTGTTTCAGAAGTTGTATTTGGGACAGGTCAATAGCACAGATAAAACTCTAGGCTACATTCTAATCTGCCTTTCCAAGAAGGGGCTCTAAGTCCTTCGTTATGATCTTTCTGTCCGGGTGTCAGGAAGTAGGCTTCTGCCATCAAATTCTCCCTGTGCTGAGTCGTGTTGCCCCCCCCCCCCCCACTGCCGCTGATTCCAGCGGCGGGTCAGGGGGGTGACTCAGCGGCAGTGGCAAGCCATGTGCTTTGGCACACATGGTGCCATTTCTGACCCATGGCCTGCCATAGGCTGCTGCTGCCAAGCCCCCCATCTGACCCTTCTGCCGGAATCAGCAGCAGTCAGGGGCAGCAGTGTGGGGCAGCAATGCAGCTCAGCACGTGAGGGGCAGCAGGCCATATGTGCCAAAGCACCTGGCCTTCCATGGGTGCCGTGCCACCCACAGAGGTTTGCTACCCTAGGCGGCCACCTATCCCTCCTAGTGGACGGTCTGGCCCTAATTACATTTTCCCAGTTTATCAAAATTTATTTCAGTTCCTCCAATACATTACCTTTAAGTATCATTTCTGGCATGGGTAACTTCCATACATCTTCTCCAATAAAGAACGCAGCAAAGAATTCATTCAGTGTCTCTTTGCTATGGCCTTGTCCTCCCTTTCTGCCCCTTTTACCCCCCTATCGTCTAATAATCCAACCAGTGGTCTAAAAACCTCCCAAGCATCCCCCACAATGCAGGGGGTCCAGGCCAGAAGAGGGCACAATCCACAGGCCCAATATTTAATGCGCTTAGCTGGCTGTCCTGATAGTACCTTCACATTGACTACTGTTGCCCTTGCCTGAGCTTTCTAGGACATTTATAATAAGTGGATACGTGGAGGGGGGAGATGGGAAAGGTGAAATTTGAAAATGTAATATCTATGGTTGGTTGTTGACCCATGTGCTGTGGTTTCGTTTGTACCAGTGTTTATAAAGGGTGAGCCAGTCAAACCTGCATTTTTGAAAAGGGCGGGAGAGCCGTGAAAGTGGGCGGAGCGAGTTAGCAAGGTTACCATTGTGTCCCCCACAATTAAGCATTTCAGTCGCCATGGAGCAGTGGTCTAAACAACAATGTTCATTTGCTGTGAAAGCGTTTTACCAAAGTGGTAGTTATGCAGCCGCTCAGCGTCGTTTCCGGACGAATTTTCAAATTAATCGAAATAAGCCAGTGCCGTCTGTTAATTCAATCAAATTGTGGGTGACAAACTTTGAAGCAATTGGTGAAACGAGAAGCAGAAGGGGTGGCAGTGCAAGATCAGTGCGAACTCCCGCGAATATTGACCGCGTGAGAGTTGCTGTGGAAAGAAGCCCTCGGAGATCGGCGCGTCGACAGAGTGCTGCGCTTGGCATGGCAAACACGAGCTTCCGAAGAATCTTGAGGTTAGATTTACACCATCACCCGTACAAAATTCAGGTTGTTCAGGCTATGAATGAAAACGATTTTGCAGCTCAACGGCGTTTTTGTCAAACGTTGTTGGACATGTTTGATGAAAACGAGGACCTTGTTCACAACCTGTGGATGAGCGATGAGGCACATTTCCATCTCTCCGGTTTTGTGAATAAACAAAATTTCCGATATTGGAGTGATGAAAACCCTCAACAACTCCATCAAAAACCACTCCATTCAAGCAAGGTAACAGTTTGGTGCGCAATGTCCTCATTGGGAATCATAGGCCCGTATGTTTTTGAAAATGACAGGGAGCAAGCAGTTACTGTGAATGCACAACGCTATTCGGAAATGTTGCATTCGTTCTTCATTCCTCAGCTTCGTCAACATGGAATGAACAATGAAACCTTATTCCAGCAAGACGGTGCCACAAGTCATACAGCCCGTGTGAGCATGAATGTTCTCAACAATGTTTTTCCAAATCGGGTGATATCCCGAAATGGAGCAATTTCTTGGCCTCCCCGATCGCCTGACCTCACAGTGTGCGATTTTTTTCTTGTGGGGGTACCTGAAGAGTAAAGTCTTTGAACAACGACCTCCAACGCTTGGGGAACTCAAGAGGAGAATCCGGTTGGAAATCGAGAGAATTCCTCAGCGTATGCTCCGTGATGTGATGGGCAGTTTCAGAAATCGCCTACAAGAATGTCTCAATCGGGAAGGACACCATCTTACTGGCGTTATTTTTAAACAGTGAATGTTGTTTCTTAAATGCTTTTTAATGTACATTAAGATAGTAACAATAAAATTTTGAAATATCCATCCGTTTATTTTTTACCGTCATTTCAAAAATGCAGGTTTGACTGGCTCACCCTGTATTTTCTATTAAAAATAAGATCTTTCCTTGGTGTTGAGTACTATGGTCTCATGCAGCACTGAGCTAATTTATAGTGTTTGGTCTTCATGCTAAACCACTAGGACTTTGCTGAGGAACTGAAATTAATTTTTTTTTATATTGCTGGATTTTATTACTTGAGGACACTTAAACAGCTTTGCAATTGCTGCTGTGTGGTTTACGAGTGATTGAAGACTCTGTAGATCTGAATGAAGTCTCATACAACTCCTCTACTGTTTTGGAAACAACCTTTTGTGTGAGCTCATTTCTGATCAGACATGCTCTGCATTTGCTGTTTCCTTTCTTAAAAACATTTAATAAATGTCCAGGAATATACAAAAAGGTCATATACGAGGTACGATCAAAAAATATTGAGACTTGTACAATAACACAAGAAGTATAACTCTGACAGTTATTGCACTCAGTCTCCTTCCAAGTAGTCCCCTTCCAATAAAACACACCTCCTCCATGATTTCTGCCACTGCTGGAAATAATTTTGAAATGCCTCTTTCATTCTGCTATGAACCTGCTGTGTTGAATTTTGCTTAATGGTTATTTCAGTTTTGGAAACAAAAAAAGTCACAAAGTGCGAGGTCAGGTGAGTATGGAGGCTGATGGACTTGCTCGATTTGGTGTTTGGCCAAGAACTGCTGGACAACATGTGATGCATGAGCTGGGGCGTTTTCGTGATGGCACAACCATTCACCATTCCTGTGCAACTCTGGCCTCTAACAATGAATTGCATCTCTCAAATGAGTCAGAACTTGGAAGTAGTACTCCTTATTGATGGTTTGGCCTTTTGGAGCATACTCATGATGAACAATACCCTGGTAATCAAAGAAAACTGTGAGCATGACCTTGACATTGCTCCTCACCTGATGGGCTTTCTTGGGTCTGGGAGAGTGGAGTCTTCCATTGTGAGGATTGATCTTTAGTTTCCAGTTTATAACCATAAACCCATGATTCATCACCAGTAATCATCTTTTTCAACGCATTCCAACAATTCCATGGCTGCAAACAGTCGATCTTCTTTTTGGGCAGGGGACAGGAATTTTGCAGACACACATATGATCCCCAAATTGACAGTAAGAATGGATTGTACTGACCTGAAACTGATGTCCATGTCCTCAGCAAGCTCCCTGATAGTTAGTCAACGATTTGAGGGTATTGCGACACACACAGCTTCAACTTTGTCTTCATTCCTGCTCATGGATAGCCATCTGGAACGTTCATCACTGCCAACACTTTGGCGGCCCTCTTGGAAATGTGTGTACCAGTCATAAATTCAAGCACAACTGAGGCATTCATCACCATACACTTGCTGTAATTTTTCATAAGTTTCTTTGCACGAATCTCCAAGTTTCTGGCAGAATTTAATGCAAATTCCCTGTTCAATTTTCTCACTCATTGTAAATCTGAAGAACTGCTTTTACATGATACCAAACATCAATGATTTAAAAAAGTACAGGTGTGCTGCATTACGCACATGCAGAGCACATAACTAAGTCACTATGGCCCCGATTCTGTGCCATGAATAGCAGTTTTTCAGGGAAGTTAAATGGGGGCGGTGAAGGGGCGGCTTGGGGACAGAATCTGGGTGGTCATTGGCCCTGGACATACAGGGTCAATTCTAATGCCGGCCCTGTACGTCCAGGGCTAGCGACATGTGTGGGGAAGTTATTCCACCTCCAAGGTGGACTCTGAGGTGGAATAACTTCCCTGGACGTGTTTTTTTTTTGTTCTGCCAGGGCGCAGGTGGAGCCGGGGGGCTGAAAGACATTCCCTGCAGCCCACCCCTGGCATTAGGAGGCCAGATCAGGTGTCGGGCTGCAGGGAATGAGCCCCGCGGGATCAGAATCGTGATTCTCTCTGTACATCCAGCTCAGACTGGACGTACATCTGGAACAGAATAAGCCTGTATATTTAATAGCATTGTGGTGTGGTGTATTGTTATATAGCTACACAGCAAGTCTCGATTCTTTTTGATCACACCTCGTATATAGCACTAGATGAAAAGAAATGCTCCTGGGGGCATACTAACAGTTGAAGAGTCGAACAGTGTGCAAACATTCAGTTTTCAAATCTATATGCACTATTTTGCCTCTGCTCAGAAAACCCACACAGTTAAGAAGTGGAAAGTTTGTAGACTATTTTGACATACATATCTTGCAGCTAGAGGAGTAGCCTAGTGGTCAAAGCAGTGGCCTGGTGATTAAGAAACCAGGGTTTGATTCTAACTGGCATTCCTTGTGGCCTTGGGCAAGTTATGTTACCTTCCATTGTCACAGAAAAAAGGCCTGGTAATCTACTTCAGGTCACACCTTGTTAAGAAAACCCATATGCAGTACTGTGCATGCCTTGTAGTGCTATAAATGAGTAATGCTAATGTATAATGTATATATGATGAGTAATGCTAATGTATATTGTATATATGAGTAATGCTGATGTATAATGTATATATAACGACATACTACACCTCATAGACAACAGCAAGAACGGAATACTCATGATCTTCATTGACCTATCATCAGCGTTTGACACAGTCGAACACGGAACACTACTAGCAAGACTACAGAACATCGGACTACACAGAGTCACACTGAGGTGGTTCCACTCTTACCTAACGGACAGACAGATACAGGTCAAGATTAGGCCCAACACATCCCAACCCATAAAAGTCATGCAAGGCGTACCCCAAGGATCCGCACTATCAGCTCTCTTATTCAACATCTACATCCAACCAATATGCAACATCATAAAAGAGCACGGGATAAAATACACAATCTATGCAGATGACATATTGATATACACACCAATCACCCTCAACAACCCAGACCACACCAAGATAACAGACTGTCTCACACATATGAACACCTGGTTTCAAGACAACAACATGACCATAAACTACAGCAAGACCGAGGCGCTAATCATCACACGAAACTCCAACTTCATCCCCCCTCCCCCCGCGACATCAAGATAGGCACCACAACCATACCCATACAATCAGAAGTGAAATACCTCGGAGTGACAATGGACAAAGAACTTAACCTTCAGTCCCACATCAGCAGAACCACCAAAAATGCATACCACAGGATGAGACTAGTATGACGCCTCAAGCCCCTCCTCACTCAGGAACACTTTCGCACAGTTTGTCAAGCACTAATAACCCCAATCCTAGACTTCTGCAACCCAATCTATCTAGATCTAATGAAACAGACACTAAGACCATTGCAACTGGCACAAAACACTACAGCACGCATAATTGCTGGCACCACAAGACAAGAACACATCACACCCACCCTAAAAGAGCTCCACTGGCTGCCTATCAGTGCCCGCATTAGATACAAGACAATCATAAACATTTTCAAAATCAAACATCAATCATCAGCTTTCAGCCTACACCCACTCATACAACCAGACAACAGCACAAGACCGAGAAGAAGAGGCACATCCAACCGTGTCAACACACCTAAAGATATCAACAGGATACGCAAGGACACCGAAAAACGAGCCTTATCAAAGGCGGCACCAACAATCTGGAACGCCCTCCCCGACAAACTGTATTCAACAACAGACTTTGAGTTCAGAAAACTACTGAAGACAACCCTCTTCATAGAACACTACGGTGACATTACTTAAACCATGCAACAGACACCTCAGTTCCCCCCACACGTCACTATAATTGTAATTAAGCAAGGAACTGATACCCATAGCATTGTAAATAGCGCACGCTGTAAATAGCACCACAAGAATCAACGTCCAGACACACTCACACGCATACACTACTCACTGCATGTGCACACTATACACTGTATCTTATTGATTGTTTGCTGTTCAGACCGCCTTGATTGCAGGATAAGGTGGTATAGAAATACGTTTAAATAAATAAAAATAAAATATTGTAAACAATGTAAAGATATTTTAGCCGCATGTCAGGGCTGGAGATGTGGATGCATTGGACCCACTGGACTACCAGAGATTGGAGACTGGGGGTCCGGGGAACTTCCGGACAGTGTACTGTTTAATTTTTGGCTGTTGCCATGGCGACTGTGATCTAATCTTCACCAGTGGAAGCTGGGGACTCCCGCTGGCACTTAAGTCTGATATACTTGGAACGTTTTGTTTCTGCATGCACAAACAAATAGATGGACAATCGGACAGACAGACAGACAGACAAAAACAGGCAGTATCACCTGATATGAAACAGGCCTAAAAGTTGTTGTGTCTTCCTCCTTTCTGTCACCAAAGTTTGGAGAAGAAGCCTCCTTCCTCTCCCTGGGCATAGTTGATGGCAAGACCTGATCTGACCTGCCAGTGCAGTGGAGGCTATCACTATAACAGATTTTGAGCTTGCTTGGGACAGATACTGTATGGAGGACTGTGCTGGGAAAAGGATTAAGAAGTCAAGAAAAAGTCATCGGGGGAGGGAGGAACTGGTGTTGGGTTCCACTGGGGAATTTTTGTATGCAAGCAGAGATGGCATGTACCTATTGAAGCAGGGAAGATGTGTCTTCCGTAACAGACTGACTAATCTGAGGAGAGTTTTAAACTAGGATCATCAGGGATGGGTGAACAAAGCCCCCAGATAAGTAAAAGTCCATGGGTAAGTAAAACATTTTTAAAAAGTATAGAAAAGGGAAGAAAGGGCAACATCTGGAGAGTTGCATATGCTAATGTCTATAGTATGCAAAATAATGTTCAAGATTTAGAAGCTGTAATGGAAGTGGCCAAGCTTAGATTTAGTAATAGTAACAGATACATGAGTGGAATATAGTTATACCAGGCTATAATCTATTCAGGAAAGACACAGTAGGAAACAAGGGATGAGGAGGAAGAGGAGGAGGAGGAGGAGTGGCACTATATATTAAAACCATAGAACTGCAGGGCTTACAAGGGAAGAAGGAGGCACTGTGCATAGCTTAAAAAAGGGAATGGAAAATCTGTTTACAATGGAGTGATATATAGACCTCCCTCGCAGGCAAGAAATAGAGACAGGGCCAGTGCAAGGACATGAGGTGCCCTCATTCCTGCCACCCTCCCTTCTCCCATCCCCACCACTGCCACCTCTCTCTGAGACTTGCAGTGGCAGCAATGCAGCGCTTACTCAAAGCCTACAATGCTGTGTCGCTGCCGGTGCTCATCTTGACCAGCCACTTCTACTCCCTCTGAGGCCACCTGCTCATGCATACAGGAAGTCTGCATCAGAGAGGGCAGAAGCAGCTGGTCAAAGCAAACACCAACAGCAATGCAGCATTGGAGGCTTTGGGTAAGCGCTGCTTTGTTGCTTTAATGTGACTGGCATCACCACAGGTCCCTGAGAGGGGTGGCAGCAGCAGCAGCCATATGCCACCCTCAAAATGCTAGCACTCTAGGCAACCTCCTAGTATGATAGAGCTGGCCTTGAATACAGATTTCATTGAAGATATTCACAATGTTGCTATGAAAGAGTAAGTACTATTGGTAGGACATGTCAGTTTGCTAGATGTTGATTGGGATATCCCTGCTGCAGTGTCATTTAGAAATAGGGAGATCTTGGATTCTCTACAGGGAGAACTGTTCTAGCAACTGGTAACAGAACCCATGCAGGAGAGGGTGATATTGGATTTAGTGCTTCCAAATGGGGAGAGTGTTTCTAATGGTGTAGTGGCTGATCATCTGGCATGCAGTAATCACCAGATGGAGAGCAATATTGGGACATGGGTGGAGATGGTTCATTCAAAGTGAGTCCTAGACTTCAGGAAAACGAACTTTGCAAAGACGGGAAAATACCGCAGTCGTTAGCTGGATAGGGAGCAGTTGATGACGGCTTATATTTGTTCTATTTGTCAACGCAACGCTCGAGACAGGGTCTTCTGATCCGAAACACAGTGCTGTGTCGCGTTTGGCACTGAACTAGTCACTTTGTGGTGGAAAATTACTTGCCGGCTCTTCATGCTACAGTTTGGACTACTCTACAATCTCCACAGATTTTTGGCTCCAATTTCCAGCTAAGTACACGTTTGAAAACCTTGTTGGTTCATTACGTTTTGTTCTTGGCATGTTGGCTTTGGCTTGCTATTGTGAAAGTTTTCATTTTGCACACTTATAAAAAAGATTAAATAGGAGTGGTTCGTTGTTCGGAGGGGTTTTCCCCTTTCCCCCTATATAGTGAACCTTCCAATATTTGAAGTTATTGCTGTGTTTTCTGCTTTCATTTTGAGTTCAGATTTTTTTCAATTTTTCTGGTTTCTGCTCTGATCTATTTGGTGTGGTCTTATCTTTTTGGTTAGCTGGAGGGGAACATCTGGGGGAAGTAGAACAACAGTGGGCAAAACTGAAAGGACATATTTGAACAATAATGAAACTCTTTTGTTAGGAAAGATAAATAAAAATAAGAGAAAAAGGAGACAACTATAGTTTTCAAAAGAAGTTGCTGAAAAGGTCATGAAAAAGAGGTTAGCCTTCATAAGCTATAAGAGACTGAAGAAAGAGGAATACAATATTAACATCTGGAAAAGCTAAGGAAAGTTGGTAGAGTAGTTAGGAAAGCAAAAACGTTAAGGAATAAAATGTAGCCAATACAATAAAACATGGGAACAAAACTTTTTTTAGGTGTGATATTGACAGAAGTAAGTGCAAAGGTGGCACTGTGAGACTCAACGGTGAAAAGAAGGACTATATAGAGGCCGATGAGGATATAGTAAAATTGCTTAATAAATATTTCTGTTTTGTGTTCACAGATGAAGGGCTGGGAAGGAGACATTGGAGAACAAACATATATAGGAATGGAAGTGAGGCAGAACTCAAACGATTTCCAAAAGTTTGCATTTGTGTGGAGCTAGCAACAGTAAACACGGACAAAGCAATGGGACCAAGAGAAGTACCGACAGCTCTGCTGGCTTCAATGCTTCTTTAGAGATGGGAGGACTGAAGATGGACGGAAGTTAGAAGAGGTTGGTTACTGCAGATCTGTTAGTCTGACTTCTGGGGTGAGTAAGAACATAAAAAATGCCATACTGGGTCAGACCAAGGTCCATCAAGCCCAGTATCCTGTTTCCAACAGTGGCCAATCCAGGAAACATGTACCCGGCAGGTTCCCAAAAATACACACAGGTTCCATAATGTTTGTACTGGGGCAAGCAGTAGATTTCCCAGGTCCTCTTTAATAATGTTTTATGGACCTTTCTTCCAGGAACTTGTCCAAACCTTTTTTAAACCCAGCTACACTAACAGCTTTTACTACATCCTCCGGTAATGAATTCTAGAGTTTGATTACACATTGAGTGAAAAATATTTTCTATTAGTCTTAAATGGGTTACATTGTAGCTTCATTGTGTGTCCCATAGCCTTTCTATTTTTTGATGGCATAAACAACCGATCTACGTTTACCCATTCCATTCCATTCATTAATTTATAGACCTCTATTATCTCTCCCCTCAGTCGTCTTTTTTACAAGTTGAAAAGCCTAACCTTTTAAGCCTCTCCTCATAGGGGTATCCTTCCATCCCCTTTACCATTTTGGTGGTTCTTCTCTGTACCTTTTCTAATTCTGCTATATCTTTTTTAAAATATGGCAACCAGACTTGCACACAATATTCAAGGTGCAATCATACCATGGAATGATACAGAGGCATTATAATATCCTTGGTTTTATTCTCAATTCCTTTCCTTATGATTCCTAACATTCTATTTGCTCTCTTAGCAGCCACTGCACACTGGGCAGAGAGTTTCAACATATTATCCACGATGACGCCTAAATCTTTTTCTTGGGTGGTGGTTCCTAATGTGGAACCTTGTATCATGTAACCATAGTTTGGGTTGTTCTTTGCTAGTTGCATAACTTTGCACTTCTCCACATTAAATTTCATCTGCCATTTGAACATTCAGCCTTCCGATTTATCAAGGTTCTTTTGCAATTTTTCACAATTCTCTTGTGTTTTAACAACTTTGGGGCTTGTTTACAAAGCCACGGTAGCAGTTTCCGATTGTTATCGGAGCCGCGGCCCCATTGATTTCAGGGATCTGTGCTGAGTCCGATGCTTTTTAACATCTTCATAAATGACCTGGAAATCTGAATAATGAGTGAGGTGATCAAATCTGCAGATGACAAAAAATTATTCAAAGGGGCTTGTTTACAAAGCCTTGGTAGCGTTTTCCGATCGTTATCGGAGCCGCGGCCCCATTGATTTCAATCGGATACATTATATCAACCAGCTCAAATTGGTCTACCTGTTTATTCACATCTTCAAAAAAAATGCCCAGGCATTCCTAACAGGGGCTATACATTTCAAGAAACGATATCTACGCTCCATGAACTGAACAATGGCTGGGAAAAATCGTATCGCTAAAGCTGTTGCCCCCGTTACAGCTTCTGGCTGGGAAAAATCATATCGCTAAAGCTGTTGCCCCCGCTACAGCTTCTGCCTCTATCCAGACAGAGGTTCCAATGCCAGTTGAAGGACCGGTTCCATTTACAGGGTGCCTGCATGCTGAAGCTCTTAGGAAACAAGTGGAGGAACTCAGAGAGGAGGTGGTGAGGCTGAGGAGCATTCAAGATAGTGAGAATTACATTGATGAGATGCTTCTTGCAACATTCAAGTTCTCCAGCAGAGGAGAAGATGGGTGCCTACAGAATGACAAAGGTAGGACACAAGTCACCAGGGCCTGCAGAATCACCAATCCAACTTTTCCAGCCCTTGAATTGAAGAGCCATTATGCAGCCCTGGAAATGAAGGAGGTAAAAGCATCCCTGGAAAGGGAAGAACCATAGCTCAAGTACCCCAAAGTTAAACAGAATCAGTGACCACAAGGAAGCGAAGGGTAGTAGTGGTTGGTGACTCTCTTCTGAGGGGTACTTAATGTCCAGAGATGTATGCTGTCTGACAGGTGCCAAAATCTGAGATGTTACGGAGAGTTTGCCGAGACTCATCAAGCCCACTGACTATTACCCAATGTTGCTAATCCATGTCAGCACAAATGATATTGTCAGGTATCCCTCGGAGGATATCAAAAGTGACTTCATGGCTCTGGGGCAGAGGATGAAGCAGATAGGTGCACAGGTGATCTTCTTTTCAATCCTCCCTGTTGAGGGTAAAGGTCAAGGCAGAGAAGCTCGCATCCTAGAGATGAATGCATGGCTGTGTGGGTAGTGTCATTGAGAACGTTTTGGTTTCCTGGACCATGGGATGCTGTTCCAATGGTTGCAGAGCAGAGATGGCATCCATCTGTCCAAGAAAGGTTGACGTGTCTTCAGTAGCAGACTGGCTAATCTACTGAAGAGACCTTTAAACTAGATTCATTGGGGATGGGTGAAGAAAGCCCCCAGGTAAGTGAAACATTAAATACCTTTATGGAAATGGGTAAAAGGGGTAACATGGAAAGCAGTATGTATAAATGTCCGTAGCATGGGAAATAAGATCCCAGATGTTGAAGCTTTAATGGGAGTGACTGACTTGGATTTAGTGGCAGTTACAGAAACATGGTTCACAGAAAACCATGACTGAAATGTAACTATACCAGGCTATACTTTATTCAGAAAGGACAGGGTAGGAAGAAGGAGTGGCACTATATGTAAAAAATATTAAAGTTTTGGAATTACAGAGCTTAAAAGGGAGAGAAGGAGGCACTGTGGGTTAAACTAGAAAGAGAGAAAGAGAAATCGATTTGCATTGGCGTGATATACAGACCTCCCTCACAAGAGGAAGAGGTGGATGGAGAGTTAATTGAAGACATACACAACATTGCTAGGAATGGGGAAGTGCTACTGATAGGGGATTTCAATATGGTAGATGTTGATGGGCACATTCCTGCTGCAGTATCATCTAGAAGTAAGGAGATCCTGGATTCTCTACAGGGAGAACTATTCAGGCAATTGGTAACAGACCCCACACATGAAGGGGCCATACTGGACTTGGTGCTTATCAATGGTGAAAGTGTTTCTGATGTTATAGTGAGAGATCATTTTGTATCCAGTGATTACCAGATGGTGTGGTTCAGTATTAGGACTAGGGCTGATAGAATCCATTAAAAAGCGAGGGTCTTAGACTTTAGGAAAACTAAGTTTGCCAAGATGAGCCAATACCTCAGGGAGTCATTAGCGGGATAGGAACAGCTGGGGGATGTAGAAAAACAATGGGCAGAACTGAAAGGGGATATTTTAAGGGCAACCTTTCTTTTTGCTAAAATGGTAAAGAAAGGTAAAAGAAAACGGAGACCGCTATGGTTTTCGAAAGAAGTAGCTGAAAAGGTGAAGAAAAAGAGGGAGGCCTTCATGAAATACAAGAGATCACAGTGAAAGGAAGACAGGCATCTGTATTTGTAAAAAACTTAGAGAAATTAGCAAAGTAGTCAGGAAAGCAAAAATTCAAAAAGAGGAGGAAATAGCCAATGCAATAAAATAGGGGGATAAGACATTTTTCAGATATGTTAGTATGAAGAGAAAGGGCAAAAATGGTATTGTCAGACTCAAGGGTGAAGGGGAAGAATAGGTAGAAGCTGATGAGGATAAAGCGGAATTGCTTAACAAATATTTCTGTTCTGTGTTCACAGATGAAGAACCAGGAACATGACCTCAGAAAATACCCACAAACAGGAACAGAAGCGAGAGTATCTTGAACAATTTTCAGAAGACTGTGTTCGTGAGAAACTAGCTAAACTTAAAGTAGACAAAGCGATGGGACAGGAGGGGATACACCCTAGAATACTGAGGGAACTTGGGGATGTTCTAGGAGCTCCACTGACTAACCTTTTCAATGTCTAATTGGAGTCGGGAGTGGTGCCAAAGGACTGGAGAGAGGCTCATGTGGTCCCTTTACACAAAAGCGGAAGTAAGGATGTGGGTGAAAACTACAGGTCGGTTAGTTTTCACCCACATCCTTACTTCTGCTTTTGTGTAAAGGGACCACATGAGCCTCTCTCCAGTCCTTTGGCACCACTCCCGACTCCAAAAGACATTGAAAAGGCATCCTTACTTCGTTGCTGAGTAAATTATTTGAAATGCTTCTGAAAGAGAAAATAGTAAGGTTTCTGGAGTCCAGCGAATTATAGGATCTGAGGCAGCATGGATTCACCGGAGGCAGGTCTTGTCAGACAAATTTGATTGATTTCTTTGACTGGGTGACCAGGGAGATGGACCGAGGGAAAGCCCTAGATTTCAGTAAAGCCTTTGACACCATTCCTCACAGGCAACTTATAAACAAACTGAGCACCGTAGGGATGGACCCTAAAGTTACTGCTTGGGTTAGAAATGGTTGAGTGGGAGGTGACAAAGGGTACAGGTAAATGGAGCTTACTCTGAGAAGGCAGTTACCAGTGGTGTGCCCCAGGGATTTGTACTTGGTCCAATTCTTTTTAACATCTTTGTTAGTGATATAGTGGAAGGGCTGTCAGGTAAGGTTTGCCTCTTTGCGGATGATACCAAAATCTGCAATAGAGTAGGCACCCAGGAAGATGTAGATAACATGAGGAGGGTTCTAGCTAAGCTTGAAGAATGGTCTAGAATTTGGCAGCTGGGATTTAATGTTAAAAAATGCAAGATCATGCATTTAGGCTGCAGCAATCTAAGGGAGCCATATAGTGTAGGGGGTGAAGTACTTTTGTCCACTAAAGAAGAGCGGAACTAGGCGTGATTTTGTCTGATGATCTTAAAGTAGCTAAACAGGTAGAAAAGGCATGGCAAAAGTTAGAAGGATGCTTGGGTGCATAGGGAGAGGAACTGCCAGCAGAAAAAAGGAGGTGATAGTGCCTCTGTATAAGTCTCTGGTGCGACCTCATTTGGAGTATTGTGTGCAATTCTGGAGACTGCACTTTCAAAAGGATATAAACAGGATGGAGTCAGTACAGAGGATGGCTACTAAAATGGTTAGTGGTCTTCATTATAAAGTATATGAGGACAGACTTAAGGATCTTAATATGTACATCTTAGAGGAAAGGCGGGATAGAGGTGATATGATTAAGACGTTTAAATACCTCCATGGTATAAATGCACAGGGGGAGAGTCTCTTTCAATTGAAAGCAAGTTCTGCTATGAGGGGACATGGGATGAGGGTGAAAGGGGATAGATTTATCAGTGATATGCGGAAATATTTCTTTACGGAAAGAGTGGTGGATCCGTGGAATAGTCTCCCAGTGGAGGTGGTAAAGATGAGGACAGTATCTGAATTCAAAAAAACATGGGACAAACATAGATGATCTCTAAAGGATAAAAGGGGACTGTTGTAGTTGTTGATATGGAAGGACAGACTAGATAGGCTAAGTGGTCTTTTTCTGTCATCATTTTTCTATGTTTCTATAACAGATTAGTAAGACAAGCCTTTCCTTGGCTACATCCATGTTGGCTTTCTCCCATTAAACTATGACTTGTTCAGTAATTTTATTCTTTATAATGGTTTTCTCCCCTTTTGCCCGGTACTGAGCTCACCACTCTGTAGATTCCAAGATTCTCCTGGAACTCTTTTTAAAAATTGGCATTACATTGGCCATTCTCAAATTTTCAGGCACTACAGATGATTTTAATGATAGTTCTCAGATTACTAATGGTAGGTCTGCATTCTCATCTTTCAGTTCTTTTAACACCCTTGTATGTATACCATCTGGTGCATGTGATTTACTACTCTTCAGTTTATCAAATATGTGCATTACATGTTCCTGGTTCATCGATATTTCTTTCAATTCTTCCAATATATCACCTTTAAATACTATTTCAGGCATGGATAACTTCCCTACATCTTCTTCAGTAAAGACCAAAGCAAAGAATGTATTCAATCTCTTTGGGAACGCTGTAAAAGCAGAGGATGCTGTGGTTTCTGAAATCCAAGAGAGTACAGAATCCAAGACAGCATGGCTTAACTAGAGGTAGATTTTGGCAGATGAATCTGATTGATTTCGAGTGACCAGAGAATTAGATCAGGTGAGAAGGCTAAATGTGGTATGCTTAGATGTCAGTAAAGCTTTTGGAACAGCCTCCCAGTGGAAGTCATGGAAATGAGAACTGTATCTGAAAGCAAAACAGCATGAAACAGGTAGAAAGGATCTCTGAAGGAGAGAAAGGAATTATAGAACTTAATAGTTCTTAAGGGTGGGCAGAATGGATAAACCATATAGTCTTTATCTGCTGTCATTTTCTCTGTTTCTCTGTTTTCTATATTTCTATGATATTCCGCCATGGTTCCTGAACTATGAAAACAATCTAAAAACACCTTTTCCTTGAATACTTCAGATTGAACAGTGGCAGATATCCCCCCTCCCCCCAATACCTATCCATTAAATGCAGTAATTCTGTTACCAATGTTCTCCCCCTCCCCCCCCCCAGCACTCCAATTTTATCCCTCCCTCCGCTCTGCGTTTTCTTGTTTACAATTCATTGGTTATGATGTAAGTGTTCCAGTTCTCGGTTAAATGTAAACCCCTTTGATTGTATGGTAAAGCGGTATATAAAAATGTTTAAATAAATAAATTCAAATCAGCTGATATTTAAACACCTCAGAGGTCAGCCACAGCATTTTAATATCCAGTGGATATTCAACATCAGTGTCTGGATAGTGTCTGCCCCTGAATATCCAAATTGTGTAGGAACTATCCATGTAAGTGAAGACCTTATCCAGATAGTGGTGATTTTCAGTCTCTTCTTCATCTGCCATCGTTTTCTATATTGCTGGGTTTCTATTGAAAATGTACAGGCAAGCTGCTTTACTTACTGCCTACTGTGTGAAGGTGTGTCATCTGCCTGCCTGCTACTCCGGCACTGCTCTGGTCAGCTGGACTCCACCCAAGGGCCCTATAAATCTCTTGTCCACCCATGTCTTATAGCCAAAGGCATGTGAACAGGGGCGTGTACTAAGGGGTGTGCAATGCCTCTTATGAGTCGAGGACTGAGATGTGGTGAACATGTGTGTGGTACATTTGGCTGTGAGATGCCGGGGAAGAGGAAGTCGAAGGGCAATAAAGAAACAGCTACAGATGTGGTCCATATGGACAAGCATTTAGTGCCCCAGAACAGTGTGCCAGATATAGATAAGATGCAGGCATTCTTGGAAGGGCCATCTTTAAGCTCCTTTGAGCAGACTCTGTCTCCTGTACCTTGTCTGTCTTTGCTACCTAGTCCTCGGGAAGTCATTGTAGAGTTAGATGCTGTAACAATAGGATCTGAGAGTATTGCCATTTCTCCTAAACCTATAGTGTGTGCTTTAGACAAGGCTGTTATTCAGCCTCCTGGAGCTCAGGTTCCTGTACAAGATATGTGGCAAATAGTATCGTGTACTGAGACGTTTTTGTCTACTATTGTTTCACAACTCTGCGATTTCTCCCAGGAAGCTTTTGCAAAGTTTAAACAGGTGGATGTTCAGCTGAAGACACTGGTGGAAAAAGGTCCCCATATTGGACACCCACATAATCTCTCTGAATGCAGTAGGCATGTCTTCTGTTAAGGACAGCCTTATGATGCACCACAAATTGGAATCCTTTGAAAATTTTCTTCGTAGTAAAAGTTTGAGGTTTTTTAATTTCCCCATTACTCGGTTGCTTTCATTAGAGATTCTTGTATGTAAATACTTCAAGGAAATTTTGCACCCGATATTCAAAGGTCCTTACACGGGTAACTTCCTTAGTTACCCATGTAAGAGCCGTATCCTGGATATTTGAAGGGCACCTACATGGGTAGTGCCCTTCGAATACCCCGGCTAAGTCCCTAACGCACCCAGATGCTATCCGCATAGTATCGGGGCATGCTAGGGGCATTCATGGGCGGAGCGGGGGCAGAGGAAGGGACTACATGGGTAGCAGTGATTTTCGATGCTACCCACATAGCCCTCTGCGCCTTAAAGATAAGCAAGGAAAAACCTTGCTTCCTGGAGAAGCTTTTGAGGGATCGAGAGGCTACAGCCACTTAGGATCAGGCTTTGGCATTGTATTGGAGTAGAGTTTTATGGCAGTAATTGTGTGGTCTATGCTGCTTGATTACTTTATTAAACTGTTACCTTTGTTTTTTTGGATGCTCACTGTGATGTCGCTAATTTTCCCTTCTTAATTTTTTGGAATTGCTATCTTCTTGCTGTTTACTTTGAGTGGGAATTTGTTTCCTTTGTTCTTATTTGAACTGTAAATGTTTAAATACAAATAAAAAAAAAAAGAAAATGGACAAATCTCTGGAGCACCTGTGAGAACTCCACTGGGAGTCTTGCCTGTGACACTGAGAAGCATGGAAGGTTGCTCGGCGTCCAATGAGGCAGTTTCACTTTTCTTTGTGAGGATGCTGCCAGAGCCGCAGGTGATGAGAGGAGGGGAGCTGTCAAGTAAGTTTGCACCTTCCACGGATGCGTATGCCTGCCAAGGAGGAAGAAGTGGTGGATCAGTGAGGGCAAGGAAGGAGACTGCAGCTGATACTGGAGGTAATCTATGGAAGATTTTGATGTGGGAGAAAGAGGGGGAATTATATCACCAACGGCAAATATGACCCTTGCGAGTTCCAGTGTTTTGGTATTTCCAATCTGTGCCCCATTGCTGCTGAAACATCTGCACTTTCAGCCTTGTAAACTGTGAATTTGCTTCCCACGACATTTCAACAATCTTGACTATTGAAAACACAAAGAAAATAACTTTGCATGCTATAAACCTTCCCAGGCTTATGACTTGTAGCTGATTATGATCAACCAATATTTGTTAAGGTTTCCCTCCCTTTTCTAAAATGTATTATCTTTGACAGGAGAAGCTGCAAGTGGCTGCAGATGTTCAACAAAATGAGCTATCATTTGATATCCTCAATGTGACTGATTTCCTTGAGAGATCAATGGAGCAGATCCCATGGTCTGCTACTTTTAGAGGGTTATTTTAGAAGCCTTATTCACAATTTACAATTGTAAGTCAGGCATATATGCACATGTAAACGGCATCCACTTGTAAATGACCATTTTAGAAAGGGCAGTTTACACATGGATGCCCGTACTATGTGGACGATTAAAGGGGGCGTGTTGGAGGTGTGGTTAGGAAGTGGCTAGTGTGGGGAAGAAAAGGAAACAGGGAATTTAGCAGAACCCTTTCTAAAATACTGCTGAGATTGCAAATGTTGTCACTGTGGCATCTTAATTCTGATCTCCACGTCTTTTCTAAAATAGACCATCACTTGTTCAGCTTGCATTAGATTCAGACAGGGAAAGACTTCTTAAGATTTTTTTTTCAATTTGAAAAATGCTTTAGTCCTGAATTACAAAATCGTAGGTTCCCTGACGTGGCACGTGCCACAAAAAGAAGGAGGAAACAGTTTATGGTAATGAGCCCAAGCTTCAACAGCTGGGGGCATTTTTTTTGTTATGGACGCCCTGTAAATGTCTAGTTCTATATCAAGGAGTTAAATACGAGTTTTTTGAGTCAATGTTTGTGTCTAGTAAGATGGTAATTTTTTGATCCATTACCCCCATTTAGAATTGGGATCATTCTTCCTGAATAATGTGATGGTCGTATTTAGTTTGGTCCCCTTTGTTTTCCGGGGCACATTTCCTTTAATTCTCTCTATGTGTAAACCCCCCTCCCCCATTAGTGAAATAAGATGAGGGTCAGAGTATTTGTTATTTGCTTTCCTTGAATCTTGAATTTGTTTTCTTTGAGCAATATTTTGACTTGTAATTATACTGCAAACTATAAAAATAAAATAAAAAAACACAACGAAAGTGGCCAAATCTCAGCTAGGCAAACTGGATGAGCTATTTGGGTCTTTATCTGCCATCATTTACTCTATTACTATGTTACTATAACTTTGTAATGGACTCTTCCTTTCTGAGGATAAGACCTAGCCAACTACAAGATCTTCTCGAATACTAGAGTTTTTTAATGTTACTTAAACATGACTTGTCCAGCTCAGTCCTTGAGGGCCAGAAACAAACCAGAGTTTCAGGATATCCCTAATGAATATGCATGAGATAGATTTGCATGCATACTACTTCAATTGAATGCATATCTATCTCATGTATATTCATTAGGGATATCCTGAAACTCTGGCCAGTTTGCAGCCTTTGAGGTATTTGGACAAGCCTGTATTAAACTTAGCAGGAAATATAGTCATTAAGGTCTACCAAAAGGGACTGTTATGAGGAAATAAATCTATACCTGTGAATGTTAATCTTCTGAAATAAACTCTAAATCTTGGGGGGAAAAGGACATTTTAGAATTCAGTATTTTTGTTGAGTCAGTCAGGTCTTAGTACCACCAGAGAGCTTTGTATTTAAATGAGAGCAAAGTATAGCTTAGCATAGAAAGCAAATTTAGAGTAAATATACTCTAGAGAGCTTTTATTTTCAATCAAAGCAGAGGATAGCTTAAACATAGAAAGTTAAATAGAATAAATAGTTACTGAAATAAAGTTATTTTTAGAGAGCTTTTTATTTAAATCAAATCAGAGCATAGCTTAGCATACCAGTAGAATAGTCCTGGGTAGGAAGAAATAAACTTGTTTCTAGTGTCCTTTATAAAGAGGTCTTCTAGTTAGAAGACCAAAGATCTGTGAAGTTGTCTTGAATAGTGATGAAGGCAAGTGATAGATCAAAGGGGTAATTTAAAAGGTCCCTTCTATCAAACCAAGGGCTGCCTGAGTCACCCAGGAAATCAGTAAGTCTTTAACTTAGAAGCAATCCAATTTTTAATAAGTCTTCATTCCCTCCCTCCCTCCCCACTACCACCTACCCCTGGGATTATCATAACTTTATAGGCTCTTAAATCTCATAAAGGGAAGTAGCTGCCCATATTCACTCTCAGATGCAGCTGTTTATCCTCATCAAGCATACATTAAAGACCTGAGATGAATTAATCTTGAGGTGAGCAAAGTCCATTAAACATATTAGATATAGTTTTATTAGTATAAATACATAAACATGATCTTAAAACTAAGATGCAGAAGGCAGTCCAGCAGCAAGATGGGGGCTTTCCAGTCTTTTGCACTGAATGTCACATGTATGATTTTCTCCCAGTTGATAAGGAGTCTTACGTGTGCACTAGGTGCAAGGAACTCTTTGTTCTCAGGGAACAAGTCTAATCTCTGGAAGCTTGAGTAGCAGAGGACATAAGTAAGACAGAGAGGTACATAGACGACACCTACAGAGATGTCGTAATGTTGCCATAGAGGAGAAAGGTCACGTAATAGGAGAACATCACCCTGGTGTGGCAGGAAGTGATCCTGTAGCTAGGATCTGTCCTCCAGGTGATGTAAAACCCTCTTCACCAAGGAGGTTTCTCCAAGGCCATGTACCTACAAGAGAAGGGTTAGGACAGCCATTATAGTTGATGATTCGATCATTAAGCATGTTGTTAGCTGGGTGGCTGCTGGATGTGAGGATCATCTGGAACATGCCTGTCTGGTGCGAAGGTAGCAGACCTCACGCGCCACCAAAACAAGATCTTAGATAATGCTGGGGAGGAGTCTGCTGTCTTGGTACATGTTGGTACCAATGACATAGGAAAGTATGGTAGGGAGGTTCTAGAGGCCAAATTTAGGCTTCTAAGTAGGAAGTTGAAATCCAGACCATCCGGGGTTGCATTATCTGAAAAGCTTCCTGCTCCACGCGCAGGACCCAAAAGGCAGGCAGAGCTCTGGAGTCTCAATGCGTGGATGAAACAATGGTGCAAGGATGAGGTTGTTGGATTTTTTAGGCAACATTCTGGGGAAAGGAGGGGCTTTTCCGAAGGGATGGGCTCCATCTTAATCAGGATGGAACCAGGCTGCTGGTATTAAACTTTAAAAAGGAGTTAATGCAGTTTTAAACTAGATAATAGGGGAAAGTCAACAATTTCCCAAGAGCACATGGTTTGGAAGGATGTATCCTTGAAGAATACTAGCAAAAGATTGATATTAGGGCATATCGACAGAGAGGTTCCAATAAAGACAAAAGTAACCCAAATGCCCTTAGATACAGAGCAAGTACCAACAGATTAGCACGAATCCACGTGCTTACATACAAACCCAGTCTGAGACGTGGACAGCAATAGAAGGACGTTCTTTATTGATCATAAAAAGCCTATGGCCCAACTTTTTCCTTAGATACAGAGCAGACAGAACTTAAAAATTCCAAATTACCCTGTCTACTATTACCTAGATTAATATGTATAAAATACAGCTTCTAAAATGCTTGTATGCAAATGCTAGAAGTCTAAAAACTAAGATGGGAGAGTTAGAATATATAGCACTAAATGAGAAGTAAGATATGATTGGTATTTCAGAGACATGGTGGAAGGAGGGCAGCCAGTTAGACGCTGTGATACCTGGGTACAAATTATATCGCAATGATAGAGTAGATCAAATTGGTGGAGGGGTTGCGGTCTATGTTAGAGAGGGCATTGAGTCACACAGGATTAAAGTTTTGCAGGAAACAAAATACACTATAGAATCTCTGCGAATTGAAATTCCATGTAAAAGGGGAAGGCGATAATAGTGGGGATGTACTATCGACCGCATGGCCAAAACGAACAAATGGATGATGAAATGCTCAAAGAAATCAGGGAAGGTAACAAGATTTCAATTACCCAGGTATCGACTGTGTCAGTGTCAAGGCAGGATGTGCTAGGGCAGGGGTGGGCAATTCCAGTCCTGGAAGGCCGCAGACCAGTCAGGTTTTCATGATGTCCCTAATGAATATTCATGAGATTTATTTGCATCCATTGCCTTCCATTGTATGGAAATGGGGTCATGAATATTCATTAGGGACATCATGAAAACCTGACTGGTCTGCGGCCCTCCAGGACCGTAATTGCCCACCCTTGTGCTAGGGAGATAAAGTTTCTAGATGAAATAAATGATGCTTCTTAGAGCAGCTTGTTCATGAACCGACAAGAGGAGACGCCATCTTGGACCTAGTCCTTATTGGAACACAAGATCTGGTGCAAGAGATAAGGGTTTGGGACCTCTTGGCAATAGTGATCATAGCATGATCACATTTGATTTAATAAATGTAGAAAGGTCAGCAAGGTAATTCACAGTATTACCTTTTAACTTTCAAAAGGGAGAATATGATAAAATGAGAAAAGGTGTTAAGAAAAAACTAAAAGGAGCAGCTGCAAAGGTTAAAATGTTAAATCAATCATGGGTGCTGTTTAAAAATACTATCTTGGAAGCCCAGACCAGATGTATTACACTCTTTAAGAAAAGTGGAAGGAAGTCCAAAAATCTGCCAGCATGGTTTAAAGGTGAGTTCAGAGAGGCTGTTGTAGACAAAAAAGCATCTTTCAGGAAATGAAAAAAGGAGCCAATTGATGAAAACTGGAAACAACATAAGCACTGGCAAGTTAGATGCAAGGCATTGATAAGGCAGGCAAAGAGAGAATTTGAAAAAAAGCTTGCTGTGGAAGCAAAAACACATAATAAAGACTTTTTCAAGTACATTCATAGAAAAAAAAAACCTGTAAGTGAGTCAGTTGGACCATTAGATGAAAGAGAGGTAAAAGGGGCACTAAGAGGGGACAAGGCCATATAGGAGAGACTGAATGAATTCTTTGCTTTGGTCTTTACTGAAGGAGATGTAGGGAACTTACCCATGCCTGAAATGGTATTTAAAGCTTATGCAGCAGTAACCAGGGTATTCCGGATGCCCAGATTCTCGTACATCAAAATGAACACTGCATCCAACACCCCCCAATTAGCATGACTTCCCTCCCCCCTTTCTTCACAAAACACGCTCACACAGAATTCTGGAACAACATTTGGTCGCAGCTTTATTAACCATATTACAGCACCGGCCCAACATGGGCCAACAAAACATTCTTGATTACCTAACGAAACCACCCCCCCCAACCACCCCCATTCCAGATAATGCCCCCCACAGCCATTTATTAGCAAGGTGGTGCATCATCCTCCCCCCCCCCGCCCCTACCACCCACCTCTCCATATTATTAGCAAAGACCGGCTCCACTTGCCTTACACCGGGCAGAGACCCCAACAGAGATTTCTCTCCCACCCTGGGGAGCACTCCGCTCCCCTCAATGCACCCTCAGCCATATATGTCCCGCCATCTTGGTGAGTGCTAACTCGATACCCCACCACCGGCACAAGGTAGCACACCTAACCCTGTGCCGCCCCCCCCCCAAAGAAAGCTGGGACCAACACCATCCCTCCAACACTTCCTGCCAATCATTCAATAACAAGTCTTCTCCCACCAGAGAGAGGTGTACTCCATCCGTGCAATATAATCCTACACACTTCACTTCCACCCAAGGGTGTAGCACCTGAAGCCCGCCAGTCTGCTGGACCCAGCGCCCATTCTGTCTAATGATCTTGACCAGGCCTTGGGACCACTGATGCTGTAACCAGCAGGAAGGGCGTGGAATGATGTCTGACCAGACAATCATGACCCTGGGTAACAATTCCTGTACAAGTCCAATATCCCTCTGAACTGTCCGAATGAACTGCCTGCAGGACCAGCTGGATAGGTCATTGCCGCCCAGATGAATCACCAGTCCCACTGGCCACTGTCGCTGCCCGGTCTTCGACTGCACAAAGGATACCAGCTGCCACCATCGCATGTCACGCTCTCCCATCCAACACAGCCGAATGCCAGAAGTCACCAGACCGAGATGCAATCCAAGCGGGCGTGACATGGCCCTGCACTCTGCCCAGTACACAAACGAGTGTCCGATGATCCACCAATCTCCGGAGTATGGACCATCTGCAAGAAGACAAAACTGACTGCAACCAGCTGGCAATTCTGCAAAATGAATAAAACTGTTAGTACCTCCCCAACCCCCCACCCTTTTCCCATGGACCACCCGCCACCGCATTAAATTGCAGTCTAATCCACTGGGGAACTTACCCCAAACAGGCCCCACTAACAGCGGCGGAAATCAAGACTCCTCTGGGTGAACATATCCCGCACAGGCGCCCGAATGCCACCTGCCAATCCGCTGAATCACCCTTCCCCTCAAGCCCTGCTGACACAGCACTAGAAGCAGCACCAATCTTAAAGAAGCGTGATGCGAATCGCCTTTCATCGGAGCCCAGATGCCGCAAAGCCAAATGCAAAACAGCAGTAAACTGGAACTGCATTACAGGCTTGCCATTTTCATGCAAAAAATAAGTAGCCCGCTGCCCCCGGTCGACGGTGCAAATATATCTGCAAATTATGCAATGGACACGATTGCAAGGGGAAAATTGTCTTCAGTATCACCCAATCCCCTTTTCCCATCTGAACCGTTTTAGATTGCGTGAGAAAAATGCACACCTGCGCCGCCTCCACAGCCACATGCTTGACATCCAAACCCCCCCAAACGCGCCCCTTCTTCCTGACCTTGGTACACGCTCACACACACGGAATTCCCCAAAGAATGCAGTCACAAACAATGCCTGAAACAACACTGACTCAAATTCGGATACTGCAACTTTTGGCATCACCTCCCAAATCTGAAGAAGGAGCTCATGAGACACTGGGAGTCGCCAGTCTTGCAACTTGGGAAGGGCCCTGACCCAACCCGCCATCAGGCGCTTCACCAAAAATGATAACACGGGGGTTACCCCATCCCGCAGCCTTACTAAAAAAAGAAAACCCTGCTTTCACCGAGGTGACTGCTGATCTGGACCAGCCCTCCCTTTTTGCAAGCAACACAAATTGGCCCACCAGCTCCTCCCAAACTCTCCCGCCTGAGAGTATCCATGCAGATTCGTCGCCCATGTTCCTCATGCCACCGACGCAGACAACAACGCCATCACATCAGGGTCCCAATCTGCCAAAGATGATCCGGAACCGCCAAGACTGCCTCCTCTGGGTCTGGAGCCATTAGACGAAACTGCATCCACTGAAAGCAGGACAAAGCATCAGCAATTGAATTCTGTATACCCGGCACATGTCCCGCTCTTTCAGTAACATTCAGACATAAGCAAGCCAACACAAATACCCTCATCAAAGCCGCCACTCGCAGGCACTTGGGCGCCTGCCGGTTGATAATTTCCACCACCACCGCATTGTCACACCAAAACACCACCCTCCTATTCAGCAAATGCTCTGGCCACATCCAAAGCACGACCATGATGGGAAATAACTCCAGAAATGCAATGTTGTGAGTCAGCCCGGAAACCCTCCATTTCAACGGCCAAGCCTCTGCACACCAAGCCCCCTGACAGTATGCGCCGAATCCCGAACTGCCCGCAGCATCGGAAAACAACTGCAAATCCGCATTCAATACCTCTGGCAACTGCAATACTGTGCAACCATTGAAATCAGACAAAAAGGAATCCCAGACCCGTAAATCTTCTCGCATTCCAGACAAGACACGAATACGGTGATGCGGATGTTGCACCCCTGGCATTGCCAGGGACAACTGCTGCGTGAAGGGGCACCCCATGGGAATAACTCAACAAGCAAAATTGAGATGCCCCACTAACGACTGCAGGACCTTAAGAGTAGTCTTGGCGGAAGATCCCACAGCCGCAGCCAATCTTTTTAGTTGTTCGACTTTCTGCACCGGTAGGCACACTAACTTCTCCAGCAAATCAATCTCTACTTCTAAAAAGGTGAGGCACATGACAGGACCCACCGTCTTATCGACTGCTAGAGGGATACTGAAGTCACCTGCCAACCTATGAAATGGCAAAAACAAAACCAAAAAGATAGGAAAGCCCTCTTTTGGTTATTAATCATGCACGACGTTTGAAAAGCTAGAGAGTGTATGAATCGTTCAGGAATAGACCGATATTGTGTGTAACCTATGAAACGAGGCAACAAGGTGGAACAAGCCTCAATCTGACTGGGCCCCACAAATAAAAAATCATCCAGGTAATGTACAATGGTGGAGAATCCCGTCCGCTGCTCCAAGACCCAATGTAAGAAGGTACTAAAGGCTTCAAAATATGCACAAGATATCGCGCAACCCATAGGCATACACTTATCGAAGTAAAACTGAGAACGAAACTGGAATCCCAACAGCGGAAATTCTGAAGGGTGAACCGGCAACAATCGAAACGCGGATTCAATGTCCACCATTGCCATCAGTGCACCTGCACCACACTGACGTACCAATGCAACTGCCGTGTCAAAAGAAGCATTATGAACCATGCACAACTCATGAGGAATGTGATCATTCACGGAATTTCCAGGTGGGAAAGACACGTTATGAATTAACATAAAACTACCCGGTTCCTTTTTGGGGACCACTCCCAATGGAGAAACAATAAAAGGCGAAAATGGGGGGTTCTTCAAACGGACCAGCTATTCTGCCCAAAGCACATTCTGCACCGCGTGCCCACCATCACCACTTGAGATCCTGCCTGAGACCCACCATCCCCCACCCCACCCCGCCGACCTGTTCTTTGCAGACATTTTGAGTAAGCCACAAATTAATGTCCTTCGTCCCCCATGAGAGTTGAGCATTTTCTTCCATCATGTCCCTAAATTACTCATCATAGTTTAGCCAAGTCCAGCCTACGACACTGCTAATATCGCATCCGCATAAGTTATCAATGCACCATATTGTCCTGGAAAATAATGCTCCTACACGCTCGCTAACCTTAAGAAAGCCCACGTCCAATTAAGGGTATTGTGGGAAACCTTCCACACCATGCCCGCTTTTTCGTCTTCATTACGCTTCTTTCTGCTTTCTCCCGAGCGTTTCCTTCCCTCCAGCAGGCGAAAGATATCAATATACCTATGCCTTTTAATCCGATGCCTCAACTTCCGCAGTACCCCTTCCCAAAGCTCCGCACAATGGACTACAGTAGTAGCAGTTCCCTCGCACTTCTCGACTGCTACTGCTGCAGAACCCACCGAAGAATCCCTGGACGAGGTCGAGGATGACGACGAAGATGAATCGCGCCGACAACGGCGTCCACGTCTATGCTTCGCCTTGGCTTTCCTGCCAACTTCTATGCCCGCCCCAGAAAGAGGGGCCCCACCTCCCAAGCCAGCCTCTCCGCTAGCATACTCACCAGCTTCCGGGTTGGATGACACTCGCTCGCTCACGGTCTGGACTGGGACTGGACTGCACCGGTATCTGGACTGCAGAGGCCGCTCCACTGGCCCGCCCGGAGTCGGTCATGCTTGCCCTTATACCAGCACTCTCTGGAACCTGAACAGACAGAGAAGGAGGAACACCAGCAGCCATAGCCCCAGGTGCACTAGCCACCCTCCCCTCCCCACCTCCCCAGCTCCAAGCTGAAGATCCCATACCCCCAGGCCTCCCACCTGGCCATACCCCTCAGAGGCATCATCCCTGCACCATCAAACCCCGCTCCCAGCCAATCACTCCACCCATAACCCCACGGTCCCACTCCACCATACTGTCCTGCCCCAAAAGACCAATGTCCAGGAGTACCAGTGAATATTGGATGCGGAAAGCGTTGTGACAGAGAGGCCCATCTTGAACCCATGAGAATAGAAAAGGACATGGAATTGGACTTAGGGGAGAGCCCAGTTGTGTATTTCAAGGGTAACCTGAATCCTGCATACACCGATACCCAAGAAATCCCTGCCTGGCCTGGATCTCAGGCCCCGCAAAGGGAGAGAAAGAAGAGAGAGAGAAAGCCCAGGGTGCCACACCCAAACTCCTATGAGGTCCCTGCAGGCATGAGAAGAGATTATTGTCACCTGGGAAGGGCCGGAAGGGAGAAGGAGGGGCTGGAACCCTGGAGGTGGAAATATAAACCCCTGCTAAGGCAAAGAGAGGGAAGGCTGGAGAAACAAGGGGAGCTGGAGAAGCAAGAGGCTCAGGAGAGTCAAGAGAAGCTGGAGACGCAGCAGAGCCATAGAGGAGAGCCCTGGGAGGAGCTGAACCACAGGGAACACAGCCGAGGAGACGGGCCGAAGGCTGAAGGTACTGACCGGCTGTCTCGGGTAGAGCTGGGAACAGGAGTGACTCTAGGACCCAAGGGGGAGCTGTTTACTGAGCACTGCTTTGAGAACTCAGAACGGGACACTGCTCCAACAATTGAAGATATGCAAGTCGATACTGCTGAGGAGGATTTGAGGGCTATGGATATTCCTATGGACTGTACTTTATGCCAAGCCAAGTGCGTTGAACCGTTATGCTGAGGGCTAATACTTTCTGAGAAGATCTCCTAAAGCTGGAAATAACAAGACCCAGAGAACTGACAGGAGGCCGAGGATACTTTTGCTAGCACCCGGAGGTTTGTGACGCAGCCAGGAAAACTTGCAGGGAAGCTAAAAAGCTTGGTGAATATTTGATGCCTGTATCTCCCATATTTTGGTTTAAACTTAATCTGGGAAGGGAGTTAAGAAGAAGCTTTTGTTCCAGTGGGACTAAGTTTTATTGTTGCCATTAATTGTTTTACAAGGCAAGGCTAAAAAGAGGCATTTTTACCCTTGCTAAAGAAGTGCTGTTTTTCAGGGCTGAGAAACGTTTGAAGCAGCTGTGTGTGTTTGAAGCTTGTGAAGCAGTTATGCTGTTCTAGTGCTGTATTACCAATAATCCTGCATAAGAAGGAGTCCTGTGTACAGGGTACTTGAACTTTTGCGTAAGAAATAAAATTCTGTCACTTTGCCTTACCTCCGGACCATGAGTACAACTTCTTCTTGAAGCCATTTTTGAAGGCAAACTACATATCCCAAGATACGCCTGGGGAAAGTTAGTTTGCCCAAGCCAATCGAGAGAAGTTCCTCCGATACCACGCCCCTCTAGGCTAGAGGCGGGTGGTGAGGGCGTGACAGCGTCCACCCAGATGACACGGGGTATAGTACCCGGGAAAGGGAGTTGGAAGAGATACTCCCAATGCATCACGTCCCTGCATATCGACACTATGCCCATCTGCTTCCACACCCCAATCCCCCGTCACTCCATCTTCATATGCCGACACCCCTGCCCCAGTCGGCTGCCCGGCACTAGCCGCCACATTAGATCCTGACACTCCTGCACCCGCCTCCTCCTGCTGGATCAGCCCTGCCACCTCTGCTCCTGAGACCTCCACCGCGGAATCCCTTACCCTGCCCCATGGCCCTGAACCCCACCCAGGCTCCCTGCTTTGAGACTTCCTTACTCCCCATCCTGAGCCCTTTACTGCAGGCGAGCCCCTGGCCAGCAGCCCCTGCCTTGACCTTGCCTCCGTGCGACCACGCGACACTGTCCCCCGCCCACTAGTCTGTTTCCCAGCAGATCGTGATGCTGAGCCTCCCAGCCTTCTCCCCACCCCCTGCCCTTTTGGAGGCAGCACCATGCCCGCAAAAACCTTGCCAGGACTGGAAAAGCCCCCTCCAAACACAAGTGGTACTCCAACCCTTAACTGGATGGCCCTGAGCAACTTGCCCTTACCAATGAGCCACCCCTCTACCAACCAGCCTGTTCCTACTGAATAGCCTGGCTCTGCCCGACCGACAAAATTAAAATTAACCACAGAAACAACCCCCCCCCCCCACCGTTGACTACCCTTAACCCTTAATACAAATGCAATGTGTGCCTTGAAGACAGCGCTGACTCCTGCCAACCAAAACTCCTTGGGAATGTGCCAAAATTAAATTGCCAGGCCTGTTCACTGCAGCAAAGGAGGTTTAAGTGACTTCCCAGGCCCCAAGAGTGCCAGTGGAATCAAACCCCAAATTTTTTGCCACACCGCCACTGTTCAAACCCCTGAACTACTCCTCCGCTTTGGGGTTTTCTTTCCCCCCCCCCCGCCTGCTGCTGTAGAACACCCTCCCCCCCCCCCAAGCACACTGCTCCAGACTCGCCCCCTCTCCCCGGCGTGAAACAACACCCCCCTTTAAACCCCGACACTCTATTACCCCGCCGTACCTGGCCACAAGCCACTCCGACCCTACCGCACCTGCCAAGACCGGGACCTCACCCCCACAATCCTTGACGCGAGCAGGACAAGCAGGAGAAGGAAGACCATGCTCCGCCGGTCTCCCTCGCATCCTGCTTGCCCCACCCCCAGACCACTGCCCACCAATAGAATCGCCCCACTTGGCTGACATGGGGCAATTCAAAAGATGAGCTGATGCTCATTGTTCCCCCCTCCACCCCAACCCCTGCACAAACAACTGGCAGATGTCCAGGCCCTGGGAACCCGGTTATTATACCGGCCTTGGGACCTGGCCCTGTGGCACGTCGGCATAAGAAATGAAAGAAATATCGATAAACTGGGAAGATGTACTACAACTATTTGATAAACTGAAGAATAGCAAATCACCTGGACTAGATGGTATATATCCGAGGATGTTGAAGAACTGAAATATGAGATTGCAGACCTACTATTACTAGTCTGTGAACTATCATTAAAATCATCTGTAATACCTGAAGATTGGACGATGGCCAATGTAACGCTAATTTTTAAAAAGGGTTCCAGAGGTGATCCAGGAAACTATAGACTAGTGAGCTTGACATCAGTACCGGGAAAAAATGGTAGAAATCATTATTAAGGACAAAATTTCTCAACATGTAGATAGGCATAGTTTAATGGGAGACTGCCAACATGGCTTTAACCAGGGATGGTCTTGTCTTACTACTTTGTTGTATTTTTTTGAAGGTGTAAATAAACAGGTAGAAAAGAGTGAGTCAGTCAATGTAGTGTATCTGGATTTTCAGAAAGCCTTTGACAAGGTCCCACATGAGAGACTATTTGCGAAATTAAAAAGTCATGGGATAGGAGGCCGTGTACTATTGTGGATCAGAAACTGGTTAAAAGATAGAAAGCAGAGAATAGGGCTAAATGGTCAATTTTCCCAATAGAGAAAGGTGAACAGTGGAGTACCTCAGGGATATGTGCTGGGTCTGCTGCTTTTTAACATATTCGTAAATGACCTTGAAATTGGAATTACGAGTGAGGTAATCAAATTTGCAGATGACACAAAATTATTCAAAGTTGTTAAAACTCAAGAGGATTATGAAAAATTGCAAGAAGATCTTAATAAAGTGGAAGATTGGGCATTCAAATGACAGATGATATTTAATGTGGACAAGTGCAAAGTTATGCACCTAGGAAAGAACAACCCAAACTATGGTTGTACGATGCAAGGTTCCAAATTAGGAACAACGACCCAGGAAGAAGATTTAGGTATCATCATGGATAACACGTTGAAATCCTCTGTCCAGTGTGCAGTGGTGGCCAAAAAACAAATAGAATGCTAGGAATCATAAGGAAAGGAAGGGAGAATAAAACAAAGGATATTATAATGCTTCTGATTTGTTCCATGGTGTGACCACACCTCGAATATTGTGTGCAATGCTGGTCGCCGTATCTTAAAAAGGATGAAGCAGAATTAGAAAAGGTGCAGAGAAGAGCCACCAAAATAGTAAAGGGGATAGAAGGATACCCCTATGAAGAGAGGCTAAAAAGGTTAGGGCTCTTCAATCTGGAAAACAGACGGCTGAGGGGGAGATATGATAGAGGTCTATAAATTAATGAATGGAGTGGAACCAGTAAACATAGATTGATTGTTCATGCCATCAAAATGTAGAAAGACTAGGGGGCATGCAATGAAGCTCAGTGTAACCCATATAAGACTAATAAGAGAAAATACTTTTTCACTCAACACGTAATCAAACTCTGGAATTCGTTATTGGAGGATGTAATAAACTTTGTTAGTATAGCTGGGTTTAAGAAAGGTTTGGAGAAGTTCCTGGAGAAAAAGTCCATAAACCATTATTAAAGGTGGCCCGGGAAATCTACTGCTTGTCCCAATACAAGCATTGTGGAAACTGTGTCTTCTGGGGAAACTGCTAGGTATCTAGATTGGCCACTAGATCTAGATTGGCCACTGTTGGAAACAGGATACTGGGCTTGATGGACCTTGGTCTCACCCAGTATGTCATATCTTATGTTCTTATGTTCTTACATTCTTATGGACATAACTGCCTCAATTTTAAGGCTCTTAAATTTGAATTTAGATGCTTATTTTAACTGAAAATTAAGGTACCTAAATTTGGCTGAAAATAAGTTTCTAATTATGGCACTTATATTTAAACACCTAGGAGCATGTTTACTAAAGGTTAACACACATTAAGTGAAGTCAATGTGCATTAAATGCTGCCATTGCACATTCATTTCTATGGCCGTGGCAGCACTTAATGCACTAAATCTTATTAACATGTTAACCTTTAGTAAACATGTCTTTTAAAGCTCTTTAAATAATGGGCTCATTGTGATCACACATTGGAAAGGAGAAGCACTAAAGCGATTATGCATGTTTATGCACCTACTGTAAGAAGATGGAGTATAAATGAGGAAGCGACAAAAACGGTCCTGGATAAGGAGCAATATCTAATGAGCAGTCAGCATCTTTGATTTGCAGATGAATTATATTCCCGTGTCATCAACAGTAAGAACTGGGTAGACTAGACAAACAACTGGTCTTTTCCTGCCATAATCTATTATGTTGTTGTTGTTGTTGTTAAGTGCCGTCGAGTCAGTGCCGACTCATGGCAATCCTCTGGATAGTTGACCTAAGCTGTATTTGCTCTTCGGTCAGGCGGCTCATTGTTGATAGAGTGGCACCCATAGCTTCTGTTATTGTATTGATCCATCTCATTGCTGGCCTTCTTCTTTTGTGTTGACCTTCTACTTGCCAAGCATGATGTCTTTCTCTAATGATTTCTTTCTTCGTATGATGTGTCCAAATTATGAAAGTTGAAGTCTTGTCATCTAAATTTCTAAAGAAAGCTGAGGTTTGATTTCTCTAGTTCTGACTGATTTGTTCTTCAGGCAGTATTCTTCAGGTATTTGTTGCCAGCACCATAATTCAAAGGCATTAATTTTCTTCCTGTCTATCTTTTTCACTGTCCAACTTTCATATCCATATGATGTAACCGTGGTAGATCGGACCCGGCATCCTATCCCTCCTGCGTAACCCCCTTTACAGACCCCCCCTCCCCCCAGCTTCATTCTCCCCCCACCACCCCCACCTATTTCCCAGCTCGTTTACAAATCACACATAGACTTCTTAATATGGAAGAACCAACTGGTCGCAGCTCTATTATATTTATAAACAATTAACATTCCAATCATAACAAACTTCTTAACAATCCCCCAGAGCGGAGCAATGCCTCACCAGCCATATAACTAGCAAAGTGACCTTGCCTCCGCTTCGGCCGTGTCCTGGCACCGGCCAACTTGCTACCGCCCTTTCCCCGACCTCGCCATGTGACTAGCAAAGGCCAGCAGGGCTTATCCGGGTCGGGGGCACCCCACCCCCGCCCAAGTATGTCCTAAAGGCTCCGGACCCCGGAGACCTCCGGGATCCCGCTTTGCCCCCCAACTGCGACACCCCAAACCACCCTCACCTCCAATAGCTAAACCAGGGGAGGGAGGGAGGGAAGCCGTCCCGCTGCACGCCCGACGCTGGAAAGGAGGGGGCCGCCAAACTCCCTCCCTTTAAAGCCTCGGGCGTGCAGGGCCGTATCATTGGCTCCGCTCCTTGCACTTGCGGAGCCAATGATTTTAAATGATGCGGAACGCATCCGCCACGTCACCTCTGCCTGGCCAGCCCCCCCCCCCCCCAGAGCCCCGAAGCAGGACGCCGGACCCGGGCCGCTCACCAGGTTACCGGCGTCCACCGGGACCTGGCCCGTGGACTTCCCATAACAGTGGTAGATCGGACCCGGCATCCTATCCCTCCTGCGCAACCCCCTTTACAGACCCCCCCTCCCCCCCAGCTTCATTCTCCCCCCACCACCCCCACCTCTTTCCCAGCTCGTTTACAAATCACACATAGACTTCTTAATGTGGAAGAACCAACTGGTCGCAGCTTTATTATATTTATAAACAATTAACATTCCAATCATAACAAACTTCTTAACAATCCCCCAGAGCGGAGCAATGCCTCACCAGCCATATAACTAGCAAAGTGACCTTGCCTCCGCTTCGGCCGTGTCCTGGCACCGGCCAACTTGCTACCGCCCTTTCCTCGACCTCGCCATGTGACTAGCAAAGGCCAGCAGGGCTTATCCGGGTCGGGGGCACCCCACCCCCGCCCAAGTATGTCCTAAAGACCTCCGGGATCCCGCCACCGGCACGGTGACACTCATGTCAGTGTGCCACCCCCCCCCCAAATCCAAGCTGCGACCAGTTGTCCTCCCGCCCCCCCAATCTCTCCAAGGCCTCTTGCCAATCGTTTAAAAGCAAATCGACACCCACAGGGGATAAATGCACCCCATCCTGCCGATACAATCCGGCACAAGTAACTTCCACCCAGGGATGTAGAATTTGAACCCCGCCCCGCTCACATATCCATCGCCCAATTTGCCGATTTATTTTTGTGAGACCCCGAGACCACCGCTGCTGGGCTTGGCAAGCAGGCCTTGGAACAATGTCGGACCATAATATCACCACCCCTGGGAACAAGCGCAACACCATCACCAAATCCCGCTTTGCCGCTCGGATGAGCTGCTTACAAGTCCAAGCAGCGAGGTCATTTCCACCCAGATGTAAAAGGATGAAGTTTGGCGGGCGTCGCACGCGCTCATGATGCCGCAGCAAAGGTAAGAGCTGCGTCCACCGCAGTCCTCGTTCACCTAGCCATAGAATCGACATCGCAGCTAGAGCAAGTCCCAGGTTAGGCCCAAACGGCCTCTCTGATGCTCGCCGGCCAGCCCAGAAAACGATGGAATGCCCTTTCATCCAGCAAATGGGCGCATTCCTTTCATCATCTGTAAAAGAAAACATAATCAGTTCAAGAAATAAAACCTTTCCCCACCCGTCATAAGCGCACATAACCCCGAAAAGCCAGAGAACGCCATCTCCCAATATTCTGTATGTCCTGCTGTGAAAGACCTGCTGCAGCTGCACTGGTAGCCGCACCGATCCGAAAGGAATGTGCCGAAAATTGCTCTGGGCATTCACCCACGAACCGCAATGCCAACCTCATCACCGCCACCACTTGAAAGCGCGTCAGCACCCGCCCATCCTCGTGCAGAAATAACCCTCCGGCTATGGCCGGTCGCACTCGTAAATAGTCTCTCATTGCGGCCACAGGACATGTGAATAGGCCGTCAATCGCACACAGCCTTACCCACAAACCCTTCCCTTGCTGATCGGTCTTAGATCTTGCCAAGAAGACTCTCAACCAGCAATGCTCCATAACAACATGCTGCCTTTGCACTTTCCCTTCCGCCCCCACCTTGCTCGAGTTCGACACCAGTTCCCCCATCCTGAAGGCACCAAAAAATGCAAGACTAAAGGTGGCTCTAAATAGGACAGCTTCATACCTGGACGAAGCCACCGCTGCCAGTGAATTACATAACTTCGCCAACAAATCATGCGTGATCGGTCTCCGAGCGTCCGGCGGAGCCGGTGCCGCGCGGCCCCAACCCTGCAAAAGCTTACGGGCCAAGAAGCCTTCTACAGGAAAGCGCCATCCAACCGCCCTTATAAAAAATTCGAAGCCCGCCAGGTGGCTGCGCACCGAAGAACGTGCGACCCCCTGCGCTTTTGCCCAAGCGACATATCGACCCAACAACTGAGCGGAAACTGCCCCATACTGCCAACCACAGCTTTCAAGAAAGGCCACCACTTTCCCGCATCCGCGCACATAGGCTGCCCACGTCCCAGCAGCAACGGATCTCCGCAGCAAGTCCTTCATTCCGAATGGCCAAGACTCCACAACCTCCAAGGGACCGCAACTCCTTCCGCATCCGCTTCTGGTGCCAATCTTCGAAATTGATCCCACTTGAAACGAGAAAGAGAATCAGCAATCTCGTTAGAGAGCCCCGGTATATGTCGAGCTCTCAGTGCCACATTCAAACGTAAGCATGTCAAGACCACTGCTCTCATCAAGTTCGCTACTTGTAAACAATGAGGCGTGTAATTATTCACCACACTGACCACCGCCTCATTGTCACACCACCACAGCACCCGTCTATTACGCAACCTGTCGGGCCACAACTCTAACGCCACCAATATCGGAAACAATTCTAAAAATGTTATATTACTCGTGAGTCTTTCCTCGCGCCAAGCCTGTGGCCAACGTTCTGCGCACCACGACCCCCCAAAGTAAATACCCAGCCCAATGCCACCCGCTGCATCCGTGTACAATTGCAGATCCGCACTACTGCACTCAGCCTCCATCAATACGGAGGTCCCGTTATAATCCCCCGAAAAGACCTGCCACACCTTCAAATCAGCCCGAATCGCATTTGAAACCCTGATGTGATGATGCGGCATGCGAATCCCCGCTGTAGAAGCAGCTAATCGTCTCAGGAACACCCTGCCCATAGGAATCACACGACAAGCAAAGTTTAAGGAGCCTATTAATGCCTGCATTTCTTTCAATGTCAATTTGGATGCTGCTACTACGTTAGCCACTAACACCCGCAATTGCTGCACTTTCGCTGGAGGAAGTCGTGCCACCATGGAATCGGAATCCAGCTCCACCCCGAGAAACGTAATCCTCGTGGAAGGGCCCTCGGTCTTGTCATTTGCTAGCGGCACGCCCAACTCCTTCGACAACTCCACAAAACCTTCCAGCATGTCGCGGCACTCCTCTGAATGCGCGGACCCCATGAACAAAAAATCATCCAGATAGTGCACTACCTTCGCTTTACCCCCTCTGCGCTCAATGGCCCACTGCAAAAAGGTACTGAATTTCTCGAAGTATGCACAGGACACAGAACAGCCCATTGGCAAGCATTTATCAAAATAAAGCCCATTCTCGAAACGAAAACCCAATAGATAAAAGGAAGACGGGTGAACTGGCAGCAGCCTGAAGGCCGACTCAATATCCACCTTCGCCATCTGTGCCCGTAAACCCGCCTCCCTTACCAACTCTACCGCTTTATCGAAGGATGCGTATCGTACAGTACACAATTCACGCGGGATGTAGTCATTGACCGACTCGCCGACCGGGCAAGACAAATTATGTATCAACCGGAATTTCCCAGGCTCTTTTTTAGGTATTATCCCCAAAGGTGATACTACCATCCTCCCGAATGGCTGGCTCCCAAAAGGGCCCGCTATTCTGCCCAACTGCAATTCCTTTTCTAATTTCTTCCGGACAACCGGCGCAAAACGCCGAATGGAAAGGAAATTCCGCGCCACCGCACCATCCAATTGCCTACACACGGGAATTAGAAAGCCCCTATTAAAGCCCGCATACAAAATTTCTCTATCCTTCCGCCTAGGGTAGTGGGCCAGCCACTCATTTAAAACCTCTCGTCGAATCGGCGTAGGGGCCAGGTCAAATAAATCTTCACTGTTTTGCGCCAGGCGCGGGGGGCTGCAACACTCCTTTCTTAAAGCATTTGACTGCGGGATGTGCACCCCCACAAATGGAGCACACATGTCGAAATTTGCAGTCTGGAAACGGGCACGAGGTCTTGTTAAACCTCCAGCAGAGATCACCTGCTCCACTGCTCCCTGCTCGCTGCAGTCCAACCGCCCCAACCCCTCGAAAGGAACGACTCACTCCAGGGAGAACCCCCGCTGCACCTTTCACCCCGCTCCCCCCAAACCCACCTGGCCTGGCCGACATCTGGGTCAACCACAAATTAATGTCCTGCATACCCCATGAAACCGATCGATTCCCTTCCATTTTGTCCCTGAATTTCTCGTCATAGTTTAACCATGACCAGCCCTCATGCGTCTGCGAAGCCTCCAAAATTGAATCCGCATACGATAAAAGCATCTCGTAATGCCCCGGGTAATACTGTCCCCAAACGCTCGCCAAACGCAAAAAGGCTCGCCTCCAATTAACCACATTCCGCGCCACTTTCTTAATACGCCCTGCCTTCTCATCCTCCTTACGCTTCTTCCTACTTTCTCCCGAATGCTTCCTGCCTTCTAAGAGATGGAATATATCAATATACCGGCGCTTCTTTATTCTTTGCCGCAATTTCCTTGGAACCCCCTCCCACAACTCAGATATAGCTACCGCTGCAGGGACCCCTTGCGTCCCTCCCCCCCTGAAACTCTTTTCCCGCTCCTTGCCTCCTGCCCACCCTCGTCCGATGACGACGTAGACGACAAGTCATAAGACGACGACGACGTCGACAACACCGATGATCTAGACCTCTTGCGCCTCCTACCCGAATGCTTTCGCCTTTTATTTCCCTTCTGCTTTCTCTTCCCCCGTCCCCTGCCCCCTTCGCACCCTTCATCTCGTGTCTCCGATAACTCACCCGCCACTGTTGCCGCAGACACTACCTCTGCTGAAGGATTAATATTTGTCAGGCCATGCCCATTATCCTGCCGCTGGTCCTCCACGTCTTGGGACGCAACCGCGCCGGACGCCGTTCGTAGCCTTTCTTCATACGAATCCTCCGGGTGCACCGCATATTGCTGTCCTCGCACTCCCTCGCAGTCACCCGTATCGCGAGCCGCAGCCTGCGACAACATCGCCGGAACCTGTGGAGACATAAAAGGAGAAGAAGGGGGGACAGCAGAGGGCCACACAGGTCGCCACGCCTCCAGCCAGTCGGCTCTCGAGGAACCCTGACCGCCCCCCAACCAATGTGCCCAAGCTGGATGCCCAGTCCAAACCCCTCCGCTGCCCTGACCTGTCGGCCCGCCCATGGGAGCCGACAATGTTCCACTGGCCAAATGCTGTGTGGCCGCTAACCCCGGCACAGCTCCCCCACCCAGCCCCCCCACGCTCCAGCCACCTTGCGTCAGTTCACACTGACACGGAGCCATCTCTCCAGCCCTAGTTACCTCACTCCCCCTTCCAACAGCACTGTGCACACCACTACTCCCAGACCCCGCCTCCAACCCAGCCCCCATGTCCATCATCTGGCGCTGCCCTCGCCCTCTGCGCCCCCGTACCTGGGAGACAGCAGATCCTCTACCACGGACTGCAGGAGGACCACCTCTGCTCCTAGTAGGGCCTCTGGCATCGGTTGGACTCTCCCTTCCAGTCCCCCTTCGCCCCCCACCCCCCTGATTGCCTACACCTCTACCATGACTTGGCACCCCTGCCCCAGTATGCCTCAGCGCGCCCCTCCCGCGCACCCTTCCCCTTAGTCTGCCTTGGCCACGTGCTCCAGACCTATCCGCACCTCGAGCCATCCTTGTAAAATCTTTAACCAGCAAAATAAAACCCTGTCACAGGCACAGCTTGCAGATAAAATAAAACACAGGAATTACTTGCCGTTTAAGAGAGGAGCCGGGGGGGGGGAAACCTCTCCACTCTCCGCTCTCCGCCCGACACTGCTGCTCCGGACCTCCGGCCTGACTCACCCCCGCACGTGTACAGGATCGCCAGAAATTGACACTGCCGCGACTCACCACCTCACGATCCCCAGCACTGCCGACGCCGCACCAATCTGGACCCCACTGACTCCGCGACGGCCTACAGGCCCTGCCCCAACTAAACTAGAGGTACACCGCCGACCAGAAGCCGACCGCTCAAGCCGTCCCGCTGCACGCCCGACGCTGGAAAGGAGGGGGCCGCCAAACTCCCTCCCTTTAAAGCCTCGGGCATGCAGGGCCGTATCTTTGGCTACGCTCCTTGCACTTGCGGAGCCAATGATTTTAAATGATGCGGAACGCGTCCGCCACGTCACCTCTGCCTGGCCAGCCCCCCCCCCAGAGCCCCGAAGCAGGACGCCGGACCCGGGCACTCACCAGGTTACCGGCGTCCACCGGGACCTGGCCCGTGGACTTCCCATTATTGAAAATAACATGGCTTAGGCATGTCAAATCTTTGTATAGAGAGAGACATCTCTGCTCTTGAGAATCTTGTCTAGGTCTTTCATAGTCATTCTGCCAAGAGCAATGCATCATCGTATTTCTTGACTGCTTGTCCTTTCTTTATTGTTGATCCAAGTAGGTTAAAGTTGTCAACTATTCCAGTTTCTTCTCCATCAATGATGAACTTATTGATTTTGCCAGTTGCCAGCATCTTTGTCTTCTTTACGTTAAGGTGCAGGTCCATTTTAAGATTTTGAGAAGTAAATGTTTCATATCTTCTTCACTTTCAGTCAGTAATATGGTATCATCAGCATAGCAAAGGTTGTTGATGAGTCTTCCACCAATCTTCACACCTCGGTTGTCTTCATACAGTCTTGCTTCTCTGATGATTTCTTCTGCATATAAATTAAACAGGTAGGAGGAAAGTATGCAGACTTGTCAAACACCTTTGCTGATTTTAAACCATTCTGTTTCTCCTTGTTCCATTTAAACTATTGCTTCTTGATCAATGTAAAGATTGTGCAAGAGAACTATCAGGTGCTCTGCTATACTCAAGCTTCTTAATGTGGTCCAGAGTTTCTCATGATTTACACAGTCAAAAGCCTTGTTGTAGTCAATAAAATACATATAGATATCCTTTTGGTATTCTTTTGTTTTTTCAAGGATCCATCTCACATCTGCAATGATGTCTCTGTCCTCACCCTTTCCAGAACCCTGCTTGTACTTCAGGCAGTTCTCGTTCCAGGTATGGTTGTAGTCTCTGCTGAATGATCTTGAATAGAATCTTGCTGACATGTGGAATCAGAGCGATTGTGCGATAATTTCAACAGTCAGTTGGATCACCTTTCTTCAGTATTGGTATAAACACAGATCTTTTCCAGTCAGTTGGCCATGAATTTGTCTTCCAAATTTCCTGGCAGAGCCTTGTATGTATGATAACAGCTACAGCTGATTGCTGTAATACTTCATTGGAAATGTCATCAAACCCGGAGCTTTGTTCTTTGATTAAGCTTTCAATGCTGCTTTGACTTCTTCTTTCATTATCAATGGTTCCTGATCATAAGGTACAGGTTGAAATGGCTGTTTCTCCACTTAATCTTTATGGTATAATGACTCTGTATATTTCTTGATCCTCTCAGCGTCATTCAACATAGATTCTTGAGCATCTCGTAGCATTCCAATTCAAGGCTGGAATTTTTTCTTTAACTCTTGTGGCTTTAGGAAAACCGATCTTGTTCTTCCTGTAATAGTTTCTGATTCTATTTCCTTGCATGCATCATTATAGTACTTCTCCTTTTCTTGTCTTGTTGCACAATGGAAATCTCTGTTGAGTTCTATGATTGCCTCTCTTTCTCCTCTGGCTTTAGCTTCTCTGCATTTCTGGGCAATTTTCAGAGTTTATCTCGCCGTCGCCGCAGGGCCGGGTCCCGAGGCCGGCCTTGTAACCGGGTCCCCGGGGCCCGACTACCCTGCACGTGGGTAGGGTTTCCTGGGGGGGGGGGGGATTGCGGGGGAGAGGAGCGGGCCGCGTCCTGGTGATCGTGCAGCCTGATTGGCTGTGAAGATGGAGGAGGCGGGGTGGGAGGATGCGATGGTGGTGCACGCCTGGTACTCGTTCTCTCTCTCGTCCTGCTCGCCTTGGAAAAAGGTGGGTTAGCTTCCGCGGGGACCGTTTGATTGCGGCCGGCCCATTCGGTGCGGCGGGGAGACTTCGGGGCTCTTGCCGGTTTGTTCACCGGTTCCTTCTCCTCCTCCGGTGCCTTCGGGGTTTTGCGGGGGGTGTGTGCGTGGCGTTGGGGGAGCGTGCTTGCGGGCCTGTTGCACGTGGGGCGGCCTGTTCGGGCTTTGGAGGTGTTGGCTGGGGCTGCGGGTTTGGGCCGTTTTCCTGCCTCTGGGAGGGGGGTGGCGGCATTTTCAGCCCGCGGTCGGCGCAGGCCTGTTCGGGGGGAAAAGGGGGGTTTCCTCTCCTACACTGGGGTAATTTTGCCGGCTCTACTGCTGTGGGCCTGTGCGGTTGGTGGGGGACTGCATTGGGGATTGGGTTTGGGGGGCTGCTTCTTGCCTGAGCGGAATGGGCGGAGGCGCTACTCCGCGCCGGGGTGGTGGGCGCGCCAGCGGTAAGCGGATGGGGACACGGGCAGCTCAGGGTCGTGGCTCAGCGTCTAACGGGGTGAGGGCTGCTGGTGGGGGGGCCCGGTCGGGCGGGGTCCCTGGTGTGGCGCGCAGAGAGCGGGGCAGGGGGAAAGAAAAGCGGGGGAGGGGCCAAGGGGTCGTGCGGGAGGGTGTGCAGGACAGGGTGCCCGGAGGGGGGGAGGGGGATTCTGGTTTGGGTGGCCCAGGGCAGTTGTCTACCGGGGCAGCGGGCGGAGCAGCGCTCGACGTTCTGGGGGGCGTGCGTGCTGTGGGTGTGTCGGCGGGGGGGGCATCTGAGGCCATGGTGCCGGTTGGGGACACTGCCGCGTCTGTGGGTCCCCCTGGGCCCCCCAGTGGGTTTTCTGCTGGGCAGTTGCTGCCTCCGGGTGGCTTCGGGTCTTGGGGCCCGTGGGCATTCGGTATGGGGCCGTGGCAGGGTCCTTGGGGTGATTGGTTTGCTGCGGGGCATGGTGGGTCCGGCGGCTACGGGCCTCGCGGCCCCGCGGCATGGGAAGCGGGTGGTCAGGGCTCCTCCACTTGGGGCTGGGGAGGCGGGACAGCCCCTGCACAGGGCGCGTCTGGGCATATGGCTGCTGGTCTTTCTTCTCTTCTTCCCCGACAGATACACCAGACGTCAGAGGATCGGGCGCCTATGGAGAGCACGGTGACGGGTTCGGGACAGGCCGGCGCCTCGGAGGTGCGGTCGGATGTGGCGGCGGCGCCCCGGCCCGGGGATGCTCCTGTGGCTTCCTGCCCCACCGCTGGTGAGTATGACAAGGGGGAGGGGTTGGCGCCGGCCCGTGAGACGGGAGATGGCGCGGCTGCGAAGGCGAGATCGAAGCGCAAGCGTGGGCGTCGCCGTCGTCACTCTTCCTCGTCCTCCTCGTCGTCGTCTTCGTCGGTTTCTTCCAGCGATTCGGGGGCGGCGGTGGGCGAGAAGGGCGATGGAGGGGGACCCGCGGTGGTGCGCTGTGCTGAACTCTGGGAGGGCGTGCCTCGGAAGCTGCGTCATCGGATTAAGCGGCGTAGGTACATTGATATTTTCCGCTTATTGGACGGCAGAAGGCGTTCTGGTGAAAGCCGTAAGAAGCGCAAGGAGGACGAGAAGGCGGGCAGGGTGCGGCGGGCGTCTCGCAACACCTTGAACTGGACTCGTGCCTTTCTGCGTCTGGCTAGTGTCTGGGGTCACTATTTCCCAGACCAAGCTGGGGCCTTGTTGGCATATGCGGATGCGATTTTAGCGGCGTCCCAGGCTCATGACGGGTGGGCTTGGTTAAATTACGATGAGGAGTTTCGGGACATGATGGAGGAGAATGGGCAGTTATCGTGGGGAACTAAGGACATCGATCTGTGGTTGACGCAGATGTCCGCCCGCCCGCGGGGAGGGGGCGCCGGGGGAGGGAGCGGTAGGTCGGGGGAGTCTCTGTCGGCGGGGGGGGCGCGGTCCTTTCGAGCCCCTGCCCCCACGCAGGCTATGCCTAAAGGGGGGCCCGGGGGGGGTGACGTCTGTTGGCGTTTCAACAAGGCGTCGTGCCCGTTCTCCGACTGTAAATTTAGACACGTCTGCTCCTTGTGTGGGAGTGGGCACTCGGCCCTTAAGTGCAGTCGCAAAAGTGTGGTCGGTGCCCCCGCGGGGGGTAAGTGAGGAGGTTTGCGGTACCATGGCCCCCACGCCGGTCAGGGTGTCTGCTATGCAGCCTTGGCTGGTTAGTTACGGGCGCGGGCGGCGGTGTGGGGTGGGGCGGCTGCTTTTTCACGGTTTTTCGGAGGGTTTCCGTATTCCCTGCCAGGGCTCCCCGGTGGGGGGGGGTTCACGTAACGCCAGTTCGGTTACGGCTCACGTCGAGGTCGTGCGTCGGAAGCTTGCAGAAGAGTGCGCTTTGGGCAGGGTCGCGGGGCCCTTTCGGGATCCTCCATTTTCGCCGTTCACCATTTCGCCGTTGGGGGTAGTTCCCAAGAAGGAGCCGGGTAAGTTCCGGCTGATTCACAACCTTTCCTGCCCCCCGGGCGCTTCGGTGAACGATTGCATCCCTCGTGAGCGGTGCACCGTGCGTTACGCTTCCTTTGACGCAGCCGTGCTACTGGTCCGGCGGTTTGGGGCTGGGGCAAGGTTGGCGAAAGTCGACATCGAATCCGCTTTCCGGCTGTTACCGGTCCATCCTTCTGCTTTCCCATTGCTGGGTTTCCGTTTCGAGTCGGCGTTTTACTTCGACAAGTGCATGCCTATGGGCTGCGCCATTTCCTGCGCATACTTCGAAGCCTTTAGTACCTTCCTCCACTGGGTGCTGGAACGCAGGACGGGCCTTAGCGGGGTAGTTCATTATCTCGACGACTTTCTTTTTGTGGGCTCAGGGAGTGACCGCGCTTGTGCTCTCTTGCTCGAGGCTTTCCAACGCCTAGCGGAGGAGTTTGGCATTCCGATAGCGGCCGACAAAACCGTCGGGCCGGTCACCTGTCTCACTTTCCTGGGGATCGAGATTTATACCGTCGCTATGGTTGTCCGTTTGCCGGCCCAGAAGGTTGAGAGGTTGAAGGAGCTGGTGGCGTCCGTGGGGTCTGCGACCAGGACGACCTTGCGTGTCATGCAGTCCCTTGTGGGGCATCTTAATTTCGCTTGTAGGGTGATGCCCATTGGTCGTCCGTTCTCGCGGCGCTTATCGTTGGCCATGGCTGGGGTCCGGTTACCGCAGCATCGGATTCGTGTGTCGGTCGGCATGCGTGCGGATCTCCGGGTGTGTGATTCGTTTTTAGCCACCTTCAATGGGTGCTCGGTGTTGCAATTGCCGGAGATATCGAACCGGGATTTACACTTATTCACCGATGCGGCTGGTAGTTCCGGCTTCGGTGCGTACTGCCAAGGGGCGTGGTGTGCGGAACCTTGGCCGGTGGCGTGGGTCCAGTCGGGGTTGGTACGCAATGTCGCTTTTCTGGAGCTGTTTCCTCTAGTGGTGGCTCTGTGGGTCTGGCCTGATCGCTTGCGGAATCGGCGAGTAGTCTTTTGGTGCGACAATGCGGCGGTTGTCGAGGTGATCAATCGGCACGCGCCTCGCTGTCCGTGGGTCGCCTCTTTGATGAGACTTTTCGTGCTGGCTTGTCTGCGGCTGAATGTGGCTGCCAGGGCGCGGCACGTGCCAGGCTCACAGAACTCCATTGCTGACGCTCTGTCCCGTTTCCAGTGGGAGCAGTTTCGGCGCCTGGCGCCCGAGGCGGAGGAGTTGGCGTCGCGGGTTCCGGAGCATCTTTGGAGTGTTGGGACCCTGAAGTGATGGCGTTGCTCGCGGCTTCGGTGACGCGCGGTACCTGGGTGGGGTATCGGCGCGGTTATGCCCAGGTGAGTGTGTTCTTGGGCGACAGGGGCTGGGTTGGCGGGCGGGTTCCGGACGGGCTTGTAGGACAGTTTGTGTTGTGGGCGAAGGGTGCTGGCTGGGCGCGGTCTGCGGTTGTCGCTGCGTTGGCAGGCTTTTCCTTCTTTTGCAAGGCGGCCGGTTGGGGAAACCCACGGGTGTCCTTCTTGGTCAGGCGTTTGCTGGCCGGTTGGGCGCGAGTGCAGCCTCAGCCGCGGGATGGGCGGCTGCCAGTTTCCCACGACTTACTGTTACGGATTTGCGAGGCGTTACTCCGCATCGCATCCTCAGATTTTGAGTACAGTCTTTTTCGTGCATTATTCGTGACCGCGTTTTTCGGGGCTTTTCGGGTTAGTGAGCTTGTCCCGCGTTCAACGCGGCAGGGCGCCGTTGGCGGGCTCGATTTAGAGCATGTGACAGTGACAGAAGCGGTGGCGCGTATTTATGTCTCGCGTTCTAAGACCGATCAGGCTGGAAAAGGGGGTTGGGTGCTCCTCACCGCGATTGCCCCAGTCCCGTCATGCCCGGTGCGCGCTCTGCAGCATTATTTGCGGCTTCGGCCTGGGGCGCGGGGCAAATTTTTCCTGCATGCGGATGGCGGGCCCACGTCCCAGTTTCAGTTCACGGCGGTGCTGCGGCAGGTTTTACGGTTTCTCGGCCTTGCCGAGCGCAGCTACGCGTCTCATTCTTTTCGGATCGGGGCGGCCACGAGCGCGGCTGCGGCGGGTCTCCATCCCCGGGTTATCCAGCGCATTGGTCGTTGGCGGTCCGGGGCGTACGAGGGCTATATTCGCCCGTAGGGGTACCCTCCTGGGGGCGGAGCTAGCGAGCCCGGGGGGGGGGGGGGGGGGGGCCTAACGTTTGTTCTTGCTGTTTCAGAGTGGGCTCCTGGTGGCAGTGCGGCTTCTCCCTTTTTTCAGATGGTGTGGACCGGATAGACTGGTGAATCGTTGGACACTCCTTCGTCTATTGGGCGGAGCGTCGGGCGGCAGTTCGGCCGCTGGGCATTCACCTTGGTCTCGCTTCTTCTGGAGTACAGCTGCACTGGATGGGGCACCGCGGCATGCGATGGTGGCAGTTACTGGCCTGTTTACAGGCGAAGATGGCTCAGCGGCAGCGCCCGGCCGGATTGTTGCTACACCTGGGTGGCAATGACTTGGCGGGCTGGCCGTGTCTGCAGTTCATCCGAACTGTGCAACGAGACATTGAACTGGTGCGGGAGCTCCTCCCGGGCGTGGCCATTATATGGTCGGATATTATCCCGCGTCCTGCCTGCTGGTCTCAGCGGCGCTGGTCCCGAGGCCTCACCAAGATTAATAGGCAGATCGGGCGCTGGGTCCAGCAGTCTGGGGGGCTTCAGGTGTTACATCCATGGGCGGATGTTCGGTGTGCCGGACTGTATCGGCTGGATGGGGTGCACCTTGCCCCGGTTGGACAGGACCTGCTATTGAATGATTGGCAGGAAGCTTTGGAGGGTTGGTGCTGGTCGCAGCTTTCTTTGGTGGGGGCGGCACAAGGTTAGTTTTCCCTTGTGCCGGTGGCGGGGTGACGAGCGGGCGCTCGTCGACCCTGGGGGCACTTGAGGCTGTTGCCGCCTGGAGTGGGAGCGGTTCAGCTCCCGGGGTGGGAGAGACGTCCCGGCTGGGGGTCTCTACCCGGTGAAGGCAACGGGAGCCTGCCTCTGCTAATAACGGCGAGGCGGGCGGAAGGGAAATGGGGGGGTGGATGGTGCTCCACTTTGCTTAAAATGGCTGGGGGGGTATCATCCGGAAATGGGGGGGGGGGCAGGGGGGGTATGTTTGCAATGTTGGGCAATATTAAGTTGGCCCATGTTGGGCCGAATTTCACTGTTGTTAATAAAGCTGCGACCAAGCATCTGTTTACCATAATATGGTGTGGATTGGTTTATTGGGATTGTCAAGTGCGGGGTTGGGCTTACGGGTACCTCGGTTAATCTCGCCGTCGCCGCAGGGCCGGGTCCCGAGGCCGGCCTTGTAACCGGGTCCCCGGGGCCCGACTACCCTGCACGTGGGTAGGGTTTCCTGGGGGGGGGGGATTGCGGGGGAGAGGAGCGGGCCGCGTCCTGGTGATCGTGCAGCCTGATTGGCTGTGAAGATGGAGGAGGCGGGGTGGCAGGATGCGAGAGAGGTGCACGCCTGGTGCTCGTTCTCTCTCGTCCTGCTCGCCTTGGAAAAAGGTCCCTCCCTCCCTCCCTCTTTTCACATAAAGGGGGGTGGTTGTCGCAGCTGGGGGGGGTATGTTCAATGGTTAGCTGATTGGGGCGGGGTGACGAGCGGGCGCTCGTCGACCCGGGGGGCACTTGAGGCTGTTGCCGCCTGGAGTGGGAGCGGTTCAGCTCCCGGGGTGGGAGAGACGTCCCGGCTGGGGGTCTCTACCCGGTGAAGGCAACGGGAGCCTGCCTCTGCTAATAACGGCGAGGCGGGCGGAAGGGAAATGGGGGGGTGGATGGTGCTCCACTTTGCTTAAAATGGCTGGGGGGGTATCATCCGGAAATGGGGGGGGGCAGGGGGGGTATGTTTGCAATGTTGGGCAATATTAAGTTGGCCCATGTTGGGCCGAATTTCACTGTTGTTAATAAAGCTGCGACCAAGCATCTGTTTACCATAATATGGTGTGGATTGGTTTATTGGGATTGTCAAGTGCGGGGTTGGGCTTACGGGTACCTCGGTTACTTCAGTTATCCATTTTGACCATTTGTGCTTTTTCACCTTTTGTAGAGACTTCCCACTTTCTTCCAACACAACTTTCTTGATGTCATCCCATAACTCTTCAAGAGCTCTGTCATTTATATCTAAAGCAGCAAATCAATTTTGCAGACAGTCTTTATATTCCGGTGGTATATTCTCAAGGTCATATTTTGCTACATTCATAAGTGGCTTGCTCTTTTTCAACTTTGAGTTTGCATACTAGTAGTTGGTGATCTGTACTACTGTCATTTCAGGTTTTGTCTTTGTTGATGTTATAAAACTTTTCTATTGTTGACTTCAACAGATGTAGTCAATATGATTTTTGTACAATCCATTGGATGAAGTCCATGTGTACAGTTGGTGCTTATGTTGCTGGAAAAAGGTGTTTGAGATAAATAGATCGTTGGTCTTGCAGAATTCTATTAGTCTTACTCCAGCTTCACTTCTGTTGCCAAGTCTATATTTCCCAAACACTTTGCCTTCTTCTTTGTTGCCAGCTTTTATGTTCCAGTCACCTATAATTGTCAGGATATCCTGTTTGCATTTTCCGCCAGTTTCAGCATAGAAGTTATCCACTTCTTCTGTTTCTGTAGCTGTTGCTAGGGCATATACCTGAATTGTAGTTGTGTTGATCAGCATTCCTCATAGATGAATAGAAATTAAGCATTCACTGATTGAATTGTATTTCATTACATTTCTTGCAAGTTTCTTCTTGATTATAAATGCAACACCATTCCTTCTTTATCTTTAATTTCTAGCATAGTAGACCATGTGATCATCAGATGCAAAGTGTCTGATACCAGTCCATTTCAGTTCGCTGATACCCAACATATTGAGTTGCACACGTTCCATTTCATTCTTGAACACATCCAACTTCTCTTGGTTCATTCTTCATGCATTCCATGTCCGAATAGTAAGACATCTTTGCAGCTTTTGTCTCTCATTTCATGTGCACCTACATCAGCAGTCAGATGTTCTGAGGACTTTGATCCAACCACATCATAAAAGCTGGCTTTACTCTGAAAAGTCCCCAGTAGCCTGTTGAGTGCCTTCCGACCTGGGGGTCTCATCTTCCAGCACTATAATGCAGTTTGTTTTGTTGTGACTATTCATCGTTTTTTTATGATAAGATACGGAAGTAGATTGCCAGGCATTTCTTACATGCAGTTAATTCTAGTGTTATTGCCATTGTCACAGAAATGTGATCCTCCACCACCAACACCATCCCATTCTGTTGCTGCCTAGATGGGTAGTTTGTCTTAGTCTGGCACCTCAGCTGAGACCTGTCCATCTTGGGAGACCCTGCCAGTAGTTAAGCTACCAATAGCTTAGCTTTCAGCATCACTGATGCACACAAGCCCTCACAGCATAATAAGCTACAAACCAAGTGAGGGATCTACTATGTTATTACATGCAAATATTCCAGTAAATTATGGAACTAAAGAAACTTCTATAAATACCTGTATTCAGCATTTTAAATTTAAACATAAAAAGATAAAATTGTATTTGTGATAGTAGAGATGGGTTACAAGTACTTATTGTTGTATTTTGCAAAAGTGGCCTCTTTGGCCATTCATATGTATATGCTAGTTGTGGTGATATGTAACCAATTGTCCTTTCGTTTTGTCTTGCACTATGATTCACTATATATGCCCTTTGTATGTTTCAATAAAGAGAAGGGGCCATATATTTAAAAGCTTTTATTTAACCTACTATCCAAGACAGATATTCAGCAGCTCTATACAGATAGTGCTACTGAACTGAGCATCTTTATAGACCACCTTGGATAGTGCTGGGGTAGTCCAGAGGTGGAGTTGGGGCAGAGACGCAGATGATCCAGTGGAGATTTTCAGCACTGCTATCCTGATAACTATCCAAATAAATTAGGACAGCAAAGAAGTTGTCCTAAGTGCTATTCAGATAAGTTATTCGGAGAGCAACATCCACTATCCAGATACTGCCACTGAATATCTGGATTTTTTGCCCCTTGACTGACCAGGCTGGATACTGACCCAAAAGATTAAAAAAACAGCCTAAGTTGGGGCGAGTGGAGTTTGAGCCAGCTGTGTAGCATCGGAGTTCCTGGGGTGAGCAGGCTGCTGTGGGGACTTCCCTGGATGACATCGGGGGCTTTAAAAAACAGCTGAGTTCGGCGTGACTCTGGGAGAGTGGAGTTTAAGCCAGCCGTGCAGTGTCAGAGTTCCCGGGGTGAGCAGGCGGTGATGGAGATTGCCCTGGACGACATCGGGGGCTTTATCTTGCTTGCCATTCTAGGCGCGCAACCGTGGCATGCCCTACGGGGCAGGTAGGCCCCTTGAGAGCCCCTTAGGAGCCACTGAGGAGCTGTGTAGAATATATTATCTATGGGTAAGAAGAAAAAGAAGATCTTTCCCCTGGCTCCTGGAGAGACTGGACCTATGGATAGACATTTGAAGACTGGGGACGTGGTGCCTCCTCCCCATGCAGGTACTGTGTTATCCCTGTTGTCTCCAGAGGGAGCCTCTTTAAGCTCCCATGAGCGCTCTCTACCTCTTCCCCCATCAATGTCCACCCCCTCTGACTTTCCCGTAAGTTATCTGCCGGCACAACAAAGTACTCCTTTTTCTGTTGTTAATACCTTGTTATCTCTTTCCTGGTCGCCACCTCAATGTGTTCCCCAAGATGTGCCTGAGTCTCAGGTGTCCTTGATGGATATCTGGCGTGTTGTAACTTGTATGGAAGTTACTTTGGTGTCCACGGTGTCCCAGCTTTGTAAGTTTTCGCAGGATACAGCTACAAGACTGGGGGCAGTTGATGAGCGATTGATTCACTAACTATACAGGTTCAGAATTATGACTCCTGATATGCTTCTCTTCAGACAATGAAATGTTTCTTCAGTTAAAGACAGTTTGTGTCTTCATCATGGTTTGGAGTCTCTAGAAAATTCTCTTAGGGTGAGGAATATTCATTTTCTTTCCTGTTACTCGTTTGTTATCACCTGAAATATTGCTTCACAAATATTTTAAGGAAGTTCTAGAGCTCCCTAATGCTGATACCATAGCTTTCTCTAAATGTTTTATTTTTCTTTAAAAAGGGTATCCTCCTGGTCTGTTGGGGAGTATGATATTTTAGAACCACAATCTTTAGTTAATCTTACTCAATTCCTCGAAGACTCTCAGGATACAATCTTGACAAGGGCCACTTTGGTGGACTCGTTTGTATCAGAACAGGATACAGCTTTGGTGTTTAGGAGTTACTTTAAATATAAGGATGTCTGTTTTTGTGGTGCTAAAGTGCAGTTGTTTCAAGACGTCTCAAGGGCAACACAAGTGCGCAGACAGGCTTTTTTGTTCCTCAAGCCAACGGTGTTGGCTCTTGGGGTGTCTATTTTTCTTAGGTTTCCCTGTAAGTGTATGATAACACTTCAGGGTATGAAGTTTACTTTCTTTGATTTTTTATAGTTGGAGAACATCTTGTCTGTAAGAGAGAATACTGGGGAGGGATGAGGGATTAAAGCCGGTATTATATAGAATTGGCTCTATGTATTTAGTTATTCTCTTTATTTCCTTGTTTTTTTTTTCTTAATTATTAGTCTTCCCTAGATGTGGGCTGTAATTGTGTTTTATTGATATTCTTTAAGGCTGTTTTCTTATGTATGACTCTTTATTTCTTGTTGTTTGCTTATGTCTATATGAGTAAATTCAATTAAAAAACAAACAAACCCTAAATTGGAAAGATGTTTCCCCCACAGGTTGCACTACAGCTAGTATGGCAAAACAGTGGGCAATACAAAAGTAATTCCAGTGAGCTTGGGTGGAGTGAATGTGAGAAAAACACACTGCAGGCTAACCAGATTGCAGGCTGTGGGGGGAATTCAGAATTTTTATTTGATCTATTCAAAGATTACATAAAGAAAAAAATTTGATACTTAACGTTTTCAGTAAGGAGACACTGGCCTGAGAATGAATAAAGAAAGCATTCATACTGACTAAGGGGAACTGCAAGCCAGGAAGAGAGGGGCTTCTATGTACTGAGGTTGTGAACTCACAGTTACAAACCCACACTACTCAAATCCCACTGGAAAAAAGTGTTTGATTTTTTTTGTAGGTCTTATTATCCTTATTCTGACTTATGTATTGTCAACATCACATGGACTGAAAATAATTCTTGGCCACATGTAATGCAAGAATACTAAAAACAGTGCTTTATAAAAGATCTGTCTACTTTTTCAGTTTTCCCGTGATACCATGTTATATATAGCATGCCATTGAATAGTCTTTTTTACAAATATTTTAATAAGAATTTGGGATTTTTTTTATCATATAGTTGCTATCAAGCATTTTCTTACATTGTTTTCTGCTCTGTTTCAATTTACAAACTAATTAGCGCTGTTAGCCCTGTATATAGAACCCCCGTTCATTGTAAGTCCCTTGCAGACCGGCCTGCACCGGACAAATGTGTTACATGTAAACCGCACTGATTTCAAATAGCGCAGTATAAAAGAAACATTAAATAAATAAAAATGAATTCATTAATTAATCTAAAAGAAACTTCAACTAGATTCATCCAATCTAAAAAACAATGGCATAATTTGTTCTTTTCCAGTTGGTCACTAGTATTTAGGAAAGACACAGAATGAGAAAAAGTCTTCTTAAAGGCCTAGATGTGAAAAAGGGTCTTTCTCCATGTGTAGGTGGGAAATGAAGTCAAGATGTTCACACTTTCCTGTGTATTGTACAACCAGCTGAACAGCACAGTTCCTTTTATAAAATATGCACAAGGACATGCTGGAATACACATTTAAGTGCCGGCACATCCAGCAGAAACAGTCATTTCAGAAAGAAATGCATCAATTAAAGAGCAGCCTCACTCAAAGGTTTTCCCCATCTAAAGGCTGACATTTACCCATGTAAGTGTCAAATCTTTAACTTGTGCCTGTAAATGTCAGCATTTATACATGCGAGTGTTGGATTTTACAAAATTGGAAGTTCAGGATGAGCCAGTTAAGGAGCCAAGCCAAATAACCTTTGCTTTTACATTTTGAGCTGGTTTTAAGCACCTGAAAGCTAAGCACAGTTGCCCTCGGAGCAAGTGCAAATGCCGATGCTCAGATCTTTTAAAGCAGACATGCATTTCCATAATAAACTGGAAATGCATACATATTTTTCTGCCCTGTCCACAACATATCCCTTTGGAACCATGCATGCTGCAGCTTGCTTAAATCACTATTTACATGCGCTGACTGTTTACATGTGTAAAATCTGTATCAGCCTTCTAAAGTGGCCTCCTTTCTGGGAAAAAACACTTAATACATCTGGTCCATATTTTTTGGCCTGGACAACAGGGAAAATATTTGACTACAAGATTTATTGTCTTTCCTTTTCTTCTTTCTGTCATTCTTTTCCTCGCTGGATAAAATGCCATTTAATAGCATTGCATGCATACCTAGTAATATGCATGTCATCTATTTTTCATTTCATTTAAATTTGGCCTACAAAGGAAACAAAAAATAAAATTTCACTTGCTTTTAGTTCATTTTAGAATGAAATAAAACAAGCTCATTTAATTACTTTTTTCACATTGGAGTATGTTTACTAAGGAACGTTAAGGGAACCCCAGATTACGAGTGTAAACGGCAGCATTAAGGGTGTTTGTATGTGATAAAGGACGGGGCGAGGAGTAGGCATACTGGCGTTAAGGGAACAAGGCACCACTAATCAGGCACTAAGAGGATACCGGGCATTAAAATGGCAATTGTGCATCTTACTGCCCAAAAAAGGAGGTCATCTTAACACAGGATAAGGGAGCCTGTCTGAAAGTGACATATCAGAGGCTGCATGCAGGGCTGGCCCAACGACCAGGCAAACTAGACTGTAGCCTATGTCAAGTACTTCCAGAGGGCAGCCAAAGCAGGGTAATCCAAGCTAAATAATGGAGTTTGACAGCGAGAGGGGGTGTAAAGCTTGATGTTTGCCTAGGGCACCAACACTCTGAACCAACTGTAGGGATGTCCCTGGCTGCACGGAAGGAAAGGTAAGAGGAGATGGACATCAATGACCCAAATGGTTCTTACGTGTCATACAGTACGTGGGAGGATAATGTTGTAGCCAGTGATACTGTTGAAGTGAATGTGCCCTGATGTCAGTGTGTGGTCTCAGATGATTTGTAAGTGTGCCTACAAGGAGGCTCCAAGGCCCTGATGTGCCCATGAAAGGCAGGACAGTGCAAGAGTGCTGCTGTGCACAGTTCCAACATTATAGATGTGAGTGATGTGTAGCTATGGTAAGAAGCTAACTGAGTTGTGCATGATGTAGCATCTGACAGAGGTGGGCATGACCGAAGCAGAAGGTCGTATGTTGGTGGATATGAGCAACGATGTATGTAGCAACATGACAGGAGCGTGTGTAAGTTATGTGGCAATGTACATGAGCCCTAAATAAAATCCCTTAAGATTGGGGGCACTGTTGTTTTCCCTGTCATAATGAAATATGTATTTGTATGTGTATGTGTACTGCATATATGTGAAAAAGGGAAAGTCCCTGGCCTACAGGTATCAAGCGCTATCACTGACATGTCAAATTCAGATGTCATAGACAAATAGTCTGCAGGAGCATGCCAAACTGCAATGTGCTGCATAAGTCGCCATATAGTCATGCAGTCTGCAGGGCATGATTGTGATGCCCATGCTTGCAGATATAATGTGCTATCCAAACAAACTATGAAGGCAAGACCATAAGCATATTGGTGCCCTCATGTCAGTAAGGAATCCTTCAGATGCAGAAGCCCCTGCCCTTTACTTATATCTGGAATGTGACAGAATAGCCTGTGGTCTCCTCAAATGCAATGGAGGTCTAATGGTTTGATCTGTGGGCACCATGAGTGCTACAAGGAATCCAACATGTGTCCCTGGTGTGAAACACCCTGTGTCAGAAACAAGAGGCAAATCAACATATGTGATCTATGAATTACATGCATACAGTGATCAGAGCTTTATTGTTGTAGGGGGCTGGACCTGTTTACAGCAAGGAATGGCAGTCAGTGAGATTATCATGTCGGACCACAATTCCGCCTGCTATGTTGCTCCATCATCTGTGAGGAAATATGCCTTGTAAATGTCAAGAAAGAATCATTTATGATCATTATGATGTCACACCTCTCACGTGGAGCCCCTATCTTTGGTCCATAAATTACAGTTGCACAAGGAAAGGATGAGCATCATGTCAAGGTGATGCAGTGCCTATGTGCCATTAAAGGATATATGTTGACTGGTGTGTCACAGATGCAGTATGCTGTAATAGAGCCTCCCTTGTAAGCCACCTGCACTATGTATGTTTGTCAATGGTACACAGAGTGTATAGGAAACAATAGAAACATATAAACATGATGGCAGAAAATAAACACATGACCTATCTAGTCTGCCCGTTTACATCGCCTACAATAGTTGCCTTCTTTCCATTACAGATTGTCTGGGCTTGTCCCATGCTTGTTGGAATCCAGATGGTGTCCTTGTCTCTACCACCCCCACTATTACCTCTGAGTCTATCCCCCTTCACCCTCATCCAATGTGGCAGTCAGAAAGGGCTCAACACCCAAATCCTGCCAAGAAAATATCTGGGTAAGAGCATCCACAGTACTGACATGTGTACGAACTTTACAGTTACACAGGCATAATGTTGATCCAAGCTATGAGAGCATGAATATCACTAAATTGGTCTGTTGCATGACAGAAGTTAACCCAGCCTCTGTCCCTGATATAGCTGTGGTGTGATATAGCACTGCAGCCCCTGTAGATGGCATGACAGCAGTTGAAAATTTGGCACACCTCCATCAAATGTAGGACCTTGGACTACTGTGGTGTGCTATGGTCTGCCTGGGTGGAGTTTGGGGGAGAGAGAAACTGGGCTACATATATGAACCCCTGTAGTATGGTAATATGGCCAAATGCCATCAGTATGGGATGAGTCAACTCAAATGCTTGTATGGGATGTCTGAGAGGATCAGCCAAATGCATAGGAAATCATGAATGTGAACTATGACATGCATATCGCCTGCTGAAGGATGTAAGCAGCCACTCACTGGTCACTGCACAAAGCACATTTACAATCAGGGCCTGTGTGTTCTGCAAACTATCAATGATCAAAACTGAGACAACTGTGTGCTACAACCCCTAATGAGTCAAAACAGACTGTGCTCATGGAATGAAGACTGTTGCCCTGGCTCAACAGGTTAATTCCATATTATAAGAACATAAGATATGCCATACTGGGTCAGACCAATGTCCATCAAGCACAGTATCCTGTTTCCAAAGTGGCCAATCTAGGTCATATGTACCTAGCAGTTTCCCCAAGGGACACAGGTTCCACAATGCTTGTACTGGGTCAAGCACTGATATCCTGGGTCCCTTCTTAACAATGGTTTATGGACCTTTCCTCCAGGAACTTGTCCAAACCTTTTTTAAACCCAGCTACACTAACAGCCTTTACTACATCCTCCGGTAACAAATTCCAGAGTTTGAATACACGTTGAGTGAAAAATATTTTCTTTTATTAGTCTTAAATAGTTTACCCTGTAGCTTCATTGCATGTCCCCTAGTCTTTCTATATTCTGATAATGTAAACAATCGATCTACGTTTACTCGTTCCACTCCGTTCATTAATTTATAGACTTCTATCATATCTCCCCTCAGCTGTCTCTTTTCCAGGTTAAAGAGCCCTAACCTTTTTAGCCTTTCTTCATTGGAGTATCCTTCCATCCCTTTTACCATTTTGGTGACTCTTCTCTGAACCTTTTCTAATAACGCTATATCCTTTTTAAGATACAGCGACCAGAATTGCAAACAATATTCAAGGTGCGGTCTCACCATGGAACGATATAGAGGCATTATAATATCTTTTGTTTTATTTTCCATTCCTTTCCTTATGATACCTAGCATTCTATTTGCTCTCTTGGCCGCCGCTGCACACTGGGCCGAGGGTTTAACATGTTACCAACAATGACGCCTAAATCTTTTTCCTGGGTGGTGGTTCCTAATGTGGAACCTTGCATCATGTAACCATAGTTTTGGTTGTTCTTCCCTAGGTGCATAACCTTGCACTTGTCCACATTAAATTTCATCTGCCATTTTGATGCCCAGCCTTCCAATTTATCAAAATCCTCTTGCAATTTTTCACAATCCTCTTGGGTTTTAACAACTTTAAATAGTTTTGTGTCATCTGGAAATTTGATAACCTTACTCGTTATTCCACTTTCCAGGTCATTTATGAATATGTCAAAAAGCAGCAGACCCAGCACAGATCCCTAGGGTACCCCACTATTCACCTTTCTCCATTGGGAAAATTGGCCATTTAGCCCTACCCTCTGCTTTCTATCATTTAACCAGTTCCTGATCCACAGTAGTACACTGCCTTCTATCCCATGACTCTTTAGTTTTGCCAAAAGTCTCTGATGAGGGACCTTGTCAAAGGCTTTCTGAAATTCCAGATACACTATATCAACTGACTCACCTTTGTTCACCTGTTTATTCACACCTTCCAAAAAACATAACAGATTAGTAAGACAAGCTCTTCCTTGTCTAAAGCCATGTTGGCTGTCTCCCATTAGGCCATGACTATATACATGCTGAGCAATTTTATTCTTTATGATGGTTTCTACCATTTTTCCCAGTACTGAAGTGAGGCTCCCTCTTCCACTAATTAAATCAAAGGCAATCATGCTATGATCACTATTGTCAAGTGGCCCCAACACCCTTATCTCTTGCACTAGATCTGGTGCTCTACTAAGGACTAGGTCTAATATGGCTTCCCCTCTGGTCGGTTCATGAACCAGCTGCTCCAAGAAACAGTCATTTATTTTATCTAGGAACTTTATCTCCCTAGCATGTCCTGCTGTGACACTGACCCAGTCGATACCGGGGTAATTGAAATCACCCATTATTATTACCATTCTGTAACTTTTGTTAGCTTCCTTGATTTCTTTGAGCATTTCATCATCCATGTGTTCATTCTGGCCAGGTGGTTGATAGTACATCACCACTGCCATCGCCTTCCCCGTTTTACATGGAATTTCAATCCAAAGAGATTCTACAGCAAATTTTGTTTCCTGCAAAACTTTAATCCTTCCTGACTCAATGCTCTCTCTAACATAGAGCGCAACCCCTCCACCAATTTGACCAGCTCTATCATTACGATATAGTTTGTACCCAGGGATCACAGTGTCCCACTGGTTGTCCTCCTTCCACCATGTCTCTGATATTCCATTCATATGTAACCTCTCATTTAGTGCTATATATTCTAACTCTCCCATCTTATTTTTAGACTTCTAGCATTTGCATACAAGCATTTTGGAGACTGTATTTTATTCATATTAATTTGGCTGTTGGTAGACATGGGTAATTTGGGATCCTTAAGCTCTGTCTGCTCCATACTTGAGGGCATTTGGGCTACTTTACTCTTTTTTGGAACCTCTCTGCTTTTGGTAGTGTTCTTCAAGTATGCATTCTTCTGAACCATCCGCTCTTGGGCGACTGTCAGCTTTCCCCTATTATCTAGTTTAAAAGCTGCTCTATCTCTTTTTTAAAGGTTAACGCCAGCAGCCTGGTTCCATCTCGGTTAAGGTGAAGCTACCCTGGAAGTTCTGGATTTCAACTTTCTACCTAAAAGCCTAAATTTAGCCTCCAGAACCTCCCTACCACATTTTCCTATGTCATTGGTACCGACATGTACCAAGACAGCAGACTCCTCCCCAGTACTATCTAAGACCTTATCTAGGTGGCGCGTGAGGTACGTTACCTTCACACCAGGCAGGCATGTTACCAGGCGATCCTCACGTCCACCAGCCACCCAGCTATCTACATGCCTAATGATCGAATCACTAACTATAACCGCTGGAGGTGGAACTTCAGGACTATATCCCTGTAGGTCTCGTCTATGTATCTCTCTGTCTTTCTTATGTTTTCCAAGTCTGCTACTGTAGCCTCTAGAGAACGGACTCGTTCCCTGAGAGCAAAGAGCTCCTTGTACCTAGTGCACATGTAAGACCTCTCACCAACTGTGAGAAAATCATACATATGGCACTCAATGCAAAAGACTGGAAAGCTCCCATCTCGCTGCTGGACTGATGTCTGCATCTTAGTTTTAAGTTTGTGTTTAGATCTTTAAGTTCTTTACTTACTAAGGGTTGCTATGGATATTTATACTAATAAAACTGTACCTAATACATTTAATATACCTTGTTCACCTGAAGCTTAATTAATCTCAGGTCCTTAGTGTATGATTGATTTTGGTAACGAGCTTCACCTGAGAGCACCTCCTGTCTTTTAGATGTGTAAGTACCTATAAAGCTAGGTGGGTGGGTGGGTGTTGGGGAGGGAGGGACGGAAATAACACTTATTAAAAGAGGGCTGCTACACAGTGCCCTGTCCTGTGCTGCTGAGGTAAGCTATATTCTGATTTGATTTAAATTATAGCTCTTTGCTGCTGCTAGGCTCTAACTTATTATGAAATTTAAACTACAAGCTCTCTGCTGGGTTCTAAATTTAACCAGAAAGCTCTCTTCTGTGTTTTAAATTTAAACTAAAAGTACTTTGCTGATGCTAGACCCTAAGTGACTATTAAATTTAAACTACAAGCTCTCTGTTGGGTTCCAAATTTAACCAGAAAGCACTCTTCTGTGTTTTAAATTTAAATTAAAAGTACTTTACTGATACTAGGCCCTGAGTGACTATTAAATTAAAACTACAAGCTCTCTGCTGGGTATGAAATGTAACCAGAAAGTTCTCTTCTGTGTTTTAAATTTAAACTTAAACTGCTGCTACTAGGCCCTGACTGATTTAACAAAAAATAGTGGGTTCACAGATTAATTAGCTTTAATAGAAAGAATTCCTTTCAGAAAATTCCCAGAAGTATATACTCACAATTGAAGATCTCTCTCCAGAAGTAACAGTCCCCTTTTCTAGTCCTTCAAGACTGAGGATCACAGAGCTCTGGTTGAACTATTTATGCCTGTGCTGCTGAGGTAAGCAGTGACCAACTTCCTGGGTGATTAACAGTCCTTGCTTGGATAGAAGAAGCTTTTCAAAATGGCCTTTTGACCTGCCACCTGGTGTTAACACCTATTGAAAAAGCTTCACAGGTCTCTTGCCCCCTAGGTAGAAGGCCTCTTTGTAAAGGTCTCTAGAAGACTTTAGTTGTTGCTCAACGAGTACTGACCCTATTTTGCCTTTTGTGCTAAGCTATATTCTGATTTGATTTAAATTATAGCTCTTTGCTAATGCTAGGCTCTAACTTATTATGAAATTTAAACTACAAGTTCTCTGCTGGGTTCCAAATTTAACCAGAAAGCTCTCTTCTGTATTTTAAATTTAAACTAAAAGTACTTTGCTGATACTAGGCCCTAAGTGACTATTAAATGTAAACTACAAGCTCTCTGCTGGGTATAAAATGTAACCAGAAAGTTCTCTTCTGTGTTTTAAATTTAAACTTAAAGGCCCTGACTGATTTAACAAAAAATAGTGGGTTCACAGATTAATTAGCTTTAATAGAAATAATTCCTTTCAGAAAATTCACAGAAGTATATACTCACCATTGCAGATCTCTCTCCAGAAGTAACAGTCCCCTTTTCTAGTCCTTCAACATGCACTAAAGGTATGCTATATTGGGTCCAGGAAAACGCTTATCGTGGATATACTGCCAAGTTAGGGGTAAGTGCACAGTTGAGTTATCAAGGGTATGTAAATCTACATGCATGCCAAGTTTTTAGGTGTGTGTCATGTTTGCAAGACCATGTTGGGTACAGTTTCATATATGTCACTCACAAGGATGGATCATGTCAACATGCTTGCTGATGTATGTCCCAGAATGCTGCAGCTGCCAGTATGCATTCACCTATTAAAAGGTACATTGAATGGACACCATTATTTGTGTCTCAAATTAGTGGATATCAGAACACCAGATACCACTTGCCATGTGTGTGAAACAGTGAACATGTTCACATGAACCCAATGAAGCACATATGTGAGTCAAAAATATAATAACATTGACAAATATTTATTTCTACACTATTTACAGCCACTCTGGCAAATTAACACAAACACGTGAATGGGTGGGGTAGTCAAGGGAGGGACAGGCCATATTAGATATCATCCAAAACTATCGGCATGTGTTCTGTTGCTGTGTAGAACATTTATTGCACCACAATGCTATCAGGCATGCACTGATATAGTTATGTGTTGTGTATTTGCTGAATGTGGCATGCCTGTATCACAACTGTATATTGCAGTAATTTTATGATGTTGGGTAGTCTGTCAAAGCAGTCTGTGACATAGATGATGACGGGGAAAAGGTGAACTGCCAATCTGAGTTCAACTCTGCGTGAGTTGTGGAGATGCCTGCAAAGAAATGTATGGCAAATTGCATCCAGTGTATGGAGCTGAATGCCGGAGCTGTGTCCTCCTTCATGACTGGTCCAAATGTGTTCAGGATGTTTTCCAAATTCTGCACACTGACAAATGTTCTGGAATGCCACACATGAGCAGGATCGAAGATAAAATTCAAGCCCTGCATTATGCATTATGCTGCATTATGCACTTGCTATATGGAAAGCATTTTCTGCTACGCAAAGTACAGTTATATTGTCACTTTGTGGATGAGATGTGTGTCTGAAGAGTGTATTCAGAAAGTCCTGGACCCAGAACAAAATGAAGATGGCCTGCCAGGGAGTTGTCAGAATGTACATGAAATGACCGTGTCCATCCAAATGATTAGTGGTTAATAATTCATGGATGTATGGTTATGGCTCAGAAATTAAAGGTCAATCCTCACAATGCAAGACTCCTGACTCTCCCAAATTTGATAATGGATGCCAGGGGAGCAGCTATGTGAATGTCATGATCACAGTTTTTGTGGATTAACAGCATCTTGTTCAGCATGAATACCGTTGTGGTCAATAATATTGGCAGTCTCTCAGTCCATCCCCTAAATGTCACATATCTCCTAAAGAAAAGTGAAATGGCTTGGGATGATATTTGCACAGCTATGCGACACATAAAAGAGTCAAATTAAATAAGACTAATTAAATGAGACATTATTTGGAAAGATTTGAAAAACTGCTGGGACATGATTATTGACACCCTAATAAACTATTCACATCGATTGTAATAGAAAGAACCATAATCCCACAGCAGTAACATGAGAGGCACATGTGATCAACTGTCAGTACTCACATGACTGAAATCAACCAAAAAATGATGGCTCCAATGTGTAAAATGCCCACATTCATTCACAGTTCCAGTTTTCACAATGGTGAAAACAAGAGAGCAGGCTGAGACCATCAGAAAAGCCATTATCAGCCTAACATTAAACTTCAAAGTTGTACCAGGCCATCTCCAAGGACCTCAGGATTCCTGTGTCAACAGTATGCCGTGTTTTTTTGAAGATCTCTGCTCATGGAACTTTCATGAACCTCCCAGGATGTGGTGAGAAGAGGGAAAGAATCCTAGAAGTCTTTGAATGCAAGTGAAGACTGTGGCCAAAGCACCCCGTACAACATCCAAAGAAGTTAAGGTGGACCTACATCAATCTGGAGAGGTGGTTTCAACCTGCAACATATGTCATGCCCTAAACAAAGGAGGACCTCATTGCCCAAGGCTGATCAGGACCCCACTGCTCAAACAGAGATCTAAAAAGGTACACCTGATCTTTGCCCATGGAGGAGCACCTGGTCCAGTGGCTGGACATCATCTATATTGCAGGACTGCTGCCTGAGCTGGACACCTGCCTTCAGGAATCAGGTATGGAGATACCCACAGATGCTTGTATATCAGTCTGTGCTTTGAGGTGTGTATTGTTTCTATGTACAACTGGCAATGGTTTGTGATGTGTAACAGCTCCTCACCTGTGTCTATGGCCTCAGTTGCAAGGCTGCTGCGTTCCAGGAGGCCTCATTGATTCCACTATTGAGTAACACATGGCTTAGTTGTATGTTATGCAATGTGCTATCCATGCCTTTCTCCTTTAGAATCAGGGCTGCTCATCCCATACTGTACCATCAAGAGCTGCACAAAGTCCATGACAGGCTGTCCATCTCAGACATAGAACAGTGCAGCTCTGCAACTGCTACCCACTGTCTATCTATGAAATGTGACCCCAGATGGATGCCATACCTGCTGTCCCTTAGCCTGTCACCCTGATTTACATCCCACAGAAACATATGGCCTCATAGCTCCAAATGTAGATCTGCTAATTCCTCCACCCCCACCCCACTTCCTATATCTCACTGCCTGTTTATTCTGAACTGTGGTTCCTATCCCAACTGCTGCAGCTATTCTAACACCTAAAATACATTCCTGATACATCCCTGCCATTGCCTTCCTGGACAGAGAAGGAGCGTAACTCTTGCAGATGCACAAGGGAACAAACGGAGCAAGAGACGAAAGTAGGTTTGGACCAGACTGCTTTATTGAAGAATATCCCTACGCGTTTCGGCTTACGCCTTCTTCGGGGGACATACAGCTACCATGGATAAAACAAACAATGTTATAATAATGGACATATATAACATCAAATCCAATAAATAATGTGAGGTATAAATAAGAACAAATAAATAAATATGTATATAAAAAATATATTAAGACAATAAAATGACTAATATATTATGTGTGAAGAAAATGTAACATTTAAACCAACCAGAGGAACAAAACAGAGGGTGAAAAATCAATAAAACAAAATATATAATAACAATAGAGTTAAAAACAAATGAACTACATCTTACTAAATAAATTAAATCAACGAGGGCCGAGACAGAGGACTAAGATATTGTGAAAAACAAATTAAATTAAAACTAGTTGATAATCCACATGAATCAATTCTGTACATGTATACATATAAATAACAGAAGTAAAAATATGTATTGAACAAATAAATAAAAATAAAAATAAAAATAATAGTAATGAACCAATTAAATGAATATATAAAATATATAAAAATATATATATATATACACAAATAAATATAATAAAATAAATGGTGACATACCAGTGTTGTACAGGTGTCTCATAAAGACAATTGGGTAAAAAAGCACTATGTATTGATAGCGCCGTAATTGATGAGGTTGTCTCTTAAGGACAATTGAGTCGTAGCACTATGTGATAGCTATAAAAGGAAAAACTATATAATCACTCATTAGACCAAATAATACATGAAAAACAAAGCATCAAATGTACCAAAAATAATAAATAATTAAATAATAAAGAATTAAATAATACATAAAAATGGATAAAATGAGTAATAAAATTAATAATGATACAAATATTGATAATAATAATAAATGTGTCCATAAATAAGATAATATTGGAATACTTGATTCTAAGTTTGTAAATCGTGAGATGTTGGACAAACTTAAGACGTACCATCAAAATAAAATACTTGTAAAACAATAATATATGTAAAAATATACTTAAAAATATGTATTATAAAAAATATACAACAATGAATACAGAGAGATAATGAAATAATAATAAATATATATATTAATATTAAATGTAAAATGAAAAGGAGGAGAAGAGCTCTACATGAATGAATCTATAAACAGAACATGTATTCTGCAAAGAGGACCAAGATAATGGTATAATCAACTGCGAATATATAGTGAATATAAGTCTTGTGTTATCAATAGGGAGAAAGGAGGGATTTCAATGATCAAAATGGAAGTATCACCATGAGAGGGAGGCACGGAGGGGAAATGTATTCTGTCAAGGAAAGGGTAAAAGTGCTGAATGTGAGAAATGAGTTTAGAGCAGTAAATTATCATAGCGACATATTCTATTATTGTATGTGCTTGTGAGTTAAAGGGTATGCATGAGGAAGTGTTCTATATGCTAGTTACATCAATATAGGTTGAATTGACATTAACCAAAAAGCTTTATTGAAGAATATCCCTACCTAACAAGATTATAGTCTCATAATGACCTAAGTAAAAATGTTGTATGTGATGTAATAATAAATTAGAGTGGACTATAATATAAATAAATGAATAAATAAAAACAATATTAATCAAAGGGAACTATAAATAAACCGATCCATAAAAAGCATTCATATATTATGTCGATTGAAGCTGCAAGGGAAACTACAGAGCATAATGAAATGAACTGCTAAAATGTAGTGAGTCGACAACTTTATAATTCGTAAAAGGACAGGGGAAGTTAGATGGTATCAATGCGCTTTCACTGCGGAGGGGAAAATCCTGAGGGAGAAGAGATTATCGCGAAATAATTAAACCATACAAGATGTCATTGAAATGCTAAATGTTTAGTATAAGTTGGAACAGTAAACTAGCATGATGACATATATTGCCGTGGTGTATACATTGGCAAATAAAAGAATGTGCACATGGAGGTCTTCTATATGCTAATACATAAAATTTAATCACTAAACTGATTTTCACGAATGGATGTAAAGAAAAGTATTGACGTGGGTAGTGGATAGTGAGTGAATGATATACCTTGTATTGTAAGCACATGAGTGAAGAACATGACCTGATAAATAGGACAGAATGAATCGGAGTATTCGGGACGGAGTGAAAACATTGAGCTACAAGATAAGGATAGTATAAACGAGATAAAAGCTGACTCAGCAGGACCCGACCTTAAACCAAACCAAAGATATAAATATGTATCGTACTTACTGTTGAGGCGGGCAAATGTAAACATAGAATATTGCCAAATGGGAAGATTCCAAAAGACCAACGTGTCGAATCTTGTACACAATAGCATCAGGAGCTAGCACTGTGTGACAGTTATTTTATAGACGCCAAATTTCGCGCCTTTTTTTAGGAAAGACGTCACAATTGGGCGGAGCTTAGAAAAAGTTAGTGCAACAATTATATGAAAAAGAAATTTTGTATGTTTTTGGGAAATTGTATCATCAACTAGTGTGTGTTATAGAGTATCAGTTTTTGCTGTGTGTGTAAAAATGGACTATAAAACCAAAATCGTCAAGGCTGTTAGGAACAATAAATTGGATGCAGGTAACATTGTAAAAATATCATCAGATGATAAACTGAGCAAGTAGTAAAGCTGGTGATGAAGCTGAAGGTAATTGAATATACATTAAAAAAGAAAAGAAATTGGAAGTTGAAGACTGTAAAAATATAAAAATGTATATATGATTGAATATATAAATATAAGAGGAAACAAAGAAAATGATGAATAAAAAATTAATAATTAACAAACATATTAAATCCTATGTACAAGAAAATATGGAACAAATTGTGATAAAATGAATAAATACAAAAGGTTCTTAAATAACAGTGCAAGTATGAATCCAAAGAACCCTGTAGGTAAAACGTTATTAAAATTGATATTTATAAAAATATAGATATGAGGGGAATGATTCTGAAAAATATTAATGTAAAAAAACTGAGAGATCACTCTCCTGATTGAGTCCAAATGGATGTAAACTGTTAAAATTATAAATAAACCGTTGTTCCAACTTAAGTAAAGTGAGGTTGATATCACCACCGCGCCAGTGTGGTATAGCAGTTTTGATCACCAAAAACTTGAGATCGCTGACAGTATGTCCCTTCTCTACCCAATGTGAAACCAATGGTTTATCTGTAAGTTGTCTTTGAATATTGCTCCTATGTTCTATAATGCGTGTTCTAATTTGACGCAAGGTTTTACCTATGTAAATCATGTCACAGGGACATCGGATTAAATAGATTACATTGGCAGTTTTGCAATTAGAATAATGATTAATGGTAATTTTGTGACCAGTAGAATTATGTGTAAAACTATTTTTTACGGTGATAGCATGAAGACAAATGGAACAATTTCAACAGCTATAGTGGCCTCTGACCTTAGGAGCGGTTCTAGGAACAGTCAGGGCAGAGGGAACCAAAAAATGACTAAGATTGGGAGCACGTTTATATGAAACCATGAGTTGTTTGGATTCAAAGGCTGGTAAGGAAGCGATTAAATCCCATTCTTGTTTTAATATGTCAGTGATAGATTTGGAAAGTGATGAAAAAGTAAGTGGACAAGTCACTCTGTCCAAATGAGGACGTACTGTATTCTTTAAGAGTGTGGAACGGTTTGTGCCGGATGCTCGCTGGTATGCTTTATAAATGCATTTATTTGGATATCCACGCTGTTCAAACCGCTGGTATAAATCAGTGGCATGTTTTTCAAAATCGGTGTTATTGGTGCATATACGTCTGATTCTAAGAAATTGACTGACTGGTAAGTTCTGCTTGAAGGAAGTGTTGTGGCAACTGTCATAAGTAAGGAAAGTATTCCTGTCTGTTGGTTTTCTATATAAATCAGTAATAAAGCCTTTGTCGGACTTCTTAATCATAATGTCCAGATACGGTATAGAATCCAAACTATAAGTGCCCTCAAATTGCAAATGTACATCTAAGGTATTGAGCCAGAGATGGAAGGAATGTAGAGTGTGTTCAGGACCGTCCCAGATGACAAGGACGTCATCGATGTAACGTTTCCAAAGACGAATATGTTTCTTATACGGATGAAATGTTAGGAACTTGCTTTCAAACTCTGATACATAAAGATTAGCCACATCGGGGGCCATGGGCGAGCCCATGGCTACCCCTTTAACCTGTTTATAAAAGATGCCTTTAAAAATAAAGAAATTTTCTTGCATAACAAGAGAGGCCAACTGAGTAAGAAAAAATGTGGGGACGCGAACTGGTTTTGGTCTTTGAATCAATGTATTTGCTAATAATCTCGCCGTCGCCGCAGGGCCGGGTCCCGAGGCCGGCCTTGTAACCGGGTCCCCGGGGCCCGACTACCCTGCACGTGGGTAGGGTTTCCTGGGGGGGGGGGATTGCTGGAGGGAGAGGAGCGGGCCGCGTCCTGGAGATCGTGCAGCCTGATTGGCTGTGAAGATGGAGGAGGCGGGGTGGCAGGATGCGAGAGAGGTGCATGCCTGGCACTCGTCCTCTCTCGTCCTGCTCGCCTGGAAAAAAGGTGGGTTAGCTTGCGCGGGGAAATTTTGCTTGCGGCCGGCCCATTCAGTTCGGCGGGGAGACTGCGGGGCTCTTGCCGGTTTGTTCACCGGTTCCTTCTCCTCCTCCCGGTGCCTTCGGGCTTTTTGTGGGGGGTGTGTGCGTGGCGTCGGGGGAGCGTGCTTTGCGGGCCTGTTGCACGTGTGGCGGCCTGTTCGGGCTGTGGAGGTGTTTGCAGGAGCTGCGGGTTTGGGCCGTTCTCCTGCCTCTGGGAGGGGGGTGGCAGCATTTTCGGCCCGCGGTCGGCGCCGGCCTGTTCGGGGGGGGGGGGTTTTCCTCGCCTACACAGGGGTAATTTTGCCGGCTCTCCTGCTGTGGGCCTATGCGGTTTACGCAGGCCAGGGGTGGCCGGGTCGGGGGTTGGTGGGGGACTGCATTTGGGGATTGGGTTTGGGGGGCTGCTTCTTTGCCTGAGCGGAATGGGCAGAGGTGCTACTCCGCGCCGGGCTGGTGGGCGCGCCAGCGGTAAGCGAATGGGGACACGGGCAGCTCAGGGTCGTGGCTCAGAGTCTACCGGGGTGAGGGCTTCTGGTGGGGGGGCCCGGTCGGGCGGGGTCCCTGGTGTGGCGCGCAGAGAGCGGGGCAGGGGGAAGGAAAAGCGGGGGAGGGGCCAAGGGGTCGTGCGGGAGGGTGTGCAGGACAGGGTGCCCGGAGGGGGAGTAGGGGATTCTGGTTTGGGTGGCCCAGGGCAGTTGTCTACCGGGGCAGCGGGCGGAGCCGGGCTCGACGTTCTGGGGGGCGTGCGTGCTGTGGGTGTGTCGGCGGGGGCGGCATCTGAGGCCATGGTGCCGGTTGGGGACACTGCCGCGTCTGTGGGTCCCCCTGGGCCCCCCAGTGGGCTTTCTGCTGGGCAGTTGCTGCCTCCGGGTGGCTTCGGGTCTTGGGGCCCGTGGGCATTCGGTATGGGGCCGTGGCAGGGTCCTTGGGGTGATTGGTTTGCTGCGGGGCATGGTGGGTCCGGCGGCTCTGGGCCTCGCGGCCCCGCGGCATGGGAAGCGGGTGGTCAAGGCTCCTCCACTTGGGGCTGGGGAGGCGGGACGGCCCCTGCACAGGGCGCGTCTGGGCATATGGCTGCTGGTTTTTCTTCTCTTCTTCCCCGACAGATACACCAGACGTCGGAGGATCGGGCGCCTATGGAGAGCACGGTGACGGGTTCGGGACAGGCCGGCGCCTCGGAGGTGCGGTCCGATGTGGCGGCGGCGCCCCGGCCCGGGGATGCTCCTGTGGCTTCCTGCTCCACCGCTGGTGAGTATGACAAGGGGGAGGGGTTGGCGCCGGCCCGTGAGGCGGGAGGTGGCGCGGCTGCGAAGGCGAGATCGAAGCACAAGCGTGGGCGTCGCCGTCGTCACTCTTCCTCGTCCTCCTCGTCGTCGTCTTCGTCGGTTTCTTCCAGCGATTCGGGGGCAGCGGTGGGCGAGAAGGGCGATGGAGGGGGACCCGCGGTGGTGCGCTGTGCTGAACTCTGGGAGGGCGTGCCTCGGAAGCTGCGTCATCGGATTAAGCGGCGTAAGTACATTGATATTTTCCGCTTATTGGATGGCAGAAAGCGTTCTGGTGAAAGCCGTAAGAAGCGCAAGGAGGACGTGAAGGCGGGCAGGGTGCGGCGTTTATATGAAACCATGAGTTGTTTGGATTCAAAGGCTGGTAAGGAAGCGATTAAATCCCATTCTTGTTTTAATATGTCAGTGATAGAGTTTGAAAGCAAGTTCCTAACATTTCATCCGTATAAGAAACATATTCGTCTTTGGAAACGTTACATCGATGACGTCCTTGTCATCTGGGACGGTCCTGAACACACTCTACATTCCTTCCATCTCTGGCTCAATACCTTAGATGTACATTTGCAATTTGAGGGCACTTATAGTTTGGATTCTATACCGTATCTGGACATTATGATTAAGAAGTCCGACAAAGGCTTTATTACTGATTTATATAGAAAACCAACAGACAGGAATACTTTCCTTACTTATGACAGTTGCCACAACACTTCCTTCAAGCAGAACTTACCAGTCAGTCAATTTCTTAGAATCAGACGTATATGCACCAATAACACCGATTTTGAAAAACATGCCACTGATTTATACCAGCGGTTTGAACAGCGTGGATATCCAAATAAATGCATTTATAAAGCATACCAGCGAGCATCCGGCACAAACCGTTCCACACTCTTAAAGAATACAGTACGTCCTCATTTGGACAGAGTGACTTGTCCACTTACTTTTTCATCACTTTCCAAATCTATCACTGACATATTAAAACAAGAATGGGATTTAATCGCTTCCTTACCAGCCTTTGAATCCAAACAACTCATGGTTTCATATAAACGTGCTCCCAATCTTAGTCATTTTTTGGTTCCCTCTGCCCTGACTGTTCCTAGAACCGCTCCTAAGGTCAGAGGCCACTATAGCTGTTGAAATTGTTCCATTTGTCTTCATGCTATCACCGTAAAAAATAGTTTTACACATAATTCTACTGGTCACAAAATTACCATTAATCATTATTCTAATTGCAAAACTGCCAATGTAATCTATTTAATCCGATGTCCCTGTGACATGATTTACATAGGTAAAACCTTGCGTCAAATTAGAACACGCATTATAGAACATAGGAGCAATATTCAAAGACAACTTACAGATAAACCATTGGTTTCACATTGGGTAGAGAAGGGACATACTGTCAGCGATCTCAAGTTTTTGGTGATCAAAACTGCTATACCACACTGGCGCGGTGGTGATATCAACCTCACTTTACTTAAGTTGGAACAACGGTTTATTTATAATTTTAACAGTTTACATCCATTTGGACTCAATCAGGAGAGTGATCTCTCAGTTTTTTTACATTAATATTTTTCAGAATCATTCCCCTCATATCTATATTTTTATAAATATCAATTTTAATAACGTTTTACCTACAGGGTTCTTTGGATTCATACTTGCACTGTTATTTAAGAACCTTTTGTATTTATTCATTTTATCACAATTTGTTCCATATTTTCTTGTACATAGGATTTAATATGTTTGTTAATTATTAATTTTTTATTCATCATTTTCTTTGTTTCCTCTTATATTTATATATTCAATCATATATACATTTTTATATTTTTACAGTCTTCAACTTCCAATTTCTTTTCTTTTTTAATGTATATTCAATTACCTTCAGCTTCATCACCAGCTTTACTACTTGCTCAGTTTATCATCTGATGATATTTTTACAATGTTACCTGCATCCAATTTATTGTTCCTAACAGCCTTGACGATTTTGGTTTTATAGTCCATTTTTACACACACAGCAAAAACTGATACTCTATAACACACACTAGTTGATGATACAATTTCCCAAAAACATACAAAATTTCTTTTTCATATAATTGTTGCACTAACTTTTTCTAAGCTCCGCCCAATTGTGACGTCTTTCCTAAAAAAAGGCGCGAAATTTGGCGTCTATAAAATAACTGTCACACAGTGCTAGCTCCTGATGCTATTGTGTACAAGATTCGACACGTTGGTCTTTTGGAATCTTCCCATTTGGCAATATTCTATGTTTACATTTGCCCGCCTCAACAGTAAGTACGATACATATTTATATCTTTGGTTTGGTTTAAGGTCGGGTCCTGCTGAGTCAGCTTTTATCTCGTTTATACTATCCTTATCTTGTAGCTCAATGTTTTCACTCCGTCCCGAATACTCCGATTCATTCTGTCCTATTTATCAGGTCATGTTCTTCACTCATGTGCTTACAATACAAGGTATATCATTCACTCACTATCCACTACCCACGTCAATACTTTTCTTTACATCCATTCGTGAAAATCAGTTTAGCGATTAAATTTTATGTATTAGCATATAGAAGACCTCCATGTGCACATTCTTTTATTTGCCAATGTATACACCACGGCAATATATGTCATCATGCTAGTTTACTGTTCCAACTTATACTAAACATTTAGCATTTCAATGACATCTTGTATGGTTTAATTATTTCGCGATAATCTCTTCTCCCTCAGGATTTTCCCCTCCGCAGTGAAAGCGCATTGATACCATCTAACTTCCCCTGTCCTTTTACGAATTATAAAGTTGTCGACTCACTACATTTTAGCAGTTCATTTCATTATGCTCTGTAGTTTCCCTTGCAGCTTCAATCGACATAATATATGAATGCTTTTTATGGATCGGTTTATTTATAGTTCCCTTTGATTAATATTGTTTTTATTTATTCATTTATTTATATTATAGTCCACTCTAATTTATTATTACATCACATACAACATTTTTACTTAGGTCATTATGAGACTATAATCTTGTTAGGTAGGGATATTCTTCAATAAAGCTTTTTGGTTAATGTCAATTCAACCTATATTGATGTAACTAGCATATAGAACACTTCCTCATGCATACCCTTTAACTCACAAGCACATACAATAATAGAATATGTCGCTATGATAATTTACTGCTCTAAACTCATTTCTCACATTCAGCACTTTTACCCTTTCCTTGACAGAATACATTTCCCCTCCGTGCCTCCCTCTCATGGTGATACTTCCATTTTGATCATTGAAATCCCTCCTTTCTCCCTATTGATAACACAAGACTTATATTCACTATATATTCGCAGTTGATTATACCATTATCTTGGTCCTCTTTGCAGAATACATGTTCTGTTTATAGATTCATTCATGTAGAGCTCTTCTCCTCCTTTTCATTTTACATTTAATATTAATATATATATTTATTATTATATCATTATCTCTCAGTATTCATTGTTGTATATTTTTTATAATACATATTTTTAAGTATATTTTTACATATATTATTGTTTTACAAGTATTTTATTTTGATGGTACGTCTTAAGTTTGTCCAACATCTCACGATTTACAAACTTAGAATCAAGTATTCCAATATTATCTTATTTATGGACACATTTATTATTATTATCAATATTTGTATCATTATTAATTTTATTACTCATTTTATCCATTTTTATGTATTATTTAATTATTTATTATTTAATTATTTATTATTTTTGGTACATTTGATGCTTTGTTTTTCATGTATTATTTGGTCTAATGAGTGATTATATAGTTTTTCCTTTTATAGCTATCACATAGTGCTACGACTCAATTGTCCTTAAGAGACAACCTCATCAATTATGGCGCTATCAATACATAGTGCTTTTTTACCCAATTGTCTTTATGAGACACCTGTACAACACTGGTATGTCACCATTTATTTTATTATATTTATTTGTGTATATATATATATTTTTTTTATATATTTTATATATTCATTTAATTGGTTCATTACTATTATTTTTATTTTTATTTTTATTTATTTGTTCAATACATATTTTTACTTCTGTTATTTATATGTATACATGTACAGAATTGATTCATGTGGATTATCAACTAGTTTTAATTTAATTTGTTTTTCACAATATCTTAGTCCTCTGTCTCGGCCCTCGTTGATTTAATTTATTTAGTAAGATGTAGTTCATTTGTTTTTAACTCTATTGTTATTATATATTTTGTTTTATTGATTTTTCACCCTCTGTTTTGTTCCTCTGGTTGGTTTAAATGTTACATTTTCTTCACACATAATATATTAGTCATTTTATTGTCTTAATATATTTTTTATATACATATTTATTTATTTGTTCTTATTTATACCTCACATTATTTATTGGATTTGATGTTATATATGTCCATTATTATAACATTGTTTGTTTTATCCATGGTAGCTGTATGTCCCCCGAAGAAGGCGTAAGCCGAAACACGTAGGGATATTCTTCAATAAAGCAGTCTGGTCCAAACCTACTTTCGTCTCTTGCTCCGTTTGTTCCCCTCCATTGCCTTCCTGGACAACATTGTCTCTGCATGATCCTGGCCTCTGACTCATCCTCCATGGTAATGAGGTACACATAGTGTGGAGTTATTGCATCCATGTGTCAGCATGCAGTCTTGAAACTAGCCAGCAGGGAAACATATCTGTGCATAGGTGCAGTGGGGACAGATGTCATGGTTATGAGCTGTGCTGACATCATTCCTAGTACTGTCTACACCAGGGGTGGTGAACCCCAGTCCTGGCATCACAAGGAACACAAAAATGAGCCCTTACTCTCGCAATAGAGTCCAGAGGAAACACAAGGAGTGAGAGACGTGTATAGGTGAGATAGGTTTATTGAAACCCCTACGCGTTTTGGCTATCGCCTTCTTCAGGGGGCACACAGACTATTGGTATGCCACAATAAATATATTGTAGACGTAATACTATAAAATGCAATCTACATATGTTACACGATTGATTTTTACGATGACTGGAAAACACCAAAAGAGTAATGGACGCTTGACGGCGCTCAAAATCTGACTTGGATTTTGAGCGCCATCAAGCGTCCATTACTCTTTTGGTGTTTTCCAGTCATCGTAGAATCAATCGTGTAACATATGTAGATTGCATTTTATAGTATTACATCTACAATATATTTATTGTGGCATACCAATAGTCTGTGTGCCCCCTGAAGAAGGCGATAGCCGAAACGCGTAGGGGTTTCAATAAACCTATCTCACCTATACACGTCTCTCGCTCCTTGTGTTTCCCCCAGTCCTGGCATGCCACAATCCAGTCGGGTATTCAGGATGTCCATAGTGAATATTCATGAGATATCTATTCATCCATTACCTCCCATTCTTTGCAAATATATTATATAGATATTCATGAGGGGCATCCAAAAAAACAGGCAGCATTGCGGCACTCTAGACTGGAGTTTGCAACCCTTGCTTCACACTCTACTGTTTGGGAAATTTGAAGACATCACAATGTCATTGGAGTATGGGGTATCATTTTTTACAGTCATATCACCATAGTCAGGCTGTGCATGAGAGATGCAGGATAAGTTGCAGTCTCTCATCCCAAGAACAACACTGTGGCTCAAAGGGAGGTATCATGCACACCTCACCCTGTGAAGGTCTGGATGTCATATCACCTCTGTATGTGCTGCTATGCTGTTCTCTCAATCACTAAGACAGGTGGATAAGGCAAGCAGTTCTGCTCCTCCTGATATGTATGAGGTCTCTCCTGATGGGAATGGAACACAGCACCACCTCTGAGCCTTGCACAGATATGACCACATATCCCACATTGCCTCCTGAGCTAGCTCACTGATATCCTCACCTTGCTGTCACTCTGCAACTGCTTCCCCTCCTGCCTGCAGCTATGCCACCTCAATGTGTGTAACTGTGAGCTGTGCCCCTCAGTCTCCTTCCACCACCCCTCCATTTATCCCCGCATCCTTCCCTAACATCCTGCCAGGAGCCCACACTTTACACAGTCTGCATGCATCTGCCATCATCCTCATTTCTCACGTCCCTGCTATGCTTGCTGGGGAGATGATCCATAGGGGCACAGAGGACTGTTCTAAGTAATCCAGCCGTACACACCTCATTTGTCCCAAGCTGTACCACCTCCTTGCTGGTAATGTCCCAGATCATTCTCTTGTCATGCAGATTGGCCCATTGAACGTGTAACTCTGAGAATAAAATGGTCATGCAGGAGAGACCTGTGAGCACATCGACAATGTTCTGGGGTGTCATCAGGAAAGCTCCCACTGCAGTGTAGACAGTAGCAGCGGGTGAGGGGTGGTTGGCTGAGCACTAATGCAGCCCAGTCAAGAGGTATATGTAAAACTGAGGTGCACAGGTGATGACTGATGGCTTTTAAGGTAGAAGACCCACCAAGAAAGCATCTGTGACATCAGACAACAGTTAATGCATATCCCCTTGCTTGCAGTTGAGATATGTGAGGACAACATTATCCTGGTGCTGTAGCTGTAGCTATGATTGCTGCTCAGGAAAGGAGCTGTCTTTCACATTGTGGGGCATCAGAACATACACATGGGTTTTATGTGCTTCCATGTTTCTCCCTCAGTCATCATGAGTCTAGGCCTTGGTTGCAGTCACTTTCACACTGCAGGATACTAGATCATATCAGAATGGTGAATAACAGAGAGTTCCCAGTGACTATGTGAGAAATGCAGCAGGAACTGCTCTCATCCACCTTTTGCATATTGCCCGAGGAGGGGGGTAGTACATACATGACATATGCATTTGGAAAGCAGTCCCCTGCCAAGATGAGTGAATGTGCAATGTGAGGATGTGTAGGCCACCGAAATTAGGTAGGGGCGTATAATGTGCAGGGCAGCTGTGGATGCCCTCGTGTGGATCTGGACACTGTGTAGCCTACACAGTTGCCAAGTAACACACTAGCAAGAGTCACAGTTCTGCACAGTTCTGTTGTCATATATTCCAAATAATGTGGTAAGCTGCTTGCAGTCCCTGATCTGTGAGCGCTCTACTCAGTGCTGTCCATGCATTAATGTGTCTGGAATACATGTTCAGATATCACTGACTGGATTGAAATGTCAATGCACACTCCAGGGGAGGTCTGATACCTGTCCATCGGGTGCGTGCTCCTAGGAGGCACGCATGTCCTGTCATCACATCAGAAACAGACTCTCCAGCTGTGCCTGGCACTACCAGGTGCTGTTGTAGCCTTGCTGGTTGTTAGGGTGAGAGGAGAGGGCACTCCTCAACCACAACACCCCGAAGGTCTATTTCTGGTGACTAGATGCAGATCGTAGGCTGGTGTTTCTGGTGCCATTGGTGTTCTGTGAAACACTGTAGATGTGCATATATCACACTGTGATTATGCACTGTGCCTCTGTCAGGCCTCATGTGAGATCGCAAGGCAGCATCCCCTATCACATGATGGACAAGGCACAATAGCTTGCTCAAATGAGTAGGAGATTGTGCTGAATCAGTTCTCAGCTGACCTAGTCTTGTGACACAGTGCTCTGATTTGAACTGAAGAGCAGGACAGGCTCTAGGCCACACACTTAATAGATGCTATCCCCCTGAGATAGATGTGTGCCCTTACAAAAAAAATCCATCAAACACTATCCCAGACTTTGATGTGCAGATCTGACTGTTCCACATACTGGAGCAAATGTCAGCTATGCACGCTACTCTCCACATTGACTGGCACAGCACACCATGTCTCTGCACAGACTCTGGCCAATGGTTGATCCATAGAACACCCTTTACCTCCACTGAGGCCACAGGAGCTATGCACATATCAAACCATATAGTGTTGTAGTACTCAGCAGCTCTACACTTTTCTCCAACCTCCTCAAGAATCAGTGCAATACTGTGTGTTATGTCATCACACTATGGATTGGGAGAGTAGGTGCTATATGAAGCTATGCCACCTATAGGTGTATTGCGGCCCATGTCATGGATGTGCCAACACAGTGTCTGCATTGCATAGCACGTGGTTGTCAGGTGTGTGTGATCTGCTTGGGGTGTGCTCTCTCATCCCAGCATGTGAGTGTATCCTGAGAGGTATGCTTCAGAGCTATCTCCACAGCTGATCTCCCCTATTACATAGTGTTTTTCAGTGAGTGCTCCTAACTGGTCTTCTCTGTCATAAATGACATCATCAATGCCCCCCCGTGCAGGGTGCTAGTCTGGCTTCATGTACATGTATTTTATTTATTTATTTATTATTTATTTAGTATACATTTGTATACCGCTACTTCCAGCAATCAGCAGCGGTTTGATTATAGATTGGAAATTGTCAAATCATGACAGGAAATTTTTGAGGTATAAACACATTGATTAGACAGGAAAGCACAGCACACAGAGAACTATTTTACAGGGAACATGGGCTATGGAGGGTTAAGTGGCTTGCCCAAGACCACAAGGAGCACCTGTGGGACTAGAAACCCCAGTCCTTCCGGCCCAAGGTTGCTGTCCTCCAGTGGGATTTGAACCCCCGACCTTCCGGCCCGAAGTACCTTGCCCCAACCACTAGGCCACTCCTCCACTCCATGTATGAGGTGGCTGATAAGTCTTTGGCTTTCCTTCCGCCGCATTTCCCCAAATACACTCCACATCCTGTCTAATGTGTTTGGATGTATTCTGACTGTGCAGAATGTCATGATTGTGACGCATTGTTTGTAGGCCTTGTAGTTCTGTAGCCTAACTGACATAAAGCAGCTTTTTACAATCCAGACATGGCCAAAGACTTAGCTGCTTTTGCTCATATGGTGATGTTGGAACAGCTTACACAGGCACACACCTGCAAGCACTGAAACTGCCACTGTGGGAATCATGCACACAGCACATCTGTTCTGTGTCTGCTGCCTGTGTGTGATAGCGCAGCTGGGTCTGAGGCAAGCATCTCAACAGGCCCCACAATCTGTGTCCTCACCCCGTGAATGTATGGTATACAGCCTCAAACAACAGATATATCTCTAGATGCTCAGGCTATACTGTGCTCAGATGTGAGGACACTGTTCTGTCTTGACCATGGCTATCACATACACATGCTCCAGCAGAATGCACATCCACTGTTATCACCAAAGTTTGCATTGTGTCACATATCTTTGGAAAGTGGTGATGGCTCTTATCTGTACAAGTGCTATTGTTGCTACTGTATATCTTTCTCAGACACCACAGAACCTAGGCTTGCCAATAGTCTCCAGATGTGTCTGGCAAGAAATATTCAGTCCTGTATCCAACACATTGAATGCTGGGATGTGTATGTCTCCCATTGCCATGGTGTCCCATACAACAAACATAATTAGAAGGCAGTGCGTGATATAGGGACACTTCTGCACAGTTGCAAAACTCTCGGGCACATATGGAGACTGTTTCCAAACTAGGAACAGGCCATTGCCCAGACACATCCATGGTTCTGACAACATTATAGAATACAGACATCACACAGGAGGAGGCCTGCACCCATCAGACAGATTGCCACAAGTAGACATGAGGCCCAGTATACATGTCTCTGACAGAGAGTCAAGGAAAGGTCAATCGTATACAGCACTAACAAGCCACCATGAAACCATCAATGCCAGTGCCAATGCATTTGCCCTGGCAGTGGCAGTCACATGGTCGCCTGCCAGTGCTACCATCTTTTTAACATCATTGTTTGTCATAGATAGGGATCACTATTGTCCATGAAGGTGGTCACAGAATCCACATTGGTATGGGCAATGATGCAACCCGTACAGTGGTCAGACATCGGAGACAGTCAGTATCCACTGACGGTAACACGCACAGGGAATGTGTTGTTGCACGTCAGCAATCTGTCTGTCCCTGGCTGCACCACAGTAACATCAGAATTCAGACAGATGATATCAAATGATATCAGATGATGTCCTGGCCTAGAGTCCTCCACTGGTATACATTCAAGTGGAATGTGGCCGACCATCACAGCAGTTAGGCTTTGTCCACAGAAGGCGGTGCCTTGGCCTCTGCCTATGTGCAGCAATCCATACACTGCATGTGTATCAGCTCCTTACCCATACAGGACCAGTTCTGGTGGGGTGCAGCAGTGCACGTCTTCCCTGGCGGTACCATCTCTGCAGCAGTCAAGACACTGTTTTTTGCCTTACATCTATTTCACTCATGCAGCCACCTGATCAATACACCAGCATTCATGCCTCTATCACATCCTGCTTGGGGGATGTGATAAAGGCATGAATTTTGTTTACTCTAGTTTTAGTTCTATTGACATTAAACATCTCCAGTCCATCTAAAATACTGCCATTCATATCCTAACGCACGCCCACAAATTTGACTATGTAACCCCCTTTCTATACATATAATAATAACCGCTTGAACGTCCCCCCGGCAGCTTCCTGGGCTAGATTAGAGAATAAAAGATGTTCAGCTTTCTTCTTTGTTTCTGCTGCCCTTAAGAACACCCCCAGATTTGCGCATTAAGTCCTTAGATAAGACCTTTAAGGTAGGTCTAAAGACATACCTATTTAGGCTGGCCTTCAGGGACGAACTAGGGGTAGTATGAAACCATGATGGCACCTGCCCTTCCTTCTACGTTTTCATTTGTTTTCTCTTTTCTATACCAACTGTAGTTCCTTTCTTTTATATTTGTAATTTTTGTTTGTAAACCGCTTCACTGCTTGTTCAAGAAGTGGTATATTAAAAGTTAATAAACCGTAAACAGTCTGGGCTCTTTTTCTTAGCACACAAACTCTGGAATACACTGCCACCTAATATTCAAATTGAACCTTCTTATAAGACGTTCAGAGGAGGGTTAAAAACCCATCCTTCTACTCTGGCTTTTGGTGTTTCCTGAATACACTTTTGTTGATGGCTCTTGAGTTAAGTACAATGCTATAAACCATCTGTAATTCCTCTTTTATTCCCTTGCCTGTCTCTGCATTTCTATTATCATTATGGAGTTGTTGTCCTTTTTTTCTCCACTGTATGTATTTGCATTCAAAAACTGCTTTGATATCTCTCATGCAAGGCAGTACAGTAATGGTCTAATGCTTGGCAGTTAAGATTTAATGTGAAGAGGTGCACTGTCATGCATTTGGGAAGCAGAATCCAAGGGAATTGTATGTGATAGGATGCAAGAGGTTGGTATGCATGGACCAGGAGAAGGACCTCGGAGTGATTGTTTCTGAGGATCTCAAGATGGTGAAATAGTGTGACAAGGCGGTGGCAAAAACCAGAAGGATGCTGGGCTGCATACAGAGAGAAATTACCAGCAGAAAGGATGAGATAATCATGCCGCTGTACAAGTCGCTGGTGAGGCCTCACTTGGAATATTGTGTTCAGTTTTGGAGTCCATATCTCACAAAGGATATAAAAAGACTGGAAATGGTTCAGAGGAAGGCGACCAAAATGATTTGGAGCCTGCATCAGAAGACGTATGAGAATAGACTTAAAAACCTAAATATGTATACTCTGGAGGAGAAGAGGGACAGGGAAATATGATTCAAATCTTTAAATGCTTAAAACAATATTAATGAACAAACAAATCTCTTCCAAAGACAGGAAGCTGTAAAACTAAAGGGCATAACATGAAGCTGCAAGGGGGTAAACTGAAAGGCAACATCAGGAAATACCTTTTACATAGAAACATGACAACAGAGAAAGACCACATGGCCTATCTAGTCTGTCCTTCCATATCAACCACTACCCTGAAAAGGTAGTGGATGCTTGGAATGCCCTCCCAATGGAAGTGGTGAGGGAAAATACAGTGATGGAATTCAAAATGGCATGGAACAGACACAATGGATCCCTTTATAGCAACAGGATTAAATCAAAATAAACATAACTCTCTCTTATGTCTCAATAAATAGGGTTGACCTACACGGAGCGGTGGGTACAACCCTAAACAGAGGCATGTGGAGGGGTGAACTGCACGAAGTGGCAGGTGCACTTACTCTTGCCGCCTTGCTGGGCGGATTGGATGGACCATGCTGGTCTTTATCTGCCGTCATATATACTATATTGGTTCATGGTTTCCCATAAAATATACACACCTACATTCATGAGACCACAATGCAGATCTCTTATTCACTGTTACCTCTGTCTGTGCTGCTCTTCACTGAATGTTGTACATATCCTCCTGCCTGCTTGCTAACCTACCTGTTTGTGCAGTTAGTATAGCCTTCCTCCCACACCATATTGAAGCATTGTCTAACACTCCCCATCTCTCTTCCCACATGTGCTTCTGCCATTTGCCAGTTCGTGCTGTGGAAGGTGCAACTTGTCAGACGGCTGCCTGGGTGAGAATGTTCACAGTCTTGGCAAGTGCATATATCAATATGATTTGCAAGGGATTGTGGGAAATGCAGTCCATTCACACAGACACAGCTGCTCACAATAATTAGTTACGCTTGAGTGTAAAGCCAATAAGATATTTATTTATGGGGTTATTTCTCCCAACACAGATATGCTTGGTAGCACATAAAACAGGATACTTGCTTTCAGTGTTAAACTTAGAAAAACAAAATCAGGAAAACAACAGTTGAACTTGTCAGGCAATCAAATCAAAAGAATAAAGACCTGGTTGGTAACAAACTGGTCTTTTCTGTAGGCTTTAGCTAATATTTTCTTAGCAGTGTTTCAAACAACAAGCAAAACCCACAAAGAAGGGAAAAAACTGTTCTTTTCAGGTTAACTTCTTATATCTTCACACATAGATTCAGAAGTGATTCCCTCAGAGCTCACAAGCAATTAGGTAAGGCTCAATTGCTAGCAGTTACCCAGCTGAAACCCCTTAGCTGGCTTGCTTTCTACTGCATGGCTCAAATCCTACTTCAGGAGCTTTTCTGAGTAGATTAAAGAACAAGTTTGTATTTCTTTGTGATGGTTGTTGTACTTTGTAACAGAAAATTACCAAAGGAGTTTAGACAGAGAGCAATCCATATATTCGCAGCCTGTATCTAAGACCGCTCCCCCTTCTTCAACAATCATGGGTTCAATATCATGGATTGGCACAGAGGAATTTCTCAATGTAGCACTCTCAGGAGAATACTTGTTTCCCTGCTGTCTTTCAAGGTTATAGCTAGGGCATAGATCAGTGTTCATACCTGAGCTTCCATTGCTGTTAGTTCCTCTCTAAATAGCCTGGCCAGTATGTAGTCCAGTTCTTATGTCCAGCCTTCCAATCCAGATCCCTGGACACTGGATCTCTCTTCACATACCTTCTGGCACGGGTCCTAGGGTCCCTTCCACGTGCAGCCGTCTCCCTCACAGGTACCGTCTGGAGATTCCTAGCCCTGCAGCACCATTCCTCTGGCTTTCCCCAGTCCAATGGTGTATGCTGGCCCTTGGAATGCCTTCCAGTATACGTACTGCTCTGGACTCCTTTAGACCTCCCAAAGGCTTTTCTCTTCTTTCTTCCAAAGGGTTTCTTGCCCTCTCTGTCCGTCCGGTTTGGCTTCTGCTTCTGATGATCCTCCAGATGATGAAGCTGTCCAAGATGATCAAGATCCTGAGGATGAGGATAATTCTCTGTAGAATAAACTCTACCTTTATTCTGCCTAGATGAGTGCTCCACCCTAGCACAGCACAGCTGTGCTGAATCAGGCCCTGCCCTTTGAGATGAGTGCTTGGGGATTACCTCATAGCCCTCTTGATTGAACACACGTTTCCCCACTTCAGCTCCTCTAATGGCTGTTGGAAACCTGGTGCATTCTGGGACTGGTAGTCTTTTATGGCAAAATTCTGTTTTCTTATTTCTACCAGAACTGACAGGTTGCTTGTTCAGAGTCACTTCACCTTTTTTATAGCTCCTTCCTGAGCTATGATAAGCTTCCTTATCACAAACTGCATTACTAGATCTGCCCCCAGCTCCAGGGCCACACTTTTAACTGCCTATTTATGAGTCCTCTCTGGCTATCTTGATATGTATATATTTACTTAGTTAGTTATTTTATCATTGTTAGTGTGCTTTTTTACCTTCTCTGTATTTTTGGATTGTAATCTGGTTCACCTCTCTTATTCCCAGTTGTCTGTCTCTGGTGTCTACTTTTCACTTCCTAATTGGTCCTCCCCCCCCCCCACCCCCCACACACAGCCACCCACCCCCCTGGCTAACAATCTCTCATAGCTGTTCTGGGCTCATTGCCATTATTACTCACAGGTGCACCCCAGTTCCCTGAGGTCTTTCTCCTGCCTTTCCTTCATAATTTTCACCTGATGTCTGCTCTCCTCTCGATTTCCTTTATTATGGCTCTACATCACGCTCTCTTCCTATTGTCGACACTTCTTAATCTTCTCTCCTCTTACCAACAGTTTCAAGCCCCCCTCCTTAGCATCCCCTCTCCACCATCCTTACTTCTCCCACTGTCTTCTCATCTACCCTATCATCAGCTCTTCAGCTTCACCATTTTCTCCCTCTCATTCAGATATCTCCTCTCTCTCTCTGCAACAACCTCAGCCTTACTATCGCTGTACTGTCTCCTCTCTATCCCACACTCTTCTGCTTCTTCTCCTCCTGTCATATGGAGATATCAATCCCAACCCTGGCTCCCCCCAGACTTTAGGCACATATCCCTCTACTTTCCCCCTCCTGTCTCCCTGTTTCTTGCATCTTGTGGAATTCACACTCCATCTCAAATAAACTTGCCTTCATTCATGAATTCTTTATCTCTAATGCCCTCCATTTTCTTGCTGTCAGTGAGACCTGGCTCCTTCCTGAGAACTCAGCTTCATTTACTGCCCTCTGCCATGGCGGCTACCGGTTCTCCCAAATGTCTCGCCCCACTAACCATGGTGGTGGTATTGGGTTTTTACTCACTCATTCCTGCCAATTGCAAACTCTCCTTCTGCTTCAGTCTGACTTCTTTTCTTCTTTCGAAGTCCACTCCATCTGCCTTTTTACTCCACTACCTCTCTGGATAGCTGTGGTTTATCAACCCCCTGACAAGTCCATTTCTACCTCTCTCACTGATTTGACTCATGGCTTTCCTTCTTTCTGGATTCATCTTCCCCTTCTTTATTCTCGGGGATTTTAACATTCATGTTGATAACCCCTATGCTTCTAAGACCCTTTCCCTCACCTCCTCATTTTACCCGCAGCTTTGCTCTATTGCCTCCACTCATCAGCATGGCCCCTGCCTCGATCTTGTCTTCTTCTCTGATTTTTTACCCTCAAACCTCTGTACCTCAGCTCTTCCCTCATCTGACCATCACCTGCTGAACTTCATGACCCCCTGCCTCAATCTCAGTCAGCCTCCTCCAACTTCTTTAGAAACCTTCATACTATCGACCCATCGACTCTCTCCACTACTGTCACTCCACTTCTCTCCTCCACTATTAAAGGGCCATTAAAGGATGTTTTTAATAGATACTTGGAGACAGGAGAAGTTCCACAGGATTGGAGAAAGGCTGATGTGGTACCTCTTCACAAAAGTGGCAGTAGGGAAGAAGTTACAAACTACAGGCCAGTAAGACTTACCTCAGTGGTGGGAAAAGTAATGGAGGCGCTCCTGAAAGAGCAAATAGTGGACTTCCTCAAAACTAATAGTTTACATGATCCGAGGCAACGGACGATTTTGCCAAACAAATCTAATTGAGTTCTTTGACTGGGTGATCAGAGAACTAGATAAATGGCATGCGATGGATATGATCTACCTAGATTTCAGCAAAGCCTTTGATACTGTTCCTAACAGGAGGCTTATCAATAAACTCAACAGCTTAGGGATGGGTTCCAAAGTGGTGTACTGGACCAGAAATTGGTTGACTGACAGACAACAGAAGGTGACGGTAAACAGAACTCACTCAGATGAAAGGAAGGTGATTAGCGGTGTGTCACAAGGTTCGGTCCTGGGACCGGTACTGTTCAATGTATTTGTGAGTGATATTGCTAAAGGACTGAATGGAAAAGTCTATCTTTTTGCAGATGACACAAAAATCTGCAACAGAGTGGACTCCCCTGAGGGAGTGGATAACATGAGGAAAGATTTACAAAAGCTGGAAGAATGGTCTAATGCTTGGCAGTTAAGATTTAATATGAAGAAGTGCACTGTTGTGCACTTGGGAAGCAGAAATCCAAGGGAATTGTATGTGATAGGGGGCGAGAGGTTGGTGTGCATGAACCAGGAGAAGGACCTCAGAGTGATTGTTTCTAAGGATGTCAAGATGGCGAAACAGTGTGACAAGGCGGTGGCAAAAGCCAGAAGAATGCTTGGTTGCATACAGAGAGGAATTACCAGCAGAAAGGAGGAGGTACTAATGCCACTATACAAGTCGCTGGTGAGGCCTCACTTGGAATATTGTGTTCAATTTTGGAGACCATATCTCGCAAAGGACATAAAAAGGCTGGAAACAGTTCAGAGGAAGGCGACCAAAATTATTTGGAGCCTACTTCAGAAGACATATGAGAAGAGATTTGAAGACCTAAATATGTACACTCTGGAGGAGAGGAGGGACAGGGGAGATATGATTCAAATCTTTAAATACTTAAAGAGTATTAATGAATAAACAAACTTCTTCCAAAGACAGGGACACTGTAAAACTAGAGGATATAACATGAAGCTGCAAGGAGATAAACTGAAAGGCAATGTCAGGAAATACATTTTCACTGAAAGGGTGGTGGATGCTTGGAATGCCCCCCGATGGAAGTGGTAGGGGCAAATAAAGTGACAGAATTCAAAATTACATGGGACAGACACAGTGAATCCCTTTATACCAACAGGATAAAATCAAAATAAACATAACTATCTCTTATAGCTCAGTAAATAGGGTGACCTACACAGAGCAGTGGGTACACACCTAAACAAAGGCATGGGGAGAGGCAATCTGCATGGAACAGCAAGTGCACCTACTCTTGCCGCCTTGCTGGCAGACTAGATGGACCATACTGGTCTTTATCTGCCATCATATACTATGTTACTATGTTACTATCTCATCTGAGTCTGTTGATGACTCAGTAGCTTCCTAGGACACTACACTCTCATTTGCTCTGGATTGTCGTGCTCCGCTCATGCCACGTCCTGTGTGACATACTGCACCCCAGCCCTGGTTGTCTTCAACTAGCCACTATCCACGTTCCTGTACCTGTGCTGCTGAGCACACTTGGCTCACATCCTGCATCCTTGAGGACTTTCTACACTACAAAAGCATGTTTGCCTCTTTCCAGTCAGCCATAGCATTCGCCAAATAGGACTATTATATCCACCTGACTAATTTTCTTGCCTCTGACCCTCACTGACTCGTTACAACTCTCAACTCTCTCCTCAAGGTGCCCCTCCTTCCTTCTCTGCCCAAAAACCAATGTATGGTGTCTGTGAGAGGTGCCTGGATCCTTTGTTTGGACAGTGTCTATCCAAATGGTGCTTGTCAACTGTCCATTAGAGCAATGTCAGCAGATGAAGGCCATGAATGGGCCTTACTGTCCAGTACCCAGTGGCTTATGTGTGAATTGCATCTGTCATGCCAAACCTCTGCTGTGAATTGTAATATATATCATGTGACCTTTGGAATGCCACACCATATATCCTATTGGGTTTGCTCAGGGCTGTACTCATAACTATTTTGTAGGTCTGCACAGGAGTCCGGCAATACAAAGGTGCATTGCTACTCTCCTCATATCAACATGCCTATTCTTTCATATCAATCCAAACAAGATCAAGGAATGAATGTGGACATGATGCAGACATGTCTCCTCCAAAACACTGCCTGGTACAATAAAACACATACAATGTGAGCCTTCTGCGTTAGTGCTTTGGGGGGGGGGGGGGCAGTCATTCAACCATGAAGTGTAGCACATATGGACAAATTGACCACCAGGATAGAGTGTTGACTTGGATCACATCTGACCCCATGTGTGACGCATCTGTGGGCATTCAGTAAAAAGCAAACCCCGTCTATATAATGCTACACAGATCACACTATGGGGCTGATGCCATGCCATGTCTCCACATGGGCACATCTACTGAGAGTTGTTTCCCAGAGGCTGGGTCACTATACAACATTCAGTCATGTGCATCAACCATGTGTTGACATATCTCAGAAATCTCACTACCGCCATCTCCCTAAACATGATGTCTGCTTATGTAACAATTGTCTGATCTTGTGTTTCTTCTGACATCTCCCCAGTTATCCATCAAAATTTGGTGGATATGCAAGGCTGCATATCTTTATTTATTTATTTTATTCTCTTATATACCGCGCTATTCTGCATCAGTGCGGTTTACATTGAACAAACTGAAATTACATTAAACAGGGCATTATAACTTGGAGATAACTATTTTACAGGGAACATGGGCTATGGAGGGTTAAGTGGCTTGCCCAAGACCACAAGGAGCACCTGTGGGACTAGAAACCCCAGTCCTTCCTGCTCAAGGTTGCTGTCCTCTAGTGGAATTTGAACCCCTGACCTTCTGGCCTGAAGTACTTTGCCCCAACCACTAGGCCACTCCTCCACTATCCTCCACTATATCTCACTCAGATCTGCATTTGAAGCAATGTCCACCTCCATAACAGGTGCCACTGACCGACTCATTGCAACAATTGGAGACAACAACCCCAACAAACACCAACATCAGGGACAAGCTCTACTGGCACTGCAGGAGTTTCAGGCAGAACACCAAGGAGGGGACGGGGATGGGGATGGGGATGGGGATGGGAATGTCCTCCCAAATGATGATAGACTTGTTCAGAGGGGCATGCTTTGCATGTAGGTCACTGTCCGTACAGCAATGTATGTATTTCTTTCACTAGGTTATAGATATGGTTGTTTTGCTACATATGTGCAGGTCTCATTCCATGGTCTTTTGTTGTGGGAACTGTGATCTAAACCCAGGGCCTATATGTACTCTGCACCCTATGTCTACACAGGTGATGTGTGTAAACCAGCTGTGCCCTTGGCAGCAATATGTCAGGATCTACATATTATTCCCCCTTTAATCATGGTTTAGACATCTGACACACAGACCAGTTCCCTTATTCAATTGCCCTTGATGGATCTCATATGTCTTTGTTAGTTCAACATGGGAGGGTACCTCTTGTTAGTGTGACAGCTGCAACTGTGGTATTGTGATACATGAGCTAGTCGACCTGTGTGCTACAAAACACTGCCTGTGTATTCTGGTGACATAGTAGTATGTGTGTGCATGTATGCCTTTGGCGTGTGCTGCCAATGTGTGGCATGGTCACACATCTCTATCAGGTGATGTTCTGCCCATTTCCGCCTAGCAGAACCTTTGCTAAGATCCCAGCACTGCTAGTCTCCCATTGAGCAAATGTGGACAACATATGTTTTTGCATTCACCACCATCTGGAAACATAGGTTTAGACACCATCCCGGTCCCCTCCAGCCCTTTCACTGAGGGATATACATACCATAGTGTTGAGACAGCTGTAGTCACCCTAATGCCCACACTTGCAGTTGTTGATAGTGGTTGCCACTACATCCATTCAGTACTTGTTTATGCATACAAGATTTTCAGCTCCCATGCCCTGCTATCCACCCATGTGTACAGGAACTCCAGTTCACATTATGTACCAAGACTTCACAAAACTCTGGTCATGCCTGCTGAGACACACCATCCAGCCTTAGGATCCACACATGCTCCAATGGTGGCCATACAATCAGTGATCATCTTGTGACCCTGCTGGACATACTCTCAGGGCACTTCAGTTAGTGACTACACATGCACCTCCAAGGGTGTGTCAGTGATGCACCCACACAATTTTGATGCTGACATGCACAAATCCTCTCACTGTGTCTAATATGAGCTCTCCAAAGGTACTAGGGAACAATGAAAAGGAGTCAAACCCTCTATATGTGGAACTAGTCTTTATTTTTAAAAAAACCTACACTGATAGTGTTTCGGCACTGTGAGCCTTTATAAGGGGGTATGTATCCAGACCTCCAGCAGAACAAAAACAAATATAAGTCAAAATATGTAAAAATCTGCACATATACATTATACCTTAAAATCAAAGGGGTAGAACATATATATATAGGGGTATGTTTACTAAACTGCAGTAATCGTAAATAACGCGCATTATGTAACGTTAATGATCGTAAGCGCATCATAACGTGCATTATGACGCGTTTACAATCATTAACGTTACATAACGCGCGTTAACCGTAGTTAACGATTGTAAACTCCCGCGGCGCGGTAAAACACCGCAGAAGGTGGAGAGAGGGCAGAGAGAAGGGGTCAATGGGTGGAGAGTGGGCAGGGAGAGGCTCCCTTCACACTAATGCGCTGATCTGAAGAGCTCAATTCCAACGCGAATGAAAACCTGCCGTTAAATGCACATTACAGGGGAGAGAAACCATTTCAGTGTCAGCAATGTACAGCCCAGGCAGGGAAACCTAAAAAAAGTGATACGTGTGATACATGTGCACAGAACAAAAGGGCACATAAACACTGAAAATGACCCCAACAAACTGGAAAACGACCATAACCAAGCTGGCCAATAGTGGTAGCAATGAGAAACATCAACCCCTCCCCCCCCCTGAGTAAGCTCCATAGAACAGATATAAATCGTGGAAGGGTCTATACTCCGCCCCCATACAAGGTGAATGAGCCCACAGTGATATAGCGCTGCTCAGGTTTTTCCCCACCATCGGACAGGGTTCGTATGGCGTGCACATGTCCCGCAACATCAGGGCGGGCATGTCGGAACGGCAACTGGACAGATGCTGGAGAAGGGGATACAGAGGGCCGCAGGCGGCACATGCTGTGGTGGAGCTGGGCCACAGTGCAGACTAGGGCGATTCCTAGGTGGCCCATATGAATGCTGAAGCAGCAGAGCAGCCAGACAGCAACTGCTGAAGGCCTAACATGGGTACGACTGTGTTTCCCACAGTGTCACAGGGTATAGTACCCAGCAGCTACCCCCAAGTGCACGGAACATTGGCAGGCGGTGCTGGGGGGAAGCGTGGACACCTATGCAGGCACCCCTACTCCAGAACCCGCACCATAGGCAGCCGCCTACCTGCACACTGGATGGCCTGAGACTGCGCACCACCAGCACCACCAGCAGAAGGGCATGTCAGCATGGTGGCTGAGGGATACTGGTGGTGGAGGGGGCAGTGGCAGCTGCCCAGAGCAGACCGTGGCCTAGCCCTGTGTAGGTGGGTGCGTTGTACTGCAACAGACAGGCCCTGTCTGACGAACAGTCATGGTATCACCAAGGAATGTAATGACTCTGTGACAACAAGCAGAGGGTCACAGGTTCAAGTCCCAGCTGTGGTTCCTGCCAACCCAGTCCCCGCATTTTACCCACTACTACAACGTGCTAATACAGACAGCACCTTTATTGCAGATGACGTAAAAATGCCCAAAACACCTACAGTTTACCCTACAGAGCACAGACACCATAAACATGCACATTACCTAGAGCAGAGCCTCCCAAATGCAGTCCTGGAGGGCCAAACACCATTCCGGTTCCAAGCTGCCTCTGATAAAGATGCCTGTGCTGCATTTCTATGCGCCACCCCCATGGTATGCAGATGTATCTCATGCATATTCATGAGGGACAGCATGAAAACCCGAACAGTGTTTGGCACCGCAGGACTGGAGTTGGGAACCTCTGCCGTAAAGCAGCAGCCAACAGGGGCAGACACACCCACACCCACAGGCCCCATTATCCAAAGCCTCCTGGAGAGGCAGGACTTTGGGCTCTGCATGCATCTCCCAATACTAGCACTTGCATACCTTAGTAATGGTACACATCTATCAAAAGGTTGCTATGAGTACTGGCAGATAGCAATTCCTAGGTTAAGTACACTGTTCTGAGTGAGCTGCATCATAGCAACCTTTCTGATGTCTGTGGAGTGTGCTAAAGGTCTTGTGTCTGACAGTGTTTACCAACCTGGGGAGTGACTCCTACAGTATTGCGTACCATAGCCATGCCTGCACCGTGCCCAGGACTGGTGTGGTGGCCTGGGCTGCCCAACACCTCTATAGTTGCACAATGCTGGCACAGGTGTGGGGAGTGTGTGTCTGTCTATCCGGTGTGTGGTGGCTGCCAACACCCTCCACAGCCCACACTGCTAGCACTGTTGCCAGTATTGGCCTGCCAATGTGCATAAGGAGGAGCAAGGTACCGTGGGAATAGCCTGGATAGGGTGGCATGGCCTGGATGCATCTGCACACGGCATAGGGCAATGGCTCGGACATTGTAGTGCCTGGCCACCACCTGCACGGACAGGGTAGCCATTGCATGTCCTGCTGGGAGGTCACTCTCACCCTGACTGAGCAGTGACCATGGTATGGCTAGGTTCCCCCATAGTGTTATATAGCATTTTTCTCATATGATATATATGGGTTTCTTTTTGGGGCCCAATCACTGACTTATCTGCTTGGTGTGTATGCTGACATCCCCGTTCTGGGTACGTGCATCTCCTCCAGGACCATGCACTATGGACTAGCTGTTGGACTGTCTGCAGCTAGTATGTGTCTTGCTGGAATACCTTGCAGGGTGCAGCGGCTGGAGGCTTGTTGCTGGAGAATGTCAGATAATGGTGGGGGGGCAGCTAAGCATTTCCGGGCCTGCCATCTGTCTGCTATTACGTTAAGGATGTGTACCACTCTGTCTGTTCCCCAGCGGGACTGGGGTTGCTGGTCCTCTCTACTGCTGCCATTGTGGGGAGGTCGACTGTGGATCTATTGGTGGGTGATCCTGTTTCCCATCCTGAGCCCCAGAGGGTGGGTTGTGTGGTGGTACATAATCTGCCTATGGGTCCATACCCCCCCCCTTCACCTATAGCAGGTAACCATGGCACCAACACAGGATATGCACTATTCTGGGGGCAGCATCGCCCATAGGGACTAGACATGACCGAGACATACAGCAGGACACAGATGTATCCTAGGTATGTCTAACGGAACTACCTATCACACACTGATGGGGACCTGCAGCATGGCGTATTTCAGCCATGAAAGGTGCTGTGGTCCTGGTGTTGGGCACCCCACCTCAACCTCAGGGTGTGCACAGTACCCACACAATGTGACTGTCTGTGGCTACTCTGTGGCAGTGCCACACATGGTCTGTTCCCCCTACCAGGCCGAGGTGCTGTGGGGGTGCATACCCAATCTTGTGCCCATCTCTCGACTGCTGATTTGCATGTGCAGTGCATCATGGGTACGGGTGGGTTAACCCTATCCTGGTAACCACAGCAGACAGTTTGTGTGGTCATGTGCAGTCCTTCTGCAGCCAGCCAGGGCTTTGTTCACAGCCTTAGAAGGTGTCCCATAGGGGACATTATAGGGTGCCTTGGTGGACAGTACACTTTATAATGTGCCCTATGGAGTGCCTTATGCGGCATCTTAGGTTATGCCACCGTGAGGGTGTGTTTGCTGGCAGCACTAATTAAAATACACGTCAAATGCCTCAACAATCACTACTTAAATGTAAAGGGTGCTGCCTCAGCCAGCCTTATACATTAGGCCCACTGGGGAATCGAACCCATGACCCCTGTACCATCAGTCAGTGTTTTAACCATTGTGCTACAGCTCAGTTGCTGTGCTTGTATGCCTGTGCGCCTTCTTAAGATTAACGCGCGGTAACGTGCCCTGTAGCGCTCGTTCATTTATGGCGCCTTGTAACTCACATTCTCGGAAACGATGTACCGCCCATGTCCTTATTTGGGGTTTCTGTCTCTACCGCGGCTCCTAACGCGAATCGCATTAACGCAGTTTAGTAAACATACCCCATAGTGTTGCTCCTAGTGACTAAAGACAACTAAAAACACTTAGAATTAATAATAGGCTAAAATAATACAAATCTAATAAAGGACAATAAGATAATTAGCAAAATTTTGGTACATAAATAACTGAGTAGGTGGATGGCTATTTAAGCATAAAGAAAATAATTTGTATCTTGTTAATTACTAAATGAAACAAAACAGAACCAGGGAGGGAAAAGGAAGATGGGCAAAAACATAAAAATAAATATTGATTGACTGTCTTCCATTTCAAAGAGGTATGGTAATGCAAACTTGTGGCTGTGCTAAAAATGGCATCACTAGAAATGCAGGAAATGCAATGGATTAACGGTTGCATATAATGCCCATTATGAATTTTATCAGCTTAGAGGTAAAAATATTTCAACACCATAAGACACAGGACAATCAAAGAGCAGGCAAGTAGAAGTGTCAAGCTGCATAAAGGAAGAGAGAAGGAGAGAGAACCAAAATAGTTGATGTTGTTCCTTACCAAATTCAGGCAGCTGTAAGCTCAGATTAGAAGGTCTGTGCTGTGCAGGCCAGGTTTTTAAAGGTCAGAATCTGGCGCCAAAATGTGAAACCAAAGAGAACATAGACTTTTGCAGACTTATTAAAACTTGCAGCAAAACTATCCCAGTGAAAAGGAAAACTTTTTGCCTTCTGTTCTCAAACAATTAAAAAATTCTATTATGCTGCAATAGTGGCTCGACACAGCGTCCTAAAGACCTCCATATCTTATCCTTCCAAAGTGACATTGTGAATGTACATGTATGTTGGTATGTGCATGTGTAAAAATCAAACTAATGGACTGAAAACAAATAAAAAAAACAAAGGTGCATATAGTGTATCTTTATCCACCATAGGTTTTTAGTAGTTCTTTCAGCTTGCATGAGTGAACCTTAACTTCCACGTGCAAGTAAACTTCCTCAAGAGTCAGATAAGTGTTTTTAAATAACATTATATTGTATCAATTTTTCACTACAATACATTACTTAAATCCGATTCTTTCCTTCAAAATAGTTTTCTTCTCATTCAGGTTTTATCAACTTTCTGGACTCCAGACAAGTATTTCTATCTATTGTTTCAACAGGAATAGCAAATAAAGTAACTTTTGAGTGCCCAAAGTTCTCTAGTTGCAAAGGGCTGTGTGTGATGTTTTTCTAAAGAAAACAGACTACAGGTGAGGGTGCAATGTGGAATTTGTGTGTAAGCTTAGCTCACTTCTTGATACTTGCACAGTCCTGATCCATACCAGGTCTTGCAACACACAGTGATCTTCTTCTTCTTCTTCCCCTTCACACGTAGTGTCCTATTACACTAGTCTATAAACACTGTTCCTCACAGGCGACTTATAAACAAACTGAGCACCCTAGGGATGGACCCTAAAGTTACTGCTTGGGTTAGAAATTGGTTGGGTGAGAGGCGACAAAGAGTACAGGTAAATGGAGCTCACTCTGAGGAGAAGGATGTTATCAGTGGTGTGCCCCAGGGATCTGTCCTTGGTCCGATTCTTTCTAACATCTTTGTTAGTGATATAACGGAAGGGCAGTTTTGCCTCAGCCGCGAAGACGGCGGTGTTCTGTTTTGTTCGCCTACTTAAATGGAAATTTAGGAAGCACTTGACACAGGGGTTCTTTTCCCGAAACATGCACGTCGTGCTGTTCATTTTTCTGAAGAGGAGCGATTGTTGCGACGATATCAAAGAAAAAATTGAGATAAGTGACTGATAATCTTTTTTAAAGCACTGAATTGATACAACAGGTTAAGGACCTTTAAAAATAAAAGAAGCTAGCAGTCTGGTGGGGGATTGTGATCACTCACATCCCTCCTACGGCTCAGCTCCGACAAAAAGTATAAAATTATATAAAAATTATTGTTTGTTTGTTTCATAGGGGCTCATACTTTAAGTGATTCTTATATATTACTATGCTATATTTTATTGACATTCCCTTCATTTTCAATTCTTAATTTATACTTTATTGGTGGTGTACATCTTTCTGTGGTGGGGAAAAGGATCCTAAGTGAAAAATTCCGACAATATGTGGAAAGGCATTTAAACTAAAGAAAGGGGTGTCAGCTAGAAGAAAACAAGTCCAGGATGTCACCCAAATCAAAATCATAACAGCAATGTTGAAAACAGAGGCAGCATCTTAACTCACATATTAATAATAGTAGGGGAAAAGGAGTAAGGGATAAAAACCAGGCAAAGTACAAGCAAGCCAACTAAATATTTCCGTAAAGCAATGAATGCTCATAGCCTAGGCTACAAAGTTCTTTACCTAGAAGTCCTGATGATAGAAATGCACTTGGACAATGTGGCCATTAGAAAACATAGTTCATTGAATCTCATGAATATCTCTATACCTAGCTATACTCTATTTAGGAGGGATAGACAGGGCAGAAAGGAAGAGGAGTAGCCCTCTATGTAAAAAAACAAAACAAAAAAAATATTAAAGCAGCTGAAATGCAGGGGACATGGGGAAAAGAAGAAGCACTCTGGATCATTTTGGAAAAGGGAGTTGGCCCTACCATCCACACTGGTATAGTCTACAGACCTCCAACTCAAACAGAAGAAATGGACAGAGATTTGATCAATGATATTGCAAAGGTGCTAATGAAAGGAAAAATGATGATACCGGGTGATTTTAATCTACCAGATGTGGATTGGGGTATCCCGCCTGCAAATGTGGAAAGAAGTAGAAAGATCATGGATGCCTTATAAGAGGCATTGCTCAGACAATAAGTTAGAGAACCCACCATGGAAGAGCTGACGTTGGATCTAGTAGTACTCACCAATGGCGATAGCATATCTAAAGTCCGTGTGCATGCCCATTTGAGCAGCAATGATCACCATACAGTGTGGTTCGAGGTAAAAGCTAATGCAGAGTCCAATCACAGCAAACTTAAAGTCCTAGGACCTGATTTTGATCTGGCGCATAGCCCTCCCTCCTCCAGCCTAATCTGGATTTTCCATGCCGAGGTCATATGCGGCCCCAGCATTGAAAATCTGGGCATTGCCGCAAAGCTAGGAGGCCACAGGAGCTACCTGTGTAGGTGCCTTTGAAAATTCCCCGTTATGGCATTTACATGGGTAACTAGGGCAGCTACCCTGGGCCCCTGGATTTTAAGGATGCTGAATTCAGAAAAATCGGAAAGAATCTGAAGGAGGAACTGGCAGGGTGGGAGTTAATAAGGGACATGGAAAGGCAGTAGGCTAAACTGAAAAAGGCTGTAGAAAGGACAACAGATCTATATGTAAGGAAAATATATATAAAGAAAAGGAAAAGGAAACTGATATGGTTTTCCAAAGAAGTGACTGCAAAAATAAAGAAAAATGAGGCAATGTTCACAAAATTCAGACAATCACAAAAAGAGGAAAACAGAAAAGAACACTAGATAATGCTGAAAAAGGCAAAGAGAGAAACAGGATGGTAAAATCACACACAGTTGAAAAAATGGCTAAAGATTTGAAGCAAGGTGAAAAGAATGCATTTTAGGTATATTGGGGAGAAGAGGAAAGCCAGATGTGAAATTGTAAGACTCAAAGGTGCTGGGGACCAATTTGAAGAAAATGATAGGGAAAAGTAGAAGCAATAAATATATATTTCTATTCCGTGTTCACAAAAGAAAATCCTGGTGAAGGACCATGCATGAATGATAAAAGTACTAATGGGAACGGAATAGATCCACACGATTCACAGAGAAAGGTGTTTATGAATAGTTTGCAAAACTGAAAGTGGACAAAGCTATGGGACTGAGTGAGATACATCCCAGTATGCTGAGAGAGCTCAGAGAGATTCTGGCAGGACCTTTAAAGGATGTGTTTAATAGATTCTTGGAGATGGGGGAGGTTCAAGCATTGTGGAACCTGTGTCCCTTGGGGAAACTGCTAGGTACGTATGACCTAGATTGGCCACTGTTGGAAACAGAATACTGGGCTTGTTGGACCTTGGTCTGACCCAGTATGGCATATCTTATGTTCTTATGTTCTTAATGGAAAAGGGCAGATGTGGTTCCCGTGAATAAAAGAGATAGAAGAAAAGAGGTGGCAAGCTACAGGCCGGTAAGCCTTACCTCAATGGTGGGAAAAATAATGGAGGCGCTGGTGAAAGAAAGAATAGTGGAATTTCTGGAATCTGGTAGATTGCAGGATTTGAGAAAATGTGATTTTAGCAAAGGAAGATCATGCCAAAAACAGTCTGATTGATTTATTTGACTGGGTGACCAGAGAACTGGATCAAGACAAGTAATGGATGTGATCTACTTGGATTTCAGCAAAGCCTTTGATACTGTTTCTCATAGGAGTCTAATGAGTAAAGTGAGTAGCCTGGGGATGGATCAAATGGATCAGAAATTGGTTGACTGATAGAAGACAGAGGGAGGTGGTAAATGAATTCATTCAGAAGAAACAAAGGTAAGTAGTGGACTGCCTTAGGGATTGGTCCTGGTCCTGGGACTGGTACTGTTCAATATCTACGCGCCATTGACACATGTAAATCACATATTTTCAGTGACTTATGTGCACGGATGGGCCTTTATACACATAATTTAGCCAGCCACTATTCTATAAGTACTGTACATGTGTCAGGCCAATAGTGTGTACTTTCACTGTGGGCATGCACAGGGGTGGAGCCCGGAAAGAGCACAAATCCTCTTTTCCTTGAACTTTTCATTTATATTTGTACTCTTTACTTGATATACCAGCATTTGTGAGTGCACCATGGCAGTTTACAATAAAAGCAATAGTTGCAGTTAGAAGGAAAAAGACTAAAGGGGTTACTGTAGAAGTCCTATTCGTATTTTGGGTGTCTGAAAATAGATATGCAGGCATCCATTTCACAAGGACGTCCCTGGAGCCATTTTAGAAACCAGGTATACGGATGCCCTTATCATGAGGACATCCAAGTAGAATGGGGACAAGCCAGAGGAGTGGCCTGGGCGGAGCAACAAAGATTCCAGAATAGCAGAAGCATGTCTGGCCCTGTCTGTACCACCTCCTGAGCACGAATAAGGAGCAAAAAGTGCTTGTTTCATGGTGGCAATGCTACCAGGGAGGAAGAGCACAGTGCGCTGTCATTGTTGCTCTCCATATTTCCTGGGCAAAGAAACCCGAATGTACATAGAAACCCCAAAGAGATTACTAACCCACCAGCACACATATGAGTGCAGTGTCACTGAACATGGATGTCCCCATTTTGGAAAATGCCAGCCGAGATGTCCAGGAAGCCGTTTTAGCAGCCGTCCATTTGAGGATGTCTATGTTTCTAAAATCATGATGAAATGTAAACATCTCTAGGGATTCCTCAGATGTTTTTCCCTGGATATCCCAGATTGAACCTGAACGTCCTGTCTAAAATCCCACTGCAGAGGGACAGAAACCGACAAAAAGACAAGAACAGTCAAAAGAGAAAGGATGTAATATCAAATTGTCTAGGCAACGCTGGGTAGCTCCAATAGTATTTTATAAAATACATGCCTACATGTTTTTATAAAATAGGCATCTTCAAAAGTGCTTTAATTAGGTGCTCCCTTAGAAAATTACCTTACACATGCGAGACTTAGCACACAATATGCATCAAGCCACCGTATTAAATGTTAGCGAGGCGATCGGCTAACAGCACCCACTAATTCTTGAATTAACTACTTAGCAATCTGAGATTTGAGCTAGATCATAGAAGATTCTATCGTCTTTTCTATAAACTATTCCTGGAAATGTTGAGAGTATATTCATTGTGATTTATTAAGTTTGCTCTCCTGTAGAAGCCTTTGTGTTGACATACGCCGAGGGTCATGCCCTCAGTCACAATCCTTTCTTAAGGCACTATTTATATGAAGCGAGTGGAAGCCGTTCACACGTTATAGGATAGCCATCTAAACTGCACCCAGCAAGAGAGGATAACTGTGCTAAGCTACTCAAGGTACAGCTGTCATGTTTCCCTGGACAGCAGTAGACTAAAAATAGCAGCCCGGGTCTATAAACTCAATCCCTACTATCCTGAATCAATTCTTTGTATCTTTAGTTTTTATTTTGGTAGAGGGTGCAGCTGCATCAGACCTTTGGTTTCGTTAATATGTTCCACCTTCTAAATGAGAAATAGAGCGCAAGGTGCGGTGCTGTGATGGGACAGTAACTCCTGTCAAGGATGCTACAGAGAGGTTAGGACAGCATTTTTGGCAGCTCCCTTATTAACAGTACTGAGCAGGCCAATTACCGTCATGAAACACAAAGCTTTATAGCCCATCAAATACATTTGTATACTAATGACTGCTGTTGCATTTAGTAAGACAATCCCTGATGTTTAAACAACTCCTCTATTAAAATTCTTTGTAAATGAAATGTTTTGCTTTCAAGAGAGGCAGATGTCTTTCGGAACCTCCTGTATTCACTTTCTACACACTGTTCAAACACTGCACAATATGGACTGTAGAGCAGTGAAAGGTTTGAGCAGATTATATGATGTAATGTTTGAAACAGTTGCCTGGGTAATGGACAGAAAACAAGGTTCCCAAAGAAGCCTTACAGTACATGCAATACCAGCCGCTTCTGCTCCTGCGACCAAGAACTTCATCTCTCTTCACTGATGGAAGATTCATTTTCTCCACACAGCCTCTGACCAGTATAGCGGATGGTGGCATTTGAAGGAATTCCCAGGGTCAGTAACATGATAAGAATATACTATTATCAAGTCATAAAGATAATTCTTTTGCAATTATGGCAGAGTTTAAAATGACATTAATGAAAAGCAAAAATAATGGATGCACAGTTTTCCTTTTGGACTATTCATACTGAGCTGTCTCAGGAAAATGAAAAACACTGAGAAGATACATGAACAAATTCTATAGCATGAGCCTCTATCAATCATCATCCTCAGCTCTGCTCATCTGAAATATGAGGGTCGGAGGTCTTCAGCTCCAGAGGGGGTGTGGCTTCCACATAGCCCTTGCCTGAATAAGAAAATCAGATTATCCTTTAAACTTTTGCACATTCCTCATCTTGGATAGAGCGCATTGATATATACGTGCCATAGGCATATGGGAAAATACTGTATACAGTCCTGGCACACTCATCCAGCCCCGCAAGAGAAGGACAGCTTCTGGGAGGGCATGGTGATACACAGGTTACTAATGCATGCTGAAGAATAACAAGGACTGATGTTTGAGAAGCTTTTCAAAAAGTCTGATTATTATTACAGGCAACAGTTTCTTGTGTTATGTTTGTTAAATATTATATATATATGAATTTTATACATTAGCATGGACAAATAATGAAAATAGTAACTGTGCACACCCCAATAAAATAGCACATGGATTGCACTGGAAGCCTTGCAGAGAGAGAGGGGGAGCTAACGGTGTATTCTCTCGAACAATGAATGCAGGACATGCAAATCTTTCTCATACATATTCATTGTGGGAATCCTGGAAAGACGACTGGCCTTGGTGTACCCCGAGGACTGGGTTGAGAAGCACTGTTTGAGAGAATACATCATTAGCTCCCGCTCTCTCTTTGTACTGCTCTATAACAGGGGTTCTGAACCCAGACCTCGGGACTCACCTAGGCAGTTAGGATTTTCAGCATAACCACAATGAATACCAGTCCAACAACAAAGCAAACAAACCACGTGAAAGGATAACCACAAACCAGTCCAGAGCATGGTATTGGATTAAATAGGAGTCCTTTGTTAATTATTTCTCAGTCCTGGGGTACACGAAGCCTAGGTGTGTCCTGAGGACTGGGTTGAGAACCTCAACACTAGAAGAAAGCAGGGAGAGGAGAAACATGAAGCAAACATTCAAATATCTAGTAGGCTTCAATCAGGTTTCAATCAATCAAGGAAGCAGTTTTTCGTATTCCATTAAAATCGACAGTTAATATCTTAGGATACCATTGAATAACCACCTCACATTCGTTCGCAAAGTTTCATCTCTGGTGAAAAAAATCTGTTTGTCCTCCTGGTAGCATCGCCACCATGAAACAAGCACTTTTTGCTCCTTATTCGTGCTGAGGAGGTGGTACAGACAGGGCCAGACATGCTTCTGCTATTCTGGAATCTTTGTTGCTCTGCCCAGGCCACTCCTCTGGCTTGTCCCCATTCTACTTGGATGTCCTCATGATAGAGGCATCCATATACTTGGTTTCTAAAATGGCTCCAGGGACGTCCTTGTGAAATGGATGCCTGCATATCTATTTTCAGACACCCAAAATACGAATAGGGCTTCTACAGTAAACCCTTTAGTCTTTTTCCTTCTAACCGCAGCTATTGCTTTTATTGTAAACTGCCACGGTGCACCTACAAATGCTGGTATATCAAGTAGAGAGTACAAATACAAATGAAAAGTTCAAGGAAAAAGGATTTGTGCTCTCTCCGGGCTCTGCCCCTGTGCATTCCCACAGTGAAAGTACACACTATTGTCCTGACGCATGTACTTATAGAATAGTGGCTGGCTAAATTATGTGTGGAAAGGCCCATCCGTGCACATAAGTCACTGAAAATATGTGATTTACGTGTGTCGATGGCACGTAGTTTTGTCTGGTCCCTTATAAAATAACCTCCTTAGTGCTTGCTAATTGTCGCATTAGCTAACAGACATTTGACGAGGGTGGCCTGTTGATGATGTGGAGGCATGTGGGGACATATGAGCAATTACTTGTGGGGCCTCATTTGCATAAATCCGTAGCAGCTGAAAAGAGGAGCTGAAAAGCAGAGCCAACTGCAAAAAACACAAGTCACTCAGTGATTGGATCAGTCATGAACATGGACTGGGAAGCTAAATGGGAGGGGGGACTGTACAGGGATTGCATCTTACACTTAACATGTATCTGATTTTCAACGTGGTCATGTATTCATTGAGTGGTGCTCGGATCTGTGCCAAAGTGTTCTCTGAATAAGTGGGTCTTTAATTGTTTTCGAAATGAGGAGACAACCTTGTTGTTCCAGATTTTGGTTGGGAAAGAGATCCATAGGGACAGGGCATAGAGGTCACATGCATGGGTACATGTTTGGAGATTGTACTTTGTCCTTGCATGTGGTACAGTCAGAACATTGTTAGTGATCTGCCTTGTTGGTTTTCCAGAGTTCGGTTGTGGTAGTAGGGTGTGAAGATGCAATGTTTGTTGTTGGTGTAGTGCTTTGTGAATCAGTATTAAGGTTTTGTACTTGATCCAAGCTTCCAATGAGAGGATGTGGATATGCTTCAGCACTGAGGTGATCAGGTCAAATTTCTTCACCCTTTGAATGATCCTGGCTGTTGTGTAAAGGGCTGTCCAGAGTGGGTTGAGAGTGGAGAGTAGAAGTCCTTGCTATATCGCATTACAGTATTCCAGGTGGGGGGGTGTCATTGCTTGTAGAACTAATCTGAAGTCCTGGGGGTCTAGGAATGGTCTGAGGCCCTGTATCATCTTGGTTTTGAAGAATATTGTCCTTGCAGTTTTTGCAATCTGTTGCTTGAATGATAGAGTTTGGTTGAGAATGACTCCCAGGTACTTTATTTGTGTTTGAACTCTTATGTGGGTTGTTCCCAGGGTGAGGTGTGTTGGTGGGGTGAAGGTTTGATCCTTTGTAACAAATAATGCTTCTTTCTTCTTGAGGTCGATTGTGAGATTATTTTCTTGGAGCCATCTGGAGACGTTGTTGAAGCAGTGTAGTAACAGTGGGTTTACTGGATTTGTGGTGGTTATTGGTCCATATAGCATAATGTCATCTGCGTATATGTGAAAGTTGATGTTGTGTGACCGTATTATGGAGCAGAGTGGTTGTAAATAGATGTTAAAGAGCAGTGTCAATAGTGCAGAGCCTTGAGTCTGGCGGTATGTGATGGAGGTGGGGTGTTCGAATTAACTGATACCTGAAACCAATACATCTCAGAGAATACTAATACATCTCCTACTGGGGAAAGAGAACAAGTGGGACTGTCACATAAAAACTACGGGCCCAATTTTTGAAGGCACTAACATGGGTAACTTCCCTAGTTACCTGTGTAAATGCCATATCCGGGAGTTTTGAAGGGCACCTACACGGGTAGTGCCCTTCGAAAATCCCAGATATGTCCCTAACGCACCCAGATGCTATGCAGTTAGCATCAGGGTGTGTTAGGGGTGTACTGGGGCGGTGCAGGGGCGGAGGAAAGGGCTACCTGGGTAGCAGCAATTTTCGATGCTAGCCACTTAGCCCTCTGCGCCTTAAAGATAGGCAAAGTTTTTCCTTGCCTTTCTTTCAGGCACAGGGGCTAAGCGGGTAGCATCAAAGATCAGTGTTATCTGGCTAGCTCCTGTGGCTTCCAGTTGTGCAGCAAGACCCGGATTTTCAATGCTGGGGCCGCATATGACCCCGGCATTGAAAATCCGGGTTAGGCAGAAGGGGGGCGGGCTATGCGCCGACGCGGCACATAGCACCACCCAAATGAAAATCAAACCCTATATGAACAGAATACTCCAGATCGGTTACACATGCAAAACATAGACCATCAACAAACACAGAACAAGGGATCACAATTTAGAAATAGGAAAGCAATAATTAAACTGAGAGCCCCAAAAGCCAAACTTGGAATGTACAACAACATTGGAGAAATAAAACTATAAATTAATTTCCTCTTGTACTAAACAAAGGATTAGCGATGCACATTTCCCAGAGCTGACATATTCCAGTTAATAAATTAAAAATAAAATTGTTTTTTTCTACCTTTTTTTGTTTGGGCATTTTATTTTTCAGTTGCAATTGCCCCGGTCACTTTCTTTGTGTCTTCTGCTAACTATCCATTGTCTGCTGTCTATTTGTCCTTCTTCCTTTCTTCTAGTTTTTACCATTCTCTCTGCATCTGCCTCTAACATTGATCTTTCCATTTTTTTTTCCTCTATTTCTTTCTTTATTCCTTTTTCATCCACCCAAATTTCATCACTCCATCCTCATTGCCCACTTATCCCCCCAATACTCAGCCAATCATAGATTTTTCTTCCCGCCCACACAAAATATCTGTTCCTTTCTCCATCCTCACTTCCCCAGCTTCTTTCTTTCTCCTGCCAGTCCCAGCCCCACCATTTTCTGGTCCTCCCCCAGCATCAGCTCTCTTCTAGTTCCAGCACCTCCCAGCATCCACTCCCTTCCAGTCCCATTCATCCATCCCCCCACATCAGCCCATTTCCAGTCCTATCCCCGCAGTATCAGTCCTCCTCCAGTCCCTCACAGCATCTGTTCCCTTCCAGTCTGTCCCCACCTGCCAGCATTAGCCCATTTCTAGTTCTAACCCCCCAGTATTAGTCCTCCTCCAGTCCCTCCAGTCCTAGTCCCCCATTCCCCATCCTCAGGCCATTTCCAGTCCTAACCCCCAGTATCAATCCTCCTCTAGTTCCTTCCAGCATGAGCTCCCTTCCAGCCCCCAGCATCAGCCCATTTCTAGTCCTAACCCCCCAGTATCAGTCCTCCTCAAGTCCCCCCCAGCATCAGCTCCCTTCTTGTCCCAGTCTCCCATCCCCCAACATCAGTCCATTTCCAGTCCTGCCCCCCCCCCATTCCCATTTTAGCCCCCAACCCCCCTGTTTTACCACCCAGGAAAAAGATTTAGCTGTCAACATGGATAACACGTTGAAAACCTCTGCTCAGTGTGCAACCGTGGCCAAGAAAGCCAATAGAATTCTAGGAAGCACAAGGGAAAGAATGGAGAATAAAACAAAGAATATTATAATGCCAGGGGGCGGAGCTAGCCGTGGAGTAAGATGGAAGCCTAATGCTTCTCCTCTCTGAGAACCCTGGTTGAATTCACTACCAAACTTGGATCATAGTGTGTGGCTTCGTGTGCTCACCTGCAAGACTTGTGTGGGAACATGTCTGTGTCGAAACCGGTGAGGCTGGACTTTCAAGTTAGCACACCTGCAGGAGCAAAACGCTCTAAGCCGGAGCCACCTTCACCACAAAAAATGGCGTCTGCCCAAGAGCAGCCTGAAGGCCTCACGGAGCTGCTAACCGAGGTTCGAACTGTGAAGGAATTAGTGATGCAGAATGGCACCACGCTGGGCTCGGCTCAAGTGGACATGGCAGACCTGAAGTAGCAAGTGGCCACGTTTTCACTGCGTCTTGACAAAACTGAAAATGATATCACTGCGCATGATGAAAGACTTTGTGGTGTGGAGCAGAGTATGGCTAGAATTAAGCTATTGGAGCGAAGCTTGGAAGAAACAAACAATAGAGCTCGACATAATAATATTCGTATATTGGGCCTGCCGGAAGGTGTGGAGAGCGCAGACCCAGTTAAGTTTCTGGAATCCTTGTTGCCAAAATTGCTGCAGCTGCAACTTTCTTACCCATTGGAAATCGATCGGGCACACCGTGTTCCCTCGCATACGTCTATACCAGGGAAGTACCCACACTCATTGATATTGAGGGTGCTTCGCTATCAGCAAGCCGCTATGATTATGGCTGCAGCCAAGGCTCATTCGCCGGTAGCTCATGAGGGACATAAACTTATGTTCTTTCCGGACTTTTCTAAAGCTACAGTGGACAAAAGGAAGCAGTTGTTGGCGTTTCGTCCAAGGCTCCAGAGGTTACAGGCCCGCTATGGTATGTTCTACCCTGCACAGATGCGGATTACTTTGCACAATCAAACGCACTCGTTTGAGGATCCGAAGACGTTGAGAGACTTTATTGAGGACCAAGAAGCCTCATTGATGCATTGACTGACTTGTTTGTTTGCGTAGAAATGCTGAAGTAACGGCTAATGTTGCTCTGCTTTGTCACAGGTTCTAGCCGGGGCTATTCTTCCTAGCATGTGGATTTTGCTTTAGGTGGTGGCTTTAACATAATGTTTAGACAAATCTTGAGCAGCTAGTTCTTTGTTTGGGTGCTGTGTATTTTCCTCATTTATGGTAATGTTTTTCAGAAAGTTTTGGTGGGTGCGGATATGATGAAGAGGGGGAACATTTATTTTGGAGTGATTTTTGTGATAAGGCAGGCTGTCTATGGTTAATAATTTTACTTAACACACGAGGGTTACGTTAGTTATAACCTTAATGCTCAATATGTTGAATGGAATATTTGTTTTTTTGTCTTTTCCTTTGTATAGTACGGTCAGTGTATGGAGGATAGGGCAGTTAGGAACATACTGTATGTGGGGGGTTCTGGGGTTCCCTTTTCTACAGTTAGACTCACCCATATGTATTTTGGGGAGGTAACTACTTGCCCAAAATGGATGGTGTTCCTATGTCCTTGGAGGAGGGTCATTCAATTGGGTTGGGAGGGTGACCATTGGGGGTCTCTGTTGGTGTATAGATCTATATTGAGTTTGATTAATCATAGAGCAGGGAAGCTTAACTGTCTGTGCGTCTGGGCAAATGGGGGACAAACTTAAATTTATTTCTCTGAACATAAAGGGGGTAAATAATCCAATTAAGCGTACCAAAATTCTTGCATATTGCCAAAAAGAAAGGGCAGACGTAATTTATTTACAAGAAACACATTTGGACATTGCTGAATCTCGGAAGTTAAGTAATGGAAAGTTTCTTGCGGCGGCCTTTTCTCCTGCCCTGAAAAAACGAAACGGAGTGGCCATTTTGATACGCAGGTCGCGTAAGCCACGGATTTCTTGTGTGAGTTTGAATTTAGAAGGGCAGTGGGCTAAGTTGGATGTGCAGATTGGTCAGTGTACTTTTACATTATTAAATACATATGCTCCTAATACTGACGATCCAGAATTTTTTCAGCACATAGCCCAAGAAGTAGCGTCTGCTCCGCATTCGTTAATCCTTGGTGGGGACTTTAATCTTGTATTAGATCACTTGACTGATCGATATCCGTATCGGGTGCGTAGGGTCTCAAGAGCTCATAGTGTGTTGCAAGAATTGTGTAGACAGCAGTTTAATTGACATTTGGAGACTCCAGCATCCTTCTGAAAAGGATTACACCTTTTTTTCAGAACCGCATTCCGCACACTCGCGGATTGATTTTTTTCTTGTTAGCTAAATCTTTGGTTTCGAGCATTGTCCAGTCTAATATACACGCTACTCATGTGTCAGATCATGCAATGATATCATTTGAGCTAGAACTCTCTCCTAGCCCTTGTTCTCCTGCGCTTTGGTCTTTTGATAAAACCCTTCTGTCAGATCCTCTGTTTTGCGATAATATCTGTACTGTGATAAAGGAATACTTTCAGTTCAATGATCCATCAGCAACATCGGCTTGGGCCTGGTGGGAAGCCTTTAAGGCTTCGATTAGTGCAGCCACCACTAGTTATGCTATTAAGTTGGCTCAACAGCGGAAAGCGGAGACAGTTCAGCTAGATAACCAAATAAGAGTGGGCGAGCGTATTCTTATTAGCCGTAAGGATCCCTGGATATTACTTCGGTTGCAGCGGCTATGGTTTCAATACAATTCCCTTTTAACTACGGAAGCAAGTATAACTTTGTGGGCTCAGGTGGGTCGGTTTTATACTGAATCAAATAGGACAGGGAGACTATTGGCTCAAACTCTGAAGGGTAGGAAAAATGCAACTAAAATTGTAGCGGTAGTTGATGATACTTCTCAGTGTCTAGCGACACGGGATGAAGATATTGCAAAATGTTTTCGGCATTTTTACTCCAGTCTATGCTCATCTGAGGTCCCGATGGACAGGGGTATTTTTGCAAAATTGTTTCAGAAGCTGGAACATCCTACTCTTGCGGAGGAGGAGTTCCTGCAGTTAGAAGCTCCGTTATCCTGCGAGGCGATACGTCAAGTTCCTTATCGTCACTCCAGTCCAGTCCCTTTACTTCTGGGTTGCGCAACCCTTCCAGCAGCTTGGAGGCTGAGCCAAACCTTTTTGGAGGTGGGGCGGTATAAATACACCTGGGACCACCCCTCCACTCCAGTATTCTCAGCCTCCAAGCAGCTGGAGGGTTCCGTAAGCCTGGGGCTTACTGGAGTCTTCCTTTAACTACATTCCTTTAAAATTACTTTTAAAAATTTTATCTTTATTACTTTATTGCTTCTAGTTTCTTTGATTTATTTCCCAGTGCTATCACTTAGTTTGGGTGTTCTGTTCCTTTAACTACTCTCTGCTCTTCCCCTCCCTCCCCCCCCCCTCCCACTACGTTCGGGCCAGGCTCCGGAGGTAGAAGGGTGCTGGCTGTTGGCCTCAGATCATCGGGATTTCCCCGCTTGCCCTGCCTCGCGCCGAAGCCCTTCAGGTGGCTGAGCGCTGGAGACACCCCCGAGAGGCAGTTTGTGACCGCCGGTCTCACCCCGCAGCTGAAGAACGCGGCGGCGATCCTCGGGTCTTCCACTCGCGGCGGAGGAGACTTCCCGGCTCGGCACTGCTCTTCGCGGTCGACACAGGCTCTGCCGGTATCCACTGCCTCAGCGGCGTTTTGTCCCGGGAGGAGAACAACGACCCGCAGAACGCGCTCGCGATCCCCCGTTCTGGCTCCACGTGGTGAGGCCTACCACGTGTAGAGCCAACGGGCAGGGATCGCTGAGCCGGGTCCACCAAGCTACAAACCGCAAGTATCAAAGAGATCTCCTCGCAGTTTCCTTGATCGCCATTACCTGTGTTTTAAGTTTTATTTTATTTTAGTCTTAATTGTATTTTACTTTTATTTTCTAATTTTACTTAGCCTCGGGCCCATGTTTCACTGTTAGAGGACAGAGGGTCTGGTAATTCCTCTTCTCTCTCTCTCTCCTATAAATTTCTTTTAAAAGAGGGAGAGAACTATTCCTTACAGCTGCATTTTCTGCCTTCCTTGTAGCTGGGGATCGGGGCTATTGCGTATCCCTCCAAACAGGTCTGAGGTACCTGGGATCAAGAGCATGGCGGCTAAGCCCAGATGCCTTTCCTGTGGCACCCGTAGGGGCACTTCCTCGGAGGCAGGAGTCTGCAGGGCTTGTGCTGCAGTAGCTGCCACCGTGGAGCAAGAAATTAATTTGGCCATGTCCCAGTCCTCTCAGAGTGCTGAAGACCCCTTACAAGGGGAGGGGGGGTCTCAGCTTCCTTCCGCCTCAATCACAGATTTACCCATCCCTCCGCCCCCGGTGTCTCCTCCCCCTTCGGGGGAAGGGAGTTCAGGGGATTTTTTCTCCCCAGACTTCATTCTTTTACTCCACAAGGCCTATTGCTTGCGCAAGCAGGGTTCGGGTACAGGGGGGAATGCTCCGGCGACCGAGACCATATCCAAGAAAGCAAGCATCCCTGACTCAGCCCTTCCACCTAAACGCCCACGCTTGGGCGGGGAAGAACCTCTCTCCGTCCTTTCCCAGGGCTCTCCAGAAGAAGAGGGCTCTGACAGAGACTGGGACGAGGAAGAAGAGGAACTGGAAGAAGGGGAGATCCCTGAAGAAGATCATTCCAGGATAATTAGAGTTTTTAGGCGGGAAGAACTTCCGGCTCTAATTGATGAATCCCTAAAGGTCCTCAATGTATCCTCTGATACGCCAACAGAGGAGGAGACAGTGGAGGATCCGTTAATCCAGGCCATCAGGAGATCACAGAGGGTTTTCCCTGTCCATAGAGTGGTGCGCCAGATGATCTAGGAAGAATGGGATCAACCCGAGTCTAGTCTAAGGGGAGTCCGATCCATGTCTCGCTTGTACCCTCTACCAGAGGCGGACAGAGAACTACTGAAGTCTCCGAGGGTGGATGCAGCGGTATCAGCGGTTACTAAGAAGACTACTATTCCAGTGGAGGGCAGCACCGCCTTGAGGGACTCTCAAGACAGAAAGCTAGATACCCTCCTGAAACAAGCGTTTGATGTGAGTGCCCTTGCCTTACAGGCCTCGGTTGCAGGGGCTTGGGTGGCAAGAGCCTGTTTAAGGTGGTCTCAACAGCTGCAGGCAGCAGAGGCTCCATCTGGTGAGGCTCAAGCCCACTCGGCTAGACTGGAATCCGGAACAGCGTTCCTGGCGGATAGTCAGTATGACCTCATCAGAAGCCTAGCCAAGAACATGGCCTCGGTAGTGGCAGCTAGACGTTATCTATGGCTACGGAATTGGGCAGCGGACGCTTCCTCGAAGGCATGCCTGAGCCGCCTTCCGTTTAAGGGAAAACTATTATTCGGAGAAGACTTGGAGAAGTTGGTAAAGGACCTTGGCGAGTCTAAAGGGGGCAGGCTGCCTGAAGACAGACCAAAGCAGGGGCGACCCTTAGCTCCAGGGCGTACCCAGTCCAGGGACGCCCAAAGGTTCCGCCCAGCTAGGACAAACCCCTTTCCCAGGGGCCGTTTCATCTCGAAGGGTCAAGGTTTTAGAGGGTTTCGAGGAGCAGGCCGAGGTTTTGGCTCGTCCTCCTTCTCCTCCTCTCAAGGAAATAGAAAACAATGAGGCGACGGGGGTCCAGGGGGAAGAGCCTTCGGTGGGTGGTTGCCTAAGGCGTTTTCTTCCTGCCTGGTCCCGGGTCACGTCCGATCAATGGGTTCTAGAGGTTATCAGAGATGGCTACGCTCTCGAATTCGCAAAACAAATACATCCAGCCTTCGTTCAGTCCCCCTGCGGTTCTTCGGCAAAGAGAGTGGCGGTAGAGACTACTCTCTCCCGCCTGATAACGCTCGGAGCCGTAGTTCCAGTACCACCAGACCAGCGCGGTACTGGTCGGTACTCAATTTACTTTGTAGTTCCAAAGAAAGAGGAGTCTTTCCGCCCAATTCTAGATCTAAAACAGGTCAATCGCTGCCTCAGGGTGCCACACTTCCGGATGGAAACCCTACGTTCAGTCATAGCAGCAGTCAGGGGCGGGGAGTTCCTAACTTCCCTCGATCTGACAGAAGCCTACCTACATATCCCGGTCAGGGATTCCCATCAACAATTCCTGAGATTTGCAGTGCCAAGGGGCCATTTTCAATTCCAGGCTCTTCCCTTCGGCCTAGCCACGGCTCCAAGGACATTCACCAAGGTGATGGTGGTGGTAGCGGCCTATCTTCGGAAAGAAGGAATTCTAGTACACCCCTACCTGGACGATTGGCTAATCCGGGCAAAGTCCGAGGAGGAAAGCCACATCGTGATGGTAAGAGTGGTTCAAGTACTGGAAGAATTGGGATGGGTCATCAATCGAGCGAAGAGCAGGATGACTCCCTCCCAGGAACTAGAGTACCTCGGAGCAAGGTTCGACACCAGCAGAGGCAGGGTGTTTCTGTCTCAATCAAGATCAAGAGAACTAAGACTCCTGGTCACTCAGTTTCTAGCCAGACGAAACCCCACGGCATGGCATTATCTACAGGTCCTGGGAACAATGGCAGTGGCGATAGAGGTGGTACCATGGGCCCGGGCCCACATGCGACCACTACAGAGGGCCCTATTGCGTCGGTGGTCGCCACAACGTCACTCCATGTCAATGCAGTTACCTTGCGCGCCTCGAACCAAACAGACACTGCACTGGTGGCGATCCCCGAAGAATCTGGATCGTGGGATTCCCCTCGAGCCTCACCAGTGGTTATTACTGACGACGGATGCCAGTCTGGCAGGCTGGGGAGCCCACTGCGAGGACCAGTTCGTTCAGGGCAGCTGGACTTGGCTAGAAGCCCAATGGCCCATCAACAGACTGGAATTGCGGGCCGTAGTTTTGGCGCTCAGAGCTCTAGAGGCCTTGGTACAAAAAAGAGCAATTCGCGTGCTATCAGACAACGTTACCGCGGTGGCTTACATCAACCACCAGTGCGGCACCAGCAGTCTCGCCCTAGAGAAGGAGGCGAGCACCCTGTTCCAGTGGGCAGAAACTCGGTTGGAAGCTCTCTCGGCCCAGCATGTGGCAGGCATAGACAACGTCACGGCAGACTATCTCAGCAGGTGCAAGATAGACCACGGGGAGTGGGAGCTGGAGCAGGAGACGTTCGACCGGATAGTAGCCCATTGGGGTCTGCCAGTCATGGATCTCATGGCGAGGTTCGCGTCCGCCAAGGTGGAACGGTTCTTCAGCCGACGCAAGGAAAGGATGTCCGAAGGCCTGGATGCCTTGGCCCAGAAGTGGCCCTCGGAGGGTCTTCTCTATGTGTTCCCTCCCTGGGCTCTGATCGGAAAGGTGCTACAACGAGTGGAGTCCCATCACGGATACATAATCCTCATAGCCCCGGACTGGCCTCGCCGTCCCTGGTATGTGGATCTGATGCGATTAATCGCCGACCAACCTTGGCGTCTCCCTGGCAAAAGGGACCTACTGAGGCAAGGTCCATTACGGATGCCTCACGTGGATCGGTTCTCGCTTACGGCCTGGCTATTAAAAGGGCGAGGCTCCTAAAGAGAGGTTATTCGGGAGCCGTCATCTCTACCCTGTTGAACGCAAGAAAGCGTTCGACCTGTCTCTCTTATATCAGGACATGGCGCATATTCGAAGCGTGGTGCTCTGAGCGCAGGCAAAAACCCCTCTCCGCTTCAGTCCCCGAGGTCTTAGAATTCTTGCAGGCAGGCTTTGACAAGGGTCTAGCCCACAGCTCCTTGCGGGTTCAGCTAGCGGCAATCGCATGCTATAGAGGGAAGGTCCGCGGAAAGCCCCTAGGGGCGCACGCGGATGTCTCCAGGTTCCTAAGGGCGGTGAGGCGCCTGCGACCTCAACAGAGGTCCGTCGTTCCCCCCTGGGACCTCAACCTAGTACTTAACGCTCTGATCAAGGAACCCTTCGAACCAGTGAAGAGGGCCTCCTTAAAGGACTTAACCTTGAAAACAGTCTTTTTGGTCGCGATATGCTCAGCAAGGCGGGTTTCCGAACTACAAGCGCTATCCGCTCACCCCCCTTCCTACTGTTTCTCAAGGACAAGATAGTCCTACGTCCGGTCCCCTCCTTCTTGCCCAAGGTCATCTCTCCTTTTCATATGAACCAGGCAGTTCACCTTCCGGTCCTCTCCGCCATGGAGGGCGGAGAAGGGGATAGCAAACTGCGGCTCCTGGATGTCCGGAGGACCTTGAAACGCTACCTCTTCCGCACAGCCCCTTTTCGGAAGTCCGAGCGGCTATTCGTTCAGTTTGGGGGTCCACCCAAGGGAGAAGCGGCGGCCAAGGCCTCCATCTCCAGATGGATCAGGGAAGCGATTGCTTCCGCCTACATCCTGAAAGGAAAGCAGGTGCCTGCGGGGCTACGGGCGCACTCCACCCGAGCTCAGGCTACGTCATGGGCAGAGTTCAGCTTAGTCCCTCCAGTGGATATCTGTAGGGCAGCAACTTAGTCTTCTCTACATACGTTCACCAAGCACTACAGGCTGGACATTCAGAGCGCAGCAGATGCTCGTTTTGGTCTGGCGGTCCTTCAGTCCGGTTTGCCGGATCCCACCCAGAATTGAACTGCTCTTGTACATCCCAGAAGTAAAGGGACTGGACTGGAGTGACGATAAGGAAATAGTAATTAGATCTTACCTGCTAATTATTGTTCCTGAAGGAACGACAGTCCAGTCCCTGATCCCACCCGGTGAGGACCTATCATCTGGAGGAAACTCTGGACCGAGCGGGGGGGCCATTTCAGGATGAAGGGTCACGGGAGAAAACCAGATCGGGCAACATCAAGCATTTTTCCTCCGTCCGGTCCCTCTCTCTCTCTCTCTCTCTCTCCCTCGCTCTCACTCTTCCTCGCATTATCCATTTGCTATATAAAAAAAAAAAAAAAAAGTTGTTGTACATAGTTAGGCAATGTTGTTTAGATGAGTTCTTGGGTTGATTGGCTAATGGAAATCTGTAGTTCTGCTTTTTCAGTCGATTACTGGAGTGGAGGGGTGGTCCCAGGTGTATTTATACCGCCCCACCTCCAAAAAGGTTTGGCTCAGCCTCCAAGCTGCTGGAAGGGTTGCGCAACCCAGAAGTAAAGGGACTGGACTGTCGTTCCTTCAGGAACAATAATTAGCAGGTAAGATCTAATTACTATTTGTTAAGTCATTAGTGTCGGGTAAGGCTGTGGGACCAAACAGGATCCCCCAGGAATTTTACAAGGTCTTTATAGAGGATCTTCTTCCTTCTTTAACAGTTTATTATGACCTATTGGGATCGCAGGCTCCGAAGGTTGGTGATTTTGCTGCAGCAACGGTAGTAGTGCTGGAGAAACCGGGGAGGGACCCTCAAAAAGTTGAAAATTATCATCCTATTTCTTTATTAAACGTGGACTATAAGATATACGCTGCAGTGTTAGCGATGCGGATGGCTAAAGTAGTCCCTTTGCTGGTTCATCCAGATCAATGTGGGTTTGTGAAAGGTCGGTCCACAGTGGATAACGCTAGGCTATTTTGTCATGTGTTAGTGGAGGCCGGCAAAAAAAAGGACCCCCTGATAGGGATGTCGCTAGATGCTGAAAAGGCGTTTAATAGGCTGGAATGGCCGTTCCTCCTGGCTACACTTGAATGGTTTGGATTTGGAGAAAACTTTATTAATGTGGTTAAGTTGATGTATGCTGTGCTGAAGGCAGCCATTGCGGTTAATGGTACTCTATCTGCATTCTTTACACTTGAGCGTGGCACCCGGCAAGGTTGTCCACTTTCGCCTTTACTCTTCAACCTTGCTTTAGAACCCTTAGCCCTCCTTATTCGACATAATCCGGACATTCATGGGATTCAAGTGGCTGACCTTGAGATAAAATTATCAGCCTACGCCAATGATTTGCTTTTATTTGTTACACCCACTTCTGTCCCAAAGATATTTGAGCAGATTGACCTTTACTCTCAAATCTCAGGGTATAAAATAAATTGGACGAAGTCTCTGGCCTTTCCCCTAAATTGCCTCACATATAAAGCAGCAGTCGACTTTCACCCTCTTTGTTGGGAGCCCAATGGGATTAAATATTTAGGGGTACATTACATGACGACGGTGGCAGGAACAAAACAGTATAATGAGGGAAATTTGCTATCGGTTGTTCAGGATATGACGGAAAAATGGTCACCCCTAAAATTGACATGGTGGGGCAGTCTAGAAACGATTAAGATGACCATTGCCCCCAGGGTAAACTATACTTTATCTATGCTTCCCTTCTTATTGTCTGACTCTTTTTATAAAAAGTTGGCGCGTACTGTTAAATAAATAAATAAATAAATACCTTTGGAAGTCGCAAAACCCTAGAATTGCTTTATGGAAACTAAAGCGGAGTAAAGATGCAGGGGGGGTGCAATTCCCCGATTTTCATTGGTATCATTATGCATTTCTTTTGTGACCTGCTACATTCTGGGTGGTGGGTAAAGAACTGGGCTATCGGCCGAGTTGGTGGGAGACAGAGAATCGATTGGTTGCTCCTGTGTCGATGGAATTGTTGTCTGAAATGTCTTTGCTTGATACGGCAGATGCCTCAGTCATAATTAGTGATACCCAGCGGGCTTGTAAATTTCTGGCGGACAAGTTGGGAAAAGGTAGTGACTCCTCAAAGATGCTTCCAATATGGTTTAACCCAATGTTTAAGATTCAGGGTAGTGTCGTTAAATGGAAGCAATGGTACTCTTGTGGCCTTTGGTCGCTTGGACAATTATTCCAAGGCACAGAATGGAAGTCTTTTGTGGCTCTTCAGGAGGAGTTTGGTATATCCAAGACTAGTTATTATCAGTGGCTCCAGTTAAAGCATTGTATTAGTAAGTCAGCCTTGACATTACCTCCTGCTTCAGACACCTCAGCAATAAGGATCTGTATGGCTGCGTTAGAAGAGGAGTCAGGTATAGCCTCGTGAGTATACAAACTCATTTGCTCACACTCCTAGGACAGACCTATGCCGGTGGAAAGGGTCTGGGAGCATGAATTGGGGAAGCTGGACAATCCTCAGTTGTGGCTTAACTTTTGGGATTCAGCAATTCGAGTGTCTTGTTCTGCTGCTTTGACACAGCCTCTCTATTTCTTGGCACACAAAGCGTATGTTACTCCGGTTAAAAAGGCTAAATGGGACAGTAGGGAGGGAAATGTTTGTTGGTCCTGCAAGAAATTACCGGGTACTCTGTCTCATATGCTATTGGAGTGCCCCCATGTTCAGTTGTTTTGGAAACCAGTATGGGATCATATTCAGCGGATTCTCAAATTCAAAGAGTCTTTGGCATGGCAGATAGTTATTTTCCAGTCTCTAGCGGGCATCCCCTCCTTGGACCCTTCGTAATATTTTTTGTTGGATTTTATGATGGGGGTGGCCCTAAACTTAATATTTAAACACTGGAAGGATTCTGTAAGTCTAAATTGGGCTGTATGGTGGAACCAGCTGGGACTCTTTTGTAAATATGAATGCTTCCGCCTGTCGCCTGAAGGTTCCCATGCTAAAGTGTTAATGAAGTGGAAAGCTTTAGATGAATATATTAACCGAGCACGGTGAAAGTCTCCTTTTTGCACTTTTACAGTGAGAATCCCCTTGGGTCAGTTGGGATATTATCCTGTTGTGATGAATAGCCCTCCTCCGGGGCGTGGGGGGGCTTGGATTAGGCTTGAGAAGGGCGGGTAGGTTATCTGTGGGGGTGGGGGGTATTTGGGGTATCTATAAGTGCTGTAGTATTTTTTTCTGTTGTTTGCTTTCTGTATTAGGCTGTTTTTTTTATTTTTTGTTCTTGTTTGGTTTGTTTGTTTTGAGAAATATCAATAAAAAATATATTTAAAAAAAAGAATATTATAATTCCTCTGTATCGTTCCATGGTGCGACTGCACCATAGAAATTGTGTGCAAGTCTGGTCACTGTATCTTAAAAAGGATATAGAGGAATTAGAAAAGGTACAGAGAAGAGCAACCAAAATGGTAAAGGCGATAGAAGGATACCCATATGAGGAAAGGCTTAAAGGTTAGGGCTTTTCAACTTCGAAAAGAGATGGCTGAGGGGAGATATGATAGAGGTCTATAAATTAATGAATGGATTAGAACAGGCAAACATAGATCGATTGCATGTCATCAAAAAGTAGAAAGACTAGGGGACATGCAATAAAGATACAATGTACAATGTAGAACATTTAAGACTAATAAGAGAAAATATTTTTTTACTCAACGCATAATCAAACTCTGGAATTTGTTACTGGAGGATTTAGTGAAGGTTGTTAGTGTAACTGGGTTTAAAAAAGGTTTGGACAAGTTCCTGGAGAAAAAGGTCTATAAAACATTACTAAAGAGGACCCGGGAAATCCACTGCTTGCACTGGGATGAGCATTGTGGGACCTGTGTGCCTTTATGGGAATCTGCCAGGCAGTTGTGACCTGGACTGGTCACTGTTGGAAACAGGATACTGGGCTTGATGGATTTAGGTATGACCCAGTATGGCATTTCTTATGTTTTTATGTTAATGATAAGTAGAAGTAGGATAGTTTATAGTTCAGGCATGTAGCTAGTTTGGTGGCTGGTGAGCATGAGGATCGCTTGGTCACTTGCCTGTCTAATATGAAGGTGGTGGATCTTACATGTCCCTAGATAGGATTTTAGACAGTACTAAGGAGGATATGGCTATATTGGTATATGTGGTACCAAAGACATTGGAAAATGTAGGAGAGAGGTTCTGTCTTTTAGGTAGAAAGTTGAAACCTAGGACCTCCAGGGTAGCATTCTCAGAAATTCTCCCTATTCCTTGCACAGGGCCAAAAAGATAGTGAAAGCTCTGGAGTCTCTTTATGTGGATGAGATGATGGTGCAGACAGGACGGATTTAGATTTCTTAGGAAATGGGCTACATTCTGGTGAAGGGAAGAAGCCTCTTTTAAAAATATGGGTTTAGCCTTAAGCAGGTGGAACCAGGCTGCTGGTGCTAACATTTAAAAAGAAGTCAGAATAGCTTTTAAACTAGAATCTGTGAGAAAGCCAACAGTCAGGAGCAGATAGTTCAGAGTAAGATATCTTTGAAGGATGCTATCAAAACTAGGAAGTTAGAGCATCCTGATAAAGAGGCTGAAATAAAGGCTAAATTAGCCCAAATTCTTTTAAATAAATATCAGACAGAGTTGAAAGATTGACATTGATTGTTTTCAACTGCTAGGAAGGTTGAAAATTCAAACAAAAACATACCAGGCTCAGGAACCAACTAGAGGAAGAGCTATTTAGACCTAGGACCTGATATTCCTTTGCAGCAGCTATGTACCTCTACGGTGCAGTATCACCACTGCCTGGCTAGCAACTGGTACCACCTCTGCTCCACCCTGGAACGCCTCAACACACCCCAGTGCTAAACGGTTAGCATCGAAGCTTGTAGTGGCATTAATCGAGGATATTCAGTGGCATTAACCGTGTTAGTGCCACTGAATATCCCTCCAAATGGCATTTATGCGGTTTACAAGTCTGTAAACCGTGTTAATGTCTTTGAATATCGGGCCCGTAGTTCTTAGCAAAATGCAGGATGTGGTGTGAAAGCTAACAGTGTTAGCACCCCTGGGCAATTGTGATCATAACATTATCAAATTTGACTTAATAACTGGAACGAGGACAGTAAGGACATATACATTTCAAAAGGAAGACTATTATAAAATGAGTAAAATAGCTAGAAAAAATAACTAAAAGGAGCAGCCACAAAGGTTAAGACGTTTACATCAGACATAGACATTGTGTGGAACATAAATTGTTTTAAATAAATAAATAAATAGTTTAGAAATACCATTTTGGAAGCCTAGACCAGATATATTTCATGTATTAATATAGGTGAAAGGAAGGTCAAACAACAGCTGGCATAGTTAAAAGGTAAAGTGAAAGAAGTTATTAGAGCCAAAAAAGTATCTTTCAAAAAATGGGAAAAAGAACCAAATGAAAAAATACGAAAAAGCATAAGCACTGGCAATTTAGATGCAAAGCATTAATAACATAGGCAAAAAGAAAATTTTAAAAGTTTGTCCTAGAAACAAAAACTAATAATAAAACCTTTTTCAGGTACATTTAAAGCAATAAACCTTTGAGGACGTCATTTGGACCATTAGATGATCAAGGGGTAAAAAAGGCATTCATGGAGGAAAAAGCCATAGATGAGAGCTTATGGGGAATATTTTAAAAGCCTAATTCATGCTTTGCACATGTATGTACCAGCACATAAACATACAAACTACATCCACATCCAAATAGCCATTTTAGAAAGGTCTGAATGTACATGTGCTTACCCGAATCACATCCAAGTTGCATGGACAGTTACAACGCCATTGGAGACAAACCAGAGACCCACTACACCATAAGGAATATTCATCCAAACAAGAATACAAAAATCTAATCCACAAGCAAACAAGAGGGTACCACAAAAACCTCATCCTTAAATCCCTAAACTGTCCCAGAGAATTGTTTGAAATAGCCTAATCCTTCACATGGGTTCCACTAATGCAGCAAAACTCTGTGCTACAACCACAAGACTTTGCTACCTTTCTGCAGAATAAACTTAAGCCCTGTAGCGATACCACAGTAATAATGCTGTAGCAAAGTGCAGTCAATGAATAAGTCCAGGAGTCGATTGACAGGGTCCAAGTCAGTTTATTGTGCACAAGGCCCAGTCAGTCAAAGCAGCAAAAGGTACTGAGCGAAGTTCTCCATAGAGACATAACCATTTATACCTCTTTTTCAGTTTGATACATGAAAACTTTCTATTGGTTCTAGCTTAATACATTTGATACATGCAAACTTCTCATCGGTTCCAACACCTCCTGCACCTGTCCAATTAGAAATCCCTCCGGGGCCTAGCAACCGGCCCCCTCCCTTAGGATTCCTTAAACAATGGTATAGTTCTTAATTCTACTTCAAGGCTAACCTTGGCTCCAGGAATGCATATTCTGAAACATTTCTGTTCTTTCACACACAAGAGAATAATAGAAGACTTATGAATTCATGAAAACTTCTTATTAAGCAATTTAAAACAGTTTTCTCATTTTCCACAGATTTTTGGTTCTTTTCTAGCTATAATGGGGGTTGGAATCCAAGCCTAACTTACAGGCCTTTCATAGTACTGGACCATGCTAGGCCATAGCCTACCACATTCCCCCCTTTGATTATTCTCACCCGCAAGTGAGAAAGGGTGAGAATTAAATCACAAAGCACGCTCAGTGTATAGTGGGGCTTCCTTTTGGGGTAAAGCCTGATAGGTATTATCCATAATAAGCAGAGGGGCAGAAGACATAGGAGAAATGAATGACATATGTACTGATCATCATAGCAATAGGCTTGCTCCCATGACCCACAATGATAATAACCATTTCTATTAATAGCATCACATGCATCAAAGTCCAGAAAAACAGGTTGTGTAGGATCCGAGAGTTGACGGGTAGCATTCAGAAGGGTTCCATCCTCATTGTTCCATCGCAGTTCCAAAACATGATAGGAAGAATTTTGGCAGGGGTTAAAGCAAGTCCTTGTATTTCCTTTTGTGCAGATACTCAATTCTGTCCCATTTTACATACATCGACTGACTACACCAGTGCAGGTATAGTAAGAGTGATAAAGTAAAGTTTGAGTTACTTTTATCCCAGTTCGAGTAGTAGTTATGCAGGCTGCACAGGGAGGTAGAGCAAAAGTCATTTCAAAGCACCCCAAAACTGTTGCCAGAATGAAGCAATAATAAGGATTCATGATGAGTATAGTCTCTGGAAAATTGGTGGAACTGTCAGCTTCCACAACGTGACAGATGTAGAGTTGATTGTAGATCCTCAGGCTTCCGCCGTACATAAACCTACCAGCTTTGTGGCAGGAGTAGGGCTGCAGATTCCAAAGTATCACAGTCTTTTAGGATGTCTCAGACTCTAGCATAGTCTCTCAATATAACACAGTCTCTTTAGAAGATCACGATTTCTCAAAATAACACAGTCTCTCAAGATGGTGGTTGTCGTCGTAGGGTGAGCCGCAGTAGAGTTTCAGGATCATTTATGGAAGTCCAATGACCAAGTTCAGAAGCAGCTGCTGGCTTTACTCGGCTGTGATGAATCCAGGGTTCATCCGTCTTTCAACACTACAGGAAATCCGCATGGGTGGTCTTCATTTGAACCTATCTCAAGTGAGCATCTCAAACAAATACTAACCATTTTCAACACCACCACTTCTTTACTTGACCCATGCCCCATCTCATCAGTATTACCCACACTACTCAAAATCATAAACTCTCCCTCACACAAGGGCACATGCCGGTCAACCTAAAAGCTACATCAATCTGACCCATCCTAAAAAAATCCCTCAGCTGAGCACAATCTTCTGACTTCCTACAGACACATCTCCAGCATCCCCCTCTTAGCCAAAATAATTGAAAAAGCAGTACATCTCCTGCTACAAGACTTCATAAATACATTTGCCCCCTTAATCCCCAACAACATGGGTTCAGATCCAATCATAGTGTTGAAACACTGCTCACATCCCTGATAAATACTCTAATCAAAAGAATTGAAAAGACCAATCAAAGATTTATCTTATATTCCTTGATATTTCGGTTGTCTTTGACTCCAGAAACCCTAATAAACTCCTCTAATCTGGTTCCGGTTCTACCTGACATAACGCTTGCAGCAAATCAAGATAAAGGATAAAACATCCAAATCATTCAAACAGCAGTGAGGAATACCTCAAGGATCCTCTCTCTCTGCCTTGCTTTTCAACCTATTTCTTCAATCAATCTGCAACATCATCCAACAACATGAAACAATGTACCACATATATGCCAATGATCTAATGTTATATACCCCTTTCTCTACAAACAATTACTTCCTTTCTAAAACAACCTCATCCCCATTTCCAACATGCTGTCTCCTCTCTCCTTCACACTCTTCTTCTTCTCCTTCTGTCCTCTGATGACATTAATCCCAACCCTGGTCCTACTTCACTTCTCTCTCACTCCCATATTAGTTCCTATCTCCACAACCCTAATCTTATCCACATCCCTCTCCTTTCCCCCTCCTCTCTCCCCTTTTCATGTACTTTATGGAATGCTCATTCCTTTTCTAATAAACTTCCCTTTACCCATGATCTTTTATCTTTTGTGTTTTCCATCTTCTCGCTCTTACTGAAACCTGGTTGCTGCCCTCTGCCATGGCGACTATCAGTTCTCCCACTCTCTTCATCCCAATGGCTGCAGCGGTGGTGTTAGGTTTCTACTTTCTCCTTCTTGCCAATTTCAACCCCTCCTTTTCCTTCAGTCTCATTCCTTTCCCTCCTTTGAAATCCATTCCATTCGTCTTTTTAATCCCCTACCTCTCCGGATCATTGTCATCTATAGACTCACTGACAAGTCCTTTTCTACCTTCCTCACTGATTTTGACTCTTGGCTCTACTTATTCCTGGATTCTTCTTACCCCTCCCTTATTCTTGGTGACTTTAATTTTCATATTGATAACCCCTCTGACTCCTATGCATCCAAGCTCCTCTTTCAACCTCCAGTTTTGCTCTTCTGCCCCCACTCTATCAGCTTGATCACTGCCATGACCTCCTTTTTTTACTAATTTCCACACCTCCACTCTTCCCTTATTAGACCATCATCTGTTAAATTTCACTCTTCATTACTTCCCTTCTCAATCTCATCCAATCTCCTCCTATCTTTTTAGGAATCTTCATGCAATTGATCCACTGAGACTCTAGCCACTACTGTTTCATCTCTTCCCTTTCCACTTTGTCCTCTAAGTCTGTTGATGAAGTTATAGTTTCCTATATTACTGCTTTCTCCTCTAATCTGGATACCTTTGCACTGTCCATTCCATGTCCTGAGAGGTTCACCTCAGCTCAGCCCTGGTTGTCTTCAACTACCTGCTACCTAGGTTCCTGTGCCTGATCAGCAGAGCACATTTGGCTCAAATCCCGCTTTCTCTCTGACTTTCTTCACTTCAAATTCATGCTTTCTTCTTTACAGTCCACCATTGCACTTGCTAAGCAAAACTATTTTCTCCATCTGACTAACATCTTGTCTCTAACGCTCTTTTCTACTCTCAGTTCTCTTCTTAAGGCACCTTCACCTCCAATCCCTCCTTCTCTGTCTGTCCAAACTCTAGCAGAGTATTTCCATGACAAAGTGCATAAGATTACTCTTCAATGCCCCACTAAATCTTCTTCACCCCTTCTTCCCCCTCTCCATTACCAGCATTCCCCTTAAGCTCTGTTACCCTTTCATCCTTTTCTAAAATCTCTGTTGAGGAAACCTCTCTTCTTCTTTCCTTCTCTAAACTCACTACCTGTTCTTTTGATCCTATCCCCCATTCATCTCCTTAACTCCATCTCTTCCTCCATCATCCCTTTCATCTCACACATTCTCAACCTTTTGCTTTCCACTGAAACATTCCCTGCAGCCTTCAAGCATGCTGTAATCACTCGTCTCCTAGAAACAGCATCACTAGACCCTACTTGTCCTCTAAATTTAGGCTTTTAGGTAGAAAGTTGAAATTCAGAACTTCCAGGGTAGCGTTCTCCGAAATGCTTCCCATTCCACGTGCAGGACCCATAAGGCAGGCAGAGCTCCGGAGTCTCAATGCGAGGATAAGACAATGGTGCAGAGATGAGGGTTTTGGATTTGTTAGGAACTGGGGAACATTCGGGGGAAAGGAGGGGCTCTTCCGAAGGGATGGGCTTCACCTTAACCGGGATGGAACCAGGCTGCTGGCATTAACCTTTAAAAAGGAGATAGAGCAGCTTTTAAACTAGATAATAGGGGAAAGCCGACAGTCGCCCAAGAGCGGATGGTTTGGAAGAATGTATCCTTGAAGGATACTACCAAAAGCAGAGAGGTTCCAAAAAAGAGTAAAGTAGCCCAAATGCCCTCGAGTATGGAGCAGACAGAGCTTAAAGATCCCAAATCACCCATGTCTACAATAGCCAAATTAATATGAATAAAATACAGTCTCTAAAATGCTTGTATGCAAATGCTAGAAGTCTAAAAAATAAGATGGGAGAGTTAGAATATATAGCACTAAATGAGAGGTTAGATATGATTGGAATATCAGAGACATGGTGGAAGGAGGACAACCAGTGGGACACTGTGATACCTGGGTACAAATTATATCGTAATGATAGAGCTGATCAAATTGGTGGAGTGGTTGCGCTCTACGGCTTTCCCCTATTATCTAGTTTAAAAGCTGCTCTATCTCCTTTTTAAAGGTTAATGCCAGCAGCCTGGTTCCATCCCGGTTAAGGTGAAGCCCATCCCTTCGGAAGAGCCCCTCCTTTCCCCCGAATGTTCCCCAGTTCCTAACAAATCCAAAACCCTCATCCTGTGTTGGTACCATCATGTAGGTGAAGGGGGGGTATTTTGACCCATAGGTGGATTATGTACCACCACCCAACCCACTCTCTGTGGCTCAGGGTGGGAAACAGGATCTCCCACCAACAGAGCCACACTCTACCTCCCCGCAGTGGTGGCAGTAGAGAGGACCATCAACCCCAGGCCTGCTGGGGAACAGACACCATAAAGGGCAGGTAATGCAGAGCTGTACACATCCATAAGGCAAGGCAGACAGAAGGCCTGGAAACACTCAGCTGCCCCCCACCACTATCTGACATTCTCCAGCAGCAAGCCTCCAGCTGCTGCACCCTGCAAGATGTTCCATCCAGACACATACTAGCTGCAGACAGTCTGCTAGCTAGTTCATAGTGCATGTTTCTGGAGAAGATGCATGTACCCAGAACTGGGATGTCAGCATACACACCAAGCAGATAAGTCAGTTATTGGGCCCAAAAAGGGAACCATAAACATCACATGAGAGAAACACTATATAGCACTATGGGGGAACCTAGCCATGCCGTGGTCACTACTCAGTCAGGGTGAGAGTGACCTCCCAGCAGGACATGCTGTGGCCACCCTGTCCGTGCAGGTGATTGTCAGGCACTACAATGTCTGAGCTATTGCCCTATGCTATGTACAGATGGATCCAGGCCAGGCCACCCTGTCTGGGCTATACCCATGGTACCTTGCTCCTCATTATGCACATTGGCAGGCTTACACTGGCAACAGTGTGGACTGAGGAAGGTGTTGGCAGACACCACACACTGGATAGACAAACACACACTCCCACACCTATGCCAGCATTGTGCAAATATAGAGGTTCTTGGCAACCCTGGCCACCGCACCAGTCCTGGGCACAGTGCAGGCATGGCTATGGTACGCAATACTGTTGGGGTCACTCCCCAGGATGGTAAACACTGTCAGACATCAGACCTGAAGCACACTCCACAGACAGTAGAAAGGTTGCTATGATGCAGCTCAATCAGCAAATTGTGCTTAACTTAGGAATTGCTATCTGCCAGTAATCATAGCAACTGTTTGATAGGTGTGTACAATATTCCCAGGTTTAGGGTGGCATTACTAAGGTATGCAAGTGCTAGTATTGGGAGATGCACGCAGGGCCCAACATCCTGCCTCTCCAGGAGGCTTTGGATAATGGAGCCTGTGGGTGCGGGTGTGTCTGCCCCTGTTGGCCGCTGCTCTAGGGCAGTGGTTCCCAACTCCAGTCCTGGTGGGCCAAACACTGTTCAGGTTTTCATGCTGTCCCTAATGAACATACATGAGATACATCTGCATACCATGGGGGCGGTGCATAGACATGCAGCACAGCCGTGTTTATTAGAGGCAGCATGGAACCTGAATGGTGTTTGGTCCTCCAGGACTGCATTTGGGAGACTCTGCTCTAGGTAATGTGCATGTTTATGGTGTCTGTGCTCTGTAGGGTAAAATGTAGGTTTATTGGACATGTTTCTGTTATCTGCAATAAAGGTTCTGTCTGTATTAGCACGTTTTAGTAGTGGGTAAAATATGGGGACTAGGTTGGCAGGAACCACAGCTGGGACTTGAAGCTGTGACCTTCTGCTCCTGAACACACTGGCTGTGTTTACTACACCACCGTGTTGCTACAGAGATAGTGCATTCTCTGGAGATACCATGACTGTTTGTCAGACAGAGCCTGTCTGTTGCAGTACACGGCACCCACCTAAACAGGGCTAGGCCATGGTCTGCTCTGGGCAGCTGCCACTGCCCCCTCCACCACCAGTACCCCTCTGCCACCATGCTGACATGCCCTTCTGCTGGTGCTGCACAGTCTCAGGCCATCCAGTGTGCAGGTAGGCGGCTGCCTATGGTGCGGGTTCTGGGGTAGGGGTGCCTGCATAGCTGTCCATGCTTTCCCCCAGCACCGCCTGCCAATGTTCCGTGCCATTGGGGGTACCTGCTGGGTACTATTCCCTGTGACACCGTGGGAAGCACACTCTTGCCCATGTTGGGCCCTCAGCAGTTGCTGTCTGGCTGCTCTACTGTTTCAGCATTCCTATGGGCCAGCTAGGCATTACCCTAGTCCACACTGTGCCCCAGCTGCATCACAGCATGTGCCGCCTGCAGCCCTCTGTATCCCCTTTTCCAGCATCTGTCCAGTTGCCCATTCCGACATGCCCGTCCTGCTGTTGCGAAACATGTGCACACCATAGGAAACCTGTCCAATGGAGAGGAAAACCCTGATCAGCGCAATTTCACTGTGGGCTCATTCACCTTGTATGGGGACAGAGCATAGACCCTTCCAAAATTCATATTATTTTTTTTGGAGCTTTCTTGGGGGTGTTTTTTGATGTTTTATTTATTTTTATTTTTATTTATTTAACAGTTCTTCTATACCGCGCTTTTCAGATCAGTGCGGTTTACATTCAACGTCAACTATACAACACAGGCATTCTGAGTTGTAAACTTTACAATAAACAGGGAAATCAACATGGAAACAACTGGGGAAACTATCTACATTGTATTTACACTATTACCTTTTTCAAGCAGGGTCTATCTACATCTTATTACTTTTGAAGGATCAGATGGGTTAGCCTTTTTCATACTGAGTCTGATTGTTTAGGTGTGGTGCGTAATTGTCTGAGGGGCAACATGTATGAATACTGAGGCTGGATTCAGGGTAGTATGTGGTGAACAGGTGGTGCTTTAATGCTTTCCTGAATTGGGTTAGGTGGGTGATGTTTCGTATATAGGTGGGGAGGGCATTCCATGCTCTAGGTGCATAAATTGTAAAGGCTCTGTTTGTTGTTACTTTCGTGCATTTCGTTGTTGCCTTTGGGACCTCGAGGGTGTTTTGCGTCGTGGGTCTTCTGTTTCTGTTATGTGGTACTTTGTGTATCATCTCGCTGATAGCTGTGGGAGTCAAAGTGTTTAATGCTTTGAAGGTCAAGGTTAGGACTTTGTGGAGGATTCTTGCTTGAACAGGTAACCAATGGAGGTTCATCAGTACTGGCGTTATGTGCTCTCTCCGTGAGGCCCCTGTTAGTACTCTCGCGACAGTGTTCATTGCGAGCTGGAGTGGTGCTAGTGTTGATTGGGGGAGACCGTGTAGGATTACGTTGGCGTAGTCAAAATGTGGTAATATTAATGCTTGATAGATTGATCGGTAGTCGCTGAAATCTAGTAGTGGTCGGAGATGCTTTAAAGTCCTTATTTTCATGTATACTGTTTTTACGGTGTTTTTTATGTGGGTTTTCAGATCCAGGTGTTGGTCCAGAGTAATGCCAAGGTAGCGGATTGTTGATTTGGTTTTCAGTTCTGTGTCGCCGATTTTTAAGGAGGGTGGAGGGGTGAAGTCCTGGTTCCTTGAGATGAAAAGGACATCTGTTTTGCTGTAGTTGATTCTTAAATTTTGTGTGTTGAGCCATTCTGCTACTGCCTCAAAACAGCTTGTTAGAGGGAAGAGGTCTGGTTGGTTGGTCCTGAAAGGGATGTATAGCAGGATATCGTCTGCGTAGGCTAAACAGTTGACCTTGAATGAACGTGCTAGGGCACATATGGGCTGCATGTAGATGTTAAACATCAATGCAGATAGAGAAGAACCCTGTGGCACGCCCTGGTTTTGCAAAAATGGTTCAGAGGTTGTGGAGCCAGACCTTACATGTTGCCATCTATTGGTCAAGTATGACTTGCACCACTCTAGGGCTGTCCCTTGAATTCCTTTTTCGCTGAGGCGTTGTATGAGGATCTCGTGGTTCACAGAATCGAAGGCCGCTGCAATGTCGAGGAAGATGAGAGCATATCCCTGGTGAATTTTGTCTGTTCCGGAGACTAGGTTGTCAAGTAGGGTGGTGAGGAGGGTTTCCACCCCGTGTGCTTCTCTGAACCCATGCTGGGAGGGGTCCAGTGGGGCTTCAGTATCAATATGCTGTTGAATTTGGCGCTGTACTAACTTTTCAATTACTTTGGCAAGCATGGGGATACTTGAAATTGGCCTGTATGATTCCACCTTCGTTGGGTCCATCTTGTTATTCTTCAGCAGTGGTCTGATTGATGTTTGTTTCAGGCTCTGTGGGAATGATCCGGTTGTGAGGGATTGGTTTATTAATTCGCTCAGATATTGGCTTAAGTCATATCGCAACTCCTTTATCCATAGAGCTGGGCATGGGTCGTTGGGTGCAGTAGTAGGGTTGATTGCAGCGATGGTGTCTTCAATCTCTCTGCGTGATATTTTGTCAAAATTGGCTAGTGGTGATGGTTGGGGTAAGTTATGCTGAAGGGTGTTGTTTGCGGAGCTCGAAGTTGCACCAGCGTGGGTCACTCCTGGTTGTAGATAGTTGGTTGAGGTTGCGCCAGTCTGGATTATTTTTGTTTGTAGGTAGTTAGAGTATGCTTGGGGTTGTGGCATATGTGATTGGTCTGTGGGAGGTTCTTTTATGAGGGATTTTACTATATTGAAGAGGTCGTGGGGCTTGTTTAACGATCGCTTCAGTATGTCGGAATGATATTGTTTCCGCTTCTTTGTTAATTCATCACGGTATGCTTTTAGGTGAGTGATGTAAGTACTTTGTGCTTCGGTAGAGCGAGTCCGACGCCATCTTCTCTCGAGCTTGCGCAGGCACTGGAGTGAAGTTCGGAGGTCCTTGGTATACCATGGTGCGTGTTCTCTTTTCTTTTTTGTTTTATGTGTGGGTGGTATGCATGCGATGGTCTTGAGGCTCTCGTCCCATATGGACACCATCGTATCTAGGTCGTGCGGTATATTGTTGAGAAGTGGGAGGATCTTCCCTCGAATCTCTTCTTTCTCAAAGGGGCGGAAGTGCTTCAGCGAGGTTTCCCATTGATATCACTATTGCCCAGCTTGGTTATGTTTTTTTTACATTTTCTTCTGGTCATTTTCACTGTTTCTTTGCCCTTTTGTTCCGTGCACATGTATCACACTTATCACTTTTTGTAGGTTTCCCTGGTTTTGCTGTACATTGCTGACGGAAATGGTTTCTTTTCCCTTTAATTCAGGGTTTCACTGGCGTTAGTTTTCAGCCTCGGATTTCACAGCATTAGTGTGCAGGGAGCCTCTCCCCTCCCACTCTCCGCCCATTGACCCTCTCTCTCCGCCCCTGGGGAGCCTTCCTCTGCCCTCCGGGAGCCTTTCTCCGCCTTCAGCGCTCGTTTGCGCCTTAGCGCGTGTTAACGCGCGATAAGGCGCCTTATCGCATGATAAGGTGCCATTATCACGCGATAAGGCGCCTTATCGTGCGATAATGTGGGAGAGCGCACGTTAAGACGGTTTAGTAAACATACCCCCAAGAGTCTCTCATGAGGGACTTGTCAAAGACTTTCTGAACATCCAGATACACTATATCAACTGGCTCACCTTTGTCTATCTGTTTATTCACACCTTCAAAAAAATAACACAGATTAGTAAGATAAGACCTTCCTTGGCTAAAGCCATGTTGGCTTTCTCCTATTAAACCATGATTATCTACATATTCAGTAATTTTGTTCTTTATAATGGTTTCTACCATTTTGCCCGGTACTGATGTCAGGCTCAGCAGCCTGTAGTTTCCCAGATCATCTCCGCTATGGCCTTATCCTCTCTTAGTGCTCCTTTTACCCCTCTATCATCTAATGGTCCAACTGACTCTCTCACAAGTTTTTTTGCTACAAATATACTTGAAAAAGCCTTTATTATGTTTTTTTGCTTCCACAGCAAGCTTCTTCTCAAATTTTCTCTTTGCCTGCCTTATCAATACCTTGCATCTAACTTGCCAGTGCTTATGTTGTTTCCAGTTTTCATCATTTGGCTCCTTTTTCCATTTCCTGAGAGATGCATTTTTGGCTACAACAGCCTCTTTGACCATCCCTCTCTCAGTTGGTGTACTTCAGGGGCCTGTCTGGGCCCTCTCCTTTTCTCTCTCTATACCCATTCCCTTAGTGCTCTCATCTCTTCCCATGACTTTCAGTATGTTTTTCATGCTGGTGACTCTCAAATCTACCTATCTACATCTGACATCTCTCCTTTGCTCCAAACTCATATCTCTACTTGCTTATCTGACATCGCTGCCTGGATGTCTCACTGCCACTTAAAATTGAATATGGCTAAAACTGAACTTCTTATTCCCCCCTAAACTCTCCTCCCCCTTCCTCCTTTCTCTATCACTGTTGACAACACTCTTCCTCTTGTTTCCTCGGCCTGCAGCCTTGGGGTCATCTTTGACTCCTCTCTTTCCGTCTCCATACATTCAACATATAGCTAGAATTTGTCATTTCTTTCTCTACAACATTAACAAAATTTGTCTCTTCCTCTCTGAACACACTACTAAGGTTCTGTCCACTCTTCGGTCACCTCCCGTCTTGACTATTGCAACCTCCTCCTTGCTGGTCTCCCTCAGTGTCATCTCTTTACTCTTCAATCTATCTAGAATTCTGCTGCATGGCTAATCATCCACCAGCCCCGATACACTCATAAAACCCCTCTTCTAAAATCACTTCACTGGTTCCCCTTCCATTTCCATATCCAATTCAAACGTCTCCTTCTAACATATAAATGCATTCACTCTACTGCTCCTCATTATCTTTCCTCTCTTCTCTCTCCCTACACCACTCCTCATGAACTCCACTCCTCCTCTGGCTTTCTTCTCTCTATGCCCTTTTCTTTTACTGCAAACTCCAGACTTTGATCTTTTCACCTTGCCGCTCCTAATGCATGGAACAAACTTCCTCTATCTTTACATCATGTCCCTTCTCTCCCCCTCTTCAAATTCATGCTAAAAGCTTACCTCTTTGAGGCCAAGTTTGGATCCTAATCCCTTGTTCTCCTTGTGTCTCCTTCCCTATATGAAGCACCCATGTTTCTCTTGTATTGTTTTGTCTATCTTGATTAGATTGTAAGCTCTATGAGAAGGGACTGTCTTCTTTATATGTTTGTACAATGCTGCGTACGCCTTGTAGTACTATATAAATGATTAATACACACTACCATAAAAAGATGCTTCAAGGCAGTAGCAGGCTGGAAAAATGACCACTATCTATCAACTACAACAAGACTGGAGTCCTAATTATAACCAGAGACCCATCTTACACACTTCCAAATACAATCCAGTTCAACAACATCAACCTCACAGTAAAACCAGAAGTAAAATACCTCGGAGTCACCTTAGACCAATGACTAAAACTGTAAGTGCACATCAAGAAAACTACAACCTCCGCATACTGAAGTTTCAATGAACTCATGGAAAAAACACCTTAAATAACCAGGTCCAGCGTCTGACCTCACTCGTGATGAAAACCAGCCATCCTCCAATCAAACAAATTTGATGAAATTGATTCGATGAAAATTTGTTTGATTGGAGGATGGCTGGTTTTCATCACGAGTGAGGTCAGACGATGGACCTGGTTATTTAAGGTGTTTTCTCTTTTCCATGAGTTCATTGAAACTTTGGACTTACCGCGTTTGGATTGACCTGAGGCAGGGTTGAAGATTTATAAACCCGAAACGTGACACGTCATCATCTTTGGATCTTCGGCGGTGCTCTTAAAAGCTTGAAAAGGTAGTTTGACAAAAAAGCTAAGTACGACGGTTTCTAGGCCTAAAAATTGTTTGATTAAAAAGGAGAAGCCACGGTGGTGTATGGACTTGTTCTGTTCACTTGGACTGGCAGCTCCAACAAAAAAATAAGAGAGGAATTGTTCCTTCATTAGATCAGAATCCTTTAAGGTTGATGGTTAATTTGATTCTGATTGGGTTTTCTGATTTTTGACACAGTATGCTAAGGCATAATGTCTCCCATCTGATCTACTGCAACTCAATCTTTCTATGCCTCCCAAAACACATCCTACCCCCCTGCAATTAGCCCAAAACACCGCAGCCCAACTGATCACAGGAACACCAAGGCATGAACACATCACCCCCATGCTCAAGAATCTACACTGGTTCCCCATTCTGACACACATCAAATATAAAGCCATAATGATCACCTTCAAAACCATATATAAGCAATTGGCAGACTGCCTACAAACTCTTATTCAGATGACCCCCAACACTAGTTCAAGAAGACATCAAAACCAAAATCTCCTCAACATAGTAGCCAACAAAGCAAAAAGCTACCAGGCAACATGCCAAAGAACATTCTCTATTTACAGGCCATCAGTATGGAACTCACTCCCAAGTATCCTAAGAGCAATCGAAGACAAAACTGACTTCCAGAGAAAGTTGAAATCCCATCTCTTCCAAGAAATCTTCGGATCAGACACATAATACCTGCCTACTTGCCTTGAGCTACATCTATTCCTTTATCACCTTACCCGAGAATGCTCTAGTCCCAAAGTAATGCAAACTAAACGCCCTTCATATGCTGTAAGTTTACTTATAATTAAGTTATAAGATCCCCATGCCCCCCTACCCCATTGTTCATTGTAACCACTAAGTTTATGGTCAACGTAAACTGCTTTGATATCTTGAAAAGTGGTAGAAAAGAAATGTTAAATAAATAAAATAAATAAATGTCGAGGGCATGCCAGGGGCATGGTCTGGGCAGAGCAAAGGTTTCACATGCATCCCCTATGTCATGTTCTATTTCATATAAGGGATGCACGTGGAACACAGAAATTGTCTATGTCTGTATTCACACTGGCTCCCTGGCATGCTTATGTTTTTAGAATGTGCTCGTTTTTACAAGTTCATTACAGGAGGGATTAAGGGAGAATAGCTCCCTTAATCATCCAATTTCTATGTCCACCTTCACATTTTAACTAAGTAGAAAATGAGTGCTCTGGAAGTGAATAAGAGCAGCTGGACGTCTAGGTCTGAATGGCCAGAATGCATGTGTAAATACTGACATTTACTGGAGTATGTTCTGAAATGTCGGCACTTACACATGTAAATGGCTGGGGTTCCCATATCGATTTTTCCCACGTGTACGTTTGTAAAAAGCATCTCCTATTGCATATGGATACTCATCCCTATGCATTTCTTTTTTTAAATTATATTTTCATATTTATTAAGTATACAAATACATTCAAGAAAAACATGAATGAAAAGAAAAATGGCAAGAAAATATCCACAAAGGTAATAAGCATAAGCTATAAAAAAAAGAAAATATATTAGCCTAATTAGCCCACAAATCATTAAAAGAGAAGGCACCAGGTAATCCTTATACCAAAAAGAAAAATAAACATATTATAGCAGTGCAAGACTTATGCATCAGCCGTATGGGAGGCAAGAACAACCACAGAATCCTCCCTAGCTACTAAAAACTCCAGCAGCTGGCGAGGCTCAAAAAACAGAAACAATTTCTCTTTATAGGTAACATGACATCTGATGGGAAATTTCAACAAAAAAATCCCGCCAAGGGAAAGTACTCTGGGTTTAAGTCCCAGAAATTCCTTCCTCCTCAGCTGGGTATCCCTAGCAAGATCAGGAAAAATACGGGCATGAGAGCCCATAAACTGCTCAATGAAATTTTTAAAATAAGATCAAAGAATTAACAATTTATCAGATTCAAGAGCCAAAGTAATAAGGAGAGTGGTACGAGCTGTGATCAACTCCAAAGAACTCTCCAGAAACCCCGTAAGGTCTCCAGCATCTGGAGGGTTCTCACAGCTAACTCCCCGGTTACCCTGGCCCACTGAAAGATATTGAGCCCTAGTCAATGGTGGTAGGTCATCCCGGGAGATCTTCAAGACCTCCTGAAAATACCTACGAACCATCTCCATAGGCGACTGCAGTGGAGATCTAGGAAAATTAAGAAGTCTCAAATTGTTCTTCCGGACTTGGCTTTCAAGATATTCCATTCTCCTAGAGGTCACACTCTGGTCCTTCAGTTGGGCACCATGTAAACCCTGAAGTTGTTCAAGTTCTCCTTCCAAACGAACCAGCTTCCCCTCCTGTTCCTTTTGGACTCTGGAAAGTTCTTGGAAATGCGTATGAAGAGAATCAGTTTCAGTACTTAAAGATGCAGCAACGGACACAAGGGAGGAATTCATAGTTGAAATAGCGTCACACAGCATTTCCAAAGTAACTTTTGGGGGGTCTCACCAACACACCAGCTCCTGCAGTGGTCAACATACTTGGTACAGCCAGGGGTGGACTACCCTCCAAAAAAGATGCAGTCGCAGCTTTCATTCCTTCACCTGATGTTCCAGACAAGTGAGCAGACCCAGCCACAGAGCCCTCTTCACTTCCCTGAGATGGCGTGCTAGTCAACAAGCTGGAGGGAAGCACGCCACTGGCCACCGCAACACTTCCGTGGCATGGCGGGGGGGGGCCCGCTGTTCAGGGGAGAGCAAAACCCCTGATGTGCTCAGATCCGACGAAACCGCCGAACCCGCCAAAGACGCCGCTCCTGCCCCAGGGAAAGCAAAGCCACACGTAAGCAGCATTCTCTGCCCGGTGAGAGTAGAAACAGCCTTACCCGAGGATAGGGGGCTTGTTTACACTTCCTCCTCCCCATGCCACTTTCAGAACCAGCAAAAACGCCGAAGCAGAGCACCACTATGAGAGCCAGCTCACCCGGAGCAGATCACTGCCGCCATCTTGCCTCCTTTGCAATAGTCTCCAGCCAGATCCCTATGCATTTCTGTGCTTCCTTCTTTGATTTAAAATACACATCCACAGTGAGGGGGAGAGATGTATCAATTTTACAGCAAACTTACATGTGCCCACCCTCGCCTCTAAACTTGAAATAGATTTGTAGATGCTTTCACTTGAACGTTGCTGCAACCTCATCAACAGATTCTGTAATGAAACTGTTATATATTAATAATTAAATTCAATCAAATTAGGATCTGAAGAGAGAATAAACACAAATATTTATATAAGGAGTTTTTCTGGATCATTGATGCAATTGAGCAGTGGGTCAAGGGCTAAGATAATTTATGCCTATGACTGGCACTCTAGTGGTCTGAGATCCTTTTCTTCTTATCAGAAATGTTCCATTTGGTGTCTTTGTGAAGAGTGGCGTCTGTGTTTTGTGGCAGCATTTGTTTCTGCTTTTAAAAGTGAATATAGGTTGTTTAAGGGTTGTGAACCAGCATCTCTTCTTCCCTTCCCTAACTCCTCCCTAAGATTTCTAGCATTTCTTCTTACCTACTCCCCTCAAGATGTCCAGCATCTCCTCTTCCCTATTACTTTAAAAGTGTTCAACATCTCTCCCTCCCTTCCCTAATCCCCAACCCCTCTCCAAGGGGTCCAGCATCTCCTTCACTTCCCTATCTCCGCCAAAGTGTCCAGAATCTCCTTTCCCCTTCCCACAAATGTGTCCAATATCTCCTTCTCCCTTCCTTAAGGCCTACCCAAGGTGCTCAGTATCAACCCTTCCCATCCCCCTCGCCCAAACGTCCTGTAAAACTGGAGCAAATCAAAGTTCTGCCAGCATGGTGGCGAGCCTTCCACTATCATCTGCATACTCATGGCCTTCCAGTCCTGCCTCCTCCAACACAAGCTTCTTGTCAGAGGAGGGAGGAGCAGCAGGCCTCAAGCACATGTGTGCACATGGGTGCTTAAAGGCCTACCACTATTCTGACAGTGCTTTGCTCTGTCACTGTACAGGGTCACAGTGCCATCCCTGAGATCTGTCACCTAAGCAGATGCCGCCTCGTGGAAGGACCAACTCTGCTGGTGGTCAAATTTTCAGATGACACCAAATTATTCAAAGTTGTTAATTTGCATGTGGACTGTAAGAAATTGCAGGAGTTTTGTGAGACTAGGAGATTGAGCTTCCAAATAGCTGCTGAAATTATTGCTTCACAATGCTGGGTTCCATATTAGGAGTCACCACCCAGAAAAATGATCTAGATATTATCGTAGAGTGGGAGTGAGAGAGTAGCATCCTAGGAGTTAGAGCAACAGTCTAATACCCAAGAGATCAGGATTCGGTTCCCACTAGCACTTCATGTGATCTTAGGCAAGTCACTTTACCCTCTATTGCCAAAGAAGAAAAGGCCTGGCAATCTACTTCCAGTCATACCTTGCCAAGAAAATCCAGGGGCTTCTGGGTTGCTAGGAGTCAGCATTGACTTGATAGCACTTTAAAAAAACGATCATGGACAATATGTTGAAATCTCCTGTTCAGTGTATGGTGGCAACCAAAAAAACCAAATAGAATGTTAGGAATTATTAGGAAAAGTATAGAAAATAAAAAAAGAATATCATAATGCCTTTGTATCACTCCATGGTACAATTGCACCTTCAGTATCTTGTGCAATTCTGGTTTCTGAATCTCAAAAAAAACATAGTGGAATTTGAAAAGCTAACGAGCAGGGCAATCAGAATGATAATGGGAATGAAATGACCCCCCTATGTAGAGACCCCTTAGGTTCTGCTCCTCTATGCTACAGGGACCTCTAGTGGTCCTATGAAATTATTACAGTGTGGCCTGTATTTCTTCTTTCCACAGTGATATAATGCTGGGAGGAAACTCCTCTGGGGGAGAAAATTCAGCCACTATATAAACCACACTATATAAACCGCACCCAAACGCAGATCCCTGTCTTTGGCTCGTCTAGCCATTGTACCTTCCAGATGGACCCATCTGGTTAGATACCCTGTAAAATAGTTATCTCCAAGTTATAATGCCCTGTTCAATGTAATTTCAGTTTGTTCAATGTAAACCGCACTGATGCAGAATAGCGCGGTATATAAGAGAATGCAAATAAATAAATCAGGAAGGAAAAGTGCAGGGGCAGTTCTTCCATTAGACCACCTGAGGCGATGGCCTCAGACGGCACTATGACACCAGCGGCACTCCGGCTCTGTTTTAATTTTAGATTTTTCAGCTCTGCTCGGCCTCTGATTTCCCGCATGGGTAGACAGAGGCAGGCCAGAGGCTGAAAAATCTAAAAGTAAAACAGAGCCGGAGTGCCGTCACCGGACAAATCAGCCTGATCGCTTGCAGGAAGCCTGCAGCAATCAGGATGATTCGTGCAGCGGCAGCGGCGGCAGCGGTACTCCGGCTGTTTTCATTTTAAATTTTGCTGCCTCTGGCCTGTCTCTGCCTTCCCGCCGCTTTTTTTTTTCTCACTGCAAGCATTCTCGAGGAAAAAAAATGGTGGGAAGGCAGTGTTGCAGCTGATCGAGCAAGAAAGAGAAATAAAAATACCCAGGAGTCTCTAAGAAACAAGCAGTTTAATATGCATATGGGCTCAGTGAAATCACTTTCAAAACCTGAGCCCTGTCCAGAGGGCTCATCCAAATTATATAGACATATTTATCAGTACATCTAGGCATCTCTTCATGATAGGTTAAGTTTTTTTTTTTTTTTCAATTTTTTATTTATAAAATTTTTCAAAATTTACAAGAAAACAATCATGTACACATAACATAATTTGTAATAGGAAACAGCTAAAGAAACAAATTAAGTATTTAAACCACTTCAAGGAGGGGTGCTGCATAATTTAAACAAAATTGAAATGGTTCCTAGCGGAATCTAACAGATGCTCCTTAAAAAGAGACACTACTCAACTTTATCTTTAAGAAAATCAATCAAATGTTTAGGATCAAAAAACAAATATCGATTACCCTGATACATAATAAGACATTTACATGGAAAACGTAAATGAAAAACAGCGCCAGCGGCCAACACACGCTGACGCTGCTCTAAAAATCTTTGCGCCGCAGCTGTGTGGTCCTGGACACGTCAGGGAAAATTTGAATTGATTGACCACAAAACTTTTCAAACTTTTTTGGAAAATAAGCCCGCAATATTTTATCTTTATCTAATTCCGAAATAAAGGAGACTAACAGAGTGGCTCTAGAAGAAATATCATCAGATGTTGTTTCCAGAAAAGCAGAGATATCCAAAGTAGAAGAGGAAACTTTATCAGTTATAGCTTTCCCAGAAACTAAAGGAACACTTCCCTCACCTTTAAATTGTTGATTAGAATTCCTCAAGGGAACATAATAAATTTTTGAAATTGAAGAACCAGAAACATCAGTAATCAACAAGATCTCTTTCAGATATTTTTGAAATAGGATCATTGGAGATAAATAGTGTGTACAGGGAAAGTTCAATAACCGAAGATTCTTAGATCTCATCAAATTCTCAAGAACCTCATCTTGACGGTGCAAGGAACTAAAATTTTGTAATGAAGAAGCTAGCAAACCTTTAGTAGCAGAGCAATCCGCCACAAATGAATCAACTTTACATTCAACAGACATCAACCTTTTATCATGATCTGCAAGTTTCTGAACCGTTGCCTTGGAAAACTCAGAAACCCGCTGCAGTGAAGCCCCCAATACAGATTCAATACGTGAGGTAACTAACCATATATCTTTTAGGGACAAATCTGCAGGTGGGGTTTGAGGTTCCCCAGGCAATGGAAAGGAAATCGCAGAGGGTAAAGGAGGAGAGAGATCACTTTCCAAACGTAAAAAGGAACCCGGTAACCCAACAGTCTCCCCAACATCACAACCCTTTGAAACTAAAGACAACTCTAATGCAGGCGATAACTTGGCCTCTTGAATGGGAGGAGACAACCCCATTCCTCGGGAATCGTCGCAGGAGGACACAGTACTCACAGAAAGCAAGTTTTCAACATCAGCGTCCAACAAAGCAGCAGGTGAAGATGGAACCATTTTCTCTCCCGAAACAACATGTGCATCCATCGGGCCTACCACTTTTACTGCTTTAGATTGAGCCGCTTGAGAAAAATGTTTGCGACGTTTCCCCATCACAAAAAAAAAAAAAAAAAACTCCTGCGCCGAACAGACGCCGAAGGGGCGCCAAAGGGGCAGACCTGCCCCTTTGGTCACGCCCCTTCGGGCACGCGGCCACGGGACGCGTCCCGCGAGCAGGGCCCGATGAAATAGCCCTTGGAAGGCCCCGCCTGCCGCAGGGAGCAGCCTCCAACCTCGGGGAACCAATCAGGTCTCAGGCACAAAGTAGCAGGTACAGTCAGCACTCCTCGGCGTCCCGCGAGCAGGGCCCGATGAAATAGCCCTTGGAAGGCCCCTCCTGCCGCAGGGAGCAGCCTCCAACCTCGGGGAACCAATCAGGTCTCAGGCACAAAGTAGCAGGTACAGTCAGCACTCCTCGGCGTCCCGCGAGCAGGGCCCGATGAAATAGCCCTTGGAAGGCCCCGCCTGCCGCAGGGAGCAGCCTCCAACCTCGGGGAACCAATCAGGTCTCAGGCACAAAGTAGCAGGTACAGTCAGCACTCCTCGGCGTCCCGTGAGCAGGGCCCGATGAAATAGCCCTTGGAAGGCCCCGCCTGCCGCAGGGAGCAGCCTCCAACCTCGGGGAACCAATCAGGTCTCAGGCACAAAGTAGCAGGTACAGTCAGCACTCCTCCGATAGGTTAAGTTTTTAATGCAATACATTTTTGAATGGAGAATTCTTTGGATCAGTGTTATCTCTAGCAAAACAGAGAACGACAAGGCACACAGCAGGGGAGGGACAAACTTGTGTCGGTGTTTCGTAACCAAAGGGTGTATCCTTTTCACACAGCAACCAAGGGGTGTATCCTTTTCACACAGCAAAGCAGGGAAAATAACCCTTTCAGTTCTCATTAACCCCTTTAGCTCTCTGCACTGTCTGGATTCCACCTCATTCCCCCCTTTTTAAAGAAAAAAATGTTTTTCTTTGAATGAAGAAAGCCATTTTTCTCATATGACTTGATCTGACTGTAAAAGGGATTTGTAGTTGCATACTGCCATGACATGGGCTGCAGTTTTCAGCTCCACCTGGGAACATAAGTATAAGCAGTTTTACCACATAACAAAAACCAACCTAAGGGAAGATACATTTCTAAGCTAGCATAAGATACATTCATAATGAACTTGCAGGATAATTTGGTGTTAGACAAATTAAAAACCTTTTTAGTTGCATTTACAAAAATAAAGCAATCTGTAGCTTTTAGCGTGGAGACAACCTGCAAGGAAAAAAAAAAGGGATCTTGTTAAAATAAGCTGAGGAAGGACGAGTAACGCTAATCAGATAGAAAAAAACAGAAAATGTTATCTTTGGCAGTTTACAGTTGAAATTATTCAGTGCAGTAAGCTTCTGCATTTCACACAGATTAGCAGGCACAGCAATAAGGCATGTTGATAAAAAAAAACTCCAGGCTGCGACAAGCTGCGTTCACAAAAGTCTGAAGTATTCAAAGCAGTCCCAGCCAGTAATGTTACCGTGTTTATAGTTCCTGAGGCCAACAAAGGAAGGCCCCACACGAATGCCAGAAAAAAAGTCAGCATAAGCAGGTGCATATTGACCATGGAGCTGGTGTTCCACTGCACCTTTGTCCCTTAGCAGTATCTAAAGATGACTCCTCAAACTTCCACCGTGCGTAGACTAGCCGGCTTCCGGTGTGCGGCTAGCGCAGGGCCCTGTCGTCTGCCAATTCCCTGGTTCTTCGCAGTGTAAGGCGTAAGGGATCCTGAGAATGTTCATGCGCCGTCCACTTATCATCCAGGTCAGAAGCAGCTTTCTTGAGACAAGTTTCAGGAACCCTAATTATCCCCAAGAGCCGAGACTGAAAAGACAGAATTTTCTCTTGGAAGTTGTGCCGCAGTCTGCCAAGCAGCATCACAGCCTGCTGCAAGGGATGTACAACCTAGCAGAGGTTACAACTATGAAGAAAGGCTACAGAGGTTAGGAGACAACCATGACAGAGGTCTATAAAATCCTGAGTGGAGTGGAACCGGTAAGTACATATCATAGTAATATAGTAACATTGTAAATGACGGCAGATAAAGACCAGTATGGTACATCTAGTCCATCTAGTCTTCCCAGCAAGGCGGTAAGAGTAGGTACACCTGCCTCTCCGTGCAGGTCACCCCTCCCCATGCCTTTGTTTAGGGGTGTACCCTCCGCTCCATGTAGGTCACCCTTATTTGTTGAAATATAAGAGATAGTTATGTTTATTTTGATTTTATCCTGTTGCTATAAAGGTATCCACGGTGTCTGTCCCATGCTATTTTGAATTCTGTCACTGTATTTGCCCCCACTACTTCCATCAGGAGGGCATTCCAAGCATCCACCACCCTTTCAGTAAAAAAGTATAAACCCTTTTGTTTACTCATTTGTTTACTCTTTCAGAAAGTACAAAGACTAGGGATCACATACATTTAAAAAATAGGAGAAAATATTTTTTCATTCACTGCATAATTAAGCTTGGAATTCATTGCTGGAGGATTTGCTAAAAGCAGCTAGTGTAGCAGAGTTTAAAAAAGGTTTGGACAAATTCCTAGAGGAAAAGTCCATATATAGTTATTAAGGTAGACTTGAGAAAGAAGCTGCTTATTCCTCGGTGTAGGCAGCTTGGAATCTGGCTACTTTTTGGGATCCTGCCAGATACTTGTGACCTTGATTTGCTATTGTTAGAAACAGGATACAGGGCTTGATGATCAGGTATGACAATTCTTACATTCTTAGAAGATGCAGGGCATGCCCCCAACAGTTAACGCAAGTGACTATGCAGTTACTGAGTGTTAATTTTGGCCATTAACATGCTGTAACTGCAAAAAATTAATGCAGTTTAGTAAAAGGGTGTCAATATGTGATGTAACAACCCAATCAAGCCCCTTCTATGAATCTGTAATCAAAATCTGGTATTTCTTCCGGGAGGATGTAGTAAAAGCTGTTAGTGTAGCTGGGTTTAAAGATGAAAGAGGGGTAAAAGGGGCACTAAGAAGGGACAAGGCCATAGTGGAGAGACTGAATAAATTCTTTGCTTCGGCCTTTATTTTTTTTTCACTCCATGTGTAATCAAACTCTGGAATTCGTTATCGGAGGATGTAGTAAAAGTTGTTAGTGTAGCTGGGTTTAAAAAAGGTTTGGACAAGTTCCTGGAGGAAAGGTTCATAAACCATTATTAAAGGGGACCCGGGAAATCCACTACTTGCTACAATACAAGCATTGTTGAACCTGTGTCCTTTGGGGAAACTGCTAGATACTTGTGACCTGGATTGGCCACTGTTGGAAACAGGATACTGGGCTTGATGGACCTTGGTCTGACCCAGTATGGCATATGTTATGTTCTTAACTAGGAAACCACCTGGATTCTCCCTTCAGGGGTATTTCTAGGACATAAAATTATTTGGTGAATCATGGGGTTATTCAAACATGCATATTTCCTAGATTAACCCAAGTTTCTCCCAGCCATCATCTCACAAACTCAAGATGCTTCTCTTCTCGATATCCCAGCCCCACCATCAAGACCCCTTCCATGTAAGCTCTCTCCCCAAGAACCTGCTCTCCCCCACATCAGCATCCCAACCCACCCCCATACCCATGACTATCACTTGACCCTCCCACCACTCCAGACCCCTCCAGCATTTACTGAGAGTATCCATGACAGTGTTGTGATGGGACAGGAGCAATTCCCTCTTCACTCCTGCCCTGTTGCTGCCCAGGTTCACAATGACAGCTCTGATCCCTAGTCTTGCAATACTCCCACTAGTGGTTAAGCTGACAAAATAAGGAGCTTTATGCCTAGTCCAAGTACTGCACCTCATACTTCCTGATTTCAGAAATTAACTCTCAACTGAGTTCTATTGTCCATCCTGCAAGTCTTCCCCTTGCCGGCATGCAGATATGTCGTTGGCACTGTCTTTCACATTCTCCACGATCACACTGGCATCATCATTTCCAGATTCTGCACCTGTAGAAAGGCCCAGCAATGTAAGACTTATGCCTATGGAAGACAAATATGCTTCTGGAATCATCCATGACCTGTTTCTGGACATTGTCTTTTGCTTTTTGATTTTTTTTTTATTAGGTGTCTCTGGATAGATACTGACTTGTGCCCTTTGATTTTTTGGTATTTTTTTTAAAACTACAGAGAGCAATATTTTCTCACGATCAACTGTATCATTTTTCATACATACTCTTCTCTTGGAAGCCAAAATCAACATAGCAAAATACTAAAATTAGTGCCAAGACACAAGTTTTTTGGCAAAGAAAGAGTGCAAGCCTTTGCATACATATTTCAGCTCAAGCTCCCAAGAACTTAAGAACATAAGAAATGCCATACTGGGTCAGACCAAGGTCTATCAAGCCCAGTATCCTGTTTCCAATAGTGGCCAATCCAGGTCACAAGTACCTAGCAGTTTCCCAAAAAGACACACAGATTCAGCAATGCTTGCATTGGGGCAAGCCGTGGATTTCCTATGTCCTCTTTAATAATAGTTTATGGACCTTTCTTCTAGGAACTTGTCCAAACCTTTTTTTAAACCCAGTTACACTAACAGCTTTTACTACATCCTCCGATAACGAATTCCAGAGTTTGATTACACATAGAGTGAAAAAAAAATAAAGGCCGAAGCAAAGAATTTATTCAGTCTCTCCGCTATGGCCTTGTCCCTTCTTAGTGCCCCTTTTACCCCTCTTTCATCTAATGGTCCAACTAACACTCTCACAGGTTTTTTGCTACGAATGTACTTGAAAACGTTTTTATTATGTGTTTTTGCTTCCACGGCAAGCTTTTTTTCAGATTCTCTCTTTGCCTGCCTTATCAATGCCTTGCATCTGACTTGCCAGTTCTTATGTTGTTTCCAGTTTTCATCCTTTAGCTCCTTTTTGCATTTCCTGAAAGATGCTTTTTAGGCAACAATAGTCTCTCTGATCTCACCTTTAAACTATGCTGGCAGTTTATTGGACTTCTTTCCACTTTTCTTAAAGTATGGAATACAACTGGTCTGGGCTTCCAAGATAGAATTTTTAAACAACACCCATGTTTGATGTAAATCTAACCTTTGCAGCTGCTCCTTTTTGTTTTTTCTTAACTATTTTCATTTTATCATATTCTCCGTTTTGAAAGTTAAAAGGTAGCACTGTGGTTTTCCTTGTTGTCCTTCCATTTATTAAATCAAATGCTATGATCACTATTGTTAAATAGCCCCAATACTCTTATCTCTTACACCAAATCTGATGTTCCACTAAGGACTAGGTCCAAAATGGCTTCCCCTCTTGTCAGTACATGAACCAGCTGCTCCAAGAAGCAGTCATTTATTTTATCTGGAAACTTTATCTCCCTAGCATGTCCTGCTGTGACACTGACCCAGTCGATACTGGGGTAATTGAAATCACCCATTATTATTACTGTGTTGTAACTTTTGTTAGCTTCCCTGATTTCTTTGAGCAATTCATCATCCATTTGTTTATTCTGGCCAGGTAGTCATTAGTACACCCCCACTGCCATTGCCTTCCCCTTTTTACATGGAATTTCTATCCATAGAGATTCTACAGTGTATTTTTCCCTGTAAAACTTTAATCTTCTGTGACTCAATGCCCTCTCTAACATAGAGCTCATCCTCTCCACCAATTCGATCTACTCTATCATTGTGATGTAATTTGCACCCAGATTTCAGTGTCCTGCTGGTTGTCCTCCTTCCAACAGGTCTCTGAGATACCAGTCATATTTAACCTCTCATTTAGTGCTATATATTCTAACTCTCCCATCTTATTTTTTAGACTTCTAAAATTTGCATACATGCATTTTAGAGGTTGTATTTCATTCATCTTAATCTGGTAATCTGGTAATCAGTAGATGGGGTAATTTGGAATCTTTACGTTCTGTCTGCTATGTACTTAAGGGTATTTGGGTTACCTTTGTCTTTACTGGAACCTCTCTGTCAATATGCCCTAACTTCAGTCGTTTGCTGGTATTCTTCAAGGATACAGCCTTCCAAACCATGAGCTCTTGGGCAACTGTCGACTTTCCCCTATTATCTAGACAATAAGGGTAGAGAACAAAGTAAGATACCTGAGCATTACCCTGGACAAGAACCTTAACCTCTAGACACACATCAACAAAACTACTGCAAAAGCTTACCACATATCAGATAACCCTGCATTGTATTTAGTTTCCCCTACTTCGCCAAGTTACACTTCCTGTTAAATGTAACGACCAGACACGTGTAAACTGTCGGATGTTTTCTGTTCAATGTAAACCGCGCTGATGTCTAATAGTGCGGTATATAAGAATTGTTAATAAATAAATAAATAATAATAAATATTAAAGCTCATTAGGAGACTCAAACCAGTCCTAAGCCAGGATCATTTCCACTCAGTTTGCCAGGCCATTATCATACTGATACTGGATTACAGAAATTCACTTTACCAAGATATCCCCAAACAGACAATCCATCCACTCCAACCAGTGCAGAATCACGGATCATCACAGGCATTGCCAAAAACAAGCACATCATGCCTATACTCCAACAACTACACTGACTGCCAATCCATGCCCGAGCAAGGTTCAAGACAACCTTAAACATATTTAAAATCATTCACCACTGTTCAGCAGATGCACTACAGAACATAATAATTACAGATTCCAGCATAAGACCCAGGCAAAACAACAAGGAAAATGTGCTCATCACACCCGCAGGATATCAAAGAACCAATCATATCACGTCCAGAAGAGCACCTTCACTCACTGCACCTGCCTTATGGAATTCCCTTCCCGAAGGAATGAGAGCCATGAAAGACATCAAGAATTTCCACAAGACACTAAAGACCCTCTTGTTCACAGAGGACTTTGGACACATAACATAATCTATTACACGCAGGGGACATAATCGCTTACAAACTACTCATAGACCACATGCACAATCATAAAAGAGCTAACTGTAAATAGTTTGTATATATGTATATAATTTTACCCTCCCCCCACTACTCCTCTCCCCTACCCTTCATACATCTGTTTAAATGTATGCTGAAAAGTTATATTGTAAACCACTTTGATTGAAGGATAAGGTGGTATATAAAACTGGTTAAATAAATACATAAATCTAGTTTAAAAGCTGCTCTATCTCCTTTTTAAAGGTTCATGCTAGCAGCCTGGTTCCATCTGAGTTAAGGGGAAGCCCGTTCCTTTGGAAAAGCCTCTCCTTTCCCCAGAATGTTGCCCAGTTCCTAACAAATCCAAAACCCTCTTCCTTGCATCATCTTCTCATCCACTCATTGAGACTCTGCCTGCCTTTGGGGCCTGCATGTGGAATGGGAAGCATTTCAGAGAATGCTGCCCTGGAAGTTCTGGATTTCAACTTCCTACATAAAAGACTAAATTTGGCCTCCAGAACCTCCCTACCAAACTTTCCTATGTCATTGGTACTGACATGTACCAAGGCAGCAGACTCCTCCCTAGCACTATCTAAGACTTTGTCTAGGTGGCGTGTGAGGTCCGCTACCTTCGCACCAGCCAGGCACGTTACCAGGCGATCCTCACATATACCAGCCACCCAGCTATCTACATGCCTAATGATCGAATCACCAACTATAACGGCTGTTCTAACCCTTCTCTCATGGGCACATGGCCCTGGAGAAACCTCCTCGCTGCAAGAGGGTTTTACATCACCTGGGAGACAGGTCCTCACTACAGAATCACTCCCTGACACACCAGGGTGATGCTCTCCTGTCACATGACCTCTCTCCTCCATGGCAACTGGGAGGCTGCCAGACTGGAGAAGGAACTTCATTACTATATTACTGTAAGTCTTGTCTATTTACCTCTCTGTCTTCCTTACGTCCTCCATGTCTGCTACTCTAGCCTCTGGAGATCGGACTCGTTTCCTGACAGCAGAGTTCCTTGCACCTAGTGCACACAAAAGACCCCTCACCAGTTGGGGACACTCAATGCAAAAGACTGGAAAGCCCCCATCTTGCTACTGGACTGCTGTCTGCTTCTTAGTTTTAAGGTTTTGTTTAGGTATTTAAGTTGTTTACATACTTAAGTTTGCTGGGGATACTTATACTAATACAACTATACCTAATACGTTTAATGGACTTTGTTCACCTCAAGATTAATTAATCTCAGGTCCTTAATTAATCTATTCCTGATGAGAATAACCAGTGACACCTGAAAGTGAATATGGGCACCTCCTTCCCCTTAATAAGTTTAAGAGTGTATAAAGCTAAAATTATCCCTGGAGTAGATGGGAGTCAGGGTAGGTGGGAGGGCAAGAAGCCTTAATAAAAGCTAGCTTGCTACCCAGTGCCCTGACCTGTGTTTCTAAGGTAAAGTCCTACCAATTTCCTGGGTGATTCACACAGCCCTTGGTTTGATAGAGTGGGCCTTTCAAATTGCCCCTTTGATCTGCCACTTGGCTTTAACACCTTTTTAAGACAACTTCACAGATCTTTTGCCTCCTACTGGAAGGCCTCTTTGTAAAGGTCACTAGAAACAAGTTTATTTCTTTCTACTCAGAGACTATTTATTCTATGTGTATGCTAAGCTATACTCTAATTTGATTTAAATAAAGCACTCTTTAGAAACACATTTATTTACTCTAGTTTACTTTTATGCTAGGTTATACTATGATTTGATTTAAATGAAAAGCTCTCTGGTGGTACTAAGACCTGACTGACTCAGCAAAAACACTGAATGCTAAAATACACAGATTGATCAGCTTTAACCCAAAGACAATTTTAAAAAAAGTTCCAATAATAAATTAACCGACTGCTGCCTGATATTTAACCATGGTGATGAGTGTTGTTTCAAACATTGGCTGTTGCAGTTTGCCGCTGGTGTGGCAGTTATGGGGATTAAGTTTTAGTGGAGGGGACATGTTGCATGATAGTGAGTCAGTTGCAGGGTTGTTTTTGGGGGTGGTGGAGGTTTGTGCGGTGTTGGGGACGTTGTAGTTGGGGTAGTTTTTGGTAGTGGTGGTAGATGCTGGAGGTAATTTTGAGGTGGGGCCAGTTTTCAGGGTGGTGAGAAAGCTGCGGGCAGTATTTTTTGGGGTAGGTGCAGTTTGTGGGGTTGTGCTGGAGTTACATGGGGTATTTTTTAGGGGTGGGGCAGTTTGGGGTTTAGCAGTCTGGGGAGACCTGAAAACAGGAGAGAGTTTCAAAGGAGCAATTCCTTAAATGCTATCAGCCTGATTCTGAGCCAGACATACAAAGGGGAACGCGATTCTGATCCTGTGGGGCACGTCTAGCCCCGTAGGATCAGAATTGCGATCAGGCCTGAACATGCAGGTTGGGACTGCGATTCAGTCCCAGCCTGCACATACAGGCACTGCCTGGATAGCTCAGTCAGGGCCTTTAAATGGAGCCGCAGCGCCATGGCATTATGTTGCTATGACACCGTGGCTCCATTTAAAGCCGCGATACTGGCCGTCAGAAACTAAAGTTTATTCCCCTCAGCCTGACCCCCGATCTGTCCTCCTAAGGCTAGGGTCGGGCTGCAGGGAATAATCCCTGCCCCCCCACCCCCAGTCCCTTCCGCGATTCGGGCCATGAAAATAAACACGTCCAGGGAAGTTATTCTACTTCGGAGGTGGAATAACTTCCCCAGCCGTTTCGCCTGCTCTGGACATACAGAGCCAACATTAGAATTGGCCCTGTACGTCCAGGACCGGTGACCACCCACTACCCGCCCACTCTCCACCCCCAGGCCACCTCTTCCCCACCACCGACTAACTTCCCCGCACAACCAGAGCAGCCAGCTATTTATTTTTGTGCAGCAAATGTTTTTTCTTTACAGTTTATCTGTATTTCTCATGTTCAACTTAAAAGATGCCTTTGTTTAATATTTATTATGGTATTTCTGTTTTGTAGATGCCCATAAAGGCTTTGAAATGATCTACTATTGCTGCAGTGGCAGAGGCTGCTGTTACTTGTATATTTGAGAAGGAACAAATCTTGTTTAAACCTGCTGCTGTTGGCTGTTTATAACTATGTGGTGTAAGTGTTCTTTCTTGGGCTATATGCTCTTTTCTCGGGCTTACAGTTGTATATTCTATTCTATACCATTTTTAAGATGCTGTTTTCATTCAGAATTTTATTGCTTATGAGGTACATTCCTGTTTTTGAAATATTTATTTATTATTTATTTATTTATTTTTCTTATATACCGCACTCTTAAAAATCAGCGCGGTTTACATAAAACGATGTTGTGCCATAGGAGCACTTACAATGAACATTAATATTAACATTAATATTAATTAATACTGTCCCTTTGTACCCCTTAAGGAGATTTATATTAACAAATATAAATCTCCTTAAGGGGTACAAAGGGACAGTTGGTCATCAAAATGTTTGAAAATGTCTTGCACTCTGGTAGGTAGTTTTGCCAATCTGCAAACCTTATACAGTTTCCAATAAAGCGTGTAATTTTTTATTATTATCATTTTTATTTTTATTTTGTAACTCACCTTTTGCACGATCTTTGTCACTGGTATGTTTTAATGTGACATGCCATTTTTACATATATTAGTGTTCTGCATATTAATATATGGCACCAGTGGTTTAGGTCGTCCCCTTCCCTGCCATCCTTTCTTTTCCTAGCCCCCTGATGGTTATGATTTTCATATGTCCTGTCAAATTAGTTGGAGTTTTTTCCAATTTTAATCTTTTTTATTTAAGGGCATTTTCACTAAAGTGTGGTAAGAATTTTTGCAGCTAACGTGCAGCATATGTAAATATGCCATGCAGTAGTTGTAAAACCTGTGCGGTACCTGTAGAGGTAGAGGGAGTAACAAGCAACTGCCCTGCAGATATTGCACAGGGCAGATGATTACCACACAGGTCCACATCCCCTGCATTGACAGGTAGAGCTGGGGAATGGGGGAGGAAGGTGGGAGCAGACGGCATAACGGCACTGCCATCCATTCACAGAGGGCCCCCAAGCTACCTCTTACTGGAAGAGATTCTGGGAAAACACCAAATCTCAAACTACCCCCATGCTGACTACCCAGCTGTCAGGGAAACAAAAGCCCACCAAACCAGGAAAGACCACAAGAGCCCCCCAGGTCCATGGATGTCTCAGCACCTTGGCAAGGAGGGGACACCAATTAGTGAGTTCCAACACTGGTGAACCATGCTCAGTATGAGAAGCATTAAGTAGCTGCTCAGAGTTGGTAGGTCTTAGCCCTATCTTCCCTTGGTCAGAGAGAGGAGCCATCTGTCCACAGGAACATGGCCCCCCCCCCCCCAGGTGCAGGGATCAGGTGGCACTTTTGATTCCACACTGCCATGTTGGCAGTATGTGTAACATCTCATCTGCATGCCCACCCCCCACAGTTCTTTTGCTGGTTCCAACTCTACCTATTAGGCCAGTATTGCTTGAAGCACAGAGCACAGGCCCTATGCCCTGATACTTCCACGGCACACAACACCAGTAGCCCTTTGACAGCTAGATTTAGCAGTATACTGTATAAGCACAGTTAAATAAAATAAATAAATAAAACTATTCATTGCATATGCAGACATTGACAGCAGTTCATCAGTGCGGCTGTTGACGTGTCTGTGGATGTTTACCCACTGTCCCAGCAGGGACACTCCTGACCAGCAGGCCCTGGTTTTGTGGCTGTCAGGCTGCCGTGGTGTACTGCCATGACAGCTGCACCAAGTAGGCCCTTCTCCCTGGTTGCCTAAGCAGGTGCCTATCTATTCTACTATCATTGCTTCTTGGCCTTTCTTTCTTCCAGTGTTGTTGCCTTGTTTCTGCCATTACTAATTCTTAACACTCATGGCTGGCATTAGCTGCGCCCACGCGAGCGGCATGGGCCCGATACTGAATTGCAGCGGCTATGTGCCTCTAAGGCGCATAGCCATCACCGCCAAACTTTAACCCCAGATATTCAATCAAGGGCCATATCCGGCCACCAGCATTGAATATCCGTGTTTGCCACATAGCCGCACATGACTCAGAAGCTAACCATGCAGCGGCGATATTCAACCGCTGCACAGTTAGCTTTGGCAGTGAAAGCTGGAACAGCTTTTGCTGTGCCTTTCATCATTAAGGGATAACTGGGCAGCGATTGAATATCACCGCTGCACAGTTATTCCTGGGCAATGCCCCTGGAACACCCCTGACGTGCTCTGATGCTAAGCGGTTAGCATCTGGGATATTCAATAGCCCTAACCATGTTAGTGCTGCTGAATAGCCCACTTAGGGACATTTACATGGTTTACAGCTTTGTAAACCATGTAAATGCCTTTGAATATCGGGCCATGTGCTTTGGCACACATGATCTGCCGCTTCTGACTACCCTCCAACACAACTTTGAGGCGTCAGAAGTGACAGGCTATGTGTGCTGTAACACATGGCCTGCTGCAGGTGTTGTGCTGTTCCACCCACAAAGATCTGCTGCCCTAGGAGTTGGCCTAGCCCGCTTAGTGGACGGGCTGGCCCTGTTCTCCACTTTTTTTATAATTTATTTTATGTATGCAAGTTTCACAGATACAAACCAAGCAATAATACTTGTACAGAAATAGAATTGTTATTGCAACAGTCTGAAACCCAGACATCCCAAAAAACCTCCAAGAAATAAAATACCACCCCAAACCATCTAGCTCTTAACAAAAGAGAGATCCATATAAGAAAAGAAGATAGCAATAATGAATACAGAAGGAAAAGAACACTATGGCCCAGCAACAACAGACAATTAACCTGCACAGCAACCACTTAATACACGCTCTTGGCAATATGCAGCTTATACCACTGCACAATAACATGTACATAGTTCATTAACCTTATGAGAAGTTGTTAATAGTTTCTGTTACAATGGGTTCAATATGTTCAGTGTAATGTGCAGTTTGTTATGTTTCCTGTTATCTCACTGAGTTATTTGTAAATTGTCTTGACTTGTAGAAAGACGGTATAAAAAACCTGTTAGATAAATAAAATAAAAAGCGTTACATCAGCCATTCGCTAAAACTTAAACTAATATACTGCGTATTCTTAACAACTAACCATTAGTCTAGGTGACAACAGACAAATGAGTACTTATGAAAGAAACCAGCTCTGCAGGATCATAAAAAATATAAGCTATGGATTGTAACTTTGCCATACATTTGCAAGGAAATTTAAGAAAGAACAGACCCCCCTAGCTGGAGCACCCCAGGCTTCAAAAACAAAAATTCCTTCCTCCTGTGTCTCATGGGATAAGTCCAGGAAAATATGAATCAACAGATCTGTAAAAGGTATATAACGTTTTTTAAAGTACAGTCTGAGTAGCCACTCCCGATCAGAGGACAAGGCCAAGTTGATTATAAGCGTTGCCAGTGTCACCGCATCAGTTCCCAATGAATCCGATATTTCTCATATATTGAGAATGTCCAGATGCTGTTGTTCCACTAAAGATAGTCAAGCAGCATCCCCTTGAACTTTCTTACCAGTAGGTATATAATACATTTTTGCAAGAGAAGGATGGGACTCAACGAGGACCCCCAAAACATCAGTCAAATAGACTTAAACATTTCTCTTGCTGATATCAAAGACGATCTAGGAAAATTTCTCAAATGAAGATTACATGCTCAAACCTGATTTTCCAACATCTCGGTCTTGAATGTAATTCCAGTTACATCCTTGATCGAGCCAAGGACTGCTCCTCCTGTTGGTGCACCTTAACCTTGACTTCTTCTAATCACTTCCTCAATTCAGAAATAGCTCCAGAGTTTTCCTGAATAGATATACCATTAATATGCACCTGAGATAATATCTTGTTCAACTGTGTTACCATCAACTCACCCAGTTTTGAGATGGCACTCCAAACTGTCTCCAAAGTAAAACTCTCAGGACGTTCCAGCACAAAAGAGGGGAGAGACCACTGCTCACCCCACACAAACTACTTCCACCCTGGGGCACTGAAGTGAAGAAATCAACCCGTCTGCTGACTTCTCCTATTCTTACGCCACTCCTGCAGCCAACATAGCTGACCCTGGCTTCAAACCTTTCAAAATTGTTAAATAAATAAATAAACCTGGATCCAAAAACAGCCCAGAAGCACCTCCTCTCACTGGGGAGCCCAACAACTCTAGAGCAGGTCCAGACACCCCGGAAGCTTCCAAGATGAGGATTCCAGCAGGCAAAGCAGGAGGATGCAGCAGGCCCAGCATCAGATCATGGCCCGAGGAGGACGTCGGGTTTTCCTGGCCTGCTGTCGACACAGCCAGGCAAGCGCCAGTTTCTTTTTGGTGATTCTCCAGGCGCTGAAGAAAAGAGTCCATCGGACCAGAGGAAATTGTATTGGAAGGGGTCACCTACGGCTCGGGAGGCTTCCCCCGCATTTTTTCCTTCCTTTTTGGCATTGAGGTAACAGTGTCTGGGGCAGTGGCAGACCACGTGGCCATCTTGGATCTCCACTATCCACTTTAACCCTGCCTTTTCACGTGCTGCTCTGGTAGTGTGTGATTTTTAGCATAGATGGCTTTGGACTGCATGCTCCCTGCTACCATTTGGCCCAAACACGCGCTAACACCTTGCCATCGGCTACCACGCTTCAGTAAACATGCCCCTAAATTTTTACATTTGGTTATCATAATGTATATTTTTTTTATGTTTGCTATTCATAAGTTGCCCCTGATGTCGCAAAAGGCAGTATATAAAGCAATGTGATAAAGATAAAGATGCATTAATAAAGACTTTTTGTGGAATTCTGTGGAGTTCTAGAGTTCCCCTGTAGAGTAAGATCTTCAATTCACAGCTAGAAGGATTGTTTTTCCTAATTTCATCAATAAGCTGGTCATAGCACTACCAAAAAATTCGATATGCAGATCTTTATGAGGTTTTTTTTGGAGGGGATGTGGAAGTGGTTTTAAGTCAATTTTGTTTCACCTTTATTTTATTGTAGCATCTGTTTTAGTAAATTGTAGATATGTTTGCAAGACGCCTAGGATTTTAGATGGTCAGATATAAATTTTAAAATAAAATAAAGTTATGCAAATGAGGTTCAATGGATTATGTAGATATTTATGTAAATGAGGCCTCATAAAGAGTCCCCACACATGGCTCCACATCACCCTCATCCCTGCCCTGATGAATCAAATGCAGAGCGCTGGCCGCCATAGACTGCTGAGTTGTTTACATCAAAAGGATTAAAAGTAATAAGTGAATGCCCTTTTGAAAGACCTTTATGAGTTTGGAGGATTTTATAACTTAGGAAGATCATTCCTAGTTCTTTTAAATAAGCATAATAGTCATATCAAAAGAACAATATGCAGGAAATAATTTGAGGGGGTTTTCCTCCAATTCTATTTTTTGAGTATTGGATAACAAACACATTGGTTTTGCTAGAAGAGTTTTTGGTGATTAAGCTATGTGGAAATGGCCATTTTAGAAAGGGTTGAATTTACACAAGGATGTGCTTACTATGTAGAAGTCGCAAGGGGACATTTCAGGCGCATAGTTAGGGAGTGTCCAGGTCAGGTCAAAAATCTACATGTGTATTTCCCATTTCATATTGGGAGTATATGGGTATGACCAAAATGTTTAGGTTTTACAAAAGTGCTCGGTTCAGCCAGTTATTTACTGAAGGGATTCAGGGGTAATCGTCTTTGATTCCCCCCCCCCCCTCCTTAGTTAATTTCCTCTTAGAAGTTAAATTAGATAGATATAGTAGCATCTGTTGTTAATAGGCACATTTATATGGGTAGCATGTGTAACCTTCAACATTTTATCCAGCAAGAGTCCACACACTCAGCAACCACACTGAAAAGCTGCACCACCCAAAGCTGGATGTGGCAGAGCACACTACTAGCACAGGCACACTGAGTGGGTGTTGACAGCACCAGAGCATGCTAATAGCACCTGCACACTGAACAGGCATTGACAATGGTGGAGCATCCAAGGAGGCCTAAGGGGCAAATAAGAATGCCAACCTGCAATACCTTTGGGTAGCGGGGTTGTGTGTGTGTCCCCAGAGTAGTATGAGCCTCAGCAATGCATGTGTTGCCCAGGCTTTATGGCTGTGCATACAACATGCTGCAGGTAAGCTATACAGCAACCCCACATACTGTGTGGGACACCGTTTACATGCAGGCTGGCTTGCATTAAGTAGTTGCAATCTGTGGCTGTGATGCTGTAATGCATACCCAGTTACGCCATCAACAAAGACCGTCCTTCCAGCATTCCTCTACTCTTACCTCCCAATATGACACTTGTGGAGCTCGCAAATCATCTGCTGGCTTGACTGGAGTGAGCAGGAGGGACATGTGTGTGTGTTGCAACCCTTACCTCTGCCTCAGCGTCCAGGCTGCAGGATACACCAGTTTGCACAGGTGAGAGTGCAGATTCATGGCAACTGCCATAACAGCTGTATCTGTGGCAACAGTGTCAGCCCACCTGGTGCAGCTGCAGCCTATTGGGAACTAGGCACAGGGGGAGGGCTGGCCTCTGTGAATGTCCAATCCATTCACCAAGTTGATGACTCTGGCAGGAATCTGTGATTTACCAGCATGCACGTTGCTCTCCTCCCATGCTGCATTTGCAGAGTGCAAGCAAGGGGACTCTTTGCTCCATGCAGTGTATGCACATTCAGGGAGGTATGTATCAGGCAGATTTGCACACAGGAAACACCATCTCAACAGTCTACTGATCATTGGCCAAGTATCCAACAGTACGTCACTTATTACCCCAAGTGAGAGTCCAAATGCACCCGTGTGCCTGAATGCTACAGTGGGAAACTGACCTCTGAATGGTGCGTGCATACTTCTAGCTGCCAAAATGTGGCAGAGGATGTCATGTTGGTTTCTGCATCACCTGCCATCAAATGGGAAGGACATGCCTGGAGACAAAGTTTGGGGTGGGGGTAGGGGTGTTGGGAACAGTACCATACATGTTTTCTATGTGCCCTTCGTAGGTGGCAGTGCTGGCCAAAGCATGTGTTCTCATGGCCAGAACCTATACGGGTCTACTCAGTGCCTGCATGTGTTACATCAGAGGACCAATAAACACAAATCACCAAAATAGTTACAAATTATATAATACCCAAACCAAACATAATGTAACCTATCTACCTTCAAGGTATGGAAAATTTTTATATAATAAATAATAACCTCACTAATGGAATCACAAATATGGAGTGTGTGAAAAACTCTCTTTTATCTTTATTTATCTTAATATATTAAAACCATCCTTATCATAGTGAATGCATAAAATCTATTATACAATAACCCGCACTCCAGATAGATTCACAAATTACATTTCATTAACAATAATTCCAAAATTTCAATTACTGTTAAAACCTCATATTATCACATGTAAATTCATAAAATTCATATAATAACACTCTATAAATGTATTTCATATGTACAATACATTCGTCTTTTGGAACTTTGCATGACGTGGTAAATGTTGAAGATAAGTCAAAGTTTTCCCTGATGAAGTCAATAACAGCAAAACCAGGGCCCAGGGTTAGAAAGTGGAGCGTGTAAAGTTGGTGATTCTGGAAAATGGAAATGTTTTTGTGTGAATGCGGCATGTGAAGGTGGCATAACACTGCTGGTTTGCCTCCTAAAAAGACCTGCTCCTCCGGATTGTAGATCGATGATTCCAGATTCCAGATTGTGTTCCATTTGACCGGGTGCCAATCAGTTTGTGGAGTAGAAGATTGTGGCGCAAAAGATCGTGTTCCTTGATTGAGTTTCTCCCATTTGAATATGAATTGATGTATTTTGTAAACATTTGGGGTCTATATATTGAAGATGATCTGAAGACTATTTGATAACTGACAGATATGGTGCCTGCAGATATGGAACTTTGGTATATGAAGGGTATTGTGATTATGGATATATGAAGGGTAAAGTAATTACGGATGTATTGTACATATGAAATACATTTATAGAGTGTTATTATATGAATTTTATGAATTTACATGTGATAATATACCCACCAGGACATTTACTGCTGCCGGTAACATTAGCGTTAATGTCACATTAGCGTCATATTAGCATGCGTTAACATCGCCAGTGCAATGTTAATGCGCATTAACGTCACAGATGCTACATTAGCGCCATTTAATAAACATCCCTCCTAGAGTAAAGGTCCATAAATCAATGAAGACCCAGGAAATCCACTGCTTGCCCCGGGACAAGCATTGTGGAACCTGTGTGCCTCTTTGGGAACCTGCCAAGTACTTGTAGCCTGGATTGGAAACAGGATACTGGGCTTGATGGACCTTGCTCTGACCCAGTAAGGCATTTATTATGTTCTTATGCATTAGCAATCTGGCCACAGTACTTGCAAGACAGGCGTGTCCTTTTTCAATGCGACAATGCAGCGGTGGTTGAGGTCATCATTCTTTGGGCTGTTTGCGGGTTGCAGCGTTGATGAGTGTCTTTTTACTGTCTTGCTTGCACCTAATATTACTGCTCGTGCGCAGCATTTGCCAGGTTATGTTTATCAAATTGACGACTCTCTTTCCCGATTTAAGTGGTCCCTCTTCAGGACGCTGGTGCAAGGAGTGGATACGGCAAATGCTACAGTCTCGGCCTAGTTATGGCAACTTGGTCGCCTGATGATGAGCCTGCTTTGTGGGTCCATCTCTTCATCTATATGGGTTTCATACTGAAGGGGATTTCACAATGTGGAAGGGCTTTTGTGGGCTCTGGGTTGGCAAGATGGAAAAGTGCGAAGGGCAGGAGTCTTTCCAAGGCAGCAGTCTGGTCTCATTTGGTTGGCTTTGCTTTCTTCACAAAAGCTGCTGGTTGGAGTAGAGCGTTGTCCCTTTTTCTGGTTTGGAGGATGATATTGGGCTGGGAGCGGGATGTCCCAACATCATCTAATCCTTGGCAAGCAGTCTCACATGATTTGTTGGTGCAGTTGTGTGAAGGGTTGCCTGCATTGGCTTTATCTCCTTTTGAGGTAGCCTTGCTTCATACTACCTTTTGCTCGGCCTTTTTTGGAACATTCCAGGCCAACAAACTGGTGCCTGGTTCCTCCTAAACTGTGTCTGGCTCTGGCCTGTTGTTTGTAAATGTTCAGGTGAAGGACAGCCAGTTGTGGATTCTGATTCCCTGGTCCAAGACAGACAAGCTAGGGCAAGGGCTGTGGATGGTCCTGCGGAAGGTAGAGGGCTCGATGACCTGCCCGGTTACTAGTCTGCATGTTTATCTGGGTGTGTGGCTGACGAGTGGTGGTTGGTTATTTCTGCATGCTAACTCACATCTGCAGTCTCTTTTCTATTTCACAGCAGTTCTGCAGAAAGTCTTGATGCACTTTGGATGTGGCATGAGCCAGTTTGCATTGCATTCCTTTCACACTGGGGAAGTGATTAGTGCAGCTACAGCTGGTCTGGAGGGTGCTGTCATTCAGTGGATTGGACAGTGATAGTCTGGGACCTTTGCCAGTTATACCCACTTGTAGATATAATGATGTTGTGCTAGTCTAACTGTGTTCTCTCTTGTAGATCCCCAACAGTAGTCTCAACACTGGTGGCTGGTTGGACATTTCTTTGTCTTTTGGGCTAGGCGGTGTGCTGCTTCTGGACCTCTGAGGCCTCACCTGGACCTGGCCTCAGAAGGGGTCTTGCAGATTTGGCTGGGTGAGCATGGGATGGCTTGGAGTCAGCTCATCCCTCTTCTTCAGCACTATGCCCAGCTATTGATATGTCCGGCTGGGATCATTATTCATTTGGGAGATAATGAGCTGTCAGCTTGGACTTGCAAGCAGTTGATCGGGGCTGCGAAGTGAGACTTTGCTAGTTTACTCAACATGTTTCTGGGGGTAATTGTGGTTGATTGGACATTATTCCAAGGCCTGCATGCATGTCACAGAGGCAGTGGTCCTGGGGTTTAATGAAGGTGAACCGCCAGATTGGATGGTGGGTGCTCAAGCACGGGAGCATCCAGATTCAGCACCCTTGTGTGGAGGTAGCTTGTGTCAGCCTTTATGGTTTGGACTGGGTCCACCTGTCCCTGGTGGGTCAGGACCTGCTTCTTAATGACTGGCAGGAGGCTTTGGAGTGTGTGGTTTTAGGTCATGAATGGTCGCAGTGTTTTCCTTGGGGGTGGGGTGGCACTGAGACTGACGGTGCCTGCCCAGCACCAGTGGTTGTTACCTGGGCCAGTCGAGTAGCTGGAAATATCTGGCTCCTCGCTGTTGGACATGGATCAGGTGATCTGAGCCTGGAAAAGTTGGAGAGGTGAAATCCCAGGTGTGGGGTTTCACCCAGAGATGCCAGCCTTTGCTATTAATATGATGAGGCCAGCAGTTGGGGGAGGGAGCACTGCTGGAACGCACATTGGCTGGGAGTAGATGATGGTGCCGCTTTGCTAATAACAGGACTGGTGGCAAGCTTATCCAGTTAGGGGCAGGGGTTATGCTATTCATTGAGCCATGTTCTGTTATTGCAAGGAGATTTCATGTTAAATGTTAAAATGTTGCAAATAAAGCTGCGAGCAGTGTTTTCTTCCAGTGACTGTGTTGGTATTTTTGTTCTGTCCATGGAGTGGGAGGGGATGAAAGTGGAGAGGGGAGAGGAAGAGGGCATGGGCTACCCCCAGGTCTGGTTACCCTGGTTAGGCCATGGGGCAGCGGCCTGGTGAAGTGGGGTCCTGACGCCTGCGGCCTAGGCTTTAGAGGGGATGCTGGGATTGGCGTGAACCCCCTGGGTCTTCAAATGGCCCTTGGTGGGGGGGTTCTTTTCGATGCAGTTCAAATCCCACACTGTGTCAGGTCAGGATCTGATTGGGCCCCAGTTGTGCAGTAGAAGGAAGGAGGGAGGGGACCAGGCAACTATTTTTACCTTTGCCACCCTCTTCCCTCTGTCCACGGCCCAGGATATGGTAGTGGCGGTGATTTTCCTACCCTGCCCACCATTTATGGGGCTGTGGGGTTGGGATGTGGGAGTTCTTTTTGGTGCACCTGGAAATATGTGGCTTCTCGCTGTTGGGCGTGGATCAGGTAATCTAAGCCTGGAAATGTTGGGGAGGTGAAATCCCAGGAGTGGGGTTTCACTCAGAGATGCCAGCCTTTGCTACTAATACAACCTGACCATCTTTTCTAAGTTCAAATATGGGACACTCAATCAAACCTGGAGGTTCAAAGTTAAGGAAAATAAAAAATATGTTTATAATTACAATTTTAATTTTAACCCATAATTTTAATCAGTAGACTAGGTTTGCTTTCAAATGTGCCAATCAGACCTACTTGTACTTCTCTATAGAATGAATTTTCTTCAAAATAGCAATATTTCCACTAAGATAATTAAAAAATTCTGGACAACTCAACTTTACAATCATTAGACATTTGAGAGTCTCTACATGCAGATGGGATTTTTCTATAGAACACATTTTGCTCATGATTGAAAAGCACCTTTCAGTTGGAGCAGTAGAACCTGGCAGACATAAACAAAATTTAACCAGTTTGCATAAATTTTTATATGGTACCTCATTACTTTTGACGTGTCCAAACACCTTCTTCCATTTTTCATCAACTGTGATGTCTGTTTTTTATCATTCTTGAAGACAAGAGAACTCATCAACCAGTTCAGTATCATTTATTACTGACTCTAGGCCAGGTCTTGTAGACAAAACATATTCTAAAGACGACTCTAGCTCACACAACTCCGGTTGTTTTTGAAGGAGAGTCCACTGTTGTTTCCCAATCTCCTGGAAGTGAGTGGTCCACTGATCCAAGTAATAAATGCAAGTGGTATAGAAAGATGACACAGATTGCTTGAAATCTGCTTCATCAATGCTGCCCTTTTCTTCAAGATCTTTTATCTTCTTTCTGATTGTCAGAGGCAAAAACACATCATTCTTCTTAGTTACTAACTTATTTTTAAGGTTGCTGATTACTCCAGTCATCTCTATCAATGAGATTTTTTGAGACTTAGGAGTATGTTTACTAAACCACAGTAAGGAGCAAGTGTGCCGTTAACACATGCTAACGGTAGACTTGCGCCCTTAGCACATCCAAAGCGCCACTTTAGTGCGCGCTAACAGTACTGGCAGCGTAGACGTCCACGGGGCGGAGAGTGAGGGTCAATGAGTGGGGAGTAGGCGAGAACAAGGCTTGCTCCCCTAACGAAGGCACCTTAACGCCGGGAACCCTAACGCATAACCAAACCTCATGGATAGGGTGTATTTTGAGGAGAGAGAGCCTATTTTAGCATCTGCAATGTGATGCACTGACAGGTGAGCCCAAAACAGTGATAGTAGGGCTCCATTAGCAGAAACAATATAGTGCACAAGTATGAAAGGGCACTGTGTTGATGGGGCAAAGAAGGGTGCATGTGGATCATGCAGTGGCACATAAGACGTGCAAATATGCCACACTGTGTCAGACCAAGGTCCATCATGCCCAGTATCCTATGTCTAACAGTGGCCAATCTAGCAGTACCTAGCAGGTTCCCCAAAAGACACACACAATCCACAGTGCATGTATTGGGCAATCAGGGGATATTCTGGGCCCCTCATTAGTAATGGTTTATGGACCGTTCCCCAGGAACCTGTCCAAACATTTCTGAAACCCAGCTACACTAACAGCCTTTATGATATCCTCTGGAAATGAATTCCAGAGTTTGAATACGCGTTGACTGAGAAACCATTCACTCCCAGTAGTTCTCAATGGCTTACACTGTAGCCACATTGTATATCCTCTAGTCCTACTACATTTTGTTGGTGTAAACAATCAATCTACGTTTACCCAATCCACTCCAGGCAATATCTTATAGACCTCCAGCATAACACCACTCAGCCGTCTCTTCCACAGAGTGAAGAGACAAAACATTGACAGACAGTGATGAGGTCCCTGCAGAGGCAAATGGTTGTGGGGGGATGTGTGGCCATCCATGTAGGCCTCCGCCCCCCCTTTGGACCCTGCACCCTAAACACCCGCCAACCCGCATGTTGGCTGGCCCAGGACTGCACACCACCAACACTGATAGCACATGGGCATGTCAGCATGCCATGGGGGATGGTGGCGGAGGGGGCAGCGGCACCCGCCTGCAGCAGACCAAAGCAATGCCCTGATCCAGTGCTCCATGCACAGTGCAACATGTTCCAAGGTCTGTCTGATATGAAGCATGCCATCCGCAGGGACTGTTTTAACCACGTGGCAGCACTGTGGTGCACTGCACACAGTCGATGTGTGTGTGTATGTGTGTATGTCTATCCATTATTTTGTGGCTTCCCACACCTTACTGAGCCTTGCAGTGCCTAAGCTATTTCCATCATTAGCCTGCAAATGTGCATGAAGAGGAGCAAAGTATTGTGCGTATGACCTGAAACAGGGCGGATTGGCCAGGATGTGTTTGCATTGGGGGTAGGGCAATGGCTGGGATGTTGTAATGCTTGACTGCCACCTGCATGGACCGGGTGGCCACAGCATGTCATGCTGAGGGGGGGGGGCACCTCACTCTGAACAAACAATGACCATGGCACAGCTCTGTATCCACATAGTACTATATAGTATCTGGTTCTAGTGATGTGGGTGCACTTCCTGTCCTGGGGGCCCAATCACTGAACCAACTGCTGGGTGTCCATGGTCGCTCTGTGGACATGCGATGTGTCGTGACCAGCAGACGATCTATGGTGGTATGTGCATAGCTAGAAAACCCAGTGGTGGATAGCAGGTGCAGTCTGACTGTGCTTGCTGTGGGTGAATGTTAGACCTAGGTGGTTGGGACGTGAGGTGTTTCACGTCTACTCCCAGTACTATTGGTAGAGCCAGTAGGACCTAGTAACAAACCTGTACATATCTAGATGGACACCCCTGATAGTCAACCACCATGGCATCATCATTGTAACACTGTGTATTGATATGCACTGCTTTAGGTGGATCACTATCTACCAGATGTGACTGGCACATGCTACAGGACACAAGATGACTAGCCTATCACACTACAGACAATACCTACCACATACTGGCAGTGATAGGGATCTGCAGCATAGACAGCAGAGACCATCTCTTGCCCTGGTGATGGGTGCCCATCCTCACCCTCAGGGTGACCGCAGAAACTGCTCAGTAGCACGGATTGTAGCTGCTCTGTGCTTGTATCACACACTGTCAGTGCATCTTATTGAGTTGAGGTATTGGATAAGTGCATTCTCCATTCGGTGATCAGCTATAGACCCTATTCTGCATATACAATGCGTCATGGGTACTGGTGGGGCTACCCTTTTCTGGCATACACAGAAGACATTTTAGGCAGTGACCTGCAAACTCTTTGTATACAGTCATTGCTATGCAGAGAGAGGTGGAGGTGTAACCTACTGGTTAGTGCAAGGTCTTTATAAGCAGAGGACCAGGGTTCAAGTCCTGCCTGTTCTTTTTGTGACTGAGCTACTCATATCATTTTCATGCCTGTAACAGTCAGGGCTCTGCAAATTGGTGCTGCCAGCCCCATAGTACCCTCTCCTTAGCAGCCATCCGTCCTGCAGTCCATCTATCTGCCTCCGTCAGCTATGTACAGTCCTGTCTTCTTGTGCAGGCTGTTACTCCATGACCTACACTTGTACTCTTTTCAGCCTTATGACTCTTCGTGCTCGTCTCTCCTATTCCTGATCTGCAGTAAACACTACTATTCTGTCCTCCTGTCACTGCAAACATCCTGCTGTTTCTGCCTCCACTGGGGGACACGTCTTCCCCATCCTATGCCACACACTGATATTGCAGCACTTTACATTGGCACCACCCTGTGCATCGGTACAGCTGCCTCCACATGCTCATCCACTTTACTGGCTGCCACAAAGGGTGCCCACCGATATGGCAGGTCCATCAGCTCCCACCTGTCCTTCCTTCCATCACCTTTATATTGACATTCCTTGGTGCTCTATCCAGCATTTGGGTTACAGCCGTTTTCCTGCCTTAAGTTGCATGCTTTCCACCTTAGGGCACCTTGTCTCTCTTTAGGACACCTTGTCTCATGTTAGGGCACCTTATCACATATTGGGGCGCCTTGTCTCTCCTTAGGACGTCTTGTCACCTTACTGGACTTGGTCCTGTTAGCTTACGTTAAATAGCCCAAGGCACCCTAATGCTGGCATGCCCCCTAACCGCCCACTGCCTTATGTGGCTTCAGGCACCTTAACGCTGCCCTTACCACTGGTGACTTTACCGTGGTTTAGTAAACATACCCCTTAATTTTTAAAGTTGCATTTTGGAAAATCACTGCCTGACCGTGCAAAAAGTACAACCAAACTGCTGATTCATTCTCTAAAACATTTTTGATGATAACTGGCCAATTTTTCCTGACTCGGAAAATATGATTTCACTGGTTAGAACATTTTAATTAACTCTTTATGGTTGGTAGCAAAGCCAGCCACCTAGCATTACTATATCCGAGGAGCTTTTGATACTCACTCAACAAAGTCACACATGTCTTTAAGTTCTTCAATTCTCACTGTATAAATGTGAAAATGTCTGAATATCTTGTCAACAATAACTTCAATATCAAATAGCAGGCATTCGGCAGCAGTGCTGATACAATTGTGAGCAATTTGAGCTGCACAGTTTGCACCAATTAAATTACTTCCTAAATCTTTTGCAGCTTGTAAAAAATATTGTTACTACCCCTCCTAGCAGCCCTACCAAAATTGCAATTGGTATTGTCAGCACACAATGCCAAACTTTGGATCTTAGCCCATTAAACTCAACTGTATCAAGAATACACTTGTAAAGAATGTCTGAGGTTTCGCCTTTAACTTCATGGACATCAAGGACTTTTACCTGAACCCCTTTCTCAGGAAGAAAGTACCTTGCTAAAATAGGGCACACTTTAATGCTTCCATGGTTTGAGCAATCACAAAAAACTGTTAAAAGACTTGTCTCAGAAAGGTCTCTTTTGGTGGGAATCAATAGAATCAGGTTTGAAAACATTATAGATGATTGCTTCCATTTTGGTTCGCGCACAAGAGTATTTTTCATCAAAATATTTTTTCAACAACTTTGAAGTACAGTCTGATGACCGAAAAGAATAGTTATAGACAACACAGTGATAAGCCTATGTACCTTCAATTGTAGCCAGTGAATGAGTTTTCTCATCAAAAGTTTGACTTTTAAAAAAAGAAGTCATAGTTCTACTTGAAGAAGCATTTACATCTGCTGTCTTGTGCTTGTCTGTCCTTAAGTTCTGAACAATGTCACCCTTTCCTGCATGTGTGATTGAAAAGGAAGACCAGCATTTGTTACAAAACACCATGCTATCACCAAAATTTTTCTTAATGAACGGATATTCATTTTGTAGTTGGTTATTAAAAACACACTTTCTTTTTGGCATTTTAAAATGAAAATAAAGTCTAAAGATGAAATAGAAACATGCACCCTAGGCTCAGAGCCTACACAGATGACAGAATAAACAAAATCAGCTGACCACTGACCGTGATACTGATACTGATGTTAGCCCCAGAATCATAGGCGCCAGCTCTGTGGTTGCTGTGGATGCTTGAGCACCCACAATAATTTCTCCTGTAGGTCTGTATATCTGTAGCAAAAAACCCCCCACCAAACTCCAGAGCTGCAGGACAAGGGGAAAAGAAGGTTTCTGTATCCTAGCTACTGCTCCCACCTCCCCCTGCTCCCTATTGGCTGGCTGTGGCTGCTGCAGCTTATTGGCTGGCTTTGTCTGACTGATGGTTGCCTGGGCCCTGGGGAGGAAGCATAGTCAGATTTGTCAGATGTGCTGAGGACTCAGGAGTTTAGGATTGCGAACCATCTAAATTATATTAGGATTCTACAACTTTGTAAAGTAGCTATCTTAGTCAGAATGCTGTCTACATTGTCTGGGTATTTTTTAGCATTTAGCTCTACAGCTCCCAGTGCTCCCCCTTTTCACTGTGCAAAGTAAGTGATAGATTCCAGCCAATGAAAAGGCTGCACTAGTCACAGGAAGGGTGGGTTGATTTTTCTGCACAGGGTCTGAGAGAAAGTCAGTGGAAAAAGTGAGTTTCTTGGTAGGGATGAGTGCAGTTGCTGAGAAAATGTAGAAATGTAAGAGGAATGAGGTAAAGTGTGAGGAGGCTATTGAAGGCTGAGAAAAAGAACTGATAGCAAAAGCAAGAACGGGGGGCATTGAAGTAGAGAAGTGCAGAAGCAGCACAGCACCAGTAGACAGTCACAGACAGAATGGGGGTCATTCCATCCCGGACATAGAAGCCCTCTGTACGTCCAGTCTGAACCAAATGTACAGAGGGCATCGCGATTCTGATTCCGCGGGACGATTCAGCCCGGCCAGTCAGGGTTTTTAAATGAAGCCACGGCACTATGGCGTCCGGTTACCATGGCACCGCGGTTCCATTTAAAAGCTGCAATCTCTGGCTGCTGGCTCCTGCAGCTAATTCCCCGCAGCCCAACCCCCGATCTGTCCTCCCAGGGCCAGGGTCGGACTGCGGGGAATACTCTCTGCCCCCTGCTGCCCCTTCTCAGACCCAGGCCCGCTGATTCTGAAAAATAAGGGAAGTTATTGCACCACCTCAGTGGTGGAATAACTTCCCCATTCAAGTGCCAGCCGCGCACATTATAATCAGCCCTGTATGTTCAGGGCCAGCGATCAACCACTGCCCACCCTAACGCCGCCTCCGATCCTCCCTTTTCCCACCCCATCTAACTTCCCTGTATAACTGGCGGGGAAGTTAGACGCCGGCAGGAAGAGGTACGTATAGCGGGGATGGACGTTCCATTGGGACGTCCATCCCCACTATTCATGGGACAGAATAACCCCCAATCTGTCTGTCTGAAAAGTGCTAGTGTGCATGTGTGTACCTGATTTGGGGGATGGGGAGGTGATTGAATACATGTGAATGTGTGTGTGACTGAAGTACAACAGAGTGCATGCATATGCATATGTTTCTGTATCTCTGATGAAAATAGTCTCCTATAGAGCTTTCCTTTGAAAATTTCAGCTGGGGTGGAGAAGTCTGCTGATACAAATGTGGAGGAGTGTTGGAGTGGGATACGTGTTTTAAAATAGGGAACATTTAGGCATCCTGACCACAGTAATTCGATTCCAGGGACAAATCCTTAAAATACGGGACTCTCCCATATAATACGAGACGGTTGGTCACTTTAACTGATATGGAGAGGCTGGCAGTTGGGGGAAGGGTCGCTGCTGGAGTGCCCAACAGCTGGGGGTGGATGAGGGTGCCGCTTTGCTAATAACAGAGTTGGTGGCAACCTTATCAAGTTAGGGGCAAGGGTTTTGCTATTCTTTGAGCCATATTCTGTTATTGCAACGAGATTTCATGTTAAATGTTAAAATGTTGCAAATAAAGCTGTGACTAGTGTTTCCTCCCAGTGGCTGTGTTGGTGTTTTTGTTCTGTTCTTCGAGTGGGAGAGGATGAAGGGGGAAGAGGAAGAGATCACAGGCTACCCCTGGGTCCGGCTACTCTAGTTACATTCAATTATTTCTTTTAATCCTTTTGATAGAAACAGTCCAGCCCCCTACGGTAGCCAACTTTCCTATTTGCCTCATTAGGGATGCAGTGGCTTTACTAAAAACAAATTTAAATACTTTATTAATGACAGTGAATTATGAAATACTACAAAATATATTTCATTGCAAACTAGAAATATTTCAAATATTAAATATTAATTATTTTGGACCTTTAAAGCTTGAGCATCTTAACCATTAAAAGGTGTTTGCTCAGTACAAGATTATTGCCCGTTCATCTTTGGTCCTTTTAAACCAAGAAAAGTTCCAATGCCAAAAACATATTATCTTTATAAAAAGATACTTGAGATTTAATACTTGAAAAAATTCCACCTATATAGGTACTTCATAAATATGCAATAACAATTCATAAATTCAGATATTCAAACATTTATAGAGGCCAATTTCTTTATAATTTAGATCTTCAACTGTACTTATCTTAAAAAATGCCAAATTCAACATGAATTCATGTTTAAAGGCAAATCTGCACCAGGAATTAAGCATTTTTTTAATCTCCTCCTGATAGATCCAGACATACTTATATAAATTTTTCAGCAGGCACGTAAGCTCATGTCTCCTTTTAGTTTACTCATAACACTGTAGAAAATGAAGAAAGTGTTTTTATTTAGCTGCATTTATATCCTGCTTTTCACCAGGTCAAAGTGGTTGGGGGATACATTTAACACAAGGGGATATGAGACACATACACTAATACTTACAGGGAACATGGGCAATGGAGGGTTAAGTGGCTTGCCCAAGACCACAAGGAGCACCTGTGGGACTAGAAACCCCAGTCCTTCCGGCCCAAGGTTGCTGTCCTCTAGTGGGATTTGAACCACTGACCTTCTGGCCTGTGGTACCTTGCCCCAACCACTAGGCCACTCCTCCCTTATGACATGGCCAAAGACATCCAGTGTACATGGCTTAGATGTAAACGTCATATAACCAAAAATGTGTTTTATCTGTTAATTTAGAAAAAAATGTGTTTTCAAACTGATCTTCTTTGCTGTCCAATTCATTGATCCAGGAGCTTGGAAAATTTATACATTAAGGGCTTCTTTTGCTAAAGCCCATTAGCTGGCGATGGGGGAGCAGGAAAGGAGGATACTCCAATCCCCTGCAGCAGAGGCCAATCGTAACCTACAAAGGACTTTTAAAATATTAGCGCGATCAGGCGCGACCACAGTACCAGCACCCAGACCCCGATCAACGATTGGCGACAGGAGAGCGGGAATGGAGGATGCTCCCACCCCCTGCAGCAGAGGCCAATCAGAGCCCGTCAAGGACTTTTAAATATGAGTGTGCTCAGGTGCGCATGCACCTGGTGGGCCCATGCCATAAGACACAGCAACTCCATCACTACACAACTAACAAGGACCATTCACTCAGGGAACAGGCAAAACCTATATAAAAGCCCTGTGTCACCCTCATACTGCTAAACAATACTCTCCTCACCCCCCACTACTTCCCTTACACCTTCCACACATACATTCCATCACTCACCCCCCCCCAACCAATCACAGCAACACACCAATCTCTTTCCACATCACTCCCATCTCCACCACCCTCAAAACAACAACACAGATACTCCAATGTGCACTGATCAATGTCAGGTCAGTAAGAAATAAAATCCACATTATCACTGACCTGCTCACAGAATACCAACTAAATATTCTATGCATAACTGAGACCTGGTTCTCAGACACCGATAATGTTCTCCTCAACCATCTCAAAACAGAAGGCTTCTCACTGTTCCATCATCCGAGAAACAACTGGAGAGGAGGTGGGGTATTGCTGCTAACCAAAGCGCATCTCCACTTCTGTCCCTTATCATTGAGGAGCACCAATGAAATACAATCAATCACCATCACAAATAACCATATGACCATCATCCTCAACTACAGAACTCCACCCTCTCCTCCAACGACCTATCCAGCATAATAGAAAATATCATAGAAAATGCCTAAACCAAAAAGACAATCTCATTCTCGGGGACTTCAACCTCCCTTCTCTGCATACCAACATGGTCGACACTATTCCTTTCAGCCATGGAAGCGATAGACCTCACCCAAAATGTAACATCCCCCACACACAACAAAGGGAGCACCCTCGATCTAATCTTGACTCCCACCCTCCCAACCCATACCAGCACCCCCCCCACACACACACACACACTATGAACATACCACATGCTATGGACCGACCACAGCCTCATTACCTTCTCTCTACTCCTAAAATCCCAAATAACCCAGACAGAACAACAGCAAGCCACCCGATGGTTCAGACAATTCAACAAAGGCGCCTTCCTTGAGAGCATCATTCCAAACCTGGAGATGGACACAACCGATACAACTATACTAACAGACAATTGGAACAAAATACTTGAAAAGCAGTTAGACTACCACCCAATCAGCACAATGCATCCAGAGAACGATGCATCTGTAAATCTCCCTGGTACTTCCACAATCTGTGACACCAAACTAAGACGGCTAAAACAGAAATGGCGAAAAAACACCCAGATCGAAGACCGCAACAACTCCATCACTACACAATTCAGGATTACCATGCAACCACAGATAAAGCTAGGAAGGACTATCATACAAAGATCATCAATACCTCCATCAATCACCCAAGAGAACTATTTGACCTAGTCTTCACAGATCCACCCACCAACCTCAACCCAACAGCTCCCATCAACCACCAACAACTAGCAGAGCACTACAAACAGCTCCACCACCATCCAAACCTCTCCACCCCCCCCCCCCACCCACCATCACCATTCATCCTCACCCTTCTTGCTGGTCCACCTTCGTAAAATCACCAGCAAAGATATCGAGAACATACTACCAACACTGCATATCACCATCTCCCAACTTGACCCATGCCCAACTAACTGGATTAAAGTTGCAAAGGTCATACTCAGCCCATTCCTCACCAAAATAACAAATGAAACACTACAATGAGGAACAATGCCAAAATGCCTCTAGCTATCCTCTATCGGCCCCGACTTAAAGAAACCAAATCTCAACCCTATGGACCACGCATCATACTGATCCATCATCAGCCTCCCCTTCCTAGCCAAAGTCATCAAGAAAACTGTACAGCTCCAGCTTCAGGACCACATTGATGAAAACTGCTTACTTGATCCCCAATAGCACGGTTTCTGCCCGCTTCATGGAGTAGAAACCCTGATGACCTCTCTCATCAACACACTAACCCTAGAACTTAAGAACATAAGATATGCCATACTGGGTCAGACCAAGGTCCATCGAGCCCAGTATCCTGTTTCCAGCAGTGGCCAATCTAGGTCATACGTACCTAGCAGTTTCCCCAAAAGACACAGGTTCCACAATGCTTGTATTGATTCAAGCGGTGATATTCTGGGTCCCTTTTTAATAATGGTTTATGGACCTTTCCTCCAGGAACTTGTCCAAACCTTTTTTAAACCCAGCTACACTAACAAATTCCAGAGTTTGATTACACGTTGAGTGAAAAAATATTTTCTCTTATTAGTCTTAAATAGTTTACCCTGTAACTTCATTGCATGTCCCCTAGTCTTCCTATATTCTGATAACGTAAACAATCGATCTACGTTTACCCGTTCCACTCCGTTCATTAATTTATAGACTTCTATCATATCTCCCCTCAGCCGTCTCTTTTCCAGGTTAAAGAGCCCTAACCTTTTTAGTCTTTCTTCATAGGGGTATCCTTCCATCCCCTTTACCATTTTGTTGGCTCTTCTCTGAACCTTTTCTAATAACGCTATATCCTTTTTAAGATATGGCAACCAGAATTCAAGACCGCTCACAAACCTACCTTCTAATATTCCTGGATATTTCTGCAGCATTCGATACAGTCGACCATAGCACTCTCCTCCAATGACTTCACTCATATGGAATCCAAGATACCATTCTCAAATGGTTTCAGTCCTACCTCACTGACAGATGACAGCAAATAAAACTGGAAACAAACACCTCCAAGCCATACCAACAAACAACAAGGAGTACCCCAATGTTCCACACTATCCACACCCCTCTTCAATTTATATCTCCAACCCCTCTGCTCAATCATTAAAAAGCACAACATCCACTTCCACATATATGCCGATGACATTATGCTATATTGTCTACTCCACACAAAGCAACCGACATACACACGAATTCAAGACTGCTTTACAGATGTTGCCCCACTGGCTTAAGACGAATAACCTATCAATCAACTGCAAGAAGACTAAAGCTATGTTTATTACAAGGGACTCCTCCTTCACCCCTCCAGCCACTTTAACTCGTAACAACATTCAGATAAATGTTAAACCAGAGCTGAAGTACCTTGGGATGATTCTTGACCAACAACTATCCCTCAAGGCACAAGTAATGATGGCAGCCAAAACAATATACTTCAAAACCAAAACGCTACAACAACTCTGTCCCCTCCTTGAACCAGAAAACGTCCACTCAGCACTTCAAGCACTCACATTCCCTCATGCAAACTATTGCAACATAATCTACCAGAGCCTTCCACAAGCCACCCTCCTCCCACTGCAAACTGCCCTACACACTGCTGCATGTACAATACAGGAAGCCTCTAAATTTGACCATATCACCCCCATCCTCAAACAGCTCCACTGACTGCCCCTCCCCAGCAGAATCAAATACAAATTCTTGCTTCTAACACATGAAGCACTACATTCCCACCCGGCCACTCATCTTCATTCTCTCCTGCAGACACTCACTTCAAACAGACCACGAAGATCTACTACAATCAACAAACTCACCATACCACAATCAAAGACAAAGTTCAACCAACAAACCTGCTGCAGAGTATTTGAACTCTATGTACCATCCCTCTGGAACTTCTTAACAGATGCAATAAGGAATATCACCAATCTCCCCTCCTTCCGTAAACACCTGAAAACCCTCCTATTCTCTGACCACTTTGGACCCACCCCCTAACCTCCCCCCGCCCCCTCCTCCCCCCACCGACATGATCCCAACAAGACAGAATCTGCACCTGTACACAGTTAGAATATCCACTGGTACATAGCTCTCCAATTGTATATAGTTTAATGATTGTTAATAGTTGCTGTTATATGTTCTATTTAACTTAGGTGTTATATGTTCTCTGTAACTGATGTTTTATTCATTGTAAACCACTTTGACCTGGTGAAAAGCAATATATAAGCCTAGTTAAATAAATTTTAGCACATGGCTACAGGCAGTCGCTAACACTAATGTTCAATAGTGTCTGCCTTCATACGCTAAAACGCATGTTAATCAGTGATCACAGGATGGGGCAGGGAATGGGCAGAGAGTGAATATGAAGACCACATTGCCACTAGGACAATTGCTGTGCACTCAGTGACACTGAGGCTTCTAATGTGGATTCACCTAACGACTCCTCTATAGGAGTCGTTAAGTGAACCCAACCTAGTGGCGCGCCCATTAGGAAAACCCTTTGCGCGTTAGCTGCCGGAAACATATTGAATACACCACAACAGCTAACCTGCGGTCTTTACCATTAATGTGCATAAGATTGGCATGTTAATGACAAATCCATAGTGGGCTTTAGTAAAAGGAGCCCTAAGATATTTGACTTTCCATTTCTATATTTGCCATACAAATTTTAATGTCTTTGCGAAAGTTGCAAGTACGAAAGACTAGCAAGTCATTGAGAACCATCAGTATTTTTGAATAAGAGCCCTCTGAGGAATCATTCAAAAGATGCCTCCTTGATTTCTGATTGTTTGACTTTTAATCATCAGTTTGAATCTTTAAGATATGTAATTTGAAGAAGCTTTGTCTGAAGCCACCCAGGAACAACCAGTCTAGGTGAAATATGACTCACATCAAGGTTTGTTTGTTAAGGAACCTGAGACACACTTGACAGAGGAAGCACATTTCATGATTCAATTTGAATAATCATTGGTTTTTTGAAGATAAATCTTTTTTTTATTAAATTGTTTGGCAGTATTTTAGGAGATTGTTTGCGGTCCTGGTCAAGCCAGCACATAACTTATTAATTGTTGATAAAAAGTGTTGTTTTGAAAATCATTTGATGATTTAGTGGAGTTTTTTTTGTGTATTTGGTAGATTTGATTCTCTATTTCTTCTTTTTGGATTTGAGTGTATTGCTCCTTATTCATGCACAATGCACATATATCCAGAATAAGGGGAGCAGTTACTAACATGTGTTAGAGGAATAACGCATGATTTTTGCCTCTTAACACATGATAAAAGGCAAAATCATGCTTTATTTTGCCATAGTGCATGTTAGTTTACTGCTATGCAAGTTAACACATAATGAGATGCAAAGCATGCAAAGTTTTGCAAAGCACCTCGTTATGTAAATTGAATAATGCATTTTGAAGTGAACTTCATAAGCTGCATTATTCCATGAAAAAATAATGCCAGCTGGCATTATTTTATTTGCCCAAGAGAATCAGGCCATTAGCATGCAGCCTTATGCTCCCAGGCGCCATCATAAAGGGGCTGATACCTTTGTAAATTTCCACAGACCCTTCCAGTCAAGATCCCTCATACCCCAGAAGACTCCCTCCAAGATTGCCAGTCAAGCTCCTCCATCCGCGTTACCTTGTGGATTCTCTTCTCCTTCAAAGAATTTCCTCGTCATCCCCCCAGAAGATCCCCAAGAAATCCCTGGTGCTCTAGGATAACAGGGCAGGAATAATACCAATTCACTCCTGGTGTGTCTGGCACGTGATTTAAAAAGGCATCAGTTTACCCCTAGCAGTGTTCTTGCAATACTACTGCTAAGGTCAAGCTGCCATATAAGTGCTTTTTGCTCTATTTGATCTTAAAAGGCAGCTTGACCCTTAGCAATAGTACCAGAAGACTACTACTTCAGGTCATGAGCCACCATTTTGAATCCTGTACCAGATGGGGAAGGAGTGTCTGGGGATTGTTCCTGTCCTGTAACCCTAGACTACCAGGGATTTCTAGAGGTAGGTCCTGGGATGTTGCATGGGGAGAGGGAGGTCTTCTTCAAGGAGGGGACAGGTTTGGGGGTTTGGAAGCCTTGAATGGGATCAGGAAGTCATTGGGAGGGTGAGAAACATTGACTAGAGTCCGGAGAGGGTATTCAGTGTAGTTGGAAAGCCATGACTGAGGTCCAAATAGGGAGGCCTTTGGGCAGTTGGGAGGGCTTGCTGGGAGGGGATTCTTGACTAAAGAGAAAGGGAACCATGCAGTAGGAAGCACACACCTGGGCCCTTTAAGAAGGCACCCGGAATCATCAGGCCACATGTTAGCAGCTCGATGCTCCCAAGCACATGATAAACAGAGCTTGTGAGATTGATCACAAAGGGGTATGTTTACTAAGGATTGTTAAGGGTGCAAAGGTGCCGTGTGCATGCGTTATTGGTGCCTAGTAGCATTACCACTGTGGAAAGCGCTGATAACGCAGGCTTAACATGCATTAAACATGTTTCTGGCCAATAAGTTGCAAAGGGATGGAGAAGAGGCATTAATTGGGTGGAGCGTAGGCGGAGACAGTGTGTGTGCCCTTAGTGCCAGTTCTCTTATCGTGCGTTATAGGCACAGCTGCCGGAAACCTTAATGCCAGCTAAAAGCTGGCATTAAGGGTCCATTTTGAAGCCAGAGTGCTGTTCTCGGCTGTTAAACACCACACAGGGAGCTCAGTGTGCAGCAACCAGACTGGAGCCCTGAAATTGGTGATAATAGTGGTCTATTGCCAGTCACAGCATGGTTCCATTTCGATAAAGAGCACTATGTTGTTGGTGCCAAAGTGGCAAAGGTGTTGCAATGTGAGTTTAAGTGAGGCCGGTTAGTGTGCTAGGCTGACAAGGTGGTCACCTAGGGTGTACATCTATGATGTCTGTTGCGACTCTACTATGATAGTGGTGGCACACATACATGCTGCTGGTGTCACAAAGGAGTTGTGCCACTGTCACCACACAGCCATGTTAGCAGTGTGTGGGGATGGGGTGGCGGCGGCGGCAGCTTCTGCCTGGTGCAGAAGATACCTTAGTCCCTGCCCTGTGTGTCAGGTGCAATGCTGCTATGTCTATACTCAGGGGAATGGTAAGCAGGTCACTGGCAGGTAAAGCGGAGCCCATGGTGATTCCTTTCTTCTGTAGTGGCAAGGCTTCAGGCAGCAGCCCACATGCTCACAGTATGCTGCTCTTGCCTCCCCCCCCCCTCTGTGTTGGAAGCGCCACAGCATGGAAGCGGTGGCTCTGCCATACTTGCAAGAAGGGAGGGATCAGCCAGCATGCTGTCCACCATGATCTATAGACCTAGGTACCCCCCTAGTTCACCTAGTGGATGTACCAGCCCTGGGTACTGTGAGCCATGAGCAGCTGAGTTAGGACTGACCATGCATTTCCTAATGAAAGATAACAGTGTGTGACTTGTAACCTGCTTTTGAGAGAATGCTGAGTCAAGCATAATTACTGGCACCTATACACAGCACACATGTGGCACCTGTAACATTCAGAGACTGGGAAGTGGTTTCTGCCAACTGCTATCGCCTTCATGCCCTGATTGTGCATGTAGTATCTCCTGGCTACATCATCAGTCCCAAAGTGGTGCACAGGTTGACTGTCTACCCATGACCACTACTGCCTGCAATAATCAGCAGTGTCACACCACTTCGACAGAGGAGAGTTGGATCAGAATGCCCCCCATATGCAGATATTGAGTGGATATGTGCATGTGTGGGGGGGGGGGAATATGCAAGTGAGGCTGGAAGGTTAAGCAATATGATAACACCTCATCTCAGAGGAAAAATAACCACACTGCTTTCTCAGTTGCCAAATGATGACTAGGGCCTGTGTGTGAAGCGGTAACCCTTTCATGAGTAAACAATTAGGTGCCACATAGTAGCCCAAACTACTCAGTATGGCCTGTCAACCATGAGATTATTCCAGGACTGGTCCACAAGCACACTCCATGAAATGGTCATTTGGTCACTCTGCTAGGTCACCCAGTGTCTTGCATGTGTGTGTGCCTGTATCATGCCCTGTCCCTCTGGCAGGACAGATCCCATATGTAAGACATGAGCATCAGTTTTATTAGCAGCATATCAAAGCAGTTCTACATACAAACCTAACAAGATGTCCCTCTCCCACAGCAACCTCACATATCTTATCAGATAATATGGCAAATAGCCTGCAGAGAGCTACGCAGACATAAACATATGCCAGTTCATGCCCTCATGCATCATGACAATGACCACTTATACACACATGAATTGATATACCAACACTCCTGCCTGGCTGCTCTATGACTCCAAACACATGGTCACTGTGTGCGAGACAGAAAAATCATGGGTTCAAAACCAGCCTGCGTATCAGGTATGATAAGTCCAGGTCTGTCAACTTTGTCTTACATTTGCAGAGCTGTATCAGTATGTGCAACCCTCCCTACCTGGTCTATCATGAGTCCTCATACTCTGCTGCTACACTGAGAAGCGGCACCAATACCAGCTGGAAGACAGAGCATGCTACTAATGCCCATCTGCAGTGCAGGGCCAAGTAAAAATGCCAACTGACACCTTTTGTGGACAGTGGGGTCATGTGTGTGTCCAGAGGACTGTGAACTGCAGCAATACATGTGATGTCCAAGCTTTATGGCTCTGCAATCAACATGCTGCATGGTCAGTTAGCCAGCAGCTCCACAAACTGTGTGAGACACCATTTGCACTTTTCAAATCATTTAGAATCCCTTCAGCAAAGGCTCCAACGATCCTGTGAGCAGTGAGTGAGAATCAGCTGTGCCTACTTGGTTGGGAACTGTGTGTGAGAGAAAACTGCAGCCAATCTGAGCACTTTTCAAATCATTTAGAATCCCTTCAGCAAAGGCTCCAACGATCCTGTGAGCAGTGAGTGAGAATCAGCTGTGCCTACTTGGTTGGGAACTGTGTGTGAGAGAAAACTGCAGCCAATCTGAGCACTTTTCAAATCATTTAGAATCCCTTCAGCAAAGGCTCCAACGATCCTGTGAGCAGTGAGTGAGAATCAGCTGTGCCTACTTGGTTGGGAACTGTGTGTGAGAGAAAACTGCAGCCAATCTGAGCACTTTTCAAATCATTTAGAATCCCTTCAGCAATGGCGCGCCCGTGCCTTGCGGGCCCGTGCCTGAGGGCCTCGCAAGAGGGCCCTTTGGCGTGGCCCTTAGGCGGTGGACCGTGCGGGACCCACTATCTGCTGCTATATGCTTATTCTATATGCTCATTCTGTTCAGCGATATGCTGTTTGTAGTTAATGTAAGGTAATGTAATGTAAGTTATGTACTGTGTTCCCTGTTTGTACTCCTAGTGTTTTGTTGTGATGTAATGATAATGCAATGTATGTTTCCCTCACCTTTGTTTAACTTTGTGCTGTATTAACCGCTTTGATTGAAGGAAAAGGCGGGATACAAAACATGTTAAATAAATAAATAAATAATAAATAAATAAATTTACAGGCAGAAGGTTATTTTTCAGTAAGTAGTTGCAACCTATGGGAGTCACTGGCTGACTAGCTGTGCCTGTACACATGTTCTCCCCAAAGCTGTGGCACTCAAATGCATTCCCAGTTACACCATCATCAAGGTCCATCCCCACAGCAAGCCCCCAGCACTTACCTCCCAACATGATACTGCTGTACAGCTCCCAAATCAACTACTGGTTTGACTGGAGTGAGCTAGAGAGACACGGTCTCACCAGGGAGAGCTCCATCACATGTGTAGATGCAGTAACTTTCATCTATGACTAAACTTCCAGGCCTCAGTACACACCTGGCTGCACAGGTGAAAAGCCTGATTAATGTCAATTGCAATAATAGCTGTATCCATGGCAACACTGTCAGCCCCCTTGGTGCAGCTGCAGCTTATTGGGAGCTAGGCTCATGTGGAGGGCTGGCCCCCTTGGTGCAGCTGCAGCTTATTGGGAGCTAGGCTCACGTGGAGGGCTGGCCTCTGTGAATGTCCAATGGAGTCACTGAGTTGGTGAGGCAGTAAAGAATCTGTGCTCTTGTCCTAAGCTGCAGTCACAGACTGAACTCTGGGGGTCTCTTAGCTCCATGCACGGTATACAAAGATAGGCATGTCCATCGCAGGCACATCTGCACACAATATACACTACCTCAGCACTGTCTACTGATCATTGACCACAGCAGTCAGTACGACATTATGTATTACTCCATAACAACAACCAGGCTTATGTTTACAGAGACAACATGTTTTGGTTTGACTGATTGTGAATATGGGACACTAACCTCTGAATGTTCCCTGCACAAGTCCAGGTGGAGAAATGTGCCACAGGATGTCATGTTGGTCTCTGCATCGCCTGCCACCATGTGGGAAGGCAGTGCCTAGAGGTGACTGTTGGGGTGGAGGTAGGGGGGAACAGTCTCATACATATTTTGAATGTGCCCTTAGTAGATGGCATAGCTGGCCAGAGACTCTATTCAGATGTACAGAAGCTCTGAGGGCCTACTCAGTCCCTGCATGTTTCATATCAGAGACCCTGCATGACAGCCTCACCCAGTCTCCATGGGCACCAAGTGTGACAGGCACAAGGACGTTGTTAAAATACAAAGAGACTAAGGATGTCAGTGTATGTGTAGCCAGGAACTGTACCAGCATTTAACCCCATGTCCAACCTGCCATGCTTCCACATGCTCTTGAGGGGGGAGACTGCATCTAAAGCGTGGGAGAGCGCATGTGCTCCACTGGCCATTTTTGCAGTGTCCACGGCCAGGAACATGACATAATATGGGAGTAAGAGCATAGCACTATGTTCAATGCTCACTGCCACAAGCTGTGTAGGGGGACACAGTCTTCTGATATGTGACAAACGTAAGCCACTGTAAGCCAACATGCACTTGCAGCCTGTCTCTGGGCCACTTTCCAGTGGTCTTTGTATTGATTAGGTGTCCCCAAGTTCAAACTAAAAGGGTACACAAATGAGAGCAGGGGATTCTAGGTTTCTCCAAAACAGAGCAGTTTGCATAGGATGTATATGAGTCAGAGGTTAGGTAAATGGCTAAAGCCATCTTAACATGGGTCTTGCACGAGCATGGCCTGAGTGCACACATCTGTTCATGCTGAGAGGCTGCACTCACTCTGACTGAGCTAGGATCATTTCATGACTATCTGTCCACATAGTACAACATAGGATCAAGCTGCAGTGACATGGGTGATGTTTCTTTATGGCAATCCAGTCACTAGCCAAGCTGCACTCTTCCCTCCCTGCCTACCTGGACAACACTCACTGCATTCAGGTTCTTTGGAAACAGCTGCCCCAGCCCTAAAGGATGACAGAAGATGTTGCATGAGAGTCCCTTATCAACAGGTGTGGAACACAAAGGCTACATAAGACATGCCACTCCAACATGCTACAGTTGTGCAAGGTACCAAACAGCTAGCATCACATACTGCATTCGACTGCTGCAGTACTCTGGCAATGAAATAGATTTTCTTCAGAACCTGGAGAGACCATCTATTGGGGTGCATGGGGTCAAGACCAGGTGATGTATGCCTTTCCTCACATTCAGGGTGGCTGGTGAAAATGGACACTTCTATATGTGGTGGCTGTTATTTCCATGAAGCATACAATGTGCCTCCACATTACAGAGCCTATGTGATGTATTGCTGCATTCTCTATAGGGGCAAAGATAGCATATATGTGATCATGGTATGAGGTACATCCTAGGAAATTTATATTACTAGGTTTTTCCACAAATCAAAGTAGTGTGCATTCAGATACTGTATATATATTTCCCTTGTCCCCAAAGAGCTCACAATCTATGTTTTTGTATCTGAGGCACTGGAGCATTAAGTGGCTTGCCCAAGGCACACCTGTGGGATTAGAAACCCTAGTCCTTCTGGCCCAAGGTTGTTATCCTCTAGCAGGATTTGAATCCCTGGCCCTCCAGTCTGTGGTAACTTGCTCCAACCACCAGACCACTCCTGGTGGCTGGGGCAATAAAGGAGCTAATCAATACCAGCACACATAGCCCACATTGCAGCCACAGTGGTGACCCTGATCACTGGAGCATTGCTCAGTACCTGCATGTCTTATATGACAAAGGAACAAGTGTGCATGGCCCCCCGGAGAGGGCATGATGGCCTGGGATGGATCTCATGGGTCACGAATGAAGTTTGAGTTTGGTGTATGTGCAAAAGTACTTATCTTGTAGTGTGCAGCAGGTCACAAGGGAACACACGCCCTGTACATGTGCTGCCTCGGGGATTAGTGCCACACTGCAGCCCTGTGGACTTCTCTGTGTGAATGATGTTTGGCTTAGAAGGTACACTGGAGGTAAGGACATCTTGCCCACACATGTGGCTTGGCCTTTGGACAGGAGGTTGATATTGCTGCTTTGTGTCTGTTATGCATATGCAGTACTGAGTGTCTAGTGCAGTCCGTACTGCATATGTTCCGCTGCAGGCAGGTCCTAGGTGTGGTTTACAATTGCCTCAGACTATGCCTGCAACATTGTTTCAAGTCCTGGGTTTAGGTCATTAGAAGCAGTAGTCTGATTTATTCTAGAGAGTACTATTGAAAAAGGCATGGAAGTATAGCCAAATGATTAGAGCACTGCTTCAGTAAGGTACGACCAGGATTCAAATCGCACTTGTGGCCTTGGGAAAGTCACTTCACCCTCCATTGTCTTGTTAGAAAGGCCTGGCAATCTACCTCTGGTCTCGTTGCTCAGTTGCCAGGAGTCAGCATTGACTTGAGAGCCTACATTATTATTAGTCTGTTTTTATGTGTTAGGATTGCACATTGGGTCTGCAAGCATGCACATTGCAATCGTACCTTCTGACAGCATGATTTCATTAGCTCTGCTGCAGCACATTGCAAATTGTCATACTACTTCACCCTGTAGATGCATGGCATATGAGTTGCACATGACAGGAAACTTTCATGATAACTGTGAATGAGCATCTTTTGCTCCATCACATTTAAGCTGAACATGCAGGCACAGCACACTCCTGGGATGGCCACCTGCACAGATCATCACAGGTCCTTATTTGCTCCATATGGGCAATGTGGCAGACACATCAGTTCTGAGACATGAATGGACGCCAGGTGTGTAACATCATGCGAGAGACCTTGTTTCACCAGACAGTATGAGTGTAGACTTTATCTGTACAATAGCACTTTGCGTTTGCATGCAGCTTCTACAGATGTGTGGCTGTTCTGTCCTTGGATCATAGCCTATTTACTTGGCCAGTTGTTGCATATGTGTCAGGAAGATTGTATGGCAGTTAGAGCAGCTGAGAGCTGTGACACCCTAATAGATGATAATAGACCTTTCCTGTGGCACAGCAACTATTTTTCACAAACACTACAACTGAGGTTAGCTGCATTTGTGAGGTCGCATCGGGTACATTGAGGCAGCAAGGCCATACAGCACTCTCATATACCACCATCCATCCATCAGCATATATCCATCATGTTCACTCATGTATTCTCCTGCCAACTGTTACACCATGGCCCACACAGTAAAATTGTACTCATTAGGACATATCGCTCATACCTCTCCTGCAGCACATCACCACTTCTGCATTCTTTTGATGCCCACATCGTGGCCAGGCTGGTACCTCCAGGGCACACGACTACCCAATCCTATGCCAACAACTGGCATCATAGCAGGTTACATAAGCACCCTTCACTGATACAGTCAAACTGCCCCCCACATTATCCTCACACTCACTGTCTAACACGTAAGGGACATATGGATGTGACATGTACATCGCCTATTACCTTAGCTCCCATACAGCAGCTCAAATGTGACTGGCAGATAGACTCCCTTATCCTGCGTTAAGGCAACCAGCCTTATCAGACATCAAGGTGCACGCTTGGCACCCTTACTGCCCGATGTCCTGTTACCACCAGAATGCCTACTCCCTGCCCAATCCTTTAATTCACATTGGAGATCTTAATGCTGCCATTTTGCCCTCACAAATGGTACACCCTTAAACTGTCCTTAGTAAACATATCCAAGGAGTCACTAAACCTGCAGTACTGAGTAACCACAGGTTAGTGACTCCTAAGGTAAATTAAGCTATTGTAAAATGTGAAATGTTGCCCAAGTTTAGTGCCTTCCTCCCTAAGCCTTAAAACGTTTACCCCAGAATCTAAGCAATTCCCCAAGAAAAATAAGTCAAAGTTTGTGAGATTCAGGCTCTCATTAGACAAGGTCATTCTTAGGGATATGCACAGGGCAATCATTTTTTGGTTTATTTTTGATCTGTTTGATTTTTTCCCCCAATCTTAAAACTTCATTTGGGTTGGTTTCCTGAATTTGTTGATAAACTTAACATGTTTTAGAACTTTTTAACATGAGTGAATCAACTTAATTCATGATTTAATATTCATTAAATTGATTTGGTGTGCCCTAAATTTAAGGCATGCTAGTCCCTAGTCATTATCACTTTAGGGTATAGGAATACTGCATGTGTCTAAGGCTGATTTCTCTCTTATTTCCTATGCCACCAAAATGTTCCCTTATATTGCTTATTTTAGTCTTTTTATGGCCTTTTCTCACTGGCAGAATTTATCCTCTCATTTGCTTTTCTGGCTTTTTTTTTGTCCTGACGCCTTCCCAGCAGACAGACTGTTTCTCAGCCTGACTTTTTGCACTGACAAGTAAAGGAGAAGTCTAGCGGTTAGAGCTCCAGGCTTCAACTGCAAATGCTACGATTCAAATCCCATTGCTTCTCCTTGTGCCTTGGACATATTATAAGCCCTCCGGGAACAGGAAAATACCTACCCTATCTCAATATAACTCCCCTTTAGCTAAGATTAGAAAGATATGTGTTCAATATGTTTTATTTTAAAGTCATATGGCATTAAATGATAGAGAAAAAGTAGACCATGTTCAAAATTAATGGGAGACAAAACCTAAATGAAAAATAATAGCCAAAGGAAGTCATTTTGCATGGCAGTTTAATGTGAAACTGAACTAGAAATTATCTCAATCCACCCTTGTGATTTTTCTTGTTCAAATTTCCATTGATCCACTTCTCCGTGATCAGAAAAAACGAATCCTGAGAAGGAACACAGATTCCTTAGCTAATATGCAGCTTGAAAAAGTATCTCTGCCTCACTAGAAGACTACAGACTGCCACTGCAAATCTCTTCTGCCGCTCACAAAACCAGCCTCTCTGCACAAGCCTGAACAGAAGTTGGCTAGGGCAGTAATTACACAAAGATCATTTTTATGGTGCAGTCTTGACATCAATTTCAAGCAGGCCAGGGAAAAGCCAGCTGAAAGGGAATTGGTGCGGGTTGATATCCTGGACTTGGCAAGAGAAGGATGGAGATAATAGTAGGGAAGGAGGAGGTCAAGCAAAAAGGATGTTTTTTTAAGAAACTGGATAGGCGCTGGAAGGAATATTACTGTGATTGATGGGAAGAGGTTAACTTAGGATAGAAGGACCTGGAATGCAAATATGTAGAAAAAGATAAAAATAAAGAGAGACTACAGATAACTTTGCTATTCTGACATCAAAGTGGGTTATAAATCATGTTAGAAAAGACCTGTAATTTAGAACATACAATAGCAGGTTAATTAAACTATTTTGGAAAATATTATGATTCAGAAAGTTTTAATGACCTTAAAAATAAAATGCATACTGTATATGGAAGTGTTGACTAGAATCATTCAAGCCCTTAGGTCTAAAAAATCATTGCTGCCAAGGGAAATATATGTTGGATCTCATCCATCATAAACAAGAACATTCAACATTTTTTACAATAGTCCTTTGTATGGGTGCTGGCTTAGAATTATTTTGCAATTACATTACAAGGCAACATGTGAAATACAACAGTAGATGCAAGCTGAGAAATAATTGGTACCTTGTATCCTAAAATACTATGAAGCCATAGATTAAGTTGGGGGGAAAGCTATGAGATTCCATATTTTAACGCTTTATACATACTTGTTATACTTGAAAGTTTGAAAGGAAAGACAGAATAGAAATAAGTGGGCCAGACTCTATTATCTGAGGTGAATCAGGGTCAAATCTGACTTGATTATCCGAATATATTCAAATGAAATCACTGTAAGTCCTAAATTGAAGTTAACCCAGGTCAGTGGAGGTTAGCCTGGCTTTGACATAGAACACAGCACAGCACAGCACAGTCCTCATTTATTTATTTCTTTTATTTATTTCTTTAACAGGTCTTTTATACCGCTTTATCATTTTAGTCAATGGTCTACATTGTAACTTAAACTTGGTAATGTACATGAAACAGGGACAGTGATAACTTAGATTCTCATGCATTTGAAATTCGTTTCGCCGGTTTAGAAAGCATTCTGAAATTGTTCTGTATGGCCCTTTTGCATTATTAAAAGCAATATGACAGTCATTAGTATACGAAATGGAAAATGCCAGACATTTTTATGGGAAGGGTAAAATCATAACATAGCACGGGCTTTGTTCTAAAGTAGACCAGGAATGGAGTTATGCAAGGAGAGATAAAGGGATTAAGGGACAAAGAGAGAAAAATGTGAGGAGAGTTAGGGTTTACAAGGTAAAGGAGGAATGGAGGGAGGGTGTTAAAGGGGGGCATGGTGAGACCGCACCTTGAATATTGTGTGCAATTCTGGTCGCCGTATCTTAAAAAGGATATAGCATTATTAGAAAAGGTTAAGAGAAGAGCCACCAAAATGGTAAAGGGGATGGAAGGATACTCCTATGAGGAAAGCTAAAAAGGTTAGGGCTCTTTAACCTGGAAAAGAGACGGCTGAGGGGAGATATGATAGAAGTCTATAAATTAATGAATGGAGTGGAACGGGTAAATGTAGAGCGATTGTTTACGTTATCAAAATATAGAAAGACTAGGGGACATTCAATGAAGCTACAGGGTAAACTATTTAAGACTAATAAAAGAAAATATTTTTTCACTCAACGTGTAATCAAACTCTGGAATTTGTTACCAGAGGATGTAGTAAAGGCTGTTAGTGTAGCTGGGTTTAAAAAGGGGTTGGACAAGTTCCTGGAGGAAAGGTCCATAAACCATTATTAAGAAGGGACCCAGGATATCACTGCTTGACCCAATGCAAGCATTGTGGGACCTCTGTCTTTTGGGGAAACTGCTAGGTACGTATGACCTAGATTGGCCACTGTTGAAAACAGGATGCTGGGCTTGATGGACCTTGGTCTGACCCAGTATGGCATATCTTATGTTCTTATAGCAAACAAACTGACGGTTAGATTTACGAAAAGACACTACTACCACATTCTCATTTATTAATACCCATTATTTACTGCAGGTCTTATCCTATAGAGTGAGCCCTATTCCAGCAATAATGCATGTTAGTGCATTCTAACACAGTAACGCACTTTAGTAAATCTATCCCTAATGGAGTAAAAAAGTAGTTTAAGAAAGAATATTGATGGCTAGATGAAGGGGGAAAGCAAAAGAAAGAAGGCAGTAGAAATGCAATTTTAAAAAATGAAAACGTGTATTGGAGGGCAAAAGACAGAGCCAGTGTGGGGAATAAAGCAGAGGCAGAGAGATAAAAGGAAAGAAGAATACAGGTGAGCAACTGTTATCAGAAAAAGTTACAAGTTTATTTTGCAGGGGGAAAGGCACTTTTGAAAGGAGGTAGTGGAAAATATGGAGTAGGAACTAAGAAAATGAAATTAGATGGAGAAAGTAGCCAAAATATGCATGAGAGAGATTTGCATGAAATGGAGGCAATACATGCAAATCTTTCTCATTGTAGATATGCTAAAAATTTGACTAGCTAGGGGTACACCAGAACAGGGTTGATAACTACTGGTTAAGCTATCCAGAAAGCCTAACAGGATAATTACCACTATCCAGATAAGGTCAGCACTTATCCAGATAGTGGTCTACAATGTCCTTGCTCTGCCCAGTACTATCTGGAAAGTGCCAAGAAAGTCTGTGGAGACATTCAGTAGCACTATCTAGACCAGGGATCCTCAAACTACGGCCCGCGGGCCACATGCGGCCCGCCGAGGACATTTATCCAGCCCGCCGGGTGTTTTTGCCGCCGCTGCCTGTCCATTCTGCTTTAAAAGTAAAGTTACAAAAAAAAAGGCTGTCTGCTTCTGCTTCTGTTGCTGCTGCCGCCGCAGCAATGGCAGAATCGAATGTCCCGCGGGGCCCCCCCTGCCCAGAAGAGCCTGCCCTCCCTGCATCAGCTCCCTCTCCGCAGTCGCACCAGCTTTCAGAGCACGAAGGGAGACTAGTTTCCCTTTCGTGGCTCTGTTAAGCCTGCAGGGGCTGATGGGACTTTCCCATCAGCCCCCGTGGGCTTAACAGAACCGCAAGGGAGAAACTCTCCTTTTGCGCTCTGAAAGCCGGTGCGACTGCAGAGAGGGAGCTGATGCTGGGAGATCAGGCTCTTCCTGGCAGGGGGGGCCCCGCGGGACATTTGATTCTGCCGTTGCCGCGGCGGCAGTGGCAGCAGAAGCAGACAGCCTTTTTTTATTTTAAAATTTCCCTGGGCTGTTGGGGGTGGGGGTTAGGACTGGGAATGGGCTATGGGGAGCTAAGTCTGGAAATGGGGTGATGGGGTGATGGGGGTTAGAACTGGTAATGGGCTATGGGGGGGCTAAGACTGGAAATGGGCTGATGGGGTTATGACTGGGAGTGGGCTGATGGGGGATTAGGACTGGTAATGGGCTATGGGGGGGCTTAAACTGAAAATTGGGTGCTGGGGGTTAGGACTGGAAATGGGCTGATGGGGTTAGGACTGGGAGTGGGCTGATGGGGGGTTAGGACTGGTAATGGGCTATGGGGGGGCTTAAACTGAAAATTGGGTGATGGGGGTTCGGACTGGAAATGGGCTGATGGGATTAGGACTGAGAGCGGGCTTATGGGGACTTAGGACTGGTAATAGGCTATGGGGGGTGGGGGCTAGGACTGGTAATGGGCTGAGTGGAAGGGAAGGCTTGAACTTCAAATAGCTGGTGGGGACGGGGGCTTGCAATGGAAGTGGGCTGAGGGGAAGGGGGGGCTTGAACTGCAAATAGCTGATGGGGAGGGGGCTTGGAATGGAAATGGGCTCTGAGGGGAGGGAGCTAGGACAGGAAATGGGCTGATGGAGGGGGCTAGGATAGGACTGGAAATTGGGTGTTGGGGGGAGCTAAGATTAGAAATGGGCTGTGGTGGAGGCTTGGATTGAAATGGACTCATGCAGGGGCTAGAACTGGAAGTAGGCTCATGGGGGTCTTGGATTGGAAATGGGCTGAGTGGAGGGGAGCTAGGATTTGACATGGGATGATGGTGGGGCTAGGAAAGGACTAGAAATGGGCTGATGGGAGGCTGGTATTGGAAATGAGCTGATGGAGGGACTCGGATAGGACTGGAAATGGATGGGGAACTAGGACTGGAAATGGGCTGATGCGGGGACTAGAAGGGAGCGGATACTAGGTGGGGCTGGAACTAGAAGGGAGTTGATGTTGGAGGAGATTAGAATGGGATGGAGCTGGGAGAGTGAAATGCAGAGGGAAAAATATTTTGTGTGGGATGGAAGAAAAATCTACAATTGGCCGGGTATTGGGAGAGTAAGTGGGGATTGAGAATGGAGGGGTAAAATTTGAGTGGATGAAATAGGAATGAGGAAAGAGCAAAAGGAGAAAGATTAGTATGTTAAAGCAAATGTAGAGAGAGAATGGAAACAAATTAGAAGAGAGAAGAAAGGACAAATGGACAGCAGACGATGGAGAGTTAGCAGAAGACATGAAGAAACCAGAAGAAAGTGGCTGGAGCAATTACTACTGAAAAAAAATGCACAAAAGGTAGAAAGATATCTCTTTATTTTGAATTTATTAACTGGAATATGTCAGCTCTGGGAAATGTGCATCATTAACGTCTGCGCTTTGTTTAATACAAGAGGACTGGAAGTGGGCTGATGGGGGTGTTTAGGACTGGTAATGGACTGATAGGGGGGTTAGGACTGGACAGTGACAAATATGGAACCGGACATTGACCATCTCATTAGCCAAAAGCAGGCCTATAGTTCCCATTGAAATACTGGTAAGTTTGTTGATTTAACTTTACTTGTTCTTCATTTTAAATATTATATTTGTTCCCGTTTTGTTTTTTTACTTCAAAATAAGATATGTGCAGTGTGCATAGGAATTTGTTCATAGGTTTTTTTTAAACTATAGTCCGGCCCTCCAACGGTCTGAGGGACAGTGAACTGGCCCCCTGTTTAAAAAGTTTGAGGACCCCTGATCTAGACAGTGCCACTGAATATTTTAATCGGTGACCTTATTCTGATAATCTCCATGGTTATCCAGATAAGGGCTTTTAAATATCTGGCCCCTTGTTTTTTAGTATATCTTCAACCATTTTGCCAGCACTGACATCAGGCTCACTGGTCTATAGTTTCCCAGATCATCCCTGGAGCCCTTTTCCATGGACCACTCTCCATCTTCAGGTATGATGACCTATTTAAATGATAGGTTACAGATTACTAGCAATGTGCTAGCTATTTCATGTTTGAACTTTTTCAGGATGAATACCATCCTGTCCTGATGATTTGTTGCTCTTGATTTTGTCAGCTTGGTCTATTACATCTTCCAGACTTACACTGATTTGCTTTAATAACTCCAAGTCTTCACCATCAAAGAAGGCTTCCTGTATGGGTATTACCCCAACATTTCCTCCGTAAAGACCAAGATAAAGAAATCATTTAGTTTTTCTGCTACTACCTTATCTTTCCTGAGCATTCCTTTTTCTACTTGGTCATCTAGTGAGCCAACCAATTCCCTCATCGGCTTTTTGCTTTGGATATACTTGAAAAAGTTTTTAATATTAGTTCTTGCCTCAGTAGCAGGCTTCTTTTCTAAGGGGCATGGTTACTAAACTGTGCTAAGGGTGCAGCATTTGCAAGTGGTAAAAAGCACTGTTAAGGTTCTCAAGTGAGTTAAAGGACAGGGTGGGCAGTAGGCGTTCCATCGTTAACGGTGCTAGCAGATGGTTAGCGGGCAGTAAGTGGAAATCGGCATTAAGAGCAGAAAGTGTGCATATTAATGCCCCTTATGTTTGTGTGAGACAGTGTGGGATGTGAATGTGGGAGGCAGTTGGGCGTTGGGTGCACATGTAATCCATGGTGCTATCTGTGGGTACCATGGGAGTGGGTAGAAATATGCCATGCTGTAGCCTGCCTGCAGAAGTAATGTGCACAGCACAGAAAACAGACACCAGCTCTCACCAAATGCCGGTAGCGGTGACTGTTCGCTATGTATGCTGTGGCCACGTGTTATCCAATGGGACCATAGCACACATAGCGGGCGGTCGTTGCTACTGGCATGTAGTAAAGGTATCCCTAGGCCAGCCCAAACACTAACAAAACTAGGTGCTTGCCTAGGGCAGCAACTTCCAGAGGGCATCAAAAGCAGGGTATTCAAAGCTAAATAATAGATAGTGACAGTGAGAGGGGGTTTAAAGCTTGAGTGTTACCTAGGACACCAACATTGTGAACCAATTCAAGGTACCCCAGAATAAAACCAATGTGTGTCCTGGTGATCTTGTGGCTCCTGGGTCTTCCTGGCAGTTGGATCAAAAATATACTGCCTGGCCCTACCACAGAGATGATAGAGGATGCAGTGACATCACCTAGGTCATAGGTGGGATTTGAACATTGGGCTTTGCCTTACTGAGCCAGTGCCCCAACCATTCATCCACAACCCCATGTGCATAACCACACCACATACAAAAATACATCAGACCACAGATCCCTACCAGCAAGGATGTAAACAACCTGGCAGGCACATTCTGAACATGTTGAAAATCACACCCAGGGCCTGACTGCAATGGGACACATACTTTATGGCCTGCACTGGGCACTCAGTACCATAGCTTAATGACAGACACACAAAAGCAGTGGTCGTCTCCAGTGCAATTACCAAGCTGCATGTGAGGGCTAGATGCTCTACTCCCCACTGTACCTCCCAATTACCCCCTTAGCTCAGCCTCACCACCAGCAACCATGGCATGTTGAGCATGCAATTTATACCGATAGTGGGGATGGACATGATCCCTCTGCAGAACCCTATGCAAAGCAGAGAACCCCCACATGCATGGTATCATCAGAATACCCACATGAATACATGGCGGCAGCCACAGTCATTCACTATCCACAATATGTAAAGGCACACAGCAGTGCTGACATGTGTAACAACTCATACTTGACCATAGACACCAATTTTCATATTGTTCGAGGCACTGGAATCTGCATGTCAAAGATGTGGCCCCCATTCTGTCATATAGGTGGGTACTGCATATGTGACATAGCTGGCCATATATCAACCTGCACAATTAATGCCACCAGCATCGTCCATGGGAGGCCATCTGCTGGAGTGCATGGTAGCAGCTTGGTGGATAGCATCATCTCATTGTACAGATCACATGGTCCCATGTGTTGATCTGTTGAACCATCATGCACCTCCCTCTGTGCAGCTGTCATTCAAAGAGTCAACCACAGGGACCAGTCTGCATAGACTGGCCCTCAGAGGTCACACATATGTGGAAGCCTATAACCACCAGACAGTAATCCTGTGGAAAAAGGTTTTATATGTAGAGTTTAGAGGAAAGGTGGTATAGAGGAGATATGATAGAGATGTTTAAATACCTCCATGGCATAAATGTACAGGAGGAGAGTCTCTTTCAATTGGAAGCAAGCTCTGCTATGAGGGGACATAGGATGAGGGTGAAAGGGGAGACTCAGGAGTAATATGCAGAAATATTTCCTTATGGAAAGAGTAGTAGATGCATGGAATAGTCTTCCAGTGGAGGTGGTAGAAACAAGGACAGTATCTGAATTCAAAGAGGCATGAGACAAATACAGAGGATCTCTAAAGGTAAAAAGGAAACTATTGTAGTTGATATGGAAGGGCAGACTAGATAGCACAGGAAACAATAAATTCACCTGCAGTACTATAGTACACAAAACAAAGCAGGACAACTACATCATGGAATAATGCAGAGAGCTTTATTGTGTATCCCGAAGACACCATATGCATGTTTCGGCCAAAGTCTTCTTCAGGGGTGTTGAACTCTCTAAAAATAAACAAACATAATACCAAATATAAAATACAATAAATACAATAAACACAATAAAATGAATAAAAGTATCATATGTAGAAAATAATATCTAAAATTTATAAATAATAAATAATAAATAAGAGGCATTCATAAAATCATGCAGACATGTGAGCATAGTGATGATATACAAAGCCAAGGAGGAGATATCTTACTAAAGTTAACTATCCCAATGAGGTAATATACCAAAGCATTTTAAATAGGACTAAAAGGTGATGATAAAAAAACAACAAAATAATGATAAAACCGCAATCATAAATTAATTAAAATCAGACCATAAAGCAGGGGGATCTTACTAAAGCATGACTCACCCACAGGTAATGTGAATTCTTAATAATATCAGGCTGTATAAATATTCAAGTACTAACCAAGGAGACCCTATTAGATTGCATTTAAGGGAGAGCAAAGGCCTAGAAAAATGCAATGTAGTTCCTGACCCGGCTGAGCATGGCTTGCAATACTTGGTGGAGGCATCTGCCAAAGGTGGCTCTGGACATTCCTCCAATTGCAGCTACAGATGTTTGGAACCAGCCAGAGGCAAAGAAATGTAGCACACTCAGGAACTTTCTCAGCCCTGGTATGGCACATGACCGGACTATAAGAGACTCGAGGTCAGGACTTAAATCCTCAAAGCTCTCTTATGGCTCCTGTGCTCAGCCTGTAGAGGGTGAACACCTGGTCCTTAGGGAGGATGATGAGGTTGCCCTATCTCTGTAGATACAGGGCCTTCTGGGCTGGACTTCCCCCTTCTGAAGACGCAGGGTCTGCTGCTCTCCAGGCTGGTGCCCCTGCACATTGGCCCCCACCACCTCATCAGGGGCAAGCTGGCCCAGGTGTTGTAAGGTCTCCTCAACTGCCTCATGTCCTTCACTGTCTAGCCACGAAGCTACTTGTGACGCTATGTAGTAGCAAATTAAACATGTAGGCCATGATGTAGCAAGGCACGGGTCCCAGGCCACAGTAATTTATAGGCTGGACTGTGGGTTGCCCCTGCTGCACACACCTGGTTGTTGTTTTGCTATGGTGAATGGCCATTAGCGGGAACCGGGCCCATGTAACGCTAGCTCTGAGCTGGCATTCCAGCTCCATGAAGCTGTGCCTCTAATGCCCATTAATCGTTAGTGTTAGTGTGCCCTCGCCACGACCACCCTATCTCCATCCAGTCACTGCCCATTCTCCACCTCTTTTGTCCTTGCCGGGCGGCAAGCGCTGCCAGATTAGCTCCCATTGCAGCTGCATTATCGGTGCTTTATACCACACAAACTGCTACTGGGCCCCATACCGCCTGCAGAAGCCTATAGCTCCATTTAGTAATCATATCCCTAAGTCTTTCTTGGCCTGCCTTATTACTTTTTTACATCTAACTTGCCAGAGTTTGTGCTCATCCCTATTTTCTTCAGTAGGATCTGCTGTATATTTTCTGAAGGATGCTCTTTTGCCTTTCACCTAACCTTTAAACCACACTGACTGTTTTTGGCCTTCTTTTGATGTTTTTTAATATCCAAACTGGTCTTTTTAAATAATGCCCACCCCTCATGCAAATCTTTGGCCATGAGGAAATTAGAAAAAATTGAAAGGGTCCCATTCACTGACATACCTGCTCGGTGTGTGTGCTCACATCCCATTTTTGGGTGCACACAGTTTCTCCAGGAATATGCACTATGTACTAGCTAGCAGACTGTCTGCAGTTAGCATGTGTATGGCTGGAACACCTTGCAGGGTGGAGACTGACTGTGCCCTCTGCTGGTGAATGTCAGATAGTGGTGGGGGCAGCTGAGCTTTTACAACATTCTGCCTGTCTGCCATTGTCTTATCTGATGCATACAGATCTGCATTGACTGCCCTGTAGGGTGCCCGTTCCACAGCAGGACTGGGATTGATGGTCCCCTCTACTGCCACCATTGCAGAAATGTAGAACATGGATCTGTTGGGGGGAGATCCTGTCCCCCACCCTGAGCCACAGAGGGCAGGTTGGGTAGTGCTACATAATCCACTTTTGGGTCCAAACACCCCCCCCCTTCACTTATAACATGTGACCATGGCACCCACACAGGATATGCACTATGCTGGGTGCATCATAGTCCACAAGGGCTAGATGTGACTGGAAAATACAGATGGACACAGGTGCATACTAGATGTGTCTGTATAGACTACCTATCACACACTGGCACTGAGGGGTACCCGCAGCATAGCCTATCTCAGCCAAGCCAGGTGCTGCGGACCTGGTGCTGGGCGTCCCACCTCACCCTCAGGGTGAGCACAGGACCCACACAATATCACGGTCTGTAGCTACTCTGTGCCAGTAACACACACGGTCAATTCCTCCTACTAGGCCGAGATGCTGTGGGGGTGCAAACCCCATCTTGTGATCAGCTGTAGACTGCTGATCTGCATGTGCAGTGCATCATGGGTATGGGTGGTTTTACTCTATCCTGGTAACCACAGCAGACAGTTTGTGTGGTGACCTGCAGTCTTTCTGTAGCCAGCCAGAGGTAGCTATAGAGATGTAGCCCACTGGTTACTTCAATGACTGTAGAGGCAGATTTCATGGGTTTGATCCCACAGTGGTCTTATTTAATAAGGCTATCTGAGGCTTTTCCTTTTAATTTAAATCAGTGCTGCAAACAAAATGCACCCTCACAGTGCTGTAACCTTAAGGTGCCTCATAAGGCGCCCTATAAAGCGCCCTATAGGGCATATTAGAAGGTGCATTGGTGGGCGGGGCACTTTATAATGTGCCTTATGGAGTGCCTTATAGGCGCCTTATGCGGCACCTTATGTTACGGCACTGTGAGGGTGTTTTTGCTGGCAGCACTGATTTAACTTAAAAAAGGAAATTCCTCAGACAGCACTGATTTAGATTAAAAGGAATTGCCTCAGACAGACTTCTTACATAACACCACTGCAGGATCAAGCCCATGACCTCTGCCTCTGAAGTCATTGCAGTAACCAGTGGGCTACATCTTTATAGCTTCTAGTACTGCGCTGGCATGAACTTAAGGTTAACACAAGTTAATGTGCCACAGCACCCACTATTGCGCGATACAGATTCTTGCTACCTTGCCACCAGAACGCCCACTCCTTATATGGCATTCTTCATATTATCGCTGCAACTAGCGCCGGTAACATTAAAACGGTTTAGTAAACATACCCTATAGAGTCAGTCCTTCACCAATTTGATTTGCCGTTTCATGTTGTAAAACTTGTACCATGGTAGCATGCTGTTCTATTTGTTGTCCACTTTCGACCAGGTCTCTGAGTTACCTCTTGGGGGTAATTTTATAAGGAGGTGTCTACATTTATGTGTAAATGGCCTCTTATAAAATTGCACGCAGCATAAAAGAATGAGCATTTATTTCATGGTGCATGTTTTCACTGTGGGTATTGCGACGCCTCCGCTTGGGCCCAAGAGCTTACAAGCTGGAAACGGCCTTATGTGTCCTCCTTTGAATAAAGTTCCCTTTGTTGTCACCAAGGGATTCTGGGACTTGTAGTGATTTTTACTCTTGAAAGACAAATGTAGTTGTGAGTCGGTGGTTGTAAGGCAGCAAGAAAATTTATTGTGGGGATTTCCAGGGCATTCAAGTTCAATACACAAACAAGGCAAAAGGATACATCTCCAACATAAAGAATAAATCAGGATAGTGAGAATGACGTAACAAAACCTTTTCCACTGTTCAGCTGTTCCGCTTCTCTCACACACTCACACCGAGGACTGCCTCGTGTGGTCAGCTAACAGCAACACAGGTAAACTTATAACAGCTGTGGTTTTTCTTTTGAAAACAAACTTCTTCACAGCACTGCTTCTTAACTTCAGCAAGTAATCAAACTTAGTGAAACATAGAATTAGCTTTCCTCAGCTCAAAGCAGGAACTGCCTTTATTTCCTATACGGTTTCACTGATTCTCAGTTCCATTCAACACTGCAGAATCTTCTCTTAAAGATAATGAACAGTCCATTGGAATGGGATCACATTCACAATTAGGCAAACAAGAATCTACTTGCATTCGTTCTATAGCACCAGGACAAACAGTATCTCTCTCAGGATTATAAGCTTTCTCAAACTTTCTCTCCTTCAAGAACTCCTGGAATTGGTTCCACAGCAATTCAGCTTGTACAGGCACCTTTGTATTAGGGGAGTGAACCTTTTCCTCAGAAAACAGCTTTCTTAGTGCTTCTAGCTTTGGAGTTTCAAAGGCTGTGCTTTTATCAGGGCTATGACTTTTCTCATATGAAAAACTCTCCACCCACTTCTTAACAGTAGACGGTGAGGACTCAGCTTCCTGGCCTTTAGAAATGGCAAATTGTCTCTCTGCTGAATTATCAGTAATGAAACTGCTGGCTTTACCTTGGGGATGTTTTCTCAGACAAACGCTGATTTATTTCCTCCTGAGTTCCTCCAGGCTCTGAAATACAGCCTCCTTATGTCTTTCTCCAGTCCCTTTTAGGTAGCTGCTTTCCTGGGAGATTTCCTCTGGCTTTCTCCTCCAGCTAAGCACAGCTTCACCTTCTCTCTCTCCTCCGTCACCTCTCCAACTCGAACAGCTGTTTCTGTTCCTTTCTCCACGTCCACCACGACATCCTCCTGTACCTCTTGTATTCCTTGTATCTCCCGTATGTGTTCCTGTGCCCCCTGTGTCTCTTTTGCTCTGCTCTGCTCGTGGTTTTAAACACCGTTGCCTGCTGGGCATTCCCTGTTCTCTGCACCTGTTTGACCAATCATCAGGGAAGCCTGTCTCCACCCCTGAGCTAGGGCGGCGTGGCCTGACCTTAGCAGGGAGCTGACTTTTTCTCTGATCTGGCTTGTAATTCCCCTGCACATGTGCACTGTCATTCACTTCAAAGGGGAAACTAGGATTTTCTTCAAGTTCCATGTCTTCCTGAGAGCTTTCATCACTACAGTATGCAGAGGGATGGAGTTTGGTTGGAAGGTAGGCGGAGCACGCAGGTATGCATGCTGATTATAGAGTACTATAATGTATGTGCAAAATTGTGCATACTTGCAAAATGTAGGCCTATACATTTACACCAGCCCTAGGACTAGTGTAAATGTCCGCACCTTAGATTAAAGTGTGCTAGCCACTTACATTAATACGAGATCAAGAAATGTAGGTGCCTACTTTTCTTTATTAAAATACATGCATTTTGCCTGTCTTAAATAGGCATAGCTCTATAAGCTAATTTTATAAGTATGCACTCAGTTAACAACATGCAGAAACATCGGTATGTGTAGTCATGCACATAAGCAATGGCCTCTTATGTGAATCATGCAACCTTCTATAAAATATTGACCAGGGGGAAAATACACATGCTGTCTGCAACACATGTTCTTTCACTCTGGGCATGCACATAGGCGAAGTTTGGGCAGAGTGTGGGCAGTGTGAGCAAGTATACTCATTGATTATAAAATAATATAATTTACATCCATACGTGCAAAAACTAGGTATGATCATTTATATCAGCTCTAGAGCAGTTGTAAGTCATCGCACCTTAACTTAAGGCACATTCTCTGCCAGTTATACTAGTATTTTGTAAAGTAGGCACTTAACTTGACTTTATAAAATAAGCAAAAAATATGCACATGAAAGCACACATTAACTAGGCACAACTTTATAAAATTACCTTTGTGGTACAAAACAGTCCAAAAATAAAAAAAACAATGCAATCTTCACATACTAGAGGTTTACCATCAAACCCTAGCAAAGACTCTCTTTGGAGGAAAACTCACCCTGGATTTTCCCTCTCAGTACCTAATAGGGATGTGCATTTCTTGCATGCATTCTATTTGTTTCATGTTATGTAGATTAAAATTGATTTAACACACATAAACCTAAGAATGCAAAATTGTTTAACACACACAAACCTAAGAATTAATGCACATAAAGTCAATTTAAGCACATTCAAAAACATTTCACGTAAAAAAGGATGAAACAAAGTGGCCAAATAAAATAAAAATGATCTTAAAGCAAACTGAAAATTTGTTTTGGTGCACAGTGCTAGTACCTGATTTAAATTTCAGATCAAGTAGGTTGAGGATTTTTCTCTTTAGAAAATCCTGAAGCAATACAGATGAGATGCTGATGACATGTATTTAAGGAGCAACTCTGGAGCAGTTTCTCAGGCCTGGCAGTCCTCTGGGGGTTATTTGTGCCCCCTCCCGCCGGCATCTAGCTTCCCGGTGGTTGTATGGGGAAGCTAGACGGGGGCGAGAAAGGGGATGATCGGGGACAGCGTTAGGGTGGCAGTGGGCAGTCGGCGTCCCCAGATGTACAGGGCCGATTCTAATGTCGGCCCTGTAACATCCGGGGCCGGCGACTTCAACAGGGAAGTTATTTCACCACCAAAGTGGAATAACTTCCCTGGACGTTGGAGATCGGCATGCCCAGAGCAGGAAAGGGTGGCAGGGGACAGAAAGCATTCTCCGCAGCCTGACCCTGGCCCTGGGAGGCCAAATCAGGGGTCGGACTGCGGGGAATAAAGTTTTTTCTGGGGGCCAGCATCACAGCTTTTAAATGGAGCCGTGGTGCCATGGCAACTTGAAGCCATGGCGCTGCAGCTGCATTTAAAAGCCCTGACTGAGTTAGTCGAGCAGTGCCTGTACATGCAGGCTGGGCTGAATCGCAGTCCCGGCCTGCACGTACAGGCCTGATCACAATTCTGATTCAGCGGGGCTAGATGTGCCTCATGGGATCAGAATCGCGACCCTCTGTACGCCCAGTCAAACCAGACGTACAGAGGGGGTGTACGTCCGGGGTGGAATGAGCCTATTTATCTTTATCTTTATTTAATTTCTTGATATGCATTGCAAATTTGCAGATGACATAAAATTATTCAAAGTAGTTAAAACCAATGAGGATTGTAAAAAATTACAAGAGGACCTTGAAAAACTGGAAGACTGAGCATCCAAATGGCAGATGAAATTTAATGTGGACAAGTGCAAAGTTATGCACCTATGAAAGAATAACACAAACTTTGGTTACACGATGCTAGGTTCCACATTAGGAACCAACACCCAGGAAAAAGATTTAGGCGTCATCATGGATAACACATTGAAACCCTCCACCCTGTGTGCAGCGGCAGCCAAGAGAGCAAATAGAATACTAGGAATCATAAGGAAAGGAATGAAGAATAAAACAAAGGATATTATAATGCCTCTGATTCATTCCATGGTGTTGCCACACCTTGAATATTGTGTGCATTTCTGGTCGCCACATCTTAAAAAGGATATAGCGTTATTAGAAAAGGTACAGAGAATAGCCACTAAAATGATAAAAGGGATGGAAGGATACCCCTATGAAGAGAGGCTAAAAAGGTTAAGGATCTTCAACCTGAAAAAGAGACGGCTGAGGGGAGATATGATAGAGGTCTATAAATTAATGAATGGAGTAGAACAGGTAAACTTAGTTTGATTGTTTAAGCCATCAAAATTTAGAAAGACTAGGGGGCATGCAATGAAGCCACAATGTAACTTATTTAAGTTTAATAAGAGAAAATATTTTATAACTCAACGTATAGTCAAACTCTGGAATTTGCTACCGGAGGATGTATTAAAAGTTGTTAGTGTAGCCGGGTTTAAAAAAGGTTTGGACAAGTTCCTGGTCCATAAACCATTATTAAAGTGGACCTAGAATATCCACTGCTTACCCCACTACAAGCATTGTGGAACTTGTGTCTTTTGGGGAAACTACTAGGTACTTGTGACTTAGATTGGCCACTGTTGGAAACAGGATACTTTTTAAGATACGGCGACCAGAATTGCACAAATATTCAAGGTGCGGTCACACCATGGAATGATACAGAGGAATTATAATATCTATTGTTTTATTTTCCATTCCTTTCCTTATGATACCTAGCATTCTATTTGCTTTCTTGGCTGCCGCTGCACACTGGGCCCAGGGTTTTAACATGTTATCCACGATGACGCCTAAATCTTTTTCCTGGGTGGTGGTTCCTAATGTGGAACCTAGCAACGTGTAACTATAGTTTGGGTTGTTCTTTCCTAGGCACATAATTTTGCACTTATCCACATTAAATTTCATCTGCCATTTGGATGCCCAGTCTTCCAATTTATCAAGATCCTCTTGCAATTTTCCACAATCCTCATGGGTTTTAACAACTTTAAATAGTTTTGTGTCATCTGCAAATTTGATAATCTCACTCGTTATTCCCTTTTCCAGGTCATTTATGAATATATCAAAAAGCAGCGGACCCAGCACAGATCCCTGGGGTACTCCACTATTCACCTTTCTCCATTGGGAAAATTGGCCATTTAGTCCTACCCTCTGCTTTCTATATTTTAACCAATTCCTGATCCATAATAGTACACTGTCTCTTATCCCATGACTTTTTAGTTTTGCCAAAAGTCTCTCATGAGGGACCTTGTCAAAGGCTTTCTGAAAGTCCTCATACACTATATCAACTGACTCACCTTTGTCTATCTGTTTATTCACACCTTCAAAATAACATAACAGATTAGTAAGACAAGATCTTCCTTGTCTAAAGCCATGTTGGCTGTCTCCCATTAAGCTATGACTATCTACATGTTCAGTAATTTTGTTCTTTATTATGGTTTCTACCATTTTTCCCGGTAATGACATCAGGCTCACCAGTCTATAGTTTCCCGGATCACCTCTGGAACCCTTTTTAAAAATTGTCATTACATGGCATTCTCCAATCTTCAGGTATTACAGATGATTTTAATGATAGTTCAGAGATTACTAATAGCAGGTCTACAATCTCATATTTCAGTTCTTTCAACACCCTTGGAGGTATACCATCCAGTACAGGTGATAATAATCCAGATTCCATAATCGTAGATATATATTGATCCCACGGTTGAAGAATCGGGTCCAACTTGACCCCGTCCAAGTTTTAGGTGTGCACACGGCCCAGGCGTGCACCATTTGTAATTGGCCTCCACGTGTTTTGTCTTGATCAGATTGTAAGCTCTGATGAGCAGGGACTGTGTCTTACATCTATATGTACAGCATTGTGTATGCCTTATAGCACTATTCAAATGATTAATAGTAATAGAAGACCTGCTGCAGACACACAGGGCATCAGGAAAGGACTTGTTTTGGCCTTAAAACATCCAGAAGGTTTATAGAAGATGGCCTAAGATCACAAAGGCCTACACTGGGATTTGAACCCTGGCCACCCTGCTATTCTAACCATTATATTATTAGACATCCCTGTTCTGCAATGTTATTCTGGGGATGTCTAAGTAGACTTCTCCATAGACGTTCATATCAGGCAAGCCAATGTTTGTGAAATCATGCCTGAACTTGCATGTGCCTGCTTTTTTTTCTGGCATTCTGGCTTTGACATCCCAGATTGTACTGGGATGTTGTTTGTAAAATGTGCATTATAATGTTTCAATTGAAAGGAGAAGGCACTAGGATAAGCATAAAAGGGGATAGAATGAGGAGTAATCTAAGGAAATATTTCTTTATGGAAAGAGTGGTGGATTCATGGAACAGCCTTCAGTGGAGATGGTAGAGACAAGAGATGTATCTGACTTCAAGAAAGTATGGGGCAAAGACAGAAGATTTCTGAAGGAGAGAAAGAGATTGTAGAGTTTAGTAGATGGGCAGACTGGATAGACCATCTGGTCTTATCTGCCATCATTTTCTCTGATTTTATGAATGTTGAAAGAGATAAACTCTACATCAGATATAACACGGGAGGATCTGGATAGACTGCAACCTGAATAAACAGACTGTCCTCAACATTCAGATACTGTATATTGTAGTTGGAGAGACTTAAACAGAAAGGGCTGCTAGGGACTGGGTGGAGGAGGGGCTTCAATAGAGCTTGGAGGTAAGTGGACAAATCTTGGATCTTTTGTAGCCTTCTAAAGCAATAGCTAAGAGAACTATCACAAAAAGATAGGGGAGCCAAAGCCCCTTTTGCCTCACTATAATTCAGATACTCTTTTTAAACTGAAAGAAGCAGCTGCGTGGCCTCAGTCTGCCATCCACCACTCATTTATTTCATTTATTTATCTTGGCTTTGGACAAAGCCCAGTTGATAAGCCAGTGGGAGGAGATTGCAGGATAATTGCAGTTTATTTCCTGCTCTTCCTCTCATCTTCTTCCCCTTTATTTCCCTGATCAGGAAAAGAAATATGAAGATGATGAGTTGAAAGAGCAGGAATTTAAAGCAGGGAAATGACTGGAAGGACAGATTGATTCATGGGTGATGAAATTAGGGGTGTCAAGGGTGTAACATCCCTCTTGCCTGAAACACCAAGACATTGGCTTCAACTCTACACAAAATAACTTTTCAGCACCCTCAAGGCCAGCTCAACCATTTTGCAGGCATAGTGCAGTAGCCATCAAGGCAAACCAATAGATCCTTACAGCGACACAAACTCAACACAGTAAAAGATCTAACCTCTGAGTGTATTCCCCTCTGCCAGAAAGAGGTTGCTCTTGTTTCAGGATGTAATTACATTTTGTCTGAGGTTTCTTTCATGGTGGGGCTCCTCAAATCATTCTCTGGATTAGGTGCATTTGTAGAACTCTCTTTTGTTGTCAGGACGCTGAAGGCTTTTTTTCAGTGGTGTCATTTAGGAGGATGAGTCTATGATTTCCTAACCAGAGCTCTACAGATCAACAAACAGGAAGGATTTGAGGGTTTGTTTGTTTGTTCTTATTATATTACTTTGCTAGCTCTCTGACTGGGAGCTCTTAAAAGGTTTTTTTGTATATTTTTTAAAGCAAGGTTACTTTCTTTTTGGTGCTTTATGGGACCTTTTGCTGAACTCTAGTAACCTCCTCAGGTTTAGAAACTGCTAACACCTAATCAGGAGTTAGTGGGCTTGATTTCCTGAGTGCAGCTGAGGACTGCATAAAAGGCTCCAGTGCCTTGCCCTGTTGAGGCTTTCCTAACCAGGGCTCTACAGATCAACAAACAGTAAGGATTTGAGGGTTTGTTTGTTTGTTCTTATTATATTACCTTGCTAGCTCTCTGACTGGGAGCTCTTAAAAGGGTTTTTTGTATATTTTTTAAAGCAAGGTTACTTTCTTTTTGGTGCTTTAGGGGACCTTTTGCTGAACTCTAGTAACCTCCTCAGGTTTAGAAACTGCTAACACCTAATCAGGTTTTAGTTCCCTCCCTACCCACCCCGACCCCCACCTACCCCTAGTGAGCAGTCTTGCTTTATAGGGCACCTCCCCCTTTAACAAATCACAGAGAATTGGACCAGCACATTTTGAATATAATTAAAGAGATTTAACTGCTTTTTCTCTGAAAGGACAGCTGCGAAACCGGCTGGTACTTGGTAGATCTCTCTCTTTTGCTTTAACAGATACCTAAGCTCCATGAACAGAACAATGGCTGGGAAAAATCGTATTGCTAAAGCTGTTGCCCCTGTTACAGCTTCTGCCTCGGTCCAGACAGAAGTCCTAATGCCAGTTGAAGGACCAGTTCCATGTGCAGGGTGCCTGCATGCTGAAGCTCTGAGGAAACAAGTGGAGGAACTCAGAGAGGAGGTGGCGAGGCTGAGGAGCATTCAAGACAGTGAGAAGTACATTGATGAGATGCTTCTTGCAGCAACCAAGCTCTCCAGCACAGGAGAAGATGGGTGCCAACAGAATGTTGATGGTTGGACACAAGTCACCAGGGCCTGCAAAATCACCAATCCAACTTCTCCAGCCCTTGAATTGAAGAACCATTATGCAGCCCTGGAAGTGGAGGAGGTGAAAGCATCCCTGGAAAGGGAAGAACCAGAGTTAAAGTACCTCAAAGTTGCAGAATCAGTGACCAGAAGGAAATGAAGGGTAGTGGTGGTTGGAGACTCTCTTCTGAGGGGTACTGAGGCGTCCATCTGCCGACCAGACTTGATGTCCAGAGAGGTATGCTGTCTGCCTGGTGCCAAAATCCAAGATGTTACGGAGAGTTTGCCGAGACTCATCAAGCCCACTGACTATTACCCAATGTTGCTAATCCATGTTGGAACAAATGATACTGCCAGGTATACCTCGGAACGTAGCAAAAGTGACTTCATGGCTCTGGGACAGAGGGTGAAGCAGTTAGGTGCACAGGTGGTGTTCTCTTCAATCCTCCCTGTTGAGGGTAAAGGCCAAGGCAGAGAGGCTCGCATCCTGGAGATGAATGCATGGCTGCGTAGATGGTGTCATCGAGAGCGTTTTGGTTTCCTAGACCATGGGATGCTGTTCCAAGGGTTGCAGAGCAGAGATGGCATCCATCTGTCCAGGAAAGGTCAACGCATCTTCGGTAGTAGACTGGCTAATCTACTGAAGAGGGCTTTAAAACTAGATTCGTTGGGGATAGGTGAAGAAAGCCCCCAGGTAAGTGAAAGCCCCCAGGTAGGTGATACATTAAATACCTTTATGGAAATGGGTAACAGGGGTAACATATGGAAAGCAGTGTGTATAAATGCCCGTAGCATGGGAAATAAGATCCCTGATGTTGAAGCTTTGGTGGGAGTGGCTGACTTGGATTTAGTGGCAGTTACAGAAACATGGTTCACAGAAAACCATGACTGGGATGTAACTATACCTGGCTATACTTTATTCAGAAAGGACAGGGTAGGAAGAAGGGGAGGAGGAGTGGCACTATATGTAAAAACTAATATTAAAGCTTTGGAATTACAGAGCTTAAAAGGGAGAGGGGAGGCAATGTGGGTTAAACTAGAAAGAGGGAAAGAGAAATCTATTTGCATTGGTGTGATATGCAGACCTCCCTCACAAGAGGAAGAAGTGGACAGAGAGTTAATTGAAGACATATGCAGCATTGCTAGGAAAGTGGAAGTGCTACTGATAGGAGATTTCAATATGCCAGATGTTGATTGGCACATTCCTGCTGCAGTATCATCTAGAAGTAAGGAGATCCTGGATTCTCTACAGGGAGAATTATTCAGGCAATTGGTAACAGACCCCACACGTGAAGGGACCATACTGGACTTGGTGCTTACCAATGTTGAAAGTGTTTCTGATGTTGTAGTGGGAGATCATTTTGCATCCAGTGATCACCAGATGGTGTAGTTCAGTATTAGGACTAGGGCTGTTAGAATCCATTCCAAGGTGAGGATCTTAGACTTTAGGAAGACTAACTTTGCGAAGATGGGCCAATACCTCAGGGAGTCGTTAGTGGGATGGGAACAGCTGGGGGATGTAGAAAAACAGTGGGCAAAACTGAAAGGGGATATTTTAAGGGCAACCAACCTTTTTGTTAAAATGGTAAATAAAGGCAAAAGGAAAAGGAGACCGCTATGGTTTTCTAAGGAAGTAGCTGAAAAAGTGAAGAAGAAGAGGGAGGACTTCATGAAATACAAAAGATCACAGAGAGAGGAAGACAGGCATCTGTATTTGGAAAAACTTAGAGAAGCTAGCAAAGTAGTTAAGAAGGCAAAGATTCAAAAGGAGGAGGAAATAGCCAATGCAATAAAATGGGGGGATAAAACATTTTTCAGATATATTAGTGAGAAGAGGAAGGGCAAAAGTGGTTTTGTCAGACTCAAGGGTGTAGGGGGGGAATATGTAGAAGCTGATAAGGATAAAGCGGAATTGCTTAACAAATATTTTTGTTCTGTGTTCACAGATGAAGAACCAGGAGCAGGACCTCAGAAAACACCCACAAATAGGAACAGAAGCGAGGGACATCTTGAACAATTTTCAGAAGACTGTGTTCGTGAGAAACTAGCTCAACTTAAAGTAGACAAAGCGATGGGACCGGATGGGATACACCCTAGAATACTGAGGGAACTTGGGGATGTTCTAGCAACTCCACTGACTGACCTTTTCAATGCCTCGTTGGAGTTGGGAGTGGTGCCAAAGGACTGGAGAGAGGCTCATGTGGTGCCTTTACACAAAAGCGGAAGTAAGGATGTGGTTGAAAACTACAGGCCGGTTAGTTTAACTTTGGTGGTGAGTAAATTATTGGAAACGCTGCTGAAAGAGAAAATAGTGAGGTTTCTGGAGTCCAGCGGATTACAGGATCCGAGGCAGCATGGATTCACCAGAGGCAGGTCTTGTCAGACAAATATGATTGATTTCTTAGACTGGGTGACCAGGGAATTGGACCGAGGGAGAGCTCTAGATGTGGTGTATTTAGATTTCAGTAAAGCCTTTGACACTGTTCCTCACAGGCGACTTATAAACAAACTGAGCACCCTAGGGATGGACCCTAAAGTTACTGCTTGGATTAGAAATTGGTTGGGTGGGAGGCGACAAAGAGTACAGGTAAATGGAGCTCACTCTGAAGAGAAGGATGTTACCAGTGGTGTGCCCCAGGGATCTGTCCTTGGTCCGATTCTTTTTAACATCTTTGTTAGTGATATAGCGGAAGGGCTGTCGGGTAAGGTTTGCCTCTTTGTAGATGATACCAAAATCTGCAATAGAGTAGACACCCAGGAAGGTGTAGATAACATGAGGAGGGATCTAGTTAAGCTTGAAGAATAGTCTAGAATTTGGCAGCTGGGATTTAATGTTAAAAAATGTAAGGTCATGCATTTGGGCTGCAGCAATCCAAGGGAGCAATACAGTATAGGAGGTGAAGTACTTTTGTCCACTAAAGAAGAGCGGGACCTAGGCGTGGTTGTGTCTGATGATCTTAAAGTAGCTAAACAGGTAGAAAAGGCGACGGCAAAAGCTAGAAGGATGCTTGGGTGCATAGGAAGAGGAATGGCCAGCAGAAAAAAGGAGGTGATAATGCCTCTGTATAAGTCTTTGGTGCGACCTCATTTGGAGTATAGTGTGCAATTCTGGAGACCGCACCTTCAAAAGGATTTGAACAGGATGGAGTCAGTGCAGAGGGTGGCTACTAAAATGATTAGTGGGCTTCATAATAAAGCATATGAGGACAGACTTAAGGATCTTAATATGTACACCTTAGAGGAAAGGCGGGATAGAGGTGATATGATTGAGATGTTTAAATACCTCCGTGGCATAAATGTTCAGGGAGAGAGCCTCTTTCAATTGAAAGCAAGTTCTGCTACGAGGGGACATGGGATGAGGGTGAAGGGAGATAGATTCAGGAGTGATATGCGGAAATATTTCTTTACGGAAAGAGTAGTGGATCCGTGGAATAGTCTCCCAGTGGAGGTGGTAGAGATGAGGACAGTGACTGAATTCAAAAAAGCATGGGACCAACACAGAGGATCTCTAAAGGTAAAAAGTGGACTGTTGTAGTTGTTGATATGGAAGGACAGACTAGATAGGACATGTGGTCTTTTTCTGTCATCATATTTCTATGTTTCTATGTTTCTATTTATAGCTCGGATCCTACTATAATACACCATAATTCATTTACTCCTTGTCCTGCAGATCTTTTGTGGAAGTGGATGAATTTTTAGGATGTTGATAAACTATAGCCAGATTCAGAGCTGATTTAGCTTCATCCTTGTTTTATAGAACCGGATAAAGAGAAAGCAATCCTGAAGCTTCCATAAGCTCTAGCTAAAAAGTGCTTCCCCCCAGTTACAGTATTATATTGTATCACTCCCATCTAGACTAAAATTAAATCCACATAACACAGAGGCCATTTGGTTTTCTAGTAAGCAGTTTTGTATATCAGTGCCACCTATCATAGCATCAACCACACTCACCATTCAGGAGACCATCACTCTCAACAACCAGCTGATTCTCGGACCTCAATTTCCTTAATTGAGAGATCTTGGTTTGCAGGAATTTATACTCCTTCGAAAATTAATTAGATTCCAAAACATTGCAAACCCAGGTTTATGCACTTGTTATCAACCATATTAATGAATGTAATCCCATCACTGCTGAGTTGATACTCACAAATACTAAACATCTCCAGCATATACAGAACACAGCAAATTATATGGCACCATTGCACTACTTCTCCTCCTTTATTCATAATTTTCTTAAATTCTGAGATCAATGCTAACAAAAGAGCTTTTGTACTACAACAACTGCTAAAACCTGGTTATATCTGGCCAGTACATCAAATAGCCAAACATATTCTTATAATTGCTCAGTTACCACCGTTTCCACTAATTTAGCCAGAAATGAAATGCTCGCATTTGGGCATTAATTGGAGCATACCCAGTGCCCGATTTCCCATTAGGCATTATAGGAACCATGCTGAAGGCCTATGAAATTTATGGGGTTTACGAAGGGGGGAAAACATTTTAAAAGCAGAAATAAAACAGAAAAAATAAAAAAATAGATTGTAAGACAGAAATGTAATGCTACTACAAAATTAAATTTCAAAAACATAATTCCAGATTGCCCGATATTAAAAAGATTTATGCAATTAGCATAAACCCAGCTGAGCCCAATATTCAATGACACTTCCCAGCCAGTGCCGCTAAACATCCCAAAGACTGCCTTGACAAAATCCAGATAGTGCCAGGATGGTCTGTGAGCGAGCTGAGGCAGTCCTGGCACCTATCCGTTCAGAGGTGATTTTCAGCTCACTAACCGGATAGATAACTACATGACATTTAGGACAGGTCAATGGCTGTCCTAAGTTTATGTGATTTTGCTGTCCAGTTAGTGGCTGAATATTTCCACTGGCCAGATAGCAACAGAGTTCACAGCGAAACCAGATATTCAGCACTAATGGCTATCCAGCGACCGGCACTGAATATTTGGTTACATTTTTACCCACACTTTACAAGTGCTGACCACTGTAGGCTGGATATTGGGACCATAATTTGTAGGTATTTTCCTAAGAAAAAAATCTCTTTTTAGCAAATTCTTTAATGATGTTCCAAAAGTCCATATTTCAGAGTAATTTTGCCTAGGGCCTACAAACACCAAAATCTGGCCCTCTTATCTGCTCATGCTGATTTCAGAATTGGAGTTAGAGTTATCATTCCTAAAGCCTTAAGAAACTGTCCTTTCTCCAATGCTAAATTAACAAATGAAAATATCCAGAAAAGAGCTTTAGCCACAACAATGTGCTTGGCACTTTAAAACCTGCTGAGGACTAGAGGCTAAGGAGTCCATAGCTCATTCCCTAAAGGCTACCCTGGGACAATCTGTAGAGACCAGGAACCAAAGGTATGAGAAATTACAGACTGCAGTTTCTGTGAAGAGCACAATATTTGCCTGTACATCTGTGCAGCAACAATTAAAAGATAAAACTTCACTCCTTTCCCTGTCATGGAGTTCTTCATGAGGGCACAGCCACAGGGATGGCTGAAGGGACTGGAGATTACATGCCAAGCCAGGCATGTTGCTGCAACCTCTTCACAGCAAATTTGAAAACATGAAATACTTTCACATGAAACTAATACTTCCATTTTTCTACAATCCAATTCTGTGTACTGCGGGAGGAACGTTTTGTTCCTGTGGTCCAGAATTGGGTCCAAACGGACCCGTCTTGCTTGGGGCCATCCAAATGGCCTGGATGTGCCCCTATGTGAATTGGGCTCCATGTGACACTCAATGTTTCCACGGTAATTATGAATGACCACAATGCATTGTAAGGAACTTTTCAATGCAGTAACTGAAGGGAACGTTGTCAGCATGCCCCAACAGTTACCACATGACTTTTAAAATTATTGCATCCTTTTACTCAAAATGCTTAAGTGCAAAAACCTACTGCACGTTAGTTAGTAAAAGGGCTTAAAGGCAAATCATGCATAGTGGCTGTTTGCCTTGGATAAGAGTACGTTTGCGTCAGCAAACCATGATCTGCTCTGTTTCGGAGCTCTCGACAATGCATCCAGAATTTTTGTTCCCCTCTCTTTTGAAGGATTATATGTTCTCAACTAAAGCCAGTGAATCTTCCACTGTCAGGCAAAATATTAATTGCCACTGTGTGTAATCCAATGTAACCTATTGCCAATATCTCTCCTGTCTAATGTGTGGCCAGAATGTGAGGTAATATAACTGTTTACAGTTAAAAATAATGTGAAATACCAACTCAAATTGGATCTATGGGCGTCTTCTTCTCAATGCTGCTAAGATGAACAAAGTAGACATAATAATAACATGTGGTTGGAAAAGATAGTTTTCTGAATGATTTAATGTGTGTACACTGGATAGAAGATATAAATTTAATGACTGACCTTGAATATTGATTTCTGTAGCAACAGAGCCAATAAGTGACTCTAAAACAGGATTAGAACATATGGCATTCTTTATTCAGATTTGTGCTATTTATCTCATAATCTGAACAAATGTAATTTTATAGTGCAATAAGACCATGTTAGAGCAGCGATCTCAGACTCTGGCCCTTGGAGGTCACAAACCAGTAATGCTGAATATGCATGAGAGAGATTTATATGCATGCTGCATTGTATGCAAATCTCTCTCTTGCAGGTTCATTAGGGATTTTCTGAAAACCTGACTGACTTGTGCCCTTGAGGTCCAGAGTTTAAAATCCATGGGCAAGAGCTTGTATCCTTATCGTGGATAAAGCACTATATTCAGGTCTTCAGCTATGGCTACGCAGCACTTACCATGTTTCTGACATCACAAAGCACATTATGCTGAAATTAAATCAAGCCAAGATGGCTTCTGCTCAGTGTAAATTATTCAACATAGTTAAAACATGAGCTGAACCTAGTAAGATTGCAACCTCCTACCCGAAACAGAAGAACCCACAATTCCAACATCCTTCACACTCCAACAGATATAAGATCTGCCAAAGCTAACACCAGTCACAGGGCTTTCTCATATGCGGCGCCAACACTGTGGAACCAACTCCCACCAGAACTACGAGCTAGCAATGACCTTCTAGACTTCAGAAAGAAACTCAAAACGCACATTTTCCAATCACATTTCAACCTGAACTAAACCCACAGATGGAGCAGCCCCTGACCACTGTGTCCAAGAAGATTATCCTGTATATATGTATTTATGTATATATGTAAATGAACTCCCCCATAGCTAAGAAGTGTTAACTCTGTATGATGTGCTTTTCTGACAATCTGTATGTAAACAAAATTTGTACCTGCCTTGATTCGGCAGTTTCACAATAGTAATCCTACCCGCTTCTGATCGCTGGAAGGAGCGGGCTACAAATGCTTGCTAAATAAAAATAAAATAAATAAAATAAACCTTGTAGGACTGAGAAGCAAAATATCCAAAAAGGGCTGCCAACTGTCCAGTTTTTCCGTGGCCAGGTAGGCTGCCGGCAGAGATCGAAGACTGGCCCTTGAAAAGCTGTTTTTTGCTCTGGCCGTGAGACCGAGAGCGGCCAGAGCAGAAAACCAACCCCACCCCACCCCCATACAGCCTCACCTTCCCCTTGCAGCCTCTGCTACTGCTTCTTACAGAGCAGTGGCTGCAATAAAGCTAATTTAAAAACAGAAGGAAACCTGTGCTGAACCCTCTGGCCCTATGAAGCCCCTGCTGCAGCATCCCACCCCCTGAGCGCAGGTTTCATAGGGCCAGAGGGCTCCTCACAGGTTTCATTTTCTTTTTAAATTAGTTTTATTACAGCTGCCGCTTTATAAGAAGCAGGAGCCGCAGCTGCAAGGGGAAGGAGAAGGCAGAAGGGACTGACACAGAGGGAAGGTGAGGGCTGGAAGGGAACTGAAAGAGGGGGGGGGGAGAAGGTGGCAGGAAGAGACTGACAGGGTGAAGGAGTTGGTTGGAAGGAAGCTGAAAGGGGGGGAGGTGGCTGGAAGGGAACTGAAAGAGGAGGGAAGGTGATGGCTGGAAGGCAACTGACAGAGGGGGAAGGAGGTGGCTGGAAGGGGGCTGAAAGAGGGGGAGAAGGAGGTGGCAGCAAGGACTGACAGAGAGAAGGTGGAGGCAGGAAGGCAGCTGAAATAGGGAGGAAGGAGGTCACTGGAAGGCAGCTGACGCAGGGGGGAGGAAGGAGGTGGCAGGAAGGGAGCTGATGCAGGGGGTAAGGAGGGGACTCAAAGGGAGCTGACACCTGGGGATGGTACTGGTAGGTGACTGGGTAATTGGGGAGGAGGCTGGAAGGGAGGGGGCACTGGTACTGGAAGAGAGCAGACAAGTGGGGATGGCACTGGAAGGGGGATGGACAGAGGATAGGGTGACTGGAAGGGAGCTGCCACGGGGATAGCACTGGGAGTGGAAGTGAGCTGAAACCTGGGATGGTATTTGGACTAGAAGGGGCTGGACAGTGAGGAAGGAGGGGGACTAGAAGGGAATGGACACCACTGGCAGTCCTGGGAATGCAAGGAAGTTGACAGTGGAATCTATTGGGAGGGGAGGACTGGAAAGTGGGCTGATACTGTAGAGGGTTACTGAGACTAGAAAGATGGAAGAAAGTGAAGAAAGCAAAAGAAGAGACAAGAAATGGCAGATGGACTATAGACCATAGAAAAAGAGAAGACAGAAAAACAGAAGCCTCAAATTGAGTCCAGCATGAACAGAGAATAAAATGATCAGACAACAAAGGTAGAAAAAATAATTTTATTTTAAGTTTAATGATTGGACTTTGTACTATCTTTATATTTTACACAGTATGGGGAACTGCCTCTCTTATTTATCTGATGTTTCACTGCATGCGGAGTCTGGCTTCTTGGTATTTTGGTTTAATTTTTGTCTATATATATATATATATATATATATATATCTTTTTATTTTGTGCTCATTTATTTATGAAGGTCTGTCTGACCAAGGTACATCAAGCCCAGTATCCTGTTTCCAACAGTGGCCAATCCAGGTCACAAGTACCTGGCAGGTTCCCAAAAGGCATACAAGTTATACAATGCTTGTCCCAGGGCAAGCAGTGGATTTCCCAGGTCCTCTTTAATAATGGTTTATGGACCTTTCCTCCATGAACTTGTCCAAACCTTTTTTAAACCCAACTACACTAACAGCTTTTACTACATCTTCCGTTAACGAATTCAAGAGTTTGATTACATGTTGAGTTAAAAAAAAAGTTCTATTATTAGTCTTAAATAGTTACACTGAAGCTTTATTGCATGTCCCCTAGTCTTTCTACTTTTTGATTGAGTAAACAATTGATCTGCATTTACCAGTTCCACTCCATTCATTAATTTAAAGATCTCTATCATATCTCCCCTCAGCCATCTCGTTTCAAAGTTGAAAAGCCCTAACTTTTTAAACCTTTCCTCATAGGGGTATCTTTCCATCCCCTTTACCATTTTGGTGGCTTTTCTCTGTACCTTTTCTAATCCACCATATCTTTTTTAAGATACAACAACCAGAATTGCACGCAATATTCAAGGTGTGGTCGCACCATGGAATGATAAAGAGGCATTATAATATCCTTTGTTTTATTCTCTGTTCCTTTCCTTATGATTCCTAGCATTTTTTTTACCTTCTTGGCTGCCACTGCACAATGAGCAGAGGGTTTCAATGTGTTATCCATGATGACGCCTACATCTTTTTCCTGGGTGGTGGTTCCTAATGTGGAATCTTGCATTGTGTAACCACAGTTTGGGTTTTTCTTTCTTAGGTGCATAACTTTGCACTTGTCCACATTAAATTTCATCTGCCATTTGAACGTCCAGTCTCCCAATTTGTCAAGGTCTTCTTGCAATTTTTCACAATCCTCTTGAGTTGTAACAACTTTGAATAATTTTGTGTCATCTGCAAATTTGATTACCTCACTCATTATTCCAATTTCCTGGTCATTTATGAATATGTTAAAAAGCAGCGGACCCAGCACAGATCTCTGGGGTACTCCACTATTCACTTTTCTCCATTGGGAAAATTGGCCATTTAGTCCTACCTCCTGCTTTCTATTTTTAACCATTTTCTGATCCATAACACTGCCTTCTATCCAATGACTTTTTAATTTTGCCAGGAGTCTCTCATGAGGAACCTTGTCGAAGTTTTTCTGAAAAGCCAGATACACTATATCGACTGGCTCACCTTTGTCTACCTGTTTATTCACACCTTCAAAGGAAGGGGACAGGGTTAAGAAGAGCGTAAGGAAAGAGAAGTGCAGGGAGAGGGAAGAGTGGAGGAGAAGGAGGAAAATGGAAAACTGTAAGGTGGAGCAGGGAAGGTAGGGAGAGATTGCAAGAAGGTTTTGACAGAGTGCAATGTTGGGTGGCAGGGGAAAGAGGGAAGGGGAAGTGGCAAAGGGTAGGGAGAGGGAATAGTGTGAGAGTATGAAAGTGACAGGGAGTTTATGCAAGAGGACAAGGGAAAGTTCAAGGAAAAAAGAAGCCTACATTTCCAGAGCCATGCACACACACTCATACTTACACCCTCTAACCCCCAACCCTACCCTACACACACACAGCCCCATGGCACCCTCCCCCCCCCCATGATCCATATCCCCGCATATGCATACACATACACACACAAGCATACACACAGTCTCTGAAACAAAGTAGTAAAATGTACACCCCCAACACATTGACACACACCCTCGATCACACTCACAGACACACCCATGACTTGGTCCAGTGCTACCATTAGGTGAACTAGGTGGCTACTAGGGTGCCAATGCTGCTGCCCCTCTCTGGGGCCAGCAGTGGTGGTAATGGCAAAAGAACCACGATGCAGTGCTTACCAAAGGCTCTGGCGCTGCGTCGCGGGTTCCAGTCTGCTACTGTATCTTGGGGCTTTTCCACTCCCTCTGATGCCAACTTCCAGTTTTTATGCTTTGTTGCAGTTCCTTTGCCAATGCCGCCACTGCTGACCTGGGAAAGGGGTGGCAGCAATGGCAATGAGGGCAGTGGGCGTTGCGGGGGGGGGGCAGGATGGAGGTGCCCCCCTCGGCGTCCCTGCCCATGACACATGCCTACAGACATACACATCCCTGAACACACACACACATACATCCTCCGACACACTCTGCCAACACACATACACATTTCCCCCACTCTCTATCATCCCACTATAGATAAATTCTTCCCAGGGAAATAGATATGCACATGATACCATTGGTTCACATACACACACACACAGGCACCTCGCATACACCATCAGTCATCATGCACAGTATGCTCACCCACCTAGAAACCCCCTCACACATCCCCTCTACCCTATAGGGATTCACTTTACATGGCTGTTTCAACCAAGTCCCCCATACTGACCAGTCTGAGTCTGTGAATGGAAGTAAGAAGAAACACCCCACAGTGCCTCACTATTAATATGCACTTTTTAACTTGTTGGAGAATTATTGTGCCACTGGAAGGATAGACATTGATCCCTTACACATAATTAATTCCCATCGTAAACACCATAAAACCTCAGTATTATGGGCAGTTCTTGTTGCGGCATGCCATAAACATATAGCAGTAGTCAGGGCCGGATTTACCTATACGCCATGTACGCCATGGCGTAGGGCCCACAGCCGGCAGGGGCCCACAAAAAAAGAACCAGGTAATTTTTTTTAAACTCAATTTTAAAAAAAAACCTGGTGGCTGCCGCCGCGGGGCCCCCTCTGCTGCCGCGGGGGCCCCGTCTACAAGCTGAAGCAGTGCGGTGCGGTGCAGGTCGGGTCGGGTCGGGTCGGGTCTCTCCCTCCCTCGCTGCAGGCGTTTTCCATGCATTCCAACAACTCCCTGGCTTCAGGCAGTCGATCTTCTTTTTGGTCAGAGGACAGGAGTTTCGGCACAAATTTTGCAGAAACACGTCTCATCACCAAATTGACAGTAACAATGAATTTACTGTCCTGAAATTGATGTCCATGTCAACAAGCTCCCTAATATTCAATCGACGATCTGAGCATATTGCGGCACGCACTGCTTCAGCTTTGTCTTCATTCCTGCTCATTGATGGCCTTCCAGGACATTCGTCACTGTCAACCCTTTGGCGACCCTCTGGGAAACAGTTGTACAAGTCATAAACTTGAGCACGACTCATGGATTCATTGCCATACACTTGCTGTATGAGTCTCCAAGTTCTAGCAGAATTTAATGTAAATTTGCTGTTCACTTTTTTCACTCATCTTAAATCTGGCTAACTGCTTTTACACAATATCAAACATCACAAGATTTTAAAAAGTACAGGTGTGCTGCAACCATGCTACACTCTGCACATACAGAGCACATAACTAGGTCACTGCATGCTTAGTAGCATCATGGTGCGATGTATTGTTGTTATATTACTACAAACACGTCTCAGTACTTTTTGATCACACCTATTACAGCTCACTTGTGATTTAAATTTGTTTAACTGGTTAACGCATTTGGTCCTGCTACAGAGGGTAGCTGTGTCAGAAGCTGATGTACTAACCTGTGAAATAGTTTGGGGGTTAGTGATCATTTTCTACGATATTGACCTACAGATGTAAATGAGCTGTTTTCTCGTAATCATCCAGAGCTAAATAGCATGAGAAGATTTTTGCATGTTGCCACAGCTGCAAACTTCTTATTTTAATGGCAGGGGCAATGCATGAAATATTGCAAAAATTTAAATGGCCTGCTGGGCCTATAATATGTCCCCCACTTCCCCATGTCAGAAGTCATGTGAGCAGCTGGAGTTTTAAAGGGATTCCTGGATCTGCAAACTACCCTTCACTTCTTTGTGTCATTAATCCAAGAGGACATGAGATCAGTTGAAGGACCCTCTCCCTACTCTGCTGTGGGTCCAAAGTGCCTTAATCATAACACCCCAGAGTAGAGCTCCAAGTAAATATCAACTCACAAAAAACATTTTTTATGGACCATCAAAATGCAAGGTAACTTTCTAGTTACATTACCAGTATAATGGTTTCAGTTTCATCATCAGTCCATTTTTTTAATGTATACATCTGTCAATTATGTAGCATCACACCCAAAATCATTACAAACTCTAAACCCTACAGCTCACTACATAGAAAACTGCCCAGTAAAGTTACATAAATTTGTAAACATAAGACTCACCATGTCATGTATTTTGTAAATAGTTAACTTTTATATTAATCACGTAGTCATTTTCAAGTTTTAGCAAGTCTAAATTTCTACAAGAAACCATGCAAAAGGAAACATGAAGAAAATAAATAGGAAGAAAAAAAAAGAGGTTTTTGCATGCATTTCCAGAAACCACAATAAGCTAAAGGAAATTAGGATCCATTTGCTAAAGGAGCATGATCTCAACTAAGTCATTCAAACAAACAAAGATAAAAAGAAATTAGGGACAGGGAAGTCAATAAAATCGCTATTTACCACATATCTTGCTAAACTCTACATATTTTGCATACCGTATTTAACTCACACTTTCAAGTAGTAGCTCAGGGAAAGTTCCCATCAGGTACGGAAGATATTTTCCTGTTCTCATAAAGTTTACAATTTAATTTGTTCCTGAAGCAATTGTGGGTTTAGTAACTTTCTCAAGGCTACAAGGAGTGCCAGTGGGATCTGAAACGCCTCAGTTGCCAAGTCTAGGGGTCTAGTCCTATTCACAATAAACATCTATAGGTGAGTGGGGTCAGAAAAAGAATATTTGATATCCTGGTAAAGAATCTGATAGACACACAAAAACTTTAGGCCAAAGTAGACTCCAAAAGAAGTCACCTTCTGCCTCTTAGTCAAAAGCATTTTGCACCTAGCCTAGGTTGCCTTCAATACATCAGGAAATATATAAACATTCTGGCTCAAACCCCTCAGTTCTCTGTACATAAAATACATCTTTAATGTCCACAATTTATCTGCTCAAAAGCAGTCACCAATAATGTTTCTCTCTAAAGAAGTTCTTGTGATGATTGAAGGAATCTCATCGGATCTAGACTGTCTAGATCAACTTCAGCCGCTCCAGCAGGTCTCAAGCCAGAACTTCTATCCATTGCTTGTAACCCTCTTAACAACAAATATAAAGATGTTGTTACCAGAGGAAAAGACTTGTCTGATACCTTGAGAGCCTCCCTATGGTATCTCTTAAACATGCTCAGTGCAGAAACCAAAGGTGACTAGAAAATTCAGGAATTTTAAATTTAATCTTCTGCTGAAATTTCCAAAGTATTCCAATTTATGATGAACTTTTATTTTATCTTTAACCAATGCATAGTGGCAGACATTCAAATTATGGGCCCCCAAGCAACAATTTTAAAGGCCCCCAGAGCAGGGGACATCCACCAGAAGATATGAGAGCAACTGCAAGTGGGCCCTCTTCTTCCTTGGGGTCCACCTGCATCACAGGGATTGCTTGGGCAAGTTATACTACTGCCAAAACATTATTACTTGCTTATAAACTGGAGATCTGTTGATTAACCTGAATCACTTGCTCAACCATTTCTCTAAATTTCTGATCCTAATTTGAGCTGTGAAACATGTTGGAACTATGCATCCATACACAATGCCAAAAACTGTTCCTTACTCGGGATGGTGGTCCGCAGAAAATCAAGGTTATCTTTCAAAGGTCTGTTGAGAACCATCGCCTGTATATTTTGTATTCTTCCAGGTCTTTGTCGGATTCCTTAGCATTCCTCACAGAGTCTGTTGTGGTAGTTGACCCTTCACCAGAAGCTGCTAAGGGGGAGCTCACCTTGCTAGTGGCTCTGGTCTCTCTCTCAGATCCCATAAGACTGGTCAGCATCAGCACCATTCTAGAGAAACCTCCCTCAGTGACTATGCAGGAAGCTGCGGCCTTTGACCCCTGTGCCAGCAGCAACTGTTCCAGGAATTTCTCACCACTCAGGCTCTACTGTAATTCACAGTCATCTTAACGCAGGGACACATGTGGCCCCCAACAGTACAACAGCTCCAGTGCCAACCAAATAATCCGATGATAAATCCTGAATGGCTGCAGTGAAGACTGCCAACTGGCCCCAGGTGGACTGAATGAGGGCAGGTTTCTGTGAGCCCACACTTCCCCATGATCGTAAAACCTGACAACTCAAGGCAAGTTGCAGAGGTTCGTGTTAGCATTCCTGCTCCTTTTTTCATCTTGGATTCTGTTAGATGCCCCCGGTGCATTTTTCTCATTATAATTGAAGACCCTTTAGTGCCAAACCTAAATGCTCCACATAAGACCTTTCAGAACTTTTCTCCTTTGCCTAATAGGTAAAAGAGTGCTCATCCATTACATTCATCCTAGGCCCGGTTGTTTACTTTGCCAGGGCTGGAGCTTGTGCATAAGACCATCAGTAGGTCTAAGGCATTTGGCGTTGTAGCAAAGGAATTATGGAATGCTCTTCCCCAGGAACTGCATTCTCAGATGGTATTGACGGACTTCCATAAGCTTTTGAAAACCTGACTCTTCAGTGGTTCTTGATAGGTAGTGTAGAGGGGTGTGGGGCTCCTGGGATTCCTTATAGGTTGAGGTTTGTTTATGTCGGTCTGGCTACAGCTGGGGTGATCAGAAGGGGGGAATTGGTTGGATGGGGTGTACCTGGGGAATTCATGAGGTTATTGTGTTGACTGTACTTTGATTGAATGTTCAGAAAGGGAGCTAAAAATTGTTTTTGAGTGATACTTAGGGGTATGTTTACTAAACTGCGTTAGTGCGATTCGCGTTAGGAGCCACGGTAGAGACAGAAACCCCAAATAAGGACATGGGTGGTACATCGTTTCTGAGAACGCGCCGAGAACGTGTGTTACAAGGCGCCATAAATGAACGAATGCTACAGGGCACGTTACCGCGCGTTAATCTTAAGAAGGCGCGCAGGCAAACAAGCACAGCAACAGAGCTGTAGCACAATGGTTACAACACTGACTGATAGTACAGGGGTCATGGGTTCAACTCCCCAGTGGGCCTAATGTATAAGGCTGGCTGAGGCAGCACCCTTTACATTTAAGTAGCGATTGTTGAGGCATGTGACGTGTATTTTAATTAGTGCTGCCAGCAAACACACCCTCACGGTGGCATAACCTAAGGTGCTGCATAAGGCACCCCATAACGCACGCCATAGGGCACATTATAAAGTGTACTGTCCGCCAAGGCACCCTATAATGTCCCCTATAGAACACCTTATAAGGATGTGAACAAAGCCCTGGCTGGCTGCAGGACTGCATGTCACCACACAAACTGTCTGCTGTGGTTAGCAGGATAGGGGTAACCCACCCGTACCCATGATGCACTGCACATGCAAATCAGCAGTCGACAGATGGGCACAAGATCGGGTATGCACCCCCACAGCACCTCAGCCTTGTAGGGGGAACAGACCGTGTGTGGCAGTGCCACAGAGTAGCCACAGACAGTCACATTGTGCGGGTACAGTGCCCACCCTGAGGTTGAGGTGGGGCGCCCAGCACCAGGTCCACAGCACCTTTCATGGCTGAAATATGCCATGCTGCAGGTCCCCATCAGTGTGTGATAGGTAGTTCAGTTAGACACACCTAGGATACATCTGTGTCCTGCTGTATGTCTCGGTCATGTCTAGTCCCTATGGGCGATGCTACACCCAGAATAGTGCATATCCTGTGTTGGTGCCATCGTTACCTGCTGTAGATGAAGGGAAGGGAAGGGAGGAGGGGGGGTGTATGGACCCATAGGCAGATTATGTACCACCACACAACCCACCCTCTGGGGCTCAGGGTGGGAAACAGGATCACCCACCAATAGATCCACAGTCTACCTCCCTGCAATGGCAGCAGTAGAGAGGACCAGCAACCCCAGTCCTGCTGGGGAACAGACAGAGCAGTACACATCCATAACGCAATAGCAGACAGAAGGCCTGGAAATGCTCAGCTGCCCCTCCACCATTATCTGACATTCTCCAGCAACAAGCCTCCAGCCGCTGCACCCTGCAAGGTGTTCCAGCAAAACACATACTAGCTGCAGACAGTCCGCCAGCTAGTCCATAGTGCATGGTCCTGGAGAAGATGCATGTACCCAGAACGGGGATGTCAGCATACACACCAAGCAGATAAGTCAGTGATTGGGCCCCAAAAGGAAACCCACAAATATCACGTGAGAAAAATGCTATATAGCACTATGGGGGAACCTAGCCATGCCATGGTCACTGCTCAGTCAGGGTGAGAGTGACCTCCCAGCAGGACATGCTATGGCCACCCTGTCCGTGCAGGTGGTGGCCAGGCACTATGTCCGAGCCATTGCCCTATGCTGTGTGCAGATGCATCCAGGCCAGGCCACCCTATCCAGGCTATTCCCACAGTACCTTGCTCCTCATTATGCACATTGGCAGGCCAATACTGGCAACAGTGCTAGCAGTGTGGGCTGTGGAGGGTGTTGGCAGCCACCACACACTGGATAGACAGACACACACTCCCCACACCTATGCCAGCATTGTGCAACTATAGAGGTGTTGGGCAGCCCAGGCCACCACACCAGTCCTGGGCACGGTGCAGGCATGGCTATGGTACGCAATACTGTAGGAGTCACTCCCCAGGTTGGTAAACACTGTCAGACACAAGACCTGTAGCACACTCCACAGACATCAGAAAGGTTGCTATGATGCAGCTCACTCAGAACAGTGTACTTAACCTAGGAATTGCTATCTGCCAGTACTCATAGCAACCTTTTGATAGATGTGTACCATATTCCCCGGTTTAGGGTGGCATTACTAAGGTATGCAAGTGCTAGTATTGGGAGATGCACGCAGAGCCCAAAGTCCTGCCTCTCCAGGAGGCTTTGGATAATGGGGCCTGTGGGTGCGGGTGTGTCTGCTCCTGTTGGCTGCTGCTTTATGGCAGAGGTTCCCAATTCCAGACCTGCGGTGCAAAACACTGTTCGGGTTTTCATGCTGTCCCTCATGAATATGCATGAGATATATCTGCATACCATGGGGGTGGCGCATAGAAATGCAGCACAGGCATCTTTATCAGAGGCAGCATGGAACCGTAATGGTGTTTGGCCCTCCAGGACTGCATTTGGGAGGCTCTGCTCTAGGTAATGTGCATGTTTATGGTGTCTGTGCTCTGTAGGGTAAAATGTAGGTGTCTTGGGCATGTTTACGTCATCTGCAATAAAGGTGCTGTCTGTATTAGCACGTTGGAGTAGTGGGTAAAATATGGGGACTGGGTTGGCAGGAACCACAGCTGGGACTTGAACCAGTGACCCTCTGCTTCTGAATACACTGGTTTTGTGCACTGCACCACCTTGTTGTCACAGAGCCAGTACATTCCTTGGTGATACCATGACTGTTCATCAGACAGGGCCCATCTGTTGCAGTACACGGCACCCACCTACACAGGGCTAGGCCACGGTCTGCTCTGGGCAGCTGCCACTGCCCCCTCCACCACCAGTATCCCTCAGCCACCATGCTGACATGCCCTTCTGCTGGTGGTGCTGGTGGTGCGCAGTCTCAGGCCATCCAGTGTGCAGGTAGGCAGCTGCCTATGGTGCGGGTTCTGGGGTAGGGGTGCCTGCATAGGTGTCCACGCTTCCCCCCAGCACCGCCTGCCAATGCTCCGTGCCCTTGGGGGTAGCTGCTGGGTACTATCCCCTGTGACACTGTGGGAAACACAGTCGTGCCCATGTTGGGCCTTCAGCAGTTGCTGTCTGGCTGCTCTGCTGCTTCAGCATTCGTATGGGCCACCTAGGCATCGCCCTAGTCCGCACTGTGGCCCAGCTGCACCACAGCATGTGCCGCCTGCGGCCCTCTGAATCCCCTTCTCCGGCATCTGTCCAGTTGCCGTTCCGACATGCCCGCCCTGATGTTGCGGGACATGTGCACACCATAGGAACCCTGTCCGATGGTGGGGAAAACCCTGAGCAGCGCTATTTCACTGTGGGCTCATTCACCTTGTATGGGGACGGATTATAGACCCTTCCACGATTTATATCTGTTCTCTGGAGCTTACTCGGGGGGGGGGGGAGGGGTTGATGTTTCTCATTGATACCACTATTGGCCAGCTTGGTTATGGTTTTTTTCCAGTTTGTTGGGGTCATTTTCAGTGTTTATGTGCCCTTTTGTTCTGTGCACATGTATCACACTTATCACTTTTTTAGGTTTCCCTCCCTGGGCTGTACATTGCTGACACTGAGATGGTTTCTCTCCCCTGTAATGTGCATTTAATGGCAGGTTTTCATTCGCGTTGGAATTGAGCTCTTCAGATCAGCGCGTTAGTGTGAAGGGAGCCTCTCCCCGCCCACTCTCTGCCCATTGACCCCTTCTCTCCGCCCTCTCTCCACCTTCTGCGGTGTTTTACCGCGCCGCGGGAGTTTACGATCGTTAACTACGATTAACGAGCGTTATGATGTGCTTACGATCGTTAACATTACATAACGCGTGTTATGTATGATTACCGCAGTTTAGTAAACATACCCCTTAAAGTACAATACAGAAATAAATCACATAAAAGTGCAAAAGTTTGAATTATTGTGTGCAGAATTCCAGCAAGAATAATATTTGCAGGGAGGAGCAATGGCTCTACCGCGTCTACTCTTTTATGGACCTTTCCTCCAGGAACTTGCTCAGACCTCTTTTGAACCCCACTGTTTAGTCGCTTTTACCACATCCTCCACAACAGATTCCATGGTTAAATATACTCTGCATGAAAAAACCTTTCTGCAATGTTTTCATGCTGTTAGTTTCAAGGAGTGTCCTCTTGTTTTTGTGTTGTTTGAAGGGTTAAACAACAATTATATATGTAACCAATCCACCCCACTTATGATTTTATCCTTTTTATTACCCTTTTCTGAATCTTTTCTAGTTTCACTATGTCCTTTTTGAGATGGGAAGACCAGACCTGCACACAGTACTCAAGGTGCAGTCACACCAGGAACCTATACAGAGGCATAATAATATTTTCCGTTTTGTTCTCTATCTCTTTTTAAATAATTTCTATTTGCACACTGGGCTGAAAATTAACATATTGCCCACAATGACTTTAAGATTTTTTCTTGGGCAATGATTCCTAATTTAGAAACCTATAGTTGAAATTATTTTTTCCTATGTGCATGACTTTCCACCTTTCCACATTAAATTTCATCTGCCAATTAGATGCCCAGTTTTCTAGCTTCACAAGATCCTTCTAAAAATCCTCTGCTGTTCTAACAACTTTTAATAATTTTGCGCCACTCCTATGTTCAGATCATTTGTGAATATGTTAAGTAGCACAAATGCAGTAAAGACTCTTGGGGAACTCCGCTATTGACCCTTTTCCATGTGGATAACTGACCATTTACTCCTACTGTCTTTTAGCTAATTTGCAATCCATGACCTCCTATCCCATGACTCTTTAATTTCTTAAGGAGGCTCTTGTCAAATGCCTTCTTAAAATCTAAATACCCTATGGGGAGTATTTTAGAAGCCCTATTCCTGCTTGGGAAATCTGAAAGCACTGAAATTGAAATTAATTTGATTGACTTTCATCCGTAATGGAAGTTTTCTACCACAGTGTTTCTGAAACTGTTCTTGGGGTGCCCTCTAGCCTGTCTGGTTTTCAAGATATCCACGATGTAGGCAAATCTATCTTGTACATATTCATCGTGGATATCCTAAAAACCAAACCAGCTGGGGGGGGGGGGGGGTACTCCAGGAATAGCTTTAATAACACTGCTGGAGAAAAATAAAACAAGTGTTATTCCATCATAATACAAGAATTGTGTGAATAGTGTTAATCTATAACAGAGTATTCTTTATCAAGAGGTTTAATCAACCTGTATCTAAATGATCTTCCTTTCTGCCCTCATTTCCTCCCCTATGGTACTATCGGTGACATTATCTGTACAGTCAGGAAGCGGGCTTGTAAGTGTTGATTGGGAATCTTCCTCTTTCCATATACCACCTGGAGAGAGAATAATTCCTAATAATAACCTTTACTTTTACGAGCACAGTGACAGATCACCAGCTGGCCCTCTTTGGGGGTTTACTTTAGATATAAAATTGAACACGTATGTAAAAATGGAAACATTTGCTGAACTCCAGACTTCCATATGCCAGCACAGTACACCGCTGTTCCACTACAGTGCTTGCAGACATCACAATTATGGATTTTCATTGCTTCAGCAGTGTTCCTCGCTCTTTCAATCACTCTGGTCTCTTGCAGTCTTCTGCGTTCAATAAGAAGTGATGATTTGTACACAAGAGAATGTGGGCCAGTTGAAGCATCAAAGATCGTACTTAAGAGCAGGAAGACTGTCTTTAAGTGAGAACTAACACACACGAGATTACTAATTTTTTCCAATACTGGCAGACATGCCATTTCCTGGCAAGCCAAGTGGCAGTACACATGGTCTTGATATTTCTTGTCAAGGAAGAGGCACACATATCTTTCAGAAGAAAAATGTCTTCAACGGGCACATTTTGTGCATAAATCATCCCAAAAATTGCTTGCCTGGGATGAAAGATTTGGTAGGAGAATGTGATAATCTGTAGACTGCTAAATTCTTTCAGTCAAGTTTTCCTTCATGCCACAGCTGTTTTACAGATGGGAAGCAAGTGCAGGAGCACATGTGCTGCCCAGTTCATTTTCTTTCATCACTTAGATGAAGGAGTCTGGGTTTATTATTAGAGTCAGAAGATTTCTGTAGCTGTAGTTCATACAAACATTATTTTGACTGGCATGTTGACATTATCATTTTCATTTTAAATAGAAAAGGCTAGGAAGGCACTTATTCTATCTACCCACAATCTAAATTGAGCAAAATGGAAACCGTGAAGTGAAATGTAATCACATCTAGGGTGTGCAAGTAAGAAATCAACATTGCTCTGAATTTTATAGTATACTCCATTATACTGTTGAAAAGCCATTGCTAGTATATTGACTTCAGCCTAGCATAGAAACACAGAAACCTGATGTAGTCTATTCAGTCTGCCGTTCCATATCAACTACTATAATCCCTTTTTTTCCTTTAGAGATCTTCTGTGTTGGTCTCATGCTTTCTTGAAGTCAGATACTGCCCTGGTCTCTACTACCTCCACTAGGAGACTATTCTGTGCATCTACCACTCTTTCCGTAAAAAAGTATTTCCGCATCTTACTCCTGAGTCTATCCCCTTTCACCTTCATTCTATGCCCCCTTGTTGCAGAACTTTCAATTAAAAGAGGTTCTCCTTCTGTGCATTTATGCCACAGCTATATTTAAATGTCTCTATCATATCTCCTCTCCCTCGCCTTTCCTCCAAAGTATACATATTGAGATCTTTAAGTCTGTACCTATATGCCTTATGACGAAGCCCACTGGCCATTTTGGTAGCCACCCTCTGTGGCGACTCCAATCTGTTTATATCCCTTTGAAAGTGTGATCTCCAGAATTGTACACAGTACTCCAAATGAAGTCTCACCAGAGACTTATAAAGAGGCGCGATCACGTTCTTCTTCCTGATGTCCATTCCTCTCCCTATGTACCGAAGTATCATTCTGGCTTTTGCCATCGCCATTTTTACTTGTTTTGTCACCTTAAGATCATCAGAAACCATCACGCCCAGGTTCCACTCTTCTTTCGTGGAAAGATGTACTTCACACCTACCCCCCCCCCCCCCCCCCCAATACTGTACCATTCCCTTGGATTTTTGCAGCCCAAATACATGACCCTGCATTTTGCAGCATTAAATCTCAGCTGCCAAATTCTTAACCATTCTTCAAGCTTAGCTAGATCTCTCTTCATATTATCTACTCCATCCTGGGCGTCTACTCTATTGCAGATTTTGATATCATCTGCAAAGAAACAAACCATACCTGACTGCCCTTCCGCAATATCACTAACAAAATTGTTAAAAAGAATCGGACAAAGGACAGATCCCTTGGGCACACCACTGGTAACATCCTTCTCCTCAGAGTAAGCTCCATTTATCTGTATCCTTTGTTGCCTCCCACTCAACCAGTTTCTAACCCAGTAAATCAATTTAAAGTCCATTGCAAGGGTGCTCAATTTATTTATAAGTCACCTGTGCGGAATGGTGTCAAAAGGCTTTAATGAAATCTAAGTTCACCACAGCTTGGGCTCTCCCTCGGTCCAGCTCTCTAGTCGCTCAGTCAAAGAAATTAATTAAATTTGTCTTACAAGACCTGCCTCTGGTAAAACCATGCTGCCTCAGATCCTGCAATCCATTGGACTCCAAAGACCTCACTATCCTCTGCTTTAGCAGCGTTTCCAGAGAGATCAGATTAACCGGCCTGTAATTCTCAATTACACCCTTACTTCTGCTTTGGTGTAAAAGGTCCACATTTGCCTTTGTCCAGTCCTCTGGGACCTTTCCCAATTTTAAAGAAGCATTGAAAAGGTCAGACAGTGGAGCAACTAGAACTTCCCTAAGTTCCTTCAATACTCTCGGATATATCCCATCCGGCTCCATCGCTTTGTCTACTTTTAGTTTAGCTAGTTCCTTGTGACCAGTCTTCTGAAAATCATTCAAGATCTCCTTCACTTCTGTTCCTATTTGTGGGTGTTTTCTGAGGTTCTGCCTGTGGCCCTTCATCTGCAAATGTAGAACAGAAATATTTGTTAAGCAAGTACACTTTATCCTCATCAGCTTCTATATATTTCTCCCCTTCACCCTTGAGTCTGACGATATCACTTTTGCACTTCCTCCTCTCATTAACATACCTGAAAAATGTCTTGTCCCCCCATTTTACTGCATCAGCTATTTTTTCTTCTATTTGTATCTTTGCTTTCCTAGCTTCTCTAAGTCTCTCCAAATATTGATGCTTGTCTTTCTCTTTCTGTGTTCTCTTGTATTTTATGAAGGCCACCCTCTTTTTCTTCACCTTTTCAGCTACTTCTTTTGAGAACCATAGTAGTCCCCTCTTCCTTTTACATGTATTTACTTTACTAACAAAAAGGCTTGTTGTCCTTAAAATATCTCCTTTCAGTTTTGCCCATTGCTTTTCTACATCCCCCAGCTATTCCCATCCTGCTAATGACTCCTTGAGGTATTGTCCCACTTTGACAAAGTTAGGTTTCCAAGTATAGAACCCTCACTTTTGAATGGACTTTATCAGCCCTAGTCCTAATACTGAACCACACCATCTTGTGATCACTGGATGCGAGATGATCTCCCACTATAATATTAGAAACACTTTCCCCATTGGTAAGCACCAGGTCCAGTATGGCCTCTTACGTGTGGGTTCAGTTAGCAGTTGCCAGAATAGTTCTTCCAGTAGAGAATCTAAGATCCCCTTACTTTTGGATAACACTGCAGTAGGGATGTGCTGATCCACATTCAACATATTGAAATCACCTATCAGTAGCACTTCTCCTTTCCTGGCAATAGTAAGTATATCTTCTATTAAATCTCTGTTCACTTCTTCTTCCTGTGAAAGAGATCTGTATATCACACCAATGCCCTCTTTCTAGCTTAACCCACAGTGCCTCCTCGCTCCCCTTGAAGCCCTCGTAATTCTATAACTTTAATATGATTTCTTACATATAATGTCACTCCTCCTCCCCTTCTTCCTACCCTGTCCTTCCTGAATAAAATATAACCCAGTATAATTACATCCTGGTCATGATTGTCCATGAACCATGTCTCTGTAACTGCCACTAAATCCAAGTCTACCTCTTCAATTAAAGCCTCAAACATCTGAGATCCTATTTCTCATACTACAGGCATTTACACACACTGCTTTCAGATGTTGCCCTTTTACTCATTTCTACAGAGGTATTTAATATTTTACTTACCTGAGGGCTTTTACTTACCTGGGGACTTTCTTCACCCATCTCCTACGAATCTAGTTTAATGCCCTCTTCAATAGGTTAGCCAGTCTGCTGCAGAAGACACTTTGACCCTTCTTGGATAGGTGGACACCATCTCTGCTCTCCAGCTCTTGGAAAATCATCCCATAGTCCAGGAAACCAGGCCATCCACACATCCATGGATTCATGGCCAGGATGTGAGCTTCTCTGCCTCATCCTTTACCCTCAGCAGGGAGGATTGAAAAGAACACCTATCTGCTTCATCCTCTCTCCCAGAGCCATGAAGTCACTCTTGATATGCTTGGAGGGATACCTATTATGCCAACATGGATGAACAACATTGGATAATAGTCATTAGGCTTTATGAGTCTCGTCATACTCTCCGTAACATAACGGATTTTGGCACCTGGCAGACAGCACACCTCCCTGGACATCATCTCGGGTCGGCAGATGGACACCTCAGTACCCCTCAGAAGACAGTTACCAATCACCACTACTCTTCGCTTCCTTGCAGTCACTGATTTTGCAACTTTGGGGTGCTTGAGTTCTGGTTCTTCCCTTTCCTGGGATGTTTTCACCTCCTCCACTTTCAGGGCTGCATACTAGTTCTTTATTTTGAGAGCTGGAGGCATTGGATTGTTGATTCTGCAGACTCTGGTGACTTGTGTCCAATTCTCTTCATTCTATAGCCTCCCATCTTTACCTCTGTCAGAGAGTTTGGATACCTCAAGAAGCATCTCATCAATCTACTTCTCACTGTCACGGAAGCTTCACAGCCTTATCATCTCTTCTCTGAGCTCCTCCATTTGTTTCATGAAGGCTTCAATTTGCAGGCATCTTGCACATGGAACCAGCCCCTCGACTGGGATTGGGCTGTCTGCCTGGATATCTGAGAAGGTCAGTCACTTCAAAGAGCTTGCCTACCTCTTTGAAATTGAAGGCTAGAGGAGAAGAAAAAGAACTCTGGCAGCAGAAAAATATCTTTGCCTAAGAACACAAAAAAATCCCCTTTTACAAAACAGTTACAAATCACTAGTCAATGTAGCAGAAAAAGTTTGCTACCAAAAATGAAAAAAAAAACCCTTTAAGAGCTCTTAAGCAGAGAGTTTGTAGTCCAGAGCTACAATGTTACCTTGCTTACAATGGTGACCCTATAGTGCTCTCCATTCAGTGTTTTTAAGTGAAGGTAAGATGGCTTTCTTAGTAAATTGACACTTGTTCAAGCAATATGTAGCTGTGCTATATATATATACCATATTAGCATTTTATATAATATTTTTATTTTCTCTACTTCATACTTCAAAGATAGCCCCTACTAGTCTTTCATTCCTGTATCCTGCTGTCCAGTCACATCACTGTTCATAATCAGCTGCACCATATGCTTGAGCATCAAATATATATTTTTATTATGCCAAATGACTATAAAGATATAAAGAAAACATGCATCAAAAGATTCTACTTTGAACAACTAGTATTTCTATGCTCATAAATGACAATGCATTGAAGTGAATGTAATTGGAATTCGGCAGTTTCCTAATTTGTTTTTATTGTAAACCATCTTATTGTGCCAATTTTAATAAATTAAACTAAACTAATCCCACAGACTCCCAGTAGGGGTCATAAAGGCCAAAAAGGACAGTGCTGTGTGGCAGTCTTACAAAACATGCTGGCAAGTGAAATTAATGGACTAAAAGACTGCAATACATTGAAAATCCACAAACTTTCTTCTTCTATTTATTATTTTCTTCATCAAAAACGTATAAATTAAAGGAACAGAAAATCAAACTGCTTGTATTTTTGCAAACCTTGAGGATAGTTTTTACTCATGGAGTTTCTAAGAATAATATAAGAAAAGGTATATTTTTCTTTGATTGTTGCAATGCAAAAAAAGTGCTTGCACAAATTTGCACTTGGAAGTAATTTTATAATAAACCATCTAAAGGTATGTGAGCCTTCAATGTGCGTAAGTCGTGTATTTTCAATGACTTACATGCATAGATGGGCCTTTAGGTGAGTATTTGGCCAGTCATCACTTTGTAAGCCCACGCATCAAGCTGATGGCTTGTCAATTTCTTGAATTCAATATTCTATTACATCATAGTGGAAACAATAGTGACCTCTTTTCCTCTTATCTTTCTTTCATTTTTGCCCACTACTCTTCAGTGTCTAGATCAGTGGTTCTCAACCCAGTCCTCTGGGACCCCTAGTCCAGTCATATTTTCAGGATATCCACAATGAATATGCATGAGACAGATCTGCATACAATGGAAGCAATGCATGCAGATCTATCTCATGCACATTCATTGTAGATATCCTAAAAACCTGACTGGCCTGGGAGTCTCAGAGGACTGGGTTGAAAACCACTGGATTTTCTCATCCAAATAATGATAACTTGAGGTACCCTATCTTAAGAAAGTTAGTTTTCCTTAAGTCTAGGATGCTCACTTTTGAAAAAACCATCTCCACTTCTTCTCCAATACTAGTTTCCCAACAGCCCTGGGATTTCACAGGGGCAGAAATCGCAGGGTGATATCTGGTACCGTGAAACTAACATTTCAGGACCTTCATGAGAATGAACTGCTGCAGCATAACATAATGAAGGACTCTCATAATGCTGACTATATAACGTCCTCTCCCTTCTTCCCCTGCCTCGATTCCACCCCTGTCCCTTCCCCTATTTTCTCCCTCTCACCCTTTCCCTTTCGTTGGCGCTTTTGCATGTTAATAGTTCCCTGCCTCTGTTACCAAGTATCGCTGTTCATACCTGTTAATGTATAGTTGCTGTTCATGCCTGTTAATGTAAAGTTACCTCTTTTGTTATGCCTGTTTTATGCCTGTTCTATGTAAAGTTGCTTGACTGTTATCGTTTCTTGTAAACCGCTCTGATACTAAATAGTGTGGTATATAAAAAGCTAATAAATAAATAAATATTGATAGCAACTAGTGATTGATGGAGCTGCAGCTCAGGTGAGCAGAGATATGCACATTTTTCAGAAAATAGGTAGAAATAAATCCATTGAATTCTTCAAAATTGAATTGGGTGAGATTAATCTCTCAGATCTTTGGGTACGATGAACCCGCAGCCAAGGTCTACTGGTTCAAAGAGGGTAATTTTATAAACCTTTTGTAGGCCCGAAACACAGTTTTAGCCACATAAGAGGACTTTTGTAAAATTAGGTCATATCTAAAAGTACTTGTGGTGCAGGCAAGCAGATTCTTGTAGAGTAGGCATGCTCACGGGAGGAGTTTGGTGTGTGGGCATAAAGTATGTACTAATACTTATGCCTGCTCGAGAGCCGCCATAATCTCCGCACCTTCAATCTAGGGACATTTCTGCAGGATCTGTGGCAGTAGTTTAGAAATACATAGGGATGGCCTGCACGGAGCGGCAGGTGCACCTACTCTTGCCATCTTACTGGGCAGACTAGATGGACCATACTGGTCTTTATCTGCCGTCATTTACTATGTTACTATGTTACATACAGGTGCCTGTGTATCTTTATACAATATGCAAAAAGTAAGCATATTCCTGCCCTGTTAGCCTAGGGCCTTGTTATAAAATTACCCCCAAAAGAGTTCAAGGGATGTTATCAACAGATGGGTCAAAGACCCTATAAAGGGAGCTCTCTCTAGGAAGGGTTTGTGGGGTTTTCTGAAGAGTGTATGCAGAGAAAGAAGACATTTTACTGTTTGGTTTAAGATTTGTTTATGTACTGTGGGTGCAAAGATTGCTTTGATTCTGCCCGGGGTTCTTTAATAGAAAAAGGAGGCGTGTACTAGTTGAATCTTGGCATTAAAGGAAAGGATGGCTGGCAATGATGTTCCTTTTCTTGCCTTGACTTTACCATTGCCAGGCAAGCACCATCAGCCCCTGTCACTGCTGAAGAAGAAGCAGCTGGTGGTCTGAGTGCTACTATTAGAGAGGAAGAGGAGGAGCAGGAGAAGGCAGAAAAAACATATTAAAAGAGAGAGGATAGGAAGACAGAAAAGAGAGAAGGAGAAAAGGAGTAGCCTAGTTGTTAGAGCAGTGCCTAGTAAGCCAGGGTTCAAATCACACTGTTGCTTTTTGTGGTCTTGGACAAGTCACTTAACCTTCAATTGCCTCAGGTAAAAACTTAGATTGTAAATAATCCTGGGACAGGGAAATGCCCAGTGTTCCCGAATGTAACTTGCTTTTAACCACTGAAGGAAAGATATGAGCTAAATATGATAAATAAATAATTCCTCACCCTGCCTTGACGTGCTGTAGGAAAATCCTGATCGTGGGACTATTTAAGGGCGGCAGTATGCAGATCTTTGTTGTAGCTTTCTGTTTAGTGCGATGCTGCTGTCTGTCAGGGGAAGGGGGACCTTCAACTCAGACAGCATCACTCTGGGCTGTTTCCAGGCCCACCAATAATTAGCACGAGCTCTACAACAACTTCTGGTGGAGACAGAGGTCATGGTATTGTTGCTCCTTTACCTCATGATACAGCGATCGCCTTTACTTCACCTTGCATTGGTGCCAAGAGGGGTAGTAGGAGATATGCCTCACACTCAACCTGGACTGATACGTAGGGAATGGTTTGGGGGAAGGACTGAGGTGTTCTGCATATTGTGTGGTGATGTGGTCAGCCTGGGTGATCTACATGTCACGACCAGGCAGGGCCGGCCCGTCCATTGAGCAAGAATGTTTTTTGCACAGGGCCCCGCGTTTCAGGGGGCCCCGCGCAAAGAACATTCTGCTTTTTTCAAAATTAAATTTTTTTAAAAAACGCTGGCTGCTACCGCTGCCGCTGCCGCTGCAGCAGAATGGACTGTCCCGCGGGGCCCCCTCTGCCCGGCTGAATCCCTCCGTGATGGCTGAGCCCCTCCGTGCCGGCTTTGAGAGTCGCGAAGGGAGAGTGTCTCCCTCGCGTCTCTGTTAAGCCTGCAGGGGCAGATGGGAAATGACTGGAAATGGGTTGATGGGGTTAGGACTGGAAGTGGGCTGATGGGGGGTTAGGACTGGTAATGGGTTATAGGGGGGGCTTAAACTGAAAATGGGGTGATGGGGGTTAGGACTGGAAGTGGGTTGATGGGGGGCTAGGACTGGTATTGGGTTGGGGGGTTGCTAGGACTGGAAATGGGCTGATGGGTGGCTAGGACTGGAAATGGGCTGATGCAGGGACTAGAAGGGAATGGATGCTGGGTGAGGCTGGAACTAGAAGGGAGCTGATGTTGGGGGAGGATTAGAATGGGATGGGGCTGGAAGAGTAAAATGGAGAAGGGAAAAATATTTTGTGTGGGAGGGATAAAAAATCTACAATTGGCCGGGTATTGGGAGAGTAAGTGGGGATTGAGGATGGAGAGGTAAAATTTGAGTGGATGAAATAGGAAGGAGGAAAGAGCAAAAGGAGAAAGATTAGTATGTTAAAGCAGATGTAGAGAGAGAATGGAAAAAAACTAGAAGAGAGAAGAAAGGACAAATGGACAGCAGACGATGGAGAGTTAGCAGAAGACACGAAGAAACCAGAAGAAAGTGGCTGGAGCAATTGCAGCTGAAAAAAAATGCACAAAAGGTAGAAAAATATCTCTTTATTTTGAATTTATTAATTGGAATATGTCAGCTCTGGTAAATGTGCATCATTAATGTCTGCGCTTTGTTTAGTACAAGAGCAAATTAATGTACAGTTTTATTTCTAGTGTTGTACATTCCAAGTTTGGCTTTTGGGATTCCCAGTTTAATTATTGTCTTCCTGTTTCTAAATTGTGATTACTTGTTTGGTGATGGTCTATGTTCTGCATGTGTAACTGAGCTGAGGTGTTCTGTTTATATAATTCCTATTTGACATTGCCACTTGTTCTCTTTCCCCAGTAGGTCATGTATTCTTGTTCTCTGAAATGTATTGGTTTAATATTTGTAGTGTTGCCTTTTGATTGGTAGAGTATGGTGCTTTGTGAGTCCTGGTAGTGCTGTTAGGATACGGCGGGTTTGCTATGGGTTCTAAATGGGCAGTGTTTGTAGTAGTTCCTAATGTGTCTGGCAGTTGCCACTGGATTATAGTAATGTAGAAATCTTTTAGTCTTTCTTTATCCATACACTCATTAAGAGGCACGTTTACTAAAAGTTAGTATATGGTAACATTATGCAAATATTTATGCAAATGAGGCACATTATGCAAATGAGGCCCCGCACCGAGTCTCCGCACATGGCCCCGCACCCACCTTGGGCCACCCCTGCGACCAGGACGGCTTTGTTCCGGTGTCGGCAGCCGGCGGTGTGAGTGGTGGGACATCCGTCATACCTTGCTCCGAGCTGTGGGAGTCCGTTCCGCGGAAGTTGCGTCGGCGGATTAAGCATCAAAAATATATCGACATCTTCCGTCTGCTTGATGGTCGGAAGCGCTCCGGTGAGAGCAGGAAAAAGCGCAAGGAGGACGAGAAGACAGGCAGGGTGCGTAAGGTCTCTCGCAACACCCTTAACTGGACCCGCGCTTTCTTGCGCTTAGCGAGCGTCTGGGGGCATTACTTCCCGGACCAGTACGCGGCTTTGCTGGCCTATGCCGATAACATCCTGGCGGCGTCCCAGGCCCACGAGGGATGGGCTCGGTTGAATTATGACGAGGAGTTTCGGGACCAGATGGAGGAGAACAGTCACTTGCAGTGGGGGACGAAGGACATCAACCTGTGGCTGACCCCGATGTCCGTGCGGGGTCGGGTTGGGGGATCTGGCGTGGCGGTTGTCAAGGCGGGGCCGTCTCCGCTGCCATCAGGGGGCGCTCCTTTCACGCCTCCGGCCCTGCTCTGCCTCAGCCAAGGGGGGGCGTCGTCAGGGGGGATGTCTGCTGGCGCTTCAACAAGGCGTCCTGCCCCTTTCCTAACTGCAAATTCAAGCATGCCTGCTCCTTGTGTGGGGGTGCGCATGCGGCCGCGAAGTGCAGCAGGAAGGGGGTCGCGGGGGCCCCTGCGGGGGGGAAGTGAGGCAGTGGGGGTCTTGGCCCGTACCCCCGTACGCGTCAAGGCGATGCGCCCTTGGTTGCTCCAGTACGGGTGTTCCCATCGTGGAAGGGCGGCCGGTTTGATTTTAGGGGGGTTTTCACGGGGTTTTCGCATTCCCGTCCGGGGTGCGTCCGCGCGAGGTGGGTCCCGCAACGCTGCCTCCGTGCGGCTCCATGGGGATTTCGTGCGGCGGAAGATCTCTGAGGAGTGTGCACTGGGCCGAGTCGCGGGCCCCTTCCTGGTACCCCCCTTTTCCCTGTTTACGGTCTCGCCGTTGGGGGTGGTTCCCAAGAAGGAGCCGGGCAAGTTCCGGTTGATACACAACCTCTCTTGCCCTCCGGGCGATTCGGTCAATGACCGCATACCTCGCGAGCTCTGCACGGTCCATTACTCCTCTTTCGATGCCGCCGTCTCCCTGGTCCGTCAATGCGGGCCAGGTGCCCTTCCAGCCAAAGTAGACATTGAATCGGCTTTCCGTCTGTTGCCGGTACATCCCTCGGCTTTCCCGTTGCTTGGTTTTCGCTTCGAGGCGCGGTACTATTTCGATATGTGCATGCCCATGGGCTGTTCAATCTCTTGTGCTTATTTTGAGGCCTTCAGTACGTTCTTGCATTGGGTTGTGGAACGACAGTCGGGGGTCTCATGCCTGGTGCACTATCTTGATGATTTTCTGTTTGTCGGGCCTGAGCGGACCCCCACCTGTCCCACTCTCCTGAGCACTTTTCTGCGTGTGGCTGCCGCCTTCGGCATTCCCGTTGCGGCTGATAAAATGGTCGGGCCGGTTACTTGTCTCACCTTTCTCGGCATTGAGATTGACACGGTTGCTATGGTCGTGCGCTTGCCGGCGCAAAAGATCCGTCGCCTCCGGGAGCTGGTGGCCTCAGTCAGCTCCGCCTCTAAGACTTCTCTCAGTGTCCTTCAGTCGTTGGTCGGGCATCTCAACTTTGCTTGCCGTGTCCTTCCCATGGGGCGCCCCTTTACGCGGCGTTTATCCTTGGCAATGGCGGGGCTGCGGCTGCCCCACCATCGGCTCAGGGTATCCGCGGGGATGCAGGAGGATCTGCGGGTGTGGGACGCGTTTCTGGCTGGCTTCGATGGGTGATCCGTCCTTCAGTTGCCTGAGCTCTCGAATCTTGACCTGCAGTTGTTTACCGACACGGCAGGCGGTTCTGGTTTTGGGGCCTTTTGCCACGGTGCCTGTTGTGCGGAGCCTTGGCCTGCGGATTGGGTGCGCACCGGCTTGACCCAGAATATCACCTTCTTGGAGCTTTTCCCAATCGTGGTTGCTCTTTGGGTATGGCCGGACCGGTTGCGTGATCGGCGGGTTGTCTTCTGGTGCAATAATGCTGCGGTTGTTGAGGTCATTAACCGTCACGCGGCCCGGTGCCCCAAGGTAGCTTCCTTGATGAGGGTGTTTGTGCTGGCCTGCTTGCGCCTGAACGTTACCGCCCGAGCACGGCATGTGCCGGGCTCCCAGAATTCCATTGCTGATGCTTTACCCGTTTTCAGTGGGCGCAGTTCCGGCAGCTGGCTCCTCGGGCGGACGAGCTGCCCTCACGGGTTCCGGAGCATCTCTGGAAGATTGGGACCCCGACTTAATGGTTCTGCTGGCAGCATTGGTGGCTCGCAGTACCTGGGCGACGTATCGGCGGGGCTACTCTCAGGTGAGTGCTTTTTTGAGCGTGCAGGGTTGGTCTGGGGGGGCGGTGCCTGACGGCCTGGTCGGCCGTTTTGTGTTGTGGGCGAGGAAGGAGGGCTGGGCTCGGTCGGCGGTCACTGGAGCGCTGGCGGGATTCTCTTTCTTTTGTAAGGCTGCTGGTTGGGGGAACCCGCGTGTCTCCTTTTTAGTTGGGCGATTGCTCGCCGGCTGGGCTCGCGTGCAGCCGGGGTCGCGGGATTGGCGGCTCCCGGTATCTCACGAGCTTTTGTTGCAGATTTGTCAGGTTTTACCGCGGGTGGCGGCCTCTGGCTTCGAGGCGGTGTTGTTTCATGCGCTGTTTACTACGGCTTTTTTCGGCGCCTTTCGGGTGTCCGAGCTTGTCCCTCGGTCTGCGAGACGAGGGGCTTTTGGTGGGCTTGAAGTTGGGCACATCCGGGTAGATCCTGCATGTGTCCGGATCTTCTTACCGCGGTCCAAGACGGACCAGTCCGGAAAAGGGGGCTGGGTCCTGCTATGTGCCATTTCCCCCTTGTTGTCCTGTCCTGTTCGTGCTCTGTGTGCGTACGTGCAGCAGCGACCGGGGGCACGTGGCCAATTCTTCATTCATGCGGACGGCAAGCCGGTGACTCAGTTTCAGTTTACGGCTGTGTTACGCCTGGTTTTGCGTGCCTTGGGTTGCGCCGAGCGGAGTTACGCTTCACACTCGTTCCGGATTGGGGCGGCTACTAGTGCGGCGGCAGCGGGCCTTGACACGCGGGTTATTCAGCGCATTGGCAGATGGCGTTTGGGGGCTTATGCTGGGTATGTTCGCCCATCGGCTTCTGGCGGTGCGGCATAGTGCCGTGCGGTGCCTGGGCGGCGGTCTGCCTATGGCGCGGTGGGGGGAGGGGGCCTGGGGGTACTAATAATTTTCTTCCTATTGCAGAGTTGCTTGCTAGTGGCAGTCCGCTCTTTTCTGCTTTCAGGTGGTGTGTCCGCCGGGGACTGGTGGATCATCGGGCACTCCTTCGTCTACTGGGCAGAGCGTCGAGTGGCGGTTCGGCCGTTGGGTGCTCACCTTGGTCTCGCCGTGGCTGGAGTGCGGCTGTGCTGGATGGGCCACCGCGGCATGCATTGGGGACAGCTCCTGGACCATGTTCATGCGGAACTTGGTCGGCGGCAGCGGCCAGTCGGGCTGCTGCTCCACCTGGGTGGCAATGATGTTGCCGGCCGGGCTTGCCGGCAACTCATCATGACTGTTCAGAACGATATTGCCCGGTTGCGGGAGGTCCTCCCCGGGGTGGCCATTATCTGGTCTGACATTATTCCTCGCCCTGCTTGCTGGACCCAGCGGCGTTGGTCGAGGGGTTTGTGCAAGCTCAACCGTCAGATTGGGCGCTGGGTGCAGCAGACCGGTGGGCTCCAAGTTCGGCACCCTTGGGCAGACGTCGCTTGCGCCGGTCTGTACCGGCTGGATGGGGTTCACCTTGCCCCGGTGGGGCAGGACTTACTCTTGAATGACTGGCAGGAGGCATTGGAGTCTTGGTGCTGGTCGCAGCTTTTGGTGGTGGGGGCGGCGCTAGGATAGCGAGCTACCTGGCGCCGGTGGCGGGGTGGCGAGCTGGTGCTCATTGACCCGGCGGCTCAGTTCAGCTTGATGCTGCTTTCCATGTGAGTGGCACGGCTCTTTAGGTTGGTGGAGACGTCCCGGCTGGGGTCTCTACCCGGAAAATAGGCAACCCCTTCAGCCGGCCTTTGCTATAACATGGCTAGGCGGGCGCGAGGGGGTAATGGGGGGGGGGTTGGATGGTGCTCCACTTTGCTACAAATGGCTGGTGGGGGGCACCATCCGGATGACGGGTGGGGTATTCAGTTATTGTTCTGATTGCTGAGTTGGCCCATGTTGGGCCGGTGTTCTTACCGTTAATAAAAGCTGCGACCAAGTGATTTTGCACCAATACCTGATGTCTGTGTGCTTTGTCAGTGGCGGGGGGGGTGGCGGGGGGAGGGTTCTGCTGGGCTGGTGGCGGGGGGGGGTCCAGGCCGGGTTGGGCATCCAGATACCTCGGTTATTACCGGCTGAGCCGCCGGGCCCCGGTCCCGCGGCTGGCCTGTTAACCGGGTTCCCGGGGCCCGACCACGCGGCAGGCCTCTTCCCGCGGAGGGGGGGTGATGACATGCGGGCATGCGCGCCGGGCTCCACGCTGTCCTTGTGGAGCCCGGTGATTGGACCGCGTAGGCGGTCACGGGGGCGGGCAGCGCGAGCAAGGAGGGATCGCCGGCCGGCGATCTCTCTCTTCCTCCTTGCTCGCGCTGCGAAAAGGTTTCCCTCCCTCCCTCCCTTGTTTTCGGCAGGGGGGGGGAGATGGAGTTTGTTGCAGCTGGTGGGGGGGTGGCACTGTTTGGGTCGGGCGAGCGGGGTGGCGAGCTGGTGCTCGTTGACCCGGCGGCTCAGTTCAGCTTGATGCCGCTTTCCATGTGAGCCGCACGGCTCTTTAGGTTGGGGGAGACGTCCCGGCTGGGGTCTCTACCCGGAAAATAGGCAACCCCTTCAGCCGGCCTTTGCTATAACATGGCTAGGCGGGCGCGAGGGGGTAACGGGGGGGTGGGTTGGATGGTGCTCCACTTTGCTACAAATGGCTGGTGGGGAGCACCATCCGGATGACGGGTGGGGTATTCAGTTATTGTTCTGATTGCTGAGTTGGCCCATGTTGGGCCGGTGTTCTTACCGTTAATAAAAGCTGCGACCAAGCGATTTTGCACCAATACCTGATGTCTGTGTGCTTTGTCAGTGGCGGGGGGGGGGGGTGGCGGGGGGAGGGTTCTGCTGGGTTGGTGGCGGGGGGGGGGGGCCCAGGCCGGGTTGGGCATCCGGATACCTCGGTTATAACCATTTTATCTATAAATATTCCTTTTTAATTATAATCACAGAGGCATGTTTACTAAACTGCGATAACCAGTTAACTCAGGCCCAAAAGCAGCCAGCAGAGTAAAACTCCCGAAATAACTGTTTAGCATGCAACAGGCCAGGGACTGGGCAGGTTAGAGGCATAGAGCGGATGTGGAATGCACATTGCAGTTTGCATTGGGGAAATTACCGTGTGCTGTCAATGGTGCAGTTAACACAAGTGCACTTATCGCTACCTCAATGCGTGGCATTAAGTGTACCCGCATTAATTGTGAATGCTGTTACTGCATGGTAAGGAATGTTTCTGTGTGGCAACTGCAGGAGACATACTGGGCACAACACCAAAAGTTAGCACACAGCCTTTGCACTTACCATGCACTAAATTTTGCTCTTAGTGCGTGGTAATTACAAATCTTACCACATTTTAGTAAGCATACCCCATAGAATTTATAGGGAAATACTATTAAAATATAATCAATAATCATTCACAATCAATGACTTCATAGATATTTATTTATTTATTTATTTAACGAGTTTCATATAACACTTTCTATACTCAAATGGCTTATAGAGAACAGTGATGATCTAACTTGAGTGAATTAAGGTTGAGTTACATCGAACTTAAGTGATTACAACAGGAAATTACATTGAACGTATGTGATTACAACAAACTTAAGGGATGGAGGTACATGGAACGAGACAGTAACATGAATCTAGGAGGTAACAAATGAAGGGAGGAGGGTTAATTTGGACTGGGCATGTTTGTTGAGGAAGATCTCGGAGGTTTGGAATTAGGTAATCATGTCTGCTCCATAATGTTCAGTGGAGAGTCTTTAGCTTCCTTCTTAGATCCTGCATATTCTGGGTTGATCTGATGAGTTCAGGGAGGGCGTTCCAAATTGTAGGTGCAAAGAGGGTGAAGGCTCTATTGCTGGTGTGCTGTGTGCATTTTGTCTTGAGTGATGGAATTGATAACAGGTTCTAATTTATACTTCTCCTTGATCTTGTTTCAGGTGCTTTGGTGATAAGAGACTCAAGACATGGAATAAAAACCCACTTATTCATAGAACACTTCTCAAACTCAACGAAACCTCCCCACACAATGCACCTCACAAACCCACCATAACTACAGAACACAACTCCCCCTCTACCTTACCCTACACCTCACACAAATAAAAAGAACTCTGATGAAAAGTTTAACTTGATTTTATTAACTCAAATTCTCTCCCAAGTATCTCCAATGTAATTACTCAATGTTCAATTGTAATTTATCAATAACTCCCAAGTATCTCCAATGTAATTACTCAATGTCCTATTGTAATTTATCAACAATACTGTATATACAATTGTTCCTGTAAATAGTTGACTGTAATCAGTTTTACAAGATGTTTTACAAGTTGCTTTACTGTAATTAGTTTCACAAGATGTTGCTCAAAAGTTGATTGTAAATAATTCAAAACTGTTCCATGTAAAACCTTGTTCAGTTCTTGTTAACTGTAAACCGCCTTTGATCTCTGGAAGAGGCGGTATATAAGAAAAGTTTAAATAAATAAATAAATAAATATCTTGTAAATTGTAGTGATGACCTTGTGTTTTGTTCTGAATGCTATTGGGTGTCTCTTCAGAGACTAGCTGTTGCTCAGTTCCCAGTTCCATCTCCTCCTCCCACTGGGGATCCACTTGATTCTTTCTAAGGGGGTCTACCTCCATAGGGGTCTGGGCCAAGTCCTTCATCTCCCTTTCCACCTCCATCTCATTCCAAGTGTTGTCTGGGAGCTGGGCCCTATGTGTCCTGGCCAGGGAGGAAGCAGGGGTTCCAGCTCTTCCTCAGCCCTTGGATGTCCTCGTCTGTCACTCTAGTGACAGTTATTGCACTCAGTTTCCTTCAAAGTACATCTTCTGGATAAAATGCACTTCCTCAAGCGTTCCTGCCACTGCTGGAAGCAATTTTGAAATGCCTCTTTCGTTATGCTGTGAAGCTGCTGTGTTGAATTTTGCTTAATGATCTCTAAGTCATCTAATCTCCATCCTTTCAGTGATCATTTCAGTTTTGGAAACAAGAAAAAGCCATAGGGTACAAGGTCAGATAAGTATGAAGGCTGATGGGCCTGCTCAATTTTGTGTTTGGCCAAGAACTGCTGGACAAGATGTGATGCGTGAGCTGGGGTGTTATCGTAATGAAGCAACCATTCACCATTCCTGTGCAACTCTGGTCTCTTATGATAAACTGCATCTCTCAAATGAGTCAGAACCTGGACATAGTACTCCTTATTGATGGTTTGGCCTTTTGGAGCATACTCATGATGAACAATACCCTGCTAATCAAAGAAAATTGTGAACATGACCTTGGCATTGCTCCTCACCTGATGGGCTTTCTTGGGTCTGGGAGAGTTTGGAGTCCTCCTTTGTAAGGATTGAGCCTTAGTTTCCGGGTCATAACCATAAACCCATGATTCCTCACCAGCAATAATCTTTTTGATGAAATCTGAGTCATTTTTAATGCATTCTAGCAAGTCCCTGGCTGCAGACTGTTGATCTTCTTTTTGGTCAGAGGACAGGAGTTTCAACACGAATTTTGCAAACACAAGCCTCATCCCCAAATCGACAGTAAGAATGGGCTGTACCAACCCAAAACTGATGTCCATGTCCTCAGCAAGCTCCCTGATAGTCAATCAATGTTTTGAGCGTATTGCTGTACACACTGTTTCAGCTTTGTCTTCATTCCTGCTTATGGAGGGCCTTCCAGAACATTCGTCACTGTAAAACGAAGGCCGCAGGGCCACGTGTCTGCTGGCCGCGGGTAACCGGGGGGGGGGCGTGGTGCGTGTCCCCGGCAGCGAGGGGGTGCGTGCCAGTTTGTCGGGGGGTTTTGTTTTAAATTCATTGGCTCCCGCGCGCTTCTGGGTGCAGGAGCCAATGGGGAGGAAGGGACACACGCAAGGGAGTTAGGGAGCGGGGGTCAGATGCCAGTCCTCCAGAGCTTAGCTGAAGGACGGGCGTATGCCTGCAGCTCCTTTGCCGGGGGTTTCTCGCTGATTGCGGTGCGGTTCCGGTGCGGCGGTGGACAGTGGAGCAGCGCTTCTGAGGGCACAGTCAGGCGGTGACTAGTGCAGCAGAGTCGGCGGGCGGCGTGTCTGTTGGCACGGGGGCGTCGTCGGTGCAGGCGGAGGAACCAGACAGCCTGCTGTACAGCCTTCCTGCAGGTGCTGTCTTTAGGGGACTGGGTTCAAAACAAAACAAAACAAAACTGTAAAACATTGTCGGAGGCAGCGTTCTGCTAGGGCATGCCTGCACAGGGGGGCCGGGGGGCAAGGGGCAGTAGGCGGCCCTCGGGCCGGGCGGCTGGGGGGTCGGGCTGGAAAACAAAAGGGGGTGGCACGGCAGGAAAAGGGAGCCAGGGATTCCAACAGGGGTGTTGGATTGGAGAGGCCGGTGGGTTCAGGACGACCCCGGAGGGGAAGGGCCAGGCCTGGCCGGGTCATGGCTGGTAGGGGAGCTAGGGGGGCCATGGAGGGGCCTGCACGGGGGGACGGGATACAAGGAGGGGCACTAGGGGGGGAATTGGGGGTCGATGCGGCCCAGCAACTGGTGGGGGACTCTCCGGGGGTATCGGGGGTAGCACAGTTCCCTTTGGGGTGGCAGGGACGAGCGGTGGGGCAGGATGGGTGGCATGGGGGGGCCCCCTGGGGTTGGCCTTCAGTTCCTGGGGGAGGGTGTCCTACGAGTTGGGAACATTGGCGGGGAGGGGGGCAGGGATCCTCCCGGGCTGAGTGGTTGGGGGCTTGGCAGCTGCCATGGGCCGTTTTGGGTCCCCCTTCCTTTTTTCCTTTGTCTTCACAGGTGCAGACTGGTGCCATGAGGAGGCCGGAGCAACTCGGTGATGCAGCAGTGCGTGGCGTTGGAATGGCTGCGGAAGCAGGGCCCAGTGTGCATACGGCGTCGCTACATGAGGACTGGCAGGAGGTGCTTCCGGAGGACGGGCCACAGCCGGCGTCGTGTAGCCTTGCGGAGATGGTGCATCCCAGGATTTCAGCGGAGGGTGAGTTACAAGGGGGACAGGCAGAGCTGAGTGGTCTGATCGCACATGCGGAAGGGTCAAGGGGCAAGGCAAAGAAAAAGAGTCGTCACTCGCGTAAGCGGCGGCAGAGAAGGGACTCCTCAACGTCGTCGTCGGAGGAGTAGACGTCAATTTCATCATCTTCGTCGAGTGGTGGGGTCATGGAGCATCCGGTCGGCGGAGGGGGTGGGGGGACGGTAGTGGCGGGTGGCGGAGGTGCTACGCTGGCCTCTTTTTCGGAGCTTTGGGAAGGGGTTCAGCGTAAACTTCGGCATAGGATATGGAAGAGGAAGTATATAGATATATTTCGGCTGCTGGAGGGTAGGAAGCATTCTGGGGATAGTAAGCGAAAACGGAAGGAGGACGAGAAGGCGGGTAGGGTCCGGAAGGCTTCTCGGAATGTCATTAACTGGACGAGGGCCTTTTTAAGGTTGGCCAGTGTGTGGGGGCAGCGTTACCCGAGGCAGTACGGGATGTTGTTAGCATATGCTGACTCGATCCTGGAGGCGGCTCAGACTCATGATGGTTGGGCATGGCTCAACTATGATGAGAAGTTCCGCGACAAGATGGAGGAGAATAGGTCTTTGTCATGGGGGACTCAGGACATCAGTCTTTGGTTGAATCAGATGTCGGCGAAAGGGGGGGCTAGTGGAGGGGGGCAAAAAGGGGGTATCGGGGCATTGGCAAGTGCAGGGCAGCCCTTTCGGTGTGGCCCGGCTCCCGGATCGCAGAAAGGGGGTAGCAGGGGGGTCGGGGACATCTGCTGGCGCTTTAATAAGTCTTCTTGCCCCTTTCCGGACTGTAAGTTCCGGCACAGTTGCTCCGTCTGTGGAGGGGGGCACTCGGTGCTCCGCTGCGTCAAGAAAGGGGCCCCTTCCCCCCCTGCTCCGATTAGAGCGGCTAAGCGGGATTTGGGGGAAGTGTTGTTAATGTTCAAGGATGTTGTATTGCTCTGGTCCGATATAATTCCCAGGCCTGCTTGCTGGGTCCACCGGCGGTGGTCTCGTGGTTTGATTAAAGTTAATCGGCAGATTGGCCGTTGGGTATCCGAGAACGGGGGCTGGCAGATTATGCATTCCTGGGTTGAGGTGGACTGTGCTGGCCTTTATCGGCCGGATGGAGTACATCTATCCCCGGTTGGGGTAGATTTGCTCCTGAATGATTGGCAGGAGGCCTTGGAGTTGGCAGTTCCTGGCAGGGTGGCTGGTCGCAGCTTTGCTCGTGGGGGGGGGGGCTCAGGGACAGGTGTCACTGAGCCTGTGGCGGGATCCCGGAGGTGTCTGGGGTCTGGAGGCCTGGCAATACGCAGGGCGGGCATGAGGTACCCCCGATCTGGAGAATCCCTCGGGGCTTTTGCTAATAATATGGCGAAGCCGGAAGAGGGGGATGGAATTGCCGGGGAACGGTTCTCGGTGGAGGCGGGAAGGAACTCACTTTGCTACCCACATGGCTGGTGAGGGTTTGTCCCGCTGCCGGAACTGTAATTAAACAGTTATGGTTGTATTTGTATTGTTGTGCTTGTTAATAAAGCTGCGACCAGTTAAAATGCCAATAAGTGATCTGTGGTGGTTATTTCGAAGGGGGGGGGAAGCGGTGTTGGAAGGGTAGGTTTAAGGGGACGGGAGAGCCACGTCCGCCTTATCTGGTTAACACTTTGGTGGCTCTCTTGGAAGTGTTTGTAGCAGTCATAAACTCAAACACAACTCATGCATTCATCGCCATACACTTGCTGTAACTTGTCATAAGTCTCTGCATGAATCACCAAGTTTCTAGCAGAATTTAATGCAAATTTGCTGTTCTCACTGCTTTTACACAATACCAAACATCACATGAATTAAAAACGTACAGGTGTGCTGCAGCCATGCTACACTCTGCACATGCAGAGCACATAACTAGGTCACTGCATGCTTAAGAGCATTGTGGTGCAACATATTGTTCTACAGCTACACAACAAGTCTCGATACTTTTTGATCACACCTGGTATCAGCTTGAAACATTGCATCTTCCTTATTACATTGATCTGAATTATTACAATAATATTCAAAGTACGATATTATTAAATCATTAGATTTCTACATGGAGGGGTTCTCATCTTTTTTATTTATTCTTTTTTGTGAACAACTGGAGCTGGACTCACTATAAGTATTGTACCCATTATTATATCTGGAGAGTTGCGCGATGATGATTTGAGAATGGAACAATGAAAACTCAATCAGTTTACGTCAATGCAATATGAGCTCACCTTCTTCCTTAAATTCTTAGAGGCCCTTTTACTAAATCTTGCTAAGGTTTTGCACTTAGCATGTGTTTTTAATGAACAATAAGTGCAAAGCTTCCCAATTTGGACCAGCGTATGTTTTACAGATATAAGGTTTCCATACTTACTACTCAACTGTTTACTAATTAATGGTTATAAATTCAATGGAACTATGTTTAGTTATTATTGTTATGTCAAAAAGCTTTATATACAGATTTTTTGTTTGAGATTTATTTAGTTTAATAGGTATTCGAAGTTTGCTGATTTTGACGGTACTGGCGGTTCAACATAAAAATCACAAAAAATAGCAAGTAGCTTATAATTTTATTTTGTTTATTTATTTAAAGGGTATTTCTATCCCACCTTATCCTTTAATCAAGGTGGTGTACACAGCAAACAATCAGTGTCATTGGTGCTTGTGTTGGTATGTTTATGTACACTGAGGTGTGTGGGTGTAGGTGAGCTGATTAGCGTGAGCTATTTACAACATGTGGTTTTTACAGTTATATACATATATATATATATATATATATATATATATATATATATATATATATATATATATATATATATATGAATATAGGTATATACATGGGTTTTTTACAGTTATATGCATATCCATATATACATGAGCTATTTACAAAATGAGATATTACAGCTATATACATGGGTTTTGCTGTCTCTGCAGCATATTGTGGTTGATCTTGAGACCGAGTCTGATCTTCCGTTATGGGCTTGGTCCGAGTCTGTATAAACTGGCTATCTGCTTGGGCCATAGTGCTCAGTGAAGATCAATGTCTTTAGGTGTTTTCGGAAGCCCTTTGGGTCTTCAGTTGACCGTAGCTCATCTGGGAGTGTGTTCCATATTGCTGGAGCCGCCACTGATAGGGCTCTTTGTGTGGTGGATTTGCATGCTTTTGTGTAGTTGCTTGGAGTGTTGAGTGTGTCTGCTGTAGCCTTTCTTCTAGGTCTAGTGCTGGCATCAGGAAGTATGAGGGTTGGAAGCTGAGGGCAGAGCTCTTGTGTTTGATTCTGAATATGTTTAGTATCATTTTGTATTTGATGCGGTAGTTGATTGGGAGCCAGTATAATGCTGTAATAGCTAGTATTTTGCAAATAAAAGTATTTGTAGACTTTAGAAAATAGGTTTAGATAACTGTAAGTTACTTAGGGGTATGTTTACTAAACTGCGTTAGTGCAATTCGCGTTAGGAGCCGCGTTAGTGGAAGGAAAGCCAAAAAAGGATATGGGCGGGACATCGTAACCGATAACGCGCCATTGCACGCGTTATTACGCACCGCGCAGCAATGATCGCTACAGCGCGTGCCACTGCGCACACGCCTAAGACAGCGCGCAGACACCCAAAGACAGAAACAGAGCTGCAGCACAATGGTTACTACACAGACTGATGGTACAAGAGTCATGGGTTCGATTCCCCAGTGTGCCTAATGAAAAAGGCTGGCTGAGGTGTCCTGTGAAAGCCGACTATAATATTTTAATCCACAGTCTGCAGGCGGATTACAGTTTGCATATGTCAGGAAAATTGTACCCGTCTAATGTAATATGTTCCAATAGTGACGTTCTCTCTGACATGGTCATGTATTATATACCATTTGATAGGAATATTTAGGCGCTCCCTATAGGGCGAAGTGGAAGGCGCACCGTATAGGGCGACTTATAAGGCGCGCCCTATAGGGCGCCCTGTAAGGCGCGCCCTATAGGGTGCCGTAAAAGGTGCCCTATAGGGCGCCTTTTGAGCTACCCTAAGGTGATAGTACCCTGAGGGTGGTTCTGCTGGCAGCACTAATATACAGTAAAAATAGACAATGCCTAAGACAGCCCTATCAATGAACCCCACTGTGGGTTGTGAACCTATGACCTCTGGCTCCATGGGCAGTGAAGTAACCAGTGGGCTAGAGCTGCTAATAAACACATGGCTGGCTACAGAAGGACTGCACAGCACCACACCCACATTCTGCTGTGGTTACCAGGGAGATTACATACCACCACCCAACGCACCCTCTAGGGCTCAGGGTGGGGGACAGGATCTCCCACCCAGAGATCCACTTTCAACCCCCCTGCAATGGTGGCAGTAGAGGGGATCATCACCCCAGTCCTACTCGGGATCAAACACCCTACAGGGCAGGCAATGCAGAGCACTACACATCCATAACACAATAGCAGACAGATGGCAGGTCTGGAAATGCGCAACTGCCCCCCACCATTATCTGACATTCTCCAGCAGCAAGCCTCCAGCCGCTGCACCCTGCACGATGCTCCAGCAAGACACATACTAGCTGCAGACAGTCCGCCAGCTAGTCCATAGTGCATGGTCCCGGAGGAGATAAAAAGCTTGTTAAATAAATAAATAAATAAATAAAATAAGTCAGTGATTGGGCCCCAAAAGGAAACCCATAAATATCACATAAGAGAAATACTATATAGCACTATGGGGGAACCTAGCCATGCCATGGTCACTGCTCAGTCAGGGTGAGAGTGACCTCCCTGCAGGACATGCTATGGCCACCCTGTCCGTGCAGGTGGTACCGGGCACTACAATGTCCGGCCATTGCCCTATGCCCTGTGCAGATGCGGCCAGGCCAGGCCACCCTATCCAGGCTATTCCCACGGTACCTTGCTCCTCATTATGCACATTGGCAGGCCAATACTGGCAACAGTGCTAGCAGTGTGGGCTGTGGAGGGTGTTTGCAGCCACCACACACTGGATAGACAGACACACACTCCCACACCTAGGCCAGCATTGTGCTACTATAGAGGTGTTTAGCAGCCCTGGCCACCACACCAGTCCTGGGCACAGTGCAGGCATGGATATGGTACGCAATACTGGTGGGGGTCACTCCCCAGGGTGGTAAACACTGTCAGAGACCAGACCTGAAGCACACACCACAGACATCAGAAAGGTTGCTATGATGCAGCTCACTCCGAACATTGTACTTAACCTAGGAATTACTATCTGCCAGTACTCATAGCAACCTTTTGATAGCTGTGTACCATATTCCCAGGTTTAGGGTGGCATTACTAAGGTATGCAAGTGCTAGTATTGGGAGATGCACGCAGAGCCCAAAGTCCTGCCTCTCCAGGAGGCTTGGGATAATGGGGCCTGTGGGTGCGGGTGTGTCTGCCCCTGTTGGCTGCTGCTGTACGGCAGAGGTTCCCAACTCCAGTCCTGCGGTGCCAAACACTGTTCGAGTTTTCATGCTGTCCCTCATGAATATGCATGAGATACATCTGCATACCATGGGGGTGGCACCTAGAAATGTAGCACAGGCATCTTTATCAGAGGCAGCAAGGAACTGGAATGGTGTTTGGCCCTCCAGGACTGCATTTGGGAAGCTTTGCTCTAGGTAATGTGCATGTTTATGGTGTCTGTGCTCTGTAGGGTAAAATGATGGTGTTTTGGGCATGTTTACGTCATCTGCAAGAACGGTTCTGCCTGTATTAGCACGTTATAGTAGTGGGTAAAATATGAGGACTGGGTTTGCAGAAACCACAGCTGGGACTTGAACCTGTGACCTTCTGCTTACAGTGGTTCTGTGCACTGCACCACCAGGTTCTCACAGAGATGGTGCATTCCCTGGTGATACCATGACTGTTGGCTAGGCCACGGTCTGCTCCGGGCAGCTGCCACTGCCCCCTGCACCACCAGTATCCCTCAGCCACCATGCTGACATGCCCTTCTGCTGGTGGAGCTGGCGGTGCGCGGTCTCAGGCCATCCAGTGTGCAGGTAGGAGGCTGCCTATGGTGCGTGTTCTGGGGTAGGGGTGCCTGCATAGACGTCCACGCTCCCCCCCAGCCTCGCCTGCCAGTGTTCCATGCCCTTGGGGGTTGCTGTTGGGTACTCTCCCCTGTGACGCTTTGCAAAACACACTCATGCCCATGTTGGGCCCTCATCAGCTGCTGTCTGACTCTACTGTTTACGCATTCCTATGGGCCAACTGAGCATCACCCTAGTCCCTACTGTGGCCCAGCTGCCCCACTGCATGTGCCGCCTGCAGCCCTCTGAATCCCCTTTTCCAGCATCTGCCCGGTTGCCCGTTCCGACATGCCCGCCCTGATGTTGCGGGACATGTGCATGCCATAGGAACCCTGTCCGATGGTGGGGAAATCCCTGAGCAGTGCTATTTCACTGTGGGCCCATGCACCTTGTATGGGGACGGAGTATGGACCCTTCCACGAATTATCTCTGTTCTATGGAGCTTACTCGGGGGGGGGGGGTTGATGTTTCTCATTGCTACCACTATTGTCCAGCTTGGTTGTTGTTTTTTTCCAGTTTGTTGGGGTCATTTTCGGTGTTTCTGTGCCCTTTTGTTCTGTGCACTTGTATCACACTTATCACCTTTTTTTGGTTTCCCTACCTAGGCTGTACATTGCTGACACATAAATGGTTTCTCTCCCTTTTAAAGTGCTTTTACCGGTAGGTTTTCATTCGCGTTGGAATTCAGCTCTGGAAATCAGCGCGTTAGCCTCTCCCCGCCCACTCTCCGCCCATTGACCCCTTCTCTCCGCCCTCTCTCCACCTTCTGCGGTGTTTTACCGTGCTGCAGAGCATTACGCTCGTTAGCGCGTGATAACGCGCGCTATAGCGGGTTAACGATCGTTAATGCGCTATAACACACGCTATAACACGCTAACGATCGTTAACATCGTACAGCGCGCGTTATTCACGTTTATCGCAGTTTAGTAAACATACTCTTTAGTGTCAGAGTTATTGGTGCGTATATCGGCCTTGTATGTTTCTCATATGCTGGGCTAATATGTTGTCGAGACTAATTGCTGTCGCGCGTTCGGTTCTAGGTGTTTCAATGGTGCAATATCGACACACTGCATCAGAGGTGTTTTCACATGTATCATATTCCGCCGTCAGAATGGACTGTTGACAAACTATATTATATCATAATAAATGAAATGAAAACTGCAGTTTCAATAGTATCATACAGTATGTTTATGTCAATGAATATTGATACTGAATCATAACTTTTCTGATCACTTGGAAGACAGACATTGGACCAGTATATGAAAAACATACACTATGTGAAACTTCTATTTTCTGCAGTTTTAATATTTTTTATTACTGCCTGTATTTCATAGTTGTTTGAGTGTAACAAATCTAATAAATCATGCAGAACAGAGAAAGAATATGTGAGCTGTCCAAAACGGGTTAATCCTCAGGAGCATGACCAGCATGTTCCCTACAGTTAATGTGTGAATGCATATGTAAATTTGCAAAGCAATTAATGTGAGTGCACCTTGTAATTCCCACCCATTCTCCGTATCATTGTATTAGCAGACGGTAGCTGGTATGCCCTGCGTTAGCATTCACCGTGGCAAGTTATCACTCACTAAAACACATTAACTGGTTAGCGGGATTTAGTAAAAAGCCCCATTAATTTTGTAGATTATACATTTTTGTATTGAAGAATACAGAATATTTGAGGATTTCACAGGTACACTAAAAAAATTTTTTTTTAAACTGCCTCTAATGTTTCGATTGATTTTTACGTTTTTTGGTGCGCTGAATCCAAATCTGGTAACCAATTTGCTCCATCACGTACAGATTTTTTGCTACATTGGGTTAGCAGTTTGAGGTGAACGTTTCAGATTGAGTGCGATCGAGATAAAAGTTTCTTGGATGAATTCTTTATACTAATTGTTTAGTAGTTATTCAAATAAGAATAAAAAAAATTGTAACAAGGCAGCACATAAGAATAGAGTAATGTCAACAAAACACACTGTGATGGTAGCAAAATTGTCTGCACTTAAAACAGCCACATACATGTGCACAAACATTGAGCATATAAGAGCGAGGTTAGACACAAAGCAAAGCAAAGAAATGTGCAAAAAATGTTGTACAGGTATGTATGTAAGAATAGAAAACGCAAACCGCACCATAGCAATACATGAAGACAAACACCCGATGGTGTGAAAATAAAATTCTAATAAATGAGATCCGACACTGTGGTAATAACTAGCAAATTTTTATTTCAAAGTTTAGTAAAAACACGATATTTGTCAACACAGTTTAGATTTTAAAGTCATTCTTGGGTCAATCAATCTCCTGGTGGGCCTGTTTCTTCTTCCCCCGAATGCTTCTCTTGGTGCGCTGCTTGGCGTATTTTTCATCTGGGGTTTCCCGCAGCAGCAACCAGCAGAAATCAGCCATCATAGTGGTGTTCCATCTTCCTTGGTACCTTCTCTCTGCGTCCTTGATGTCCTGGTGAAACCTTTCACCTTGTTCTTTACTGTACGCCCCCACGTTTTCGGGAAAGTAGTTCACATGGGAGTGCAAGAAATGGACTTTCAGGCTCATGTTACAGCCTTGTTCTTTGAAGGCATTGAGCATCCTGGCAACAATATCCTTATAGTTCTCATCCCGCCTGTTCCCCAAGAATTTGAGAACAACATCCTTGAAGGAATCCCAGGCTTCTTTTTCCTTCTCAGACATCGTTTCAGCGAATGCTCCATCTAAAATGAGTTTCCTTATATCAGGGCCAACAAACACTCCTTCCTTTAGCTTTGCTTCAGAAAGTCGGGGGAACTTTGAGCAAAGGTACCGAAAGCACTCACCATCTTTTGGAAGGGACTTGATGAATTGCTTAATGAGACCCAACTTAATGTGGAGAGGTGGTAATAGAATTTTATCACGAGGTACCAAGCTCTCATGAAGAACATTTTTCTCACCGGGTCTCAAATACACCCGAATTGGCCAGTCTTTTTTCCCCCAGTGTAGGTCGCGGGCCCGGCTATCCCACAAGCAAAGGAAGCAGGGATATTTGGTGAAACCGGATTGCTGCCCTAATAGCATGGATAGAATTTTAAAGTCTCCACAAATCATCCACTTATGCTTATCATAACGAATCTTCTGAAGAATCAGGGCCAAATTCTCGTATTTTTCTTGGAGAATAACAGAGTGAGCAATATGAACTGAAGCGAATGTGTTGCCATTATGAAGAAGAACACCTTTTATGCTGTCTTTTGACGAATCAATGAACAGCCGCCATTCGGCAGGATCATACTTGAGTTTAAACTTTTCCATCACTCCGTATATATCGTTGCAAAATACCAAATCTTCCTCTTTGCTGAAATACTTCAAAAATTGTGTCTCGCGGTTGCGGTACCAATAAAAAGTTGTTCCTGGTGACAATAGATTTTTCTGTTTAAGCCGAGAACCTAGCAGTTGGGCAGCATCTTTTGGGAGTCCTAAATCCCGGACTAAATCATTCAATTCAGCTTGAGAGAAAAGTTCACGTTTCGGATCTGGTTCAGTTTCAAACTCGGAAGTACTGGACTCATCGGGAAAAGCCATCTGATGAGTCTCATCATGATCAGAACCGTCCACACAAATATGATCCAAAGATTTTGGTGATTCAGGCACAGGTACTTCGTTGCTATGAGGCATAGGCCTAATTGCTGAGGGAAGGTTGGGGTAACTTATTACGTTCTTATTTTTTAAGTTGTATCCCTTCACAATGCAAGAGCAAAAATAGCAGTCACTGCTGTGGTCTCTTTGTTCACGCCACATCATAGGTATTCCGAAACGAAATGCTTGTTTTTTACCTTTCATCCATAAGCGTAGATCTTCCTCACATGTCTTGCACACTTTGTGAGGAGCCCACGGTTTGTCTTGATCGCCTAACTTCAAACCGAAATAGGCGAAATATACTTTTTTAATAAATGCAGAAATGTTCCTCTGCCGCTTTTTCACGGTATATTCCCCACAAATAAAACAAAAACTGTCCGGAGAGTTGACGCAACCTCTGGCTCTGTGAGCCATCACAAATACACAGCACTGCAAACTACAACTGTAGTGAGCCACTTCGGAATAAAGCTGGATTACGACTGAGCAAACAAAAGGTAATAATGAACTTGCAAGAAACTGAAATTTGACAGGAACGTTCATGTCGCAACCACCGTGTTTGAGCGAGCGAACGAGGCGAGGCGAACAGGAAAGAACATGCGCCAGCGCGAGTACTGGATTTAGCCCCCCGCCTCCCAATTGTCCTGTTAATGTATAAAATGAATACAAAACACTCTAAAATATCATGAGGGAGTGTTTCTAGTTAGTTAACCATTACAACCTCTATTTTGGGCCAAGAAAATAAACTGCAGTCGGCTAAAAAGAAATTATGTGAACATTCCTTATATGGGTAAGAAATCTAATTTTGCAAGAAAACGTGACGTGATGGAACATTTTGGCTATTTTTCCTGGATTCAGCACCCCAAAATCTATAGGAATCAGTTGCAAAACTGGAGGCAGTTTTTTGGTAGTGTACCTGTGTTTTTTGAAAAAAGAGAAAAAAAAGAAAAAAAATTAAGGTCAATATATTTTGAGATGAAGATAAATTACAATAATAATAATATGTTTACATACAATATATATATAAAGTCATCAATTGTGAATGATTCACAGGTCTGTGACTAAAAAGCTGTTTGATTATTTTCATCTAATTTCCATGTATTTTGGTGTGCTGAAAACACATAAAATATTGAAAAAACTCCTAGATGTCATGATTTGCCACAACATGCAAAATTGTCTTCAAATTTATCAATTTTTTTCAAATTACTATTAATTAATTCAAATGACTATTAATTTTTTTATTTATTTATTTATTTAACAGTCGCTTATATACCGCTACCTTCCAAAGATCAGGTGCGGTTTACATATAACAGGTAAAGAAACAGTATAACATATCTGTTTTTACATTAAACATTGCTTGAAATTATGTACATCTTAACTTTAACAACTAAACTTTAGAGAACTATGTAATTAATTCACATAAGTACATTTAAGATATAAAATGCCAAAAAAACCTTAAAGGGGTTGTCCAAGTTATGTAAAAAAAAATATAGTACTGTAAATCTGAGGGTCAGCAATATATACATAAGCTAAGCAAGTTTTAAGTCCGTGCTTCTAATGGTAGAAGGGGTTAATCTTTCCTGAAGAATCCAGTGGGAGGGAGACACAGGGCAGATAGCAGAAGCTCCGGTCAGTGCAGGGGGTGTGGCCAGCACTGTGACGTCTCGTGTACAGACACAGAGCTGCTCTCTCCTGCATGTCACACTTGTGCACGAATCATCATCAGGTTCTTGGTTCTAGGCTGTTCACACTTTTTCATCGCAATTCGTGTTAGCTCGTCATTCTTCAACCGTTATGTTATGGCTCCGTGAAAGTGTATTAATTCGCTAGACAGTTTCTGTTTCATCTGTGGTGAATATACAGTGTTGAAGCAACAGCAGAATATTACAGACTCTGGACTAAAAATTGGAGATCAAGATAAAGTTTGGGCGCCTCATAAAGTGTGCAAACGGTGTGTTGAGGACCTCCGAAACTGGTTCAAGGGTAAGAAAAAATCTTTCAGTTATGGGATTCCTATGGTATGGCGAGAGCAAAAGAACCATAGTGACGACTGTTACTTTTGTTCATGCGATGTGAAAGGGTTTAATTCCAAATGGAAGCATTCCATTTCATACCCCAATCTTCACTCGGCAATTCGTCCCATCCCCCATGGCACAGATATACCAGTACCCAAGCCCCCTGCTACCTTGGAAGAGATACCTAGCTCCGATGAAGGTGAAGTCATACCTGAACCAGATGACGAATCAAGTTCTGACTTTGAAGATGATACAAGACCAAAATTGTTTTCTCAGGAGGAGACGAATGATTTGGTAAGAGACTTGAATCTTCCCAAAGATGCCGCTGAGTTACTCGGATCAAGGCTGAAAAGCAGGAATTTATTGTTGCCAGGAGTGTCATCTTCATGGTTCAGACATCATGAAAAGGAGTTTGTTCCTTACTTCGCCCAGGAAGACAAGTTGGTTTATTGCATCGATGTCGAAGGTCTGATGGGTCAATTTAAAATCCAATATGATTCAGAGCAATGGCGTCTTTTTATAGATTCTTCAAAAAGAAGTCTCAAATCAGTTTTACTCCACAACGGTTTTTACGCTTCCATACCTGTAGGTCATTCCGTACACTTGAAGGAAACCTACGAGAACTTGGAATTGGTTCTTCGTAAACTTAAATATGAAGACCATGGTTGCCAAGTGTGTGGGGACTTGAAGGTCTTGTGCATGCTGCTCGGGCAACAAGCTGGGTATACCAAATATCCTTGTTTTCTGTGTCTATGGGACAGTCGAGACCGACAAAATCACTGGATCAAGAAGAGTTGGCAGCCGAGGGTGCTAACTGTTGTGAAAAAAATGTCCTCCGAGAAACTTTGGTACCTTCCCATAAAGTTCTTCTACCACCTCTCCACATAAAATTGGGATTGATGAAGCAATTCATAAAATCACTTCCAAGAGATGGAGAATGCTTTAAGTACTTGGTCACCAAGTTTCCAGGCCTGTCGGAGGCAAAATTGAAGGAAGGTGTGTTCGTCGGACCAGACATTAGAAGGCTTATAGTTGATCAAGAGTTTGCCAATACCATGACGGATCCTAAAAAAGAAGGGTGGATTGCATTTAAAGAAGTCGTACAGAAATTTTTAGGCAATAACAAAGATCCTCATTACAAAATGGTTATCGGACGAATGCTGAAAGCATTTCAAGCTTTAGGTTGCCTGATGAGTTTGAAAGTGCATTTCCTCCAGTCCCACCTTGACTACTTTCCTGAAAATTTGGGAGCTGTGAGTGAGGAACAAGGTGAACAATTCCACCAAGACATTAAAGAGATGGAAAGGAGATACCAGGGAAAATGGAGCATTACAATGATGGCAGAGTACTGTTGGATGCTTCAGAGAGACATTCCAGATGCTACTCACAAGCGTAAATGCACCAAGAGGAGCCTCAGAAGGAAGAAAAATCGAGTTTAGTGTGTGTAGGTGAGCTCATTTCCATTCAAAAAAGGATTTTCATGAAAATATTGTAATAAAACTTTAATTTTATAAGTCTATTTCCATTTATTTTGAGGTATTGCCTTATTTAACATAGTTACCTAAATTGTTAGGAAATGTGATGTCCTATGGCAAAATGGAGGTCATTTTCGGATTCAGCGCACCAAAAAGATAAAGATTACATGGAATAACCAAAACAGCTCTCGAAAAAAATTTTTTTGCAGACCTAATTAGTAATTACAATAAAATCAGCAGAGAAAAATTAGCTCTTAATACTTGGAATATATGTCTGTTTATTGAGGCATCAAAGACTAACCGAACTGCTTATATGGAAAGCTACAGTTAATGACTCAAAGCAGAATCCTATCCTGAACTTGTATATCATGAAGGGATTGAAACAATCCTCGCAGCCAGCCAAAATGTCCTCAACTGGTTATGAAACCTCTGCACACAGCTTCAATAAGTCTGCACCTTTTCTACCACTGCTTGCTTAAACTATGCCAAACAGCAAAAATCTAAGAGGGATGAGAAAATAAAATAACATTAAATGATTTATGGCAGTTAATTTGGATTTAATGTGATATATTCGAGGTAGATGATGAATTGACAGGGTTGTTTCATGCTACATGCAAATGAGTTCAGTAAATCCTGTGCTTTTTCCTCAAGTGCAGAAATAAATATGCAGGAATGGATTAAGAATGCAGTGGGCCCAATGCCTAGATAACCAACTGCACCTGCAATATGTGAGCGGCCATATTTCTTGGGTAAGCTCTCTTCCAAAGAGCAGCGCCAAAATGGTCTGCTGCCACAGACTGCATGGGTGGTAGGAAAAGGGAACACAATAATCTTAAGATATATTTTTGGCAACAAAAGCCCTTCAGATAGCTAACAGAAATTTCACTAGCAAGAAAGCAGGATGTTAAATATGAATTATTGGGAAAAGGGAAGTAGCTAGAATTCTCAGTGGAACTTTACAGTTATCCCTAACAGATCAGTCCTAGCCTGGAAACCAGTTGTTAGCAGGTAAAGAAGCAATATATTGTTTATCCTATTTTGGTAAAACTCCAGTGGTTTAACATTTTCTTTCCTATTTATTTATTTGCATTTCCTATTTGAGATCATTTTTTTAGCACTTCAGATTTTGTTTCTAGACTAAGAGCTTTGCAGTACAGACGTCTGCCAGTATTGTTTCTTAATCTGTTGCCTTTAACTACATATGTGGAGTACGCAGAGAAATCCTTCACCCTTTCTAAGACAGTGAGCTACAGGGTTCACTAACAATAGCAGAGGAGGGGATAAGGGCTGGGGAGGGGAGGGGAGGGGAGGGGAAGAGATAGCCTGAGAATTAAAAAAATAAAAGGAAGTGAATGGGAGAGATGAAAAAGACCAAAGAGAGAAGGGAGAGATAAAGAAAAGGGAATGGGAAGGTGAGCAGGAGGGGCAATGTTGCTAACATTCGCTGTTAGCATGGGGTTTAGTGTGTGGTAAGCACCCCGCACTAGAAGTTAGTGTATTGCCCTGTGCTAAAAATCCCATGCTAACCAGTCAACATGTGATTGGGTGGGGACTGGGTGAATTAGGGGAGGAACATAGGTGTTGATGGTGCAGTACTGTCAGCGTGGGCATTTTGGGCACATGATAACCGTGAATGTTGATGCTAACAAGGGTGCACTTCACATCACTTCAATTGGTGACATTAAGTGCACCCGCGTGCCGGTTAGCATGTTTCTTGCGCATTAGCATCATGTTATCGGCACAGTACAGATGCACATATCCCTCATAGTTACTATGGGCTTTCATCTTAATTTGGGGGCACAAATGCGCACTACTGGTGTACTCGGTATTAAACATGCCCCTGAAAGTAAGCCAAAAATAAAAGTGAAAATAAGGTGAAGGTCAACCAGACAAATACCCAGAAATATTTGGCAAAGCGAATGGCGAAGGAAATTTTGAAAGGGAAACATCATAGCAAGATATAAAGGGGAGAGAATTTTTTGAATCACTTTGAGGGGGAGAAGATCTTCAAGAACCAAGAAATGCAGTCAGAGACCAAGAAAAGGTGACAGAAAGATACTGAGTTATTTCCCATCGTGTTGGGTGCCATAGGCTTGATTAAGAAGAATTTCCAGGCATGCCTTGATAAATTACCCAAATATGTCATGTCTTATGAATTCCAGCAGGAGGCTCTCTTTGGCATGATGCATGTACTATGCTGAGCATTAGCAGTAAATTTGAGAGACTGAGATCATACTCCACATACCCTGACTTAGGGTATGCACAAAACTAACGTATTTGGAGAAATTGCCTTGAGAGAAATATAATCATATCCCAATATATCTAGCATGAAATGATAATATACCTGTAATAAACTAAGGTACTATAGAATGATAGAAAAACAAAGATATACAGGCGGATGCATCAAAAGGGAAACATAACAGAGAACTGGAGTGGGTCTAGCCGTTGCTTTTTCTCAGAACTTCAAAAGGAGTTGTCTTCATATATCATAGGTATGTTCCTGTCCATGGAAGGCTTGCAATCTAAGCTTATAACTGATACAATGAAGGGTAGCATGACTTGCACAAGATCATAAGGAGGAACAGTGGGATCTAAACCCTGGCTGCCTTGGTTTTAGCCCACTTCTCTAATGACTAGGCTACTCATCCACACTTTATGAGCTGGAATTCTAAATTAGTAGATTCTTTGAACGTTAAAAATGAAACCAATACGTTCATTCTAATACATTCACTTGTATTAGAGAAAGAAGAAAAATGGCCTTGGGGAGAATTTAAGGAAGTTACATCAATGGAAATTTATCAGTTGGTTTCTAAATTTTACAGGGGTGGGACAGATTTATACTCTTACCTGCTAGTTTTGTTGAAAGGAGTGCTGGTTGAATTGTTGAAGTGGCTGCCTTTGTGGGTCAATGAGAAGGCACATTTTAGAAACGATGTGGAGATAGGACTAGAAATATCAAAGTTGCTATGTTCTCATTTCCCAGTGGTATTTTAGAAAAGGATCTACACATGGAGTCTTTTCTAAAATACTGCATGGTGGAACCGAAGAAGCCATCTTGCAAATCCACACATAGGAAGAATCAACATGGTAAACATGGCTGTCATACACATATAAGTGGCAGGTTTCACAAATTACACATGCAAGTGCCAACACTTACGTGGATGGTAGCTATTTTGCAAGCCTATACATATAAGTGCCGCCAGATAACTATCTCTATCTAATTTATCTTTTGAGGGGAAAATAAACAACAGAGGATTAAGAAGGATAACCCCTCTGTAAAGAGCTGACTGAATACAGCACTTTTGTGAAATCTAAATGTGCCAGGGAGCAGCTGTAAAACCCAACATGAACAATTGCAGTCATAAACATGCATTCCCAGTATGAAATGGGGAAGACACATGTAGATTTTTGATCCACCCAGGCCATTCCCTAATGAGATCCCAACACGCTCTCTTGCAATTTCTAAATTGAGCTCTTTCTAAAATTACCATTTCCATATTGATGCCTGATATTACACGTGGAAGGATCAAATAAGGTTTCTAAAATAGCCCCCTCAATGTTACAAAATGGTGATTATCCAAGCGTTCTTAAGCAAACTATTTTAGTGGTGGAAGCCACAGTTATGCTACAGCTACAGGAACATTTGGATAAAATTTGAATTTTTAGATACTTCATGGTCAGGATTTAGAAAGGGCTTTAGTGCAAGATGGAGGTGCAATGGCCTTTGCCATCCCCACTCGATTTCATAAACCGGGGATATCTGTGACCCCATCCAAATTTAGACCTATTTCAGGCATTAGGAAAATGCTTATTTTGGCCATAAAACATCCAAAGGATATAGAGAAAATGGAGAGGTAAGTGACTTGCCCAAGATCACAAGGGAACAGCAGTGGGATTTGAGTCTTGGCCCACTACTCTAAACATTAGATAGATGTCCCCATTCTGGAATGCTATTCCGGGGATGTCTATGTAGATGTCCCTATAGATATCCATATCGGGAACGTCCACATTTGATAAATTGTGCCTGAACTTGGACATGCCTTCTTTTCTTTCAAACATTCTGGCTTGAATGTCCCAGATTCAGTGGCATAAATTCTGCACAAGCAACCCCTGTAATGCGGGAGGGGTCCAGGCAGAAACGGGCCCCACACAGCAGCAGCAGCACCACCCTTTTAAGTTCACTGCAGGCCTGGCAGCTGTTCCTCGCCAGACTGAAGTCTCAAGATAACAGCCACACCGTGAGACTTCAGCCGACAGGGAACAGTTGCCTGGCCTCCGGCGAACTTAAAAGAGCAGGGGCAGCGGCAAACACCTTGAAGTAAGTTGCTGCCGTTGGACGAAGGGAGGGGCTGCACCAACATGACAATGGGGGGCCCTCAGCAAAGTTTTGCTTGATGGCCCCTCATTGTAACTTACGCCACTCCTCAGATTGCACCTGGATATTCCTCTCGGTTCTCCCATATTTCCTATTCTTGTTAATATGTTTGTGTCTTTCTTAGGGAGTTTGGATAAGAAGTTTAAGTTTTGTTCCCTTTTCTTATGCTGATGATTTTCAGATTTATGTTCATTTTAAAGAATCTCTCTTGAAGCCTTATGCTATGATGGAGGACTGCCTTAATGATATTAGCGCCTAAATGGTTGATAATATATTGAAACTGAACAGATAAAACTGGGATTTTATGGGTTGGCAATATTGATAGGGAGCCTCCTGACATGGATTCTAAGGTATGTGCTTTGATGGTCAGTGAGGTATTTTTATCGCAACCCCTTGAGAAAGCGTAGTGCGAAACGCCGAGTCAACGAAATGTTTGGCGTCGGGGTATGAATAGAAATATGTATGATCCGAATCAAAACCATCCAGATAAGTTGTATTAATGACACCAAAGAGCAAATTGAGTAGTGACATGCTTTAGAAGGGTAGATTATTTATGCTGTTTGCAATGTGGATTTAAATTGAAAAATACTTTAAAATGGTTGAAAAATACTCATAAAGATTAATATAAATAATGTTAAAGGAGTGTTTTGGCTGCTGATGTGATGGAGAGAGCAAAGACATGTTTTGTACTGTCTGCCTGACCCGTGTAATCTGAAGCCTTTTTTCTCCTTTTAAACCTGTGATAAGATAGTTTGTGTATATGATTTTAATACCTGGCCTATGCTTAGTTTAGTAGAGTGATATTTTTTTTGTTTTGTTGGATTGAATTCAAATCTGTCAAAAAAATTCTAAGCCTGGGGGTCCTATTGATTCAAGTCTGATAATGGAAGATCATGTTACATTTGTTTTAAAGAAGATAGTTTTAAGCCTTCACCCTCAGAAACAACTTAAGTCATTTTTATCACAGGTTCATCTGAGGCAGGTTGTGCAGTCAGTGGCTTTGTCCCATCACTGTTATGGAGTGTGGGCATTGATGGCAAATCACAGTGAGCATAGGCATTACTGGCACATGCTAACCGTGATGGCTACCAGTTCTGCAAGTACACTTACTGCCTCATCAGTAAGTGCCAGTGCAGTCATGATGGGTGTGCTCGGCGATTATCACAGTTAGGTCTGTCCCTGACGCTAGGGGACAGCACTGCGAAAATGGTGCCATTTTTGTGAGTACCACTGCGCTCCCTTAACAGCAAAAATAGGAGCAGGAACAGGGAGGACCACTCATGCCTCCTGTACCCACTAGACCACCAGAATGATTAAGGTAATGGCTTGAGGGGGTGGAGTGGAAGAGCTGATGGGCCCCCTATGACCGACTGACTAGCCAGGATGTGCTTCAGTACGTCAGTTGGGGATTTGGAGGGAGGGTGTTAGGTGGCCGACTGCCTAGCCAACACTTATGCCTGCTTCAGGGGTGCACCACTTCCCTCGGACACTTCCTGAAAGGGATCAGGAGCTGTCCAGGTGGGACAAGTGCTGAAAGGGGGCCACTGTTGACTTTCTTGTGCCATGAATCGGTACTTCCATGACACCAACAACATTCTTAGGTCGGAGGGCCCGATCAGGGCACTGGGGTGGCAATCGCTGGTGTTCGGGGGGTCAGAGTTATTACTAGCTCTATCCTCCCTTTGCCCTTATGGCAAAGACCCATGATCCCTGTATCTGCAGACCTCATAGGACTTCCCGTGCTACCTGCCGATGCAGTGATCACGGTTCTCTACAGTAAGGGCAAACACTTTGTGGTATCTGCAGGGGTTAGGTTAGGAATGTCCCCTGACGATTCTGCAGCCCTTTTGCTGATACTTCAGGCCTTTTGCAAGTATCACATCGAGATAGCTGCAAAAGACTACCACGGTTTAGTAATCATGCCCTTTGAAGTAACTTACAATCCATTATCAAATTTCAAGAGAATATATATCATCTTACTCTCTACAGGAAAAGTTCTCTACCCAGTCCTTGGGACCACAATGGGTATGCATGAGAGAGGCATGCTTTGTCTCCATTGTATGCAAATCACTCTCAAGCATGTTCATTATGATATCCTGAAAATCTGGCTAGGTGTGTTTTGAGGACTGGGTTGAGAACCTTTGCTCAACAGTAAAATTGTTTTATAGTTTATCTTTGGGGTGGGAGGGGAAAATCTTTGTATCTTCTCCTGACCAGTGCCTTACTGTAAGGGGTGAGGGTTAATTACACAGGTACACTAAAAAAAATTTTTTTTAAACTGCCTCTAATGTTTCGATTGATTTTTACGTTTTTTGGTGCGCTGAATCCAAATCTGGTAACCAATTTGCTCCATCACGTACAGATTTTTTGCTACATTGGGTTAGCAGTTTGAGGTGAACGTTTCAGATTGAGTGCGATCGAGATAAAAGTTTCTTGGATGAATTCTTTATACTAATTGTTTAGTAGTTATTCAAATAAGAGTAAAGAAAATTGTAACAAGGCAGCACATAAGAATAGAGTAATGTCAACAAAATACACTGTGATGGTAGCAAAATTGTCTGCACTTAAAACAGCCACATACATGTGCACAAACATTGAGCATATAAGAGCGAGGTTAGACACAAAGCAAAGCAAAGAAATGTGCAAAAAATGTTGTACAGGTATGAATGTAAGAATAGAAAACGCAAACCGCACCATTGCAATACATGAAGACAAACACCCGATGGTGTGAAAATAAAATTCTAATAAATGAGATCCGACACTGTGGTAATAAATTCGGGCTGTGCCGCCGGGCCCCGGTCCCGCGGCCGGCCCAGTAACCGGGTTCCCGGGGCCCGACCGCATGGCAGGCCTGTTGCTGGGGGGGAGGTGGGGGAGTTCTGCCCCGGATTGCAGTGGGCGGGGCTTCCGCACTCGGGCTCCACACTGGAAGGTGGAGCCCGGTGATTGGACCGCGCGGGCGGTCAGGGGGCGGGGTCAGCGCGAGCAACGGGGGAGCGCCGGCTGGCGTTCTCCCTCTTCCTCGTTGCTCGCGCTGCCGGAAGGTTTTACCACCCACCCACCCGTTATTTAGGCGGGGGGGGGGGGAAATAGGGTGTTGCAGCTGGTGGGGGACTCATCGCTTAGGGCTGTGGCGGGGTGGCGAGCAGGTGCTCGCTGACCCGGCGGGGCATTTCAGCTTTATGCCGCTTTCCACAGGAGCGGCACTATTCTTTTCGTTGGGGGAGACGCCCCGGCTGGGGGTCTCTGCCCGGAAATTGGCAACCCTGGAGCCGGCCTTTGCTAATGACGGCAAGGCGGGCGGTAGGGGGAATCGGGGGGTGTGGATGATGCACCACTTTGCTAGAAATGGCTGGTGGGAGCGTCATCCGGAGGACGGGTGGGGGGGGGGGGTGTTTTGGTTATTGTTATGAAGGTTGATTTGGGCCCATGTTGGGTCGGTGTTTAATACCTTTAAATAAAAGCTGCGACCAAGCAATTGCACCACTCCCTGATGTCTGCTTGTCTTTGTCAAAGGTTCAAGGGGTGGTGGGAGGTGAGAGGGGTTATGGGGGGTGGGGGAAGGGGTGGTGGTGGCATGACGGGTCGGGGCATCCGGATACCTCGGTTACTAGCAAATTTTTATTTCAAAGTTTAGTAAAAACACGATATTTGTCAACACAGTTTAGATTTTAAAGTCATTCTTGGGTCAATCAATCTCCTGGTGGGCCCGTTTCTTCTTCCCCCGAATGCTTCTCTTGGTGCGCTGCTTGGCGTATTTTTCATCTGGGGTTTCCCGCAGCAGCAACCAGCAGAAATCAGCCATCATAGTGGTGTTCCATCTTCCTTGGTACCTTCTCTCTGCGTCCTTGATGTCCTGGTGAAACCTTTCACCTTGTTCTTCACTGTACGCCCCCAAGTTTTCGGGAAAGTAGTTCACATGGGAGTGCAAGAAATGGACTTTCAGGCTCATGTTACAGCCTTGTTCTTTGAAGGCATTGAGCATCCTGGCAACAATATCCTTATAGTTCTCATCCCGCCTGTTCCCCAAGAATTTGAGAACAACATCCTTGAAGGAATCCCAGGCTTCTTTTTCCTTCTCAGACATCGTTTCAGCGAATGCTCCATCTGAAATGAGTTTCCTTATATCAGGGCCAACAAACACTCCTTCCTTTAGCTTTGCTTCAGAAAGTCGGGGGAACTTTGAGCAAAGGTACCGAAAGCACTCACCATCTTTTGGAAGGGACTTGATGAATTGCTTAATGAGACCCAACTTAATGTGGAGAGGTGGTAATAGAATTTTATCACGAGGTACCAAGCTCTCATGAAGAACATTTTTCTCACCGGGTCTCAAATACTCCCGAATTGGCCAGTCTTTTTTCCCCCAGTGTAGGTCGCGGGCCCGGCTATCCCACAAGCAAAGGAAGCAGGGATATTTGGTGAAACCAGATTGCTGCCCTAATAGCATGGATAGAATTTTAAAGTCTCCACAAATCATCCACTTATGCTCATCATAACGAATCTTCTGAAGAATCAGGGCCAAATTCTCATATTTTTCTTGGAGAATAACAGAGTGAGCAATAGGAACTGAAGCGAATGTGTTGCCATTATGAAGAAGAACACCTTTTATGCTGTCTTTTGACGAATCAATGAACAGCCGCCATTCAGCAGGATCATACTTGAGTTTAAACTTTTCCATCACTCCGTATATATCGTTGCAAAATACCAAATCTTCCTCTTTGCTGAAATACTTCAAAAATTGTGTCTCGCCGTTGCGGTACCAATAAAAAGTTGTTCCTGGTGACAATAGATTTTTCTGTTTAAGCCGAGAACCTAGCAGTTGGGCAGCATCTTTTGGGAGTCCGAAATCCCGGACTAAATCATTCAATTCAGCTTGAGAGAAAAGTTCAGGTTTCGGATCTGGTTCAGTTTCAAACTCGGAAGTACTGGACTCATCGGGAAAAGCTATCTGATGAGTCTCATCATGATCAGAACCGTCCACACAAATATGATCCAAAGATTTTGGTGGTTCAGGCACAGGTACTTCGTTGCTATGAGGCATAGGCCTAATTGCTGAGGGAAGGTTGGGGTAACTTATTACGTTCTTATTTTTTAAGTTGTATCCCTTCACAATGCAAGAGCAAAAATAGCAGTCACTGCTGTGGTCTCTTTGTTCACGCCACATCATAGGTATTCCGAAACAAAATGCTTGTTTTTTACCTTTCATCCATAAGCGTAGATCTTCCTCACATGTCTTGCACACTTTGTGAGTAGCCCACGGTTTGTCTTGATCGCCTAACTTCAAACCGAAATAGGCGAAATATACTTTTTTAATAAATGCAGAAATGTTCCTCTGCCGCTTTTTCATGGTATATTCCCCACAAATAAAACAAAAACTGTCCGGAGAGTTGACGCAACCTCTGGCTCTGTGAGCCATCACAAATACACAGCACTGCAAACTACAACTGTAGTGAACCACTTCGGAATAAAGCTGGATTACGACTGAGCAAACAAAAGGTAATAATGAACTTGCAAGAAACTGAAATTTGACAGGAACGTTCATGTCGCAACCACCGTGTATGAGCGAGCGAACGAGGCGAGGCGAACAGGAAAGAACATGCGCCAGCGCGAGTACTGGATTTAGCCACCCACCTCCCAATTGTCCTATTAATGTATAAAATGAATACAAAACACTCTAAAATATCATGAGGGAGTGTTTCTAGTTAGTTAACCATTACAACCTCTATTTTGGGCCAAGAAAATAAACTGCAGTTGGCTAAAAAGAAATTATGTGAACATTCCTTATATGGGTAAGAAATCTAATTTTGCAAGAAAACGTGACGTGATGGAACATTTTGGCTATTTTTCCTGGATTCAGCACCCCAAAATCTATAGGAATCAGTTGCAAAACTGGAGGCAGTTTTTTGGTAGTGTACCTGTGTTATTTGGGGGCTAGCAAAGACATTAGCAATTATTTTCTTATCCTTAAGCTTCATAAGCAAACAAAAATATAGCATTTTTCCTCTTTCAAATATGTGAACATGCCATGTCATCTCCTTTTCTCGTATATATTTCAGTTGTGAACTGTTATACTTCAATAGATAAAAAATGTAAAAATCAGGCATTCCAGATAGCCTTATTTTTCATTCCTCACAATGACACGATACTTGATGAGGTTTTTAAAGTATCTAAAATGAAGCCTTGAACTCTTCTGGGACCGTACCATCATGACCTTCAGATGTGTTGTGGAAATCTCAGAACAGTGCGCTGACTCCAAGCAAGCATTCGTTTCCATACATTATTCCCATAAGGAGAATTCATGGAAGTGCCAAGAATAACGCGAGCATTTTAAACTGATATGGGAGAGTTTGCAGGAAACAGATGAGAACCTGTTTCTCAGAGCAATTGTGTACTGTGCATGACAAATGATAAGTCTAGCATGTCAGTGTAAAAGTATTTATGGAAAACGTTTATTTCAAAGCAAGAACTGATTAGCTTGTTGGATTACCAGGCTCCCTGGAGGAAATTCTTCTCAATAGATATGCCTGGTTATTAGAGCACATAAGAAGTAATTAAACAAGAGCTCAGACTGTTGTCATTTCCAACAGAAAACCCATTTGTCAGAATTCTTAGAGAATGTCTTGGCCAAAACCCTGTTAGATATCTTACTGGCTGAAACAGCTGACACACTCTTTTCACTGTAAACCAAAATGCTTCTGTATAAAGCTAAAATGAGCCATATTTTCCTTTGATTAGATAATAGGGAAATGTTGCTCAGTTCCTAACAAATCTAAAGCCCTCTTCCCTACACCATCCATGCATTGAGACTCAAGCCTATCCTGCTTAAATCAGGATTTTAGATTTATCACTCACCTCTTCTAAGTCTGAGCTCAAGGTAAGTCAAATTTGGGTATATGAGTTATTTCTCTGCCCAAATAGGCTCCCCTGGGGTCCTGTGTATGGAATCAGGAACATATCTGAGAATGCTAGCATGGAAGTTTTATATTTTAACTTTCTTCCTGCACTCTCCTATGCCGTTGATACCTACATTTTTTATTTATTTATTTGCAAGACTTGATATACCGCCCAAACCAGGGTATCAGAGCGATGTACAGAAAAAAAAGGCAGGCTGCCGGAAAATTAAAGGAAGAAAAGAACGCCATTCAATTGACAGAAAAGCAATAGAGAGACACAGATAGAAAGATAGAGAAAGACAGGGAGGCATGGCTACATAGACAGAACACTAAGGGGGAGGGGGGAGGGAGGGGGGGAGGAGGTATATGGTACTGGGACTGTTACAATTGTCACGGGGGCGCCGGGAGATCAAAAGCCTGGGAGAAGAGATGGGTTTTGAGAAGACCTTTGAAATGTGGAAACGGAGAATCAGTGCGGAGTGGGTGAGGAAGGGAGTTCCATAGAGCAGGACCCAGAAAAAAGAAGGCGGTATCTCCCCAATACTGTCTAAAATCCTTTTCAGGTAACACATGAGGTCTACCACCTTTGCACCAGACAGAAGAGTTACTAATTGATCCTCTTGTCCACCAGTCACCCAGCTATCTACATTCCTAATGATCAAACACCAACTACAATGGAGAGACATCTCGGTGCAAGAGGATATTATATCATCTGTAGGGCACATATAACGGCTTAGCCGCCGGGCCCCGGTCCCGCGGCTGCCTGATAACCGGGTTCCCGGGGCCCGGTCACGAGGCAGCCTCCTTCTCGGGGGTAGAGGTGGGGGGGTGCAGTTGGGCTCATGCTGGGCCCCCTGCGCGCGCATGGCAGCCCAGTGATTGGCTGTGCGGGTGCTCGCCGGGGGCGGGGCAACGCGAGCAAGGAGGGATCGCCGGTTGGCGATCTCCCTCTTCCTCCTTGCTCGCGGCTGGAGAAAGGTTGGTGCCGGGGGTCGCTTTAGCCTGGGGTGGGTTTCGGCCTTTTGGGGCCTCGTTCCGGGCTGTTTGGGGCCGCGGGTCCTCGGGTCATCGTCGCCCTCAGGCTGGGCTCCCATTCCGGCCGCGTGGCACAAAAAAAAAAAAATAAATAAATAATTGGTTGGGCGCACGCGTGCGGCCTGGCTCCCGAGCACGTGGGAGCTCGTTTGCCGGCATTGCCTGGGTGCGGGCACGGGCCCGCGTTCCCCTAGCAGGGGAAGCTTGTGGTTCCTCCTCGTCTCCGGGGGCTCACCAGCTCACAAATTTAAACCAACAAAAAAAATAAATAATAATAAATACAATACTAAAAAGGACAACGACGGGCAGCAACCCTTTCACAGGCTCCCAATCCACCTCCGGGCTCGGGCCTTGTCCAGAGGGCCTAGGCTGCTGCGGGCCACTTGGACTGGGCCTGCACTTATGGCCCCACAGCTCCCAGCATGGGGGGCGGCCAAAGGACCGTGGGGCGGGGCGCGGGGTCGGGGGGCTGCGCGGCGTGGGCCTCTGCCCGCTGCCCGCGGTAGGGCAGTGCCCTCGGCTGCCTCTGCATCCAGTGCCCGGGCCAGGTCCCGGCGGGGTCGTGGGCGCGGCGGGGGGGGGGCTTCTCGGGGGAGCGGGCCCAGCAGTGGGTTCACGGCACCCCTGCCTGTGGAGGTGGGCGCCTCCGAGGGCGCTCTGCTGCCTACGGCGGGCGTCCCGGGTGGGGTTTCTGCGTTGGCACTGCTCGGGGGGTCGGCGGAGCAGAGCGGCTCGGTCGGTACGGGGCCGGGGTCCCCTCTGGGCCCGGTGCCTGACCCGCCCTCTGGGGCGGGGGGGGCTGGCGTTCGGTCTCATCCCCTCCCCGGATAGGGGTGGGGCCGGGGCCTGCTCCCTCTTCCCTGGGTTCCCCTCTCCCGCCGGGGTTCTTCGGTTCGTCGGGCCCGTGGGCGTACAGGGTGGTCCCGTGGGGGGGTTTGGGCCCCTGGGGGGGTGGCTGGGGTGGTTGGCTTGGGGGGGGACGAGGTCTGATGGGGGGGTCCACGGCATGGGCGGCGGGGGGGTTAGGGCCTTCGGCCTGCGCCTGGGGGGGCGGGCCCTCCACAGTTCTCAGTACTCCTGGGGCCCCGGCTGCTGGTTTTTCTTCTTTCTCTTCACAGGTCCCGGGGGGTTCGACGCTGGCCACTGACATGGCTGCTTCCGACGGATCGGCGAGAACGGGCCCTTCGGGTTCCCCGGCGGCGCTGGCTGTCCCGGTCGCTGGCACGTCCACCGGTGGAGCTCCGGTCGCCGCCCCCGGGGGCGCTGGTGAGTATACTGTCGGGGCAGGGGGTGTGCTTAGTGACTCCGTTCCGGGTCCTGAGGGGGGGGCAGGGCGAAAGGGAGGCGTAAGCGGGCTCGTCGCTGTCGGAGAGCGTCCTTGTCCTCGTCTTCCTCGTCGTCATCCTCGGGCACTTCGCACACTTCGGTTTCGGTGGGGGCGGAGGGGGGGGCCGTGGGCGGGTCCTCGGTTATACGCTGTGCCGAGCTGTGGGAGTCGGTACCGCAGAAGTTGCGCCGGCGGATCAAGCGGCGTAGATACCTTGACATCTTCCGTTTGCTCGACAGCCGCAAGCGCTCCGGTGAGAGCCGTAAGAAGCGCAAGGAGGACGAGAAGGCGGGTCGGGTGCGCAAGGTCTCCCGCAACACCCTCAACTGGACCCGCGCATTTCTGCGCCTGACGAGTGTCTGGGGGCATTACTTCCCGGACCAGTATGGGGCTTTACTGGCCTATGCCGACAACATATTGGCGGCGTCCCAGGCCCACGACGGGTGGGCCTGGTTGAATTACGATGAGGAGTTCCGTGATCAGATGGAGGAGAACAGTCTCTTGCAGTGGGGTACCAAGGACATCAACCTGTGGTTGACCCAGATGTCTGCGAAGGGGCGGGGGGGAGGAGCCAGTGGGGGAGGCGGCAAGACGGGCGCAGCTCCGCCGCTCGCTGGGAGTCAGTCCTTTCGTGCGCCTGGTGCGGCTTTGCCTCAGCAAAAGGCGGGGGTCCTCGGTGGGGATGTCTGCTGGCGCTTCAATAAGGCGTCCTGCCCCTTCCCGGACTGCAAATTTAAGCATGCTTGCTCCTTGTGTGGGGGAGCGCACGCGGCCGCGAAGTGCAGCCGTAAGGGGGTCGCGGGGTCCCCTGCGGGGGGGAAGTGAGGCGGCGGCGGTCCTGGCGCGTACCCCCGTACGGGTCGCGGCGATGCGCCTGTGGTTGCTTGAGTACGGGCGTTCCCACAGGGGTAGGGCGGCTGGGCTGATCTTAGGGGGTTTACATGGGGTTTTCGCATTCCCGTGCGAGGTGCGTCCGCGCGGGGCGGGACTCGTAACGCCACCTCCGCTCGGCTACACGGGGATTTCGTACGGCGCAAAATCACTGAGGAGTGCGTGCTTGGCCGCGTGGCGGGCCCCTTTTTGGAGCCCCCCTTTTCCCCGTTTATGGTTTCGCCGTTGGGGGTGGTCCCCAAGAAGGAGCCGGGCAAGTTTCAGTTGATACACAACCTTTCTTGCCCTCCGGGTGGATCTGTCAATGACCGCTTCCCCCGTGAGCTCTGCACGGTGCACTACTCTTCTTTTGACGCCGCTGTCTCCCTAGTCCGGCAGTGCGGGCCAGGGGCTCTCCTGGCCAAGGTGGACATCGAATCGGCTTTCCGCCTGTTGCCGGTCCATCCCTCGGCTTTCCCGTTGCTCGGCTTCTGCTTCGATGCACGGTACTATTTTGATAAGTGCATGCCCATGGGTTGTGCGATCTCTTGCGCCTACTTTGAGGCCTTCAGTACCTTCTTACACTGGGTTGTGGAGCGGCAGTCGGGATTCTCCAGCGTTGTGCACTATCTGGACGATTTTCTCTTCGTGGGTCCCGAGGGTGCCTCGACGTGTCCCGCGCTATTGAGCACCTTCCTGCGCGTGGCGGCCACCTTCGGCATTCCGGTAGCGGCCGACAAGACGGTGGGGCCGGTTTCTTGCCTCACCTTTCTCGGCATTGAGATCGACACGGTGGCTATGGTTGTCCGCCTGCCGGCACCGAAGGTTCAGTGCCTCCGCGAGCTGGTGGCCTCGGTCTGCTCTGCTTCCAAGATTTCCCTTCGTGTCTTGCAGTCGTTGGTCGGGCACCTCAATTTCGCTTGCCGTGTCCTTCCTATGGGACGCCCCTTTTCGAGGCGCCTATTCTTGTCCATGGCGGGGCTCCGGCGCCCGCATCACCGGATTAGGGTTTCCTTTGGGATGCGGGAGGATCTGCGGGTCTGGGATGCGTTCCTGGCTGGATTTAACGGGTGTGCTGTCCTTCAGTCGCCTGAGATATCGAATCTCAACATGCAGTTGTACACCGACGCTGCGGGCGGTTCTGGTTTCGGGGCCTTTTGTCACGGTGCCTGGTGTGCGGAGCCTTGGCCGGCCGATTGGGTGCGCTCCGGTTTGACGCGGAATATCACTTTCTTGGAGCTATTCCCTATCGTGGTTTCTCTGTGGGTCTGGCCGGACAGGCTGCGTGATCGGCGTGTCGTCTTCTGGTGTGATAACGCCGCGGTCGTGGAGGTCCTGAATCAGCATGCTCCTCGGTGCCCCCGGGTGGCTTCCTTGATGAGGGTGTTTGTCCTGGCCTGCTTGCGACTGAATGTCTCCGCTCGGGCTCGGCACGTGCCGGGCTCCCAGAATGCCATCGCTGACGCTTTATCACGCTTTCAGTGGGCGCAGTTCCGGCGGCTGGCTCCTGGGGCGGACGAGATCCCCTCACGGGTCCCGGAGCATCTTTGGACGATTGGGACCCCGACCTAATGGTCCTGCTGGCGGCATCGGTGGCTCGCAGTACCTGGATTTCTTATCGACGGGGCTACTCGCAGGTGAGTGCGTTTCTGAGCGCACGGGGCTGGTCGGGCGGGCCGGTGTCCGAGGGCGCGGTCGGCCGTTTTGTGCTGTGGGCGAAGGAGGAGGGGTGGGCCCGGTCGGCGGTCTCTGGGGCACTTGCGGGCTTCTCCTTCTTTTCCAAAGCGGCCGGTTGGGGGAATCCGCGCGTCTCCTTCTTAGTCGGGCGGTTGCTCGCGGGGTGGGCCCGCGCGCAGCCGGGGCCGCAGGACTGGCGCCTCCCGGTAACGCATGAGCTCCTGCTGCAGATCTGCGAGGTTTTGCCGCGGGTGGCCGCCTCGGGTTTCGAGGCGGTACTGTTTCATGCGCTGTTTACCTCGGCTTTTTTCGGTGCCTTCCGTGTCTCCGAGCTGGTCCCTCGGTCGGCGAAGCTGGGGGTTTGCGGGGGGCTGGCGGTGGGGCACGTCCGGTTGGATTCCGCGCGTGTACAGATTTTCCTGTCACGGTCCAAGATGGACCAGTCGGGGAGAGGGGGTTGGGTCTTGCTGCGCGCCATCCCTCCCTTGCTTTCCTGTCCGGTTCGGGCTCTGCACACGTATGTGCGGCAGAGGCCGGCGGCGCGCGGTCAGTTTTTCATTCATGCGGACGGCAAGCTGGTGACGCAGTTCCAGTTCACGGCTGTGCTGCGCCTGGCCCTCCGTGCCTTGGGCCATCCCGAGTGGTGTTACGCTTCGCACTCCTTTCGGATAGGGGCAGCGACCAGCGCGGCGGCTGCGGGATTGGACCCGCGTGTAATTCAGCGCATCGGCCGTTGGCGATCCAGTGCTTACGCTGGGTACATTCGCCGGGCGGCGGACAGCGGTGCGGCATAGCGGGGTGCTGTGCCGCGGAGGTTGGCTGCCCCTGCGGTCGGGGGGGGGGCGGTGGGTATTAATCTTTTGCTTCCTGTTGCAGAATTGTGTGCTGGTGGCAGTTCGCTCTTTCTGCTTTCAGATGGCGTGGCTCCTGGTGTCTGGTGGATTGTCGGGCACTCCTTTGTCTACTGGGCGGAGCGTCGCGCGGCGGTTCGGCCGCTGGGCGCTCATCTGGGCCTCGCCGGGGCCGGCGTGCGGCTGTGCTGGATGGGCCGCCGAGGCATGCACTGGGATCAGCTTCTCGATTATGTTCGAGTGGAACTGGGACGGCGGCAGCGGCCAGTCGGGCTACTGTTACATCTTGGGGGCAATGACATTGCCGGTTGGCCTTGCCGGCAACTCATCGGGACTATTCAGGGCGACATTGCCCTGTTGCGAGGCGTTCTCCCGGGGGTGGCCATTATCTGGTCAGACGTTATACCCCGCCCGGCTTGTTGGGCCCAGCGGCGTTGGTCGAGAGGTTTGTGTAAGATCAACCGCCAGATTGGGTGCTGGGTGCAGCAGACGGGCGGGATCCAGGTTCGGCACCCCTGGGCAGACGTTTCTTGCACCGGCTTGTACCGGCTTGATGGGGTTCACCTTGCCCCGGTGGGGCAGGACCTCCTATTAAACGATTGGCAGGAGGCGCTCGAGTCATGGTGCAGGTCGCAGCTTTTGGTGGGGGGGCGGCGCTAGGATAGCGTGCTACCTAGCGCCGGTGGTGGGGTGGCGAGCTGGTGCTCGCGGACCCGGTGGCTCATTTCAGCTGGAGGCCACTTTCCATGTGAGCGGCGCGGCTATTCTGGTTGGGGGAGACGGCCCGGCTGGGGTCTCTACCCGGAAATGGCAACCCCTTCAGCTGGCCTTTGCTATCATGGCGAGGCGGGCGCGAAGGGGTAAGGGGGGGGTGGGTTGGATGGTGCTCCACTTTGCTTTAACGGCTGGTGGGGGGCATCATCCGGATGACGGGTGGGGGGGGGCATTCACCTGTGATGTTTTGGTTTGCGGAGTTGGCCCATGTTGGGCCGGTGTTCTTACTGTTAATAAAAGCTGCGACCAGCATTTGCACCAATGCCCGACGTCTGTGTGCTTTGTCAATGGTTAAGGGGGGGGGGTGTTGATGTGGCGGGTGTTGGAGGGGGGGGAGGGGGGGTTTGGCCCATGCCGAGTAGGGCATCCGGATACCTCGGTTACCAAGTTACAGAATCACATCCTGCAATGCTAAGATGATGCTCTTCTTCATGCTGCCTTTGCTGCTCCTGGGTTTGCCATTCCAGCATCGTGAGAGATTGGGCTCATTCTCCAAGAGCCAGGAGCTCTTTACATTGAGTGCACACTTACAACCTTTCATGAATTGGTAGTTAGTAATACACATGGAAGTTTATTCCAAAGATTAGACAGCCCTCATGTCAGTACTGGACTGCTATCTGCATTGTAATGTTGTTGAACTGTTTGTTATTTAAAGTTGCTAGTGGAGTAGGGATGCTTAAATTAATATAAAGTCTTTCAAATGTGTTTAGTGTATTTTGTTTCTTTGTCAATTATTACAATTAATCTATTGATAGGGTCGAGGTTACTCACTTGTTGTTGAAAACCCCTAATTGACTGTTGTGAAAACATTTCTCTGCTGTCTTCTTAATTGGGGTAACAGCCTATAGATCAAAGAATGTGTCTGAAGTGGGTGGAAGTAGGGAAAGGAATCAAACGCAGACCAAGACTTTTAATATAAGCTCCCTTCTAGCTTTTCAGCACACACAAAATGTCTTCATAATCTCGCTTTTCCCTAGACATAGGTCTATATTTAAACCCCATGGCCAGCATTTAAATATTTCATGTATATTCAATGCTGCTGCTACCTGTAGAAGTGGGAGCACAGACTCTAAGTACAGAGCAGTGACTGCTGCTACTATGGGGGCAATTTTATGCAAAACTGGCTAGATTTATGCATGAACATAGCACATAAGTCTAGGCATTTTTATTTACAGGCATTTACTTGCATATCTGATGCTGTCACTGTTCTGAAAGTACACACCTGAGGCCAATCACATGTAGAACATAAGATATGCCATACAGGGTCAGATCAAGGTCCATCAAGCCCAGTATCCTGTTTCCAACAGTTGCCAATCCAGGTCACAAGTACAGGGGCAGAGTTTGGGTGGATTGTAGGCAGAGCACACAAGTACATGCATAAAGTATAAGATGCTATGATTTATGCCTGCTGCGTACAAATACCGGTATAGGCATTTACACTTGCTGGAGGGTTGCTATACATGCCCACGTGTTAAATTAATGCAGTTTTGGCCACTTATGCCCCTATTTTATACAGTAAACTACGTGCGTACTTTGCTTTATAAAATAGGTTTGAAACATGCATAAAAACGCACATTAATCTAGGCGCACCTTACAAAATTACCCTCCACATGGATAGCGGCAATATTCAGCTGCTATTCATGTAGCTGAGTAGTTGAAGTTAGGACATCTTTTTTGTCGTCCTAACTTAAACCACTCAGCTGAATATGGCCACTATCCATAGAGTTGGGCAGAACACCCTTGCTTCACACTCACTCTGCCTTGGCACCATACAGATAGCACTGGGGAAGTCAGCGACAATATCTGCATAGCGCTACTGAATATTGACAGACAACAGATTTATACATTTAGGAGCCTCTCTATTAGATCGCATTACCTGCTACTGTGGGGCTAGCATGAAAATACCCCCTCTGTGGTAGCAGCTATCACAGGGAAAGTGCAGACATCATAAGAGCATTTCTGCGATGTCTGCAGTTTCCGCGATAACTACTGGTGAAGGCCGGTTTAGAGTGAAGAGTGGGCTGTGCATCGGCAGGCCTGCTGGGCGCAGCTACTATGGACGATTGCCTTTCGCAGTAGCTGCTCTGATTTGCAGGCTTTAGATACAGCTACCATCACATGAATGGGTGTTGATAGTGGCAGCCACGAACCTGTCCCCAGAAAAGCCAGCATTTCCTCTGTGGTATCTGCAGGGAAAACACAGGTAGCACCCCTTTCAGATATCACGGGTCTTTTGCAGCTAATGTAGTGCTTTTGTTGCTATTGCCCCATGTTAGCTGCAAAAGGCTAACACTGTTTAGTAGACCGACCTCTTAGAGATTAATTTTATAAACTATTTTCATGTGAAAATGATGTTTTATGCACGTAAATGGGCTCTTATAAATTTCTGCCACACCTAAAATTATGCACAGGGCAAGCTGGCGTGTATTTGTATAGTAGGTATGCACAAGGGCAGAGTCTGGGAGGATCATGGGTGGAGTCACAATTTAAATGTATATTTTCATAAAATGTGCATATATACGTGTACATTTAAGCCTCCCTCAAGCAGGTGTGATGTTTGAGTCTTAAATCTTGACATGATTTCTGCAGGATTTGTGCTAGTATTTTTTAACAAAATGGAATGGGCCCAATTCTGTCCCGGACGTAGATTTCCTTAACTGTTAAAATTGTGATTCTGGGCTTGAGTAGGTTGGGCAGCTATTCAAAGATGAGTATTTACTATTGTTTCCTGTTTTACAAGAGGAATATGAACTTCCAGTGGCTCATGCTTTCTACTATGCATAGTTGATGCACTGGATGGGGCATCATGACACTAAAAGACAAGTGAGTAGGACAACTATTGCTTTGGCATCTCGGTGTGAGGACATGAGATCCACTACAGAATTGATCTCCGCCTTATATAGATACCAACAAGCTCAGGATTTTACAATGGGCTGGCATTGGAAGAGTGAGTTGGGTGTGAGTTACAATGAAGAACAGTGGGGGCAAATTGAGAAGGTTTTAAATAAAAGCTCTGTGACTGCCAATGTGCAGATATATAACTATAAGATTCTGTATGGGTGGTATATGACACCTACATGACTAGCCAGGGCTTTCCTGGGTTCATCCACCATGTGTTAGCAAAAATGCGGGCAAGTAGGAACAATGGCATATATCTGGTAAACCCTTGGATTTGGGGGTATTGGAGGGGTATGCAATATAAAACCCACAGGTTAATAGGACTGGAAGTGCCTTAGGATCCAGAGATCTTCTTGTTGAATATGCGAGTGCTGAAAACAAGGGTTCCACAGCAAAGATTGGTTAAACATTGTATGAATGCTGCAAAACGGAACCTAGCGGAAACATGTAAGCAGGTAGTCTCCCCCCCCCCCCCCCTTGCACGCCCGATGGCTGCTTCAGATGTGGGATATATATAGTATGCAGAGCATGATGACAAAGAGTAAATTACCTATGGAACGTTTTGAACAAATATGGGAGCCTTTTGAGAAGATGTATCTTCCTAGTGACAAAGACTAATTGCAGGTCTTGTAAGGGATGATGTGGGGTGAGACTCCTGGGCAAGTGTTTTGATGTGGCAGATTGGTAGGGTGGGAAGGGGAGAGTGGTTGGGGGTTGAAGGGGGTCTGGGTTTTATTGATATTAATAGATTTTGTTTGGGGGAAAAAACACAAATTGTAAACAAAGATAAGGCTTGTTTGATATTTGTGGACAATTTCAAAGTACTGGACTCTTGCATATATTAATGTTTTATGGTATGGATGCATAAGGTGTCCAAAATTTTGGGTTTTTTTTACAATAAAGCCTTTGAAAATTAAAAAAAAAATTGTGATACTTTATAATTTGGCTTGATAAAGCTGTAAAACTATATAATATATGGGCAATTCTGAATATCCCACTGTGGTGCAAGGCATATATATATTTGTGTACTTTGTACAAGTTACACCTGTTTAACATGACAACATATATTGCAGTTGCTATTTGTGGAGGCATTCAGTCAGGTGTATCCATTATTGTACTTTTATATTTGATGTAAACTACTTTGGAATCTTGCTTGTTTACTCTCCCAACCTAAGCAAATCTCTGGGAATGCTTCTTTTTAACCAACTAAAAGTCTGACACTGTTAAAGTTCACACATATCTCTAGTTATTCAAGGGGAAGAATCTTTACCCAGCACAATCTGCTTGGGTAAATATGTATTTATTTTGATAAATTGCCCTGAAATGTACCATCTGTTTGATCCATTTTCAAAAACCTGCTGTGTGGATACTATAAACGGGTAATTTTACCTACCGGTAGTTGTTGTTGTTGTTGTTAAGTGCTGTCGAGTCTATGTCGACTCATGGCGACCCTTACCTTTAGTTAAAATTTTTGCCAAACCTTAACAGCTGAGTTTTCAGCTAAAAATATAGCCAGACAAAAGGTGCCTAATTAGCTTTATGCCTGCAATTACTTTTGCTCAAAGGTACAATAGTAACTTAAATAACTGTCAGTAAAAGTCAGCACTAACTGGTTCAATTCAATATTCATTGAGTCATGCATTGCCTATTTAGCTGGTTGAATTTAGTCAATCGGCAGGGAAAGATTTAGCTGGTTGGGTTTAACCAGTTACTCATGAAGTCAGCCAGTGAAGTGTTTTGACAATCCAGTCCGGTATGTTCAATTTTTTTTAATGTGATATAGAATTGTGTTTTCTGGTGCAGGCCTCTGTAACTTTTTATTTTAAAGTTCAGGTGTTCAAAGGAAAAATAGCAGGAAACCTATTTCCATGTTCCTGCCTGATAATAAAAGCATATAAAATGTGAATCAAATAAATAATAACACTAAAGGCATATAGAAGGCCAATTTTTTTTGGACAACATAAAACAATTTCCAGATTTTAATATAGTTATATTTTTTACTAACCCAGTTCCAAAATAATTGGATTGTCTCAGAACCATGACAAATCTCCAAAATCATTTTGGTGCCAAAACCAAAACCACGAGGCTTTGGCTCATCTCTAATTGCTATTGTGCCTGCTTCATCAACAAAAGATCAAAACAAAGGTTAAGAAAGAATATCGCATTTTCCCTGTGGTATACTGACACTACCTAACATGTAGGGCGTCTTTTACTAAAGGTTATTAGGGTGTTGCACCTAATGTGCCAAAAGCACCAAAACTAAATTAGGTGCAACACCATTCCGTTACCTATCAGGGCTGTTGAAAGCATTTCCCCGGCAGTCATAACAAAGCACTTTCCCCTAACAAAGGGGTTCACCTAAAGGCATATTAGGTGGCTTTAGGTGAAACCACGGTAATGCAATTGGTGTGCAGTCTGAACCCAGCACTAACTGCTCTGAGGTCACCTCACTCACTTTCTGCCCCTAACCAGTCCACTTGCAGCCCTAACATGGGTTGTCCTGCATTATCATGGACCCACGCTAGCTGGCAACACGTGTCCCAGTGCATCTTCAGCTAGTGTCCTTTGGTAAAAGACCCCATAGTGTATAGTCTGCTAACTGCAGTAGCTCTTCTCTTGTTACAATACTAACAGGGTAATTGTATAACAGAGTATATGCGAAAGTGCTTACAGAGACGCCTGTTGTTGTTAAGTGTCCTTCAGTTGGTGCCGACTCCTGGCGACCCTGTGGATAGTTCTCCCTATGCCCTGGGTTTTCTTAGCAAGGTGTGATTGGAAGTAGATTGCAGGCCTTTCTTCCATGCAGTAAGTCTACAGTGCCTGGTATTCCAAGGTGGTTTCCCAGCCCAGCACTAACCAGGCCCGAACCTAACTAGGCGCTATTTTATAATGGCAAATAGGCACCTACTTTTCTTTATAAAATACTATTGTATGATGCAGAAAACGCTCCTTGAATATGAGCACCATCACTTACACCTGCTCGCATACTTTACACATGTATGAATGTAGATTAAGGTATTTCATAATCTGCGCACATATATGTGAAATCTGCCTGCGCTTTGTCCAGACCATGCCCTCAGCTGCGCTTACCAGCAAATACGTGTCATTTGCATGCATATGTGGCTTTATACCCTTTCTAGCAGTTAGCCAATGCTTAGCCCTGGGACAAGCAGCATGGAATGAATATACATTTGGGATTCTGATAGGTACTTGAGACCTGGAATGGCCACTTTTAGAAACAGGATACTGGACTTGATGGACCCTTGGTCTGACCCAGTATGGCATATTTTATGTTCATATGTTATGTTCTTAATTAATAAAGTTACACAGGGACATATATTCAGTCACAAAGCAACCTAATCTTCCAAATTATAGAAACATAGAAACATGATGGCAAAAAAAAAACCCCATATGGTCTCCATTTTGTCCTTCCATAATGACTACTATAGTCCCTTTTTTTCTTTTTGAAATCTTCTCTGTTGGTCCCATGCTATCTTGAATTCAGATACTGTCCTGATCTCTACTGCCTCCACTAGAAGACTATTCCACGCATCTACCACACTTTACGTAAAGAAGTATTTCCCACATATTACTCCTGAGTCTATCATCTTTCACCTTTCACCTTCATGCTAGGCCCCTTCATTGCAGAGATTTCTTTCAATTGAAAGACGTTCTTCTCTTGTGCATTTATGTCACAGAGATATTTAAACATCTCTATCATATCTCCTCTATCCCGCCTTTCCTCCAAAGTATACATATTGAGATCTTTAAGATTGTCCCCATGTGCCTTATGACGAAGACCATGGACCATTTTGGAAGCCACTCTCTGCACCAACTCCATCCTATTTATATCTTTTTGAAGGTGTGGTCTCCAGAATTGCACACAATACTCCAAATGAGGTCTCACCAAAGACATGCAGAGGCACTATCACCCTTTTTTCTGCTGGACATTCTTCTCCCTATGCACTGAAGCATCCTTCTAGCTTTTGTCGTTGCCTTTTCTACCTGTTTAGACACTTTAAGATCATCAGAAACAATCACATCCAGGTCCCACTTTTCTTTCGTGGACAGAAATACTTCACTCTTTATTCTGCACTGCTCCCTTGGATTTTTGAAACCGAAATGCATGACCCTGCATTTTTTAGAATTAAATCTCAGCTGCCAAATTCTTGACTATTTTTCAAGCTTAGCGAAATCTCTCTTCATCTTATCTACTCCTTCCTGGGTGTCTACTCTAGTGTATATTTTGGTATTATCTGCAAAGAGGCAAATCTTACCATATATAGGGAGGAGTGCCTGGTGGTTCGGGCAAGTTACCTCAGGCCAGAGGGCCAGGGGTTTGAATCCTGTTAGAGGACAGCAACCTTGGGCCAGAAGGACTGGGGTTTCTAGTCCCACAGGTGCTCCCTGTGGCCTTGTGCAAGCCACTTAACCCTCTGTTGCCTCAGGTACAAAAACATAGATTATGATCCCCTTTGGGGGGGAACAAGGGAAATATATATACAGTACCTGAATGTACACTGCTTTTTCTTGTAGAATATAAAAGCCTAGTTAAATACAGGCACAAGGAGTGCTAGTGAGAATTGAAACCTGCCTCTTGGTTTCCAAGCCAGTGATTCTGGCCATTAGACTACTTCTCCTCTCTTATTTATTTTTATACTGCTTTATCATTTCAATCAAAGCAGTTTACATTGTAATTTAAACTTGGTTATGTACATTAAACAGGGACATTGATAACTTGGATTTTTCTGAAGCATAAGATCATAAGATCATAAGATCATAAGATATGCCATACTGGGTCAGACCAAGGTCCATCAAGCCCAGTATTCTGTTTCCAACAGTGGCCAATCTAGGTCATACGTACCTAGCAGTTTCCCCAAGGGACACAGGTTCCGCAATGCTCGTATTGGTTCAAGCATTGATATCCTGGGTCCCTTCTTAATAATGGTTTATGGACCTTTCCTCCAGGAACTTGTCCAAACCTTTTTTAAACCCAGCTACACTAACAGCCTTTACTACATCCTCCGGTAACAAATTCCAGAGTTTGATTACACGTTGAGTGAAAAAATATTTTCTTTTATTAGTCTTAAATAGTTTACCCTGTAGCTTCATTGCATGTCCCCTAGTCTTTCTATATTCTGATAAGGTAAACAATCGATCTACGTTTACCTGTTCCACTCCGTTCATTAATTTATAGACTTCTATCATATCTCCCCTCAGCCGTCTCTTTTCCAGGTTAAAGAGCCCCAACCTTTTTAGCCTTTCTTCATAGGAGTAGCCTTCCATCCCCTTTACCATTTTGGTGGCTCTTCTCTGAACCTTTTCTAAAATTGCTATATCCTTTTTAAGATATGGCGACCAGAATTGCACACAATATTCAAGGTGCGGTCTCACCATGGAACGATATAGAGGCATTATAATATCTTTTGTTTTATTTTCCATTCCTTTCCTTATCATACCTAGCATTCTATTTGCTCTCTTGGCCGCCGCTGTACACTGGGCCGAGGGTTTTAACATGGTATCCACAAGGACGCCTAAATCTTTTTCTTGGGTGGTGGTTCCTAATGTGGAACCTTGCATCGGAGGGTTAAGTGACTTGCCCAAGGCCACAAGGAGTGCTAGCATAAATTGAACTCTAGTCTTTTGGTTGTTAAGCCCGTGCTCTAACCATTAGGCTACTCCTCCACTCTACTCCACTTTGCTTTCCTGACTACTTTCCAAGCTTCTCTAAATTTTTCCAAACGTTGATGCTTGTATTCCTTTTTCTGTGATCTCTTGTATTTTATGAAGGCCACCCTCTTTTTCTTTACCTTTTCAGTTACTTCTCTTGAGATCCATGTTGTTGTTCTTGTTAAGTGCCGTTGAGTCAGTGTCGACTCATGGCGACCCTCTGGATAGTTGTCCTAAATTGTGTTCAGTCTTCAGTCAGGCGGCTCATTGTTGACAGACTGGTACCCAAAGCTGCTGTTATTGTATTGATCCATCTCATTGCTGGTCTTCCTCTTTTGCGTCGACCTTCTATCTTGCCAAGCATGATGTCTTTCTCTAATGATCTCTCTCTTCGCATGATGTGTCCAAAGTATGAAAGTCGAAGTCTTGTCATCTGAGCTTCTAAAGAAAGACCCATAGCAAACTCATTTTCTCTTTACATTTGTTTACTTTACTAATAAAAAAGTTTGTTGTCCTTAAAATATCCGCTTTCAGTTTTGCCCATTGCTTTTCTACATCCCCCAGTTGTTAATGACTCCTTCAGGTATTATCCCATATTGACAAAGTTAGTTTTCCTAAAGTCTAGGACCCTCACTTTTCAATGGACTTTATTAGCCCTAGTCTTAAAACTTAACCATATCATCTGGTGATCACTGGATGCAAGATGTTCTCCCATTATAACATTATTTATTTATTTATTTAAAAAATGTATTTATTTATTTAAAAGGACTTGGTATACCGCTTTCTCATGAAATCAAAGCGGTGGCACGGCAAACAATCAATGGATGTGTTGTCAGTAGCATGCAGTGGGTGATTTGTCACAGTGTGCTGTGTGAGTGAGTGTGGATGATTTTGATGTGAGGCTATATACATTGTGTTCTTATGATACATATTTACAGTTACGTATTTACAATGATGGCTATGTTAACTTAAATGGTTGGTTAAGACTCATTCTGTGAGGTCCTTGAAATGGTCTCTGAATAGTTCAGTTTTAAGCTGCTTTCTGAATTCTTTGATGTTGTTTGTTGCTCTGAGGTGGTCAGGGAGAGAGTTCCATATGGCGGGGACTGCTAAGGTGAAAGCTCTTTTTGATGTGGCTTGGTTTGTCCTGGTGTAGTCCTTTGGGGTTCTGATGTTGTTTGATGTTCCCTTTCTTCTTGGTCTTTTGCTTTCGTCAGCTGTTATGAGCTGTTGTAGGTTGTCTGCAGATAGGTTGTTTATTATTTTGAATGTGGTTAATAGAACTTTGTAACGGACTCGGGAGCTGATTGGTAGCCAATGGAGGTGGTATAGTATGGGTGTGATATGTTCGTGGCTTGTACTGTCTGTTATGAGTCTTACAGCAGTGTTTTGTGCTATTTGAAGTGGTTGTGTAGATTTTTTTGGGAGTCCTAGGTAGATGTGGTTGCCATAGTCCAGGGTGGGGGTGATGATGGCCTGACAGACTGTTCGAAAATGCTCAGGGGCAAGGATGGGTTTGAGTCGTCTGATTGTCCTCATCTTGATGTAGGCGCTTCTAGTGGTCTTCGCAATGTGGGATTGAAGGTTGAGCTCCCTGTCAAGAGTTATTCCCAGGTATTTTATTTCTTGTTTTATTGGGATGGTAGCATTGTTTAGGGTGATGGAGGGCATGGGTGTGAATGTTTTGTCTCTTGTTATGATCAGCGCTTCGGTTTTGTTATAGTTTATTGCTAAATTGTTTTCTTGCATCCAGGTTGTCATCTTTTCAAAGAAGTTGGCTATGTTGTTGTAGTCCGGCTTGCTTAGATTGGTTGGTGTAAATATCATTATGTCATCTGCATATATGGTGTATTGTATATTGAAGTTTCTGATGATTGTGCAGATGGGTTGTATGTAGAGGTTGAAGAGCAGGGCTGAGAGAGATGAACCTTGTGGGACACCCTGTGTGACGCTGATGGGTTGAGAGGTCTTTGATCCACATCTAACCTGGAGCTGATCCACATCTAACCTGGAGCTAGAAACACTTAGAAACACTTTCCCCATTGGTAAGCACCAGGTCCAGTATGGCCCCTTCACGTGTGGGTTTAATTAGCAATTGCCAGAATAGATCTTCCTGTAGAAAATCTAGAATCCCTTTATTTTTAGATAACACCGCAGCAGGGATGTGCCAATCCACATCCTTTCATGGCAATACTGTGAATGTCTTAATTAAATCTCTGTCCACTTCTGCCTGTGAAGGAGATCTGTATATCACACTAAAGCAAATGGATCCCCCATTCCCTCTTTCTAGATTAACCCACAGTGCCTCCTCCTTCCCTTGTAAGCCCTGTAATTCTGTAGCTTTAATATAATTTATAAAAATAGTGCCACTCCTCCCCTTCTTCCTACCCTGTCCTTTCTGATAAAGTATAGCCCGGTATAATTGCATCTCAGTCATGGTTGTCCATGAACCATGTCTCCATAACTGCCACTAAATTTAAGTCAACCTCTTCTATTAAAACCTCAATATCTGGGATCTTAGGTATTAAATGTTTCACTAACCTGAGGGCTTCTAATTACCCATCCCCAATGAATCTAGTTTAAAGCCCTTTTTAGTAGGTTAGTCAATCTGCTGCAGAAGACACTTTCACTCTTCTTGGATAGGTATACAGTACACCATCTCTGGTCAGCAGCCCTTGGAAAATAATTCCATGGTTCAGGAAACCTAACGCTCTCAATGACACCATTCTTGCACCCATACATTCATCTCCAGGATGCGAGCTTCTCTCCCTTGGTCTGTACCCTCAACAGGGAGGATTGAAGAGAACACCACCTGTGCACCTATCTGCTTCACCCTCTGTCCCAGATCTATGAAGTCACTCTTGATACACTCGGAGAGATATGTAGCCATATCATTTGTGCTTTACTTCTTGATGAAACGCTCCAATTATATCCTTTAGATCGTGATATTAGTTAATTTCAATCATCAATCCTCTTAATATTTAACAACTATTCTAATCTTTTCACTACTAGGATAATAATAATTCCACTCTGAAAAGAAGACCACATAAGACGCAATATCATTTGTGCTGACATGGATGAGCAACATCAGCTAATAGTCAGTAGACTTGATGAGTCTCAGCAAACTCTCTATAACATCTCGGATTTTGGCACCTGACAGACAGCACACTTCCCTAGACATCATCTGGTCGGTAGATGAATGCCTCAGTACCCCTCAAACGAGAGTCACCAACCCAACTATACTTCACTTCCTTGTGGTCACTGATACTGCAGTTTTAGGTTGCCGGAGCTTTCGTTCTTCCCATTCCTGGGATGTTTTCACCTCCTCCACTTGCAGGGCTGCATACTGGTTCTTCAGTTTGAGGGCTGGAGGAGTTTGATTGTCAATTCTGCAGGCTCTGGTGACTCGTCTCCAACCCTCTTCATTCTGTATGCTCCCATCTTCACCTCTGTCGAAGAGCTTGGATGCCTCAAGAACCATCTTATTTCTCGGCTCCTATGTGTATCTTATGCTTGAAAAGGGATGGGATTTATGCATGCTTGAAATTAAGCATGTAATTCAAACTTACAAGTTTAGGCACACTACAGAAAATTTACCTGAGATGTCCCTTGATGCCCTAATGATTCTCAGGAACAGAAACTCATTGTCTGTTTTCTAGTGGAGCTGAGCTGTTCTCACTTCAGCCACATCCTGATAGTAAAGGTAAGGTTGCTTCTTTCCACTTGCTATAGAACATACCTACATTTCACTCTCATCTTATTGTTATTTGTCTTCATTTTCTGCTTGAGGGGTTAATTGTAAAAAGGCTTTTCCACCTGTAATGTCTACATGCAAAAAAGTACATTTATGAAATTGTGTGCTGCATACATATATATTTATTTAAAATATGTGCAAATAAAAGTCAACAAACAAGCTGCAGGTGACACCTTTTAACTTGACTAAGAATATATTTGTGACAAGCTTTTGTGAGCTTTGTTGACCTTTATTTGCACATATCCAAGTAGACTAACACAGCAGCTCCAGTTTTATTTAAAATAGCTATAGATTGCCGATCACAAATTCTTCATGGTTTACAATATTTATTTATTAAAAAATAAGTGCATGCCAAAAGATAGCATGCATCTATACATGGATCATGTGAAGATGTTCCTGGGAGCATAGTTTTTGGTAGAGCAGGGATGGAGTTATGATATACATGGGTATTTCACCTGGGTATACACATGAAGGCACATTTTAGACATGACATCTAGGTGCAATCTGGGATGTCTAGGTCAAAACATCTGTAAAACGGCTGTCCACTATCAAGTTTCATCCCAATTTTAGAAGCATCCATGTGCCAGGGTTGGGATATTACCCAGTGCTGAATATCTGGATTCAGTGCTGACCATGGTGCTATCCAGAAATGGTGAAAATTAGCCCACTATCTGGATAGCTAACCGGATCCATGGTCGGCAGTAGCCTTGGCCACATAGATGTCCCTGTGATAAAAGGTTAAGATGGGGACATCTATCCTATGCTGTCCCTGTCTGCTATTTTGCAAGAGAGACGTGCATTGGTGTGCCGACCAAAGAACAAGTGCCCATGTTTCTCTTACATTTACTTCTTCGTTGTGAAAAGTACCCTCTTCTTTACATCCTCCAGTCATTTGGGTGGCAGAACTTTTCTGATGCTTATTCATGACAAGTGAGTTTAGGCATGCTTGCCATTTCTGAAATCGGGTGTGAACATATATCTTTTATGGAACATCCCAGACATAGCTCCACCATGCCCCCATGCGACATACATGTGTTCATCCCAAAGATGCCACATAGCCAGCTTTGTAAAATGGTTCCATGGGCATCTTTGGGATTTTCAAGTCTATGTCTCCTTTTTCAAATGTCCAACTTACGAATAGGTCTTCTAAAATTACCATTATAGAGCATTTATACCTTCTTTGGAGCAGAAGTAAATTTTGCATGAGAATTTGCACTTCACTGGAGCTGGTACGGGGCACCTATGTTGCCTATATAAAATTTAACAAACTAGGTGCTCTTTTGTGACTTTGATATAGGCATCCTGTTATAAAATTATTCCCATGAAGACACATTTTAGACAGTACGTGGAGAGTGGCATTGAGACATTGATGTCGGGACATACTCATTCCCACAGTATTTTAGAAACAGCTCCGCAAAAGGTGGAGCTGTTTCTAAAATACAGAGAAGGAAATTCAGGAACACTCAGGGAGCGGGAAGAGCCATTTCATAAATATATACATGGGAAAAATTTAAGGACGAAATCCAACAACTTACATGTTCAGATGCTAGCATTTTACAAGCTGCACATGTAAATGACAGCATTTAAACATGTACCTGAGCTATTTTGCAAACCTAAATGTGCAGATGCTCTTAATACAGAGGACTCCATCTGTATTTCATTTCAGTTTGGAGTGGAAATTAACAATGCTGGATTAAGGTGGATATTCCCTTTAATCCTTCCTGTGGAGGGATGGCCAAAAGGAATACATTTTAAATTCCTGTTTGTGCATTGGAGCAGGTGCGAATCCCAGCGTGGGGAACATTGGGCTTACGCGTGAACTCCCTATATGAAATGAGGAATACATGTGTAGCTGCCAGGGCTTTGCCAAGGGCTTTGCAAGCACTGCGGTCACACAGGGCGCAAGTATGGAAGGGGCGCCAATATCATCAATCGACTTCCAGGAAGCCAGACCGGAGCAATTTTCTGTGCGCGGATGGGTGTTGCGGGGGCACCAGGTTCACGAGTCGCACAGGGCGCATTTCTAGCTTGCTATGGTCCTGTGTCTGGCCCAGGCCACACCCACAACATGTCACTGACAAGACCCCCAGAAATGTAAGTGTGGTACGAGCATCTATATGTAAAGTGAACCTTTACTAAAATGGCCATTTACACAAAATGGCCATTTACACACAAAAAAAAAAGGGCTTCTACAATAACGCCCTTGGGGGCATGTTTACTAAAGCCTACGCCAGTGACGCATGTGTGGTCTGCATTAACAGCACGGGGCCCTGTGCTAACTTCAGGAGGCATGTGTATCCATCCCCTACAGTTAGCGGGGGCCCAAGATGCAGCACTGCACAAGCCAGCACGCTGAAGTAGCATTAAGTGCACTTGTGCTAAGAGCAACAAGCACAGTTAGCACGAGACACTAATGCCAGAGCTAGCCACACCTTGCTGTCAATGCCTCTGTTCTGCCCCTGGCCCACCCATCGTTTGCCCCATCATGCACAGCCGAGTGCTTACCCTGTGCTACCAGACAGCTCACTTTAGTAAACATTCCCCTTAATGTCTATTATCTTCCTTTTAAATGTCTTTTTCTCTTCATTGCCGTTTGTCACTGTTTTTAACTTTTCCTGTAGTTGCAACATTGCAGGAAGTATCATGTTTTTTCCAGTCAACCTAAGCTACCTTATAGAAATCAATCAAAATAACTTGAAGATTTGTTAAATATTACTCTGAAGTCACTGTGAGTAAAAACAATTCTAAGGCACTTCTGAGGTAATTCTGAAAACTCAGACATCACCATGGTTTTTCCATAATGAACTCCTGAACTACAAGCTTGGCTTTTAACTCTGAATGGAACCAGAAACCTTCAATGTATGAAGTCCCTGAAGATAACATTCTGTCCAGTGCAGCAACACCCTTAACAAAATTCATTTTTCTGCATATAATTCAAAGAGCAGATGTTCTACAAATGTTGAAAAATGTGTTCCTTTGATCAAAATATTACTTTCATTTACAAATATCACAAGCATCTTAACTTACATCATAATTCCTGGCTGGTGTAACTTTAAATCTCATTTGGAGCCATATTTTTCAAAATTATTCTCACATTTCCAGGTCTACACTAAACAAATCCATTCTGGCCCAATATTCCAAGCCACTTAACAGGGCATAGGACCTGCTACTTGGATAACTGCTGCTGACTGGGGCCATCCCTTGATTTTCAGTGGCATTCTCCAGATAATGCCGTTAAAAGTCATTGCAGGCTCCCCAGCACTATCTGGATGCACTGGGAGCCATCCCTGAGGGGAGCGAGAGTGGTCCCTGGAATTATCCATTCAGCGATGATATGCAGCCCACTAAATGGATAACTATCTGGGCAGCAAAATGAGTTGTCCTTGCTTTATCCGGTTAGCTATCCAGATAGTGGGCTAATTTTCACCATTTCTGGGTAGCACCATGGTCAGCACTGAATCCAGATATTCAGCACTGGGTAATATCCCAACCCTGGTACTAAACATCTAGATTTATTCCAACTATGGCAATCGATATTTTAAAACAACGTTGACTGTTTCGGCTATATTGACCCTTTTGGAGGTCATTCTGGGACACAATAATAATAACACGTGATTTCAATTGTCCTAATATTGATTGGATAAACATGAAGTCAGGGCATTCTAAGGAGGTTAAATTCCTAGGTGAAATAATGACTGCTTTATAGAACAGCTGGTTTGGGAACTGACTAGAGAAGGAGCTATTTTAGACTTAGTCCTTGGTGGAACACAGGATTAAGTACAAGAGCTAACTATGTTGGGACCATCTGACTTAATGACTGAAGTGAGTATTCAGAGGAAATCTATTGTGTCAGTGTTTAATTTTCAAAAGGAAAACTATGATAAAATGAGGAAAATAGCTAGAAAGAAACCAAAAGATGCAGCTGCAAAGGTCAAGAGTTTACATCAAGCATGGATGTTGTTTAAAAATACAATTGTGGAAGCCTAAAACACATGTATCCTACACATTAATAAAGGGAGAAGGAAGGCTAAACAACAGCCAGCTTGGTTAAAAGGTGAAGTGAAAAAGGTTATTACAGCCAAAATAAAAGTCTTTCTAAAAGTGAAAACAGCATTGGCAAGCACTGGCAATTTAAATGCAAGGCACTGATAAGGAAGGCAAAATAAGACTTTGAACAGAAGCTTGCCATAGAGACAAAAACTCAAAATAAAAACATTTTTGGGTATGCATGAAGCAAAAAGCTTGGGAAAAAGTCGGTTGTGCCATTAGATGTTTAAGGGATAAAAGGGACACTCAGGAAGGACAGGGCCAAAGCTGAGAGACTAAATTAATTCTTTGTTTCAGTCATTACTGAGGAAAATGTGAGGAAGCTACCCATCGCAGAAAGGCTATTTAATGGTGATAGAGGGCTGAATGAAATCTCAGTGAACCTGGAAGATGTACTAGAACTAAAGAGCAGCAAATCTCCTGGACTGGATGGTACATACCCAAGGGTGCTGAGGGACTCAAAGATGAAATTGCAGAGTTACTATTAGTGATTTTTAACCTATCATTAAAATCATCTATGGTATCAGAAGAGTAGCCTAACACAAGAACATAAGAACATAGGAAATGGCATACTCAGTCAGAACAAGATCCATCAAGCCCAGTATCCTGTTTCCAACAGCGACCAATCCATGTCACAAGTACCTAGCAGTTTCCAAAAAAGACACACAGGATCCATAATGCTTGTACTGGGGCAAGCAGTGGATTACCTGTGTCCTCTGTAATAATGGTTTATGGACCTTTCCACCAGGAACTTGTCCAAACCTTTTTTAAACAAACTATATTAACAGCTTTTATTACATCCTCTAGTAATGAATTCCAGAGTTTGATTATGCATTGAGTGAAAAAATATTTTCTCTTATTAGTCTTAAATGGGTTACACTCTAGCTTCATTCCATTTCTTCTAGTCTTTCTACTTTTTGATGGCGTAAAGAATCGATCTGCATTTACCCGCTCCACTCTATTCATTAGTTTATAGACCTCTATCACATCTCCCCTCAACCATCTCTCTTTCAGGTTGAAAAGCCCTAAACCTTTAAGCCTCTCTTCATAGAAGTATCTTTCCAACCCCTTTACCATTTTGGTGTCTCTTCTCTGTACTTTTTCTAATTCCGTTATGTCCTTAAGATACGGTGACCAGAATTGCACACAATATTCAAGGTGCAGTCGCACCATAGAATTATACAGAGGCATTATAATGTCCTTTGTTTTATTCTCCATTCCTTTCCTTTTGATTCCTAGCATTACATTTACCTTCTTGGCTGCTGTTGCACACTGGGCAGAGGGTTTTCATCGTATTGTCCATGATGACGCGTAAATCTTTTTCCTTGGTGGTACTTCCTAATGTGGAACCTTGTATCGTGTAACCCTAGTTTGGGTTGTTCTTTCCTAGGTGCATAACTTTGTACTTGTCCACATTAAATTTCATCTGCCATTTGAATGTCCATTCTTCCAATTTATCAAGGTCCTCTGCAAGTTTTCATAATCCTCTTGTGTTTTAATAACTTTCAATAATTGTGTCTCGTCTGTAGATTTAATCACCTCACTTCACTCATTATTCCCATTTCAGGTCATTTATGAATATGTTAAAAAGCAGCAGGCCCAGCACAGATCCCTGAGGTACTCCACTATTTATCTTTCTTCCACTGAGAAAAATGGCCATTCAGCCCTACCCTATGCTTTCTATCTTTTAACCAGTTCCTGATCCATAATAGTACACTGCCTCCTACCCGATGACTTTTTAACTTCACAAAGAATCTCTCATGAGGGACCTAGTCAAAGGTTTTCTGAAAATCCAGATACATTATATTAACCAGCTTACCTTTGTCTACCTGTTTATTCACACCTTCAAAAAATAGCACAGATTAGTAAGACCTTCCTTGGCTAAAGCCATGTTGGATTTCTCCCATTAAACCATGACTATCTACATGTTCAGCAATTTTGTTCTTTATAATGGTTTCTACCATTTTGTCTGATACTGATGTCAGGCTCACCAGCCTGCAGTTTCTCGGATCACTCCTGGAACCCTTTTTAAAAATTGGCTGTTCTCCAATCTTCACGTACTACAGATGATTTTAATGATAATGCACAGATTACTAATCCTAGGTCTGCAATCTCATATTTCAGTTCTTTCCAACACCCTCGGGTGCATACTATATGGTCCAGATGATTTGCTACTGTTTGGTTTATCAAATAGTTGTAACATATCTTCCCAGTTTATTGATATTTCTTTCAATTCTTCTGATGCATCACCTTTAAATACCATTTCAGTCATGGGTAACTTCCCTACATCTTCTTCAGTAAAGACTGAAGCAAAGAATTTATTCAATCTCTCCGCTACGGCCTTGTCTCCTCTTAGTGCCCCTTTTCCCCCTCTATCATCTAATGGTCCAACTGACTCTCTCACAGGTTTTTTGCTACAAATGTACTTGAAAAGTCTTTATTATGCATTTTTGCTTTACAGCAAGCTTCTTCTCAAATTCTATCTTTGCCTGTCTTATCAATGCCTTGCATCTAACTTGCCAGTGCTTATGTTGTTGCCAGTTTTTGTCATTTGGCTCCTTTTTCCATTTCCTGAAAGATGGCTACAATGCCCTCTCTGACCTCACCTTCAAATCATGCTGGCAGTTTTATGGACTTCCTTCAACCTATCTTAAAGTGTGGAATACAGCTGATCTGGGCTTCCAAGATAGCATTTTTAAACAACACCCAAGCTTGATGTAAATCTTCAACCTTTCCAGCTGCTCCTTTTAGGTTTTTCTAAACTATTTTCCTCATTTTATCATCATCTCCCATTTGCAAGTTAAAAGGCAGTACTGTGGATTTCCTTGCCATTCTTCCTCCATTATGAAATCAAACGCGAGCATGCTATGATCACTATTGCCAAGTGGCCACAACACCCTTATCTCCTGCACCAGATTTTGAGTACCACTAAGGACTAGGTCCAAAATGGCTTCTATTCTTGTCGGTTCATGAACCAGATGCTCCAAGAAGCAGTCATTTATTTCATCTAGAAACTTTATCTCCCTAGCATGTCTTGCCCTGAAACTGATCCAGTTGATACAGGTGTAATTGAAATCACCCATTATTATTACGGTATTGTAACTTTTGTTAGCTTCCCTGATTTCTTTGAACATTACATCATCCATTTGTTAATTCTTGCCAGGCGGTCAGTAGTATACCCCCACTGCCATCATCCTTCCCTTTTTACATGGAATTTCAGTCCATAGAGATTCTACTGTGCATTTTGTTTCCTGCAATACTTTAATCCTGTCTGACTCAATGCCCTCTAACATAGAGCATAACCCCTCTACCAATTTGATCTACTTATCATTGTGATATAATTTGTACTGAGGTATAACAGTGTCCCTCTGGTTGTCCTCCTTCCACCATGTCTCTGAGATACCAATCATATCTAACCTTTCATTTAGTGCTATATATTCTACTCTCCAATCTTATTTTTTAGACTTCTAGTATTTGCATACAAGCATTTTGGAGGGTGTATTTTATTTATATTAATCTGGTTATCGGTAAGCAAGGGTAATTTGGAATCTTTAAGATTTGTCTGCTCTGTACTTAATGGCATTTGGGCTACTTTTGTCTTTATTGGAACCTCTCTGTTGATATGCCCTCACTTCAAACTTTTGCTAATATCCTTCACAGAGACATTGTTCCGAACCATGCGCTCTTGGGCGTCTGTCGGTTTTTCCCTATTATTTAGTTTAAAAGCTGCTCTATCTCCTTTTTAAAGGTTAATGCCAGCAGCCTAGTTCCATCCCAGTTAATGTGCAGCCCATCCTTTTGGAAAAGCCCCTCCTTTCCCCAGAATGTTGCCCAATTCCTAACAAATCCCAAACCATTTTCTTTGCACCATCATCTCATCCACGCATTGAGACTTTGGAGTTCTGCCTGCCTTTTGGGTCCTGCGCATGGAATGGGAAGCATTTCTGAAAATGCTACCCTGGAAGTTCTGGATTTCAACTTCCTACCTATGTATGGAATGACATAGGAAAATGTGGTAGGGAAGTTCTGGAGGCTAAATTTAAGCTTTTAGGTAGGAAGTTGAAATCCAGAACTTCCAGGATAGCGTTCTCCGAAATGCTTCCTGTTCCACGTGCAGGACCCAAAAGACAGGCAGAGCTCCAGAGTCTCAATGCGTGGATGAGACAATGGTGCAAGGATGAGGGTTTTGGATTTGTTAGGAACTGGGGAACATTCTGGGGAAAGGGGGGGCTCTTCCGAAGGGATGGGCTTCACCTTAATCAGGATGGGACCAGACTGCTGGCATTAACCTTTAAAAAAGAGATAGAGAAGCTTTTAAACTAGAAAATAGGGGAAAGCCGACAGTCACCCAGGAGCGCACGGTTCGGACAAAGGTATCCTTGAAGGATACTACCAAAAGCAGTGAGGTTCCAAAAGGGAGTATAGTAGCCCAAATGCCCTTGAGTAAGGAGCAGACAGAGCATAAAGATTCCCAATTACCCATGCCTACCAATAGCCAGATTAATATTAATAAAATACAGTCTCTAAAATGCTTGTATGCCAATGCTAGAAGTCTAAACAATAAGATGGGAGAATTAGAATATATAGCATTAAATGAGAGGTTAGATATGATTGCACTCTCAGAGATATGGTGGAAGGAGGATAACCAGTGGGACACTGTGATACCTGGATACAAACTATATCGTAATGATAGAGCTGAACAAATTGGTGGAGGGGTTGCGCTCTATGTTAGAGAGGGCATTGAGTCAGAAAGGATTAAAGTTTTGCAGGGAACAAAATATGCTGTAGAATCTCTATGGATTGAAATTCCATTTATGAAGGGGAAGGTGATGGCAGTGGGAGTATACTATCGACCACCTGGCCAGAATGAACAAATGGATGATGAAATGCTCAAAGAAATCAAGGAAGCTAACAAAAGCCACAACAGAGTAGTAATAATGGGTGATTTCAATTACCCCGGTATCGACTGGGACAGTGTCACAGCAGGACAAGCTAAAGAGATAAAGTTTCTAGATGAAATAAATGACTGCTTCTTGGAGCAGCTGGTTCATGAACCGACCAGAGGGGAAGCCATACTGGACCTAGTCCTTAGTGGAACGCCAGATCTGGTGCAAGAAATAAGGGTGTTGGGACCACTTGGCAATAGTGATCATAGTATGATCATGTTTGATTTAATCAGTGGAGGACAGATAGTAAAGGAATCCACAGTACTACCTTTTAACTTTCAAAAGGGTGACTATGATAGAATGAGGAATATAGTTCGGAAAAAACTAAAAGGAGCGGTTCCAAAGGTTAAAGACTTACAGCAAGCTTGGGTGTTATTTAAAAATACTATCCTCGAAGCCCAGACCAGCTGTATTCCACGCATTAACAAAAGTGGAAAAAAGTCCAAAAAACTGCCAGCATGGTTTAAAGGTGAGGTCAGAGAGGCTGTTGCTGCCAAAAGAGCAACCTTCAGAAAATGGAAAAAAGAGCCAAATGATGAAAACTGGAAACAGCACAAGCACTGGCAAGTTAAATGCAAAGCATTGATAAGGCAGGCAAAGCGGGAATTTGAGAAGAAACTTGCTACGGAAGCAAAAACACGAAATAAAGACTTTTTCAAGTACATTCGTAGCAAAAGGCCTGTGAGAGAGTCAATTGGACCGTTAGATGATAGAGGGGTAAAAGGGGCAGTAAGAGGAGACAAGGCTATAGCAGAGAGACTGAATGAATTCTTTGCTTCGGTCTTTACTGAGGAAGATGTAGGGGTGTTACCCAAGACTGAAGTGGTATTTAAAGGTGATACTGCAGAGGAATTGAGAGAAATATCGCTACACCGGGAAGATATATTACAACTATTTGATAAACTGAATAGTAGCAAATCACCTGGACCGGATGGTATACATCCCAGAGTGTTGAAAGAACTGAAATATGAGATTGCAGACCTGTTATTGGTAATCTGTGAACTTTCATTAAAATCGTCTGTAATACCTGAAGATTGGAGGGTCGCCAACGTAACACCAATTTTTAAAAAGGGTTCCAGGGGTGACCCGGGAAATTACAGACCGATGAGCCTGACGTCAGTACCAGGGAAAATGGTAGAAGCCATCATAAAGAACAAAATTACACAGCATGTAGATAGTCATGGCCTAATGGGAGACAGCCAACATGGCTTTAGACAAGGAAGATCTTGTCTTACTAATCTGATCTGTTTTTTTGAAGGTGTGCATAAACAGGTAGACAAAGGTGAGTCGGTTGATATAGTGTATCTGGACTTTCAGAAAGCTTTTGACAAGGTCCCCCATCAGAGACTTTTGGCGAAGCTAAAAAGTCATGGGATAGGAGGCAGTGTACTATTGTGGATCGGGAACTGGTTAAAAGATAGAAAGCAGAGGGTAGGGCTAAATGGCCAATATTCCCAATGGAAAAAGGTGAATAGTGGAGTACCCCAGGGATCTGTACTGGGTCTGCTACTTTTTGACATATTCATAAATGACCTGGAAAAGGGAATAACTAGTGAGGTAATCAAATTTGCAGATGACACAAAACTGTTTAAAGTTGTTAAAACCCAAGAGGATTGTGGAAAACTGCAGGAGGATCTGGATAAATTGGAAGACTGGGCATCCAAATGGCAGATGAAATTTAATGTGGACAAGTGCAAAGTTATGCACCTAGGAAAGAACAACCCACACTATAGTTACAAGATGCAAGGCTCCACATTAGAAACCACCACCCAGGAAAAAGATTTAGGAGTCATCGTGGATAACATGTTAAAACCCTCCGCCCAGTGTGCAGCGGCGGCCAAGAAAGCAAATAGAATGCTAGGTATCATAAGGAAAGGGATGGAGAATAAAACAAAGGATATTATAATGCCTCTGTATCGCTCCATGGTACGACCGCACCTTGAATATTGTGTGCAATTCTGGTCACCGTATCTTAAAAAGGACATAGAGTTATTAGAAAAAGTACAGAGAAGAGCCACCAAATTGGTGAAGGGGATGGAAGGCTACTCCTATGAAGAGAGGCTAAAAAGGTTAGGGCTCTTTAACCTAGAAAAGAGGCGGCTGAGGGGAGATATGATAGAGGTGTATAAATTAATGAATGGAGTGGAACGGATAAACGTGGATAAATTGTTTACGCTATCAGAATATAGAAGGACTAGGGGGCATGTAATGAAGCTACAGGGTAAACTATTTAAGACAAATAGGAGAAAATATTTCTTCTCTCAACGTGTAATCAAACTCTGGAATCTGTTACCGGAGGATGTAGTAAGGGCTGTTAGTATAGCTGGGTTTAAAAAAGGTTTGGACAAGTTCCTGGAGGAAAGGTCCATAAACCACTATTAAAAAGGGACCCAGGATATCAATGCTTGGCCTAGTACAAGCACTGCAGAACCTGTGTCTTTGGGGAAACTGCTAGGTACGTATGACCTAGATTGGCCACTGTTGGAAACAGGATACTGGGCTTGATGGACCTCGGTCTGACCCAGTATGGCATTTCTTATGTTCTTATGTTCTTATGTTCTTATGTCATTGGTACCAACGAGTATCTATGTCATTGGTACCAACATGTACCAAGACAGCAAATTCCTCCCCAATGCTATCTAAAACTTTGTCTAGGTGGCACACAAGGTCTGCTACCTTCACACCAGGCAGGCATGTTATCAGGCAATTCTCACATCCATCAGCCACCCAGCTATCTACATGTCTAATGATCGAATCATCGTCTATAACAATCAACCTAACCCTCCCCTCATAGGCATGTGGCCCTGTCCTGGAGAAACCTCCTCGGTGTGAGAGGATTTTACATCACCTTGAGGACAGGTCCTAGCTACAGAATCACTTCCTGCCACACCAGGGTGATGCTGTCCTGACATGTGACCTCTCTCCTCCATGGCAACAGGAAGGTTGCCAGACTGGAGGTGGAACTTCAATACTATGTCCCTGTAGGTCTCGTCTGTATACCTCTCTGTCTTCCTTATGTCCTCCAAGTCTGCTACTCTAGCCTCCAGAGATCAGACTTGTTCCCTAAGAGCAAAGAACTCCCTGCACCTAGTGTACATGTAAGACCCCTCTCCAAACGGGAGAAAATCATACATGTGGCACTCAATGCAAAAGACTGGAAAGCTGGACTGCTGTCTGCATCTTAGTTTTAATGTTTTGTTCAGATATTAAAGTTGTTTGCTTACTTAGGTTTACAAGGGATTCTTATACTAATATAACTATACCTTATATGTTAAATGGACTTTGTTTATCTCAAGAATAATTCATCTGAGGTCCTTAATAAATGTATTCCTGATGAGGATAACCAGCCGCACCTGAACGTGATTATAGGCACCTTTGCCCTTTAATAGATTTAAGAGCCTATAAAGCTAAGATTATCCCCTGGGGTGGGTGGGTATCATGGTGGGAGGGAGAGAAAGAAGACTTAAAAGCTGGCTTGCTACACAGTGCCCTGACTTGTGCTTCTAAGGTAAAGGATTACCAGTTTCCTGGGTGATTCACGCAGCCCTTGGTTTGATAGAGGGGGCCTTTTAAATTTGCCCTTTGATCTGTCACTTGCCTTTAATACCTATTTAAGACAACTTCCTCTTTGTAAAGGTCACTAGAAACATGTTTAGCTCTTTGTACTCAGAGACTATTTATTCTACTTGTATGCTAGGCTATACTCTGATTTTATTTAAATAAAAAGCTCTCTAGAAACAAAGCTATTTCAGTTACTATTTACTCTATTTTTCTTTCTATGCTAAGCTACACTGATTTGATTTAAAGGAAAAGCTCTCTGGAGGTACTAAGACCTGACTGACTCAATAAACACACTGAATTCTAAAATACACAGATTTATCTGCTTTAACACAGAGATTACCCCTTTTCCCCAAGATTTAGAATATATTCCAGAAGATAAATACTTACAAGTGCAAATCTATTTCCAGTTGTAGCAGTTCCTCTGGGTAGTCCTTCAAGCGGTTAGAGCAACAGCCTAGCACCCAGGAGATCAGGGTTCAATTCACTTTACCCTCCATTGCCTCAGAAGAAAAGGCCTGGCAATCTATTTCTGGTCATACCTTGTCAAGAAAACCCAGGCACTGCTAGGCTGCCAGGAGTCAGCATTGACTTGACGGCACTTAAAAAATATTTAGTATCAGAAGATTGAGGGTAACCAATGTAATGCCTATTTTTAAAAAGGGCTTCAGGGGTGATCCTGAAACTACAGACCAGTGAGCCTAACATTGGTGCTGGACAAAATAGTGGAAACCATTATTAAGAACAAAATATCTGTACACTTAGACAGTCATGGTTTAATGAGACAAAATCAACATGGATTTAGCCAAGGGAGGTCTTGCCTCACCAATCTGTTCCATTTTTTGAAAGCATGAAAAAAATGTGGGCTAAGATGAGCTAGTTTATATTGTGCATTTAGACTTTCAGAAAGCAGGTGACAAAGGCCCACATCAGAGACTCCTGAGACAGTTAAAAATGACAGCATAGGAGGCAATATCCTACTGTACATTAGAAACTGGTTGAGAGATAGAAAACAGACAGTAGGAATGAACGGTCAATTTTCTCATAGGAGGAAGGTGAACTGTGTATCTGTATTGAGACTGGTGCTTTTTAACATATTTATAAATTATCTGGAACTGGGAATAACAAGCAAGGTGATTAAATTTGCAGATGACGCCAAATTATTCAGAGTTTTTAGAACGCATGTGGATTGTGAGAAACTGCAGGAAGACCTTGTGAGACTGGAAGACTGGACATCCAGTTGACAGATTAAATTTAATGTTGACAAGTGCAAAGTGATACATGTAGGGAAGAATAACCCAAACTATAGATGCAGAATGTTAGGTTCCGCATTAATTCATTTCTATGGGCCATTACAGCACTTAACATGTGTTAACTTTACTTAATCCGCGTTAACCTTTAGTAAACTTGTCCCTACGTGTCGCTACCCAAGAAAAAGACCTGGGTGTGATCATAGAAAATATATTGGAATCTTCTGTTCAGTGTATAGTGGTGGTGGCCAAAAATGCAAACAGACTGTAGGAGGAATCATTAGGAAAGGAAAAGAAAATTTTAAAAAGGATATCATAGTGCCTCTGTATTTCTCCATGGTACAACTGCACCTATAGTATTGTGCGTAATTCTGGTCTCTGCATCTCAGAAAAGATGCATGTGGTATTAGAAAAGGTGACAAAAATGATAAAGGGCATGTAATGACTCTCCTATGAAGAAAGGCTAAAGTTTTCAGCATTGCCACGGGGGCAACAGTAGCACCCTCAGCAACGCTTATATGGCAGCTATGGAGAATAAACTGATCTATCGTTCTGTTTCGTTTTGGAAGGTGCAGCTAGGGAGCTGGTTCCTGGATGATTTATTTTTCATCTGGGATAATAATGAGGAAGAATTGGAGATTTCTTGAATTGTTAAATGGATGCAAACAGAATATAAAATTTCAAATATCAAAGCATTGACAGTTCATTGATTTTTTTTTTTATTTACATATTGTTAGACAGCTGGATAAATTAATTACAGCTGAGAGAAATAATTTATTGCAGTAACAGAGCCTCACTCCAGAAAAATTGATGTTGGGTTTACCTGCTGTACATTTTCTCCATCTGAGATGTATTTGCTCGACTATGGGGGATTTCAAGTTGCAAGAAAAAGTTTGAAAAATAGGGTATTTCATTCTCAGTATTTAGTAAACATGCCCCTAAGTGTCGCCACCCAAGAAAACAGATGTGAACCCTGAGCTAGAGATTCCCACCCAAACCTCCTTTTTTTTCATGTGGCCCATTCTGTGCATACAATACCTTTTCCTTGCCTCTGGCCCTCCCTTGCTGCTATTGTATGGGTAACAGGCCCCATTGTCCTGTTGCAAATGCCTATGGGTTCTCATACATCTTGGCTAGCAGCTGTTCATGGTTCTCTGCCAAGTGTATCTTGTCTGGATTGCTGAGTCATCTAGTGCTGCAGTTTGGCTCTCCATGCTATGGATGTACGGTTCTAGCATGCATCTCATGGCCTGAAGAGCTGTGTCATCACTTACTTTCTTGCTGATGCAGCTCTCTCCTAATTGCTGCAGCAGTTGAGACCAGGTTCTCTGCCTGGCCCAGAACATGTCTTGAGGGCTTCTAAAGTCTCATATTATGTGAAAGCATCTATAGAGAAAGAATAGGTTGCACATGATCAGAGATCTGCTTAGCTTACTTGTGAGGCCCCAACCCTCCTCAGAACTGGTAATCCTGTTAGACTACTGGGGTAAAAGGCTATCATTTAAGTAGTGACACTATCCAGATCAGTGGGAGCTGTGGCATGTGTTGGGGCAAACGGCTTCCATGCATGACAGCACACCCACACTTGCTATGTTCCTCTGCCCAACCTATTTGTGCTCCTCTGCTCTGTTGGCATATGTTATATGAGTCCTTTATGGTTGGGACACTTATGGTATGGCTCTATGTACCTAGAAGACCTATGCCTATATGAAGTTTCATCTGCACATTCCATGTACAGGCTGAAGAGGCCCTGTCTGCCTACATGCCTGCATTCGTGCATTGCCTTGGTATTATGTGCCCATGGCTGTTGGCAGTGCCACACATCTGCATGTGAAACCACTCTAGATACATTGCCCTCTTGTTATGTGGCAGTCCTGCTCAGCTAGTGTATGTCACAGAGTGGCTGACCATGCTATAGCATGTGGCAATGCAGCTGTGTGTGTGTGTGTGTGTGTGTAGACTGTGGCTGCGGGAAGGAGGGGAGGCTCTTTTTCAAGTAGCAGGGCTGATCATTGCAGTTCCATCAGAGCCAGTGCTAGAGAATTGGGCACCCAAGTTGTCCCGCTGCTTTTTCACATATTCATAAATGACCTGGAAAGTGGAATAACGAGTGAGGTTATCAAATTTGCAGATGACACAAAACTATTTAAAGTTGTTAAAACCCAAGAGGATTGTGAAAAATTGCAAGAGGATCTTGATAAATTGGAAGACTGGGCATCAAAATGGCAGATGAAATTTAATGTGGACAAGTGCAAGGTTATGCACCTAGGGAAGAACAACCCAAACTATGGTTACACGATGCAAGGTTCCACATTAGGAACCACCACCCAGGAAAATGATTTAGGCGTCATTGTGGATACCATGTTAAAACTCTCGGCCCAGTGTGCAGCAGCGGCCAAGAGAGCAAATAGAATGCTAGGTATGATAAGGAAAGGAATGGAAAATAAAACAAAAGATATTATAATGCCTCTATATCGTTCCATGGTGAGACCGCATCTTGAATATTGTGTGCAATTCTGGTCGCCGTATCTTAAAAAGGATATAGCGATTTTAGAAAAGGTTCAGAGAAGAGCCACCAAAATGGTAAAGGGGATGGAAGGATACTCCTATGAAGAAAGGCTAAAAAGGTTGGGGCTCTTTAACCTGGAAAAGAGAGACGGCTGAGGGGAGATATGATAGAAGTCTATAAATTAATGAACGGAGTGGAACGGGTAAACGTAGATCGATTGTTTACCTCATCAGAATATAGAAAGACTAGGGGACATGCAATGAAGCTACAGGGTAAACTATTTAAGACTAATAAAAGAAAATATTTTTTCACTCAACGTGTAATCAAACTCTGGAATTTGTTACCGGAGGATGTAGTAAAGGCTCTTAGTGTAGCTGGGTTTAAAAAAGGTTTGGACAAGTTCCTGGAGGAAAGGTCCATAAACCATTATTAAGAAGGGACCCAGGATATCAATGCTTGACCCAGTACAAGCATTGCGGAACCTGTGTCCCTTGGGGAAACTGCTAGGTACGTATGACCTAGATTGGCCACTGTTGGAAACAGAATACTGGGCTTGATGGACCTTGGTCTGACCCAGTATGGCATATCTTATGTTCTTATATCCCTGCATCCTTGCAATCCTCCCCTGTGAATCTGAATATTAATCTCAACAGTTATGATCATCAGGACACCATCCTTCCCACACTCAGGGCCGATTCAGACTTTCTTTTGCATGGGGCGGAAGTGGCTGATTAGTCACTTCTGCCCCCATGCAAGCAGAAAGTAAATTTTGGGCATCAGAGAGGTGGGCAGAAGCACAAACAGCCTCACAGCATTGGAGGTTTAGGTAAGTGTCGCGGGGTTGTTTGAAGCCATTGCTGCCACTACATGTCCCAGAGAAGGATGGCAGTGGTGATAATGGGCTGCCATTGGACTATTGGAGATCTAGGCTACCCCCTAGTTTGCCTAATGGTTGCGCTGGCCCTGCCCATACTACTTCTGGCAGGATGCATCATTGCTCATCATGCTTTTCTATGGTGCAATTTGCTTTGTCTGTATGTATGTCTTTGCCCTCCTCGTTGCATGTATAATGTAGATATCATTATCTTTTTGTTTTTTACTTTGACTGAAAGGCAATGTCAGGAAATACTTTTTCACTGAAAGGGTGATGGATGCTTTGAATGCCCTCCCGATGGAAGTGATGGGGGCAAACACAGTGACAGAATTCAAAATGGTGTGAGACAAACATAATGGATCCCTTTATAGCAACAGGATAAAATCAAAATAAACATAACTATCTCTTATATCTGAACAAATAGGGGTGACCTACACGGAGTGGTGGGTATACCCCTAAACAAAGGTATGGGGAGAGGTGACCTGCACAGAGTGGCAAGTGCACCTACTCTTGCCGCCTTGCTGGGCAGACTAGATGGACCATACTGGTCTTTATCTGCTGTCATATACTATGTTACTATGACTGCTGTGGCTCTTTGCTGGCTCTCAAAAGCTGCTGCCCTATGCAACTACCTAGTTTGAGCTAATGCTTGCGGCAACCCAGCTTCCCATGTTTCCATGCCTATAGATTGGGCGTCAGAGGTTCCCTGTGAGATGTTGGTAGACGTGTGAGAATTGTTTTCCTACCTTGCCAGGGCCATGCAAATCCTCTTCCAGACCCTCCTTGCTGCAACATGGGGTGCCCTGCTCTCAGAGGAACGATACAGGATGACTCTTCAGCTATTACCAGCTGACCAGGAGCATGGTCTCTGCTCAACAAAGGTTGGGCTGTCAGGTGGCAGACATGTTTGCTGTGTTCTAATGTGAGCTAGCATTATTTTGTGAGTACACATGCAGAAGAAGCATGTTGATGTGGCTCCGTAGGGCACATGTGTAATGTAACTGTTGGGCACCAGCGTTTTTTTGCTTGTTTTTGCCTGGGGAATGTGCACGTGCATGGTCTGAAATTACACAGACATGCACATACAGTTGGCTATTGACGCCTTTCACATTTCCCACATCTGTGCCGCCGTGTGGATGCCCGTCGATCTGCATTTTAGACTATGGTTGCACATCTTTGCCCCATTTTGCCTACCACGGTTTTGCACATGTCGGCCTCACCGTTTCCACATGTACACGTGTAAATCTCTACCACACATTTTTTTAAAAAAATGTTGATGTCAAGGGACAGAAATGTGCTGATTTTAGCAGGGACGTGCATAGGCATTTTCAGACGTTTACATTTGCACTTCCCATTCACCCTCTCAATGGCCTTTCCAAAATGTACCTTCAAGTAGAGATCTGTGGAACTCAGCCACTCTCTGGAAAACTTATGTTTTCAAATATGAATGCAGACACGGGAGGAATAACTTTAAACAGGTAATTTATCCATTTAAAGTTATGACAGAATTTTAGCAGTCACCCTTGAACACATTGCTCCACTGAAAACCTGCATAAATTTAAATGGATGATGTATCAATTTAAAGTTATGTGCAGCACTGACCACTAGGTTGAATATTTATTTCACATTTCCTAGTCAAAAGCACCTAGGCCCTGGTCATTCCCTGACATCAGGTCACAAACTAAAACTCCAAAATGAATTACATTTCAATGTTTCTCCCCTTACGTTTTTGTCATTAGGCCTATTTGGCTGTGATATTCCATTTCAGCGCAGCAAAACTTATTTCCTAGGAGAAGTAATTCACCGCAGACAAATTATGGCAGATGCTGTCTGAGGATCATTCGTAAATCATACATGTTTTATTTCTACTTGAGATGAATTAGTTTAACTTGCTGAAAGTGAGCAATGCTGCAATATCCAGAAAGGCTTCAGTCTATAACTCTGCCTTGTAGATTAGCAGAGAGGGATTCTTGGTTTATTCTCGCTGTTGACTGCATTATTTAAACATATTTTTTTTAGTATTGCTATCTTAAATATCTATTGAACAGTAGCAATTTCAGTTCTAAAAAGTCAGTGCCATGATGTCACTGTTGCCAATAAGGCTCTCCTGAGGGCTTTAATCTGGGTTGGACGCTCTTATCCTGCACAAGTATGAGCCCACCGTAGCAGACCTAACAAATGTTTTAACATGTCTGGAATGAACTGGAATATGAATAAGGTAAGTGTCTTTTTCATTAGCTATGTGTGTACCTAATAACAGCAAGACATCAATCACTTTAGAGAACATACTGTGCACATCAGACTTAAAGGAAGAAAAATGCATTTATGAACTCAGAGGAAATGTTGCATTCTTCCAATAACATATAGAAATCTTTCTCAAAATAAGCCTGGTGGATTTGCTCAGTGGATTGGTACAGCCTAGGTGACTAGACAGGCACAGCAATGAGAACCATCTGAAATTAGAAGATGAAGTGTGCTGGTGTACAAAATTTGTTTTCAAGTGGGCAGTTGTGTGCATCACCTAAAATCATTATAACTGAACTAGCACCGAAACTGAATTGAACTTTAAGTGAACCCATTCTGGACTTTGGAGAATTCTTGGCCTGTAAAAGACTTAAGGAACTAGAGATATCAGAAATGCAGTAGTAAAATATTTTACTGTTAACTGCTTGTTGAATAGCTGTAGCAATTTGTCTAGTAATACCGATGAACAAGGCAACCTAAAATAGACAACACAACAACCCAAAATGGGCAATGCATTATTTCAGAGCGGTTTTTTACAATTATTTTCAAAATATGCTTTGGAATCCAAGAAAGGGGGAAACATTATGTAGCATTATTGGTGTGTCATTGCATGCAATCATCTCAATTTGCAAGTTTCTCTGCCTACCCATCATATTTATATCTCAGTAAACGCAAGCAAGAGTGAACAGAGCCTACACACGAAACAAAAACCCTGCCTGTGAACAGTTGCAACAGCCACACAAAATGCAACATGAGTTGGTAGAAAAAGGGGTGACACCTCTAAGGGGGATCATTGCCAGAAGGGGTTGTGAGCTTGGAAACGATATCTGTTTTTAAAATATCTATCCTTTAACATGGTGTTTATACTGTGACAACTAGAAACAAGCTCCCACCACTACTGCAGCAAATGAATTCCTGCTGGAACACTCATTAACATGTTTCCATTATTACAATACTATGTTAAAAATATGAAATGAAATAGGAAATGTCTTAAAAATACATAGGAGGTAATTTTAGAAACACTTTCAGAGGATAATATTAGAAACATTTTTTGTGTGTAAAACATTGTTTTACACACCTAAAAGTCGTCTTCTATAATTAGAAATATGTGAGGTGAAAGCAGGGGCGTACTTATAGAGTAGGCGTGCTCAGGGAAGGAATTCGGGTAGAGTTTAGGCAGAGTGGCAGCATACACCTGCATTTTATAAACGGAACATGTACAGGTATAACGTACACACTATCATTTACACTTGAAAATGTCCACGTCTTCAGTTTAGGTGCAGTTTCTGCAGGATTTGTGCTAGTATCTTATAAAACCTATGTGGGTTTATAAAATAAGTTACAGTAAATATAGGCACCTTCCTGAGTGTCCTTCTATAAAATTACCCCTTTACAACCCAAAAATGATCCCCACTAAGAACGGTATTTTAGTCATTGAATATGCAGAAATATAAATGGCTTTATTTGTGTAAATGATGTCTTATAACATACCGACTAGCATAGAAGTGTGTGTGTAAGTTTCATGGCACATAGGGAACACACAATGAAGCTACAATGAGGTACATTTAAGACTAATCTGAGAAAATACTTTTTTACTTAATACATCATCGAACTCTGGAATCGTTGCCTGAGGATGTAGTAAAAGCTGTTAGTGTAACTAGGTTTAAAATAGGTTTGGACAAGTTCCTGGAGGAAAAGTCCATAAACCCTTCCATTCCTGGCCTGATGTTTACAGTCTAAGCTGCTCTATGGTGTGTTCTCAGCCAGAATCAGTTGTAGTTTATGGCACCAAATGGTTCCTGCAGTCAGAAGGGCTCAAGTAGAAGCTGTATGCAGAACAGATGGATCCCCAGGACTGTACAGTTTCATTCCAGGCAGCATAAGCATGGGCGGCATTTTTTTCAATTCGGCGAGTCAAAGGTTCTGTAAGAGCACGGCGTCTGCAGCATAATGGTTATGGAATATGGACTGTTCTTCTGAATTGTGTGGGATAAACCCCTGAAGAAACTCGAAGGAGTGAAACACAAAGAGGCGCTGACAAGAGGCATTGGGAAAAAGAATTCAGGTCTGCGACTAAAAAGCTGTTTGATTATTTTCATCTAATTTCCATGTATTTTGGTGTGCTGAAAACAAATAAAATATTGAAAAAACTCCTAGACGTCATGATTTGCCACAACATGCAAAATTGTCTTCAAATTTATCAAATTTTTTCAAATTACTATTAATTAATTCAAATTACTATTAATTAATTCACATAAGTGCATTTAAGATATAAAATGCCAAAAAAAACTTAAAGGGGTTGTCCGAGTTATGTAAAAAAAATATATAGCACTGTAAATCTGATGGTCAGCAATATATACATAAGCTAAGCAAGTTTTAAGTCCGTGCTTCTAATGGTAGAAGGGGTTAATCTTTCCTGAAGAATCCAGTGGGAGGGAGACACAGGGCAGATAGCAGCAGCTCCGGTCAGTGCAGGGGGGCGTGGCCAGCACTGTGACGTCTGGTGTACAGACACAGAGCTGCTCTCTCCTGCATGCCACACTTGTGCACGAATCATCATCAGGTTCTTGGTTCTAGGCTGTTCACACTTTTTCATTGCAATTCGTGTTAGCTCGTCATTCTTCAACCGTTACGTTATGGCTCCACGAAAGTGTATTAATTCGCCAGACAGTTTCTGTTTCATCAGTGGTGAATATACAGTGTTGAAGCAACAGCAGAATATTACAGACTTTGTGAAAAAAGTATACTTTGCATACTTTGGACTAGAAATTGGAGATCAAGATAAAGTCTGGGCGCCTCATAAAGTGTGCATACGGTGTGTTGAGGACCTCCGAAACTGGTTCAAGGGTAAGAAAAAATCTTTCCATTATGGGATTCCTATGGTATGGCGAGAGCAAAAGAACCATAGTGACGACTGTTACTTTTGTTCATGCGATGTGAAAGGGTTTAATTCCAAATGGAAGCATTCCATTTCATACCCCAATCTTCACTCGGCAATTCGTCCCATCCCCCATGGCACAGATATACCAGTACCCAAGCCCCCTGCTACCTTGGAAGAGATACCTAGCTCCGATGAAGGTGAAGTCATACCTGAACCAGATGACGAATCAAGTTCTGACTTTGAAGATGATACAAGACCAAAATTGTTTTCTCAGGAGGCGATGAATGATTTGGTAAGAGACTTGAACCTTCCCAAAGATGCCGCTGAGTTACTCGGATCAAGGCTGAAAAGCAGGAATTTATTGTTGCCAGGAGTGTCATCTTCATGGTTCAGACATCGTGAAAAGGAGTTCGTTCCTTACTTCGCCCAGGAAGACAAGTTGGTTTATTGCATCGATGTCGAAGGTCTGATGGGTCAATTTAAAATCCAATATGATTTAGAGCAATGGCGTCTTTTTATAAATTCTTCAAAAAGAAGTCTCAAAGCAGTTTCACTCCACAACGGTTTTTACGCTTCCATACCTGTAGGTCGTTCCGTAAACTTGAAGGAAACCCATGAGAACTTGGAATTCATTCTTCGTAAACTTAAATATGAAGACCATGGTTGGCAAGTGTGTGGGGACTTGAAGGTCTTGTGCATGCTGCTCGGGCAACAAGCTGGGTATACCAAATATCCTTGTTTTCTGTGTCTATGGGACAGTCGAGACTGACAAAATCACTGGGCCAAGAAGAGTTGGCAGCCGAGAGTGCTAACAGTCGGTGAAAAAAATGTCCTCCAAGAAACTTTGGTACCTTCCCATAAAGTTCTTCTACCACCTCTCCACATAGAATTGGGATTGATGAAGCAATTCATAAAATCACTTCCAAGAGATGGAGAATGCTTCAAATACTTGGTCACCAAGTTTCCAGGCCTGTCTGAGGCAAAATTGAAGGAAGGTGTGTTCGTCGGACCAGACATTAGAAGGCTTATAGTTGATCAAGAGTTTGTCAAAACCATGATGGATCCTCAAAAAGAAGGGTGGAATGCATTTAAGGAAGTCGTACAGAAATTTTTAGGCAATAACAAAGATCCTCACTACAAAAGGTCGTCGGACGAATGCTGAAAGCATTTCAAGCTTTAGGTTGCCTGATGAGTTTGAAAGTGCATTTCCTCCAGTCCCACCTTGACTACTTTCCTGAAAATTTGGGAGCTGTGAGTGAGGAACAAGGTGAATGATTCCACCAAGACATTAAAGAGATGGAAAGGAGATACCAGGGAAAATGGAGCATTACAATGATGGCAGACTACTGTTGGATGCTTCAGAGAGACATTCCAGATGCTACTCACAAGCATAAATGCACCAAGATGAGTCTCACAAGGAAGAAGTATCAAGTTTAGTGTGTGTAGGTGAGCTCATTTCAGTTCAAAAAAGGATTTTCATGAAAATAATGTAATAAAACTTTAATTTTATGTCTATTTCCATTTATTTTGAGGTATTGTCCTATGACAAAATGGAGGTCATTTTCGGATTCAGCGCACCAAAACACATAAAGATTACGTGGAATAACCAAAACAGCTCTCAAAAAAAATTTTTTGCAGACCTGTGAATTATTAAGATAAGCACATTTTTGGAATATACAATTTTAAGAAGGACTATAATATTTATTTGCATAGGATTGGTCATTGATGCAAGCGGGCACTGAAAGTTCTTGCAAGACGGAAAGTCAGGAAGTCAGAAAACTAGTGCCGATTAGTCTGAGACCTCCTTTGCAGTTTAAGAGGTTCTTTGAAGTGAATTGACATTATAGAACCTTTGAGAGTAAAAGTACTCATTGACACAAAATCGCTTTTGGTTTTTGTAGAGTGAATTCACATTTAATATTGACAGAACATTTTGCTCTGGGAAAAGCCCGTTGGAATTTGAGACAGCATAAGTAAGCACAATCGGTTGCACAGCATTGAGGTAGCCATAAATGGTCAAAAGGAGCAGTAAGGCTCCACGTGGAGCACTTTGCTCTGTTACGACTCTTCATTTGTGCAGGGAAGATCCATGAATTGCTTCAAGGTGCTGGTTCCGAGTGTTTGGACCTGTCTTAGATCCCAGTGTTCCACAAAATATGGGGTTCTATGCTGGCTGCTGTACACCAAGAACTCACCTGGATCGTGAGTCCAGATAGAAAGCCATGGTCATGTAGAACACATCGCACCAGTGGCCATCTATTGCATTGAGTTTATAATCACCACATGTACTGAGGTCTTGGTATTTTTTTTCTAACTTGTGTGGAAAGAGGTTTCTAATTTACAGCTGTTTTTGTAGACATCCTAGTTGGTGCAGAGCTTAGTGGGCTGCATGGGTGGCATCTTGTCAGTGGGTGCTACTCAAGGCAAACAGGTGTGGGACCATATTTTGGACTTCGGTACAGGATCTTAAAAGTTTAGGTTCCTTTTGGGGTGTTTGTTTTCTGGGAGGGCAGCAGTAGGTGTCGCTCTAGTCTTGGGGCCAAGCTCAGTAGATAACAGATGCTGACCTCCAAGGCCATACCAAGCCAGAATTGCGCCCTGTGCAACTTGCACATTGGGTGTGCGCCCCCCAACCCACCCCCTGCACCTCCATCCAGCCACTTTCAGTTCTTACCTTGCCGCTGCTGCCTTCTGTTTTCTTTACAGTGGCGCCGGCAGCAGGGCAAGAGCAGAAAGTGGATGGACAGAGATGGAAGAGAGGGCATGCGCCCGATGTGCTAGTCAGCACTTATCCATAGCACCACTCAATCTGGATTTTGAGCAGCAGCTCCTATCCCGATACTGCTGCTGAATATCCTGTGGATATTTAAGCGCTGCAGCTGACTGCTGTGGTGTTTGAATATTGGTCTTTTTGAAACTTGAACCCAACTGGGGGCATATTCAAAGCAGTTTAACTATTAAGCAGAGCTACTAACTGGTTAAACTATGGTCAGCAGGATATTCAGTGGCATTAGCATTAGGGCATTCCAGAGTCAGAGCAGGGTGGCACCAGAGTTAACTGGGCAGCGGAAATATTCAGCCACTGGCCAGTTAACTTAAACCAGTTAAGCTTAGGTGAAATAAAATCAGGCCAAACAATGGCCAATTTAGCCTTCCAGCCAGTGGCTGAATATCGCCACTGACTAGATAGTTAAACACTATGGGGGTCATTCCAAACCACGACTAATGGGGTTGTATGCTCAGTTTGGATGTACAACCCTCGCTATTCACAGAGAACTGATTCCATACCTACAGCTCCTCGCGTGTAGAAGGTCTTTGTGCAGGGAGCTCTGGATGGGGCAGGAGGGGGCAGCAACAGGGCGGGGAGTGAACAGTACAAGGCCAATTCAGGTCATGGCCCTGTATGTCTGGCGCTGACAGGATGGACATGCGACTTATTCCACCTTGGAGGTGTAATGCATCCCATGTGCAGCAGGGATCGGTGCATGCAGGGCCACAGAAGTGGCAGGGCAGCAAGAGGTAAGTCCCCATCACCCGATTCCTGCCCTGACTGCCCCCGCCTAGGGCCAGGTGATAGGGAAAGAGGAGCGGGACGGCGTCAGGCCTTGCAGCACTCCTGCATGGTGCCCCGGTGCCATGGCAAAGAGACGCCACTTCACAGGGCTCCAGCAGGAGCATAGGGAGGGCTTCCCGTGGAAACATTTGGACATTCGGCACAGCAGAATCAAGGCACATATGGACCGTCTAAGTGCCCGATTCTGCACCCGTGGTAACCTTTAGCTCCCACGGGTGCAGAATCAGGTACAAATTCGGGCTGTCCAATTTTTGGACATCTGGACGGCCCGGACATGCCCTGATCAGAATCGGGCTCCACCTGGGCCAACTGTATATTCATGCCGGTAACCAGACATGGACCCGGCATTGAATATCCGGGTTTAAATTAAAGCATCGATGGCCAGCTGCTTTAAGTATGCTGGCCATCTCTGCTGAAAACACCCCTTAACTGTACTGGTAATGGGGTTGAGGGGGGACTAGCACTGGAAGTAAGATGATGGGGGGGGCTACAACTGGGAACTGACTGACGATGGGGAGGGGAGGATAGAGCTGCTGGCCTTGGAAGAAAACTGGGGGCTAGGGCTACAAATGGGCTGTTGCGAGGGGATGGGAGAATGGGACTGGAAGGGAGTGGATGCTGAGAGGAGCTGCCATGGTATTTGGACTAGAAGGAGCTGGACTGTAGGGAAGGAGGGGGACTGGAAGGGAATGGACACCAGTGGCAGTCATGGGAATGCAAGTTGACATTGGAAGGTACTGGGAGGGAGGACTGGAAAGGGGCTGATACTGGGGAGGGTTACTGGGACTGGAAATAGGCTGATGGAAATAAGTGAAGAAAACAAAAAAAGAGATAAGAAATGGCAGATGGACCATAGATCACAGAAAGAGAGCTAAGAGAAGACAGTAAAGCAGAAGCCTCAGATCGGGATCAGCATGATCAGAGAATAAAATGGTCAGACAACAAAGGTAGAAAAAATAATTTTATTTCATTTTAATGATTGGATTTCGTGCTATCTTTATATTTTACACACTATTGGGGAACTGCATGTCTTATTTATCTAATTTTGCACTGCATGTGGGCTCTGGCTTCTTGGGGTTTCAGTTTAAATTTTGTCTACATATTTTTATATTGGCATAATCAACAGGTTCATCGTCGAAGGAGAAGAAATTGAAATCGTGAATAACTTTAACCTACTTGGATCAACTATCAATAAAGAAGCAACAAGCAGTCAAGAAATCAGACGACGCATTGCTCTTGGCAGAATGGCTATGAAAGACCTAGATAAGATTCTCAAGAGCAGAGATGCCTCTCTCCATACAAAGATGTGACTTGTTCAAGCCATGGTATTTTCAATAACATCATATGGATGTGAAAGCTGGACAGTGAAAAAGATAGACAGGAAGAAAACTGATGCCTTTGAATTATGGTGCTGGCGGCGAATACTGTGTATACCATGGACTGCCCGAAGAACAAACCAGTCTGTACTAGAGGAGATCAAACCTAAGCTTTCTTTAGAAGCTCAGATGACAAGACTTCGACTTTCATACTTTGGACACATCATGCGGAGAGAGAGATCATTAGAGAAAGACATCATGCTTGGCAAGATAGAAGGTCAACGCAAAAGAGGAAGGCCAGCAATGAGATGGATCGATACAATAACAGCAGCTATGGGTACCAGTCTGTCAACAATGAGCCGCCTGACTGAAGATCGAACACAATTTAGGATAGCTATCCAGAGGGTCGCCATGAGTCGACTCCGACTCGACGGCACTTAACAACAACAACAACATTTTTATTTTTACTTTATGGTTACTTATTCTGTACTTGGTGAGGGTCAATGCTGCGAGTGTGTGACTGAGGCCAGGTTAACATAGAGTTTGTACATAAAGATCTATACTGTACTGCAGTAATTTGACTTGTTCAGTTTTTCAGATAGGTGTATGGATGTTCCAGGGCCCACTGTAGTATTTACAGTGAGGCTTTTTTTGGATGGGCTCTTTATGTGAGTTTTGGAAGTTTGTGCTGATATGGTATGGTAGGTTTGCTCTTTGTTGTAGGGTTTTGTATTAGCTCACAATATGCCTGGTACTGGAGAAGTTTTGAGGGCAGCAAATGCCCCCAAAACAGCCGCCTCATTTCGCCTTCAAAATTTTAAAAATAAAAGCGCGGAAGTTGTTGCTGCCACTGCCGAGTCCGCTTCTCGACAGCGGCAAACTCACCACCTAACTTCTTCTTCTGCAGCCGTGGTTCCCTAAGAGGCAAGGAGCCATGGCTGCAGAAGAAGGAGGCACAGGTACTATGGTGGGGGCTTTAGCAGACAGACACGGGAAGAGGGGAGGAGGGGGCAGGGGACAAGGGAAAGGTGAGATCTGCAACGGGGCTGACATGGAGAGAGGGAGGCTGACATGGAGGGAGGGAGGGAGGGAGGGGGCTGGAAGGGAATTGATGTGAAGGGAAGGTGGGGTCTGCAATAGGGATGACACAGGGGGAGGAGGGGGCTGGAAGGGAACTGACATAATGGGAAGGTGGGGTCTGCAACTGGGTTGACATTGGGATAGGAGGGAGCTGACACTGGGGAAGGAGGAGGCTGGAAGGGAACTGACAAGGGTTCCCTCTCATTCAGCAGGAACAACTGGAGTGCTGCCGGCATCGAACAAATCATCCTGATCGCTACAAGCGATCAGGTTGATTTGTGCAGCGGTGGCACTCTGGTTGTTTTAATTTTAGATTTTGCCGCCTCTGCCCTGCCTCTGCCTTCCCGCCGCTTTTTTTTTTTCCTGCAAGCATTCTTGAGGAAAAAAATGCAGCGGGAAGGCAGAGGCAGGGCAGAGGCGGCAAAATCTAAAATTAAAACAGCCAGAGTGCCTCCGCCGCCTCTGGATTGTTGTTGTTAGTGAGAAGTTAGTGAGTTCTGTGGATGAATGTCCTGGTTCTGCTCTGCACTCACTGTGGATGCAAAATATGTTGAAAAAGAAAAAGCAAGAACCATAATGCAGGTTATAAAAACAAAATAAAAATGAGTTATAATTTAGTTTTATAAACTGTGCTGTTGGTTCTTGCTGTCTTTTACTTACTTGGTGTGCAAACAGGACCTACCTAGCCCTGTGCAAGCGGTGCAGCTACACAGGGCGCAAAGGCTTGGTGGGCACATTTCAGCTGTCTGTTGTTGCCCTGCTGCCACTGGCAGGACAATAGCACGCAGCCGAAATATGCCCCTCGCATATTTGTTCTAACCCAAGCCTTTTGTCAGCACTTTAAGCAGGTCTAGTCCCTCCCGCCTCCGACACGATGTCAGAGCAGGGAGGGACAGATCTGCTTAAAGTGACGGCGCCTTTCAGATCGGGCGCATGCCCCCCTCCTCCTCCCCATACCTCCGTCCAGCGCTGCCTGCTCTTTCCCTGTTGCCAGTGCCACCGTGAAAAAAACAGAGAGTGGCAGTAGCAGGGAAAGAGCAGGCAGCACTGGACGGAGGTATGGGGAGGACGAGTGGGGCACGCGCCCAAGCTGCAAGTCGCACAGGGCACGCTTGCAGCTTGGTGTGCAAACATCTTGCATTCCCTCCATATAATCTAATTGGCTTTTTGGTTTGGTTCAGTCCCTGATTGGAGTTCTGAAAAAGCCCTGCCCCCTTCTAAGGGGGTGGGCATCTCATTCTTCGCCTCAGACAGCAGATTGCCTTGAGCCGCCCCTGTCTATCTTGTCCAAGTTATTGGAGTTCCTATCCTTCTATTGATTTAATATTTGCAAATTGCTTTGCTATTTAACCTACAAAAAGCGGTATAGCAAAGGCCTAATAAATAATAAACAGTCAGGATTTTCTAGATGTTCTCTGATGTTTGTTGTTTCATAGTAACATGATCTGAACTTATTTGGAAAGACATGACATAACTGATGATGATGGTCATGCTTTTATATATCTATTTTTATATATCTTCAATGACGGAGAGTGGGTTGGAGAGAGGACTCTTTTTCCTAACATATGAGACATGAGGGTAAAACACAGAGCTGTGCTGTTCAGACTCCTGTCCCTACGTATAGCCTTTACTCGGGGGGCTAATCTCTGAGATTTGGTTGTTCGTTCTACCCCACTAATTGATCAACCTGCCTTACCTCCAGTACAGCTAACTGGTCATACTAGTTGTGGTGAATGTACGTATTGTATTTTGATTCTTCAAGGTACAAAATGGCAACATCCGGGGACGGGGCAAACTTTCTATCGTAGATGGAATACTGACTGTGGATCGTCGTATGTGGTATACCTTTTGCAGTGTCCCAGCCCCTTGGTGTATGTTGGACGGACATCTCGTAGTATGCGAACCCGGTTGGGTGAACATGCCTCCCAGCTCCGGAATCAAGTACTCTCTGCACCAATTGTTGAACATTGACTCCAACAAAAACATGAATTCTCGCATTTGCATTGGACAATCATTAATCACGTTCCAATTCACCCTCGGGTTGGTGATCGTTTAGCCCTGCTACAACATAGAGAACAGTCGTGGATTTTCCGACTTGAGACTGTGACCCCCTGTGGTCTTAATAAAGAAATTGAATGGGCGAGTCTCTACTGATGTAATCTTCCATGACGCGGTGGGGGTTCCCCTGATTCTGTGGGGTTTCCCCTGAAAGCTGATTGGTTCGTTGTTCTGAGTGACAGCTGTTTGTGGCCAATAGGAAGATCTCTTCTGATGACAAAATCCGGGTTAAAAACTCGGCGTTTTTTTTGCAGTTAACACAGATGAACGAGCATTGCACTTGATACAGGACTTGGTTCCGAAACGTGCTCGTTGTTCATTATTTATTGAAGACTGTGTTTTGCTGGTCTATGAAAATTACTTCATCGTATAAAAGCTACGTTTTTTTTTATAAAGGATTGGTTTAATAATAACCTTATTAAAATGGATGTGGTCATCTGGAGTGGTTAGGGTGCCTTCCTAGCCTCCCTTTACCTTATCCCACAAAAAGATATTAATATTTAGGTTTGTTATTTTGGGAAGAGGTACACTGGTAATTTTTAGATAATTGGTTCAGACTCCTTCAGCGTCACTGTGAAATAGTTCTGAAATTTCAGGTGCCAGTTCATGTTCGTTATTGTCTTCTTCTTTGTCTTCATCGTCTACATCTTCACAGTTATCAGGGCTCTTTAGGATCTCAGTCTTCACAAAGCCTGATTTGATTATTTTATTGCTTACACCTTCCCACCATGCTGTCGCAACTCACCTGGTAACTTCTGCAAAAGTGGCGTGGCACATAGCCATGAAACTGTGTTTTCTGTGGCACATCCAGTTTTCCCATAGGAGACGCAACACAGCTTTGAATCTTCTGTTGACAGAAATTTATTTTATTTATTTATTTACATTCTCTTATATACCACGCTATTCTGCATCAGTGCGGTTTACATTGAACAAACTGAAATTACATTGAACAGGGTATTATAACTTGGAGATAACTATTTTACAGGGAACATGGGCTATGGAGGGTTAAGTGGCTTGCCCAAGACCACAAGGAGCACCTGTCAAGCGGTTGAAGCATTTTTGTCATAACACTAGGTATAATAACCAGGACAGTGTTCAGAGATTTTATTTTCTTCTTTATGTCTTCAGTGAAATGGGCTCTCATGCTATCCATGACAAGTAGTGCTTTCTGTCTCTTGAAAAATCTATCCAGCTGCTTACTAAAGCAGGGCTGCAGCTATTTCAACATCATGCTCTCATCCATCCATCCTTTCTCATTCACATCAACAACAATGTTGGATAGTAGAGTTTCACATGACATTGTCTTCCTTTTGAATATAATCATAGGTGGCAGCTTCTTTCCACTTGCACAGCAGGCCAGCACCACCGTAAAGTGTCTTTTCGTGTCTGGGGGTTCTAATATTTATTGTTCTAACCCCCTTTTGACTGACCGTTCTACCTAATGGGATGTTGAAGATTAAGGGAATCTCATCCATGCTGATTACGGAGTCCAGTGTCACTGTATATGTGATAATTTCTTTGTTTACAAATTCCCTGAAATTCCGTACTTTATCCAAGATATCAGCAGGGAGCTGCTGACACATGGTTGTTCTTTGTCTTATGCTTAATTTGTTTCTTATCATAAATCGGTAGCACCATGAATGACCAGCCTTGAATGCCTCTATATTCATTTCCCTGGTGATATGAGCTGCTTTGAATCACACCTGCACAGTGGACAGTCCACATCCTTGGGCCCTCCATTCTACAATGAACTGAAGCAGATGTGCTTCCAATTCAGGCCACAATGCTTTGCGGCTGTGATTTGCCTTCTTGCTGCATTTCATCAAGGTTAGTTTTCCCTGCATCTTCCTCCAGTCTCTTAATTAATTTCTCATTTATCCCAAAATGTAGCTCGGTGGCTCTGTTACCATATTCTTCTGCGTAATTAATAACTTTCAATTTGAATTCCACAGTGTATGAGTCCCATGCCTTCGGTGTCACAATTTTCTGTGGGGTTAAAGATAACATCTTTTTCGTAACTGAAATTCATCTGGTATGCTATTCTGTATGCTGTTTGGTATGCTATTTGCGTGTATAGTAAAAGTACATACCAGTCTGCTGATTGGAGGGTCTGCTTGCAAGCATTGGGTGTAGAGCGGAGGGCCCAGAGAGAAAGACAGTTCACTGCACAGTTGTGAGTATTTATATCTGTTTTGAGGGTGCACTTCCACCATGTAAATTTCTTAGATAAGTTGCTCCAGTGTATAGGTCATGCCATCATTTCTGGTTGTAAAAAAATGTGACTTATAATCTGGGAAATATGGTAAGGCTGGTGCAGCTAGGGGCGCTCTCCAATATTTTCTTAACAAAGCAAATGGAAGATACCCCAGATTACTCGCTAGCGAATCCTGTTCAAAATCACAGTATCAAAACCTCTGAATTAGAAATGTTACCTCAGGCAGCAGGTATCAAAATCTTGGTATCAGAAGGTATGCAAGAGCAGCCCAAAAGAGCATGCAAAAGGTTCACAGCAACTCTTAGAGCAGGGTGGGTCTTGGACTGGTCTAGCAGGATTCCAGATCATCCTGCCAGACAAGTGGGAAGTACCAAAGCTACTTCTCAATTGGGAGGGACAAAACAGTCACTGTAAGAAGGTGGAAACACCTCATAGGCAGAGAGAGACAACAAAGTCGCTGTTTGACAGCTTGGAGACATCCCCGTAGAACTTTCTCGAACAACAGAGAAGTAGGAACTGAAGCATGAAACTGTATGCCACCTTGAAATGCAGTCTCCTGTCGAGAGCAGAGAAGCACAGGTTGAAGCATGAAAATGACTGCTACCTTGAAATGCATCCTACTGTAGACAGCCCTTTAGGGAAGGCTCCCGAAGGTAGCAGCATCAAATGAACTAGCATTCGCAAGGAAAGAGCAATGCAGCTGCAAATAAAGAACACTGCAAGAAGGCGACACATAATCACAGGGAGAGCGGTCGGACCATAAAAAGGACATCCGCCCCCCCCCCCCCCATGGCAATAGATAGCAAAGAGGCTGAAGATGCCTTAGAGCCATGCAGAACAACCATACCATTTCTAAACACAGTTCCTCAAGGGTCTGACTGTGAGAAGAAGAGCAGACCATCCCACAGGAGAAGACCCTGGCAGAGTAGGTCCCTTCAACCTCCCAGGAACAATGACAGTGCTGCTAGGAAAAGCCCCAGGAGGGCATACCACTGCTAACACATTAAGTCATGGTTGCTCCTTGGTCCAACGATGGAGAACTCAAACAGAACCACTGGCACCTAATCAGAGAACTGACGGATAACTCGAACAGGACCACTGCCGGCTAATTAGAGAATCAATCCCCTGGGAGATGAATACCTACCAACTGCCATCCCCTGAGAGCCATGGAAGGCCTATAGATGGAAGACTGCACTCCTTCAGAAGGAGAACATGGGAATTAAGAGACCCCAGGCTGAAAGCCTCTGCAGCAGACATTCAGACCTGGAAAGAGTAAGAATGGAACTCCCTCGAAGAATCCTCCCTAAAAGCCTATATAAACCAGCATATGGCACAGCAGGAAAAATCCACACTGCCTGACATGAAGATCATCTGCACTGAATGGTTTGAAGAAGATCTAGGAAGATGCAACAAAAGGGCAATGGCATAAGGCAGTAGACGATTTGCCACATCTTCAATGTGGACCTCTTATCTTGCACTGGAGAACCCAGGAAGGGGGATCTCAGCCAAACCAGAAGCCCTCAATTAAAATCTCAAACCCCCAATGACGAAAAAGGGAAGCTGAGACAAAAGACCTGCAAACTACAAGACCACTGAGGCAGCAATACTGACACAATCTGGAATAACAAGGTCCAAGTCAGGTGACATAAGGCTAGATATTGCAGAACCCCAAAGCAACTCTAAAAGAGCCTGAGCCGATAGACACAGCTGCTCCACATCACAGACATTAGTGTGGAGACTGGTTCACATGAACCAGGACCACTGCGAGCATTGAGAAAGAACTGCTCGGGACAGTAGTCTGCTTGCTTTAGCCTGAGACTCTGGACATCGGTGTAGGAATGTTTGTGAAGGCTGCCTTATCTGTGGACAAAGGTTGTCTGAACTTCCACAGCTGGGTCATCTGTGGGAGTTGCACTACCAAGATCTCTGAAAAAAACTTGGACTGCATTGCCAATTGGAAGGGTATGATGCTAAACCAAAATAATCCCCCAGAATGACTGAGGGGAAGACTGGTTTATCTGTGGGCATAGCACCATCAAGAACATAAGAACATAAGATATGCCATACTGGGTCAGACCAAGGTCCATCAAGCCCAGTATCCTGTTTCCAACAGTGGCCAATCTAGGTCATACGTAACTAGCAGTATCCCCAAGAGACACAGGTTCCACAATGCTTGTATTGGGTCAAGCATTGATATCCTGGGTCCCTTTTTAATAATGGTTTATGGACCTTTCTTCCAGGAACTTGTCCAAACCTTTTTTAAACCCAGCTACACTAACAGCCCTTACTACATCCTCTGGTAACAAATTCCAGAGTTTGATTACACGTTGAGTGAAAAAATATTTTCTCTTATTTGTCTTAAATATTTTATCCTGTAGCTTCATTACATGTCCCCTAGTCTTTCTATATTCTGATAGCGTAAACAATCGATCTACGTTTACCCGTTCCACTCCATTCATTAATTTATAGATCTCTATCATATCTCTCACTTGGTTTGCAGCTTGTCGTGCTGTGAGGGCTTGCGTGCATTAGTGATGCTGAGAGCTAAACTATCGGTAGTTTAACTACTGGCAGGGTTTCCCAAGATGGACAGGTCTCAGCTGAGGTGCCAAACCAAGACAAACCACCCATCTGGGCAGCAGCAGAATGGGATAGTGTTGACGGCGGAGGATCACATTTTTGTGACAACGGCAACAACACCAAACTTAAACTGCGTGGAAGAAAGGCCCGGCAATCTACTTCTGTATCTTGCCTTGAAAACCCAATGGATAGTTACAACAATACAAATTGTGCTATGGTGCTGGAAGATGAGACCCCCAGGTCGGAAGGCACTCAACTAGCTACTGGGGAAGAGCTGAAGACTTTTCAGAGTAAAGCCAGCATTTATGATGTGGTTGGATCAACGCCCTCGGGACGTCTGACTGCTGATGTAGCTGCGCATGAAATGAGAGTCAGAAGCTGTAAAGATGTCTTACGCATTGGAACATGGAACGTACGAAGCATGAACCAAGGGAAGTTGGAGGTGGTCATGAATGAAATGGAACGTGTACAACTTGATCTGTTGGGTGTCAGCAAACTGAAATGGACTGGCATCGGGCACTTTGCATCAGATGATCACATGGTCTACTATGCTGGAAATGAAAGACAAAGAAGAAATGGTGTTGCATTTATAATAAAGAAGAAACTTGCAAGAACTGTAATGAAATACAATGCAGTCAGCGAACTCTTAATCTCTATTCGTCTACGAGGATTGCCTATCAACACAACTATAATTCAAGTATATGCCCCAACAACAGCTGTAGAAGAGAATGAAATTGAAGAGTTCTATGAACAAGTACAAATTGAAATTGACAGAACATGCAAACAGGATATCCTGATAGTCATGGGTGACTGGAATGCAAAAGTTGGCAACAAAGAAGGCAAAGTAGTTGGAAAATATGGACTTGGCAACAGAAATGAAGCTGGAGAAAGACTGATAGAATTCTGCAAGACCAATGATCTATTCATCTCAAACACCTTCTTCCAGCAACACAAGCGGCGACTGTACACATGGACTTCACCCAATGGATTGTATAAAAATCAAATTGACTACATCTGTGGAAGTCAACGATGGAAAAGCTCTATAACATCAACAAAGACAAAACCTGGAGCTGACTGTGGTACAGATCATCAACTACTAGCATGCAAACTCAAGCTAAAGTTGAAAAAGAGCAAACCACTCATGAATGCAGCAAAATATGACCTTGAGAATATACCACTGGAATTTAAAGACTGCCTGCAAAATCGATTTGCTGCTTTAGATACAAATGACAGAGCTCCGGAAGAGTTATGGAATGACATCAAGAAGGCTGTGTTGGAAGAAAGCGAGAAGTCTCTACAAAAGGTGAAAAAGCAAAAACGGCCAAAATGGATGACGGAAGAAACTCTGAAAATTGCCCAGAAACGCAGAGAAGCTAAAGCCAGAGGAGAAAGAAAGACAATTGCAGAACTCAACAGAGATTTCCAACGTGCAGCAAGACAAGACAAGGAAAAGTACTACAACGATGCATGCAAGGAAATAGAAGCAGAAACTATTAGAGGAAGAACAAGATCGGCTTTCCTAAAGCTACGAGAGTTGAAGAAAAAGTTCCAGCCTCGAATTGAAATGTTACAAGATGCTCAAGGATCTATGTTGAATGATGCTGAGAAGATCAAGAAAAGGTGGAAGGAATATACAGAGTTTTTATATGATAAAGATCAAGTGGACCAACAGCCGTTTCAACCTGTACCTTATGATCGGGAACCATTGGTGATGAAAGAAGAAGTTGAAGCAGCATTGAAAGCCTTATCAAAGAACAAAGCACCAGGCATTGATGGCATTCCTATAGAAGTATTGCAGAAATCTGATGCAGCTGTTACCATACTTACAAGGCTCTGCCAAGAAATATGGAAGACAACATCATGGCCAACTGACTGGAAAAGATCTGTGTTTATACCAATGCTAAAGAAAGGTGATCCAACTGACTGTGGAAATTATCGAACAATTGCTCTGATCCCACATGCCAGCAAGATTCTACTGAAGATTATTCAAAAGAGACTACAACCATACCTGGAACAAGAACTACCTGAAGTGCAAGCAGGGTTCAGGAAAGGGCGAGGAACGAGAGACATCATTGTGGATGTGAGATGGATCCTTGAAAAGACTAAAGAATACCAAAAGGATATCTATTTGTGCTTTATCGACTATAGCAAGGCTTTTGACTGTGTAAACCATGAGAAACTCTGGGCCACATTAAGAAGCATGGGTATACCAGAACACCTGATCGTTCTCTTGCGCAATCTGTACATTGACCAAGAAGCAACAGTTCGAACGGAACAAGGAGAAACAGAATGGTTTAAAATAAGCAAAGGTGTAAGACAGGGCTGCATACTTTCCCCCTACCTGTTTAATTTATATGCAGAACAAATCATCAGAGAAGCAGGATTGTATGAAGACAACAGAGGTGTGAAGATTGGTGGAAGACTCATCAACAACCTTCGCTATGCTGATGATACCACATTACTGGCTGAAAGTGAAGATGATCTGAAACATTTGCTTCTCACAATCAAAGAACATAGTCTCAAAATGGGCCTGCACCTTAATGTAAAGAAGACAAAGATCATGACAACTGGCATAATCAACAGGTTCATCGTTGAAGGAGAAGAAATTGAAATTGTGAACAACTTTAACCTACTTGGATCAATTATCAATAAAGAAGCAACAAGCAACAAGATACCAACCGTTCCCTATACTGAAAACTATACAAACAAATAGTGCAATCCAAGGAATATACCAATGGACCTTGAGACATAATACCCATTGAAGCTATAGCTATACATCTCCAGAAAAATCCTCAGCACCCCAACACCCTCACAGCAAGCAAAAGTGCCCAAACTCACCCAATAAACTTCATTTATCACTAAAGACCAAATCCATCCCAGCACAACATTATCTAACATCCACGAATTCTACAACTCCCCAACTCATCTCACTCATTGAAGCTGTAGCCCACACATCACCCCTGCAACAAAATGATGTGGATTAAAACAACCCTGACTTTAATCCTCCTAATAACCTTAAGAACTGGCATAATCAACAGGTTCATCATTGAAGGAGAAGAAATTGAAATTGTGAACAACTTTAACCTACTTGGATCAACTATCAATAAAGAAGCAACAAGCAGTCAAGAAATCAAACGACGCATTGCTCTTGGCAGAATGGCAATGAAAGACCTAGATAAGATTCTCAAGAGCAAAGATGTCTCTCTCCATACAAAGATTTGACTTGTTCAAGCCATGGTATTTTCAATAACATCATATGGATGTGAAAGCTGGACAGTGAAAAAGACAGACAGGAAGAAAATTGATGCCTTTGAATTATGGTGCTGGCGGCGAATACTGTGTATACCATGGACTGCCTGAAGAACAAACCAGTCGATACTAGAGGAGATCAAACCTAAGGTTTCTTTAGAAGCTCAGATGACAAGACTTCGACTTTCATACTTTGGACACATCATGCGAAGAGAGAGATCATTAGAGAAAGACATCATGCTTGGCAAGAAGGTCAACGCAAAAGAGGAAGGCCAGCAATGAGATGGATCGATACAATAACAGCAGCTACGGGTACCAGTCTGTCAATAATGAGCCGCCTGACTGAAGACCAAACACAATTTAGGATAGCTATCCAGAGGGTCGCCATGAATCGACTCCGACTCGACGGCACTTAACAACAACAATAACCTTAAGACCATACGGAGCAGCGCACACATGGGCAAGCTTAGTTCCAATCCTGACAACCAGAACAAGACACTCATTAGCAACACCACCATTCCACCATCAATCACAATGGAGACCTAATCTCTTGTACCTATACACCTCCAAAAAATATCACCAACACCCCCAACAACCTTACAGCAGGCAAAAACGACCAAATTCACCTTTATAACACCAGATCTAGCCACAACAAAATCCATACCATCTCAGGCTACCTTCAAGAGCATGAAGTTGAAGTAATGTGCATAACTGAATCATGGAAAACCAACACAGACACTGTACTGATAAATCAGCTCACCCCACCAAACATGGAATATCATCACTGCTCCAATGCAAGGGAGGAGGAATCCTCATCCTAACAAATAAACAACTAAACTTCAAACTTACAAATAGCTTGTCAACCCCAACTCTAAACATCCTTACATTAGAGAACAAGCAACTATCAATATGCCTGATATATAGGTCTCCAACCTCTGACACAGAAGATCTTTCAACCATAATTGAACAAGCCTGTAATCACTCCAGCAAAGGAAAAACTATAATCAACCTAGGAGACTTCAATCTAAACTCAGCTTCCCCAACTCAAGCCTCCGCCTTCATGGATGCCATGACCTCTCTAGACCTCACTCAAATCATAGAGGCACAGACTCATATCGGAGGGAACACACTCTATCTGGTATTCATGCCCTCAAGACTTCAATCTAACAAATCATACATTTCCTACCAGATAACTCCAGTACCCTGGTCAGATCACCATATGATATCATTTGAATTCCCATTAGAATCCCAGCAGCCTAGACAACCACACACAACCATCCAGTGCCACTTTAAAGAATTCAATAAGGACAGTCTGCTAGAACATTTACGCTCCAACATTGACACCAACACCATGAACCTAACAACCCTAATAAAAAGCTGGAATAACACCATATCCTCAATGGCTCCAGCACCACAGAAAACAAAACCATCACAGCGTAGTAATAAAGCCCCATGGTAGTCTGCTGACATAAGAAAAGTCAAGTTTGTGTTGAGAAGGCTGGAGAGACGATGAAGGCAAACCACAAGAGAAGAAGGTGTCCGCAGAGGCAAGTAAAACCAAGGAGCGGAACCCAAAGGACCAGGTCTACACACAAAACTATTAATCTGCAAACGATTTTTATTGGAGGACCCAACTAAAAGGTTTCGGCTGGAGGCCTTCTTCAGGGGTCTAAAAACAAAAATGCATAAAACATACATATTAAAACAAATACAGTCACTTTGATATAAAATATGAAATATAAAAACTTAAAAACTTACAAATATCTAAAAAATAAACATATGTAGCTTAATTATACGAATACAAAAGAACAAAAACAAAATGAGCCACAGAAGAAGTTGCTCTTTTTGAAAAAACTAACCATAAAATAACACTAGATGGTAAAAAATACATTGCCACAGGAGCGAGGCAATAACATATAAAAAGGGGAGAGATCTCCTCAATCTATATAAAGTGAAAAAGGAGAATAGTAATATTAACAACGATTGTCTTAATAGTCATAACATCTCATATAATATAAAACAGATTAGATAAAAAATTACATAAAAATGGAATATACAATATATTCATTTATAACATACATCAAAAGATATGGTGTGAATGGAATAGCAATAATTCAGCTCAACAAAACTACGGATGAAGGGCCAGTAAAAGGAATGAAGAGCAAGTAAAAATACCAGAAGAGAATGGTGACCAATCCAAAATCTTAAACGCAAAAAATAGCCACATAACGTGCATCACACAAGAAAACCAAAATGTGTCTTAGAAAATACATATGGCAAATCATAAAAGCCACGCAGAAAAAAAGGGGGGAGAGAGAAAACACTATAATGAAACCCAAGAAAACATAAAATACCATACATTGTAATCATGTGCTAATAGGTCGGCATGTAAAGGACTTCTAAACAACCCGCTAGGGTAGGCATTATAATACAAGTCTTTAATAGGAACAGAATACATGTGACCTCATAAAACATTATGTGAACCGAATACAAAGGGGACGAAAAAATTTTTTGAAAACACAATGACGAAGACGGTAGTAGACAAGTAACAGTGCATCGCCAAGGAGCTGGCCAAAACCACACCAAAAGACAAAGCTCGTGTGTACACGTAAAAAAGCCGAACTAAGGCAAAGACAAAAGGAAAACTTATGAGTACACCAAACATTGTAGCAGTATGATAAAAGCACAGATGTATGCAAATAGAAGTGTCTCATTATAAAATTATAACAGAGGAGCTGGCCAGACACTTATATATTCACGCAAAAAGGCCTACCAAGGCAAAAATCTTTTACATGCTCCGAACGGTTTAACAGTAGTGGAAAATCATAAATGCACACATATGTGTGAATAAAGATGTCTTACCGTAAAATTGTAACAAAATACCGATGGATAAATATTAAAAATACATATGAAAACCACTAAGCGGGAGAACTGAGCAGTGTAAGAGGTTGCCGCTGATACAAGACTATGCCGTTGAACGGAAAGAGTTAAACCAGATGAAAAGGGGGGCATTATACTGAGCATATGAACAAGGAAAGGAGATACATAACAAGCTTTACCTTATAGCACTATGCTCTGCAACCAGCATATGTAAGTATAGCAATTACACGAACATTAAGGCAGCACGATATCGCAGACATTCTTGTTTCTAATATATTCTTCACTGCAAATGTTTTGGTTTTTTCCTCTCACGGTTTACAGCATATTTTTATCATACAGTTATATTCTCCTTTTACAATGATCTTCTGTATAGGCTTAAAAGCCTCGTTCTAGTATGATTTAAATACCGCTTTAATGTGATTTAAATACCCCCTTTGCTTCTGCGCGGCATTTCCCACGCACGACAACGATACTGGTAAGGCTGCAGCTTCTCTCTTGGTTTTTTTCCCCTTCTTTCTTTTGTTCTGATTTATTCTTTATTTTTATATGACATGGTGGCTTGTTATGTATCTCCTTTCCTTGTTCATATGCTCAGTATAATGCCCTCCTTTTCATCTGGTTTAACTTTTTCCGTTCAACGGCATAGTCTTGTATCAGCGGCAACCTCTTACACTGCTCAGTTCTCCCGCTTAGTGGTTTTCATATGTATTTTTAATATTTATCCACCGGTATTTTGTTACAATTTTACGGTAAGACATCTTTATTCACACATATGTGTGCATTTATGATTTTCCACTACCGTTAAACCGTTCGGAGCATGTAAAAGTTTTTTGCCTTGGTAGGCCTTTTTGCGTGAATATATAAGTGTCTGGCCAGCTCCTCTGTTATAATTTTATAATGAGACACTTCTATTTGCATACATCTGTGCATTTATCATACTGCTACAACGTTTGGTGTACTCATAAGTTTTCCTTTTGTCTTTGCCTTAGTTCGGCTTTTTTACGTGTACACACGAGCTTTGTCTTTTGGTGTGGTTTTGGCCAGCTCCTTGGCGATGCACTGTTACTTGTCTACTACCGTCTTCGTCATTGTGTTTTCAAAAAAAATTTTCGTCCCCTTTGTATTCGGTTCACATAATGTTTTATGAGGTCACATGTATTCTGTTCCTATTAAAGACTTGTATTATAATGCCTACCCTAGCGGGTTGTTTAGAAGTCCTTTACATGCCGACCTATTAGCACATGATTACAATGTACGGTATTTTATGTTTTCTTGGGTTTCATTATAGTGTTTTCTCTCTCCCCCCTTTTTTTCTGCGTGGCTTTTATGATTTGCCATATGTATTTTCTAAGACACATTTTGGTTTTCTTGTGTGATGCACGTTATGTGGCTATTTTTTGCGTTTAAGATTTTGGATTGGTCACCATTCTCTTCTGGTATTTTTACTTGCTCTTCATTCCTTTTACTGGCCCTTCATCCGTAGTTTTGTTGTGCTGAATTATTGCTATTCCATTCACACCATATCTTTTGATGTATGTTATAAATGAATATATTGTATATTCCATTTTTATGTAATTTTTTATCTAATCTGTTTTATATTATATGAGATGTTATGACTATTAAGACAATCGTTGTTAATATTACTATTCTCCTTTTTCACTTTATATAGATTGAGGAGATCTCTCCCTTTTTTATATGTTGTTGCCTCGCTCCTATGGTAATGTATTTTTTACCATCTAGTGTTATTTTATGGTTAGTTTTTTCAAAAAGAGCAACTTCTTCTGTGGCTCATTTTGTTTTTGTTCTTTTGTATTCGTATAATTAAGCTACATACGTTTATTTTTTAGATATTTGTAAGTTTTTAAGTTTTTATATTTCATATTTTATGTCAAAGTGACTGTATTTGTTTTAATATGTATGTTTTATGCATTTTTGTTTTTAGACCCCTGAAGAAGGCCTCCGGCCGAAACTTTTTAGTTGGGTCCTCCAATAAAAATAGTTTGCACATTAATATTTTTGCGTGTAGGCCTGGTCCTTTGGGTTCCGAGACGATGAAGGCAAACAAAAAATCAAACACATCTCAAGAAATATAGGACAAAACAGTGAGAATACAATGAACTAATACAAAATAGACAGAAACAATATAAAACAAACATCATTATGAAATCCTTAAACCGCCCAAGAGAGCTCTTTGCGATAGTAAATAACCTTACAGAATCTCCACAACTCCAAACTGACGACTCAATCTCTCCCAAGGCATTTGCAACCCATCTATAGAACTCACTTGCCAGACCAAACCATTCAACAAACCAAACACCAGCGCCTAAGACAAGCCAAGATCACTCAAATAAATGGACTTCATTCTTCTCTATTATACCAAAGAGCACTGTACCACACTGCTTAAATCTCTAAATACTACCACTTCACCTCTCGATCCCTGTCCAACAGCCTGGCTAAAGATGAGCTCACAAGAACTATCACCAATGATATCCAAAATGGTAAATCTATCCCTAACACAAGGATTCATGCCTCCTGAACTAAAGATCTTATTCATAAGGCCACATTTAAAGAACAACAATTCCGACCCTAGATCTCCTGTGTCATATCGGCCCATCTCCAGCATACCATTTCTAGCAAAAATAACACAGGTACACTAAAAAAAATTTTTTTTAAACTGCCACTAATGTTTCGATTGATTTTTACGTTTTTTGGTGCGCTGAATCCAAATCTGGTAACCAATTTGCTCCATCACGTACAGATTTTTTGCTACATTGGGTTAGCAGTTTGAGGTGAACGTTTCAGATTGAGTGTGATCGAGATAAAAGTTTCTTGGATGAATTCTTTATACTAATTGTTTAGTAGTTATTCAAATAAGAATAAAGAAAATTGTAACAAGGCAGCACATAAGAATAGAGTAATGTCAACAAAACACACTGTGATGGTAGCAAAATTGTCTGCACTTAAAACAGCCACATACATGTGCACAAACATTGAGCATATAAGAGCGAGGTTAGACACAAAGCAAAGCAAAGAAATGTGCAAAAATTGTTGTACAGGTATGTATGTAAGAATAGAAAACGCAAACCGCACCATTGCAATACATGAAGACAAACACCCGATGGTGTGAAAATAAAATTCTAATAAATGAGGTCCGACACTGTGGTAATAACTAGCAAATTTTTATTTCAAAGTTTAGTAAAAACACGATATTTGTCAACACAGTTTAGATTTTAAAGTCATTCTTGGGTCAATCAATCTCCTGGTGGGCCCGTTTCTTCTTCCCCCGAATGCTTCTCTTGGTGCGCTGCTTGGCGTATTTTTCATCTGGGGTTTCCCGCAGCAGCAACCAGCAGAAATCAGCCATCATAGTGGTGTTCCATCTTCCTTGGTACCTTCTCTCTGCGTCCTTGATGTCCTGGTGAAACCTTTCACCTTGTTCTTCACTGTACGCCCCCAGGTTTTCGGGAAAGTAGTTCACATGGGAGTGCAAGAAATGGACTTTCAGGCTCATGTTACAGCCTTGTTCTTTGAAGGCATTGAGCATCCTGGCAACAATATCCTTATAGTTCTCATCCCGCCTGTTCCCCAAGAATTTGAGAACAACATCCTTGAAGGACTCCCAGGCTTCTTTTTCCTTCTCAGACATCGTTTCAGCGAATGCTCCATCTGAAATGAGTTTCCTTATATCTGGGCCAACAAACACTCCTTCCTTTAGCTTTGCTTCAGAAAGTCGGGGGAACTTTGAGCAAAGGTACCGAAAGCACTCACCATCTTTTGGAAGGGACTTGATGAATTGCTTAATGGGACCCAACTTAATGTGGAGAGGTGGTAATAGAATTTTATCACGAGGTACCAAGCTCTCATGAAGAACATTTTTCTCACCGGATCTCAATTACTCCCGAATTGGCCAGTCTTTTTTCCCCCAGTGTAGGTCGCGGGCCCGGCTATCCCACAAGCAAAGGAAGCAGGGATATTTGGTGAAACCGGATTGCTGCCCTAATAGCATGGATAGAATTTTAAAGTCTCCACAAATCATCCACTTATGCTCATCATAACGAATCTTCTGAAGAATCAGGGCCAAATTCTCGTATTTTTCTTGGAGAATAACAGAGTGAGCAATAGGAACTGAAGCAAATGTGTTGCCATTATGAAGAAGAACACCTTTTATGCTGTCTTTTGATGAATCAATGAACAGCCACCATTCAGCAGGATCATACTTGAGTTTAAACTTTTCCATCACTCCGTATATATCGTTGCAAAATACCAAATCTTCCTCTTTGCTGAAATACTTCAAAAATTGTGTCTCGCGGTTGCGGTACCAATAAAAAGTTGTTCCTGGTGACAATAGATTTTTCTGTTTAAGCCGAGAACCTAGCAGTTGGGCAGCATCTTTTGGGAGTCCTAAATCCCGGACTAAATCATTCAATTCAGCTTGAGAGAAAAGTTCAGGTTTCGGATCTGGTTCAGTTTCAAACTCGGAAGTACTGGACTCATCGGGAAAAGCCATCTGATGAGTCTCATCATGATCAGAACCATCCACACAAATATGATCCAAAGATTTTGGTGGTTCAGGCACAGGTACTTCGTTGCTATGAGGCATAGGCCTAATTGCTGAGGGAAGGTTGGGGTAACTTATTACGTTCTTATCTTATTCTTATGTTCCTCTGCCGCTTTTTCACGGTATATTCCCCACAAATAAAACAAAAACTGTCCGGAGAGTTGACGCAACCTCTGGCTCTGTGAGCCATCACAAATACACAGCACTGCAAACTACAACTGTAGTGAGCCACTTCGGAATAAAGCTGGATTACGACTGAGCAAACAAAAGGTAATAATGAACTTGCAAGAAACTGAAATTTGACAGGAACGTTCATGTCGCAACCACCGTGTTTGAGCGAGCGAACGAGGAAAGAACATGCGCCAGCGCGAGTACTGGATTTAGCCCCCCGCCTCCCAATTGTCCTGTTAATGTATAAAATGAATACAAAACACTCTAAAATATCATGAGGGAGTGTTTCTAGTTAGTTAACCATTACAACCTCTATTTTGGGCCAAGAAAATAAACTGCAGTCGGCTAAAAAGAAATTATGTGAACATTCCTTATATGTGTAAGAAATCTAATTTTGCAAGAAAACGTGACGTGATGGAACATTTTGGCTATTTTTCCTGGATTCAGCACCCCAAAATCTATAGGAATCAGTTGCAAAACTGGAGGCAGTTTTTTGGTAGTGTACCTGTGTAATCAAAAAGGCAGTGCAAAGGCAATTACAAGACCACATTGATATAAATGTTCCCCTAGACCCACAACAACATGGGTTCCGGCAATATCATGGGGTGGAAACACTCCTAACCTCCCTAATGAACACTCTCCTGAAAGGAATAGAAATTACCAAACAAAGCTTCATACTAATATTCATTGACATATCATTTGAATTTGACTCAATAATCCACTCCATACTAATGGACAGACTGACTGAGATAGGTATTAGCGACACCCTTCTGACATGGTTCTCCTCATACTTCTCGGGCCACCAGTCGCAGGTCAAGATAAAGAACAGAACCTCCAAACCTTTCCAAATCTACCAAGGGGTACCGCAGGGCTCCTCACTGTTGGCCTTCCTTTTCAACATATATATTCCACTAGTCTGCAAAATTATACAAAAACACAATATACATTACTACCTCTATGCAGATGACTTGATGGTCTATACCTCTTTTGACACTAGAAAACCTGACTTCTCCAACATCACCAATTGCATGATATCAATCTCAGAATGGCTCACATGCCGCAATCTCTTAATCAACTACAACAAATCTGAGGCCCTGACAATCACCAAAGACGCTGCTTACATCTGACCAGATAACCTCATAATTGGAAACTGGACAGTCCCGGTAAGGAACAAAGTAAAATACCTGGGGGTGCTCCTAGACCAGAGGCTTAACCTTCAAGCATACATTAAGAAAACCACCTCCAAAGCATACTATAAAATGAAGATCCTTCAAAACTTACACCCCCTACTAGACCACAACCACTTCTGCTCCGTATGCCAGGCCATAATCACTCCACAACTGAATTATTGGGAGGGGAGGAGTGGCCTAGTGGTGGGGGCAAGTTACCTCAGGTTAGAAGGTCAGGGGTTCAAATCCCATTAGACAGCAACCTTGGGCCAGAAGGACTGGGGTTTCTAGTCCCACAGGTGCTCCCTGTGGTCTTGGGCAAGCCACTTAACCCTCCATTGCCCATGTTCCCTGTAAGTATTAGCATACATGTCTCATATCCCCTCATGTTAGAATGTATCCCCCAATTGTGTTGTGACCACTTTGATTGAAGGATAAGGCAGTATACAAAACTGTCTAAATAAATAAATATTGCAACCCACTCCTTCAGGGATTACCCAAATGTACAACACAGATGATACAAATAGCACAAAACACTGCAGCTAGATTAATAACAGGCACAAAAAGACATGACCACATTACACTTCCTTCACTGGCTCCCCATCCAATCACACATATACTACAAATCAATCCTAATGATCTACAAGATCCTACACAGCCAGTCTACTGAATGCTTAAGTGAATTAATCCAAAAAAAGCCAGACACTAGATTGCAGAGGAGCCAGCATCAAAACACTCTCTCAATCACTTCAATCAAGACCAGCACCACACAAACAGCAATCCAGAGAATGTTTAAATACTACAGCCCACAACTTTGGAACTCACTCCCTGCCCACCTAAGAGCTACTGTAGCAGCAGAGTGCAGACAAACCAATAATACCAGGAGTCTGTTCAGAAGGTCCAAATCATTTATTTGTGCACAAGACTCAAGCAGAATCAAATTCAAAAATGGCTGAGCAATGTTCTCTGGCAATACAACAACTTTTATAGACTTTTGCTCTATTCTAGGTATAGAAAAACATTTCATTGGTCCCGGTAACCTCCCGTACCTCCCGTACCTCTTCTATTGGTCCCGGTACTGATATGATTATCCAATTATGTTCTTTGAGTGGGCTCAGCACCTGCTCACCCCCCTTCTAGTCCCAATTACAATGGTCAGTTCACCAACTTGTTACTTTCCTACTTTCAAGGCTATTGGGCTAGTTAATACGTGCAGGGAAGCAGGGCTCTGTAACCTTTCTGTCAGCAGTTTTAATTAAATCCCTTACAGCTGTACTTTTCTTATCAGTGACTTTTAAACATATTTTTCTGTATTTTTCCAGGTTTCAATTCTACTTGTCTAAGCTAATTCAATACTTACTGAGTTCTAATTCTACAATAGCAGCATGTTGGGGGATGTGCAATTCCTATGGGCCTCTTCACAGGCTTCATTTACAGGTCAAGCCAGCCAGGCCTGTCTGATTAGTTCAATTAGCATGGAGCATAGGCCTTCGCCTACCACATTCCCCCCTTTGATTATTCTCACCCGCAAGTGAGAAAGGGTGAGAAGCAAATCACATAATACTAAATAAAGATATCACTCTGTGGTATAGGGTAGTAGTTTCACATAGCTGGTAGCTTTGTAGCTGCCTTACGCTCTACAGTGTCATTAATAACTGAAGTTATCATCCGCAAGCAAAATGACAAGAAACAAGGGAGCAACAAGCAGATAGTCAAAGTCCCTAGTTTTGGCAAGAGTGGGAAAAAGAACTAAAAGAATTAGAAGGTTCAGGAGCATTTATGCCGGACCACCAAGATGTCTTCTTTGTTGTGCTGTTGTAAAACCTCTGATTTAGACAGTCCAGCTGTCCGATCTTCATAGCAAATTGTGGTCCGGTGCGAACAAAACACAAACTGTCAACAATGGGATGGGCCAATACCCACTCACTAGTAGTATTATGTAAATCAGTCTGGTCATAGGGGATGGAATAATTCAGTTCTTGAGAACAAACAGTCATAAATGTGGAGACTAGATGCTACTGCTTTGGCAAGTTCAAGAAACAAGTTCTGGGAGGCATGAAGAACCTTCAGCCCAGTTCGCGTGGTACTTATACAGGCTGCACAGGGTGGTAAAGTAAAAGTCATTTCAAAGCACTCCAAGGCTGCTGCCAAAATAAAGCAATAATAAGAATTCATAATGGGCATAGTCTCTGGAAAATTGGTGGAACTGTTGGCATTCACAATAGATAACAAATGTAGAGTTGATTGTAGATCCTCAGGCTTCTGCCGTACGTAGACCTACCAGCTTTGTGGCAGGAGTAGGGCTGTAGATCCCAAAGTATCACTGTCCTCTGGGATGTCTCAGGTTCTTAAAATATCATAGTACAGTCTCTCAGGCTATTATTGCCTTGAGGAGATCAGAGTATTTGAACACAGTTTCTTAGAAGACTCAATTTCGTAACACAATACAGTCTATTTCTGATGATTGCAGCTTTCTCCAGATGCGAGACTTACCTTCAGATAAACAGATAGTCTTAAAATAGTGCAGTTTCTGAGGGACCAATGAGTCTTAGGTCCGTGGCTGTTGTCATAGGGTGAGGCGCAATGGAGTCTCAGGATGCTGTACAGTAGTCCAGTGATCAGGTTCAAAAGCAGTTGCTGGCTTTACTCGACTATAATGGATCCAAGGTTCAAATTCTGCGACTTTTACTGCAGTTGGAGTTGACAGGATGACAACATAGGGTCTCTTCCAATGCAGGGCTAACGGTATCCTTCTCCACTCTTTGATCCACACCGAGACTCCAGGCTTGAAAGGATGCAGGGGTTCAGGCAAATTGATGGGTGATCGATTTTGTACCCAGGTATGAAGACTCTGCAAAACAGAACTTAAAACTAATAGTTCATGCCTAATAATTTCAGATCCTATCTGTCTCACATCTCATTTTATTCCCTATAAATAGGCTACAGATTCTCAGAATCTCAAAAAGGGGAAACTCCTAAAGACTTAGCAGGGGCTAAGTATATCCTAAGCAGGGCTATAGGAAGAACCTGGGGCCACTTCAGGTAAACCTCTTGGCAAAGTTTGGACAACTGAGATTTCAAGGTTCTATTCATACATTCTGCTTTTCCTAAAGTTTTGAAAGCTGTAGGTAGTATGCATCAGATATTGTCAATATCTTGGGGCCATACTTAATGGACTTGCTTCCTAAGGTTATCCACCCTCATTATTTGTACGGGGTCCCATGTGCATGCAAGGTTGTAAGGGCATACTTGGAATCTGGGTACACATTTAGACAGAGCCCTTTTCCTATTGTTAGTGCTCTAGTGAGGGCTATCAGTTTCAGGTTTCTGTGATCAATTTTCTGGGGCCAGGGCTGAGGACTCAACTACCAAATCAGGGGTCACTACTGCATATCTGGCACAACAATATCCATAGTTTCTGAACAGTCATGATCAGGGGGTTCAAGACCAACTAATAACAGTGTAGCAGGATTCAGAGCTTGATTGACCTTCAATTGTATCTGGAGATTTTCACACAGCATACTCTGATACCTCAACATTTGTGAATTAGCTATAAGTTTCCTTTGTGTTTCATTATGGTTAGAACAGAGTGTGGTACAGTAACTTGAAGATTCTGTCTCAAAGTGATCTTGTTAGTTTTGCTCACTAGGAAGGCTGTAGCTGTAACAGCTTCTCAAATAAGGTCCAAGAGACTGAGTCAACACTCCTAGAACATTTCCTTGTGACTCATGAACATAGAGACTGAAAGGTTTTCTGGACATCTGGTAGACCCAGAATTGGTGACAACATCAGAGTGTTTTTTCAAAGATCAAAAGGCTGCATCCTGTTCAAGTCCCCATTCTAATGGAGACTTTTCCATTCCTTTGATAGCTTGATACAACGGTTTTGCTAGCAGCGCAAAATTGGGGATCCATATACCACATACTTTGTGGCAGCCAAGAAGGCTCTCACTTGCCTCCTGGTGGTTGGAGTAGGAATACTGCATACAGCTGCTTTGCGTTCTGGTAAGGGTCCCAGGCGTCAAATTCCGCTGGACAATTGGAATCCTAGGTATTTAACTTGTTTGGCATAATTGCACCTTAGCTCTTGAGACTTTGTATCCAGCCTCATTAAAAAGGTGCAAGAGTTCACTGGTGGCTTGTAGACATTCACTTTCTGAGTTGGTGGTTATAAGCAAGTTGTCCACATATTGAAGTAGAATTCTTTCTCCTGGAATTACTGGATAACTTGTCAAATCTTTTGCTGAGTGAGGCAAGTTCTTGAATCCTTGAGGTAATCTTGTCCAGGTGAGTTGGCCCTGCCTTCCTGTAGTGGGGTCTTGGGCTAAGCGTATGCAGAAAAAGAAAAACATCTTTTAAATCCAGAATGGTGAAATGTGTGTAGCTTCAGCAGAGATCAGTCCTAAGAGTGTGTAAGGATTTGGCACAACTGGATGTATAGTTCCAGCTGCATCATGCATTCTTTCTTAGATCCTGCACTGGGCGGTAATCACCTGTCCCAGGCTTCTTAACAGGAAGAAGGGGAGTGTTCCAAGGTGACTAACATTCCTTTGAAAAGTCCATACTTCAGCAGTTTCATTAAATGGCAGTGGATTCCTGCAATGGCTGGTCAGGGAAGAGGATACTGCTTCACATGCACTGGTTCCGCTTCTGGCTTGAGGATGACAATGACAGGGGCTATGTTCTTTGCTAGGCCAGGTGCATTATCTTTTGCCCATACTCCAGGTGGGGCTATAGGGTTGGCGGGTATACAGGAACTTGTTGTCTTAACTGGAGGTGTGTTATAGAACTGCTACTTCTCTTCTCGGGGAACAGTCAGCACCATCAATCCAGCAGGCTCTGGGTTCACAGTCATTTGCATTTCTCTCTCTCCAGCAAAGGATTTCTGTGCCTGAAGCTTTGCAAGCAGATCTCGGCTCCAAAAAGTGGAATAGGGCACTCAGGCATATGCAGGAACTGGTGCATTATTTTCTGTCCCCCTTGTTCACTCATGCCGTTCTGCAAAAAAGGCTTTGTGGCCTTAACCCCAGTAGCTCTGATAATGGTGGTGCATCTAGAAAAACACAGGGGCTACTGGCTTTAGTATTCTGCTCCTGTACCCCCTATAAAGTCTATATATTGGTCCCCTATTCTTCAGACTGACTCCTGGGGACCCAGGGAAACTGGAGAGTCCGGTCTGGCCTAGTCTTCATCCATGCTGTAGCCCTCTCAGGCTGCCACTTACTCTATAGCTGCTTCACTCTCGTGCTGAAACACTGTGCTTGGTTTTATTCTGTCTATGACTCTGCAATCAAGTACTCCCTCCTCCCCTCCTGGGGTGGAGTCAAGATACAGGCATTCACTTCTCTAATGTCCTTCTTTTTCTACAATGGGCGTACTGACTCGCACCCAGTTTTTACTTCCTCTGCTCCTTCGATCAGGATAACCTCCTCCACATCATTCAACTAAAGCATCAGCAAGAAGATCCGCTCTCTTCTCCATCTTCACATCCACTCTCTCTATCACATTCAACAATTCACATACTTTCTGTTCAACTCTTCCAGTAACTATTATGCCCGCAAATCCATCCAATTTCATTTCTGTTTTATATCTCTCTGGGACTGACTGACAAAAATGCAAATTCTCCTGGGCTGCTGGATTGCATGGGGTATATAGTGAAGGCTGCCTGCGCTATTTAGGTTGGGTCCGCAAAGCTGGACCTAGTGCAATGGGATTAGGATTACGTGACCCTCTCTCTTACTGGTAGTTATACATTTGAAGGCATACAGCAATCAGGCTGAACTAGCAAATAAATCCCTACTTGTGCCGGGGCTTCTCTTCTCCTGCTGCGGAGGTGACTTGTGACATTTGCAGGGAGGTATCTCCCCTCCCCCCCCTTTTTTTTTTTTTTTTTACTTCTCTGCTGTGGGCACATTAGTTCACGCCTACCGGGGGGTGACATCATCGGTGGACTGGGCTCCATCCCCCCCTTTTTTTTTTTTTTAAAACAATAAATATGTCTTCTATCAGGTGCTTGCCACAGTAAATCGGGAAATAACGTCTTGGAATTTTAAAAAAAACAAAGTTCACTAGTACAGATTTCAAAGATAAAATCCTAACACAATTTTCTTATTCACTCAGAATTTAAACCATTCATTCTCAGGTTGCAAACTGGTACACTTCCAACCCAGAAGGCTGCACCGTCCCCCAAGGTTCTTAACCTCTATTTTTGAGGGTCAAAGAAAAAACACTTTATTTTCTCTCTCTTGTCTGTGTCCGTTAGTTTTTGAAACGACAGATTATAAATTCATCTCCTATCACACTTTGATTGAATGAATCCTTTATTTTAAACAAGCAAGAAACTTTTCAATCGGGAGCTGCTTCCTGTCTCATTCTTCCTGCTTGCTGGGAAACAACTTAACTGTTCACACACACACACACACAGAGACATGCCAGCAGAGAAAAAAAAATAAACACTTTCCTAAACAATTAACATAGAAATACACCCTTATACATAATACTTTATAAGGTATTCGCTATAATATATAAGATCCCCTCTTATTCAACAAGCATATTCAATCAAAACCAGATATTGCAGAAACAAAATTTCAATCATTTTTTTTAAGTTGCAAGCTGGCTTAAGATGCTTCATTGTCCTGTAGATCAAAGGAAAAAACAAAAGCAGTTTCCTGAATTTTTCTATCAGTTCCTATTTAAACCATTACTAAAGATTTGTTCTCACTTGGTCGCCCAAGTACAGGAATTCGAATAAGAACTTAACCCTTTCCAGGCTAAGCCCCAAAACTATCGGGACCCACAATCCTGACTAAACATTCTTATTAAATGATATATAATACATGACCATAGCAGAAGGAACATCACTATTAAAACAAAGTGAATAAGAACAGGTATAATTGTCCTAAAATAAGCTCTAATTCGTCCAGCAGCAGAACGTTGAAAACATGCCATCATAGGGTTAAAAAGGCATCTCTGCTCAGACACGCCCCTTGTCAGTCTCACACTTACTGTAGGAAAAGCTGACAGACATGTTCTGGATTTTTCAGTGAGTCAAGCAGTAAATTATCATACATTACCCAACAGAATATAATCGTACATTATACTAGAAGGGGAACTCATGATTTTAACAGATACCAAACAAACAAAGACACATAGAATGACAAACATGCTAGCATTTAGCAACGTATCCCAAAAACAGCCCAGTCCTGTCTCTTCTGACTAGGCTATCAAAATCAAAATCAAGAAGACGGTGGTTTGGCCCTGCGCATACTCATGCAGGGTTACTCGGACCGCCTTGAGAGCTCTCTTACCAAATGCAAATTCAAACTTCAAATTCCGAATGGCGGCAAGGTTACTTGAACCGCCTTTGAGAGGTGATCAGGCTCTCTTACCAAATACAAATTCCAAGTTACAAGTTACAAGTTCATGCAAGATTCAAATGGCAGTACTGCTCTTTCTTATCTGTCTAGACACATGCTAAAATCAAAACTCTACTCACCGGATCCGGTCCTCAAAGTTCCCAAGCAAGCGCATGAGTTGGACCTCGGACTCCCCTCACTCGGGTTCGAGGTGTTGGCTCCAGCCAGGTCCAGCACCCTCCGAGGCCTGGCCAGCTCCCTCCGATGCAAGGGACCGGTGGCGCACCTGGGAGCCGAGCCCACGTCGGGAGGGCACGATCCCGGCAGGACCAAACCTGTAGAGGCGGAAAGTCATGGTATATTGCCCTGTATACCCTCTATTACCACACCTTCCCGGTCCAACGCACCAAGAATATGTAGCAGCAGAGTGCAGACAAACCAATAATACCAGGAGTCTGTTCAGAAGGTCCAAATCATTTATTTGTGCACAAGACTCAAGCAGAATCAAATTCAAAAATGGCTGAGCAATGTTCTCTGGCAATACAACAACTTTTATAGACTTTTGCTCTATTCTAGGTATAGAAAAACATTTCATTGGTCCCGGTAACATCCCGTACCTCCCGTACCTCTTCTATTGGTCCCGGTACTGATATGATTATCCAATTATGTTCTTTGAGTGGGCTCAGCACCTGCTCACCCCCCTTCTAGTCCCAATTACAATGGTCAGTTCACCAACTTGTTACTTTCCTACTTTCAAGGCTATTGGGCTAGTTAATACGTGCAGGGAAGCAGAGCTCTGTAACCTTTCTGTCAGCAGTTTTAATTAAATCCCTTACAGCTGTACTTTTCTTATCAGTGACTTTTAAACATATTTTTCTGTATTTTTCCAGGTTTCAATTCTACTTGTCTAAGCTAATTCAATACTTTACTGAGTTCTAATTCTACAATAGCAGCATGTTGGGGGATGTGCAATTCCTATGGGCCTCTTCACAGGCTTCATTTACAGGTCAAGCCAGCCAGGCCTGTCTGATTAGTTCAATTAGCATGGAGCATAGGCCTTCGCCTACCACACTACCACCAACATAGCCAACCTCCAAAAGCAACTGAAGACCCACCTATTCATAGATTCCTACAGCTTGATAACACATACACAGCACTAAAGATAATGAATGACTCATAATCACACCACCTCAATACCACACAATGCCTAGAACACATTGCTACTTTGTAAATAGTTCTACAAGTTGCACAGTTAATTGGTTTCATGTCTACTGATTGTTACTGTTTATTGTAAATTAGTTCTGATGAATCTGTTCCCTGTAAAACTGTTGAATTCATTGTAAATCGCCTTGATGAACATGAAAGGCAGTATAAGTATAAATAATGTCAAATAAATAAATTAAATTAAATAAATGCACAAATATCTCACAGGCTCTGTCTTAGAACAGGCTCCAATTAGAGCAGTGTCAGACAGAAGCAGCTCCACTGACTCCTCTTAGATACCAGAATGTTGTAGGGGTTTCAACCTACAGATACCTCTGAAGCATCTCAACTGTCCCCACTTAGGCACAGGAGAGCTGGAAATGTGTGGTTTCCCTAGGTGCATGGCTCCATTTGTAGAAGCACCTCTACTATCCCCTCTTAGGCACAGGAATGCTGTAGGTGTGGGTTTCCTTCTCAGCAGCCCCGCAACTGTCATCTCAGACCCGGGAGTGCTACCAGCAGTGTGGAGGGGAAGAGGGGGAAGGTGAAACAAGCCTCGCCTTTTTTATGTTTTAAAGAAAATAAAGAAATTAAAGAATTAAGCTAGCAAGGCCCTAGCCAGGGAAACCTCCTTCACCAGAAGCGAGAAACTCCAGAGGGGCCTACAAAATACCCTCTGGAGACCTCCACTGACAAGCCCGACCAGACAGCGTGCCTCAGGATGGCTGTCCAGAGGCCCATAACTCCAGTTGCACCAGTCAGTAATCACCATTTGCTGAAGACAGAGAAAATACTGGAGAGTGCCCCTAGCTGTACCAGTCTTAATACTAGTGGTGATGTCACTAGTGATGTCACTGGGATTTTCTAGTCTTCGTCTCCATCATCTGCTGGCAGGGGAGCATAGCCCACTTGTCTGGACTGGTCTAGTAGGATGATCTGGAATAGGTGCTGAAGAGTTCAACCTCTTGTACCCCCACCTTGATATAGCCTGCAGATGCTAAAACCTGCACCGTTACCCTGCAGTTATTTTTTATGAACGGGACAGGAGCGGAGCAAGGGGCAGGCATGGGCGGAGCATGGCTAGCCACAAGTAATGGGTTTTTCTCTTTCAGAATTTGGCAACTCTAATATAAATGATTAATAGTAGTAGTAATAACTGCCAGACTCATAGCTGTCGATGAACCTGAGTAAGCCACGGTGCTTACCCCCCTCCCCTCCCCCCTCCCCCCTCCCCCCAAACACACACACACACACACACACACACAGTTTGGAGTCAGGCTCACCCAGTCAGCAACAGCGGTACAAGCCAATAAGAAGAGAACTGGAGGCATTGTCAACATCTGCACTGCCTAGTGCCCACCCATGTTAACTTCAAGCCCCGTCAACCAATCAGTCCTGATAATTCCACTAATACCTGCATTCCTCCTTCAGTTCTTGCATTTCTGTCCTGTACTATAAGGATTCATACTCTGCAGTTCCCAGACCGTCCATCTGAGACCAGAAATAAAATCATTAGAAGTCTCCCAGAAGGCTGTCTTTCTTTTTACCAAATAGGGGTGTCTAGGCAGAAATGTGAATAAGCTGAACTTGACAGCCCCATAGTCTTCTGTATAACTTGAACTATCATAATGAAGTTGAAATGAAATTCCTGAGGACTAAGCCTTTCATGAGAGTGCCCAAATAGTCACCTTCTCTTATGAACAGCAGCTCCCACTGTTTATCCATTAATCATAAAAAAAGATTGTAAACCAAGGGGAGAGTAGGACTGGACAAAACAGCATTTTCTTGCATTTGTTGATCCTTCAGAGGACAATCTAATGGGGCCAAATTCATCAAAGATTGTTTCCCATTATGTATCTATGGGAAAATTCTTTGCTGAGATATGACCGGAATGTCAGCCTTTAAGATCACTTTGGCAAGTCCAGTGTTGAAACTTTCACATGATTCCATGACAATAATCTTGTGCCAAAACAAGTTACAATAACATATGCTGCAATCTGGTCAGTAAAATCCGTCTCCCAAAAACATCTCCATGAAACAAATTTTCAGTGCTTTACATTTTAGCAGATGACCTCACGGAGGGACAAGCAATTAAAAACATTTTATTAAAGACAGAACTCTTGGAAGGAATCAAAAACAAAATATGTTCCTTAGGGCAAAGTGCCTCTGTTTTTTTTAACTTAATTTTTATAGAAGAGTATTGCATACAGGAATCAAAGACACTATAGCATCATATGAGAATTTTTAGCTGCAAAAATATCTCTTCAAGACCCAGCCAAACTGGCTTTTTGCCCTGACTGAAGTTCCATTACTCACATCAGCTGTATGCAATCGACAAGACCTTTTCCACCCTCCAACTCACTGAAAAAAAAATTTCATAGCCAAATGAGGTATTGAATGACATGTAGATTTGCAGAATTATATTCATTTTCACCTGTAACCTTTGAGCTAGCCATAAAATTTGAAGAAAAAATAAGATTGTTCATATGTTTTAAGGGGGAAAACAGGGCTTTTGACTGTCTATTCAGTTGCTAATGATGTTGATTGCCAGTAGAATTTCACAGCGATGGCCTCTGAATACTCACAGTGGAGTCATGAGAGGTGAGTGAATTTATGGTCCTTAACATTATTTATACATAGCAACATTCAATATTTGTTTTTACTGGTTGAAATTTAGCCTTTTCCTAAAGTGTGTTAAGCACTTAATGTGGCAATTAGCACATACCTGCACTATCAGGTAATTCAGCAGCTTGGCACTTAGGAAGTCATTTTATAAGGAGGCATATACTTTTAGGTGCCAGGTATGTGCCTAACAGGGGTCGTTGCAGCGACTCACATACATATTTGGATACATGTGGATTAATGATCTCTTATAAAATATTGACTAGAATAAAAAAGTACCCACATCACTTGATGACATGTACTTTCTTTCTTTCTTTAATAGTTTTACATACCACCTTTCATATTATCAAAGTGGTTTACATTGAACATCTAGGGTACATTGAACAGTGAACAATCAGGGGTAACTATGTACAACAGTAGCAATGTGTAACAGAAGCAACTATGTCTAAGGGATTGTCTTGGAGTGGAACATTTTGTTCAGGTTCCAGGGCTAAATTACTCCTCAAATAAGAAGGTCTTTAGTTTTTTTCGGAAGTCCCTGCAATCTTCGATATCCCTCAGTGTATTAGGGAGATAATTCCATAATGTGGGTTCATATATTTAGAAGTTCAGATGACAAGACTTCAATTTTCACACTTTGGACACATCATGCGAAGAGAGAGATCATTAGAGAAAGACATCATCCTTGGCGAGGTAGAAGGTCAACGCAAAAGAAGAAGGCCAGCAATGAGATGGATCAATACAGTAAGAGCAGCTATGGGTGAATATTGTGTGCAATTCTGGTCGCTGTATCTTAAAAAGGATATAGCGTTATTAGAAAAGGTTCAGAGAAGAGCCACCAAAATGTTAAAGGGGATGGAAGGATACTCCTATGAAGAAAGGCTAAAAAGGTTAGGGCTCTTTAACCTGGAAAAGAGACGGCTGAGGGGAGATATGATAGAAGTCTATAAATTAATGAATGGAGTGAAACGGGTAAACGTAGATCGATTGTTTACCTTTTCAGAATATAGAAAGACTAGGGGACATGCAATGAAGCTACAGGGTAAACTATTTAAGACTAATAAAAGAAAATATTTTTTCACTCAACGTGTAATCAAACTCTGGAATTTGTTACCGGAGGATATAGTAAAGGCTGTTAGTGTAGCTGGGTTTAAAAAAGGTTTGGACAAGTTCCTGGAGGAAAGGTCCATAAACCATTATTAAGAAGGGACCCAGGATATCAATGCTTGACCCAGTACAAGCACTGCGGAACCTGTGTCTTTTGGGGAAACTGCTAGGTACGTATGACCTAGATTGGCCACTGTTGGAAACAGGATACTGGGCTTGATGGACCTTGGTCTGACCCAGTATGGCATATCATGTTCTTATGTTCTTATGGGTGCCAGTCTGTCAACAATGAGCCACCTGATTGAAGACCGAACACAATTTAGGACAACTACCCAGAGGGTCACCATGGGTCGACACCGACTCGATGGCACTTAACAACATATTGAGAAAGCTCTCTGGCACATTGTTTGGATACTCTTCTGCTTGTGGGTTGGAGTGCTGAAAAATTTTAATCCAAGAGAAAACACTATGGGGGGTATTCCAAGCCATGAATAGCAGCATTGGACATGGGGGCTGGAAGTCCAACCCGCGCCCAGCTCTCCAACCCTATTCCACCACTAGCACTTTTGTGCAGGGAACGCTGAATGTGGGCAGGAGGGGGCAGAGTGGGGGAGTGGCCAGCTACCGGGAAGTACAGAGGCTATTTAGGTCCACCTCTGTACATTTCCCAGCACCCACTATGATGCCCTGGCTATTCCATTGCGATGGTGGAATAAGTCCTGGGGGCTACTCTGCTCGCCCACTGCTGTCCCCTGCAACACATGCTGATGTTTCAGGACAGAGCCTGTCTGCACGGCCTGCCCTTGTAGGCCCCTGCTGATGAACTGAGAGCATTGTGCAGGGGCCGCTGTAGGGCAGGCGATTCCTTACTGGATGTGCCGGTGCCATGGCAACAGGACACTACTGCACCAGCACACCAGCTGAAGCATTGTGCAGTGGTGACGGGCAGCCTCTGAGATGTCTTCCTCCAGGGAATTGGATGCATGCTGGGCCATCCATCTGCCAGATTCCACAAGCACGGGTATGTATAGCTGCCGCAGTTGTGGAATCGAGTCCAACTTGGCCCCGTCTAGGTTTTGGGCATCCCCACAGCCCAGGCATGCAACTTTTGCATCGGCCTCTATGCATGAATTTCATGGGTTTCCTGGCTAGTTTTTACACACAAAAAAGGAACCACCCTATCCACCGCTCAACAAATTTATACCACCAGTGGTGAGATATCTGCACAGTCCTAACATGACATGAAGTTATTCGCGTCTGAATGCAAGGTCAGTTACACAAGCAAAATGTGATTTAGCCAACATGGATTTAGCCAAGGAAAGTCTTATCTTACTAATCTGTTATATTTGTTTGAAGATGTGAATAAACAGATAGACAAAGGTGAGCCAGTCAATATAGTGTATCTGGATTTTCAGAAAGCCTTTGACAAGTCCCTCATGAAAGATTCTTGGTGAAATTAAAAAATCATGGAATTGGAGGCAGTGTAATATTATGGATTGGGAACTGGTTAAAAAGATAGAAAGCAGAGAGTAGGGCTATATCGCCAATTTTCTCAATGGAGAAAGGTGAATAGTGGAGTACCCCCAGTGATGTGTGCTGGGCCCGCTGCTTTTTAGTATGTTTATCAATGACCTGGAAATGGGAATAGCGAGTGAGGTGATCAAATTTGTAGATGACACAAAATTATTCAGTTATTAAAACACAAGAGGATCATGAAAAATTGCAAGAGGACCTTCATAAACTGGAAGACTGGATGACCAAATGGCAGATGAAATTTAACGTGGACAAGTGCAAAATTATGCACTTAGGGAAGAGCAACCCAAACTACTGTTACACAATGCAAGGTTCCACATTAGGAACCACCACCCAGGAAAAGTATTTAGGCATCATCATGGATAATATGTTGAAACCATCTGCCCAGTGTGCAGCGGCAGGCAAGAAAGCAAATAGAATGCTAGGAATCATAAGAAAAGGAATGGAGAATAAAGCCAAGATATATAATGCCTCTGTATCGTTCCATGGTGCGACCGCACTTGAATGTGGTGTGCAGTTCTGGTCGCCATATCTTAAAAATGATATAGCAGAATTAGAAAAGATACAGACAAGAGCCACCAAAATGATAAAGGGAATGGAAGGATACCCCTATGAGGAGAGGCTTAGAAGGTTAGGGTTCTTCAGCTGGGAATAGAGACAGGGGTAGGGGAGATATGATAGAAGTCTATAAACTAATGGAGTGGAACGAGTGTTTACTCTTTCATTAAGTAGAAAGGCTAGGGGACACTCAATGAAGCTATAATGTAACCCATTCAGGATTAATAAGAGAAAATATTTTTTCACTCAACTTGTAATAAAACTCTGGAATTTGTTACCAAAGGATGTAGTAAAAGCTGCTAGTGCAGCTGGGTTTAAAAAAGGTTTGGACAACTTCCTGGAGGAAAAGTCTATAAATCATTAAAAAGGACCAGGAAAATCCACTGTTTACCCTGGAATAAGCACTGTGGATCTGTGTACCTTTTTGGAAACCTGTTAACTACTTGTGACCTGGATTGGCCACTGTTGGAAATAGGATACTAGGATGATGTACCTTGGTCCGACCCAGTATGGAAGTTCCTATGTTCTTATGTTCAACTATTGTCATAACTCTTGAGCCAATGCTGATCTTCTGCATTACAAGATCAGTACAGCCAGGTTAGAAAGCTTGAAAATGCTCTTTCATGCTGCCAACATTGTTAGGGAAATTATTGACCAGAAAAGAGTTCCAGATAGCTTCGCCTCCTGTATCCCCCTCTCCAGGGTTTACATTTTTTTCTTCATTTGTTTATTAATATTTCCAGATTGCCTTCCTGGCCTGAAGATCATCCTAGGCAGTTAACAAAAACAGCATAAATAAAAGCAAACACAAGTTTGTAAACAAACTCAAAGACCCAGAAAAATAAAGCACATTAATTTCAATTCTAAGGGGCATGTTTACTAAGCTGGGCTAACAGCACGTGCTGTTTCTAACTAGGTCCTGTGTTATTTAATGAGACCTAGTTACAAACAGCATATGCTAACCTTTAGCCCAGTTTAGTAAATATGCCCCATAATATGACATTGACACTAACAACACCACCAGCAACTCCTGACCAGCTTCTAGACTTATCAAACAAGTGCCTAACACTATGTAATCTAACTGTAAAATTAATTTTTACGAAATCAGTGGAAAAAATCAAGCTGCTGTCACCAATCCACAAATGTCATGTAGCCAGCAATGCCTGATTAAGGTCTAATTTGAAAGTCAAATTAATGTTATCAGAATTTTAGTTATACAACAGAAGGAAAAACTCAAGTTTTTGCTTTCTTCCAAACAATAAGGCATTCATTTCTTTCCCTGATGTCAATAGGTACAGTCATGTAAAAAAATCTAATTTTCAGCCAAAAGCCCCACGCAGAGCATGAGGTAAGGAAAGTCAACAGACTACCAAGACTCAATCGAACATTCCTGCTCAGACAATACCAGTCCAGTCTTCTGAAGTATTGCAAATGATTATTTCTCAGGACACCAAATGCTAGGTATTGAACTTATATATGATTCTTGCTGTCACTGGTAACCAACAGGGTCGGTGCTAGGTATTTAGGGCCCTAGGCAAACCTTCAACCTTATGCCCTCCCTCAAATTGTTGATATTTAAATGCAACAATCGTGATCATCTGACCACCCTTCCAACATCAATCCTGTAAAAATGCATGACTGGATGTCATTCTTTTAAATATGAAACTCTGCTTAGTATTTCTGCGTGTGAGCACTCTGCCTGCTGGTTCTTTGGGTTTGTGGGCTGTCAGGATCTGTTGTTTTGTTTTGACTGCTGCTGTCCTTTGCTGCTCCTTAGAAGCTGTTGCCCTGGACGACTGTCTAGTCTTGCCTAATGGTTGGTTCCCTACCAACCAATGGAGACTAAAAGGCAATAGATTTTCAACCATTTTGGGGCCCATTCTCTTCTTTTGGTTGGTTTATTAGTATAGAGGGCCTGCTTGGGTCTGTTATTAGCGTGGTTTGTCTCTGTTGTGATACCATAAGGGTAACTTGACTCCAGCATCCCCTTGGGAGGTTGCTACAATGGTTGATTTCTGGATCCATATGTAACTCTCCTTGAACTACCACTGGAAAGGTGTGAGCTAAATACCGATAAATCAATAAATAAAATATTAATGAGAGCCCCTTGTCACTGCATGGGCATGTTAGCTGCTTTTAATAAGTGCAAGATCTCTCTCCTCTTGTTCTACTAAATTTTAGTACAGCTTCAGAGTGTAAGCTTAGGAAGAAAGAGAAGCCTGAATGAGAGACATATTTAGTGACTAGGAAAAAGTTTCTCCTTATGCATATTTTGTTAGTATTGGAAGAGGGTTTCTGTCCACCCCTCCTGCCCAAAGAAGGGGAAGGAGAAAAACACTCAAAAGTCTTCTGTACCAGAGGCACAGCAACCACCAGGTTATAGGCGACAAGGAGCTGAGACACCTTTCTATCTTGGAAGGAGCAAAAAGGGGCAAAAGAGCTACCTCTAAAGGTATTCACACAAAGAATGAAGGACATAAACGTGATACATCTGAAGAAAAAATGAAAGCTGAATAAAGTGCATAAGCAAACAAAAGATTCCAGGTATGAAAAGAGCTGTCCATACACCAGGCCCATGGAGATTTCCAAGAACCAACGAGGGACACAGAGACTCAGAGAAAAGAACACTCAAGAGGTCACAGCTATTCATTTAAGCATCTGCTTGCTGCAGCCGATACAACCAGGAGATGCACATCCAGTGTTATATTGTTATTGCACCCATTTTGACAGCAAAGTTATGCTGGAACACCATTCAAGAGTCAGACCATCATTTACCTAATAGAAGAAACACATCTTATACCTTCGTCCTGGAGGTTAAGCCTCCCCACCAAAAGAGAATCCATCACCGGAGTAAGGAAGGGCTTGAACAAGAAGGGGGGAAGACTTTTTCTGGTACTCTGCACAAAAAGAGTATCTGGGAGAGGACTTAGACAAAATAGCATCAAATGCAGAGCCCGAGGACATCAGACAATTTATTTCATGTGAGCTGACATAAAAATAAAGTTTTACGGGTCCAGAAAATCACTGCTTTGGAGCAAAAGCAACAAACATGGTGCCATGGGGACATTAAGGAGGCATTTTTTTTAAGTCAATTCAGTGCATATGTGGCAAAATACACAGGTAGAACAGGTTTTATAAAATTGTTCCAGACATAAAAGTACATGAAATGGCATGTATGGCCATACTTTCACTGCAGGTATGGCTGGGGGTGCATTCTGGGTGGAGTGCAGGTAGAGTCACAAAGTACACACAACTCTTGAGCAAGCATAATGTTCACAACTGCAATGTAGGTGTGATCTCAGCAGCATTTATACAAGTGTTTTATCAAGACAAATAGGTACAAAATAGGCATCTTGCAGCTTATTTAACCTAGGCACTATTCCTGTGTTTAGAGCAAGATGGCGAGCAAAGAACGTGAAAGCACCAGGAAGGGAATACTGTGCATGTATCCTGCATTAATAGTAATATCAACCCCTGTGAAACAACAGGCAGTTTAGAATTATAGAGAGACTCAGTGTCATTGATGTACACAGAGAGAGAACATGAGGTATCGAGCCAAAAGAAGGGCATTGGCCTTGTTCCACAACCATCCTCATCACAGTGAGAATTAAGTTCAGAGGCCCAGTCAGTATGCCAAAGAAAGCAAATACAGAGAAAACAGACAGCATTCCCGAAGGGCGAGAACAGCAAAAGTACGTCAGTATTCCTTCAGCAAGGGAATTGTGAGAGAGACCAGACAGACAAGCGTGACCTGACCTGGGACATGAGAGACCACTGGGCATCGCATCTTGAAGGTTCTACTACACCAAGTCAGAGACTCACATTAAGACTATGTGCTATTTCAGATGGGAGACAGCTATTGGATATCTCATCCAAAGTGTGCATGGAAGGCCAAATGGTGAATAAATCATGGCAGCCTTGGGAGAGAACCACACCATCACCAAAAGGAAGGGAAGAGCATGGCTAGCTTTAGAGCAGGGGTCCCAAATCTTTTGAGAAAGAGGGATACATTGACCCTGTTAAATAACTGAGAAAGCTGGGGATGGCTCCTCTTGGAGTTTGTTGGGGGGGAGGGATTCCCTCCTTGAAGTTCGTGGAGCAGGGGAAGGGGCATACTTCTGGCCATTTTGGTGATTTGAAATGCTGTGGAAGGGGGAAGGCAGAAAGTAGAGTTCCCAAGCGTGTGACAGAGAGTTAGAGTACCAATAATATTTCTAGATTTTTCAGAAGTTGGCAATGCTGACACATCCCTGGGAACCCTGCACAATGTCTAGATAACCCTTTTCCTTCCTATCACTTTTCACTCTCTCACGCCTTTTCCTTCCTTCTCACCTGCCCCCTTCTCTCCCTTCAATTTTATTCAGCCCCCTTTCCTTTCCCATCACTCTTACTCTTTCCCTTCTCACTCACTTATCCCTTCCTCTCCCCTCTCCTGCCCCCTCTCAGCCCCTTTCTTCTCCTCTCAATCCCCCTTCTCCTCAGTATCATTCATTCACTCCCTTTCCCTCCCACCAACCTCTCTCACACATCTTCTCAATTAAAGATGTGCATTTGTTTTCAGAAAAATGGAAAGTTATGATGAACGAGGGCATTTTCAGCTCATATACCTTTAAATAAACCAAATGAAATAGGGGATGTAATGAACTCATTCTTCATATGCTTCATTCATTTTTGGTAGCAGTGTCTGGGGGACAGGGGAATGGATGACATTTTGGGAGGGGGCAGGCAAGGAGCCCCAATGCCCATCTAAGCACATCACAATGGAGAAGATGGGATAATGTTAGGCACTGTTGCCTGGATCAAGCCACAGGCAGCACTGAAGGTGCTGACATGATGCATCAGGGAAATGATTATCTTGGATGACCAGCCCTGGCAGATAAGAACATAAGAGATGCCATACTGGGTCTGACCAAGGTCCATCAAGCCCAGTATCCTGTTTCCAACTGCGGCCAATCCAGGTCACAACTACCTAGCAGTTTCCCAAAAAGACACAGAGGTTCCAAAATGCTTGTATTGGGGCAAGAGGTGGATTACCTGGGTCTTCTTTAATAATGGTTTATGGACCTTTCCTCCTGGAACTTGTCCAAACCTTTTTTAAACCCAGCTACACTAACAACTTTTACTACATCCTCCAGTAACGAATTCCAGAGTTTGATTACGCATTGAGTGAAAAAATATTTTCTCTTATTAGTCTTAAATGGATTACACTGTAGCCTCATTGCATGTCCCCCTGGTCTTTCTACGTTTTGATGGCATAAAGAATTGATCTACGTTTACCCGTTCCACTCTATTCATTAATTTATAGACCTCTATCATATCTCCCCTCAGCTGTCTCTTTTCCAGGTTGAAGAGCCCTAACCTTATAAGCTTCTCCTCATAGGGTTATCCTTCCATCCCTTTACTATTTTGGTAGCTCCTCTCTGTACCTTTTCTAAGTCCACTTTCTCCTTTTTAAGATATTGCGACCAGAATTGCCCACAATATTCAGGGTGAGGCATTATAATATCCTTTTTTTTATTCTCCATCCCTTCCTTATGATTCCTAGCATCCTGTTTGCCTTCTTGGCTGTCACTGCACACTGGACAGAGGGTTTCAATGTGTTATCCACGATGATGCCTAAATCTTTTTCCTGGGTAGTGGTTCCTAATGTGGAACCTTGCATCGTGAAACCATAGTTTGAGTTATTCTTTCCTAGGTGCATAACTTTACACTTGTCCACATTAAATTTCATCTATAATTTGAATGTCCAGTCTTACAATTTATCAATTTTTCACAATCCTCTTGTGTTTTAACAACTTTGAATAATTTTGTGTCATCCACATTCATTATTCCCATTTCCAGATTATTTATGAATTTGATAAAAAAAACAGCGGACCCAGCAAAGATCCCTGGAGTACTCCACTATTCACCTTTCTCCATTGGGAAAATTGGCCATTCAGCCCTGCCCTCACTTTTGAATGGATTTTATCAGCCCTAATGCTAATGCTGAACCACACCATCTGGTAATCACTGTATGCGAGATGATCTCCCACTATAATATCAGAAACACTTTCACCACTGGTAAGCACCAAGTCCAGTATGGCCCCTTCACATGTGGGTTCTGTTACTAGTTGCCTGAATAGTTCTCCCTGTAGAGAATCCAGGATCTCCTTACTTATTGATGACACCGCAGCAAGGATGTTCCAATCAACATCCGGCATATTGAAATCACCTATCAATAGCACTTCCCCATTTATCTTCAGGATGCAAGCTTCTCTGCCTCTGCCTTTACCCTCAATAGAGAGAATTGAAGAGAACACCACTCGAGCACCTATCTGCTTCACCTTCTGTCCCAGAGCCATGAGGTCACTTTTGATACACTCAGAGGGATACCTGGCAGTATCATTAGTGCTGACATGGATGACCAACATTGGGTAATAGTCAGTAGGCTTGATGAGTCTTGGCAAACTCTCTGCAATATCTCGTATTTTGGCACCTGGCAGCACACCTCTTCGGACATCAAGTCTGGTTGGCAGATGGACGCCTCAGTACCCGTGAGAGAGTCAGTTGGTCCATTAGATGATAAAGGGGTTAAAGGAGCAATAAGAGGCGACAAGGCGATAGCGGAGAGACTGAATGAATTCTTTGCTTCGGTCTTTACTGAGGAAGATGTAGGGATGTTACCCACGACTGAAGTGGTATTTAAAGGTGTGGAAGAATTGAAGGAAATATCGATACATCGGGAAGATGTCCTACAACTATTAGATAAACTGAAGAGTAGCAAATCACCTGGGCCGGATGGTATACATCCAAGGGTGTTGAAAGAACTGAAATTTGAGATTGCAGACCTGCTATCAGTAATCTGTGAACTATCATTAAAATCATCTCTAATACCTGAGGATTGGAGGATCGCCAATGTAACACCAATTTTTAAAAAGGGTTCGAGGGGTGATCCGGGAAACTACAGACCGGTGAGCCTGACATCAGTACCGGGAAAAATGGTAGAAACCATCATAAAGAATAAAATTACTCAGCATATAGATAGTCATGACCTAATGGGAGACAGCCAACATGGCTTTAGACAAGGAAGATCTTGTCTTACTAATCTGTTATGTTTTTTTGAAGGAGTGAATAAACAGGTGGACAAAGGTGAGTCGGTTGATATTGTGTATCTGGACTTTCAGAAAGCCTTTGACAAGGTCCCTCATGAGAGACTTTTGGCAAAACTAAAGAGTCATGGGATAGGAGGCAGTGTACTACTGTGGATCAGGAACTGGTTAAAAGATAGAAAGCAGAGGGTAGGGCTAAATGGCCAATTTTCCCAATGGAGAAAGGTGAATAGTGGTGTACCCCAGGGATCTGTGCTGGGTCCGCTGCTTTTTGACATATTCATAAATGACCTGGAAAGTGGAATAACGAGTGAGGTTATCAAATTTGCTGATGACACAAAACTATTTAAAGTTGTTAAAACCCAGGAGGATTGTGGAAAATTGCAAGAGGATCTTGATAAATTGGAAGACTGGGCATCAAAATGGCAGATGAAATTTAATGTGGAGAAGTGCAAGGTTATGCACCTAGGGAAGAACAACCCAAACTATGGTTACACGATGCAAGGTTCCACATTAGGAACCACCACCCAAGAAAAAGATTTAGGCGTCCTTGTGGATACCATGTTAAAACCCTCGGCCCAGTGTGCAGCGGCGGCCAAGAGAGCAAATAGAATGCTAGGTATGATAAGGAAAGGAATGGAAAATAAAACAAAAGATATTATAATGCCTCTATATCGTTCCATGGTGAGACCGCACCTTGAATATTGTGTGCAATTCTGGTCGCCATATCTTAAAAAGGATATAGCAATTTTAGAAAAGGTTCAGAGAAGAGCCACCAAAATGGTAAAGGGGATGGAAGGCAACTCCTATGAAGAAAGGCTAAAAAGGTTGGGGCTCTTTAACCTGGAAAAGAGACGGCTGAGGGGAGATATGATAGAAGTCTATAAATTAATGAACGGAGTGGAACGGGTAAACGTAGATCGATTGTTTACCTTATCAGAATATAGAAAGACTAGGGGACATGCAATGAAGCTACAGGGTAAACTATTTAAGACTAATAAAAGAAAATATTTTTTCACTCAACGTGTAATCAAACTCTGGAATTTGTTACCGGAGGATGTAGTAAAGGCTGTTAGTGTAGCTGGGTTTAAAAAAGGTTTGGACAAGTTCCTGGAGGAAAGGTCCATAAACCATTATTAAGAAGGGACCCAGGATATCAATGCTTGAACCAATACAAGCATTGTGGAACCTGTGTCCCTTGGGGAAACTGCTATGCTAGGTACGTATGACCTAGATTGGCCACTGTTGGAAACAGAATACTGGGCTTGATGGACCTTGGTCTGACCCAGTATGGCATATCTTATGTTCTTATGTTCTTATGTACCCCTCAGAAGAGAGTCATCAACCACCACTACCCTTTGCTTTCTTGTGGTCACTGATTCTGCAACTTTGGGATGCTCAAGCTCTGGTTCTTCCCTTTCCTGGGATGCTTTTACCTCCTCCACTTCTAGGGCTGCATAATGGTTCATTAATACAAGGGCAGGAGGAGTTGGATTCATGATTCTGCATGCCCTGGTGACTCATATCCAGCTTTTGTCATTCTGCAGGCTCCCCTCTTCACCTCTGTTGGGGAGCTTGGATGTTTCAAGAAACATCTCATCAATGTACTTCTCACTGTCTTGAATGCTCCTCAGCCTCGCCACATCTTCTCTCAGCTCCTCCACTTCTTTTCTGAGAGCTTTAGCATGCAGGCATCCTGCACATGGAATCTGTCCTTCAACTGGTATAGGGATCACTGTCTGGAAAGAGGCAGAAGCTATAATGGGGGCAACACCTCTGGCAATACGATTCTTCCCTGCCATGTGCCAGTTGGTGGAGCTTTGGTACCTTGCTTACAACCGAGTTCCTGCTTGGAATGTCCAGGCTCCATCAGTAGCCCTATTCAAATTCAGGCTAGAAACTCACTTCATTGAGACTACTTTTGGATCCTGATCCCCTCTAGTTTCCTGTTCACCTCCTATGTGTTTCCTTACTATTCCCCTAGATATATCCTAGTCCCCACTTCTTGTATTTTCTGTCTTGACTATTATGTTGTCTGTCTTGACTAGATTGGAAGCTCTTATGAGAAGGGACTGTCTCTTACATGTCTCTGTTCAGTGCTGCACATACCTTGTAGTGCTATACAAATGATAAGCAGTAGTAGTAGTAAGAATAATTGAAAGAAGTATCGATAAACCAGGAAGATATATTTCAACTATTTGATAAACTGAAGAGTAGCAAATCACCTGGACGGTATACATCCAATGGCAATGAAAGAACTGAAATATGAGATCGCAGACCTACTATAGTAATCAGTGAACTATCATTAAAATCATCTATAATACCTGAAAATTAGAAAATGGTAAATGTAACACCAAGTTTTAAAAAGGGTTCCTGGGGTGATCCGGGAAACTACAGACTGGTGAACCTGACATCAGTACTGGGCAAAAAGGTAGAAACCATTACAAAGAATAAAATTACTGAACATGTAGATACTCAGGATTTAATGGGAGAAAGCCAACATGGATTTAGCCATGGAAAGTCTTGTCTTACTAATCTGTTATATTTTTTTAAAGGTGTGAATAAACATGTAGCAAAGGTGAGCTGGTCAATATACTGTATCTGGATTTTCAGAAAGCCTTTAACAAGATCCCTTATGAGACACTCTTGGAGAAATTAAAAAGTCATGAGATAGGAGGCACTGTACTACTGTAGATCAGGAACTGGTTAAAAGATAGAAAGAAGAGAGTAGGGCTAAATGGCCAATTTTCTCAATGTAGAAAGGTGAATAGTGGAGTACCGCAGGGATCTGTGCTGGACCCGCTGCTTTTTAACATCTTCATAAATGACCTGGAAATGGAAATAATGACTGAGGTGATCAAATTTGCTGATGACACAAAATTATTCAAAGTTAATAAAATATAAGAGGATTGTGAAAAATCGCAAGTGGACCTTGATAAATTGGAAGACCGGACATCCAAATGACAGAAAAAATTTAATGTGGACAAGTGCAAAGTTATGCAGCTAGGAAAGAACAACCCAAACTATGGTTACATGATGCAAGGTTCCACATTAGGAACCACCACCCAGGAAAAAGATTTAGGCATCATCGTGGATAATACATTGAAACCCTCTTCCCAGTGTGCAGCGGTGGCCAGGAAAGCAAATAGAATTCTAGGAATCATAAGGAAAGAATGGAGAATAAAATCAAGGATGTTATAATGTAGCATAGTAACATATATTAACATAGTATATGATGGCAGATAAAGACCAGTATGGTCCATCTAATCTGCCCAACAAGGTGGCAAGAGTAGATGCACCTGCCACTCCATGCAGTCACCCCTCCCCATGCCTTTGTTTGGGAGTGTACCCACTGCTCCATATAGGGCATCCCTATTTGTTGAGATATAAGAGATAGTTACGTTTATTTTGATTTTATCCTGTTGCTATAAAAGGATCCACTGTGTCTGTCCCATGACATTTTGAATTCTATCACTGTATTTGCCCCCACCACTTCCATCGGGGGGGCATTCCAAGCATCTACCACTCTTTTGGTGAAAAAGTATTTCCTGATATTGCCTTTCAATTTACTCCCTTGCAGCTTCATGTTATGCCATCTAGTTCTTCAGCTTCCCCGTCTTTGGAAGAGGTTTGTTTGTTCATTAATACTCTTTAAGTATTTAAAGGTCTGAATCATATCTCCCCTGTCCCTCTCTCCTCCAGAGTGTAGATATTTAGGTCTTCAAGTTTCTTCTCATAAGTCTTCTGACACAGGCTCCAAATCATTTTGGTTGCCTTCCTCTGAACTGTTTCCAGTCTTTTTATATCCTTTGCGAGATATGGTCTTCAAAACTGAACACAGTATTCCAAATGAGGCCTCACCAATGACTTGTACAGTGGCATCAATATCTCTTCCTTTCTGCTGGTAATTCCTTTTTGTATGCAACCCAGCATATTTCTGGCTTTTGCCACTGCCTTGTCACACTGTTTCACCACCTTGAGATCTTCAGAAATAATCACAGCATGGTCCTTCTCCTGGTCTGTGCACACCAATCTCTCACCCACTATCACATACATTTCCCTTGGATTTCTGCTTCCTAAGTGCATGACACTGCACTTAAATTAAATCTTAACTGCCAAGCATTAAACCATTCTTCCAGCTTTTATAGATCTTTCCTCATGTTCTCCACTCCTTCAGGGGAGTCCACTCTGTTGCAAATTTTCGTGTCATCTGCAAAAATACAAACTTTTCCATTCAGTCCTTCAGTAATATCATTCACAAATACATTGAACAGCATTAGTCCCAGGACTGAACCCTGGGGCACACAGCTAATCACCCTCCTTTCATCCAAGTGAGTTACGTTTACCATCACCTTCTGTCGTCTGTCAGTCAACCAATTTCTGATCCAGTTCACCACCTTGGGACCCATCCCCAAGCTACTGAGTTTATTGACAAGCCTCCTATGAGGAACAGTATCAAAGGCTTTACTGAAATCCAGGTAGATGATATCCATTGCATGCCCCTGATCTAGTTCTCTGGTCACCCAGTCAAAGAACTCAATCAGATTTGTTTGGCAAGATCATAGTAACATAGTAGATGATGGCAGATAAAGACCAGCATGGTCCATCTAGTCTGCCCAGCAAGATGGCAAGAGTAGGTGCAGGCCATCTCTCTCCATGTCTTTGTTTAGGGGTGAACCCACCGCTCCATGTAGGACACCCCTATTTGTTGAGACGTTAGATGGTTCAGAAGTTATATGTTTCAGTTTATTTTGTTTTTATCCTGTTGCTGTAAAGGGATCCACAGTGTTTGTCCCATGCCGTTTTGAATTCTGTCACCATGTTTGCCCCCACCACTTCCATCGGGAGGACATTCCAAGCATCTACCACCCTTTCAGTGAAAAAATATTTCCTGATATTGCCTTTCAATTTACCAACTTGCAGCTTCATGTTATGCCCTCTAGTTTTACAGCTTCCCCGTCTTTGGAAGAGGTTTGTTTGTTCATCATTTCTCTTTAAGCATTTAAAGGTCTGAATCATATCTCCCCTGTCTCTCCTCGCCTCCAAAATGTACATATTTAGGTCTTCAAGTCTCTTCTCATAAGGCTTCTGACATAGGCTCCAAATCATTTTGGTCGCCTTCCTCTGAACAGTTTCCAGTCTTTTTACATCTTTTGCAAGATATGGTCTCCAAAACTGAACACAGTATTCCAAGTGAGGCCTCACCAATGACTTGTACAGTGGCATAAGTACCTCTTCCTTTCTGCTGGTAATCCCTCTTTGTATGCAGCCCAACGTCCTCCTGGCTTTTGCCACCGCCTTGTCGCACTGTTTTGCCACCTTGAGATCAGAGATAATCACACCAAGGTCTTTCTCCTGAACCGTGCACACCAACCTCTCGCCCCCTATCGCATACATTTCCCTTGGATTTCTGCCACCCAAGTGCATGACACTGCACTTTTCGCATTAAATTGTAGTTGCCAAGCATTAGACCATTCTTCCAGCTTTTGTAGATCTTTCCTCATGTTAACCACTCCCTCGGGGGAGTCCACTTTGTTGCAAATTTTTGTGTCATCTGCAAAAAGACAGACTTTTCCATTCAGTCCTTCAGCAATATCACTCACAAATACATTGAACAGTGCCAGGCCCAGGACCAAACCCTGGGGCACCCCGCTAATCACCTTCCTTTCATCCGAGTGAGCTCCATGTACCATCACCTTCTGTTGTCTGTCAGTCAACCAATTTCTAATCCAGTTTACCATCTTGGGACCCATCCCCGAGCTACTGAGTTTATTGACAAGCCTCCTATGAGGAACAGTATCAAAGGCTTTGCTGAAATCCAGGTAGATGACATCCATTGCATGCCCCTGATCTAGTTCCTTGGTCACCCAGTCAAAGAACTCAATCAGATTTGTTTGGCAAGACCGTCCTTTGGTAAAACCATGTTGTCTCGGATCTTGCAACCTGTTGGTTTTGAGAAAGTTCACTATTCGCTCTTTCAGGAGCGCCTCCATTACTTTTCCCGCCACTGAGGTAAGGCTCACAGGCCTGTAGTTTAACACTTCTTCCCTGTCACCACTTTTGTGTAGAGGTACAACATCAGCCATTCTCCAGTCCTGAGGAAGCTTTCCTGTTTCCAAGGATCTGTTGAAGACATCCTTTAACGATCCTGCAGGAACCTCTCTGAGCTCTTTCAGTATCCTGGGATGCATCCCATCCGGTCCCATGGCTTTGTACACTTTCAGTTTAGCAAGTTTTTCTAACACCTTATCTTCTGTGAATGGTGTGGGATCTATTTCATTCCCATTTTTATATTTGGGAGCCACAGCTGGTCCATCTCCAGGATTTTCTTTAGTAAAAACAGAGCAGAAGTATTTGTTTAGCAATTTCGCTTTTTCAATGTCACTTTCCACGAGTCCTTTCCCAGCACTTCTGAGTCCTGCAATTCCAACTCTGATCTTCTTCCTTTCCCGAATATACCTGAAGAAAGTTTTGTCGCCATCCTTAACATCTTAAGCCATCTTTTCCTCTGCCTTTGATTTTGCTTTCCTTATTTTTCTTTTTGACTCTTTGAGTTTGATCCTGTATTCATTTCTGTGTTCTTCTGTTTGCAAACTTTTGAATTTTGCGAAAGCGGTGTTTTTTGCCTTTATTTGAGCAGCCACTTCTTTGGAAAACCAAATAGGTTTCCTTCTCCTCTTGTTTTTATTTACTTTTCTTTCATATTTATCTGTTGCCCCTTTTATTGCCACCTTTAGTTTAGCCCATTGCAATTCCACTTCCCTTATCTCCTTCCACCCCATCATCTCCTCCTTTAGGTACTCGGCCATTTTATTGAAGTCAGTGTTTTTGAAGTTTAGGACTTTGAGCTTGCTATGATTGGCCTGTACCATATTTTATATCTCAAACCACACCATGTGATGATCACTGTTGTTCACAGGGGCACTCACGCAGACATTTGACACGCTATCACCGTTGGTGAGCACTAAATCCAGCGCTAAGCTTTCCCTGGTTGGTTCCATCACCATTTGTCTAAGTAATGCATCTTGGAGAGCATCCACAATTTTTTTGCTTCTTTCCAGATGTGCAGAAGGAGTAATCCAATCCACATCAGGTAGATTAAAGTCACCCAATATGATCACTTCCACCTTTGTGGCTATCTTGGCAATATCTATAATCAATTCGTTATCTCTCTCTTCAATTTGAGTCGGAGGTCTGTAGACTACAGCAGTATGGATGACAGTGCCATCTCCTCTTTCCAACACAATCCAAAGCGCTTCTTCTTTTCCCCATGTCCCCCTTTAATATTGCTTTTGACATACAAGGCTACTTCTCTCCCTTTTCCATTTTCTTTGTCTCTTCTGAATAGATTATAGCCAGCTATGGCTATATCCCAATCATGCGATTCATTAAACCATGTTTCTGTAATGGCTACAATGTCCAAATCCATTTCCACCATTAGGGCTTCCAGGTCCGGAACTTCTTCCCTGTTACCATTTTTGTGAAGAGGTACCACATCAGCCCTTCTCCAGTCCTGAGGAACTTCTCCTGTCTCCAAGGATCTGTTAAAAACATCCTTTAATGGCCCTGCAAGAACCTCTCTGAGCTCTTTCAGTATACTGGGATGTCTCTGTATCATTCCGTGGTGCGGCCGCACCTTGAATATCGCGGCAATTCTGGTAATCATTTCTTAAAAAGGATATAGCAGAATTAGAAAAGGTACAGAGAAGAGCCACCAAAATGGTAAACGGGATGGAAGGATATCCCTATGACGAAAGGCTTAAAAGGTTATTGTTCTTCAACTTGGAAAATAGATGGATGAGGGAAGATATGATAAAGGTCTATAAATTAATGACTGGAGTAGAACAGGTTAACGTAAATAGGTTGTTTACTCCAACAAAAAGCAGAAAGACTAGGGGACATGCAATGAAGCTACAATGTAACCAATTTAAGAGCAATAAGAGAAAATATTTTTCACTCAACACGTAATCAAACTCTGGAATTCATTATCAGAGAATTAGTAAAAGCTGTTAGTGTACATGGGTTTAAAAAAGGTTTGGACAAGTTCCTGGAGGAAAGGTCCATAAATCATTATTAAAGAGGACCCAGGAAATCCATTGCTTATCCCGAAACAAGCATTGTTGAATGTATGTATGTTTTTGAATACCTGCCAGATACTTGTGACCTCGATTGGCCACAGTTGTAAACAGGATACTGAGCTTGATGGACTTTGGTCTGACCAAGTATGTGATTTCTTATGTTCTTAATGCCCCCCAGCAATGCACCGGTTGTGCAGAAGGTCTTATGGTACTGTCCTTCTTGGCATCGGGTTTGCAAGTTTTTGAATATACTGAATGGGTCACTTCCTTCACTCGCCCCTCTGGCTAAGAGTCTGAGACTTTCATATTGTACACCTTTCTTCAAGATATGCAATAATGAAAACATGTGGATTGCAGTTTTTGTGGTAATTGTTTGATGGGAAATGAGGGAAGGAATTTGCACCCCTGAGGGAAGAGTCTGAGATCAGGTAGGAAGCCTATTACTTATATTTGCATGTCACGGATGTGCTGGAGAGAAAGGTAGGGCATGGGTGGATAGGTAGAGGTCCGAGCCTGCCAGAGGTCCACATATGCAGTAGCCAGGTCAGAAGTAAACAGATCTCCAGATTGAATAGTATTATTGTTGATTCAGACTCAACTCAGGAATAAAAGCAAAAAGTGATTCATAAGTGAAATGAGAAGCTGCAGGTTTCTTTGAATGGAATCAACTGGGACATTATTTGGTTTATTCTGTGTCCATATGCTTTTTTTTAAGTGCTGTCCCAGCAGCCCCTGGGTTTTCTTGGCAAGATATGACTGGCAGTACATTGCTAGGCCTTTTCTTTGAAGGCAAGGGAGGGTAAAGTGACTTACCCAAGGTGTGCTAGTGGGATCCAAACCCCAATGTCCTGGGTGTTAGGCTGTTACCCTAACCACTAGGCTACTCCTCCACAACCATATGCTTTAGGCAGCTGGAATTAATGGTCTGATTATTACATTACAGTTATAGATGTCTCCTTTATTACATAATATTCAGAGGTGCTGTGTCTCCCTTGTGCTTGTCCTATCTGAAGGTGGCCGTTATGGGGCCTGTTGGGCAGGGAAAGCAAGATGATAGTAAGCCTTCAGATGGAGCTCACACCCCTCTTCTGTCTACTGGGATATTGGCAGGATATAATTTTCTCTAGTAAGGAACATTTGTTGAGTGGTTAGCTGATTCATGCCACTGTTACACCACAGCAACATTCTAGAAGGACACTCCCAAAATTGGCTGCTATCCCCCTTCCCATTCATGGACCCCATGTTCATGGCCCTTTCACCAAGTGTGCGCCCCCCCCCAACCCAAAGCAGCACAGTCAACAGCCCTGTTCCTCTCTTCTGCTCCCTCAAAGCACTTGCAAGTGAAGTGAGCGGCTCTTTAGTGAACAAATCAAAAGCAGGAAGTCATAAGAACATAAGAACATAAGATATGCCATACTGGGTCAGACCAAGGTCCATCAAGCCCAGTATCCTGTTTCCAACAGTGGCCAATCTAGGTCATACGTACCTAGCAGTTTCTCCCAAAAGACACAGGTTCCGCAATGCTTGTACTGGGTCAAGCACTGATATCCTGGGTCCCTTATTAATAATGGTTTATGGACCTTTCCTCCAGGAACTTGTCCAAACCTTTTGTAAACCCAGCCACACTAACAGCCTTTACTACATCCTCCGGTAACAAATTCCAGAGTTTGATAACATGTTGAGTGAAAAAATATTTTATTTTATTAGTCTTAAATAGTTTACCCTGTAGCTTCATTGCATGTCCCCTAGTCTTTCTATATTCTGATAACATAAACAATCGATCTACGTTTACCCGTTCCACCCCGTTCATTAATTTATAGACTTCTATCAAATCTCCCCTCAGCCGTCTCTTTTCCAGGTTAAAGATTCCATTTGTCACAATCCATCTACTTGGGTACCTCCAGTCAGCACTGATGCTTCTTTAATTACTTTTCAGAATTTGGTATTAAGGGATCTTGGTTCTTTGGAAGAATCTTCTCCCCTGAGCTTGTTTTCTAATATTACCAGCCGGTCTCACAGGGCCCTGAGGGACTTACGGGATGCAACACACTTTACAATCCGTAGGGCTGACATAGGTGGGGCAGTTGTGGTCCAGGATACGACTAAATATCATGCTATGGTTTTGGCCCATTTGAATAATCCTAAGTATTACCAAGTGGTAGGTAATGATCCAGGGCCTGAGTTACAAGCCGAAATTAAAGCCTACACCATGTCAGCATTGCAACAAGCATGGATCGCCACCAAGTAGTGTGACTTTTTGAATCCGAAATTCCCAAAAACTCCATTTCTTTATATGGTACCTAAGGTGCACAAATCGTTAGCCGACCCTCCGGGGCGGCCGATTGTTTCTTGCCGGGCCTCGGTGCTTGAACCATTGTCTATATTTTGTGACCGATTTTTTCAACCATTGACAGTAAATATCAAGTCGTATATTCGTGATTCTTATCACTTTTTGTCTTTACTTCGAGGCATTCCAGTGTTGGATCATCATATTCTAGTGACGCTTGACATTGTAACATTATATACAAATATCCACCAACATAAGGCATATACAATTTTATCGGCATTACCCATTTCTCTCCCTCCCAGATTACCAAAAGATTTTGTGTTACAACTTTTATCCTGGGTTTTGGATAGAAACTATTTTGTGTATGATCAAAAGTATTACCATCAAAAGTTTGGGGTAGCAATGGGCGCCACGGTTGCACCTTCGGTAGCAGCCTTGTATATGTCTCATTTTGAGAACACCCACCTTTATGATTCACCTAGGTTTCGGTATATTTCTTTTTGGAAGCGTTTTCTGGACAATATTTTTTTCATCTGGACAGGTTCAGTAGAAGAAATACAAGTCGTCAGCTTGTTCACTAAAGCGCCGCTCACTTCACTTGCAAGTGCTTTGAGGGAGCAAAAGGGAAGAACAGAGGCACTTTTACCTATGGGCAGCGGAGCAGATGGGTCCCCTGTTGTGCAGGGGCCTGGGGCAGCTGCCCCTTTTGCCCATAGATAAAAGCAGTCCCGTAACTATCTGGATAGTGGACTGAATATCATTATGTTACGGACAGCAGCACCAGTCAGTGCATTATCTAGATATTCAGTGCCAGACACTATCTGGTTGCCAGCATTGAATATCCAGATATTTTTTGGCTGCTTGAAGATAGGCCTGTATTTTTCTATGAAAAATAGGTCCCAAAATGTAGGTGATGTGAACCTTTAAACTTTTGCTTGGATTTTGTAGGTATTTCCTAAAAAACAAAGTTAGTGTTTCAAAATGAAGTCCACACTGTGGTGTGAATTAAATCTAAACCATCTGTTAAATTTAGTTCAAGGCAACATATCTTATAGTGCTAGCCAAAAACAATATCTTCATGTGTTTTAAAATACAGTATAGACCAGGGAACGTTACAAAGGAAGGGCTACTTTATGATGATATTTCCTCTAATGAATGTGCACTGGAAAGAGCTGAAATCTATTGTGCACTGCCATCTACAGTCAGCTCTGCTGAAGTCCAAGGACTCAAAAATAGACACTTCTCCAATATAAAGCGACCAAAATTATTTTTGTGGGATTAACATTTATACCGATCATCCTAAGAAGGTATGACCCATCCAGTATAGTCCATTTTACTGTGAGTGTGCCGGAGGTGTGCTGGGCCTGACCATCGGCCCTAGTGACTGCTGTTGCGGTGGATGCTGTTGCTGAGGCTGCTGCTCCCCTTATAACATCGGGCAGGCATGACCGGGGCAGCCTGCACCCGGCGGAGACCCATCCTTCGGTCTATAAATTTGGTGCTTTTTTTCTGCGGCTGCACAGCATGACGGAGGGGCGTGATCTGAAGGGGCGTGTCTAAAGGGGCAGATTCTGCCCCTTTGGCGTCACTGCGGCATCACTACAGCATTGCTTTGGGTCTTTATTTATTTATTTATTTTTCTCCCCTGTTATGTTCACTTTTTCTTTTTACTTAGTTGTGTGATACTGTACCATGGAGAAAAGGAAGGCCAAAGTTGGGGGTAGAGCCCAGGGCGCCAATACCGGGGTTGTTAAACCGGCCGGCCCACTGGACAAGCATTTTGTTCCTCTGCCATTGCCACAGTCTTCTCCGGATGGAGCCTCTTTGAGCTCTGGCAGGAGATCTTGCCCTCCTTGTCCTATTCCTGTGCGTTCGTCTGATGTTTCCGAAGAGTCCTCTGCGTTGGTAAGGCATTCTAAATTGTTAGTTAATCTGCCTAATCCAGTTCAGTTTGTAGCTCTTGGTAGCTCATCTGAGTTTCCGGTCCTGCTCCCAGATGCAGAGATTACGTTGAAGGATATTTGGGGGCTTTAAAGTGTATTGATGATAAAATGTCTTCTATGTTAAATTCATTGTGCGCTTTTTCTCAAGAAGCTGCTGCTTCTTTGCAGCAACTTGATGAGAAAGTTTCATCTGTGGATATGGCTCTTACTAAAATAGAGTCTCAAGTTCTTCCACTTCATGCGGTAAATGTGGCGGGGATTAAAGATTCTTTAGTGCTTCATTATAAGCTGGAAGTGCTTGAATTCTCTATGCGTTCATGTAATTTGCGATTTTTGAATTTTCCTCAATCTTCTCTTCTATCGCCTAAGATTCTTTTGGATAAATATTTGAAAGAGATTTTAGCCAAACCAGATTCTATTGAAGTTTCACAAATTTATTATATCCCCTCAAGTCTTAAAAAAACTAGTCCCATTGAGGGTGGGCTGGAAGAGGTGGTTCCCTCTATGTCAAATTTGACTGCCGCCTTAGAGGACTCTCTGGATATTATCAATTTGTGTTCCACATTGCTGGTTACTTTTCCATCTGTAAAGATAAAACAGTGCATTCTTAAGGCCTTTTTTAAGGTTAAGTTTGCCAAGTTTTGTGGACAAGCTGTGAATGTTTTTCCTGATGTGTCTCATGGCACCCAACTTCGTTGGAGGCAATTTTTACATCTGAAGCCTCAGGTCTTAGCTTTGGGTGCCACTTTTTTCTTGCATTTTCCTTGTAAATGCATCATCAATTTTGACAGTGCGTCCTTTGTCTTTGTTGATGTAAGGACGTAAGGGAGGGTAATGGTTGAATGAAATTGCCTCCTAATTGTGGACATATTTCCTTATTTTCTGTTGTTTCTTTTTCTTTTCGTAATGCAGCCGTGTTCTCATGATGTGGACTTATCAATATGTTTCTTTCTCTTTATATTCTGAATGTGCCTTTAATTTAAATTATGGGATTGTCCTTGTACTTTGGCTTTTTTTGTAAATTGACTGAAATCTATAAATAAAACAAAATAAAAAAAAATAAAAGCTAAAGATTTAAAATCAAAATAGTATAAATGTTAGTCCAATAAAAATAATTGTGGTCACTTTATATTGGGGACTTTCCTATATTTGAGTACTTGTGGATCCCTTGTTGTGGACTTGGAATACTGAAGTCCAAGTAATGCCAGAGAGCTGCCATCCATTTAAAGAGGCCGGCATAGCAGCTGATATAAAAGTCAGCACACTCAAAATACTTCTGTAGGGAAATTTATTGGGAAGAAGCCTCCACCAACCCAGGCCAATACCTCAATGTCATGCTAAAGCTGAATCTAAAAGTTGTAAAGTGATTACAAAAACAATAATCGTTTTATAATCACAACTGGACAATCTAAGGTATATGCTGTAATCAGATATTGCCAATTCTTGGACTCCCATTTCCTTGCATTTTAATTTTTTGAGGCCCTTAATTTTCATAGCAAAATAATATCCTGATTGACCTTTTCATTGCTGCACACAGTCTTTGTCCCTCTCACAACGATTCTGATCACTCTAAATAGTTTAACTGGAACTACACTGCACTTGTCTAGTCTACATTCCAGATGTTGGTAATATTTTAAGAATGAGATAACTTCCATGTGCTATTAATAGGACGTGGAAAGTGATGGTTCTTCTTAAACTAATGAGATAAGTTCCACATTAGTAAAACAACTTATACAGGCAGGGAAAATATTAGAAAAAGAACAAATGTATAGGAAAATGTTGTAAAATATACAAAACAAGAAAACAAAAGAACAAAACACATGACATCTGAAATTAATATGCCACTGCTTTTAGAACACTTCTGTGTTAACTATGGAAATCTGTTAACATTATAAAACTCTAGGTATAATTGCAGGATATTAGTATTTACATCATGCCTTGTCCAGTAGATGATCAAGGCGAGTTACATTCATGTACAGTAGTTATTTCCCTATCCCCAGAGAGCTTACAATTTAAATTTATACCTGAGGCTGTGGAGGGTTAAGTGGCTTGCCCAAGGCCAAAAGGAGTGTTAGTGAGATGTGAACCCTGGTCTTTCTGGTTCTAGGCTGCTGCCCTAAGAAATTATCAGATTTTTTGCAGGCCAATCTGGAATAAGAAGTGGGGAGGGGGGGAAGGAAGGTACATCTTAGTTCCAGGTTTAAGCAACAAGGGGTGGATGAGGGAAGATCCTGCCCGCCTCCATATTCATCCCATGATAACAACAATATCATTTCCAAGTAGTCAAATAGACAGAGAGATAGAAACAGTGGTGCATTTCCCCTGTACTGTGCAAAATAAAAAGATTGTGGATGTAAATTCTAAAAGCTGACATATTTAAATCCCTAAACTGAAAATAAAATATTTTTTCTACCCGCTGTCCACAGGGCTGGCATTAGGGGGGCTCCAAGCCAAAGGGGCCCTCAGTTTGCCTCAAGCTGAAAGAGGATTAGCCTTCAGGTGGGATTTAGGGCCCCCCTACTAGTTTCTGATCTGGGCCCCTACATGTCTAACAGTGTCCCTGCCCGTCCCCATTGCTAGAATCGGGGACAGAAGGCTGCCAAACAGGTGGGACATAACTCTAAAATTGGGGACATCGGGTAACCTTATTGCAGGATCAGCAAGTCTTGAAGTAGCACCCTGGGGCCACCCAGAAACTTACCTAGTCACTTGCTATCTGGTAGCAGATAGTTTCCAGCATATGTGTCACCTCCTTTCAATCTCATTAGATCTGTTTCTGCTGCCTTCTAATTGAATTGGGAGAATACAACCCCGACTGGATGGGCTGCAGGCAGCATAACTTCCAGAACAGCACCAACTTCCTGCTAGGACAACTGTTCTGTTTCTACTTCCTGTTTTCCAGTATGTACTTGGCCTTGGCCTGACCCTGACTCATTTTCTGCTTGCCCATACCCACGTAGCTACTCTTATATTTCAAAACCATATCTTAAATCAATACATCCAGTACTTCCATAGGTGGCATCCTACGTGAAACCTTCCCTAAAGATAGATGTTTGAGAGTGTGAAAAATAATGCAGAATCAAAGCTAAATGGTCATTGTACGCTGCTGAAAAGGGGCTGCTGGAGATGAGGGACAACATTAAAAGAGCAGCCTGCAGTAACAGTCACTGTGCTAGCAGAGCTGGAAAGTAAACATTATGGGGGATATGCAAATCACTGCCTGTGCTGAAGAAGCAAGGGTACTATTTGCTCACATGTATATCTATTAATAAGATTTAACTTTAAATCTATAGAGAATAGTATAGGGGAATAAAGTACACACATTAAACTAAGAGTGGAGTAAATACCGGGGCCGGTGGAAAAATGCTCACCCTAAGAGAAATGGTACCAGTTGGCATTGGAACCCGCAGCCCTGTGCAGAAAAGAGTTTGGAGAAGAGTGTTTAATCCTTATCTGAGAGGGGAGGAGAAAACTTCCCCTCCTCTACAGGCCCTTCTCCTGACGATGGTACTAAAATGTCTCCTGGGAACCTTGATCAGCTCAAGCGAGACCTATAGCAGCAGAGAGAGCCCATTCTGGACTAGGAGCCTCAAGACTCGGAGGGTCCAGCACCAGTTCAGCTCAAGGGAAAACTACAGCAGCAGAGAGTCCATTCTGGACTACAAGCCACAAGAACCAGGAAAGTCCAGTGGCAGTTCAGCTCAAGAGAGAGCACAAAGGTTGTTCCTGATCGGATAGGAATGCAAAACCCTCTCCGGGTTGGAGGAAGTGAGCCAAGGCTACAGCCTCAATGATTAGACAGGATTACAAAACCTCTCTCTTCACAAGCAGCCACTGGTCCAGAGCTCCAGTAGTGGGCGAGACTTGGAGCTGATGGGCAAAGGGAAAAGGGAGGGGAGTTAGAAGACAGGTTAATAAGGTTAAATCAATAATCTTTAAAGGTTTACTTGTATAAGGTTATCGTTGGTTGTTTGAACTACCTTATCTCTTATCTTATATTACTATTTCACCTTACCTGCTTGAACCACTTATCATAATACGAGTTGTACATACTGTATTATTTTATCACAATACTTGATGTAAATATTTTGTAAATAAATTGTAAATACTATTTAAGCCAGCCTTTTCTACAGCAGTGTTTTAAGGGGTTTCCTGGCATGAAAGGAGGGCAATCCTGCTCACTAACACCTTTCTTCCCCAGATGGAGGCACCAGGTGCAAATTGACAAGGACCGATGAAGCCCACCCTCGAGGGGACTCCAGCCAGGTCGGTCCCGGACCTGGACCCAGAAGCACCCCCAATGGGGCACTACATATGGAAAAGGTTATTTTGAGATTTGAAATGCAGAAAAGCTACTGAAGAAGGAGAGGAAAGGTTGCAGTTAGAAGTGTCTCACTTGTTTTTTTTTGGGGGGGGGGGGGTTCACTTTGTTTCTAAATCCCATATATTCTTGTAGCTATCCACATGGGAAACACGAGTTTCTTGCCCTTTGTGATGCATATTGGTTTGATTAGGAAATATTTTTTTGAACTGAAAATGAGATTTTAATGGACTAATTAGAGGATTTTTATAAAGGACATTTTGTATATTTGCATAGGATGATGTTCCAAGGGCTGCTGAGCAAAGATGACATTCATCTGTCCAAGAAGGCCTGAAATATCTTCAGCAGCAGACTGGCTAACCTACTGAAGAGGGCTTTAAACTAGATTCACTGGGGATGGCTGAAGAAAGCCCCCATGTATGTGAAACATTAAATACCTCTGTAGAAGAGGGAGGCAAGATGGCAGCGGTGATCTGCTCTGTGTGAGCCGGCTCCTTCAGGGACATACTGTTTTCAGCGGTTTTGCACTTTCTGTGGATAGAATGGGGAGGAGGAAGTGCAAACAAGCCTCCCTACCCTCGGGAGAAGCTTTTACTAGCTCTGCTGTGCAGAAAACGCTCCCGATGTGTGGCTTCACTGTCCTGGGATTGAGAGCGGCATCTTCGGTGAGTTTGGCGATTGTTCCAGACTTGAGCACATCAAGGGTGTTGCTTTCCCCTGAGCAGCGGGCCCCCCCCCCCGCCATGCCCTGGAAGTATTGCGGCTGCTAGTGGAGTGCTTCCCGACAGTGTGAAAAATAGTACGCTGGTTCAGGGAAGTGAAGAGGGCTCCGTGGCTGGTTCTGCTCATCCGATTACACCGTCTGGAGAAGGAATGAAATCAGAGGCTTCTTCTTTCTTGGAGGGTAGTCCACTCCAGGCTGGTTCTACTTCGTTGACTATTGTTGGTGCTGGTGTGTTGGCGAGGCCCCAAAAAGTCACTTTGGAGGTGCTGTGGGACGCTATTTCAACCATGAATTCTTCTCTTGTGTCTATTGCAGCTTCTGTAAGTACTGAAACTGATTTCTTACGTAAGCACTTTCAAGACTGTTCCAGAGTCCAGAAGGAGCAGGAGGGAAAGTTGGTGCAGTTGGAAGGAGAACTTGAACAACTCCGTGGGTTGCATGGTGCCCACATTAAGGACAGGAGTGTGACTTCTAGGAGACTGGAATATCTTTAGAATCAAGTCCTGAAGAACAGTGTGAGACTTATTAATTTTTCTAGATCTTCGCTACAGTCGCCCATGGGGATGGTTCGTAGGTATTTCCAGGAGGTCTTGAAGATCTCCTGGGATGACTTACCACCATTAACTAAGGCTCAATACCTTGATGTGGGCCAGAGTAACCGGGGAGTTAGCTGTGAGGCTCCTGTAGAACCCAGAGACCTTACTGGGTTTCTGGAGAATTCTGTGGAGCTGATCACGGCCCTTACCACTCTCCTTGTTACTCTGGCTCTTGAATCTGATAAATCGTTAATCCTTCGATCTTACTTTAGAAATTTCAGTGAGCAGTTTATGGGCTCCTATGTCCGCATTTTTCCTGATCTTCCTAGGGATACCCAGCTGAGGAGAAAGGAATTCCTGAGGTTTAAACCCAGGGTACTTTCCCTTGGTAGGACTTTTTTGTTGAAATTTCCTGCTAGATGTCATGTTTCCTATAAAGAGAAGTTATATTTGTTTTTTGAGCCCCGCCAGCTACTGGAGTTCCTTGTGGTTAGGGAGGATTCTGTGGTTGTTCTTGCTTCCCATACGGCTCATGCATAAGTCTCGCACTGCCATGTAATGTTCATTTTTCCATTTTAATGTTTTTTTCTTGGTGCCTCCTTCTTTTAAATAATTGTGGGCTAATTTAGGATAATGTTTTATTTTTCCTTGTTATTTTGTTTATTAATTTTACCTGTTTTGCCAATTTTCCTTCATTCATTTTCTTGAATGTATTGGTATATTCAATAAAGATATTAAAATAAAAATAAAAATACCTCTGTAGAAATGGGTAAAAGGGGCAACATCTGGAAAGCAGTATGTATAAATGCCCGTAGCATGGGAAATAAGATCCCAGATATTTAGGCTTTAATGGGAAAAACTGACTTGGATTCAGTGGCGGTTACGGAGACATGGTTCACTTACCGAGCTATACTTTATTCAGAAGGGCAGGGTAGGAAGAAGGAGAGGAGGAGTGGCACTATATGTAAAAAATAATATTAAAGTTATAGAATTACAGGGTTTAAAAGGGAGAGAGGAGACACTATGGGTTAAACTAGAAAGAGGAAAAGAGAAATCCATTTGCATTGGAGTGATATATACATCCCCTTCACAGGGAGAAGTGGATAGAGACTTAATAGAGGACATACGCAGCATTGCCATGAAAGGGGAAGTGTTACTGATAGGGGATTTCAATATGCTAGATTTTGATTGGCACATCCCTGCTGCGGTATCATCTAGAAGTAAGGAGATCCTGGATTCTCTACAGGGAGAACTATTCAGGCAACTGGTAACAGAACCCACATGTGATGGGGCTATACTGGACTTGATGTTTACCAATAGGGAAAGTATTTCTGATGTTATAGAGGGGGATCATCTCACATCTAGTGATCACCAGATGGTGTGATTCAGTATTAGGACTAGGGCTGAAAAAATCCATTCAAAAGTGAGGGTCTTAGACTTTAGGAAAACTAAAGATGGGCCAATACTTCAAGGAGTCGTTAGCAGGATGGGAACAACTGAAGGATATAGAAAGACAGCGGGCAAAACAGAAAGGGGATATTTTAAGGGCAACAAACGTTTTTGTTAGAAAGATAAATAAATGTAAAAGGCAAAGGAGGCTGCTATGGTTCTGAAAAGAAGGAGCTGAAAAGCTCAAGAAAAAGAAGGAGGCCTTCATGAAATATAAGAGATCACAGAGAGAGAAAGAAAGGCATCTATATTTGCAAAAAGAAGAAGAAATAGCCAATGCAATAAAATGGTGAAATAAGACATTTTTCAGATATGTTAGTAAGAGGAGGAAAGGCAAAAGTGGTATTGTCAGACTCAGGGGTGAAAGGAAGGAAATATGTAGAAGCTGATGAGGATAAAGCTGAATTGCTTAACAAATATTTCTGTTCTGTGTTCACAGATGAAGGGCCAGGACCAGGACCTCAGAAAACACCCACAAATAGGAACAGAAGTGACAGCGAGCTCGAACGATTTTCAGAAGACTGTGTTCGTAAGGAACTAGCTAAACTAAAAGTAGATAAAGCGATGGGACCGGATGGGATACATCCTAGAATACTGAAGGAACTTAAGAACGTTCTAGTGGCTCCACTGACTAACGTTTTCAATGCTTCTTTGGAGTCGGGGGTGGTCCCAGAAGACTGGAGAAAGGCACATGTGGTCCCTTTACACAAAAGTGGAAGTAAGGATGAGGTTGAAAACTACAGGCTGGTTAGTCTAACTTCTGTGGTGAGTAAATTATTGAAAATGCTGCCAAAAGAAAGAAACGTGAGGTTTCTGGATTCCAATGGATTGCAGGATCCGAGGCAGCATGGGTTTACCACAGGCAAGTCTTGTCAGACAAATCTGATTGATTTTTTTGACTGGGTGACCAGGGAGCTGGACTGAGGGAGAACCATGATTTTTTTGACTGGGTGACCAGGGAGCTGGACTGAGGGAGAACCCTTGATATGGTGTACTTATACTTTAGTAAAGCCTTTGACACCGTTCCACACAGGCAACTTATAAACGGGCTGAGCACCCTAGGGTTGGACATTAAAGTTACTGATTGGGTTAGTAATTGGTTGAGTGGGAGGCAGCAAAGGGTACAGGTAAATGGAGCTCACTCTGAGGAGGAGGTGCTTACCCGTGGTGTGCCACAGGGATCTATCCTTGGTCCAATTCTGTTTAACATCTTTGTTAGTGGTATTTCAGAAGGGCTGTCAGGTAAGGTTTGCCTCTTTGCAGATGATACCAAAATCTACAATAGAGTAGACACCCAGGAAGAAGTAGATAACATGAGGCGGGATCTAGCTAAGCTTGAAGAATGGTCTAGAATTTGGCAGCTGAGATTTATGCAGTCATGCATTTGGACTCAAAAATCCAAGGGAGTGGTACAGTGTAGGGGGTGAAGTTCTTCTGTCTACAAAAGAAGAATGGGACCTGGTCGTGATTGTGTCTGACAATCTTAAAGTAGCTAAACAGGTAGAAAAGCGACACGGAAAGTCAGAAGGATGTTTGGGTGCATAGGGAGAGGAATGGCCAGCAGAAAAAAGGAGGTAATAATGCCCCTTTATAAGTCTCTGGTGCGATCTCATTTGGAGTATTGTGTGCAATTCTGGAGATCACACCTTCAAAAGCATATAAGCAGGTTGGAGTCAGTGCAGAGGGTGGCTACTAAAATGGTTAGTTGTCTTCGTTATATAGCATATGAGGACAGACTTAAAGATTTTAATATGTATACATTAGAGGAAAGATGAGATAGAGGAGAAATGATAGAGACATTTTAATACCTCTGTGGTATAAATGCACAAGAGGAGAGTGTCTTTCGATTGAAAGCAAACTCTGCTATGCAGGGACATAGGATGAGGGTGATAGGGGATAGACTCAGTAGTAATATGTGGAAACATTTCTTTACGGAAAGAGTGGTAGATGCGTTGAATAGTCTTCCTGTGGAGGTGGTAAAGATAAAGACTGCATCTGAATTCAAAAAAGCATGGGGCGAACACAGAGGATCTCTAAAGGTAAAAAAGGGGACTGTTGTAGTTGGTATGAAAGGGCAAATTAGATAGGTCATGTGGTCTTTTTCTGCCATCATATTTCTAAGTTTCTATGAAAGGCATCTTATAAAATTATCCCAGACGTAAATGTATATGCAGTGTTAAGAATATGTGTACTATCACCTGCCCCAGGTGTAGGCATGTTCAGAAGAGAAGGTTGGATAGAGCAGCAGAGGATCTATGATGTACACAGTGGTATGCATGTACTTTACATGCAGGGCCGGTGCTACCATAAAGTAAACTAGGTGGTTGCATAGAGTGCCAGCCTTCGGGGGCACACATTGCCACTGCTGCCAACCCATTCTGGGCCTGCAGCAGCAGAAATGACCCCCAAACTGCAATGTAGCGCTTACTGTGGCATAGTTTCCTTCTCTTCCTATGTGCCGTTTCCACTCCTCATACTGGACGTGGCATCGGGTTGGTAGGGGCAAAAACGGCACATAACAAGAGAAGAAAACCACGATGCAGTGCCGAAGTGTATTAATAAATGCTGCATTGCAGTTACGGGGCTATTGCCGCCACTACAAGCTCCTGAGCAGACATAAATAGTAACATAGTAAATGACGGCAGATAAAGACCAGCACAGCCCATCCAGAATGCCCAGTAAGGTGTTTAGGATTTTAACTACTGCTCTGTGCAAATTACCCCCTCTCAATTCCTTTGAAATGAAAAGTCACTTAAGTTTTGCTTTGAGCAGGAATGCTCCTCTTGCTATAATGGATCCTCTGTGTTTATCCCATACCTGTTTGAATTCCATCACTGTTTTTGTCCTCACCATCTCCATTAAGAGGCCATTCCACTCCCCCCCCCCCCTTCTGTGATGCTCCTTTTATTCTTGCATCCCTAGTTCTACAGCTCCCCCCGTCTTTTGAAAAGCTTTGTTTGTTCATTAATGCCTTTCAAATATTGAAACGTCTGTGTCCCTGTCCCTCCTTTCCTTTAGGGCATAGATATTTAGATCGTCTCATACAGCTTCAGGTGAAAACCCCAGAATCTTTTGGTCGCTTCCTCAGTATCACGTTGAGTCTCTTTTTATACCTTAGCAAGATACAACCTCTAAAATTGAACACAGCAGCGACCTGTACAGTGGCATTATCAGCTCCTCCTTTTGGTTGGTTATGCCCCTCTTTAGGCAGCCTAGCATCCTTCTGACTTTGGCCACCGCCTTGTCACTTTCTTTTGCCACCTTGAGATCCTCAGACACAAGGTCCCTCTCCTGGTCCATGCACATCAGCCTCCCATCCCCTATCACATGTTCATGGCTTCATTTTACCAGCAATTTCTGTAGAGATGGCACCTATGTGTTTTTATAAAATAGAAGCGTTTGGGCCCTGCCTACATATGCGCCCTGTTATAAAATTACTGTTATTATGTAAATGTCATTTGAAAGGATTTCCCCATCTGCTTTGGAGCTCATTCAGGGCCCTGCCGCTTTGTTGGGCATGGGGCCACATTTCCCTCCAAAGCCTCCTGTCTATTCCTTCAGCAGCTATAACATCATGCTTATGTTCATTTCAATCAGTGTATCTCAGCAATAGTAAACTGAGATACCTTTTTTCACCCTAGAACAGTCATGAATAATCCAGTCAAGAGTGAATCTTAGATAATGCTTTAACAGCTGTAGATAAATACTACATTTACCAATTCATGAAAATTAAAGAGATACAAGTTGCCCTCTCCTAGAGGTTAAAAATTTACAAAAGTATCTATGCAGCATGGAGAGTGCTCTGCAGATGCAGACCAAAAGGAAATTCCCTAAGAGCAAATTCAATGAAGCTATTACAAATAATGAAGAGGGATACAAAAAGGGAAGAGCTTGCACTGACATCAAATTCTCTAGAAGGAACATAACCTGGGGAAAGCAGCACCGATCTTTCAGGCTCCTCCTTTTAACCTCCTTCCACCTCCCCCTCCCTCATCCTCTTTTATCCCACACACCACATGCAACTGACTCATTTACCACAACCAAACAGTTTATTAGTGGGATTAACAGGCACAGCTTTCAACGTAACACAACTTTTACCAAACAGTACTTAAGGAAATACACATACCTTTTGCCCTCTATTGCTCGCTGGGACATGTTCCACCTTATGAAGTGGTACCATACTATCCTTGTCTCTCAATCTTCACATCTATCTAAGCCTGCTCCATGACCAAGACAGCCTTCACTCTGCTGTCAACTGCTCCATGTTGATGGCTCTACCAGGGTAGACTTGAGTTCTCAGTTCGTCTTGGGAACAATTGAGCCCAGTTACCAAAGACTTAACACCTGGTCTCCCCATTTTGGATTCAGGTACCCCAAACCATCATTTGAGCCCCCTTTTCTAAATAACTTTACCTGGATATAGGCACCTCTCTCTGCACCCAGGCCTCCAAATATATAAGTAGATACCTCTTCATTGTTAGTGAAATCTCACCACCAGGGGAGGCTGTGGCCCAACTATCCCTACTGTGATCAGCAAACTGATGGCCTTGCGCAAGTCAGCCCAATGTTTTATTTATTTATTTTATTTCAGTGCTTTTATATACCGCCCCTTCCAGAGATCAGGGGCGGTTTACAAGGAACTTAAACAACAATACAGCAGAACATTGCAATATTGAATTACATTAAACATTAGTTGAGCAAAAACAAGGAACTTAAACAACAATATAGCAGAACAGTGCAATATTGAATTACATTAAACATTAGGTGAACATAAACTAGGTTACATAATAACTAGGTTAAATGGAAAACAATGTGAGGGTTATTAACATAAAAGGAAATATAAAACTATGTTACAAGGAGTCATAAAACTATGTTACAAGGAACCAGAAGGGTAGATTTACATGGTTAGTAAGAGACTATAATAGTTATTTGTGATCATAAATAAAATATTGGGATAAATATAAATATAAATATAAATATAAATAAATATACCATAAATATATGGTATACATAAATAAAATATTTTCTAAATGTACTCCATTACCCCTGTATAGCATTGGGCCTCCCGCTATGATACCCTTGTGCATTAATACCTTTCCCCTCAGACCTCTCACAAAATTCCCCATTTCTGCATTCGGCTTCTTTCTGCTCTTCTCAATCCCTTCCGGCTTATTTGCCAATTACCACTTCAAACGAGGGAGGATCTGGGACCATATGATGCCCGCCCCCCCCCCCCCCCCAATCTGGAGCATATCCACGCAATGTCTTTTCATTGTGACTATTAAGACAATGCCTTTCGACTTATCAAATCATTGCTCCCCAAATGCAGTAGAATGTAGTTGGGAGGCAAACTATCTCTGCTCCAGTTGTCGATTGCCAGTCACAGAGCATCCTCGCTTCCCTAGCCATTGTATTCTGATTTTTGCTGGAGGAAAGCCTAGCTACTTGCCACAATAGCTGTCTATTGCTTTTTCCTGGCCCAATTATCCAAACAGTGGTTTCCCTCCTACTTGGAAAGATAAACATGGAATGGTAATGTTAATCACTCACAAAACAAAAATTTCTGACCTATAATATATGATTTGTATCTCTAACATAGATCCCGCCAACAAAAGTCCAGCTTATACTCCACTGCTTTCAGGACCTTATGCCATATTATTTTGAATTGGAATTGAGATAGGCAGCTGCCATTCTTGTGCCTCAACAGAGCTTCCAAATCAGAAAGATCACCAAACAGAGCTTCCAGCACAGGAGGGCAGATCTGCAAGTGTCCGTTCATGGTAGCCACCAGGCAAAGCTCCGTCACCCTGGTTGAGCCCAGTCATACCCATCTACCTTTCCCATTCTGGTCTGTTTTCGACCTCTTCAGATATAGGCCAAGGCTGCCCCATTCTCTGAGTTATTCCTTCCACTTTCAACACCGCTCCTGCCACATCAGATTTGAGCCTAGGTAGCACATTACTTTCTTCACAATAAATGCTTTTGTTATCTATGTCTTGCCCTCTATCTTTAAAAAGAATACCACTTCCACCAAGATTAACCTAGCATGCCTTTCAGTACCCCTTTGTTATGCAGGCACATGATGAACACTATCATTCTCCTCGCAGACATCACTCATCACACTAAAACCTTTGTCCTTTGCGAAGTCTAGAAGTTTACTCCAGGCCTTCCTGTAAGATCTCCACATGTTTCTGGACAGGGAGCTGGTCAACACTGTGCTGGCACTCTCTCCCCAAAGTTCCAGATCTCTCGGGGCATGCGAGTCACCTTCTTGTCCTCTGCAAGAGTGAGTCAACTGAAACGAGACAGCTGAAAATGAGAGAGACAGTTGATTAAGACAAGATTCCTGAACCGTCTCATTAATCTTTGTGCCTTTGCCATCTGCCTCCTTATAGCAAAAACCACTGCAGCATAATCTGACAGGAAAACTATTCTTTTATTCTCAAAGTCCGCTCTCTATAACATCAGAGCAACTGAACATAGGGCATGAGAATCAATGGCAGCGGCTAGTGCTTCTAAAGTGTATAGCCATCGCCACTGAACCTTAACCTTGGATATTAAATGCAGGGGCCATATCTGGCCACCGACATTGAATATCCGGGTTGCCACCACAGCACAGAAGCTAACCAGGCAGTGGCATTATTGAGCCGCTGTCCAGTTAGCTCCCTTGGATAAAGATAGGACAGCTTTTCCTGAGTCTGATTTCTGGAGACTAGAGTTGCACACTTGGAGGAGCTGACGCAGACAGAGAGGTATATAGATGAGACCTACAGGGATATAGTAGAGAAGTCTCACCTCCAGACTGGCAGCCTCTCTGCTGCCATGGAGGAGAGAGGTCACGTGAAATGAGAGCATCAATTTGGTGTGGCAGGAAGTGAACCTGCAGGTAGTATCTGTTTTCTAGGTGATGTAATACCCTTTTCCACTAAGGATGTGTCTCCAGGGCTATGTGCTAATGAGGGAAGGGTTAGGATGGCTGCTATAGTTTTGATTATTAGGCATGTGGATAGCTAGGTAGCTGGTGGACATGAGGATCACCTGGTAATATGCCTGCCTGGTGCAAAGATAGAAGACTTCACGCGCCACCTAGACGAGGATTTAGATAGTGCTGGGGAGGAGCCTGCTGTCTTGGTACATGTTGGTCCCAATAACTTAGGAAATGTGGGATGGAGGTTCTGGAAACTAAAATTAGACCTTTAGGTAGAAAGTTGAAATCCAGAACTTCCAGGATAGTGTTCTCAGAAATGCTTCCTGATGGGCCAGATGGTATACATCTGAGAGTATTGAAGGAACTTGGGAAAGTTCTAGTGGCTTCACTGTCTGACCTTTTCAAAGCTTCTTTAGAATTAGGAGTGTTACCAGAGGACTGGAGAAAGGCACAAGTGGTCTCTTTACATAAAAGTGGAAGTAAGGATGAGATTGAGAACTACAGACTGACCTCTATGGTGAGTAAATTGATGGAAACACTGCTAAAACAGAGAATAGGGAGGTTTCTGAAGTCCAGTGGATTCCAGGATACAAGGCAGCATGAGTTTACTAGAGGCAGGTCTTGACAGACAAATCTGATTGATTTCTTTGACTGGGTGACCAGAGAGTTGGACTGAGGGAGAGCCATAGATGTGGTGTACTTAGATTTCAGTAAAGCCTTTGACACTGTTCTGCACAGGCAACTTATACATAAATTATGTACCGTAGAGATGGACCTTAAAGTGACTGACTGGGTTAGAAATTGGTCGAGTGGGGGGTAACAAAGGGTGAAGATAAATGGTGTTCACTCAGAGGAGAAGGATGTTTCCAGTGGTGTGTCACAGGGATCTGTCCTTGGTCCAATACTTCTTAACATTTTTGTTAGTGATATTGTGGAAGGGCTGTCAAGTAAGGTTTGCCTCTTTGCGGATAATACCAAAATCAATAGAGTAGACATCCAGGAAGGAGTAGATAACATGAGGAGGGATTGAGCTAAGCTTGAAGAATGGTCGAGAATTTGGCAGCTGAGATTTAATGCTAAAAAAAATGCAAGATCATGCAGTTGGGCTGCAAAAATCCAAGGAAGCGGTGCAGTATAGCGGGTGAAGTACTTCTGTCCATGAAAGAGGAGCGGGACCTGGGTGTGATTGTTTCTGATGATCTTAAAGTGGCTAAACAGTTAGAAAAGGCAATAGTGAAAGCCAGAAGGATGCTTGGTTGCTTAGGGAGAGGAATGGCCAACAGGAAAAAAGGAGGCGATAGTGCCTTTGTATAAAAACCTCATTTTGAATATTGTGTGCAATTCTGGAGACCACACCTTCAAAAGGATATAAAAAGGAAGGAGTTGGTGCAAAGGGTGGCTACTAAAATGGTCCATGGCCTTTGTTATAGACTGTATGGGGACAGACATAAAGATCTCAATGTGTATACTTTAAAGGAAAGGCGGGAGAGATGAGATATGATATAAACGTTTAAATAACTTTGTGACATAAATGCACAGGAGGAGAGCCTTTTCAATTGAAAGGAAGCTCTGCAACAAAGGGACATAGGATGAGGGTGAAAGGGGATAGACTCAGGAATAATATGTGGAAATATTTCTTTATGAAAAGAGTCATAGATGCGAGGAATAATCTCCCAGGGGAGGTAGTAGAGACGAGGACAGTATCTGAATTAAAGAAAGCATAGATCTCTAAAACCAAAAAAGGGACTATAGTAGTTGATATGGAAGGGCAGACTAAATGGGTCATGGTCTTTTTCTGCCATCATGTTTCTGTGTTTCTATCTATGCCCTTCTCTGCCACTGCCAACTTCAGACTTCGTTTATCGCACCTTGCTGTTTCATATGCCTGAAACAAACTACCCAAGTCAGTATGTCGGGCTTCCTCTTTAGCCCTTTTCAAATCCAGGCTAAAAACTTTCTTCAAGGCTGGGAATACGGTACACAGCTATCAAACGTTTGCTATGATTACTGGCAGATAGCAATTCCTACATTAAGCACAGTTTGCTGATTGAGCTCCATCATAATAACCTTTCTGATGTCTGTGGAGTGTGCTTCAGGTCTGGTCTCTGACAGTGTTTACCACCCTGGGGAGTGACCCCCAACAGTATTACGTACCATATCCATGCCTGCACTGTGCCCAGGACTGGTGTGGTGGCCAGGGCTGCTAAACTCCTCTATAGTAGCACAATGCTGGCATAGGTGTGGGAGTGTGTGTCTGTCTATCCAGTGTGTGGTGGCTGCAAACACCCTCCACAGCCCACACTGCCAGCACTGTTGCCAGTATTGGCCTGACAATGTGCATAATGAGGAGCAAGGTACCATGGGTATAGTCCGGACAGGGTGGCCTGGCCAGGATGCATCTGCACAGGGCATAGGGCACTGGCTGGGACATTGTGGTGCCCGGCCACCACCTACACAGACAGGGTGGCCACAGCATGTCCTGCTGGGAGATCACTCTCACCCTGACTGTGCAGTGACCACAGCATGGCTAGGCACCCCCATCGTGCTATATAGCATTTCTCTCATGTGATATTTAGGGGTTTCTTTTTGGGGCCCAGTCACTGACTTATCTGCTTGTTGTGTATGCTGACATCCCAGTTCTGGGTGCATGTATTTCCACCAGGACCATGCACTATGGCAGGGGTGGGGAACCCTGGTCCTGGAGAGCTGCAGACCAGTCAGGTTTTTGGGATATCCCTAATGAATATGCATGAGATATATATGCATTAGAGATATCCTGCCAACCTGACTGGTTTGTGGCCCTCCAGGGCTGGATTTGGAGATCCCTACCTTACACCTCTGTCATTTAAGATTGTGAGTGGGCAAGGTGCAGATGTCCTAGACATCGAAAGGGTATATAGAATGTGTCACATTCCTCCTCGATTCTCACCACCACCAAAAAGTTGTCTAATAGACAATATTTTGGTGGTGGTGAGAAGTGAGGAGGAATGTGACACATTCTATCTAACCTTTTTGATGTCTTGGACATCTGCACCTTGCCCACTCACAATCTTAAATGACAGAGGTGTAAGGCAGGGGTCTCCAAATCCAGCCCTGGAGGGCCACAAACCAGTCAGGTTGGCAGGATATCTCTAATGCATATATATCTCATGCATATTCATTAGGGATATCCCGAAAACCTGACTGGTCTGCGGCACTCCAGGACCAGGGTTCCCCACCCCTGCACTATGGACTAGCTAGCAGACTGTCTGCAGCTGGTATGTGTCTTGATGGAGCGCCTTGCAGGGTGCAGCGGCTGAAGGCTTGTTGCAGGAGAATATCAGATAGTGCTGGGGTGCAGCTTAGCATATCCAGGCCTAATGTCTGTCTGCTATTGCATTATGGATGTGTACAGAGCTGCATTGACTGCCCTGTAGGTGTCTGTTCCCCAGCAGGACTGGAGTTGATGGTCCCCTCTGCTGCCACCATTGCAGGGAGGTAGAATGTGGATCTGTTGATGGGAGACTCTGTTTACCACCCTCAGCCCTGGAGGAGGAGGGTGGTGGTACATAATCCTCCTAGTGATCCATAGGTGCTACACCTGACTGAGACATACAGATATATCCAAGGTGTGTCTGCAGAAACTACCTATCTCACACATTAGCACTGCTGGGGACCTGCAGCATGGCCTGTTTCTGCCATGGTAGGTGCTGTGGACCTGGTGCTGGGCACCCCACCGCACCCTCAGGGTGAGCACAGTACCCGCACAATGTGATGGTGTGTAGCTACTCTGTGCCAGTAACACACATGGTCAGTTCCCCCTACCAGGCCGAGGTGCTGTGGGGGTGCATACCCCATCTTGTGTTCATCTGTAGACAGCTGATTTGCATGTGCAGTACATCATGGGTACGGGTGGGCTAACCCTATCCTGGTGACCACAGCAGACTGTCTGTGTGGTGACATGCAGTCCCTCTGCAGCCAGCCAGGGGCTTGCTAATAGCTGTAGCCCACTGGTTACTTCACTGCCTGTGGAGGCAGAGGTCATGGGTTCAAACCCACAGTAGGGTTATTTGATAGGGCTGCCCAAAGCATTATCTCTTTTTAATGTACATTATTGCTGCCAGCAAAAACACCCTCAGCGTACTGTACCCATAAGGTGCCTCAGAGGGCGCTTTATAGGGCGCCCTATAGGGCACCTTATGGTTACCGTCCATATAAGGTGCATTATACGTTATCCTGTGGAGCGACTGATAGGGTGCCCTATAAGGGACATTATAGGGTGCCGTGGCAGACAGTGCACTTTATAATGTGCCCTATGGAGTGCCTTATAGGGTGCCTTATGCTGCACCTTATGTTATAGTGCTTTGAGAGTGCGTTTGCTAGCAGCAGTAATTAAAATAAAATTAAAATGCCTCATAATGCAATATTACACATACCAGGTAGTGCCTTGGGCAGCTTTATTCATTGGGCACGGTGGGGGACTGAACCCATGATCCCTGCCCCATCAGTCAGTGTCTTAACCATTGTACTGTGGCTCTGTTCCTCTACTTGCACATCAGCGCGCCTGCTTATGCTTTCTGCGCGCGTTTCTCATGCGCTACTATGTGCGGCGCACATTAGCGCGCAGCGCACATTAGCACACAATTAATCCCGGTTTGCTTTTTTAAGACTGACACGCCCACTCCTTATATGGCATCCTGCAGACTACCGCGCCGCGCACGTTAGGAGACTTTAGTAAACATACCCCTATGTTGTTTTATAAGTACCATTAGTATGTATTTGTTTTTTATGTATTACAGTTCATACTGATTACTCATTTTGTTGTATTTAAGATATTTTAATTTCAATTTGAGTATTTGTTTTCAAGTTTTTATGCTTGTTTATATTTGTTATACATCTATATATATATTTATATACATTTTCCATGTGTTTTTATGGTTTTATTATGTTAATATTTATATTTTTAATATTAACATTATATTTTTTATTTTTATTGTTTGTTTGATATTATATGGGGGTTTTTTTAAGATGTGTGCCCCCTGAAGAAGGCAATCCCGCCAAAATGCGTTGGGGCTTTATTTTCAATAAACCAGTGACCTTCTACATCCTCGCTTCTTGTGCTTTTTCTGGATTCCTGCTGCGAGGGCCCTTGTTTGCTCTCTTTGTGTTTCCTTAAGTTTAGACCTGCTCCACACACTTGAAAAGTACTCCTTTGTTTTGACTGCAAAACATCCAGAGAAGAAGGCACTTCATCATCCATAACACAATGTCAATGATAGCAGCAGTGGGATTTGAACCCTGGCTGCTTTGTTCCTAGCCCACTACTCTAATCATTAGATTGCCTTAGATATTTAGGGCCTAAGTACTATTCTGGGGATGTCTATGTAGATGCCAATGCAGACGTCCATTTGGGCACATCCATGTTTATGAAATCATGTCTGCACCTTGACGAGCTTGCATTTTTTTCAGATGTTCTGGCTTAGATTACACTTGGACATCCCTTCTAAAATTCTCCTCTATGCTTCTTTCTGCAAATATATGAAACATTCATTTTTTTTAAGCCAGCCCATATGCTGGAGTTTTTTCTTATATCCGCTCATAAAACAATATGTACTGCTTGTTCTGTTAAATACCTGTTCTTTAAACTTGGTTCATTGCAAAATACCAGTTCTATGTAAAGTTGGTTTGGCTGTCCACGTTCTATGTAAACCGTGCCGATTGCTAAAGAATGCGGCATATAAAAGCAAATAAATATGCAATGCTTTTGGCCCAGATTAGCATAGTGACTGGGTTATTCTTTTAGACTTATTCATTGAGGTGTATAAATGCAATGATTTTAACTTTGGACTTTGGCTCCTATATCCTTGGACATTAGATGCCCATGCAAACCTGCACAAAGATGCCTCTTTTAACATTGATGTGCCCATAGAAGAGAAACTCCTCAACCAGGTTAGCAAAGGGACCTTGTGGCATTAAATTTAGATTTTAAAACTTAGTCCTTGTGTTTTATTGAAGATGCATATATTTTAGAAATGATATGTAGGTGCAGTTGAGGATGTGTATGTGAAAACGTGCCCAAAAGGCTGGTCACATCCAAGTTCAGGCAAGATTTTAAAGGCAGGGATGCACTCGATATGGACGTCTTCAGAGACGTCTACATAAATGTCCTCGTGGCAGTATTCCATACAAAGGACACATCCCAGATAGCCATTCTGCAAGCAACAGAGGGAGAACTACAACACAGGCATCCTCCCATTACACTCACCACCATATTTATATGTTCGCATGCCAGGGGGCATCACTAAACCCTTCTATTAAAATGACTTTGGGGATGTCTCCGTGATTTGGACATCCACATGAACATTTTCAAGCATCCCAATCGCAAATAAAGCTTCTAAAATGATCCCCTTTCTGTGCGGCTTTTTCATATGCATGTGTGTGAGATTTAAATATTAACCCAGGTACTGTTCAGTAAATTGTATGCTTAACAATCACCAAAAAAATATCCATGCATAGTACCTAGAGTTCTTTTGCCCTAGCCCTAAGCCCCAGGTGTATATGGCATTAGTTTTACATTGTTTTTTAAAAGGTGGAACCTAAATGTTAAATTAAATATGTGGCAGCCTGCGAACACTACAACAAAGTGATCTTTTAAGACTTGGGATGTGTTCGTATTTATTTGTGGATTCTTTCCTTTGATGTGAAGAAATAAAACCCAAACGTGCCTGGCTTATGCCTCTGCAATGACAGAATAAAAATCTACATTCAAACTGCAAACACATGACCCATTCTCTGTTTATACAACAAAATGGATAATTGAGTGAATCAGGATTTATTTTATGGTCTCCTCATCTGGGTAAAGATCTTTTCAAGACGAGCATCCCTTTGGCTCACATTTCCTTTCTAACAGGCTTCTGATGTTGAAATGGCTCACTGCATGGGTTGAAAATCAAAGAGAAACATAACCTCAATTTCTTTTTAAGCTTGGCAGAAGCTGTTTTCTTTAGCTTGTCTGCTTGTCTTTGGTAACCAGTAAAGAAGAAGAACCCTCCTTCCTCTGCAGAATAGATGCCTTGCTGCTCAGTGGCTTTCATATTGTCTATGACATTATGTTATATTTATTTGTCCATCTTCTTTCCCTAGACATGCGGTCCCAGATGAGGATTCTCCACGGAGGAGCTGCATTAGCTGCAGGGTCCAGAAGAATCACATACAACCACTAAAATAAAGAATCTTCATAGCAAATTGGTGTTCCAAAACAGAAAAAAAAATGTACTTGGAACAGGTTAAATTAGAAACAAGCTGCCAACTGCATGCTCTAAGCATGGTTTCCTGAGGTTGTGAATGAAAGAATGAATAGATGGAGCAGTTAAAACTGGCAGAGAGACTGAGTGATTGAGCAAACTAGGGGAGCAAAAGTAGTCACAGGGGCTGAGTGAGTGAGTAGATGTAGGAGTTTTGAGTGGCAGGAGAGCTGAATGAGTCAATGGGGAATATGAATGGCAGGAGACTGAATGAGAGAGGGAGTGCTGCATTATAATTGGCAGAGGGATGTGACTAAGGGGACTATTATTAAAGTGCGCTAACGTTAATGCATGTTAATTTACCATAATGTTTCTTATTTTAAGGCAAGTCCCATGTTATTCAATAGGTGCTAGTCACTAAGAATGTGTGTTAATGTTAGCACACCTTAATAATAAGCCCCCTAAGTGCAGGAGGAATTATGAGTGGCAGAGGGGCTGATAAAGTGGTTATGAGTAGTAGAGTGAATGGATCAGAGTCAGAAGGTCTATGTGAGTGGATGAGAGGTTGACAACTAGCAAAAGGGCTGAGTGGATATGAAGTGACTTGCAGCAGAGGGGCTAAGTGAATGAATGGTGCGGGGGAGTCATGAGTACAGGTGAAGATTTTATTTATTTATTAAAAATATTTTCATATACCACCATTTTTTTACACCAAGGCGATTTACAACAAAAAGCTTAGCAGCTTACAATGTAACAAGAAATGAAAAGGCAGTTATCGTCAAAGACTACAGGAGGAGGAAGTGAATAGCACAACAATCTTTACATGTAGATTAGCATTTAGTTTAAGGGCGCGGGCAGGGTCCCGGCGCCCACACGTAACCGGGTGCGCGGCCCAGTGCGGGACCCTGCTAGAGGCCGTGGGGGGAAAGGGGGAGGTGGGTGGCGGCACGCAGTGAAGGAGCGCGCATAGCATTATTTGAATCGATTGGCTCCGCTGGGAAGAGAGGGGCGAGCGGAGCCAATCGGGTGAAGGACTCACATGTGCTTCGGCATTCCCGAGTGTTGCCGAGCACATGTGAGTGGGGCTGGCAGGCTAGCAGAGCTGCTTACCCTTGCCGCAATTTTTTACCTCGCAAAAACACTGATAATCAGCTCCTTTTGGTGCGGTGCCGCGTTCGGATCTACGGGTGGAGTGGTGCAGGAGCCGGTGCGCGGGGAGGAGCCAGCTGAGAGAAAGTTTTGGCTGCGGCGTGCTCCGCATCGGGCCTTGGTCGAATTTAAATGGTGTGGCATTTTGCGGGGTTCAGCAGCTGATTTGCAGTGCGGTAAGTGGTGTGCTCTGTGAGGTTGGAGGTGTTAGGCCCGCCGGTTTGAGTGTGGCCACGGTGAGTGCCTGGGAGAACTTAGTGGGATTGTGCAACTGTTTTTTCCTTGCTTTCAGTGCTGTGCGGCTGTGCGGCTGGCGGTGTGAGCATGGCGGGAAAGCGGCCTGTTCGGGGACGCAGCAGTAGGGCTGGCGTGGGTAGGCCGTTGAGAGGGCAAGGAGGGAGGGGATTAGGCAGTGGGGGGTGTGCCGGGCAGAGGAGCTGGCCTGGAGTGAGAGGCACGGGGTGATGTCAGGGTCCTGAAAGGGTGAGTGGAGGGTCTCCTGTTTCCGTTAGTAGGGCCCGGGGACATGGTGTTGGTCAGGGCCGGAGTTCAGGAGCTCAAAGGGTAGCAGGGGGTCCTTTAGAGAGGCCCGTGGAGCCTTCCTCGGTGGGGATGGAACAGAGGGGAGGAGCTGCAGGGGGGGAGTCTGGGGTGGCGACAGCCAGCAGGCGACAGCTCGAGCAGGGGCTGGGGTGGGGAAATGGCTTTTGGGCTCAGTGGGGGGCCGGCAATAGTCCTGGATTGGGTGCAGGGGGGATTGGAGGCAGTGGGGGGTTTTTGCCGGGGGAGGTGTCTGCTATTCCTGGGGGATCTGGGATGTCTGAGCAGCAGGCTGGTTGGGAACAGTGGTTGGGCGGTGGGCAGGGCCCTTCGCGGGCGGACTGGTCAAGGGCTTGGCAGCCATCTTGGCCACTGGGTTTCCCTCCTGTGGGTTTCCCTTTTCTCTCTTCACAGGTGCCGCTAATGTCCACGCCAGGTCAAGTGTCTGTTCCTGTTGAGTCATCGGGAGTGCGGAGCTTGGCTACTGATACCACGGTCACTGGGCGAGCGGTGAGCCTGGATGTGCAGGAGCAAGGAGTACATGCCCAGCAGAGGCTGGCGGAGACGGAAGTGCCACCCTTGTTGGAGAGCACAGCTGCAGGTGACAGGACCGGTGAGTAACTGATGGGGAGGGGGAGGCGGGGGTGGGGGGTGGGGCACAGGCCGAACAGTCCAGGAAGGTTCATAAGAAAAGGAAGTATGCATGTCAGCGCAAACATAGTTCGGAGTCGTCGTCCTCCTCGGCTTCGAATTCATCATCGGCCTCTTCAGGAGCGATTGGGAGGGGGGAGTTGGCGTTGGGGCCAGGCGCTTCCGGAGGTCCGACAGGTGCTGGTGCGGCTTTGGTGTCAGCATTATCAGAATTATGGGAAGGTGTTCCCAAAAAGTTGCATAAAAAGATTTGCAAAAGGAAGTATATTGATATTTTTCGCTTGATGGAGGGTCGTAAGCGTTCCGGTGAGAGTAGGAAGAAGCGTAGAGAGGACGAGAAGGCTGGGTGTCTTAAGAAGGTTTCCTGTAATGTTGTCAATTGGATACGGTCTTTCTTGCGGTTGGCGAGTGTGTGGGGCCGGAGATTTCCGGAGCAGTATGGGATGTTGCTGTCCTATGCTGATTCCATTTTGGAAGCGTCGCAAGCACATGAAGGGTGGTCGTGGCTCAATTACGACGAGAAGTTCCAGGAAAAAATGGAGGAGAATAAGAATCTCAATTGGGGTACGCAGGACATCAACCTCTGGTTGACTCAGATGGTGGTCAGGTCGGGGACAGGAGGGGTGCGGAGCAAAGGCGGGGCCGGTGGGGGTGGCGGGGGTTGGTCGTTCCTTTCATGGTGGAGTCTCTCCAGTGCCGCTGAGATTGGCTTCGGGAGGAGTTGGCGATGTGTGTTGGCGGTTTAACCGGGCCACCTGTCTATTCCCGGATTGCAAGTTCCGACATGCGTGCTCAGTTTGCGGAGGGCCCCATTTGGCAGCAAAGTGCGTTAAAAAGGGGGGTAGCGCACCTGCTGGGCCGGGAGCAAAGTAATGGGGCGCTGTGGGAGCTCGCTCCTTCGCCGATACGGGTGCCGTTGACCTTGGATGGAGCGGAGGCGGGTCGCTTTGCTAATTACATGGCTGGTGACACATGGCTCCGCTGGGGGGTTTCTGTTTGACTATTATCACTGTTTAATGTTCAAATTGTTGTTTGGAAATAAAGCTGCGACCAGTTAGTACCATGATTGGCTGTCGGTGTATTATTGGGAATTGGGAAAATGTGGTTCGAAGTAAGAGGAGCTATGAGAGGTGGATGGGGGAGCGCAAAGGTCCAGCTACCCGGTTAGTTTAAGGGCGCGGGCAGGGTCCCGGCGCCCGCACGTAACCGGGTGCGCGGTCCGGTGCGGGATCCTGCTAGAGGCTGTGGGGGGAAAGGGGGAGGTGGGTGGCGGCGCGCAGTGAAGGAGCACGCATAGCATTATTTGAATCGATTGGCTCCGCTGGGAAGAGAGGGGCAAGCGGAACCAATCAGGTGAAGGACTCACATGTGCTTCGGCATTCCCGAGTGTTGCCGAGCACATGTGAGTGGGGCTGGAAGGCTAGCAGCCCACCCTCCCACCCAGCGTGTAAGGGAGGGGAAGGTGAAAGGGCAGTGGGGTGTCGCAGCGGGGGAGGGGGGGCTTGGAGCGGGATCCTGGAGGTTTCCGGGGTCCAGAGCATTAGGCGACTTGGGACGGGGGCGGGGTGCCCTCGACCCGGACAACCCCTGGAAGACTTTTGCTAGTAATATGGCAAAGTCAGATAGGGGTGGTAGCAACTTTACCGGTGGTGTGACCTTGGATGGAGCGGAGGTGGGTCGCTTTGATAATTACATGGCTGGTGACACGTGGCTCCGCTCGGGGGTTTCTGTTTGACTATTATCACTGTTTAATGTTCAAATTGTTGTTTGGAAATAAAGCTGCGACCAGTTAGTACCATGATTGGCTGTCGGTGTATTATTGGGAATTGGGAAAATGTGGTTCGAAGTAAGAGGAGCTATGAGAGGTGAATGGGGGAGCGCAAGGGTCCAGCTACCCGGTTAGTGGAAAAACATTAGAGAAGAGGTTGAATCATCTGAGTTATCCTGCAGGAAATGTTTCTATTAGTGAATTAAGAGAAGGCGCTATTGAAAAACTAAGTTTTCAGGCCCTTCTTATATATTTTGTACAAACCTCTAGCCTTAAGTCTTGGGAAAGTGCATTCCACAACTTGGGAGTCTAATAGATAAAAGCATGGTTTTTGGAAAAGGCAAGTCTCAATCTTATTTTTAAAGGCAATTGCAGATAACAGGCTTGTGATGATCTGAGTGTTCTATATGGGACGTCAGGAATCAGAAGAGCGTTTTAGGAAGTCCTGTGTAATAAGTGTGGTGGGCCACTAGAAGAATCTTGAGCTTAATGTGACTAGTGATGGGGAGCCAATGTGCTCCTTAAGAAGAGGAGCGGCATGGTTTCTTCTGTTTATGCCGTAGAAAAATTTTACAGCAGTGTTTTGGACTAGCTGTAGTTTTTTCAGTTGGGACTATGGAATGCTGGAAAGCAATGAGTTACTGTAGTCTAATTGTGTCATAACAAGTTCATTTATCAGGTTTTTTATACTGCTTTATCATTTCAGTCAAAGCAATTTACATTGTAGCTTTAACTTGGTAATATACATTAAACAGGGACATTGATAATTTGGATTTTTTTTTTGAGGCAATGGAGGGTTATATAACTTACCCAGGCATGCTAGTGGGAATCAAACCCTGTTCTCTTGGTTCCCAAACCAGTGCTCTAACCATTAGGCTTCTCCTCCACTCCAAGAAGCATTTTTAAAACTTTAGAATCTAAGAAATGTTTCAGACATCTGATTCTATGAATAGCAGTATAGGAACTCCTTATGGACCTGTGAGTGAAAATATAGGTCTGTATTTGCCCCAAATAATTTCATCTTATTTCTAATGGATATTGGAGTCAATTTTATTTTTGGAATAAACGGTACTGTGTTTCACTGAAATGAGATCCAGATAGCTTCTGATTTTTCAGATTTAGAACTAATTTATTTTTCTCTAGTCAGGATGTTATTTCTTGCAGCTAACTGTTCAGTCTAGCTTCAAACTGAGGGTCCCAAGATTCTGAGGCAATTAGAAGCTGAATGTCATCAGCATAGATATAAGAACTCAATCCAAGGTCTTGAATCAATTTTGCCAATGGGACAATAAAGATATTAAACAAAGTGGGTGCTAGTATTGGATCTTGTAGAACAACATAAGAAAGAGGATTATGAATAAATGATCTCTGGCCTACTGAAACATGAAAGGTCCTTTTTGGAAAATAGGAACAAACCCAGTTTAGGGCAGTTCCCATAAGTTCCATTTGTTGTAGGCATTCTAGTAGGAGTGTGTAATTGATTGTATCAAATGCTGCTGTGAGGTCACGTTGAATGAGCAAAACATCCCTGAAATTATCTCGATGTGAGATTGTTTCATTGAGTATTGCAAGCACTGACGTTTCTGTGTTCTGAAAGAGTGATGCTGAGAACTGAATGATGAAGGAAAAGTAATCTAACCCTGAGGCAAGTATTATAGGGGCAGCCTCCCCTCTCCTCTGCTATCTGTATCTGCTCTTGCTTGGCAAGCAAGATTGTGCTTCACACCCGCCGCAACACCCATTGCTCCAGCAGCCTTTCTTTGTGAGGCAGGTAGGGCCCAGGCTCCCCACCTATTGCAGCCATCAGCCTTCTTAGGAAAGCTCTTGCAGATATTTGCCAGCAGAGGAGGGAATCTCCGCTAGCTCCTTCTTTTCTTTTCTTTTTATTTTCTATTTATCAAATTTTTACAGAAACACCAAGCAAAACTTGGAATAGGAAATATAAGCAATGGTCTAACAAGAAAAATAATATCATAAGATAAATAACATAGCAAACACCAAAACCATAACTGGTAAATTAAAGGCCATCAATTAAATAGTCCACAATGAAGGTGATCCAAGAAACACAATTCCAGAGGAGTGGAAATAAAAAGGAAAAAATTAAATAGAAAAAAAAACCATCAGGACTATGTGGCACACATACTATAATGTCAGTCCTACTATATACCCACGCTCCAACCAACCCCAGTCAATCCTACAACTTCTTAGCATCCAAAAAGAAGCGCAATTGAGAAGGTTCAAAGAAATGATAAACAGAATTCTGATAATGAACAATACATTTACAAGGAAATCTTAATTGGAACTTTGCTCCCAGAGATAACACCTCTGTGCGTTGTTCCAAAAATTTCTTTTTACGGACTTGTGTCCAACGGGACACGTCCGGGAAAATCTGAATCCTACCCCCCAGAAAGGAAATATCAGTTTTCTTAAGAAACAAGCGTAACAATGCATTCTTATCAGAAAGAAAAACAAAAGAAACTAAGAGTGTCACTCTGGACCCTACTGTTTCAGAAGACTGTTCCAACAATAGGGACAAATTCCCCAAGTCCAAAGAGTCCAAGGAAACTTCTGCTTGAGGAACAGGACTCATACCAGTAGAACCAGTAGCAGCACCGGATGGTATATAATAAATCTTCTGCGTAGGGGGAAACCCAGCTTCAGAGTAACCAAAAATGTCCTTTAGAAATCTATGAAAAAAAGTTCTACCGGGGAGCCAGATAATCGGGGAAAATTCAATATCCTCAAGTTCAGAGACCGGGAAGCATTCTCCAAATTTTCAGTCTTCCGAAGAAACAACAGCTTGTCTTGAGAAATTTTTCCCTGCTGCTCTTGTACCTGCAGAATTTGTTGGCCAAGCACAGTTAATTGACCCTGTTGCTCCACAAGGCTTTTCTCCACACTTTCTACTCGGGTAAGAAGCGAGGTCAGTGCCTGAAAAGCTGCAGCACAAACCTGGTGAACTGACTGAAGAGCAGACCAGATGGACGCCAGAGTCACTTCTTGTGGGCTCAGAAAAGGAGGAAAAACCAGCTGGGGATCAGCAGTGAGGATGGGAAGAACAAGACTCCCCTGCTCCACCACACCAACACCAGGTGTGAGAGACATCCCCCCGCCGAAGACGCCCGCTCCTCACCAGCATGAATACCTTCTAGCTCCGCTCTGCATTGCCGCCACAATGCCGGCACCTTCTTCAGCAGGTGGTGGAGGAGTGGAGGGACCTGCGGGGCTCAGCGATACTTCACTGCCCAAGCAGAGGTTCACCTCTGCTGCTGCCACAGGAGCGCCCTGCGTTGCCACTGCAAAGCTGTCGATGGTTAGCTGCCCCGCCAGTAAGCCTTCCACTTCAGCATAGGGCAGGGAGTAAGAAATGCTCAAAGGAGAAAAGAACAAAGAGCAATAGGAGTGCCAAACAAACACGTTCTGCTACGCCGCCATCTTAGATCATCTTACTTTTTCAGCTCCTTCTTTTCTACTCTCAGGCTGAGGTTGCTGATCTGGATGTGGTTTGGCTCTGGTCTCTTCATTCTATGTCCCTACACTTGGAGGCACATTTCACAATGGGACGTCCAAGTGCAATCTGGGACATCAAAGCCAGAATGTCTGAAAAAAAGCAGGCACGTGCCAAGTTCAGGCACAATTTTGGAAGCGTGGACATGCCTGATATGCACATGTATCAACTGTCCAGCATTTCAGAAGCAAGGTGTCTAATAACATGATGGTTAGAGTAGTGGCTTAAGCGCAGAATGGGCAGAGTTCAGATCCCACTATGGGCCTTTGTGACCTAAGGCTAGTTATTTAATTCCTTACACTCTATGTTTTAAGTTGAAAATAAGCACTTTCTAGAAGTCTATTCATGCCCGGAGAAGGTACAAACAGTGATGTTCCTGCAGAAGTGTATGTACATTGCCATTACCCAGACAGCCTCTGCTTTTTGACATCCACATGCACGTCTTCAGGCCAAACCCTTTAAAATGACCCTTAGAGTTTTGCTTTTATATGCACAAACCAAGCTATGCATATGGATGGGCAGTCAGATGGACTGTCCCCTCAACAATAGGCATTATTGCATGATACGAAACATGCCTAAAAATTAAGAAAAAGGAAATCCACTTCAGGTTTTGCAGTTTTCCAGAAAATCATCTGGAGACTCAAACCGATCTTCAGCCAGGACCATTTCCATACCGTATGCCAGGCAGTCATCACCCCAATACTGGACTACGGAAACTCCCTATATCAAGGATTACCTAAGCAAACTACCCATCCACTCCAACTGGTGCAAAACACTGCAGCCCGCATCATAACCGGCTCAGCCAAGCACGAACATATCACACCTATACTTCAGCAACTGCACTGGCTCCCAATAACTGCATGGGCAAGATTCAAAACAACTATAAACATATTCAAGATCATACACCTATGCACAGCAGATGTCCTCCACAGCTTGATAATCAAAGACACAACCAATCGACCCAGAAGAACTAACAACAGCAACAGACTATGCACACCAGCTGGATACCATAAAACAAAACAAGTTACATCCAACAGAGCCATATCCCTCTCAGCACCAACCCTCTGGAACTCCCTCCCGGATGAACTGTGTATGATAAATGACCTAAAGGATTTCCGCAAATCCCTCAAGACCTTCCTATTCATGGAAGTCTATGGCCAAGCAACCTAAAGGAATCCTTCTCCACACTTGAATGTACAGATAACCCCGTCTATAGTCTACTTGTACGTTGTATCGCCCTGTTCAATGTAAACCCAACTTGTGATCCCAACCACTTTGATTGAAGGAAAAAGTGGTATACGAATCTGGAGAAATAAAATAAATAAATAAATACATATACAAATTACAGTACAAATATATAAGACTGGTTGTTGTTGTTGTTAAGTGCCGTCGAGTCAGAGTCAACTCATGGCGACCCTCTGGATAGCTATCCTAAATTGTATTCGGTCTTGAGTCAGGCGGCTCATTGTTGAAAGACTGGTACCCGTAGTTGTTGTTATTGTATCAATCCATCTCATTGCTGGCCTTCCTCTTTTGTGCTGACCTTCTATCTTGCCAAGCATGATGTCTTTCTCTAATGATCTCTCTCTTCGCATGATGTGTCCAAAGTATGAAAGTCGAAGTCTTGTCATCTGAGCTTCTAAAGAAAGCTTAGGTTTGATCTCCTCTAGTACCGACTGGTTTGTTCTTCGGGCAGTCCATGGTATACACAGTATTTGCCGCCAGCACCATAATTCAAAGGCATTAATTTTGTTCCTGTCTATCTTTAAAGGTACAAAAATATTTTCTAATTTCCACTGTATCCAATCCTTACGGGATGCACAGTTCTCGAGTAGAAAAACTCATATCTATTTGGAATTTAATCCTCAAGCTTCTTGAGAATCATAGTGGAAAACCTCAGCCTCCTAGTGTTCCTACTGGGGTTTGTCCTTAGCACAAGAAAACCTTGTGGAAGTTCCCCTCTTCTATTTTAAATAGACAAAACCTCAGCACAGATCTTGTTGGACAGTGTTTTCAGGACCAAGTTTCTATTCTTCTGACCTGGAAATGTTCATTCTCCTTGAATGTTTCTTCAATGAACCCCTCCTGAAATTCTCTTTAACTCAGTAACAGGAGAGCAACCCAATCTCCAAATGGAAAAAGGACAAAATTGGTGGAGACAGAGTAATATAGCAGACCCAGACTGCCCCTGAGAACTCAGCACCTTCCCTGTGTTTTTCAGCTATGATGGAAAAGTGTCTGGATGGAACAAATTCATTTTGTGGTGTTAGAGACCCTTTGGCTGATGGGAACGACTGACTCCTCTGTGGTGCAATGAATGGCTGATAACCCAAGGAAGAGTGTCTATCCACACCAGAAGGGAAAAGGTTTGGTCTCCCTTACTGCTATCCCGCTCTCAGTTGGTGTACCCCAAGGATCTGTCTTGGATCTACTCCTTTTCTCTCTCTATACCCAGTCCCTTGGAGCACTCATCTCTTCCCGTGGCTTTCAGTACCATCTTTATGCTCCCAGATCTACCTCTCTACACATGAAATCTCTCCAGCCATCCAGGCCAGGATCTCTGCTTGCCTTTCTGATATTGCCGCTTGAATGTCTCACCGCTGCTTGAAACTGAACATGACCAAAATTGATCTTCTTATTTTCCCCCTAAACCCTCCTCTCCCTTTCCTCCTTTCTCAGTCTCTGTGGATAACTCTCTACTAATCCTTTTCTCCTCAGATCGCAACCTTGGGGTCATCTTTGACTCCTCTCTCTCCTTCTCCACACACATCCAACTGATAGCTAAAACCTGCCATTTCTTTCTCTATAGCATCAACAAAATCTGCCCATTCCTTTCTGAACATACTACTAAGATATTTATCTACTCCTTAGTCACCTCCCATCTAGACTACTGTAACCTATTCCTTGCTGGTCTCCCCCTGAATTATCCCTCTCCCCTTCAATCTGTTCAATACTCTACTGCACAGCTAATCTTCCACCAGCTTCATCATGCTCATATTACCCCTCTTTTCAATTCACTTCATTAGCTCCCTGATCCTGCATCCAGTTCAAACTTCTCCTGCTGACCTATAAGTGCATTCATTCTGCAGCTCCTCACTACCTTTATTCTCTTATCTCTCCTTACACCCCCCCCCCCCTCGGAAACTCCACTCTTCTGTCAAATTGCTTCTATCTATGCCCTTCTCTTCTATTGCTAGCTCTAGACTTTGCTCCTTTCACCTTGCTGTTCCTTATGCCTGGAACAAACACCTGAGTCTGTACATCAGACGCCTTCTCTGATCCTTTTCAAATCCATGCTGAAAATTCACCTCTTCGCTGCCGCTTTTGGATCTTGACTCACCTGAAATCCTTTGTGTTTCCAACCATTCCCCCTAGATGTATCCCATATCTACAGCTACTGTGTTGTCTTTCTTGACTAGATTATAAGCTCTGATAGCAGGGACCATATTTAAATGTGTCTGTGCAGAGCTGCGTACATCTTGTAGCACTATACAAATGTCCAGCAGTAGTAGTAATAGTAGCAACTTCATTGCCCCTAGAGGTCACTTTGAGTTTGGATGGTATATCCCCCTACCACTGTTGACTATATTAGCAGTGTTGGCTGAGTTGATGGCCTAGACACCCAAAAATTACATCTGAAATTGGGAGTGTTGTTGCTAGCGATGTAGAAGCCAGCATTGCAGAGCAGGGGGCTGAGAGAGTCAAAGAGTTGGCAGTAGGTATAGAAGCAGAACTTTCTAGGTTATTCACAGAATTCCTTGGAGGGGAAGTGTGCCTTTGATGGGTGCTAGAATTCTAGTAGGATCCCAGGGAACCACATGGACTGTATTAAAAACAATTATTTTTTTCTACTTATTCTCGTCTCACCTCCAGCTAATGTTCCACTCAAGGATATCTGAACTGTTGTGGCCCAGACTGAAGTTTCTTTGGTTGATCCTGCAAAGCAGTTATGCACCTTCTCTTAAAATGCAGTTACTAACTTGCTATGTTTAATGAACAGAACCTAAAAATGTCTTGGATAGAGATGAAGGATAAGGCCTGTGAAGATGCAGTATCTGCCCTGAAAGAGTTACATATAGTTTTGATTAAAAGACAATTTGAACTTTCAAAATAAGGTTGAATTGTTGGAAAATGACTCAAATAAAATTTATGTTTTATAATTTTTCCAAGATGTTTATCTTTATCACCGGGAGACATGTATTATAGGTATTTGAAAACGGAGCTCATATTTCCAGCAGTGCCTATGCATCCTTTTGTGAGGATTCAGCACCTTCATGTGAATAGAAGGGGTATTGTTAGTGATAGAAATGACATACACCTGAAAGATTCAACCCAATTTTCAGAGCAGTTACAGGAAGACGTAATGATTGAAGTGAAATTGTTAGCATCTTTTGTCTTTGAAATGGATAATATTTGGGCAATGAATTCAAAATAAGGATCTAATTTTTCATGATCAGGAAAGTTAGGGCTTTCCCTAACTTTTCTAGGAGAACTCAAGACAAGAAGAAAAACATAGGAACATGTCTTGTCATCTGAGCTTCTAAAGAAAGCTTAGGTTTGATCTCCTCTAGTACTGACTGGTTTGTTCTTTAGGCAGTCCATGGTATACACAATATTCATCACCAGCACCATAACTCAAAGTCATTGATCTTCTTCCTGTCTATCTTTTTCACTGTCCAACTCTCACATCCATATGACATTATTGAAAATACCATGGCTTGGACTAGTCAAATCTTTGTACTTGAGAATTTTGTCTAGGTCCTTCATAGCCATTCTGCCAAGAGAAATGCGTTGTCAGATTTCTTGACTGCTTATCCTTCCTTTATTGTTCCAAGCATGTTAAAGTTATCAACTATTTCAATTTCTTCTCCATCAACAATGAACTTATTGATTTTGCCAGTTGTAGGATCTTTGTCTTCTTTACATTAAGGTGCAGGCCCATTTTAAGACTATGTTCCTTGATCTTGAGAAGCAAATGTTTCAGATTGTCTTCATTTTCAGCCACTATCTACACTCCTGTGCCCGCTCACCTGATTGCATTTGGCTCAAATCCCGCTCGCTCTCTGACTTTCTTCACTTCAAATTCATGCTTACCTCCTTTCAATCAGCCTTAGCTCTCGCCAAGCAAAACCACTATATCTATCTGACTAACTTCCGCCTTTTCTTCTCAACTCTTAACTTTCTCCTCAAGGCACCTCCCCTTCTGCCCCCTCCTTTTCTTTCTGCCCTAACCTTAGCTGACTATTTCCATGACAAAATCCAAAAGATTACTCTCCAATTCCCCACTAAATCAGCTTCATCCCCTCTTCCCCCACCTCAATACCAACTCCCCCCCCCCCATCCTCTGTTACCCTTTCTTCCTTCTCTAAGGTCTCTGATGAGGAAATATCTCATCTACTTTCTTCCTCTAAATTTACCACTTGCTCTTCTGATCTTATCCCCACCTGTTTCCTTAGTTCCATTTCTTCCTCTATCATCTCTTCCATCTCAGATATTCTCAAACTCTCGCTCTCCACTGTCATGGTCCCTTCAGCCTTCAAGCATGCTGTGGTCACACCTCTCTGTAAGAAACCTTCTCTTGACCCTAGTTCTCCTTCTAATTATTAACTCATCTCCCTTCATCCCTTCATTTCTAAACGTCTTGAGCGTGCAGTTGTCTGCCCTTGTCTTGAATTCCTTTTCTCTCAAGCCCTGTTGGATCCACTTCAATCTGGCTTTTGTCCCTTTCATTCTACCAAGACGGCACTTGCCAAAGTCTCCAGTGACTTACTATTGGCTAAATCCAAAGGCCTTTAGTCTATCCTCATCCTTCTTGACTTTTCTGCTGCTTTTGATCCCGTTAACCACCACCTTCTCCTTGACACATTGTCCTCTCTTGGTTTTAGGGACTCTGCCCTGTCCTGGTTCTCTTCTTATCTCTTCCATCACTCTTTCAGTGTTTGTTCTTGTAGTTCCTTCTCTACTGCTATCCCACTCTCAGTTGGTGTACCCCAGGGATTTGTTTTCAGCCTTCTTCTTTCCTCTCTTTATGCCCAGTCCCTTGGTGCTCTCATCTCCTCCCATGGATTTCAGTATCATGTTTATGCTGATGATTCTGAGCTCTATCTTTCTGCACCTGATATTTCTTTGACACTCCAGTCTCGCATCTCTGCCTGCCTGTCTGACATTGTCACCTGGATGTCTCACTGCCATTTGAAACTAAACATGGCCAAAACTGCACTTCTTATTTTCCCCAAAATATTTTCCTCCCCCCTTCCTCCTTTCTGTATCTCTGTGGATAACACTCTTCTACCCCCTGTTTCCTCAGCCTGCAACCTTGGGGTCATCTTTGACTCCTCCCTTTCCTTCTCACATTCCATGACAAAATCCACAAGCTCACTCTCCAATTCCCCACTAAATCAGCTAAAACCTGTTGTTTCTTTCTCTATAACATTAACAAAATGTGCCCCTTCCTTTCTGAATATAAAGGGATTGGGTGGAGTCAGCAGAGGATTACATTCCCTATGAGTATGAGAGTGCATGGGGGCATCCATTTGAGTTGGTCTCTTCACTGCATGCTCCAGTGGGGAAGATCCCTAAACATTTGAGACGTCAATGTGTTCTGCTGCCATTGAGGAGGGCTTGATGCTATAGATGCCAACTACTGTGACAGGATCCTCGGGGGATGGTATATGTTGAGTTCCTACCTCGATGGCAGACCAATGGGTTGGCACAGTGGGTGGAGAGAAGAGCCCAGAAGATAGGTCATGTGTTGGATGGGCAAGGGGTATTGATGAAGTTTGAGCAGATGTGTGAGGAATGGGGTTTGAGCAGGAAGGGTACATTTGACTTTCTTCAGCTTCAACATTATGTTGGTCTTCTGACAAAGGGTAGGTTACAGCAGGGGTTTGAGGATAAGTTATAACATCTGTGGGATCTGGAGGAGGAGGAGTGGAAATTGACAATCTCGGTGGTGCATAAGGCTATCAGGCGTGAGCAACCTAGACCAACTTTTGATCAACTGAAGACTAAATGGCAAGAAGAATTGGGAGAGTGAGTGAAAAAGCTCAATATTCAAGCTAGTTTGGAGAGGATACCGAGGCTGGTATGTTGTTCAAGACTTAGAGAATGCTAATATCAACTGCTGCATTGGGCATTCTTTTTAAGGGCTTGAGCATTCCGGGCAGGGCTGGTACCCTCTATGGAGGGTTTGAACTATGGAGGGGCAGTAGGGACCCTAGGACACTTTATGGTTATGCCCAAAGGTAGGAGGAGTAGCCTAATGGTTAGAGCACTGGCTTAGGAACCAGTAGACCAACATTTAATTCCCACTAGTACTCCTTGTGGCCTTGGGCAAGTCACTTAACCCTCCATTACCTCAGAAAAAATCCAAGTTATCAATGTCCCTGTTTAATTACGTTACCAAGTTTAAGTTACAATGTAAACTGCTTTGATTGAAATGATAAAGTGGTATAAAAAACTGTTAAATAAATAAGGTTGGGAAGTTTTTTAAGAGGGTAATAAGATATCCTGGGGCAGGAGGTCCAGAGGGGTCCCCAGGGCAGTGCTTTTTGATGTTCTGGAAGGTAGATTTGAGGCAAGAAAGATAAGGTGAGGAAAAAAAATGATAATGCAGTACTGCATGTTACAGGAGGGCCCTTGTACTAGCATTGACGAAATTCTCTACATGAGTTGATGGTGCTAAAACAAATGGATGTGAGGGGTTCTCCACAGTATAAAGCAAACTTTATGTTGGTGTGGAAGGGCTACCTCCAGGTCTTACCCTTGTAAGCCCATAGTTTGATAGTTAATGGCTTTTGACAGTTCTTGGTAAGAGGACTGGATGGGGAGCATAGGAGTTTTGGGAGTTGTGGTTAATTGGGGTATGGGGCTGCACTCGCCAGGGGGGAGGGGGAGGGGATGTGATTGAATAAGTATCGGGTTCTGCTTCCTTGGGGCCCATAAGAATCATTGGGCTTCAGGAGAAGGAGGGGAAGTGTTATGAGGTGAAGGGTGCTGGGGTAGAGAGGTGTTGGGGAGAGTTGGAGTTAGGTTCTTTTGAACTGTTGGGGGAGGGGGGCGTATGGTGTTGGGCTATGGCCAGGATCTAGTTTTGTTTGAGTGGGGTGGGGAGAAGGCGATGGGCTGGGATGAAAAATGTAAAAATGGATTTTGTTCTAACCCGACTGGGACAATTGGTTGTATACCTTGTATTTGTATTGATCGGGTTTTGTTACTGGGGCTGTATTGGTGGAGTAATAAACAGATTGAAACATAAATGGATAACATCTGTGTTTAAAGTTATACAGTCAACCCACCCTTGAATATTGGTCTTGCTGTTTGGCTACCGATGCTTGGATTTGTAAGGTTATCTGCAAAAGTGCCTTGAAGATCAAGTGGCTTCCCAGAGAAAGGAAAAGTGCTTTTAAACATTATGCTCCAGCGCTTTACTCCATAAGTGGCATATAAAATATAAAAGAAAGGTAACCCCTCCCGGCAGGCCCAGCAGTGGCTCTACCTCGTACTACTATGGTAATGGCCAGGAGAGTCACCCAAATATTTAGACCAACAGTATTATAGTAGCTTTTAACAAACAGTTAAACCAAAAGCAAAAACCACACATTTAAACAAAAGTTTTCAGATTTAGTAAATTTAGCACCAATGAAATTGCATCACATTAAAACAGCCAAGCGTAGGAAGTACTGGTTTTGATTTAAAGAAATCGCTACATTAGATCATATACTGCTCTGTTATGAAAATATTTTTCTTTCTGGCAGAGATAAAGTAAAAGAGTAAAGAAGACCTGAATCTCAATTGCAAATGAACGCATTACATAGTCAGTTTGAAATCAACCACATTACTAGATATGCTTCTGCCAAAGCATCATAAATTGTTTGATATGTTACTTTTCACAGTACTTCAATTTATTCTCAGCAACTGGAAAAATCATAAGATGATTGATTCCACTTTCTGGTGGAACACAGCAAGCGTAAATTATACATATAAAGCAGCTGCAGCTGAACGATACATATTTGGCCACATGTCTTTCATAAGGCCTGCAGCTCATTAGAGAGTTTACTTTTAGGGCTGAAAGATTAGATTTACATTAATCGCAAAAGTCCCGTATGAGTATGGGGGGCTGATAGTCAGTGGGTAGATATCCAGAGAGCTTTAACTGGATAGTCAGTGGAGTTAACCAGACAAGTCAGAATGCTGAAAATATCCAGTTAAATGTAGGCATATAAACTTATCCAGATAACTTGAGGATAGCTATTTGTGGTCCAGCTTAGCTGCTTATGTTTAATTGGGTGGCACTATCAATACCATCTGAGTAAATTAAAATCACTCCCTTGGAATGCCTCTAATTCCACTTGAACATAACTGCATAAATTTTCCCCACTTAATGAGCTAGCCTGACAAAATGCAGTCAGTGGAGGCTGGGTTGGACTTGGAGTCCAGACGTTCCCTGGAATATTTTGCATATCAGTCTTGTTTGGGCAGGAGGAAGAGAGGGAGGGGAAATCCTCAACCTCCATTATATGTTTTCTTTAATAGAAGGACTGGAAGCAGAGTATTCCTAGCAGACGCACATGAAAACCAGCAGCTGCTTTTTGGCAGCTGTTAATGTTCCCATAATTTCTACAGACTGCCTATATAAAATAACCAATTATTTCATCAGCAGCAATGAATCTCTTGACCAAGTTTCAAAGAAACTTCTACTTCAGGGGAAAAGCGTCTGCTGCTCACACAACAGCACTGCTCAGCTCCGTACATCTCACCTCGGCCTTCACTTTCCCCAAACTACATTCCTGGGAACATTTACATGATGATCACAGAAAAGAAGATACACATTTTCCATGTATGTGCTTTTTTACGTATGAGTGCAGTCACACAATTATATAAAACTTTTCCATGTGCAAAAAGGCTTTACACAAGAAAAAAACTTTATAAAATTATCCCCATGGAGGATAATTTTATAAATTGTCGCAGGTCAAGGGGCCAAGCAGGTGCCTGTTTAAAGCTTAAATAACCATATAAAATAAGCAAAATAATATATACTGAAAATGCTAGAACCACCACTGACAATATTTTTATATGTTTATTTAACTTTTTTATTACATCTTTTTATAGCGGATTGTGCCAATATTATTTAACAGGATTCCTCATTCAGCTTAAGTTATTGGCTTTATTGACACTAAGGGGTATGTTTACTAAACCGTCTTAACGTGCGCCCGGCGATAGTGTGCAGGCTGCCATAAAAGGAGTGGGCGTTTCGGTCTTAATGTAGCAAAACGGGATTATCGCGCGATAATGTGCGCTGCGCACATTATCGGGTGAGACGCCGCTAAGCACGTTAACGCGCGGTAATCTTAAGTAGGCACGCAGATATACAAACACAGAAACAGAGGTATAGCACAATGGTTAATACACTGACTGATAGCACAGGGGTCGTGAGTTTGATCCCCAGTGTGCCTAATGCATAAGGTTGGCTGAGGCATTAGCTTTTACGTGTAATTATTGCTTTTTGAGGCATTTTATTTTTATTTTAATTAGTGCTGCCAGCAAACACACCCTCACGTGCCGTAACCTAAGGTGACGCATAAGGCACCCTATAAAGCACTCCATAGGGCACATTATAAAGTGCACTGTCCGCCAAGGCACCCTATAATGTCCCCTATAGGGCACCCTATAAGGTGCTTTAGAGGACACCTTATAAGGCGCTTTATAGGACACCTGATAAGGCACCTTATAAGGCGCTTTATAGAGCGCCCTATAAGGTGGCCTATAAGGCGCTTTATAGAGCACCCTATAAGGTGCTTTAGAGGACACCTTATAAGGCGCTTTATAGGACACCTTATGGTTACAGTACACTGAGGGTGTTTTTGCTGGCAGCACTAATGAACATTAAAAATAGACAATGCCTTAGACAGCCCTATCAAATAACCCCACCATGGGTGTGAACCCATGATCTCTGGCTCCACAGGCAGTGAAGTAACCAGTGGACTACAGCTGCTAACAAACAGCTGAACGGCTGCAGAAGGACTGCATGTCACCACACAAACGGTCTGCTGTGGTTACCAGGATAGGGTTAACCCACCCGTACCCATGATGCACTGCACATGCCAATCAGCAATCTACAGATGAGCACAAGATGGGGTATGCACCCCCACAGCACCTCGGCCTAGTAGGGGGAACTGACCGTGTGCACCCCCACAGCACCTCAGCCTGGTAGGGGGTACTGACCATGTGTGTTACTGGCACAGAGTAGCTAGAGACCGTCACATTGTGCGGGTACTGTGCTCACCCTGAGGGTGAGGTGGCGTGCCCAGCACCAGGTCCACAGCACCTTTCATGGTTGAAATACACCATGCTGCAGGTCCACATCAGTGCTCATATCCCCTCGTGTTAAATGTATCGCCCAATTGACCGCTTTGACCCTGTGAAAAGCGGGATATAAATACAGCTAAATAAATAAATAAATAAAATACATGTGTGTGTGATAGGTAGTTCCTGCAGACACACCTAGGATACATCTTTGTCCATCTGTATTTCTCAGTCATGTCTAGTCCTTACGGGCTATGATGCACCCAGAATAGTGCATATCCTGTGTTGGTGCCATGGTTACATGATATAGGTGAAGGGGGGGGGTGTTTGGACCCATAGGTGGATTATGTACCACCACCCAACCCACCGTCTGGAGCTCAGGGTGGGAAACAGGATCTCCCACCAACATATCCACATTCTACCTCCCTGCAATGGTGGCAGTAGAGGAAACCATCAACCCCAGTCCTGCCGGGGAACAGACACAGGGCAGGCAATGCTGATCTGTACACATCCATAAAGCAATAGCAGACAGACAGTAGGCCTGGAAATGCTTAGCTGCCCCCCACCACTAACTAACATTCTCCAGCAGCAAGCCTCCAGCCACTGCACTCTGCAAGGTGCTCCAGCAAGACACATACTAGCTGCAGACAGTCTGCTAGCTAGTCCATAGTGCATGTTCCTGGAGGAGATGCATGTACCCAGAACTGGGATGTCAGCATACACACCAAGCAGATAAGTCAGTAGTTGGACCCCAAAAGAGAACCCATAAATATCACATGAGAAAAATACTAGATAGCACTATGGGGAAACCTAGCCATGCCATGGTCACTGCTCAGTCAGGGTGAGAGTGACCTCCCAGCAGGACATGCTGTGGCCACCCTGTCCGTGCAGGTGGTGGCCGGGCACTACAATGTCCGAGCCATTGCCCTGTGCAGATGCATCCAGGCCAGGCCACCCTATCCAGGCTATTCCCACAGTAACTTGCTCCTCATTATGCACATTGGCAGGCCAATACTGGCAACAGTGCTAGCACTGTGGGCTGTGGAGGGTGTTGGCAGCCACCACACACTGGATAGACAGACACATACTCCCCACACCTATGCCAGCATTGTGCAACTTTAGAGGTGTTTGGCAGCCCTGGCCACCGCACCAGTCCTGGGCACAGTGCAGGCATGGCTATGGTACGCAAAACTGTTGGGGTCACTCCCCAGGGTGGTAAACACTGTCAGACACAAGACCTGTAGCACACTCCACAGACATCAGAAAGGTTTCTATGATGCAGCTCAATCAGAAAATTGTACTTAACTTCGGAATTGCTATTTACCAGTAATCATAGCAACCTTTTGATAGATGTGTACCGTATTCCCAGGTTTAGGGTGGCATTGCTAAGGTATGCAAGTGCTAGTATTGGGAGATGCACGCAGGGCCCAACATCCTGCCTCTCCAGGAAGCATTGGATAATGGAGCCTGTGGGTGCGGGTGTGTCTGCCCCTGTTGGCCGCTGCTTTAGGGCAGAGGTTCCCAACTCCAGTCCTGGTGGGCCAGACACTATTTGGGTTTTCATGCTGTCCCTAATGAATATGCATAGATACATCTGCATACTATGGGGGCAGCGCATAGAAATGCAGCACAGGCATCTTTATTAGGGACAGCATAATGCCTGAATGGAGTTTGTTCCTCCAGGACTGCATTTGGGAAACTCTGATCTAGGTATTGCACATGTTTATGGTGTCTGTGCTCTGTAGGGTAAAATATAGGCATTTCAGGCATGTTTATGTTATCTGCAATAAAGGTTCCCTCTTTATTACCATGGTTCAGTACTGGGTAAAATATGGGGGCTGGGTTGGTGGGAGCCACAGCTGGGACTATGAACCTGTGACCTTCTGCTCCTGAACACACTGGCTGTGTGTACACTACCACACTGTTGCCACAGGGACAGCTCATTCCCTGGGGATGCCATGACTGTTCGTCAGACAGGGCCTGTCTGTTGCAGTGCATGACACCCACCTACACAGGGCTAGGCCATGGTCTGCTTTGGGCAGCTGCCACTGCCCCCTCCACCACCAGTACCCCTCTGTCGCCATGCTGACATGCCCTTCAGCTGGTGGTGCTGGTGGTGCGCAGTCTTAGGTCATCCAGTGTGCCGGTAAGTGGCTGCCTATGGTGTGGGTTCTGGGGTAGGGGTCCACGCTTCCCCCCAGCACCGCCTGCCAATGTTCTGTGCCCTTGGGGGTACCTGCTGGGTACTATCCCCTGTGACACTGTGGGAAACACACTCATGCCCATGTTGGGCCCTCATCAGTTGCTGTCTGGCGGCTCTACTGTTTCAGCATTCCTATGGGCCACCTAGGCATCACCCTAGTCCACACTGTCGCCCAGCTGCACCACAGCATGTGCTGCCTGCAGCCCTCTGTATCCCCTTTTCCAGCACCTGTCCAGTTTCCCATTCCGACATGCCCACCCTGCTGTTGCTGGACATGTGCACGCCACAGGAAACTTGTCCAATAGAAAGGGAAAACCCTGATCAGCGCTATTTCACTGTGGGATCATTCACTTTCCAAAATTGATATCCTTTTTGTGGAGCTTTTCTGGTAGTGTTTTTTGCTGCTTCCCATTAATATCACTATTGCCCAGCTTGTTTATGTTTTTTTTCCAGTTTATTCAGGTTATTTTCAATGTTTATTTGCCCTTTTGTTCGGTGCACATTTATCACACTTATCACTTTTTGTAGGTTTCCCTGGCTTTGCTGTACATTGCTGACGGAAATGGTTTCTCTTCCCTTTAAATCTGCTCTAACGCGAGGGTTTCACTCGCGTTAGTTTTCAGCCCAGGAATCCACAGCGTTAGTGTGCAGGGAGCCTCTCCACTCCCACTCTCCTCCCATTGATCCTCTCTCTCTGCCCCTGGGGAGCCTTCCTCCGCCCTCCGGGAGCCTTTCTCCGCCTTCAGCACTCGTTTGCGCCGCTGCGCACGTTAACGCGCCTTATTGCCCAGTAAAGCGCCATTATCGCGTGATAAGGCACCTTATCGTGCGATAACATGACAGCAGGCCCTTTAGTAAACATACCCCTATATATAACATTTATAAAGATATTTTTTTTTTTTTTTATTGCCATCAAGTCAGTGTTGACTCCTAGCAACCCAGCTATCTCTGGGTTTTCTTGGCAATGTATCACTGGAAATAGATTGCCAGCCTTTTCTTCCGAGGCAATGGATGGTAAAGTGACTTGCCCAAGGTCACAAGGAGTGCCAGTGGGACTTGAACCCTTGATCTTCTGGGGTCTAGGCAGTTGCTCTAACCATTAGGCTACTCCTCCACTCCATAAAGATATTAGCAAATTTTTAATATAGTTCCAAATTTTCAACATTGATATTTTAAAGTTGATAACACTCTCCTCTAAAGCATGTCATCCCAAAACTGAACTGAAGCAGTCTCCAGATCACATCCAAATATCCAAGGCTTTAACTAACACCCCGACGCCAACAATCCCACCGACTAAGCATTTCGCAAAGCGCTTTTTCAAGGGGTGCCAAATGGATACAAAATGCTGTAGAGGAGAGCAATAACACCTGTGTTAAAAGAACTTTTTTAAACTCTTTCCGACAGACTCCAACCACACATCAAATAACTGAGGCCAAGAGTATATGCAGCCGTACTTTCTACTACTCAATATGCAATACAGATCGAAAAACGACAGACCTATTCAGATCATACCTTCCAAAAGACAATAATACAGTCAAATGACATCACACAAAGAAACTATCTCCCCAAAATTATAACAAAAAAAGAACAAAAGAAAAAGAGAAAAGAAGAAATTTTCACTCACCCCAACTGACAGCAGTTTTAACCAACTAAAAACGTTGCGCATGAGCAGTATTAAATAGTGATCCTGCATTAGTCTAATTAGATCACACTCTACCAAGCAATTAAAGCTTCACCAAAAAAAACACGCAGGAACACCATCAAACACCCGATAGCCATCGTAATATTATACAGAAACTCATCTATTGCAAAAGCAATCGTGTACTACAAACAATACCTCCTTCCCACCCATCAAACACACAAATGCCAATCAATCTGAGAATTTAAACCTTTCGAGTACACAGTATCTAGACAAAAAATTCATTTTTACTCCCTAAAGAGCAAAGATTGTTCTCTAGTATGCTCACCTATGCCTGTCCATATTTGATCGAATCAAAAACATGCAAGATACATGAACCTTTTTCTTACAATGCTGGAAAACTGGAGCCTCCAGTCTCCCACAATGCAGACGGCTTTTATGCTCTCCCATACGCAACCTAAAGGGTCGAGAGGTCTGTCCAATATGCAACATGTCACAAGGACATCTAATCACATAGACCACAAAGCAAGAATCGCAGGTAGTGTTATAACGCAACCAATGCTTCCGGCCTCTATAGTTAAACACACTAACAGTTTCTGTGATGTCACAAACTGAACAATGACCACATGGTCTATGCCCAGCACAGGTCTCTGCCACCTCATCTGACCTCCTCAGCTCACTAGTTTTGGGATGACATGCTTTAGAGGAGAGTGTTATCAACTTTAAAATATCAATGTTGAAAATTTGGAAATATGTTAAAAATGTGATAATATCTTTATAAATGTTATATATAGTTTTAGAAGAGGAGTTTTTTCTGGCCTTTGATGTGGTGGATGGAGGCATAGGTATGCTCCGATGCCCTAGCCCTATCAGTGTATTCTGAGGCCTTTTTCTCCTCTTTCTAAGACCTGTGAAAGGGATGTTACTGACATCTGATATTTAGTTAAGCCTGTAATTTTAGTAGAGTGGATTTTTGTTTTTTTTCAGTCTAGTTCTTTTCACTCTGAAAGTGACAACTTTTAAATCAAGTGCAATCTGGGACATCAAAGCCAGAACATCTGAAAAAAAAGCAGCACATGTTCAGGCACGATTTCATAAACTTGGATGTGCCAGATATGGATGTCTATGGAGACATCTACAGGGTGGCTCAAAAAAAGTGAGAACATCTCGTAAATTAAAAGCTTAAATAGTTTACTTATTTACCTTTTTTAGCTATATAACATCTTTATTTTGACAATTTCTGGTCACCATCTTTTTTTTTTTAATTTGTCAATCGTTTACATCTGTCTTTTTGAATTTTTAAATAACTTATATGCTACGAGATGTGTATATAGACATCCTCAGAATTGCATCTTCAAATAGGGATATCTACTAGCCTAATGGTTAAAGTAGTGTGTTGGGAGCAGCATGGGAGGGTTCAAATTTCAGTATGGGCCTTTATGATCTTAGGCTAGTCACTTAGGGCCCGATTCTGAGAAAAACGTGCCGGTCGGAGGTACACACACAACACGTGTACGTCCCCAGCAAAGAAGGTATTCCATGCTGAAATGCAACAACGCGCAGCAGCATACAGAATCCGATGTTAAATGCGTGAGGCGCACTGAACGGGAATGCTGTGTTCACATGCAATTCGCATGTTCAAGCTCGGATCTATGCAGCTTCCGTGCAAATCCGAAAACATGCCCTCCTGCACTGTCTCCCATGTGCAACAGGAAACAGGATGCAGTGAGTATCCCCCCCCCCCCTATCTGTCGCAAGACCCATACAACACCTCAGAAAATGGTAACTCACCAGGTTAATTTCTCAGAGGTAGAGACCCGCCTGCTCTGCAGGCTGGGGATTGAAAACCAGTATGCCCTGCTCCCCATGGCAACAAACAGCCAGCCCTAGCAGCATCATGCAGAGGCTGGGAGCGAATCAGGACCACCCTAGCACAGTAAGTAGGACAAAGCAGGAAAGGGGGGAGGTAGGAGAAAGACATATGGTAGGACAATAACATCACAAAGAGCCAGGAAGTAGCTGCAAAGTAATAGGGCAAAAGGAGCAAGGAATAGCTGGACCCACCACACCACCAAATGATTGTGAACACACAAAAATGGCCATGCACAGGAAACAAGCAAACAGAAACACAATGGCCAAAAGATATGCATGGTGTTAAAGCATTCAGAAAGGACAAAAGGGAAAGCACATATGGAAAGGAAACATGAACACACTAAAACAGCAACATGGCCCGATACTGCCATTATAATAGAGGAAAGCCGACAGTCGCCCAAGAGTGCATGGTTCAGAACAATGTATCCTTGAAGGATACTACCAAAAAAATGAAGTTAGGCCACATCAGCAGAGAGGTTCCAATAAAGATAAAAGTAGCCCAAATGCTCTTGAGTACGAAGCAGACAGAGCTTAAAGATTCCAAATTATCTCTGCCTACCAATAACCAGATTAAAATGCATAAAATACAGTCTCTAAAATGCTTGTATGCAAATGCTAGAAGTCTAAAAAATAAGATGGGAGAGTTAGAATATATAGCACTAAATGAGAAGTTAGATATGATTGCTATTTCAGACACAAGGTGGAAGGAGGACAACCACTGGGACACTGTAATACCTGGGTACAAATTATATCGTAATGATAGAGCTGATCAAATTGTTGGAAGGGTTGTGCTCTATGTTAGCGAGGGCATTGAGTCACAAAGGATTAAAGTTTTGCAGGAAACAGAATTCGCTGTAGAATCTCTATGGATTGAAATTCCATGTAAAAAGGGGAAGGTAGTGACAGTGGGGGTGTACTATCGACCGCCTGGCCAGAATGAACAAATGGATGATGAAATGCTCAAAGAAATCAGGGAAGCTAACAAAAGTTACAGCACACTAATAAAAATGGGTGATTTCAATTACCCCAGTATCAACTGGGTCAGTATCATGGCAAAACATGCTAGGGAGATAAAGTTTCTAGATGAAATAAATGGCTACTTCTTGGAGCAACTGGTTCATGAACAACCAGAGGGGAAGCCATTTTGGACCTAGTCCTTAGTGGAAAACCAGATCTGGTGCAAGAGATAAGGGTGTTGGGACCACTTGGCAGTAGTGATCATAGCATGATTGTGTTTGATTTGATTAATGGAGGAGGGATGGTAAGGAAAGCCACAGTACTACCTTTTAACTTTCGAAAGGGAGATTATGACAAAATGAGAAAAATAGTTAAGAAAAAACTTAAAGGAGGAAGCTTGGATGTTGTTTAAAAATACTATCTTGGAAGCCAAGACCAGCTATATTCCACACTTTAAGAAAAGTGGAAGGAAGTCCAAAAAACTGCCAGCATGGTCTAAAGGTGAGGCCAGAGAGGCTGCTGTTGCCAAAAAAGCATCTTTCAGGAAATGGAAAAAAGAGCCAAATGACGAAAACTGGAAACAGCACAAGCACTGGCAAGTTAAATGCAAGGCATTGATAAGGCAAGCAAAGAGAGAATTTGAGAAGAAACTTGCTGTGGAAACAAAAACACGTAATAAAGACTTTTTCAACTACATTCGCAGCAAAAAACCCATGAGAGAGTCAGTTGGACCATTAGATGATAGAGGGGTAAAAGGGGCACTAAGAGGGGACAAGGCTATAGTGGAGAGACTGAATGAATTCTTTGCTTTGGTCTTTACTGAGGTATATATAGGGAAGTTATCCATGACTGAAATGGTATTTAAAGGTGACACTGTGGAAGAATTGAAAGAAATATCAATACACTGGGAAGATGTATTACAACTATTTGATAAACTGAAGAGTAGAAAATCACCTGGACTGGATGGTATACATCCAAGGGTGTTGAAAGAACTGAAATATGAGATTGCAGACCTGCTATTAGTAATCTGTGAACTACCATGAAGATCGGAAGATGGCCAATGTAACATCAATTTTTTAAAATGGTTCCAGGAGTGATCCAGGAAACTACAGACCGGTGAGCCTGATGTCAGTACCGGGAAAAATGGTAGAAGACATCATAAAGAACAAAATTACTCAACATGTAGATAGTCATGGCTTAATGGGAGACAGCCAACATGGCTTTAGATAAGGAAGATCTTGTCTTACTAATCTGTTATGTTCTTTTGAAGGTGTGAATAAACAGGTAGACAAAGGTGAGTTGGTTGATATAGTATATCTGGACTTTCAGAAAGCCTTTGACAAGGTCCCTCATCAGAGGCTTTTGGCAAAACTAAAAAGTCATGGGATAGGAGGCAGTGTACTATTGTGGATCAGGAACTAGTTAAAAGATAGAAAGCAGAGGGTAGGGCTAAATGGCCAATTTTCCCAATGAAAAAAGGTGAATAGTGGAGTACCGCAGGGATCTGTGCTGGGTCCGCAGCTTTTTGACATCTTCATAAATGACCTGGAAAAGGGAATAATGAGTGAAGTTATCAACTTTGCAGATGACACAAAAATATTTAAAGTTGTTAAAAACCAAGAGGACTGTGGGAAATTACAAGAGGATCTTGATAAATTGGAAGACTGGGCATCCAAATGGCAGATGAAATTTAATGTGGACAAGTGCAAAATTATGCAACTAGGAAAGAACAACCCAAACTATGGTTACACGATGCAAGATTCCACATTGGGAACCGCCAACCAGGAAAAAGATTTAGGCGTCATCGTGGATAACATGTTAAAACCCTCCGCCCAGTGTGCAGCGGCGGCCAAGAGAGAAAATAGAATGCTAGGTATCATAAGGAAAGGAATGGGAAATAAAACAAAGGATATTATAATGCCTCTGTATCGTTCCATGGTGCGACCGCACCTTGAATATTGTGTGCAATTCTGGTTGCCATATCTTTAAAAGGATATAGCGTTATTAGAAAAGGTACAGAGAAGAGCCACAAAAATGGTAAAGGGGATGGAAGGATACTCCTATGAAAAGAGGCTAAGAAGGTTAGGGCTCTTCAATCTGGAAAAGAGACAGCTGAGGGCAGAGGAGTAGCCTAGTGGTTGGGGCAAGGTACTTCAGGTCGGAAGGTTGGTGGTTCAAATCCCACTAGAGGACAGCAACCTTGGGCCGGAAGGTCTGGGGTTTCTAGTCCCACAGGTGCTCCTTGTGGTCTTGGGCAAGCCACTTAACCCTCCATAGCCCATGTTCCCTGTAAAATAGTTATCTCCAAGTTATAATACCCTGTTCAATGTAATTTCAGTTTGTTCAATGTAAACCGCACTGATGCAGAATAGCACAGTATATAAGAGAATGTAAATAAAATAAAAGTAAATATATAAATTTATAAATGGAGTGGAACGGGTAAACATAGATTGATTGTTTACATCATCAGAATATAAAAACACTAGGGGACATGCAATGAAGCTACAGGGTAACCTATTTAAGACTAATAAGAGAAAATATTTTTTCACTCAACGTGTAATCAAACTATGGAATTTGTTACCGGAGGATGTAATAAAGGCTGTTAGTGTAGCTGGGTTTAAAAAAGGTTTGGACAAGTTCCTGGAGGAAAGGTCCATAAACCATTATTAAGAAGGGACCCAGGATGTTACTGCTTGACCCAATACAAGCATTGAGGAACGTGTGCCTTTTGGGGAGACTGCTAGGTACTTATGACCTAGATTGGCCACTGTTGGAAACAGGATACTGGGCTTGATGGACCTTGGTCTGACCAGTATGGCATATCTTATGTTCTTATATGTTCTTATCCAAAACACAGCACAGTAGAAATATAGAAACATGATGGCTGGAAAAGAGCACACAGCCATACTAGACTACCCCACAATAACCACCACAACAGTCCCCTGAGAGAACCCTGAGTCTGCCCCATTCCCATGTCTGAAACTATCCGTTGCACCACCACCTCTAATGGGAAACTATCCCATGCAGCCACCACTGTGTCTGCAAAGAAATAGCCCTGCATACAACACCTGAGTTTATCCCCTTCCACCCCCAACCAATGACATCATGCAGCAGAGCATGCTATCAATTGAAAGAGGCATGGGCTGTGCACACATGCCATGGAGGTATACAAATGATGCAATCATAGCACTGCCATCCAGCTGTCCCGCCAATGTATACCCACAAAAATCCATAGGTCAGTCTTCAGATGGCCAAAATCTAGACCACCAACCATATTCATAGTCACCCTCTGTAGCACCAACCATCTGAAGGGGCGGGTACCAGAATTGCATAGAAACCACAAATGAGGAAGCAGTGAAGACCCACAGTGGACTGTTAAAGTAATCATCTCCTTGGTAGTGTTCCTCTACAGAGTCAGAGGTAAAGGCTCATTCAGTAAGACTTTTGTCTTTGGAGGCTAAGGTGGAGAGCCAGGAGAGCCTTAGTGCTGTTAATGAGCAGGATCGATTGATTCAAGCCAGGAAGATTGAATATTTGGACAATCAACTACGTAGGAACAATCTTAGGTTTTTGAATTTTCCTTGCTCTCCTTTGATAGCACTTATGGACCTGGTTCGCAAGTTCTTTGTTGAAATTCTTCAACTTCCAGCTGATTCGTTGCCACCAGTGGTGAGGGTTCAATATGTTTCAATTTCTTCATCAGAGTCTGGGGCCCAGCGGATGCCGGTTGCGGACTCTGGATCACCGCAGATGGATTTATCAGAATTTCTGGAAAGCTCACTGGAGGTGGTGACTAGCAGGGCGACATTATTGGTTAATTTTGCTTTTGAGTCTGATAGGAATTCTGTACTTCGTTTATTTTTTCGTAGGATTTCTGCTTCTCAGTTTATGGGTTCAAAAATATTAATTTTTCCTGATTTGGCTAGGGATATGCAGAAAAGGCGGAAGTCTTTTCTGGCTTTACGCCAGAGAATGGAAGCCTTGGGAGCGCAGTTTAAGTTAAGATATCCCTGTAAGTGTGTGGTGAATTTTCAAACTAAACAGTATATTTTCTTTGAATCCAAACAACTGTTGCAATTTCTTAGTAGCAGGGAAGGGGGTGGGGGTGGGGTAATTCCCGTACCAGCTGCCGTGTAAAGTTATCTATTGCTCCTATGATTTCTGTATTTGTGGTATTGGTTATTCCAATCTCTTAGTTATTTCTTGTTTCTTGGATCCATATTGGGGGGGCAACGTATTGTGGTCTATTCCAGCTACGATTATTTCTTTCTCCTTATATAGGCTTGCTGTTTGTTTTATGTTTGTATTTCGGATTCTCATTCAGATGTGTATGCTCTGGATTGTATTGGAAAAGTTGATAAATAAAAAAATTTTTAAAAAAAAGTAATCATCCCCTTGGTGTCAGTCCCGTTATGTCGCCTGATGTACAACCTGGAATGAAGATGGGGGTCAGTTGGATGCTAGGTAAGAGACCTGATAGTACAGCCAAAAATGGTGACGTGAAAGAATAACACAATACCCCGTATACACAAAGTAACAAGTAAAACCAGAGAAGGTGTGAGTACATATGTCTCCAACACTCTGTCCATGAAACCCCCAAAGAGGATCACGTCCAACCAAAGAACCACAGATACTGCAACACCACTGAGCAAGCAACGGGACAACCTAGGAGCACACCAAACAGGTCAGAGGCACAGTTGTGAAGACATAGAGACCAGGGCTGCAGCAGAAATCTATATCCCAAAGATCAATGATGCAATGAAGCACTATGCGCCCCACTAAAACAATATATAAAGGACATGCCACCACAACAAACCCAACAATAGAAGGCCGTCCACAGAAACTCACAGACAAGGCAAGGGGTGCATAAAGCAGAGATGCCACAAGGACACCAAGGAGAACACTGAAGGAACTGTAACAATCCACAGTGGGAAAGGGAGTATCTGTCCACAAGTTGCAATGTGACAAAACAGGAGAAACACAGAGAGGAAGATCACCTTTGCAATGCACTGTATACAGAGGCACTATCACCATCTGTCCTCTGTTATCCACACCACACCCAATGCACCCAAGCATCCCAGTATTATCTGCTGTTGCCTGGTCCACCGACCAGTCCTGGCAAGAGCAGCAGACACAATCATAGCCAGGCCCCACCCCTGAAATAAGTATAGAGGTTACCATACCACACAAACGATAGTACCCCCCTGGATTGCCGCAGCTTAAATGAATGCTCTGCAACTGTAGAACAGGACATGTCAGTGGCTAGGTTGGAAACCAGCATGCAAGGCCCATGATGTGCACCACGGGGCAGGCAGCAAATGGAGCAGAGTCTCAAAGGAATATAGCAGGCAGCACTGTCCCCATGGTCCCCTCAGCCCATGGCCTGGCCAGTCAGCAATGCAAGCACACAGGACAGAGGAAGCCCAGGGGACCAGGGCAAGCCCTGGACTGGGGTGAGGTAGCACTGGAGATGAGGCAGCATGATGTGACAGGGTTAGGTGTTCGCAGGTGGTAGTATGGCAGGCAGGCAGCTGAAGTGACAGACCTGGGGGGAGAAAGAAACATGCATATGTAAGATACCACCCACCTGCCTCCACAGATGTTTCCACATCCTGCTCGAGACAGAGGCCTACCAGGTGCATTTCCGGGCCATATGCCACACGTGCCTGTGGATGTTGGCGAGATTCTGGCAGCAGTTGCAGAGGGAGCAAGGTGAGTGAGGAGGTATGGAAACAGAAATGGGGCCATGACATGCAACATGTCACAGGGTTGGAGTAGTGAGGCATCACAGGGGAAACAGCAGAGCATGGGCAAGTGCTGGACAATGGGGGCATGGCAGCTGGACACCCCTATGCACCGTAACTCAGCTATCTCTCTGCAGCCATTACACAGCCATTCCAGTCTAGGACTCCGCACCCCCCCCCCCCCGAGGCAGCGGAGGAGGAGGAGGACGAGGAAGATGATGAGGGGGAGGAGGCAGAGGTTGAGGAGTTGGAGGAGAGGGATGAGCAGCAATCAGCCCTATAGTGCTATCCAGCACCTCCCCATCAGAAGAGAGTGGGGAAGAGATCCACACCCTCACCCTCATGGAAGTGCCCCACTGGGACAGGATGGTACTGATGGGAGGGGGCAGGGGTACAGGGGATGCGAAAGTGCTGCATCAGATGTCCCCATGTGCTGGGTGAGCTGGGGCTGCAGCTCGGTGTGCCTGCAGATGGCCAGGGCTGGACAGGGTATGTAGACTGGTGTTGCACAGGGGCAAGGGGGGGGGGGTGACACCGCTGGTGTGGATGTTGCAGTGGAACATTTGCCAGGCTGTGCCAGGGTGCCTGCATGGGGGTTAGGGGTTTGCCCTGTGTTGGGACACATGTGTGGCTAGGTGCAGGTGGGGGGCCATGCACCCGCAGAAAGTATGCCTTGGCAGATGGGGAGTGGGAACTGGCTGAAGAGGCTGGAAAGACACACAGGACAGTGGACTGAGGTGTGTGCACATGGGGCCTGTCTGCCAATGCCCAGCCCTGCCACATACCCCCCAGTTCCACCAGCACAAGCAGCCTACCTCACACAAAGTGCATCTCCATGAGGGATCTCCGAGTTGCCATTGCATGTTCGTGGGAGGTAGCATGCGATGACTGAGGGGACACCATCTCATCCACCTCACCATCGGACTCACTGACTGCTGCATCTGACGCAGGCTGCCTCTGACGCAGGGCATAATTATGCAGCATGCAGCATGCCAGGAATATCCTGCACACTTTGGCTGGGGCGTAGAGCAACTTCTCACCAGACCAGTCAAGGCAGCGGAAGCGGCTCTTCATCAGGCCAAATGTCTGCTCTATGAATAAGCATATCAGCTGATGCGACTGGTTGTACCTGACCTCTGCCGGGGTACGTGGGTTGAGGAGGGAGTCATGAGCCACTCCCTCAATGGGAATCCCCTGTCACCTGAAGAGTGGAACAGTGGCAGGAATGTCAACATATAGCGCCATGGCCAGCTATGCAGGTGTCATCATACCCATGTACCAGGTGCCACACCACCAGGTCCAACATGCTTGTGCACCTTACCTGTGCCATGTGGTGCCAGCCCTGACCCCTGTGTGTCCCCAGCCCCCAACACATCCATGCTGTGATTGTAGCTGGCCCCTCCTTAACCATGCAATGGTAGGGGTGCCTGTGGCCCCCTGCCACATATGGTCAACACACAGCCATGGTGTGGCCCCCCTGTGGGCATGGCCAGCCTGCAGGCACATGGCTGACCATGCCCCTGTGCCTCTGGAGGTTTGCATTCATGTTCTTGCAATGCCAACCCGTGTCTATTCACCAAGCAGCCAGCCACCGATGATGGTGCCATCCTCAAAGTCAGCATGTATCCCTGACTGTGCCAGGATGTAGGCATTGTGGCACAAGCCAGGGAAGCTCCCCACGACATCCAGGATGTCCATCTGGGTGTTACAGATGACCTGCATATTCAGGGAGTGATATGCCTTCCAGTTCCTGTATGCCGCCTCATGCAGGTATGGTGGGCAGAGGGCCACATGAGTGCAGTCAATGACCCCGAGGACAGATGGGAACCCCACAACCTCGCTGAATGCAAGCATGGTCTGCTATTGCTGCTGTGGGGTATGTGGGAAGGAGATGTAATGGACAGCAGGACTGCTTTCCTTTAGGCTACTACCATTCAAGAGCTGCTGTGTTCTCTGCTATGGCTCACAAGATGTCCTCCAGGAAGCATAATTTCAACAATGGGGAGCAGACCCTCCTCATCAAGGAGGTACTAGCGAACCTTGGGGTTCTCATGGGTACCAACGAGGCCCATGTAGGTACCTATGAGAGGCAGCGCAGCTGACTTGCCATATGCCGCAATTTGAACGCTATTTACCATAACTACGGAACATCGAGGATGTGATGCGCAAGTGGCAGCAGGTGCAATGCGACACCTGCAGGAAGGCATGTGCTGTGGGCCAAGACAGTCAGAGGGTACACCTCACTGAACTAGAATAGCGAGTCCTAGCCACTGTGAACACCACCACATTGGAGGGCATCAGGAATGTGGACACCTCACAGAACCCACCGGCCCAAGGTATGTGTCTGTGCTACGAAGCACCTTCTGCATGTCCCCCAACCCAGGCCTTCACCCATAGTGTGGGAACCCAATGAACCACCCATTGGCCCTCTCACACATGTCCCCACTGGTGTGGGGTAGGGTATGCATGGCCATGTTGCACCATCACATCTCTCTCTGCTGTCCCACTGGGTGGCTCTGGGGTGGCGGCACCTCCCTGGACTGCACTGCACTCTCCCCGCTGCCCCTCCACCTCTGTGGTGTGGTGTCCCAGGGGCCTTAGTGCACTGATGCAGCCCATGTGTATGGGGGTGGGGGAGGGTCAATGCATGCAGGAGTCCACATTAGGTTGGCCATCCTTGCTTCTCTCAGCAGGTGACACAACGGATGCTGGACCCAGTGTTGACCCCATGCACGCCTCATTGCCACAGCTGGTGGACAGGGCTATGGGCCACAAGAGGGAGATGCCTCCCAGCCTGCAGCCCCTGTGGATGGGGGTGCAGAGCTGGCTAGTGGTGCAGAGCCAGAGGGTGGTAGCTCAGGGGATACTGAGGATGAGCTTGCACCATCACCCGAGCCCCAACTCCAGCTTGGTGGCAGTGGTCACCATGGGCAGCACCACCCATACACCTATGTACAGCTGGTGCACTGTGCAGAGCGCATACTCGCCCATCAGGAGGGCCACAAGGTGCATGTGTGTGAAACTACAACTCCTCAGGCACATTGTGGAACTGCGGAAACAGCAGCTGGCCCTCCATGACAGGCTGTTGGCAGTTCAGGAACAGCATCTGGCAATGACTGATTGCCTGAATGACTCCATGTGTCACCTTGGGGCACACATCGATCTGCTGGTTGCCCATTTGGGTGGGTCACAGGGTGCACCATTCCCCATTAGTTTATCTGTACTGCCCTCTGTGTCCACACCCCCAACACTAGCTGCTGCTACTGTGCCCCCTGCTGGTGCTCACTGCCTCATAAATCTGCCCTACCATCCACCAGCAGGGTGTCCACATAGGCCACTGCATGGGCAGCATCTGTGTCAGGGTCCACCAGCATGAGGCAGTACTGCATCCTGAGCCCTATGCCCTGGGGAGTGGGACCCCCACTTGTCTTCCCACCATTCCATGAGGCATGTGGGGAGACCAGTGGGAAGAACAACAGCAGCAGCAGCCCAGTCTCAGGGGGCATGCCATCACCCACACCACCCGTTGACATGCCACAGTGGTCTGATGGTGTTGCCTCTGGGCAGGGGAGGGGTTGGGGTGGGACAGGGTACATGGGGAGCGAAGGAAGACCTGGGTTTATTTGCCTGCCTGTTGGGGGTGGTAGTGCGGGGTGGTGGGGTGGTGGGATGCGGGTTGGAGTATGGGCAGTCTGTGTTTTGCTATTGGAGGTGCACCTGGGTGTGTGGAGTAGGCATGTCTGGGCAATGGTGTCAGTTGTGTGGGTGTAACTGTGTTTCATGCACGCATCACACATTTTGTCATGCACCTGCTGGGCTCTGTGTTTTTTCTGCCTCAGGCACTGTGGACATTTGTACCTGATGCCTCTGTCCCTCTGCCACTGCCTGTACCTTCTCCTGCATCTTGTACATGTCCCTCCTATGCACATTTCAGTCCATACATCTTCATCCTGGGCAATCTGATACGGTGGCCACACAGGTAGTGTCACCACCATACCTCTCACTGGGTTGCAGTGGGGCTCGGGGCAGTACATCCTGCATCAATTGATATAATTTCTCTACTTTATGTTCTTCTTGTTGTCTGTTATTCCATGTTTTAGCAGGTATAATGTAGATGTCCATGGATATTCAAGCAGACGTACACGTTCGCGGACGGAATATTGGTTAGACGTGCTTGCAGACAGACACGCCCTGTCACTCTCCTTCCCGCCCCATCACGTCCCTCCTCACCCACGTCCAGAGCTACACGTACATCGCTTGCGCATCTCCAGGAGGACCCATGTTCGGAATGCTGTCTGGATGTCCCCGACATGCGCATGTCCGCAACGTATGTTGCAAACGACTTATTCACGGTTCAGAATGACCCTGTTAATTCCTTACTTTCTCTATATCCTTTGGATGTGTTAAGGCCAAAACAAGCACTTTCCTGATGCTTGTTTGTGTCTGGAGCAGCTTAACATGGACAATGCCTGCAGACATCCCCAATACTTCTGAAATCCAACAGGGATGTTTAAGTTCATTATAACTCCTCAGACATGCTTCTACCTATCTGAAAGTACCAACATTGCAGGTGTCCAAATCACAACTAATACCTTTAAAATGACTCCCATTGGGAAGAATAGCCCAAATTTTAGCTATATTTCTTTATACAATATGACCAGATAGGTACTCATTTGCCTTCTCTACCCTGGTGATTTTTTATAAAATGATCCTTCCAGTCAGGGCTGGCCCAAGGGTTTCTACCACCCTAGGCAGAAACCCCAGCCTTGCCAACCCCCCCCCTCCCCCCCAGCAGCTGCCGCCATCCCCCCGGCTGCTGCCGATTCTGTTTCGGGAAGGAGAGATGGGCTGCAGCAGCAGCAGCAGCAGTAGTGTTTCTAAAAGTGGCAGCTTTTTGCCGCCGCTTTCTTGCCCACGGCAGCTGCTGGCAAGAAAGTGATGGCAAAAAGCAGGCGCTTTAAGAAGAACTGCCACTGCCCACCTCCCCTACTGAGACGGAATTGGTGGCAGCTGGGGAGGCAACAGTGGCAGCTGGGGGGGCAGCATGGCTGGTCACGTATGCTGTTGCTACCCCCACCCGGGCCAGCCACTCTAGGCAGCCGCCTAGTTCGCCTAGCAGGCAGACTGGTCTGGTTTCCAGTGAATATCATGGAGGTGACATTAGAGGGTTTTCAGTAGTGTAAGGGATTGACAGCAGAGGTGTTGATGCTGGTTGACTCTTTGCATGTGCAAGTGATAAAGAGGTTAAAGCTTCTCACCAAGGAGGATGTTCACTTTTTAGCCAGTTTGTGACTAATTGGTGAAAGGGAATATCATATTCCAATGCAACGCACTTATGTATTTTAGGGATACGCTTATGATTCAAGTGGAAGAAGGGAGCACCAGAGACAGAAGGGCCATGCTCACTATGGCAGTAGTGCTATTGAGGTATCTACAGTGGCATTCCCAGGCCCCTTGGCACCCGGGGCAGGTGCCCCCCCTTGCGGCCAACACTCCTTCCCCCCCATGGAATGGTGCATTGCAGTGCATCCCACACCAGGCCCACATGGTGGAGGCAGCATAGCAAACTTTAAGAAATGTTACAGCACAGGAATCCACCTGGCTTCAAGGTAAGTTTGCTGTGCTACCTCCGAAATGTGGGCTCAGTAGGGGTGCACCCCCTCCCAGCTGGCACCCGGGGTTGGCCGCACCCACCATCCCATCCTTGCTATGCCACTGAGTGTTTAATAAGATTATTGGGCCCAATATTTGAAGGCATTTACACAAGTAACTGTCCTAGTTACCCATGTAAATGCCTTATCTGGGATTTTCAAAAGGCACCTACACGGGTAGTGCCTTTCGAAAATCCCAGATAAGTCCCTAACGTGCCCAGATGCTATGTGGTTAGAATCAGGACATGTTGGAGGCATTCCGGGGCAGAGCAAGGGTGGAAGAAAGGGCTAAATGGGCAGCAGCGATTTTTGATTCTACCCACTTAGCCCTCTGCGGCTGCTGGCGTGTCCAGCATAACCCAGATTTTCACTTCCACCACCAAGGAAGTGAAAATCTGGGTTAAGGGGATGAGTGGTCAGGCTATGTGCCAACGCGGTGCATAGCCTGCCTGACTCAAAATCGGGCCCATTCTCTTGAATGTTCCACAAACTGGTTTGCTTAAGCTACATATTCTCAGAATGGGCAGTGATACATAGCTTTGAAGGATCTGCTTCCAACACCCAAAAAGGTACAGACAGAATTCTTTGCTTACCTATGCAAACTATTAAATGTGTTTTAATTGACATTCCTGTTAATATTGCAGAAAATGGTAAAATGTGGTTTCAACGAGATGTCATAGACAGACCTTATAGCCAATGGTTGTAACTATGGTTTGGCTGATGCTCGGAGAGCAGGTGCTACTTTTTATGTTGCCTCATGCTGATGTTACCAGGGAGTTCCTGGTATCAAGCTTCTCTCAAGCCCTTTTGATACTTCCAATGCTGACCTACTCACTGAACTCCAATGACCAAGTCTTTTGCAGATACCTCCCTCACCCACTGAGCATCACTACCCAAACGTTTCATCCTCATTGCCTGGAAGTCTTTCAGCCAATCTTGATGGCAGTTTATCCCTCTTCTGGTGCCTTGTGGTCTTCTTAACACTGTTTATTTATGGATCGTAACATGTGTTATCAATTTTATTGTCCCAGACGCTGTTTGGAATTGGTAAATTGTAGTTCCTCTGTGACAGTTTGGTGAGCAGTACAGAATATAAGAATACATATGACTGTCTAGAATACTTTCCAATTTTCCTTTCAAAGAAGGGATCCTAAGTCCTTTTGAGTGTTCTTTCTGTCAATGTGACCAGAAATGCATACATCCATCAAATGATGGGACAGGGAGCGCTCGTGAGCCCAGCAAGATGGCCACGACCTGCTGAGGCTCCTTAGCCACATTCCCTGAACCAGAGTCATCCTGCTAATTATCAAGTCTATTCAACTTCTTCCTGTAGCACACAGACTCATTGGACTAACCCAATCACAAATATGAGTCCGGATTACAAATCGGCTACCTAGATGGGGAAATATTCCTGCCTACCATTCCTGCTCTTCTGACAAGTCCTGAATGCCAATGGAGGCTGTGAGACACGATCACACACCTCTCCGTACTGATGTCCGTCGGGCAAGTTAATTTTGACCCACTCTCTCCCTCAGCGCTGCTGTTTCTCCCACTTCGGGTGCTGTTAACACTCTTCTTAGCCTCCTGCACTATATTCTTTACTACATCGGATGCAAGAGAATGTAAATAAAATTAAAAAATGAGTAACAACCCTTTTCATCCGCTATCTTTCTGAGACAACTACAATCAAATCCCCTACACATACTAAAGTATTTCTTACTTGTTAATCTCCCGACACGAAGTAGGGGTCAATTGTTGCTTCTGATCCCTCCGGAGAGGTTTTGACAATTTTCAGAGTCTCCATTGATGAAGGATTTCATTGACACGCACGGTGGAATGCAGAAGTGTGCAATTTCATTGGCGGGAAAGAGAAAAGGCACCTCCGGTTGAAACGCATGTCAGCGCTGCCAGCATGGCTGTCACTTCTTGCTAGGTCCCTTCTGAAATGCAAGTGTGTGCTCCCAAAATGGCCACCTCTGCCTGGAACGCATAGCTGGAACGCATGACTCAGATCCAAGATGACCGCTGTTTTTTGACTTCGTGAGTCTTCACTCTTACAGTGAAGGAAAGCATCTGTAGCTCCTCCGGTTCGTGTCTGAAGCTCTCTTCGTTCTGGAATGCCACATCGGGGAGGCTGGCAGAGGTGGTGAAGCACTTCTCTTCATATTCGATGGCTTGGATCTTGTGAGTGCTGTGTCGGAGGTTTTTATTCCCTCTCCAGGACCCTTTCTACAATTTGGAGCTGTATTGCCTGAAACCGGAGCTCCCTCGTGTGGCCATACAGGGGATTGCAAGTATCTCTATGTTTTTTATTTTTTTATTCCTATTCTCATGTTCTGTGTCTTTCCCAATATGGCCAAAGTTAAGAATTACGCCACAGCGCTGTCTAAGTTCTCGAGATCTTCTGAAGATACTCCAAAACTCTCTTCAGAAGTTGAGCAATGCCCCACGCCAGAGGTGATAGATGATGCAGTCATATCTACGTTGGCAACAAAGCAAGATCTGGCTGAAATTCTACAAGAATTAAAGCTCTTCCACACAGACTTCACCAAAGTCATTGCGGGCATGCGCTCCAATATAAAAGCATTGGATGACTGAGTATCTCACGCGAAAACGCTATTAGGAGAACAAATGGATTCCTCGATCGCTCTTCAAACGAAATTGCGGAAAATAGACCAGATTACTAAGGATATGCTGGAACGTCAGGAGGACCTTAAGAATCGGCAGTGGCGCAACAACATTCGCATACTAGGGGTCCCGGAAGGCTTCGGAGACAAAGAGCACTCGATAACACTGGTGCAGGAGATTTTTGCATCTTGTGTCACTGCATCCACTCGCCCAGTTAAATTAGAGCGAGCGCATCGGAGTCTGAGTCCTCTGAGAGTCTAATGCACGCCCGCATCCTATCATTGCCTGCTTCGCCTTCTTCGAAGACAAAGTGGCCCTATTGCGCAGCATATGGGCTCAGCGCTCCTTACTATACAAAGGCCAGGAGCTCTCGATTTTTCAAGATATAGCTCATCGCACCTTAGAGCGGCGTAAGAGTTTTCGCCCTCTTACTCAGGCACTTCAGAAGCGGTCGGTCCAGTATTGTTGGGGTTTTCCTTTTTCCTTAAATTTTGAGTGGAACGGTGTCCGACAACATATCTCGGAGCTCCCAGACTGCCTACACTTTCTGGATACCCTTCAATTTGGGGAGCGTTTCCTTAAACAACATACCCTGAAGCACTGTTCCCTCTAAGCTGTGCGCGTGTGCGCGCGCACACACCTCGCTGAGTGAGCGCACATACTTTACAACAGAGCGCACAAAAATTACGGTTCTGATTCGGATTGAAAAGAACACAGACATTCTTAAAATTGAAAAGTTGTTGTGTATTTATAGTTTTCACAAGTTCTACAATATTTTCTAGTGCAATCAATGTGGTGTACATACTGTATTCTGACGTGTAGTCAAATTTTAAAGTATATAACTCCAAGTGTCGTTATGTGGCGCACAAAAATTTAACCTTCCTTCAAAAGCTGCACAGCTGATATTTTATGCGCACACAGCCTACAGAAAATTAGAGGTAACATTGCCCTGAAGGGAGATTGGGAAGTTTTCATGCCTAAATGTCGGAAGGTCCCCAGATCTCGCTGCTCTTCTGAAGCTGACAGGACAGTTCTGGGAGTCATGGAATGGACACAGCTGCTCCAACCTGAAAATAGCCTAGTATCTCTGCTGCTGTTCTGTTTTTCTGTTCCAGAGCCTGTCTCTGCTTCTCTCCACTGTTGGGATGAATGCTTGCATTCCTGCTCGAAGACTTTCAACATTCTTGGCAATATCAGGAAATGACTGGGTTGATAGACGTCTGTTGTTCTTAATGTCTCATATTACCTGTTTGTTTTATTATGCACCATGTGTAATCAGGATGGTAGGTAGCAAAGCTTATTTGCAGGTTTGAATGATCTCTTTTATTTTAAATTATCACCAGGGAATTGTAGGCTTGGGTGTGGTTGCTTGTTCACCCAAGTCTTAAGTGTCCTCCTGGGGGTGGGAAGGTACCCCACCCACGGTAAGAGCTCTCGGTTGAAAGAGGAATGTTTTATATATTCAGGTTAATAATAGGACTGTTTGTTTTTGCAGAGTTGGAGTTTGAGGGGGGGGTTAGGGGGGATGGGTTGGGTTGGGAGGGGGGAGTGTGTATGGGGGGGAGAGGTGGGGAGGGAAACGAGCCTGAAGTTGAGAATGGGAAACAGGGTTACAAGAGTAGATGCACTGATACAGAGCATGAAGAGAGAGGGAAGGATTCCTCCTGCAGAGGGAATGGAATTCGGGTGGCGTACCAACATTGAGATTTGGCTGGCAGACTGGCTAATAACAGGCCTGTATGTAGGAGTCCATGCTTTACTGAGGAGACTCTTTTTTCCTCCTTCTACACTGGTCCAATTCCGAGACGGTCTTTGGGATAATGGTTAGACTCGTTTCTTGGAATGTCAGAGGTTTACATCATCCTATTAAGCGGCGTAAATTACTCGAGTTCCTGCACAGAGAACGCGCGGATATTGTCTTCCTACAGGAATCTCATTTGGTGCCTGAAGCCCACTCATGTCTCATCTCCCATAGATTTCCAACTGTCTACTCCTCTGGCTTCTCTACTCACAAGAGGGGAATAGCTATTATGTTTGCGCAGAAGTGTTCATTTTGGCTGTTACGACAGATTCAAGATCCTAAAGGTCGCTTCTTGATACTGACGGGTATACTTAACAGAGCTCAGATATCCTTGGTCAATGTGTACATCCCTCCCTCTGACATTGTTCAATCTCTTTCGAGTCTTATAGAGGTTTTAACAGCTCAAATAACTGGTGACACATTATTATGGGGGGAGACTTTAACTGCGTCCTTTCAGATTTAGACAGATCCTCTGGGATCCCAGTGTCACAGTGGCCGTCAGGAACTTTATCCACCTTAATTTCTACCTTTGCTTTGGAGGATGTGTGGCATTTACGCCACCCTGGAGAGCGAGATTACACCTTTTTCTCCTCGGTTCATCATACCTACTCCCGTATTGATATGTGGCTAATCTCAAAACAGTTATCCCCTCAAGTTCGTAAGGTGTCGATCGGGATGAGTGGTCCCTCAGACCACTTTATACTCTCCTTAGACTGTGATCTCAGGGATACAGAACTACCTCTGCACTCTTGGTCTTTCCCACGGCACTTACTGAAAGGTAGCGCCTTTGTGCAACAGTTATAACAGTGCTGACGGGATTATCTTGCACATAATGAACAGGAATAGATCTCCCCGTTCTTATTATGGGAGGCGGGGAAGGCCGTTCTGAGAGGTCAAGTCATCTCCCTGTCGACCACTCACAAACGTCAGAGTGAACGCCTTCAGACTGACCTTAGAGCGCAAATAGTGTCTGACTTCCTCGCTCTTCCGGCAGCTCACTGCTCTTCGAGGTAAACTAGCAGCCCTAGAAACGGAGGAAATCTCTTGCCTATTGAAAACCCGTAGACACTTCTTTGAACATGGAAATAAAGCTAGTAGATTACTTCTGTGCCAGTTGAAGCGGCAAAGAGCGGCCCGTTGGGTTTCTTCTGTTTTAGATGAGCACAACCATCTTCTTGTCAAATCTCGAGACATAGCACAATGGTTTGCCAGGTTTTATAAAGATTTATACACCTCACATCTTTCTGCCGATAGCTCCGCCATTCATCACTTTCTCTCGGATCTTCATTTACCCAATTGTCTGAAGAGGCAAGGGATGCACTTGACCAGGACATTCAGCTTTCGGAAGTACAATTGGCCGTGAAGCAACTAAAACCTGTCAAAGAATCAGGCCCTGATATGTTCCCGGCGGAATTCTACAAGTCTCTTTCGGACCAGATAGCTCCCTTGTTAACCAGGGTCTATAACTCCATCCTAAAGCAAAAAAGCCTCCCCGAGTCGATGTGACAAGCCTTAATCACAGTAATTCCTAAGGAGGGGAAGGATCCCTTGCATGGAAGCAGTTATAGACCCATTTCTCTGCTGAATGTTGACTATAAAATCTTTACTAAGATTCTTGCCTTACGTTTAAGCTCCATAGTACCAGATTTAGTCCACCCAGACCAAACAGGATTTATTAAAGGCCATCAGGGTTCTGATAATGTTCGTCATCTCCTTAATATTCTGGCGGGAGTTAGGCAACTCGAGGGTAACTTTGCAGACCTTTCATTGGACGCAGAAAAAGCGTTTGACAAAGTGGAATGGAGGTTCCTAGTAAGTGTTTTGCAGCAATTTGGGTTTGGCCCCTCCTTCCTCGCTTAGATTTCTGCACTATATGAAGAGCCCATGGGAATAGTCCAAGTTAATGGATTTCTCTCGATGCCCTCTCTCACCGCTTCTGTTCACTTTAGCACTTGAACCTCTAGCTATCCAACTAAGGTCCCACGACTCCCAGCTTGGGATTCCCCTAGCAGGTAAGCATCACATTGTATCACTATATGCCGACGATACCTTAATATTTCTTCAAGACCCAGACTCCTCTATGCATGTCCTTACCTCTATTTTGACTGAATATTCCTACCTGTCAGGGTACTCAATTAATTTTCAGAAGTCTGCTCTGATGCCTTGCATGAGGCTGCAAGGGATTTGCCGCCTGAGGACTGATAGTAACTTTCTGAAGGTCACAGGCTTTAAATATTTGGGGATTCAGATCTCACAGAAACTCGAGGAACTCTATAAGCGCAACTACACCCCCTTGCTGGCTTCCTTGTCCAAGGAGACTGGAGCCTGGCAAACTTTATCGGTCTCTTGGCTTGGGAGAGTAAACACAATTAAGATGTTACTCCTACAGAGAATCTTTTTCCTATTTCAGCAACTCCCTATTCATTTACCACGTGTGTTTTTCCAACATTTACGCAAGATTCTTATGCACTTTGTTTGGCAGGGGCGGAGGTCTAGGTTAAGCTGGAATGCAATGATTCGTCCCAAAGTGTGTGTGGGGGGGGGGTTGGCCTTCCCAATTTCGAACTCTATTATTTCTGCGCCTGCCTACGGGCCATCCCCCTTTGGGACCTCAAGAGGGACGCGGCATGGATGGACCTAGAAGCCCACTCGGTCTCTCCGATCCCACTGCTAGCACTTCCTTTCATCACTGACAATTTGCTGATACGCGCTATTTGCTCCCATATTTTTTGGGGCCCGATTTGGACAGCCTGGCGTAAAATTTGTATTAGAACAGCCCGGACTTCCTTGTGGTCTCCATATACGCCCATGGGGGTATTCTCTTTTGTAAGGAGCCTACCACTGCCTCTTCAACAAACACTGGATACTGTGGTGGCACATTATCATCATTCCATGCTGCTATCGCATTCCCAATTAGAGAAGAAACTAAAATTTTCACTCTCATTCTTCCAATACTTTCAATTCCATCACTGTCTTTCCTCCCAGTCTATTGTTGAGGCGACCGCGAGCTCACCCGCTATTTGGGAGAGACTCCTTTTCCTACCTCGGTCAGACAAAGCTCTATTAGCTCAACTGTATCGGTGCTTATCTGGAGACATGGCGCTTGCGGCTCCTAAATTGAAGGCTTGCGAACGGTGGGAGGAAGTTATTCAACCCAAATCAGAGGAGTTTTGGACCGAGGTGTTTCACCATGCACATTCTTGCTCTATCTCTTTATCGCTAGTTAACACTCAATTAAGAATCGCTTTACGGATGTCCGTTGTCCCGACCTCTCTTTTCGCTGGGGACGGGCGGATGACCCCCTTTGTTGGAGAGCATGTGGAGGCTTAGGAACTTTTTCTCATATATGGTGGGATTGCCCTAAAATTCAAGCGTATTGGCTCCAGATATATGAGACGATCATTCGCAAACTGGCGATCACCTTCCCTTTGGATGTGGAACACTGCATCTTAGGCCATTTCCAGCAGGACACCTGGTCGAAGTCCCACATGCATATGGCTCAATGCCTTCTTTTGGCAGCCCGGTCAGTGGTCAGTAGATTCTGGAAGAGGTCAGCTGTCTCTACATATGATGAATGGATGGTTAAGGTGTGGGATCTTTACCGTATGGATAAGTTGACGGCCAAGATTCAGGGTAAGTGGAATAAGTTGCATAATTTATGGTGTAGAATATTACCTATCTGATCGTACTGGGATAAGAGACTCTGGCATTTCTGCATTTTCTAGTGCCTCACATCCTTAGGCCACTGACAACACCCTAAGTCCTTCGGGGAGGGTGAGGTTTAGTTCATTTGTATGTTTTTCATTCTGTCAGAACTCAATTGGCGTCCTTCCATTTCTCTTCCTCTCTACTCTGTGGTACTATCGCTCTTTGGTGGTAATGTGTCTCTGATTTGGCTCAGGGGGGAGGGGAAGTGGGGGAGGGTGGGGGGTGGTGGGGGATAGGTAAGGGGGGGAATGGGAGGGTGGGGTTGGAAGAGGGGGAAATTTGTAGATAACGAGAGTCTCATATTTTTGATGTAGGTTTGAGGTTCTCAGCGTATTCTTATTGTTGTACTTACGCCTCAACCGGCACTGGAAATGTTTAGCTATGCTAATGTTTTCGCAGCTCACCAGTATGTATCTGTTTAAGTAGCATGTCCTTTATGTCAGAGCTCCGAACATTCACTACTGTTTCTTCTAGGATGTACCTGTTTCAGTCCTTATTCAGGGAACTAGATAGCTGGAAAATGGTTATGTTCTGATTATGACTCTGGTGCTGAGTATGTTCATGTAACAATACTTGTACATGGTTTTGTTATGACTTTCAATAAAAAATTTTATACACAAAAAAATACATGCCATCAAACACAAGCCTGTCTGTGGAGAAGCTGATACTCATTCCTTCATGCATCCCGCAAATGGGCTCATTTTCCTACAAAACTCTGACCCTGGTCTAACTCTCTTGGTGCTTCTGGTTGCTCTTGGGGCTTTCCCACTTACACCCAGAAAATTTGGGGTCTTCCTACCAATGTCAATGCTGCTTTTGTTTCATTTCATACTTTGCCCCTATCTCACTGCCTTGGGATCTTCCTGTCAATATTGATGTCACTTTATCCATTTTCCAGTGCCTTGGGGTCTTCTTGACAATACTGGTGCTACTTTACTCCTTTCCTGGTGCCTTAGGGTCTTCTGTCAATGTCAATGCTGAATTGCCCTTCTGCCCATGCCTTCATTCTACTCTTTGTGCTGCTTTGCCCCTCTAATGGGGGCTTGCAGTCTTCATGACAGTCCTTAAGTCTTAGACTGCCTTTACCACTTGCCAAGAATTTTTAAGCAAGTTTACTTAAAAGAATAAAAATCCCAGTGTTGGAGGGAAAAATTGCTTTCCTCATTGACTTTAATGGGCCTGAATGATCCAAATGATCAGAATGATTTGGAGTCCAGAAATAAAACAAATGAGTAATTGACTTGACAACAAATCATACCAAAAAGATTTTCCATGCTCATCCCTAACATCTGGTTTGTGCTATACAAATAATGATAATAGCATGCCTTCTCAGGTTAAAGAGGCATGGGATGGGAACTAACTGATACCTTTTTTGCTGCGTAAGAGATGCTTTGTACCCCTAATAGCCTGGTATTACATATGATTGACAACAATATGGTCTCTACTCAAAATAGTTTAATTGAAAAAAATGCAAAGGAACCTTGCGCAGTTTGCCAAGATTTTTCCCAACGTAGAAGTTAACTTCTCTCATATTATCCAGGGGCTGGTCTGGCATGTGGTGAAAATCAAGGGAGCAATCAAAAAATGCTCAAAATAAATTGAATCGAATTCTTAAAAATGATGAGGAAATATTCAAAGGCATGTACACAGTTTGCAGATCTGCAAACCACGTAAAAGCTGCTTACCAGTTAGTGCCGCTAAACGCCCGGGGTGGCACCATGGGTTAACCAGAGAGCGGCGATATTCAGCTGCTGCCCAGTTAATCCTAACCAGCTGAATGTCGGTCCTAGCTAACTGGTTTTGCAATCCAGGAAATCCGCATATCCATTGCCAGTGCCCAGATATGGTTCCAGCATTGAATATCCGGGGTGAATTTAGAGCGATGATGGTCGACCTCTTTAAGTGTGCTGGCCGCTGCCGTTGAAAATCACCCCCAATACTTTTTTATATCCCATGAGAGGCTGTCTATAGATTTCACTGGCATGTACAGACCTATTGGCTTCCCCTTCTCCAGCATGGGGCTCACTATATTTAATGCCAGCATGCATTAGGCCAGGGGTCTCAAACTCAAATTGCTTTGAGGGCCAAATGAGGACTTGTAAAGTAATCCGCGGGCCGCATAAGACGCAGGGCCTCATTTGCATAAGGGGCCTCATTTGCATAAATATTTGCATAATGTTACCATACCATGATGCACATTTCCCAGAGCTGACATATTCCAGTTAATAAATTCAAAATAAAGGAAGTACTTAGATTCTCTTTAATTTGATATTCAAAGAGGAATAGCAATTAAAGAGAAGCTAAGTACTTCCTTTTGAAATTCCGACAATATAATAGTCGTTGTTGGAGGAATGTTCTAAGTATGAAAATTAAAATTTATATGTACCCAGTGTAGAGGTCATTGATGTCAACTGGCACATAAGTCGGACTTATATAATGTCCATATTATAGTGCCTTAGTTTTTCTGAGACCTCAGGAATACAACAACAGCAGATGAAATTAAACTAATGAGGTATTTTAGTATTACTTTGGTCAGTTCAGTGAAGCTAATTGCTCAGCCTCCATGCAGTTGAGTAACGTCACTTCCTCTCTCATTAGCCCCTTTCTAATCCCAGCCCTCCCATGTCAGCTCCCTTCTAAAGTCCCACTGCCCCCTCAATTCTAGCCTCTTTCCAGTCCCAGCCCCCCTCCCCCACAGTGTTAGCCCCTTTCCAGTCCCAGCCACCCCCCTAGTTCCAGCACCCTCCCTTCCAGCTCCCAGTAGCCTCCCAGTGTCAGCTGCCTTCCAGTCTCAGTCTCCTCCTTAGTGTTAGCCCCCTTCCAGTCCCAGTCCCACCACCAAATGTCAACTCCCTTCCAGTCCCAGTCTCACCCCCAGTGTCAACCTCCTTCCAGTCCCGGTACCCCACCACTGTCCAGTCCTGTTCTATCCTGTGTCAGCTCCCTTCCAGCCCTCCCTTGACTATCAAGCCCCTTTCTAGTTCTATCCTGTGTCAGCCCCCTTCCAGTTCTGCGCCCCCCCCCCCCCCGCCCCCCGCATGGCAGCCGCAGTCCCAGCCTGCCTCTTCTCCCTACTCTTCGTTTTGTCTTGTAGTTGCAGCTGATATACACTGCCACGGAAACATTCTTCTTTGCTTCTACGGTTGAGCTGCCGTAGATGCTGCCAAAGACATAGCGATTTTAAAGGCAATAGCAGGCACTTCCGGTAGAGCCCTCAGTCAGCTCCATCAGTGGCGGGCTTTTTAAGCCATGAAGAGAGTATTTCTCTCTTGCGCGGCTCTGTTAAGCCTGCCGGGGCTGATGGGCATTGCCATAAGCCCCGGCAGGCTTAACAGAGCCACCCAAGGGAGAAATACTCTTTTCACGGACAGCCCTGAAAGTTGCCGCTGATGGAGCTCAGCTGAGGGCTCTACCGGGCAGACGGGAAGGGGCCGCGGGACAGCTGATTCTGCCGCTGCCACTGTGGCAGCGGCAGCAGCAGAAGCCAGGGGTTGTTGGTTTTTTTTGCTTGTTTCCTCTCCGTCGCGGGCCGCACAAAGTTCTCTTGTGGGCCGCTTGTTTGAGACCCCGGCATTAGGCAATTGAGCAGGCTCTACTTGGGCACAGTGGCAGCTTTAAGGAAGGAAACGCCCATGGTTGCTACCAGAGTCAGTGGTGAATTCAGAGGGTGCATTTAGGAAGAGAAGAGCAATTTTTAAAACCATTTCCATGTGTAAAACAGATTTTTAGCCACAGAAAGGGGCTATTTGAAAGCTGTATGTGGGTAAAAGTATGCATATTGCTCCACAACATATGTAATTTTATCTGAATTCAGCTAAGGTGTTTCTAGGGACAGGGGAAGAGCAGTGGTTACAATGGCATGCATAGATTTATATTTCCAATCATTTTAGTCAGAAAATGTTTCCACAGGAAGAAAAAAAAAGGTGCAAACCTTTGCAGGCATTTTATCCTTTGGCGAGTCTCAGAGTGAAAGTATGGGTAAAAAGTACAGGCAGATTTTGCAGCAATGTAGGCAGCATAACATTGTCCCCATCTTGTACTGAAGTGTGTTTGGCTTTCTTCTCAGTGCTGGATTTATTACCTGCGTGCTATAGGCAATGTGGGGGAGGGGGGTGTTGCATTCCCTGCCTACTCCCCGAGCTTGCCCTTTATCAGTGGGAGGAGGGAAGAGGTGCTCTGTGTCCCCTCTCCTGCCCCAGTCCTGCTGGCTCATCTCTTTCTGGATCAGTAGCAGCAGTTGCAAGTAGCATATCAAAATGTCAGCGCAGGGCAGGCAACCCCCTCAGCTATGGACAGGGCCGGCCCGTCCATTGAGCAAGAATGTTTTTTGCACTGGGCCCCGCATTTCAGGGGGCCCCGCGCAAAAAACATCTTGCTTCAGCCCAACTAGGTAAAAAAAACAGAAACTGGCTGCTGCTGCTGCTGCCGCTGCCGCCATGGCAGCGGCAGAATTGAGCATCTCGCAGGGCCCCCCCTGCCCTGCAGTCTTCCATGTGGCCTCAGCGTCAGCTGTCAGAGCCGCGCGAAGAGAGAGAGCTTCTCCTCTCGCGGCTCTGTTAATCCCATCAGCCCCGCGGCGGGATTATCAGAGCCGCGAGAAAGGGAAACTCTCCCTTCGCGCGGCTCTGAAAAGCCCACGCTGAGACCAAATGGAAGACTGCAGGGCAAGGGGGGGTCCCGCGGGATGCTCGATTCTGCCGCTGCCACGGCGGCAGCGGCAGCAGCAGCCGGTTTCTGTTTTTTTTAACCTAGTTGGGCTGATGGGGAGGGGTTAGGACTGTTAATGGGCTATCGGGGGGTTAGGACAGGTAATAGGCTATGGGGGGCTAAGACTGGAAATGGGCTGATGGGGGGGTTAGGACTGGTAATGGGCTATGGGGAGGCTAAGACTGGAAGTGGGCTGATGGGGGGTTACGACAGGTAATGGGCTGTGGGGGGCTAAGACTACAAGTGGGCTGAGGGGGGCTTATGACTGGTAATGGGCTGTGGGTGGGCTAGGAATGGAAATGGGCTGAGGGGGGGTAAGGACTGGAAGTGGGCTGATGGGGGGGTTAGGACTGGTAATGGGCTATGAGGGGGCTAAGACTGGAAGTGGGCTGATGGGGGTTACAACTACAAGTGGGCTGATGCGGGGCTTAGGACTGGTAATGGACTATGGGGGGCTAGGACTGGAAATGGGCTGATGGGGGGTAAGGACTGGAAGTGGGCTGATGGGGGGGTTAGGACTGGTAATGGGCTATGGGGGGGCTAAGACTGGAAGTGGGCTGATGGGGGGTTACGACAGGTAATGGGCTGTGGGGGGGCTAAGACTACAAGTGGGCTGATGGGGGACTTAGGACTGGTAATGGGCTATGGGGGGGCTGGGACTGGTAATGGGCTGATGGGGGGGTTAGGACTGGTAATGGGCTATGGGGAGGCTAAGACTGGAAGTGGGCTGATGGTGGGTTATGACAGGTAATGGGCTGTGGGGGGCTAAGACTACAAGTGGGCTGATGGGGGGTTAGGACTGGAAGTGGGCTGATGGAGGGTTATGACTGGTAATGGGCTATGGGGGTGGGGGGCTGACTGGAAATGGGCTGATGGGGGGTGTTAGGACTGGTAGTGGGCTGATGGGGGGGTTAGGACTGGTAATGGACTGTGGGGGGCTAAGACTGAAAATGGGGTGATGGGGGTTAGGACTGGTAAGACTGAAAATGGGCTGTGGGGGGGTTAAGACTGGTAATGGGCTGTGGGGGGGTAAGACTGAAAATGGGCTGATGGGGGGGTTAGGACTGGTAATGGGCTATGGGGGGGCTAGGACTGGTAATGGGATGGGGGGTTGCTAGGACTGGAAATGGGCTGAGTGGAAGGGGGGCTTGAACTGCAAATAGCTGATGGGGAGGGGGGCTTGGAATGGAAATGGGTTGTGAGGGGATGGAGCTAGGACTGGAAATGGGCTGAGTGGGGGGGGGCTAGGACTGGAAATGGGCTGAGTGGGGGGGCTAGGATAGGACTGGAAATGGGCTGTTGGGGGGTGCTAAGGTTGGAAATGGGCTGTGGTGGGGGCTTGAATTGAAATGGACTCATGGAGGGGCTAGAACTGGAAGTAGGCTCATGGGGGATTTGGATTGGAAATGGGCTGAGTGGAGGGGAGCTAGGATTTGACATGAGCTGATGGTGGGGCTAGGAAAGGACTAGAAATGAGCTGATGGAGGGACTCGGATAGGACTGGAATTGGATGGGGGAGCTAGGGCTGGAAATGGGCTGATGGTGGGGCTAGGATAGGATTGGAAATGGGCTGATGGGGGGCTAGGACTGGAAATGGGTTGATGCAGGGACTAGAAGGGAGCAGATGCTGGGTGGGGCTGGAACTAGAAGGGAGCTGATGTTGGGGGAGGATTAGAATGGGATGGAGCTGGGAGAGTGAAATGGAGAGGGAAAAATATTTTGTGTGGGAGGGAAGACATCTACAATTGGCCGGATATTGGGAGAGTAAGTGGGGATTGAGGATGGAGGGGTAAAATTTGAGTGGATGAAATAGGAATGAGGAAAGAGCAAAAGGAGAAAGATTAGTTTGTTAAAGCAGATGTAGAGAGAGAATGGAAAAAAAAACTAAAAGAGAGAAGAAAGGACAAATGGACATCAGATGGAGAGTTAGCAGAAGACACGAAGAAACCAGAAGAAAGTGGCTGGAACAATTGTAACTGAAAAAAAATGCACAAAAAGGTAGAAAAATATCTCTTTATTTTGAATTTATTAACTGGAATATGTCAGCTCTGGGAAATGTGCATCATTAACGTCTGCGCTTTGTTTAGTACAAGAGGAAATTAATTTATAGTTTTATTTCTATAGTGTACATTCCAAGTTTGGCTTTTGGGGTTCCCAGTTTAATTATTGTCTTCCTGTTTCTAAATTGTGATTGCTTGTTTGGTGATGGTCTATGTTCTGCATGTGTAACTGAGCTGAGGTATTCTGTTTATGTAATTCTTATTAGACATTGGCACTTGTTCTCTTTCCCCAGTAGGTCATGTATTGTTCTCTGAAATGTATTGGTTTAATATTTGCAGTGTTGCCTTTTGATAGTTAGGGTATGGTGCTTTGTGAGTCCTTGTAGTGCTGTTAGGATACGGCGGGTTTGCTATGGGTTCTAAATGGGCAGTGTTTGTAGTAGTTCCTAATGTGCCTGGCGGTTGGTACTGGATTATAGTAATGTAGAAATCTTTTAGTCTTTCTTTATCCATATACTCAATAAGAGGCATGTTTACTAAAAGTTAGTGTATGGTAACATTATGCAAATATTTATGCAAATGAGGCCCCGCACCGAGTCTCCGCACATGGCCCCGCACCCCCCTTGGGCCGCCCCTGGCTATGGATAGCCCCTACGGTGCTCTGCCCCTCCTCTCACACATGTGGACAGAAGGGCGTGGCACCGCAGATCTTGTTCGCAGCATGAGGGTTTGCCTGCCATATGCTGAAGCTTATGTCACTATTGCTGCCACATGGATCCACAACCGGCCCAGACAGAGGCATAGCAATGGCAGCAACCCTCTGGTGCCTTTCAGAAGTTGGCACTAGAGGCAGTTGCCTGTGTTGCCTATGCCTAAATCTGGGCTTGCTTTTCTTGGCATTCTTTCAATAAATTTTGCAAATGATGATGTAGAGCAGTAGCGGCCCGCTCATGCGCTTCTGTGGCAAGAATGGCTGGCTGTGCACTGCTGAAATAAACAAACAAAATAAAAATCAGACCACATAAATGCCACTAAGCGAGATGCTCAGCGGGTCTAACGTGGTTAATGCTGCTGACTATCCACAGGGACTGCGCTACATGCCCCGATGCACTGGAGCATTCCAGGGATGTTCCGTGGGCAGTAGCCAGGGATAACCGCTCAGCGGCAATATTCAGCCCTTGTCCTGTTATCCCTCGACTGTGAAAATTAGGCACAGAAAAGGCTGTCCTAACTTTTACCATCAAAGCTGACCAGGCAGCGGCTGAATATCACTGCTGACTAGTTAGCTTTTTGCATCGGTAACTGACTCGTATATTCAATGCCGGTGGCTGGATGGTGTTCAGCAACGATGGCTAGGTGCTGTAATTGTGTTAGCTGCCACCACTGAAGATTGGGCCCTAAATTCTTAATTGCTTCCAATGTAAAAAGCCACAGTAAATTTTTAGCACTTTTTTTACTCCCTTCTGGCACTGAATATTTCCTCCAGCTCAGGGCCAGAGTAAAGATGAAGAGTGGGAGCTAATGATCACCTGAGGTAAAGTGAGATGCTTCACCATAGATGTTTCATTTCAGCAAATCTACCTGGTGGCCCAAGTCGACCCACAGACCGCCACTCCGATTCTACAAATTTGGCCTGTTGGCCCAAGTAGTCCCCTGAATCAGCACTCCACACGCCACAAAATCTTTTCTGGTAGCCCAGTGGGTCTCAGAGCCCCCTCCCCAACCCACCTCTAGGTTAGGTAGCAGGAGCAATGGCCTACTTCCAAAATAGTGCTGCCTAATCCCTAGCAGTGCATTGGAATGCACCATTAAGCAGGGACAGTGGGACAGCCATATGATTGGGGGGGGGGGGCCCAAGCTCCGCCCCTAAATTCTGACCCAGCTTCGCCTTAACGCCACCCCTAGGCCCCACAGTCTTCGCATCCTTTTCTGCCCATAGGGGTCTGATCTCCAGCAGGAAGAAAGAAGGAGTCTACTGCGATCACGGCTGCTCTCTTCTTCCTGTGAGAGATGGGATCCCTGTGGGCAGAACAGGAAGGGGAGGCTGCAATTGTGGCCTCCATGCAGGTTGCAACTGGCACCTGTCAGGCAAAGTTTTGGTGGGGCCAGGGCCCGTGAGCCCATCCCATTCCGATGCCTATGCCACTAAGGGTCAGCCTGCTAAGTAAAGGAGGCAATCCATTGTTTGCAGACTGACCCCTAGCAATGCCCTTAAGATTCAGGCGCTGTTTTTTTCCAAGACAGCAGTGGGAAGAGAGGGATACCATTGGATACCTCCCCAAACCAGAAATTATTGGTCCAGAGAGGGAGATCCCAGCAGCAGCATGGAGGCTCACTGGCCGAGGACCTCCTTGTGCCGAGTGCCCTGACCAGGTGTGGCCAGGCTAGAGGTGCCTTGGACCAGACAGTCCTGGAGGTATTCGGGGGGGTCCTGGGCCCAGTGGACTTCCAGGAAGATTTTGTAGGTGGGGGTAGAGGGCAGGGGTCAGGGAATTAATCTGGCCCTTTTTTTAATGTCTCCCTTTCTTTCAGCAACTGACCCAGTCCTCACTCATGCACTGACAGGAAAGGTGACATTTTACTCCCAATACAGCAAAACAGTATAGATTTCCATGGTGGCGTGCACATTTTTTTCTGTCAGCGCATAACAATTAACACTACAGTAATTCACATGCCACCAGATTTTACATTGACAGTAAACTGCTAGGTACGTATGACCTAGGTTGGCCACTGTTGGAGACAGGATACTGGGCTTGATGGACCTTGGTCTGACCCAGTATGGTATATCTTATGTTCTTAAATGATTTTGTAGCGTTTGCCTAGAATGCTGTGTGCAGAAGCTTAGCGCAGTGTTCTAATGCATGGCGTACTGTTTTTCTTCACTGTACAGCTGCACTTTGGATGTGTGTGTGTGTGTGTGCGTGCGTGTATGTGCCCTGTTTTACTAACAACACTTTCTTCCAGCACATTAGGTTCAAATGAACTTTGCAATAAATAGCTAGATGTTTTATGATATTTCTTCTCTGTTATATCCAGAGGGAAACAAGGGCCGCAGAAACAAGCACTTATCAATATTTTATTTTTTACTCTAACATAAAAAGACTCTCATCAAGCAACAATGAAGGCTCTGTGTTGCGCTCTACACTCACACTGGCAAAATTGTAAACAAATCGGCTGCTGGGTGTCAAATAAATTGTTAAACAAGCACTAAAAATAAAATTTCATTTTAAAGGAAAGCTGGCAACTAAGCTCTGGAGCCCTTTTTCCTTGCCTTTTAGAGGGCATGGGAGAGACAGACTGGAACAATATATTTAGAAAAGAAATACAAAATGTGCCATGAAATATCTCCATCATTGTAGCATATGCTGTGGAAACGTTCATATAACTGTGATCTTTTACCTGGAAATATGTGGGGAACAAGAACTCTGCTGTCTGGCAAAAGTGACAAAACACATAGCTATAAGTAAGCCCAATGGAAAAATGGAGAAAATGAATTAGGAAACTGGAGGTTTCCATATGTTAATGCAATGGAGAAAATGTGACTTTTATAAACAAATGAGCTGGGATCTTATGTCCCAAAAGGCTTTCTTCATGTAGTCTCTTGCTGGCCAAGATGTGCAAAGCAAAACTGCCTGAAAATATTTAGAAAATATTTGCGCCAAAAGCAAACAGTGCACAGATACACAGCACATTATAATTTGGCTAAATTTTTCTCCTCAAACTCACAGAAATATGCAATTTGGTATAGCATAATTTCTTTATCTTTAGTTATGATTATTATTATTATTTTCCTTATTCCTTTATCATTAATTTTGTATACTGTTTAAAGGAGAACACATCACAGTCACTTTATTCAAAGCTTTATGTGACTTTTATCTGATTCAAAAAGGTCTTGGTGTACATAAGTGCTGGATATCTGCATTAAGCAGATTTTCAGCCTGTTACATGAATATACCCCCTGATTGCTGGCATGTAAATGCCTAAAATCAGGGGCATCTTGGGGCGTTCTGGCAGCATAGCCAAAGCCCCTGTGCACAAATCAAATTTTCAGCACCATGGAGATGGCAAGCACATGATGTGTTTGTCAATCCGTTCTTACTGTAGATCCATTACTGATGCTACAGTATATTACTAATAGTTCATTGTTTTCCAATGCTTTTTTGAGGCACAATATTTATACTGTGGTGGTATTATGTTCAGGATCAGTAGATGAGACAGGCCCAGATCTGCAGGCAGCAAAGGACACAGCCTCAGCTCTAGGGGCATCAGAGGAGGTCTGCAGGTCCAGAGTTAATTCATTTGATCTATTTAGGAGATATAGATTTAATAAGAGAAGCATTTTGGATCTTATGACTTGTTAAAAGGGAATTTGAGAGCAGTTCCTAAAAAATCCATGCTTTACCCATACACAGGGCCAAACCAAGGGCTATGCGAGTGGTGAGGCCGCACAGGGAGCAAGTATTGAAGGGACACTGATATCATCACTGGACTCCTAGGAAGCTCAAATAGAGCAAGCTCCTGCATGTGACTGGGGGGTTCACAAGTTACATGGGGCACATTTCTAGCTTGCTACTGTCCTGCCTAAACACATTAAAGACACCTTCTTCACCACAAGTAGTTTTAGATGACACCATTAGAAAAATCCAGTCGATCAGTTCCATTGTATAGAATAATTGATGCAAACTCATCTCAGGTGATTCCGTGACATTACATTTCTTTGCAACAGAGGCCAGAAAGAATATACAATGAAAGACTTTCATAAGCCACCTCCTTTCCCCTCTGTCCTGGGGGCAATTGAATGCACCACTATACTATATTGTATTTATTTGCATTTATAATATCCCTAAATAGCCAAATACTCTCAGCAAATTAGAAAACAAGTAGCTATAACAGCATTCATTCTAGATGAGAGATGTTACAGGAACCGAAAGGATCCTGTTCCTTGGATATGCAAATTGTCTGTAGTGCAAAGAACATTCTAACAGATGCAGCATGCAATTTCTACAAGGTCCTGTCACAAGACATACATTTTCACCCAGTCAGGACTGACTCTGAATGTTGCCTGTGGAAAGTTTTCAAATGCTTGGCTCATAGGTAAGTGCTGTTTCTGAAATCTCATTCCGTCATGTTGCCTTTGGGAGTCAGAAGCTGGTGACTAAGGCAGAACATTTCACTTCCTGTTTCTCATCTTTGCCAAGTCACACTTTCTTCCCAGAATCTCCCCTCCTCTCCCCACATCTATTTCCTTACATTGTTATCTAGACATTGGTGTTAATTTTCATACAAATGGAAAAAATCAATGAAAATCATGATTTTTGGTTCAACCCAATGCCAACTAACCAAATGAGAATGCTTGAAAAAGTTGCACAAATTACCATTTGTGAATTTTGCTTTTGTCATGAGCATGCACGTGGCTAGACACACTGGAGGCAGTCTGGGAGGAGGAGGAAGTCAAAGAGGGATGACTAGTAGCAAGCATGAAGCACTTGAGCCAATCATGCTGCAAATCCTTGACAAATAGCCGCTGAAATGTATCCCTGCCTGAGTTCTGCAATTCCCATGGCTAAATAAGGTCACAGCAGGGCTGGAACACACAGCCCAGCCCAAGTCATGGAGAACCCATTTGTCTTTGACTCAGAGAGTGAGGAAGTTGTGCTAGCTTGGGCTTAGGTTTGGAAAAGAGAAGAAAATTGCAGCTTGGCTGTGGCTGGCAGAGATTTATGACTGGAAAGGAGACTGAAAAATAGCAGTTTGGCTAGAGCTGGCTGGGGCTAAGGATTTCAAAGAAGAAGAAACAGACAGTTTCAATGACTTTCAGCCATTGAGGAGAAAATGCTGGCTGGGGATTGCTTGCTACTTGAAAGCACAATGAAAAGATTCAGAAAAAGAACAGCTTGAGAGTGTTCTTGCCTCTCTTAGTACTGCAGTATCTGCTTTCATAACTAGGTGCTTGAAAGTTTTGGCAAGACATGGACTGCCTTTAGAGTTTCCCAATCCAATTGCTTTTACTCCTAAGCATTGATAGAAGAAAGTGTGCTGCCCTGTGTGCATGTTACATAACACAGCCAGTGAAGGAGAAGTTACTGTATCTACTGTAAATCTATGCATTCCCTTGCATTAAGAGAAAATACAATAAAACAGGGTTCAAGAAATCCCGAGCACCAGGTCACCATGGTGCCTAGCAATTGCATTCTGCCCAAGTTTTCATACCCCTGAATGGTTTTGGTATGTGCTGGTGCTGCCTAACAAACACTGCACTTCTTACCATGATTGCCTGTCTGAAAACAGTTTGAGCCATGCAGAGGAGGAAGCTCAGACTGATCTTGCAAGATTCAAGCTGCTTGTGGAGAGCTGATTGTGGTGAGAAAGTTAGAAGCATGGTTTTTATACTACAGCTGCAAACAGCAAGGCCAGAAGAATGGTGAGTGAGAGAGAGAATAAGTGAAGGCAGGTTGCGGGAGCTATAAGAGAGAGAGACTGGGTGAAGGCTTGGAGGTGCTATGAGAAAGACACTGGTGAAGGCTTGGGGAAGGGACTATTGGAAAGAGAGAGACTAGGTGATGTCTAGGAGGGCCCATGAGTGAGTGAGATTGAGTGAAGGCTGGAGTTAGGTATAAGAGAACTATAGATGGCTGAAGGTAGGGTGTGGGGGCTATGAAATAGAGTAGATGTTTATTGCTTCATATGTTATTGGGCCATGGTGATAGGTGAAGCAAAAAAGGAAGCTGCCTCAGGTGCAGTTATAAAGGGTCACCAATATGCTGCTGATTGCATATTCATTGGAGATGGTAGAAGGGGTAGGAGGAGAAGGGTCACTACCTTCTGTTAGTACTATGCAATGGAACGTTGAGGTCATAATTGATTAAGCTTTCTTCTTTAGTAGAAAATGGGAAAATAGTAAATTAGGCCCTAAAAAGGGGAGCTGCGATACACCTCTTAGGAGGGGTGTGGCAGCGTGGCCAATGTCTCGGCAGCAGCTCCTAAATTTTTAAGCTGGCCTCTAGATTCCAAGAAAATTTGTCAAGGCCTGCAATAAAATAACTTTTTGTAACAATCTCGTTCACATGGAGACACATTCCAACCTGGCCATCCAGCCCCTTGTACAGTCGACCAGAAGCGAGACGTCCAGAGGTAGACCTGATTCTGATCCCGCATGGGCTAGACGTGCCCACGGGATCAGAATCGGGTCTACAGCCTGAACATGCAAGCTGGGCCCCACTTCTGGTTGGCCTGCATGCCCAGCAGATTCCAGGCTACCTCAGTCAAGCTCCTGAATGGAGCCGTAGTGCTATGGTGTCCCTTCGCCATGGCATTGCAGCTCCTGAATGGAGCCGCGAATGCCAGCCTCCACTGATTTTCTTCATTCCCCATAGCCAGACTCTTGATCCGGCCTCCCATGGCCAGGGTCTGGCTGTGGAGATCCTCCTGTATTCCCCCTACCTGTTTGTCCCTGCCCAGCTGCAGGGTCCCCCGACATCCAGGGAGATTTATTCCACCTCTGTGGTCAGCTCCCCATCTATGTTCATGGCTCCAGACATACAGGGCCAACCTCAGAATCGGCCCTGTACATCCATGGTCGTGGCCCCATGCCCCGCCCTCGCTCCGCCACAGAAACACTCCCTCCCACCCCCATCTAAGTCTCCCCATACATACATGCTTTTTGTATGGGGAAGCATTAGCCGGGGCCAGCAGGGGAGCGAATAGTGGAGATAGACATCCAATCTAGCGTCCATCCTCCTTATTCGCTGCACTGAATGACCACTTTATTGTCTGTCACAGAAGCTGTAGAGGTAAGAGGGAACCTTATTGTATCTATTCCATCCCATGTTCATAGAATACAGTCAAACAAAGCTAAAAGCTAAATAAAAGCAAAAAGATATGGAGTCCCTGCTCCCTAGAGCTGGAAATTCAGTCCCATAGGAGCATTAACAACGTAAGCACATCCCCTCTCCCCAGTCCTTTAAAGCATGTCAGCAGACAGCCAGCACAACTGGGCAATGAAGGCTCTACCCTGGAATGGGCAGAGCTGGTACAAGGATTGGAGTCATTCTAGGTGTGCCCTCTATCCTGCTGCCTTCCCATGGCCACCCCGCCCTTGTACATTTTAACAAGCGGCAACTGGCAGCCAGTGATGATTCATTAAAGTACATGGTAATCAGTCATTATGCAATAGAGCCAAATGTGGACATGGAGAGCACAAGGCTACTAGTGCGAGGGCAACTGCCTTGCATTTAGTGGCAATATGGCAATTAGCATGAATTCACCTAACAACAGTTCTAGGAGCATGCATTGAATGTATTATACTTGGATTTCAGCAATATTTTGACACAGTTTCACATAGATTATAAATAAAGAGGGTTATTCTAGAAGCCTTATTCGCATTTTGTACATGGATGTACCAGCACATAAATGTGCAGACTACATTCATGTGTCTACCAGCAGATAAGTGGAAATAGAGAGGCAATGAAATGCCCAGTTTCAATGACATCCCCTCCCATACCTCTATCAGCCTGAGCCACTAGGGGTAACTCAGTATTTTTCTGTCTCCAGCAGATGGTAGTTGGGTTTTTTCAGCTCTGATGATATCTGAACAAATGTGGAGTGATTGAGAGGAAAGAGATTGAATTCACTCGTGAATGACCACCTGCGGAGGCTCCACTAGACTGCGGTCTTTTTGGTATCCATAGGAGGAGGGAAAATTGGTTCAGTTCCAGGCTCATATCCTGTTAAGGGCATGCTGAGCAGCCAGAAAATTGAAGCAACTGGATTTAAGCTGCCTCACACAAACTCAGCACCCCCTTCTTCCTCCTCTGCCCCCTCCCCCACTCTCCCCTGAAGACTAAAGATGGCTCAGAGGTATGTGACTGCAAGCCTGTTTGAAGGAAAAAACAAAAAAGTCTGAGGGATAGCACTGAGACTGGCATGGTTTGCCTTGCCTGGGGCTCCCAGCAGGTAACTATCAAGGCTTGACCTAGTCATTGTCCTTGTTGAGAGCTCCCAAACGTGTCAGTTTTGGGGCATAAGTTAAGGTGGACTATGGGCAACCATTGGCATGGCATTGGGCATCCTGTCCTTTTCCAATGTGCGCTGTCAGTGTTTTCTGTCGTGATGTGCCTTGCACTTAAGTGGTCCCAGCATTCATTCTGCCCGAGCAGCTGCAATGCACATTCCTGCCCAAGCACCCATAATGCATGCTCCTGTACGCGCTTCACTAGCCTGTGCTCTCGTGCCTATGTTGCCTTAGCACATGTAAATATTTGCCTTGCCTTAATTCTTTATGTCTTTTTCCAGAAAACACTGTTTGACCGTGGCAAGCGAAGAGCCTCTTCACTGGATTCCGGAATTTGTTCATCTTGCATGGCAGCCTCTGACTTCTCATTGGTGGGCCTGTGTTGTCCTGCCTGGAATTATTTGCCTTTCTACAGTAAGCCTGTCCTTTTGGCACAGAAACTCAGATTCTACATTCTTTGGCTTCCCTCGAGCTCAATCACAATAGGGTCAAGCAGAGTGTAGCAACTTGACTCATGTGCCTCCTTCTAAGCAACCAAGGTGAAGGTTGCATTTTGGAGATGTTGGTCAGCTGGGGTCTGTCCAAGACTTGAACTTGAATGCTGGCTCTGACATCTCATCTGGGGAGTCTGATGCAGAAGAAGACGTGCTTTTGCCTTCAGAGGATCAAGTGGAGTCTGGCGTTATCCACCTGTCCTGGAAGGGAGAGCTGGCGGCATTGATTGCTCAAGTTTCATCCACCTTATATTTGGCTGACGCTTCAGTGGTGGAGCAGGGGCCATAGGTCCATCCACTCCTACAGGGAGTGCAGAAGTCCATATTAGTCTTCCCATTTTGGAAGGTTTTCAAAAACATGATCCAGATGATATGGGACCTTCCCAATTCCCTACCTAAGGGGTTAAAGATGTGTAAAAGAATGTACACTCTCCCAGTTGTGGAGTGTATCATGTGGTCCAGCATGCCGATGGTGGATGCGCAAATCATGGCAGTTACGAAACAGACCAACATTCCTGTGGAAAGTGGATCGGCCTTAAAGGATACTCTGGATCAAAAGGTGGCCTCTCTGCTAAAGAGACAGTTTGCAGCAGAGGCTGCTATTCTTCAGTTGGCAGTGTGTGCAAGCTTGATATCTCAAGCCCTCCTCCGGTGGATTTAGTATCTCCTGCCGAATGATACTATCCCTCTTTTGGAGTTGGCTACTGCCTTCCTCCTGATGCCATACATGCTCTAGTCCACTTGACAACTAGAGATATTGCCCTGTCAATGGTGGTATGGCATTGGATATGGCTTCACTACTGTGCAGTGGACATGTCCTCCAAAGCCCAGCTAACTCAAATGGCCTTTAAGGGAAAGCTCCTTTAGGGGGCTGATTTGGAAGAGTTGGTGAAGAGTTGGTGACCAAGCCTTATCACCTTCCAGAGAATAGACTGAAAGGGCCTGGGAATTGTGCAGGCCATTTCCCTCTTCGGCTTTTGCCCGTCTATTGAGGGTGTGCTGGATTGACTTCTGGAGGTCTTGGGACTCCCAGCATCATCGTCCTGGAAAGCCTTTCTTCTCTGCTTCTCAATTTTGGACCCATAGTCAGTACGTCGAGGAGCTTGTGGACCCAGAGACTTGGTTCCCTCCAGTGGGGGGGTTCCTCCCATTCATCTCAATGAAGGTTTTGGGCAGACACCTCTGGTTGGGGGTAGGCTTTGTCTTTTCTTTCAGGAGTGGGCCTGGGTCACAAAGAATAGCTGGATGCTAGATTCCATTCAAACAGCTATGTCCTGGAATGCAAGGAGCTGATCCCAGAGGAGTTTGTCTTCTCCCCATGTGGTTTGGCAGTCAAAAGAGCAGCTGTATGAGTCACTTTGGACAAGTTACTACACCTAAAAGTGCCACTTTCTCTGACCGAATGGAGCAAGGGCATATATTCCATCTAATTTGTGGTGCCAAAGGAGGATGACTCCTTCCGGACAATTTTCGATCTTGAGAGGGTCAATGTTCATTTGCGCATACTGCACTTCTGAATGGAAATGCTGAGATCTGCAATTCAGATCGGATGCTGAGGGGAGTTCCTAGCATCTCTTAATTGACTGAAGCTTATCTTCATATCCTGATCCGGGAAGATCAGCAAATTTCTGCATTTTGCCATACTTGCCTCGAGAGTATTCCCCAAGGTCTTGGTGGTGATGGCTGCTTCACTATGGCACGAAGGAATTTGTGTATACTCAATTCTGGATGACTGGCTCTTCCAAGCACATTCTCTGTCAGAGGCATCTCAGGTGTCGGCCCAAGTGGTGTCCTTTCTAGAAGACCTCAGCTGGATGTTCAATTGGGAGAAGAGTCAGTTGGAGCCTTCCAAATCTCTGGTATTCCTAGGAGCATGGTTTGATACTTGAGTGGGCAGAATCCTCCTGCCAGAAGAGAATGCAGAGATTGTTGGAACAACTTGCATTATCTGTGCTGACTTGGTTGTCCCTCAGTTCTCAGGAGTTCAAGCTATGACTTCCTTTCCAACTGAGTGTGACAGCCAGCTTGAGATGGTGGCAACAGCCATGTCATCTGATAAACATGCTGTTAGATGCTCACTTGTGGATTCTTCTGATTACAGATGCCAATCTTTCAGGCTGGGGAGCTCATTTTCAAGACCGAATGTTTCAGGGCCATTGAAACCTCAGGGAGGTGGCATGGTTCATTAACCATCTCGAAGCAAGGGCTCTCAGGTTGGTCCTCTTGTGTTTCTAGCTTTTGGTCAAGGGCAGGGCGGTGCGAGTGTTCTCTGACAATGTCATCGCAGTAGCATATGTCAATTGCCAAGGAAGCATGAGAGAGTGCCAGGGAAGCTCTAGAGATGATTCTCTTGCTCATCTGGGCAGAAAAGAACTTCCTAGCTCTGTCAGCTCAGCATATTGCCGGGGTGGACAAAGTGGAGGTGGATTTCCTCAGTCATCACTCTCTTGATCCCAGAAAGTGGGAGTTAAGTCACAGGTTGTTTTAGATGATTCTTTGCCATTGAAGTTGCCTCAAGATGGATTTGATGGCAACCTGATCCAATGCCCAGGTGTATCATTTCTTCAGTCACAGCATGGAAGCAGGGTCAGAGGGTGGTGTCACCCTGGTTCAGTTCTGGCCAAGGCAATGCCTGCTGCATGTGTTTCCTCCATGGCCACTTTTGTGTCATGTGCTTCATTGCATAGAGAGCTATCTGGGCTGTTTGTTCTGCTGGCACTGGATTGGCCAAGGACAGCATGGTTTGCGGACCTGGTGTGGCTCCTGCAAGAACCTTCTCTTCATCTGCCCCCATTTTGGGACCTGTTGCGTCAGGGGTAAATTGTCCTGGTTGACCTGGCTCACTTCTCATTTACAGCTTGGTTCTTGAGAGGAGTTGGCTGACGCATAAGGACTACTTTCCTGCTGGTTTTACCAGCCTGACATATGTGTGTCTCTGGTGTCTCTTTGAGCATTGGTGCAGTGCACAAAAGCTTGTTCCTGAGGCAGCCAAGGTGCCGGCTCTGTTGTCCTTTCTGCAGGACAATCTGTAAAAAGCCTTTTCCCTTAGCTCCTTGAAGGTCCAGGTAGCAGCTTTGTCATGTTTCAGAGATCCGGTAGCTGGAAAGTCTTTAGTCTTGCACCCAGATGTTTTGCATTTTCTTCAAGGGGTTTGGCATCTGCATCCTCTCCTCCGGTCAATTGTCCCTTCCTGGGGTCTCTGTCTAGTGCTCAGGGCCCTGATTTTGGAGCCCTTTGGGCCTTTGAAGCATGCTACTCTGAAGGATTTGACTCTTGAGACTGTTTTCTTGGTCATAATTTGTTTGGCAAGGCAGATTTCTGAGCTGCAGGTTCTGTCTTGCCTGGATCCATATCTGTCTTTTTCATAGGAGGCCATCTGCATTTGGCCTGTGGCTTCCTTTTTACCCAAGGTGATATTTCCCTTTCATGTGAGCCAAGTGGTTTGTCTGCCCTCCTTTTCGAAGGAGTGGGCAATTTTTGAGCTTATTGAATTTGTGTAAACCTAACATTTCATTTGCATCAAGGGTGGAACCTGCTTCAATTGAATTTTTGGATTTCACCGTGTTTAAACATGAAGATCATCTGGTTACCACTCTATATAGAAAACCTGTAGAGAAGAATAACCTCTTAAGGTATCACAGCCATCACCCAGTTGGTCTGAAGAAGGACTTACCCTTTGGATAGTTCCTCCGTCTTCATAGACTGTGTTCTTCAAAGAGTGATTTTTATTGTCGTTCTGTGGATCATTCGGAGTACCCGGTTGATGTGATGCTAAAAGCATACAAGCGGGCCTCTAACATTCTTTTAGTTTAAATTTAAAACACAGAAGAGAGCTTTCTAGTTAAATTTAGAACCCAGCAGAGAGCTTGTAGTTTAAATTTCATAATAAGTTAGAGCCTAGCAGCAGCAAAGAGCTATAATTTAAATCAAATAAGAATATAGCTTACCTCAGCAGCACAGGACAGGGTACTGTGTAGCAGGCCTCTTTTAATAAGTGTTATTTCCCTCCCTCCCCACACCCACCCACCCCTGGGATAATCGTAGCTTTATAGGTACTTACACATCTTAAAAGACAGGAGGCGCTCTCAGGTGAAGCTCGTTACCCAAATCAGTCATACACTAAGGACCTGAGATTAATTAAGCTACAGGTGAACAAGGTATATTAAACGTATTAGGTACAGTTTTATTGGTATAAATATCCATAGCAACCCTTAGTAAGTAAAGAACTTAAAGATCTAAACAAAAACTTTAAACTAAGATGCAGACAGCAGTCCAGCAGTGAGATGGGGGCTTTCCAGTCTTTTGCATTGAGTGTCACATGTATGATTTTCTCCCAGTTGGTGAGAGGTCTTACGTGTGCACTAGGTGCAAGGAGCTCTTTGCTCTCAGAGAACGAGTCCATTCTCTAGAGGCTAGAGAGCAGACTTGGAAAACATAAGAAAGACAGAGAGGTGCATAGACGAGACCTACAGGGATATAGTCTTGAAGTCTCACCTCCAGTCTGGCAGCATCCCTGTTGCCATGGAGGAGAGAGGTCACGTGACAGGAGAGCATCACCCTGGTGTGGCAGGAAGTGATCCTGTAACTAGGACCTGTCCTCCAGGTCTTGTAAAACCCTCTCGCACCGAGGAAGTTTCTCCAGGGCCATGTGGCCATGAGGGAAGGGTTAGGACAGCCATTATAGTTGGTGATTTGATCATTAGGCATGTAGATAGCTGGGTGGCTGGTGGACGTGACGATCGCCTGGTAACATGCCTGCCTGGTGCGAAGGTAGCGGACCTCACGCACCACCTAGATAAGGTCTTAGATAGTGCTGGGGAGGAGTCTGCTGTCTTGGTACATGTCGGTACCAATGACATAGAAAAATGTGGTAGGGAGGTTCTGGAGGCTAAATTTAGGCTTTTAGGTAGGAAATTGAAATCCAGAACTTCCAGGGTAGCGTTCTCCGAAATGCTTCCCGTTCCACGTGCAGGACCCAAAAGGCAGGCAGAACTCCGGAGTCTCAATGCGTGGATGAGACAATGGTGCAGAGATGAGGGGTTTGGATTTGTTAGGAACTGGGGAACATTCTGGGGAAAGGAGGGGCTCTTCCGAAGGGATGGGCTTCACCTTAACCGGGATGGAACCAGGCTGCTGGCATTAACCTTTAAAAATGAGATAGAGCAACTTTTAAACTAGATAATAGGGGAAAGCCGACAGTCGCCCAAGAGCGGATGGTTCGGAAGAATGTATCCTTGAAGGATACTACCAAAAGCAGAGAGGTTCCAAAAAAGAGTAAAGTAGCCCAAATGCCCTCGAATATGGAGCAGACAGAGCTTAAAGATCCCAAATTACCCATGTCTACCAATAGCCAAATTAATATGAATAAAATAAGCCTCTAAAATGCTTGTATGCAAATGCTAGAAGTCTAAAAAATAAGATGGGAGAGTTAGAATATATAGCACTAAATGAGAGGTTAGATATGATTGGAATATCAGAGACACGGTGGAAAGAGGACAACCAGTGGGACACTGTGATACCTGTGTACAAACTATATCGTAATGATAGAGCTGATCAAATTGGTGGAGGGGTTGCTCTCTATGTTAGAGAGGGCATTGAGTCAGAAAGGATTAAAATTTTGCAGGAAACAAAATTTTCTGTAGAATCTCTATGCATTGAAATTCCATGTAAAAAGGGGAAGGCAATGGCAGTGGGGGTGTACTATCGACCGCCTGGCCAGAATGAACAAATGGATGATGAAATGCTCAAAGAAATCAAGGAAGCTAACAAAAGTTACAGCGCAGTAATAATAATGGGTGATTTCAATTACCCCGGTATTGACTGGGTCAGTGTCACAGCAGGACATGCTAGGGAGATAAAGTTCCTAGATGACATAAATGACTGCTTCTTGGAGCAGCTGGTTCATGAACCAACCAGAGGAGAAGCCATATTAGACCTAGTCCTTAGTGGAACACCAGATCTAGTGCAAGAGATAAGGGTGTTGGGGCCACTTGGTAATAGTGATCATAGCATGATCGCCTTTGATTTAATTAGTGGAGGAGGGATAGTAAGGAAATCCACAGTACTACCTTTTAACTTTCAAAAGGGAGACTATGATAAAATGAGGAAAATAGTTAAGAAAAAACTAAAAGGAGCAGTTGCAAAGGTTAAAGACTTACATCAAGCTTGGGTTTTGTTGAAAAATACTATCTTGGAAGCCCAGACCAGCTGTATTCCATGCTTTAAGAAAAGTGGAAGGAAGTCCAAAAAACTGCCAGCATGGTTTAAAGGGGAGGCCAGAGAGGATGTTGTTGCCAAAAAAGCATCTTTCAGGAAATGGAAAAAAAGAGCCAAACGACAAAACCTGGAAACAGCACAAGCCCTGGCAAGTCAAATGCAAGGCACTGATAAAGCAGGCAAAGGGAGAATTTGAGAAGAAGCTTGCTGCGGAAGCAAAAACGCGAAATAAAGATTTTTTCAAGTACATTCGGAGCAAAAAACCTGTGAGAGAGTCAGTTGGTCCATTAGATGATAGAGGAGTTAAAGGTGCACTAAGAGGTGACAAGGCGATAGCGGAGAGACTGAATGAATTCTTTGTTTCGATCTTTACTGAGGAAGATGTAGGGATGTTACCCATGACTGAAGTGGTATTTAAAGGTGTGGAAGAATTGAAGGATATATCGATACATCAGGAAGATGTATTACAACTATTAGATAAACTGAAGAGTAGCAAATCACCTGGGCTGGATGGTATACATCCAAAGGTGTTGAAAGAACTGAAATATGCGATTGCAGACCTGCTATTAGTAATTTGTGAACTATCATTAAAATCATCTCTAATACCTGAAGATTGGAGGATCGCCAATGTAACACCAATTTTTAAAAAGGGTTCCAGGGGTGATCCGGGAAACTACAGACCGGTGAGCCTCACGTCAGTACTGGGAAAAATGGTAGAAACCATCATAAAAAATAAAATTACTCAGCATGTAGATAGTCATGGCCTAATGAGAGACAGCCAACATGGCTTTAGACAAGGAAGATCTTGTCTTACTAATCTGTTATGTTTTTTTGAAAGTGTGAATAAACAGGTGGACAAAGGTGAGCCGGTTGATATAGTGTATCTGGACTTTCAGAAAGCCTTTGACAAGGTCTCTCATCAGAGACTTTTGGCAAAACTAAAGAGTCATGGGTTAGGTAGGAGGCAGTGTACTACTATGGATCAGGAAGTGGTTAAAAGATAGAAAGCAGAGGGTAGGGCTAAATGGCCAATTTTCCCAATGGAGAAAGGTGAATAGTGGTGTACCCCAGGGATCTGTGCTGGGTCCGCTGCTTTTTGACATATTCATAAATGACCTGGAAAGTGGAATAACGAGTGAGGTTATCAAATTTGCAGATGACACAAAACTATTTAAAGTTGTTAAAACCCAAGAGGATTGTAGAAAATTGCAAGAGGATCTTGATAAATTGGAAGACTGGGCATCAAAATGACAGATTAAATTTAATATGGACAAGTGCAAAGTAATGCACCTAGGGAAGAACAACCCAAACTATGGTTACACAATTCAAGGTTCCACATTAGGAACCACCACCCAGGAAAAAGATTTAGGCGTCAGTGTGGATAACATGTTAAAACCCTCGGCCCAGTGTGCAGCAGCAGCCAAGAGAGCAAATAGAATGCTAGGTATCATAAGGAAAGGAATGGAGAATAAAACAAAAGATATTATAATGCCTCTATATGTTCCATGGTGAGACCGCACCTTGAATATTGTGTTCAATTCTGGTCGCTGTATCTTAAAAAGGATATAGCGTTATTAGAAAAGGTTCAGAGAAGAGCCACCAAAATGGTAAAGGGGATGGAAGGAAACTCCTATGAAGAAAGGCTAAAAACGTTAGGGCTCTTTAACCTGGATAAAAGATGGCTGAGGGGAGATATGATAGAAGTGTATAAATTAATGAACGGAGTGGAACGAGTAAACGTAGATCGATTGTTTACCTTATCAGAATATAGAAAGACTAGGGGACATGCAATGGAGCTACAGGGTAAACTATTTAAGACTAATAAAAGAAAATATTTTTTCACTCAACGTGTAATCAAACTCTGGAATTTGTTACCGGAGGATGTTAGTGTAGCAGGGTTTAAAAAAGGTTTGGACAAGTTCCTGGAGGAAAGGTCCATAAACCATTATTAGGAAGGGACCGAGGATATCAATGCTTGACCCAGTACAAGCATTGCAGAACCTGTGTCTCTTGGGGATATTGCTAGGTACGTATGACCTAGATTGGCCACTGTTGGAAACAGGATACTGGGCTTGATGGACCTTGGTCTGACCCAGTATGGCATATCTTATGTTCTTATGTTCTTATTCACAACAGTCCCCGAATGATAAGGCATGTGGGAATTCTTCTGTTTATGGATAGAGCCACAGGAGTGGCTTCTCTTCTCAAAAAGCATTGGCACATTATACAGCTTCACAACTGTTTCCAAAAGGATCTGGTGATCACCTATATGAGGGGCAGAAATATCCGGGATTATGTGGTTCATACTAGTGAAGAACTCACGCCCCATTTGAAGCAACTGTCTATCCCAAAGGTCATTTTGCATGTGATGGTTGACTTTATTGTGAGCAAACTATGAACAGACCTAATTGGACTGATTCATCCACTTCTGTGACCTATTATTCTAGGGACCAGGACTGTACCAAGCCATAAATGAGCCCTGTGTGACTTGCAAATCTGGCGCACCCCCCACCCCGATCCCAGCTTTGCCATTTGCCCCATGCCCAGCATCTCTCTTCCATATCCAGCTGGCTTTCCCCTGCGTTGCCTGCCCTTGCCCAGCTGCCACTGCTTTTCATGTTGCCTTGGTGGCAGCGGCAGTGATGACAGCAGCAGAGCAAATATTCAATTTTAAAAAAAACATGGGTCTTTCCGACTCCGCACTTGCATACAGGTCTGATCCCTCCCTCCTCCGATGTATGCTCGCTTCAGAGGAGGGAGGGACCAGACCAGTCATTCAAACGTGGGTCTTTGCCACTCTGCACTTGAATGACTGGTCTGGCCCCTCCTTCCTCTGACGCGAGCATATGTCAGAGGAGGGAGGGATCAGACCTGCATGCAAACGCAGAGCCGGAAAGACCCACAGAGGTTTTTTTTCAATTGGATATCTGCTACTGCTGATACCATTGCCACTGCCACCACCAAGGCAACAGGAAAAGCGGCTGCGGCAGGGCAAGGGCAGGCAGTGTGGGGGAGAGCCAAGGCTGGCAATTCCAAATGCGCCCCTATTTCTTTGCAACCTGTGCGGCTGCACCGCTCACACGGGGGTAGGTACAGCACTGCTAGGTCTATACTGATTGTACTTCTGACCATGTGGTTTATCTTCTTATTTGCCCTGGTGGCCTTAAATATGTGGGTCAGACTGTATTTCCTGTCAGGATCTGGTTGAGCGAGCACAGGTCCAGGATTTCTAACCAGACTTTATCTACTCCTTTGGTATCTCACTGCGTGCAGTTTGGTCGTAGATTTTCACAGTTCCAATGGTGAGTCATCAATCATGTGCCTCCTGGTTGGTGCGGAAGAGATGTGACCACCTGTCTTCAACAGCACTGGATTTTTACATTGAAGACAGTAGATCCTCCTGGCTTGAACCTTGAACTTGAATGGCATTCTCTCCTCTCAGTATTTGGGACACCTTGACAGCAGCAGTTCTGTTGCTGATTGGTTGGGGTTTGCCCTACAAAGCATAGTGTTTCTGGTGAATAGGCTTCCAGTGTGATATCAGATGCCCTGGTTTAAAAGAGCATTGAAAGTTTTAGTATCTTCTCATCCATTCTGTGCAGCTTGATTGGTATGAAATGGACGACTGAGAATAAACTAATTCTTTTGGGACTTCGAAGTGTTTTCCTGATGCAGAATCTTCAAATGTTATGGTTCAAAACGCAGTGCTGCGTCAAAGAATTTTTTTGAAAAATTATTCAGTCATCACTCAATTCCCGTTGTGTGGTTCAAGGTCTCTGCATCCACCGCTTCTGCCTGCACCAGATAAGTGCATTTTTTCTTTCTTAAGCTTTGCTGTTTACAATTGATTAAAATGGAATGTTTGTAACAAAAGCGCTGATCCTATCACAACAGTATGACAAAAAAAATATTTGCTCTAGTATCCTGTTTTCTTAGGGCTCGATTCTGTCCCGCATGTCCATCCCCTCTATGCATCCGGTCTGAACCGGACGCATAGAGGGGATCGCAATTCTGATCTCATGGGGCACGTCTAGCCCCGCGGGATCAGAATCGTGAACAGTCCTGCACGTGCAGGCTAGGACAGCGAAGAAAAATCCAAGTTATCAATGTCCCTGTTTAATGTACATTTACCAAGTTTAAGTTACAATATAAACCGCTTTGATTGAAATGATAAAGCGGTATAAAAAGAACTGTTAAATAAATAAATAAAAATATTTGTTATAGAACCGACCAGTTCTGGAAGGTTTGCATGCACATTCTACTCAAGCACAAGCATCCTTGTGAGCAGGAGCATAGCTCGGTAGCCCCTTCAGGCATTTGTTGGGCAACAATGTGGGCATCACTTTCCACTTTTGTCAAGTATTACCACTTGGATGTCCATGCCAGGCGGATGTGGCCTTGGCTCAAAGGTTTTGTGAGCTGCTGTGTCTTTTTCCAGCCCAGTGGAGGCATAGCTTTGTTATGTCCCACTTATGTGGGCTGGTCTAGCAGGACGATTTGGAAAGTGGCATTTTACTTACCAGATAATGTACTCTCTTTGAGTCCTGTTAGACCAGTCCAGAACCCGCCACAGAACTGTGTTTGGTCTGTTATTTTACCGCGATACCTTTTGATCTGCTATGATTTACATGGTTGGCCCTGTGGGCTCCTATCCTACTGACAGCCTTCTGTTCAATCTCTCCTGTACATAGTTTCTCTGCTGTTTGATTAATCATTGTTGCCCTTGTTGAGGTTGTATGCAGTTTGCCATGCCTTCCCATATGCTTTGGCATGAATACTGAGTTGCCCCTAGTGGCTCGGGCTGATAGAGACACAGGAGTGATGTCATTGAAACCTGGGCCTTTCATTGGCTCTCTGTCTCCACTATTTGCTGATAAGGGAACACAACCCACTTATCTGGACTAGCCTAGCAAGACTCAAGGAAAGGACATTATCTGGTAAGTAAAATGTCACCTTTTAGAAGGGTTCAATTTTGCATGCGTCTATCCCAATCATGCCCAAGTTGCCTCAGGACATGCCAGTGTAGCTGATGTAAAAATGAAACAAATTTGTTAAATAATTTTTCCACTGTGTACTCTGCTGAAATTTATATTTTCTTATTTATTTATTTGACTATTCTTTTATACCGCTCTTCCACAGGTCAGAGTGGTTTACAATTAAGAATAATTGTGTCTTTACATCAAGCAGGGTGCTATACAACTTGGGCTACTGTAATGTGGAAATAGAAATGGTTTGTGTACAGTTAGGGAGCAAATTAGTTTACTATATACAATATAGAGGATCAAGAATTTAAGTGTTTACATGATAGGTGAAATACAGGTATGGGATGAGATGTGAAATCAACTGTAATTGTATTCGAAGATAACTAGTTTGGATCTTTTGAACTTGGCTCATGTGGCTATGTATTGTCGCCATAATTTTCTATAAACAGGTATGTTTTTAGTTCCTTCCGGAATTTTGATAACCCTGTGTTGTTTCACATTTTGTCTGGTAGTACATTCCATAATCCAGGGGTGTATAAAGAGAAGGCTCTTGCACAAGCAATTGACTACTCTTTGTTTTTCCGTTGGGACTGTTAGCATGTTATATATTGTCTTCCTCATTTCTCATTTGTTCCTTAGTCATTGTACTAGTTTTTTTATTGTGAGTGATCTTGAATGTGATCATTAATGCCTTACATTGAATTCTGCTCTTTATGGGAAGTCAGCACAAGTGCTTTAATACTGTAACGTGCTTGGATCTTGATTTTCCTAGTATAATTCATGCCACAATGTTTTGTGCTATTCGTAGTGATTGTTTAGGTCTTCTTGTTTTGGGTTTGGTTCAGTTCTCTCTGAGGCAATTTCATCTAGTTTTCATTCCAGAACAAAGTGAGGATTGTTGGACCATTCCAATTTGTTACTGAAAAAGGGGGAAGTTAATACTGTATGTTGTTGCTTCTAATCTCTGTGAATAACCTGTGGACTTTGCTCTCGTAGCACAGTTCTGTTCCATAATATACAAATTTCACTGATAAGCACAATTTCATTTCTTTCATTTCTTGAGTTTACGTAAAATTCTGGGGATTTTCTATTCCCCTGACCTCCCTCCATCTTTCTCTGTTCCCCCTTCCCTTTCCCATTCCGCCTGTGTCACAGATTGTTAAGCTTTTTTTGACTTCTGACCAGGTAAGATGTGTTAATTGGCTTTCCTGTTCCTTGAGCATAAGGAACACTAGAAATGGAGTTCTTTTCCTCCATCCTGCCTCAGCCTGTTTGTGTTGGGTTTTGGTTGAAGGGTCTAGGAATACACTGGCATTGTTTGTAGGAGATATGTATTATGGTATGGTTTTCTTCTTCTGTGCTATTGTTCTACGTGTTAAGAAAAAAACACACTATATAATCACTGAATATCCCCCAACAATGTATACTTTAAACAAAGTTCCAGTTTTTGTAGGGACCAGCCAGCACAGAGCTTGCAGAAAACCTTTTCTTCCTTGTCTACTCCCTTGTGGGATAGCTATGTTAAATCCAGATATATGTCCACCCCAGTTGATGGTGACTCTAAAGAATCGCTAACATGTATTTTTCCACAATCTGGAGAACAGATAAGTGAATTTATAATTTCTCATGTGGGAGGGGGGGAGACAAAGCTCCCAGTTAAACACTAGCCAATAGCCTTGCCTGCACTCTAGCCCATCCCCAGTAAATCTAGTTATTAAGGCAGATGTGAGAGTACAGATGTGATGACACAAACAGTTATACCATTTTTGAGTGGGATGAAAAGATGTGCACTTCCTTTAGGAAAAGGGGATTCAAACTGCAAGATCAAAGCAGTGAAATTCTGGAAAGACTTGTGGGGAGAGCAAAAGATGAGGAAACCAGTCAGAAATATCCATATGGCGATCCTGAGTCCATATTTGATTTACACAAACAAAATTTGGGGGACGTCATATCAACAACCACCCCCTTTACAGATTTTTACCAAGTTTTATCTAAGATTGGAAAGTGCCTATTTGATTACCAGGTAAGGTTAAACAAGGCAATGGAACTTGATGAGTGTTTACATCAGCAGGGAAGGAGACTTGAAGACCCAAATCATGAAGTTACAACGGTGGTTGTGTGAAATTGCCTTGATCAGAAGCCTGCAAGGTCATTTAGGTGCAGGCCCTAGAAAAATGGACTAAAGAGGAGGTTCAGGAAATGCTTAATTCCTTTCAAAAAGAACAGAAAGCCCTTTGCCTGAGAAAAAGGAACAATGAACTGTAGGTTCTGAGATTGGTGGCCCTAAAGTCATGAAAGTGACCTCAGCAAAGCAGCAAGAGGGAGAGGGGGGCACAGACAAGCACGACTACCAATCTAGATTCAGATCCTCCACCCAGTGTGCAGTGGCGGCAAAGAGAGCAAATAGAATGCTAGGTATCATAAGGAAAGGAATTGAAAATAAAACAAAGGATATTATAATGCCTCTGTATCGTTCCATGATGTGATGACACCTTGTATATTGTGTGCAATTCTGGTCACCGTATCTTAAAAAGGATATAGCGTTATTAGAAAAGGTACAGAGAAGAGCCACCAAAATGGTAAAGGGGATGGAAGGATGCTCCTATGAAGAGAGGCTAAAAAAGGGTAGGACTCTTCAACCTGGAAAAGAGACAGCTGAGGGGAGATATGATAGAGGTCTATAAATTAATGAATGGAGTGGAACGGGTAAACGTAGATCGATTATTTACGTCATCAGAATATAAAAAGACTAGGGGACATGCAATGAAGCTACAGGGTAACCTATTTAAGACTAATAAGAGAAAATATTTTTTCACTCAACGTGTAATCAAACTCTGGAATTTGTTACCGGAGAATATAGTAAAAGCTGTTAGTGTAGCTGGGTTTAAAAAAGGTTTGGACAAGTTCCTGGAGGAAAGGTCCATAAACCATTATTAAGAAGGGACCCAGGATGTTACTGCTTGACCCAATACAAGCATTGAGGAACCTGTGTCTTTTGGGGAGACTGCTAAGTATGTATGACCTAGATTGGCCACTGTTGGAAACAGGATACTGGGCTTGATGGACCTTGGTCTGACCCAGTATGGCATATCTTATGTTCTTATGTTCTTAGATAAGTTTGCAAAGATTTTAGATATGCTGGGGAAAATACTCAGAACCTCTGAGCAAGGACAAGGGAATGTGAATACCCAGTGGAAGCCAAAAAGGCATTGTAATGGCAAAGGAGGAACAGGTGACCTGGGTCCTGTTTGATGTGCAGTCATCATACAAATGCCTATTGCAAGACGTAATGGTTGTGTTATGGATGTTTCCAGTCAGGGCATGAATGTTGGCACTGCCCGTGTATTTCGCCTGCCTCGCTTATAAGTTAAAAACAGCAGGGAAACGAATAGGCCTGAATGGGGAGTGGGGTAGTGTGGGCAGAACTGAAGAAACTCCTGCCATGGGCAATGGTGATTTTCAGTCTATTTACAACTCCTTTAGAGAGATGTTGCCAGAACCAGATGACGCTGTTATCCAGCAAACACAGAAACTGAGTAGAAGTGACAGCTTTTTACATGCAAAGGTGTCTTTGAGAGCTCTGCTGGATACTGGATCTATGACATGCAGAGTGAATGAGGCAACTAAGCAGCTGCTACTGGATAGAGGAGCAGTGACCACGAGTGATGCCTACCGGACTAATATTGTTATAGTGGACTGTGGTGGTCATCAAACACATTCAAACCAGTTTATGACCTAGAGTTTAAGGTATACAGCAGCAAGGTTGTTGTACCCACTATGGCTCTACCAGGACAAGATGATGATATGATTACTGGAACTAATGTCATTACTACTACTACTACCACCATTTGTATAGCACTACAAGGCATACAAAGTGCTGTGCGCACACATGTAAGAGACAGTCCCTGCTCAACAGAACGCAGAATCGTTTTGTTCAATACAAGAAGAAATGCATTTCTATTTTTATTTCTCTAGTACTTCCAAAAATGTAGAATTTGACTTCTTGGGGTACCCTGTCCAATTATTATCTTTCTATTTCTAATTTGTGGTCCTTTCTTTCATATTTGGTGAGGGTCTGTCTGTGATTTATATGTATGACTGAGGAGTGGCATTCTCTTAGCGTGCTACTTCTGTGTAGAGATCTCTAGCAGTCCCACTTGTTCAGTTTTCCCAGCAAGAAAGATATTAGTGTTCTTGGCGCACACACACACATAAGATGTATTGGTTTAATATTTGTAATACTGCCTTTTCATAGGTAAGATTGGTGCGGGGAAGTTTTTCCAAATGGGTTAGTTTTGCCCATACTGTACCATGACCGTCATGAACCCAGGGTATGTGGAGTATGATCTCAGTCTGTCAAATTTACTGCTAATGATTGGCGTAGTACTTGTATCATGCTGAAGAGAGCTTCCTTCTGGAGTTCATAAGATGTAACATGTATGTTTAGTTTGTCAAGATGTGCTGGGAAATTCTTCTTTATCGAGCCTGTGGCTTCCAGTACAATGGAAAATATTTCTGTATCTTTCTACCACATTTTCTTGGTCTCTGACTGCATTTCTTTGTACAAGTCCAAACAAGAAGCACACACACTCACAGGAGAAACAGAGACCAAAAGAGCGAGGTGGGATACACCAAATATATTTATTGAAGTAGATGCTAAGAGCAAGGAGACCCAACAAGGCTGCATTTCGGCATAGCCTTCATCAGGGTTTCTAAGAACATATAAGAAACAACATGAAATTCATAATAAATAAATAAAAAGTTTAAAAGCATATACATTAAATATTTATTTATTTATTTGGTTACATTTTTATACCGCTCCTTCCGGTGATCAGAAGCGGTTTCCATTATAACAGTTAACTCGACAATAATAGTTACATATAAGAAGGTTTATAACTATGTACATAATGGGATGGTGAGGAAATCCTCAAACTATATACAAGGCGATTCAGAACAGATTCATTGTAATATTTAACAATTTACAATGTTATACAGATTGGAATCGTTGAACTATTTACAGAATATTTACATTTACACTCATCATGTATGGAACTAGCTGGAGAATGGCAGTGTGAAGTTTTCAGAATGGGCTGTGGGGTGAGTGGATTGTTAAAGTTGTGTGAGCTAGTGCTAGATAGAATTGTAACATTCTCAGAATAGGTGCATTTTTAAGTTTTTCCGGAAGGACTGGAGATCCTTGTTAGCTCTTACTGTGTCTGGGAGCATGTTCCATTGTATGGGGGCTATGTATGTGAATGTTCTGTTGCTCGTGGTTGTTTTGACATTTTGTATAGTGTGTGGTACACGTAGTGTGTTTTGGTTGATAGTTCTTCTGTTCCTATTATGAGGTTGTAGGTTAATGAGAGTGGAGAGGTATGAAGGGGCTAAGTTGTGAATTAATTTGAATGTTGTCATTATTATCTTACACCTTATGCGAGCTTGAATGGGAAGCCAGTGTAGTTCCATTAGAATGGGTGTAATGTGTTCCGAGATCCGCACTTTCATTAAGATTCATGCTGTGACGTTTTGGGCCATTTGTAGTATGTTGAGCGTTTATTTAGGTAGACCCTGTAGTATTCCGTTGCAGTAGTCCAAGTGGGGAGTTATGAGCGCCTGAACTATTGTAAACTACATAAAGTATACATAGAAACGTGGAATCCAACTAAAAGAGTTTGTTCAAAATAAGAACAAATTAAAACCAAACCATTCATTTAAAAATTATATACCAATTAAAATGATAAATGCCAGTAGATTGAAAATACAATTAAAGTGCAGTCAGGGCTTCAAGTAGAGGTTAAAAAGGACAAACATAAAACATTCGATGCCAATGTCTATAAATAATAATATAAAGGTAGTATACTTACAAAGATATTAAGGAGGCATCTGTATCACAAATACATTCAACAATTTAATAAAGGATATAAGACCAAACTATCAAACTGAAACATATAAAAACAATTATTCTCTTAAGAAGTATAACGAATTTACATTATGGACCCAGAAAACTTAATAGAATTATTGTATAACAGAAGGCACATGTGAAATTAAAGCTTAAAATCGGAAGACACAAATATAGTACTTAAAAATAGGAAGACTCATGTTTTGGCATATAAATAAAGCCAAAACTCAAATCTCAGGCTGTAAAATTCTCAGTGGAAACAGATCATATAGCCATTATAAGGAGGGACAAACATATGGATAAGGAGAAAAATAATAAATAGTGCAATCTAACTAACTTAAGGACCTAATACTATTTTAAAATGTATATGGGTGGGAGCATACTCATATAACCCATTTAACCCATAAAACCTTAAAACTTGTCAAATTCATATATCTAATTGGGTACTGAAAATATGTCCCAAGGAGACAACAACTGGATTTTACCAAAATTTTACCTCATATTACAAGGGACAGAGCAAATCATCCATCCTTGGGAGAAAACAGAGCTGCAGTGAGAGCTGGTGTTTAAAAAATGTTTTGTGCTAAAGAGAGAAGGCTACCATAGAGACATAGGGGGGTCATTCTGAGCAACGAATAGTGGGGATGGATGTCCATTCCCGCTATTCATGTCCTTTCCCGACTTTTGCGTGTTGTACGGGGAAGGTAGACGGGGGCGGGAAAGGGGCGGATCAGGGGCGGTGTTAGGGCAGGCAGTGGGTGGTCGCTGGTGCAGACATAAAGGGCCAATTCTAATGTCGGCCCTGTACGTCTGGGGCCGGTGACTTGAACGGGGAAGTTATTCCACCTCCAAGGTGGAATAACTTCCCCGATGTGGCAGGATCGGTGGGCCCGGGGCTGGGAAGGGGCGGCAGGGGGCAGAGGGCATTCCCTGTAGCCCGACCCTGGACTGGGAGTCCAGATCAGCAGGCTGGGCTGTGGGGAAAGCAATTTGGAGGCTGGCGGCCGGGGATCATGGCTTTTAAATGGAGTCGCGGTGCATGGCAACCAGACGCCATGGTGCCGCGGCTCCATTTAAAAGCCCTGACTGAGTTAGTCAGGCAAGGCTGTACATGCAGGCCGTGCTGAATCGTGGTCCCATCCTGAACGTACAGGCCTATTTGCAATTCTGATCATGCGAGGCTAGACATGCCCCACGGGATCGGAATTGCGATTCCCTCTAGATGTCCGGTTCCGGCCGGGCGCACAGAAGTCTTCTACGTCCGGGATGGAATCGGGCCTATAGTAAACAAACACCATTCTCAACAGGAGGGTTAAATTATTCAGATTTAAAACAAACTAATAAACCATAGTAAAGGTAATTGTTTTTAAAGAACTTATAAACAAAAAACTGCATTTATATTTATTTATTTTATTTATTTAACAGTCGCTTATATACCGCTACCTTCCACAGATCAGGTGCGGTTTACAATGAACGAGTAATAAACAGAAAAACAGGTCTGTTTTACATAAAACATTGGTAAACTAAGTACAAGTTTTGCTATTACATTGAACATGGTAGAACTATGTATAGGAAATCAAACGTTAAATGAACATTCTGAAACTATTTACATACAACTATTTACAGGTCATTTATAGCACTACCAAAGTGGAAGACTAAAATAATGCATAAATTAAGAACATAAGAACATAAGATATGCCATACTGGGTCAGACCAAGGTCCATCAAGCCCAGTATCCTGTTTCCAACAGTGGCCAATCTAGGTCATACGTACTGTGATGAGGAGAGTATGGCTGAGTCCATAGAATTGGAAGAAAATCAGACATTTACCTTTAAAGAAAGAGACAGGCAAGGAATCAGTAGCTCTCAAACTGCAGGCAGAGAAAAAAAACACGCAGCTACTGAGGTCAGGTCACACCCAAGCTCTGCTAATCCAAGGGCAGGCTTGGAAATTAATGAGGGACACCTGGGTGAAGGGGAGTGCACGGTAGTTCAGAGACATCTTATAAACCCAGGGAAACATTGGAAGACAGAGAGAACAGCCACGGAGAGAACAGCCACAGGGAGAACAGCCAGAGAGAGGGCAACAGGAACAGGAATACCAGGACAAGGCAGTACATGCAGCAGCACCCTGGAAAGGGAGAAACAGGGAAGCAGCACACTGGAAGGAAGGATAGAGGAACCCAGCACTCGAGAGAGCTGACCAGGGAGAACACTGAAGAATTCAGTGGGGAGAGAAGCACCAGAGAAAGGCCCAGAGAGTTCACCGTGGAGGAGAACAGTGGAGACGTCCGGGGGAATCTCAGAGGTGAAAGCCCTAGTCAGAAGGAAAGCCAGGATTGTAGGGAAACTACAATTGGTTTTAAAATTAGGAGAGCTGTGCCAGAGAGAAGTGCTGACAAGGGTCAGGCTGCAGTGCCAACCGTTCCTGAACCAGCTAAAGAGCTGCAACTTCCAAAAAGGTGCGTGAATAAAAGGGTAGCCAAAAGTGCCGTAAGCCAGTTGGAGGCATTGTGTCATTTGATGCAAGAAAAGAATCTCCACGTTCCTGGTGGAAACCCTGTGCATAGGGAAAAGCCTTGGTGGAGAAAGGTTCTGGAACTTTTAGAGAATATTAAGCCTGAAGTTTTTCATGCTGGCTTAAAGCCAGATTTACCGGACACAGGTTCTGAGGAAATGCAGATAGACTATTATGAATCTGATGAGGGGTCTGAAGATTCAGTAATGGATTGTTCTCTGTGCCAGAAGGCAGAATAAAAAGTTCTTGGATAAAAGAAGGGAAAAGCCTATAATCTGAATGTCCTAGAAGGCAGTGTGAAAACAGGGAGAAATGTGTTTAGCCAGGAATGCTAAAGAACCCTGTTGCTGAAGAGAGGATATTTCTTTTGGGTTTGAAGAGAAGAGAAACCTTGCTTGATTGCTGAATGATTTGAAAAAACAGTGACACATGGTAAAAAGCTACAAAAAGCAGTTTCATTGTTTGGTTTGGTATAAATGCCTATGAATTCTTGTTTGGAGAAAGAATCCTGTTTGTTTTGCGTTGAGCCTTAATGCTCTTTAGAAAAAGAAATAAATTCCTGTGTTTTGCCTTGTAAACCCTCTGTCTCCACACTACTTGTTTTTTTCTAAACAACACAACTACAAATCCCAGCAGCCCGGGCGCTGGATGAGGATAAAAACTCTTTAATTAAAGGACTAACAAGTGCAGCCCTAGGCGTTTAGGCTGTTGCCTGGGCCAGGGGCCTCCACAGTACCTAGCAGTTTCCCCAAAAGACACAGGTTCCACAATGCTTGTATTGGGTCAAGCATTGATATCATGGATCCCTTCTTAATAATAGTTTATGGACCTTTCCTCCAGGAACTTCTCCAAACCTTTTTTAAACCCAGCTACACTAACAGCCTTTATTACATACTCCGGTAACAAATTTCCAGCTTTGATTACACGTTGAGTGAAAAAAATATTTTCTTTTATTAGTCTTAAATAGGTTACCCTGTAGCTTCATTGCATGTCCCCCTAGTCTTTTTATATTCTGATAATGTAAACAATCGATCTACGTTTACCCGTTCCACTCAGTTCATTAATTTATAGACTTCTATCATATCTCCCCTCAGCTGTCTCTTTTCCAGGTTAAAGAGCCCTAACCTTTATAGCCTTTCTTCATAGGGGTATCCTTCCATCCACTTTACCCTTTTGGTGGCTCTTCTCTGAACCTTTTCTAATAACGCTATATCCTTTTTAAGATATGGCGACCAGAATTGCACACAATATTCAAGGTGCGGTCTCACCATGGAACGATATAGAGGCATTATAATATCCTTTGTTTTATTTTCCATTCCTTTCCTTATGATACCTGGCATTCTATTTGCTCTTTTGGCCACCGCTGCACACTGGGCCGAGGGTTTTAACATGTTATCCACAATGACGCCTAAATCTTTTTCCTGGTTGGTGGTTCCTAATGTGGAACCTTGCATCGTGTACATATATTTATGTATTGTGACTAAAGGAAAATAAAAACTTTGCATTTTAAAACAAAATTGTGTAAAGAACAGAAATAAGAACCATTCTTAAAAATACTGCCCTCATATAACATTGATAAGACTATGGCATTGTACACAGCAAAGGGACAGTAAAAACTAGGGAAACCTCATTCTTTTCAGCCATCAGTAAAAAATAATGCATCCCGTTCATTTTTAAACCAAATTGTATGATTACCAGCAGGTTTGGGAACCATTGTTAAAAGTACTGCCCTCCTCTTTTTCTCTCTTTCCCCCCTTTCCCCCCCCCCCCCCCCCCCCCCCCCCCCCCAGTTTGTTGCTAGGTTTGCAATCTTTTTTACCGATGCTTGGAAAAGATGGGCTTCTCCAGATTTTATTGTCACTTTGTTGTCTAGAGTGGCCTTTTCTCATTTACATTATATGAGGACAGTACTTTTAACTGTTTAGACTATATCGCAATGATAGGATAGATCAAATTGGTGGAGGGGTTGTGCTCTTTGTCAAAGAGGGCATTGAGTCACACAGGATTAAAGTTTTACAGGAAACAAAATACACTATAGAATCTCTATGGATAGAAATCCCATGTAAAAAGGGGAAGGCAATGGCAGTGGTGGTGTACTACCGACCGTCTGGCCAGAATGAACAGATGGATGATGAAATGCTAAAAGAAATCAGCGTGGTTAATACAAGTTACAACACTGTAATAATGGGTGATTTCAATTACCCCCGTATCAATTGGGTTAATGTCACAGCAGGATATGCTACAGTGATAAGATTTCTAGATGAAATAAATGCTTCTTAGAACAGCTGGTTCATGAACCGACAAGAAAGGAAGATATTTTGGACTCAGTCCACAGGATCTGGTGCAAGAGATAAGGGTGTTGGGGCCTTTCGGCAATAGTGATCATAGCATGATCGCTTTTGATTTAATAAATGGAAGAAGGAAATCCACAGTACTACCTTTTAACTTTCAAAAGGGAGACTATGATAAACTGAGGAAAATAGTTAAGAAAAAACTAAAAGGAATAGCTGCAAAGGTTCAAGCCCATGTTCCCTGTAAAATAGTTATCTCCAAGTTATAATGCCCTGTTCAATGTAATTTTAGTTTGTTCAATGTAAACCGCACTGATGCAGAATAGCGCGGTATATAAGAGAATGTAAATAAATAAATAAATAAAATTTACATCAAGCATGGGTGTTGTTTAAAAATACTATCTTGGAAAGCCCAGACCAGCTATATTCCACACTTTAAGAAAAGTAGAAGGAAGGCCAAAAAACTGCAAGAATGGTTTAAAGGCAAGGTCAGAGAGGCTGTTTCAGCCAAAAAAGCATCTTTCAGGAAATGGAAAAAGGAGCCAAATGACAAAAACGGGAAACAACATAAGCACTGGCAAGTTAAGGCAGGCAAAGAAAGAATTTGAAAAAAAACTTGCCATGGAAGCAAAAAAACATAATAAAAACTTTTTCAAGTACATTCATAGCATAAAACCTGTGAGAGAGTCATTTGGACCATTAGATGATAGAGGTGTAAAAGGGGCACTAAGAGAGGACAAGGCCATAACAGAGAGCTTGAATGAATTCTTTGCTTTAGTCTTTACTGAAGTAGATGTACGGAAGTTATCCATGCCTGAAATAGTAAGAATTGAAAGAAATATTGATAAACCTGGAAGATGTATTACAAGTATTTCATAAACTGAAGAGTAGTAAATCACCTGGAACGGATGGTATACATCCAAGAATGTTGAAAGAACTGAAAGATAAGATTGCAGACCTACTATTAGTAATCTGTGAATTATCTTTAAAATCACCTGTAGTACCTGAAGATTGGAGAATTGGCCATTTAGCCCTACTCTCTACTTTCTATCTTTTAACCAGTTCCTGAGCCACAATACTACACTGCCTCCAATCCCATGACTTTTTAATTTCACCAAGAGTCTCTCATGAGGGACCTTGTCAAAGGCTTTCTGAAAATTCAGGTACACTGTATCAACTGGCTTACCTTTGTCTACCTGTTTATTCACACCTTTAAAAAAATATAACAGATTAGTAGGGCAAGACTTTATTTGGCTAAATCCATGTTGGCTTTCGCCCATTAAACTATGACTATCTACATATTCAGTAATTTCATTCTTTATAATGGTTTCTACCATTTTGCCCGGTACCAATGTCAGGCTCACCAGTCTGTAGTTTCCTGGATCCTCCCTGTAACTCTCTTTAAAAATTAGTGTTACATTTACCATTTTCTCAATGGAAAAAGGTGAATAGTGGAGTACCCCAGGGATCTGTGCTGGGCCCGCTGCTTTTTAACATCTTCATAAATGATCTGGAAATGAGAATAATGAGTGAGGTGATCACATTTGCAGATGACACAAAATTATTCAAAGTTGTTAAAACACAAGAGGATTTTGAAAAATTTGCAAGAGGACCTCAATAAATTGGTTTAAATGGCAGATGCAATTTAATGTGGACAAGTGCAAAGTTATGCACCTAGGAAAGAACAACCAAAACTACAGTTACATGGTGCAAGGTTCCATATTAGAAACCACCACCTAGGAAAAAGATTTAGGTGTGATTGTGGTTAATATGTTGAAACTCTCTGCCTAGTGTGGAGTGGCGGCCAAGAAAGCAAATAGAATTCTAGGAATCATAAGGAAAAGAATGGAGAATAAAACCAAGGATGTTAGAATGCCTCTATCATTCCATGGCGTGCACCTTGAATTTTGTGTACAATTCTGGTCGTCATATCATAAAAAGGATATAGCGGAATTAGAAAAAGTACAGAGAAGAGCCATCAAAATGGTTAAGGGGATGGTTAAGGGGATGGAAGGCTACCCTATCAGGAAAGGCTTAAAAGGTTAGGGCTTTTCAACTTGGAAAAGAGAAGGTTGAGGGGAGATATGATAGAGGTCTACTAATTAATGAACTGAATGGAACGGGTAAATGTAGATCAGATGTTTACTCCTTCAAAAGTAGAAAGACTAGGGGACATGCAATGAAACTACAATGTAATTCATTTAAGACCAATAAGCGAAAATATATTTTCACTCAATGCATAATCAAACTCTGGAATTTGTTACCAGAGCATGTAGTAAAAGCTGTTAGTGTAGCTGGGTTTAAAAAAGGGTTGGACAAGTTCCTGGAGGTAAGCATGCCATTATCAAAGAGGACCCGTGAAATCCACTGCTTGCCCTTGAACAAGCATTGTTGAACTTGTGTGCTATTTTGGGAACCTGCCAGGTATTTGTGACCTGGATTGGCGATTGTTGGAAACAGTATACTGGGCTTGATGGACCTTGGTCTGACCCAGTATGGCATTTCTTATGTTCTAGCACAGTCACAAACCACACTAATTAGCCAACATCATGCAGTGCCTCTACTCAGGTCAACAGCTGTGTCTGTAAAGGAGATGTTGTGTGCTATGGCAGAAAGCATGTAAATCAACTATCATATTGCTTGGATGCATGTGTGTGTGTGTTAGTGTGCGACTCTAAAGCAGATGCTGACATGTACTTTGCTTCCCTCAACCTGCCATAGCTCAACATCAATGATATCCAATGTAGTCACACCAGGTCTTTCCCATTGCTAGCTGTAATGTTACCATGCCTCCACTACAAGATGCTGCATCTGCAAAAGTGTCAGTCCTGTCCATTGCAAGTACACACAGCTCATATGCAGGTGTGCTACTACAGTGACACGTTAAGTGCCCCATCCATCAAAGGCTGAGAGTTCAAGCTCTGCCACTGGCCATATAAATTGTCTGTTAAGTGAACAGATGTGCCCTCATCTCTTTGATTGGAAACACAACCTGTTCCCTATGTGTACTGTCACATGAGACAAGGAACACTGCATGTGCTGCCAACCCCTCTAATGCAACTTCCATGATCCAGGAAGGAGAATATGTAAACATGAACTTGAATGCTGATGAAGAGAAGTAAGTAGCAAACATACATAGCCCCCTCCCCCCCCCCTCCCAGTGCTCAGTCAGAGTGAGAATGGCCTCTCAGCACAAACTGATATGAGCCCTCAGGCCATGCTCCTATCACATCACATTAAGATGACTCAGCCTTTTACCTAACCTCTGACTCATGTACATTCTATGCAAACTGTTCTGCTTTAGGAAATACCCAGAATCCTCTGCTCTCATTTGTGAACCCTTTTTGTTTGAAATTGGGAACAGTTAATGTAATGAATTCAGCACTGGAAAGTGGCCCAGAGACAGGCTGTGAGTGCATTTTGGCCCACAGTGGCCAATGTCTGTCACATACTAGAAGACTGTGTCCCCCAACATGGCATCCTGTGGCAGGCATTGCAGAGACCAACATGACATCCCGTGGCACATTCCTCCTACTAGAATTGTGCACACACCATTCAGAGATCAGTGTCCCACTGTCACAATCAGGCAAACTGATGCATTTTGTCTCTATAAATATAACGTGGGTTGTGTTTTTGTAGTCATATGTAATGTACTGCTAAATATTGTGTTCTATGATCAGTAAACAGTGTTGAGATAGTGTATACTGTGTGCAGATGTGCCTGAGACAGACATGCCTGGATGTGCATGCTGTGCACGGAACAAAGTGCCCCCCAGATCGCACTCTGTGACTCCACAAGAGCAGAATGCTCACCAACTAAGTGAATGAATTGGATATTCACAGAGGCCAGCCCTCTACTTTGAACTTAGCTCCCAATAGTCTGCAGCTGCACCAAGGGGGCTGACAGTGCTGCCACGGATACAGCTATTATGGCAGTTGGCATTAATCATGCCTCTCACTTGTGCAGACAGAGGTGAGGGTTGCTGCACACACACATGTGATGGAGCTCTCCCTGGTGAGACTGTGTCCCCCCAGCTCGCTCCATACAAACCAGCAGGCAATATAGGAGCTGTACAGCAGTGTTATGTGAGGAGGTAAGTGGAGGGGCAGGCTGTGGAGATGGGGCTTGAGGATGGTGTAACTAGGCATGCATTTGAGGCTCATAGCTTTGGGGACAACATGTATACAGGCATAGGTAGCCAGCCAGTGACTCCCACAGGTTGCAACTACTAACCTTCTGCCCATAAATGGTGTCTCACACAATCTATGGAGTTGCAGAATAGCTGACCGTGCAGCATGTTGTATACACAGCTATAAAGCCTGTGAATCACATGCATGCACAGTGCATTGCTGCAACTCACAGTCCTCTGGACACACACACACACACACACATGATCCCACTGTCCAAAAGAGGTGTAAGTAGTCATTCTTACTTGTCCCTTTAGGCCTCCTCTAATGCTTGGATGTTTTTATAGCCCACTCTATCTGTGTGGGTGCTTGTAGCCTGTGAGGGTATACAGCCAGTGTTGCTGCAGTTTCTCACTATCCCAAGACCCGGTGAGAGTGAGGACGTAGCAAAGTCATGTGCTATGGAGGTAAGGGAAGATCCCATGCTTCTTCTTCTGAATGGACATTATCAATGTCCACACACTGAGCAAGCACTATTAGCAAGCTCTGCTAATCCAGTCAGTGTTTGTGCAGCTTCTCATTGTAAGGACTCAGGCTGGAGGAGACGTGGAGGGTTGCACATGCTGATACGGCCCTGGAAATGTATGATAAAGTTAGCACACATAGACATATCATTCCTGATCCACAGGCTGGTCTCAAACCCATGACTCTTCTCTCTTATGCACAGTAGCCATGTGCTTAGAGCCAAAGAGCAGCCATGGGAAAAACCTGGGAGGAGTGGCCTAGTGGTTAGGACAAGGTACTTCAGGCCGGAGGGCCGGGGGTTCAAGTCCCACCTGGGGACAGCAATCTCAGCCCGGAGGGACTGGGATTTCTAGTCCTGTAGGCACTCCTTGTGGTCTTGGGCAAGCCACTTAACCCTCCATTGCCCATGTTCCCTGTAAGTATTAGCGTATGTGTCTCATATCCCCTTGTGTTAAATGTATCCCCCAATTGACCGCTTTGACCCGGTGAAAAGTGGGATATAAATACAGCTAAATAAATAAATCCATGTGTATATATATGTGGTCATTGTCAGGATACATGAGGGCATGAACTTGGGAATGCCTTTGTCTGTGTAGCTCTGTGCCATACTTGTCTGACAAGGTTTGTTAGGCCGGGGTGGGAGAGGGACATCTTGTTAGGTGTGTATATCAGACTGCATTGGTATGCTGCTGGTACAACCCACATTCATATCTTACATATGGAATCTGTCCTGCCAGAAGGCCAGGACATGATACATGAACACACACATGCAAGATTCCTAGCAGAGTGACCAACCTAACCATTTAAAGGTGTGAACTTGTGGCCCAGTCCTGGAATGGTCTCATGTTTGGCAGACCACACCAAGCAGTTTGTACTCCCATGTGGCTCAGATAGATTGGCACTTTAGTGAGCTCTTACTCATGAAAGGGTCACCAGTTCACACTCAGGACCTAGTCATCATTTGGCAACTGAGAGAGCAAATGTGGGTATTTTTTTGTTATCCTATTGTGTAGTTTTCCTGCCTCACTGCCATATTTTTCCCCCCACATGCACATATCCACTCAATATGTGCATGTGAGCGGCATCCTGATCCAACCCTCCCCTGTCAGAGTGCTGTGACACTGCTGATTACTGCAGGATGTAGAGTCATGGGTCGACACAGCCAACTTGTCCACCACTTTGGGACTGATGATGTAACCAGGACACACCACATGCACATTCACGTCATGAGAACCATAGCGGTTGGCAGACACCATTTCCCAGTCTCTGGGTGTTATAGGGGCCACATGTGTACTGTGTATGTTGTTGTTGTTAAGTGCCATCGAGTCGGAGTCGACTCATGGCGACCCTCTGGATAGCTATCCTAAATTGTGTTCGGTCTTCAGTCAGGCGGCTCATTGTTGACAGACTGGTACCCGTAGCTGCTGTTATTGTATCGATCCATCTCATTGCTAGCCTTCCTCTTTTGCGTTGACCTTCTATCTTGCCAAGCATAATGTCTTTCTCTAATGATCTCTCTCTTCGCATGATGTGTCCAAAGTATGAAAGTCGAAGTCTTGTCATCTGAGCTTCTAAAGAAAGCTTAGGTTTGATCTCCTCTAGTACCGACTGGTTTGTTCTTCGGGCAGTCCATGGTATACACAGTATTCGCCGCCAGCACCATAATTCAAAGGCATCAATTTTCTTCCTATCTTTTTCACTGTCCAGCTTTCACATCCATATGATGTTATTGAAAATACCATGGCTTGAACAAGTCGAATCTTTGTATGGAGAGAGACATCTCTGCTCTTGAGAATCTTATCTAGGTCTTTCATAGCCATTCTGCCAAGAGCAATGCGTTGTCTGATTTCTTGACTGCTTGTTGTTTCTTTATTGATAGTTGATCCAAGTAGGTTAAAGTTGTTCACAATTTCAATTTCTTCTCCTTCAACGATGAACCTGTTGATTATGCCAGTTGTCATGATCTTTGTCTTCTTTACATTAAAGTGCAGGCCCATTTTGAGACTATGTTCTTTGATTGTGAGAAGCAAATGTTTCAGATCATCTTCACTTTCAGCCAGTAATGTGGGATCATCAGCATAGCGAAGGTTGTTGGTGAGTCTTCGGCAGCTGCCTAGAGTCCACATCCGCAATGTCCAGTGCAACTCTGCTGTGACAAAGGTGGCACACATACATGCTGCCGCTGTCACAAAGGAGTTGTGCCACTGCCACCACCACCATGCAGCCATGTTAGCATTGTGTGGGGGTGGCGGCAATGACTTCTGCCTGGTGCAGAAGAAACCTTAGTCCCAGCCCTGTGTGTCAGGTGCAACGCTGTTGTGCCTACTGTCAGGAACATGTCACTGGCAGGTAAGGCACAGGCCATGGTGATTCCTGTCATCTGTGTGGTAGCGAAGCTTAAGGCAGCAGCACGAGGCTTAAGGCAGCAGTATGCGGCTAGTCACAGCCTTAAAGCAGTGACTAGCCGCATGATTGCCACTGCTTTAAGGCTGCCCGCAGCACTGAAGTGGTGGCTGTGCAATGCTTGCAGGGAGGGAGAGATGGGCTGGCATGCCTCCATCTTGATCGGTGGACCTAGGCACCTGCCTAGTTTGCCTAGTGGATGGGCTGGCTCTGGGTACTTGAGCCCTGAGCAGCTGAGTTAGGGCTCAAGTACCCAGAGCTGTTGCTGTTGCTTCCTTTCCAATGTGTGCCCGTGGAGTTGTAGTATTATGTTACTGCAGGTTTGCTATGGACTCATGACTGGTCTGTTTTCAGGGTTTTATAATACTTCCTCATTTATATAGTAGTTGGCGCTGGAGGGAAGTCATGTAGAATTCTGGTAGCCTCTCTCTAACCACACTGCATATGTAAATAATATTCACTCATTCTATTATTCAGTTATTGTTGGGACAAAAATGACAAAGGCAGATGGCACTTATAGACTGACCAATTTATTGAGGTATGAGCTTTAATAAATTGGTTAGCCTATAAGGTGTCATGTGCCTATTTCAGTTTTGCTACTCCAGACTAACACACCTAGCCCCTTGAAAATTTTCATCATGTTGGTACAAAAGAGAGGCTTGAGGAGGGCTCCATTAGAATCCACCTGGATGGGGGGAGTCGCAGCAAAGTAATCAATTGCACAAGACAGCAAAAAATGTAGCACCAGCCCTGCCCATTCAACAAATAGCAAACCTAAATGTGAAAAGGACAGAGAACAATTTCTGACCTTGTTATCAGCTGTTTTTGCTGTATTGATCTAACTACTACATCCTGTTCTTATATGACGTGGGGTATTTATTTATTTTATTTAACTGGTTTTGTATACCATTTTTCTACAAGGCAAAATGGTTTACATAGAACAAATAAGAGAACAATTTACATTGAACAATTGAAAACGTGTACAAGCAACTTTAAACTTCTTTAAACATATATAACTTTAAACATATATAACTAAAAAATTGTAAACAGCATTTAACGTGGGGGGGGGAAGGATACCTGGATGGGGTAACTTGGAGCCTTTATCAGTGTAGATGTGGTGAGGGGTGGGGGAAATGGAAGTGGTGTATTTGAGGTTGGGAGGGAGGGGAGGGGGCGGAGGACGTAGGGTGTTTGACATAGGGAGTGAGAGGAGGGGGGCTGAGCAAACTTAGGAGGTTGGAGAGGGAGTAATGGGAGTGATGTGAGAAGGAGGAGGATACTCTTGCTGGGGGTTTGATGAAGTGAAGGCACCATAGTGTTCTTCGAAGAGGAGCATCTTGAGGTGCTTTTTGAATAGGGTGTGGGACTGGAGGCATCGCATTGTGGGGGGTAGTTGGTTCCACATGGTGGTGAGTACAGCCCTCAGCTGAAGCACATACGGGTATACCTAGGAGGGCAAATTTGATTCGGTAAGAGGAGGCCAGCATCCACATGTCAAGATTCCACAATTCCACAAAATCAGGCCAGTGGGCAAGAATAGTATCAGGTAGAATCTCTCATTTGTTCTTAATCTAGTGAGCATTGAAAAACATTAAGTGCACACCACCTCACTTCCCTTATGTACATCTATCCTAGGAAAATCTAAGTTAAAATTAATATTCACCAAGCACCACTCCCCCTCCTCCCTTGTTGAGACCCCCAACCCTTCCTCCTACTCTTAATCTCCCTATGACTCCCCCTTTCCCACCATGAGAATCAGCTCCTTCCCATAAGCTAATGAAACACTAAAACACACAATGCCATTGCAAACCAAGCCAAACTCACTTCACCCTAACCAACCTAACCTATGAAAACCAGTATACTAAACACACAAACACTCCGAATCTAGCAGTTACCTACCAAAAACTCCAAGACCTCCATAACCCACCTTGACAAAATTAACACAGAATACAACAATAGAACAAACTAGCCACCATAAACAAAAAAGGAAACATCAGACAATAAAACAAGAAGGGCGCTCCCTGAGCCCTCAAGTACACAAAGGGGCACACAAAGGTATTTGAGGCCGATGTCTTAACTAGTAGTGGGAGAGTAATGTTATTAATCCGTACAGAAACAGCAAGACCATCAAGAATGGTCAACATTGACATCGTTACTGACTTTAAAAGGTCCTATTCTGTAGTGCAGGAGTAGCCTAGTGGTTAGAACAACTGCCTAGTACCCAGAAGATCAAGGGTTCAATCCCCACTGCCACTCCTTGTGACTTTGAGCAAGTCACTTTACCCTCCATTGCCTTGGAAGAAAAGGCTGGCAATCTACTTCCAGTGATACATTGTCAAGAAAACCCAGAGGTAGCTGGGTCACTATGAGTCAACACTGACTTGATGGCAATAAAAAATCTGTAGTATCTTGGTGAGCTGAACACAAATATAACATTAAAAAAAATTTATTGGCTCTCGTTTTGAAGATATTGCATGTAGTTCATTTTTGACATTTCACTGTGTAAATTTATCCAGTAGGACATCAACAACATCCCAGATAAGCCTTGAATGATGTAATATTGCATCACATTGCATAATACCAGCATGCACACATCATCCAGAGTTGATTGCATCATTTTCTGATGCAATGCAATACTACTGCCAGACGGTTGCTGAAGCTGTGTACTATACGCAGTCGGAAAGGAAAGTAATCTGGTACTCTGTTCCGATATTGAAAGCCTCATGAATGCCTTAAAAATCACTCATGACCCTCAAGACTGGAGACTATTTATAGACTTTTCGAAACTGAGTCTGAAGGCTGTGCTTTTGAACAATGGAAAACGTCTCCCATCTATTCCAGTAGCGCATGCCGTCCACATGAAAGAGACATTTGATAACTTAAAGCATCTACTGACTTCCATTAATTATAACAAGTACAGCTGGCAACTCTGTGGTGACTTGAAGGTAGTTGCCCTTTTAATGGGACTGCAGCAGGGATATATAAAATACATGTGTTTCTTATCTGAGTGGGTTAGCTGAGCAAGGGATTGGCACTACTTGCGGAAGGAATGGAATCGCAGACAAAATGTAACAGTTGGAGAGAAGAATATCCAGCACCCAGCTCTGGTTGAGGCTCACAAAATCCTGCTACCACCCCTTCACATCAAACTAGGTTTGATGAAAAACTTCGTGAAAGCCATGGACCGCACTTCACCAGCTTTCTGCATGAAAAATTCCCTCGACTCAGTGAAGCAGAGATTAAAGAGGGAGTTTTTGTGGGTCCTCAGATTCGAGAGCTCTTCAAAGATGACCGGTTCAACAACTTGCTGCAGGGTGATGCAAAACAAGCATGGAATGCTTTTCGCCTAGTGTCAACAAACTTTCTTGGGAATGTTAGGGCAGAAAACTACAAGGAACTAGTAGAAGACATGCTGATGCAGTATCAGAAACTTGGCTGCAATATGTCTCTAAAGATCCATTTCCTTGATTCCCATCTCGATTTCTTTCCTGACAACTGTGGTATGGTTAGTGATGAATAGGGCGAACGTTTTCACCAGGATATCGCAATGATGGAGCAAAGATACCAGGGAAAATGGTCCACTACAATGCTGGCTGACTACTGCTGGACACTCCCCAGAGAAGCTCCCGAACAGCTGTACAAGAGACAGGCGAAAAAATCTAAGAAGTAGTCTATGACTTGTTTTTTTACAGGTATTAACCGAAGGCCTATTATATAATTACTATTGATATGCATTTCGTGATGTAAACATTAATTCTTGTAGATTACAAGAAAACTAGAGCCAACTTTACAATTTCACTGTCATATTCGTGTTCAGCATATAAAAACTGATAAGAAATGACTATTATTATTTCAGTAACATGACTTTTGTAAAACTTTGTTGACCAGTGGAATCAATGCGCAGTGCAAAGTAAGCAGGCACTGTTTGAAACTCAGCAGGCTGGTATTTCACATTTCAGAATGAGAATAAAATGCCTGATTTTACTGCTGCTATGTTGTTTCTTTGAGTTACTGGCATTTTGGTGAGTAGAAGATACAAAAGCTGGAAGTAGTTTTACGTTTGTTCTCCTTCACTGGTAAAACTTGCAGTAGGAATACAAAATAATTGCAGCATAAGCATTGACTCTATTTTGCTTCACTGAGCTGGGCTGGCCCCAGACTTGAGCCAGGTGTTGGTGCCTTTTAGGCAAACCTTAAGGCTTATGCCCCCCACCCTGGCTGTCAGACTCCATTGTTTAGCTTTGAATGCCCTGTTATATGCCTCCTCCCAGAAGCTTCTGCCCTAAGCGACCATCTGGTTTGCTTAATGGTTGACCAATAAGCTGTGGCTTATTCAGAATTACTCATTCTGGACAATGCCCACAAATTTGTGAGGATAATTGTCAGTAGCAAATGAATATATATACAGTATATATATATACTCAATAATTCCAGGGGGGTAATTGCTATATCCCTCTTTTCCCAAGCTTCTATTGGTCTATCTGGCAAATGAATCACATGAGATAAAGGAACCAACGCTATGTTTGTATATAAATTAGACTTTATTGCTGAGAGAAAAATAATGCAGATATAAAATTAATTCGTTTTCTGAGGTAGCAAGTTATGTAGCCCTATGATTGCAATTACTAAGAGAATAAATCACTGTTTTAGCAACCAACGTCATTGATTCGCCTAGCACTCAGACATAAGAAAAATTAGCTTTCTGGCTAGGCTAGGCCTACCCCCGAGAGAATTCAGACCAGTACCTTAACTTTTGCCAAGAAGTCATCTCCGGAGCAGCACAAAGTCCAAAGAATGGCAGTGGTCCAACGCAGGCTATAGCCAGTCCGGGCAAGCCATGTGATAGCACAGAGCTTCATGTCTGTGGGAGAGATTCATTCCTTCCCGAGGTTAGTCCTTGTCCTTGCACACTATCTGACTTTCCACTCTGAGACAGGCAGGCAGTAGGGTTAGATGCTGCAGAGAACAAACTGTCAGTGTCAGGGAGCTAAGTTAAAGTTCCCAAAAAGTGTTCAAAATTCAAATGTCAAAAGTGTCTCTCCAAGAGTATGTCCCATCCCTCTATGTCCCGCGTATAATTCTTTGCCCTGACTTCCTCATCACAGCATGGTCTCATATTCTGTATATCATCTTCAGCGAATCATGTAATAGTTGTCAGGTATTCCTTCTCCAAACAAAGGTTCATGCTGGTATGCAGGTTCATACATTGTTGCAAATGCTAGAACCAGTAGGATGAGAACGGGCCTGAGCAGCAAGTTCTCTTGCATGTAGTCATAAACAATAACTCTGCTATGTGATATATAACTTTGCAGAATTGCTTGATTTGCAGATTTGAAGCTGAGAACATAGCAGAAAATGAATACATCTCATCAGTTCAGGCTTTGGTTCAGAACAGGCCCCATCTTGTAACAGGAAGCCATGTTGCATGGTTCAGGCTTTAGTTCAGAACAGGCCCCAGGCACCAGCCCTATAGGCCGAGCCCTGTCACTGAAGAATTCATCCTGTCTTATCCAAAAAACATTTCAATAAAGTTCCCACATTGAGTGCTATCTCCAGGAACAAGCAGGAATAAGTCCTCACATATGGGTACGTCGGTACCGACGTAGCCTGCGCGGGAAAGCTCCCCAGCTTCCCAGAAGGAAGCTTTTGGGGCCTCCCACTGCACATGCGCGCTGCCTTCCCGCCTTCCTGACCAGCTCTCCTCAGTTTCTCTTTTTCCGCGGAGCCAGAAGGTCGTGTTCCTGTCACCGCTGAAGAAATTATTGTTTTAGTTTGTTTCTTTAGACCGCGTACCTGCCTTCCCCATACCGAAACCAGTACCGCCGGTCTCTCTTTTCTTTTCTTTTAAAAAAAAAAAAAAAATCTTTATCTTGCACAACTTGGTGACTTCGGTTAGGCCTCAGGCTCAGGCCTACACAAATTCTCCTCATGGAGAAACCAGCCCCTGGTTTTAAGAAGTGTACCAAGTGTAGTGCTGTTATTTCTGTCACAGACACCCATGAATGGTGTCTTAAATGTTTGGGACCTGACCACTCCATTCCGGACTGCCCATCCTGCTCCCAGATGTCTAAACATGGTTTGCAGAACCGGGCCAACAAATTCCATGTGCTGTTTGCTTCAGATAATCCAGCATCACAGTCATCCAGGTCTTCCTCTCCGGATGGATCTCAGGTATCCAAACCTTCTTCGGGCAGGTCCTCAAAGAGCAAATCTCCTTCAAAGCATCGAGAGGCTCTCAATTTTGAATCTGAGGACCATGCCCCAGCCAAACAACCCCGGCGGGAAGCTCTGACTTCCAAAGCACCATCTATGGGGTTACAGGTTGACATCGATGGCATGGCCTCGACTGATCACCTGTTAGACTGCTCTGGGGTACCGGTCCATACCGGTACCGACATCCAGGCAGCAGTGGCGTCTATGAGCAATACTGTTCAGACCATGCAGCAGGCCATGCTGGCTTTTATTAATGCTGCGACGCCCTCGGTACCGCGTTCAGCGGTACCGGGTCCGGTTCCGGTATCGTCTCCCATACCGGAACCGAGACCATCGACTTCCAAACGCAGATCGGTTCCGCATGCCGGATCCGGGTTTTCACCCGATACCGATCCCATACCCGGTACGCCCGATGTCGATACCGATCGGTATGCGTATCGTGCGTTGGAAGCAAATAGAGAATACTCTGATTCTTCTGAGGATTTTGACTCCTCTGAGGACTCTGATGAGCTGTCTCTAGTTCTTCAGGAAGACCCCTCTTCCCCAAAGAGGAGAATGTCTCCACCAGAGGATTTGTCCTTTCAAGACTTCATTATAGAGCTAGCTAAAGGACTTTCTATTACCACATCCTCTGAAAAAGAACCTAGGTCAAAGAAATTGGATACTTTAGGATACCCTAAGGTTCCTAAAGAGGCAGTCACCCTGCCTATCCATGAAATCCTTCAAGAACACTTGATGGACTTATGGGAGACTCCTCTAACGTTGTCTCCTTACTCTCGTAGGTTGGACACCATGTACCGTGTCCCTCCTTCTCCTGGATTTCAAAAGACTCAGCTGCCTCACCATTCCATTGTGGTGAAGTCTGCGCTGAAAAAGATTAAGAGCACCAAAAGGCACTCTTCTACCCCTCCAGGGTGAGAATGTAAGACCCTAGACTCTTTTGGCAGGACATTTTTCCAGGCTAGTATGCTTATAGCCAGGATTAATTCTTACAGTCTGTATATGGGCATGTTTCTCAGGGAACTTGCCCTAAAGATACGGCATTTTGCCTCCTTTATCCCTGAGGATAGAAAGGAGGAGTTCATTTCTCTGGTGAAACAGCTTCTAGATGTTTCTAAGTTCTCCAACAGAGCAGCCTTTGATTCCTTTGAAGGTGCCGGTAGAGCTTCGGGCATTGCCATTGCAGCCCGACGACTTGCTTGGCTCCAGGCCTCTGACCTAGAACCCTGGGTCCTGGATGGCTTACGGAATCTGCCCTGTACAGGTGAGAACTTATTTGGTAAAGACTGGCTAATTAAAGCCACTCAAATGGACGCAGAAAATGCTACATTGGATAGACTTTCTAAGTCTACCTCTACTCCTGCCAAGAAAAAGTCTTTCAAGAGGCCTTACTACAAGAAGGCCAGATTTTCCACAAATACTGGCCAACAATCTTCTCAGCCTCGCTTTGCTGCTAAACGTCAGCAACCTAAACAGGCAAGGTCAAAGCCTGCAGCGTCTGCCACTCCTCAGCAGACTCAACCCCCTCAGGGGTTTTGACTTGCCCCTAGAGAACTTAACATTTCTGGCTCTAGAACAACCAGAGCCCCTCACCATTCCCGGAAGGTTAGCTCACTTTGCTCCCAGATGGGAGCAAATTACATCAGAGCAATGGACCCTCTCTATCATCAGAGAGGGCTACAAACTTCATTTTTCCAACCTTCCTCCATATACCATGGTGAGGCATTTCAATTCTCCCCCATCTCTCCTGGACCTGTTGGATCAGGAAGTCTCTTCTCTCCTTGCCCACGGGGCAATAGAAGAGGTTCCTCTTCTTCAACAAGGGACAGGATTCTACTCTCCTTATTTTCTCATACCAAAGAAGACAGGGGAATTCAGACCTATCCTAGATCTGAGAGAATTGAACACATTTCTGTACAAGGAGAAATTCAAAATGCTTTCTCTAGGCATTCTCCTTCCATACCTTCAGAGTCAGGATTGGCTTTGTTCTCTAGATCTCAAGGATGCGTACTCACATATACTCATCCACCCATTCCACAGAAAATATCTAAGATTTCTGTTTCAGGGAAAACATTTCCAGTACAGAGTACTTCCCTTCGGTCTAGCCTCTGCTCCAAGAGTGTTCACCAAATGCATGGCAGTTGTTGCCGCATTTCTAAGAGGTCTGGGAATTTTTGTATTCCCATATCTGGACGACTGGCTCATCCGAGCTCCATCTCAGTCAGAGGCCCAGATTTCCCTGGACCGCACAAGGCACCATCTGCAGTATCTGGGACTGGTGGTAAACCTTCCCAACTTACCCCTACTCAGTCTCTGGAATTCATAGGGGCCCAGTTGGACACCACCACTGCAAGGGCCTACCTACCTCAAGTCCGGGGCCAACGTCTGGTGTGCTTGGCCTCCCAAGCTCAGTCCAGCAGTCACTTGACAGCCAGAGAAATGCTGCGACTTCTGGGCCACATGGCCTCCACGGTACACGTGGTGCCCTACGCTCGTCTTCATATGAGAGCAGCTCAATGGACCTTGGCCACCCAGTGGACTCAAGCATCAGGAGCGCTCTCCGACCAAATACTCACCTCAAAGCGTCTGTTTTGGTCCCTCCAATGGTGGATGTCCACCAAGAATCTGTTGTTGGGGGCCCCCTTCCAACCTTTGTTGCCCCAAGCAACCCTCACAACAGATGCCTCCCAAACAGGGTGGGGAGCCCATCTACAATCCCTCTCCACTCAGGGTACTTGGTCTCCACAGGAGACCACCCTTCACATCAACCACCTGGAACTGCGAGCAATCTTCTTTGCCCTCAAAGTCTTCCATACCCTCCTTGTCAACCTGACCGTCCTAGTTCAGACAGACAATCAGGTGGCCATGTTCTACGTAAACAAACAAGGAGGGACAGGCTCTCTGTCGCTGTGCAACGAAGCTCTCAGATTATGGGCCTTCGCCAGAGAGCATCAAATTCATCTTCTGGCAGTATATCTTCCAGGGGTTCAAAACTCTCGGGCAGACAGACTCAGTCGAGTTCTGCTTCCACACGAATGGTCCCTACATATGGACCAGATAGGCAGAATCTTTCAGGAATGGGGAACCCCGGACATAGACCTCTTTGCAAGTCCGTGGAATGCCAAACTTCCCCGGTTCTGTTCCAGGACTCCGTGTCAGGGAGCTCAGGCCAACGACGCCTTTCTCCTGCATTGGGGTCAGGAATTCCTATATGCCTTTCCACCCATTCCTTTGATTCCCAAGACTCTGTTCAAACTCCAGAGGGATCACGGATCGATGATCCTCATAGCTCCACGCTGGCCACGCCAAGTGTGGTTCCCTCTACTTCTGCATCTCTCCCAGGGACCCTCCCTGGACCTGGGAGCTGCGCCAGACCTTCTCTCTCAGGAGGAAGGGACTTTGTGGCACCCAAACCCCAAGTCCCTACACCTCAGAGCTTGGTTACTGAAGGCCTAAGCCTTCATGACTTCAATCTTTCTCAACCAGTGAAAGATATCCTTCATGCCTCTAGGAAACCCTCCACGAGGCGTTCCTATGCTTTCAAATGGAAACGCTTTTCCATTTGGTGTGCTCAACAGGGTCTTGACCCTCTAGCACTTCCTTTGAATTCTCTAATAGACTATCTCCTGCATCTTTCTAATGCAGGCCTTAAGACGAATTCAGTGAGAGTCCATTTGAGTGCTATTGCAGCATCCTTAAAACCTATAAATGGACAACCTGTCTCCTCTCATCCGCTTGTTGCAAGATTCATGAGAGGCCTGACTCTAACTAAGCCTCCCATCCGACCTCCTCCGGTAGCATGGGACTTGAACCTAGTTCTGGGTCAGCTTATGAAGCCACCTTTTGAACCGTTGGTTTCTACCTCCTTGGAATTTCTTTCCTGGAAGGTCCTTTTCCTTATTGCAGTCACTTCGGCTCGCCGCATCAGTGAACTACAAGCCTTGGTGGCTCATCCACCTTATACCAGGTTTCATCATGATAAGGTGGTCCTTAGGACGAATCCCCACTTTATGCCCAAAGTGGTCTCGCCTTTTCATCTTAATCAGGAGGTATATCTACCTGTCTTTTTTCCAGCTCCTCATGCATCCAGTGCAGAGAGGAACCTTCATACTTTAGATTGTAAAAGAGCTCTTGCCTTTTACCTCAACAGGACTCAGCCACATCGAAAGTCTTCCCAGCTTTTCGTGGCTTTTGATCCTTCTCATTTGGGACTTCCAGTCTCCAAATGTACACTTTCCAATTGGATTGCTCAGTGTATTTCCTTTGCTTACCAGAGTAAAAATATTCCTCTGGAAGGCCATGTCACAGCTCACAATGTGAGAGCCATGGCCACTTCTATGGCTCATCTTCACTCTGTATCCATTGATCAGATCTGTCGAGCCGCCACCTGGGCCTCGGTTCATACCTTCACAGCCCATTACTGTTTGGACAAGGACTCCCGCCGGGATGCCTTGTTTGGTCAGGCTGTCCTCAAACACCTGTTCCATACTTGAACAACTCCTGCCCACCTTCCCAGAATGGATGCCTGAGATCCATACGAAGATGGCGAACCCTTGGAACGGGATCTCCCAGGCATCTTAGCTAGAGAGTCCCCATATGTGAGGACTTATTCCTGCTTGTTCCTGGAGATAGCACAGTTACTTACCTGTAACAGGTGATCTCTGGGAACAGCAGGAATTAGTCCTCACAACCCACCCACCTCCCCTAGGAGTTGTATCCTCTATCTATCTTCCTTTCCTCTCTCTATTGTCTCAGCTATAAACTCGAACTGAGGAGAGCTGGTCAGGAAGGCGGGAAGGCAGCGCGCATGTGCAGTGGGAGGCCCCAAAAGCTTCCTTCTGGGAAGCTGGGGAGCTTTCCCGCGCAGGCTCCGTCGGTACCGACGTACCCATATGTGAGGACTAATTCCTGCTGTTCCCAGAGATCACCTGTTACAGGTAAGTAACTGTGCTTTATCTGTTCATTAGAGAGGTAACTTTCAGAAAGTGTGACTATGTAAATTCTATTTGTACATGTTTTCCCAGACAGCCAACCGGCCGGTTTTCAGCCAGCCTGGCTGTTTTATATATGGCCAGGCCGGCTGCCGGTAGAGCATTAAAACCGGCACTTGAAAAGCTGGGGTTTTTTTGTGACTGGTGGATGGAACTGCCATCATAGGCCAGGTTTCTGTTCTTCCATCCCATGAGGAGCTGCTATTCTGCCAGGCTAAGTCAGCCGAATGAGACAACAGAGGGAGGGACCAGGGAGTAATAGAGGGAGCTTCCAGCACGAGGTTTTTCATCTAGTGGAAAGAGAGCAAGCAAGTCACAGCCAGAGCCAGAGCCAGCCAAGTGATGATGAGTGAGTCTGAAGAGATAGCAGACTTCCCAGGGTCTTAAAAAAATGTTGCTGCTGTGCTGCACTGGCTGCGCCTGGAAGTGGGCCCAAAAACATAACTGGTTATAACAGACTTTACAGCTGCCTGCCTCGCCTCCCAGGACCCCGACCGATGCGATCACAACCCCCACCCCCTCCCAGCCACTCATATAACCACCATGGTCCACCGACCACCCTGAAATTAGAAGGAGGGAGGGAGCCCGGCCAATTAATCTGATGGCGATGATCATGTAGCCCAAGCCTGACTGACCTAATTGCCCTCTGTGTCTACTGCTCACATCATGCGGGGAGCCAAGGACCCATTTCCCACACAGGGCTGCTGCTGTATGGGGGGTAAGCGTTGTCATCGCTAGATGCAGTGGAGAGAGGGCTGAGCCTGTATGACACTGAAGAAAAAGATTTGAGATTTAAATTATTTTCATTTCTTTTTTCTTTTATGATGTTAAGTAACCCTGTTGATAATATTTGTATGTTTCCCCTCCCCTCCTCCTCCTTCCATCCTTCTCCCTCCATTTGACTTTTAGGTATTTTACATTGCTTCCCTAAAAAGTCTCTTTTGAGAACTATTTTTGTCACTTTGTACCAGCTTTTATGGATATATTTATTTTGTTTATAGACTGCTATTTTTTTATTATATTAGCTCATTTCCACCTCTGTGTAATGAGTAATGGTTATATGCATTTATTTCATAGGTGATGATTAACCCAACAACAGTTTGCACTGACATTAGACATTTCCAAACTATTAGACTGGTATAAAAGGTTTTTGTTGTGTTTTTATTTTTTATTGCATAATTTTTGCTTAAATGTTTTCTCTTGTGGGATACCCTATCCAATGCTTTTGACATTTGTATGTACAGTCAAACCTCGGTTTTCGTATGCCCCAGTTTTCGTTAGCTTCGGTTTTCGATGATTTTTTTAATTGCTATGTTGTCTCGGTTCTCGTACGTCCGCTCGGTTTTCGTAGAATTTGAAATGGTCCGGTGACGTCATCGGGCTCCACGGCGGGGCTGTAGAAGAGCTCCATTACAAAGCCTTGTGCTTCCCTAGCAGCGATCGGGCAGCGGAGCAATGAAGGGGCCGCAGAAACCAACGGAGGATTCATAAATTGAAGATTGTGGCAGCGGAGAGGGAAACCGCGTGATAGTGCAGATGACAAGGCAACGGAGTGCTGGGGAGAGCGTCGGAGAACAAACGTGCACCAGGAGCCATGTAAGAGAACCGGCGGGGAGCGGGACTGCCTAGCAGACAGCCTTGTGAATAGGCGAAGTGAGTCGGGGGACTGCTGCGGGGAGTAGCGAGAGCAAGAACAAGGCAGGAAGATCGGAGGGGAAAAAAGGAGCAGTGAAACCCGAGTGGCATCCAGCAGCGAAGGGGAAGAAAGAGAAAGCTCATACCAGGAAGTAGCAGGAAACCACCCTCGGCACAGAATAAGGTACTGTAGGTTAAGCAAAAATAATTTAAAAAAAGAAGAAATATAAAAACATCTGGTACCAGTTAGCCAGCTCAAAGCCCTGTGGGATCCAGCCTTAAAGCAGCCACTACCCAAAGGAATACAACCTAACCTATTCTCTATAAAATGTATTTTTTGTGAATATTTTTGGGTGTCTGGAACGGATTAATTGGATTTACATTATTTCTTATGGGAAATATTGCTTCGGTTTTCATACGTTTCGGTTTTAGTCAGACTTTTTTGAACAGATTAATCATGAAAACCGAGGTTTGACTGTATTTATATTTATGCAATGTGTGCCTTTGAGTCAGTCCTGACTCCTGGTGATCCAGAAGCTCCTGGGTTTTCCTGGCAGTATCACTGGAAGTAGATTGCCAGGCCTTTCTTCTGAGGCAATGGAGGGTTAAGTGACTTGCCCAAGGCCACAAGGAGTGCTAGTGGGAAGTAAACCCTGGTTGCTTAGTTACCAAGCCAGTGTTCTAACCACTAGGCTACTCCTCCACTCCATTTATATTTATATATGTTTTTAATTATATTTTTCTGCCACAGGGATACCATAATCTAGAAACTTTTAGCCAGTGCAATTTGTAAAATAGGGGAGACATTGCCATGTATCGAGAAGTGCCACAAATAAGGCGAGTGGCCGTGTTTTGGCACATCTATAGTGATCAATCTGAAGTTGAGAACAATTCAAAAATAGTAAATTACCATAATCCAGATCTGATAATATAAATCATTGAAACACAAGTTGAAAATGTTCATGGGAAAGGTAACCTCATAATCTACGTAATTGGTGTCGTTTATAGAAAACCTTTGAAACAATGGAGTTGACATAAGGTTGAAATGTCAGATCCACATCTATCAAGACCCCTAGAATTTTTAAGACAGGAGTTATCTCCAAAGCAATTGTGCCAACGCACACAATAATTCCATTTGTTATTGTTAAAACATATCACCTTTGTTTTTACAATATTTACTTGTAATCACAACGATTTCACCCAATCCTCCAATTTTACCATTGCAGCATGGTAAGAAACACATAATTGAAGAGCAGGAGACTATGTGGATCAGGATCCAAAAGCGGCCTCGAAGAGGTGAGGAGGTTCAATAGTCTGGACAGGAGGTGACGAGTAGATAAGTGTCTTTGTTCAAAAAGGAAGGGGTAAATTTTGCTGATGTTATAGAGCAGCGATGGCGAACCTATGGCACGCGTGCCAGCTGTGGCACGCGAAGGCCTTGCAGCTGGCACGCGGGTAGGTCCGCAAAAAAGAAAAAGCTGGCTCTGGCTGCTGCCGCGGACGCGGCAGCGGCAGAGTGCAGTGTCCCGCGGGGCCCCCTCCGCCCGCTAAGCCCCTCTGCAAGGGCTTTCAGATTCGCGAGGGAGAGCGTCTCCCTCGCGTCTCTGTTAAGCCCGCAGGGGCTAATGGGAAATTTCCCATCAGCCCCTTTAGACGTGAGGGACTGATGGGAAATTTCCCATTAGCCCCTGCGGGCTTAACAGAGACGCGAGGGAGAAGCTCTCCCTCGCGAATCTGAAAGCCCTTGCAGAGGGGCTTAGCGGGCGGAGGGGGCCCCGCGGGACATTGCATTCTGCTGCTGCCGCAGCAGCGGCAGCAGCCAAAGCCAGCTTTTTTTTTTTTTTTAATATGCCATGGGGGGGGGTTAGGACTGCTAATGGGCTAGGGGGGGGGGGTGTAGGACTGCTAATGGGCTGGGGGGGGTGTAGGACTGCTAATGGGCTAGGGGGGGGGTAGCGGGTAGGACTGCTAATGGGCTGGGGGGGTAGGACTGCTAATGGGCTAGGGGGGGTAGGACTGCTAATGGGCTGTGGGCTGATGGGGCCTGTCTGGACAGGGGGTGAGGGGGGGAAAGGACTGGTAAGGGGCTTGGGGGGGGTTAAGTCTGCGAATGGGCTTTGGGCTGATGGGGGCTGTCTGGAAATGGGGTGATGCGGGTTAGGACTGATAATGGGCTATGGGGGGGGCTAGGACAGGAAATGGGCTGATGGGGAGGGGTTAGGACTGGATGGGCTGTGGGCTGTTGGGGGGGTTAGGACTAGTAATGGGCTATGGGGGGGTTAAGACTGGTAATGGGCTGTGGGCTGATGGGGGCTGTCTGGAAATGAGGTGATGGGGGGTTAGAACTGCTAATGGGCTATGGGGGGGCTAGGACAGGAAATGGACTGATGGGGAGGAGTTAGGACTTGAGGTGGGCTGATGTGGTTAGGACTGGTAATGGGCTGTGGGCTGATGGGGGGGGTTAGGACTGGCAATGGGCTGTGGGGGGCTGACTGGAAATGGGCTGATGGGGTTAAGACTGGAAGTGGGCTGATGGGTTAGGACTGGTAATGGGCTATGGGGGGGTTAGGACTGATAATGGGCTATGGGCGGGTTAAGACTGGTAATGGGCTTTGGGCTGATGGGGGATGTCTGGAAATGGGGTGATGGGGGGTTAGGACTGGTAATGGGTTATAGGGGGGCTTAAACTGAAAATGGGGTGATGGGGGGTTAGGACTGGTAATGGGTTATAGGGGGGGCTTAAACTGAAAATGGGGTGATGGGGGTTTAGGACTGGAAGTGGGTTGATGGGGGGCTAGGACTGGTAATGGGTTGGGGGGTTGCTATGACTGGAAATGGGCTGAGTGGAAGGGGAGGCTTGAACTGCAAATAGCTGATGGGGAGGGAGCTTGGAATGGAAATGGGCTGTGAGGGAAGGGAACTAGGACTGAAAATGGGCTGATGGAGCAGCTAGGATAGGACTGGAAATGGGCTGTTGGGGGAGCTAAGATTGGAACTGGGCTGTGGTGGGGGCTTGAATTGAAATGGACTCATGGAGGGGCTAGAACTGGAAGTAGGCTCATGGGGGGGGGCTTGGACTGGAATTGGACTGAGTGGAGGGGAGCTATGATTTGACATGGGCTGATGATGGGGCTAGGAAATGACTAGAAATGGGCTGATGGGGGGCTAGGATTGGAAATGAGCTGATGAAGGGACTCAGACTGAAAATGGATGGGGGAGCTAGGACTGGAAATGGGTTGATGGGGGGCTAGGACTGGAAATGGGCTGATGCAGGGACTAGAAAGGAATGGATGCTGGGTGAGACTGGAACTAGAAGGGAGCTGATGTTGGGGGAGGATTAGAATGGGATGGGGCTGGGAGAGTAAAATGGAGAGGGGAAAAATATTTTGTGTGGGAGGAATGAAAAATCTACAATTGGCCGGGTATTGGGAGAGTAAGTGGGGATTGATGATGGAGCGGTAAAATTTGTGTGGATGAAATAGGAATGAGGAAAGAGCAAAAGGAGAAAGATTAGTATGTTAAAGCAGATGTAGAGAGAGAGAATGGAAAAAAAGACTAGAAGAGAGAAGAAAGAACAAATGGACAGCAGACGATGGAGAGTTAGCAGAAAACATGAAGAAACCAGAAGAAAGTGGCTGGAGCAATTGCAACTGAAAAAAAATGCACAAAAGGTAGAAATATCTCTTTATTTTGAATTTATTAACTGGAATATGAAACCTCTGGGAAATGTGCATCATTAACGTCTGTGCTCTGTTTGGTACAAGAGGAAATTAATTTATAGTTTTATTTCTACAGTGTTGTACATTCCAAGTTTGGCTTTTGGGGTTCCCAGTTTAATTATTGCCTTCCTGTTTCTAAATTGTGATTCCTTGTTTGGTGATGGTCTATGTTCTGCATGTGTAACTGAGCTGAGGTTTAATTGATGTGCTGGCACTTTGAGGAAATTCTTTGGTTTTGTGCCGCAGTTTGGGCACTCGGGCTCAAAAAGGTTAGCCATCACTGTTATAGAGAAAGGAATGACAGGTTTTAGCTATCAGTTGGATGTGTGTGGAAAAGGAGAGGAAGGAGTCAAAGATGACCCAAAGGTTGCAAGCTGAGGAAACAGGAAGTATTATCCACAGAGCTAGAGAAAAGAGGAAGGGGGGAATTGGGTTTAGGAGGAAAATAAGAAGCTCGGTTTTGGCCATGTTGAATTTCAAACGGAAGTGGGACATCCAGGCATCAATGTCCGATAGGCAGGCTGAGATCTGGCCCTGGATACCAGAGAAATTTTAGGTGTAGAAAGATAGATCTAATAGTCAAAACCATGGGAGGAGTTGAGTGTACCAAGGGACTGGGTAAAGAAAGAGAACGGTTTAACACATAAACCAGGCAATACTCCAAAACAACAGAATGTTGTTGATGATGGTATATAACAGTTTAAATAAAGATAAAACACTGTTCTAGAGGGATTCCAAGGGCAGTTAGTAAAACATTTTTCTTTACACATTTACTACTTCAGTCACAAAAGATGGCTTCAACAAGTGATCGTGTTCAACAGACTGCAACAAGGAACTCAAGTGACTATGAAATCAAGAATGATGACAATTCATGAAAGCACCAGCCAAAGCATCAAGAAAGAAAGACAGACTATGAAATTGTGTATTTCGGAAGGAATGGCTGAAGAACCTAGGGTACTGTGACTGGCTAGCTACACATGATGATCCAAACTTTGCACATTGCGTTTATTGTAGTGTTGTGATTAGTGTTAAATTCTATGGTGTTAAAGCTCTGAAACATCATTGTGAATCACAGAAGCATGAGTCATTTGTCAAGGCTCATAGACAATCTAAATACATAGATACTATCCAGACACCTAGCAAGTACCTTAAAACCTCACATTCCAGGTCAAGTAGAGCTCTGTCCCTAGCGGCACCAACCCTCTGAAACTCCCTTCCACAAGATCTAAGAGCCATTACCGATGACAAGGACTTCAGGAAGAAACTCAAAACCTATCTCTTCACAGAACATTATGGATCCATCACTTAATGCACCCCTCCTTATCTCCCCCATACTGACAAATCATCTCCCATAAAGCAATAATGTATATATGCCTCTCTGTAAATAGTTACCTCCAAGAACTCCTCTACCTTCCCCCTTTTTCATGTCCCCCTACCCCTTTTGAACTAGTATCACTCCAAGCATTCAACGTAATTTTTTTGGTTTCTATGTAAACCGCTTTGATTGAAGGATAAGGTGGTATACAAAACCTGTTAAATAAATAAAGGAATTGAACATTTTTTGTTAGCACATGTGATACCCCATTACTCGACAAAGTAGCATCAGTAGATTTAGCAAAGACATATCATGGTATAAAACATAATTACAGTTATTTGTCCATGGACTGTGGAAACAAAATAGACAATTGTCTATATTCTGATTCTGAAATTGCCTCAAAGATCCAACTTGGAAGAAAAAAGATGGAATCCTTAGTAAAAAAAAAATGTACCTGCACCATATTCCATTGAAAAAGCAGTCAACAAAATAAAACATGGAGACAATGGCTCCCCTCTTCCGTATTATGTTTCCATAGATGCTTCCAATAAATGAAACAAAGCTTTTTCCTTTAGCAGTGAGAATATTTGAAGTAAAAGAAGGTGTGTAAGACTATCTCCTAGATTTTTATGAGGAACCTGATGAAACATCTGAGTCAGTAGCAAAGTCTCTCATGGCTATTGAGTCTCTAGGACTGAATCTCCAGCATATTGTCACATATGCGGCTGACAATGCATCTGTGAATTATGGAACATATTGCTCTGTCTTTCAAAAGCTCTCAAACATAAAAGGAGAAATTATCAAGGCGAATTATAACTGTCGCATCTTGCACCACACTGCAAAATACAGCTTAAAGGAAATTAGCTAAGAGGCTGATGTGCAAAGAGGCTGATGTTCTTAAAGGAGTGTTTTGATTTTGTACAAGAAGACTTCCGATAAATCTTGAGTCAGATCCCTATAAGATGTTCAGTTTATTTGCAGCAGTTGATCGGCTTTTACTGAACTGGGATGCTAGAAAAGCCTATTTCCTACAAAATGGTCCTGAAGATAGTGATAAGATATTTTGGCTGTTCATATCAGACCAAGAAAATGGAATAAGCAAAACTCCAATGATGGCAGAATGTTATATAAGAACATAAGAACATAAGATATGCCATACTGGGTCAGAACAAGGTCCATCAAGCCCAGTATCCTGTTTCCAGCAGTGGCCAATCTAGGTCATACGTACCTAGCAGTATCTCCAAAAGACGCAGGTTCCACAATGCTTGTATTGGGTCAAGCATTGATATCCTGGGTCCCTTTTTAATAATGGTTTATGGACCTTTCCTCCAGGAACTTGTCCAAACCTTTTTTAAACCCAGCTACACTAACAGCTCTTACTACATCCTCCGGTAACAAATTCCAGAGTTTGATTACACGTTGAGTGAAAAAATATTTTCTCTTATTTGTCTTAAATAGTTTACTCTGTAGCTTCATTACATGTCCCCCTAGTCTTTCTATATTCTGATAGCGCAAACAATCGATCTACGTTTACCCGTTCCACTCCATTCATTAATTTATAGACCTCTATCATATCTCCCCTCAGCCGTCTCTTTTCCAGGTTGAAGAGCCCTAATCTTTGTAGCCTCTCTTCATAGGAGTAGCCTTCCATCCCCTTTATCATTTTGGTGGCTCTTCTCTGTACCTTTTCTAATAACGCTATATCCTTTTTAAGATATGGCGACCAGAATTGCACACAATATTCAAGGTGCGGTCGTACCATGGAACGATACAGAGGCATTATAATATCCTTTGTTTTATTTTCCATTCCTTTCCTTATGATACCTAGCATTCTATTTGCTTTCTTGGCCGCTGCTGCACACTGGGCGGAGGGTCCCAATGTGGAACCTTGCATTGTGTAACCATAGTTTTACCTGTTAATCCATGTTATATATTCCCATGTTCTATGTAAACTCAATGTTACTTGCATACATTGTTGTATATTTTGTTCAATGTACACCGCACTGATCTTAATAGCGCGGTATATAAGAAATGTTAAATAAATAAATAAATAGTGTGGGTTGTTCTTTCCTCGGTGCATAACTTTGCATGTGTCCACATTAAATTTCATCTGCAATTTGGATGCCCAGTCTTCCAATTTATCCAGATCCTCCTGCAGTTTTCCACAGTCCTCTTGGGTTTTAACAACTTTAAACAGTTTTGTGTCGTCTGCAAATTTGATAACCTCACAAGTTATTCCCTTTTCCAGGTCATTTATGAATATGTCAAAAAGTAGCAGACCCAGTACAGATCCCTGGGGTACTCCACTATTCACCTTTTTCCATTGGGAAAATTGGCCATTTAGCCCTACCCTCTGCTTTCTTTTAGCCAGTTCCCGATCCAAAATAGTACACTGCCTCCTATCCCATGACTTTTTAGTTTTGCCAAAAGTCTCTGATGAGGGACCTTGTCAAAGGCTTTCTGAAAGTCCAGATACACTATATCAGCCGACTCACCTTTGTCTACCTGTTTATTCACACCTTCAAAAAAATATATCAGATTAGTAAGACAAGATCTTCCTTGTCTAAAGCCATGTTGGCTGTCTCCCATTAGGCCATGACTTTCTACATGCTGTGTAATTTTGTTCTTTATGAGGGTTTCTACCATTTTCCCCGGTACTGACGTCAAGCTCACCGGTCTGTAATTTTTCGGATCACCCCTGGAACCCTTTTTAAAAATTGGCATTACATTGGCGATCCTCCAATCTTCAGGTATTACAGATGATTTTAATGAAAGTTCACAGATTACTAATAGCAGGTCTGCAATCTCATATTTCAGTTCTTTCACCACTCTTGGATGTGTACCATCCAGTCCAGGTGATTTGCTACTATTCAGTTTATCAAATAGTTGTAATACATCTTCCCGGTGTAGCGATATTTCTCTCAATTCCTTTGCAGTATCACCTTTAAATACCACTTCAGTCTTGGGTAACATCCCTAGATCTTCCTCAGTAAAGACCGAAGCAAAGAATTCATTCAGTCTCTCCGCTATAGCTTTGTCTCCTCTTACTGCCCCTTTTACCCCTCTATCATCTAATGGTCCAATTGACTCCCTCACAGGCCTTTTGCTACGAATGTACTTGAAAAAGTCTTTATTTCGTGTTTTTGCTTCCTTCTCAAATTCTCGCTTTGCCTGCCTTATCAATGCTTTGCATTTAACTTGCCAGTGCTTGTGCTGTTTCCATTTTTCGTCGTTTGGCTCTTTTTTCCATTTCCTGAAAGATGCTTTTTTGGCAGCAATAGCCTCTCTGACCTCACCTTTAAACCATGCTGGCAGTTTTTTGGACTTTCTAACACTTTTCTTAATGCGTGTAATACAGCTGGTCTGGGCTTTCAGGATAGTATTTTTAAACAACACCCAAGCTTGATGTAAGTCTTTAACCTTTGCAACCGCTCCTTTTAGTTTTTTCTTAACTATTTTCCTCATTTTATCATAGCCTCCCTTTTGAAAGTTAAAAGGTAGTACTGTGGATTTCTTTACTGTCCCTCCTCCACTAATTAAATCAAACACGATCATGCTATGATCACTATTGCCAAGTGGTCCCAACACCCTTATTTCTTGCACCAGATCTGGTGTTCCACTAAGGACTAAGTCCAGTATGGCTTCCCCTCTGGTTGGTTCATGAACCAGCTTTTCCAAGAAGCAGTCATTTATTTCATCTAGAAACTTTATCTCCCTAGCATGTCCTGCCGTGACACTGACCCAGTCGATACCGGGGTAATTGAAATCACCCATTATTACTACTCTGCTGTGACTTTTGTTAGCTTCCTTGATTTCTTTGAGCATTTCATCATCCATTTGTTCATTCTGGCCAGGCGGTCAGTAGTACACCCCCACTGCCATCACCTTCCCCTTCATACATGGAATTTCAATCCATAGAGATTCTACAGCAAATTTTGTTTCCTGCAAAACTTTAATCCTTTTTGACTCAATGCCCTCTCTAACATAGAGCGCAACCCCTCCACCAATTTGATCAGTTCTATCATTACGATATAGTTTGTATCCAGGTATCACAGTGTCCCACTGGTTATCCTCCTTCCACCAGGTCTCTGAGATTGCAATCATATCTAACCTCTCATTTAGTGCTATATATTCTAACTCTCCCATCTTATTGTTTAGACTTCTAGCATTTGCATACAAGCATTTCAGAGACTGTATTTTATTAATATTAATCTGGCTATTGGTAGGCATGGATAATTTGGAATCTTTACGCTCTGTCTGCACCATACTCAAGGGCATTTGGGCTACTTTACTCTTTTTTGGAACCTTACTGCTTTCGGTAGTATCCTTCAAGGATACCTTCTTCCGAACATGTGCTCTTGGGCGACTGTCGGCTTTCCCCTATTATCTAGTTTAAAAGCTTCTCTATCTCCTTTTTAAAGGTTAATGCCAGCAGTCTGGTTCCATCCCGGTTAAGTTGAAGCCCATCCCTTCGGAAGAGCCCCTCCTTTCCCCAGAATGTTCCCCAGTTTCTAACAAATCCAACACCCTCATCCTTGCACCATTGTCTCATCCACGCATTGAGACTCCGGAGCTCTGCCTGCCTTTTGGGTCCTGCACGTAGAACGGGAAGCATTTTGGAGAACGCTACCCTGGAAGTTCTGGATTTCTACTTCCTACCTAAAAGCTTAAATTTAGCCTCCAGAACTTCCCTACCACATTTTCCTATGTCATTGGTACCGACATGTACCAAGACAACAGACTCCTCCCCAGCACTATCTAAGATCCTATCTAGGCGGTGCGTGAGGTCCGCTACCTTCACACCAGGCAGGCATGTTACCAGGCGATCCTCACGTCCACCAGCCACCCAGCTATCTACATGCCCAATGATCGAATCACCAACTATAACAGCTGTCCTAACCTTCTCCTCATGGGCACATGGCCCTGGAGAAACATCCTCGGTGCGAGAGGGGTTTACATCACCTGGAGGACAGGTCCTAGTTACAGGATCATGTCCTGCTACACCAGGGTGATGCTCTCCTGTCACGTGACCTCTCTCCTCCATGGCAACAGGGATGCTGCCAGACTGGAGGTGGGACTTCAGGACTATATCCCTGTAGGTCTCGTCCATGTACTTCTCCGTCTTTCTTATGTCTTCCAAGTCTGCTACTCTAGCCTCTAGAGAATGGTCTTGTTCCCTGAGAGCAAAGAGCTCCTTGCACTTAGTGCATATGTAAGACCTCTCACCAACTGGGAGAAAATCATACATGTGACACTCAATGCAAAAGACTGGAAAGCCCCCATCTCGCTGCTGGACTGTTATCTGCATCTTAGTTTAAAGCTTGTGTTTAGGTCTTCAAATTCTGTATTTACTAAGGGTTGGTGTAGATGCTTTTACTAATAAAAGTGTATCTAATAATTATAATATAGCACAGTTACTTACCTGTAACAGGTGATCTCTGGGAACAGCAGGAATAAGTCTTCACATATGGGTATCGTCGGTACCGACGGAGCCTGCGCGGGAACGCTCCCCAGCATCCAATAAGAAAGCTTTTGGGAGCATCCCACAGCGCCTGCGTGCTGCCGCCTTTCCCAACTGCCTCTCTCCAGTTCGAGTTTTAAGCTGAGACAAAGAGAGAGAGAGAGGAAAGGAAAGATAGATAGAGAGATACAACTCCTAGGGGAGGTGGGTGGGTTGTGAAGACTTATTCCTGCTGTTCCCAGAGATCACCTGTTACAGGTAAGTAACTGTGCTATCTCCAGGAACAAGCAGGAATGAGTCTTCACATATGGGGACTCCCTAGCTGCAGATGCCAGGGAGAGACCCCAGAGTTGTGTGTCCTTGAAAAGGGCTCCACCTCCCCCCATGGATCTCTGGCATCCAACCAGGGTAGGTGGGTAGGAGTTGATTAGGAATGGAACAGGTGTTTGAGAACAGCCTGACCAAACGAGGCATCCCGGCGGGAGTCCTTGTCCACAGTAATGGGCTGTGAAGGTATGAACCGAGGCCCAGGTGGCCGCTCGACAGATTTGGTCGATGGACACAGAGTTTAGATGAGCCATTGAGGCTGCCATGGCCCTCACATTGTGAGCTGTGACATGGCCTTCCAGAGAAAGGTTCCTACTCTGGTAGGCGAAAGAAATACACTGAGCAATCCAGTTGGACAGTATTCTCTTAGAAACTGGAAGTCCTAAATGGGAAGGATCAAAAGCAACAGAGTTGAGAAAACTTTCTATGTTGCTGTGTTCTTTGTAAGTAAAAGGCGAGAGCTCTTTTACAATCCAAAGTATGAAGATTCCTCTCTGCACTTGATGCATGAGGTCCTGGAAAAAAGACAGGTAAGTATACCTCTTGGTTCAGATGAAAAGGCGAGACCACTTTGGGCATAAAGTGTGGATTGGTCCTGAGGACTACCTTATCATGATGGAACCTTGTATAAGGAGGATTAGCCACCAAGGCTTGCAACTCACTGATGCGACGTGCTGAAGTGACTGCAATGAGAAAGATAACCTTCCAAGAAAGAAATTTCAAGGAGGTGATGGCTAAAGGTTCAAAGGGTGGCTTCATAAGCTAGCCAAGAACCAGATTTAAGTCCCATGCCACTGGAGGTGATCTAATGGGAGGTTTAGTTAAAAGAAGGTCTCTCATGAATCTTGCTATAAGAGGATGAGAGGAAACAGGCTGTCCATTGAGAGGCTTGAGGGACGCTGCAATAGCACTCAAATGGACTCTTACCGAATTCGTTTTGAGGCCTGCATGGGAAAGATGCAGAAGATACTCTAGTAAAGAATTCAAAGGTATTGCAAGAGGGTTAAGACACTTCTCTGAACACCAAATGGTAAATCTTTTCCATTTGAAAGCATAGGAACGTCTAGTGGAAGGCTTTCTAGAAGCATGAATAATATCTCTGACTTGCTGAGAGAGTTGGAAAACTTGAAGGTCTAGGCCTTCAGCAACCAGGCCCTGAGATGGAGAGACTGTGGGTTTGGGTGCCACAACGTTCCGTCTTCCTGGGAGAGAAGATCTGGAGCAGAGCCCAACTCCAGGAACGGAGCTTGAGAGAGATGCAGAAGTAGAGGGTACCACACTTGGCGTGGCCAATGTGGTGCTATGAGGATCATAGAACCTCGGTCTCTCTGAAGCTTGAACATTGTTTTGGGAATTAGGGGAATGGGTGGAAATGCATAAAGGAAGTCTTGACCCCAGTGAAGGAGGAAGGCATCCTTGGCCTGAACTCCCTGACACGGAATCCTGGAACAGAACCGTGGAAGTTTGGCATTCCACGGACTTGCAAATAGGTCTATGTCCAGGGTTCCCCAAATTCGAAAAATCCTGGCTACCTGGTCCCTGTGGAGGGACCATTCGTGTGGAAGCAGAACTCGACTGAGTCTGTCTGCCCAAGAGTTTTAAACGCCTGGAAGATATACTGCCATGAGATGAATCTGATGCTCTCTGGCAAAGGCCCACAGTCGCAAAGCTTCTTTGCAAAGCGACAGAGAGCCAGTCCCTCCCTGCTTGTTCACATAGAACATGGCTACTTGGTTGTCCGTGTGGATGAGGACTGTCCTGTAGCTGAGCAGGGAGTGAACACTCTGAGAGCTAAGAAAATTGCTGTGAGTTCCAAGAGATTGATGTGTAGCGAAGTCTCCTGTGGAGACGAGATGCCCTGGGTGGAGAGATCTTGCAGATTAGCTCCCCAACCCATTGGAGAGGCATCTGTTGTAAGGGTTGCTTGGGGAAGTGACTGTTGAAAAGGGGACCCCAGCAACAGGTTTTGAGAGGACTTCCACCACTGGAGAGACCAAAAAAAGCGACTGGAGTTTGCTATTTTGTCTGACAGGCAACCTGATGCCTGAGTCCATTGGGTGGACAAAGTCCATTGAGCTGCCGTCATGTGAAGGCGAGCATATGGAACCACATGCACAGTGGATGCCATGTGGCCTAAGAGTTGTAACATTTCTCGAGCAGTTAAAAGGGGCTTTAACTGTATTTGGGAGGCTTACTGCACCAAGCGCAGGCAATGGGCTTGAGGAAGATAGGCCCTTGCAGTTGTGGTATCCAACCAAGCCCCTATAAACTCGAGGGACTGAGTAGGGGTGAGATTGGATTTTGTGATGTTTATTACTAGTCCCAAATACTGAAGGACACGCATTGTGCAGGTTAGACAAGTCTTGGCCTCTGCTTGAGATGGAGCTCGAATGAGCCAGTCGTCCAGATATGGGAAGACGAATATTCCCAGAGTGCGTAGAAATGCAGCTACTACTGCCATGCATTTTGTGAACACCCTTGGTGCAGAGGCCAGACCAAAAGGAAGCACCCTGTATTGGTAGTGCTTTCCTTGAAAAAGGAACCGAAGGAGCCTTCTGTGAGTTGGATGGATGGGGACATGGGTGTACGCATCCTTGAGATCTAGAGAACAAAGCCAGTCCTGACTCTGAAGGTATGGAAGCAGAGCACCGAGAGAAATCATCTTGAATTCCTCCTTGAAAAGAAATTTGTTCAATTCTCTGAGATCTAAGATGGGTCTGTAGCCCCCTGTTTTCTTTGGAATATGAAAATAAGGGGAGTAGAACCCTGTGCCTTGTTGAAGAAGAGGTACTTCTTCTATTGCCTCTTGGGCAAGAAGGATGGCAATCTCCTGACCTAAAAGGTTGAGGAGAGATGTTGGAGAATTGAACTGTTTCACCATGGTGTGAGGGGGAAGGTTTAAGAAATGAAGCTTGTACCCTTCCCTTATGATGGAGAGTGTCCATTGCTCTGCTGTGATTTGCTCCCATCTGGGAGCAAAGTAAGTCAACCTTCCTGGGATGGTAAGGGGCTCTGGTCCTTCCAGAGCTAGAAAGGCTAAGTTCTCTAGTTGTAAGTCAAAGGCCCTGAGGAGGCTGAGGCTGCTGGGCCGTGGAAGGTCTAGCAGCCTTTGACTTGGCCTGTTTAGGTGGTTGCTGACGCTTTGCAGCAAAACGACCTGAAGAAGATGCCTGCTGACCATAAGCAGGATAGTATCTTCCCTTTTTGGAAAAAGATGTCTTTTTAAACAATCTTTTCTTAACAGGAGCAGAGGTAGACTTTGAAAGTCGATCCAAATCAGAGTTTTCAGCATCCATCTGAGTGGCCTTTGCTTGCCAATCCTTACCAAAAAGGTTTTCACTTGTACAAGGGAGATTTCCCAATTCATCTTGGACCCAGAGCTCCAAATCAGAAGCTTGTAGCCAAGCAATTCTGCGTGCCCCTATGGCAATTGCCGAAGCTCTACTTATACACTCAAAAGAGTCAAAGGCTGTACGGTTGGAAAATTTGGAGACATCTTGGGCATGTTTGAGCCAAGTGAGAAACTCCTGTCTTTTATCCTCTGAAATGAAAGGGGTTAAAGTCTGCAGATGATCTGTGACTTCTTTTAGAAACATTCCTATATAGAGACTATAGGAATTGATCCTAGCAGCTAGCATAGCAGCTTGGAAAACCCTTCGGCCAAAAGCATCCAGGGTCCTGCATTCACTCCCTGGAGGATTAGATGAGTGTCTTTTTGCACTCTTTATCTTCTTCATGGCAGACTCTACCACAATAGAGTGGTGAGGAAGCTGAGTCTTGTGGAAGCCAGGACAAGGAGGGACACGATACATGGTGTCTAACCTGCGAGAATGAGGAGAGGTGGTGAGAGGTGTCTCCCACATCCTCAACATGAGATCATACAGAATCTCATGAACAGGTAAAGTAGCTGCCTCCTTAGGAGCTTTAGGATATTGTAAAATATCCAACTCCTTGGCTCTGGGTTCTGACTCAGGGGCCACTGTGATAGAGAGGCCCCTAGCCACTTCCCTAATAAAGTCTTGAAAAGACAAGTCTTCTGGAGGAGACATTCTTTGTTTAGGTGAAGAAGACTCCTGAGGAAGAAGTATCGATGCTTCTACAGAACCCTCAGACTCATCAGAGTCCTCAGAGGAATCGAAGTATCGCCTGTCTGGATGCTCCTGTAAAGCCCGATAACCGTATCGAGTGGGATCAACATTGGGAGTAATCGGTACCGGTTCGGTACCGATGGGCATCATAGGACAGGGTACCGTTGCAGTTGACACCGAAGCCGATGTCGATGCAATCGGTACCGGGAGCGATGCCAGTACTGGAGCCGGTACCAGCAACGGGGATTGTTGCAGTACCGGAGGCGTCGCAGCCTGTATGAAAGCCGTTAAGGTGCGCTGCATGGTCAGAATCTTCTGATCCATCGACGCCACCAGAGTCTGTATGTCGGTACCAGTGGGAGTCACCGGTACCCCAGAACACGGCAACAGGTGATCTGTCGAGGCCGAGCCATCGATGTCAACCTGTGACCCCCATAGATAATGCTTTGGAAGCCGGAGCTTCCTGCCGGGGTAATTTTGCTGGTGCGGAATCCTCGAGGGCAAGCCCAGAGGCATCTCGATGCTTGGAGGGAGATCTGCCCTTCGAGGACCGGCCAGATTTATGCTTGGTTACCTGAGATCCATGGGAGGAAGAAGAGGCCCTGGAAGACGTCGATGCTACCGAAGCTGCATCAGAGGGAAACAGGGTACTGAGCTTGGCTGCTCGGTTCTGCCGACCTCTTTTAGACATCATGGTACAGGACATACAATCTGTGATGGAATGGTCAGGTCCCAAACACTTTAGACACCAGTCATGAGTGTCAGTGACAGAAATAGTACCGCCACATTTTGTGCATTTTTTAAACCCAGAAGCGGGCTTCTCCATGAGGAAAATATTTTTAGGCCTAGGGCCCAAAAACTGAAAATGCACAGTAAAGATAAAGCATTTTTGGGTTTTTTTTGAAAGAAAGAAAAGAAAGACCGGCGGTACCGGTCCGACGTCGAAGAAGGCAGACGCGACACAAAAGAATAAAGAAAAAATAAAGAACTTCTTCTGCGGTGACAGGAACACGACCTGCTGGCTCCCCGGAAAAGAAGAACTGGAGAGAGGCAGTTGGGAAAGGCGGGAAGGCAGCACGCAGGCGCTGTGGGATGCTCCCAAAAGCTTTCTTATTGGACGCTGGGGAGCATTCCCACGCAGGCTCCGTCGGTACCGACGATACCCATATGTGAAGACTCATTCCTGCTTGTTCCTGGAGATACCTTGTTCATCTGAAGCTTAATTAATCTCAGGTCCTCAATGTATGACTGATTTGGATAAAGAGCTGCACCTGAGAGCAGCCCCTTTCCTCTAAGACCTGTAAGTACCTATAAAGCTACAATTACCCCAGGGGTGGGTGGGTGTTGGGGAGGGAGGGAGGGAAATAACACCTATTAAAAGAGGGCTGTTACAAGGTACCCTGTCCTGTACCCTCAGCAGGGGGGGAGGGGGGAGTCCCTTAGGTAGGCTAGAGCAGGAAAAGAAGTTTAAAACACAGCAGGTTCTGGGGACAGAGCAGGGAGAGATATTTAATTTAAAGTAACAGTTAACCTGGCTACCACACAAAGGCCAGTTAGTTGAGAGAGGCAAGGTAAGTTATACAGCTGAGAAAGCTGAAGTGCAAAACTAAAGGGAACAGGGAAGTGAAGTAGCACACCAATAAGACAACAATAAATAATTAAATAAACAGCTAGAACTCACTATATACGTATTCTCTTACCACTCACTTCTGTCAGTATTCCAAATGGCCATACTGGCTTTAGAAAAGAGTGATATTCAAGCCACTAATGTTTTTAACATTGCGGATAGATTAATGATTGAGCTGGAGAATAGGCACAAAGATGAATACTTTGGCTTCAAGGCTGGATAAGCAAGGGCAGTCTAAAAACTTTAGAACCGAAGCTTTAGAAGTTTAGTCAAGGGCTTTGGCATACCTTAAAAAATGGTTTGAATTTGATAAATCACCTTTTAGGAAGTTCGCCTGCCTTTCATTTGAGAAGGACTTGCCCTCCATTGAAGATCTGTAAAGTTTAAGTGAACTGTTTGACAATGAGGAACAACTCTACATGGATAATTTATGTGGAGGCACATTCCATAGTGTGCAGCCAAGTCTCTATGCATCCGATCGGATTCTGGACGCCCAGAGGTAGACCCAATTCTGATCTCGCGGGCGGCTAGACATGCCCTGTGGGATCAGAATCGGATCTAGGACCTCTACATGCAGGCCAGGACCTGATTCCAATCAGCCTGCACCACAGTCTCCTGCCCAGCTACCTCAGTGAGGCTCCTGAATGGAGCCGCAGTGCCATGGCATTCTGTAGCCATGGCACTGTGTCTCCATTCAAGAGCTGTGAACCCCAGCCGCTGACCACAATCTTCTTTCCCTGCAGCCCAACCCCCGATCTGGCCTTCCATGGCCAGGGTTGGGCTCTGCAGAATCCCTTGCACCCCCTCACCTTTCCACCGCTGCCTGAGCCTGCTGTCTCCCGATGTCCAGGGGGACTTATTCGGCCCTGTACGTCCAGGGTCATGAGATCGCCCATGCCCCTCCCTCGCTCCGCATCTGGAATGCCCCTCCTGCCCCCGGCTAAACCTCCCCATACAAACGCCTTGTTCTTACAGAGTGGCTTTTGACAGGGCTGGCAGGGGGGGTGAATAGCAGGGATGGACATCCCAGCGAGACATCCATCCCCGCTATTTGCGAGATGAAATAGACCCTATAGTGAGCTATTGCTTTTACGCATAGCAGCTCCAGCATTAAATGAAAGCCAAGAAGAACTAACAAGTGCTAATAAATGGAGCACATTTCAACAAAATATAGATGCACCAAATTTGAAGAGGATTGTGCAACATGTGTTTGCAGTTCCATAAAGCAATGCCTATGTGGAAAGAGTATTCAGTGTCATGTATAATCTCTGGACCAATGAATGCATGGGGTTAGATGTTGGTACAGTTGCTGGCTACACATACGTCACCATCCCCAGCCTCTTTGTACTCTAACAAAGTCTATGTGGCTGTCACACTTGGTGCCCATGGAGAGTGGGTGAGGCTGTCATGCAGGGCTTCTGATGTGAAACATACTGAGACTGAGTAGGCCCTCAGAGCTTCTGTGCATCTGAACATAGTCTCTGCCCGGCAATGCCACCTACCAGGGGCACATTCAAAACATTTATGGGACTGTTACCCCCCACCCCAACATTCACCTCCAGGCAGGCAATGCAGAGACCAACATGAAGGGCCATCTAGCTTAGCCATTTTCATTCCTGGTGCACAATTGATTTGTGACTTTATAGGCACTTTTTCACCTCTTGTACTATTACAGCATTGTTTCTACTGAAAGAGGTATGAATCTGGTAGATTATGTTTGCCTTGGAGGCATTTGAATGTTTCTTCTCTGGTCTAGAGAATACATATTTAAGTAATATCTTATGTGTGTTCACCTTGCACCATTTTGGTAGCCTATCAGATATGGCCTCCGGAAATGAATAAAGTATTCTCTGAGAGGCCTCACAGATTACCTGTATGGAGAAATTGTGAGCTCTTTTCTTCTACTCAAGCCTGCCATATCAGACTTCATTACCTTGGATCATCAGATATGATCACCCCTTGCTACCTAGTTGATGCTACATTGTTGATTATGTGATTCACAGAATTCAAATGCTACAAACATTGTACTTTCTCTGGCAAAGCATGTCAGTGTGTTAAAAAGATTCAAAAATCTATTTGGCATATATTGGGTAGTGTAGCTGAATTCAGTATTAGTGCAGTGAATGTAGAGCGGGTGTGGCAGGGGAGGGATAGGGGTGTGACAAAGAAGAGGCATGGAACAAAGATGTTGATTTTTTTCTCTTTCAAAAGGTTAGCCTACACTTGATCTCAGTAATTTTTGTGGGTAGGGCTGGGGCGGGGCAGGGGTGGAACGTGGGTGGGACTGGGGCGGGGCAGGGGTGGAGCATGGTGAGCCACAAGTGTTGGGTTTTCTCAGTCAAAAAGCTGGCAACCCTAGGACCAGATATTCAAAAACAGAATTAGGTGAACTCCTAACTCAGGCTTCTAAGTTAGGTGTCTGAATCTATTCCCTATTTTCAGTCCAACATAGCACCCTAAGTTTTCTACTGAAAATTCACATAAATTTAGGGGCTTAAAATTTATTTGGTCAATACTGAGCCACAGAGGTTGGTGTTTTTTATAAATACCGGCCTCCTTGGCTAAAAGTATTCCAACTATCAACACTGATATCAAGATAGTGGCCAGCGCTCAATATCTGAATACTACAGCCAGTGCTGCCACTATCCATACAGCAGTGATATTTAGCACCACTATCCGGATAGCCGTGGGACAGCTTTACTGCTGTTTTACATTATCCAGGCAGTTATCCGCATAGTGGAACTGAATATTGCTATAAGGAGAATCGCTGGCACCATCCTGATAGCGTCTGTGACTCTCAGGAGAATGCCACTGAATCTGCTCGTCAGCAGCACTTATCCAGTCAGCAGGTGCTACTACCACTACTACTAATAATTTGTAAAGCACTACAAGGTGTACACAACGCTGTACAGATACAAAAAAAAAAAAACAACAAGGGAAGGGGAATTGGATTTAGCTAGTGCCTTTTCTCAGGAGTTCAAAGCAAGTTACGTACATTCAGGTAGATTAGGTATTTTTCTGACCCCAGAGGGCTCCCCATCTAATTTTGTACCTGAGGCAATAGAGGGTTAAGTGACTTGCACAAGATCACAAGAAGCAACAGTGGTATTCAAACCCTGGCTTCACTTCTTCTAGCCCACTGCAGCGGCTGTTGAGCCCTATGCTCCTAAATTTAGGGCAGCCATTTCTTTGTCTAGATTTATGAGTCTAATTTAGGTGCCTAATACTGAAAATCAGTGCTAAGTTTCTAAGGGCCCAATATTCAAAGGCATTTACACGACTTGCAGACCTGCAAACTGTGTAAATGCTGCTTAGTGGTATATTCTTGTTTGCCTATGGCATCCCCTGTTAGATAATCCTCCGAGTTTATTACCCCTGTTCAATGTACATTTCCTAGTTTATGTTATAATGTACACCACTTTGAATTTATAATAAGATGGTTAGCATTAGGACATGTTGTGGGAATTTTGGGTGAAGCAGAGGTGGCACCTGTTGCTAACCGGGCAACAACAACATTGAGCAGCTGCCCAGTTAGTTGACCCATAGGTAAAGATAGGCATGGCAAAGGCTGGCCTATCTTTACCCACGGGAGCTAACCGGGCAGCAGCTCAATATCACAAATGCCCGGTTAGCTTCCGGGCTGTGCGGCGACACAGATATTTAATGCCAGAGGCCGGATATTGCCCCGGCATTGAATATCCGGGGTTAAATTTCAGCAGCGATGGCTATGCGCTTTAGAAGCACTAGCCACTGCCACTGAATATTACCCCCTACCTTTTTTCTCTGCCCTTAAATCCACCCCTCTTGTCACCTACTTTTTAGAATCCTGAATTTAAGAGTTTAAAAGCAGTTTTTACAAAGGATGTCCAAGTGCAAATTGGGACGTCCAAGCCAGAACGTCAGAAAAAAAAAAAAGCAGGCACATGCAAGTTCAGGCACGATTTCACAAACATGAACATACCCAATATGGACATCTATGGAGACGTCTATATAGACATCCCCAAAAAAGCATGTCAGAACAGGGACATGTAATAGCTTAATCTGCAATAGAGTAGACATACAGGAAGAACTCGACAACGTGACGAGGGATCTAGCTAAACTTGAAGAATGGTCTAGAATATGGCAGTTTAAATTTAATGCTAAAAAACACAGGGTTATGCATTTGGGCTGCAGAAATACAAAGGAGCTGTACAGTGTAGGGGTTGAGGTACTTCTGTCCACAAAAGAAGAGCTGACCTGGGTGTAATTGTGTTTGACGATCTTAAAGTAGCTAAACAGGTAGAAAAGGCAACCGCAAAAGCCAGAAGGATGTTTGGGTGTATAGGGAGAGGAATTGCCAGCAGAAAAAAGGAGGAGATAATGCTTCAGTATAAGTCTCTGGTGAGACTTCATTTGGAGTATTGTGTGCAATTCTGGAGACCGCACCTTCAAAAGGATATAGGCAGGTTGGAGTCAGTGCAAAGGGTGGCTACTAAAGCGGTTAGTGGTCTTCGTTATGAAGCATATGAGGACAGACTTAAAGATCTTAATATGTATACTTTAGAGGAAAGGCGGGATGGGGCAATATGATAGAGACATTTAAATAACTCCGTAGCATAAATGCACAGGAGAGTCTCTTTCAATTAAAGGCAGGCTCTGCTATGAGGAGACATAGGATGAGGGTAAAAGAAGATAGACTCAGGAGTAATATGCAGAAATATTTCTTTACGGAAAGAGTGGTAGATGCATGGAATAATCTCCCAGTGGAGATGGTGGACACCAGGACAGTATCTGAATTCAAAAAAGCATGGAACAAACACAGAAGATCTCTAAAGTTAAAAAGGGGACTATTGTAGTTGATATGGAAGGGCAGACTAGACCATGTGGTCTTTCTCTGCTGTCATGTTTCTAATGGTTAGAGAAGTGGGTTAGGAGCAGGATGGCTAGGGTTCAAATCCCAGTGCAGGCAGGGCCAGTGCTATCATTAGATGAATTAGGCAGCTGCCTATAGCACTGTCCCTCCCATTAGACATTGCTCACCTAAATTACTCCAGAATCACTGCATGCATCTCTGAAATAACGAAGTGGCTCAACACTCAAAACCTCAAGATCAAGCTCAAGAAAACAGAGGTGCTATTCATTTCAAGGAACCCAAATTTTATCCCCCCCCCCCCCCAACAAAATCACCATACAAGACACAGAAATTGAAGTTAAGCCAGAAGTGAGATATCTAGGACTAATATTAGACAAGACACTAAGTTTGATCCCACACCTAAAAGCACTAACAAAAAATATCTATTTTAAACTAAAAACAATTCAACGCCTCAAACCACTCCTGGAAACCCACGACTTCCAGACAGTGCTTCAAGCTCTAATAACCCCACTCACAGATTATTGCAACAGCATTCTACAAGGACTTCCCAAAAAAACTACCCACTTCAACTAGCGCAAAACCTAGCTGCTTGTATAGCCTCCAATTCAACATACAAGGATCACATCACCCCCATACTCCGTGATCTTCACTGGCTGCCAATAACCTCAAGGGTAAAGTATAAATATTTAATGATCATATTCAAACATCATTATAACATTGCCTCTACCACCCTATCCTCCCTCCTAATAACACCAAACACATCAAGAACAAGAAGAAACAACTCACAGAATACATACCCAACTCCCCCACACATCCGAAACACAAAACAATGTACCAGTATCAGAGCCTTCTCCTACATGGCTCCAACACTGTGGAACTCACTCCCCAATGACATAAGAGCAATAAAAGACCTTCAGCAATTCCGCAAGAATCTGAAAACACACCTTTTTTATAGAACACTTTGGTGATCCAAGCAACCGCTTCAGCTCCCAAAAAAACCTAAATGCATCTCCACCCCCACCATCTAACAACTTAAACCTCAAAACAACATAATTGCCCCAGTTCAAACATTAAATACAATCAAAATGCGCACAACCACCTACTCACTTTCATACATGCTAAATGTATATAGTTCCAAAATTAAATGTACATAGTTCCGTTGATTATATGTTAATTGTACATAGTTCCTATGTTTATTGTAAAACATGTTCTGATGTTCCATGTAAACCGCCCCTGATCTCAGGAAGGAGCGGTATATAAGCTTTGTTAAATAAATAAATAAACAACAATGGCCACCAACATCCCCACAGCATTTACCTTAAAATTTTGGCACCACAGGGCCATTTGCTTCCACCTTCCCTGATGCTGACTTTCTATTTGCAGACAGGAAGTTGCAATTGGGTGGTCCGAGGAGGCGGAAGCAAATAGCCCCACGGCACCAAAGTTTTAAGGTAAGTGCTTCAGGGTTGTTTGTAGCCATTGTCACCTCTGCAGGTCCCAGAGAGGGGAGGCAGCAGCAGGGGCAATGAGCGCTGCAGGGGGAGCAGGGGCACAAGGGATGAGGTTCGCCTACGGCACCTCATCTCCTTACACCGGCCCTGAGTGCAGTCCTTTGTGATCTTAGGCCAGTCACTTAACTCTTCATCTTCTCTACACCCTTTGGATATTTTAAAGCCAAGACAAGCACTTTCCTGATGCATATACTTGCCTGGAGCAGGTCTAAACGTGGATGCGAAACAGAGATGTCTAAGACTATTGTACCTCTCCAGACATGCCTCTGCCACATCCCCTGACTACTTGGTGATGTCTTTCATTTCTGGCCCTTTTCAAATCCAGGCTGAAAACTCACCTCTTCGAGGCCACTTTTGGATCCTGACTTGCTTAGTCTTCTATGTGTTTCCTTACCATTCCCCTAGATATATTTATTTATTTAACAAGGCTTATATGCCGCTTTTCTACGAGTCAAAGCAGTGTATATTCAGGTAATATATATATATATATATATATATATATATTTCCCTTGTCCCCGAAGGGCTCACAATCTACAATTTTTGTACCTGAGGCAACGGAGGGTTAAGTGGCCTGCCCAAGGCCACAAGGAGCACCTGTAGGGCAAGAAACCCCAGTCCTTCTGGCCCAAGGTTGCTGTCCTCTGTAGGACAGCAACCTATATATCCTTGTCCTCAGCTGTTGCATTGTCTGCTTTGACTAGAATGTAAGCTCTGATGAACAGGGACTGTCTTTTACATGTGTCTGTACAGCGCTGCGTACATCTTGTAGCGCTATACAAATGATCAGTAGTAGTAGTACATAAATAGTTGTATAATGGCTCTGAGAACATCTGTGTGATTTGGATATCCACAAGCATGTCTTCAGACCTCCAAATCATGACTAAGACTTTTTAAATGAGTCTCTTAGTGAACTTTTAAGCTTAAAGTAAGCACTTGACCCTCGTAAATTTTCAAAGAGGACAATTTAAGGATCTAACTTTCAGCTCTTTGAACATTGACTTCATACTTTAGTAAATGCAAAAGTAAACATACAGTTCTGCTCTCTGCCCTCTGCCCTAACCCCACCCCCAGGACTGACAATACTTTCATACATACATTTTATTTTATTTATTTATTTAACAGTTTTTATATACCGTCTTTCTACTAGTCAAGACGGTTTACATGAAACAATAGTACAGTATATTACAACTGTTAGATGCTGACGAGCCAGTGCCAACTCATAGTGACCCTCAGCACATATACTGAATTTTGAGTAATTTAAAAAAAAAAACATTTCTGTGCATAAATGCATTTGAAAATTGTTCTCCACGTGCCTTACCCCTGAAGCAATAAAACAGCAGATTATTTTCCATAAGCAAACCCATGCATTGGTTTGGAAATAAGAAGTCTTTCAATGCAACACATCTGCATGTGCCCCAGTAGTATTTCAGCACACTGAAAGAATGGAAGTGATTTTACGTTAGGGGCTCCTATTAAGTAACCTTTGGAGGGAAGCAAAATCTAATTCAGGCTTGCATTTTTCAAATGAGCGTTACTAGAAGAATATAAATCATTTCAAAGGAAATGCCATAAAGATGCATTTCTTTCTTGGATCCGTTCGGAATATCTGACTTTGTTATGTGGTTGATGAAACATCCTTGGCACGGAACATTATCTACTTTCTGTATACAGATGACATAATTTAAAATACAACAGATGCTGTGACCTCAGCTTGAACTAAACAAGAACAATAATGTATGTCCTTACACATTGGCATCAGTCTGAAGCTAAGGCATGTGAGAATACTATATAATTTATTTACAGGTTCACAGTCTTCTCTTTTCTATACTGAATAATAGATTTAACTGCCAGCATGGCTGGTGCAAGGATATTGGCTGCCCTAGGTGAACCTTCAGCCTTACACTCCCCACTCCCAGGATTTTGGTAATTAAACTCATCAATCATGATCGTCCCGACACCAGCCCTCCCATAACAATCCTTTAAAAATGCATAAATGCACAACATGCCTCTAAATATTAAACTTTGCTTTGTATGTAGGTGTGTACTCTCTCTCCCTACAGGTAAAAGAAGGTGCTGATGGCTCTTTTGAGTTTGTGTGGCTGTCAGGCTCTATTGTTTTGCTCTGACTGCAGCTGTTCTTTGCTGCCCCTCAGAAGCTGCGGCCAGCCCTATCTGCCAGAGATGGGGTGTGGTCTTTATTGTAATCTGGTCTTTCTAGTTGCTCTCATTACTAGGCAATAAAAGTTGTAAAACTTGCACAAAAATACTGTAGTGTGGAATACATTTTGGCACACTATCAGCATGCATGTTAATCCAAAAACTGCAAATTTCTAAATGCTATAAGAATGTTACATAGCACTGGAAAAGCTAAATACCATGAGCGTGCCAACCAACATACTAAGTTCTCGTTATCTCTCTGTTTCAGCTCCTAGCTGAATCAAAGTAAGGTCAGAATATGAGCTTGCTTGTCAGTCCTAAAAAGGAGAAATTGGATATCTACTGGATCCCAGGAAACATGGTAGTAGAAGAGTGGAGATTTCCAGGAGGACAAACCAAACATATCTGCATATTTCTGCCTGTTTTCTCTGTTTTCCGAGCCTTAGTTTATTTTAGTTTAATGAACTTGATATACTGCCTTTCAATGTAACCCTAAAGCAGTTTACAATACTAAAACCAGAATAAACATGAAATTACAATAAAAATTTTAAACTGTAAAACTATAACAATATAGCCACCATATACCAAGGGGATTATTTTAAAATTCTTAGTTCTGATTTGGACGTCCGAAGACATGCACATGGATATCCTAATCATGGAGACATCCATGGAGCCATTTCACAAATGGCTTTTAAAGACATCTGTGGTGCAGGAATCTCCAAATAGGCAGAGGGTGTGGCAGAGGCATGTCTGGGGAGCTGCAATGGACTTAGATGTCCCGACTCAGTTTTAGAAATGTCAGGAATCCATCCACATTTAGACCTTCTCCATGCACAATTAGGCACCAGGAAAGTGCTTTGTTTTGCTGTAAAACATCCAAAGTGTATAGGGAAGATGAAGACTGAAGTGACTAGCCTAAGATCACAAGGAACTGCACTGGGATTTGAACCCTAGCCCTCTGCCTCAGTCCTAACCCATTACTCTAACTATTGGCTATTAGATATCCCTGTTCTGAAATACTATTCTGGGGATATCTATGTAGACGTTACCATAGACATCCATTTCATATGTGAAATCATGCATGAACTAGGACATGCCTGGTTGGATTCACAACCAAAGGCCTTGCACCTCATAGATTCTAAATGGATATGGGCTGGAGACAGGACTGTTAGTAAATTGTGACTATCTGTTCTTAAAGAATGTGAAGGGCCAAAGGAAAGTAACAGATCAGCCAAATAAAAGCGAACATGGAAATATGAATTTATTTATTTATTTCGCTATATACTACAAATCTAAAAGTCTAAGGGTTTCAACATGTTATCAAATATAGCGCTTGGAAACGAACAGCAAAATCTTAAATCCAATGTGGTATTAAAATCAGTAGCCAATGATAAGCCTTTATGGCTCTGTTCTGGACTAATTAAATAAACACTAACTCACTTTTCGTGAGCCCAGGTCAAAGAACATTTCCATAATCAAGGAGTGTAATTACAAATGCATTAAGCACTTAAGAACATAAGATATGCCATACTTGGTCAGACCAAGATCCATCAAACCCAGTATCCTGTTTCCAACAATGGCCATTCTAGGTCACAAGTACCCAGAAGACACAGGTTACACAATAATTGCAATGGGACAAGCAATGGATTTCCCAGGTCCCCTTTAATAATGGTTTATAGACTTTTCCTCCAGGAACTTGCAGCTTTTACTACATCCTCCGGTAACAAATTCCAGAGTTTGATTACGGGTTGAGTGAAAAAATATTTTCTCTTATTAGTCTTAAACGGGTTACACTGTAGCTTCATTGCATGTCCTCTAGTCTTTCTACATTTTGATGGCGTAAACAATCGATCTATGTTTACCCGTTCCACTCCATTCATTAATTTACAGTATAGGCCTCTATCATATCTCCCCTCAGTCGTCCCTTTTCCAGGTTGAAAAGCCCTAACCTTTTTAGCCTTTCCTCGTAGGGGTATCCTTCCATCCCCTTTATCATTTTGGTGGCTCTTCTCTGTACTTCTTCTAATTCTGCTACATCCTTTTTAAGATACGGTGACCAGAATTGCGCACACAATATTTGAAGTGCGGTCGCACCATGGAATGACACAGGCATTATAATATCCTTTGTTTTATTCTCCATTCCTTTCCTTATGATTCCTAGCATTCTATTTGCTTTCTTGGCCCCACTGCACACTGGGCAGAGGGTTTCAACGTGTTATCCACAATGACGCCTAAATCTTCTTCCTGGGTGGCGGTTCCTAATGTGGAATCTTGCATCGTATAACCATACTTTGGGTTGTTCTTTCCTAGGTGCACACTTTGCACTTGTCCACATTAAATTCCATCTGCCATTTGAATGTCCAGTCTTCCAATTTATTAAGGTCCTCTTGCAGTTTTTCACAATCCTCTTGGGTTTTAACAACTTTGAATAATTTTGTGTCACCTGCAAATTTGATTACCTCACTAGTTATTCCAATTTCCAGGTCATTTACGAATAAGTTAAAAAGAAGCAGACCCTGCACAGATCCCCGGGGTGCTCCACTATTCACCTTTCTCCATTGGGAAAATTGGCCATTTAGCCCTACCCTCTACTTTCTATCTTTTAACCAGTTCCTGATCCACAATAGTATATTGCCTCCTATCCCATGACTTTTTAATTTCGTCAATAGTCTCTCATGAGGGACCTTATCAAAGGCTTTCTGAAAATCCAGATACACTATATCAACTGACCCACCTTTGTCTACCTGTTTATTTATACCTTAAAAAAAATATATAACAGATTAGTAAGACCAGAACTTCCCTAGCTAAAGCCATGTTGTCTGTCTCCTATTAAACCATGAATATCTACATGTTCAGAAATTTTGTTCTTAATAATGGTTTTTACTATTTTTCCCGGTACTGATGTCAGGCTCACCAGTCTGTTGATTTTCGGATCACCCCTGGAACCCTTTTTAAAAACTGTCATTACATTGGCCATCCTCCAATCTTCAGGTATTACTGATGATTTTAATGATAGTTCACAGATTAATAATAGCAGGTCTGCAATCTCATATTTCAGTTCTTTCCACACCCTTGGATGTATATCATCTGATCCAGGTGATTTGCTACTCTACAATTTATCAAATAGTTGTAATACATCTTCCCGGTTTATCAATATTTCTTTCAGTTCTTCTGCTGCATCAACTTTAAATACCATTTCAGGCATGGGTAACTTCCCTACATCTTCTTCAGTAAAGACCAAAGCAAATAATTCATTCAGTCTGCCCACTATGTCCTTGTCCCCTCTTAGTGCCCCTTTTACCCCTCTATCATCCAGTGGTCCAACTGACTCTCATAGGTTTTTTGCTATGAATGTACTTGAAAATGTTTTTATTATGTGTTTTTGCTTCTACAGCAAACTTTTTTTCAAATTCTCTCTTTGCCTGCCTTATCAGTGCCTTGCATCTAACCTGCCAGTGTTTATGTTGTTTCCAGTTTTTCGTCATTTGGCTCCTTTTTCCATTTCCTGAAAGATACTTTTTAGGCTAGGAGAAATTAATGGCAACACAGTAGTATGTTTTTATTATGGGGGTCATTCCAATCCGTGTTTAGCGCGGATATATGTCCCAGTCAGACATATAGTCCCCACTAAATGCCCGGCTACAATTCCTAACACAGAGCTCCCCACACATACAGCCATGATGTGCAGGGAGCTCTGTACCAGGGCAGGAGGGGGCATTCCAGAGGAGGAGTTGGGGCAGGCCGGAGGCGTGACCCTGACCCCAGACGTACAAGGTCGTTTCTGGTGATGGCCCTGTACGTGCAGGAACAGGCCGGAGGCGTGACCCTGACCCCGGATGTACAGAATCAATTCTGGCGATGGCCCTTGTCCCCCGCAGCCCCCTCTGGTGGCGGCGTAGTGTTTCCACCAGAGGCTGGGGAGCGCATAAGATTTGGGGTATCAGGGTTGGCCAGTTGCGAGGGTCATAAGGTAGCGGTCCTTCGTGCCAACCTCGTTGCCAACTTCCCAATAAAGTGACTTCACAGCCAAGTGTAGGGAAAAAGGAAAAAGGCTTTTATTTCTCCTTTGCGCAATATGGTTCAAAATATACGGTTCAGAAAGTAACAGGGCTGTAACAATCCTTACATCAGGTTCCACATGTATAAAACGGTCAAAGTAACAACTGTTAATCTCCACAGTAACTCAAAACATAAGGTATCCTGTATTCACTTCATACATTCTTTAACTCCAAACAGATTATAGTTTTCCTACTGTACAATAAATGCATTCCATGGGTTCTTCCGCCTCCTCACCCCCAGATTCCACTGGCAGCCATTCCATGTCCGAGAGCTCTGAATCGGAAGCTTCAATGGGGCTGAGTTCTGGCTTTTTGAAAGCGTGCCAAACCGTGTTCCAATGCTTGTTTGTCAGCTTGGGGCGTCGGTTCTTGGCTATAGGATAGAACCCTGGCTGTTCATCTGCTATGGTTTTAAAAGCTCTCTTGTCCCAACCTTTAGCATTAACAGTTTTCTTCCTGGGGAAATCATCTGTTATTTTCTGCTTAAAAGTGTCATTATTATACTGATAAAATCCTCTCTTCTGCTTTTCTCCTATGCTGGGTTTAGGCACACAATCACAGGCAATAACTGTTTTACCTTTGAGCTTTCTGTAGTCTCTTCCAGGAAAGGCTTGAGGCCTAGCCTGATTATCTTCTAATTCTTGCTGGCTCAAGTATTCCCCCCGGGTCTCTCTTTCTCTAGAGTGTGGATAAACTTCTTTGGGGCAGGGCTGCAGCTGATGCCCTCGGCCTTTGCTTCCACTCCCGTGGCAGTTAGCTAGTGGCCGCGCCCTCTCAGCCTTTCCCTGTTCACCAGGCCTCTGAGTTTTCCACCCTTCTCTCTGGTTACTTTTATAGAAATCTTTAAGAGTACCTTTCTCTTCTTGAGTATCCTTTTCAGCTGGATATCTTTCTCTCAGATCGTGGCTTAGCCCCTCTCCCTGGATAGGGCTTTCTCTCCAGCTGGGTGGGAGAGCACCTCCTTCCTTGACTGCTCTCTGCAGTGCTGCTCCTAGGAGTTGTCTCTGGCCTGCTCTCCGGCCTACTCCTCGGCCTACTACTTGGTCTGCTCTCCAAGTTGCTTCTTGGCCTTCTCCTCGGCCTGCTCTTCGGCCTACTCTTTGACCTTTTCTTTGAACTGCTCTGTCCCTGCTTAAATCGGGACTGACTGATTCTAAGTCCTGCCCATAGAGGCGTGGTTCCTCTGCATCCAAGCTGGTTCTCCTGCTCCCTCTATGTGGGCCTTCAGGATATTGCAACTGAAACTTGTTTTTTTCTAAATTTAAAACTTTTTTTCTTTCTGCCAGAGGGTCCGCTGCATCACACCCTGTACTGTGGCAGGTGCAGGCCTGTGACCCACGGTGTCTGACATAGGCAGGCCAGCATGGCTAGCTTGACCTGTAAATGAGGCCTGTGGAGAGGCATATAGGATTGCACATCCCCCAATATGCTGCTATTGTAAGAAAGAACTCAGTAGAAATATTGAATTAGCTTAGGTAAGCAGAACTGCAGAATTAAGAAATGGAAAAATACAGAAAAGACATGTTTAAAAGTTACTGATAAGAAAAAGTACATTTGCAGAGAAATAATGAGGAGTGCTGACAGATGAGTTACAGAACCTTGCTCTTCTGCACGCACAAATGGTCCCATAACCTTGAAAGTGTGAAAGTAACAAGTTGATGAACTGGCCATTGTAATTGGGACTAGAAGGGGGGCAGGCAGGTGTCATGCCTACAGAAGCCCACAGAAGAAACATAATTGGAGAAACTTATCAGTACCGGGACCAATAGAAGGGCTACGGGAGGTACGGGAGAGTACCGGGACCAATGAAATGTTTTTCTATACCTAGAATGGAACAGAAGTCTATAAAAGTTGTTGTAATGCTTGAAAACTTTGCTCAGCCATTTTGAAATTGCCTTGCTTGAGACTTGTGCACAAATAAATGATTTGGACCTTCTGAACAGACTCCTGGTATCATTGGTTTGTCTGCGCTTTGCTGCTACATATTCCTTGGTGCGTTGGCCGGGAAGTTGTGGAATCAAAGTGTATATAGGGCAATATACCACGACTTTCCGCCTCTATAGGCTTGGTCCTGCCGGGATCGCGCCCTTCCGACGAGGGCCGCTCCCTGGCGCCACCGGTCCCTTGTATCGGAGGGAGCTGGTCGGACCTCGGCGGGTGCCGGGCCCGGTCGGAGCCAACGCCTCGAACCCGAGTGAGGGGAGTCCGAGGTCCAACTCATGCGCCTGCTTGGGAAGTTTGAGGACCGGATCCGGTGAGTATAGTTTTGATTTTGGGTCTAGACAGAAATAGCAAGAGCAGTACTGCCATTGGAATTTGGAATTTGTAATCTCGAGATATTGGGAATTGGTAAGAGAGCATGATCAACTCTCAAGGAAGAGCCGAGTAGCCTGGCATGGGAATTCGCTAGGTGAAACCCTCATCCTTTTTGTAATTGGGAAAAGACTAGTCAGAACAGATAGAAACGAATGCATTCTGGGAATACGTTGCTAGCATGATTGTGTGAACGAAGTGTGAATGAGAGGTCTGGCAGCACGGACCAAGTGAAGGCGGACCCCTGATTAGCGCATTTCCTGACCGGGCGACCGCGTTCAGGTCGCGAAAAGGGGGAAGCGATTGTCGTCTTGTCTTGTTATTTGTATTCCCTATACGTTTCCAGGGCCGTGAGGACCCCTTACCCACGGTCCGCACTCCTTTTCCCTTCTGTCTGTTGTTGCGCGCACACATCGAAATGGGAGGGGCGGGGTCTACTAGAAACACTCCATTAGAATGTATGATCGCACATTTTAAAGAGGGATATTCAGGAGATTATGGTATTAAAATGACAGCAGCCCGTCTGCAGATTTTGTGTACTAGGGAGTGGCCCGATCTAGACCCCATCTGGCCCCGAGAGGGAACGTTCACCGTAGAGATTATTCAGTCAATACACCGTAGAGTGCGGGTAGCGCACCCAGATCAGTACCCCTATATAGATTCCTGGTTAAGTATTTGTGAAGATCCGCCCTCCTGGGCGCAGCGCTGTTATGAGGAACAGTGCAGAATAATGTTAGCTAAAACAGATTCTAGACAGAAAAAGGAACAGCCTAGAATGAAAGAGCAGGATAAGAAAGCCACGAAGAAACCCATCCTGGCAGATCCTGATTCCCCAGAAGTAGTCCTCAGGCAGCCCCGAACCCCAGGTCCAGTAAGGGTAGCCCGACGTCGTCCTGCCCCAGAACCCCAGAGACGGCCAGAGCCGAGGCGGGACCCAACCCCTGACCCCCCTCCTCCCGGAGGAGAGAAAGAGAAAGAATTAGGGGAAAGAGAAGTGGAGGACGTAAAAAGTGAGTCAGAAGCGGAGATAGAAGGAGGAGAAGAAGGAAATTCCCCAGAAGAAGAGGAGGACAGTGTACAAATAATTGAGAAAGCCAGCGCTAGCACTAGCACGCCAGCGAAAGAAAAACCCAAAGCAAAACCAGTTGAGAGAAAGAAAGCGACTCCTGCAAAGGCAACGACAATAACTCTTAGATCCCAAACAACGCCTGGGACAGCCAAACTGTTTCCCTTAAGGCAATTCCCGGGAGTGCCTGTAAAGAATGATAATGATGAAGTGGTAGCGGGACCCCTAACTTATGTGTATATTCCTTTCTCTACAACTGATTTATTAAATTGGAGGTCGCATTATGCCTCCTATACTAGCAAGCCCCAGGAGCTGACAGAATTAGTAACTAGTATTATGGAAACTCACCAACCCACTTGGCCAGATTGCCGTCAGCTCCTGACCACCCTATTCACTACAGAAGAACGAGCGAGAATTAGAAAAGCAGCTATTGAATGGATGGCAGAAAACCCTGCCGCACCGGCGCAGGGGCAGAATATAATAGATCGTAGAGAAGCAGCTCAGAGAGAATTCCCGAATGAAGACCCCCAATGGGATCCAAATACAGATGAAGGATCCACAGCCCTAGCCCGCTTTCGCCAGGGCTTTTTACAAGGCCTGAGAAGGGGAGGCCAAAAAGCTATGAATCTTTCCAAAGTAGCAGGAGTTATCCAGGGAATAGATGAGAGCCCAGCAGATTATTATGAAAGATTAACTGAAGCCTACAGAATGTATACTCCCTATGATCCCGAGGCACCAGGAAGTTTATGTATGGTGAATTCTGCTTTTGTAAACCAGTCTCAACCAGACATTAGACGTAAATTACAGAAATTAGAAGGGTTTGCGGGCATGAATGCAACACAGTTATTGGAAGTCGCTCATAAAGTGTATGTGAATCGTGATACTGAAAGACAGAGAGAATGTGATAGAAAGATGAAGAAGAAAGCTGATTTTTTGGCTGCGGCCATAGTTGAAAAGAAAAGGGGAGGTGTCCCTAGTCGAAGGAGCAGAGGAAGAGGGCGGGGTCAAGGCGGAGGCCGGACCCAGAGACTAGGCTTGAACCAATGCGCCTATTGCAGAGAGGAAGGACATTGGAGAGATACGTGCCCGCAACTCGAAGACGCCCAGCAAGATGACGACAACGATCATCAGTGGCAAGAAGAAAGACGAGGCCGCCCCCGAGGCCGAGGAGGAGCCAATCGAGAACAATTCCAGAGAGAGAGGGGAGGAGGAGCCATCCAAGCATTGGCCACACAAGCCCATGATGAGGATGACGTGGATTAGGACAGACCGGGCTCCAAGTTTGCTTTAGGTCTCCAGGAGCCTATGGTCGAAATACAAATAGGAGACCAATTTATGAACTTTATGGTTGATACTGGAGCAGAACATTCAGTAATAGACAAAAAGATAGCCCCATTCACCAAAAAAGCAGTCACCATTATAGGAGCAACTGGTGCCAAAGCCACAAAGTCTTTTCTTCAAAACCGAATATGCAGTCTAGGAGGACAGCAAGTAACTCATCAATTCCTTTACATGCCCGAATGTCCAGTACCATTACTGGGACGGGATATGTTAGCCAAGCTTCAAGCACAAATATCTTTCTCTGAACAAGGAGAAATGCAAATGACAGTGAATTCCCAAGCCAAACCAGCAGGAGTAATGCTGCTGACAGTACCCCGAGAGGAAGAATGGAGATACTACATTGATGATTCGATTCAAGATACCTATTTTGAACAAACTTTAAAGAACATTCATGCACCACTTGAAGTATGGGCAGAAGGCAGTCCCCCAGGCCTAGCCAAGCATATAGCTCCAGTAATTGTAACCCTCAAGCCTAGTGCTACACCAGTGCACGTCAAACAGTACCCTCTCCCAAGAGCCGCAATTGAAGGCATTCATCGCCACCTACAGAGATTGCTCGAGTATGGCCTACTAAAAGTATGTCAATCCCCATGGAACACCCCACTTTTGCCAGTAAAGAAACCTGAGACAGATGATTATCGCCCAGTGCAAGATTTGAGAAGAGTAAATGATGCAGTTGAAACTATACATCCAGTTGTGCCCAATCCTTACACTCTTCTAGGACTGATACCTGCTGAAGCTACCCATTTCACTGTACTGGATTTAAAAGATGCATTCTTTTGCATAAGATTAGCCCCTGTAAGCCAAATATTGTTTGCATTTGAATGGCAGGACCCCATCTCTGGAAGAGGGGGCCAACTCACCTGGACAAGATTACCCCAAGGATTCAAGAATTCACCTACCATCTTTAGTGCTGCACTAAATCAAGACCTTTCAAGCTATCCAGTAGCCCCGGGGAAGAGAGTGCTTCTCCAGTACGTGGATGATCTGTTGATAGCTGCCGTATCAGAAAGAGAATGTATATTAGCCACCAAAGATCTCTTGCAGTTACTAAATGAAGCTGGATATAAAGTTTCCAGAGCCAAAGCACAACTATGTCAAACAGAAGTGAAATACTTGGGTTTTCGTATTACCCAAGGAAGCAGAAGATTAGGCAGAGAAAGAAAAGAAGCTGTATGCAGAATTCCAACTCCAACAACCAGAAAGCAAGTCAGAGCCTTTCTGGGAGCAGCAGGATATTGCCGAATCTGGATACCCAACTTTGCCCAAATTGCCAAACCACTGTATGAAGCCACAAAAGGAGAAGAAAAGTCACCACTGGAGTGGGGATTTGAGCAGGATACAGCCTTCCAGAAGTTAAAAGAAGAATTGATGTCATCACCAGCACTTGGACTACCAGATGTCCACAAACCTTTCCACTTGTTTGTACATGAAGCACAGGGAAATGCCCTAGGCATGTTGACTCAGAAATTAGGAAATTGGGAGCGACCTGTAGCCTACCTATCGAAACAATTGGACCCTGTGGCCAAAGGATGGCCACCTTGCTTGAGAGCAGTTGCAGCTACAGCGCTATTAGTGAGTGAAGCAGACAAACTCACATTAGGACAGAACATACGAGTCACCGTGCCACATGCAGTCCTTGCCCTTATGGAACAAAAAGCAAATTATTGGCTCACCAATTCCCGAATGTTGAAGTACCAGAGCATGTTATGTGAGAACCCACAGATACAACTTGAAGTGAGCCATGCCTTGAACCCAGCTACCTTGATACCCATCAGTGAAGAACTCCCAGAACATGACTGCATCGAAGTCATGGAAACTGTGTTCTCTAGTCGACCTGACCTAACAGATGTGCCCATAGACAATCCTGACCAGATCTATTATGTTGATGGGAGTAGTCTCATCCTTGATGGACGACGCTGTGCTGGATATGCAGTCGTCACTCAACACGAAGTAGTTGAATCATCAGCTCTAGCCTCAGGCACATCAGCCCAGAAAGCCGAATTGATAGCACTCACCAGAGCATTGTTGTTAGGAGAAAAACTTGTGCTAAATGTATATACAGATTCCAAATATGCCTTCACTACCTTGCATGCCCATGGAGCTCTCTACAAAGAAAGAGGACTCATCACATCCGGAGGAAAATCAGTCAAATATGGTCCCGAGATATTGATGTTACTTGATGCAGTCTGGGCCCCAACACGTGTAGCTGTCATGCATTGCAGGGGACATCAAGCAGGGAAAGGAGAAGTTGCTCGAGGGAATAGATTTGCAGATGCCTCAGCACGACAAGCAGCTATGACAGGACAAATTGCCCCACAAGCAATGCCAATGCAAGCAGCATTGTTTCCAGTACCCTTGAATCTATGGACCCCACGATATACCACCAAAGAATTGGATTACTATTGTGACAAAGAAAATGGAGTATTGAAAGATGGATGGATTGAGCTGCCACCAGAAGAGGGCAGTCAACCTCCAGGAAGAATAGTAATTCCTGAATTGTTAGGACCATCCTTTGTCAAAGCTTTCCACGAAGCCACACACTATGGGAAGAGTGCTATGGAGAAAGCACTCAGACCACATTTCTACATCCCTTTGATGACAACCATATCAGCCTCAGTAGCACGACAATGTCAAACCTGTGCCAAAAATAATGCCAAGCAAGGCCTTATTACAGCACCCCGAGTTCAGTCAAGAGGTGTGACCCCCATGCACAACCTCCAAGTTGATTTTACCGAAATGCCAAAAGCCAATGGATACCATTACCTACTAGTATTAGTTTGTACTTTCTCTGGGTGGGTAGAAGCATTCCCAACCAGAACTGAGAAAGCCCGAGAAGTTACCAAAGCTCTAATGAGAGAGATTGTCCCCAGATTTGGAATCCCAGCAGTAATAGGGTCAGACAATGGACCCTCATTTGTCTCCCAAGTTACTCAGCAGTTAGCAAAAGCTTTGCAGATACAGTGGAAGCTCCACACTGCATACAGACCCCAGAGTTCAGGGAAAGTTGAGCGAATGAATCGTACCTTGAAAGCCCAAATGTCCAAGCTTTGTCAGGAGACACACTTGAAATGGCCCCAAGTGCTCCCCATAGCTTTACTCAGAATACGCTCAGCCCCTGTAAAGTCAACGGGATTTTCCCCTTTTGAAGTTTTGTATGGTAAACCCCCACCAATAGTGCAGGGAGTCAAAGGAAATCTAGCCCAGATTGGTTCAGAAGTAACCAGACAAGAACTCCTAGCTCTTAGTTTTGTTCTGCAGACTCTCCATACGTGGATCCAAGACCAGTTGCCTATCAACTTGACGGAACCCTTGCATCCCTACCAGCCTGGAACTTCGGTGTGGATCAAAGATTGGAAGAAGATACCGTTGGAACCCCATTGGAAGGGACCGTACACCGTCATCCTGTCTACCCCAACTGCAGTAAAGGTAGCTGAGATCGACGCCTGGATCCACCACAGCAGAGTCAAGCCCGCCGCCGATCCTGAACCAGAGCGGTGGACAGCAGAGCAGCACCCTGTTGTACCCTTGCGAGTTACTCTGAGACGGCAACCAGCAGCATAGACACTTCATTACAAGTGCTTTGCAGTAGCCAAGTCTTTCGAAGAGGATTGCTGTTTTCTATGCAGCAACAGTTTTGTTTCAACGAACCCGATTTGTGTGTGATTTGACACACTACTACTTTGAGACTACATTGATTAAGCCAGACTCCACAAGCCAACTGAATTGCTAAGTTGGTTAATGTGTGCTGGACATCTTGAGGATCTTCAATCAACACTCAGCACCCGTTAAATTGCTTCATTAGTAAACGGGACGAAGAATAATAGACCGTCGTGATCAAGATCAGCAAGCTGAGGATTCAGAAGAACTCCAATCAACATGTATCTTTGCTTCTGCTTTGCCTTGGTTGCCTTCTTTGGAGGTTTTGAACAGACTTATGCTCTACCTCCATGCACTGCTTGCATTACTTCTACTAGAACTGGACTGAAAGTAACTCAGACTTTGCTTTACCATTCTTACTATACCTGCAAGGGCACAATAACTCGGTGTATCTATAACACCACTGAACTAAATGTTTGCACTCATGGCAAAATCAAAGCATGCTATAATCCGCATCAGAATCCATCCTATTACACGTTGGAAATAAGATGGAAGGATGCAGATGGACCTATATTAGCTGCTACACCACCACTTAAGGACATTACTAAACCTGCTGTTTTGAATTTTGATGCATGTAATGCTATTAATAGAGATAGTCAGTCCACCTGTCGTACATGGGAGAAAGCGTATCGAAATGACCATAAGTATATGTGTCCAGAAGGTGCCACAAATTGGTGGAAGTGTACAGGTAAAACAGGATCAGGGCATAGTACTGCTACAGCGGCAGATTACTATTGCCCATATTGGGAATGTGTTTTCTATGCTACCTGGAACACTGGTATAACTGATGAGAAAATAGATAAGCGGATGGCTACTCTAACCAAGCCAACCACAAATGATAAATGTCAGAAAGATGCTTGCAACCCCTTACATTTGCGTGTGCATAATCCCCATGCATGGAAACAGGGATATAAGTTTGGTCTGTGAATTGCTGGAGGGGGAACAGACCCAGGGACCATTGTATATATTAGATTGAATACCCAAGCCCACAAGTCATCCAAATATCATATTCATAATACCTTTTATGAAGCTATGCATGTAAATAAGTTTGAGATCCCTCACCCTTCACAGAATTTGTTTTTAGAATTGGCCGGAGCAGTAGTATCTAGTCTTAAGATCACAGATTGTTATTTCTGTGGCGGAACCCAAATGGGAGACCAATGGCCCTGGGAAGCCCAAGAATTGAATTATTCCATGATTTACAATCAGACTGAATTACACAAGACAACCAGTGAATGGGTGTTAGCGCACTCAATCGTTGGACGTCTTTGCTTTGCCAGAACTGGACCCCAGTTCACCCAAAAGGTAGGACAGCTGGTCTGTCTTAGCCAGAAATACTATAATGCCACGACCAAAAAGACAGCATGGTGGTCAGGAATCAGACATCCTGAACCTCCTAACCCATTAGCTAGATTTTCTGAACTTGCAGGTTTATGGACTAACCTTGCCAAAGTCCAAGCCTGGCAAGCCCCACCTGGCCTATATTGGATCTGTGGAAACCGAGCATATGCGCAACTCCCGCCACAATGGGGAGGAGCATGTGTCTTAGGAACCATCAGACCTTCTTTCTTCCTGTTAAACACTGAACATGGAGAACAATTAGGATACCCTGTATACACTACCCACAAACACAAAGGAGCATCAAGACAGAAGAGGGAGGCCTTACAGATAGGCAAGTGGGAGAAGTGGCGAGGTGATGATTGGCCACCAGAAAGAATTATTGAGTATTATGGACCTGCCACTTGGAATGATGATGGTATGTATGGTTATCGTACCCCAATTTATATGATTAATCGTATTATTCGCTTACAAGCAGTAGTTGAAATAATAACCAATGAAACTAGTCATGCTCTCATGCTCTTAGCTAGACAAAGTACTCAGATGCGCACTGCCATATACCAGAATCGCTTAGCCCTTGATTATTTGCTAGCAGCTGAAGGAGGAGTATGTGGTAAACTGAATTTAACTAATTGCTGTTTGAAAATAGATGATAAAGGTCAAGTAGTTGAAGAAATTGCTAAAGATATGCAGAGACATGCTTATGTGCCAGTACAGACTTGGCACGCATTGAAATTTCCTAATTGGTTTGCTAACCTTTTCTCCTGGCTGGGAGGATTTAAGACTTTCGTTATCTTAGTACTAATCCTTGTTGCTGTTGTCCTCTGCTTACCATGTTTAATCCCATGTTGTATGCGCTCCCTTCATAGTGCTATTGATAGTACAGTAGAGCGGAAGACCGCAACTAGAATAATGGCTTTATACAAAGCCAGCCCTAGTGGAACTAGTAAGAATCCTTTAATCAGGATGTGAATCTTCTAGAAAGTGATTTAATTCTCACACCTTATTAAGTAATAGGGTGAGATTAATCAAAGGGGGGAATGTGGCAGGTGCAGGCCTGTGACCCACGGTGTCTGACATAGGCAGGCCAGCATGGCTAGCTTGACCTGTAAATGAGGCCTGTGGAGAGGCATATAGGATTGCACATCCCCCAATATGCTGCTATTGTAAGAAAGAACTCAGTAGAAATATTGAATTAGCTTAGGTAAGCAGAACTGCAGAATTAAGAAATGGAAAAATACAGAAAAGACATGTTTAAAAGTTACTGATAAGAAAAAGTACATTTGCAGAGAAATAATGAGGAGTGCTGACAGATGAGTTACAGAACCTTGCTCTTCTGCACGCACAAATGGTCCCATAACCTTGAAAGTGTGAAAGTAACAAGTTGATGAACTGGCCATTGTAATTGGGACTAGAAGGGGGGCAGGCAGGTGTCATGCCTACAGAAGCCCACAGAAGAAACATAATTGGAGAAACTTATCAGTACCGGGACCAATAGAAGGGCTACGGGAGGTACGGGAGAGTACCGGGACCAATGAAATGTTTTTCTATACCTAGAATGGAACAGAAGTCTATAAAAGTTGTTGTAATGCTTGAAAACTTTGCTCAGCCATTTTGAAATTGCCTTGCTTGAGACTTGTGCACAAATAAATGATTTGGACCTTCTGAACAGACTCCTGGTATCATTGGTTTGTCTGCGCTTTGCTGCTACAGTACTTCCAGCCTGGGTTAGTTAGACGGGGGACTTATTCCACCTCGGAGGTGGAATGTCTCCTCCCTTGATGCCTGTGGCCATCCAGCCTGGGATTACCAGAGGGTATGAGAGGAGCAGGGGATCCCCTGCAGCCCGATCCCAGCCCAGGAAGGCCCGATCGGAGATTGGGTGGCAGGGAAAAGAACACTTTGGTGTTGTACAGGCAATCGGGGCTCCTGCATGGAGCCGCAGAACCATGGTGATGGGATGCCACTGCATCGCAGCTCCATGCAGGAGCCCAAGCTGAGATAGCCGAGGAATCTGTGTGATGTCTAGCAGGATAGAATTGGAGCATGTCCGGGACGTCCAGGCCCTATGCCCCAATTCTGCTCCTGCGGAGTCATCTAGCCCCTGTGGGAGCAGAATCGGGTGCATATCTGGCCTGTCAGGATTTTGGATGTCCAGACAGCCCAGACATGCCCCAATCGGAATTGGCCTCCACTCTTTTAAGATGTTTTTATTATGTTTATATTAAATTTGATGTTATTTCTATTATGTTGATTGTTATTTTTGCTTATTTGTTTTCTATATTTTGTTTATTGTAAACCACATTGATGGGCCATTCACCTGAAGGTACAATCAAGTATATTTATTAAAAATAAGACTAATAGGAATAAAAAGAAATACTTAGCTTTCAATATTTACCTAAAATCATGGTTCGTCTGCAAGGTAATATGATTTTTAAAATGATCCTAAATAGCAATACCTGGTTTTTCATGGATATAGAATATCCATAGATTACAGGACTAATCAGAGACACTTGGCTGCAATTACTAAGCTAGACAACATCACACTTGATAGGATTCAGTTTGAGCTTCTGATTTGCTAACCAGGTAGCCATGTCCTGTCAGGGCCATACCAAGGGCTGTGCGAGTGGTGCAGCTGCATAGGGTGCAGGCACAGAAAGGGGTACTGATATCATCACTGGGCATCCAGAAAGCTCAAAAAGAATTTGTTATTGCATGTGGTTGGACGGAAGGGGGGCACCAGATTCCTTAGTCGCACAGGGTGCATTTCGAGCTTGGTACGGTCCTTGGTCCTGTATGCAAGTATTCAGTGTAGACAATTCCCTGTCCAAGGGGACTACAGTCCCCAGCAGCTGAATATTATCTGCATAAAAATATGAACTTATGCCACCAGACTGAATTAGGATTGCAAGAGAGGCCATAAAATGTTGAACAAAACTGCAGAGAGAATAACTCCTTGAAGGACTCCACAAGATAACTGTTTTCTATGTGATGTTGAAGTCTGCGATTTAACACAGAACATTCAACCATTCAGGAAATAAATAAACTCAAACCCATAGCCAAAATGCCCCCAGTCTGTAAACTAGAGATCAAAAGTCAGTGATCCTTCAGATCAAAGGCAGAGAACATGTCCAATGAAATTAGGATAACATCTCTGTTCCCCCATCTGGATTTATCAAAATCTCATTTGATAAAGCAACCAGAGTTTTCTGTACAATGGACTCTTCTGAATCCATGGACGGATATCTTAGAAGGGACGTCCAAGTGCAATCTGGGATGTCTAAGCTAGAACATCTGAAAAAAAAAGCAGGCACGTCCAGGTACAGACATGATTTCACAAACATGGACGCGCTCTATTTGGATGTCTGCAGGGGTATCTACATAGACATTTCCAGATTAGTATCTCAGAATCTGGACATCTAGAAATAGCCTAATGGTTAAAGCAGTAGGCTAGGAACGAGGAAATTATGCTGAGTACTGGGGATAAGAGAGTACTTTTTTCTCTACACCCTCTGGATGTTTTTCAGCCAAAACAAGCACTGCTTGTGCCTAGACCTGGTCTAAACTTAGATGTAATCCAGATATTTCTGAGATCAGGGGGAGATATCCATGCCTCCAACATGCCCGCTTTTAGACTTGGAGGTCCTCACGCTGGGGATGTCCGCAGACCTGGCTTCTAAAATGGCTCTGGAGACGTCTCTGTGCTTTAGACATCTCTATATCCATTTTTGGATTTCCAAAGCACGAATAGAGCTTCCAAAATGATCCCCATACTGTCTGAAATGTAGCCTTTGAATATTCTGCAGATAGGTTTCCAACTGCAGCCATGCTGCTTTCTCCAACAACTTAGAAGCAAAAGGTAAATTGGACACAACCTATAGTTGGAGACCTCTAAGGGTTCTAGATCAGCCTTCTCCAGCTAAGGCTTCACTATAGACTTATTTACAAAAGGAGGGAAACTTCCCTTTAGACACACTAGAGTCAAACACTTTGAAAGACCTAGCTCAGGTTGATTTATCTACAATGCTGAACAAAGATCTAAGGGAGAGATGGTCAGATTCAAAGAGATTAAGAGCCTTACCTTATAGTGGGAAAAGTAAGGAAGACACTGCTGAAAGAAAGGATAGTGAGCTTTCTATAATCTTATAAGTTACAAGTTCTGAGGAAACATGGTTTTGCCAAAGGAAGATTGTGCCAAATGAATCTGATTGGATGGGTGATCAGAGGGTATGAAATGGATGTAATCTACTTGAATTTCAACAAAGCGTTTGATACTTTTTCTCACAGGAGGTTTATGAATAGCAGCCTGGGGATGGGTTCCAAGGTGGTGAACTAGATCAGAAATTGGTTGGTTGACCGACAGACAACAGAGGGTAGTAATAAATGGAATTCACTCAGAAGAAAGGTGAGTAGTGGAGTGTCCCAGGGATTGGTCCTGGGACCAGTTCTGTTCAATGTCTTTGTGACTGATATTGCTGAAGGATTAAAACTAAAAGTTTACCTTTTTGCAGATGACACAAAGATTGCAAAAGAGTGGACACCTTAGATGGAGTAGATAACATAAAAAAAGATCTACAAAAATTAGAAGAATGGTCTAATGCTTGGCAGTTAAGATTCAATGCGAAGAAGTGCAGGGTGATGCACTTGGGATGCAGAAATCCAAAGGTGCTATACATGATAGGAGGCGAGAGGCTAGTGTGTACGGCCCAAGAGAGAGACCTCGGGGTGCTAGTGTATGAGGATCTCAAGATGGGGAAAGAATGTGACAAGGCAGTGACCAAAGCCAGAAGGATCCTAGGCTGCATACAGAGAGGCAAAACCAGCAGAAGGAATGAGATACAGTATTAACACACCTGTACAAGTTGTTGGTGAGGCCTCACTTGGAGTATTCTGTTCAGTTTTGGAGACTGTAACCCACAAAGGATATAAAAAGACTTGAAAAGGTTCAGAAGAAGGCAACCAGTTTCAGTTTGTTCAATGTAAACCGCACTGATGCAGAATAGCGCGGTATATAAGAGAATGTAAATAAATAAAATAAAATAAATAAATAAATAACCAAAATGTTATGGGGCCTGCACCAGAAGATGTATGAGAAGAGACTTGAAGACCTAAATATCTATTCACTTGAGGAGAAGAAGGATAGGGAAGATATGTATTTAACTAGTTAAAAGGTTTTAATGAAGAAAAAAAAAACATTTTACAAAGACAGGGAGGTTGTAGAAGAATAAAAGAACATAAGAAATACCTTACTGGGTCAGACCAAGGTCCATCAAGCCCAATATCCTATTGCCAATAGTGGCCAATCCAGGTCACAAGGACCTGGCAGGTTCCCAAAGTTCACAGCTTCCACAATGCTCGTCCTGGGTAAGCAGTGGAATTTCCAGGTCCTCTTTAATGGTTTATAGACCTTTCCTCCAGGAACTTGTCCAAATCTTTTTTAAACCCAGCTACACTAACAGCTTTTACTACATCCTCCGGTAATGAATTCCAGAGTTTGATTACACGGTGAGTGAAAAAATATTTTCTCTTATTAGTCTTAAATTGGTTACATAGTAACATAGTACAGTATATGATGGCAGATAAAGACTAGTATGGTCCAATTAGTCTGCCCATCGAGGCGGCAAGAGTTCGTGCACCTGCCACTCCATGCAGGTCACCCCTCCCCATGCCTTTGTTTAGGGGTGTACCCACCGATCCATGTAGGTCACCCCTATTTGTTGAGATGTAATAGATAGTTATGTTTGTGTTGAGTTTATCCTGTTGTTATAAAGGGATCCACTGTGTCCAATGCAATTTTGAATTTTGTCTCTGTATTTGCCCCCACCACTTCCATTGGGAGGGCATTCCAAACATTCACCACCCTTTCAGTGAAAAAAATATTTCCTGATATTGCTTTTCAGTTTACCGCCTTGCAGCTTCATGTTATGCCCTCTAGTTTTACAGCATCCCCTTCTTTGGAAGAGGTTTGCGTGTTCGTTCATTAATACTGTTTAAGTATTTAAAGGTCAGAATCATATCTCCCCTGTCCCGCCTCTCCTCCAGAGTGTACATATTTTAAAATGGAGAATTAAGTGATTAGCCTTAGCTCAAAAAGGCCCACACTGGGATTATGAACCCTGACTACTACTGCTCTTAAGTCACTACTCGATACTGTAAACAAACATGCTACTCCTTCACTCCAGGTGCTTATTTAAAACCACTTTTATGAAGTTAACATCAGGACTTCTGTGCCTTTATAAAATAGGTTCCAAGCACACAAATGCTGAGGTACACATTACCCCTGTTCTGTGGAAGGTATAAATATATGTGAATTTGTGTACTGTATGCAAATGTCACAGGATCCATATCCAAGATATAGGTTCCATTGAAGAACTTACTGAGTTAGTAAGGTTTTCAAAATAGATCTCCACATATGCCTATATCTGGAATCTCAAGAGAGAAACAGCAAGTCTAGTGTTCTCTAGAAAAATAAATGAATCATGCAATCACTACATTATTATATACTATCACAATCACAGCCCATATCAAGTTACAATTATTCCACGTGAATAGATAAATATTACTGGCCCTGGCCCCTCTTACTAGATCATATTATAGACAGAATGGACTATACTAAAAAAAAACCCACATAGAAAATTTTTACAAATCACCAATAAATAAATTGATTGTTTAAAATTAAAAATGTATCTTTGAGATATACAGTGGTACCAAAAAACATGTATCAATACTCAAAGCTGCAATATCCTTGTTGTGTGCTGCCTGGATGATGGATCTATCCTTGGTCCTATTTGTTTCAATATTACAGAAGGGCTTTCAGGTAAGGTTTGCCTCTTTGTGGATGATACAAAAATCTGCAATAGATAAGAGTAGACATCCAGGAAGCCGTAGATAACATGAGGAGTGTTCTAGCAAAGCTTGAGGAATGGTTGAGAATTTGGCAGTTGAGATTTAATGCTTAAGAATGTGGGGTCATGCATTTTGGCTACAAAAATCCAAGGGAGTGGTACAGTATAGGGGGGCAAAGTGCTGCTGTCCACAAAAGAAGAGCGGGATCTGGGCCCAATTCTGACTGTTCCTGATGATCTTAAGGTGGCTAAACCGGTAGATAAGGCCATAGTGAAAGCTGGAAGGCTACTTGGGTGCCTAGGGAGAGGAATAATCATCAGAAAGGAGGAGGGAATAATATCTCTGAATAAGTCTTTGATGAAAGCTACAGTAATTTAGAGTATTGTGTGCAATTCTGGAGTCCACATATTCAATAGGATATAAACAAGTTGGAGTCTGTGCAGAGGGTGGCTACCAAAATGGTCAGTGGGCTTTATCTTAAGGCATATGGGGTCAGACTTAAAGATCTCAATATGTATCTTTGGAAGAAAGATGGGAGATATGATAGAGACGTTTAAATACTTATATGGCATAAATGCACAGGATGAGTCTTTTAATTAAAAGAAAACTGCCACAAGGGGGCATAGGATGAAGGTGAAAGGAGATATATGTGGAAATATTTCTTTACAGAAAGAGTGGTAGATGCATGGAACAGCCTCCCAGTGGAGGAGGTAGAGACCAGGACGGTATCTGAATTCAAGAAATCATGGGTACCAACAGAACACAGAAGATCTCTAAAGGAAAAAAGGAACTATAGTAGTTGATATGGAAGGGCAGACAGGCCATATAGTCTTTTTGTGCCGGCATGTTTCTAATACATAAACAAAGACATGGGGAGAGGCGGCCTGCATGGAGTGGCAGGCGCACCTACTCTTACCGTCTTACTGGGCAGACTAGATGGACCATACTGGTCTTTATCTGCCGTCATTTACTATGTTACTATGTTACTCTAAGCATTATGCTTTTAGACATCTTGGTTACATTGCAGCTTCATTGTGTGTCCTCCAGTCTTTCTACATTTTGATGGCATAAACAACCAATTCACATTAACCCGTTCCACTCCATTCATTAATTTATAGACTTCATCATATCTCCCCTCGGCTTTCTTTTTTCCAAGTTGAAGAGCCCTAACCTTTTAAACCTTTCCTCATAGGGATATCCTTCTATCCCATTTACCATTTTGGTGGCTCTTCTCTGTACCCTTTCTAATTCCGCTATATCCTTTTTAAGATACAGCGACCAGAATTGCACACAATATTCAAGGTGTGGTCACACTATGGAATGATACAGAAGCATTATAATATCCTTGGTTTTATTCTCCTTTCCTTTCCTCAGTATTCCTAGAATTCTATTTGCTTTCATGGCCACTGCTGTACAATGGGCAGAGGGTTTCATTGACGATGACGCCTAAATAATTTTCCTTGATGATGGTTTCTAAGGTGGTACCTTGCATCATGTAACCAAAGTTTGGGGTTTTCACAAATGACATGAAATTAAGCTCATGATTTTCTCAACATTTGTCAGTGTGTGTGCACTCCTTTGGACCCCTTAACCCACATGGCGTGACAGCTACAACTCTACAACCCTAAACAAAGGCATAGAGGAGGTAACCTATATGGAGCATCAGGTACAGCTCTAGCCACCTTACTGGGCATACTAGATGGTCTATACTGGTCTTTATCTGCCATCATTTATTATATTACTATGGGCCCAATATTGAGCTAGGCTCGCCTGTTTAGCTCCCGGGTCTTAGATAGGCGTGGGTTTTCCTCTGCCCTGGAATGCCCCTGACACGCCTCAATGCTAACCAGTTAGCACTGAGGAGTTATAAGGGTATAGTCAATGCCTTTCGAAAATCGGGCCGTGTGTTACTATCTTTTGTCAACTTCCTCCTGAGAAACTGGATTGAAACTCCTGCCCGGAGATGAAAAGCCAACTAGAGTCAGGAAAGGGAGCAATAATGCCCCCAGTAACTAGAGAAGATCCAGATTAACAAAGTCAGCCCTAAAGGAAGGTTCTGCAGATGTCATAACAGTACAGCAATGTTGCACCTGACCTGTGATAGCTGGATTAAGAAAATCTGCACAAATGTCAGCTACCTTCTTCTCAAAATAATGGGCAAAACAGGCAGCCATAAGAAACTAATCCTGATCAGAGGTCAAAGGAGTAGCATCCTGAATAAAGATGCCATGTAATTTTTTAGGGTTACCATCGGACCTATCTTGTAATCCTTGTCTGCTGCATGCACTTCACTCTTTCAAGCTGCACAACATTCCCGACATCTTTGTAAATTATAAAAAGACTATCGTTCTGCCAGGCTGACTATGCATTGAATGCTTGGCACTTTAAGACACGTAGATCCATATAAAATCAATATTGAGAATTACGATTTATAAGTCACCTTCTGATTCTGATATACAATATTCTGCCTGAGTATCTATGCGCCAAGTGCAAAATAGGCAAAAGACATGAATTTCAGTGGAAAAATCAGAATTTCATATCGTCCTGCCAGACCAGTCCAGACAAGTGAGTTGTGTTCCCTTACCAGCAGATTGGTGGCGATAAAGAACCAATGAAAAGCCCAAATTTCAATGGCATCATTCCTATGCCTCTGTTCACCTCAGCCACTAGAGATCCCTTCCGCATTTCATTGTCTCCAGCAGATGGTGGATGGATTTTCTCCTCTCTGTAGAAAATCTGAGGATTGAGAGGAAAAGAGATTGATTAAATGCTCGTGAATGACCACCTTGAATACAGAGAGATGACTCTCTCACTTGAGCATATTGTGGGAGGCTCCACTAGACTACGATCTTTTCGGTAGCCATAGGAGAAGGGAAAAATCAGTTCAGCTTCACGCCCTTATCATGATAAGGGCCTGTTGAGCAGCCACAAATTGGAAGGATTTAGAAGGATCTGGGAGAGTGCAGCAGCTTCACACAACCTCAGTACCCCAACCCTCCTTCTCTGTCCCCCCTGCTCTTTCCTGAAGACTGCAGAAGGCTCTCAGAGAGATCTGCCTGCCAGCCACCTTACACACAGTGCTGCAAAACCAGTCAGTGAAGCAGTTTCAGGGCAGTAGAGCTGAACCTGGCATGGATCTTCCATCTGGAGCTCTCAGGGGGCAGGTACCAAGGCTTTACCTCAGCATTGTTCTTGTTGGGGCTCCCGGTTCCATCTCGGAGGGATGCAATTTGGAGTGGACTGCTAGCAACCATTGGCACTGTGTGTTGTTCACCACCATTTTTCTGCACGCTTTAGTAACATTTCTGCCTATTGTGAGCTTTGTGGTTGCACAGTACTAATGTGCACTCTGCCCAAGCAGCTCCAATGCATGCTCCTTCCCTAGTGCCTTTAACACGCGTTAGGTAAAAGCACAGTTGACACACGCTTGCAAGCTGACGCAGCCTTAGTGCATGTTCTTGTGATACTTATCCTAACTCTTTTTCTTCTTCCAGGGAATGTTGTTTGACCTGTGGGAAGCGAGGAGCTTCATCCTTGGATTCTAGACTCTGCCCTTCCTATATGGCAGCCTCTGAGTTGCCCCTGGAGGGCCTGCTTTCTCCCTCTCAGCCAGAGAATGCCCTTACCTGCCTCAGGACAGGAGGTGACAGATGGTATTATGGGTAAGGATATTCAACTGGCTGGAGGCTCCAGCAAATGTGCTGTGAGCTGTTCTTTGTCCTCTTGGGGGTCTGTGACAGCTATGCCAACTGATGTTGGGAAGCCTTATCCAAGAAGAGAGCTTCCGGTCTCTGTATCGTCCTCCCTGGAATTCTTTTCTTTTTGTAACAAGCTTGGTCCTTCTGGCATAGTAATTCAGACCTTGTGGCCTCTGGGTACCCCTGGATGCAGTCTCATGCTGGGCAGGCTCAAAGTTACAGCCTTGTTTGATTATCTTTAGCTAAGTGTCCCCAGCGAGGGATACTCACTGGAGATGGGGAACAGCTACGAGCTATCTGAGATGTTGACTATGCCTTGGATTCAGATGACTCGGTACTGGGCTCTGATGTTGATGGGAAAGTGCTCTCACCTTCAGAAGATTATGCAGAGACCGGAAGGAGGAGCTGGTGGTGTTGATTACCAGGGTCTCGTCTGCCTTGAACTTGACAGAGGCTTCCAGCATGGAGCAGGAACTGAAGGCACACCCGCTCCTTCAAGAGGTGCAGAAATCCACTACTGCCTTCCATTTCCCGGAGGTGATCAAGGACATTATCCAATCAGAATGGAACTCTCCTGACTCCCTACCTAAAGGGTTAAGGGTGTATAAGAAATCTATGCTGTCCCGGAGAAGGAGCATGTCAAGTGGTTTGACATTCCCAATGTATGCGCAGGTCACAGTGGTTACCAGACGGACCACCATTCCTGTGGAAGGCAGATCAGCCTTAAAGGATGTCCTGGACTGCAAGGCAGATTCCTTGCTGAGGAGCCAGTTCACTGTGGCAGCAGCTTTTCCACAGCTGGCAGTCTGTACCAGCCTGATGTTTCGAGCCCTGCTCCAGTAGATTCAGTCCTTTAAATACTTAAAGAGTAAACAAACCTCTTCCAAAGATGGGGAAGCTGTAAAACTAGAGGGCATAACATGAAGCTGCAAGAGGGAAAACTGAAAGGCAATGTCAGGAAATTCTTTTTCACTGAAAGGGTGGTGGATGCTTGGAATGCCCTCCCGATGGAAGTGGTGGGGGCAAATACAGTGATAGAATTCAAAATGGCATGGGACAGACAGAGTAGATCCTTTTATAGCAACAGGATAAAATCAAAATAAACATAACTATCTTTTACATCTCAACAAATAGGGGTGACCTACATGGATCGGTGGGTACACCCCTAAACAAAGGCCTGGGGAGGGGTGACCTGCACGGAGCAGCAGGTGCACCTACTCTTACTGCCTTGCTGGGCAGACTAGATGGACCATACTGGTCTATCTGCCGTCATATACTATAAGCCCGATTCTGTCCTGAACGTCCCGGCCCTCTGTGTGCCCGGTCGGAACCGGATGCACAGAGGTAGACAGGATTCTGATCCTGTGGGGCACATCTAGCCCCGCGGAATCGGAATCACATCCAGGCCTGTAGGTGCAAGCTGGGACCCCAATTCTGGTTGGCCTGCACATACACTGAATGGAGTCACGGCGCCATGGCACCCGATTGCCATGGCACCACGGCTCCATTTTATAGACGCGATCCCCGGCCACCGGACAAGAATCTTCATTCCCCACAGCCCAACCCCTGATCTGGCCTCCCAAAGCCAGGGTCGGCCTGCAAGGAATCTCCTCTACCCCCTCCCACCTTTGCTGCGCCCCAGGCCTGCCGTCCCCCGCTGACTAGGTAAACTTATTCCACCTCAGAGGTGGAATAATTTCCCCGTTCAATCTGCCATTGGAATTGGCCCTGTACGTCCGGGGCTGCAGACTGTCCACTGCCCGCCTTAACTCCACCCCTATAACACCCCTTTCCCGCCCTGTCTAACCACCCTGTATAATGTATGGGGAAGTTAGTTGTGGAGGGGGGACCAATGGGACGTCCATCCCCACTATTCGCACCTTGGAATGACCCTGTATGTTACTATGTCTGGACTGGTCTAGCAGGACGATATGGAAGGTGACATTTTACTTACAATTAATGTCCTTTCCTTGAGTCCTGCTAGACCAGTCTAGGGCCCGCCCCAGAAACAGTATTGCTCTATTCTTCTACCGCAGTACCCTTGAGTCCGCTATGATTTTTATCCTTGGCTCTGAAGGTTTATCTTCTACTGACAGCCTTCTGTTGATGATTTCCTGTACATTGCTCTCTACTGTTGATTACTCATTGTTTATTTATTTAAACGTTTTTATATACCGTCCCTTCCAGTGATCAGGGGTGGTTTACAATAAACAGAACTCGTTTACAAAAAACATAGAACATATCAAACTATATTACAAGGTACTATTTACAAATCAGCTGTTCACATATACAGCAGAATAGCGGATGCTGAGGCAGACCTATTTATAGTGTAGGGTGGGGAAGGGAGCAAGATAACGGAGAAATATATTAAATGGAGTTTCATACTGAGGAAGATTTAGAGGGGGAGAAGAGTAATTACCTAATTAAGCTGTATCAAGTGAGTAAGAGGTAAAAGAAGGGTATGTATTTATTGTATATGTATTCCTCCAGTATATAGCAGAGAGAAGTATGAGGTTGATCATGGTGTTCGAGGGGGAGTAATAGAAGTGTTGAGATTATAGTGTTGAATGAAGAGGAATGTTTTAAGCTCTTTTCTAAAAGTCTGTAGATCTTTTATTAGTTTTAGGTTGTCTGGGAGAGCGTTCCAGAGAGTAGGGGCTACAAACAAGAATGCTCTTGAACTTGTAGTTTTGATTGTTACGAAAATAGGTTGGATTGTGTTATGAAAATGGGTTGGTATTCTGGGTGTACATTCTTCTGGATCTAATGGAGTCACTAGGGGTATTAAGAGAGGAAAATCATGAGGGGGCGATCTTATTGTATAGTTTGAAAGTTATCAGTAGACAATTTGTATTTGATATGTGCTTCTATAGGTAGCCAGTGGAGGGTCTGGAGTAATAGCGTAATGTGGTCGTATCAGTGAGCATTGTGAATTATACGGGCAGCACGGTTCTCTGCCATTTGAAGTTGATGTGTTTTTTTTGGGTAGGCCATGAAGGATGCTGGTAAAATAATTGAGGTGAAGTGTAATGAGGGCCTGTAGGACTGAGCAGAAGTCGCTATTATCCAGCAGGTGTCTTAGTGGTTGAATTGTTTTTAGTTTAAAGTAAATTGTCTTGGTTACAGCTTTTATATATGAGGACATGGATAGTGACTGGTCGAGAATGATACTTAAGTATTTGACTTCCTATTTGACTTCCTGTGATGAAAAGCTCTAGTTGCAGGTTATGTATAGAATTTCTGTTGCCTATGACGGAGGTTGTGTGAGGCTTGCCATGTTTCTCCCATATGCTTTGGGACGAATACTGAAGGGACCTCTGGTGACTGAAGCGAACAGAGGCATAGGAGTGATGTCATTGAAACCTGGGCTTTTCATTGGTTCTTTGTCTCCACCAATCAAGCTCATAGTGCGGAGATGGCATCTCTCTGTATTCTATCTCATGACCATGTGCAAAATTGCAAAGGTGAGTGTCTTTTTTAGTTGCCACAGGGACCCAGAAGAGGCAATCTTGGATGCACTGCTTCAAGTGTGGCCCCAGAAGGGGGTTCTGCGCATCTTTCCCCTGTGGCCTCTGATGAACCCTCTCCTCTGAAAGATTCAGAAGCACCAGACTGGCCATGTAGGCCATGGTACATGGACCTGATGATTCTGCTGGCAGGGTCTCTGCTCCAGCTTCCACAGAAGGGCCTACTTCACCAAATGCTCCTAGTAATGAAGGACCCTGCTCCCTTCTCACTTACGATTTGGCCCTTGAGAGCAACAAACTAGCACTAATCGTGGCTACTTGGGTACTGTCTCCACCTCCTTAGCCTATGCGCGGGGATGAAGATGTTTTGAAAGCTGCTGTTCTTCTCATTTCATTGAAGCCGGAAAAGTGGACATCAAGGCCATGTTAGCTTTCTTTCAATCAAACATGGATCAGAGCTTGGCCCTGAACTCCCTCAAGTTTCAGGTTGCTGCTTTGATGTGCTACCGGGGGCAGATACAGAGTGTGTCCTTGTTGGCCAACACTGATGTCGCTCGTTTCCTGTGTGCCTTATCATCTTCAATGAAGAGGAGGACTTTCTGGTTACATTTCATACCCAGCAGAGAGCTTGTAGTTTAAATTTAATAGTCACTCAGGGCCTAGTAACAGCAAAGTACTTTTAGTTTAAATTTAAAATACAGAAGAGAGCTTTCTGGTTACATTTGGAACCCAGCAGAGAGCTTGTAGTTTACATTTAATAGTCACTCAGGGCCTAGCATCAGCAAAGTACTTTTAGTTTTAAAACACAGAGGAGAACTTTCTGGTTACATTTCATACCCAGCAGAGAGCTTGTAGTTTAAATTTAATAGTCACTCAGGGCCTAGTAACAACAAAGTACTTTTAGTTTAAATTTAAAACACAGAAGAGAGCTTTCTGGTTACATTTGGAACCCAGCAGAGAGCTTGTAGTCTAAATTTAATAGTCACTCAGGGCCTAGCATCAGCAAAGTTCTTTTAGCTTAAATTTAAAACACAGAAAAGAGCTTTCTGGTTAAATGTAGAACCCAGCAGAGAGCTTGTAGTTTACATTTCATAAGAAGTTAGAGCCTAGCAGCAGCTAAGAGCTATAATTTAAATCAAATCAGAATATAGCTTACCTCAGCAGCACAAGACAGGGTACTGTGTAGCAGCCCTCTTTTAATAAGTGTTATTTCCCTCCCCACACCCACCCACCCCTGGGATAATCGTAGCTTTATAGGTACTTACACATCTTAAAAGACAGGAGGTGCTCTCAGGTGAAGCTCATTACCCAAATCAGTCATACACTAAGGACCTGAGATTAGTTAAGCTTCAGGTGAACAAGGTATATTACACGTATTAGGTATAGTTTTATTAGTATAAATATCCATAGCAACCCTTAGTAAGTAAAGAACTTAGATCTAAACACAAACATAAAACTAAGATGCAGACAGCAGTCCAGCAGCAGGATGGGGCTTTCCAGTCTTTTGCATTGAGTGTCACATGTATGATTTTCTCCCAGTTGGTGAGAGGTCTTACGTGTGCACTAGGTGCAAGGAGCTCTTTGTTCTCAGGGAACGAGTCAGTTCTCTAGAGGCTAAAGTAGCAGACTTGGAAAGCATAAGACAGACAGAGAGGTACATAGACGAGACCTACAGGGATATAGTCCTGAAGTCCCACCTCCAGTCTGGCAGCATCCCTGTTGCCAAGGAGGAGAGAGGTCACGTGACAGGAGAGCATCACCCTGGTGCGGCAGGAAATGATCCTGTAACTAGGACCTGTCCTCCAGGTGATGTAAAACCCTCTCGCACTGAGGAAGTTTCTCCAGGGCCATGTGCCCATGAGGGAAGGGTTAGGACAGCCGTTATAGTTGGTGATTCGATCATTAGGCATGTAGATAGCTGGGTGGCTGGTGGACGTGAGGATCGCCTGGTAACATGCCTGCCTGGTGCGAAGGTGGCGGACCTCACGCGCCACCTAGATAAGGTCTTAGATAGTGCTGGGGAGGAGTCTGCTGTCTTGGTACATGTCGGTACCAATGACATAGGAAAATGTGGTAGGGAGGTTCTGGAGGCTAAATTTAGGCTTTTATGTAGGAAGTTGAAATCCAGAACTTCCAGGGTAGCGTTCTCCAAAATGCTTCCTGTTCCACGCGCAGGACCCAAAAGGCAGGCAGAGCTCCGGAGTCTCAATGCGTGGATGAGACAATGGTGCAGAGATGAGGGTTTTGGATTTGTTAGGAACTGGGGAACATTCTGGGGAAAGGAGGGGCTCTTCCGAAGGGATGGGCTTCACCTTAACCGGGATGGAACCAGGCTGCTGGCATTAACCTTCAAAAAGGAGATAGAGCAGCTTTTAAACTAGATATTAGGGGAAAGCCGACAGTCGCCCAAGAGCGGATGGTTCGGAAGAATGTATCTTTGAAGGATACTACCAAAAGCAGAGAGGTTCCACAAAAGAGTAAAGTAGCCCAAATGCCCTCAAGTATGGAGCAGACAGAGCTTAAAGATCCCAAATTACCCCTGTCTAACAACAGCCAAATTAATATGAATTAAATACATTCTCTAAAATGCTTGTATGCAAATGCTAGAAGTCTAAAAAGTAAGATGGGAGAGTTAGAATATATAGTATTAAATGAAAGGTTAGATATGATTGGAATATCAGAGACATGGTGGAAGGACGACAACCAGTGGGACACTGTGATACCTGGGTACAAACTATATCATAATGATAGAGCTGATCAAATTGGTGGAGGGATTGCTCTCTATGTTAGAGAGGGCATTGAGTCAGAAAGGATTAAAGTTTTGCAGGAAACAAAATCTGCTGTAGAATATATATGGATTGAAATTCCATGTAAAAAGGGGAAGGCAATGGCAGAGGGGTGTACTATCGAGCGCCTGGCCAGAATGACCAAATGGATGATGAAATGCTCAAAGAAATCAAGGAAGCTAACAAAAGTTACAGCACAGTAATAATAATGGGTGATTTCAACTACCCCGGTATCGACTGGGTCAGTGTCACGTCAGGACATGCTAGGGAGATAAGGTTCCTAGATGAAATAAATGACTGCTTCTTGGAGCAGCTGGTTCATGAACCAACCAGAGGGGAAGCCATATTAGACCTAATCCTTAGTGGAACACCAGATCTAGTGCAAGAGATAAGGTTGTTGGGGCGACTTGGCAATAGTGATCATAGCATGATCATCTTTGATTTAATTAGTGGAGGAGGGATAGTAGGGAAATCCACAGTACTACCTTTTAACTTTTGAAAGGGAGACTGTGATAAAATGAGGAAAACAGTTAAGAAAAAACTAAAAGGAGCAGTTGCAAAGGTTAAAGACGTACATCAGGCTTGGGTGTTGTTGAAAAATACTATCTTGGAAGCCCAGACCAGCTGTATTCCACGCTTTAAGAAAAGTGGAAGGAAGTACAAAAAACTGCCAGCATGGTTTAAAGGTGAGGTCAGAGAGGCTGTTGTTGCCAAAAAAGCATCTTTCAGGAAATGGAAAAAAGAGCCAAACGACGAAACCTGGAAACAGCACAAGCACTGGCAAGTCAAATGCAAGGCATTGATAAGGCAGGCAAAGGGAGAATTCGAGAAGAAGCTTGCTGCAGAAGCAAAAACACGAAGTAAAGACCTTTTCAAGTACATTCGTAGCAAAAAACCTGTGAGAGAGTCAGTTGGTCCATTAGATGATAAAGGGGTTAAAGGAGCACTAAGAGGCGACAAGGCGATAGCGGAGAGACTGAATGAATTCTTTGCTTCAGTCTTTACTGAGGAAGATGTAGGGATGTTATCCATGACTGAAGTGGTATTTAAAGGTGCGGAAGAATTGAAGGAAATATTGATACATCGGGAAGATGTATTACAACTATTAGATAAGCTGAAGAGTAGCAAATCACCTGGGCCAGATGGTATACATCCAAGGGTGTTGAAAGAACTGAAATACGAGATTGCAGACCTGCTATTAGTAATCTGTGAACTATCATTAAAATCATCTCTAATACCTGAAAATTGGAGGATCGCCAATGTAACACCAATTTTTAAAAAGGGTTCCAGGGGTGATCTGGGAAACTACAGACCGGTGAGCCTGACATCAGTACCGGGAAAAATGGCAGAAATCATCATAAAGAATAAAATTACTCAGCATGTAGATAGCCATGACCTAATGGGAGACAGCCAACATGGCTTTAGACAAGGAAGATCTTGTCTTACTAATCTGTTATGTTTTTTTGAAGGAGTGAATAATCAGGTGGACAAAGGTGAGTCGGTTGATATTGTGTATCTGGACTTTCAGAAAGCCTTTGACAAGGTCCATCATGAGAGACATTTGGCAAAACTAAAGAGTCATGGGATAGGAGGCAGTGTACTATTGTGGATCAGGAACTGGTTAAAAGATAGAAAGCAGAGGGTAGGGCTAAATGGCCAATTTTCCCAATGGAGAAAGGTGAATAGTGGTGTACCCCAGGGATCTGTGCTGGGTCCGCTGCTTTTTGACATATTCATAAATGACCTGGAAAGTGGAATAACGAGTGAGGTTATCAAATTTGCAGATGACACAAAACTATTTAAAGTTGTTAAAACCCAAGAGGATTGTGGAAAATTGCAAGAGGATCTTGATAAATTGGAAGACTGGGCATCAAAATGGCAGATGAAATTTAATGTGGACAAGTGCAAGGTTATGCACCTAGGGAAGAACAACCCAAACTATGGTTACACGAGGCAAGGTTCCACATTAGGAACCACCACCCAGGAAAAAGATTTAGGCGTCATTGTGGATACCATGTTAAAACCCTCGGCCCAGTGTGCAGCGGCGGCCAAGAGAGCAAATAGAATGCTAGGTATGATAAGGAAAGGAATGGAAAATAAAACAAAAGATATTATAGTGCCTCTATATCGTTCCATGGTGAGACCGCACCTTGAATATTGTGTGCAATTCTAGTCGCCGTATCTTAAAAAGGATATAGCGATTTTAGAAAAGGTTCAGAGAAGAGCCACCAAAATGGTAAAGGGGATGGAAGGATACTCCTATGAAGAAAGGCTAAAAAGGTTAGGGTTCTTTAACCTGGAAAAGAGACGGCTGAGGGGAGATATGATAGAAGTCTATAAATTAATGAACGGAGTGGAACGGGTAAACGTCGATCGATTGTTTACCTTATCAGAATATAGAAAGACTAGGGGACATGCAATGAAGCTACAGGGTAAACTATTTAAGACTAATAAAAGAAAATATTTTTTCACTCAACGTGTAATCAAACTCTGGAATTTGTTTCCGGAGGATGTAGTAAAGGCTGTTAGTGTAGCTGGGTTTAAAAAAGGTTTGGACAAGTTCCTGGAGGAAAGGTCCATAAACCATTATTAAGATGGGACCCAGGATATCAATGCTTGAACCAATACAAGCATTGTGGAACCTGTGTCCCTTGGGGAAACTGCTAGGTATATATGACCTAGATTGGCCACTGTTGGAAACAGAATACTGGGCTTGATGGACCTTGGTCTGACCCAGTATGGCATATCTTATGTTCTTATGAAGCCTTTCATTGGTATTGAAGTTGCTGAAAGCTTTGCCTTTCAAGCCCATTCACAAGGCGAGTCTCAAAGATTTGATTCTTAAGGTGTTTTTTCCCGGTGGCAGTTGCTTCCACCAAACAGGCCTCATAGCTTCAGGCACTATTTTGTCAAGAGCTTTATTTACTGATTTCCATGACTTCCGTTGCCTTGAGAATGGTTCCATTATTCTTTCCAAAGGTGATTTCCCCTTTTCACCTAAATCAGGAAGTGGTTTTGCTCTCCTTTATGGAGGACAACCTCCAGTCAGATCCCTTGATGACTCCTTGATGTGAGGAGAGTGTTGCTCAGATACATGGAGGTAACTAATGTCTTTCAGGAGTTGTCCATCTTTTTGTGCTTTTCAATTGCCCAAGGAAGGCTCAGGCCAAGCTGTCCATTTCTCACTGGATCAAAGAGGCCATTGGTTTAACATACCTTCTGGACAGAAAGAAAGTTCTGAAGAGAGTCAAAATTCACTCAATTAGGTTGCAGGCCTCCTCCTGGGCTGAGTCTGCCTTGGTGTCCCCAGAGGACATTTGTAAGGCAGCTATCTGGTCTTCCTTGAATACCTTTGTTAAGCACTACTGGCTGCATTTGGGAACAAGTGCTGATGGCACCTTTGGCAAGGCTGTTCTAGCCAGCATGTCATCTTCCTCCCACCCTGTGTCCTGCTGCTTGGGTACATTCCACTCATCTGGACTGGTCTAACCAGATGATAAGGAAGGAGAAATTTTAATCATACCTGATAGTTTTCTATCCCTGAATCTTGCTAGGCCAGTCCAAGATCTACCCCAAAAGACTTTGCTGCAGTTTGGGGAGTCCTATTGCCTTTCAATCCTTAGCTGTTGCAGAGCTGTAAGATATGGCAAAAGACAGCCAAATCTGAGTTCCAATTGTTGACTGTTTTTTTTCTGATCATTTTGGAGTTTATTAATTTTTTGCATACTGCTTGAAAAGATTCTTACTAGCTTATCTCAGTGCTGCACCAGTGGTTATTCCTCCTGATGACATCAGTGAAAGTTGCTCAAGACTGCTGCCACCTTCTGGCAAGGGAGCATAACCCACTCATCTGGAGTAGTCTAGCAGGATTCGAGGAAAGGAAATTATCAGTTATCAATTCCTTTGGTTGAATGCTGAGGCCTGGATTGTGTGTCGTGACAGGCCATGTTGAGTCATGGAGATCATAAGTATTGAAATTTTAGAAAAAGAAATGGCATGGGGCAGCTGCAGGCTGCGATCGTGGGCCCGATCATGGGAGAGAAGGCCGGGAGTGTCAGTGGCGCTAGGCTGTGAAGTTTTAAAGGGGTCATGCCTGACTTTACTACTACTGAACATTTGTATAGTGCTACAAGATGTACGCAGCACTGCACAAACACATGTAAAAGACAGTCCCTGTTCATCAGAGTTTCAGTCTAGTCAAGACAGTCAACACAGTAGCTGTAGACATAGAATACAAAGAACAAATAGAGCCACACTGAGGCAAGTGCCACAGTTCACAATTGAAGAATTGTTGGAGCCCAGCAGATCTTTGCATGGCTAAGCAGTGACCTTTTAAAGGGACAGTGCCATATTAAAATTAAACTTCAAAACAGCAAGAGTAGCAAATTGCGGCTAGACTAGGGTAAGGGTGCCTAAGAAGAAAGCAACTTTGTGGTACTTTTGAATTTAAAGTGACCACAGCATAAAAAATTAGGGGAGAGATCCCTTAATGGTAGGGGGAGAAGCAGACTGAGTAAAGCTGCGACAGGCCTGATGAGGGTATTTAGGTACCAGGCTGCCAAAATTTTAAAAAGCAGCGCCTTGAGTTTAGCAAGTTGCTGACAGCCCATAAAAGTGGGAAACGTGACAGCCGATCAGTGCGAGTAATGAGAGTTGGACTGCAGAAGCATCTCTGGAGAGGAAAGAGCTGGCACCAGAAGAAAAGGTTTTAAAATCCTAAAGCTGCTGCAGAGACATGGCAGTGCTGGGATAGAGCTGGGCCTGGCAAGGAGAGTGCTGGAGCCCTGGAGAAGGGTTAAGTCATTTGGGGACTTTATTTTATTTTGGTGAGAATGTATTTGAAGCTTATTTCAAATTTAATGGATAGTCATTTTTACTTTAGGGAAGATTTTAAAACTAGCAATGTTTCTGGGTGTTAGTGATAGTCTGACTAAATATGACAAATTACTAGTTAACATTTAGATATCCCTTGCTATACAACAAATTCTAGGTTGTTGGAAAGATGTGTCTCTGTTAAATGTCACTTTTTGGTGGCAGATAGTATGCCTTACTCGTAAATTAGGAGCAGCATCCGTTTCTTCAGGTTGTATAGAAAAGATTGAAAAATACGGAAACCTTTAGATGATAAGTTAGCCAGCAAGTGAATGTTGTTTACAAACCTTTGTATGGATTTCTACCTCGTTTTTGTTGTTGTTGTTGTATTAAGTGTAGAGCGTAAAAAGATACTGACATTTTGGAATTTTCTGTGTCATTTTGCTTATATTCATTTTGGATTATTTTCAAAATTTTAAAATAAAAGTGATAAAAAAAATCTAGCAAAGTTCCATGCCAAGCTAGAGGGGAATCCCAAGCTAGAGAGGAAGCCAGACTTCAGAACCCTATTGGTGCTTGCATAGAGACACTATGGTAGTGCCACTGAAACCATCTAGAACTGATACTGTGACCTCAGCAACAGCTGGTCAGCATCAGGAGGTCACCAAGAGACTTCGTTGAGAGCAGATCTATGTGTGCAAGGCTGAGGATTTGGGCTCAGGAAACAGAGGAAAACGGGGGGGGGGGAGTAATTTTCTCTGTTTGTAAGAAAGGGAGAGTGTTTTAAAAATAATTTAAGCAGCCCACAAGAAATGTTGTTGCTTTAGGTGCGACTGAGGCAGTTGTGTGGTGTCCCTGAGGGAAATGTTAGAAATTAACTTGTAAAGTGGCCTGAACTCATTAATAGCCCACCAGAGCAAATATAATTTATGAATGGTTTGTATTGCCACAAGAGAAGGCCTGGGCTCAAAAAGAAAGCCTAAGCTTGTTGAAAAGGTTTGAAGGTCTCCCTGCACTGGTTGCTGAGGAGTAAATGTTTAGTCTGGCTGCTGAAATTCATCATGGCTTTAAGAAAAACTAATTTGGAATCACTTTGACTGAAAGCTGAAAGAGAGAGAGAAACTGCATGCCTAGTCTGTTAGACACATACTGGTTTCCTGTTTAGACAGGTTACAACGATTAATTTTTTGTTTAAACTAGAGACAGTGCTAGAGATAGGGAGAAAGCTGCTAACTACTATAAGGACATAGTTTGAAAGAATTTCAGCAAATAAAATATGAAGCAAACCCTAGTTAAGGATTTAGTTAAGATTTTGTATCTTTGTTACTTTAAGGGGCATGTTAACTAAAGGGTGTTAGCTGCTACCATGGGGCTAATGCAAAAATATCATTGCACAATAGCAGCTAACACAGTGGAAATGCAGATATCGCAGACACTTTTCTATGATATCTGCATTGTGCCCGTTGTAGTGGGGGGAGCAGGATCGGCAGTCACTGCGCAAAAGTTTTCTCTTGATGGCTGCCAAAATTGGCCTCGTTGTGGCTGCAGATTGGCAGCGGCCACCATGTCTGGAGCCAATCCTCCCCCCCCCCCCCCAGTGCCCCAAACAGCCCTCCCCGACCTGTCAACATTGCCGGTGCCACAGATGTACTGATCTGCAGTAGCGGACATCCACTCCCCCTTTAGTACCGATCTCCCTCGACAGCTCCCGATCCCCTTAGGGAACTGTCGGGGAGGGGATCTGTGCACCCCCGACACAAGAGGAACGTCTGGCTAGCCAGTTGGCCCTCTAACCCCCCAATCAAAAAAAAAGATCCCCCCATTCAAAAAATGGCAGCCCAGTTAGGCGGTTGAGACTCTGACCCCTTCTTCTTCCCCCCTTCAAACTTGAAATGCCTGCAAGCCAGTCATTCAAAAATGCCTGCAAGCCAGTCATTCAAAGGGGGCCCCTGTGCCCTCCCCACTTGACTACCAGGGATAGAGGTAAGAACATGGGGGTTTGGAGAAGGTTCAGAAGGCTCTCTTTATCCTATTGGGGGATCAGGAGCTGCCCAGGGGAGGTTCAATGCTGAAGGGGGTGCCACATGGTGTACACTGTCGGTGCTGCGGATCAGTACATCCATGTCACTGGCAATATTGACAGATTAGGGGAGGCCAGATCAGGATCTGGGAAGGTAGGTAGCGATCAGAGGGACAGAGCTGGTAAGAGCTCTGTCCATCCAATCCCAACCTTGCATTTACCATAGATCCCACAATCCCTGCATCAGCAGGCACTGTGGGACTTCCTGTGCTATCTGCCGAAACAGGGATCCTGGGTCTCCACAGTAAATACAAAACCTAAGTAGTAGTTACAGAAGAAAAGTTGGAAATGCCTCTTGCAAATACCATGCGCCTTGTGCAGCTACCAAGGGGCTTTTGCAGCTATCATTCCATATTAGCTGAAAAAGGTTAACACACTTTAGTAAACATGCTCCGAAGAGTAATGTAATAGGAAATTGCCTATAAAGGTGAATAAGAGGACCAGAAGATTACTATGTACTGTAAAACATCCTGACGTGGACCTGAACTTCACAAGCATCAGGAGGCAAGTTAAATGCACACACAATTTTTCACAACCGTTGGCCAGTGGGATTTTGGGGGGGGTTTTAGAAAAGGGCTTTTTAGCATTTTGCATTTATTGAACTTTGGACATGTATTTTTTGTAATTACTATATATAAAATAAAAAGGGTTAAGAATACTTACCAAACATCCTAGACAGTCTCCAGGCCGTTCTTATAGGTCTCCATTGCAAGCAAGATACTTCTATGGCTCTTAAATAGAAACTTTCTGCCTGAGAACTCTTAAAGGTGGCTTGTCTCATTTAATGACTAGATCTTGCTGCTGCATTACCTAGGGATTTGTAGCTGTATTGCAAAAAGGGGTATTTTTTGTGTTTTTAGGTAAAGCTTTTATTCTGCTGTTCTAGTTTTTCCTTCTCCAACCTTCACATTCAGAGGTAGGCAAGCTCTTTAACATAATGGCCCTTTAAAGCAGCGTGCGCCAGCAGGAGCCCTCACTCACGCTGCCGGATCATCAAAGGGCAATCGGCCCTTTAAAGCGGCGTGCACCAGCAGGAGCCCTCACTCACACCGCCGGACCATCAAAGGGCGATCGGCCCTTTAAAGCGGCATGCGCCAGCAGGAGCCCTCACTCACACCGCCGGATCATCAAAGGGCGATCGGCCCTTTAAAGCGGCGTGCGCCAGCAGGAGCCCTCACTCACGCCACCGGATCATCAAAGGGCAATCGGCCCTTTAAAGCAGCGTGCACCAGCGGGCGTGCCCGCGCCTGGCGGGCCCGCACCTGAGGGCCTCACAAGAGGGCCCTTTGGCGTGGCCCTTAGGCGCGGGAGTGGCCCTTAGGCGCGGGCCTGGGGGCGCACTGGTGTGAGCCATCTACCCTGCTCCTCCAAATCATAACTGCCTAGAGCCGAGTAAGCATGATCGCTCCTCCACCCATGGCCTCCTGACCCTAACCATCTCAAGATCACCGCCTTTACCTTCAAGTAACCTTCCTTGACTTGCTACCCACTGCTGGCATTGATCCTCCTCTCCACTACCCGACCAGAACTTGCTACCCATTGTCTGCACATAACTGCCACCCATTGCCTGCATAGAACTGCTACCCATTGCTTGCATAGAACTGCTACCCAGTGTTGCTTTGAACTGCTACCAAGTGTTTGCATAGAACTGCTACCCATTGCCTGTGTAGTACTGTTACCCAGTGTTTGCATAGATCTGCTACCCAGTGTTGCTTTGAACTGCTACAAAGTATTTGCATAGAACTGCTATCCATTACCTGTGTAGTACTGTTACCCAGTGTTTGCATAGATCTGCTACCCAGTGCTGCTTTGAACTGCTACCAAGTGTTTGCATAGAACTGCTACCCATTGTCTGCACATAACTGCCACCCATTGCCTGCATAGAACTGCTACCCATTGCCTGCATAGAACTGTTACCCAGTGTTGCTGCTACCCAGTGTTTGCATAGAACTGCTACCCACTGCCTGCATAGTACTGTTTCCCAGTGTTTGCATAGAAATGCAACCCTGTGCTCGCACAGAACTTGTTGCCCATTACCATGGCCCCACATCACATTGTCCTCCTCATCCTCCCCAACTGCCTCCCCTCCTACCAACACCCCCCTCCTCTTCTCCTTAACCCCCCTTACCCTCCCCACTTCACCCTCCAACCTCTCCCCTCATCTAGCATCTGCTCTTGAGCTTCAGCACACCATCTCCCCGCATTCAACCAACCCCTCTCTCTCTAAGGCAACCCCACCCTAGCTTCCGCCGTACCATCTCCGCTTTACCACGCTCTCTACTACTCCTTCTCCTTCTCTCATCAGGCAACATCAACCCTAACCCTGGCCCCCCTCGATTTCCTTCTCACTCTAACAAGAGTTCCTCACGTACCTTATCTAATCTCGTCCACATCCCGCTCCTTCCCTCTTCCACCCTCCCTCACTCATCCCCCAATCCCTCATACAGAGATATCAACCCCAACCTTATCTCCAAAAAGAAATCCTTACATAACCTAACTGATACCAGCAATATCACCCCTCACTTGCCCCCCATTTCCCTTCTCTCAAGTCCCTCTTGCAGGGCACACACATCCAAACATATCCACCCACATCCTGTTCCCTCTAAATCTCTGCACTTCTCTAGGAATAAAGCAACACATTACTCTGATAAGAAATCCTCACGTAACTTATCTAACCTTATCCACATCCCTCTCCTTCCTCCCTCGGCTCTCCCGTTCTCATGTGCCCTATGGAACGCATGCTCAGTCACTAACAAACTTCCTTTTACCCATGATCTCGTTATCTCTAATGCCCTACACCTTCTTGTCCTGACTGAGACCTGGATCCCCCCAAATAACACCGTGTCCATTGCTTCTCTCTGCTATGGGGGTTACCAGTTCTCACATACACCTCGATCTACTGGTCGTGGTGGTGGTGTTGGTCTCCTACTTTCTCCCTCCTGCCAATTCCAACCTCTCATGCTACCTCAGTCACCCTCCCCCCTCTCCTTTGAAGTCAACTCCATTCGCCTCCTCCTACCACTTCCCCTCCATATTGCTGTTATTTATCGCCCACCAAACAAACCCCAACAACCTTCCTCACCAACTTTGACTCCTGGCTCTCTGCCTTTCTGGATCCCTCTTCCCCCACTCTTATTCTTGTCGACTTCAACATTCACGTTGACAACCCCTCCGACCTCCACACCTCAAATTTCCTTGCCCTCATCTCCTCTTACAACCTCCAACTCTGCTCCATTGCCCCCACCCACATACACGGCCACTGCCTTGACCTAATACTCTTCTCCAATTCCGCTCCCTCAAACTTCCGCAACTCAATCCTTACCTCATCTGACCATCACCTTTTAACCTTTACTCTTCAGCTTCTGCCATCTCAACCTCATCCTGTCTCGTCTGACCTATTTAGAAACCTCCAAAATATTGATCCCCTGACTCTCTCTTCCACCATTTCTCCATCTCTCTCCTCCATTATATCCTCCAAGTCCGTCGATGAGGCACTATCTTCCTACAATGCTATACTCTCCTCAGTCCTTGACACTCTTGCCCCACCCACCCCACGTCCAGTCAAACGATCTATTCCCCAGCTGTGGCTTTCGCCCACAACCCATTATCTATGCACCTGCGCATGTTCCGCCGAGTGTGCTTGGTGCAAATCGCGCTCCCCGGAGGACCTTCTACATTTCAAATTCATACTTGGCTCCTTCCAGTCAGCCATAGCACTTGCCAAACAAGACTATTACATCCACCTGACCAACTCCCTGGCTTCTGATCCTCGTCGTCTCTTTAACACCCTCAATTCTCTCCTCAAAGTCCCCCCGCCCCCGGTCCCGCCCTCCCTTTCTGCCCAATCCCTAGCCGACTACTTCCTCGACAAGATCCACAAGATTACTCTCCAATTCACCACCCCCTCATCTACCTCCCACCATCGCAATTCTCCCCCATCCGTACTTCTGCCACCCTCTCCTCCTTCCCTCCGATCTCTGAAGAAACTGCACTCCTTCTTACCTCCTCCAAACCCACCACATGTTCATCTGACCCTATCCCCACCCATCTCCTACACCCCATCTCCTCCACCATTGTACCCACCATCTCTCATATCCTCAACCTTTCACTCTCTACTGCAACTGTCCCTGTTGACTTCAAACATGTTGTTGTCACACCTCTCCTCAAGAAACCCTCACTTGATCCCACATGCCCTTCTAACTATCGACCCATCTCCCTCCTTCCCTTCATATCCAAACTACTAGAAGGTGCAGTCCACCACCGCTGCCTCGACTTTCTCACCTCCCAGGCCCTCCTGGATCCACTACAATCTGACTTCCGTCCCTTACATTCTACTGAAACAGCTCTCGCAAGAGTCTCCAATGACCTATTCCTGGCTAAATCTAAGGGCCTCTACTCTATCCTCATTCTTCTTGACCTCTCCGCTGCCTTTGAAACCATTGACCACACTCTTCTCCTCACCACCCTCTCCTCCCTTAGCTTCAAGGACCTGGTACTGTCTTGGTTCTCCTCCTACCTCTTCCATTGCTCATTCAGTGTATGCTCTGGCAACTCCTCCTCCTCCCCTACCCCACTCCACATAGGTGTACCCCAAGGATCAGTCTTGTGCCCCCTCCTTTTCTCTCTCTACACCCAAGCCCTTGGCGCGCTTATCTCCTCCCACGGTTTTCAGTACCATCTTTATACCAATGACTCCCAAATCTATCTCTCTACACCTACTATTTCTCCTGCAACCCAGTCCAAGATCTTTGCCTGCCTCTCCGACATTGCTGCCTGGATGTCTCTTCTCCAATCGAAACTGAATATGGCTAAGACTGAACTCTTTATCTTTCCCCCCAATTCCTCCCCTCCTCTTCCCCCGTTCTCAGTCTATTGGACGAAGCTACTATCCTTCCTGTTCCCTTGGCCCGCAACCTAGGGGTTATCATTTGATACCTCTCTCTCCTCCACACATATCCAGCATGTAGCTAAGACCTGCCGTTTCTTCCTCTTCAATATTGGCAAAATCCGCCCCTTCCTCTCTGAACACACCACCAAAACATTAATCCACTCACTGATCTCCTCTTGCCTCGATTATTGCAAACTACTCCTTGCTGGTCTCCCCATCAGCCACCTCCTCCCCTTTCAATCTATACAAAATCACACGGCTCGACTAATCTTCCACCAGTCTCATCACGCCCACATTACTCCTCTTCTCAAATCGCTTCACTGGCTCCCTGTCCAGTTCCGCATCCAATTCAAACTTCTCCCACTGACCTATAAATGCATTCACTCTGCGGCCCCTCCATACCTCTCATCTCTGATCTCTCCCTATATCCCCTCTCGGAACCTGTGTTCCACTAGCAAATTACTTCTATCTATGCCGTTCACCCGCACCGCTAACTCCCAACTTCACTCCTTTCACCTTGCTGCACCTCACGCCTGGAACAGCCTACCTGTGTCTATACGCCAGGCACCCTCCCTGGCCCTCTTCAAATCCAGGTTGAAGACTCACCTCTTCACCGTCGCTTTCAGATCCTGACTTCTATCCTTATTCTATCTTAACCCCCGTCAACTCTCACGACCATAACGTATTGACCATATTGTGCCTTGCACTATTCCGACCTATGCTCTGTAATGTTCTCACTAGATTGTAAGCTCCGATGAGCATGACTCTGACGGGCAGGGACTGTCTCCTGTATTCTGGCTAACTCTTGTTGGTTAGCTGTACAGCGCTGCGTGCGTGGCGCTCTATAAGTGATGAATAGTAGTAGTAGTAATTAGCTTGCTTAAGAGTCAGATAACTGAGTGCTGTATAAGGGTCTACATTGCCATGTAAGTACTGCCATTCCTAGAGGGTCTCCTTTGCAAGCAAAGTATTTCTGTGGCTCTTGAATACAAACTCTTTGCCTGAGAGCTCTTAAAGGGGGCTTTTTTCATTTTAATAGCTAACCTTTCCTACAGCATTGGCTAATGATTTGTAGCTATATTGCAAAAGTGGTATTTTTGTGTTCTTAGGCAAAGCTTTTTTCTGCTGTTAAAGGGTTTTTTTCATATCCTCTAGCCTTCAGGTTCAAAGAAGTAGGCAAGCTTTTTTAAGTCACTGCCCTCACTCTTCAGATACACATACATAATGTATCTCTTGCTCTTCAAAGACACATACACGCATGCACACACTCAGTTACTCTTTAGGCACAAGACAGCATGAAAAAACCACTGATAATATTTATTAGCCATAATTTTTGCAGACATGCAACTATTTCAGTGTTAAGGGAGAAACCCCTCAGATAATCATGGCTTGTAGTTGTTCAGTGTAATTTGAGAACAATATTGCATGTCCATTGTAGATCATCAGTCAGACACAAACTCTCTCTCTCTTCTGATACTGTGTTGCTGCCTACTGCTCATTTGGTATCCTCTCTCACAGCCAGCTCTACCCGTCATTATATAAAGTTCTTGCAGTTGCTGCCAGGTCTTTTCCTCAGCCTGCAGAGGCCCCCTCATCTCTCTCCCATTCCAACCCCTATCAGTACCCCCCAATCCAAGATACTCATTTATTCTACTGGCTTTCTCCAAAGTCAGCTCAGTGTCCCATGTAGCGTTCAATCTCCTATCTTACTGGTACAGCACAGGAGCTTCCTTTCACACACTCTCTAGAGCTGCCTTCTAGTGTTCCTGCCTCCAATGCCTTCCCATTGGCTGAACCCTATCACAATCTCCGCTGCTACTTTCACTGAAAGTGGACAAGGCAGGAAGCGAGGGTTGGAGAGCTACTAAAGTCTAAACTCTGAAAAATGTCCACTTTAGCCATCTTTCTGGCTTCCAGACATTACTACTACTATTAATCATTTGTATAGCACAAACAAGGCGTACATAGCACTGTACATACAGATGTAAGACACAGTCCCTGCTCATCAGAGCTTACAATCTAATCAATTAATGCAAAAATATGTTCAATCCTGAAAAAATCTAGACATTGACAACCCTAACCTCCTAAATCCTGAACACATCTCCAAGAGGGCAATTTTTAAAAGATTTTACATAGAAACATAGAAAGTGTCGGCAGAAAAAGACCACATGGCTTGTCTAGTCTGCCCTTCTATATCCACTACAATAGTCCCCTTTTATCCTTTGGAGATCTTCTATGCTTGTCCTATGCTTTCTTGAATTTAGATACTGTCCTCATCTCTACTACCTCCACTGGGAGACTATTCCACTAATCTTTCTGTAAAGAAATATTTCTGCATATTACTCCTGAGTTTATCCCCTTTCACTCTCATCCTATGTCCCCTCATAGCAGATCTTGCTTTCAATTGAAAGAGGCTCTCCTCTTGGGTATTTATACCAGGGAGGTATTTAAACATCTCTATTATATCTCCTTTATCCGGCCTTTCCTCTAACATATACATATTAAGATCTTTAAGTCTGTCCCCATATGGTTTATAATGAAGACCATTGACCATTTTGGTAGCCACCCTCTGCACCGACTCCATCCTGCTTATATCCTTTTGAAGACTGGTCGCCAGAACTGCACATAATACTCTAAATGTTGTCGCACCAGAGATTTCTACAGAGGCACTATCATCTCTTTTTTTCTGCTGGCCATTCCTTTCCCTAGGCACCCAAGCGTCCGTCACATTTTCTATCTGTTTAGTCACTTTCAGATCATCAGAAACAATCACGGACTGGTCCCGCTCTTCTTTCATGGACAGAAGTATTCTGTCCCCCTACACAGGATTTTTGCAGCCCAAATGCATGACTCTGCATAATCTCAGCTTCCAAATTCTCGACCAAGCTTAGCTAGATCCTTCCTCATGTTATCTACTCCTTCGTGGGTGTCTACTCTATTGCCGATTTTGGTATCGGCCACAAAAAGGCAAACTTACCCGACAGCCCTTCCGCAGCATCACTAACAAAGATGTTAAAAAAGGTAAACACATTTACCTACATAAAAATGGTATTTGAAAGATGCTTCTCCACACTCCCCCTTTTTAGTAACGTGTTTAATTGTAGACTCTGAATCTCTCTGCTTGCTGCTGAGTGATGCCCTAGGGATTCCAGAAACGAAACCCAGGTCCTCTGCATGGCAAAGCTGCACTGAGCAACAGGCCTGCCCGTGAAGCTAACATAAGCATTATGCAAAGATGATGTCATACATTGGCTTTTGAGACCATCTAGGTCCCTTCTTAGTCACAGCATATAAAAACTAATGAGCTAAGATCCTATGGTTATGACAAATGCATGCCTGCCATACTTTTAATACTCAACTAAAGCAACTGTTAGGGTCCATGTATGGGTGCATTAAAAACCCTGCACATTTTACAAAAACATGGCTTAGCATGAAATAAGGAATTACGTCAGCTGTTTTCCATGGACTGGAAATATTGACTAATACATCCCATCACATATTTCATTAATTAAATCAGATACATCTTTAGAGAGTTAAGAACTTAGCAAAGCTTTAGAACATGAGGGAAGAATCAGTGGCACTATTATTTGACTTGTGCATAACATGAAAATTCGAAAAATGAAATCCTCCTGACAACGTGATTCCTTTGAAAATTAAAAGTATGTTTTTGTTTGTAATAAGGTATTCGTAACAGATGCATAATTTAGAGATATTCTGTATTGTACATGTTATTCTGTCACACTATTAATAGTAAATCAGAATTTCTTTAACAAATACATTCAAATTATTGTTTCATTTTCTAGAAATAATGATTTGTGAGAGTAGTGTGAGTTATGCATGCCCAGGCTAAATTCAAGTGCATGGTGTAATGTAGTGTAATGGTTCTCAACTCAGTGTCCTTTCCTGCCCCTCCCCTGCCCCCGCCACACTTTGAATAAGTGTCCCAGATTTGTCTGTAAAAAATATGGTAACATTTATTTATTTAAAAGGATTTCTATACCGTCTTCTCCTTCAATCAAGGCAGTCTACACAGCAATCAACAAGAATGGGTTATGTGTGTTCATGCAGTGATACAGTGTGTGTGTGTGTGTGTGTGTGTGTGTGGTGGTGTACACTAGATTCATGTTGAGCTATTTCCAGCGTGCGCTACTATACATTCCTATGAACATGGGGAAGGGGGGGGTTGGTCTGCGGTCTTGATTGGCGAGTAGATCATGTGACGTCCCCATAGTATTCGAAGAATAGAGCTGTCTTAAGCTGTTTCCGGAAGTCTTTGATGTCTGTTGTTAATCGGAGGTCATCTGGGAGGGTATTCCAAATTGCTGGTGCAGCCAGAGAAAGGGCTCGGTCTGCGGTGTCCTTGCGGACCTTGTTGAGGTCTTTTGGTGTGTTGACACGGTTGGAGGTGCCCCTCCTTAGTCTTATGACCATCCAACTCAAGGCCCATTAGCATTCATACTAACAGCAAAATCTTTGTTTCTTTCACGAAGAAATGGTGAAGGGAAACAATAATTTATTTATTTAACAGTTTTTTTATACTGCTTGATCATTTCAGTCAAAGAAGTTTACATTATAACTTAAACTTGGTAACATATATTAAACAAGGATATTGATAACTTGCATTTTTCTGAGGCAATGGAAGGTTAAATGAATTGCCCAAGGCATAGTAGTGGGAACTGTACACTGGTTTCTAAGCCAGTGCTCTAACCATTAGGCTACTGCTTTCCTATACCCCATTTCTGAGGGAGCCAAGGGCTTTGTGCAAGCTCCCAATCTGAATGTCCCAAACAGGCTTTGCCGAATCTACTCTTTGCAAGATAAGCTGGAATACTCATTGGACAACCTCCTCTAGGCAATCATATTTTTCATCCTCGGAACCTCCATGGACTCACAGGCTATTCTGCCACGCTCGATTTTCCATGTCCTCTAGCTTGCTTTGAAGGTCTCCATATGCAGCCTCCAGTTTATCCATAAAGCCAACTACCTTTGCGATCTCACTCTCTTGCACCTCGGCCCACTACTTTGTCTCCTCGTGGGTTCCAAGACTGGTAATATCCTGGTACAGGTCACACAGTATGACTTATCTCTGAGCGACCTGTCTGACCTTGGCCATGAGATTGCCTTTCATTTTCTTCAATAGTACCTTCATCTCCAGAAAGGTAAGTGGCCCTGTGTCAGTGCCCATCACACCAGCACTGGCCTTTTCCCCTTCTGTTCCATGGCCTTCTAATGCTCACCATGTGGCTCAGCGAGTGAATTGCAGCCACTCGCTTGCAAAACAGTCTTTCTGCCACCTGTGCGATTTTTAGCTGTCATTGCGTTTGCAGCATTTCAAGGAGTGGGAGTTGCACTTTTCTTGCTAAATGTGATGACTTGTCATTAATTTTTTAATGCTTTAATTTATTTATTTATCAGTTTTTTGTACTGCTTTATCATTTCAGTCAAAGTGGTTTACATTCTAAACTTAAACTTGGCAATGTACATTAAATAGGGACATTGCTAACTTGGATTTTTCTGAGGCAATGGAGGGTTAAGTGACTTGCTCAAGGCCACAAGGAGTGCTAGTGGGAAGTAAACCCTGGTTGCTTGGTTACCAAGCCAGTGTTCTAACCACTAGGCTACTCTTCCACTCCAACTTATCCTTCTTTTGAGAGCTCAACCACTATGCTGCTATCTTGGCAGCAATTCCACTTCCTCCTATTATTTTATTTTATAAGTATTTCTGTGCTCCCTAACATTATATTTATCAGCAGCTTACAATTCAAACATATGAAATAAGAAAAATAAAAACACAAAACCAAATAAAACATTACAAAAAATTATAAGCAATACCACATAATTAACAAAAATTAATTTTCATTTCCATAGGCTTGCCCAATAGCAGTGTGAGAAAGTGACAAGAAAAATCTAAGAAGGACCAGCAGAGCAGAGAGCAATGGAACAGAGATGCTGCAGGAGACTTTATGACCCTCAGCGAAGCCCTAGATGTGAGCTAAGAGCAGAACAGGCAGTGGCGTATGTTCCATCCAAACAGTCCCTACAGCCTGGGCAGAAAGGGGGCTCACACAGTGGTGGCGGCAACAGCACAGCAAACTTATTTTATCATGTTTGCTATGCTGCTCCACTCTTGTAAGTCTGCCACTGGCCAAGCCTTGCAATAACAGCCACACCAAGACTTTGGCCTGTGTCTTACATGTCTGTGCAGTGCTGCATACGACTTGTAGCGCTATACAAATGCTCAGTAGTAGTAGTAGTAGTGGCCTGGCAGGGAACAGCCACCAGGCCTGCAGAGCGGAGCAGCGTGGAAAAAACACAATGAAGTAAGTTTGCCACTGCCGCCGAATGAGGAAGGAGAGCCACATGGGCGGGCCCATGACAATGGAGGGTCTTCAGCAAATGTTTGCTTGGGGGCTCCTCATTGTAACTTACACCACTGAGTATAGGCCTGCTGATCACAAGAGTCGCAGGGAACCAGGATAACTGCAGGGAGCCCAGCTGAGAGTGCTGCAGAAGGTAAAACTATCTGGAAGCCAGGGACAGAGCCAAGCCCACTGAGAAAGTGCCTGGAGCAGAGCAGCTAGATGTGAGAAACGCTGTTGGAAGAACAGATCTAGAATAGACCAGAGAGGCTAGAAACCTGATTGAGTACTTTGAAAGATTACCTGATGTCCCTGATTTTAGAGCTGCGTCCCTGATGCCCATCTGTTTGGCAGCCTCCTGTCCCCAATTCCAGCAATGCAGACAGAAGGGATAGAAAAACAATTTTATATTCAATTTAATGATTAGAATATGCCAGTTTTTAGAATTTACATCCATTATCCTTATATTTTCCACTGTACGGGGGACATGCATCTGTTTCCAGGGCTTCTTTAGAGGGGGCACACGGTGGTATGCAGTACCAGCACTTTTTTCATTGCCTGTTAAAACTGACCCATGGTCCTCCCGCATTAATGAAAGAGCCATGCGTATAAGTACCGACACCTTTTTTGCTAGGAAAAACACACTGACTGATTCTATTTCTCTGTTGGTTTGTCTGCTTGAAAACAATATTGTTGCTGTCATGGGTTGGATGGAGGGGGGCGGTGAGGGGACAAAGCAATGACTTATCTTCCTTCCTCCATGCCTTGTTGCTCAAATCTGGAACTAAGGTGCTCCCTCCTCCCTTCCCCCCTCCCTCACTTTGAGTAAGTTCCCCAGATTTGCCTGCAAAAAAATCTGGTAACCTTAGTACTTTGAGAAACTGGGAAATGCCCCTGCTGAGCATCAGCTGGTAAAGACGGAAGACTGGCCTAGGGAGCCAGCAATAGCAAGAGACTAAGCATGGAGGGAGAGACACTGTAAAAGCTGGGGGCCCAGGGGAGAGCACAGCCTGTTGAGCAGAGCCAGTGAGAGATCAGCCAAGTAAGTGAGAGAGTGTGTTCGGTTGCAGACCCTCTCAGCCTGCCAGTAGCTAAACAGCTCCTGTGAAACTAAAAGCCTTCTGTATGTGAGCACATGTGGCAAGTGTTTTCAAGGTGGTGTCCTTTTCCCTTGTATTCAGCTAGGGATCTTGATCTGTTTTTCTCTTTTGAAGCTAGATTCCCAGTGTCCCCAAGGATGCACTAAGAATCAGCCACAGCAAAGTGAGCTAAATATTAAATACTGGCTGTGACAGAAAGGTTATTTATGTTAGGTTAGTAGGTACCTGGCATGAATCAAGAGACCTGTACAGCGTTACAGCATTCAAGCAAAACCTCACGCTGGTCCAATGCTACCTACAGCCCAGTGGATTTTCTACAGCCAGTGAGACATTTGAGCTCACCTACTTGAATCGCATGTCTTGACAACTACAATGCACAGAGTTCTGAGTAATTCTGAATCACTGCACAAACTGAGATCTTAGTCATTTCCATTTACAGCTGTATATATACTTTCCTTGCCAGGAGAATCTGAAATGCAAAAAGAGGAAAGGAGTTTGAAAAAAGGATCCTTTGAAAGCACCGAGTGTCAATGGTAAAAAGAGAAAAAAAGATAGTTATCTGATGCCAAAGCTTGTTTTTGAAAACCCTGTTAAGGAAGGAAAACATATTCAGACCCATGGTTATTTCTTTTAAATACTGGCTGCAGCATTTAAAAAACACATAAATTCATCAGTGTTACAAGGATATGGAACGGTATTAAATATCATATACCTATAATGCAGTGACAGCCACTGGCTCTATGGTTTACATAGGACCTTTCTCAGCAGGCCTAAAATAAAAACATAACAGCCAATATTCAATACAATGGCCAACACTTGTAAAGCGGCTGGCTGTCGCCTTTTAAAATTAGACCTGGCACAGGCATTGAATATCTGGTTTGGCCAGATAGCTAAACTGCACAAAGATAAGGCAGCCTATTTTGGTCCTAACTTTAACTGGTTTACGTTAACTAGCCAGCAGCTGAATATCAACGCTGACTGGTTAACTCGAGCGCCGCCCAAAAATTAGAAAGACTAGGGGACACGCAATGAAGCTACAATGTAGCACATTTAAGACTAATCATAGAAAATATTTTTTCACTCAACGCATAATCAAACTCTGGAATTTGTTACGAGGATGTAGTAAAAGTTGTCAGTCTAGCTGAGTTTAAAAGAGATTTGGAAGAGTTCCTGGAGGAAAAGTCTATAAGCCATTATTAAAGAGGACAGGGAAATCCACTACTTACCCCGGGACAAGCAACATGGAATGTGTATGCCTTTGGGAACCTGACAAGTACTTGTGACCTAAATTGGCCCCTGTTGGAAGCAGGATACTGGGCTAGATGGACCCTTGGCATTTCTTATGTTCTAACGCCCTCGGAACGCCTCGATGCTATGCGGTTAGCAATGGGGCTTGCAGTGACATTAGAAGGGGATATTCAGCAGCACAAAATGGCTATGTGCCACTAAATATCCCGCTCACCAGGCTTAGCCTCCTCTATCCTCTTATACCGGGTGCCTGTGCACCTATGCAAGGCTGCCTGCAAATTTAATGAATCAACAAGTACAAAGACTTGTTTTTGCACCCACACAAGCTGCATTAAAAAAAAGATAGGTCAATATTTAACCATGATGGACAGCATTTTTCTACAAGCCAACCACCATGCTCAAATAAATTCCAGATATTCAGCCCACTATCCAGATAGCAAACTGCAGAAAGTAAGACAACCTTCTTCCTATCACCACTATCCAGATAACTTGTCTACACCCCAGCTCTTCCCACTGACCAGTCTGGCATTATCCAGATAGCACTTGCTGAAGATTCCCCTCACCAGCACTTATCCTGTTAGCAGGGTTTCCTGAGGATGGAGTTGGGGAAGAGATTTATTTGCATGTGCACTTTATAAAATATGGGCATATGCATGTAAAATAGCTCCAAAAATGTGCGTGTGTGGTGAAGAGCAAGTGAAAACATAAGCACATAAACTCCCTCGGGTAATTTTCAAAACAGAAAGATGTGCGTACTTTCGCTTTGAAAATTCACCAGAGCCTTCACAGGGAATTTTGGCATGATGCAAGTACTACGGCGAATATTAGAAGTCAGTTTAAGAGACTGTGAGGGTCTTTTACTAAAGGGTGCTAAGGTGTTGCACCTAACACGCTAATAACTCCAAAATAATGGCGCGTTAGATGCAACACCACCGTGTTAACTGTTGGGGGTGTGGACAGCATTTTCCAGGCAGCTAACACAGAGCCCTGTCCCTTAACGCGCACCACATTAGCATGGGTGCATTTAACTCCACCTTTGAGGTGGCTTTAGGTGAACCCGTGCCACCCGTGTACTGCGCTAACCGAGGCATGGAGAAGATACATGTTGCCAGTCCCTAAGATTGTACTCCACCCACCCTGGCTTGGGAGTGAGGCCCATGAATGTCATGGGATATGCAAAACAAACCCATTTGGAGAAACTGCCCCCAAAACTATGCACATAATACTTCCATGTACGCTCATGCCAAAAGGTAAAGTTTTCAGTAAATTAACATAAGGGAACCTAAGCTCCCTTTCAGAGTTTATCTTCTTTTTGAAAATTTGCTAAAAACATACCTGGGTTCAAAAGTACCCGTGGTGTTCACACCTGTTATTTCTGCAGGTGACGTAAGCACTGCAAAATATGCATGTATATTTGAAAATTGTATATATGCATATATTTAGGGGCCCTTTCATTAAAAGGGCTTTGCACTTAGCTCGCATTTAGGGAAAAAACTAAAGCATGGTGAGTGTAAAGCCTCTGCAGTGATTATTGGGGGCGTGGTCAGCATGTTCCCAGCAGTTACCATGTGGAAGTGTACCCTAACATTTAACATGGCTCCACTTCACACCAGCCATAGAGGTGTCATTATGTACAGCCGCACTAATTGTCACATTGACAGCATATGATTATTGCCCCTGTGCTAACTGCATTGTGCTCTCCATGCCCCCACTCCATTTCACGATGTGCAGTTGCCACAGGAATCAGCACACAGTCACTTTCATGCCCGCATGGACACAGTTAAAGCAGGCAGTGACCATGTGCTAAAATGCGCAGTTGACTCTTTAGCAGGCTTTAGCTAAAGGGCCCCTTAGTCTTTGACTGACCCTCCCCCCCCCACCCCCCCATTTCCAGGGTGCCCCTTTTTCCAGCAGCTAAATAGAGCATTAGGGAGGTCATTTTAAAAACCTTTTTTTGCAAGAAAAATACCTCATGCAAATTAAGTCATTCCTAAAAGTACACATCGAGCAAGATGTGCTCAGGAGAGCTTAGGTGGAACGTGGGCTGAGTTGCAGTTTCCACATGCACTTTAGGACATGTTTACTAAAACTCAGTAGTTTACTGCACGTTCAGCCCCAAATATTAGCATGAAGGTGGCATCTGACCCACACTAAAGAATAGGGGCGTGCACAAATGATGCCTACGCTAACTGCAATGAGCAGTCACCATCCACACTCCGTCCCTAACCACCCAATCTCCGCCCCAACCCCCACTGAGCAGTTAATGTGGCATTTTTAGCACACGGTAATAGTTACCATAACATGCTTAGCGCACAGTAAGGCACCTATGTGTCTTTATAAAATAAGCTAAAAATACTGATTAAACTGGAGAAATCCCACAGATTTGCCAAATTGATTCAATGACTTTTCAAAGGATACAGGGCAGTCGTTAGCAAGATGCACAGTGGATCCATGGAAATCCACAACCAGAGCCAACCAAAATCCACCATAGCTCTCTAGGGATCATGAATCCTATGGATCCATGGAAGATCTCCATAGATTGGTCAAGATCCACAGGTAACAAAGAAAAACAACAAAGTGTTTGTGAATTTACGGACAAATCCATCATTTCTTTTTAATTCAAATAAGGCTAAAATCCTATTTTGCATTTCTCTACAACCAGTGTTTTACTTTCATTTGTGCAACCAAGGACTCAGAAATTCTTCCATTATGAGTAATGAGCAATTACTATGAACTTGATTTGCCAAAATTCTTTTTAGCCTTTAGTAGTAAAAAGTGAAAAATTCCAAATGCTAGTTCGGGTTTCTTATATCACCTCTATCCCGCCTTTCTTCTAAGGTGTACATATTAAGATCCTTAAGTCTGTCCTCATAAGCTTTATAATGAAGTCCACTAATCATTTTAGTAGCCACCCTCTGCACCGACTCCATCCTGGTCACATCCTTTTGAAGGTGCGGTCTCCAGAATTGCACACTATACTCCAAATGAGGTTGCACCAAAGACTTATACAGAGGCACTTTCACCTCCTTTTTTCTGCTAGCCATTCCTCTTTGTATGCACCCAAGCATCCTTCTAGCTTTTGCGGTCGCCTTTTCTACCTGTGTAGCTACTTTAAGGTCATCAGACACAACCACGCCTAGGTCCCGCTCTTCTTTAGTGGACAAAAGTACTTCACCCCCCTATACTATATTGCTCCCTTGGATTGCTGCAGCCCAAATGCATGACCTTACATTTTTTAATATTAAATCCCAGCTGCCAAATTCTAGACCATTCGTCAAGCTTAGCTAGATCCCTCCTCATGTTATCTACACCTTCCTGGGTGTCTACTCTATTGCAGATTTTGGTATCATCCGCAAAGAGGCAAACCTTACCCGACAGCCCTTCCGCTATATCACTAACAAAGATGTTAAAAAGAATCGGACCAAGGACAGATCCCTGGGGCACACCACTGTTAACATCCTTCTCCCCAGAGTGAGCTCCATTTACCTGTACTCTCTGTTGCCTCCCACCCAACCAATTTCTAACCCAAGCAGTAACTTTAGGGTCCATCCCTAGGGTGCTCAGTTTGTTTATGTCGCCTGTGAGGAACAGTGTCAAAGGCTTTACTGAAATCTAAATACACCACATCTAGGGTTCTTCCTCGGTCCAACTCCCTGGTCAACCAGTCAAAGAAATCAATCAAATTTGTCTGACAAGACCTGCCTCTGGTGAATCCGTGCTGCCTCGGATCCTGTAATCTGCTGGATTCCAGAAACCTCACTATTTTCTCTTTCAGCAGTGTTTCCAATAATTTACTCACCACCGAAGTTAAACTAACCAGCCTGTAGTTTTCAACCACATCCTTACTTCCGCTTTTGTGTAAAGGCACCACATGAGCCTCTCTCCAGTCCTTTGGCACCACTCCTGACTCCAATGAGGCATTGAAAAGGTCAGTCAGTGGAGCTGCTAGAACGTCCCCAAGTTCCCTCAGTATTCTAGGGTGTATTCCATCCGGTTCCATCGCTTTGTCTACTTTAAGTTGAGCTAGTTTCTCACGAACACAGTCTTCTGAAAATTGTTCAAGATGTCCCTCGCTTCTGTTCCTGTTTGTGGGTGTTTTCTGAGGTCCTGCTCCTGGTTCTTCATCTGTGAACACAGAACAGAAATATTTGTTAAGCAATTCCGCTTTATCCTTATCAGCTTCTACATATTCCTCCCCTGCACCCTTGAGTCTGACTCCGTAAAAAACTAAAAACCTACTTATTCTCCATGCACTACTGCAACATAGATAACCCCTCGATACACTCAGATAAAGGCTAAAAATCATGACACAGGAATATTATATCCAACAATTTAACAGACAATACACTATTATAAAAACACTATGATTCAATTCCAGAGGACCCACAACATGTATTTGTATATAGTTTATTGTACATAGTTACAAGTCAGTTTTGCTATTATGCATTAGTTCATACTGTTAACTTTTACTTTTATTGTTACAAAATGTTCAATGTTACAAAATGTTCGATGTAAAACTAAGCGTCTGCTTTGTGGATTGTTGTTTTATTGTGAACCGCAACTGAACCCTGGAAGTTGCGGGTTATAAATATATGTTAAATAAATAAATAAAATACCACTTTTGCCCTTCCTCTTCTCACTAACATATCTGAAAAATATCTTATCCTCCATTTTATTGCATTGGCTATTTCCTCCTCCTTTTGAATCTTTGCCTTCCTGACTACTTTGCTAGCTTCTCTAGGTTTTTCCAAATACAGATGCCTGTCTTCCTCTCTCTGTGATCTCTTGTATTTCATGAAGGCCTCCCACTTTTTCTTCACTTTTTCAGCTACTTCTTTTGAAACCCATAGCGGTCTCCTTTTCCTTTTACCTTTATTTACCATTTTAACAAAAAGGTTGGTTGCCCTTAAAATATCCCCTTTCAGTTTTGCCCACTGTTTTTCTACATCATTGTGGAACTTGTGTCTCTTGGGGAAACTGCTAGGTACATATGACCTAGATTGGCCACTGTTGGAAACAGAATACTGGGCTTGATGGACCTTGGTCTGACCCAGTATGGCATATCTTATGTTCTTATCCCCCAGCTGTTCCCATCCCACTAACGACTCCCTGAGGTATTGGCCCATCTTTGCAAAGTTAGTCTTCCTAAAGTCTAAGATCCTCATCTTTGAATGGATTCTAAAAGCCCTAGTCCTAATACTGAACCACACCATCTGGTGATCACTGGATGCAAAATGATCTCCCACTACAACATCAGAAACACTTTCACCATTGGTAAGCACCAAGTCCAATATGGCCCCTTCACGTGTGGGGTCCGTTACCAATTGCCTGAATAGTTCTCCCTGTAGAGAATCCAGGATCTCTTTACTTCTAGATGATACTGCAGCAGGAATGTGCCAATCAACATCTGGCATATTGAAATCTCCTGTCCACCTCTTCCTCTTGTGAGGGAGGTCTGTATATCACCCCAATGCAAATAGATTTCTCTTTCCCTCTTTCTAGTTTAACCCACATTGCCTCCTCTCTCCCTTTTAAGCTCTGTAATTCCAAAGCTTTAATAATAGTTTTTACATATAGTGCCACTCCTCCTCCCCTTCTTCCTACCCTGTCCTTTCTGAATAAAGTATAGCCAGGTATAGTTACATCCCAATCATGGTTTTCTGTGAACCATGTTTCTGTAACTGCCACTAAATCCAAGTCAGCCACTCCCACCAAAGCTTCCACATCAGGGATCTTATTTCCCATGCTACGAGCATTTATACACACTGCTTTCCATATGTTACCCCTATTACCCATTTCCATAAAGGTATTTAATGTATCACCTACCTGGGAGCTTTCTTCAGCCATTCCCAATGAATCTAGTTTAAAGCCCTCTTCAGTAGATTAGCCAGTCTACTACCAAAGACACATTGACCTTTCTTGGACAGATGGATGCCATCTCTGCTCTGCAACCCTTGGAACTGCATCCCATGGTCTTGGAAACCAAAACGCTCTCGATGACACCATCCACGCAGCCATGCATTCATCTCCAGGATGCGAGCCTCTCTGCCTTGGCCTTTACCCTCAACAGGGAGGATTGAAGAGAACACCACCTGTGCACCTAACTGCTTCACCCTCTGTCCCAGAGCCATGATACATTCCGAGGTATACCTGGCAGTATCATTTGTTCCAACATGGATTAGCAACATTGCATAATAGTCAGTGGGCTTGATGAGTCTTGGCAAACTCTCCGTAACATCTTGGATTTTGGCACCATTTACAAGTGAAGAAATGAAGCTTATAAGGAAAAAAACACTCTTCCTACATTTAAACATGGTGAAGGTTCCATAATGTTGTGGGGTTCTTTTGCTGCCTCAGGAACTGGAGGCCTGGAATGTATTCAAGGAATCATGAAGTCAGAGGACTACCAAGGTATTTTGGAGCAAAATGCATTACCTAGTGTCAGAAAGCTAGATCTGGGTCAAAGATTATGGGTCCTCCAGCAGGGCAATGACCCAAACCATGCATCCAAAAGTACAAAAGAATAGTTGAAAAGGAAAAAATGGACTATTTTTTAAACTGCCAGCAATGAGTCCTGATCTCAGTCCAATCAAGAACCTTTGGAAAGAGCTGATATTTGCCATTGGTAAAAAGAATCCTGGAAACATTCATGAACTGAAACAAATCACAGTTGAAGAGTGAGAGAAACTATCAGCAGAGAGATGTATGAAATTTATAGATGGCTACACGAAACGTTTGGAGGCTGTCATCACTGCCAAGGGTTGCGCAACCAAATATTAGTGAAGAAGCCATTAATCCTGTCCAGGTCATATTTTGTTTTGTTTTTCTTAGAAAATACTATGTCTAAGTTGCATAGATATCTTTTTTTGCTGTATACCTTTGAACATAATATTAAAATATTATGATGACATACTGTTGGAATATTTCCAATTATTTCTCAAGATATTGTACATAACATACATCCTCTGTAATGGCTCCACCTTCAGCACAGCTATTTCTAAAATAGCATAAGAATTGTAGGCATGGTGACAGCCACTTCTCAAGTCTGGTTTCCATGCTTTTTCTAAAATGTGCCTTTATACCAAATGGTTCTCCTTTATTCACGCCTTCAAAGAATTCTAATAGATAAGCCATGGCCTCCCTTTTTTTAAATCCATGCTGGCTTATACACAGTAAGCCATATTTACCTATATGACCAGTAGTTTTGTTTTTAAGAATAGCTCCCACCATTTTATCTAGTACCGATAACACACTCACCAGTCTGTTGTTAACTTGGTCATCCCGGAACACTTTTTGAAAATTGATGTTTTATTGTTTGCCCTTCAGTCCTCAGGTACAAAGGCAGATTTAAGTGATTAAATTGTAGATTGCCAGAAGAAGATCTGCAAGTTTATATGTGAGTTATATGTTAATACCATTAGGTCCCAGTGATTTGCTACTATATAGTTTATCAATTTGCTCTAGCAACTTTTCCAGATTCACACTGATTTGTTTCAGCTCCCCTGATCCATCACCTATGGTTCTAGTGTGGGTATCTCTCCAACTTCCTCCACCATAAATACTGAGGCAAAAACATTAATTTATTTTTAAGCTATGGTTTTATCCTCCCTGGGTGTTCCTTTTTACTCTTTCATCCTTGGTCCAAAGAAATCCCTCACTGGTTTCTTGTTCTAAGTGGGTTATTTTAGCAAAATCCCCACATCTAAAATGCAGAATTTACACTTGTAGATTGACATACACTTGTAAATGGCATTTTAGAAGAGGTGCTTCTGAAAAGTAGGGATACTAACCATGTCTAAAAATCATGGTAAGGGTGGAGAAACAGAATGGTTTGGGCAGACCTACAACATAGATGTGGGCACCCCATTTCACATAGGGAATATACGTCTCCAGGGGATATTCTAGATGTTAGCATTTAAACCCACCCTCAGTCAACTATAAATGCCTGCTGGCAGGGGCAACTGTCATTTTCAATGTCTAGGCCTCCCCAATCATCTCCCCAACCTTAATCTTTCCCTTTAACCAGCTCTGACCTCAATCCTGCTCTCTTGATTCCCCCACCACATCCAGTTTCTTCCTATACCACTACCTGAGCATCCTATCCCCATCAGGTTCCCAAAGCTGCTGATGCTCTTTAAAAAGAACCCTCCTCGTCATGATTCCCCCCACTTAACCCTCCCCCAGGCCACCACCTGCAGCACCCCACCCCCTCATCACACACAGTATTGTGAAATTATAGCTAAGAGTCATCAGCACCATTTTGGACCCAAGTGCAGTAACAGTAGGAGCAAGTGCATATCGCTCCTGTTCCCACTAGACACCAAGGACCCTGGTGGATATGCTGCTGGTGGGGGCTTCAGGGGGATTGCTGTTGCTGGTTAAGGTGGGGGGATTGTGCTAGGGGGCATTCCTTTTAAACGGCATTGGCTGCTTTGGGAGGAGGGTAGAGGGGATCAGATACTTTGGAGAGGTGTATAAGGGGATCAGGTATGGTAGGGGGTTAGGTGTGGGATCAAAGTCAGGGAGGCGATTGAGGTTGGTAGGTCATTGGAGAGATCTAATGGTGCTGAAATGGATGCACATAAAAAGCAAGCGCAACAATTTTAAGAAGCTGATGTGGATGCATATCTGGGGGGTATTTTCACAATTTTATTCCCCACATACTACCCCTCTAAAATGGCTTGCTGTCGCTACTGAACTCTAGACCCGGATATTCAATGCTGGGGGCCATATCTGGCCACTGGCATTGAATATTCGGGTTGCTGGAGGTCGCTGGATAGCACTTCCCGGTTAGCTTCGGCATGAACGTTAGGACAGTCTTTAATATGTCTAGCTTTCACTGCTAAGGGATAACCAGATGGCAGCTGATTATCACCGCTGCCCGGTAATCCCTGCGTGCTAACCCATCTCTGTCCCAATGCTAGCTGGCTAGCATCAGGGTGCCTAGAGATGTAACTCACAAATATTCAGCGGCACTAACTGTGTTAGTACTGCTGAATATCCTAGTCAACATGATTAACATGGTTAGCTGATCTGCTAATCGCATTAATCACTTTGAATATTGGGCCCTATGAAAATTCTCCATGCCCTGACCTGAATGTGTAAATTCCCCTTTTTAAATATCTGAAAAAGATTTTATTACTAGATTTTGCCTCTCTAGCAAGTTTCTCCTAAAACTCTCTGTTAGCATGCTTTATTCATGGTTTACATCTAATTTGCCATTGTTTATTTGCCTTCCTACATTACGTCCAATTTTTTAAAGGATGCCTTTTCATCTTGAAAAGTGTCTTTCATTGTACAATTTAGCCATCTGGCAGATGCGTACTATTCCTTCAACCTTTTATCTGGATTTTGAGGTGATATTTTTAAACAATTTCCATGCTTCATTAATTACCTCTTTTCGTTTCTTTCTAACTAGTTTCCTCATGCTATCAACGGACCTTTTTAGTAATGCCCACTAAGGATTTGCCATTAAGGTGCCGATCTCATGCATGTTAATGGCAAAGAGCATTTTTGGCCACTGATGCCCTTATTTTAAAAAGAAAATTAGGTGCCGGCCTTTCTTTATAAAATAGGCTTCTGATAGGTGTGTTCTGGAGTGGAGGAGTAGCATAGTGGCTAGAACACTGGCATGGCAACCAAGCAACCAGGGTTCAATTCCCACTAGCACTCCTTGTGGCCTTGGGCAAGTCACTTAATCCTCCCTTGCCTTGGAAGAAAGGCCTGGCAATCTACTTCCAGTCACATTGCCAAGAAAACCCAGACGTTTCTGCATCAGCATTGACTTGAAGGCACACATTGCATTTTGGTGTGTTCTAGGTGCCTGAAACTAGGCACCCGGTTATAAAATGACCTCCTATGGGGCAGAGCAGAGGCAGAGAATGGCACTAGCCAGGCATCAGCAATATTGGATACTTCCTGGTTAGTGATCTGCGCCTTAAAGATAGGCAAGGAAAACCCTCACTTATCTTTAAGGTGCCAGAACTAAACGGGCAGCATCCCTGGTGGAGGTGATCACCAGATATTCAATGCCGTCACCATGGCATTGAATATCCGGTTTAGAGTTCGGCAGGTAGGGCTATGCGTCTGTTGGTGCATAGCCCTTTGAAGATCCAGACAGATGAATATCGGGCCCTAAAATATTATAATTTATGTGCATTCTTGAAAATGGGCATGGGCATGGGCATGAGCATTTACACCAGTGCTAGGACTGGCTTAAGTGGCAAACCTATGTTAGTATTCTACAAAGAATAGTAGGCTTGACATAGACGTATGAAAACAAATGTTGACTAGGCTGTACTTTCTAAAAATTACCCTCACAGTTTGCAAAATCAGCCGCTTACAAGTGACATCACTTGGAGCTTTGAATGCATAAATGGCAGTAATTACCATTTATGCATTCAAAGCTCCAAGTGATGTCACTCTTTTTTAAAATATTTCTTTCCCAGTATACATGCTGCCATCTATATGTGCATTTTTCATGGTCTTATTCTGTAGTTATTTTATAAAAGAATCCATGTTCTGTGATTCTTTTATAAAACAGTGGCAAATTGTGAAAACTCAGATTTGACATCCATTTTCCTCTCTTGATGACCTTTGCAAAATCAGGCTTTACGTTTGTTCTCATATAATTTTGATGTAGACTCTGCACCATTATATAAGTCTTCCTCTGAACTTTACATATCATTCAGGAGGTGCATCCTTCAGAATAGAATGCGATATTCTGAGTGAGATCTCTCCAATGACCTGTACAGAGACATTAATTAGTACCTCTTTCTTCTGCTGGTTATGCCTCTTCCTAAGGTTCTGGCTACTACCTTATTACAGTGTTTGCTCTCTTGAGATCATCAAGGCCAATTATATAGCAAGCTGCAAAAGATTCAGAAAAGGGTTTACACAGGTTTCAAGATTATTTTCCTGAAATCTTTGTGGACATCTATCCATGTGTACATGTGTTATACCTTCTGTACTGTATTTTCCAATGAAAACAATGATGGATATATGAAACAACTTGAAAGTGTAGCAGTTGCATTGGGCTTCATTTCTTCCCTGTTGAACAGTTAGAGTATTCTCTTGGGTCCCCTTCATCCTCTTTTCCAGATGTGCATGATGTAATTAGAGGAGCACATAATCGAAAAGAAATAATAAAGAGAGGAGTGGGTAAAACAAGGCCAATAATATTACTGCACCATCTAGAGAAGGGGTTTGCGTTAGGAGACAAATAAAAATACCAGTTACAAGCTACTGTAGACATGTTCATCACTCCTTCAACCTAATTACTGAACTTGTCTTGAATTCCTCCAAATCTCCAGAATGTTTCGTTTTCTTGTTATGACCTCACCAAAAGCCTTATTTAGTAAGCTTTTTTCTAATAGAGAATGAAGAGTCAGGGCCAATGTAAGGGCACTGGGCACCCTAAGTGAAACTTCAGCCTTACTGACCCCTCTTCCAAGATTTTGATTATTAAAATCAATAATCATGATCATCAAAACACCACCCCTCCCTCAATGCTCCTCTGAAAATGCATGATTGGACATCAAGGGGGTCATTCTGGAAGTTCTATTCATGCTTTGGACATCCGAAAACGGGCATAGAGATCTCCAAAGCACAGAAATATCTCCAGAGCCATTTTAGAAGCCTAGTCTGTGGATGTCCCCAGAATTGGAGGCATGATGGAGGCGTGGCTGGGATATTTCCAGGAACTGGATGTCTGGCGTTGTGTCTAAATTTAGACCTGCTCCAGGCATCTGAAAAGTGTTTGTTTTGACTGATAAACACTCAGAATGTAGAGGAGAAAGCACTCCATCATCACCAGTACTCAGCACAATTTCAATGATAGCAGCAGTGGGATTTGCCCCCTGACTTCCCTGTTCTTAGCCAACTACTCTAAGCATTAGGCAACTCCTAGACGTCCAGATTCTGAAATACTATTCTGGGGACATTTCTGTAGACACCGCAGCAGGCATCCATATCAGGCACGTCCACATTTGTGAAATCATTTCTGTACCTGGACGTGCCTGCTTTTTTTTTCAGATGTTCTGACTTAGACATCCCAGACTGCACTAGGATGTCCTTTCTAAAACTCCCCTCTATACTTTTACATAGAAACATGATGGCAGATAAAGACAATATGGCCTATCCAGTCTGCCCTTACTACTACTACTATTAATCATTTATATATCGTTACAAGATTACGCAGCAATGTACAAACATATACAGAAGACAATCCCTGCTCGTAAAGCTTATAATCCAATCAAGACAGACAGAACAATACAAGAGAAACAAGGGGAGTTCAAATAGGGAATGAAACACAAGGAGAACAAGGGATTAGGATCCAAATGTGGCTTTAAAGAGGTAAGCTTTTAGCATAGATTAAAAGAGGGGGAGAGAAAAGACTTGATGTAAAGATAGAAGAAGTTTATTCCATGTATAAGGAGAAGCAAGATGAAAAGATCGAAGTCTGGAGTTTGCAGAAGAAGAAAAGGACATAGAGAAAACAAAGTCAGAGGAGGAGCGGTGTTCACGAGGAAGAGTGTAGAGAGAGAAAAGAGAAGAAAGGTAAGACAAAGCAATGGAACTGGATGGGATACATCTGAGAATACTGAAGGAACTTGGGGACATTCTAGTAGCTCCACTGACTGACCTTTCAATGCCTCTTTGGAGTCGGGAGTGGTGCCACAGAACTGGAGAGAGGCACATATGCTCCTTTTACACAAAAGTGGAAGTAAGGATATGGTTGAAAATTACAGGCCAGTTAGTCTAAGCTCTGTGGTGCATAAATTATTGGAAACGCTGTTGAAAGAGAAAATGGTGAGTTTTTGGAGTCCAATGGACTACAAGATCGGAGGCAGCATGGATTTACCAGAATCAGGTCTTGTCAAACAAATCTGATTGATTTCTTTGACTGGGTGACCAGGAAGGTTGGACCGAGGGAGAGCCCTAGATGTGGTGTATTTAGATTCCAGTAAAGCCTTTGACACCGTTCTGCACAGGTGACTTATAAACAAACTGAGCACCCTAGGGATGGACCCTAAAGTTACTGCTTGGGTTAGAAATTGGTTGAGTAGGAGGCGACAAAGGATACAGGTAAATGGAGCTCACTCTGAGGAGAAGTAGGTTAACAGTGGTGTGCTGCAGGGATCTGTCCTTGGTCCAATTCTTTTTAACATCTTTGTTAGTGATATTGTGGAAGAGCTGTCAGGTAAGGTTTGCATTTTTGCAGATGATACCAAAATCTGCAATAGAGTAGACACCCATAAAGAAGTAGATAACATGAGGAGGGATCTAGCTAATTTTGAAGAATGGTGGAGAATTTGGCAGCTTAGATTTAATGCTAAAAAATGCAGGGTCATGCATTTGGATTGCAAAAATCCAAGGGAACAGTACATTCTAGGGGATGAAGTATTTCTGTCCACAAAAGAAGAGCGGGACCTGGGCGTGATTGTGTCTGACAATCTTAAAGTAGTTAAATGGGTAGAAAAGGCAACGGCAAAAGCTAGAAGGATGTTTGTGTGCATAGGGAGGGGAATGGTTAGCAGAAAAAAGGAGGTGATAGTGCCTCTGTATGTCTTTGGTGAGACCTCATTTTGAGTATTGTGTGCAATTCTGGAGATCACACCTTCAAAAGGGTATAAATAGATTGGAGTCGGTGCAGAGGGTGGCTACTAAAATGGTTAGTGGTCTTCATTATAAAGCATATGAGGAAAGACTTAAGGATCTTAATATGTATACTTTAGACTCAGAGGAAAGGCGAGATAGAGATGTTTAAATACCTCTGAGGCATAAATGTACAGGAGGAGAGAGTCTCTTTCAATTGAAAGCAAGCTCTGCTACAAGGGGATATAGGATGAGGGTGAAAGGGGATAGACTCAGGAGTAATATGCAGAAATATTTCTTTATGAAAAGAGTGGTAGATGCATGGAATAGTCTCCCAGTGGAGGTGGTAGAGATAAGGACAATATCTGAATTCAAAAAACCATAGGACAAACACAGAGGATCTCTAGAGGAAAAAAGGAGACTATTGTAGTAGTTGATATGGAAGGGCAGACTAGATAGGCCATGTGGTCTTTTTCTGCCATCGTGTTTCTATGTAATGAGGAGTAGTAGAGTGAATGCATTTATATGTTAGAAGGAGAAGTTTGAATTGGGTATGGAAACAGGAGAGCCAGTTGAGTGATTTCAGGGGCTGGTGGAAGATTAGCCATCCAGCAGAGTTCTGGATAGATTGAAGAGGAGTGAGATGACATTGAGGGAGAACAGCAAGGAGGAAGATGCAAAAGTCAAGATGGGAGGTGATGAAAGAGTGGAGAAGAGCCTTAGTAGTGATCAGAGAGGAAGGGATGAATTTTGTTAATGTTGTACAGAAAGAAACGACAAATTTTAGCTATATTTATTTATTTTATTTAAAAAGTATTTATATCCCGCTTTATCCTTGAATCAAAGCGGATTTCACTGCAAACCAATCAAGTAGGGTAGTGCAAGGGTGTCGGCATGCAATGGTTGTGAGCTTAGTGTTCATGAGTGTGTGTATAGGTAGGTCTTGATTTGGGGTACAATCTATACAGGTTGAGCTATCAACATTGGTACAATCTATACAGGTTGAACTATCTACATTGGGCTGTATACATTTGGCTATATACAGTTTCTTGGAGTGATAGGGTGTTTTGATGTTGTGGACGTCATTTCTTGTATAACTCATTTTGTTGTGTGGTTAGGGTGGATTGGTGGACTTCATTGAATTGTTCAATGAATAGGGTGGTTTTTAGTAGTTGAATATGTGTTGAGAAGGAAAGGGAGGAGTCAAAGATGACGTCAAGGTGTGGGCTGAGGAAACAGGAAGAAGAGTGTTGTCAACAGTGATAGAGAAAGGAAGGAGTAGGAGGGTTTAGGAGGAAAAATAAGAAGTTCAGTTTTAGCCCTATTCAATTTTAGGCAGCAGTGAGACATCCAGGTGGCGATGTCAGATAAGAAAATAGAGATAAGAGTTTGGAGTGAAGGAGAGATGTCAGGTATAGATAGATTTGAGAGTCATCAGCAAAAAAATGATACTGAAAGCCATGGGAAGAGATGCCCTTCCATACCAACTACTAAACACTACAATCCCCTTTTTTCCTTTAGATATCTTCTGTGTTTGTCTCCTGCTTTCTTGAATTCAGATACAGTCGTTGTCTCTGCCTTCTCCACTGGGAGACTATTCCACACATCTACCACTCTTTCCATAAAGAAATATTTCTGCAAATTACTCCTGAGTCTATCCTCTTCATCCAATGCTCCGTCATTGCAGAGCTTTCTTTCAATTGAAAGATGCTCTCCTCCTGTGCATTTATGCCATGGAGGTATTTAAACATCTCTATCATATTTCCCTTTCCCATCTTTCTTCCAAAGTATGCATCTTGAGATCTTTAAATTTGTCCTCATATGCCTTATGACGAAGTCCACTGACCATTTAGGTAGCCACCTGAGGAGTGCAGTGACTTCAAAGATCTTGCCTTCATTTTTGAACCTGGAGGTTACAGGAGAGAAAGAAAATAGCAGCAGAAAAAATTCCCCTTCTGCAATACAGCTACAAAAACAAATCAGCTGGCAGAGAAACAGAAAAAGTTATATATTAAAATTAAAAATAACTTGCTTTACGAACTCTTTTAAATATGAAACGGAGTTCACTCTGAAGATAGTTGCATTATCAGTGGCGTTGCTCAAGAATCGGTCCTTGGTCCTTTTCTTCTTAACATTTATGTAAGTGAAATTGTAAAAGGTCTCTGGGACACTCTGGAAGATGTAGATAGCAGGAGAAGGGATCTAGCAAAGCTTGAAGAATGGTTGAGAATTTAGCTGCTAAGATTTAATGATAAAAAATATCTTGCACGAATTGGACTACAGCTGCTCCTCCCTTTGGCACTGGGGCTTTAAATTTCTCCGTGCACCGCAGTTCCTGTGGAGGCACCAGTGGATAGTGTTTGGACGTTGCACTAAGGTCCCCTAACATCTCCTCCCTTCAGCGCTGGGGCTTTAAATTTCTCCGTGCACCACGGTACGCGGGCACATGCCGAAGGGACGTGACCTAAGTGGCACGTCTCACCTCTTAGGAGCACCTGAGGACGTCTGAGGTTGACTGTCTCCCTAATAGTTGCCGAATGGGTAAGTGGAAGGCCAAAAGTAAGGGGCTGGTTACTCTGAAGATGGCTATTGGCCCTGTGGACCAGCATGTCGTGAGTACTGTTTTACCCACGACATCTTTTCACCAACTAGGGGATGGAGTGTCTTCTTCAGATGTTTCTCTCAGCTCAGAGGTTTGCACCCCTCCTCCCAGTCAAGTGATATGAAAGCCCTCTGTGCTACGAGATGATTCTCCTGTACGGACAGCCTCTACTCCTCTCCCGAGTGCAGCGATTATTGGGTCTCTTGTTTCTCCCCAACCGGACTTACCATACCTGGCTCCCGTGACTCTAGCAACTCCAGGTTTTGTGCTGGGAACTTCAGGTCCTGTGACGGGAGATGTTTCTTTAAATGATGTTATGCTTGTAATCCATAGAGTGGAAGGGGTTCTTTTGAGCACACTCACGCAGCTATGTGATTTTACCAAGGACACCTCTGTGATTTTACAGAGTCACAAGGAGATAGTCACTGCTGTCTGTAAGAGAATCCGGAAGGCTGAGGTTGTGGTGGGGGGCATTCAAGCTGCTGGTAACTCTTTTATTAAGGATAGTGTATTATTACATCCTAAGTTAGACATATTGGAAAATAATGCCCACGTACGGAATATTAGGTTTTAAATTTTCCTGTCATTCGCTTCCTTTCTCCTTTGGAGCTTTTCAAAAAATATATGAAGGAAGTATTATATGCTTGTTTTGATGATTCTTCTATTTCTTTGATTTTCTATCTTCCTCAAAGTGTTGTAATGAAGGCTCCGGAGGGGGAAGTTGCTGAATTGACAAATGTGGATGATTTGAATTTGACGTCTTTCTTGGAAACCTCTTTAAATAAGGTTTTCAAGAGAGCAACTTTGTTAGTAACATTTTGTTCCAAGATGGTGAAGGTAACTATTATGTGCCTCTTTTTTTCAAAAAAGGAAGCCCTTTTTTTTGTGGGCAACCTTTGTTGGTGTTTCCTGATGTGGTCAAAGTTACCAAATTCTTTGCAAGACGTTTCTTCAATTAAAATCTAAGGTTCTTGCAATGAATGGTACTTTTTATTTAAAATACCCATGCAAGTGTCTTATTTCTTATATGGGTAATATATCTGTGTTTATGGACCCTTTACAGCTAAAAAGGTTTTTAGTGGACAAGGTTCCTACTTGATGATGGGTTAGTTCTATTGTGCATGGCTGGGTAGTAAATTGGGATTTTGTTTTGTTTTCTGGGGATTTTATCCAAGAATTGTCCTCCCTTGATGTGGACTTTTGGAAATCTGCTGTTATTTACTTTGAGTGATTATGGTCTAATGTTATGACAGATGGCTTGCTTTCTTGATGTTTGCTTATTGTATTTATTGCAAAATCTACAATTTAAAACATGCAAGGTCATGCATTTGGGTTGCAAAATCACAAGGCAGCTGTACAGTATAGGGGATGAAGTACTTCCAGATACAAAAGAGGAGACCTGGGGGTGATCATATCAGATGATCTTAAAATGGCTAAACATGTAGAAAAGGCAGCAGTAAAAGCCTTTGTACAAATCTCAAGTGAGACCTCATTTTAAGTACCGTGTACAATTCTGGAGACCACATCTTTAAAAGGATATAGAAACAGAAATATGATGACAGAAAAGGACCACATGGCCTATCTAGTCTTTCCTTCCATATCCATGTATCAACACTACAATATAGGTCCTATACCAGAGGGTGAATACTGACAAACAAAAAAATGAAGCCCTCTACCAATACTCAGAAAAATACTGATGGTTTTTGCACTGTACTATTTATAATCGTGTATACAGGCTTCTAAACATGGAGATACCAGTGAAAAAAAGGTCTCAGACTTACAGCGGCAACGCTCAGATTTATCTAGAGCAGTACGCCTAATTGCATCAATGACCACGGATTATCACTGGATTTTCTCCTTCTCCTAAAAATTCATCTCTACTGTGCCATAGATACTTGTTTCATTTCCATACATCAGATTTTTCTGGAGTTTTTAAACATTATAATTCAATAAGTTGTCTTGTGTATAAGATTGTGCTCTAATGCTTAAATCGACACGTTTTGTTATCAAAATTGTACTCAGCTTATCTTAACATTGCTGATACGTGTCCCCGACGCCATCAAGTGGGTACCGCTGTTTGCGTTTCGTATTTCTTCTTCAGGGGAGTTTAAATTTTAACAGCACGATCTTTTAGCTTGCGGCTGAACTGTGCACTCACATTCACCAGGGCTCTTGAGAAACCCAACCTTCAAGGTGCAAAAATGCACGGCGTTTGGAGTATAGTGTGCAATTCTGGAGACCGCACCTTCAAAAGGATATAAACAGGATGGAGTCAGTACAGAGGGTGGCTACTAAAATGGTTACTGGGCTTCATTATAAAGCATATGAGGACAGACTTAAGGATCTTAATATGTAAACCTTAGAGGAAAAGCGGGATAGAGGTGATATGATTGAGATGTACAAATGTACAGGGAGAGAGCCTCTTTCAATTGAAAGCAAGTTCTGCTATGAGGGGACATGGGATGAGGGTAAAGGGGGATAGATTCAGGAGTGATATGCAGAAATATTTCTTTACGGAAAGAGTGGAGGATCCGTGGAATAGTCTCCCAGTGGAGGTGGTAGAGATGAGGACAGCATCTGAATTCAAAAAAGCATAGAAGCTGCCAAATTCTAGACTATTCTTCAAGCTTAGCTAGATCCCTCCTCATGTTATCTATACCTTCCTGGGTGCCTACTGTATTGCAGATTTTGGTATCATCCACAAAGAGGCAAACCTTACCCAACAGCCCTTCCGCTATATTACTACTACTACTACTACTACTACTACTATTCAGCACTTGTAAAGTGCCACGCACGCAGCGCTGCACAGCTGACCTACAAGAGGTAGCCAACATACAAGAGACAGTCCCTGCCCATCAGAGTCAAGCTCATCGGAGCTTACAATCTAGTTAGAACAAAACATAAGTTAGAACAGTATAGAGCATTAGTCAGTTCTGCGCAAGGTAGAGCATTAGTCAGTTCTGCACAAGGTACGGTTTGGTCAGTAGTTTGGTCATAAATGATGACGGGGGTTAGGGTAAGATGAGGAAGGAGTCAGGATCTGAATGCAACAGTGAAGAGGTGGGACTTCAATCTGGATTTGAAGAGGGCCAAGGAGGATGCCAGGCGCACAGACGCAGGTAGGCTGTTCCAGGTGTAAGGTGCAGCAAGGTGAAAGGAGCGCAGTCGGGAGTTCGCAGTGTGTGTGAAAGGCATTGATAGAAGTAATTTGTTAGCGGAGCGCAGATTTTGAGAGGGGATGTAGGGAGATATGAGATAACAGGTAGTTAGGGGCCATAGAGTGGATGCACTTATAGGTTATCAGGAGAAGCTTGAATTGGATGCGGGATTGGACAGGGAGCCAGTGAAGCGACCTGAGAAGAGGAGTAACGTGGGCATGGCAAGGTTGGCAGAAGATTAGTCGAGCGGCGTGATTTTGTATAGATTGGAGGGGAAGGAGATGGCTAGCAGGAAGATCAGAGAGAAGTAGGTTGCAGTAATCAAGGCGAGAGGAGATTAAGGAGTGGATAAGCATTTTGGTAGTGTGTTCAGAGAGGAAGGGGCGGATTTTGCTGATGTTGTAGAGAAAGAAGCAGCAGGTCTTAGCTACAAGCTGGATATGAGCAGAAAAGGAGAGAGAGGTGTCAAAGATAACCCCCAGATTGCGGGCCGAGGGAACAGGAAGGATAGTAGATCCATCCACATGGATTGAGAGGGGGAAGTGGGGGGGGAGGAGTTAGTTGGAAAGACAAGGAGTTCAGTCTTGGCCATTTTCAATTTTAATCGGCGATGAGACATCCAGGCAGCGATGTCCGAAAGACAGGCAGAGATCTTGGACTGGGTTGCCGGGGAAATATCAGGTGTAGAGAGGTAGATTTAGGAGTCATCGGCATAGAGATGGTATTGAAAGTCATGGGAAGTGATGAATGCACCAAGGCCTTGGGTATAGAGAGAGAAGAGGAGGGGGCCCAAGACAGATCCCTGGGGTACTCCTACATGGAGTGGGGTAGGGAAGGAGGAAGAGCCACCAGAGCATACACTGAATGAGCGATGGGAGAGGTAGGAGGAGAACCAGGATAGTACGGAATCCTTGAAGCCAAGCAAGGAGAGGGTGATGAGGAGAATGTCATGGTTAACGGAGTCAAAGACAGCAGAAAGGTCAAGAAGGATGAGGATAGAGAAGAGGCCCTTGGATTTAGCCAGGAACAGGTCGTTTGTGACTCTAGTGAGTGCTGTTTCAGTGGAATGTAGGGGACGTAAGCCGGATTGAAGTGGGTCCAGGAGGGCCTGGGAGGTGAGGAAGTCAAAGCAGTGACGGTGGACTGCTCTTTCTAATAATTTGGATATGAAGGGAAGGAGGGAGATGGGTCGATAGTTAGAAGGACATGTGGGATCAAGTGAGGGTTTCTTGAGGAGGGATGTGACAACAGCGTGTTTGAAGTCAGCGGGGACAGTTGCAGTGGAGAGTGAAAGGTTGAGGATATGAGTGATGGAGGGGACAATGGTAAGGGAGAGGAACGTAGGAGATGGGTAGGGATAGGGTCTGAAGAACAGGTGGTGGGTTTGGAGGAGGAAAGAAGGAGTGTGGTTTCTTCGTCAGAGATCGAAGGGAAGGAGAAGGGGGAGTATGGATGGGGAGGAGAAATGGGGAGGAGGGGAGGTAGATGAGGGGGTAGGGAATTGGAGGGTAATTTTGAGGATTTTGTCATGGAAGTAGTCAGCTAGGGTTTGGGCAGAAAGGGAGGGCGGGATTGGGGGCGGGGAGACCTTGAGGAGAGAACTGAGGGTGTTAAAGAGACGGCGAGGATCAGAGGCAAGGGAATTAGTCAGATGCATGTAGTAGTCTTGTTTGGCAAGTGCTAAGGCTGACTGGAAGGAGCCAAGCATGAATTTGAAGTGTAGAAGGTTTTCTGGGGAGCGGGATTTGGACCAGGCTCGTTCAACAGAATTGGAGCAGATGCGTAAGTAACGGATTGTGGGTGAAAGCCAGGGTTGGGGAGTAGATCGTTTAACAGGATGTGGGGTGAAAGGGGCAAGAGTGTCAAGGGCTGAGGATAGTGTAGCATTGTATGAGGATAATGCCTCATTGATGGACTCGGATGATAAAATGGAGGAAAGAGATGGAGAAATGGTGGAGGAGAGAGTCAGGAGATCAATATTATGCAGATTTCTAAATAGGTCGGAGGAGACAGGACGAGGTTGGTGTAAGATTTGGTCAAGTTACTCTCCTGTAGGTCCTGGGTTCATTTCACTTCACAGAGGCAGTAGGGTTTGTAATAAAACAATCAAACAGGTGTGGCTTGGAGAAAGGTTTTTATGTAGAAATAGGCTTAATACATAGGTATTGAACAGAGGTATATAGTGATTGTTACAGAGCTGTTTCAGTGTGCATCAATGAATCTGTGTGTGCATGTGCATGTGCATGTGTGAAGTGTGAGAGAGAGATAGAGGCCAGAACATGTGGGTCAGAGCCTCATTGCAAGAGAGAGCGGGGGAGGGGTGAAGGGAATTGATTATCAGAGCCTCCTGTCCTTCATGTCCGATGAATGGTGGAAGAGAGAGAGGTAAGAACATGTGGGTCAGAGCCTCATGGCAAGGTGTAGTGGAAGAGAGAGAGAGAGTGGGGGAGGGGTGAAGGGAATTGATTATCAGAGCCTCCTGTCCTTCATGTCCGATGAATGGTGGAAGAGAGAGAGATAGAGGAAGTGTTTCTGTCCTTTATAGTGAATTGAATCCTCTCCAGCACTTCCCCTTGAGGTCTGCTATTGTTTCTAGCCACTCCCCTTTTAGGTCTGCCATTCTTGATTTAGCAAGGAGGGGCTTCAGACAGGCCTTGGAGACTGAAATCACCAGGGGGTCAGAGTTAATCTCATCTTGTAAACTGTCCTATTACCTTTGGAGACTGAAATCACCAGAGTCCAAAGCTGCATGAAATGTATGCTGACAGTTGGGATGGCGGGAGCTGTAGAGTAAAAGTTAAGAGGTGATGATCAGATAAGGGAAGGATTGATTTATGGATGTTTGAGGGAGAGGACTTGGAGAAGAGCATTAGGTCAAGGCAGTGGCCATGTAGGTGTGTGGGGGCAGTGGAGCAAAGTTGGAGGTCAAACGAGGTGGTAAGAGTGAGGAACTTTGAGGCATGGGGGTCGGAGGGGTTGTCGATGCGAATGTTGAAATCGCTAAGAATAAGAGTGGGGGAGGAGGGATCCATAAAGGCAGAGAACCAGGAGTCGAAGTTGGTGAGGAAGGTTGATTTGGAGTAGTCGGGTGAGCGATAAATAACCACTACTCGGAGGAGAAATGGTGTGAGGAGGCGAATGGAGTGGACTTCAAAGGAGAGGGGGGAGTGTGATTGGGGTGGCAAGAGGGGCTGGAATTGGCAAGAGGGAGAGAGAAGGAGGCCAACGCCACCACCGCAACCAGTAGATCAAGGTGTATGGGAGAAATGGTAGCCCCCATAGCAGAGAGGCAATGGATGCGGTGTCATCTGGGGGGAGCCAGGTCTCGCTCAGGGCAAGGAGGTGTAGGGAATTAGAGATGAAAAGATCGTGAATAAAAGAGTTTTTTTTAATGACTGAGCATATGTTCCATAGGGCGCAAGTAAATGGGAGAGCGGAGGGGGAGAGGAGAGGGATATGGATAAGGTTGGATAAGTTACATGCAGATTTCTTATTAGAATAGTGCAGGGGTCTATTTTTAGGGTAATAGCGAGCTTTAGATGAAGAAGGGTGAGGGTGGGTACGTTTGGGTGTATGTGCTCCCCGAGAGGGATATGAGGGGGGGGGGAATGAGAGATAATTTGATGGTGCTGGGTAGGTTATGTGAGGGAGTATTTTTGGGGGTAGGGTTGGAGTTGATATTTATGGATGAGTGATTGAGGGATGACTGGGAGGGGGCAGAAGGAGGGAGGAGTGGGATGTGGATGAGATTAGATAGGATACGTGAGGAGCTATCTTTAGAGTGGGAGAGAAATTGGGGGGGCATCAGGGTTAGGGTTGATATTACCTGATGAGAGAAGGAGAATGAGTATTAGAGAGTGAAGTAAAGTGGAGATAGTACGGCGGAAGCGAGGGTGGGGTTGCCTTAAAGAGAGGGGGCAGGTTGAATGCGGGGGATGGTGTGGAGAAGCTCAAGAGCAGGTGCTAGGGTAGGGGTAGAATGGAGGGAGAAGTGAGGAAGGTGGAGAGGGGGGCTGAGTAAGTGCAGGGGATAGTGTGGAGAGGCTCAAAAGCAGATGCTAGGCTAAGGGGGAGAGTGGAGGGAGAAGTGAGGAAGGTAGATGCTAGGTTAGGGGAAAGAGTGGAGGGAGAAGTGAGGAGGGTAGGGGAGAGGATGGAGGGTGTTGATAGGAGGGAAGGCAGTTGGGGAGGATGAGGGAGAGAAGGACAGTGAGATGTGGGGCCATGGGGGTGGGCAGCAAGGTCTGAGCAAACAACGGGTAGCAGTTCTAAGCAACAATAGGTAGCAGTCCTAAGCAACACTGGGTAGCAGTTCTAGGCAATAATGGGTAGCAGTTCTAAACAATAATAGATAGCAGTCCTGTGCAATACTGGGAGCAGTTCTACGCAACACTGGGTAGCAGGTCTAGCCAACACTGGGTAGCAGTTCTGCGCAGCAATGGGTAGCAGTTCAGAGTAGTACTGGGAAGCAGTTCTGCTGGGGTGCAGGCAGTGAGCAGCAGTTCAGTGCAAGTACTGGGTAGCAGTTCAGTGCAGGCAGTGAGCAACAGGTCAAGGCAAACAGTGGGTAGCGGTTCAGTGTAAACAATGGTTAGCAGCTCTAGGCAGGCATTAGGTAACAGTACTAAGCAGACAATGGGTAGCAAGTACAAGGTGGGTAATGGAAGGAAAGGTCAATGTCATAAGTGGGCAGCAAGTCAAGGAAAGTTGCTTGAAGGAAGGTGGTGTTGGCGAGATGGTTGAGGTCTAGTGGAGAAGTGTGGAGGAGCAATCGTGCCTACCCGGATTCAGGGCCAGCTCCAGGCAGCTGTGATGATTAGGAGGAGCAGGGTTCACAGCTCACACCAGAGCGCTCCCGAGCCCGCGCCTAAGAGCCACACCAAAGGGCCCTCTGGTGAGGCCCTCAGGCACGGGCCCGCCAGGTGCGGGCGCACCCTATGGAGCATGCCACTTTTAAAGGGCCGCTGCCCTTTGATATGATCCGACGGTGGCGTGCTCTGCTCCTCTGATGGAGCACGCCGCTTTTAAAGGGCCGCTGCCTTTTGATCTGATCCGACGGCAGCGTGTTCTGCTCCTCTGATGGAGCACACCGCTTTTAAAGGATCGCTGCCCTTTGATCTGATCCGATGGCGGCGTGCTCTGCTCTTCTGGTGGAGCACGCCACTTTTAAAGGGATGCTGCCCTTTGATCTGATCCGACGGCGAAGTGCCCACTAACAAAGATGTTAAAAAGAATCGGACCAAGGACAGATCCCTGGGACATACCACTGGTAACGTCCTTCTCCTCAGAGTGAGCTCCATTTACCTGTACTCTTTGTCGCCTCCCACACAACCAATTTCTAACCCAAGCAGTAACTTTAACAGGATGAAGTTGGTCCAGAGGGCAGTTACTAAAATTATCAGTGATCCTCTTCATAAGGAATATGGGGATAGGCTTAAAGATCTCAAAATGTATACTTTAGAGGAAAGGCAGGAGAGAGGTCATATGATGGAGACATTTAAATACCTCCATGGAATAAAGGTATAGGAGGTGTTTAAAAGAGGTTGGGCCAAGTTCCTGGAGGAAAAGTCCATAAACCATTATTAAAGAGGATCAGGGTAATCCAGTACTTATCCCAGGAAAAGCAATATGGAATCTGTGTACTTTTTAAAGAACCTGCCAGGTACTTGTGACCTGGAATTGACCGCTGTTGGAAACAGGAAACTGGGCTTGATGGACTCTTGGTCTGACCCAGTATGGCATCTCTTATGTCCCTCTTCCATTTGAAAGGGAGCTCTGGAATGAGAGATCTTAGGATGAAGGTGAAAGGGGATAGACTCAGAAGTAATCTGACAAAATATTTCTTTATGGAAAGGGTGGTAGATGCATGGAACAGCCTCCCAGTGGAGGTGGTGGACATGAAAACTGTATCTGAATTCAAGAAAGCATGGGACAAATACAAAGGATCTCTGAGGAAGAGATTATGGAGCTTAATAGTTCTTATGGATGGGTGGACTGAATAGGCCATATGGTCTTTATCTGCCATTGTTTACTATGGGGGCATTTTCAAAGTATTTTAGCTGGTTAACAGACCTTATAATTGGCTAAAACACAGTCACCGTGACATTAAGCGACACTAACTGGTTAGAGCCGCTGAATATCCCCACATACCACTAAAACCCCCCCTGGTTAAAACTGGGGCTGTCTGTTAGTGAAGCGTGGAGAACAACAGCTGCTATCTCTTTAGCAGCAATATTTAGCTGCAAACGAGATAGGTTAAGATGTTAAAGTTAGGACAGATGAACGGCTGTTCTAACTTTAACCAGTTAATGCTATCTGGTTAGTGGCTGAATATCACTGCTAACCAGAAAGAGTGCTGGTGCCTGGGCAGAAACCAGATATGTTCCACCACTGAATATCTGCTTTTTCTTAAAGAAGCAACAGCTAGGCACTTTATTTAGCCTAGCTGTCAACACTGAATATGTCCCCTACAGTTCTATGAAACTTTACTTTGTATGTGTATGCCCACTCTCCCTGCAAGTAAAATAATGTGCTGATAGCTCTTTGAATTTGTGAGGCTGTCAAAATCTATTGTTTTGATGTGTCTCCAAGAGAAGCACTACTCTGCAAACTTCGGCTTTGTTTCTGGTTTGGGAGAGGCTAAATTCAATAAGCTTATCATTCATAACCATTAAAGATTTTCATTTATATTATCTTTCTTCATTCTGTAGTCTTACTTTAAGGTGGGAGACTCTGAATACAGTATTAAGGGGTAAGAACAGTTACTTACCCTGGTCATTTAAAGAAGGCAAAATCCATTAACAATTTATAGCATACAATTTCTGCATAAGCAGAACTGAACAAAACTGGCTTACAAGCTATAAATTTGGCCAGAGATTAACTTTACAGACCTCCCAGATATACATACATGACAGATATTTTATGAACATTGTAATGTTTGGTTTAATTAGTTAAAAGAAAAATGCAAAAATAGGCAATTTGCAGTATCATAGACAAATACAGGAAACTTCCTTTCAAACCTCTTCAACATATTGTTTATGTTTCCTTTCCAGTTCTTAACAAATTATTCATTTGCTTTCCAGTCTGTCTGCCAGTGGTTCTCAAGCTTTCTTCTGTTATGACATACCTGACACCACTGTTCATGTGTGTGGCACACTGGACACTACAATTTCCAACTGAACAAACAAAAATCCTAAATATACGGTATTCTTAATAGAATTTACTTTACAAAAATGCAATGTGTGCCAATGAGTTAATGCTGAGTCCTGGCGACCCAGCAACTCCTGGGTTTTCTTGGCAATGTGACTGGAAGTAGATTGCCAGGCCTTTCTTCTAAGACAATGAAGATTTAAGTGACTTGCCCAAGGAGTGCTAGTGAGAATCAAATGCTGGTCTTTTGGTTAACAAGCCAGTGCTCTAACCATTAGGCTACGCCTCCTGCAGAATTTACTTTATTTTTTAGATACTATTATTGAAATGAAAGTTATTAAATTTAATTTTTTTTCTCACATAAGTTTGGAAAAGTTCCTGGAGGAAGTGTCCATAAATCGTTATTAAAGCAGACCAGGGAAATCCACTGCTTACCCTGGAATAAGCATTGTGGAATCTGTGTACCTTTTTGGGAACATGACAGGTACTTGCGACCTGGATTGGGAACTGTTGGAAACAGAATACTGGGCTTGATGGACCTTGGTCTGACCCAGTATGGCATTTCTTATGTTCTTATGTAATCTTCACTTCATCAGTGAGAAATCAGGGATGTATGTGTTACAGTTTTTCCAGATGGGGTTGAATGGTAAACAAATTCTACTATGACTACTACTACCACTTGTACTGTTACTACATATTATTTGTATAGCGCTACAAGGCATATGCAGCGCTGTACAGAGATATTTAAGAGACAGTCCCTTCTCATAAGAGTTTACAGTCTAGTTAAGACAGATAACACAACACAACAACTGGGGACTAGGATATATCTAGGGGAATGATAAGGAAACATATAAAAGGTAAACAGGAGACTAAAGGGAGCAGGATCCAAAAGTAGTCTCAAAGGGGTGAGTTTTTAACTTGGATTTCAACAGGGCTACAGATGGTGCCTGACGTACTGACTCAGGCAGTTTGCTCCAGGCATAAGAAGCAGCAAGATAGAAAGATTAAAGTCTGGATTTGGCAATGGAAGAGAAGGGCACAGATAGAAGGCATTTGCCGGAAGAGTGGAGTTTCCTGAGAAGGGGTGTAGGGAGAGAGACTGGTTATGGGGATTTCAAGCATTTGATTCCTTGGCTCTCTGCTCTTTCCAGTTACAGGCAAACATGGTCATTAAGGAAAACATGGGTTTGCTGTCTGTCAAATTCATTTCTTTATTTGTACTTAGCTCATACCCTTTCAGTGGTATTTCAAAGTGAGTTACATTCATAAAACTTAGTGCCAGTATCAAGAAACCTTTACCTATTCTGGAGTCTATATGTGATAGAGAGCAAAGATATTTCCCCTTAGAGCTTGCCTTCCAATAGATATATATATATTCAAATTTAGGTGTCACTTCAATAATAGAGACTGGTTATGGGGATTTGAAGTATTTGATGCCTTGGCTCTCTGCTCTTCCCAGCATGCAGGCAAACATGGTTATTAAGAAAAATATGGGTTTGCTGTCTGTCAAATTTTTGATAACATACCTCCCAGTTCATGGTGACACATCATTGTATTCTGGCACACTGGTTGACAACTACTGTTCTAAGGCGAACTTCCCATTCTGGAGGCTCTTACTGAACTTGTCACTTAGGAACCCTTAATTTGAAGTTACACTGCTGTTCCTAATGGAATATTAAACAAGTAGGGAAAGCAGACATAGCATGATTCATGGACTTCTTTCCAACCAGTGTGTATGTTGAGCATATGTTGGGTCTGTAATGGATAAACTGAGGATGACAGAACATTTACAGAGAACATAGTTATAGGAGTTGGTGACAGTTGTGGGGAAGTTATTTAGGGGCGGGGTGGTTTGCAATATGGTGGGGCAGTTACAGCAAGGAGTTTTTGGGAGTTGGACATTCACATGGAGTTTTTGAGAGTGGAGCAGTTTGGGGAGAGTTTTTGGTAGGTGTGACAGTTTTCAGAGTGGGAGGGCAGTTGTGTGGGAGTCATTTTGGGAGCAGGGTAAATTATGGGGTGATAGTTTTGGGGGTAGGGTGGTAGGGCAGTTCGGGGGTATTTTTTAGGGGTGGAGCAGTTTGTGGGTTTTGGAGCAGTTGGGAAGGAGCATTTTTTCAGGGTGGGTAGTGTGCAAGTTGGTGGGGCAATTGTGAGGAGGAAGTTTTTGAGTGTGCTGAAATTGTGGGGCAGTAGTTTTAGGAATGGTAGCAATTAGTGTGGTGGTGGGGCAGATGCAGGAGGTAGTTGGTGAGGTAGTGGGAAAGTTGCAGGAGGGTATATAAAGCACTGAGTACACCTTAAAGCACTATACAAATGATAAGCAGTAGTAGTAATAGTAGTACTTATTAGGGCTTGGGCAGTGTGTAGGTTGATGGAGCAGTTGTGTCATGATAGGTTTTAGGGATGGGGCAGTTTGCGGGGGATGGGGCAGTTTGCGGGGGATGGGGCAGTTGTAGAGCAGTAGTTTTGGGAGTGGGGCAATTTGCAAGGTTGTGGGGAAGTTGTGGAAGGTTATATATTGCGGTGGGGCAATTTGTGGTGTGGTGGGGCAGTTTTGGGGATATAGTTTTTGGACATGAGGTAGAGTGGTAAAACAGCTGGGGTATTTTTTTGTAGCAGCAGCATTTCGCAGGTTGGTAGGGCAGTTGTGAGGGAGTATTTTTTAAGAGGTGGGAGCAATAATTGGGGGGGTAGGGCAATTGGTGGGGGGAGTTTGAAGGATTGAGAGAGTAGGGAACAAGGAGAGGGATTTTGAATGGAACAATTTCCTACCCACTATGTTTCTTTTTTATTTATTTCAGCATTTATAGTTACAATTCACTCACAATAAAGTAAAAAAAAAAAAAAAAAACCAGAAATTAAGATAATGCAAAAGGAAAATTACAATTAGAAATAACCAATACATTCATCTACAATTTTATACAAATTAGGATCCAAGATACAGGAAACATAAAAAAGAAAATCAAAGCATTACAGAGAAACATTCCCCAAGTTGGAGTATTAAGTCGACATTTAAACAGTGCTTAAATCTTTGGGACGATAACTTGAACCTACTACTAAGGTAGTCCTTTGAGTAACTACCTCCAAAGAAGATTCTAAGAAGTCTGTAAGATTCATAACTACAGGCTCTCCTTCCTCAACAGATGGATTATCTTTCCTTAATATAGACAGATATTTATGTTTATATTTTATTACTTGATATACTGCCTTTCAGACATCAAGGTGGTGTACATATATTATAAGCAAGGAAAAGTAAGGCCGCAGCTTAAGAAAAGGAAAGGAACTACAATAATTGGACAGGAAAGAATAGAACTCAATCATTCAAGGTATAGAAATCAAGAGGCAGAGACGGCAAGAGGGCTGAGTTTTTAAAAGGGACCTGGATTTTAAGTAGGAGTGTTCTATACGGAGGTGGGGAGTGACTTCCAGAGGGATGGACCAAGGAAAAAAAAAAGGGAGAAAGGCATGTTGATTGAAGATGTTTGAGAGAGGGGGATGGGAGATGCGGGCGATTAATGTGTATTGCTCAAAGACTACGGGAAGGAGTGTGAAATTGCAAGAGGTCCGCCAGGTACTGGAGAGTCTGTGTATAGATGGCTTGGTGTACCAAGGACAGAATTTTATAGCGGATACGGTATTCTACAGGAAGCCAGTGAAGACAGTGTAGGAGGGGAATGATATGGTTGTGGCAGGAGGAGTCAGCTTGAACAATAGGAAGTAGTGATTCAGGTGGCATTTCCAAAACTTTAATCAGATATTTCTTAACAATATCTGTCAGTGATATACAAGGCGATCTGGGGAAGCCCAAAAATCTCAGATTATTTTTCCAAGACTGACTTTACAAATATTCTATTCTTTGATGAATATAGATTTTATCTTTCACCAATGCCTCCCCCAGATCCTGGGACTTTATTAACTCTAGTTTCTAAAGAGTCATTCTTAGCAAAGAGTTGTTCCTGCCCCTGAGAATAAGCCACCACTGCCTCAGAAATCACAGTAAGTCCTCAACAAATTTACCAGAAAGTGCCAGCAGAGAAGAATTAAGGCCCTGAATAGCGTCCCAAAGGGACTCGTGTCACAATGCCACGTGGCCAGTGAAATGGCTTTGGACTATATATGCACACATATTTGACATAAAAGAATCAAATAAAACAAAACCAATTAAAAAAAGGAAACAGCAAGAAATAGTATAAAAACTGGGATATTGCCAAGACATGATTATTCCAAATCAAAACATGCCCAAGGGCCTCAAAAAACATAACCCACCCCGTGAAATCAAAATAATAAATGGTTGGTTCAGAATGTAGCAACTCCCTGTTAAAGAACAAAAATCTTTTTGTCGGACAATAATCACCAGGTAAGTATTTTGCTATAACTGGAGGTCACATCCTTTTTAATCACTTGCACTAAGAATTAAAACTTATCCTCACAAATATGCACTTATCTGAAAAGCTGGCACAGCGAAGTCCAGACTATTAGGAAAGTCAGCAAGACACAGTCCTGTATTTTGGGTTTTGCAATTTACAAATCCTGCTTCAGGTTTCTTTTTCACCGTAGCTGCACTCCATTCAACACTAAAAGCCAGAGTCCTCAAGGAAGTCATTTAAACACAGCATCTGACATTACTACCAAATCACCTGCTAACTGCTCAGCCAACGGGGGCAGAAAACCACCATGTAGACGCCACCCAATCAACTGTCAGAGCCAAAATCAGAGCAAACTATACCAGTCCAATTCCAAGTTCAGACCATTCAGGGCAACAGAATCTAATATGAAAATCCATTGTTGTTCTCTAAGTTGAAAGCATGTCACCACCCTGAACCGAAGGGAGAACCCAATTATTCTCCACAAAAATTGAAAAAAAACATGATCACATTGTATGGCATGATGCACAAGCGGGGCTGACATAGTTATTGTACGGATTTACTTGAAGCAAGAATTTGTGGGACTGGCTGATACAGGCTCTTCTCCACATCCAGATTGAGGTGGAGCAAATTGGGCATTTCCCTTGCAGGCGATGCACATATTGCTCCCGATCTCTAGTAAGGGATTCCTGGACGGACCCTGAATCAATGAAGATATGGCATTCTAGATATCACACCATGTGCGATAACACTCATGTGGTGTATCTGTTGTTTTGCCCTTGTGGACAAGTATGTTGACCGCACTATACATCCATTTAAAAAGAGGCTGGCAGAACATGCTTCACGGATCTATACAAAAACTAAAGCGGTGACCTCCAGTTACGGCAAAGTGCTTACCTGGTGGTTATTGTCCGACAAAAAGATTTTTGTTCTCTAATAGGAAGTTGCTACATTCTGAACCAACCATTTATTATTTTGAAGACATGACTATTGGCACCATTATAAACAATTCAAAGAAGTTTGAACAGAAGAACCACATTCCCATTGCAGTAAAATTAGATGCACCTGTGATCAATTGTCAGTACTCATATGACTTGAATCAGCCCATGAATGATGGCTCTAATGTTCAAAATGGCCACATTCACTCCCTGTTCCATTTTCACAATGGTGAAGATAAGAGAGCTGCCTGAGATCATCAGAAAAGCCATTATCACCAAACATCAAACCTTAAAAGGGTAAAAGGCCATTTCCAAAGAACTTGGAATTCCTGAGTCTAGAGTTCACAATGTTATTATGACATTTTCTGCTCATGGAACTGTCAAGAACTTCCCAGGATGTGGTAGGAAGAGGAAAATGAATCCAATAAGTCTTTGAAAGTTAGCACAAACTGTTGGAAAAACACCATTTACAACAGCCAAAGAGCTCAAACCTGACCTGGAAAAATCACAAGTAGCTCTTCATGGACGAAGGCCAAGGAGGACCCCACTGCTCAAAGACAGACATAAAAAGGCATGCCTGATCTTTGCCCAAACCAACCTTGAGAAACCACAATCCTTCTGGGGAAATTTTCTATGAAACCAAACTTGAGCTCTTTGGCAATGCAGACCAGCGATACAGTTACAGGCAAGGAAATGAAGTTTGTTGTTGTTGTTAAGTGCCGTTGAGTCGGTGTCGACTCATGGTGACACTCTGGATAGTTCTCCTAAATTGTGTTCGGTCCTCAGTCAGGCAGCTCATTGTTAACAGACTCTCACCCATAGATGCTGTTATTATATAGATCCATCTCATTGCTGGCCTTCCTCTTTTGCATTGACCTTCTACCTTGCCAAGCATGATGACTTTCTCTAATGATCTCTCTTCGCATGATGTGGCCAAAGTATGAAAGCTGAAGTCTTGTCATCTGAGCTTCTAAGGCCAGAACACTGAGGAAAGTCCAGAGACAGACAGAACACCAGTTCCTTCACAAACCATAGGCCTTCACAGAAAAAAAGGTTTTCATGAAGATTCATTCCTTAAAACCAATTGGATCACATTTCATGGGGGAGGGGGCTAAGTACAAAAACACAGAACTGTGAGTCATGTCAAGGGTCAGTCAATTGTCTTTGACAGAGCAAAGATGCTAATGTGAATGGTATGGGAATAGCAAGGACGACAGATATGCTTGATCCCTCCCTTACAATAATCTAATTTGATAAAAAAAAGTTCACTAAATCCTTGATTTCCAATGACGAATGAAATGAACAAAGTATGTTCTTACCAAAGATGAGACATACCCGTTGAAAGTAATTTGAAAATCAGTGCAAACACCTAATGCCAATACAAAGTCTCTAGCAAGATCAAGACACCACAAATTAGAAACATAGAAACATGACGAAAGAAAAAGACCACATGGCCTATCTAGTCTGTCCTTCCATATCAACAACTACAACAGTCCCATTTTTTCCTTTAGAGATCTTCTGTGTTTGTCCCATGCTTCTTTGAATTCAGACACTGTCCTCATCTTTACCACCTCCACTGGGAGACTATTCCACAGATCCACCACTCTTTCCGGAAAAGAAATATTTCCACATATCACTCCTGAATCTATCCCCTTCACTCTCATCCCATCTCGACTCGTAGCAGAGCTTGCTTTCAATCGAAAGAGGCTCTCCTCCTGTGCATTTATGCCACTGAGGTATTTAAACATCTCAATCATATCACTTCTATCCTGCCTTTCCTCTAAGGTGTACATATTAAGATCCTTAAATCTTTCCTCATATGAAGACCACTAACCGTTTTAGTAGCCACTCTCTGAATTGACTCCAGCTTGTTTATATCCTTTTGAAGGTGCAGTCTCCAGAATTGCACACAATACTCCAACTGAGATCGCATCAAAGACTTATACAGAGGCACTATCTCCTCCAGATTTCTGCTGGCCATTCCTCTCCATATGCACCCAAGCATCCTTCTAGCTTTTGCTGTCGCTTTTTCTACCTGTTTAGCTACTTTAAGATCAGACACAATCACGCCTAGATCCCGCTCTTCTTTGGTGGACAAAAGTACTTCACCCCGTATACCATATTGCTCCCTTGGATTGCTGCAGCCCAAATGCATGACCTTGCATTTCTTAACATTAAATCTCAGCTGCCAAATTCTAGACCATTCTTCAAGCTTGGCTAGATCCCTCCTCATGTTATCTACACCTTCCTGGATGTCTACTCTATTGCAGATTTTGGTAGCATACTCAAAGTGGCAAACCTTACCCGACAGTCCTTCCGCTATATCACTAACAAAGATGTTAAAAGAATCAGACCAAGGACAGATCCCTGGGGCACACCACTGGTAACTTCCTTCTCCTCAGAGTGAGCTCCATTTACTTGTACCCTTTGTCGCCTTATTGTTTATAATCACTTGATATACCGCCCCCATTACATCAAGGCGGTTTACAATAAAACTATAAAATATATAAAATGATTAAAAAGAAAATGAAAACAACAATACTTTAAAAAATGCTTTTTCTTAAAAAGGATAGGAGAAAAAGAAGGTCAGGATAGAGAAGATAGATTGCAAATAGGAGCAAATCATAGGAGAAGCAGAAATCACTGGAAAAGATTAAAAGCAGCAGAGAAAAAATGAGTTTTGAGACGGGGGAGGAAATTAGGAATGGACTGTTCTAAATGGAGGTCAGTGGGGAGGGAGTTCCAGAGAGCAGGACCAATGTAAAAAAAAGGCTGATTGCCGGGTAGAGTGAAGGTGAGCTTGAGAGGGAGAAGGGAGGTGCAAGCGATTAATATGAACTGAACGAAGACTGCGGGTGGGAGTGTGAAAGGTTAATAGATCAGATAAATACTGAGGTGTGTGCAGATAAATAGCCCGATGGACAAGAGTGAGGATCTTAAACTGAATTTGAAAGTTTATTGGCAACCAGTGAAGATGCTGAAGAATAGGAGTGATATGGTCACGGGGAGAGGCATGGAGGATCATCCGAGCTGCAGTATTCTGTATGAGTTGTAATCGGTGGCGCTGGTATTGGGGAATGCCAGCATAAACAGGATTGCAAAAATCTAACCTAGTGATAACTAAAGAAAGTAAGAGGGTGGAAAGAGCCTGAGAGGAGAGAAATGGTCTGATGGCACGGATTCGTCTAAGGCAATGGAAAGAGCGACGAGACACCTGGGAAATGTGATCATGAAACGAGAGATTACTATCAAAAAAGACACCTAAATACCGAAGCTTAGAGACTAGAGATATTGAGGTATCCGAAAAAGATGGAGCAAGTGATGGAGCAGTAGAGCTGTGGGGAAACCATATAGCCGCGGTTTTAGAAATATTCAACACAAGACAATTTGTAGAAAGCCAGGAAGAAACCATAGATAGACAGGCATTAAGGGGAGCAATATCAGGTTGGGAATAGGATGTGTGGTGTAGAAGAAAAATATCATCTGCATAGTAGTAACCCGAAATACCCGATTGCTGTATCAAAAGGGCAAGGGGGGTCAGAAAAATTTCTAACCCAAACAGTAAATTTAGGGTCCACCCCTAGGATGCTCAGTTTGTTTATAAGTCGCCTGTGAGGAACGGTGTCAAAGGCTTTACTGAAATCCAAATACACCACATCTAGGGCTCTCCCTCGGTCCAACTCCCTGGTCACCCAGTCAAAGAAATCAATCAGATTTGTCTGACAAGATCTGCCTCTGGTGAATCCATGCTGCCTCCGATCCTGTAATCCGCTGGACTTGAAAAACCTCACTATTTTTTCTTTCAGCAGCGCTTCCAATAATTTACTCACCATCGAAGTTAAACTAACCAGCCTGTAGATTTCAATCACATCCTTATTTATGCTTTTGTGTAAAGGGACCATATGTGCCTCTCTCCAGTCCATTGGCACCACTCCCGACTCCAGCGAAGCATTGAAAAGGTCAGTTAGTGCAGCAGCTAGAACGTCCCCAAGTTCCCTTAGTATTCTAGGGTGTATCCCATTTGGTCCCATCGCTTACTCTACTTTAAGTTTAGCTAGTTTCTCATGAACACAGTCTCCTGAAAATTGTTCAAGATGCCCCTCACTTCTGTTCCTGTTTGTGGGTGTCTGAGGTCCTGCTCTTGGTTCTTCATCTGTGAACACAGAACAGAAATATTTGTTAAGCGATTCCGCTTTATCCTCATCAGCTTCTACATATTCCTCCCCTTCACCCTTGAGTCTAATAATACCACTTTTGCCCTTCCTCTTCTCACTAACATATCTGAAAAATGTCTATTTTTTATTTATTTATTTACAGTCTCTTTTATACTGCGCTATTCAACATCAGTGCGGTTTACATGACAACAAAAACGTATACAGTGCAGGAATCTCCTCCGCATTACAATAAACAGGTGCTTAAACATGGGTTAAACCAGGGTAACTATTTACATATGGGCATCACATCAAGTTGAGTCACAGAGTAATCGTAGTGTGTTAGTGTGGCAGTATTAGAAGGGGGGAGCGGTTAATGGTTTTATTTTATTGCATTGGCTATTTCCTCATCTTTTTGAATCTTTGCTTTCCTGGCTACTTTGTTACCTTCTCTAAGTTTTTCCAAATATAGATGCCTGTCTTCCTCTCTCTGTGATCTCTTGTATTTCATGAAGGCCTCCCTCTTTTTCTTCACCTTTTCAGCAACTTCTTTTGAAAACCATAGCGGTCTCCTTTTCCTTTTACCTTTATTTACCATTTTAACAAAAAGGTTGGTTGCCCTTAAAATATCCCCTTTCAGTTATGCTCACTGTTTTTCTACATCCCCCAGCAGTTCCCATCCCGCTAATGGCTCCCTGAGGTATTAGCCCATCATGGCAAAGTTAGTTTTCGTAAAGTCTAAGACCCTTGCTTTTGAATGGATTTTAACAGCCCTAGTCCTAATACTGAACCACACCATCTGGTGATCACTGGATGCAAAATGATCTCCCACTGTAACATCAGAAACGCTTTCACCATTGGTAAGCACCAGTATGGCCCCTTCACGTGTGGGTTCTGTTACCAGTTGCCTGAATAGTTCTCCCTTTAGAGAATCCAGGATCTCCTTACTTCTAGATGATGCTGCAGCAGGAATGTACCAATCAATTTCTGGCATATTGAAATCCCCTATCAGTAGCACTTCCCCTTTCCTAGCAATGCTGCGTATGTCTTCAATTAACTCTCCTTCCACCTCTTTCTCCTGTGAGAGAGGTCTGTATATCATGCCAATGCATATAGATTTCTCTTTCCCTCTTTCTGGTTTAACCCACAGTGCCTCATCTCTCCATTTTTAGCTTTGTAGTTCCACAGCTTTAATATTAATTTTTTACATATAGTGCCATTCCTCCTCCCCTTCTTCCTACCCTGTCCTTTCTGAATAACGTATAACCTGGTATAATTACAACCCAGTCATGGTTTTCTGTGAACCATGTTTCTGTAACTGTCACTAAATCCAAGTCAGCCTCTCCCATTAAAGCTTCAACATCTGGGATCTTATTTCCCATGCTATGGGCATTTATACACAGTGCTTTCCATATGTTGCTTTTTTTACCCATTTCCATAAAGGTATTTAATGTTTCACTTACCTGGGTGCCATCCCCAACAAATCTAGTTTAAAGCCCTCTTCAATAGATTAGCCAGTCTACTACTGAATATAGAGTACCTCAATGTAACCGATGACACATAGAAAATGCAATTAACCGAAAGTCATCAGTGATTATATCCCTGCCACCAAAAACAAAACTTAATTGTCGGGCAAAACAGACTAGAACAGCGAGAGAAAAAACTCCCTGCTCAAAGGTTCGAAATGCCCATTTTTTGAAAGGTTTTCATGCTCAAGTGAAATGTTTTAAAATCAAACTTATCTCAATCCTCGGCGATTATCAGTCAGTCCATGTAATCGCTGGCACAGTGTGCATTTCTAAGCCAGCGATAATCGCAGAGGATTGAGATAAGTCATATCCAGGATGTGAGCTTCTCTGCATCGGCCTTTACCTTCAACAGGGAGGATTGAAAAGAACACCACCTGCGCATCTGCTTCACTCTCTGTCCCAGCGCCATGAAGTCACTTTTGATATGCTCAGAGGGATACCTAGCAGTATCATTTGTGCCAACATGGATGAGCAACATCGGATAAGTCAATAGGCTTGATGAGTCTTTGCAAACTCTCCATAATAGACCAAGATACCTTACTAACTTTTTCTATTCACTTTTGTTATAGTGTTGTAATATAGTTTAACTTTATATACTATTACAATGTACTGTAATTTATTGTAAGTTAATGTGATGTACTGTAATCTATTACAATGTTTTGTCTCTCTGTCCTCCATGCCCCAATGTAAACCCTTTTGTTGTCTTGTTGACCACTTTGATTGAAGGATAAGATGGTATACAAAACTGATTAAATAAATAAATAAATAATATCTTGGATTTTGGCACCTGGCAAACAGCACACCTCTCTGGACATTGAATCTGGTCAGCAGATGGACACCCCAGTACCTCTCAGAACAGAGTCACCAACCACCACTACCCTTCACTTCCTAGTGTGACTGATTCTGCAACTTTGGGGCGCTCAAACTATGATTCTTCCCTTTCTTCAGATGCTTCCACCTCCTCTACTTCCAGGGCTGCATACCGGTTCATCAGTTCAAGGGCTGGAGGAGTTAAAGTGTTGATACTGCAGGCTCTGGTGACTCGTGTCCAACCTTCTTCCTTCTGTAGCCTCCCATTTTCACCTCTGTCAGAGAGCTTGGATGTTTCAAGAAGCATCTCATCAATGTAGTTCTCACTGTCTCGAATGATTTTCTCATCCTCACCACCTCTTCCCTGAGTTCCTGCACTTCTTTCCTGAGAACCTCAGCATGCAGGCATCCTGCACATGGTCCTTCAAATGGCATTGGGATCTCTGTCTGGACAGTTTTAGAAGCTGTAACGGGAGCAACAGCTTTAGCAATACGATTTTTCCCAACCATTGTTTAGTTGATGGAGATTTGATACATACTGAAGAGAGAGACCTACCAAAGTCCCTATCTGTTCCTCGGCTGTCTTTTAAGAGAAAAAGCAGTGTGTTCTAACAGTGCTGTTGTATGTCCCTGTGTGTAGCTAATTGGGGAGTTGCCCTATAAAGCAAGAAGGCTCACATGCGGTGGGTGGGTGTCGGTGTCAATAGGGAGGGACCTAACACCTGATGAGGTCAGTGGTTTCAAAGAATTAATTGTGAATGGGTAGCTACAACAAAGACAATGAACTCTGATACAGCCTTGCCCAACACTACAAGCAAACAAAAAAAAAATAATTCCCCCTTTGCAGTATAGAAAAAAAGACATGGAGCCTGATTCCACTAGAGGTACGTCTGGGCTGTCTGGATGGCCCCGAGTAGGATGGGCCCATTAGGATCCGATTCTGCACCATGGGAACCATATGTCCTGCGGTATCCCTACAGGCACGCAGAGACGTCCACCCCACTGACCCCCCCCTGTCGCCTGACCCTCGGTGGAGCCAGCCAGGATTGGATCAGGCAGCGCAGAGCCACCTTGCGCTGCTCCCAGATGGCAGGGGGGTTCCCAGGCCTGATAGGAGTCTCTGCAACTGCTTATTCCATCTCCACAGTGGAATAAGCAGCACGTCTCACTCCCAGTCACAAGACGTTCAGAGCCATGACCTGAATTGGCCCTGTATAACCTGCTGCCTCGGCCCGCCCCTGCTCCGCCCACACTCTGCCCCTCCCACCTCCCACCGGCTCTCCCATACTGCTGCTCTGGCCATGCGGGGAGAATCGAGGCCTTAGTTTTTAAAAAAAGAACCCCAAAACCCCTTTAATAATTAGCTTTTAAAAATGAACACAAAAACCTCTTTGAGAGCTTTTAGGCAGTGTCTTACCTTGCTTTGCAATGGAGTCCATCAGGAATGAAATAGAATAAACTAGTACCTTGCAAAAGTGCAGACAATTTTGTTACAGCAGAAGGCAACAACAATTAAAGCATGAAGACACTAGAAAAATCCTCAGTATTTTTAAATAAATACCATTTTCAACAAGAAAATATGTATTACTGATTGGTAGCATTATTCATATCTGTCAGCTGCATTTCACTTAGCCAAAAACTACATTTCCAGCAAAGCTGAATTGCTTTCTGTAAGTCTGCTGGCATGTAGATTCTTGCTGTTCATTGTCAGATCTCAAGGTAGATTATATAATTGCACCTTACATCTGCAGATAATTACCAAAAGGAAAATGTAGCTATATCTTAACGTTTACACTCAGTACCAGGAAACTGAAATCAATGCATGGAGTAAGAAATAAACTTAATTTAAAGTGCCTTTACACCACTAAAAATCATTTCAAGTAAAAGATTCTGCCTCTTACTTCTCCTCCATGACTTTCACATTACAATTTTCTAATCACATGAACTTTGTTACTCTTTTCATTGCTAGTCAGTAAACTTTGGTTTAGAAGCCAAGGATGTATATTCATACCCAAAAACCCAGGGTTCTTGTGGAAGATTTTTAAGATTTCTGTGTCAGAATTTTCAGATATCTATGGCAATTATGTAGCACATTTTAATAAATGTGATTAGCCGCTCCTATACATGCAAAGGAAGTTGGCATCAGACATCAGATCAGAGGGGACGGAAGCACAAACAGCCCCACAGTGCCGGAGGTTTGAGTAAGCACCACGGGGATGTTTGAAACCAGTCACTCCTGATAGCCCTGGAGAGTAGTGGGAACAGCGGCAAAGGGCCATCCCTGGACCACTGGAGCTCTAGATGACCACCTAGTTCACCTAATGGTCGCACCGGCCCTCATAGAGGATCAGTCAGCTGCCTGACTTTTCCAGTGAGGATTTTGCTAGCTTTTTCAGTACTGGGCAAAATGGTAGAAACATTATAAAGAACAAATTACTGTCCACATGGACAAATATGTTTTAAAGGGAAAAAGTCAACAAATATTTAGCTAAGGTAAGTCTTACCACACCAATCTGCTCCATTCCTTTGAACATCTGAATAAGCATGTGAACATAAGAACATAAGATATGCCATACTGGGTCAGACCAAGGTCTATCAAGCCCAGTATCCTATTTCCAAAAGTGGCCAATCTAGGTCATACGTACCTAGCAGTATCCCCAAAAGACATAGGTTCCACAATGCTTGTATTGATATTGATATCCTGGGTCCCTTTTTAATAATGGTTTATGGACCTTTCCTCCAGGAACTTGTCCAAACCTTTAAGCCAAGCTACACTAACAGCTCTTACTACATCCTCTGGTAACAAATTCCAGAGTTTGATTACACATTGAGTGAAAAAATATTTTCTCTTATTTGTCTTAAATAGTTTACCCTGTAGCTTCACTACATGTCTCCTAGTCTTTCTATATTCTGATAGCGTAAACAATCGATCTATGTTTACCCGTTCAACTCCATTTATTAATTTATAGATCTCTATCATATCTCCCCTCAGCCGTCTCTTTTCCAGGTTGAAGAGCCCTAACCTTTGTAGCCTCTCTTCATATGAGTAGCCTTCCATACCCTTTACCATTTTGGTGGCTCTTCTCTGTACCTTTTCTAATAACGCTATATCCTTTTTAGGATACGGCGACCAGAATTGCACACAATATTCAAGGTGCGGTCATACCATGGAACGATACAGAGGCATTATAATATCCTTTGTTTTATTTTCCATTCCTTTCCTTATGATACCTAGCATTCGATTTGCTTTCTTGGCTGCCACTGCACACTGGGCGGAGGGTTTTAACATGTTATCCACGATGACTCCTAAATCTTTTTCCTGGGTGGTGGTTCCCAATGTGGAACCTTGCATCGTGTAACCATAGTGTGGGTTGTTCTTTCCTAGGTGCATAACTTTGCACTTGTCCACATTAAATTTCATCTGCCATTTGGATGCCCAGTCTTCCAATTTATCCAGATCCTCCTGCAGTTTTCTACAGTCCTCTTAGGTTTTAACAACTTTAAACAGTTTTGTGTCATCTGCAAATTTGATAACCTCACTCGTTATTCCATTTTCCAGGTCATTTATGAATATGTCAAAAAGTAGCGGACCCAGTACAGATCCCTGGGGTACTCCACTATTCACCTTTTTCCATTGGGAAAATTGGCCATTTAGCCCTACCCTCTGCTTTCTATCTTTTAACCAGTTCCCGATCCACAATAGTACATTGCCTCCTATCCCATGACTTTTTAGTTTTGCCAAAAGTCTCTGATGAGGGACCTTGTCAAAGGCTTTCTGAAAGTCCAGATACACTATATCAACCGACTCACCTTTGTCTACCTGTTTATTCACACCTTCAAAAAAACATATCAGATTAGTAAGACAAGATCTTCCTTGTCTAAAGCCATATTGGCTGTCTCCCATTAGGCCATGACTATCTACATGCTGTGTAATTTTGTTCTTTATGATGGTTTCTACCATCTTCCCCAGTACTGACATCAGGCTCACCAGTCTGTAATTTCCCGGATCACCCCTAGAACCCTTTTTAAAAATTGGCGTTACATTGGCGACCCTCCAATTTTCAGGTATTACAGATGATTTTAATGAAAGTTCACAGATTACTAATAGCAGGTCTGCAATCTCATATTTCAGTTAATGTGGATAAAGGTGAGCCAGTTGATATAGTATATTTAAACTTTCAGAAAGTGTTTGATAACGTCCCACATCAGAGACGTTTGAGGAAATTAAAAAGTCATGATATAGGAGGCAATGTCCTATTGTGCATTGGAAACTGGTTGAGAGATAGAAAACAGAGTGGGAATAAATGGTCAATTTCTTACATAGTATATGACAGCAGATGAAGACCAATATGGTCCTAGTCTGCCCAGTAAGGTGGCTAGAGTAACATAGTAACATAGTAAAAGACGTCAGATAAAGACCAGCATGGTCCATCCAGTCTGCCCAGCAATACGGCAAGAGTAGCTGCACCTGATGCTCTGTGCAGGTCACCCCTCCCCTGTATTTGTTTAGGGATGGAGCCACCACTCCATGTAGGACACCCCTATTTGTTGAGAAGTTAGATGGTTCCATTTATTTTGTTTTTATCCTGTTGCTGTAAAGGGATCCGCTGTGCTTGTCCCATGCTGTTTTGAATTCCGTCACCGTGTTTGCCCCCACCACTTCTATCGGGAGAGCATTCCAAGCATCCACCACCCTTTCAGTGAAAAAATATTTCCTGACATTGCCTTTCAATTTTCCACCTTGAAGCTTCATGTTATGCCCTCTAGTTTTTCAGCTTCCACGTCTTTGGAAGAGGTTTGTTTGTTCATCGTTCCTCTTTAAGTATTTAAAGGTCTGAATCATATCTCCCCTATCCCTCCTCTCCTCCAAAGTGTACATATTTAGGTCTTCAAGTCTCTTCTCATAAGGTTTCTTACGCAGGCTCCAAATCATTTTGGTCGCCTTCCTCTGAACACTTTCTAGTCTTTTTACATCTCTTGCAAGATATGGTCTCCAAAACTGAACACATTATTTCAGGTGAGGCCTCACCAGCGACCTGTACAGTGGCATAAGTACCTCTTCCTTTCTGCTGGTAATCCCTCTTTGTATGCAGCCCAACATCCTCCTGGCTTTTGCCATCGTCTTGTCGCACTGTTTTGCCACCTTGAGATCATCAGAGATAATCACACCAAGGTCTTTTTCCTGAACCATGCACACCAACCTCTCGCCCCCTATCGCGTACATTTCCCTTGGATTTCTGCTACCTAAGTGCATGACACTGCACTTTTTCGCATTAAATCGTAATTGCCAAGCATTAGACCATTCTTCCAGCTTTTGTAGATCTTTCCTCATGTTATCCACTCCCACAGGGGAGTCCACTCTGTTGCAAATTTTTGTTTCATCTGCAAAAAGACAGACTTTTCCATTCAGTCCTTCAGCAATATCACTCACAAATACATTGAACAGTGCCGGGCCCTGGATTGAACCCTGGGGCACCTCGCTAATCACCTTCCCCTCATTCGAGTGAACTCCATGTACCATCACCTTCTGTCGTCTGTCAGTCAACCAATTTCTAATCCAGTTTACTATCTTGGTACCCATCCCCAAGCTACTGAGTTTATTGTCAAGCCTCCTATGAGGAACAGTATCAAAGGCTTTGCTGAAATCCAGGTAGATGACATCCATCACATGCCCCTGATCTAGTTCCTTGGTCACCCATTCAAAGAACTCAATCAGATTAGTTTGGCAAGACCGTCCTTCAGTAAAACCATGTTGCCTCGGATCTTGCAACCTGTTGGTTTTGAGAAAGTTCACTATTCGCTCTTTCAGGAGCGCCTCCATTACTTTTCCCGCCACCGAGGTAAGGCTCATGGGTCTGTAGTTTGACACTTCTTCCCTGTCACCACTTTGGTGTAGAGGTACGACATCAGCCATTTTCCAGTCCTGAGGAACCTCTCCTGTTTCCAAGGATTTGTTGAATACATCCTTTAACGACCCTGCTAGAACTTCTCTGAGCTCTTTCAGTATCCTGGGATGTATTCCATCCAGTCCCATGGCTTTGCCCACTTTCAGTTTAGTAAGTTGTTCCAACACCTCATCTTCTGTGAATGGTGTGGTATCTACTTCATTCCCATTTTTATATTTGGGAGTCCCAGCTGGTCCATCTCCAGGATTTTCTTTAGTAAAAACAGGGCAGAAGTATTTGTTTAGCAATTTCACTTTTTCTATGTCACTTTCCACGAGTCTTTTCCCAGCACTTCTGAGTCCTGTTGTGGTTGTAATTGCAGCTTTGTGCATGTCACTCCCCTTTATTAAAATATATTTAAGTTTGCTTTGATTTTATTAGTCTCTGCCAATCTGCTGGTAGGGGAACACAATCCACTTCTCTGGACTGGTCTAGCAGGACAATATGAAAGCCTCTTCTGAATTTTCTAGATTTTTTCTGCTGTTTCTAGTGGTACCATGGGAAAAATAAATTCTTGTTTACTCTTTTCATATGCACGTTTTTTGATCGCCACTTTATTGAACTGCACCTTCCATCAACTATTGTTTCTGAAAAGCACCATGGACTTTGAAAGATCTAAGAATTTTACACTACATATTCTATTTTCAAAAGAAAAAAATGATTATATCCAAGATATAAATAACAAACAGAAAGATATCTTCCCAAAATACTCACATACATTCACACAACCAGAGAATACAGATGAGTCTTTCATAGATACTGGATGGCAATATATTCCCATTTGAACTACTACTATTATTATTAAGCTCATGTCTTTCCAGTAGTAGTTCAAGATGAGCTATATTCAGGTATAGTAATTATTTCCCTGTCTCCAGAGGGCTTACAATCTAACAGGCCGATTCAAAAAGCTGGTGCTGAAGTTGCATGCTATTAGCTGTGGAAGTGTTTTGTAGCACACCGATTGCTGCACACCGGCACTGAAGTTTCGCACTAAGTGTGTGTATGCAAATGAACTGAATAGTGGAGTGTCCCAGGGATCTATACTTGGAATGGTACTTTTTAACATAAGTACAAACAATCTTGAATTTGGAACAACAAGTGAGATGATTAAATTTGCAGATGACAGCAAATTATTCAAAGTTGTTAAATCAAATATGGATTGTAAGGAATTACAGGAGGACCTTGTGAGACTAGGAAACTGGACATATAAATGGCAGATGAAATTTAATGTGGGCTAGAAATGTAGCAGCAGATAAGCATGCAATAAATAAAACCAGGAGTCTTTTCAAGGATCCAAGCCAGTTTAATGTGCACAGGCTCAAGCAATAATCAATTTCAAAATGGCTGAGCAATGGTTTCTAGCAAAACAGCAACTTTTATAGACTTCTTCTCCATTCTAGACATAGGCAAACTTTTCATTGGTCCCAGTAACCCCTCTCACCCATCTATTGGTCCCGGTACCATTACGTAGCTATCCAATGGGGACCCTTGACTGGGATCAGCACCTGGTTGCCCCCCTTCCAGTCCCAATTACAATGGTCAGTTCACTAACTGATACTTCTCTCCTCCAAGGTCGCTATCCAGCGTGAATATGTGGGAAAGCAGGGCACTGTAACCTTTCTTACAGCAAGTTAATTAATTCCATAGAAGCTTCTCACATCCTTATCAATACCAATTAGAGCTGTTTTCTGTCTTTTCTAAGTTTTGTTTCTGCTTAGCTATGTTCAGTTAAGCTGAGTTAAGTTTCAATTCTATGGTGTCATCATTCAGGGGGGTTTTCATTCCTCTGGGCCTAACTACAGGCTTCATTTACAGGTCAAGCTGCTTAGGCCTGTCTGTTTAGTTCAATTAGCATGGATCATAGGCCTTCGCCTACCACATTCCCCCCTTTGATTATTCTCACCCGCAAGTGAGAAAGGGTGAGAATCAAATCACATAATACTAGGTAAAGATATCACTCTGTGGTATAGGGTAGTAGTTTCACATAGCTAGTATCTTTGTAGCTGCCTTATGCTCTACAGTGTTAATAACTGAAGTTATCATTCGCAAGCAAAGTGGCAAGAAACAAGGGAGCAACAAGCAGATAGTCAGAGTCCATAGTTTACTACACTTGCTATTTGATCGTTCAACATGAAAAATGTATTGTAAGCTAGAATGTTACTTCAGCACACTTCTAACGGGTCTTCAATCCTTTTTCATTCCTATTTTCTTTCAACTTTCATTTCAAATCGTTTTCTTTATTGAAAAATCTTCTTCTTTTTTTAAAAAACTCAGTGTCACAAACCCTAGTGCTTAAAACTTCAATATATAACTTTATTAGAGGACTTCCTTTTAAAAATCTTCACCCCTATGTTCAATCTTATACAACAGATCTCGACGCTCTCATAGGGCGCCTTCACGGCGTTTCAAAATTTGGTCTTTCTTCAGGAGATCTTTACCTTAAAAACATAAACAAATTATTTAAAACAAACCCCCTCTACCATTGTGTTCCCATCCTTATCCTAAAAATATAATCATCTAAACTAACTTACTTTCGCAACGGATGCTGCCCACGTCCCAACAGTATTCAATCTTGGAAAAGACGCCGCGCATGCGTGCAAGCTACAGCTTCCCTTATTTAAAGCCCTCTGATATTATCCTATGTAATTAAGTACTCATATCACATATCATCATAAAGTTATATATTGAAGTTTTAAGCACTAGGGTTTGTGACACTGAGTTTTTTTAAAAAAAGAAGAAGATTTTTCAATAAAGAAAACGATTTGAAATGAAAGTTGAAAGAAAATAGGAATGAAAAAGGATTGAAGACCCGTTAGAAGTGTGCTGAAGTAACATTCTAGCTTACAATACATTTTTCATGTTGAACGATCAAATAGCAAGTGTAGTAATACGTTCAATGAAATAGACCAAGTAGCTTGTAGAGTCCATAGTTTGGCAAGAGTGGGAAAAAGAACTAAAAGAATTAGAAGGTTCAGGACCATTTATGCCGGACCACCAAGATGTCTTCTTTGTTGTGCTGTTGTAAAACTTCTGATTTAGACAGTCCAGCTGTCCGATCTTCATAGCAAATTGTAGTCCGGTGCGAACAAAACACAAACTGTCAACAATGGGGTGGGCCAATACCCACTCACTAGTAGTATTATGTAAATCAGTCTGATTGTAGGGGATGGAGTAATTCAGTTCTTGCGTCTCCCAGGGCCACTGATCTCCCATCTTAGTTCCTCCACAAAAGAAACAGTCAGAAGTGTGGAGACTAGATGCCAAGTTCTGGGAGGCATGAGGAGTTGCAACGGTGGCTTGCATAGCCTTGTAGAAAGTCAAGATCTAGAACAACTGTTGAATCGGAGAGTATACCAATGCAAGTATAGGAAGAATGATAAAACAAGGTCTGAGTGACCTTTGGTCCAGTTCATGTTGTACTTATACAGGCTGCCCAGGGAGATAAGGCAAAAGTCATCTCAAAGCACCCCAAGGCTGCTGCCAGAATAAAGCAATAATAATGAGTCATAATGAGCACAGTCTCTGGAAAATTGGTGGAACTGTTGACTTCCACAACAGATAACAGATGTAGGGTTGATTGTAGATCCTCAAGCTTCTGCCGTACGTAGACCTACCAGCTTTGTGGCAGAAGTAGGGCTGTAGATTCCAAAGTATCACTGTCCTCTGGGATGTCTCAATTTCTTACAATATCATAGCATAGTCTCTTAGGCTATTATTGCTTCCTTAGAGCAGTTCACTCTTTAGGAGATCAAAACAGTCTTTTCAGAGTATTTAGACACAGTCTCTTAGAAGATTCAATTTCTTAACACAACACAGTCTCTTTCTGATGATTGCAGGTTTTTTTTGGTTTTTTTTAAGGATCCAGATGCGAAGCTTACTTTCAGATAAACAGACAGTCTTGAAATAGTGCAGTTTCTGAGGGACCAATAAGTCTTAGGTCCGTGGCTGTTGTCGTAGGGTGAGGTGCAATGGAGTCTCAGGATGCTGTACAGTAGTCCAGTGATCAGGTTCAAGAGCAGCTGCTGGCTTCACTTGATTATGATGGATCCAAGGTTCAAATTCTGCGACTTTTACTGCAGTTGGAGTTGACAGGATGATGACATAGGGTCCCTTCCAATGCGGGGCTAACAGTGTCTTTCTCCACTCTGTGATCCACACTGAGACTCCAGGCTTGAGAGGATGCAGGGGTTCAGACAAATTGATGAGTAATCGATTTTGTACCCAGGTATGAAGACTCTGCAAAACAGAACTTAAAACCAATAGTTCATGTCTAATAATTTCAGATCCTATCTGTCTCATATCTCCTTTTATTTCCTATACAACAGGCAGGGATTGCCCATACAGAATCTCAAAAAGGGGAAACTCCTAAAGACTTAGCAGGGGCTAAGTATATCCTAAGAAGGGCTATGGGAAGAACCTGGGGCCACTTCAGGTAAACCTCTTGGCAAAGTTTGGACAACTGAGATTTCAGGGTTCTATTCATACATTCTACTTTTCCTAAATTCTGAGATCTATAGGTAGTATGTATCTGTTAATATCAATATCTTGGGGCTATACTTAATGGACTTGCTTCCTAAGGTTATCCACCCTCATTCTTTGTACAGGGCCCCATGTGCATGCAAGGTTGTAAGGGCATACTTGGAATCTGGGTATACATTTAGACAGGGCTCTTTTCCTATTGTTAGTGCTCTAGTGAGGGCTATCAGTTCAGCTTTCTGTGGTGAAGTTTCTGGGGCCAGGGCTGAGGACTCAACTACCAAATCAGGGGTCACCACTGCATATCTAGCACAACAAACAATGTCTATTGATGATGAAACTGCCTTCAGCCACAAAGAAAGTCTGTTCAGGGTTCTCCAGAGGGACATCAGTCAAATCCAGGCGGCTTGAGAATACAGTGTCCATAATTTCTAAACAGTCATGATCAGGGGGTCAAGACCAACTGGTAACAACATAACAGGATTCAAAGCTTGACTGACCTTCAATTGGAGCTGGGGTTTTCACACAACATACTCTAATACTTCAACATTCATAGATTTGTTAGCTAGTAGTTTCCTTTGTATTTCATATTGGTTAGAACAGAGTGTGGTACAGTAACTTGAAGATTCTGTCTCAAAGGGATTTTTCTTTTAGTTTTTGCTTACTAGGAAGGCTGTAGCTGTAACAGCTTCTCAAATAAGGTCCAAGAGATTGAGTCAACACTCCTAGAACATTTCCTTGTGACTCATGAACATAGAGACTGAAAGGTTTTCTGGACATCTGGTAGACCCAGAATTGGTGACAACATCAGAGTGTTTTTTTCAAAGATCAAAAGGCTGCATCCTGTTCAAGTCCCCATTCCAATGCAGACTTTTCCATTCCTTTGATAGCTTGATACAACGGTTTTGCTAGCAGCGCAAAATTGGGGATCCATATACAACATACTTTGTGGCACCCAAGAAGGCTCTCACTTGCCTCCTGGTGGTTGGAGTAGGAATACTGCATACAGCTGCTTTGCGTTCTGGTAAGGGTCCCAGGCGTCGAATTCCATTGGACAACGGGAATCCTAGGTATTTAACTTGTTGGGCATAATTGCACCTTGGCTCTTGAGACTTTGTATCCAGCCTCATTAAAAAGGTGCAAGAGTTCACTGGTGGCTTGTAGACATTCACTTTCTGAGTTGGTGGTTATAAGCAAGTTGTCCACATATTGCGGTAGAATTCTTTCTCCTGGAATTACTGGATAACTTATCAAATCTTTTGCTGAGTGAGGCAAGTTCTTGAATCCTTGAGGTAATCTTGTCCAGGTGAGTTGGCCCCGCCTCCTTGTAGTGGGGTCTTGGGCTAAGCGTATGCAGAAAAAGGCATCTTTTTAAGTCCAGAATGATGAAATGTACAGCTTCAGCAGAGATCAGTTCCAAGAGAATATAAGGATTTTGGTACCACTGGTTGTATAGTTTCAGCTGCATCATTCATTCTTCTTAGATCCTGCACTGGGCGGTAGCCACCTGTCCCAGGCTTCTTGACTGGCTTGAGGGTGACAATGACAGGGGCTATGTTCTTCGCTAGGCCAGGTGGATTATCTTCTGCCCATACTCCAGGTGGGGCTATAAGGTTGGTAGGTATACAGGAACTTGTTGACTTGACTGGAGGTGTGCTATAGAACCGCCACTCCTCTTCTCGGGGAACAGTCAGCACCATCAATCCAGCAGGTTTTGGGTTTACAGTCATTTGCATTTCTCCCTCTTCAGCAAAGGATATCTGTGCCTGAAGCTTTGCAAGCAGATCTCGGCCCCAAAAGTGGAATAAGGCACTCAGGCATATACAGGAACTGGTGCATTATTTTCTGTCCCCCTAGTTCACACATGCGGTTCTGCAGGAAAGGCTTTGCGGACTTAGCCCCAGTAGCTCTGATAATGGTGATGCATCTGGCCTAGTCTTTATCCATGCTGTAGCCCTCTTTAGCTGCCACTTACTCTATAGCTACTTCCTTCTCCTACTAAAACATTGTGCTTGGTTTATTGTTTCCTGGGGAGGAGTCAAGATACGGGCACACCCAGTTTTCACTTCCTCTGCTCCTTTGATTAGGAAAACCTCCTCCACATCATTCAACTAAAATATCAGCAAAAAGATCTGTTCTCTTTTTCCATCTTACAATTTTTACTTTCTCTGTCCCTCTTCAACAATCCACATACTTTCTGATCAACTTTCATTTAACTATCATGCCCGCAAATTCATCCAGTTTTCTATAATTTCTGTTCATTAGTTCAATCAAGTCCTAAAACTTCTCAGTGTATAATGCAGTTTTTTCAGTTCTAAACAAGTCTGGTCAGCTGACTTTCACTTCTGGTCCAGAGGGGGTGCACATCCCCCTGCTTTGGAGGTGGCTGGCAAACTAGGGAATCTGTAGGGAGGAGTCCCCCCCCCCCCTTCTCCTGGGCTCTGTTTCTCCTAGCAACGCTCTATCCAGGAGGTTGTTTTTTTTTTTTTTTTTTTTAAATGATCTACTTCTCTGCTGTGGGCACATTAGTTCATGCCCACCGGGGGGGGGTGACATCATCTGTGGACTGGGCCCCCCCCCCTCCTTGAGCACTTTGAACGGAGCCGGGGCTTCTTGGGGAGCTACTTACAGAGAAACTGACGGGACGGGATATCTAGAGATTCTGGGGCAAAATATGGTGAACTAAGGAAATATGGAGCAACTAGCAGAAGCCACTCCCTTTAATATAGCATTCCTAATTGGGACAGAGACATTTGAATACCATAGTCTTCAGTAAATCCCTTACTGAAATTCCTGATCATACTTGAAAAGACACTTATTAAAAAAACCTTATTACTATAAACATAAGGTTAGATTGAGCACAGACATACAATTTAGATACAGTTCTTAAAATATCTTATAGAGAGAACTATAGCTATCTGTTACGCATATTCAAGAGACATGAAACGGATACTTTTCCATAGCTGTGGTGGATATCTAAAATGCATATACACCCTCTTTTTGTTTTGTTTTTAACACTAAATGTCTTCTATCAGGTGCTTGCCACAGTATATCAGGAAATAACGTCTTGAAATTTAAAAAACAAAGTACCCTCTTTCTCTGGACACGGTCATACAAAATTCAAATACAGAAAAACAAATGAATCCATCCTAAATTGTAAAGGTCTTTATTAGTCACTAGTACAGAGTTTAACAATCCAATGTAATTACCTTAAATCTTACAGTATGGGGAAGCATGCATTCAAAATGCAAACACTCCAATCCTTTATTTTAAACAAGCAAGAAACTTTTCAATCGAGAGCTGCGGTTTCATTTTTTTTTTTCTTTCCTCCTGTCCTCTTGCTGTGTGGCTCACTGGAAACAGCTTAACTGTTCACACACACAGACAGAGACATGCCGGCATTCGAATAAGAACTTAACCCTTTCCAGGCTAAGCCCCAAAACTATCGGGACCCACAATCCTGACTAAACATTCTTATTAAATGATATATAAATGATATATAATACATAACCATAGCAGAAGGAACATTACTATTAAAAACATATTGAATAAAACAGGTACAATTTTCCTGAAATATGCACAAACTAACAGCATTGAGATTTAAGCCTGCACAGGGTTAGAAAGACACTGTACATTCTTTCCTTCAGACACGCCCCCTGTCAGTTTCACACTGTGCTATAGGAAAGCGAACTGGGTGAGACCAGCTTCTTGATTTCTAAAGTGACTCTAGGTGTTTTGGGTCTTCGTTCTGCTTGATTAATACAATTTCTTAATCAGTGAACTGTCACAAATTACTCAACAGAATAATCTCACATTTATAACAGAAGGGGAACTCGCAGTTTCAACAGAGAACAAAAAGAACAGATACACAGTAGGGCAGACAATACACATCAAACGCTTCACAATCATGCTAGCAACGTATCCCAAAAAGCCCAATCCTGTCTGTTCTGACTAGGCTAAATCATGATTCTCTATAACAGCTGTACCTCGCGAATACTCATGCAAGGATTTTCAAACAAATTTTTCCCCACGCATACTCATGTAGGGACCTCGCGCATACTCATGCGAGGTTGACTTAAGTCTTACCAAACAAGAAGGACGATGGCTTCACCTCGCGCATACTCATGCAAGGTTAATAGGACCGCCCTTGAGAGGGGATCAGTGCTCTCTTTTCCAAGTTCCAAGTTCTCGAGATTACAAGTTACAAGTTTTAAATTCTTACTAAAAGTTTCACAAGTTTCAAACTGCAGTTCTAACTCATCTGTCCAGACAGGTTTTCAAAACTATACTTACCGGATCCGGTCCCCGATACTTCACTAGCTTCTGAGTTGGATCCTGGACTCCCCCGGGTCGGAGGTGTTGGCCAGCTGGACCCAGTGCCTGCCGAGGCCAGGCAGAACCCCCTCCGATACAAGAGGATCGGTGGGCCCAGGGAAATTCCCCTGCGTCGGATTGGCATGGTTCCAACTGGACCAAACCTCAAGGCGAATTACGTGGATTTATTCACTTGAACACCATCCACCACTCGCACTTCCAGGCCGACGCACCAAGAAATGTAGCAGCAGATAAGCATGCAATAAATAAAACCAGGAGTCTTTTCAAGGATCCAAGCCAGTTTAATGTGCACAGGCTCAAGCAATAATCAATTTCAAAATGGCTGAGCAATGGTTTCTAGCAAAACAGCAACTTTTATAGACTTCTTCTCCATTCTAGACATAGGCAAACTTTTTATTGGTCCCAGTAACCCCTCTCACCCATCTATTGGTCCCCGGTACCATTACGTAGCTATCCAATGGGGACCCTTGACTGGGCTCAGCACCTGGTTGCCCCCCTTCCAGTCCCAATTACAATGGTCAGTTCACTAACTTTGATACTTCTCTCCTCCAAGGTCGCTATCCAGCTGGAATATGTGGGAAAGCAGGGCACTGTAACCTTTCTTACAGCAAGTTAATTAATTCCATAGAAGCTTCTCACATCCTTATCAATACCAATTAGAGCTGTTTTCTGTCTTTTCTAAGTTTCGTTTCTGCTTAGCTATGTTCAGTTAAGCTGAGTTAAGTTTCAATTCTATGGTGTCATCATTCAGGGGGGTTTTCAGTCCTCTGGGCCTAACTACAGGCTTCATTTACAGGTCAAGCTGCTTAGGCCTGTCTGTTTAGTTCAATTAGCATGGATCATAGGCCTTCGCCTACCACAGTGCAAAGTGATGCACATAGGAAATAATAGCCCAGACTATAGATAGATGATGCTAGGTTCCACATTAGAATCACCAGCCGAGGAAAGGATCTAGGTGGCATCGTAGACAATCCATTGAAATCTTTTGTGCAGTGTGTGGCTACAGCTAGTAAAGCAAACAGAATGTTAGGAATAATTAGGAAAGGAATAGAAAAAAAAAAAAAAAAAAAGATCATAATACTTCTATATCACTCCATGGTGCCACTGCAGTTTCAGTATTGTGCGCAATTCTGGTCTCCACATCTCAAAAAAGACAGCAGCATTAGAAAAGGTATGGAGAAGAGTGACCAAAATGATAAAGGAGATGTAACAACTCTCCTATGAGGAAAAGCTAAAAGGGTTAAGGATATGTAGCTTAGAGAAGAGACAGCTGAGGGGAGATATGATAGAGGTCCATAAAATCCTGAATGAAGTGGAACGGGTAAACACAAATCAATTGTTTTCTCTTTCAAAAAGTACAAGGACTAGGGGACATGCCCATGAAGCTACAGAGCTGTATACAAAAAACAGATAGGAAAAAAATTCAATGTATATTTAAGCTTTGAAATTTATTGCTGGAAGATGTAATAAAAGCAGGTAATCTAGCTGGGTTTAAAAAAAGGTTTGGACAAATTCCTGAAGGAAAAGTACATAAATCGTTATTTAGATAGACTGAGAAAAAAAACAATGCTTATCCCTATAGATAAGTAGCATGGGACTGGCTATTTTTCGGAACCTGTCAGGTACTTGTGAACTGAATTGGCCACTGTTGGAAACAAGACACTGGGCTTGATAGACTTTTGATCTGACCCAGTATGGCAGTTCTTTTGTTCTGTTTTGATGCTAAGATTGCTTAGTTGAGGATGGAGGAAGATGTGCTGAGGAGTACTAGGGTAAATCAGGGTATGGTCAAATCCTAACACACCAAAACTTTTGCACAGTCCTCCAAGTTCTCATCTTCCCACATCTGGACTACTGCAATCTCATCCTCCAAGGCCTACCGAAGACAACAATCCACCCATTCCAACTTGCCCTCTTCATGCAGCACATACCCTCTGCAATGCATTCAGAACCAAGCACATTACTCCCTTACTCAAACAGCTACACTGGCTACCCATCATTAAACTCATGAAATTCAAATCCATCCTTACAGTTTTCAAGGTCCTCAATGGCCTATCGTCCACCCACCTTCAAACACTAATACACGAGACCAAAGACAAACTGATTCTCAGAACATCCTAAGCACCCCAGTGCTCTTCACCATCTAGCACCACCACATCCAAGAGAGTCTTCCCTCTACATGCACCCTCCCTCTGGAACTCAATCCCATGCAAATTCTGAGCCACAAAAGCCCTCAAGACTCACTTATTTACTGACTACTTCACAGATGAGAGGACATAATCCCATCTTGCAACACTCTCTGTCCCCCTACCCTTCCTCATTTCCTGAATCACCGTTACCCCCAATTTCCCCTTTCTCCTTAGTTATCCTTGATCCCCCATTATTTAAGTTTTCTCCAAGTTCGTTAATCTGTTACAATGTATTGAGTTCCGTTTTGATGTAAACCGCTTTGACCATAGGATAAAGCAATGGAGTGGAGGAGTGGCCTAGTGGTTGGGGCAAGGTAGAGGACAGCAACCTTGGGCCAGAAGGACTGGGGTTTCTAGTCCCACAGGTGCTCCTTGTGGTCTTGGGCAAGCCACTTAACCCTCCATAGCCCATGTTCCCTGTAAAATAGTTCTCCAAGTTATAATGCCCTGTTCAATGTAATTTCAGTTTGTTCAATGTAAACCACACTGATGCAGAATAGCGCGGTATATAAGAGAATGTAAATAAACAAAACAATATAGACAAGCTGTTAAATAAATACATAGGAAGAATCAGTCTTCTGGGCAGGGGTTGTAGCCCAACAAAAAAATCAACTGGATTTTATTAATTTTAGCGCAGTCCTTCCTTCTGGCATTCAAAAACCTTTGCTTAGTATGCAATTGACAACTTGTACTTTAGACCTCTGCTGCATTTTGAAGGTTCATTGATTAAAACAATGTGATATTGTGAGCAGTTTTTTTGCAGGAATATGCTTTTCCTTCTTTTTTAAAAATGGTATGTGTGACACCTATTTTGAAAGAATCAATGAGAGATCCTGATGTTGAAGAGTTACCAGCCTATCTCTAACCTATGAAAAGTTATTGAGAAGGTGGCAGCTCACTAACTTGTTGAATTTTTGGACTCCAGGTCAGGCGTTCAATGATAATCAAGCTGGGTTCCAGTGCTTTCATAGCACTGAGATTCTGCCTGTGGTACTTGCAGATGATGTCCATGTTATGTTGGATAAGTGTTGGCATGGGATTTTGATGTCTCTGAAAGTTTCTGCGGCATTTGACATGGTCAGTCATGCGAGACATTTGACCTATTGATAGAGGGGATAGGGGTCAAATCAGGCAGCAATTGGTTCTTATTTGTGCAATAGAAAGCAGACTATTTGAGTGGGATTTCTTCCTCATGACCTCTTAGGCAGGAGGTGCCACAAGGATCGGTCCTTTCACTCTGTTTATTTAATATCTACAGTATATGGTGAAATTGAACAGGTGCAGGTGGCAGGTTTATCGTTCTATGCTTATATAGATAACATCCAAGTCTTACTCCCTTTTCTGAAGTAGGTTGAGGATATAGGACAGGTGATACAGGAAAAGATGGCTTTATTGAATGAGTGGGTTTTTTATGCAGTTGAGGTTGAATGTTGCAAAGATGCAACTCTTATGGTTATTGGACAACAGGGCCCATGAGTCACTGCTGTCAATGAGTAATGTGGACAATCTGGTTTTAAAGGGGGTCTGCTGTGATCTTGGAGTTTGTTTGGACTCTCAGTTGCAGATGAAAGACCAGATACTGTACCTTTGATGTTAAAAGGATTATTTGGGCTGTTGAACCAGATTTAACACTTGCACCCCTGTTTGTTGGAGTTAAGCCTGACAGCAGTGACTAGGGCTCTGATTCTACCATGTCTAGATTACTGTAACACCGTCTTGTTAGGTCTCCCACAGAGAGACTCACAGTGTATTTAGTTAATTCAGTGTACCGTATTTAGTTAATTCTGCTAAGCTCATAAAAGGGTTTTAAAAGTTTAATTATGTCATATCTGTTTTGACAAAAGAATAAATCCCACTGGGAGAGATTAATAAATCCCCCACCAAAAAATCTCCCTAAGACTCCTTAATGAAATCAATGTGTCTTTTTGTCGGGCCGCAGAGAGGGAGGTTAAAACAAATTTTGAAACCACTCCAGACTACTGCGGACCATTTTAATCATCAAACAGTTCTTTAGTAAAACATGTGAAAAAATTTGTGAAAACTTCTCAATAACCGAAGAGAAGAAATTCCAAAAACTTGAGTGCTGAAGTCCACATTTGAGATGTTTTGAGGCAACTCCATTGGCTCCTTGTGAGGTATAGGGTTGGGATCACAGACATAAATATCAAAGGTGAGACAATCCATGTTTCCCAAGGAATCCAGTCTATGCATAAGTACTGTAATTGGATACTATTTTGAGTTGTACATTATACCCAGTAAAGTAAGTTGGAGCATTCCAACCAGTGTCAAGAGTTTCTTTGGACTTGTGTGCTAGAGCCTTAAAGGGATTTCCCTTCCTCCATGGATACCCTGCTCCCTTTGGATAATAATGACTGCTTGCTGAGTAAGGAGTGGGAGAAGATCCAGAAAGTAGCTTGCTGTGTTAGGCCTTCGGGGCATGAATTGCCCTGTGACCAGAGGGAGCTCAGCTACACATATCTACTAATATAGCTAGTATCTCACCACCTCTACCAGGTTCCCACCCTGAAGGAAGACTGGGCATACACACTTCAGAGGCTACAGCTCACTCCACCACTTAAGAATATAGGAAGCAATTTAAAAAAAAATTTCCATGCATAAAATGCTGACTTACATACATAAAATACCTCTTATAAAATTAGGTCACACATTAAAGTACAAGCGGTACAATTAAGCACATACTAGTATGTGACTTTAGAGTGGGCATGTTCAGAGGAGGAATTTGGCGTGGGCAGAGTTGTGATTTATGTCACGCGTAGATGATTACAATGCATTTTCACAGGGTTGCCTAGAAACAAACTCCAGTGACTACAACTGATACAAAACACTGTCATCAGATTATTAGCTCATACTGCCTGATGCCAACACATCACCTATGTGCTCCTTCGTTTTCATTGCCTTCCAGTTCGGTTCCGTATTCATTACAAATTCCTCACACTTATTCATAAAATCCTCCACACCAGCATGCCATCTTACCTATCCTCTCTCATTATTCTCCACACACAGCACAGAGTTCTCCTGACAATTCATTCCAACCACCTCCATCTCCCCACTGCCTCTCAGGCCAGGCTAGAGTCCACCCGTCACTCCGCCTTTTATTTCCTCGGTCCCAGCCTCTGGAATGACTTACCCCCAGACCTTCAGCTCAAATCATTCTACACCAAATTTAAAGCCCAGCTTAAGACATGCCTATTTCACAAGGCCTTTGACCTCCCCTTTGCCAGGATACAGCTCTTGCCCATTCCCTCCCTCCCCACCTCTAACTTAGGGTTGCCAACTTTTTCACCGAGAAAAACCCGACACCTGTGGCTCGCCATGCCTCACCCATTCTCTGCCCCTAGTCCCACCCCTGCCCCGCCCCCAGTCCCACCCATGCTGCACCCCAGCCCCACCCACAAAAATTACCGAGGATGTGATATTTAAATTTGCCATTCCATCGTATTTCTTTTACTGCGATACTCACTTCCATTTATCTGTCACTAAATCGTGAGATATATCCATTCTTCTCTACGGGTCTCTGAGTAGCTAGAAATGGAACCACTCAACCTCTTTCTAATAGTATGCATGTGCATATTGGCCCAAGCACACTCTTACCTCCCCAATGTGCACTACAGTGTAGTGCACTATTTCAGACCTAGCTATTATCTTTACCCCCTTCCAATACCCCCACCTTTTCAGCGCAACCCACCCCACATAGCCACAAACTATCCGGCAAAAACCCATAGACCTTTCCCGCCCAGGAAAAACAAGACAAAGAGAGTCAACAAACCCACGTCACATAAAGCGAAGAGTAATAAGCCTGACCTATTTCAATCTCGTCACCTGCCTACCTCCCAAACAGCGCATGTTGAATATAGCATCATCCTCATCAACGCCAGATCGATTAGAAACAAAACACCTATCATCTACAATATCATCTCGGACGAACAACCAGACATCCTCTGTATAACGGAAACCTGGATCAACGACTCCGACCCCGCAATAATAAATCAGTTAAATAAACCTGGATACAAAGTGTACAACTGCCCTCGCACCAATAGGAGGGGTGGGGGCGTCATCATAATAGCCAAAACCACCTTACAACTAACAACCACCTCCCTGAGCTCAAATGATGACATGGACATACTCAAAATAGAAAATACAGATGTTTCCATCTGTCTTATCTACAGGTCCCCCTCGTCACACCATGAAACACTCGCCCCAGCTCTTGAAACCATCTCTAACACCCAAATTCGAAAATTCCAAATCATTTTGGGAGATCTGAATCTAGCATCACTTCCACCTAGTCATGCAACCAATTTCATGGAAGCCATGGTGCAACTGGGGTATCAACAAATCATAAGTGACGCCACCCATGAAAAGGGAAATACCCTAGACCTGGTTTTCCTACCCGCAAATCAGCAAACGGGCAATGAGGAACCCATGATTAGAATAACTCCAGTACCATGGTCTGACCACCACCAAGTTGATCTCAAAGTAAAACTGCCCGCCCCGCCTAAAAATGCAAAAGCCAGGAGGTCAACATACACGCGGAGGAGTTTCAACAAATTCAACGAGGAAAATCTTATAGGCTCCATTGCTTCCCGCATTAATTTGGAATGCACGGACCTCGAGGATCTCACCAACAGATGGAACAGTGGTATACTGGAAATATCCAACCCTACTTGGAAAACCCCAACAGACTCAGCCAAACTCCGATCTGAACCGTGGTACACCGCTACTCTGACCAGAATGAAAAGAACACTCCGCAAATCAGAGCGGAAATGGAGACATACAAAGGACCATGAGCACAGAACAGAATACCTGTCTCTACTCGCTAAATACAAGGAGGAGATTAACTCAGCGAAAAGAACTCATCACACAAATCTGTTGAACAAGGCCATAAACAAACCCCGCGAATTATTTGAACTAGTCAAAACCTTAACAAAAACAACACTGGATGATCACACCAACAATGAAATCAAACCTCAAACTTTAGCAAACCACTATGCAAGCAAACTCACAGCATCAACGCCTATGCAATACATGGACCCAACCCCCTCAAGGTCTATTCCATCCATGACAATCTGCACCAGTCAGGATCAGCTCTGGTGCACTTTTCACAAAGTAAACAACCATCAGATTACTACCATAATCACAAACATCAACACCACCACCTCCCCACTAGATCCATGCCCAGCCGCCTGGATCAAAGCAGTGAAACAAGACATCGCCCATCACGTCGCCCACATAGTCAACCTATCACTGCAACAAGGTGACATGCCCACACAACTTAAGAAGTCTATCATAAGGCCTATCCTGAAAAACAAAACAGTCAATAAGGTCGACCCGGCATCTTACCGACCAATATCCAGCATATCCTTCCTGGCCAAGGTCATCGAAAAGGCCGTGCTACTCCAACTTCAAGACCACTTGGATGCGAATGAAACCCTGGACAATCAGCAATATGGATTCAGACGGCATCACGGCGTTGAAACACTACTCCTAGCGCTGCTAGACAACCTCCTTAAGGGTCTAGAAGACAAACAGAAAATGTTTCTACTTATATTCATCGACATATCAGCCGCATTCGATACTGTTCACCATGGAACCCTCATAAACAGACTAAAATCAATAGGAATAGCGGGAACCCCACTAAAATGGTTCACTTCGTACATATCGAATAGAATGCAACAGGTACAGTTCAATGGGGAAAAGGCAGAACCTTTCACACAAACTCAGGGCATACCACAGGGCTCGGCCCTCTCTGCGCTCCTGTTCAATGTGTATATGCAACCACTCTGCAAAATTTTCCAACGGCATAATATCAAATACCACGTCTATGCAGACGATATTATGTTGTACACGCAACTGGACACGGTCGACCCGAACTACACCCAAATAGAGGAGTGCCTAAGCGAGATGCAAGCCTGGCTGCACCAAAGTAACATGGCAATAAATCACAAGAAAACGGAGGTAATGTACATCTCCAAAAAGCCGAACTTCAACCCCCCCGCAACAATCACCCTATGTAACAATACATACCAAACAAAGGACGAAATAAAATATCTGGGGGTGACGCTCGAAAGCGACCTTAAGATGGAGAAACACCTCCGCAAAACCAACCGAGCCATCTTCCACAAGCTAAGAGTCCTGCAACCACTAAGGAGTATTATCGAACCCCAGGATTTCAGGACAGTGGCGCAGGCACTCATCATGCCACATTTTGATTACTGCAACGCCATTCTGCAGGGTCTCCCAAAGAAAACCCTAAACATTCTGCAAATGGCGCAAAATGTAGCCGCCAGGGTCATAATGAAAAAAGGATTTACGGATCACATCACCCCGGTATTGATTGAGCTACACTGGCTCCCCATTTCTGCCCGCATAAAATATAAGACCCTCACGACCACTTTCAAGCTCATACGCAACACAGCCCCGTCATTCCTCTCCACCTTGATCTGCTCTCAACCACTCAACAGAAGCAGGAGAACCATCAATACTAACACCCTGATAGTTCCATCAGATATTAGAGCTGTTAAAACTAGCACAAGTAACAGAGCATTCTCATACTCTGCACCAACACTCTGGAACCATCTGCCGCCAGAGTTACGAGCCAGCAAAGACCTAACTGACTTTAGGAAAAACCTCAAGACTTATTTGTTTCAGAGTCATTTCAATTTGTTTTAAGCCCAAAGCTTAAGATTATTCACCGCAATAATCCATTGCATACCTATGTACACCTGATAGTTTATGTAAATTTATATTTGGTTTTGTGTATACTGGTTATTTGTATATATGTACATATTCCACATCAGTGTATTTATGTAAACAGTGCCCCTTATACCCAAAGGTATGAGTATACATGTATCCAGATATACATGTATACAGATATACATATACTTATACAGATATACTTATTTACACCACTTGTGTGATGTGCCTACCCTCTGAATCAACCTATGCGCGCCCCAAATTCTACTGTAGTTATTACTCTTGAATTTGTTTTGTGTATACTGGTTATTTGTATATATGTACATATTCCACATCAGTGTATTTATGTAAACAATGCCCCTTATACCCACTTGTGTGATGTGATGTGCCTACCCTCCGAATCAACCTATGCGCGCCCCAAATTCTACTGTACTGATTTGACAGTTCTCCTATTGTAATCGGACCGCTGCTGATTGCTGGAAGCAGCGGTATATAAATGTTTGCTAAATAAATAAATAAATAAATAAGTGTAGGCTAACTCCCTTGGTCAGATAATAAACTGGGAACCCCAAAAGCCAAAAATGAAATGTACAACACTGGAGAAATAAAACTATAAAGTAATTTCCTCTTGCACTAAACAAAAACGCAAAGATGTTAGCAATACACACTTCCCAGACCAGACATATTCCAGTTAATAAATTCAAAATAAAAAGTATTTTTCTACCTTCTGTTTGGGCATTTCATTTTTCAGTTGCAATTGCTCCAGTCACTTTCTTCTGGTTTCTTCGTATCTTCTGCGAGCTATCCATTTGTCCTTTCTTCTCTTTTAGATGTTTTCCATTCTCTCTATATCTGCTTTAACATACTGATCGTTTCCCTTTTGCTCTTTCCCCCATTTCTTTCCTTATTCCTTTATCATCCACTCAAATTTCACCCTTCCATTCTCAGTCCCCTCTTACTCTCCCAATACCCAGCCCATCGTAGACTTTTCTTCCACACAAAATCTCTTTTCCCTTCTCCATTCTCATTCCACATCCCCATCCCCTTCTAGTCCTCCCCCAAAATCAGCTCCCTTATAGTTCTAGACCCATTCTCCCATGCCGCCACATCAGCCCATTTCCAGTCCTATTCTAGCCCATCAGCCCATTTCTAGTCCTATTTCAGCTCCTCATCAGCCCATTTCCAGTCCTAGCCCCACATATGCTCTTTTCCAGTTCCATTCCAGCCCCCCATCAGCCAATTTCCAATCCTAGCCCCCTCGTCAGCCCACTTCCAGTCCTATTCCAGCCCCCATCAGCCCATTTCCAGTCCTATTCCAGCTCTTCATAAGCCCATTTCCAGTGCTAGCCCTCCTATCACAGGCCATTTCCAGTCCTAGCCCCCCTCACAGCCTCTTTACAGTCCTAGCCCCCCCGCACCATCATAGCCTATTTCCAGTCCTAGGCCCCCCTCATCACAGCCCATTTGCAGTCCTAGCCCCCCCCCCCCACCATCACAGCCCATTTGCAGTCCTAGCTCCCCCATCACAGTCCATTTCCAGTCCAAGTCCCCCCTCAACCATCACAGTCCATTTGCAGTCCTAGCCCACCTAATCACAGCCTATTTCCAGTCCAAGTTCCCCCTCCCCCACCATAGCCCAATTCCAGTCCAGGTCCCCCCCCCCCATAGTCCAATTCCATTGCAACCCCCCCCCCCATAGCCCAATTCCAGTCCAGGCCCCCCCATAGCCCATTTCCAGTCCAGGTTTCCCCCCCCCCCCCATAGCCTATTTCCAGTCCAGGTTCCATCCCCCTCCCCCATAGCCCAATTCCAGTCTAGGTTCCCCACCAATAGCCCAATTCCAGTCCAGGTACAATCCCCCCCCCCCATAGCCCAATTCCAGTCCAGTTCCCCCCATAGCCTATTTCCAGTTCAGGTTCCACCCCCCCCCCCCATCGCCCTATTGCCGTCTATGTCCCCCCCCCATCACATTTACATTCCAGGTTCACCCCCCCCCATAGCCCAATTCCAGTCCAGCCCCCCCAATAGCCTATTTCCAGTCCAGTTCCCGCCCCCCCCCCCCCCCATAGCCCATTGACAGTCCAGGTACACCCCATCACAGCCCATCCAGTCCTTGGCCTCCCTTCCCCCCCCCTCAAAGCCCATTTGTAGTCCTAGCCTCCCCCCCCCCCCCGACCAGCCCCGCGGCTGTCTGAGGTGCTTCAAAGGGAGCCGGGGAAACCCATGCGAGGCCCTGGCTCTGTCTGTACAACCACCAGCGTGAAGATCTTTTTCCTTCACGCTGGCGGTTGTTTCTGTGAAGCCACGAATGCTGGGAAAGGTTAAAGGGCATTGCCTTTAACCTTTCCCAGCAATTGCGGCTTCACATTAACAGCCGCCAGCGTGAAGGAAAAAGATCTTCACGCTGGCGGTTGTACAGAGGGAGCCGGGGCCTCGCACGGGCTTCCCTGGCTCCCTCCCCCGCGGACTTCAGGAGTCGGGAGAAAAGCCGGTTTTTGCTCTGGCCACTTCTGATCTTGCGGTCAGAGCAAAAAAATGGCTTTTCAAGGGCCGGTTTTACATCTCTGCCAGCAGCCGGCCTGGCCATGGAAAAACCGGCCAGACCGGCTGAATACCGGCCGGTTGGCAACCCTACTCTAACTATGCTTGCCCCCTTTCCTATCCCTTGATGATGGATTTCCTTTCATTTTATTTCTATCTTATTATAATTTATCTTATTGTAAACCACTCCACTGCTTCCCGGGGGGGAGGGGGGGGCGAGATATCAGGCTGAATAAACATAAGCATCCATGTATGAATGTACTTTGTGTGCTAACATTTACACCTGCTCCCAAGCAGGCATAAAATGTCTTCAGGTTCAGTCTAGCCACTCTAATATTTTATAAAGCTACATAGGCACCTGTATGTCTTCATAAAATAGCTTAAAAATAAACACCTACATGGCCTTCACACATGGGCAACCTGTTATAAAATTACCCTCTGTAAGGGGCCTACTGGACCACAAGGGCCACTATCTCACCTTCTCACCTTACACGGTGTATACGGAGACCAATTTCTCAGCAATACTCACAAAATCGTTATTCCAGTATATCCTTTTCTCAGCATAAATTCTTTACACACAAATTCTCTAACACAGTTACTTATAGGGAATAGACAGAAGAGGAAAGTTAATGGGGCAATTCAATACACTGTCACCTCCATGGCAGGGCTGAATAAACTCTCCACTTTCTCCTCTGTCCTACTCTGATTTTTATACAATTTTTCTGAAAGGCTTGCATAAGAACAAAGGTTATTTCTTTTTCTGTAGCTGGATTTTTTTTGTGCTACTTTTCTTCTATACAAGACTGGCACATTTTTATATTTCCAAAGGTTCAAGTTAGTATGAAAACATCTCACCTTCCCAAGGCCAGTGCCTAATTAAATCTTACTCCCTGGTTCCCCCTCATGTCTCTTTTTTGCTTCATTTTGTGTTATCTGGTATTCTTAGCAAAGCTCAATAAATCAGCAACATTCTGTATCACTCTCAGAATTTTCTCATGCTAAGTCAGCAGCTCATTCCCCTGATTCTTCTTTGGCCTAACAATGGTCAAGGGTCCCAAGCAGGCCTGCTTCACAGGCCTAACTAGAGAAGCACTGTCCCGGCTTGGGTCCGACTCCCTACACCTCACAGCATCTGGAATCAGAGTTCTTGGAATGGGACCAACATAGCTAAGAGACTTTCACCCAAGGATGTTTCACTCCTGTTCATGTTAAATATAGCCCACAGCCCATTGATGTGTTCCAAATCAAAAATAGTTAACTGAAAATGAAAAAAAAAAACTTAAGCAGACAGTCCAAAATAGGTTAATACATCATCTTAATCAGGAAACAGAATATTCTTGTGGAGGCCAATTCTGAAAACGTGCACAACCGGGCAGCAGGCATGCCCAAATGGAAACATGCAGAAACAGAACCCAATTCGGCACACACGGGGATAGATGCACTGCGTGCACAGAATCACCCACATAGACATTCTAGGCACAGCCCGCACAGAGTGTTACATTGTACAAAGACGGGTATATGCTGACAACGGCATTGTACGTCTCTATGCTCACCGTATTCCGAAAAGATGTACATCTGCGACCCTACTCGTCTCCACGATATACCTGTGAATGGCCACGCCCCTCTTCAAAACAGGGAGCTGTGAAGCTGCTGTGGACACAGACAGAGCTGATCTGAGACTGAATGACAATGTAAGATGGTGAGACTCACAGGTGGATGCAAGTTAGACAATAGAAACCAGTCCGTGGCATGCCCAGACCACTACAAAGCACTCAACAGTCTACAGTACTATAGCAGGAAAATGGGTAGAGAGTGAACCCAATGGCACAAGATGCAGTGCAGCACTACAGACATGGCAGTAGATGCCCTCCCGAGGAATACATTGTTGTGACCGTACAATGCTAAGTAAGGACATGATCCCAGCAGAACATGCCTCCCATAGGGAAGTACCCAAAAACTTCCTCTGCACTACTAAAGGGCCATTGGAGTGATAGCAATCACCAATGCAAGCACCACACAGACATGCCCAGAGACACCATTATCACTCCCTACAACTGTGCACATTTGTAGAGACCAATGCTGGTGCACCTGGGAATGGCATACTACACTTTGCACCATTGCACGCCCACCCTCTGAGGTCCCTTGACAGGGACGTGTCTAGACAGGGAAGTGATTGCGGAACTGTCCTGTGTACACTTGCCTATATACACTGGCACCTGGTGAGGCTGCAGACAGCCCTATGGTCCAGGTACCTGCTAGGCATACCTGTTCCCCCTGGATATCTGGAAGAGCAATCTAGACCCCCCCCCCCCCCACACATACATGCACTTTTACTTGCAGCCCCACAGAAACAGCCGTCTGCCAAAAGAATGCCCAGCACCAAATGTCTTAGCTGATGGATAGCAATCAGTACTTCCAACCAGGGCCATACCAAGCCATAATTGTGCCCTGTGCTACACTATTTCCTCTTCTGGCACACACCCCACCCCCTCCCCCACCGGTTGCTCTCCCCCCCCCCCCCCCCATTCCCCTGCCTCCACTTATTTGTTTTCTCGGAGGCGGCGGCAGCAGCAGTAAGGCAGACCTGCATTTGTAGGCAGGTCGGGTCCCTCCTTCCCTTCTCTGATGTAGGTCATGTCAGAGGAGAGAGGGACCAGGTCAGCCATTCAAACTTGGAGTTGCAAAGACCCGGTTTGAATGGCTGGCCTGGTCTTTCCCTCCTCTGACGTGACCTACATCAAAGAAGGGAAAGAGGGACTCAACCTCCCTACAAACGTGGTTCTGCCTCACTGCTGCTGCCGCCGCCACCACCTCGAGAAAACAAAAAAGTAGCAGCGGCAGCAGAGGGGGTGAGCTGGGGCTGGCAGCCCAACATGCACCCCTAATCCTTTTGTGCCCTGTGTGGCTGCACTGCACGCACAGGGCTAGGTATGGTGCTGCTTCCAACCCAGCATCATACCTGCTCACTACATTTCAATTTGGCTTCCTACATACATGATAATTACAATGGTGGATCTCAATCTGCTACAGAGCTGCAGATGGCCCAAACAGTCTTCCAGTATATCTTCCTCAAGGGTCAAACCCCGTATGCACATTGCACATAATAGCCCATATATGTAAACAACCGCAACAGTGACTTGTGCACAAGATATCATTGACATCAATGATTTCAGAACAGTTGTCCAGGCTCTCATTATGCCATATTTAGACTTCTGTAATGGCATACTCCAAGGGACTTCTAAAAAGAATCTACACATCCTTCAAAGAGCTCAGAATGTCACTGCTCGAATCATTGCGAAAGCCAAAATATTCGATCATATCTCCCCCATCCTATATGCTCTCCATTGGCTTCCAATCTCTAGTAGGATTCGATATAAAACCCTCGTCACCACTTTTAAACTCATTAATGACTTAGCCCCATCACAGTTAGCAACATTACTTCAGACTCCACCAGAAAACAGACTTAGAAGAAAAACAAATCTCAACATGCTACTAATTCCTAATGCCGTGAGAAAATCAAAACAAATAAATACCAACACTGCTTTTTCATATTATGCTCCCAGCCAATGGAACAAACTACCACTAAACCTAAGAGAGATTAAGGACCTTACCTCTTTCAGGAAGGAACTTAAATCCTACCTGTTTAGTCAACACTACAGCAACCTACAATCAAATATACTACACAAGAATACACAACTAACCAAACACAAGTCTACCCCACCTAATTCAAGACTCACTTCTGTTAGCATTTGCTTATAACCATCTCTGATACTTCTCACTCACTGAATCCTAACTAATTCCTTTAATAACTATTCTAAACAGCTCTCCTCCCAACACTGTACATATGTTTACAAATAACTATTGTAAATAGTTTTTGTTCAACCATGTAAATAATTTACATTGTTTCTTTGTAACATAGAACATTAAGGGAACATAAGAACTATGTAATAAAAAACAATATAACATACAGTGAAATATTGTAAGTTCCTTGTAAACCGCCCCTGATCTCTGGAAGGGGCGGTATAGAAAAGCACACAAATAAATAAAAATAAATAAATATCTATCTGCCATGTAGCCACCAGTGGAAGATATCCCCAGTATAGTGCTCCAAAAGGAGTTACATAAGACATTATCTGCACCAGGGGACTGTGCACATCGCATATTGTAGAAATCCGCTGTATGGAGCACAACATGCCAGCTGGCTAGGTGCTGCACATAGCACCAATGTCTGGGCTTACATTTTCATATGGGGTCCTAGGACAACGACACCATTATCATATCCAGGACGTGGGCATTGATAGGGTGCTCTAGCTGTGCCCCTTTATCTTACACTGCAAATGCCAGCATGGCTGGATTGAGTACAGTTGTGGGGGTGTTTATGTCTCTTGCTTTGACATACATCTTCCCTCTCCTCTGCTTTCTGTTCCGTAACACTGCATGCTATGGTTTTCCAGATTGCAGTCACACTAGTGCATGGTATAGGTTAGTCATCCATTCATCACTATTAGCTGCATTGGAGTGAGGAGCAGAAATATTTCTAAGTCCTACCTTTATCCCACTTATTTTCAGGTATAATTTGAATGTCTGCGGGGCCACCTATGGACATACACAGGTGTGACCAGAATACTCTTCAAATGTCTCCGTAACTGGCCATGCCTCCTTCCGCTCCTTCCCACCCACGATCTGTGATTCTCATTTGCACCATGTACACTCGTATAGGACCATGAAGGTTCAGAATACGGTTTTGGACATTTTCGGCTTATTTGTGGTTCAGAATGACTCCCATAGTCTTTGAGTGGCAAGTTTATTGTTTGTTAAGCTCAGTGCAGAAAAGATTGGTGAACATGGCATCTTCACCATAGAGTTAAATACTAAGAACAAGTTTGACACCGGTTTGTATTGTCTTGTTTGTTTCATTATTGGGTCTTAAGGTAATTTTGTTTTCCTGCATTAGAATTATATGTTTGGGACTTCCGGTGACGTCATCCACCTGAATGGCGGCGTAGCGCGGGAGCTCCGCCACCAATGAGTTAAATAAAACTACAAAAGCCCCTACAGGCAGTATTTAGGGCGGAAAGGAGAGCGGGAGCGAACCAGGGAGAGCAGCCCAACCCAACCGGTGACCCGAGAGAGCGGAACGGCGAGCAGGGAACCGTACGCGCCGCCGGAGCGGCAGCTCAGCACCGCGTGGGAGTGCGGCCTAACGGTGGGGAGCCGGCCACGGGAGAGCCGAGTACGCCGGGAGGTGGGCCGAGAGAGCGGCAGCAGAGAGGAGCACTTCCTGCTGGGAGAAGCCCGCTTTAGCCGGGGAAGCTGAACGTTGGGGGAAAATAACACCTCCCTGCACGACGCTGTGGTGCTCAACCTTACCGGTGGAGTGCAGCCAGCCACGTGGTGGGAGCAGAGCAGTGGCAAGAATCTGAGACAGGCTGCAGTCTGCTGACAGAGGAAAGCAGTGGGAGAGTTGCCACCAGCCAGGTGAGGAGTGGCAGTGGGCCCTCCGGGAGGCTCTTCAAAAACCAGGGACCCTCTGAGAAGGGCATCAGCCGCTGTGGAGGTTTGGGGGTAACAACTGGCCACTCCCCTCATCCAAGAGCAAATAGAAGGAGGTGAGTCCAGAGTGCAGGCCCGGTAGCCGGCTGGGGGTAACGGGCTCAGACCTATCATGGAGAAAATAAATGCCAAAAAAGAGGGCCTGATGAAAAAGAAATTAGCAGAGTTTCGGTCCCCCTATGCTATGTCCAAAGGAGGGAAGGAAGGGGAGAAAACCGGCAAACCGGAGAAGGAAACCCCACATAGCCCGGGAGCGAGTGAAGGTGGGGAGGAGTGCTTGACTGCAGCGGAACAGATTAAGCAGTGGCTTCTCGAGTTAAAAGAAGACCTGAAGGAGGAGATGTGTGGGGTGAAAAATGAGATCATGGAGGCCGTGCGGACGATGCGCCAGGACATCTTGGAGCTGGGCGAACGAGTGGATGAAGCTGAAACCAGGTTGGATAGTCAAGGTGAGACTCTGACGCAGCTCCAGCAGAGCTGGGATGAACTGCAGATGGCGCAAGAGGCCCTTAAAGCCAAAGCAGAGGATCTCGAAGATCGTTCTCGGCGAAGCAATCTCCGAGTGCGTGGAGTGCCGGAAGAGCTTAAGTACAAGAATAGTGAGGAAGTGGCCTACAAAATATTCCAACGCCTCCTAGTGGAAGCTGGATATGGGGAGGACGCGGAGGTTCCCCGCCTGAATATAGAACGAGCACATAGAGGACTGGGGCCCATTCGAGACAATCGGCCAAGAGACATAGTAGTATGCCTGAGCTCCTACAAGAACAAGGAACTGCTGCTAGGAGCCAACCGCAAGTTGAGGAACTTCCATTGGGAGGGACATAAAGTGGAGTTATATCAAGACCTGTCCCAGGGCACGCTGCAACGCAGGAGGGAGATCAGAGAAGTAACGGCCTACCTGCGGAGAGCAGACCTGCGATACAAGTGGCTGTTCCCATTTGGATTATTGGTCACGGTGATGAAAGGGAGATCGCGGACGGTACGATCCAGCGCGGAGGCTTGGAAAGCCTTGCAAGAGCTGGGAGCAGAGCAGCTACCTGAGATGATTGATAGTACCGCTACTTCATCACGTCCGGAAGCCAGACCAGGGAAGACGGAGAGTGCGAAATGGCAGAGGGCGAGCGGCAGGAGATTAGCCAGGACGTCTAAAAGTGGTCACCGAAGTCCGGCACCAGAGCAAGAGACTGGCTAAGCGGTGCTGTTCCACTAAGGACTGGTATCTTTAACTATGTTGGTTGATGGGCTTGGGGGAGGGGTAAAGATAGGATAATAGGTTACGGGGGGAAGGGAGGGAGAGATAGGCAATGTTTAGGGGGGAAGAGAGGTGCTCGGAGGGGTGGGGAGCAGTGGGGGTGAGGAGGGGGAAGGGATAGTGGGGAGAGAGGGAGGAGTAGGGGGGGATGGGAGAAGGAGGGGCTATGGGGGAAGATTTGGTGGTGAGGTGGAAGGGGGTCGCTGATATGGAAGTTGAGTCTCCACAGCGGAGAATTCTGAGAGGGGGGGAGGGGGGAGGGGGGAGGAAGGAAGAGGGAAGGGGGGGAGGAAGGGGGGAAGGGGGGGAGGCGGAGGGGGAGAGGGGAGGGGGGAAGAGACAGAGCCAGCGGGAGGGAAGGGGGGGTAGGGGAGTAGGAGGGGAATTGAAAATACTAACGTTGAATGTTAAAGGTTTAAATTCACCATGGAAAAAGACAGAAATTGTATAAAGAATTAATGAGACATAATGCTGATATAGTAATGCTGCAGGAGACACATTTACAGAAAAAGCACGAGACACTGCTGCAACCCAAGGGGTACAAGCATCGCCTATTCGCTTCTAATCTTAAAGAGAAAAAGAAAGGCGGGGTCGCGATCCTCATTAAGGGGGAAGCACAAACTGAGGTCCAGTTGCTGTCCCGGGATAAAGGGGGACGATATCTCTTGCTGCGAGTGAAGCAGGGGACGGAATGGTTCTGTGTGGTGAATGTGTATGCCCCTACGGGAGCTCAAACCGAGTTTTGGGAAGATTTGAGTGAGCAGGTGGAGACATTGGGGGAGGGGGTGATCATCTGTGGGGGGGATTTTAATCTGGCCTGGGAGGTGGGGAGAGACACGACGGGCCACCGAGAAGGGAGGGGGAAGGATAGGAAGTGTTATCAGCGCTTTGTGCAGGAGAATGGTCTGATTGATGTGTGGAGGATGCTTAATCCGGGCCGGAGGCAATTTACCTTCTACTCAGCGGCCCATGGGACGTATTCTAGATTAGATGCCATATGGGTAGGGAAGGAGTTAGTGGGGAGGATCATGGGAGGGGAAATCGATCCGATTACCTGGTCCGATCACGCCCCCGTGGTGGTGATAGTGCGGGTGGCAGGGGAAGATAAGGGACGACAATTTTGGAAATTGAATGAGGGTCTGTTGGAGGATGCGAGGGTGATAACTGAACTACGGAGACTAATTCCAGAGTATTTTGGGCAGAATGGGGGAGGAGAAGTAAAAGAGGGAGTGCTCTGGGATGCTTTTAAGGCAGTGGTGAGGGGGGTGTTCATTAAGTGGGGGGCACGTATTAAGAGGGAAAGGGCAGAGCACGAGGAGCAGTTGCGGCAGCAATTACGAGAGGCGGAGGAGAGGGATATGCAGGAGGGGGGAGGACGGCATAGGGGGACAGTCTTGGAGCTCAGAGCCAAAGTTAATGCAATAGAGGCAGAACGGATCCAGTTTCGCCTACAGTTAATGAAGCAGAGATTCTTCGAAGGGGGTAACAAAGTGGGGAAATACCTCGCGAGGCAGCTGCAGAAGAGAAGGGAGTGGAACAGGATCTCCCAGATCAAGAGCAGGTCGGACGGGGTGCGGGATGTTCGGCGCATCAGAGAGGAATTTGTGGCCTACTATAGCAAATTGTATAAGGCTCAGGAGGGGGGGTCACGGGAGGAAATTATGGAGTATGTGAGAGGTGCTGGACTCCCGGTATTGACGGCGGACGAGCAGGAAGGGCTAGATAGGGAAATCCAACCGGAGGAAGTCCTGCAGGCCATTAAGGCGTTAAAGGCCGGCAAAGCCCCGGGGCTCGACGGCCTAACGGCGCGCTTCTATAAACAGTTTAGTAGCCAGGTAGTGCAACCGCTGACTACGGTGTTTAATAGTCCTCGCAGGGGGGAGACGTTGGCGGAGACCATGGGATGGGCTGGTATTACCCTCATTCATAAGGAAGGGAAGGATCCTCAGGAGTGTGCGTCCTACCGGCCCATTTCTTTATTAAATGTAGATGCGAAGTTGTTGGCAAAAGTACTGGCGACTCGACTTAATAAGCATTTGGGGAAACTGGTGCATGCCGACCAGGCGGGGTTTGTGCCGGGCCGACAGGTGGCAGACAACATACGGAAAGTGCTGAATGTGATCTGGTCGGCCCAAAAGAAGGGGAGGGAGACTTTATTGGTCTCCTTGGATGCGGAAAAGGCCTTCGACCAAGTGTCTTGGTCGTTTTTATACTCCGTATTGGGACAATTAGGGTTTGGGCCGGGGTTTGTGCAATGGATAGGGGCTCTATATTGTAGCCCAAAAGCATGTGTACGAGTAAATGGCGGCTATTCTGAGTTCTTTCCGCTGGAACGGGGGACTAGGCAGGGATGCCCGTTATCCCCGTTATTATTTGCGCTCTCCCTCGAGCCCTTAGCGGCAAGGTTGAGGGCTAATCCTGGGGTGGCGGGGGTTCGGGTGGGAGGTCAGGAATACAAAATCTCCCTTTTCGCAGATGACATTTTATTGACTATCACGAACCCCCGCGAAACGCTACAGGCAGTGATGAGTGAGATACAGAAATACGGCGAGATGGCGGGTTTTCGGATTAATTGGGGGAAATCGGAGATATTACGATTAGTAGGGGAGGAGGGGGAGCAGCGGGAGTGGCAACGGTGTTTCCCATTTAAATGGGCGCAGACGTCGATTCGATACCTTGGAATACAGCTGGGGAGGAACTTGGAGGCTTTATATGCGCTGAACTATCATAAACTGATGGGGCGGGTGGAAGAGCGATTGCAGGGTTGGAGTCGAGGGTATTATTCGTGGTTTGGGAGGACGGCGTCGGTGAAGATGATGCTTCTTCCCCAGTTTCTATTCCTCTTCCAAGTACTGCCCATACCGATACCCCGGAGAGCGCTACGGCGGGTACAGCAGCAGGTGGAGAGATTTATCTGGGGGGGGAAGAGGCCACGGGTGGCGGCCAGAACTACGCAAGTGATGGTGGGGGAGGGGGGATGGGGATCCCTAACTTTAGTTTGTATTATGCGGCAGCGCAATTGCGAGCCGTCTATGCGTGGATGCGGGAACCATATAAGCAGTGGGTAAGGATGGAGGTGGACGAGTATCAACCAGGGGAGCTGGAACGAATAGTATGGGAGGGGGGAGGAGACAGAGGTCAGAATCCGATAGTGAAACATACACTGCAGGTGTGGAGATGATATAGGCGGCGGTTGGTGGGAGAAAAGAAATGGTCGCCCACCATGTCCCTGCAGGCATGTTGTGCAGAAGGCATAGGCCCGACGGCGGCAGTACTCCGGAGATGGGAGGCGCGGGGCCTGACCCAGGCTTCCCAGCTGGTGGTTGGACAGCAGTGTAGAGACTTTGAGGGCATGCGTGATTTATACCGCTTAGGAGAGTCGGATAGGTTCGCGTATCTGCAGATGTGTTCGGTGATTCGGAAGAAGGGGAGGGAGCAGGGAGGGAGAGGAGGAGGGGAGTGGTTTGAAGGGGCCTGTCTAGGCTCCGTGGGGCAACAAGGGATGCTCTCTAGGATTTATAGAGGTCTGATTGCTAGAGGGGAAAGGAAGCTGAAGTATATGGTAGAGTGGGAAAAGGATTTGGAGGTGGAGTGGGGGGTGGAAGAGTGGGAGGGGATAGTCATGGGCATAGCTAGGTTCTCTATTGCCACATCAATGCGAGAGAATGCCTATAAGGTATTGACTCGCTGGTACCTCACACCGGAGAGATTGTATAGGGCAGGAGTGCGTCAGACGGATGATTGTTGGCGGATGTGTGGGGAGCATGGCTCTTGGCTACATATGTGGTGGACGTGTCCAGTAGTGCGGGAATATTGGAGCAAAATAGGGGAGTGCATAAATAACATGGTGGTGGGGGCGAGTATTGTGCTGGGTCCTGAAATGTGTCTTCTGCATAAACCAGATGGGAGGTGGGAAGGGGACTGGAGAATCATTTGGTACTGCGTGACAGCGGCAAGGTGTGAAATAGCATGGTACTGGAAGCGGCCGAATTTGCCTTCCATAGCGAGTTTTGCAGGACGAGTATCTTTTCTATATGCAATGTATAAAATGACGGGGGAGAGGAGGGGGAGAGGGGAGCAAGTTGAGAAGCGGTGGGCGGGGGTTTGGAAATGGTTACATGAGGGAGGGTGGGGGGAGGGGGGTTTGGGGGGGGGTGGAGGGGGGTTTGGGGGGGGGTGGAGGGGAGGGAGAATAGGGGGTTAGAGAGGACTTCACCTTGCCAGCTTAAGGGGTGCAAGGGATAGTAGAAAGAGACAGGTCCATGCTATTCTGTGCCAGTTGATTGTGAATTCTCAGGTTGGCTAGTACCCCGTGTGTAATTCTGGACCCTAGGATTGCGCAGGGGTATAAAAATGGGGGAGTGCGGGTATGGATCTCTGTATAAGATGATAGCTAGCCCACTGGTGTGAATAGTGATAGGCATAGTTTGTTGTTTGTGTAAACGTTGATAGGTTGATAGTAATGTATATGGGAAGGATGTGTCTGATGTAAGTGCAACGGTTGATAGTACTGTACATGGTAAGGTTGATAATGTATGTGAAAAAGTTGCTAATAAAAACTTATAAAACCCAAAAAAAAAAAAAAAAAAAAAAAAAAAAGAATTATATGTTTGGTTCCCAGAGAGGAAGTGCACTTTGTTTTGAAAGATTTCCTGATCTCAGTTTCAGGGGAACAATTAAGTGAGAAAAAAAAATATATATATATATTTTAGCACAGTGAGATATTAATCCTGTTTAGTTTATACACGTCTTTATGTGACCAAATGTGATCCTTGTGGTACTGCATTATGCAGAGGTATAGTATACAGACAGCAGTTACAGGGCAAGTTAAGATTGCTGTTTCTTTTGAACTTGCATTACCCTTAAGTTTGCCGGAATTTGGACAGAGGCTGATTTTAAATTATTTTATTCTTAAGTATAAAGAGAATTGTTATTTGCAATGAGCACATGCCCACTTGTGCTAGACCAATTAAGTTTAGTGGGAAAGGGGCATTGTTACTCACACTGGGCCTGATTCCATCCAGGACATCCAGGCCCTCTGTGTGACCGGTGTGGCGCCCAACGCTAGTGGTTAACCTGTGGGAGGCCATGCTAGTGGTTAGGCGGTTGCCTACTAGCATTGGGCGTACCTCATTATGTCCTTTTGCCAGCCTGTAAGATCAATGCTGGGGCTTTTAAACAATGTAGTTGTGTAAGTAAATAAACTTTAGCCGAGGGTTTCAAAGGTGCACAGGAAAATTTATTTATAAAAGTATTTTCTTCTTAGCCACAGAACTTCTTTATCAGCAGTTCAGGAATTATCAAACATAAATAGGATACTTCTCCATTCAAAGAAACAAACTTCACAGCAAAGTCCATGTATCACATGTTCTCCACAGTGTGCTTTAAACGTTGCCCCAAAATCCTTTCCTTCTATAAAGATCAGCCTCTTTAAAAACCAGGCTTGTTACAATAGAGACCCTTATCTCCTCAGGGCTCTGCACAGCACACAAAACACTTGGCTACAAGCTGACAAACATGGATATCATTTCCTTTAAAACACTTTTTGCATTCTTCATTCTTAAGCTGCAAACATTGGCTTTTCTTTCACTTCAAGCATTAACCGTCTTCTCTGAGCCTGGCTGGCTAGCTCAGACCTTAATGCTTTAATTACCACACTTTACAATGAGACATGTATCTCCCCAAAGCTCCTGGGTTTTTTCCTCTGCTTAAAAAAAAACACTCAGCTTTGTTATTTCTGGCTAGTGCCAAAAGAGCAATCCATCTCTGAGTCCGAAGAGAAATTATCTGAACAGCATTCCTCTATTTCCATCAGCTCATCATTTGCTTCACTCAGCACCTGTCTGTCCTCAGCTTCAATAACAGGTTTTAACTTCTCCAACAGTTTCAAAACCTGAGCCCACTGGGTTTCTTTCCTAGGCTGAGATACAGGGGAAGGACAGAGGAGATTCTTATCTCTTAAACTCTTCACAGCTTGCAACGTACCCACCTTTCCCCCAGCAACCAGTCTTCCCTCAGACTTTGCTAAAGGTGGAATAGTGTCCACAGCCTCTCTCAAAGCTTTGCCTTTACCTTGCGTTCCTTCAGCATTCCTCACAGAGCCAACTCTCCTTTCCTCCAAGCCAGCTGTACTCTCTCTACGAACTGGACTACCTTCAAGGCTTGAGTGGTCTGTCTGCTGCTTGCAATAGGGCTTCTCTCTGAGGCATTTGTTGGCACACTTTCCTCTTACATGTGCTCTCCTGCTGTTCTCCTCTCTCACGGCACCTGGGCTTCTTTCATCTCCCAGCTTCCCTTCCTCCACACTTTCCTCGTGTCTGTGCTTGTGTGTTTCCTCTTCTTTGTCGTCCCTCTTACTTCCTGCTTTCCCCAGCTTATATGATTGTGTCTGCCCTATAGCTCTGGACTCCACCCCCAGGCTCTCCTCATCACCTGCCCTGGTTTCCATGGAGCTAGGGTGTGGCTCAATCTCTGCTGGTCTAAGCACAGAGTTTTTTTCTCTGGTCAGAGTTTTAACCCTGAACCTCCCTGAACCTTTTCTCTGTTCAGAAACAAATGGCTGTTTTTTCAGCATTTTCTTGGGCTCTAACCCTGTCTCGCCACCACACCGGTCAAAACCAGACGCACTGAGGGAGTCACGATTCTGATCCCATGGGGCACGTCTAGCCCTGCAGGATCAGACTCACGAACAGGCCAGTACATGCAGACCCAGACTCAGATTCCATCGAGCCTGCACGTACAGGCCTTGCCTGGCTAACTCAGTCAGGGTTCTTTAATGGAGCCACAGCGCCATGGCGTCCAGTTGCCATGGCACCGTGGCTCCATTGAAAAGCTACAATCCTGGCCATCAGCACAGACGCTGCATTCCCCACAGCTGAACCCCTGATCTGGCCTCCTAAGGCCAGGGTCGGGCTGCGGGAAATGTCCTCAGCCCCCCCTGGCCCACCGATCCCTGGTGACTAGGGAACTTATTTCACCTCCAAGGTGGAATAAGTTCCCCGTGCAAGTCGCCAGCCCTGGACATACAGGGCCATTAGAATCAGCCCTGTACATCCAGGGCCAACGACCGCCCATTGCCCGCCCTAACGCTGCCCCCGATCCACCCCTCTCCCACCCCCCGTCTACCTTCCCCGTATAAGACACTGGGAAGGTACATGGGACCGGGAAAGGGCACGAATAGCGGGGATGTATGTCCCAATGGGACGTACATCCTCACTATTTGTGGCCCAGAAAGTTCCCGACTGTGTTTTGCCTATTGTTAAGAATATAAATGTATATCTTCTACCTACAGTTCACTTAAAGCAGTATTAAGTTCTAATAGTTGTTTGATGTTTCTAGAAACCTTAATCTATAAGGATACATTAGTATGGTATGAAGAAAGGTCTATGTATGAAGTTGGTGGTATGATGCAAGTGATGAGAAGGGTTGTAAAAAGCGAGATGGGATATTAATAGTGGGGAAAAAGGATTTTGATAGACAGTAAACTGATGAAGATAATCTAATGATGTGAGATGAGTCAATATGTAAAAGGAAAAATGAGATTCTATGATTGATCTGCAGCTTTAATGTGCATAGTCATTGCTTTCCTCTTGCTGTCTGTATGGGTTTCTACTGTAGTATGAAATGGATTCTCTGATTCAATGGATTGGGAAGAGGAATGTACACTGCTGTGGAACTTGATAGAGGTAGACAGCACAGATAACAGTTTGAATAAACAAATAAGGCAGGACTGTGTGTTTAGGGTAAATCTGTTAGTGAGAGATAATTACAGAGTTTCTCAAGGGCACAGGAAATTCCTTCTTGCCAGATACAAACATATATTGTTATAGAAGTTATTTTTAAGTTTTCAGGGAGGATATCTTAGCCACTGCCATGTATTAATTAGTAAAGCACAAGGGGATTGTACTTTGTTTCCAATCTACCTCACAGCCAAAACTAAAGTAATTTAATATCAAAATAGAACACAGTTAAAGTGTAGCATGAATGTTGCTAATTTTTCCCCATAAATATATAAAAAGAACAACTTATAGGTCCAATTGGCAACAGCATTATTGAAAGATAAATCTGCATGATTGTGATTTCATTAGATTATGTTTAAGATTACTTTACAGAGATCTTGGATTTGATAATTTTGATGGAAGAAGGATAAAGATGAGGGGAAAGCTGCCCAAAAAGATTAACCATCCTTCACTTGTGTTTGTAAATATACTTAATCTATGATGTACAAGTTTTCTTTTCTAGGTTTCACAAGTCCAACCTTATCCCAGTTAAGATAATTTGTCTGCTAATTTCATTCTATGTGTAGAAATGCAAATTCTGAAATGTCCATTGTAAATAGTACCTTCTGGAGCTTCTTATAATTGCAGATAAGAACCTCTGGAGAATGGTTAAGCACATATTCTTCTGTTTTATCTATGTAGTTGTGCATGAATGAATGGGAAGATCTTTCCTGTATGGTTGATTTTGGTGTACTTAGATATTTTAAAGGTTCTGTGAATTTGCATGATATAATAAAGACTAAAACAAAAATGCTAAAGAATGGAATGGCTACAGAAAAATTATGAAGGTGATTAAAAGGAGGTGCAGTTACAAGTTAGCAGCTTTGCTACAAACTGAATTTCTTGTCAAAGTCAAAGGAAGTTTATTTGACTGATATCTCTCTTTTTATTTCTTATTGTGCAAGAAGCATAGTGATACATGTAATATAAAAGAAAAGATGTTAGATTAGGTATTAGCTAACATTTTACAAGACATAAATAATGAATAATATAACATTCTAACAAGTGAATTAAGCAATTAAACTAGGGTGGTAAATGTGTATTATAATATTTTATTCTTTATGTTAGTAGATTAATTGAAAATCCCGGACAAACATGGTATATACCAGATCTCTGAAAGTGTAAGACTACAAAGTAGCAATGTCAACAGATAGAATGCTGACACTTCTCCCAGTCTATTTAAGTTACCCTGCAAGAGTCTATTGGAAGAGTAATTTTAAAGATTTCATGTTGTGCATTTCAGTTGTTATTATGGAATGAGCCCTGCAGAACTGACATTACTAACTGGAAGTGGGAAGCAAATGTCTTTTTGCTAATGAAATAGGTAAAATGAAGTTATTGCCTCCTAACACCACAAACACCAAGACTGATTAACTAGATTATAATCACTGATTGAGGTAGATTCAAGATGTAAATAAATTTATCCTGTGCAAGAAATTACTTGATCCTTTAATACTATGCTGTTTTGTGCTGACAGCAGGATAACAAAAAGATATATTAAGCTGTTAACAATGTCAATTGATGTTCTAAAGGTTTTGTGGTTATGGATGCATTACCTTTCGTTGAGCACAATTTTTGGTACAGTCTATGTAATAACCATTATGTGTCTGTTCCTTCTGTTTTGTGCCCTGATAGTCATGATGTTCCCTCCTTTGTGAGCTGAGATGTCTATGTTAATCAGATAGTTACACCTACTTTGATGATTGTCAGTAACGTGAGTCAACCCAAGAGACTTCCTAAGAATTTTTGATAGAAATTAGTTTATTTGCCAGAAAATTCCAGTTATGTTTTGATGTTTTCTCATCCTTTGAGTAATGGCATTAACTTATATCTTGTAAATTGTCACGGTTGGAGAGTAAATGGTGCGTCTATAGCATGTGGCTTAACATTTAATTTGGTAGATAAACAGAATAAATTAAGGAATGTAGATAGTTATGCAAGACAGGAGAATAAGAACATGCATAAGAACATAAGAAATGCCATACTGGGTCAGACCAAGGTCCATCAAGCCCAGTATCCTGTTTCCAACAGTGGCCAATCCAGGTCACAAGTACTTGGCGGGTTTCCAAAAAGGCACACAGGTTCCACAATGCTTGTCCCGGTGTAAGCAGTGGATTTCCTGGGTCCTCTTTAATAATGGTTTATGGACCTTTCCTCTAGGAACTTTTTCAAATCTTTTTTTTTAACCCAGCTACACTAATAGCCTTCACTACATCCTCTGGTAATGAATTCCAGAGTTTGATAATCTGTTGAGTGAAAAAAATATTTTCTCTTATAAGTCTTAAATGGGTTTCATTATAGCTTCATTGCATGTTCCCTAGTCTTTCTACTTTTTGATAGTGTAAACAACCGATCTATGTTTACCCATTCCATTCTGAAAGAAAGCTTGATTGTACCCGGTTGGATACACAGTCAGGCATAAGCCCTAAGAAAGAGTTAATATCATTTGTAGCTCCTTATTTAATATCATCCTTGAAATACTCTGTAGAAGAAATTGGGTGAAAGGTTGAGATAGCATAAACATTAGCCTATGTTATTAGAAAGATAAGTAAAAGGCAAGTTGTTTACCTAGCTTCACAGTCTCGCTGTCTCTGGTCAGAGATATCAAATTGTCAGTGTTAGGATTAATTAGAATTAAGGCCTACATAGTCATGTCTGAGAATATATGTATGTCTTTTGTCACAAGGTAAACCCAGGGGACCCAGAAGAAATGGAGATTAGCGGAGAAAATCAGGCAGAACCTGATGAGGTAAACAAAAACATGTCAAATAGTTGCTATGAGCGACCACGGCACACGTGGGAAAAGGGTAAAAAGACACACCCAGCCAGCATGAGAATGGAGGTTGATTTACCTGATAGGGATCAGCTGAGAAGGGGTGGAGCCCGGGGACAGATACATAAGGCACACTCACAAGCAGTGAGGGGGAGTGAGCACGGACAGAGGTGGAAGCAACAACCTCAGTCGTGGGAACGGAGGGAAAGAGAAAGAGACACAGTAATCCAATCTCATCTCCAGGACCAAAGTTGGTGGAAGGAAGGAAATGAGAGAGAGTGTCAGCAACGTATACCAGAGGACAGCTTGAATGAGTCTCAGGACTATGTGAGTACGTGTGGAGATCAGCTGTTAAACACAGAGTGTGTGTGTGAAAGCCAGAAGAGAAGAGGGAGGAATCCTGTTGCAGGAAGCAAGGCATTCAAAGTGGAACAGGACTGTTTTACACCCGAATGGGCTAAGTCCAGGATTAATAGAAGAAGCCAGCCTAGAGCAGAGATAAAGGGAAAAGGAAACAACTTCTTTCCTTGTACGGGCAGTTACAAGAGAAAGGAAGGTCTCTTACCTTATAATTCTGCTAGCAACTTTAAATGCTCAGACTTCTCTCGAGTGCCGTTGTCAGCACTGAAAACTCCCACAGCTGTATCAGAGGAATTAGCCTTTAACCCATTCAAGGCAGGACACAAGCTGTTTGATTCTAATACCAGTGTTTATGGGCAGTTACCTCATAGCTTTACACAGGAGGAGTGCTCTTACAAGCCCTTATCCAGAGTATACGGTAATACCCAGCAGTGTTTTAGCCTAAAGCCAGGAAGCAGTCACGTAGCTGACGTGATTAACCACAGTGAGCTCGGCAGGACAGCTGCTACAGAAAACGTAGGTACAAATGGTTATCCTTTAATGCCACATGATATTTCTAATGTACCAGATAACACTGAACCCATGGAATGTTCGTTAGTGACAACTGAAGAGGAAGAGTTTTCACTGAGATAAGAAAATACATGTACAAGGAGGGTTTAAACAGCAACACCGTAACTGGCAGAAGTTGCTTGGTTTAAACTGAATCCTGATTGATTTATATCAGCCAAAAGAAAAGGATTAAGTGCTCATGAAGAGAACTGTTTTCTTTTGTTAAAAAGTTAAAGCTGAGGAAAGCATTTTTGTTCAATGTTTGCTTCTGTTATTTGCCAGAGTGGCTTTTGATTATTTTGTGCTTCAAGAAAAAAGAATACCTCATTGGACGGGGAATAAAGCCCTTGATTTAAAGTGTGAACTGTGTGTTTGAGTGATTACAAGAAGACGGTACAACTACCACCCACAGAGGGCCAGGCAGGGCTATCTATAGCATATAGAAAGCCAAGAAAAGGTATTAAGCTGTAATACCAGTCTCCACCGGAGGGGCCCGATGAGGGTGTGACATAAAAATGGCGTAGGAGTGAGGATATTTTTTTTTTGGGGAGGCAAAATATTTTTGGAACAGAAGAAACAAAAAGACATTGCCCAAAGGAAAGGAGAATATTGGCATCACAAGACAAGTGCAGTGGAATATTCGCTGGCAGGTCGGCCAGAGGACTGGAAAAGACCCTTTTCTCACATGCTTGAGTCTGCCAGGAGACTAAGGTAATAGTAGCCTGTGTAGACTGGGATAGGATATCCTGTGAGGAAAGAGGGGGCGCTCTAGTTTAGAGTAAAGTCCTGTATAAAAGATACCGCACTTGGTGGGCCTTTCTCTTTTCTTTTTCTTACAGGAACAGCGTCTGGAGAAGATGGAACCACAGGACGTGATGTCGTGGATAGCTGAACAGTGGGACAAGCAAGCCCGAATGGTGCAGCATTTACAGGAGCAATACATAGCTTCTGCGAGGGAGCAGCAAAGGCCGCTATTAGAAGCTGTGGACGCTCTGCTGAAAAAAACTGGTGAAGAAGTAGCACGTACTACATCAATACCGCAAGTAGAGATGAACACTAACTTTGCTTGTCTTTGGGACAGTTAAAACCGGAGGACAATCCGGATGATTTTATAGAAGCTTTTGAGAGGATTGCTAGTAATCTTCAATGGCCATCTGAGCAATGGGCAATGCGGTTTGCAATGACCCTAAGCGGTGAAGCTTTGTCTGCATTTAAAGCTATGCCGGCCAGCCTGGCTAATAATTATGTAGAAATTAAAAAGGCTGTAAAAGACAGACTAGGCCTTTCACCTAGGCATTATAGGCGATTGTTTAGAGAGGCACACATGCACATAACTGAAACCCCGAAAGCATTGTATCAAAGGCTTAGGAATCTTGCCTATAAATGGTTAGATCCAGAGGGAAAACCAGTAGAATCAATTCTAGATGAAATTATTCTAGAACAGTTCTTGTTGGCAGTAACCCCAGAGATGAAAACGTTTCTTACGTTACAGAATTGCTCCAATATGGAGGAAGCAACTAGGATGGCTGAAGTATTCAGGGAAGCTAAGAGAACTGATACATCCAGGGTAAACCTTTTAAAAGTAGCAGGTATGGATGAATCAGATGAATGGAAGAGGTATGAAAGAATTAAGGCACCTAGTGGTAATATGGCCAAAGAGGTTTCCTCCACAAACATTAAGAAATGTTACAAATGTGGAAAGCCTGGACACATTCGAGGAGAATGTAAGGTTAAGACGGCCCTTGTAATAGAAAAGGAGGAACCAATACCTGAGGGATTTGTTCAAATGGTTCGGGTGGAGGGAGAGTACTGGTCTTAGCTCTACTTGATTCAGGGGCGGATCAAAGTATGATCTCGCAAGATTTTTGGAGTATCATAGAGAAGCATCGGTCATTCCCCTCGAATCAAGTAGAGGGTCAAGTGCGCATACGATGCGTTCATGGAGAAGCGTCCCACTATCCATTGTATGAGGTAGGCATACAGGGTTTAGGGGCCATACACCAAATGCTGATAGCAGTGGTACCCAACTTACCATATGCGGTTGTCCTTGGGCGGGACTGGCTTCCCTTCTGCCGAGAAATGGAGAAGGATTTACAAGAAATATTGGTCCCTGCAGCCACACCGTGTCCCTCAGCAGCTAAGGAAGTACAGGCAGAAGCTATAATAGCTAGTATTCCCAGCCCACTTTTTGGAAAAACCACTAAAAAGGGAGTCACAGGCCCGGGAATCGCCTACGCCAGTAAAGCCAAAGTTTACTCTACAATTTTGTAAAATTACTGAACATGCTAAGGGCCCAAAGAGAGCATCCGCAGTAGCTGCGGGATACGATCTCTTTAGTGCAGAGAACGCGGTAGTGGTTAAAGGTGGGAAGGCATTAATAGACACTGGCATTCAGGTTAAAGTGCCGGAAGGGTGTTACGGCCGCATAGCTCCGAGATCGGGTCTAGCGGTACGGTACTCGATAGATGTGGGTGCGGGAGTTATTGACCCGGATTATCGAGGCCCGGTAAAGGTCCTACTATTTAATTTTGGGGACAAAGATTTCAAAATACATACTGGTGATAGAGTGGCACAGCTAATTTGTGAGCGCGTAGGGTTCCCAATTGTTGAGGAAGTACCCTCCTTATCATCCACAGAAAGAGGGAAGAATGGATTTGGCTCCACGGGGATGCGGGAGGTAAAGAGCTTAACGGCCTTAGGGGAGGAAAGGCTGGAAGAAGATTTAGGACCCCAACTAGCGGATTGGGCTAAAAGACCCTCTCCTAAGATGGGCACGGACTTAACCCCTCAACAACAACAGGAGTTAATGCGGTTACTAGTAAAATTCTCTGACGTATTAACTACCCTACCCGGAGAGAACCACATCTTGTAGCCCACGAAATCATCACGACTCCTGGACGGGTTATAAGGCAACGACCATATAGAATGGCCGAGTCTAGAACCCAAGAAGTAATTGCCCAAGTAAAGGAAATGCTCGCTACAGGCATAATAGAGGAGTCCAGGAGCCCATGGTCCAGTCCGATAGTACTGGTACCCAAACCCAACGGAACTTTAAGGTTCTGTATAGACTTCCGACAGCTCAATGACATATCGCAGTTTGATGCGTATCCCATGCCCCGGATAGACGACCTACTAGATCGTTTGGGGCAGGCGAAATACTTAACCACATTAGACATGAGTAAAGGGTACTGGCAAATCCCATTGACCAGGGATTCGAAACCCAAAACGGCATTTTCTACACCTATTGGACTGTACCAATTTCGGCGAATGCCGTTTGGGTTACAGGGAGCCGCGGCCACGTGCCAACGGCTGGTAGACCAGGTTCTACGTCCACACCATGAATACGCTCTTGCGTACATGGACGACGTAGTAATCTACAGCACAACATGGCCACAACACCTTACTAGGGTTGAGGCGGTTCTCAGAGCTTTCAGAAGGGCAGGCCTCACACTTAATCCGGACAAATGTATGTTCGCCACAGAGGAGGCTAAATATCTAGGCCACATGATCGGACGAGGCGTGGTAAAGCCATTGGCCAGTAAAATAAAAAGTGTGCAGGAATTCCCTAGGCCCAGTACCAAAAAACAAGTGAGGAGTTTCCTAGGATTATTAGGTTATTATCGCCGCTTCATACCTCACTTTGCGGAAGAAAGCTTTCTCTTTACAGAGATGTTAAAGAAAAATGCGCCAAATAAGGTTAGGTGGACTCCCGAGGCAGAGATAGCATTTAGGATCCTTAAAGAGAAATTGTGTAAAGCCCCGATCTTACGAGGCATTGATTTTAACCTGCCCTTTATACTACAAACTGACGCATCAGACACGGGGTTAGGGGCGGTGATGTCCCAGATATTCGAGGGCAGCGAGCATCCTGTGGCCTATCTCAGTAGGAAGCTCTCTCCCGCGGAAAGGAACTATGCTACAATAGAGAGAGAATGCCTGGCTATTAAGTGGGCTATTGAAGCTTTTCGTTTTTATCTCACTGGGAGGCAATTCATATTAATAACTGATCATGCCCCATTAAAATGGCTACATCAGATGAAAAATAACAATGCCAGACTAACCCGGTGGCATTTGGCTCTGCAGGCTTTTCATTTCAAGGTTCAACATCGAGCGGGAAAACTGCATGGTAACGCGGACGCGCTCTCACGAATTACATGCTGTCCACCTGAAATGGCGGCAGCAAGTAATGTTTTAAGGGGGGGAATGTGTCACAAGGTAAACCCAGGGGACCCAGAAGAAATGGAGATTAGCGGAGAAAATCAGGCAGAACCTGATGAGGTAAACAAAAACATGTCAAATAGTTGCTATGAGCGACCACGGCACACGTGGGAAAAGGGTAAAAAGACACACCCAGCCAGCATGAGAATGGAGGTTGATTTACCTGATAGGGATCAGCTGAGAAGGGGTGGAGCCCGGGGACAGATACATAAGGCACACTCACAAGCAGTGAGGGGGAGTGAGCACGGACAGAGGTGGAAGCAACAACCTCAGTCGTGGGAACGGAGGGAAAGAGAAAGAGACACAGTAATCCAATCTCATCTCCAGGACCAAAGTTGGTGGAAGGAAGGAAATGAGAGAGAGTGTCAGCAACGTATACCAGAGGACAGCTTGAATGAGTCTCAGGACTATGTGAGTACGTGTGGAGATCAGCTGTTAAACACAGAGTGTGTGTGTGAAAGCCAGAAGAGAAGAGGGAGGAATCCTGTTGCAGGAAGCAAGGCATTCAAAGTGGAACAGGACTGTTTTACACCCGAATGGGCTAAGTCCAGGATTAATAGAAGAAGCCAGCCTAGAGCAGAGATAAAGGGAAAAGGAAACAACTTCTTTCCTTGTACGGGCAGTTACAAGAGAAAGGAAGGTCTCTTACCTTATAATTCTGCTAGCAACTTTAAATGCTCAGACTTCTCTCGAGTGCCGTTGTCAGCACTGAAAACTCCCACAGCTGTATCAGAGGAATTAGCCTTTAACCCATTCAAGGCAGGACACAAGCTGTTTGATTCTAATACCAGTGTTTATGGGCAGTTACCTCATAGCTTTACACAGGAGGAGTGCTCTTACAAGCCCTTATCCAGAGTATACGGTAATACCCAGCAGTGTTTTAGCCTAAAGCCAGGAAGCAGTCACGTAGCTGACGTGATTAACCACAGTGAGCTCGGCAGGACAGCTGCTACAGAAAACGTAGGTACAAATGGTTATCCTTTAATGCCACATGATATTTCTAATGTACCAGATAACACTGAACCCATGGAATGTTCGTTAGTGACAACTGAAGAGGAAGAGTTTTCACTGAGATAAGAAAATACATGTACAAGGAGGGTTTAAACAGCAACACCGTAACTGGCAGAAGTTGCTTGGTTTAAACTGAATCCTGATTGATTTATATCAGCCAAAAGAAAAGGATTAAGTGCTCATGAAGAGAACTGTTTTCTTTTGTTAAAAAGTTAAAGCTGAGGAAAGCATTTTTGTTCAATGTTTGCTTCTGTTATTTGCCAGAGTGGCTTTTGATTATTTTGTGCTTCAAGAAAAAAGAATACCTCATTGGACGGGGAATAAAGCCCTTGATTTAAAGTGTGAACTGTGTGTTTGAGTGATTACAAGAAGACGGTACAACTACCACCCACAGAGGGCCAGGCAGGGCTATCTATAGCATATAGAAAGCCAAGAAAAGGTATTAAGCTGTAATACCAGTCTCCACCGGAGGGGCCCGATGAGGGTGTGACACTTTTCAGGATGGTCTATGACGTGCATGCCTATAGAAAAGTATATTATGAATATACGTAACACTAGACTTAGAATAGAATATGTATATTATGAATAAACGTGATGTAAGACGTAGAATAATAAAGTGAAATTATGCTGTGTAATGGAATCTTTACCTATAAATAAAGAGGCCTAAAGCTTTGATTTCAGAGTAAACATAGGCAAACGCCTAGCTTGCTCTCCCAAAGCGCTTTGGTCCTGTGTTTATAATACAAGTGTGTTGTGTATTATTTACAGATTTGTGTATTATCTAAAGATGAAGATCAATTAACCTTCTCCTTACCTTGTGTGTGGATTTCTGTGACCCAAGAGCCCTATCTGTTGTTAGGTGAGGGGGGGTGCAGAGTATCTTTCACATTCCATTCATTAATCTTACTGATTAAACCTCTTATAAATATGTTGAAACCAAGCTATACTATATGTATAGTTTCTCACCATACTATATGTATAATTTCTCACCATACTCCATGAATAATTACTCTGTAATTAGTTACCCCTGTTACCTCCAGGTTATCTCGTCCATGTTCAATGTAAAAACTCAATTGTCGTGTGACATTGCAGTATGTTTTTTGTTCAATTGTAAACCGCACTGATTTTAATAGCGCGGTATATAAGAGAAGTAAATAAATAAATAAATAAATAAAATCTATAGACCTCTATCATATCTCCCCTCGGCCATCTCTTTTCCAAGTTGAAAAGCCCTAACCTTTTTAAGTCTTACCTCACAGGGGTATCCTTCATCCCCTTTATCATTTCAGTGCCTCTTCTCTGTACTTTTTCTAATTCCATTATATCCTTTTTAACATATGGTGACCAGAACTGCACACAATATTCATAGTGTAGTCACACCATGGAATGATACAGAGTCATTATAATATCCTTGGTATTATTCTCCATTCCTTTCCTTATGATTCCAAGCATTCTATTTGCTGTCTTGGATGCCACTGCACACTAGGCGGAGGGTTTCAATGTATTATCCACAATGACATCTAAATCTTTTTCCTGGGTGGTAGTTCCTAATATGGAACCTTGCATCATGTAACTGCAGTTTGGATTGTTCTTTTCTACCGTGTTTCCCCGAAAGAAAGACCTACCCTGAAAATAAGCCCTAGCATGTTTTCCTGTGCTTACCGTAATATAAGCCCTACCCTGAAAATAAGCCCTAGTGCAGATCATGGAGGAGGGCTGCCTGTGTGTGTTCTTGAGGTAGGGGAATGCATTTTTAGATAAATAGGCATTGTTCCTTCACTGCACTTCACCTGCCACCCCCCTGTGCGAACACCGTCTCTTTCTCTCCACTTCTCACGTTTACTTCGGCTTCTCGACCTCAGCATACCTCCAACCAATAGTCTAGGACAGCGATGGCGAACCTATGGCACGCGTGCCAGCTGTGGCACGCGAAGGCCTTGCAGCTGGCACGTGTGAAGGTCCGCAGAAAAAGAAAAAGCGGGCTCTGGCTGCTGCCGCGGACGCGGCAGCATGCAGTGTCCCGCGGGGCCCCCTCCGCCCGCTAAGCCCCTCTGCAAGGGCTTTCAGATTCGCGAGGGAGACAGCGTCTCCCTCGCGTCTCTGTTAAGCCCGCAGGGGCTAATGGGAAAGTTCCCATCAGCCCCTTTAGACGCGAGGGACTGATGGGAAATTTCCCATTAGCCCCTGCGGGCTTAACAGAGACGCGAGGGAGACGCTCTCCCTCGCGAATCTGAAAGCCCTTGCAGAGGGGCTTAGCGGGCGGAGGGGGCCCCACGGGACATTGCATTCTGCCGCTGCCGCGGCAGAAGCCAGAGCCAGCTGCTTTTTTTTTTTTTTAAATTTGCCATGGGGGTGGGTTAGGACTGCTAATGGGCTAGGGGGGGGTTAGGACTGCTAATGGGCTAGGGGGGGGGTTAGGACTGCTAATGGGCTAGGGGGGGTTAGGACTGCTAATGGGCTGGGGGGGTAGGACTGCTAATGGGCTGTGGGCTGATGGGGGCTGTCTGGAAATGGGGTGATGGGGGGTTAGGACTGGTAATGGGCTATGGGGGGGGTTAGGACTGCTAATGGGCTAGAGAGGGGGGGTTAGGACTGCTAATGGGCTAGGGGGGGTTAGGACTGCTGATGGGGAGGGGTTAGGACTTGAGGTGGGCTGTTGGGTGGGGTTAGGACTGGAAATGGGCTGATGGGGGGTTAACACTGGAGGTGGTCTGATGGGGTTAGGACTGGTAATGGGCTATGGGGGGGTTTAGGACTGATAATGGGCTATGGGGGGCTGGGACAAGAAATGGGCTGATGGGGAGGGGTTAGGACTTGAGGTGGGCTGATGGGGTTAGGACTGGTAATGGACTGTGGGCTGATGGGGGGGGGTTAGGACTGGCAATGGGCTATGGGGGGCTGACTGGAAGTGGGCTGATGGGGGGTTAGGACTGGAAGTGGGCTGATGGGGGGTTAGGACTGGTAATGGGTTATAGGGGGGGGCTTAAACTGAAAATGGGGTGATGGGGGGTTAGGACTGGAAGTGGGTTGATGAGGGGGGGATAGGACTGGTATTGGGTTGGGGGGTTGCTAGGACTGGAAATGGGTTGGGGGGCTGCTAGGACTGGAAATGGGCTGATGCAGGGACTAGAAGGGAATGGATGCTGGGTGAGGCTGGAACTAGAAGGGAGCTGGTGTTGGGGGAGGATTAGAATGGGATGGGGCTGGGAGAGTAAAATGGAGAGGGGAAAATATTTTGTGTGGGAGGGATAAAAAATCTACAATTGGCCGGGTATTGGGAGAGTAAGTGGGGATTGAGGATGGAGGGGTAAATTTTGAGTAGATGAAATAGGAATGAGGAAAGAGCAAAAGGAGAAAGATTAGTATGTTAAAGCAGATGTAGAGAGAGAATGGAAAAAAAAACCCAAGAAGACAGAAGAAAGGACAAATGGACAGCAGATGGAGAGTTAGCAGAAGACAAGAAGAAACAAGAAGAAAGTGGCTGGAACAATTGCAACTGAAAAAAAATGCACAAAAGGTAGAAAAATATCTCTTTATTTTGAATTTATTAATTGGAATATGTCAGCTCTGGGAAATGTGCATCATTAATTTTTGCGCTTTGTTTAGTACAAGAGGAAATTAATATATAGTTTTATTTCTACAGTGTTGTTGTATATTCCAAGTTTGGTTTTGGGGTTCCCAGTTTAATTATTGTCTTCCTGTTTCTAAATTGTGATTCCTTGTTTGGTAATGGTCTGTTCTGCATGTGTAACTGAGCTGAGGTATTCTGTTTATATAATTCCTATTTGACATTGCCACTTGTTCTTTCCCCAGTAGGTCATGTATTGTTGTTCTCTGAGATGTATTGGTTTAATATTTGCAGTGTTGCCTTTTGATAGGTAGAGTATGGTGCTTTGTGAGTCCTGGTAGTGCTGTTAGGATACGGCGGGTTTGCTATGGGTTCTAAATGGGCAGCGTTTGTAGTAGTTCCTAATGTGCCTGGCGGTTGGTACTGGATTATAGTAATGTAGAAACCTTTTAGTCTTTCTTTATCCATATACTCATTAAGAGGCATGTTTACTAAAAGTTAGTGTATGGTAACATTATGCAAATATTTATGCAAATGAAGCACCTTATGCAAATGGAGCTTTAATTGACGTGCTGGCACTTTGAGGAAATTCTTTGGTTTTGTGCGGCAGTTTGGGCACTCGGGCTCAAAAAGGTTAGCCATCACTGGTCTAGGAGGAATCGAGACCTGTTATAGGGCAAAACATGCCTCAAAAAATAACAGTGCTCCTTGTGATCCTCTGGACTGATAGCGATGTTCCAGCTGAGTGCTGAGTGCTTTTTCATTGCTACTCGCCTTTGGACTGATCTGGACTGATGGCGACATTCTAGTTCAGTGCTTTTTGATTGCTATTTGCCACTGAGGTTGCTTTTTTAAGGAAGGGGCTATACTTACGTGGGGACTGTTTTTTCGCAGGCTTAAGAGGTTTTTTTCTGACCATTGATGTGAGTAAAGCACTGTTATTTTTTGAGGCATGTTTTGCCCTATAACAGGTCTCGATTCCTCCTAGACTATTGGTTGGAGGTATGCTGAGGTCTTTTTTCCTCTTTTCAGCCTGAGCTTGTTTCCCACCTTCTTTTGCCGCCTCCCGTTTTTATGTTGTTTGGGTGTTATATTTTGTTTTGTTTTTTTGGGGTATTTCATTTTTTCTGTTTTCTTCTTTTCTTTTTTGACAACTTTTGTTGAAGTGCCTATTTGGAGTTCATTTTTGTTTCTGTGTGCCTTTCTTTTCAGACATTCTGGCTTTGACATCCCAGATTGTACTTGGGCGTCCCATTTGAACTGTGCCTCCAAGTATCTCCCCCCAGAAACAACAGAAGAGGAAGAAATGTTTCTGCCCCACTGTCCTTTAAAGAGGCCAGAAGAAAGGGTACCTCTAGAAGTGGAGAAGATGAACTTTGAGCTGCACCAAAAAGACAGAAGACAACAGGTAGAAGAAAAAAAAAGATGTCCATGGAGTGCTCATACTTCAAAACAGGAAACCTGAGGATCCACTTACTGAAGATCAGAAGCTCATGAAGGAGGAACAGCAGGACCAGAAAACATAAGAAGAGGCCCTAAAATGTGGGAACATCAATCACTCAGGAACTGCAAAGGTGAGAGGCTGCAGAGCAGCTGTGCTGGGCACAAGAGTCCTCAGAGAGGTTGAGAAAATGATAAGGTCCTGGGAAGCAGGAGAAGGTGGCAAGAGCTTGCTAAGAGGACCATTGGAGTAAACAGTCACTAGCAGCAGCTGGAACACAGATGCCACAGTAGGCTGTGACTCTGAGAAGCCACAAAGGTAAGCTGAGCACAGAAGAGGTGAGAATGTCAGCCTCCTGTCCATGAAAAGAAACCAGAGTGAGGAGAATCAAGCCAAGAGGGTATCTGGAGGGAGCTCAGCTGAGACAGCCAGAGAGGAAGACTACTTAAAGAACCACAGGGAACTAGAGAGCATCTAAGAGTGAGATAGAGCAAGGCAGAGATGCTGTTGGAAGAGGGATTTAGATCAGACCAGAGGGGCTGGAAGTCCAAATGGATATTTTGAAAAACTATGGGGACCACCATTACTGAGCAGCTAGTGGGGACTGAAGACTGGAATAGGGAACCAGAGAGAGAGAGAAATTGCATGCTTAAGTTGAGTGCAGTGGGAGAGATGCAGCAAGAGCTGAGAGCTAAAGGGAGAGCACAAACTGAAGCACAAAGCTAGTGCGAGGCCAGCCAAGCAAGACAGAGTGTGCTTGGTTCTGGATATTCTGAGCTTGACAGAACTGAAGCAGTTCCTATCTATGTGAGTGCATGTGGTAAGTGTTTATAAGTTACCTTTTTCCTTAGATTTAGATAGGGATCCTGAATTTGTTTTTTCCCTTTTGATAGCTAGAACTTCCACTGTCACCAAAGCAACATGGAGATTCAGCCAGAGCAAAGTGATACCTCATTAGAACTGAACAGTGGATGTGATAGAGTAGAATTTCTGATTCTTTTCCCTTTTTATTTTATTAAATTAGGATATTATGTATGTGGCATGAGTGAAGAGACTTGTGGAAGGTTGCAACATGGGAACTGTGTCATGCAGTTGGTCCTATGGTCCTGCAGCCCAGATGAACTTTCTACAGCCAGTAGAAATTGTAACTTCACTTTCAACACACACATACTCTTGACATTGACACTACTGAGTAATTTTGAGTAACATCAAAAGTTGAGATCTCGGTCATTTCAATTTACACCTGTACACATTCTTACCTGGTAGCCTACTTTCTTTCATGGGAGAGTCTGAAAACCACAGAGTAGTAAAATAATTTCATAAAAGAATTATGATCTTTTGGGAAAACGTTTTGTAGAGTATACCAAGATATTTATCCGATATTGAAACTTGTTGCCGAAAACCCAGTAAAAAAAAAAGAGAGAAAATTTAGACTTGACCTCACTGTGGGCTAAAATAGGATCTTCCTGGTCTCCTATATATATGGTTGCAGATCTTCAGGTCGCACATGAGGGGGGAAAACCCCTTCTAAATTCCATGGCGCTCCTGCTGTATTTTCTTGGCAAGGGTCTCTCTTTTACTCACTAATAATATTACTATTGCAGTATATTAAGACATTCTAGAAAACTGTATATTAATGTTCTATAGACATCTCTAATATATCCGGTGCTGTCTTCTGGTAGCAAATGAGCAACTATATTCCATCCAGAGCAAAGCCACAAGAATTCTACCTGCTGCAGCAGTGTAACTGGCCAAATGCACAAAGGAATCTTTATAAATGGCATGTATCTCAAAAGAAATCCCTCTCCTGGACATAAATTTGGCCTATTGGAAAATATACCCCACGTCAACCTAAACTACTGTCAGAATCCCCAGGAAAAGGATCTACAGTGTTTTTGTAATGCCTGAATTATGCAAACCCAAGGAGAGCACTTTGGAGTCATTAAATACTATGGCCGGCATTCTATAACCTGAACAGCGGGGGCTGGACATCCAGGGTGGACATCCAACCTGTGCTCAGCCCCAGAACTTGATTCTGGTCCCAGCGCTCCCTGCACGTATACAGTGTTTGTGCAGGGAGTACTGGATGGGTGCGGAAGGGGGCAGAACAGAGGTGAAGCAGGAGAGTGGCAAAGTCAGGGCCCTGTACGTCTACTGGGACCCAGCTGTACAACTGGCTTATTCCACCCCAAAGGAGGAATAAGTACCAGATGTCCCCCACAATGTGCGCCACATTCCTCCATAGCACGGGCATCTGGCCATGCTGTGGCCCTGCAGCCATGATCCAGGCCACTGGGGCTTCCAGTGTTAGCCAGATCGCCGTCTGCAGGGGTGGACATGGGCCATGGCATTCCGAGCCGTCAGAAAGATGGCTCGTTGCCATGGTGCCAGAACACCATGGCTCCCATGCTCCAGCCTTGATGTTCTAGCATTGGGACAGGCAGCTCCCCGTACGCCGATCTCATAGGCATACGGGGAGCACTCAAACATCCAAGCCCTGATTCTACCATCATGGCTACATCCGGGCCCTGCAGCGCTAGAATCGGATCCATCTCCCGCACATCCGGTTTTTGCACAGGCAATGCGGCCGGAAGTGCGGGAAACCAGAATGTGCCTCCATGTGCACCTTTAACTTTGAAAAGGATATTGGGGTTTACTGTTTCCCAATGAACTTTTGACTGTTTTACAACTGCTTTAGGAAAAATTACATCATGCAGTTGGATGAATTATAGCTGTTCAACATCTGCAGACCAGAAAAACAGTGACTTCAAGTGCCTGTCTTGGCTTACACAGAGATATGAAACAAAATGCTAGTACTCCTGCAACTAGACCATGCTAACCTATAAATGTCACCTTTAATCTTAATTAAGGAAATATTGCAGGATAACATGAAGTAACGCTCACTGAAGAATATGGGGGTTTAAATTATTTTAAATTCATTAAATTCATGTTATTTGCTAGGCTTTACGGGAGGTTGGGGGGATAATTTGAAAGAAAGTATGCATAAAATTAAAGACAAGGGATTTTTCCTGACAGCTGTGTAGAATTACAGCATTTTGTTGAAGTTTGCAGCTGAAACAACAAACAGCAGTGCACATTGTAGTTTATAGCTTCTTAATATGTCCTATTTGAAATCGAAGGGAATCACTTTTCTAGTTCAGATCAAACATTTAGGGACAATCTCGAAAAAAACATCTTGTTTCTTTCTACAAACACAGAAAATGTTGTAAAGACAACAGAAGCTATATTAGAACGCCGTGGAATAATCCTAACACATTATCAGAAACTAAACAACTTTCGGGTTGATATTTAAATTCCACACTTAGTGCGCCCTTTAAACGCTGGCAGCAGTGTTTAAGAATATACCCAGATATCAGTACCAGCCGATATCTGGATAGTAGTGCTTTATAATACATGTATTCTGACTACCGCCTACACCATCTGGATAAGAGAGATTTTCAGCACTGTTATTAGATAGTCATCCGCGTAAGTTAGGATAGCTGTGTTACTGCCCTGAGTTATGCAGATAGTTATCTAGCAGCACTGAAAATCACCACTATCCAAATGATTTGCCATGCCACCTCTGGGCCACAATGACGCTGTCCGGACAGTGCCAAGGTGACCCATGAAGATTTTCACCAGCATTATCCAGATAATGTCACTGAAAATCAGTGGCTGGTTCCAGCCAGTGCCATTTATGTTGGTAGCAGGTGCTGCGAACCGGATAAATGGTTTTAAATATTGGGCCCTATGAAAATAACTTTGACTCTGGTCCAAGCAATGTATCTGATTCTAAAGACAAGCTTGAATAATACAGAAAAACATCTTGGAAGCATTACATGTACAAATCTTAAAGGAAGAAAGGGTATAATAATGGATAACATCCCTCCTCGTATCCAGCATTTCCCCTCTCTCCCTATCCTCCCTCCGCACATTCTACATCTCCCTTCTCTCTCTATCTATCCCCCCATGTCCAGCATCTCCCCTCACTCTTTCCCTATTCCATAGGCATAGTTTGGGGGGAGGGCATGGAGGGCAGTGCCCATCCAAATGTTGCAGGCACTAATAGTGAACTGGTCCTCCTGCCCCCACTGTCAGTATGACATCCTTACCCTTGGTCCCCCCAAAGTAGGGTTGCCAACTGGCTCCAGATGCGCCCGACAGGCTTGATCCAGTCCTGGGTTTATCCCATTGCATGCAGTGACTTGTAGTTTTCCTTTTCTTGTGGAGTGCAATGCAGAAATCAGAACTACATATACCTGCATGTAATGAAGTAAACCCAGGACTGGATCGAACCTGTCGGGCGCATCTGGAGCCAGTTGGCAACCCTACCCCAAAGTAAGAAGGTAAACTACACTGATGCCCTATTCCCCATGTCCAGCATCTCCTTTCTCTCTCTCTCTCCCTCTCTATTCCCCCCTCATGTCCAGCATCTCCCCTCACTCCCTCCCTATCCCCCCATGTCCAGCATCTGCCCTTTCTTCTCTCTATCACCCATCCAGCATCTCACGCCCTCTATCTCCCTATTCTTCCCGTCCAGCATCTCTCCTCACTCTCTCCCTATCCCCCCAACGTCCAGCTTCTCTATTCTCCCATGTGTCCAGCATCATACCCCTTTCTCTCTCTTTCTTCCCCCTCTCCCCATCCAGCATCTCCCTTCTTATACCCTATCCCCCATATTCAGCATCTCCTCCATATCTCACTGCCTCCTCGTGTCCAGAATCTACTCTCATCCCCCTATGCGCCCACAAATCCATCATTTGCCCTCTATCTCCTTATGCCTCCCATTTTATCATCTCTCTTTCATGTCGCTATGCCCTCCTCCCATTTCTAACATCTTCCGACCACTTTGCTATGCCTCCCTTTGTCCAGCATCACCCTACAACACTTTATGCCCTTTCCAAATGTCCAAGAAAATAAACAAAGAGGAAGCCTCTAAACCACAAACCCCTGTAGATAAATCAAACCCGAAGAAGGGGGGAAAATGACAACTTCCAGGAAGTCATAAAAACCACTGAACATAGCGTGGAGAATAGGATAAGAAGCTTCAGACAGGGGTTGATAGCTGTACACTGCGGAACCTAAGACGCTAAACACAGCACATGAACAAGTCCCTTTAACACTTCATTCTTTGGCTTCTATGGTTCACAGCCCTCTAAGATAGCTACACTTCTGCTGATTAGTCTGTTTGAATGTAATCTGCTTTCTATTTAACCGCCTAAGCATTTGCCGGCGGTTCCTGCATGATTTTGGTCACACTACTGTAAGACTTGTCCTGATGCAGCCCTTTGATGGGTGGGCAAAACTCGAGTTGACATCTTAGTCTTTGGCAGTCCTATTGGCACCTCCAGGGTAGTCTGGAGTCTTTTGGGATATCACCTCAAGATAAGTGTTGATTTTTTGGTTTCTTTAAATGTATTTAAAATAGCAAAAAATACACACCATAGAAGCCGATGAATGACGTGTTAAGGGGACTTGTTCATGTGCTGTGTTTAGCGGCATAGGTTCAGTGGTGTACAGCTATCAATCCCTGTCTGAGGCTTCTTTTCCCATTCTCCACACTATGTTCAGCGGTTTTTATTTATTTATTTGTTACATTTTTCTATACCGCCCCTTCCAGAGATAAGGGGTGGTTTACATATCACTAATATGTTACATAGAACAGTTTTTTTAGAACTATTTACATGGTAACTTGTGAACACTTTGCAAAATTAACATATTTATAACTATGTACATGCTGTTTATAGGCGAATGTTGCCTGTAATGTGGGTTGGGGTATGTGGTTAGTGTGCCTGTGAGTTCGTGGAGGTGTTTTGTACTGTGTTTTGTGTTCCATAGTGTGCGGTGAAGAGGTATGTTTTGAGTGATTTTTTAAACAACTGGAGATCCTTAATTGAGCGGATTGATAGAGGTAGGGAGCTCCAGAAGGTGGGGGCGGTGAATGTGAATGCCCTAGAGCTTGTGGCATGCTTCGTTTTCCAGAATGTTAGGGATTTCAAGGGAATGCAGTGCATTTTCTCTTCTGGTTCTTGTGACTGGGGGGAGGGGGGGGGGTTGGATGAATGTTGAGAGTGTGGATGGAGCTATAATGTTGAGTAGTTTGAAAGTTGTCATGAGTATTTTGAACTTTATTTGACTTGTTATTGGGAGCCAGTGAAGGTCATATAGGATGGGTGTGATGTGGTCAGTCAGTGGGGCTTTGCAGATGATGTGATGTTTTGTGCTCTTTGGAGGATGTGTAGGCTTTTGGCAGTTAGACCCTGTTACAGTAGTCGAAGTGGGGTGTGACAATTGCTTGAATTACTGATCTGTAGTCATTTGCTTCTAGGAATGGCCGTATGTGTTGGATTGTCTTTAACTTGTAGAACATGGTTTTCGCTGTTTGTTTCAAATAGGGGAGCATGCAGAGTTTGATCGAGGGTTATACCGAGATATTTGACCTCATTCTTAATTGGGAGGGAAGTGGAACTCAGGGTGATGTTTTGAGGGAAGGTGTGGTTTGGGTTTTTGTGATATACATGGCTTCCATTTTTTTTGAAATTGATATTGAGGTTGTTCACGCTGAGCCATGATTCGGTTTCCCTAATGCAGTCGGATAGGTTTTTATGACTTCGAAGTTGCCATTTTTTCCCTTTCTTCGGGTTTGATTTATCTACAGGGGTTTTGTGTTTTGGAGGCTTCCTCTTTGTTTATTTTCTCAATCTATTTAGTCAAAGAGGGTGTGGGGGTTTCTTTGGTTAGTAAGCTTTCCAAACAACCAGCATCTCCTCTCCATCTCCTTATGCCTCCCACCCCATGTCCAGGATCATAAGAACATAAGATATGCCATACTGGGTCAGACCAAGGTCCATCAAGCCCAGTATTCTGTTTCCAACAGTGGCCAATCTAGGTCATATGTACCTAGCAGTTTCCCCAAGGGACACAGGTTCCACAATGCTTGTATTGGTTCAAGCATTGATATCCTGGGTCCCTTCTTAATAATGGCTTATGGACCTTTCCTCCAGGAACTTGTCCAAACCTTTTTTAAACCCAGCTACACTAACAGCCTTTACTACATCCTCCGGTAACAAATTCCAGAGTTTGATTACACGTTGAGTGAAAAAATATTTTCTTTTATTAGTCTTAAATAGTTTACCCTGTAGCTTCATTGCATGTCCCCTAGTCTTTCTATATTCTGATAAGGTAAACAATCGATCTACGTTTACCCATTCCACTCCGCTCATTAATTTATAGACTTCTATCATATCTCCCCTCAGCTGTCTCATTTCCAGGTTAAAGAGCCCTAACCTTTTTAGCCTTTCTTCATAGGAGTATCCTTCCATCCCCTTTACCATTTTGGTGGCTCTTCTCTGAACCTTTTCTAATAACTCTATATCCTTTTTAAGATACGGCGACCAGAATTGCACACAATATTCAAGGTGCGGTCTCACCATGGACCGATATAGAGGCATTATAATATCCTTTGTTTTATTTTCCATTCCTTTCCTTATCATACCTAGCATTCTATTTGCTCTCTTGGCCGCCGCTGCACACTGGGCCGAGGGTTTTAACATGGTATCCACAATGACGCCTAAATCTTTTTCCTGGGTGGTGGTTCCTAATGTGGAACCTTGCATCGTGTAACCATAGTTTGGGTTGTTCTTCCCTAGGTGCATAACCTTGCACTTGTCCACATTAAATTTCATCTGCCATTTTGATGCCCAGTCTTCCAATTTATCAAGATCCTCTTGCAATTTTCCACAATCCTCTTGGGTTTTAACAACTTTAAATAGTTTTGTGTCATCTGCAAATTTGATAACCTCACTCGTTATTCCACTTTCCAGGTCATTTATGAATATGTCAAAAAGCAGCGGACCCAGCACAGATCCCTGGGGTACACCACTATTCACCTTTCTCCATTGGGAAAATTGGCCATTTAGCCCTACCCTCTGCTTTCTATCTTTTAACCAGTTCCTGATCCACAATAGTACACTGCCTCCTATCCCATGACTCTTTAGTTTTGCCAAAAGTCTCTCATGAGGGACCTTGTCAAAGGCTTTCTGAAAGTCCAGATACACAATATCAACCGACTCACCTTTGTCCACCTGATTATTCACTCCTTCAAAAAAACATAACAGATTAGTAAGACAAGATCTTCCTTGTCTAAAGCCATGTTGGCTGTCTCTCATTAGTTCATGACTATCTACATGCTGAGTAATTTTATTTTTCCCGGTATTGACGTCAGGCTCACCGGTCTGTAGTTTCCCGGATCACCCCTGGAACCCTTTTTAAAAATTGGTGTTACATTGGCGATCCTCCAATCTTCAGGTATTAGAGATGATTTTAATGATAGTTCACAGATTACTAATAGCAGGTCTGCAATCTCATATTTCAGTTCTTTCAATACCCTTGGATGTATACCATCCGGCCCAGGTGATTTGCTACTCTTCAGCTTATCTAATAGTTGTAATACATCTTCTCGATGTATCGATATTTCTTATGTCTTCCTTCCTTCCTCACCTATGTCACTGCCACCACATCTCCCAACATTTACGGGGGCAATTAAAAAACCAATAAGCCATGGGATCATTAAGACTGCTGCATCCTTTGAAGGCCCTGTTGGTCCCGCTCCCTCTGATGCAAAGTATGTATCAGAGGTGATGGGACTGGTAGGACCTTCAAAGTGTGCAGGAGTAACAAAGATCAATGCTCATTGTTGTTTATTGCTGCCACAGACCTTAGAAGAAGTGGTGGGAGATGCTGCCTGTTGCTACCACTGACAACAATGCAGATCTTGGGAGAATTGGTGACAGCAGTGGCCAAATTAGAAGACCCTGCTTGATGTTGCTACTTGCCTTTTTTCAAAATGACCAGGGAGAAGCGAAGTGGTCACCTGCTGGGATGGTTTGAGGGCATTTTTTGCTGCCCTCACAAATTTTCCACCGGAGGTGACTGCCTTACTCCATCTATTGATAGAGCCAATCCTACCCAGGAGAATTGGAAAGCAAAGTCCATAAACCTATTCTGTTTTAAACTTGTATCCTGTGAATCTTCAATATACACTATTGCCATTTGCAGTCTTGTGCTTTGAAGAAAGTTTTCCCAGTGAATATTTTTATTTTGGAACACCACAGCAGTGTCTGAAGTGTCTCCTTGAACTAGTTAGTCATATACCTGGGGCTCTGAAGTGCAGAATCTCTTCCCCTATCAAAGAATCAACAACAGAGTTAGCATAGTTACTCACCTGTAACAGGTGTTCTCTGGGGACAGCAGGAACCAGTCCTCACATATGGGTGACGTCAGCACCGACAGAGCCCTCGCGGAAGCATCCCCCAGCTTTCAAAGAAAGCCTTTGGGAGATGCCACCACGCATTAGTGGTCCCTTTCCCACCCAAGGGTGCCATCTTGCTCAGTCAGATGACATAGCTAAAAGACAGCAAAAATAAAAGATGGTAAGGAGCAACTCCAAGGGGAGGAGGGAGGGTTGTGAGGACTGATTCCTGCTGTCCCCGGAGAACACCTGTTACAGGTGAGTAACTACGCTTTCTCCGGGAATCAGCAGGAAGGCAGTCCTCACATATGGGACTCCCCAGCTAAAGGCTACCGAAAACCCATAGCAAAAACAGGGCTCCCTCATGGGGAGCCACAAGCAGCTGCAATTGAGTCTGTGCCCACAGACCACAGTAGGACCCCTGTGTCTGATGAAACCAGCACTCCAGTAGCCTGAACACAGAAGGGTCGGAGGGTAGGAGTTGCCTAAACCCCAAAATGATTACAGAGCACAGCCTGGCCGAAAGCACTGTCCCATCGGGACTCTCTTTCCAGGCAGTAATGGGCTGGGAAGGTGTGGACTGAAGACCAGGTAGCGGCCTGGCAGATGTCCACCATCGGGACAGAGCGCAAGTTTGACACTGAGGTCACCATGGCCCTGACACAGTGCACTTTGACACGGCTTTCCAACAGGGGCCTCGCTTGCTCGTAAGCGAGGGTGATACAGTCTGACACCCATGTGGACAGCGTACGCTTGGTCACCACCTCCCCCAACCTACTGGGGTCATAGGAGATGAAAAGCTAAGAAGTTTTGCAGTGTCCCTGAGTGTATTGGATGTAGAAGGACAAAGCCCTCTTACAGTCCAAGGTGTGAAGGACTGTTTCCGCCCGACTAGAATGAATTCTTGGAAAGAAAGTAGGGAGCACCACTTCCTGGTTGAGATGGAAGGGCGACACTACCTTCAGCAGGAATTTGGGGTGCGTGCGAAGCACCACTCTGCTCTTGTAGAACCTGGTGTAAGGCACCTCCGCTACAAAGGCCTGAAGCTTGCTAACTCTGCGAACGGAGGTGAGCGCAACCAGGAAGGAACCTTCCAAGAGAGGTAGCGAAGGTGACAGGTAGCTAGAGGCTCAAAGGTTGGGTGAGTAAGCTGCCCCAACACTACATTGAGGTCCCATTCGGTTGCTAGAGGGCAAACTGGGGGCTTCGATAAAAGCAGGCCTCAAAGGAAATGGGTCACAAAGGGTTGGACCGAGAGGGGATTACCATCCACTAGATGGTGGTGCGCAGCCAGGGCACTAAGGTGCACTCAGACGGAGTTAGACTTGAGCCCAGACTGAGAGAGCTGGAGAAGGTACTGTAATACCAGAGCCACTGGGCAGAAAAGCATAGTTACTCACCTGTAACAGGTGATCTCCGGGAACAGCAGGAATTTAGTCCTCACATATGGGTATCGTCAGTACCGACGGAGCCTGCGCGGGAACGCTCCCCAGCGTCCAATTAGAAAGCTTTTGGGAGCATCCCACAGCGCCTGCGTGCTGCCATCCTGCCTTTCCCAACTGCCTCTCTCCAGTTGAGTTTTAAAGCTGAGACAAAGAGAAAGAGAGGGAAAGGAAAGAGATAGATAGAGAAATACAACTCCTAGGGGAGGTGGGTGGGTTGTGAGGACTAAATTCCTGCTGTTCCCGGAGATCACCTGTTACAGGTGAGTAACTATGCTATCTCCAGGAACAAGCAGGAATGTAGTCATCACATATGGGGACTCCCTAGCTTTAGATGCCAGGGAGAGACCCCAGAAGTTGTGTGTCCCTGAACAGGGCTCCACTTCCCCCCATGGATCTCTGGCATCCTACCAGGGATGGCGGGTAGGAGTTGATTAGGTATGGAATAGGTGTTGGAGAACAGCCTGACCAAACAAGGCATCCCGGCAGGAGTCCTTTTCCAAGCAGTAATGGGCTGTGAAGGTATGAACCGAGGCCCAAGTGGCTGCTCGACAGATGTCGTCGATAGACACAGAGTGCAGATGAGCCATTGAGGCTGCCATGGCTCTCACATTGTGAGCTGTGACATGGCCCTCCAGAGAAAGGTTCTTACTTTGATAGGCAAAGGAAATACACTGAGCAATCCAGTTAGACAGTGTTGTCTTGGAGACTGAAAGTCCCAAATGAGAAGGATCAAAAGCAACAAAGAGTTGAGAGGACTTTCTATGTTGCTGTGTTCTTTGTAAGTAAAAAGCTAAAGCTCTTTTACAGTCCAAGGTATGAAGATTCCTCTCTGCATTTGATGCATGAGGCCTTGGAAAAAACACAGGTAGGCAGATCGCTTGGTTCAGAGGAAAAGGCGAGACCACCTTTGGCATAAAGTGTGGATGAGTCCTAAGGACTACCTTGTCATGATGGAACCTTGTATAAGGTGGATGAGCTACTAGCGCTTGCCACTCACTAATGCGGCGTGCTGATGTGATTGCAATGAGAAAGATAACCTTCTAAGAAAGGAATTTCAAGGAGGTAGTAGCTAAAGGTTCAAAAGGTGGCTTCATGAGCTGCCCAAGAACCAGGTTTAAGTCCCATGCCACCAGTGGTGGCCTAATGGGAGGCTTAGTTAGAAGAAGGCTTCTCATAAATCTTGCTATAAAAGGATGAGAGGAAATAAGCTGTCCATTTAGAGGCTTAAAGGAAGCTGCAATAGGACTCAAATGGACTCTTACTGAATTAGTCTTAAGACATGCATTGGATAAATGAAGGAGATACTCCAGCAATGATTCCAGAGGTATCGCAAGGGGGTTAAGACCCTTTTGCGAACACCATATGGTAAACCTTTTCCACTTGAAAGCATAAGAGTGTCTTGTGGAAGGATTCCTACAAGCAAAAAGAATATCTTTTACTTGCTGAGGGAGATTAAGATCATGGAGATCTAGGCCTTTAGCAACCAAGCCCTGAGACGCAGAGACTGGGGATTGGGATGCCATAACATTCCGTCCTCCTGAGATAGGAGATCTGGTGCAGACCCTAACTCCAGGGAGGGAGCTTGAGAGAGATGTAGAAGCAGAGGGTACCACACTTGCCGTGGCCAATGTGGAGCTATGAGAATCATATGGCCTCTGTCTCTCTGAAGCTTGAACAGGGTTTTGGGAATTAGGGGAATGGGTGGAAAGGCATACAGGAAGTCTTGACCCCAGTAAAGGAGGAAAGCATCCCTGGCCTAAGCCCCCTGAGCCAGAATTCTGGAACAGAACCGGGGAAGTTTGGCATTCCACGGACTTGCAAAGAGGTCTATGTCCGGAGTTCCCCAAAGTTGAAATATCCTGGCCACCTGGTCTGCATGCAGAGACCACTCGTGTGGAAGCAGAACTCGACTGAGTCTGTCTGCCCAAGAGTTTTGAATGCCTGGAAGATACACTGCCAGAAGATGAATCTGATGCTCTCTGGCGAGGGCCCATAGTCGCAAAGCTTCATTGCAAAGTGACAGAGAGCCTGGTTCCCCGCTGCTTGTTCACATAGAACATGGCTACCTGATTGTCCGTATGAATGAGGACTGTCTTGTAGCTGAGCAGGGTGTGGAGCACTCGCAGAGCAAGGAAGATTGCTCTGAGCTCCAAGAGATTGATATGTAGATGACTCTCCTGTGGAGACCAGGTGCCCTGGGTGGAGAGGTCTTGCAGATGAGCTCCCCAACCCATTGGGGAAGCATCTGTTGTGAGAGTTGCTTGGGGTAAGGGTTGTTGAAAAGGGGACCCCCAGCAACAGGTTTTGAGTGGACTTCCACCACTGGAGGGAGAAAATAAGGCGATTTGTGTTTGCTATTTTGTCTGACAGGCATCCTGATGCCTGGGTCCATTGAGTGGATAAAGTCCACTGGGCTGCCCTCATATGGCGGCGAGCATAGGGAACCACATGTACAGTAGATGCCATGTGACCTAGTAGTTGTAACATTTCTCGAGCAGTGAGATAAGGCTTTAGCACTGTTTGAGAAGCTAACTGCACCATGCGAAGGCAGCGGGCCTGAGAGAGATAGGCCCTTGCCTTTCTGGTGTCCAGCAAAGCTCCTATGAACTCTAAAGACTGAGTGGGAGTTAGACTGGATTTTGGGATGTTTATTACAAGACCCAAATACTGAAGGATACGCATTGTGCAGGATAGAGAAGTCCTGGCCTCTGACTCTGTTGGGGCTCGAATGAGCCAGTTGTCTAAGTAGGGGAAGACAAATATCCCTAGAGTGCGGAGAAATGCTGCTACAACAGCCATGCATTTCGTGAACACCCTTGGTGCTGAGGCCAGGCCAAAAGGAAGCACCCTGTATTGGTAGTGCTTTCCTTGAAAAAGAAGCCGAAGGAACCTTCTGTGGGTTGGATTTATGAGGACATGGGTGTACGCATCCTTGAGATCTAGAGAACAAAGCCAATCCTGACTCTGAAGGTATTGCAGCAGAGACCCGAGAAAAATCATTTTGAATTTCTCTTTGACAAGGAATTTGTTCAATTCTCTGAGGTCTGTATCCCCCTGTTTTCTTTGGAATAAGGAAATAAGGGGAGTAGAACCCTGTACCCTACTGATGAATGGGTACTTCTTCTATTGCCCCTTGGGCAAGAAGAATAGTGACCTCCTGCCCTAACAGGTTGATGAGAGAGGTCGGAGAATTGAACTGCCTTACAATTGTGTGAGGGGGCGTGCTTAAAAATGAAGCTTGTACCCCTCCTTTATGATGGAGAGTGTCCAATGCTCTGATGTTATCTGCCCCCATCTGGGGGCAAAGTGACATAACCTTCCTGGAATGGTGGAAGGCTCTGGTCCAATGAAAGCCAGGAAGGCTAAGTTCTCTAGCTGAAAGTCAAAGGCCTTGTGGAGGCTGATACTGCTGTGACGGCTGAGGCTTAGAAGTCTTTGCTTTCTTCTGTTTGGGTGGTTGCTGACTCTTCTTGACAAACTGACCTGCCGAACGTGCCTGCTGAGCATAGGCAGGATAATATCTTTTCTTCTTAGAAAAGAATGGTTTCTTGAAAGATTTCTTTCTAGCAGGATCAGCTGTGGACTTGGATAATCTATCCAAAGTGGAATTTTCAACATCCATCTCATTGGCTTTTTCTTGCCAATCTCTACCAAACAGGTTCTCACCAGTACAAGGGATGTTTCCCAATTTGTCTTGTACCCAGAGCTCCAGATCAGATGCCTGGAGCCAAGCAATTCTACGTGCACCTATGGCAATAGCTGAGGTCCTGCTTATGCACTCAAAGCAGTCAAAGGCTGCACGGTTGGCAAATTTAGAAACATCTTGGGCATGTTTGACCAAAGTGAGAAAATCCTGTCTTCTATCCTCAGGAAGAATAGGACTTAAAGCTTCTAAATCATCTGTGACCTCCTTCAGGAACATTCCCATGTAGAGACTATAGGAACTGATCCTGGCAGAAAGCATGGAAGCTTGGAAGACCCGACGTCCAAAAGCATCCAGGGTTCTGCACTCACGTCCTGGAGGATTAGAGGCATGCCTCTTTGCACTCTTGATCCTTCTCATAGCTGATTCCACTACAATAGAGTGGTGAGGAAGCTGAGTCTTTTGGAACCCAGGACAAGGAGGGACTCAATACATAGTATCCAGTCTGCGAGAATGAGGAGAGGTGGTAAGAGGTGTCTCCCACATCCTTAACATGAGATCATATAAAATCTCATGAATGGGCAAGGTAGCTGCCTCCTTAGGAGTTTTGGGATATTGTAGAATTTCCAACTCCTTGGCCCTTGGCTCTGTTTCAGGGGCCACAGTAATGGACAGACCCTGAGCCACCTCCCTGATAAAATCCTGGAAGGAAATATCCTCTGGAAGAGACATCCTGTGCTTAGGGGAGGAGGGCTCCTCTGGGAGAAGCATTCCTGCATCGACAGAACTGTCAGAATCTTCAGATTCTTCTGAGGACTCGAAGTACCGTCTGTCCGGATGCTCTTGAAGAGCCCGATACCCGTACCAACCGGTCGGTACCGGGGTATCGGTACCGGAGGGCATCGGATGACTGAGTACCGGCAAAGCAGACACCGATGCTGATGTCGATGCTATCGGTACCGGTACCGATACCGATGCCGTGGCTGGTGCCGGTAATGTCCGAATTGTCTGTCGCGGTTCCGAGGGCGTCGATGCCGCAAGGAGAGCCGCCAGACTGCGCTCAATAGCCAGGACTCTCTGGTCTATCAACGCTGCCGATGCCTGGATGTCGGTACCAGAGAAGACCACCGGTACCCCAGAGCATGGCACCAGTAGTTCTGCTGAGGTCGAGGCCTCGAGAACATCCTGGAGCCCCGATAATGCTTTGGAAGCCGAAGCCTCCCACCGGGGCAATTTTGCCGGTGCAGAATCCTCAAGGACAACGCCAGAGGCATCTCGATGCTTAGAAGAAGATCTACCCTTTGAGGACCGGCTGGACTTATGTTTAGTTACCTGAGATCCACGGGAGTAAGAGGAAGCCCTTAAAGACGTCGATGCCACCGAAGCTGCATCAGAGGGAAACAGGGTAGTGAGCTTAGCTGCTCGGTTCTGCCGACCTCTTTTAGACATCATGGCGCAGGACATACAATCCGTGATGGAGTGGTCAGGACCTAAACATTTTAGACACCATTCATGGGTGTCGGTGACGGTAATGGCACCGCCACACTTGGTGCACTTTTTGAAACCTGAGGCAGGTTTCTCCATTGTAAGAAAAAGTTTTTGGGCCTAAGGCACAAAAAGGCGCGTGCACCTGAAGAAAAATAGGAAAGAATGTAGAATTTTTTTTTTTTTTTTTTAAAGACAGAAAATAAGAAAAAACCGGCTGTACCGGTAAAGCATTGAGGAAGGCAGATGCGACCACAAAAAAGAAAGAAAGAAAGAAGAATTCTTCTGCGGTGAAAGGAACCACGACCTGCTGGCTCCGCGGAAAAAGAAGAACTGGAGAGAGGCAGTTGGGAAAGGCGGGAAGGCAGCACGCAGCCACTGTGGGATGCTCCCAAAAGCTTTCTAATTGGATGCTGGGAAGCGTTCCCGCGCAGGCTCCGTCGGTACCGACGATACCCATATGTGATGATTACATTCCTGCTTGTTCTTGGAGATAAGGGATCAGCCTCGTGTTCGGCACACTAAACAGAGAACCTGTGCCATTTGAAGGCGTAAGTCTTCCTAGTAGAGGCCTTGCAAGAGGCCAGCAGAATCTTCTCCACCTCAACTGGAAGGATGAAAGGGGCCAGAGTCACCCTCTCAGCAGCCATGCTGTCAGTGACAGGGACCCTAGGTTGGGGTGCAGAAGAGAGCCCACCTCCTGAGATAGGAGTCCCGGGGCGGTCCCCAAGGAGATGGGGGCCTCCACCGTCAACTGCAGAAGCAGCGGGAACCACGGTTGCCTGGGCCACTGAGAAGCTATCAGGATGAGTGAGGTCCTGTCGTGGAGGATCCTGAACAAGGTCTTGGCAATTAGCAGCGTCGGAGGGAAGGTGTACATGAGGCCTTCCGAACATGAAACCAGGAACACATCTTCTGCCACCCTCAAGGGGTGAGCCTGCCAGGAGCAGAAGCGGGGCAACTGAAAGTTGTCTGGGCTGGTGAACAGGTCCATCACAGTTTCTCCCCAGAGCCGGAAAATCCAGCCGGCTACTCTGGGGTCCAGCTGCCATCCGTGTGGCTGGAGGACTCTGCTGAGTGTCGGCCAGCAGGTTGTCCTGTCCTGGCAGGTACACTGCCTGTAGGAGGATACCCTGATGGATTGCGTACAAGCAGAGGGCCAGTGCCTCCTGACAAAGGGAACGAGACCCCGTATCCCCCTGTTTGTTCACGTAGAACATCGCCACCTGGTTGTCCATCTGGACCAGCACCAGCTGGTGATGCAGGTGGTGACAGAAGACCTTCAGGGCTAGGTGCATGGCTCGGAGCTCCAGGAGGTTGATCTCCTGGGTGCTCTCATCCAGTGACCAGCTGCTCTGCGTGTGAAGATCTCTGCAGTGGACTCCCCAGCATATCAGGGAGGCGTCCATGGTGAGGATCCTCGAGGGGCTTGGGGCCTGAAAAGGCATACCTGCCTCAAGATGCTGAGGGAGTCTGCCAATTGGTGGGTCACAGAAACTCTGTCCCGGAGGCGGCCTGTGGCCTGAGACCACTGGTCCCGGAGACACCACTGCACCGCCCTCATGTGGAGGCAAGCATTTGAGGAGACATGGACTGTGGAGGCCATGTGCCCGAGGAGATGCAGGAGAAGCCGGGCAGGCACCGAGGAACGGTACTGCATGTCCCGAGCTAGAGACCTGAGACGATCGGCTCGGTCCCTAGGCAGGAAAGCCTTCGACTGAGGAGTGTCGATCTTTGCCCCAATGAACCCCAGACACAGTGTCGGGATGAGGTGAGACTTGGGGTAGTTTATGACAAAGCCCAGGTGTTGTAGAACCTGTATGGTGCATTTGGTGGCCTGCTGTACCTCTGAGGTTGTGGTTCCCTTTATGAGCAAGTCATTCAGGTAGGGAAAGACGAAGACCCCCTGGAGCCGGGGGAAGATGGCCACGACTGCCAGGCATTTTGTGAAGACTCTTGAGGCAGAGGCTAGACCAAAGGGGAGCACCCTGTATTGAAAGTGCCTGCCCCCCACTATGAACTGCAGGTACTATCTGTGGTTGGGATGGATGAGGATGTGGGTATAAGCATCCTTGAGGTCTAAAGAGCATAGACAGTCTCCCTGCTGGAGTTATGACAGCAAGGTTCCAAGAGAGAGCATCTTGAACTTCTCCCTCACCAGCAGTTTGTTGAGGTTGCTCAGGTCAAGGATGGCCCTTAGGCCCTCTGTCCTCTTTGGAATGAGGAAGTACCTGCAGTAGAACCCCTTGCCCTTGAGGTGGTGGGGCACCGGTTCCACCGCTTTGTCCTCAAGAAAACCTGCCAACTCCTTCAGAAGAAAGTCCTGGTGGAGGGGAGACCTGAGGGGCTCTCCCACGAAATAAGGGTGAGGTGTTTGGGTCAGGTGGAGGATGTAACTCTCCCTGACTACCCTTAGTGCCCAGGAATCGGTGGTGATGGTCACTCACCTCTGGGCATAGAGGGCCAGATGCACCCCTGTAAGCTGCTGATCTCCTTGGGGTAGAGAGGCTAGGCTCAAGGAGTCAAAAGCTCACCCCTGGCTGGACCGGAGCCGGTGCCTGAGGTTTTGAAGCCTTCTGCTTACGTGGGCCATACCCATGTCCCTTGGCCTGCTGGCCCTGTTGGGGAGCTGGGGAAGCCTGATAAGATGGTTAGTTTCTGTAGGCAGCTCCCTTCCTCGGGTAGAAGGGCTTTTTTACCCGTCAGGGAGGGGCAGTGGTCTTTTTAGAGAGCCTGGTCCTCATCATGAACTCAGTCTCCAGCTCGGCAACCTTGTCGGTCATGGGTTTTCCAAAGAGGTTTTCTCTGTGGCAGGGGACATCAACCAATTTGTCCTGAACCCACTGCTCGAGGTCGGACGACTGTAGCCAAGCTTGGCAACGTGCACCGATGCCAGCCGCCGCTACTCGAGCCGCCGACTCAAACCCATCATAGGCTACCCGAGACATTAATTTGGAGCATTCACGGACTGCTTTGGCCAGGTTCTTGAACTGCTGCAAAGGTTCCTTGGAGAGACCAGCCGAGAACCCAGTGAGTTCCTTCGCCAGGTCTCTCAGATACATGCCCATATACAGATGGTAGGCCTGGATGCAGCAGATGAGCATTGAGCCCTGGTAGCACTTTCTGCTGAAGGCATCCAAGGTGCGGGCCTCCCTGCCTGGGGGCACTGAGGAGTGCATCTTCTGAATTTTCAGTCGATGCATGGCCAACTCCACCACCATGGAGTTATGTGGCAGCTGTGACTTCTGGAAGTCCGGGCTCCATCAGACTCGATACATCGAGTTGAGCCATTTGCTCACCACTGGCACTGAAGCCAGTGTCTCCCATATTCGGAGCATGAGCCATTCCAGGATGGGAGAGATAGGTACCATGAGCGATTCCCACAGAGGGGCCTTATACTGGAGGGTTTCCAACTTATCCGCCCGAGGGTCCTTCTCCGACTCGGTCGGGAATGCTAGGGTCTTAGACATGTCCTTGATAAAGTCCAGGAAGCCCATGTCCTTGGACAGGGACCACCGTCGAGGCTCCAAGACGGGAGAGTCAGAAGGAATTTTGTGGCGGTGACAGGTATTGGGAGACTCCTCGTCCTCCGTCTCCCACTTGGAGTAGTCCGTCAAGGACTCATAGGAGGGCTGCTCCACGGGCCTCAAGGTTCCCAATGCCCTGCAAACTTGCTGTGGATGGCCGCGGTCCCATCGAGTGGGACTCAGAATGCTACCTCAGCCAAGGATCGACACGAGGTCAAAGTACCTCAAAGATTGGCTCAGCCTCCAGGGACGTCTTGGACGTCAAGGGCCCGGTGATCAGGGTGGATGAACCAGATGTGCTGGACAACAGTGTCTGCTGTTGGTTCATGAAGGCAGGTAAACTGCGCTCCAGGGCCACCACTCTGGACACCAAGGGACTCGGGCCCGACGCAGGCTCCCCCAAAGGGGAATCCTTGATGAGGATGGTGTCTGGGGATGGAGACCGGTCCGCGTTTGGATCCTTCCAGTGGACCTTAGCAGGCCGCTCCTTCTCCAACACCTCAGATGAGCATCTCAGACTGCGGGACCAGGCCTGGGGGGACCCCAGCCAGTCAGAACCATCCAGGGATGCTGCCTTCGAGGATTTCTTCTTCTTCCTGGGTTACCTCAAGGGAGACCCCCCCTTTCTGAGGACCCACGATGAGGCTCGGGCTCAGAGGGTTCCGCCTGAGATGTCAGGGCCTCAGACGAGGCCCTGGCCTTCAGAGGCATCGGGGACTCAAGGAAAAATGTATCATGCTGCTGCTGGCGGCTCTTGAGGGCCTTGCTGGACATCATCTTGCAGAGACCGCAGGCTGCCGGGTCGTGGTCTGGCCAAAGGCAGCGGAGACAGCAGTCATGTGTGTTGGTCAAAGACATAATTTTCGAGCACCGATCACACTTCTTAAAGCCACTGGTAGCCATGGGGGAAAAATTTATCCCTGCAAGGTCGAAGACTCTCTGGACTGCCAGTGGGAGAAAAAAGGCATGAAGATGCCAGAGAAGAAAAGAAAGAAAAACTAAGGAAAAATAAACCGAACCCAATGCCGAGGTACCGAGGTCAGTAGGCAGGAAGAGTACTGAGGCGAGTGTGAAACTCGGAGAGAGAAAAAAAAACAACTTTTTCCAGGGACAAGCCAGATGTCTGAAGAACTCCGCGGAAAAATGGAGACTGAGCAAGATGGCACCCTTGGGCAGGAAGGGAGCCATGCATACGTGGCGGCATCTCCCAAAGGCTTTCTTTGAAAGCTGGGGGGATGCTTCCGCGAGGGCTCCGTCGGTGCCGACATCACCCATATGTGAGGACTGACTTCCTGCTTGTTCCCGGAGAATATAGTATAAGAGTTATACTGGGAAGAAGGCTACACACATTACTTAAAAACACAATGAGGTTAGATCTTTTCCCTGAATGGAAAAGATTAGTCACAATACAGCATTTAGGAATTCCATAATCACTAAGACATTGCTTTCAACTATATATGTAATTTTTTCTTGCTGCTGAAGAGGGATACAAGGTAGTTTCCTAGCTTTGCACAAAAATCCCTTTTAAGTACTTTCACTTCTCACTGAGTACCAATCAGTCAAATTATTCATTACAAAAATGTCTTGGGTCTTTTTCTTGAATTAATGTTTCACAGATGATTTTATTTATTTACATTCTCTTATATACTGTGCTATTCTGCATCAGTGTGGTTTACATTGAACAAACTGAAATTACATTGAACAGGGCATTATAACTTTGAGATAACTATTTTACAGGGAACATGGGCTATGGAGGGTTAAGTGGCTTTCCCAAGACCACAAGGAGCACCTGTGGGACTAGAAACCCCCGTCCTTCCAGCCCAAGGTTGCTGTCCTCTAGTGGGATTTGAACCCCTGACCTTCTGGCCTGAAGTACCTTGCCCCAACCACTAGGCCACTCCTCCACTCCATCAAATTGTTTCAAGACAGCAGTGAAATGAGCTTATAAGTGGAGAATGTGGGCAGCTATGATGTGCAGGAAATAAATAAACAAAGCACTATAGTTCCCTGAAGAACCCAGAGGGAGAAACGCGAGGGTGCCAAAAGTTATAGCGTTGGGGCTGCCGAGAAGAATTGTTAAATATACGTTTGAAGATAAGTGCAAATATTATATTTAGAATAAAATACATGGGTCATTGATGTGAACAGGCACAAGACTGGGGGAGATATAGTACCCAGAAGTATGGTGCCTTTGTTTATCTGAGACCTGTGGAAGACAATTTAGGAAAATTGAACGATACTGTTTTTATGAATGAAAGGTATTTTAAATTATTCATCACGACTAATTCAATTTTGGCATTTGTATTTTTCTGTTTCATCTGTCTGGTATAGGTAAATATCAAAATAAACTATGATTGCTTACCTTTAATAGGGGTTCTCCACACACAGCAGACTTAGCAGACACATAATGGAGTGATGTCATCTAACAACACTGATTTGGGGTCTTTTAGAGCTCAGTAAAACTTTCCAGTACAGCAAAACACTTTTTTTTTTGTTGGGGAGAGCAAACAAACCAACTTTCTCCTCACTACCAAGCTCCCTGGTTGCTGATGCTGTATGAGGCAAAATGTTGGTTCAGACACGGTCCTAATGGCCCACCCTCTTCCACTGCCAATAGAGAGACTATCCACACAGTCTTGACTCCACAAGTCCCTTCAGTCTATTATAAAATTTAGGAGTCAACTCTCTGGGATGGTAGATGGGTATGTATGTCTCATTTATCCTGCTGTCTATGGAGAACCCTATTGCAGGCAAACAACCATGTTTTCTTCTGGATGAAATCAGTCACACAATCCATAGCTGAGTACTTGGTGCAGATGAGCAGAGTGCATAGGCTGTATGATCTTTATCTGATATCATTTTCTGTTCCTAGGTTTCTACACTGAAGACTATGTCAGAGATTTGGGATAACTTAGCAACTTAGTACAGCAGTTAGAGGAAGGCCACCGTTTAACTGAAAAGACTTTGTATACTGACTGACCATCAGTACTTTCTTGGATATGTTTTTTGTCACTTCTCTGGGGCCAAGAAACAACTCGCTTTCCTGTCATAGACCATATCTTTAGTAGTTGGCAACAGAGATCAGTATTATGCCCCAGCAGCGTAGTAACTTGGGAAGCATTCAAGGTCATCTTGACAAGATCAGACAGCATACCTATTCCTGCCCACCAACCAGCAGGCCTGGTAAACAAGTCTTCTGAATTGCAAAAGACATTATGAGTCTTTATTGTTCATGGCTGGCACCAGAGTTCCAGGAAAAGTTGATCTTCCTTATGTATTGGCAGACAGAAAAAATAAAGTACCTGTCCTGGCCATGTTTTTTGAGCATGGGGCAGGTTCGGGGTGTATTGGTGTCACAGAAAGCCAGTAGGAACATGTTTCCTGGCTCTCTGGATCTCCTGTGGCATTGGGAAGGCTGCTAGGGACGTGGCCAAGGCAATCACGGGCCTCCCCGCGATCGTGATGATGCATGCAGGGTCCCAGAAATGGCTCCAAGGGCATCGAGCAATGCAGGGAGGTGAGCCTGAGGCTCCCTGTATTGCCCTGGAGACAGCTGCAGCTGAATTTAAAAATGTTAAGCTGCCAGCCTGAATTCAAAAGTGCCCATGCATGCATGGTAAAACTCGGGGTAAGGGAGGTGGGCCAGAAGAGAAGAGAAGAAGCCGGAGAAAGCATGAGGAAGATTTTAAAAGCATAAAATAAAATAAAAAAAGCTTGAAAATGCTCATTTCTGACCAGATCAGGTCAGCGGGGCATATTATAGTAACACAGCAACATAGTAACATAAGACCCAATTCCAACATGGACATGTCAGCCCTCTGCGCCCGGTCGGAAACAGACACACAGAGGGAGCTGCGATTCTGATCCCGCGGGACACGTCTAGCCCCACGGGATCAGAATCACGACCAGGCCTTTACATGCAGGCTGGGACCCCGATTCAGTCCAGCCTACATGTACAAGCCTTGCCTGGATAGCTGTCAGGGCTGTTCAATGGAGCATGGCACCGTGGCTCCACTGAAAAACTGCAATCCCCGACCGCCAGCTCTAAAGGTGCTTTCCCCACAGCCCGACCCCCAATCTGGCCTCCTAAGGCCAGGGTCGGGCTGCGGGGAATGTCCTCTGCCCACCCCTGCCCTTTACACGCCCCGGGCCCACCATCCCCCGCTGACTAGGGGAACTTATTCCACCTCTGAGGTGGAATACGTTCCCCCGTTCAAGCTGCCAGCCCCAGATGTACAAGGCCAACATTGGAATTGGCCCTGTACATCCAGGGTTGACAATCATCAACGACCGCCCACTGCCCGCCCTAACACCATCCCCTATCCGCCCCTTTCCCACCGCCATCTACCTTCCCCGTACAATGCACGGGGAAGGTAGATGGGATCGGGAAAGGGCCCGAACAGCGGGGATGGACATCCCAATGGGACATCTATCCCCGTTATTCGTGCCTCGGAATGACCCTAATGTATATAATGGCAGATCAAGACCAGTTTGGTCCATCTAGTTTGCCCAGTAAACCCTCAGGTCGGTTTTAAAGCAAAAGAGACCAAAATGAATAAAAAGTAAAACTAAGTGTCTGCAACAATAAAAGCAACTAAAAAGTGCCAAAAGGTGTTAAAATAAGGGAAATAAATATATGATACAGGAAAGAACATGTAAATAAAAGTTAAATGCAAGTATGTGCATATATATGCAAGTGTTTATATATTGTGTGCTGGATTATGGTGTCCACGTGCAGGCAAGCAGCTGAGACTGAAAGCGCTCATAAAAGACTAAAACCTATGATGTAATTTAAATAAATAATATTGATTCTAAGCAAATTTTAAATAAAATCACTCATAAGATTACTTTTATGTGTGCAAAGGTCTGTTAGGGGTTTTAAAACTCCAACAGTGCTGTGTGAATTGGAATAAAGCTAGTAAATAGGGGACTATTTTCAAACAGAGCTCGATGGAAGAACACTTTTACAGTGCAGATATAATACTGGTGCAGGAACTTTAGCTAGAGATTGAGAAAGAAGATTCTGATGGGGTAAAGTGTTCCAGAGTATGTCTGTGTGGAGGAGCTGGGAAAGGATTTATTTGGTATCAGAACTGTATGTAATTGAGAATTATTTAAAGGAGAAATGTGGAAGAAGCTTACATGAAAGCTGAAGAGGAAATTTGAAGTTAAATGTGAGAACTTTTTTTCCTTGGTGATAGGAATCAGGCTGAAGAAGTTCTGTAACTCATTCAAGCTGTTTTGAAACCAAGCTGAATGAGAAATTGAACTGATTTATTGGAGAGTGAGCTTAATTTGAGCACTGTTCTAATTAAAAGTTCTGCAGTGTGTGAGATGTACTTTCAAGAGCACTGAAGTCCTTCAAGTACTGAAGAAGTAGTAGGGCTGAAGGTGTAAAACTCCCAGTGAAAGAAATCTTGAAATTGAGCTGTTTTAAAACTGAGAACTTCTGACAGGACTTGTTTAATCCTGATACAACCTAACTGTTTCAGTGAGAAAAAGTGCATATGTGAGAGAGAAGGATTGAGTGTGTATAAAGAAAAAAACAGTGCCTTATTTAAAAAACTAAATTTATTGGCAATTGGTAAATTCAGAACTGATTGGCAGTTGTAAAAGACTGGCTCTGACATACAATAAGGAAAAATAACTGGTTTTGGCACACAGAATTCTGTGGAAGGGAAAGATAAAAAAAGATAGGAACACTTTTCTAGTCTGCACACATTAGCTAGGGAGATCGTTTCTTTTATTGATTTTTAAAGATAGATAGTAGGTATAGCACAGTTACTTACCTGTAACAGGTGATCTCTGGGAACAGCAGGAATTAGTCCTCACATATGGGTACGTCGGAACCGACAGAGCCTGCGCGGGAAAGCTCCTCAGCTTCCCAGAAAGGAAGCTTTTGGGGCCTCCCACTGCACATGCGCGCTGCCTTCCCGCCTTCCTGACCAGCTCTCCTCAGTTCGAGTTTATAGCTGAGACAATAGAGAGAGGAAAGGAAGATAGATAGAAGATACAACTCCTAGGGGAGATGGGTGGGTTGTGAGGACTAATTCCTGCTGTTCCCAGAGATCACCTGTTACAGGTAAGTAACTGTGCTATCTCCAGGAACAAGCAGGAATAAGTCCTCACATATGGGGACTCCCTAGCTAAGATGCCTGGGAGATCCCCTTCCAAGGGTTCGCCATCTTCGTATGGATCTCAGGCATCCATCCTGGGAAGGTGGGCAGGAGTTGTTCAAGTATGGAACAGGTGTTTGAGGACAGCCTGACCAAACAAGGCATCCCGGCAGGAGTCCTTGTCCAAACAGTAATGGGCTGTGAAAGTATGAACCGAGGCCCAGGTGGCGGCTCGACAGATCTGATCTATGGATACAGAGTGAAGATGAGCCATAGAAGTGGCCATGGCTCTCACATTGTGAGCTGTGACATGGCCTTCCAGAGAAATGTTTTTACTCTGGTAAGCAAAGGAAATACACTGAGCAATCCAATTGGAAAGTGTACGTTTGGAGACTGGAAGTCCCAAATGAGAAGGATCAAAAGCCACAAAAAGTTGGGAAGACTTTCGATGTGGCTGAGTCCTGTTGAGGTAAAAGGCAAGAGCTCTTTTACAATCTAGAGTATGAAGGTTCCTCTCTGCACTGGATGCATGAGGAGCCGGGAAAAAGACAGGTAGATATACCTCTTGATTAAGATGAAAAGGCGAGACCACTTTGGGCATAAAGTGGGGATTCGTCCTAAGGACCACCTTATCATGATGAAACCTAGTATAAGGTGGATGAGCCACTAAGGCCTGTAGTTCACTGATGCGGCGAGCCGAAGTGACTGTAATAAGGAAAAGGACCTTCCAGGAAAGAAATTTCAAGGAGGTAGAAACCAATGGTTCAAAAGGTGGCTTCATAAGCTGACCTAGAACTAGGTTCAAATCCCATGCTACCGGAGGAGGTCGGATGGGAGGCTTAGTTAGAGTCAGGCCTCTCATGAACCTTGCAATAAGAGGATGAGAGGAGACAGGTTGTCCATTTAGAGGTTTTAAGGATGCTGCAATAGCGCTCAAATGGACTCTCACTGAATTCGTCTTAAGGCCTGCATTGGAAAGATGCAGGAGATAGTCTAGTAGAGAATTCAAAGGAAGTGCTAGAGGGTCAAGACCCTGTTGAGCACACCAAATGGAAAAGCGTTTCCATTTGAAAGCATAGGAACGCCTCGTGGAGGGTTTCCTAGAGGCATGAAGATATCTTTCACTGGTTGAGAAAGATTGAAGTCATGAAGGCTTAGGCCTTCAGTAACCAAGCTCTGAGGTGTAGGGACTTGGGGTTTGGGTGCCACAAAGTCCCCTCCTCCTGAGACAGAAGGTCTGGCGCAGTTCCCAGGTCCAGGGAGGGTACCTGGGAGAGATGCAGAAGTAGAGGGAACCACACTTGGCGTGGCCAGCGTGGCGCTATGAGGATCATCGACCCGTGATCCCTCTGGAGTTTGAACAGAGTTTTGGGAATCAAAGGAATGGGTGGAAAGGCATATAGGAATTCCTGACCCCAATGCAGGAGAAAGGCGTCGCTGGCCTGAGCTCCCTGACACGGAGTCCTGGAACAGAACCGGGGAAGTTTGGCATTCCACGGACTTGCAAAGAGGTCTATGTCCGGGGTTCCCCATTCCTGAAAGATTTTGCGTATCTGGTGCAGATGTAGGGACCATTCATGTGGAAGCAGAACTCGACTGAGTCTGTCTGCCCGAGAGTTTTGAACCCCTGGAAGATACACTGCCAGAAGATGAATTTGATGCTCTCTGGCGAAGGCCCATAATCTGAGAGCTTCGTTGCAAAGCGACAGAGAGCCTGTCCCTCCTTGTTTGTTTACGTAGAACATGGCCACCTGATTGTCTGTATGAACTAGGACGGTCAGGTTGACAAGGAGGGTATGGAAGACTTTGAGGGCAAGGAAGATTGCTCGCAGTTCCAGGAGGTTGATGTGAAGGGTGGTCTCCTGTGGAGACCAAGTACCCTGAGTGGAGAGGTGTTGAAGATGGGCTCCCCACCCTGTTTGGGAGGCATCTGTTGTGAGGGTTGCTTGGGGCAACAAAGGTTGGAAGAGGGTCCCCAACGACAGATTCTTGGTGGATATCCACCATTGGAGGGACCAAAACAGACGTTTTGAGGTGAGTATTTGGTCGGAGAGCGCTCCTGATGCTTGAGTCCAATGGGTGGCCAAGGTCCATGGAGCTGCTCTCATATGAAGATGAGCGTAGGGCACCACGTGTACCGTGGAGGCCATGTGGCCCAGAAGTCGCAGCATTTCCCTGGCTGTCAAGTGAGTGCTGGACTGAGCTTGAACATAAGAACATAAGAACATAAGATATGCCATACTGGGTCAGACCAAGGTCCATCAAGCCCAGTATTCTGTTTCCAACAGTGGCCAATCTAGGTCATACGTACCTAGCAGTTTCCCCAAGGGACACAGGTTCCACAATGCTTGTATTGGTTCAAGCATTGATATCCTGGGTCCCTTCTTAATAATGGTTTATGGACCTTTCCTCCAGGAACTTGTCCAAACCTTTTTTAAACCCAGCTACACTAACAGCCTTTACTACATCCTCCGGTAACAAATTCCAGAGTTTGATTACACGTTGAGTGAAAAAATATTTTCTTTTATTAGTCTTAAATAGTTTACCCTGTAGCTTCATTGCATGTCCCCTAGTCTTTCTATATTCTGATAAGGTAAACAATCGATCTACGTTTACCCGTTCCACTCCGTTCATTAATTTATAGACTTCTATCATATCTCCCCTCAGCCGTCTCTTTTCCAGGTTAAAGAGCCCCAACCTTTTTAGCCTTTCTTCATAGGAGTAGCCTTCCATCCCCTTTACCATTTTGGTGGCTCTTCTCTGAACCTTTTCTAAAATTGCTATATCCTTTTTAAGATATGGCGACCAGAATTGCACACAATATTCAAGGTGCGGTCTCACCATGGAACGATATAGAGGCATTATAATATCTTTTGTTTTATTTTCCATTCCTTTCCTTATCATACCTAGCATTCTATTTGCTCTCTTGGCCGCCGCTGCACACTGGGCCGAGGGTTTTAACATGGTATCCACAAGGACGCCTAAATCTTTTTCTTGGGTGGTGGTTCCTAATGTGGAACCTTGCATCGTGTAACCATAGTTTGGGTTGTTCTTCCCTAGGTGCATAACCTTGCACTTCTCCACATTAAATTTCATCTGCCATTTTGATGCCCAGTCTTCCAATTTATCAAGATCCTCTTGCAATTTTCCACAATCCTCCTGGGTTTTAACAACTTTAAATAGTTTTGTGTCATCAGCAAATTTGATAACCTCACTCGTTATTCCACTTTCCAGGTCATTTATGAATATGTCAAAAAGCAGCGGACCCAGCACAGATCCCTGGGGTACACCACTATTCACCTTTCTCCATTGGGAAAATTGGCCATTTAGCCCTACCCTCTGCTTTCTATCTTTTAACCAGTTCCTGATCCACAGTAGTGCACTGCCTCCTATCCCATGACTCTTTAGTTTTGCCAAAAGTCTCTCATGAGGGACCTTGTCAAAGGCTTTCTGAAAGTCCAGATACACAATATCAACCGACTCACCTTTGTCCACCTGTTTATTCACTCCTTCAAAAAAACATAACAGATTAGTAAGACAAGATCTTCCTTGTCTAAAGCCATGTTGGCTGTCTCCCATTAGGTCATGGCTATCTATATGCTGAGTAATTTTATTCTTTATGATGGTTTCTACCATTTTTCCCGGTACTGATGTCAGGCTCACCGGTCTGTAGTTTCCCGGATCACCCCTCGAACCCTTTTTAAAAATTGGTGTTACATTGGCGATCCTCCAATCCTCAGGTATTAGAGATGATTTTAATGATAGTTCACAGATTACTGATAGCAGGTCTGCAATCTCAAATTTCAGTTCTTTCAACACCCTTGGATGTATACCATCCGGCCCAGGTGATTTGCTACTCTTCAGTTTATCTAATAGTTGTAAGACATCTTCCCGATGTATCGATATTTCCTTCAATTCTTCCACACCTTTAAATACCACTTCAGTCGTGGGTAACATCCCTACATCTTCCTCAGTAAAGACCGAAGCAAAGAATTCATTCAGTCTCTCCGCTATCGCCTTGTCACCTCTTAGTGCTCCTTTAACCCCTTTATCATCTAATGGACCAACTGACTCTCTCACGGGTTTTTTGCTACGAATGTACTTGAAAAGGTCTTTATTTCGCGTTTTTGCTTCCGCAGCAAGCTTCTTCTCAAATTCTCTCTTTGCCTGCCTTATCAATGCCTTGCATTTGACTTGCCAGTGCTTGTGCTGTTTCCAGGTTTCATCATTTGGCTCTTTTTTCCATTTCTTGAAAGATGCTTTTTGGCAACAACAGCCTCTCTGACCTCAGCTTTAAACCATGCTGGCAATTTTTTGGACTTCCTTCCACTTTTCTTAAAGCGTGGAATACAGCTGGTCTGGGCTTCCAAGATAGTATTTTTCAACAACACCCAAGCTTGATGTACGTCTTTAACCTTTGCAACTGCTCCTTTTAGTTTTTTCTTAACTGTTTTCCTCATTCTATCATAGTCTCCCTTTCGAAAGTTAAAGGGTAGTACTGTGGATTTCCTTACTATCCCTCCTCCACTAATTAAATCAAAGGCGATCATGCTATGATCACTATTGCCAAGTGGCCCCAACACCCTTATCTCTTGCACTACATCTGGTGTTCCACTAAGGACTAGGTCCAATATTGCCTCCCCTCTGGTCGGTTCATGAACCAGCTGCTCCAAGAAGCAGTCATTTATTTCATCTAAGAACTTTATCTCCCTAGCATGTCCTGTTGTGACACTGACCCAGTCGATGCCGGGGTAATTGAAATCACCCATTATTATTACTGCACTGTAACTTTTGCTAGCTTCCTTGATTTCTTTGAGCATTTCATCATCCATTTGTTCATTCTGGCCAGGCGGACGATAGTACACCCCCACTGCCATCGCCTTCCCCTTTTTACATGGAATTTCAATCCATAGAGATTCTACAGCAAATTTTGTTTCTTGCAAAACTTTAATCCTTTCTGACTCAATGCCCTCTCTAACATAGAGCGCAACCCCTCCACCAATTTGATCAGCTCTATCATTTCGATATAGTTTGTACCCAGGTATCACAGTGTCCCACTGGTTGTCCTCCTTCCACCATGTCTCTGATATTCCAATCATATCTAACCTCTCGTTTAGTGCTATATATTCTAACTCTCCCATCTTGTTTTGTAGACTTCTAGCATTTGCATACAAGCATTTTAGAGACTGTATTTTATTCATATTAATTTGGCTATTGGTAGACATGGGTAATTTGGGATCTTTAAGTTCTGTCTGCTCCATACTCGAGGGCATTTGGGCTACTTTACTCTTTTTTGGAACCTCTCTGCTTTTTGTAGTATCCTTCAAGGATACATTCTTCCGAACCATGCGCTCTTGGGCGACTGTCGGCTTTCCCCTATTATCTAGTTTAAAAGCTGCTCTATCTCCTTTTTAAAGGTTAATGCCAGCAGCCTGGTTCCATCCCAAGCACACCAGACGTTGGCTCCGGACCTGAGGAAGGTAGGCCCTTGCAGTGGTGGTGTCCAACTGGGCCCCTATGAATTCCAGAGACTGAGTAGGGATGAGTTGAGACTTGGGAAGGTTTACCACCAGTCCCAGATACTGCAGAATGTGTCTCGTGCGGTCCAGGGAAATCTGGGCCTCTGACTGAGATGGAGCTCGGATGAGCCAGTCGTCCAGATATGGGAATACAAAAATTCCCAGACCTCTTAGAAATGCGGCTACAACTGCCATGCATTTGGTGAACACTCTTGGAGCAGAGGCTAGACCGAAGGGAAGTACTCTGTACTGGAAATGTTTTCCCTGGAACAGAAATCGTAGATATTTTCTGTGGGATGGGTGGATGAGTATATGTGTGTACGCATCCTTGAGATCTAGAGAACAAAGCCAATCCTGACTCTGAAGGTATGGAAGGAGAATGCCCAGAGAAAGCATTTTGAATTTCTCCTTGTATAGAAATTTGTTCAATTCTCTCAGATCTAGGATAGGTCTGAATCCCCCTGTCTTCTTTGGTATGAGAAAATAAGGGGAGTAGAAACCTGTCCCTTGTTGAAGAAGAGGAACCTCTTCTATTGCCCTTTGGGCAAGGAGGGAAGAGACTTCCTGACCCAACAGGGCCAGGAGAGATGGGGGAGAACTGAAGTGCCTCACCATGGTATGTGGAGGAAGGTTGGAAAAATGAAGTTTGTAGCCCTCTCTGATGATAGAGAGGGTCCAGTGCTCTGATGTAATTTGCTCCCATCTGGGAGCAAAGTGAGCTAACCTTCCGGGAATGGTGAGGGGCTCTGGTTGTTCTAGAGCCAGAAAGGTTAAGTTCTCTAGGGGCAAGTCAAAACCCCTGAGGGGGTTGAGCCTGCTGAGGAGTGGCAGACGCTGCAGGCTTTGACCTTGCCTGTTTAGGTTGCTGACGCTTAGCAGCAAAGCGAGGCTGAGAAGATTGTTGGCCAGTATTTGTGGAAAATCTGGCCTTCTTGTAGTAAGGCCTCTTGAAAGACTTTTTCTTGGCAGGAGTAGAGGTAGACTTAGAAAGTCTATCTAAGGTAGCATTTTCTGCGTCCATTTGAGCGGCTTTAATTTGCCAGTCTTTACCAAATAAGTTCTCACCTGTACAGGGCAGATTCCGTAAGCCATCCAGGACCCAGGGTTCTAGGTCAGAGGCCTGGAGCCAAGCAAGTCGTCGGGCTGCAATAGCAATGCCCGAAGCTCTACCGGCACCCTCAAAGGAATCAAAGGCTGCTCTGTTGGAGAACTTAGAAACATCTAGAAGCTGTTTCACCAGAGAAATGAACTCCTCCTTTCTATCCTCAGGGATAAAGGGGGCAAAATGCCGTACCTTTAGGGCAAGTTCCCTTAGAAACATGCCCATATACAGACTGTATGAATTAATCCTGGCTATAAGCATACTAGCCTGGAAGATTTTCCTACCAAAAGAGTCTAGGGTCTTACATTCTCGCCCTGGAGGGGTAGAAGAGTGCCTTTTGGTACTCTTAATCTTTTTCAGCGCAGACTTCACCACAATGGAATGGTAAGGCAGCTGAGTTTTTTGAAAACCAGGAGAAGGAGGGACCCGGTACATGGTGTCCAACCTACGGGAATGAGGAGACAACGTTAGAGGAGCCTCCCATAAGTCCATCAAGTGTTCTTGAAGGATTTCATGGATAGGCAGGGTGACTGCCTCTTTAGGAACCTTAGGGTATCCTAAAATATCCAATTTCTTTGATCTAGGTTCTTTTTCAGAGGATGTAGTAATAGAAAGTCCTTTAGCTACTTCTATAATGAAGTCTTGAAAGGACAAATCCTCTGGTGGAGACATTCTCCTCTTTGGGGAAGAAGGCTCTTCAGGAAGAACAAGAGACAGCTCATCAGAGTCATCAGAGGAGTCAAAATCCTCAGAAGAATCAGAGTATCCTCTATTTGCTTCCAACGCACGATACGCATACCGCTCGGTATCGACATCAGGTGTACCGGGTATGGGATTGCTATCGGGCGAAAACCCGGATCCGGCATGTGGAACCGATCTGCGTTTGGAAGACGATGGTCTCGGTTCCGGTATGGGGGACGGTACCGGAACCGGACCCGGAACCGCTGGATGCGGTACCGAGGGCGTCGCAGCTTTAATAAAAGCCAAAATGGCCTGCTGCATGGTCTGAACAGTATTGTCCATAGACGCCACTGCTGCCTGGATGTCGGTACCGGCATGGGCCGGTACCCCAGAGCAGTCTAACAGGTGATCGGTCGAGGCCGTGCCATCGATGTCAACCTGTAACCCCATAGATGGAGCTTTGGAAGCCAGAGCTTCCCGCCGGGGTTGTTTGGCTGGGGCAGGGTCCTCCGACTCAAGATTGAGGGCCTCTCGATACTTTGAAGGAGATTTGCCTTTTGAGGACCTGCCCGGAGAAGGTTTGGTTACCTGAGATCCATCCGGAGAGGAAGACCGGGATGACTGTGATGCTGGATTATCTGAAGCAAACAGTACATGGAATTTGTTGGCCCGGTTCTGCAAACCACGTTTAGACATCTGGGAACAGGACGGGCAGTCCGGAATGGAGTGGTCAGGCCCCAAACATTTAAGACACCAGTCATGGGTGTCTGTAACAGAAATAACAGCACTACACTTGGTACACTTTTTGAAACCAGGGGCTGGTTTCTCCATGAGGAGAATTTGGGTAGGCCTGAGGCCTAACCGAAGTCACCAAGTTGTGCTAAAAGTTTTTGTTTTGTTTTTTGAAAGAAAAGAGAGACCGGCGGTACCGGTTTCGGTATGGGGAAGGCAGGTACGCGGTCTAAAGAAACAAACTAAAATAAGAATTTCTTCAGCGGTGACAGGAACACGACCTGCTGGCTCCGCGGAAAAAGAGAAACTGAGGAGAGCTGGTCAGGAATGCGGGAAGGCAGCGCGCATGTGCAGTGGGAGGCCCCAAAAGCTTCCTTTCTGGGAAGCTGGGGAGCTTTCCCGTGCAGGCTCCGTCGGTTCCGACGTACCCATATGTGAGGACTTATTCCTGCTTGTTCCTGGAGATTGAAAGGTATCCTGACTATGGCTGGACACTGCTGGAGCTGAGGGGATCCTAAGGCACCCAACATCCAAGAAAGCAGCAAGACCTGGAAAGAAGATTGAGATAAGTGACTGACTTACCTCAGTGACTATTTTTTGAAACACACTAATGCACTAATTGATTTTTTTTTTTAAACAAGAGTTTCCTTACCTACATGGTAAAATCCATTAACCTGCAAGGGTATACAGCTGTGGTCAACATTATTGGCACCCTTGCAGCTCAACCCTTTAATGTACAATATCTCCTAAAAAAAGTGGCCAGTGAAATGACTTTGGTCTATGTATACACACATATTTGACATATAAAAGAATCAAATAAAACAAGACCAATTAAAAAAGGAAATAGTAGTAAATAGTATAAAACTGGGACATTGCCAGGATATGATTATTGCAATCAAATTAGCCAAAAGATCAAGACCACATAAGTATCTACTAAACTAAGGTCAGATCAAAATAAAGAGCTACATACAATATAAATTAATGTTGGAACGTTTGTTATGTAGGGTGAAAGTCCTCCGAAAAACAAACATTTCCTTTTAAATCTTAAAAGTGTAGTAACCATCCACGAAACGTGTGTAAAGCCAACAAAAGTGCAAAACACAAATTTTAAATAAAATAAGGAAGTAAATCCTGACTTTGCTTAAATAGATAGATCTTCGCCGATCAAAGTGAGTTTATGTGTAGAAATGAAGGAGCTCTGTTTCAAGCATCATGTTGTGTAATCAAAAGGCTCATCACTCACATAGCTTCCAGCAGCTAGCAAATAGCTTTAAGGACATGAAACCCAATGCCATAAACTCAAAAGAGCACATGTAACATCATGCAGATCCAGTGAAATGATTGGACAATAGCTTGATGATGCTTAAAGAAGACTCCACCAATCTAATTCAAGGTTAAGTCCACAAGGAGTAACTGACTGCAGTTTATAAATCCAGGACTTATCCAAAAGCTGCACTTGGGATTCACAGTCACCATACCCCCCACCCCCCAAGGATCGGAGGAAACAAAATCAATTACTCTCCACTTAAAATCAGAAAAAACATGCTTTATCAGAAGACAATGGGAGACTATGGGCCCGATTCTGAGACGTGGGGCCATATCAGAATCGGGCAGGCCATCCTGCCCCTATTCCTCCTCTGGCTCTCCCGACATGGCTAGAGCAGCAGGATGGGGAGAGCCGGCGGGGGACAGGAGGGGGCGAGGTCTGGGTGAAGCAAGGATGGGCCAAGGAGGCAAGACATAAGAACATAAGATATGCCATACTGGGTCAGACCAAGGTCCATCAAGCCCAGTATCCTGTTTCCAACAGTGGCCAATCTAGGTCATACGTACCTAGCAGTTTCCCCAAAAGACACAGGTTCCACAATGCTTGTACTGGGTCAAGCATTGATATCCTGGGTCCCTTCTTAATAATGGTTTATGGACCTTTCCTCCAGGAACTTGTTCAAACCGTTTTTAAACCCAGCTACACTAACAGCCTTTACTACATCCTCCGGTAACAAATTCCAGAGTTTGATTACACGTTGAGTGAAAAAAATATTTTCTTTTATTAGTCTTAAATAGTTTGCCCTGTAGCTTCATTGCATGTCCCCTAGTCTTTCTATATTCTGATAACGTAAACAATCGATCTACGTTTACCCGTTGCACTCCGTTCATTAATTTATAGACTTCTACCATATCTCCCCTCAGCCGTCTCTTTTCCAGGTTAAAGAGCCCTAACCTTTTTAGCCTTTCTTCATAGGAGTATCCTTCCATCCCCTTTACCATTTTGGTGGCTCTTCTCTGAACCTTTTCTAATAACGCTATATCCTTTTTAAGATATGGCGACCAGAATTGCACACAGTATTCAAGGTGCGGTCTCACCATGGAACGATATAGAGGCATTATAATATCTTTTGTTTTATTTTCCATTCCTTTCCTTATGATACCTAGCATTCTATTTGCTCTCTTGGCTGCTGCTGCACACTGGGCCGAGGGTTTTAACATGTTATCCACAATGACGCCTAAATCTTTTTCCTGGGTGGTGGTTCCTAATGTGGAACCTTGCATTGTGTAACCATAGTTTGGGTTGTTCTTCCCTAGGTGCATAACTTTGCACCTGTCCACATTAAATTTCATCTGCCATTTTGATGCCCAGTCTTCCAATATATCAAGATCCTCTTGCAATTTTCCACAATCCTCTTGGGTTTTAACAACTTTAAATAGTTTTGTGTCATCTGCAAATTTGATAACCTCACTCGTTATTCCACTTTCAAGGTCATTTATGAATATGTCAAAAAGCAGCGGACCCAGCACAGATCCCTGGGGTATACCACTATTCACCTTTCTCCATTGGGAAAATTGGCCATTTAGCCCTACCCTCTGCTTTCTTTCTTTTAACCAGTTCCTGATACACAGAAGTACACTGCCTCCTATCCCATGACTCTTTAGTTTTGCCAAAAGTCTCTGATGAGGGACCTTGTCAAAGGCTTTCTGAAAGTCCAGATACACTATATCAACCGACTCACCTTTGTCCACCTGTTTATTCACGCTTTCAAAAAAACCATAACAGATTAGTAAGACAAGATCTTCCTTGTCTAAAGCCATGTTGGCTTCTCCCATTAGGCCGTGACTATCTACATGCTGAGTAATTTTATTCTTTATGATGGTTTCTACCATTTTTCCCGGTACTGACGTGAGGCTCACCAGTCTGTAGTTTCCCGGATCACCCCTGGAACCCTTTTTAAAAATTGGTGTTACATTGGCGATCCTCCAATCTTCAGGTATTAGAGATGATTTTAATGATAGTTCACAGATTACTAATAGCAGGTCTGCAATCTCATATTTCAGTTCTTTCAACACCCTTGGATGTATACCATCCAGCCCAGGTGATTTGCTACTCTTCAGTTTATCTAATAGTTGTAATACATCTTCCCGATGTATCGATATTTCCTTCAATTCTTCTGCACCTTTAAATACCACTTCAGTCATGGGTAACATCCCTACATCTTCCTCAGTAAAGACCGAAGCAAAGAATTCATTCAGTCTCTCCGCTATTGCCTTGTCGCCTCTTAGTATCATCTAATGGACCAACTGACTCTCTCACAGGTTTTTTGCTATGAATGTACTTGAAAAAATCTTTACTTTGCGTTTTTGCTTCCGCAGCAAGCTTCTTCTCAAATTCTCCCTTTGCCTGCTTTACAGGGCCGATTCCAGTCACAGCCCTGTACATCCTGCAAGGTCATGGGGACGTGCTTTTTATTCCACCTCGAAGATGGAACAAACAGCACAAATGATGCAATCGGGGCTGGTGATCCCACCCCCAAGGGTCAGGTGCAGAGGGGCCCCTGCTGGCCAGCATGGGTCAGACAGCAAGGAAGAAGGGGGTCTGCACCACAGGAGCGTGCAGGGAGGATGCCCCACAGACATGCAGGGGCATGCAGGGCCATCCTTGGGCCGGATTCTATATGTCATAGCAATGTTTTGTTCCCGCAGTACAGAATTGGGTCCTAACAGGCCCATCCTGCTTGGGGCCATCCAGACAGCCCAGATGTACCCCTGATAGAATCAGACTCCACGCGTAATGATGGTTTTAGTGTTAATTCGAGATCTATGTTTGCTCAATCAGAGTTTAACAGGTCGAATAGTTCTGCCAATATATTTAAGGGGTATATTTACTGCTAAGGAAGCAGTGTTTTCTGTGCGTTAATGGCAGCGATAAGGGGTTACCGTGCGGTGTGTGTGCTGGGCGTGTCAGAGGCGTTCCAGCATTAAGGGGTGCTAGTGGACATTTAGCGAGCAGTAACAATATAGCACGTAGTAAGTTAAGCATGCATTTTATAGCTAGAAAAAGGCTGCAACCCCAATGCAGGATAAAGGTGCATCAAGGGAAGACAATCAGAATGAGATGGATGGATGGACAGGTGGTAGTTAATGATCCATCAGAACCTTTGCCACCTGATGTTGTTCTGAGTTAGTGGGATGTGCAGATGACAGAATAATAATGTATCGGTGTGGTCTGTACATGTAAATGTCATTAATGTCAGTGTTTTGTCTATGAGAGGCATGAAGGGTGTCTGAGTGGAGTCAGTAAGTTATTAATGTGGTCAGCAAAAGAAGGACTGAGCATGAGTGGTGATGTGGAACCGTCACATGAGTGTTCTGCATTATCTGTTGAACAATTGCACATGTTCTGGTACGTGTCATGGTGTTGCAGCTGCATGTCAAATACATGACTGCACGTGATGGACATATGATGAGTGTGGATCAATAGTTCTGATGGTCTTAACAGAGTGTGCTACGTCTGTGTGGGTGTGATGTTGCAAATGTCATGGTACAGATGCAGTATGGGTCACTTTGTCCTAGACGTAGGTGTGCCATGGGGACATGGAGAAACTATTCTAGTGGGTCTGTTAGCTGCCTTACCTGGTCCCAAAACCACACAATCTACCAGATATGTGTGGATGAAATAAATGTTCAAGTTTGTGTCACACTTATAATATGGAACAGCTAATGGTGTGTGACGATTGCAGCTGATGGGCATTGAAGGAGTGGGACATGGCTGCATGTACAACATATATGTGTCTGATTTTCCAATGCCTGGTGAAAGTTAGGGTGCCACATATTAGTCGTGTGCCGCATGTGTATCATACATTTGCTGCCCCAACATCATCAGCCCTCTGCAATGTTGTACGGCCGAGGCAAGAAAGTATTGCTGTCAGATATGCATGACTGCAATGTGCATGTCTGACCTATGTTAAGCTCCATTGTGAAATGCCTACATTGGTAAACTCAGACCTTGGTTAGCGGCTGACAGTAGTGTGAGATCATGGTAACAGAACTCTGATGAGAACATGTGGAATGTGAATATTGGTCCACTCTCTACAAAGACAGTGTTACCAGTATAATAGTAAACATTCACAGAATCTCACAGAGGAGACTGTATCAATTAAGGGAATGTGTGTTGCAGCATACACTGCAGCTAAAGGTTGTCTGTACAAAAGCAGTCTAGTGCTATGTGTCTGCATGTGGTCTATATATGGTATAGAGGGGAGAATGTGCAGTTCAGTTAGGGCCAGATACACCAATCTGTGTCACTCTGTGGCTCACATATGTGCCTTGGTCACAGTAGTTACAGTGTCTCTGGGCCCACAGCAGAGTGAAAAGCAGTTTGCCTATTGTATATTCATGATCATAATGTGCATGCTACCTATATATCTAAGAGCATGAATACAGACATGAGGGATCTTGTGTAATAGAGACCCTGAATTATTTTGGCCTGAAGAATGAGGAGAGTTACCAAAAACACACATTACAAACATTGAGCGTTGATCCGGTGTCTGGTGTGTCCAAAGAACTGCTGTAACCATCATACTAAACAATCACAGCACCTGACATGGGAAGAAGTACTAACAAAGGGAATGTATGTATCTGTGTGTCATGTATAAACAGCCTCATAGATCCACATCACTCTTGTAGGATGGTGGCTGCACGTTCAGTATATGTGTATAAGGAGAAAACGATTAACAATGTTGATTGAATCCAGTATATGTGTATAAGCAAAAAAAAATTATTCACATTGGGGGTTGAACTAGGTTCTGCTATGTCCAAATACAGGCCTTAACCATTATGCTGAACCTGCACACCACTGCCAATTGGAAGATGTGCTAATAAAGGGAATGTATGTATCTGTGTGAAATGTAAAAAGAGGTTGATAGATCCACATAACTCTTGTAGGATGTGGCTGCACGTTTAGTATATATGTGATGGAGTCTCATATTGGCCCTCTCTGTCAGGGTCTATTCTCCGCAGCCTCTCTACTGTGTGGCCCATGCATCAGCTGCAATCACGTTACCAATACTCTATAATGGTTCACAGCTGAAGCAACACACTCTGCCTGTCTGATAGTCTTGATTGAAAAAACGTATGCATCAAATATCTCAGAATGAACAGCATGGGGCTATGCTGAAAATTCAGACCTTTGGACGGCATCTCCACCAGCACAGAACAATGTTAAAAAAAGGAGCCTGTGGGTATTGAACTGGAAGTCTGTGTGTCTAAAGACAGCACTTTAACCATCATGCTAGACCTGCACACCAGCAAACATGGGAAGAATGACAAATAAAGGGAATGTACTGCTCTGCCAGCAATGTACCAGCAGGTTGATAGATTCACATCGCTCCTGTAGGATGTGGCTGTATGTGCACTATATATGCAATGCAGGGCAACACCGTCTTCCCCAGTTAGGGTCCAATCTCCCAAGTGTGTCCACGGCCTGGTCCATGCATCAGCTGGGGTCACATTAGGGACAGTTTATCAGGAGTGTAATGAGCATGCTAGAAATTTTTCTTTATTTATTTATTTATTTAACAACTTTTATATACCGCGCTATTTGTTATCAGTGCGGTTTACATATAACAAAGGTTGCACAGTCAGAAGACTGTTCTGTGCTTACATTGAACAGGAGTTTAAACTTGGAGCAACAGGGTAACTATAAACATATGTACAAGAACAACAGGGTAACTATAAACATATGTACAAAAACACAATTAGAATGGGTTGGAATATTCAAGAAGGGCTAAGGCGAGCTCAAAATACTTGTGACAGGGTTATTTATGTAGATCATGAAAGGTTTGTGGACATTGGTGTGTGGGTGAGCAGAGGCGGGGGGATGTTTGAGCAAAGTGAACTAGAAAAATGTGGTGTTTGATTGCCTTACGGAACTGAATAAGGTCTTTGATGGATCTAATTTCTGGTGGAAGTTCGTTCTAGCATTTTGGGGTGTAGAAGGCGAAGGTTCTTTTCTTGGTCGTCTGGGTGCACTTGATGGACTCTTTAGGGATGATCAAGGTGTTGTCAGTTACTGACCTTCTGATTCTGTTTTTCGGGGTGAGGGTGATAAGGTCACCAAGTGTCGTGGGGGCTAGGTTATTGATGATCTTGAAGATGATGAGAAGGATTTTGTATGTTAACCTGCAATGAATTGGTAGCCAGTGGAGTTCCTTAAGTATCGGGGTGATATGGTCTGATCTTCCTAAACCACAGAGCATACGCGCAGCCGCATTCATAGCGAGTTGCAGCGGATTAAGGGTGTTCTTGGGGAGTCCATACAGGGCAATATTTGCGTAATCAAAGTGTGGTAGAATGAGGGCCTGGAAAATGGTCTGGAAGTCGTTATGAGGTAACATGGGCCTGAGGTGCCTTAGCGTTCTAATTTTATTGTAGATGGATCTGGTGGTGTTTCGTATGTGCTCCTTAAAGTCAAAATGCTGGTCCAGAGTAATCCCTAGGTAGCGAATGGAGGGTTTACTAGGGAGTTCCGCATCTCTTACTCTTAGGGAGGATGGAGGGGAGAAATCTTTGTTCCTTGATATGAACAGAACTTCACTCTTCTTGAAGTTTATGCGGAGATTTAGAGATAGTAACCAGTCAGTGATGGCGTTGAAACAATTGATAAGGTTGGTGAAGTCTGGTTGTTTGACTTTGAATGGTGTAAACAGCAGGACGTCATCCGCATAGATTAGGGTGGAGATATTGGAGCGTATGATGTCACATATCGGCTGCATGTAGACATTGAACAGCAGCGCGGATAAAGAGGAGCCCTGCGGAACACCTTGATGTTGGTGGAAAGGTGCGGATGTGGTGGAACCGACTCTTACATGCTGCCAACGATCCAATAGATAAGACCTACACCATTCCCAGGCGAGGCCACAGATGCCCTTCTCCTGGAGACGAGTGAGAAGTTGATTGTGATTAACAGAGTCAAAGGCAGCGGAGATATCTAGGAAAATGAGAGCAAAGCCGTTTTCGACCTTGTCCAATCCTCTATTCAAAGCGTTGGTTAGGGTGGTGAGGAGAGTTTCTACACCGTGAGATTCCCTGAATCCGTGTTGAGAGGGGTCAAGAGGTGACGCTACATCAATGTGGTGTTGAATCTGCCTCTGGACAACCTTCTCTATTATCTTGGCTAAAAGAGGTATACTCGAGATTGGGCGGTAGGAGTCAGACTTTAGTGGGTCAAGTCTGTTATTCTTCAGAAGTGGTCTTATTGATGTTTGTTTGAGGAATGCGGGGAAGGAGCCTGTTGCACAGGAAAGTCCAATGATGTTGATTAGAATTGGACTAAGTTCAACTCGCAGAGTTCTGACCCAGTATGCTGGACAGGGGTCACTTGGAGCTGTAGAAGTGTTGATGATGGCGATGAGATCTTGGATGTTTTTCTCTGTTGGAGTGGTGAACATTGTGATAGGTGGAAGTGAGGTGTGAGCGTGGCAGGGGGTGGTAATTGAAACTGTGTCAGTTATGGATGTTTTGGATTGGAGGTAATCAGCATATGACTGGGGGCAAATTGGATCGAGTTGGGTAGGTGAAGGTTCCTTAGTTAGGGATTTTGCTAGGTTGAAAAGGTCTCTGGGTTTGTTTAGAGAGCGGAGAAGGAGCTTGGCATGGTATTCGCTCATTCTGATGTATATAGTTTCGCAGTGGAATTTAAGGTAGTTTAGGTATGATGCTTTGTCAGTTTCGGAGCGGGATCTTCTCCATTTCCTTTCAAGTTTCCTAAGGGAGAGGAGAGATGTCCGAAGATCTGCTGTAAACCTGCTGAAATATATATGAGTATTATTAGGGACGTGGCTACATTATTTAATGCAGATCCTGCACCTGTGTGTTGTATTGAAAAATGTTGCTACCCACCAAACATCTTTTTCTACCCCTGCCCTACCACAGAATACTCCTACCACAGCCTGATGCCAACCATGTAGCATATGGCCATGTTAGGGAAATCTGTGGCATTTCCCAAAGCCAACACCTGAGTAGGCGCCTTCCCAAAGTCACAAAGAAGCCATTTACACAGGTAACTAGGATATTTACCTGTGTAAATGCCTTTGCAAATCTGGCCCATGATCTATAATATTAAGATGAAGGTAGTTATGAGACATACATGTGTCGGTGGAGTAGAAAATCTGTCTATCACAAGTGAAAACTCAGCTCAATAGAGCAGATTTGGGATGTCCCAGTATGGCCCTACTTTCATGCTGCTTACAGTTAATACAATGTATATGGAATACACGCTCTAAGCAATGTCTGAAAAACCTGATAAGCACATCATTAAATGGCCTTTGCCAGGTGTGTGACACATTGTCATGAGATGCACAGGATGAAGCACACATTTGACTCTGTAAACTGAAAAGAAGATATTTATTTTACAAAAATAGGTCAGCAAAGTTTGTGTATTGGCTAAACATGAAATTTATGGTATAGTAATCATCACAAAATGTGCAGAATGTGAAGTAACATTGTGTCACAACATATTCATGCACACACATGTGCACACTTTAAATCCACAAATGATAGTGACATCCTGTATGCGGAGGATCACTCCTGGATATGGGTAAAGATATGATACAGGTTGTTGTGGTGCACCTTATGGGGATGTGTGACAGCTTGTCTTTGACAAATTGCCCGAATCAAGGGTGCCAAGGAAATCACATACCCTATACACAATGTGACTCTGCTGCTATACACCCAATGTGATGCTGTTTTGTGCAAAAATGTTTGTGCTCTGTGATACAGCGATGGCACTGACATGGTAATACAAGCAAAGTATAAATGACTGTGAGGATTGGTTGACTGCGGTTGTCAGTGCTGTTGCAGCTGCAGTGTCCACTGGCAGTAGTCTCGAACTCCCAGCCTGTATTGGTGTGTGGAGGATAACCCCTATCTCCAAGTCCTTTCATGCACCAATGGGTGTCTGCATAGAGACCAGAGGTTTGGTGATGATGATGGCAGAATCCATAGCAAGTTACTGTGAGAGCTAGGGAGTGCCAAGGGGCCTCTGCGCTCCTGTATTGGACTCTATTGCCAGATCAGTGTGGCCCTTCTGGATGCCCTGGTCCACCATGGATATCAACATCCTGCAATGGCATGCACTCTCAACATATGCATCATGACTATTTGCCTCCCCATCTCTGGCATCACCATCCTGGATGTAAGCTGAAATTTCCATTTGCATGTCCTGTGCCTTTGTATTGAAACTGTCCATCTGAATAGAAGCATTACATGGCACTGTGTTTCAGCACCACAAGAAAGTCACCACATGTACAGATAACATGGCCACATTATGGCTCAACTCACACCATCAGTGTGATATTTATGAACTATATATGGTACAACATGTTTTCTAAAACATGGACACATTGTTTTCTCATTTGCTAATATTGAGTCCTGTGGTATCAGTACGTGAACCTACAGGACCATCAGACATCATACAGGGTGCACAGAAGCATCACAGAAGCATCTTCTTGCACTGTGAAAGCATGTGATGTCCAACATCATAGGTGTCACATCTCTGCTATCAGGTGCAAGGACTGTACATATGGAATACCAACATGGCATGTGAGATAGCAAACAGATTTATCGCATTAGCAAGTAATATCTGTGTAACGTATGCAGGTATCTGAGTCAAATTACATACCTCGGATGCCTTTCTGTAGTATGTAGCAGTCCAAAATCACTGCCACCTTTTCATGTGTCCGGAGCTCCACAACATTGTGCCGCATGGAGAGCCTCCTTGGCTGATCAGGTACCTCACCATACCAGTCTGTGATAGTGTCTAACCAGATTTTGTACAGTCACAAACACAGCAGACACACATATTGCAGGTTCATGGCATGAGACACATAGGATAGTAAGCACATTTGTACACATATGCATTTCCCCACATACCCAGAACTTACATGAGAAGAGCTGCTTCATCAGACATTGCCTGATTACCATGCCTACATGTGTTTCCACAAGTGGTTTGAAGGCCACCTGATATCATGTCCTAAAACAGTCCTGTGGCCTGTACTAACAGAGTGACTCCAAGCAGAACTATTGGAAAAGCTAAAGTAAAGGTCGCCATTGTTTGGTTGCAGCGCAGATTTCAGAAAGCACAGACTGCTTGCAGAGACATACCATGAAATCATGGCATAGGGTCAGGTAAAAATGTAATGTGTGCCTTTGAGTCAGTCCTGACTCCTGGTGACCCAGAAGCTCCTGGGTTTTATTGGCAGTGTCACTGGAAGTAGATTGCCAGGCCTTTCTTCTGAGGCAATGGAGGATTAAGTGACTTGCCCAAGGCCACAAGGAGTGCTAGTGGGAATTGAACCCTGGTTGCTTGGTTACCAAGCCAGTGTTCTAACCACTAGGCTACTCCTCCACTCTAGGGTCAGGTATGGGACATGCAAAAAACAGGACATAAGCCCACAACTTCCTAGACAGGGGGAGGGAAAAGGGGGTTAGAAACAAAGTAAAAACTAGCTGGTATTCAAGTGATACCAAAAACCGCCATAATTTGTGGACGTCTGAAGTTTGAAAGTGTTTGTACTGGAAAGAGAGTTCAGTTGTGGTAGTAGAGTGAGAAGATGCAATGTTTGTTGTTGGTGTACTGCTTTCTATATCAGTATTAAGGATTTATATTTGATCCGAGCTTCGGACAAGAGTATGTGAAGATGTTTCAGTACTGGGTTAATACAGTCATATTTCTTCAACCTTTTGAATGATAGTGGCTGTTGTGTTAAGGGATGTCCAAAGCAGGTTAAGAGTGGAGAGTGGCTGTTCTTGATATATGGCATTACAATAGTCAAGGTGGTGGAGTGTCATTGCTTGGAGAACTGATTGGAAGACCAGGGGGTCTAGGAGTCGGCTGAGGCATAGTATCATCTTGTTTTTGCAGAAGATTGTTCTGGCAGTTTTTGCAATCTGTTGCTTGAATGATAGGATTAGCTTGCAAAATTGATTTTTATTCAGGGTTCCAATAACAGCAATTTATCTTTCCTTTCCTATAGATGTATACAATTTTTTCTACTGGCTGTAATAGCTGTATGTGAACAGACTCCCTAGGGGTGTCTGTACAGCATTTACTGCACCTCTGCCAATAATGGTACTAATTTGCAAAATTGATCTTCATTAAGGGTCCTCTAACAATTCGTCACCACATATTTGCAACTTATGGGAAGATGATCTCTCTCCCTTGTCTCTTCCCCACTTTTTAGGTAGTTTACTTCCTTTTAACCAAGTGTATATATTTTAAATTACTTAGGTACACAATTGCCAAGTAGGTTTTTAACACAACTAGTTTTTAACATAAATAGTGTTAAATTATTTCATTTACCATAGGATTAGGTTCCTATATGGTTTTATTAGGAGGACAGCCATGTTGTTCACATCGAGACATGGTTAATCATTTTTGGTTTTTTAGAGGATGTTGTAAGGGAGGAGTTTTACTAAGTGTTAGGTTTGGGCAGTGTCTTAACATATAATTACTGACGGAGCGCACTGTCGCCATACACATACAAATGATGCTGAGTAGCGGCTTTTTGAAAAGTTCATTACTTTTCGGAGCAATAACTATAGTCTTCCCGCTATTGTCTTCTGAAAGTATAACAAATAGTAGTATATATATATACTAAATTATAACAGCACATAAATGGATCTTGCGAAATTACATATTATCGTTGTCTATAATCTACACTTATACAAAAGGCATTGTTATAATGGCCATTGTAAACTACTGCATCTGATACGGAATCCAATAGCACGATCGTTGTAGGATAATTTTAGCACCAGTAGACACATTTTAATGGAAGCTTGGTTTTAAGGATTTTCTTTTTGAATATTTAAACCGTTTCGGCCAATGTTTTTATCCCTTTATTACAAGACGTTTTTTCTGATCTTGTGGGGCAATATGACTTTAATGTAAGTAGCGACACTTACATATTATCGGTAATTTTAAAAGAGACTAAATGATTGAGTATGCCCTTTTAAATTCCAGTGGTCATTGTTGTATTTTTTCTTGAATGACAGCTCTCCACCACGCATGCTCCTTCCCTTTTTTGGCGCGAGAACCGGCGTTGTTAAATTTGTCAGTTTGCTAGTCTGACTTTCCTCACTCGGATTTAAAGTAGCCTCCTGACGGTGCCTCTCCAAAACTGCAAAGGTGGGATCGCTATATATTGTCTTTCATTTTGAGAATATACAATAGTTAGTATGACATTACCCGATCTATTTTAAATCAGAATAAAATATACAGTCTCTTTTCTTTACTTTCAGTGTTATATGTAGCGGTTCTTTTTGGGACCTAGCAGGTTGATGGTAATTGCGAATCGAGTCTTTCGACTCAGGTTAGCACTCTTGCCAGTTTATTTATTATTTATTACCATGTTTTTAGTTTTATACATGTGATTGGTTTCTGTCATGAATACAACACTCTCTTATGTAGTGATATATAATTCTTGTATGCACAAGGGTGCTATAAATGTTTTTTCTGTTGGCCTTTCTAATTTGTCTCCAAGAATTTCTACATATTATGTTAGGTTGGATTGTCATCTTATAAATGTACTAAACACCCTTATGGAAGATAACATGGTTATTATTGACTTTTTTCCTTGGAGACATCATTGAAGCAGTTTAGTAAATGTGTGTTTAATGGATTTGATGTGGTTATTGGTCCATCTAGCATAATGTCGTCTATGTATATGTGTATGTTGGTATGGTATTGTGTGACCATATTATGGATCTGAGTGTTTGTAAATCAATGTTAAAGAGCATTGCCTATATTACAGAGCCTGGAGGTATTCCTTTAATCAGGCATTATGGGGTGTCGATGCTTGTTCAATCTAGCTGACACCTCTCTCTTAGGTAGGACTGAAACCAATGAAGAACTTTGTGCTGTATGCTGGTTTCTTGTAGTCTGTGGAGGAGGATGCTGTGTGATACAGTATCAAACGCTGCTGATATATCTGGAAAGATGAGGGTGTATCAGGTTTGTTTTATATGAATTCCCTTGAGTATTGTATTTACAAATGACGCCATGATTGTCTCAAACCCATGAGGAGGACAGAATCCATGTTACTGTGGGTCACATATGTTATTTATGACCATGTAGTCCTGTCATTGCTAGTGTACTCACTTCTCAATAACTTGGGCTGCGAGTGGGAAGCTTGCTACTGGTCTGCATGAGGTGGGATCCAATTTGTCAGGTTCCTGTTTCTGGAGGATTGGTCAGATGGTGGACTTCTTGAGGCTATTAGGTATCTGGCCCTTGCTTACATGAATCATGTGCAAAGGTGGGGAGTGCTGTGCTTAGCTCCTGTTTTATCATCTTAATCCAACTGACTGGGCACGGATCTAGTGGAGGCGAGCTGTTGTTGAGTATTGTTATCATGGCTTCAACCCACTCTTTGCTGAGTGGTTCAAACGTGCCCCATGTGGTATTGTGGCCAATATTGTGGCAGTTTCATGTTGGTGTGGATGGGATATTGGGATTTGATTGGAGTTGTTTCTATTATTCTGTGAGATGCTGTGGTGAAATGCTTGTATGTTGGTTCCAATGCATCGGGCTTTTGGTCAGCTGTTTGACAATATGAAATAGCTCACGTGGGCAATTAAGAGATGTGTTTGGAAGCTCTGTGTGTAAGGCTCTTTGCATGTTGTCTATTTTGGTGCCGTAGTTGATTAGTGCATCCATACATCTGGTTCTGTCTGGATCATGTTTGTTTTCCCTCCATCTTCTCTCGATTCCTCTAAGTTGTCTTTTTACCTTCCATAAGGCAGGTGTGGACCAGTGTGCCCTTGCTGTTGGGGTTTTTTTCCCTTTGGGGGCTGTCGTGGATGGTGCTGCTGTGACTATTACATTGTTCCAGTTGATGTTTAGCGTATTGGGATCAGAATGTCCTGATTGTATGTTCAGTTGAACTTGTTTGAGGAGGTTCTTTTTATCAAATGGTTCAAATTGTCTTATTAGGTGTGCAGACTCAGCAGTGGTAATTGCTTGGTTGTTCTTGTGACATGAGACCATATAGCAGGTAGAGCCATTACACATCAATGTGTATAAGATGGTCCCGGGTGCTTTCTTGTAGAGGATGGCCAAAGATTTTCAGCAGACACATTTTTCTGACGGATCGTACCATCACTGGGGGCAGGTGTACTGCCCCTGCAAACAGAGGCAGGAAGCAACACGCAGGCCTCCATCCCTCCTCCCATTGCTACAGCAACTTACATCACACACCTAAGAGGATGGAGGTGAGGTTTCCACTCAGTCCAGGAATGTTGTAAACCACAGCCCATTCAACGGGTGCTTTCAGAACAGGAATTGTATGAGCGATTCAGAGGATGAAGCTGAGGCTCATAGTCATGTTCATGTCCTGGCACTGTGGCATATGTTTAACATCTGTTCAAATTCATCTCACCAGCACACAGCATGTAACAGTGAGCAGTGCACATAGTGCACAGCATGAACACCAACACCATTGTCTTTCACTTGCACTGTGCCATGCAGAAATGTGCAGGGACACACTCTGACTCATAAGCACTGCGGCAGGAAACAGCTCCGCAGGAGGGCATGGGGCATGTCAGAGTGTACCCATATTAACACACAGCAAATTTCAGGATTGCATTAACCACACAACATTGTATAAACAGTTATAAGACATGTTGCTCACATACATGCACAGTGCATTAACAGTGTCACTCTAACACTCAGAAAGACTCACAGACACAGGTGAACAGGATTTTTAGGTTGTAAGTGTGACATGGCTCTTTGTGGCCCAAACATATTTCTGCAGTGTCCACCCCTTCCCTGTCTGCCAGCATTATAAAGCTGCCTTTCCCAGTACAGTCACTACCAGCACACAGTGTCATTGGCCTGCTCTTCCAGGAAGTCATACATCGGGCAGTTCATGTGATTAACATCTGTGTGAGGAACAATGATGAACATGATGTGGACCTTGGCACCTACATGTCATAGGCCTGGGGGGAATAAAATTAATACACCTGGCATTGTTTATCCACAAGCTAGTCTTGAACAAATGACCGCACAATTGCACATGCACATGCAAATAAAGACCGCACAGTTGCACATGCACATGCAAATAATGTGGCATCCCTGTGCAGTAGCACAGATGCCACATTATTTTTGTGGTACAGAGATATTGAAAGGGACTTTGTACCGTTCCATGTGGCAGCACTTGTGGCTTGTATATGTGCACTTAGCCATCTGCAGCCTCAGGAACATATTTGGCCATTGAGGTTTGTGAGGTGTCAGTGTTCCATGGCACAAGGAGTATGCGTGTTGCAGTGACCAGCTATGATGCCTATTCATGTGACATGCATATGTAAATGGTACATTGTGTCTAGTCACAGTGGCAGGCCAGTGCACAGAGACACACCTATGCCCAGACGAGTGTGTCAGATCATAACACACTATTCCCCCCTTCAATGCAATGTGCATGTTCTATGTAATGTTCAATGTTACTGTTCCATGTAAACCGCTTTGAATACAAGAAAAGTGGTATAGAAAAATTGTTAAATAAATAAAAAATAAAATAAATGAGTCACATATCACTCAGATATGTTCCCATGCACAATGGGCATTTTAAGTTCACGTGTCAATGACAGCTGTGTCAAGCTGCGTGATGAGTTAGAGGTGTGCGAGATGCACTCAACATTGACAACATTATTTTGCATGCAAGCCCACATGCTTACATTGTTCTTACGCAATATGGCCTTAACGTTATTTGCATTATATTGCTGGATACATGAACGTTTTAGCCACTAGGGCCACATATTTATTTATTATTTTATTTATTACATGCACTTATATACCGCGCTATTTTCCATCAGTGCGGTTTACATAGAACCAATTAAATACACATCTCAAAACAGTCGATTTGTGTTTACAATTAACAGGCGACAGAACTTGGAATAGACAACAAGGGGTAACTATTTACAACTGTACAGAAAGAGCTGGCTGAACGTCTGTTTGACGTGGTTAGTTTACTGATGAGGCATTTGAGGTGCTGTCATCCGGGTAGTGTGCGAGGAAAAGGTGATATTTCAGAGCTTTCCTAAACAGCGTTAGATTAGTGATTGCCCGTATACTGGGAGGGAGGCTGTTCCAGCATTTTGGTGCAGAGAATTTGAAAGCCCTGTTCACTGTTGTATGGCAGCACTTGGTTGTTTCTCTTGGGACTATTAGTTTATTGTCCTCAGGGGATCTTCTAGGTCTGTTCAGGGGGGTTATCTGAATGAGGTCTGCTAGGGCTGGTGGGGCGAGCTTATTTATGATCTTGAAGGTCAGAATTATGGTTTTGAACGTAATTCTGCCTTTTATGGGGAGCCAGTGGAGTTGTTTAAGGATGGGTGTCATGTGTTCCCACTTGGAAGCGCCCTGGAGCACACTTGCAGCAGAGTTTATTGCAAGCTGTAAAGGGTGTAGCGTAGATTGCGGGAGACCCTGGAGTATGGCGCTTGCATAGTCAATATGCGGTATGATCAAGGCTTGGTATACTGTGCGGAAGTCGCCAGGTTCCAGTAAGGTGCATATGTGTCTAAGTGATCGGATTTTATGGTATATAGCTCTTGCTTCATTGCCTATATGGGTCTTCATGTCTAGTCGCTGGTCAAGTGTGACTCCTAGATATCTAATAGAGGGTTTGGTAAGTAGTTCTGCGTCTAAGACCTTCAAGTATGGTGGTGTGATGAATTTCGGATCTCTGGTGATGAAAAGGACTTCGGTTTTATTATGTTGGATTCACAGGTTTTGTGATTGGAGCCATCTGGATACTGCGTTAAAACAGTCCATGAGCGGTGAGAGTTCAGGGTTCTCCGTTGCAAAAGGCATATATAGGAGCACGTCGTCTGTGTATAACAGGCATTCCACCTTGAAGGACTGGACGATCTCACAGATCGGTTGCCTATAAATATTAAACAACAGGGCAGATACAGAGGATCCTTGTGGGACCCCTTGGCTCTGGTGGAAAGGTTCTGATGTTGCTTCATCTGATCTTACTTGTTGTCATCTATCCGAGAGATATGACTTGCACCATTTGAGTGCTAAGTCACAAATCCCCTTCTCTTTGAGGCGGTGTAAGAGGATGTCATGGGAGACAGAATCAAAGGCCGCCGCTATATCCAAGAATATGAGTACGTATCCTTGGCGTATGCTGTCAATTCCTGCAATTATGGTACTGAAGAGGATGGTGAGGAGAGTTTCGACCCCATGTGCGGCTCTGAAGCCGTGCTGACACGGATCAAGTGGTGTGGAGGCGTCAATATGATCTTGAATTTGATTTTGGACGTCTTTCTCGACGATTTTCGCCAACAGTGGTATGCTGGATATCGGTCTATATGAGTCGGGCTTCTTAGGGTCCAATTTGTTGTTTTTGAGGAGTGGCCTGATTGAGGTATGTTTGAGGGATTGGGGAAAGGTGCCTGTCGTGTATGAGCAGTCCATTAGCTTTGCTATAAAAGGGTTGACTGTCGGTCGTAACTCTTTTATCCAGGACACCGGGCAAGGGTCGGTTTGTGCGGTTGTTGTGTTCATTCTAGCAATTATGTCCTCAATGTGTTTGGCAGATGGCTTAGAGAAGGCAGACAGTCGGGCTGAGGATCTCAGCTCGGGTGCCACGGTATGTGTGGGGGACTTATTAGTTTGGCACAGTTTCACTTTTAAGTAGTCAGCGAAGGCTTAAGGGTGGATTTGACTAGGTTGTTCTGGTACTGGCTCTTTTGCTAGGTTCTTTACCATGGTGAAGAGGTCATGTATCCATTCTTGCTACACATGGCAAATCACCCAAATCCAAAACCAGGCATACACCTTGCCACACCACTCACATGCCACCCACTAGCACTGGTGGTAGTCCACAGGTGGCCACTTCTATCAGTCCATGCACGCATACACATACAAATACCACAGTGCTAACTAGGCAATTTTTAAAAGGATGCATGTGGTGAGTCACATCATATCACACCTGCCCCCCTCCCCAGGGGATTGCAGCGACAGCTGTAATCACCTTGCAAATCTAATGGTGGGGAGGTGGCTGTACTCCAAATTACATGCTACTACCATGCTTGTCAGGGCACTGACAGTGGGAGCTGATGCATTGCACTGTTCCCGTACCAATTGAACACATATTACAGACATTACAGGTGAAACCCAATGCACCACAACACACACACCCACACAGCAGTGCCAGGGTGACATTGGGGGTGTCTTACCTCATTTCTGACAGAGGGGCCATGTAAGGATACTGCCACTGTTACTGCAACATCATCCCATACATGCACGTTGTTTTGCATAGGCAGCTACCTTGCCACTATACAGAATCTTGAATGCATTCACCAGCAACAACATGGCACCTTCTTAACACCATAACAGCACACACACACACAAACTCCATTCACACATTGGTACCAGCAGCCCAGTGGCCTCTCATTTCAGGAAACTATACTGTTGCTGCTTGTGTATCACAACTATCACTGTCTGAGGCTCTCCTGTCTGTGCATCACATTGCAGACGTATAAATAGGCTCTCTCGCCTTAAAATGCACCCTTTCCGCGAGGTTTTCATATGCGATAGGATTACTGCCGTTAAGAATGCATTTTTCCAGCTCTGACATACAGAAAGCGTAGTTACTCACCTTGTAACATATGGGTGATGTCGGTGCCGACGGAGCCCTCATGGAAGCATCTCCCCAGCTTTCAAAGAAGCTTTTGGGGGATGCCACAGTGCATGCGCGGCCCCTTTTCCACCCAAGGGTGCCATCTTACTCAGTCATATGACATAGCTAGAGCTGACAAAAGAAGATAGCAAAAAATACAGCAACTTCGAGGGGAGGAGGGAGGGTTGTGAGGACTGATTTCTGCTGTCCCTGGAGAACACCTGTTACAGGTGAGTAACTACGCTTTCTCCAGGAACAAGCAGGAAGTTAGGCCTCATATATGGGACTCCATAGCTACAGGCTACTGGGAACCTGTAGAAAACACGGCCCAGCCATGAGCAGTCACAAGAGAGTCTGAGGGGAGACTCTAAGGATCCCAGAGTCCAGGGAGAACCATCACTCTGGTAGCCTGAACACAGAAGGGTCGGAGGGTAGGAGTTGCCTAGACCCCAAAGAGATTATGGAATATGGCCTAGCAGAAGGCACTGTCCTGTCAGGACTCCCTCTCCAGGCAATGGTGAGTTGCAAAGGTGTGGACTGAGGACCAGGTAGCGACTCGGCAGATGTCTGCCATAGGGACAGAGTGCAAGCTTGCAACCGAGGTTGCCATAGCCCTTATGTTGTGTGCCATGATCCGGCACTCCAACAAGAGCCCAGCCTGATCATGGGCAAATGCAATGCAGTCCGCCACCCAGGTGGACAAGGGTCCACTTGGTAAGAGCCTCCCCCAGTCAACTGGGGTCATAGGAAATGAAAAGCTGTGAGGCTTTGCGGTGGCCCTGAGTACATTGCAGGTAAAAGGACAGGGCCCTCTTACAATCCAGAGTATGGAGGATGACTGCCACCTTGTTGGTGTGGGGCCATGGGAAGAAGGTGAGGAGCACCACCTCTTGATTGAGGTTGATTGCGGACACCACCTTCAGAAGGAATACCTTCAGAAGGAATTTAGAGTGGGTACGAAGCACAACCCTGTTCTTGTAGAACCTAGTGTAGGGTGGCTCAACCACCAAGTCCTGAAGCTCGCTAACTCTGCACAGAGAGGTGAGCACCACCAGGAAGACGACATTCCATGAGAGGTATCACATGTGGTAGATAGCCAGAGGCTCAAATGGTGGCTTGGTGAGCTGCGTCAAGACCACATTGAGGTCCCATTCCATCGAGGGCGGGCAGATGAGAGGCTTAGAGAGCAGGAGGCTCCCCATGAACCGAGTAATGAGGGGCTGAGCAGCAAGAGGTTTACCCTAAATAGAATAGTGATGCGCCAAGTGCGCACTGAGGTGCATCTTGACGGAGTTGGACTTGAGTCCAGGTTGCGAGAGATGAAGCAAATGTTGCAGCACCGTGTGCACATGGCAAGAGAATGAGTCAGTCTGCTGTTCTGTGCATCACACAGAAAATCTGCACCACTTGAAGGAGTAGGCCTGTCTCATGGAGTCCTTACGAGATGCCAGGAGGACCTCCTCCACCTCTTTTGGGAGGTTGAAGGGGGCCAAGGCTATCCATTCAGCAGCCATGCTTTTAATGTCAGGGACCCCAGGATGGGGTGGAGGAGGGAGCCCTCCTCCTGAATCAATAATCCCGGGCATTCCCCAGAGGGACCAGGGACTACGTTGAGAGGCGGAGCAGCAGAGGGAACCAAGGCTGCCTCGGCTACCAGGATCAGAGAAGACTTGTCCCGCAAGACCTTGAAGAGGGTCCAGGCAATTAGTGGCATGTGTGAGAAGGCTACAGAAAGCCCTTTGGCCATGGGACGAGAAAGGCATCCGCTGTCACCCCTGACGGGTGCGGCTGGGGACAGCAGAAGTGGGGCAGTTGAACATTGGTCGGGCTGGCAAAGAGGTCCAGCCTTGGGGTGCCCCAGAGTCAGAAGAGCCATTGTGCCACCTTGGGGTCTAGTCACCAATCGTGCAACTGGAGGGCCCTTCTCAGTCTGTCCGCTAGGGCACTGTCCTGGTCCAGAAGATACACCGCTCTGAGCAGCATTCCTTGACTGATTGTGTACGAGCAAAAGGCTACTGCATCCTGGTTGAGGTAGTAAGACCCTGTACCCTCTTGCTTGTTCAGGTAGAACATCGCTACCTGGTTTTCTGTTTGGACCAGCACCGACTGGTTGTGCGGACGGTGGTGGAAGGCCCTGAGCTCCAGCAGAATGATCTGCTGCTGGTTCTCCACTAGAGACCAGTTGCCCTGTGTATGAAGTTTCTCGCAATGGGCACCCCAGCCCTGTAAGGAGGCATCCATGGTAAGGACCCTCTGGGATTCTAGGGACTGGAAGGGCATGCCCTCCTGCGGGTACTGTGTGACCTGCCATGAGTGACACCGCCAGCATGTAAGTCACTAGAACCCTATCCTGGAGCCGGCTGTGGCCTGTGTCCACTGGGAGCAGAGGCACCACTGGACCTTCTGCATGTTGAAGCGGGTGTGGGGAACAACATGCACTGTGAATCTCATGTGGCCCAGCAGGCGGAGCATGGAGCATGCCGACAATGTGTGGTGGCGCTGCACCTCAGTGGCCAGAGTCAAGAGGTGACTTGCCCTGTCCAAGGAGAGGAAGGCCATGATCTGAAGAGTGTCCAGTCATACCCTATGAACTCCAGGTCCTATGTTGGAGTGAGGTGGGACTTTGGGTGGTTTATCACGAATCCTAGGTACTGTAGGATACTGATGGTGTGGGCCGTGGCTCGTTGCACCTCGGTGACTATGTCTCCCTTTAAGAGTCAAACATTGAGATACAGGAAGACGATTCACTCTTGGACACAGAGGTAGGCTGCCATTACTGCCAGGCACTTGGTGAAGACTCTTGGTGCAGACGGAAGGGTAGCACCCTGTACTGTTAGTGTTTGCCTCTGACCATGAATCTTAGGTACTGCCTGTGATTTTGGTGAATTAGGATGTGGGTATTAGCATCCTTAAGAACATAAGATATGCCATACTGGGTCAGACCAAGGTCCATCAAGCCCAGTATCCTGTTTCCAACAGTGGCCAATCTAGGTCATACGTACCTAGCAGTTTCCCCAAAAGACACAGGTTCCACAATGCTTATACTGGGTCAAGCATTGATATCCTGGGTCCCTTCTTAATAATGGTTCAAGGACTTTTCCTCTAGGAACTTGTCCAACCCTTTTTTAAACCTAGCCACACTAACAGTCTTTACTACATCCTCCGGTAACAAATTCCAGAGTTTGATTGCACGTTGAGTGAAGAAATATTTTTTTTTATTAGTCTTAAATAGTTTACCCTGTAGCTTCATTGCATGTCCCCTAGTCTTTCTATATTCTGATAACGTAAACAATTGATCTACGTTTACCCGTTCCACTCCGTTCATTAATTTAAAGACTTCTATCATATCTCCCCTCAGCCGTCTCTTTTCCAGGTTAAAGAGCCCTAACCTTTTTAGCCTTTCTTCATAGGAGTATCCTTCCATCCCCTTTACCATTTTGGTGGCTCTTCTCTGAACTTTTTCTAATAACGCTATATCCTTTTTAAGATACGGCGACCAGAATTGCACACAATATTCAAAGTGCGGTCTCACCATGGAACGATATAGAGGCATTATAATATCTTTTGTTTTATTTTCTATTCCTTTCCTTATGATACCTAGCATTCTATTTGCTCTCTTGGCCGCCGCTGCACACCGGGCCGGGGTTTTAACATGTTATCCACAATGATGCCTAAATCTTTTTCCTGGTTGGTGGCTCCTAATGTGGAACCTTGCATCGTGTAACCATAGTTTGGGTTGTTCTTCCCTAGGTGCATAACTTTGCACTTGTCCACATTAAATTTCATCTGCCATTTCGATGCCCAGTCTTCCAATTTATCAAGATCTTCTTGCAATTTTCCACAATCCTCTTGAGTTTTAACAACTTTAAATAGTTTTGTGTCATCTGCAAATTTGATAACCTCACTCGTTATTCCCCTTTCCAGGTCATTTATGAATATGTCAAAAAGCAGCGGACCCAGCACAGATCCCTGGGGTACACCACTATTCACCTTTCTCCATTGGGAAAATTGGCCATTTAGCCCTACCCTCTGCTTTCTATCTTTTAACCAGTTCCTGATACACAGAAGTACACTGCCTCCTATCCCATGACTCTTTAATTTTGCCAAAAGTCTCTGATGAGGGACCTTGTCAAAGGCTTTCTGAAAGTCCAGATACACTATATCAACCGACTCACCTTTGTCCACCTGTTTATTCACACCTTCAAAAAAACATAACAGATTAGTAAGACAAGATCTTCCTTGTCTAAAGCCATGTTGACTGTCTCCCATTTAGGCCATGACTATCTACATGCTGAGTAATTTTATTCTTTATGATGGTTTCTACCATTTTTCCCGGTACTGACGTCAGGCTCACCGGTCTGTAGTTTCTCGGATCACCCCTGGAACCCTTTTTAAAAATTGGTGTTACATTGGCGATCCTCCAATCTTCAGGTATTACAGATGATTTTAATGAAAATTCACAGACTACTAATAGCAAGTCTGCAATCTCATATTTCAGTTATTTTAACACCCTTGGATGTATACCATCCGGCCCAGATGATTTGCTACTCTTCAGTTTATCTAATAGTTGTAATACATCTTCCCGATGTATCGATATTTCCTTCAATTCTTCCACACCTTTAAATACCACTTCAGTCATGGGTAACATCCCTACATCTTCCTCAGTAAAGACCGAAGCAAAGAATTCATTCAGTCTCTCCGCTATCGCCTTGTCGCCTTATAGTGCCTCTTTAACCCCTCTATCATCTAATGCTAGAATGTACTATGAATGTACTTGAAAAAGTCTTTATTTCGCGTTTTTGCTTCCGCAGCAAGCTTCTTCTCAAATTCTCGCTTTACCTGCCTTATCAATGCCTTGCATTTGACTTCCCAGTGCTTGTACTGTTTCCAGGTTTCATCGTTTGGCTCTTTTTTCCATTTCCTGAAAGATGCTTTTTTGGCAACAACAGCCTCTCTGACCTCACCTTTAAACCATGCTGGCAGATTTTTGGACTTCCTTCCACTTTTCTTATAGCGTGGAATACAGCTGGTCTGGGCTTCCAAGATAGTATTTTTCAACAACACCCAAGCTTGATGTAAGTCTTTAACCTTTGCAACCGCTCCTTTTAGTTTTTTCTTAACTATTTTCCTCATTTTATCATAGTCTCCCTTTCGAAAGTTAAAAGGTAGTATTGTGGGTTTCCTTACTATCCCTCCTCCACTAATTAAATCAATCGCGATCATGCTATGATCACTTTTGCCAAGTGGCCCCAATACCCTTATCTCTTGCACTAGATCTGGTGTGCCACCAAGGACTAGGTCTAATATGGCTTGTCCTCTGGTCGGTTCATGAACCAGCTGCTCCAAGAAGCAGTCATTTATTTCATCTAGGAGCTTTATCTCGATAGCATGTCCTGCCGTGACACTGACCCAGTCGATACCGGGGTAATTGAAATCACCCATTATTAATACTGGGCTGTAACATTTGTTAGCTTCCTTGATTTCTTTGAGTATATCATCATCCATTTGTTCATTCTGGCCAGGCGGTCGATAGTACACCCCCCCCCCCCCCCACTGCCATCGCCTTCCCCTTTTTACATGTTATTTCAATCCATAGAGATTCTACAGCAAATTTTGTTTCCTGCAAAACTTTAATCCTTTCTGACTCAATGCCCTCTCTAACATAGAGTGCAACCCCTCCACCAATTTGACCAGCTCTATCATTACGATATAGTTTGTACCCAGGTATCACAGTATCCCACTGGTTGTCCTCTTTCCACCATGTCTCTGATATTCCAATCATATCTAACCTCTCATTTAGTGCTATATATTCTAACTCTCCCATCTTATTTTTTAGACTTCCTTTAGGTCCAAGGAGCATAGCCAGTCTCCCTGCTGGATGTATTGTAGCCATGTTCCAAGGAAGAGCATCTTGAACTTCTCCCGCACCAGGAACTTGTTCAGGTTTCGCAAGTCTAGGATAGGCCTTAGGCCTCCAGTTATTTTTCGGACCAGAAAGTACAGGGAATAGAACCCCTTGCTCTTGAAGTGATGGGGTACTGGTTCCACAGCTCCGTCGGTAAGAAGGCCTGCGAGTTCCTGCAGTAGCAGGACCTGGTGCAGGGGAGTCGGGGAAGGCTCTCTTGGAAAGGAAAGAGGAGGTGTCTGGTCCAAATGAAGGAGGTATCCTTCTTTGACTATTTGGAGTGCCCAGGAGTTAGTGGTAATAGTTGGCCACTGATGGGTGAAATGCACCAGGCACCCCCCCTGTGGATAGCTGCTCCACCTGGGGTGGAGAGGCTATGCTCAGGGAGTCAAAAACCCATCCCCAGCTGGGCAGGAGCCAATCCGAGTCCCAGGATGAAGTCCTCAAGGAGTTTTTCTTCTTTTTGTGCTTCCACTCTGGAGCACCCTTGTCGTACTGTCCACGGTCCCAACTGGGCACTGTGGGGGCATTACGCAGACTCAGAGGGCCCCTGTGGGACCTTGGAGTGAGAGGCTACCGGGGACAATGGGGTAGAGTCTGACCTGTGAAAAATATCATCCTGCTTCTGTCGGCAACTTTGAATGGCCTTAGCAGACATCTTACACAAGGTGCAGACCTCCGAGTCATGGTCCGCTCCTAGATACCAGAAGCAGCAATCGTGTGTATTGGTGAGGGGGGGGGGACATGATTTTTGCGCAATGATCATACTTCTTGAACCCGCTAGCCATTGGGAGAAAAAGTACCTCAATGAAGTTGAAGACCCTCGAAGCGGCCAGTGGATGAAAAAAGGCGAATCATGATGGGGGTGAACCTACAAAAACAATACAAGGCAAGTGAGCTTGGAGGTGGGAAAGAGACCGGTGAAACCCAGGCAAGAAAAAAGGTTTTTTTTCTGAGGAAAAAACACAGATGTCCGTTGAGCTCTATGGAAAAAAGGAGACTGAGTAAGATAGCACCCTTGGGTGGAAAGGGGACCACACATGTGTGGTGGCATCTCCCAAAGGCTTCTTTGAAAGCTGGGGAGGTGCTTCACCGAGGGCTCCGTCGGCGCTAACATCACCCATATCTGAGGACGGACTTCCTGCTTGTTACTGGAGAATCTACATGTCTCTTTTGCCATATATTTTCTATGCTTGCTGTAAACCATCTCATCTGTAATCCACTGTCCTGGGTTGCAACTATCAATCTCATGTTCAGCCTCTGTTCACTTCTCCTTAACCATTCATGTATCCAGTTTTCATCGACACATGGTTCCTGGTGTAACACTTTGTATTTCCCACTGTATTTGTGCATTTGGCACTTGTTTTTCCTTGTTTGAAGATCTAATTCTTTGAAGTTTTTTTCTCTGGTTTTACAAATTCCGTTGCCTCCTTCCCTTTGTGTGCTGGTGGATTCTCACCCATCCCTTCCACTCATTGGAATGTCTGTCCAAGTATAATGATGGAGACAGATTCTGGTCATTTACTTTCATATGTATGTATTCTTTCTTTTCTTTCATAGCATGCTTCAACCGAAGTGTCACTTTGCTGAGATAAGGCATAGATTTTATACAGTGGGGTCATCACATAAAGATACTAAGCAAGACTTGAGGAGAAAACTTTATTCTCTCCCCCGAGAGATACACAACACTTTATCAGCTGCTGTTGGTAAATTTCATGTTGTGCTTGTATAGATTTAAATGGGATCAACATGAATATAGTGTGGCAGGCCCAGTTGTAGTATGTATGAAAAGTCAATAACAAGATCTTAAATCTAATTCTAGGGATTATAGGAAGCGAAGTCTCCTCCTGGAGCTGAGGTGTTACATGATCATAATGTCTGCCATCACTTTTTAGTACATTTTCGCTATTGAGGAATAAATGACTGTTGACACACTGAAGTAAGCAAACTATGAGCAAATATTCTGCAAAAAATGAAATGTTACATTAAGAAAACAAACCCAGAGTTGGATCTATAAAGTTTTGAGGGTCTCTTTTACATACCCTGCCAGTTAGAAAGTCTTTATAAATTACAACTTAAATATCCCAAAATGTGTTTTAATTTCATCTTACTCATCTTGATTGTAAATTACACTACCTCACTGATTACCTCTTCAGAAGCACTATTAACAACAAGGGTCAGCTTATGTTAACATGACATCTAGGCACTAGAAAGTAAACTGAGCAGTAACTGCTTTGATGCCCCATGAAGAGCGGTATATCAAGTTTTAATAAACATAAACATAATGTTACTTTCAAGTGGATAAGTGTTTTCTTGGCATTACATTGGATCTTTTGAACAAGTGCACTTGCTCAGTTTATATACTCTAGACCAGCAGGAAAACGTTAATGTATTATTTACTGCAAAACACATCCATTAATGATTTCACTCTCTAAGTCAGACAGTACCAAAGTTCCAGTAGAAGAATCATTAGGAATGTAAGAAGAGTCATGCTGGATCAGACCAATAATCCATTGAGCCCAGCATCCTGTCTCCAATACTGACTAAACTAGCTTACCTGGCAGTTACTGGAAGATCGCTCACCTCCATGTTTCTCATTCCAGATCCCCATGCTTGTCTATCTAATAAGCATCAGTAGACTGCAGAAATTTATTCAAGCCTTTAATGAACCCAGCTATGCTATTAACTTTGATCACGTTCTCCAAGAACAAATTTCACAGCTTAATTGTGTGTTAATCGAAAGCTTATTGTAAGGTGTCACACCAGTGTTCCTTAAGAACATAAGAATTGCAATAATGGGTCAGACCAAGGTCCATCAAGTCCAGTATCCTGTTTTCAACAGTGGCCATTCAGGTCACTAGTACCTGGCAGGTTCCCAAAAAGGTACATAGGTTCCACAATGCTTGTCCCGGGGTAAGCAGTGGATTTCCCAGGTCCTCTTTAATAATTGTTTATGAACTTTCCTCCAGGAACTTGTCCAAACCTTTTTTAAACCCAGCTACACTAACAGTTTTTACCACATCCTCTGGGACAAATTCCAGAGTTTATGTGTTGAATGAAAAAATATTTTCTATTAAATGGGTTACATTGTAGCTTCATTGTGTGTCCCCTAGTCTTTCTACTTTTTGATGGTGTAAACAACTGATCTACGTTTACCATATCTCCCCTCAGCTGTCTCTTTTCCAAGTTGAAGAGCCCTAATGTTTTAAGCCTTTCCTCTAGGGCTATCCTTTCATCCCCTTTACCATTTTGGTGGCTCTTCTCTGTACCTTTTATATCCTTTTTAAGATATGGTGACCAGAATTGCACACAATATTCAAGGTGCGGTTGCACCATGGAATGATACAGAGGCATTATAATATCCTTGGTTTTATTCTCCATTCCTTTCCTTATAATACCTAGCATTCTATTTGCTCTCTTGGCTGCCACTGCACACTGGGAGGAGGGTTTCAATGTATTATCCATGATGACACCTAAATCCTTTTCCTGAGTGGTGGTTTCTAATATGGAACATTGCATCGTGTAACCGTAGTTTGGGTTATTCTTTCCTAGATGCATCACTTTACACCTGTCTCCATTAAATTTCATCTACCATTTGGACATTCAGTCTTCCAATTTATCAAGGTTCTCTTGCAATTTTTCACAATCCTCTTGGGTTTTAACAACTTTGAATAATTTTGTGTCATCTGCAAATCTGATCACCTCACTCGTTATTCCCATTTCTAGGTCATTTATGAATATGTTAAAAAGCAGCAGGTCCAGCACAGATCCCTGTGGTACTCCACTATTCACCTTTCTCCATTGAGAAAACTGGCCATTTAGCTCTACTTTCTATCTTTTAACCATATTGCACTATATTGCACATGCCTGTCACCTACAAGAAGCTGTAGGCACCCAACAGACTTGCGACATGGGAGCCTATGAGTGCCTGGCAACTGGCACACATACAGCTTACTAATCGCATCAGTGTCCCTAGTGATACTGAGCAGTGAGATCAAACACTCACTTCACCCAGTTCTACATCTTCAAAAATACTTAGTTCCTTTAAAATGTCTTTTACATATCCTTCTGAAAAACTCCATTTTCTTGCCACATTGGCTGTCCCATCACTGCATAAGCAATTCCATAGAAAAGGCCACAAGAAAATGACTATAAGTCCAAGCATGACATCCTAAATACTCTAAGCATTATTTACACAGTTAGCATAGTTACTCACCTGTAACAGGTGTTCTCCAGGTACAGAAGGAATCAGTCCTCACATATGGGGTAACGTTGGCACCGAAGGAGCCTGCGCTGAGCATTTCTCCAGCTTTCAAAGAAAGCCTTTGGGACATGCTACCAGCATGCGTAGTCCCCTTCCCACCCAACGGTGCCATCTTGCTCAGTCAGATGATATAGTTAGGATGGTAGTAAATACTAAAACAAGGTAGGGAGGCAACTCCCAGGACAGAAGGGAGGGTTGTGAGGACTGATTCCTGCTGTCCCTGGAGAACACCCGTTACAGGTGTGTACCTATGCTTTCTCCAAGAACAAGCAGAAAGTCAGTCTTCACATATGGTACTCCCTAGCTCCAGGCTACTGAGGACCGAACCACGACTCCACCAACGGCGACCAATTGGGTAGCCGTGAGTTGCAGAAGATGAGTTCCCACTGAGAGACTCTGCAAGACCCTAGCATCCAGAGACACTATCACCCCGGTAGCCTAAACACAGAAGGGTCGGAGGGCAGGAGTTGCCTACACTCCAAGAATATTACAGAGTACTGCCTGGCCAAAGGCACTGTCCATGTGGATTCGCACTCCAGGCAATAGTGAGCTGCGAACGTATGAATTGAAGACCATGTGGTGGCCTTGCAGATCTCCGTCACAGGCACTGAGTGGAAGTTGGCCACCGACGTGGCCATTGCCCTCACACGATGAGCTGTGATCCAGCGCTCAAGGGAGATACATCAGGGCAATACAGTCCACCACCCAAGTGGACAGGGTTTGCTTAGTCACGGGAAGCCCCAGTCTGCTGGGGTCAAAAGACACAAAAAGCTGAGGGGCTTTGCGATGGGCCTGGGTCCACTGTAAGTAGAAAGACAGGGCCCGTTTTAAATCCAGTGTATGTAGTACTAGTTCCTCCCTGCTGGCATGAGACTGAGGAAAGAAGGTGAGGAAGACCACCTCTTGGTTGAGGTAGAAAAGAGATACACCTTTGGGAGGAATTTTGGGTGTGTGTGGAGCACTACCCTGTTCTTATAGAACCTTGTATATGTTTGATCCACCACCAGGGCCTGGAGTTCACACACTCTTCAAGCGGATATGAGGGCTACCAGAAAGGCCATTTTCCAAGACAGGTACCACAAGTGGCAAGTGGCTCAAATGGCGGTTTGGTGAGCTGGGAGAGCACCACGCTGAGGTCCCCTCCGCTGTCGGAGGGTGGAGAGGGGACTTGGATAACAGGAGGCCCCGGAGGAACCTGGAGACCAGGGGCTGGCCCGAGAAGGGTTTTCCCTCGACAGGGTGATGGTGAGCGGGTACTGGAGTACTAATTGCACATGGCAGGAGAAGGGGTTTTCCCTTCTTTCTGCACACCAGGCTGAGAACCTTCACCACTTAAAGGCATAAGCCCGTCTGGTGGAGGGCTTTCGGGAGGCCAGTAGGATCTCCTCGATTTCACTCGGAAGATTGAAAGGGGCTAGTGCTACCCTTTCAGCAGCCATGCTGTTAGTGTTAGGGATCCCAGGTTGGGCTGCCAGAGGGACTGGGAGTGCCACCAACAGGTAGAGCAGCAGTTGAAACCAGGGCTGCCTCAGCCACCTGGGGGAAATTAGTATGACTGACGCCCTCTCGCTCTGGACCTTGAAGAGGATCCTGGCAACCAGGGGGGGAGGTTGTGGGAGCGCATAGAGTAGGTTCTCGGACCACGAGATCAGTAAGGCATCTGCCGCCACTCTCTCCAGGAGCGGTCAGCACGAGCAGAAGCAAGGCATCTGTGTGTTGTCTGGAGAGGCAAATAGACTGCGCACAAAAGCATGTTGTTGTGAACTGCAAAGGAGAGGAGGGCCACCGCCTCCTGGCAGCGGGAGTATGAACCAATGCCCCCCCTGCTTGTTGATAAAGAACATGGCGACTTGATTGTCTGTCTGGGTCAGTACAGACCGATTAATGCAAAAAATAACAAACTACGATTACACCATCTTCATTAAGATAATATAAATAGAAATAAAAGACTTGTTGTTTAAAAACGATATATGTAGGAAAGCCATAAAACAAACCTAAAGAGCAACACCATACCTGCACACACAGTAAGAAGCGGGAAACACCGCGCGAGGACATAGGAACGCGAGGAGGGGGAAGTGGGGGGGGAAGGGGGAGGGGAAGGGGGGGAAGGGGGGGAAGGGGGAAGGGGAGGAAAGGGGGGGCCACGGGAAACAAGAAAGGAGGGAGGGAAGGAGAAAGGCACGTCAAACTAAAGTGCTTAAAATAAACCATCTTATTATGGAACACTTCACCATAGCACTGAGTGGCGCCGAAACAACTCATCTAATCTATAAGTAAACCATTGCAAATTAAAAATGAAAAAAGAAAGAAAACCATTGCAAATTAAAAAGGAAGAACCGTAATACATAAAGACCCCCATGAACAATCATATATAGGTTTCTTTTTAAGTTATAAACATGTACAAAGTTCACCAAAGTTTTAATCCCAGTTGTATTATCCTGTTATATGTAAACTCAACAGTCTGTTGATTGCAATGAGTATTCCTGTTTTAATGTAAACCGCGCTGATGAAAAAGAGTGCGGTATAAAAGAACGATAAATAAATAAATAAATAAAATTATGAAGGGGCAAAAAACAAACAAGCAGCGCATGGTGATACAATAAAAACGCATAAGGAAAAAAGGAAGGATTAAAATTGCACCATATAAAGACCAATGATGGAAACGGTGCTGAAGGGGCTCCGGATGCAAATTGTGATCACCGCACCAATACTGTGTGAAATACATTAATCCATATAACCCGATTGGGACAACTTGCTCAAATTGCAAAAGGCAAATGTAAAAAATTAAATAAAAGAAAATAAGCTATAACTAATCAAAGAAGGAAGCACCACCTAAAACATCCGTGTCCCGATGCACCAATATCAACTGATAGAACCATGCACCGGTCTCCTCTTCTTCGCTGGTGCGGTGTGTTGCTCTCGCATCCAAGGCAGCACTTGGCACTGAAGGCTGGCTGAGGGAGGGATCCAAGAAGGTGCGTGGCTGGCAGGCAGGCAGGCACAAGAGCAGAAAGAGGCTGGCTTGCTGGCTGCCCCTCCCTTTTATTTCCCTCTAGCCTGCCATGATTCATCAATCGTCAGTCACATGTGAGAGGAGTGAGGGCAGGGGACTCAGTGCAGACAGAGGAGAGATTCGGAAGTGACGAAAATTACAGAATGGCTATAGATCGGTGGTGCAGCCGCGGCCTTAAAAAACCCGAGGTTTGAAAACTCATGAAATCAGTAATTTTTGTGCGCTCCTTTAAAAGTTGTGTGCGCTCGCTCGGCGAGGTGTGTGCGCGCGCACACGCGCACAGCTTAGAGGGAACAGTGGCTGCAACTCCTCGGGTGACCACTGCCTCTGCGTTCACAACGACCTGCAGTGGGCTCCCCACCCTAACAGGGAGGCATCCGTTGTCAGCACTGCATCGTGCTGTGGGGCCTGGAAGGGAAACGCCCGGAGGAGGTTGCGGGGGTTTTGCCACCAACTCAGGGACAAACAAAGGTCGGGAAGGACCCTGACGGGGTCCCTGAGTTGACCGATAGATGGGCTCCACTGAGGCACCACTGAGCTGTCCGCATGTGCAGGCGGGCATGGGGAACCACATGGACAGTGGAGGCCATGTGGCCCAGGAGGCTTAGCATAGTCCGAGCTGTAACTCGGAAGGTGCTCTCGATCCGAGCCGCCAAGGTTCGGAGGCGGTCGACGCAATCTGCTGGTAAGAATGCGGTCACCCACTGAGTATCGAGGCGTGCCCCAATGAACTCTAAGGCCTGCACTGGCTCGAGGTGGGACTTCGGGTAGTTGACCAAGAACCCCAGGCCTTCCAACAGACAGATTGTGAGCGACGTCGCACGCTGGGTTTCCTCGACTGAGGGTCCCATAACAAGCCAGTTTTCGAAGTAGGGAAAGACCGGTATGTCCTGACGTCTGAGGTAGGCGGCTACTGCACAGAGGCATTTTCTGAAGACCCATGGGGTGGACGCAAGGCCGAAGAGGAGCACCCTGTATTGGAAGTGCTCTCCCTGCACCCTGAAGCGCAGGTACTGCCTGTGCTGGGGGTGGATTAAAATATGGGCGTAAGCGTTTTTTAGATCCAAGGAGCATAGCCAGTTGCCCTGCCGGAGGAAGGGCAGCAGGATGCCAAGTGATAGCATCTTGAACTTCTCCCGCACCAAGAATTTGTTCAACTTTCTGAGGTCGAGGATGGGCCGTAGACCTCCCATCTTTTTCAGGACGAGGAAGTACCGGGAATAAAAACCCTGATCCTGAAGGTGTGGAGGGACCTTCTTGACCACCTGTTGGGTGAGGAGAGAGACTAGTTTCCGCTGCAGGAAAACCTGGTGCGTGGGGAGTCAAGGAGGCTCCACCAGGGAGAAGGGAGGTGGAAGCCTGTTGAAGCGAAGGCAATAGCCGTCTCGGACGACCTGGAGGAGCCAGGTGTCTGAGGTGATGGAAGTCCACAGAGGGGCGAAAGAAGACAGGCGTCCCCCCACTGGCTGCTGAGCCGCTGGAGGGCAAGAGACTATGCCAATGGCATCAAAACCCCTGAGCGGGTTGTGGTGGAACCAGGGCTTGGGCCTTGGGCCCCTTCAGTTTGCGATGCCCTTGGCCAGACTTCCTCTGCACCAGTGTGGTCGGCATGGGGGTGGTCGGGTACAGAGGGTAGCCATGGTACTGAAGGCCCTTCCTTGGAAAGAAAGGCTTTTTGGTCTGTGGCTTTTTCCGGGGGAGGGTGGAGGTCTTGCGCGAGAGACTGGTCCTGGTGACGAATTCTGTCTCTATCTCCGCGGATTTATCCTCCATTGGCTTGCCAAAGAGCTTCTCGCCAAGGCAGGGGACATCCAGGAGCTTTTCCTGCACCCACTGCTCCAAATCTGATGATTGGAGCCATGCCTGGCAGCAGGCCCCAATGCCCCCGGCCGCCACCTAAGCTGAGGACTCGAATCCATCGTAGGCAGCTCGGAGGTACTTTGAGCAGTCTGCGATGGACTTCAGCAGAGCACTGACCTATTGAGGGGCTCGCCCTCAAGGCAAACGGAGAAACCTCCGAGCTTCTTAGCCAAGTCACGCAAGAACATGCCCATGTATAGTTGGTATGCTTGAATGCGACAAAAAAACATGGAGCCTTGGTAGGCCTTGCGACTCAGGGCATCAAGGGCTCTCAACTCCCGGCCCAGGGGGACCGACGAGTGCGACTTCAGGTTTTTCTGTTTCCTCATGGCCGACTCCACCACCATGGAGGTGTGGGGAAGTTGGGACTTTCTAAACCCAGGGCCACATTGTACCTTGTACATAGTGTCAAGGAGCTTACTCATGATGGGGACTGAGGCAGATGCCTCCCACATGCGGAGCAGCAGCCAGGACAGGACAGAAGAGACTGGAACAGTGAGAGATTCCCTAGGCGGGCACTCGTACTGAAGGATGTTGAGCTCTTCAGCTCGATGGTCCTCCTCAGCCTGAGTGGCCAGGTTGAGAGCCCATGCCATGTCCCGGACGAACACCAGGAAGGAGGTGTCCTAGGGTGGTGAGCGCCGTTGGAACGTGGGCGGAGAGGGGTCCGACGGAAGATCCCGATGAGTACGGATCTCCGGGGAGGTGTCCCCATCAGAATCACAGTCCGAGAACTCAGATGATGAGTCCGAGCTGGGCAGGTCACCCTGTCCAGCGGCCGAGGCCTGCTTGGAGCCGGAGGCCCTGGAAGACGTCACCCCTGAGGAACGGGAAAGCGAGTGTTGCTAGGAAAATGGAAGTGCTACTGATAGGGGATTTCAATATGCCAGATGTTGATTGGCACATTCCTGCTGCAGTATCATCTAGAAGTAAAGAGATCCTGGATTCTCTACAGGGAGAACTATTCAGGCAATTGGTAACAGACCTCACATGTGAAGGGGCCATACTGGACTTCGTGCTTACCAATGGTGAAAGTGTTTCTGATGTTATAGTGGGAGATCATTTTGCATCCAGTGATCATCAGATGGTGTGGTTTAGTATTAGGACTAGGGCTGTTAGAATCCATTCAAAGGTGAGGGTCTTAGACTTTAGGAAAACTAACTTTGCCAAGATGGGCCAATACCTCAGGGAGTCGTTAGCGGGATGGGAACTGCTGGGGGATGTAGAAAAACAGTGGGCAAAAATGAAAGGGGATATTTTAAGAGCAACCAACCTTTTTGTTAAAATGGTAAATAAAGGTAAAAGGAAAAGGAGACCGCTATGGCTTTCGAAAGAAGTAGCTGAAAAGGTGAAGAAAAAGAGGGAGGCCTTCATGAAATACAAGAGATCACAGAGAGAGGAAGATAGGCATCTATATTTGGAAAAACTTAGAGAAGCTAGCAAAGTAGTCAGGAAAGCAAAGATTCAAAAAGAGAAGGAAATAGCAAATGCAATAAAATGAGAGGATAAGACATTTTTCAGATATGTTAGTGAGAAGAGGAAGGGCAAAAGTGGTATTGTCAGAATCAAGGGCGAAGCGGAGGAATATGTAGAAGCTGATGAGGATAAAGCGGAATTGTTTAACAAATATTCCTGTTCTGTGTTCACAGATGAAGAACCAGGAGCAGGACCACAGAAAACACTCACAAACAGGAACGGAAGCAAGGGACATCTTGAACAATTTTCAGAAGACTGTGTTCGTGAGAAACTAGCTCAACTTAAAGTAGACAAAGCGATGGGACCGGATGGGATACACCCTAGAATACTGAGGGAACTTGGGGACGTTATAGAAGCTCCACTGACTGACCTTTTCAATGCCTCATTGGAGTCGGGAGTAGTGCCAAAGGACTGGACTGAGGCTCATGTGGTTCCTCTACACAAAAGCGGAAGTAAGGATGTGGTTGAAAATTACAGGCCGGTTAGTTTAACTTCAGTGGTGAGTAAATTATTGGAAATGCTGCTGAAAGAGAAAATAGTGAGGTTTCTGGAGTCCAGCAGATTACAGGATCCTTGACAGCATGGATTCACCAGAGGCAGGTCTTGTCAGACAAATCCGATTGATTTCTTTGACTGGGTGACCAGGGAGTTGGATCGAGGGAGAGCCCTAGATGTGGTGTTTTTAGATTTCAGTAAAGCCTTTGACACTGTTCCTCACAGGCGACTTATAAACAAACTGAGCACCCTAGCAATGGACCCTAAAGTTACTGCTTGGGTTAGAAATTGGTTGGGTGAGAGGCAACAAAGAGTACAGGTAAATGGAGCTTACTCTGAGGAGAAGGATGTTACCAGTGGTGTGCCCCAGGGATCTGTCCTTGGTCCTATTCTTTTTAGCATCTTTGTTAATGATATAGCGGAAGTGCTGTCGGGTAAGGTTTCCCTCTTTGCGGATGATACCAAAATCTGCAATACAGTAGACACCCAGGAAGGTGTAGATAACATGAGGAGGGATCTAGCTAAGCTTGAAAAATGGTCTAGAATCTGGCAGCTGGGATTTAATGTTAAAAAATGTAAGGTCATGCATTTGGGCTGCAGCAATCCAAGGGAGCAATATAGTATAGGGGGTGAAGTACTTTTGTCCACTAAAGAAGAGCGGGACCTAGGCGTGGTTGTGTCTGATGATCTTAAAGTAGCTAAACAGGTAGAAAAGGCGACAGCAAAAGCTAGAAGGATGCTTGGGTGCATACGGAGAGGAATGGCTAGTAGAAAAAAGGAGGTGATAGTGCCTCTGTATAAGTCTTTGGTACGACCTCATTTGGAGTACAGTGTGCAATTCTGGAGACCGCACTTTCAAAAGGATATAAACAGGATGGAGTCAGTACAGAGGGTGGCAACTAAAATGGTTTGTGGTCTTCATTATAAAGCATATGAGGACAGACTTAAGGATCTTAATATGTACACCTTAGAGGAAAGGCGGGATAGAGGTGATATGATTGAGGTGTTTAAATACCTCCATGACATAAATCTACAGGGGGAGATCCTCTTTCAATTGAAAGCAAGTTCTGCTACGAGGGGACATGGGATGAGGGTGAAGGGGGATATATTCAGGAGTGATATGCGGAAATATTTCTTTACGGAAAGAGTAGTGGTCCGTGGAATAGTCTCCCAGTGGAGATGGTAGAGATGAGGACAGTATCTGAATTCAAAAAAGCATGGGACAAACACAGAGGATCTCTAAAGGAAAAAAGGGGACTGTTGTAATTGTTGATATGGAAGGACAGACTAGATAGGCCATGTGGTCTTTTTCTGTTGTCATATTTCTATGTTTCTATGACGTTGAGGATCTGCACGAGGCCTGCGGCTCTCAAGGGTTTCCTGGACAGATTTCGGTGTCCCACATGAGGAACCCATGGTCTCTGGGCGCAAGTCAGCCAAGCTGGCTGTGAGCGCCTGGTGGGAAGTGATGAACGCAAAAACGCTGCGTTCCAGCACCAGCATGCAGGACTCCCACACGGGCGTGGGGTCCTGTGACACTGACGCCAGGGTCACCGGGTTGTACATCAAGGAGGAGAGGGAGTGCTCACCGGGACGGCCCTCAGGAGACCAGGCGCCTTCGCTGGAGGCCTCAGTATCAATACGGGGTACCTTTCGGGGCCGCTCCTGGTCCAACTCTCAGGAACGCTGAAGAGGGCTAAGCGACCGAGTGTGGGAATGCTCGCGCTTGTCGGGAGCCCCCGACAGCGACTTAGAGGCCTTCTTCTTCTTGCGCTGCTCCACTTCAGGGGACTCCTGGTCGGAGTGCCACCGAGAGCGCGGGGCCGAGGTGGGGGATCCCACTGGAGGAGAGACGACCAAGGGCACCACCGTGGATTCCGAAGCAGCCTTTCTGAAAATGTCTTTGGACTTCTGCTTACGACTGAGCAGTGCTTTAGAGGACATTTTCTTACAGAGCGAACAGAGCTCTGAGTCATGGTCAGCTCCGAGGCATCGCAGACAACAGTCGTGGCTGTCCGTAAGCGCTATGTTCTTGGAGCATCTATCGCATTTTTTTAATCCGGTGGCCATAGGGGCAAAAATGTCCCCTGTGAGGTCAAAGACCCACATGGCCAGCGATTAGGCAAAGAAAAGAGCGCAAAGCCCGTTGTCAAAAAAAAGCGAAGTAAACCGTCCCCTAGGAACTCTAAAAAGGCACAGCAGGAGAAGGACTGGTAGAGGACCGGTGCAACCAGAAAATAGAAAGCCAGAAGGCCAAAAACAAAAAACGTTTTCCAAGGGTTGAGGACGTTCATCCGAAGGACTCCACAGAAAAAGGGAGATTGAGCAAGATGGCACCCTTGGGCGGGAAGAGGACCACGCATGCGTGGCAGCAATCCCAAAGGCTTTCTTTGAAAGCTAGGGAATTGCTCAACGCGGGCTCTGTCAGTGCCATCACCCATAAGTGAGGACTGACTTCCTGCTTGTTCCTGGAGAAAGGTTTGTAATCTGGCCAAAGTTACAGCAAGTACCACATATGGTCCTGCTATACTGCTTGCTTTTCTTAAAGCCACTGAGGACCTGTTTTCTTTGCAAGTACACTAAAACAAAGACAGTTGCTGTAAAATTAAATGACTCAATTTTGAAAAATAAAGTTAGTTGGGTAGCAAAGCACCTCAAAAGGGGGTGACAGGAAGCGTTCGTGAAAAAAATAAAGAAAATTTGAAAGACGACTGAAAGCCCTAATGAGAGATGCTATATATCTATAGTACCACTAAATAATGATATAAATAGATAGTTATGTATATATATATATATATATATATATCCACAGTTACATATATCACCACCGCAGCACTACCTATCTCTCTCTCTCTATCTATCTATATATATCTATATCTATCTATCTATCTATCTATCTATCTATCTATCTACATATATATATATATATATATATATATATATATATATATATATATATATATATATATATATATATATATATATATATATATATATATATATATATATATATATATATATATATATATATATATACCTACCCCAGAAAATAAGCACTATTTACTTCAAAAATGAAATCGCTCAGTAAACTCTCTCCGTTTCACCCCCTGTAGTGCTGTAATCCCACAATAATTAGATCGTAAAAGAAAAAACCCTCACGGCGGAATATCCTGCAGGCCCGATGCACACGCGGCTTTCCCATGCTTCTGACACACGGCCACAGCTCCCCGGAGCTAAACGCTGTCCTCACGTCGGTCTCCCTGCCTGCGCACCACTGAAAGGCAAGCCGCTGGCAGAATAATCTGGACACCAATGATATTCTTCAGCGCTACTATCTTGATAAATATCCACATAACTTAGGACTATTTTTTGCTGTCCTACTTTATGCAGATAGTTATCCAGAAAGCTGTGCTGAATATAGTTGCCATCTGAATAATTCACTGCTCTGCCCATGGGCCATTCCAGCATTATCTTGATAGTGCTGAGGCAGTCTTTAAAGATATTCAATGGCAGTACCCTAATAGTACCTTTGAATATCCCAGTCAGAGGCACTTATTTGGATAGTAGATGCTGCTCTCTGGATAAGTGCTTTTGAATACATTAGGAATCAGGCATCATCATGGATAGTACGTTGAAACCCTCCACCCAGTGTGCAGCCGTGGCCAAGAAAGCAAATAGAATGCTAGGAATCGTAAGGAAAGGAATAGAAAATAAAACCAAGAATATTATAATGTCTCTATATCGCTCCAGTTCTGGTCACCATATCTTAAAAAGGATATAGCAGAATTATAAAAAGTATAGAGAAGAGCAACCAAAATGGTAAAGGATGGAAGGATATCCCTATGAGGAAAAGCTTAAAAGGTTAGGTCTCTTCAACTTGGAAAAAAGACGGCTGAGGGGAGGTATGATGGAGGTCTATAAAATAATGAATGGAGTGGAATGGGCAAATGTAGCTTGGTTGTTTACACCATCAAAAAGTAGAAAGACTAGGAGACACGCAATGAAGCTACAATGTGGCACATTTAAGGCTAATTGGAATAAATATTTATTCACTCAGCATGTAATCAAACTCTGGAATTCATTACTAAAGGATGTAGTAAAAGCTGTTAGTGTAGCTGAGTTCAAAACAGGTGTGGACAAGTTCCTTCAGGCAAAGTCTATAAACCATGATTAAAGAAGACTGGGGAAATCCACTGCTTACCCCTGGGACCAGCAGCATGGAATGTGTGTACCTTTCGGAATCTGACAAGTACTTGAGACCTGGAATGGCCACTGCTGGAAACTGGATAATGGGCTGATGGACCCTTGGTCTGACTCAGTATGACAGATATCTTATGTTCTTATGTGTTTCCTTACCATTCCCCTACGTATATCCTAGTCCCCAGTTGTTGTGTTGTCTATCTTGACGAAAGTGTAAGCTCTTATGAGAAGTGACTGTCTCTTACGTGTCTCTGTACAGCGCTGCGTACACCTCACAGCACTATACAAATGATAAGTAGTAGTTGTAATAGAGTAAAAGCTGGAAAACAAAGAATTAGGATAAATTGTCAGTTTTCTCAAAGATATCATAAACAGGGGTGGCCCAAGAGGGGTGCAGGGCCATGTGCGGCGATTAATTGCTGGGCCTCATTTGCATAAGGAGCCTCATTTGCATAAATATTTGCATAACGTTAACATGCGCTTTTAGTAAACATGCCTCTTAATGAGTGTCTGGATAAAGAAACACTAACAGATTTCTACATTACTATAATCCAGTGCCAACTGCCAGGCACATTAGGAAGTACTATAAACACTGACCATTTAGAACACATAGCAAACCTGCCATATCATAACAGCACTACCAGGACTCATAAAGCACCATACCCTACCTATCAAAAGGCAACACTGCAAATATTAAATCAATACAACTCAGAGAATACCAATACATCTCACTGGGGGAAAGACAACAAATGGGACTGTCAAATATAAACTACATGAACAGAATACCTCAGCTTGGTTACACAAAGAACAAGGGATCACAATTTACAAATAAGAAGATAATGATTAAATTAGGAACCTCAAAAGCCAAACATGAAATGTACAACAACACTGGAGAAATAAAACTATAAATTAATTTCCTCTTGCACTAAACAAAAATGCAAAGATGTTAGCAATACACATTTCCCAGACCTGACATATAAAATCAAAATAAAAAGTATTTTTCTACCTTTTGTTTGGGCATTTTATTTTTCAGTTCCAATTGCTCCAGTCACTTTCTTCTGGTTTCTTCGTGTCTTCTGCGAGCTGTCCATTTGTCCTTTCTTCTCTTTTAGATTTTTTCCATTCTCTCTCTATATCTGCTTTAACATACTGATCTTTACCCTTTTGCTCTTTCCCCCATTTCTTTTCTTATTCCTTTATCATCCACTCAAATTTCACCCTTCCATTCTCAATCCCCACTAACTCTCCCAATACCCGGCCCATCGTAGACTTTTCTTCCCTCCCACACAAAATATCTTTTCCCCTCTCCATTCTCATTCCCCATCCCCATCGAGTCCTCCCCCAAAATCAGCTCCCTTATAGTTCTAGACCCACCCAGAATCCGCTTCCTTCTAGTCCCATTCTCCCATGCCCCCACATCAGCCCATTTCCAGTCCTAGCCCCCCATATGCTCTTTCCCATTTCCATTCCAGCCCCCCATCAGCCCATTTCCACTCCAAGCTCCCCCATCAGCCAACTTCCAATCCTAGCCCCCTCATCAGTCCATTTCCAGCCCTATTCTAGCTCCCATCAGCCCATTTCCAGTCCTATTCCCTTATCAGCCATTTCCAGTCCTATTCCAGCCCATCACCCCTTTGCAGTCCAAGCTCCCCACATCAGCCCATTTCCAGTCCTATTCCAGCTCCTCATCAGCCCATATCCAGTCCTAGCCCCCCATATGCTCCTTTCCAGTTCCATTCCAGCCTCCCATCAGCCCATTTCCACTCCAAGCTCCCCCATCAGCCAATTTCCAATCCTAGCCCCCCCCCAACAGCCCATTTCCAGCCCTATTTCCCCATTATCCATTTTCAGTCCTATTCCAACCCAGCACCCATTTGCAGTCCAAGCTCCCCCATCAGCCCATTTCCAGCCCTATTCCAACTCCTCATCAGCACATTTCCAATGCTAGCCCTCCCATCACAGCCCATTTCCAGTCCAAGCCTCCCCCAATCACAGACCATCTGCAGTCCTAGCCCCCCCCCCCACCATCACAGCCCATTTCCAAGCCAATTTCCCCCTATCACAGCCTATTTCCAGTCCTAGCCCCCCTCCACCATCACAGCCCATTTCCAGTCCACGTTTCCCCCCCCACCATCACAGCCCATTTGTAGTTCTAGTCCCACCCCCCCCCCCCACCATCACAGTCCATTTCTAGTCAAAGTTCCCCCTCCCATGATCACAGCCCATCCAGTCCTAGACCCCCTCTCCAAACAGCCCCGTGGCCATCTAAGGGGCTTCAGAGGGAGCCGGGGATGCCCGCGTGAGGCCCCAGCTCCCTCTGCACAGCCGCCAGGGTGAAGAGTCTTTTCCTTCATGCTGGCAGCTGTTTCTGTGAAGCCGCGAGTGCCCGGAAAGGACTCTTCACGCTGGTGGCTGTGCAGAGGGAGCCAGGAGACTTCTGCGGGCTTCCCTGGCTCCCTCTGAAGCCGTCCATTGTGCGAGAATGGAGTTCACGTGGGGGCCTTGTGCGAACAATATTATTGCACAATGGACAAGCCGGCACTGATCATAACGCTTCTGTATCGATCCATGCTGCGACTGCACCTTGAGTATTGTGTGCAATTCTGGTCATCGCATCTCAAAAACAATCTAGTGGAATTAGTGGAGTTAGTGTTGTAAAATCACTAACAAAACCCCAAAAAACAGAACCAGAACACTCCACAATAAGCGTACAAACATTAGCCGCACATTTTGCTGAAAAACTAAAATGTAAGTCCTCCAACACTATCACAGCAACGCATATAGATCCAAAAAACCCCAATAAATGGGAAACCTTTCGTATGATCGATCAAAAGCACCTCCTCAAGATCATAACAATGATTAATACCACAACCTCCCCCCTTGACCCATGCCCAGTATCATGGATCAAATCCACCAAAGCTGAACTCGCTACAAACATACAAAACATAATTAATCAATCACTCTCACAAGGCATCATGCCGGATGCTCTTAAGCTCACCTCCATCCGTCCCATCCTAAAAAATAATACATTCGATCCAAAAGACCCAAGCTCATACAGGCCCATAGCCAGTATACCGCTCATTGCTAAAGTAGTAGAAAAAAATCATACAACTCCAACTACTAGACTATATTGACCTATACGCACCCCTTGACTCCCACCAATTCGGATTCCACCCCTTCCATGGCGTTGAAACCTTACTAATAACGCTGATGGATAACCTCATTACAGGAACAGATGACAACAAACAAGGTTTCATCCTCCTTTTCATAGATATAGCCGCCACATTTGACAACATCAACCATAACACACATAAGAACATAAGATATGCCATACTGGGTCAGACCAAGGTCCATCAAGCCCAGTATCCTGTTTTCAACAGTGGCCAATCTAGGTCATACGTAAGTAGCAGTATCCCCAAGAGACACAGTTTCCACTATGCTTGTATTGGGTCAAGCATTGATATCCTGGGTCCCTTCTTAATAATGGTTTATGGACCTTTCCTCCAGGAACTTGTCCAAACCTTTTTTAAACCCAGCTACACTAACAGCCTTTACTACATCCTCCGGTAACAAATTCCAGAGTTTGATTACACGTTGAGTGAAAAAATATTTTCTCTTATTTGTCTTAAATAGTTTACCCTGTAGCTTCATTACATGTCCCCTAGTCTTTCTATATTCTGTTAGTATAAACAATCGATCTACGTTTACCCGTTCCACTCCATTCATTAATTTATAGACCTCTATCATATCTCCCCTCAGCCGTCTGTTTTCCAGGTTGAAGAGCCCTAACCTTTGTAGCCTCTCTTCATAGGAATAGTCTTCCATCCCCTTTACCATTCTGGTGGCTCTTCTCTGTACCTTTTCTAATAACGCTATATCCTTTTTAAGATACGGCGACCAGAATTGCACACAATATTCAAGGTACGGTCGTACCATAGAACGATACAGAGGCATTATAATATCCTTTGTTTTATTTTCCATTCCTTTCCTTATGATACCGGGCATTCTATTTGCTTTCTTGGCCACCGCTGTACACTGGGCGGAGGGTTTTAACATGTTATCCACGATGACTCCTAAATTTCTTTTCCTGGGTGGTGGTTCCCAATGTGGAACCTTGCATTGTGTAACCATAGTGTGGGTTGTTCTTTCCAAGGTGCATAACTTTGCACTTGTCCACATTAAATTTCATCTGCCATTTGGATGCCCAGTCTTCCAATTTATCCAGATCCTCCTGCAGCTTTCCACAATCCTCTTGGGTTTTAACAGCTTTAAAAGATTTGTGTCATCTGCAAATTTGATAACCTCACTAGTTATTCCCTTTTCCAGGTCATTTATGAATATGTCACAAAGTAGTGAACCCAGTACAGATCCCTGGGGTACTCCACTATTCACCTTTTTCCATTGGGAAAATTGTCCGTTTAGCCCTACCCTCTGCTTTCTATCTTTTAACCAGTTCCCGATCCACATTAGTACACTGCCTCCTATCCCATGACATTTTAGTTTTGCCAAACGTCTCTGATGAGGGACCTTGTCAAAGGCTTTCTGAAAGTCCAGATACACTATATCAACTGACTCACCCTTGTCTACCTCTTTATTCACACCTTCAAAAAAACATATCAGATTAGTAAAAGATCTTCCTTGTCTAAAGCCATGGATAGGCTAGCAAACCTGGGAATAGGAGGCACTGTCCTTAAATGGTTTATGTCATATATATGTCACTGACTGCTATGTGTCCAACTAGGCCAAAACACCTCAGAAACGTTCTCACAAGGACAGGGAGTTCCACAAGGTTCGGCCCTCTCGGCCCTCCTTTTTAATCTATACCTACAGCCCATCACAAACATATTTAAAAAATTCAAAATTAACCATTACATTTATGCCGATGACATCATGCTCGCTATCCCCATAAACACTAGCAGCCCCTCATACCACAATCTATCTGAATGTATCAGAGAGGCTGAATCCTGGCTAGAAACCAACTACCTCAGCATTAATCTTAAAAAAACTGAAGCTATTTTTGTATCAAGAAAACACGATGCAATCTACCCAAAAACCATCATAATCAACACCACCACTATCCCTGTTAAACAAGAGGTAAAATACCTAGGGATAATATTAGATCACACACTCAGTATGCTCCCCCACATAAAGCAAACAGTAAAAACTGTATTCTATGAACTAAAAACAGTACTGCACCTAAGACCCCTCCTCGACACCCATGATTTTAGATCTGTAGTCAACTCATTAATTACCCCCCACTTTGACTATTGTAATAGTCTACTGAATGGCCTACCACTTAAAAACACAAATATACTCCAAAGAGCCCAGAACATTTCTGCCAGGGTGATATCAAAAGCATGTCTAGCCGTCCACATAACCCTCATTCTACATGAACTACACTGGCTCCCAATAGATAGCCGGCTAAAATATAAAATACTCTTAATAACATTCAAACTCCTCAATGACATCTCCCCCTCACACTTAACCACCCTCCTACACTCCCCACCAGAATCCAGATCACGCAGACAAAATGCAACCCACTCACTTGACACACCCAAAACCATCTGCAAGACAAAGAAAACTACAAGCTCCAGAGCCTTTTCATTTGCTGCCCCTACACTCTCGCATGTACTTCCACTGACCCTCTGCATGACAAAAGACCTCCAACTATTCAGAAAAGGACTCAAAACACACCTTTTCACTGAACATTTTGAAAACCCAACTGAAATCCCTCACCTCCCACGAGCTACCTCCCAACAAACACAGAACCAACCTACTAACCTCCAGAATCCACAGCCTATTAACCCCCCACACCCCTTACCTAAACAACCCCAGAGCTTCACCCCACCCTAACCAAAGAAAAAGACAAGTCAAGAAAAGACCGACTCCTGTTTATATGTAACTACAAAGTTGACACATAAGTTTGTTTGTACAATATGTTCCTTGTAAATAATTAATACCGCTGTTCCATGTAAAAGTTGTTTGTAAATAGCTAATACTGCTGTTCCATGTAAAAGTTGTTCAACTATTCTCTGTTCCCTGTAAACCACCCTTAATCTCTGGAAGGGACGGTATAGAAGAAATCTATAAATAAATAAATAGAAAAGGTACAGAGAAAGCACCAGCCGAACCCCTATGGCAAGCAGCCACAGAGGAGCAGGAACACAGGATTCTCCCGTCCCTCTGCCACCAAGGCCAATCAAGGCCCAACACCCAGCACCACCAGACAATTTTAAAAAAAGGGTGCTCAGGTGCCGCCCCAGCACCAGCCGGACCCCAATCAGCAAGCAGCCACAGAGGAGCAGGAACGCAGGATCCTCCCACCCTTCTGCCGCCAAGGCCAAACAGGGCCCAATATCTAGCACCACCATACAATTTTAAAAAAGGGCACTCGGGTGCACCTGCGCCTGAGGGCCTCTCCAGAGGGCCCTTTGGTGTGGCCCTTAAGCGGGGACCCCAGGAGAAAAGACCAACAGAAAGACAACACAACTCTGCACAGCCCTTCGAATGACAGAAGCTCCCCAGATACAGAGCCTCCACAAGAACAGCCACCAAAAGGAAATCCCACCAGAACAAACAATGCAGCTCCTCACCCACCCATACGTCCAATTCTGAGATACAATGCATTTACCACGCACCATGCTCACAGTTTACCCAATACTCTACATCAGGGGTGTCAAACTCAAATACACAGTGGGCCAAAATGTAAAACTTGAACAAAGTCGCGGGCCAGCATTGAACAAATGAACCTTTTAATATGGACCCAAACAAGATTTGCTTTAACATTGAATATGAAGCAACACTTATTACTATACAATTTATAACTTAATAGTTCAGATATGCAAAAACCAATTTCAAATAAAAAAAACATCAATGACATTCATTTATTAAATAAGATTTAAATAATAATAAATAATAATTTTTAAAATAAAATAACAATAATAAAATTAATCAACCATTCAAGCCCATGTCTTGGAGTAGCAAGAAAAAGTGCATAAAGAAAACGTTAATTATTGCTCAGTTTGGTGCACACTGATCTAATCTGATGTGCCCAAGCCAGATACCTGGCATCTCTTCTTGGATGATAGTTCATCAATGTCTGGGCTCAGGCTTTGAGCTGAGGAAATCCTCAGTATCGAGCGAAGGTGTTCATCAGTCAGACGTCTCCTGTGAGATGTTTTGGTCATCTTCATCGAGGAGAAAAGTTGCTCACATAGATAAGTGCTGCCGAACATGGAGAGCATCTGAGCAGCTTGGGTGCGGAGCTGAGGCATTGTGTCAGGGATGAACTGTGGAAACTGTGCGGCGCCCACAGCACCATACTTTGACTTCAGCGTGTCATTACACTGGAGTTCAATTAGCTCCATTTGGAGGTTGGTTGGTGCGTTTTCCACATTAACTGCAAAGGGATTACTGAGCAGTTCAAACCTACATTTCTGGACATCAAAGTCAGCAAATCGCCGGCTAAACTCAGCGCCGAGTACACTGAGTTTTTCAGCAAACTGTGCGCATGGGAACAAGTTGGTAAAGAACTGCGTTTTCATGGTTTGGCAGCAGGGAAAATGGCCAAGGTTTCCTTGCAGCATCTGATTCTCCCACAGGCACAGTTTAGTTTTAAAAGCCCTCACTGCAGCGTACATGTCTGTGATGATGCGCCCCCGCCCCTGAAGCTGCAGGTTCAGCGCATCGAGATGGCTCGAGATGTCACACAGAAAGGCCAGCTCACACAGAAACATTTTCTCCCGAAGCTCTGCTGTGTCCTTCCCTTTGCTTTCCAGAAACTGACATATTTCCTCATGCAGCTCAAAACATCTATTCAGTACTTTTCCTCGGCTTAACCATCTCACCTCTGTGTGATACGGCACGTCTGCGTATTCCGAACCACACTCCTCCAGAAAAGACTTAAACTGGCGGTGATTCAGACCTTTGGCTCTTATAAAGTTAACTACTTGTGTTACTGTGGTCATAACATGTTCCATCTTTAGGGCTTTGCCACACAATGATTCCTGATGTATGATGCAGTGATAAACAGTTAGTTCACCTGCACAGTTCTCTTCCTGCATCTTCTCCCGGACCCTGCCCACCAGTCCACTTGTTTTAACCGCACATCGCTGGCGCACCATCTGTCGTTAATCCCACGAGTTTATCCCACGGCAGCTTTATTTCAGTTACGCATTTGGAAACCTCCTCAAAAATTTCCTTTCCTGTGGTTGTGCCATGCATTGATTTGAATCCCAATAGCTCCTCCGTAACACACATATTTGAGTCCACTCCACGGATGAAGACTGACAGCTGAGCAGTATCAGATGCGTCGCTGCTCTCATCCACAGCAAGGGAGAATGCAATGAAATCTTTTCCCTTTTCCAAAAGCTGGTCATACAGATTGGTGGCAAGATCACATGTGCGATCAGCTACTGTGTTTCTGCTCAGGCTCACGTTTGAAAAGGCTTGCTTTTTCTCTGGGCACACGATGTCACAAACTTTCAACATGTACTTTTTCACAAACTCTCCCTCATTAAAGGGCCGGGCTGATTTTGCGATCTCTGCTGCCACAATATAACTAGCCTTTACAGCAGCCTCACTTTGTGATGTGGCTTTTTTGAACATATTCTGTTGTGAAACCAAACTTCTTTTCATCTCCTCCACTTTCTGGCTCCTTTGAGTCATGTCCAGGTCCTTGTACTTGTCATGGTGTTTTGTTTCATAGTGTCGTCGAATGTTATACTCCTTAGTTATAGCCACGTTGACTCCACAAATCAGACAAACAGGTCTGTCTTTTACATATGTAAACAAATATTCTGTCTCCCACCTGTCCAGAAAGTTCCTGTTGTCTGCCTTTCTTTTTGCCATTTTTGGGAAGGGGTTCCACAGTGACAGTTGTAGCTTGAGATCGCTATGACTTCTGTCACACAGGAGAGGGCGTTTCTGGGACCTGTCCTGATTGACGCGCCAAAACAACAGCAAGGCATTATGGGATTTGTAGTATTAGCGATGAATGAATGCGCTGTATAATACCGGCGGGTTAGCTCTAGTAGTCATTTGGTATAGCCTCGCGGGCCAAATATAATTACACTACGGGCCAAATTTGGCCCACGGGCCAGAGTTTGACACCTATGCTCTACATGCTGCTAGCATGCCTGTTAATCTCCATGGCCCAGAAACCTCATGATAGCACAACATTTTTAACAAGGCCCACCAAACAACCACACAATCAAATGCTCATCCCACACTCCTGCAACACACACAGAACCCACCGATGCTTAATATACATAAAGAACTCCTCCTCCCACACTGCTTTTATGTCACTCAAATCTCTACACATACACACACTACACTGTGCTTTAGTAAACTCCCGCTCAATCCATAATAAAATCCAGGTCATCAGAGACCTTCTACTATCACACAATATAGATATACTTTGTACAACTGCAACATGGATAGAAGAAACTGACAAAATACTACTGAACCAACTCACACCGTCTGGATACACCCTATACCAATGCCAAAAAACCTGAGGCAAAGGTGGTGGAGTGATGATCCTAGCCCAGAAAAACCTCAACTTCCAATACCACACAAGTGAAAGCACCAATGAATCAGACTCCATCACCATCATCAACAAACTGATCACCATCTGCCTCATATACAGGACACCTACCTCCACCGCCAAAGACCTACTAACAATCCTGAACTGAATAATAGCTGCATCAAAAAACGGAAAAGACTTCCTAATACTAGGCGACTTTAATCTCCCCTCGCTTCACCAAAACCAAGCACACACCTTCATCCAAGCTATGGCAGTGAAGGACCTAATGCAATTAGTAAACACCCCCACAAACACAAAAGGCAACACCCTGGATCTAATCTTCTTCAATGAACACAACGCAGTCGGACCTCCCTCACTCTATCCAAGCGCATCCAGTCCCATGGTCGGACCACAGTCTCATCAAGTTCTCCTTCCCTCAGAACCTCATCAGAAAAAAACACATAACCAATATTCATTGACAAGAAGGTTCAAACCTTTCAACAAGGACGATTTCATTCAAGACACTCTTGCACTACTACCTGAAGACTCCACCAACCCAGATATACTCATTCAGAGCTGGAACAACATCATCAGAAATGCAGCCATCACCACAAATATTGCTGAGAAAAATGCGCGAAGCAGCCTGAGACCGACTGGTACACCCCAACCCTCCCCAATGATGAAATGGCAACTCAAGAAACATGAAAGAAAATTGCACAAAACCAAACACAATTAAGACAAACTACAATATGAAAGACTATCACACCGCAACAGACAAAGCTAGACTCAAACATCACACTAAAATATTCAACTCTGCAATCAACCAACCAAGAGAACTCTTTGAGATCATAAAATGCCTTATTAAAGCACCATCCTCTGAAAACCAGGAAACCAATCTTACCCCCCCCCCCCCAACAACTAGCTCAACATTATAAACAACTTTATCCCCAACCAGGCATCAATCTCCCACTCCCCATCGAAGACGACCACCCAGACCCCTGGGTCTCCTTCACCAATGCTATTAAGGACCAAATCAAAAACACCATAGCATCTCCAAACACAACCACTTCCCCCTTGGATCCATGCCCAGCATCACAGATTAAAGCGACAGAAAATGAACTCAGTGGAGTAATCACCAAAATCACACAGTTGATTCTCCAACAAGGCATCATGCCCATATGCCTGAAAACGTCCTCTATATGCCCAACTCTGAAAAAACCAACCCTGGATCTTACTGATCCTTCATCTTACAGATGCATCGCAAAGCTACCATTTGCAGCAAAGATCATTGAAAAAAACAGTACAAAACCAACTTCAAGACCATGTCGACTGACACAACCTACTAGACCCAAAGTAAAACGAGTTCCGCCCACACCATGGTGTGGAAACACTACTCACCACCCTGATAAATATCCTAACTCAAGGAATGCGGAAAGGCAATCAAGGCTTCCTACTAATCTTTTTGGACATCTCATCAGTCTTTGACACCGTAAATCACCAAATATTACAACATCAACACACCAATATTACAACACAACAACATCTACAACACACCAATATTACAACATCTACACACCAATGGAATTCAAAGGAACTGTACTCAAATGGTTCACATCCTACCTCACTGATAGGCATCAACAGATAAAGATCGGTCAAAACACATCCACCCCATACTGACAGACACAAGGAGTCCCACAAGGATCCACCTCTCTGCTATACTCTTTAACCTCTACCTGTGACCACTCTGTTCAGTCATAAGAAATCACAACCTATACGTTCACATCTATGCCAATGACATTATGATATATGGTCCAATCAACATAAATCAGCCCACTCCATCCACCTATTAGGACTGTTTCATTGAGGTGACCGAATGGCTAAGAGACAATAACCTGCAAATCAACTACAAGAAGACAGAGATACTCTACATAAAAAGGGAAATCACCTTGGTCCCCCCCCCTACTACAATAACCCTGAACAACATTACAATCAAAACCAAAACTGAAGTCAGATACCTTGGGGTCACCCTCGACCAACACCTAACATTCAAACCACACATAAATAAAATCACCTGCACAATTTACCACAAAATGAAGAGTCTCCAGTGCCTCCGACCACTCCTCAAACCAACAGAATTCCATACTGTACTACAAGCCTCTATAATACCTCACCTAGATTACTGCAATGACATCTACCGAGGACTACCACAATCCACACTCCTACCACTCTAAACAGCGCTCCATTCGAAAGTCAGAACCCTACAAGCAGCAGCAAGGCAAGGTCACATCACCCAATACTAAAAGAGTTCCATTGGCTCCCACTACAGAGCCATATAACATACAAAACCATCATACTTACCCACAAAGCAATCCACACAGACCCCCCAACACACCTCCACTCACTTCTCCAGCTCTCACAACTACACAGATCAAGATGAACCTCCACATTGAACACCCTAGTCATCCCCCACATCAGAAGCAAATCCAATCAATGTGCATGTAAAAGAGCCTTCCAGTTATATGCACCCTTCATATGGAACAAGCTACCGGAACAAATCAGGAATATCACTGACCTAAAGGCATTCCAAAAACATTTAAAACCACATCTGTTCACTGAATACTTCAACCCGAGCTCATGACCCCACCCCCCACCCCCCTCAGAAACTTTACAAGATAACTACCATTACAACTGTACATAGCCAGAAATGTATACAGTTAGATCTATGGATCTGTTATATAGTTAAGAACCCAAGAGTTCACAGTTACATGTTTGTATATAGCTTAATGACACAGTTATAATGTACTTTGTTCCATGTAAACCGCCATGAGCCAGTGAAAGGCAGTATATAAATACAACTAAATAAATAAATACCAAAATGACAAAGGGGATAGAAGGATATCCCTATAAAGAAAAGCCTTCAGCTCAGAGAAGAGACAGCTAAAGGGAGATATGGTAGAAGTCTATAAAATAATGAGCAGAATGGAATGAGTAAACATGAATCAGTTGTTTATGCCTTCAAAAAGTACAAAGACCAGTGGACATGCAATGAAGCTACAAAGTAGTACATTTAAGACTAACTGGATAAAATATTTTTTACGTATAAGTCCTGGTACTCACACATGGAGGTGCCATGCACTTATACATGTATGTGAGCCATTTTTCAAGACTCATGTGTAAATGTTGTCAGTTAACTACAGATTCCACTATCTTTTTTTAATGTCAATATGGAGGGGAAAATAAGCAATGGGTGATTAAGAAAGAAAACCCCTTTAATCACCTCCATAAAGGACTGGCCAAAATAAATACTTTTTAAAAACCTAAAATGCCAGAGAGTAGGTGCAAATCCCAACATGGACATTTTTGGTCATACATATGTTTTTTTTGTTTGGTTTTTTTTGCCATCAAGTCAGTGTTGACTCATAGTGACCCAGCTACCTCTGGGTTTTCTTGGCAATGTATCACTGGAAGTAGATTGCCAGCCTTTTCTTCCGAGGCGATGGAGGGTAAAGTGACTTGCCCAAGGTCACAAGGAGTGCCAGTGGGAATTGAACCCTTGATCTTCTGGGTAGTAGGCAGTTGCTCTAACCACTTGGCTACTCCTCCACTCTCCATACATATGTATTCCCTATATAAAATGGGGAATGCATATGTAGATTTTTGAACTGTCCTAGTCAAGACACCCCAGGCGGGGTTAAATGCTGTCATTTTCCAAGATGGACGTGCGGGGGCTACAGCATGTAGGCACTGCCCCTGCCTCTTAATGAGGAAGGTACTGGGGGAGGGGAAGAGAGAAAATCAGAGGTAGGGGCGGAACTACCATGTCACCAGGGCAAATTGTAACATTTTTAGAGGGTTCAGGGAGAGGGGTGGGACCACTAGGGTGAATGGTAACTTATTTTTAGGATTCAGGGGGAGAAGCATGGGGGTTCGGAGGGCTAGGTAGATCAGGGTCATCAGACCATCAATGTTTTTTTGGGTGTCAGGTTGGTGGGCTTGGGAGCTTTGGAATTGGGAAGTATTGGGCAGACGATCAGGAGTCTGGGCCTCCTTGGGTCATCTCAGGTGAAGTGTCAAAATTCACCTCAGATGATCCTTGCTCCTTGCTGCATCTTTAAATTTGCACAAAGTTGGCATAAAGATCCATTTTTAAGAGACTAGTAAACTAAGTTTCAATTTAATTTTTTTTACAATGTATTCCTTCATTTGCATGTAATTAACATGCCTATTGTGCTATGCTTTAATGCAGTGGTTTTGCTTGTGATTTTACATAAAAACATAAGAAATGCCATACTGGGTCAGACCAAGATCTATCAAGCCCAGTATCCTCTTTCCAACAGTGGCCAATCCAGGTCACAAGTACCTGGCAAGCTACTTGCGCTAGCTTGCTTTATGCACTGGAAGCAGAACTAGCGCAAGAAAATCTTGAGCAAAACTTTATGCTAGAGCATAACACAGCTTGCTACATCAAGGTCTCAGTGGTTGTTCTCGCTCTATCCCTCCCTGCTGAGCAGATCCTTCTTTTTGCCAGGAAAATGGCAACATCCCCAGAAATAAAGTAAGAGAGTGCCAAGGTCAGGAATATCACTGCCTATGGAGTCCAGGAAAACACAACCTCCCAAAAGTGAATCTACCTAACTCCTTCAACCCCAGGAATATGTAAGTGGTGCACCCTGCTCCAAGTCTACAGGACTGGGGGAAGGAGGTAAAGATGAGAGAGAGAAGAGAAGGGAGAGGAGACAGAAGGGAGAGAAGAGAGAGGGGGCAAGAGAATGGAATGAGAGGAGAGAGAGGTAAGAAAGGAAAGGAAAGGAAGAGAAGAGGCGAAGAGGAGAAAAGAGAGAGCATGTCATGCACACAACCTATCCCACCATCTACATCAGGGGTGTCAAACTCAAATACACAGTGGGCCAAAATGTAAAACTTGAACAAAGTCGCGGGCCAGCATTGAACAAATGAACCTTTTAATATGGACCCAAACAAGATTTGCTTTAACATTGAATATGAAGCAACACTTATTACTATACAATTTATAACTTAATAGTTCAGATATGCAAAAACCAATTTCAAATAAAAAAAAACATCAATGACATTCATTTATTAAATAAGATTTAAATAATAATAAATAATAATTTTTAAAATAAAATAACAATAATAAAATTAATCAACCATTCAAGCCCATGTCTTGGAGTAGCAAGAAAAAGTGCATAAAGAAAACGTTAATTATTGCTCAGTTTGGTGCACACTGATCTAATCTGATGTGCCCAAGCCAGATACCTGGCATCTCTTCTTGGATGATAGTTCATCAATGTCTGGGCTCAGGCTTTGAGCTGAGGAAATCCTCAGTATCGAGCGAAGGTGTTCATCAGTCAGACGTCTCCTGTGAGATGTTTTGGTCATCTTCATCGAGGAGAAAAGTTGCTCACATAGATAAGTGCTGCCGAACATGGAGAGCATCTGAGCAGCTTGGGTGCGGAGCTGAGGCATTGTGTCAGGGATGAACTGTGGAAACTGTGCGGCGCCCACAGCACCATACTTTGACTTCAGCGTGTCATTACACTGGAGTTCAATTAGCTCCATTTGGAGGTTGGTTGGTGCGTTTTCCACATTAACTGCAAAGGGATTACTGAGCAGTTCAAACCTACATTTCTGGACATCAAAGTCAGCAAATCGCCGGCTAAACTCAGCGCCGAGTACACTGAGTTTTCAGCAAACTGTGCGCATGGGAACAAGTTGGTAAAGAACTGCGTTTTCATGGTTTGGCAGCAGGGAAAATGGCCAAGGTTTCCTTGCAGCATCTGATTCTCCCACAGGCACAGTTTAGTTTTAAAAGCCCTCACTGCAGCGTACATGTCTGTGATGATGCGCCCCCGCCCCTGAAGCTGCAGGTTCAGCGCATCGAGATGGCTCGAGATGTCACACAGAAAGGCCAGCTCACACAGAAACATTTTCTCCCGAAGCTCTGCTGTGTCCTTCCCTTTGCTTTCCAGAAACTGACATATTTCCTCATGCAGCTCAAAACATCTATTCAGTACTTTTCCTCGGCTTAACCATCTCACCTCTGTGTGATACGGCACGTCTGCGTATTCCGAACCACACTCCTCCAGAAAAGACTTAAACTGGCGGTGATTCAGACCTTTGGCTCTTATAAAGTTAACTACTTGTGTTACTGTGGTCATAACATGTTCCATCTTTAGGGCTTTGCCACACAATGATTCCTGATGTATGATGCAGTGATAAACAGTTAGTTCACCTGCACAGTTCTCTTCCTGCATCTTCTCCCGGACCCTGCCCACCAGTCCACTTGTTTTACCGCACATCGCTGGCGCACCATCTGTCGTTAATCCCACGAGTTTATCCCACGGCAGCTTTATTTCAGTTACGCATTTGGAAACCTCCTCAAAAATTTCCTTTCCTGTGGTTGTGCCATGCATTGATTTGAATCCCAATAGCTCCTCCGTAACACACATATTTGAGTCCACTCCACGGATGAAGACTGACAGCTGAGCAGTATCAGATGCGTCGCTGCTCTCATCCACAGCAAGGGAGAATGCAATGAAATCTTTTCCCTTTTCCAAAAGCTGGTCATACAGATTGGTGGCAAGATCACATGTGCGATCAGCTACTGTGTTTCTGCTCAGGCTCACGTTTGAAAAGGCTTGCTTTTTCTCTGGGCACACGATGTCACAAACTTTCAACATGTACTTTTTCACAAACTCTCCCTCATTAAAGGGCCGGGCTGATTTTGCGATCTCTGCTGCCACAATATAACTAGCCTTTACAGCAGCCTCACTTTGTGATGTGGCTTTTTTGAACATATTCTGTTGTGAAACCAAACTTCTTTTCATCTCCTCCACTTTCTGGCTCCTTTGAGTCATGTCCAGGTCCTTGTACTTGTCATGGTGTTTTGTTTCATAGTGTCGTCGAATGTTATACTCCTTAGTTATAGCCACGTTGACTCCACAAATCAGACAAACAGGTCTGTCTTTTACATATGTAAACAAATATTCTGTCTCCCACCTGTCCAGAAAGTTCCTGTTGTCTGCCTTTCTTTTTGCCATTTTTGGGAAGGGGTTCCACAGTGACAGTTGTAGCTTGAGATCGCTATGACTTCTGTCACACAGGAGAGGGCGTTTCTGGGACCTGTCCTGATTGACGCGCCAAAACAACAGCAAGGCATTATGGGATTTGTAGTATTAGCGATGAATGAATGCGCTGTATAATACCGGCGGGCTAGCTCTAGTAGTCATTTGGTATAGCCTCGCGGGCCAAATATAATTACACTACGGGCCAAATTTGGCCCACGGGCCAGAGTTTGACACCTATGATCTACATAGTAACAGTATATAATGGCAGATAAAGACCATCATAATCCATCTAGTCTACCCAGCAAGGAGGCAAGAGTAGGTGCACCTGCTGCTCCGTGCAGGTCCCCCTTCCCCATGCTTTTGTTTAAGAGTGTACCTATCTCCCACTCCCCTATGGGACAAATGCTGAGGAAAAGGGGGAAAACAGTGAGTAGGATTATCTGCCTCACTCCAGGGAATCATTGCCCCTGCCTTCCTTGTTCCTCGGCATTTCAAATCACTGAACAGATCAGGCATTATCTCCCAAGTCTCCCTCTCCCCTGCTGAGCAAACATTTCTCCAAGGGGGACTGCATCCACACTCAGCCCTCTCTGTGATTTATTATTTATTTTGGCGCCCACGCACCTGCATGGGTAAGGTTACCAGATTTTTTGAATGCAAATCCAGGAAGGAGGGGCAGAGGGGGAAGGGACACCTTAGTTCCAGGTTTGGGCAACAAGGTGTGGAGGGGAGAAGAGGAATCATTACCCTGCGCCCCACACACACATTCATTCCATGACAGCAACAATATCACTTTCCAAGCAGACAGATCAACAGGGAAATAGAAACAATGATGCAGCCTCCCTGTACTGTGCAAAATATAAAGATAATGGATGTAAATTCTAAAAAATTACATATTCAAATCACTAAATTGAAAATAATTTTTTTATGCCCCCTGACCTCATTGCTGGAATTCAGAGACAGGAGGCTGCCAAACAGGTGGAAGTCAGGGACACAGCTCTAAAGTCAGAGACAATCCCCAAAAATTGTGGATATCTGGTAACCTTATGCAAGGAGAGAAGTCAGTAGTCTGGCTCCCCTTGTGTCATCAGTGCTGAACCAGGACCACTGGGCACCAACTCTCCCACAGGGCAGGGCACAAAAACACAGCACCCCTCTGCAGCGTGTTTAACCATAGTTACAAATGGGTACTCCAGAAACAGGGTCTAAGGACTGGTGCTGTAAAAGAGAAATGTTAATGAAATAAACAGTTTATTTGGGGAAGGTTAGAGGTAGGCAGAAATTATAAAATTTTGAATAAACATTATTGGGGTTTGTGGGGTGGGACAAAATAAATAAGCAGGATAAAAGAACATAAATCAATTTTACATAATGCAACTCCTCTTAGCCCTTTCAAGTCTAGCAAAATGAACAATAAGAACACACTTTGCAAGAATACACTACTTATTTAAGTAATTCCTCTTTCAGTCCCAGGAAGACCTTTCTTTGCTAAAAAGGAATTCTACTTTTAATTACAGCAACATTAACTTGCAACACAGGATGTTTCTTTTGAATGTACCTTCTTTGTGTTGTACTAGTCAGTTCCAACCAGAAATAAAGGAAGGTATGTACCAGTTCCCTCGTGTATATTTCAATGATATCAGGAAATTCTGACTTCAGGGTTGCCCCACCCAAAACCCAGCTCAGTTACCCTAACCACTGGCCAGTCTGTGTGGGTGCATGCACCAGACACACCACAGATGGTTAGAGTCCGATGTCCTGGTGGTGCTCTAATCTGCTAGGTCCTGCAGGGTCTCCAACTGCTGGGGGTCCCACAATGTAGGCTATGGACCCTCCTGTCCCATGTTGCATCTAACTGTCTAACAAAAGAAAATAAAATCTCTCTATTGAAGCAGGCAAGCCAAAAGAGCTTAGGCCTTTCCCCCTGGTATGCCTGCTCTAATGTGAGCACTGCTCTGACACTGGAATATACTAGAAATAAAAATAAAATTCAGTTTTCTAACTAACTAGCAACTATTGTACTAACTTCCCTAGGTGGGACTCTTCAGGGACCTGTTCTGGTTCCACAGACCCTCAGGAGCAGGGATTCTCTTCCTGAAATCAGTAGCTTCCCTTCTGCCACTTACAGCTCCTAGTGGCTCTCTATGTAACTGACAGGCTGCTTCCCTAGGAGTGTTCTTTCACCACATTTCCTCATACATCTGTCTGTGTTACAATTACAGCTCGGTACCTTGGCACTTGCCATTCCTTTTTAGTTCTGAAGCCCTGGGATGACGAGAGCTCTGAGCACTCCCCTGGCTGTCGTCCTGGCTTTCACAGCTCTTAGCCAGTCTGAGTCTTTCACCTCAATTGTATCCTTCTCAGACTATGCAATGCTGTTCTCAGCTCCTCTGCTTCACTCTCCTGCTTCAGTTTCCTTTTTCCTACTTCCTTTCATAAAACCTGCACATTGACTCTCTGGATGCTCGCTTCTTCTAAGAAAAGAGGGGTGAGGGGAGGTGGCTATTCAGCTCAGTCTACACGTCCCCTCCCATTTTCCTAGTATTTTTTTTCTTTTTACCCATAGAGCTACTTTGATTTTCCCAGGCAGGGACCCTGCCTGCACCATGTGCTCACACATGCTTTTTCCTAATATGAGTAGTGTCTCCCCTTCTTCTCTGGGAAGGGGGTGGTTGTCACTCCTCTCCCAATGTCACTTCCTGTGACGCGGGTGGCTGGGGACCTTTATTCCTCTTTCTGGTTCCTATGGTCCACTAATGCCACTTTTTGCTGGAGCTTCACTACTGATCCTGATCCTGGAGCTTCACTTCTGCCCCTCACAGGTCATTTTATAATTTATTCTTCTATACTCTTTAAAAGATAAAGAACACATTAACATACATATTAAAAGTAAACAAAAACACTCAGTAAAAAAATATACAAATTAATACATCAAGTAAAAGCCTCATCAAACAAATATTTTCTAAATGTATAGATTTGAAATGCCCTATATGACTCTCCATATAAGCCTTATATGACTCTCAATATAAAAGTTTAGAAACCCCTGCTCTAGTAGTAGAAGAGGAAAGATAATTGTCCCTGTATATTTGAAGCAGAAGAGAAAAATCTGGGAAACAGCCCCATTGTACACATTCTCGACTCTTCTCTCTGATAAACTTTAGGAATGTCAGCAAAAACACTACATGAGCAGATTTGGCAGTATGGCATGTATTAGGGAGGCACGTCTGCTATTATAGTCATATTCTGGAAAATCTGACCTTCAACTCTATAAATTGTGCCCCTTTTATTTTCCAAAAATTAAAGTATACTGGAAGAGCCATAAAGAAATGAAAAATGGCTATGTTCCGTTTTAAATCACCAGCAGGGTTTGAATGAAGATGACCAATCTGAGAAAATATGGCGTATATATTTTTATGTGGCTTATTTTAGTAACAAATCATTTTGAAATAGAAGCACAATTATTGCTTTCCCAATGAAAGATTGCAAGCAGAGGAATGTCCATAGTAGCAAAACCTCTAGAGCAGGGGTTCTCAACCTAGTACTCGGGATACCCCTAGCCAGTCAGGTTTTCAGGATAACGACAATGAATATACATTACATCCAATGAAGGCAGTGCATTCAAATCTCTCCTGTGCACATTCAATGTGGTTATCCTGAAAACCTGACTGGCTGGGTTTGTCCCGGGGACTAGGTTGAGAACCTCTGCTCTAGAGATATCCTACCAGTGCTCAGCAGAAATAAACAAATTCCTTGCCCTTTCAAGTTTAGATTTGTACTTAGATTTTAGATTTAATTACTTGTCTTTCCAAATCCAAGCTCAAGGTAAATTATGTATTCAGGTACAGTTGGCAGGTACCCTCCCAAGAGGACTTACTAAGTTGAACCTAAGACAATGGAAAGTGAAGTGACTTTCCCAAGGTTGCAAGAAACTTCAGTGGGTGAAGATATATATTGTGGTAAGGAAGCTCATCCTGAGTTAGGAGAAAGTGAAAAAAACAAAGAATTCACCCTAATAAAAGGACCTATTTTACAAGGTCAGAGAAATAAAACCACAACCACACCTAGAAACCAGAAAATCCCCAGCTGGAACAGGTTTCAGAGTTCCCCTAGTGTAGTAAGGGAGAGTGAATACAGACCCAAGGTAAAAGAACCTTACGTCAGTAAGCTCCCTGATTACCCAGGTGTCAGAGGGCAAGCTGATCTCCGTCACCTGGGAAGAGAAGAGGTGGGGCTGGAACCCTGTAGATTTAAGCCTAGGTTAGAATATACAGAGGTTAGCAAGGAGAGCAACAGGAACAGGAGCAGGAACAGCAGGAGAGGAGAGTGCTGGAAAGACCCCGAGAGAGCTACAGAGCACGAGAGAGGAGAAGCTGCTACAAGCCAAGGCACAGGTACAAGCCTTAGAAGCCTGTCCCATACTGAGCAGTGCAGAGTTGCAGGAGACACTCTCAGCTCTAATGAAAGGCTGTCAGCTAAGCCCAGTGAGCTAGAACGAGAGATAGAACCAATGCAACTAGGAGAGCCTGATGCAGCTTTGAATGAGGAAGATGTATTCATGGGTTGCTCTTTGTGCCAAGCCTTAGCTACAGAGGGGTTGAAGGAAAGCCAACCTTAAGAGAAAACTCTTCAGAGCAAGGTAACCTTGAAAAGCAAGGAAGATGTTTTGTGAATTCCCTGTGTTAAAGAGGGGAAACTTTTGCTGAGAAGTGAGAACAAGCTGAAGCTGTATAATTGTGCTTGTTAAACACCTGCTATCCTGTGCAGTGAGACGGCAAGAAGCCCAGTTAACAGTGAGAGGAAAAAAGCTTTTGTTTTGCTTTGAATGTTCCTAAGAAAACCTGAGTAGAGCTTTGTTTGCTATTGGAAGTTTGTTCCTGTTGGAAGTTTTGCTTTGCTTATAAGGAGGAGAGCAGCCTGGAAATGTTTGGAACTGAAAAGAAAGGAAACTGCCATTGAAGAAAGCTGTTTGTGTTTATGCTTTAACCAGCAAGGCTAGAGAAAGCTGGTAGCCTTGCTGTTAAAGGGGTTTTTGCTTTTGAGCAGAAGAATACTGTAAGCTGATATTTTGTTTTGACTTTTTGCTTATGTCCTGTTATGTTTTTGAAAGAAACATGGAGAAATAATCCTGAAAGAGGTAATTTATGAACCTTGCATTTGAGTAATAAATTTCTGTCATTGCCTTACCAAAGAGCCAAACTACAAGTTTTTTTCTACCTGAAGCCATATGTGTAGCAGTTAAACTACATTTCCCAAGAAGCATTACGGGGGAACCAGTCAGAGAAGACTGAAAAGGGAAAGTTTCTATTAGAACCATGACCCTCCATGCTGAATGCAAGGAGCAAGGGCGTGACAATATGTATGTATATATTTCTAAAGCGCTTATCTAAACTTTACAAAAACAAAAATAATAAACTAAACAAACATCAGACATCTAAAGGCACACAGAAATTGAAAATGAAACACCGAGGCAAGGATGTACTCAATTCTAAAGGTATTTTAGAAACGGCTCTGCTGAACATGGAGCTGTTTCTAAAATATGCACAAGGAAGTGCAGGAATACATAGAGATTTATATCCACATGTAGTGGGAGGAGTCATTTTACAAATATAGTGTACATGTAAGAAAAATCAGCTGAGGAATCCCTGCAACTTAATATGTGGTGCAGACATTTCACAACATTCACATGTAAACATCAGCACTTACACATGTATGTGAGCCATTTTGCAAAACTAAATGTGTAGATGCTGCTAATAAATTACAGAAGATACTATCTTTAACTCATTACAATATTGAGAGGGAAATAAACAACAGGTAATTATCCCCCTTAGTCCCTCCTATAAAGGGATAGCTGAAATGAGCATTTTTTAAATACCTATACATGTGTAGATTCTTGTCCTGCCCAGGCCACGCCCCTTGCAATTTCAACGTAGTATGGACATCCATGTGTAATGAGCCTTTCCCAAACAGTGGTAGTATTTACATGTATAAATCATGAATAAGACTTCTAAAATAACTCCATAAAAGATAAATAGCAAAGGAAATACTGACATAAAATACCTTACATAAGCTAAAACAAAAAAACCCATATACAGTATATAAAAGTCACCCTCCCAACAAGGATCAAAACACTATGGGCCTGATATTTGAAAGGCATTTACACGGTTTAAAGCCCAGTAAACCATGTAAATGCCTTAACCCCACTATACCCAGATCATCCTTCTAAATCAGTCCAGACTAGTGGGAGGTAACAAAGCTACGCCATGCCTGGTCAGGAAGACACAGCAGCTGTAAGCACCCGCTGCTCTAGCTTGTATGTCCTAATGGTAATGCTTGACAAAAGTGAACAAAGAAGACCACATAGCCGCTCTACAGATATCCAGAGGTGATACACAGGAGAACCCTGCCCAAGAAGTTGCCTGGGCATGAGTTGAATGGGCACGCAAGCTGTCAGGAACAGTCTTGCTGCCCAACAAATATGCTGAAGCAATAGTCTCTCTAATGCTTTGCATAAGGGTGCCTTGAAGGCTGCCTGACCCTATGCGAGCCTGCAAGCAACAAAAAAAGATGATCAGAGAGGCAAAAAGGGTTTGCCATCTCAAGGTAGCGTAGTAAGACCCAAGCACAACCAGGAAATGGAGGCTTTTATCCAAATACTGATCCACAGAGAAGACCGGCAGAGAAATAACCTGGCCCATATGAAAAGGTGATAAGACCTTAGGCAGGAAGGAAAGCACTGGACGCAAGGTAACCCCTTCAGCCAAAAAGGTCAAGAAAGGATCCCGACATGAAAGCGCCTGCAGCTCAGAAATGCAATGTGCTAAAGTAACCGTCACCAAAAAGGCCATCTTCAAAGACAAATCCTTAAGCATAGCTCTGTTTAGGGGTTCAAAGGGCAAATGCATGAGTACCCGAAGAATGAGTGGCAAATCCCAAGAAGGAATTAGTGGATGGACCGGAGGACGCAAAGCTTGAACTCCTTTAAGAAAACATGACACATCCCAGTGCGAAGCCAAGGAGTGTCCCGACACCAGTCTGCAGGAGGAAAGCACAGTAATTTATACCCTGAGAGAATTCCAAGCCAAACCATTCTCAAGACCATCATGGAAGAAGGAGAGGACAGACAGAACCTGAACCTTCCATGGCGAGATCTTGTGCCAGCGACACCAGTTCTCAAACAGACACCTTACTCGCACATAGGTCAAAGAAGTGGACCAGTGTTGGGCTCTCAAAGGGATATCAACCACTGCCACCGAATACCCTTTATGTACTAGGTGCTACCTCTCAAGGGCCAAGCCATAAGTGAGAAGGAAGCCGGATCATCCATAAGGACAGGTCCCTGTTGTAGCAACCCTCTGCAAGCACCGAGACTGAGAGGCTGCGATACCAGAAGCCAAACAAGGTCTGCATACCGTGGGCGATGCAGCCAATCCAAAGCCACTAGGATCACCAGATGGAGATGACTCTCTATTCTCCAGAGGATATGGGAAATGAGGGCCCATAGAGGAAACACAATAGGGGAGACTGGGGCCACTTCTGTACCAGCACATCCACACCCTTTGACTTGGCATCCTTCTATATGCCAAAAATAATCTAATCCCTCAAAAAATTCCTTAGGCTATGACTGACGATAGCATATATCTGTTTTATCAATATTATTACAACGTCCTCATGAAGGTCTGTTTGTTTAATGACCACTCAAATTCTATTTCTTGAATATGAACACAAAGGTCTCAGACTGGAATAGGCAGTATAACACAGGCTATAGCCTGAAATCATGCCTTTTATGCATCAACGACCTTGATTTCAACGAGTTTTTATGTGTTCAATCCAATGGCACACTATTTTGCAGTTTACAACCCAATGAGATACTACATCTATTTTACTACCTTGATGCAGCAAATAACTCGCAAAATAGTAAAACATATATCTTTCGTGGTCTTCTCGATTGATGTCTCAAAAATTGATCAGCATTGTTTATTACTAATAAGAGATCGGGTGGTAAATATCTCAGGTAATCTCTTCTTTCCCCAAGTTATGTCTTCATTCCCTGACGCCTTCAGTTGGTACCGTGTCACGTTTCACAGCCAGTGGGTTTCATCAGGGGGATGTTTTTGAATTCAACTTTCCTCTCGGTATTTTTAATTACTGAATGAGACAAATTCTGCCAAAAAACAGATTCATTAAGGTATAAAACGTCATGACTACAATATTTTTATTTTCATTATTTTTTCATATGTATAATATCTAATGGAGGTTCTTAAACTTCTCTATCACACGAACAAAAAATGTACATACCGATTAAGAAATTCTCAGCAATACTTGTGTTCGTTGCTTAGCGTGTTACAAAGAGCCTGCTGGCTTCAAAAAAACGCCGCGCATGCGTCCACTGTGCATTTTGCTGACATTTAACTAATCAAACATACGACGTGTTCTACGTCATCCCGTTGGGCTTACAATGATCTCACTTGTAAAGTCCTCTCCAATGATTCCACATTCCACCTTGTGTTTTGGAGTCCAATTAGATAACACAGGTACACTAAAAAAAATTTTTTTTAAACTGCCTCTAATGTTTCAATTGATTTTTACGTTTTTTGGTGCGCTGAATCCAAATCTGGTAACCAATTTGCTCCATCATGTACAGATTTTTTGCTACATTGGGTTAGCAGTTTGAGGTGAACGTTTCAGATTGAGTGCGATCGAGATAAAAGTTTCTTGGATGAATTCTTTATACTAATTGTTTAGTAGTTATTCAAATAAGAATAAAGAAAATTGTAACAAGGCAGCACATAAGAATAGAGTAATGTCAACAAAACACACTGTGATGGTAGCAAAATTGTCTGCACTTAAAACAGCCACATACATGTGCACAAACATTGAGCATATAAGAGCGAGGTTAGACACAAAGCAAAGCAAAGAAATGTGCAAAAAATGTTGTACAGGTATGTATGTAAGAATAGAAAACGCAAACCGCACCATTGCAATACATGAAGACAAACACCCGATGGTGTGAAAATAAAATTCTAATAAATGAGATCCGACACTGTGGTAATAACTAGCAAATTTTTATTTCAAAGTTTAGTAAAAACACGATATTTGTCAACACAGTTTAGATTTTAAAGTCATTCTTGGGTCAATCAATCTCCTGGTGGGCCCGTTTCTTCTTCCCCCGAATGCTTCTCTTGGTGCGCTGCTTGGCGTATTTTTCATCTGGGGTTTCCCGCAGCAGCAACCAGCAGAAATCAGCCATCATAGTGGTGTTCCATCTTCCTTGGTACCTTCTCTCTGCGTCCTTGATGTCCTGGTGAAACCTTTCACCTTGTTCTTCACTGTACGCCCCCAAGTTTTCGGGAAAGTAGTTCACATGGGAGTGCAAGAAATGGACTTTCAGGCTCATGTTACAGCCTTGTTCTTTGAAGGCATTGAGCATCCTGGCAACAATATCCTTATAGTTCCCATCCCGCCTGTTCCCCAAGAATTTGTGAACAACATCCTTGAAGGAATCCCAGGCTTCTTTTTCCTTCTCAGACATCGTTTCAGCGAATGCTCCATCTGAAATGAGTTTCCTTATATCAGGGCCAACAAACACTCCTTCCTTTAGCTTTGCTTCAGAAAGTCGGGGGAACTTTGAGCAAAGGTACCGAAAGCACTCACCATCTTTTGGAAGGGACTTGATGTCATACCTTTGGATTTACCATGATCTCATCATTAAAGTCCTCTCCAATGATTCCATGTTCTACCTTGTGTCTTTAATTCCAGGTAGATAATCAATCAAACCTCAGCCGGTTATTAAGGTGACTGTGATAATAGTGCAGTGGCTGAATGATTTCTTTCAAAACCTAATGTTTTAAATGCATGCTGCCCACTCAATCATATTATTCATACCCTTCGTACTGACAGATTGCAATTTGTAAATCCAACGTTGTTCTTGTATTATCAATGTCTGTTCCCGAGATCTTCCATCTCGGCCATATTCCACTGCATCTATACAGAAACAGCGCAATTCGTCAAATCGATGATTGCGGTTCAGGCAATGTGGCACTATGGGGGCTTCAATGACTTTACATTTCAATCTGCTGCGATGCTCATTCATTCTGGTTTTGAAAGATCTTATGGTTTTACCTATATAGATAAGACCACAGGGGCATCTGATGCAGTAAACCACATACTGTGAATCACAAAAAGTTGTATGTTTTAGCGGATATGTTATACCATTATGTTGAAAATCTACTCTGTCTTCAGTGATCAAGCAGATGTTACAGTCGCCGCATTTTCTATGGCCCTTTCGTTCTCCGTGGTTTATTGCTGATGGTGATCTCAACACTGTCGGACTGAGTCGTTCTTTGAGATTTTTATGTCTCGTCCATACGCACCTAATGTTCTTTTGTTGTAGCCCTGGAAGAATATTAAGGACATTCATATGTTTAGCTATTATGCATTTTATTATTCCACTGCATGGGGAAAATGTTGTTGTTAAATTTATATTCCTATCATCTATCTCTTTATGAGCACCAGTCTGTAAGAGTAATTGTCGGTTATTATTCAGCGCTCTTTTATATGCCAATTTGATGGTATTTTCAGGGTAGCCTCGTTGTCTAAAATCTTGCATTAACCTTTTAGATTTATTTTTAAAATCTCTTTGATCAGAACAGTTTTTCCGATAACGGAGAAATTGTGATAATGGGAGACTATCTCGTAGCTGTTTTGGGTGGGCACTGCTGTAATGGAGAAATGTATTACGGTCTGTTGGTTTTTTAAAAGCTGAAGTATTCCATCCCATTGCGGCCTTTTCCACCAAAACATCCAGAAACACAATACGGTTTTCATGGTAAGCATGTGTAAACTGGATGTGTAAACTGGATTTTGTAACGAAAAGATGGATCCTTGCCATAACATGAAAATATCATCTATATATCTCCGCCAAAGTACTATCTGTTGTGCATACGGGGTATTATGTAGCCATCGAGTTTCAAAAGTGTTCATAAAGAGATTTGCTACAGAAGGAGCACACGTGGCTCCCATGGCTATCCCCGAAATTTGCTGGAAAAGTTTTCGTTCAAATTCAAAAAAACTGTGGAACATGATGATATTCGCGAGTTGTGCTATAAATTCAATGTGCATCGGAGCTAAATCATCCCTATCATGCAGGGAATGCATTATCACTTGATACGCCTCCTCCTGTGGGATACTTGTATAGAGTGCCATTATGTCTAGCGTCACTAAAATTATATCGACTCGAGATGCCCAGGATGAGTACTCTGACAAGATGTTCAAAAAATGGGAAGTATCCCTGATATATGTCAGAATTTCTATCAACAATGGTCTTAAAAACGAATCAATATATATCGAAAGGGGTTCTAGAAGGGTGCCTCTGGTGGAGACTATTGGCCGTCCGGGGGGATTTTGAACATCTTTATGGATTTTAGGTATGCGATATAATTTGGCAGTGGTGATATTGGTCAGGTTGAGAAACGCCATTTCTTTTTTATTAATTAATTTTTTATCAAAAGCTGCGGTAGTTATGGCTTTAATGGATGTTCTCAAATCAGTAGTGGGATCCGCCTGTAACAATCTATAAGTCGCTTCATGTTGTAGCTGCTTGTCGGCCTCCCTTAAATATTTCTTTCTATCCATCAACACTATGGCTCCTCCCTTGTCTGCCCTTCGTATCACAATGTCTGTTCTTGCTTGTAACTCTTGAAGTGCTAATCATTCTTCTGTAGTTATCGCAGTCAAAGTTGTTTTATGAGAAGCCTCCATTTGTTGAATGTCACGCAGGACTAAATCCTTGTAAATGATTAAGGCGGGATGTAGAGGCCCCGGAGGGGACCATGTCAATTTTAATAGCAGAGGTATTCGTCTAGTATCAATTACTTCTAATGGCTGTTCCCTTTGCGGTGCTGACGCAAAAAAAAAGTTTTAAATTTAATTTCCTTATAAGATTTTCGAAATCAAGTCTAAATTGAAAGCTATCAAAAATATTTCCGGGACAAATGAAAAGCCCCTGTTTAAAACCTTTAGATGTTGTGGTGATAATGAAAAACTAGACAAATTAACCACTATTGTAGAAGTCGAGTCAAATACCATGTTGTTATTGGTTTTCACTTCTATTCCTTGGCATCCTTCTGACAAGTGAAAAAGGTGGGAACCTTGGTGTTGGACACCGTCATCATGAAGTCTACACTTGGAAGACCCAAGTTCCATGATGCGATTAAAGACCCATGGCACCAGCTCCCACTCACCGGGATCTAGGAGATGACAACTGAGATAATCAGCTTCCACACTGTTGTCCCCCATGATATTATATATTTATATTTAACACTTATTTATATACCGCATCTTCCATCGATCAGTTGCGGTGTACAATTAACAACAGTTAACAAAGCAGCGTTTGTTTTACATAGAACATTTAACATTATAACTTATTACTTTATAACTTATTACATAGAACATCTTAACATACATAAGTCAGGAATGATGTGTTGTGCTGAAAGAGCCCAAGATAATAGAAGATGCCACACTTGGATACTCATCTCCCATGCCACACCTGGACACTTGGTTCTTCCCTGCTGACTGACATATGACACTAACATGACATTATCCGAGAGAACTCGAACTGTACAACCCCAAATCAAGGCGAAGAAGTGCATCAGCATCAAGCAAATGGCTCTTGCTTTGAGGCAATCTGGCCACTGGGCAGACTGACCTCGACAGGCTGGCATCTGTGGTAACCTCTACTCAGGCTGGCATCTCTAGCAGTGTGCCCAAGAGCAACTTTTGGGGGGTGTCCACTAAATGAGGCTCTTCCACATGCTGGAAGGCAGAGGAAAATGCACCTCATAGTCCTGCAAACAAGGGGACCATCGGGAAAGCAACGCCCGCTGCAAAGAACCCATATGAGCCCGAGCCCCAGGCACAAATTCAAGAGTTGAAGCCTTCACTCCCAACAGCTGAAAATAACCCCAAGCTCTGAGAGCCAGATTGTTATGGGACTCACGGAGTTGCCCGCTGAACTTCTCCCAAAGCTCCATGATCAGGAAAACTCAACCCAAATGAGTGTTGACGCGAATGCCAAGGAATTCCAGGTTCTGAGAGGGCATCAAACAGCTTTTGCTGTGATTGACCACTCAACTGAGACTCTTGAGAAGCTGTACCACTTGCCCCATGGACAAGACAGCTTCTACACAAGACTTGGCCCAGATCATCCAGTTGTCCAGATAAGAATGTACACAAATGCCTTGACGCCAAAGGCTCACAGCAACCACTACTATAACCTTTGACAATATTCAAGGTGCTTTCGCTAAACCAAACGGAAAGTTGCAGAACTGGAAGTGATTGCCCAGAATCACAAACCTGAGGAAATGTTGTTGATCCTTCCTGATGGGAATATGGAAGTAAGTCCACATGAAAGTGGGGAACTCTCAAACAGCAGTTTATTACCTTTAGATCGAGGATGGGTGGAAAGGATCTGTCCTTTTTCAGGATAACAAAGAAGATGGAATATCATCTTGTGCCTTTCTCTGAAAGGGGAACCGGAACAATTACCTGGAAATGAAGCAGATGCTGAATAGTTGCCCAAACGGCCATCTGCTTTGTCACAGATCAGCAAGGAAATATCACAAAAGAATCCTAAATGGGACGTGCACATTCCAGCATGTACCCCTGTTTTATAATGTCGAGAACCCAACGGTGTGTTGTCAAGTGGGCCCATTCATGGTAAAAGAGGTGAAGACGATGTCTATCTGTGGCACCCCAGAATGGGCCCCCTGTCAGTCAATGGGAGGGCCGGGAGGAAGATAAAGAGGATTTGCCGGCAGAGGAGGCAGAGACATAGGACCTCCGTAATCCTCAATACAGCTGAGACTTGGAACCCGGCCCAGAAAAGGAACTAGCTTGCTTCCCAGGACAATAAGGCTTAACACCCCCCGAAAGCGAGAGCGAAAGGAAGCGCAACCTGAAGAATAAGAGTGCTTAGAGGAATCCTCCAGCTTATCCTCTGGCAATTGCTGAGACTTGACCTCCCCCAGATCCTTCACAAGTTTCTCCAGGTCTTCCCCAAAAAGCAGTTTGCCTTTAAATGGCAACTTGGCCAAACATGCCTTAGAAGCCACATCTGCAGACCAGTTCCAAAGCCATAGCCAGCGGCAAGCCACTGTGGACACAGCAACCCCCCAGGCGACTAAATGCAAAAGATCAGAAAAAGACATCAGCTAGAAAACCTGCCATGGACTCCAGACAAGCTGAATTGCAATCTTCCACCAACAGCTGGACCCAATGCAAAAGGGCTCGGGCTTCTAGGCTTCCACACGCTGATACCTGGACCGCCAAGGAGGAGGCAGAAAAGGCAGATTTCAAAAGGCCCTCAACCTTCCAGTCTTGTTGAACCCACAGTGCCACACCACCCTCAACCAGGATAGTGGTGCGCGTAGTCACAGCTGTGATCAAGGCATCCACCTTCTGGAACCAGGAGTAGATCCTACCCAGCCACTGGGCCATGGTCAAGGCAGCTTCCGGACAGTCCCATTATGCCAACACAATCTATTGAAGCTCAGGTGGAAAAGGGAAGGCCATAGAAGGCTTCCTGATGCCGCCAAAATGGGGTCGGGTGTCGACTGAGCTTGGTTCTCTGCAGAAAGATTTTTAATTTATTTTATTTATTTGGACAGTTTTCTATACTGCCCCTTCCAGAGATCAGGAGCAATTTACAAAGAACAACAAGTTACATAGAACAGAATTGAACTATATACATCATAACTCAGAGGTAACTATGTACATTGAAGCTCGCTAACTTTTATACATTGTATCTTATAATGAGACATTGTTGCAGTTTCTTTAGTGAGTGTTGTGCAGTTGCAGCTGGAAGTGAGTTGCTGAATTGTCAGGTGCAAATTATGTTTTTAGAGAGGTTGTGCCGTTTACGGTTATGTTTTTAGATAGATTATGCCTGATGGGGGGAGGTGGTGTGGGGTGACTGGGTGCTGGTTGTGTTGTGGTTGCTGTAGTGTTCGATAAAGAGAAGGGTCTTTAATTTCTTTCTGAATGTTTGTAAGTCTTTGAGTGATCTTAGTGAGTCTGGTAGCGAGTTCCATAGTACTGGGGCTGTGAAGGTGAATGCTCTGTTGCTTGTTATTTGTTTGTTTTTGCGTATCAAAGTAGGAATGTTAAGGAGGTTCCAATTTCTTTTCCTTCTGTTTCTGGTGTCAGGATGGAAATTTATAAGGGATGTTAAGTATGAAGGTCAATGTTGTTGAGCAGCTTGAATGTTGTAATTATCATTTTGTATTTTGTACGACTTGATATTGGGAGCCAATGGAGATTCTCTAAGATGGGTGTGATATGGTCCGTTAAGTGTGCCTTGGTTATGATTCTGTCAGTGACATTTTGGACTAACTGGAGATAGTTTATGTTCTTTTTGGGTAGCCCATGTAGTAGGCTGTTACAGTAGTCCAAGTGGGGTGTGATTATTGCTTGGACTACCGTTCTGAAGTCATGGGAGGCGAGGAGGGGTCTGAGGTGTTGCACGGTTCTTAACTTGAAAAATATGGATCTGGCAGTTTGTTTTATTTGTGCCTCCATATTAAGGGTTTTGTCTAGGATGATGCCCAAATATTTGACCTCTTGCTTTACTGGGATAGAGGTGTTTAGTATGTGGATTGTTTGTGGGGGGGGGGGGGTGAAACTCTGGCTCGTGGTGGTGACAAGTACTTCGGATTTTTTAAGGTTAATTCTGAAGTTGTTCTTATTTCGCCATTTTTCTGCTTCCTGGACGCATTCAGTTAGGTTGTGGTATGTGGGGTTATTTAAATCAATCTGGGTGTAAAGAAGGATGTCGTCTGCATAAAGGTGAAACCTAATTTTGTGTTTCTTGAATATTGCGCAAAGTGGTTGGATATAGAGGTTGAACAGGAGGGCAGAAAGTGCTGATCCCTGAGGGATACTTTGCTCCTGGGGGAATGGCGATGAAGATTCAAAATCTGATTTTACATACTGGGTATGATCAGTTAAATAGGATCTGAACCATTGGAGGACAGTTCCTGTTAGACCTAGATGTGCAAGCCTTGATAGGAGTATATTATGGTCTATGTTGTCGAAGGTGGAGATACGCAGCTCAAATGCAATCTGGACAATCAGAGGTGGAATTTCTTCCCGGTGAAAAAGGCAAGCCAAATGGGATTCGCTAACATCCTGCAGGTGGGATACCTCTCCTTCTCTGAGACTAGACCCACTGCCTACAGAATCATCCAGGTCAGGATCAGGGACATTCCCAACCAAGGACTCAAAATCCTCCGAACTCCAAGTCAAATCTTTGCGCATACACGTGCCACCGTATGGCAAATCCATGGACCGGGAGTTCTTCCAGTTCTAACACATGGTCTTAGATAGGTCTGCTGAAGGAGGAAAGGTGAGACACAGGAATCCCCTGACCTCCTCTCCACAGGGCCCAGGCATGATGAAATAAAGCAGCAAACTCTGCTGCTGCTGCTGGATTTTGAACTGGGGAAATAAACTGCTGCTGAAGCCGAGGAAGAAGCAGGGAGGGAGGGCACTCCCCCCTCAGAAGCAATTGGGAAACCAGCGGGGGGTACCTGTACTGCCATTGGGCTCAACACGAAAACCGCAGGAAGATCTGACTCCACAAGACAAGACTGTCTCTGCCTGAACCCTTGTCTGCTCCCTGGAAGCAACTGCCATGGAGTGCTGTCAAGTGCCTCCGGGATCAGCTGCACAAGTGGCACATAACTGCATTCGAGCTACGTATCCCTAACAGAAACCAGCATCACTTACTGCAGCCGAGACACTGGGGAAGATTAGGAGACATGCCTCAGCTGAAAGAATGTGTACACACCAACACAAGCACCCACGAGGAGAGTGAAATTGAGCAGGAAACAGGCCGATGCACAGACCTGCTGACAAAGGAGAGCAGCAGCCTCGACATGGTAACTTAGAGAGGGTACTCACAACTGAAGCAATCCTCCTGGGTTCTCACTCTCAACTGCTGCTGTCATTGCCAGGGGGGAGGGGCCAGAAAGGCTGCTCAGTCAGCCCAGTGCCTTAGCAAAATAGTAGGCTAGGCATCCCCAGACAGGAATCTCCACACAAGTGGAGTGGAGGAGTAGCCTAGTGGTTGGGGCAAGGTACTTCAGGCTGGAAGGTCGGGGGTTCAAATCCCACTAGAGGACAGCAACCTTGGGCCGGAAGGACTGGGGTTTCTAGTCCCACAGGTGCTCCTTGTGGTCTTGGGCAAGCCACTTAACCCTCCATAGCCCATGTTCCCTGTAAAATAGTTATCTCCAAGTTATAATACCCTGTTCAATGTAATTTCAGTTTGTTCAATGTAAACCGCACTGATGCAGAATAGCGCGGTATATAAGAGAATATAAATTAAATAAATAAATAAACTCAACTGGCCCTTGTGAACAGGAGATTGCCCCCAAAGAAGAAGACCGCCCCAATGGGTATCTCAAATATGCCCTGGGGTCCCAAATATCCAAGTTTGACTGACAGGCGTCCCCAAGATAGCTGTCAGGAACTCCAGGCCTTAGCTGCATGGACACAGCAACCACTATCTGCTGGAGACAGAGAAAATACTGAAGAGTGTCCTTAGCTGCACTGCCTTTTATAACAGTGATGGTGTCATGGATTTGTTCGGGGGAGGGGGGGTTAGACCAGTCCAGACTAGAGGGATTATCAGGATGATCTGGAAGTGTCTTTATAAAATACTTGCCTATATTGCTGGCACGGACATTTATGCTAGCACAGGAGCAGGTGCAAATGTCTGCCTCTATAACTGTTCAGTACACATATAGATTAATGTATTTTATAATCTATGTGTGTACTTGTGTGCTCTGTCCATGCTCCACCCATGTGCATGTCTATCAGCAAAACCCACACCATCATGCCAAAGCGTGTACTTTATGCCAGTCGGTATTATATGAAGCCATTTAAGCGTGGGAATGGCTTTATAAAATTATCTCCATAAATTGGAAGTAAGTCTAGGATAATATATTACAATACTGTCTTATGCCTTACACTTTTCTCAGCAATTGTGAGATTAACCTTTCATTTTGAGTAAACCAAAGACAAGGGTCCTAAGATCCTGTTAGGGAAATGGAAAAGGCCTTAGGTTATTTGTTTCAGCATGTAAATCTTGTCAGCAGAGTGCCAAATTATCTGATCTGTAATTTTACCTTGATGAAAAATAGCACCATAGTGCCACTAAGTGGTAGAAAGTTATACGAGTAACAGCCTGAACACCAGCAAACAGATAAGATTATTCTCGTTGACTTTTATAGTTTTGTAGATGAACTCAGCTGAAAAAGCGTAGTTACTCACCTGCAAGAGATGTTCTCCAGAGACAGAAGGAATCAGTCCTCATATATGGGTGACGTCGGTACCGAAGGAGCCCGTGCGGAGCATTTCCCCAGCTTTCAAAGAAAGCCTTTGGGACATGCAACCATGCATGAATGGTCCCCTTCCCGCCCGGGTGCCATCTTGCTCAGTCAGATGACATAGTTAAGACGGTAGTAAAAACTAAAACAAGATAGGGAGGCAACTACCAAGGGAGGAGGGAGGGTTGTGAGGACTGATTCCTGCTGTCCGTGGAGAACATCTGTTACAGGTGAGTAACTACGCTTTCTCCAAGAACAAGCAGGAAGTCAGTTCTCACATATCGAACTCCTAACTCCAGGCTGCCAAGGACCGAACCACAACGCCACCAACCAGGTAGCTGTGAGTTGCAGAAGGTGAGTCTACACTGAGAGACTCTGCAAGATCATAGCATCCAGCGACGGCATCACTCCAGTAGCCTGAATACCGAAAGGTCAGAGGGCAGGAGTTGCCTACTCCCCATGAATATTACAGAGTACTGCCATGCCAAACACACTCTCCCTGTGGGACTCACTCTTCAGGCAGTAGTGAGCTGTGAATGTATAAACTGAAGACCATATGGCGGCCTTGCAGATCTGTCAACAGCATTGAGCGGAGGTTGGCCACCGATATGGCCATCACCCTCATACGATGCGCAGTGATCCGGTGCTCAACGGAGAGGCCAGCATGCTCATAAGCGAGGGCAATAAGGTCTTCCAACCAAGTGGACAGAGTTCGATTAATCACAGGGAGCCCCAGTCTGCTGGGGTCATAAGACACGAAAAGCTGAGGAGCTTTGCGATGGGCCTGGGTCAGCTGCAAGTAGAAGGAAAGGGCCCATTTCCAATCCAGTGTATGAAGTACTAGTTCCTCCCTGCCAGCGTGAGGCCACAGGAAGAAGGTGAGGGGGACCACTTCTTGGTTGAAGTGGAAAGGAGATATCACCTTCGGGAGGAATTTGGGGTGCGTGCGGAGCACCACCCTGTTCTTGTTGAACCTTGTATATGGCGGATCCACCACCAGGGCCTGGAGTTCGCTCACTCTTTGAGACAACGTGAGAGCCATCAGGCCACTTTCCAAGACATGTACTGCAGGTAGCAAGTGGCTAGAGGCTCAAATGACAGTCTGATGAGCTGTGAGAGAACCATGTTGAGGTCCCACTCTGCTGCCGGAGGACGGAGAGGGGGCTTGGATAACAGGAGGCCCCTGAGGAACCTGGAGGTCAGAGGCTGGCCCAAGAGGAGTTTTCCCTAGACTGGGTGATGGTGAGCAGCTATTATGCTCAGATGCACCTTCACTGAGTTAGAGTTCAGCCCAGTGTGGGACAGGTGCAGTAGGTACTGGAGTACTAATTGCACATGGCAGGAGAAGGAGTTCTCCCTCCTTTCCGCACACCAAGCAGAGAACCTTTTATTTATTTAATGCTTTTTATATACCGTGCTTTTTAAAATCAGTGTGGTTTACAGATAACATATTGTGCAGAGCAGGAAGAGCCTGCTTCGCACTTACATTGAACAGGAAATACAACTTGGGTTAATAATCATGGGGAGGTAAATACAGGCTATATACAGTGTGGGCAGGAAGTTGCTGCATGGCTATGGTTACATGGTTGTCCTTGCAAGCTATGTACGGGGGTGTAAATTGGGTCATAAGGTTGTGTCAGGTAGGGATGTGTTGTTAGCCTGGGCATAGTGCAGGAGAAAAAGGTGGTGCTTTAGTGCTTTTCTGAATTGTGCGAGGTCAGTGATCATGCGGATGGACACTGGGAGCTCGTTCCAGCAGGTAGGTGCATAGAGCATGAACGCTCTGTTTTTTGTTGCCTGAGTGCATTTTGTTACTTCACTGGGGGCTATTAGTGTGTTGGTAGCGAAGGACCTTCTTGCTCTGGATGAGGGTGTAGGGTGGATAAGGTTTGTCAAGGAGCCAGAGGGTATTTTGTTAATGGCTTTGAAAATTAAGAGAGCAACTTTGTAGATGAGTTGGCAGTAGATTGGTAGCCAGTGGAGGTCCTTTAGCATTGGAGTGATGTGCTCTCTTCTAGAGGCCCCATGTAGGAATCGGGCAGCGGCGTTCATAGCTAACTGTAAGGGGTTAAGTGTGTTCTTAGGGAGCCCATGAAGGATCACATTGGCGTAGTCAAAGTGGGGGGTTACTAGCGCCTAGAATACTGTACAGAAGTCCTCTGGTTGCAGTAAGGGTCGGAGATGTCGAATTTTTCTCATCTTATGGTAGACTTTCTTGACAGTGTTGCTTATGTGGGCTTTGAGGTCGAGGTGCTGGTCAAGTGTGACTCCTAGGTAGCGGATGGTGGGGCGGCTTGGGAGCTCGGCATCTCTTGTCTTTAATGTTGCCGGAGAGATGAAGGTTTGATTTCTCGTGACGAATAGCACTTCTGTCTTGCTGAAATTTATTTTGAGACTCTGTGAGTTAAGCCAGTCAATGATGGCATCGAAGCATTTTACCAGTAAGGAGAAGTCTGGTTGATCAACGGTGAAGTGGGTGAAGAGAAGTACGTCATCCGCATAAATCAGGCAGGAGATGTTGAAGGAACAGATGATAGCACATATGGGCTGCATATATATATTGAATAATAGGGCAGATAGTGAAGAACCCTGGGGAACTCCATGTTTTTGTTGGAAAGACTTGGAGGTCGTAGGGCCTGCGCGTACCTGCTGCCATCTATCTGCTAGGTACAATTTGCACCAGTTCCAGGCTGAGCCCTGGATTCCTTTTTCCTGGAGACATGTCAGGAGCTGCTCATGGTTGACAGAGTCAAAGGCTGCGGAGATGTCCAAGAAAATCAGGGCATATCCTTGTCTGTTATTAATCCCTGTGATTAGTGTTAAAAAGAGTGGCAATAAGCGTTTCGATTCCATGTAATTCCCTGAAGCCGTGTTGGCATGGATCAAGGGGGGCGGTGGAGTCGATGTGTTCTTGGATTTGCCATTGAGCTACCTTCTCAATCTTGGCTAGAAGTGGGATGCTTGAGATTGGTCAATAGGACTCCACCTTCTGGGGGTCCAGTTTGTTGTTCTTCAGAAGGTGTCGGAACGACGTCTGCTTGAGACATGCTGGGAACATTCCTGTGCAGAAGGATTGCTCCATGATCCTAGCTAGCGTTGGGCTGAGTCCTTTGCGCAGAGATCTTATCCAGTGAGCTGGACATGGGTCATTTGGAGCAGTGGTGGCGTTGATGGTTGCGATGATGTCCTCGATGCTTCTGGCTGATGGTGTTGTAAGTGAGTTGAGTGGAAGTGGTTGATTTGTGTTGTGTCCAGGAGTGGGTTTCCTGGCTATGCTGATGTTGCTGGCTTTGGCTAGTATGTAGTCTGCATATTCCTGTGGGTGTATCATTGTAGTCTGTGTGGGCGAAGGTTCTTTCGGCATGGACTTCACTAAGTTGAAGAGGTCATGCGGTTTGTTTAGTGAGCGGAGTAGGAGCTCAGAGTGGTGTTCTTTCATTTTCACTGAGATGGAGTTTCTGTGAGTTAAGCTGGGTGATGTAGGCTGCTTGGTCGGCTGGGGACCGGGATCACCATCATCTTCTTTCCAGTTTCCTAAGGAGAAGTAGTGAAGACCGTAGTTCTGTGGAGTACCACTGTGCTGATTTCTTACCTCTGTGTGACTTGCATGAGGTGGTTGGCTTGGTTGTAGTAGGTAGGCATGCATAAGAGTTCAGGCTGTTGTTCCATGTGGCCATCAGATCATCCAGGTCAGGCGAGTCTAGCTGGAGGTTTGGAAGGACTTCATTTAGGATCGCCTCTTTGTCAAATGGTCTGAATCGTCTTATGGGTGAGGGTGGGCTTTCGGCTGTTCTCTTAGGTATGTTGCTGTCTTGAAGCATGGATATCTGGAATTTAATTAGGCTGTGGTCGATCCATGGGACTGGGGTGATATCTAGCTTGAAGTTGTAGTTTGGGCTTATCTCAGGTTGTGGGCTGAATATGAGGTCTAGTATAGTTCCTTTCCGGTGTAAGCCCATCTGGTGAAGGGTTCTCTGAGGTAAGAGTGCTTGGAAAGGCATTCACACCTGGAGATGGCAGATGTTTTGCCACCAGTTGAGGGATTCCGCCATTTGGCAGGTAACCCTGATCCTGTCCTGTAGCCTGCCCATGGCTTGAGTCCACTGTGAGCGGAGGCATCACTGGGCTGTCCACATTTGCAAGTGGGCTGAGGGCGTTATATAGACTATCAAGGCCATGTGGCCCAGAAGGTGGAGGAGGAGACGAACTGGCACTGACATCAACATTGTACCTCTCCTGCCAGTTGTCTGAGGTGTTCCGCCCTTTCTCTGGGGATGACTGCCTTGACCTGCAGCGTGTCGAGCTGAGCACCTATGAACTCCAGATTTTGTGCTGGAGAGAGATGGGATTTGGAGTAGTTGATGATGAGCCCCAGGTGCTGCAGAAGAAAGGATGCACGCTCTGCCGCCTGACTGGCCTCTGAGACTGTGCCGCCCCTGATTAGCCAGTCATCTAGGTAGGAGAAGATGAAGGCCCCTTGCAGACGCAGATGGGTGGCCAGGCATTTGGTGAAGACCCTTGGCAAGGAGGCCAGGCCGAAGGGTAGTACCCTGTACTGGAAGTGCCCTCCTCCTACCACGAACCTTAGGTACTGCCTGTGGGAGGGATGGTTTAGGATGTGTGTGTATGCATTAGGATGTGTGTGTATGCATCCTTTAGATCCAAGGAGCACAGCCAATATCCCTGGTGGAGGTAAGACAGCAGTGTTCCAAGAGAAAGCATCTTGAACTTCTCCCTCACCAGAAACGTATTTAAGTTTTGCAGGTCTAGTATGGGCCTGAGGCCCCCAGTTCTCTTTGGGACCAGAAAGTATATGGAGTAGAAGTGTTTGGGTACAGGTTATACTGCGTTAACCCTGATTAGACCTGCAAGCTCTGTGAGCAGAAGAGTCTGGTGAAGGAGGGTTCGCACTGGCTCTCCTGGGAAGAACCTGGGAGGTATCTGCTGTAGGTGGAGAAGGTATCTGCTGTAGGTGGAGGAGGTATCCTCCCCTTACCACCTGCAGTACCCACTGGTCCAAGGTGATGTTGGCCCATCTGTGGGCAAAGAGCACCAGGCACTCCCCTGTGGGCTGGTGAAGGTCTCCTATGGGAGGGGAGGCCCTGCCCTGGACGTTAGAAGTTCCCCCCCCCCCCCGGGTTGGGTGGGAGCTGGGGCATGAGGCTTTGGTGCTTTTGCCTTCTGAGCCCCATGGCCTTGCCTCTTGGGGTAAGAACCTTATTGCTGCCCCGAGAAAGGCTGATAGTGGTGAGTCTCATGACCTTGTGGGAAAGAACCCTTTTTCCTCGGGAACAGGGGTCTTTACCCCAGTGGTTTCCTGTGGGGAAGGGATGAGGTCTTTTTAGAGAGCCTCTGGTGGGTCACCACATGGGCCTCGATCTCTGCCGCCTTGTCAGACATGGGTTTGCCAAATCGATTCTCCCTGGTGCAGGGGACATTGAGCAGCTTGTCTTGGAACCATTTCTCAAGGTCAGAGGACTGTGGCCAGACTTGGTGTCAGGTGCCGATGCCGGCTGCCGCGACTCGAGCCACTGACTCAAAGCTGTTTTCTCTCCTGGGCAGCTCGAGGCTGCCCGAGAGAGAAACTTGGAGCAGTCCTTGATCCCTAAGGTCAGGGACTGGAACCGTTGGAGGGGTTGCCCGATGAGACCAGCCGAAAACCGCAACGGCTCCTGGATTATAGCCTTCAGATACATACCTATGTAAAGTTCATAGGCTTGGATCCGGCACCCCAGCATAGAGCCCTGGTAACACTTGTGCCCGAGGGCGTTGAAGACTCTGGCCTCCCTTCTGGGGGGAACGGAGGAGTGAGTCTTCTGACTCTTTAAATTTTTGCATGGTCAACTGGATGACCATGGAGTTATGTGGGAGTTGGGGTTTGTGGAACCCTGGCCCCTTCTGACTGACGTCCTGCTTGTTCCTGGAGAATGGACATTTTGAAGAATGAAGTTAATAATAATAATTTGGATTTTTAGTCCACCTTTCCAAAGGATGCTCAAAGCAGCTTACAGCATTATTAATATTCCTTTCACTAAAGTGCAGAAAACGTTTTTGCACTTAGCACAGCTCTGAGTAAAAATTAACAGGTGGTAAATGCAAAAGTCAAATGTTAACTTTTAGGGGCATGCCCAGCATGTTCCCAGCAGTTACCACACTGCAACATACCCTAACGTGTGGCAATGGCATTCACAATTAACACAGATGCATTTAATGCCACCACTGAGATAAAATTAAGAGCATCCGCATTAATTGCAAAATTGACAGCATGTGATGTATACCCCATCACTAACCAAAATGTGCTGTTCATGCCCACACTCTGCCCAGTCACTACCCCATCACACGATATGCAGTTAATGTAGGAATCAGTGCATGCCAACAGCATGGACCCACACTAATTCCCATGTTAAAGGGAACTGGATTTAGCTCACACTTTGTTTCAGAATTTCAAGGCAAGTTACATTCAGGTGTAGTAGGCATTTTCCAGTTCCTGGAGGGTTTACAAGCTAAAGCATAGGTGTCAAACTCTGGCCCGCGGGCCAAATTTGGCCCGTAGTGTAATTATATTTGGCCCGCGAGGCTATACCAAATGACTACTAGAGCTAGCCCGCCGGTATTATACAGTGCATTCATTCATCGCTAATACTACAAATCCCATAATGCCTTGCTGTTGTTTTGGCGCGTCAAACAGGACAGGTCCCAGAAACGCCCTCTCCTGTGTGACAGAAGTCATAGCGATCTCAAGCTACAACTGTCACTGTGGAACCCCTTCCCAAAAATGGCAAAAAGAAAGGCAGACAACAGGAACTTTCTGGACAGGTGGGAGACAGAATATTTGTTTACATATGTAAAAGACAGACCTGTTTGTCTGATTTGTGGAGTCAACGTGGCTATAACTAAGGAGTATAACATTCGACGACACTATGAAACAAAACACCATGACAAGTACAAGGACCTGGACATGACTCAAAGGAGCCAGAAAGTGGAGGAGATGAAAAGAAGTTTGGTTTCACAACAGAATATGTTCAAAAAAGCCACATCACAAAGTGAGGCTGCTGTAAAGGCTAGTTATATTGTGGCAGCAGAGATCGCAAAATCAGCCCGGCCCTTTAATGAGGAAGAGTTTGTGAAAAAGTACATGTTGAAAGTTTGTGACATCGTGTGCCCAGAGAAAAAGCAAGCCTTTTCAAACGTGAGCCTGAACAGAAACACAGTAGCTGATCGCACATGTGATCTTGCCACCAATCTGTATGACCAGCTTTTGGAAAAGGGAAAAGATTTCGTTGCATTCTCCCTTGCTGTGAATGAGAGCAGCGACGCATCTGATACTGCTCAGCTGTCAGTCTTCATCCGTGGAGTGGACTCAAATATGTGTGTTACGGAGGAGCTATTGGGATTCAAATCAATGCATGGCACAACCACAGGAAAGGAAATTTTTGAGGAGGTTTCCAAATGCGTAACTGAAATAAAGCTGCCGTGGGATAAACTCGTGGGATTAACGACAGATGGTGCGCCAGCGATGTGCGGTAAAACAAGTGGACTGGTGGGCAGGGTCCGGGAGAAGATGCAGGAAGAGAACTGTGCAGGTGAACTAACTGTTTATCACTGCATCATACATCAGGAATCATTGTGTGGCAAAGCCCTAAAGATGGAACATGTTATGACCACAGTAACACAAGTAGTTAACTTCATAAGAGCCAAAGGTCTGAATCACCGCCAGTTTAAGTCTTTTCTGGAGGAGTGTGGTTCGGAATACGCAGACGTGCCGTATCACACAGAGGTGAGATGGTTAAGCCGAGGAAAAGTACTGAATAGATGTTTTGAGCTGCATGAGGAAATATGTCAGTTTCTGGAAAGCAAAGGGAAGGACACAGCAGAGCTTCGGGAGAAAAAGTTTCTGTGTGAGCTGGCCTTTCTGTGTGACATCTCGAGCCATCTCGATGCGCTGAACCTGCAGCTTCAGGGGCGGGGGCGCATCATCACAGACATGTACGCTGCAGTGAGGGCTTTTAAAACTAAACTGTGCCTGTGGGAGAATCAGATGCTGCAAGGAAACCTTGGCCATTTTCCCTGCTGCCAAACCATGAAAACGCAGTTCTTTACCAACTTGTTCCCATGCGCACAGTTTGCTGAAAAACTCAGTGTACTCGGCGCTGAGTTTAGCTGGCGATTTGCCGACTTTGATGTCCAGAAATGTAGGTTTGAACTGCTCAGTAATCCCTTTGCAGTTAATGTGGAAAACGCACCAACCAACCTCCAAATGGAGCTAATTGAACTCCAGTGTAATGACACGCTGAAGTCAAAGTATGATGCTGTGGGCGCCGCCCAGTTTCCACAGTTCATCCCTGACACAATGCCTCAGCTCCGCACCCAAGCTGCTCAGATGCTCTCCATGTTCGGCAGCACTTATCTATGTGAGCAACTTTTCTCCTCGATGAAGATGACCAAAACATCTCACAGGAGACGTCTGACTGATGAACACCTTCGCTCGATACTGAGGATTTCCTCAGCTCAAAGCCTGAGCCCAGACATTGATGAACTATCATCCAAGAAGAGATGCCAGGTATCTGGCTTGGGCACATCAGATTAGATCAGTGTGCAGCAAACTGAGCAATAATTAACGTTTTCTTTATGCACTTTTTCTTGCTACTCCAAGACATGGGCTTGAATGGTTGATTAATTTTATTATTGTTATTTTATTTTAAAAATTATTATTTATTATTATTTAAATCTTATTTAATAAATGAATGTCATTGATGTTTTTTTTATTTGAAATTGGTTTTTGCATATCTGAACTATTAAGTTATAAATTGTATAGTAATAAGTGTTGCTTCATATTCAATGTTAAAGCAAATCTTGTTTGGGTCCATATTAAAAGGTTCATTTGTTCAATGCTGGCCCGCGACTTTGTTCAAGTTTTACATTTTGGCCCACTGTGTATTTGAGTTTGACACCCCTGAGCTAAAGGGTTGTTGCAGAAAGCCAGCTCTGAAGTTGCACGCTATCAACTCTGTATAACTCTATACAGCGCACCGATAGCGCGTGACTTCAGCACTGGCATACAAAAAGGGGCACATATGCAAATTAACTGCCCATTAAACTGTGGTGCAAATGACAGTGTTAAACAGGGACAGCAAGCCAAACACATGCGCACAGAAGTTGGTGCAAGTTTGGCATGCGCTCTCAGAGAAACAGAGACACCGCGTGGATAATTTGCATATGTGCCCCGACAGAAAGCAAATCCCTGGTGGCCCAGCGGCCCCTCATCCAACTAAAAATAACCCTGGTGGCCCAGTGGCCCCTGAACTCCCTACTTCGCTCCCAGTACTTTTACAAAGGAGCAGGCGGGTTGCTCATGTGCTCCCGCTCCTGTGCCACCACCTTGATCAGGATGCACTGTGTGGGCCAGGCGCTGCCATTTTTCAAGATGGCGGTGCAGGAGTGGGAGCATGTGGGCAATGCTCCAGCTCCTTTGTGAAGGTACTAGGAGAGGGGAGCAGGGTTCGGGGCCACAGTGCTATTTTTAGTTGGGTAAGTGGGAGCTGCAGGGCCACCAAGATTATTTTTAGTTGGGAGAGTGAGGGGAGGATTGGGGACATTGGGCCTCCAGGGATTTGCTTTCTATTGGGAGCACCGCCCCCTCCCCCCACCCCCCCCGACAGTATTTTGATGGCATCGGGGGCTTTCCCCGATGCCTGGATCATCTGAGGTGAAGTGTCACACTTCTCTTTAGATGATCAAGGCATCAGGGAAAGCCCCCAATGCCATCAAAATACTGTCAGGGGCACACGCAACAAGTTTAAGCCACCTCAGACTCAGGTGTAGAGAATTGGCACTTCGGTTGGTTACAAAATCCTCTACGTGTTTCTCTGCATTGGGCACAGACAATATTAGCATGCTATTTTAATACGCACAGCTCGTTTGCCTACAATTTAAATACCCTTGGCGCTACTGTGTGCACTTACTTTTCCTTTGCAGTTTACGCAAGCGTCAGTCTCTTTTCTGCATTTGGCCTGTCAGAACTTGTGCTTATAAGTTGCATTATCTTCACGCAAAGGGTGTGTCGTTCTTTCTGCATCGGCCCCTAAGTTTATACCTAGGGCAATGAAGGTTTAAGTGACTTAACCAAAACCACAAGAAGCAGCAGTTGGATTCAAACAATGGCTTCCCTGGTTCTAGCCTGCTGCTTTAACCATTAAGTTACTCCTAAGGGCTCCTATGTATCTTCCCCATAGATGCAGCTTTATAAGAGGGCATTTAGGAAAGAAGGACACATAGGTGTTTATGTTATGCCTCTTTTTATAAAGGCATTCAATGAAATCCACTTAATTAATCCCTAAGGGATCAGGTAAACACCAGTATTATACAAAAACAAGAACCACAGTAACCACTGAAGTGGTCTAGTTTAAGAACTGGAAAGTTTACTGCACTGATATTGGGCTGATGATGAGATTTGGTATATGAAGGTTGTTCTAGCCTCCTGCCAATGTACTCTTATTTTTGAGATGCACGAAAAATGTTTTCTTCTTAGAATTAAATGGTTACTGGGGTTTATGTTTTTGTATAATACTGGTATTTCATAAAGGCAACATGAGCTTCTGTGCCTTTATTTATTTTAATTTCATTTAAAAAAGAATTCAAGGCAGGTAACAAAATTAAGCCAAGAAATTCATAATCACAAAATATCTTCTATGCCTAACAAAGCATTCCTAATAAGCATCGATACTTAACAACTATAGAACAACAAGTAGCAGACAAAATATACTGCATAAAGCTCACCCTGAAGGAAAAAGCCATGTTTTAAACTTTTTAAGGACCCCTTTTACTAAACACTTAGCATGTGCTCAGCGGCATACCAAAGGCAGAGCGGTGGGTGCGGCCTGAACCAGGTGCCACCCAGGAGGGGGTGCACCCAGTGGTGGGATTCGGTTGGTTTGGGCCAGTTCACGTGAACTGGTTCTTGCCACAGGCCAGGAATCCCACCATCCGCCAATGGTTTGATGGCATTGGGGGACCGTGGAATCAGGCTGCTGGGCCACCATGGAGTTGCTGCCCTGTGGTGGCCGCCAGCGGCCCGAGTGTGTGGTGCCAGCAATGCAAATACATGTGGTGCTGCCACCCACTCAGCTCCTCAGTGGCGGGATTGATCCGAACCGGTTCCTAGTCGGATGGAATCCCACTGGGTGCACCCCTACCAGGCCCACGAAGGCAGTGCAGCACAGTTAAGATGGCTTTGCTGTGGTGGCCTTGAGCTCCATAGGCCGAACGTTCTTACCTCCCAGCTGAAGTCTCATGACTCGCAAGACCTCGGGCGGGACAGCAGAATGGCTGGTCCCTGCAGTGCGAGGCACTACAGCAAAGCCACCTTAAACAGATGTTTGCCTGCTGCCTCCATGGGGCTGGCCGGGTGGCATCATGGTGCACCATGCCACACAGGTGGGCACCCACCTTGGGTGCAGAAGAGGCTGGGAACACCACTGCATGTGCTATCTACTTTATGGCCCATTTTATTCCTATGGGCTCTGTGGTAGATAGCATGTGCTAAGTGTTTGTAAAAGAGGCCCTAAAACTGAACAGTTATATAGGTGGACCAGCAATGTAGCCTTGTATTATGCCACTTAGGGAGGACTTTATAAAGACACAGAGTGCCTATGCATCATTATAAAATGGCTTTATGAAGAAGGCATATCCTTTTAAAATTACCCTTCTATAAAATGAATAAGAACACATATTTATACCTGTTCTGAGGCAGATGTAACTGTGTACCTGTTTTATTGGTACGAATCTGCATATAAAGGAAATGCCATACTGTCTTGGATGAAGCAAATAATCTATAACATCACACACCAATCAATAATGTGCCAAAGTGCCAAAAAGTAAAGGGGAAAAGGAAGAAAAGACCTCAAATGGTTTTTTCCAGACCCCTTAAAAATATTCATTCTTCATTTGAATAGTTTTTAATAGTTTTAATTTTCAAAGTATTATGAGACAACTTATCTTTCCTATGGCAGCACACATTTAAATGAAGAATGAATATTTTAAGGAAGTTTTTCTGACTGATGGTTGTCACTTGCACCCCATATAGCTATTGTAGCAGACCAGGTCTGTAAAAAAGGTTCTGCATATAGCCATGTATTTTATAACATACAAGTGTAACTACAAATCTGCCCCAGCTTGGCTTACTATCTGTCTAAATGTAGAAACACCTACAACAGGGTTTCTAAAACTTTTATCCAAAATGACACCATTTTATATTTTTGTTTAATTTCACAATTGCTATTTAAGAACACTTGAAATGGAAAACCCAGACATTGCAAAACCAGACATTGCAACAATAATGAAAAAAAAAGAAAAAGAAAAACAACAAAAAGGAAAAAGAAAAAAAAATGAATTAGCTGCAACAGCTGCTCACAAGAAATTATGAAGATCCAAGAGGCCATTCTATGAAAATTACAAATAATCTAAAGAAGTAAATAAGACTGGCAAAAACAGAAGCCTAGATTATAAAGCGCATCATCTGGTACACCCACTTTTCTCAACGTGAAACTGTCTGAACAACCACACTACTAGGCTGAGATTTAGCATCAAGAAAGACTTTAAATTGTCCTAGGCTTAAGAATATATAGGAATTATTTTTTTAAGTAAATACACATTTACAAAGAAAATATAATAGAAAGCTAATGTCCAAGGTACCAGCTCTCTCTCTTAACAACAAATATAACTCTTTGGAGCATGTTTACTAAAGGTTAACATATGTTAAGTGAAGTTGCCACTGCCCATTCATTTCTATGAGCTGTTGCAGCACTTAACGTGCAGACAACTTTAACCTACTTGGATCAACAATCAATAAAGAAGCAACAAGCAGTCAAGAAATCAGATGACGCATTGCTCTTGGCAGAATGGCTATGAAGAACCTAGACAAGATTCTCAAGAGCAAAGATGTCTCTCTCCAAACAAAGGTTCAACTCGTCCAAGTCATGGTATTTTCAATAACGTCATATGGATACAAAAGTTGGACAGTGAAAAAGATATACAGGAAGAAAACTAATGCCTTTGAATTATGGTGCTGGCAACGAATACTGTGTATATCATGGACTGCCTGAAGAACAAACCAGTCAGTACTAGAGGAGATTAAACCTAAACTTTCTTTAGAAGCTCAGATGACAAGACTTCGACTTTCATACTTTGGACATATTATGCAATGACAGAGATCATTAGAGAAAGACATCATGCGTGGCAAGGTAGAAGGTCAATGCAAAAGAGGAAGGCCAGCAATGAGATGGCTCAATACAATAACAGCAGCTATGAGTGCCACTCTATCAACAATGAGCAGCCTGACTGAAGACTTAACACAGTTTAAGACAACTATCCAGAGGGTTGCCATGAATCGACACAGATAAACATGCCCCTTTGTCTTCTTTGTGCAGTTTTGCACAGATCCAGAAACACCCATATTTTCTTCCCCAAAAAGCTAATGGGGTCAATATTCAAAATTTTAGGCAGCAGAAACCAGATAAAAGGTGACACAAACCACAAAAGGACACAACATTTGCATACTCCCAATATCCAGCTGTCTGCCAATGGACAAATATTGCCAGAAAGCATCATAGTCAAACCAGATATCCGCAGAGGCATAACAGGGCAGGGTGTAAGCACAATGCCATCATACATGGTTAACAATTTTCAGACTACATCAAATAGCTGTGCAAGAGCTAAACTAAACGTTGTATGGACTTTAATCATCGGTTTGAAGACTTATGTTGTACGGTTTTGGAACATCTTCCTCAGAGTATTAGAAGAAGAGATCGGAAGAAACTGCTTTTGCGTAAGGAACAATGGTGGATTTTTACATTACAGACTCTTTGCCCTAGGGGTTTGAACGATAAAATAGAATGGGCTTTGTTTTTCTGAAAATTTTTTAAAATTTCAAATTGGCCGGGTATTGCCTATGGGGACTATGTGGTTCCAACCTGTCTCTATGTATGATTGGCTAGTTTAGAGATTTATTATGTGTAGGTTGACGTCATTTTTGGTTGAGGTGTGTGATTGGTTGGTGTTTGTGATAAGTAGTAGTGCGTCACACGCCGTCTTGATCGACGGCGGGGAAATGGTGGTTTGAGTTGCTAACAGATATTTTTTCGGTTATTGTTTAACCCCTGATGAAGCCTTTGGTGGCGAAACAGATGCTCCTGTAGGGATGAGTAATTGATTATAACAGATGGGATTTTGAAGATATTTTCTTCCCCGTTGACTTTTCAGCTTGGTGGCTTTGGAAATCACATTCAATTACTGGATCTGGTTGAGGCTGCTGGAGGATTAACGTATCTTAAGATAAGTAACTGTGGATCCTGTTAGATTGGTGGAATATTTAAATACTTATCATGTGTTTTTCCTTTATAGGGGAATACGTGCAGCCCCAGCGGATCTTGATGTAGATTGTTGTACTTATATTGTTATACTTTGAACATTAATAAGACGCTTATATGTATGTGTGTGTGTGTTAGTATGAGTGGATAAGGAGTCTTTTCCCAGGGATATATGGTTGGGTTTAGTGGTTTTGGTATGTGTGTTGATGCGATTGTGTTAGGCTTTGGTGACCAATGATGTGAGCGTCAGCAGGCTCTTCAGCTCCTGCCCAATCGGGGCAGTGGGAGCCCGATCAGCAGCAGCAGCAGCGGCAGCAGATAAAAGCGGCGTCCCTGCTTGCAGAGACGCCGCTGCCCAGACACTCCACCTCCCTCTTCAGCTCCTGCCCAATCGGGGCAGTGGGAGCCCGATCAGCAGCAGATAAAAGCGGCGTCCCTGCTTGCAGAGATGCTGCTGCCCGGACACTCCACCTCCCTCTTCAGCTCCTGCCCAAACGGGGCAGTGGGAGCCCGATCAGCAGCAGCAGTGACAGCAGATAAAAGCGGCGTCCCTGCAGGGCGCGCCCGCGCCTGGCAGGACCGCACCTGAGGGCCTCGCCAGAGGGCACTTTGGCGTGGCCCTTATGCGAGGCACGAAGGCGAGCAGAAGGAAACAACCAAAGGAAACAGCAGTGCTGACAGCACCACAACAGAACCCAACAACAAGGAGCAGACCGAGGCGAAGGACGTCAGAACCGCAAGTAGACCATTCACAGAGCATCACAACAAACCAACATGGTCACAACAATGTTCCTTCCAATCAGCCTCCTCCTCACACATTTCCTACCTCCAAACTCTCACTTCCACTACACACACCCTAAGGCACCATGGCACCCACCAACCACTTGGTCATACATAGAACCTCAGTGCACTCATTCTGCCACACTCAGCACATCAATGACAAAAAGAAAAAACACACACAAACCACACTCCCACACACCACACTCAAAAGAAACACACGAAACAACAAAGCCCACAAAGCATACAACCATAGAGCTCATAAACGCAAGATCCATATGCAACAAGATACACACAATAGCAAACCACATAGAAGACCACCAGCCAGACATACTTTGCATAACAGAGACTTGGCTCAATCCAACCAACAATGTTCTACTCAATCAATTGGTACCAGACACATACACAGCATACAACTGCCCACGCACACACAAACGTGGAGGAGGAGTTTTAATAATTGCAAAGAAGAACCTAAAGTTCAAAACTCAGAGCGCCACTGATACACCTCAAGGTAACACACTCAGCATCGTGAACAAACACATGGCACTCTGCCTAACCTACAGAGCACCCAGGGCCTCACCCGATGAACTAGCCTCTACGCTAGAAGCAGTATGCGCCATCACCGCAACTAACAAGCCCACGCTACTGCTAGGAGACTTCAACCTCAAGTCTACCAACAACTAAGATGCAGAAGCCTTCCTCCAAGCAATGACCTCACTCCAATTTACCCAATTCATCGAAGCCCCAACGCACAGACACGGATCTACCCCAGACCTCATCTTCGCAACCAACTACCTAACTTCAAGAGGCCTAATATCAACACCTACCATAACACCAGTTCCATGGTCAGACCACTACATAATTAAGATAAAGTTACAACTACAAAAGGACAATCTCAACGAACAAACGGACAACACACCCACACAAAGGCGATTCAAGAAATTCGACAGAGACGCTTTCCTACAGGACACGATACAACATATGACCACGGAAACGGACGACCTGGAGACTCAAATCGACAACTGGAACAACACTCTATCCAACACCGCCACAGCAACAGTTGCCAGACCAAAGAAACACCGTCACAACAAGAGACAACACAAGCCTTGGTATTCCACAACCATACGACAAGAAAAAAGAGAACTCAGAAAGATTGAACGGAAATGGAGAAAATCCAAAGATGCTGAAAACCAGCAGATATACCTAACAAAGCAGAAACAATACAGTGAACACATCAACCAATCAAAGAAAGAATACCACACAAACATGATAAATACCTCCATAAACAAACCCAGAGAGCTATTCGAAATAGTGAAAATCCTCACAAAGGAGCAAAGGACAGAGGAAGAAGTACAAATAGACCCACAAAAATTTGCTGAGCATATCAAGGAAAAATTCCACTCCGCAGAACCAACAACGCCTAGAACACCAACTCAGCCCGACTCACACCCTAAGACCTGGGACACATTCTGCTCACCCTCAACAGAACAGCTCTCCCACATCATCTCTGCAATCAAAACAAGCACTGCTCCTACGGACCCTTGCCCAGTGTCATGGATCAAAGCCTCCAAATCAAGCTTCATCGACTTTATACACAACATGGTGCACAACTCCCTCACCCAAGGACTCATGCCAGATAAACTAAAGCTAGCTACAGTACGACCAATACCAAAGAAAACAACCCTCGACAAAAGCAACCCAGCAGCATACCGACCAATATCCAGCATACCCTTCCTAGCAAAAATCATAGAAAAATCAGTACAACAACAACTACAGGAACACATCGACAACCACGCTCCTCTAGATGACAACCAACACGGCTTTCGCCCCAACCATGGAGTCGAAACACTGCTGATCTACCTCTTCGACAACATCCTCCGAATCATAGACAACACCAAAAGAGGTATCCTATTGATCTTCATTGACATCTCCTCAGCGTTCGACACAGTAGACCACCAAACTCTTCTGGAAAGACTAAAGAAAATTGGGCTTCATGGTACCACATTAAAATGGTTCCATTCATACCTAACGACAGGCAGATACAGGTCAAGGTAGGCCACAAAACCTCGCAACCCATAAAAGTCTTCCAAGGAGTGCCTCAAGGGTCCGCCCTCTCAGCACTTCTGTTCAACATATATATCCAGCCAATATGCGACATCCTGAAAGCGAACAGCATTCAATACACAATCTATGCAGATGACATTATGATATACACGCCTATCTCAATTGACAACCCAGACTACTCTAAAATAACAGGCTGCCTAACACAAATGACAAGATGGTGTAAAGACAACAACCTCGCCATCAACTACAGCAAGACGGAGGAACTAATAATCACTCGCAACCCAGACTTCATCTGCCCACCGGACATCAGAGTACAAGGCACAACCATACCAATGAAATCGGAAGTAAAATACCTTGGAGTGACCCTGGACAACGAACTGAATCTCAAGACACACGTAAGCAAAACAATCAAAAATGCATACCACAGAATGAGAATCATCAGAAGACTTAAACCCCTCCTCACCACAGAACACTTCCGTACCGTATGCCAAGCTCTAATTACTCCCTTACTGGACTTCTGCAACCCCATCTACCTTGGGCTAACAAAACAAACACTCAAACCACTACAACTAGCACAAAACACGGCAGCCCGCATAATATGCGGTTCAACAAGACATGAACACATTACTCCTGTCCTGAAAGACCTACACTGGCTCCCAATCAGTTCACGCATCACATACAAAACAATCATAAACATATTCAAGATCAAACACCACACTTCAGCCAACAGCCTGCACACCCTCATACAACCAGACACCAGCACTTGCCCAAGAAGAAAAGGAACTGCCAACAGAGTAAACACTCCGAATGACTTCAGAAAAACACGCAAGGACACCACAGAGAGAGCCCTCTCCCTGGCTGCCCCAACAATATGGAACTCCCTCCCAGATGAACTGAGATCGACAACTGACCTCAAAGACTTTCGCAAACAGCTGAAGACAACGCTGTTCATAGAACACTACGGACATGTTACTTAATCATACTAACAGGAACCACCACCTTCCCCTCCCAAACGTGATAAGAAAATGCTCAACGGATCATGATATACCTTGAACCCTAATTGTATAAAACAATGTAATATAGCTCATGCTGTACTATAGCTCACAATGTACATAGTTCAACCTAATCTGTTACACTAACCTCTTACACGCAAATCATGACATCTTCACTGCATGAAATACCCTTCCACTACTATTGATTGTATTGCTGTGACACCGCCTTGATTGTATGATAAGGCGGTATAGAAATACCTTTAAATAAATAAAATAAAATAAATGTGTGTGTGTGTTAGTATGAGTGGATAAGGAGTCTTTTCCCAGGGATATATGGTTGGGTTTAGTGGTTTTGGTACGTGTGGAGAATGTTTATGCGATTGTGTTAGGCTTTGGTGACCAATGATGTGAGCGTCAGCAGGCTCTTTACAGTGATATTTTCACTTTGTGTGAGATATTGAGCTATCCTGAGGTCCCATTGCCGGTGTTAGATTTGTGATTGTGTTTGAGGCTTTGTTGTAGTTGTTTGTATTGGATTATAAGAGCTTATAGTGGTTGGTAACAATTTTCAGAGCCATGGCGTCTACGAGGTGTGACAAAACAGAAACAAGACTGTCTTATAAATGTTTTATTACAAAATCTACAGAGAAATTACGCATTGTCCCCTCCCCCCCCCCCATTTTAATGCACTTCTGCATTCCCTTCTGCCACGTACAGAAGCACTTGATAAAGTCCTCCTCCTTGAGGTCCCTCAGTTCCCTTGTCATAGTGGCCTTTATCTCTTCTACAGAGATGAACTGAGTTCCTTTAAGCACAGTCTTCAGCCTGGGGAAGAGCCAGAAGTCGCACAGTGCAGATCTGGGGAATAAGGAGGGTGGTCGAGAGATGTGATCTCTTTGTTGGCCAAGAACTGCCTCACACTGAGTGCAGTGTGTGTGAGCGTGTTGTTGTGGTGGAGCAGCCACGAATTGTCTCTCCACAGAGCACGCCTACTCTGCCGAACCCGGTCATGGAGGCGATTGAGGACCTGCTGGTAGAAGTGCTGGTTGACTGTCTGACCCTCAGGCACAAACTCATGATGGACCACTCCCTTCTGGTCGAAGAATGCGATCTGCATGACCTTGATTCTTGATTTGGGGTCCACCAAGGAAGCACGGTACTACATAAACAGAAGAAACCCAGTACTAATTTGTGGTATCAAGGAAGGAGAATCTTTATTTCGCACAAGGTTCATACAATCATTTTGAATCTGTTGAAAAGTACGCCTGAATTCCCCTGACGAAGAGGATTCGAAACACGGCCTGTGTCGGGCGTTTGGGCTTAAGTTGTGTCAAAGATTCTCCTTCCTTGATACCACGAATTAGTACTGGGTTTCTTGATCCTTGATTTGGACATACGCGCCTTCTTGGGTCAGGGTGACAGTCGAGTCTTCCACTGCAGGCTCTGTCTCTTGCTTTCAGGGTCATACTGGAAGACCCAAGTCTCGTCTCCTGTGATGGCCAACGAACTCTGGATCTTCTCAGATCTTCTCTAGCAAGTCTCGACAAACATTGACCCAGTGCTCTTTCTGGTCGTCCGATAAAAGCTTGGGCACCATCTTGGTGCACACTTTCCGCATCTCCAGCTCCTGCACCAAGATGATCCGCACTGATTCCCTGTTCAGGCTCAGCTTCTCATCTATCATCCGCACCGTCAATCTGCGATCACTCCACATCAGCTGGTTTACTGTCTTCTTCAGCGTCCAGCTCTCGCAGGAGGGAGAGAAGCTGCCACCCGGACTGAAGCCTCAGCTTCACAAAAGAGCTCCACCCAGACCGAAGCTTCAGCTTCACAAAAGAGCTCCACCCGGACCGAAGCCTCAGCTTCACAAAAGAGCTCCCTCCGGACTGAAGCCTCTCCAGTGTCCAGCTCTCCCAGGAGGGAGTGAGAAGCTGCCCGTCTCCACCCACAGCAGCTGCGTCACAACCTAGTGCTGTCCAATCGGGGCAGCCCACTGCTCTTTAAAAAGGAGCGCCACAGGCGCACCCGCGCCTTGCGGGCCCGCGCCTGAGGGCCTCGCAAGAAGGCCCTTTGGCACGGCCCTTAGGCAACGGCCCTCATTGAGATGCCCCAGAAGCCTACAAGCGATCCATCCTCATCAATACAATAGTAGCTTGAGCTCCCCCAGGGTTGAGCTCGCTCTCATCGTCAACACGACTACTTCTGCGACCACAGCAAGTATACATCACCTTAATGGACATAGAAAGAGACCCTTTCCCATAGAATTGTCTCTATTATTGACTATAATACTGTTGCCATTAGCTCGCATTTACTATGGCTAGTAGCATCATATAACTGTCACTATTTTAAACTGCATTTACTATCACCAATAATCCTCAAAGAACTGTTTCTATTTTTGACCACGTTACTGTTGCCAATAGCCGCATCTACTATTGCTAGTAGTCCCATATAACTGTCACTATTTTGAACTGCATTTACTATCACCAGTAATCCCCAGAGAACTGTTTCTATTTTGACCACATTACTGTTGCCAGTAGCCGCATCTACTATTGTTAGTAGTTTCATACACAGCCCCCTCACCAAAAACTACATAATGGCCCCCTTAAAAATTAAAAGCCTACCCCTTTCTCCTGCTAATAGATTATCTCTAACTGTTTTAATTATACTGTTGTCAGTAGCCAATACTTATCTCTTTCGTGAATTATTCATACTGTTGCCAATAATTAATAATTATCCCTACATATCTTACATATACTGTTACCAGTAGCTAGTGAACTACTTATACTGTCGCCAGTAATCAGTAATTTTCCTAACCTGTCTTACATATACTGTTGTCAGTAGCTAATAATTACTTCTACTTGTTTTAAATATACTATTGCCAGTAGTCAGTAATTATTCCTATCATGAGATTCATATACTGTTGCCAGTAGCCAGTAATTAGTAACTAGCTGAGCATTAACCTAACTGCGACCTTAGAGCAGAAACCTTGCCTTTCACCTTTTCAATTCTACTGAAATCTCAGAAAGGTAATTAATACAATAGACTCCTATCATTATGGATTACATCAACCGGCTTAAAATCATGTCTATCTTTCTAATTCTACTTACAATATTTGTGCCAAAATATATCCAAGCATACTCCCTTGTTACTCATAACATTCCAATTATTCTCCAGCATAAGAATCCCAACATCTCTCATAATGCACCATATCACAAAACACCTCATGCACAAGGTCAAAGAAATTGTCTAATATATATCACACCTGGGAAATCTTACCATCACCATGTCCAACAACACAAATCCTTATCTAAAGACCTTCTTTATTTACTTATAAACGTGAGATCAATTAGGAATAAAATACCGATCATAACTGATATCCTCACCGATTATAAACCTGACATATTATTCTTCTCTCACTTGGTTTGCAGCTTGTCGTGCTGTGAGGGCTTGTGTGCATCAGTGATGCTGAGAGCTAAACTATCGGTAGTTTAACTACTGGCAGGGTCTCCCAAGATGGACAGGTCTCAGCTGAGGTGCCAGACGAAGACAAACCACCCATCTGGGCAGCAGCAGAATGGGATAGTGTTGACGGCGGAGGATCACATTTCTGTGACAACGGCAACAACACCAAACTTAAACTGCGCGGAAGGAAGGCCCGGCAATCTACTTCTGTATCTTGCCATGAAAACCCAATGGATAGTTACAACAAAACAAATTGTGCTATGGTGCTGGAAGATGAGACTCCCAGGTCGGAAGGCACTCAACTAGCTACTGGGGAAGAGCTGAAGACTTTTCAGAGTAAAGCCAGCATTTATGATGTGGTTGGATCAAAGCCTTCGGGAAGTCTGACTGCTGATGTAGCTGCGCATGAAATGAGAGTCAGAAGCTGTAAAGATGTCTTACACATTGGAACATGGAACGTAAGAAGCATGAACCAAGGGAAGTTGGAAGTGGTCAAGAATGAAATGGAACGTGTACAACTTGATCTGTTGGGTGTCAGCGAACTGAAATGGACTGGCATCGGGCACTTTGCATCAGATGATCACATGGTCTACTATGCTGGAAATGAAAGACAAAGAAGAAATGGTGTTGCATTTATAATAAAGAAGAAACTTGCAAGAACTGTAATGAAATACAATGCAGTCAGCGAACGCTTAATCTCTATTCGTCTACGAGGATTGCCTATCAACACAACTATAATTCAAGTATATGCCCCAACAACAGCTGCAGAAGAGAATGAAATTGAAGAGTTCTATGAACAAGTACAAGCTGAAATTGACAGAACATGCAAACAGGATATCCTGATAGTCTTGGGTGACTGGAACGCAAAAGTTGGCAACAAAGAAGAAGGCAAAGTAGTTGGAAAATATGGACTTGGCAACAGAAATGAAGCTGGAGAAAGACTGATAGAATTCTGCAAGACCAATGATCTATTCATCTCAAACACCTTCTTTCAGCAACACAAGCGACGACTGTACACATGGACTTCACCCAATGGATTGTATAAAAATCAAATTGACTACATCTGTGGAAGTCAACGATGGAAAAGCTCTGTAACATCAACAAAGACAAAACCTGGAGCTGACTGTGGTACAGATCATCAACTACTAGTATGCAAACTCAAGCTAAAGTTGAAAAAGAGCAAACCACTCATGAATGCACCAAAATATACCACTGGAATTTAAAGACTGCCTGCAAAATCGATTTGCTGCCTTAGATACAAATGACAGAGCTCCGGAAGAGTTATGGAATGACATCAAGAAGGTTGTGCTGGAAGAAAGCGAGAAGTCTCTACAAAAGGTGAAAAAGCAAAAACGGCCAAAATGGATGACGGAAGAAACTCTGAAAATTGCCCAGAAACGCAGAGAAGCTAAAGCCAAAGGAGAAAGAAAGACAATCGCAGAACTCAACAGAGATTTCCAACGTGCAGCAAGACAGGACAAGGAAAAGTATTACAATGACACTTGCAAAGGAAATAGAAGCAGAAACTATTAGAGGAAGAACAAGATCGGCTTTCCTAAAGCTGCGAGAGTTAAAGAAAAAGTTCCAGCCTCGAATTGGAATGTTACAAGATGCTCAAGGTTCTATGTTGAATGATGCTGAGAAGATCAAGAAAAGGTGGAAGGAATATACAGAGTTTTTATATGATAAAGATCAAGTGGACCAACAGCCGTTTCAACCTATACCTTATGATCAGGAACCATTGGTGATGAAAGAAGAAGTTGAAGCAGCATTGAAAGCCTTATCAAAGAACAAAGCACCAGGCATTGATAGCATTCCCATAGAAGTATTGCAGCAATCTGATGCAGCTGTTACCGTACTTACAAGGCTCTGCCAAGAAATATGGAAGACAACATCATGGCCAACTGACTGGAAAAGATCTGTGTTTATACCAATACTAAAGAAAGGTGATCCAACTGACTGTGGAAATTATCGCACAATCGCTCTGATCCCACATGCCAGCAAGATTCTACTGAAGATTATTCAAAAGAGACTACAGCCATACCTAGAACAAGAACTACCTGAAGTGCAAGCAGGGTTCAGGAAAGGGCGAGGAACGAGAGACATCATTGCGGATGTGAGATGGATCCTTGAAAAGACTAAAGAATACCAAAAGGATATCTATTTGTGCTTTATCGACTATAGCAAGGCTTTTGACTGTGTAAACCATGAGAAACTCTGGGCCACATTAAGAAGCATGGGTATACCAGAACACCTGATCGTTCTCTTGCGTAATCTGTACATTGATCAAGAAGCAACAGTTCGAACGGAACAAGGAGAAACAGAATGGTTTAAAATAAGCAAAGGTGTAAGACAAGGCTGCATACTTTCCCCCTACCTGTTTAATTTATATGCAGAACAAATCATCAGAGAAGCAGGACTGTATGAAGACAACAGAGGTGTGAAGATTGGTGGAAGACTCATCAACAACCTTCGCTATGCTGATGATACCACATTACTGGCTGAAAGTGAAGATGATCTGAAACATTTGCTTCTCACAATCAAAGAACATAGTCTCAAAATGGGCCTGCACCTTAATGTAAAGAAGACAAAGATCATGACAACTGGCATAATCAACAGGTTCATCGTTGAAGGAGAAGAAATTGAAATCGTGAACAACTTTAACCTACTTGGATCAACTATCAATAAAGAAGCAACAAGCAGTCAAGAAATCAGACGACGCATTGCTCTTGGCAGAATGGCTATGAAAGACCTAGATAAGATTCTCAAGAGCAGAGATGTCTCTCTCCATACAAAGATTCGACTTGTTCAAGCCATGGTATTTTCAATAACATCATATGGATGTGAAAGCTGGACAGTGAAAAAGACAGACAGGAAGAAAATTGATGCCTTTGAATTATGGTGCTGGCGGCGAATACTGTGTATACCATGGACTGCCCGAAGAACAAACCAGTCGGTACTAGAAGAGATCAAACCTAAGCTTTCTTTAGAAGCTCAGATGACAAGACTTCAACTTTCATACTTTGGACACATCATGCGAAGAGAGAGATCATTAGAGAAAGACATCATGCTTGGCAAGATAGAAGGTCAACGCAAAAGAGGAAGGCCAGCAATGAGATGGATTGCTACAATAACAGCAGCTACGGGTACCAGTCTGTCAACAATGAGCCGCCTGACTGAAGACCGAACACAATTTAGGATAGCTATCCAGAGGGTCGCCATGAGTCGACTCCGACTCGACGGCACTTAACAACAACATTATTCTTAACAGAAACATGGCTCACGGTTCATGATAACATTCTCCTAAATCAATTACAAACTGATGGATATGAACTACTTCACTGCTCTAGGGCTTTATAAAGGGGTGGGGGTGTCATCGCTATTATAAATAATAACCTTAAAGCTTCCCTCATTTCCACTAACAATATTGAGAACATGGATGTTCTTATGTTTGAAACAACTTCACATTCATTTGGTCTCATATACAGACCTCCATCCACAGATACAAAATCTTTATCCTCCATATTAGATATGATATGTTCCCTCAACACAAGAAAAAAAACAGCTAGTAATCATTGGAGACTTAAACCTCCCTTCAACTACACCATCACACTCAAAAGCATTCATTGAAACCATGTCTGAACTTGACTTTGAGCAAATCATAGATTTTCCGACTCACATAAAAGGAAACATCCTTGACCTAATCTTTCTTCAAAGATCTCCAGATTATAATCTCAATGTTTCACAACCCCAGGCTATTCCCATTCCATGGTCCGACCACCATTTAATTAGATTCAATCTCCCACATTTCAATAGAATCACAACCCAACAGCCGAAACAAAGACTAACTACAATGTTCAGGAAATTTGACAGGGAAAACTTTTTAGGACAGATATTACCACATATTCCTGAAACAGTAACAGACATCAATATCAGTATTGCTAACTGGAACGAGACTATAAAAAAAGCAGCTATGCTTCCTAGCTCTAAAACAAACAAATCCAGATCCAAACAGAGAGACTCCCAACCTTGGCACTCACAAGAAATTAGACAAATAAAGAGGGAACTTAGAAAGATTGAAAAAAGATGGCGGAAAACTAACTCAAATAATGACAGAAATTTATACAATGAGAAACTAGACTACTACAGAAAAACAATAAATGCATCTAAAAAAGCCTTTCATACAAAATTACTAACAAATTCCCTCAATCGTCCCAGAGAATTATTTGAAATAGTTAAAAAAGTATCAAACCCTCCTAATACAGATGTCACCCCTATTAACCCACAAACTCTTGCTGACTATTACATAACTAAGCTCTCTCCACTATCAGACCCTCCAATTCCACTAATTTACTCCAACCCAAAGCCTGAACACATATGGGATAAATTTCATACTGTAACACTAAAAGAACTGGATAAGGTGATCTCAGATATTAACACAACCACTTCTAGTCTTGATCCCTGCCCAGTTAGCTGGATCAAAAATACTAAACCACTCCTAGCGCCCTACATTCTAAATATAGCAAATTTTTCTCTCACACATGGTACTATGCCAACCATCCTAAAGAGAGCCTCGATTAGACCTATTCTGAAAAACAAAAAACTAGACAATCTTGATCCCTCTTCATATAGACCTATCTCTAGCCTTATAGAAAAAATAGTATATAATCAACTTCAGGATCACATTGAACTTCATGCCCCCTTAGATTCACACCAATACGGCTTTAGACCATACCATAGTGTAGAAACACTTCTTGCAGTTATCTTTGATGATATTCTAAAATACATTGACAAATCAAAACAAGCAGTATTACTTATATTTTTGGATATATCGGCTGCCTTTGATTCAATTAACCATCGTATCCTTTTTGAAAGACTCAAACAGATTGGTATACATGGCACTATTCTTGCATGGTTCCAATCATATCTAACTGATCGATCGCAACAGGTAAAAATAGGAAACCATACATCTAAAACCTATACGCAAAAACAAGGAATCCCATAAGGTTCTGCATTGTCAGCTCTACTCTTTAACATATATTTACAACCTATATGCCACATCATTCAACAGTGCAAATTAAAATATGCAATTTATGCTGATGATGTTATGATTTATCTCCCTATGGACATAGACTCCCTGGACTTCTCCAATATCAAATCATGCTTCACTAAAATGACGCAATGGCTAAATGAACATAATCTACACATTAACTTCAAGAAAACAGAAGCATTATTTGTTTCTAGAAATCAAAAATTTAGCCCCCCAACAGAAATAAAAATTGAAAACATAAGCATCCCCATAAAAGATGAAATAAGATACCTTGGCGTTATCATAGACAGAACGTTAAGTCTAACAACACACACCAGGAATACAACAAACACAATATATAATAAATTAAGATATCTTAAAAATCTAAAACCATTATTATCAAATCTGGACTTCAGATCAGTCCTTCAAGCCCTGATCCTGCCTCACTTAGATTTTAGTAACATAATTCTTCAAGGTATTCCAAAACATGCTTTACACCAACTAAAAGTAGCACAATATGTTGCTGCAAGAATGCTTATAAATGCAGGTCCAACTGAACACATAACCCCTATACTGTACAAACTTCACTGGTTACCTATAGAAAGAAGGATAAAATATAAAGTTATCATAACAACGTTCAAACTGATAAGAGATATAGCCCCATCATATCTAACTGATCTACTGACAATTCATTCAAGGACCAGAACAGTGAGACAAAGGAACCTGAACTACTTGTTCCAAACAACTTTTCAAAACTCATAACTACAACAAATAGGGCATTCAGCTTCAATGCTCCTTTAATATGGAACGCTCTGCTGGATAAACTCAGAAATATCACAGATCTTAAAACTCACCTATTTATAGAGTACTTTGGAGACTCATTCCCAATAGATGAAATATTTCCCACTTAAACTCATGTATACTCATATTCATCAATTCACAACTTACTTTTTCCTTTTTCTTACTCTATCTTACAATACCCAGTTCTCCACATTATCACATTTACTCTTTACACTAATAATTCTAGTGAACTACAATACATTTTTCCTTGCTCAGATAAGATGATAACATTTTTGAAATTTGTAAATATTTAAATCTGTATATATGTTTAAACTATCTATATACCTAATCAGCATTTACTCAGCATTGTAACCCTCAAATTACCATTTTTAGTATAATTTCAATTGTTTGAATAAGTTTCAATGTAATGTTTAAGTTTTGTTCTATGTAAACCGCTTTGATTTTTCTGAAAGGCGGTATATAAAACCGTTCAATAAATAAATAAATAAATAAATGTTCTCAGCCGCCTTTGTCGTGGAAGGCCATCCTGACTTGGGGTCATCCTCCACCTTCTCGCGGCCAGTCTTGAAGCGTTTGTGCCACTCGAAGACTCATGGCCTTGGCATGGCATCTTCTCCATAAGCCTTTTGGAGAAGTTGGAGACGCTCAGTTGGGCCCTTCTCCAACTTAACCAGAAATTTCAAGTTGATTCTTTGCTCTATATTTCTGCCACCTCCAGTTGTGTGACAAAGCGATGGAGCAGTGTGCTACAAAAAAAACCTGAAAAAAAAAACAGAGTGAGAGAGATGAAAAATATTACAGCAGAATAGTGGCGAAATGTTGCACAACACAGTGACATAAGCGGTTAGCCAATTGGCATTGCGTAATGGGCATGGCTACCACAGTCTCGTTTCCTTTTTGTCACACCTCGTATGCAGTTTGCATCACTGTGAAATGAATATCCGTGTGTGAACTTGGTACCCCTAAGTATTATCTGCATCAGACAATATGGCTTGTCACAACTGCAGCTTCTACCATCCCAGGAAGCATATGGTGGTACCACAGGCACAGTCAGAGGAGGAGACACCAGGTCCAGCTGCAGCCAGCTGGACAAAATGTGAGACAGCAGTACCATGCCCCATGTGTATACTGGCCCAGGATACGTTTCCTCCAATTTACAGAGAAAGAAGTCTTTCAGAGGTACAGGCTAAACATGACCACCATTTCTGACCTCTGTGAGCTGGTTAAAACTGACAGAGCAAGCAACAGAGAGAAGCCATGCACTATCTGTTCCTGTGAAGGCCACCACAGCCTTCAGCTTCCTAGCCACTGGCAGTTTCCAACAGGTTGTAGGGGTGACCTCTGGCATCACCCAGTCTACCACCTCCACTGCATCAAGGCCTTCACCAGAGCCCTCTTAAGAAGGATGCGGGACTTCATAGCCTTCCCTCAAAGCCAAGACTAATGACAGCAGACCACAGAGCATTTCCACGCCATTGCTGGATCCCCCTCTCTCCTCAGTACTGGTTGTGGTTGTGCCGGTTGCCCTGATGATAACTGACCAGAAGGAGTAGGCTTACAGGAACCAATGTAATTACCACTCTATGACCATGCAAGTGGTTTATAATTCACAAATAGTGGTTACTGATGTGTGTGCACTCTTTTCAGGATCCCTCCTATCTAAGTCAGCCCTTGGATAAACTGTTGCCACTGGACAGCTGGGAGAAGTCTGGTTGGTAGTTAAATAAAACATAACATGAAACATGTTATTGCACTGTGAAATGTGACTTATTGGGTACCATTCCCCTCTCCTGTATGATGTCGTCTTAGGCATATGTAGACTGTCAACGATATGGAATGATGATGGACACAAAGATGGTATTAGATTGGAGAAAGGAGCATATCTAAAAAAATATAGTTGCCATCCACAGGGAAGTTCGAAAGGAAGAATGTTCCAAAGTTCCATAACAGACCAGTATTAGCAAACAGCCAACCCCCACCCCTTCACTGTGGACCTTGGGGATGTACATGGACGGCCACAAGGACAATGCATGTGCAGTGCTGCAGATGGGTGTCCAGCTACACTGCCCAAGACCTATCATAGTATATGTATGCACCGCCAATGCAATCTTGGATGACTGCACAATTGTGTGTCACCTGCTAGTCTCAATGTTATGTGGGTCATTGTCTCCTTATCCCCAAAGATGACCATAGATACTCCCTCTGAAACTAGCTCATGACATTAATGGACAGCCACAGACAACCAAGAATAGGTACAACAGAGCACTCCACAGAACCAGGTCTGTGAGAGAATATGCCTTTGGAATCATGAAGAGCAGGTTCCAGTGCCTGGACAGGAGTGGAGAGAAACTGCTCTACAGCCCTGAAAGAGTCTGTGATATATTCACCACCTGCTGCATACTGCACAATATCTCCACCCAGCAAGGCATACAGATACCAGAGAAGAAGACTCTGTGCAGGATAGGGCACTGAGCCAGAGACAGCAACTCAGCATAGTGGCTGTGGCTGCAAAAAACAGACTCATACAGCAGAATTTCCAGTGTAGGTGAGGTGCTCATATTTCAAGTGAAAGTGAAAGTACAAGTGAACATATAATACAATGCCATCTTCCCCTCCCCCATGTGACCCCACATCCGTACCTGTGCACTCTGCTGAAGAGCTGCTGCCTTAAAATTAGTGTTCCCCTCATTTTCACCCTCCTCCTGTGGAAGCAGTCAGTGGGTCCATGTCGGTAGGAATCAGTTGAGGTCCAGCAGTACTGTGAGCCCTAATACACTGAACCACATCCCAAAGGGAGCTGGTAATGCTGGCTTGGTAGGCCACCATCTCCTACTGCAAACATAGCTGGACCTGCTGCACCTGGAATTGCTGGTTCAGGTGTTCCTCCAATACTTGAGTCAACTGATGTGTTAGCTGGTCCTGCACAGACTCCAGGTCCCTGGTGATGTTGTAGGTGAGGGCCACACCCCCTCCTTCTTCAACTACCATTCCAGCTCTTCATTCTCCCCCTGAGCTGTCTGCTGCCTCCAGGATGGTAAATGATGTAATGGTGTGTCTGAATGCTGCAGCTCAGGATGCTATGTTCCTGCTTCTGCAGCAGGTGGCCTCTGTTCCCCCTCTGCTGGCCCCCTCTTGCTGTGGCTGGAGTGGTGACGCTAGTTGGATGTCAGAGGGTCCAACCTCTTGTATGGCAGTGGATATGCTCCTCACTGGCCACCCTGAGGTCTCTGGCAGATCTGTAGAGAAAGAACAGGCAAGAAAATGATGCAAATGATGCCCAGTCACTCCACAAAGGCAGGTTATGTGGAAGCAGCATGTGGTCAGAGGGGCATGATTGCAACAGGCCACATTCTGATCCCCATCCTAGGCATGGCACATACATGAAAGCAATCCTCAATGCACCTCCGAAGCAAAATTCTCAGGTGAATGTAGTTTTCAAAGTCTGATACAGGGTCATCAACTGTCTCTGCAGTGTACACATGCCGACAAGGTCTCCTTTGCTTAATAGGTGAAAAGTGCACATGGTCTACTATGCCGGAAATGAAAGACAAAGAAGAAATGGTGTTGCATTTATAATAAAGAAGAAATTTGCAAGAACTGTAATGAAATACAATGCAGTCAGCGAACGCTTAATCTCTATTCGTCTACGAGGAATGCCTATCAACACAACTATAATTCAAGTATATGCCCCAACAACAGCTGCAGAAGAGAATGAAATTAAAGAGTTCTATGAACAAGTACAAGCTGAAACTGATAGAACATGCAAACAGGATATCCTGATAGTCATGGGTGACTGGAACGCAAAAGTTGGCAACAAAGAAGAAGGCAAAGTAGTTGGAAAATATGGACTTGGCAACAGAAATGAAGCTGGAGAAAGACTGATAGAATTCTGCAAGACCAACAATCTATTCATCTCAAACACCTTCTTCCATCAACACAAGTGGCGACTGTACACATGGACGTCACCCAATGGATTGTATAAAAATCAAATTGACTACATCTGTGGAAGTCAACGATGGAAAAGTTCTATAACATCAACAAAGACAAAACCTGGAGCTGACTGTGGTACAGATCATCAACTACTAGTATGCAAACTCAAGCTAAAGTTGAAAAAGAGCAAACCACTCATGAATGCAGCAAAATATGACCTTGAGAATATACCACTGGAATTTAAAGACTGCCTGCAAAATCATTTGCTGCTTTAGATACAAATGACAGAGCTCCAGAAGAGTTATGGAATGACATCAAGAAGGTTGTGTTGGAAGAAAGCGAGAAGTCTCTACAAAAGGTGAAAAAGCAAAAACGGCCAAAATGGATGACGGAAGAAACTCTGAAAATTGCCCAGAAACGCAGAGAAGCAAAAGCCAGAGGAGAAAGAAAGACAATAACAGAACTCAACAGAGATTTCCAACGTGCAACAAGACAGGACAAGGAAAAGTACTACAACGATGCATGCAAGGAAATAGAAGCAGAAACTATTATAGGAAGAACAAGATCGGCTTTCCTAAAGCTACGAGAGTTAAAGAAAAAGTTCCAGCCTCGAATTGGAATGTTACAAGATGCTCATGGTTCTATGTTGAATGATGCTGAGAAGATCAAGAAAAGGTGGAAGGAATATACAGAGTTTTTATATGATAAAGATCAAGTGGACCAACAGCCGTTTCAACCTGTACCTTATGATCGGGAACCATTGGTGATGAAAGAAGAAGTTGAAGCAGCATTGAAAGCCTTATCAAAGAACAAAGCACCAGGCATTGATAGCATTCCCATAGAAGTATTACAGCAATCTGATGCAGCTGTTACCGTACTTACAAGGCTCTGCCAAGAAATATGGAAGACAACATCATGGCCAACTGACTGGAAAAGATCTGTGTTTATACCAATACTAAAGAAAGGTGATCCAACTGACTGTGGAAATTATCGCACAATCGCTCTGATCCCACATGCCAGCAAGATTCTACTGAAGATTATTCAAAAGAGACTACAACCATACCTGGAACAAGAACTACCTGAAGTGCAAGCAGGGTTCAGGAAAGGGCGAGGAACGAGAGACATCATTGTGGATGTGAGATGGATCCTTGAAAAGACTAAAGAATACCAAAAGGATATCTATTTGTGCTTTATCGACTATAGCAAGGCTTTTGACTGTGTAAACCATGAGAAACTCTGGGCCACATTAAGAAGCATGGGTATACCAGAACACATGATCACAATGATCATGCACAATCTGTACATTGATCAAGAAGCAACAGTTCGAACGGAACAAGGAGAAACAGAATGGTTTAAAATAAGCAAAGGTGTAAGACAAGGCTGCATACTTTCCCCCTACCTGTTTAATTTATATGCAGAACAAATCATCAGAGAAGCAGGATTGTATGAAGACAACAGAGGTGTGAAGATTGGTGGAAGACTCATCAACAACCTTCGCTATGCTGATGATACCACATTACTGGCTAAAAGTGAAGATGATCTGAAACATTTGCTTCTCACAATCAAAGAACATAGTCTCAAAATGGGCCTGCACATTAAGGTAAAGAAGACCAAGATCATGACAACTGGCATAATCAACAGGTTCATCGTTGAAAGAGAAGAAATTGAAATCGTGAACAACTTTAACCTACTTGGATCAACTATCAATAAAGAAGCAACAAGCAGTCAAGAAATCAGACAACACATTGCTCTTGGCAGAATGGCTATGAAAGACCTAGATAAGAGTCTCAAGAGCAGAGATGTCTCTCTCCATACAAAGATTCGACTTGTTCAAGCCATGGTATTTTCAATAACATCATATGGATGTGAAAGCTGGACAGTGAAAAAGATAGACAGGAAGAAAATTGATGCCTTTGAATTATGGTGCTGGCAGCGAATACTGTGTATACCATGGACTGCCCGAAGAACAAACCAGTAGGTACTAGAGGAGATCAAACCTAAGCTTTCTTTAGAAGCTCAGATGACAAGACTTCGACTTTCATACTTTGGACACATCATGCGAAGAGAGAGATCATTAGAGAAAGACATCATGCTTGGCAAGATAGAAGGTCAACGCAAAAGAGGAAGGCCAGCAATGAGATGGATTGATACAATAACAGCAGCTACGGGTACCAGTCTGTCAACAATGAGCCGCCTGACTCAAGACCGAACACAATTTAGGATAGCTATCCAGAGGGTCGCCATGAGTCGACTGAGACTCGACGGCACTTAACAACAAACAGCACAGGGTGTATGTGTGTGGCATACCAGTTACCAGCATGCTGTCTGTGTCATGTGCATCATGGGGAGAGGGGAGGCATGGCACATTAAATCCAAATATCTTTGGCACCTGCAGACTCCAAAGCAATGGGTAATTGGGGTTCCCTGGCAGTCAACAATATTCAGTGTATTAATCACATTAAAAATCAAAGCCAGATAAACAGAATATCTCACCACAGAAAGCTTGAGTGAAGTGATTGGGATCCGGCCAGCTTCAGAGGTATAACTTTTGAGCTGTCTGGTTATGTGAGTGTAGAGAACCCTGAGGATGCATGGTATATGTGAATGTTTAAAGGTAATGGTATGCGTTATGTAAGATCTTGAAAGAGGGGCTTATTTGCTATTTTGCTCTGCCTTGAGCCCTTTAATTCCTGATATGGGGGGGGGGGGGGGAAGAGCCCTTAAAGGAGCGCTTTGGTTTTGTTTGCCCTCGAGTTTCCAATGTTTTAGAATAGAAGGTTGGGTGATGAATCGGGACATGGCCAACTTCGGTGGTATGATTTTTGAACTGTTTGGTTATGTGAGTGTGAAGAACCCCAGGGATGTATGGTTTATATGAATGGTGAAAGGTAATGGTATGAGTTATGCAAGATCTTGAACGATGGGCTTTGTTTTGTCGTGGGCCCTTTAACTCTTAAGGGTGATATTGGGCTAACAGCCCTTAAAAGAGAACGTATGTGCAGTGTTTTTATTTTTAATATTTTGGATACAGCACATACTGCCGGCAGTACCAGCTGGGAGCAATCAGTTTGATAAAACAGGTATGATTGAATTATATGCTGTTAAATGTTTGCCGGCATGGATGTGTATTTTATTTATTTATTTGGCTCTTTTATACCACCCCTTCCAGAGATCAGAGGCGGTTTACATTTAACACAACATATTACAAAGAACAGAGGTTGAACTATTTACATAGATCCATAGGTACATTTAACATGAAGCGAATGCTTTATATACATAGTTGTCTGAACTGACTAGTAACTATTTACAGTTTACTGTTTGTTTGTATTTCTGTGAGTTTAGATTTGAATAGGGATTATTGATTGGGGGGGTACAGAGGGTTGGGTGGTGATCATAAGGTGAGGTGAGGTAGGTGTTTGTGAGGTTGGGTTATCACTGATGCTACCGTAGTGTTCAATAAAGAGGTATGTTTTGATTTCTTTTCTGAATAACTGTAGGTCTTTGGTCGCATGGATTGACAATGGCAGTGAGTTCCAGAGACTAGGAGCAGTGTAGGAGAAGGCTCTGGAGCTAGTGGACTGTTTTGTCTTGCGTATGGAGGTTGGTGTTACCAGTGAGTGTTTTGCATTTTGCCTACGGGATCTAGAGTCTGGTTGGGTTAGTATGAGAGTAGATAGGTATGAAGGAGCTATGTTGTTGATCAGTTTGAATGTTGTTACCAGCAGCTTGTATTTTATTTGGTTCCCTACTGGGAGCCAATGAAGGTCATATAAGATCGGGGTTATGTGTTCAGTCAATCGGACCTTGTATACTTTTCTTGCTGTTAAGGTTTGCGCTCTTTGGAGGGTTAAGGTTTTGACTGATAGGCCCTGTAACAGGCTATTACAGTAGTCTACGTGGGGTGTAATGACAGCGTGGACTACTGACCTTGACTACTGATCTTGAGTATGAAGTAGGGGTCTTAGGTGTTGGATAGTTTTTAGCTTGAAGTAGATGGTTCTGTTTTTTTAGATGGGGTATCATGCTGAGGGATTGATCTAATATTATTCTGAGGCATTTTACATCCTGCTTAACTGGGAGAGTCACGTCGTTAATTGTGATTGTTCGGGGGGGGGGGGGGAGAATTTTGATTTCTTGAAACAAAGAGGGTTTCTGTTTTTTTGAGGTTTATATTCAGATTGTTGGTGATCAACCAGGATTGTGTTTCTTTGATGCATTCTGAGAGTATGTTGTAGTTAATGTTGTTTATGTCTATGTATGATTTTGGAAATTAAAGAAGAGGATATTAGGGTAGGTTTGAACATCTTAATCCCCATATTTAGCTCTCCTTTGAGCCCTTTCTATTGAAAATGAGATTTCGGAGCAATGGGTTTCTAGAAGGGCATATATATATGGGGCTCTTGTTATAAGCTTGGAAGAACATGTAGTGCTGGGGCATAAGCAGGGATTGAGTGTATTGGTATAGGAGGTATTATTAAATGATGCTTATGCACATTTCTATATGTTAAAAACAGGGGGATTATAATAAGTTTATATGCAGTCAAGAAGTTCTGATGTGAGGAAGGTGATTTTACATCTAGCTCTTTCCATAGCTCTAACTCTTTTGAGAACGTTTGATAAAAGCCATTTGTATGTGGGTATTTGTTTAATTGACTTTGCTTTTGATCCCTCACAGCATTATTTTGGTGCATGAGAGATTTGACCTCTGAGGAAGCATTAGACAAAACCATAGGCAGATGTCTTGAGGGCGTTGGGACTCATGTGTTCAAATCAGCTGCTACTAAAGAACCGCATGAAAAGGTAAGTTGTTGCCAAAAAAAAACATCTTTCGGGAAATGGAAAAAGGAGCCAAATGACCAAAACTGGAAACAACACAAGCACTGGCAAGTTAGATACAAAGCATTGATAAGGCAGGCAAAGAGAGAATTTGAGAAGAAGCTTACTGTGGAAGTTAAAACGCATAATACACACTTTTTCAAGTACATTCGTAGCAAAAAACTTGTGAGAGAGTCAGTTGGACCATTAGATGATAGAGGGGTAAAAGGGGCACTAAGAGGGGACAAGACCATAGTGGAGAGACTGAATGAATTCTTTGCTTCAGTCTTTACTGAGGAAGATGTAGGAATATTACCCATGACTGAAATGGTATTTAAAGGAGATGCTGTGGAAGAATTGAAAGAAATATTGATACACCGAGAAGATGTATTACAACTATTTGATAAACTGAAGAGTAGCAAATCACCTGGACCAGATGGTATACATCCAAGGGCATTGAAAGAACTGAAATATGAGATTGCAGACCTACTATTAGTAATCAGTGAACTATCATTAAAATCATCTGTAATACCTGAAGATTGGAGGATGGCCAACATAATGCCAATTTTTAAAAAGGGTTCCAGGGGTGATCCAGGAAACTACAGACTGGTGAGCTTGATGTCAGTACCGGGAAAAATGGTAGAAACCATCATAAAGAACAAAATTACGGAACATGTAGTTAGTCATGGTTTAACCCATTTTGGACAGCTCGCATATTCTTTCTCTGTTCTGGATGATTTATTAGATTTGTTACACTCAAACAACTATGAAATACTGGCAATAATAAAAAATATAAAATTACTCAGCATGTAGATAGTCATGGCCTAATGGGAGACAGGCAACATGGCTTTAGACAAGGAAGATCTTGTCTTACTAATCTGTTATGTTTTTTTGAAAGTGTGAATAAACAGGTGGACAAAGGTGAGTCGGTTGATATAGTGTATCTAGACTTTCAGAAAGCCTTTGACAAGGTCCCTCATCAGAGACTTTTGGCAAAACTAAAGAGTCATGGGATAGGAGGCAGTGTACTACTGTGGATCAGGAACTGGTTAAAAGATAGAAAGCAGAGGGTTGGGCTAAATGGCCAATTTTCCCAATGGAGAAAGGTGAATAGTGGTGTACCCCAGGGATCTGTGCTGGGTCCACTGCTTTTTGACATATTCATAAATGACCTGGAAAGAGGAATAACGAGTGAGGTTATCAAATTTGCAGATGACACAAAACTATTTAAAGTTGTTAAAACCCAAGAGGATTATGGAAAATTGCAAGCGGATCTTGATAAATTGGAAGACTGGGCATCAAAATGGCAGATGAAATTTAATGTGGACAAGTGCAAAGTTATGCACCTAGGGAAGAACAACCCAAACTATGGTTATACAATGCAAGGTTCCACATTAGGAACCACCACCCAGGAAAAAGATTTAGGCATCATTGTGGATAACATGTTAAAACCCTCGGCCCAGTGTGCAGCGGCAGCCAAGAGAGCAAATAGAATGCTAGGTATCATAAGGAAAGAAATGGAAAATAAAACAAAATATATTATAATGCCTCTATACCGTTCCATGGTGAGACCGCACCTTGAATATTGTGTGCAATTCTGGTCGCCATATCTTAAAAAGGATATAGCTATTTTAGAAAAGGTTCAGAGAAGAGCCACCAAAATGGTAAAGGGGATGGAAGGATACTCCTATGAAGAGAGGCTAAAAAGGTTAGGGCTCTTCAACCTGGAAAAGAGACGGCTGAGGGGAGATATGATAGAAGTCTATAAATTAATGAATGGAGTAGAAGGGGTAAACGTAGATCGATTGTTTACATTATCAGAATATAGAAAGACTAGGGGACATACAATGAAGCTACAGGGTAAACTATTTAAGACTAATAAAAGAAAATATTTTTTCACTCAACGTGTAATCAAACTCTGGAATTTGTTACCGGAGGATGTAGTAAAGCCTGTTAGTGTAGCTGGGTTTAAAAAAGGTTTGTACAAGTTCCTGGAGGAAAGGTCCATAAACCATTATTAAAGTGGACCCAGAATATCCACTCCAATACAAGCATTGTGGAACCTGTGTCTTTTGGGGAAACTGCTAGGTACTTGTGACATAGATTGGCCACTATTGGAAACAGGATACAGGGACCAGCTAGAGGGAGCAGGAATGCAGTCAGAGAGACTGGAGTGCCACGCCCAGCTGGTCAGGAGCACATGACAAACAATTCACATGCCTCAAGGAGAGGAGTTCTTTATAAGGAAGAACTGCCTCAAGCTAAACAGAGAGGACCAGATCACGTCCAGGAGAGAGGACCAGGTCGGATTCGAAGAGGACCGAGTCAGGTCAAGGAGAGAGGATCAGGTCGGATCCAGAGAGGACCAGGTCTGGTCCAGGAGAGAGGACCGGGTCAAGCTGGAAGAGAATCGTCTCAAGCCAGAGAAGGACCTAACAGAGAATCTCCAGGAGCTAACAGGAAGCCACAAGGAGCCAAGGAAGGACCGGCTCAGGTTGGTGAGAAAGCTGTTGGCTGGCAGAGGAGAAAGCCTTACGTTGATTGCAAGCAAGAAGCAAGTGGGAATCAGCTGGGAAGGAAAAGCCAGGCTGAGCACGGAAGCCAGGATTTGGGCTGTGGCAGGAGCAGGCATTTACCAGGAGAGCTGTTCCCACGGTTGAAAGATAAAGCAAACTTTCAGAGAAAGGATTGGCACGAAGCTTCTGAGTGGAGGAAGCAAGCCAAAGGAGAAAACCTTTCATCACCAGGCTGCTGCAATAAAAGGTATGAAAAATATATGCCTAAGAAGAATGCTGTGAAGGATAAAGGTTTATATAATGCTGATATAAAACCTCCAAGAAGAAGGGATACTTGTAAGCTCAATATAGCACAGGGCCGACGCCCTAGGTTAGGCCCAGGACATTGGGACTTGATAGAGCAAATATATAAAACCCCTGAATATGGTTTGCATGAAACCAGGGACACTGAATCAGAGGTGTCGGATTATGAGCAAATGCAAGTGGATCCCATAGAAGATGTATCTGACCATGACATGGATTGTACATTGTGTATTTCCGGAAGTCTAGAATCTCTGCCAGAGTTGTGATCTGTTTAAAGTACCAACAGAGCATTCTTAATTTGGTTAAGCACCACCATTCCTGTAATGTATGATAGTTTTGTTTGAAGAACCTAAGTTTGTTATTCTACCTGATGTAAGGACTTTTGCTTTCACGTTGTAACCCAATATTTTTGAACCTCAGCAAAGACAGGAAATAAAAGCCTTATTTTTCCCACCACTCTGCTTAAGTATTTCATTAAAGATTTGGAGCTCAAGGAAACTACCAAGACCAAGAGCCATTTGGGCCTTGTAAAAGACTCTCAAATCTTAACTTTATATTTTGTGTCGCACCTGCCCTGGCATCCACTGGCCACCAGGGAAGTGTTGCTGACAATATATTCATAAATGACCTGGAAATAGGAATAACGAGTGAGGTTATCAAATTTGCAGATGAGACAAAACTACTCAAAGTTGTTAAAACCCATAAGGATTGTGAAAAATTGCAAGAGGATCTTGATAAATTGGAAGACTGGGCATCCAAATGACAGATGAAATTTAATGTGGGCAAATGCAAAGTTATGCACCTAGAAAAGAAAAACCCAAACTATGGTTACACGATGCAAGGTTCCACATTAGGAACCACCACCCAGGAAAAAGATTTAGGAGTCATTGTGGATAACATGTTAAAACCCTCCGTCCATTGTGCAGCAGTGGTCAAGAAAGCAAATAGAATGCTAGGTATCATAAGGAAAGGAATGGAGAATAAAACAAAGGATATTATAACGCCTCTGTATCGTTCCATGGTGTGACCACACCTTGAATATTGTGTGCAGTTCTGGTTGCCGTATCTTAAAAAGGATATAGCATTATTAGAAAGGGTACAGAGAAGAGGCACCAAAATGGTAAAGGTGATGGAAGGATACCCCTATGAAGAGAGGCTAAAAAGGTTAGGGTTCTTCAACCTAGAAAAGAGACGACTGAGGGGAGATATGATAGAGGTCTATAAATTAATGAATGGAGTAGAAGGGGTAACATAGATCGATTGTTTACACCATCAAAATATAGAAAGACTAGGGGGCATGCAATGAAGCTACAGGGTAACCTATTTAAGACTAATAAGAGAATTTTTTTTCACTTAACGTGTAATCAAACTTTGGAATTTGCTACTGGAGGATGTTGTAAAAACTATTAGTGTATCTGGGTTTAAAAAAGGTTTGGACAAGTTCCTGGAGGAAAGGTCCATAAACCATTATTAAAGTGGACCCAGAATATCCACTCCAATACAAGCATTGTGGAACTTGTGTCTTTTGGGGAAACTGCTAGGTACTTGTGACATAGATTGGCCACTATTGGAAACAGGATACTGGTCTTAATGGACCTTGGTCTGACCCAGTATGGCATATCTTATGTTCTTATGTGTTGATAAGCATGGTTGAATTATTTGGTCAATATGCTCTGAGGGTTGAAAGGCATTCTTATGTATTATTTTGAAAATAATCAGAAAAAATAAAATAAGATGATGCTGGAAGGAATTTTTGCAGGGTCATTGAGGTCCGAGACCCAAGCAGTTTACACTGTAACTTAAACTTTGTAATGTACATTAAACAAGGACATTGATAATTTGGATTCTTCTGTGGTGATGGAGGGTTAAGTGACTTGCCCAAGGCCACAAGGAGTGCTAGTGGGAATTGAACCCTGGTCTCTTGGTTCCCAAGTCAGTGCTCTAACCATTAGGCTACTCCTCCACTCCATACTGATATTGATATAGTTATCTTGTTTCACTCCGGAATTGGAATTTTTTGCTGGTGATCTGTACACCATGGCAACAGCTGGACCTTGCTCAGCACCTTGAAATCGCAGCCATAGAGCACAATCGGGGGAAGGCCAACTCACCACAGAGACTTAATGGCAGAATCCAGCAACAGACACAGAAGGTAAGCCAGCTCCACTTCACTTTCGCCCATGCAAAGGCGGGCGTCCTGCTGGATCGTGGAGTTACTACATACAGGGTCCGGGCCAAAGCAGTCTCGGTGACCTTACTACGCTCTGTGCCCCTGATGGACATCTGCAGGGCGGTGACCTGGTATACCACAAATACCTTCGCTGCTCATTACTGCCTGGAAAGGGAGTCCCGCTGGGACAGCGCCTTCGGCCAGACTGTACTCCGTAACCTGTTCGGGGAAAGCACAGTTACTTACCTGTAACAGGTGATCTCTGGGAACAGCAGGAATAAGTCTTCACATATGGGTATCGTTGGTACCGACGGAGCCTGCGCGGGAACGCTTCCCAGCGTCCAATCAGAAAGCTTTTGGGAGCATCCCACAGCGCCTGCTTGCTGCCTTCCCGCCTTTCCCAACTGTCTCTCCTCAGTTAGGTTTTAAAGCTGAGACAAAGAGAGAGAGAGAGAGGGAAAGGAAAGATAGAAAGAGAGATACAACTCCCAGGGGAGGTGGGTGGGTTGTGAAGACTTATTCCTGCTGTTCCCAGAGATCACCTGTTACAGGTAAGTAACTGTGCTATCTCCAGGAACAAGCAGGAATGAGTCTTCACATATGGGGACTCCCTAGCTTTAGATGCCAGGGAGAGACCCCAGAAGTTGTGTGTCCCTGGGACAGGGCTCCACTTCCCCCCATGGATCTCTGGCATCCCATCAGGGATGGTGGGTAGGAGTTGATTAAGTATGGAACAGGTGTTTGAGAACAGCCTGACCAAACAAGGCATCCCGGCGGGAGTCCTTGTCCAAGCAGTAATGGGCTGTGAAGGTATGAACCGAGGCCCAAGTGGCTGCTCGACAGATGTCGTCAATAGACACAGAGTTCAGATGAGCCATTGAGGCGGCCATGGCCCTCACATTGTGAGCTGTGACATGGCCCTCCAGAGAAAGGTTCTTACTCTGATAGGCGAAAGAAATACACTGGGCAATCCAGTTAGACAGTGTTCTCTTGGAAACTGGTAGTCCCAAATGAGAAGGATCAAAGGCAACAAAGAGCTGAGAGGATTTTCTATGTTGCTGTGTCCTTTGTAAATAAAAAGCCAGAGCTCTTTTACAGTCCAGGGTATGAAGATTCCTCTCTGCACTTGATGCATGAGGCCCTGGAAAAAAGACAGGTAGGTAGACCTCCTGGTTGAGGTGAAAGGGTGAGACCACCTTAGGCATTTTATTTTATTTATTTAGCAAACATTTATATACCGCTGCTTCCAGCGATCAGCAGCGGTCCGATTACAATAGGAGAACTGTCAAATCAGTACAGTAGAATTTGGGGCGCGCATAGGTTGATTCGGAGGGTAAGGCACATCACAACAAATGGGTGTAAATACAGTAGAATTTGGGGCGCGCATAGGTTGATTCGGAGGGTAGGCACATCACACAAGTGGGTGTAAATAAGTATATCTGTATAAGTATAAGTATATCTCTATACATGTATATCTGGATACATGTATACTCATACCTTTGGGTATAAGGGGCACTGTTTACATAAATACACTGATGTGGAATATGTACATATATACAAATAACCAGTATACACAAAACCAAATATACATTCACATAAACTATCAGGTGTACATAGGTATGCAATGGATTATTGCGGTGAATAATCTTAAGCCTTGGGCTTAAATCAAATTGAAATGACTCTGGAACAAATAAGTCTTGAGGTTTTTCCTAAAGTCAGTTAGGTCTTTGCAGGCTCGTAACTCTGGCGGCAGATGGTTCCAGAGTGTTGGTGCAGAGTATGAGAATGCTCTGTTACCTGTGCTAGTTTTAACAGCTCTAATATCTGATGGAACTATCAGGGTGTTAGTATTGATGGTTCTCCTGCTTCTGTTGAGTGGTTGAGAGCAGATCAAGGTGGAGAGGAATGACGGGGCTGTGTTGCGTAGGAGCTTGAAAGTGGTCGTGAGGGTCTTATATTTTATGCGGGCAGAAATGGGGAGCCAGTGTAGCTCAATCAATACCGGGGTGATGTGATCCGTAAATCCTTTTTTCATTATGACCCTGGCGGCTACATTTTGCGCCATTTGCAGAATGTTTAGGGTTTTCTTTGGGAGACCCTGCAGAATGGCGTTGCAGTAATCAAAATGTGGCATGATGAGTGCCTGCGCCACTGTCCTGAAATCCTGGGGTTCGATAATACTCCTTAGTGGTTGCAGGACTCTTAGCTTGTTGAAGATGGCTCGGTTGGTTTTGCGGAGGTGTTTCTCCATCTTAAGGTCGCTTTCGAGCGTCACCCCCAGATATTTTATTTCGTCCTTTGTTTGGTATGTATTGTTACATAGGGTGATTGTTGCGGGGGGGTTGAGGTTCGGCTTTCTGGAGATGTACATTACCTCCGTTTTCTTGTGATTTATTGCCATGTTACTTTGGTGCAGCCAGGCTTGCATCTCGCTTAGGCACTCCTCTAGTTGGGTGTAGTTCGGGTCGACCGTGTCCAGTTGCGTGTACAACATAATATCGTCTGCGTAGACGTGGTATTTGATATTATGCCGTTGGAAAATTTTGCAGAGTGGTTGCATATACACATTGAACAGGAGCGCTGAGAGGGCCGAGCCCTGTGGTATGCCCTGAGTTTGTGTGAAAGGTTCTGCCTGTTCCCCATTGAACTGTACCTGTTGCATTCTATTCGATATGTACGAAGTGAACCATTTTAGTGGGGTTCCCGCTATTCCTATTGATTTTAGTCTGTTTATGAGGGTTCCATGGTGAACAGTATCGAATGCGGCTGATATGTCGATGAATATAAGTAGAAACATTTTCTTTTTGTCTTCTAGACCCTTAAGGAGGTTGTCTAGCAGCGCTAGGAGCAGTGTTTCAACGCCGTAATGCCGTCTGAATCCATATTGCTGATTGTCCAGGGTTTCATTCGCATCCAAGTGGTCTTGAAGTTGGAGTAGCACGGCCTTTTCGATGACCTTGGCCAGGAAGGATATGCTGGATATTGGTCGATAAGATGCCGGGTCGACCTTATTGACTGTTTTGTTTTTCAGGATAGGCCTTATGATAGACTTCTTAAGTTGTGTGGGCATGACACCTTGTTGCAGTGATAGGTTGACTATGTGGGTGACGTGATGGGCGATGTCTTGTTTCACTGCTTTGATCCAGGCGGCTGGGCATGGATCTAGTGGGGAGGTGGTGGTGTTGATGTTTGTGATTATGGTAGTAATCTGATGGTTGTTTACTTTGTGAAAAAGTGCACCAGAGCTGATCCTGACTGGTGCAGATTGTCATGGATGGAATAGACCTTGAGGGGGTTGGGTCCATGTATTGCATAGGCGTTGATGCTGTGAGTTTGCTTGCATAGTGGTTTGCTAAAGTTTGAGGTTTGATTTCATTGTTGGTGTGATCATCCAGTGTTGTTTTTGTTAAGGTTTTGACTAGTTCAAATAATTCGCGGGGTTTGTTTATGGCCTTGTTCAGCAGATTTGTGTGATGATTTGTGTGATAAAATGTGGATGAGTCCTAAGGACTACCTTGTCATGATGGAACCTTGTATAAGGTGGATTAGCTACGAGTGCTTGCAATTCACTAATACGACGTGCTGATGTGATTGCAATAAGAAAGATAACTTTCCAAGAAAGGTATTTCAAGGAGGTGGTAGCTAAAGGTTCAAAAGGCAGCTTCATAAGCTGACCAAGAACCAGGTTTAAGTCCCATGCCACCAGAGGTGGTCTACTGGGAGGCTTTGTTAAAAGGAGGCCTCTCCTGAACCTTGCTACAAGAGGATGAGAGAAAACAGGTTGTCCATTCAGAGGCTTAAGGGAAGCTGCAATAGCACTCAAATGGACCCTTACTGAGTTAGTTTTAAGGCCTGCATTAGACAGATGGAGGAGATACTCCAGCAAAGATTCAAGGGGTATGGCAAGGGGGTTAAGACCCTTCCCAGCGGACCAGATAGTAAACCTCTTCCACTTGAAAGCATAAGAACGTCTAGTGGAAGGTTTTCTGGAAGCATAAAGAACATCTTTCACCTGTTGAGAAAGATGAAGATCTTGGAGATCTAGGCCTTCAGCAACCAAGCCCTGAGATGCAGAGACTGGGGATTGGGATGCCACAACTTCCCGTCCTCTTGAGATAGGAGATCTGGAGCAGATCCTAACTCGAGGGAGGGAGCTTGAGAGAGATGTAGAAGCAGAGGGTACCACACTTGCCGTGGCCAATGAGGAGCTATGAGAATCATGTGGCCTCTGTCTCTCTGAAGCTTGAATAGGATTTTTGGAATTAGGGGAATGGGTGGAAAGGCATACAGAAAGTCTTGACCCCAGTGAAGGAGGAAAGCATCCTTTACCTGAGCTCCCTGAGCCGGAGTTCTGGAACAGAACCGGGGAAGTTTGGCATTCCACGGACTTGCAAAGAGGTCTATGTCCGGGGTTCCCCAAATCTGAAAAATCCTGGTCACCTGGTCCACATGTAGGGACCACTCGTGTGGAAGCAGAACTCGACTGAGCCTGTCTGCCCAAGAGTTTTGAACGCCTGGAAGATAAACTGCCAGAAGATGAATTTGATGCTCTCTGGAAAGGGCCCACAGTCGCTAAGCTTCGTTGCAAAGCGCTTGTTCACATAGAACATGGCTACCTGATTGTCCGTGTGGATAAGGACTGTCTTGCAGCTGAGCAGGGTGTGGAACACTCGCAGAGCAAAGAAGATTGCTCTGAGTTCCAAGAGATTGATATGTAGACAAATCTCCTGTGGGGACCAGATGCCCTGGGTGGAGAGGTCTTGTAGATGAGCTCCCCACCCCATTGGAGAAGCATCTGTTGTGAGAGTTGCTTGGGGTAGAGACTGCTGAAAGGGGAACCCCAGCAACAGGTTTTGAGGGGACTTCCACCACTGGAGAGACAAAATGAGGCGACTTGTGTTTGCTATTTTGTCTGACAGGCAGTCTAATGCCTGGGTCCATTGGGTGGATAAAGTCCACTGAGCTGCTCTCATGTGAAGGCGAGCATATGGGACCACATGCACGGTGGATGCCATGTGGCCTAGTAACTGTAACATCTCTCGAGCAGTTAAGTGAGGCTTCAACTCTGCTTGAGAAGCTAACTGCACCAAGCGAAGGCAACGGGCCTGGGGGAGATAGGCCCTTGCCTTTGTGGTATCCAGCAATGCCCCTATAAACTCCAGAGACTGAGTAGGGGTTAAATTGGATTTTGGGATGTTTATTATCAGCCCTAAATACTGAAGGATACTCATTGTGCAGACTAGAGAACTCTTGGCCTCTGACTGAGTGGGAGCCTCGGATGAGCCAGTCGTCCAAATAAGGGAAGACGAATATTCCCAGAGTGCGCAGAAATGCAGCTACCACTGCCATGCATTTTGTGAACACCCTTGGTGCAGAGGCCAGACCAAAAGGGAGCACTCTGTATTGATAGTGCTTCTCTTGAAAAAGGAACCGAAGGAACCTTCTGTGAGATGGATGGATGATAACATGGGTGTACGCATCCTTGAGATCTAGACACAATAACTCCATCTCTCATATATACAGTTACCTTGTTCAATGTTCCACATATGTAGATAGTTTCCCCTGTTATCCAAGTTACTGCTCCTGTTCATTGTAATGACCTGACTCTTGTTTATTGTCGGATATTGTTTGTTCTATGTAAACCGCGCTGATCGCAAATAGTGCGGTATATAAGAGATGTAAATAAATAAATAAATAAATAAAAAAATAGAGAACAAAGCCAATCCTGACTCTGAAGGTATGGCAGCAAAGTTCCCAGAGAAATCATTTTGAATTTTTCCTTGACTAGGAATCTGTTCAATTCTCTGAGATCTAAGATAGGTCTGTAGCCCCCTGTTTTCTTTGGAATAAGAAAATAGGGGGAGTAGAAACCTGTGCCCTGTTGTTGAAGAGGCACCTCCTCTATTGCCCCTTGGGTGAGAAGGGTGGCAACCTCCTGCCCCAACAGGCTGAGGAGGGAGGTTGGAGAATTGAACTGGTGCACTCTTGTGTGAGGGGGCAAGCTTGAAAAATGAAGTTTGTACCCCTCTCTTATGATGGAGAGTGTCCAATGCTCTGCTGTAATTTGCTCCCATCTGGGAGCAAAATGACATAACCTTCCTGGAATGGTGGAGGGCTCTGGTTCTTCCAGAGCCAGGAAGGCTAAGTTCTCTAGCGGAAAGTCAAAGGCCCTGAGGGGGCTGAGGTTGCTGGGTCGGTGGAGGTCTAGCAGCCTTTGCTTTGCTCTGTTTGGATGATTGCTGACGTTTGGTAGGGAAATGAGCTGCAGAAGATGCCCGCTGACCATAAAGAGGATAGAATCTTCCCTTTTTAGAAAAAGGTGCTTTCTTGAACAACCTTTTCTTAGCAGGAGCAGCTGTGGATTTGGATAGTCTATCCAAGGCAGAGTTTTCAGCATCCATCTGATTGGCTTTTGCTTGCCAATCTTTACCAAACAGGTTCTCACCTGTACAAGGGATATTTCCCAATTCATCTTGAACCCAGATCTCCAAATCAGATGCTTGAAGCGAAGCAATTCTACGTGCACCTATGGCAATAGCTGAGGCTCTGCTGACACATTCAAAGGAGTCGAAAGCTGCACGGTTGGAGAATTTGGAGATATCTTGGGCATGCTTAAGCCAAGTGAGAAAGTCCTGTCTTTTATCTTCAGAAATGAAAGGACTTAAAGTCTGCAAATGATCAGTGACTTCTTTTAAGAACATTCCCATGTAAAGACTATAGGAATTAATTCTCGCAGCAAGCATGGAAGCTTGGAAGACTCTTCTTCCAAAAGCATCCAGGGTTCTACATTCAAGTCCTGGAGGATTAGAGGCATGTCTTTTGGCACTTCTAATCTTTCTCATAGCAGACTCAACCACAATAGAGTGGTGAGGAAGTTGAGTTTTATGGAACCCAGGACAAGGAGGGACACGATACATGGTATCCAACCTGCGAGAATGAGGGGAGGTGGTCAGAGGTGCTTCCCACATCCTTAACATGAGATCATACAAAATCTCATGAACAGGCAAGGTAGCTGCCTCCTTAGGAGTTTTAGGATATTGTAAAATATCTAACTCCTTGGCTCTGGGCTCTGTCTCAGGGGCCACCGTAATGGAAAGGCCCCGAGCCACCTCCCTGATGAAGTCTTGAAAAGACAAGTCCTCTGGAGGAGACATCCTTCGTTTAGGAGAGGACTCCTCCTGTGGAAGAAGCATCACTGCATCGACCGACTCTTCAGAATCCTCCGAGTCCTCAGAGGAATCGAAGTATCATCTGTCCGGAAGCTCTTGCAAAGCCTGATACCCGTACCGAGTGGGATCGGCATCGGGAATAACCGGTACCGGGGTATCGGTACCGGAGGGCTTCAGAGGACAGAGTACCGGCATAGCGGACACCGATGCCGATGTCGATGCCACCGGTACCAGAATCGGTACCGATGGCGATGCTATAGCCGGTACCGGTGGGGTAGTCTGTTGCGGTACCATGGGCGTCGATGTCACAAGGAAAGCCGCCAGACTGCGTTCTATGGACAGAATCCTCTGATCCATCGACGCCGCCAATGCTTGGAAGTCGGTACCGGTGGAAGCCACCGATACCCCAGAGCATGGCACCAGGAGATCTGTCGAGGCCACGCCATCGAGATCATCCTGGAACCCCGATGTTGATGCTTTAGAGGCCGAAGCCTCCCGCCGGGGTAATTTTGCCGGTGCAGAATCCTCGAGGGGAACGCCAGAGGCATCTCGATGCTTAGAAGGAGATCTACCCTTCGAGGACCGGCTGGATTTATGTTTAGTTACCTGAGATCCATGTGAGGAAGAAGCAGCCCTGGAAGACGTCGATGCCACCGAAGCTGCATTAGAGGGAAACAGGGTACTGAGCTTGGCAGCTCGGTTCTGCCAACCTCTTTTAGACATCATAGAACAGGACATACAATCTGTGATGGAATGGTCAGGACCTAAACATTTTAGACACCAGTTATGGGTGTCGGTGACAGAAATTGTACCGCCACATTTTGCGCACTTCTTAAATCCTGAAGCAGGTTTTTCCATGTTAAGGAAAAAACGTTTTGGGCCTAAGGCCCAAAACACAAGTGCACCTGAAGAAAAGAAACTGAAAAAAGATTTTTTTTTTTTTTTAAACAAGAAGAAAGAAAAAGACCGGCGGAGCATCGGAGAAGGCAGACGCGACACAAAAGAAATAAAGAAAAATAAAGAAATTCTTCTGCGGTGACAGGAACACGACCTGCTGGCTCCGCGGAAAAGAAGAAGAGAGACAGTTGGGAAAGGCGGGAAGGCAGCACGCAGGCGCTGTGGGATGCTCCCAAAAGCTTTCTGATTGGACGCTGGGGAGTGTTCCCGCGCAGGCTCCGTCGGTACCGACGATACCCATATGTGAAGACTCATTCCTGCTTGTTCCTGGAGATTAAGCAATTCCTGCCCTCTGACCCTTCTTCACGGCTACTGAGGGCTTTGACCCGAGGATTCGGGATCCTTCGGGCATCAGCTTCTGCTCACGGCCTCATGGAGTCGTTTTTGGTTACAGGTTCGGTAGCCTGTAGCTAGGGAGTCCCATAAGTGAGGACTGACTTCCTGCTTGTTTCTGGAGAAAGTGTAGTTACTCACCTGTAACAGGTATTCTCCAGGGACAGCAGGAATCAGTCCTCACTACCCTCCTGCCTCCCCTGGTCAGTTGCTGAATTTTTATCTTTCCCTTGCCATCTGTTTGGTAGGGCTCGAGCTAAGAGACCTGACTGAGCAAGATGGCACCCTTGGGTGGGAAGAGAACCATGCATGAGTGGCAGCAATCCCAAAGGCTTTCTTTGAAAGCTGGGAAATTGCTCCGCACGGGCTCTGTCTGTGCCGATATCACCCATAAGTGAGGACTGATTCCTGCTGTCCCTGGAGAACACCTGTTACAGGTAAGTAACTACGCTGTCTCCACAATATATTCTAAACCTACTCATCGTATGGCTTTTCTCTATTTTTCAAGTGCACATCCTCAACGCCTTAAGAACAGTTTGCCTTTGGCCCAGTTTCTTTGTTATCGTCGGAACTGTTCTACTATATCTGATTATAAACTATGCTCACAAAGTCTGGAAGAATCTTTCCTAGCCCGCGGTTACCCACCTTATCTGGTCCGTATAGCTCGGACTCATGCACGATACAATGATCGTACATGGCTATTTACCCCCCGTGATCGCTCTGTCTTCAGATACTGGCTTTGTTCATCATGTTTCCAGTTTTAATCCACTGAGTTATCGGCTTTCCAAGATTATTCATCGTCATTCACTTATTAGCCATTTGATTCCCGGTTTATGCCATTTACAGATTAGATCTATATATACTAAGAATCATAATCTGAGTGACATTTTGTGCCCTTCTGCTTATACTAGGGTGGTGCCGTTAAGTTTCACTATCCCTGGTCACAATAGTTGCGGGGATTGCTCGGTTTGTTTCATGATGGAGACTTGTCAATCTTTTCAGTATAATCATCAGACATATAGCTTACGTCCCACTACCACTTGTAACAGTATGGGGTGGTATATTTGATTTTATGCCCTTGCGGCTTGGGTTATGTTGGGAAGACCAAACGGGCGTTACGGATACATCTTGTGGAACATAGAAGTAGACCGCCATTTGACTGAAGGTGCTCCTCTGGATAAATTGTCAATTACTTCATTGGTTTGAAGATTTGAAATGTTTAATGATCACTCAATGCTTACCCTCATTGTATGGTGGTGATTGGAATAAGACTCTTATTCGTTTGGAACAGCGTTGGATTTTTAGTCTTAATACAGTGACATCAGGGGGCTTGAATGATTCTATAGAATGGAGAACTTGCTTCTGATATTGACATCTCTGTTGTTCGGGTGGGCTGGGTGGTTATTTTCTTTTTCTGGATGTTAGGAGCTTTTGGATCAGTGTTTTTTGAATGGCTGACTCACCGCTTGTTTGAGCGTGGGGATTCCCTTGATTTTGTCCGGGATGTCCTCATGCACCACGCATGTTCAGCATTCTAAGCCCTTCGTGCTGGCTGCTCCTGCAGTGGGCTCGGTGCTTTGCATTTTTTTTTGATTGGCTGGTTTACTGCCTGTTTGCCTGCCGGGAGTTTGGGGGTTCCCTTGATGTCATTGGGAATGCCTTTTTTTAACCGCACATGCTCAGCATTTTTTCTGTCTCTTGTGCCGGCAGTTCCTGCAGCGGGTTCAGCGTCTCTCCCTTTGCTTGCTTTTTGCCTCAGGTGAGTTTTTGGTTTTCTTTTCCCTTTTTTTTTTAACTTCTTTATTTATATTTTCAAACAAATACAACAAAACCAAAAATACAATTAAAATAATATTTCTCTTTAGCATACAAGCAAAACAAAGGCTTTGAACAGCCTTCCCCAACTTAACCCACCCAACACCGTGTGATCATCAAAGGCTATGTATAAAAAAAACCCAAAGAGACAAGAGGCCTGAAGAGGCCTACAAGGGCTATGGCACATCAAGTAACCCTCCACTAGATAAGGAAATGAAATAGTTTAACTAGTGACCCCTTAATTTACATCATAACGTGCTGTATTGAATTGGTTTCCAGTTGAGAAAAGTGTAAGGCATAAGGGTTACACCATACCGTGGCATTTGTTCATATTTGCAGCATAAACACAGGCGATTCCACCATTTGTGCCAGCTAAGCTCTGCAGTATGTTTCCAATTAGAAATAACGAGATGCAGGGCCACTCACATCATGAAATCAAATAAAAAATTACAATCCCTCTGTAACCGACAAGATGCCAATTGCTGACCGAAAAACAACCACAGACCAGGAGAGAGTGGCTCTGAATCCCAACACCTCTTGGATATGGTTCCAAATCGAAACCTAAGAAGACTGAATGTTAGGGCAGTCATATACCACATGTCTCAAAGTGCCAACATCACTCTGACAAGACCAGCACTCATTCCTAGCTGCCTTATCCCACTTGGCCACCTTCACCGGAGTAAAGTGAGCTCTGTGTGCAAAAAAGTGTAAAGCTTGTGAAACAGAGGCAGACTGGACATAATAAAGCTCGCCCAAAAATTTCCACTCACTCCCTCCACCACTTCAGTCCCATGCTTCTCCTCTGCCTAACCTTCACTCAACTGCCAAATTCCCTGAACAATTCGCAACTTCTCCACTTTATTAACAAAAAGATCCCCCACCTGCTCCACTTCCACCTTCCTAGGTTCCCTGACCCCAGTCCCTGTCTGCATCCCCAACAATTGCTTTGCAATCCTTAGGCCTATTACCTGCTACTAAATGTGAGCTAAACAGGTCTTTCGCTTTCATCCTGCACCAGCCATCAATATCTTTCTTTATTTATCTTTATTTCAGTCTTAAAATACCGCTCAGACAGAGGTGCATCAGAGCGGTTTACAAAATAAAAGGATTTGTACTGCTAGGAAAAGGAAGTCAGGAATGCCATAAAATAATAGGAAAGAGGGGATAGACGTAAAAGCGCCAAAGAGGCAGGTGCACTGCTCAGGGGAGAGGGAGGGGACGCTGGACGTCAGCAGGGGGGAGGGGACAGGGGCGAGGGGGGAGGTCAAAAGCGGAGCAGAAGAGGTGGGTTTTGAGTCGTGTCTTAAAGGTAATGTAGGAGGGCTCGATGCGGAGGGTGGAGGGGAGCGAGTTCCAGAGCTGAGGACCCAGGAAAAAGAAGGTTGAGGAGCGGGTAGATTCGAGATGGCCTGAGATGGGGAAGGGAGGGATAGACGATTAGCGTGTATTGACCGGAGAGAGCGGTGCGGTGTGTGGAGGCGAATAAGGTCTGAGAGATAAAGGGGGGAGCAGGAGTGAATGGATTTGTGGACAAAAGTAAGCACTTTGTATTGAATTCTGAAGGGAACTGGGAGCCAATGGAGAAGGATCAGGATGGGGGTGATGTGGTCAAAGCAGGAGGCATGGGTCAGGGGGCAGACGGCAGAGTTATGGACGAGTTGTAGTCTGCGTAATTGTGATTGTGGGAGGCTGACAAAGGAAATATGGGAACACAAGAAGCAAGAGACGATTGTAGGTCACAGGAGCATTTATTGGAAGAACCCCTTGGGTCACAGGAGCATTTATTGGAAGAACCCCAACGCGTTTCGGCAACACCTTCTTCAGGGGGTATGCAGCTTGTAAAATAAAATGAAATAAAATCCATACAATAAAAACAATATCTTAATATACGTAAAAATTAAGACATAAATAAAAATATTAAGAAACCATATTGTGTGTATCAAAAATGAAACATAAATGTGAAAATGGAACGCATGTAAAACAAATATTAAAAAATATATCAATTAAAAACAAGTATAGATAAACACAGATATTAAAATGTTAAAAACAAATATTAAAAAACAACAATAAATAAGAACTAAACCAAATAACCCAAAAATGCAGGGCAGCTAAAGACAAAAATACATATAGACTCCAAATGCAAGATTTTGAACCAAAATATTGAAAAAGATTGAAAAAGAGTGGAGGGACAGTGCAATACACCTATTCAGAAACATGTGTGTTTTTTGTCAGTACTCACTATATCACCCTGTGGTACACTTCACGTGTAGAGTAATCTTGAGCGCTATGTTCTGAGAAATAAATGACAAAGCAAGATAAGAATCACTATAGTGTATACTGTATTACAAAACAATATTAATCAGTATACCTAGCGTGTTGCTTAACAACTCTGTTGGAAAGTGTATATATAAACGCTCTAATGCGGTATAAAACAAAACTAATCATGGTACACCAGTGTGTAGCAGTATAAGAAAAGGTGAAAAATGACACGTAAGGATGTATATTAATTAAAAATGGATACCACCCATACCTATTAAGGTATATAAAAGATTGTCTGTATAGCATAAATTGGCATATACAGAACGATTAAGAATGTCAAAGTAGAAACATTGCCAACTTATACGTAGCAAATTTTGAAAAACAATTTCTGAGTTTTCACCCTTTCAAATCTCACATTCTACTCTGGAAACGGCACATAGATGATGTTCTAATGATTTGGGATGTACGGAGTCACTATTACAATCCTTTTTCACATTTATGTTTCATTTTTGATACACACAATATGGTTTCTTAATATTTGTATTTATGTCTTCATTTTTACGTATATTACGATATTGTTTTTATTGTATGGATTTTATTTCATTTTATTTTATAAGCTGCATACCCCCTGAAGAAGGCGTTGCCAAAAACGCGTTGGGGTTCTTCCAATAAATGCTCCTGTGACCCAAGGGGTTCTTCCAATAAATGTTCCTGTGACCTATAATCGTCTCTTGCTTCTTGTGTTCCCTGGTTTCCACTGCAAGAGCAGTTGCTCTTCTTTGTGTTTGACAAGGGAAATATTACAGTAGTCGAGGCGGGATACTACTAGGGACAGAAGAAGGGTGGTGAGGGAGGGGACGGAAAGAAAAGGGCGAACCACACGGAGTTGTCTCAAGGGGTAAAAGGATCGCTGAACTACTGAGGAAATGTGATCTTTGAAGGACAGGGAAGAATCAAGGGTGACCCCTAGATAACGCAGAGAAGAGACGACTGGGATGGGAATGGCAGAGAGAAGAGGGACAAGAGGGGGAATAGGGTTTCCAGAGGTGAACCAGATGGCCGAGGTTTTTGAGAGGTTGATATGTAGAAAGTTTGAGGATAGCCAGGAAGCCATGGCGGACAGGCAGGAATTGAGAGGGCTGATGTCGGATGAAAAGGCGTCTGTATGATAGAGAAGGATGATGTCGTCTGTATAGTAGTAAGCGGATATACAGTGTTGCTGTACCAAAAGGGTGAGGGGGGGGGCGAGGAAAATTTTGAATAGAAGGGGGGCTAGAATGGATCCCTAGGGGACACCACAGAGGAGGGGGTGGAAGGAGAGAAGGAAGAACCTGAGAAAACTGAGAATGACCTGTTAGAAAGAAAGGAGCGGAACCAGAGAAGCAAAGGCGTGCAAGGGTGCGGTGATCTACGAGTTCAAAAGCTGCAGATAAATCTAAGGAGACAGCGATAGAATAGGAACTCTGATTGTGAGCAGTATGTAATTTGTTAAGAAGGGAGAGAAGGATGGCTCTGTACTGTGGCCAGGACGGAAACCGGATTGACGGGGGTGGAGTGCTAGGAAAGATTCAAGGTGAGAAGAGAGTTGGGTAAAGACCAGTTTTTCCAGAAGTTTAGAGAGGAAGGGGAGGTTAGAGATGGGGCACCAGCTGGCAGAGGAGGAGGGGTCTAGGGAACCTTTTTTTTGGGATGGGACGTATTGTGGCATGCTTCCAGGAGGAGGGAAATGTACCCGAGGAGAGACTTGAGTTGAAGATGGAAAGAATAAGAGGAGAGATTGCTAGGGAGGGTATAGGGTCAGCAATGCAGGAGGTTTTGCGCATAGTAGTGTAGGTCTTGGTAAGGTCTGAAAGGGTTATGGGTTGAAAAGAAGACCAGAGGTGAGAGAGCGGAGGAACTATCGGAGAGGGGGAATGGGACAAGGGGAGACAGGGGAGAGAATGGGAGCTGTTGAGGGAGAGGAGAGGAAAGAGGAAGGGTCCGGAGGGGGAAAGGACACTGTTGGGGGGGGAGAGAGGGAGGGAGGACAGTTAGGGAAGAGCAGGCGAAGAGAGAGAGTTTTTGAGGCAAAGTGTGAAGCCAGAACAGGGGGGGAAGGGACAGGGGAAATAAGGGAGTGGGGATACTCATCTGCCTTCCTTCTCCATATACTTCTCTCTTCTTGCAAGCCCGATTTCCACCACCCCCTCTCAATCCTTCATAGTTCCCTCTTTACCTATAATAAATCAGTTGTATACTAACCTCTATTCCTATCTTTCTTACCCCCCACTCTTACCTGCTCTAACGGAGCCACCTCCTTCAGGGAATCCCTTAGAGCATCTATCCAACTTTGTACCGCATTCTCCAACCCAAATGCCAATGACAATTCCATCTAAGAAGTGTTTTCTCCCAGAACAACTCCTCATCCAATTTGCCCCTCCCCTACCATCCCCATGTTTACCCCTCCAAAAATGGAATAATCGTCTGACCATGGAACCCACTGAAATTTCCCGTCTTTCAATTCCATCTGGCTCCCTACTGCATTTGTTCCAAAATTCAAATCCAAAATATTACCCCCAACATGGGTTGAATCCAAGAACATGCATTACAGCTAACACCCCCCCCCCCCCACACACACACACTGTCTTTAGGAATATTAAAGTCCCTCAAACTATTAAGTCATTAAAATCCACCTTGCTTCTGCCCAACCCTAGTGAGCAATACAACAATAAAACCCCTAAATTCCTAGAACCTTGTAACCCCATTAATACCCCCTCACATTTCTCATGAGGCTCCCAACTTCAATCCATAATTCTACCTTTTCTGTGCAGTAAAAGCCACCCCTTCTTTTTCCCTTCCCTTCCCATATGCTGTCTCATATAGTCCATGGGATACAGTAAAAACAATGACATTCCCCGTCACAATACTCCATGTTTCTGTAATAAACAAAAAATCCAGCCCCCCATCCACAATCAAGTCTACTACTACTGAGCATTTATATAGCGCTACAAGTCATACGCAGCGCTGCACAGACATGAAGGAGACAGTCCCTGCTCATCAGAGCTTACAATCTAGTCAAGACAAACACAGAAGGTGTAGGCAGGGACAAAGCAAGGGAAAGAAAAAGGAGATCAGGTGAGTCAAGATCCAAAAGCAGCAGTGAAGAGGTGGGTTTTCAGCCTGGATTTGAAGAGGGTTAGAGAAGGTGCCTGGCGTACAGACACAGGTAGTTTGTTCCAGGTGTAAGGCGCAGCAAGGTGAAAGGAGCAAAGTCTGGAGCTAGCAGTAGAAGGGCACAGATAGAAGCAGTTTGCTAGAAGAGTGGAGTTCCCGAGGGGCGTTGTAAGGAGAGATAAGAGAAGAAAGGTAGTGAGGAGCCGCAGAGTGAATGCATTTATAGGTCAGCAGGAGAAATTTGAACTGGATGCGGAAACGGATAGGGAGCCATTGAAGTGACTTGAGGAGTAATATGGGCATGATAAGGCTGGTGGAAGATTAGCCGCGCAGCAGAGTGTTGAACAGATTGAAGGGGAGAGAGATGATTCAAAGGGAGATCAGCAAGGAGTAGGTTACAGTAGTCAAGACGGGAGGCGATTAAGGAGTGGATAAGCGTTTTAGTAGTGTGTTCAGAAAGGAAAGGGCGGATTTTGCTGATGTTATAGAGAAAGAAACGGCAGGTCTTAGCTATCAGATGGATATGTGAGGAGAAAGAGAGAGAGGCGTCAAAGACAACCCCCAGATTGTGGGCTGAGCAAACAGGAAGGAGTACAGCTATCCACAGAGACTGAGAAAGGAGGAAGAGGAGGGTAGGTTTTAGGGGGAAAGATAAGAAGTTTAGTCTTGGCCATGTTCAGTTTCAAGCGGCGGTGAGACATCCAGGCAGCAATGTCGGAAAGGCAGGCAGAGATCCGGGTCTGGATTGCCGGAGAGATTTCAGGCGTAGAGAGGGAGATCTGGGGGTCATCAGCATACAGATGGTACTGAAAGCCATGGGAAGAGATAAGTGCACCAAGGGACTGGGTGTAGAGAGAGAAAAGGAGCGGATCCAAGACAGGTCCTTGGAGTACACCAACTGGAAGCAGGGTAGCAGAGGAGGAGGAGCCACCAGAACACACACTGAAAGAGCGATGGGAGAGATAGGAGGAGAACCAGGAGCCCCTAAAACCAAGTGAGGACAGGGTATCGAGGAGAAGGTTGTGGTCAATAGTGTCAAAAGCAGCAGAGAGGTCAAGAAGGATGAGGACAGAGTAAAGGCCCTTGGATTTTGCCAGGAACAAGTCACTGGAGACTTTGGCAAGAGCCGTTTCAGTAGAGTGTAAAGGACGAAAGCCAGACTGTAAGGGATCCAGGAGGGCATGAGAGGAGAGGAAGTCGAGGCAGCGGCAGTGAACCGCACGTTCAAGTAGTTTAGAAACGAAGGGAAGGAGAGAGATGGGCCGATAATTAGAAGAACAGGTGGGACTGAGTGAGGGTTTCTTGAGGAGAGGTGTGACCACAGCATGCTTGAAGTCTGCAGGGACTGTTGTAGTGGAGCGCGATAGGTTGAGATTATGCGAGATGGAAGGGACAACGGTGGAGAAGATGGGGCTTAGGAGACGGGTGGGGATAGGATCAGAGGAGCAGGTGGTGAGTTTGGAGGAAGAAAGAAGGTGTGCGGTTTCCTCTTCAGAGATCACAGGAAAGGAAAAGAGGGTAGCAGAGGTAGGGGGGAGAGTTGGGAGCGAAGAGGAGGAAGAGGGGAAGAGCTGACTTTGTGGGGAATTGGAGGGTGATTTTGTGGATTTTGTCATGGAAATAGTCAGCCAGGGTTTGGGCAGAAAGGGAGGGAGGGATCAGGGGCGGAGGCACTTTGAGAAGAGAGCTGAGAGTAGTAAAGAGACGGTGAGGATCAGAGGCAAGAGAGTTAGATGGACATAGTAGTCTTGTTTGGCAAGAGTTATGGCTGACTGGAAGGAGACAAGCATGAATTTGACGTGTAGAAAGTCTGCAGGGGAGTGGGATTTGAGCCAAGTACGCTCAGCAGAACGGGTACAGGAATGTAGATAGCGGGTAGTGGATGAAAGCCAGGGCTGGGGTGCAGAATGTCTCACAGGACGTGGCATGGGTGGAGCGAGAGCATCCAGAGCCGAGGAGAGTGCAGCATTATAGGAAGTTACTGCCTCGTCAACAGACTTAGATGACATACAGTAGTGGAAGAAAGAGATGAAGAAATAATGGAAGAGAGAGCCAAGGGATCAGTAGCATGAAGATTTCTAAATAGGTTGGAGGAGACAGGACGAGGCTGAGGCCACAGGTGATGAAGATTAAAGCTTAAAAGGTGATGGTCAGATAAGGGAAGAACCAAGCTACAGAATTTCGAGGGTAGGCAACTAGAGAAAAATATCAGATCAAGGCAGTGGCCATGCCGGTGAGTGGGGGCAGTGGAACAAAGTTGGAGGTCAAATGAGGAGGCAAGGGAGAGGAGCTTTAAAGCATAAGGATCAGAGGGGTTATCGACATGAATGTTAAAATCCCCAAGAATAAGAGTGGGGGAAGAGGAATCCAGAAAGAAGGAAAGCCACGAGTCAAAGTCAGTGAGAAAGGTAGAAGGAGACTTGTCAGGAGGTCGATAAATAACAGCTACCCGGAGAGGAAGTACAGTGAAAAGGCGGATTGAGTGGACTTCAAAAGAGAGAAAGGGGTGAGACTGAGGCAGCAGGAGGGGTTGGAATTGGCAAGAGGGAGAAAGTAGAAGCCCAACACCACCACCACAGCCTGTATGCTATCTACCAAATGTGCATTAATCAACATACACTTCTACTCAACTGCTTCCTCCCCAAACCCGTCTCCAACTCCTCACATATAGCATCCCTCAACATCCAACCCACTTTTTAGATTTCCTGGAAATTCTACACCCCTCCCCATTCCACCCTCTACCACTAGTAACCGCAACAGTCCAGTTTTTACCAAGGCACACTTTATCTCCCAACTCACCCACCTCATCCCAGCAACCCACTCAAAAACTTAAATCCTCCAATTGTTCCAGTGGCATTACATATTCCATCCCAGTCCCCTTTCCTCTTACACAATGTCCTCAACAGCTTCCTACCCTCTTTCTGCCACACCTCAGCCTTTCTCACACACTTGTCCCTCATCCCTTCATCCCAGCCCCGCTTTGCCAGTCTTTGGATGTTTTTCTATTTACTCTCTTTTCTCCACCTCTCAACCCCAGTCCCTGCTCTTCCCCTCATTTCTGTACTTCCATCCTAGACAACTGCACAGCCTCTTCCCTTCCCTTCATGTGTTTTGATGCTCCCCCACTCAGACCTCCATCCCTTCCTTCATTCTTTTTTCCTCTAGTTTCACCCCACTTCTTCCCTCTCTCATAATTTATGGCCCCCATTCATTCTCTCTACTAAGTCCAAGACTTAGCCCCACCTGCACTCATCACTGTGCAGCACAGTCCCATGCCCTTTCTCCTCTCCCTCATGATGCAACAGCATGTCCCTTTCTCTACCTCCCATACTGCTCAGGGCAAAAGAGGTCATAGACGCAACAGGTTTGTTCTCCTTCCATTTTTGTAATGGTGATCACCCAAACTCTCCCCATTTTAATTAACTGCCCATTGCCATGGCCAGGCTGCCGCATGTCTAGCAGACAGAAGCAATACACCTTAGAGGGGAAGAACAGGGGATGGAAGGTTTATCAGCATTGTTGGCACTACAGAGCAGTGACAGGACACACGGGAGAAGCAGTGATGGTGTCAGGGCCCTGGCTAGCTCTGAAAGTACTGATGTTGGGACTAGGAGCAGCCTGAGAGGGAATGAAGCAGGGCTCCTGATCCGACTCCTTAACCTACATGCCACTGGCACTGCATGACCACAAGGACATGCCTCAGAGGCGGCCAAAAACAGGTGCCCCTAGGCAATAAGCAACGTGAAGTGGTGCGCCATGGGCAGGCACAAAAGCTGAAGCTCCTAGCCTGGTACGGGCTGGAAGAACCTATCTATAAAGACATGCAGGGAATGTAACAGCTGCTAGTTAGTCAGTCTCAAAGGCTGTCCTGTCAGGACAACAGGCTTTATCAGAACACGTGCTGGGGCTGCTGCTTATACCAAAATAATGAATGACAGGGTACCAGAAATTGAAAGCCACATAAACTAGGGTTTCCAACTGACCAGTTTTAGGCTGATCCGGCCAGTTTTATGAGCTGCAGACTGGCGGTCGGCAGGATGGTAAAATCAGCCAATGAAGGGCTGGTTTTCTGCCAACCACAAGCCTCAGCTTCCCCCCCCCCCCTGCACTGCCTGTCCCTGTCTTTGCCCCGCTACCGCTTTACCTGTTCTGGTGGCGGTTGACCTCCAATAAACAAATTTTAAAAAAGGAGTGTCTTTGTGATTCTGCACTTGCAAGGCTTGTCTGATCCCTCCCTCTTCTGATGTATGCTCACATCAGAGAGGGCGGAACCAGTCCATCCTTTGAAAGACCCACAATTTTCTTTTTTTTAAGTTGGAAGTCTGCCACTGCTGGACATGAGGTGGGGTGAAATGGGGAGATGCTGGACACAGTGGACAGGGACAGAAGGGGGTGCTGGGCATGGGGGGGTTAGGGGCAGAAGGGGTATATGCTGGACAGGGGGATAGAGATACACATGAGGAGCTATTGGACATGGCAGGGGGTAGAGCCGGGGGGGGGGGGGTATTGTTGGACATGAGGAGGGGGTAGAGATACACAACAGGGAATGCTGGACATGGGGGAGGAAGAAGGGACAAAAAGGGGAGATATTGGACATGGGGGATAGGGACATAGAGAGAAAATGAAGGACATGGAGAAAGGGATAGGAAAATATTGGATGGAGGAAGGGAAGCAGGACACGGAAAGGGGTTGATACAGGACATGGGGAATAGACAGGGAGAATTAGTGAAAGACTCGGAAATAAAAAGCTGGGGAAGGAGAGAAAGTTGGGAAATGGAAGGGTTGGAAAGAGATGGAAAGTTAGGTGAAATTAGGCCTTGCCTGCTAATTGGCTTTCCTTGAGGACCTCCAGTCCTGTCCCTTACCTCAGGATACTCAACCCCCACCAGAAGCTTGGAAACTTAGCATATCGTTTTGATGACATCAGTGTACTTAGGCAGCTGGCACTACCCACCAGCCCCAATAACCTATTGACAAAGCAGACTCACAGGAGCAACAAATAAGAAGTTAACATTGAACAGTAAACTATATTGGATCCCCCCAAAGGAAAAAAAAACATTAATCTTCCATAACCAGGTCCCCCCCCCCCCCATCAGGGGCCCTTTACCAAGAGTAGAGATGCTTACCAGGATTTAATGTGAATAAGTGCAGTGTCATGCACTTGGGAAGCAGAAATCCAAGGGAATTATATGCAATAGGGAGTGAGAGATGGGTGTGTACGGACTAGGAGAAGGACCTCGGAGTGATTGTTTCTGATCTCAAGATGGCGAAACAGTGTGACAAGGCGGTGGCAAAAGCCAGAAGGATGCTGGGTTGCATACAGAGAGGAATTACCAGCAGAAAGGAAGAGGTACTAATATCATTGTACAAGTTACTGATGAGACCTCACTTAGAATATTGTGTTCAGTTTTGGAGATCATATCTCGCAAAGGATATAAAAAGGCTGAAAGCGGTTCAGAGGAAGGCGACCAAAATGATTTGGAGCCTGCATCAGAAGACTTATGAGAAGAGATTTGAAGACCTAAATATGTACACTCTGGAGGAGTGGAGGAACAGGGGAGATATGATTCAGACCTTTAGATACTTAAAGAGTATTATTCGACAGACAAACTTCTTCCAAAAATGGTGACACTGTAAAACTAGAGGGCATAACATGAAGCTGCAAGGGGGTAAACTGAAAGGCAATGTCAGGAAATACTTTTTCACTGAAAGGGTGATGGATGCTTGGAATGCCCTCCCGATGGAAGTGGTGGGGGCAAACACAGTGACAGAATTCAAAATGGCATGGGACAGACACAGTGGATCCCTTTATAGCAACAGGATAAAATCAAAATAAGCATAACTATCTTTTATATCTGAACAAATAGGGGTGACCTACACGGAGCGGTGGGTACACCCCTAAACAAAGACACGGGGAGGGGTGACCTGCATGGAGAGGCAAGTGCACCTATTCTTGCCGCCTTGCCTTCTTAGACTAGATGGACCATGCTGGTCTTTATCTGCCGTCATATACTATGTTACCTTTCCAAAATAACGCCACCCCAAAAAAGACTGGGATAAGCTCCATATAAACATAAGCCTGAATATGCAGCTCTCCACCATATATCACAACGTCACAGAAATAACCCACTGGACCTCGCAAATAGGTTGAGATTCTTCAGGTCTGGGGTCGCGAACACTGCTAGTAACCATAAATGGGAGGTTCCGGGGCTGGACTGGGGGTCCTCAAGGAAAGCCAATTATCAGGTAAGGCCTAATTTCATCTCCCTTATCATCCCACCAGTCTAGTCCCATACCTCAGGTATGTAATATAGCAGTACTACCACTGGGGGGACATGCGAGCCCCACCTGAATCACAGCCATCCCGAATCTCGCATCCCCCACCACCTGCACATCCAGTCAATAATGCTTCACAAAGGTAAAAAGGGATGACCAAGTGGTCACCTGACAGATATCTCCTGGCAGAACTAACCCACACTCCGCCTAGGAAGCCACCTGCGCCCTGGTGGCATGTGCCCGTAGCCCCACGTTCCCTCTCAATATATATGCCAATGCAATCGCTTCTTTAATCCATCTAGAAATGGAGGCCTTCACCGCTGACTCCCCCTTATGCATCCCTCCAACAGGACAAACAGACGATCCGACTTCCGAAAGGAAGCTGTTAGCTTCAAATACTGCCACAAAGTCCACCAGATGTTGAGGAGACGCAACTGTGAATTTGACAACTCCTCAGCCAGCCCTGACAGTACTATCAAGGTGACTGGCTGATTCAGGTGAAAACCCGATACCACCTTTGGCAAAAAGAGGGCACCGAACACAGAACCACCTTTTCCTTTGAAGGGGATAGAAAAGGCTCCCTACATGACAAAACCTGGAGCTCCGAAATTCTCTGGGCCAAACAGATCACCAAGTCCTTCAAGATACAGGAACCTAATGGTTCAAATGGCTCTCCTGCAAGTACAAATAGCACTAAATTGAGATCCCAGGGAGGTACTACATGCCATAACGGCGGATGGAGTTATTTAACTGCCCTCAGAAATCGAGCCACATCCGAGTGCGTTCTCAAGGAAACACCTTGAATCCTGCCCCTGTAACAGGCTAAAACTGCCACTTGCACTCGCAATGAGCCACATGCCAGGCCTTTATTGAGATCTGATTGCAGAAAAGCTAACATGTCCGCTACAAACGCCGACAACGGCCTGCACTCTCTGTTGGCACACCATGCCTCAAAGATCCTCCATACTCGAATATAGGACAGCGATGTGGACCTCTTTCTGGCCTTTAACAACATGGGTATCACTGGGGCTGAGTAATTTCTCTTCCTTAACCAAGCCCTCTCAAGAGCCATGCTTTAAGCGAGAATCAATCCACCTGAGGCATTAAGACCAGCCATGAGACAACAGGTCTGCTGGCCTGGAAGCCTTCATGGTTAGTCTGCATACCACAGATGCTGTGACCAATCTGGAGCAATCAGGACTAGACTGCGGTGCACCTTGATTCTCTAGACGAGCGCCCATGGAGGAAAGATGTACAGCAGTCCTTGGGTGAACCATTGCTGAACGAGCGCGTCCAAGCCTTCTGACATTCTTTCCCTTCTCCTGCTGAAGAACCTGCTTGCCTTGGCTAATGCAAAGGTTGTCATCAAATCCATGATCGGGACTCCCCACCGGTGCACTAGTTGCGCAAAGACTGTGTGGTTTAGCTCTCATTCTCCTGGGTCCAAGCAAATGACTCAGGTAATTGGACTTCACGTTCTCTGTTCCCGCGACATGTGCTGCAGAGATTGCCTGAAGATCGGCCTCCGCCCACTCCAACAATATCTTTGCCTCGCTCTCCATCCACACGCTGCCTGTGCCCCCTTGATGATTGATGTAGGCCACCATGCATTACGGAGAAGACCCGTACCACCATTCCTACAAGAAAGGGGAGAAACTCCTGCAAGGCAAGGAGAATCACTCTCATCTTTAGCCTGTTGATGAGCCAAGAGCTCTCCCCTGCGGTACACCGACCTTTAGCAATGTGTCCATCGCACTGGGCTCCCCAGCCCAAGAGGCTGGCCTCCGTGGTCAGAGGAATCCAGCACAGCGATTCCAAAGGAACTCCTGCTGCCAGATTCTCGGGGCAGAGCCACCATATGAGTGCTGTCCAAGTTGACTTTAAACAAAGCAATGGCTGTGTCAGGGGATGCTGCTGATGTGACCATCGGCGCAACAGTGCTCTCTATAATGGCTGCATGTGGGTTCAAGCCCACGGGACCAGCTTGATTGCTGTCACCATGGTATCCAACAGTTAAAGATAATGCCACGTAGTCGGCTTTGCCATACGGAGGAATTGTCACACCAGCTGCCGCAGCACCTGTGCCATCGTCTGCGTCAGAAAGACCCTACCACTGTGTGTGTCGAAGCAAGACCCGAGGTACTCTAGCTCCTGGGATGGGAGAAAGCGGCTCTTGGCAATATTGATGACCCAGCTGAGACTTTGCAGGACTTCGACGACCCTTGCCGTGTCTTAGTCGCTCTCTTGTTTGGATGTCGCTCAAATGAGCCAGTCATCAAGGTATGGATGCACTAGGATTCCCTCCTGACGTAGTGCTATCGCCACCACAACCATCACCTTGGTGAACCTGCAGGGGCCATGGCGAGGCCGCATGGCAATGCTTGAAATTGGAAGTGCCCCATGGGCACCGCAAAGCGAAGAAACAAGATGCTCTGGATGGATGGGAATATGCAGATATGCTTCTGTAAGGTCGAGGGAGGTTAGGAATTCCCCCTCTCGCACGGCCATGATGACTGACCTGGGGGTCTCCATATGAAACTGTAGCACTCGCAGACACCTATTCACCTACTTGAGATCAAGAATGGGCCAAAAGGAGCCCTCCTTTTTTGACACCACAAAATAAATGGAGTATCAACTGGCGCCAAACTGGTCCACAGGGGCCAGAACCAGAGTCCCCAACTTCAGGAGCTGCTCTAGTGTTTCCCGCACCCCTGTGCCTTTCTCTGTGCCTTGCAGGGGGAGCGAATGAAGGCAGATGTGAGTGACCTGGCGTACTCCAGTGCATAGCTGTCCTGGACCACCTCTAGAATCCACAGGTCTGATGTAATTTGGGCCCAGGCAGGGTAAATGTTCCGCAGCTGACCTCCCACGGACTGTACTCCTGTCTGGGCCCCCCTCACTTCCCTGTGGTTTCTTCTGGGTAGAGGAGGAGGAGGAGGCCAAGTAATAGCCCCTAACTGCCACACAAAACCCCTGTCCCCTATGGACGAAACATCTCCTCTGGTACTGTGAAAAATGCACTGCTCGAAATCGCCTGAACTCACAGGGCTATCCCTTCACCAGTGTTGAGGTGCGCCCCTGCTGCTGCTTATCCTCGGGGAGACGGCCTCCCTTGGACTCTCCTAAGTCCTTTACCAACTTTTATCTCCTCCCTGAACAAGAGCTTACCCTTGAATGGCAGTTTACTCAAGCAGGCCTTCAAGGAAACATCCGCTGCCTAGTTGCGGAGCCACAGATAGTGGTGGGCCGCCACCACCGAGGCCACGCTGTTGAAGAGTCCCCTAATGAGGTCATAGGAGGCATCTGCCAGATATGCAGCCCCTGACTCAAGTCTTGCAGCTGCCGCAGGCTTCAGGGATTCTACTGCTAGCTCAGGGATCCCCTGTGCCCATCGAAGACACACCCTTGCCACCATTGCCACACAAACTGAGGCATGTATGGACAGAGCACTAAAGTCAAATGCTTGCTTTAACAAAGTATCCAAGATTCTATCTTGAACATCCTTGAGTGCTGTACTGCCCACCACAGGAATCATAGTCTTCTTGGTTACGCCAACACCGCGGCGAGCGGAACATCTCTCTCTCTTGCTCAGAGAGAGGGTATAGATGGTGTATCTGGATTTCAGAAAGCCTTTGACAAGGTCCCTCATGAGAAACTTGGCAAAATTAAAAAGTCATGGGATAGGAGGCAGTGTACTATTGTGGATCAAGAACTGGTTAAAAGATAGAAAGCAGAGGGTAGGAGTAAATGGCCAATTTTCCCAATGGAGAAAGATGAATAGTAAAGTACCCGAGGGACCTGTGCTGGGTCTCCTGCTTTTTAACATATTTGTAAATGATCTGGAAATGGGAATAACAAGTGAGGTAATCAAATTTGCAGATTACACAAAATTATTCAACGTTCTAAAACCCATGAGGATTGTGAAAAATTGCAAGAGGACCTTGATAAATTGGAAGATTGGGCATCCAATTGGCAGATGAAATTTAATGTAGACATGTGCAAAGTTATGCACCTAAGAAAGAACCCAAACTATGGTTACACAACACAAGGTTCCACATTAGGAACCACCACCCAGGAAAAAGATTTAGGCGTCATCGTGGATAATATGTTAAAACCCTCCGCCCAGAGAGGTCACATGACACATGAGCGAGTGAGGACGTTTCTCACTTGCTCCGGGACCACCGCGGCAAACTTGGTATAAAAACGGCGTTTTAAATCCCCGGTGACCGGTGCGGACTGTGAGGATATCAGCCCTCATATAGCCGCTACACCTTGCTGCTTTTTGGAGCCTTGGGATGCCGCCCCCGGTGCGAAAAGAGAGGGAGAAGGAGAAGGCGCCAAGATCCCGGGCCGCAACACCAATGGAGGCGCATCCCTCCTCGCCGGGCACAGAAAGTGGAGACTCGGCGTCGGACGATTTGGCGAGGGAGGTGGCCCGGCATCTGAACCCTAAGCTAGACCAAATACTTACCAAATTGGAGGCGATGGGGGAGACAATGGCAGCTCAGGGCCAGAGAATCGAGGTCCTCGAGCACCGCGTGTCGGCCATAGAAGATAATGAAGGTCGGCAGGAGAGACTGCACGCCGACACACGTGCGCAGCTCGCGGCACTGCAAAATAAGGTGGACGACCTAGAGAATCGTTCTCGCAGGAACAACCTCCGGCTGGTCGGCATCCCCGAAACAACAACCGACCTTCAACTTTTGCCGCTTATTGAAAAATGGCTCCCGGAGCAGCTGGGTTTACCTACTTTAGTGGGTGACTTGAAAGTAGAACGTGCTCATCGAATCGGGCCTTGGTCGGAGAATAGAGCCAGGCCTCGAGTGGTCATTGCCAAAATATTGAATTTTGCCCACAAAGAACGCCTCCTAAGAGCTTATCGACAGCACGAGGGTCTCCAGCTGCACAATACCAAAATTCTCCTATTTCAGGACTATTCCACAGTGGTCTCAGCGAAACGCAAAGAGTTCTCACCAGTGTGTTCAGCTCTCTTTGAGCGAAAGATCCGCTTCTCCTTAGCCTTTCCGGCAACGTTGAGGGTCCACCACCAGGGCCACAGTCTCACTTTTACAACCGCGGAAGAGGCCAAGACCTTCTTGGCGCAACTGCACAAGGAGCAGCCGGCACAGACCGAGGCCAGTGCCGCGAACGCTGAGAACTGAGTGTGCATTGAGCGCGTTTGGGCCTATGATGTTCAGCAACCAGTCCCCGTTGCGTGGAGGTGGCAAGTCTCCTGGAATGAGGGGAATGCCCTGGGACGGTGACTACTGGGATCCGGAGTGACTATCCTGCTAGCTCCGGACTTCTTGGTGCCTAGTTGGACTATAAAAGCTTTTGCAGTGTTGCCATGCTGATTTCTATGCCTTTCCTGCTAACTGTGTAATGTCTTCGAATTTTTCAAACTCTTTCGAGGGTACTGTGAGTATGTGCAGCTTGCACTCTGATACAGTGATTTACTATGCAGCAATCATGGGCTATCTCTCTGTTCCCCCTCTTCCTCTCGGCCCCCCCCTCTGTCCTGATCGGGACGGGGTGGGGGGAGTGGAGGAGGATTTACTGTGGTGCCCCTCGGGCACATTTCAGACCCCAATGGCTAAACAGGGCAATGAGCGGCCGGGGGGAGCAATCGGGGGGCCCTTGGGGGGAGGGGGCCTCGGGACTCGTTTCAAGCACTGGTGTCGGGTGATAACTCCCGCGGTGGTCCCGCGGGGTTCAGGGGTGACTTCACTCGGTCTTGGACTGAGGTGGGATGTATGTGATTCAGGGGGGTAGGATATGTGGAGGTAGGGGGTGGTTGAATGGGAGGATGGGAGCGTGGGGGGGGAGGGTGGCTAGGGGGAAGGGGGGTGGGTGGGGGGCTGGGGGGAGGAGGGGAGGTAGGGAAAAGGGGGGGGGGGTTCTTACAGTCACGCCCAAACACAATAGCCTATTTCTCGGGGGGGAGCCACACATTGGAAATGGGGGGAGTCCCAGGCTGGGGGACACTCTCCCAGACATTGCTACTGGTATGGGTAAAAAAACCATCTGATATTTTGCAAATCTGAAAATTATTTCCTGGAATGTATGTGGGTTGGGGAGTCCCATTAAGAGATCCAAAATTTTGCAAGCTCTGGCTCGACAGCGAGCTGATATCGCCTTGCTCCAAGAAACCCACCAGACAGAGGAAGAGCATCGTAAACTTCAACGAGGCTGGGTGGGGCAGGTCTGGGGAGCCCCCGCCGTGGGCCGGAAGGGGGGCGTGGTAGTGCTTATACACAAAAATACCCGCTTTGAGGTTCGCCAACAGGTCACTGATCCTACGGGACGTTTCATCGTGCTGTATGGTCTATTGGGGGGGCATCCGGTCCTTCTCGGTAACCTGTATTGCCCTAATGTGTTGGACGCTGCCTTGTACTCTCGTTTGGCTTCACAAATCGAACAGTTGCCGGACCTGCCTTTGATTATGGGAGGCGATTTTAACGGAGTCATGGACGTCGCAATGGATACCTCACGGGGAGGGGGTCCCAGAGAACGTCTTCACTCGGCCCGTGCGCTCCTGCGTTTCTGCTCCCGCTTGGGGTTGGTGGATCCTTGGCGGCTTTTGCACCCGGACGAAAGAGATTTCACGCACCAGTCCCGTGCACATGGGACAAGCGCGAGACTTGATTATTTGCTGATTACTAAAAATCTGTTTGCCAAAGTGACTGAGGCGCGGATTGGCCCCACGGAGATTTCTGACCATGCCCTGATCTGGCTCACACTGCAGGGGGTGGGTGATAGTCCGGGAGCGCGCGTCTGGCGCTTCCCGCTTGAGCTGTACAAAGATGCCCAATTCCGTCAGTTTTTGGTCCGTCGATGGCAGGAGTTCGAGTCCGATCATACAGGACATCAGGCTGAACCCGAGTTCGTGTGGGAGACGGCTAAGGTGGTCTTGAGAGGAGATATCATTGGATATATGGCTCGGAAGCGGAGACTCCGGGCGGAACACATTATCCGCCTCGAGAAAGCTGTTACGAAGCTTCGCAGACGGCATGCCAGTGCCCCCAGTCCGGCTCTTAAAACGCAGCTGTGGGAAACGCAAACGGCCTTGAATGAGCTTCTGCATCAGCGGGCAAAGAAGTCGGCTACGTATTATCGTTATCAATTGTACTGCCAAGGGGACAAACCAGGCAAAATTGTTGGCACGCTGTCTGCGGGGCCCCCGGGGATCGCGCATGATAGCGGCCGTTAAGGACGATCAGGGGACCCTTCATAGGGACAATTTGCAGATTGCTCAGGTTTTTCGGTCTTATTTTCAGACACTCTATACGGCAGACGCGGCCTCACCGGAACCGATGGAGTCTTATCTCCGGGGACTGGAGTTGCCGCGCCTGAGTGAGACGGAGAGAGCGCTGCTTGACCAGCCGCTGACCCTCCAAGAGGTACAACAGGTTATAGCTAGGGCGAGCTGCTATAAGGCTCCGGGACCCGATGGGCTGGGGGCGGAGATGTACAAGATTCTTAATGACTATATTTCCCCAGCGCTGGTAGCCCTCCACACTAAAAGGACGGAGCAGGGTGGCTTTCGATGGGGGGGGAATCAGGCCCACATTACGCTCTTCCCTAAGCCTGGGAAGGACCCCTTACAGGCAGCGTCCTACCGTCCCATCTCATTGCTCAACTTTGATGTTAAGCTTTTGGCCAAGATTCTGGCGGATCGCCTGGCGGGAGTGCTAGGTAAGCTAGTTCATGAATCGCAGGTGGGCTTTGTCAAGCAGCGACATGCAGTCCGTAACCTTCGCAAAATCCTCTCCTCGATGGAATGGGTGCACCATCGACGGATTCCCTCGTTGTTGGTAAGTTTCGATGCAGAGAAAGCCTTCGACAGGGTAGATTGGCAATACCTCACTTCCTTATTCCCGCGGTATGGCTTGGGACCTGCCTTTTGTAAGATGGTTCGTAGTTTATATGCGGATCCGACGGCAGCCATTTATTGTAATGGAGTCTTATCTGATCCTTTTCCTTTGTCCCGGGGTACCCGACAAGGTTGCCCCCTGTCTCCCTTACTTTTTGTGCTCTCCCTGGATCCTTTTGTAAGGAGTATAGAGCAATCCCAGGAGATCAAGGGTATCCGCATGGGATCCCACGAGTTCAAACTATCGGCCTTCGCGGACGATCTGTTGGTACATTTGTCTTCCCCTCAGGCCTCTCTTTCATCCTTGTTGCAGAACTTTCACAGTTTTGGACGCTTTGCGGGTTTAGCTATCAACATGGAAAAATCCGAAGCTCTTGATGTCTTGGGCCTCTTGAAGGCCGGTTGGCAGGGGGTGTTTCCTCTACGATGGGCTGAGGAATATTTCACGTATTTAGGCATTCGGCTAACATGCCAACCGACTCGGCTGTATCGCTGTAACTTCGAATGGACTCTGAGTAAATTGCGGGAACAGTTCCGGTCCTGGAGATTACTCCCTTTATCTCTGTCAGGGAAGATCGCGGTGATTAAGATGGTCATTCTGCCAAGGATACTCTACTGGATGCAAACTCTGCCGGTTTGGCTACTGCGGAAGGACCTTCGGAGGATTGAGAGGGTGATCCGGGGATTCTTGTGGAATGGCAAGAAAGCGCGGATTCCTTTTAGTCGGCTGGTGGGGAAGTGGGAGCAGGGTGGGATGGGCCTTCCGGATATAGAAGCTTATGCCCTTGCGTGTCAATCGCGCCACTTGGGTGACTGGTTGGGGGGCACGGAAGTGTATACACCGGTGGCCTTAGAGGAGGCGCTGGCGGCCCCAAATTCGTTGTTGGCCTTATTGCATCTGGACAATCGGTTGTGCTGGGGCAAGGTCGAGGATAGTGTGCTATTGGGTTCGGCCCGGCAGACCTGGCGGCGGTTGAATGGCTATTGGGGGGGGAATTGGAGAGTCTCTAGTTGGCTACCGCTGAAGGGCAATGCGCAGTTCACTCCGGGGACTGACACGGCGGTGTTCTCGACATGGGCTCGGCAGGGTATCCGTAATGTGGGCCATGTGGTCGACCTCTCGGGGAAATGTAAACAATTTCAGTGTCTGCGTGAGGAATATGAATTGCTGCCCGGACACTCTTTCGCCTACCTGCAGCTTTCTCACTATATATATTCTTTGCCGGCTGCGGATCTTCGGGCGGAGCGATCCGCGCGGATTATCGAGTTCTTTGGGCTGGGGGAGGAGGAACCGCCTTCCATTCGAGGGCTGCGAAATAGGGTGGCCCCCTTTTGGCCAGTAGCAGAGTACCGCTCGGTGGAGCGTGCCTGGGAGGAGGAAATGGGCTGTGCGGTCCCTCCTGGTACGGTACTGGTGGCTTTAAAACACATTGCTGAACTGGCGGTGGGGGTCCGCTGGAGAGAGATACAATTCAAATGCATCACTAGGGTGCATTTTTCGCCCCGGCGGGCCTTCCGCAGCCATCTCACCACCGACGGGAGCTGTCCGCGCTGCTCCGAACCCCTCGCCACACTCTTCCATATGTGGTGGGAGTGCCGTCTTATAAGGCCTTACTGGGAGAAAATTTGTGCCTTCCTGGTACAACTGCTGGGGCGGCGGGTGTGGTGGGATGGGTCGTTAGTGGTTTTGGATCGACTGCGCCCCACCCAGCCCAAAGGGAAATGGGAACGTTTGCTGATGCGGAAAGCCTGTCTGGTGGGTAAAGGCCCTCTTCTGCGTGGATGGTGGGACCCGCATCCGCCCTCCTACTGGGCGTGGCGGAATGCTTTCCATCAATTAATGCTCTGGGATTGTCGCCGCGCTCGCGGCAATGTGCGACGGTGGCCGGCCTTCCAAAGGCTCTGGGACCCCTACATCCAAGTGTTGAGCCCAGGTGTACGGAATGAGATCTTGCAAATGGGTTGTTAGACCCCCTGACACGGGTTCTTCTATTGGTTTGGTGGGTGACTGTATGGGGAGGTGGGAGGGTGAGGGAGGAGGGAGGGGGCGAGGGAGTGGCTCTGGGAATTTAATGTTAAAATTTACACCTGGCTGTTACTTGTGCTCTGCAGAGGGGATCAGAATCCACCCCTCATGGAGCTTGTTATTGTTGTAATTTGTTTGAGTGCTGGTGTTTATAAATAAAGTATATTAAAAAAAAACCCTCCGCCCAGTATGCAGCAGCGGCCAAGAAAGCAAATAGAATGCTAAGAATCATAAGGAAAGGAATGGAGAATAAAACAAGGGATAATATAATGCCTCTGTATCATTCCATGGTGCAACCACACCTTGAATATTGTGTGCAATTCTGGTCACCGTATCTTAAAAAGGATATAGCGTTATTAGAAAAGGTACAGAGAAGAGCCACCAAAATGGTAAAGGGGATGGGAAGGATACCCCTATGAAAAGAGGCTAAAAAGGTTAGGGCTCTTCAACCTGGAAATGAGACGGCTGAGGAGAGATATGATAGAGGTCTATAAATTAATGAATGGAGTGGAAGGGTAACGTAGATTGATTGTTTATGCCATCAAAATATAGAAAGACTAGGGGACATGCAATGAAGCTACAGGGAAACCTATTTAAAACTAATAAGAGAAAATATTTTTTCACTCAACGTGTAATCAAACTTTGGAATTTTCTACTGGAGGATGTAGTAAAAGCTCTTAGTGTAGTCGGGTTTAAAAAAGGTTTGGACAAGTTCCTGGAGGAAAGGTCCATAAACCATTATTAAGAAGGGACCTAAGATATCAATGCTTGAACCAATACAAGCATTGTGGAACCTGTGTCTTTTGGGGAAACTGCTAAGTACTTGTGACCTAGATTGGCCACTGTTAGAAACAGGATTCTGGGCTTGATGGACCTTGGTCTAACCCTATGGCATATCTTATGTTCTTATGTACCAAGATAATGGTAGTGGTGGCGGCAGAGCTGCGAAAGCAAGGGGTCTTAGTACATCCCTACCTCGACGATTGGCTGATAAGGGCCAAATCCCATGCCGAGAGCAAGAAAGCCACGGAGAAGGTAGTGGCCTTTCTGCAGAGCTTAGGCTGGGTGGTCAACCCGCTCAAAAGTCATTTATCCCCGACGCAGATTCTTGAGTATCTGGGGGTAAAGTTCAATACTCGGAAAGGTATTTCTAATGGAGCGCAGGGCCCAAGCTCTCCGGAGCCTAGTGCAGGACTTCAGGATGCTGTTGGCGCCAACGGCATGGAAGTACCTTCAGTTGTTGGGGACGATGGCGGCGACGCTGGAGGTCGTCCCGTGGGCCAGGTTTCACATGAGGCCGCTGCAGCGTGCCTTGCTTCGTCGTTGGTCCAACCAGTCCGATTCGCCGAGCAAACGCCTCACTTGTCCTCTGCACGTCCGGCAGGCTCTGCAGTGGTGGATCCGTCCCGCGGCTTTGCAGACGGGGATGCCCTTGGAGCAGCCGGTGTGGCTTCCCCTGTTCACGGACTCGAGTCTAGCAGGCTGGGGAGTGCATTGCGGAGTACACTTTGCATAGAGGCGGTGGACGGTGGAAGAAAGCAGCTGGTCAATCAACCGCCTGGAGCTGAGGGTTGTGTTCCTTGCCCTGCAGAGGTTCGAAAGGCTAGTGTCCCGTCAAGCTGTATAGGTGCTGTCATACAATGCCGCAACAGTGGCGTACATCAATCGACAAGGCGGCACAGGGAGCGCAGCCATGGAGGAGGAATCCGAGAGGCTGTTTGCCTGGGTAGAGACGCGGTTACAGGCAATATCGGCGGCTCACATCGCCAGAAGGGACAACGTGACGGCAGATTTTCTCAGCAGAGTTCAAGTGGATGCCGGGGAATGGGAGTTGCATCCCCACGTCTTCACCCAGTTGACTCGGCGCTGGGAAGTGCCGGTCATGGACTTGATGGCTACGTGCCAATCCGCGAAAGCGAGTCGGTTCTTCAGCAGGCGGAGAGAACCCATGTCGGAGGGGATCGACGCCTTGATACAGCCGTGGCCGACGACGGGGCTACTCTATGTCTTTCCACCGTGGGCCCTTATCGGTCGTGTGATTCAACGTATCGAAGCCCATCGGGGCCGGGTGTTTCTTCTGGCGCCAGATTGGCCTCGGCGCCCATGGTATGCCGATCTGATAAGGCTTCTGGACGGTCTTCCGTGGCGTCTCCCGCTGTCGCTGTCACTTCTGTTGCAGGGGCCCCTTCTGATGCCGCAGGTGGATCGATTCTCGCTTATGGCTTGGCCATTAAAAGGGCAAAAAAGAAGGGCTACTCTAGATCGGTCGTAGCAACCTTGCTTCAGGTACGGAAGCGGTCGACTTCGCTCGCTTATGTACTCATCTGGCGGATCTTTGAGGACTGGTGCTCCAGACATCACGCCCGGGCTTCCAGGGCATCAGTATCGTTGGTGTTGAGTTTCTTGCAAGATGGTTTCGAAAAGGGCCTAGCCGCCAGTTCCTTGAAAGTGCAGTTGGCGGCTTTGGCCTGCTATAGAGGTAAGGTCCAAGGCGTGGCCCTGGGTACACACGCAGATGTGGTGCGGTTTCTTAAAGCGGTTACCAGACTTCGTCCAGCGCGTCGGATTCTCGTACCGCCGTGGGATCTCAACTTAGTTTTGCGAGCGTTAGGAAAGGCTCCGTTTGAGCTCTTATCCCAAATTTCGGTCAAGGACTTGACCCTTAAAGTGGTATTTTTGGTGGCTATTTGTTCGGCTCGGCGCATTTCGGAGTTGCAAGCTCTCTCGTGCAGAGAGCCTTTTCTGTGTTTTTCAAGGGAAAAGGTGGTTCTTAGGCCGGTTCCTTCTTTCTTGCCAAAGGTGTCCTCTCCTTTTCATGTGAATCAGACAGTATCTCTTTCAGTTTTACAGGGCGCCCGTCAGATAGAGGATTGAGTCGCTTTGACGTAAAGAGGGTGTTACGTTGTTATTTGTCAGTATCCGAGTCCTTTCGTAAGTTGGATCGTCTGTTTGTGTTGTTTGGCGGACCCAGGAAGGGAGAGGCTGCAGCAAAAGCATCCATCTCCAGGTGGATTAAGGAGGCAATTATCTCGGCGTATATGTTGCAGGGCGCAGGCGGCCTCCTGGGCGGAGCACTGTCTGATTCTGCCGGTGGAGATTTGCAAAGCGGCCACTTGGTCGTCGCTGCATACTTTCAGTAAACACTACTGGCTGGATGTGCTTGTGGCGAAGGATGCCTCTTTCGGATTAGCGGTCTTGCGTGCCGGCTGGCAGGGTCCCTCCTGTTAGTACTGCTCTGTTACATCCCAGAGGTGGAGGACTAACCTGGAGGAACAATAAGGAAGTAGAAATTACACTTACCTGGTAATTGTAGTTCCTTGAGTGATGACAGTTTAGTCCTCATTCCCGCCCTCAAGGTTTGGGCTAGCTCGGCACATGTTCAAGGACGTAAGGCAATTGGCAAGTGAGTTTTTCTTTCTTTTTCCTTTGCGCTTTTCTGTCTCTATCTCTGTTTCCTGACTCGGCAAGGGAGAAGGGCATTACTATGGAGAGACTCACCCCTTTTTTTTTTCAGTTAAGGGACGGTTCATGTTCTGTTCCACGTTATAATTATTATATAGAAAAAAAAAACTGTTAGCTACTTATTTGTTGCTCTTTTGAGTCTGCTTTATCAATAGTTCACTGGGGGATTCCAGCTCGCTACATCCCAGTGGGATGAAGATTTTGATTGGTCCAGTCTCCAAGCTGCAGGAGGAGAAGCACTACCCAGAGGTGGAGGACTAAACTGTCGTCACTCAAGGATCTACAATTACCAGGTAAGTGTAATTTCTATTTTTTGATACAACTTTGATTTATGTTATTTTTAATCTCTTTGTATTACTATTATGTGTACATTGCTGTCAATTGATATGTTTTTCATATTCTCCATTTATGTATTTATCAGTATCTATATATATTTTTTTATATATATATGTCCTAAGTATTATATTCGGATATTGCTTCTACAATGATCACATCATTGGGCTCTTCCTAATCGTCTCTCCAGTCCAGTCCCTTCCTTCTGGGTTGTGCTCCTATTCCTGCAGCTTGGAGACTGAGTAAGTCATTTTCTTGATGATGTCAGGATATATATAGCACTGGCACTACTCACCAGCCTCAGTTTTTACTCAGTCTCCAAGCAGCTGGAGTGAGCAGCAAGCTGGAAGAATAGGCTTGCTGGAGAGACATAGGATAGGAGGGGTCTTTAGTTTTTCTTTAACTTCTTATTTACTTTGTTTTATTTCCCTTCTGTTGCAGCTTAGTCGGGTTTTTTCCTGGGGTCCTCTCTCTCCCCCCTGCTCCCCCCCAATTGGAGGAGGCTTGCAGCAACTTGGCCCGGTTTTAAAGAACGGAGAGGAAATTCAGAAAGAAGTAGTATGAGTACCTCACTGCAGCAGAGACCGGCTTATTTCAGTGCTGCTGGGTCTTCCAGCTGAGAAGGGCCTCTTCTTCGGCGCTGAAGCCCCAGATGCGGTTCAGCACGAGGGTGGGAAGACCGCGGCGACTCCTCGTACCGCATTGAAGAGTGCGGAGAGAGGAGCAGTGGGGGGAAGCAGGTAGGAGGTCAGTGGGGTGTTTTATTCGGGCTGCTGGGCCCGCGGCGGCTGCCTCGTGTGGCGAGGACTTCTCTACCTGCATGGAGAGGAAATTTCCCGCTCTGGCCTTCGCGTGCCTTTGAGCTGCAGTGTGCTTTGCTGAGAGGAATGAAGGAACGGCCCAGGATCTGCCATTTGCAGCAAAGAAGGTGGAGGGGTGCCATTTTAGGCAATTTTAGTTTTATATTGTTGGAATATATATAGATAGATAGTTATTAGATATAGTTTTAATTTTATATATAGGGTGAGATAGTTATACTTTCTTTTTTATGGTTACAGTCTCACGAAAAAAAAAGAAAAGAAATAGTGCAATGCCTGCTCGCCCGCAGTGCCTGCTCTGTGGGGCCCGCAGGGGTGGGGGTTCTGCCGGTAGGAGGACGTCTAAGGCAGTTCCTCTCTGCCTGGATCCGGGTAACATCCTGGAGGTCGTACAATTCGGTTATGCCCTAGAGTTTGCAAGACCGGTCCTTCCCTCGTTTGTCCAGTCGCCTTGCAAGATGGCAGCCAAGCGCGCAGCGGTAGAAGAAACCCTGGTAAGAATGTTGGCATTGGGGGCGGTGGTCCCAGTGCCAAGAGATCAATACGGCTGCGGTCGGTACTCAATTTATTTTGTGATTCCAAAGAAAGAAGGTTCATGGCGACCAATTCTAGACCTCAAGCACGTCAATCGATGTCTTTGGGTTCCGCACTTTCGGATGGAAACTCTGAAGTCGGTGATAGTGACGGTGAGGAAGGGGGAATTTTTAACTTCCCTCGACTTCACCGAGGCGTATCTACACATTCCCATCAGAGAGGCTCATCAGCAATTCCTGCGCTTCGCGGTGCCACAGGGTCACTTTTAGCCGCAGGTGGATCGCTTCTCGCTTACGGCATGGCTATTGAAAGGGCAAGGCTGCTTAAAAGAGGTTATTCGGGAGCAGTGATTTCAACCTTGCTAAAGGTCCGCAAGCCTTCTACCTGTTTAGCATATGTGAGGGTTTGGTGCATTTTTGAGAACTGGTGTGAGGAAAGGTGCAAGAAGCCCTTGTCAGTTTCGGTGTCAGAAATGTTGGATTTTTTGCAAGCCAGCCTAGGGAAGGGGCTGGCAGCCAGTTCATTGTGGGTACAGCTAGTGGCTATCGCTTGCTACAGGGGCAAGGTTAAGGGTAAAGCATTAGGCCAATACCCCGATGTGGTTCAATTTCTTAAGGTGGTGAGGCAGATGCGGCCGCATCAGAGTTTGGTGTTACCTCCGTGGGATCTCAATTTGGTGCTGGATTCCCTGGCCGGGGTGCCGTTCAAGCCCCTCAAGCATTCTTCTCTTAAGGACTTGACTCTTAAGACGGTGTTTCTGGTAGCCATCTGTTCGGTCAGGCGAGACTCTTGAGTTGCAGGCGTTGTCTTGTCATCCACCTTTCCTCGTTTTTTCCACAGAGAAGGTGGTGTTGAGAATGGTTCCGTCCTTTTTACCCAAGGTAGTTTCTCCCTTTCATGTCAATCAGCCGGTCTCACTTCCGTCCTTTGCCGGTTTAGGGCAGGGAGAGGGAGATGCATGGCTGCGCCTTCTGGATGTCCGAAGAGTTTTAAGGCGGTATCTGAAGCGTACTAAGGCCTTCCGCAAGTCGGAGCGTTTATTTGAGTTGTTCGGAGGGCCGCACAAGGGAGAAGCAGCGGCTAAGGCCACTATTTCCAGGTGGATCAGGAGGCCATTGCTTCCGCTTATATTCTAAGGGGAAGACAGGTCCCGGTGGGATTGCGAGCACATTCCATTCAAGCTCAGGCATCCTCGTGGGTGAAGGTTAGTTTGGTTCCTCCGTTGGATATTTGCAGAGCGGCAACTTGGTCTTCTGTGCATACTTTTGCCAAGCACTACCAGTTGGATGTGCAGGCAGCAGCAGATGACGGTTTTGGGAGAGCGGTGCTTCGATCCGATTTGGCAGGACCCTCCCAAGCTTGAACTGCTCTGTTACATCCCAGAAGGAAGGGACTGGACTGGAGAGACAATTAGGAAGAAGTAATTAGACCTTACCTGCTAATTAGTGTTCCTGAAGGATCTCCAGTCCAGTCCCTGGTCCCACCCGGTGTGCATAGTGCCGAAGCAGTTTAGGAGGAGGAGTTGGCACAGAGGGATGTTAGTGCCAGGCTTCTCTGGAAGTACCGGTGACGGGGCGGATTGGACCAAGGCAGAGCCCTGTTATCAGAGGTGCTGCACAACTTGTTAGGTAATTTACAAGGAGCTGTGTCAGGTAAGCCTCCTCCTCATCCCTGTTGGGGTGGGGGGGGGGCGTTAGGGTCATCCTCAGGGTTCGGGAGGGGTAGTATAATAGTTTGTATTATAGTTTTTTATCATTGGTTAGTTGTCTCTCTGTTAGTTTTGCTTTGTCAACAGGATACTGAGGCTGGTGGGTGGTGCCAGTGCTATATATAGCCTGACGTGATCAAGATAATGACTTACTCAGTCTCCAAGTTGCAGGAATAGGAGCACAACCCAGAAGGAAGGGACTGGACTGGAGATCCTTCAGGAACACTAATTAGCAGGTAAGATCTAATTACTTCTTTTTTGACATGCACTTTTACATTATATACATATTTTAGAATGTTCAATCTCCAGGAACAAGCAGGAATGTTGTCTTCACATATGGGTATCGTCGGTACCGACGGAGCCTGTGCGGGAACGCTCCCCAGCGTCCAATAGGAAAGCTTTTGGGAGCATCCCACAACGCCTGCGTGCTGCCTTCGTGCCTTTCCAACTCTCCCTCTTCAGTTTTTCGTTTTCCGCGGAGCCGACAGGACACATACCCTGTCACCGCAGAAAAATTTATCCTTATTCTTTTGTTTTTTGTGGTCGAGTCTGCCTTCCTTTGACGCCTACCGGTACCGCCGGTTCTCTTTTTTTCTTTAAAAAAAAACCAACTAGTTTTCTAAAGGATTTTCTTTCAGTGGCCTTTCCCCTCCCAGGGTTAAGCGCCATTTTGGGCACCAGGCCCATTTTTCTTCAAACATGGAGAAACCAGCTAGTAGTTTCAAGAAATGTTCTAAATGTGGCAGTACCATTTCCGTCACCGACACCCATGAATGGTGTATTAAGTGTTTAGCCCCTGACCATTCTCCATCGGAGTGTCTCTCCTGCAGAAAGATGACCAAGAGGGGTCTGCAGAATAGAGCTTCAAAACTCTGTACCCTTTTTGCCACAGATACGATGTCAGTTGCATCGACGTCTTCCAGGGCTTCATCTTCCTCCCATGGATCTCAGGTAACTAAACTTAAGTCTTCTAAGACTGGCTGGCCCTCAAAAGGTAGATCTCCTTCCAAGTATCGAGATGCCACTGGCGTTGCCCTCGAGGAAAGTTAACCGGCAAAACAGCCCTGGCGGGAGGCCTCGGTCTCCAAAGCATTAACGGGGCTTCAGAATGTTCCAGAGGCTTCCACCTCTGCAGAACTACTGGTGCCATGTTCTGGGGTTGTAGCCGCTTCCACCGCTACCAACACCTAGGCATCGGCAGGAGCGATGGATCACAGAATACTCGCTATCGAACGCAGTCTAGCGGCCCTCTTAGCTGCTTTGAGACTGCTAAGACCGCTACAGACGGTTCCACAGGTATCGGTACCGACACCGGTACTGGTACCAAGTGCCTTGGAGGGTATGCTTCATCCCCCATGCCGAGCCTTGAGTCTATCTCAGGTATCAATGGATCGGTACCGAGACACCCCGATACTGACTTCGAGCGATACCGGTACCGTGCGTTGCAAGAACACCCAGCGCAGAGATACTTTGAATCATCCGATTCCGATGACTCTGATGACTCTGCTGGTACTAGAGCTATCCTTCCAGAGGATCCTTCTCCGTCTCCTCCAGAAGACATGTCCTTCCAGGATTTGATACGTGATTTAGCTCGAGGTCTTGCAATCACGGTGACTCCAGAGAAGGAACCTAGAGCAGAAGAATTAGAAATTCTTCAGTACCCTAAGGCTCCTAAAGAGACAGCTACTCTGCCTATTCACAGAATGTTGCATGATCTTATGCTAAGAATGTGGAAGAATCCTTTGATGGTGTCTCCACACTCTCGACAACTCAATACCATGTACCGAGTTCCAAGCTGTCCTGTCTTTCAAAAGACTCAGTTACCACACCATTCAATACTAGTGGAATCGGCGATGCGTAGGATTAAGAGTGCTAAAACACATTCTTCCAATCCTCGGACCATGAATCGAGGACGCTAGGGAGATGCTTCAGCTTCTGGGGCATATGGCATCCACGGTCCATGTGGTTCCCTATGCTCGCCTTCATATGCGAGCAGCCCAGTGGACCTTATCCTCTCAGTGGACACAGGCCTCGGGTCGGTTAACGGACAAAATCAGAAATTCCACACGTCTCATTTTGTCCCTACAATGGTGTCAGTCATTGGAAAGCCTTCTTGTCTGTTCTCCCTTCCAGCAGCCTCTATGCTAAACCACCCTAACAACAGATGCGTCCAAGTTGGGTTGGGGGGGCTCACTTGCACAATCTATCAACTCAGGGTCTCTGGACCCCACAGGAGGCTTGTCTTCACATAAACCTCCTAGAGCTCAGAGCCATTTTCCATGCTGTCCGAGTTTTTCAGGCCCATCTTAGCTACAAGACAGTTCTGGTCCAGACCGACAATCAAGTAGCCATGTTCTTTGTGAACAAGCAGGGCGGAACAGGCTCTCTGTCATTACACAACAAAGCTTTGCAACTGTGGGCCCTCACCAGAGAGCTTCAAATCCACCTCCTAGTCTTCTGGGCATTCAAAATCTTTGGGCAAACTCAGTCGAATACTGCTGCCACATGAATGGTCTCTGCACTCGGACCAGCTTGCTCGAGTGTTTCGAATCTTGGGAATGCCAGATATAGACCTTTTTGCAAGTCCACAGAATGCCAAACTTCCCAGATTCTGTTCCAGAATTCCGGCTCAAAACTGTCAGGCAAGGGATGCTTTCCTCCTCCATTTGGGTCAGGACTTCCTCTATGCCTCCCCTCATTCCCAAAACTTTGTTCAAGCTTCAGAGAGACAGAGGTCATATGATATTCATAGCTCCACATTGGCCATGGCAGATGTGGTATCCTCTGCTTCTGCGTCTCTCTCAAGCCACACCTCTGGAGTTCGGATGTGCTCCAGATCTTCTTTCCCAGGAGAACGGGACGCTATTGCACCCGAATCCCCAGTCCCTGCACCTCAGGGCCTGGTTACTGAAAGCCTAGGATTCCCAGATACCAACCTATCTCAACAGGTAAAGGATATTCTTGTGGCTTCCAGGAAGCCTTCCACAAGGCGATCCTACGCCTTTAAGTGGAAGAGATTCTCTGTATGGTGTTCTCAAAGGGAACTTAACCCCCATACAGTGCCTATTGAATCGCTTCTGGAGTACCTACTCCATCTATCAGATTCTGGTCTTAAGATCAATTCAATAAGGGTCCATTTTAGTGCCATTGCTGCTTCTCGTGAACCTCTGGATGGACAACCTATTTCCTCTCATCCACTCGTAGCGAGATTTATGAGAGGTTTACTTTTAACAAAACCTCCCATTATGCCACCACCGGTGGCATGGGATCTGAATCTTGTTCTCGGGCAGCTCATGAAACCGCCTTTTGAGCCTTTAGCCACTACAGCTCTAAAGTTTCTTTCTTGGAAAGTCATCTTCCTAGTTGCACTCACTTCTGCAAGACGCATCAGTGAGTTACAGGCTTTAGTGGCGGATCCTCCTTATACAAGATTTCACCATGATAAGGTAGTTCTTAGGACTCATCCTCACTTTATGCCAAAGGTGGTTTCGCCTTTTCATTTAAACCAAGTGGTTTACCTTCCTGTATTCTTCCCTAGGCCTCATGCCTCTAATGCAGAAAGGAATCTTCATACCTTAGATTGTAAAAGAGTCTTAGCTTTTCACCTTCAAAGAACTAAACAATATAGAAAATCTTCTCAGCTTTTTGTTGCTTTTGATTCTAGTCATTTGGGATTTCCAGTTTCCAAAAGAACTCTCTCTAGGTGGATTGCAAATTGGATATCCTTTGCATATGAAAGGGACTTTCTCTCGAAGGCCATGTCACAGCTCACAATGGCAGCCTCAATGGGTAATCTTCGTTCTGTGTCCATTGATGACATCTGTAGAGCAGCCACTTGGGCTTCGGTGCACACCTTTACAGCCCACTATTGCTTAGACAAGGACTCCTGTCAGGATACCTCGCTTGGCCAGGCTGTGCTCCAGCATCTCTTTCAGACTTAGTACAACTCCTATCCACCGTCCCAGATTTCGATTCCAGAGATCCATGGGGGGAAGCATGACCCATCTCACCTGGGGTTCGCAGCTTGCTGGGGTCATCCCTCTGGCATCTCTTAGCTGGGGAGTCCCCATATGTGAAGACAATGATAGTTCACAGATTACTAATAGCAGGTCTGCAATCTCATATTTCAGTTCTTTCAACACCCTTGGATGTATACCATCCGGCCCAGGTGATTTGCTACTCTTCAGTTTATCTAATAGTTGTAATACATCTTCCCAATGTATCGATATTTCCTTCAATTCTTCCGCACCTTTAAATACCACTTCAGTCATGGGTAACATCCCTACATCTTCCTCAGTAAAGACTGAAGCAAAGAATTCATTCAGTCTCTCCGCTATCGCCTTGTCGCCTCTTAGTGCTCCTTTAACCCCTTTATCATCTAATGGACAAACTGACTCTCTCACAGGTTTTTTGCTACGAATGTACCTGAAAAGGTCTTTACTTCACGTTTTTGCTTCCGCAGCAAGCTTCTTCTCAAATTCTCCCTTTGCCTGCCTTATCAATACCTTGCATTTGACTTGCCAGTGCTTGTGCTTGTGCTGTTGCCAGGTTTCGTCGTTTGGCTCTTTTTTCCATTTCCTAAAAGATGCTTTTTTGGCAACAACAGCCTCTCTGACCTCACCTTTAAACCATGCTGGCAGTTTTTTGGACTTCCTTCCACTTTTCTTAAAGCGTGGAATACAGCTGGTCTGGGCTTCCAAGATAGTATTTTTCAACAACACCCAAGCCTGATGTACATCTTTAACCTTTGCAACTGCTCCTTTTAGTTTTTTCTTAACTGTTTTCCTCATTTTATCATAGTCTCCCTTTCGAAAGTTAAAAGGTAGTACTGTGGATTTCCTGACTATCCCTCCTCCACTAATTAAATCAAAGGCGATCATGCTATGATCACTATTGCCAAGTGGCCCCAACACCCTTATCTCTTGCACTAGATCTGGTGTTCCACTAAGGACTAGGTCTAATATGGCTTCCCCTCTGGTCGGTTCATGAACCAGCTGCTCCAAGAAGCAGTCATTTATTTCATCTAGGAACTTTATCTCCCTAGCATGTCCTGACGTGACACTGACCCAGTCGATACCAGGGTAGTTGAAATCACCCATTATTATTACTGCGCTGTAACTTTTGTTAGCTTCCTTGATTTCTTTGAGCATTTCATCATTCATTTGGTCATTTATTTATTTATTTAACATATATTTATTTATTTAACATATATTTATAACCCGCAACTTCCAGAGTTCAGTTGCGGTTCACAATAAAACAACAATCCACAAAGCAAAAGCTTAGTTTTACATCAAACATTTTGTAACAATAAACGTAATGGTTAACAGCATGAACTAATGCAAAATAGCAAAACTGGCTTGTAAACTATGTACAAAAAACTATATACAAATACATGTTGTGGGTACTTTGGAATTGGATCATAGTGTTTTTATAATTGTGTATTGTCTGTTAAATTGTTGGGATTAGTATTACTCTGTCATAATTTTTAACCTTTATCTGAGTGTATCCAGGGGTTATCTATGTTGCCGTAGTGCATGGAGAATAAATAGGTTTTTAGTTTTTTCATTCTGGCCAGGCACTCGATAGTACACCCCCACTGCCATTGCCTTCCCCCTTTTACATGGAATTTCAATCCATATAGATTCTACAGCAGATTTTGTTTCCTGCAAAACTTTAATCCTTTCTGACTCAATGTCCTCTCTAACATAGAGAGCCGTCGCTAGTCCGAAGGGCAGCGCCTGAAACTGAAAATGCCCCCAGGGCAGAGCGAACCGCAGAAATTTGTGGTGCAACGCTCTGATTGGGACATGGAGATAGGCCTCGGACAGATTGAGAGAGGTGAGAAACTCTCCCTGATGAACTGCCACAATGACGGATCGCAGAGTTTCCATGCGAAAATGCGGTACCCGAAGACACCGATTTACTCCTTTGAGGTCCAGGATAGGGCGAAGAGAACCGTCCTTCTTTGGCACCACAAAATAAATGGAGTAACGTCCCATGCCGTATTCTGCGGGCGGTACCGGGACGATGGCCCCCAGCTGTAAAAGGCGGTTTAACATTTGCCGAACCTGCAGAGCCTTCTGCGGTCTTCTGCAGGGAGAATTCAGGAACGAGTCCAGCACCGGCTTTGCCAGATCCAGCGCATACCCGTCACGGATGATCTCTAAGACCCACCGGTCCGACGTTATTTGGGTCCAGACAGAAAGAAACACCCTGAGGTGACCCCAGATCGGTTGCCCTTCTGCCGGAACCCACTGCCATTCATTGCAGTTTGCGAGCGTAACCTGATGACACTGCTGCAAACCCTCTACTTGCCCTCCGGAACCCACGGAACCCCTAGGCCCGAGCGAGAAATTTTCCTCTTTGAGATCCCGTGAAACAGGGGGAACGAAATCTTCGAAAATCCCGAAATTGCCCCCGAAAGGCCGTGGAATATTTCCCCTGTTTGGGCTTATCCTCCGGAAGCCTACCGCCCTTGGACTCCCCCAAATCCTTGACTAACTTATCCAAATCTTCTCCAAATAACAACTTTCCCTTGAATGGCAGTTTGCCGAGCCGCGACTTAGAGGACCCGTCGGCCGCCCAGTTCTTTAGCCAAAGGGCCCTTCTCGCCGCCACTAGGGAAGACATACTATTCGACAAAGCTCTGATCAAGTTGTAGTGCACATCTGCTAAGTACGCGGATCCAGACTCCAAACGCTGGAGCTCCCACACTTCGTCTTGCTCTAACGATGTCGATTGCCTCAGGTGTTGGACCCAATGAAGACAGGCCCTAGCCACCCAAGCCCCACAAATGGATGCCTGCAAGGAAACCGCGTCCGCTTCAAAAGACTGCTTCAACAAACCATCCATCTTTCTATCCTGCGCCTCCTTCGAGGCTGCGCTGCCTTCCACCGGAATTGTGGTCTTCTTCGTGACCGCCAACACTGCCGCATCAACCTTCGGGGCACGAAACCTTTCCTTATCTTTGTCCGCCAAGGGATAGAGCTTATTCATAGTTCTTATCCCCTTTAGAACTGCTTCTGGATGATCTCATTTGTTCTGAATCATCTGATCTATCACCTTATGAATGGGAAAAACCACCTGCGTCTGTCGCACCGCCTGAATAATGGGATCTGCAGTATCCTCCTCGGTTACGGGCTGCTCGGGCGTCAGGCTAAGCGTCTGCAGAACCTCTGTAATGAGAGCCAACAACTCCTCTCTCCGAAAAACTCGAATGATTCGCGCTTGATCCTCAGGCTCAGGAATCTCACCTTCCTCCAAATCGATATCCATGTCCAAGCCATGGTCCTCTTCCTCCATCAGCTCCACTTCAGAAGGAGAAAGCTCTGAGGGACGTGGTCTCTTGGGCGCTTTGGAAACCACACTTTCGCGTTCCGCTAGCCCTGACCGCGCACTGGAGAAAGGAAGAGGCAAGGACCCCGGCAAATGACCATGCCTTTTACGACAAAACGCCTGATGCATGAGCAACATAAAGTCTGGAGAAAACTCCTCCATCTGAATAGCCATCCCAGACACCGAAGGAACCCCTGGAAGCCCAGGCACCGCATCAGAGTCCGGAGCAGCAGGGCCGGCCGTCCAAGCCTCACCCTCCGGCTCCTTTAGCATGCCCGGTGGAGTTGAAGCCGCAGCACCTTCCATTTGATGTTCAACACTGATGGACACTGAAGCACAGCAGCGACAGATGCCTGTCTCTGCCACCATGCTCCTACGGGTGCCACAAATTACACACTGAGATTTAGCTGACATGGACCAACTAGCCATGCGATCCTCAATGCCACTAAAGGCAAACATTTATCTTATTCTGACTGTTATTTGCCTTTATGTCATTTATTGTCTTTTTTTTTTTTAAACCCCGTTGATTAAACCACCTCTTAAAATAAAACCATCTGAAAACCCCAGACCACCAGGCCCCGGGGCCTAAAACAACGCTAAGGAAACTAAAATAAATTAAAGATATTCAAAGAAACAAAGAAAGGTAAAACCCCCCCCATAAATAAAGTACCTTGGTGTTAAAGATTGCTGAACTCGTCAGGAAACAGCTCTGCCGACGTGTTACAGGAATTGCTGAGGAAACCGCGTGTTTAAAATGGCCGCGGTTTCCATCATCGTTTTGGCGCGCTTCTGAAAAAAGAAGGCCCCGAAGCACCGCAAGTCAAAACAATTGCGTGGCTATGGCTATTCCTGCTCTCCCAAGCTTGTACCTGCTTGAACTGCTCCCGTTCAGGAAATTCGGGTCCCGATCGCCGACAAGAACCGGGACTGCAGAGCAGACTGCTGCTGCACTCAGAAACAGTTCGGGAGCCGCCATATGCAACTTCTCTGCTAGCGGGCTGCCTGTGGAGCCAGCAAGGAGCTCTACCCCGTGCAGTCTTGGGGTAAGAGATCCAGGGGAGCAAAATCAGCCAGATATATACAAGGTGACTTGGCAGGGCAGAATAGCCTATGGGAACAAACCTCACTTGAAGTTTAACCTTTTTTTTTTTTTTTAAGCCACAGTATCCTTACTAAAGTACCCTAATCAAACTCAATAGTAAAATCCCCAGAAAACAAATTTCAGCTAAGTAGCCTGCTTCTTATTAGTTTCTCCAGTGAGCCCAGCACCTAGGCTCACTAGGTCCTCCTGCTGCATGAAGACTGGACACACTGGGGGCTGATGGGGATTCCAGCTTACTACATCCAGTGGGATGAAGATTTTGATTGGTCCAGTCTCCAAGCTGCAGGAGGAGGAGCACTACCCAGAGGTGGAGGACTAAACTGGAGGAACGATAAGGAATATATAATAACATCATAATCAGACATAATTAAAAATGTTAACCAATTTGTATCAAATGATATGTAAACAGTGAACTCACCACTTTGCGGGAGATACTTCATTATGTTTTTAAATGCAAGCTACTCCAGAAAATCTAAGGAAAATACAGTGGGATACATAACTAAAAAGAAGAAATCATCCACTACTAGAAGAGAATCAGAAATGATGTCTGGACATGCATCCTGAAGCGGGTGGTACGCCCATCTTCAAATGGAGGAAGCAATTACATCTCAAATTCCTCTGATAAAATTCTTATAGTTCAAAAAGCCACATTAAATGGAAACTGCACCAATTAAATGGAAACCACACCAATTTAATGTATCTTAAAATCAGCCTTGTTGACTAATTCCATCTTTAGATGTCATATATTTCTGGATCGAATGTTACCACCTTGGCTCATAACCACCTCGGTCTCTCCCACATATAAAAGCAAAGAAGAAAGTAAGACTCCTGCCCATCAATTGATTTTTAAATCTTTGGATGTCTTGTAACTAAGGTCTTTTACAGTAATGAGCTATGTCAATACTTATTATTTATTTATCCAGTTTTATATACCACCTTTTCCTTCAATCAACGTGGTTTACATGGTTAGATATAATTTAGGAGGGGAGAAAAGGGGAATAAAAGGGGGCTGGGTGACAGTGGTTGGCTATGGGTATTGGGAAGATTCATAGTGTCCAGAGAACAGATGTTTTTGAACATCTTGCGGAAATCCTTGATGTCCTTTGTAGCAATGATGTCACTCCTCCATTCAAGATTGACAGCCTGAGATGTAGTCAGACATAGAAAAACAGAAATATGACGACAGAAAAAGACCACATGGCCTATCTAGTCTGTCCTTCCATCGCAACAACTACAACAGTCCCCTTTTTACCTTTAGAGATCCTCTGTGTTTGTCCCATGCTTTTTTGAATTCAGTTACTGTCCTCATCTCTACCACCTCCACTATGAGACTATTCCACGGAGCCACTACTCTTTCCGTAAAGAAATATTTCCGCATATCACTCCTGAATCTATCTCCCTTCACCCTCATTCCATGTCCCCTCGTAGCAGAACTTGCTTTCAATTGAAAGAGGCTCTCTCCCTGAACATTTATGCCACAAAGGTATTTAAACACCTCAATCATAACACCTCTATCCCGCCTTTCCTCTAAGGTGTACATATTAAGATCCCTAAGTCTGTCCTCATATGCTTTATAATGAAGACCAATAATCATTTTAGTAGCCACCCTCTGCACCGACTCCATCCTGTTCACATCTTTTTTAGGTGCGGTCTCCAGAATTTCACACTATACTCCAAATGAGATCGCACCAAAGACTTATACAGAGGCACTATCACCTCCTTTTTTCTGCTAAGCCATTCCTCTCCGTATGCACCCAAGCATCCTTCTAGCTTTCGCCGTCGCCTTTTCTACCTGTTCAGCTACTTTAAGATCATCAGACACAACCACGCCTAGGTCCCGCTCTTCTTTAGTGGACAAAAGTACTTCACTCCCTATACTATATTGCTCCCTTGGATTGCTGCAGCCCAAATGCATGGCCTTACATTTTTTAACATTAAATCCCAGCTGCCAAATTCTAGACCATTCTTCAAGCTTAGCTAGATCCCTCCTCATATTATCTACACCTTCCTGGGTGTCTACTCTATTGCAGATTTTGGTATCATCCGCAAAGAGGCAAACCTTACCCGACAGCCCTTCTGCTATATCACTAACAAAGATGTTAAAAAGAATCGGACCAAGGACAGATCCCTGGGGCACACCACTGGTAACATCCTTCTCCTCAGAGAGAGCTCCATTTACCTGTACTCTTTGTCGCCTCCCACCCAACCAATTTCTAACCCAAGCAGTTACTTTAGGGTCCATCCCTAGGGTGCTCAATTTGTTTATGAGTCACCTGTGAGGAACAGTGTCAAAGGCTTTACTGAAATCTAAATACACCACATCTAGGGCTCTCCCTTGGTCCAACTCCCTGGTTACCCAGTCAAAGAAATCGATCAGATTTGTCTGACAAGACCTGCCTCTGGTGAATCCATGCTGCCTTGGATCCTGTAATCCACTGGACTCCCGAAACCTCACTATTTTCTCTTTCAGCAGCGTTTCCAATAATTTACTCACCACCGAAGTTAAACTAACCGGCCTGTAGTTTTCAATCACATCCTTACTTCCACTTTTGTGTAAAGGCACCACATGAGCCTCTCTCCAGTCCTTTAGCACCACTCCCGACTCCAACGAGGCATTGAAAAGGTCAGTCAGTGGAGCTGCTAGAACTTCCCCAAGTTCCCTCAGTATTCTAGGATGTATCCCATCGCTTTGTCTACTTTAAGTTGAGCTAGTTTCTCACTAACACAGTCTTCTGATAATTGTTCAAGATGTCCCTCGCTTCTGTACCTAACCAACCCCTCGTTCTTATGGTGTATGGGCAAACTCAATCTATCTGTTAAACAAGTGATCCATCATACTGCTTAAAGTGAGAAAACCCTTTGGTAAAAATTTATATATATGAAATTGGCAGGGCGACGTAGCAATGACGTCACTCCTCCATTAAAGGTTAACAGTGAGGGATTTAGTCGGATGGTGGTATATCTAACTCGTCCTTGTAATGTCTAAACAGACTCAATCTAACTAGTAGATAGGAAATCCATTATGCTGGTTGCAGTGAGAAAACCCTTGGTAAAAAGTGCTATATATAAAATTGAACCACAGGGTCTTCCTCATCAAAGTAAGACTATTCATAACTCATATGCATGGTGCGAATTGAACAACTATATTCTGTAAAGATACCTTGCCAGGTCTGTAAGTAGAATGAGCACTACTTAAAAATATATAAAAACAAGTCGTCTTTTCAAAATTAAACACATGACAATAAAAGCTCATAATAAATTAAAACACAACACGTGGATTTGAACAAAACTGCAATAAAATTGGGAAGCAGTTCATTGAACTGCAATGTACAAAGAAAAAATAATTATGGCCAAAATCACTTTCATCTGGTTGATGGTCCAGGGGTGGCTAGTTAGGTACACCACTGTCCGACTATATCACGGGCTGTCAATCTTGAATGGGGGAGTGACGTCATTACTATGTCACTCTCCATTCGCAGTTAAGAATAAGCTGTCAGACTGAAATTCGCTTTTCATGATTTCACTTGGATGTGAGGTAAGCTCTGCATAGATTGTTTCATTTTATATGGATAACTTCATTAGGCATAGCATGACCTTATACTAATTTGGACTTAGGAATCTTGCTACAGCATAATTTTGATTTTAAATACGTCTTGTTCTCCCCTTGATCTTGAGTTCCCATGCCCGAGTTTGATGTCCTTATGATACAAAACTGTAGATATTTGCATCTGATCATGGCATTAGAATAGCCACTATTTCTCCATCAATGACTATTTACAGTTTAATAAGTATTGACATGGCTCATTACTTTATTAGAAGACCTTAGTTTCAAGACATCCAAAGATTTAAAAATCAATTGATGGGCGGGAGACTTACTTTCTTCTTTGCTTTTATATGTGGGAGATACCGAAGTGGTTACGAGCCAAGGCGGTAACATGCGATCCAGAAGCATATGACAGCTAAAAATGGACTTAGTCAACAAGACTGATTTTAAGATACAATAAATTGGTACGGTTTCCATTTAATGTGGCTTTTCGGACTATAAGAATTTTAGCAGAGGAATTCGAGATATAATCACTTCCTCTGAAGATGGGCATACCATCCACTCCAGTATGCATGTCCAGACATCATTTCCAATTCTCAACTAGCAGTGGATGATTTCTTCTTTTTAGTTTATGAACCCAATTGTGTTTCCCTTAGATTTGCTTGAATAGCTTGCTTTTAAAGACATAACTGTCTCCCGCAAAGTGGTTACATATCATTTGATACAAATTGGTTAACGTTTTTAATTATGTCTAATTATTATTTTATTATATATTTTGATACAACTTTGATCATTTGTGCTATTTTTAATCTCTTTATATTACTATTATATGTACATTGCTGTCAATTGATATGTTTTTCATAATATCCATTTATGGATTTATCAGTATCTATCTATCTATCTATATATATATATATATATATATAGTTTTTATATATGTTCTAAGTATTCGAATATGGCTTATATAATGATCACATCATTGGGTTCTTTTTTGACATGCACTTTTACATTATTGACATATTTTAGAATGTTTAATATCGTTGTTTTGTTTTTATGTATTTATATTTTATTGTATTTGTGTGTTTTATAAGGTCAAAGTTCCCTGAAGAAGGCCACCTGGCCGAAACACATGTTGGGCAGACCTGGTACACATTAATAAAGTTCTTGTCTTCCAGTGGCAGTGTTCTCCTGCTCCTTTTTGTTCCTGTATTTTTGCAGGGGCTGGTGGTGCACCCTTTTGTTTCATTCCCAGTCCTCAACCAAGACTTAGCTGCTGCCTTCGGTGCTCTAAGTCCTTTGTGCCGTTATTTATTTTTTCAATCTGCACTCACTCTTAACAATTCTCGCTGAAAGTAAAAAAAAAATAAGGGTAAAAATAAACAGCGAAGGAACCCCGTCCCTTTCTCCCTCCCCCTGTAACGCGAGTTTCCCACTCAGAAAGTAAAAAAAATGGCACAGCTTCCCACTTAGCTGGCCAGAACCTCACTGACAACCACAGTTTTAGGCCGTTCTGAACACTAACCTGTAGTCTGCTACGGTTAAATAAAGCCTTCCAGGCATCGAATGCACTTCAGCCCCTTTTCTCTCGCACTGCTGCAAACCGGCTGTCCGCAGCTGAACTCCCTGCCTCGCGCTCAGCCCTTTAGCAGCTTCGGCGCCTAGACTGGAGTGTGAAAGAGCTGCAGATTCACTTCTCTCTCCCCCCCCCCGGCTCCTCACCCGATGATGGGTTCAGGAGCCACTGCAGCCTCGCTAATAGCACTGGGAAGCCTCTCAGTGATGAAGAGCCCCTGCCCCGATAAGATTCATTTTTTTTTTTTAAACACACTTAATGTGTAGCCTTTGGGTTTATAAAGCACTGTTTCTTAGAAGTGGACCCCAATAGCTACCCAAAAAGAGGGATCTGTGCCACCTAATGAAGGGGGGGGGGCTAAAACTAGAGAAGGAGAATAATAAGAGAAACCCAAAGAAAAAAACAATCTAACAGGCTTCTCAGTTGTCCATTCAGTGAGTCCAGATCTCTGGGATCACCTGCTCCAGATGCTTGGAGACTGAGCTTACTGGGGCTGGTAGGTGGTGCCAGCTGCCTAAGTACATTGATGTCATCAAAGCATGACATGCTCAGTCTCCAAATTGCTGGTGGGGGTTGACTATCCTGAGGTACGGGCTGAACTGGAAGGACGATAAGGAATAACTAGATACAGTAAAAAGAGTGAAATTGAGGAGTAGTTAGTAAGGAGGAGTGAAATTTGGATAGAAAAGCAGAAAAATAAATGAAAGAAAACTGAAGAGACCAGTGTTAAAAACTGATATGAGAGGAAGTGAAGACAGGAGGAGAGAGAAGAAATGGCAAATGGAGAGGACAGCATGAAAAGAGCTATGAGAAGACAGAAGAAAATAAAAACCAGACACGGGCCAACACTATAAGAAAAATAAATTGACCCAACAAAGGTAGAAAAATAATTTTCTATTTTGTAACTGGAAAATGTTGTTTTTTTGGAAAGTACATCTGCCAGGCGTCAGGATTGATATCGGACATGGCTGGGGTCTAGCCCAAGGCAAAAATCTGAGAAGGGGCCCTAAAGCCCGCTAGCAAGCTGTGCCATTTTCAGTCTCAGACAGATCTAAGGCCATCTCTGGCTTGAAAGTCCGGGCCAGGGCCGTACCAAGGGCTGTGTGAACAGTGCTGTGCACAGGGCACAAATACAGAAGGGGCACTGTCATTACTTGGCTTCCAGGAAGCCTGACAAAAACAAGTTCCTGCATGCAACTGGATAGGTGGGGGGACTCCAGATTCACCAGTCGCATAGGGCACATTGCTAGTTTGGTATGGTCTTGCCCAGGGCAATTGCCCTGGTTGCTTCCCATTTAATGTCAATCCTGACATCTGCTGTCTTTTTGTTTGTACATGTATGCAGCATCTGGCTTTCTGAGGTTTTAATTTAATTTTTGTCTGCATATTTCTATTTTCACTTTGTGGTCACTTATCTGTAATGTGTGCAGGTGTGTATGCGTATGTGTGACTAAAATTGAGTATTCTGTCAGCATGGAATTTCAGTTTAAGAATGTGCAGTAATATGGCTTGTTTAGCTTTCTTAATAGATTTATTGATGTTTTAGGGCCCTCGGCAGTATTTATGGTGATGCCTTTTTCTAGGTAGGGTCCATGTGTAAGTTTTGGAAGATAGTACTGGAATGGTAGATTTGCTCTTGGTACCAAATAACTTTTATGTATTAATTTCAGGACTAGCCCAATCATCAGGCATCCTAGGGGATCACTTCTGGGGGTTGGCAGAGAGTAACATAGAAATATGATGACAGAAAAAGACCACATACAGTGGAGATTTCAGTGATGCAGAGCTCTGTTTCTGAGCTCCAACAGAAAATAACTCAGGTTGATAACTTGTGCTCTGGCTATCAGAAAGATGTTATGGCGTTACGGTCTCGAGTTGAAATCCTGGAAAATTTATCTCGATACTCCAATCTTTGTTTGGTTAATTTTCCTAAGGTTCAGTCTGTTGGGTCGAAAGAAATGTTTAAAAAATATATGATTGAGGTGTTGGGGGTTCCGGTTGAGTCACATCCACCCATAGTTAAGGCATATTACCTGTCCACTAGGAAAAAAGAGGAGGGTGGTGGTATTATACCCGGTGTAGATTTGGCTGATTCTTTGAATGTATCTACTATGTTAGAAACATCTTTAACTGATACAGCCACTCCTGCTACGTTAATTATAACTTTTGCATTGAATTCTGATAGGGATTGGTTCCTCAAAATGTTTTTTCGTAAACGGGATGTGTTATTTCTTGGTTTAACTGTTCAGGTATTCCCCAATTTTTCTCGGGAAACCCAGAAACGTAGGCGAGAGTTTTTGCTATTACGTCCAGGCATATTGTCTTTGGGGGGGTCAGTTTTTTTCTTAAGTTTCCTTCTAAATGTATGATCAAATTGAATTCTGTAACATATGTTTTTTATGATCCATCTCAGTTGTTAGCCTTCATAAATGCCCGTCACCCCTCTGATGCAGTATAGGTTCTACTGCATAGTTTATTCCTAACTGTCTCCCTCCAGTTGGATTTCCTTCATTATTGTAATTATTATTGTTTCGGATGTCCTCTTCCATATTGTGGGCTGTAGAAGGAACAGAAATGTTATTTTGCCTGTGTTTTCCTATATTGGGGTTGATGTATTTCTGACCTTTGTTTTCTGTATCCTTATTTCCATTCAAGTTTTATTTTGCTTGGATTTATTGTAAAATTCATAAATAGATAATAAAAAAAAAAAAAGAAAAAGACCACATGGCCTATCTAGTCTGTCCTTCCATATCAACAACTACAACAGTCCCCTTTTTACCTTTAGAGATCCTCTGTGTTTGTCCCATGCTTTTTTGAATTCAGTTACTGTCCTCATCTCTACCACCTCCACTGGGAGACTATTCCACGGATCCACTACTCTTTTCGTAAATAAATATTTCCGTATATCACTCCTGAATCTATCTCCCTTCACCCTCATCCCATGTCCCCTTGTAGCAGAACTTGCTTTCAATAGAAAGAGGCTCTCTCCCTGAACATTTATGCCATGGAGGTATTTAAACATCTCAATCATATCACCTCTATCCCGCCTTTCCTCTAAGGTGTACATATTAAGATCCTTCAGTCTGTCCTCATATGCTTTATAATGAAGACCACTAATCATTTTAGTAGCCACCCTCTGCACTGACTCCATCCTGTTCATATCCTTTTGAAGGTGCCGTCTCCAGAATTGCACACTATACTCCAAATGAGGTCGCATCGAAGACTTATACAGAGGCATTATCACCTCCTTTTTTCTGCTAGCCATTCCTCTCCGAATGCACCCAAGCATCCTTCTAGCTTTTGCCGTCGCCTTTTCTACCTGTTTAGCTATTTTAGGGCATTCAAAGCTAAACAATCAATTCTGACAGTCAGGGGGGGGGGGGGGGACATACGAGTTAAGATTTGCTTAGGGTGCCAACACTTTAAATCAACTCTGTGGCTGGCCCTGATTAATTATTAATATGCTTGGTATTGAGAGGGATGTTTTCTTGTATGTTAAGTCTTATGGAGAAGGTTCTAGCTCTGCTCAGATTGTTGAGGAAGGGGGCCAGAGGGCAGAATTCAGTGGATGCAGAATATATTTGGATTTAATGCCATATGGGAGAGCATATGTGTGTTGGAGGGGACTGTCGCTGAGTAGGTGCTAAAGAGTTCAACCTCTTGTACCACCCTTGATATAGCCTGCAGATGCTAAATCCTATACTGCTGTGCCCTCTGCAATTATATTTTATGGGCGGAACATGGCTAGCCTCAGGTGGCGGGTTTTTCTCTTTCAAAAAGTTGGGAACCCTATAACAAACCCACATTTTTAGTGTTGCACTCTCTGTGGATCACAGTTACCATGGACTGGTCTTGAGCTATAGGCCCTTGGGTTAGAAGGCAGTCATTTTCCAGGAAGAACTATTGTGTCTCCTGGGGGGAGACCTGCTTCTAGCCAGCCCATACATTGATGAGACTGATGTGTCTGATTCAACTAGGTCCCTTTTCCTTATTGACAGTGTTGCTGATCTGGAGCTACATGGAGAAGTCAAGATGGGTATGTTGTCTTGTCAGTTTATGAATTCCTGCTTATGAAACCAAATCCAGATAATGTTTTGGGTGCCAGATGACCTGTGCCAGTAGAGCTCACAAGGATTCTGACACAAGCAGTCCTGCAAAGTCAGACAGTTCCAAGAGGGATGATTTAGGCCAGTGCATGAGTTCTAACAGTTCCATACTGCACCATGGAGACTGTTGGAAATCCAGGAATGACCTCAAGTCTCCCCCATGAAACTGGACAACATGGTAGGGCAGCTTGTGTGAGAGTCCTTCTAATGTAAATCCTATCAGAGTAATTTATCTAGCCCAGATAGAGCCTGGACAAATCTGGTGAAACCATGTTAGTAAACAAGGATGAGGTTGCAGTTACTCAGCCACAGGACACATCTTTGGATATTTTATATCATGCAGAAGTTAATATTTTTCAAAAGAAACATATCCAAGAGAGGTTTTCCATGCAGCTCTGGAACTGAGAAGCCTTGGCTGAATCATGAAGCCCTAACTGACATTACCAGAAAATGAAGACACAGCTAGGTAGCTTGATGCAGCCCCTCTAGAAGGCCCAATAGCTCCCCTGCAGGACTACTGCTCTCAAATAAAAGGGACAGTCTGAGCATAGTGACACAAGGTAAAATGATAATTACTTCCATGTGTTTTCATGCCACACAGCACAGCTGGAGATTCCCTAATTTCCTAGAAGGCCTTGACTGTATGCCACTGAATCAGAAAATCCTGCAAATGGTTAGGCAGGTGTCTATGTATCTGTATATTTGCCACTACTTTTTCCTTGTTTGCTGATCTAACACTTTGAAGAGTTTCTCTAGTTTTACAAACTCTGTTGCTTCCTTCCCTATGTGTGTTGGTGGTTCTCACCAATTCCTTCTAGTCATCATAATGCTTGTCCAAGTTTAATGATGGAGACAGATTCTGGATGTTTATTTTTATTTCAGCACTTTTTGCATATTTGGATCTAACGACACTATTAAGTAGGCCTGGAAGCTTTATATGAATAATTAATTTCTATGAGGCCCAATCCTCCTTTGGCTCTTGGGATACATTCTTGGCATACACCGCTTCCCGTATCTTATAAATTACTTCATGGGCATGGAGGAGTTTTCTTGTTCATACATCCAAATTTTCAAGATCTTTAAGAAGCCAGTCTACAATCTCAAAGCTGTATGAGAGTACAGGAATTGCTAACTGATTTCTCTTCTCCTCCAAACTCACTACCTGCTCCTCTGATCAAAGTCTCACCTGGCCTCTAAACTCTATCTCCTCTATAGCCACCCCTTCCCTCTGTCATATCCAGAGTGGAGGAGTGGCCTAGTGGTTGGGGCAAGGTACTTCAGGCCGGAAGGTCGAGGGTTCAAATCCCACTAGAGGACAGCAACCTTGGGCCGGAAGGACTGGGGTTTCTAGTCCCACAGGTGCTCCTTGTGGTCTTGGGCAAGCCACTTAACCCTCCATAGCCCATGTTCCCTGTAAAATAGTTAACTCCAAGTTATAATGCCCTGCTCAATGTAATTTCAGTTTGTTCAACGTAAACTGCACTGATGCAGAATAGCGCGGTATATAAGAGAATATAAATATCCTCAACCTATCATTTTCTTCTGCAATGTTTCTGCTGCCTTCAAACATGCTGTGATTAAACCACTCTTCAAAAAGCCTTCACTGGACCCTACCTTCCCTTCCATTTACCGGCCCATATCCCTCCTCACGTTTGCATATAAACTACTTGAATATGCAGTTTACCACCAGTTTCTTGAATTTCCTTCCTCTCAAGCCATTCTGGATGCAGTGCAATCGGGCTTTCATCCTCTAAAGGGGAAAAGGGGGATGCCCACCACAAATATTTATTTAGCGCTTTTTTTTTTTTTTTTTTTTATTATAAATACTGCTTTATCATTTCGGTCAAAGCGGATTACATTGTAACTTAAACTTGGTATAATGTACATTAAACAGGGACATTGATAACTTGGATTTTTTTTTGAGGCAATGGAGGGTTAAATGACTTACTCAAAGCCACAAAGAATACTAGTAGTAAATAAATGGAAATTACACTTACCTGGTAATTGATGTTCCTGGAGGAACTCCAGTTTAGTCCACACTTCTGGGTTGTGCACCTCCTCCTGCAGCTTGGAGACTGGGCATGCCAAAAAAGTGACATCACTGGACGTAGTCTGCTGGCATCTCCCATCAGCCCCAGTGAACTATTGATAAAGCACACTTAAAGGAGCAACAAATAAGTAGCCAATCATAAACAATTAACTGTATTACAAATATATACAAGAGAACTTCCTTTAGGAAAAAATAGGACTTCTTCCTTGTGCCACTTCCTTGCACCTCACCAGAGCGACAGACTAAAATCACAGGAATAGACAGAAAATAAAAGAGATAGGAATACCTACCGGTTATCCAAGCCTTCCTCCGACAGAAGTTGCGCTGCTAACGTACGATCCCGGGCAGGATTAAGGACTAAACTGGAGTTCCTCCAGGAACATCAATTACCAGGTAAGTGTAATTTCCATTTCCTTATCGTTCCTCCAGTTTAGTCCACACTTCTGGGATGTAACAGAGCAGTACTTATTGGGAGGGACCTTTCCAGCCTGCTTGCAACACCGCCGAACCAAGTACAGCATCCTCTGCTGACAAGACATCTAAGATCATAAGATATGCCATACTGGGTCAGACCAAGGTCCATCAAGCCCAGTATTCTGTTTCCAACAGTGGCCAATCTAGGTCATATGTACCTAGCAGTTTCCCCAAGAGACACAAGTTCCACAATGCTTGTACTGGGTCAAGCATTGATATCTTCGGTCACTTCTTAATAATGGTTTATGGATCTTTCCTCCTGGAACTTGTCCAAACCTTTTTTAAACCCAGCTACACTAACAGCCTTTACTACATCCTCCGGTAACAAATTCCAGAGTTTGATTACACGTTGAGTGAAAAAATATTTTCTTTTATTAGTCTTAAATAGTTTACCCTGTAGCTTCATTGCATGTCCCCTAGTCTTTCTATATTCTGATAACGTAAACAATCGATCTACGTTTACCCGTTCCACTCCGTTCATTAATTTATAGACTTCTATCATATCTCCCCTCAGCCGTCTCTTTTCCAGGTTAAAGAGCCCTAACCTTTTTAGTCTTTCTTCATAGGAGTATCCTTCCATCCCATTTACCATTTTGGTGGCTCTTCTCTGAACCTTTTCTAAAATCGCTATATCCTTTTTAAGATACGGCGACCAGAATTGCACACAATATTCAAGGTGCGGTCTCACCATGGAACGATATAGAGGCATTATAATATCGTTTGTTTTATTTTCCATTCCTTTCCTTATCATACCTAGCATTCTATTTGCTCTCTTGGCCGCCGCTGCACACTGGGCCGAGGGTTTTAACATGGTATCCACAATGACGCTTAAATCTTTTTCCTGGGTGGTGGTTCCTAATGTGGAACCTTGCATCGTGTAACCATAGTTTGGGTTGTTCTTCCCTAGGTGCATAACCTTGCACTTGTCCACATTAAATTTCATCTGCCATTTTGATGCCCAGTCTTCCAATTTATCAAGATCCTCTTGCAATTTTTCACAATCCTCTTGGGTTTTAACAACTTTAAATAGTTTTGTGTCATCTGCAAATTTGATAACCTCACTCGTTATTCCACTTTCCAGGTCATTTATGAATATGTCAAAAAGCAGCAGACCCAGCACAGATCCCTGGGGTACACCACTATTCACCTTTCTCCATTGGGAAAATTGGCCATTTAGACCTACCCTCTGCTTTCTATCTTTTAACCAGTTCCTGATCCACAATAGTACACTGCCTCCTATCCCATGACTCTTTAGTTTTGCCAAAAGTCTCTGATGAGGGACCTTGTCAAAGGCTTTCTGAAAGTCCAGATACACAATATCAACCGACTCACCTTTGTCCACCTGTTTATTCACTCCTTTAAAAAAACATAACAGATTAGTAAGACAAGATCTCCCTTGTCTAAAGCCATGTTGGCTGTCTCCCATTAGGTTGTGACTATCTACATGCTGAGTAATTTTATTCTTTATGATGGTTTCTACCATTTTTCCTGGTACTGACGTCAGGCTCACCGGTCTGTAGTTTCCCGGATCACCCCTGGAACCCTTTTTAAAAATTGGTGTTACATTGGCGATCTTCCAATCTTCAGGTATTAGAGATGATTTTAATGATAGTTCACAGATTACTGATAGCAGGTCTGCAATCTCATATTTCAGTTCTTTCAACACCCTTGGATGTATACCATCCGGCCCAGGTGATTTGCTACTCTTCAGTTTATCTAATAGTTTTAAGACATCTTCCCGATGTATCGATATTTCCTTCAATTCTTCCGCACCTTTAAATACCACTTCAGTCATGGGTAACATCCCTACATCTTCCTCAGTAAAGACCGAAGCAAAGAATTCATTCAGTCTCTCCGCTATCGCCTTGTCGCCTCTTAGTGCTCCTTTAACCCCTTTATCATCTAATGGACCAACTGACTCTCTCACAGGTTTTTTGCTACGAATGTACTTGAAAAGGTCTTTATTTCGCGTTTTTGCTTCCGCAGCAAGCTTCTTCTCAAATTCTCTCTTTGCCTGCCTTATCAATGCCTTGCATTTGACTTGCCAGTGCTTGTGCTGTTTCCAGGTTTCGTCGTTTGGCTCTTTTTTTCCATTTCCTGAAAGATGCTTTTTTGGCAACAACAGCCTCTCTGACCTCACCTTTAAACCATGCTGGCAGTTTTTTGGACTTCCTTCCACTTTTCTTAAAGCGTGGAATACAGCTGGTCTGGGCTTCCAAGATAGTATTTTTCAACAACACCCAAGCCTGATGTACATCTTTAACCTTTGCAACTGCTCCTTTTAGTTTTTTCTTAACTGTTTTCCTCATTTTGTCATAGTCTCCCTTTCGAAAGTTAAAAGGTAGTACTGTGGATTTCCTTACTATCCCTCCTCCACTAATTAAATCAAAGGCGATCATGCTATGATCACTATTGCCAAGTGGCCCCAACACCCTTCTCTCGTGCACTAGATCTGGTGTTCCACTAAGGACTAGGTCTAATATGGCTTCCCCTCTGGTCGGTTCATGAACCAGCTGCTCCAAGAAGCAGTCATTTATTTCATCTAGGAACTTTATCTCCCTAGCATGTCCTGACGTGACACTGACCCAGTCGATACCGGGGTAATTGAAATCACCCATTATTATTACTGCGCTGTAACGTTTGTTAGCTTCCTTGATTTCATCATCCATTTGGTCATTCTGGCCAGGTGCTCGATAGTACGATAGTAGGCGATAATGTTTACTGAAAGTATGCAAGGACGACCACGTATCTGCTCTACAAATTTTCACAGGCGGAACCAAGCTGTGTTCAGCCCAAGAAGTTGCTTGCGCTCTGGTAGAATGAGCTCGCAATCCAGACGGAACCTGTTGACCTGACAATAGATATGCCGAAGCAATCGCTTCTCTAATCCACTGAGAAATAGAAGCCTTCGCAGCCGCCTCGCCCTTACGAGGACTTCCGAACAAAACGAACAGACGGTCTGATTTACGAAAAGCCTCTGATACCTTTAAATAATGCCGAAGTACTCGCTTAACATCCAAGCGGCGTAGCCCCTGGTCCGCTGTGTCCCTACCCAGGGAACCCAGCACCGGAAGAGAAACTGTCTGATTTAAATGAAACGGGGAGACTACTTTAGGCAAAAAGGACGGAACGGGCCGCAACACCAACTTTTCACGAGAAAAAGACAAACGGCTCCCTGCAAGAAAAAGCCTGCAACTCCGAAACACGCCTCGCTGAACAAATAGCCACCAAAAACACTGTCTTCAGAGTTAAATCCTTTATGGATGCCCGCTGTAACGGTTTGAAGGGCGCCCTAACCAGTGCTCCCAAAACTAAATTGAGATCCCATGGAGGCACCAAAACTCTACAAGAGGGACGCAACCTGGTGACTGCCTTCAGGAACCGCAGAACATCCGCATGCACGCCGAGCGCCACTCCCTGAACCTTGCCTCTATAGCAAGACAGTGCCGCCAACTGAACTCTCAAGGAATTGGCCGCCAGGCCCTTATCAAAACCCTCTTGAAGGAAACTTAAGACTATCAGCATGCACACCTTCACCGCATGCACTTGTCTCCTCGAGCACCAGTCCTCAAATATATGCCATATACGAACATAGGCCAAAGACGTAGACGTCTTCCTTGCTTTAAGCAGGGAAGCGATAACTGTTCCAGAATAACCTTTTCTTATTAGTCTCGCCCTTTCAATGGCCAGATCGTAAGCGAGAACTGATCCACCTGAGGCATCCGCAGAGGCCCTTGAAGCAACAGACCCTCCGAGACCGGAAGCCTCCACGGCTCCCCATCGAGAAGATGTATGAGATTGGCATACCACGGACGCCTCGGCCAGTCCGGAGCCACTAGCAACACTCTCCCCGGATGAGTTTATATACGTTGAACCACCCGACCTATCATCGCCCACGGTGGGAATACGTAGAGAAGACCTGACACTGGCGAACTCTGCATTAGAGCGTCAATCCCTTCAGACATCCTTTCTCGGCGTCTGCTGAAGAACCGACTTACTTTCACGGACCAGAAAGTTGCCATGAGATCCATGATCGGCGGATCCCATCGATGAATCAGTTGCGCAAACACCTCCGGATGTAATTCCCATTCTCCGGCATCTACTTGAACTCTGCTAAGGAAATCCACCGTCACATTGTCCTTCCCCGCAATGTGCGCTGCTAAAATCGCAGGCAGTCGTTGTTCTACCCAAGCAAACAGCGCCTCTGCCTCTTCTTCCATGGCTGTACTCCCTGTACCGCCTTGCCGATTGATGTAAGCTGCTTTAGCGGAATTGTCCGATAGAACTCGCACCGCACGACCCTGCACCGTCACTTCGAATGCATGCAGGGCTAACCGCACCGCTCGGAGCTCCAACCTGTTGATCGACCACGCGGTCTCCTGACCTGACCAAAGACCTTGCGCGAAGAGCTCTCTGCAATGAGCTCACCATCCCGCGAGACTCGCGTCTGTCAACAATGGCAGCCACTCCGGTTGTTCCAGAGGCATCCTGGCCGAGAGAGAACCCAGACATAGCCACCATTCCAGCGCCTGCCTGACCACGAGAGGACAGGGTAGATGTCTGCGCAATGAGTTGGACTGATGAGACCACTGGCGATGTAACGCCCGTTGCAGCGGCCACATATGAAACCTGGCCCAAGGCACTGCTTCCAAGGTCGCCGCCATTGTTCCCAGCACCCTGAGGTAACTCCATGCCGAAGGTGCCGGAGTTGCCATGAACTGGCGCACCACTTGCCGAAGAATTTGGATTCGTCGATTCGGGAGGAACACAGCTCCCCGCTGAGTGTCGAACCACACACCCAGATACTCGAGACTCTGGGACGGGCTCAGGTGGCTTTTTGCCGTATTGACCACCCAGCTGAGCCCCTCCAAGAACTTCACCACTTTCTCCTTAACTCTTATGCTTTCGTTCCTGGACTTTGCCCGAATCAACCAGTCGTTGAGACAGGGATGTACCAGAATTCCCTCCTTTTGCAATGCTGCGGCTACCACCACCATGATCTTGGTGAAGGTCCACGGCGCCATTGCTAGACCAAAGTGCAACGCCTGAAACTGATAGTGTCCCCACGGCAGAGCGAAGCGCAGAAATTTTGATACCCCGCTCTGATCGGGATATGTAAATATGCTTCTGTAAGGTCGAGGGACGTCAAGTACTCCCCCTGACGCACCGCTACAATGACGGACCGCAACGTTTCCATCTGGAAATGCGGTACTTGGAGACACCGATTTACTCCTTTCAGGTCTAATATTGGGTGAAGAGCCCCGTCCTTCTTTGGGACCACGAAATAAATTGAGTATCAACCCCTGTCGTAATCTTCCCTGGGTACCGGAACAACTGCCCCAATTTGCAAGAGCTGATTCAAGGTGCTGTGAACCGCCAGAACTTTTTGCTGACCTTTGCAGGGAGACATCATGAACGACTCGCTAACTGGTCTTGCGAACTCCAGAGCATAGCCGTCACGGATTATTTCCAAGACCCACTGGTTGGACGTTATTTGGGCCCAGGCAGGAAGAAAATTCCGAAGTCACCCGCCTATCAGATCACTTCCCACCGGAGCCCCCCTCTCTTCATTGTGACTTTCGAGCGGTTGCTGTGGATGCTGCAGCGAAACCTCTACCTGCTCCGCGAAACCCATGAAACCCCTGGGTTCTAGAAGCAAATCTCCCTCTTTGAAAACCACCCAAGCGGGAATTCTGAAACCTTCTACAATCTATGAAGGTGCCTCTAAAGGCCGGCGAAGACTTCCCCTGCTTAGGCTTTTTCTCCGGAAGTCTACCCCCCTTAGACTCCCCTAAATCCTTAACCAGCTTATCGAGATCCTCACCGAATAACAGCTGTCCTTTGAACGGAGGTTTACTGAGACGGGCCTTAGAAGAACCGTCCGCTGCCCAATTTCTCAACCACAAGGACCTACGGGCGGCTACCAATGACGCCATGCTATTAGCTAGAGCCCGGATCAAATCATAATGCACATCTGCCAAATAAGCTGATCCTGTCTCCAGATGATCTAGCTCTTGTAAGCCCTCCGGCTCCAGCTGGGCCGACTGTCGCAACCCCTGCGACCAATGAAGACCCCTCTCGCCACCCAAGTCCCACATATGGAAGCTTGCAATGACAAGCCATTGGCTTCAAAGGACTGCTTCAGCAACCCATCCACCTTTCTATCCTGAGCATCTTTCAAGGCTGAACTACCTTCCACTGGAATAGTGGTCTTCTTGGTTACCGCCAACAATGCCGCATCAATCCGCAGAGAACGAAATCTTTCCTTGTCCTTATCTGCCAGAGGATACAACCTATTCATAATCTGAGCTCCTCTGAGCCCTGCTTCCGGCTCTACCACCTTGTGGACGGGAAACACAATCTGAGCTTGCCGCACCGCCTGAATGATCGGGTCTTCCCAGTATCTTCCTCCTCCGGCAGTTCCGTGGCCAGCTTTAGTGTCTGAAGGGATTCTGTGATAAGAAGCGTCAACTCATCTTTTCGGAAGATCCGAATAATTTTCGCCTGATCCTCCAGCTCTGGAATCTCTCCTTCTTCCAACTCCTCCAATCTGGCCTCCAGGTCCACTTCAGTTTCGCCTTCTTCCTGCCACTCCAACTCCGAGGGCGAGCGATCCCGTGGCCCGCTTGGGTGGCCTAGCAAAACCGCTACCTGCATGTGCCAGACCCGGCTGCTGCAGCTTCGCAGGCAAGGGCAAGGGCTCCGGCAGCTTCCTTTGCCTCCGTAAACAAAAGGCCTGATGCATAATTAACACGAAGTCCGGGCAAAAATCTCCAAGCTGAGATCCCGAGTCTGAAGCTGGAGGAAGCCCTGAAGACCCCACCTGGGCCTCTGGACCGTCCGCCGGCGAATTGGCCAGCAGGACATCTCCTTCTGGTACAGCGGACACTCCCTGTAGGTCCTGTCCCAATTTAATTTCCAGCTGCTGCTCTACGCTGGCAGACGCCACCGTACACCCTCGGCAGATCCCAGAATCCACGATAGCGCCCCTACGGGCACCGCAGACAACGCAAAGCGGACGGGACGCCATCTCTCACTGCTCTGGCAACAAAGCCCAACGGTATGACCCAAAATGAGGAAATTTGTCCCAAAACACCAACAAAAAACTTTTTTTTTTTTAAATATAAAGATCAGCAAGGTCCTTCCCCCAGCCAAGGGATTAGCTCAAAAATCCCAAGTTCCCAGTACTGGGGAAGTCACTCCAGGGATCCACCATATGCTGCTATTATACCTCATAGGAAATATTACTACCCCGCCCAAAGAACTACAATAATCACCTATCAAGCCCCAAAACTAACGAAAAGTGACCACGGGAGAGAGACAAAACAAAAAAACAGGTTAAAACTGCTACCCCGTGCGCCACGCGGCCACCGCTGAGTAAGAAAAAGGGCGCCAAAATCGCAGCGAGGACTCGCACGCCTGCAGCCTTCTGGGCCCCAACAGTACTGGTGAACTGCCAGAGCGTTCTTGCTGCCGTGGTGCTCTAATCTGCGCGACTGCGCTCAGCTGAATTGCGGGCGAGCCGCCGCGGACAAGCTCCCCGCCGGTTAATCAGCATGAGCTTGCAGGATCACGGCTGTCCCGGAGCACCAGATGCAACTGCTGCCCCTCTGCCACAGGGCTATCTCCTGTATGCCCCAGGGAGAGAGATCTGAACCAGGTAAGTCCTCCACAAATCTCCCTCTTTGGAGCAGACACACACAGAGAGGTGAAGCAGGACCCGGCACAAACAAGAGAAGGCACAATAAAACAGTCTCTTTTTTTTTTTTAAAGCTACAGACCCCCCCAAATTAAGAAACATAAAAGGAGTCCCCAAAACCAAACCAAAACCTTTCCTATTCTACACTAATAGCTCCTTATGAGTTCCTCTAGTGAGCTCAGCACAAAGGCTCACTACGTCCTCCTGCTGCATGGAGACTGGACACACTGGGGCTAATGGGAGATGCCAGCAGACTACATCCAGTGATGTCACTTTTTTGACATCCCAGTCTCCAAGCTGCAGGAGGAGGTGCACAACCCAGAAGTGTGGACTAAATTGGAGGAACGATAAGGAACAGCATCAGGCTTAGTAGGATTGTGTTTCAGCCTATTAGAGGGCAGACAGATGGCCCAGCAATCCTGTCCAATTTGACAGAAACAGAAGAGACTAAGGTAGGGGCATGAAAATCTAAGGTTGCAACCTTTTATATCGTCAGCATACATAAAAAATATGAAGCAGAGCAACTGAAGAAAAAAGCCAACTATTTATTTTATTTATTTAACCAGTTTTGTATACCACCTTATCCTTCAAAGTGGTTTACAAGACCACGAAGGCTTACATACTGAGGGTATGGGAAAACAAAAATGATACATTACAATATAAATATAAAACAAAACAGTATGTTATAATACTATATCATAGTGAAATTAGATATACATAATGGTTAATTTAAGTTATTTCACCAAATGATTCTATAAATAAATAAGTCTTTAAAGATTTGCGAAAGTCCTTAATGTCTTCCTGCGTTCTTAAGTCTTCAGGAATAGAATTCCATAACTCTGGTGCCATAAAGGAAAACGCTCTTTTAGAAGTCATTTGTTTTGATTTGTTGAAGTTCAAAGGAGTATTAAGTTTATTGATATTCTGAGATTGTCTTGGTCTTATGCTCTTGTCTTTTGAAATTATAGATTGTAGAATATCCGCTGAGGATTGGTGAAAATTTTTGAAAATAGTCATTAGGTTTTTATATTTTGCTCTTGCAATAACCGGAAGGAAATGTAACTGTTTGAGGACAGGAGTTATGTGTTCAAATTTTGTAGAGCCAGTTATAATACGCGCAGTGGTGTTCTGAACTAATTGGAGAGGATCGATAGAGTGTTTAGGAAGACCTTGATACAAGATGTTTCCAAAATCAAGTAGAGGTGTTATGACTGCCTGACATACCGTGCGAAAGTGATTTGTATTTAGCATTGGTTTTAGTCGTCTTATAATCTTTAAACGATGGTATGCTTTTGATACAATTTTGTTTATATGAGATTTTAAATTTAAATATTTATCTAATGTTACACCTAAATATCTTACTTCATCTTTAATTTTTACTTCTCTATTTAATAAATTAATTTCAATTGGTAGTTTTAAGGACTGCCATTTAGATATGAGCATTGTTTCTGTTTTATTTTTTAAGTTGTTGTTATTAAGCCAATCATTCATATCAGCCAAACAGTTATTAATCTTTGTTGTATCAAAGGTATTTTGGTCAATTATAGTATAAACCATAATGTCATCAGCGTATAAATGATAATTAATTCCATGAAGATTAATAATTTGATATATGGGTTGAATATAAACATTAAAGAGAATAGATGATAAAGCTGAACCTTGAGGTATGCCTTGTCCAATCGAAAATTGAGAGGATTTTTTGTCCCCATATTTTACTAACTGTGTACGACTGGTTAGATAAGAGGCAAACCATTTTAAGGTAAAATTAGACTTACCTGCTAATTGTTGTTCCTGGAGTGGGACCAGTCTAGTCCCGAGACCTCTGGGTTCCCCATCTAATCTAGCAGCTTGGAGACTGAGAAACTCCTCCTTTTTTGTGACATCCACAGTATATCTCTCCGGTGTCTGCCCCCTGTCACCAGTAACCTATTGACAAAGCAGACTCAGCGGAGAAACAAGTAAGAAACTATACAGTTAACTCAAACCAAACAGAACTAGCCCCATTCCCAAACTTAGAGAGAGAGGGGGACCAAAACCCCTCCCCCTGATAAAATGTGACTGGAAACCTTGAACAGGCCACTCCCTCACCCTCCAAAGAGGATAGGAAGCCCCAGAGAGAAGACACCAAACGTGTCCCTTAGTAGTCAGGTGGGTCTTCACCTTTTTTTTTTTTTTGTAATATAAGAAGCAAAACTTGTCTTACCTGTGAGACCCGACCATATCTCTGCGTGTATCAGTTTGCCATCGAAACCTGAGAGGGGTACGGGACTAGACTGGTTCCACTCCAGGAACAACAATTAGCAGGTAAGTCTAATTTTACCTTCCTGATCGTGTCCCCAGTCTAGTCCCGAGACCTCTGGGTCCGTACCAGAGCAGTGAAAAAATTCAAACACGGGAGGGACCTGGCAAACCAGCCTGAAGAACTGCTGCCCCAAATGAGGCCTCCTCCTGCATGTGTACATCCAGACGACAGTGCCTAACAAAAGAATTCAATGAGGACCACGTCGCCGCCTTACAAATCTCTACCAGCGACACCAGGAGGCCGCCTGTGCCCTAGTGGAGTGTGCCCTCAGACCTTCCGGCACCACCCTACCTTTCAGGACATAAGCCGATGCAATGGCTTCTTTGATCCAATGCGCAATGGACGCCTTCGACGCCACCTCTCCTTTTCTATGTCCTGCGAAGAGGACAAAAAGTCTGTCCGACCTTCGAAAACTCTCCGCCCGCCGAAGATACTTCTTCAATGCCCGCCGGACATCCAGCAAATGCAACTGTTTGGACGCGGGGCCCTTGTCGCTGACGGCAAACACTGGCAAGGAAATCTCCTGATTAAGATGGAATGCCGATAACACCTTCGGGAGAAAGGTTGGTACCGGCCTCAAGACGACCTTAGACGCCAAGAGAGACAGGTAGGGCTCCCGACAGGAAAGAGCCTGCAGCTCAGACACCCGCCGGGCCGAGCAGACCGCGACTAAGAACACGACCTTCAGCGTAAGATCCTTAAGGGACATGCGCGCCAAAGGCTAAAAAGGCTCGCGTTCTAACGCGTCTAAGACGAACGGTAGATGCCATTTAGGAACTATCTGCCTGACCGGAGGTCTCGCGAGTGCCACCGCCCGGAGGAACCGCTTCACATCCCGCTGAGCCCCGAGCGACTGGCCTGCAATTTTCCCCCTATAACAAGACAAGGCAGCCACCTGAACTCGTAACGCCGCCGCCGCCGCTAGGCCCTTGTCGAAACCATCTTGCAGAAACTCCAAAATCTGCGGAAGAGAAGCCTTTAACGCCTCGCCCTTTCGTTCCGTGCACCACTCTTCGAAGACTCGCCATATCCAGACATAAGCCAGCGAAGTGGACCTTTTTCTAGACTTCAATAATGTCGCAATAACTGCTCTCGAGTATCCCTGGGACTTCAACCTAGCCCTTTCAATAGCCAGGCCGTAAGCGAGAACCGATCCACATGCGGCATGACGAGAGGGCCCTGAGACAACAGATCCCTCCGACAGGGAAGACGCCATGGTTTTGTCACTAACAACCTTACCAGGTCCCCGTACCAGGGGCGACGCGGCCAATCCGGCGCTATCAGGATCACTTGACCCCTGAACTTCTCTACTCTTTGCAGGACCCTTCCTACTAGGGCCCACGGAGGAAAGACATACAGCAGCTGCCCCTCTGGCCAGACCTGCATGAGGGCATCCAAATCCTTGGACATCCTTCTCTGCGCCTGCTGAAGAAACGACTGGCCTTCGCGGAGGCAAACGTCACCATAAGATCCATGACTGGCGAACCCCACCTGTGAACAATCATCTCGAAGACCTCCGGGTTTAGAACCCACTCCCCTGGATCCACTCGCACCCGGCTGAGGAAATCGGCTTCCACATTGTCTACCCATGCTACATGTGCTGCCGACAGGTCTAAGATATTTGTCTCTGCCCAGGCGCACAGCACCTCGGCCTCTGCCTCTAACGTCGCACTGCTGGTGCCTCCTTGCTTGTTGATGTACGCCACCGCTGTCGCGTTGTCGGATAACACCCGGACCGCCCTTCCTGCGAGTAACGGTCGGAACTCCAGCATTGCCAGGTACACCGCTCTTAGCTCCAGACGGCTGATCGCCCACGTCTGCTCCTGAGCATTCCAACGCCCCTGCGCAAAATTTCCCTGACAATGAGCCCCCCAGCCTAGCAAGCTGGCGTCTGTCATCACTGCTACCCAGGCCGGGGCCTCCAAGTCTTTCCCGCGCTCCAGCATCTCGGGAAGTAACCACCAGAGCAGAGCCTGACGCGTCTCCTCCGGACATATCAGCCTCCACGATAAGGGATCCAGCTGATGTGAACACCGGCGGAGCAAGGACCTTTGCAAGGGTCTCATGTGGGCCCTCGCCCACGGCACCGTCTCTATTGTCGCCGCCATGGTGCCCAACAGCAGGTCCTTCCTTATCGGTAGACTCCATTAGCAGCCAGATTAAGTCTGCATACCAAGGCCTCCTTGGCCAGTCTGGCGCCACCAGAACTGAGCCCCCTGTGTCTCTCTATGCGTTGCAACACTCGCCCTATCAGTACCCACGGTGGGAAAATGTATAGAAGCTGCTCCTCCGGCCACCTTTGTATCAGGGCATCCAACCCTTCTGACATCCTTTCTCGTCGTCTGCTACGTCGCCATGAGGTCCATCACCGGAGCTCCCCAGAGTTGCACCAGCAAATCGAACACCTCCTGATTGAGTACCCACTCTCCTGGGTCCACCTTTACGCGACTCAAAAAATCGGCGGTCACATTGTCCACTCCCACCACATGTGCTGCCGATAAAGCTTCCAGATGCGACTCGGCCCACCGGAGTAACTCGTCCGCTTCCTCCTCGAGGGCCATGCTGCTTGTGCCGCCTTGCCAATTGATGTAAGCCACCGCCGTGGCGTTGTCCAACACCCGGGCAGCATTCCCCCCCCAGCCACCGCTGAAGGGCCCTCAGAGCAAGAGTGACCACTCTCAACTCCAACGTGTTGATTGACCACGTCCTCTCCTGTTCTGTCCACTGGCCCTGCGCATAATGCCCCTCGAAGTGTGCCCCCCAGCCGAACAGGCTTGCATTGGTCGTTAATGCCTTCCAGACTGGAGACTCTAGAGGCATCCCCTTTTCCAGACACCCCGGAGCCAACCACCACTGCAGAGACTGCCTTGCCTCCGGCAGACAGACCAGTCTCTTGGACAACTGATCGGACTGATGTGACCATCTCCTGAGCAGAGACCTCTGCAACGGTCTCATGTGAGCTCTGGCCCACTGCACCACCTCTAGCGTGGCTGCCATCGTCCCCAATACCTGCAAGTACTGCCATGCCGAGGGATCCCTCTTGCTCAGGAAGGTGCGAACTAGGCGCCTTAATTTGTCGATTCTTAGCTGCGGCAGGTACACCCTGCCCTTGTTTGTGTCAAACCGAGCCCCCAGAAATTCCAAGTCCTGCGATGACTGCAATTTGCTCTTTGCTAGGTTCACCACCCAACCCAGCAATTGCAAAAACTGAACCACTCGCCTGGTTGCCACTACGCTCTCTTCTTCCAACTTCACTCTGATCAGCCAGTCATCCAGATAAGGATGCACCAATACTCCTTCCTTTCGCAACGCTGCCGCTACCACTACCATGACCTTGGTGAATGTCCTTGGAGCGGTCGCTAACCCAAACGGCATTGCCTGGTACTGAAAATGCCCCATGGGCACCGCGAAACGAAGAAACCTTTGATGCTCTGCTCTGATCGGTATGTGTAGATACACATCCGAAAGATCTAGCGCCGTGAGATACTCTCCTTGCCGAACTGCCATTATCACTGACTGCAATGTTTCCATACGAAAATGTGACACCCTGAAGCAGCTGTTTACTCTTTTGAGGTCCAGAATAGGACTCAAGGTGCCCTCCTTTTTTGGCACTATGAAATATATGGAGTATCGACCGCAGCCATACTGATCATCCGGTACCGGCACCACTGCTCTTAGCGCTAGTAGCCTCTCCAAGGTCTCCTGCACCTCTGCCCGCTTTGCTCGAGTCCTGCAGGGAGACTGTACAAACGCACATCCCACTGGACATTGAAACTCGAGCACATAACTTCTTTGCATGATTTCCAACACCCACTGGTCTGAGGTAATTTGGGCCCACGCTGGAAAGAACTCCCTTAAACGACCTCCCACAAAAACGATTCCAGCCTGGACCCCCCTCGCATCATTGCGGTTTCTTAAGGCTTGGTGAGGAGGAGGCGGTCCCAAAACCTCTGCCTGCTCCCCTAAAGCCCCGAGGCTCTGTACTGAAAACGTCCGCTCTGAAACTGACCAAACCTTGATTGTCAAAAACGCCGAAACTCTTGCTGCTGACTTCTCGAAGGCGTCCCTGGATGCCCTAGTTTCTGCTTATTTTCCGGCAACCTGCCCCCCTTGGACTCTACTAAATCCTTCACCAACTTCTCCAGATCTTCCCCAAAGAGAATTTTACCTCTAAAGGGGAGCTTCCCTAGTCGGGCTTTAGACGCCGCATCTGCCGCCCAATTTCACAGCCACAAGGACCTCCTAGCGGCCACAACCAACGCCATACTCTTTGCTAATCCTCTTATAAGATCATACTGACTATCCGCCAAATATGCGGCTCCTAATCCCAACCGAGCCGCTTCCTCGGCTGCCTGCAAAACCTTCAGCCTTTGGGCCCATCTTAGGCACGCCCTTGCCACCCAAGCCCCACAAATCGAAGCTTGCATGGAAAGCGTAGTTACTCACCTGTAACAGGTGTTCTCCAGGAGCAGCAGGAATCAGTCCTCACTTATGGGTGACGTCGGCACCGACGGAGCCCTCGCGGAGCAATTTTCCCCAGCTTTCAAAGAAAGCCTTTGGGAATTGCAGCGCGCATGCGCGGTCGTCTTCCCGCCCGAGGGTGCCATCTTAGCCAGTCAGATGACATAGCTAAAAAAGACAGCATAAAAATTTGCAAAAAGAACATAAGCAGACGATTGCAACTCCAAGGGGAGGAGGGAGGGTAGTGAGGACTGATTCCTGCTGCTCCTGGAGAACACCAGTTACAGGTGAGTAACTACGCTTTCTCCAGGACCAAGCAGGAAGTCAGTCCTCACTTATGGGACTCCCAAGCTCAAGGCTACCGGAGACCCTAAGCACAAAAATGAGCTCCCTCTAGCTCAGCAGCACAGAAGGATAGAATCTTCGCTGAATTATCACCCACCGGTAGCCCACATCCGGGATGGAGGGTAGGAGTTGCTCAGACCTCAAAGAGATTACGGAGGACTGCCTGTCCGAAAGCACTGTCCCTGCGGGACTCCCTCTCGAGACAGTAATGGACCGCAAAAGTCTGGCTCGAAGACCAAGTAGCGGCCCGGCAGATGTCTGCCAGCGGAACAGAGCGGAGGTAAGCCACTGACGTAGCCTTTGCCCGAACGCAATGAGCCGTGACTCAACTTTCCAAGGAGAGTCCGGCTGCCCCATAAGCCCAAGAGATACAGTCCGCAACCCAGATGGACAGAGTACGCTTGGAGACCGGGAGCCACAATTTATTGGGGTCAAAAGACACAAAAAGCTGAGCAGCTTTACGGTGCTCCCGCGTACGGTCAAGGTAGAAGTTCAAAGCCCTTCTACAGTCCAGGGTATGGAGGACCGTTTCAGCTCGGCTGGAGTGTGGTCTGGGAAAGAAGGTTGGAAGTACCACCTCCTGATTGATGTGGAAAGGGGAGACCACTTTTGGAAGAAATTTTGGGTGAGTCCGTAGGACTACCCTATTTTTGTAGAACCGAGTGTAAGGGGGATCAGACACGAGGGCCTGCAATTCACTTACGCGTCTAGCGGAAGTGAGGGCTATCAAGAACAGTGTTTTCCAAGACAGAAAACGGAGAGAACAGGTAGCCATAGGTTCAAAAGGCGGACAGGTGATCCGCTGCAAAACCACATTCAGGTCCCAGTCAGGTGCTGGCGGGCGCAGAGGTGGTTTAAGTAGAAGGAGACCTCGGAGAAACCTCGCTACGAGAGGGTCGCTGGAGAGAGGTCTACCGTCCACCGGCACATGATGTGCCGAAAGAGCACTGAGGTGAACTTTGACGGAGTTGGACTTAAGTCCCAGATTAGAGAGGTGTAGCAAGTATTGCAAGATCACCGACACCGGGCAGGAGAAGGGATCCTGAGACTGCTGGGTACACCAGACGGCAAAGCGACGCCATTTAAGGGCGTAGCATTTGCGGGTAGAAGGCCGTCGCGAAGCCAAGACGACCTCCTCCACCTCTGCCGGCAGAAGAAGGGGAGCAAGGACTACCCTCTCAGCAGCCAGGCCATGAGGTTGAGAGACCTGAGGTTGGGGTGTAGGAGAGACCCCTGATCCTGAGTGAGGAGATCCGGTTGCACCCCCAGAGGGAATGGATCCTCCACCGCTAATTGCAGTAGAAGCGGAAACCACGGCTGTCTGGGCCAGCGAGGGGCCACCAGGATCATGAAGGCTTTGTCTCGGAGAGCCTTGAAAAGAGTCCGAGAGACTAGCGGGATGGGAGGGAAAGCGTACAGAAGGCTCCCCGACCATGAGATTAGAAAAGCGTCCGCCGCCACCCGAAGGGGGTGTGGCTGACGAGAGCAGAAGCGAGGAAGCTGCCGGTTGTGAGGACTGGCAAAGAGATCCAGCGTGGGGAGGCCCCACTTTAGGAAGAGCTTCTGGACTACCAAGGGATCCAGACGCCACTCGTGCGGCTGGAGGATCCTGCTGAGTTTGTCCGCCAGGCAATTCTCTTGGCCCGGGAGATAAACCGCCTTGAGGAGAATGCCGCGACTGACGGCCCAAGAGCAGAGCTTCTGTGCCTCCCTGCAAAGGAGGAAGGAGCCTGTGCCCCCCTGCTTGTTCACGTAGAACATGGCAACTTGATTGTCCGTCTGGACAAGGACGGACTGGTGGGAAGTCAGGTGGGAGAACGCCTTGAGAGCCAGGCGGATCGCCCTGAGCTCCAGGAAGTTGATCTGCTGAGCAGACTCCCACGTGGTCCAGAGGCCCTGAGTACGAGCCCCTTGGCAATGTGCTCCCCAGCCCAGGAGGGACGCATCCGTGGTCAGCACCCGGGTCGGCTGAGGTGGCTGGAAAGGCATTCCGAATATCAGGTTCGGCTGCCGAAGCCACCACCGGAGAGACGAGATCAGCGGTTCGGAGACGCGCACTAGGTCCGCTAGGCCGCCTGTGGCTTGCCGCCACTGCTGGCGGAGACACCATTGAGCAGGCCGCATATTCAGGCGGGCATTGGGGGTCACATGGACGGTGGAAGCCATATGGCCGAGCAGTCTCAGGAAGCGCCTGGCGGAAACCAGGGGCTGGCTGCGAAAGCGGTCGGCTAGGTCCATGAGCCGTCGAGCCCTGTCGAGCGGTAGGTATGCTCGCGCCTGAGGAGTGTGCAGCCTTGCGCCGATGAACTCGAGATCCTGTGAGGGGAGCAAAGTGGACTTTGCGAAGTTTATAACAAAGCCCAAGTGTTGCAGAAGAGTCACCGTGCGGCGCGTGGCGTTGGTGACCTCTCGAGCGGACGCTGCTCTGATGAGCCAGTCGTCGAGGTACGGAAAGACATAGAGGCCGTGAAGCCGGAGATGGGCCGCCACCACCGCGAGACATTTTGTGAAGACTCGTGGCGCGGAGGACAGGCCAAAGGGCAGTACTCTGTACTGGTAATGATTTCCTGCCACCACAAACCTTAGGTATTGGCGGTGGCTTGGGTGGATGAGGATGTGCGTGTAGGCATCCTTTAGATCCAAGGAGCATAGCCAATCTCCCTGCTGGAGGTAGGGCAGAAGGATTCCAAGGGTAAGCATTTTGAACTTCTCCCGCACAAGGAACTTGTTGAGGTTGCGCAAGTCCAGGATGGGTCTGAGGCCCCCTGTTCTCTTTGGTATTAGAAAATACCTGGAATAAAAGCCTTGACCTCTCAGGTGGTGTGGCACCGGTTCCACCGCCTGTTCCTGTAGAAGACCTGCTAACTCCTGAAGGAGTAATTCCCTGTGCAGAGGGGGTCGTGGAGGTTCTCCCGGAAAATAGGAGGGAGGGACCTGGTGGAAGTGGAGAAGATAGCCTTCCCGCACGACTTGAAGCACCCAGGCATCTGTGGTGATGCTGGACCACCTGTGGGCGAAGTGAACCAGCCGGCCTCCGGTGCTGGGAGGAACCAGCGGGGGGGGAGAGGCTATGCATTGTGAGTCAAAAACCCCCACCCTGCTAAGCAGGGGCTGGTGGTGCAGGCTTGGGGGCTTGCTGCCTACGGGACCCGTTACCCGTCCCTTGGCCTGCTGGCCCTGTTGGGGAGCTGCAGGGGCCTGATAATGGGGGTATTGTTTGTAGGCAGCCGCCTTCCTCGGGTAAAAGGACTTTTTCCCCGAGCCCTTCTTTTTCTGGGAAGGGGCGGAGGTCTTCCTAGAAAGCCTGGTCCTGGTGAGAGTCTCAGTCTCAATTTGCGCAGCCTTTTCCGCCATGGGCTTGCCAAAGAGGTTTTCGCCTCGGCAGGGGACATCGACCAACTTGTCCTGCACCCAGGGCTCAAGGTCTGATGACTGAAGCCAAGCCTGTCGGCGGGCACCGATGCCGGCTGCGGCCACTCGAGCCGATGCTTCAAAGCCATCATAGGCTGCCCGGGACATGAACTTTGAGCATTCCCGAATGCCAGTGGACAAGGCCAGGAACCTCCGCAAGGGTTCCTCGGACAAACCAGCGGAGAATCCGGCTAGTTCTTTAGCCAGATCCCAGAGATACATGCAGCTGGTAAGTCTGGACACGACATGCGAGCATAGAGCCCTGGAAACACTTCTTACCAAGGCCATCCAGGTTACGGGCCTCCCGAGGAGTGCATCTTCTGGCTCTTAAGACGATGCATGGCCGATTCCACTACCATGGAATGGTGTGGTAGCTGTGCCTTTTGAAAGCCAGGGCTCTTGCGGACTCGATAGATGGAATCGACCCGCTTGCTCAGGACCGGCGAGGAGGCCGGACTCTCCCACATGCGGAAGAGTAGTCGTTCCAGCATAGGAGGAACCGGTACAGTAAAGTGTTCCCTCGCGGGAGAGTCATACTGGAGGGCGTCGAGCTCTTCGGCTCGAGGCTCCTCCTCGGGATCCGCAGGGAAGGCCAAAGCCTTGGCCATATCCCTAACGAAGTCTGAGAACCGGGCATCCTCCGGTGGGGACTGCTTCCGTGGCTCGGACTCCGGTGAGTCCGAGGGGACACACCGAGTCCGGAAAGAATCAGGCGACTCTTCCTCCTCAGACTCCCAGACCGACTCCGACGAGGACTCGGTGGGGTCGGCCCGGGCAGGGCGCGGCGTCTGCCGCCCCGACGCCGAGGGAGTCGGCGTCGGCGACCTCGGTCCCGAACGGGAGGCCGAGGGTGACCTCGACCGAGGATCAACTCGAGTTCTCATCGACTCGAGGATCGGCTCGGTCTCCGGGGTCGACTTGGACGTCGACGTCCCGGCGGTCGGGGCAGCGACGCCAGCGAGCAGTGCCCTCTGCTGGTCCATGAAGGCAGACAGTCTGCTCTCCAAGGCCGTCAACCTGAGTCCGAGCTCAGGTGACCCAGCAGTCCCCGACTCGGGCCCCGACGGCGTCGGGCCCGACGTCGGCTGTCGCGGAGGTGAGTCCAGAAGGACCACAGGACTTACCCGAGCAGGCGTCTCCGACTCCAGGCGAGGTCGCTTCGTGAGGTGTTCCTTCTCCAAGGACCCGGGGCGGCTGTCGGGGCTATGCGACCTGGCCCTCGCGGAACCAGGAGCGTCCACCGACGCCGCCCTCGCGGGCTTCACCTTCCGACGATGGTCCCCGGAGGGAGAACCCCGGTCGGAGGAACTCCGGCGACGGTCCGAGCTGGAGCCTTTTGACGCGGAGGCCTCCGACGAGGTCCGGGTACGGCTGGGGTCAGCGAAGATTCGATCACGCTGATGCCGCCGACTTCTCAACGCTTTTGAGGACATTTTGCCGCAGGGCCCACAGATCAGTTCCTCATGATCCGGGCCCAGGCAGCGGAGGCAAAAGTCGTGTGTGTCAGTTAGTGACATATTTCGGTCACACTGACCACACCGCTTAAACCCACTGGCAGCCATCGGGGGAAAAAGGGCCCCTGCGAGGTCAAAGGACCGGGCTGCCAGGGAAAACTCGAAAACGAAAGCTGACAAAGTCAGAAAAACCGAAAAAAAGTAAGAGGACTCGTGACCGGCGTCGCGAGTCCGGGCGGGAAAAAGATCGGCGTCGAACCGAAGGAAATAAGAATAAAATAATGAAGAAAATCGACTTTTTCGCGGGGACAAGACGGGGACGTCTGTAGGGCTCCGCGGAAAAAAGAAGACTGGCTAAGATGGCACCCTCGGGCGGGAGGACGACCGCGCATGCGCGCTGCAATTCCCAAAGGCTTTCTTTGAAAGCTGGGGAAAATTGCTCCGCGAGGGCTCCGTCGGCGCCGACGTCACCCATAAGTGAGGACTGACTTCCTGCTTGGTCCTGGAGAAAGAGCATTCACCTCAAATACCTGCCTCAACAGCGAGTCTAACTTCCTATCCTTGGTATCCTTAAGAGCTGCACTACCCTCTATCGGAATGGTAGTCTTCTTAGTCACTGACGACACGGCTGCATCCACTCTCGGAACTTTAAATAGATCCTTATCCGCCTCTTGCAACGGGTACAGCTGGTTCAACACCCTGGAACCCTTGAGGCTAGCCTCAGGCATATCCCATTCTTCCTGAATCATTTCCTTAAAAACTTTATGAATCGGAAACGCCATTTGAGACTTCTGTACCGCCTGCAATAATGGATCCTCCAACGAAGCATCCACCCCCTGCTCCGCGGTCGGCATATTCAATGCTTTCATAGTTTCCGCAATGAGCACAGCCAGCTCCTCTCTCCTGAATACCCTGACAATCCTTGACCGGTCTTCAGGTTCGGCCAACTCTCTTTCTTCCAAATCCAGGTCCCCGTCCGAGTCCTCCAAGACCTCCGACTGCTCCTCTAGGACCCCGTCCAGGTCTGCTCTGTCCTCCAACAACCTGGCCCTTTTAACTGGGACGCCACCCGACCCCTTGTCCAGCGGCGCCCCCTTTCTTTTGGCCTCCATGGCATTCTCCTCCACTCCACCGGCTATATCACAGCCAGCCCTGCCAAGGGTCTGCTGTAGCAGCTCTAAAAACTGCTGCAAAAAAATGGCCCCTAGACCTCCCTGCATGGAAACCTGGGCCAACGGGACCACTGGCACCGACGACGGACCTGGCATCGGCTCTTGCGGTAACGCCGGAGGGTCCAGGGAGTACTCCACCCCCAAAACCTCTTTACCCCTTCTGCCTCACTCCGCACTTCCATACCTGATAGCGCAGCCTCGTGTGCACACCCCTGCCTCCGAAATGGTCCCTGTCCGGACCCCACACAATAGGCAGCGAGGCCTAGAAGGCATCAAGAGCTATGTGCCCGTTTCAGCTTTCTTTTTTTTTTCTTCAATTACCACACCAAACAGTACCAATAACTCACACTGCCATCAGCTACACTCAAGCCCCAGTTCTTCCCCGCGTACCAATCTGCCCAGTCACTGAAACATGAAAACGGCACAGCTCCCTGCTCCCGCGCCCAAAACCACGCAGTCCTAAAATGGCCGCCGGGATACTCGCGCTCCTGGCCCTTAAACAGGTTGCCTTCCACTGCTCTTCGCTCCGCTTACCTCCTGGACCCCGACAGAGCCCCTTTCAGCCGCCCTGCTTCTGCCTGCTTGTTTGGCGATCGTACGCCAGCACCGCCGGCCTGTCCAGAGCCGAAACACACTTCCATGGCTCTTCTCAGCCCTGCAGACATCGAGTGGCGATCCACAACAGTCCATCACCCACTCTGCTCTGCACCACTCACACCTTTTCAGAGAGGGGGGAGAAGGGGGGTAACACGTTTCCTCAATTGAATTCTAAATTAATTGAAGGCTGCAATCGCCGATTTAAAGGGGCAGTAGCCCCTCACCGTGAGTTAAAACCTTTTCTCTCCTTTCTTTCTTGCCTCTATTTGCCTTACCATATCCAATTCCTTTTTTTTTTTTAAAACCAATCCTACTTAATGATTCCTTCAGTGAGTCCCTGACCCTTAGGCTCTCACCTCCTACCGCTGCTTGGAGACTGAGAACTGGAGCAAGGAGGCGGTCCCTGGATTACTTATACTGGTGTCAGCAAGATTGTGACATGCTCAGTCTCCAAGCTGCGGGAGGACGTACACAACTTCTAAGGTTCGGGACTAGACTGGAGGACGCTAAGGAACCATTATTAAGAAGGGACCCAGGATATCAATGCTTGACTCAGTACAAGCATTGTGGAACCTGTGTCTTTTGGGGAAACTGCTAGGTACGTATGACCTAGATTGGCCACTGTTGGAAACAGGATACTAGGCTTGATGGACCTTGGTCTGACCCAGTATGGCATTCTTATGTTCCTCTGCAATACACAAGAAGAGGCCTCGATAGGCTTATGCCTTTTTCCCTTTTCTTTTTTTAAACTCTCAACTTTAAGCGCAAATAAAAAGAAGGCAATGGAAACCAAGAAAAAAAATCTATCTAAACCTCTCTAAAGTAGCTCCTTATCTGTTCCTTCAGTGAGCTCAGCACCTAGGCTCACCACCTCCTCCAGCTGCTTGGAGACTGAGCACACTGGGAGTTGGTGGGAGGTGCCCGCGGTATTAGTACTGGTGACTTCAGAATCTGACATACTCAGTCTCCAAGCTGCAGGAGGTGCCTACCCAGAGGTGCGGGACTGGACTGGAGGGACGATAAGAAACTGAGATCAAAACCAAAGATATTATAATATCTCTGTGTCATTCCATGGTGAGACCACACCTTCAATATTGTGTGCAATTCTGATTGCCATATCTTAAAAAGGATATAGCAGAATTAGAAAAGAAACGAAACGGAGAAGAGCCACAAAAATGGTAGAGGGGATGGAAGGATACCCCTATGAGGAAAGGCTTAAAAGACTTGGGCTCTTCATCTTGGAAAAGAGATGGCTGAGGAGAGATATGATAGAGGTCTATAAATTAACACATGGAGTGGAACAGGTAAAAGTAGATTGATTGTTTACTCCATCAAAATGTGGTAGGCCCCAGCAATTAACCAGGCCTCTGGTAGGCCTCATGCATAGAAATGTATCTATAACAGTATTGAATTACCAACCCCCACTTGAGACTAGTGCTGGAAAGAAAGATTTGCTTTTAAAAACGGCTTTTGAACATTTCTTCTCTTTCCTCCCCCCCTCCCTTATGCTGCTTGCTCAAGCGTTCCTTGAACTCAAATCGACCTGGCCTTCCTGGGGCCAGGAATGTCTTTGCAATTAAAATGTATTAATTAAAAATGTACTTATGGTGGGCCTCATCTCCGGGCCTGAAGGACAGGCCCCCACCTCACAGAACAGGAAAGATCATATTTGGTAGATCCATCTGCTCTGTGCTGCCCTCCAGGTGACCCTGCTTTGCAGATAACACACTCTAAGCTTTGAACGTCCCTGTACTTTTTGAAGTTTTAGATAGAGAACTTACTATGCAGGTGCAGGAATGTCTTAACGAGGGAAAGGTGGGAATGGGGGCTGGAGTGGAGTAAGAGGGCTAGGCATGGTTACTGATTGGATGCCAATAGAGAATTTACCTTGATCTGATAATGAAAATGTATATGTGAGAATGTATATAAGCAAGCTGCGACCGCACCTCGGGGCTCAGCTTTTTCTTGGACTTGTCTCCGCTGAGTCTGTGCTGCACATTAAAATTGGTTTGTATCCTGCAACTGACTCCTAGTATTATTCATTGAATACAATCAGCCACAACATTTTGGTGCATTGGCCGAATGCCTGGGGGAGATGGTATTCAAGTGAATATACTACAGCTTTTGTCTCCAGGTCTGGCCCGGCTGGAGCCGCGCTCTGCACGACCGCAAGGGAAGACCCAGGCACCACCGGTCCTCTTGCTTCCGGAGGGGATTCCTTCTCGCCTCGACAGATTGCTGGTTCTGGCCGGCCTACACTTCTGAACCTGAGGGGAGTCCAGGATTCAACCCATGACCTGTTACTGGTACTGGATCCGGTGAGTAGAATTTTTCTGCTAATCAGTCAGTCTGTCAGCCAGTCGGGATTCTGGAATAAGCGCTTGAGAGTCTGATCACCTCTCGGGGCGGTCCTAGTAAGTCTCAGAAGTCTTAAAAGTGTAAGCAGAGACTGAAACTACCAACCCCTCAGTCAGTCAGTCAGGTTTTTTGGGAATGTCGGGATTTTATTCTGTTTTGAATGTCTGCTTGTGTGAAAGAGGTCTTGAAAATACAGACCAAGCGAGAGTGGACTCCTGAGTAACGCAGTTCCTGGCCAGGTGACTGCGCCCAGGTCGCAAAAAGGAGGAAGCGTTTGGTGTTTATCTCCCTCTTTGTCTCCAGGGCTGTACGGACCCCTTACCTGCAGCCATACTACCTACCCTTTCTGTTTGTTGTCTTGTACGTCATCTGTTATTATGGGAGGGACGGAGTCCACGTTAACTCCGCTGAAATGTACGATCAAGAATTTTAAAAAGGGATTTTCCGGAGACTATGGCATAAAAATGTCTCCACCCCGATTAGAAATACTCTGTGACAGGGAATGGCCTGTGCTAGTTTCCTCATGGCCCCCTGGTGGTACATTTGATGTTAGCACTGTATCCCTAGTTCACCAGATTGTACGTAAGGAACACCCTGATCAGTTCCCTTACATAGATTCCTGGTTATGTATTTGTGAAAGAGAACCCTCTTGGATAAAACGTTGTTCTGAGGAGCAGTGTAGAATATTTTTAGCAACCACCCAAAGCAGTCAGAAATCTAGAATGTGCCAGAAAACGAAAGTAGTAAAACCCCCCATTTATTCTGCCCCAGAGTCCCCAGAAATCCCGTCCCATCCACCCCAGTTTCTCTATAGACCAGTCCCCTCAGCCCCACTGCCGCAGCAAGAGCTTGACCGGGGGGGGGGGGGTCCTTTCCCTTGGTCCTCCCACCACCTCCGCCACCAGAGGATGCGAACTCCCCCCCCCCCCCCCCCGCTAGGAGCCCCAGTCCAGACCAGGATGATTCGGACGGGCTACTGTCCACTGATGCCAGCGAGAGCAGAGATTCCTTCGCCAGTTCAGGGTCACTCACTGCCACCGCCCGGGACCAGCAATCGGGATCCCAGCAGTCCCAACTACCGTATGACTTTAGAGCCTCAACTACGTCCAAGAAGAGCACTGTCGCCATGCCACTGCGCAGGTCCAGGGCCTACCTACCGTTAACGCTGAGAACCAGGTCGTAGTGGGACTGACCAGTCTTGTTTACGTGTCTTTTTCTACTACTGATTTGCTTAATTGGAAGGCGCACTATGCCTCCTATACTGAGAAGCCCCAAGAACTGACCGAGTTAATATCCAGTATTATGCAGACCCATCAGCCTACCTGGTTGGACTGTCGCCAGCTCCTATCCACCCTTTTTAGTACCGAAGAACGAACTAGGATTCTGCAGGCCTCCATCCAATGGCTAGAAGAGAACTCTGTAGGAGGTGCAGGACTAACTCCTCAACAGGCGGCAGCCGCCGCCTTTCCCAGCGAGAACACCGATTGGGACCCCAACGATACAGTGGGGGCAGCGGCCCTAGACCGATTCCGCCAAGCTCTTCTGCAGGGCCTAAAGAAAGGAGGCCAAAAAGCCTTGAATATTGGGAAAGTATCGGAAGTCATCCAACAGCCAGATGAGAGCCCAGCGGCTTTCTATGAAAGATTATCCGAAGCTTACAGGTTATATACCCCATATGATCCAGTGGCCCCGGAGAATCTGTGCCTGGTAAATGCAGCCTTTGTGAGTCAGTCCCACGGAGATATCAGACGGAAACTGCAAAAACTTGAAGGGTTTGCGGGCATGAATGCAGCTCAGTTAATGGAAGTAGCAGAGAAGGTTTTTGTGAATCATGATCAAGCTCAACAGAAGGAGAGTGAACGTAAGATGAAGAAGAAGGCTGATTTACTCGCAGCCGCGTTAGTTGAAAAGCGAAGGGGGGGGATTCCCTAGAGGAGGAACTAGAGGACGTGACAGGGGCCGGGCAGCTAGCCAGCCCCCTTTAGGCACAAATCAGTGTGCCTACTGTAAGGAAGAAGGGCATTGGAAGAACGAATGCCCAAACCGGAACCTCTCCCCTCGGAGGGGGGGGGGGGGGAGGACCTACTGGGAGAACAAGGGGGCGATTCCAGAGGTCTGGAGACTCACGCCGACCGCAGTTTCAATCGGAGGAAGTTGCCTTTGAGGGGGTGGCAAACGAAGAAGGCTACAACTCGGATGACTACTAGGCCAGACTGGGCTCCAAGTTTCCTCTGGGTCCCCAGGAGCCTATAGTCAGTCTGAAAATTGGGGACCAACATATGGACTTTATGGTGGATACGGGGGCCGAACACTCAGTGGTGGCAATCCCAGTGGCTCCTCTGTCTTCCCGAACTATCACTATTGTCGGGGCCACTGGTAACCAGGCCACTAGGCCTTTCCTGCAGAACCGCACCTGTGAATTAGGGGGATGAAAGATAATACATCAGTTCCTGTACATGCCTGAATGCCCGATCCCCCTCTTGGGCCGAGATATCCTAGCTAAGCTCCAGGCGCAGATATCATTCACTGAAGGGGGAAAGATGGAAATGACTCTGAATTCGAAACCAGCCGGCCTGATGGTGTTAGCTGTCCCCCGAGAAGAAGAATGGCGATTCTATAGCGCAGCTCCGTCTGATGTAACAAGCTCCCGTTTCTCCACTGAAATTCTGGCCCCGCCCGAGGTATGGGCGGAAGATAATCCACTGGGCCTAGCCAAAAATGTGGCCCCTGTTCTTGTTACCCTCAAACCAGGAGCAGAACCAGTGCATATAAGACAGTATCCTCTTCCGCGACCCGCAATTGAAGGCATTCATCATCATCTGATGAAATTGCTGAAATATGGACTCCTGAGGAAGTGTCAGTCACCCTGGAACACCCCCCTTCTCCCAATCAAGAAGCCCGGGACAGGTGACTACCGCCCGGTGCAAGATTTGCAACGAGTAAATGATGCAGTTGTAACCATACACCCAGTGGTACCAAACCCATACACTCTTCTGGAACTGATCCCTTCCGGGGCCACTCACTTCACAGTACTGGATTTGAAAGATGCCTTCTTCTGTGTACGCTTAGCACTGGCCAGTCAACCTCTATTTGCCTTTGAGTGGGAAGACCCTACTACTGGAAGGCGGGGTCAACTCACCTGGACTCGACTATCCCAGGGATTCAAGAACTCACCCACTCTCTTCAGCGCCGCCCTCAGTCAGGACCTTTCAAGCTACTCTGTAATACCCGGAAAAAGGGTCCTCCTCCAATATGTGGATGATCTGCTGATAGCAACAACCTCCAAAAGTGAATGCGTACAAGCTACCAGTGAACTCCTGCACCTCCTGAAAGAGGCCGGATACAGGGTATCGAAAACCAAGGCTCAATTGTGCCAAACCAATGTCAAGTATCTGAGGTTCCATCTGTCTAATGGAGTTCGACGGCTGGGTCCAGAGAGAAAAGAGGCTGTGTGCCGCATTCCTACCCCAACAACTAGAAGGCAAGTGAGGGCCTTCCTGGGAGGGGCGGGATATTGCCGGATATGGATACCCAACTTTGCGCTGCTGGCAAAACCACTGTATCAGGCCACCAAAGGGGTGGAGCGAGCTCCCTTGGAGTGGGGACCTGAACAAGATGCAGCTTTCCAATCCCTGAAGAAAGCACTGATGTCCTCACCAGCCTTGGGGTTACCAGATGTGCAGAAGCCATTTCACCTATATGTCCATGAATCCAGTGGGAATGCCCTGGGAGTCTTGACGCAGCCCCTAGGATCCTGGCAGCGACCTGTAGCTTATCTATCAAAACAACTGGATACTGTTGCAACAGGGTAGCCTCCCTGTTTGCGAGCCATTGCAGCCACAGCCCTCCTGGTGAGCGAAGCTGACAAGCTCACTCTGGGTCAGAACCTCCAAGTCACTGTACCACACTCAGTCCTGACCCTCATGGAACATAAGGGAAACTACTAGTTCACCAGCTCACGCATGTTAAAATACCAGAGCATGCTGTGTGGAAACCCCCGGCTACAACTGACTGTCAGTCAAAATTTGAATCCTGCCACACTATTGCCAGTCGGCCCAGGCCCTCCTGATCATGACTGCCTGGAAGTTATGGACACGGTATTCTACAGCCGTCCTGATTTAACTGATTTCCCACTGGATAAACCTTACAGGACCTTCTTCGTAGATGGGAGCAGTCTCATTGTCGATGGACGACGCTGTGCAGGCTATGCAGTAGTGACCCATGACACGGTGATTGAGTCTTCAGCTTTGGCCCCAGGGACCTCAGCCCAGAAGGCTGAACTTATAGCCCTCACAAGGGCACTGATAAAGGGACCAGGGCTCCGCTTGAACGTTTACACAGATTCCAAGTATGCCTTCACCACCCTGCACGCCCATGGAGCCCTGTACAAGGAACGTGGATTGATAACCTCAGGGGGCAAGTCCATCAAATACGGTCCCGAAATTCTGGCCCTACTAGATGCTGTGTGGGCCCCCAAACAGATTGCAGTAATGCATTGCAGAGGTCATCAGAAGGGGAAGGGGGAGGTGCCACAGGGAAATAGGCTAGCTGATGTGACAGCCCGAGAAGTAGCAATATCCGGACAAGTCCCTGCCCCCTCTGTCCCAGTCCAGGCAGCGCTGTTCCCAGTACCGCTCAGTACATGGAATCCCCGATACACCTCCAGCGAGTTAGACTATTTCTGCCAGAAGGAGGGAGGAGTATTAAACAAGGATGGGTGGATAGTGTTACCACCAGGAGCTGGTGGTCGGCCCCCAGATCCTACCGTTGTCCTAGAATCCCTAGGCCCTGCCTTCATCCAAGTCTTCCATCAAGCCACACATTACGGAAAAACTGCCATGCAAAAAGCTCTCAGACCTTTTTTCTGTATCCCCTTACTGTATCCCCTGTCCGCATCAGTGGCCAGCAGATGTTTAACCTGTGCCAAGAATAACGCCCGGCAAGGCCCCACTCAGCCCCCAAGGGTCCAATCGATGGGAGTCACCCCCATGGGAAATGTCCAGGTGGATTTTACTGAAATGCCTCGAGCAAATGGGTATCGTTACTTACTGGTTCTAGTCTGTACCTTTTCTGGGTGGGTAGAAGCTTTCCCCACGAGAACTGAAAAGGCTAGAGAGGTCACAAAAGCCCTACTCCATGAAATCATTCCCAGGTTTGGTATACCACTGGTCTTAGGGTCAGATAATGGTCCCTCATTTGTATCTCAGATAACTCAGCAGCTGGCCAAAGCTCTACAAATACAGTGGAAATTACATACAGCCTACAGACCCCAAAGCTCAGGCAAGGTAGAGTGCATGAACCGCACCCTGAAGTCCCAGTTGTCCAAACTCTGTCAAGAATCCCACCTAAACTGGCCTCAAGTTCTCCCTATAGTCCTCCTCAGAATACGCTCTGCTCCCACTAAGGTGTTAGGAGTTTCCCCATTTGAGGTTTTGTATGGGCGGCCCCTGCCCATTGTCCAGGGGATAAAGGGAGATATGAATCAGATTGGATCTGAAATCACTAGACAAGAATTGTTGGCGTTAGGTTCTGTCTTACAGAGTCTCCATGCTTGGATTCAAGATCAGCTGCCCATTAATCTGACTGAGCCACTGCACCCCTTCAAGCCCAGAACCTCAGTGTGGATTAAAGAGTGGCGAAAAGAACCATTGGGGACACACTGGAGAGGGCCCTACATTGTCATAATGTCTACCCCTATGGCAGTTAAAGTTGCGGAGCTCGCACCTTGGATCCAACACAGTCGGTTGAAGCCGGCTGCACCGACCGATCCTCAGCTTTGGACCTCAACGAACCATCCCGATTCGCCCCTGCGTCTTACCCTGAGGCGGCAGAGACCATCGGTGTAGACTCGACAGCCCTACTCCTGTCACATGTCGTGGAAGCTGACAGGTCTACGCGTGGCAGAAGCCGTGAGAAAAGGAAGAACCTGAAGTAAAAGAGAAGAATTTAAGTTCCATATAGAGACTTACTGTAGTAGTGTAGCTATGATGAATATGCATGTCTATATCGTACTTGCGGTATCCCTGGGGACCTTTAGAATGATTTCCTCTATACCCACTTGTACCCCCTGCATTACCACCACCCGAACAGGAGTAAAAATTACCCAAACCCTGCTCTACCACTCACACTGCAGCTGCACCGGTTCTGTTAGCCAGTGTGAGTATAATGGTAAGGAATTGAGTATCTACGATAGGGAAAACCAAAACTTGTTTTAACCCATGCCAGAGTCCATCCTATCAGGTTATCGAGGTTCGCTCCCACTCAGCTGTGGGCCACCTCCTTAATTTCACTAAGATAGCCTCCCCCACTAGCCCAGCCTCTCTCTTTTTCGATGCTTGTGCTGCCATAAATGCCAACAAATGGCACAGGGGAAGGTGTGGTTCCCTAAGGCAGGAACGCACCTATACACACAATGACAAATACATGTGCCCGGTCACAGCATCTGGGGCCCCATCTTGTACCGGACCGGGAGCCCGCGACCACAATTTCTGCCCCACCTGGAACTGTGTTTACTATGCATCGTGGCCCAAGGCACCAACAGGGCGCCCCCGGGATTCTCGCAAGGCAACCCTGACTCGGTTACCAGCCATGTCAGACTGTTCGACAGGCACCTGTAACCCCCTCAGACTGACCCTTACGTTCCCCAGTGTCTGGGCCGCCGGATACACCTTTGGCTTCCAGATAGATGGAAAGGGCACTGACCCAGGTACCCTCATACACATCCGTCTTGTAATGAAGTCTCACATTTCCCAGCCTGCCTTCGTCTTCCATTCCTTCGAAGACGAACTCCGCACCCAAATAGAAGTGCCCACCTCCGTGCGGAACCTTTTTGTGGAATTGGCTGAGACTGCAGCATCTAGTCTCCAAATTTCAAATTGCTATTTCTGTGGGGGAACCAACTTGGGTGACCAGTGGCCATGGGAAGCTAGGGAACTGGACTACTCTGTTCCATATAACCAGACTGCTCTTAATCGAACGGCCAGTGAATGGGTCCTGGCAAACTCCATTGTTGGCCGTACCTGTATCGTCAGGACTGGGCCCCGTTTCCCCATTAAGGTAGGGGAACTAATATGACTGAGCCAACGTTATTATAACGAGACCTCCCAAAAGACATCCTGGTGGTCAGGTGTAAATGTTACTGAACCGTCTAACCCATTTACCAATTTCACCACACTCACTGCAGTATGGACTGATCTCACCTCCACCAATACCTGGAGAGCCCCCCCAGGGCTCTACTGGATTTGTGGAAATCAAGCGTATGCCCAGCTTCCTGACAAATGGGGAGGGGCGTGTGTCCTGGGGACAATCCGCCTGTCCTTCTTTCTAATTCCCATTTCCCAAGGAGAGCAGTTAGGTTTCCCGGTATATAACCACCGCCAACAGCGCGATACCCTGAAGACTGGGCAATGGGATCAGAAATGGGATAATGAGGAATGGCCTCCTGAGAGAATTATTGCATACTATGGCCCAGCTACTTGGGCAGACGATGGGACTTGGGGATACTGCACTCCTGTTTATATGTTAAATCGTATTATCTGTTTACAAGCTGTTGTAGAAATTATAACTAGTGAAACTGGCAAGGCATTAACCCTCCTGGCAAAACAAAATACCCAGATGCGCACTGCTATTTACCAAAACCGGTTGGCCCTTGATTACCTATTGGCCACTGAGGGAGGGGTATGTGGAAAATTCAGTCTGACTAACTGCTGTTTATTGATGATCAAGGCCACGTCATTGAAGAAACAGCCGACCGTATGCGGAGGCTAGCTCATGTACCTGTTCAGACCTGGCACGGACTGGAGCTAAATGGATGGTTTGGTTCTATGTTTACGGGGGTGGGGGGTCTGAAAACTATTGTATGTACTGTTTTACTAATGCTAGCTGTATGTCTGCTTCTTCCATGTTTTCTACCCCTTTGCCTACGCATGTTTACCTCTATTATTGACAGTACAGTTGAACGCAAGACTGCAGCCCGAGTATTAGCTATGTGGAAGTATCAGACCTTACCTCAAGAGGAGGTCACAGTCTAAGATAGCAATGTGTGATTTTCATCTCACCCCTTTCTGGAGGGGTGATGATAATCAAAAGGGGGGAATGTGGTAGGCCCCAGCAATTAACCAGGCCTCATGCATAGAAATGTATCTATAACAGTATTGAATTACCAACCCCCACTTGAGACTAGTGCTGGAAAAAAAGATTTGTTTTTAAAAACGGCTTTTGAACATTTCTTCTATTTTCTCCCCCCCCTCCCTTATGCTGCTTGCTCAAGTGTTCCTTGAACTCAAATCGACCTGGCCTTCTTGGGGCCAGGAATGTCTTTGCAATTAAAATGTATTAATTAAAAATGTACTTATGGTGGGCCTCATCTCCGGGCCTGAAGGACAGGCCCCCACCTCACAGAGCAGGAAAGACCATATTTGGTAGATCCATCTGCTCTGTGCTGCCCTCCAGGTGACCCTGCTTTGCAGATAACACACTCTAAGCTTTGAACGTCCCTGTACTTTTTGAAGTTTTAGATAGAGAACTTACTATGCAGGTGCAGGAATGTCTTAACGTGGGAAGGGAGGGTTGGAGTGGAAAAAGAGGGCTAGGCATGGTTACTGATTGGATGCCAATAGAGAATTTACCTTGATCTGATAACGAAAATGTATATGTGAGAATGTATATAAGCAAGCTGCGACCGCACCTCGGGGCTCAGCTTTTTCTTGGACTTGTCTCCGCTGAGTCTGTGCTGCACATTAAAATTGGTTTGTATCCTGCAACTGACTCCTAGTATTATTCATTGAATACAATCAGCCACAACAGGAAGACTAGGGGACATGCAATGAAACTACAGTGTAACCCATTTAAGACTAATAAGATAAAATATATTTCACTCAACGTGTAATCAAACTCTAGAACTCGTTACCAGAGGATGTGGCAAAAGCTATTAGCGTAACTGGATTTAAAAAAAGGTGTGGACAAGTTCCTGGGAGAAAAGTCCATAGACCATTATTGAGGACGACCAGGGAATACACTGCTTAACCCAGGATAAGCATTGTGGAATATGTGTATCCTTTTGGGAACCTGACCTGGATTGGCCTCTGTTGGAAACAGGATACTGGGCTTGATGGACCTTGGTCTGACCCAGTACAGCATTTCTTATGTTCTTAATTTTACATCTTCGCCTACAAGTATGGAGAAAACTGACTTAAGAGATATATGCAGGAGAAGCAATGTCTTTTGTTTCTGTCGCCACTGAAAATTAGGACAGATCTGGGACACTACCTTCAAGGTTACCGTATGTCCCTGATTTTCAGGAACCGTCCAAATTTAAAGTGAAATGGGATAGATAAACTCAAGAGCAGTGACTTAAGTTCAAATGAGGGGCTCCCGAGTAAAATTTGTTTAGGGCTCCTCACCATGGCGGCGGGCAGGAGAATGGGGGTCAGAAAACACCTTATACTTCCCCACACAAAAAAAAAAAAAAATCAGACCGCGTCTCCCGCTGCCTGTTTCCACGGTAGCCCGAAGTCTGAAACAGCTTCTCCCCGCTTGTAGCCAAAGTCTCGGGTATCGGAGACTGGTCGCACAGTAGGGAGAAAGTATTCTAAGCTCTGGGCTACCGTAGTAAAGTATTTGGCAAAGGTAGCAGCAGCGGGAGGCGGTGCAGAATACATCTTGCTTGCTGTGCTCTGCAGTTGCCATTGCAGACCAGGAACTGCTGGGTCGAGTGGGCCCCCGCCGCATTACAGGGACTAGTTTGGTAGTATTTACTCGAGAGTAACCTGAGGAAATGTTTCTTTTCCGAAAGGGTGGTGGATACCTGAAACAGCCAACCAGAGGAGGTGGTAGAGAGTAGACAGAGTTGTATTTGAATTCAAGAAATCATGGAAGTACAGAGCGTCTCTGCAGGAAAGGCGAGGATCTGTGAACTTAATCGTTCTTGAAGATGGGGAAACTGGATAAGCGGTACCATGGTCTTATCTGCCGTCGTTTTCTATGTTTCTATATAACAATTCCTGGTAGCGGGAGAATTAAATTTTCTTTCATCTGGATGCGAAGCTATAAAATATAAAGTGTGTTGTGTCCCAGCCACGAGACTAGCACACGTCGTTAACTTCATCTCCTCCCTCCGCCCTACACGGAAACCCTGACGTCACGTGTTGAGGGTCGCCCGAGTCTGCGCTGTGCGAGTTGCCTGCCTGATGTGTACTGCTTCCTCCGTTTGGGAAGGACGACAGGAAATGGCGATAGAGCTACGTGAGGATATCTGAATTTTCGGCTAAAGGTGAGAAACAGCTTATGGCTTTGCTGAAGCGAGGAAGTATTTGGCGCCTGCGGTATGGATGTGTTGGTAATTGCTGTGCTCCCGCACTTTGGTCGGCGTCCGTTGGCATTTGGCCTTCCCCGTTGGTATTCGCGCGCTCTTCCCGCTTCCTCTCTATGCCCCCTAATCGTCCGCGTGCTGTGTTCGCGCTGGCCTTCGTCTCCAAAGAGAGGGATCAGCTATCGCCCGGAATTTGTGTAAGAGGGTCTACGAGCCTTTGCCGATCTCTACTATGACTCTGTCAGCTGTATTCCGGTGTTCTCTTTCCACCCTCCCCTTTCCTGAAAGGATCAAAGTCTCCAGTTCTCGGGGAGTTTGTGCGCTTGTGTAAGTACTTCCCCCCCCCTCCCCCGGTCAGATTTAAGTGAAGGCTGATGGCAGTCTGGGTATATGCTTATGGAGGAACCGCATCGACTGAAACAATCGATCTTTTTAATCTTAAATCTTCTCTCCACTCCTAAGCGAAAGTAAAGAGTTTGTTGTTTTTTTGTGAATAAACGATAAAAGGTTTCGTGTGCAGGTGTAAGAATATTGGTTGCTTTAGGCGAACCTTTAGCCCTTAACCCCCTCCCCCGGTCATTGCAATATTACCCCTCCCACAATAATCCTGTAAAACTGAAACCTTTATTTTGTATGTATGTGACTACTTCCTCTCCCTGCAGGTAACAAAAATGTGCTCATGGCGCTTTGAGTTTGTGGCTGTGAGGATCTGTTTTGCTTTGCCACTCAAACTGTTCCCCGGGTGGTTGCCTTGTCTTACCTAATGGTTGGACTGGCCCTGATGGTGTCCTACTCTGGCAGGACACATTGAGGAGCCTCTTTTGCAGGGCCCGCACTACCCGGTAAGTGGGGTAAGCACTGCAGGGTGGTGCTGATGGGGGGGGGGGGGGCAGGACCATGACCATGACCATGACCATGACCATCTGCTAAGCCCAGAAAGGAAGAGCTTTGCTGCTTGTGGGACTTCATGCTCTTGTCCCCCCCCCCCTTTCTGGGGTGCTAATGCAGCCTTGCATGCAGAGCTCTGCTGCCTGCGGTATTTGCTGCTCCTGTGGGCACAATTTTCCTGTTTTGGCTATGATTGCTTCTGCATCGTGATCACAGCCCAGACAGGAAAATTGTGCCCGTGGGCAGCAGGGCTGTTCAAGGCTGCATTTGTAGCCCAGAAGGGAAGATAGTTCATGTGGAAAGTAGAGCTCTGCATGCAAGACTGCAAAGTCCAGAAGATTGTGCCTCTGGGAGTGGCAAATCCCATGGGCAGAAAGAAGAGCTGCCGACCAGATGGTGCTGGTTACAGGTCCCAAGGAGGGCATGCAAGGGCAGTTGTTGGGGCAGAGAGAGAGAGAGAGGCAGAGAAGTTGGGTTACATTTTAAAAGTGCAGTGATTGACTGACAGAAAGAGAGGGGGGGGTGAGACGGGAACAGAAACAGAAAGATGGAGGGAAGATGCTGTGCGTGGGGATGGAGGGCTAGGGAGACAGGGAAATACTGGATACAGAAGGGACATGGTGAGAAAATGTTGGATGCAGGGGAGTATCGCAGGAAAACATGAGATGCTGGACATGGGAGCATTGGGAGATGGAGGGGAACTGCTAGATACATGGGTGGAATAGGGAGGCAGAAGAGACATTTTAAACACTGGGCCATGGGAGATGCTTGACATGGAAAGTGGACATAAGAATGGGCACAGGGACAAGCAAGGAGTGGAGCTTTTTGAGTTGGAGTGGGGATACTGAACATGGGGTGTTATAGAAAGACTGGGAATATGCTGGACATGGGGGTGGAACAGAGGAGATACAGGACATGGGGGGGTAATAGGAAGAGAAAGAGGGAAGAAGATTGACATGGGGTAAGAAGGGTGAGAGATGCTGGATATGGGAGTAATAAGGAGGGTGGTATGGAGATGGGGGAGATGCTGGATATGGGGATAGGAAGAGAGGGGGCGCGGGGGAATAGAGGGAGAGGGCGGAGATGCTGGAAGGGGATAGGAACACTGGATGGGGAGGGTGAAAGATGTTAGAGATGGAAAGGAAAGAGAATAAGCAAAAGACTGGGGAATAATGGAGCAGGGAAAAAGAGGTGGGGAATGGGGTGACAGGTGACAATTGAAAAGTGGTAGATGGAGTAAAAAAAAAGGGAGGGCTTGAGGACTGGATAGTAAGGAGTAATGGAATCTGAGTGGACAGAGAGAAAAATAAATGGAAGAAAGCTGAAAGGAAAAGAACATTCCTTATCGTCCCTCCACTCCAATACCGTTACCTGTGGTTTGTCACGCTTCGCCAGCAGCGTGGAGACTGACCATGTCACAACTTGTGACAGCATACAAGGGCAGCCGGTAGCACCTCCTAGCCCTCAGTATTTCAGTCTCCAAGCAGCTGGAGAAATGTGACTCCTTAAGGGGACTCGCTGAAGGGACAAATAGAAGAAAGCTGAAAGGAAAAGATCAATATCCAAGATAGAAAGAATTGAAGAAAAAGGAGAGACAAAAAATAGCAGATGGACTAGAGACCGTAAAAAGAGAGCTAATAAAAGAAAGCAGAAACCTCTGATTGGGACCAGCATGATCAGAGAATACAATGATCAGGCAACAAAGGTAGAACAAAATAATTTTATTTTTAATTTAGTAATTGGACTTTGCACTGTCTTTGGTGCATGTTTACCAAGGTGTGTTAGACTTTTGCAGCTAAAGCTGTGCGTTATAGTATGTGCTGGGAGTGCATTTCCCCAGCAGATAATGCTGCCAAACTGCAGGAATCGCAGAGCAGCAGTACTGCAGATGCAGCTATCACCACCCATTGAACTGGTGTTTGCTGTAAAAGCAATGTCTGTCCAACTTGTGGTTACTGTGTGGTGTTGCCTGTTTTATTTGTATATTTATTTATTTAACTAGGCTTATATACTGCTTTTCTACCAGTCAAAGCGGTGTACATTCCACTACTTTGTATATAGGCCACAAGGAGCAACTGTGGGACTAGAAATGCCAGTCCTTCTGGACCAAGGCTGCTGTCCTCTAGTGGGATTTGAACTCCAGCCCGAGGTAACTTGTCCCAACCACTAGGCCACTCCTCATTACCCCTACACATTACAGGTACTCGCACTCTGTCCAGGTGCTACCTGCATTTACTCTCCCACGTTATCAGCTAACGTATTTAATAGACATGTCCCTTTTATATTTTATGTACACAGTGCAGGGAAATGCATCTTGTTCTATTTCTCTGGTGTTGCGTTACATGCAGAGTCTAGCTTCTTGGGGTTTCAGTTTAATTTTTGTCTACATACTTTTATTATTAGGTTGTGGTCAATTATTTTGTTTTTGGTGAGAGTCTGTTTTCTGAGTGTGACAGAGGCCAGGTATTCTGTTAACATGGAGTTTGCACATAGGGATCTATACTGTAGTAACGTGACTTGTTCAGCTTTTCAGATAGGTGTATGGATGTTCTAGGGCCTGCTACGGTATTTACAGTGCTACTTTTCCTGGCCCCCCTTGCCCTCCTAATCCAGCAATCCGGCATTTCTGCATTTAACTATGCAGACGATATCGTCCTCCTTCACCATACCTCATCTTCATGTCCTGACCTTTCCGTACTAAATTCTTGCCTATCGTCTGTGGCCAACTGGCTAACCCATAACTGTCTTCACCTCAATCTCACTAAGACTGTTGCAATCTGGTTTTCTCACGGTGCTCCCCTTCCTTCACTCGCCCCTTCTTTCTCTGGTGCCTCCGTTCCCTTAGTCACCTCTTTCCGTTATCTTGGGGTTCACTTCGATCCTGAACTCTCATTTCAGGATCACATTTCACATATCTCCAAATCATCCTTTTTCTTTCTTCGGCAAATCCGGGCCATCCGCCCTTTCCTTACCCCTGCAGCTCTCACCACTCTATCTCTGTCTTTAGTCATGTCACGCGTCGACTTCTCAAACTCTGTCCTTCTCGGTCTCCCTAAAACCCAAACATCTCGACTTCAAAGAATCCAAAACACTGCCGCCCGTCTCATCACACACGCTACCCTCCGCGACCATGTCACTCCATTGCTCTTTCGTCTTCACTGGTTACCTATTTCTGTCCGCTCCCAATACAAACTGCTTATCCTGGTCCATAAAGTTCTCTACACCAGCACTCCTCAGTACTTAGCAGACCTCATCCACTTGCACTCTCCCAGATTCACCCCACGTTCCTTCCACCTCAACCGCCTCACCCTTCCCTCCCCTTCCCTCCCCTTCATCTGCTCACCTGCAAGCCACTCGCTCCTCTGCTTTTTTCTATGCCGGCCCTGCTTTTTGGAACGCTCTCCCCTCCTCCCTGCGTCTAGAAACTAACCACACCACTTTCAAACAAAACCTGAAGACACACCTGTTTTCCCTGGCATTTGACCTTCCCTCTCCCTTTGTCTGATCTCTCTCGTCCCTCCCATTGTCTCTACCCGGAATGCATGTACTACTGTCTCGTCTTATCTCTCTTTTTTTTTTCTCTTTCTCTCCTGTCAAAGATTTGTAACTTCTTTTCCTACTTCTCTTGGCCTTGGCCTTGATTTCCCTTCAATTTTTGAAAATTGTACACCGCCTTGATTTCAGTAGAAAGGCGGTTTTATCAAATTCAATAAACATAAACATAAACATACTTTGTTTTGGGTAGGCTCCTTGTGTGAGTTTTGCAAGTTGTTGCTGATATGGTATGGTAGATTCGCCTCATAGATCCAGAGTGACTTTTGTAGGGTTTTGTTCACGATATGCCTGATACTGGAGAAAACCAAAATCTGATTTTTTTTTAATGTATATTAAGTTTATGGGTGAAGGTCCTAGTTCTGCTCTGCACTCTTGTTGAGGGAAGGGTTTCTATGGATGCAGAAGATATGGTCATAAAAAAAGCAAGAACCAGAATGCAATTAATAACAACAAAATACAATGAGATATAACTTGTTGATGTTATAAACTGTGCTCTGGTTCTTACTTTTTCTTTTAGTTCCTTGGAGTGCAGAATTTATATTTACATTAACTCCATGCTGGTCCAGTGTGCAGTTTGAAGAGTTATTTTGGGGTGGCCAAGCCCTTCTTGTTTGGCATCATACAAAGACAGTTCAGAAAGGAGTATTGAGAAAATGGGGCTGAGGTGTAGCCAGCATTAATAGTAATGAGGGAGGGGGCACGGATCAATAGGTTGTAGGGTGGCTTCAGAAACCCTAGCACCAGCCTTGCTCCCTCAGAGGTAGGATCTCCAAAAGGCCGATGAAGAAGCCCTGTGCTAAAGCTCAGCTCAGGGCTTTCTAATACAAGTTTAATGCAGACAATTTGTTCATTGATAGTGTAAGCAGATAAGTTTGTATGCAAAAAGTATGCCCTAAACAAGTTTGACAGGTGTGCATATGTGATGGAATGTTGTTTGACATGTACAGAAATATTCTGTTTAGAGGCAGTGCTCAGGTAATAATGGTGCTCATAAAGGTTAATTTCCTTATCCTTCTAGACTAGCCCAGGCAAGTGAGTTATGTCCCCCTGCTAGCAAGTGGAGGCAGACTTGAGCAACTTTCAGTGATGTCCATCACCTGGTATATGCTCTGATAACAGCACTGAGAGAAGCTGATATTGTCTGATTCCAGCAGGAGGCAAGGTATATGGACTGGTACAGCAATGAAAATAGGCCCGATTTTCCTGGCCCGCACTGTGGTGTCGTAGTTACTGTGATTGAGTCTGGAAAGACCATCATTTCTTGGAGTGGAGTACAACTTTGTCTCCTGTACTGACAGCCACCTTCTGTCCAGCACTGTTAACCACAGGTTCTTAGCACTTGGTGTGCTTGTAAACGAGCATGAAGACCTCATGGGACCTATTGAGGGGAGTTGAGTAAGTTGGGCCCAGGCCCACTTTCCTTTTTGTTGTCCTTATCTGAATGCTTTGTTTGTCTGGATGTCCAGGGCCTCCCTAATAGGGTTTCGCTGGCTAGCCCGACAGGCCTTGGAGTACCCCTTAATTGGGACTCCGTTTGCCATGTCTCTTTAGTATTTTTTTTCCATAGTTTTATTTTTCGGCTGGTTGTAGCCATGGCCCCTAGTGGTTCTTTTTACTGTGGCTACAATTTGTTGCTCCCGGTTGGGCTTAGATGCCAAGGGGACCTTTTTCCAGCATCCTAAGACACCCCCCCCCCCGTAGGGGTCCTAGGGCCCCTGCTGCTTTTTTCGTTTTTTCTTTGCTGATGAACTCTGCAGCTACTTTTATAGGCTGCATGGACCCAGCTAGAGTGGAGGATGGCACTAAGTGAGTGCCCACGGGCCCCTAGGGGGCTTTTGGGGACCTAGGGCCTCATTTGTAGGCCAGCTTGTGCTGCAGCTCCTGAAACAACCTTTGGTCTGTATTCAGTTGGCTAGCTACTTTTCAGACCCATTTGGGATCTGAGTGTGCCTTCTGTGGACCCGGAGCCCTCATGCTCTTATGGGCAGCTGGAGAGGTTATAGCTCCTGCTTCACCCTTGTGTTCCTCTGCGAGCCCAGCCTTCCCCCTATGGGGGTTGTCTGAAGGTCTCGCGTGCCATTTGGCCGTTGCAAGGTAAGTCTGAGGAGGATAGAGTGGCTGTTCCCCCATGGGTCAGGTCGGATCCCTGTGAGATACATCTTTCCTCGGCCGTGCCCTATTTAGGCCTTAAGGGACTTTATGGTGGCTCCATGGGATATGAGGCTGGCTTTTGGGTGAAGGTAGCAGATTGGTTCCGTATGTTCCAGGCAGACCTGTGGCTCTGTGGTTGTATATGGGCTCTTAAGGGAGAAAAAACCAAGCTGGGGTCTTTAAGGTCCTGCCTCTGCTGCTTCCTTGGCCAGTGGTGAACTGGACCAGTCCGTTGGACCCTTGGGGTAGAAGTACTGTTCTTAGTAGTGATGATATACATTACTGTTCCAGGAGTGGGGGTTGTTGCATGTATGAAGTCTTGGTTTGCAAGGCTTGGGGTCATTCAGGAGACCTTCACGGTAGCCACCTTTTAACTTCAGGTGGAGCTGTGAACACTCCTGGAGCATAGCCATCTAAGTGCTTCACCCTCTCCTGATGGCTCTGGCCGTAAGGACTATGACTTCTTACTCCCATGGTTGCAGGTTGTTCCGGGGAACACCTAGCTTGAGTTGGGGCAAACTGTGAGTGAGCCTGGTCACCTTCTGCAAGCTAGCAGGCTCACAGCAGACTGCTGAGGCAGTGGCTGCTAATTGAGATTGGTTTGGAGTTTCTCACAGTTCCATGGCAGTGGAAGTGGCCGTGGCCAGTTACTAGTTCTGGAGATTTTCCACAGATAGCTCAGGTCTGTGACAGAGCACTTCCTCTTACAGGGAGGTTTTCTCTCTGGGAGAAGAAGTTCGTCCATAGTCACTGGAAGGATAGGCTTTCAAGGGTCAGAGGACCTTCTATGGCTGTGCATACTGCCTGGCGTTTCCCTCCAATGAAGGGGAGCCATTGATGGTGTCCATTGCGGTAGGAGTAATCTTGGAGATTCTCATAGGCTCTGGTCACCTCCATGCGACTTTGGTAGCCTGTAATACCACTCGCTAGAAGCTAGTGGTCCCTCCTGAGGGGTGGCAGCTTGGGGCTTAGTATATTTTCTTCTGAGCACGTCTGTACCATGTTAAGCTAGTGAGTTCAGGGTCCTTAGACAAGATAGGGGGCTTAAGCACTCCAAGCTTTGGTCCTGTAAGTGAGAGGCCCAGAGCAGCCTGGGCCTTCTGCAGTGCACTGAGTGGCAATAGTGATTGCAGGATATTCACAGGAGAGACTCCTTAAGGCACTGCACTTGGGTTTGAAACATACTGTAGGTCAAGTGATCTTTTACTGCCATCATATTTCTATCTAGTCTGCCCTTCCATGTTGACTTACTACAATAGTCCCCTCTTTTCCTTTAGAGATCCTCTGTTCTCTATTGGGAGACTATTCCACGCATCTACCACTCTTTTCATAAAAAAATATTTCTGCATGTTACTCCTGAGTCTATTCCCTTTCACCCTCATCCTATGTCCCCTCGTAGTAGAGCTTGCTTTCAACTGAAAGGCTCTCCTGTGCAATTATGCTACGGAGATATTTAAACATCTCTATCATATCTCCTCTATCCCGCCTTTCCTCTAAAGTATACGTATTAAGATCTTCAAGTCTATCCTCATATGCGTTATAACGAAGACCATTAACCATTTTAGTAGCCACCCTCTGCACAGACTCCAACCTGTTTATATCCTTTTGAAGGTGTGATCTCCAAAACTGCACACCATGCTCCAAATGAGGTCGCACCGAAGACCTATACAGAGGCACTATCGCTTCCTTTTTTCTGTTGACCATTCCTCTCCCTATGCACCCAAGCATCCTTCTAGCTTTTGCCGTTGTTTGGAAATGGCTGTGGATATTTTTTACCGCTTCTGGCAGGTTCATATTTTATTTATTTAACATTTCTTATATATACCGCCTTTCATGATATCAAGGCGGTTTACATTGAACATGGCAGCATAACTTGGAGATAACTATTTTACAGGAAACATGGGCAGTGTAGGGTTAGGTGGCTTGCCCAAGACCTCAAGGAGCACCCGTGGGACTCAACACCCCAATCCTTCTAGCTCAAGGTTGCTGTCCTCTAGTGGGATTTGAACCCCCTGACCTTCTGGCCTGAGGTAACTTGCCCCAACCACTAGGCCACTCCTCCCTCTCTATCGTCCTCTCTGCAGCAGGACCAGGGATGTTATCCTAGATACATGTGGATTCTGGTAAGGATACTCCTTTCAGCATTTTCTGATTTCCAGAGCTAGTTATCTTCGGACTCGAGTCTCTCATTTTCATATTGGGATCTTTGGGTCTGTTGTTGCATTGTTCCAGTAGTGGGTGCTTCTACCTCCTTGCCCTCGCCAGGGCATTTCTCACTTTACAGCTCCGTGTACCTTTCTCAAGGTGGTAATGATGATCTCAATGCCTTTCTGCGGGCCGGGGGCCTAGTTGCTCATGTCTGGATGTCAAGCTGGCCTGCTTTAGTGTCCTTGGCAAAGGGTGCAAACTGCACAAGCCTACAGAGCTCAGGCTGGAAAGTCTGGAGTCGAGAAACAGCTGTTCTAAAAGCAGCCTGATTATCTCCCACAAGGTGAGGTCCTGGGGATTAGTTACTACTCTTGGAATTTACTGTCAACGGATGGCTTTTTCACAATGCAGCTGACTTGGGCAACTGAAACTCAGGCAGCTTATTGGGTCTATTTTCCTCAGGCATGTAGCTTCGATTTATGGCCGGATTCTTGAATTAGGATGCACAGGCACTCGAATGAGATGACCTGCCTAGTCTGGTCTCCAGTGTTCCCTGTCATTCGACCAGACCCTCTTCCCTGGGAGACCAAGGAGTAGATGAAGTAGCGGATGCAGTTCAGCTTCCTGATTGGTTAGCTGTGGGAAGCACTGGAGGAGAGGCTTGTCAACCTGGCTGGAGGTGTGAGCATGGGCATAGTTTGTTTCATTTGGGGTGGGGGTGACATTTCCATATACTGTATGCATTTCATGCATATTCATTATGGTCATCCAACACCCCTCCCCCCCCCCCCCGAATAGCATAAAGGGGTTTTGTGACTCCATCATACTACCTTGAGTTTCCCTCTCAAAGACATAAAAAGGGATTGGTGACTTCTCCATAGCACTCCCCCCCCCCACACACAAAAGCACAAAGTATTCCCCTTGATCACTCTTTTTTTCCACTTAAAAATTTGCACAATAACCGCCTTTCTCTTTCTCTCTATCCCCCTTCACCCTGCACTTCCCTCTCTCTAACCATACCCTTTACCTCACTGCCCTGCTTCTCAGCATGGGAGCTGGTCAGCGACATAGAGAAGAACATGCAGGGTTAAGGGTTGGAGTCTAGGCTAGGGTCAAAGGCATATCCCGCCTCACTCTCATTTTGCCCTACTGTTCATGCCTCACTCTTTTACCCTTGCCCTCCAATCTGTCTGTCACCTCTTCAGGGCACATCCTCTTGTTTGCCACAACATCTTTCCCTGCTTTCCATGTCCCACTCCATCACTTCAAACCAGGGATTTTCAACAAAGTCCTCGGGACACACCTAGCCAGTCAGGTTTTCGGGATAACCACAAGGAATATGCATGAGAGAGATTTGCATTTACAACCTCCATATCATGCATATTGTGGTTATTCTGAAAACCTGACTGGCTTTGTGTGTTCTGAGGACTAGGTTGAGAACCCCCTGCCCAAGACTCTGCCTTTTCTCTACCACATCCCTTCGCCCCCTGCCCTATTCTCTGCCACCCACTTATTCACGCCACAATCCCCCACCCCCCTTTTCTCTAACTCTGCCTATAACTCCTCACCCTCTGTCCATTGGTAATTTCTTTAGCCTCCTGTCTTCACTTCTCCCCTAAATCCATATCTGTCACTTATCTCTTCCTTTCAGCTTTCCTCCATTTATTTTCTGCTTCTCTATTCAGATTTCACTCCTCCTTGCCAACCAGCCCTCAATCTTCCTTTTAGTACTGCATCTACCCTACAGTGTTGCATCTTTTTCCTTACCCCAGTCCTCCCGTTCTCCATCTCTTTCTCTAGCTCCTCCTCTCTCCTCCAACCCAGGTTCATCATCTCATCCCATCCAGTCTTAGCTCCAGCATACCCTTTCTGTCTCCCTAGCTCACCTCCCCCATCCATCATTCCTTTCCTTTTCTGTCTCCCCAGTCTCTTCCCCCATGTGTAGCATCTCCTTTTCTCCCTAGTCCCCTTCCTTCATGGGATACCCCTCTTTTTTTTCTTCTTAGTCCCCTCTATCCAGGGGGCCCAGCATCTGCCATGTATGTCCCTCTTCTCCCTTCCTTGTGGTTCAGCATCTCTCCTATGTGTCCCTATTCCCCCTCCTATGGCCCCCCTGTCATATCCAGCACATCCCCTCCAGTATCTCCATCACCCCTCCCCCCAAAGTCCATCTGGGTTCCTGTTCCACTGAGTGCCTCCTCATGTCCAGCACACCCCCTGCAACCTGTCTAATCCCTCAGTTCAGCATCTCCTCAGTCTGGGTCCTTATTGCCTCTTCATATCCAGCATGCCCCCTTCAATCCCTCCATCTCTTCCCCAAGTCCAGCATCTCTCCCATCTACATTCCTATTCCGCTTCCTGTGGTTCCAGCATGTCCCTTCTTTCCTCTCCCCCTAAGTCCAGCATATTAATTTTCTGCTGCCACTCGGGCTGCTTTCAAACACTCTCACTTGCGTTGAAAGCACTGCAGATGCCAGTCCTGCCCCCAGTGCAGACGTCCTCTATCTGGAAAGGGGGGTGTGCAGACTGGCATCACAGTGCTTTCAGTGCAAGTGTGTGAAAGCAAGTCCTGTGCTTTTTATCTGTTTGATTGGGGCAGCAACCTGAACCTGTCTGCAGCCCTGATCGAACAGAGAAGAGCTCCGGGCCTGCGCAAGTAGGTGAAAGCAAAAAGCGCTGCCATGCCAGTAACCCCCCCCCCCCCCCGCTCCCGAATAATATAAATTGCCTTGATCTTCTGGAAAGGCATGAGCTAAATACTACTAATAAATAAATCAGTGCTCTCAAAATCCCGGGTGCCAGGTGGCTAAGATGATTATAAATTGAACCCTGGCACCTGGGATTTCATTGCCCCCCCCCCTCCTCCAGCCATCATTTGATATTTCTTATTCTTTCTGCTGTTATTTGCTGCTCCACCTTAATCAGCTCTGCAGATAGCGTGCGTCGTGGGATGGAAGAAGTTTGCTGATCTCGCGGTTTCAAATCTCATTAGATAGCAAACTTTCTGCACGTAGAGCTAATTGCAGTGGAGCAGCTAAACATGGCAGGAAGGGTTAGATATATTGGGTGATGGCTGGGGGAATAGTGAGAAACATGTTAGGTGATGGCTGGGGAAGGGGGACAGTGAGAAATGCATGGCGGGGGGGGGACTGTGTGGGAGAGAGACTCGGGTGATAGCTGGGTGGTGCGGCTATGGGAGATTTTTATTTGCTTCACATATTACCGGGCATTGTGATATGCAAAGTAAAAAGGAAGCTGCCTTGGGTACTGACACCATACTCGCTGGTGTTGGTGGAAGAGTGAGAAGGGTTGCTTTCATTTAATGGCATGTTAAGGACTTGATTTATTACACTGTTTCCCCATTATCTATTATCTCCTAAATGTTTAAGCTGGCTCCTAGATTCCAAGAAAAATTATTCCAGGCCTGAAATAAACAAACAAAACCCGAAACCTGTCTGCAGACCCCCGATCAAACTAATAAGAGCTCCATTCTTGCTCTCATGTTTTGATTGAAAATGCTGTGTTGCTGGATACAGGAAGTCTACATCCGGGGTGTACTATCTCTCCGCTTTCAGCTAAAGTGTGTGAAAGCAAGCTCAGAGCTCTATTAGTTTGATTGGAACTGCAGCTAGCCGGTGGTGAGAGCAGAAGGAAGGCACTTCAGCATTTGCCCCCTGCCTACCCCCAAACTATGTCCATGGGTATGAGACCTGGTCCATTTGGCCCAATGACTGTCTCCCATAGGACCCCCGGATGGATTTTCCACGTGAATGCTGCAGCGGTCACATTGACTCTGCGGCGTTTTGCACTTCCTTTAAGGAAAGCAATGGGATGAGTGTTCTTGAACATGGTCCTGATGATTGCCTGTGCCTTTACTGCACCGGATCTCATGAGTCAAAGCAGTTCTGACTGCCAGGGAGCATCTGATTGTCCTACAGTGGTGTGCAAAAGTCTGGAATCACTTGTGAGTTTTGCGTTTTTCGTACTTTCTAACGGTTTTTTTTTTTTTTTTTAATTTTGCGTTTCTGATCGTCCCTCCAGTCTAGTCCCGGAATCTCTGGGTTGTGATCCTCCTCCAGCAGCTTGGAGACTGAGAAGTGTCATTCCTGTGACATCACTGGTACATAAGCCCCGGAACCGCCTCTCCTCACCAGTTATCTCAGTCTCCAAGCAGCTGGAGGTTGAGTGAGCCCAGGGGTTTGGGGCTCACTAGAGAGACGATTAAGGAGAGAGTAGCGCAGATTTATTGAGTAGATTTATTTAACAAAAAAAAAAAAAAAAGAGGGGGGGGTTGAGCTAAGCCATTCTGCTGCTCAGGTGCTCTTTTCTTTCCTTAGATTTTAAGTCCTCTGCTCTTCTCCTCCCCTCCGTTTTCCTTTACCTGCCTGGAAGTAGTGTTGGGGGCTGTTGAAGGGAGAGACAGCGCAGCCACCGGTGTCTGATCCCATCAATTGGGGGAGGAACCGGCAGACCGCGAGCTCAGCGCGTGCAGAAGGTTTGCCTGCAAACGCGTCTGAAGCCGGCGGTTCCAGTGGCAGCTCAGAAGAGAGGGTTCGGCCCTGATCAGTCTGTGCCTGCAGCTCCTGGGAGATGGTAGAGCGCAGCACGTGCAGATCCGGCACCTGACAAGGTAGGAGACCTCAGAGGGGTGGAGAGCAGTTTCAAGAGGCACAGAAGAGCGGGTCGCGGCAGTACAGGCCAGACCGCGTGGCACTCGCACGGGAATCGCGGAGTGCAGTTGAAGCCTTTTAAAAGTAGGATATCTCGGCCGCAGAGCTTTGTTTTGAGAAGTTTTCTCCATATTTAGCCTGGGGAGGTGTTTCTGCGGTTAATTCAGTCAAAAAAAAAAAAAGTTTTCTTCAGCTTAGCAGTAACGCGGTTCTGTGAGCTGCTTAAGAACTGAATTAGTTTGTGAGGGGATCTGGCACGCAGGATGCCTTCTAGGCTGCTTTGTTTGTTGTGCGGGGCTAGAAGGGGATCCGCGTCCTCGGAGGGGGTTTGCAGAAGTTGTACTCTGGAGTCAGTGGCAATGGAGCAGAACGCAGCTGGGGAGGGGGTTCAAGAGGGGGCGTCAGCTGGCTCTTTGGAGCCTCTCTTGGACGTGGGGGCCGTGCGGGAACCGGTGCCTGGTACTTCTGCGGCCCCAGACCCCCCAGTTGCACAGCCTCAGTTACCTGGAGGCCTAGCAGCAATTTTTGCGCCAGACTTTGTGGCCCTGCTGCGGCAGGCCTGCTCGACTAATATGCCTGCAGCCAGCCCAGTCGAGGCGGGGCTGGGGGATAAGAGACCGAGTACGCTTTTGTCGGCAGCGGTGACAGGCATAAGTGCGAAAAGGCCCAGAGGAGACGGGGACCGAGTGAACGGGTCGGTCATGTCGGAAGGGCTAGGGTCGGAGGATCCGGATCATGACGCAGGCCTAGATGAGGAGCTAGAGGAAGACGAGATCGCGGAGCAGGAGGACCAAGCGCGGGTGGTCCGCATGTTTTGTAAAGAAGAGTTGCCGGCTCTCATTTCAGAGTCACTCAAGACCTTGTATATGCCGCCAGAAGGTCCAGCCGAGGATTCTACGCTGGAGGATCCCTTATTGCAAATGTTTCGAAAAACGCTCTAGCGTTCCCCGTACATAGTGTTTAAGGAGATGATAAAGGAAGAGTGGAACATGCCGGAGGCTGCGTTGAAGGGTTCTAGAGTTATGGCATGGCTTTACCCGCTGGTAGATCAGGAGAGGGGCTTGTTTAACTCTCCTAGATTAGATGCAGCGGTGTCGGCGGTTACGAAGAAGACCACAATCCCAGTAGAGGGGAGTGTGGCGCTCAAGGATGCTCAGGACCGCAAGTTGGAGGCCTTGTTGAAGCAGGTCTTTGAGGTCAGTGCGCTCTCGTTACAGGTTATGCTCTCCAACCAGCAGGTGGAGGCAAACTTGTTATCTACTGTTGTAGCACTGAGAAACCAGTATTGTCTGCCTCCAGATACTGGCAATCTGTCTGGACTAGTGCAGCAGTGCAGATAAACCATGGTCTGGACCATGGGAGACAGGCCTTGGGCCTATTCTTTATCTCACAGGTCACAAGGTTTACTCGGAGCTCAGGTATGCTCTTGTCTCCTCTTAAGCCAGCATCTTTTTGCTTCTCCAGCAGCCCTTCTGTAGTTTCCTAGTCAACTTGTTGGGGCTGGGAAACCTTTTTTGGGGTTGTTTTTTCTTTGATGGTAGTTCTTTTTCTTAACGTTTTTTCAGTTTTTGCCATGTGCAGCCATGCCGCTTATGGCTCCCATGGCATGCTCTTTTTGCCTTGATTGTGATGGAGATGTCTTGGGACCTGTTTTTTGTTGCATTTTCAGGATCCACTAGAGGAAACCTGAGGCCCGCCAGTGCTGATCTCTATGACTTTGCTGCATCTTCCATGATTTTCCCACAGGTGGGAACAGTGGCCATCTTGGATGACTGCATGCTGTCAGTGGAGGGGTGACATAGTGAAGAGGATTTAGGCTCAAACCAGCAAGTCCTAGGGGGCCCCAGGGCTCTTTCTTTGGTGGCTCTGAGCAGCAGCAGCTGCTGAAAGAGCTCATGCATTGTTTTCAGTCATTGCTAGCTACATAGCAGCCTTGCCCCCCCCCCCTGTTATCTGAGACCCTTAATTCCATATGGGGGGACTTGGGGCCCTCTAGTGTGTCTTCCATTGGCAGTAAGAAGGTTAAACACCCCTGTTCACCTTTCTGGGATCCCTGTCTTCAATGGGTGAGTCAGCGTAGGAAGGGGAGCTTCTCATGCTACAAGGCTGTGATTGCCTGTTTCATAAGAAGAATCTCTCCAAAGTGGAGCCAGTTAGACTGTTAATCAGTTACTTCTGTCAGAAGATATCCTTATGTTAAACTGGTAGATCTTCGGACTTCTCAGTGAAGCTCCTGCTGCAAGACTCCTGCCTTCTATCCTTAAAGTTTCTGGTTGAGGCCAGCCTGGGGATTTCTGGTGAGCTATATTTGAATTATAACAGTGCTTATAAGAGACTCTCTCCAGTAGAGAGACTCTGGCTCTCTATTCTTGTGGGTGACGTTTGAGCAAACTCTTCTGCACCTCCTGTCATTGTAGACTATTTTTCCTGTGCCCTTTGCTTCAGGGCCATTGATGCTGTTCCACAAACACAGGTGCCCAGGAAGGGAGGTTCCTTCCAGCATAACTTGGACCTGGAGGTGGTTGTTTTCAGACTTGGAGTTTCTCATTTCCATATGAGGTCCATTAAGTCTGTCATTGCATCAGTTAGGCAGGGGGTACTCTTCCTCGCCATGGCATATTGTGATTTTCCCATTGGGAGCAGCAATAGCTGTTTCTTAGCTTTTGTATTCTAGGCTGGTGTTCCAGTTCCAGTTCCAGGCCCTGTCCTTTGTCCTAGATGCAACTCTGCATACCTTTTTCAAGGTAGTAGAGGTGATAGCAGCATTTCTTTGCTTGTAAACAGCCCGGGTTGCCCATAACGGGACTTTGGGCTGGTCTGACCAGCCTCTCTAAAGAAGGCCAGAGATCACATAGATCAGGTAAATTTTGGATGGGAAGGCTTGGATCTCAGGTCACCTCTCCTTTTGAACAGCCTGATTCTCTCCCAGGATTTCGAGTACCTGGGGATCGGTTCCATTCTCTCTTGAGCCAAGTTTCCTCATGATGAAGTTGCTCAAGGTTCAATCATCTCCAGGGCATGAGGTGCTCTGGTCAGCTCCACAGACCTGGGACTTCCTCAGGTATGTATCCTTGACCTTGGAGGCACCTGCTAACCTTATGGTTTCCATATTCCCCGTTGTTCCTAGGAGATCAAGAAGCAGTTGAAGTGGTTGCAATTCTGCCATTGATAGCCAGGGTATTATGGGAAGCACCAGATGGAGTGCTTATTTCAGAGACCAGCCTTAATAAGGGATTCTGGCCCCCCCCCTTAGGAGTCCTCATGGACGATAATCTGCCTGGAGGCAAGAACCATCAGTTTGACCCTGGAGAGCATAAGGCCTCTTCTAATAGACAAAGAAGGCTGAGTGTTATCAGACACTGCCCTGGTGGTGTTGGCATGTGTCCACAAACAAGGCAGTACTCATGGTATCGGAGTAGATCTCAAGGTCGTGGAGTGTGTTGTTGGGCGGATAAACATCTGACTACCCTATCTTTACAGCATATTGTAGGCTTAGAGAATGCACAGGCTGAATTTTGTTTGAGAGCTCAGCTGTCCCGTGTACAATCTCATAATGCAAAGACAGGGGCCTTCCAATGATCATCTTCATAGCCACTCAGGAGAATGGCAGAGGTGGTGTTTACCTCCCTATATCTAGCTGAAGCCTACTTTCATATTTCCATTAGGGAGCAGCATTAGTAATTCTTATGCTTTTGCATCTTGGGCCATCCTTTTCAGTTCTGACCTCCGCTGTATGTGCAAGGAGCCATGGCTAAGCCATTCTTGAAAGTGATGTGAGTAATGGCAGCATTCTTATGCAAGCAGAGGTTCCCGATTCACAGTTACCTGGATGACTGCCTGATTCCTACAGAAATCAAGAGAGGGGACTGTTTCATTGATTCAGTGGCTGGTAAACGGTTATCCCAAGAGCAGCATCTACTCCTCTTAGGAGTTAGAGTATTTGGGGGCACATTCAACACTATTCAGGGTCACATTTTCCTCATGACAGAGAGGGTGCTCAAACCACAGAAATGACTCATGTTGGTGTGTGCAGCCTGCCCCTCAGGCCTGGGATTACCTTCGGCTCCTGGGGTCCAAGTCGTTGACACTAGAATATGTGCCCTGGCCTGCAGGACCAATACTCCTGCTACAAAGACAACTGTTGTCTTTGTAGCAGGAGCATATGTCCCCCTCTAGTCTCTGGCACTCTCAGTCTTTTGCCCTTACCCTTCTCCTCCCATGGACCCTAGGTATTTGGCCAGAAGGCCTCCTGAGAAGACCAATCAATCAGCTGGAGGTGGCAGCAATCTGGCTGGTGCTGGAGAGGTTTCAAACCACTAGTGGGGAAAGTGGTCCATGTGTTCTTGGACAATGCCACAATGGTCTTGAAGCGCCAAGGTGGCTGCCCTGTGCAGTCGGGCAGAGGAGCATCTAGTGACTCTTTCAGCAACCCATTTAGTGGTTGTTGACAGTGTTCAGGCTGACAGTTCTGAATTAGTAGAGAAGAGCTACTGTATTTTTTTCTTAAAAGAACGGATTATTTTTGGAAGTCCAATCACACAAAAAATATGTAAAAAGCATGGTCTCTTCCTTCATCAGTCCTAGCCCTGCTCTGGGCCTTCCCTGGTCTTTAGGTCTGCGTGGTTCCCATATTCATTTATTCTCGGGAGGACATTTTTAGGAGAATGAGTATTGCTTGAGCTTCCATTTACTGAGAAACACACAACAAAGAACTGGAGTTTTGGAATCAGGAGTGAGAACAGATTTGGCAGGAGGTCACAGTTTATGAATCACGAGGTCTTATTTGAAACTGAAACAAAGAATGTTTTTATAAGAAAGGGAGGCGGGGGTCGGTTTAATTTGAAACACAGAAGTTCTAAGTATGATTTTAGTGCTATAGATAAGACTGTATGGACTGGATCACCTTTATCAGTAGTTCCAAAACTGCGGTTTTGGACCCCAAATGGGGTCTCATTACATGGAGTTACAAAACCCAGCGCTGCTCTCCTTTCTTCTAAACCTCGATTGTGACCTGTTCCCACTGATGCCAGCCAGCATTGGGGCTTGTGAGTCAGTGAATTTTCAGACCCTTTCCCCTCTTGTGTAGGCTTCCCATTATTGGATTTGCTTACCCATCTTTTAAATTAGCCTATTGGGCTGGAAATCCATTTAGAGTACTTTGGGCTGCACACACTAGCACAGAGGGGGTCCTATGTTGACTGTTGCTGGTATTGCTTTCATGTTTTGGATACATGGGGGATGGGAAAGGGTATGAGAGGTGAGGGAGAGGTTGAGGAGAGGGATATGATAAAGTATTTTGTCATGGGGGGGAGATTGTAGTCTTATTGGATAAAAGTTTAGGAAATACTGGTCTACATTGTTTCTGTGTTACTTTGTTAGAAGACGCTATTGTTGAATGCTTCTGCAAATCAGGTTTTTATAATAAACTAATAAAAGCATCCACACAAGATACCAATAGGACATCAAAGAAAAGTTATTACACGCGCCTCTATATATAAGTTAATATAGCCATTCCAGGCTGGTTCTAAACTTCCACTGGCTATTGTTATCGTTATTTGTAAGACAGTTCATGTGTACCTAGTTCATTGTAAATGACTTTGACTCTTAGTAAAGCAGTATAGAAAAGGCATTAAATAAATGTATCTGAAAAAAAAAGAGTATGTTACAGGGCATTTTTATTAAGCAACCTTCAAAAATGAAATAAATTACAAATATTCTTGTTAGTTGTCGTCTAGTAGAAGGTGATTCATTAATACTTACCTTATTTTCATGCAAATAACGCACGCACATATAATGTGGATATTATGCCATTCTGTTTGAGAATTTTGGATAACGCGCATATGCATATAACACGAAAGCGCGTAACCTTTTTGCTGCTGACCACGCAGGAATGAAACATAAGTCCTACACCGCCGATTTCAAACTTAGTCATGAAGAAACAAGCAACAGAGCGGCAGCAAGAGAGTTCAAGGTCGGAGAGACGTCCATTTGCAAATAGAGGAGAAAATGAAGCTCGAGAATATGAACCCCTGAAAACGCGCACGCCCTGGGCCCAAAGCAAAATGGCCTAAATTTGAGAATGACTTGAGAGACTGGGTTCTTTATCAGAGGGAACAAAATCAAGCTGTCTCTATTGTCTCAGTTCAGATCAAAGCGAAGCTCTCAAGACGTTCGTGAGAAGAAAGTGTAATGAATGGATGCAGTCTGGGATTCACGAAGCAGGTGTGGTTCCTTATCGGTCCTACAGTTCAGTCCTCCACCACTGGGTAGTGCACCTCCTCCTGCAACATGGAGACTGGACAAGTCAAACTTGTGACATCACCGGGTGTATCCTGCTGGTCTTCTCCCATGATCCCCCAGTGTGTCCAGTCTCCATGCAGCATGAGGACGTAGTGAGCCTAGGTGCTGGGCTCACTTGAGAAGCAGTTTAGGAGCAGTTAGTCAGGATTTGATTTACCTTGCATTTCTTTTGCCCTTCTTTAGGTGTAATCCTGTAAATTGAATTCATTTTCATTTAATTTCATTTACTTTTACTTTATTTATTTTCACCTAGTCTGCCTTAGTGTAAAGGGGGGTTCTGTCCCTTTTCAAAGTTCACGCTGCCAGCTAGCCTCTCTGCTTGGGATTCTTCGGTCTCTCTGTGCCCGGTGATGATCTCTCCCCCAGGACTGTACGGGGGAGAGCTCTGTATAACACCTGCATTTTGGCAGTGTCCATGCGGCAGATTCCCATCGCGGCGGGAGCCTCAGGCCGTTGGAGGTTCTTTAGCCGGTGGGCCGGGGCTCGCAGCGTCTGCTACTTCTGGTGGCGCGAGGCAGCAGCGTGTCTGGACAGCTCTTCACCCCGCAGCTACAGCGGGGTAACTGCTGCATCCCGACGCCACAAGGGAGTCTCTCGAGTCCGCATGGAGGGGCTCTGAGCTCTTGCCGCCTCTGTGGTGTTTGGCGCCAAGCGGGCCTGCTTCGGATTGGCGCCATTTTCTCGGCAGGGCTGAGGCCTCGTGGCGGAGAGTGGAGCAGCCCCGCGTTTGAGCAGACGACGCTGTTCCACGCGGCTACACCCAGATAAGGACTTCCTTTTGCTGTTACTTTTAATTTTAATTCTAATTTTAATTTCCTTTTAATTTTAATTTCCTTTTAATTTCATGATAGTTTATAGTTCTTTGAATGCAATGTGATTGGTTTGGGTTTTACTTCTTGGGGGGTGCCTTTACCTTTGTCTGCATTCTGGCAGTTAGCGACGTCTGTCAGCAGCAGGTTTCCGTGCTAGGATTTGGCCATTCAGGGTCATCGGCGGCACAACCACCTACAAATTGAGCCCTTTCTGAAATTGTCATTTACATAAGGATGCTATTTCCATGTTTATACACTTGGAAATTGTGCAGACAGCCTCTAAATGTCGTTATGCCATCTGCAAATTTGATCGCCATGCTTGCTGATCTCTTTTCCAGATCATTTCAGTGCAGTAGATGTTACCAGATGCCAGTTCCAGTGCAGATCCCGAGACATTCCACTATTTACAGGTCTCCTGTGAGAAAACTGGCCATTTAGTCCTATTGTGTTCCTGTTTTTGATCCATTTCCCATTCTATAATAGCACATCATCTCCTTCCTCAGGAGAAGTTCATAAGGGGCTTTGTCAAGTACCTTCTAAAACATCCAGATACATATCATTTGGCTTACTCACATGTTTATTAACCCTTTGAAAAGACAGCTTGGTGCTGCTTTTCAGAACAAGTTCTATCATTTAACTGGCACTGAACTCAGATTCATTGGTCTGTAGTTTCCAAGATCGCCTTTGAAGCTCTTTAAAAAAAAAATCAAAACAATTAGTGTTACATTAGTAACTCTTCAATCTTTAGAGATCATTAATACTAATGTTATGATTGAGCCTGGCTGATATTATGAATGATCACTATTAGACAAAAATTAGCTAGGTTAAGACTCTGATTTGGTTTTCTGCACTATGTTATCAGAGCGCAGCTTGCCCATTTGGCGGGAACTCTGCCCATCTGGGCCATCTGGGGAAAGGCCCCTGCTGGGGATCGTGAGAAGTGTTGCTGGATGGCACAGTCCGGGGCTTAGTGTTCCAGGGTCCTGGAAGGGTTGATAGCGGCAGTCAGGCCTCCCTGTCTTTGCTATGACAGTCACCTAGGTTCAAGCATCCTGTGTTTTTGGGTGACAGGAGTGGGACACCTGGACATGTGGTGCTGGATGTTGGATAGGCTCATACTTAGGTGCACTCTCCTTGAGTGCGTCTGCATGTCCGTGTTCCGTCTGTGATCTCATGCTCAGGTGATTGTTGCAGCAATGACTTAGATCACTTGGGATATTGTGAGTGGGGTTGTCATGGGGTTGCCAATGCAAGACGGGGCCATCCTGAGGAGTTTGGGCCTCAGTCATCAGCTTTCCCTTCGGTGGCCCGGCTGTCCAGGAGGCACCCCTCCAGATCCGCCGGTCCAGTTCTTCTCTGCCTCTTCTCAATGTGGGCAGGGGGGCTGGCAGATCTGGAAATTCACGTCCACTGCACGTTCTACTGTTTTACCTCTGTCTTGGGGTTCTGAGGTCATATATTCCCAATCATTTGTTTGGTGGGGTGCTGCTGTCTGTTGTGCAAGACAAGGTGGTCAACAGTCGGAGGCTGTCGTCTATTCCCCTTACCCCTGAAGGTGCTCACAATTTAAGTTTTTTGTACCTGCGGAGGTGTATGTTGTTAAAGGCTAGCAGGCGCACCTGTGGGACCAGAATCCTCTGTTCATCCGACCTTCCGTTGAGGTGCGCGTGTGGGGTTTACTCCCTTGGTCGGCTAGCAACTTGCTTCACCCATTGGGCCTTCCCTTTCCTCAAGGCATCGTTGCGTCCCACTTCTTCGTGGGGGCTCGCCGCAGGGCCTGGAGTTATGCTCAGCTGGTTCCAGCCAGGGCTGAGTCCTTGGGGGGAGGCTCCAATCCTAACGATACAGGGAGTGCTGGGATCCGTTCAACCAGGTTCCTTCGGGCCCAGCGTACGTCGTCTTTTGCTGGCCGGTTTAGGTCTTCGGGTCGTGGCGGTGCTCCGAGAAGACCAGTAGGCTGCACAGTGCTTGTCTTGGAGCAAGCGCGGGATATCTGTAGGTTCATATTCAAAGCCGTCCGGTTACATGTCCCTCCATTGTGGAATGCTGTACTAGTAGGCGTACTTCATATGCTGGGCTTACAAGTTGGCTTCCGCGCTGCTCGGCATCAGCCAAGGTGACTGCCGGTTTAGGCTGTGGAGTCAGCCTGGAGGAGGGGCCTTGCGTTCTCTGGACAATGCCCTGTTCGGTTGTGTGCCTTGTGGCCCTTATGGAGTTGTAAAAAGGAAAAACAAACAAAACAAAACAAAAAAAAGAATAATCAAACAGGAAAGCCTTCCTAATTGTCCCCACTTTTTTTTTATAAGGTTCTGTCCCTTCCGGGAGCTTGGCCGGAGCGTGGTTAGACTCAGCTACATTTTGGGGATCCTTTATGTACAAGGCGTTTTAGTGTACGCAGCACGCCCAGTGTTCCACCGTCTGACTGGAACGGTACGTTAGCCGTGGCAGGCGTTCACGGACATGGTAGCGGATCGAGCGCTGTAGGTGCTGTCTGAGATCTCCGGGATGGTGGCCTATTTCGATCGGCAGGGTGGAGTCGGTCGGGGGGTCAGGGTGGCCCACGCGAAGGGACTGCGTGTGCGGTTGAAGCCTTGGCAGCCTGCGTTTCGGTGGGGACACTGTGGTGGCGAATGTCCTCAGCGGGGTCCGAGTGTTTGCCGGAGGAGTGAGATTGCATCAGCCGGTGTGCGCACCGCGTGTGCTCAGATGCGGTCAGCCCATATTGGACCTCATGGCGACCTGTCAGTCTGCGGCGACGGGTCGATGTTTAGCAGAGGACATATGAGGCTACTGGATAGCGTCGACGCATTGGTACGGGGCCGTGGCCCGGTCCATTCTATGCCTTTCAGAGGTCATTGTGAAAATGGCCAACTGGGGCTGGTTGCTAAGATATGTGCTCTTCATTAGTCAGTGGGGACCATTACCAGTGTATTCTGCAACATTTGCGTGAGCTTGCATAATCTTTACTTGCAACCAATCGAAATAACTGTCCAAAACCAGTTGATGCAGTCACTACTTAAATTTGCCTCGCTTGACAGTAAAAAAAAAAAAAAAAAAGACATATTTATTTTATACCGATAGGTCACTCACAGCATATTTGGCGATTCCTCGTCCTGGTGTTAATCATGCAGATAATTTCTGCTCTAGTTGTGGTGATGTGACTTTTACATCACAAAAATAGCATATGACTGTGGCGGTTCAGAAAGCCTACAATTTATATTTTGGCTGCAGAATAAAAGATCAGGATAAAAGCTAGGCGCCACACATATGCTGCAATACACGTGTAGCAGATCTCAGGCTGTGGATGGATGGGAAAAGACCATCAAAGTCTTTTGCGGTTCCAATGATCTGGAGAGGGCCCATGGATCACGTCGGCGATTGCTACTTCTGCATGGTTCCTCCAATTCCGGAGGGCATATCCAGGTGATGTAAGCGGTTGGCCTACTGGCATTGCGTCGTGGGCGTGGCTACCAGAGTCTCCTTTCTTTTTTGTCACACCATGTAAGACTCCACATCTTCTGAAACAACGCTGGACTCTGGGGCACTTGACACCCTCTTATATGCCCTTGGTGGATCACGCTTGGTTTATTGCAACTCATTGCTTAGCTGCATTCCACATTCTCAATTAAAAAGACTCCAACTGGTCCAGGACATAGCTGTAGAGCTACTTTGTGTTGCAAAGAATAAAGCCCTTAAGAGGTGTGACAAATAGGGTGTTTGACGCTGGTGTTTTTTTCCATTTCCCTCTTTTTGCTTCCCACCTCTGTCTGGATGGACCTCGGTTCCGTTCTCCCTCGTGGAATCCGGCTGTGCCTGTTTAGTTGTCGGTTTGGGACTTACGCAAGAACACTTTGCTTGTAACCTGCGTTCCTTGGACCTTAGGTGAGGTTCCGTCGCTTTCTGGGAGGTCTCTTCGCTGCCTGTCCCTCCGTGGAGGCGGGTTCTGCGGGAGAGCAGCGGTTGCTAACACTTGACACCCTGGTGGGGTCGAGAGCCAAGGGGGAGCTCAAGCGGATTTTTCAGGCGGAGCTCCGGTAGCCTTCTCAGTAGGTCTGTTTCTAGGGCGTTCAGTGTGTTTGCGATGGCGAGTTTGTCTTTCTGAAGCACTAGCGCTGCTTGGGGCAGAGTTCTGTGCTGTTTTCACCAGTGAAGAGGATCCAAGTGGGCTCTCGGTCGTGTCTTCCTGGTTGGCTTACCGCCTGTTGACGTGAGGAGCGGGCTGGGGTCGGTGCCTGCTCTGTTCGTTTAAGGGCCGAGGCGACTGGATAGGTCCCTCCCAATGATTACTGCTCTGGTACATCCCAGTGGTGGAGGACTGAACTGTAGGACCGATAAGGAAATGGAAATTACACTTACCTGGTAATTGATGTTCCTTGAGGGAGTACAATTCAGTCCTCATTCCCGCCCGGGGATGGATGTTTCAGACGCGAGGCGTAGGTTCCGAGTATGCTTTCGGATCCTAGAGTCGGCAACGGGCTCTGATTGGCAGGTAATCACGAGAGCAACCTTTTCTGCCTATACTCTTCCTTAGTTCTCCTTCCTTCTAGCTCTCTGTCTTCCGCTGTTTGGTGCGCAGGGGGACAGGGGCACGGAGGAGGGTGTTTTCGTCCTTTCTTTTTGGGGCCCTGTGATTTTAAAGTTGAAGTTTGAGCATAGCTTTGTATTTAGTACTTTAACTGGTTGTTTGTTTACTCCTTTGAGTCTGCTTTGACAGTAGGTCACTGGGGGATCATGGGAGAAGACCAGCAGGATACACCCGGTGATGTCACAAGTTTGACTTGTCCAGTCTCCATGTTGCAGGAGGAGGTGCACTACCCAGTGGTGGAGGACTGAACTGTACTCCCTCAAGGAACATCAATTACCAGGTAAGTGTAATTTCCATTTTATGGAAGTCTACAAGTAGGTGTCTTCTGCTTGGGGTAAAATAACGCCACAAACCATTCGCAAGGGCTTCAGAAAGGCAGGGGTTGTCTACCAGCAGAATAAGACACATTTGGATTCCGAAGATGAAGACGAAGATGCTGATAGCAGTGACACTATCACTGCAGAAATCATAGAAGAGTGTCTGCAGTTGTCTCTTATTTCAATGGTGACAGTGAGGAGGGAACTGACTTTGAAGGGTTCGAGGAGTCAGATGATGATGACATTGATTGAACTGGAATTGGCTTAGTCTAATTTAGTCTCATTTAGTTTCATTGAAATTCAGCATTTCAGAAATAAAGAAGTGTTAAAGTTAAACTACTATGAACTTCTTTTTGTGTTGTTCATTATGTATATAACTCGCACGTGTGTATAACATGCAGGGGGGCATGCTTTCTACAAAACACGTATAAATGTGTACATTATATGTGTGAAAATACGGTAATCAGTTATTCACAATATTTATTCATATATATCAAACAAGTCCTTTAGCAAGCCTTTAAAGTTCATAAAGTGACTGTAATTGCCAGTCTGCTTTGATTTAAGGGGCATGTTTAAGTGCGCTTATGGTTAACGTGTGTTAAGCACTTAATGTGGGACTGCAGTAACAGCTAACATACTAAATCAACTTGCACATTAGAAATTGCTTAGCACGTGATGGGGTGGAAATCAGGTCTTGACTGCAGAATGCGGTTAGTGTGAGTGCAATTAATGCCACCTCAATGGCTGGCGTTGTCCACCCAGTTAACTGCGACTAATGTTTGAGCATGGTGAGGTACTTTGTAGTGCAGTAACTGCAGGGGGGACGTGTTGGGTATACCCCGAGCAGTTCACAGCCTTTGCATTTACTGTGTGCTGATTTTTGCTCTTACAGTAAGTGCAAACACTTACCACGCTTTAGTAAATATGCCCTTACATTTTTTTTTTGTTTAGTCTCTCTCCTCCTGTTTGTTTTTTATACTGAATATGTATATATTTTTAAGCTATTATCTGTTTTTCAGTTTGCTTTCTCTGTGTATTTTCTTTAAAGTTGTACCGTGTGTTTCTGTATTCTGGCTTCTCACCCTGGGTACCTCCGGGTTGCTGGCAGAGTAGGCAGCAATCTCTGAGGCTTTACTGGTTGTTCTGTTGATGTTAGGTTTACAGTTTGTTGCTAGGTTCCTGCAACTGCTTAAGGAGTGGTCTCATCTGCTTGCTGACATTTTTTTATTCTAGAAAATAAATAGACACAGAAAGGAAATCAAATGTGCAGTCTCTCCGAGTAGGAACTTAACTGAAAATCATGATATAAAATATTCTGGTTCCTATTCCTGAAGCTGACTGCAAACTTATTCAAAGGTAAATTGGAGTTTTGAAGGCCTACCAAAAGGAACTGTTACAACTGGAAATATATGTGTACTTGTAAGTATTTATCTTCTGGAATATACTCTAAATCTTGGGGGGGAAATTCGTTGGGTAAAAGCTGATAAATCTGTGTATTTTAGAATTCAATGTTTTTGCTGAGTCAGTCAGGTCTTAATACAAACAGAGCTTTTCATTTAAATCACATTGGAGTATAGCTTAGCATACAAATAAAATAGTCTCTGAGTAGAAATAACCTTGTTTCTAGTGACTTTACAAAGAGGCTTTCCAGTTAGGAGGCAAAAGATCTCTGAAGTTTGTCTTAAATAGGTGTTAAAGGCAGTGACATATCAAAGGGGCAATTTGAAAGGCCCCCTCGATTAAACCAAGGGCTGTGTGAATCGCCCAAGAAATTAGTAAGCCTTTATCTTAGAAGCACAAGTATGAATAGGTCAGCCAGAGCTCTGTGAACATGTCTTGAAGGACTACCAAAAGGGACTGCTACAACTGGAAATAGATCTGTACTTGTAAGTATTTCTTATGGAATATACTCTAAATCTTGAGGAAAAAGGGAATTCCAAATCATCCTGCTAGACCATTCCAGACTAGTGGGTAGTGTCCCCCTGCCAGCAGATTGGTGAGACAGAGAAAATCACAGAAGCTTTGCGACATCGCCCTTGGTATATAGCTACGTACCCCTAGAGGTCAGCTTCAGTATTTTTCTCTGTCTCAGCAGATGGTGGACTTCTTACCTCCTCAGGGAGTTGAGTCCATTTTTTACAACATTTCTCATGGTCTTTTAGATGTAACCCCAAATTTCCATGTTATCTGGGTTTCCCGGAGGATCAGTGGAGCACCTCTGAGGGGGAAGTGCTCCTGTACAAGAGGTACAGTGCAACCTTCCAGTTCAACAGCACGGCTCCTGTACATGTGGTGCAGCCTCCTGCTTCACCTGTCTTCCTGGCTCTGAGAACTTCTACAATTTAAGGCTCAATCAGTCTTTACTTGTTTCCTTATAAAGTTTTATTTAAAAAAAAAAAAGAAAACAACGTGCAAGACTCCGGCATCGACAGTATGCCCGATGGTTCCCGCTGCTAAGTCCGCTTGCATTCAGTTCCTGTTTGCCAGTAGAATGAAATCATAATTACACTTACCTGGTAATTGTAGTTCCTTGAGTGACGACAGTTCAGTCCTCTACCTCTGGGTTGTCAATCTCCTCCTGCAGCTTGGAGACTGGTATGTCAGAATGATGACATCATTGGATATAGCCTGCTGCACTCCTACTTCCATCCCAGTGTGAACTATTAACAAAGCAGACTCACAGGAGCAACAAATAAGTAGCCAACCATAAACATTGTAACACAACCAATACTGAACTCCTAACCATCCACCCCCTCCGGCAAGGCTTTCTTACACCCTGTGCTGCCAGAGAGAAAGTGAACACCACAGCAAATTTAAGGAATCTGGACTCACCTGTAACCCTCTTCTGCCCGTCAGCAAACCTGGAACCTCCTAGAAACATCCGGGTGGGAAGGAGGACTGAACTGTCGTCACTCAAGGAAATACAATTACCAGGTAAGTGTAATTATCATTTCCTTATCGTTCCTTCAGTTCAGTCCTCTACCTCTGGGATGTACCAGAGCAGTAAACATTGGGAGGGACCCTTCCAGCCAGCGGACAAAACCGCCGACCCAAAACGAGCATCCGAAACCGCTGCTACGTCCAGCCTGTAATGCCTGCTGAAAGTGTGTAGCTACGATCAAGTCGCCGCCCTGCAAATGTCTCCCGGCGGAACCAAGCTGTGCTTTGCCCAGGAACACGCCTGCGCTCTGGTGGAATGCGCCCGCAATCCGACGGGCACAACCCGACCTTGAAGCAAATAAGCAGAGGCAATCGCTTCCTTAACCCACCGAGCGATGCACTCCACCGAACAGAACAAACAACCGATCCGACTTACGGAAGGACTCGGTTACCCTCAAATACTGACGCAATGCTCTTTTCACATCCAAACGACGAAGGCTGCGATCCGAACCGCCGCCCTCCAGAGACCCAAAAACGGGCAAACATACCGACTGATTCAAATGAAAAGGGGATACCACCTTAGGCAAAAAGGATGGAACCAGCCGTAGAACCACTTTCTCCCTAGAAAAAGATAAGAATGGTTCCCGGCACGATAACGCTTGCAACTCCGAAATCCTTCTAGCCGAACAAATCGCCACCAGAAACACGATCTTTAACGTCAAATCCTTAACTGATGCACGACGCAAAGGCTCAAAGGGTGACGACCAACGCCGCGAGGACGAGATTGAGATCCCATGGCGGAATGCACACCCTACGCACCGGCCGTAATCTAGCGACCGCCTTCAGGAATCGACCCACATCCGGGTGAGCCCCTAAGGGCACCCCATTGATCTTGCCACGATAACAGGAAAGGGCCGCCAACTGGACACGCAAGGAACTGGCTGCAAGACCTTTATCAAACCCGTCCTGCAGAAACTCCAAGACCACCGGAATGGACACAGTGGTCGCCCGAACCTGACATCTAGAACACCAATCCTCAAAGATACGCCAGACCCGCACATATGCCAAGGATGTCGACTGCTTTCGTGCTCTAAGCAAGGTTGCAACGACCACCGACGAATAGCCTTTCTTTCTCAGCTTAGCCCTCTCAATGGCCATACCGTAAGCGAGAACCGATCCACCTGAGGCATGAACAGCGGACCCTGCCGCAACAGATCTGCCCGCACCGGAAGCCGCCAGGGCACGACCTCCAAGAGGCGCACTAGATCCGCGTACCAAGGGCGCCTCGGCCAGTCGGGCGCCACCAACAGGACTTTCCCCTCATGTGCTCCGATCCTTTGAACTACCCTGCCGATCAACGCCCATGGTGGAAAGACATACAGAAGACCGGACGGCCACGGTCGTAACAGCGCGTCTATGCCCTCCGACATCCTTTCGTGCCTTCTGCTGAAGAACCGGGTGACCTTTGCCGACCGGAAGGTTGCCATGAGATCCATCACCGGAGTTCCCCAACAATCTACTATCTGTGTGAAAACGTCGGGATGCAGCTCCCACTCCCCCGCATCTACCTGAACTCTGCTGAGGAAGTCTGCTGTGACATTGTCCTTCCCTGCAATGTGCGCTGCCGAGATCGCGGGCAACCGAGGCTCTACCCAGGCAAACAACTCGTCCGCCTCTTCCTCCATGGCGGCACTCCCCATGCCCCCCTGGCGGTTGATGTACGCCACTGTCACCGAGTTGTTGGAGAGCACCCTTATGGGTCGCCCACGGAGCACCTCTTCGAACACCTGAAGAGTCGGGAACACCTCTCGAAGTTCCAGACGGTTTATCGACCAGGATGCCTCCAGCGGAGACCAGAGCCCCTGTGCAAACTGGCTCCCGCAGTGGGCTCCCCAGCCTGCTAGACTGGCATCCGTCAACAACGGAAGCCACTCCGGCTCTTCCAGCGGCATGCTGGCTGCCAGCGACGACCTGAGTAACCACCAACGAAGAGAGCGCCTGGCGTTGAGCGGGCAAGGAAGCCGCTTGTTCAAGGAATCAGCCTGATGCGACCAGTGGCGAAGAAGTGCTCTTTGGAGAGGCCGCATATGGACCTTGGCCCATGGCACCGCCTCCAGAGTCGCCGCCATGGTGCCCAGGACTCGGAGATAATCCCACGCCGATGTTGCTGACACCGACAGAAACTGTCTGACCAGGGACCTCAAGCCCTCGGCCCCGCTTGTGCGGCAGAAACACCTGCCCTCGTTTTGGTGTCGAACCGGACTCCGAGGTATTCGAGGACCTGGGTGGGCTTCAACTGACTTTTGGTCGTGTTGACCACCCAACCAAGACTCTGCAAAAATTTCATCACCTGGTCTGTCACCCGGAAACTCTCCTCCTTGGACTTGGCACGGATCAACCAATCGTCGAGATAAGGGTGAACGAGAGTGCCTTCTTTGCACAGCGCCGCCGCCGCCACCACCACCATGATCTTGGTGAAGGTCCGCGGCGCCATGGCCAACCCGAAAGGCAAGGTCTGGAACTGATAATGACCCCAAGGAAGAGCGAACCGCAGAAATTTCTGATGAGCCAACCGGATGGGAACATGCAAATACGCTTCCGTAAGATCCAGAGACTTCAAAAATTCCCTGCGACGCACCGCCACTATGACCGACCGCAGGGTCTCCATTTGGAAATGCGGCACCCTTAAACAACGGTTCACGGCCTTCAGGTCTAGAATGGGCCAAAACGTGCCACCCTTTTTCGGCACTACGAAATAAATAGAGTACCGACCCATGCCGTAATCAGTTTTGGGGACCTCTACCACGGCTCCCAACTGAAGGAGTCGTTCCGCGAACCGCTGCCGTCTTCTTGGGGCCCCTGCAAGGGGACATGAGAGAGGAATCCCGCACGGGTCTTAAACTCCAGCGCATAGCCGTGCTGAATTATTTCTAGCACCCACTGGTCGGAGGTGATGTGGGTCCAAGCGGAAAGAAACTCCCGAAGCCGCCCGCTTATGGGAGGCCCTTCCGCAGGGACCCGCCCGCTTATGGGAGGCCCTTCCGCAGGGACCCGCCTCGTTTCATTGTGACTTACGTGAAGCGGTAGTCGGGTTGGAGGAGAAACCTCTATTCACCCCCCCCCCCCCGAAACCCGCGAAATCCCTGGGCTCGAGACGGATACCGGCCCCTCTGGAAACTACCGAACCGCGGCAAACAAAATCTCCGGAAATCTCGGAACTGACCCTGAAAGCCTTGGCCTGACTTGCTTCGGCTTATCCTCCGGAAGTCGACCCGCCTTGGACTCCCCCAGGTCCTTCACTAACTTATCCAAATCTTCTCCAAACAGCAAACCCCCCTTAAAGGGAAGCTTGCTAAGACGGGATTTCGAAGGTCTGTCCGCCGCCCAATTCCGTAACCACAATGAACTCCGGGCGGCCACCACAGACGCTGTGCTATTAGCCAGCGCCCTGATCAAGTCGTAATGCACATCCGCCAAGTAGGCTGCCCCGGACTCCAGGCGATCCAGCTCCTTGAGCTCCTCGAGATCCAAATGTGGGGATTGACGCAGTCGCTGGGCCCATTGCAGAGATGCTCTGGCCACCCACGCTCCACAGATGATGGCCTGCAGTGACATAGAATCCGCTTCAAAAGCCTGCTTGAGCAGACCGTCAACCTTACGGTCCTGGGTATCCTTCAAGGCCGCACTTCCTTCCATCGGAATGGTGGTCTTTTTCGTAACCGCAGATACCACCGCATCCACCCGCGGTTCCCGGAACCTTTCCTTATCCTTATCGGCCAAAGGATACAATCTATTCAATGTCCGTAAGCCCCTCAGACCTGCTTCCGGCTTATCCCACTCATCTTGAATCATCTTGTCAATTACCTTGTGCACCGGAAACACCACCTGAGTCTGTCAAACCGCCTGGATGACGGGATCTTCAACCTCATCTTCCACCGCTACCTGCGTAGCAAGATTCATCATCTGCAAGGTCTCCGAGATCAAGGCCGTCAACTCCTCTCTGCGGAAGACCCTAACTATCTTAGCTTGATCCTCGGGTTCAGGGATCTCCCCTTCTTCGAGGTCCTGGGTACCCTCCTCCAGATCCCATTCCGGAGCTGAGGCTTCAGGCCAGTCACCCTCTGCCAGCGCAGGGTCCCTAGCCCTTGCTCGCTTAGGCGCTGGCGGCCCCTCGTCCAATTCCTCAGCCGCCCCCAGCTGCGGAGCTGGGGAGTCCAGCGACCCGGGGCCTGCTGCTTTACCCTGTCGTCTTAGGCAGAAAGCCTGATGCATCAGCAGCACAAACTCAGGACTAAACTCGCTGGGGCCGGCAGAGAGACGCCAGAAGGCCCTGCCAGCTCCTCCAACGCCGCTCCCCGCACCAAAGGCCGCGGGGACGCAGCCCGCACCGAAGGCCGCGGGTGCTCCCTGCGCCTCCGGGGACTCTTGCAATTCCATCTGGTGCTCCACCGCGGATGAGAGGGTCGCACAGCCCCGGCAAACCCCAGTATCAGCCACTGTGCCCCTCCTAGTGCCACACACAATAAACTGAGGTCTGGCAGCCATATAGCCACCCAGCCAGACCCCCAGGGGCTCACTGTAAGCACGTTCACCTAATCCAGCAGTCTGGTATAATTATTTTTTATTTATTTTTTTGAAACCAGCAGCCAGGCAATTCCGAAGAGAGAGAGTCTTCTGCTTTATACTGCTGCTGAGTGTGGGTTTTTTTTTTTTTATAAACTTTATTTATCAACACCATGTAACAAGAATAGGCAATACAACAAGGAAACTCCCGGTGGGGGCCAACTCTTATCCCCATCCAGGAGAACAGAAACAAAGACATGTGCGTTGTGCAGTTTTCCAGTATATAAACCCCCTAGCCACCCCCCCCCCTCTCCCCACCCCTCCCCCCCCCCCAACCGCACTCTTTGTTGATCGCATCCACACCCCGAGATCTCAGGACATCGCTTCCCAAAGTTAGCACCTCAATCGATCCCAAATCATTTAGGAGCCCAGTTGTAACACTTCATTCCTACTACGGGTGCTCAAGCTCTGGATATAGGGGTCCCAGAGCAACTGAAAGTGTGGCCAGCATTTGACATTTCCCCGGGCATACCTAGCTTCCATAAGCATCATCTGGTGGAAGGCATTTTGCCACTCCCAAAACGAGGGCGCATTCTGTTCCTGCCATTTGTGCAATATGGGGCCCTTACCCACCAGACAAGCCCTGCGCACCAACAATCTCTCCCATTTACCCTTAGGCTGTGTGAGGCGCAAGTGATCAAGGAGAACCAAGGAACTATCCCAACATATCTGCTGTCCCAGTATTCGCTCCATAAATGAACCTATTCTTGCCCAGTATGGCCGGATATATCTGCACCCCCACCACATGTGCATCAGATGTGCTAGGGGCTCCGAACACCTCGGGCAACTGCCGTCCGAAGCAAGATGAGAGCGGAAAGCCCGTCGAGGAGAGAAATGCACCCTAGTAAGAGATTTGTACTGCACCTCTCTCCAGCGGGCTCCCACCGCCAGCTCCCCTACCCGCTGCAGGGCCTTCAATAGTGTACCCGGGCCAAGCTCCCTTCCCAACTCCGAAGCCCACCCCAACTCCACGGAACGATAATCCGGAGACGGTCGATATGGAGCCAAGCGCGCCTTCAACAACCGAATGGACAGTTGGGATCCCCTACCCAAATCAAAGAATTCTAAAATTTGCGCAGAACGCTCGGCCCGCAGCTCTACTGCCGGCAAGGAGGCGATGCAATGCAAAATCTGCATATATGCAAATTGATGACCAGTCCCGAGAGCATAGTCAGTACAGAGAGACCGAAACTTCTTGCAGCACCCTGAGGGTTCGACCACATGGCCTAAACTATGGAGACCTTTCTCCGCCCACACACGAAACAGCGCGTTTTCGGTTCCCGGAGTAAACAATACATTACCCTGAATCGGCAGCCAACTAGAAACCCTCCAATTCGTATTCCAGTAGGTGTTTAGCTGTCGCCAAGTTCGACAAACCGGGACGATGAGCACACTCCCAAGTAAGTGAGCAGGAAAGAGACGGTAGTCCAAGTGTAAGAGGGCGAGAACAGATACTGGGGCAGCGAAGGCTTCCTCTAACCCCCGGGGAGTATAGACCTCAGTACCGCCCAACCAGTCTCCCAGATGCCGAGCCTGACAGGCCAAAGCATAAGCCCCTAAATCAGGGAGCCCCAACCCCCCACACCTCCAATTCCCCACCAAGTGGGAGTACCAAATACGTGCGCGCGCCCCTCCCCCCCCCCACAGAAATCCACTGATAAGTCCCTCCAACCGCTTCAAGTCTTTTCGCAGAAGCCAAACGGGCAGCGTCTGTAGCCAGTATAGTATCCTCGGTAAAACTACCAATTTGACCGCAGCAATTCTCCCAGACAAGGACAGGGGGAGAGGTCGCCAAGCCTGCAACTGAGCTTGGAGGCTCTGAATAATTCTAGAAAGATTACTCTCATAGAGTTGTGAGGGCTGACCTGTCAATAAGATGCCGAGATATTTAAAATGATTAGTCGCCCATTTAAGGGGGAAGGGTCCTCGCCCAGCTACCCCTCACAGAGCCCGAGATATCTAAGGCTTCAGACTTGTCCATATTAATATTTAAACCGGCAAATTGACCGAAGATCTCAAACTCTCGCATTAAACTGGGGAGCGAGTCATGGGGCCGAAGTAAATGCACACGGAGGTCGTCGGCAAAAGCCGATAGTTTAAAGCCAGTCGTACGAATACGCACCCCCCGTATCTCCCGTGAGGCCTCCACCCGTCTAATGAGCGGGTCCAAGGAGAGAGCAAAAAGCAACGGGGAAAGAGGGCAACCCTGTCTAGTCCCCCTGTGTAAAGAGAATGTATCAGAAAGCACTCCATTGCAGCATATCGCCGCAACCGGGTCATGATAAAGACTTCTAACCATGGCACAAAAAGAGCTCCCAATCCCGTAGCGGGGCAGCAAGTACCATAAATATTGCCAATCAACTCTATCGAAAGCTTTCTCTGCGTCAAAACTAATTAACAGAGACGAGAGACTCCGATTGTGGACCCATTCTAAGGAAGCTAGAATCTTCCGCAGATTGCGGACCGCATACCTCCCTTTCACAAAGCCCACTTGGGAGTCATGAACCAAATGCCCCAACACAGTCGCCAAACGATCGGCAAGAATTTTTGCTAAGATTTTAAGGTCAAAGTTAAGGAGAGAAATAGGCCGGTAGGATGCAGCACACAACGGGTCTTTTCCTGGCTTAGGAAGCAAGATCATATGAGCCAAATTACTGCCCCATCGAAACGTGCCCTGCTCAGATCTCCTAGTATGGACTGCCACCAACAGCGGGGACACTAAACCAGCCAAAATCTTGTAAAACTCGGCCCCCAACCCATCTGCACCAGGGGATTTATAACAACTCGCCTTGGCAATAGCATTCTGCACCTCTTGGACAGAAATCTGTTGATCCATGTGCAGCCGCTGCTGGTCAGATAACTGGGGTAAGTCCAGCCCTGCCAAGTAATCGGACATTTGCACCTGCGAGCCGGGCGCTGCGGTATAAAGTTTCTGAAAAAACGAGTGAAAAACGCGCGCTATCTCCAGATTTTCCCTACAAAGGACCCCCTTATCGTCCTTCAGCGCATGCACCAGCGTAGAACCCCTAGAGCTGCGCAGACACCGGGCCAATAACCTCCCTGGTTTATCTCCATGGCAGTAGAGCTGAAATCTGTAGTACATAACTGACTTTTTGGCCCGCTGATGTAGGATATCATTCAACGTCGTCTGTAGCTCCCATAGCTGCTTCTTCAAAGCCACACTCGGATTACTCGCCCACTTCCGCCGCTGTAGTGTGACTAGGCATTCCAGGCGAATAATATGCTCCGCCATAAGTCTACGTTTGCGCGCCATAAAACCAATAATATCTCCGCGCAGAACCACTTTCGCTGTCTCCCAGACCAGCTCAGGATCTGCAGAGTGCCCGCTGTGGTCCGCTTCAAATTCACACCAGTGCCTTTGTAGGAACTGACGAAACAGAGTCTCTATAAAGTTCTAAAGGAAACCGCCACAATCTCGTCGCAGGACGAGTCGCGCCCCACCGCATCTGAAGCCAGATAAAGGCATGGTCGGAAATTTCCGCAGGTCCGATCTGCGCCTCCTCTACCAAAACAGGCACTGCGAGGTCAGCAAATAATCTATACGTGCGCTAGAACTATGTGTGCGAGACTGGTGAGTATAGTCTCTTTCAGCGGGATGTAGCAGTCGCCAAGGGTCCACCAAACCCAACCTGGTCCGCAAACCATTTAAAGCTCGGGCACCCTGAGAACGTTCCCGGGTCCCCTCACCTCGAGATGTGTCCATCACCACGTCCATCACTCCATTTAGATCCCCTCCCCCCCCCCCCCCCCAAGATCAGTGGGAGCTCCGGAAGCTGCTCTACCTGTGAAGCCAGTCTAGTATATAGATCTCAGTCTAGCACATTGGGACTGTAAACATTACCAAGGATAATAGGTTCCTTATCGTCACTCCAGTCCAGTCCCTTCACTTCTGGGTTGCGTAACCCTTCCAGCAGCTTGGAGGCTGAGCCCATCTTTTTGGGGGATGGAGCGGTATAAATACCACTGGGACCACCCACCCACTCCAGTATTCTCAGCCTCCAAGCAGCTGGAGGGTTCCGTAAGCCTGGGGCTTACTGGAGTCCTACATTTAATTTGCTTAGTTTCCTTAATTTTTAACTTAATTTGTGTTTAATTTTACCTTTCAGTAATTTTCCTTTATTTCCTTTATTTGGTGATTTTAGGGGCTCTGCTCCTTTAAGAATTGTTTCTCCCTCCCTCCCCCCCTCCTCTAGCTCCGACGCGGCTCGCAGAGCAAAGCCTCGGGTTGTAGCAGCGAGGAGGTGCTCTGCTCTACCCGGCTTCCTTCACTCCTTGCTCTGCCGTCGTGGGGGAAAAACAGCCTCGCGCCGAAGCCCTGAAGGTGGCTGAGCACTAGAGGCTGCAACGACAACCGGAGGGGAGTCTTCCATCCCGGCCCGATGCGACTGACCGCGGAGAAGAACCACGAGGTACCCCGGTTTTCTTACGGTGCGATCAGACGGCGATCGCACTTGTGATTCTCTAAGGACTCAGCACCGGTTGCAGCGGGGAAGTGCAGGCAGACGCCAGAGTCCTTTTTTCCCGGAGCAGGCTCCACGTGGTGAGGCCTACCACGTGTAGAGCCCTCGGGTGGGATTCTCAGCATCGGGCCCAGGATCGGCAATCTGCAAACTGCAAGTACCTCCCTTAGGGAGACAAACGAGAGCTAGCCACTAATTGTATCTAATTTTTATTAATTTTATTATTTTCGATGTATTTTGGTTAGTTTCATGCTAGATGTCTATTCGATTTATTTTTTATTCGCCATTATCTTTTGGGCAGCCCAATTGGTTTTGTTAGGATTTGAGCCCTAAGGGAAATTGGGCTCTGGTGGTAAGGGCCTACTAAGTTAAGCCCCAATCTTTCCCCATGGCATCCAAGCCACGCTGTCCTTCATGTGGGACACGCAGGGGCACCTCCGCAGAGACAGGAATCTGCAGGAGCTGCGCCGCAGTGGCTACATCAGTGGAACAGGAGATATTGCAGCCTTCCCAGGGATCATCTGACCCTCTAGTAGGGGAAGGGGGGTCCCAGGGTTCGGTCTCTACCCCCTCGGAGCTACCCACGCCTCCTCTGCTTCCTCCTCCCCCTCCCTCGAGTGCAGGAGGGGACGGAGAATTTTTCTCCCCTGACTTCATCCTGTTACTCCATAAGGCCTACTGCCTGCGCAAGCAGGGCCTAGGGGCAGATGAGGTGACCACACCAGGGGAAGAGAGATCATCCAGACTCCTAGGGGCGATCAATCCTGAATCCAGCATCCCTTCTAAGCGTCAGCGGCTGGACGGGGAAGACCTCCTACCGTCTTTTTCCCAGGGGACTCCGGAGGAGGATGGTTCGGTGAAGGATTTGGACTAGGATGAGGAGGAGCTGGAAGAAGGAGAGATCCCGGAAGAAGATCAATCTCTGATAGTTAGGGTCTTTAGGCGAGAGGAGCTTCCGGCGCTAATTAATGAATCCTTAAAAGTACTCAATGTGGCCTCAGATGTACCATCGCAGGAGGAGGCATTGGAGGACCCCTTAATACAGGCCATTAGGAAATCCCAGAAGGTCTTTCCGGTCCACAGAGTAGTACGCCAGATGATCCAGGAAGAATGGGACCAACCGGAATCCAGTCTAAGAGGAGTCCGAGCCATGTCCCGCCTATACCCTCTCCCAGAGTCAGATAAGGAACTGCTAAAATCGCCCAGGGTGGATGCAGCGGTATCTGCAGTCACTAAGAAGACGACTATCCCAGTTGAGGGCAGTTCAGCCTTAAAAGACGCACAGGACAGGAAGCTGGATACACTCCTGAAACAAGCCTTTGATGTAAGTGCCCTTGCATTACAGGCCTCCGTGTCAGGAGCCTGGGTAGCTCGAGCCTGCCTAAGATGGGCTCAGCAGCTTCAGTCAGAGGACTCTTCGGCCGAGATCCAGGCAAACTCCGCCAAAGTGGAATCCGGCGCAGCCTACTTGGCGGATAGTCAGTATGACCTCATCAGAAGCCTAGCCAAGAACATGGCCTCGGTGGTGGCGGCTAGGCGTTATCTGTGGCTACGTAATTGGGCAGCTGATGCGTCCTCCAAGGCGCGGCTAAGTCGACTCCCTTTTAAAGGGAAACTTTTATTCGGGGAGGATCTGGAGAAGCTGGTCAAGGATCTGGGCCAGTCTAAAGGAGGTAGGCTTCCGGAAGATAGACCGAGACTAGGCCGCTCCCAAGCCCCTGTGCCTAGGGAGACGCGGAGATTTCGGACCGCCAGATCAAACCCCTTTTCCAGGGGCCGTTTTCCCTCTTAAGGGACAAGGTTTCAGAGGTTTTCGAGGGGCAGGTCGGGGGTTTGGAGCTTCCTCCTCCTCCTCTTCCTCCTCCTTCTCGGGCCCTAGGAAGCAACAATGAGGTGTCGGGGGTCCAGGGGGAAGGACGGCCGGTAGGCGGGCCGCCTGAGGCTGTTTCTCCCCGCCTGGACCCGGGTCACGTCCGATCAATGGGTTCTAGAGGTGATCAGAGAAGGTTACGCGCTAGAATTCGCAAAGCAAATCCCACCGGCTTTTGTTCAGTCGCCCTGTGGAGCTTCAGCAAAAAGGGCAGCGATCGAGTCTACTCTTGCCCGTCTAATAGACTTAGGGGCGGTAATTCCAGTACCCCCAGACCAATACGGATCCGGTCGGTACTCGATTTACTTTGTGGTCCCGAAAAGGGAGGACTCCTTTCGGCCAATCCTAGATCTAAAACAAGTCAACCGCTGCCTCAGGGTACCTCACTTTCGGATGGAGACCCTACGTTCAGTCATAGCGGCCGTGAGAGGAGGGGAGTTCCTCACTTCCCTCGACTTGACGGAAGCCTACTTGCACATCTCGGTCAGGAAGTCCCATCAACAATTCCTGAGATTCGCGGTACCAAGAGGCCACTTTCAGTTCCAGGCCCTGCCCTTTGGCCTTGCCACGGCTCCCAGGACGTTCACCAAGGTAATGGTCGTAGTGGCGGCCTTCCTAAGGAAGGAAAGCATATTAGTACACCCCTACTTGGACGACTGGCTAATCCGCGCAAAGTCAGCTCCGGAGAGCCACTCGGCAACGGCCAGAGTGATTCAGGTCTTAGAGGAGTTGGGGTGGGTCATCAACCAGACAAAGAGCAGGTTGACTCCCTCTCAGGAACTCGAGTATCTCGGAGCAAGATTCGACACCCTCAGGGGCAGGGTGTTCCTGTCACGGTCAAGGTCAAGAGATCTAAGGATTCTAATCACGCAGTTCCTGGCCAGAAGAAATCCCTCAGCCTGGCATTATCTCCAAGTTCTGGGAACTATGGCGGCATCAATAGAGGTGGTGCCATGGGCCAGGGCCCACATGCGACCGCTGCAGCGGGCGCTATTGCGTCGTTGGTCTCCTCAGCATCAGCCCCTCTCGATGCAGTTACCTTGCGCTCCACGGACCAAGCAGTCCCTCCAATGGTGGAGGTGCCCGAAGAACCTGGACCGCGGAATGCCCCTCGATCCCCATCAGTGGTTGTTGTTAACGACGGATGCCAGCCTGACAGGCTGGGGAGCGCACTGCGAGGACCAGTTCGTCCAGGGTCTCTGGTCACAGTTGGAATCACAGTGGCCCATCAACAGACTGGAATTGCGGGCTGTCACTCTGGCTCTCAAGGCATTCAGGATATTAGTGCAGGGAAAGGCTATTCGAGTTCTCTCCGACAATGTCACCGCGGTGGCCTACATCAACCACCAGGGAGGCACCAGCAGTCGCGCCTTAGAAAAGGAGGCGGACTCTCTTTTCCAGTGGGCGGAGTCCCGGCTTCTAGCTCTGTCAGCGCAGCATGTGGCGGGAGAGGACAACGTCACGGCCGACTTCCTCAGCAGGTGCAAGATAGACCACGGGGAATGGGAGCTGGAACAAGAGACCTTCAACCAGATAGTAGCCCTTTGGGGCTGCCCAGTTATGGACCTCATGGCACGGTTCTCTACAGCCAAGGTGGACAGATTCTTCAGCCGAAGGAAGGAAAGGATGTCCGAAGGCTTAGATGCCCTGTCTCAAAAGTGGCCTTCGGAGGGTCTTCTCTATGTATTCCCCCCTTGGGCTATGATCGGGAAAGTTCTCCAACGGGTAGAGTCTCACCATGGCTTGGTAATTCTCATAGCTCCGGATTGGCCTCGCCGCCCATGGTATGCCGATCTGATCAGGCTGCTTGCCGACCGTCCTTGGCGGCTCCCTTTCAAAAGGGACCTGCTGAGGCAGGGTCCGGTCCGGATGCCTCACGTGGATCGGTTCTCGCTTACGGCCTGGCTATTGAGAGGGCGCGGCTGCTAAAACGAGGCTACTCAGGAGCGGTAATCTCGACTCTACTGAAGGCCAAAAAGCGCTCGACCTGTCTTTCTTATGTAAGAGTTTGGCGCATCTTCGAAGCTTGGTGCGTGGAGCATCGTCAGAAACCGCTTTCGGCCTCGGTTCCGGAGATTCTGGACTTCTTGCAAGCAGGCTTCGAAAAGGGTCTGGCGCATAGCTCCTTGCGGGTTCAGTTGGCGGCTATCTCTTGCTATAGAGGAAAGGTCCGGGGCAGACCCTTAGGGGCGCACCCGGACGTTGCCAGGTTCCTACGAGCGGTTAGTCGGCTACGTCCGCAACGGAGATCGGTCATCCCTCCTTGGGATCTCAACTTAGTGCTAAGTGCCTTGGTCGGGGAACCCTTCGAGCCAGTGAAGAGAGCCTCCTTAAAGGATTTAACTCTAAAGACAGTTTTCCTGGTCGCCATTTGCTCGGCCAGAAGGGTCTCAGAATTGCAGGCGCTCTCGTCCCAGCCCCCCTTCCTGGCCTTTCTCAAGGACAAGGTGGTTCTGCGTACAGTACCGTCCTTTTTACCCAAGGTTATCTCTCCTTTTCATGTGAACCAGACAGTTACCCTGCCAGTCTTAGCGTCTAAGGGGCAGATAGGTAAAGACGACAGGCTGCGTCTTCTAGACGTCCAGAGAATCTTGAAACGTTACCTTTCGCGCACAGCGCCATTCCGAAAGTCCAACCGTCTATTCATCCAGTTTGGAGGGCCGCACAAAGGGGAGTCGGCGGCCAAGGCTTCCATCTCCAGGTGGATCAGAGAGGCGATTGCCTCCGCTTACATCCTGAAGGGGAAGCAGGTTCCGGTGGGGCTGCGGGCCCACTCCACTAGGGCTCAGGCGGCCTCTTGGGCGGAATTTTCCCTGGTACCTCCGCGGGACATCTGTAGGGCAGCGACTTGGTCATCGCTGCATACCTTCTCCAAGCACTATAGGTTGGACGTGCAGAGTGCAGCGGACGCCCGGTTCGGGCTAGCGGTTCTTCAGTCCGGTATGCCGGAACCCTCCCAGGGGTGAACTGCTCTGGTACTTCCCAGAAGTGAAGGGACTGGACTGGAGTGACGATAAGGAAATAGTAATTAGATCTTACCTGCTAATTGCTGTTCCTGAAGGAACGACAGTCCAGTCCCTGATCCCACCCGTTCCGGCAACCGTTTCACACCTCGGGTTCAGGGCAAGGCATCGTTGGGGCCGTAGCTCCGGTACGGCAGGAAGAAGTCCGGGAGGAAGCCAGCTCGGGTAGGAGCAGACATCTCCTCAGGCTATTCCCAGGCCTCCTCTCCTTGGTTTTCCATTAAAAAAAAAAAAAAAGATTTTTCAATATATATGCCTGTTACATAGGTTTGAGTTTTTTATAGTTAAGTTTCCAGTAAGAGTTTGTTAGATCTGCTTTTTCAATCGAATACTGGAGTGGGTGGGTGGTCCCAGTGGTATTTATACCGCTCCATCCCCCAAAAAGATGGGCTCAGCCTCCAAGCTGCTGGAAGGGTTACGCAACCCAGAAGTGAAGGGACTGGACTGTCGTTCCTTCAGGAACAGCAATTAGCAGGTAAGATCTAATTACTATTTTCCCCTCTAGCATGCCCTGTAGCAGAAGGAACCGCCCAGTCGGGTCCGCTATTTCTTTGGTAACCTCAAAGCGGATTCGCTTGTGCAGTAGTATGGCCACCCCCCCTTTTTTTATTCTGGGCTGGCACCCCCCATACTTGTCCCACCCAAGATCTACGCAATTTAGCATGCTCCACTGCTGTCTGGTGGGTTTCTTGAAGGAAAGCCATATCAGCTTTTTGCCTCGCCAAGGCTTGCAATATTTTTGCTCTTTTAAACGGGCTCCCCAAGCCGCAAACATTCCATGAGAGGATCTTCAATCTGGGTTAATATCACTCCAATATTTCAGAAAAGTACCCAACCATATTCCGGGAAGAACCCCCCAGCCTGGAGCTCCCCCCTGCCAGCCCTCAATGGTTCCCCCAATGCCCTGGTCCTCTTGGTGGGATGCGACCATATCCCCCCCTCCCCCCACTTCCCTCATCACCCCGTCCACCTGCTTCTCCATCCACTACCTCTATTAGGTAGCGAGCAACTGTAATGCGTACGGTCTCCTCCCTCCTCTTAAAATGTCCTAGGCATCCTCCACCTCCTGTAGTCAACCTGCCCGGTAGGAGGTTCCCGCCATAATCAAGTCCCCCACCCCCTTAAGAATTATGCAGCAGTGAATAACAAAACATGACTGTAGGTAATACAATAATAAGGCATCTAAACAAGAATAGCACACACTGTGTCATTGCATTTCCACTCTGCAGTACCTTGACTATGAGAACTAATGAGGGGTGTCAAAGCCAGAGGCACAAGAACAGGCAGTCTCAGGGTCTAGACATTTAGCTTCCCCTCCATAAGACAAAGAAAGCCATACCCCTCGGAACACCGTATGGGGGAAGAAGGGGTCAAATTACCTAGCAATCTCTACCCCAGATCATTAGAAGTAGCACACCTAAGGTAGTTGCTCCCCCTAATGCAAGAAGGAATGCAAGGCTACACAGTAACCGCTAAGTGTGAGAGCTTAGCAATATGGATACAGAGTTGCTGCACAGTACAACAAACAGTAGTCAAATACACTTATAAGCTGCCTAAAAAAAAAAACAGTAGGCAACAAGATACTGTATAGGGAGCTATCCAACCCCAACAGAGCTACCTCCCCCTGGTCCCGAACAAGGGAAACCACAAATGGGCCCTGGAGAGGCCCTAAATTATAACCCCCCCCCCCCCCCCGGACACATCCAATCCCCGCAGATAGAGAAAAAGAAGAAAAGGAACCCAGCACACTCAGTCAGGTAGTACCCCCCTCTCCCCACATTCGAACCCCACACCCAACTACAAACGAACCACAATCTCACACATTCAACCATCTCCCCCACCCTCATTTCAGCCCTAACCTTATATGCCTAAGTCCCATGAGGGACAGAAGAGACCCAGGAGGCCATCTCCAGCGAGCCCGAAGCTCGCACTACACACTACCCCACCCCCAGTACCCCTCCGCTGGGCTCAGCAAGATGGATCACACCCCCCCCCCCACCGCAGGACAGGTCCCGAAGCAGAACTTCGCCTAACAAGAGATTGAAAACTTAGGCCTCGTCCAAACAAATAGGCCCCTCTGAGACGGTGTTGAAGAGTAAAAGTCCTGAGTGAGGTTCACGGGGGCTGTACTTGCGATGGGGACCTTCGCTCCTCTCCCACAATCGTCGCTACATATCGTTTGGCGTCGGCCACAGAGTCAAAGGTCTTATGAGCTCCCTCATGGAAAACATGCAGTCGGGAGGGATACTGCACGGAAAATTTAATTCTGGCATCAATTAGTTGCTTGTAGATTGGAGCATATGCTCTACGCTGTTGGCTGAGAGCAACGGAGTAGTCCTGTGCCACTCGTAGGTGCAAGTTCTCATGCTCCAGCACTCCCCTCCTCCTAGCTGCTTGCAAAATAGCCTCCTTCTGGGGAAAATAGAGAAACTTGACGAGCACTACCCGCGGCCTGTGCTCTTGGGGTTGCCTGCGCCCCACGCGGTGCGCTCTCTCTCTATAAGCAATTTCCCGCCATCTTCAACACCCTCAAAGATCTGGGGGAGCAGGTTTTCCATGTAGGACTTTAAATCTTTATCTGCAATAGAGTCCGGAATACCCATCAGCCGCAAGTTATTGTGGTGTGACCGATTCTCCAAATCGTCGAGTTTGTCATCTTGCGACTGAACTCTAGATCTCAGCGTCTCCAACTCCTGGGTCAGGGAGGCCAGGCTATCCTCTGAGCCCGATACGATTTTCAGCCTCTTGCATGCGGTTACCCAAGGCTCCAAAAGATACATGCAAACTGTCCATTTTTTCCTGCAGGGTTGTAAATTGCAGGGCTAGAGCATCGGCGACAGCTGCGGACACCTCTTCTAGGAACGCCGTTGAGGCCGGCGACTTCCGCGGGCCCATGGCATCCGCCATTTTAGGTGCTGGGGCTCCCCGCTCCTTCTCCTTCCTCGCGGCTTTAACTGTTGCCGCCATCACCAGAACGGCTCCGCAGCCACAGGACCAGCTTCGGGTACCTTTCCCCTGCACCAAAGGTAACAACTTTGCGTTGGATCAGTTCTCAAGCCGGCATTAATGAGCCGATTCGGGGTAGAGGAGACCGGAGCTCAAACGGAAGCCGTCCGCCGAGTTCACGGCATCACGTGCTCTCCCCGTGGTTTTTTTTTTTTTTTTTTTTAACGCACTGCTCTCTCGTGAAAGAGATCCCCTTCAGTCCACCCCCCCCTTGTAGGATGGCTGATAGGACGAACTACCCAACGAACAAGGGAAGCCCCCAAAAACAAAACAAAGAAACAATTAAAACAAGTACAATGAAAGAAATAGGACCCCCGAGTCGCCCTGCACGGAAACGGCAGTCTCCCTGCTAGCATGCGGCTGCTCCACGGTGCTCAAAATGGCCACCGAGAAATCGCCGAGCAGGAAAAAAGGCGCCAAAAGCACCGCGAGTGCCCCCGTACCTCCAAAGAAGGCTTCCTCCGCAGAAAAGCAGCCTGACGCCGGTGGATGACTTACCGGCTCGGTCTGCAGCTGCCCAGCAAAAACGAAGCTGCTGTATGCCCCCTGCAATGGCCCGAAGCTGCGCCGCTGAGATTCAGTGCAGGCAGCTAAGCCGCGGTAAAGGCAGGCTGGCTGTCCGGAAAATGCTGCCGTCTGAAAGATGGGCTCTCCGCCGAAGAGTCCAGGGGGAGAGACCTCTGGGCTCCGCAGGGGGGAAAACTCAAAAGTCCTGAGCCAGAACCCCTGAAATGGCCCCACAGGCACAGTCAGGGAGCAAGAAAGCCGGGAGCACTGAGCTAAGCTGTTCTGACTTTTATCTATCCAGTCTTTTTTTAAATTTTTTTTAAAGAGGGTAGTGCCAAATAACAGCCAAATTTTTTTACCCTTAGCTACCACACTATACAAAAGGCTCCTTATCAATTCCTCCAGAGAGCCCTTCTACAAGGCTCTTCAAGTCCTCCTGCTGCATGGAGACTGGTAACACTGGGATGGAAGTAGAAGAGCAGCAGGCTATATCCAGTGATGTCATTCTGACATACCAGTCTCCAAGCTGCAGGAGGAGATTGGCAACCCAGAGGTAGAGGACTGAACTGGAGGAACGATAAGGAATGTGTGTTAGTGGTGAGTCTGAGTCTCCCCTCGGCCCTGCTTGCTGGCATCTTCCTTCGCAGCTCTGCTGTCTCGCTCTGATCCCTCACCTCCCCCCGCTCCCCCCCCCCCCCCCGCCACGATTCTACACTGCTTTTCCCCTTGGCCACAGCTGTTCTCAGGCTTGGGCGCACCGTGTTAGGTGTTCAAAGTTTAGCGGTGCGTTCAGGGTCCACGATCTCAGGCTAAACCTCAGCCCTTTGTTCTCCTCCCACAGCTCCTGCCAAAAGCTTCTCAGTGTGGTGGCCATTTTGTGCAGCACATTTTTCTTCTCATTTTTCTCTGGCTGCTTTTTAGTTTTCGTGGGCCTAGCATTCCTTTGGGGCCTACAGCTATGCCCTCTTCATTACAACAATGTCTAGAATGTGGGGGGAAGCACAGGACCCTCCTCGATTTTATCTCTGTACCTCCTGTAGGAATGATTCCGGAGACCCCTCTTCTATACCCTTACCAACTGTGGTATCACTGGCTACTGTTCCCATGACTTCCCAGGTCTCTACAGAATCTCCTGCCTCCGGTTCTCCTCCCAGAGCACAGTTCGCTGCTGCTGTCTAGCTCCTTGCTGCCTTGGTGTCCCACCCGTGCAGCATCCTCATTTATCACCATCGGATGCGAGCCCCGCGGATCAGCATTTTATGTCTCTTTTCCGCCAGGCCTGGGATGCTTGGCATTCAGGCTCCTTGCCCATCTCAGAAAAAGCGCACCAGGCTCAGTACGGCGGCTATTCTGGCTGCTCTATCTACTCCTCAGCTCCAGGGAACATCCTCTCCCTCGGGGAACTTGCACCCTGTTGGAGAAGATGGTGAGTGCCATTCGAAGGATTTTTCTTGTCGGTCAGGGTGTGACAGAGAAGAGGAGGAGCTTTCACCCCCAGAAGAGCGTCCTGAGGATCAGGAAACTCCTAGATGAAGAACAGGATATTTGGCTGTTCCGAAAGGGGGAACTCCTGGCCCTGATCGCGCTTCACCTCTCAGAGACACTAGCGCCTCCAGACCCAGCTAAGCCTCCAGTGGATCCCATCATTGTGGGCATAAAGAAGCCTTCCAAGGCTTTTCCCTTCCCTACAGAGCTTCAACAGATGGTTACCATCAAGTGGGACAGTCCAGATGTATCCTTGTGCTCCGTACAATGCTTAGGCTGACATTATGTCTGGTCCCTGGAATATCTTGATAGGTGGCTGCACTTTCCTAAGGTGGATTCCATCATGACAGCCATCACTAAGCATACAACCATCCCTGTCAAAGGTGGAACAACCCTTAAAGATCAGATTGACCGGAAGGTTGAGGGTTTTCTAAAAACCTCCTCTTTAGCATTGCAGGAAGCGGTTTGTGCAGGACTCGCCATGCGATCTTTGCTGTGATGGCTCCAACTCCTTCCGGAAGATCCAGTGTTACCTCGTCTGGAATCAGTCACTGCCTTTATCGCAGATGCCTTGTATGATCCTCTTCACCTCTCCACACGCTCTGTGGCAGCAGGAATGTTAGCTTGCTGCTGGCTTTGGCTCTGAGATTTGAACGTGGATGCGGCGTCCAAATCTTGCCAAGCTTCCCTTAAAAGGCAAACTCCTTTTCGGTGAGGACCTTGAAAGGCTTGTTAAGGATCTGAGGGAGGGCAAGCCTCAGTGCTTACCAGTGGATCGGTCCAGAACTAATTCTCGGTGCTCGTTAGTCACACCCTCTACATCCTCAACTTACAACGGGCGCTTCAGAGACGTTCGTCGGTATTGCCCCGGCAAGCCTGGTTGGAAGCTAGAGCTCAGTACTTTCGTGGCATCCGCTGCACCAGGGATAATTTCTCATCCAACGCAGAGTTCTCAGGACCCTCACTTCCCACCCATTGATGGGGACAGGGTCCATTCCGGGGTGCCATGTATCAGAGAACACCTGCTTCGGTTTTCCCGTGAATGGACCCAAATAACTTCAGACAAGTGGGTGCTTGAAGTGGTTTCAAAGGGGTGATACGCTCTTGAACTAGTTGTACCTATTCCGCAGCTCTTCCTGGTCTCCCCACATGGATTGTTGGCCAATCGAGATGCTGTTTGTCTGACGCTCCAGCGATTGCTCCAACTGCATGCAATTTGCTCAGTCCCACCAGCCAAATGTGGCGCCGGACACTATTCCAACTATTTTGTTGTGCCCAAGAAGGATGGATTCTTCCATCCCATTTTGGACCTCAAGGGCATCAATCGCTGTCTTTGTGCCGTGCTTCTGCATGTATTTAGTGGAGGCATACTTCCACATTTCCCATTTGGAAGGAACACCAGCAGTATCTGCGGTTTTTGGTCCTTGGTCAACATTATCAGTTCCAAGCCCTGCCTTTCGGTCTGGCCACAGCTCCCCATACCTTCTTGAAAGTCATGGTAGTCGTGGCAGCGACTCTACGATGCCAAGGTAACCATGTCCATCCATACCTGGATGATTGGTTGATCAGGGCCCAATCTTATCAGGAAGCGCAGTCTGCAGTGACTAACGTAGTCCGGATCCGAATAATCTGGGCTGGATAGTTAACGACTCCAAGAGTCATCTCCAGCCATCGCAGATGCTAGACTTCCTGAGAGCTCGTTTCGATACAGTTCAATTGAATCCGTCCCCTGTGGTTTGGGACTATCTACAGATTCTCGGCACCATGGCAGCCACCCTCGAGGTAGTTCCCTCAGCTCGAGTGCACATGCGACTGCTGCAACACGCCCTTTTGCCCCAGTGGACCTCTTCCACCCAGGAGTTTCAGACCTTGCTGGCCCTACCGCCTATGATGTGGCACAGCCTCAGGTGGTGGCTTTGTCCTCAGAACCTATTGAAGGGCATGCCCTTGGACACCCCGCAGTAGCTACTTCTCACGACAGATACAAGTCTGACGGGCTGGGGAGCCCACTGCCTCAGACATACAACGCAGGGATCTTGGATGGGTCTGTGAGTCCACTTGGACTATCAATTGGCTCGAAGCCCATGCAGTTCAGCTGGTGCTCCTAGCCTTCCACTTTCTCCTTCAGGGTCATGCAGTATGGTCCTCTCCGACAGTTCCACCATGGTGGCTTATCTCAACAGATGTCCAGGAGTGGCCTGGGAAATGGCTTGTCTGTTCCCCTGGGTGGAGCGCCATCTGCAGGCACTCTCAGTACAACACATTGTGGGAGTGGACAACATTCATGTGGATTTCCTCAGCCGCTCTGGATCAGAGCGAGTGGGAACTCACCCCTTGGGCATTTGCAGACATAGTACGCCTGTGGGGCTACCCAACCTGGGACCTCATGGCCACCTTGACTAATGCCAAGATGCTGCCTTTTTCGGTTGATGGACAGAACCACAATCTTCAGGTTCTGAATGCCCTGGCCCAGCTCCCCTCTTCTATACATCTGTCCTCCATGGCCGCTGATCAACCGTGTGCAGCGCAGGATAGAGGGCCATCCCGACAGGGTAATCTTCTCTGGATTGGCTGTGGCATCCCTGGTATACCATCCTTATGTGCCTGCTATGCAAGTCACCTCTACCACTCGGCACACGGCGGGGTCTCCTACATCAAGGCCCCATCTTCATGGATGACCCTGCTCTCTACTCGCTTACGGCCTGGCTCTTGAGCAGCACAGACTAGAGCACAAATGTTACTTGCTGCAGGTGGTCGCCACATTACTTATAGATATAGAGCATAGTACAGGGTGACAATCCCCTGAAGAAACGAATGACAGTGAAACGCTTCAGGCGCCTGTTTAATCGGCGTCGGGATTGATAAAGGGACTGATAAAAAACAATGACATTGCATCGAAGGATCACAGCTTCAAAATGAGATAAGTGCCATTGATATTAGATCACTGCTGGAAGAAATATTCTTAATGGCATTTTTGTTACAAATGGCTGGTTTTTAAGCGTGGTTCAGAATTTATATAAGGTTGTTGATGCAAAGGAAGCATTATATAAGCACTGAGTTTCAGTTCACAATATAGTGCAAAAGTTTGTCTGAGACCTGAATACAACAAGATGTGGAATCATTAGTAACTTACTAGACTGCTGTTTCTAAAGGTGATTTGTGAGCGTGAAAAATCTTAAGTTACTCTTAGCCACATTACTTAAGGCAAGGTGCCCCTCAACCTCACAGCCGTCTGCCCACATGTGGTGTCTCTTCTTCTCTTGTTGCACCCAGTTATGTCTCCCCATGGAAAGTGGGGGTGTCCGTTTATTCTTTCTTTTCTCCAACATGAATTTAATAGGGGTCTTGCCCTTAGCTCCCTGAAGATGCAGGTCACCGCCTTAACATGTTTTCGGGATCCAATTCGTGGCCGGTTCCTTGCATCTCATATGGACATCTCCTGATTTCTGCAGAGGGGTCCATTCTCTCTGACTGCCGATTCGCCCTGTGATTCCTGGCTGGAATCTTTCTCTGGTACTCTGTGCTCTCACTCAGGTGTCTTCAAGCCGCTCTGTGCACCTTCTCTTAAGGATCTCACGCTTAAGATGGTGTCGAGCAGACATGACTGCTACTAGAATCTTGGAACTACAAGCCCTTTCTTGCCAGGACCCTTTTCTGTCTTTTTCATCGGAGAGCATTACCCTTCTTACAGTACCGGCTTTCTTTCAGTTTTAACCAGTCTCGTTCCCTTCCTGCCTTCTTCCAGGAACAGGAGTCAGGCCCTCAGTGAACTCTGCATTTTCTCGATATTAGCTGCAGTTTGCGTCACTATCTTAAGGTTGCCAGTCGGTTTTGTTGAAATTTCGGCCCACCTCTTTCTTTTTGTTTTATTTGCCGGTCCCCGGAAAGGGGCAGCCGCCTCCAAGGCAACGATGGCACGCTGGATTAAACAAGCCGTTGAATCAGCTTATGTTCTCTAGAATAAGCCCATGCCTGTTGGGCTTTGGACTCATTCCACTCGAGCTCAGGCTACCTCCTGGGCCGAAAGGTTGCGGGTGCACCCGCTTGATAACTGCAGGGCAACGACTTGTTCGTCCCAGTCTACGTTTGCGTGACATTATCACTTGGATCTCCAAGCCAGGGAAGCAGCTCATTTCGGAGCCACTGTTTTGCAGCTGTGGCTTCCCGCCCTAGGATGGTGTAGCTTTGGTACTTTCCACTAGTCTGGACTGGTCTAGCAGGATGATTTGGAAGGTGAAATTTTACTTACCATTAATTTCCTTTCCTGGGATCCTGCTAGACTAGTCCAGGACTCGCCCTGTTTGGTCTTGTTGCCACCTCCAAAGAATTTGATGTAATAGGCCGGCAACAGTGACTTCTGCTTGTATATGCTCTTGTTTTGGCGGTTCAAGAGCTGTTCGGTCATACGCCTCGACTGGGTGCCTTGTTCTGGTTGTCTTCCGGTTCATATTCTACTGTTATAATTTTAGACTGGTAGGCTTAGTCTTCAACTGTTACATAGTTATACTGAAGCTGACCTATAGGGGTACGTAGCTATATACCAAGGGTGATATCACAAAGCTGCTGTGATTTTTCTGTCTCACCAATATGCTGGCAGGGAGACACTGACTACTAGTCTGGACTGGTCTAACAGGATTCCAGGAAAAGAAATTAATAGTAAAATTTCACCTCCTTTGGGTTAAAGCTGATAAGGCAAATAACAGATCAAAGGGGCACTTTGAAAGGCCCTCTCTATCAAACCAAGGGCTGTGTGAATCACACAGGAAATTAGTAAGACTTTACCTTAGAAGCATAGGCCAAGGCACTGTGTAGCAAGCCAGCTCTTAATTCTTTTTTCCCTCCCACCCACCCCAGGGATAGTCTTTAGCTTTATAGGCTCTTAAACCTATTGAAGGGAAGGAGGTACCCATATTCACTTTCTGGTGTGACTGGTTGTCCTCATCAGGAATACATTAAAGGTGAACAAAGTCATTTAATGTATTAGGTATAGTTGTATTAGCATAAGTATCCCCAGCAAACTTAAATACCTAAACACAACCTTAAAACTAAGATGCACACAGCAGTCTAGCAGCGAGATGGGGGCTTTTCAGTCTTTTGCATTGAGTATTACATGTATGATTTTCTCCCAATTGGTGAGGGATCTTACGTGTGCACTAGGTGCAAGGAGCTCTTTGCTCTCGGAACAAGTCATATCTCTGGAGGCTAGAGTAACAGACTTGGGGAACATAAGGAAGACAGAGAAGTATATAGAAGAGATCTACAGGGACATAGTACTGAAGTCCCACCTCCAGTCTGGCAGCCTCCCTGTTGCCATGGAGGAGCTGTGACAGGAGAGTATCATCCAGGTGTGGTGGAAAATTATCCTATAGCGAGGACCTCTCAGGTGATGTAAAACAGTCTCGCATTGAGGAGGTTTCTCCAGAGCCATGTGCCCATGAGAGAAGGGTTAGAACAGACATTATAGTTGGTGATTCGATCATTAGGCATGTAGATAGCTGGGCGGTTGGTGGACGTAGAGGCTGGTGGACGTAGCGCCTGGTAACATGCCTGATGTGAAAGTAGCAAACCTCATGTACCACCTAGACAAGGTTTCAGATAGCGCTGAGGAGGAGTCTGCTGTCTTGGTACATGCTGGTAACATTGACATAAAGTGTGGTAGGGAGGTTCTGGAGGCCAAAATTAGACTTTTACTTTGGACATTCAAAATCCAAAACTTCCAGGGTAGCATTCTCAGAAATGCTTCCTGTTCCACATGCTGGACCAAAAGGCAGGCAGAGCTCCGGAGTCTCAATGCATGGAAGAGAGAGTGGTGCAAGGAAGAATTTTTTTGGATTTCTTAGGAACTGGGCAACATTCTGGGAAAAGGAGAGGCTTTTCCAAAGTGATAGGCTCCACTTTAACCAGGATGGAAGTAGGCTGCTGGCATTCTCTTTTAAAAAGGAGAGAGAGCAGCTTTTAAACTAGATAATAGGGGAGAGCCAATAGTCTCCCAAGAACACATGGTTCGGAAGGCTGTGTCCTTGAAGGATACTAGCAGAAGATTGACGTTAGAGCATATTGACAGAGGTTCCAATAAAGACGAGTTATCGAAATGCCCTTACGTACACAGCAAACAGAGTTTAAAGATTCCAAATTACCCCTGCCTTCCGATAACCAGATTAATGTGAATAAAATGCCACCTCTAAAATGCTTGTATGCAAATATTAGAAGTCTAAAAAATGAGATGGGAGAGCTTAGAATATATAGCTCTAAATGAAATGTTCGATATGATTGGTATCTCAGAGACCTGGTGGAAGGAGGACATCCATTGGGACACTGTGATACCTGGGTATAAATTATATCGCAGTGATAGAGTGCAAACCTTCCACTAATTTGATTTACTCTTTTAGAGAGGGTATTGAGTCACAAAGGATTAAAGTTTTGCAGGAAACAAAATATACTGTCGAATCTCTATGGATTGAAATTCCGTGTGAAAAGGGGAAGGCGATGGCAGAGGGGGGGAGGAGGGTACAATACCGACCACCTGGTCAGAACGAACAAATGGATGATGAAATGCTCAAGGAAATCGGTGAAACTAACAAAAGTTACAACACAGTAATAATGGTGATTTCAATTATCCTGGTACCGATTTGGGTTAGTGTCATCATAGGGCATGCTAGGAAGATAAGTTTCTAGATGAAATAAATAACTGTTTGGAACAGCTGGTTCATGAACAGACGAGGGGAAGCTATTTTGGACCTAATTCTTAGATCTGGTGCAAGAGAAGAGTGTCGGGGCCACTTGGCAGTAGTGATCATAGCATGATTGTGTTTTATTTAATAAATGGAGGTGGGATGGCAAGGAAATCCACAATACTACCTTTTAACTTTCAAAGGGAGACTATGATAAAATGAGGAAAATAGTTTAGGTTTTTTTTTTTTTGTTTTTTGTTTTTTTTTTAACTAAAAGGAGCAGCTGCAAAGGTTAAAGATTTACATCAAGCATGTATGTTTAAAAATACTACCTTGGAAGCCCAGATCAGTTGTATTGCACATTTTAAGAAAAGTGGAAAGAAGTCCAAAAAACTGCCAGTATGGTTTAAAGGTGAGTTCCTTATCGTTCCTCCAGCTTAGTCCTCCACGCATGGGTAGTGCACCTCCTCCTGCAGCATGAAGACTGGACTAATCAAATTTCAGCATCACTGGAAACAGCATACTGGCCATCCCTTCGACTCCAGTGTGTCCAGTCTTCATGTAGCAGGAAGATGTTAGTGAGCCAGGCTGGGCTCACTAGTTCGTCAGTTTAGGTCTTACATCTATAGCTAACCTTTTGTTTCTTTTTAGTCCTATTAGGGCTTATTTTGCTTTGCTATATTAAGGAGTACCTGTTTCTTTAAATTTAGCTTTTAAATCGGCACTCCGAAGGGGGGGGGGACCCGAGGGAGGTCTCTCTCCTGCCCAGCCTAAGCCGCTTGCCTTTCACTTATTACTTCTTAGGATCTCTGTTCCCAGGGCTATTCGGGGCAGAGCTCCTGCGGCGGCTGTCCAGCGGCACATCTCCGGTGAGGTGAGGAGTTGGTGCGCTTGGGAAGTACCGGTGAGTTCTCGGGGCAGAGTCCAGTGAGAAAGCTGTTCCTGTCCTGAGCTCCTTCGCGTCTGCTTGTTCTTTGTTATTTTAGTTTTCTTTGATTTTTGCTGTGTTCCCGGGCCGCTTGAGCCGCGCGGGGGGGGGGGGCGGGCAGTCCGTCCGCATCGTCGGTTTTTCCTCTGGGCTGTCTTCCCCGGCGCCAAACAGCGCGCCAAAAGTTCTTTCACTGCCGTGGCCATTTTGAGAGCCGCGGCTCCTTCAGCGTGCTGCACACGCAGCTGTTTTTTCAATAGTCCGTGGTCCATGACTTCTTTTTTTTATTTCTTTCATTTATTTTCATTTAATTTCCTTTGTTTTTTTCTCAGAGTTCGGCGGTCCCTCAGCTGGGGGGGGTCACTGTTACTTATCCCTGTTTCTTTCCTTTTTGGAGGGGCTGTCTACAAATACTCTGCTATTTCTGCTATTAGGCAGCAAACGGGCAAAAAAAAAAAAATTCTGTTGCTGAGTCCCTGATTACTGGCAGCCGCCCAGAGCCCAGCTTGTGTGCTGGTTCTTCTGGGAAAGTGCGTTATTTTCCCTTCAGGATCGAGGGGCCACTTCGTTACGCTTGCGGATCTGAGTGGGTAAGGTTCCATGCCAGCGGGGTCCCTCTGTGTTATTTGTGGATCTCGGAGGGGCGCTGCAACGGAGACGGGCATCTGTCAGTGCTGTGCCTCTGTATCCCTCAGTATGGAGCAGCGACTGGAGAGTTCCTTGGCTGCTTCTTCTCAGCCAGGTCCCGCCGCTGTGGAGTTGGAATCGCCCCTGGAGGGACCATCGGGGATGGCTTCCGCTGTTTCTTTGAGCGCAGGGGAGCAGTCAGACCTCGGGAGTGCTTTGCTCTTGGAGGATTGTTACCCCGATTTCATTTTGCTGATGCATCAGGCGTTCTGTCGTAGGCGCCAGGGCATGGGCGTTGGTTCCCTTCCTGTTCCAGTAGCGACCGCGCAGCCTGCTGCGGCGGAGAGTGCGCTGTCTGGCGTCAAAGCGCCCAAACGACAGCGACTGCACGAGCCCTTCCACTCTGAAGCAGATTGGCCAGAGGGTGAGGATCCGGATTTGGACTTGGAGGCGGATGGGGAGGCCTTAGAGGAAGGCGAACTCCCTGAACCGGAGGATCAGGCGAAGATTATTCGAGTGTTTCGCCGAGAGGAGTTGCCCGCGCTCATTTCTGAAGCGCTTCAAACTCTTGGCTTGGCTCCTGCGCCGCCGGTCGAAGAAGCAGATGGTGCAGACCCCATCATTCAAGCGGTGCGTCAAACTCAGGTGGTTTTTCCCATTCACAGAGTCATTAATCAGATGATTCAAGCAGAGTGGGATACTCCTGAATCTGGTGTGAAGATCATGCGCAGGCTGTATCCTATGGCAGACAAAGACCTTGAACGGTTCCGCTCCCCTAAAGTTGATGCGGCGGTTTCGGCTGTGACTAAGAAAACCACGATTCCTGTGGAAGGTAGTGCGGCGTTGAAAGAGTCGCAGGACAGGAAAATGGACGGTCTCTTGAAACAGTCCTTTGAGGCGGACGCGATTGCGTTGCAGGCCTCCGTTTGTGGGGCTTGGGTTGCTCGTGCCTGTCTTCGCTGTGTTCAGCGGCTCCGACAGGCGCCAGCCTTGGAAGCCGAGGAGTTAAGTGAGCTCCAGCGCTTGGAATCTGGTTCAGCGTATTTGGCGGATGTCCATTATGACCTTATCAGGGCGCTATCCAATAGCATGGCTTCCTTGGTGGCAACGCGCAGAGCCCTTTGGTTAAAGAATTGGGCGGCGGATGGTTCTTCCAAGTCGCGGCTGGGCAAGTTGCCCTTTAAAGGTAAACTATTGTTCGGTGAGGATCTTGACAAGTTAGTCAAGGATTTGGGTGAATCCAAGGGCGGTTGTTTGCCGGAGGATTGCCCAAAGAGAGGGAGGTCCATTCCTTCCCCTCGGGGACTGCTTCAGGACTTTCGTAGGTTTCGATCGCCCCGCTTTTGGGGGGTTCCAGAGAGGAAGGTATCTCTCGAGGTCTCCGAACTTTCGAGGCTTTCGAGGAGCCAGTAGGTGATTCGCAACCGCAACCCCTGCAGCTGCTCGCAAGTCCCAATGAAGGACAGCGGGTCCAGGCAACGATACCAGCGATCGGAGGTCGTCTTCGACACTTTCTCTCTGCTTGGGCCCAGATTACATCCGATCGATGGGTTTTGGAGATCGTTCGGGACGGGTATGCCCTGGACGTGGCCAGGCCCGTGCTCGATTCCTTTGTGGCGTCTCCCTGCCGAGGAACTTGGAAGACTGCTCAGGTCCGGCAAACCCTCGATCGCCTGCTCCGGCTGGGAGCGGTGGTCCCTGTTCCTCCGGCGGAATATGGTCTCGGAAGGTATTCCATTTATTTCGTGGTGCCAAAGAAGGATGGTGCTCTTCGCCCCATTTTAGATCTCAAAGGGGTGAATCGAGGTCTGCGGGTTCCGCACTTTCGGATGGAAACCCTGCGATCCGTACTTGTCGCCGTCCGCAGGGGCGAGTTTCTCACCTCTCTCGACCTCACGGAGGCTTATCTCCATATCCCTATTCGGGAGGCTCATCAGAAGTATCTCCGGTTCGCTCTGCCTTGGGGTCACTTCCAGTTCCAAGCATTGCCCTTCGACCTGGCAACCGCTCCTCGGGTGTTCACCAAGATCATGGTGGTAGTGGCAGCGGCGTTGCGCAAGGAAGGGGTGCTGGTCCATCTGTATCTAGACGATTGGTTGATTCGTGGAAAATCTCGCTCGGAGAGCATGACGGCCACGGCGAGAGTCATGGAGCTTCTGCAGTCTCTTGGCTGGGTAGTCAACCCGAGCAAGAGCCACTTGGTTCTGACGCAGTCTCTCGAATATTTGGGTGTCCTGTTCGATACTCGCAGGGGCTCCGTCTTTCTCCCCGAACGCAGGGTGTTGGGTCTCCGGACTCTCGTACACTGTTTTCGGCAAATCCCAGCTCCGTCGGCTTGGCACTACCTTCAGCTGTTGGGAACGATGGCGGCTTCCTTGGAGGTAGTGCCTTGGGCTCGCTTCCACATGCATTCGCTTCAGAGGTCCTTGCTCCGTCGCTGGTCCAATCAGTCCGATTCCCTAAACAAACGTCTTCGCTGCCCGCCGGTGGTACGTCGGGACCTGAAATGGTGGCTTCGACCGTCCTCGCTCTGTGCGGGGATGCCCTTGGAGCAGCCGGACTGGATTCCGCTGTTGACGGATGCCTGTCTGACAGGCTGGGGCGCGCACTGCTGCGTGCAAGTGACGCAGGGTCTCTGGTCTCCGGAAGAGAGCAGTTGGTCGATCAACAGCTTAGAACTCCGAGCCATGCGGTTGGCATTGCAAAGCTTCGAGATCCAGTTAACACACTGAGCGGTGCGGGTTCTCTTCGACAATGCCACGACCGTGGCATACATAAATCGACAGGGCGGCACCGGAAACGTGGGCATGGAAACGGAAGCCCGGACGCTGTTCGAATGGATAGAGCCCCGGCTACAGGCCATATCGGCAGCGCACATTGCCGGGAAGGACAACGTGACAGCAGATTTTCTCAGCAGAGTTCAGGTGGATGCCGGCGAATGGGAGCTCAATCCCAAAGTGTTCGAGCAAGTGGTTCTGCGTTGGGGTCAGCCGGTAATGGACCTGATGGCCACTTTTCGGTCGGCGAAGGCAGCTCGGTTCTTCAGTCGTCGGCGGGAACCGATGTCAGAGGGCATAGATGCTCTATTGCAGGTCTGGCCCTCGAGGGGCCTTCTTTATGTCTTTCCCCCGTGGCCGCTTCTGGGGCGAGTGATTCAGCGTATCAAGTTTCACCGGGTCGGGTGCTGTTGATAGCGCCGGATTGGCTCCGTCGTTCCTGGTATGCCGACCTGATGCGGTTAGTGGACGGCTCCCCGTGGCGTCTTCCCCTGGATCCGGATCTGTTGTGTCAGGGCCCTCTTCGCATGCCGCAAGTGGGGAGATTCTCTCCTACGGCCTGGCTATTGAAAGGACGAGGCTAAGGAAGAAGGGTTATTCGAAATCCGTTGTGGCGACTTTGCTTCAAGCACGTAAGAGGTCCACTTCGCTGGCTTATGTCAGAGTGTGGCGTATTTTTGAGGATTGGTGTTCCAGGCGTCAGGTTCGGGCGGCTACGGCCTCTCTTCCTGTGGTGCTAGATTTTTTGCAAGACAGTTTTGCTAAAGGATTGGCCGCCAGTTCCTTGCGGGTGCAGTTGGCGGCACTTTCCTGCTACAGGGGTAAAGTTCAGGGCGTAGCGCTGGGTGCCCATGCAGATGTGGTACGCTTCCTGAGGGCGGTTTCTAGGCTGTGCCCGGCTCGCAGAATTTCTGTTCCTTCGTGGGATCTCAACTTGGTCTTGCGAGCGCTCAGTGCGGCTCCCTTTGAGCCTCTCTCTCGGAGTTCGGTGAAGGATTTGACCCTTAAGACGGTGTTCTTAGTGGCGATTTGTTCGGCACAATGCATTTCCGAGCTTCAAGCTCTTTCTTGCAGGGAGCCCTTCCTCTCTTTCTCAGATCAGAAGGTGGTGCTGCGGCCAGTGCCTTCCTTTTTGCCTAAGGTGTCTTCCCCTTTTCATTTGAATCAGGTGGTGTCGCTCCCGGTGTTGCACGCGTCGGGAGCAGGCTTCCGATCACGGTCTTAGTCGCTTGGACCTTAAAAGAGTTTTGCGTCGATATTTGAAGGTCACCAACGCTTTCCGCAAGTCTGATTGTTTGTCCTGTTTGGGGGTTCCCGGAAAGGTGAGGCGGCGGCGAAAGCATCCATTGCTCGGTGGATTAAGGAGGCGATTGGCTCGGCCTATCTGTTGCAGGGTCGGGTGCCGCCCGTCGGTCTGCGGGCTCATTCTACCAGAGCACATTCGGCGTCCTGGGCTGAGTTTAGCTTGATTTCGCCGGTGGAAATTTGTAAGGCGGCGACGTGGTCTTCTCTGCACACTTTCAGTAAGCACTATCGACTTGATGTCTTGGCGGCGGGCGATGCCTGTTTTGGTTCCGCGGTCTTGCGTGCCGGCTGGAAAAATCCCTCCTGTTAAGGCTGCTTTGTTACATCCCATGCGTGGAGGCTGCTTTGTTACATCCCATGCGTGGAGGACTAAGCTGGAGGAACGATAAGGAAATAGTAATTACACTTACCTGGTAATTGTAGTTCCTTGGGAGACGACAGCTTAGTCCTCCTTCCCTCCCTCTGGTGTTTTGGCTCAGCACGCCTTTGGTTCGGAGGTCAGTATTCCCAGGTGAGTGTGTCAATTGTTTCTTCTTTTCTCTCCGGTTTTTCCTCCTTTCTCTCGCTGACTGCTTATGCTGCGGCAGGCACGGGACACTCTGTTTGAGTTGTTTTTCAATTGACTAATATTTACACACACACAAAAAAAATTATAATTGCTTATCTTCTTAAAGGTTAGCTATCTCTTTGAGTTTGCTTTGACAGTAGTTCACTGGAGTTGAAGGGATGGCCAGTATGCTGTTTCCAGTGATGCTGAAATTTGATTGGTCCAGTCTTCATGCTGCAGGAGGAGGTGCACTATCCATGCGTGGAGGACTAAGCTGTCGTCTCTCAAGGAACTACAATTACCAGGTAAGTGTAATTACTATTTCAGAGAAGCTGTTGTAGCTAAGAAAGCATCTTTCAGGAAATGGAAAAAGTAGCCAAATGATGGAAACTGGGAGAAACATACACTGACAAGTTAGATGCAAGGCATTGATAAGGCAGGCAAAGAACGATTTTGGAAAAAAGCTTGCTGTGGAAGCAAAAATGCATAATATGAACTTTTTCAAGTACATTCTTAGCAAAAAAACCTGTGAGTCGGGTTGGGTTATTAGATGATAAACGGGTAAAAGGGGCAGTAAGAGGGGACAAGGCTATAGCGGTGAGACTGAATGAATTCTTTGCTTTGGTCTTTACTAAGGAAGATGTAGGGAAGTTATCCATGACTGAAATGGTATTTAAAGCTGATGCATCGGAAGAATTGAAAGAAATATTGATAAACTGAGAAGATGTATTAAAACTATTTGATAAACTGAAGAGTATCAAATCACATGGACCGGATGGTATACAGCCAAGGTTTTTGAAAGAACTGAAATAAGAGACTGCAGACTTACTACTAGTAATCTGTGAACTATCATTAAAATCATCTGTAATACCTGAAGACTGGTGAATAGCCAATGTAATGCCAGTTTTTAAAAAGGGTTCCAGGAGTGATTCGTGAAACTACAGACCAGTGAGCCTGATGTTGGTACCTGGCAAATGGAAGATACCATTATGAAGAATAAAATTACTGAACATGTAGATAGTCAGTCAGCCATGGTTTAATGGGAGAAAGCCAACATGGCTTTAATGAAGGAAGGTCTTGTCTTAATAATCTGTGTTATTTTTTTGAAGCTGTGAATAAACAATATCTGGATTTTTAGAAAGTCTTTGATAAGGTCCCTCATGAGAGACTCTTGGCAAAATTAAAAAGTCAAAGGATAGGAGGTAATGTACTATTGTTGATCAGGAATTGGTTAAAAGATAGAAAGCAGACTACTAGGTACTTATGACCTAGATTGGCCACTGTTGGAAACAGGATACTGGGCTTGATGGACCTTGGTCTGACCCAATATGGCATATCTTATGTTCTTATGGCCAATTATCTCAGTGGGGGAAAAAGTGAATAGTAAAATACTTCCAGGGATCTGTGCTGGGTCTGCTGCTTTTGAACATATTTGTAAATGACCTGGAAATGGGAATAACGAGTGAGGTAATCAAATTTGCAGATGACACAAAATTATTCAAAGTTGTTAAAACTCAAGAGGATTGTGAAAAATTGCAAGAGGGCCATGATAAATTGGAAGTCTAGCCATTCAAATGGCAGATGAAATTTACAGTTATGCACTTAGTAAAGAACAACCCAAACTATGATTACATGACGCAAGGTTCCACATTAGGAACCACTGCTGAGGGAGAAGATTTCAACATCATCGTGGATAATATGTTGAAACCCTCCTCCCAATGTACAGCGGTGGCCACGAAGGCAAATGGAATGCTAGGAATCATAAGGAAAGGAATGCAGAATAAAACAAAGGTTTAAGAATGCCTCTGTATTGTTCCATGGTGCGACTGCGCCTTGAATATTGTGTGCAATTCTGGTCACCGTATCCTAAAAAGGATATAGCAGAACTAGAAAAGGTACAGAGATGAGCCACCAAAATTGTAAAGGGAATGGAAAGATACCCATATGAGGAGAGGCTTAAAAGGTTAGTGCTCGTCAACCTAGAAAAGAGGCAACTGAGGGGATATATGATAGCGGTCTATAAAATAATGAATGGAGCTTACATTGGTTGTTTATACCATCAAAAAGTAGAAAACCTAGGAGGCACATAATGAAGCTACAGTGTAACTCATGAAAGACCAATAAGAGAAAATATTTTTTCACTCAATGCATAATCAAACTCTGAAATTGTGTAGCTGTGTTTAAAAAAGGGACAAGTTCCTGGAGGAATGGTCCATAAATCATTAAAGAGGACCCGGGAAATCCATTGCTTGCCCCCACATTGTGGAACATGTGTCTGTCTGTCTTTTTTATGAGAAACTACCAGGTACTTGTGATCTGGATTGGCTGCTGTTGGAAACAGGATACTGGGCTTGATGGACCTTCTTCTGACCCAGTATGGCATTTATTATGTTCTTATGTTATATCATACTGACTCTCTCACCCCTGACCTGTCCCCGCTCAATGCTTGCGTTTCCGCTTTCTCTGCCTGGTTGCATACCAATTTTCTCTACCTCAACCCGTCCAAGTCCTCAGCCCTCTGGTTCTCTTTGAGCTCCCCTTCCCCAGACTCACTCTCACTCTGTCTCTCTCTCTCTGCCTCTCAGCTTTCATTCCCACATTTCGCTACTTGCTCAGCGTTCTTTCCTTTCTCTACACCAGATCTGTGCCGTCCGTCCCTTCCTCTCACAACCTTCCCTTACTGCCATCGTGCCATCTCTAGGCTGGACTACTGTAATGTTGTCTTCCTCAATATCAGCTTCAGCTCATTCACAACACTGCCGCCCGCCTTATTACTCACTCCTCCCTCTTCAGATCATATCACCCCTCTCCTTCTGCAGCTCCATTGGTTTCCCATCAAATTTCGCTTCATCCATAAGATGCTCACCACCACTCACAGGGTACTCCACACTGGCATCCCCTGCTACCTTGCCGATCTCATTTATCACCAACCCTCCCCGCACCCCCTCCGCTCCTCCTGTGGGAATCTTCCTTCCCTCCCCGCCCAAGCTCAACTGGAACTCACCCACCACTCTGCCTATTTTTTCCTCACCCCTGTCCTCTGGAACTCACTCCTATCTGCTTTGCGCACTGAGGCCTCCCTTCCCCGCTTTAAAGCTATGTTGAAGACCCACTTATTTCACCTGGCGTTTGATCATACCCCCCCCCCCCAACCCCTGGACTCCCCCCTGCCAACTATTCCCCTCCTTGTTTGCCCCCCCCCCCCGTGTCGCTGTTTCTCTTTGCCTCTTTTCCATTTGTTCAGCTGCTTTCCTATTTGATTGATGGCCTTACTTTCATCCTTTGTCTCTCTCTGTAGCCACATTGTATGTACACTGCTCTGATGCTGTAGTCTGGGCGGTATGTCAAATGTTTCGATAAAAATAAAGATACTCTGATCATGTCACGAAAATTTAAGACCAAGTGAAGCAATACTTATGGATGGCAGCGTCCTCAGCATGGCATTATCTGCAAATCCTGGGGTCCATGGAGGAGACTCTGGAGTCTGTGTCCTGGGCCAGGACCAATATGTTTCCACTACAACAGGCCCTTCTACCTCGGTGGTCTCCACAGAGGCATCTGCTGGCAAGGCATCTGGTCTGCCCTCTGGACACAAGGATCCACCTTTGCTGGTGGCTGCAGTCTGTGAACCTCTTAGCAGGGGTGCTGCTGAAGCCCTCTCGACTGGGTGCTTGTGACAGTGGACACGAGCCTCATGGGTTGGGGTGTGCATTGTGAGTTGCACTTGATACAAGGTCTTTGGTCGACGATGGAGAGTTCCAGATCCATCAATTGTTTGACAATAAGAGCAGGGTTCCTAACCCTGCGGTACTTTTCGACCCCTCATGCACAACAAGGCGGGGCGGTTCTGTGCCAACAACGCTACCACAGTAGTGTATTTATTTCAATCGCCAGGATGGCATGATCAGTCTGGTCCTGGCGGAGCAGATACTGCTACTGTGGGCGGAGCAAAATCTGCTTGCACTTTTGGCAGTGCATGTGGCCAGAAAAGAGAACGTGCAGGTAAACTTTCTCAGTCGACACGGTTGGATCTGGAGGAGTGGGCCCTGGATCTTTCAGTGTTTTACAATATTACTCTTCACTGGGGTGAACCAATTATGGATCTGATGGCCTCCACAGACGATGCCAAAGCGAGCCTCATCTTCAGCTGGCGCAGAGAGAGGATGTTAGAAGCTTGACACCCTGGTGCAGCCCTGGCCAATGGGGGGGGGTGTCTCCTGTACATGTTTCCTCCCTGGCCCCTGATTTGATGCTTGCTTCAACAGATAGAGGCACACCGTGGTCTGGTAATCTTGATTGCTCCAGATTAGTCATGGAAGCTGTGGTATGTAGAACCGATTCGGTTGTTAGTGGCAGAGCCATGGTGCTTTCCAATAATGGACAACCTTCTTTCACAGGGACTAATCCTCATGCCTCAGGTGGATCGATTCTTGCTTATGGTCTGATTCTTGAAAGGTCAAGGTTGAGAAGAAAATTTGAGCCAAATAGTCTAGTTCTACCTTGGTGAAAGTTTGTAAGTGCTCCACCTCTATGTTGTATGTTTGAGTCTGGTGAGCGTTTTGAGTGCTGATGTGTGGACAGCGGTCTCTGGGCCCTGACGGCCTTGGTTCCAGACGTACTCTCGTTTTTGCAAGCAGGTTTAGATAAAGGCCTAGCATAGGTGACAGCCTTAACGTGTCACTGTGGCTGGATGCAGCGTGTCTCTTTGACCGCTCATCCAGATGTGGTGCATTTTCTTAGAGCAGTCAAGCAGTTTTGCCTTCTGGTATGCCCGCTAGTTCAACTGGGGAATCTTTAATCTGGTTCTGTCAGCCTTTACAGGGCCTCCCTTTGAACAGCTGACTCGGGCTACTCTTAAAGATCTTGCTTTAAAAGCAGTACGTTTGGTGGCCATATGCTTGACCAGTCAAATCTCGGAGCTCCAAGCATTGTCATGCGGGGAACCCTCCTGTACATCTCAGAGAAAAGGATAGTCTTGTGGCCAGCTCCTTCCTTGCCTAAGATGGTGTCAGCTTTCCACCTGAATCAACCAGTGCCTCTTCCATTTTTTCCCCTCCAGGAATGAGAATTTGGAGGACTAGCAATTAGTTACTGGATGTGTGCAAAATCTTGTATAGATATCTGAAGCAGACTGAGCCTCTTTGAAATCTGAGCACCTTTTTGTTCTGTTTGGGAGTCTGTGCAGGGGAGAAGCGGCCTCTAAGGCTTCGGTGTCCCGCTGGTTGAGGGAAAGCCATAACATCTGCCTACTTGTTGAAATGCAAGCCCCTCCCTTTGGGGTTGTGTGCACATTTGACCAGAGCTCAGGCGGCTTTGAGTGTAATTAGTGGCGACTTAGTACAGAAGGAAACTATGAACTGACGACCATCGCCTTGATGTACAGGCCCAGAAAGATGTGCAGTTCAGGGCCAGCGTACTGCAGGCTGGACTTGTGGGTCCCGTCTGTTAAGTACTGCTTTGGTATATCCCATGCATCTGGACTGGACTGGAGGGACGATAAGGAAGATGAAATTAGACCTTACCTACTATTGACTTTCCTTGAGTCACCCAGTATGTCTATCTTCAGTTGTTTTTGTCAGGGAAATCCTGGATTGTGGAAGTTCTGTGGTCAACACGGGGGTCTGCCTTGCCAGGTCATTGGAAAGACATCTTTGAGGTCGGTTTTCAGGGAAGGAGATATCTCTTGCTCTTTTTCTTCTCTGTAAGGCTGTATCTAGTTTTTTTAAATTGTTTTTCAATTTGTAAAAAAAAAAAAATAACTCATTTATGCTCTTTGGAGTCTGCTCTTTGGAGGATACTGGTCTTGGAGGTGGCGCACAGAGCCCTTCTACTGTGACATCAGCAAAACCTGACATGCTCAATCTCCAGTTGCTGGTTGGGGGAGTTAACACACGTGACTGGACTGGAGGGACTCAAGGAAAGTCAGTTAGCAGGTAAGGTCTAATTTTATTGTGCAGTGGCAGGCTAAGAAAGCGAATGGAATGCTGGGAATTATAAGGAAAGGAATAGAAATTACAGCAAAGGATGTTATAATGCCTCTATTGCTCCATGGTGTGACAACATCTTGAATATTGTGTGCAGTTCTGGTTACCATATCTTTAAGATGGATATAGCAGAATTAGAAAAGGTACAAAGAAGAGCAACCAAAAAGGTTTGGGGACTAGCCCTGGTGGAGGCAGAGCCTGGTGGGGAAGTCTTAGCCATAAACCTGTTGGCCCTGGGGCTCTTCAACCAACTAGCACTGTAATTCCTGAAATGGCTTACGGACTGTATCCAGTTCTGGCTAGCCGTTTGGTTCGTGGGCTCCTGAGGCCTGGGCTGCCCCTCTTGTGAATCGTGTCCCACAAGTGCTCCTATCATGGGCAGCTAGTAAGGTCACAGCTCCCACTGCCCTTGCACGCCTCCCTTTCTCCGGGAGCCAAGCCTTATCCCCTGCAGGGATTGGTTTAGGGACTCAAGTGAAAGTTATGTCACTGGAAGATAATTCTGGGGCGGACGGGGTGGTGGTTCCCCTAGGGTTAGATTAGGATCTCCACAATCTGCCTTTTCTCAGATAGGCCTGGGCGAGTTCCTCACTTCCTTGGACCTCATGGAGGCCTACCTGCATATCCCAATCCACCTGGAGCATCGGCGTTACCTGCATTTTGCAGTGCCCAAGAGGTACTTCCAGTTTTAGCTGTTGCCCTTTAGGCTATCTACAGGTGCCCTGATCAGTGGCAGTGTCCTTGGAATTGGGCGTGCTTACCCATGTGAGCTTTGCAGGCCCACCTTCTGACCAGATGGGTTCCGGCGGAACAATCTATGGAGGTGCACCTGTGCCTACCACAGAGAGTCTGGAGCAGTTTCTTGGTGGCTGGATCTTTCGAATCTGGACATAAGTATGTCCCTGGAAATACCAACCTGGGTGGTGGTAACGACTAATGCAAACCTCTCTGGATGGAGAGGTCATTGCTTAGATCAGGTAGTGCAGGGCTGGTGGTTGGCCGAGGAGCGCTCGTGCACCATCAACTGCGATACAGTTGACGCTGGAAGCCTTCTTCCTGTTGGTACATCACCAGCCCGTGAGAATTCTGTCGGACAACGTGACGACCATGGCATGCATCAACTGGCAAGGGGGCACAAGGAGCTCCCAGGGGGCCGCGGAGGTGCTGCTGCTTCTTTACTGGGCCAAACAGCACCTCCTGGCCCTGTTGGCAGCGCATGTGGCAGGAGTGGTGAATGTTCAGGCGGATTACTTGAGTCGCCACACTCTTGATCTGGAGGGAATGGTTCCTGTCTTAGTCTGTGTTTTGCTAGCTGGCGGAGCACTGGAGAACTCCCGTGATGGACCTGATGGCACGGCATGACAGTGCCAAGGCATCGTGCTTCTTCAGTCTTCAAAGGACTCCCATGTCCAAGGGCCTCGGCGCTCTCATCCAGAGGGGACTGCTGTACATTTTTCTGCCCTGGGCCCCGATCGGCTGGGTGATTCAGCACATAGAGGCTCATCTGGGATGACTGCTACTGATTGCGCCAGATTGACCGAGGCGCCCTTGATATGGCTGCTGTTGGATGATCCGGTGTGACTGCCTCTGGTCCCAGACCTGCTAGTGCAGGGGCCAGTGTGCATGCCGGTGGTGGATCAATTTTCACTTATGGCTTGGCTCGAAAGAGTGCGACTGCATTGCTGCCGGTACTCTGAGTTAGCGATAGAGCACCACCAGGCCTGCAGCAGTGTCACTACGTCAGTGGCGTACATCAGGGTCTGACGCAAAGTTATAATCCTACGCTCTAACACTCTAATTTTTATTAACGGTTGAGATCCAGAATATGGGGTTTGCTTTACACGGGTCTCAGACTACACCATGGCATTAGTTTCAGGGTATTCTGAGACCCGTGTAAAGCAAACCCCATATTCTGGATCTCAACCGTTAGTAAAAATTAGTGTTAGAGCATAGGATTATAACTTTGCGTCAGTGTGAGATCGCTCTGCTACAAGACCACATAGTTTTGTTTTGGTGCATCAGGGTCTGGCAGCTATTTGAGGCCTGGTGTGCAGATTGGGACATTCACCCTCTTGGAGCATCTGTGATGGCCCTGTTAGGATTCCTGCAGGCCGGCCTGGACAAGAGCCTTACTCTTGGATCATTGAAGGTGCAGATGGTGGTGCTCTCCTGCTGTCGGGGTCGGGTGCACCACCCAGATGTGGTTTGTTTTTTGCGGGGAGTCAAACATCTCTGTCTCCCTGAACAGGCCCCTGGTACCGTTGTGGAACCTCAACTTGGTTCTGAATGTGCCGAGAGGTCCTCCCTTCGAAACACTGCGGGAAGCGTTCCTTAAGGACTTAATGTAAATGAATATGTACTGCTCCTGTATAATTCAAGTTTGGTTCTCTGTAAACCATATTTGATCTCCTGAAAAATGCGGTATAAAAATTTCCAATAAATAAAATAAGGACTTGGTGATGAAAGTGGTCTTCCTGGTTGCCATTTGCTCAGCCGGGAGTATGTCAGAACTACATGCCTTTTCTTGCAAGGAGCCCTTTTTGGTCTTTTCCAGGGAGTGGGTTGTCCTTCGGACAGTTCCCTTCTTTCTGCCCAAGGTAGTATCTGAGTTCAGCCTTAATCAGTCAGTCATCCTTTGCAGGGGAGGCTGGGTCCCCAGAGTCGGCCATGTTGCATAAGTTGGATGTCCACTGGGTACTGAAACATGTACAGTGACCCAAGGGTTTCGTCACTCGCACTGCGTGTTTGTGCTGTGAGGTGGCTTCCTTGGTCCATTGAATGAGAGAGGCCATTGAGTTGGCTTACTTATTGCGTTGCCAGCAGGCCCATTCCACAAGGGCTCAGGCCTCCTTGTGGGCAGAACGGGGGAGAGTTCCTCCTGTAGACATTTGTTCGGTGGCCACTTGGTCTTCCTTGCATTCCTTTGTGTGCCATTACTGCTTGGATCTGCAGAGCCAGCAGGATGTGCTTTTTGGGGAAGCGGTTTCGACTCCCTCCCAAAGTTTAATACTGCTCTACAGTGTCCCAATTGTCTGGACTGGACTGAAGGAACACCCTGTAAGGTGAAATTAGACCTTACCTGCTAATCTGCTTTCCTGTAGTCCTTCCAATCCAGGACCCTCCCATGCACATTTTTCAAGGGTTTGATAGGGGCGCTGTTTCAGAGATGCGTGGATGAATGTGTAGGGATTTCAGTACAGTCTTTTTCATACAGAGAGCAGTTTTTTGTTAAATCTTAAAGATCTTTATTGGGGGGGGGGGTTCCCTTATGTTTAGTGTTTCACTAAACACTGTTTCTACTTGATAAAGGTTGTCCGGTTCCCTTGTTTGTGCTAATGACTCTGGTGTCTTTTCTAGTACCGGGGCATGTGGTGCAAGGCTCCTATAGGTTGGAGTTCCTTGTGGAGAGAGCGGTGGTGACTCGACATGGGCTCCAGCCAGATAAGTTGTTTTGTGAGTGTCCAATACTGGTTTGGTCAGTGTGTACAGGTTACTTAGACTGAACTGAGAAAGTGTTCCTCATTATCCACCTGCTGGTTGGTGTGCACAACCCAATTGTCTAGACTGGACTGGAGGCACTACAGGAAAGGTAAGGTCTAATTTCACCTTCTGACCTATAAATGCATTCATGCCGTCGCTCCTCACTACCTTCCCCTCATCTCGCCCTACACCCCTCCTTGTGAACTCCGCTCCTCTGATGGGTCACTTCTCTCTGTCCTCTTCTTCTGCCAACTCCAGACTCTGATCATTTCACCTTGCTGCTCCATATGCCTGGAACAAACTACCTGAGTCTGTGCATCAGGCTTCATCTCTCCCCCTTTGCAAAACATGCTAAAGGTTCACCTCTTTGAGGCTGCTTTTATATCCTGTTCTGCTTAGTCTCCTATAAATCTCTTTACCTTTTCTAGTGTCCTCACTTGTTGTATTGTCGGTCTTAACTAGATTATACCGGAAAGGGACATGGACTAAAAACCATGCTCTCCACACGGTTATATCCTATTTAATCGTTTTTTTTAAAAAAAGAGAACTCAATAAACATTCTCAAAAATAGACGTTTGTTACTTAGCTGATTCGAAGAACTAGAGCACGACGTGCACGTTTCGGGTTGAACACCCTGTTTCAAGTGCTAACTTGTCATGTAAAAATCCTTAATAGGACGCTGTGAAACAGCTGTTTCTTAAGAGGACAAAACTTATGTGAATGGCTATACTCTGCCTTCAATCAATCAGTCAACCAATTGGAACAAGAGGAATTCCCACCAATCAGGGAGCCCCTCAGCCAATCGGATGACGTCAGACAAAACTCATCCATTCAACTTCTTTGTTAAGCCCAGTGGGGTGGACAGAGTCCAAACGAAAAATTCAAGATTGTTCCAAACGTTGAAGTCTATTGACACGATCTCCTCCTCGGATCTGGAGGGACAAAATCAATGACAGTCCAACGTAGGTCCTGATATACATGATGTAATTGCTGACAGTGATCCACCATCGGGGCTGACTCCACATGTTGTCGCAATCGTGAGGCATGCTCACCCATTACATCATGTATATCAGGACCTACGTTGGACTGTCATTGATTTTGTCCCTCCAGATCCTCGAGGAGGAGATTGTTCCAAACGTTGAAGTCTATTGACACGATCTTGGCATTTTTCGTTTGGACTCTGTCCACCCCACTGGGCTTAACAAAGAAGTTGAATGGATGAGTTTTGTCTGACGTCATCCGATTGGCTGAGGGGCTCCCTGATTGGTGGGAATTCCTCTTGTTCCAATTGGTTGACTGATTGATTGAAGGCAGAGTATAGCCATTCACATAAGTTTTGTCCTCTTAAGAAACAGCTGTTTCACAGCGTCCTATTAAGGATTTTTACATGACAAGTTAGCACTTGAAACAGGGTGTTCAACCCGAAACGTGCACGTCGTGCTCTAGTTCTTCGAATCAGCTAAGTAACAAACGTCTATTTTTGAGAATGTTTATTGAGTTCTCTTTTTTTAAAAAAAAACGATTAAATAGGATATAACCGTGTGGAGAGCATGGTTTTTAGTCCATGTCCCTTTCCGGTATTATCCAACAAAAAATGTTGAGTATGTTTCACAGGGGGTTTGGTGATATAATTTCGTTTGGAGAGATCATTTGGATATCACTAATTTGGGGGCTGTTTTGTTCGATTAACTAGATTATAAGCTCTGATGAGCAGGGAGTGTCCCTTTTTTTTTATGTATGTTTCTGTACAGCATTGCGTATGTCTTGTAGCACTATATAAATGTTCAGTAGTAGTAATTGTAAAAAAATGCAGGGTCGTGCATTTAGACTGCAAAAATCCAAGGGAGTGGTACAGTGTAGGAGGCAAAGTACTTCTGTCCACGAAAGAAGAGCAGGACTTGGGCGTGATTGTTTTCTGATGATCTTGAAGTTGCTAAACAGGTAGAAAAAGGTGATGGCAAAAGCCAGAAAAATGCTTGGGTGCACAGGGAGGGGAATGGCCAGTAGGAAAAAAGGAGATGATAGTGCCTCTGTATAAGTCTCTGGCGCAGCCTCATTTGGAGTATTGTGTGCAATTCTGGAGACCACGCCTTTAAAAGGATATAAACAGGTTGGAGTCTGTGCAGAGGGTGGCTACTAAAATGGTTAGTGGTCTTCATTATAAAGCATATGAGGACAGACTTAAAGATTTAATGTGTATATAATAGAGATGTTTAAATACCTCCATGACATAAATGCACAAGCAGAGGGCCTCTCAATTGAAAGCAAGCTGCTGCTACAAGGGGACATAGGATGAGAGTGAAAGGGGATAGACTTAGGAGTAATATGTGAAAATATTTCTTTATGGAAAGAGTAGTAGTTGCGAAGATTAGTCTCCTAGTGGAGGTAGTAGAGACGAGGATAGTCCTTGAGTTCAAGAAAGCATGGGACAAAAACAGAAGTTCTCTAAAGGAAAAAAAGGAGACTATTGTAGTTGATATGGAAGGGCAGACTAGATAGGCCATGTGTTCTTTTTCTGCTGTCATGTTTCTATATTTCTAGGCTGTGTTAGACAGGCAGTGGGAGTGCTTTGCTTCAGGTGGAAGGAGTTCTAAGTGATGTGACCCCAGCATCAGAAAGCTCCACTCGGGAAGCAAGAGGAGCTACTTTTTGGTTGAAGAGTTTTTGGTAAGTGGCGCACTGTATTGGCATAACAGCAGTGTTTGTAAGAAGTTTTGCGATGGCCAGAATGGAGGAAGCTTGTAGGCGGGATCGGCCCTAGAGTTCGTTCAAGGTGCTGATGTCCTAGGCAAACCTTAAGCCTTATGTCCCTCAGGCTGTCCATCTATTGTTTTATCTTCGAGTGCCCTGCTCTTTGTTGCCCCCACCCTCTGAAGCTGGCACCCTAGGCAATCACCTACTTTGCCTAATGGTTGGGCTGGCCCTGCTTGTAGGCTGGCTGTTTCTACTGCTTAGCCTTTTTTCTCAACAGGTTCAGTACATCAGGAGAGTCTTGGTTTTGGTCCTTGGGGGTTCATGGTGCCTCCTATAGTTGCAGCCTTGGTTAAGGCTTTAATTGATCTGCTGTCATGGCCTCTTTATAGATAAAGCCTGCATCGTCTCAGGGTAGACTCCCATGAGCAGGCTGATGATGTAGTTTAAAAAAATAAAAATAAAAAAAAGCCTGAAGACTGAACCAGTAATGGGAATATGATCCTCTCAACGGAGGAACTACTAATGCCTTGCATGAAGAGTATATGGCAGCTGCAGAAGGTTTAAAGAATGGACAAGGGACTGTGCTGTCAGTTGCCCTGCTTTGGCTTATACTCACACTAAACCTTATGAAGTAAAGCCACAATAGAATCCTCTAAAAAAGGCTCACTCCTGGCATCCCTATTGAAACATCATAAACATGTTTTTAAAGGTAGATAATGTCCCACAGTGCAATATTTTTGTCGGATCGTCTGTACTGAGAATGCAAAAACATGCTTGTTTAACAGACCCTCCTTTTTATTCGGTTTTTGAAAGGTCTCTTCGACCAAATTTTTGCCGGAGGCTATAAACGGCCCATAAGACCAGCCCCTGCTTTGGCTTATGACAGAGCAATTGTCTCCTCCAGCTGGTAGAGCATTGACTACAATGGGTTGTCATCTGCTTTACAGGACCAGTAATATGCTATGCAGAGCTCTTTCTGCATTGACTGTGTTCCAAGATACTGCCACTTACCCAACAAGTTGGTTTGAGTGGTTGTAGTGGTTATACCTTAGGTTGCTCATTTGGCTCATATTAGATGTGGCTTTTTCGTGCACCTTTAAAGGACGTTTCGGGCCCTGTATAGGGAGGAGGTGAATGTCTGCAGCGGCCTCTCCAGTTTCTCTCCCTTGGTCAGTAAGGTGGTATTGGTTTTGAATAGCTCATTCCTTTAGTGTTCTCCTTGCTTGTTCTACCTGCTCAAGCAAGGGCGTCTCTGCTTCTTGCAGTCGTAATGGTTGAGACCTTTGGGTAAAAAAAAAAAAAAAAGGTCCACAGTGTGCTTGGTGAACTCTGCTGTAGAAATGCCTTGTCTACATGACAAGGGATTCATTTGGCTAGGTTTTTTTTTTTTTTGGCTGTGCAGGCCAAAATCTTAGTCTTGTAGTTTGTGGTGTGCCCCAGGGATCTGTCCTTGGTCCGATTCTTTTTAACATCTTTGTTAGTGATATAGCGGAAGGGCTGTCGGGTAAGGTTTGCCTCTTTGCGGATGATACCAAAATCTGCAATAGAGTAGACACCCAGGAAGGTGTAGATAACATGAGGAGGGATCTAGCTAAGCTTGAAGAATGGTCTAGAATTTGGGAGCTGGGATTTAATGTTAAAAAAGATAGTCATGCATTTGGGCTGCAGCAATCCAAGGGAGCAATATAGTATAGGGGGTGAAGTACTTTTGTCCAGTAAAGAAGAGCGGGACCTCGGCGTGGTTGTGTCTGATGATCTTAAAGTAGTTAACAGGTAGAAAAGGCGACAGCAAAAGCTAGAAGGATGCTTGGGTGCATATGGAGAGGAATGGCTAGCAGAAAAAAGGAGGTGATGGTGCCTCTCTATAAGCCTTTGGTGCGACCTCATTTGGAGTATAGTGTGCAATTCTGGAGATCGCACCTTCAAAAGGATATAAATAGGATGGAATCAGTACAGAGGGTGGCTACTAAAATGGTTAGTGGTCTTCATTAGAAAACATATGAGGACAGACTTGAGGATCTTAATATGTACACCTTAGAGGAAAGGCGGGATAGAGGTGATATGATTGAGATGTTTAAATACCTCCTTAAATGTACAGGGGGAGAGCCTCTTTCAATTGAAGGCAAGTTCTGCTACGAGGGGACATGGGATGAGGGTGAAGGGGGATAGATTCAGGAGTGAAGAAAGCCCCCAGGTAGGTGATACCCCTGTTACATTAAATACCTTTATGGAAATGGGTAACATATGGAAAGCAGTGTGTATTAATGCCCGTAGCATGGGAAATAAGATCCCTGAAGTTGAAGCTTTGGTGGGAGTGGCTGACTTGGATTTAGTGGCAGTTACAGAAACATGGTTCACAGAAAACCATGACTGGGATGTAACTATACCTGGCTATACTTTATTCAGAAAGGACAGGGTAGGAAGAAGGGGAGGAGGAGTGGCACTATATGTAAAAACTACTATTAAAGCTTTGGAATTACAGAGCTTAAAAGGGAGAGAGGAGGCATTGTGGGTTAAACTAGAAAGAGGGAAAGAGAAATCTATTTGCATTGGTGTGATATACAGACCTCCCTCACAAGAGGAAGAGGTGGACAGAGAGTTAATTGAAGACATACGCAGCATTGCTAGGAAAGGGGAAGTGCTACTGATAGGAGATTTCAATATGCCAGATGTTGATTGGCACATTCCTGCTGCAGTATCATCTAGAAGTAAGGAGATCCTGGATTTTCTACAGGGAGAACTATTCAGGCAATTGGTAACAGACCCCACATGTGAAGGGGCCATACTGGACTTGGTGCTTACCAATGGTGAAAGTGTTTCTGATGTTGTGGGAGATCATTTTGCATCCAGTGATCACCAGATGGTGTGGTTCAGTATTAGGACTAGGGCTGTTAGAATCCATTCCAAGGTGAGGATCTTAGACTTTAGGAAGACTAACTTTGCGAAGATGGGCCAATACCTCAGGGAGTCGTTAGTGGGATGGGAACAGCTGGGGGATGTAGAAAAATTGGGCAAAACTGAAAGGGGGTATTTTAAAGGCAACCAACCTTTTTGTTAAAATGGTAAATAAAGGAAAAGGAGACCGCTATGGTTTTCAAAGGAAGTAGCTGAAAAAGTGAAGAAAAAGAGGGAGGCCTTCATGAAATACAAGAGATCACAGAGAGAGGAAGACAGGCATTTGTATTTGGAAAAACTTAGAGAAGCTAGCAAAGCCCATTATGGAACAAGTCCCTCAACGCAGTAATAGACGCCCCAACTACCAAGAAAAACCCCAGAGGTAAGGAAAGAGCACCTTGGTATTCACCTGAACTAACAGCATCCCTCCGGCGGTTACGTCAACTCGAAAAACGATGGCGCAGATCAAGGACAACCGAGAGCCTTGAAGCCTATAACACCCACCTTGACGACCATAGAACAGCAGTATCATCAAGAATGAAACAATACCATTCAGACGTCCTACTGAGAGCCATAAACAAACCACGTGAGCTTTTCAATCTGGTCAAAAATCTGGCTAAGGAGCCCACCTCCAACCAAACAAATCTACCTGACGCTCAGGAATATGCGGACTACCTTCGCTCAAAGACAAGCCAACACATTGCTCCTGCAAATCACCACCCTCTGGAACATACAAGCCTGCTACCTCCCGACTCCCTCCCTCTAAATGAGACAGCAGATAACCACCACATTCTTAACTCCTTCTCCCCCCCAACAGCAAGGGAGATCCAAGATACCATCACATGCATCAATACCACCACAGCTCCGAGCGACCCATGCCCGGCACAATGGATAAAAGCGCTAAAATCAGACCTCAGCCCTTTCCTCGCCAAACTAATAGGATCATCCTTCACTTCGGGGATTTTCCCACAGAACCTGAAGCAAACTTCAATAAGACCCCTACTGAAGAACAAAAAGCTCGACCCCACAAAGATGGACTCTTACAGGCCCATATCGAGCATCCCGCTTCTAGCTAAAATCATCGAAAAAACAGTCCAACAGCAACTAACCCATCACATTGAAAACAACGCGCCTCTCGATTACTGCCAGCATGGATTCAGAGAGTCCCATGGAGTCGATACCCTTCTGACTACATTATTCAACTCCCTTACCATTGGGCTCGATAACATCAGGAAGGGTTTTGCCCTTATCTTTCTGGACATCGCAGCCGCCTTTGACTCGGTGGACCACAAGATACTCCTATCACGCCTCACTGAGAAGGGTCTTCGTGGCAACGCTCTAGCTTGGTGCGCCTCATATCTGAATAACAGATGGCAACATGTCCGCTCCGGATCCTCTTTATCGGACCCTTTCCCACTAGAAAAAGGCGTTCCCCAGGGCTCATCCCTCTCAGCACTTTTATTCAATATCTATATGCAGCCCATCTGCAATCTTATCCGGTCCTTTAACATCAACTGCCTAGTATATGCTGATGATGTCCTAATGTTCACCCCAATAGACACAGATCATCCAAACCTCGACCAGCTCTCCTCTTGCTTCAATGCCGTCACAGATTGGCTACACAACCAAATGCTCAGAATAAATCTGAAAAAGACAGAAGTTCTATTCATTGGAAGAAACCAGTCATTCACTCCCCCATCTTCAATCAAGGTGAACAACGCAGAACTCCTCTCCAAGACAACGATCAAATACTTAGGCGTAACACTGGACCAGCACCTGGACATGCATGCTCATATAGACAATACAATCAGAACAATATACCACAAATTACGGACACTACGCCTCATAAAGAACACCCTTGAACCAAACGACTTCAGAACAGTCTTCCAGGCCATAATCATGCCCCACTTCGATTACGCCAACCCCATCCTACTCGGTCTCCCAAAGAGCTCGATAAACCCCTTACAGCTTGCGATGAATACCGCAGCAAGAACCCTCTATGGCGCATCTCGCAGAGAACATATCACCCCTATCCTGAAGAGCTTGCACTGGCTCCCCGTCCAGTACAGGATCACATTTAAGATCCTCACCTTGACCTTCAAAGCAGTCAACTGTATCACCGCAAATATATTGTCAGATCTGATCCAACTTACTCCAAACAACAGATTAAGAAGAACCACATCCTGCAATACCATCCTCCTTCCAAAAGCCATCACAAAATGCAACAAATCCACTAGAAAGCGTGCCTTTGCCTTATTCGCCCCTTCTTGCTGGAACTCCCTCCCAACAGAAATCCGCAGCATAAATAACCTCCCACAGTTCAGAAAAGCCCTCAAACTGCAATTATTTTTACAACATTTTGGTAACTCCGACAGTATCACCTAGACAGTACCACATGATCTTATAGTCTAACAAGCCAACGCTGTCTCACCAATTTCCGATGAAAACTCTTCACCTCCCCATCTATCCCCCTTAGGGCCTGTATCATAAACTTAGATGTGATGCAATCCCTGTGTATATAATGTATAAAGTTCACCTGTTACCCTTGTTTAAATCTCCTTTTGTTTGCTATGTATAAAGTTCACCTGTTATCCATGTTTAAACTCCCTGTTCTATGTAAGTTCAATGTATGGCTGTTCCTCATTGTACAAACTTGTTTATTGTAAACCGTGCTGATGCCGAATAGTGCGGTATAGAAAAACCTTAAAATAAAATAAATAAATAAATAAATAAAATAAAGTAGTCAAGAAGGCAAAGATTCAAAAGGAGGAGGAAATAGCCAATGCAATAAAATGGGGGGATAAGACATTTTTCAGATATATTAGTGAGAAGAGGAAGGGCAAAAGTGGTATTGTCAGACTCAAGGGTGCAGGGGGGGAATATGTAGAAGCTGATAAGGATAAAGCGGAATTGCTTAACAAATATTTTTGTTCTGTGTTCACAGATGAAGAACCAGGAGCAGGACCTCAGAAAACACCCACAAATAAGAACAGAAGCGAGGGACATCTTGAACAATTTTCAGAAGACTGTGTTCGTGAGAAACTAGCTCAACTTAAAGTAGACAAAGCGATGGGACTGGATGGGATACACCCTAGAATACTGAGGGAACTTGGGGACGTTCTAGCAACTCCACTGACTGACCTTTTCAATGCCTCGTTGGAGTCGGGAGTGGTGCCAAAGGACTGGAGAGAGGCTCATGTGGTGCCTTTACACAAAAGCGGAAGTAAGGATGTGGTTGAAAACTACAGGCCGGTTAGTTTAACTTCGGTGGTGAGTAAATTATTGGAAATGCTGCTGAAAGAGATGATAGTGAGGTTTCTGGAGTCCAGCGGATTACAGGATCCGAGGCAGCATGGATTCACCAGAGGCAGGTCTTGTCAGACAAATCTGATTGATTTCTTTGACTGGGTGACCAGGGAGTTGGACCGCGGGAGAGCTCTAGATGTGGTGTATTTAGATTTCAGTAAAGCCTTTGACACTGTTCCTCACAGGTGACTTATAAACAAACTGAGCACTCTAGGGATGGACCCTAAAGTTACTGCTTGGGTTAGAAATTGGTTGGGTGGGAGGCGACAAAGAGTAGAAGTAAATGGAGCTCACTCTGATGAGAAGGATGTTACCAGTGGTGTGCCCTGGGGATCTGTCCTTGGTCCAATTCTTTTTAACATCTTTGTTAGTGATATAGCGGAAGGGCTGTCGGGTAAGGTTTGCCTCTTTGCAGATGATGATAAAATCTGCAATAGAGTAGACACCCAGGAAGGTGTAGATAACATGAGGAGGGATCTAGCTAAGCTTGAAGAATGGTCTAGAATTTGGCAGCTGGGATTTAATGTTAAAAAATGTAAGGTCATGCATTTGGGCTGCAGCAATCCAAGGGAGCAATACAGTATAGGAGGTGAAGTACTTTTGTCCACTAAAGAAGAGCGGGACCTAGGCGTGGTTGTGTCTGATGATCTTAAAGTGCTAAACAGGTAGAAAAGGCAACGGCAAAAGCTAGAAGGATGCTTGGGTGCATACGGAGAGGAATGGCTAGCAGAAAAAAGGAGGTGATAATGCCTCTGTATAAGTCTTTGGTGCGACCTCATTTGGAGTATGGTGTGCAATTCTGGAGACCGCACATTCAAAAGGATGTGAACAGGATGGAGTCTGTGCAGAGGGTGGCTACTAAAATGATTAGTGGGCTTCATTATAAAGCATATGAGGACAGACTTAAGGATCTTAATATGTACACCTTAGAGGAAAGGCGGGATAGAGGTGATATGATTGAGATGTTTAAATACCTCCGTGGCATGAATGTTCAGGGAGAGAGCCTCTTTCAATTGAAAGGAAGTTCTGCTACGAGGGGACATGGGATGAGGGTGAAGGGAGATAGATTCAGGAGTGATATGCGGAAATATTTCTTTACGGAAAGAGTAGTGGATCCGTGGAATAGTCTCCCAGTGGAGGTGGTAGAGATGAGGACAGTAACTGAATTCAAAAAAGCATTGGACAAACACAGGATCTCTAAAGGAAAAAAGGGGACTGTTGTAGTTGATATGGAAGGACAGACTAGATAGGCCATGTGGTCTTTTTCTGTCGTCATGTTTCTATGGTATCCAGGGGAAGATAATGGATTTTTATTAGCTCTCCCTCCAAGTTAATAGCCGACGATCCCAAAGGGCACGGTTTTGGGGCCAGTCTCTACGACTATTACTACTTATTTGTTTCCTTATTGTCTCTCCAGTCCAGTCTCAACCTATGGGTAGTCACACCTTATCAGCAGCTCGTGACATCAGCATACATGAGCAGCCGGTAACATCCACCCAGCCCCCAGTACCTCAGTCTATCTCTATCTGTGTATGTATGTGTATGTATATATATATGTATATGAGGAGGGGTGACCTTGCAGCGTTTCTTGCTCCGGATATATATATATTTCTCCAGGACCAAGCAGGAAGTCAGTCCTCACATATGGGTGTCATCGGCGCCGATGAAGCCCCAGCGGAGCATTTCCCCAGATTTCTATGAAAGCCTTTGGGAATGCATGCACGGTTCCCTTCCCGCCTAAAGGTGCCATCTTACCTCAGTCTCTTTTTTTCCGTGAAGCCCACCAGACGTGTCCCGTTTTTTCCCGGTTAAAAGTAGATTTTCAGTGATTTTTTTGCTCTTTTTTTTTTCCGGTTCGACGCCGGGTTCGGTACACCGGTATCGAGCCCGATTCCTCTTTTTCAGTTTTTGCCCTTCGTGGCTGGCGTTCGCGCCCTTATTTTCTCTTTTTCCCTGGAAGGCCGGTCTTTTGACCTCGTGGGGACTCTTTTTTTTTTTCCCCGATGGCTTCCAGTGGTTTTAAGAAGTGTGATCGGTGTAAGAAACTAATGTCTCTCACCGACACATATGACTGCTGCCTTTGGTGCTTCGGCCCTGACCACGATCCTAAGTCATGCGGGGCCTGTGGAAAAATGTCTTCCAAGGCACTACGAAGTCGCCAGCAGCAAAAGGAAAGGCTTTTCTCGGACTCAGCCTCCGGCCGGGCCCGGACCTCGTCTGAGGCCTCGACATCTCTGGATTCCGATCCCGAGCGCCGTCGAACCTCCTCAGACAGGGAGTCCCCCCGACCGGGAACGCAAGAGGAAGAAACGGCTCGTGAGGGCGTCGTCGGAAGAGGTCCCTGGCTCCTCAAGGGCCAGGTCTAAGACCCCCGACCGTCGCCCTGGGCCTGTGGAACCGGAGAAGCCTGCCAAAGTTCCTTGTATGGAGCCGGAGTCAGCTGGACGCATAAGCCCCGTAGTCCTCGTGGACTCTCCTCCCAGGGAGCTGATGTCGGGCCTGGCGCCGCCGGGGCCTGAGTCGGTGGCTGCTGCGTCTCCCGAGCTGAGTCTCAGGATGACAGCCTTGGAGAGCAGAATGTCTGCCTTCATGGAGCAGCAGCGGGCACTGATGGCCAGCCTGTCTGGCGCATCTGCCCCGACCACCGGGACATCGACGTCGAAGTCGACCCCGGAGACCGAGCCGATACTCGAGTCCATCGTGGCTCGGAGTCGACCTCGGTCGTGGTCCCCCTCAACCTCCCGTTCAGGACCGAGGGCGTCGACACCGGTGTTTCCGGCGTCGGGGCGGGTGCTCCAGGGCCCCGCGGTGTCGGACCCCGACTCTTCCTCGGATGAGTCAGCTTGGGAGATGGAGGATGAGGAGTCTCCTGACACCTTTAAGACTCGGTGCGTCCCTTCGGACTCACCACAGTCTGAGCCCTGGAGTAGGTTCCCCCCCCCCCCCCGGAGGACACCCGGTTCTCGGAGTTCGTCCGGGATATGGCCACTGCCTTGGCTATTTCGGCAGATCCTGAGGAAGAGCCTCGAGCTGAGGAGCTCGAGGCGCTGCAGTATGACTCTCCTCCGAAGGAGGCCTTTACTGTCCCAGTTCCTCCGATGCTGGAACGGCTCCTCTTCCGTATGTGGGAGGCACCGGCCTCGGCGCCGGTTCTTAGCAAGCAAGTCTATTCGATCTATCGGCTCCGTAAGAGCCCTGGTTTTCAGAAGGCACAGCTACCACACCATTCCATGGTTGTGGAATCGGCCATGCATCGTCTGAAGAGTCAGAAGATACACTCCGCGGTGCCTCCTGGCAGGGAGGCCCGAAACCTAGATGGCGTCGGTAGAAAGTGTTTTCAGGGCTCGATGCTTGCTTGCCGTGTCCAGTCTTACCAGCTGTGCATGGGCATGTACTTGCGGGATCTGGCCAAGGAGTTGGCCGGATTCTCTGCTGCTCTCTCCGAGGAACCCTTGCAGAGTTTTAAGTCCTTATCCTTGGGGATTTGGGACTGCTCGAAGTTCATGTCCCACGCCGCCTACGATGGCTTTGAGGCTTCGGCCCGAGTTGCGGCAGCCGGCATTGCAGCTCGACGCCAGGCATGGCTGCAGTCATCGGACCTCGAGCCATGGGTTCAGGACAAGTTGGTTGATGTCCCTTGCCGAGGTGAAAACCTTTTTTGGAAGCCCATGACTGAGAAGGCCGCTCAGCTCGAGACCGAGCACCTCACCCGGACAAGGCTGTCGAGGAAGACCTCTGCCCCTTCTCATAAAAAGAAGGGCTCGGGTAAAAAGCCCTTATCTCCAGGAACAAGCAGGAATAAGTCCTCACATATGGGTACGTCGGTACCGACGGAGCCTGCGCGGGAAAGCTCCCCAGCCTTTCAGATGAAAGGCTTTTGGGGCCTCCCACTGCACATGCGCGCTGCCTTCCCGCCTTCCTGACCAGCTCTCCTCAGTTTCTCTTTTTCCGCGGAGCCAGCAGGTCGTGTTCCTGTCACCGCTGAAGAAATTGTTAATTTTGTTTGTTTCTTTAGACCGCGTACCTGCCTTCCCCATACTGAAACCGGTACCGCCGGTCTCTTTCTTTCTTTATAAAAAAAAAAAAAAAAAAAAGACTTTTTTATTTTCTTCAGCACAGCTTGGTAACTTTTGTTAGGCCTTTAGGCCTACACAAATTCTCCTCATGGATAAGCCAGTCCCTGGTTTTAAAAAGTGTACCAAGTGCAGTGCTGTCATTTCTGTCACAGACACCCATGAATGGTGTCTTAAATGTTTGGGACCTGACCACTCCATACCGGACTGCCCATCCTGCTCCCAGATGTCTAAACGTGGGTTGCAGAACTGGGCCAACAAATTCCATGTGCTGTTTGCTTCAGATAATCCAGCATCACAGTCATCCAGGTCTTCCTCTCCGGATGGATCTCGGGTAACCAAAACTTCTGTGGGCAAATCCTCTAAAAGCAAATCTCTTTCTAAAGATCGAGAGGCTCTCAATCTTGAATTCGAGGATTCTGCCCAGGCCAAAAAACCCCGGCGGGAGGCTCCGGCCTCCAAAGCAACCATGGGGTCACAGGTTGACATCGATGGCACGGCCTCGACTGATCACCTGTTGGACTGCTCTGGGGTACCGGCCCATACCGGTACCGACATCCAGGCAGCAGTGGCGTCTATGGGCAATACTGTCCAGACCATGCAGCAGGCCGTTCTGGCATTCATTAAGGCTGCGACGCCCTCGGTACCGATTCCATCGGTACCGACCCCGGTTCCGGTATCCACACCGGAACCGAGACCATCGACTTCCAAACGTCGATCGGTTCCGCATGCCGGATTCAGGCTTTCGCCCGATACCGATCCCATGCCCGATACGCCCGATGTCGATACCTATCGGTATGCGTATCGTGCATTGAAAGCACAGAGAGAATACTCAGATTCTTCTGATGAATTCAATTCCTCTGATGACTCTGCTGAGCTTGCTCTTCCTGAGGAGCCCTCTTCTCCAAAGAGGAGGATGTCTCCTCCAGAGGATTTATCCTTTCAGGATTTCATTGTTGATGTAGCTAAAGGACTTTCTATTGCTACATCTTCTGAAAAAGAACCCAGATCAAAAAAATTGGATATTTTAGGATACTCTAAAGCTCCTAAAGAGGCAGTCACTCTGCCTATCCATGAAATCCTTCAAGAACACTTGATGGATTTGTGGGAGACTCCTTTAACACTGTCTCCCCATTCCCGTAGGTTGGACACCATGTATCGGGTCCCTCCTTCTCCTGGGTTCCAAAAAACTCAGCTGCCTCACCACTCTATTGTGGTGAAGTCTGCCATGAAGAAAATAAAGAGTCCTAAAAGGCATTCTTCTACCCCTCCAGGGCGAGAATGTAAGACCCTTGACTCTTTTGGTAGAAAGATGTTCCAGGCTAGTATGCTTATAGCCAGGATCAATTCTTATAGCCTTTATATGGGCATGTTTCTTGGACAACTTGCCCTAAAGGTACAGCTTTTTGCCCCCTTTATCCCTGATGATCAAAGGGCGGACTTCTTTTCTATGGTGACACAACTTTCAGAGGTCTCCAAGTTCTCCAACAGGGCAGCCTTTGATTCCTTTGAGGTTGCTGGCAGGGCTTCGGGAATTGCTATTGCAGCCCGACGTCTCGTTTGGCTCCAGGCTTCTGACCTAGAACCCTGGGTTGTAGATGGCCTCAGGAATCTGCCCTGTACAGGTGAGAACTTATTTGGTGAAGACTGGCAAATTAAAGCTGCTCAAATGGATGCAGAAAATGCCACTTTAGATAGACTTTCTAAGTCTACTTCTACCCCTGCCAAAAAGAAGTCTTTTAAAAGGCCTTACTATAAGAAGGCCAGATTTTCCACAAATACTGGCCAGCAATCTGCTCAGCCTCGCTTTGCTGCTAAGCGTCAGCAATCTAAGCAAGTAAAGTCAAAGCCTGCAGTGTCTGCTGCACCCCAGCAGGCTCAACCCCCTCAGGGGTTTTGACTTGCCCCTAGAGAACTTGCCGTTTCTGGCTCTAGAACAGGGGTTCTCAACCCTGTCCTCGGGACCCCACTAGCCAGTCGGGTTTTCAGGCTATCCACAATGAATATGAATGAGATATATATGCATTAGAAATAGCCTGCCAAACTGACTGGTTTGTGGCCCTCCAGTGCTGGATTTGGGGACCCCTGCCATACACCTCTGTCAAGTACGATTGTGAGTGGGAAAGGTACAGATGTCCTCGACATCAAAAGGGTAGATAGAATGTGTCACATCCCTCCTAGTTTCTCACCACCACCAAAAAGTTGTCTAATAGACAATATTTTGGTGGTGGTGAGAGGCGAGGAGGTATGTGACATATTCCATCTAATCTTTTTGATGTCTTGGACATCTGTACCTTGCCCACTCACAATCTTAAATGACAGAGGTGTAAGGCCGGGGTCCCCAAATCCAGCATTGGAGGGCCACAAGCCAGTCAGTTTGGCAGGCTATTTCTAATGCATATATATCTCATTCATATTTATTGTGGATAGCCTGAAAACCCGACTGGCTAGTGGGGTCCCGAGGACAGGGTTGAGAACCACTGCTCTAGAACAACCAGAGCCCCTCACCATCCCTGGAAGGCTAGCTCATTTTGCTCCCAGATGGGAACAAATCACATCAGAGCAATGGACCCTCTCTATTATCAGGGAGGGCTACAAACTTCATTTCTCCAGCCTTCCTCCCCATACCATGGTGAGGCAATTCAGTTCTCCCCCATCTCTTCTGACCCTGTTGGGTCAGGAAGTCTCTTCTCTCCTTGCCCAAGGGGCAATAGAGGAGGGGTTAGGTTTCTACTCCCCTTATTTTCTCATAACAAAGAAGACAGGGGGCTTCAGACCTATCCTAGATCTGAGAGAATTGAACAGGTTTCTATTCAAGGAGAAATTCAAAATGCTCTCTCTGGGCATTCTCCTTCCATACCTTCAGAGTCAGGATTGGCTTTGTTCTCTAGATCTCAAGGATGCGTACACTCATATACTCATCCATCCATCCCACAGAAAATGTCTTCGCTTTCTGTTCCAGGGAAAACATTTCCAGTACAGAGTACTACCCTTCGGTCTGGCCTCTGCTCCAAGAGTCTTCACAAAATGCATGGCAGTCGTAGCCGCATTTCTCAGAGGCATGGGAATCTTTGTCTTCCCATATCTGGACGACTGGCTCATCTGAGCTCCATCTCAGTCAGAAGCCCAGATTTCTCTGGACCGCACAAGGCGTATTCTTCAGTATCTGGGACTTGTGGTAAACGTTCCCAAGTCCCAACTCATCCCTACTCAGTCCCTGGAATTCATAGGGGCCCAATTGGACTCCACCACTGCAAGGGCCTACCTCCCTCTGGTCCGAGGCCAAAGGCTAATAAGCTTGGCCTCCCAGGCTCAGTCCAGAAGTCACTTCTCAGCCAGAGAAATGCTGCAACTTCTGGGCCACATGGCCTCCACGGTCCATGTTGTGCCTTACGCTCGTCTTCATATGAGGGCAGCTCAATGGCTTTTGACCACCCAGTGGTCTCAAGCATCAGGACTGCTCTCAGACCAAATACTCACCTCAAAACGACTGTTTTGGTCTCTCCAGTGGTGGACATCCTCCAAAAATCTGTTGTTGGGGATTCCCTTCCAACCTTCGTTGCCCCAAGCAACCCTCACAACAGATGCCTCCCAAACAGGGTGGGGAGCTCATCTCCAACACCTCTCCACTCAGGGCACCTGGTCTCCTCAGGAGACCACCCTTCACATCAACCTTCTGGAACTGCGAGCAATCTTCCTTGCCCTCAGTCTTCCACACCCTCCTTGTCAACCTGACTGTCCTAGTCCAGACAGACAATCAGGTAGCCATGTTCTATGTCAACAAACAAGGAGGGACGGGCTCTCTGTCGCTTTGCAACGAAGCTCTCAGATTATGGGCCTTCGCCAGAGAGCATCAAATTCATCTTCTGGCAGTATATCTTCCAGGAGTTCAAAACTCTCGGGCAGACAGACTCAGTCGAGTTCTGCTCCCACACGAATGGTCCCTGCATATGGACCAGATACGCAGAATCTTTCAGGAATGGGGGACCCCGGACATAGACCTCTTTGCAAGTCCGTGGAATGCCAAACTTCCCCGGTTCTGTTCCAGGACTCCGTGTCAGGGAGCTCAGGCCAACGATGTCTTTCTCCTACATTGGGGTCAGGAATTCCTGTACGCTTTTCCACCCATTCCTTTGATTCCCAAGACTCTGTTCAAACTTCAGAGGGATCACGGATCCATGATCCTCATTGCTCCACGCTGGCCACGCCAAGTGTGGTTCCCTCTCCTTCTACAGCTCTCCCAGGGCTCCTCCCTGGACCTGGGAGCTGCACCAGACCTTCTGTCTCAGGAGCAGGGGACTTTGTGGCATCCAAACCCTAAGTCCCTACATCTCCGAGCTTGGTTACTGAAGGCTTAAGCCTTCATGAGTTTAATCTTTCCCAACCAGTGAAAGATCTCCTTCATGCCTCTAGGAAACCCTCTACTAGGCGTTTCCTATGCTTTCAAATGGAAACGTTTTTCCATTTGGTGTGCGCAACAGGGTCTCGACTCTCTAGCACTTCCTTTGAATTCTCTACTGGACTATCTCCTGCATCTTTCCAATGCAGGCCTCAAGACGAATTCAGTACGTGTCCATTTAAGTGCTATTGCAGCATCCTTAAAACCTATAAATGGAAAACCTGTCTCCTCTCATCCTCTTATTGCAAGATTCATGAGAGGCCTGACCCTCACTAAGCCTCCCATCCAACCTCCTCCGGTAGCATGGGACTTGAATCTAGTTCTGGGTCAACTTATGAAGCCACCTTTTGAACCGTTGGTATCTACCTCCCTGAAATTTCTTTCCTGGAAGGTTCTTTTCCTTATTGCAGTCACTTCGGCTCGCCGCATCAGTGAACTGCAGGCTTTGGTGGCTAATCCACCTTATACCAGATTTCATCATGATAAGGTGGTCCTTAGGACGAATCCCCACTTTATGCCTAAAGTGGTCTCGCCTTTTCATCTTAATCAAGAGGTATATCTACCTGTTTTTTTCCCGGCTCCTCATGCATCCAGTGCAGAGAGGAACCTTCATACTCTTGACTGTAAAAGAGCTCTCGCCTTTTACCTCAACAGGACTCAGCCACATCGAAAGTCTTCCCAACTTTTCGTGGCTTTTGATCCTTCTCATTTGGGACTTCCAGTCACCAAACATACACTTTCCAATTGGATTGCTCAGTGTATTTCTTTTGCTTACCAGAGTAAGAACATTTCTCTGGAAGGCCATGTCACAGCTCACAATGTGCGAGCCATGGCCACTTCTATGGCTCATCTTCACTCTGTGTCCATAGATCAGATCTGTCGAGCAGCCACTTGGGCCTCGGTTCATACCTTCACAGCCCATTACTGCTTGGACAAGGACTCCCGCCGGGATGCCTTGTTTGGTCAGGCTGTCCTCAAACACCTGTTCCATACTTAAACAACTCCTGCCCACCTTCCCTAGATGGATGCCTGAGATCCATACGAAGATGGTTTACCCTTGGAGGGGGATCTCCCAGGCATCTTAGCTAGGGAGTCCCCATATGTGAGGACTTATTCCTGCTTGTTCCTGGAGATAGCACAGTTACTTACCTGTAACAGGTGATCTCTGGGAACACAGGAATTAGTCCTCACAACCCACCCACCTCCCCTAGGAGTTGTATCTCTATCTATCTTCCTTTCCTCTCTCTATTGTCTCAGCTATAAACTCGAACTGAGGAGAGCTGGTCAGGAAGGAGGGAAGGCAGCGCGCATGTGCAGTGGGAGGCCCCAAAAGCCTTTCATCTGAAAGGCTGGGGAGCTTTCCCGCGCAGGCTCCGTCAGTACCGACGTACCCATATGTGAGGACTAATTCCTGCTGTTCCCAGAGATCACCTGTTACAGGTAAGTAACTGTGCTTTACCCGAGGAAGGGCACTGCCTACAAACAGTACCCACCATATCAGGCTGCCCCCCAGGGTCAGCAAGCCAAGGGCCAGGGTAATGGGCCCCATAGGCAGAGGACCCTCAGGCCCCTGCTACCTCTCAGCAGGGTGGGGGCTTTTGACTCATTGAGCATAGCCTCTCCTCCACTGCTCTCCCAACCCTGCACAGGAGGTCATCTCGCCCTCTTTGCCCACCAGTGGCCCCTTATCACTGGGGACAGTTGGGTGCTGGAGATAATCCACAAGGGGTATGCCCTCCATTTCCACCAGCTGCCACCCCCATACTTTACAGGGGAGCCTCCAAGGCCTCCTCTGCACACAGACCTTCTCTGTCAGGCGCTTCAGGGTCTGTTGGTGGACAGGGCGGTGGAGCCTGTGCCTCCCCACTTGCAAGGTCACGGTTTCTACTCCAGGTATTTCCTGGTGCCCAAACGGACCGGTGGCCTTTGTCCCATTCTGGACCTCAGGAATCTCAACAAGTTCCTAGTGAAAGAAAATTCTGCCCTACCTCCAGCAGGGAGATTGGCTATGCTCCTTAGATCTAAAGGATGCGTACACACACATCCTCATTCATCCAGACCACAGAAAGTACCTAAGGTTCATCGTGGGAGGAAACCATTATCAGTACCGAGTGCTGCCTTTCGGCCTCACCTCCGCCCCCAGAATCTTTACAAAGTGCTTAGTGGTGGCGGCCTACCTGAGAAATCAGGGCATCTTTGTCTTCCCCTATCTGGACGACTGGCTCATTAGGGGTCAGACAGGTCAGGAGGCCAATCAAGCCACCCTCAGGACCATTGCTCTTCTACAACGCTTGGGGTTTGTCATAAACTTCGCAAGTCCACTTTGCTCCCTTACCAGAACTTGGAGTTCATAGGAGCACGGTTGGACTCTCTCCTGGCAAAGGCATTCTTGCCAGAAAACAGAGCCCGAAGGTTAATGGCCTTGGCAAGTCAGTTTCTCAGCAGGTCCCTGGTCTCCGCCAGACTCTGCCTGAGACTTCTAGGCCTCATGGCTTCGGCAGTTCATGTGACCCCCAATGCCAGGCTCCATATGAGGCCTGTACATTGGTGCCTTCGCTCTCAGTGGTCACAGGCCACAGGCAGCCTCAGAGACAGGATCAGGGTGTCCAGACCATTTCTGCACGCCCTCAACTGGTGGTTACACCCACCCAATCTGCTGAAAGGGGTGCCCTTTCAGATTCTAGGTTACACAGTGATGCTAACAGATGCCTCCCTGCAAGGCTGGGGAGCGAATTGTCTGGGCAAGTGCACCCAGGGCCTCTGGTCTCCCTGGGAAGCTGCACAGCAGATCAGTCTCCTCGAACTCGGAGCTATTTGATTAGCACTCAAAGCTTTCACTCCTACCCTGGCTCAACATTCTGTCCTGATTCAGACAGACAACCAAGTTGCCATGTTTTATGTGAACAAACAGGGCGGAACTGGGTCCAGGATCCTTTGTCGGGAAGCTCAGGACCTTTGTTCTTTTGCTCTCAAGCACAACATGCTCCTCAGGGCTGTGTACCTTCCTGGCCAGGACAACTACCTGGCAGACAGATTGAGCAGGATACTGCAGCCCCACGAGTGGCAGCTGCATCCTTCAGTAGTTCAGAAGATCTTCCTGAGATGGGGTCTTCCTCTGATGGATCTCTTTGCCAGCCCCATCAACAAGCAACTGCCAATGTTCTGCTCCAGGCAACCACATCCTCTGCGGACAGCAGTGGATGCTTTTCTGATATCTTGGTCTCGGGGCCTCCTCTATGTGTTTCCTCCCACGCCCTTGGTGGCCCGAACCCTATTCAAGATTCTTCAGGACAAGGCCTCGGTCCTGCTGGTAGCTCCCAGGTGGCCGAGACAGCCTTGGTTTCCTCTCCTGCTTCAACTGGCGGTGGATCCTCCACTGCCTCTGGGGTTGCAACCCGACCTTCTCACACAGGACCAGGGTTCCCTTCTGCCCCCCAATCTCAAGTCTCTCAGTTTGATGGCCTGGAGGCTGCAAGGGTAGTTTTGGCTCCCTGGGGCCTACCTCAGGAAGTTGAGGAGGTTGTCCTAGCCTCTAGGAAACAGTCCACTAGGAAAACCTATGCTCTCAAATGGAAGAGGTTTTCTGTGTGGTGTCACTTACGTACAGAGGATCCTTTCTCCTGTACTGTGCCAGTAGTTCTTCAGTACTTACTGCACTTATCCAATCAGGGACTTAAGTCCAATTCTGTTCGGGTCCACCTCTCAGCTCTAGCAGCTCACCACTCATTGGTAGAGGGACAATCTCTTTCTGGTCACTCCTTGGTGTCCCGCTTTCTCAGGGGCTTGCTTTTACTCAAGCCTCCCATCCGTCCTCCTGCCCCTGAGTGGGAGCTGAATGTGGTCTTGCAGCAACTGACTCGCCCTCCTTTTGAGCCGATGGCTACTTGTCCACTACGCTTCCTCTCCTGGAAGACACTCTTCCTGATAGCCCTTACCTCGGCTAGGTGAGTAAGTGAGCTTCAGGCCCTGGTCTGTGACAGGCCTTACACCAGGATTTATAGGAACAGGGTAGTCCTCAGGACTCACCCAAAGTTCCTCCCAAACGTTGTCTCCTCTTTCCACCTCAATCAGGAGGTGTTCCTTCCAACATTCTTCCCTAGGCCTCATGCAAGCCAGGCTGAAGCAGTTCTGCATACCCTGGACTGTAGGAGGGCCTTATCCTTCTACCTTGACCATACGCAGGGGCATAGAAGGGATACTCAGCTCTTTGTATTCTTTGACCCCCAATAAGTTGGGGTTGGCTGTGTCCAAGCGTACCTTGTCCATCTGGGTGGCTGAATGTATCTCCTGGGCTTACAAGGCGGCTGACCTTCCTTTGCAGGGTAGGGTCACGGCCCATCGTGTCAGGGCGATGGCTGCCTCAGTGGCTCATCTCCGCTCTGTGCCCTTGGTAGACATCTGCAGGGCTGCAACTTGGTCTTCAAGCCAGACTTTTGCGGCCCATTACTGCCTGGAGAGGGAGTCCCGTAGGGACAGTGCTTTTGGCCAGGCAGTACTCCGGAATCTCTTTGAGGTTTAGGCAACTCCAGCCCTCCTGCCCTCTGTTGGGCTACCGGTGGAGGTTGTGTCCTTGGAAAGCCTTTCTTTGCAGCTGGGACTAGAGGGAGTTCTCTTGTTCAGCCTGGGTTCCTCGGTAGCCCAGAGCTAGGGAGTCACCCATATGTGAGGACTGACTTCCTGCTTGGTCCTGGAGAAAGAGTAGTTACTCACCTGTAACAGGTGTTCTCCGGGAGCAGCATGAATCAGTCCTCACAACCCTCCCTCCTCCCCTGGGAGTTGCAGTTGTACATAGTTTATTTTTTCATTTTTCTGTGCTGTTCTTAGCTATGTCATTTGACTGAGGTAAGATGGCACCTTTAGGCGGGAAGGGAACCACGCATGCGTGCCTGCATTCCCAAAAGCTTTCATAGAAAGCTGGGGAAATGCTCCGCTGGGGCTTCATCGGCACCGATGACACCCATATGTGAGGACTGATTCCTGCTGCTCCTGGAGAACACCTGTTACAGGTGAGTAACTACTCTATATATGTATGAGGAGGGGTGGCCTTGCAGCGTTTCTTGCTCCGGTGACTCCCAAACCCATTAGTGGGTGAGGAGCTGCTTAATCTGGTGGAATCAGCCTTATCTTCCCTCTGGGACCTCCTGCGGCTGCCAACGCAAAAAAGCAAGGCTGAGCAGCAGCAGCAGATTGGCTGCAAAGCAGGTGAATTCAATCTTCCTTGTAAATCTTTCTTTGGCAGGGTTTTTTGTTTTGGGCCATTTGTGTCTTTGGGGTTTTTCGCAGCTGGGTTCTCAGCTCTGAGAACCATATGGCAGGGCAGTAGGCCTTTTCCGTCTGTGCTGGAAAGGTCGGCCATCTGTTTTTCTTTCCTTTGCAGTGTCGGGTGTTAGAGAGGGTTTCTCTATGGATGCAGGGGATTTTCTGAAGCACTCGTGGTTTTTATTATTTTGCTGCGTTAGCGTTTTGTTAAGTTTTTAAACAAAAAAGGCTAGGGTGAGGAAGCGTGGCTATTCGGTTATCTCAATGCTGTTAAAAGCATGCAAGTGCTCCACAATGCTGGCATATGTTAGGGTCTGGAGGCTTTTTGAGAGCTGGTGTGCGAATCGTGGTAGCAGCCTCAGTCCCAGAGATTCTGGCCTTCCTACAGGTGGAGTTGGAGAAATGCCTTGCGTGTAATTCCCTGCAAGTACAGGTGGCAGTGTTGACTTATCAGGGGAGAGTGCAAGGCAGGTCTCTGGCAGCTCACCCGGATGTGGTTCGTTTTCTGCGGGCTGTGAAGCAGGTGTGACCACCAGTTAGGTAAATAGTACCGCCCTGAGACGTTAATCTAGTGTTGACAGAGGTGCCCTTTGAGCCGCTGTCAGCTTGTATGATGAAGAACTTGACATTAAAGACTCTTTTTGGTGCCAATTTGCTTGGCCAGGGGAATATTGGAGTTGCAGACCATGTCGTGTCGAGAATAGTTCCTCTCCATTTCTAAGGAGAAAGTGGTGCTATGGCCAGTGCCGTCCTCCTTGCCCAAGGTATTGTCAACATTCCATTTGAATCAGCCAGTTACCCTTCCAGTCTAATCCAGAGCAGTGGGTACCCAGTTAGACCCTCACTTGTGGCTTCTGGATGTCTGCGGGGCCCTCCAGCACTTGTTTGAAGATCTCCGAGAGGTTTTGGAAAACCCATAGGCTGTTCATTCTGTTTGGAGGTCCATGTAAGGGGGGGAGGTGGCGTCCAAAGTATCTATCTCCAGGTGGGTGAAGGAAGCAATTGCCGTAGCCTACCTTTTGCGTTGGTGAGTTGCAGGCACATTCGACTAAAGCCCTGGCCATGTCTTGGGTGGAATTCCGCCAGCAGAGATATGCAGAGCAGCATTGTGGGTGTCCTTGCATACCTTTGTGAAGCAGAATATTGGGCTGCATACAAAGAGGAATCACCAGCAGAAAGGAAGAGGTACTTATGCCACTGTACAAGTCATTGGTGAGGCCTCTCTTGGAATACTGTGTTCAGTTTTAGAGACCGTATCTTGCAAAGGATGTAAAAAGACTGGAAACTGTTCAGAGGAAGGTGACCAAAATGATTTGGAGCCTGCGTCAGAAGCCTTATGAGAAGAGATTTGAAGACCTAAACATGTACACTTTGGCGGAGAGGAGGGACAGGGGAGATATGATTCGGACCTTTAATTACTTAAAGGGAAATAATGAACAAACAAACATCTTCCAAAGACAGGGAAGCTGTACAACTAGAGGGCACAACATGAAGCTGCGAGGTGGTAAATTGAAAGGCAATGTCAGGAAACTCTTTTTCACTGAAAGGGTGTTGGATGCTTGGAATGCCTTCCCGATGGAAGTGGTGGGGGCAAACACAGTGACGGAATTCAAAATGGCATGGGATAGACACAGTGGATCCCTTTGCAGCAACAGGATAAAATCAAAATAAACTGAACCATCTAATTTCTCAACAAATAGGGGTGTCCTACATGGAGTGGTGGGTTCACCCCTAAACAGGGACGTGGGGAGGGGTGGTGGAGCGGCAGGTGCACCTACTCTTGCCATCATGCTGGGCAGACTAGATAGACCATGCTGGTCTTTATCTGCCGTCATTTACTGTTACTATCTGTTGGATGTGCAGGCGGTGAGGGATGCAAAATTTGAGTCAGCAGTGATCCAGGTGGGATCGCAGGTCCCTCCCAGGGTTAGTACTGCTATGGTACATCCCACAGGTCAGGACAGGACTGGAGGGACGATAAGGAAGGTGAAATTAGGCCTTACCAGCTAATTGGCTTTCCTTGAGTACCTCCAGCCCAATCCTGGACCCTCCCTGGTTTTCTATTTTTCAACAGGGTTGGCAATCCCACACCTGGAAGAAGTCCCTCATTTTTGTAGCAGTCTGGTAGGATCGAAGTAGCTTAGTGGTGCATCACCTGCTCAAAAAAAAGAGAAGAGGAAAAGAGGACACAGAAGTAAAGCAGAGGCAGTGGATCGGCGAAGCTCCCGGAGAGGGTGTGAGTCCAGTTCCTTTGATTTGCTTGACTCTACTCAGCAGAGTTATTATGGAGAAATACGTTAGGTAAGAGCCTTTCCTCATTAGAGTGGGGGTGTTGCTGTCTGGGGGGATGGTATTTAGATGCATTTCTGGTTCAGACACTATTCTTATTTGTTTCTCCCATGAGTCTACTTTGTCAGTAGAATACTGTAGGCTGGGAGGTGCTACCGGCTATCCAGGTATGCTGATGTCATGAGTTTGTTATGCTCAGTCTCCAAGTTGCTGATGAGGTTTCACTACCCACAGGGACTGAACTGGAGGTACTCAAGGGAAGCCAATTAGCAGGTAAGGCATAGTGCTGTACATATAGATGTAAGAGACAGGCCCTGCTCATCAGAACGTACATTCTACAGTGGTGTGCAAAAGTCTGGAATCACTTGTGAGTTTTGTGTTTTTTGTACTTTCTAACGTTTTTTTTTTTAAATTTTGCGTTAGCCCAGCATATTCATCTTTCTACCATGTTAAAAGGGATACATTTGGCTATTAGAGTTGACTTCTTTGCATTCCTTGCTTCCAATTTAAATACTTTAAAGACACTGGGAGATAGCTAATGCGATTTTTGTGGATCCTGCATCAAAACTGGATCAAGATTATCCAATATGCACATGTTATTTCTGACCAATCAGGAGGCTGGTTCACTAACCAATCACAATGCAAATATCTAGCCAACAGTGCAGCTATAAAAACAAGTGGAATTTTTGAATTTCATATGCTTTCTGGATCGACCATGAAGATGACTTGGACCCTGATGTTGGAGGAGCGTGGAACCTGTATCCCTTGGGGAAACTGCTAGGTACATATGACCTAGATTGGCCACTGTTGGAAACAGGATACTGGGCTTGATGGACCTTGGTCTGACCCAGTATGGCATATCTTATGTTCTTATGTCCTTTATGTGCGAGGAAGGATTTTCAAGCCGTCAGCCAGGAAAGTTGGCTGCAGTCAGAGCGCTGTTAAGATTGCACAGAAGAAAGAGAAACAGGTTCAGTGGTGGACAAGCCTTGTTCAGGTCGTCCTCTTGCATCAACATCACGCCAGGACCATGCACTACGACGCATTTCACTGACTAATTGCAAGTTGACCTTTCCTCAACTACTTCGAGAGTGGTCAGACAAGAGTGAGGTCAGTGTCAGCTCATCAGCAGTTTGGTCTCCAGGGCTGCAAAGCACGGAATAAGCCACTGATGACTGACTGACATACAAAGGTGCAACCATATTGTGTGGGCAAGAAAGTACTCAACATGGTTGACTGAAATGTGGGAAAAGGTGCTATTCAGTGATGAAAGTATTTTCTGCCTGTTTGGTAATCAGGCCCACACCTATGTGAGGAGATTTCCTGGAGAGGAATTCAAGCTTGAGTGTCTCAACCTCACTGAAGCATCCTTTGAAGGTCATGGGTTGCATGGGTGCCAGTGGCATTGGACGTCTTCACATCGTCAATGGAATGGTCAACGGGGCCAAGTACATCACCATACTGCAAAAGTGCATGGTGCCATCAGCACACCAGCTGTTTCCTGGCCAGTTCCTGTTCCAAGATGACAATGCACCCTGCCATCGCTCCAGACAGGTGATCAGCTGGAAGCAGCGGAACAGCATCAAGTCAGTGGACTGGCCTGTCCAGTCTCCAGATCTGAATCCAATCGAGAACCTGTGGCACAAGGTGATCTTGGAAATATCCAAGAGGCATCCGATATCAAAGTGTGAGCTGATTGAGTGTCTCATTGCAGCTTGGAACCGCGTTGTCACCAACGATCACCTCAGACTGGTTCATTCAATGCCGACAAGGTGCAATTAGATGATCAAGAACAAAGGGTGGCCCATCAAATACTGAGTCATCACTGACACATAAAAACGGCCTTTTTCAAGGCCACATACATTAATTTGAAGGAAACCTGGCATGTATCGATAATATTTTAAAGCATACTTACAATAATATATCGTTGGCCAACGATGTACATTAGGCGACTTTCACAAAAAATCTATCAACAGGACAACTATGGGGAACAAACTCAGAAAATAAGGGCCAAACCAATACTAAAAGTTGGACCTAATAACCAAATCTATCACTTATCATGAGATACACAGAAAAAGACACTGGGAGGAAAAAGAAATTGATATAAGGTCACGAAGTTGAAAAAACGTCAAATTTACAAGTGATTCCAGACTTTTGCACACCACTGTAATCAAGGTGAAAAGCATCACAAAACTGGGGACTAGAGTATGGTAATATTTACACAAGTGGTGAACAAGAGAGCGAAGGATATCAGGATCAAAAGCAGCTTCAAAGAGGTGAGGGTTTTTTAGCCTGGATTTGAATAAGGCTAGAGAAGGAGCCCGATGTACCGACTTAGGTAGTTTGTTCCAGGCAAATAGAGCAGCAAGGTGGAATGAATGAAGTCTGGAGTTGGCAGTGGCAGAGAAGGGCACATATAAAAGGGATCTGGCAGATGAGTAGAGTTCCTGAGGAGGGGTGTAAAGTGAGATAAAAGAGTAAAGGTAGTGAGGAACCGTAGAAGGAATGCACTTGTAGACAAATAGAAGAAGTTTGAACTGGATGCGGAAATGTATAGGGAGCCAGTGGAGTGACTTGGAGGGGTTATAGTGACACTGACAGAAGATAAGCTGTGCAGCTGAGTTTTGAACAGATCGAAGGGGAGAGATGATTCGGAGGGAGACCAGCGAGGAGCAGGTTGAAGTAGTCAAGATGGGGAATGACTAGAGAATGGATAAGGGTCTTAGTGTGTTTTCAGAAAGCAAGGGATGAATTTTGCTGATCTTATAGAGAAATAAGTCAAGGTTTTAGCTATCTGTTTAATGTGTGTAGAGAATAGTCAAAGATGACACTACGATTACGAGCTGAAGAAGCAGAGAAGAGTATGGTGTTATCCACAGAAATGGAGAAGGGGGGAGGTGGGTTTAGGGGGAAAGATAAGGAGCTCAGTTTTGGCCATGTTCAATTTCAGACGGTGGTGGGACATCCAGACAGCAATGTTGAATAAGGAGGCGGAGAGCCGGGCCTGGATTCCTAGAAAGATTTCAGGTGCAGAGAGGTAGATCTGAGAGTCATCAGCATAAAGATGGTGCTGAAAACTATGGGAGGAAATAAGTGTACCAAGGGGACTGAGTGTAGAGCGAGAGAAAAGGAAAGGTCCCAAGACAGAACTACAGAGGGACACCTACTGAAAGCGAATGGCAGTAGAGGATCACCAGAACATTCGTTAAAAGTGCAATGGGAAAGGATGGTAAGATCAGGACACAGAACATTGTCCCTAAGTCCAAGTGAGGACAGGGTGTAGAAGAGAAGGTGGTGATCAATATTATCAAAGGCAGCAGAAAGGTCAAGAAGAATGAGAATAGAGTAAAGGCCCTTGGATTTGGCAAGGAACAAGTCGCTGGAGACTTTGGCAAGAGCTGTTTCTGTAGAATGTAGAGGACGAAAGCCAGATTGCAGTGGATCCAGAAGGGCTTGAGAGGGAAGGTCAAGATGGCGGCAGTGAATTGCTTGTTCAAGTAGTTTTGAAGCAAAGGGGAGAAGAGAGAGGCCGATAACTAGTTTTTGAGGAGAGGTGTAACAAAAAAAAAACAAAAAAAACAGTGGAACAGCATTTGCTGCGCAAGGGGGTGGTGTTTCATGGGTCTCCTTTGACCATTCCCTCGAGCCATGGGGTGAGACTAAGGCGTCAGTTAGCATAGGTTCCCATGTTTGAACTACAGTGCCTTTTGGGGGTCAGTTCCTTTCATGACAGCAAGTTCCGAACCCTTGTGCAGCCAAAGTATGGGCAACTTCATCAGGTGGCTTAGCGAAGGTAACTTCCTTCTGGGGGTAGTCCTGGATTAGCAGCAGGTGGTGTTATACCTGGGTGGTTTTCAGTCAGTCATTTTGTCTGTAGTGGCACCAGTTATTTTTGGTATAGCCTATTATGCTAATTTTGTGTGTTCCGAGTTGCCCTTGATGCTTTTTGCCTCAGTGTGACAAGATAGGATCCAGTGGCTCTCACTATGGGTCCAAGCAACCAATTCCAGTTTACCCTTGCTTCTTTGGCTTCGGGGTGGTGGCATGGCTTTGGAAAGGTTTTGATTTTCGGTACAGCCGGCACAAGATAGGAACCTGTTGTTAGAGATTCTCAAACTGGTTCTTGTTCAGGAGAGCAGGTAAGGGCCACCGTCTCAGCCAGCAGTGGTGGAATCATCTGGATATAGTAGGCATTTGTAGTCCACGGTGTTTCTTCATGGGCTCCTGGCTGATATGAGGCACCAGGTAGGCACTTCTCATTTCTCCTTTAACTCAGGCAGTCGACTGGGTTGTTGGTGGCAGTCTGGGATGACTTGTTAGAGGGTCCAAAGTGGCCACTGTACAAGGTTTTGGTGTCTTTGGCAGCAATGATTTCATCTATTTGGCAAAGGTTGGGAAGCTTTGATCTGAGGATTTTTGTACTCGCGCCGTAGTTGTCTGTTCCTATTTAGGGTGAAACATTTGGAAGGCTTGGGTTCGGAAGGGGACTGTCACTTTTTCTGAGCCATGGCTGCCCTCGGCGAGCACAATTAGGTTAGTCGAGTCTAATTTGATTAGGGTGCCTTTTTATTTGTTTGGGGCGAGAGCGAACTTTCACTCTGTATCTTAAAGGGGCATTGGTGCAGCTTACACTGCAGAGGCAGGTGGCAGAGACAGCTTGCGGGGTATGTCTGTCAGATTTTCCTTAACTTTCGATTGAAGTGTGGTTCTTGCATAAGTCTGGTCCTTGGCACTGAATGATCTGCAGGATGCCCTTCGGGGCATCATACAGTGGCATAGAGATGCTCGTAAGTTTCTGTTTTAGCCGCTTACAGACTTTTTCAGGTAAAAGCAGAGAGTGAACACAATTGGCATTTGAGTAGAGTCTCAAGGCTCTGGTGACACTTTCTTACAGACCTTAGTGGGTTCTTACCTTGTTTCTAGGCAACCTTGGCTTTCTCTCTCAGGTGGTCGCAAGTCTACCTGTGGTTTTACCATGACAGACGGGGATCCAGATTCTCGGTGGCTGTGCAACACTGACTTAGTTGGTACTAGCAGGGGTCGTATAGGCTTCAAGGTATTTGTTCCTTGTTGGAGGTCGTGAGATGGGAGCAGTCTGAGTTGTTGTTCTGCAATTCCTGCAGGCTGGTTGGTTGGTTCTGGTAAATGTTTGCATTTCATATTGCCAGGGTTCAGTTTTCTTCTTGGACAGAGTTCATTTCGGAGCCCACCTGCCATGTGTCTGGGTCAGGAGTCCTATTCCCTTTCCTTTCATGGATGTGGAAGGTGGCATTCTGTTGAAGGGTGGGGGAGGCAAGCTGGGCTTTTCAGTCGTCCCCCCCCCCTCCCCGGCATGGTTAGGCACTGTTTTGGTATATCTAATGTGTCTGGACTAGAGGGGCGTTGAGAGAGGTGAAATTGGGCCTTATCTGCTAATTCTATTTCCTTAAATCCCTCCAGTCCAATCCAGAACCCACCCAACTTTGAAAAACAAACATGTTACAGCCAGGATGCCAGTTGGCTCGGTCATGTTGCATATCTTGCATGTTCTGGGTCTGTGCTACAGAGTTTTTGGTGCCATAGTTTCTTGAGCAGTAATAAGTATGTGTGTATGTATATACAGATAGATATATAGATAGAGAGAGAAATGAGGTTTGACAAAAAAGAAACTCGACTGTCCCATAAATGTTTCATTACAAAATCTACAGAGAAATTACGCATTGTCCCTTTCAAAGTAATCCCCCCCCCCCCCAGAGTTAATGCGCTTCTGCATTTGCTTCTGCCACATACGGGCACACTCGGTAAAGTCTTCCTTGAGGTCCCTCAGCTCCCTAGTCACAGTGGCCTTGATCTGTTCTACAGAGGCAAAATGAGTTCCTTTTGAGCACAGTTTTCAGCCTAGGGAAGAGCCAGAAGTCGCATGGTGCAAGATCTGGGGAATAAGGAAGGTGGTCGAGAGCTGTGATCTGTTTGTTGGCCAAGAACTGCCTTACACTGAGCACAGTGTGTGCGGGCGTGTTGCCATGGTGGAACAGCCACGACTTCTCTCCACAGAGCCTGCCTGCTGCGCCGAACCCAGTCATGGAGGCGATTGAGGACCTGCTGGTAGAAGTGCTGGTTGACTGTCTGACCCTCAGACACAAACTCATGATGGACCATTCCTTTCTGGTCGAAGAATGCGATCAGCATGACCTTGATCCTTGATTTGGACATGCACACCTTCTTTGGTCTGGGTGACAGTCGAGTCTTCCGCTGCAGGCTCTGTCTTTTGCTTTCAGGGTCGTACTGGAAGGCCCAAGTCTCGTCTCCTGTGATGACTCTGCCAACGAACTCTGAATCTTCTCCGATCTTCTCTAGCAAGTCTCAACAAACATTGACCCGGTGCTCCTTCTGGTCATCCGATAAAAGCTTGGGCACCATCTTAGCGCACACATTCCGCATCCCCAGCTCTTGCACCAAGATGGTCCGCACTGACTGTTCAGTCTGAGCTCCTCAGCTATCATCCGCACTGTCAATCTGCGATCACTCCGCACCAGCTGTTTCACTCTATCAATGTTCTCAGCTGTCTTTGTCATGGAAGGCCATCCTGACTTGGGGTCATCCTCCACCTTCTTGCGGCTAGTTTTGAAACGTTTGTGCCACTCGAAGACTCGCAGCTTTGACATTGCATCTTCTCCATAAGCCTTTTGGAGAAGTTGGAGGCACATAGTTGTGCCCTTCTCCAACTTAACCAGAAATTTCCTTTGCTCCATATTTCTGCCACCTCCAGTTGCATGACAAAGTGATGGAACAGTGTGCTACAAAAAAAACCTGAGAGAGAAAAACAGTGAGAGAGAGGAAAAATGTTATAGCAGAATAGTGGCGGGACATTGCACAACACAGTGACATAAGCGGTTGTCAAATGGCATTGAGTCATGGACGTAGCTGCCACAGTCTCGTTTCTGTTCGGGACTCTGCTTTGTTACAGAAGTACTAGTGAATGGAAGGCTGCACAGTACGCTTTTTCTCCGGGAACAAGCAGGAAGTCAGCCCTCACATAAGGGTGATGTTGGTGCCAATGGAGCCTGCGCAGAAGCATCTCCCCAGCTTTCAAAGAAAGCCTTTGGGAGATGCACCATGCATACATGGTCCACTTTCCGCCCAAGGGTGCCATCTTGCCTCAATCTCCTTTTTTCCGCAGAGCCCTTCGGACATTGTCCTTTTTCCCAGGAAAAAGTTGTGTGTGGGGTTTTTTTTTTTTTTAGTTTTATTTTTTATAGTTACATTTTGTCTGGTTTGTGTACCAGTTCCTTCCCATCCTGTAGGGATTATTAGCACAAAAATAATGCTGCTCTCAGTTTTGTCTGGGAGTAATTAGCTACTGATACCAAGCCCGAGGTTCTATGAGTTTTGCTGGTAATGAGCCACGGAAGAAATCGTGTATGTGTATATGTATGTGTGTATATGTATATGTATATTATGGACAGCAAGGTAGAAAAATATACAGACACATAGCTAAAGATATATAATTAGAAACATGAGGTAGCAGATTGTTGCGACACAAAATTGCAATTAGACAAAGTGATACATCACTTATTAGCAACCAGAAATGGTTTTCGACATTGTGACCATTACAGAAACATGGTTTAATGAATCACATGATTGGGATATAGCCATAGCTGGCTATAATCTATTCAGAAGAGACACAGAAAATGGAAAAGGAGGAGGAGTAGCCTTGTATGTCAAAAGCAATATTAAAGCTGCTGAAATGCAGAGGACATGGGGAAAAGAAGAAGTGCTCTGGATTGCGTTGGAAAGAGGAGATGGCACTCAAATTGAAGAGAGAGATAACAATTTGATTATAGATATTGCCAAGATAGCCACAAAGGGGGAAGCAATCATTTTGGGTGACTTTAATCTACCTGATGTGGATTGGATTACTCCTTCTGCACATCTGGAAAGAAGCAAAAAAAATTGTAGATGCTCTCCAAGATGCATCACTTAGACAAATGGTGATGGAACGCTGGATTTAGTGCTCACCAACGGTGATAGCGTGTCAAATGTCTGCGTGAGTGCCCCTGTGAGCAACAGTGATCATCACACGGTGTCGTTTGAGATAAAAGCCAAGGTACAGGCCAAACGTAGCAAGCTCAAAGTCCTAAACTTCAAAAACACTGACTTCAATAAAATGGCCGAGTACCTAAAGGAGGAGATGACGGGGTGGAAGGAGATAAGGGAAGTGGAATTACAATGGGCTAAACTAAAGGTAGCAATAAAAGAGGCAACGGACAAATATGTAAAAAAAGTAAACAGAAACAAGAGAAGGAAGCCTATTTGGTTTTCCAAAGTGGCTGCTGAAATAAAGGCAAAAAACACACCTTTCGCAAAATTCAAAAGCTTGCAAACAAGAACACAGAAATGAATACAGGATCAAACTCAGAGTCAAAAAGAGAAATAAGGATAGCAAAATCAAAGGCAGAGGAAAAGATGGCTAAAGATGTTAAGGGTGGCGACAAAACTTTCTTCAGGTATATTCGGGAAAGGAAGAAGATCAGAAGTGCTGGGAAAGGACTCGTGGAAAGTGACATTAATAAAGCGAAATTGCTAAACAAATACTTCTGCTCTTTTTTTTACTAAAGAAAATCCTGGAGATGGACCAGCTGTGACTCCCAAATATAAAAATGGGAATGTAGTAGATCCAACACCTCATCTTCTGTAAATGGTATGGTAACAACTTGCTAAACTGAAAGTGGACAAAGCCATGGGACCGGATGGGATACATCCCAGGATACTGAAAGAGCTCAGAGAGGTTCTTGCAGGGCTGTTAAAGGATGTATTCAACAGATCCTTGGAAACAGGAGAGGTTCCTCAGGACTGGAGAATGGCTGATGTCGTACCTCTACACACAAGTGGTGACAGGGAAGAAGTGTCAAACTACAGACCCGTGAGCCTTACCTCTGTGGCGGGAAAAGTAATGGAGGCGCTCCTGAAAGAGCGAATAGTGAACTTTCTCAAAACCAACAGGTTGCAAGATCCAAGGCAACATGGTTTTACTGAAGGTCTGTCTTGCCAAACAAATCTGAGTTCTTTGACTGGGTGACCAAGGAACTAGATCAAGGGAATGCGATGGATGTCATCTACCTGGATTTCAGCAAAGCCTTTGATACAGTTCCTCATAGGAGGCTTGTCAATAAACTCAGTAGCTTGGGGATGGGGTACCAAGATGGTAAACTGGATTAGAAATTGGTTGACTGACAGACGACAGAAGGTGATGGTACATGGAGCTCACTCGGATGAAGGGAAGGTGATTAGAGGGGTGCCCCAGGGTTCGGTCCTGGGCCCGGCACTGTTCAATGCATTTGTGAGTGATATTGCTGAAGGACTGAATGGCAAAGTCTGTCTTTTTGCAGATGACACAAAAATTTGCAACAGAGTGGACTCCCCCGAGGGAGTGGATAATATGAGGAACGATCTACAAAAGCTGGAGGAATGGTCTAATGCTTGGCAATTACGATTTAATGCGAAAAAGTGCAGTGTCATGCACTTAAGGTAGCAGAAATCCAAGGGAAATGTACGCAATAGGGGGCGAGAGGTTGGTGTGCATGGTTCAGGAAAAAGACCTTGGTGTGATTCTCTCTGATGATCTCAAGGTGGCAAAACAGTGCGACAAGGCGGTGGCAAAAGCCAGGAGGATGTTGGGCTGCATACAAAGAGGAATTACCAGCAGAAAGGATGAGGTACTTATGCCACTGTACAGGTTGCTGGTGAGGCCTCACCTGAAACAATGTGTTCAGTTTTGGAGACCATATCTTGCAAAAGATGTAAAAAGACTGGAAACTGTTCAGAGGAAGGTGACCAAAATGATTTTGAGCCTGCGTAAGAAACCTTATGAGAAGAGACTTGAAGACCTAAATATGTACATTTTGGAGGAGAGGAGGGATAGAGGAGATATGATACAGACCTTTAAATACTTAGAGGAACGATGTACAAACAAACCTCTTCCAAAGACGGGGAAGCTGCAAACCTAGAGGGCATAACATGAAGCTGCAAGGTGGAAAATTGAAAGGCAATGTCAGGAAATATTTTTTCACTGAAAGGGTGGTGGATGCTTGGAATGCTCTCCCGATGGAAGTGGTGGGGGCAAACACAGTGACGGAATTCAAAACAGCATGGGATAAGCACAGCGGATCCCTTTACAGCAATGGGATAAAAACAAAATAAACTGAACCATCTAACTTCTCAACAAATAGGGTTTGTCCTACATGGAGTGGTGGGTCCACCCCTAAACAGACATGGGGAGGGGTGGCCTGCACAGAGCGACAGGTGCACCTACTCTTGCCGTATCTTGCTTGGCAGACTGGATGGACCATTCTGGTTTTTATCTGCCGTCATTTGCTATGTTACTATGTAGAAGTCACGGATTCGCTCTGCACTGAAAAGAGTTATAGAATAAGTTTCTAGCTAACCATTGCCCATCCTGAGGAGGAGAGAGAAGACTGTACCTTGTCTGAGGTGCGATGAGACTCTGGAGAAGCACAGGTCCAAGGAGTCAGCTAGGCTAGATAACGCATGCTATAGCCCTTTCGGAGGCGAGCTGCGGGAGAACACAGAACCAAAGGTATCTGTGAAAGTCTTATCTCAGTCCTTAGGAGAATGGCTTTGCACACATGTAGTGTCTGTCTTGCAGACAGATCAGGTAGGAGACACAAGGTAAGCAGGGCACAAACAGCAAAAAGGCACGAAAGTTCTTATGTGCAGACTATTATTCTTTGTGATGAGTCTCCGTCATAGGTCCGGTAATTGGTTGGCACAAGACAGTCAGAGGTGTTCTCAGCGAATCAGAAGGTAATGAACAGGTATTCATCCTGCAGACCTAGGAGCCATAATGAGGGAAAATAACAGTATGCAGTTCCAGACATCCCAAGGCCAGTAGCATCGTTAGTGGATGATGAAGATCAGAGAAGCAGATGTTCTTGCATGTAGACAACTAATTGTCCTAGGAAACCAATTGGACAGAAACAGTAGTCTTCTTTATGCTGCAAGGAAGCTTATCAGAGCCCTGAGAGTACTGCTAATAGAAAGGATTTTACATTAATCAAGGGACCTGTTCTGGCAGGTCAGAGAAATAGAGCAGCCTGTTTCCCTAAAAGACAGCTTATTCCCAGCTGCAGTAACTTGCAGAAAGCCCCTAGTGGAGCTAAAGAGGAGAAGCATAAGCATAGTCTGAAAAACCCTTACGTCATGCCTAATCAATCAGTGGCCAGAGGAGAGTTTAAGCACCAACACCTGAGCACTGCAAGGGAGGAGTTGGAAGCTAAGGACTTTAAAGGCAGAACTGAATATTCAGAAGGCAGACCAGGGGAAGGAGCGGCTCGGAGACCAAGGGAAGGACCAGCTCAGAGATGACAACCACAGCGACGAGAGAGAAGAAGGTCCAAGAGAGAGAAGGCAAGAGGAACTCGGAGAGAGACGTCTACCTATAGAGATTCCTGTGAGTCTGGTAGGAACTCTAAAGCAGCACCCTGTAAGCAGACAGGAACAGCTAAGGAGAAAAGGAACACAGTTTTATGGGAAGAGGTATGGAGCCGATGCCCTGAGGTCCAGTGATACAGACTGGAGGACAGGCCACAGAAGCACCCATGCTTACTGGCCAGGATACCTAAGGGGACAGCCCAAAGACAGTTGTGACTCAGGTATGAACTTTGATCCTTTAACTAACCTGGAGCAATGCAAACTGTTGGGAAACAGTGTCTCTCCCACTAGAGGCCAGTTAATGAAGCCCTCTATGCCAGATAATGAGATTGAGCCTATGCAATTGGAGGAACAAGGTACAAGTCCTGAGGGAGATGATTTTTACATGGACTGTTCTTTATGTAAGGTTAATAGCATAAAGAAATCCTCAAAATAGGATTAAAACCATCAAAAGGAAATGTTCTAATTACTGGCTCCCCAGAAAGTTTTATATGGAAAGAAAGAGGCTTTTGGGGAATGGAAATGAAAACACGTGTGTAGAGGAGGAAACCAGCTATTAAGAACATAAGATATGCCATACTTATGGACCGAGGTCCATCAAGCCCAGTATCCTGTTTCCAACAGTGGCCAATCTAGGTCATACGTACCTAGCAGTATCCCCAAAAGACACAGGTTCCACAATGCTTGTACTGGGTCAAGCATTGATTATCCTGGGTCCCTTTTTAATAATGATTTATGGACCTTTCCTCCAGGAACTTGTCCAAACCTTTTTTAAACCCAGCTACACTAACAGCTCTTATTACATCCTCCGGTAACAAATTCCAGAGTTTGATTACACGTTGAGTGAAAAAATATTTTCTCTTATTTGTCTTAAATAGTTTACCCTGTAGCTTCATTACATGTCCCCTAGTCTTTCTATATTCTGATAGCGTAAACAATCGATCTACGTTTACCCGTTCCACACCGTTCATTAATTTATAGACCTCTATCATATCTCCCCTCAGCCGTCTCTTTTCCAGGTTGAAGAGCCCTAACCTTTGTAGCCTCTCTTCATAGGAGTAGCCTTCCATCCCCTTTACCATTTTGGTGGCTCTTCTCTGTACTTTTTCTAATAACGCTATATCCTTTTAAAGATACGGCGACCAGAATTGCACACAATATTCAAGGTGCGGTCGTACCATGCTTGCTTTATTATGTGGGACGTATGATTCACTCCCGGTTAAATTCAAAAACACTCACAGCTCCCTTAGTGGAACACTTTACAGCACGCTCATTGTTTTGAACATCTTCGGTGGCGCGTATTGGATTGAAGCTTGTTATCCACCTGATGATAGAGTAGAGCATTGCTCAAAGCCGTGCACATGTTGTATAAAGTACTGCTTTGAATGTGAAAGAAGAACGCTGTTTGTAAAGAAGTTTTTTCCTTTTGGGTTTATTCTCCAGTTGTCAGCAGTGACTGAAGGGAAGTGTTTTTTTCTGTTGCTTGAAAAGATTCTGCAAGCTATTTGCTTGGAACTTTCAGTTGTGTTCTTTGCTTTGATTACAAAACCTGGAAGAGTTATCCTGAAGGTTGTTACCAAGTATAATCTGTGTGTGGAATAATTTACCCCATAAATAAACTCTATTTTGCCTTATACTCGACTCAACTACTACTTTCTTATTTACCCCAAAGGCAAACACTATACAACTGGACTACTATTACCACAATCCTTTGCGGCATAGATAGTATGGATCTTTGCAAAAGGTGGTATAGCTTTCATAACAAGCACCCCCTTTTTACAATGCTCAGGTATGATCAGTTGGCAAGTATTTGTGCGAAGGTCAGGTCTGAGACTGTAAGCACAGCAAAAGTCCTTTGTAGCAGGAAACCATCTTGTTTGGTCAGCTTTGGTTCAGGCTTTAGCTGCTAAGCAGGCTGGAGATCTGCAGGCGCAGAATTGCAGGGGTACCAGTCCTACAGTCCCTGGCGTCGCTCCTCAGGTTTGTCTCTCCATTTTCTTTTCATTGATGTCCGCTTCGACCGGTGTTTGTGCCCTTTTTCCGCCAAAGGCCTCTGTCCCCTTCCGGGAGGCAGGTACCCTCTCTTTCTGATGGCTTTTAGTGGCTTCATAAAGTGTGACCGGTGTGGCAAAGCTATGTTACTTACTGATCCACAAGACTGCTGCCTCTGCCTTGGCCTGGAGCACAACGACTCCGATTGCGACCTCTGCAGAACAATGACCCAAAGGCCTTAAATAGTTGCCATCAGCAGCAGGAAAAATTTTTTCGTAATTCCGACTCCATCCTGGAGGCTCCAGGGCTGCCTCCATTACATCTGTGCCTCACAAAGCTAGAGCCTCCTCGGAGTCCTGTGGCTGTGGCTCCGAGCAGAAGGCCACAGAGGTAGAGCATAAGAAGAAGAAGAAATCCTTGAAGACAGCCTCGGAAGATGGATCAGGGAAGAAGGTGAAATCCCACCCCAGGTCCCACAGCCCTAGGCGCTAGTCCGAGGAGTCAAAGTTGCCCTGAAAGGAGTAGTTGGCTCCTGCTGACTGGCCTCGGGCCATTCTTCACGGACTTCCCTTTGACAGTACCGCCACCGGGCCCAAAGTCCTCTGTGCTCGCATTGAATGCTGCGGAGCCAACTGGCATGGAGACCAGAATGGTAGTCCTAAAGAGCAATGTATCTGCCCTAGTGGCTATGCAGCGGGCGTTTGTCCAGCTCATCTGGTTCATCCGCCTCTGACGGGACCCTTGACATCAAGGGCTTTCCCGGATGTTGAGCCAGTCTTCATGCGTCTGGCCTCAAGAGAGCCCATGGTTGAGGTCTCTGTCCCATTCTTCAGGACACCAGTCCTTCCTGGCGAGCACGCGTGGCTCAGACAGATGATTTTACGGAGGTCCTGCACCGTGCGGAGAGTGGTCCTCGACTGAGATGATCGTGCAGCTTTGGACTTGTACTCAGACTTCAAGTCCAAATGGGAGACCGATGACACAGAGTCCCCGGACACGAGGTGACACAATGACGTGCTTTCGGACCCATCTCCCTCGATGACCCGATGCTGCTCCCCCACCTGAGGATGTTGCGTTTCTCAGTTTTATGAGAGAGATGGCCAAGGCTCTCGTGATCAAGACTGAGGCTGAGGAGGACCCACGAACTAAGGAATTGGAGATACTCCAAAATGAGGCACCCCCGAAGGAAGGCCCTATGGTTCTGGTGCCCCCATCCTCGATCGCCACCTCCTCCAGATGTGGGAAACACCAGCATCGATACTAATTGTCAGTAGGCACCTGGACGCCATGTACTGTGTATGCCAGAGCCCTGGGTTCCAGAAGGCCCCACTCCCCCACAACTCAATGGTTGTGGAGTTGACCATGCGCCGGCTTAAGATCCAAAAGACACACTCGTCAGTACCATCCAGTAGGGAGGTCTGAATCCTCTGCCCTCGGCCAAAAGGCTTTTCAGGGCTTGATGCTGACATGCTGAATCCACTCATACCAGCTCTACATCGGCATGTACCTGAAAACTGTCGAGGAAGCTTGGGGGATTCTCGGCAGGCCTCGATGAAGAACCTCTACAGAGGTTCAAGACCCTAACCTTAATGGTAAAGGAATGTTCAAGGTTCCTTCCCGGGCAGCCTATGATGGCTTTGAGTCCTCAGCTAGGGTGGTTGTCGCAGGCATTAGGCACGACGTCAAGCATGGCTGCAGTCCGACTTTGAACAATGGGTACAGGACAGACTGATCAATGCCCCCTGTACAGGTGAAAACCTGTTTGGGAAACCCATGGTGGACAAAGTGGTGGAGATAGAGACAGACTATGTGAAGAGAACCAGGCTCTCAAAGACCTCTCTGCAATCCTGAAAGAAAACCCTGGGGAAAAAGCCATTCTTCCCAAGGAAGAAAGAGGGTCTCATTACTTCAAGAAGAGTCTGCTTCTTGAAGTGATCGTTGCAGTATGATATAGTGCCCGTGAAGTCTTGTATAGGAAAAACAAAGATCTTTATTGGGTGATGATGGCTTATGAATGTTGGAAGTCTGGTGAAACTTCTGCAGATAAGTGAATTTGTTGGTTTAAAACCAGAGTATAGTCACCTGGCTATTTGTTCTGTTGCAGGGACAGATTCAAAGTCAGCTGACTGGAATGAAAACTGGTCACTGTACTTAGCACTTTATTAATTGAATTGAAGATATATCAGACCTTTTTATTAAAATTAAATTATTAAGAAAAATTAAGATAAATTATAAAGAAATTTCAAATGATTCTTTGAAAAGTACTTTTTTGAGATGAATATAATAAAGTAAGCAAGTCGCGTTGTTCTTTGTTTTGTAAGGCAGTTGTTTTGAGACCTGTGATATACACGTTTTGCATTCCCCTATGGTAATTAAGTTTGCCACATAGAGGGAGTATAGCCATCCTGAGGTCTTTTTCTCCCTTTAGTAGGTATATTCAATATTGATTTAGCTGTAGCCCTATATGGTAGGTGTGGGAGTGTATTGCAGTATATTGAAAGGTGTGGTTAGTTTTGCGCATACCATGACATTAATGAGCCTTACGCCTAAGCTCGGGTTTGCGAAGTATAATCTTAGTCTCTCAGATTCACTACTAATGCTTGCATTAATATTGGCATCATGCCAAAGAGCTTCCTTCTGGAGTTCATAAGATGTGATATGTATAGGCAACTTGTCATGGTACAATTGGAAATGCCTCTTAATCAGGCCCATGGCTCCCAATACGATGGGAAATATTTCTGCATCTTTCTGCCAGATTTTCTTGGCCTCTGCATGTGGGATTGATGACTGATTCATCATTCTTATTGATGCAGGAAGCAAAGTTGTTTACCTGAAACGGGAGTTCCCTGTTGATAGCAAAATTAATCGGACCTATTCTCATCTACCATTTTGGGGAGTTCCTAGGATTTGCTCATGACGTAGTTGCTATATAGGCAATCCTGCATAGTTGATATTCCATGGGAGAAAGGTATCCATGTCACTGCCATCAGACAATGTCCCTCGCTTGTTTGATTTATTCTGGTGTCTGTGGATAAACCCCCTTTAAAAGAAAATGAACAATTGTGATTTCTTCTTGGATACATTATTCACTTTATATTTTATCAGGATTTGCTAAAAATTAAAATGTTATAGTTCAGTGTTTCAAACAGTTGAAGGTGTCATGATTTTAATTTGCATCTATTTTTTTCTTTTTGCAGTTCTTTCCTCTTAGGAGCACGCGAGTGGAAAAAATGGGGAGATCTAATACTAGATCACATTCTTCAAGATCAAAATCCAGATCTCAGTCCAGTTCCAGGTCACGGTCTAGATCGCACTCCAAAAAAAAGAGATACAGGTAAGTTGTTTGAATAGATTAGTAAAGAGCCACCAGTTTTTAGAAGCAGTATACATGGTTGTGGGGGTGATGCCTTTTATGTTTACACAAGAGAAGGAGGAAGTAGCAAAACTGAAGGTGGACAGAGTTACAGGACAGGATGGGATACATCTTAAAACGGTGCTGCTTAACTTTTTTGGATCACAGGCCCCTTTGAGAACCTGAAGAAACCTAATGGATCCTTTTTTTATTTTTATTTTTTCCCCCCCAGAAAAATGCATAGCAACATGTACACACACACATGTGGTGTCTATTAACAGGGAGAAGTTCAAAAAGACCATACAATAGCCCTGCCTCCTCTTCCAGCATGATCGTCTTGTTATCAAGGGATGAGAAAAATGTAATGAATATTTGAAGAGACTACATTTTCCCTTAATAGTCACCATAGCCCAGTTTGTAAACAGAGAATCTGTCCATAATTATTACAGCAGAATATGTTTTCTTTGATTTTTATCAAACTGTACTAACTGTCATTGTTCCCTGATTTTGGACAAGTCACTTAATTCCTTATCGTCACTTCAGTCCAGTCCCTTAACTTCTGGGTTGCGCAACCCTTCCAGCAGCTTGGAGGCTGAGCCCATCATCCTTTTGATGATGGTGGGGTATAAATACCCCTGTCACCACCCACTGGCACCAGTAATCTCAGCCTCCAAGCAGCTGGAGGGTTCCTGTAAGCCAGAGTGCTTACGGGGTCTTAGCTAAGGATTTATTTAATTTAATTTATTTAATTTATGCTATCTTCCTTTAGTTTTTTCTTTCAGTAGAGTGCCTTAGAGAAGTCTTGTGCCTTTAAGTCTTCTGTTCCTCTCCCCCTCCCCCCCCCTGCCTTCTTCAACCCTGCTCCCTTGAGGCTCCGGAGGAAGGGGTTTACTCGTGCAGCAGGGAGGACCGGAGAGCTCTCCTCCCGCGCACGCGGCGGTCCGTTTCCCGATGCCCGTTTGGCACGGCCGCTACTGCCTCGCGCCGAAGCCCCTTAGGCGGCTGAGCGCTAGAGGCAGCACCGACACCTCCCGCAGCGGCGTTTCCTGCCTCGCGCTTCAGCCCCGAGGCGGCTGGACGCTTGAGGCTTCTGCGGAGGGCAAAGTGGGTGTGGGGTGACATCCTCCGCTGCCACCCTGTCGGAGAGCCTGTAGCTTTCGGCGGCTTTCAATCACCTCCCGCAGGAACGGCTTCCACGTGGCTGCGGCCTACCGCGTGGGAACCAGCAGAGAACGGCTGGTTCCCTCTTTTCAAGTACAACGCGCCAGAGCTCCAAACTGCAAGTATCTCAGGATAAAATCTGCTATTCCATCTGTATTTTAATTTAATGGGAGTATAAAGTTTAAAGTTTTGGAGACTTTTTGGTGCCGTGTTTTTTCACGGCTGGAGGTGAGGGGAGCGCTGGGAGCTTTTGGCCTTGATATAGTCACTAGTTTGGCATCAATTTATTTAGTTCATTTAATTTATTTATTTGTTTTACATTTTAAGTTTCTTTTCAGAGGTTTAACTTCTTTTGGGCCGGGGGGTAGCAGTGTTCAAAGAGGTATGACGGGCAAGCTACGGTGTCCTTCTTGCGGCACTCGTAGAGGGACGGCCTCAGAAGCAGGAGTCTGCAGGGGTTGTACAGCAGAGGCCGCTTCCGTGGAACAGGAAATACACCTGAGCATGTCTCAAGCCCCTCAGGGGTCAGGGGACCTTCCGGTAGGGGGAAGGGATTCCCATTCTCCTCCGCCTTCATCCTCAGATGGTCCAGGCCCTTCCCAGTCCCTTCCCTCCCTCACCTCGGGGGCGGAGGGAGACTGGGGCCAATTTTCACAAGAATTTGTTCTTCTATTGCACAAAGCCTACTGCTTGCGCAAGCAGGGATCAGCAGAACCAGTAACAGCGAGGGACAGCATGGACGCTGGGGCAGGGAACTCTAGATCCCTTGAGCTGGGGCCTCACCCCAAGCGCGCTAGGCTATTGGGCAAGGAACCTTTTGAGTCTCCGCCTCGGGACTCCCCTGAGGAGGAGCTTTCAGACAAAGAAGAGGTAGATGAAGGGGAGGAGCTTGAAGAGGGAGAGATCCCAGAGGATGAGCAATCCCGCATAGTCAGAGTTTTTAGGCGAGAGGAGCTCCCGGCGTTAATAAGTGAGTCTCTAAAGGTACTCAATATGTCTTCGGAGGCTCCTACAGATGAAGAAGCTCTGGAGGATCCGTTGATCCAAGCCGTAAGGCGGTCTCAGAAGGTGTTCCCAGTCCACAGAGTGGTTCGTCAGATGATTCAGGAAGAATGGAATCAGCCGGAATCTACCCTGAGGGGAGTCCGTGCGATGTCCCGTCTATACCCGTTGCCGGAAACGGACAAGGACCTCCTGAAATCACCTAGGGTGGACGCGGCGGTCTCGGCGGTAACGAAGAAGACGACTATACCGGTCGAGGGCGGCGCGGCTCTGAGAGACAGTCAAGATAGAAGACTGGACACACTGCTAAAACAAGCCTTTGATGTTAGTGCTCTTGCCTTACAGGCCTCCGTTTCGGGGGCTTGGGTAGCTAGAGCATGTTTGAGATGGTCACAAGAGCTGCAACTGGCTGACAGTCCTTCAGGCGACTCCCAAGCGGTGGCGGCCAAGTTAGAGTCCGGTTCGGCCTTCTTAGCAGATAGCCAGTATGATCTCATTAGGAGTCTGGCGAAGAATATGGCCTCAGTCGTGGCAGCCAGAATGTACTTGTGGTTACGTAACTGGGCGGCGGATGCTTCTTCAAAGGCGCGCCTGAGTCGACTTCCTTTCAAGGGGAAGCTATTGTTTGGGGAAGACCTGGATAAGTTGGTAAAGGAGCTGGGAGAGTCGAAGGGGGGTAGGCTCCCCGAGGATAGACCAAGGCTGGGCCGTTCTTCGGCGCCAGTGCGGAGTCAGCCAAAGGACTTCCGAAGATTCCGACAGCCCAGACTGAACCCTTTCCCCAGGGGCCATTTTCCCTCCAGGGGTCAGAGCTTCCGGGGGTTTCGCGGGGCAGGTAGAGGTTTTGGAGCCTCCTCCTCCTCCTCGGGACCTAGAAAATCACAGTGAGAAAACGGGGGTCCAGGAGGGAGTGCTGCCGGTGGGAGGTCACTTAAGGCAGTTACTTCCCGCCTGGTCCCGAGTCACATCCGATCAGTGGGTGTTAGAGGTGATCCGAGAGGGTTACGCTCTCGAGTTCACAAAGCGAGTAACCCCAGCATTTATTCTGTCCCCATGCGGTCCACCAGAAAAGAAGGCGGCGGTGGATGTCACCCTTTCAAGACTCAGCGCTGGGAGCGGTGTTGCCGGTCCCACAAGAGGGTACGGTCGATACTCCATTTATTTTGTAGTTCCAAAGAAGGAAGGTTCCTTCCGTCCTGTTCTGGATCTAAAGCAAATCAACCGCTGTGTCAGAGTTCCTCACTTCCGCATGGAAATCCTGAGGTCGGTGATTGCTGCCGTTCGGCAGGGAGAGTTCCTGACATCCCTAGACTTGACGGAAGCATATTTGCACATCCCGGTCAGAGAGTCTCCTCAACAGTTCCTAAGATTTGCCGTTCCAAGAGGCCATTTCCAGTTCCAGGCCCTCCCTTTCGAGCTAGCGACAGCTCCCAGGACGTTCACCAAAGTGATGGTGGTAGTGGCCGCGGCTCTTCAAAAAGAAGGAATCCTAGTCCATCCTTACCTGGGCGATTGGCTGATCCGAGCAAAGTCAGAAGAGGAGAGTCACGTGGCGACTACCAGGGTCGTGGATTTCCTCGAAGTTGGGGTGGGTCATCAATCATGCGAAGAGCAGTTTAATGCCCACTCAGGAGATCGAGTACCTCTGAGCTCGGTTCGACACCGGAAAGGGAAGGGTGTTCCTTTCGAAGCAGAGGTTAATCAACCTGAGAAATCTCGTTTCCCGTTAACTATTGACAAGATGCCCCTCGGCCTGGCATTACCTTCAACTGCTGGGTACCATGGCAGCGGCAATAGAAGTAGTACCTTGGGCCTGGGCTCATATGTGACCTCTCCAACGCAGACCTCTTGCGGCAGTGGTCCCATCAGCATCACCCCTTATCCAGATGGATTCCCTGCCCTCCCCGGATCAGGAGGTCTCTGCGGTGGTGGAGAAGCTCAAGGAACCTGGGCTGCGGGATGCCACTCGAGACTCCTCAGTGGACTCAACTGACAATGGATGCGAGCCTAGCAGGCTGGGGCGCTCACTGCGAGGGGCAATTCGCCCAGGGCCGCTGGACTCCGAGAGAGTCACAGTGGTTTATCAACAGGCTGGAGTTGAGGGCGGTAACCTTAGCTCTCCGGGCTCTCGAGCTCTTGGTTCGTCACAGGGCAGTACGCGTCCTATCCGACAACGCCACCACGGTGGCTTACATCAACCGTCAAGGGGGAACAAGCAGCCCGTCCTTGGAGAAGGAGGCAGAGGTCCTCTTGCAGTGGGCCGAGAACCATTTGCTGGCGCTATCGGCGCAGCATGTGGCCGGAACAGACAACGTGACTGCCGATTACCTCAGCAGGTTCAGGATAGACCACGGAGAGTGGGAGCTGGCGCAGGAAGTGTTCGATCAAGTGGTTGCCCGGTGGGGGAGACCAATCATGGATCTCATGGCTCGGTTCACGTCTGCAAAAGCGAGCCGGTTTTTCAGTCTCAGAAAGGAAAGGATGTCCGAGGGCTTGGACGCCCTGGCCCAAAGATGGCCTTCAGAGGGCCTTCTCTATGTGTTCCTCCCTGGGCGCTCATAGGGAGGGTTCTGCGGCGGGTAGAAGTCCACCAAGGATTGGTAATTCTCATAGCCCCGGATTGCCCTCGGCGTCCTTGGTACGCAGACCTCATGAGGTTGACGGCCGACCGGCCGTGGCGGCTTCCCTGCAAGGAGGACCTGTTACGGCAGGGTCTGGTACGCATGCCCCACGTGCATCGGTTCTCGTTTACGGCCTGGCTATTGAAAGGGCGAGGTTCTTGAAGCGGGGGTACTCGGGCTCAGTAATTTCAACGTTGTTGAGCGCGCGCAAATGCTCCACCTGCCTTTCTTACGTGAGAGTGTGGCGTATCTTTGAAGCCTGGTGTTCAGAGCGTCGAATCAGGCCCCTCTCAGCATCAGTCCCCGAGGTCCTGGAGTTCCTTCAGGCAGGTTTCGAGAAGGGTCTAGTGCCTAGCTCCTTGCGGGTCCAGCTGGCAGCTATCTCTTGCTATAGGGGGAAGGTCAGAGGCAAATGTCTAGGGGTACATTCAGATGTGGGCAGGTTTTTGAGAGCGGTTAGACGGTTACGTCCCCAGCAAAGATCCGTTATCCCCCCTTGGGACCTCAACCTAGTCTTGAATGCCTTATCTGGAGAGCCCTTCGAACCGCTGAGGAAGTCCTCCCTGAAGGACTTGACCCTAAAGACGGTATTTTTAGTAGCGATTTGCTCGGCCAGAGACGTTTCAGAGCTTCAAGCCTTGTCGTCCCGTCCTCCCTTTCTCTCTCTCTTTAGGGATAAGGTGGTCTTGCGTACAGTTCCTTCTTTCTTGCCTAAGGTCATCTCTCCTTTTCATGTAAACCAGTTGGTATCTCTGCCCTCTTTCATGGAAAGGGATCAAACGGGGGACGGAGAGAAGCTTAGACTTCTGGATGTGCGTAGAGTGCTGAAGAGGTACCTCGCCCGCACGGCGCCTTTCCGGAAGTCCGAACGTTTATTCGTTCAATTTGGAGGGCCGCATAAGGGAGAGGCAGCGGCCAAGGCTTCCATTTCTAGGTGGATCAGGGAGGCGATTGCCTTGGCTTATATCCTCAGAGGGAAGCAGGTTCCAGGAGTTCTTAGCATGCATTCCACTAGAGCGCAAGCAACGTCCTGGGCGGAAAATAGTTTGGTGCCGCCACTGGACATTTGCAGAGCGGCTACCTGGTCGTCCCTCCACACCTTCACCAAGCATTATAGGCTAGATGTCCAAGGGGCGTCGGATGCCAGGTTTGGCAGCGCAGTGCTTCGGTCCGGGATAACGAACCCCTCCCAGATTTAAACTGCTCTGTTACATCCCAGAAGTTAAGGGACTGGACTGAAGTGACGATAAGGAAGAAGTAATTAGTCCTTACCTGCTAATTAGTGTTCCTGAAGGAACTTCAGTCCAGTCCCTGATCCCGCCCGAGTTTGGTAGTTTCAGGTGGCGGGCCGAAGACAGGTTACGGAACAAATTCGTGGGATCTCTTGCTTAGGACCCGGAGCAAGTGGCAGTCCGCGAAAAGAGGTTCAGCTGGAAAGGGGGAAGGCCTTCGCGGCCTCAGGTAAACCTCCTCCTCCTTTCCCTTTTTTCCTTTACCTCCTGATGGAGTAAAAAAAAAAAAAAAAGTTTACTAGTTTAGGAGGTGTGTTAGTTATTGCATGTTGTCAAATGGTTATAAGTTCTTTGTTATCTATCCTTTAAGTCTGCTTTTGCAATAGATTACTGGTGCCAGTGGGTGGTGCCAGGGGTATTTATACCCCACCATCATCAAAAGGATGATGGGCTCAGCCTCCAAGCTGCTGGAAGGGTTGCGCAACCCAGAAGTTAAGGGACTGGACTGAAGTTCCTTCAGGAACACTAATTAGCAGGTAAGGACTAATTACTACTTCTTCTTTGCCTCAGGTACATTGGCAGTTTGTAAGCCCTCTGGGGGCGAGAAAAAGTCCTACTATATCTGAATGTAACTCACTTTGAACTTCTGAGAAAAGGCATGAGCTAAGGCCAGTTCCTTATTGTTCCTCCAGTTCAGTCCTCTACCTATGGGTTGTTAACCACCTCCTGCAGCTTGAAGACTGGCATGTCAGAATCCTGACATCACTAGATATAGCCTGCTGGATACTCCCATCAGCCCCAGTGTGACCAGTCTCCATGCAGCAGGAGGACTTCGTGAGCCTGGTCTGAGGATCACTAGAGGAACAGATAAGGAATCTGTAGGATAGCGTAGATTCGTTTTCTTTGATTTAACCTGGTTAATTTGGTTTAATTTTGTTTTCAAAAAGATTGGATATTTGGGTACTGTTCTTTTAAAAACAACAAAAAAAAGGGCATCTCTTTCTTGGCTGTTCCCTGCCTGTATGTTGCCTAGATCTCATTAAAGTTGCCTGGTTCGTTCACCGGGAGATCTCTCCTCCCAGACTTTATGGGGGAGAGCTCACTGGCTGACAATTCCGCCCTGCTGGTCCCACGGAGCAAGCAAGAGTTGCGGCTGCGGTGGGCCGGCAGGAGAGCAGCGGAACGGAGAGTAATTCTGCCGGCGGCACTTTTCTGCTCATCGAGAGGTGCCGCACGGTGCGGGAATACAGCTACGGGCAGTGCAGTCCTGGCCGGTAGGCAGTAAACCGGTTACAGGCTGTTTTGGTGGCGGAGGCTAGGCCTGAAAGCAGGGCAGTGTACCAGCGATCGCTTTGGTGCCTTTTTGTTCTCCTTCGGGGCTGGTGGCGGCGTGAGGGATCTGTGTGGCTGCCGGGCTGGAGGAGAATGCGTGAGGAGTTAGATTAGGCTGCTTTGCTTTTGTTTTTGAGTGCCATTTATGCCTGCTCTCTTGGGTTTGGGCAGGTTTCTTTTTTAGTTTAATTTTTTGGCTTATCTGGCAGGAGGTAAATCCCCTGGGGGAGGGGAGCTTCTACTGCACCTGCAATTAGCCCAGTATTCAAGGGTCTCATTGTAGGGGCAGTTTAAGGTGAGGTTTGAAGTTTGTTTTTGTTTTGTTTTTCTCCACATTTAAAAAAAAAAAAAAAAAAGGGTTATTCATTCGAAATTAAGAGCATATAGATATACTTTCAGCCTTATGGCAACACAGCCACAGTGTGTGGTTTGCGGCACCTGGTGAGGCACGGTTGCCGATTCAGGGGTCTGCTGTGGCTGTGCGGCACTCTCGTCCATGGTAGAGTCCCAGATGGATGTCAGAGTCCCCTGAGGTGCAGGTGGCGTCTGCAGGGACAGTAGCTGAATCAGGGCAGCCTGCCATACAAGGGTCTGCGTTGGAGGAGTCGGCAGGGTCTTCAGGGGCCCTGTCGGTCCCGGGGTCGACAGATCTCGGGGATTTTTGTCCTGATTTCATATTAATGATGCACCAGGCCTTTTGCTTGCGGCGTCAGGGCAAGATGCCAGGAGCGTTGCCGCTTTCTGTCCTTTCTCAGCAGACGGAGGTAGCTGGGGGGGGGGGGGGGGCGGGGGTCCATCGGCACCTAAGAGGGCGAGGACCCGAGCACTGTCGTCCACGGAGAGCGATTGGCTAGACGTCGAGGACCCCGACTGGGAGCACGAGGAGGGGTTGGAGGCTCTGGAAGAGGGAGAGATTAAAGAACCTGAAGATCAAGCTGTTTTCTGTAGGGAGGAGCTGGCAGCGCTTATCACGGAATCTATGCAGATGTTGAATCTCGCTACCCAGTCCACTAGTGAAGAAGAGGTCGAGGATCCGGTTATTCAAGTGGTGAGGCAAACGCAGGTGGTGGTTCCTGTTCACCGAGTAGTCGATGGGATGATCCAAGAGGAATGGGATCAGCCGGAAGCTTGGCTCAGAGGGATACGTACAATGAATAGGCTCTACCCCTTAGCCGACAAGGATAAGGAGAGGTTCCCCTCGCCTCGAGTGGATGCGGCGGTTACAAAAAGACCACTATCCCGGTGGAAGGCAGTGCGGCCTTAAAGGATGCACAGGACCGTAAGGTTGAGAGTCTGCTAAAACAGGCATTTGAGGCAGACACGCTGTCCTTGCAAGCTTCCATCTGTGGGGCTTGGGTAGCATGTGCCTGTCCGCGCTGGGTTCAGCGACTTCGCCTTTTGTCACACCTGGACCAGGAGGAGCTCAAGGAGCTGGGCCGTCTGGAGTCCAGAACAGCGTATTTAGCAGACGTCCATTACGGCTTGATCAGAGCTCTCGCGAATAGCACAGCTTTAGTGGTGGCCGCCCGCAGGTCTGTGTGGTTGCAAAATTGGGCGGCGAATGGTTCTTCCAAGTCCCATCTCAGTAAGTTGCCCTTTAAAGGACGGTTGCTGTTTGGGGAAGATCTGGATAAATTGGTAAAGGACCTCGGGGAGTCCAAGAGTGGCAGGCTTCCTGAGGATAAACCGTAACGGGGGAAGTCCGGTCAGGGCTTTCGGGGCCAGTTTCGAGATCTCCAGAGATTTCGTACGGCGCGTTTCGGGAGCTCCCAGAGGGGACGCTTTACATCGTGGGCCCAGGGATTCCGAGGGTTTCGTGGAGCAAATAGAGGTTTCTCCACAAGCTCCACTTCAGCGACTCGGAAGCCACAATAAAATGATGCGGGTCCCGGCGGGAGGACCTCCAATAGGCGGGAGGCTTCGGGAGATTTTCTGCTTGGACCCACATCACGTCCGATCAGTGGGTGTTAGAGATTATTCGTCAGGGTTACGCGCTGGAGTTGGTGCGTCCTGTGCGGGATTCCTTTGTCATGTCTCCCTGCCGGGGACAAGAGAAAACCGTGGCGATTCACAATAAGTTACAGCGGCTCCTACAATTAGGGGTGGTCGTGGAGTTGCTGGAGGCAGAGTATGGCATGGGGCGGTACTCCATTTATTTCGTGGTGCCAAAGGGCGGAGCGTTGCGGCCCATTTTGGATCTGAAAGGCGTAAATCGTTGCCTTCGGGTGCTGCATTTCCGGATGGAAACCTTACGGTCGGTCATTGTGTCGGTGCGGCAAGGAGAGTATTTGACATCTCTCGACCTCACGGAAGCGTTCTTACACATTCCCATCCGGTCAACTCATCAGAAGTTTCTGAGGTTTGCTTTCCCTTGGGGGCACTATTAGTTCCAGGCGTTGACCTTCGGTCTGGCAATGGCGCCGCAAACCTTCACCAAGATCATGGTGGTGGTAGCGGCGGCGTTACGCAGAGAAGGAATCCTGGTGTATCCATACCTCGACGATTATTTAATTCGGGCCAAGTCGGAGGCAGAGAGCGTTCAGGTAACAAGCAGGGTGGTAGAGTTTCTGCAAAGTCTTGGTTGGGTGGTCAATCCAGCCAAAAGCCGGTTGGAGCCGTCTCAGAACCTCGAGTATCTGGGGGTGCGGTTCGACACAGAGAGACAGGTGTTTTTGCTGGAAAGGAGAGCCCGAGTTCTCAGGCATCTGGTTCGCAAGTTCAGGGCCACTCCGTCACCGTCGGCATGGACTTATCTTCGCGTGCTGGGGACAATGGCGGTGACTCTGGAAGCGGTGCCTTGGGCCAAAGTGCATATGCAGCCTCTGCAGAGGTCACTCCTTCGCCGGTGGTCGCATCAGGAGGATTCTTTGAGCAAACGGCTTCAGTGCCCGTTCAAGGTCAGGCAGTCTCTGCAGTGGTGGTTGCTTCCGAAGTCATTGGCGGCCGGAATGCTGCTGGAGCAGCCGGAGTGGCTTCCATTGTTAACGGATGCCAGCCTCAGAGATCAGATCCTGGCTTTGACTGTCCAGGTCTAATTTAAAATGGTGACAGCAGCTGCTTTACTCTGGCTGGCCGCTGTCATTGAATATCAGCCCCTGCGGAATTGCACTAAATGTTATGCAGAATTGGGTTATTTTCCTTGCAAAACTAGAAATGCAAACATGCATTTCCAAGAGAGGTCATTGGATCAGTGCTTTTCAGCGCCGTGCAGTCAGGTTTTCAGGATTACCAACATAAGATATGCCATACTGGGTCAGACCAAGGTCCATCAAGCCCAGTATTCTGTTTCCAACAGTGGCCAATCTAGGTCATATGTACCTAGCAGTTTCCCCAAGGGACACAGGTTCCACAATGCTTGTATTGGTTCAAGCATTGATATCCTGGGTCCCTTCTTAATAATGGTTTATGGACCTTTCCTCCAGGAACTTGTCCAAACCTTTTTTAAACCCAGCTACACTAACAGCCTTTACTACATCCTCCGGTAACAAATTCAAGAGTTTGATTACATGTTGAGTGAAAAAATATTTTCTTTTATTAGTCTTAAATAGTTTACCCTGTAGCTTCATTGCATGTCCCCCTAGTCTTTCTATATTCTGATAAGGTAAACAATCGATCTACGTTTACCTGTTCCACTCAGTTCATTAATTTATAGACTTCTATCATATCTCCCCTCAGCCGTCTCTTTTCCAGGTTAAAGAGCCTTAACCTTTTTAGCCTTTCTTCATAGGAATATCCTTCCATCCCCTTTACCATTTTGGTGGCTCTTCTCTGAACCTTTTCTAAAATCGCAATATCCTTTTAAGATACGGCGACCAGAATTGCACACAATTTTCAAGGTGCGGTCTCACCATGGAACGATACAGAGGCATTATAATATCTTTTGTTTTATTTTCCATTCCTTTCCTTATCATACCTAGCATTCTATTTGCTCTCTTAGCCGCCGCTGCACACTGGGCCGAGGGTTTTAACATGGTATCCACAATGACGCCTAAATCTTTTTCCTGGGTGGTGGTTCCTAATGTGGAACCTTGCATCGTGTAACCATAGTTTGGGTTGTTCTTCCCTAGGTGCATAACCTTGCACTTGTCCACATTAAATTTCATCTGCTATTTTGATGCCCAGTCTTCCAATTTATCAAGATCCTCTTGCAATTTTCCACAATCCTCTTGGGTTTTAACAACTTTAAATAGTTTTGTGTCATCTGCAAATTTGATAACCTCACTCGTTATTCCACTTTCCAGGTCATTTATGAATATGTCAAAAAGCAGCGGACCCAGCACAGATCCCTGGGGTACACCACTATTCACCTTTCTCCATTGGGAAAATTGGCCATTTAGCCCTACCCTCTGCTTTCTATCTCTTAACCAGTTCCTGATCCAAAATAGTACACTGCCTTCTATCCCATGACTCTTTAGTTTTGCCAAAAGTCTCTCATGAGGGACCTTGTCAAAGGCTTTCTGAAAGTCCAGATACACAATATCAACCGACTCACCTTTGTCCACCTGATTATTCACTCCTTAAAAAAAACATAACAGATTAGTAAGACAAGATTTTCCTTGTCTAAAGCCATGTTGGCTGTCTCCCATTAGGTCATGACTATCTACATGCTGAATAATTTTATTCTTTATGATGGTTTCTACCATTTTTCCTGGTACTGATGTCAGACTCACCGGTCTGTAGTTTCCCGGATCACCCCTGGAACCCTTTTTAAAAATTGGCGTTACATTGGCGATCCTCCAGTCTTCAGGTATTAGAGATGATTTTAATGATAGTTCACAGATTACTAATAGCAGGTCTGCAATCTCGTATTTCAGTTCTTTCAACACCCTTGGATGTATACCTTCCGGCCCAGGTGATTTGCTACTCTTCAGCTTATCTAATAGTTGTAATACATCTTCCCGATGTATCGATATTTCCTTCAATTCTTCCGCACCTTTAAATACCACTTCAGTCATGGGTTACATCCCTACATCTTCCTCAGTAAAGACTGAAGCAAAGAATTCATTCAGTCTCTCTGCTATCGCCTTGTCGCCTCTTAGTGCTCCTTTAACCCCTTTATCATCTAATGGACCAACTGACTCTCTCACAGGTTTTTTGCTACGAATGTACTTGAAAAGGTCTTTACTTCGTGTTTTTGCTTCCGCAGCAAGCTTCTTCTCAAATTCTCCCTTTGCCTGCCTTATCAATGCCTTGCATTTGACTTGCCAGTGCTTGTGCTGTTTCCAGGTTTCGTCATTTGGCTCTTTTTTCCATTTCCTGAAAGATGCTTTTTTGGCAACCACAGCCTCTCTGACTTCACCTTTAAACCATGCTGGCAGTTTTTTGGACTTCCTTCCACTTTTCTTAAAGCGTGGAATACAGCTGGTCTGGGCTTCCAAGATAGTATTTTTCAACAACAGCCAAGCCTGATGTACGTCTTTAACCTTTGCAACTGCTCCTTTTAGTTTTTTCGTAACTGTTTTCCTCATTTTATCATAGTCTCCCTTTCAAAAGTTAAAAGGTAGTACTGTGGATTTCCTTACTATCCCTCCTCCACTAATTAAATCAAAGGCGATCATGCTATAATCACTATTGCCAAGTGGCCCCAACAACCTTATCTCTTGCATTAGATCTGGTGTTCCACTAAGGACTAGGTCTAATATGGCTTCCCCTCTGGTTGGTTCATGAACCAGCTGCTCCAAGAAGCAGTCATTTATTTCATCTAGGAACTTTATCTCCCTAGCATGTCCTGACGTGACACTGACCCAGTCGATACCGGGGTAGTTGAAATCACCCATTATTATTACTGTGCTGTAACGTTTGTTAGCTTCCTTGATTTCTTTGAGCATTTCATCATCCATTTGGTCATTCTGGCCAGGCGCTCGATAGTACACCCCCACTGCCATTGCCTTCCCCCTTTTACATGGAATTTCAATCCATATAGATTCTACAGCAGATTTTGTTTCCTGCAAAACTTTAATCCTTTCTGACTCAATGCCCTCTCTAACATAGAGAGCAACCCCTCCACCAATTTGATCAGCTCTATCATTACGATATAGTTTGTACCCAGGTATCACAGTATCCCACTGGTTGTCCTCCTTCCACCATGTGTCTGATATTCCAATCATATCTAACCTTTCATTTAGTGCTATATATTCTAACTCTCCCATCTTATTTTTTAGACTTCTAGCATTTGCATACAAGCATTTTAGAGAATGTATTTTATTCATTTTAATTTGGCTGTTGTTAGACATGGGTAATTTGTGATCTTTAAGCTCTGTCTGCTCCATACTTGAGGGCATTTGGGCTACTTTACTCTTTTGTGGAACCTCTCTGCTTTTGGTAGTATCCTTCAAAGATACATTCTTCCGAACCATCCGCTCTTGGGCGACTGTCGGCTTTCCCATGAATATGCATGAGATAGATTTGCAGAAAATAGGCCTCCAACCCATTCATAGTCATTGTGATAATCCTGAAAACCTGACTGGCTAGGTACACCTCCAGGTGAGGGTTGAGAAGCACCGTGCTGGATAACCATTTTATACATTTGTATTTAATTTTGAGTAAGCTAGATCAGCAAGCATTTGTCAGTCTGCATTTAAGCTCCCTACAAATCGGGACTAGCAGAGCACAGTAGAAAGTACAAATGCAAAGCCAGTCAACTGTCAGTAAGTCAGTCATTCCTTTGGGTTTTCAGGGGCCAGCTTCTACAAAGCACTTTGCCAGTGGTTAACCACTTGTTTACAATCCATAACACTGTTGAAGGCTGTGGAGTTACTGGCTAGAGGTTACTGCCAGAGGTATTAGGTGACATCAGATGGAAAAAATGTGAAAACACACTTATCACAGGGTGAGATGGGGGGCCCCACTGCGAAAGCCGGTTCGCGCAGGGGTTTTGGTCACCTCTGGAGAGCTCATGGTCGATCAATCGTCTGGAGCTCCGAGCAGTCTTCCGGGCACTGCAGGCGTTCGAGGCTTCGGTAGTGGGTCGGTCAGTCCGGGTTCTGTCCAATAACTCGGCGGCGGTCACCTACATCAATCGCCAGGGCAGCACGGGGCCTGCAGCCATGGAGGAAGAGGCGGACTTGTTATTCGCTTGGGTAGAAAGTCGGTTGACAGCAATTTTGGCGGCGCACATCGCAGGAAAGGCAAATGTGATGGCCGACTTTCTCAGCAGGGTCTGGGTAGATGCAGGAGAGTGGGAGCTGCACCTGGACGTTTTTGCACAGATATTAGGCCGCTGGGGGAGGCCAATAATGGATCTAATGGCGACCTTCCAGTCGGCGAAGGCCAATCATTTCTTCAGCAGAAGGAGGGAAGGCATAGACGTGTTGTTGCATCAGTGGCTGTCCACAGGTCTTCTGTATGTTTTTCCTCCATGGGCGCTAATCGGCCAGGTGGTTCAGCGCATCGGAGCTCATCCGGGAAGGGTGCTCCTGGTGGCACCAGACTGGCCGAGGCGTCCGTGGTATGCGGACCTAGTGCGTCTTCTCAACGGCGATCCTTGGCGGTTACCTGTGAGGGCGGATCTTTTGAGGCAAGGGCCTCTCTTCATGCCTCAAGTGGATCAGTTCTCACTTACGGTATGGCCATTGAAAGGGCCATGTTAAAGAAAAAAGGTTATTCGGCGTCTGTCATCGCAATGATGCTTAGAGCAAGGAAACGGTCCACGTTGCTGGGGTATGTTCGTATTTGGCGTATATTTGAGGATTGGTGTTCGAGGCGGCAGATCCGGGTGGCTACAGTCTCCATTCCCTCGATATTAAGCTTTCTGCAGGATGGTTTTGAGAAAGGTCTGGCGGCCATTTCTCTGCGCGTACAATTGGCAGCTCTTTTCTGTTATCGAGGGAAGGTTCAGGGCGCTGCGCTTGGCGCCCATGCGGATGTATTGCGTTTTCTCAAAGCGATTTTGAGATTACGACTGTCGCGTTGAGTGACGATTCCGCCTTGGGATCTCAATTTGGTGTTAGCAGCATTAACCAAACCGCCCTTTGAGCCATTGCATCGGGCCTCGGTGAAGGACTTGACATTAAAAACGGTATTTCTAGTGGCGATCTGTTCAGTGAGACGCATCTCAGAGTTGCAGGCGTTGTCTTGTAGAGAACCGTTCTTGTCCTTTTCTAGAGAAAAGGTGGTGCTGCGTCCAGTTCCGTCTTTTTTGCCAAAAGTGATTTCTCCCTTTCACTTAAATCAGACAGTCGCTTTGCCTGTTCTGGGCTCTTTTGAGGGTAACGATCGAGAGCGCAGTTTACTTCGATTGGATGTAAAGAGGGTGTTGCAGCAGTATTTGAAGGTTTCCGAACCAATTCGCAAGTCAGACCGGTTGTTTGTAGTGTTCGGAGAAGTTCGCAAGGGAGAAGCAGCAGCGAAGGCTTCCATTGCCAGATGGATTCAAGAGGCTATTGCTTCCGCCTATCTTCTTCAAGATCGGTCGGTACCGGCAGGGTTGCGAGCGCATTCCACTAGAGCACAAGCGTCTTCATGGGCGTAGCACAGTTTAGTTCCGCCAGGGGAAATTTGTAGGGTAGCTGCTTGGTCATCTCTGCATACCTTCAGCAAGCACTACCATCTTGATGTGACAGCTGTGAATGATGCCTGTTTTGGGTCAGCGGTATTACGTGCCGGCTGGAAGGGCCCATCCTATTGATTACTGCTCTGGTACATCCCAGAGGTAGAGGACTGAACTGGAGGAACGATAAGGAAATAATTACACTTACCTGGTAATTGTAGTTCCTTGAGTGACGACAGTACAGTCCTCAATCCCACCCGCAGTTCTTTCTTGGATGGTATCGGCTCAGTAGCGCGAAGAAAAAGATTACAGGTAGGTCTGTCTTTTACCTTGTTTGTTTTCACTCTTCCTTCTCCCTACTTGTGTGTTTAGCAGGGAAGGGTGTAAGAAAGGTTTGCCTTAATAGTTAGTGATGGTTCAGTTTAGGTTGCGGATGTTATTAAAGCTACTTATTTGTTGCTCTTTTGAGTCTGCTTTGTTAATAGTTCACACTGGGGCTGATGGGGAGTATCCAGCAGGCTATATCAAGTGATGTCAGGATTCTGACATGCCAGTCTCCAAACTGCAGGAGGAGGTTGACAACCCAGAGGTAGAGGACTGAACTGTCGTCACTCGAGGAACTACAATTACCAGGTAAATGTAATTATCATTTCCCTTTCTCTTACAGTAGTATCCCATGTGACCCTATGGTTGCTTGAAATGAAAACTTCCATATTGTCTTGCTAGACCAGTCCAGACAAGTAGGTTTTGTAACCCTACCAGCAGATTGGTAGAGGCAGAGAACCAATGAAAAGCCCAAATTTCAGTGACCTCACTCTCATGCCTCTCTTTGCGTTAGCCACCAGAGGTCCCTTCAGTATTTCTTTGTCTCCAGCACATGGTGGATGGATTTTCTCCTCTCTGTAGAAGATCTGAGGATTGAGAGGAAAAGAGATTTGATTAAACGCTCGTGAACAACCACCTTGAGTGTACAGATAGGTGACTCTCTCACTTGAGCGCAACATGGGAGGCTCCACTAGACTGCGGTTAGCCATAGGACTTTTCGGTAGTCATAGGAGGAAGGAAAATTGGTTCAGCTCCTCACCCTTATCATGATAAGGGCCTGTTGAGCAGCCACAAATTGGAAGGATTTGGATGAATCTGGAATAGTGCAGCAGTCTCGCACAGCCTCAGCGCCCCCTCCCTCCTCCTGTCCCCCCTGCCGTCTCCCAAAGATTACAGAAAAATCTGAGATCTGCCTGCTAGCCACCTCGCTGTACAGCCAGCCAGTGAAACAGCTTTCAGGGGAGTAGAGTTGAGCTCGGCATGGATCCTCCGTTTGAGGCTCTTAGCAGGTGAGTACCAAGGCTTGACCTCGTCATTGTACTTGTTGGGAGCTCCCGGTTCATCTCTGAGGGATGCAATTCGGGGTGGACTGCTAGCGACAGTTGATGCTGTGTGGGAATTTCCTGCTGTTTTCTGCATGCGTTAGTAAAAATTTTTTGCCTGTTGTGTGCCTGGTGGTTGCACAGTCCTAACACACGTTCCGCCCAAGCAGCTCCAACACGCACTCCTTCCTTAGTGCCTTTTAATTCACATAACATAAAAGCACAATTATCGCACACTTGCTGGCCAGCGCTCTTGTAATACTTACCTTAACTCTGTTGTCTTTCAGGAAATGTTTGATCTGTGGCAAGCAAGGAGCCTCAGCTTTGGATTCCGGACTCTGCCCTTCCTACATGGCAGATTGAGTCATCCCTGGTGGGCATGCTTTCCTCCTCAACTAGGGGATGCAGTTAGTCTGCCCTTACCTGCCTCTGGGCAGGAGGTGACGGATGGCGCTATGGGTAAGCATACTCAGCCGACTGGAGGCTCCAGCGACGGTGCTATGAAGCTGCTTTTTGTCCACTAAGGGGGTCTGTGGTGGCTATGTCCCCTGCTGTTGGGGAGCCTTATCCAAGAGGAGAGCTTCTGGACTCTGGATTGTCCTCTCCGGAATACTTTTCCTTTTTGCGACAGGCCTGATCCTTCTGGTGTGGTCATTGAGACCCTGTGGCCTCTGGGTGCCCCTGGAAGCAGTCTCATGCCAGACAGGTTGAAAGTAGAAGCCCTATTCTACTTTCAACTTGTATCATTTCATGGTGCGACCGCATCTTGAATATCATGTGCAAATCTAATCGTCATATCTTAAAAAGGATCTAGCGGAATTAGAAAAGGTACAGAGAAGAGCCACCAAAATAGTAAAGTGGATGGAAGGATACCTCTATGAGGTGAGGCTTAAAAGGTTAGGGATCTTCAACCTGGAAAAGAGATGACTGATGGGAGATATGATAGAGGTGTATAAATTAATAGGAGTGGAACAGGTAAACATAGATTGTTTACACCATCAAAAAGTAGAAAGACCAGTTGACGTGCAATGAAGTTTCAATGTAACCAGCTTAAGACTAATAAGAAGTGAAAAAGTATTCTCTATCGCATAATCAAACACTGGAATTAGTTACTGGAAGATGTAGTAAAAGCTGTTAGTGTAGCTGGGTTTAAAAAAAGGTTTGGAGAAGTTCCTAGAGGAAAGGTCCATAAACTGTTAAAGAGGATCCGGGAAATCCACTGCTTGCCCCAATACATGCATTGTAGAACCTGTGTGTCTTCTTGGGAACCTGCTAGGTACTTGTGACTTGGATTGGCCACTGTTGGAAACAGGATACTGGGCTTGATGGACTTTGGAGTCTGACCCATTATGGCATATCTTATGTACCTTTGGCTTAAGTGTTCCTGCTCCCTGGAGATGGAGAACAGCTGGGAGCTATAAGAGATGTTGACTATACCTCTGATTCAGTTGGCTCGGTATTGGGCTCTGATATGGATGAGGAAGTGCACTCACCTTCAGAAGATTGTGCAGCGGCCGGTGTGATGCACCTATTCTGGAAGCAAGAGCTGGTGGTGTTGATAACCTGGGTCGTCTCCTCCTTGAACTTGATGGCCGCTTCCAGCATGGAGCAGGAGCTGAAGGTACACGTGCTCCTTTAAAGGGTGCGGAAATCCACTGCGGTCTTCCCGTTCCCAAAGTTGACTAAGGATATGATTTGGTCTGAGTGGGACTCCCCCCCCCCCCCCCCTGCTTCCTACCTAAAGTGTTAAGGATGTATAAGATCTATGCTCTCCCGGAGAAGGAATGCGTCGAGTGGTTTGGCATTCCCAAGGTGGATCACAGGTCACAGTGGTTACTAGACGGACCACCATTTTTGTGGAGGGCGGATTGGCCTTAAAGGATGTTCTGTACCGCAAGGTGGATTCCTGGCTGAGGAGCCAGTTTACCATTTTGGCGACTATTCTACAGCTGGTGATATGTACCAGCCTGATGTCTCAAGCCCTGCTCAGTGGATTTGGCCTCTTCTACCTGATAATACCCCTCTTTTGGAGTCGACTACGTCCTTCCTTTCTGATGCCGTGTATGACGGTAAAGTAAAGCAGGCTGGTGCTCCATTCTCATCAGCCTCCGCCTGACCACCAAAGCTGCATTGGCCAGTTTCTCTGGACTATCATCATTACCTGGCGAACCTTTCTCCCCCTCTGTTTCAGGGCCTCTGGCTCGTTCTTGGTCCTTTCGTGAAGCGTGTGTGCCCAGGAGACTTCGTCCCCTCCAGAGGAGGACCCTCCTGGGCTGCGCAATGAAGGCTTGGGGGTCCATTTCCTGGTTCCTCTGGTGGTCAGCAAGCTTCGTGGTGTCTTTCAGGGATTGGCCTGGTTTACCAAAGATCGCTAGGTGCTAGACACCATTCAATTCAGCTGTGTCCTGGAATGCAAAGAGCTGATTCCCATTGCCTCTGTCATTCTCTCACATTGCTCCTCACCTCTGGAATAGCCTCCCGGATTACCAAGAGAAATAAATGACCTGTAAACGTTCCGAAAATTTTTTTAAAACCCATCTATTTACCCTTCACTTTGGCATCCAAAACAAACACAATGACACTAATCCCACACTCCCCCCCCCCCCTCCCTCTCAAACATGTAAATAGTTTGCTAATAGTTGTAGAGAGTTCCATGTTGAGCATTAGTTACTGTTATAATACCAATGTGATTGTATATAGTCTAAAATGTTCCGTGTAACTGAATATGTACCTGTTTCTGTACTATTCAAACTTGTTCTTTGTAAACCACTTTTGATCTGCCGGAAAAATGCGGTATAAAAATTTATAATAAATAAAAATAAACAAACTAACTTCCCCTTGTGGGTCTGCGATTACAGGTGTCGCTGTGCAGACCACCTTGGACAAGTTGCTACACATGATGGCGGTGGTGCCCATCCTCCCCGGATGAGCAGGACAAGGGCAATCTGTTTTGTGGTCCAAAGAACAATGGTTCCTTCCGACCCATTCTGGACCTCGCGGGTTTCAACAATCACTTCCACAGCCTGTGCTTTTGGATGGAAACCATGTGCTCTGTCATTCAAGCAATGTGCCAAGGGGAATTCTTAGCTTTTCTGGATTTGGCTAAGGCATATTTTCATATCCTGATCCGAGCGGATCAGCAGAAGTATCTGCGTTTTTGCTGTGCTTGGCTTTCACTATCTATTCACTGCCCTCCCTTTCAGTCTATCCACCACCCCAAGCACATTCTTTAAGGTCATGTTGGTAGTGGCAGTGGTGCTGCAGTACTAAGGGATCTGTGTCCATCCCTGTCTGGATGACTGACTCATCCGAGTTGTAGCTTTGGTACATCCCACTTGTCTGAACTGGTCTAGCAGGACGATATGGAAGGTGACATTTTACTTACCAGTTAATGTCCTTTCCTTGAGTCCTGCTAGACCAGTCCAAGGCCCGCCCCTAAAACTGTATTCTGTTCTGCTGTGCTACCTTTTGGTCCGCTATGATTTTTATACTTGGCTCTGCAGGTTCATCTTCTGCTGACAACCTTCTGCATATACTTTCATGTACATGGTTCTGCACTGTTGATTGCTCATTATTGCCTAATTTAGGTTGTGTGAGGCTTGCTATGTATCTCCCATATGCTTTGGGACAAATACTGAAGGGAACCTCTGGTGGTGGAGGTGAATAGAGGCATATGAGTGATGTCATTGAAACCTGGGCTTTTCATTGGTTCTTTGTCTCCGTCAGTTTACTAAGAGGGAAATGCAACCCACTTGTCTTGCTGGTCTAGCAGGACTCAAGGAAAGGACATGAACTTGTAAGTACAATATTACCTTTTAGCATACGTTGACAAACTTTGTGTGAAAATTTTAATTTCAAAGTTATGAGAAGGAAATTAAAGAAGCATATCATTTTTTTTAAATTGGTTCAAGAATCCATTGAAGCCTATGCATATCCCCCCCCCACACACACACTTCAGAACATTAGAGGAACATTCACTAAAGGATCTGTTCAATAGATCTTTGCAGAAGGGAGTGGCTGCATAGGACTAGAGAAGGGCAAATATCTCTTCATAAAGGTGATAATAGAGATGAGGTTAGAAATTTCAAACTGCTTAGTCTGACCTTGGGAGAAATTAATGGAAACTCTAAGGAATGGATAATGAAATATCTAGAATCTATTGGGTTTCAACATTGCAGGCAGCTTGATTTTTACCAGCAAGAGCATGTTTAAAAAACAAAAATAAAAAACTAAAATAAAAATAAGATTTCCTTATTATATAACTAGACAGTTGGATCAACTGTGTGTGCTGAATGTGGTATACTTTAATTTCAGCCAAGCTTTTGATACAGTCCTGCTCAATATTGATTAGGTAAATGTCTCATTGGGACATACTAGGGAAATAATTTTTGGATGTCTTAAGGAACTGCTTCATGAAGCACTTCATTCAGGTGCTGACCAAATACCTAGATCTAGCCCTTTCTGGTATGCAGAATCACTGGTGCAATTGTGATGAGGCCACTAGGCACTAGTGATCGCAATGTACTCATTCCTAATCCTGCTAGATTAGTCCAGATGAGTGTTCCTGATCGTATCTCCAGTCTAGTCCCGGACCTCTGGGTTGTCCACCTTATTCAGCAGCTTGGAGACTGAGGAACCTCCTTTTTATGATGTCACCAGTATATTTCCCGGGAGCCGCCGCCATTCGCCAGTTGCCTCAGTCTCCAAGCAGCTGAAGGGGACGGTGAGCCTGGAGGTCCGGGCTCACTGGAGGAATGATTGAGACAGCTTTAGGTGTAGTTTGAGGAATTGAGTTTAAAAAAAAAAAAAGAAGAATAGAGGGACAGCCGTATAGCTGTCAGGTGTTATACCTTTAAGCCAAGGTAAAAGGCTCTCCCCCCTCCTGGGAGGTTTCCTGCATCTGGTGGGTTGAAGGGGCTCCCTTAATGGCTCAGAAGTAGTCTCCAGTAAAGGCAGCAGGGGGGCCCGATTTTTTTTTTTTTTTTTTTTGTGGAGAAGCTGCTGTGGGGCACAGCCAGCGTTGCACAGAGGTCCTGCCTGTTAGTACGCCTTGGCTGAGAGCGTACTCTGTTGGATTGGAGACATGCGGGGGGGTTCCTCCTCCTCCCTCTCCCCCCCCCCCCCCCATGGCACTTCCAGGCGAACTCAGTGTTTGGTGGCGGGGCAGTGGCAGCAAATTCAATCAGGGCTGTGTCAGGACGCAGGAGTCCAGCGAAAGGTAAGAGGGCCCGTTTTCATTCTTTCCCGTCAGCGCGTTTGGGCGCTAAATGAGCAGCAGACCCAGCTGCGTGGTAGCAGCGCAGGAAAGCTCGGAGCAGCGTCTGGCCTACCACAGTTTGTTAGGGAGGACGGGGAGAGCCTTGTTATCACGTCAAGCGTTAATCCCTTGCTGTGAAGGGCATCAGGCGTCGGAGACGCGTCAAGATTTACTGGTTCAGGTAGAAATTTGTGTGGGTGATTTGGTTCGCCGTTTTTGGATCCCCCGGGCCTTAGTTTTCATGGGGCAGCTAGAGAGCCCGGTTCAGTGCTGTGATGCCCTCTAGACCCCAATGTTTTGTCTGAGGGCTAGAAGGAGCACGGCATCAGAATTGGGGGTCTGCAAAAGTTGCTTTGAAAGGCCTCCGCCATAGATAACATGGAGGAGGGCAAGGAGGAACGCCTGGAAGCAGAAGTGGGGCTTTCAGGTGCCCCTGCAACCGGTTTACCCCTTGGGGAATCGGTGGCGGGCCCGTCTTCCGCCCCGGACGTTGCGTCCTCCCTGGTATCCTGGCCCAAGGGGCTGGAATCTATCTTTTCTAAGGACTTTGTAGCGCTCCTGCAGCAGGTGGTCGGAAGCATCTCGCAGGGTCAGGCTAAGGAAAATTCCTAGGAACGCAAGAGGAAGAGGACCGCGAACTCGCAGATTGAGGACGAGTTGCAGGAAGGGGCTAAGAGGTCGCGGCTGGTTGAGTCCCTTAGGGACCCCTCTGTTTCCGAGGGCCAGTTGTCGGATGAGGAAGGCCGCAGTCTCGACATGGAAGAGGAGTTAGAGGAAGGTGAGCTCGCTGATAAGGAGGACCAAGCGGGAGGAGTATGGGTTTTCCGCAGATAGGAGCTGCCAGTGCTCATTGGGGAAACTCTAAAAGCGCTCAACATGCCGGTCCCGGGGTCAGGGGAAGATGAGACCCTAGAGGATCTGTTATTACAAGATTTTAGGAAAAATCAAAGGGTGTTTCCGGTGCATAGAGTTTTTTCAGGAGCTAATTCAGGAAGAGTGGAATATGCCAGAGGCGCCTCTTAAGGGGTTTCCGGTGATGAATCGCCTATCTCCAGGAACAAGCAGGAATACGTCATCACATATGGGTACGTCGGCACCGACGGAGCCCGCGCGGGAAAGCTCCCCAGCTTTTCAGATTAAAAGCTTTTGGGGCCTCCCACTACACATGCGCGCTGCCTTCCCGCCTTCCTGACCAGCTCTCGTCAGTTTTCTTTTTTTCCGCGGAGCCAGCAGGTCGTGTTCCTGTCACCGCTGAAGAAATTGTTGATTTTATTGTTTTCTTTAGACCGCGTACCTGCCTTCCCCATTCTGAAACCAGTACTGCCGGTCTCTCTTTCTTTCTTTCTTTTAAAAAAAAAAAAAATATATATTTTTTTCTTTTCTTTAGCACAGCTTGGTACTTTGTTAGGCCTTCAGGCCTACACAAAGTCTCCTCATGGAGAAGCCAGTTCCTGGTTTTAAAAAGTGTACCAAGTGCAGTGCTGTCATTCCTCTTACAGACACCCATGAATGGTGTCTTAAATGTTTAGGACCTGACCATTCCATACCGTACTGCCCATCCTGCTCCCAGATGTCGAAACGTGGATTGCAGAACCGGGCCAACAAGTTCCATGTGCTGTTTCCTTCAGAAGCATCACAGTCATCCAGGTCTTCCTCTCCGGATGGATCTCAGGTAACCAAAACTCCAGTGGGCAAATCCTCTAAAAGCAAATCTCTTTCTAAAGATCGAGAGGCTCTCAATTCTGAGTTCGAGGATTCTGCCCAGGCCAAAAAACCCCGGCGGGAGGCTCCGGCCTCCAAAGCAATCATGGGGTCACAGGTTGACATCGATGGCGCGGCCTCGACAGATCACCTGTTGTACTGCTCTGGGGTACCGGCCCATACCGGTACCGACATCCAGGCAGCAGTGGCGTCTATGGGCAATACTGTCCAAGTCATGCAGCAGGCCATTCTGGCTTTTATTAATGCTGCTACGCCCTCGGTACCGCAGCCAGCGGTACCGGGTCCGGTTCCGGTAATGGCTTCCATACCGGAACCGAGGCCATCGTCTTCCAAACGCAGATCGGTTCCGCATGCCGGATCCGGGCTTTTGCCCGGTACCGATCCCATACCCGGTACGCCCGATGTCGATACCGAACGGTATGCGTATCGTGCGTTGGAAGCACATAGAGGATACTCTGCTTCTTCAGAGGATTTTAACTCCTCTGATGATTCTGATGAGTTCTCCCTTGATCTTCCTGAGGAGCCTTCTTCTCCTAACAGGAGAATGTCTCCACCAGAGGATTTGTCCTTTCAGGACTTCATCATAGAAATGGCTAAAGGTCTTTCTATTGCTTCATCCTCTGAAAAGGAACCCAGATCAAAGAAACTGGATATTTTAGGATACTCTAAGTCTCCTAAAGAGGCAGTCACCCTGCCTATCCATGAAATCCTTCAAGAACACTTGATGGACTTATGGGAGGCTCCTCTAACATTGTCTCCTTCTTCTCGCAGGTTGGACACCATGTACCGTGTCCCCCCCTTCTCCTGGTTTCCAAAAAACCCAGTTGCCTCACCATTCTATTGTGGTGAAGTCTGCAATGAAGAAGATAGAGTACCAAAAGACACTCTTCTACTCCTCCAGGGCGAGAATGTAAGACTCTAGACTCTTTTGGCAGGAAAATTTTCCAGGCTACTATGCTTATAGCCAGGATTAATTCCTATAGTCTTTACATGGGCATGTTTCTCAGTGAAATCGCTCTAAAAGTTCGGCATTTTGCCCCCTTTATCCCTGAGGATAAGAGGGAGCAGTTCATTTCCTTAGTGAAACACCTTTTGGATATTTCAAAGTTCTCCAACAGGGCAGCTTTTGATTCCTTTGAGGGTGCTGGTAGGGCTTCGGGCATTGCTATAGCAGCCCGACGTCTTGCTTGGCTCCAGGCTTCTGATCTAGAACCTTGGGTCCTAGATGGCTTACGAAATCTGCCCTGTACAGGTGAGAACTTATTTGGTGAGGAGTGGCAAATTAAGGCCACTCAAATGGATGCAGAAAATGCCACCTTAGATAGACTTTCTAAGTCTACCTCCACTCCTGCCAAGAAGAAGTCTTTTAAGAGGCCTTATTACAAGAAGTCCAGATTTTCTACAAATACTGGCCAACAATCCTCTCAGCCTCGTTTTGCTGCTAAACGTCAGCAACCTAAACAGGCAAGGTCAAAGCCTGCGGCGTCTGCTACGCCTCAGCAGGCTCCACCCCCTCAGGGCTTTTGACTTGCCACTAGAGAACTTAACTTTTCTGGCTCTAGAACAACCAGAGCCCCTCACCATACCCGGAAGGTTAGCTCACTTTGCTCCCAGATGGGAGCAAATTACATCAGAGCAATGGACCCTCTCTATCATCAGAGAGGGTTACAAACTCCATTTTTCCGACCTTCCTCCTTATACTATGGTGAGGCAGTTCAATTCTCCCCCATCTCTCCTGGCCCTCTTGGGTCAGGAAGTCTCCTCCCTCCTTGCCCAGGGGGCAATAGAGGAGGTCCCTCTTCTTCAATAGGGGACGGGATTCTACTCCCCTTATTTTCTAATACCAAAGAAGACAGAGGGCTTCAGACCAATTCTGGATCTGAGAGAATTGAACAAATTTCTTTTCAAGGAGAAATTCAAAATGCTTTCTCTGGGCATTCTCCTTCCATACCTTCAGAGTCAGGATTGGCTTTGTTCTCTAGACCTCAAGGATGCGTATACACACATACTCATCCACCCATCCCACAGAAAATACCTTCGATTTCTGTTTCAGGGAAAACATTTCCAGTACAGAGTACTCCCCTTCGGTCTAGCCTCTGCTCCAAGAGTGTTCACCAAATGCATGGCAGTCGTAGCTGCCTTTCTAAGAGGCCTGGGAATTTTCATATTCCCATACCTGGACGACTGGCTCATCCGAGCTCCCTCTCAGTCCCAGGCCCAAATTTCCCTGGACCGCACAAGGCGTCTTCTGCAGTATCTGGGACTGGTAGTAAACCTTCCCAAGTCTCAACTAATCCCTACTCAGTCTCTCGAGTTCATAGGGGCCCAGTTAGACACCATCACTGCAAGGGCCTACCTGCCTCAGGTCAGGGCCCAACGCCTGCTGAGTTTGGCCTCCCAAGCTCAGTCCAGCAGTCATTTGACAGCCCGGGAAATGCTGCGACTTCTGGGCCACATGGCCTCCACGGTACATGTGGTGCCCTACGCTCGTCTGCATATGAGAGCAGCTCAATGGACCTTGGCCACCCAGTGGACTCAAGCATCTGGAGCGCTCTCCGACCAAATACTCACCTCAAGCCGTCTATTTTGGTCCCTCCAATGGTGGACATCCACCAAGAATCTGTTGTTGGGGGCCCCCTTCCAACCTTTGTTGCCCCAAGCAACCCTCACAACAGATGCCTCCCAAACAGGGTGGGGAGCTCATCTTCAGAACCTCTCCACTCAGGGCACTTGGTCTCCACAGGAGGCCACCCTTCATATCAACCTCCTGGAACTGCGAGCGATTTACCTTGCCCTCAAGGTCTTCTATACCCTCCTTGTCAACCTGACTGTCCTAGTTCAGACAGACAATCAGGTAGCCATGTTCTATATAAACAAACAAGGAGGGACAGGCTCTCTGTCGCTTTGCAACGAAGCTCTCAGAATATGGGCCTTCGCCAGAGAGCATCAAATTCACCTTCTTGCAGTGTATCTTCCAGGAGTTCAAAACTCTCGTGCAGACAGACTCAGTCGAGTTCTGCTTCCACACGAATGGTCCCTACATATGGACCAGATACGCAGAATCTTTCAGGAATGGGGGACCCCGGACATAGACCTCTTTGCAAGTCCGTGGAATGCCAAACTTCCCCGGTTCTGTTCCAGAACTCAGTGTCAGGGAGCTCAGGCCCACGATGCCTTCCTCCTGCATTGGGGTCAGGAATTCCTCTATGCCTTTCCACCCATTCCTCTAATATCCAAGACTCTGTTCAAGCTCCAGAGGGATCACGGGACTATGATCCTCATAGCTCCCCGCTGGCCACGCCAGGTGTGGTTCCCTCTACTTCTGCATCTCTCCCAGGGATCCTCCCTGGACCTGGGAGCTGCGCCAGACCTTCTGTCTCAGGAGGAGGGGACTTTGTGGCACCCAAACCCCAAATCCCTACATCTCAGAGCTTGGTTACTGAAGGCCTAAGTCTTCAAGACTTTAATCTTTCTCAACCTGTGACAGATATCCTTCATGCCTCTAGGAAACCTTCCACGAGGCGTTCTTATGCTTTCAAATGGAAACGTTTTTCCATTTGGTGTGCTCAGCAGGGTCTTGACCCTCTAGCACTTCCTTTGAATTCCCTCTTGGACTATCTCCTGCATCTTTCAAATGCAGGCCTTAAGACGAATTCAGTAAGGGTCCATTTGAGTGCTATTGCAGCATCCTTAAAACCTATAAATGGACAACCTGTCTCCTCTCATCCTCTTGTTGCACGTTTCATGAGAGGCCTGACTCTAACTAAACCTCCCATCCGACCTCCTCCGGTAGCATGGGATTTGAACCTCGTTCTAGGTCAGCTTATGAAGCCACCTTTTGAGCCTTTGGACTCTACCTCCTTCAAATTTCTTTCCTGGAAGGTTGTTTTCCTTATTGCAGTCACTTCGGCTCGCCGCATCAGTGAACTGCAGGCTTTAGTGGCTCATCCACCTTATACTAGGTTTCATCATGATAAGGTGGTCCTTAGGACGAATCCCCACTTTATGCCCAAAGTGGTCTCGCCTTTTCATCTTAATCAAGAGGTATATCTACCTGTCTTTTTCCCGGCTCCTCATGCATCCAGTGCAGAGAGGAACCTTCATACTCTGGATTGTAAAAGAGCTCTTGCCTTTTACCTCAACAGGACTCAACCACATCGAAAGTCTTCCCAACTTTTCGTGGCTTTTGATCCTTCTCATTTGGGACTTCCAGTCACCAAGCGTACACTTTCCAATTGGATCGCTCAGTGTATTTCTTTTGCTTACCAGAGTAAGAACATTTCTATGGAGGGCCATGTCACAGCTCACAATGTGAGGGCCATGGCCACTTCTATGGCTCATCTTCACTCTGTGTCCATAGATCAGATCTGTCGAGCAGCCACTTGGGCCTCGGTTCATACCTTCACAGCCCATTACTGCTTGGACAAGGACTCCCGCCGGGATGCCTTGTTTGGTCAGGCTGTCCTCAAACACCTGTTCCATACTTAAACAACTCCTGCCCACCTTCCCTGGATGGATGCCTGAGATCCATGCGAAGATGGTTTACCCTTGGAGGGGGATCTCCCAGGCATCTTAGCTAGGGAGTCCCCATATGTGATGACGTATTCCTGCTTGTTCCTGGAGATAGCACAGTTACTTACCTGTAACAGGTGATCTCTGGGAACAGCAGGAATTAGTCATCACAACCCACCCACCTCCCCTAGGAGTTGTATCTCTATCTATCTATCTTCCTGTCCTCTCTCTCTATTGTCTCAGCTTTAAACTCGAACTGACGAGAGCTGGTCAGGAAGGCGGGAAGGCAGCGCGCATGTGTAGTGGGAGGCCCCAAAAGCTTTTAATCTGAAAAGCTGGGGAGCTTTCCCGCGCGGGCTCCGTCGGTGCCGACGTACCCATATGTGATGACTAATTCCTGCTGTTCCCAGAGATCACCTGTTACAGGTAAGTAACTGTGCTTTACCCCCTAGTGGAGCAGGATAGGGAGGTATTTAAGTCTCCCAAGGTGGATGCAGCGGTAGCGGTGGTAACAAAGAAGACCATTATTTCGGTTGAGGACGGTGCGGCCCTTAAGGATACCCAGGACAGAAAGTTGGATGTGCTCTTGAGGCAGATTTTTGATGTGACTGCCGTGTCACTCCAAGCGGCCATCTGCGGTGCATGGGTGGCCAGGGCCTGCCTGCGGTGGTCACAGAGTCCAAGGAGGGCAGGAGAGCGACAAGGCCGGGGAAGCGTCCAGGATGGAGTCCGGGGCGGCCTACCTGTCGGATATTCATTATGATCTGATGCGGGCGCTGTCAAAAATCATGGCGTCTGCGGTAGCGGCGAGGCGTTTTGTGGCTTCGTAATTGGGCGGCGGATAACTTCTCTAAGTCAAGGCTAAGTAAACTTCCCTTTAAAGGGAGACTCCTGTTTGGGGAAGACTTGGAGAAATTGGTCAAGGATCTCGGTGAATCTAAGGGGAGAAGATTACCAGAGGACAGGCTGAAGCAAGGGCGGACGGCACCCATGGGCAAAGGGCAGCAGCGGGATTTCCGTCGGTTTCGTTTCCAAAGGTTTAATTCCAGCCAGAGAGGCAGATTCCCCAGCATAAATCAGGGGTTTCAGGGGTTTCGAGGGGCAGGAAGAGGTTTTGGGGCCCCCGCCACCTCTGCTGCCTCCAGTGTTAGGAAATCGCAGTGAAGTCAGGGGGACCCAGGCGCCCCTAGTCCCCATAGGGGGGCGTTTGCAGCAGTTTTACAACGCCTGGGTCCGTGTCACGTCAGATCAGTGGGTGCTGGAGGTAATTCGAGAAGGCTACGCACTGGAGTTGCGATGTCCAGTGCGGGATGCCTTTGTGAGGTCCCCCTGCAAGTCGTCAAGCAAGTGCGAGGCGGTGAGGGGGGGACCGTACGAAGGCTCCTGGATCTTGGGGCGATAGTACTGGTACCTTCAGGCCAATGCGGCTGCGGTTGATTCTCCATTTACTTCGTGGTTCCAAAAAAGGACGGCGAGGTTCGGCCGATTTTGGATCTCAATGGTGTGAATCGTTGTCTTCGGATTTCACATTTTCACATGGAGACTCTGCATTCGGTCATAGTAGCGGTTCAAGCAGGAGAGTTCCTTACCTCGCTGGACCTGTCAGAAGCGTATCTTCACATTCCTATTCGGCCGGATCATCAAAAGTATCTCCATTTTGCGGTTCCCTTCGGGCAGTTTCAGTTCCGGGCTCTTCCGTTTGGCCTGGCGACGGCTCCACGCATGTTCACCAAGATCATGGTAGTGGTCGCAGCGGCTTTGCGAAGGGAAGGGATTTTGGTGCACCTGTACTTGGACGATTGGTTGATCCGGGCAAAATCGAGAGCAGAGAGCGAAAAGGCGACGGCCCGGGTAGTCACGGTCATAGAGAGCCTAGGTTGGGTGGTCAATATGTCAAAGAGCCAGTTGGTCCCCTTGCAGTGCCTGGAGTATTTGGGAGCTCGGTTTGACACGAAGAGGGGGCAAGTGTTCCTGCCTCAGCTAAGAGCGCAGGGATTGCGGAAGCTTGTGCGAAGATTCTTAAGCAGCGCGGCTCCCACGGTGTGGCAATACCAGCAATTGTTGGGCACAATGGCGTCCACAATAGAAATGGTGCCCTGGGCGAGAGCGCACATGAGGCCGTTACAGAGGGCGTTACTCAGGCGCTGGTCGCATCAACAGGACCCGCTATCGCGGAGACTTCCGTGCCCTGTGGAGATGCGGGTAGCCCTGCAGTGGTGGTTAATTCCCGAGTCACTACAGTGGGGCAAGCCGTTGGAGGCTCCAGAATGGTTGCCCCTAACCACGGATGCCAGTCTCTGGGGCTGGGGAGCGCATTTCCAGGGAAAATTTGCGCAGGGGCAGTGGAGTCCGCAGGAGAAGTCTTGGTCAATCAACAGATTAGGGTAGCGAGCAGTGTCGTTGGCCCTGCAGAATTTTCGGGCCGATCTCGGAGGAACAGCGGTTCGAGTGTTCTCAGACAACGCGACCACAGTGGCGTATGTCAGTCGGCAAGGGGGAACCAGCAGTGTTGTGCTGGAGTCAGAGGCCGAGGATTTGTGCGGTTGGGCCGAGGAGAATCTCTTAGCCCTATCGGTGGCGCATGTCGCAGGAGTGGACAACTTAGAGGCTGACTTTCTCAGCCGGGTGAAAGTGGATCCCAGGGAATGAGTCCTTCATCCGGAAGTGTTCCACATGTTAGTGCGTCGGTGGGGCACGCCGGTGATGGATCTTATGGCGACGTTCCAGTCGGCAAAGGTCAGTCGATTTTTCAGCAGGAGAAGAGAAAGGATGTCAAAGTCTGGATGCGCTCATTCAGACCTGGCAGAGCAACAGCTTCTGTACATTTTTCCGCCATGGGTCCTGGTAGGCAGAGTAGTCCAGCGGATAGAAAGACAGAGGTCAGGTGATTCTGGTAGCTCCGGATTGGCCGCGACGGCCTTGGTACGCGGATATGATAAGGTTCCTGGTAGCAAGGCCGTGGCATCTTCTGGTCCGGACGGATCTGTTATCTCAGGGGCCCCTGCTCATGCCGCATGTGGATCGATTCTCGCTTACGGCCTGGCTATTGAAAGGGCTAGGTTAAAGGCGAGGGGCTATTCCATGGCAGTAATTACCACTTTGCTGAAGGCCAGGAGAAGGTCGACGTCATTGGCGTATGTTTGAGTCTGGAGAGTTTTTGAAGGATGGTGCAGTGATAGAATGTCAGAGGCATTGAGAGCGTCCATTCCCCAGATATTGGAGTTTCTGCAGGATGGATTCAACAAGGGGTTGGTGGCCGCGTTGCTTAGGGTGCAAGTCGTGGCCCTGTCGTGTTAGAGGTAAGATAGGTGATCGGTCGCTCGGGGAGTATTTAGATATTAAGCGGTTCTTGCGAGCGCTGTCTCTGTTAAGGCCTCCAACTAGACAGATAGTTCCTAAGTGGCACCTTCCTTCGTTCTGGAGTCGTTGGAAAGGGAGCTATTTGAACCCCTGTCTCGGGCGTCGTTGAAGGATCTTACGTTAAAGGTGGTGTTTTTGGTGACAATCTGCTCAGCGAAGAGGGTTTCCGAGTTGCAAGCGTTATCCTGTAAGGAGCCCTACCTTTCGTTCTTTGACTCAAGAGTGGTGTTAAGACCAGTCCCAGCATTCTTGCCCAAGGTGGTGTCGGTGTTTCATTTAAATCAAGAGATTTCCTTACCGGTGTTTAGGAGCGACACTGGAGGTTCATACGCAAAGGGGCTGAATCTCTTGGATGCCAGGTGGGCGTTAAAGAAGTACCTGCGTAGGACTGCGGAATTTCGCAGGTCTGAAAGACTTTTTGTTCTTTTCACCAGGCCAAGGAAGGGTGAATCGGCTTCTAAAGCTTCCATTGCCCGGTGGATCAAAGAGGCGATTGCGTCCGCTATGTGTTGAAGAGCAGACCGGTGCCTGAGGGTCTTCGGGCTCACTCTACTAGGTCTTCTGCTGCCTCCTGGGCGGAGACTAGGTTGGTGCCACCGCTGGAGATCTGTAAGGCGGCGACCTGGTCGTCATTGAATTCCTTTGTGAAGCATTACAGACTAGATGTTCAAGCGAAACAGGACGCTTGTTTTGGAGCGGCAGTCCTTCAGGCTGGAAAGGAAGGTCCCCTCCCGTTGAATTTACTGCTCTGGTACAGACCCAGAGGTCCAGGACTAGACTGGAGATACGATCAGGAAGGTGAAATTAGACTTACCTGCTAATTGTTGTTCCTGGAGTAGATACAGTCTAGTCCCGTATCCCTCCCCAGTAAGGTAGTATTGTGGATTCCAGCCTGTAGGTCTGACAGCGGAGGGGCTGGACACTTTGCAGGTAAGCAGATTTTGTTTTTAGTAGGGGTTATCGGTCCCCAGGTGGGGAGGGGTAATGTCTCAAGGTAGACCCTCCAATCAGGTGAGGGGATGGCCTCAACAGGTTTAAAGGTTGAAGTTAAAGTTTCTCTAAGGGACAGAGTTTTTGTTCCAGTGGGTTAAGTTGCTTATGTAAGTGACAGTTTTGCAGTTATTAATTACGGCTCAGGCTGTCTTCTTGCTCCAGTGAGTCTGCTTTGTCAATAGGTAACTGGCGAATGGAGGCGGCTCCCGGGGAATATACTGGTGACATCATAAAAGGAGGTTCCTCAGTCTCCAAGCTGCTGAATAAGGTGGACAACCCAGAGGTCCGGGACTAGACTGTATCTACTCCAGGAACAATTAGCAGGTAAGTCTAATTTCACCTTATATGTCCCTCTTCTAGCAGGTGGAGGCGGACTTGAGCAGCTTTCGGTAATGTTATCACCTGATGTATCCTCTGGTGCAGTACTGAGAAACCAGTATCGTCTGCCTCCATCAGGTGGCAAAGTGTGTGTGACTGGTACAGCAATGAAGATTGGCCTGACTCTCGCCCACACTGCAGTGCAGAGGCCTTGGATTGAGTCTTGAAAGGCTCAACAGCTTGGAGCTTGGGTACACCCATGTCTCTTGGAGCAGACATCTGCCCTTGTCCACAGTGTCTCCTTCGAGTTAATAGTACTGGTGGGCTGCAAGAGGAGCTGGAGGATATTATGGGATCCCTGGGGGGGGAAGGGGTCAGGAAGTTGGGCCTGGCCCCCTTCCTTCTTGCTGTCACTTCACCTTTTTTTTGTGTAAGTCCCTCTTTTGCCCATTGATTGCATTGGGAGTTCAAATGGCTCTGAACTATTATATGCATTTTTGTTTTGTATTTTTTTCCCCTTTTGCTGCCGTGGTTTTCTAAGGCTCGATTAAGCCACTGACACTAGCAGTTTTTCACTGCAGCTACAGTATTGCCTCCATTTGGTCTCCAAAGCCCAGGGCACCTTTTGGCTGGCTTCCTGACACCCCCCCCCCTCCCATCCATGGGAGGCCCACAGCCTGATGTCATGTCTGTGGCCCCTGCTGCTCCCTTTTTTTTTTCCTATGTGCTGGTGAACCCTGCAGCCTCTTTGGTGACTGTGGGCCCAGTGAGAGTATAGAATAGCAGGATAGTACTTGCCAAGTACCTGAGGGCCTTTCGGGACCCAGAGCCCCACATTCGGGCTGATTTTGTGCTGTAGGTCCTGAAACAGCCTTGGACTGTAATGCAGTTGGCAATGGGCCAGGTGGGAGCCCTACAAGATTTGGATTTCCTCAGCCATGCCCTATTTAGGCTTTAAAGGACGTTATGGAGGCTTCATGAATATTGGAGCTGACTTTCGAGTGAGGGTAGCAGACTAGTTTTTTTTGTCCCTTGTAGACCCAAGGCTCTGCGATGTTCTGTTTCCAGATCGTCCCTCCAGTCCAGTTCAGATACGTTGGTTATACTCATCCACCAGCAGATGGAGACTGAGAACAAACTCAAAACCTCTCTCTTAAGTAGCCTTTGCACACCTGTAGAGCCAGTATGCCTCAGTCTCTAGCAGGTGGATGAACATAACCTGTGCTGTTTGTTATTTTGTGTGCTGGGTCGCAGTTTTGGGCTGTAGAACCCAGTGGTACTGGGTTCCTCCCCCCAGCTTCTGCTCGGGACCCTTGGGCTGGGTCAGAGGTGGCTGTTCCCCCTTCTCCTCCTCCTCCCCAACTTCTGGGAGGGGCTGGGGCTGAGCCTTCAGTGCTCCTGCATTGTGCTTGATTAATCAAGGCAAAAAAAAAAAAAGGAGAGATCGGCAGGCAGCATTGGATGAGGGAGAGGAAGCAGCAGCAAAGTGGGACCCCAGGATTGCAGTAAGTCTGTGTTTGGGGGGAGGGAACAAGAGTTCCTACGTGGTATGCACATGACTGAGGCAGAGCGGGGTCAATGTGCAGCATGTGGTAGCTGCCGGAGCTTGCTCTTCGCAGTCGGGCTTTGCCGTGTCTGCATTAAAGAAAACATGGCTACTGCGGATAGCTTGGCTGGCAGTTCGGTGACATTTGAGGCAGTTGCAGGGGAGCAATCTCCAGGAACAAGCAGGAATGCAGTCTTCACATATGGGTGACATTGGTACTAATAGAGTCTGTGAAGGAATGCTCTCCAGCATCCAACTGGAAAGCCTTTCGGAGCACTCCACTGCGCCTGCGCATCTGCCTTCCCAACTCCTCTCCTCAGTTCCTTGTTTTCCACGGAGCCAGCAGGGTGTTTTCTTCCTATCACTGCCGAAAAACTTCTTTTTTTGGTGTTTTATTTGTGCTCTGCCTTTCCATCGATGCCAGTACCTTCTTTGTTACCGGCCCTGTCATTTTCTTATATTTTTCAATCTTTTCTTTTCTTTTTACTTTTCTAATTGGTGGTTTCACTGCCAACTTGGGTTTTGGCCTATTTTCTTGCCACAATGGAAAAACATTCCAGTGGTTTAAAAAAAAAAATGTACCAAATTCTCTGATACTTCAGTCATCGATAAACATGACTGGTGTTTAAAATGCTTGAGCCCAGACCTTTTACCAAAAGAATGTCTTTTGTGCCAACAAACGACAAAATGAGGCCTAAAGAACAAGGCCAATAAGTATGACTGTTCATCCCGGACCCAATTTCTGTTGCTTCTGCATTGTCAAGGATGTCAGCCTCCCCTCTTGGTTCTCAGATGTCTTCAAAGTCCAAACATAAGTCTAAAACTAAAGCATCGGCATTGAAGTCCGATACTGATCACCGAGGTAAGTCTCTACATCATCAGGATTCACCAAAAGGTGCATCCGATGCTGACTGGCCTGCCAAACTGCTCTGGCGAGAGGACCAACCCTCCAAAGCACTACAGGGGCTCGAGGATGCTCCTGAGGCTTTGACCTCTGGAGAACTACTGGTACCATGCATGGACAGTGGCTTGAAGCCCTGTATGTGATTCCACCCAAGCATCGGCCTCCTCTCTCGATCAGCATATCCTAGCTATCAAGAGGAGTCTGGCAGCACTCCTGGCAGCCTCGATACCAGTGGTATTGACAGCTCCAGCGATACAAGCACTGGTTCTTGCCTCAAGACCAGTACCTCCCCTGTCCCATGACAGCCCTTGAGCCTGTTTCGGGAGATTCTCTCCCTCCATTGCTAGCGTTAGAACTGAACGGCATTGTCTGTTCGGTTCCAGGTACCGATACAGCTCCGGATGAGCATCGACATCGGGCCTCAACATCGGCACGGGATTGTCAATATTTTGACTTGCTTTTCGAATCGGACTCTTCCTCGTCTGATTTGAAGGATTCCAGGGCCACCTGGGACATTTCCTCCGACCATTCCCCTCCTCATGAGCAGCGTTAGTCCCTACCAGAGGACATGTCCTTTCAGTGTTTCATTAGGGATATGGTGGCAGGTCTCCAGATAACTGTGACATCGGAGACGGACCCGAGGTAGAGGAATTGGAAATCCTCAAATACCCCTCAGCACCCAAGGAGGCGGCCACGTTACCAGTGCATCGAATCCTACAGGATTTAATGCTACATATGTGGGAGGCCCCGTTAACGATTCCGCCTGTCAGAAAACAGCTCAATACCATGTACCAAGTTCCTCTATCTCCTGGCTTTCAAAAACCTCCGTTACCACACCATTCCATGATAGTGGTCAGCCATGCCAACGCATCAAGAGTTTGAAGACTCATTCCTCCATGCCTCCAGGCAAAAGATGCTAGAGCTCTCGATGCCTTTGAGCGTCAATGTTTTCAGGAATGCATGCTCATGTTCAGAATCACTTCATTCTAAATGGGTATGGATCTCAAGGATATTTCCAGAGATTTGGAGAATCTTGCTCCTCTCCTTCTTGATGACAAATGAAATGTATTCCTGGCCAGGACATCTTTCAATGCCTTTGAATTTTCCAGCAGAGCCTCAGCAAACTGCATTTGTGCTTGTAGGATGGCCTGGCTCCAGGCATTGGACTTCGAGCAATGGTTTCAGGATAAATTAGCCAATATTCCCTGCTCTGGAGAAAACCTCTTTGGAAAGCATTGGAGAGAGAAGTCTGGGGAGCTTGAAGCAGATGATCTCGCCCTCAAAAGGCTTTCCCAAAAGGCTTCTGACCTCTCCAGAAAGAAGGCCAATTCCAAGAAGTGTTTTCTAAAAAGAAGAGAGATTACCCTTCTTTTCCACCTCAGGCTGCTTATCAATCCCAGCAGCAACAACAGGCAACAGGACCCTCTTCATCCCAAGAAGCCTAGGGCACCTAGGCCACACCAGATGCTCCTTCAGTCAGCACCTGTGGTTTTTTTTTTTAATTTTTATTTACTCCTTTCTAAAAAAGCATAGCCACTCTGCCTTTGCAGGGTCCCCAGCCCCTTCACATAGCAGGCTGTGACGTTCTGATGACAGAAAATTTCTATATAGAAAGACATAATAAAGTAGCGCACTTCATCTGTTGGAAATTCTGCAAGCACTACAGAGAATGGGGAGGTTATGATCACCTGGGATACTCCCATTCCGACTGATTAAAAAAAAAAACAAACTGGATGTGAGCAAGCCGGATGTAGTGGTTGAGGAGAAAAACACCAGAATGGCATGGCGGTGTCAATTCCAAGTGATTACTCTGTGAATTGCATGGAGAGGCAGAAGATCCTGACATACCAGGAAATGCAGTCGGACCAAGAAAATGTGGCAGAAAGATGCATAAATATTTCCCATCGTGTTTGGTGCCACAGGCTTGATAAAGAATTTCCAAGCACATCTTGACAAACTCCCATACATGTTGCGTCTTACGAGGAGGCTCTCTTTGGTACAATGCAAGTACTACGTTGAGCATTAGCAGTAAAATTGAGAGACTGAGACCCTACTCCCCATGCTCTGGCTTAGAAGTGAGGTTCACAACTGTCATGGTATGTGCAAAACTAACCCATTTGGAGAAACTGCCCCCAGGCAGACTGTTCTTATGCCCACAGAGAGCATCTCATCACATCAGAACAATGGACTTTCAACATCGTCCAAAGGGATCATGCTGCAGTTCCAAAGCTTCCCCGCCACCTTCATGAGAAATTATCCAGCCAACCCCTTACAGGCCAACCTCCTTTCAATGGAAGTGGTCACCCTATTAATTCAGGGTGCTGTCGAAATAGTTCCTCCAGCCCAAGAGGGCAAGGGCTTCTACTCTCCTTATTTCCTCATTCCCAAGAATTCTAGACCTTGAAGATCTCAAGTTCCTTGTTCAAGAATTTTTTTTTTTAATTGAAGTTTCACAATTTATACTTAAACAAGCATAAATAAGAAAAACGATTAGAAACACACAGAAGGAACTAAATCATTACAACTACAAAAAAAATCATTAGCCCACATCTCAAGGAGAAAAAAAAAAGAAACTAAACAATTACAAATTCAACAATATATATGGGGAAAAAAATCCCTATAATATCAAGCAGCCTTATCACTCTAACCCACCAAACTAACCACCCTCTAATAGCAATCTATACTGCTTTCCCTTGCAGAAAGACTTCTAACTGAAAGGAATCAAAAAAGATAAACTTAGATCCCTGAAATGTAACTAAGCACTTACATGGATTTCTGAGAAAAAACGATGTGCCCAAAGCCAGAACCTTAGGCCTGAAATCCAATAAAGCTTTCCTGCGAAGTTGCATGGCTTTGGAGACATCAGGAAACATCTGAACTTTTGCACCACAGAATATAGCATCCTTATTCTTAAAATAGCTTTTAAATACAGAAGATCTATCCTGTTCTGAAACATATGTAACAACTAATGTTGCCTGGGAACAGGAGGGAGGAGTGGTCTAGTGGTTAGGACAAAGTACTTCAGGCCGGAGGGCCGGGAGTTCAAGTCCCACCTGGGGACAGCAATCTCAGGCCGGAGGGACTGGGATTTCTAGTCCTATAGGCACTCCTTGTGGTCTTGGGCAAGCCACTTAACCCTCCATTGCCCATGTTCCCTGTAATTATTAGCATATGTGTCTCCTATCCCCTCGTGTTAAATGTATCCCCCAATTGACCGCTTTGACCCGGTGAAAAGCGGGATATAAATACAGCTAAAATAAATAAATAAAAATAAATGGGAAGAAATTTTGTCAGATGAATCCTCCAAAAACTGAGTCAAATTAGAAACGGAAACTGATTGTAAAACATCTAAGTCAACATTGGGGTCATCAACAATTTTCTTACCCGTTAAGTAATACAAATGAGAAAAAAACATAAATTCTGAATTAGAGAGACAATTTCTTTTAAGTACTTACGCAGGAGGATCTCTGCAGATAATAAATAACAGGGAAAATTAATAAAACAAATATTTTTATGCCTAAGAACATTTTCAAAGGAATCTAGCTTCTTATGAATAATTAAATTTTCCTTAATATTTGAAGCACTAACTGCCTGAAAAGAAACCCATTGATTTTCACATTTTTCCATCTGAGCAGATAGAGAGAATCGACCCTAGCTACCGCCTGACCCAACTTTGCAACTGTTTCCTGAGAAAACCTGCAAAGTTGGGAGACGGTGGCAACCAAGGTCTTCTCGATTCTAATTACAACTGCCCAAATGTCTGCCAGAGAGATCTGTACAAAACAAGGAGCACCGCTCTTGCAACTAACCACAGGATGCACAATGAGCAAGAGTCAAAGATCGTCTGGATAAATCCAAAGTCCTTTTATTGTAATAGTCCCCAACGCGTTTCGGCATGAAATGCCTTCCTCAGGGGGTAACAACTAAAACATCAAACATAAAAACTCATAACAATAATAATAAATGACATTAGTAGTAAAAAAGAGCCCTAATAACATTAAAAACTTAAAGCTCAAATTGAACCTTAAACTACAAACTTCTTGCTCCAAAATAAAACATAAACGCAGGACAAAAGAATGCACATAGGGAAATATTAGAAAGATACATATATATGTATGAAAACTATGTAACAAAGAATATGTATAAAAAACCTATATATATAAAAACAGACAGACAAAGGAGACAGTGTTAGAAGGAATTCTACATAAATATGTACTCATATTATACCAATTCTAGATTTCCTAATATGTCAAAGGTAAATGGTGATGTCGTACTGCTGCTGAAGCGCTAGTGTAGCAGAGCATCAATCATGTATTCACAGAAGGTAAACCGTCTTTGTATGATGAAAAAACTAAAAAACATATACACTAAGAAAGTTACTCTAAAAGACAATATTATCTAACGGTAGAATAGTGAAGTATAGTTAGAAAATACACCGGTTTTTACAATGGATCACAGATAATAATTAATAGTAAATGCTTATAAACAATTTCTTTATAACTGTAGTAGCTTTAAATTCTGTAACGATCAATGAGCTACGTTACTGCAAAATATGAGCCATGGACATAATGATATGTTACTGCTGAACAGTGTTCTAAATGCAAACTGAAGACCAAATACCGAAAGTATGTTTCATTTTATCTATCGTTAATTCTAAGAACATGCAGAAGGAGTACATAACGCACTATGTTGGTGCTATTGTTCTAACCCAACTTGTAGTACATATTATGGCAAAGGAGTATCTAAAAAAACTATTAGCACATTCTGTTCATAAAATATGTAAAACTGCGTGAAATCAGAACATCAAGTAATTGTAGAACTAATATTATAAACTTAAACTACAGTATGGGAAATAGTTGGGCTTACTTAAAATAAGGCTACCTTGGTCGCAAATGTGATCCCAAACTGCTGCTATTTGTTATGAATTGGAGATGTGAATGTATCTTCCTAATAACATCCTAATTGAGTATTAAAGACTTGACGTTCCTATGTTTCTCTCAACGGACTCTTTACTAAAACTACAATGTAATCCTATAGTTTGTCTACTAGAGTCATAGTTAAACATGGTGCCTATATGATGTCTCAGAACGTCTTAGTCATATACTGAATTAGAGACACAATTTCTTTGAAGTACTTACGCAGGAGGATCTCTGCAGATAATAAATAACAGGGAAAATTAATAAAACAAATATTTTTATGCCTAAGAACATTTTCAAAGGAATCTAGCTTCTTATGAATAATTAAATTTTCCTTAATATTTGAAGCACTAACTGCCTGAAAAGAAACCCATTGATTTTCACATTTTTCCATCTGAGCAGATAGAGAGAATCTACCCTAGCTACCGTCTGACCCAACTTTGCAACTGTTTCCTGAGAAAACCTGCAAAGTTGGGAGACGGTGGCAACCAAGGTCTTCTCGGTTCTAATTACAACTGCCCAAATGTCTGCCAGAGAGATCTGAACATCAGACTCTACCCTAGAGTCCAACACAGGCGGAGACCAGATCACCAACTGGTAAACATCAGCAGAACCAGCAGGAGTACTCTGCTGAACAGGGTGGTCAATCAATGCTGAAACAGATGGAGTCACTGCTAATGGAGGTGAAGGTGGAGACCACTCTGGAGAGCTCAGAGGGCCCCCTCCAGCAGGGGCGAAGGAGGGATAACAGTTCCTGGAGGACGATTCATCCCATCCTTAGTCACAACATGCTTATCTATCGGACCCACAACTGAATCTAAAGCAGGAAACACTTTTTCTTCCTCTTTCCCATGGACTATACAAGGGACCAGAGACAAATTCAGGGCACCTTCAGGGTTCCAAGGAGCCTATCAAGCCCCTTGTAACTTACCACTTAGAATGTGTCACCGGCCACGCGCCTGGAAGAAGTGCCCTTTTCAAGCCCCAGCTGGTGTTAGGGCAGTCCTGCACAGAGCCTGCTGCTCCTGCTCTGGCTGCATGATCAGTGTTCTCCCCTTGAGAAAAATTCAAGATGATTTTTCCTAGGAACTCTTCTGCCTTACCTTCAGAGGAATGATTGGCTATGTTCTCTAGATCTCAAGGAGGCATGCACTCATTTGCTGATCCGCTCTACACAGACATTATCTGCCCTTCTGGGTTCAGCAAACCCACTATCCATATCAAGTACTTCCCTTCAGGCTAGCATTCGCATCCTGAGTATTCACAAAGTGCATGGCAGTAGTCACAGGCTACCTTTGTACTTTGGGGGCTCTTATACTACTCAGACAATTGGTTAATAAGGGAGAATTCCCAGAAGTAAAACTAGCTCTACTTCACACCATCATGGTGCTCCACAGTCTGGGATTTATTCTGAACTTCCCCAAATCCCACCTAGTGACATTCCAACAGCTCAAATTCATTGGGGTGCTTCTAGCACTCGTCAGGCACAAACCTTTCTTCCACAGGATCGCTCTGTCCGTCTCATCGAGCTGGCCCATGCTATAAGAAGCCGCACAGTGGTCACCACTCGAGAGATGCTGTACCTTCTGGGTCACATGGCCTCCACGGTCCATGTCATCCCATATGCCCGGCTACACATGACAGACTCAATGGATGCTATCTTCTCAATGGACCCAAGCAACCAGGTGTCTCTCCGAGAAGATTTCCATCACACCTCTGGTCAACTCCCATCAGTGGTGGTGCACCCCTCAAAACCTCAGAGGGTCACCTTTTCGGATGCCTCTACCTCAATGCACCCTAACGACGGATGCTTCCAAGCTCAGGTGGGGTGCACATCTGAAGAGTCTCACTACATAGGCACAGTGGAAACAGGAATCTCAGATGCAGATCATTCTTCTTGAGCTTTGTGCTCTCACGAATGCCCTTCAGGATTTTCAACCCCAACATTTGGGCTAATGGGTTTTAGTCCAGATGGACATCTAGATGGCTATGTTCTATGTGAGCAAGCAGGGGGGAAGGGCTCTTATTCCCTCTGCCAAGAAGCCCTCCATCTCTGGTTCTTCTACATTGCACACTGCATCCATCTCAGGGCGATGTATTTCACCGGCAAACTCAACTTCCTTGCAGACAGGCTCAGCTGCATCCTACATCCCTACATGAGTGGACTCTAAATCAGGAGACTGTTCTGGATCTTCCACCTGTGGGGGACCCCCAGAATAGATCTGTTCTTCTCAAAGGAAAATGCATGACTGCCTCTGTTCTGCTCAAGGCTTCCTTCCCCTCGCAGTCGGGCAACGGTTACCTTCTTTCCCTACTGGGACAGGGACCTGCTTTATGCATTCCCACCCACCTCACTAATACCCAAGATCCCATTCAAGCAGCAGGCAGACAGAGGTTCTGATTTTAATATCCCCTTACCGACCCTGCCAGCCATGGTTTCCTCTGCTGCTTTGTCTAGCACAGACTCCACCCCTCAGCTTGAGGCCTGCGCCCAACCTCCTCTCTAAAGAATATGGAATGCTCCTCCATCCCAATCCATGGGCCCTTGATCTCATGGTGTGGCTGCTAAGCGCATAATGTTTGGCGGCCTAAACCTTCCTCAACAGGTCAAGGACATTTTACTTGCATCACGCAAGCAGTCTACCAGACGTTCTTATGCCTTCAAATGACGACGGTTCACCATTTGGTATACCCCAAAACACATTGACCCTTCTGCCTGCCTAGTGGAATTTCTTTTACAATATCTCCTTTACTTATCCACCACCGGGCTTAAGACTAACTTGGTCCGAGTGCATCTCTGTGCCATTGCAGCCTACCATTGGTCGGTGGACAGACAACCCATTTCCTCGCACCCCTTATTGCAACTCTTCATATGGAGTCTTCTGTTGTCCAATCCACGTATCAAACCTCCACCAGTAGTGTGGGACCTTAATGTGGTCCTAGCACAGCTTCTAAAGCCTCCCTTTGAGCCTTTAGCTACCACGTCTTTGAAATTCCTCTCCTGGAAGGTCATCTTCCTTATTGCCCTTGCCTCTGCTCATGTTATAAGCGAGTTACAGGCCTTGGTGTCGGATCCTCCATACCCTCGTTTCCACCATGACAAATTGGTTCTCCGAACCCATCCACACTTCCTCCTAAAGGTGGTCTCAGTTTTTCATATTAATCCATCTATGATGCTCCTGGTCTAATTTCCCAGACCTCATTCCTCCAGAGCTGAAGCAGTGCTACACGCTAGATTGCAAACGCACTCTGGCTTTCTGTTTGTTTGGACAGAACCAAGAATTTCCAGAAATCCTCTCAATTATTTGTCTCCTTTGACTCAAATTGCTTTAGATGTCCAGGGTCAAAACACATCCTATCCAAATAGATTGCAGACTGCATTTCTTTTGCCTGTGCTCAGGCAGGCCTCTTCCTTGATGTTCATGTCACGTCACTGCACACAGAGTGCGGGCCATGGCAACCTCTGTTGCCAACCTTCGGTCTGTCACTATCTCCATTCACACCTTCGCTGCCCGTTATTGAACATAAGATATGCCATACTGGGTCAGACCAAGGTCCATCAAGCCCATCTAGGTCATATTTATTTATTTATTTATCCATTCTTATATACCGCGCTATTCAAGGTCAGTGCGGTTTACATAAAACAATAACATTTGCATTACATCAGAACAATGATATCAATGCTTACATTATAACAGGAAAATAAACTTGGACTGAACGGGGAAGAGGAAACTAATAAGCTAATAGAGTTAAATTATGAACTGTTTACAGATTAGAATTAATAGTGAATCATGTATAAGAATGTGGGGATAGTGAGATGTACCTGATTTGGTGGTCAGGTATATGTACCTAGCAGTATCCCCAAGAGACACAGGTTCCACAATCCTTGTATTGGGTCAAGCATTAATATCCTGGGTCCCTTTTTAATAATGGTTTATGGACCTTTCCTCCAGGAACTAACAGCCTTTACTATATCCTTCGGTAACAAATTCCAGAGTTTGATTACACGTTGAGTGAAAAAAATATTTTCTCTTATTTGTCTTAAATAGTTTACCTTGTAGCTTAATTACATGTCCCCTAGTCTTTCTATATTCTGATAGCCTAAACAATTGATCTATGTTTACCCGTTCCACTCCATTCATTAATTTATAGACCTCTATCATATCTCCCCTCAGCCGTCTCTTTTCCAGGTTGAAGAGCCCTAACCTTTGTAGCCTCTCTTCATAGGAGTAGCATTCCATCCCCTTTACCATTTTGGTGGCTCTTCTCTCTACCTTTTCTAATAATGCTATATCCTTTTTAAAATACAGCGACCAGAATTGCACACAATATTCAAGGTGCGGTTGTAACATGGAACGATACAGAGGCATTATAATATCCTTTGTTTTATTTTCCATTCCTTTCCTTATGATACCTAGCATTCTATTTGCTTTCTTGGCCGCCGCTGCACACTGGGTGGAGGGTTTTAACATGTTATCCATGATGACACCTAAATCTTTTTCCTGGGTGGTGGTTCCCATTGTGGAACCTTGCATTGTGTAACCATAGCGTGGGTTGTTCTTTCCTAGGTGCATAACTTTGCACTTGTCCACGTTAAATTTCATCTGCCATTTGGATGCCCAGTCTTCCAATTTATCCAGATCCTCCTGCAGTTTTCCGCAATCCCCTTGGGTTTTAACAACTTTAAACAGTTTTGTGTCATCTGCAAATTTGATAACCTGGAAAAGGGAATAACTAGTGAGGTTATGAATATGTCAAAAAGCAGCGGACCCAGTACAGATCCCTGGGGTACTCCACTATTCACCTTTTTCTATTGGGAAAATTGGCCATTTAGCCCTACCCTCTGCTTTCTATCTTTTAACCAGTTCCCGATCCACAATAGTACACTGCCTCCTATCCCATGACTTTTTAGTTTTGCCAAAAGTCTCTGAGGGACCTTGTCAGAGGCTTTCTGAAAGTCCAAATACACTATATCAACCGACTCACCTTTGTCTACCTGTTTATTGACACTTTCAAAAAAACTTAACAGATTAGTAAGACAAGATCTTCCTTGTCTAAAGTCATGTTGGCTGTCTCCCATTAGGCCATGACTATCTACATGCTGAGTAATTTTGTTTTTTATGATGGTTTCTACCATTTTTCCCCGGTACTGATGTCCAGGCTCACCTGTCTGTAGTTTCCCGGATCACCCTTGGAACCCTTCTTAAAAATTGGCATTACATTGGCGATCCTCCAATCTTCAGGTATTACAGATGATTTTAATGAAAGTTCACAGATTACTAATAGCAGGTCTGCAATCTCATATTTCCGTTCTTTCAACACCCTTGTATGTATACCATCTGGTCCAGGTGATTTGCTACAATTCAGTTTATCAAATAGTTGTAATACATCTTCCCGGTGTAGCGATATTTCTTTCAATTCCTCTGCAGTATTGCCTTTAAATACCACTTCAGTCTTGGGTAACATCCCTACATCTTCCTCAGTAAAGACCGAAGCAAAGAATTCCTTCAGTCTCTCCGCTATAGCCTTGTCTCCTCTTACTGCCCCTTTTAGGCCTCTATCATCTAACGGTCAAATTGACTCTCACAGGCTTTTTGCTACAAATGTACTTGAAAAAGTCCTTATTTCGCGTTTTTGCTTCCATAGAAAGTTTCTTCTAAAATTCTCGCTTTGTCTGCCTTATCAATGCTTTGCATTTAACTTGCCAGTGCTTGTGCTGTTTCCAGTTTTCGTCGTTTGGCTCTTTTTTCCATTTCCTGAAATATGCTTTTTTGGCAGCAACAGCCTCTCTGACATCACCTTTAAACCATGCTGGCAGTGTTTTGGACTTTTTTCTACTTTTCTTAATGTGTGGAATACAGCTGGTCTGGGCTTCCAGGATAGTATTTTTAAACACCCAAGCTTGATGTAAGTCTTTAACCTTTGCATCCGCTCCTTTTAGTTTTTTCTTAACTATTTTCCTCATTTTATCATAGTCTCCCTTTTGAAAGTTAAAAGGTAGTACTGTGGATTTTCTTACTATCCCCTCCTCCACTAATTAAATCAAACGCGATCATGCTATGATCACTATTGCCAAGTGGCCCCAACACCCTTATCTGCTGCACTAGATCTGGTGTTCCGCTAAGGACTAGGTCCAATATAGCTTCCCCTCTGGTCGGTTCATGAACCAGCTACTCCAAGAAGCAGTCATTTATTTCATCTAGGAACTTTATCTCCCTAGCATGTCCTGCTGTGACACTGACCCAGTCGATACCGGGGTAATTGAAATCGCCCATTATTATTACTGTGCTGTGACCTTTGTTAGCTTCCTTGATTTTTTTAAGCATTTCATCATCCATTTGTTCATTCTGGCCAGGCGGTCGATAGTACACCCCCACTGCCATCACCTTCCCCTACATGGAATTTCAATCCATAGAGGTTCTACAGCAAATTTTGTTTCCTGCAAAACTTTAATCCCTTCTGACTCAATACCCTCTCTAACATAGAGCGCAACCCCTCCACCAATTTGATCAGTTCTATCATTACAATATAGTTTGTACCCAGGTATCAGTGTCCCACTGGTTATTCTCCTTCCACCATGTCTCTGAGATTCCAATCGTATCTAACCTTTCATTTACTGCTATATATTCTAACTCTCCCATCTTATTGTTTAGACTTCTAGCATTTGCATACAAGCATTTTAGAGACTGTACAGTCAAACCTCGGTTTTCATTTGCCCCGGTTTTCATACGCTTCGGTTTTCAACGTCTTTTCTGACTGAGATTTTGTCCCGGTTTTCATGCATTGCTTCGGTTTTCAACGTCTTTTGACTGAGATTTTGTCCCGGTAGCAGGGAAGAAAAGCTGTCAACGTAAGCAGGAGATGTTGCATGAATGTGGGAGGCAGTTCTTTCTCTTGCAGGGTACGTCTGAAGCTATATCATTAAGATTTTCTGCCATTCTGAAGCATTGAGCAGATAATGTAAAGGTATTTTAATGGACTGAATTCAATGTGATTCCGAAGAGAGCTGGGCACAGCAGCTTGTCAGGGGTGGCTAAGGCCAGATGTTAACATACTGTACTGTACAGTACTGTACTTAGCTTGCTTTCAGTGATGTTAAATGTTCATTTATCCATTTCATTAGTCATTTATATTTATTTCTCATTGTTTTCTGTATGTAAAAATATAGTTATTCTCTATAAAATGTATTTTTTGTGAATATTTTTGGGTGTCTGGAACGGATTAATTGGATTTACATTATTTCTTATGGGAAATATTGCTTCAGTTTTCATACGTTTCGGTTTTAGTCAGACTTTTTCGAACGGATTAATCATGAAAACCGAGGTTTGACTGTATTTTATTAATATTAATCTGGCTATTGGTAGGCATGGGTAATTTGGAATCTTTACGCTCTGTTTGCACCATACTCAAGGGCATTTGGGCCACTTTATTCTTTTTTGGAACCTCTCTGCTTTTGGTAGTATCCTTCAAGGATACCTTCTTCCGAACCATGCGCTCTTAGGCGACTCTCTGCTTTCCCCTATTTTCTAGTTTAAAGGCTTCTCTATCTCCTTTATAAAGATTAATGCCAGCAGTCTGGTTCCATCCTGGTTAGGGTGAAGACCATCCCTTTGGAAGAGCCCATCCTTTCCCCAGAATGTTCCCCAGTTCCTAACAAATCCAAAACCCTCATCCTTGCACCATCGTCTCATCCACGCATTGGGACTCCGGAGCTCTGCCTGCCTTTTGGGTCCTGCCTGTGGAACGGGAAGCATTTCGGAGAACGCTACCCTGGAAGTTCTAGATTTCAACTTCCTACCTAAAAGCTTAAATTTAGCCTCCAGAACCTCCCTACCACATTTTCCTATGTCATTGGTACCGACATGTACCAAGACAGCAGACTCCTCCCCAGCACTATCTAAGACCTTATCTAGGTGGTGCGTGAGGTCCGCTACCTTCGCACCAGGCAGGCATGTTACCAGGCAATCCTGACGTCCACCAGCCACCCAGCTATCTACATGTCTAATGATTGAATCACCAACTATAACAGCTGTCCTAACCCTTCCCTCACGGGCACATGGCCCTGGAGAAACGTCCTCAGTGCGAGAGGGTTTTACATCACCTGGAGGACAGGTCCTAGTTACAGGATCACTTCCTGCCACACGAGGGTGATGCTCTCCTGTCACGTGACCTCTCTCCTCCATGACAACAGGGATGCTGCCAGACTGGAGGAGGGACTTCAGAACTATATCCCTGTAGGTCTCATCCATGTACCACTTTGTCTGTCTTATGTTTCCAGGTCTGCTAATCTAGCCTCTAGAGAACGGACTTGTTCCCTGAGAGCAAAGAGCTGCTTGCACTTAGTGCATACGTAAGACTTCTCACCAACTGGGAGAAAATCATACATGTGACACTCAATGCAAAAGACTGGAAAGCCCCTATCTCGCTGCTGGACTGTTGTCTGCATCTTAGTTTAAAGCTTGTGTTTAGGTTTTTAAATTCTGTACTTACTAAGGGTTAGTGTGGATGCTTATACTAATAAGTGTATCTAATACCTTTAATATACCTTGTTCACCTGAAGCTTAATTAATCTCAGGTCCTCAGTGTATGACTGATTTGGATAAAGAGCAGCCCCTTTCCTCTAAGACGTGTAAGTACCTATAAAGCTACAATTACCCCAGGGGTGGGTGGGTGTTGGGGAGGGAGGGAGAGAAATAAGACCTATTAAAAGAGGGCTGTTACAAGGTACCCTGTCCTGTAACCTCAGCAGGGGGGGGGGAGGGGGTTAGTCCCTCAGGTAGACTAGAGCAGGAAAAAAAAGTTTAAAATGCAGCATGTTCTGGGGGCAGAGCAGGGAGAGATACTTAATTTAAAGTAATAGTTAACCTGGCTACCACACAAAGGCCAGATAGTTGAGAGGCAGGGTAAGTTATACAGCTGAGAAAGCTGAAGTGCAAAACTAAAGGGAACAGGGAGATGAAGTAGCACACCAATAAAGACAACACAAATAAATAAATAGACAGGGACTTACATCAGGGTGCTGTCTTTGACCATGCTATCCTTAGCATCTTTTTGAGACTTAATCTCAACTCCTACCCTCCGTCCCGGACTCTTCTGACACCAGACTCCTCTAGCCATGCTCTTGCAAGCTATAATAGAGTCTAATGGGGCCACTCTGTATCTATACCCTCTGGCTCCAGCCTCTAGCCTCGTGGTTATCTGTTTTAGTCTGCTGCCTGGGAGCTAGTGAGTCCCATATGTGAAAACTGCAATCTCCAGGAACAAGCAGCAATGTAGTCTTCACATATGGGATCGTCTGTACTGACGGAGCCTGCGTGGGAATGCTCCCCAGCGTCCAATTAGAAAGCTTTTGGGAGCATCCCACAGCGCCTGCGTGCTGCCTTCCCGCCTTTCCCAACTGCCTCTCTCCAGTTCTTCATTTTCCGCAGAGCCAGCAGGTTGTCGTTCCTGTCACCGCAGAAAATTTTCCTATTCTCCTTTTTTTGTGGTCGCGTCTGCCTTCCCTCAATGCTATACTGGTACCGCCTGTTCATTTTTTCTTTCTTTTAAAAAATAAAAATAAATTTTTTTCCAAAAATTTTTCTTCAGGTGCACGCGCCATTTTGGGCACTAGGCCCAAAATTTCCTTTACTATGGAAAAACCCGCTTCGGGTTTCAAGAAGTGTACCAAGTGTGGCGGTACCATCTCCGTCACCAACACCCACGAGTGGTGCCTTAAATGTTTAGGTCCTGACCACTCCATTTCGGAGTGTATGGCCTGTGGAATGATGTCGAAGAAGGGTCGGCAAAACCGAGCTGCTAAGCTCAGCACCCTCTTTCCCTCCGATGCAGCCTCTGTGGCATCAACGTCTTCCAGGGCTTAGTCTTCCTCCCATGGATCTCAGGTAACTAAACATAAGTCTGGCCGGTCCTCAAAGGGTAGATCTCCTTCCAAGCATCGAGATGCCTCTGGCGTTGCCCTTGAGGGACTTGCACCGGCAAAATTGCCCCGGCGGGAGGCTTCGGCTTCCAAAGCATTATCGGGGCTCCAAGATGTTCTTGAGGCCTCGACCTCGGCAGAACTGCTGGTGCCATGCTCTGGGGTACTGGCTGCTTTCTCCTGTACCAATATCCAGGCATTGGCAGCATCGATAGACCAGAGATTCCTGGCTATTGAACGCAGTCTGGCGGCTCTCCTTGTGGCATCGGTACCCTCGGAACCGCTTCAGACACTTCAACCGGTACCGGCAGCATCTACATAGGTGTCGGCATTGCCGGCACTGAGTCATGCTATGCCTTCGGGTACCGATAGACCGGTACCGATTCCCCCCAACACCGACTTCGGTCGGTACAGGTATCGTGCTCTACAGGAGCATCCGGATAGGAGGTACTTTGAATCCTCGGAGGAGTCTGAGGATTCTGACAGCTCGGTCGGTACTGGAGTACTTCTCCCTGAGGAGCCTTCCTCTCCTAAACATAGGATGTCTCCTCCAGAGGATATATCCTTTCAGGATTTTATCAGAGAGGTGGCTCAAGGTCTTTCCATTACAGTGGCTCCTGAAACAGAGCCCAGAGCAAAGGAGTTGGAGATTCTACAATATCCCAAGGCTCCTAAAGAGGCAGCTACTTTGCCTATTCATGAGATCTTACATGATCTCATGTTAAGAATGTGGGGAAACACCTCTTACCACCTCTCCTCACTCTTGTAGACTGGATACCATGTATCGAGTGCCTCCTTGTCCTGACTTCCAGAAGACTATGCTTCCTCACCACTCCATTGTAGTGGAATCGGCTATGAGAAGGATCAGGAGTGCAAAGAGGCATGCCTCTAATCCTCCAGGACGTGAGTGTAGAACTTTGGATGCCTTTGGACGTCGTACTTTCCAGGCTTCCATGCTTTCTGCCAGGATCGGTTCCTATATTTTATATATGGTAATGTTCCTTAAGGAAGTCATAGGAGATTTGGAGATTTTGAGCCCTCTTCTTCCTGATAAGAGGCAGGATTTTCTCACACTGGTTAAACATGCCCAGGATGTTTCTAAGTTTGTCAGTCGTGCAGTTTTTGACTGTTTTGAGTGCATAAGCAGAACCTCTGCCATTGCCATAGGTGCACGTAGGATTGCCTGGCTCCAGGCATCTGACTCGGAGCTCTGGGTGCAGGACAAACTGGGCAATATACCCTTTGTACAGGTGAGAATCTCTTCGGCAAAAATTGGCAAGAGAAAGTCAATGAACTGGATGCTGACAACTCCACTTTGGATAGATTATCCAAAGCTACAGCTGATCCTGCAAGGAAGAAATCTTTCAAGAAACCATTCTTCTCCAAAAAGAAGAGGTTTTACCCCTCTTATACCCAGCAGGGACATTCTGCAGGTGAGCCTGCCCGAAAGGGTCAGCAACCACCTAAACAAAGGAAAGCAAAGACTGCTAAGCCTCAACCGTCTCAGCAGTCTCAGCCTCCACAAGGCCTTTGACTTCCATCTAGAGCAGCGTTTTTCAACCACTGTGCCGCGGCACACTAGTGTGCCGTGAGATATTGTCTGGTGTGCCGTGGGAAAAATTCCAATTTCATCCGTAACATGTGGCCTCGGCTCACAAATTAGGGTTGCCACCCGGCCGGTTTTCAGCCGGCCTGGCCGGTTTTTCCATGGCCTGGCCGGCTGCCGGCACAGTTGTAAAACCGGCCATTGAAAAGCCGGTTTTTTGCTCTGGCCGCAAGATCGGGAGCGGCCAGAGCAAAAAACCGGCTTTTGTGCCAAAGTCCGCGGCACTAACGCGATCGCGATTCCCTATAGCAGTGCAGCCGCTGGTTCTGCTTTGTACAGAGCAGCGGCTGCACTACACTTACATTGAAAAGTAAAGAGAAACTGTGTCAGGAGCCCTCCGATCATGCAGAGCCCGAGGAAGTGATGTCATGGGGGCGGGCTCCTCACAGGCTGTCTTTCCTTTTCAAATTAACTTTAGCTGCAATAAAGTTAATTTGAAAAGGAAAGACAGCCTGTGAGGAGCCCGCCCCCATGACATCACTTCCTCGGGCTCTGCGATGACCGGGAGGGCTCCTGACACAGTTTCTCTTTACTTTTCAATGTAAGTGTAGTGCAGCCGCTGCTCTGTACAAAGCAGAAGCAGCGGCTTGGGCAGAGGGGGGGGGGGGGTGAGTGAACCAGCAAGGGGGGGGGGAGTGTGAGTGAACCAGCAGTGGAGGGGGGGGGGGGTGGTGTGAGTGAACCAGCAAGGGGGGGGGGGCGATGGTGTGAGGGAACCAGCAGGGGAGGGGGGGGTAAGTGAGTGAGTGACCCAGCAGGAGGGGTGAGTAAGTGACAGGGGGGTGGGTGAGTGAACCAGCAGGGGAGGGGGGTTGGTGTGAACCAGCAGGGGAGGGGGGTTGGTGTGAGTGTTTGATTCCTATTCAAGAGAATTACTTTATATATAGTCAATATAGGCACAGAGGTACATTTTTTTAACATTTTCTAATGGTGGTGTGCCTCGTGATGTTTTTCATGAAAAAAGTGTGCCTTTGCACAAAAAAGGTTGAAAAACACTGATCTAGAGAACTTAGCCTTCCTGGCCCTCAACGGACCAGAGCCTTGCACCATTCCAGGAAGGTTGTGTCATTTTGCCCCCAGATGGGGGCAGATAACAGCAGAAGATTGGACTCTCTCCATTATAAAAGAGGGGTACAAGCTTCACTTTCTTTGCATGCCCCCTCCTACGGTAAGACAGTTCAATTCTCAGACCTCTCTCAACAACCTGTTAGATCAAGAGGTCACTATGCTTCTTGCTCAACAGGGTACAGAGTTTTACTCCCCCTATTTCCTTATCCCAAAGAAAACAGGGGGACACAGACCTTTTTTAGACCTCAGAGAATTGAACAAATTCCTGTTCAAAGAGACATTCAAGATGATTTTTCTGGGAACTCTGCTTTGTAGTCTTTTGTCCTTCTTGCTTTTTATCCTTTTAGTCAATTGATTGTTTACCTATGTTAATTTAGTTTACGGTTTTATATTTTGTTATATTTACACACAAGTATTTTTAATCTTGATATTTGTAATATTTATATCTCCAGGAACAAGCAGGAAAGAGTCTTCACATATGGGTACGACGGTACCGACGGAGCCTGCGCGGGAACGCTCCCCAGCTTCCCAAAAAGGAAAGCTTTTGGGAGCATCCCACAGCGCCTGCGCGCTGCCTTCCCGCCTTTCCTAACCATCTCTCCTCAGTTCTTCTTTGCCGCCGAGCCAGCAGGTCGAGCCCTGTCACCGCTGAAGAAGTTCTTTATTTTATTTTATTTCTTTGGTCGCGTGTCTGCCTTCCCCTACTCCGGACCGGTACCGCCGGTCTTTTTCTCTTTCTTTCTTTCAAAAAAAAAAAAATCTATATTTTCTTCACTTAGTGTATTTTTCCTCTTGGGCCTCAGGGCCTACAAGAAAATTTTCCTCATGGAAAAACCAGCCTCCGGGTTCAAGAAATGCACTAAGTGTAGCGGTACTATTTCTGTTACAGATACCCATGAATGGTGCCTTAAATGTTTGGGTCCTGAACACTCCATTCCGGATTGTCCCTCCTGCTCTCTAATGTCTAAACGGGGTTTACAGAACCGAGCAGCTAAGCTCCATGTGCTGTTTCCCGCTGATGCAGCATCGGTAGCATCGACATCTTACAGGTCTTCTCCTGATGGATCTCAGGTAACCAAACATAAATCTAGCAGGTCCTCGAAGGGTAGATCTCCCTCTAAGCATCGAGATGCCTCCGGGCTTGCCCTCGAGGATCCTGCACCAGCAAAACAACCCCGGCGAGAAGCTCCAGCTTCCAAAGCTCCTCCTATGGGGTTACAGGTTGACATCGATGGCACGGCCTCGACCGATCACCTGTTAGAATGCTCTGGGGTACCGGCACAATCTCCCGGTACCGAATTCCAGGCATTCATGGCGTCGATGGATCAGAATGTTCTGTCCATGCAGCGGGCTATTACGGCCTTCATTCAAGCTGTGATGCCGCTGGTACCGAAACAAACTCCGTTGTCGGTATCGGCTCCGGTACCGGCACCAGCGCCGATACCGGTACCAACTACATCGACATTGACCAGGATACCGGCTGCTGCGGTTCCTTGTCCAGGGCGGCTTATCGGTACCAATCCGGTACCGGGGACGCCCGATGTCGATACTGCTCGATACGCGTATCGAGCGTTGGAAGAGCACCCTGACAGGCGATACTTTGATTCCTCTGATGATTCTGATACATCAGACGAGTCTCCTGAAGTATCCATAGCCCTTCCTGAAGAGCCGCCTTCTCCAAAAAGAAGAATGTCTCCTCTAGAGGACTTGTCCTTTCAAGACTTCATAAGAGAAGTAGCTAAAGGACTTTCTATTTCAGTAACCTCTGAATCAGAGCCTAGAGCAAAAAAATTGGATATTTTAGGCCAGCGATGGCGAACCTATGGCACGCGTGCCAGCTGTGGCACGCGAAGGCCTTGCAGCTGGCACGCGGGCCATAGGTCCGCAAAAAAAAGAAAAAGCTGTCTCTGACTGTTGCCGCGGACGCGGCAAGGGCAGAATGCAGCGTCCCGCGGGGCCCCCTCCGCCCGCTAAGCCCCTCTGCAAGAGCTTTCAGATTCACGAGGGAGAGCGTCTCCCTCGCGTCTCTGTTAAGCCCGCAGGGGCTAATGGGAAATTTCCCATCAGCCCCTTTAGACGCGAGGGACTGATGGGAAATTTCCCATTAGACCCTGCGGGCTTAACAGAGACTCGAGGGAGACGATCTCCCTCGCGAATCTGAAAGCCCTTGCAGAGGGCTTAGCGGGCGGAGGGGGCCCCGCGGGACATTGCAATCTGCCGCGGCAGCAGCCAGAGCCTGCTTTTTTTTTTTTTTTAAATTTGCCGGGGGGGGGGGGGGGTTAGGACTGCTAATGGGCAGGAGGAGGGGGGGTTAGGACTGCTAATGGGCAGGAGGAGGGGGGGGGTTAGGACTGCTAATTGGCAGGAGGGGGGGAGGGTTAGGACTGCTAATGGGCAGGAGGGGGGGGGGTTAGGACTGCTAATGGGCAGGAGGGGGGGGGGTTAGGACTGCTAATGGGCAGGAGGAGGGGGGTTAGGACTGCTAATGGGCAGGAGGGGGGGGTTAGGACTGCTAATGGGCAGGGGGGTTAGGACTGCTAATGGGCAGGAGGGGGGGTGTTAGGACTGCTAATGGGCGGGGCGAGGGGGGTTTAGGACTGCTAATGGGCTGGGGGGGTTAGGACTGCTAATGGGGCGGGCGGGGGGGGTTAGGACTGCTAATGGGCAGGAGGGGGGGGTGTTAGGACTGCTAATGGGCAGGAGGGGGGGTGTTAGGACTGCTAATGGGCTGGGGGGGTTAGGACTGCTAATGGGTGGGCGGGCGGGGGGGTAGGACTGCTAATGGGCTGGGGGGGTAGGACTGCTAATGGGCTGTGGGCTGATGGGGGCTGTCTGGAAATGGGGTGATGGGGGTTTAGGGCTGGAAGTGAGTTGATGGGGGGGGGCTAGGACTGGTATTGGGTTGGGGGGTTGCTAGGACTGGAAATGGGCTGATGCAGGGACTAGAAGGGAATGGATGCTGGGTGAGGCTGGAACTAGAAGGGAGCTGATGTTGGGGGAGGATTAGAATGGGATGGGCTGGGAGAGTAAAATGGAGAGGGGAAAAATATTTTGTGTGGGAGGGATAAAAAATCTACAATTGGCCGGGTATTGGGAGAGTAAGTGGGGATTGAGGATGGAGGGGTAAAATTTGAGTGGATGAAATAGGAATGAGGAAAGAGCAAAAGGAGAAAGATTAGTATGTTAAAGCGGATGTAGAGAGAGAGAATGGAAAAAAAAACTAGAAGAGAGAAGAAAGGACAAATGGACAGCAGATGATGGAGAGTTAGCAGAAAACATGAAGAAACCAGAAGAAAGTGGCTGGAGCAATTGCAACTGTGTAACTGAGCTGAGGTATTCTGTTTATGTAATTCCTTTTTGACATTGCCACTTGTTCTCTTTCCCCAGTAGGTCATGTATTGTTATTGTCTGAAATGTATTGGTTTAATATTTGCAGTGTTGCCTTTTGATAGGTATGGTGTGGTGCTTTGTGAGTCCTGGTAGTGCTGTTAGGATACGGCGGGTTTGCTATTGGTTCTAAATGGGCAGTGTTTGTAGTAGTTCCTAATGTGCCTGGCGGTTGGCACTGGATTATAGTAATGTAGAAATCTTTTAGTCTGTCTTTATCCATACACTCATTAAGAGACATGTTTACTAAAAGTTAGTGTATGTTAGCATTATGCAAATATTTATGCAAATTGACGTGCTGGCACTTTGAGGAAATTCTTTGGTTTTGTGCGGCAGTTTGGGCACTCGGGCTCAAAAAGGTTAGCCATCACTGTTTTAGGCTATTCTAAGGCTCCTAAAGAGGCAGTCACCTTACCAATTCATGAGATTCTTTATGAACACATGATTGATCTATGGGAGACTCCTCTCACACTCTCTCCTCATTCTTGCAGATTGGACACTATGTATCGTGTTCCTCCCTGTCCTGGATTTCATAAAACTCAGCTTCCTCACCATTCCATTGTGGTGCAGTCAGCTATGAAAAGGATAAAGAGTACAAAGAGACACACTTCTGCTCCTCCAGGAAGAGAATGCAGGACCTTGGATGCTTTTGGTAGGAAAATCTTCCAAGCCAGTATGCTTATTGCCAGAATCAACTCATATAGTCTTTACATGGGTGTTTCTAAAAGAAGTTGCAGAAAAGCTGCACACTTTCCTCCCTTTTCTTCCAGAGGATAAAAGGGAGGAATTCCTCATTTGGCTTAAGCATACCCAAGACATTTCAAAGTTTTCCAACAGGGCAGCCTTTGACTCCTTTGAAGGTGCCAGCAGAGTTTCAGGCATTGCCATAGCTGCTTGCAGAATTGCGTGGCTCCAGGCTTCTGATTTAGAACCCTGGGTTCAAGATGGCTTAGATTTTCACCTGTACAGTGAAGATTTCCTATTTGGCAAAGAATGGCAAATAAAAGCCACTCAAATGGATGCAGAAAACTCTGCTCTGGATAGACTTTCAAAGTCAACCTCCATTCCTGCCAAGAAAAAGCCTTTTAAAAAGTCTTTCTTTAAAAAGGGCAGATTTCCTTCTACTTCTGGCCAACAATCTTCTACAGGTCGCTTTACCACTAAGCGTCAGCAACCTAAACAGGCCAGGCCTAAGCCTACAGGGGCTGCTGCAACTCAGCAGGCCCAACCTCCTCGGGGTTTTTGACTTGGTGCTAGAGAACTTAGCCTTTCTGGCTCTAAAGCAGCCAGAGCCTCTCGCCATTCCAGGAAGATTGGCTCATTTTGCTCCCAGATGGGAGCAAATAACATCAGAGCAGTGGACCCTCTCCATCATAAGAGAGGGCTACAAGCTTCATTTCTCAGACCTTCCTCCCCACACCATGGTGAGACACTTCAATTCTCCCACATCTCTTCTCGACCTTCTAGGTCAAGAGGTAGCTACCCTTCTTGCCCAAGGGGCAATAGAAGAAGTTCCTCTTCTTCATCAAGGGTCAGGGTTCTACTCCCCCTATTTTCTCATTCCAAAGAAGACAGGGGGATACAGGCCCATCTTAGATCTCAGAGAATTGAACAAATTTCTATGCAAGGAGAAGTTCAAGATGCTTTCTCTGGGCACTCTCCTTTCATACCTTAAAAGTCAGGATTGGCTTTGTTCTCTAGATCTCAAGGATGCGTACACACATGTCCTCATCCATCCCTCTCACAGAAGATTCCTATGGTTTCTTTTCCAAGGAAAACATTACCAATACAGAGTCCTTCCTTTCGGTCTAGCCTCTGCTCCAAGAGTGTTCACCAAATGCATGGCAATAGTTGCTGCATTTCTACGCACTCTGGGAATATTTGTCTTTCCATACCTGGACGACTGGCTCATCCGAGCTCCATCTCAGTCGGAGGCCCAGATTTCCCTGGACCGCACAAGGCGCATTCTGCAGTATCTGGGACTTGTGGTAAACCTCCCAAAATCTCAGCTCACCCCTACTCAGTCCCTAGAATTCATAGGGGCCTGGTTGGATACCACTACTGCAAGGGCCTACCTTCCTCAGGCCCGTTGTCAACGTCTAGTGCAGTTAGCCTCCCAGATTCAGTCAAAGAGCCACTTAACTGCCCGGGAGATGCTACAACTGCTAGGCCACATGGCTTCCACAGTGCATGTGGTACCCTATGCTCGCCTACACATGAGAGCAGCTCAATGGACTTTGTCCATCCAGTGAACTCAAGCTTCAGGAGCTCTCTCAGACCAAATAGCAACCACCAAACGTCTCTTTTGGTCTCTCCAATGGTGGATGTCCACTCAAAATTTGTTGCTGGGGTCCCCCTTCCAACAGTTGTTGCCCCAAGCAACCCTCACAACAGATGCCTCCCAAACAGGTTGGGGAGCCCATCTACAGGACCTCTCCACTCAAGGCACTTGGTCCCCACAGGAGACCTCTCTTCATATCAACCACTTGGAGCTTCGAGCAGTTTTTCTAGCTCTCAAGGTCTTTCATACCCTCCTCAGCTACAAGACAGACCTCATCCATACGGACAATCAAGTAGCCATGTTTTACATAAACAAACAAGGAGGAACTGGCTCTCTGTCGCTTTGCAACGAAGCTTTAAGATTGTGGGCCTTCGCCAGAGAGCATCAAATCCATCTCCTGGCAGTATACCTCCCAGTAGTCCAAAACTCTTGGGCAGACAGACTCAGTCGAGTTCTGCTTCCACACGAATGGTCCCTGCACATGGATCAGGTACTCAGAGTCTTCCAAGAATGGGGAACCCCGGACATAGACCTCTTTGCAAGTCCGTGGAATGCCAAACTTCCCCGGTTCTGTTCCAGTATTCCGTGTCAGGGAGTTCAGGCCAAGGATGCCTTCCTCCTTCATTGGGGTCAGGGCTTCCTGTATGCATTTCCACCCATTCCCTTGATTCCCAAGACTCTGTTCAAACTCCAGAGGGATCAAGGATCTATGATCCTCATAGCTCCACGCTGGCCACGCCAAGTGTGGTACCCTCTACTTCTACATCTCTCCCAAGCCCCCTCCCTGGACTTGGGAGCTGCTCCAGACCTTCTGTCCTAGGAGGAAGGGACTTTGTGGCACCCAAACCCCAAGTCCCCTACACCTCAGAGCTTGGTTACTGAAGGCCTAGACCTTCAAGACTGGAATCTTTCTCAACAAGTGAAGGATATCCTCCATGCTTTCAGAAAACCTTCCACCAGGCGTTCTTATGCTTTTAAATGGAAGAGGTTTTCCATTTGGTGTGCTGAAAAGGGTCTTGACCCTCTAGCACTACCTTTAAATTCTCTGTTAGACTATCTCCTGCATCTTTCCAATGCAGGCCTTAAAACAAATTCAGTAAGAGTCCCTTTGAGTGCTATTGCAGCATCCCTTAAGCCCATCAATGGACAACCTATTTCCTCTCATCCTCTCATTGCAAGATTCATGAGAGGCCTAACTTTAAACTTCCCATTAGGCCTCCTCCGGTGGCATGGGACTTAAATTTGGTTCTTGGTCAGCTTATGAAGCCACCTTTTGAACCCTTAGCCACTACCTCCTTGAAGTTTCTTTCCTGGAAGGTTATTTTCCTCATTGCAGTCACTTCAGCTCGCCGCATCAGTGAACTGCAGGCATTAGTGGCTAATCCACCTTATACAAGGTTCCATCATGATAAGGTAGTCCTTAGGACAAATCCACACTTTATGCCTAAAGTGGTCTCACCTTTTCATCTTAATCAAGAGGTATATTTACCTGTCTTTTTTCCAGCTCCTCATGCATCAAGTGCAGAGAAGAATCTTCATACTCTGGATTGTAAAAGAGCTCTTGCTTTTTACTTACAAAGGACACAGCAACATAGAAAGTCTTCCCAGCTTTTTGTTGCTTTTGATCCTTCTCATTTGGGACTTCCAGTCTCTAAGAGAACACTGTCCAATTGGATTGCTCAGTGTATTTCTTTCGCCTACCAGAGTAAGAACCTTTCTCTGGAGAGCCATGTCACAGCTCATAATGTGAGGGCCATAGCCACCTCTATGGCTCATCTAAATTCTGTGTCCATCGACCAGATCTGTCGAGCAGCCACCTGGGCCTCGGTTCATACCTTCACAGCCCATTACTGCTTGGACAAGGACTCCCGCCGGGATGCCTTGTTTGGTCAGGCTGTCCTCAAACACCTGTTCCATTCTTAATCAACTCCTACCCTCCTTCCCTGGATGGATGCCTGAGATCCATAGGAGGAAGTAGACCCCTTCCCAGGGTCTCATATCCTTGGGAATCTCCCAGGCATCTTAGCTAGGGAGTCCCCATATGTGAAGACTCATTCCTGCTTGTTCCTGGAGATAGCACAGTTACTTACCTGTAACAGGTGATCTCTGGGAACAGCAGGAATAAGTCTTCACAACCCTCCCACCTCCCCTAGGAGTTGTATCTCTTTTTCTATCTTTCCTTTCCTCTCTCTCTATTGTCTCAGCTATAAACTTGAACTGAGGAGAGATGGTTAGGAAAGGCGGGAAGGCAGCGCGCAGGCGCTGTGGGATGCTCCCAAAAGCTTTCCTTTTTGGGAAGCTGGGGAGCGTTCCCGCGCAGGCTCCATCGGTACCGACGTACCCATATGTGAAGACTTATTCCTGCTGTTCCCAGAGATCACCTGTTATAGGTAAGTAACTGTGCTTTATTTGTATGTGTGTTATACGTCAAGTTTTATTGATGTTTTTATTTATTTATTGTTGTTTGCAGTTCTCTGCCCCCTGATGAAGGCGTTGCCGAAATGCGTTGGGGTATTTAATCAATAAAGCGCATGTGACCACCATACCTCTTGCTTTCTGTGTCTGAGGTTTTTGCAAGTAGGTGCTCTTTCTTTGTTGGTAGTGTACCTGCCAGGCCAGGAAAATTGGCTGGACGACAGACTCAGCAGACTGCTCCAGCCACACGAATAGCAGCTGGACCCGAAGGTGGTCTGCGGGCTCTTCAAGATTTGGGGGGAGCCAATGATGGACCTGTTCGCCAGCCCGGACAACCACCAGTTGCCCCATTTCTGTTCCCGGTAACCACATCCTACCAGGGTGGCTGCCGATGCCTTTCTAATCTCATGGTCGGTGGGTCTTCTGTATGCGTTCCCCCCGACACCTCTGATCGCCAAGACCCTGTTCAAGATTCTTCGCGACAGAGCCTCAGTCATTCTGATAGCCCCACGGTGGCCTCAACACCGTGGTTCCTACTCCTTCTGCAGCTAGCGGTGGAGACTCCCATCCCCTTGGGGACAGACCCGTGGCTCCTCTCCCAGGAGGGGGGGGGGGGCTCTCTCCTGCACCCCAACCCCAGCTCGGTCTCGCTGACAGCGTGGCGGCTGAGAGCGCCTCACTAGTGCCGCTCCTACTTTTGAGAGAAGTGGAGGATGTTCTGCTAGCTTCCTGCAGAACATCTACCATACGGGCTTACGCCTTTAAGTGGTGCAGGTTTGCGCTCTGGTGTGTGGCTCGAGGGGCCGACCCTTTTTCCTGCCCGGTGGTTATGGTGTTGCAATACCTTCTTCACCTTTCTGACTCGGGGCTCAAGTCCAACTCCATCAGAATACATCTCAGTACCCTTGTGGCCAACCACCATCCGGTAGATGGGAAACCCCTCTCGGCGTACCTGACGGTGTCCCGGTTCCTTAAGGGCCGCCTTCTGTCTAAACCCCCGGTCCGTCCTCCAGCAGCTGAATGGGATCTCAGTGTAGTGTTGGGGCGGCTAACCTTTCCCCCTTTCGAACCGATGGCTGTCTCATCTCCGCTACCTCTCCTGGATGGTGGTGTTTCTCGTCGCACTCACCTCTGCCCAAAGGATGAGCGAGCTTCAGGCCCTCGTGGCGGAGAGGCCTTATACCAGGTTCTACAAGAATAGGGTAGTGCTTCACACACACCCAAAGTTTCTTCCGAAGGTGGTGTCTTCGTTTCACTTCAATCAGGAGGTGGTCCTCCCTACCTTCTTTCCCAGATCGCACGCTGGTCACGCTGAGGCTGTCCTCCACATCCTAGACTGTAGGAGGGCCTTATCTTTCTACATTTAACGTACTCAAGACCATCGGAAAGCATCTCAGCTTTTCGTTTCCTATGACCCCAGCAAGCTGGGACAGGCGGTAACCAAGCGTACGCTGTCCACATGGCGGACTGTACTGTTTGGGCTTATGAGGAAGCACAGCTTCCCTTGGAAGGCCATTTTAGGCTCACAAGGTCAGGACCATGGCAACTTCTGTCGCTCATCTGCGTTCTGTTCCTCTGGCAAACATTTGCCGGGCCGCCACCTGGTCTTCGGTTTATACCTTTGCAGCTCACTACTGTCTGTATAGGGATTCCCGACAGGGTAGTGCCTTCGGCCAGGCTGTACTCCGTAACCTTTTTGAGGTCTATGCATCTCCTGCCCTCCGACCTTTCTGTGTTCAGGCTACCAGAGTGCTAATTCCTTGTCGGTTGTGTTTTTTTTGTTTAGTTGGTTTTTTTTTTTACTTTCTCCTCTTTAGCTGCTCGTGGCTCTCGAAGAGGGAGCCTTTTTTGGCTATGGGTTCATGGTAGCCTGTAGTTGGGGAGTCCCATATGTGAGGACTGACTTCCTGCTTGTTCCCGGAGAAAGCGTAGTTACTTACCTATAACAGGTATTTTCAGAAGACAGCAGGAATCAGTCCTCACAGCCCTCCCTCCTCCCCTTGGAGTTACAGTCCTCTTATATTCAGTGGGTTGTTTTTTTGGGGTTTTTTTTGCCGTCTTTTGCTCAGTCAAATGACAAAGCTAGATGACTTTTTTGGGTGGGAAGCAGATCATGCATGCGTGGTGGGCAACTCCCAAAGGCTTTCTTTGAAAGCTGGGGATTTGCTCTGCGCGGGCTCCGTTGGCGCCGACATAACCCATATATGAGGACTGATTCCTGCTGTCCCTGGAAAACACCTGTTACAGGTGAGTAACTACGCTTTACCACCACTTAATCCAAGTCAGTTTCTCCCATTAAAGCCTCAACATCTGGGACCGTATTTCTCATGCTACGAGCATTTATAAACACTGCCTTCCAGATGTTACCCCTTTTACCCATTTCTATAAAGGTATTTAATGTTTCACTTACCTGGGAGCTTTTACTTACCTGGGGGCTTTCTTCATCCATTCCCAACGTAACTAGTTTAAAGCCCTCTTTAGTAGGTTAGCCAGTCTGCTACTGAAGACACGTTGACCCTTCTTGGACAGATGGATGCCATCTCTGTTCTGCAACCCTTGGAACAGCATCCCATGGTCCAGGAAACCAAAACGCTCTCGGACACCATCCACTCGGCCATGCATTCATCTCCAGGATGCAAGCTTCTCTGCCTTGGATTTACCCTTAACGGGGAGAATTGAAGAGATCGCCACTTGCGCCCCTATCTGCTTCACTCTCTGTCCCAGAGCCATGAAGTCACTTTTGATACACTCTGAGGAATATCTGGCAGTATCATTTGTGCTGATATGGATGACCAACATTGGGTAATAGTTAGTGGGCTTGATGAGTCTCAGCAAACTCTCTGTAACTTCTCGGATTTTGGTACCTGGCAGACAGCATGTCTCTCTGGACATCAAGTCTGGTCGGCAGGTGGAAGCCTCAGTACCCCTCAGAAGAGCATCACTATCTACCACTACCCTTCGTTTCCTTGTGGTCACTGATTCTATAACTTTGGAGTGCTTGAGCTCTGCTTATTCTTTTTCCAGAGATGCTTTCACCACCTCATCTTCCAGGGCTGCATAATGGTTCTTTAATTCAAGGGCTGGAGGAGTTGGATTGGTAATTCTGCAGCCCTGGTGACTTGTGTCCAACCTTCATCATTCTGTAGGCTCACATCTTCTCCTCTGCTGGAGAGCTTGGATGTTACAAGAAGCATCTCACCAATGTACTTCTCACTGTCTTGAATGCTCCTCAGCCTTGCCACCTCTTCTGAGTTCCTCCACTTGTTTCCTAAGAGTTTTAGTATGCAGGCATCCTGCACATGGAACTGGTCCTTCAACTGGCATTGGGATCTCTGTCTGGACAGAGGCAGAAGCTGTAATGGTTGCAATATCTTTGGCGATACAATTTTTCTCAGCCATTATTCAGTTGGTGGAGCTTAGGAGCCTGTTGAAACAAAAGAGAGAGACCTACCAAAATATGAGCCTGTTTCCCAGCTGTCCATTCAGGAAAACAGCAGTTAAGCTCTTTTATGTGTGCTGATTCCAAGTCCTTGTGTGTAGCTAATGGGGGGGAGGTGCCCTATAAAAGAAGACAGCTCACATGGGGTGGGTGGGAGTTGGGGGTAGGGAGGGAACTAACACCTAATGAGGTGTCAGTAGCTTCAAAGAGCTGAGAAAGATACTAAAAGCAATGTTTTAAACCTTCACCATTGAAGAAGACTATATTTCCCCTTTTGAACTAAAGCACCAAAAAGAATATAAACTTTGTTTTAAAAATGTACCAAAACTCTTTAAGAGCTCTTTGGCAGAGAGCTAAGAATTTAAAAGTTAGTAATTTTAATAACGACACACTCTTACCTTGGCTTGAAATGCAGAGCCCCTGTTAGGAATGCCTCAACAGTGCAAGGCTTTGAAAACCATTTTGCAGCGGGAATGCTCTCCATCGTCCAGTTGGAAAGCTTTTGGAAGCAATCCACTGTGCCTGCGCATCTGCCTTCCCTCCTTCCCAAGTCCTCTCCTCAGTTCTTCGTTTTCCATGGAGCCAGTGGGAGGGTTTCTTCTGTCGCTGCCAAAAAAGTCAATTTTTTGGTTTAAATCTGTGCTCTGCCTTTCCATTGACGCTGGGCCCTTCTCTGATACTGACCCCGATATTTCTTTTCTTTTCAAAATAATATAATTTTTTCAGTTTTCAGGGTTTTCTTTCCAGTTTTTGGTGGTTCTACCACCAAATTAGGCCTTGGCCTACTCTTTTCCGTCACAATGGAAAAGCACATCAGTGGCTTCAAAACATGTACCAAGTGTTCTGGTACAATATCAGTCACTGATAAACATGACTGGTGTTTAAAATGTTTGGGCCCCTACCATTTATCGACTGATTGTCCTTTGTGCCAACCTGATGTAATTTTGAATGTAATTAGTTATAGGGCGCGGCATTAATTGCCACCAGTTCCACCTGTTTTCATGTTAAGAGTTAAATTTTTAAAATGTTCTACAATTGTTCCCTGTAAACCATCTCTGATCTCTGGAAGAGGCGGTATAAAAAAATGTATAAATACATAAATAAATAAATAAAACAAATGACAAAACGAGCCCTAAAGAACAGGGCCAGACAGTATGGTTCTCTGGTTGTCCCAGACTCTCTCTTTCTGTAGCTTCTCTATTGTCGAGGATATCTTCCTCCTCTCTTGGTTCTCAGGTCTCTTCAAAGTCCAAAGATAAGACTACGTCTAAGTCATTGGCATCGAAAACTGATACCTATCCTCGAGGTAAATCCCTTCATTGTCTTGGAGATTCACTGAAAGGTGCATCCAATGCAGACTAGCCTGCCAAACTGCCCCGGTGGGAGGACCAGCCCTTCAAAACATCACAGGGGCTCCATGACGCTCCAGAGGCCTCGAACTCCGCAGAGCTACTGGTTCCATGCTCTGGGATGGTAGCTCAAATCCCCGTTGGTGAATCCACCCGAGCCTCAGCCTAATACCTCAACCAGCACACCCTTGCTATCGAGAGGAGCTTGGCAGCACTCCTGGCAGCTACTGTACCGACTATATCAACAGCTCCAGTGGCACAGGGCTCATCATCCAGCCTAAGGTCAATACCTCCGGAGCCAATGCCAGCCCTCAAACCGGTATCGAGGGTTTTTCTCCCTTCAATGCCTTCTTTGGAATCAACAGACATTGGTGGTATCCAACAGGCTACCAGTGCTGCACTGACTGAACATCAGCGAGGGGCCATCAATACTTTGACTTTCTGTCGAAATCAGACTCTGCCTCCTCAGATTCTGATTATGCATCGGAGGACTCCAGGGGAACCCAGGACCTCCCTTCCGATCACTCCCCTCTTCATGAGAGGCGTCGGTCTCTGCCAGAGGACATGTCTTTTCAAGGCTTCATCCAAGACATGGCAGCGGGCCTGCAGATTACTATGACTTCCGAGACTGAATCAAGGGCAGAGGAATTGGAAATTCTCCAATACCCCTCTGCCCAAAGAAGCTGCCACATTACCGGTGCATTGGATCCTCCAGGATCTCATACTACATATATGGGAGGCCCTGCTAACTGTTCCACCTGTTAGCAAATGATTCAGTACCATGTACTGAGTTCCACCATGCCCTGGCTTTCAAAAGCCTCAACTACCACTTCATTCCATGGTAGTGGAATCAGCGATGCATCACATTAAGAGTTCTAAGAATCATTCTTCCATGCTTCCCGGCAAGGATTCCAGAATTTTCAATATCTTTGGGCGTCGTTGCTTTCAGGCATGCATGCTCACTTCTAGGATTACTTCTTACATGCTCTATATAGGCATGTATCTCAAGGATATCTCCAGGGTTCTAGAGAACCTTGCTCCTATCCTTTCTGATGACAAATGTGATGTATTCCAGGCCTTAATCAGGCAAAATCAAAATACATCCAAGTTTCTTACCAGAGCATATTTTGATGCTTTTGAATCATCCAGCAGAGCTTCAACAATCTGCATCGGGGCTTGCAGAATGGCCTGGCTCCAGGCATCTGACCTTGAACAGTGGGTTCAAGATAAATTAGCCAATATCCCCTGCTCTGGGAAGAACCTCTTTGGAAAGGGTTGGAGAGAGAAGGCCAGAGAGATTGAGACAAATGATCTCCCCCTCATACGATTCTCCAGAAATACTTCAGACCCATCTAGTTGAAAGACTAATCCAAAGAAGTCTTTCCCAAAAAGAAGAGATGATCTCCTCCTCATCCAATTGCAGCTGCTTACCAACCTGAGCAGCAGCAGAGACAACAGGGCCCTCGCCAGCCCAAAAAGCCTAAGACGCCTAAACCACAACCAGCTGCACAGCCACAGCCAGCACCTGGTTTTTGACTCCTTCCTAGAGAGCATAGCTACTCTGCCTCTGCAGGGTCCCCAACCCTTTCACATAGCAGGCAGACTCTATTCCTATATCCACAGGTGACAACCGCATCACATCAGAGCAAGGATTCTCAACATTGTCCAAAGGGGCTATCTGCTTCACTTTGAAAGCTTACCCCCCCCCCCCCCCACCACCTCAACAAGGGATTATCCTACAAAACCCTTGCAGGCCAATCTCCTATCAGTAGAGGTGGCCACCCTGTTAGCTCAGGAGGCTGTTCTCCCCCACATCCAAGATGGTATGGGTTTCTACTCTCCTTACTTCCTTATTCCAAAGAAGACGGGAGGTTTCAGGCCCCTTCCTAGATCTAAGGGATTCAAAATGATATCCCTGGGTGTATACTTCTTCCATACCTTCAAAGAAGCAATTGGCTGTGTTCTCTAGATCTAAAGGAGGCATACACACACTTGCTGATCCATCCTCAACTCAGTGTCTACGTTTTCAGTTCCAACAAACTCACTACCAATATCGGGTGCGCCCCTTCGGATTAGCCTCAGCACCCCATGTGTTCACAAAATTAATGGGATCTTTGTCTTTCTCTACTTAAACGATTGGTAATCAGGGGAGAGACTCTATCATTGTGCTCTAAAATCTGGGATTAGTCTTAAACTTTCCCAAATCGCCCCTAGTGCCATCCCAGAGGCTCGACTTCATTGGGGCACTTCTAGATACTTGTCAGGTCCAAGCTTTTCCTTCCATAGGACTACTCTGCCACTCTTAACAAGCTGGCCAACACTATAAGGAATCATAGTGCCATGACAGCTCAAGAGATGCTGCTGCTTCTTGGTCACATGACCTCTAAAGTCCATGTTATCTCCTATGCAATAGCTGCTTTCTTCTCAATGGACCCAACAGACCAGGCGTGTCTCAGACAAGATTTGCATCACCCCTCCTGTTGTTGTAGTAAAACAACTATCAGTGGTCTTTTCCTGAGCGAGTGTAACCTACAAATTCACTTATGAAAAACGCTCAATTTCTTATCAGTATAGAACCAAAAGATATTTTTATAAACGACTCCCTCTACTGATCCCTGATCAGAGAGCGAGAAGAAGTTAAAGAAGTGAAACACTTGATATCCATTAAGTATTGAAGAAATAGTATGGCTTTGTAGTCTACATAATTGAGTTTGGATTTGAGTGATACTCTGTTTCATATGCTCTCATAAGTGAAGTTTCCAGTCTTGGCTATAAGTAGGAGGTCATTGATGCGACTAGACACTATTGTTGGGCATACCAGAAGTCCAAAAAATGTTGTCAAAGTCTGAGACCTCTGATAACAATGAAAATAATTGAATGAGTAACCAGAAAAGATAGTGTTAGTTGTAGAGGGAGTAGTTTATAAAAATCTCTTTTGGTTCTATACTGATAAGAAATTGAGTGTTTTACATAAGTGAATTTGTAGGTCAACTCCTTTCTCTGTTGGTGCTCCCCTCAAAACCTACTCAGAGGGTCACCTTTTCAGATGCCTCCACCTCAATGCACCCTGACAACAGATGTTTCCAAACTAGGGTGGGGAGCACATCTAAACAGTCTCACTACACAGGGGCAGTGGGCACAATAGGAATCTCTGTTGCAAATCAACCTGGAACTTCATGCTCTCATGAATGCCCTTCAGGCTTTTCAACCCCAACTTTCGGGCAAACTGGTCTTAGTCTGAACAGACAGCTGGATGGCCATGTTCTATGTAAACAAGTAGGGGGGAACGGGATCTTAGTCTCCCTTGGTCTCTAGTTCTCCATTGCACACCGCATCCATCTCAGGGCAGTGCATCTCCCAGGCAAACTCCACTCTCCTTGCGGACAGCTGTGTCCTGCATCCACATGAGTGGACTTTGAATCGGGAAACAGCATCTTGGATCTTCCACATGTGGGAGACCCCCAGGATAGATCTGTTCGCCAACCGGGTGAATGCACAACTTCTGCTGTTTTACTCAAGGCTTCCCTTCCAGCACAGCCAGGCAGCAGATACCTTCCTTCTCCATTGGGGAAAGGGACTACTTTATGCATTCACGCCCACCTCCTTAATACCCAAGAACTTGTTCAAGCTGCAGGCCGATCGCAGCTCCATATTTCTGATAGCCCCTTACTAGCTCTGTCAGCCATGGTTTCCTCTGCTGCTTCGCCTAGCACAGATTTCCAGCTCTCAGTCTGGGACATGCACTCAACCTCCTCTCACAGGATCATGGGACTCTTCTCCATCCCAATCCAAAAGCCATTCTCTCACACCCGTGGCTGCTGAAAGCATAATCTTTGCTGACCTTGACCTTCTTCAACAGTCAAGAACATCCTACATGCATCACGCAAGCCATCTACTAGAGGTTCCTATGCCTTTAAATGTCGAAGGTTCACCCTCTGGTGTACCCAGAAAACATATTGACCCCTCTGCCTGTCTGTGGAATTTCTTTCTCCACTTGTCCTCAGTAGGCCTCAAGACTAACTCTGTTAGAGTTTTAGTGCCATCTCACTCTGTCACAGGCTGGTAGACAAGCATCCTATTTCTTCACACCCCTTGGTGCAACAATTCTCCAGGAACAAGCAGGAAGTCAGACCTCACTTATGGGTGATGGCACCGACGGAGCATATGCGGAGCAATTCCCCAGCTTTCAAAGAAAGCCTTTGGGATTGCTGCCACGCATGAGTGGTCCTCTTCCCGCCCAAAAGTGCCATCTTGCTCAGTCTCCCTTTTTCCGCGGAGCCCTTCGGACGCACGTCCTTGTCCCTCGGAAAACGTTTTCTTGACTTTGGCCTTTTTGGCCTTTTTTCCGGTAGCACCAGTCCTCTCTCATCCTCCCCTTCGCCCCTGCTCCGTCTGTGGGCTAGGGGACATCTTTTTGACTCTTTTTTAAAATTTTTCTTTCGGGCCCTTTTCGGGCCCTTTTTCCCCGACCGCTGGCCTTGAGGGTTTTCGACCTCGCAGGGGCCCATTTTGCTCCCATGGCCACTGGTTTTAAGAAGTGTGACGGATTCTCCAAAAATATGTCGCTCACGGGCACACAGGACTGCTCTCTATGGTGTCTGGGGGCTTACCACAACCCGGTGCTCTGCTCGCTTTGTAAGAAAATGTCCGCTAAGGCCTTGCTAAGCTATAAGCAGAAGTCCAATGACATTTTCCACAAGGCAGCCCCGGCTTCTCCGGTGGCACCTCGCCCTACCGATCCATCGCTGGCAGGGTCCCCCGCAGTAACCCCGCGCCCCAGGCGTCACTCTGATCAGGGTTTGCCCGAGGTGGAACTGTGAAAGAAGACGACCACCTCAAAGTCGCTGTTGGGGGCTCTGGATAAGTGCGAGCGGCCTCTTATGGATATGGAGGCCTTCGGTGATGGCGCCCGGTCTCCTGAGGGTCGTCCCTGTGATGACCCCCTCTCCTTCTCCACGCCAGACCCAGTAACCCCGGCGTCGGCATCGCAGGGACCCACTCCCAAGTGGGAGTCCTGTATGCTGGCACTGGAGCGCAGCGTTTTCTGCCTTCCTCACTGCCCAGCAGGTGCTTTTTCCCAGGAAGGCTAGCTCATGCCCTGAGACCAAGGATCACTCAACTGGGGTCCCAAAAACTGCCTTGGAAATCCCTGAGAGCCGTGGGCCTTGTGAGAGTCCTCGGCACCAGTATTGCTCGCCGTCCTGTTCCTCGGTGGTGAGGTCTTTCAGAGCCAGTGCCTCTGGCTCCAAGCGGGTCTCGGCCACACGGCGCAGGGACCAGCCTGACTCCAAGTCCTTCTCGGAACTCTTGGGCTGGGAATCGGATGGGGACACATCCCCGGAGACCCGCAGCCATAGGGATCTCCCCTTGGACCCATCCCAGCCTGCCACGCAGAGGCGGACACCTTTTTCCTGGCATTTGTGCGGGATATGGCTCAGGCCTTCAATCCTCCAAAGCAGACCGAGGAGGAGCTGAGGATGGAGGAACTTGACATCTTGCAGTACGAGTCTCCGCTCAGGGAGTCTCTTACGGTTTCGGTACCATCCATCCTATCCAGGCTGCTTCTCTGCATGTGGGAAATATCTGCCTTGGTCCCTATTGTCAGTAGAAGACTTGATGCCATGTATAAGGTCCAGCATGGCCCGGGGTTTCGGAAGACCCACAACTTTCTCACACCTCCATGGTAGTCGAATCTGGGATGTGGAAACAGAAGAGCCCGAAGTTGCACTTTTCGGTCCTGCCTGGTAGGGAATCCTGTGTCTTCGACGCCCTTGAGCGCAAGGCTTACCAGGGATCCATGCTGGCATGCTGCATCCAGGCGTACCAATTGTATATGGGCATGCTTCTTCGCAACCTCACCAAGCAGCTCGGCGGATTTTCCGTGGGCCTGAGTGGGGAGCACCTTCTCAGGTTCCAGATCCTCCTGAGGTCAGTTGCAGACTGCTCAAAATACCTTTTCCACGCCACGTATGACAGGTTCGAGTCTTCTGCCTGTATAGCGGGGGCGGGCATTGGAGCCCGACGCCAGACATGGCTCCAGGAGAAGCTCCTGTATGTCCCCTGCCTCGGTGAACTGCTGTTCGGCAAGCCCATGGAGGATAAGGCAGCTGAGATAGAGACTGAGTTTGTAACTCGCACCCGTCTCGCGAAATCACCTAACTTCCACGGAAGAAGCAGCATACCAAAAAGCCTTTCTTCTAGAGGAAGGGGCTCCCCTATTTGGGGATACCCACCTACCCCTGCGCCGACGACCAGCGCTCAGGGCAAAGGAGGTGCTCAGGTTCACCGGAAATCCAGGGGGCCCAAGACCCAGACACCAGTGCCACCCCAGCCAGCCCCAGGATTTTGATGCCAAAAGCATAATCCTTGCCCCCTGGGGATGCTTCTGCCCATGGGAGGGCACCTGTCTTTTTTTCACCCCCGAATGGGCGGCCATTACATTGGACACCTGGTTCTTTCAGGTGATCTGGGATGGGTATCGTCTTCGTCTAGCTCTAGACAGACTCCCTCCTCCCTTTTCTTTGGCGGAGCCTACCCAGCTTCCCTTGCACCAGGCTTGCTCGCAGTAAGAGCTGAACAATCTCCTTGGTCAACAGGCGGCTGAAACTGTTCCGTCACACCTCTGAGGTCAGGGATTTTATTCCCGGTACTTTCTCGTTCCGAAGAGGACGGGGGGGACTGCACCCCATCCTCAACCTCAGTAACCTGAACAAGTTTCTGGTGCGGGAGAAGTTCAAAATGCTATCCCTTGGCATCCTGCTTTCCTACCTCCGGCAGGGCGATTGGCTATGCTCCTTGGATCTCAGAGACGCTTACGCCCACATTCCTGTCCACCCCAAGCACAGGAAGTACCTGCGTTTCAGGATGCAGGGAGAACACTTCCAATACAGAGTGCTCCCCTTTGGGTTCGCGTCTGCTCCACGAGTGTTCATCAAGCGCCTGTCAGCGGCTGCGGCCCACCTTCGGCTGCAGGGCATACCCGTCTACCTGGATGATTGGCTCGTCTCGGGCACCTTGGCAGATGTGGCTCATCTCTCGGTGTCACGCACAGTTGTCATCCTTGATCGCCTTGGTTTCCTGATCAACTACTCCAAATCCCACCTCACACTGGTGCGGACCCTGGAGTTCATTGGCGCTCTTCTCGACACAGAAAACGTGACCGCCTTTCTCCCTCAAGCGCACGTGGATTGGCTCCGCGCTCTAGCTGCCGAGGTCCAAGGCTGGCCCAGAGTCTCGACACGAGCCATGCTGCGCCTCCTGGGGCACATGTCCTTGACTGTACATGTTCTCCATGCTCGCATGCACATGCGAGCGGTCCAGTGGTGCCTCAGGGCACAATGGGCCCAGGCCTCAGGCCACCTCCGGGACCCCGTCTGGGTGTCTCGCAGCCTAGTCAAGTGTCTGGCCTGGTGGCAGGAACCCCAGAGCCTCCTTCGGGGCATGCCCTTCCAGACTCGTCCGCACGAAGTCATCTTGACGGTAGACGCCTCGCTGTTGGACTGGGGAACCCATTGCCAACTGAAGGGCAGGTCGGTGCTCGTGCAGACCGAAAACAGAGTAGTGATGTTCTACATAAACAAGGAGGGGGTGCGGGCTCCCACTTTGTCAGGAGGCTGTCCTCCTTTGTAGTATGCCAGGGCATGACCCTAAGAGCTGTCTACCTCCCAGGTCAAGACAGTGTCCTTGTGGACAGGCTCAGCAGGCTTCTCCACCCGCATGAGTGACGCCCGAGTCCGGAGGTGGTTCTCCATTTGTTCTGCCGCTGTGGGACTCCATCCATGGACCTGTTCGCCAGCCCGGTGAACGCACAGCTCCCCCGCATCTCTGTGGGCTGACACCACACCTGAGCAGGGTGGCCCTGGATGCATTCCTCCTGAACTGGACCTCTGGGCTTCTGTATGCATTTCCTCCCACTTCTCTTCTGGTGAGGACCCTCCACAAGATCCAGCGCGACCGAGCCTCGGTGATTCTCATGGCTCCTTCATGGCCTTGACAACCTTGGTTCCCGCTTCTACTCCTGCTCTCGTCTGAGCCTCCAGTTCCCCTGGGCAGTGCCCCCAGTCTGCTGACGCAGGAGGACAGACGGGTGCTTCACCCGAATTTTGTCTTGCTACTCCTAACAGCCTGGCGGCTGAACGGGTCTCTTTAGTCTCACTGTACCATCCAGTGGGAATCGAGAACATCCTCCTTGCGTCAACGAAGGACTTGGAGGCGGGCCTACGCCCTGAAGTAGCGGCAGTTTTCGATCTGGTTCTCCGAGCTCCAGATTGACCTGTTCTCCTGCTCCACCCGTTGGGTTCTCCAGTACCACCTTCATCTTTTGCAGGTGGGACTGAAATCCAACTCGGTCAGGGTTCATCTGAGTGCCATCTTGGCCAACCACTTGCCCATCAAGGGCAAACCCCTCTCGGAACAGCCTCTGGTCTCCTGCTTCATGCGGGGCCTTCTGCTTTCCAAACTCCCCATCCGGCCTCTCCTGGTGGAATGGGACCTGAACATACAGTGCTCATGCAGCTGACGCGGCCACATTTTGCACCGATGGTGACATGCTTGCTGCGGCTCATCTCCTGGAAGATGATTTTCTGGTGGCACTGAGCTCTGCGCGGTGAGTCAGCGAACGTCAAGCCCTCATAGCCGAGGCCCCCTACACCAGGTTTTACAGGAACAGGGTGGTCCTTTGGACCCACCCCAAGTTCCTACCAAAGGTTGTCTCGGATTTCCACTTCAAGCAGGAGGTGGTCTTGCCGACTTTCTTCCAGAGACCTCGTGCCGACCGGGCATCGGAGGGCCTATATACGCTCGACTGCAAGAGGGCGCTCGCCTTCTACCTGCAGCATACCCAAAGTCATCCGACCGGCTTTTCATCGCCTACGATCCCAACTGCCTGGGGCTGGCAGCAATGTTCCCTCTAATTTTCTGTAGGCTGTGTGTGCATAAAATATCAGCTGTGCAGCTTTTGAAGGAAGGTTAAATTTTTGTGCGCCACATAACGACACTCAGAGTTATATACTTTAAAATTTGACTACACATCAGAATACAGTATGTACACCACATTGATTGCAGTAGAAAATATTGTAGAACTTGTGAAAACCATAAATACATAACTTTTAAATTTTAAGACGTCTGTGTTTTCTATCAGAATCAGAACCGTAATTTTTGTGCATTCTGTTGTAAAGTATGTGCGCTCGCTCGGTGAGGTGTGTGTGCGCGCACACGCGCACAGCTTAGAGCAGGGGTCTCAAACACGCGGCCCGCGGGCTGCATGCGGCCCGCGAGAGACCTTTGTGCGGCCCGCGATACACAACCCGGCTTCTGCGCGCATGTCCCGAGGCCCCCGATCCCTTCCTGCTTGCCTGTCAGTTCTTCTCTGCTTCGGCTTTCAGAGCCGCGAAGGGAGAGCTGCTCCCTCGCGACTCTGTTAAGCTCGCCGGGGCAGATGGGAAATTTCCCATAAGCCCCAGCGGGCTTAACAGAGTCACGAGGGAGAAGCTCTCCCTTCGCGGCTCTGAAAGCCGAAGCAGAGAAGAACTGACAGGCAAGGGGGGGCAAGGGGCGGGACATGCGGTATTGCTGCTACCGCCGCGGCAGCGGCAGGAGCAGCAGCTAGCTGTTTTCTAAAGTTTGTTTCCCCGGGGGGGGGGGAGGGGGAGCAGGATTGATTTGGGCTGCTGCTGGGGGGGGGGAGCAGGATTGATGTGGGCTGCTGCTGGGGGGGGGGGAGCAGGATTGATGTGGGCTGCTGCTGGGGGGGGGAGCAGGATTGATGTGGGCTGCTGCTGGGGGGGGGGAGCAGGATTGATGTGGGCTGCTGCGGGGGGGGGGAGCAGGATTGAGGGGGGCTGCTGCTGGGGGGGGGAGCAGGATTGAGGTGGCGTGCTGGTGGGGGGGGGATCAGGATTGATGTGGGCTGCTGCTGGGGGGGGAGCAGGATAGATGAGGGCTGCTGGGGGGGGGAGCAGGATTGATGTTGGCAGATGGGGGGAGCAGGATTGAAGTGGGCTGCTGGGGGTGTAGGACTGGAAATGGGGTGATAGTACTGGTAATGGACAGATGGGGGTTAGGACTGGAGGTGGTCAGATTGGGGGGCTAAGAATGAAGATGGGGCGATGGAAGGGTTAGGCCTGGAAGTGGGCTGTTGGGGGGCTTAGGACCGATAATGGGCTATGGGGGGGGGGTGGGGCTAGAACTGGTAATGGACTGGGGGGGGGTGCTATGACTGGAAATGGGCTGAGTAGAAGGGGGAGCTTGAACTGCAAATAGCTGATGGGGACAGGGTCTTGGAATGGTAATGGGCTGAGTGGAAGGGGGCTTGGAATGGAAATGGGCTGATGGGGAGGGGGGCTTGGAAAGGAAATGGGCTGTGAGGGGAGGGAGCTAGGACTGGAAATGGGCTGATGATGCGGGGACTAGAAGGGAGCGGATGCTGGGTGGGGCAGGAGCTAGAAGGGAGTTGATGTTGGGGGACGATTAGAATGGGATGGGGCTGGGAGAGTGAAATGGAGAGGGGAAATATATTTTGTGTGGGAGGGAAGAAAAATCTACAATTGGCCGGGTATTGGGAGAGTAAGTGGGGATTGAGGATGGAGGGGTAAAATTTGAGTGGATGAAATAGGAATGAGGAAAGAGCAAAAGGAGAATGATTAGTATGTTAAAGCAGATGTAGAGAGAATGGAAAAAAACTGGGAAAGAAGAAAGGACAAATGGACAGCAGACGATGGAGAGTTAGCAGAAGACACAAAGCAACCAGAAGAAAGTGGCTGGAACAATTGCAACTGAAAAAAAATGCACAAAAGGTAGAAAAATATCTCTTTATTTTGAATTTATGAACTGAAATATGTCAGCTCTTGGAAATGTGCATCTTTAACGTCTGCACTTTATTTAATACAAGAGGAAATCAATGTATAGTTTTATTTCTACAGTGTTGTACATTCTAAGTTTGGCTTTTGGGGTTCCCAGTTTAATTGTCTTCCTCTTTCTAAATTGTGATTCCTTGTTTGGTGATGGTGTATGTTCTGCATGTGTAACTGAGCTGAGGTATTCTGTTTATGTAATTCCTATTTGACATTGCCACTTGTTCTCTTTCCCGAGTAGGTCATGTATTGTTATTCTCTGAAATGTGTTGATTTAATATTTGCAGTGTTGCCTTTTGATAGTTAGGGTATGGTGCTTTGTGAGTCCTGGTAGTGCTGTTAGGACATGGCAGGTTTGCTATGGGTTCTAAATGAGCAGTGTTTCTAGTAGTTCCTAATGTGCCTGGCGGTTGGCACTGGTTTATAGTAATGTAGAAATCTTTTAGTCTTTCTTTATCCATACACTCATTAAGAGGCATGTTTACTCAAAGTTAGTGTATGGTAACATTATGCAAATATTTATGCAAATGATCCCTTATGCAAATGATGCCCTTATGCAAATGAGGCCTGCGTCTTGTGCGGCCCCCGGGTTACTCTACAAGTCCTCATTTGGCCCTCAAAGCAATTTGAGTTTGAGACCCCTGGCTTAGAGGGAACAGTGGCTGGCAGTCATCAAGCACACCCTCTCCATCTGGGTGGTGGACTGCATCGCCTTCACTCAGGCAAAGGCAGGCATCCAGCTGGATCGTCAGGTCACTGCACACGGCGTCCATGCCAAGGCGGCATCAGTGGCATTACTGCGCTCAGTGCCTCTGTTGGACATCTGCCGGGCTGCGACCTGGTCTTCGCTTCACACCACTGCCTGGAGAGGGAGTCCTGCCAGGACAGCGCTTTCGGCCAGGTTGTACTCCGTAGTTTGTTTGGGGTATAAGCAACTCCTGCCCTCCGACGCTTCTTCTGCGGCTACAGAGAGCTTGCCCCGAAGGCCTGAGGACTCAGGCTTCCTTCTGACATCGGCTTCTGCTCACAGCCTCACGGAGGCGTTTTTGGCTTACAGGTTCAGTAGCCTGTAGCTGGGGAGTCCCATACGTGAGGACTGACTTCCTGCTTGTTCCTGGAGAAAGTTACTCACCTGTAAGAGGTGTTCTCCAGGAATAGCAGGAATCGGTCCTCACTACCCTCCCACCTCCCCCGAAGAGTTGCAATTTTTTTTTGTCCTTCCCTTGCCATCTGCTTAGTAGGGCTCTAGCTCTGGCACCTGACTGAGCAAGATGGCACCTTTGAGCAGGAAGAGGACCACGCATGCATGGCAGAAATTCCAAAGGCTTTCTTTGAAAGCTGGGGAATTGCTCCACGTGGGCTCAGTTGGTGCCGACGTCACCCATAAGTGAGGACTGATTCCTGCTGTCCCTGGAGAACACCTGTTATAGGTGATTAACTATGCTTTCATGCGTGGTCTCCTACTATCCAAGCCACCAATCAAACAGCCACCGGTGGCCTGGAATCTCAACATGGTCCTAACGCAACTTCTAAAGCCTCCTTTCAAGCCTTTAGCAACTGCTTCTTTAAAATTCCTCTCTTGGAAAGTAATCTTTTTGATCGTCCGCATCAGCGAACTGCAGGCTTTGGTGATGGATCCTTCATATATCCAGTTCCACCATGATAAGGTGGTTCTCCGTAGACATCCATACTTTCTACTCAGCCTTCTATTTCAACCAATCAGTCATGCTAGGTGTTCTTCCCCAGACCACACGCCTCTAGGGCTGAAGCAGCACTCCACACTTTGGATTACAAGCGCATCCTGGCTTTCTACTTGGATAGAACTAAGAATCACAGGGGATCCTCTCAATAATTCATTTTCTATGATCCAAGTCACCTTGGACTTTCAGTATTGAAGCGCACTCTATCCATCTGGATTGCGGACTGCATCTCTTTTGCCTATGCTCAAGTGTGACAATCCCTAGAGGGTCACGTCACTGCTCACAACATGAGAGCCATGGCAACCTCAGTTGCCAAACTTCATTCCATCTCCGTTGACAAAATCTGTTAAGCAGTTACCTGGTCCTCCATTCACACCTTTGCTGCACACTACTGCCTTGACAGGGACTCCTAAAAAAGTGCTGTCCTCGGCACCTTTTTGAAATCTAACTGCAACTCCTACTCTTCATCCTGGACTGTTTGTGGCACCAGACTCCCCTGTCGATGGTCTGTCAACTGCAGTGAAGCCCAATGGGGCTACTTTGTATCCACATCTTCTTGGCTCTCTATCCTTTAGCATCGGGGATACCACTGCGACCAACTCCAGTCTGGTACCTGGGAGCTAGTGATTCCCATATGTGAAGACTGCATTCCAGCTTGTTCCTGGAGATAGTGTATTTACTTGCCTGTAACAGATGATCTCTGGGAACAATAGGGATCAGTCTTTACAACTTGCTGTCCTCCCCTAAGAGTTGTAGGTTATTCCTTTTTTTCTCTTATCTCTCAGCTACAAACTCAACTGAGGAGAGTATGTGGGAAGGCAGATGCGCAGGCATAGTGGATTGCTCCCAAAAGGTTTCCAATTGGACCCTGGGGAGTGTTCCCACGTGGGCTCTATCTGTACTGATGATACCCATATGTGAAGACTGATTCCTGCTGTTCCCAGAGATCACCTGTTACAGGTGAGTAACAGCACTTTATCAATGGCTGCCACTCAGCCATGTATCCAAGAATCCAACCTTGCAATGAATTGTCAAGATTGGGCACTTGAGAATTTGAGTAGTTATGCAGCCTCTCCCCATGCGATCTCTCAATTTTCTTTCAATTTTCGGAACTACAGAGTTTAAAAAAAAAAAAAAAGGCCTTGGTACTGAACAAATATGGGGGGTGGACCATCAATGAATTGACTGTTGCCCAATGGAAGAGATTGTGGCAGTCAAGTATTTACATTTCCCTGTTGACATCTTTGACTGTCTCTTTTTTTTTTTCTTAGCCTATAGGCTGCTTTGGACATCAGTAAAAGTAGTAAAGTGGATATGGATATCTCATAGTATGTGTTGGTCCTGCAAGAGTGATCAGGGTTCCTTATCCAATGTATTTAATTATTGTGCTAATCTTCATGAGTTTTGGGAGTAAATTTGGCTTTGTATTTATATAATGATACTTTTCATACTGTCTCTTATTTGGAAATCTTTGGTGTTTGAGACAGAATTGGTGACAGAGAGCCTTTTTATTGGATTTGTCGTCATCAGTGGCTTTTAAGCTTCTTGTGACTAACTTTGTAACTGTCTTAGGATTCTTCCACATAATCTACACCATCAAAGGCCTTGCTGTAGTCAATAAAGCACATATGGACTACTTTCAGTATTTCTTGGCCTTTTCAGTTATTCAGTTTGTATCAGCAATAATGTATTTTGTTCCCCCCACCTTTCCAAAATCCCACTTGTACATCTGGCAGTTCTTTCCATGTATGGTTCCAAATTCCGTTACCATAGCTTGTGAGTGGGTCTGATTAGCCTTTGAAAGAACTGAGAATTGAATGAAAGTCTTCAGAACCTTCCAAGGCATTTCTAACAGGGTCTCTACATTTCAAAGCAAGGTACCAACGCTCCACCAACTGAACAATGACTGGGAAAAAATTGTATTGCCAAAGCTGTTGCCCCCATTACAGCTTCTGAATATCTCCAGACAGAGATCCCAATGCCAGCTGAAGGACCGGTTCTATGTGCAGGATGTCTACATGCTGAAGCTCTCAGGAAACAGGTGGAGGACCTCAGAGAAGAGATGACAAGGCTCAGGATCAATCAAGACAGTGAGAAGTACATTGATGAGATGCTAATTGAAACATCCAAGCTCTCCAGCAGAGGTGAAGATGGGAGCCTCCAGAAAGATGAAGGTTGGACATGAGTCACCAGGACCTGCAGAATCACCAATCCAACTTCTGGAGCCCTTGAATTAAAGAACCATTAAGCCCTGGAAGTGGAGGAGGTAGAGGCATCCCAGGAAAGGGAAGAACCAGAGCTTGAGCACCCCAAAGTTGCAAAATCAGTGACCACTAGGAAGTGAAGGGTAGTGGTGGTTGGTGGCTCTTTTCTGAGAGGTACTAAGGCATCCATCTGCTGACTAGATGTGATGTCCAGAGAGGTATACTGTCTGCCAGATGCCAAAATTCAAGATGTTATGGAGAGTTTGCTGAGACTCATCAAGCTCACTGACTATGACCCGATGTTGCTCATCCATGTTGGCACAAATGATACTGAGCGTATCAAAAGTGACTTCATGGCTCTGAGACAGGGTGAAGTAGATAGAGGCGCAGGTGGTGGTCTCTTCAATTCTCCTTGTTAAGGGTAAAGGCCAAGGCAGAGAAGCTTGCATCCTGGAGATAAATGTATGGCTGCGTGGATGGTGTGATTGAGAGGGTTTTGGTTTCCTGGAACATGGAATGATGATCCAAGGGTTGCAGAGCAGAGATGGCGTACATTTGTCTGAGAAGGGTCAACATGTCTTCAGTAGCAGACTGGGCTAACCTATTGAAGAGGGCTTTAAACTAGATTCGTTGGGAATGGGTGAAGAAAGCCCTCAGGTAAGTGAAACATTAAATACCTTTATAGAAAAAAGGTAAAAGGGGCAACATCTGGAAGGCAGTGTCTAATTTTTTTAACAGGTTTTTTATATACAGCTTTATTTCAATCAAAGCGGTTTACATTGAAACTTAAACTTGGTAATGTACATTAAACAGGGATATTGATAACTTGGATTTTTCTGAGGCAATGGAGGGTTAAGTGACTTGCCCAAGGCCACAAAGAGTGCTAGTGGGAACTGAACCCTGGTCTCTGGGTTCCCAATCCAGTGTTCTTAACCAACCATAAGGCGGCTACTCCACTCTATAAATGCCTGTAGTATGGGAAATAAGATCCCAGATGTTGAGGCTTTAATGGGAGAAGCTGACTTGAATTTAGTGGCAGTTACAGAGACATGGCTCACAGGCAATCATGATTTGGATATAACTATACCAGGCTATACTTTATTTAGAAAGGACAGGGTGGGGAGGAGGAGTGGCACTATATGTAAAAGAATATTATTAAAGCTATGGAAATACAGGACTGAAAAGGGAGAGAGGAGGCAGCGTGAGTTAAACTATAGAAAGAGGGAAGAGAAATTCATTTGCATTGGTGTGATTATACAGACCTCCATCACAGGGAGAAGACATGGACAGAGATTTAATAGAAGACATACACAGCATTGTCCGGAAAGAGGAAGTGCTACTGAGGGGATTTCATTATGCCAGATGTTGATTGGCGCATCCCTGCTGTGGTGTCCTCTAGAATCAAGGAGATCCTAGATTCTTTACAGGAAGAACTATTCAGGCAACTGGTAACCGATCCAACACATGAAGGGGCCATACTGGACTTGGTGCTTACCAATGGGGAAAGTATTTCTGATGTTATAGTGGGAGATCATCTTGCATCTAATGATGTGAATGATGTGTTGGTGTGGTTCAGTATTAGGACTAAGGCTGATAAAATCCATTCAAAAGTGAGGGTCTTAGACTTTAGGACAACTAACTTTGGCAAGATGGGCCAATACTTCAAGGAGTCATTAGTGGGATGGGAACATATAGAAAAACGGTGGGCAAAAATGAAAGGGGTTATTTTAAGCGTAGCCAACCTTTTTGTTAGAATGGTAAACAAAGGTAAAAGGAAAAGGAGGCCGCTATGGTTCTCAAAAGAGGTAGCTGAAAAGGAAGAAAAAGAGGGGGAGTCCTTCATGAAATGCAAGAGATCACAGAGAGAGGAAGACAGGCATCTGTATTTGGAAAAACTTGGAGAGGCTAGCAAAGTAGTCAAGAAAGCAGAGATACAAAAAGAAGAGGAAATATCTAATGCAAAAAAGATATGTTAGTGAGAGGAGGAAGGGCAAAAGTGGCATTGTCAGACTCAAGGGTGAAGAGGAGGAATATATAGAAACTGATGAGGATAAAGCAGAATTGCTTAGCAAATATTTCTGTTCTGTGTTCACAGATGAAGGGCCAGGAGCAGGATCTAGCTAAACCAAAAGTGGACAAAGCGATGGGACTAGATGGGATACATCCGAGAATATTGAGGGAACCTGGGGCGTTCTAGCAGCTCTACTGACTGACTTTTTCAATGCCTCTTTGGAGTCAGGAGTGGTGCCAGAAGACTGGAGAGAGGCTCATGTGGTCCCTTTACACAAAAGCGGCAGTAAGGATGTAGTTGAAAACTACAGGCTGGTTAGTTTAACCTTGGCGATGAGTAAATTATTGGAAACACTGCTGAAAGAGAAAATAGTGAGGTTTCTGGGGTTCAACGGATTACCGGATCTGAAGCAGCATGAATTCACCAGGGGTAGGTCTTGTTAGACATATCTGATTTCTTTGACTGGGTGACCAGAGGGAGCCCTAGATGTGGTGTATTTAGATTTCAATAAAGCATTTGACACTGTTCCGCACAGATGATTTATAAACAAACCGAGCACCCTAGGGATGGGACCCTAAAGTTACTGTTTGGGTTAGAAATTGATTGAGTGGGAGGCGACAGAGTACAGGTAAATGGCGTTCACTCTGAGGAGAAGGGAGGTTACCAGTGGTGTGCAGGGATCTGTCATGGTCTGATTCTTTTTAACATCTTTGTTAGTGATATAGCGGAAGGGCTTTCGGGTAAGGTTTGCCTCTTTGCAGATGATACCAAAATCTGCAACAGAGTGGAGACCCAGGAAGGAGTAGATAACACGAGGAGGGATCTAGCTAAGCTTGAAGAATGGTCTAGAATTTGGCAGCAGAGATATAATGCTAAAAATTGTATGGTCATGCATTTGGGCTGCAGCAGTCCAAGGGAGCAGTACAGGATAGGGGGTGACTTACTAATGTCCACAAAAGAACGGGATCTAGGTGTGATTGAAATCGTCAGACACACAGTAGCTAAACAGGTAGAAAAGGTGATGGCGAAAGCTAGAAGAATGCTTGGGTGCATAGGGAAGGGAATGGCCAGCAGAAGAAAGGAGGTGATAGTTCCTTTGTATAAGTCTTTGGTGCAATCTCATTTGGAGTATTGTGTGCAGTTCTGGAGACCGCACCATTAAAAGGATATAAACAGATTGTTGTCGCTGCAGAGGGTGGTTACTAAAATGTTTTGTGGTTTTCATTATAAAGCATATGAGGACAGACTTAAGGACCTTAATATGTATACTTTAGAGGAAAGGCGTGATAGAGGTGATATGATTGATACGTTTAAATACTTCTGTGGCATAAATGCACAGGAAGCGAGCCTCTTTGGATTGAAAGCAAGCTCTACTACGAGGGGACATAGGATGAGGATGAAAGGGGATACACTCGGGAGTAATATACGGAAATATTTCTTTACGGAAAGAGTGGTAGATGCGTGGAATAATCTCCCAGTGGAGGTGGTAGCGATGAGGACAGCATCTAAATTCAAAAAAGCATGCAATAAGCACAGAAAAAAAAGGGGACTTTTGTAGTGGTTGATGTGGAAGAGCAGACTAGGTAGTTCATGTGGTCTTTTTATGCCGTCATGTTAAGGTTTTTTTTTTCTTTTAATCTTGCTGGTGTGCTTTATAAGGAAATAGTGTGATAGCTTGGGTTCCCTTAGGCATTGGTTTTATTATTATTACTACTACTACTACTTATTTATAAAATGCTGTACACATTCACTTCAGAGAGTCTCTGCTCCAGGGTTTATAATCTGCTGAGACAGACGACAGAACAAATGTGACTAGGGAATTCTTTTTTTTGTTTTAAACTTTATTTTTACACAGTTTTATCATACCGAAATTATATAACACGAAATTGTGCAAAATTCTCTAGCATAGCAAATATAGGTCAGCTTTACCCCTATTTACCCCCCCCCCCAACCTTCACCTATCCCAAACCCATAACCCCCCCCCCAAGCCAAAGGCCATTAATACTATCTCTTATAACACTCCAGCTGTATATAAACCCACCCTCTCCATACAAAGACACATTTATTTCATTGTGACATACATGCCAATACTATTGCCCAGTAAAGGCAAACAATCTCCAATACTAAGAAACTAACATTTTCCATTTCTAATCCAAAATACCAAGCAAACCCACCCTTAAAAGAGGCGTAACCCTCCCTCAGGGCAGCCCACCCGTCCACTTTAGTGCCTTAATTATCTTGTAACCAGGTGATAAAGGGCACCCATGCACATTCATAAGAACATAAGATATGCCATACTGGGTCAGACCAAGGTCCATCAAGCCCAGTATTCTGTTTCCAACAGTGGCCAATCTAGGTCATATGTACCTAGCAGTTTCCCCAAGGGACACAGGTTCCACAATGCTTGTATTGGTTCAAGCATTGATATCCTGGGTCCCTTCTTAATAATGGTTTATGGACCTTTCCTCCAGGAACTTGTCCAAACCTTTTTTTAAACCCAGCTACACTAACAGCCTTTACTACATCCTCCGGTAACAAATTCCAGAGTTTGATTACACGTTGAGTGAAAAAATATTTTCTTTTATTAGTCTTAAATAGTTTACCCTGTAGCTTCATTGCATGTCCCCTAGTCTTTCTATATTCTGATAAGGTAAACAATCGATCTACGTTTACCCGTTCCACTCCGTTCATTAATTTATAGACTTCTATCATATCTCCCCTCAGCCGTCTCTTTTCCAGGTTAAAGAGCCCTATCCTTTTTAGTCTTTCTTCATAGGAGTATCCTTCCATCCCCTTTACCATTTTGGTGGCTCTTCTCTGAACCTTTTCTAAAATCGCTATATCCTTTTTAAGATACGGCGACCAGAATTGTACACAATATTCAAGGTGCGGTCTCACCATGGAACGATATAGAGGCATTATAATATCTTTTGTTTTATTTTCCATTCCTTTCCTTATCATACCTAGCATTCTATTTGCTCTCTTGGTCGCTATCAAACTTGGTAACCCTCTCATATGTAGTTAGCTTACATCAATGGTTTAGAGTCCATAGTCTTTGAAGCAGCAGCTGACTGCTAACACTTTGCAATGTTAAATTGGATAACTCTGATACAACACCCTGCTCAGCTCTCTATCCACCTCTTCAGGGAGCAGTTGAAGCAATAAATCATGTGGCGCCAATCGCGGGGTCACTGCCATAACTTCTTGACAGCCATTCTGTGACCTATTTCCACAAAACATTTTATCACAGGCCACTCCCACCAGATATGCAGAAACGTAGCCTCCTCACCATATCCTCTGCATCACTCTTTGCCAACACTTGGGTACCATTTGCACAAAACATCAGATGTACGGTGCCACAGATACAGCAACTTATATCCATTTTCCACAGTGTTAGCTGAAATGGACATGGTTGTCGTGCCTTTATGGGAAGCACCCAAACGCCCATAAATTTTTGACACCAAACCTTTACACCCTGTGCGGATCCTCAACAACTTTCTGAACATCCCCAAGCCAACCACATGCCTCATTTGCAGAAACACACAGAAATCAGATTTGCCCAACCTGGACTTTTCTTGTAAAGTTGTAAAAAAGGAAAATACCCTTGCCTCAAAGAGCTGACCCACTTCATTAACATCTTCCCTTTCCACTCCTTAACCCTCAACCAACCACCCAGTTCTCTAACACCCAGTAACGCCAACAATGACATCTATGGGATGGACCCCTTCACCCCCCAATAACCTTTTCCTTTCACCCTCCCCCCCCAACAGTTTTTATGGTATGCATCACATAGAGAAAATAATGAATTAACACTACTCCATTGATTACCCCATTCCATACTAACTCCTCTGAAAGATTATTACCCACTGAGGCCTGCTCTGTCCTAACCCATTGTTTAGAGGCCTTTCTCCTCCATTCAAGAACCGCATGCAAATGGGTCACTTTGTAGTACCTACCAAAATTGGAACTCCAAGCACCCCCCTCCATTTTACCCCTATGCAATGTGCTAAGCCCCACCCGTGGTGGCTTCCTTTTCCAAATGAATCTCCCTACCTATCCTACTTTCTCAGCTCGTCCTTTAGACCTGCAAGTGGTAAAATCTGACACATACAAAGAAATCTTGGTGTTGCTATCATTTTCACACAAGCGATCTGCCCCAGTAAAGAAATCAAAAGTTCTCTAGGAACAAGCAGGAAGTCAGTCCTCACTTATGGTGACGTCGGCACTGACGGAGCCCACGCAGAGCAATTCCCCAGCTTTCAAAGAAAAGTTTTGGGATTGCTACCACGCATGCATGGTCCTCTTCCCGCCCAAGGGTGCCATCTTGCTCAGTCTCCCTTTTCCCGCGGAGCCCTTCGGATGCACGTCCTCGTTCCTCGGAAAAAGTTTTATTTTCCTCGCCTTAACAGGCTTTCTTTTCTTTTTTCCGGTTGCAACAGTCCTCTACCCGTCCTCCCCTTGCTCTCTTTTGGAGCGTACGGGGATACCTTTTCTAAAAATGTTTTTCTCCCATGCTTCGCTTCCTTTTTTTTCCCCAACTGCTGGCCGCATGAGTCTTCGACCTCGCAGGGGCCGTTTTGCCACCATGGTCACTGGGTTTAAAAAATGCGATAGATGCTCTAGGAACATGTCGCTTATGGACACTTCTTCGGGGGCGAGATCGTCCAGGGCCTCCGGCTCCAGGCTGCCAGCCATCGGACAGGGCAATCTGCCCAGCTCGGATCCCTCGATTGACTTCTCGGAGTGGGAATCCGATGGGGACGCATCTCCAGAGACCCGCACCCACCGTGATCTTCCATTGGACCCCTCACCGCCTGGTCTCCAGCAGCGTTCACCACCCGAGAACAACACCTTTTTGGTGTTTGTTCGGGACATGGTTCGGGCCCTCAACCTAGTCACCCAGGCCGAGGAGGACCCTCGTGCTGAAGAACTCAATATTCTTAAGTACAAGGCCACGCCCAGGGAATCCCTCACTGTCCCAGTGCCGCCAATCCTCTCCTGGCTATTGCTTCCCATGTGGGAGGCCCCAGCCTCGGTTCCCATTGTGAGTAAGTGCCTTGACACAATGTAGAAGGTGCAGCGAGGGCCAGGCTTCCGGAAGACCCAACTTCCACACACCTTGATGGTGGAATTGACCATGAAGAAGCAGAAAAGCCCGAAGTCCCACTCATTGGTCTCGCCGGGCTGGGAATTGAGAGCTCTCGATGCCCTGGGCCACAAGGCCTATCATGGTTCCATGCTCTGTTGTCGCATCCAGGCATACCAACTAGATATTGGTATGTTCCTCTGCGACTTGGCAAAAGAACTAGGAGGTTTCTCCGTGGGCCTCGAGGGTGAGCCCCTCGACAGGTTCTGCACCCTGTTGAAATCAGTGGCTGATCGCTCCAAGTATATTTATCGGGCCTCCTATGATGGCTTCGAGACATCGGCTCGCCTGCCGCCAGGCTTGGCTCCAATCTTCGAATTTGGAGCAGTGGGTGCAGGAGAAGCTCCTGGACATACTCTGCCTTTGCGAACAACATTTTGGTAAACCGATGGTGCAGAATGCTGCGGAGATCGAGACCGAGTACATCATGAGAACCAGTCTCTTCCGTAAGACCTCCACTCTGCCTCGGAAGAAGCAGCCTGCCAAGAAGCCCTCCTTCCCCAGGAAAGGCCTCCAGTATCACGGCTACCCACCGTACCCGTCTACTCTCACGCCGGCTGTTCCTGCGCAGGGGAAGCCTAGTCAGTCATCGTAAACTGAAGGCCTTCACGCCGGTCTCCCTGCAATCCCCTCGGGTTTTGACGCCAGCGGCATAGCCCCTCACCCTCTGGCGATACGGCAGCCCGGGGGGGGACACCTGTCCTGCTTTGCCCCGTCGTGGGCGCTGATCACCTCGGACACCTGGGTCCTCCAGGTCATCCGGGAGGGCTTATTGCCTCCACCTCAACAGGTTTCCACCCCCTTTCTCCATGGTGGAGCCTCCTCGACTCCCCGCACACCAGATTTTGCTGTAGCGGGAATTGCACTCCCTCCTTACCAATGGACAGTCGAAGGTCCATCCCCACCTTCAAGGTCGGGGCCTTTATTCCCAGTACTTCCTAGTCCCGAAAAAGAAGGGGGGGAGGGGGGTCTGCAGCCCATCCTCTACTTCCGCAGGCTAAACAAGTTCCTGGTGCTGGAGAAATTCAAGATGTTATCTCTTGGTGTGCTGATGCCCTTCCTCCGGTAGAGCGACTGGCTATGCTCCTTGTATCTAAAGGACGGTTACGCCCATATTTTGATCCAACCCCAACACAGGCAGTACCTGTGTTTCAGGGTACAGGGAGAGCACTTCCAATACAGGGTGCTCGCCTTCGGTCTTCCATCCGCCCCTTGGGTCTTCACGAAGTGCCTTGTCGTGGCTGCTGCTCACCTTCGGCATCAGGGCGTGCCGGTGTTCCCTTGCCTCGACGATTAGCTCGTTATGGGCTCCTTCGTCGAGGAGGCCTGGCAAGCGATGTCTCCTCTTGGAGAGCTTGGGGTTCTTGGTCAACTACCCAGTCTCACCTTGAGCCGGCACAGGCTCTCGAGTTCATCGGGGTGCGCCTGGATACTCAACAGTCTATGGCCTTCTTGCTGGTGGATCGCTCCACCCACCTCCAGGCTCTGGCTGATCGCATCCAAAGCGCCCGCTGGGTCACCGCTCGGTCCATGCTACTTCTCTTGGGCCACATGGCCTCAACCGTGCATGTGGTTCCTCACTCCCACCTGCACATGCGGACTGCCCAGTGATGTATCAGCTCCCAATGGAACCAATCACTCGGACACCTCAGGGACTCCGTCAGGGTTCTTCCCGACCTCCGTTTGTCCCTGAACTAGTGGCAGAACCCCCACAACCTCCTGCGGGGATTGCCCTTCCAGGCCCCACAGCACGATGTGGTACTGTCCACAGATGCCTCCCTGCTAGGGTGGGGAGCCCCTTGCGGGTCTCCCTGCACGGAGGGGCAGTGGTCGCCTGTGGAGGCTCAGCAGATAAACCTGCTCGAGCTCCGGGCCATTCGGTGGGCCTTGAGGGCCTTCAAGGATGTCCTCAGCGGGAAGTCGGTCCTGGTGCAGATCGACAACCGAGTAGCGATGTTTTATATCAACAAAGAGGAGGGCATGGGGTCGTGCTCCCTCTGCAGGGAAGCAGTCCTCATCTGCTCCTTTGCCACCCGGCGGAGGATGTCCCTCAAGGTGATGTATCTCCCGGGTCAGGAGAATGGCCTGGCGGACAGACTCAGCAGAATTCTTCGTCCCCACAAGTGGCGCCTGGATCCCAGAGTGGCAGACTGGCTGTTTCTGCACTGGGGCACTCTAGCGATGGACCTCTTCGCCAGCCCCTAGAACACTCAGCTCCATCACTTCTGCGGCCCGGTACCACACCCGGGCAGGGAGGGTCCCGATGCATTTCTCCTGGACTGGTCGTTCAGTCTCCTATACGCATTCCCTCCTTTCCCTCTCATTGCAAGGACGCTGTTCAGAGCTCAACAGGACAGGGCATCACTGATTCTCGTGGCCCCCTCGTGGCCTCGGCAGCCTTGATTCCCACTCCTGTTCCCAGCTGTTGGAGGAGCCTCCGATTCCCCTGGGCTCTGCCATGGACTTGTTGACGCAGGAGGAGGGTCGGGTGCTGCACCCAAACCTACCCTCCCTATCCCTCACGGTTTGTCGGCTGAACGGGTCTCTCTAGCCTCTCTGGCCCTTCCGGAGGAGGTTGAGAAAATCCTCCTTGCCTCAAGGAAGGACTCCACTAGGTGGGTTTACACCTTTAAGTGGACGCACCAGATTGATCCCTTCTCATGCCCGGTTCGGTGGGTTCTACAGTACTTTCTCCACCTCTCGAGGGAAGGGCTAAAGTCGAATTCTGTTAGGGTTCATTTGAGCGCCACATCGGCTAATCATCTCCCCATGGAGGGAAAACCTCTCTCAGGACTGCCACTGGTCTCCCGCTTCATGCGGGACCTTCTGTTATCCAAGCCACCCATCCGTCCCCCTCTGACAGAATGGGACTTTAGCGTGGTGTTCATGCAGCTCACTCATCCACCCTTTGAGCCAATGGCGACATGTTCGCCCCGGCACTTGTCCTGGGAGGTGGCCTTCCTGGTGGCGCTGACCTCGGCTCGCCGAGTCCAGTGAGCTTCAGGTGCTCATGGCTGGTGCCCCTTACACCAGGTTTTTTTCGGAACAGGATAGTCCTCAGGAAGCACCTTAAGTTCTTACCCAAGGTCATGTCGGCTTTTCATCTCAACCAAGAGATAGTGCTCCCGTCCTCCTTCCCTAGGCCAAATGCCGATCAGGCGTTGGTGGCTCTCCACACCCTTGACTACAAGCGGGCCTCACCTTCTACTTGCAGTGTACCCAGACTCATCGCAAGTCTGACCGGCTCTTCATGACCTATGACCCCAATAGGCAGGTCAGGCAGTCACCAAGCGCACCATCTCTATTTGGGTGGCAGACTGCATCGCATTCGCCCATGCCAAGGTGGGCACCCCTCTGGATCGTCGAGTGACCTCTGTGGCCTTGCTGCGCTCTGTGCCCGTGATGGACATCTGCCAGGTGGAAACCTGGTCTACGACTACCTTTGCTGCCCATTACTGCCTGGAGAGGGAATCCCGTTGGGACAGTGCCTTCGGCCAGGCTGTACTCCGTAATCTGTTCAGGGTATAAGCAACCCCTGCCCTCCGACCCTTCTTCACGGCTACTGAGGGCTTCGCCCTAAGGACCCAAGGACTTGGGCTCCTTCGGGCTTCTGCTTGCTGCCTCGCGGGTGCGTGTTTTTCTTTTGGTTACAGGTTCGGTAGCCTGTAGCTAAGGAGTCCCATAAGTGAGGACTGACTTCCTGCTTGTTCCTGGAGAAAGTGTAGTTACTCACCTGTAACAGGGGTTCTCCAGGGACAGCAGGAATCAGTCCTCACTACCCTCCCGCCTCCCCTAATGAGTTGCTGAATGTTTGTCCTTCCCTTGCCATCTGCTTGGTAGGGCTCGAGCTAAGGGACCTGACTGAGCAAGATGGGCACCCTTGGGTGGGGAGAGGACCATGCATACGTGGTAGCAATCCCTAAGGCTTTCTTTGAAAGCTGGGGAATTGCTCTGTGTGGGCTTCATCTGTGCCGACGTCAGCTATAAGTGAGGACTGATTCCTGCTATCCCTGGAGAACACCTGTTACAGGTGAGTAACTAAGCTGCTCTGCTATCTCTCAAAATCATCAGCAATTTTTTGAAAAAAGTGGAGAGTTCAATCTGTTTAATTGGTTAGCATTTTTCCCAATTTGGACCCCTAAATATCTTAAACTCCCCTTGTTCTCTTCAAATGGGAATACCCAAAGAATTTCCCGCATCTCCTCCCTGTCCACTGTCAAATTTAGTAGCTGTGATTTAGTCATGTTGGCCTTAAAACCTGATAGCCCCCCCCCCCGCCCCCAATGTAAGAACTAATTTCTTCCACAGTCTCTTCCAAAGAAAGTGGCAATTGGATGATCAATATAAAAATGTCACCTACAGACAAAGCCACCTTAGACGCCCCCTCCCACTTCGATCCCTTTAATAGTACTACTACTACTACTACTGAACATTTGTATAGTGCTACAATATGTATGCAGTGCTGCACAGACACATGTTAAAGACAGTCCTTGTGCATCAGAGCTTACAATCTAGTGAAGACAGACAACACAGTAACTAGAAATAGGATACATGCAGGGGGATCTTCTTTGTGTTTCCACCTGTGGAAATACGAAGGAGATCAGGTGAGTCAAGATCCGAAAACGGCAGCGAAGAGGTGACTTGGTTGTCCTTTGCCTCCAAGCCACAATCACTGCCTTCCCCTCCTGCTCATAGGGATCCGATCTCCTGCAGGCAGAAAAAAGGGGATTTTGCCAAACAGTATCTTCTGGCCACGGGAGATGGGATCCCTAAGGGCAGCCTGTTGTCTTTGGGGCCGCAATCGCAGCTTTCCCCTCATGTTCTGCCCACAAGTGATCAGATCCCTGCGGACAGAGAACTGCATTTGCCCTAATTCTCACAGCAAAAGGTTCTATCACCAGGGTGAAAAGCAGAGGTGAGAGTGGGCAGCCCTGATGGAGCGAAAAAGCCCTTGAGTACTTCCCATTTATCTGCATCCTTGCCCTCACCCTAGGTGAAGTGTGCAGAGCCTCTATCCAACCCCTAAAGAAAAAAGGCCCAAAGCCAAACTTTGTAAGCACTTCCATCAAGTACTCTCACGCCACCTTATCAAAAGCCTTTTCCCCATCTACTGCAACAATAAGGCAGGTGTAGCCCTTGCTCTCACCCCCACCGATGGAAATTAGCAAAGAATAGCTCTCTAAACAACTAAAAGAAAAATAGAGTGCAAGTAAGAAAAGAACTTAAGATATACCATACGTGGTAGACCAAAGGTCCATCAAGTACGGTATCCTGTTTCCAACAGTGACTAATCCAGGTCATAAGTACTTGTCAGGTTTCCAAAAGGTAGACTGATTCCATGGAGTTATCCCAGGGGTAAGAAGTGGATTTCCACAATCCACTTCAGTATTGGTAATAATGGTAGCACTTTGGGTGCTAAAACTAAAAAAAACAGATACAATTATTGAGACATTAGTGAAAGACTGCATCAAAGATGTTTGTTTGGAAATGTAGGGTGAATCTGCAGAAGGTAGCTCAAGTACTACTTTCCAGTGGCACTACAGCTCAACACATTCAGGAACTGGTTAATGATGATGGAAGACCAACTCATAGAACAAGTAAAGCTAACAAAGTATTTTTCATTGCAGCTTGATGAATGCACAGATATTGCTAACATGGACAACTCTTTTAGTATGTGTGATTTGGACATGATGGTGACATGAAGGAAGAAGTCCTTTAGCTTCATTGCCGACAAACACAACTAGTTAACTCTGAACTGTATAAAACCATAAAGGATTACATCAGTGTTTTTCAAACTGTTATCCTATATGACCCCATTTTAAAAACTCAAAATTCACGTGACTCTAGATGATGATGAAATCAAAATAGCAGGTCCCCAACCCCTTCCCCTATCGCCACTCATCTAAAAGCAGGAAGACAGAAGCAGCAGTAGTGGCAACTGCAACAGCAGTCAACACACTGTCCCTTGTGTCAGTGTTAGAACCCAGTACTCAGCATGCTTTCCAGTCTAATGAGAAGCTTAACCTGGAGAGGACAAGAGTCTATGAATATTCACTTTCACAGGCCACATGCTGACTGGTGACTGCCACTACTTGGCATAGATCAAAATAAATGTCCAGAGAGAAGGGGAAATGGCCATGTTTATGTGACCCCCATTTGGAGTCCCGTGCCTAAGTTTGGGAACTACTGGATTATATAGTCAACAGATGTGATCTGGAGTTTGTGTAGTTGTATGTTCTGATGGCGCAGCTGCAACGACAGAAAAACATTGTGAATTATGTAAAGGCTAATGTGTTAAATTTTAGATTATTCTCTTTTGTGATAATATGGAAGCTGATCATATACAACTATTGTATGCTAAGGTATGATGGATATCCAGGAACAAACAAGAAATGCAGTCTTCACATATGGGAGACATCGGCACCGACAGAGCCTGTGCGGGAACACTCCCCAGCGTCCAATAGGAAAGCCTTTGGGAGCTTTTGGGAGGCCAAATTTAGGCTTTTAGGTAGGAAGTTGAAATCCAGAACTTCCAGGGTAGCAGTCTTAGAAATGCTTCCCATTCCACGTGCAGGACCCAAAAGGCATGCAGAGCTCTGGAGTCTCAATGCGTGGATGAGATGGTGATGCAAGGAAGAGGGTTTCGGAATTGTTAGGAACTAGGCAGCATTCTGGGGAAAGGAGGGGCTTTTCCGAAGGGATGGGCTCCTCCAAAGGGACGGGCTCCACCTTAACCGGTATGGAACCAGGTTGCTGGCATTAACCTTTGAAAAGGAGATAGAGCTGCTTTTAAACTAGATAATAGGGGAAAGCTGAAAGTCACCCAAGAGTGCATGGTTCGGAACAATGTATCCTTGAAAGATCTTAGCAAAACATTGAAGTTAGGTCATGTCGACAGAGGCTCCAATAAAGACAAAAGTAACCGAAATACCCTTAAGTACAGAGCAGACAGAGCTTAAAGATTCCAAATTACCCCTGCCTACCAATAACCAGATTAAGATGAATAAAATACAACCTCTAAAATGCTTGTATACAAATGCTAGAAGTTTAAAAAATAAGATGGGAAAGTTAGAATATATAGCACTAAATGAGAGGTTAGGTATGGTTGGTATCTGAGAGACCTGGTAGAAGGAGGACAACCAGTGGGACGCTGTGATACCTGGGTACAAATTATATCGCAATGATAGAGTAGATCAAATTAGTGGAGGGGTTGCACTCTGTTAGGGCATTAAGTCACACAGGATTAAAGTTTTGCAGGAAACAAAATACACCGTAGACAATGTTCCCTCTAATTTTCTGTAGGCTATATGCGCATAAAATATCAGCTGTGCAGCTTTTGAAGGAAGGTTAAATTTTTGTGCGCCACATAAAGACACTCGGAGTTATATACTTTAAAATTTGACTACACATCAGAATACAGTATGTATACCACATTGATTGCACTAGAAAATATTGTAGAACTTGTGAAAACCATAAATACACAACAACTTTTAAATTTTAAGACGTCTGTGTTGTTTTCTATCAGAATCAGAACCGTAATTTTTGTGTGCTCTGGTGTAAAGTATGTGCGCTCGCTCGGCGAGGTGTGTGCGTGCGCACACGCGCACAGCTTAGAGGGAACAGTGACCGTAGAATCTCTATGGATTGAAATTCCATGTCAGAAGAGGAAGGCATTTGGTAGTGGGGGTGTACAACCAGCCATCTGGCCAGAATAGACAAATGGATGATGAAATGCTCAAAGAAATCAGAAAAGCTAACAAAAGTTACAATACAGTAATAGTGGGTTATTTCAATTACCCCGGTATCGACTGGGTCAGTGTCATGGCAGGACATGGTGAAATAAATGACTGCTTCTTGGAGCAGCTGGTTCATGGACTGACAAGAGGGGCAGCCATTTTGGACCTAGTGGTGTGCAAGAGAGAAGGGTGTTGGGGTCACTTGGCAGTAGTGATCATAGCATGATCGTGTTTGATTTAATAAACAGAGGCAGAATGGCAAGGAAATCCACAGTACTACCTTTTAACTTTTGAAAGGGAGACTATGATAAAATGAGGAAAATAGTTAAAAAAAAAAAACAAAACAAAAAACCCTAAAAGGAGCAACAAAGGTTAAAAATTTATGTCAAGCATGGGCTTTGTTTAAAAATACTATCTTGGAAGTCCAGACCAGCTGTATTCCATGCTTTAAGAAAAATGGAAGGAAGTCCCAAAAACTGTCAGCTTGGTTTAAAGGTGAGGTCAGAGAGACTGTTGTAGTCCAAAAAAAAAAAGCATCTTTCAGGAAAACTTGAAACATAAGCACTGACAAGTTAGATGCAAGGCATTGATAAGGCAGGCAAAGAGAGAATTGAAAAAAAAAGATGTGGAAGCAAAAACTCATAATAAAAACGTTCAAATACATTTGTAGCAAAAACCTGTGAGAATCTGTTGGACCATTGGATGATAGAGGGGTGAAAGGGGCACTAAAAGAGGACAAGGCCATAGCAGAGAGACTGAATGAATTCTTTGCTTTTGGTCTTTACTGAAGATGATGTAGGGAAGTTACCTATGACTGAAATGGTATTTAAAAGTGAGGCATTAGAAGACTTGAAAGAAATATTGATAAACCGGGAAGATGTATATTACTACTATTTGATAAACTGAAGAGTAGCAAATCACCTGGACCGGATGTTGAAAGAACTGAAATATGAGATTGCAGACTTACTATTAGTAGTCTGTGAGCTATCATTAAAATCATCTGTGATACCTGAAGATTGGCGAATGCCAATGTAACTCCAATCTTTAAAAAGGGTTCTAGGGGTGATCCAGGAAATTATAGACTGGTGAGCCTGAGGTCTGTACCAGGCAAAGTGGTAGAAACCATTGTAAAGAACAAAATTACTGAGCATGTAGATAGTCATGGTTTAGTGGAGAAAACCAACATGTCTTTAGCCAGGAAAGATCTTGTCTTACTGATCTGTAATATTTTTTGAGGGTGTGAATAAACAGGTAGACAAAGGTGAGCTGGTCGATACTGTATCTAGATTTTCAGAAAATCTTTGACAAGCTCCTTCATGAGAGATTCTTGGCAAAAAGAAAAAGTCATGGGATAGGAGGCAGTGTACTATTGTGGATCCGGAACTGGTTAAAAGAAAGCAGAATGTAGGACTAAATGGCTAATTTTCCCCAATGGAGAAAGGAGAATAGTGGAGTACCCCAGGGATCTGTGCCTGGTCCCTTTCTTTTTAACATATAAATGGGAATAATGAGTGAGGTAATCACATTTTCAGATGACACAAATTTATTCAAAGTAGTTAAAACCCAAGAATGTGAAAAATTGCAAGAGGGCCTTGATAAATTGGAAGACACGGTGTTCAAATTGCAGATGAAATTTAATATGGACAAGTGCAGAATTATGCACCTAGGAAAGGACAACCCAAACTATGACTACACCAGGGGTCACCAACCTGCGGCCTGCGAGACCCTACCCCGGTGCGGCCCGCCAAGGCAAACTCACCGACTCCTTCTGCAGCCACGGCTCCCTGCCTCTTAGGGAACCGCGGCTGTGCTTGTAAAATCATCACGGAGCCCTTCCTGTCTTGACGGGCTCCGTGCAGCATTGTCCCGCCTCCAAAGGAAGTGGTAACTTCCTTTAGAGGCGGGACAATGCTGCACAGAGCCCGTCAAGACAGGAAGGGCTCCGCGATGATTTTACAAGCACAGCCGCGGTTCCCTAAGAGGCAGGGAGCCGCGGCTGCAGAAGAAGGGAGGGAGCTGACATGGATTATTCAAGGTTAGGTATGAGCAGGTTTTTTTTCGCGCGGGGGGAGGGGGCTGCGGCCCGCGAGTCTGCCGGTAGTCGGCTGTGCGGCCCGCGGCCCTCTGGAGGTTGGTGACCCCTGGACTACACCATGTAAGGGTCCACATTAGGAACCACTACTCAGGAAAACAATTTCAGCATCGTCATGGATAACAGTGAAACCATCTGCCCAGTGTGCAATGGCAGCCAAGAAGGCAAATACAATGCTAGGAATCAAAGGAAAACTGTGGAGAATATAAAGTCAAGGATATTAAAATGCCTCTGTATCGTTCCATGGTGTTGACCACACCTTGAATATTCTGTGAAATTCTGGTCGCCATATCTTAAAAAGGATATAGGGGAATTAGAAAAGGTACAGTGCAGAGCCACCAAAATAGTAAAGGGGATGGAAGAGATACCTCTGAGGAGAGGCAAAAATGTTAGGGCTCTTTTACCTGGAAAAGAGACGGCTGAGGGTAGATGATATAGAGGTGTATAAATTAATGAATGGAGTGGAACGGGTAAACGTAGATCGATTCTTTATGCCATAAATTAGTAGAAAAACTAGGGGACCTACATTGTAGCTTCATTGCAACACGTTTAAGACTAATAAGAGAAAATATTTTTTTTTTTCACTCAAAGCATAATCACTCTGGAATTTGTTATCTGAGGATGTAGTAAAAGCTGTTAGTGTAATTGGGTTTAAAAAAATTTAGGCAAGTTCCTGGAGGAAAGGTCCATAAACCATTATTAAAGAGGACCCAGGAAATCCACTATTTGTCCCAGCGCAAGCATTGTCGAACCTGTGTATCTTTTTGGGAAACTGCCAGATACTTGTGATCTGAATTGGCCACTGTTGGAAAGAGAATACTGGGCTTGTTGGACCTTGGTCTGATCCAGTATGACGTTAATGTTCATTCCACTGTGACTGCACATCTGCCGTCCCATCTTCCCAACTCCTCTTCTCAGTTCTTTGTTTTCAATGGAGCCAGCAGGTTGTTAAATCCTGTCGCTTTAAAAAAAGCCCCTTTTTCTTTTTTTGTGTAATACTATGCTCTGCCTTTCTGTCAATGCCGGTTCCGTTAGAATTGATACCGGTCCTGATACATTTTTCTTTTTTAGTTATAAAATGTTCTATTCCTTTTCTTTGCTTTTCCTGCGGGTTTACTGCTAACTAGGCCTCCAGGCCTCCATATCCTTTTAATTTTCAGTTATATTTTCTAAAATGGAAAAACCAGCTAGTGGTTTAAAAGAAAAAAAGTACCAAATATGTGGGCACAATATCAGTCAAGGATAAACATGACTGGCATCTTGAATGTTTGGGCCCTGAGCATTTACCAGATTCTTGTCCTTTGTGTCAACAAATGACGAAGAGAGCCCTAAAGAACAGAGCCATCCATTGATCCCTGTTCATCCCAGACTCTATTTCAGTGGCTTCCACATAGAGGACATCGGCCTCCTCTCTTGGGCCACAGATCAAGGCCATGATGAGCATGATCATGGACCTACTGTGGCGGGAGATAAACCGAAATTAAAAAATTATATGAGAATTAAGTACGGTTAAGTGGATTAATGCAGATAAGGAGGAGATAATGTACTGTACTGCTACTTATATACTATAAGCCTCTTTTTAAATCTAGAGGGTATACAAAGAATCCGCCAAAAACTGGGAGAGGAAAATTGCTACAAGAAACTGCAAAAAGCAACATATGCAAATTTAAGATCTTTAATTTCGCAGATCAAAGCAAAGAAGTATGTGTATGATAACATCTTGAAGGAACTAAGGGACTTCCAGGGAAAAAGAAATACAGGGAGGAGGAGGAGATCTGGGTGAGAGTACCAGAAGAAAGGAATACACAGAAACAGAAAAAGCAGTTGAGGGGAGAGAAGGAGCTTAGAGATCTGGAACTGCAGGAGAGTGAGATGAATAAGGGACAGGTCAGCCAATCAGCTGAAGGAGGAAGAAAGGGAGGAGAGACCCAGAGGTAGAGGAATTTCAAGAAAGAGCTACTAGTCCAAATGGAAAAAGATGAATATGCTGGGTTTCAGGCAAGGAAAAGATTACCCAAGTTAAATTCAACACCTAAGGTTAAAAGTATGATTATAAAGATGAACAAGGCCATATTCAGTATAAAGGGACCATTTATGGACATCACTAAAATAAATCAAATACAGTATTGTGTGGCTAAAATTATTACTACTAGCGTAACACCAGCTAAAGTGCAGGGCCAGAAAAAAAAGAAAACAATAACAGTTCCTCCTTGGAAAAAGTGCATTGAGGGAAAAATAGTCATTGCGTGCAGAGATCTCCCTGATAGATGGATATCTGAAAGAATTAGATCATCAAAGAAAGATCCAGGACTTAAGCTGAAGCATGCTGAATTAGCAGAAGACAACCTGAAATTTATATGTTTGAACAATAAATTGAAAGTAGCAGCAGAAGTGCAAAAACTGCGAAGATATCAAGAAAACCAAAAAGAGAGAAATCAAAATAAGCTATTTAGAGAGAACCCAAATCAATTTTACAAGGAATTGGGAAAGAGCATTAAGATAATAAAAGCACCACCAACAAAAGCCAAAACAGAAAGCTTCTGGAGAAAACTATACAAGGACCCTATAATGCACAATCAAGAATCAGAATGGTTGCCCTGCATACAGGAGCATTTAGAAAAAGCAAACATCACACCTATGGAATGGCCTGCAGTAACAGCAAACAAGCTGACAAGCAGGTTAAAGTGAGCCCCATACTGGAAGAGTCCTAGCCCTGATCAGTAACCAACTTTTGGCTCAAGCAGTTAACATCACTCCACCCAGACTTGGTGAATTGCAAAAATCAATTGTTTATGCAGCCAGACTTAACACAACAATGGCTTACTACAGGAAGAACATTTTGCCTTCCAAAAGGACTCTAGTAACACTCCCAACAATTATAGACCAATAACTTGTTTACCTACAATTCATAAACTGTTCACTACAATAGATGCAGACAGAACATATGATCATATTGAGCCCAATAACATGGCAATAGAGCAAAAAGGGCAATGAGATGGGCATATGGCACCAAAGACCAGTTAATGTTGAATAAGGCCATCATGGCCAGCGCTAAGAAAAGTAGAAATCTCAGTATAGCATGGATTTGATTATAAGAGAGCTTTTGACAGCATCCCACACTCATGGATAATAAATTGCCTTGAAATGTATAAAATTCTGGTTTGAAAGAGTACATTAAGTTCACCATGACAATGTGGCAAATCATACTCTTTGAAAGATGAAGATTGTAATTCCTAACATCAGGATCCAGTGAGGAATGTTTCAGAGGGATTCCCTGTCACCCCTTCTGTTTTGTGTGGCGCTTAATCCAGTGAGTACTTTCATCAATTCTTTGGGAAATGGATTTAGCATGAATCCTAAAGAAGGTAACAACCCAGAAACATCTCATTTATTATTTGTAGATTATCTGAATCTCTATAGTTCCAGTGACCAACAATTAGCAAAGCAACTCCATGTGGTGAAAAGCTTTTCTGATGACATCAGGATGACCTTTGGCCTTGACAAATGTGCTAAGGCAAATTTTTTTTTTTTTTTTTTTTTGAAAATTGAGCAAAACAGAAAACACCTCCCTGGCTAAAAGCAGTGACATCAAGGACCTTGAACAGGGAAGGCATATATAAGTATTTTGGTGTAGAGCAAGGAATGACACTCAAGCAGAAATTGAGAGAAAAGATCAGTAAAGAATACTGTAGGAGATTAAAATCATTTTTGTAAAGTGTTTTAACATCACAGAATAAGATACAAGCCATCAATCGTCTGGCAATTCCTGTTCTTTCTTACAGCTTTGGGGTTGTGGACTGGCCTCTTAAAGATCTTGAAAAACTGGATTTGCGAACACGAAAACTCCTCCATGCCCATGAAGTGATTTACAAGTATCAGTGTATGCCGAGACTGTACATTCCTAGAGCTGAAGGAGGACTAGGCCTCACAGAAAGTGATTACACATACAGAGCTACCATCATAAGCCTCCAGGCCTACTTATTTATTTATTTATTTTATTTAACATTTTTTATATACCGCACTATTCATCATCAGTGCGGTTTACATTGAACAACAATATACCTGCCAATACATGACTGATCTAGGTTTACATATAACAGGGAAGATAAACTGGGTGTGAACTGGGGATAACTATCTACATAATTATACATGATTATATATACATTGAGTAGGTTACATCAAGATTCGATATTTGACAGGAATACAGTGTTTTCACATTTTGATCCTTTGTTCTGGATTGCTGTTATGTGTAGGAGTATTCTGAGTGGGCGAGAGCCGGTTCTATTGTGTGTATGGTAGCCTGAAGTGCAAAGTGAATAAATAGTGCTTGATGGACTTTCTAAATTGGGTGATATCCCTGATTGATCTGATGTTTGGAGGTAGATTGTTCCAGCACTTGGGGGCATAGGACACAAAAGCTCTGTTAGTAGTTTGTTGTGTCCATTTTGTGGAGATACTAGGAGTAACTAGTGTGTTTTCTGCTACTAGTCTCCTGGGTCTGTTTGGTGTCAGGGTGATGAGATTTGAGATCGATGCAGGAGATAATTTATTAATAGCCTTGAACGTGATGAGGAGGGTTTTGTATGTTGTTCTGCAGTTTATCGGAAGCCAGTGCAGATCGATCAGTATTGGTGTTATATGATCTCTTATAGAAGCTCCAGATAAGATGCGGGCTGCCGCGTTCATCGCCAGTTGAAGTGGATTTAGTGTATTCTTGGGGAGGCCATGAAGGATGATATTCGCATAGTCAAAATGCGGTGTGACTATCGCTTGGAAGACTGTACGGAAGTCCTTTGTCTCCATCATTGGTTTCAGGTGTCGCAGTGTTTTTAGTTTGTAGTAAATTGACCTTACTGTGTTCTTTATGTGCTCTTTAAGATTGAGTTTTTGGTCGAGTATCACACCGAGGTACTTTATGGAGGCTTTGATTGGGAGTTCTGCATCTCTTACTATGAGGGTGGTTGGCGGAGAAAATTGCTAGTTTCTTGTGGCTATGAGTACTTCGGTTTTCTTGAAGTTTATTCTCATGTTCTGATTGAGAAGCCAGTCGGTTATTGTGTTGAAACAGTTGATTAATGGAGAGTAGTCAGGGTTTGATATATTGATCGGTGTGAATATTAGCACATCATCCGCGTATAGTAAGCAGGATATACCGAAGTCTCTGGTGATTTGGCAGATTGGTTGCATGTATATATTAAAAAGCAACGCAGATAGAGATGAGCCTTGAGGTACTCCCTGTTTCTGTTTGAAGGGTTCAGATGTAATGTTGCCTGTACGGACCTGTTGCCAGCGCTCATCTAAGTAAGATTTGCACCAGTTCCAGGCTTGGTTACGGATGCCTTTTTCATGAAGTCTAGCTAGCATAATCTTATGGTCGACTGAGTCGAATGCCGCTGATATGTCCAGAAAAATCATTGCAATGGCCATGTGAATGTTGTCAATCCCACAAATGAGTTTGTTAAGTAGTGAAGTCATGAGTGTTTCTGTTCCGTGAGCTTCTCGGAATCCATGTTGGCATGGGTCTAACGGGGCTGCTGTGTCAATATAGTGTTGGACCTGCCTCTGAGTTTCCTTTTCAAGTATCTTGGCTAGATAGGGAATGCTGGAGATTGGGCGGTAGGACTCTTCCTTCGTTGGGTCCATCAGGTGGTTTTTTAGCAGAGGGCGTATTGATGTTTGTTTAAGGGCGGTAGGGAAGATCCCAGTTAGATAGGAGATATTTGCGATCTTAGCTATGTAAGGGCTAAGCTCGGCACGTAAGGTTTTGATCCAGTGTGCTGGACATGGGTCATATGGTGCCATGGTGGTATTTATGGTAGCGATAATTTCTTCGATGGTTTTTCTTGATGGTGGTGAGAATTTATCGAGTGATGCTTGAGCTTGCGGGAGTTGGATTAGTATTTGTGATGGCGTTGTGTTCGCCTTGACCATTTTGGCTTGGATGAAATTAGCATATAGCTGTGGTTGTACAGATTCTTGATGAGGTGGCGATGGATCTTTGGTTAATGTTTTTACTAAATTGAAGAGATCGCGTGGTCTGTTTAATGTTTTGCTGAGAAGGTTGGAGTGGAATTCTTTCCTTGTAGTCCAAGTTAGTTCGCGGTGCTTTTTGAGGTGGGTGAGATACTCTTCTTGATCCTGGTTGTTGTGGGTGTGTCTCCATTTTCTTTCTAACTTCCTTAATTGGAGTAGAGATGTACGTAGTTCTGGAGAGAACCAAGGGGCATCCTGTTTTTTATTGGAGCGATTCTTGGATGGGAGCTTCTTGTTCATGCTTGGTTGATGGGCATACTGATAGAGAGTGTCGTTCCAGTTAGAGATCAGCTCGTTTAGATTGTCCGTTGGCTTGGATAGTTTTGGCAATGCTTGTTTAGTGAGGGTCTCTATGTCCAACGGCTTAAATCGCCTTGTGCTTGTTGTTGAGGTGACTGGCTGGGCGTGTGTGTTTGAATTTGTTGGAATCTGGAATAAGATCAGGCTATGGTCTGACCAAGGGACTGGGATAATAGATGGTTTGGTGTAATTATATAGGCTTGAGACTGCTGATGGAACGAATATCAAATTGAGGATGTTCCCTTGTTTGTGTGTGGGGTTGTGCACGATTTGTTTGTATCCAAGGTCTGTCATGGCATCGAGGAATGTACTGGATAAGTCGTGATGTAGAGAGGCAAGGTTAAAATCACCTAACAACCAGTTTGGTTTGTTGGGGTTGTCAGGATTGCAGGCTAAGTTTATTATATCTGAGAGATCTTCTGATACTGCGTTTGGTGCTGAATAGATGAGATTAATAGAGTTGCTTCTGTTTGCGATCGTTAAAGTGTCTAGATGTTGGGAGCTCCTGGTTAGGGACACTCGGTATTGCAGCTCAGACTTTGCTATTATGAAGACTCCTCTCCCTGTTCTATTATCTCGGTTACAAGCAAAGAGTGAGAAATTGGGGGGCGTGATTTGGTTAATTAAGACAGTGTCTGAGTCAGAGAGCCATGACTCAGTGACCATTAGGAGGTCTAGGTTGTAGTTGGATATTAGGTCTGTGATGGCTGGCCATTTGTTGCGCACAGACCGTGCGTTGATGAGTGCACATCTAAGCTCGTGTTGCAGGTCGTCTTTGTTGGTCTTTTTGTTAGTAATGGTCTCCAGTGTTATGTAGAGCAGGCGTGATTGTCTCTTGTGTTGAAGGTTTGGGTAAGGTTGATGATGGTTGTAGTGATGTTTTCTATTTGATCCTAGGAGTGCTGGGATAGGGTTATGATCAGGTATGTATGAGACAGAGTCATGAATGGTCATGGCAATAGTATAGAGAAAAACGATCGTTATGGTTGATGTAGTCATGATTGTCTTTTGGTGTTATTCCTGTAGGGTCACGGTATAAGGGCACGTCGAATGGTCTTCAGGTGAGGCCTGCCAGGCGCGGGTGTGCCTGCTTGTGCTCTCTTTAAGCGATGGCTGCTCAGTCCTGATTGGGCAGGGCAGACTTTGGGAGGGAGGATTGTTGCTTTGATACTTGGATGCTATAGGCAGCAGTAAAATTGAATGCTGTTGGTATCGGAATACTTGGGTGTTCTAGGCAGTAGTAAAGTTGAATGTTATTGGTAATAAAATGATTGGGGCTACTGGCAACAGTACTAATTGAGTGCTACTGGTAACAGCTTTACCTGAATGTTATGGCAACAGTAATTGAATGCTATGGCTACAGTAATACTTTGATGCTACTGGCAACAGTAATAAATGGATGTTATGGCTACGGTAATACTTTGATGCTACTGGCAACAGTAATAAATGGATGTTATGGCTACGGTAATACTTTGATGCTACTGGCAACAGTAATAATTGAGTGCCACAGAGATGATGAAAGTGGTTATGAGGTATGGTACATTTACACGATTAGTCTGTATACTTGCTGTGGTTGAGAGTTGTGTAGAGAGGCCCAAGTTCATGCCTGAGTTCAGTTGTTGGTAGAATGTTGGTTTCTTGGTCAGGCGGCCGGGCGTTGATAGAAGCATACGTCGGGTCACCGGTGAGCTGGTGCGGAATCTGTCGTGTCGCCTATCGTGCCTCGCCTAAGGGCCACGCCAAAGGGCCCTCAGGCGCGGGCGCGAACTTTAAATTGTTATTGCTGTGCCCCGATTGGGCCTCGGTGATCAGCAGGCCCCTCCTGCTGCCGGTGGCTCGATCCCCGGGAAGGGGAGAGCTGCTGGTGGTGGTGGGGGCTCTACTTAACTGCATCTTCTGATCTGAATACACAAAAAGTGCTGAAATATGAGAGTAAACGTCCAGAATCTTTCTCCATCATCAAACTTAGACCAGCGTTCCAACAACTAGAAGGAATGAGTGAAAATCCACAAGCATGCACAAGGAAGGTAGTAACAATTTGCAAAATAAGAGAAAAATCTCTTCAAGGAATTAGATTGACAAACAAGGAAAGACAAGTGGCAGATGCACAAATACAGTGTGTTACTCCAGGAACTCGGTCTATCAAGAACGGACACATGAATGGTTAAGGAGGGGGGAACTGAAACCAAAGGATGAGAGGTTGATAGTTGCAGCCCAGGAGAGCAGCTTACGGATGAGTTAGTTTATAGTGAGCATTGGAAAAACTGGCAACACAGATATATGTTGTTTCTATAAGGAAGACCTGGAAACGGTGACTCGCCTCATTGCTGGTTGTGAAGTTGTGATGGTAGAAAACGTCTATACAGAATGGCATAATAAAGCGTGTCTCATCCATTGGAAATTTTGTGAGCACTACAGCATCACTGTGCCTGAAAAGCACTGGGATCATGATCCTAAGAGAATTATAGAGAATAAGAAGGTTATGATAACCTGGGATACTCCCATTTTGACCTATTAAAAAGCTGGATGCGAGGAAGCCAGATATAGTTAAGGAGAAAAACACCAAAACAGTATTGATAATAGAGGTGTCAGTTCCAAGCTACTACTTTGTGAATCGCAACCAGGAAATGCAGTCAGAGACCAAGAAAATGTGGCAGAAAGATACAGAAATATTTTCCATTGTGTTGGGTGTTACAGGCTTGATAATGAAAAATTTCCAAGCACATCTTGACAAACTACTCATGCATGTTACATCTTACGAACTCCAGCAGGAGGCTGTTTGGCACAATGCAAGTACTACGCCGAGCCTTAGTAAATTTGAGAGACTGAGATCATATTTCCTGTGCCCTAGCTTAGAAGTGAGGTTCACGACCGTCATGGTATGCACAGAACTAACCTATTTGGAGAAACTGTCCCATCTCAGGTGTCTTCCAAGCCCAAACATAAGTAGTTTTGTGTTTTTTTTTTTTTGTTTTTTTTTTTTTAATTTCTACAAAGTCATTGGCATCAAAGACCATTCTGAAACCAGAGGAAATTCACAGCATAAGCATTGAGACACTCCTAGGGGTGCCTCTGATGCTGACTGGCCAGCCAAGCAGCCCTGCCAGGAGGACTTGTCCTCCAAAGGAGAAGAAGGGCTCCAGGATGCTCCCGAGGAATCAATCTTTGGAGAGCTACCAGTTCCATGTTCTGGGACGGTGGCTCAAAGCACCGTTGGTGCTTCCACCCAGACATAGGCCATCTCCCTGGCTCTCGAGAGGAGTTTTGCCACACTCTTGGCAGCCTTGGTACAGATAGCATTGACAGCCTCAGCAGTGCAGGCTTTGGCACCCTGCCTACAGCCATTGTGCCATTGTGGCCTATTGCAGACCACTGGGTGGACAGCCTAATCTCCTCTCACCCCTTAGCATGCTTCATGTGGGGTCTCCTACTGTCCAAGCCACCCATTAAACTGCTTCCAGTGGCCTTGGACCTCAGTTTGGTTCTCGCTCAACTTCTAATGCTTCCTTTTGAGTCTTTAACCACCACTTCACTGAAGCTATTGTCTTGGAAGGTAATCTTTCTCATTGCCATCATGTCAGCTCACCACATGAACTGCAGGCTCTAATGGCATGATCCATCATATACCTGGTTCCACCATGACAAGGTGGTCCTCCGTACCCTTCCACACTTCCTTCTGAAGGTGGCATCCTCCTTCCATTTAAACCAGTCGGTAATTCTACCGATTTTCTTCCTGAGGCCACATGCGTATCGGGTGGAAGCAGCGCTCCACACCTTAGACTGCAAGCAAGCGCTAGCTTACTACTTGGATAGCACTAAGGTTCACAGGCAATCCTCTTGTTCATTTCCTTTCATCCCAGTCACCTTGGAGTACCGGTGGCAAAACAAACTCATCTAGATGAATAGCTGATTGCATTTATTTTGCTTATGCACAGGCAGGACTTTCCCTGGAAGGTCACGTTACTGCTTATAATGTGCAGACTATCGCAAACTCTGTAACCAACCTCCATTCAGTATCCATTGAAGAGATCTGTTGTACGGCTACCTGGTCCTCCATTCATACTTTTGCCGCACATTATTGTCTAGACAGATTCCTGTTGGAACGCTGTCTTTGGCCAAGCTGTACTCCAGCCCCTCTTTGGGACTTAAAGCTCAACTCCTACACTCTTGCGGACTTTGACAAGAAATCAGGTGATCATTAGAGGGGGTATGCCACCTGGAATTGAGTCCAATGGTACACATCGTCCACACTCTTTGGCTCTAACCTTTAGCCTCAGGGATCACACTGCTCCCCCTCCCCCCCCCCTTCCAGTCTGCTGCCTGGGAGCTAATGAGTCCCATATGTGAAGACTGCATTCCTGCTTGTTCCTGGAGGGATAGCATAGTTACTCACCTGTAACAGGTGATCTCTGGGAACAGCAGGAATCAGTCTTCACAACCCACCCTCCTACCCTAAAAGTTGTAGGGTTGGTATATTTTTTTCTCTTCCTCTCGGCTACAAACTCAACTGAGGAGAGGAGTTGGGAAGGCATTGTGCAGGCGTAGTGAAAAGCTCCCAAAGGTTTTTCTGTTGGACACTGGGGAGCTTAACCGTGCGTGCTCTGTCTGTGCTAACGTGTCATATGTGAAGACTGATTCCTGTTGTTCCCGGAGATTACCTGTTACAGGTAAGTAACTACCCTTTATCAAGGGGAAAGGTTCTGTTGAATATTTGAATTATAGAAAAGTCTTCGTTTTTCTGCAAGATAAGAAACCAGTTTGGTCCCAACTTTTTGGTGTGAATTGGACAGCCAAAGTTGCTTATTTGTCTGATATCTTCAGTATTTTAATAATCTTAATACTTCCATGCAAGGAAGGAATACAACATAGTTTTTCAATAGCAGGATTGAAGAGCAAAAACAAAAGTTCGAAGTTTGAAAAAACATAGTTTCTATAGATTTCTTATGAAATGTTCCATAATTCTTTTCCAGAATTTCTTTTACTGGCAGATTGAGTTTAATTATTGTGCATAGACTAAGTGCATGTTTTAAAGTGTTTATTACTGTGAACTCATTTTTTTTTCTGTTTTAGTTCTAGGTCACGTTCTAGGACATATTCACGTTCTCGCAGCAGAGATCGTGTCTATAATCGAGACAACAGGGATTATCGCAGAGATTACAGAAATAATAGAGGAATGAGACGTCCTTTTATATACAGAGGAAGAGGGAGAGGGTATTATCAAGGAGGAGCTAGGTATTTCCGAGGAGGTTACAGACCTATGTGGAATCGTAGACATTCACGAAGTCCCCGGCGAGGACGTTCCCATTCCAGGAGTCCAAAGCGAAGGTCTGTGTCGTCCCAAAGGTCTAGAAGCAGATCCCACCGATCATATAGATCTTCCAGGTCTCCAAGGACATCTTCATCTCGGTCTTCTTCCCCATATAGAAAATCACCCATCCCTTCCAAAAAACGGGGCTCTCTTGAAAAGCAGACTAAAAAGACTGAAGGGGCTGCTTCACACCACAGCCCTTTGAACAGTAAATCTCAACATGAGCAAAAAGATGCATTTGAGCGTGATCCATCAGAATCCCTTGATGAACTGAATAAAGCAACAGTACGTGGGGATAGCTGGACTGGTCTTTCTACATATGATAACAGCCCAAGGTCCCCTCTCAGTCCATCTGTTGCTTCACCGTCCAGTCTGAGTTCATCTCGCTCAGATGCTCCTCTACCTAGCACACTTCATTCAGGAAAAAACTCTTCTCCACGTTCACATTCCAGACAGCATAGCCCTGAGAGGTCTGACTCTGGCTCACTAGAAAATGGCTCAGCTCGTTACAGTCCCTCGCAGAACAGCCCACTACATCACATCCCATCAAGGAGAAGCCCTACAAAGATAATCCCATCTCAGAGTGCTCCACGAGAGGAAAGCCGTATACGTTCTTCGTTCTCCAGTGCTGGTGACCAGGAAGCTGCAAAGGCTGGAAAGTTTTTGAAAAGGTGAGTCAAAAATTGAAACTTGAAAATTGGCATTGGTCAAGTTTGCAAATAGTGCCTATGGTTACTTACATATGGGCATTTGAGTTATAAGCAAAGGCTCACTTTAATGCTTATTTTCAGGGGTATAAAGAGATGTGGAGAACAGCCTGTTCAGTTACTTTACCAAGACATGTCATATTTGCAGCAGCTCTGTTATTTTAAGGATTTTTTAAGGTGCAGTTCACCTAAGGGATAGCACCTATTGTTGAGGATTCACTCTATGAAATTGTCTGTATACATATGCATAGGTTTATTTGCACTTGCACAAACAAACCTGTGCGTACCAATAAATGATCTGAAACTGCCAAAGCAGTGTGTTTGTCAACAGGGGCCTATCCCCATTGGTGGCTATGATCAGGGGCCACCACTGTGGCCAAACAGCTCTGTGTCCAACAGTGGGGATCACATCACCTGCCAGCAACAGGAAGGATTTGAGACTGTAGCAGCAAAAAAGGAGTTTTCCATCAGCGGGAGCTGTGACTTTAATGGATATCATTTTTATTTCAATTTTACAACAATATTGCAACAGTACAAACAACAATATAACCATCATGAACCCCAGTGTTGACCACAACAATCGTTCTGCTCCACTCACAATGTGTTACCAGGCCACAATATTGCATTATTTACATTATTTATCATGCCTAACCAACACTGAAATCAGAATATAATACACTGACACATTAATTGAGCTTCAGCATTTAAACTCAGCTCTGCTCCCCTAATGGGGAGCCTCCATCTCGGCCTTCCAGTCGAACTTATTACCCCAAACTGTGTTTCCCCTCCTCCTCCCTCTCCACCCTTCCCCGGGATCCAATCCTTACCCCTCCCCCTTCCCTTCTTCTCAGCACCCCTTCTCCTTCCCTCCCTTAATATTCTTTCCTTACTCTTCTCCTAGTCTTCTGCCAATGCTCCTCCCATTATCCATTCTTTTCATGCTTAGGAATGGCTCTGAAAGGGGTTCCATACTCGAGTAAACCTTTCTAAGGTGTTACCCTCAAGCAGCCTTGCCGAACAATGCTCCATAGTCCTCAACTCCCCCATCGCCTTCTCCCACCCCCTTATTGTGGGCGGAACATCTGTCATCCATTGCCTTAAAATACATTCCTGTTCGGTAATCCAGTTTAGTCCTCCAACATCGGGTAGTGCCCCTCCTCCTGCAGCCTGGAGACTGGACCAATCAAGTCTTCTGTAGTATATATGCAGACGGAGCTCCCAGAAGCCCCCAGTGTGTCCAGTCTCCTTGCAGCTTGCAGACTTCTGTGCCCTTTCTGGGCACACTAAGTGACACTTGAAGGAGCAACACTAGTTAGTTAGTTCTTTTGGGGTTTTATTTTGGGTCCTTTATTTACCATTTCTTTGCTAGGTAGCTGTATCTTTAAAAAAGAAAAAGGAGCATTGCCACAGGGGACATCCTGGGGGAAGACAGACCTGCATTGGGCTCCTGCCTTCCTGCCTGGGAATATCTGAAGCCTGGGTTGAGCTCTCCCCAGGACTGTTCGGGGAAGAGCCATACCTGCTACAGCATTGCCTGTCACTTGGAGGAGTTGGCTGAGTTCCTTGCTGTTCCCTGAGCTGGTAGGAATTTTCCTTGCTTTATCTTTTCAGCTCTGTTATTTTTTGCATTGTCAGAGGCTCTGTCGGCTCCCCTGGCTTCCGAATTGCACTTTTTCCTGATTTTTTTCGCTTGCCCTGTATTAGAGGGTCGTTTTCTTTCTTTTCCATATTATTTGGTTACCTTTGTATTTTCGCGCCTTTTTTTATTGTGGGTGAAAAAGTGCGGCGGCCATTTTGGATTTCTAAAGTGTGCTTTTTAAGGGCACTTTTTAACACTTGTGCAGGGTTCCCCTGGCATTTTTGGGGTTTCTTTTGCTGGCGATTTTGCTCAGGGCACCCCTAGGATTCTGGGGAGTATTTTGTTTTCTGTAAAAAAAAAAAAAAAGTTTTAATTTTAAAGCTGTACTGATTTGAATAGGGTTAGTCCCTTTGCTGTGGGCTTCCCTGTTCCTGTTTCCTTCTTTCCCCCTGGAAGCAGGTTGCCTTAGCATGGCTGCCAAACCTCAAGGTGGGATTTGTGGGTCCCGCAGAGGTACAATGACTGACTCTGGCATCTGTAAGAGCGGTGCTGCAGTTTATTCAGCACTAGAATGTCTTCTCCCTCTGCTGTTTGCAGCTCTGTGGTAACTCGATTGATTTTTCTTGATTTTTCAGCGAGTTTAGGCATTTCTCCCATGCCTGCAACCCTCCCACCTTCTTCTTTGACTTTTTAAGTTAATTCCTTAGCTTTTGGGGGTTTTAATTCACTCTTTTGGTGTTTTATTTTTGCTGGTGGCCATTTTGAATAGCTAATGAGCCTCGGTTTTTGGCGGGAAGCCAGATTACTTTTCTGCTGGCTTCTAAAAGCTATATTGTTTCAGGTTTTTTTTTTCTTCTTTCCACAACACTTGCTAGAGGTCAGTTGTGCAGAGGTTATTTTTTTCTCTGCCTCTGTATGAACATAATGGATAAAAAGTACAGAAGGCATGGATAGAGAACAGTATGCAATTCAGAGCCACAGTACAATGCTGAGTCACTGATGAAGGGTGCAGGGCTCATGGCTTCTATTCCCCACTGTGCCCAACAAAGAAGGCTGGCTGAGGCATTACCTATTATGGGGAATATTGTTAAATGCCTGTTCCTGCGGGACGCAGTTATTTCTTTTTAGTTCTCCCTGTGCCTTATTCAGGTTTAAGCTGCATAGGCTGTCAGAAGAAACACAGGGACCTCAGGCATCAGCTCTGCCCTTCCCCCCGCATCTTGCTTCCCCTGAGGAACTTGGGAACTCCGGAGCTTGGCTTCGGGGGAGCTCTCCATTGGCTTTACGCTGCACTGAGTCTTTACCACGAGAGTTTGAATACCTCCAGGAAGTTCAGGTATCATTTTCTGTAAGAAAACTGTGCGTACTCTGTTTTTGTTTTTTCTTCCTTGCCTCAGCTGCTCTGGGATGCTTTCAGCTGTATCCGGACCGGCTGCCCCTGAGTTGGAAGTGCCTACTTTGACTTTTTAGTCCACAAACTGCAGCCGGGTTACTTTGTACGTCCTACTGATTATTGTACCTGTCTTATTCAATATACCATTTGGTTGAGGTTTTAAGTCAGTGTTTTGGATCCTGACTGTTTTGGGCTCGGCCTAATTAAGCATGCTCACTGTAATTTTCCTATGGCTGGATTGAGCTTCTACATCCCTCCCCAGAAACACCTTTCAGCCCCTACCATGGAGGTCTGAATGGCTGCGGAGGGATCCCACTCTAATTTCCCTACTTTCAGTCACTGTAATTGCCTTACCCTGACCTTGAAAGTTTCTCTATGCCAGCACAGTGAATGACTGACGGTTCCCTTCTCAGTTCTGCGAATACCTGACAGTTTTTCGGTGCCAGCGGCTGTTTTGTTTTTCTCTTCAGTGTTTCTTTTTAGAGGCAACAGCTCTAAACAGCAGTTTCCACACACTTAATCATGCTGTGGAGGCATGTGCAGTTTCAAAATCCTTTTCTTAAACAGTCTTGGGTTTCCCTGAGCCTTCCTTGCTTTTTGTTTTAAATGCAAAAAAACAACAAAAAATAAATAAATAAATAAATAAATGAAACCCCACACAAGAAGAGGAAAGGTGGTTTAAGTCTCTACAATGCTTTTTTCTATGGCTGTATTATATGTGAAATGTAATCAGCCGAAGGGTACATTAATAGCTTGCTTGTGTTACACCTGCACGCTGCATCCCGGAGGCTTTCCCCATACCCACTGCGTTGCTAGCTGGGTCCCCCAGCACCTTATCTCCCCCCTCCTCAGAGCCCCTGCTGCAGGATCTTCCACAGCCGCTGCAGACCACATTACACATTCCCATCCGGCCGTCTCATCAACGGTTTCTCCACTTCGCTCTTCCGTGGGGCCACTTCCAATTTCCGGCCATGCCGTTTGGTCTCGCCACGGCCCCCCGCACCTTCACAAACGTGATGGTAGTGGTCGCGGAGGCCTTGTGCACAGAGGGCATCCTGGTCCATCCGTATCTCGACGACTGGTGGATTCGGGCAAAGTCCAGTCGGGAGTGTGTGCACGTCACGAGCAGGGTGGTGGCTCTGCTGCGGTCCCTCGGCTGGGTGGTGAAAGAATGCAAGAGTTGTCTGTGCCCGACTCAGGATCTCGAGTATCTGGGAGTGAGCCTCGACACAGCACGGGGCTTGGTGTGCCTGCCGGAGCGCCGCATTCGGTCTCTTGTCCGACTCTTCAGGGGGATGCCCGCTCCGTCTGCATGGTGATAGCTACAGTTCCTCGGTACGATGGCAGCGACCTTGGAGGTGGTGCCCTGGGCGCGCTTCCACATGCGCCCGGCTGCAGAGTGCCCTGCTGCGCCGTTGGTCCAACCAATTCGACTCGTTGAACAGGAGATTGACTTGCCCAAGGGCGGTTCGCCGATCACTCCGGTGGTGGCTCTCCTCCGAGAACCTGGCGCGGGGGATTCCCTGGAGCCTCCACTTTGGGTTCCGTTCACAACGGATGCCAGCTTAACCGGCTGGGGGGCTCACTGCGAGACCCGCTTCGCTCAAGGGGAATGGTCTCCCCTGGAGACTTCTTGGTCGATCAACCTCCTCGAATGGCGGGCGGTGCGGCTAGCCCTCTTGGCCTCAAAGCCCTAGTTCTCGACCGGCTGGGGCGAGTCCTTTCGGACATTGCGACCACCGTAGCTTACATCAATCGCCAAGGGGGCATCGGCAGCATGGCCCTGGAATCAGAAGCGATGGCCTTGGTCAATTGGGTGCAGTCTCGTCTTCCGGTCATCTCGGCAGCGCCTATTGCAGGCGCAGACAATGTTCAGGCCGATTTTCTCTGCAGAGTGCGGGTGGACCCCGGAGAGTGGGAGCTAAACCCGCAAGTTTACGCGCAAATAGTTCGTCGGGGGGGGGGGGGGGCCGCCCTTCATGGATCTCATGGCGACATTTCAATCGGCCGAGACAGGACGCTTCTTCAGCAGGCAAAGGGAGCGTATGTCCGAGGGGCTCGACGCTCTCATTCAGCCGTGGCCAACGTCCGGCCTTCTTTATGTCTTTCCTTCGTGGGTTCTGATTGGCCGGGTCGTTCAGCGCATCGAGGGCCATCGGGGTCGAGTGTTACTGGTGGACCCGGACTGGCCTGGGTGGCCCTGGTATGCCGATCTGGTCCGGCTGAGCGACGGCATTCCTTGGCTCCTATCCACGCTGCCGAATCTTCTTTTTCAGGGGTCCCTTGCGGATGCCCCAAGTGGGTCAATTCTCGCATACGGTTTGGCCATGGAGAGGGCTCGGCTGAAAAAGAAGGGTTACTCCCCCCGCGGTGATTTCTACCCTACTGCGGGCGGGGAAAACGTCCACTTCTCTTACTTACGTTCGGATTTGGGGGAACTTTGAAGACTGGTGCTCCCGGCGTGGAGTCCGGGCGGCGACGGTTTTCGTTTCCGTCGTTTTAAGTTTCTTCAGGTTGCTTTTGATAAGGGCCTTGCGGCTAGTTCTCTGAAAGTCCGGTTGGCGGCTATCTCTTTATTTATTTATTTATTTATTTAACAACTATTTCTATACCGCTCTTTCACAAGTATCAAGTGCGGTTTACAATGAACAGTGTGTTATATGGTATGGATAGTATCATACCCAAGTCATTTTACATAGAACAGATGAACTAGATACAGATAACGGTATAAATTTAAACAGTAAATTATTAAACTATTATAACATATATACATAGTAAATATATACAAATTGTATCATATGTCGCGTGTGGTTGTATACTTTATGTAGGCTTCAGGCACGTGGGTATATGTTTGAATTGTAGTAGTTAACCTGCGTCTCTTTGTGTCGTCTGGCCAGTCTCTGATCCTTGGTTGTAATGCAATGAGAATAAATGGGTTTTCAGTTTTTTTCTAAATTCCTTTATGTCTGATAGTGAGCGAATGTTGTCAGGAAGGTTATTCCAGAGGATGGGAGCTGAGTGTGAGAATGCTCTCATGTTGGTTTGTTTTTTGGCTTTTGTGTAGTCTTTTGGTACTGCTATAGTGTTAGTGTTTCTACTTCTTTGTGATCTTTTATCTATTTCTATCTTGATGAGTGTATTGAGTATAGTTGGCGCTAAGTTATTTATTAGTTTAAATGTTGTAAGTAATATCTTATATTTTATTCTGCTGTGGATAGGTAGCCAATGGAGTTCGGCTAATGTCGGTGTGATATGTTCAATTGAGCTTATATTCATTATTATCCTTGCTGCAATGTTCTGAGTTAGTTGTAATTTTTTAATATTTTGCTTTGTGATGCCATTAAGGATTAGATTTGCAAAATCAAAGTGTGGGGTGATGATGGCTTGTATTATGGTTATGAAGTCTTGTAAGTGGATTAATGGTCTTAGTTGTTTCAAGGTCTTAAGTTTGTAGTGTATGTTTTTTGTTAGATATTTTATGTGAGAATCCATGTTAAGTTTATTGTCAAGTATCACACCCAGGTATTTTATTTCCTTTTTTATATTGATCTCATGGTTATCAAGTGTGATGGTGTTTGGGGGTGTGTATGTTTGGTTTTTAGTAATATAGAACGTCAGTTTTTGCGAAATTAATGTGTAAGTTCTGTTCATTGAGCCATATTGTTAGTTCTTTAAAGCACTCTGTTATCTGTTGTAGTGGAGGGTGTGGGATTTTAAATGGTAGGTAGAACATTATATCGTCAGCGTAAATATGATAATGAACGCTATGACGTTTAAAGATATTGCTGATTGGCTGTAGGTAAATGTTAAACAAAAGTGCTGATAGTGCAGATCCCTGTGGGAGGCCTTGTGTTTGGTCGAATGTGTTAGATGTCTGGTTAAGAATTCTTACTGTTTGGGTTCTGTTTGATAGGTAGGATTTGAACCAGTTATGGACAGTTGATGTGATTCCTATTTGTTGAAGTCTGTTAAGCATTGTTATGTGGTTTACACTGTCAAATGCGGCAGAGATGTCGAGGAATACTAGGATGAATGCTTGTTTTGTGTCATCGATTCCTCTTAGTAAGGTGTCATAAAGGACTGTTAGCAGTGTTTCAACTCCATGGAAAGGTCTGAAGCCATATTGATGTTCATCAAGGAGGTTCAATGTATCAATATATTCCTGTAGTTGTGTTTGAACTATTTTTTCAATAAGTTTGGCCATGAAGGGAATGCTCAATATGGGTCTATATGATTTTGGGGATAATTTGTCTAGTGTTTTATTTTTAAGTATTGGTCTTATTTGGACATGTTTGAGAGATGGTGGTATATATCCTTCGTCTAGTGATATGTTAACCATAGGGAGGATGAAGGGAGAGAGTATTGAGAGTGTCTTTTTTATCCAGTCAACTGGGCATGGGTCAAGGTATGAGGTAGTTGTATTTATGTTAGATATGGTTGTTTTTAAGTGTGGTCTTTGAGATCAGGCTGAAGTTGGACCAGTTATCAGGGGTTGTTTGTTTCATATCGGTGTGTGTTGTTGGGGGGTTATTTGTTTGTATTTTTGTTTTATTAATATAGTATTGAGCTAAGTCTTGTGGGGTTATATCTATGGATATTTCATCTGAATTATCGATGCAAATTATCGATGTTATCGATGCAAAGTTTTAGGCCGTCTCTACGGTTCTTATCCGGACGTACGTCGTTTTCTTACGACTGTTTTTCATTTGCGGTCCTCCCGCAGGATTTTCGTTCCTCCGGGGGACTTGAATCTAGTGATGCGGGCCCTGGTTCGTGAACCTTTTGAACCCCTGAGTAGGACGTTTCTGAAAGATTTTACGCTGAAGACGGTTTTTCTTGTAGCCATCGGTTCGGCACAGCGTATTTCAGATCTACATGCGTTGTCCTGCCGAGAACCTTTTTTGTCTTTTTCCCCGGTCCCTTCCTTTTTGCCGAAGGTGGTTTCCCCTATTCATGTGAATCAGGCAGTGTTTCTTCCAGTTCTTTCTTCCCACTCTGTCGGGTCGGCGGACAAAGGTCTTCACCGTCTCGATGTGGGTCGTGCACCTCGTCGTTCTTTGAAGGCTACCGAATCTTTCGGAAGACTGACCGGTTATTCGTGCTCTTTGGTGGTGCACGTAAAGGGGAAGCGGCGGCTAAGGCCTCCGTTGCAAGATGACTCAAGGAAGCGTTCGCGTCTGCGTATCTGTTGCAGCAGCGGTCTGTTCCGGAGGGGCTACTGGATCATCCCACTAGGGCTCGGGCTACCGCTTGGGCGGAGTATAGCCTAGTTCCGCCAGCAGATATCTGTAAGGCGGCCACCTGGTCGTCTCTGCATGCTTTCAGTACACACTATCGTTTAGATGTGTCAGCGGCTCGGGATTCCTCTTTTGTTCGGCGGTTCTGTGTGCCGGATGGCAAGGTCCCGCCCGGTCTTAACTGCTCTGTTACATCCCGATGTTGGAGGACTAAACTGGATTACCGAACAGGAAATGGAAATTACACTAACCTGGTAATTGTAGTTCCTGGAGGGTCCAGTTTAGTCCTCCTTCCCTCCCGACTATCTGTTATAAAAATGCGGTGCGCTTTCCGAACGGTGGATCATAAGACGGTTCCTCTTGCCGTTCGAACCTTTTTTTGCAGCCGCGTTTTTGGCTATGGCTCTTCCTTTCTCAGGTGTTCAGTCAGCTCCTGAGATTTCTGATACGGAGCTGTATTTTGATTTCTGGGGCGTTGGTTCCAGTGCAATACAGTGTTCTGACTTCCTCGTTTGGAGAGAAAGTTGGATATTTTTGTGGGGGGGAAACAAATTGTTCTTTAATTATGTCATTTTCATTATGTCATTTTGTATATTAATCTAATGTGTTGCTTCGTTAAGTATGCTTTGTTACTAGTACACTGGGGGCTTCTGGGAGCTCCGTCTGCATATATACTACAGAAGACTTGATTGGTCCAGGCTGCAGGAGGAGGGGCACTACCCGATGTTGGAGGACTAAACTGGACCCTCCAGGAACTACAATTACCAGGTTAGTGTAATTTCCATTTGCTTTACTATCAAAAAACCTTTTTCACACAGCTGTCGCTTCCCACTTGCTAGGATTAACGCTGCCTCGTATGAACCAAACAGACACCACTCTGGGGAGATCGGTACCTGACATAGTATCCATTTACCTAGTTGCTGGCCTACTTCTTCCCAAAAACGTTTTATGCGAGTGCAGAACCAAAACCGATGAGCAAAGGTTCCCCTTTCTTTTTTTTTTCTTTTTTTTTTAACAGAGTACACACACATATGTCATTGCCAGCCCCGCCCTGGCTGCCCACACATTATGAACATATGCACGCCATAGAAACTTATATTGTATTTCCTGCATTTGTACTGATTCTGAAATGTTTTTTATGGCCTGAAAAGCACCCTGCAATCTCTCCGCCGTGCTTTCCAGCACCTTATCCTTTTGCCATTTCCTCGCTAGGGCTTCCAGCCCCCCCCTGTCCCCTCCTAAGTGTAGTTCCCCCACAGTGTCCCCATCGTGATTTTTCCTTCTAGGGCTTTGAACAAATCTAGCATTCCCCCTGGTGTTAAGATCACACTATTCCACCTTATCAGGCTATTCACATAATGCCTTGCCTGAAAGTAGAAGTACTGATCCCGGGGTCCCAGTTGATATCTATCCTGCAAGGAGAGGACTGAATTCACTGCGGCCCCCCCCCCCCTCCATTCGCAAGTGCCCAATATAACTTACTCCACTTCTGCCCCAGTTCATAGCGATGTGGCCTTGCATTCCCGGGTAGAAATCCACATTCCCTGCCAGCGGGAGACAGTCTGTCCTATTCCACTGCGTTTTCCTATACCGACATAGGTTCTTCCAGGCCTGTCGGAGCGCCTGCCAATACCCCGATTCCTTACAAGCGATTGGTATCTCACCTTGGGTTCTATGTAACACAAATACCCTATGTTGCGGTTCTGCCATTTCATCCATTATATCTATCAGCACCGTGTCCGTTGCTCCCTCCACTATGTCCCGCAAAGATTTGGTCAGACACAATATATTGTAGATCCGCAGTGATAGCAACCCTGCCCCACCTTTCTCTCTGGGTTGCATCGGTGCCTCTATTGCTATTCGGGCCCTATGCACTTTCCAGAGAAATTGCGACAAAAGCCACACTGAGATATGCTGCAATAGATACATCCACCTTGGGAACTCCACCACATTAAATAGAGCTATCCGGTCTTTCAACGAAATTGGTAGTTCCTGCCACTTCTTTAAACGTTCTATTGTCTTCTCTAACATAGGTCTAACATTTACCTTATATAACTGGGCTGTCCATTCTGGGATTTGGACTCCTAAATAACAAATCTGCCCGTCAGCCCACACCAGTGGGAAGCTGCCCTTCCAAGTTAGCCGACTTCTGCCCCCAACATCTAACCCCAAAGACTTGGCTCTGTTTATTCTCAATCCCGAAAATGTTCGAAAGTTCTCTGTGTTGTAACGCTAGCTCCAATGAAGTCTGGAGGTTTGTTAAACACAGCAGCATATCATCCACAAAAGCACTGACTTATCTCCAGGAACAAGCAGGAATGAGTCTTCGCATATGGGTATCGTCGGTACCAAGGGAGCCTGCGCAGGAACGCTCCCCAGCGTCCAGAAAGAAAGCTTTTGGGAGCATCCCACAGCGCCTGCGCGCTGCCTTCCCGCCTTTCCCAACCGCCTCTCTCCAGTTCTTCTTTTCCACAGAGCCAGCAGGTCGTGTTCCTGTCACCGCAGAAGAATTCTTTATTTTATTCTTTATTTTTCTGTGTCGCGTCTGCCTTCTTCGACGTCAGACCGGTACCGCCGGTCTTTTCTTTTCTTTCTTTACAAAAAAAAAACAACAACTTTTCTTTCTTCAACTGTGCATTTGCGGTTTGGGCCTTAGGCCTGAACATTTTTCTCCTCATGGAGAAGCCCGCTTCCGGGTTTAAAAAGTGCACAAAGTGTGGCGGTACTATTTCTGTCACCGACACCCATGATTGGTGTTTGGGTCCTGACCATTCCATCATGGATTGTGTGTCCTGTACCATGATGTCTAAAAGAGGTCGGCAGAACCGAGCAGCCAAGCTCAGTACCCTGCTTCCCTCTGATGCAGCCTCGGTGGCATCGACGTCTTCCAGGGCTGCTTCTTCCTCCCATCGATCTCAGGTAACCAAACATAAATCTAGCTGGTCCTCAAAGGGCAAATCTCCCTCTAAGCATCGAGATGCCTCCAGGCTTGTCCTCGAGGAATCCGCACCGGCAAAATTATCCTGACAGGAAGTTCCGGCTTCCAAAGCATTATCTATGGGGTCACAGGTTGACATCGATGGCTCGGCCTCGACCGATCACCTGTTGCCGTGTTCAGGGGTTCACCGGTACCGACATCCAGACTCTGGTGGCGTCGATGGATCAGAAGATTCTGTCCATACAGCACACCCTAACGGTGTTTATGCAGGCTTTGACGCTTTCGGTACCGCAACAATCTCCGTTGCCGGTACCAACTCCGGCACCGGCATCGTTTCCGGTGCCGGTACCGATTGCATCGACATTGGCTTCGGTGTCGACTGCAACGGTACCCTGTCCTATGATGCCCATCGGTACCGAACCGGTACCGCTTACTCCCGATGTCGATCCCACTCGGTACGCGTATCGGGCTTTACAGGAGCATCCAGACAGGCGATACTTCGATTCCTCCGAAGACTCTGAGTCGGAGGCTTCTGTCGAGGCACCGGTACTTCTTCCTCAGGAGTCAGATTCTCCAAAACGAAGAATGTCTCCTCCAGAAGACTTGTCTTTTCAAGACTTCATTAGGGAAGTGGCTAGGGGCCTCTCCATTACAGTGGCCCCTGAGTCAGAGCCTAGAGCCAAGCAATTAGATATTTTGCAATACCCTAAGGCTCCTAAAGAAACAGCCACCTTACCTATTCATGAGATTCTCTATGATCTCATGTTGAGCATGTGGGAGACTCCTCTTACCACCTCTCCTCATTCTCGTAGGTTAGACACCATGTACCGTGTCCCTCCTTGTCCTGACTTTCATAAGTCTCAGCTTCCTCACCACTCTACTGTGGTAGAGTCTGCCATGAGGAAAATAAAGAGTGCAAAGAGACACTCATCTAATCCTCCAGGACGTGAATGCAGAACCCTTGATGCTTTTGGCAGAAGGGTTTTTCAAGCTAATATGCTTGCTGCCAGAATCAACTCCTATAGTCTCTATATGGGGATGTTTCTAAAAGAAGTCACAGATCATCTGCAGACTTTAGCTCCTTTTATTTCAGAAGATAAAAGGCAGGAATTTCTCACTTGGCTTAAACATGCCCAAGATGTTTCCAAATTTTCCAACCGTGCAGCCTTTGACTCTTTTGAGTGTGTAAGGTAGAGCCTCTGCTATTGCCATAGGTGCACGTAGAATTGTTTGGTTACAAGCATCTGATTTGGAACTCTGGGTCCAAGATGAATTGGGAAATCTTCCTTGTACAGGTGAAAACCTTTTTGGCAGGGATTGGAAAGCAAAGGCCACTCAGATGGATGCTGAGAACTCTGCTTTGGATCGACTTTCAAAGTCTACCTCTGCTCCTGCTAAGAAAAGGTTGTTCAAAAAGACACCTTTTTTTAAAAAGGGAAGATACTATCCTGCTTATGGTCAGCAGGCATCTTCTGCAGGTCGCTTTGCTGCAAAGCGTCAGCAACCACCTAAACAGGCCAAGTCAAAGGCTGCCAGGCCTCCCACGGCCCAGCAGCCTCAGCCTCCTCAAGGCCTTTGACTTGCAACTAGAGAACTTAGCCTTTCTGGCTCTGGAAGAACCAGAGCCCCTCACCATTCCAGGAAGGTTAGCTTACTTTGCTCCCAGATGGGAGCAAATCACAGCAGAGCAATGGACCCTCTCCATTATAAAGGAAGGGTACAAGCTTCATTTCTTAAACCTTCCTCCCCACACCATGGTGAAACAGTTCAATTCTCCAACATCTCTCCTCAACCTTCTGGGTCAGGAGATTGCTACCCTTCTTGCCCAAAGGGCAATAGAAGAAATACCCCTTCTTCAACAAGGCTCAGGGTTCTACTCCCCTTATTTTCTTATTCCAAAGAAAACAGGAGGCTACAGACCCATTTTAGATCTCAGAGAATTGAACAAGTTTCTATTCAAAGAGAAATTCAAGATGATTTCTCTCGGTACTCTGCTGCCATACCTTCAGAGTCAGGATTGGCTTTGTTCTCTAGATCTCAAGGATGCGTACACCCATGTCCTCATCCATCCAACACACAGAAGGTTCCTTCGGTTCCTCTTTCAAGGAAAGCACTACCAATACAGGGTGCTTCCTTTCGGTCTGGCCTCTGCACCAAGGGTGTTCACAAAATGCATGGCAGTAGTAGCTGCATTTCTGCGCACTCTAGGAATATTCGTTTTCCCATATCTGGACGACTGGCTCATTCGAGCCCCATCCCAGTCAGAGGCCCCGACTTCTCTAACCTGCACAATGCGTATCCTTCAGTATTTGGGACTGGTAATAAACATCCCAAAATCCCATCTCACCCCTACTCAGTCCCTGGAGTTTATAGGGGCCTTGCTGGATACCACAACTGCAAGGGCCTATCTTCCTCAGGCCCGTTGCCTACGCTTGGTGCAGTTAGCCTCCCAGATACAGTTAAAGTCCCATTTAACTGCTCGAGAGATGTTACAACTATTAGGCCACATGGCATCCACCGTGCATGTGGTTCCATATGCTCGCCTTCACATGAGGGCAGCTCAATGGACTTTGTCCACCCAATGGACCCAGGCATCAGGTTGCCTGTCAAACAAAATAGCAAACTCCAGTCGCCTATTTTGGTCTCTCCAGTGGTGGAAGTCCCCTCCAAATCTGTTGCTGAGGTCCCCTTTTCCTCAGTCGCTACCCCAAGCAACTCTGACAACAGATGCTTCTCCAATGGGTTGGGGAGCTCATCTGCAGGATCTCTCCACCCAGGGCATCTGGTCTCCACAGGAGACTTCTCTGCATATCAATCTCTTGTAACTCAGAGCAATATTCTTAGCTCTCAGAGTATTCCACTCCCTGCTCAGCTACAGGACAGTCCTCATCCATACGGACAACCAAGTAGCCATGTTCTATGTAAACAAGCAGGGCGGGACTGGCTCTCTGTCGCTTTGCAACGAAGCTTTGTGACTGTGGGCCTTCGCCAGAGAGCATCACGTCCATCTTCTGGCAGTATATCTTCCAGGCATTCAAAACTCTTGGGCAGACAGACTCAGTCGAGTTCTGCTTCCACACAAGTGGTCCCTCCACATGGACCAGGTAGCCAGGATTTTTCGAATTTGGGGAACCCCGGACATAGACCTCTTTGCAAGTCAGTGGAATGCCAAACTTCCCCGGTTCTGTTCCAGAATTCCGTGTCAGGGAGTTCAGGCCAAGGATGCTTTCCTCCTTCACTGGGGTCAAGACTTCCTTTATGCCTTTCCACCAATTCCCCTAATTCCCAAAACACTATTCAAGCTTCAGAGAGATCGAGGGACCATGATCCTCATAGCTCCACATTGGCCATGCCAAGTGTGGTACCCTCTACTTCTGCATCTCTCTCAAGCTCCTTCCCTGGACTTGGGCTCTGCACCAGACCTTCTGTCCCAGGAAGGGGGAACATTATGGCACCCAAACCCCCAGTCGCTCCATCTCAGGGATTGGTTGCTGAGGGCCTAGACCTTCAAGATTTTCATCTCTCTCAGCAAGTCAGAGATGTTATTCATGCCTCTAGAACAGCGGTTCTCAACCTGTGGGTCGCGACCCCCATGGGGGTCGCCACAGGATTTAGCGGGGGTCGCCTCGCCTCACCTCACTCCGCCATTAAAAAAAAAAAAAAGCACCCAAGTTGCTGCCGCTGCCGAGTCCGCTTCTCAGCAGCGGCAAACTCACCGTCTCCTAGTCCCCTCTAATGCAGCTGCCGCTCCCTGTCTCTTAGGGAACCGCGGCTGTGCCAGTAAAACCGTTGCGGAGCCTTCCTGTCTCTTGACGGGCTCCGTGCAGCATTGTCCCGCCTCTAAAGGAAGTTGTTTACCACTTCCTTTGGAGGCGGAACAATGCTGCACGGAGCCCATCGAGAGACGGGAAAGCTCCGCAATGGTTTTACAGGTATAGCCGTGGTTCCCTAAGAGACAGGGAGCTGCAGCTGTAGAAGAACAGCAGGGCAGCAGCAGGCAGACAGGGAGAGGGGAGGAGGGGGCAGGGAACCTGCAACGGGGCTGACATGGAGGGATGGATGGAAGGAGGGAGAGAAGGGTCTGACATGAACCGGGGGGCTGACATGGAGAGAGGGGGGATGACATGGAGGGAGGGGGCTGACTTGGATGGAGGGAAGGAGGGAGGGGAGGGCTGACATGGAGAGAGGGAGGGAGTGAGGGGTGGCTGACATTGAAGGATGGATGGAGGGGGAAGGGGGCTGACATGGACAGAGGGGGGGCTGACATGGACAAAGGGAAGAGACAGGGGGGCATACTGTAGAGACAGGCAATAAATGCTAGACAGAGGGGAGAAACAGTGCAGGTTAGGATTATAATGGGCAGATGGGGGGGGCTAGGACTGGTAATGGGTTGATTAGGGAAGGCTAGGACTGGGAATGGACTGATTAAAGGGGGTTGGGACTGGTAATGTGCTGATAGAGGGGTAGGACTGGTAATGGACTGATGGGGGGCTAGCACTGGAAATGAGCTGATCGGGGAGGTTAGGACTGGAAATGGGCTGATGGGGGGGGGGGGGTAGGACTGGTAATGGGCTGATTAGGGGAGCCTAGCACTGGTTATGGGATTGAGGAGGGACTAGCACTGTAGGGGAGGCTAGCACTGGTAATGGGGTTGAGGAGGGACAAGCAATGGAAATGAGCTGATTAGGGGAGGCTAGGACTGGTAATGAGCTGATGGGGGGGAGTAGGACTGGTATTGGGCTGATTAGGGGAGGCTAGCACTGGTAATGGGGTTGAGGGGGGACTAGCACTGGAAGCGAGCTGATTGGGGGGCTTCGACTGGGAATGGGCTGATTGTGGGGAGGGGAGGATAGAGCTGCTGGCCCTGGAAGAAAACTGAGGGCTAAGGCTACAAATGGGCTGATACGAGGGGATGGGAGAATGGAACTAGAAGAGAGTGGATCTGAGAGGGGCTGCCATAGTATTTGTACTAGAAGGGACTGGTCAGTGGGGAAGCAGGGGGACTGGAAGGGAATGGACAACAGTGGCAGTCATGGGAATGCAAGTTGACATTGGAGGGTACTGAGAGTGAGGACTGGAAAGGGGCTGATACTGGGGATGGTTACTGGGACTGGAAATAGGCTGATGGAAAGAAGTGAAGAAAACAAAAGAAGAGATAAGAAATGGCAGATGGACCATAGACCACAGAAAGAGAGCTTAGAGAAGACAGGAAAGCAGAAGCCTCAAATCAGGACCAGCATGATCAGAGAATAAATTGGTCAGACAACAAAGGTAGAAAAAATAATTTTATTTCATATTAGTGATTTGACTACAAAATCATCACAATTTTGAAATCAAATATTGTTACTTGTTATTGTGATTAATTGTGGTTTAAATAAGTAAATTTTATAAATAAAAACATATTGCAAATGTCTATAATATATTAATAATTCAACAAATGATTACAGCAACAATGCGTCAACGGTAAAGGAAGAGAGACGCATTTGATTTTATCATTGGGGGTCACCACAAGTTGACCAATAGTAAAAGGGGTCACGGTACAAAAAAGGTTGAGAACCACTGCTCTAGAAAGCCTTCTACTAGGCGTTCCTATGCTTTCAAATGGAAAAGATTTACCATTTGGTGTTCAGAGAAGGGTCTAAACCCTCTTGCAATACCTCTGAATTCTCTACTAGAGTATCTCCTGCATCTATCCCATGCAGGCCTGAAAACAAATTTAGTAAGAGTCCATTTGAGTGCTATTGCAGCGTCCCTCAAGCCTCTCAATGGACAACCTATTTCCTCTCACCCTCTTATAGCAAGATTCATGAGAGGCCTCCTTTTAACTAAACCTCCCATTAGACCACCTCCAGTGGCATGGGACTTAAACCTGGTTCTTGGCCAGCTTATGAAGCCACCCTTTGAACCTTTAGCCACCACCTCCTTGAAATTTCTTTCTTGGAAAGTTGTTTTTCTCATTGCAGTCACTCAGCACGCTGCATCAGTGAATTGCAAGCTTTGGTGGCTAATCCACCTTATACAAGGTTCCATCATAAGGTAGTCCTCAGGACCAATCCACACTTTATGCCTAAAGTGGTCTCGCCTTTTCATCTGAACCAGGAGGTATATTGACCTGTCTTTTTTCCAGGACCTCATGCATCAAATGCAGAGAGGAATCTTCATACCTTGTATTGTAAGAGAGCTCTCGCTTTCTACTTACAAAGAACACAGCAACATAGAAAGTCTTCTCAACTCTTTGTTGCTTTTGATCCTTCTCATTTAGGACTTCCAGTCTCTAAGCAAACACTATCCAACTGGATTGCTCAGTGTATTTCTTTCGCCTACCAGAGTAGGAACATTTCTCTGGAGGGCCATGTCACAGCTCACAATGTGAGAGCCATGGCAGCCTCAATGGCTCGTCTGAACTCTGTGTCCATCGACCAAATCTGTCGAGCGGCCACCTGGGCCTCGGTTCATACCTTCACAGCCCATTACTGTTTGGACAAGGACTCCCGCCGGGATGCCTCGTTTGGTCAGGCTGTCCTCAAACACCTGTTCCATTCCTAATCAACTCCTACCCACCTACCCTGGTCGGATGCCAGAGATCCATGGGGGGAAGTGGAGCCCTCTGCAAGGGCACACAACCATGGGGTCTCTCCCTGGCATCTGCAGCTAGGGAGTCCCCATATGTGAAAACTCATTCCTGCTTGTTCCTGGAGATAGCACAGTTACTTACCTGTAACAGGTGATCTCTGGGAACAGCAGGAATAAGTCTTTACAACCTACCCACCTCCCCTAGGAGTTGTATCTCTCTATCTTTCCTTTCCTCTCTCTCTCTTTGTCTCAGCTTTAAAACTCAAACTGGAGAGGTGGTTGTGAAAGGCGGGAAGGCAGCGTGCAGGCGCTGTGGGATGCTCCCAAAAGCTTGCTTTCTGGACGCTGGGGAGCGTTCCCGCGCAGGCTCCGTCGGTACCGACGATACCCATAGTGAAGACTTATTCCTGCTGTTCCCAGAGATCACCTGTTACAGGTAAGTAACTGTGCTTTAGCCTCCCCCCCTTTTTTCCACTCTATGCCCCTTACTCTCTCTAGCTGTGATAGCGTTAACAACGGTTCTAATTGGAGGACAAACAGCAGAGGTGATAGGGGGCATCCTTGCCTAGTCCCCCCCTTTTAACCCGAACAAAACTAAATTTTCTCACCCCACTGCTATATACTCCAGGGGGTCTGTGTAGAGGGCTCGCACCCATCCCACAAACTCCCCTTCAAAACCAAATCTCTGCAATATCTCAAACATATAATCCCAAGAAACTCTATCGAAAGCCTTTTCGGCGCCTAAGCTTGCTAATAGAAGAGGCGTGCCCTGCTGAATACACTTTTCCATACCGAGTAGAACTTTAGTTATATTCAGGGCTGCCATTCAAACTTTCACAAATCCTGCCTGGTGATGTCCTATAATTCTCGATAGGATAGCCTGTATCGAAGCTAATATCTTCATATCGTAGTTGATTAATGAAATCGGCCTATATGACGCCGGATCTTCTGGGTCCTTCCCTGCTTTGTGTATAAGAGAGATGGAGGCTGTTCGCATATCTCTAGGGAAACTCTTGGTGTCCAACACCTCCGCATATAATGCTGCTAAGGTAGGGACCATCTGCGTCTCAAGCATTTTATAGAACTCTGTTCCGTATCCATCCGGACCAGGAGGTTTATGGAGTTTCCCTGCCCTAATAATCTTTTGGATTTCCCTCCCTGAGATTGGCTTATTGATGTCCAACAGTTCCTGCTGGGTGAGCTGTGGGAACTTTATCTTATTCAAAAAAATCTTTTCCTGTTCTCTATCTTCCGCCTCTGGGATGTACAGTGCACTATAAAATTGTTGGAAGACCTCCGTGATTTTCTTGGGCTCGGTCTGCCTAGCTCCCTTGGCGTCTCGGATGAGAGCTACCAGTTTTGTCCCACTCCAGTCTTTCACCAGCCTCGCTAGTAGCTTGCCAGTGCGATTCCCAAAACGAAAGAATTGGTGCCTATAATATTGCATCTCATATACTGCACGCTCTTGAGAAGCCGGTTATTTAATTTCCTTTGAACCTCTAAATAGGCCTGCAACTTCTCACTCATTGTATGCCGTATGGCCTCTCTTTTCCGGCTTTGGAGCTCTCGCGCTAGCAACAGAATGTCCTCATTAATAGCTCGTTTTTCCTTGGCTACATACGCGATTGCATACCCTCTCATCACCGCCTTCCCAGCTTCCCATAGTGCCCCAACCGAAGAAGCACTTCCCTCATTAAATTCTAAATATTCCTCCCACTTTTGTCGCAGATAATCCTGAAACTCTCTACGTTTCCACATGTGTCTGGGGAAAGACCATTTATATCCGACTGCCCTCTTGCCTTTCCAGTCCATTCGCACCATTGCATGATCCGAGATTAGTTTAGGCCCAGTCTCTGCACTTAGGACCTTCCCAAAATCGGCCTGCGAAACCAACATATAATCAATTCTGGACCACGTTTGGTGAGCTCTAGACAGATGTGTGTAGTCACATTCTTCCCCATGCAATATTCGCCAAACATCTACCAGCCCCTCCATTTGACACAGATAATTCACTCCTCTCTTATTCCATCCCCTCTCCGCTCCTTGCCCTTTAGACTAATCCAGTTCAGGGTCATGTGGGCAATTGAAGTCCTCCGCTATTATTGGAACCTTTGGCGCCCTACCAATTCTCTGTAATAGAGACTTAAAGAAGGCATGGTGATAAACATTTGGTGCATAAATGTTCCCTATAAGAATTTCTTCCCCATTTGACCCCCTGGGGAGATTTATATTAGTCCACGCACGGTTAATCTCCTCACTTATTGACTCCACCTGAAGTCCTTTTCTAATTAGGATTGCTACTCCCTTCTTGCGGCCACCTGCCGCCGCAGCTTATACTTGACCCACCTACTCTCTCTTTTAAGCTTTGCATGCTCTTTATCACTTAGATGGGTCTCTTGTAACAGAGCCCATGGGCTTTTTCTTTTTTGAGCGCCTGCAAAACTTTAGTGCGCTTCATGGGAGTGCTTATACCCCCAACATTCCACGTGATGAAACGCAACTCAGATTCTATTCTGGCTTTTGTCTTGGGCTACCATCATAGTAACGATAGATACTCTTCTTCCCACTTACTGAGAGTTGCCCAGCCTCAACCCCCAGCCTATTCCCCTTAGATTATTTGTTCCCCAGTGTTTTGAATTTCATCACTCGGGTCCTCTGTTCCCAACGCACTCTGTCGGCTTGCCTTGTTGTCCCCCCACCCATTCTTCTCCCCTCTCCCCCTATTTCCCCCCTTCCCCTTCTTACCCACATATATTGCATCGTTGTTGCCCCCCCCCCCATCCTCCCCCTCATAAAACATTCTCATTCTCAACCCACAGCTCCTCTTGTCTGAGAAAATGTCCCCCTCGGGCGCTGCAAGGCTGCCCCGCCCAACCCGGCTATGTTCTCTGCCTCCCACCAGGTTTCCTGCTGCCCACAGTTATCTCTCATTTACAGTAAAGCAGCATAATACCTAAGAGTACATAACAGCACATAATAGCACATAGGGAACAAGTACACATCCAACATATAACTCACTGCCATTGCTGGCTAATACTGTATCTCCAGGAACAAGCAGGAATGAGTCCTCACATATGGGTACGTCGGTACCGACGGAGCCTGCGTGGGAACGCTCCCCAGCTTCCCAAAAAGGAAAGCTTTTGGGAGCATCCCACAGCGCCTGCGCGCTGCCTTCCTGCCTTTCCTAACCAACTCTCCTCAGTTCTTCTTTTCCGCGGAGCCAGCAGGTCGTGTTCCTGTCACCGCTGAAGAAGTTCTTTATTTTAATTTATTTCTTTGGTCGCGTGTCTGCCTTCCCCGACGCTGGACCAGTACCGCCGGTCTTTTCTTTTCTTTCTAAAAAAAAAAAAAAATATATATTTTATCTCCAGGAACAAGCAGGAATAAGTCCTCACATATGGGTACGTCGGTACCGACGGAGCCCGCGCGGGAAAGCTCCCCAGCTTCCCAGAAGGAAAGCATTTGGGGTCTCCCACTGAGCATGCGCGCTGCCTTCCCGCCTTCCTGACCAACTCTCCTCAGTTCTTCTTTTTCCGCGGAGCCAGCAGGTCGTGTTCCTGTTACCGCTGAAGAAGAGTTGTTATTTTAATTTGTTTCTTTGGCCGCGTGTCTGCCTTCCCCGATTCCGGACCGGTACCGCCGGTCTTTTTTCTTTATTTCTTTAAAAAAAAAAAAAATCTTATTTTTCCCCACTTGGTGTGTTTGTTCTGTGAGGCCTCTAGGCCTTCACAGAATTCTCCCTCATGGAGAAACAAGCCTCTGGTTTTAAAAAATGCACCAAGTGTAGCGGTACTATATCAGTCACAGACACCCATGAATGGTGTCTAAAATGTTTGGGGCCTGACCACTCCATTCCGGATTGCCCATCCTGTTCTTTGATGTCTAAACGTGGCTTACAAAACCGGGCAGCCAGGTTTCACATGCTGTTTTCCACAGATACTCCAGCATCGACATCTTCCAGGTCTTCCTCTCCTGATGGATCTCAGGTAACCAAACATTCCTCTGGCAGGTCCTCAAAGGGCAAATCTTCCTCCAAGTATCGAGATGCCCCTGGGCTTAACCCTGAGGACCCTGCCCCAGCCAAACAACCCCGGCAGGAAGCTCCGGCTTCCAAAGCTCCTCCTATGGGGTTACAGGTTGACATCGATGGCACGGCCTCGACCGATCACCTGTTAGACTGCTCTGGGTACCGGCTCAATCTTCCGGTAGTGGTGTCTATGGATCATACAGTTCAATCCATGCAGCAGGCCATTATGGCTGTTATTAGAGCTGCGACGCCCTCGGTACCGCAGCCAGCGGTACCGACTCCGGTTCCGGTACCACAACCGATACCAGTACCCAGGGCATCTACATCGACCAGGATACCGATTCCGGTTCCCGGTTCCGGGGTTTTCCCTGATACCGATCCGGTTCCGGGTACCCCCGATGTCGATAGCGGTCGATACGCTTATCGATCCCTGGAAGCAAACAGACGATACTTCGAGTCTTCTGATGATTCTGATTCATCAGATGACTCTGCCGAAGTATCCCTTACTCTACCTGAAAAACCCTCTTCTCCAAAGAGGAGAATGTCTCCTCCAGAGGATTTGTCCTTTCAAGACTTCATCATTGAAGTAGCTAAAGGTCTCTCTATTTCAGTAACCTCTGAAAAGGAACCTAGAGCAAAAAAACTAGATATTTTAGGATACTCTAAGGTTCCCAAAGAGGCAGTCACCTTGCCCATTCATGAAATTCTTCAAGAACACATGATGGACTTATGGGAGGCTCCTCTCACCCTATCTCCACATTCTCGTCGTTTGGACACCATGTATCGTGTCCCCCCTTCTCCTGGTTTTCAAAAAACTCAGCTCCCTCACCACTCTATTGTGGTGCAGTCGGCTATGAAAAGGATAAAGAGTACCAAAAGACACTCTTCTACTCCTCCAGGGAGAGAATGTAGGACTTTGGATGCTTTTGGTAGAAAAATCTTCCAAGCAAGTATGCTTATTGCCAGAATCAATTCATACAGCCTCTATATGGGCATGTTTCTGAAGGAGATTGCATTGAAAATATGACATTTTCTCCCCTTTATCCCAGAGGATAGAAAGGAGGAGTTCCTTCTTTTGCTAAAGCATACCCAAGATATTTCAAAGTTCTCCAACAGAGCAGCCTTTGACTCCTTTGAGGGTGCTAGCAGAGCCTCAGGTATTGCCATAGCGGCTCGCAGAATTGCTTGGCTCCAGGCCTCTGACCTAGAACCCTGGGTCCAGGATGGGTTGGGAAATCTGCCCTGTACAGGTGAGAATCTGTTTGGTAAGGAGTGGCAAATCAAAGCCACCCAAATGGATGCAGAAAATGCTGCTTTAGATAGACTTTCTAAGTCTACCTCTGCCCCTGTCAAGAAAAAATCTTTCAAGAAGCCTTTCTATAAGAAGGCCAGATTTGCTACAAATACTGGCCAACAGTCTTCTGCAGCTCGCTTTGCTCCTAAACGTCAGCAGCCTAAACAGGCCAGGGCAAAACCTGCAGGGGCTGCTACAGCCCAGCAGTCCCAACCCCCTCAGGGTTTTTGACTTAACTCTAGAGAACTTAACCTTTCTGGCTCTAAAACATCCAGAGTCTCTCACCATTCCAGGAAGGTTAACTCATTTTGCTCCCAGATGGGAGCAATCTATCATCAGAGAGGGCTACAAACTACATTTCTCCAGCCTTCCTCCCCATACCATGGTGAGATGTTTCAATTCTCCCCCATCTCTCCTGAACCTGTTAGGTCAGGAGGTGACCACCCTTCTTGCCCAAAGTGCAATAGGAGAGGTTCCTCTTCTTCAACAGGGGTCAGGGTTTTACTCCCCTTATTTTCTCATTCCCAAGAAAACAGGGGGGTACAGACCCATTCTAGATCTCAGAGAATTGAACAAATTCCTATGCAAGGAGAAATTCAAGATGCTTTCTCTAGGTACTCTCCTTCCATACCTACAGAGTCAGGATTGGCTTTGTTCTCTAGATCTCAAGGATGCGTACACACATATACTCATCCATCCATCCCACAGAAAATTCCTACGGTTTCTGTTCCAGGGAAAACATTTCCAATACAGAGTACTTCCCTTCGGTCTAGCCTCTGCTCCAAGGGTATTTACCAAATGCATGGCAATAGTAGCTGCCTTTCTACGAGCCCTGAGAATCTTTGTCTTCCCATACCTGGACGACTGGCTCATCCGAGCTCCATCTCAGTCCGAGGCTCAGACTTCCCTGGATCGCACCAGACACATTCTGCAGTATCTGGGACTTGTGATCAATCTGCCAAAGTCTCAACTCACCCCTACTCAGTCCCTGGAATTCATAGGGGCCTGGTTGGATACCACCACTGCAAGGGCCTATCTTCCTCAGGCCCGTTGCCAACGTCTAGTGCACTTAGCCTCCCAGACTCAGTCCAGAAGCCACTTGACTGCCAGGGAGATGCTACAACTATTAGGCCACATGGCCTCCACAGTACATGTGGTGCCCTATGCTCGCCTACATATGAGAGCAGCTCAATGGACTTTGTCCACCCAGTGGACTCAAGCATCAGGAGCTCTCTCAGACCAAATAGCAAACTCCAAACGTCTCTTTTGGTCTCTCCAATGGTGGATGTCCACTCAAAATCTGTTGTTGGGGGCCCCCTTTCAACCATTGTTGCCCCAAGCAACCCTCACAACAGATGCCTCCCAAACAGGTTGGGGAGCTCATCTTCAAGATCTCTCCCCTCAGGGCACTTGGTCTCCACAGGAGACCACCCTTCATATCAACCACTTGGAACTTCGAGCAATCTTTCTAGCTCTCAGAGTTTTTCATACCCTCCTCAGCAACATGACGGTCCTTATTCATACGGACAATCAAGTAGCCATGTTTTACATAAACAAGGAGGGACTGGCTCTCTGTTGCTTTGCAACGAAACTCTAAGATTATGGGCCTTCGCCAGAGAGCATCAAATCCATCTCCTGGCAGTATATCTTCCAGGAATCCAAAACTCTTGGGCAGACAGACTCAGTCGAGTTCTGCTTCCACACGAATGGTCCCTACACATGGATCAGGTACTCAGAATCTTCCAGAAATGGTGGACCCCGGACATAGACCTCTTTGCAAGTCCGTGGAATGCCAAACTTCCCCGGTTCTGTTCCAGGATTCCGTGTCAGGGAGTTCAGGCCAAGGATGCCTTCCTGTTTCATTGGGGTCAGGGCTTTCCTATATGCCTTTCCACCCATTCCTTTGATTCCCAAGACTCTGTTCAAACTTCAAAGGGATCAAGGGTCCATGATCCTCATAGCTCCACGCTGGCCATGCCAAGTGTGGTACCCTCTACTTCTGTATCTCTCCCAAGCCCCCTCCCTGGACTTGGGAGCGGCTCCAGACCTTCTGTCTCAGGAGGAGGGGACTTTGTGGCACCCAAACCCCAAGTTCCTTCACCTCAGAGCTTGGTTACTTAAGGCCTAGACCTTCAAGACTTCAATCTTTCTCAGCAAGTGAAGGATATCCTCCATGCTTCCAGAAAACCTTCCACTAGGCGTTCCTATGCTTTTAAGTGGAAAAGATTTTCCATTTGGTGTGCTGAAAAGGGTCTTGACCCTCTAGCACTACCTTTGAATTCTCTATTGGAATATCTCCTGCATCTCTCCAATGCAGGCCTTAAAACGAATTCAGTCAGAGTCCATTTGAGTGCTATTGCAGCATCCCTTAAGCCCATCAATGGACAGCCTGTTTCCTCTCATCCTCTTATTGCAAGATTCATGAGAGGCCTAACCTTAACTAAACCTCCCATTTGACCTCCTCCGGTGGCATGGGACTTAAACTTCGTTCTTGGTCAGCTTATGAAGCCACCCTTTGAACCCTTAGCCACTACCTCCTTGAAATTTCTTTCTTGGAAGGTTATTTTTCTTATTGCAGTCACCTCAGCTCGCCGTATCAGTGAACTGCAAGCTCTAGTGGCTAATCCACCTTATACAAGGTTCCATCATGATAAGGTAGGACAAATCCTCACTTTATGCCTAAAGTGGTCTCACCTTTTCATCTTAATCAAGAGGTATATTTACCTGTCTTTTTTCCAGCTCCTCATGCATCCAGTGCAGAGAGGAACCTTCATACTCTAGATTGTAAAAGCTCTTGCTTTTTACTTACACAGGACACAGCAACATAGAAAGTCTTCCCAGCTTTTTGTTGCTTTTGATCCTTCTCATTTAGGTCTTCCAGTCTCTAAAAGAACACTGTCCAATTGGATTGCTCAGTGTATTTCTTTTGCTTACCAGAGTAAGAACCTTTCTCTGGAGGGCCATGTCACAGCTCACAATGTGAGGGCCATGGCCACCTCTATGGCTCATCTTCATTCTGTGTCCATCGACCAGATCTGTCGAGCAGCCACCTGGGCCTCGGTTCATACCTTCACAGCCCATTACTGTTTGGACAAGGACTCCCGCCGGGATGCCTTGTTTGGTCAGGCTGTCCTCAGATACCTGTTCCATTCTTGAACAACTCCTGCCCTCCTTCCCTGAATGGATGCCTGAGATCCATAGGAAGACGAGGAACCCTTCAGGGTCTCATACCCTTGGGGATCTCCCAGGCATCTTAGCTAGGGAGTCCCCATATGTGAGGACTCATTCCTGCTTGTTCCTGGAGATAGCACAGTTACTTACCTGTAACAGGTGATCTCTGGGAACAGCAGGAATTAGTCCTCACAACCCTCCCACCTCCCCTAGGAGTTGTATCTCTCTCTGTCTTTCCTTTCCTCTCTCTCTATTGTCTCAGCTTTAAACTCGAACTGAGGAGAGTTGGTTAGGAAAGGCGGGAAGGCAGTGCGCAGGCGCTGTGGGATGCTCCCAAAAGCTTTCCTTTTTGGGAAGCTGGGGAGCGTTCCCGCGCAGGCTCCATCGGTACCGACGTACCCATATGTGAGGACTAATTCCTGCTGTTCCCAGAGATCACCTGTTAAAGGTAAGTAACTGTGCTTTCCATCATTCAACAACATTAACATTCCTTTCCTTTCCACCACCTTTTTCCACCTGTGCATCTCCAGCAATCTCCAGTGATTCACTCCAGCCATCTAGTCCTTCCTCATGACAAACAGCTCTCCTCCTGCACACTCTTGTCCAGATCTGCCACAAATTTCTTTGCCGCCTCAAGCGAGGTAAGGACATGTTTTTTACCCGCATACAGCACTCGTAAAGTTGCCGGAAATGCCAATGTAGAACAGTTTTTTTTGGAACAGTCGCACAGGGAGGTGTATATTCCTTTCTTTTTGCTGCCACTGCTGCTGAATAGTCTTGGAAGAGCAAATTTTTTGGTTATCCAGGACTAAATCACGCTCCCTTCGAAAAGCTTGAAGCAGTTGTACCTTATGCTGGAAGTTGAGTATTCTTGCTATTACCACCCTTGGGCGTTGACGCCCCTCCATCTTAGGCCCCAGCCAATGTGCACGTTCTACTTTAATGGCTCCTATCAGGGCTGCAAGTCCAGTTCCTGAGGCAGCCAATTCTCAACTAGTGTCATTAGCATTGCATCTGTTTTTGACTCGGGGATTCCCACGATCCGTATATTGTTCCTTCTTGACCTATTTTCTAGGTCATCCACTTTTTCCATTAAGGCTTCTACTTTCCGAGTTTCTGACGCAGCGTTTCCGCTTCCTGGGCCTGTTTTCCTTCTTCATCTTTGATCGTCGCCACTCGATGCTCCAACTCATTCACTCTGTGACCAAACTCAGTTAACGTTTCTCCTATAGTCTCCAATTTCTTCAGGATTAAGTCAAATTTTGGATCGAGGAGCTTCACTACCTCCCGCGCTAGCTCCTCTGATGCAGAATCCACACTCTTCTCCTGGTGATACCGGCTGTGACAGCGTGGCTGTAGCTACCGCTGCTGAGGCCCCAGATTTATGAGGCTTCTCTCGGTCTCTCCGAGTTGGCAAAGGCATTTTCCTTCTTTACCTCACCACTAACAGGTTCCTCTTCGGTTCCCTCGTCAGCTTAATCACTTTATGTGGCTCTTTCCGGAGGCAATGTCTAATATTTTCTGAATAATATCGAGGCAGCCCTGGAGCAAGCCGAGAATCCCTCTCACTCGCTCATGCGTCATGTGGGACCTCCAAGCTGTGACTTTAAAATATCAGCAGGAGTCCCTGAGACCAACTTGCATTTTAAGACCACAATAAGAGAGCAAGTGGCTGGAAAGAGAAGGAGTGGAGCATCAAGGAAAGGGTGCGTTTGGAAAGGAGGGGAAGTGGTCAGAGCTTGATGGAAGTGGTGCTGCTAGACGAGCAGAGGCAGAGAATAAGAGGGAAGAGGTGGGAGGGGGACAAGGGGAGGATTATAATAGTAGGGGTGGGGTTAAAAGGAAAGGTATGAAAGGCAGGGAAGGGGGGGAAAGAGTGTAAGCGGTGGGAGAGGAGAGATGGAAGAGAGGAGGGAGGAATATTTAAGGGCAGCAAAGGGTAACGGGGTAAGGGAGAGAGGAACCTACATGCCACAGCCACACATGATGCACACACACATGCAGCTTCCCGGCACGCATGTTAATAATCCCCCCCCCCCCCCCCATGCGCGCTCTCATCCCAACCTCGCATCTTCAAAAATACAATTAAACGCTTCCCATAGAAATAGATATGTACATAATACCTGTGGATGTCTGTGTGTGGGAGGCCTTGGATACCTGTGTGTGGGAGGGGAAGGGGGTATCTGTGAGGAGGGGTTGCTTTCTTTGTCTAAATGCTTTCATCTCTTCATTGTCCAACACCTTGCATTATCCTCCCCCCCCTTAAGTCCCTTTCCTGCTGCTCCTCCCCTCTGTTCTCTTTCTCTGATTTGCATGCTCTCTCTCTCTGTATTCCCTTGCACTCTCACCTCCTGCCCTCCATTCCTCTTTCTGTTATTCCTTTCAAAAGCTCACTGCCCCTTTAAATGTATCCTGTCTTCCTTATCGTCACTCCAGTCCAGTCCCTTTACTTCTGGGTTACGCAACCCTTCCAGCAGCTTGGAGGCTGAGCCAAACCTTTTTGGAGGTGGGGCGGTATAAATACCACTGGGACCACCCCTCAACTCCAGTATTCTCAGCCTCCAAGCAGCTGGAGGGTTCCGTAAGCCTAGGGCTTACTGGAGTCTTCCTTTAACTAAATTCCTTTAAGATTACTTTTAAATTTATCATTTTGTTTCTTATTACCTTTGGTTTCTTTGATTTCATCTTTAGGTCAGCTAGGTGTTTCAGTGCTGCTCCTTTAATTCCTCTCTGCTCTCTTCCTCCCTCCCTCCCTCCCCCCCCCCGCCTCCTCAGGACGGGCCGGGCGCCGGAGGTAGAAGGGTGCAGGCTGTTTGCCGGTGATACTCTGCCTTTCCCCGCCTTGCTCTGCCTCGCGCCGAAGCCCTTAAGGTGGCTGAGCGCTGGAGGCAGCTCCGGGAGTCAGATTTCGTCCGTCGGGGGCCCCCCCCCCCCCGCAGCTGAAGGACGCAGCGGCGATCCCCGGGTCTCCCGATCGCGGAGGTCCCCGGATCTCGGCAGAGGAGTTTCCCTCGCGGTGGAAGAGTTTCCCTGCCCTTCAGGATCCATCACTCTCTACCGGCAGCCTTTCTCGGCAGCGCTTTCCTTCCGGGGGGGGGGGGAGAACAGCAACCCGGAGAACGCGCTCGCGATCCCCCGTTCATGCTCCACGTGGTGAGGCCTACCACGTGTAGAGCTAACGGGCAGAGATCGCTGAGCCGGGTCCACTGAGCTACAAAACCACAAGTACCAGGGAGCATTACTCGCAGTTTTCTTTGTGCCATTGCCTGTTTTTTAACTTTTACTTTGAGTTTTATTTTGTAAGTTAGCTTAAATTGTAATATTTCTTCTGCTAATTGGTTTGGCCTCTGGGCCAGAGGCGCTGATAGAGTACTAAGGGTCTGGTTCTCCCTCTCTCCCTATCCCTCAAGGATAGATTGGATCTAAGGAAGGAGGAAAATCAATTCTTTACATTTTTTGCTATCCTGGGAGCTGGGGATTTGAACAGTGCCTTTCCTTCCAAACAGGGATTTAGGTACCTGGAAACAAGAGCATGGCAGCTAAGCCCAGATGCCCTTCCTGTGGCACACGTAGGGGCACTTCCTCGGAGGCAGGAATCTGCAGGGGTTGTGCCGCAGTAGCTGCCTCCGTGGAACAGGAAATTAATTTGGCCATGTCCCAATCTTCCCAGAGTACTGGAGACCTCTTACAAGAGGAGGGGGGGTCCCAGCTTCCTCCCACCTCAATCGCAGATTTGCCCACCCCCCCCTGCCACACCCCCTCCCTCGGGGGAAGGGAGTACAGGGGATTTTTTCTCCCCAGACTTTATTCTTTTACTCCATAAGGCCTATTGCTTGCGCAAGCAGGGTCCGGCCTCAGGGGGGAATGCCCCGACGGCCGAGACCATATCCAAGAGGGCAAGCACAGTTGACTCAGGCCTCCCACCTAAACGCCCTCGCTTGGGCGGGGAAGATCCTATCCCCTCCCTTTCCCAGGGTTCTCCAGAAGAGGAGGGCTCCGACAAGGACTGGGACGAAGAAGAAGAGGAACTGGAGGAAGGGGAGATCCCGGAAGAAGATCATTCCAGGATAATTAGAGTCTTTCGGCGGGAAGAACTCCCGGCCCTAATTGATGAGTCCTTAAAGGTTCTCAATGTATCCTCAGATACACCAACAGAGGAGGAGACGGTGGAGGATCCGTTAATCCAGGCCATCAGGAGGTCACAGAGGGTTTTCCCTGTCCATAGAGTGGTGCGCCAGATGATCCAGGAAGAATGGGATCAACCCGAGTCTAGTCTAAGGGGAGTCCGATCCATGTCTCGCCTATACCCCCTACCAGAGGCAGACAGAGAGCTACTGAAGTCGCCAAGGGTGGATGCAGCGGTATCAGCAGTTACTAAGAAGACTACTATTCCAGTAGAGGGCAGCGCCGCCTTGAGGGATTCTCAAGACAGAAAACTAGACACCCTCCTGAAACAAGCCTTTGATGTGAGTGCCCTGGCCTTACAGGCCTCGGTTTCAGAGGCTTGGGTGGCGAGAGCCTGCTTAAGGTGGTCTCAACAGCTGCAAACAGCAGAGGGCCCATCTGACGAATCTCAGGCCCATTCTGCTAGACTGGAATCAGGAACAGCCTTTCTGGCGGATAGTCAGTATGACCTCATCAGAAGCCTAGCCAAGAACATGGCCTCGGTGGTGGCAGCTAGGCGTTATCTGTGGCTACGGAACTGGGCAGCGGACGCCTCCTCGAAGGCACGCCTGAGCCGCCTTCCTTTCAAGGGGAAGCTGTTGTTCGGAGAAGATTTGGAGAAGTTGGTAAAGGACCTTGGCGAGTCTAAAGGGGGCAGGCTGCCGGAAGACAGGCCAAGGCAAGGGCGTCCCGTGCCCCCAGTACGTAACCAGTCCAGGGACTCGCGAAGGTTTCGCCCAGCTAGGACAAACCCCTTTCCCAGGGGCCGTTTCCCCTCAAAGGGACAAGGTTTTAGAGGGTTTCGAGGGGCAGGCCGAGGTTTTGGCTCGTCCTCCTTCTCCTCCTCTCAAGGAAATAGAAAACAATGAGGTGACGGGGGTCCAGGGGGGAGAGCCGTCGGTGGGTGGTCGCCTAAGGCGTTTTCTTCCTACCTGGTCCCAGGTCACGTCCGATCAATGGGTTCTAGAAGTCATCAGAGAGGGCTACACTCTCGAATTCGCAAAGCAAATTCCTCCAGCCTTTGTTCAGTCTCCCTGCGGTTCTTCGGAAAAGAGAGGGGCGGTAGAGACAACCCTCTCCCGACTGATAACGCTCGGGGCCGTAGTCCCGGTACCAACAGACCAGCGCGGTTCTGGTCGGTACTCGATTTACTTCGTAGTCCCAAAGAAAGAAGGCTCCTTTCACCCGATACTAGATCTAAAACAGGTCAATCGCTGCCTCAGAGTTCCACACTTCCGGATGGAAACCCTACGTTCGGTCATAGCAGCAGTCAGGGGCGGGGAGTTCTTAACATCCCTCGATCTGACAGAAGCCTACCTGCATATCCCGGTCAGGGATTCCCATCAACAATTCCTGAGATTTGCAGTGCCAAGGGGCCATTTTCAATTCCAGGCCCTTCCATTCGGTTTAGCTACGGCTCCAAGGACATTCACCAAGGTGATGGTGGTGGTAGCGGCCTCTCTACGAAAAGAGGGAATTCTAGTACACCCCTACCTGGACGATTGGCTAATCCGGGCAAAGTCCGAGGAGGAAAGCCACTCCGTGACAACAAGAGTGGTTCAAGTGCTAGAAGAATTGGGGTGGGTCATCAATCGAGCGAAGAGCAGGATGACGCCCTCCCAGGAACTGGAGTACCTCGGAGCAAGGTTCGACACCAGCAGAGGCAGGGTGTTTCTGTCTCAATCAAGATCAAGAGAGCTAAGACTCCTGGTAACTCAGTTTCTGGCCAGGCGGAACCCTTCGGCGCGGCATTATCTGCAGGTCCTGGGAACAATGGCAGCGGCAATAGAGGTGGTACCATGGGCTCGGGCCCACATGCGGCCGCTGCAGAGGGCCCTATTGCGTCGGTGGTCGCCGCAACATCACCCTTATCAATGCCGTTACCTTGCGCGCCACGGACCAAACAGACGCTGCACTGGTGGCGGTCCCCGAAGAATCTGGATCGCGGGATGCCCCTCGAGCCTCACCAGTGGTTATTACTGACGACGGATGCCAGTCTGACAGGCTGGGGAGCTCACTGCGAGGGCCAGTTCGTTCAAGGCAACTGGTCTCCACTGGAAGCCCAATGGCCCATCAACAGACTAGAATTGCGAGCCGTAGGGTTGGCGCTCAGGGCTCTAGAGGCCTTAGTACAAAAAAGGGCAATTTGCGTACTCTCAGACAGTGTTACTGCGGTGGCTTACATCAACCACCAGGGCGGCACCAGCAGTCCCGCCTTAGAGAAGGAGGCGGGCACTCTGTTCCAGTGGGCAGAGACTCGGTTGGAAGCTCTCTCGGCCCAGCACGTGGCAGGAATAGACAACGTCACAGCAGACTATCTCAGCAGGTGCAAGATAGACCACGGAGAGTGGGAACTGGAGCAGGAGACGTTCAACCGGATAGTAGCCCATTGGGGTCTCCCAGTCATGGACCTCATGGCGAGGTTCGCAACCGCCAAGGTGGATCGGTTCTTCAGCCGGCGCAAGGAAAGGATGTCCGAAGGCCTGGATGCCTTGGCCCAGAAGTGGCCCTCGGAGAGTCTACTCTGTGTTCCCTCCCTGGGCTCTGATCGGAAAAGTGCTACAACGAGTGGAGTCCCATCAGGGATATGTAATTCTCATAGCCCCGGATTGGCCTCGCCGGCCTTGGTATGCGGATCTGATGAGATTGATCGCCGATCGACCTTGGTGTCTTCCTTGCAAAAGGGACCTGCTGAGACAAGGTCCATTGCGGATGCCTCACGTGGATCGGTTCTCGCTTACGGCCTGGCTATTGAAAGGGCGAGGCTCCTAAAGAGAGGTTATTCAGGAGCGGTCATCTCTACCCTGCTAAACGCTAGGAAGCGTTCGACCTGTCTCTCCTATGTTAGGACTTGGCGCATCTTCGAAGCGTGGTGCGCGGAGCACCGACGAAAACCCCTCTCCGCTTCAGTCCCCGAGATTCTTGAGTTCTTACAGGCAGGTTTTGACAAGGGCCTAGCTCACAGCTCCTTGCGAGTTCAGGTAGCGGCAATCGCATGCTATAGAGGGAAGGTCCGCGGAAAGCCCCTAGGGGCGCACTCGGATGTCTCCAGGTTCTTAAGGGCGGTAAGGCGCCTGCGCCCTCAACAGAGGTCAGTCGTCCCCCCTTGGGACCTCAACCTAGTGCTTAACGCTCTGATCAAGGAACCCTTCGAACCAGTGAAGAGGGCCTCCTTAAAGGACTTAACCCTGAAGACAGTCTTTTTGGTCGCGATCTGCTCAGCTAGGCGGGTCTCTGAACTCCAAGCGCTGTCCGCTCAGCCCCCCTTCCTACTGTTTCTCAAGGACAAGATAGTTCTACGACCGGTCCCCTCCTTCTTGCCCAAGGTCATTTCTCCTTTTCATATGAACCAGGCAGTTCACCTTCCGGTTCTCTCCGCTGAGGAGGGCGGAGGTAGGGATAACAAACTGCGACTCTTGGATGTCCGGAGGACCTTGAAACGCTACCTCTCCCGCACAGCCCCTTTCCGGAAGTCCGAGCGACTATTCGTTCAGTTTGGGGGTCCACACAAGGGAGAGGCGGCGGCCAAGGCCTCTATCTCCAGATGGATCAGGGAAGCAATCGCGTCCGCCTACATCCTGAAAGGGAAGCAGGTGCCAGCGGGGCTCCGGGCGCATTCCACCCGGGCTCAGGCTACTTCTTGGGCAGAATTCAGCTTGGTCCCTCCAGGGGACATCTGTAGGGCGGCAACTTGGTCTTCGCTACATACGTTCACCAAGCACTACAGGCTGGACGTCCAGAGCGCAGCGGTTGCTCGGTTTCGTCTGGCGGTCCTTCAGTCCGGTTTGCCGGATCCCACCCAGGGGTGAACTGCTCTTGTACATCCCAGAAGTAAAGGGACTGGACTGGAGTGACGATAAGGAAATAGTAATTAGATCTTACCTGCTAATTAGTGTTCCTGAAGGAACGACAGTCCAGTCCCTGATCCCACCCGGTTAGGACCTAGCAGTCAGACGGAAACTCTGGACCGAGCGTGGGGCCATTTCAAGATGAAGGGACACGGGAGAATAGCCGGATCGGGCAACCTCAAGCATTGCTCCTCCGTCCGGCCCTCCTCTCTTTCTCTCGCCCTCTCTCTCTCTCTCTTGCTCTCTCTCTTCCTCGCACTAACCATTTTCTATTGGAAAAAAAAAAATTTATATATAGGTATTGTACATAGTTAGACAATGTTGGATAGATAAGTTCTTATGTTTGATTGCTAATGGAAACTCTGTAGATCTGCTTTTTCAGTCGAATACTGGAGTTGAGGGGTGGTCCCAGTGGTATTTATACCGCCCCACCTCCAAAAAGGTTTGGCTCAGCCTCCAAGCTGCTGGAAGGGTTGCGTAACCCAGAAGTAAAGGGACTGGACTGTCGTTCCTTCAGGAACACTAATTAGCAGGTAAGATCTAATTACTATTTTTTCTATATGCTGCAGGATTTGGTCATGTGCAGAAGTCCTCACACTTCCCCTAAGAGTTATTTCTTCTTGAGCTATAGTAATAGCTATGGTACTGAAGAGACAGCTGCATGCTTAGTTCTCAGCTCTGGCAGAGCTATTCTGTCCCAGCATTGTCGGATGATGTCACCCACTTGTGTGCCTTCTCAATCTTGTTATTTATGGAAAACCCCTATTCCTTATCGTTCCTCCAGTTTAGTCCTCAACCTCTGGGTAGTGAACCACCTCCTGCAGCTTGGAGACTGGCATGTCAAAAACTCATGACATCACTGGATATAGCCTGCTGGTCTCTCCCATCTGTGTCCAGTCTCCAGGCAGCAGGAGGATGTAGTGAGCCTAGCTTCTGGGCTCACTTGGGGGAACAGGTAAGGAGCATTTAGTGTGACAAATTCTATTCTGATTTTACTTTAGATTTTTACCTTTAATTTACTTTTAATTATACTTTTAATTCAGTTACCTTTGGTTAATTGGCAATCAGCGATTAGCTCCCTTTAGTTGTTAGGAGTAAGCTTCCTTATTTACAGTAATTTTAAATTTGAGCCTGGCTCTTTAAATTAGTAGCAGCTCTCACATTCCCTCTTGTCAGTTATTTTCACTTGCGTCAGGCATTCGCTGGTGCAGATCTCTCTCCCTTGACTGTACAGGAGAGAGCTCCAGGACCCGTACAGCTACACTGAAGCTGTGTGAGACGGAGCTTCTCCGTTGCTGCGGGATTTTAATTTTACTCCGTGGAACCAGCTCAGCGGTCCTCGCTGCGGCTTGAGGATCGGATGAATTCAAGGCGGTAGGAGCAGGCTGCGTGGCTTTTGGCCCTGCAGGTAAGAACTTTGGGCTCTGTCGGTCTGCTGAGGCCTCCTTTTTGCAGCGGCTGTTGTTCTTGGTGCCAAAATTCGTTGGCAAAGGGGCGGCCATTTTCTCTCTAGGTATTTGGACCGCATGGCGAGAGTTGCAGTGAGATGCCTGTGTGCGGAAGACAACAGGCAGAATAGCTAGATTTTTAGGTCTAGTGTTTTTCTTTTGTTTGTAGTTTTTTTGAGGCTCGGGGGGGGGGGGGTTCCTCAGCCTTAAGGGGGCTGTTGTCAGTCCTCTTTATTTTTAAGTTTATTCTTAGTTTTATAGGACAGCAGTTTTGGCATTGATCTGATGCTACATGTTCTTTCCCTCCTAATCATGTCTCTGAGGACCATCTGTTAAGTCCCGGGATATTAGGCAAATTGCCAGCTTTTAGGTTCTTCAAGAGCAGAGCCCTAACTTGTAGTTGGAAGGAGGGACAGGCTGGAAGTGTGCTTTTGTGTATTCTATAGTGAAAGTTGCCCAAACGCCTGTGGTTTCACAGGGACAGGTTTAGGAAACCTTAGGATATAAAAAAATATATAATAATAATGACAGTTAAACTGTCAACCAAGAAGTGCCTGTGCTACGGTCTATGGCCACCAGAGGGCAGCTGGTACACTCCGCGTCATCCTCCAGGTACCTTCCCACATTTAAAGCCTGCACGAGCGGCGTTTCAAGTTGCTACTGCCTCCCCTGCTGTTACTGCTTACTGCTTGCATGCTGCCCTTTGTTTCTCTCCTCTGCAGACCCTCCGGTGTCTCCAAACCTTGGATTGCCTTCCTGCCAATCTCCCATTGAGGTCCCGCCTCCTGGACGTGACACGTCATCCTCCAAGTACCTTCCCACATTTAAAGTCTGCACGAGCGGCATTGCGCGCCAAAGGAGCGCGCACAAGGAGCAGGACGTGCTCCTTGGGCGAGCTCCTTGGGGCGACGGTTGGGGCGTTTTGCGTCCTTAGTTCTCTCTCAGCTCTTCCTCTCTTTGACTGTGTCATCTTCTGTGTTTCCTTTTTGCAACTTTCCCTGCACTCTTGTCTCCTGGCTCAATCCTTTCCCCGTTCGTGTTTGTTTACACACCTCCCGCAACAGCCCGTTTCACTTCTCTGGACATGGCTTCTATCCCCGTCTTTTGGGGCCATCGCCCACTTATACCTGCTGTCCCTCTCCCGGGCCCTTTAGCTCACAATCCGCTCAATCTTCTTCCCTGCCGTTCTTGTCCAGTTCCCTTAACCTCTCTTTCCCCACCACCTCCGTCCCTCCCGTCCATTTCCCTTATTACTCTCTCATTTGCTCTCTTAAATTGTCGTTCCCTCCGCTCAAAAACTCACTTAATTCATGATCTTCTGATCCAGCACTCATTGGATGCCCTCTTCCTCACGGAATCATGGCTCTGTGAGGGGGAGGACGCCCTCCTTCATCAGTGTCTCCCCACAGGGTATTCGGCCTTCCATACTCCTCATCCCCGCCGCTCTGGCGGCGGCGTAGCGTTGATCTTCAGATCCACCCTCTCCCTGTCGCTCGTCTCACCTCCCCCTGCTTACCCCGAATCCCTCTTAGTCCGCTCTGACTCGCCCGTCCCAATTTATTTTCTTCTTGTCTATGCTCCCCCCTCTCTACGTTCCGATCTGTGGGATTCCCTTCTGCTTGCCTTATCGGACTCTGTCCTCCTGTCCCCCCACTTAGTCATTCTTGGTGATTTTAACGCACACCTGGTTACTCTGTCACGGTCGCGCGACAAAACTCTCTCCTCTTCTCTGACTTGTCCCTTGCTCAACACATCCCCTGCCCAACCCATGTTTCAGGTCAGACTCTGGACCTTATCCTCACGCTCGACCCTTCTCCCTACTATCTCCAGGAACAAGCAGGAATAAGTCCTCACATATGGGTACGTCGGTACCGACGGAGCCCGTGCGGGAAAGCTCCCCAGCTTCTTAGAATAGAAGCTTTTGGGACCTCCCACTGCACATGCGCACTGCCTTCCCGCCTTCCTGAACAGCTCTCCTCAGTTTCTCTTTTTCCGCGGAGCCAGCAGGTCGTGTTCCTGTCACCGCTGAAGAAATTGTTATTTTATTTGTTTCTTTAGACCGCGTACCTGCCTTCCCCATACCGATACCGGTATCGCCGGTCTTTTCTTTCTTTCTTTAAAAAATTATAATTCTTTTTTCTTATTTTTTAGCTTTTTGGTCACTTCAGAGAGGCCTCTCGGCCTACTCAATTTCTCCTCATGGAGAAGCCAGCCCCTGGATTTAAGAAGTGTACCAAATGTAATGCTGTTATTTCAGTCACAGACACCCATGAATGGTGTCTGAAATGTTTGGGGCCTGACCATTCCATACCGGACTGCCCATCTTGCTCCCACATGTCTAAACGTGGGCTGCAGAACCGGGCCAACAAATTCCATGTGCTGTTTGCTTCAGAGAATACAGCATCACAGTCATCCAGGTCTTCTTCTCCGGATGGATCTCAGGTAACCAAACCTTCTGTGGGCAAGTCCTCAAAGAGCAAATCTCCTTCAAAGCATCGAGAGGCTCTTAGCTTAGAACTTGAGGACCCTGCCCCAGCCAAACAACCCCGGCGGGAAGTCCAACTTCCAAAAACGCCAATTCAGGGGTCTCAGGTTGATATCGATGCTACGGCCTCGACAGATCACCTGTTAGCCTGCTCTGGGGTACCGGGTCACTCCGGTACCGACATCCAGGCAGCTATGGCGTCCATGGGCGATACTGTACAGTCCATGCAGCAGGCCGTCATGGCTTTCATTAAAGCTGCAACGCCATCGGTTCCGCTTTCAGCGGTTCCGGGCCCGATACCGGTATCGTCCGCCATGCCGGTATCGAGGCCGTCCACCTCTAAACGCAAGTCGGTACCGTATGGGCTTTCGCTCCATACCGGTTCCATACCCGATACGCCCGATATCGATACCGATCGGTACGCGTATCGTGCGTTAGAGGAAAGCACCGATTCCTCTGAGGATTTTCACTCCTCTGATGATTCTGCTGAGTTTTCACTCAACTTACCTGAGGAGCCCTCTTCTCCTAAAAGGAGAATGTCCCCTCCAGAGGATTTGTCCTTCCAGGACTTTGTTTTAGATATGGCTACAGCCCTTTCTATTACCACATCCTCTGAAAAGGAACCCAGATCCAAAAAACTGGATATTTTGGGATACTCAAAGGCCCCTAAGGAGGCAGTTACCCTGCCTATCCATGAAATCCTTCAAGAACAACTGATGGATTTCTGGGAAAATCCTTTGACTTTGTCTCCTTATTCCCGTAGGTTGGACACCATGTATAGGGTCCCTCCTTCTCCTGGTTTCCAAAAGACTCAATTGCCCCACCACTCTATTGTGGTGAAGTCTGCAATGAAGAAGATTAGGAGTACCAAAAGGCACTCTTCCACCCCTCCAGGACGGGAATGTAAGACTTTGGACTCTTTTGGTAGGAAAATTTTCCAGGCTAGTATGCTTATAGCCAGGATTAATTCCTACAGTCTCTATATGGGCATGTTCCTGGAGGAACTTGCCAAAAAGGTGCGGCATTTTGCCCCCTTTATCCCTGAGGATAAAAAGCAGGGATTCCTTTCCCTAGTGAAACAACTCTTAGAGGTTTCTAAGTTCTCTAATAGGGCAGCATATGATTCCTTTGAGGGAGCCAGTAGGGCTTCGGGCATTGCTATTGCAGCCCGACGTCTTGCTTGGCTCCAGGCCTCTGATCTGGAACCTTGGGTTCTAGATGGCTTACGGAATCTGCCCTGTACAGGTGAGAACTTATTTGGGGAAGAGTGGCAAATCAAAGCCACCCAGATGGATGCTGAAAATGCCACCTTGGAAAGACTTTCAAAGTCCACTTCAATTCCTACTAAGAAAAAGTCTTTTAAAAGGCCTTACTATAAGAAGGCCAGAGTTGCTTCAAATACTGGCCAGCAGTCTTCTCAACCTCGCTATACTGCTAAGCGTCAGCAATCCAAACAAGCACGAGCTAAGCCTGCAGCAGCTACTGTAGCTCAGCAGGCTCCAACCCCTCAGGGGTTTTGACTTGCTCCTAGGGAACTTGCCACTTCTGGTTCTAACACAACCAGAACCTCTCACCATACCCGGAAGGTTGGTTCACTTTGCTCCCAGATGGGAACAAATCACAACAGAACAATGGACCCTCTCTATCATTCGAGAGGGTTACAAACTTCATTTCTCCAGCCTTCCTCCCCATCATATGGTGAGACCATTCAATTCTCCCCCATCTCTCCTAACCCTGTTGGATCAAGAGGTTTCCTCTCTTCTTGCCCAAGGGGCCATAGAAGAGGTTCCTCTTCCTCAACAAGGGTCCGGTTTCTACTCCCCTTATTTTCTCATTCCAAAGAAGACAGGGGGATTCAGACCAATCCTAGATCTGAGAGAATTGAACAAATTTCTCCAAGGAGAAATTCAAAATGCTGTCTCTCGGCATTCTCCTTCCTTACCTCCAGGGTCAGGACTGGCTTTGTTCTCTAGACCTACAGGATGCGTATACACATCTACTCATCCATCCATCCCACAGAAAGTATCTTCGCTTTCTGTTTCAGGGAAAACATTTCCAATACAGAGTACTCCCCTTCGGTCTAGCCTCTGCTCCAAGAGTATTCACAAAATGCATGGCAGTCGTAGCCGCATTTCTAAGAGGCATGGGAATCTTTGTCTTCCCATATCTGGACGACTGGCTCATCCGAGCTCCAACTCAGTCACAGGCCCAGATTTCCCTGGACCACACAAGGAGCCTTTTGCAGTATCTGGGACTGGTAGTAAACCTTCCCAAGTCCCAACTCATCCCTACTCAATCTCTAGAATTCATAGGGGCCCAGTTGGACACCATCACTGCAAGGGCCTACCTTCCACATGTTCGAGGCCAGCGCCTCCTGAGTTTGGCCTCCCAAGCTCAGTCCAGCACTCACTTGACAGCCAGGGAGATGCTACGCCTACTGGGTCATATGGCCTCCACAGTGCATGTGGTGCCCTATGCTCGTCTTCATATGAGAGCAGCTCAATGGACCCTGGCCACTCAGTGGACTCAGGCGTCAGGAGCGCTCTCAGACCAAATACAAACCTCCGATCGTCTGTTTTGGTCCCTCCACTGGTGGACTTCCACCAAGAATCTGTTGTTGGGGGCTCCATTTCAACCATTGCTACCCCAAGCAACCCTCACAACAGATGCCTCCCAAACAGGGTGGGGAGCCCATCTGCAAACTCTCTCCACTCAGGGCACTTGGTCTCTACAGGAGACCACCCTTCATATCAATCTTCTGGAACTGCGAGCAATTTACCTTGCCCTCAAGGTCTTCCACTCCCTCCTAGCCAACCTCACTGTCCTAGTTCAGACGGACAATCAGGTGGCCATGTTTTACATAAACAAACAAGGAGGGACGGGCTCTCTGTCGCTTTGCAACGAAGCTCTAAGACTATGGGCCTTCGCCAGAGAGCATCAGATTCACCTGCTAGCAGTGTATCTCCCAGGAGTTCAAAACTCTCGGGCAGACAGGCTCAGTCGAGTTCTGCTGCCACACGAATGGTCCCTACATTTGGACCAAATAAACCGAATCTTTCAGGAATGGGGGACCCCGGACATAGACCTCTTTGCAAGTCCGTGGAATGCCAAACTTCCCCGGTTCTGTTCCAGAACTCCGTGTCAGGAGCTCAGGCTACGGACGCCTTTCTCCTGAATTGGAGTCAGGCATTCCTATATGCCTTTCCACCCATTCCTTTGATTCCCAAGACTCTGTTCAAACTCCAGAGGGATCATGGAACTATGATCCTCATAGCTCCACGCTGGCCACGCCAAGTGTGGTTCCCTCTACTTCTACAGCTCTCCCAGGGATCCTACTTGGATCTGGGAGCTGCGCCAGACCTCCTGTCTCAGGAGGAGGGGACTTTGTGGCACCCAAACCCCAAATCCCTTCACCTCAGTGCTTGGTTACTGAAGGCTTAAGCCTTCAAGACTTTCATCTTTCCCAACCAGTGAAAGATATCCTTTCTGCCTCTAGGAAACCCTCTACCAGGCGTTCCTATGCTTTCAAATGGAAACGTTTTTCCATTTGGTGTGCTCAGCAGGGTCTTGACCCTCTGGCACTTCCTTTGAATTCTCTTCTTGATTATCTCCTGCATCTATCCAATGCAGGCCTCAAGACGAATTCGGTAAGAGTCCATTTAAGTGCTATTGCAGCATCCTTGAAACATATAAATGGACAACCTATCTCCTCTCATCCTCTTGTTGCAAGATTCATGAGAGGCCTGACTCTCACTAAACCTCCCATCAGACCACCCCCGGTCGCATGGGATTTGAATCTAGTGCTCGGTCAACTTATGAAGCCACCTTTTGAGCCAATGTTTTCCACCTCCTTGAAATTTCTTTCCTGGAAGGTCATCTTCCTCATTGCAGTCACTTCGGCTCGCCGCATCAGTGAGCTGCAGGCTTTAGTGGCTAATCCACCTTACACAAGATTTCATCATGATAAGGTGGTCCTTAGGACGAATCCCCACTTTATGCCTAAAGTGGTCTCGCCTTTTCATCTTAATCAAGAGGTATATCTACCTGTCTTTTTTCCAGCTCCTCATGCATCCAATGCAGAGAGGAACCTTCATACTCTGGATTGTAAAAGAGCTCTCGCTTTTTACCTTAATAGGACTCAGCCACATCGAAAGTCTTCTCAACTTTTTGTGGCCTTTGATCCTTCCCATTTGGGACTTCCAGTCTCCAAGCGTACACTTTCCAATTGGATTGCTCAGTGTATTTCTTTTGCTTACCAGAGCAAAAACATTTCTCTGGAAGGCCATGTCACTGCTCACAATGTGAGGGCCATGGCAACTTCTATGGCTCATCTGCACTCTGTTTCCATAGATCAGATCTGTCGAGCCGCTACCTGGGCCTCGGTTCATACCTTCACAGCCCATTACTGTTTGGACAAGGACTCCCGCCGGGATGCCTTGTTTGGCCAGGCTGTCCTCAAGCACCTGTTCCATTCCTAAACAACTCCTGCCCACCTTCCCAGAATGGATGCCTGAGATCCATACGAAGATGGCGAACCTTTACAGGGGATCCCATGCATCTAAGCTAGGGAGTCCCCATATGTGAGGACTTATTCCTGCTTGTTCCTGGAGATAGCACAGTTACTTACCTGTAACAGGTGATCTCTGGGAACAGCAGGAATTAGTCCTCACAACCCACCCACCTCCCCTAGGAGTTGTATCTTTTATCTATCTATCTTCCTGTCCTCTCTCTGTTGACTCAGCTATAAACTCGAAACTGAGGAGAGCTGTTCAGGAAGGCGGGAAGGCAGTGCGCATGTGCAGTGGGAGGTCCCAAAAGCTTCTATTCTAAGAAGCTGGGGAGCTTTCCCGCACGGGCTCCGTCGGTACCGACGTACCCATATGTGAGGACTAATTCCTGCTGTTCCCAGAGATCACCTGTTACAGGTAAGTAACTGTGCTTTCCTTCCCGTATCCACCCTCACCCCGTTCCCTGGTCTGATCACCTTTGTCTCCTTTTTTACTTTCCTTTTCCGTCACCCAGGACAGGGGACTCCCCTTCCTCTGTCCCCTCAGCTCCATCTCTTAAGTGACACATTACCCCGCACACTTTGCAATCCTTCCACCTGGCCAGTTCCCTCTTCCCCTCCGAATTCTCTTCTCTTTCGGTTGACCAGCAAGCGGACGCCTGGTCCTCCACTCTTTCCACTGCCCTTGATACTTTAGCCCCCCTTCGCTCTGTCTCTTTCAGCTCTTCTTCACGTCACCCTTGGTCCACCAAGGGCTTTATCTTCAGCGCACTCACCTTCGTCGCACAGAGCGTCTCTGGCGGAAATGCCAGTCAGCAGCCTCCTTTCCAGCTTTCCGCCAAACACACCTCTCCTATCGTTCTATGATAACTTCAGCCAAACATTCATACTACTCCCATCTCATAGCCACTTCCTCTAACTCTTCTCGACGTTTGTTCCACATCCTTAGATCTCTATCTTCTACCTCCACCTCTTCTTGTCCCTCTAACCCTTCCCATCCTCCCCCTAGTCCCTCTGCCCTCGCCTCCTTTTTCTCTAATAAAGTCCTTACCCTCCGCTCTTCCTTCCCTACCTGTCCTCCTCCCCTATCTCCCCTTCCTGACTTCCCCATTTCCTCTGGGGTCCCCTCCCCGCCTCTCTCCCACACCTTTCCACACTTATGGCGCTCTTTTGCGCCCGTTACCTTGCCCAAGTTAACCAGAGCGATCTCGTCTGCTCATCAGACCACTTGCCCTCTTGACCCCATGCCCTCATCTTGGTTACTCAACTCAGATCTTGAACTGACCCCCTACATTTTCTCCATTATCAATTCCAGCCTCACCTCCGGTCATTGCCCATCCAGTTGGAAACACGCCATTGTCCGCTCTCTCTTGAAGAAACCTTCCCTCGATCCTGTTTCCCCCGCCAACTGGCGACCGGTCACTAACCTTCCTTTCCTTTCAGAAATCCTCGAAAAGCTTGTCTTCGCCCAACTCGCAATTCACTTGGACTCCACCTTTGCACTCCACCTACGGCAGTCGGGCTTCCAGCCCGGACACAGCACAGAGACCATCCTTGTTGCTTTGCTCTCTGAACTCTACCGCGCTCACGATCAGGGTGACTTTTCTCTTGTGGTATCTCTGGATCTTTCCTCCGCCTTTGATATGGTTGATCATCGCACTCTTCTCACCCGTCTGTCTGACTCTGTGTTCATGGTACTGTCCTACATTGGTTCTGTTCCTTACTGTCTTCCCGCACTTTCTCTGTTCACTCTGGTTCCTCCGCTTCTCATCCTTCCACCTCGATCTGTGGGGTTCCCCAGGGTTCTATTCTTGCCCCCCTGCTTTTCAACATATTTCTTGCCCCTCTTGCCCTGCTCATTCAGCAGTTTGGTATCTCTGCTTACATATACGTCAACGATATTCTTTTGGTCGTCCATACCTCGTCTTCCTCCCCTGATCTTGCCCCACTCAACCTCTGTCTGGCTTCTATCGCCTCTTGGTTTGATCTCAACTTTCTTCACGCTGATCCCGCCAAATCTTCTGCAATTTGGTTTTCCTTTGGACTTCCTCCCCCCGCTTTGGCCCCTTCTATGTCCTCCCATCCTACCCCCTTAGTATCAACTCTTCGTTACCTGGGTGTCACTTTGGACTCTTCTCTTTCCTTCCATCAACACATCTCCTCTGTCATACGTACTTCCTTCCTCCACCTCCGTCAGATAAGGGCTGTTTGCTCATTTCTTCCCCCTTCGTCGGTTGTCACTCTGGTTATGTCACTGGTGATCACACAGCTGGATTACTGTAATGCTGTCTACGCCGGCCTCCCCTCCTCCCAGCTTCGCCACTGCCTCTCGAGCTTGCGTAGGTGTAGGAGTGATGCTCGTAGGTCTTTAGAGTACCATGGAGCATGTTCACGTTTCCTTGGCTCCTTGCTAGTGGGGGGGGGGGGGGGGGAGGCAGGCTGCAGCTCTGAGGCTGTTATACCAGTTAGTTACCATCTCATCTGGATCGAGGGTTGTGTTAGTAAGGAGAGGGAGGATCTTCTCCAGGACTTCCTCTTTGACGAAGGTTCGAAAGCGTGTTGTTGGACTTCTAGAGGAGGGGGCATCAGCTCTTTTGCTGTTCTTGATGCAGAGGCTGGTAGGTATGTGGAATCTGAGCAGGTTATGGTTAGACCAAGGTACTGGGGTTATGAATATCGGCAGGTGACAGGTAGTGTCAACCTCGGACTGAGGGGCGAAGATCAGGTCTAGTTTATTCTCCAGGACCAAGCAGGAAGTCAGTCCTCACATATGGGTGTCATCAGCGCCGATGAAGCCCCAGCGGAGCATTTCCCCAGCTTTCCATGAAAGCCTTTGGGAATGCTGGCACGCATGCGCGGTTCCCTTCCCGCCTAAAGGTGCCATCTTACCTCAGTCTCTTTTTTTCCGAGAAGCCCACCGGACGTGTGTCCTGCTCTCCCGGATAAAAGTGATTTTTTTCTTCGGCGATTTTTCACTATTTTTCTCCGGTTCGACGCCAGCTCCCCTCCCACTGGGTTCGGTACACCGGTATCGAGCCCGTTTCTTTTCTTTTTCGGTTTTTGCCCTTAGTGGCTGGCGTTCGTGCCCTTTTTTCGTTTTTCCCTGGAAGGCCGGTCTTTTGACCTCGCAGTGGCTCTTTTTTCCCCGATGGCTTCCAGTGGTTTCAAAAAGTGTGATCGGTGTAAGAAACTTATGTCTCTCACCGACACACACGACTGCTGCCTTCGGTGCCTCGGCCCTGACCACGACCCCAAGTCGTGTGTGCCATGTGGGAAAATGTCTTCCAAGGCACTCAAAAGTCGACAGCATCAGAAGGAAAGGTTTTTCTCGGACTCAGCTTCTGGCTGGGCCCGGACCGCGTCTGAGGCCTCGACATCTCGGGATTCCGATCCCGAGCGCCGTCGAAGTTCCTCGCACGGGGTCCCCCGACTGGGAACGCAGACAGGATAAGGGTGTCCAGACCCCTTTTGGCCTCCCTCAGCTGGTGGCTACATCCACCCAATCTGCTGATGGGGATGCCCTTCCAAATGCCAGAATACTCGGTGGTCCTCACCACCGACGCCTCTCTGAGGGGCTGGGGTGCTCATTGTCTGGACAAGTGCATCCAGGTCCTCTGGTCTCCCTGGGAAGCAGCCCAACAGATCAATCTCCTGGAACTTCGAGCTATCCACTTAGCTCTCAAGGCTTTTTCTCCAGCCCTGGCTCACCGCTCAGTCTTGATTCAAACAGACAACCAGGTAGCCATGTTTTATGTGAACAAACAGGGCGGGACTGGGTCCAAGCTCCTTTGTCGGGAGACTCAAGAACTTTGTTCCTTTGCCCTACAGCACAACATGCTTCTCAAGGCGGTGTACCTTCCAGGCCAGGAGAACTGCCTGGCCGACCGGTTGAGCAGAATTCTGCAGCCACACGAGTGGCAGCTGCATTCCTTGGTGGTTCAGAAGATCTTCCTGAAGTGGGGTCTCCCTTGGATAGATCTCTTTGCCAGTCCGTTGAACAAGCAACTGCCCAAGTTCTGCTCCAGGCAACCGCATCCTTTGAGGATAGCACCAGATGTTTTTCTATTGTCCTGGTCTCAGGGCCTCCTGTATGCGTTTCCTCCCACGCCATTGGTGGCCCGAACTCTCTTCAAGACTCTTCAGGACAAGGCCTCGGTCCTGCTGGTAGCTCCCAGGTGGCCGAGGCAGCCTTGGTTTCCGCTTCTGCCTCAGCTGGCAGTGGATTCCCCACTGCCTCTGGGGTTGCAACCCGACCTTCTCTCACAGGAGCAGGGTTCCCTTCTGCACCCCAATCTCAAAGCTCTCAATTTGATGGCCTGGAGGTTGCAAGGGTAGTTTTGGCTCCCTTGGGCCTACCTCAGGAAGTTGAGGAGGTTGTCCTAGCCTCTAGGAAACAGTCCACTAGGAAAACCTATGCCCTCAAATGGAAGAGGTTTTCTGTGTGGTGTCATCTACGTACAGAGGATCCTTTCTCCTGTACTGTGCCAGTAGTGCTTCAGTACTTACTGTACTTATCAAATCAGGGACTTAAGTCCATTTCTGTTCGGATCCACCTCTCAGCTCTAGCAGCTCACCACTCCCTGGTGGAGGGACGTTCTCTGTCAGGTCACCCCTTGGTGTCCCGCTTTCTCAGGGGCTTGCTTTTGCTCAAGCCTCCCATCCGTCGTCCTGCTCCTGAGTGGGAGCTGAATGTGGTCTTGCAGCAACTGACTCGCCCACCCTTTGAGCCGATGGCTACTTGCCCTCTATGCTTCCTTTCCTGGAAGACTCTCTTCCTGATAGCCCTCACCTCGGCTAGGCGAGTGAGTGAACTTCAGGCCCTGGTCTGTGATAGACCTTACACCAGGATTTATAGGAACAGGGTAATCCTCAGGACTCATCCAAAGTTCCTCCCTAAGGTTGTCTCCTCTTTCCACCTCAATCAGGAGGTGGTTCTTCCAACATTCTTCCCTAGCCTCATGCTAGCCGGGCTGAAGCAGTCCTGCATACCCTGGACTGTAGGAGGGCCTTATCCTTCTACCTTGACCGTACGCAGGGGCATAGAAGGGCTACTCAGCTCTTCGTCTCCTTTGACCCCAATAAGTCGGGGTTGGCTGTGTCCAAGAATACCTTGTCCATCTGGGTGGCTGACTGTATCACCTGGGCTTACAAGGCGGCTGACCTTCCTTTGCAGGGTAGGGTCACGGCCCATCGTGTCAGGGCAATGGCTGCCTCAGTGGCTCATCTCCGCTCTGTGCCCTTGGTAGACATCTGCAGGGCTGCAACTTGGTCTTCAAGCCAGACTTTTGCGGCCCATTACTGTCTGGAGAGGGAGTCCCGTAGGGACAGTGCTTTTGGCCAAGCAGTACTCCGGAATCTCTTTGAGGTTTAGGCAACTCCTGCCCTCTGTTGGGCTACCAGTGGAGGTTGTGTCCTTGAAAAGCCTTTCTTTGCTGCTGAGACTAGAGGGGAGTTCTCTTGTTCAGCCTGGGTTCCTTGGTAGCCCAGAGCTAGGGAGTCACCCATGTGTGAGGACTGACTTCCTGCTTGGTCCTGGAGAAAGAGTAGTTACTCACCTGTAACAGGTGTTCTCCAGGAGCAGCAGGAATCAGTCCTCTCAACCCTCCCTCCTCCCCTGGGAGTTGCAGTTGTACATAGTTTAAATTTTTTCATTTTTTGTGTGCTGTTCTTAGCTATGTCATTTGACTGAGGTAAGATGGCACCTTTAGGCGGGAAGGGAACCGCGCATGCGTGCCAGCATTCCCAAAGGCTTTCATGGAAAGCTGGGGAAATGCTCCGCTGGGGCTTCATCGGCGCCGATGACACCCATATGTGAGGACTGATTCCTGCTGCTCCTGGAGAAACACCTGTTACAGGTGAGTAACTACTCTTTCCCCTTCATGTGTGTGGGAGAGTCGATAAGTTGTTTGTAGCCCAGCTCATCCAGAGCTTCAAGGAGGGCTGTTGCTTGTGCATATTGTAAGGAAGGCAGGTTGAAGTCTCCTAGCAACCAATTTGAGGAGCATGGGTTGTCTGAGTTGCAGGCAAGGTTGATTATTGTTGGTAGGTCGTCCGGTGATGTTGGTGCTCGGTAGAGTAAATTGTGCAGTGATCGTTAGATATGGTGATCGTGTCCAGATGGGTTGTGGTGGTGGCATTGTTTAGTTTAAATTGTAGTTTTGCTTTAGCAAGGATGAGAGTTCCTCCTACCTTCTGGTTGGCTCTGTGGCAGGCATAGAGTGAGAAACCAGGTGGTGCCATCTGATTGATGAGTACGTTGTCACAGTCGGATAGCCATGTCTCAGTGATCATTAGGATATCAAGGTCATGGAGTGTTATCAGATCGATGACTACAGGCCATTTTGCACGTATTGACCTAGCATTTGAGTGCACATTTTAGAGGCTGTTGGGGCTGGTGTTTCTCAGATTGATTCCTCTTGATGTTCTGTAGGGGGATGTGTAGTAAGTGCGGATGAAATGTATTATTGATTTTAGCTGTGGTGTGGTGAGGGCTTTCTGACCATCTCCTTCCATTGCTGTGGAGGATCGGGATATAATTAGTGCAGGGATTTAAGGCATGTGATTTGCTGGGAAGCCATGATGTGAGGAAGATAACAGCTAATGATAAGATTACACATATCTTGGGGGTGTTCCTGAGGTGTTTGGCTGATTGTGTAAGGCTTAGAATGAGTGTGGGTGTGTGGACAATAGGACTTGATAGCTTGGTGCAGCAGGGAGATAATCAGATAACTTGGTGCAGCAGGGAGATAATCAGACAGTTAATGCAGCTAGGCTCCAAGATAACAGGGGTCCTTAAACGTCTAGGTAGTTCAAATCCGAGACTAGGGGCTCATCAAAGCTTTAAGAAAATTTAAACACAAGGTTGCAGAGATCAATATGGTAGTGGCTCAATGACCTCTTAGATACTTTGGTGCGGGAGGGATAGTCCTCTTTGAACAATGGTTACCTCGCGATCCGGTAGAGGGCTCTCACTCTTTGATTCAGAGACATCAGGTGATGAGGTGGTGGAGAAGTCCTATTTGGGGTGCCAGGTCTGACGTACTGGTACTTCTGTGATGAACGTGGTCCGGTTGGTTCGGTAGAGCCCCCCGCCTAAGGGCCCTCTGGCGAGGCCCTCAGGCACAGGCCCGCCTGTTCAGCGCTGCTTTTAATGCTGTCTCAGGCTGCCCCGATTGGGCAGCTCGTGCTGTGTGGGTGGTCCATTGCTCCGGCGTGCTCGATCCTCGTGCCAGAGGAGAGCAGAGGAAACGCCGGAGCAACGGACCACCCACACAGCACGGTTAACAAAGGTGGTAGTGATAGTACAAATGCTGCAGATGAAGTTAACAATATTGCTGCTACAGATAAAGGCCATGTTGAACCAACTGTTCGTGGACCCACTGTGGTAGAAAATAAGCCACTGAAGTTAATTTAACATGTTTTGTTTGCGTCTAGTCCCTCCATAGACACATGAGTATGCTAATGGAGGAAAGGGAAAAGCACCATTTCATTGCATGGAAAGTGTGAAATTTTCAACTTGATTTTTTTTTTTTGTTGTTAAAGGCTGCCTGGTAGTTAGGGATTCCCAGTGTAAGAACGTTATATCCTGCTTGTCCTGGGAGAAGGTAAACGTTCTCGCCTGTAACATGTTTTCTCTGTAGTCTATAGGCTATAAGACCTCACAATAACTGTTCAGCTCCCCTTGGAATTTGCTGCTGCTTTGTATTATATACTCGTGATATGGAACTATGGTGTCTTTGTGCAGTAATGTTGGGGCAGGAAGTCCTGTACATGTAGGAACTTGAATGCTGAAAAGCTTTACAAAAGTCAAGAGCTGCTTTTTGTTTCACTGCCCCGGGCTCCTTTGGATGAGGCTATCAATGCTTGAAGTGTTCTTGGAGAACACCTGTTACAGGTAAGCAGCAGTGCTTTACCAGCAGACAAACCTTTGTAAATTGCACGCTTTCTCTAGTACAATGTAGAGTCCTGTTGATACGCGCACAAACTTTTTTTATTGCATAGGTCTTAAAGAGTGAAATATATCAGTCAATATTGGAGTAATAACTATTTGATTTGGAGATAAAACTGGAGATGCTTGTAGTCCTATTGAATTTTGTAGTAGTCTCTGGAGTAAGTTAGATATGGCAGTAATACTGGATGCAAGTGAATTCTGTATTTGCAACATCTCAAGAAGTATATTGGTGTGTTGCTGCTTTCATATTAGACACCAGTTTGCAAGTAATTGTGAAGATGAAGCGCATGAATATAATCTATTGTTATCACACTTTTACTGTTCACAGGTACACAGATGAAGAGTCTAGAGTACATCCACTTGATAGGGGTAACACTAGGGAGAAGGAAACCCAAAAGGAAAGGGGAGAAAAGAACAGAAAAGAGGGGGAAGGAGAATGGGAGGCTGATGAAGCTGTAGGTTATTTGGGTGACAAGGATGCTAATAAACAGCCATTTCTGAGTGTATCAGAAGGGGAGGATTTAGAGGAGACTGAGGATTACAGACAGTTTAGAAAGTCAGTTCTAGCAGATCAGGGTAAACATTTTGCTTCTGCATCTCACTGGCATACTGAGGAGGAAGGAGCAAAGTACAAATCTAAGATTTCAAGGAAGGGTAGCAGGGAAAGTGACAGATTTAAAGAAGATAAGCCTTATAAAGTTAGGGATACTAATTATGTAGTGGAAAAACCCAGTACAACAAAAGATAAACACAAGCAGGAAGACAAGATTTCTGAGAGAATAATGGTGAAGAAAGAAATTCAGTCAACTGATCAGGTAAAGTCTGAAAAGCTGAAAGAACTCTTCAATTACAGTCCCCCTCTACATAAGAGCCTGGAGTCGAGAGAAAAGTCAGCCTTCAGAGAGGAGAGTCCACTCAGGATCAGAATGATAGCCACAGAGTCCCAGCGTCCTGAAGTCAAACTCAAAATGACAGCAGTACCCCTTGATGATACCATTGGGTATGTATCCTCCGCTTACAACACTATATTTGCCATAAATATTTTTTTCTTTTTGAACTCAAGTGGCTTCTTTCTGTATGTGTGTTTTTCTTATTGCTTAGACCAACTTTGACTAATGACAGGCTGCTTGCCAGTACGCTTGTCCATTCAGTGAAGAAAGAACAAGAGTTCCGATCCATCTTTGACCACATTAAGGTGCCGCATGCCAGCAAAAGTTCTTCAGAGTCATTTATTCAGCATATTGTGTCTCTCGTTCATCAAGTCAAAGGTATGAAAATTGTCTATAAGCCTACATTGTAGCTTTAGAAATACTGAATCCTAGTTACTATTATGCATTTTGAAATATAAAAAAATAATTTTGCTGTTGGAGATGAAAATCTGCTTTCTTATACAGGTTTAGCATATTTTCTCAAAATACAATTTCAAATGGTAGGACTTGGGGACAGGGAAAATATCCATCTAGAGTTAGTTGTCAGATTCATGATACACATTCCTTACTTAATATATTTTAAGTCAGATATCTTACTTTAATCCCTACTTTCCTAAATAATGCAACCTGCTAAATCAATCTACCTCAATATTTATTTTCTGTCTAATATCAGAAAAGGCGTTGGATTACATTAAAAGTATTCTAAATATTACTGATATATGACAGTTGTGCTCAGTTGCTCTCTATGTTTAGTAGCAAAACAATATACACCAATTTTAGCGGCTACTACTTACTTGTATACAAGGGAAATAATTTTCGTTTTATGTTCTATATCTTTGGTTCGGGGAATGAATAGTTATTTAAATCTTGCATCTTATGGGTTATGAGAGAAATTTTGAAATCTTGCAGGGAACTTGCAGTTAGTACCTGGGGGCCATAATCACATTTTCAAAGGGAAACTCCTTGTGGAGCTTCACTTTGAAGATAGAGTGGTTGGCTGGTATTGTGGGGACATTGTACCTGCTTTGTAACAGGTGCAAAATCCACACTATAAGCAATTCATGAGGATTTCAATCTGAAATCTCTCACACAGCTAACACTGCCCTCCCCAGCCCCACACCTCTTTGGTGCAGCTAAAAGTACCCACACTGTAAATCAGCATGGGTACTATTTTTGTTTTTTTTTCAGAGGTGGCTTAGTTACTTGAGTAAAGTCTTTTAAATATTCTCTTCTATTCTCTTCTATGTAATTAAACGATCAGCTATCATAAATTTTGACTTAGGCTGGCTCAATTTTTTAAGTACGTTTGAAAGTGACGCTAAAATAAATGGCTGCTGATAACGTTTTGTTCTAGAAACGTTTATTCTAATTCTGCAGTGTATGACAGCTTATGAATTGTAAACTTTCCATGTATTAATACAATGGAAAACTTTGAGGTTAAAGTCCTGTTTTATGGAAAAAGAGTGGAGGTGAATTAGACCCTTAAATTTAGGCCCCTTTGTGAGGTATCAGTTTGTTCTTTGGTCAAATATTCCATTTTGATTTTTTTAAAAATCTATTTATATACAAGCTGTACATGAAGGTACAATGCATCAAAAACTTTCAGCTGTTACTTCTGCTTTTCATACAGCAGGAGATATTCTAAGAGAGAATAGGTAGGAATATTTGGACAGTTCTGCTTTTGGAACACGCAACCTGCATTGCCAATGGGGTTCGTAGAATAATTGTTCGGGATGATAAATTATTCTTGAGTAAGATCTTTTCAGGTTGTGCGTGCGTCTATCATTCAACACTAGAGCTGTATTTCAGCCAAAGAAAAGGCATGTCAAAGGTTAACCTTTGCATGGGGCATCTAATTGTTGCAGTTTTTGCAACCAGTTATGGCCTTTAACATTTATAGCTGTAAGTTATTGGTGTGCAGTAAGCCCTATTAGTTTCAAAAAAATTTTCTTTGTAAAATAGAGCATACTGGTTTGTTTAATTTTGGGTTTCGGTTAATCTAGAAGGGTTTGTTTTCATTATTGGTATCATACAACAGATCTGAACAGCTCTCAATTCTTTCAGAGCTGAAAATGCCCAGTGATCTTTTCTTTTTCATTGTGACTAGGTCCTGGAATGTGTTTTGAAATGGCAAAACCCATGTTACAAAATAAAATAACTGTTGAAAGATACAGATGCAAAAACAGGCAAAGTTGAATCTTCTGTCTTCCTGGCAAAAAGGCCTAAAAACTGAGTTGCTAGCTCCAAAATTCCTGGGGTTGATGGAATTATGATTGAGACACTACCCTAGTAGTGGCTGTTGCAAGTTTTAATGGTTGGTTATGAGACATGTGCTGGATATTGGGCGGTAAGTTAACACAGATGTATGTTGACCTGTTAAGCAGATAGCTTGCTTCACATGTAACATTTCATAGTTCATGATTTTTATGTCTTTCTATTTTACATTAAACTGCATTCATTAAACTGGTCTTTAAAAAATTCAGTGTTACTATTACTAATTTTATTTTTAGTCCACCAAAATACCAATTGTTTGAACATATTCGTTCTCAGTACTGCAGAATGACCATGATGACAGGTTTCTTAGATTGAGTTTAAATGACAAAGGTTATTTCATAAGAACTTCTTTTCCGTTCCATATTTACTGTGTTCTGTAATTCTTGATTCAAGACTGTAGTGTAAATAGTTTTGTTGTTCAGTGTTTGTCTACTTAAATTTAAATTTGAGCTATTCTTAAAAAGCACATTAGTACTGATGTATATGGAACTCAGATAAAAATGTAAAGCAGCTATATGTTCCCTGCCATTAAAAGAAAGTTATCAGATAAAGTAGAGGCTCTACCAGCTTTCCATGCTTGGTTGAGTTAATATTGCTGGCAGGGCATGCTAGTGAAGCTAGCATTGTACTGTCTGCACGTTTACCTGCTTATTTTGCTAGTATTTTAGGGAGGTTCTGAGCTCAAGTTAGCATTAGTACTTTTTTGCAGTCTTAATCTTAAGTCTGGGTACCAAATGGTTAATAAAATAAAGTAAGTAAAGAATTTTAGAAAACGCCTAATAGATTGCATAAATATAGTATGTAGTTTACTTCTACTGCATTAAATTCCTCTCAGAAATAGAAACTTATGTGTAAAGGGCACTAATCGGATAGTTATTTTTCCTCTGTAATCAACAGAGCATTACTTCAAGTCTGCTGTAGGAATGACCCTTAATCAGAGGTTTACTGGCTATCAGCAAGCTACCAAAGAGCCTAGCACCCGGCAGAAAAGCCCTGAGATACACAGGTATGATATTGTACTTGACAGTTGCTGGAGACCCTTTGTAGCTAGAAGCATTCTTTTGGCTGCGTCATTCTAATGAAATGGGCATATATGCTTTTAAAAACTTTAGTTCGAAGCCTTTTAGAAATTATTAATTGGGCACATATGTTTTTACAGTTTTTAAAAATCCTTTTCAGAGCAGGATAGGTTACTACTGCCATGTACTCCAATACAACCAAACTTTAGTGAATGAAATCTTTTGGAGTTATATAAAAGTCCTGTAAGATATCTGCCAGTGATTCTGAAGTTATTCAGTCCTCCTTAGTGGATTCCGAAATTATTCAGTCCTTATTAGTGGATTAGACTGACCTGTCAATCAGGTAAAATGTTGAATGTGCCTCTGGTTTCCATTGCAAGAGTGTGCTATATATTGTAGTCAATTGATGGGAGGGCTTGCATGCAAGAGCCAATCTTGAGGGGTTTTTTTGTATTCACTATTGCATGTTTTTTAACCTCTGAGGATGAGCAGGATAGCAATCCTCTCAAGTGGTTGATGTCATCTGACTGATCCTGAAGTCAGAGCAGTGTAAACAAATTTAAGAGTTTACTACTACTACTTATCATTTGTAGAAGGTTCTACTGCATATGTGTGGGAGTTCTTTTGTCAGTGCTATCCCACAGGGTCCACCTCAGTTCTCCATTTTTTTAGGTGCATTTCAGTAATGCGATAGTGTCTGTAGCAAGAGTCCAGCTGTCTCTCTGTTAATTGTTTGTCGTTATGTATAGGTTTGTCTATGCTTGCATAGACAAGCCTATACATTAAGAAAAAGATTTAGGTGTCATCGTGAATAACATGTTAAAACCCTCCGCCCAGTGTGCAGCGCCTGCCAAGAGAGTAAATAGAATGCTAGGTATCATAAGGAAAGGAATGGAAAAAAAACCAAAGGATATTATAATGCCTCTGTATCGTTCCATGGTGCGACTGCACCTTGAATATTGTGTGCAATTCTGGTTGCTGTATCTTAAAAAGGATATAGCGTTATTAGAAAAGGTACAGAAAAGAGCCACCAAAATGGTAAAGGGGATGGAAGGATACCCCTATGAAGAGAGGCTAAAAAGGTTAGGGCTCTTCAACCTGGAAAAGAGATGGCTGAAGGGAGATATGATAGAGGTCTATAAATTAATGAATGGAGTGGAACGGGTAAACATAGATCAGTTGTTTACGTTATCAGAATATAGCAAGACTAGGGAACATGCAATGAAGCTTCAGGGTATCCTATTTAAGACTAATAAGAGAAAATATTTTTTCACTCAACGTGTAATCAAACTCTGGAATTTGTTACCAGAGGAGCCAGCATAGATCCCTGGGGTACTCCACTATTCACCTCTCTCCATTGGGAAAATTGGCCATTTAGCCCTTCCCTCTGCTTTCTATCTTTTAACCAGTTCCTGATCCACAATAGTACATTGCTTCCTATCCCATGATGTTTTAATTTTGCCAAATGTTTCTCATGAGGGACCTTGTCAAAGGTTTTCTGAAAGTCCAGATACACTATATCAACTGACTCACCTTTGTCTACCTGTTTGTTCACACCTTCAAAAAAACATAACAGATTAGTAAGACGAGACCTTCCTTGGCTAAAGCCATGTTGACTGTCTCCCATTAAGCCATCACTATCTACATGTTCAGTAATTTTGTTTATGATGGTTTCTACCATTTTTCCCGGTACTGACGTCAGGCTCACCAATGTGTAGTTTCCCGGATCACCCCTGGAACCCTTTTTAAAAATTGGCATTACATTGGCCATCCTCCAGTCTTCAGGTATTACAGATGATTTTAATGATAGTTCACAAATTACTAATATCAGGTCTGCAATCTCATATTTCAGTTCTTTCAACACCCTTGGGATGTATACCATCCGGTCCAGGCAATTTGCTACCCTTCAGTTTATGAAATAGTTGTAATACATCTTCCCGGTGTATCGATATTTCTTTCAATTCTTCTGCAGCATCTCCTTTAAATACCATTTCAGTTATGGGTAACATTCCTACATCTTCCTCAGTAAAGACCAAAGCAAAGACATCACAAGGAATGCCGGAGCAGCCCTAGAGATGGCTCTACTTTTGGGCTGGCAGAGAAGAACTTCTAGACTTGTTGGCTCAGCATATTGCCACCTTGGACAATGTGGAAGTGCACTCTCTCGGCCTGCACTCTCTCGATCCTGGAGCGTTGGAGTTGAGTCAGGAGGCATGTCAGTTGATTCTGCATCACTGGGGTTGTCCCAAAATGGATCTGATGATGACCTGTGTCAGTTGTCAAAGTTTAATGCTTCCTCAGTCACTGCACAGAGATGGGGTCAGAGGGCGTTGACGCCCTGACCCAGCCTTGGCCAAGTCAGCATCTCCTGTATGTTTCCTTCATGGCCCCTGATTGGCTGAGGAGATCGTGGTTCGAAGACCTGAAATGGCTCCTGCAGGCACAACCTCTTTGGTTGTCTCTGTCTCGGGGCCTGTTATGGCAGGGACCATCTTGGAGGACCCAATGCTCTTGAGACGGCTAGCTTGTAAGGGGTACTCTGCTGCGGTAGTCTATACTCTACTCGGAGCCTGGAGGAGGTCTGCTAAGCTGGCATAAATGCAGATCTGGTGCCTCTTTGAGAGATGGCACAGTGCTTGGCCATTGGCTCCTGAAGTTGTCATGGTGCCCTCTTTGTTGGCCTTTCTACAGGGTGACCTGGAGAAGGGCCTTTCCCTCAGTTCCCTGAAAATTTAGGTGGCAGCTTTATCCTGTTTCTGAGGTCTGGGGCTGGCAAGTCTCTCTAGACTTGCACCTGGATGTCAAACGCTTTCTCCAAGGGGTTTGGCATCTGCATCTTCCCCTTTGATCTGTGATCCCTTCCTGGGATCTGCGCCTGGTGCTTAGGGCCCTGATGGTGCACCCTTTGAGCCTTTTGAAGTGCACTACCTTGAAGCTCAGGACTGCCTTCTTGATCACAATTTGTTCCACAAGGTGAATTTACGAGCTGCAGACTGTCTTGCTGAGATCCCCTTATCTGTCTTTTTCAAAGGAGGCCGTTTCCATTGGATCTGTGCCTTCCTCCTTGCCTATGGTGCTGTCCCCCTTTCACATGATCCAGGTGGTCTGCCTCTCTCCTTCCTTGAAGAAGAAGTGTTGGAGCAGAAGGAGAAGGTTCTTTGCCTTGTGGATGTCTAGAGGGTGCTTCTCTGCTACTTGGAGGTCTGGAGTCTGCCCATCTTTTTGTGCTCGTCAACATTGGGGCGCTGAATTAAGGAGACCATTGCCTCTGTGCATCTCGTGTGGAACTGCCGGTTCTAGAGGGTTTTCCTGCCTATTTATATCCAAGCACCAGCATTCCTTATGGGCGGAGCAGACATTTGTTTGGCAGCAACGTGGGCATCACTTTCCACTTTTGTTCAAGCATTACCACTTGGATGTCCATGTGTGGGCGGACACTGCCTTTGGCTCAAGGGTTTTGCAAAGTGCTGTCTTCTTCCCGTCCAGTGGTGTTTTAGCTTTTGTACATCCCACTTGTCTGGACTAGTTTAGCAGGACGATATGGAAGGTGACCTTTTTTTTTTTTTTTTTTTTTTTTACCAGTTAATGTTCTGTCCTTGAGTCTGGCTAGACCAGTCCAGGGCCCGCCCCTGAAACTATTTGCTCTGTTTCTTCTGCTGTGGTACCCTTGAGTCCACTATGATTTGTATACTTTGCTTTGTAGGTTCATCATCTTCTGACAGCCTTATGTATATGCTTTCCTGTAAATAGTTCCCTACTGTTGAACACTCATTATTGCCCATGATTGAGGTTTTGTGAGGCTTGCCATGTTTCTCCCATATGCTTTGGGACGAATACTGAAGGGACATTTGGTGGCTGAGGCAAATAGAGGCTTGGGAGTGATGTCGTTGAAGCCTAGGGTTTTCATTGGTTCTTTGTCTCCACCAGTCTGCTGGTAGGGGAACACAACCCACTTGTCTAGACTGGTCTAGCAGGATTCATGGAAAGGACATTGGTAAAAGGTGACATTTTACTTAAGTTAGACACATACAGAAGCACTTTAATCATCTTCTGCTAGCTATTCCTCTGTGTGACCAAGCATCTTTCTGGCTTTCACTGCCACCTTTTTTACCTGTTAAGCCGTCTTAACATCATCAGAAACAATAACCCTCAGGTCCTGCTCTTTTTTTGGACATAAGTACTGCTCTCTCAGATTTTTGCAACCCAAATGCATGACCCTGCACTTTTTTAGCATTAAACTTCAGCTGCCAAATTTTCAACCATTCTTCACTAGATCCCTCGTGTTATTTATAACTTCCTGGATATCTACCCTATTGCAGATTTTGGTATAATCCGCAAAGAGGCAAAACTTCTCAGACAGCCCTTCTCCAGTACCAGTAACAAAAATATTAAAGAATCTGACCAAAGACAGATCTCAGTGGTACACCACTGGTAACATCCCCCTCAGAGTGAACACAATTTGTGTTCCCTCTGTCCTCCCACTCAACCAGTTTCTAACCTGGTGAGTCACTTTAGGGTCCATCCCTACGGCACTCAATTTACTTACAAGTTGCCTGTGTGGAACAGTGTCATAAGCTTTACTGAAATCTAAGTACACTACATCTAGCACACTCCCTTGTTCCAGTTCACTAGTCACTCGGACAGAAGAAATTAGTCAGATGTGTCTGACAAGACCTGCTTCTAGAGAAATCATGCTGCCTCTGATCCATCCATTGGAGTCCAGAAACTTCACTATCCTCTGTTTAGCAGTGTTTTCATTAATTTACTCACCACCAAGATCAGACAAACTGACTTGTAGTTCCCAACATCCTCCTTACTTATGCTTTTGTGTAAAGGGGCCACATATGCCCTTTTCCAGCCCTCTGGGATCACTCCTGACTAAAGAAGCATTGAAAAGGCCAGGCTGTAGAGTCACCAGAACTTCCCCTAAGTTCGTTCAGTACTGTAGGATGTATTCCATGAGGCTCCATTGCTTTGTCTACTTTTAGTTTAGCTAGCTCCTCATGAATAGTCTTCTGAAATCATTCAAAATCCACCTCACGTCTGTTCCTATTTGTGTATTTTTTTGTCTTTGGTCCTACTCTCCCGGCCCTTCATCTGTGAACACAGAAGAAAATATTTGTTAAGCAGTTCCTCTTTCTACGGGAACAAGCAGGAAGTCAGTCCTCACATATGGATGACATTGGCGCCTACAGAGCCCATGTGGATCCATGCCCCAGCTTTCAAAGAAAGCCTTTGTGAGTTACACCGCGCATGAGTGGTCACCTTCCTGCCCAAAGGTGCCGTCTTGCCTTATTCTTTATTTTTCTGCAGAGCCCTGCAGATGTGTTGTCTGTGCACCCTGGACAAAGTCGATTTTTTGACCCGTCCTTTGGTTTTTCACTTCTCTCGAGTGCATCGGTTCGATCATCTTTCTGCCACCCGAGTCCCCCTGCCTCGGCATCGTGGTTTTCGCTCGGGTAACTTTCTTTATTTTTGTCTTGTTTTGGCCCACAGGATTTTCTACTCGTGGCCTAGCTGGTTGAGATGTTGGGGTTTGATCTTGCAAGTCTTGTTTTCCTGCTATATTCTCGACCAGCGGTTTCAAGCAGTGTGGCATGTGCAACTGCACTGTGTCCTGTATGGACCACCACAGTACCAGCCTTAAGGTCCTTGGGGCAGACCATGACAGGTCTTCCTGCCTGCTTTGCCTCCTGATTTTGGCTAAGACCCAGAAGGATCGCAAAAGGCAGCAGGGGGAGCTGTTTGGTAAGTCTGGCTTGGGTTCGGTATCAGGGGCAGAATCCCTGCATTCGACACCGGTGTCAAGTGACTCGGCGTCATGTGTCCGGGCTTGCTCTGAGCCTAGATGTCGTCAGGCATCGGAGTCGTCCTCAGAGGATCTCCCCTGCGCATCGGAGGCTTTGTTGAAGCAGATGTTGAGGACAGACCCAGGCCTGGATGGTAAGTCTGCTGCAACCTGGCTGCAGAGCCCTTGACTTGACTCGGGAGATGACAGACGGGAGCACCCATTGAAGCTGCCCTGGAGAGACGAGTCTTCCTTGGCATTGAGGGATCAACGTGGTCCCACCAACGCCATCACTATATGGGATCCCCCAGCCAGGGACCTGACACTGGCCTTCATGTCCTCAGGACCAGTGCAGGCTGCAGAGCCATCTGGCATTGAGGCCAGGATGGTGGCACTCAAACTCGGTTTCTCTGCATTCCAAGAAGCACAAAGAGGCCCAATTCCCGGTCACTCCAGGTTGTCGGCACCCCTCACGGGGACTTCCTTGACAAGGACCTTCCCTGAGGATGCTTCCCCCCCCCCCCCTCGAGATGTTGGCACGGTCGGTGTCAAAATAGTCGGCGACGGACACAATGCCGCTGGACCACCGACATTGGGAGTCTTTGCGCTGGATCGGTCCGAGGACCATGGGGTGCTTACCGACTCCTCCGTTTGAGCTGGCATGGGAGGCGGACAAGGAGTCCTCCAATATCGTGTTCCACCAAGACGTCCCCTCCGACCTCTCTCCGCCGCATCACCGGCGGAGGTGCCGCCTTGGAGTTTGTGAGGGAGATGTCCCAGGCACTCGCCTTTGTGGCAATACCCAAAGATGAGCCTTGTGCCGAGGATTTCAAAATTCTCCAGTACAACACCTCTCCTTGGGAGGTGCTGACTGTGCCTGTGCCCCCCAATCCTGGAGCGACTGCTGTTCAGGATGTGGGAGACCCTGGTGACGGTGCCGATTGTGAACAGTTGACTCGATTTGCAGTATCGATTTGGCAGGAGCCCTGGTTTCCAGAACACCCAACTGCCACACAATTCCATGGTGGTGGAGTCGACTGTGTGTCATATTAAGAGCCAGAGGATGCACTCCTTGGTGTCTTCTGGCAGGGAGGGTCTGTACCATGGATGCTTTTGGCAGGGCTCTGTGCTCACAGCCCAGACTCCATGCTTTCCAGCTGTACACGGGCATGTACCTGAGGGACCTGACAATGGAGCTCGCCGGGCTCTCAGCTGGTTTATCAGGTGAATCCCTTGAGCGCTTCAAGACCCTGGTATCATTGGTCAAAGAGTGCTGCAAGTTTCAGACTCCGGCAGCCTTCGATGGCTTTGAGTTGGTGGCTCGTGTAGCTGCAGTGGGCATTAGTGCCTGCCACCTTGCCTAGCTACAGTCCTCTGACTAAGAGTAATAGTTTCAGGACAAGTTGGCTGACGTCCCATGCCAGGGAGACAACCTCTTTGGCAAACCCATGAAGGAGAAGGCCAACGAGTTGGAGAAGGAATTCATGACCAGAACCTGGCTGTCCAAGAAAGTGTTGTATCCTTTCTATCGGAAGGCTTGGGGGGAAAAACCCTTCCACCCAAAGTCCAAGAAAGCTTATGGAAACGACTCCGTTTCAGGCCTAACCTGCTCCCCCTCAGAGGCAGCAAGCCAATGGCCAGGGGCACGGCTCTTGTAAGCCAAAGGCTCTGAAACCCCAAATAGCACCCCAGCCACAGCCTGGGGGGCGGGGGGGGAATTTTGACTCCTCGGGCATAGCCGCTCTCCTTTTGGAGGTAACAGGCCCAAGGTTCATGGGAGGGCAGCTGATCAACTTTGCACACCAGTGGCCCTCTATCACCATGGACACCTCGGTGTTGCAGGTGGTCAAGAAGGGATATCTCCTCCACTTTGTTTAGCTGCCCCCCCCCCCCCCTTCCCAGGAAAATTACCTATGGACCCCTTGCACAGGGAGCTTCTTCAGAAGGAGCTTGGGTCTTTACTCGAGGATCAAGCAGTGGAGCCCGTCCCTCCTCACCCTTCAGGGGCTGGGGATTCTATTCCCACTACTTCTTGGTCCACAAGAAAGCGGGACTTCAGGCCCATCCTTGATCTTCAAAACCTCAGCCGCTTCCTGGTCAAGGAAAAGTTGAAGATGGTATCCCTTGGAACCTTGCCGCCTTACCTTGTCCAGGGAGATTGGCTATGCTCCTTGGATCTCAAAGATGCATATACCCACATCCTGATCCATCCAAGGCACTGTCAGTACCTCTGGATTGATTTCTTTGACTGGGTGACCAGGGAGTTGGTCCGAGGGAGAGCTCTAGATATGGTGTATTTAGATTTTAGTAAAGCCTTTGACACTGTTCCTCACAGGCGACTTATAAACAAACTGAGCACCCTAGGGATGGACCCTAAAGTTACTGCTTGGGTTAGAAATTGGTTGGGTGGGAGGCGACAAAGAGTACAAGTAAATGGAGCTCACTCTGAGGAGAAGGATGTTACCAGTGGTGTGCCCCAGGGATCTGTCCTTGGTCCGATTCTTTTTAACATCTTTGTTAGTGATATAGCGGAAGGGCTGTCGGGTAAGGTTTGCCTCTTTGCGGATGATACCAAAATCTGCAATAGAGTAGACACCCAGGAAGGTGTAGATAACATGAGGAGGGATCTAGCTAAGCTTGAAGAATGGTCTAGAATTTGGCAGCTGGGATTTAATGTTAAAAAATGTAAGGTCATGCATTTGGGCTGCAGCAATCCAAGGGAGCAATACAGTATAGGAGGTGAAGTACTTTTGTCCACTAAAGAAGAGCGGGACCTAGGCGTGGTTGTGTCTGATCTTAAAGTAGCTAAACAGGTAGAAAAGGTGACGGCAAAAGCTAGAAGGATGCTTGGGTGCATACGGAGAGGAATGGCTAGCAGAAAAAAGGAGGTGATAATGCCTCTGTATAAGTCTTTGGTGCGACCTCATTTGGAGTATAGTGTGCAATTCTGGAGACCGCACCTTCAAAAGGATGTGAACAGGATGGAGTCGGTGCAGAGGGTGGCTACTAAAATGATTAGTGGGCTTCATTATAAAGCATATGAGGACAGACTTAAGGATCTTAATATGTACATCTTAGAGGAAAGGCGGGATAGAGGTGATATGATTGAGATGTTTAAATACCTCCGTGGCATAAATGTTCAGGGAGAGAGCCTCTTTCAATTGAAAGCAAGTTCTGCTACGAGGGGACATGGGATGAGGGTGAAGGGAGATAGATTCAGGAGTGATATGCGGAAATATTTCTTTACGGAAAGAGTAGTGGATCCATGGAATAGTCTCCCAGTGGAGGTGGTAGAGATGAGGACAGTAACTGAATTCAAAAAAGCATGGGACCAACACAGAGGATCTCTAAAGGTAAAAAGGGGACTGTTGTAGTTGTTGATATGGAAGGACAGACTAGATAGGCCATGTGGTCTTTTTCTGTCATCATGTTTCTATGTTTCGTTGTCGGGGGCTGCCACTATCAGTACAAGGTGCTCCCCTTTGGCCTCGCCTTGGCCCCTCAGGTGTTCACCAAATGCTTGGCGGTTGTGGCCGCTTGCCTCTGGCGCCTCAGAGTGTTCGTGTTTCCATATTTGGTCGACTGGCTTGTGCAGGCTGGCACGTTAGACAAAGTGTGCAATGCGACACAGCGCATTCTAGGACTACTGCAGCACCTGGGCATTGTGGTGAACTTCCCAAAATCTCACCTCTGCCCCTCACAGTGCATGGAGTTCATTGGGGTCCTGCTAGACTCCACCCAGGCAAGTGTCTTCCTGCCTCTAGATCAGGTGCAATGCCTCGCTGCCCTAGTGCGAGAGGTACAGTACAGCGCACCAGTGACAGACCGGATGATGCTCCACCTCTTGGGACACATGGCGTCCATCGTCCATGTGACCCCTTTTGCCTGCCTGAGCATGTGGCAGGCTCAGTGGACACTCAGCACCCAGTGGTCGCAAACATCAGGCCAGCTAGAGGACTGCATCCAAGTCACGCCAGCCGTAGCAACCTCTCTGACCTGGTGGCAGGACAATCTCAACCTCGGAGCCAGCCTGTCCTTCCAGGCCACACCAGTGCAGCGCATCTTTACCACAGACACGTCACAGATGGGCTCCCCTAGCCCACTGCGATCACCTACAGTCGCAGGGCCCATGGTCACCAGAGGAGAGTGCCTCTCAGATCAACCTGCTGGAGCTCTGGGCAGTCTTTCATACCCTGCGGGTCTTCCAGGACCATCTGGCAGGACAGGTGGTTCAAATCAAGACGGACAACCAGGTAACGATGTTTTACATCAACAGACGGGAGCACGGGATCGTACCATCTCTGTTGGGAGGCGGCGTGCCTCTAGAACATTGCGGCAGGGAAGAACATCTCCCTCAAGGCATTGCACTTGCCAGGCCAGAACAGTATACTGGCCAACTGCCTGAGCTGCATTCTCCAACCTCACAGGTGGAGGCTGAACCTGACTGTACTAGGGAAGATCTTCCAGCGATGGGGTACCCCGGAAATCGACCTCTTCTCCAGTCCATTGACTGCTCAGCTGCTCTTGGAAGCTGGCCCGGATGCATTTCTCCTCCCTTAGTCTTGGGGTTTTCTGTATGTGTTTTCACCAACGCCCCTGGTGAATCAGGCCCTTCTCAAAATCCAAGCGGAGGCGGCCTCAGTCATCTTCATTGCACCCAGGTGGCCCAGGCAGCCTTGGTTCTCCCTACTCCTGCAGCTGTCCCAGTGGGACCTCTGGCTGTTAGGGAGTGCCCTGGACCTGCTGTCCCAGGCGGACAGGACGTTGCGACAACCCAACCTCCAGTCTCTGCTGACAGCATGAATGCTGAGAGGCTAGCCATTCAGCATCACCACCTCCCTTGGTCAGTGGAAGACATCTTGTTGGCCTCGCATAAGGACTTCATGCGATGGACTTACGCCTTCAAGTGGCGCAGATTTTCCCTTTGGTGTGCAGGAGAAGCCTTAACCCTTTCTCCTGCGCAATGGTGAAGATATTGCAATACCTCTTGCATCTGTTGGCGGCTGGCCTGAAGTCCAACTTGGACAGAGTGCACCTCTGTGCCATCTTGGCTCACCACCACGAGGTGGATGGCCAGGCCATGTCAGTATACCCTTTGGTGGGCCGGTTTATGCAGGGCCACCTCCTCTCACGGCCCCCAGTCTGCTGGCCGCCAGTGGCATGATAACTCAGTGTGGTGCCGGGGAAGTTCATGTCCCCACCTTTCGAGCCCCTGGCTACCTGCCATCTCAAATACCTCTCTTGGAAGATCTGGTGGCACCAATTTCAGCCTGGTGCGTGAGCGAACTTCAGGCCCTGGTGACACATGCACCTTACACCAGGTTCCACAGAACCAGGGTTGTCCTGCTGCTGCACTCTTGTGTTCTTGCTAAAGGTGGTCTCTGTATTCCATTTGAACCAGGAGGTGGTGTTACCCACCTTTTTTCCAAGGCCTCACGCTTCCAGGGCGGAAGCTTCTCTGCACACACTAGACTGCAAGCACGCCCTGTCCTTCTACATCCTGAGGACACAACCCGTCTCACTCAATCCCAGTCCTCTTGGGGTCCACCGTCTCCAAGTGCACCCTCTCTCGTTGGGTGGCTGACTGCATTTCTTTTGCCTGTCAACAGGCGGGACTTTCTCTGGAACACCATGTGATGGCTCAGAATGTGCGTGCCATGTCGGCCTCAGTGGCCAACCTGCGGTCAGTGCCCTTGCTGGACATCTGTCGGGCCACCACCTTGTCCTCTGTCCACACATTTGCTGCTCACTATTGTTTGGAGGAGACCTCCTGGAGGGATAGTGCCTTTGGCCAGGCCGTGTTTCGTCACTTCTTCGGGGAATAATGATACTCCTTCCCTCCAGCCCTCTGTATCCAGGCTACTGGAGTGGGGATTGCATCTCCAATGCTGCTACTGTGGTGTCAGAGTTCCAGCCAACCATCACCCTCTGCTGCCCTTTACAGTCCACTTTTTTGGTCGCCCATGGCTTATACAGGTTTTTTTTCAGTAGCCTGCAGCTTTGGAGTCCCATATGTGAGGACTGATTTCCTGCTTGTTCCCGGAGAAAGTGTTGTTACTCACCTGTAACAGGTGTTCTCCAGGGACAGCAGGAATTAGTTCTCATAACCCGCCCTCCTCCCCATAGTTTTTTCCTTTTTTTGCCATCTTGTGCTATGATATCATACTGAGGCAAGATGGCACCTTTGGGCGGGAAGGTGACTGCACATGCACGTTGTAACTCCCAAAGGCTTTCTTTGAAAGCTGGGGAGTGGATTTGCATGGGCTCTGTCGGCGCCAACATCACCCATATGTGAGGACTGAATACTGCTCTCCCAGAGAACACCTGTTACAGGTGAGTAACTACGCTTTATCCTCATTACTTCTACATATTTCACCCCCTTATCCTAGAGTCTGGCAATACCATTTTTGCACTTTCTCCTGTCACTAATATATCTGACAAAGGTTTTGTCTCCCCATTTTATTATATTGGCTATTTTTCCTTCCATTCCTATCTTTGGTTTCCTGACTACTTTCCTAGCTTCTCTTAGCTTTTCCAAATATTGATGCTGGTCTTCTCTTTCTGTGATCGCTTGTATGTTATTACATTCACCCTCTTTTTCTTCACCTTTTTGGCTGCTGCTTTTGTGTCATAGTGGCCTCCTTTTCCTTTATTTATTTATTTATTTATTTAACATTTCTTCTATACCGCGCTATTACAATCAGTGCGGTGTACATTGAACAAGAAACATACTACAATGCATACAAGCAACATTGAGTTTACAATGAACAGGGAACCAAACAAGGGACAACCGGGGTAACTATTTACTTATAACAGAAAGTTCTGCTGTGTTTTAAAATATCCCTTTTCATTTTTTTACTGCTTTTCTACATCACCCAGCTGTTCCCAATCTGATGACTCCTTGAGGTAATTGTCACATCTTATTTATTTTATTTATTTATTTAACGGGTTTTATATACCACGTTGTCATTTCATTCAAAGTGGTTTACATTGTAACTTAAACTTGGTAATGTACATTAAACAGGGATATTGATAACTCCGATTTTTCTGAGGCAATGGAGGGTTAAGTGACTTGCCCAAGGCCACAAGGAGTGCTAGTGGGAATCGAACCCTGGTCTCTGGGTTCCCAAGCCAGTGCTCTAATAGAGAAATTGAGAACATCATTGCCTCCAACACCACCACCGCTCCAAATGACCCCTGCCCCGCGCTTTGAGTCAAAGAACTACGCTGCAACCTTAGCCAATTCCTCAACAAACTCATGGATCAATCCTTTTCAACCAGTTCATTTCCACAAAGGCTGAAGCATACATCCATCCGACCCCTGCTGAAAAACAACAAGCTGGATCCCCTGAAGGTCGAATCCTTCAGACCAATATCAAGTATCCCACTGCTCGCCAAGATAATTGAAAAGGTAGTCCAACGCCAATTACAACAACATATAGAGACTCATGCCCACTTGGACCCATGTCAGCATGGTTTCAGGGAGGCACATGGCGTAGAAACCCTTCTCACCACCTTATTCAATGCTATAATCTCCGGAATCGACAATATCCGACAAGGGTTCACTCTGATGATCTTGGATATCGCAGCAGCGTTTGACTCCGTAAGTCACGAGATACTCCTGGAACGACTTGAGGAAAAGGGATTACAAAACTCAGCACTAGATTGGTGCAAATCCTACCTGACCAACAGATGGCAGCATGTAAGAACTGGCACCACGACCTCGGAACCATTCCCACAAATACAGGGCGTACCACAAGGTTCCTCGCTATCAGCATTGATGTTTAACATATACATGCAGCCCATATGCTCCTTGATCCGCTCCTTCAATGTAAACTGCCTAGTTTACGCAGACGATGTTCTACTTTACATGCCGTTTGCAATCGACCAGCCAGACATTTCCCCACTGATGGGGTGCTTCGACGCAATAGCCGATTGGCTCCACATGCAAAATCTCCGAATAAACCACAGCAAGACAGATGTCCTCTTCATCACGAGAAACCAAGGCTTCACCCCACCTACTTCCTTAAAGGTGAAGAACACCGAACTGATAGCAAAACCCACAATCCGATATCTAGGTGTTACCCTAGACCAACGACTAGACATGAAAACACACACAAAAAACACTACAGAAAATATACCACAAGGTTCGGACACGACACCTACGGCCCTTACTGGACCATGAAGACTTCCGAACAATATACCAAGCACTAATAATCCCACATTTTGATTACGCCAATGCAATACTATACAACCTTTCGCAAGCATCACTGAACCCCCTTCAACTGGCAATGAATGCAGCTGCCAGGACCCTATATGGAATCTCAAGATAAGACCATATCACACCAATCCTGAAGAAACTCCACTGGCTACCAGTCCAAGCCAGAATATGCTTTAAAATACTAGTAATGGTTTTCAAGGCCATAAACAATCAACCCCCCCCCCCCACCTCCATCACCGAGTTAACCCATCCCACACCCCCTAATAGGTCCAGAAGATCCACAGCTGTCAACACATTGATTATCCTTAAGGAAACAACAAAATGCACCCACACAGCATCTAATAGAGCCTTCATGCTCTACGCACCGAGATGCTGGAATGCCCTTCCCACGACCATCCGAACAATCCCTGATCTGACCCAATTCAGGAAGGCGTTGAAACACCACCTATTTCTTACAGCATTTCCCAGACAACAGCCCCTTAGGTCAGCTAGCGAACATGACCACCAAGCACCAAGACCCCCACACCAGCACACCTGAGAGCAGCAAGCCCCAAGGCTGCAACCCCAAGTAAATACCACTGCGCACAGCATAGCTATTAATGTATATAATGTAAATAAGTTTGACAGTTACCCCAGTTTCCACCCAAGTTATATTTCCTTTTTTATTGTAAATACAATACAGTCTCGACTGCATTGTTTAAGCCACAGTTAAATGTACACCGCACTGATATTGAATAGCGTGGTATAGAAGAGAAATTAAATAAATAAAATAAAATAAATCTAACCATTAGGCTGCTCCTCCATAAAATTAGTTTTCCTGCATCTGAGAACGTTTCAGAGGAAAGTCAGCATTTATGATGTGGCTAGATCAAAGCTCTTGGGACGTCTGACTGCTGATATAGCTGCGCATGAAATGAGTCAGAAGCTGCAAAGATGTCTTACATATTCGGACATGGAACGTATGAAGCATGAACCAAGGGAAGTTGGAGGTGGTCAAGAATGAAATGGAACGTGTGCAACTCGATCTGTTAGGTGTCAGCAAACTGAAATGGACTGGCCTCGGGCACTTTTCATCTGATGATCACATGGTCTATTGTGCTGGAAATGGAAGGCAAAGAAGAAATGGTGTTGCAGTCATAATTAAGAAGAAACTTGGAAGACCTGTAATGAAATACAATGCAAACGGTGAACTCTTAATTTCTGTTCGTCTATGGGACATGCCCATAAACACAACTGTTATTCAGGCATATGCAGCAACATCTGCAGAAGAGGAAGAAGTGGATGGGTTCTATAAAAAATACAAGCTGAGATTAACAGAACATGCAAACGGGATATCCTGATAGTCATGGGTGACTGGAATGCAAAAGCTAGCAACAAAGAAGGCAAAGTGGTTAGAAAATGTGGACTTGACAACAGAAATGAAGCTGGAGAAAGAATTCTGCAAGATGAACAATCCATTTCAAATACCTTCTTCCAGCAACACAAGCGGCAACTGTACATGGACTTCATCCAGTGGATCATTCAAAAATTGACTACATTTGTGGAAGTTAACATTGGAAAAGGTCAATAACATTAACAAAACAAAACTTGGAGCGGACTGTAGTACAGATCACCAACTACTAGTATGCAAACGCGAGCTAAAGCTGAAAAAAAGTAAGCAACTCATGATTTTGAGAATATACCACCAGAATTTAAAGACTGCCTGCGAAATTGATTTGCTGCTTCAGATACAAATGACAGAGCGCCTGAAGAGTTATGGGATGACATCAAGAAAATTGTGCTAGAAGAAAGTGAAGTCTCTACAAAAAGTGAAAAAGCAAAAATGCCTTTTCCTCAGCATGCAGTCTTTGGGTCATATTTTGGCTCTTTTTTTTCTCTTTCTCTATACACATCAACCAGTCACTTCTTTCTCTATAATGTCAGCAAAAGTTGTCCCTTCCTTTTTGAACATACCACCAAAACCTTTATCCACTGTCTAGTCTTTTCCTGTTTTTTTATTTATTTAGACAGATTTGTATACTACCTTATCCTACAATCAAAGTGGTTACATCACAATTGGAGGATTACATTTAGTATGAGGGTACTTAACAACATTATACAATAAACTCATGTCTAGTTGGGATGATTGGGTATTGAGTTGGCGGAGGTAGTTGCATTACCGTTCGGGTGGGGACTGTTTGTCTGCTCATAGGTTTCTGTAAAGAGAAGGGTTTTAAGGGCCTTGCAGAAGTCTGAGGTCATTTAATGCCCTCAGGCTCATTGGCAGGGAGTTCCATAGTGTGGACGCCAGTAGTGATGGAGCTCTTCTTGAAGTAATTTGCTTAGTCTTGTGGTATCCTGCAGGTATGCCGATCATGTTGTCATTATTGGTCCTTCTTGGTCTATTATTGATATCCCTTGTTATGATATCTTGGAGTGCATCTGCCGAGAGATGGTAGATGATTTTAAAGATGATCAGGATTGTTTTAAATTTTGCTCTATCCACCATTGGGAGCCAGTGCAGTTGCTGTAAGACAGGGGTGATGTGCTCAGTTTTTGGAGTGTCTGTAATGATGCGTGCTGCAGCGTTTTGCACCATTTGGCGTGGGTGTAAAGTCTGCTGAGGGAGGCCTTGATATAACGAGTTTCCGTAATCAAGCAGAGGTGTGATGAGTGCTTGGCACACTGTGCGGAAGTGGTCCTGGCGGAGTAGTGGCTTGATCGATCTTATGGTCCTCAAACGTTGATAGGCCTTGTTTGCGGTTTTGGTGATGTGGGATTTCAGGTTCAGAGTTTTGTCCATTGTGATGCCCAGGTACTTAACTTCATCTTTGACTACTATGAGTTTGTTTAGAATGCTGATAGTCTGTGGTGGAATGAAGGTGGGGTTCCTGGTGATGAACATTGCCTCAGTTTTATCGTAGCTGACCGTCAGGTTATTGGCTGTGAGCCAGGCATTCATGTCTTCAAGGCATTTGGTTATTGTTATGGTGTTAAGTGCTAGTAGGTTGATTGGAGCATACATCATGATGTCGTCAGCATAGATGTGATAGTGGAGTTTGTGGCGTTTGATTATGTTCCATATGGGTTGGATGTAAATATTAAAGAGCATTGATGACAGTGCTGAACCTTATGCTATTCTCTGCGTGACGGGGAACTGCAATGATTTCTTTTGGGCGCATTTGACTTTTTGTGTTCGTTCTTCCAAGTAGGAAGTGAACCATTTCAGGCTATTCCTTATCGCTTCTCCGGGCCAGTCCAGGGACAGGTAGAGTTGTCAATCCTCTATAGCAGCTGAGGACTGAAGACTTCAAGTTTTCTTGAGAGGTGAAGCCACTCCCCCTGAGGGTAACCCAGCAGTCTTTCAGTCCTCAGCAGCTAAAGAGGATCGAATCTCTGGTTCTCCCTCACTTACAGTCCTACTATTTATTTTTCTTTGTTGTTTTCCATAAAATATATTAGCTCTAGCAGGGCTGATATTCTTCTTGAGTCCTTGTGCTAATTTTTGGGGTGCTACTGCTTTAATGTAATTTGAGACGTCGAGTGAGTCAGTCTCTACCGGTGTGAGGCAGAACCTGTCTCCTTCACAGACTCCGTCTCCGTCGGCAGAGTGTTTTTCTGGGAGCCCCAGTTATACCTCTGCCGCAAACGCTGCCACTGTAGACTACTTCCCGCTAGCTGCGGGACTGCCTGGTATGCTCCGGGGTTGCTCTCTGCTCTTGGTGAGTCTTTGATTTATTTTTATTTCACGCCCGTTCCGGTTCTCCGCGTCCTCCTGTCATCGGGCAATTTTTTCAGTGCCGTTCCTTCTTCAGCGACATCAATTTTTTCTTCAGAATCGGGTTCGGTCTTTTTCCACGCGTTTTTTTCAGCATGGCAGACAAGCCAGTAAATAAGTTAGAGGAGCCTTCTTACCCACCAAAAAGGTGGGAAAGACGGCCATTTTGTCGGCGCCGGTCGGGTCTCCTGCAGAGCAGCCTCGGCCGCACAAAAGAAAGACTAAGTCATCTAAGGAACCTGTTCCTATAGTTAAGCCTGCACATCCCAATTTAGAGGCTCAGGGAGACATAGCTTCCTTTTTCTCGCCCGAATTTATCTTGGCGATGCACAGGGCTTTTTTGCTTAAATCGGCACAGCCTGAGCAGTCTGCAGCGTTTCCCACTCTTGAGGCACTCTCACCTAGTGTGCAGGGCGCAGAGGATCCTGGAGAGGGTTCTTCTAAGACTAAAGATGTTCTTAGAGATCCGTTGGATCCTTTTCTTTCCCATGATTCTATACTTCTCGGTCAGGGAGACTCAGAGGGTCTAGCAGAAACCACCTTAGATCAGGATCCAGAGGAATTGGAGGAGGGGGAAATTGCCCCTGGAGAGGATCCTAATGTTTTCAGGGTCTTCCGTAAGGAGGAGCTAGCAGCTCTTATTGCACAATCTCTGGCGGCTCTCCACCTGCTTCCTCCTTCTTCCTCTCAGGAGTCTTTGGAAGATCCTTTATTGCAGGGGTTTAAGTCTCGGCAACGCTGTTTTCCCATGCATCGGGTAATTAGACAAATGATAGATTCGGAATGGGAGTGCCCCGAAGCTACCCTGCGAGGAGGCCGCGCCTTAGCTCGCCTGTACCCCCTTCCGCAAGAGGAAAGGGATTTATTTCGCATGCCAAAGGTGGATGCCTTGGTCTCAGCGGTGACTAAAAAGGCTACCATCCCTGTAGAAGGGGCAGCGGCGCTTAAGGACCTCCAGGATAGAAAATTGGAAATTCTTCTCAAGCAGGCTTTTGATTCTAGCGCTTTGGCGCTGCAAGTTGCAGTTTGTGGAGCTTATGTTTCTCGTGCATCCATTAGATGGTTGCAGGGGGACGCGGCTGGGGAGTCCGCTTCGGAAGTTCCAGACAATGCGAAGTTAGAATCAGCCGCTGCTTATACGGCGGATGCCTTTTATGATTTGCTGCGGATTGCAGCAAAAACCATGGCCTCTATGGTAGCTGCCAGGCGTTTCCTCTGGTTGCGTAACTGGTCGGCGGATGTTTCCTCGAAGGTCCGCCTTAGTAAACTGCCCTTTAAGGGGAAGTTGCTTTTTGGGGAAGCCTTGGAGAAAATTGTGAAAGATTTAGGCGACTCGAAAGGCGGTCGTTTGCCTGAGGATAGGCCTAAGCCGCTGCGAGGTACTGGAACTCTTTGGGGCTCCGCTCGGGATTCCCGCAGATTTCGTGGGGCGCGCTTTGCGCCCTATTCTAGGGGACAGTCCGGTTTTCGTGGTCAGTCCTTTCGAGGAGCCAGAGGTTTTGGCCGGTCTTACGGAACGGCCTCTCAACCTTCCATTAAAAAGCCACAATGAAGGTCGGCTGGTCCAGGCGTTAGTTCCTGTAGGAGGGCGCCTGCAGAATTTTCTGGCAGCCTTGACCGAAATCACTTCAGACAAATGGGTTTTGGAAGTAATTCAGAAGGGCTATGCTCTAGACTTCGCCTGCCCTTTACCACCCGCCTTTGTCATGTCCCCTTGTACGCCTGGTCTGAAGATGCAAGCCATTTCGGACACGCTCGTCCGTCTTTTTCAGCTGCGGGCGATCGTTCCCGTGCCACTGGACCAATACGGCTGCGGTCGATACTCGATCTATTTTGTGGTTCCCAAAAAGGAAGGTTCTTTTCGTCCCGTGCTAGATCTCAAAGGTGTAAACCGTACTTTGCGGGTGCCACACTTTCGCATGGAAACCTTGCGCACAGTGATTCGGGCGGTGCAGCCGGGAGAATTTCTCTCGTCCATAGATCTCTCAGAGGCTTATCTTCATATACCGATCAGACAATCTCATCAGCGCTATTTACGTTTCGCTCTTCCGATGGGACATTTCCAGTTTCGCGCCTTGCCGTTCGGTCTCGCGACAGCTCCACGGACATTCACGAAACTGATGGTGGTGGTAGCGGCGGCGCTTCGAAAAGAGGGTATCCGGGTTCATCCGTATCTCGACGATTGGTTGATCCGGGCCGATTCTCGGGCAGCTTCAGTGACGGCGACAGCTCGCGTAGTTCAGCTTCTCGAACAACTCGGTTGGGTGATCAATCACTCCAAGAGTCATTTGGTACCAGTGCAGCAGCTGACTTATCTCGGAGCCTGTTTCGACACAGCGCGAGGGGCGGTCTTTTTGCCCGATCTGCGGGTGGAGAAGCTCTTGCAGCAGGTTCAAGCTTTTCTGTGTCTACCAGCTCCGTCGGCATGGACCTATTTGCAGCTCTTGGGGTCCATGGCGGCGGCACTGGATCTGGTCCCGTGGGCCAAAGCCCACATGCGACCCTTGCAGCAGGTGCTTCTTTCCCGATGGTCGCCGCAACTTCACCCACTCGCGCAGCGCCTCTCCTGTCCAGAACAGGTGCGGCACAGTCTGCAGTGGTGGTTAGTTCCGGAACATCTTACGGCGGGAGTTCCTTTACAGGAGCCCTCGTGGGTATTGGTTACCACCGATGCCAGTCTCTCGGGCTGGGGAGCTCATTGTCAGGCGCGGGTCGCTCAGGGTTCGTGGTCTCCCGAGGAGAGTTCGTGGTCGATCAATCGTCTGGAGCTGCGCGCAGCTCGTCTCGCCCTACTGCGCTTCGCGGACTTGCTCAAGGGCACTGCGGTCAAGATTTTCTCCGACAATGCAGTGACAGTCGCTTATATCAATCGTCAAGGCGGCACCAAGTCTCTCGCCCTCCTGACCGAATGTCAAGAATTAATGGTTTGGGCAGAATCCAATCTCATAGCGCTCTCAGCAGCACATGTCGTGGGCAAGGAGAATGTGCAAGCCGATTATCTCAGCCGCAATGTCCTCGATCCCGGAGAATGGGAACTGAACGCGGCAGTTTATCACGAGCTGACTTTGCATTGGGGGCATCCAGTGATGGATCTGATGGCGACGTTCTCCAATGCCAAAGCCAGCCGGTTCTTCAGCAGACGCAGAGAACGCATGACCGAGGGGCTCGATGCTCTAGTTCAACTGTGGTCGCTGGACTCCCTATTGTACGTTTTCCCTCCTTGGCCGATGTTGAGTCGAGTCATCCAGCGGATAGCGCACCACCGCGGGATGGTCATTCTCATTGTACCGGATTGGCCTCGTCGTCCCTGGTATGCCGATCTCGTTCGGCTTCTCATAGCTCCGCCTTGGCCTCTTCCGGTTCGCATCAATCTGTTACATCAGGGTCCGATTCTCATGCCCAGGGTGGATCGCTTCTTACTTACGGCTTGGCTCTTGAGAGGGCTCGCTTAAAGCGCAAAGGTTATGCAGATTCCGTGGTAGACACCTTGCTTCAGTCTAAAAGACCGACGACCTCTCTAGCATATGTGCGCGTATGGCGTCTGTTTGAATTATGGTGTGGACAGCGCAATGTTCCTCCTATGTCGTCTACCTTGCCTCAGCTCCTCCTTTTCCTTCAGCATGGCTTAGACAAAGGTTTGGCTCTCAGTACCCTTAAGGTTCATATACCCGCGCTTGCTTCTTTTCGGGGCTCAGTGCAGCATCGCCGTCTTTCGGCGCTTCCCGATGTGCAACGTTTTTTACGGGCAGCAAAGATACTCCGTCCTCCAGTGCGACCCATAGTTCCTCCATGGGATTTGAACGTGGTTTTGGAGGCTTTTTTCCCAGTCGTCCTTAGCTTCGCTCAGCTCTCGTGATATTCGCGAGTGTTCCTGGAAAACGGCTTTTTTAGTAGCTTTGTGTTCGGCTCGCCGGATTTCCGACTTGCAGGCTTTGTCTTGCCGAGAGCCTTATCTTCAATTTCTGCCGGAACGGGTGTTGCTACGAACCTTACCTTCCTATTTACCTAAAGTACTGTCTGTTTTCCATGTTAATCAAGCGGTAGCCTTGCCCGTGTTTACTGATACTTCCAGTTCTCCCATGGATCAGGCGCTCAAGCGTTTGGATCTTGGCAGGGTCTTACGTACGTACCTGCGGGTTTCCAAACCCTTTCGGAAAACGGATAGACTCTTTGTCCAATACGCCGGGTCTCGTAAAGGTCAACCAGCCTCCAAATCCACCATAGCTCATTGGGTTTGCTGTGCTATTGTAGCAGCTTACACTGCTAAGGGGCTTTCGCCACCGGTTGGTTTAAGGGCTCATTCTACTCGAGCTCTAGCCACTTCCTGGGCGGAGTTTGCTTTTGTACCGCCAATAGATATCTGCAGAGCAGCAACGTGGTCTTCGTTGCATTCTTTTACCAAGCATTACAGATTGGATGTTCAAGCCCGGGACGATGCGAAATTGGGGGCCTCGACTCTTATCGCAGGGCTCGCGGGTCCCTCCCGTGTTTAAGTACTGCTTTGGTACTGCCCTACCTGTCCCTGGACTGGCCCGGAGAAGCGATAAGGAATATGAAATTAGGTCTTACCTGCTAATTTATCTTTCCTTGAGCTTTCTCCGGGCCAGTCCAGGGTCCCACCTCTTGCGGTTTGTAGGCCTTTTTTGTTTGTATCCTACAGAACTAGACCATTTTAAGGCATTCGTCCGTGAGAGAGGTCATAATTGGGGCTTTCGGATTTCCTTCAGTACAGACTACTATTATATTATGCTAGTTTAAAAAAAAAATAATAATAATATAGGAGCCTCTTTGATGGCTTCTGCTTTTTTCAAGGACTATGGAACATTATCAGTTGTTAAAGGGTTAATCTGGTATTTTCAGTTATTTCTTTTAGTTGCTTTGTCATAAGAAGACTGCTGGGTTACCCTCAGGGGGAGTGGCTTCACCTCTCAAGAAAACGTGAAGTCTTCAGTCCTCAGCTGCTATAGAGGATTGACAACCCTACCTGTCCCTGGACTGGCCCGGAGAAAGCTCAAGGAAAGATAATTAGCAGGTAAGACCTAATTTCATATTCTTGCGTAATCCTATCTGTTGCAGGCACTGCAGTAATCTGGCATGGGACACAGTGTCAAAGGCTGCCGAGCAATGTTCCCACTAATTTTCTGTAGGCTGTGTGCGCATAAAATATCAGCTGTGCAGCTTTTGAAAGAAGGTTAAATTTTTGTGCGCACATAACAACACTCAGAGTTAAATACTTTAAAATTTGACTACACATCAGAATACAGTATGTACACTACATTGATTGCACTAGAAAATATTGTAGAACTTGTGAAAAACCGTAAATACACAACAACTTTTAAATTTTAAGACGTCTGTGTTGTTTTCTATCAGAATCAGAACCGTAATTTTTGTGAGCTCTATTGTAAAGTATGTGCGCTCGCTCAGCGAGATGTGTGCGCGCGCACACGCGCACAGCTTAGAGGGAACAGTGCTGCCGAGATGTCCATGAACACTAGCAGGAATCCATTCTTTGTTATCTGTGCCTCTTAGGAGATTGTCAAAGAGGGAAATGAGTAGCGTTTCCACACCGTGCTGAGGTTTAAAGCTATGCTGATGGATGTCCAGTGGGGCATTCATGTCAATATGGTCCTGAAGTTGTCTTTGCACTGTCTTTTCAACGATTTTTGCAAGAAATGGTAGGCTGGAGATGGGACGGTATGATTTTGGTTCAAAGGGGCTTAGGTTGTTGCTTTTAAGTATCGATCGTATCATGGCGTACTTCAGGGATTGCGGCATGTATCCTTGTTGGAGTGAATCTTTGACGATTTTGTGAATGTGATGGGAGAGCTGGCTTCTTGTGGCTTTGATCCAAGACACTGGGCATGGGTCTGATGGTGAGGTTGATGTGTTGAGTCCATGTACTATGTCCTCTACTTGATGTGTTGATGGTATGCTGAAGTCTTCCCAAGTTTGATGTTGCTCTTTCATTTCATGGTCATCTGTCTGGTGTGATGGAGCATGTCTGGGTGGTGTTTTTTGCTTTCATGTAGTCCGCATATTCCTGTGGGTCAAGATGGTGGGTACTGTGCTGCGTGGTGTCCTTAGTGAGCTTTTAGACAATGCTAAAGAGTTCTCTCGGTCTGACAGATTTCATGATTAGGTTGGTATGGTGCTGCTGTTTGTGCTCATTTATCAAATTGTTATATTTAGATTATTACAATCTGCTTCTTGCTTGTCTTCCCCATAATCATCTCTCTTCCCTTCAGTCCATTAAGAACTAAGCTGTATGGCTGATTTTCAGCTAATGTTGCTTCATTGCCTCCACATCTGTTTCTGCATCCAATTCAAACTTCTACTGATCTACAAGTGCATTAATTCTGTGGTTCCTCATCACCTTTCCTTTCTTATCTCTTCCTATACTCCTCCTTGGGGACTCTGCAAATCACTTTTATCTGGGCCCTTCTCTTCCGTTATGAACTTCAGACTTCGTTCGTTCTACCTTGCTGCACCATATGTCTGGAACAGACTACCTGATTCAGTACATCAGGATCCATCTCTAGTCCTATTCAAATCCAGGCTAAAACCCACCTCTTCAAGACTGCTTGTGGATACTGACCCCCTCCCCCCCTTATTCTCTTGTTTACCACCCATGTGTGCTATAACTTAGTCCCCTGTTTGCTGTGTGTGAGTTGAATAGATTGTAAGCTCTATTGAGCAGTGATAGTCTCTTATATGTATGTGTACACTGCTGCATGTGCTTTGTAGTGCTCTACAAATAAGTAGTAGTAGTAAAAAGGTAAATACAGTGAAAATTAAATATGTTGAGCCTGATCTCTCATGCCATAACAGGAATTTTCTTTAAAAAAATAATAATTAGGAGGATTGACGTCTCTCCAAGTGCCCTGAGGAAGCATACCCGTTTATCAGAAGAGAGACCTATTATAGAAGAAACTCAAAAGGTAGGTTATAAGTTAGTATGAGGTGTATGTTAAGATGACAGTTGATATAAAAACAAATCTCATTATATTTCCTCTTATTTCTAGATGCTTTCCAGTGTCATTAGCCTACTGACTTTTGTATTCTTTTGCAACTGAAAGGAAATTGGAAAGAATTATATAAAAGGGGCGAGAATGTCTGTCCGTCTGCCTGTCTGGGGGCAAAATAACTCTGAAAATTTAACAGATGAAACCTGGCATGTGGGAAAAACTGGTAAAAAGACACAAAATATGAAAATGGGCCAAATTGGAGTGGAGGTACCAGAGAAATACACCCCCCAAAAATTAACTCTTTGAATTTCTTTGTGAGGAGTTCCAGCTTCTGTAGCATAGAAACTTATATGCTGTGTAGCATAGAAGCTAGGGAATTACTTCTTTTGAACTCTTTTGCTGTTCTCTACTCTCCAAACCCCCTAAACCTCTGCCACCGCTACCACCAAAAATGCCCCACCTCCAAAATACACAACTGCCTCACCACTCTGCAAACTACCCCACACTCCAAAACCTCTGTACCCCTGCAGTTGCCCCACCCCCAAAAAATTACCACCTCAGAACTGTTCCATTCCAGATCATCCTACTAGACCAGACTAAACAATAGGTTACATCCCTGCCAGCAGCTAATGGAGATGGAGAAATATTAGAAGATTCCAGTGATTAGAGTATGGTTGCTGGGCTAGTGCAGCAGTGTGGTTTTTTTTTTTTTGTTTATTTTTACTGTGCTCCTAGGCTCGTAGCCTAGGAGTTTGCTGTTCCCCAGTTGAACTGGTTTCTTGCCGTAATAGGCTCCTAAGATGTCTTATGGCAGCTTGCCTTTCCCAGTTGAGCCTCTTTCATTTGCAGCTCCCCAGGCTTCAGCAGCAGCTGCCCCATGGATGAACAGGCCTGTAGATTCTGGCTCCCCATCAGCTCCAGCTGACCAGTTGAGCTCTAAGGGACTTAAGGTGATGTATGCCCTGGAGGTCTTGGGCTGTCATCCTCCTCCTCCCCCCGCCACTCTCACCATGACATCTGCTGCTGAGGATGCCTCCTCTTCTCCCCCCCCCCCCCCCCTCACCCTCCACCTTGGAATGTTTAAAAAAAAAAAAAAAAAAAGAGAGAGAGAGAGAGTGAAAAATGTAATGCAACATAAGAGGAAAGCAAAGATAGATTAATTTAGGTCATCTGTCTGATAGCCTGAGTCACTTCCAGAGCAGGCATGGAAACCACCTGTAGTACATGCCTGGTAGTACTTCTGGGAGGTTTGTTGGAATGGAGAACCTAGCAAGGAATGAGTTTCAGGTGCTGCCGTAATGATGAAAGCTTTGGGATCCGGTGATAGAAGGTCCACTCTTCTTTGAAATGCTGAGCTTCAAGTCGCTGCAGGCCATGATGCATCACAGACCTAGTCCCTTTGGAAATGTGCTGCTAAATGAAGACCATCAGGCTGTGTGCATGGAGTGGCCCTGGAAGTCTGTATAACATAGTAACATAGTAAATGACGGCAGATAAAGACCAGTATGGTCCATCTAGTCTGCTCAGTAAGAAGGCAGGAGTAGGTGCACCCCTCCCCATGTCTCTGTCCAGGGGTGCACCTGCCACTCTGTGCAGCCCACCCCTCCCCATATCTTTGTTTAGGGCCACCCCTCCCCATGTCTTTGTTTAGGGGTGAACCCACTGCTCTATGTAGGACACCCTTGTTTGTTGAGAAATTAGATGGTTCAGTTTATTTTAATTTTATTCTCTTTCTGTAAAGGGATCCACTGTCTTTCCCATGCCATTTTGAATTCCATCACTGTGTTTGCCCCCACCACTTCCATCGGGAGAGCATCCCCCACCCTTTCAGTGAAAAAGAGTTTCCTGACATTGCCTTTCAATTTACCACCTTGCAGCTTCATGTTATGCCCTCTAGTTTTACAGCTTCCCTGTCTTTGGAAGAGGTTTGTTTGTTCATTATTTCTCTTTAAGTATTTAAAGGTCTGAATCATATCTCCCCTATCCCTCCTCGCCTCCAAAGTGTACATATTTAGGTCTTCAAGTCCCTTCTCATAAGGCTTCTGACGCAGGCTCCAAATCATTTTGGTCGCCTTCCTCTGAACAGTTTCCGTTCTTTTTACATCCTTTGCAAGATATGGTCTCCAAAACTGAACACAGTATTCCAAGTGAGGCCTCACCAGTGACTTATACAGTGGCATTATGACGTCTTCCTTTCTGCTGGTAATTCCTCTTCGTACGCAGCCCAACATCCTCCTGGCTTTTGCTACTTCCTTGTCGCACTGTTTTGCCACCTTGAGATCTACAGAAATAATCACACCGAGGTCTTTCTCCTGCTCCATGCACACCATCCTCTCGCCCCCTATTGTGTACATATCCTTTGGATTTCTGCTACCCAAGTGCATGACACTGCACTTCTTTGCATTAAATCTCAATTGCCAAGCATCAGATCATTCCTCCAGCTTTTGCAGATCCGTCCTCATGTTAAGCACTCCCTCGGGGGAGTCCACTCTGTTGCAAATTTTCATGTCATCTGCAAAAAGACAGACTCTTTCATTCAGTCCTTCAGCAATATCACTCAAATACATTGAACAGTGCCGGGCCCAGGACCGAACCTTGAAGCAGCCCGCTAATCACCTTCCTTTCAAGTGAGCTCCATTTACCATCACTTTCTGTCGTCTGTCAGTCAACCAATTTCTGATCCAGTTTACCACCTTGGGACCAATGTTCCCTCTAATTTCTGTAGGCTGTGTGCGCATAAAATATCAGCTGTGCAGCTTTTGAAGGAAGGTTACATTTTTGTGCGCCACATAACGACACTCGGAGTTATATACTTTAAAATTTGACTACACGTCAGAATACAGTATGTATACCACATTGATTTTAATCAAATTAAATGAAAATAGACGATTACTAAATGAAGCGGAAAATTTATAGTAATTACAATCACAACTTTTAAATTTTAAGACGCCTGTGTTTTCTATCAGAATCAGAACCATAATTTTTGTGCGCTCTGTTGTAAAGTATGTGCGCTCGCTCGGTGAGGTGTGTGCGCGTGCACAGCTTAGAGGGAACAGTGCTTGGGACCCATCCCCAAACTACTGAGTTTATTGATAAGCCTCCTATGAGGGACAGTATCAAAGGCTTTGCGGAAATCCAGGTTGATGACATCCATCGCGTGTCCTTGATCCAGTTCTCTGGTCACCCAGTCAAAGAACTCAATCAGATTTGTTTGGCAAGATCGTCCCTCGGTAAAACCATGTTGCCTCGGATCCTGTAACCCTCTGGTTTTGAGAAAGTTCACTATTCACTCTTTCAGGAGTGTCTCCATTACTTTTCCCGCCACCGAGGTAAGGCTCACGGGCCTGTAAGTTTGACACTTCTTCCCTGTCACTACTTTTGTGTAGAGGTACGACGTCAGCCGTTCTCCAGTCCTGAGGAACCTCTCCTGTTTCCAAGGATCTGTTGAAAACATCCTTTAATGGCCCTGCAAGAACCTCTCTGAACTCTTTCAGTATCCTGGGAGTATCCCATCCGGTCCCATAGCCTTATCCACTTTCAGTTTTGCAAGTTGTTCTGACACCTCATCCTCTCCAAATGGTATGGTATCTACCTCATTCCCATTTTTATATTTGGGAGTCACAGGTGGTCCTTCTCCAGGAATTTTCTTTAGTAAAAACAGAGCCAAAGTATTTGTTTAGTAATTTCGCTTTATCAATGTCATTTTCCACAAGTCCGTTCCCAGCACTTCTGAGTCCTGAAGAAAGTTTTGTCACTGCACTTAACATCTTTAGCCATCTTTTCCTCTGCCTTTGATTTTGCTATCCTTATTTCTCTTTTTGTCTCCTTGAGTTTGATCCTGTAATCATTTCTGTGTTCTTCTGTTTGCAAGCTTTTGAATTTTGCGAAAGCTGTGTTTTTTGCCCTTATTTGAGCAGCCACTTCTTTGGAGAACCAAATAGGTTTCCATCTTCTCTTGTTTCTGTTTACTTTTCTTACATATTTATCTGTTGCCCCTTTTTATTGCCTCTTTTAGTTTAGCCCATTGCAATTCCACTTCCCTTATCCCCTTCCACCCTGTCAGCTCCTCCTTTAGGTACTTGGCCATTTTGTTGAAGTCAGTGTTTTTGAAGTTTAGGACTTTGAGCTTGCTATGATTGGACTGCACCTTGGCTTTTATCTTATACTACACCGTGTGATGATCACTGTTGCTCACAGGGGCACTCACCCAGACATTTGACACACTATCACTGTTGGTGAGCACCAAATCCAGCGTTGAGCTTTCCCTGGTTGGTTCCATCACCATTTGTCTTAAGTAATGCATCTTGGATAGCGTCCACAATTATTTTGCTTCTTTCCAGATTTGCAGAAGGAGTAATCCAATCCACATCGGGTAAAGTCACCCAGTATGATCGCTTCCCCCTTTGTTGCTATCTTGGCAATATCTATAATCAATTCGTTATCTCTCTCTTCAATTTGAGTCGGAGGTCTGTAGATTACAGCAGTATGGATGACAGTGCCATCTCCTCTTTCCAACACGATCCAGAGCGCTGCTGCTTTTCTCCATGCACCCTGCATTTCAGTAGCTTTAATATTGCTTTTGACATACAAGGTGGCTACTCCCCCTTTTCCATTTTCTCTGTCTCTTCTGAATAGATTATAGCCAGGTATGGCTATATCCCAATCATGCGATTCATTAAACCATGTTTCTGTAATGGCCACAATGTCCAAGTCCTTTTCCACCATTAGGGCTTCCAGGTCCGGACGTTTGTTGGCTAAGCTACGAGCATTTGTGCTCATTGCTTTCCAGCATTTAACTGGCTTGCGTGTATTTTTAATTGAATTTATTCTACCTAGTTCTTCCCAGTTGCTTTGATGTGTTGTTTAAAAGTGTGGTTGTTTCTGTTCTGTTTTTGCAGGGGGTGACGTCCAGTACTCAGCCATTTTATTGGTCAGTGTTTTTGAAGTTTAGGACTTTGAGCTTGCTATGGTTGGACTGCACCTTGGCTTTTATCTCAGACCACACCGTGTGATGATCGCTGCTTCTCACAGGGGCACCTACCCAGACATTCGACTCGCTATCACCGTTGGTGAGCACTAAATCCAGCGTTGAGCTTTCCCTGGTTGGTTCCATCACCATTTGTCTAAGTAATGCATCTTGGAGAGCATCCACAATTTTTTTTTTTGCTTCTTTCCAGATTTGCAGAAGGAGTAATCCAATCCACATCGAGCAGATTAGTAACCCAATATGATCGCTTTCCCCTTTGTGGTTATTTTGGCAATGTCTATAAACGTACCCAGTGTCGTTCCCCACCTCCCCATGGTGGCACCCTCTGAGGTAGAGAAACACTGTTTTGGGGGCAGTTGATTGTCTAGCCTGATTCCTCTCTGTGAACCCTCACTGGTATGAATGCCACCATTTGGGATGCTGTGCCATGGCAGGGATGCCTCTGTAACAGCCCGTGGCATAAAGGATGGCCTTTGCATCAGGCTGCTCAGGCAGGGGAACACTATTTGGAATATCGGACAGCAGTTGACCTCTTGGCCTGGCTCCTCCTTGGTGTGCACCCTCACTGGCTGCAGAGCTGCTATATTGGGTGACATGCTGTGGCGAGAAATGACCTCAGCAGTGAATGGCTCAGACAGGGGACAGCACTATTTGAAGCATCAGGATTGATGACATGGCCTGACTCCCCTCTGTATGCTTTCAGTGGAGAGAGAGCTGCCATTTTGCGTGAAGAAGCAAGGAGGGGGATGACCTCAGTGACGGCCCATGATAAAGGATTGCAATGGTGGCGGGCTACTCAGCTGTGAGAGCTAAGTGTTCGCTGCAAAAAACGTTTTAACCAGCTGGCTTAAGTTTCCTCAACACTTGCATCACTGTTCCTCCACACCACCGCAAATGGGATGCAGCAAGGAGCAGCTCATACTTCCATCGGGTAAGACTGCAGTTGCTTCCCAGCTCTAGTCTGTACATGGGACTGGGGGAGAGCAATGGAGGAGAGAGTTTCTTCTTGAGCCCTTCGAACTTGAGCAGATGACCCATATTTGGGCTGCATCTTGGGTGAGGCTGCTAGTAGGTCACTTGTGGGACTGCTAGCCCTGCCCCTGAGGCCCTTTTGAATGGTCTGCATCTGGGGGATCTTTCCCTTCCGTTGCTCTCAGTCTCAGACTCTGGTCAAGGAATGGGCTGGAGGTTTTCTGCCTTCCCTCTCCAGAAATTCGGCTATATAGGAAGTTGCTTTTTCCTCCACTTGATGATGCAGGACTGTATCCTCCAATGCAGTAGCGGCCTACCTATGAAGGGAGTGTCATCCTTTTCCCTGCAGCCCTGGGCTTCTAGCACTGATAGAGGGAGATACCATCTTTGAGCTAGACCTCAGTGCTGTCCAGAAGACAAATCGAGGATTTTCTCCAAGCAGTGGTATCTGTCTTTCTGCCTCACTTTTGAGACTTCTCATGTTCCAGTCCAGGTAAGCCATCTACTCCCTATAATAGTGTTACAGGACATTAAGAACAAATGCCTGCCCTTTTGGAGCTTCCTGCTCCTCCTCTAAGGACTGTCAGGAGTGCTCACATCGAGGATTGCTCCATCTTGTTCATCAAGAGGGAGTCTAAATTACTTCTGATAATGGCATCTCAATTTTGTTCAGTATGGCTTTGTTCTGGGGTGCGTCCAACACAAAAGCATGACTCCACGTGCAACAAACAAACCCAGTCAGAAACGTGGATGGCACAGGAAGAATATTTTTATTAAACCACTTCTGGGCCATTGGCTTAAAGTGGTTTAATAAAAATTTGTTCTGGAGTGTGTAGAATCTATTATGGATGCATTCAGCAGTCGAAAGTTGGATGTTTGGTCATTTCTACAGAGGTGACTTAGAGCCCATGGTTCCTATTCCTTCTCTGCACAGATCATCCTCATTGCTGTTTGTTGGCTACAACAGATCTGATTTTTCAGTCTTCTGACCTTATGCTCAGCACCACCCATACCCCTAAGTCAAGATTCCACTCTCCTCAACCAGTAATGGATTCTCATTCATCAGAGGCTTTGGAGCCTCTCTGACAGCATGGATATTGGACAGCGACTTTTAGATAGATAGCTTTTAAATTATCTTCCATCCCATCTTTGACACAAAGCTTCAGCGCTTGCCTGCATATGCAGCACTTTTGCAAGAGGACCTTAAGACTGGTGTTAGATGGTTCAGTAGAAGGAATTTTCATGCTTTCCTAGACCTGACCGAAGCCTATTTCCATATTATCAGGAAGGGAGGATTAGCAGCAGTTTGTCCTTCCCCATTTTAGGCCCACATATCAGTTCCCATACCCTCCAGTTGTGCTATGGCACCCAAAACATCTCCAAGGTTAGGGTGGTGAGAGGACAGCTGTGTTCAACGATGGATATATTTCTGAGAGAGCTTAGGTTGAGCAGTCAATCGTAATCTCAAACGACAAGGGGCGGTTCAGTAACCTGAACCTGTTGGTGGCGCTTCACTGCTAATTTCAGACCTTGAAAGCGGCCCTGAAACATGACTATCTGCAGCTCCTAGAGAAGATGGTGGCCACTGTGGATTTGGTCCCTTGGGTGCCCCCTTGCATGTGCTCTCTCCAAGGAGTCTTGTGAGTGATTTTGCGGAAGGGCTGTCTGTTAAGGTTTACCTCTTTGCGGATAATACCAGAATCTGCAATAGAGGTAGACACCCAGGAAGGAGAAAATAACATGAGAAGGGATCTAGCGAAGCTTGACAAATGGTCAAAAATTTGTTAGCAGCAATTTAACTTAAAAAAAAAATGCAGGGTCATGCATTTGATCAAATTTGAAGTTGACACAAAATTATTCAAAGCTGTTAAAATACAAGAGGACTGTGAAAAATTGCAAGAGGACCTTGATAAATTGGGAGACTGGGCATCCAAATGGCAGATGACATTTAATGTTGACAAGTGCAAAGTTATGCAGTTAGGGAAGAAGAACCCAAACTACAGTTAAACGATGCAAGTTTCTACATTTCAAATCACCACTCAAAAAAAGAATCTGAACATTATCATGGATAATACATTGAAATCCTCTTTCCAGTGTGCAGCTGCAGCTAAGAAAGCAAATAGAATGCTAGGAATCATAAGGAAAGGAATAGAAAATAAAAACAAGGATATTATAATGCCTCGTTATCACTCCATGGTGTGACTGCATCTTGAATATTTTGTGCATTTCTGGTCATATCTTTAAAAAGATATAACAGAATTGGAGAAGGTACGGAGAAGAGCAACCAAAATGGTAAAGGGAATGGAAGGATATCCCTACAAAGAAAGGCTTAAAAGGTTAGTACTCTTCAACTTGGAAAAGAGAAGGCTGAGGGGATTTATGATAGAGGTCTATAAAATAATGAATGGAGTGAAATGGCTAAATGTAGATTGGCTGTTTGCTTCATCAAAAATTAGAAAGATTAGGGGACATGCCATGAAGCTACAATGTGGCACATTTAAAACTCATTGGAGAAAATATTTTTTTGCTCAACACATAATGAAACGCTGGAATTCGTTACCGGAGATGTAGTAATTCTGTTAGTGTAGCTGGGTTCCAAACAGGTTTGGACAAGTTCCTGGAGGAAAAATCCATAAAGCATTATTAAAGAGGACTAGGGAAATCTAGTGCTTACCCCGGAATAAGCAGCATGGAATCTCTCTACCTTTTTGTGAATCTCACAGGCACTTGTGATCTGGATTGTCCGCTGTTGGAAATAGGATGCTGGGCTTGATGGACTCTTGGTCTGACCCAGTATGGTGTATCTTATGATGATATGTAAAGATCTATGGGAGTGGTACAGTATAGGGGGTGAAGTACTTCTGTCCATGAAAGAAGAGCGGGACCTGATCATGATTGTTTTTGATGATCAGTGTGACTAAACAGGTAGAATAGACGACTGTTTTTGATGATCAGCGTGACTAAACAGGTAGAATAGACGACAGCGAAAGCCAGAAGGATACTTGGGTGCATATGGAGAGGAATAGCCAGCAGCACGTAGGCGGTAATAGTGCTCTATATAAGTCTTTGGTGAGGCATCATTTGGGGTATTGTATGCAGTTCTGGAGACTACACCTTCAAAAGGATATAAATAGGATGGACTCAGTGCAGATGGTGGTTACCAAAATGGTCAGTGAGCTTCATCAAAAGGCATATGGGGACAGACCTAAAGATCTCAAAATGTACAGTATACTTTGAAAGAAAGGCAGGAAAGGGGGAGATATGATAGATATTTAAGTACCTCCATGGCATAAATACACAGGAGGAGAGCCTTTTTCAATTGAAAGACAGCTCTGCCATGAGGGGGCATGGGTTGGACTCGGAAGTAATTTGCATAAATACTTTTATACGGAAAGAGTGGTAGATGCATGGAATAGTCTCCCAGTGGAATTGTTAGAGATGAGGGCTATATCTGGATTCAAGAAAGAATGGGACAAACATAGACAATCTCTAAAGGGGAAAAAAAAGGAATCTTAGCACTTGGTATAGAAGGACAGACTGGATAGCCAATATGGTCTTTATCTGCTGTCATGTTTCTGTGAGGATCTTAGGGCTTATGCTACCTGAGGGCAGGCAGTTTCCTGGGCAGAGTTTTCTCTGCTTTCTTCTACTTTACAATTAATCATCTATATAATGCTACAAGGCATATGCAGGGCTCTACAAACATATGAAAAAGACGGTCCCTGCTTGTAGAATTTACAGTCTAATCAAGACAGACAGAATAATACAAGAGAAACGAGGGGGGGGGGTCAATTAGGGAAGAAGACAGAAGGAAAACAAGGGATTAGGATCCAAATGTGGCCTCAGAGGTAAGCCTTTAGCATGGATTGAAGAGGGGGAGTGAAGAGACTTGACTAAAGATAAAGGAAGTTTGTTCCATGCATAAGGAATAGCAAAGTGAAAAGATTGAAGTCTGGAGTTTGCAGAAGAAGAAACGGGCATAGAGAGAAGAAAGCCAGAAGAGAAGCGGAGTTCACAAGGAGAGGTGTAGGGAGAGAGAAGAGAGGAAAGCTAATGAGAGGCAGTAGAGTGAATGCACTTATTTGTTAGAAGGAGAAGTTTGATTTGGATAAGGAAACAGAAGGGAAGCCAGTGAAGTGATTTTGGAAGAGGGGTTATATGAGTGTATTGGGGCTGGTGGAAGATCAGCCGCACAGCAGAGTTCTGGATAGATTGAAAAGGAGGGGAGATGACACTGAGGGAGACCAGCAAGGAGGAGGTTGCAATAGCAAGATGAGAGGTGACCAAAGAGTGGACAAGAGTCTTAGTAGTGTGTTCAGAGAGGAAGGGACGAATTTTGTTAATGTTGTAGAGAAAGAAACAACAGCTATATGTTGAATATGTGTGGAGAAGAAAAGGGAGGAGTCAAAGATGACCCTAAGGTTGTGAGCCGAGAAAACAAGAAGTGTTGCCAACAATGATAGAGAAAGGAAGAAGGGGGCAGGAGGGTTTAGGGGAAAAATAAGAAGTTCAATTTTAACCATATTCAATTTTAGGCAGTGGTTAGACATCCAGGCGGCAATGTTAGATAAGCAAGTAGAGAAACTACTTTGGAGCAAAGGGAGAGATGTCAGGTTTAGAAAGATTTGAGTCTCGTCAGCATAAAAGTGATACTGAAAGCCATGGGAAGAGATGAGGGTACCAAGGGACTGGGTATAGAGAGAAAAGTAGAGGGCCCAGAACAGACCCTTGAGGTACACCAACTGCGAGGGGAATGGCAGAAGAGGCGGAACCTCCAGAACAAACACTGAGCGATTGGAGAGATGAGAGAATCAAGACAATACAGGGCCTCTAAAACCAAGAGAGGATAAAGTGTGAAAGGAGGAGGAGGTGGTCAACAGTATCAAAAGCAGCAGAAAGATGATGAGAACTGAATAAAGGCTTTTGGACTTAATGAGGAACAGATCACTGGAGACTTTGGCAAGAGCCATTTCAGTATAATGAAATGGACGAAATCCAAATTGAAGTAGATCAAGGAAGGCTTGAGAGGAGAGAAATTTGAGACAGTGGTGGCAAACTGAATGTTCAAGAATTTAGGAAATGGGAGAAGGGAGATGGGTCGATATAATTAAAAGGACAAGTAGAGTCAAGTGAGGGTTTTCTGAGGAGAGGAGTGATTTACAGCATGCTTGCAGGGAAGATTGCCATGGAAGGTGAAAGACTGAGAATATGTGAGATGAAAGGAATGACGGAGGAGGAGATGGAGTTGAGGAGATGGATGGGGATAGGATCAGAAAAGCAGGTAGTAAGCTTAGAAGAGGAAAGAAGAGGAGCAGGTTCCTCAACAGAGACTTTAGAAAAGGATGAAAGGGTGATAGAGGTGGAGAGGAAAAGTTGGTAATGGAGAAGGGGAAGAAGTGATGAAGATATAGTGGGGAATTGAAGCATAATCTTATGCACTTTGTCATAGAAACAGCTAGGGTTTGGGCAGAGGGAAGAGGAGGGATTGGAGGTGGAGGAGCCTTAAGAAGAGAATTGAGAGTTGAAAAAAGACGGTGAGGGTTAGAAGCAAGACAGTCAGATGGAGAAAATAGTTTTGCTTAGTGAGTGCAATGGTGGACTGGAAAGAAGAAAACATGAATTTGAAGTGAGGAAAGAGCAGGATTTGAGCCAAGTGCACTCAGTTGAGTGGACACAGGAACGTAGGTAGTGGCTGTTGAAGACAACCAGGGCTGTGGTGAGATGGAGGAATGCGCGGAGCAAGGGTTTCCAGAGTAGAGGAGAGAGCAGTATTATAGGAAGCTATGGCTTCATCAACAGAGGACAAAGTGGAAGAGAGAAGAGATCAGACAATAGTGGATAGAGTCAGTGGATCAATAGCATGAAGGACGATTCCTAAAAAGATAGGAGGCGTTTGGGCAAGATTGAGGGGGGGAGGAATGAAGAGTGAAACCTAAGTGGTGATGGTCAGATAAGGGAAGAGCAGAGGTAAGGAAATTAAAAAGTAAACAATTAGAATAGAAAACGAGGTCAAGGCAGTGACCAAGCTGATGAGTGGGAGCAGAAGAGCAAAGCTGGAGGTTGAAAGAGGAGTTAAGGGAAAGGAGCTTGGGCGCATAGGATCAGAGGGGTTATCTAATATGAAAATTAAGGTCACCAAGAATAAGGGAGGATGAAGAAGAATCCAAGAATAAGGAGAGCCAAGAGTCAAAATCAGTGAGTAAGGTAGAAGAGGACTGGTCAGGTTGTCTGTAGATGACAGCGAACCGGAGAGGTTAGGGGATTAAAAATACGCTTGGAATAGACTTCAGAGGAGGAAAAGGAATGATATTGAGGGAAAAGGAGGTGTTGAAATTGGCAAGAAGGAGAAAGTAGAAACCCAACACTGTCGCCGTGGCATTTTGGGATGAGGAGTGTGGGAGAAATGATAGCCACCAAGGCAGAGGGCAGCAACCAAAGCAGTGTCATCAGGAATGAGCCAGGTTTCAGTAAAAGTGGGAAGTTTATTAGACATGGAATTGAGCATGCCATAAAACACATGAGAAAGGGAGAGAGTAGGGGGGAAAGGAGAGAAATTTGGATGAGATTAGGGTGGTGGAGAGAGAGGAACTGATATGGGAGTGAGAGAGAAGTGAAGGGGGACCAGGGTATGGATTAATGTCACTAGAGGAGAAGAGTGTGAAGGAGAGAGGAGACAGCAAGTCGGAAACAGGGATGAGGTTGTTTTAGAGAGGAAGGAGAGGGATGAATGAAAGGAAGGAGAAAGTGCTGAGGAAAGGGGGAGTATAAGATGGGGAGGAAATAGGGAGGGTGGTGAAAAGGTGAACGAGGGTGTATTAGGTTGGTGGTATGAGGGAAGATGATTAGGGAGGATCAGAAAAAGGAGCAAAGAATGATGTGGAGCCATAAGAAATGGCAGAGGACAAGTAAAGTTAGAAGAAGTAGAGCGATAATAGGTAGTAAGGGAATAAAAGTAAAATAAATGAAATAAAGTAGAATAAATAAAATAGAATAAGATACAGATAAGTAAGTCTTAAACACTGAGATTATCAGATAGGGAAACTTATTAGCAGAGGAAATAATCAAATAGTGAGTGAAAACAGTAGGCAGACAAGCCTTATTTCAAGCAGACTAGAAGTCTATAAAGTTTAAAATAGAAAATATTAAATTACTAGAGACATCAGACATTGATTGATTGAAGTCATGTGGGCAGTCTCAGTGCAATGGGAATAAGGATCCGCAGCTCAGAATGACTGAGATGCAATACTAGAACCAACATCTATGACCAGGCAGTGTCAAACTGTATCTTAGGACTTTTTATAGTAGGTAATGTGAGAAATTAAAGTAATTGCATCTTTGGGGGTGAGGGGTCAAGGTAGACCACACAGGTTCCCACTTTATTTTTTTTTTCTGCTGGTGCTGCTTATACTCGTTTATGCTGTGGGCAAGCTGCAGGCTATTCATCAGCAGTTGTGCAGAGCTGTTGTGGAGTTCGGTATTACCCAATCGGCTAATAAAGTACCCAGCCTTGATCATATATGTAAGACATAGATGGACAGGAGGTTGTGGTTATTGGCACTCAGAGGCCACTGTAAGGACCATGCCTAAGGGCCCTTTGGCATGGTCCGCCAGGTGTGGGCCCGCCAGGTGTGGGTGTGCTGTTCACCCTTTAAATTTGAACAGTTTGTTCGGCTGCCTGGTTGGAGGAGTGGGGGAGGAGCTCACCTCCTTGTTTTCTGTTGCGGCTGAAGGGAGCTCTGAGGAAGAAGCTTCGACTTCTGTTAGCCTTTTAAATTTCCTCTATTGACATTTGTCAGTCTGGTCCTCCCTTTCTGTCTTTGTTAGGTTTCCAGGCCAGGTCGGATTCCACCTTTTGGCTCCACATTTTTTTACAGCAGCTGTTTAATCCTGCCCAGTTGTGGGGCGTCTTTGGTACCTGCCCCTTGTCCTGCGTGGTCTAGCAGAATGATCTGTGAGGTGAACGTTTACTTATGGACAATTTCCTTGCCTGAAATCCTGCCAGGACCCACACTATCACAGTTTGTGCTGTATGCTTACTTGATACAGTCTGTATTTGCAGAATTCATACTTCATGGTTAACACAGGCAGTCCTTGCAGATCTGCTGTACATAGTTCAGTGCAGTTCAACTCTGCTCTGTGCTTTTACAAATGGGGGGGGGGGAAGGGAAATTTGTTGTACGTTTAGTCTTGAGAGGATTCTCTACCTTATTTCTCAGGGACATCTGCCATATGCTTTAAAGAAGTACTGGAGGGTGCCCCTAGCTGCATCAGCCTTTGTACAAGTGATGATGCCACTGCAATTTTCTAGTTTTTCTCCATCATCTGCTGGCATGGGGACATAACCCACTTGCCTGAACTGGTCTAGTAGGATTTCTGGAAAGGAAATTATTGTTAAATAAAATGTTACCTCCTTTCAGCTCCCCCCTCCCTCAAACTACCACGAACCTGCGCACTGTTCCATCCCTAAAAAAGCATTCCCTCATGACTGCCCTACCACTCTTCAAACTGCTCCATCCCTAAAAAATACCTCTCACAATTGTTCCTACACCTTACAAAATGTCCCACCCCTAAAACCTGCCCTCCTGCAACTGCCCCTGCATCTGCCCCACGAACCCAAAGATTGCCCCATTCCCAAAATCTCTAGTGTACCTCGGTTTTCCCAACCCCAAAAACCTACCCTCTCCCAACTGCTCCACCAATCTGCACACCGCCCCATCCCTAAAACAAAAACACACACCTGCAATTGATCTTCCACCCACACATTCCTCTATCCCTAAAAAATAATGCCAGTGTCGTCCCCCCCCCCCCCCTCCCCGAAACTGCCCCCTTTAACTGGATGATTATCTTAACAAATGACCCTGCATCTGCCCCATCACCCTGGAAACTGCCCACCCACCAAAAATATCCCACCATTACTGCTCCACCCCCTAAAACTCCCTGATGCGCTGCAAACCACTCTATCCCCACAACTACCTCCTAGCAACTGTTGCCCCCTCCCAAAACCGTCATCCTCTCCAGGGTCTCCTTTGCAAGCAAGGTACTTCTGTGGCACTTGAATATAAACTCTCTGCCAGAGAGCTCTTAAAGAAGGCTTTTTAAATTTATAATCACTAACTTTTTCTGCTGCGTTGCCTAGTGAATTGTAGCCTTGTTGCAAAAGGGGTATTTTTGTGTTAGACAAAGGTTTTTTTTTCCCCCTTCTCCTCTAGCCTTCAGGTTCAAAGAGGAAGGCAAGCTCTTTGAAGTCACTGTCCTTCTCAGGTGTTAGTTCCCACCCTCCCTCCCCATACCAGCTTCCACCCCCCCCCCCATACCAGCTTCCACCCACCCCATGTGAGAATTCTTGCTATATAGGACAACTCACCAATTAGCTTGTTAGCAAAGATAACACTTTTTTATGGGTTGTTAGGGAAAATCTAGGAAGTAAGCAGTTCCACATTTGGCTAACTACTAAAAGTAAACAATTAGATATTCTTGAAGGAGCTTTGATTAGGTAATTTTACAAAGGGAACATATTAAACGATATACCACAGATGCATAATATCAGAATTTAGTAGTTTAAAGTAATAGCTGTTTAGCAATCTAACAGGACTACACACAGGTACACAGAACAGAGCTATTAGAACACACATAAGAGGTTAGCTGCTTTTTCTCTGAGAAAACATTTAGGGACTTTGGTAGGTCTTCCTCATTTCCTTCAACAGGTACCACAGCTCCAACAACTGAACTATGGCTGGGAAGAATCATGTTGCCAAGCTGTTGCCCCTGTACAGCTTCTATCTCTGTCCAGACGGACAGCCCAATCCCAGTCAAGGGATGAGTTCCATGGGCACGTTTCCTGTAAGCTGAAGTCCTCATGAAACAAATGGAGGAGCTCATAGAAGAGGTGGCAAGGCTAAGAAGCATCCGTGACAGCGAGAAATACATTGAGATGGTTCTTGATGCATCAGAGTTCTCCGACAGAGGTAAAGATGGTATACTGCAGAATGAAGAGAGTTTGGACACGAGTCACCAGAACCTGCAGAATCAACAGTCCAACTCCTCTAGTCTTTAAATTGAAGAACCATTATGCAGCCCTGGAAGTGGAAGAGATGAAAACATCCCAGGACCAGGAAGAAACAGAGCCCAAGCACCCCAAAGTTGCAGAACAGTGATCACAAGTAAGCGAAGGGTAGTGGTGGTTGTTGACTCTCTTCTGAGGGGTACTGAGGCATCCATCTGCCGACCAGATTTGATGTCCAGGGAGGTGTGCTGTCTGCCAGGTACCAAAATCCGAGATGTTACGGAGTTTGCTGAGACTCATCAAGTTTACTGACTATTATTCAATGATGCTCATCCATGTCAGCACAAATGATACTGCTAGGTATCTCTCGGAGTGTATCAAGTGTGACTTCATGGCTCTGGGAGAGAGAGTGGAGCAGATAGGTGCACAGGTGGTGGTCTCTTCAGTCCTCCCTTTTTTGAGAGGAAAGGCCAAGGCAGAGAAGCTCGTATCCTGGATATGAATGCATGGATGGTGTCATCGAAAGCATTGTGGTTTCCTGGACTATGGAATGACTTTCCAAGGGCTGCTGAGCAGAGCTAGTGTTCACCTATCCAAGAAGGGTCAAAGTGTTTTCCGCAGCAGATTGGCTAATCTACTAAAAAAGGCTTTAAACTAGATGTTAGGGATGGATGGTGAAAGCCCTAAGGTAAGTGAAACATTTACTGCCTCTGTAGAAATGGGTAAAAGAGGCTTTGTCTAGAAAGCCATGTGCATTAATGCCCATAGTATGGGAAATAAGATCTCATGTTGAGGCTTTAATGGAAGAGGCTGACTTGGATTTAGTGGTGGTTATGGAGACATGGTTCATGGACAACCATTACTTGGATGTAATTATGCCAGACTATATTTTATTCTGGAAGGACAGGATAGAAAGGGAAGGAGGAGTGGCACTATATGTAAAACTCATATTAAACCTACAGTATTACAGGGCTTACAGAGAATGGGGAATCCATTTGCATTGGTGTGATTATACAGATCTCCTTCAGAAGTAGTAGTGGACAGAGATTTCATTGAAGACATTCGCAGTATAGCCATGAAAGGAGAAGTGCTACTGATAGGTGATTTCAATATGCCGGATGTTGATTAACACATCCCTGCTGCGTTGCCATCTGCAAGCAATGTTCCCTCTAATTTTCTGTAGGCTGTGTGCACATAAAATATCAGCTGTGCAGCTTTTTAAGGAAGGTTAAATTTTTGTGCGCCACATAACGACCCTCTGAGTTATATACTTTAAAATTTGACTACACATCAGAATACAGTATGTACACGACATTGATTTTAATCAAATTAAATGAAATAGACGATTACTAAATGTAGCGGAAAATTTCTAGTAATTACAATCACAACTTTTAAATTTTAAGACGTCTGTGTTGTTTTCTATCAGAATCAGAACCGTAATTTTTGTGCGCTCTGTTGTAAAGTATGTGCGCTCGCTCGGCGAGGTGTGTGCGCGCGCACACGCACACAGCTTAGAGGGAACAGTGTCTGCAAGTAAGGAGATCCCAGATTCTCTGCAGGGAAAATTATTCCAGCAACTGGTAATAAAAGGTAGTCAGGAAAGCAAATATACAAATAAAAGAAAAAATAGCTAACGCAGTAAAATGGGTGGACATGACATTTTTCGGATGTTAGAGGAGGAAGTGCAAAAATGGTATTGTCAGACTCAAAGGTGAAGGGAAGGAATATAAGAAGCTGATGAGGACAAAGCGGAATTGCTTAGCAAATATTATTTTTATTCTGTGTTCACAGATGAAGGGCCAAAGTCAGGAGCAGGACCTCTGAAAACATCCACAAATAGGAACAGTAGTGAAGGGGATCTTGAACGATTTTCAGAAGACTGTGTTCAGGAGGAACTAGCTAAACTAAAAGTAGACAAAGCGATGAGGCTGGGTGGAATACATCCCAGAGTATTGAAAGAACTTGGGGAAGTTCTAGTGACTTGACTGTCTGACCTTTTCAGTGCTTGGGAGTGATCCCAGAGGACTGGAGAAAGGTGCATATGGTTCCTTTACACAAAAGTGGAAGCAAGGATGAGGTTGAGAACTACAGGCCAGTTAGTCGGATCTCTGTTATGAGTAAGTTAATTTAAACGCTGCTAAAACAGAGGATAGAGAGGTTTCTGGAGTCTAATGGATTGCAAGATCCTAGGCAGCATGGTTTTACTAGGAGCAGGTCTTGTCAGACAAATCTAATTTCTTTGAAGGGCGACCAGGGGAGTTAGACCGAGGAAGAGCCCGAGATGTGGTGTACTTAGATTTCAGTAAAGCCTTTGATACTGTTCTATACAGACGACTTATAAAAAGAAAATTGAGCATCCTAGGAATAGATCTTAAAGTGACTGGGTTAGAAACAAGTTGAGTGGGAGGTGACAAAGAGTACAGGAAAATGGAGATTACTCTGAGGAGAAGGATGTAACCAGTGGTATGCAGCAGGGATCTATCCTTGGTCCAATTATTTGTAACATTTTTCTTGGTAATATTGCTGAAGGGCTGTTGGGTTAGATTTGCCTCTTTGCAGATGGTACTAAAATCTGCAATAGAGTAGACAACAGGGAAGGAGTAGGTAACACGAAGAAGGATTTTGCTAAACTTGAAGAATGGTCAAGAATTTGGCAGCTGAGACTTAATGCTAAAAAAAATGCTGGGTCATGAATTTGGGCTGCAAAACTCCAAGGATACAGTATAGGGGGTGAAATACTTCTGTCCACAAATGAAGAGTGGGACCTGGGGGTGATTTGTTTCTGATGATCTTGAGGTGGCTAAACAGTTGGAAAAGGTGATAGCAAAAGCCAGAAGGATGCTTGGGTGCATTGGGAGAGGAATGGCCAGCAGGAAGGAGAAGGTGATAGTGCCTCTGTATAAGTCTTTGATGAGACCTCATTTGGAGTATTGTGTGCAATTGTGAAGATACCTTCAAACGGATATAAACAGGGTGGAGTCTGTGCAGAAGGTGGCTACCAATCAGTGATCAGTGGACTTTGTCATAAAGCCTATGGGAACAGACTTAAAGATATCAATATGTATATTTTGGAGGAAAGACGGGAGAGAGGAGATATGATAGAGATGTTTAAATACCTCTGTGACATAAATGCACAGGAGGAGAGCCTCTTTAAGTTGAAAGAAAGCTCTGCAATGAGGGAGCATAGGATGAAGGTGAAAGTGGATAAACTCAGGAGTCATATGCGGAAATATTTTTTTACAGAAAGAGTGGTAGCTGCGTGGAACAGCCTCTCAGTAGTAGAGGTAATAGAGACCAGGACAATATCTGATTTCAAGAAAGCATGGGACCAACACAGAAGATCTCTAAAGGAAAAATAGGGACTATAGTAGTTGATATGGAAGGGTAGATTGGGTAGGCCATATGGTCTTTTTCTGCTGTCATGTTTCCAAATGCCCTACCACCCTCTGCTACTGTTCACGGATAGAACACGTGCGCATCACAGAACATACAGTAGAGATGTACACACACAAACACATGAATACCCCCTCCCCCCACACAGGGATTACATGTAATTATCTAACTGTGATGTACTGCATTTTGAATTGTTCATATATATCTTGTGTTCTTTGATCTTTGAACTGTGAAAGCTACTGACAGAATTGAACTGGTTATCTGTACTCTCAACTAGTATCTGTTTCCATGGGCAGGGCTAGATTAAGGAACTGGCAAGCTTGGAACCTACCTAGTTTTACAAAGTTTAGGGGTGCTGTGAGATATGCTCTACACTTGGGAGGTTAGGATTGATGACTGTAACTTTTTTCATGCTTCTGGTGATTTTTACATTAATTTTTGGAAGCTGGAATGACTGTTAATATGATCCTCTTATGTGAGTGAGCCTACCCTGACTGCTTGCAATGTAACCTTCAGCAGAGACTCTTGGTAGGGTTCAACCAGGGCCAGCCTGTCCACTAGAAGGACTAGGAGCCGCCTAGGATGGTACACATGGCCTGCTGCCCCCTTGTGCTGCGCCATGCTGTGCTGCCACCCCCCCTCTGCAGCTGATTCCAGTGGCGGGGTCGACTCAGTGGCAGCCTCAGGCCATGTGCTTCAGCACACATGGCCTGCCACTTCTGACCCACCGAAGTTGTGTCAGAGGGGGCAGAAGCGGCAAACCATGTGTGCCAAAGCACATAGCCTGCTACTGCTGATTAGCTGCTGCCAGAATTGGCATCAGTGTGGCTCAGCACTGGGAGGTGAGGAGGGCGGCACGACTCGGCGCATGGGGAGGGATGGGTAAGGGCCTTGTGACTCGGCGTGCAGTGGGGGGTGGCACACCAGGGCTTCTGCCTAGGGCGGCAGAAACCCTTGGCCACCCCTGGATCCAGCCAATGGGAAGGTTGTGGGGGCAGATCACTGGAATGTTTTAGTCGCAGGAAGGGAGGAGGTGAACTGGGAGGAGGTTCCTATGATCTACAAGTTTAGCTTCTGCTCATTGTGTTTAGATGGAAGAGAAATGAAGCCACCAACCCCCCACACAAAAAAATTGTCTCTGCATATCTGTAGGAAAAGTAGTTCTAATAGCTACAGCACAAAGTCCTCCTATCTCCTCTCCCAATCACAGGTATAGAGAACAAACATTCACACGCACAGACACATACATACAAGCATTCATACACGCATGCAAGAATGCAAAGAATACATAGAAGCACATATGCAGTGACACAAATATATGCATATAAACACGCACAGATATACAGTCAAACCTCGGTTTTCATTTGCCCCGGTTTTCATACGCTTCGGTTTTCAACGTCTTTTTTGACTGAGATTTTGTCCCGGTTCTCGTACATCGCCTCGGTTTTCGTAAAGTACAGTACTGTAAATACATACACCCTCGCGCTGCACACCATTCTGTATACACTGCCAGAACGCCTGCCCGGTCCCGGCAGCACTGCCCCCCGGACTCACCGATCGCCAGCGTGATGAGAAGCAAAAGCCAGCTGAGCACGTAAATGAAACACATCCTCGAGCCTGGTCAGAGTCAGAGAGGCAAGGATTGCGCAGAGAGGAAGGCCCCGATCTCGTCCACCGCCTGCCCGTTCTCTGGAGCGCCCCCTCAGGCTCGGAGGTAGCAGGGAAGAAAAGCTGTCAACGTAAGCAGGAGATGTTGCATGAATGTGGGAGGCAGTTCTTTCTCTTGCATGGTACGTCTGAAGCTATATCATTAAGATTTTCTGCCATTCTGAAGCATTGAGCAGATAATGTAAAGGCATTTTAATGGGCTGAATCCAATGTGATTCCGAAGAGAGCTGGGCACAGCAGCTTGTCAGGGGTGGCTAAGGCCAGATGTTAACATACTGTACTGTACAGTACTGAACTTAGCTTGCTTTCAGTGATGTTAAATGTTCATTTATCCATTTCATTAGTCATTTATATTTATTTCTCATTGTTTTCTGTATGTAAAAATATAGTTATTCTCTATAAAATGTATTTTTGTGAATATTTTTGGGTGTCTGGAACGGATTAATTGGATTTACATTATTTCTTATGGGAAATATTGCTTCAGTTTTCATACGTTTCGGTTTTAGTCAGACTTTTTCGAACGGATTAATCATGAAAACCGAGGTTTGACTGTACTAACCCACAAAGATACATATAATAAGTGCCATAGTCTGTTGACTTCTGGCAAACCCTGTGGATAGTTGTCCATGATGTGACTATCCCTTGGGTGGTCTTGGCACAGTGTGACCAGAAGTAGATTGCCAGGCCTTTCTTCCATACAATAAGTCCCGTGGCACCTAGTATTCCAAGGTAGCCTTCCATCCAAGCATTAACCAGGCCTGACCCTGGTTACCTTCCAAGATTAGACAAGACCAGGTGCACTCAGGGTGGCGTGGACAAAAGGTAGAAGCTTTTATAAAGGACACAATTACTAAACATATAAATAGTCATGGCTTAATGGGACAAAGCCAACATGGATTTAACCAACAGAAGTTTTGCCTCGCCAAACTGCTACATTTTTTTAAAGGATTAATAAACACATGGCTAAGAGTAAGCCAGCTGATGGTGTATCTGGATTTTCAGAAAGTATTTGAGAGGCTCCTAAGGAAATTAAAAATTGTCATGGGATAAGAGGCAGTGTCCTATTGTGTACTGGAAACTGTTTAAGAGAGAGAAAACAGAGGGAGTGGAGAGAACTGACCTGACAAGGGGAAGCTCAGTTGGGCGATGTCAGCAAGTGTCATTTGGAGAGAGTACCCTGTAGGCTATTCAGTGGACCTTACAGCTGATATCATAACCTGGCATCAAAGCCCTCTATAAGATCTTGGAGCCAACTGCAGTACGCAGCTGCAGACATGTGGCTGAAGGAGTGTGGCCAAAGAGAATGCCCTTTAAGTTTCTGAGGAGAGAGGAGAAGGACTTTGTAGTTCTGATTTAAGACTATGGTCAAGAAGAAGGGAAAAGGTCAAGGTGCCACAAAGACCATAGAATTGAGTTTGTGTGGTCTGATGGATCAAAATGTTAAGCCTGTTGAAATGTATGGACCCTCCCCAAATTGAGTACTCCTTCTTCTGTTGAGGCCTCTGTTGTCCCAGTGGTCAGCCTACACCCCCAGCCTAACCCCATGTTACATAAACAAAACAAATACACACATACACACAAAAAAAGTTAATAAGCGCACATGTGCGCACACATTTGCATACCCTGTCTTAGCAGTGAGGTTCACGACTGCCATGGTATGCGCAAAACTAACCCATTAGGAGAAAATACCATATTCACAAGACACACACAGGCAATACAGATACGATGGATGTGCATGCGCGCACATATACCAGACACTCAAGAATTCTATGAAAAATGCTTTGTATACTTTTCTTGTTTAGGTCTAGATTAATGGCCAAGAAGACAGATCAGTTTATTTGTAATAACTATCTGTTGTATGGATTACTGATCACTAGTGTATAATTTATTGAACATTCTTCTTATTTAACCTATGGGCCGCCTTAAAGTAATTATTAGAAAATTAGCTAATTTGGATTTTCTGTGATAAAGGGTATGAATACTTGTGCAATCAAGACTTTTTGGTTTATTTTACATTTTGCATAGGTCTGTAATTCATATTGAAAGTGTCAAGTATGTTGTGTAGATCTGTAAAACAAACACCTTATTAATGCATTTTCAATGGTGTTTTTTAGACAGCAGAATATGAAAAATGTGCAAGGGTGTGAAGAGCTTTTACAAGCACTGTAACTGGTGTATATGGAGAGGGAAGCATTCATCATCACTTGTTACCTACCATTCACTTCTAATAATGGGCTGATGCAGAAAAAGATGAGGAGTTTTTCTCCCCTTTATGAAAGAAGTTTCACTATTTTTTTTCTATTCTTTTAGCAACTAAAATGAAACTGTATTCTACGCATTTTGTTTGGATTGTCTTCTGAGTCATGTTTGGCCCCATTTCAGGCAGGCTTCTGATTGTACTTTGCTATTGATGGTAATGTCCTTATTAATGTGAAACTGGGTCACATTTGTGGTATAAAGACATTAAAACTATTTCTATCATTGAAAATATGTCAAGCAATCTGATTATCAGGGCTTATGATCATAGGTGTCTAATTCCTTTTTAGAGAATTAGGTGTTTTTGAAGGATAATAAAAATAGGGTTTATTGGTGTTTTTTGCTATGCAAAATTAAATTGTAGACCACTTTTTAGGTGCATTCCGTTTCCTCTGTCTTCTTCCCTTTCAGTTTTTCACTCTATCTCTCCCTTTCCTTCTTTCTTGTCTCTTCCATTCAGCTTCCCTTCTCACTCTGTTTCCTCTCTTCCAGTCTTTCTCTAGCAAGCTTTCCATTCCACACACACCTCTGTTTCTCCTTGGCCCATCCAACCTCTCTTCTCCAGGGCAGGGAGCAACCTCAGGCTGCAGTTAATTGCTTAATTGACTCCATTATAGGCAGCAGAACTCTTCTCCCTCTCCCCATAGGATGCAGATTTAAATTTTCATACTTAAAATCTCCAGCCAAAGTGCTTCAATGTTCGTCAGACCCATGCCGAATATTGAACGTGTAGCCTGTTCCAGGTTGCAAGTGAGGGAATACATTGAAGTGTCACAGCTGCTGATTTTAAACTACCAAAGATTGATCACAGTGAGGAGGAGGCAGAGAGGCACTGGCCGACTAAAATGTGGTGACTGCCACCATTTTTGATCAATCCTACTCCTATGAGACAGGGGTTGGGCTTCCCCGTTGTTAGTCTTCTATAAGATTTAGCTGCTAACTCTACTGATTCACACACAGGCTGCAAATGTATGACGTCCTTGGAGCTCTTCAAGGCAGGCTATTTTCAGGGGCTTACTGGTTATGACAGAAAAAAAAACATATTTGCTATCGAGTATTTTATCATAGTTTTCAGTTATAACTGAGAATCAGAACTTCTACTTAAGATACTATTTCCTTTCAGAAGGCACCTGCCGCATCTATTTCCAGGATGTTACCATTTCTATCTAATGGTACTAACAGTGTATAAAACAGTGCCACAAGATCCTTTTCTCTGCTTAACATTCATATATTGGAGTGTATCATGAATTGTATCATAGGAAATGAGATGGGTTAACTTTCTGTCATTTCATTGCTGTTTGAATTCTAATTCCGTCCTGCTTGACCAGTCCAGACAAGTGGGTTGTGTTCCCCTACCAACAGATTGGTGGGGGACAAAGACCAATCAATTGTCCAGGTTTCAATGACATCACTCAGCCATCAGAGGTCTCTTCAGTATTTCTTTATCTCCAGCAGATGATGGATGGATTTTCTCCTCTCTGAAGAAAATCTGAAGATGAGAGGAAAAGATTGATTAAACACTCATGAATCATGAGGGTGACTCTCTCAGTTGAGCTTGATGTGGGAGGCTCCACTAAACTGCGGTCTTTTCAGTAGCCATTTGAGGAGGGAAAACTGGTTCAGCACCACATGCTTATCATGATAACAGCCTGTTGAGCAGCCAGAAATTGGAAGGATTTGGATCTGAAAGAGTGCAGCAGCCTTACACATCCTCAGTGGCCCCTCCCTCCTCTGTCCCCCCTGCTCTCTCCCGAAGATTGCAAAAGCCTTTCAGAGGGATCTGCCTGCCAGACACCTAAAACACACTGCTGTAAAGCCATTAAAATGGTTTCAGGGGAGTAGAGCTGAGAGCATCACGGATTCTCTGCCTAGGAGGGTGAGTACCAAGGTCTGACCGTGTCATTGTCCTTGTGGGGTGCTGCCCATTCAGTCTTCCTGGGATGCAATTCAGGGTGGACTGTTGGCACAGTGTGTGAGTTTCCTACCATTTTCTGCATGCTTTAGTAGAGTTATCTATTGTGTGCCAGGCGGTCATGTGGTCCTTGCACGTGATCTGCCCATGCAGCTCCAACATGCATTCCTTCCCTAGAAAGCGCAGTTAATGCGTGTCACAGTAAATGCGCAGTTAACGTGCACCTCAACAAAAGCAAAGTTCCACATGCCTTTGGGCTGCCACGGCTTTAGCATGCGCCATTGTGATACTTTCCTTAGCTCTGTCTTCTTCCAGGAAACATTGTTTGACCTGTGGCAAGTGAGGTGCCTCATCTCCAGATTCTGGATCCTGCTCTTCCTGCATGACAGCTTCTAAGTCATCTCTGGAGAGCCTGCTCCCTCTCTATCAGCTGGGGGATGCATTTAGTCCAGCCTTGCCAGCCTCAGAGCAGAAGGTGGCAGATGGCGCTATGGGTAAAGATATCTAGCCTTGGTATTCCCAAAGTGGATGCGCAGGTCACAGCAGTTGCCAAACAGGCCACCGTTTCTGGGGAAGGCGGATCAACCTTAAAAGATTTTTCTGGACCATAAGATGGATTTGTTGTTGAAGAGCTAGTTCGCCATAGCGGTGGTGGTCTGCAGCTGGCGGTATGTGCCAGTCTGATGTCTCAAGCCCTGCTCCAGTCGATCTAGTCTCTGAGTTGGCTGCGACCTTCTTTTCTGATGCCAGGTATGACCTGGTACATTTGGCGACCAGGGATGGTGCCCTGATGACTGTGTCGTGGCATTGGATTTGGCTCTGACACCAGGCAGCAGACTCATTTTCCAAAGCCCAGTTGGCCCAACTGGCTTTTTAAGGAGAAACTTCTTTTTGGAACCGATTTGGAGAAGATGGTGAAGGACCTGGGCAAGATGAAATCTTACTGCCTTCCGGAAGACAGGTCTAGGGGGCTTGTGAAGCGGGTGGTGGCCTTTTCTAGTCTGCCTCCGCCTGTCCACAGAGGGGCATCCTGGTTGGATCCCTGGAGGCCTCAGAACTTTTATCATTATTGGCCAGGAAAGCCTGCCTTCCCTCTGCTTCCGGGCTTCAGCCTCATTCTCAGTTCTTTCGTGGAGCACATGAGCCCAGGAATCTGGTCACCTCCAGGGCAGGACTCTCTTCAGGCTACACAATGAAGGTTTGGGGGCCCTTTCCCTGGTTCCTCTGGTTGGAGGCAGGCTTCACCTTTTCCTTCAGTAATGGTCCTGGGTTACCAAAGATTGCTGGACACCATTCATTTCGGCTATTTTCTGGCATGCAAAGAGTCGATTCCAAATGCCTTCGTCATCTCCCCTTGTGGATATGCGATCAAACATGCCGCTGTGCGGACCACCTTGGACAAGTTGCTGTGCCTAAAGACTGTGGTGCCTTTGCCCCTGGACAAATGGGGCAAGGGCAGATACTCCCATTTATTTTGTACTTAAAAAGGACTGTTTCTTCTGGCCTATTCTGGACCTGAAGAGGGTCAGTGAGCATTTGTGCGTTCTGCGCTTCCGGATGGAAACTTGTGCCCTGTGATTCAAGCAGTGCGCTGAGGGGAGTTCTTGGCTTCTCTGGATCTGGCCGAGGCGTTGTTTTTGTATCTCTTTCTGGGCAGATCAGCAAAAGTATCTGTGTTTTGCCGTGCTTGATTCTCGCTTGCAGTTCACCACTCTCCCCTTCGAGTTATTCACTGCCTCAGAGATATTCTCCAAGGTCATGATGATGGTGGTGGTGGTGCTGCGGCACCGAGGGATCTTTGTCTGTTCATATATGGATGACTGGCTCATCCGGGCCTGTTCCCTTTCAGAAGCATCCTGGGTGGCATCCTTTTTGAAAAGCCTCGGCTGGATGATCAATCGGGGGAAGAGCCAGCAGTTGCCTTCCCAGTCCCTGGAGTTTCTGGGAGCATGTTTCGACACAAGTGGACAGAGTTTTCCTGTCAGAGGAGAGAGTCAAAAGAAATGTTGGATTGCCTGGCGCTGTTCTGTGCACAGCAGACTCTGAGTCTGGGATTATCTTCAGCTGCTTGGATTGATGGCAGCGACCATAGAGATGGTGCCATGGGCACATGCTCATATGCAACTGCTTCAGCGGTCCTTGCTGACTCTGTGGTCCCTGAGTTCTCAGGAGTTCGAGCATAGGCTCCTGTTGATGGTGAAGGCCAGCCTGCGGTGGTGGCAGCAGTTCTGTCATTTGAGTAAGGGCATGCCGCTGAATGATTTCTCCTGGATCCTTCTGATGACAGATGCCAGTGTCTTGGGCTGGGGAGCCCATTGCCAAGACCATATGGCCCAGGGCTGTTGGAACCACAGGGGAAGTGGTGTGGTACATCAACCGCCTCGAGGCAAGGGCCATCATATTTGCTTTTCTGCGTTTCTGGCTCCTGGTCAAGAGTCTTGCGGTTCGAGTGTTTTCAGACTGCCATGGTGGTGGCCTATGTCAATTGGCAAGGTGGCATGAGGAGTGCTGGGGTAGCTCTAGTGATGACTCTCCTGTTTTGCCTGGGCGGAGAAGAATATCCTAGCCTTGTTGGCTCAGCACATTGCTACGGTGGACATTGTGGAAGTGGACTTCCTCAGCCGTCACTCTCTCGATCCTGGAGAGTGGGAGTGGACTTCCTCAGCTGTCACTCTCGATCCTGGAGAGTGGGAGTATAGTCTGGAGGCATTTTAGGTGATTCTGCGCTGCTGGGGTCACCCTGAAATGGGTCTAATGTCAGATTTTGCCAATTTTTCAGTCGCCACATGTAGATGGGGTCCAAGGGTGTTGATGCCTTGGCATACAGCACCGGCTACACGTGTTTCCTCCATGGCTCTGGTGGGGCTTATGATTCAGCATATAGAACGCCACCTGAGTGGGATAGTTCTGGTGGTGCTGGATTGGTCAAGGAGAGAATGGTTCAGACACTTGATGTGGCTTCTGCAGCCACCTCCTCTTCAGTTGCATCCATCTCGGGGTCTATTGCTGCTGGGACTGATCGTCCTGGAGGACCCGGTTCCATTCTTGCTTACAGCTTCGCTCTTGAAAGGAGATTGCTAGTGTGTAAGAGCTGTTCTCTGGCAGTGGTCTCCACTCTCCTTGGAGCCTGGAAGAGGTCTACCAAGTTAGCATACGTGCGGGTCTGGTGCCTCATTGAGTAATGTGCAATGCTTGGCAATTGGCTCCTGAGGCGGCCAAGGTACCATCTCTGTTGGCTTTTCTACAGGTTGGCCTGGAGAGGGGCCTTTCCCATAACTCCCTTTAAAGTTCAGGTGGCAGTTTTGATCTGTTTCCGAGGTCCAGTGACTGGTAAGTCTCTAGTCTTGCACCTGAATGTCTCGTTCTTTCTCCAGGGGATTTGCCATCTATGGTCCCTTCCTGAGATCTGTGTCTGGTGCGCAGGGCTCTGATGTTGTGCTTTGAGTCGTTGAAACGCGCTGCATTGAAGGATTTGATGCTCAAGACAGTCTTCTTGGTTAGTTTCTTCCGCAAGGTGGATTTCCAAGCTGCAGGCTGTCTTGCCAAAATCCATATCTTTCTTTTTCAAAGGAGGCTGTTTCTATTGGGCCTGTGCCCTCTTTCTTGCCTAAGATGATCTCTCTCTTTCATGTGAACCTGTCCTCCTCCTCGAAGGAACATTGTCGGGGGGAAGAATAAGGATCTTCGCCTTGTAGATGTCCAGAGGGTTTTTCTCCAGTACTTGGAGGTTATGAAATCTTTTCGTAAGTCCTCATCCATCTTTTTGTGCTGTTTGCTGGCTCACACAAGAGTGACACAGTGGCTAAGTCAACTTTAGGGTGGATTAAAGAGGCCATTGCCTCGGCATATCTGTTGCTGAACCAGCTTGTTCTGGAGGGGTTGCGCGCCCATTCTACCCGAGCACAAGCGTCCTCATGGGCGGAGCAGAGCTCGGTAACCCCAGCAGACATTTGTTGGGCGGCAATGTGGGCATCACTTTCCATTTGTCAGGCATTAGTGCTTGGATGTCCACGCGCAGGCTAATACAGTCTTTGATTCAAGGGTTTTGCGAACACGCCTTGTCTTCTTCCCACCCAGTGGAGTTTAGCTTTGCTACGTCCCACTTCTCTGGACTGGTCTAGAAACATAGGCCATGTGGTCTTTTTCTGCCGTCATGTTTGTCTAGTCTGCCCTTCCATATCAACCACTACAACTGTCCCCTTTTTTCCTTTAGAGATCTTCTGTGTTTGTCCCATGCTTTTTTGAATTCAGATACTGTCCTCATCTCTACCACCTCCACTGGAAGACTATTCCACTCATCTACCACTCTTTCCGTAAAGAAATATTTCTGCATATGAGGTGTGACAAAAAAGAAACGAGATGGTCCCATAAATGTTTTATTACAAAATCTACAGAGAAATTATGCATTGTCCACTTCAAAGTAATTCCCCCCCAGAGTTAATGCACTTCTGCATTCACATCTGCCACATACGGAAGCACTCAGTAAAGTCCTCGAGGTCCCTCAGCTCCCTCATCACAGTGGCCTTGATCTCTTCTACAGAGGCTATATCGTTTAGCAGGACGTTATGGAAGTTGACATTTTACATAGCAGTTTCCTTGAGTCCTGCCAGACCAGTCCAGGGCCCGCCCCTCTTTTTCTGCTGTTGTATAATTGGGTCCACTATGATTTTTATACTTGGCTCTGCAGGTTCATCTTCTACGGACAGCCTTCTGCTTATGCTGTCCTGTACATAGTTCTCTACTGTTGATTATTGTTGCCCACAATTGAGGTTATGTGGAGCTTGGCATGTTTCTGCCGTATGCTTAGGGATGAATACTGAGAGACCTCTGGTGGCTGAGGCCAATAGAAGCATAGGAGTGATGTCATTGAAACATGAGCCTTTCATTGGTTCTTTGTCTCCACCAGTCTGCTGGTAGGGGAACACAGTCCACTTGTCTATGCTGGTCTAGCAGGACTCAAAGGATATTAACTGGTATGAGAAATGTCACCTTTTTTGTCAGTTAGGTCATCAAAAACAGTTTAAATGAATTCAGTTGAAACATAGTTCATTTGTCATATAAAATAAAACATCTTTTTTTAGTTCGGATTTGTTGTTTTAAGGACATATTAAAGTTAAAGGCAGGGGTGGAAATTATTAGTGAACTTGGATGCCAACCAAAATTTCTAGAAGCCAAGAAAAATTTATTTCTAACAGCAGTGTGATACAGCTTCACAATTGGGTCATGTGACAGTCTTGTGTTGCAATAAAGGCTTGCTTTAGAGCTGCTAAGAGTTTCCTATAAAGAAGCTTTTCATGGGAAACCCACATTCTCTGTGGACAAGCAGTGGCTTATAGTGTTCTTAGGGACCATATGACAAAAAACTCAATAGGTATTTTCATATCCACCATTTGTCTTGGATGCAAGTGAAATTCTTTAATGGCTCCTCATTTTGACATCACACCGAACTTGGCCACAGGTTTCACCTACCAGTTTCTTTAAGGATTTCAATTAGGCAAATGTGCATTAAATATTAAATACTAATTCACAATTTTGGATATTTGAACGGAGCAGTTATCATTTGGGTTCCTGTGTGGTAGGACCATGTGCATCATGGACACTCACAAATGGTATTTACGGTATCTGAAGCCTGACCAAAGACCCCTATTTTTGTAAATTTTGTTTGCAGATGACAAAAAGAGGACTGACGGGTAGGAAAGAGAAGCGCAGTCAGATTTTTGCCACTTAGAATACTAGAGCATCAGCATCGGTAATATCTGTTACCATAGATAAAGATACTGCACCAGATGCTGGCAGTACATCAACATCGTGGGGTCCTCGAGCTCTCTTGGAACCTAGCCCCCAGTACGGGATACCAGGGATCAGGGATCAATTTGACTGCAAGGAAGAGAGAGGATTCATCATCTACTTCAATAGCATGGAGTGAAGCTGATGTCAAGCATAGGTGGAGGCTTTAACATATCAGCATTGGGTTCATTGGAGCATGATGCTAGGAGCCACAGGGGAATCGAGCAGCCCTGCCATGAAGACAGCTCGTCCTCCATGGTTTTGGAGGGGCTGTGCCAGACTCCCAAGTGTCCATGACCAGCCAGTCAATTCACATCTTAGTATCCAAAAACTATCAACTGAAACTGCTAAAGGCCCTGTGTCATTAGCTCATGGTAGCTGTCAAAAAGTGCTTGGCAAAGAAAATGAAGGGAAAGCTCACAAACACGCTGTATATGTGGGAGCTGCTGGCTGAGACACATCCCTCAATGCAGCATCATGCTGTTCAACCAATATTCAAGACTCTGCATCTGCTTGCGGGAGATGGATTGTTATAGAGACCTGAAATGGCCTTGACATTAACTGATGCCTGGCCAATATCAATATCGAGTGCATCAGTGGATGGCTGATCCCCAAGGCATCAAAGCCAGTCATCACTGGCACTCCTGAAGGAAATCTGATCCCCCCCAGCTGTGCAGAGGCCAGTCCATGCAGAGACTGACATCATGGAGTATGTCTCTGAGCCCGAGCCCAAGCTGTCTTGGTTAACCAATTGTGGCTTGGAGTACTTCTCGGAGGAGAGGTCTCTGGAGCTACTATCAGACCCCTCTCTGCCTTATGAGCAACAGAAGTCTCCTCCTAAGGATATGTCATTCCACAAATTTGTAAGGGAAATGGCTGCATCTGTTCCAAGGAGTAGGAATCCAGGGTCGAGGAATTAGAAATTCTCCAGGATCCATATCACCTCTAAGGAAGCGGCAACAGTGTCAATTCACTGCATCCTTCTGAGGCTGTAGAGGAGAACATGGGAGAATCTGCCTTTGCCCCCGATCTGTGCTTCATGTACATAAGATGGTTTCCTCTGTATAGAGTTCAAAAGGCTCTTGGATTCTGTAAACTCAAGCTGATGCACCGTCATCTAATCTGCTCTCTAAAGGTCTAAAGTTCCAAGCCACACTCTTCAGCACCCCTGGGGAGAGAGGCTCGGACCCCTGACTCTTTTTGGGAGGAAATTTTATCAGAATGCCATGCTCATGTCCTGGGTGGCATCTTATCAGCTCTACATGGACATGCATGTGTGGAATACCATGCACAGTTTAGTGGAGTTTGCAGACTATCTCCCTTCAGAAAAGGTGGTGCAATTCCGCTCCCTAGTGGGACAGAGGAATTGCATGGAAAATGCATGGACCAGGTGACATTTTTGATAGAGCATCGAGACCCTTAGCTGTGAGCATTGAGGCCCAGACATATTCATGGCTCTGGGTCTCAGACTTACAACGTAGTGTGCAGGACTAACTCACAGATGTGCTGTGCTGTAGGGAGAATATATTCAGAGATATGATTCAGGAAACTGCTATCATGATCCAGCAATATAGTGACATTTTGCAAACCCCTTCCAGGCCCATTACAGATGCAGCCTCCTTTTCCAGAGGGTTCCAGAGGTGGTCCTGTTACTTGCATAGGTGTAGGTACCCTCCTCCATGTTCTTTCCATTCAAAACAGGCCCCTCACTCCTGATCCTGACAGCAGAGGTCTCAAAAGGCTCAGCTGGCTCCTCATTCAAAGCTCCATCTCTGGTTTTAGGCTGTCTTCTAGAGACATAGCCACCTACCTGTACCCCAGGTGGACCCCCTCGTCGGAGGGGAGCTCACTGTTTTTACAGACAGATGGCCTCTAATCACCTAAGACAGTTGGATCCTGAAGATAATCCTTCACGGGTACCGATTTACTGCTATTGGAAATCCTACAATTGTCCAGAAACACAATTTTCAAATCTCAATATCAGGAACTGCTTCTGCAGGAAATTTTCACCCTTTTGCATGGCACACTCCCTCAAGCCCGTGCCACCTGGATAGGAAGGGCAGAGCTTTTACTCCAGGTATTTTCTGCTGCCAAATAAAACAGGGGGATTCTATCCCATCCTAGATCTGAGAGACCCAGATTCCTTTCTAGTAAAAGAAGTTCAGGATGTGTTCTCTCAGCATTTGAGTTATGTTCTTTGGACCTTCAGGAAGTTTACTCTCGCATCCAGATATTTTCTGTGGCTGGGATGTATCTCAGTTTAGTTGTAGGGAAACACCGCTTCTAATATTGCATACTGCCTTTTGGCCTTGCATTAGCTCCTTAGGTAGTCTCCAAGGGCCCGATTTTCAAAGGCCGTTACATGGGTAACTTATTCTGGATTTTCAAAGGGTAACACGGCTAGTGTCCTTCAAAAATCCCGGATATGTCCCTAACGTGTGCAGATGCTATCTGCAAAGCATCAGGGTGTGTTAAGGGCATTCTGGGGTGGAGAGGGGGCAGAGGAAGGGGCTATATGGGTAGCGGTGATTTTTCTATGCTACCCGCGTAGCCCTCTACGCCTTAAAGATAGGCGAGGGTTTCCTTGCCTATCTTTAAGGCACAGACACTATGTGGGTAGATTGAAAATCGCAGCTGACGGGGCGTCCAGGCTAACCCGGATATTCACGTCCACTGGTGCGGAAGTGAAAATCCGGGTTAAAGGGGTCGGCGGACAGGCTATGCCTCGCTATGGCGCATAGCCTGCCTAACTCAAAATTGGGCCCCAATTTTATGTTAAAATAGCATATCTACACAGATTGGGCATGCATGTGTTTTCCTACATAGACAATTGGCTGCTTAAGAGCACCACTCAAGGAGGAGTTCAAGTACCTGTACGCATCACTGGATGCTGGAACTACTAAGGTTCATTGTAAATGATCCCAAATCCAATTTGAGCCCTTCTCACCAATTGGAATTCATGAGAGCCTTGCTTGACACATAACTCTGGCAAAAGCCTTTCTTCGTCATGACAAACTCACTTGCTTGGTGGAGCAAATGAAGTTTGAGTCGGCAGTTATCAGCGAGAACCATGTTGAAAATGTTGAACCACATGGCTTCCATAGTTCATGTAACTCACATGGTTCGTCTCCACTTAAGATAGTCTCAGTGGAACCTGAGCACCTAGTGGAAGCAATCCACTTATATAGGTCAGAGACATAATGTCTGTCACAAAGCAGGGAGTCTCTATCCAGGTGGATGTTTCCCTCCAATTTAACCAAATGCTCTCGTTTTCAGGAGCCACCATACCAAAAATGTTTAACAGATGTGTGTATACTGGGCTGGAGGACTCATCTTGATGGGTTTAACACCCAGGACTTGTGATCCTCCTAGAAGAGTTTCCAGATCAATTTTCTGGAACTGGGAGCAATTGTGAATGCTCTAGAGGCTTTCAGGGATCAGTTGGCCAAGCAAATTGTCATGATCCAGACAAGTAGCTGTGTTTTACATCAAGCAGGGAGGAATAGGCTTGTACCTCCTGTGTTGGGAAACAGATTGTAGAAGTTTGCTATTTCTCAGGTAATGATGCTAAGAGCCATCTCTCTCTGGCGGGGAAAAAACATGCTGGCAGACAGGCTGAGTTGAGTCCTTCATCCACATAAATGGACTATAGACTGGTACAACTATCTTTAGAGAGTAGGGCACCCCCTTGAAAGACCATTTTGCAACTTTCCGGAACAAGCAAAGAAAGATGTACCAGCAACAACAATCTTGCAGCTAAGTCACAAACACCAAACCGGTTCAAAAAAACACAAATTAAAAGTATTAGTGAACTGTGGCAAGAGCGACGGATTCTGAATGAAGGTTCATCGTGCGAGATTCCAGTCTTGACTCTGTATTGAGCTGAAAATGCAAAAGAACAGGAGGAAACTGCTAGGCTAGCCTCTGAAGCTGCTGGCACTGAATATTGGGCCTGCTGTTTCTACCTGCTGGTCAGCTGATACTGCTGAAACAGTTAGCCCCCACCCAAACTGCCACTGGTTGTCCCTCTTGATTGCCTAGTAATGCTGCTACTGCTTCCACCTGCCACCTTGCTCTTTAGCTAGTAGTATTACCAGTTGTCCCCTCCTTTCTTCTTTCCTGATAATGAGTCTACAGGTAGTTGCTATTGCCTGTCCATCACCTTCTGGATGGTGTCACCACTCATTTCACTCCTGTCTTTCAATATTACTACTACTACCAACTATCCAGTACTGGTTCCACTTGCCTTTCTCCAGCATAATGTTACTGCTTTTGGCATCTGCTTTTTTTTCTCTCCCATACCAATTATCACTGTTGTTCTCTACTCACTTTCCTATCATCTCCACCTCTTCTGCCCTGCTTTCTGGTTCTGCAGCTGCTGTTCTCATCCCTTCTGGTCTTTCTACAGAGCCGGTCTTAATCTCGTGCACCTTCTCTTGCCTGCCTTCCATTTTTCTTCTCCACCACAACCTCTCTTTATTCCTTCTGTCTCCCTTTCTCCTTCCACAATCTTTTCCTCTGTTTTCTAGAACAGTTTGCATCATCTTCATGATTTTCCAGAACCATCACCCTCCAAGCCTTTCTTCCTTTCCCCCATCATTTCATAAATGAGGACAGGGTGCACATGTGGCACTCCATTCTTCTCAAACAAATTTCTTTGATTCTCCCCAACCCAATTTCTTTCGTTCTCCCAACACTTGCAATGCTCTGCCAATACCTCTTTTTCCAATCTGCCCTTTCTTCCCTCTGTCCATATTGTGAATTTATTTTCCCATTCCCCTCTTACTTTTCTCCTTCTTTCAAGATTTATTCTTCTTACTCCCCACTTCAAAGTACTCTTTTTCTCTTCCACTTCGTGTTGTCTTCCTCCATGTCATGCGCCCCTCTGCAGAATAATCTCCTTCATCTCCCTTTCCTCTTTATCCAGGTCATGTATCTTTTCCACAGCCCCTATTTTTTCATGTTCCTCCCCTCCTCTCCATCATGGCTGCTATTCCTCTGTCCTTAATCCTCCCCCAAGTTCCTTTTCTCTCCTCCACAGTAATCTCTGTAGAACCAAGAAACATAGAAACATGATGGCAGAAAAAGACCATATGGCCTATCTAGTCTGCTCTTCCATATCAACATCTATAGTGTTTTTTTTTTTCCTTTAGAGATCTTCTATGTTTCAAGAAAGCATGGGACAAACACAGAAGACCTCTAAAGGAAGAAAAGGGACTATAGTAGTTAAGGTCATATGCAGTCATGGTTCTACAGAGATTACTGTGGAAGAGAGAAAAGGAACTTGGGGGACAATCAAGGACAGAGGAATAGCAGCCAAGATGGAGAGGAAGGGAGGAACATGAAAAAAGAGGGCTGTGGAAAAGATACAGGATCTGGAAAAAGGGAAGGAGATGAAGGTGATTATTCTGAAGAAGAGTGCATGACTTTGAGGAAGACATTTTGAAGTGTGATTTTATTTGTAGTCCCTTTTTCCTTCCTAATTTTTAAATTAATTTTATAGTTATTCTCCAGGAACAAGCAGGAAGTCAGTCCTCACTTATGGGTGACGTCGGCACCAACGGAGCCCATGCGGAGCAATTCCCCAGCTTTCAAAGAAAGCCTATGGGATTGCTACCACACATGTGTGGTCCTCTTCCCAGCCAAGGGTGCCATCTTGCTCAGTCTCCCTTTTTCCGCGGAGCCCTTTGGACGCACGTCCTTGTCCCTCAGAAAACATTTTAGTTTCCTTGCCTTAACAGGCTCTTTTCTTTTTTCCGGTTGCACTGGTCCTCTACCCGTCCTCCCTTTGCTCTCTTTTGGAGCTTACGGGGATACCTTTTATAAATTTTTTTTCTTCCCAGGCTTCGCACCTTTTTTTTTTTTTCTCAACCGCTGGCCGCGTGGGTCTTTGACCTCGCAGGGACTGTTTTTGCCCCCATGGCCACCGGGTTTAAAAAAATGCGATAGATGCTCTAGGAACATGTCGCTTACGGACACTCATGACTGTTGTCTACAGTGTCTGGGAGCCGACCATGACTCAGAGCTCTGTTCGCTCTGTAAGAAAATATCCTCTAAGGCCCTGCTCAGCCATAAGCAGAAGTCCGAAGACATTTTTTGAAAGGCTGCCTCGGAGTCCCCGGTGGCACCCTCTGTTGTCTCCCCTCTGGTGGGATCCTCCCCCTGCGGCACCGTTTTCCAGGTGGCATTCTGACCAGGGGTCCCCTGAGGTGGAAGAGTGCAAAAAGAAGAAGGCCTCGAAGTCGCCATCTGGGGTCCCCGAAAAGCGCGATCGCTCCCATACCCGGTCACTTAGCCCCCTTCGGCATTCCCGAGAGTCGGACAAGGAGCGGCCCCGCAAGGTACCTCGCAGAGAAATGGAGGCTTCCAGCGAAAGCGCCCATTCTCCTGAGAGCCGTCCCGGTGAGGAACCCCTCTCCTCCTCGACGCCCGATCCGGCGAGACTGGTATCGGCGGCCCAGGGTCCCACGCCGCATGGGAATCCCATATGCTGGCACTGGAACGCAGTATTTCTGCGTTCATTGTTTCCCAGCAGGCGCTCACGGCCAGCTTCGCTGACTTGAGCCTGGAGACCGCGGGTCCCTCATGTGGGACACCCAAATCCGTCCAGAAAACCCCTGAGAACCACTGGCCTCGCGAGGATCCTCGACATCGGTCTCACTCGCTCTCCTGTTCTTTGAGGGCGAGATCGTCCAGGGCCTCCGGCTCCAGGCTGCCGGCCATCGGACAGGGCGAACCGCCAGGCTTGGATCCCTCTACTGACTTCTCGGACTGGGAATCCGATGGGGACACGTCCCCGGAGAGACGCACCCACCGGGATCTTCCGTCAGACCCCTCGCCACCTGGTCTCCAGTGGCGTTCACCGCCCGAGGATGACACCTTTTTGGTGCTTTTTCGGGACATGGCTCGGGCCCTCAACCTAGTTACCCAGTCCAAGGAAGACCCTCGTGCTGAAGAACTCAATATTCTTCAGTACAAGGCCCCACCCAGGGAATCCCTCACCATACCGGTGCCACCAATCCTCTCCCAGCTATTGCTCCTCATGTGGGAGGCCCCAACCTTGGTTCCCATTGTGAGCAAGCGCCTTGACACAGTGTACAAGGTGCAGCGAGGGCCAGGCTTCCGGAAGACCCAACTTCCACACACCTCGATGGTGGTGGAATCGGCCATGAGGAAGCAGAACAGCCCGAAGTCCCACTCATCGGTCCCGCCGGGCTGAGAATCGAGAGCCCTTGATGCCCTGGGCCGCAAGGCCTATCAAGGTTCAATGCTCTCTTGTTGCATCCAGGCATACCAATTATATATCGGTATGTTCCTCTGCAACTTGGCAAAAGAACATGGAGGTTTCTCCGCGGGCCTCGAGGGCAAGCCCCCTCGATAGGTTCCACATCCTGTTGAAATCTGTGGCTGATTGCTCCAAGTATATCTCCCAAGCCTCTTATGATGGCTTTGAGACATCGGCTCGGGTGGTGGCCATGGGCATCGGAGCCCGCCACCAAGCTTGGCTCCAGTCTTCGTATTTGGAGCAGTGGGTGGAGGAGAAGCTCCTGGACGTGCCCTGCCTTGGCAAACAACTTTTTGGTAAGCTGATGGAGGAGAAGACTGCGGAGATTGAGACGGAGTATGTTACTGGAACCCGTCTCTCACGCAAGACCTCTATGCAGCCTCGGAAGAAGCAGCCTGCCAAGAAGCCCTTCTTCCCCAGGAAAGGCCTCCAGTACCGCAGCTACCCGCCGTACCTGGCTACTGCCGCGCCGACCACTCCTGTGCAGGGGAAGCCCGGCCAAAGTCATCGTAAACCAAAGGACCCAAAGGCCCAGACGCCAGCTCCCCCACAACCCCCTCAGGGGTTTTGACGCCAGCGGCATAGTCCCTCGCCCTCCTGCGACACAGCAGCCAGTGGGGGGGCATCTGTCCTCTTTCGCCCCATCGTGGGCGCTTATCACCTCTGACACCTGGGTCATCCGGGAAGGCTATCGCCTCCGCTTTGACAGGCTTCCATCCCCTTTCTCCCTGGCGGAGCATCCTCAACTCCCCCCACACCAGCTTTTGCTGTAGCAGGAATTACACTCCCTCCTTGCCCAACGGGCAGTTGAGAAGGTCCCTCCTCACCTTTGAGGTCAGGGCTTTTATTCCCTGTACGTACTTGTCCTGAAAAAAATGGGGAATCAGCGGCCCATCCTCGACCTTCGCAGGCTAAACAAGTTCCTGGTGTGGGAGAAATTCAAGATGTTATCTCTTGGCATGCTGCTGCCCTTGGATCTAAACGTCGCCTACGCCCATATCTTGATCCACCCCCAATACAGGCAGTACCTGCGTTTCAGGGTGCAGGGAAAGCATTTCCAGTTTAAAGTGCTCCCCTTCGGCCTTGCATCCGCTCCTCGGGTCTTCACAAAGTGCCTCGTTGTGGCTGCCACTCACCTTCGGCACTGGGGCGTGTCGGTGTTTCCCTACCTCGACAACTGGCTCCTCCTTCGAGGAGGCCCGGCGAGCGATGACACACACTGTCCTCCTCTTGACGAACTTGGGGTTCTTGGTCAACTACCCAGAGTCTCACCTCGAGCCAGCACAGGCTCTCGGGTTCATCAGGGCGCGCCTTGATACTCGGCAGGCCATGGCCTTCTTGCCGGTGGATTGCTCCACCCGCCTCCGAGCTCTGGTGGCTTTTGGTCCATGCTATGTCTCTTGGGCCACATGGCCTTGACCATGCATGTGGTTCCTCACTCCCGCCTGCACATGCGGACGGCCCAGTGGTGTCTCAGTTCCCGATGGAGTCAATCCCTCGGACACCTCAGAGACTCTGTCAGGGTTATTTCTGACCTTCGTTTGTCCCTGAACTGGTGGCAAAACCTCCACAACCTCCTGCGGGGATTGCCCTTCCAGGCCCCACAGCATGATGTGGTACTGACCACGGATGCTTCCCTGTTAGGGTGGGGAGCCCATTGCGGGCCTCTCTGCACGCAAGGGCAGTGGTCGCCTGTGGAGGCTCAGCAGCAGATAAACCTGCTCAAGCTCTGGGCCATCCGGTGGGCCCTGAGGGCCTTCGAGAATGTCCTCAACAGGAAGTCGGTTCTGGTGCAGACCGACAACCGGGTAGCGATGTTCTACATCAACAAAGAGGGGGGTACGGGGTCGCACTCCCTCTGCAGGGAAACAGTCCTCATCAGCTCTTTTGCCGCCCGGCAGAGGATGTCCCTCAAGGTGACGTACCTCCCAGGTCAGGAGAATGGCCTGGCGGACAGGCTCAGCAGAATCCTTCACCCCCACGAGTGGCATCTGGATCCCAAAGTGGCAGGATGGCTGTTCTTACGCTGGGGCACTTCAGCAATAGACCTCTTCGCTAGCCCCTAGAACACACAACTCCATCGCTTCTGCAGCCCAGTGCTGCACCCGGGCATGGAGGGCCCCGATGCATTTCTCCTGGACTGGTTCTCCAGTCTCTTCTATGCATTCCCTCCTTTCCCCCTCATTACGAGGACTCTGTTCAAGGCTCAACGGGACAGCGCATCACTGATTCTTGTGGCCCTCCTCGTGGCTTCGGCAGCCTTGGTTTCCGCTCCTCCAGCTGTCGTCAGAGCCTCCGATTCCCCTCAGCTCTGCCAGGGACTTGCTGACACAGGAGGGGGGTCGGATACTGCACCCGAACCTGTCCTCCCTATCCCTCATGGCCTGGCAGCTGAACGTATTTCTTTAGCCTCTCCGGCACTTTCGGAGGAGGTTGAGGAAATCCTCCTTGCCTTGGGGAAGGACTCCACTAGGTGGGCTTAACGCCTTTAAGTGGAAACGCTTCTCCGTCTGGTGCTCGGAGCTCCAGATCGACCCCTTCTCATGCACGGTTCGGTGGGTTCTCCAGTACCTTCTCCACCTCTCGAGGGAAGGGCTGAAGTCGAACTCTGTTAGGGTTCATTTGAGCGCCATATCAGCTAATCATCTCCCTGTCGAGGGAAAGCCTCTCTCAGGGCAACCACTAGTCTCCCGCTTTATGTGTGGCCTTCTGTTATCCAAACCACCCATCCGTCCCCCTCCGGTGGAGAGGGACTTGAACGTGGTGCTCACGCAGCTCACTCGTTCACCCTTCGAGCCGATGGCAACGTGCTCGCTACGGCATTTGTCCTGGAAGGTGGCATTCCTGATGGCGCTGACCTCGGCTCGCCAAGTCAGTGAGCTTCAGGCGCTCATGGCTCGCGCCCCTTACACCAGGTTTTATCGGAGCAGGGTGGTCCTCCGGACGCATCCTAAGTTCTTACCCAAGGTCATGTCGGCCTTTCATCTCAGGCAAGAGATAGTGCTCCCAACCTTCTTCCCGAGGCCCCATGACGATCAAACGTCGGCGGCTCTCCACACCCTCGACTGCATGCCTTCTACTTGCAGCGTACTCACTCATTGTAAGTCTGACCAGCTCTACATGACCTACAATCCCAATAGGCAGGGGCAAGCAGTCACCAAGCGCACCCTCTCGGTTTGGGTGGCGGACTGCATCGCGTTTGCCCATGCCAAGGTGGGCGTCCCTCTGGATCGTCAAGTCACTGCACATGGGGTCCGAGCCAAAGCGGCCTCGGTGGCCTTGCTGCGCTCTGTGCCCATGATGGTCATCTGCCGGGTGGCAACCTGGTCTTCTACGAATACCTTCGCTGCCCACTGCTGCTTAGAGAGGGGAGTCCCTCCGGGACAGCGCCTTCGGCCAGGCTGTACTCCATAATCTGTTTGAGGTATAAGCAACTCCTGCCCTCTGACCCTTCTTCACGGCTACTGAAGGCTTCGACCTGAGGGCTCGGGCTCCTTCGGGCTTCAGCTTCTGCTTACAGCCTCAAGGAGGCGTATTTTTTTTCTTTTGGTTACAGGGTTGGTAGCCTGTAGCTAGGGAGTCCTATCAGTGAGGACTGACTTCCTGCTTGTTCCTGGCAAAAGCGTAGTTACTCACCTGTAACAGGTGTTCTCCAGGGACAGCAGGGATCAGTCCTCACTACCCTCCCGCTTTCCCTGATGAGTTGCTGAATTTTTGTCTTTCCCTTGCCGTTTGTTGGTAGGGCTGGAGCTAAGGGACCTGACTGAGCAAGATGGCACCTTTGGACGGGAAGAGGACCATTCTTGCGTGGTAGCAATCCCAAAGGCTTTCTTTGAAAGCTGGGGAATTGCTCCACGCGGGCTTCGTCGGTGCCTACGTCACCCGTAAGTGAGGACTGATTCCTGCTGTCCCTGGAGAACACCTGTTACAGGTGAGTAACTACGCTTTTTGTAAACTCCCTTGTTTCATTTAGGTGGATATCAAATTTTTAATAAATTAAACTAAATGGAAGAGAAAAGAGGCCTTTGAAGCGGAGAGTGAGAAGAATACATCTTAAAAATCTTTGAAGGAGGAGTAAGTAAGAGAAATGGAGAAAATAAATTCACAAGATGGATAGAGGGTAGAAATGACAGATTGGACAAAGGTATGCACAGAGGATTGCAAGTGTTTGGGAGTATGAAAGAAATTTGGTTAAGGATGGTGTGCCACATGTGCACCCTTTCCTCATTCATGATATGATGGGGGAAAGTTAACAAGGCTTGGAGAAAGGGTGATGGTTCTGGAAAAATAAATGAAGATAATGCAAACTGATTGTAGAAAGCATAGAGGGAAAGATTGTGGAAGGAGAACTGTAGACAGAAAGAATGAAGAGAGGTTGTGGTGGAGGAGAAGAATGAAAGAAGGCTGGGAAAGATGAAGGGGAGAAAATAATGGAAGAAGAGATGGCAAGTAAAGGGCAAAAGGAAAAATGTTCAGGGGAGAAAAGAAAGAGAAAAGGCTACCAGACAAAAAAAAAAAATCAGAACTAAAATGGAGAGGAGAAAAGGGCCCAGTCTAGGAGTGGAGGTGTAACCGAATGGTTAGAGCACTGGCGTGGTAGCCAAGAAACCAGGGTTCGATTCCTATTCTCCAGGACCAAGCAGGAAGTCAGTCCTCACATATGGGTGACATCGACGTCGATGGAGCCCTTACGGAGCATTTCCCCAGCTTTCTATGAAAGCCTTTGGGAATGCAGGCACGCATGCGCGGTCCCCTTCCCGCCTAAAGGTGCCATCTTGCTCAGTCTCTCTTTTTCCGTGAAGCCCGTCGGACGTGTGTCCTTGTCCTCTCGGAAAATAGTTGGATTTTTTTGCGATTCCTTCGCTATTTTTTCTCCGGTTTGACGCCGGTTCCCCTCCCGCCGGGTTCGGTACACCGGTATCGAGCCCGATCTTATTTTTTCGGGTTTTGCCCTTCGTGGCTGGCGTTCGCGACCTTTTTTTCTTTTTCCCTGGAAGGCCGGTCCTTTGACCTCGCGGGGACTCTTTTTTCCCCGATGGCTTCCAGTGGTTTCAAGAAGTGTGATCGGTTTGAGAAACTAATGTCTCTCACCAACACACACGACTGCTGCCTTCGGTGCCTGGGTCCTGATCACGATCCTAAGATCTGTGGACCATGTGGAAAGATGTCCACCAAGGCGCTTTGAAGTTGTCAGCACCAAAAGGAAAGGCTTTTCTCCAACTCGGCCTCCGGCCGGGCCCACACCTCGTCTGAGGCCTCGACATCTCGGGAATCTGATCTCGAGCACCGTCGGGACTCCTCAGACAGGGGGTCCCCCGACCGGGAACGAAAGAGGAAGAAGCGGCTCGCGAGGGCGTCGTCGGAGGTCCCTGGCTCCTCGAGAGCTAGGTCTCAGACCCCTGACCGCCGCCCCGGGCCCGTGGAATAGGAGAAGCCTCCAAAAGTACCTCGTGTGGAGCCGGAGTCTGCTGGACACGTAAGTCCTGTAGTCCTCGTGGACTCACCTCCCAGAGAGCCGACGTTGGGCTCGGTGCTGCCGGGGCCCGAGTCGGTGGCAGCTGAGTCTCCTGAGCTGGGTCTCAGGCTGACAGCCTTGGAGTGCAGATTGTCTACCTTCATGGAACAGAAGCGGGCGCTGATGGCCAGCCTGCCTGGCGCATCTGCCCCGACCACCGGGATATCGACATCGAAGTCGACCCCGGAGATCGAGCCGATACTCAAGGCCATGAAAGCTCGAGGTCGACCTCGGTCGTGGTCTCCCTCGACCTCCCGCTCGGGACCGAGGGCATCGACACCGGTGCCTTCGGCATCGGGGCGGGTGCTCACAGACCCGGCGCGGTCGGAGCCCGATTCCTCATCTGACGAGTCCGCCTGGGAGACGGAGGAAGAGGAGTCCCCGACACCTTCCGGACTCTGTGCATCCCGTTGGACTCACCGCAGTCTGAGCCCTGGAGTAGATTCCCTCCGGAGGATACCCGGTTCTCGGAGTTAGTCCGGGATATGGCCACTGCGTTGGCTATCCCTGCGACCCCGAGGAGGAGCATCGAGCCGAGGAGCCTCGAGGCCCTACAGTATGACTCTCCTCCGAAGGAGGCCTTTACTGTTCCGGTTCCTCCGATGCTGGAACGGCTCCTCTTCCGGATGTGGGAGGCACCGGCCTCGGCGCCGGTTCTAAGCAAGCGGGTCGATTCCATTTATCGACTCCGAAAGAGCCCTGGATTTCAGAGGGCGCAGCTTACCACACCATTCCATGGTGGTGGAATAGACCATGCATCGCCTGAAAATTCAGAAGATGCACTCCGCGGTGCCCCCTGGCAGGGAGGTCCGGAACCTGGATGGTTTTGGTAGAAAGTGCTTCCAGGGCTCGATGCTTGCTTGCCGTGTCCAGTCTTACCAGCTGTACATGGGCATGTACTTGCGGGACCTGGCCAAGGAGCTGGCCGTGTTCTCTGCTGGTTTCTCCGGGGAACCCTTGCAGAGGTTCAAGTCCTTGTCCTCGGGGATACGGGAATGCTCCAAGTTTATGTCCCGCGCTGCCTACAATGGCTTCGAGGCTTCGGCCCGTGTTGCGGCCACCGGCATCGCGGCCCGACGCCAGGCATGGCTGCAGTCATCGGACCTCAAGCCATGGGTTCAGGACAAGTTGGTCGATGTCCCTTGCCAAGGTGAGAACCTTTTTGGCAAGCCCATAACCGAGAAGGCCGCACAACTCGAAACCGAGCACCTCACAAGGACAAGGCTGTCTAGAAAGACTTCTGCCCCTTCTCACAAGAAGAAGAAGGGCTCGGGTAAAAAGCCCTTTTACCCGAGGAAGGGCACTGCCTACAAACAATACCTACAGTACCAGGCCTCCCAGGCTCCACCACAGGGTCAGCAGGCCAAGGGGCAGGATAATGGGCCCCGTAGGCAGAGGACCCCCAAGCCTCCGGCCCCTGCTCCCACTCAGCAGGGTGTGGGGGTTTTTGACTCCTTAGGCATAGCCTCTCCGTCCCTGCTCTCCCAACCCTGCACAGGAGGTCGACTTACCCTGTTTGCCCACAGGTGGCCACTCATCACTGAAGACAGTTGGGTGCTAAGCATCGTCCACAAGGGCTATATGCTACACTTCCAACAGCTGCCTCCTCCATACTTTCCAGGGGAGCCTCCAAGGCCTCCCCTGCACACAGATCTTCTCCTTCAGGAGCTCCAAGGTCTATTGCGAGACAAGGCAGTGGAGCCTGTGCCTCCCCACCTCCAAGGTCAAGGGTTCTACTCCAGTTACTTTCTCGTACCCAAAAGAACCGGTGGCCTCCGGCCTATTCTTGACCTCAGAAAGCTCAGCAAGTTCCTAGAGAGAGAAATTCAAGATGCTTACTCTTGGAACACTGCTGCCCTACCTCCAGCAGGGAGATTGGCTATGCTCCTTAGATTTAAAGGATGCGTACACTCACATCCTCATTCATCCAGACCACAGAAAGTACCTCAGGTTCATTGTGGGGGGAAACCACTATCAGTACAGAGTACTGCCTTTTGGCCTCACCTCCGCTCCCAGGGTCTTTACCAAATACCTGGCGGTGGTGGCGGCCTACCTGAGAAATCAGGGTATCTGTCTTCCCCTATCTGGACGACTGACTCATCAGGTGTCAGACGTGCCAGGAGGCCAAACAAACCACCCTCCGAACTATTGCTCTTCTTCAAAACCTGGGTTTTGTCAAACTTCGCAAAGTCCACTTTGCTCCCCTCCCAGAACTTGGAGTTCTTAGGGGCAAGGCTGGACTCTCTGCTGGCAAAGGTGTTCTTGCCAGAAGACAGAGCCCAAAGACTGAAACTTGGCAAACCAGTTTCTCAGCAGGTCATTGGTCTCCGCCAGACTCTGCCTGAGGCTTCTTGGCCACATGGCTTCGACAATACATGTAACCCCCAATGCCCGGCTCCATATGAGGCCTGCACAGTGGTGCCTCTGAACTCAGTGGACACAGGCCACAGGCAGCCTTAGAGACAGAGTAAGGGTGTCCAGACAATTCCTGAACTCCCTCCGCTGGTGGCTGCACCCACCCAATCTATTGCAAGGGGTGCCTTTTCAGATTCCTGGGTTCACAGTGGTGTTGACCACGGATGCCTCCCTGCAAGGCTTGGGGGGCTCATTGTCTGGGCAAGTGCATCCAGGGCCTGTGGTCTCCCTGGGAGGCCACACAGCAGATCAATCTACTGGAACTCAGAGCTATTCGTTTAGCCCTCAAAACTTTCTCTCAAACACTGGCTCATCAGTCCTAGTTCAAACAGACAACCAAGTAGCCATGTTTTATGTGAACAAGCAGGGCGGAACTGGGTCCAGGCTCCTTTGTCAGGAGGCACAGGACCTTTGCTTGTTTGCTCTCAGGCACAACATGCTCCTCAAGGCAGTGTATCTACCTGGCTAGGACAACTACCTGGCAGACAGGCTGAGCAGGATTCTGCAGCCCCACGAATGGCAGCTCCATCCCTTAGTGTTTCAGAAGATTTTCCTGAAATGGGGACTTCAACCATAAATCTGTTTGCTAGTCCATCGAACAAACAGCTGACAAGGTTCTGCTCCAGGCAACCGCATCCTCTGCGGCTGGCAGCAGATGCTTTTCTGATTTCCTGGTCCCAGGGCCTCCTGTATGCGTTTCCTCCCACGCCCCTGGTGGCCCGAACCCTGTTCAAAATTCTTCAGGACAAGGCCTTGGTCCTGCTGGTAGCTCCCAGATGGCCGAGACAGCCTTGGTTTCCGCTTCTGCTTCAGCTGGCAGTGGATCCCCCACTGCCTCTGGGGTTGCAACCCGACCTTCTCTCTCAGGATCAGGGTTCCCTTCTGCACCCAAATCTCAGAGCTCTCAATTTGATGGCATGGAGGCTGCAAGGGTAGTTTTGGCTCCCTGGGGCCTACCTCAGGAAGTTGAGGAGGTTGTCCTAGCCTCTAGGAAGCAGTCCACTAGAAAAACCTATGCCCTGAAATGGAAAAGGTTTTCTGTGTGGTGTCAGCTACGTACAGAGGATCCTTTCTCCTGTGCTGTACCAGTAGTGCTTCAGTACCTCCTGCACTTATCCAATCAGGGACTTAAGTCCAATTCTGTTCGGGTCCACCTCTCAGCTCTAGCAGCTCACCACTCACTGGTGGAGGGACATTCTCTGTCGTTTCGCCCTTTGGTGTCCAGATTTCTTAGAGGCTTGCTCTTGCTGAAGCCTCCAATCCGTCCTCCAGCTCCTGAGTGGCAATTGAATGTGGTCTTGCAGCAACTGACTCGCCCACCTTTTGAGCCAATGGCTACTTGTCCTCTCCGCTTCCTTTCTTGGAAGACACTCTTCTTGGTAGCCTTAACCTCGGCCAGGCGGGTGAGTGAGCTTCAGGCCCTAGTCTGTGACAGGCCTTACACCCGCTTCTATAGGAACAGGGTAGTCCTTAGGACTCATCCAAAGTTCCTCCCAAAGGTTGTCTCCTCTTTCCACCTCAACCAGGAGGTGGTTCTTCCGACCTTCTTCCCTAGGCCTCATGCAAGCCAGGCTGAAGCAGTTCTGCATACCCTGGACTGTAGGAGGGCCTTATCCTTCTACCTTGACCGTACGCAGGGGCATAGAAGGGCTACTCAGCTCTTCATATCTTTTGACCCTAATAATTTGGGCTTAGCTGTGTCCAAGCGTACCTTGTCCATCTGGGTGGCTGACTGTATCACCTGGGCTTACAGGGTGGCTGACCTTCCTTTGCAGGGTAGGGTCACGGCCCATCGTGTCAGGGCAATGGCTGCCTCAGTAGCTCACCTCCGCTCTGTACCGTTGGTAGACATCTGCAGGGCTGCAACTTGGTCCTCAAGCCAGACCTTTGCAGCCCATTACTGTCTGGAGAGGGAGTCCCGTAGGGCCAGTGCTTTTGGCCAGGCAGTACTCCGCAATCTCTTTGAGGTTTAGGCAACTCCTGCCCTCCGTTGGACTACCGGTGGAGGTCCTTTCAGTGAAAAGCCTTTCTTTGATGCTGGGACTAGAGGGAGTTCTCTTGTTCAGCCTGGGTTCCTGGTAGCCCAGAGCTAGGGAGTCACCCATATGTGAGGACTGACTTCCTGCTTGGTCCTGGAGAAAGAGTAGTTACTCACCGGTAACAGGTGTTCTCCAGGAGCAGCAGGAATCAGTCCTCACAACCCTCCCTCCTCCCCTGGGAGTTGCAGTTGTACATAGTTTATTTTTACATTTTTGTGTGCTGTTTTTAGCTATGTCATTTGACTGAGCAAGATGGCACCTTTAGGCGGGAAGGGGACCACGCATGCGTGCCTGCATTTCCAAAGGCTTTCATAGAAAGCTGGGGAAATGCTCCGCAAGGGCTCCATCGACGTCGATGTCACCCATATGTGAGGACTGATTCCTGCTGCTCCTGGAGAACACCTGTTACAGGTGAGTAACTACTGTTTAGCACTCCTTGTGCTCTTGGGCGAGTCACTAACACCCCCCCCCCCCCATTGTCTCAGAAGAAAGATCTGGCAATCTACTTCCGGTTACGCTGTCAAGAAAACCCAAGAGCTGCTGGGTCACCAGGAGTTAGGACTGGCTTGAAGGTGCACATTGCATTTTTTTTTTTTTTTGCTAGAAATGTTAGGGAACTGCTATACAGTTATGCTCTGTAAACGTTTTGTTGTACAGTATTATCTGGTCGCAAGTCCATCTTATGGTTTTAAATTAACATGGTTTCAAATGAATATGGTTTACCATCTGGTATGAGAACAAATCTCTGAATCTTTTGCTCTAGACAAAAACTGCTTGAATACTTTTATATATCTCATTGCCTAATTTCAAAACCAATTTTCACCTTGCAGCAAGGAATGACTGTTTCTCTGCAGTCGTCAATTTCCAGGATTATATGGGCTTTGCTTTAGTTGAAACCTCCCCCAAGGTTTCTATGAAGTTACGAAACATCAGCCTGGTTCTAAACAAGCTGACTAAAGCCCTTTTTGAGCTTCTAGACATGCAGTATTAAGTATATGAAAATATTTTTGGTGGCTTACTTCAGCACGCAATACCATTCAGCTCCGGACCTTAATGATTTAGCCACCTTACACTAAATTTTCTGATGGTTGTACTTCACACCCATTTCAAGTTCCTGCTGAAGATAATGGACGTCTACCTTAGTCACCCTTCCAACATGTTTTTTTAAACCATATGCACATACTGTAAAGGAGAAGCTAGACTTCACTCACAGAGTAAAGTGCAAGAGAGATGCTGCCTTATAAAATGGAGCACACAAAAATCCATATTAAGGCCACCAAATTTTTTTGCTTTTGATTCTGAGGCCAGATCTTAGAGTGGCTGAAACTCCTATAATTTGCTAGCAGATTGCATTTCTGGCTGTTATTTCCTAACCTGAGGGCATACCAAGCTCCACACTTTAGGGTCTTTGTGATATCAGTTGCTCTTCTAAAGTCTGCCACCTTGGAGGAGATTAGCAAAGCTGCAAAGTGGAGTTCAGTTCGCACATTCACTAGTCTTTACTGTATTGACAGTCTCCAGTGAGGATGCCAAATATGGATTGTTCAATGTTCAAGGCAAGTTGATTTCTTCAAAGAATCTAGCTAGTACTGGTGTAAAAGTTCTTAAGTATAGCGTTTTATTTAAATTTGCAAGACTTTCATTTTTATTCTCTCCCACCAAATTGAAGTTGGAAAGAATTAGCCAAAGTATTGAATTTCTGTCTCTGTTGGTGGGCAAAATAACCCTCTTAAAATGTAAATGTATGAGTTAAAGCTTTGTAATGGGGGGAAAACAGTAAAAAGACGCATTGAGTTTGAAAATGGGCCATACTGGATCAGATTTCAGAGAAATAACCCCCCCCCCCTCCACCTCAAAAAATGGACCAGTGCATGTCTGTGGGAAAAGTTGTTCCAGGTTCTACAACATAGGAACTTACAAAAAGTGAAGCTGTCTTTGACACACAGCAAGTACTGTGTGAGCCAGAACACAAATTTAAGGTTAAAGTTGTATTGCACATGCCATGGCTTTGGAATGAAGTTCATTATTGTCATGTTACACACAAAACTAATCCATTTGGAGGCATAATCCCCGAGTGAAACATAGCAGTTGGGAAATTGCTTTTTCAGTCAGCCTCTCCTCTGTTTCTACTCTCCCCACCCCCTCACAACTGTCCCCACACACCAGAAGCTAGAAGGATGACTAATGTAGCTGGACAGTTTTATTCCTTCCAGCCTAACTGAAGTTGGCAAGAATTTTATATAAAAGGGATCGAGAATATCTGACGGGGGCAAAATAACTCTGAAAATGGAATGGAATGTGATAAAGCTTTGCATGTAGGGATAAACTGGTAAAGGGAAAAAACCACATTGGGCCTGATTCTGTCCCGCACGTACATCTTTGTATGTCTGGGCTGAGCTGGATGCACAAAGGAGATTGCGATTCTGATCCCGCAGGGCACGTCTAGCCCCGTGGGATCAGAATTGCGAATAGGCATGTTATGTGCAAGCCAGGACTGCGATTCAATCCTGGCCTGCATGTACATACCTGCCTGACTAACTCAGGGTTTTTAAATGGAGCCATGGCATCATGGTGCCGTGGCTCCATTTAAAAGCCGCGATGCCGACCACCGCAAATAGAGTTAATTCCTTGCAACTCGACACCTGATCCGGCCTCTTAAGGCCAGGGTCGGGCTGCAGGGAATTAACTCTAGCCCCCCCGCCCCATCCACGCCCTGGAGCTGAACAAAAGAAACGTCATAAGAACATAACATAATAGGGGGTGGAATAACTTCCCTGGACATTTTGTTCGCCCTGGATGTACAGGACCGACATTAGAATCATCCCTGAATGTCCAGGGCCGGCGACTGCCCACTCTCTGCTCCTTTGCCACCCCTTCACCTTCCCTGCCCCTGTCTTACTTCCCCACACAACCGGCGGGGAAGTTAAACAGGAAGGGAAAGCTGGTTGGGACGTCCATCCCCACTATTCGTGCCTCAGAATAACCCCCATTGAGTTTGAAAATGGCCAAAATTGGACTGACATTCCAGAGAAATAAGCTGCCCCGAAAATTAACCCAGCATACTTCTGTGGAAGGAGGAGTTTGAGCTTCGGTAGCATACAACCTTACATTCTTCATGGACAAATGGAGAAAAAGTGTTCACATATGGGTGACTACATCTGTCACAGCCCCGCACAGGAGCATTCCCAGAGGTTTTAGAAAACTCTACCACCTCTGAGCATGCCTTTCTGCCTGCTGCTATGGTGAACATAAGATATGCCATATTGGATCAGACCAAGGTCCATCAAGCCCAGTATCATGTTTCCAGTAGTGGCCAATCTTGGTCACAAGTAACTAGCAGTTTCCCCAAAAGACACAGATTCCACAGTGCTTGTATTGGGACAAGCAGTAATGTTCTGGGTCCACTTTAATAATGGTTTATGGACCTTTCCTCCAGGAACTTGTCCAAACCTTTTTTAAACCCGGCTACACTAACAGCTTTTACTACATCCTCCGGTAGCAAATTCCATAGTTTGATTACATGTTGAGTTAAAAAATATTGTCTCTTATTAGTCTTAAATAGGGTTACCCTATAGCTTCAGCACCACACTCTTGTCATCAAATCCATTCTCAAAAGATCTGGAAGTTCCAAGATGTACTCCTCTGTGCCTTCGGGGAGGGAGTCTCGGACACTGGATTTTTTTTGCAAGGAAAATTTGAGTGCCATGCTTGCTTCCTACATGGCCTCTTACCAACTCTATATAAGCATGTTTTTAAAGGACATCATGTGCAACCTAGATAAATCTGCATTTCTTCCTCGAGAAATTTGAGCACTATTGTTCCCTGGTGAGTCATGGCAAAGACCGCTCGAAATACATAGTCCAAATGGCCTATGATATTTTCAATATGGTATCCAGAATTACTATAAGGATTGGTGTCTGGAGACTCTCCTGGCTCCAGGTTTCAGACCTTCAAACATCAGTGCAGGGCAAGCTTGCTAACATGGGGAAAATCTCTTCTGAGATAAAGTGAAAGAAACTGCAAGATTCATAGAGAAGCAATCTATTATGCTCCAAAACCTCTCCAAGTGCATGTCTGAGCCAGCCTCTTACCACCGAAGATATCAGAGTGGCAGCCAGAGAAAAATCTTTTACTTTCAAAGGCATAGATTTATTTCCCTGGCTTCTGCTACTCCCAATCCAAACAGACGACTCCTGCTCATCCTAAGCAAGAGAAGTCTCAGAAGGCCCAGCCCGCTCCCCAGTCAATACAAGGGGTAGGGTTTTGATTGGTTCCTGCTCACGGGATGGAGTTGAGAGCCCCTTATTTGCCTGACCAGCAAAATACACTGGCAGACAGCTGAGCCAGGTCCTTCAACCTCATGAGTGGACCCTGAACCAGGGAGCTAGTCCTCTGCATCTTTTGAGAGTGGGGCACCCCCATGATAAATCTCTTTGCCACTTCTCAAAATGCCCAGGTGTCTCAGTTCTGTAGAGTTGGGATCACACAGCAAACTAGCCTTGGATACTTTCCTCCTCAGTTGGAAGGGAGGGTTTTCTGTACACGTATCCTCCAATATCTCTCATTGTGAAGACCCTCCTGAAACTCAAAACAGACAAAGGCATGATGATTTTCTTCGCTCCTTGTTGGCTCTCCTAGCCATGGTTCCCTCTACTTCTTTGAATTCTCCGTTCGGGAGCCAATATGTCTGGGGCAAGTACCAAATCTGATGTTCCTGATCGTCCCTCCAGGCTAGTCCCGGAATCTCTGGGTTGTCAACCTCTACCAGCAGCTTTGGAGACTGAAGAACTTCAGATCTGTGACGTCACCAGTATATAAGGGCTGGCTCCGCCTCCTCCATCAGTTTTTCAGTCTCCAAAGCAGCTTGTGAGGTGTGAGCCCAATGGTTCCAGGGCTCACTTGAGGAACATTTGTATGCAGACGAGGGAGCAAATAGCATATTTCTTGTTTTTTCTTTGGGTTAGAGTAGCTTAATTGGTTGGGTTCAAAGGGTGCACAGGATTTGCCTTGAGATCCTTTGTGTTTTCTTTCCTTTCTTTTCTTCCATCCCCCCCCCCTTTGCTTTTTTTCTCCCTCCCCCTCCGTTTATTTCGGGGAGTTAGCTGGGGGTTGGGAGTATCCTGCCCTGCCTGACTACCGTACCGTTTGGCCAAGAATGGCTCCGGTGTCTTTCATAGCGCAGTGAGGCAGAAGGCTTGCCTGCCAGCGCTACCGGCGACATCCTGCACAGGTGCGTGGTTCCCTATTGCTGTCCGGTTACTTTCTAGCTTCGGACAGAGTCTGTGCAGTGCCGGCGTGCCCGAGGCAGCAGGTAAGGAGAGCATCTAACTTTTTTTTTTTGTGAAGGGCAGCACGCGACAGTGTACAGCCTGTGTTGGGCGGGAGTCGCCTTTTCGGCGGTCCTAGGCCTCACCGCGTGTGTGGGAGGTGGGAAAAAGTGCCTTTTGCAACGGTCAGCGGCGGCTTGATTATTTCCCCTTAGGAGCTTCGTTTTATTTTAATTCCTTCAGGGGGCAGGTTGGGAGTCCCCCGGGAGGGCTCTGAGTAAAAAAAAAACACCACAACGTATATTTTTCAATTTACTGCATTTTTTCTTTGGTCCAGCTTGCCTATTGGGGCGGTGGTGATTATGCCGGCCAAGCATATGTGTTTGTTATGTGTGGTTAAGCGCAGTTCCCTTTCGCCTGATGGCGTTTGTAAAGGGTGCGCGCCGGAGTTGGGGTCAGCGGGCATGGATCCCATCCCGGAGCCTGCACAAACAGCTGATGTGGAGGAAAAAGCAGGGCCCTCTTCACCTTCCCTAGGGGGTCAGGAGACAAGTAGCAGCATGCCGACAGCTTCGCTGCCGGGCTTCCCGCCACAGTTGGGGACGCCAAGTCTAGCTTCCATTTTTTCTACGGATTTCCTGGACCTCCTCCAAAAGACCTTGTCCGGGGCGCAGGGAGCATCAGCGGCTGGAGCCTCTAGGGCGGATCCTGCTCAGAAGCGACCGGGGTCTCCTGGGTCGGTGGTGGGGTCTGCCAGCGGGAATAAGAGGAGGAGGCCATCGTTTGAGGTGGTGACTCCGTTCCTGGGCTCGGATGAGGCAGGGTCGGACGATGAGTATGTGCAGGGGGAGCTGGAGGATCTCGAGGAAGGGGAGATCCGGGAACACGAGGATCAAGCGCGCATGGTTCGGGTGTTTCGGCGGGAAGAGCTGCCGGCACTCATTGCGGAATCCCTCAAGGCTCTTAATATGCCGGATGCTGGACCGGGGGAGGACGCTTCCCTGGAGGATCCACTGTTGCAGGCAATTCGGAAGACGCGAAGAGCCTTTCCAGTACATAAGGTATTTAAGGAGATGATTCAAGAAGAATGGGATACGCCGGAGGCCGCGCTTAAGGGAGCGTGGATTATGTCTAGGTTGTATCCTCCTTTGGATCAGAACAGGGAGTTGTTTAGGGCTCCCCGGGTAGATGCAGCGGTGGCAGCGGTGACGAAGAAGACGACTATCCCCGTGGAGGGTGCGGCGGCACTCAAGGATGTGCAGGATCGCAAGTTGGAAACATTGCTCAAACAGATCTTTGAGGCTAATGCGCTGTCTCTGCAGGCGTCCATATGTGGGGCCTGGGTTGCCCGGGCTTGCTTGCGTTGGGCTCAGCGGGTTCAGAGCGAATCCTCGGCAGAAGGGGTCGAGGAGGCGGCACGCTTAGAATCTGGAGCAGCGTACCTCGCTGATATCCATTATGATTTGATAAGAGGACTTGCAAAGAGTATGGGTTCAGCGGTTGCGGGGAGAAGGTGCCTCTGGCTGCGGAATTGGTCCGCGGATGGCTCTTCTAAAGCCAGGTTGAGCAAGCTTCCTTTCAGGGGGAAGTTGCTTTTTGGCGAGGATTTAGAGAAGTTGATGAAGGACTTGGGAGAGTCTAAAGGCGGCAGGTTGCCGGAGGATAAGCAGAAGCAGAGCCGGTCGGCCTTCGGGTCGCGGCAACAGCCAAGGGATTTTCGTCGCTTCTCTGCGCAGAGGGGCGCTTCCTTTCAGAGAAGCAGGTTTCCGGCTAGATCCCAAGGGTTTCGGGGAGCCAACAGGGGGTTTGCGTCGGCTTCTTCGACCTTGGCCACTTCCTTCAAAAAGTCACAATGAAGTCAGGGGGGCTCAGGTGGGGTTCGTTCCCGTGGAAGGGCGGCTACGGGAGTTTTACCCTGCCTGGGCCCGCCTCACCTCCGACCAGTGGGTGTTAGAGGTAATTCGGGAGGGGTACTCGCTAGAGCTACAGCGGCCTGTGCCCGACCTTTTCATTCGGTCTCCATGTGGCACGGCAGCAAAGCACAGGGCGGTGCGCGAGACCGTGCAGAAGTTGTTGCGCCTCAAAGCCGTAGTCCCGGTACCACCCGACCAGTTAGGCTGCGGTCGATACTCCATTTATTTCGTGGTCCCCAAGAAGGAGGGTTCCTGGCGGCCCATTCTTGACTTAAAGAAGGTCAACCGCTGTTTGTGCGTGACTCATTTTCGCATGGAGACGCTCAGATCGGTCATACTAGCGGTCCGGAAGGGGGAGTTTCTGACGTCATTGGATCTCTCGGAGGCCTACCTCCACATTCCGATTCATCAAGAGCATCAGAGATTTCTCCGGTTTGCGGTGCCGATGGGTCATTTCCAATTTCAGGCGCTTCCATTTGGTCTAGCAACGGCGCCGCGGACGTTCACCAAGGTGATGGTTGTGGTGGCGGCGGCTTTGCGCCGAGAAGGTGTGTTAGTGCATCCCTATCTGGACGATTGGTTGATCAGGGCAAAGTCCCGGGACGAGTGTGTCGCGGCGACGTCCAAGGTGGTCGATTTGTTGCGCAGTCTAGGTTGGGTGATCAATACGCAAAGAGCAAATTGCTTCCGTCTCAACATCTGGAGTATTTGGGTGCTCGATTCGACACCAGCGAGGGTCGCGTGTTCTTGCCACAGCATCGAATGTTGGAACTCCGTCGGTTACTGCGTCTGTTTCTCCTTCAGAGCCGTCCGACAGCCTGGGAGTATTTGCAGCTATTGGGTACCATGGCAGCAACATTGGAAGTGGTTCCCTGGGCGAGGGCGCACATGCGTCCTCTTCAACGATCGCTGTTGCGGAGGTGGTCGCATCAGAGAGACTCTCTGTTCCGCAGATAGGTTTGTCTCCCCCAGACTCGGCAGGCTCTGAGTTGGTGGTTGCGGCCGGGGAGTCTGGAGGCAGGGATGCCCATGGAAGTCCCGACGTGGGTTACATTGACGACGGATGCCAGCCTGTTCGGCTGGGGAGCTCATTGTCAGGGTCATCTGGTTCAGGGGCAGTGGTCCGTGCTAGAGAGAGGCTGGTCGATCAACAGGCTGGAGTTGCGAGCGGTGTCCCTGGCTCTGCAGAGGCTAGGCTCGGTGCTTCGCAGGACGGCCGTGAGGGTGTTCTCCAACAACGCGACCGCGGTGGCCTATGTAAACCGGCAGGGGGGCACCAGCAGCATCGCGCTGGAGACCGAAGCGGAAAGTTTGTTCGAATGGGCCGAACAGAACCTCTTGGCTCTATCAGCGGCGCATGTCGCAGGGGTGGACAATGTCGAAGCCGATTTTCTAAGCCGGGTGAAGGTAGATCCGGGGGAGTGGGTTCTTCATCTGGAGGTGTTTGCACTTCTGGTGCAGTGCTGGGGGACACCTGTGATGGATCTGATGGCGACCTTTCAGTCCGCAAAGGCAGCTCGCTTCTTCAGCAGGCGAAAGGAACGGATGGCAGAAGGTCTGGACGCGCTCGTTCAGGAATGGCTGGAGGAGCATCTGCTGTATGTGTTTCCGCCGTGGGTGTTGATCGGAAGAGTGGTGCAGCGAATAGAGCGGCACAGGGGACGAGTGGTTCTCGTCGCTCCGGATTGGCCGAGACGCCCGTGGTACGCGGACCTCGTCCGCCTTCTGGTGGAGCGTCCGTGGCGGTTGCCCAGTCGGCCGGATCTGCTGCTGCAGGGCCCTCTTTGCATGCCCCAAGTGGATCGGTTCTCGCTTACGGCTTGGCTATTGAGCGGGCGCGGTTAGCAGCGAGGGGGTATTCGCCGGCTGTAGTGAGTACCTTGCTGAAAGCGAGGAAGCGGTCCACTTCGTTGGCGTATGTGCGAGTTTGGCGTGTGTTCGAAGCCTGGTGTGCCGAGCGGGACTTCATTCCCTTGAGGGTCTTGATACCGCAGATTTTTTCATTTTTGCAGGACAGTTTTCAGAAAGGTTTGGCAGCGGCGTCGCTCAAAGTGCAGTTAGCGGCATTGGCCTGTTATAGGGGTAAGGTCCAGGGGGCTTCGCTGGTGGTTCATCCGGATGTTAAGCGTTTTGTGCGGGTGGTGACTCTGCTTTGCTTCATCCGCCGCGTAGATTTGTGGTTCCGTCCTGGGATCTGCCTTTAGTGTTGGAGGCGTTAGGTCAGGCTCCGTTTGAGCCGCTGAAGGAAGCTTCCCTGAAGGATCTTATGCTCAAGGTGGTGTTCTTGGTGGCTGTGGCCTCCGCTCGGTGGGTTTCGGAGCTACAGGCCTTGTCTTGTAGAGAGCCTTTTCTGTCATTCTCAGATTCTAAGGTGGTATTGAGGCCAGTGCCGTCGTTTTTGCCAAAGGTGGTTTCCCTGTTTCATGTCAATCAGGTGGTGTCCTTACCAGTATTTTTCGATCAGCCTAATGGGCGCCGGGCGCAGCGCCTTCATTGTTTGGACATCCGTAGGGCATTGCACAACTATCTGAAACGGACGGCGGCCTTTCGTAGGTCAGATAGGTTGTTCGTCTTATTTGCGGGGCCTTGCAGAGGGGAGGCGGCCTCTAAGGGGTCGATTGCTCGTTGGATCAAGGAGGCGATCGCTTCGGCATACCTTTTGCGAGGCCGAGCGGTGCCTGAGGGGCTCCGTGCTCATTCCGCGAGAGCGCAGGCGGCATCGTGGGCGGAGTGTGCTTTGGTGCCTGCGGCGGATATCTGTAGGGCGGCAACGTGGTCGACACTGCATTCCTTTGTCAAGCATTACCGACTGGACGTTCAGGCCGCAAGAGATTCCTGTTTTGGAGTGGCGGTGCTTCAGGCCGGTCTGGCCGGTCCCTCCCGTTGTTGATTTGTACTGCTCTGGTACTTCCCAGAGATTCCGGGACTAGCCTGGAGGGACGATCAGGAAGGTTAAATTAGACTTACCTGCTAATTGTAGTTCCTGGAGGACATCCAGGCTAGTCCCGGACCCCACCCTTTTTTGCTCTGCCACGGCCTGAAGCGGCAGCTGAGTGACCGGTAAGTGGTTTTTGATTACTCTTCGCTGAGGCTCCTGGGGATCTGAACTGAGCGGGGAGTGGGGCGCAGAATCATAGATGTCAACATTTCGCGTTCAGGGGAGGGCATGTCACAGGGGATTTCATGGCAAGCGTTCTGTGGGATCTCCTATGCTGCTGCAGTTCTTGAGTGAGGGAGATTAATGACATTTGTACAGTTTGTTTTGGACTTGTATTTAGTTCTGGTTTACTGCATTGTTGCTCCAGTGAGTCTGCTTTGTCAATAGGTAAACTGATGGAGGAGGCGGAGCCAGCCCTTATATACTGGTGACATCACAGATCTGAAGTTCTTCAGTCTCCAAAGCTGCTGGTAGAGGTTGACAACCCAGAGATTCCGGGACTAGCCTGGATGTCCTCCAGGAACTACAATTAGCAGGTAAGTCTAATTTAACCTTACATCTCAACATCAATTCCCTAACCCTCACAGTTTTGATGAGAGGCTAACGTTGTCTGCTCTCAATCTGACAGTTGGTGTCACCAGCATCCTTTTGCTGTCCACGAGGGCCTCAATGAGAAGGTCTTACTCTTTCAAGTAGAAAAGGTTTGCTGTCTGGTGTGGGGAAAGGTCCATAGATTCTTTGGCCTGTCCACACAAACTCTGCTTTAATGCCTTCTGCATCTATCTGAGTCGGAATTTAAGCCCGACTCTGTAAGGATTCACTTCAGTGCAGTTGGAGCTTACCATCATGGGGTAGAAGGTAAGCCTATCTTTGTAGAGCCCTTAGTTGTTCACTTCATGCAGGGCTTGCTTGATTGCTTCTCAAACCTCCTTACAATCAGTGGCAATATCTTGGGACCTCAATATGATTCTTACGCAGCTGATGAAGGCTCCCTTTAAGCTACTCAATTCCTGTCCTCTGACAATTTTGACCTGGAAGATCTTATTTTTGGTGGCGGTCACTTCAGCGCAAAGAGTGAGTGAGCCTTAGGCTCTAGCAGATCATCCACCTTACACATTTTTTAAGAACAGGATGGTGTTTCACACTCATCCTAAGTTCCTTCTGAAAGTGGTGTCAGACTTCCATCTTAACCAATCTATTGTCCCAGCACTTTTCCCAAAACCTTATTCTTTCAGAGGAAGCTGCACTGCACATGTTGGATTGTAAAAGTGCCTTAGCTTTCTACTTGGAGCGGATGAAAGCTTTTTGTTTCTTTTGACCCCAGTAAGCTAGAGTCTGCTGTCTTCAGATGTACCTTGTCAATTTGGCTTGTAGAGTACATCTCTTTCATGCATGCCCAGGCAGGCTAAGTCTTGAGGGTCATGTCACAGCTCATAATGTCAGAGCCATAGCTGTCTCGGTAACCCACTTGTGCTCGGTCTCCATGGAAGAGATATTCACCTCATTGCTGTTTGGATGGGGAATCTTGACGTGACAGCAGATTCAGCCAATCAGTATTGAAGAATCTTTTTGGGGAGTCCAACCCCCAGGCCTATTTCTTTCTGGACAGGCTGCCTTTATATATAAAAAAAAAGTAAGCTTTATAAAAGGGTCTATTGCCAACAAAAATGTTACATATTGGCCCAGTTGGGCAAAATAGTTTTCTCCCTTTTTGTTCAAGGAAGCCTTTAACTAGGAATTCCCATATGTGAGGCTTTTTTCTTGCTTCTCCATGGAGAAAGCGTAGTTACTCACCTTGTAGCAGGTGTTCTCTATGGACAGCAGGATAATACTCGCAACCCTCCCTCCTCCTCTTGGAGTTGAATTCTGCTCAGCTAGTCTTATGACTGAGGATAAGGTAGTGGCAGGTAGGAAGGCCCACACAGGTATGGTAGAACTTCAGAAAGCTTCTAGGAGGAGCTGGGAATGCTTCCATATAGGGCTTCATCAGATGACATCACCTGTATGTGAGGACTTTTCCTTCTGTCCATAGAGAACATCTGCTACAGGTGAGTAGCGATACTTACAGTGAAACATAGCAGTTAGGGAATTGCTCCTTTCAAACTCCTTTTCTGTTCTGTACTCTCCCAAACCCTTAAACTGTCCTTACCACCAAAAAATGCACCCCCCCACACACACAATTGTTCCGCCACCAGCCCCAAAAAATGCTCCTCCACAATTGCCCTATCAACCTGCTAAATGCTGCCATCATGGAAAAAAACCCTTATAGCTGCCTCACCTCCAAAAACTGCACCCCACCACTGCCGTCCCACCTTGCAACTGCTTCACCACATTGTAAACTGCCACGCCTCACTATCCTACACCCCTGCAGCTGTCCCACCCACAAAAATTACCACACTGTGACTGTCCCACCATCCTGCACACTCACCCCTAAAAAGGAAAAAACCTCCCAACTGCTCTTACACCCCTCAAACTGCCCCATCTCTTTAAAAAAAATTCTACAACAGCCCCACCCCCAAAAACTACCCTCCCGCAGTTGCCCCACAACCCCATAAGCTGCCTCCATTCCCTGAAACTAACCCATAACAATTGCACCGCCAATGTGCACGCTGCCCCTACCCCTAAAATTATTCCCTTGCAACTGGCCTACTGCTCCACAAACTGCCTTTGCTTAAAAAGTACCCCCCAAACTGACCTAGCACTCTGCAAAATGCTCCAGCCCCAAAAGTCACTTTCTGCAACTGGCTTGACCACCTTACCAAATGCCCCTGCATCTGCCCAAGCACCACACAAACTGCCTCCACTCCCAAAATCTACTCACTTGCCACAGCTCCACCACATTTCAAACTGACCCACCCACCAGAGATAGCTGCCCCATAACTGTCACCAGCCCAAAAAATTACATTGTCTGTAAATGCCCCACCACATTCATCTACCCCAACACAGACATATACAACACACACAACACATGAGATGCATGCCGTGTACACAGCCACGCGGGAACACAAACACACACAAATGCAGGGATTGCAAATAATTCTCTGGCTGTTATGTACTGCATTTTAAATTATTCACATGTATATTTAATTTTCTTTGCTGTTATTTCTACTCTGAAAGCTACTGACTGAGTTGTATTGCTTTCTTATTGGTTGCTATCTATACTGGCAGCTACTGTCTGTTGCCATGGACAAAGCTAGATTAAGGACCTAACAAGATGGGAGCATACCTAGGGTCCAAAGTTTTAAATGGTGCTGTTAAATGTGCTCAGCATTCAGAAGGTTAGAATTGACAACTGTCTGGCTTTCTTCGCGATTTTACTGATTTTTACATTTGATGTTTGGAAGCTAAAAGGAAGGCTAGCATGCCTCTCTTACTCACAGGAAGGAAGGAGGTGAGCTGGGGGAAATTCCTGTGCTGTACAAGTTTGATTTCTGCATGTGGTGAGAGAGAAATGAAGCCCCCCCCTCCTGCCAAAAGAAAATGTCTCATTTCTCTTAAGTCAGGGATCTCCATTCCTGGAGGGTCATAAACCAGTCAGATTTTCAGGCTATCCCTAATGAATATGCATGATAAGTTTGAATACAATGGGTGCCATGAAAGCAAATCTATCTCATGCATATTCATTAGGGACATCCTGAAAACCTGATGGTTTGCAGCCCTCCAGGACTGGAGGTGGAGACCTCTGCTCTAAGTAAAGCAGATCCTACAACTGCAGCATACTAACACTGATTCATAGAAACAGCAATTACACAGTTGTACCTATCAAACTGCCCTCTCCTCTCCCAATTGTGACACACAGTGAACAGACATGCACACGCACATATGCAGAGACGTAGAAACACGCACAAGACATAAAACTCTCAAAGATACATATGCGACTACAAAAAAACCCAGGTAATGAGCATAAAATGGTATATACACATGTGCACACACACACACATGGGTTGCAGAGACTGCCATGAGCCATGCTCTGCATAGTTTCCCCACTTGTTCAAAGTTTAAAACCTCTATCTGCTGATCTCAAATTCTCTCCCCTGTGTGAGTGAGCCTGGTAGAAGTTGTGAATAGGATTCAGCCAATTGAAAGGCAATGGAGATGGGAATATAGTGGAAAGCAGCTCTAGTCACAAACTGGGTAAAATCAGCCAGTGTGGAAGCCTTAGTGGCTGCAGGAAGGGAAGAGATGAGCTGGAGGAAGTTCTTGTGCTGTACAAATGAAGTTTCAGCATGTGTGTGTGTGTAAGGGGTGGGGTGGATTGAAGCCCCCCCCCCCAATCCATTGCATTTTTATAGGAAAAGCAGTTCCAATGGCTACAGAATACAAACATTGATTCTTGTAACACAGTGATCAAAGAATTGCACATTTCAAACAGCCCTTCCCCTCATCTCTCCCAATCAGAAACAGAAAATCAACTATAGATGTAGGTACCTACATACATGTACACATACATGCATACACTTATATGCATACCAGCATGCACACACAAAATAGACATACACACCCAAACAAAACAGATAAACATATGGGCAACATGGATACAAACTCAGAAGGGTGTACATGTGCACTTGCACCCACACACACACACAGGGATTTGGAAAAAATGTGATTAGCCATGTTCTGCATGCTTTGCCCACTTCTTCTTTCCAGTCCAGTGGAAGAGGTTGAGAGTATTTGAGGGCAAAAGAACTCACTGAAATTGAACAGAATTGAATTAAAATTAGCATGTGGAAAAAAACAGATGAAAAGATGGTTTAAAAAATGGGCCATTTTGGACACAAGAACATAAGATATGCCATACTGGGTCAGACCAAGGTCCATCAAGCCCAGTATCCTGTCTCCAACAGTGGCCAATCTACGTCATTAGTACCTAGCAGTTTCCCCAAAAGACACAGGTTCCATAATGCTTGTACTGGGGCAAGCAGTGGATAATCTGGGTCCATTTTAATAATGGTTTATGGACCTTTCCTCCAGGAACTTGTCCAAACCTTTTTTTAAACCCGGCTACACTAACAGCTTTTACTACATCCTCCGGTAGCAAATTCCAGAGTTTGATTACACGTTGAGTGAAAAAATATTTTCTCTTATTAGTCTTAAATAGGTTACCCTGTAGCTTCATTGCATGCCCCTTAGTCTTTCTATATTTTGATGGTGTAAACAGTCGATCTACGTTTACCCGTTCCACTCCATTAATTTATAGACCTCTATCATATCTCCCCTCAGCCGTCTCTTTTCCAGGTTGAAGAGCCCTAACCTTTTTAGCCTCTCTTCATAGGAGTATCCTTCCCATTCCCTTTACCATTTTGGTGGCTCTTCTCTGTACCATGGTGTTCCAGAGAAATAAACTCCCACAAAAATTGTCCAATACATTTCTGTGGGAGAAGAAATTACTGCTTCTGTAACATAGAAGCTTAGATAACCGTTAGGGAATTGCTCCTATCTCCAGGAACAAGCAGGAATGTAATCTTCACATATGGGTGACGTCTGCACCGACAGAGCCCTTGTGGGAACGCTCTCCAGCATCCTATAGGAAAGCCTTTGGGAGTACTCCACTGCGCCTGCGGATTGCCTTCTCGCTCTTCTGACTCTCTCTCCTCAGTTCTTAATTTTCTGCGGAGCCAGCAGGATCAGTTCTTCACTTTTCCTGTCACCGCAGAAAATATATCTGTATAGCGTTTCTGCCTTCCTGTTTTTTCACTGGCGTTGCCCCTGATTCCGGTACTATTTTTTTTTTTTTTTTCTCCCCCCCCCCCCCCCCAATTTCTTTTTACCTTCTATATTTTTTCCTTTTTTCTTCAAGGGCCCCGGGCCCCGCATAGGCCTTTGGCCTACACTCTCCGCCATGGAGAAACACCCTAGTGGTTTCAAAAAATGCACCAAGTGTTTCTGAAAAATTTCGGTCACAGACACATCTGAATGGTGCCTTAAGGGCCTCTGTCCCAATCATGACCCAGATTCTTTCTGCCTCTGCAAGCAGATGGCGAAGAGAGGTCTGGAAAACTGGGCCAGGAAGTTGTTGAACTTTTCCCATTCTATTCAGTTTTGTTGGCATCGACATCCTCCTGCACTTCATCAGCTTCAAAAATATCTAAAACATCGAAGACCTCAAAGCATAGTTCGGACTCTTAAGAGAAAGAAGACTGCGATCCCCACAGAAATCTCCATGGGATCCGAAGGAGTCTCAGGCTTCAACCAAGGAATCCAAAGCGACATTGAGAGGATCGAGGGAGAGGTCCCATTCAAAACAGAGACTCCCCGAAGACATCCTCTGAGACTGGCTGCCAAACCAAACGCCCCTGACGGGATGACATCCTCCAAAGCCTCTGTGGGGAACCAGGAGGACTCCGAGGCTTCGACCTCGGCAGAGCCTTCTGTGCCGTGCTCTGGTACTGTCTCTGGACCAGACACCGGCAACCTCGTTGGATCAGCGCATGCTATCGAAAAGACCTTAGCGGCTCTCCTTGCAGCCTCAATACCACAGGCACTGATGACTCTAGGACCGCCTTCATCGGTATCCACATCGGTACTAACATCAGTATCGCCAGAGATGCTTCCCCCGGATGTCCACCTCCCCATACCTCTGCTCCACCACAGGAACCGTGATTTGGAACCCCATCGACTTGGTCCATTCCAGGTTCGGCACTGCTGCCCAGGCAGCAAGAGGAGAGCATTGAGTATGATCGGTATCAACAGCACCATTCGCATGGTCATCAACACAGACAATGCTCACTGAGCTCAGTATCTGAGGCCTCCGATTCAGATCATCGGTCCCTCAACTCTGAAGAGCTTCTGGATATGGCATCAGTATTGGAGCTGTCCAGCACCGCCTCCCGTCGAAAGTCACTGCCGAGAATTTATTGGGGATATGGCGGCAGTGCTCTTGATACCAACTGCAGTGGAACCGGAGCCCCAGGCAGAGGAACTGGAAATTCTTAGGTATCCCACAGCTCCAAAGGAGGCAACAATTTTACCGGTACATAAAATTCTACATAACCTAATTCTTCGAATGTGGGAGACCCCGCTTAGTCTCTCACATCAGCAGACACCTTGATACAATGTATCAAGTACTTGGAGGTCCCTGGCTTTCAAAAAGCGTAACTACCATATCACTCAATGGTAGTTGAATCAACGATGTGCCGCATCAAGAGTGGTAAAACGCATGCATCGATACCCCCTGGCAGGGAATCGAGAAACCTTGATGTTTTCACTCGACGGTCCTTCCAGGCCTCCATGTTGGCTAGTAGGATCAATTGCTATACTGCATATATGGGAATGTTCCTTAAGGAAATGTAATAAGGATTGGGAAGTCTTCCTTCCTTTTATCTTAGAAGGTAAAAGGCCAGCTTTTGAGACAGTCCTCAAGAACAGCCAGAATGTCTCCAAATTTGCAAACAGGGCAGCCTTCGATGCATTTGAATCTACCAGCAGAGCATCAGCTATTGCCATCAGTACTTGAAGGCTAGCATGGTTACAGGCCTCGGGCCTGGAACAGTGGGTCCAAGATAAACTTTGCAACATCCCTTTCACTGGTGAGAATCTCTTCAATAAAAACTGAAGAGCTTGAAACTGACGATACCACTCTGAAGAGAGTCTCTAGAAAGACGACTGACCCTTCAAAAAAGAAACCCTTCTTTCTCAAAAAGAAGAGGTTCTACCCTTCTTATACACACCCTTCTTACCAGCAAGGCAAACAGCAGGGGCCTAAACCTGCAAAAAAACCCAGAACTGCTAAACAACAATCAGCAACTCAGCCACAAGCGACACCCAGCTTTTGATTCTGTCCTGGGGAACAGAGTCGTCTTATCCCTGCAAGCACCCAATCCAACCAAGATAGCAGGTTGGCTTTGTTTCTTTGCCATCCACTGGCAGATGATCATCTCAGAGCAGTGAATCCTAAGCATCATTGTAGAGGGGTACCAACTGAAATTCATGCAACCACCTCACTTCAGAGGCGAATATCCTTTCCAACCTATGCTAAGGGCCCTTCTCAAAGAGGAAATCTCCAACCTGCTCACCCAGAGTGCTATAGAGGAGGTTCCAAAACAAGAACTTCACAAAGGTGTCTACTCTCCTTGCTGCCTCATATCGAAGTCAGGAAGATACAGGCCTATCCTCGACCTCCGAAATCTCAACAAATTCCTGGTTAGGGAGAAGCTCAAAATGATTTCTCTCAGAACCCTTCTACCCTACTTGCAGGAACCAAACTGGCTATGTTCCCCGAATCTCAAAGATGCATATACCTATATACACCCAGGACACAGGAAATATCTTCTTTGCCTTTCAGGGTACTCCCTACCAGTTGCAGAGTCTTCCCCTTCGGACTAACATCTGCTCCCAGGGTGTTCACAAAACGGATGTCGGTGGTAGCAGCCTACCTGCGAAGCAAGGGGATCTTTGTCTTCCCTTACTTAGATGACTGATTGATAAAGGTACTCTCCAGGAGAGCTCTGCAGTTCTCTCAAAACCATTCTCGCAGTGCTGCAGCACCTGGGATTTATTGTGTATTCCTCAAGTCCCATCTAACCCCAACCCAAAGATTGGCATTCGTAGGGGCAGTGCTAGACCCTCGGCTATCCAAAGCCTTTCTGCCACTATTACCGTATGGACTGACTAGTATTCCTAGTCATCCACATGCGTCAGCAGACAAGCTCAACAGCTTGAGACGTCCTTTGTCTCTTAGGCCACATGGCATCCACAGTACAAGTGGTGCCATATGCAAGACTACATATGTGCCTAATGCAGTGAACCCTGGCATTCCAATGGGCACAATTCATAGGACGCCTACGGGACATAATTTGGGTCACCCACCCTCTAGTCCAATCCCTCCTATGATGGTGCACCTCAGCAAACCTTCTAGAATGGTCACCTTTTTGGATGCCTCAGCCTCAACACACCTTGACCATGGATGTGTCCAAACTGGGTTGGGGAACCTACCCGGAGTCACTGTCCACTCAAGGCAGCCTCCCAACAGGAGTAGAAGAACAGTAAACCTCAATACCCTCTGTGTTCCGAAGTGCTGGAGAACTGTTAAAGCGTTTACTAGCAACAGAGCATTCTCACTTACAGCTCCACAACTATGGAACCAGTTGCCATGTGAGTTGCGGGCAAACAGTGACTTAAAGGACTTCAGAAAAAAGCTTAAGACTCACCTCTTCCAAACACATTACAATGTAACCTAGGCATTGTATCCCACTACCAACTGTCCACCATGTTACGGAAAGTCACCCTGCCCTTGTAAGCCCGCTTTGAGAAACGCATTCAGTAAATATGTAAATTTTGTATCCTGTGTAAAGTATTCCCAGCAATTCTGTATCTTGTGTAGAGTATTTCCCAGCAATCAAGTGTAATCTGTAACCCAAAGTTTGCTGTGTTCCTAACTTTCCCTCCCAATCACAATGTATATTTTGCTAATTCCTGGCCTGTACAGCCACCCTTGATCATGTATAGCAACCGCTGCTGATCGCTGGAAGCAACGGGATACAAATGTACAATAAATAAATAAAGTGTACAACTCAGGAGTCATCCTTACAAATCAACTTGATGGAACTCCGGGCAATCACAAACACCCTGCAGGTGTTTCAGCACCACCTCTCAAACAGCCAGGTGCTCGTCAGGACAGACAACCAGATGACAATGTTCTATGTGAGCAAGCAAGGTGGGACAGACTCGCTACCCCTCTGCGAAAGAGGCCTGTTTCCTGTAGAACTTAGCCATCTCTCACCACATACACCTTCGTGCAGTGTATATCCCCAGAGATTAGAATCACCTGGTGGACAGGCTCAGTCGGATCCTCCACCCACACGAGTGGAGTCTAGACCCTCGCTCAGTGGCATAGATCTTCAGGGCCTGAGGAACTCAAGTCATCAACCTCTTTGCCACTCTACAGTTCTGTTCTAGAGTTCCATCCAAGTTAAGCCAAGCAAACGATGCTTTTCACCTATATTGGAGTCAGGGACTGCTTTATGCATTTCCCCCCACACCCCTAATTCCGAAGACGCTCTTCAAACTCCAGCTCGATGGATGCACTATGATTCTCATAGCCCCCTTCTGGCCCTGTCAATCCTGGTTTTCTCTTCTATTTCACTTGCAACAGATTCAACCAATCAGTCTGGGCTGCAATCAGGGTCTTCTATACCAGAATGATGGAACAATCCTATATCCTAATCTGCGATCTCTCCGTCTGACTGCATGGCTGCTGAAGGGATGATGCTCCAGCATCTCCAACTTTTTCAGGAGGTAAAGGAGATCTCCTGGCTTCAAGAAAACCCTCTATCAGGTGGGTTTTGGATTGTGGTGCTCACGAGACAACCTCAATCCCTTCAACGCACCAGTGCCTGCACTTCTGCAATATCTATTGCATTTTTTTTCCTTAAGGCTGCAGACCAATTTGGTTAGAATTCACCTTGGTGCCACTGGCTTTTCACAAACCAATCTGTGGCCAGTCCAGTTCGTTACACCCTCTGGTGGCGTGTTTCTTGAGAGGCTGCATCCTCTCTAAGCCACCTGAGATTCCACTTGGCGTGGGATCTCAGTGTGGTCTTGGCACAGCTTCTCAAACCCCCATTTGAACCCCTAGCTACTGCTCAGCTGCGGTACCTATCTTGGAAGGTCATATTCCTAGTTGCTCTGACCTTGGCCAGGTACATCAGTGCATTATAAGCCTTGGTGGCCCATCCACCAGATCCCATCATGACTAGGTCGTCCTACGGACACACCCTCACTTTCTGCCAAAGGTGGTATCTCCCTTTCATATGAGTCAATCAGTAATACTTCCAGTCTTCTTTCCAACTCTGCACAACTGATCCCTGCACAACCGAGGCTCTTGTAGAAGCAACCCTGGATTGCAAACGAGCCCTGGCCTTCTACCTGCAGAGGACTCAGGTTCTCTGCCAGTCCTCTCAATTGTTTGTTTCCTTTGACCCCACTCGCTTGGGGCTTCCTGTAACAAAGCATACACTCTCCAGATGGTTAGCAAACTGCATCACCTTTGCTTATGATAAAGCAGGACTCTCACAATGGAATGGCAGCTTTTGTAGCCAACCTACGCTCAGTGGCCATTGATTAAATTTGCCGGGCAGCAACCTGGTCCTCCATCCATACCTTTGCCACCCACTACTGCTTGGACAAGGACTCCAGCCAGGATGCAGCCTTCGGCCAGGCGGTCCTTCAACATCGCTGTGGAACATAGCTACAACTCCTCCCCCTCCCTCTCTGTTTATCCAGACCTCCATGGCAGGGATGTTTATATCCAACTAAAACCAGTCCAACCTTTCTGACCTGGTTTCCAAGTCTGAAGATCTGTGAGCTAGGGAGTCCCATATGTGAAGACTACATTCCTACTTGTTCCCGGAGATAGCATAGTTACTCACCTGTAACAGGTGATCTCCGGGAACAGCAGGAATTTAGTCTTTACAACCCACCCCCCTTGGAGTTGTAGGGTTATCTTTACTCTTCCTTCTCAGCTGCAAACCCAACTGAGGAGAGGGAGTCATGCAGACGCAGTGGAGTACTCCCAAAGGCTTTCCTATAGGATGCTGGGGGAGCGTTCCTGTGCGGGCTTTGTCAGTGCCGATGCCACTCATATGTGAAGGCTAAATTCCTGCTGTTCCCGGAGATCACTTGTTATAAGTGAGTAATTACACTTTGAAATAGTCAACAACCCCCAAAACTATCCCCCATAATTACCCCACTCCCAAATTACCCTCCGCTTGTCAGTACTATTCCCCACAAGAGTGGAATAGCCGCCTAGTGGATGGAGCAGTGGCCTTTTGACCTAAGAGACCAGGGTTAGAAACTCACTGACACTCCTTGTAACTTTGGACTAGTCACTTAATCCTCCATTACCTTAGGTGCAAACTTAGACTGTAAGCTTTCTGGGGACAAGAAACTATCCACTGTACCTGTTTGTAACTTCCTTGAACTACTACTGGAAAGGTGTAAGCTAAATACTACAAATAAACTACCCCCACCCCTAAAACTACCCTATCATTCCACAACTGCCCCCAATTACCCCACCCCAAAACTACTTCTGCCGCTTCATAGCTACATTACTTGAATACTATCTCCATCCCCCTCCTCAAACTGCTACCACTTACCCACCCACACATATGCCCTACCAGGTGCCTCCTCCCTTCTATCATCTAAGTCAAAGGTCCCCCAAAATACAGCCTGCAGGTCAAAACCAGCCTACAGATTAATTTTCCCCGTTCTGCTTTGTGCTTTGTATCCCACATGGGCCTTGGTCTTTTGAAATTTTGACACTCGCCCCCCTCCGTCCAACATCTTTCCTTCTCTTCCCCTTCCTCAGTATGCTCCCACATCTCTCCACTCATAGGCTAGCACCTCTCCCTATCTTTTTCTCCTCCTGCATTCCTGCGTATCCTCTCATCCTGCTGAGCTTGTGCCAGCACAAAGAATTTCTACCTTGCATATACCAGAGCCTACCCTCCACTGCATCTGGGGCATAGAAATTAGTATTTCTCTGGGAACAAGCAGGAAGTCTGTCCTCACATATCGGTGACATTGGCGCTGACGGAGCCTGGGGGGATCCACTCCCCAACTTTCACAGAAAGCCTTTGGGAATTACACTGTGCATATGGGGTCACCTTGCCGCCCAAGGGTGCCATCTTACCTCGGTTGTCTTTTTTCCACGGAGCCCTGCAGAAATCTTGTCTGTACCCCTGGTTAAAGTCTATTTTTTTCACCTATTTTTCTTCGTTCTTTTCACTGGGATCAGTTCCGATCACCTTTCCACCACCTTGGCGTCGTGTTTTCTTTTCTCTGGTTCGCGTTTTTCTCAGCACATGGGTCTTTGTTTGCAGCCTAGCTGATCGAGATGTCAAAGTTTGACCTAGTGTGTGCTGTCTTTCCCGCTATGGCCTCAATCAGCAGTTTTAAGCAATGTGGTAAGTGCACCCACACTATGTCCAACATGGACCGCCACAGTTGCTGCATAAAATGCCTCAGGGACGTTTCTACCTGCCTGATCTGCCAAAAGATGTCGGTGAAGACCCACAAGAGTCATTAAAAGCAACAGGGGGAGCTGTTTGGTGCTGTTTGCCTCTGGACTGGCATTGGGGTTGGAATCCTTGCCCTCGGAACCGGCGTCTGACTCATTGTTGCACGCCCAGGCTCGGTCGGAGCCCTGGGGTCACGGAGCCTTGGACCAGGGATCATCCTCCAAAGACCTTCCCCGTGGGTCCAGGATATCATCAAAGCCGAAGACGAGATTCGATCCTGGACCAGCAGGTAAGACCTCTGGTGCCCGGGCCAGGAGTCATTGACCCGAAGCAGAGGGCCAGGAGCGGCCCTCCAAGCAGCCCCAGCAGGAGGAGACTCCCATGGCGTTGGATCTGGTCAGGTCCTCAGACACCATCACCATCGCCAATTCCCCTACGTAGGACATGGCTCTGGGCTCGACGACCTCGAGATCCTAATCAGCTGCTGCAAAGTCAATTGGCGTTTAAGGCCAGGATGGTGGCTGTAGAACACAGCTTCGCTGCACTCCTCGAGGTGCAGCATGGCCCAATGCCTGGAACCTCCGGGTCGTTGGGGCTGTCCTCAGTGAGGACGTCCCCAGAGGAGATTCGGCTGATCCTGGAGAAGTTGGCTCATCCAACACAGACTCCATCAATGTTTGACCTGAGATGTGACTTGCTGCCGGGCCCCAAGGAGCACCAGCATCGACGCAGAATCGACTCAAGGATTGCTCGGCGATTCCTCAGATGCCGAGTCGGATTGGGAGACAGACTAGGAGGCTCCCGATACTGTTCTCTATTGGGACATCATCTCTGACCCTTCATCGCCTCACCATCATTGGCAGTCCCCTTCGGAGGACTTAGCCTTCCTAGATTTCGTTTTGGAGATGTCCCAGACTTTCGCCTTTGTGGCAGTGCCCGAGAACAAGTCTTAGACTGAGGATCTCGAGATCCTACAATATGAGGCTCCCCCGAAGGAGTCACTGACAGTGCCCATGCCTCCCATCCTGGAAAGACGACTTGTTCAGGATGTGGGAGAGCTCGGTGATTGTACCGGTTGTGAATCATTGACTCTATTCTCAGTATTGAGTCGGCTGGAGCCCCGGCTTTGAAAAGACACAGCTGCCTCACAGCTCCATGGTGATAGTCTGCTATGCATTCGAATCAAAAGCCAGAAGACGCACTCCCCTGTGCCTTGGGTATGGAGGCATGCACCATGGATGCCTTTGGCAGAAATTGTTACCAGGGCTCCATGCTCACAGCCCAGATCCAGGCATACCAACTGTACATGAAGACCTGGTGAAGTTGACAGGTAAACCTCCTGGAGCACTTCCTGGCCATGGCTTCTTAGTCGAGGAATGCTCCAAGTTTCAGACTTGGACAGCCTTCGAAGGCTTCGAGTTGGTGGCTCATGTGGCTGCGGTGGGCATTAGTGCTTGTGCCTTGCCTGCCTATAGACCTCTGACCTGGAGCAGTGGGTTCAGGACAAGTTGGCTGACATTCCTGGCCGAGGAGAGAACTTCTTTGGCAAGCCCATGACGGAGAAAGTGGAAGAGCTGGAGACAGAATTCCTGATGAGAACCAGGCTGTCCAAGAAGGCTGCTGACCCTATCGGAAGGCTTCAGGTAAAAAGCCTTTCCACTTGAAGACCAAGAAGGCTTATGGGAAATTCCCCCCGTTTCCGGCGTACCATGCTCCCCAGCAGGCCAAAGGCCAGGGACACAGCCCCCAAGCCCCAAACAGCGTTCCAGCCACAGCCTTGGGGAGGGGGGGGGGGCTTTTGACTCCTTGGGCATAGCCTCACTCCCTCAGGAGGTAACAGGCCCAAGGTTTCAATGGAGTGTGGCTGGTCCACTTTGCACATCTCTGGCCGGAAATCACCACAGACGCCTGGGTACTGCAGGTGGTTCGGGGGGGATACGTCCTCCACTTTCTCCAGCTACCACCTCCTTTCTTTCCAGGGGAATAACCCATGGACTCTTTGCACAGGGAGCTCCTGCAGAAGGAACTTGAGTCCTTGTTCAAGGATCTCACGGTAGAGTCAGTCCCCCAGCCCCTGCAGGGCCAGAGGTTCTACTCCAGCTACTTCCTTGTGCCCAAAAAGACAGGGGTCTTCCAGCCCATCCTGGATCTACTGTACCTCAACCTCTTCCTCGTCAGAGAAAAGTTCAAAATGGTATCCCTTGGAACCTTGCTGCCCTACCTCCTGCAGGGAGATTGGCTATGCTTCTTGGATCTCAAAGATTTCTACACCCACATCCTAATCCATCCAAGGCTCCATCAGTACCTCTGATTCGTCGTAGGCGGATGCCACTATCAATACAGGGTGCTCCCCTTGGGCCTAGCCTCAGCCCCTCAGGTATTCACCAAGTGGCTTGTGGTCTTTACTGTCTGCTTCCATCTTCTAGGGGTCTTTGTCTTCCCCTACCTGGATGACTGGCTCATCAAGGCTGGCTCGATGGAGGAGATGCACAGTGTTGCGCAGCGCACCATAGGGCTGCTACAGCAGCTCGGGTTTGTGGTCAACTGGCTGAAGTCACACTTGCTACCGGCCCAGTGATTAGAAATCACCGGCACTCTTCTGGACTCCACCCGGGCACGGGCCTTCTTACCAGAAGATCACGCAATGTGCCTCTCTACCCTGGCCAGGGAAGTTCAGGGCTGCTCGGTGGTGACGGCCAGTCAGATGCCCCTCCTGCCTTGGGCACATGGCCTCTGCTTTCCACATCCCACTCTTTGCCCACCTCCAAATGCGGCAGGCCTAGTGGACGCTCAGTGCCTGTGGACACAGTCTTCCAGCCACTTAGAAGACAGGATCCAGATCACACCGACCCTGGCGGCGTCCCTCAACTGGTGGCAGAGCCCTCACAACCTCTGAGCTGGACTGCCCTTCTTGGGCACCCCCGACTCGGTACATCCTCATGATGGACGCATACAAACTGGGCTGGAGGGACCACTGCACCTACAGTTGCAGGGCCCATGGTCGTCTAGAGGGAGTACTCTGCAGATCAACCTACTAGAGCTCAGAGTGGTATACAGTGCCCTTTGGGTGTTTCAGGACCATCTGAAAGGTCAGGTAGTTCAAATTCAAATGGACAATCGGATAGCGATATACTACCTCAACAAGCAGGGGGGCACGGGTTCGTACCACCTCTGCTGGGAAGCCATTTGCCTGTAGAATTTTGCCGTCAGGCAGAACATAGCCTTCCGGGCGGTTTACCTGCTGGGCCCGGACAATGTGCTGGTGGACCACCTGAGCAGAGTACTTCAACCCCACAAGTGGCAGCTGCATCTGGTAGTACTCGGAGAGGTCTTTTGCTGCTGAAGGACCCCAGAGATAGATCTCTTAGCCAGTCTGGAGAATGTGTAACTACCATGCTTCTGTTCCCGGAGGCCTGCCCAGGGCAAGGAGGCAGCGAACACCTTCCTCCTCCCTTAGTCCATGGGTCTCCTGTACGCTTTACCGCCTACATCCTTGGTTCCCCGGGCGCTCCTCAGGATCCAAGTGGAGGTGACCTCAGTCATCCTCATCACTCCCAGATGGCCCAGGTAGCCCTGGTTTCCCCTGCTTCTGCAACTCTCTCGGAGGGACCTTCTACTGCCGGGGGAGCTCCCCAGACCTGCTGTTGCAGGAAGACAGGATGCATTTGCACACCCAACCTCCAGTCCCTCGCTCTGACGGCTTGGATAGTGAGTGGTTCGCCATCACACACTTCCGCCTCTCGTGGGAGGTGGAGGATGTCCTGCTAGCTTCGCGTATGGACTCCATCTGTTGAGCATATGCCTTTAAATGACACAGGTTCTCTGTCTGGTGCACAGATGGTGGTCTTACTCTTTCTCCTGCTCTGTGCAAGATGTCTTGCGATATGCATTTCTCCAGAGGCGGTCTAAAGTACAACACAGCGTGCACCTTAGTGCTATTTCGGCACACCACCATCCTGTCGACGGGCTCAGCCATTTTGGTGCATCCACTGGTGGGCTGTTTCATTAGAGGAGGACTCCTGTCCCGGCCCTTGGTCTGCCCAATGCCGGTGGCATGGGACTTAAATGTGGTGCTAGGGAAGCTCATGGCTCCCCCATTTGAGCCTTTGGCAACATGCCATCTTAAATATTTGTCTTGGAAGGTTGTTTCCTGGTAGCGCTTATCTCAGCCCGACAGGTCAGCAAACCTCAGGCACTGGTAGCCCATGTGCCCCTTCACCAGGTTCCACAAAAACAGAGTGGTCCTTAGGACCCACTCCAAGTTTCTACCAAAGGTGGTTTCTGTTTTCTACCTGAATCAAGAGGTGGTGCTCCCCACCTTCTTTCCTAGGCCTCACTTCTCCAGGGCAGAGGCCTCCCTGCACACATTAGATTGCAAGAAGGCATTGTCCTTTTCCATTCAGAGGATGCAGCCCCACCGCCGCTCAGTGCAGCTCTTTGTCTCTTTGACCCCAACCATCTTGGGGTGGCAGTCTCTTAAGTGCACCTTCTCATGGTGGGTGGCTGACTGCATTTCCTTCGTCTACGTCCAGGCTGGGCTTTCTCTGCAACATCATGTCACTGCGCACAATGTTCGCTCCATGGCAGCCTGTGTGGCTAACCTGTGCTCTGTGCCCTTGCTGAATATCTGCCAGGCTGCCACCTGGTCCTCTGTCCATACCTTTGCAGCACACTACTGCTTGGAAGAGAGCTCTCGGTGTGATGATGCCTTCGGCCAGACAGTACTTCATCACCTCTTTGAGGAATAATGCAATTCCTTCCTTCCACCCCTTTGTGTTCAGGCTACCAGAGAGGGAATTGCAGCTTTGATGTTGATACTGAAAAGCCGGATTTAAAGTCAACCAGTGCTCCCTGCTGCCCTTTATGTCCGCTTTTTTGGTCACTCGTGGCTTCTATTGGGTTTTCGGTAGCCTGTAGCTTGGGCATCCCAAATGTAAGGACTGACTTCCTGCTTGTTCCTGGAGAAAGCATAGTTGCTCACCTGTAACGGGTATTCTCTGAGGACAGCAGGTATCAATCCTCACAAACCTCCCCCCTCCTCATGGAGTTGCTTTCCTTTTTTTCTGCTTGATTAAGCTATGATGTCATACTGAGGTAAGATGGCACCCTTGGGCAGGAACGTGACTGCGCGTGCATGGTGTTACTCCCAAAGTCTTTCTATGAAAGCTGGGGACTGGATCTGCGCGGACTCAGTCAGCACCGACATCACTCATATGCGAGGACTGATTCCTGCTGTCTCCGGAGAGCACCTGTTACAGGTGAGCAACTTTGCTTTCTTTAACAGCTTCCATAGGCCCGGCAAGATGGAGATGGAAGACCATCAGGGGGAGGGAGAGAGAAATGAGGGGTGGAGGAATAGATAGAGAGTGATAGACTTTGAGGGTTGGAGGAAGGCAGGGAGGGGGAGAGATGGTGGCCTAGGCAGGCGGGGAAGAGGAGAGATTCAGGACCATGAGGAGAAAGAAAACAAAGTGGACCACATTGTGGGGAGCAGTAGAGAAGAGAGGAGAGATGTGAACAATTACCTTCTATGCCAGAGGTCCCCAAACTACAGCCTCAGTCTCAGCCATATCTGCAATAGGCTACAGAACAAAAGATAGGAGGGTGTACTTTTTTGTGTAGTGATTTTAAAGGTCCAGGGTGACACTTGGTCCACAATGTTTGGGGACCCTGCTTTAAATCAGACAGACACAGGTTAGAAAGAATTCCATGAGCCATGGTTTTCTCCTGCTTTCTCTACTCGTAAAGTGGTAAACCTGTTTGCACAGACAAAAACTAGAGATTAAGGTGTTAATTTTGTAAGTGTTTTGTATGTGGAAAGCAGTGTGTTTTGGCATGAAGTAGGCTCTCAGAAAACGTAGGAATCCATTTTCAGCCAATATGGTCACCATATTAAACACCATCACTGATTATTAACTTAATATATATTCAGTGCTGTTACTTATACATGTATTCAATTCAGCAATGACTATGCTAGCTCTATCCATTTAGATTTAGGCTTGGTGAACAGTAGCCCTAAAAAAAATGGAACATATGCCTATTCATACATTTTTAGAAATTGGATAAAAATTGGGTGTTTAGATAGCTAAATGGCCAGTTATTATCCAGCTAATAAGAAGCCATGATAAGGAAGATGGGGCCAGAATTTATTTCTCCAAGGCATTTTCTAAAAATGTATGGATAGGCAAGTTGTATGTGCCACCTGCTGATGAACACACAACTTGCTCAGAATTTCAGATGGCATCTACTTTTATGTGAGGTAAGCATGTTACTGAAAGCTGAAAATAGGTGGAGTGAGATCTGATAACTACTTATGCACATAACTTATGCATGCACATGTGACAATTCTGGACACATACACAAAAAGTTACATCCACCTTAAAGCAGGTCTGACTTCATGTGGCAGCTTTCAGGATTGGCTAATTTTATGACAGTACATAGGTGCTGATCTTACCTTTTATAAAACAGAAGCAGCATGTGTGTCTGTGCCTTCCCTGCATAGGCACGCGATTATAAAAGTACCTTCATGGTAAAAACATAACACACAATTCTGTTTAATGTTATATTTATTATTTATGAGGTAATTGTATTTACTACTACTATGGCTTTAACTTTTCAGGAGACAGAATTTTTATTTTGAAAATGATGATCCTGTAGCTCCACTGTGATGTTAATGAACAATTTGTTTTTCAGACACTAAAACAGATTATGACACATGGAATACTGAAAATGTAAATTCTTCACCTCTCATTGTTTGAGAAGGAAAGCAGCTGCCGGTTGGGCTTTGTGATTCACATGTGCTGTAGGTTTTTGCTGTTTATCATTTTAAAAAAAAGTGCCTTCTTTCCATATTTTAATAGCAGGCAGATAAAAAATTGAGGGTCGATTCTGCTGATCTACGTCATGACATTGATCGTCGTAGGAAGGAAAGAAGTAAGGAGCGAGGAGATTCTAAGGGCTCCAGGGAATCCAGTGGATCAAGAAAACGAGATAAACATCAAAAAAATTACAAGGAATACAAATCTTACAAAGAAGAAAGGTAAATGGTCAAATGTAGATATAAATAGATTTTAATTGCTAATTTTTTGTCGTCATCAGCTTAATTGCTTTCCATTTTTACTATGTCATGTGATATTTAAATTTAACCATTTGTTTTACAGCAAAAATGTATTATCTGTCTTTTACTCGGCTTATGGTGGATGAGGACAAAAACTTTGGAATAGCAAGCTAACACTGAAAAAATATGACAAATTAGTGTGTCCTATTATCCAGGCTACATCAGGAGGCTGGACTTCAATGCAGTGCATTTCTAGAAAAAGTTTGTGTAAGAACTTTGGTTTGTTATGTGCTTGTTTCTGCATTTTTTCAACTCATAACACCAGAGTGCAAGAAGCATTGATAGCTTAATAAACTTAGAATGAGAGAGATTGGGGCATCACATAATTTAGATTATTGTAGCCCAGGATCAGATTCTCAAAAAAAGAATAGATCTACAATGCAGTTCTGTTTTCCTGGAAACATTTTAGCAGTGGTAAGGATGTCATCTGGTATAACTCTTCTTCATTTGTATTAAAATAGTGTCAATTAATAGTCATCTTGCCAAGAAATGCATGGGTTGGGTCGTCAGGAGTTGGTTTAGACTCTACGGCACACAACAGCAGTTGAAGTCTTAGGCAAGGAGGATTGTTTCACTAGACAAGTGGCTGTTTTTGCTACAGTATTTGTTTTCTTTTTGCATTCTTCCTTACTGTTGCATTCAGTTATATACAGTCTTTGCAGTTCATGGGGGAAAGAAAAGAGCTCAAGAACTGCTGAATCTTCTTTACACATCCATGCACACAAACCTCTGCAACTTACACTAAGTTGCTGATTACTGTCTTTTAACTGGTTAGCAATTAGGGTATGTGAGTAAAAGCAGTAAAAGAAGCTATTGGTTGATAACCTGTACGCCAGTCCAGTAATCATTAGATAATGTGCATCTGTATTACTTAATAGGCAGCAAATATTTGAAAAATGTCTTATTAGCATAAGATAGCACTTTATTCTTTTTTAAAAGTAGGTTCTGTTTTCTTTCTATTTTATAGTAAGCGTAAAAGAGAGCAAGACCGTTCTCGATCCACCTCTTCCTCTTCCTCCTCTTCTCGAGAAGAAAAGGACAGCAAGAAAGAAAGAGATGACGATTTTAAGGCCCACCATGAACAGAAAGAATATGCAGGATTTACAGGCATCGGCAGGCCTAGAGGAACATTTGTAAGTTAATGTTTAGCATTGATTTATGTTTCAAGAGTGAATTGTTAGGCCAACATGCATAAAGGCACATACAGGATTTTTTTGTTTTTAAATAAATGCTGCTTCCATATTGTACTGCTAAACTAATCCAGACAAGTGAGTTGTGTTTCCCTACCAGCAGATGTAGAGACAGAAAAAACATTCCAGAGGCTTCTTATGATGACATTGTGCTATTAATAGCCTGTGCCCCTAGGGCAGTGGTTCCCAAACTTGGGATCAGGACCCCAAATGGAGTCACTTCATCAATGGATGAGGTCACAGAAACATGGTGATTTCCTCATGTCTCTGGACTTTTCACTGAGACCTATGCCAAGTCACCAGTCAGCATGTGGCCTGTGAGCCGGTGAACATTCATAGGCCCTAGCTGCTCCTATGTAAGCTTCCTGTTAGGCTGGAAACCCATGCTGAGTAACCGGGTCTATAAGCACACACGGACACAAGGGACCCTGTGCTGACTGCTGCTGCTGTCTTCCTACTGTAGATGAGTGAAGGGAGGGGGAGGCTGGAGATCTGCCAGTTTGATTTCATCATCTGAGGTCATGTGAATTTTCAGTTTTTAAAACAGGGTCATATAAAAGTTTGAAAAGCACAGCCCTAAAGGCATACTCCAATATTTCTCTGCTCCAACAGATAGTGGATGCAAATTTTTACAGCTCTGAGAAAATGTGGAAAAACAGATTGCTTTTGCTCGTGAGCGACTACACAAGGTGACTTTTTCACTGGAGCGCAGTGCCGGAAATGCCACTTGTTGCACCCTTAAAATCAATGCTCTTTTGGGTATTGCCATAAGGAGGAGGGGAATTGGTTCAGCTCTGCATCCTTATGTTAAGGGCCTGTTGGGCAGCCGGAAGATTGGAAAAGAAGTTTAGAAAGGATTCTTTAAGCCTCAAACAACCTCTGTGCCTCTTCCCCCTCCCCCCTCACGAAGATTTGAAGGAGGCTCTTTAGAGATAGGTGACTACTAGTTGGGCAGCAGGGGGGAGTAGCACTGAGCCTGGCATGGTTTTTACCTGCCTTGAATGCCATGGGGGTGAGTACCAAAACTAAATCTCTGTTTGTCTGACTTGTTTTATGGGGGCTCCCCTGACCTCATCCGCTGAATGGTGCGCAAGTTGGGTTTGGGCTGCTTGGGATATCTGTTAGTATGGCACCAATTCTCCCGCCTCGATCAGTCACCTACGCGCATTGGTTGCACTTGCCATGCTGCTTATGCGTTTTCTCTCTGCATGTCTGTAGCATGCAGTATGTTATCCGCACAGCCATAGCATGCATCGCAACATGCTTGTGTTGCCCAGCTGTCTGTGACATTGGAGGTTCATATTTAATTTAATTTAATTAAACAGTTTCTTATATACCGCACCTTCCAGAGATCAGGTGCGGTTTACATAGAACGACAATGTAACAGGTCAGCATCTGTTAATACAGGGAACAATTTGAAACAACTTATATTACATTACATAGAACAGCTTTAAACCATAACATCTTAAATTACATTACTTGAAACAATATGAACTGTTTACGTGGAACAGAGAGAAAACTATATACAGCTGTAAGTGACACATGGTTGAGTCGTAATATATAAGCATTTGTGTTTCAGATCCTATGTCAAGACCGAATTGACTTAAGAGGACTGGCCTTGTATTATCCGTTTTCTTGTTGGGTAGGTGTGTTTGATAGATGTCCGTAGTGTGAGGTGAACAGGTGTTTTAAGTTTTTTGCGGAATTCGATGATCTCTGAGAGAGATCTAATTTCGTCTGGAAGGGCATTCCATAGAATGGGGGCTGCATGTGAGAATGCTTTATTGTTTGTTGTCTTTCTGGCTTTTATAAATTCCTTTGGAGTCTTTAGTTTGTTTGTGTGATCTCTCCTGTGTTGGGATTTGGCAGGTTCTTTAGTGATTAGGTTGAACAGAGTAGGTGGAGCCATGTTGTTTAGAGTTTTGAATGTAGTTATTAGGGATTTATATATTATTCTGCTTTGTATCGGTAGCCAGTGTAAGTACGCCAGGATCGGTGTGATGTGTTGAAATGGGGGGACCTTCATAATGGTTCTAGCCGCAGCATTTTGTGCAATTTGGAGTCTTTTCAAGTTTTGTTTTGTTGTGCCTAGTAGTATTAGATTTGCAAAGTCAAAATGGGGGGTAATTATGGCTTGTATTATGCGCTGAAAGTCCTGTAAGTGCGTTAGTGGGCGAAGTTGCTTCAGGACTTTAAGTTTGAAGTATACTTTCTTGGTTGTGTTTCTTATATGTGTTTCCATGTTAAGATGTGTATCAAGTATTACACCTAGATATCGTACCTCATTTTTTAGTTTGATTTCTTGGTTTTGTAGAGTAATGTGTGTGGGAGGTGAGTATGAGAGGTTTTTTGTTACAATAAGGGCTTCTGTTTTTGCATGATTGATGTAGAGGTTATTTTCATTTAGCCATGTAGAGAGTTCGTTAAAACACTCTGTGAGCAATTGGAGTGGTATGTTGGGGATTGTAAATGGGATGTACATCATTATGTCGTCTGCATATAAGTGGTAATATACCTTGAATTTTTTAAATATATTGCAGACATGCTTTATATAGATATTAAAAAGGAGTGCTGATAATGCCGATCCCTGAGGGAGACCTAGTTCCTGATTGTATGTCTCAGATGTCATGTTACCAATTTTTACTGTTTGTGTTCTATTGCTTAGATAAGAAGAAAACCAATTAAGAACTGTAGATTTTATTCCTATTTGATTGAGTTTATTGAGCATTAAAGCATGGTTAACGCTGTCAAATGCCGCATATGCATTTGATATGCATAGTTCTAAGAAGTGCTACCTGGTCTGTGGAAAGTGGAGAACCTCATTGCTGGTTTTTGGTGTCTGATTCTAGCATGGAAGCTCCTGATGTGCCCTTGGAGGGCCTATCTCCCCTCCCGCAGCAAGGGTTCTCCAGGACCAAGCAGGAAGTCAGTCCTCACATATGGGTGACGTCGGCGCCGACGGAGCCCTCACGGAGCAATTTTCCCCAGCTTTCAAAGAAAGCCTTTGGGAATTGCAGCGCGCATGCGCGGTCCTCTTCCCGCCCAAGGGTGCCATCTTGCTCAGTCTTCTTTTTTCCGCGGAGCCCTACAGACATTGTTTGTAATTCCCCGCTAGAAAAGTTGATTTTATTTGTCTTCTTTCTCGGTTCGACGCCGGTTCTTTTCCCGCCCGGACCCGCGACGCCGGTTGCGAGTCCGTTCTTTATTTTTCGTTTTTTTGTCCTTCGTGACAGATTTCGCGCCTTTTTTTTTTTTTTTTTCACTGGCAGCCCTGTCTTTTGACCTCGCAGGGGCCCTTTTTCCCCCGATGGCTGCCAGCGGGCGGGTTTAAGAAGTGTGATCGGTGTAAGAAGCTCATGTGATCGGTGATCGGTGTAAGAAGCTCATGTGATCGGTGTAAGAAGCTCATGGATCAAGCATACCCTCACTACACTATCCCCCTTTATCCTTCCCATAGTCAACCTGTCGCTGCGCCAAGGATACTTACCACCTTCCCTCAAACATGCACAAATCCGTCCAATAATTAAAAATAACACCCTTGACAAAACATCACCCAACTCCTACAGACCTATCTCTAGTATCCCATTTATGGCTAAACTGATTGAAAAGATCGTCCAAACTCAAACACAAGATCATATAGAAACCTCAGCCCCACTTGATGACCAACAATATGGCTTTCGCCCCTACCATGGTGTAGACACCCTATTAACAGTACTCCTCGATACATTAATAAGAGGCATTGATAACCCTAAACAAGCTTTCATTCTCCTCTTTCTAGACATCTCTGCAGCGTTTGACAGTGTACACCATGCTCTAATGCTTAACAGACTAGAACAAATAGGAACCCACTCAACTGTACAAAATTGGTTCACCTCATATCTAACTGATCGAACACAAACAGTCCGAACTAACACTGAAACTTCTAAAACATACAAACAGGAAATTGGTCTCCCACAAGGCTCCGCCCTCTCTGCCCTCCTATTTAATATATATATCCAACCGGTCTGTGACATTTTCAAGAAATTTAAAGTCCACTACCACATATACGCAGACGACATGATGATGTACATTCCATTCACAATCCCAACACTCCCACTACAACTGTTAACAGAATGCTTCTCTGAATTAACAACCTGGCTAAAAGAACACAATCTCCATATCAATCATTCTAAAACGGATATATTAATAGTAACTAAAAATCAATCCTACATACCTCCAACACACATCACTCTCCAAAATCACAACATTACTATAAAAAATGAAGTGAAATACCTGGGTGTCACCCTTGACTCACACCTTAGTATGGACACACATATTAGAAACATCACTAAGAAGATCTACTTTAAACTCAAAATTTTAAAACAATTACGTCCTCTTGTACTTCTACATGATTTTCTGAGCATTGTACAGGCCATCATCACACCACACTTTGATTTCGCAAATCTCACCCTACTAGGAACAACAAAACAAAACATTAAAAGACTCCAACTTGCCCAAAATGCAGCAGCAAGAATTGTAATGAAGGTTCCACCATTTGAACACATTACCCCTATACTAGCAAACCTTCACTGGCTCCCAATTCAATCCAGAATAAATCACAAATTGATTATCACCACATTTAAGACTTTAAACACAATGGCCCCAGTCCCCTTAACAAAACTTATCACCAAAGACACATCCCAAACTACGCTTCGGAGAGGCCACACGAATAGAATTAGGATCCCGAAAGAATTCACAACTGCTAAAAAGACTACTAATAGGAAAGCGTTCTCACATGCAGCTCCCACCCTATGGAACTCCGTCCCTGAAGAAATAAGGGCATTAAATGATGCAAAGGAACTCCGCAAGAAATTAAAAACTTATCTATTCACCTCCCATTTTGGCACACTTGAAAATACCTTACCTCTGACAGGTAATGGTTAATAGCAACCTAGGGTACACCAACTCTAATTCTCCTAGCTAACTACAATTACAATTAAAATCGACTAAATAACTACTTGTAAATCTTGTAAATAGATATATGTAATAGATCAAAATATGTAAATAAGTTCGTCTGTTATTTAACAAGTTCGTCTGTTATTTAACAAGTTTTACCATATTTAGTCATTCATGATTAATGTATTTAGCAAAATTGTACCAAGTTAACAAATGTTCCATGTAAAACAGCTAAATTGTACCTAGTTAACAAATGTTCCATGTAAAACAGACTTGTAAATCTGTTCATTCCTTGTTCAATGTAAACCGCACCTGATCTGTGGAAGGTAGCGGTATATAAGCAACTGTTAAATAAATAAATAAATAAATAGATGTCTCTTACCGACACACACGACTACTGCCTCCGCTGCCTCGGACCCGATCATGACCCGATGATCTGTGGTCCGTGTGGCAAAATGTCCTCAAAAGCGTTGAGGAGTCGGCAGCATCAGCGGGAACGTATCTTCTCTGACTCCGGCCGGGCTCGGACCTCGTCAGAGGCTTCGACGTCTCGGGACTCTGGTCCTGAGCATCGTCGAAGTTCCTCTGAACGGGGGTCTCCTACCCGGGAACATCATCGGAAGAAGAAAACCCGCGAGGGCGGGGTCGGTGGACGCTCCTGGTTCCTCGAGGGCCAGGTCGCATAGCCCCGATTCCCTTCCCGGGTCCTCGGAGATGGAGAGGCCTTCCAAACATCCTCGTCTCGAGATGGACTCGCCCGCTCACGTGAGTACTGTTGTCCTCGTGGACTCGCCTCCGAAGGAGCCGACGTCGGGCCTGACGCCGTCGGGGCCCGAGTCAGGGGCTGCTGGGTCTCCTGAGCTCGGACTCAGGTTGACGGACTTGGAGAGCAGTCTGACTGCCTTCATGGACCAGCAGCGGGCATTGATGGCTGGCCTCGCCGGTGCTTCTGCCCTGACCGCCGGGACATCGACGTCCAAGTCGACCCCGGAGACCGAGCCGATCCTCGAGTCCATGAGGGCTCGAGTCGATCCTCGGTCGCGGTCTCCTTCGGCCTCCCGTTCGGGACCGAGGTCGTCGACTCCGACTCCCTCGGCGTCGGGGCGAATGGCATCGATGCCCGCCCGACCGGAGCCGCTCGACTCCTCCGAGGAGTCAGCCTGGGAATCCGAGGACGAAGAGTCACCTGGTTCTTTTCGGACTCGGTGTGTCCCATCGGACTCCCCCGAGTCCGAAACTCGGAGACGGTCCCCCCCGGAGGATACCCGGTTCTCGGACTTCGTGCGGGATATGGCCAAAGCCTTGGCCTTCCCCGCGGATCCCGAGGAGGAGCCTTGAGTCGAAGAGCTCGATGCCCTCCAATATGACTCTCCCCCAAAGGAGGCCTTTATTGTACCGGTTCCTCCGATGCTGGAACGACTTCTCTTCCGCATGTGGGAGAGCCCGGCGTCGTCGCCGGTGTTAAGCAAGCGGGTCGATTCCATTTATCGAGTCCGCAAGAGCCCCGGGTTCCAAAAGGCACAACTACCGCACCATTCCATGGTGGTGGAATCGGCCATGCATAGACTTAAGAGTCAGAAAATGCACTCCTCGGTGCCTCCCGGTCGGGAGGTTCGAAGCCTGGATGCCCTCGGTAGGAAGTGTTTCCAGGGCTCTATGCTTGCTTGTCGAGTCCAGACCTACCAGCTCTATATGGGCATGTATCTCCGAGACCTGGCAAAAGAAATTGCTGGGTTCTCTGCTGGTCTCTCCGAGGAACCTTTGCAGAGGTTCCAAGCCTTGTCAACTGGTATTCGGGAGTGCTCAAAGTTTATCTCTCGAGCAGCCTACGATTGCTTTGAAGCCTCGGCTCGAGTAGCCGCAGCCGGCATCGGTGGCCGTCGACAGGCTTGGCTTCAGTCATCCGACCTCGAGCCATGGGTGCAGGACAAGTTGGTCGATGTCCCCTGCAGAGGTGAAAACCTCTTTGGCAAGCCCATGGATGAGAAGGCTGCACAGATCGAGACCGAGACTCTCACCAGGACTTGTCTCTCAAGGAAGACCTCTGCCCCTTCTCAAAAGAAGAAGGGCTCGGGGAAAAAGCCCTTTTACCCGAGGAAGGCGGCTGCCTATCACCACTACCCTCATTATCAGGCCTCAGCAGCTCCCCAACAGGGTAAGCAAGCCAAGGGACGGGGTAATGGATCACGTAGGCAGCAAGCCCCCAAGCCTGCACCACCGGCCCCTGCTCAGCAGGGTGGGGGTTTTTGACTTCATCAGCATAGCCTCTCCCCCTCAGCTGGTTTCTCTCAGCACAGGAGGCCGGCTGGTCCACTTTGCCCACAGGTGGACCAACATCACTACAGATGCCTGGGTACTTCACATAGTCCAAGAGGGCTATCTTCTGCACTTCCACCAGGTACCTCCCTCCTACTTTCCAGGGGAGCCTCTCAGACTCCCTCTGCACAGGGACTTACTCCTTCAGGAGTTAGCAAGTCTTCTTCAGGAACAGGCTGTGGAACCGGTGCCCCACCACCTGAGAGGTCAAGGCTTTTACTCCAGGTACTTTCTGATACCAAAAAGAACAGGAGGCCTCAGACTTATCCTGGACTTGCGGAACCTCAACAAGTTCCTCGCAAAGGAAAAGTTCAAGATGCTTACCCTTGGAATCCTGCTGCCCTACTTCCAGCAGGGAGACTGGCTATGCTCCTTGGATCTAAAGGATGCCTACACTCACATCCTCATCCACCCCAGCCACAGACAATACCTCAGGTTTGTTGTGGGGGGCAATCATTACCAGTACAGAGTACTACCCTTTGGCCTATCCTCCGCACCAAGGGTGTTCACCAAATGTCTAGCAGTGGTGGCGGCTTATCTACGACTTCAAGGCCTCTTTGTATTTCCATACCTGGACGACTGGCTCATCAGAGCACAATCTTCCCAAGAGGCCACTCACGCCACGCACCGCACTGTGGCTCTGCTCCAGCACTTGGGCTTTGTCATAAACTTCGCAAAGTCCACTTTGCTCCCCTCTCAGGATCTCGAGTTCATCGGCGCAAGATTAAACACGCTTCAGGTGCGTGCCTTTCTGCCTCTCGACAGGGCGAACAGGCTCATGGATCTTGCCAGCCACTTTCACAGCAATTCCCTGGTCTCTGCCAGGCAATTTCTGAGACTGCTCGGCCATATGGCTTCCACAGTCCATGTGACCCCCAATGCCCGCCTGAACATGCGGCCTGCTCAGTGGTGCCTTTGCACACAATGGCATCAGGCCACGGGGAGCCTAGCGGATTCAGTACAGATCTCCGACCCGCTGGTCTCTTCTCTGCAATGGTGGCTTCATCTGCCAAACCTAGTGCTTGGAATGGCTTTTCAGTCTCCTCCGCCTTCTCAGGTCCTAACGACCGATGCTTCTCTCCTGGGTTGGGGAGCACATTGCCAAGGGACATGTACTCAAGGCCTCTGGACTCCTTGGGAGTCTGCCCAGCAGATCAACTTTCTGGAGCTCAGAGCAATCCGCCTGGCTCTGAGGACCTTCTCCCACCTCACATCTCACCAGTCTGTGCTGGTCCAGACAGACAATCAAGTTGCGATGTTCTACGTGAACAAACAAGGAGGAACAGGCTCCTCCCTTCTCTGTCGGGAAGCACAAAAGCTGTGCTCTTGGGCCGTCAGCCACGGCATCCTCCTCAAAGCTGTTTATCTCCCGGGTCAAGAAAATTGCCTGGCAGACAAACTGAGCAGAATCCTCCAGCCACACGAGTGGAGATTGGATCCGTTAGTGCTTCAGTGGATCTTTCTCAAATGGGGCCTACCCACCATGGATCTCTTTGCCAGTCCTCTCAACCGGCAACTTCCCCGATTCTGCTCTCGACAACCGCATCCTCACAGAGTAGCGGCGGATGCTTTTCTTCTCTCCTGGTCCACAGGCCTTCTGTATGCCTTTCCTCCCATGCCACTGGTGTCTCGGACGCTCTTCAAGGTTCTCCGGGACAAAGCCTCAATGATCTTCGTGGCTCCCCGGTGGCCGAGACAGCCCTGGTTCCCGCTTCTGATGCAGCTGGCGGTGGACACTCCTCTCCCTCTGGGGTTTCAGCCCGATCTCCTGACCCAGGATCACGGGACTCTCCTACACCCCAACCTCCGGTCCCTTCATCTGATGGCCTGGCTGCTGAAAGGGTAGTCCTGGCTCCCCTCCTGCTGCCTCCAGATGTGGAGGAAGTCATCTTGGCCTCCAGGCGACCCTCCACCCGGAAGTCCTATGCTCTGAAGTGGCGTCGGTTCTCCGTTTGGTGTGCTCAGCGGTCTCAAGATCCCTTCTCCTGTTCGATATCAGTGATCTTGCAATACTTGCTTTGCCTCTCCGATCTTGGACTTAAGTCCAACTCGGTCAGGGTCCACCTCAGTGCTCTTTCTGCGCATCACATGCCGGTGGATGGCAGGCCTCTTTCCAGCCACCCTCTAGTGGCTCGTTTCCTCAGAGGCCTCCTTCTCCTTAAACCACCTTTGCGCCCACCAGCCCCTGACTGGGATCTGAATGTGGTTTTACAGCGGATTACCTGTCCTCCTTTTGAACCTATGGCTACCTGTCATCTTCGTTTTCTTTCTTGGAAAACCTTATTCTTGGTAGCCCTCACTTCTGCTAGACGCGTTAGTGAGCTACAGGCCCTGGTCTCTGATCCTCCTTACACTCGGTTCTACAAGAATAGGGTAGTCCTACGGACTCACCCTAAATTTCTTCCTAAAGTGGTTTCCCCTTTTCACATCAACCAGGAGGTGGTACTTCCGACCTTCTTTCCCAGGCCACACTCCAGCCGAGCTGAAATGGTCCTGCATACCTTGGACTGTAGGAGGGCGTTGACCTTCTACCTTGACCGTACGCGGGAGCACCGAAGGACTGTTCAGCTCTTCGTGTCTTATGACCCCAATAGGTTGGGGCTCCCTGTCTCCAAGCGTACTCTGTCCATCTGGATTGCTGACTGTATCGCTTGGGCTTATGAGGCAGCCGGCCTCTCGTTGGAAAGTCGAGTCACGGCTCATCGTGTTAGAGCGAAGGCTGCGTCAGTGGCTTACCTCCGCTCTGTTCCATTGGCAGACATCTGCCGGGCCGCTACTTGGTCTTCAAGCCAGACTTTTGCAGCCCATTACTGCCTGGAGAGGGAGTCCCGCAGGGACAGTGCTTTCGGACAGGCAGTCCTCCGTAATCTCTTTGAGGTATAGGCAACTCCTGCCCTCCGTCCCGGATGTTGGGCTACCGGTTCTGGGGCGTACTCAGAGAAGATTCCTTCCTTCTGTGCTACTGAGCTTGAGGGAGCTCATTTTTAGTGCTTAGGGTCTCCGGTAGCCTTAAGCTTGGGAGTCCCATATGTGAGGACTGACTTCCTGCTTGGTCCTGGAGAAAGAGTAGTTACTCACCTGTAACAGGTGTTCTCCAGGAGCAGCAGGAATCAGTCCTCACAACCCTCCCTCCTCCCCTTGGAGTTGCAGTTCTATAATTTCGTTTTTGCTAATTTTTTGCTGTCTTTTAGCTATGTCATCAGACTGAGCAAGATGGCACCCTTGGGCGGGAAGAGGACCACGCATGCGCGCTGCAATTCCCAAAGGCTTTCTTTGAAAGCTGGGGGAAATTGCTCCACGAGGGCTCCGTCGGCGCCAACGTCACCCCTATGTGAGGACCACTGTTCCCTCTAAGCTGTGCGCGTGTGTGCGCGCACACACCTCGCCGAGCAAGTGCACATACTTTACAACAGAGCGCACAAAAATTACGGCTCTGATTCTGATAGAAAACAACACAGACGTCTTAAAATTTAAAAGTTATGATTGTAATTACTAGAAATTTCCCACTTCATTTAGTAATTGTCTATTTTCATTTAATTTGATTAAAATCAATGTGGTGTACATACTGTATTCTGACATGTAGTCAAATTTTAAAGTATATAACTCCGAATGTCGTTATGTGGTGCACAAAAATTTAACCTCCTTCAAAAGCTGCACACAGCTGATATTTTATGCGCACACAGCCTACAGAAAATTAGAGGGAACATTGGTGAGGACTGATTCCTGCTGCTCCTGGAGAACACCTGTTACAGGTGAGTAACTAACACAGATGCTGTGGCATTATCTTCTCCACAGGAGTCAGTAGACGTGGCGATTAAAAGGGATGATCCCCAGGCCTTTAATTCAAATGCTTCCTATTCTGGCCACTCCCCTTCTCTTAAAGGTCTGACAACTGGTGTCTCCTTTGAATATGGGCGGCTTATTCCTGGCAGGGAGCTCCCAGTCTCTGGGTTGTCCTCTCCATAATTTATTTTCTTTTCTGCAGCTAACTTGGTCTTTCTGGCATGGCATCTTGGACCCTGCAGCTTCCAGGTTCCCTTGATCTCTTTCTGGAAGAGGGGGCCAGTGAAGAGTTGAAGCCCAGCCTGGGCGTGGCCTTCTAAGAAATCTCGGAAAAAGTTGTAATCTGGAGATTCAGATCAACTGTCCTTTGGCTGTGACCCACAGTCCCATCCCAGTTCCTCGGGCACTGATTCCAACCTTGGAGACAAGATGTCTTCTCCTTGGAAGATCACAATGAATTTGGTATTCTCCTGTTCAGGAAAGACAAACTAGCGACTTTTCTCAAATGTCCACTCTGCGTTTGATTGACACCCCCCCCCCCCCTTCCCCTGTGGCATTACAGGGGCCACAGATCCATCTCTTTCTGCAAGGGATTTGGAAGTCTGCGATGGCCTTTCCTTTTCTGGAGGCATCAAAGGCATGATCTCTTTGGAGTGGGACTTGCCTTTACTCCCTGGTAAAAGGGTTGAGGGTTTGTAGGAAGCTTTATGACCTGCCACAGGAGGACTGCAGTGCATGGTTCAGCAGCATAGAGTGGATGCACATGTCACTGCAGTCACATGCAGATCACCATCCCAATGGAGGGTGGAACAGACCTAAAAGACCTGCTGAGTCATAAGATGGACTCTATCCTGAGGAATCAGTTCACAGCTTCGGCTGTTGTCCTCCAGTTTGACTGTGTGTGCGGGCCTGACTCCTCGAGCTATTCTCCACTAGATTCATTCTATCATTCCAGAGAATACTGCACCCCTCTTGGAGTCTACAACAGTTTTTCTGTGGGACACCATGTATGATCGTGTCCGCTTCATAGCTAAAGATATTGCTCTTTCAACGGTGACAGTGTTGGCTATGGCTTCGCCATTGAGCAGTGGATATATCCTCACAAGTCTTGGTTTGTCCCTTCTGGCCTTTAAAGGAAAGCCTTTGTTTGGAGAGGACTTGGAGAAATTGGTTAAGGATTTGGGCGAGTCCAAGCCTCATTGCCTCCTGGAAGACTGGCTGAAGGGGCCTGGGAAGCATACGAGTGCATCATCCTCATTTTTCTTGTTTGTGCTGCCCAGACTCCCGGAGTTCCAAGGGTCCCTTGTAGGGTTACCCCCCTGAAAAGCCAACCTTCTCTTCTTGTGGGTTCCAGTCTCAGACTCAGCCCTTTCATATACTGCAAGGGTCCCAGGACTCCAGCACCTCCAGAGGTGTCTCTACCAATGTTCCCTCTAATTTTCTGTAGGCTGTGTGCGCATAAAATTTCAGCTGTGCGGCTTTTGAAGGAAGGTTAAATTTTTTGTGCGCTACATAACGACACTTGGAGTTATATACTTTAAAATTTGACTACACATTAGAATACAGTATGTACACCACATTGAAATAAACCACCTGAAATAAAAAGGGGGCAAGAACTTAGAAATCCCACTCCTCATTTCTTAAGTGCTTTCCTGCGACATTCTTCACCTTCTCATTAAAACACAGATGAATAGTACCATTTAGAGAAGAGCAAAACACACACTGAAATTCTAGGGGGCCTTACACAACAGGTAAGAATGGTGTCAGGGAATAAATGGCTTTAAACAAACTTTCTGAAGAAAGTAGCCAGTGACAGTTGTGAGAAGAGCATCCTCAGTAGGAGCAGCAGTCCCATAGTGTTTTTAACATGCTCCTTCAGTAATCATAAATACACAATCAAATACCACTGATAAGACAATAAATAAGCAAACAAATTAATGGAGGACTAATTACATACAGAGAAGCAGGAGTGAAAGAATTCATGGAGAATTGATGAAAAGGCAATTTACCTTGGACCAGAAGAGGCCACAGTACGAACCACCCAATCTACTGTGGAGTATTAAATAAATGACTTACTGTAAAAAGATAAAACGGGTCGATACAAATAAGTAAGTAAAAAAATTGGAATCGCTTGTTGACCAGACAAGCCATAAATTTCCATTAAAAGGAGGCCATTTTGAAACAAAATGTTGAAATGAAAGAATGAAAAAAAGTATATACCATAGACAAGCTGATGAAGCGGCTTTCACAGCATGCACCAAGGTGCCAGCAGCAATCAATGTGAAAACAAATCGTGTTTATAAATATAACAAAAGAAATAAAAATGAACCACTGAAAAGGTATGGCAATAAAAAAAACAAGTGTTTAAACTATAAAAACAGCACGGTCTGGTCGTAGCGGCTTTGTTTAAAGCGCCCTTAAATTAATATGTAGAGCCGCGGGAAACAAGAAAGGGGGGGGAGGGAGCTATAAAAGTTGTTGTTTTACTAACAGCCATTGCTCAGCCATTTTGAATGTGAATTCTGCTTGAGACTTGTGCACAAATAAATGATTTGGACCTTCTGAACTGACTCCTGGTATCATTGGTTTGTCTGCGCTCTGCTGCTACAGTCCGAAAGATCTCTCTGCTGTTTTCGTTTTATTTGGTACCAAATGAATTATATTCTTCTGTTGATTTGTCTGCTTGGAAGTGATATTGTTGCTTAAACCTGGATTTAAGGTGTCCCTTCCCCCATACCCTATACACACACACTTCCAGTAAGTGTTCCTGGTACTAATCTTAGGGATGAGCATTTTATTTAACAAATAAATAATATATGCCCTCTACCCCAACTTTGCCACACGCCCCCAAAAGGATGCCACCTTTTTGAAAGGTACGGCGTTCTCTCTGTCCTTGCTATAGGCCGATTGCCCCCAGACTGACATTTCTGGGAAGGAAGCCTGCCATAATATTCGGAGGGGAGGGGAGGGGGGGGGGAAAGGCTGAATCGGGCTACGCGAAGGTGGGCTGCAGTGCCCGGATTCGGACGTTAGGAGGAGCAGTGAGATTTATCTCCGTCTCCCCCTGCTCACAGCAGCTATTGCTTCCGATCACGCTGTCTGAATGTGCCCGTGTCAAACTCGCGTGCCCGGGGCTAGGGGAAGGGAAGAAAGCGCGAGCGGGTGATAACAGAGCACATTGCTACCTGCACTAGGGGACGGGGGATACCTGGCCTGAGTCCCTCTGCCCCCCTAAATCGGGCGGGCGCGGCAGTGAACCGCCAGGGACCCCCTCCCTCCCTCGATCGGGCACCTGGCATCGGTCTGGAGGTCCGAGATCACCGGGGGCCAGACCGGGAAGGAGGAGGAAGGCAGATCGCTCCGTGCTTGCATCTCTGATTTCATTTTTTTGCTCGTCTCTCTGCCAGCGAGGGTGGCATTTTATTTTATTTTTCGCTCTGCTGTTGCTGGGGGGAGCGGCGATTCGCAGAGAGCTGCGAGTGCGAGCGCGCCCCCCCCCCATGTTGCGCCCGGCCCCCCTGCACCCCCCACGCTACGCCTCTGCCATTGACTATCTGAAAATTAGCCTTTTTCCATTAAATAATTGGAAAGTAGGGTAACACTGCTGTTAGTAAGTTTGTCCTTGGTATCCAGCTCTTAAGGATTTACATCTAAAAGGACCTAGAGAGGGGAACAGCGTAAGAGTGCACTGCTTGCTGTTATCTTTACTTACATATGGGTGACGTCGGCATGCGCGGTCCCCTTCCCGCCCAAAAGGCAATTGTAAAAAATTAAATTAAATAAAATAAGCTATAACTAATCAAAGAAGGAAGCACTACCTAAAACATCCGTGTCCCGATGCACCGGTGTGTTGCTCTCGCATCCAAGGCAGCACGTGGCACTGAAGGCTGGCTGAGGGAGGGATCCAAGGAGGTGCGTGGCTGGCAGGCAAGCAGGCACAAGAGCAGAAAGAGGCTGGCTTGCTGGCTGCCCCTCCCTTTTATTTCCCTCTAGCCTGCCATGATTCGTCAATCGTCCGGTCACATGTGAGAGGAGTGAGGGCAGGGGACTCAGTGCAGACAGAGGAGAGATTCGCAGAATGGCAGTAGATCGGTGGTGCAGACGCGGCCTTAAAAAACCCAAGGTATGAAATCAGTAATTTTTGTGCGCTCCTTGAAAAGTTGTGTGTGCTCGCTCGGCGAGGTGTGTGCGCGCGCACACGCGCACAGCTTAGAGGGAACAGTGGTCTCTACCCGTCAGCACAGTTTGGGCTTGGGGGCCCATTCTAGGATGCCCACAGTGGGCAGCATTCTCCACCTTTTCTTCCAGGAGTGGGCATGGGTCACAAGATTGCTGGTTACTAGACACCATTCAGCATGGCTATGTTCTGGAATGCAGAGAGCCTATCTCAGATGCCTTCATCTCCCCATGACGTTCTGCAGTCAAGAGAACCCCCATTCAGATCACAGTGGAAAGTTGCTCCATCTGTTGGCCCAGTTCCATTTGCCAACAGGGCCAAGGGCTGATAGTCTATCTGTGGTTATAAAGATGGCTTCTTTGCAAATCCTTGACCTCAAGGGACCCATGACTTACCTGTGTACCCTACACTTTCGTGTGGAGACCCTGCAGTTAGTAATCCAGGCAGCATGGCACAGGGATTTCCTTACATTACTGGATCTAGCAGAAACTTATTTCCACATTCTTATCTGTAAGGATCAACAGTGCTTTCTCCATTTCATCATGCTTTGCTCTCATTTTCAGTTTGCTGCTCTTCATTTCGGTCTCTAACACCCCAAGGACATTCTCGAAAGTCATGGTGGGTAGTGGTCACAGCGCTTGAGGTACCAACGGATCTGTGTTCATCCATATCTGGATGATTGGCTCACCCGAGCAAGTTCTCAGTCAGGAGCATCTCTCGTGTTGACCTGTGTGGTGCAGTTCCTGGAGAGTCTTGGCTGGAAGATCAATTGAGGAAAGAGCTACTTTGGAGCCATCGCAGTCTCTGAAATACCTGTGAACGTGGTTTGACACTTGGATAGGCAAGGTCTTCCTATCCGAGGAAAGGGTGAAAACGTTACTGGCCCAGCTAACAGCCTTCCAGTCTCAGCAGGCTCCTAGGGTGTAGGATTATCTGCAGCTTTTCGGTTCGATGGTGGCATCAGTCAAAATGGTTCCTTGGATGCGAGCTCATAGAAGGCTGCTAGAGAGGTCCTTGCTGTCTCATTGGTTGCCAAGCTGTCAGGATTGTGAGGCTAGGCTTCCCATCCAGCTGGAGGTGCTGTCCAGCCTGCAGTGGTGGAAACAACCCCACTGAGGAGGAGAATGCCACTAGATGATTACTTGTGGCTTCTTCTGTTGATGGATGCCAACCTGTTTGACTGGGGAACCCATTGTGAGAATCAAAGAGCTCAGGGACATTGGAGCAGCCAAGAATTGTCATGGCCCATCAGCTGTCTCGAGGCAAGGGCTATTCATCTGGCCCCTTTGCACTTCCAGACTAGTCAAGGACAGAGCAGTCTGGATGTACTTTGACAATATTATGGCAGTACATCAACATCAAGAATGATGTTGATGTATTGATTCGATTTGAGCCGAGTGGGAGTGGTTTTGGCTCACATTAATTGGCTTGGTGCCTTTTGTGTTTGATTAATATTATGGCAATGGCATATGCCAGTCGGCAAGGGGGCATGAAGAGCACTGGAGTGGCCCTGGAGAATAACCCTCTTGTTCTCCTGGGCGGAAAGGAACCTCCTAGCTCTTTTAGCCCAACACATCGCTGGAGTCGCATCATGGAGATGGACTTCCTTAGTCACCATTCACTTGATTCCCAGGAAGGTGGGAACTGTGTCAGCAGCATTTCAGCTGCCTCCAGTAATGGATCTGATAGTGACCAGGTCTATTGCCAAAGCATATTCTTCAGTTACCATAGGGAGACAGGCCCCAAGGGCATCGATATCCTAGTTTAGTCCTAACCAAAGCAGTGCCTGTTGTGTGTGTTTCCTCTAAGGCTGTGTTGTCCTGGTGGCACCAGATTGACCACGGAGGACCCGTGGTGCAGGAACCTCTTCTGCGGCTGTCCCCAGCCTGGGGGCAGTTAAGTCCAGGACCAGTTCTTACGGACTACTTTGGAGTGGCTTCCTTCTTGTTTAAGCTTGGGTCTTGAGAGGCGTCGTTTAGCACATAAGTGCTATTCTCCTGCCATGGTTTCCAACCTGCTCAAGGCAAGGAGAGACGCTACCAACCTGGCCTACATGTGTCTTTTTGAGTATTGGTGCTGTGAGTGTTAGGTTAGACCTCATATAGCGGACTTGTCATTCTCGCTTGCCTTTCTCCAGGATGGCATGGACAAAGGACTTTCCCTTAGTTCTTTGAAGGTTCAGGTTGCAGCCTTATCCTGCTTCAGGGGATTGGTGACGAGACTGTCCATTGCTTTGCACCCAGATGTGTCTCATTTCCTTCAGGGTGTACAACATCTGCTTCCTCCCCTACATTCAGTCATTTCCTAGTGGGATCTCTGGTGCTGTGGGCCTTTGTCAGAGCCCTTTGAACTCTTCAATCAGGCCACACTTAAAGATCTCACCCTTAAGACTGTCCTGGTTGCAATCCACTCAGCGAGCTACAGTCTTTGTCATGCAGGGACCCTTACTTATCATTCATGGAGAAGATCTTGTGCATTTGGCCCATCCCTTCCTTCCTTACCCAAGGTGTTGTCGTTTTCCATGTGAATTAGATGGTCTGTCTGTTCTCCTTTTCTAAGAAGCAGTGCTGAGGGAAGGACAAGGACCTTCGCCAGGAGGATGTCAGAAGAGTGCTTCTCTGGTATTTGAAGATGACTAACTTCTTTCGCAAGTCAGACCATCTATTTGTAAAGGTGACGCGGTTTCCTAGTCTATTCTGGGATGCTGGATCAAGGAGGCCATTGCCTCAGCATATCTGTTGTGGAACCAGCCAGTTCCGGAGGGTTTGTGTGCACAATCCATTCAGGCACAAACATAGTTATAGGTGGAGCATAGCTTGGTCACCCTTCAGACATTTATTGGATGGCAACATGGGCATCACTTTCCACTTTTTTCAGGCATTACCACTTGAATGTTCATGCTCGGGCAAATGCTGCCTTTGCCTCAGAAGTCTTAAAAGCTGCTGTGTCTTCTTCCCACCCTGTGGAGTCATGGCTTTAGTATGTCCCACTTGTCTGGACTGGTCAAGCAGGATGATATGGAAGGTGACATTTTACACCAAATAATGTCCTTTCCTTGAGTCCTGCTAGACCACTCCAGGACCTGCCCCTGGAATCTGTTTTGGTCTGTTTTCCTGTTGGTTGGCCCTGTGGGCTCATGCCCTTCTGAAAAGCCTTCTGTTGAAGCTGATCCTGTACGTAGTTATGGTTCCTGTTCAGATGAACCTTGTTATCTTTACTAAGGTTGTATGAGGCTGGAGATTCATGACCATGTGCTTGGGTATGAACACTGGAGTATGCCCCTAGGGTCACAGGCTGTTGATGGCACAATGATGTCATAAGAAGTCTCTAGAATGTTTTTTCTGTTTCTACATCTGGTAGGGGAACATAACCCAGTTGTCTGGACTGGTCTAGCAGGACTCAAAAAAAAGGACATTATCTGGTAAGTAAAATTTTCACTATTAAGCTGAGATAAGCAAGAAACTTCCTTCATCACAAAAATAAGCTGTAATAAGGACACAGATGCACAATGTTAGTGTACCAAGAATAAGTGTGGAAAAAAAAAAGATAATTGAGTCAACAGTAACACTGATTATTTAGATTTGTAGTCATTTTGTTAATTTTTTAAGTCACCTGTTACATCATGTAGGGCTATATCCCTTGTTGGGGATTTAAATTGCCAAAAAAATAATCAGTGCAACGCCAAAATGAAATTTGCTTTTCTCATCCAATCTTTTATACAGAGCTAAATTAATGGGGGATAGTTGCCCTGTGGCAGACATCTTCAGGGAGTAGCATTTTTGTGGGAAATCTAGTAACAGCAGTCAATGATGGAGTTGGCATGGGACTTGAAAGCTAGATCTTGCTCACAAACTTCATGTTGGCCTTCGCCCCTTTCTCACATGGGCTTCCTGTTTCAAAGGAAATTGTTCAAGGGATTGCTTGTGAGTGTACGCTTGTCTCTCATGACTCAATAATTCCATTACTGACTACTGCCACTAGCAGCCAAAGCCATGAAGTGGAAGCTTGCCCAGGGAAGGGGTGAGAGGAAATGAGGGAGGCAAACTTTCTAATATGTCCCAGGGTACAAAAAAAGTGTTAAGCTAAACTGGTCTTATTTATCCTTTCCAGTAATGGAAGAAGGTCACTGGGAGTGAAGAATTCAGGTTTGAAAACTAGCAAAATGTGTGTTTTTGCTCGATTTCAGGGGCAAGAGGAAGGTGACGTTAGGAGAGACTTATAAAATGTGAAGAACATTGCTTTACTAATAGTGGCAGATATCTGGAATAAGCCTACCAGCAGAGGTGTGGTAGTGATAATCCAGTGGCAAAGTTCACACATGCTTAAGGCAAACACAGAAGGCAGTGGTATGGATATCAATTAAGGGAAAAACTAGAAATTAACTAAGGGCTTCAGTAATAGCCTGGTAGGCCAATAACTGTTACTGCATTATTTTGTAGTACATAATGGTGAAACTGCATTAAGCTTTATATTTGTTGTGAGTGCTTGTCTTTATCCAATAGAGAGGAAAAGAGTTGATTAGTATGGCAGGTTTTTTACGCATGCACTGTTTTCTGACTATACATGTATCTAACTAAATATACTTCAATAAAAATTATTTAGCAGTTTCGAATTAGAGGCAGAGGGAGAGCCAGAGGAGGTTTTGCTGGAACAAATACTGGTCCTAGTAACTCAAACACAACTTTTCAAAAGAGACCGAAGGAAGAGGAATGGGATCCTGAATATACCCCAAAGAGCAAGAAATACTTCTTGGTGGGTGTCGGAGAGCTAATTTTATTTCTTCTGAGTTCATTCTTTCAACATACAGGTCTCAATACATAATGACATGTAATAAAAGGAGAGAGATCGTGCAAGCGGTCACACTCTGTCTGGCAGCTGGGATGTATCCTTAGTAGTGTGGACAAAATGGGCAGATGGGGTGGGTTGGTTGGACTTTTTACCATCATCTACTGTGTTACTCTGCTTATCTTACTAGATTCAAGAGAGCTATTTTAAAAGCCTGAGGTGAGTGGATGTGAATGAAAGCAGGAAGATTCACAATGCTAATGCCTGGCCCTGAATTTTTGGGTAGCTATGAAACATCTGAGAGAGCAATTGCTCCTTCAGATTCAAATGTTAGTGTTATCAGAAAACAGAATGATGATCTGTATGTGACTGTTGTCGGAAGAAGTCGGGCTAATGCAGGAAGGTAGGAGCAAATGACATACATACAAATATCTCTAGGCACTCTTCATGTATGGCTGCTGATGGAAAGTTCATAAATATGAATCCATTTGAGAAGCTTATCAATGTAAATGCGTTATTACTAGTCAGCAAAACTTAGAGCAGTGTGAGAGAAATAATTCAGTTAGAAATTTCAGATAGACTAATATTATCATATTCAATAAAGCTACATGGACGATAGGGATGAAACTGTCCCACATATGGGGTGACTACATTCGATGGGCATAGAGGGTGGAACAGCTACTTGTTAGAGCTAGAAAAGCTTAAGAATCTTTTATGCTCACTCACAGTGCATACTGCAAGGCCCCCCACAAGCCAACTTTTTCTATGGAATGAGATGGTCGTCAGGCTTTCTCATTAGTTTTCTATTTGTTTAGAATTTTGTCTTTAAATGTTTCTGTTTTGTTTTATATTTCAGCCTTGACTGAAAGAGGTCTAAAACTCTTAGTCAAAAAACTTAAAATTTTACTTTTAATTTGGATGACTCCATCTCCTACAAATGAGGTTCAAATAGTATCCTTTGTGTAAATGAAAAGTATCAAGAACTTGAACATGATGATCCAAATTGCTTACTCTGCTCCTAGGGCTATAATTATTTGAAGGCTCTAGCTTCAGGATATCTGTCAAACTATTTTGAGCCAGACATTAACTTGAAGCTAAAACCTTCAAAACAGAGTACCTTGAAATTGACATGAAAGTTGGCCAGTGAACCTTCAGCATTGAAGGTTGCCGCCTCCTTTTTGGAGGAGTTTGAGGCAAAGTAAGGCTGCCTCTAAGGACAATCACTCTTGATCTGCTTCCCTAGACAAAGGTTTCAGGGTTGCCTGCCAGAGTGAGAGCTATAGAGACTGAGCACCAAGCTGATGCTTTGACATTGGTCTAGTCCTTTGGCTCAGTTCTAGGATGATTTTGTGGAGGCCTGTCCTGGGAGACCTCTTTGATGCTGTGCATCGGTAACCTCTTCCATGCTTTCCAACTTACCTAATCTATTCCGTGTTTGAGACCTCTGTCTCTGTTTTAATACAAGAGGATCTCGTATCTTCCACAGTCGCCCAGGAGCTGCTGTTGAGAGTGATTTCCAGTTCATACTGCTAGACCAGTCCAGACAAACGGGTTATGCACCCCTGCCAGCAGATCTTGGAGACAGAGAATTCTACCAGAGCTCTGATAGGCTGGAGCCTGGTGATATAATTCTACCCCTAGGGGTCTCCCTCAGTTTTTCTCTGTCTCCAGCAGATCTGGATGCTTTTTTTTTTTTTGCTCCTTCAAAAAAATTTAAAATGCTTTATTTCTTTGTGATTTCTCTTGGAGATATTGTCCCCTGAGTTGCCAGTGTACTTATCTGAGCACCAGGATGATTCCAGCTGAAGCTCCTGTGTCCTGTCACTCCCCAGCACTAGTCATGAGGGCTATTTAGCTGGATGGTAAACCTCCTAAAATCCAGTCCCTGGGGCTGATTTTAGTGGTGAGGCAGCTGGCAGTGGTTTGAGCAGCGGTCTGTGGCTTCTCTGCACTTTCGGTACTGTGAGTACAGAAACTATCTTTCTCCCACTGCTGTCTGCAACTCTGTGGTAACTCGATTTATTTTTCTTGATTTTTCAGCGATTTTTAGGCATTTCTCTCATGCCTGCAACTCTCCCACCTTCTCCTTTGACTTTTTAAGTTAATTCCTTAGCTTTTGGGGGTTTTAATTCACTCTTTTTGAGGTTTATTTTTGCCGGTGGCCATTTTGAATAGCTAATGAGCCCCGGTTTTTGGCTGGAAGCCAGATTCCTTCTCTACTGGCTTCTAACAGCTCTATTGCTGTTTAAGTTTTTTTCCACAACACTTGCTAGCTGTGAGTTGTGAAGGGGTTCCTTTTTTCTCTGCCTATGTATTAACATAATGAATAAAAAGTACGGAAGGCATGGATAGAGAACAGGATGCAATTCAGAAGCCACAGTACAATGCTAAGACACTGACCAATGGTGCAGGGCTCATGGGTTCCATCTCCCACTGTGCCCAACAAACATGGCCGGCTGAGGCATTACCTATTATGGGGAATATTGTTAAATGCCTGTTCCTGTGGGACAGAGTTATTTTTTTTTAGTTCTCACTATGCCTTATTCAGGTTTACGCTGCATAGGCTGTCCGAAGAAACACAGGGACCTCATGAATCAGCTGTGCTCTTCCCCCAGCATCTTGCTTCCCCGGATGAACTTGGGTACTCCTGAGCCTGGCTTCAGTGGAGCTCTCCCTTGGCTTTACGCTGCGCTGAGTCTTTGCCACGAGAGTTTGGACATCCCAGGAAGTTCAGGTATCATTTTCTGAAAGAAAACTGAGTAGCCTGTTTTTTTCTTACTTGCCTCAGCTGCTCTGGGATGATTTCAACTGTATCCGGACCGTCTGCCTCTGAGTTTTGAAGTTCCTACTTTAAATTTTTAATCCACAAACTGCAGCCGGGTTACTTTGTACGTCTTACTGAATATTGTACCTGTCTTATTCAATATACCATTTGATTGGAATTTTAAGTCAGTATTTTGGATCCTGACTGTTTTGGGCTCGGCCTAATTAAGCATACTCACTGTAATCTTCATACAGCTGGGTTTCAGCTTCTACATCCCTCCCCAGAAACACCTTTCAGCCCCTACCATGGAGGTCTGAGTGGCCGCAGAGGGATCACACTCTAATTTCCCTACTTTCAGTCACTGTAATTGCCTTACCCTGACTTTGAAAGTTTCTCTGTACCAGCACAGTGAATGACTGACAGTTCCCTTTTCAGCTCAGTGAATACCTGACAGTTTTTCTGTGCCAGCGGCCATTTTGTTTTTCTTTTCAGTGTTTCTTTTTGGAGGGAACAGCTCTAGACAGCAGTTTCCACACATTTAAACATGCTGTGGAGGCACGTGCAGTTTCAAAATCCTTTTCTTTGAAGAGTCTTGGGTTTCCCTGAGCCTACCTTGCTAAAAAAAAAAAAAAGAGGAGGAAAGGTGGTTTAAGTCTCTACAATGCTTGTTTCTCTGGCTGTATTATATGTGATATGTAATCAGCCGAAGGGGGAATTAATAGATTGCTTGTGTTCCACCTGCACGCTGCATCCCGGAGACTCTTTCCCCATTCCCACTGCACTGCTAGATGGGTTCATCAGCACCTTATCTCCTCCCTCCTCAGAGCCCCTGCTGCAGGATCTTCCTGCAGGAAAGGATTCAGTCAGCTCCCATGTCACTTCCACAGCCGCTGGAGGCCACAGCAGCCTTGACTGACAGTGCCTTCCTCACACTCTTCCATCTGACATGACGCCTGTGCCTTTTGGAGTCTTTTGGAATATCTCCTACGCCTGCCCAGTAGCAGGCAAGCATATGGCGTAGTCTCGCAAGTGGTCCCATAAGTCCTCAGACCTTAGAGCAGTACGTCCTCCTTGGGGCGTTGCATGTGCCTTGCGGGGTACTATGGATATTCAAGAAGACTTTAAATCTTCGGAGGTCAGCCCTGACTCGTTGGAGTACGGAGATGGGGAATATTCTCCGTCTGTTTTCTTCGCTGACGGTTCTCAGCCTTTTTCGGTAAGAGGAGTTGCCGGCTCTAATCACACAGGTGATCGTGTCGCTCTCCCTAGCCGACACGCCTGCTCCACCGGATTCTCAAATCCGGTTGCAGCCGGATCCCATTTTCCAGAGCATTCGTACGGCACGCAGTATTGGTCAGTTATACCCTTGGTCTCCCTTTCACTTGGACCGTTGGCTGACATACCCGACAGTTGATGCATTCTGACCAGAGTCGTCAGGCATACCACACTTCCGGTTGAGGGCGGAGAGGCGCTCCGCGACCAGCAAGACCTAAAGAGTTGGGAGGCTGCTAAAGACCGGTTTTCCTTCGCCCGCTATTTCCTTCTTGCAGGTGTGCGGAGGTCTAGCAGCTCGGGCCTCCCTTCGATGGATTCAGCAGCTTCCCGGTGTTCCCGAGTTGGTTCATTTCGAATCCATTGCTGCATTCCGGGCAGAAGCATTCTGTGATCTCTTGCGGCTGTCAGCTCGCTTCCTAGCACCGGTGTCGGTAGCTTGGAGATGGCTCAGCCTGCGTCAAAGTGCAGCGGATGTTGCTTCATTTAAAGGCTCCAGCGTTTAGATGCCATTCGTCCCGGTCCACCGTTGGATGGAGGACTGGGCCGTTACTCTGTCTATTTTGGGATGCTTCAGGTCCTGGATTTTCTAGGGGCTGGGTGCGACACTCGTAGGGGATGGGTGTTTCTACCTCAGGAACGTTTTCAGAAGTTCTCTTCAGCTCCGCCGCTGCTTGGATCATGCGGCGCCTCGGCCTTGGGGCTACCTTCAACTCTTGGGGTCCATGGCAGTAACAATAGCCCTTGTTCCGTGGGCAAGAGCGCTCATGCACTGCTTGCCGACGGCGCTTCTATCTCGTTGGTCGCCGGTATCAGAGAGTTATCGAATCCGGTTGCTTTTGCTTCTGCCGGTGCGCCGCAGTCTCCGCTGGTGGCTTCAGGCACACAATCTTCTACGGGCGGTCCCTCTGGAGTCTCTGCGCTGGATCTTGGTGACGCCAGTCGCCGACCTCTCCGGTTGGGGAGCGCCTTGCGGCTTGGCCTCGGCGCAGGGGAGTTGGTCACCTCGCGAAGCCCAAGGGTCTATCAATCGTCTCGAGACGCGGAAAGTGCGCTTCGCCCTTCTTCAGTTTCAGCCTCTTCTGTGGCGGCGTGCGGTTCGGATCCTGTCCGACGCCACGACAGTTGCTTACCTAAGCCGCCTAGGCGGCACGCAATGTCCGGATGTCTCACAGGAGAGGCGTTTGCTCCTCCCGTGGGCGGAGGAACTTCTTCAGGCTGTCGGCGCAGCACATCGCAGGCGTGAACAATGTGTAAGCCGATTTTCTCAGCCGGCACTCTCTGGAGCCCGGGGGCTGGGCTCTGCAGCCGGATGCGTTCCGGTCCATTGTTCACCTGTTGGGACTACCGACCATGGATCTAATGGCTACGGCGCAGACTGCCCAGGCTTCGCTGTACTTCGGCCATTGGAGGGACGAGGGAGCGCACGGCATGGATGCTCTCTCTCAACCGTGGCCGATTCATCTTCTCCTGTGTGTTTTCCCTCCCTGATCCGTGATATGCATGGTTTTCCAGCGGCTCCAAGACCGTCGCGACCCTGTGCTCCTGCTGGCTCCGAATTGGGCTCGTGGACCATGGTATGCGGATCTCTTCCGTCTGTCTGGGGCGTCGCTGCTCCGCCTCGAGGCGTTGCTCGGCCTTCTGATTCAGGGACCGGTGGAGATGGAAGACCCAGCTCCTTACTCGCTTATGGCCTGGCAATTCCACGCCGCCGGTTTGCTCGCTACGGCTATTCGCCTAGTGTGGTCGTGACGCTTCTCGCGGCGCGCGGTCTACCACGACGCTGACTTACGCTTGGGTTTGGCGTCTCTTGATGGTTAGTGTTCGTGAAATAACCTCTCACCCTGGCGTTGCGGTGTTCCGGACATCTGTCCTTTTTACAGGCCGGAGTGGATAAGGGATTAGCGCTCGATTCCTTGCGAGTACAAGTGGTCGCCTTAACTTGTTTTCGGGTTCCTATACCGGGGCGATCGATAGCTTCGCATTTGGACGTGTCTCGGTTCCTCCGCGGAGTTAGGCCTTCCGGCCTCCTCTGCGTTCGCCTGTACAGGCGTGGGCTCTCGTGCTTGTCCTCTGTGCCCTCATTGCTCCTCCCTTTGAGCCTCTGAGGGCATGTTCTCTTCTAGATTTGACTCTGAAGGCAGTCTTCTTGGTGGCCATAACTTCGGCACGCCGTGTTTCTGAGCTCCAGGCTCTCTCGTGTCGACATCCCTATCTCTCGTTTTCCTCCGAAGGCGTTTCTCTGTGAACTGTCCCTTCCTTTGTTGCCCAAAGTGCTGATGCCGTTCGCTGTTGACTAGCCTCTTTTCTTTCCGTCTTTTCCAAAGGCGCAGTGTGACAGTGGTCAGTCTCCGTTGCGGGCGATGGACCTTACGAAGGTTCTTTTTCGGTATCTGGGGGTCGCGGGACCCTTCCATATGACTATTGCTCTTTTGTCTTGTTTGCGGGTTCTCGTCGGGGATCCGCAGCCTCCGAATCTACCATTTCTAGATGAGTTATGGAGGCCATTGAGGCGGCGTACTTTCTGGGAGAACCAGCTCCACCGGGACTCTGTGCTCACTCCTCTCCGGCGCAAGCAACTTTGTAGGCCGGAAGGTCTCATGTAGTTCCTCTCGATATTCGCCGGGCGGCGACTTGGTCGTTGCTGTCCACCTTTGTCGGTCATTATAGGTTGGACGTTCATGCCTGTCAGGAGGTCCGTTTTGGAGTTGCTGAGCTGTCGGCGGCCTTACTCCCCCCTTGAAAGCAGGTAGCTTGGGTACTGCTCGTTTGTCTGGACTGGTCTAGCAGTATGAACTGGAAGGAGAAATTTCACTTACCGTTAATTTCCTTTCCTGGAATACTGCTAGACCAGTCCAGGACCCGCCCTGCTGTTGGTTGGAGTGCCGCTGGTGCGGTGCAGCCGCCGACCGCGGTTCTTCTCTTTGCCGGTATGCCTCGCCATGGGCAGTCCATGGGTTCGTAGGTGGATACTGTTTTCAGCTCTAGGGAGTTCTTCGGCTGCCTTGTATATAGTTCACTTGAGACCCTCTGGGGTGATGTTACAGTTCATGTTGCATTAGCTTGTGGACGTAGCTGAGGGAGACACCAAGGGGTAGGATTATATCACCAGGCTCCAGCCTATCAGAGCTCTGGTAGAATTCTCTGTCTCCAAGATCTGCTGGCAGGGGTGCATAACCCGTTTGTCTGGACTGGTCTAGCAGTATTCCAGGAAAGGAAATTAACGGTAAGTGAAATTTCTCCATATGAAAAGGATTTAGACTGGTGCATGACCTCTTGGCTGGGTATTTAGCTGTACTTCAAATATGTTTGTTTGCCGAGTGCACCAATATCCTCCACTTTATTGCTTTAGTATAGATGGAATCTATATTGGGACCACCTCATTTGCAAACTAATCAATATTCTTTAATGCTAATAATTTGATCTTGATCTATCATGTGCACTGAGAAGCCATTCAGCTTCTGAAAGGGACATATCTTCTCTAATTCCCAATAGGCATCTCTCAAAATGGTCTCCAATACAGTATTCTTCAACTTAGTCCTCGGGACATACTCAGCCATTCGCTTTTTTTTGGATAGCAACAGTTTATGGTTTATTGGTATTTGATATACCTCCTTTATGCAAGCAAGCAAGGTGGTTTACAATAAAATATTCAATTAAAACCAGAAAGAAGCACCATATTGTATAAGCAAAGGATAGAAGGGGGAAAGAAAATGGGAAGAAAAAGGGAGGGCAAGGACAGAGGGGAAAGAGGGGAGAAGCAATAGCAATAGTTGAGGGTCAGCCAGAGACCTTATAAGCTCACTCAGATACGTTTTAAATTTAGCTTAGAAGCTTTTGAAGGTGGACTCTAGACGAATTTCAGGGGGTAAGCGTATATGAATGAGAGATTTGCATAAAGTAGAGGCAAGTACATTCAGCTCTGTCATATACTTGGATATTTTGAAAACCCACATGGCTGGATGTTTCTCCAGAACTTGATTGAAAACAGCTGCCCCAGAAATGTCTCCTCCCTACTTGAACTGGATTTAGCACATTGACTATAGGTGCCTATAATTACGTTCAGAAACAGCTGATTCACAGAGTCTACCATCTGATCTTACATCTCTACATTTTGCTACTGAGGTCTGGGTTAAACCTTCTCTTTCTTCTCGCAATAAAAGCATTAGTAATTCATCTTCCTGGCGCTGGCCCTAAGGAGATATGATGTAGGCCTGGGTCAGAGCATTCTGAAGATAAAGTGAGAAATAGAGATCTGCAGGCAGCAGCTGTCGCATGCAAGGCCAGGAGAGAGCAGGAAATGGTCAGTGGTAATTTCCCTTGCCATTTTTTTCCCATTTCAACAGAAAGCATGAGAAGGATGATGTAGCACTGTGTATCCTTGCCAACATCATGGAAGGCCTGAGTTATATTTTTATGGCTTTCACAACTATGCAAAATGTCAGTAGCCAAGACTTTGAAATGAAAAAGAGGTCAAGGAACTGTGATTCTAAATAGCTCCTTTTTAGCCCAGTCATGTATGGGTTCCATCATCTTCAATTGTCTGGAAGGGATTTATTTAACTTGAGCTATCTTCCAATCTTGGTGTCACAGCCCCTAAGGCACCTTGTTTTGTCCAAGTTCTGATGGCCTGGATGTTGAAGAGATAGTAGCTTCCTCTTTTAGCTCAAGTATATTTTGCATCAAGAAAATCATCAACCAGATTGCTTATGTTTTCAGTTGGAGGAAGCTTAAGTTCCTTAGTCTAGTAATTTCAGTAGAGAGTTGACAATCTGCTCCATCTATCTAAAACTTTCTTGAAAACTATTTCATCCATAGTTCATCTTATCGCAGTATGTGCTTAACATAAATAATGGGGAGGAAAACTAATTTTTGGCCATCTTCTAGTAACTTGTTTTAGGAAATCTTTTTTCACCTTAAGCTTCCCTGAACTAGGATCTCAATGTGGTCCATAAATAATTGTCTTAAGATTTTAACCTGTAAATTAGTATTTATCACAGTCATCTCCAAGAAGAATTAGTGAACCTCAAGTGCTAGCGACTTAAGCACCACACAGAATGTCTAACCACAATGGAATTGTGTGGCATACACAATCCAGAATATCTTCTGAAAACAGTCTGATTTTCACTTAAGCTAGTCTATTATTGTTCCAGCCTTCTTTCTCAGACTTCATGCTCATAAACCTGGTCTAGTAGTTACGTACCACACAATTGCAGATCGTATTTTGGACTGTATTTCCTTTTTCTTTGTCAAAGCATGCCTCTGTTTACAAGGCTTGTAAAAGCACCCAGTACAAGAGCAATAAATAAATAACAGCATATCACCAGGAACAAGCAGGAATGTAGTCCTCACATATGGGTATCGTCGGTACCGACGGAGCCTGCGCGGGAACGCTCCCCAGCGTCCAATAAGAATGCTTTTGGGAGCATCCCTCAGCACATGCGTGCTGCCTTCCTGCCTTTCCAACTGTCCCTCTTCAGTTCTTCGTTTTCCGCGGAGCCGACAGGACCTATTCCCTGTCACTGCAGAAAATTACATCTTTAAACTTCTTTCTGTGGTCGTGTTTGCCTACCGCACGACGCCTACCGGTACCGCTGGTTCTTTTCTTTTCTTTCTTTCTTTAAAAAAAAAAAAAACAAACCTTTCAGTGTTTCTTTAGAAGCTTTCCTTTTTGGTGCTAGGTGCCATTTTGGGCACCAGGCCCCCATTTTCCTAAATCATGGAAAAGCCAACTAGTGGTTTTGAAAAATGTACTAAGTGTGGCGGTACCATTTCCATCACTGACACCCATGATTGGTGTCTAAAATGTTTAGGACCTGATCATTCTCCAACTGAATGTCTCTCCTGCATGGGGATGACCAAAAGAGGAAGACAGAATCGGGCCGCAAAGCTCAGTACCCTCTTTTCTTCAGATGCCAGATCCATTGCATCGACATCGTCGAGGGCCTCTTCTTCCTCCCATGGATCTCAGGTAACTAAACATAAGAGCCGGTCCTCAAAGGGTAGCTCTCCTGCTAAGCATCGAGAGGCCGTTGGCATTGCCCTTGAGGGAACCACACTGGCAAAACAGCCCCGGCGGGAGGCTTTGGCTTCCAAAGCATCGATGGGGCTTCAGGATGTTCTCGAGGCCTCAACCTCGCAAGAACTACCTGTGCCATGCTCAGGGGTTCCGGCCGTCCTTACCGGTACCGACACCCAGGCATCGGCAGCGTCGATAATATCACAGCTTTGCTCTCGACTGCGGTACCGGTGGTCCCAAGAGCACCAGTGCCGACATCGACACCGATGTCGGTACCGACACTGGTCATGCTGGTACCGATGGTGCCGGCCCCGGTGGGAACGCTTCCTATGCCATCTCTGGCTGGAAGGGACAAAGCGGTACCTGCTCACCTCGGTACCGACTTCGATTGGTACCGGGATCGTGCTTTGCAAGAGCATCGGAGTCAAGAATACTTTGATTTCTCCGATTCCAAAGACTCTGACCATTCTGCTGGCACTAGAGGGTTTCTCCTAGAAGATCCCTCTTCTCCCCAACGCAGAATGTCACCTCCAGAGGATACGTCTTTTCAGGATTTCATCCGTGATATGGCCAAAGGGCTTTCAATCACAGTAGCTCCTGAAGAAGAACCCAGAGCAAAGGAATTGGAAATCCTCCAATATCCTAAAGCTCCCAAGGAAGCAGCAGATGGAAGCAGCTACTCTGCCTATCCATGAAATTCTGCAAAGCTTGATGCTCATAATGTGGGAGACACCTCTGACCACTCCTCACTCTAGGAGGCTTGATACTATGTATCAAGTTCCACCATGTCCTGGTTTTCAAAAAAACCAGCTGCCACACCATTCAGTGGTAGTGGAATCAGCCATGCGTAGGATGAAAAGTGCAAAGAGACATGCATCCAATCCTCCAGGTCATGAATGCGGGACTCTGGGTGCTTTTGGACGCAGAACATTTCAAGCTTCCATGCTTTCAGCTAGAATCAGTTCATACGTCTCATATATGGGAATGTTCCTTAAGGAAGTCACAGGAGACTTGGAACTTGTGAGCTCTTTTCTCCCAGATGATAAGAGATGAGATTTTCTTGCTCTAGTTAAGCATTCTCAGAATGTCTCCAAGTTTGCCAATCATGCAGCTTTTGACTGCTTTGAATGCATCAGCAGAACTTCTGCTATTGCCATTGGTGCACGACGGATTGCCTGGCTACAGGCATCAGACTTGGAGATTTGGGTACAAGACAAATTAGGCAACATTCTTGAGAATCTCTTCGGCAAGAACTGGCATGAAAAGGCTAATGAATTAGATGCTGAAAGTTCTACCTTAGATTGTCAAAGTCTACAGCCACTCAAGCCAAAAGGAAGCCTTATAAAAAAAAAACCCTCTTTTAGCAAAAAGAGGAAGTTTTATCCTTCCTATACCCAGCAGACCTCAGGTCAGGTTGCCCAAAAGGGACAACCTAGACAGCAAAAGAAACCAAAAGGACCGAGAGCCCAACCAGCTCTCCAAGTTCAGCCCCCTCAAGGGCTTTGACTCCTTCCCAGAGAGCTTTGTCTTCCTGCCTCTGAGAGCCCCCCAATATTCCGGGCAGGTTATGCCACTTTATCAACAGATGGCATCAAATAACAGCAGAAGATTGGACTTTGTCCATTGTTGGAGAGGGGTACAAACTTCATTTTCACAGCATACCCTCTCCTACAGTTCTAAAGCAGTTCAATTCACAAACCTCTGCAGACAATATGCTAGATTATGAGGTCTCCACACTTCTTGCCCAGGGGGCAATAGAAGAAGTACCCATTTTTCAACAGGGAACAGGGTTCTAATCCCCCCTATTTTCTTATCCCAAAGAAAACAGGGGGACACAGACCCGTTCTAGACCTCAGAGAACTGAACAAATATCTGTTTCGAGAGAAATTCAAAATGATTTCTCTAGGAACTCTTCTGCCATACCTTCAAGGCCAGGACTAGCTTTGCTCTCTAGACTTAAAGAATGCTTACACGCACATTCTCATCCATCCAGATCACAGGAAATTCTTACGTTTCCTTTTCAGGAGAAGACATTTCCAGTACAGGGTTCTTCCTTTTGGTCTGGCTTCAGCACCAAGGGTGTTCACGAAATTCATGGCAGTAGTAGCAGCATTTTTACGAACCCTGGGGATTTTTGTCTTCCCCTACTTAGACAACTGGCTCATTTGAGCCTCCACAGTTGCAGAGGCCAGCACTGCACTGTCTAGTACAATGCAAATCCTCCAATACTTGGGATCGCAAATCAACTTCCCGAAGTCTCACCTAGTTCCTTCCCAATGCCTTGAATTCATAGGAGCCTATCTGGATACTAGGCAGGCAAGGGCTTTCCTTCCACAAGCCCGGTGTCTTCGCATTATGCAGCTAGCTTCCCAAGCAGCAGGAAAATCGTCCCTCATGGCTCGGGAACTACTGCAGTTACTGGGACACAGTTCATGTAGTCCCATATGCTCGCCTCCACATGAGAGCAGCTCAGTGGACGCTCTCCACACAGTGGACACAGGCAATTTATCGGACAAAATAACAGTCTCTCAAAGACTAATTTTGTCCCTCCAATGGTGGCAATCACTAGAAAATCTGACAGTGTGTTCTCCTTTCCACCAACCCCTCTTTCAGGCCACCCTAACAACAGATGCCTCAGGTGGGTTAGGGAGCACACCTGGATCATCTCTCTACCCAGGGCACCTGGACTCCACAGGAGGTAGGTTTACACACAAACCTCCTGGAGTTAAGAGCAATTTACTTAGCTCTTCGAGTGTTCCACGCTCAGCTCAGCTACAAGACAATCCTGGTCCCGACGGACAATCAGGTAGCCATGTTCTATGTGAACAAGCAGGGCGGAACTGGCTCTGTCGTTATGCAACGAAGCTTTACGACTATGGGCCCTTGCCAGGGAGCACCAAATTCACCTTCTAGTGGTATATCTTCCAGGCATTCAAAACCTTTGGGCAGACAAACTCAGTCGAGTACTGTTACCTCACAAGTGGTCACTCCACCTAGACCAGGTGGCAAAGATATTTCATCTCTGGGGCACTCCAGACATAGACCTCTTTGCAAGTCCACTGAATGCCAAACTTCCCTGGTTCTGTTCCAGGATGCCGGCACACCACTGTCAGGCAAGGGATGCCTTCCTCCTTCACTGGGGTCAGGACTTCCTTTATGCCTTCCCACCCATTCCCCTCATTCCCAAAACACTCTTCAAGCTTCAGAGAGACAGGGGTCGCATGATTCTCATCGCACCACGATGGCCACGCCAGGCGTGGTATTCCCTGCTTCTGCATCTCTCTCAAGCGGCACCTCTGGAGTTAGGGCACGCTCCAGATCTCCTTTCTCAGGAGAACGGGGCGCTATGGCACCTGAATCCCCAGTCCCTGCACCTCACGGCCTGGTTGCTGAAGGCTTAGACCTCCAGGATCTCAATCTGTCTAAGCAGGTAAAAGATATCCTTCAAGCTTCTAGGAAACTTTCCACAAGAAGATCTTATGCCTTCAAGTGGTAACGTTTTACTATATGGTGCTCCAGGAGGAGATTAAACCCCCTGGTCGTACCCTTAGAATCGATACTAGAGTATCTCCTTCACTTATCGAATTCTGGGTTAAGACCAATTCGGTAAGAGTCCATCTTAGTGCAATTGCAGCTTCTTATAAACCTCTGAATGGACAACCAATTTCCTCTCATCCACTCATATCAAGATTTATGAGAGGCCTTCTATTAACCAAACCTCCCATCAAGCCACCACCGGTGGCATGGGATCTAAATCTAGGTCTCGGGCAGCTCATGAAGCCGCCTTTTGAGCCACCACAGCCCTTAAGTTTTTGACCTGGAAGGTCATCTTCCTAATTGCAATCACCTCTGCCCGTCGCATCAGTGAATTGCAAGCTTTAGTGGCTGATCCTCCTTATACTAGATTTCATCATGATAAGGTTGTTCTTCAAACTCACCCTCATTTTATGCCAAAGGTGGTTTCGCCTTTTCATTTAAATCAATCATTTTACCTTCCTGTATTTTTTCCCGGGCTTCACGCCTCTATGGATTGCAAAAGGACCGTGGCCTTTTACAAACAAAGAACACAGCAACATAGAAAGTCTTCACAACTTTTTATAGCTTTTGACCCTAGTCTTTTGGGAGTTCCAGTCTCCAAAAGAACTTTATCTAAATGGATTGCCCAATGCATATCCTTTACTTATGAGAGTAAGGGTCTTACTCTTCAGGACTATGTCACAGCTTATAATGTCAGGGCCATGGCAGCTTCTGTGGCTAATCTCCACTCTGTGTCTATCGATGACATTTGTCGAGCAGCCACCTGGGCTTCAGTACACACCTTCACAGCCCACTACTGCCTAGATAAAGCCTCCTGTCGGGATGGCCAATCCAGGTCACAAGTACCTAGCACGTTCCCAAAAAGACACGCAGGTTCCCCAATGCTTGTATTGGGGCAAGCAGTGGATTTCCCGGGTCCTCTTTAATAACGGTTCATGGTTCCTCCAGGAACTATTCCAAACCTTTTTTAAACCCAGCTACACTAACAGCTTTTATTACATCTTCTGGTAACGAATTCTAGAGTTTGATTTTCGGGTTGAGTGAAACGTTTCTCTTACTAGTCTTAAATGGGTTATACTGTAGCTTCAATGCATGTCCCCTAGTCTTTCTACTTTTGGATGGCATAAACAATCGATCTACATTTACCCATTCCACTTATAGACCTCTGTCGTATCTCCACTCAGCCGTCTCTTTTCCAGGTTAAGAACATAAGACATGCCATACTGGGTCAGACCGAGGTCCATCAAGCCCAGTATCCTGTTTCCAACAGTGGCCAATCTAGGTTATACGTACCTAGCAATATCCCCAAAAGACAGGTTCCACAATGCTTGTACTGGGTCAAGCATTGATATTCTGGGTCCCTTTTTAATAGTGGTTTATGGACCTTTCCTCCAGGAACTTGTCCAAACCTTTTTTAAACCCAGCTATACTAACAGCCCTTACTACATCCTCCGGTAACAGATTCCAGAGTTTGATTACACGTTGTGTGAAAAAATATTTTCTCTTATTTGTCTTAAATAGCTTACCCTGTAGCTTCATTACATGTCCCCTAGTCTTTCTATACTCTGATAGCGTAAACAATTGATCCACGTTTATCCGTTCCACTCCATTCATTAATTTATAGACCTCTATCATATCTTCCCTCAGCCGTCTCTTCTCCAGGCTAAAGAGCCCTAACCTTCTTAGCCTCTCTTCATAGGAGTAGCCTTCCATCCCCTTCACCAATTTGGTGGCTCTTCTCTGTACTTTTTCTAATAACGCTATGTCCTTTTTAAGATACGGTGACCAGAATTGCACACAATATTCAAGGTGCGGTCGTACCATGGAGCGATACAGAGGCATTATAATACCCTTTGTTTTGTTCTCCATCCCTTTCCTTATGATACCTAGCATTCTATTTGCTTTCTTGGCCGCCGCTGCACACTGGGCGGAGGGTTTTAACATGTTATCCACAATGACTCCTAAATCTTTTTCCTGTGTGGTGGTTTCTAATGTGGAGCCTTGCATTGTGTAACTATAGTGTGGGTTGTTCTTTCCTAGGTGCATAACTTTGCACTTGTCCACATTAAATTTCATCTGCCATTTGGATGTCCACTCTTCCAATTTATCCAGATCCTCCTGCAGTTTTCCACAATCCTCTTGGGTTTTAACAACTTTAAACAGTTTTGTGTCATCTGCAAATTTGATAACCTCACTAGTTATTCCCTTTTCCAGGTCATTTATGAATATGTCAAAAAGCAGCGGACCCAGTACCCTGGGGTACTCCACTATTCACCTTTTTCCATTGGGAATATTGGCCATTTAGCCCTACCCTCTGCTTTCTATCTTTTAACCAGTTCCCGATCCACAATAATACACTGCCTCCTATCCCATGACTTTTTAGCTTCGCCAAAAGTCTCTGATGGGGGACTTTGTCAAAAGCTTTCTGAAAGTCCAGATACACTATATCAACCGACTCACCTTTGTCTACCTGTTTATGCACACCTTCAAAAAAACATATCAGATTAGTAAGACAAGATCTTCCTTGTCTAAAGCCATGTTGGCTGTCTCCCATTAGGCCATGACTATCTACATGCTGCGTAATTTTGTTCTTTATGATGGTTTCTACCATTTTCCCTGGTACTGATGTCAGGCTCACCGGTCTGTAATTTCCTGGGTCACCTCTGGAACCCTTTTTAAAAATTGGTGTTACGTTGGCGACCCTCCAATCTTCAGGTATTACAGATGATTTTAATGAAAGTTCACAGATTACCAATAGCAGGTCTGCAATCTCATATTTCAGTTCTTTCAACACTCTGGGATGTATACCATCCGGTCCAGGTGATTTGCTACTATTCAGTTTATCAAATAGTTGTAATATATCTTCCCGGTGTAGCGATATTTCTCTCAATTCCTCTGCAGTATCACCTTTAAATACCACTTCAGTCTTGGGTAACATCCCTACATCTTCCTCAGTAAAGACCGAAGCAAAGAATTCATTCAGTCTCTCTGCTATAGCCTTGTTTACTCTTACTGCCCCTTTTACCCCTCTATCATCTAATGGTCCAATTGACTCTCTCACAGGCCTTTTGCTACGAATGTACTTGAAAAAGTCTTTATTTCGTGTTTTTGCTTCCGTAGCAAGTTTCTTCTCAAATTCCCGTTTTGCCTGCCTTATCAATGCTTTGCATTTAACTTGCCAGTGCTTGTGCTGTTTCCAGTTTTCATCATTTGGCTCTTTTTTCCATTTCCTGAAGGTTGCTTTTTTGGCAGCAACAGCCTCTCTGACCTCACCTTTAAACCATGCTGGCAGTTTTTGGACTTTCTTCCACTTTTCTTAATGCGTGGAATACAGCTGGTCTGGGCTTCGAGGATAGTATTTTTAAATAACACCCAAGCTTGCTGTAAGTCTTTAACCTTTGGAACCGCTCCTTTTAGTTTTTTCCTAACTATATTCCTCATTCTATCATAGTCTCCCTTTTGAAAGTTAAAAGGTAGTACTGTGGATGCCTTTACTATCTGTCCTCCACTAATTAAATCAAACATGATCATACTATGATCACTATTGCCAAGTAGTCCCAACACCCTTATTTCTTGCACCAGATCTGGCGTTCCACTAAGGACTAGGTCCAGTATGGCTTCCCCTCTGGTCGGTTCATGAACCAGCTGCTCCAAGAAGCAGTCATTTATTCCATCTAGAAACTTTATCTCTTTAGCTTGTCCTGCTGTGACACTGACCCAGTTGATACCGGGGTAATTGAAATCACCCATTATTACTACTCTGTTGTGACTTTTGTTAGCTTCCTTGATTTCTTTGAGCATTTCATCATCCATTTGTTCATTCTGGCCAGGCGGCCGATAGTATACTCCCACTGCCATCACCTTCCCCTTCATAAATGGAATTTCAATCCATAGAGATTCTACAGCAAATTTGTTCCCTGCAAAACTTTAATCCTTTCTGACTCAATGCCCTCTCTAACATAGAGCGCAACCCCTCCACCAATTTGATCAGCTCTATCATTACGATATAGTTTGTATCCAGGTATCACAGTGTCCCACTGGTTATCCTCCTTCCACCATGTCTCAGAGTGCAATCATATCTAACCTCTCATTTAGTGCTATATATTCTAACTCTCCCATCTTATTGTTTAGACTTCTAGCATTGGCATACAAGCATTTTAGAGACTGTATTTTATTCATATTAATCTGGCTATTGGTAGGCAGGAGTAATTTGGAATCTTTATGCTCTGTCTGCTCCTTACTCAAGGGCATTTGGGCTACTATACTCCCTTTTGGAACCTCACTGCTTTTGGTAGTATCCTTCAAGGATACCTTCGTCCGAACCATGCACTCCTGGGTGACTGTCGGCTTTCCCCTATTTTCTAGTTTAAAAGCTTCTCTATCTCTTTTTTTAAAGGTTAATGCCAGCAGTCTGGTCCCATCCTGATTAAGGTGAAGCCCATCCCTTCGGAAGAGCCCCCCCTTTCCCCAGAATGTTCCCCAGTTCCTAACAAATCCAAAGCCCTCATCCTTGCACCATTGTCTCATCCACGCATTGAGACTCCGGAGCTCTGCCTGTCTTTTGGGTCCTGCACGTGGAACAGGAAGCATTTCGGAGAACGCTATCCTGGAAGTTCTGGATTTCAACTTCCTACCTAAAAGCTTAAATTTAGCCTCCAGAACTTCCCTACCACATTTTCCTAGGTTGAAGTGAAGAGTCCTAACCTTTTAACCCTCTCCTCATAGGTGTATCTTTCCATCCCTTTTACCATTTTGGTGGCTCTTCTCTCTTCCTTTTCTAATTCCACTATAATCCTTTCTTAAGATATGGTGACCAGAATTGCATACAATATTCAAGGTGCAGTCACACCATAGAACGATACAGAGGCATTATAATATCCTTGATTTTATTCTCCATTCCTTTCCTTATTATACTTAGCATTCTATTTGCCTTCTTGGCCGCCGCTGCACACTGGGCAGAGAGTTTCAATGTGTTATCCACCATGATGCCTAAATCTTTTTCCTGGGTGGCAGTTTCTAATGTAGAACCTAGTTTGGGTGGTTCTTTCCTAGGTGCATAACTTTGCATTTGTCCACATTAAATTTCATTTGCTATTTGAACATCCAGTCTTCCAATTTATGAAGGTTCTCTTCAATTTTTCACAGTCCTCTTGTGTTTTAAAATCTTTTTATAATTTTGGTGTCATCTGCAAATTTGATCACCTCGTTATTTCCATTTCCAGGTCATTTACGAATGTTAAAAAGCAGCGGACCCAGCACACCACCTCCACTATTCATCTTTCTCCATTGGGAAAATAGGCTGCTTTCTAACTTTTAACCAGTTCCTGATCCACAACAGTACACTGCTTCCTATCCTTTGACTTTTTAATTTCGTCAAGAGTGTCTCATGAGGGACCTTGTTGAAGGCTTTCTTAAAATCCAGATACACCATATCGACAGGCTAACCTTTGTCTACCTGTTTGTTCACACCTTCAAAATATAACAGGTTATTAAGACAAGACGTTCCTTGGCTAAATCCTTATTGGCTTTCTCCCATTAAACCATGACTATCTACATGTGCAGTAATTTTGTTCTTTATAATGGTTTTACAATTTTGCCCGGCAGATGGTGGATGGATTTTCTCCTCTCTGAAGAAAATTCTGGGGATTTGAGAGGAAAAGATTGATTTAAAATGCTTGCAGCCTGTGGGTTGATCTCTCACTAGAGCATGATGTAGGAGGCTCCACTAGACAGCGGTCTTTTCGGTAGCCATAGGAGGAGGGAAAATTGGTTTAGCTCCATGCTCTTACCCTGGATAAGGGCCTGTTGAGCAGCCAGAAATTGGAAGGATCTGGAAGAGTAAGACTGCCTTACACAATCTTAATGCCCCCTCCCTATTTCTCTGTCCCCTCTGCCCTCTCCCGAAGATTGCAGAAGTCTCTCAGAGGGATCTGCCTGCCAGCCACCTTACACGCAGTGCTGCACAGCCAGCCAGTAACACAGTTTCTGGGGAGTAGAGCTGAGCCTGGGACTCTCTGTGGATGAGTACCAAAGCTTGACCTTGTCATTGTCCTTGTGGGGGAGCTCCCGATTCTGTCTTTCTGGGACAAAATTTGGGGTGGACTGCTGGTGACTGTTGTCACAGTTTGGGAGTTTCCTGACGTTTTCTGCACATTTTAGTAGCATTTTTACCTATTTTGCACCTGGCTGTCACGCGGTCCTTGTGCGCATTCCACCCAAGTGGCTCCAGTGTGCGCTCCTACCCTAGTGCCTGTAACGTGTGCTGTAGTAAAAGCGCAGTTAATGCGCCTTAGCCTTAGGTGCACGCTTTTTATAACACTTGCCTTAACTCTTACGTCGTCTTCCAGTTTAAGTTGCTTGGCCTGTGGCAAGCTTGGTGCCTCGTCTCCAGCTTCTGTATTCTGCTTCTTCCCCTTTCTCAGCCAGGGGATGCTGTTAGCCCGACCTTGCCTGCTTTAGGGCAGGACGTGGCAGGTGGTGCTGTGGGTAAGGATATTCAGCTGAGCGGAGGATCTGGCATCTCTGCTGTGGGCCTCTCCCTGTCCTCTAGGGGGATTGATGATTGCTATGCCCTCGAGTATAGGGAGGGAGGGGGGGGTCATTTCCGTGAGGAGAGTTTCCAGAATCTGGATTGTCCTCCCTGGAATCCTTTCTCTTTGCAGCAGGCCTGGTCATTCCAGCGTGGACATGCAGATCCTGCGTGCAGTGTCTGCTGGGAGCAGGCTGAGAGTGGAAGCTGCCTTCAATTGATGGCATAGCGTCCCCTGCAAGGGTGCCCCTGGTACCCCCCCCCCTTCCCTGGGGATGCAGTCAGCTGTTGCTTAGATTGAGATATCTGATGTGAATGAAGAAGTACTTTAGCCTTCAGAGGATTGTGAGGAGGCCAAGGTTTATTGCCTGTTACAGGAGTAGTAACTGGAAGTGTTGATCCCAGGGTCTTATCCACGAGCTTGGAGGAGGCTTCGGTCACAGAACAGGAACCGAAGAGGCATCTGCTCCTGCAAGGGGTTTGGAAATCCACTACTGTCTTCCTGGAGGGTGCTCAAGGGCCTGTTCCAGCCAGAGTGGGTTTACACCAACTCAACACCTAAGGGACTAAGGGTTATACGAAGGTGCATGCTGTCCTGGAGGGCGGAGTGTGTTGTGTAGTTGATATTTCCAAGGTAGATACATGGGTCACAGCAGATCTCCAGGAACAAGCAGGAATGAGTCTTCACATATGGGTACGTTGGTACCGACGGAGTCTGCGCGGGAACGCTCCCCAGCGTCCAATCAGAACGCTTTTGGAAGCATCCCAACACGCCTGCGTGCTGCCTTCCCGCCTTTCCCAACTGCCTCTCCTGAGTTTTCGTTTTTTCGTGGAGCCAGCAGGATGTCCTGTCACCGCAGAAAATTCTTCTTTTATTGTTTAGTTTTCTTGTGGTCGCGGTTGCCTTCCCCGACGCCACCGGTACCGCCGGTGTTTCTTTTCTTTTTTCTTCAACATATTCCTGTATAAGGAATACTTTTTCCCTCTTAGTGCCTGACGGGGTGTTTTCCGGCCTGCTAGGCCTCCCCTTTTTTCCTCAGGGAAGCGCCAGCCACTGTCCCTAAGAAATGTTCAAACTGTGGCGGTACAAAATTTATTTTAGACACTCACAATTGGTGTCTACCCTGCTTGGGTCCTGACCATTTTCCTCTGGAGTGTCCCTCCTGTAACAGTATAGTTGGAAGAAGTCTTCAGCATCGAGTTCCCCTCGATACGCGGTCCCCATTCAACTTCAGGGCACCGACCACCCCTTCTTCACAGGATCAGGTAACCCAAAAACACTCTGTTAAGACTAGCCAGTCCTCGAGTGGTAGATCTCATGCGTAGCATAGAGATGCCTCTGGCCTTGCCCTCGAGAACACACTGGCTTTAAAACCCCGGTGGGAGTCTTCGGCCTCCAAATCCTGTGTGGGGTTTCAGGTTGTTCCTGAGGTTCACCCCTCTCCGAACATACCTGAGCCATGCTCGGTGGTGGCATCCGCTTCGAGCGGTACCGATACCCCGGCATTGGCAATGGTGTTGGATGAAACATTCCTCACCAAGGATCGTAGTCTGGCGTCCTCGGTACCTACGGGCCCGTTGGATACGCTGCAGATCGATCTTCCAGTATTGGTATCGATCCCGGTACTGGTACTGGTACCGACGTCGGTACCCTCCAGATGTGCATCAATAGACACGCTTCCTTCGATGCCGAGTCTAGAATCAATCTCCAGTCTGGAGGACTGGGTACCGACTCGCCTTGGTACCGACACCGGACGGTACCGAAGGCACGGTTCCGATGATCCATGTCTGGCACTCTCGGTTTCTTCGATACCGTTAGAGCTGTCACCGGCTGGCCTTCATCCACCGGTATTGGATACGGTACCGGAGTCGGTACCGGTATCCACATTACCATCGCTGTCGGTACCTTCCATGCTTCTTTCATCAGGCTCGCTTCCCTCGGTACCGAGTTTGGAATCGATCCCTAGCATGGACGATGCGCTACCGACTGTTGCTGGTCCCGACCTCCTGCGGAACCGGCAACCATCCTCTAAGGATCCCATACTCCACCCTTTAGGATCTTCTACTCCTCTAAAATTGGATAGATCCCTGGGTGCCAATGCTAGTTCTTCAACAGATCTAGCTTGTCCTCCTCTTTCGAGAGGATTTCCCTCTGGGGATTTTTCTTTTCAAGCTTTTCTGCTTGATATGGCAAAATCACTTGCCATTTCTATGCCTGGGCAGGATCCTGCACCAGGGAATACAGAATCCCTGTATATTCCCGGGAGTCCAAAGGAGAACATCATGCTTCCTTTGCATCAGTCCCTGCAGGATCTCCCCTTACGAATGTGGGAAGCTCCTTTAACGGTACCCCCACCTTCTAGGGCAACTGATCTTCTATATAAGGTGCCCCCCTCTCCAGGTTTTCAAAAGACTCAACTTCCTTATTCCATTGTTGTGGAATCAGCAATGAGGCGTATTAAGAGTACTAAAAAGCACTCTTCTTATCCGCCAGGTCGTGAGTCTAAGACTTTAGATGCCTTTGGACGCCAAACCTTCCAGGCATCCATGCTTTCAGCAAGAATTCTCTCATATATCTTTTATATGGGATTATCTCTTGAAGTCACAAAGAAATTACTACTTTTGACCCCCTTTCTTCAAGAGCCCAAAAGAGCAGACTATTCCTTACTGGTTAGTCATGCTAAAAATATCTCTGGGTTCCTTACTCGTGCTTCCCTAGACTCCTTTGAGTCTGTTAGCAGAACTTCTGCTATAGCTATAGGGGCAAGACGTAAAGCTTGGCTCCAGGTTTCAGATTTGGACAAATGGGCACAAGAAAGACTGGGAAATACTCCTTGCACTGGAGAAAATCTTTTTAACAAGGAGTCTTTACTCCAAGTTGCTCAGTTAACCACTGACATTGCTGTTTCCAGAGGCTGTTCTACGCCTTTCTCTTTCTAGTTGGTAGGAGATTTTCTAACAAACTTTGTTCCCCTAAAGGGAAAAGGTTTTATCCCTCTTCTACCCATCATACAGATGTTTCCAAACAGGGGAAACATCACTCTGGTCCAAAGAAACCACAACCTCAACAGGTTCAGCAAACCCAGCAGTTGCAGGGTTTCAGATAGATTATCATTATATCTCCTGTTTGGTGATTAGAGTTTGCAGTCTGCTTCTTTTCACTTGAAGCATCTACACTAATTTCATCCTAAATTCTCATGGATCTCTCTTCACGAGACATCCTTTCTTTTTGCTCTAAGAGTCTTTATGATGATCATGCCTATAGTTAACAGGTTTCTCTTCCTCCTTCTGGGAGAAAGAGATGTGACAACTATCAAAAAGACAGTTTTTCCCCTGTACTAGCATAGAAACATGATGACAGGAGAAGACCACATGGCCTATCTAGTCTGTCCTTCCATAACAACAACTACGACAGTCCACTTTTTACCTTTAGAGATCCTCTGTGTTGGTCCCATGCTTTTTTGAATTCAGTTACTGTCCTCATCTCTACCACCTCCACTGGGAGACTATTCCATGGATCCACTACTCTTTCTGTAAAGAAATATTTCCGCATATCACTCCTGAATCTATCTCCCTTCACCCTCATCCCATGTCCCCTCGTAGCAGAACTTGCTTTCAATTGAAAGAGGCTCTCTCCCTGAACATTTATGCCACGGAGGTATTTAAACATCTCAATCATATCACCTCTATCCCGCCTTTCCTCTAAGGCAGTGGTCCCCAACCCAGTCCTATGGGGCCCACCAACCAGTCAGGTTTTCAGGATATCCCTAATGACTATGCATGAGATATATATGCATTAGAGATATCCTGCCAACCTGACTGGTTTGTGGCCCTCCAGGGCTGGATTTGGATACCCCTGCCTTACACCTCCATCATTTAAGATTGTGAGTGGGCAAGGTGCAGATGTCCAAGACATCAGAAAGGTTAGATAGAATTTGTCACAGTCCTCCTCACTTCTCACCACCACCAAAAAACTGTCTATTAGACAACTTTTTGGTGGTGGTGAGAATCGAGGAGGAATGTGACACATTCTATATACCCTTTCGACGTCTAGGACATCTGTACCTTGCCCACTCACAATCTTAAATGACAGAGGTGTAAGGCAGGGGTCTCCAAATCCAGCCCTGGAGGGCCACAAACCAGTCAGGTTGGTAGGATATCTCTAATGCATATATATCTCATGCATAGTCATTAGGGATATCCCGAAAACCTGACTGGCTGGTGGGCCCCATAGGACTGGGTTAGGGACCACTGCTCTAAGGTGTACATATTAAGATCCTTAAGTCTGTCCTCATATGCTTTATAATGAAGCCCACTAATCATTTTAGTAGCCACCCTCTGGACCGACTCTATCCTGTTCACATCCTTTTGAAGGTGCGGTCTCCAGAATTGCACACCATACTCCAAATGAGGTCGCACCAAAGACTTATACAGAGGCATTATCACCTCCTTTTTTCTGCTAGCCATTCCTCTCCGTATGCATCCAAGCATCCTTTTAGCTTTTGCCGTCGCCTTTTCTACCTGTTTAGCTACTTTAAGATCATCAGACACAACCACGCCTAGGTCCCGCTCTTCTTTAGTGGACAAAAGTACTTCACCTCCTATACTGTATTGCTCCCTTGGATTGCTGCAGCCCAAATGCATGACCTTACATTTTTTAACATTAAATCCCAGCTGCCAAATTCTAGACCATTTTTCAAGCTTAGCTAGATCCCTCCTCATGTTATCTACACCTTCCTGGGTGTCTACTCTATTGCAGATTTTGGTATCATCCGCAAAGAGGCAAACCTTACCCGACAGCCCTTCCGCTATATCACTAACAAAGATGTTAAAAAGAATCAGACCAAGGACAGATCCCTGGGGCACACCACTGGTAACATCCTTCTCCTCAGAGTGAGCTCCATTTACTTGTACTCTTTGTCGCCTCCCACCCAACCAATTTCTAACCCAAGCAGTAACTTTAGGGTCCATCCCTAGGGTGCTCAGTTTGTTTATAAGTCGCCTGTGAGGAACAGTGTCAAAGGCTTTACTGAAATCTAAATATACCACATCTAGAGCTCTCCCTCGGTCCAACTCCCTGGTCACCCAGTCAAAGAAATCAATCAGATTTGTCTGACAAGACCTGCCTCTGGTGAATCCATGCTGCCTCGGATCCTGTAATCTGCTGGACTCCAGAAACCTCACTATTTTCTCTTTCAACAGCGTTTCCAATAATTTACTCACCACCGAAGTTAAACTAACCGGCCTGTAGTTTTCAACCACATCCTTACTTCCGCTTTTGTGTAAAGGCACCACATGAGCCTCTCTCCAGTCCTTTGGCACCACTCCCGACTCCAACGAGGCATTGAAAAGGTCAGTCAGTGGAGTTGCTAGAACGTCCCCAAGTTACCTCAGTATTCTAGAGTGTATCCCATCCGGTCCCATCGCTTTGTCTACTTTAAGTTGAGCTAGTTTCTCACGAACATAGTCTTCTGAAAATTGTTCAAGATGTCCCTCGCTTCTGTTATTTGTGGGTGTTTTCTGAGGTCCTGCTCCTGGTTCTTCATCTGTGAACACAGAACAAAAATATTTGTTAAGCAATTCCGCTTTATCCTTATCAGCTTCTACATATTCCCCCCCCCCCCCCGCCCCCTGCACCCTTGAGTCTGACAATACCACTTTTGCCCTTCCTCTTCTCACTAATATATCTAAAAAATGTCTTATCCCCCCATTTTATTGCATTGGCTATTTCCTCCTCCTTTTGAATCTTTGCCTTCTTGACTACTTTGCTAGCTTCTCTAAGTTTTTTTCCAAATACAGATGCCTGTCTTCCTCTCTCTGTGATCTCTTGTATTTCATGAAGGCCTCCCTCTTTTTCTTCACTTTTTCAGCTACTTCCTTCGAAAACCATAGCGGTCTCCATTTCCTTTTGCCTTTATTTACCATTTTAACAAAAAGGTTGTTTGCCCTTAAAATACCCCCTTTCAGTTTTGCCCACTGTTTTTCTACATCCCCCAGCTGTTCCCATCCCACTAACGACTCCCTGAGGTATTGGCCCATCTTCGCAAAGTTAGTCTTCCTAAAGTCTAAGTCTAAGCATGTATCATCTTACCTTTCAGAGACTTATTACATAGTCAGTCTCTTCAACTCTGTCTTACCCCCTTCTTACTACAACATTCTGTTTGTAAGAGGGGTTGTATTACACTGGTAAGCCCCTATGGTTCTCTACCTATTCCACAAAGGGGTTTTTCCTTCCAGAGTTGTCTCCCCCCCCCCCCCCCTTTTGTTCATATTCTTACTTTAGGGCAGCTTATCAGACAATAAGGAAGTCTTACCACTTCTGCTTATGTCTGTTACTTCTTTTTCCAATCTAAAACAATGGAAAATATTTTTTTTCTGCTGCCCTGGTAGTTGCTGCAAATGCAGCAATTCCTAGTGGTCAACCCACTGGTTCTGTTCTCCACACAACCAGGGTTTGTCCTCCACTAGCAATCCTTCTAGCCTCACTGCTAGACCCAAAACAGGTTATCCACCCTTTTGGAAAACCCTATCATCACAGATTTTGTTGGTTGACTTCTATTCTTCGCCATCTCCAATTCCCTTGTTTTTGACATAATAGTTTAAGTAACCTACTGGATTTCAGCAGCCCGTTTTTTCTTCTAACCAACCTCTAACATGCTGTCTGCAACTCTACAGAGTAGCTTTGCACTGTGGGCCCTTGCTAGAGAGCATTAGTATCTTGTCTAGCAGATAAGCCTAGATGGTTAGGAGAGGTTCACCCAGTCATGTTCCCATGACTGGTAGGGTTTTCCCTACCCATACCATCTCGTCTAAAATCTCTTTTCGAGACAGAAGACACAGGCCTTACATCACATGAAAACCTAAGGAATGGCCAATTCCCTGGCTTGGTCCATATCTCCTTTGGTCTTCTCGCCAGGGATAGTTTTCTTTCAGTTGCAGCTCTGGGATGCCTGATACCCATCTTGCCCTCATCCTGCAAAAGAGAAGGGCGTCCTCTATCTATTCACCATACTGCAGTTCTAGAGAGATCTGGGCTTGCTGCCTGCAGACTGAAGCTATCCTCTGCATTTTTCACGTAGGCCATCCTGGTTATTCAAGAGCTTGAATTCTTAAAGGAATCTAGACTCCTCTTTGTCAGGGAGACCATTCCTCTGACTCTGTCAATTATAACCAGGGAAAGAAGATGCTCTATACATCTATTCAAGCAGGTACCTCCCTTCTTGCTATCAGATGAATCTTCTCTCTATTCCCATATCCCTATGGGGATCTAGTTATATAGCCATGTCTCCATCTACCCACATGGAGGCCTGTGTCTATATGTCTACAGATTTATATACATACATATATATATATACATATATATATATCCAGGAACAAGCAGGAATGAGTCTTCACATATGGGTATTGTCGGTACCGACGGAGCCTGCGCGGGAATGCTCCCCAGCATCCAGAAAGAAAGCTTTTGGGAGCATCCCACAGCGCCTGCGCGCTGCCTTTCCTAACCGCCTCTCTCCAGTTCTTCTTTTCCACGGAGCCAGCAGGTCGTGTTCCTGTCACCGCTGAAGAAGTTCTTTATTTTTCTTTATTTCTTTGGTCGCGCGTCTGCCTTCTTCAACGTTGGACCGGTACCACCGGTCTTTTCTTCTTTCTTCTTTAAAAAAAAAAAAAAACTACCATTTCCCACTTCTGTGCAATTTTTCCTTTTGGGCCTTAGGCCTAGAAGAATTTTCCTCATGGAAAAGCCCGCTTCCGGGTTTAAAAAGTGCACGAAGTGCAGCGGTACTCTTTCTATCACCGACACCCATGACTGGTGTCTAAAATGTTTGGGTCCTGTTCCATGATGTCTAAAAGAGGTCGACAGAATCGAGCGGCAAACCTCAGTACCCTGTTTCCCTCTGATGCAGCTTCGGTGGCATCGACATCTTCCAGGGCTGCTTCTTCCTCCCATGGATCTCAGGTAACCAAACATAAGTCCAGCCGGTCCTCGAAGGGTAGATCTCCCTCTAAGTATCGATATGCCTCCGGGCTTGCTCTCAAGGATCCTGCACCGGCAAAATTACCCCGGCGGGAAGCTCCGGCTTCCAAAGCTTCATCTATGGGGTCACAGGTTGACATAGATGGCGTGGCCATGTTCTGGGGTACCAGTGGTTTCCACTGGTACCGACATCCAGACATTGGTTGCGTCGATGGATCAGAATATTCTGACCATGCAGCGTGCCATCACGGCATTCATACAAGCTGCGACGCCTCCGGTACCGCAACAAACTCCGTTGTCGGTACCGGTTCTGGCACCGATATCGGTTCCGGTGCCGGTACTGATTGCATCGACATCGGCTTCGGTGTCGACTGCAGCGGTACCCTGTCCTGTGATGCCCATCGGTACCGATCACTCCCGATGTCGATACCACTCGGTACGCGTATCGGGCTCTGCAAGAGCATCCAGACAGGTGATACTTCGATTCCTCCGAAGACTCTGATGAATCAGAGGCTTCTGTCGAAGCATCGGTACTCCTTCCTCAGTTCTAGTTTGCTAGCTAGACTAGTGGGAGAGGACTAGACCCTCATCCAATGCCCCACCTAGGCCAGATACTTGCTTACCTACCTGCTCTACCTTTACAAATTGGGCCAGCAAACTGTGTCAGATACCATCTCTCCCCATTGCCACTTCCACGCGCCAATAGATGACAGACCTGTCTCCACCCATCCTCTTGTTTCAAGATTCATGAAGGGTCTCCTGCATATCAAGTCTCCACTTAAACCGCTGCCTCCGGTGTGGGATCTCAGCATCGGGCTTTCCGAACTCATGAAACCTCCCTTCGAACTGATGGCCTCGGCCTCTCTAAATCACCTCGGTGCGGAGAATCGGCGAACTTCAGGCATTGGTTCACTATCTGCCATACACGCAGTTCTTCCCTAACAGAGTCGTTCTGCACACATATCCAGAATTTCTTCCCAAGGTCATCTCTGCTTTTCATCTCAATCAAGCGATTTTGTCGTGCCATTCTTCTTAGTCCATTGATGGATTCTCCAGAAGCGACCTTTCACACTGGATTGCAGATGGACCCTCTTGTTTTACCTTCAGGCCACCAAGCAACTGTGAATCTCATCTCAGCTTTTCCTCACATTTAATCTGAACAGCCCCTGGCAGCCCGCATCAAAAGTCTATTTCTTCCTGGATTTCAGACTGCATTTCCTTCTGCTAAAACCAGGCTCAACAGCAGTCGCCTGGGTGTGTTGGCCCTAGTCATCTACAGGCTACAGCCACCAGCATAACCCACTATCCTCTGTCCCTGCTCAAGAAATCTGCAAAGCAGCAGCTTGGACTTCAATTAATACTTTTTGCTAAGCACTACAGCTTGGGCCGTTTTCAGCTGGGGGACCTTGCCTTTGGACAGGCAGTCCCCACAAACCTCTTTGCATCCTAAATGTTCATCACAAGATTATCCTATTGCAGCATCCAGCTTTTTCTCCACCCATATCTCACAAAGTCAGGCTGCAAACCTAATGCTCTCTAAGGTGGCCCTCAGCTCTGGACCCACCTAGCAAGTGTGGCTGCATCCTCCTGCTTATCCATGGAGAAAGCAGATTTGCTTACCTGTAATGGGGGTTCTCAGTAGACAGCAAGGGTATGCACCCACCTTCCCTGCAAAAAAAAAAAAACAGCGCAAGAAGATAAGGCAACTGTTGAACCATACGTCACACCCATACACCGGAATTCATGCACATCACTACCCCTCAGCTGTTATGAACTGAAAGGATCAAGCAACGGCAGGGTGGGAAGGAGCATGTGTGCATGCTCAGAGAGGTCAAAAGATTTTTCTGAGCTCGGGAGAGCCCAGCACTGTAGGCGACGTCACCTACCAGTTGTGGCTGCATACCCCTGCTGTCTATGGAGAAGCCCCGTTACAGGAAGCAACTCCATTTACACTAGAAATTATCACCTCTTTGTGTCAGTGGTGCAAGAGATAAGTGAGTCAGTCGGCATGGAGCATGTTGAGATTGCACCATATCACATCAGTAGTAGATGGAGCGCCTTTGACATGTTTCAAAATGAGACAGGCCCCAGGAGCCTTATGCTCGCCGTGGATTCAAGCTACTCGGAGCTTAAAAGATGTAGTCCTTGTCAGCAGACCTTTCGGATACACTGTCCTGTTTGTTGAACCAATCAAATCTAGCAAAAGCAGTTCCCTTCCAGATTCTTCCTATTCATAGAAACAGAAAAATGATTTAAAAAAAAACAGCCTATCCCGTCTGCCCTTCCATATGAACTACTAAGTACACAGTCCCTTTTTTTTCCTCTTAGATACTTTTTGTTCCATGCTTTCTTGAATTCAGATAATCCTAGTCTCTACCATCTTCATTGAGAAGCTATTCCATGCATCTACCACTCTTTCAATAAAGAAATATTTCCTAAGATTGCTTGAGTCTATCCTCTTTCACCTTCATTCCATGTCCCCTCTTTGCAGGGCTTTCTGTCAGTTGAAAGAGGCTCTCCTGTGCATTTATGCCACGGAGGTGTTTAAATGTGTCTATCCTATCTCCCCTCTCTCCCATTCAATTTGTTATAGGAACATAGAAAAATAATGGAAGACTATAGCTGCATCCAGACTGGGATAGGAAGCGCATGCAGATAGGCTTCGCTCTCTCAGGGCCTTTGATTTTCATACGAAAATCTTCGTTGGATAAACTTCCTCAAGCTAAGGGCAGTCTGAAACAATCAAAAGACTTCCAAAGATCAGTTGGCCAACAAAATTAGCCTAGTTGAAACAGCCAGGTAGCTATGTATTACATCAACAAGCCTTAACCTTCAAAGATCACATTTCTTCTGTTGTTCAACGTTCTTTCCGTACGCTGCGGTAACTTCGTGCAGTCCGGCCTTTTCTCTCACCCTCTTCTCTAACTACACTGCTTCTCTCTCTTGTTGTTTCTCGTTTGGACTACTGTAACACATCTTTGGCTGGTCTTCCTCTCACTCAGCTCCGTCGACTCCAGTTAGTTCACACCACTGCTGCCCGTCTTCTGACTCACACTTCCCGATCTGCTCATGTCACCCCCCTTTTTATTCGTTTACACTGGTTACCTATTCCGTTTCAAATTCAATATAAGATCCTCATTTTTGTACACAGATCTCTGCACACTGGTGTCCCACTCTATCTCTGATTTAGTTCATTTCCATTGCCCCTCCAGAGCTCTTAGACCGATCCATACTAATCGCCTATTTCTTCCATCTCCCTCACAGGCTCACCTCGAATCCACACGTTCTTCTGCCTTTTTCTTTCTCGTTCCCCGTCTCTGGAACTCGTTGCCATCAGCACTACGTCTGGAACTCTCATTTCACACCTTCAAAGCCAAACTTGACTCACCTCTTTTGCACAGCTTTTGATCTTCCTCCCCCTCCTCCTTCCGCTGACAATTGACTGTATTCCCTCCCTCTACTACTGCCTTTTCTATCGCACTGTCTTCTACTGCTATCCCTTTCTGTAAACAAATGGCGTTCCTTTTCCTGTTTCCTTTTTCTCCAGTAGTATCCTTTTGTTTTATTGTAAACCGCTGTATACCTTTTGGTTCAGGCGGTATAAGTTTTAAATAAAGATAAAGGAAGGGAAAGGATCCTGCCTCACAGAAACACGACAGTAGAAAAAGATCAAACTGCCTATCCAGTCTGCCCTTCCATACCAACTATTATAGTCCCTTTTTTTCCTTTAGACATCATCTACTATATATTAGTCTCATGCTTTCATGAATTCAGATTCAGTCCTCGTCTCTACTGCCTCTGCTGGGAGACTATTTGATACATCTACCACTCTTTCCATAAAAAATACATTTCCACATATTACTCCTGACTCTATTCCCTTTCACCTTCATTTTATGCCCCCTCGTTGCAAAGCTTTCTTTCAATTGAAACAGGCTCTCCCCTATGCATTTATGCCACAGAGTTATTTAAATTTCTCTATCACCCCTTTCCCCCCTGTCCTCCAAAATATACCTATTGAGTTCTTTGTCTATCCCCATATGCCTTATGATGAAGCCCACTGACCATTTTGGTAGCCACCCTCTGCACTGACTCCATTCTGTTTTTATATCCTTTTGTGGGTGTAGTCTCCCAGAATTGCACACAATACTCCAAATGAGGTCTCACCAAAGATTTATGCAGAGGTACTATCACCACTTCCTTCCTACTAGCCATTCTTCTCCCTATGCACCCAAGCATCCTCTGGCTTTTGCCATCTCCTTTTCTATCTGTTTAGCCACCTTAAGATCTTCAGAAACAATCACACCCAAGTCCCGCTCTTCTTTCGTGGACAGAAGTACTTCATCCCTTATATTGTACTACTCCCTTGGATGTTTGCAGCCCAGTGCATGACCCTGTAGTTTTTAGTGTTAAATCACATCTACAAAGAGGCAAAGTTTACCTGATAGCCCTTTTGCAATATCACTAACAAAAATGTTAAAAAGAATCAGACCAAGGGCAGATCCCTGTGGCATGCCACTTGTAACTTCCTTCTCAAGAGTGAGCTCCATTTTTCTCCGGGAACAAGCAGGAACTCTGTCCTCACATATGGGTGACATCGGTGTCAATGGAACGCGCTTGGAAGCATCTCCCCAGCTTTCAAAGAAAGCCTTTGAGAGATGCACCACGCATGCGTGGTCCCCTTCCCACCCAAGGGTGCCATCTTGCCTCATTCTCCTTTTTTAGGAGCCCTCGGATGTCTTTCCATTTTCCCCCGGAAAATGTGATTAAATTTTTTTTTAATCCTGTTTCATCCGGTGCACATACTGGTTCCTTTCTTGTCCCTGAGCCAGCTCGCCTTGGCATCACTCCTCGGGTTTGTTCCCTTGTTTTTGTCTTTTTTGTCTTGAGCCATCCCTCAACCAGTATTCACACACTTTTTTGGCTGCAGGCCTCTGACCCGTGACAGGCAGCAGGGCCCCCTTTTTCCCGATGGCCTCCAGCAGCTTCCAAGAAATGCAATTGGTGCAGTAAAATGATGTCCCTCACCAATCCACATGACTGCTGCCTCCGTTGCCTTGGCCTGGAACATGACAACTCGGACTGCGAACTTTTCAGAACCATGATCCCAAAGGCCATCAGCTGCAGCAGGAGAAGTTTTTTTACAAGTCCAACTCTGTGCCAGAGTTTCCAGCGACACCGTGCTCCAGAGCCCCTTCTGGTGTCTTGGTGCCTCGTGAAGCCTGGGCTGCCTTGGAGTCCCACAGCTGCAGTTCCTCCGAAAGGAAACCCCTGGAGGTGGAGCACAAGAAGTCAAAGTCCTCGACCACTTCAGAGAGCTGGTCCAGGAAGACGGGGAAAATCCCTCTCCAGGCCCCGCAGTCTCCGGTGTGAGTCCAAGGATTGGAGTAGGAGTGGCCTCACAAGCTGCCCCAAAAGGAGTTGTTGGCACCCAGCAACCGGCTTCAGACACCTGAGGCCATCCTCGTTTAGGACTCCCCCTGAGATGGAGCTGACACTGGGCCCAAAATCCTTGATGCCTGAATCAAAGGCTGCGCAGCCGACTAGCATGGAGACCAGGATGGCGGCCTTAGAGCACAGTATCTCTGCCCTCATGGCCCAGCAGCAGATGTTCATGTCCGGTTCATCTGCCTCAATGACAAGACCCTCATCATAGAGGGCCTCCCTGGACATCGAGCCGATCCTCGAGTGCCACCAGCCTCAAGAGAGCCATCTGCTTCGGACAAGGTCCCAGTCCTGTTCCTCAGGTCACCAGTCCTCTCTGGCAAGTGCACCCGGCTCAGATCGCAAGTGTTCTGGAGGTCGCGGGACCTTGGGCTCAGGCCTCGACTACAGTGACTGCAAAGCCTTGGATTCATCCTCGGACTTCGAGTCCGATTGGGGAGACCAAGGACGAGGAGTCCCCGGACATTCGGCAACATCGAGATGTGCTCAGACCAGTCTACACCGGCATCTCGGTGCCGTTGCCTGCCCAATGTTGCCACCTTCGATTTTGTGTGGGACATGGCAAAGGTGCTCGCTATCAAGATCGAGGCAGAGGATGACCCTCACACAGAAGAACTGGATATCCCGCCAGTATGAGGCCCCTCCGAAGGAGGCCCTCACGATGCCCATTCCTCCGATCCTCGAGCACCTCTTCCTCCGCATGTGGGAGACACCGGCATCGGTGCCTATTGTAAGCAGGCGACTCGACTCCATGTATCGACTCTGCCATGGCCCTGGATTCCAGAAGACCCAGCTTCCCCACAATTTGATTGTCGTTGAGTCTGCCATGCGCAGGCTCAAGAGCCAAAAGACCCATTCCTCGGTGCCCCCCAGCAGGGAGGTCCAGAATCTTCACGCCCTCGGCCGAAAGGCCTTCCAGGGCTCGATGCTTGCATGCTGAGTCCAGTCCTGTTAGCTGTACCATCGGCATGTACCTTAAAGAAACTGGTGAGGAAGTTCACTGGTTTCTCGGCAGGCCTCGACATAGAACTCCTCCAGAAGTTCAAGTCTCTGGCCTCTGTTGTCAAGGAGTTCTCGGAGTTTTTATCCCGAGCAGCTTACAACAAGAGTTCTCAGCCAGAATGGCCGCTGCGGGCATCGGGGCCCGATGCCAGGCATGGCTGTAGTTGTCTGATATTGAACAATAGGTTCAGGACAAACTTATTAATGTCCCTTGTATTGGAGATAATCTCTTTGGGAAACCTATGACAGACAAAGCTGCGGAAATAGAGACTGAGTTCCTGGCAAGGACCAGATACTCTAAAAAGACCTCTGAAGCCCTGTAAGAAGGCCCCAGGAAAGAAGCCTTTCTTCCCGAGGAAAAAGGGAGGTTTTGGCAATGTTTCACAGTTCCAAGCCTTCTCGGCCCATCAGCAAGGCCAGCAGCACAAGGGGCAAGGGCATGGCCCCCACAAACAAAAGGCCCCCAAGTCCCAGGCACCGGCCATGGCTTAACCTGGGAGGAGCTTTTGACTCCTTGGGCACAACCTCCTTTCCCCCAGGAGGTCCCCTACAAGCCCGCAGGGAGGGGGTTCTGGCCCTGTTTGCCCACAGGTGGTCCACCATAACCACCAATTCCTGGATACTGCAAGTGGTCAAGGAGAACTACCTCCTCCACCTGCAACGGGCGCCACCCTCATACTTTCCAGGAGAACCGATGAGACCTCTTCTCCACCAGACTCTGCTCCTCATCGAGTTTGCAGGTCTCCTCAAGAACAAGGTGGTAGAACCAGTGCCCAAACATCATTTGCAACATGCAGGGGGATGCTCCTGAGGGCAGTCTGCCTCCCGGACCAGGACAATGCCCTGGCGGATAAGTTGAGCGGGGTCCTTAAGCCGCATGAGTGGCACCTGGATCCCAGCGTGACCTCCTGGCTGTTTCGACTCTGGGGTGTCCCTCTAGTGGACCTGTTTGCCAGCCCAGATAACACATAGTTGCCCTGCTTCTGCTCCCACCAGCCACACTAGTCCCAGGTGGCTACAGACATGTTCCTCATCCCATGGGCAGAAGGCCTCCCTTTATGCCTTCCTGCTGACACCATTGATTGCCAAGGTCCTTTTCAAGGTCCAGCGTGACAGGGCAACACTGATACTGATAGTCCCCCGGTGGCTCAGGCAACCCTGGTTCCTGCTGCTTCGCTACTTGTCGGCAGCATTGCTGATTCTTCTGGGCCGTGCCCCAGGCCTGCTCTCACGGGAGAAGGGCTCTCTTCTGCACCCCAACCTGGGGTCCCTGTCACTCACAGCTTGGCTGCTGAAAGGGTAGCTCTAGCTCCCTTTAACCTTCGACAGGATGTGGAAGAGGTTCTTCTGGCTTCCCGCAAGGCCTCCATGAGAAGGACATATGCCTTCAAGTGGTGTTGATTCTCTGTGTGGTGTGCCGAGAGATGGGTGAATCCATTCTCCTGCTTGGTACAGATGGTACGCAAGTACCTACTCCACCTGTCACAGGTGGGACTAAAGTCCATCTCAGTCAGAGTGTACATGAGCGCTATCGCAGCACACCATCATTCCGTTGAGGGCAAATCCCTCTCTGCTAAACCCCTTGTATCTCTGTTCTTGCGGGGCCTCATGCTATCCACCCCCCCCCCCCCCCCCCCGTCTGCCTGCCCACCCGTCCACCAGCGGCAGCATAGGATCTCAACGTGATGCTCTTGCAACTCACTAAGCTGCCGTTTAAGCCCCTGGCTACCTGCCACTTGCGGTACCTCTCCTGAAAGGTTATCTGTCTTGTGGCACTCACATGAGCTCACAGGGTCAGCAAACTCCAGGCTGATGGCAGAACCTCCCTATACGAGGTTCAACAACAACAGGGTGGTGCTCTACATATACCCGAAGTTTCTGCCAAAGGTGGTGTCGTCCCCCCCCCCCCTGTCCCCCCTCAGTCAGGATGTGGTGCTTCCCCCCTCCTTTCCAAGGCCTCACGCCAGCAAGGCAGAAACCACCTTCCATACTTTGGATTGTAAAAGGGCCCTGTTCTTCTATCGGCAGCAGACCCAGGGCCACTGCAAAGCACCTCAGCTTTTCATATCCTATGACACCATTTGACTAGGGCTCCCAGTGACTAAGCAAACTCTGTCCACTTGTGTGACGGACTGCATTACCCTCGCCTTTGAGCAGGCGGGGATCTCACTAGACCAGTGGGTCACGGCACGCTGCATCAGGGCCATGGCTACCTTTGTGAAAAATCAGCGTTCCGTACCTGTGATGGAAATCTGCTGGGCTGCCACCTGGTCTTTGGTCCTTACCTTCACAGCTCACTACTGCCTGGAGAGGGAGTCCCGACAGGATGGTGCCTTCGGCCAGGCTGTACTGCATAATCTATTCGGGGTGTAGGCAACTCCTGGCCTCTGACCCTCCTGTGTTCAGGCTACCGGAGTGTTGGTTCCCCACTGGACACTTGGGCCTTGCGAGTCTCTCAGCTGGGACTCAACTGCTGCAGCTCATGGTTCACCCTTTTCAAGTCACCGTGGCGTTTTGTTTTTGCAGGTTCTTGGTAGCCTGTAGCTGGGGAGTCCCATATGTGAGGATTGATTTCCTGCTTGTTCCTGGAGCAAGTGTAGTTACCTGTAACACGTGTTTTCCAGGGACAGCAGGAATCCCTCCGCCCCTTGGAGTTGCTTCTGTACTGTATTTTAATTGTTTGCATCTTAGCTATGCCATTGAACTCATGCAGGATGGCTCCCTTGGGCGGGAAGGGGTCCACGCATACATGGTGCATCTCCTAAAGGCTTTCTTTGAAAGCTGGAGAGATGCTTCTGCGCATGCTCTGTCTGTGCCCCTGTCACCCATATGTGAGGGCTTGATTCCTGCTGTCCCCGAAGAACACCTTTTATAGGTGAGTAACTACGCTATCTGTACCCTTTGTCACTTCGCACTGAACCAATTTCTAAACGAGTCGTCTCTTTAGGGTCCATCTCTAGGATGCTCAATTTATAAGTCTCCTATGTGGAATGGTGTCAAAGGCTTTACTGAAATCTAAGTACACCACACCTAGGGCTTTCCCTCTGTCCAACTCTCTGGTCACCCAGTTAAAGAAATGTAGATGTGTCATGCAAGAACTGCCTCTGGTAAGCCCATGCTGCCCTGGATCCTGCAATCCATTGGACTCCAGAAAACTATCCTCTGTTTTAGCAGCTTTTCCATTAATTTACTCACCACAGATGTCAGACTAACTGGCCTGTAGTTCCCAACCTCATCCTTACTTATGCTTCTCTGTAAAGGGACCACATGTACCCCCCTTCAGTTCTCTGGGACCACTCCCGACTCTAAAGAAGCATTGAAAAGGTCAGACAGTGGAGCCGCTAGAACTTCCCCAAATTCCTTCAGTACTCTTGGATGTGTCCCATACAGCCTTATCGTCTCATCTACTTTTAGTTTAGCTAGTTCCTCACAAACAGTCTTCTGAAAATTGTTCAAGATCCCCTTCACTTCTGTTCCTATTTGTGGGTGTTTTCTGAGGTCCTGCTCCTGGCCTTTCATCTGTGAACACAGAACCAAAATATTTCTCAAGCAATTCTGATTTATCCTCATCAGCTTCTACATATTCCTCCTTTTGCACTTCCTCATCTCACTAACACATCTGAAAAATATCTTGTTCCCCCACTTTTTACCTGCTTTCCTGACTACTTTCCAAGCTTCTCTTAGCTTCTTTGAATATTGATTGTTTTCTTCTTTCTGTGATCTCTTCTATTTTATGAAGTCCACCCTCTTTTTCTTCACCTTTTCAGCTACTACTTTTTAGAACCATAGTAGCATCTTTTTCCTTTATTTACTTTCCTAACAAAAAGGTTTGTTGCCCTTAAAATATCCACTTTCAATTTTTCCCACTGCTTTTTTTTACATCCCCAAGCTGTTCCCATTCTGCCAACGACTCATTGAGGGATTGTTGGAAAGGTTAGTCTTCCTAAAGTCTAGGACCCTCATTTTTGAATGGACTTTAAGTCCTAATCCTAATACTGAATCACACTATCCTGGTGATCACCTCCTACATCAGAAATACTTTCCCCATTGGTAAGCACTAGGTCCAGTATGGCCCCCTCACATGTGGGTTCTCTTACCAGTTGCCAGAATAGTTGTCCTTGTAGAGAATTCAGGGTATGCTTATTTCTCCAGGACCAAGCAGGAAGTCAGTCCTCACATATGGGTGACATCGGCGCCGACGGAGCCCCCGTGCGGAGCATTTCCCCAGCTTTCAAAGAAAGCCTTTGGGAATTACAGCGCGCATGCGCGGTCCCCTTCCCATCTTGTTCAGTCTTCTTTTTTCCGCAGAAGTACGTAGTTTGTTTTTCGCCGAGGAAAAAGTTGATTTCCCTGTTTTTTCTTTTTCTCCTTCGATTCGACGCCGGATCCTTTTCCCGCCTGGGCCCGATATGCCGGTATCGAGCCCACTCTCTCTTTTTCGGTTTTTGTCCTTTGTGACTAGCGTTCGTGCCATTTTTCTTTTTTCACTGGCAGCCCTGTCTTTTGACCTCGCAGGGGCCCTTTTTCCCCCAATGGCTGCCAGCGGGTTTAAAAAGTGTGATTGGTGTAAGAAACTTATGTCTCTTACCGACACACATGACTGCTGCCTCCGCTGCCTTGGACCCGATCATGACCCGATGATCTGTGGTCCGTGTGGCAAAATGTCCTCGAAGGCATTGAGGAGTCGGCAGCACCAGAAGGTTAGGATCTTCTCTGACTCCGCGTCCAGACGGGCCCAGACCTCGTCAGAGGCCTCGACGTCTCGGGACTCCGGCCCCGAGCAGCGTCGGGGTTCCTCTGAGCGGGGGTCTCCTTCGCGGGAACAGCGCAGGAAGAAGAAACCCGCGAGGGCAGCATCAGTGGACGCTCCTGGTTCCTCGAGGGCCAGGTCGCATAGCCCCGATAGCCATCCCGGGTCTTCGGAGTCGGAGAGGCCTGCCAAGCATCCTCGTATCGAGATGGAGTCTCCTGGACACGTGAGTTCTGTAGTCCTCGTGGACTCTCCTCCAGGGGAGCCGATGTCGGGCCCGACGCCATCGGGGCCCGAGTCGGGGGCTGCTGGGTCTCCTGAGCTTGGACTCAGGTTGACGGCCTTGGAGAGCAGCCTCGCTGCCTTCATGGAACAGCAGAGGGCATTGATCGCCGGTCTCACCGGTGCATCTGCCCCGACCACCGGGACATCGACGTCCAAGTCGACCCCAGAGGCCGAGCTGATCCTTGAGTCCATGCGGGCTCGAGTCGATCCTCGGCCACGGTCTCCCTCGGCCTCCCGTTCGGGACCGAGGTCGTCGACGCCGGTACCCTCGGCGTCGGGGCGGATGGCATCAGTGCCCGCCCGACCGGAGCCGCTCGATTCCTCCTCCGAGAAGTTGGGCTGGTAGACGGAGGACGAAGAGTCACCCGACACTTATCGGACTCGGTGTGTCCCATCGGACTCGGTGTGTCCCATCGGACTCGCCGGAGTTCAAACCTCGGAGATGATCCCCACCGGAGGATACCCGGTTCTCGGACTTCGTGCGGGATATGTCCAAGGCCTTGGCCTTCCCTGCGGATCTCGAGGAGGAGCCTCGAGCCGAGGAGCTCAAGGCCCTCCAGTATGACTCTCCCCCGAAGGAGGCCTTTACTGTACCGGTTCCTCCGATGCTGGAGCGGCTGCTCTTTCGCATGTGGGAGAACCCAGCCTCGACGCCGGTGTTAAGCAAGCGGGTCGATTCCATCTGTCGAGTCCGCAAGAGCCCCGGGTTCCAAAAGGCACAATTACCGCACCACTCCATGGTTGTGGAATCGGCCATGCATCGACTGAAAAGTCAGAAGATGCACTCCTTGGTGCCTCCCGGCCGGGAGGCCCGGAACCTGGATGCCCTCGGTAAGAAGTGCTTCCAGGGCTCTATGCTTGCTTGCCGTGTCCAGACATACCAGCTCTACATGGGCATGTATCTCCGAGACCTGGCAAAGGAGATTGCCGGGTTCTCTGCTGGTCTCTCCGAGGAACCTTTGCAGCGGTTCCAAGCCTTGTCCACTGGTATTCGAGAGTGCTCGAAGTTTATCTCTCGAGCAGCCTACGATGGCTTCGAGGCTTCGGCCCGAGTAGCTGGGACCGGCATCGGTGCCTGCCAACAGGCTTGGCTACCGTCATCCGACCTTGAGCCATGGGTGCAGGACAAGTTGGTCGATGTCCCCTGCCGAGGTGAAAACCTCTTTGGCAAGCCCATGGCTGAGAAGGCTGCAGAACTCGAGACGGAGACTCTGACCCGGACTAGGCTGTCCAGAAAAACCTCTGCCCCTTCTCAGAAAAGAGGGGCTCGGGAAAAAAGACCTTTTACCCGAGGAAGTCATCTACCTATAAACAATACCCTCATTATCAGGCCTCTGCAGCTCCCCAACAGGGTCAGCAGGCCAAGGGGCAGAGTCATGGGCCCGGGAGGCAGAAGGTCCCCAAGCCACCAACACCGGCCCCTGCTCAGCAGGGTGGGGGTTTTTGACTCAGAAGGCATAGCCTCTTCTCCTCAGCTGGCTCACATCAGCACAGGAGGCCGGCTGGCCCACTTTGCCCACAGATGGTCAGCCATCACATCAGATACCTGGGTGCTCCATATAGTCCACAAGGGCTATCTTCTCCATTTTCACCAGGTACCTCCCTCCTATTTTCCAGGGGAGCCTCCAAGACTCCCTCTGCACAGGGACCTACTCCTTCAGGAGTTAGCAAGTCTGCTAAAGGACCAGGCTGTGGAATCGGTGCCCCACCACCTGAGAAATCACGGCTTTTATTCCAGGTACTTTCTGGTACCAAAAAGAACAGGAGGCCTCAGACCCATCCTAGACTTGCGCAACCTCAAGTTCCTGGAGAGGGAAAAGTTCAAGATGCTTACCCTTGGAATCCTGCTGCCCTACCTCCAGCAGGGAGATTGGCTATGCTCCTTAGATCTAAAGGATGCTTATACTCACATCCTTATTCATCCAGACCACAGACAATATCTCAGATTTGTTGTGGGGGGAAACCACTACCAATACAGAGTACTACCCTTTGGCCTAACCTCTGCTCCCAGAGTGTTCACCAAGTGCCTGGCGGTGGTGGCGGCCTACCTGAGGCTTCAAGGTCTCTGTGTTTCCATACCTGGACGACTGGCTCATAAGGGGCCAGTCTTCCCAGGAGGCCAGTCAAGCCACCCTTCGCACTGTGGCTCTGCTTCAGCACTTGGGGTTTGTCATAAACTTCGCAAAGTCCACTTTGCTCCCTTCCCAGAACTTAGAATTCATAGGAGCAAGGCTAGACACTCTTCAGGCGAAGGCTTTTCTGCCAGTGGACAGGACCCACAGGTTGATGGATGTAGCCAGGCAGTTTCACAGCAATTCCCTGGTCTCCGCCAGGCAATTCTTGAGACTTCTCGGCCATATGGCTTCCAATGCCCGCCTGCACATGTGGCCTGCTCAGTGGAGCCTTCGCACTCAGTGGCATCAAGCCACAGGGAGCCTTGCAGACTCGGTGAGAATATCCACCCTGCTCGTCTCCTCTCTACAATGGTGGCTTCATCTTCCGAATATGGTACTCGGAGTGGGTTTTCAATCCCCTCCGCATTCTCAAGTGCTGACGACAGATGCTTCTCTTCAAGGTTGGGGAGCACATTGCCAAGGGGCACGTACTCAGGGTCTCTGGACCCCTTGGGAGGCGGCTCAACAGATAAACTTCCTGGAGCTACGAGCAATACGCCTAGCTCTGAGAGCCTTCTCCCACCTCACATCTCACCATTCTGTACTGGTCCAGACGGACAATCAAGTTGCCATGTTCTACGTGAACAAACAAGGAGGCTCAGGCTCCTTCCTTCTCTGTCAGGAGGCACAACAGCTGTGCTCCTGGGCCGTCAATCACGGAATCCTCCTCAAGGCTGTCTACCTCCCAGGTCAAGAAAATTACCTGGCGGACAGACTGAGCAGGATCCTGCAACCACACGAATGGAGATTGAATCCGTTGGTGGTTCAGCAGATCTTTCTCAGGTGGGGCCTCCCCACCATGGATCTTTTCGCCAGTCCTCTGAACCGGCAACTCCCGAGATTCTGTTCCAGACAACCGCATCCTCTCAGAGTAGCAGCGGATGCGTTTCTGATTCCGTGGTCCAAAGGCCTACTGTATGTGTTTCCTCCCACGCCACTAGTGTCCCGAACACTGTTCAAAGTCCTCAAGGACGGGGCCTCAATGATTCCGATAGCCCCCAGGTGGCCGAGGCAACCGTGGTTCCCACTTCTGCTGCAACTGGTGGTGGACACTCCCATTCCTCTGGTGATTCAACACAATCTCCTGTCTCAGGAACAGGGATCTCTCTTGCACCCCAACCTCCAGTCCCTTCATCTGATGGCCTGGCTGCTGAAAGGGTAGTCCTGGCTCCCCTGCTACTGCCTAGAGAGGTGGAGGACGTAGTCTTAGCCTCTAGACGGCAATCCACCAGGAAATCCTACGCTCTTAAGTGGCGTAGATTCTCCGCGTGATGTGCTCAGCACAGCGAGAATCCCTTCTCGTGCTTGGTAGCGGTAGTATTGCTATATTTGCTTTACTCTCCAATCTAGGCCTTAAATCCAACTCTGTCAGGGTTCACCTCAGTGCTCTCTCAGCGCACCACTCGCCGGTGGATGGAAGGCCTCTTTCCTACCACCCTTTGGTGGCTCGTTTTCTCAGAGGCCTCCTCCTGCTTAAGCCTCCTTTACGTCCACCAGCCCCTGAGTGGGATCTGAATATGGTCTTACAGCGGATTACTTGTCCGCCATTTGAACCTATGGCTACCTGCCCTCTCCGTTTTCTCTCCTGGAAAACCTTGTTTCTGGTAGCTCTTACCTCTGCTAGGCGAGTATGTGAACTTCAGGCACTAGTGTCTGATCCCCCTTACACTAGGTTCTACAGGAATAGGGTAGTCTTACGGACTCACCCGAAGTTCCTCCCTAAGGTTGTCTCCCCTTTTCACCTCAATCAGGAGGTGGTTCTTCCGACCTTCTTTCCCAGGCCGCATGCCAACTGGGCTGAGATGGTCCTGCATACCTTGGACTGTAGGAGGGCGTTATCCTTCTACCTTGACCATACGCGAGAGCATCGGAGGGCTGTTCAGCTCTTCGTTTCTTTTGACCCCAATAAGTTGGGGTTACCTGTCTCCAAGCGTACTTTGTCCATATGGGTCGCTGACTGTATCGCCTGGGCTTATGGGGCAGCCGGCCTCTCGTTGGAGGGTCGAGTCATAGCTCATCGTGTCAGGGCGAAGGCTGCGTCAGTGGCTCATCTCCGCTCTGTTCCGTTGGCAAACATCTGCCGGGCCGCTACTTGGTCTTCAAGCCAGACTTTTGTGGCCCATTACTGCCTTGAGAGGGAGTCCCGCAGGGACAGTGCTTTCGGACAGGCAGTACTCCATAATCTCTTTGGGGTTTAGGCAACTCCTACCCTCCAGCCCTGGTGTTGGGCTACCGGTCGGGGGCGTTCTCATAGAAGATTCCTTCCTTACATACTGACAAGCTAGAGGGAGCTCATTTTTTCGGCTTGAGGTCTCCGGTAGCCTTAAGCTGGGGAGTCCCATATGTGAGGACTGACTTCCTGCTTGGTCCTGGAGAAAGAGTAGTTACTCACCTGTAACAGGTGTTCTCCAGGAGCAGCAGGAATCAGTCCTCACAACCCTCCTCCTCTTGGAGTTGCAGTCATATGATTTATTTTTGCTATTTTGCTGTCTTTTAGCTATGTCATCAGACTGAGCAAGATGGCACCCTTGGGCGGGAAGGGGACCGCGCATGCGCGCTGCAATTCCCAAAGGCTTTCTTTGAGAGCTGGGGAAATGCTCCGCACCGACGCCGACGTCAGCGCCGACATCACCCATATGTCGGCGCCGACGTCACCCATATGAGGACTGATTCCTGCTGCTCCTGGAGAACACCTGTTACAGGTGAGTAACTACTCTTTCTAGATGACACCGCAGCAGGGATGCACCAACCAACATCTAGCATATTGAAATTGCCTATCGTAGCATTTCTCCTTTCATGATATACGGCAAATGTCCTCGGTTAAATCTCTGTTCACTTCTGCCTGTGAAGGAGATCTATATATCACACCAACAGTGCCTTCTTCCCTTGTAAACCCTTTAATTTTGTAGCTTTAATATTATTTTTTACATATAGTGCCACTCTACCTCCCCTTCTTCCTACCCTTACTGAATAAAGTATAGCCTGGTATAGTTACAGCCCAGTCATGCTCGTCTGTGAGAGATGTCTCTGTAACCACTAAATCCAAGTCAGCCTCTTCTATTAAAGCCTCAACATCTGGAACCTTATTTCCCATATTACAGGCATTAATGTACACTGCTTTCCAGATGTTAGCCCTTTTACCCATTTTTACAGAGGTATTTAATGTTTTACTTACCGGGTAGCTTTCTTCATCCATCCCCAACAAGTCTAGTTTAAAGCCCTCTTCAGTAGGATAGTCACTCTGCTACAGAGGGCACTTTGACCTTTCTTGAATAGGTCTCTTATGTTGAGAGAGACTGAGAATGTGATATTGGACCATCTCTTAAGGAATGACCCTCAAAGCCATATATGGCTGGGAAAGACTAGTCAAATTCTACAACCACATGAGTGGTTCCTGGAGTAGCAGCAAGGAGGTATTTTGCAAGTGGGGAACACCTGCAGTAGACTTACAAAAAAAATTCTGTCCTGAGGAGATAACTAAGTTCTGTTACAGGATAGGGATGTGGAGCCAAAGAACTTCAGATGCCTTCCTCCTAGTTTGGAGAGATTTGTTCTGCATATAAATTAAACAGGTAGGGGGAAAGTATGCAGCCTTGTCTTACACCTTTGCTTATTTTAAACCATTCTGTTTCTCCTTGTTCCGTTTGAACTGTTGCTTCTTGACCAATGTACAGATTGTGCAAGAGAACGATCGGGTGTTCTGGTATACCCATGCTTCCTAATGTGGCCCAGAGTTTCTCATGGTTTACACAGTCAAAACCCTTGCTATAGTTGATAAAGCACAAATAGATATCCTTTTGGTGTTCTTTAGTCTTTTCAAGGATCCATCTCACATCCACGATGATTTATTTTTTTATTTATATGATGTCTTTCGTTCCTCGCCCTTTCCTGAACCCTGCTTACACTTCAGGTAGTTCTTGTTCTCCAGGACCAAGCAGGAAGTCAGTCCTCACTTATGGGTGACGTCGGCGCCGACGGAGCCCTCGCGGAGCAATTTTCCCCAGCTTTCAAAGAAAGCCTTTGGGAATTGCAGCGCGCATGCGCGGTCCTCTTCCCGCCCAAGGGTGCCATCTTAGCCAGTCTTCTTTTTTCCGCGGAGCCCTACAGACGTACCCGTCGTGTCCCCGCGAAAAAGTTGATATTTCTTCATAATTTACTCTTTTTTCCTTCGGTTCGATGCCGGTCTTTTTCCCGCCCGGACTCGCGACGCCGGTCACGAGTCCTCTTCTTCTTTTTCGGTTTTTCTGACGTAGTCAGTTTTCGTTTTCGGTTTTTCCCTGGCAGCCCGGTCCTTTGACCTCGCCGGGGCCCTTTTTCCCCCGATGGCTGCCAGTGGTTTCAAGCGGTGTGGTCAGTGTGACCGAAATATGTCACTGACTGACACACACGACCATTGCCTCCGCTGCCTGGGCCCGGATCATGAAGAAATGATCTGTGGGCCCTGCGGCAAACTGTCCTCCAAAGCGTTGAGAAGTCGGCGGCATCAGCGGGATAGGATCTTCGCTGACCCCAGCCGTACCCGGACCTCGTCGGAGGCCTCCGCGTCCAGGGGTTCCAGCTCGGACCGTCGCCGGAGTTCCTCCGACAGGGGTTCTCCCTCCGGGGACCATCGACGGAAGGTGAAACCCGCGAGGGCGGCGTCGGTGGACGCTCCTGGCTCCGCGAGGGCCAGGTCGCATAGCCCCGATAGCCGTCCCGGGTCCTTGGAGAAGGAGCACCTCACGAAGCGACCTCGCCTGGAGTCGGAGCTGCCTGCTCGGGTAAGTCCCGTGGTCCTCCTGGACTCGCCTCCGCGACAGCCGACGTCGGGCCCGACGCCGTCGGGGCCCGAGTCGGGGGCTGCTGGGTCACCTGAGCTCGGACTCAGGTTGACGGCCTTGGAGAGCAGACTGTCTGCCTTCATGGACCAGCAGCGGGCACTGCTCACTGGCTTCGCTGGCGCCGCTGCCCCGACCGCCGGGACATCGACGTCTAAGTCGACCCCGGAGACCAAGCCGATCCTCGAGTCGATGCGAACTCGAGTCGATCCTCGGTCGAGGTCACCCTCGGCCTCCCGTTCGGGACCGAGGTCGCCGACGCCGACTCCCTCGGCGTCGGGGCGGCAGGCGCCGCGCCCTGCCCGGGCCGACCCCACCGAGTCCTCATCGGAGTCGGTCTGGGAGTCTGAAAAGGAAGAGTCGCCTGATTCTTTTCGGACTCGGTGTGTCCCCTCGGACTCACCTGAGTCCGAACCTCGGAAGCAGTCCCCCCCGGAGGATGCCCGGTTCTCGGACTTCGTCAGGGATATGGCCAAGGCTTTGGCCTTCCCTGCGGACCCCGAGGAGGAGCCTCGAGCCGAAGAGCTCGACGCCCTCCAGTATGACTCTCCCGCCAGGGAACACTTTACTGTACCGGTTCCTCCCATGCTGGAACGACTACTCTTCCGCATGTGGGAGAGTCCGGCCACCTCGCCGGTCCTGAGCAAGCGGGTCGATTCTATCTATCGAGTCCGCAAGAGCCCTGGCTTCCAAAAAGCACAGCTACCACACCATTCCATGGTAGTGGAATCGGCCATGCATCGTCTTAAGAGCCAGAAGATGCACTCCTCGGTGCCTCCTGGCGGGGAGGCCCGTAACCTGGATGGCCTTGGTAAGAAGTGTTTCCAGGGCTCTATGCTAGCGTGTCGTGTCCAGACCTACCAGCTATACATGGGCATGTATCTCCGAGACCTGGCTAAAGAGCTAGCCGGATTCTCCGCTGGTTTGTCCGAGGAACCCTTGCGGAGGTTCCTGGCCTTGTCCACTGGCATTCGGGAATGCTCAAAATTCATATCCCGAGCAGCCTATGATGGCTTTGAAGCATCGGCTCGAGTGGCCGCAGCCGGCATCGGTGCCCGCCGACAGGCTTGGCTTCAGTCGTCTGACCTTGAGCCCTGGGTGCAGGACAAGTTGGTCGATGTCCCCTGCCGAGGCAAAAACCTCTTTGGCAAGCCCATGGCTGAAAAGGCTGCACAAATTGAGACGGAGACTCTCACCAGGACTAGGCTTTCTAGGAAGACCTCCGCCCCTTCCCAGAAAAAGAAGGGCTCGGGAAAGAAGTCCTTTTACCCGAGGAAGGCGGCTGCCTACAAACAATACCCCCAATATCAGGCCCCTGCAGCTCCCCAACAGGGCCAGCAGGCCAAGGGACGGGGTAACGGGTCCCGTAGACAGCAAGCCCCCAAGCCTGCACCACCAGCCCCTGCTCAGCAGGGTGGGGGTTTTTGACTCCTTAAGCATAGCCTCTCCCCCCCCCCCCCGCTGGTTCCTCCCAGCACCGGAGGCCAGCTGGTTCACTTCGCCCACAGGTGGTCCAGCATCACCTCAGATGCCTGGGTGCTTCAAGTCGTGCGAGAAGGCTATCTTCTCCACTTCCACCAGGTCCCTCCCTCCTATTTTCCGGGAGAACCTCCACGACCCCCTCTGCACAGGGAATTACTCCTTCAGGAGTTAGCAGGTCTTCTACAGGAACAGGCGGTGGAACCGGTGCCCCACCACCTGAAAGGTCAAGGCTTTTATTCCAGGTATTTTCTAGTACCAAAAAGGACAGGAGGCCTCAGACCCATCCTGGACTTGCGCAACCTCAACAAGTTCCTCGTGCAGGAGAAGTTCAAGATGCTTACCCTTGGAATCCTTCTGCCCTACCTCCAGCAGGGAGATTGGCTATGCTCCTTGGATCTAAAGGATGCCTACACGCACATCCTCATCCACCCAAGCCACCGCCAATACCTAAGGTTTGTGGTGGCAGGAAATCATTACCAGTACAGAGTACTACCCTTTGGCCTGTCCTCCGCACCGCGAGTCTTCACAAAATGTCTCGCGGTGGTGGCGGCCCATCTCCGGCTTCACGGCCTCTATGTCTTTCCGTACCTCGACGACTGGCTCATCAGAGCAGCGTCCGCTCCGGAGGTCACCAACGCCACGCGCCGCATGGTGACTCTTCTGCAGTACTTGGGCTTTGTTATAAACTTCGCAAAGTCCACTTTGCTCCCCTCACCGGATCTCGAGTTCATCGGCGCAAGGCTGCACACTCCTCAGGCACGAGCGTTCCTACCGCTCGACAGGGCTCAATGGCTCATGGACCTAGCCGACCGTTTTCGCAGCCAGCCCCTGGTCTCCGCCAGGCGCTTCCTGAGACTACTCGGCCATATGGCTTCCACCGTCCATGTGACCCCCAATGCCCGCCTGAATATGCGACCTGCTCAATGGTGTCTCCGCAAGCAGTGGCAACAGGCCACAGGCGGCCTAGCAGACCTAGTGCGCGTCTCCGAGCCGCTGGCCTCGTCTCTTCAGTGGTGGCTTCATCGGCCGAATCTGGTGCTCGGCATGCCTTTTCAGCCACCTCAGCCGGCCCGGGTGCTGACGACAGATGCATCCCTCCTGGGCTGGGGAGCACATTGCCAAGGGGCACGTACTCAGGGCCTTTGGACCACGTGGGAGTCTGCTCAGCAGATCAACTTCCTGGAGCTCAGAGCGATCCGCCTGGCTCTCAAGGCCTTCTCCCACCTGACCTCCCACCAGTCCATCCTTGTCCAGACGGACAATCAAGTTGCCATGTTCTACGTGAACAAGCAGGGGGGCACGGGCTCCTTCCTTCTCTGCCGGGAAGCACAGAAGCTCTGCTCTTGGGCCGTCAGTCACGGCGTTCTCCTCAAGGCAGTTTATCTCCCAGGCCAAGAGAATTGCCTGGCGGACAAACTCAGCAGGATCCTCCAGCCGCACGAGTGGCGCCTGGATCCCTTGGTAGTTCAGAAGCTCTTTCTAAAGTGGGGCCTCCCCACGGTGGATCTCTTTGCCAGTCCTCACAACCGGCAACTTCCTCGCTTCTGCTCTCGTCAGCCACACCCCCTTCGAGTTGCGGCGGACGCTTTTCTACTCTCATGGTCGGGGAGCCTTTTGTACGCTTTCCCTCCCATCCCGCTAGTCTCTCGGACTCTTTTCAAGGTTCTCCGAGACAAAGCCTTCATGATCCTGGTGGCCCCTCGCTGGCCCAGACAGCCGTGGTTTCCACTCCTGCTGCAATTAGCGGTAGAGGATCCATTCCCTCTGGGGTTACAACCGGATCTCCTCACTCAGGATCAGGGGTCTCTGCTACACCCCAACCTCAGGTCTCTCAACCTAATGGCCTGGCTGCTGAGAGGGTAGTCCTTGCTCCCCTTCTCCTGCCGGCAGAGGTGGAGGAGGTCGTCTTAGCTTCGCGACGACCTTCTACCCGCAAATGCTACGCCCTTAAATGGCGTCGTTTTTCCGTTTGGTGTACCCAACAGTCTCAGGATCCCTTCTCCTGCCCGGTGTCGGTGATCTTGCAGTACTTGCTATACCTCTCTAATCTGGGACTTAAGTCCAACTCCGTCAAAGTTCACCTCAGTGCTCTTTCAGCACATCATGTGCCGGTGGACGGCAGACCTCTCTCCAACGACCCTCTCGTAGCGAGGTTTCTCCGAGGTCTCCTTCTACTTAAACCACCTCTGCGCCCGCCAGCGCCTGACTGGGACCTGGATGTGGTTTTACAGCGGATCACCTGTCCGCCTTTTGAACCTATGGCTACCTGTTCTCTCCGTTTTCTTTCTTGGGAAACACTGTTCTTGATAGCCCTCACTTCCGCTAGACGCGTAAGTGAATTGCAGGCCCTCGTGTCTGATCCCCCTTACACTCGGTTCTACAAAAATAGGGTAGTCCTACGGACTCACCCAAAATTTCTTCCAAAAGTGGTCTCCCCTTTTCACATCAATCAGGAGGTGGTACTTCCAACCTTCTTTCCCAGACCACACTCCAGCCGAGCTGAAACGATCCTCCATACCCTGGACTGTAGAAGGGCATTGAACTTCTACCTTGACCGTACGCGGGAGCACCGTAAAGCTGCTCAGCTTTTTGTGTCTTTTGACCCCAATAAATTGGGGCTCCCGGTCTCCAAGCGTACTCTGTCCATCTGGGTTGCGGACTGTATCTCTTGGGCTTATGGGGCAGCCGGACTCTCCTTGGAAGGTCGAGTCACGGCTCATTGCGTTCGGGCAAAGGCTACGTCAGTGGCTTACCTCCGCTCTGTTCCGCTGGCAGACATCTGCCGGGCCGCTACTTGGTCTTCGAGCCAGACTTTTGCGGTCCATTACTGTCTCGAGAGGGAGTCCCGCAGGGACAGTGCTTTCGGACAGGCAGTCCTCCGTAATCTCTTCGAGGTCTGAGCAACTCCTACCCTCCATCCCGGATGTGGGCTACCGGTGGGTAATAATTCAGCGAAGATTCTTTCCTTCTGTGCTGCTGAGCTAGAGGGAGCTCATTTTTGTGCTTAGGGTCTCCGGTAGCCTTGAGCTTGGGAGTCCCATAAGTGAGGACTGACTTCCTGCTTGGTCCTGGAGAAAGCGTAGTTACTCACCTGTAACAGGTGTTCTCCAGGAGCAGCAGGAATCAGTCCTCACAACCCTCCCTCCTCCCCTTGGAGTTGCCATCACCTGCTTTAGTTCTTTTTGCAAATTTTTATGCTGTCTTTTTTAGCTATGTCATCTGACTGGCTAAGATGGCACCCTTGGGCGGGAAGAGGACCGCGCATGCGCGCTGCAATTCCCAAAGGCTTTCTTTGAAAGCTGGGGAAAACTGCTCCGCGAGGGCTCCGTCGGCGCCGACGTCACCCATAAGTGAGGACTGATTCCTGCTGCTCCTGGAGAACACCTGTTACAGGTGAGTAACTACGCTTTCCAGGTGTGGCTGTAGTCTCTTTTGAATAATCTTCAGTAGAATCTTGCTGGCATGTGGGATCAGAGCAGTTGTGCGATAATTTCCACAGTCAGTTGGATCACCTTTCTTTAGTATTGATATAAACACAGATCTTTTCCAGTCAGTTGGCCATGATGCTGTCTTCCAAATTTCTTGGTAGAGCCTTGTAAGTACGGTAACAGCTGCATCAGATTGTTGTAATAATACTATGGGAATGCCATCAATGCCTGGTGCTTTGTTCTTTGATAAGGCTGTCCAATGCTGCTTCAACTTCTTCTTTCATCACCAATGGTTCCGGATCATAAGGTACACTTTGAAATGGCTGTTGGTCCACTTGATCTTTATCATATAAAAACTCTGTATATTCTTTTCACCTTTTCTTGATCTTCTCAGCATTATTCAACATAGAACCTTGAGCATATTGTGACATTCTAATTCGAGAATGGAATTTTTTCTTTAACTCTCGTAGTTTTAGGAAAGCCGATCTTGTTCTTCCTCTAATAGTTTCTGCTTCTATTTCCTTGCATGTGTCATTGTAGTACTTTTCCTTGTCCTGTCTTGCTGCACGTTAGAAATCTCTGAGGTCTGCGATTGTCTTTCTTTCTTCTCTGGCTTTAGCTTCTCTTTGTTTCTGGGCAATTTTCAGAGTTTCTTCGTCGTCCATTTTGGCCTTTTGCTTTTTCACCTTTTGTAGAGACTTCTCGCTTTCTTCCAACACAACCATCTTGATGTCGTTCCATAAATCTTCTGGAGCTCTGTCATTTGTATCTAAAACAGCAAATCGATTTTGCAGGCAGTCTTTAAATTCCAGTGGTATATTCTCAAGGTCATATTTTGCTGCATTCATGAGTGGTTTGCTCTTTTTCAACTTTAGCTTGAGTTTGCATACTAGTGGAGTGGAGGAGTGGCCTAGTGGTTGGGGCAAGGTACTTCAGGCCGGAAGGTCGGGGGTTCAAATCCCACTAGAGGACAGCAACCTTGGGCTGGAAGGACTGGGGTTTCTAGTCCCACAGGTGCTCCTTGTGGTCTTGGGCAAGCCACTTAACCCTCCATAGCCTATGTTCCCTGTAAAATAGTTATCTCCAAGTTATAATGCCCTGTTTAATGTAATTTCAGTTTGTTCAATGTAAACCGCACTGATGCAGAATAGCGCGGTATATAAGAGAATGTAAATAAATAAATAAATAGCAGTTGATCTGTACCAGTCAGCTCCAAGTTTTGTCTTTGTTGATGTTATAGAGCTTTTCCATCGTTGACTTTCACTGATGTAGTCAATTTGATTTTTATACAATCCATTGGGTGAAGTCCATGTGTATAGTCGCTGTTTGTGTTGCTGGAAGAAGGTGTTTGAGATGAATAGATCATTGGTCTTGCAGAATTCTATCAGTCTTTCTCAAGCTTCATTTATTTTGCCAAGTCCATATTTTCCAACCATTTTGCCGCCTTTGTAGCCAACTTTTGTGTTCCAGTCACCCATGACTATCAGGATATCCTGTTTGCATGTTCTGTCAATTTCAGCTTGAACTTGTTCATAGAACTCTTCAATTTCATCCTCTTCTGCAGCTGTTGGGGCATATACTTGAATTATAGTTGTGTTAATAGGCATTCCTCGTAGACGAATAGAGATTAAGCATTCACTGACTGCATTGTATTTTATTACAGTTCTTGCAAGTTTCTTCTTTATTATAAATGCAACACCATTTCTTCTTTGTCTTTCATTTCCAGCATAGTAGACCATGTGATCATCTGATACAAAGTTCCCGATGCCAGTACATTTCAGTTCGCTGACACCCAACAGATCAAGTTGGACACGTTCCATTTTATTCTTGACCACCTCCAACTTCCCTTGGTTCATGCTTTGTATGTTACATGTTCCAATATGTAAGACATCTATACAGCTTCTGACTCTCATTTCATGCGTAGCTACATCAGCAGTCAGACATCCCAAGGACTTTGATCCAACCACATCATAAATGCTGGCTTTACTCTGAAAAGTCTTCAGCTCTTCCCTGGTAGCTAGTTGAGTGCCTTCTGACTTGGTGGTCTCATCTTCCAGCACTATAGTGCAATTTGTTTTGTTGTGACTATCCATTGGGTTTTCATGGCAAGATACAGAAGTAGATTGCCGGGCCTTTCCTCCGCGCAGTTTAAGTTCAGTGGTGTTGCTGTTGTCACAGAAATGTGATCCTCTGCTATCAACACCGTCCCATTCTGCTGCTGCCCAGATGGGTGGTTTGTCTTGGTCTGGCACCTCAGCTGAGACCTGTCCATCTTGGGAGACCCTGCCAGTAGTTAAACTACCGATAGCTTAGCTCTCAGCATCACTGAGGCAGACAAGTCCTCACAGCACGACAAGCTGCAAACCAAGTGAGGAGGTGGAGACGGAGAACCAATGAAATGCCCATGTTTCAATGACATCTTTCCATGCCCCTATCAGCCTGAGCCACTAGGGGGCAATTCAGTATTTTTCTGTCTCCAGCTCTGATAAAATCTGTACAAATGAAGATTTGATTGAGAGGGAAAAGATTGATTTCACTCGTGAACAATCATCTTGAGGGTGACGCACTTAAGCGCCATTTGGGAGGTTCCACTAGACTGCAGTTTTTTTGGTAGCCATAGGGGGAGGGATAATTGGTTCAGTTCTGTACTTTTATCCTGTTAAGGGCCTGTTAAGGGCCTGTTGAGCTGCCAGAATATTGGAAGGATTTGGATGGAATTCAGCTGCCTCACACAACTGTAATGCCCCCTCCCTCCTCTATCCCCCCTGCTCTTTCCCGAAGACTGAAGTTGATTCAGAGGTATGTGCCTGCAAACTTGTTTAAAAAAAAAATGGAAAACAGCATTTGGGGAGTAGCACTGAGCCCAGCACAGTCTGCTTTGCATGGGGGCTCCCAAGGGCTGAGTACCAAGACTTGACCTCTTCATTGTCCTTGTTGGAGTCTCCCAAACTCATCCATTTTGGAACATAAGTCTGGGTAACTGTTGGCTTGGTGCTGGGGCTTCCCACCATTTTCCAACGTGTGCTGTTAGCATCTTCTGTCTTTACACGCCTTGCATCCAAGCAGTCTGTGTGTGTTCTGCCTGAATGGCTCCAACATGTATTCCTGTCCAAACTCCCGTAACGCATGCTTATGTATGTGCTTAATTAGTGCATGCTTTCATGCCTACACAGTCTGTGTACACCAATGTTCCCTCTAATTTTCTGTAGGCTGTGTGCGCATAAAATATCAGCTGTGCAGCTTTTGAAGGAAGGTTACATTTTTGTGCGCCACATAACGACACTCGGAGTTATATACTTTAAAATTTGACTACACGTCAGAATACAGTATGTACACCACATTGATTGCACTAGAAAATATTGTAGAACTTGTGAAAACCATAAATACACAACAACTTTTCAATTTTAAGAATGTCTGTGTTTTCTATCAGAATCAGAACTGTAATTTTTGTGCGCTCTGTTGTAAAGTATGTGCGCTCACTCGGCGAGGTGTGTGCGCGCACACACGCGCACAGCTTAGAGGGAACAGTGGTGTACACAGATGTTTGCCTTGCCTTAATACTTTCTGTAATCTTCCAGGAAACTGTTGTTTGACCCTGTGACAAGAGGAGCCCAATCACTGGGTTCATCTTGTACGGCAACCTCTGACTTTTCACTGGTGGGCCTGTCTCCCTTCCTTTTTCCAAGGAAGGGATTCGGTTGGTCTGGCTTTTTCAGCCTCAAGGTAGGAGGTGACTTATGGCACCTGGCCTGGAGTTTCATTGCCTGTGCTTCTCGCCACCACTCTTTCTTCGGAGGGCTTGTTTACAGCTGTGCCACCTATGATTGGGGATCATTTTCAGGGAGGGGAGCTCCCAGAATACTCCTTATCCTCCCTGGAATTCTTTTCTTTCTTTAGCAAAGCCTGGTCCTTTTGGCGTGGAAACTCAGACCCTGCAGCCTTTGTATTCCCTCAAGTTCTGTCACGTAAGGGATGAGCAAAGTATAGAAGCCCGATTTGAGTGCTGCCTCCTAAGCAACCCAGACAGGTTGCATTCTGGAGATGTGGGTCAGCTGGGGTCTGTCTGAGACTTAGACTTGAGTGCTGATTCTGACACCTCAGTTGAGGAGACTGATGTGGAGGAATTAGCATTTTTACCTTCAAAGAATCATGTGGAGGCTGGAATTTTTCTGCCTGTCCCAGAAGGGAGATCTGGCGGCATGGACTGCTCAAGTCTCACCCACCTAGTATTTGGCTGATGCTCTGGCAACTGAGCAGAAGTTCCCTGCTTCTACAGGTGATGCGGATATTCATGGCAGTCTTCATGTTTCCGGAAGTGATCCAGATCAGGTTGGGTCCTTCCTGATTCCCACCTAAGGGAATAAAGGTGTGTAAAAGGATGTACGCTCTCCCGGTTAGGAGTGTGTTGCATGGTTTGGCCCTCTCAAGGTGGAGGTGCAGTCATGAAGCGGGCATCCAGTCCTGTGGAAGTTGGATTAGCCTTGGAGGACACTATGGCTAGAGAGGTGGACTCTGGTGAAGAGACAGTTCGCAGCAGCAACTACTGTTCTCCAGTTGGCAGTGTATGCAGGACTGACGTCTCCAGCCTTGCTCCTGTGAATTCAGTTTCTCCCGCTGGATACTACTATACTTCCTTTGAAGTCTCTTACTGCCTTCCTTCTGAGGCCATGTATGTTCTAGTCTTCTTGGCAGCTAAGAATATTGTCCTGATGGCGGGAAGGCAGCGTTGGATTTGGCTCCACCATTGGGCAGCAGAAACATCCTCCAGAACCCAGCTAACTCAACTGGCCTTGAGATGCTTTGGAAGAGTTAGTGAAGGTCTTGGGCGAGACCAAGCCGCCTTGCTTTCCAGAAGATGGGCCAAAAAAGGGCCTGGGAAGCATACAGGGCTACTCTGCTCTCCAGCGTCCACCCTTTCACCATGGGCATGCTGGACTGACTTCCAGGGATCTCAGAGCTCCTGTTATTATATGAACCACAAAAAGAAAGATGAGGAGGACACATACAGGCAAAAAATAAATAAAAAGTACCTTAAATCTGTCACATGGTACACTAAAAACTAGACACAAACAAAAGAAAAAATGATTAAATACCTAACCAGACGTAAATTGACTGAATTAATGTAAAGATAAATGTGGCAATGCCATTACAGATTCCAAATTATAGAGACCACAAAATCAAAAATAAAACTTATTGTGCTCAAGATAAAAGTAACTTATATAATGTTACTTCTAAAAGATCAATGTCATGTATTAGACTAACATGAATTTGTAAGATAAGATGTAAAACACTTAGAGGCAGGTGAAAAGAACACGCAGCTGAGACAATTTCAGGTTATACTAAAGAATGTCTTAAAAACAATGTTAAAATCAGTAGGATGCGCCTGGCGCACTTTGAGTTGGTGTGGGCGCCTTTTGTCTCTCGTTATGGTGCGTGACTGTGCTGGATAAGTAGGGGGGAATTTGAAAAAAAAAAAAAAAAAATTTTAAAGGGAGCCTGTCCCTTGAGTATATCTGCTGCTCATCACCTTCCCCGTCCTTGAACTTTAGCAAGCTATAGAGGGGGGGAATGGGAGGTTGGGTGGGAGGGGGGACTTGGGCTAGGGAGGTGTCGGGGGGGGGAGAACGGGAGGTGGGGGGGTTACAGCTCTCGGTTTCTTTATTTTAAAACTGCAAAAGTGAAGGCATATTGTTGAATGCCATTGTGATCTGGCGTTATGTTATTGTTATTGCTTCCTTTTTGAAGATCTTTGTGGTTTATGATGTTCTGTATTCTTGGAAGCCTTTCAATAAACAAAAAAAAAAAAAAAACAATGTTAAAAAATGATAAACACATCATATATATCCAGCAGAATGTTTTTCAAAGGTGTAAAGCGCTTGAAATAGAAGGCACAACTAAAGATTCAGGATTAGGAACAAAGTGCTAATTGTTTGTTTCTAGTTTTTAGTGTACCACGTGACAGATTTAAGGTACTTTTTATTTATTTATTTATTTATTGCCTGTATGTGTCCTCATCTCTCTTTTTGTGGTTCATATATCATTATATGCTCATCCTTTTTATATGTAGTTCTAATATTTATGTTTACAGTAATATTCTTATTTTTATCATTTATCATTCTTATGATTCTTTGATCATAATTTTAACTAATGGATCTACATCCTCTATATGTTGTATTTGTCTTTTAGATATATATGATTATTGTTTTTTGATATTTATGATTGTCTTAATTAAAGGTATGTTTAATCAATTTATGTATTTACATGTTCATAATTGTTTGTTATCTTTTTGAGGGGTGATCAAGATGATGCCATGGACATGTGCTCATATGAGATCATTCCGGCGGTCCTTCCTGACTAGAGTTCAAGCTCAAGCTTCCACCCCAGCTAGGAGTGAGAGCCATCTTGAAATGGTGGTTATGTCCACATTATCTGAACAGGGGCATGCCGCTGGATGATCACTTGTGGGTTCTTCCGGCGATGGTTGCCAGCCTTTCTGGCTGGGGAGCCCTTGTGAAGTCTGAACGGCCCAGGGCCATTGGAGCCTTAGGGAGGCAGAGTGCTCCAACAGCATTCTCGAAGCAAGGGCTATCTGGCTGGCTGGCCCTCTTGTTTCCAGCCCTTGTTCAAGGGCAAGATGGTGCGAGTGCAACAGTTGTAGCATATGTCAGTCACCAAGGCGGCACGAGGAGTGCCAGACTGGTCCTGGTGATGGCTCTCTGGTTCGCCTGGGCGAAATAGCCTCATAGCTCTATTTGTTTGGCACATTGCCGAGGTGGTAATTGTAGAAGCGATCTTCCTCAGTCATTACTCTGTCGATACCAGAGTGGGAGTTGGGTCAGGAGGTGTTTCAGATGATTCTTCGCTGTTGGGGTTACCACGTGATGGTATTGATGGCATCTTGCTTCAGTGACAGTGTGCTGTTTCTTCAGTTGCTGCACGGAAACGGGATCTAAGGTCGTTGTCACTCTCTTTCAGCCCTGGCTACGGCAATGTCTGCTGTATGTACTTCCTTCATGGCCACTTTTGGGACATGTGCTTGGATTGTTCTGATGCTGTCAGATTGGCCAAGGAGAGCATAGTTCAGAACCTGATGCAGTTCCTGCAGGAACCTACTCTGTCTGCCCCATTTTGGGGCCAGTTGTCCTGGATGACCCAGTTCCCTTCTCACTTCCAGCATAGCTCTTGCAAGGAGTCGTTTGCCACTTAAGGGCTGTTCTCCTGCAGTAGCCTCCACTCTGCTCAAGATCTGGAGGGGTTCTACTAGCTTGGCATTCATGTGAGTCTTGAACATTGGTGCGGAATACAAAAGCTAGTTCCTGAGGTGGCCAAGGTGCCATCTCTGTTGGCCTTCTGCAGAAAGGTCTGGGAAGTTTAAGTGACAGCTTTGGCCTGTTTCGAAGGTCTGGTGGCTGGAAAGTCTCTGGCCTTGCATCCAGATGTTTTGCATTTTCTTCAGGGGGTTTGACGTCTGTGTCCTCCTTTCCTGGGATCTCTGTCTGATTCACAGGACCCTGTTGTAGGAGCCATTTGAGCCTTTGAAGTGCGCTACTCTGAAGGATTTGATGCTCAAGACAGCTTTATTGGTTACAATTTATTTGGCAAGGTGAATTTCTGAGCTGCAGGCTTTCTTGCTGGGATCCTTGTCTCGTTTGAGGAAGGCCATTCCCTTTTGGCCTGTGCCTGCCTTTTTTACCCAAGGTGATTTCTCTCTTTCATGTGAACCAGGTGGTTTGCTTGCCTTCCTTCTCTAAGGAGCAGTGTCGGGGGAAAGATAAGGATCTTCGCCTTGTGGAGGTCGGAGGGTATTTCTGTTACTTGGAAATTATAAATTCCATTCATAAATTGGATCAGTTTTGTGTGCTGTTTGCTGGCTTGTGCAAGGGTGATGCAGCAGCCAAGTCTACACTGAGGAACTGGATCAAGGAGGCTATTGCCTCGGCGTATCTGCTGTGGAACCAGCCAGTTCTGGAGGTTTGCGCACCCATTCCACCACAGCACAAGCGTCCTCGTAGGTAGGGAGCATAGCTCGGTAGCTCTTTCAGACATTTGTTGGGCAGCAGCGTGGGCTTCACTTTACACTTTTGTCAAGAATTACTGCTTGAATGTCTGTGCTCGGGTAGACACTGCTTTTGTCTCCAAGGTTTTGTGTGCTGCTGTGTCATCTTCCATCCAGGGGAGGCATAGCTTTAGCATATCCCATTTGTCTGGACTGATCTAGCAGAGCAATATGGAAGGTGACATTTTACTCACCAGATAATGTCTTTTCCATGAGTCTTTGCTAGACCAGTCCAGGACCTGCCCCTGGAACTGTTTTTTTGGTCTGTTATGTTGTGAACTAGGATCAAAGGTTGGCATGCAGAGTACTCAACAGGGTGTAATCTTTTTACAATTTGCTAGACTTATTTATAGTTGGTTCATGCTATTTACAGTTTGGGTGGAGTTATCAGAGAGCCATTCTAATGGTCTAAGCGGTTTTCTGAGGAGACCGGTGTGGTTGCTGAACTCTGTGATGTTCCCATAGTGTTTCATGAACAGAAAGGTCTTGAATTTCTTCCTGAAGCCTTTGATATCTCTGGAAGCTCGCATTTGATTGGGGAGAGTGTTCCACAGTTGGGGTCAGCTAGGGATAGGGCTCTCTTGGAAGTGGATTGTTTGCTTTTTTGGTAATCTGTGGGCACAATAATCATATGCCTGTTTCGCCTGGGGAGTGCGCCTGCGTCTTATGACCAAGCTCTCTAGGATATCTCCTGAGGAGTGGTGGAGGATTTTGAAGATATTCAAGATTGCCTTGAACTTGGCACGAGCTTCAATTGAGCGCCAGTGTAGTTGGTGTTATGCCAGTGTGATGTGGTCTATCTTGGTGGTCCCAATGATGATGCGTGCTGCTGTGTTCTGCACCATCTGTAGCAGATGTGTGGCTTTTGGGAGTCTGGTATAGTGAATTGCCATAGTTTAGTATTGGGGTGATGATAGCTTAGCATATTGTCCAGAAATGGACCTGGTTTAGGAGTGGTTTTAGTCTGCTTATGAGATTTAGCCTGTGATATGCTTTAGCAGCAGTTTTGTTTGTGTGACTGGAGGTTGATGTTTTTGTCCAGGATAACTCTTAGGTAGCATAATTCACTTTTCACAGGTATTGTTTGATTTAGTAGATGGGATTACTTGTGGAGGGTTGAAAGTAGTATTTCTGCTGATGTAGAGTGCTTCTGTTTTGCTGTAGTTTAATGTGAGATTGTTGCTGAGCCAAGTGGTTATGTCTTTCAGGCACTAGGTTATGGTGTGAGGTTTGGTGTCTCCAGATCGATTGGGGGTGTATACCATAAGGTCATCAGCATATAAATGATATAGTATGCTATGCTTCTTGATGATGCTGCAGATGGGGTGTATGTATAGATTAAAGAGGATTGAGGAGAGTGCAGAGCCTTGCAGAATGCCTTGTGGTACAGTGAAGAGTGCTGAGTAGTTAGCTCCACATTTGACTTGTTGAAGTCTACTGTTTACGTAAGAAGGGAACCATTTAAGGGTATTATTGCAGATGCCAATGTCCTGGAGGTGTTGGATCAGGATGTTGTGTGACACGGTGAGAGCACCTTGGTGGATCAGTTAGTTTAAATCAGTTGTATCTCGTTCACTTATACTTAGGTAGATGTAACACTTTAAGGTCATTTCACAGCTCACAGTGTCTGAGCCATGGTTATGTCAGTGGCCACATATGCTCAGCCTCCATGGAAGAGATTTGCAGAGCTGTTACTTGGATTTCTGTCCACATTTTCACATCTCATTATTGTCTGGGAAAGGACATCAGACATAACAGCAGGTTCACTCCATCCATTTTCTAGAATCAGTTTGGGGACTAAAATCAAATTCCATTACCTCCAAGACCCTATTTTCTGTTATGTGCTACCTCATTAAGTGTTTCCAAAAACAGAGACTGTGTTCATTGTCTCCGCTTGTTGCAGTACCTATTTACTTATTAGGCAGCTGCTGGTAGCTAGAGAGTACCATTTGTGAGCACTTATCCTGCTTGTTAACGGAGAAAACAAAGTTAGAAATCGTCCTGCTAGACCAGTCCAGACAAGTGGGTTGTGTTCCTCTACCAACAGATTGGCGGAGACAAAGAACCAATGAAAAGCCTAGGTTTCAATGACATCACTCCTATCTGCCTCAGCCACCAGATGTCCCTTCAGTGTATCTTTGTCTCCAGCAGATGGTGAATGGATTTTCTCCTCTCTGAAGAAAATTCTGAGAATTTGAGAGGAAAAGATTGATTTGAAATGCTTGTGAATGCCAGCTTGTGGGTTGATCTCTCACTCGAATGTGACGTAGGAGGCTCCACTAGACTGCAGTCTTGTTTGGTAGCCATAGGAGGCGGGAAAATTGGTTCAACTCTGCGCTATTACCCTGGATAAGAGGTGGTTGAGCAGCCTGAAATTGGAAGGATGTGGAACTGTACAACTGCCTCGCACAACCTCAATGCGCCCCCCCCCCCCCCGCACTCTCCTGAAGATTGCAGAAGGCTTTCTGAGGGATTTGCCTGCTAGCCACATTAAATGTAGTGCTGTAGCCGGAGAAACAGTCCTTGGGAAGTAGAGATGACCCTGGCATGGATTTTCAGCATGGGACACTCAGGGAGTGAGTACCAAGGCTTGACCTCATCACTGTCCTTGTTGGGGGCTCCCGATTCAGTCCGTCTGGAATGCAGCTCCGGATGGACTGCTGGTGACCATTGGTGCTTTGTAGGGGGTTTCCTGCCATTTTCTTCACCTGTTGGTAGCGTTTTTACCTAATGTGTGCCTAGCGGTTGCATGGTCTTAACGTGTGTTGCGCCAAAACTACTCCAATGTGCGTTCCTTCCCTAGCGCCTATAATACATGTTGCACCAAAGAGCACTTAACGCATGCCCCAGTAAAAGCGCAGTTACCTCGCGCCTTTGGGCTGCCGCAATCTTAGAACATACTGTTGTGATACTTGCCTTAACTCTGTCTTCTGTCAGGAAATGTTGTTTGATCTGTGGCAAGCAAGGTGCCTTATCTCTGGATTCTGGACTCTGCTCTTTTTGCATAGATAGCAGGTTCTGAGTCATCCCTGAAGGACCTGTTCCCCCTCTTTCATCCAGGGGATGTGATTAGTCCAGCCTTGCCTGCCTCAGGGCAGAAGGTGATGGATGGCATTATGGGTATGGATATCTAGCTGGCTGGAGGTTCTAGTGACCATGCTGTGAGCCACTCATCGCTTTCTAGAGGGTTTGTGACAGCTATGCCCTTTGGTGTTGGGGGGTCATTTCCGAGAGAAAAGCCTCTGGACTCCAGATTGTCCTCCCCAGAATTCTTTCTTTTTAGCAGCAGACCTGGTCCTTCTGACCCTGTGGCCTGCGTGCAGGGCAGGTGGAGATCGGAAGTCCTGTTCAATTGCCTTTGACTAAGAGTTCCCAGCATGGAGTGCCCCTGGAGATGGGGAACCGCTGGGAGCTGTCTGAGATTTTGACTGTGGCTCTGATTCTGATGGTTTGGTACTTGGCTCTGGCATTGATGTAGAAGTACTCTAGCCTTCAGAAGATTGTGAGGAGGCCTGGGTGATTTGTCTAATTCGGAAGGAGCAGCTGGTGTTGATTGCCAGGGTCTCATAAATCTTGAACTTGCGGATTCTTCTGGAATGGAATGCCCACTACTTCAAACGGTGTGAAAATCCATTACTGTCTTTCCTGTTCCCAGATGTGATCAAAGATGTGTTCCAGTCTGAGTGGGACTCTTCCAACTTCCTGCCTAAAGGGTTAAGGGTGTGTAAGATCTCCACTCTCCTGGAGGAGGAGTGCATTGAGTGGTTTGGCATTCCCAAGGTGGATGCGCAGGTCACGGCGGTTACTAGGCAGACCACTGTTCCTGCGTAAGGCGATCGGCCTTAAAGGATTTTTTGGATTGTAAGGTGGATTCGTGGTTGAGGAATCAGTTTCACCATGGCTGCAACGGCTATTCTGTACCAGCCTGACGTCTCAAGCACTGCTTCACTGGTTTCTGTCTCTTCTGCCAGATGATACTACCCCTCTTTTGGAGTCTGCTACAGCCTTCCTTTCTGGTGCCATGTATGACCTGGTACATTTGGTGGCCATGGATAGTGCCGTCACGACAGTGTTACTGCGTTGGATTTGGCTCCAGCACTGGGTAGTGGACACATCTTCCAAAGCCCGGTTGGCCCAACTGGTTTTTAAGGGAAGCTTCTGTTTGTATCTGATTTGGAGAAGCTGGTGAAGGACCTGGGTGAGACAAAATTTGCAGCCTTCTGGAAGATGGGTCAAAGGGGCCTGTGAAGCGTGCTGGTGCCCCTTCTCGTCAGCCTCTGCCCATCCACTGAGGACACGCTGGCTAGATTACTGGGGGTCTTGGGGCTCTCATCTTTACCAACCTGGAAAACCTTTTTTCCTCTCTGCTTCTGAGCTTCGGGCTCATTCTCAGTCCTTTCATGGAGCACATGGGCCCAGGGACTTTGTCCCCTCCAGAGGAGGACCCTCCTGGGCTGTTCAATGAAGGTTTGGGGACCCATTCCCTAGTTCTTCAGGTGGAGGCAGGCTTTGCCTTTTCTTTCAGGAATGGGCCCGGATTACAAAGGGTTGCAGGGTGCTAGACACCATTCAGTTTGGCTGTGTCCTGGAATTCAAAGAGCTGATTTCAGATGCCTTCATCTCCCCTTGTGGATCTGTGATTAAATGTGCCGCTGTGCAGATTACCTTAGACAAGTTGCTGTGCCTTAAGGTAGTGATGCCCTTTCCACTGAACAAGTGGGGCTAGGGCAGATACTCCATCTATTTTGTGGTGCCCAAAAGGATGGCTCCTTCTGGCCCATTCTGGACCTCAAGGGGATCGATGAACACTTGCACATCCAACACTTCAGGGTGGAAAACCTTGCACTCCGTGATTCAAGCAGTGCGCAGAGGGGAATTCTTGGCTTCTCTGGATCTGGCTGTGGTGTATTTTCATATCCCAATTCGGGCAGATCAGCAAAGTACTTGCATGTTGCCATGCTTGATTCTCATCAGTTTGCTGCCCTCCCTTTCAGGCTTTTCACCGCCCCGAAGATGGTCTCCCTGTTCTTGGTGGTAGTGGCTACGGTGCTACAGTGCCAAGGGATCTGTGTCCTTAGACAACCTCGGCTGGGTGATCAATCTGGGAAGAGCCAGTTGTGGCTTTCCCAGTCCCTGGAGTTTCTAGGAGCACATTTTGACTCTCAAATGGTCAGATTATTTTCCCTGCCAGAGGAGAACATCAAAGTCTGTTGGATTACCTGGCGCTGTTCTGTGTGCAGCAGGCTCCCAGAGTCTGGGATTCTCTTCAGTTCCTTGGATTCATGGTGGCGCCCATAGAGATTATGCTGTAAGCATGTGCTCCAGCAGTCCTTGTTGACTCTGTGGTCCCTGAATTCTCAGGAGTTCAAGCGCAAGCTCCTGCTCCCCTTGATGGTGAAGTCCAGCCTGCAGTGGTGATAGCAGCACTGTCATCTGAGGAAGGGCATGCCATGGGATGATTTCTCCTGGATCTTCCTGCCAACGCCCTTTACTAAAAAATAAAACCCTTAACAGTTCAGACCCATCCTCATACCGCCCCATTGCCAGCATACCTTTTTTAGCCAAAATCATTGAAAAGGTAGCCCAGATACAACTCCAAGATCATATTGATACCAACTTCCCTTTGGATGAGTACCAGTATGGTTTCCGCTCTTATCACGGAGTAGAAACCGTACTCATATCCCTTCTTGATTCACTTATCCGAGGTATTGATAACACAAAGCAGACCTTCTTACTCATATTCCTCGACATTTCCTCAGCTTTTGACAGTGTTGACCATAATACCCTCTTATCTAGGCTATCACAACTAGGTTTGAAAGATACCACTTTGAACTGGTTTAAGTCCTACATTTCTAATCGCTTCCAATATGTCCATTTAGACCATTCCCCCTCACTACCATTCCCACAAGAACGTGGTATCCCACAAGGATCCTCACTCTCTGCATTACTTTTTAACCTCTATATACAACCTATTTGTGCAATCTTCCAACGTCACAATCTAAGATATTTTATCTATGCGGACGACATCATGCTGTTCGCTCCTTTAGACATAACTAACCTTAATTTCCTCAATATCGCCTCCTGCCTCTCTGAAGCTGAAAAATGGCTCCACTCTATCCATATGGATATTAATTACAAAAAGACTGAAGCACTCTTCGTAACAAGAAATACCACCTTCACCCCCCCAACTTCCATCAACATTCTGAACATTACTCTACCAGTCAAATCTGAAATTAAATACCTTGGAGTGACACTAGACAAAACCCTAAGCATGACTAACCACATAAAGCAGACTGCCAAAACTATATTTTTCAAACTGAGAACCATACAGCAACTCCGACCCCTCATTGACATCAACGATTTCAGAACAGTTGTTCAGGCTCTCATTATGCCACACTTAGACTTCTGCAATGGCATCCTCCAAGGAACATCCAAAAAGAATTTACACATCCTTCAAAGAGCTCAGAATGTCACTGCTCGAATCATTGTTAAAGCTAAAATATTCGATCATATTTCTCCTATCCTATACGCTCTTCACTGGCTACCCATTTATAGTAGGATTCAATATAAAACACTTGTCACAACTTTTAAACTCATTAATGACCTAGCCCCATCACAGTTGGCAACTCTACTTCAAACCCCACAAGAAAACAGAACTAGAAGAAAAACTAACCTCAACATGCTACTAATTCCCATTGCCGTGACAAAATCAAAACAAATAACCTCCAACACTGCCTTTTCATTTTATGCTCCCAGCCAATGGAATAAACTGCCCCTAAACCTAAGAGAGATTAAGGATCTCACATCTTTCAGGAAGGAACTAAAAACCTACCTCTTTACTCAACACTATAGCAACCTACAACCTGAAATCAAATTTACTACACAAGAACATACAACTAACCAAACACAAGTTTACCCCACCTAAATCCAGACTTCATTTGAATATCCCCTCAAGTCAGCATCCTCCCAATATTGTACTTATGACTGCAAATAACTCTTGCTAACCATGTAAATAACTTGCCATTTTTGGTTCCTTGTAACATAGTTATGTTCCTTTTATTAATAGCTTACACACTGTTTTCCATGTATCATAGTTCTTATGTAATACTTAATGTTTAATGTAATGCAATATTGCACTGTTCTGCTGTATTGTTGTTTTAAGTTCCTTGTAAACCGCCCTTGATCTCTGGAAGGGGCGGTATAGAAAAACACATAAATAAATAAATAAATAAACGGATGCCAGTCTCTTGGGCTGAGGAGCCCGTTGCCAAGACTGTATGGTCTAGGGCCATAGAAACCACAGGGAAGCAGTGTGTTCCATCATCTGCTTATCTAAAAGTTAATAGGAATTAGCGATAGTGAAGGTGTCTGTATTAGCTAATTGAAGCACATCTTCAAAGTATTTTTGAAGCAAAATCAGAAAGGATAGGTAATGTGTTTTAGGAAAATTAAGGAATCTTAAGTTCCTAGAGCGTAAGGAATTTTCTAAAGCTTCCATTTGTCTATGCAACAGCATTCACCATTCACAATTCTGGTCGCCATAATTTAAAAAGGATATAGCAGACTTAGAAAAGGTACAGAGAAGAGCAACAAATGTTAGAGGATGGAAGGATACCCCTATGAGGAAAGGCTTAAAAGGTTGAGGCTCTTCAACTTTGAATAGAGACAGCTGAGGAGGGGATATGATAGAGTTCTCCAGGAACAAGCAGGAAGTCAGTCCTCACATATGGGTGACGTTGACATCGACGGAGCTCTCCCGGAAGCATCTCCCCAGCTTTCAAAGAAAGCTTTTGGGAGATGCCATCACACATGCCTGGTCCCCTTCCCGCCCAAGGGTGCCATCTTACTCACTCTTTTTTTTTTCCATGGAGCCCTGCAGACGTTTCTTTCTTCCCCAGAAAAAGGTTGATTTCTCCTTGCACTTTGTGCCTTTTTCCGGCTAGTGCCAGTTCCTTTCTTCCTCAGAGCCCTGCTGTCCCAGCATTGGGCCTTAAAACCTTGTTGTTAGATTCCTTTCCATCACAGCGCCTTTCGTGTCTTTTTCATCTGCTGGCCGTGTCGAGGGTCTTCGACCTTTCTGGGGTCCTTTTTGCCACAATGGCCACCGGATTCAAGAAGTGTGATTGGTGCTCCAAAAACATATCCCTGACCGACACATGATTGTTGCCTCCGGTGTATGGGTGCTGACCAGACTTGGAGGAGTGCTTCCTGTGTAAAAAGATGTCCACCAAGGCAATCCAAAGTCACCAGCAGAAGCAGGACGACATCTTCCACAGGGCAGACTCAATCCCAGTATCCCCGGTAGCCTCACATTCCAAGGCCCCGCACGGATCCTTGGAGTTGTCTAAAGCTCCTGCAGTTCCCGAGCAGGCAGGCAGGCAGACAATCAAGGGTCTCCGGAGTGGGAGTGTAAAAAGAAATCCTTGAGGGCCTCGTCCTGGGAGATGGACAAGCACGGCAAGTCCTGTGCATGGTCCCCCAGCCTCCGATGGACATCCGAGGAGTCGAAGCGGGAGAGACCTGCCAAGGTACCCAGTACTGATGTCGAGGCCTCCAGTGACGGATCTCAGACTTTTGAGGCCTGTCCCGTTGAGGACCCCCTTACCTCCTCGAAACACAACCCGGTCACCCCGGTGTTTGTGTCAAAGACTGTGACTTCTGAGTGGGAAACCAGGATGCTGACATTGGAATGCAGCGTTTCTGCATTCTTTGTCTTGCAGCAAGCGTCGAGGCCCGGCCCCACCGGTGAACATGCCAAGACTGCAGGGACCTCGATGCTGAAGACTTCCCAGGCCACCGAAGCGATCCCCGAGAGCCACATGCCTCAAGCAGATCCTCGGCAAGGATCTTGATCCCGCTCCCAGTCTTCGGGAGTGTGGTCTTCGCAGGCGAGCACCTCTGGCTCCGGCCAAGCTTCAGCTCCAAGACACCGAAGACATGAGCCAACGACGCCTCTGACTCAGTCTGGTGCCTCTGACTCAGTCTGGTGCCTCAGACTCAGTCTGGTGCCTCAGACTCAAAGTCTGGCGTCGAGACCTCCCTGGAGATATGGGCACACCATGACCTCCCCTCCAACCTGTCTCCCCCAACTTCAAGGCGCCAGTCCCCTCCCAAAGACACCTTGTTCCTAGAGTTTGTCCGGGACATGGCAAGGGCTCTCGCCCTCACCACTGAGTCAGAGGAGGATCCTTGTATGAAGGAACTCGAAATCCTCCTGTATGAGGCACCGTCCAAAGAGGCCCTTACGGTCCCCATTCCCTCCATCCTCGGTCGACTCCTTCTCCGGATGTGGATGGCAAGGACATCGGTGCTAATTGTTAGCCGACACCTGGACACCATGTATCGGATCTAGGAAGGAACAACTCCCTCACACTTCCATGGTGGTTGTTGGCCATGCGCTAACAAAAGAGCCTTAAGACCCATTCATTGGTGCCCGCAGGCAGGGAGTCCTGAACCCTCGATGCCCTTGGGCGGAAATGTTAACAGGGCACAATGCTGGCATGCCGCATTCAGACTTATCAACTGTATACTGGCATTTTCCTCCGAGACCTCACTAAGGAACTGATGTTTCATGGCAGGCCTCGATGGGGATCACTTCCAGTGCTTTCAGATGCTCACGACGTCTGTCGGGAACTGCTCGAAGTAAGAACATAAGAACATAAGAAATGCCATACTGGGTCAGACCGAGGTCCATGAAGCCCAGTATCCTGTTTCCAACAGTGGCCAATCTAGGTCATACGTACCTAGCAGTTTCCCCAAAAGACACAGGTTCTGCAGTGCTTGTACTAGGTCAAGCATTGATATCCTGGGTCCCTTTTTAATAGTGGTTTATGGACCTTTCCTCCAGGAACTTGTCCAAACCTTTTTTAAACCCAGCTATACTAACAGCCCTTACTACATCCTCCGGTAACAGATTCCAGAGTTTGATTACACGTTGAGTGAAGAAATATTTTCTCTTATTTGTCTTAAATAGTTTACCCTGTAGCTTCATTACATGTCCCCTAGTCCTTCTATATTCTGATAGCGTAAACAATTGATCCACGTTTATCCGTTCCACTCCATTCATTAATTTATAGACCTCTATCATATCTCCCCTCAGCCGTCTCTTTCCAGGTTAAAGAGCCCTAACCTTTTTAGCCTCTCTTCATAGGAGTAGCCTTCCATCCCCTTCACCAATTTGGTGGCTCTTCTCTGTACTTTTTCTAATAACTCTATGTCCTTTTTAAGATACGGTGACCAGAATTGCACACAATATTCAAGGTGCGGTCGTACCATGGAGCGATACAGAGGCATTATAATATCCTTTGTTTTATTCTCCATCCCTTTCCTTATGATACCTAGCATTCTATTTGCTTTCTTGGCCGCCGCTGCACACTGGGCGGAGGGTTTTAACATGTTATCCACGATGACTCCTAAATCTTTTTCCTGGGTGGTGGTTTCTAATGTGGAGCCTTGCATCGTGTAACTATAGTGTGGGTTGTTCTTTCCTAGGTGCATAACTTTGCACTTGTCCACATTAAATTTCATCTGCCATTTGGATGCCCAGTCTTCCAATTTATCCAGATCCTCCTGCAGTTTTCCACAATCCTCTTGGGTTTTAACAACTTTAAACAGTTTTGTGTCATCTGCAAATTTGATAACCTCACTAGTTATTCCTTTTTCCAGGTCATTTATGAATATGTTAAAAAGTAGGGGACCCAGTACAGATCCCTGGGGTACTCCACTATTCACCTTTTTCCATTGGGAATATTGGCCATTTAGCCCTACCCTCTGCTTTCTATCTTTTAACCAGTTCCCGATCCACAATAGTACACTGCCTCCTATCCCATGACTTTTTAGCTTCGCCAAAAGTCTCTGATGGGGGACCTTGTCAAAAGCTTTCTGAAAGTCCAGATACACTATATCAACCGACTCACCTTTGTCTACCTGTTTATGCACACCTTCAAAAAAACAGATCAGATTAGTAAGACAAGATCTTCCTTGTCTAAAGCCATGTTGGCTGTCTCCCATTAGGCCATGACTATCTACATGCTGTGTAATTTTGTTCTTTATGATGGTTTCTACCATTTTCCCTGGTACTGACGTCAGGCTCACCGGTCTGTAATTTCCCGGGTCACCCCTGGAACCCTTTTTAAAAATTGGTGTTACGTTGGTGACCCTCCAATCTTCAGGTATTACAGATGATTTTAATGAAAGTTCACAGATTACCAATAGCAGGTCTGCAATCTCATATTTCAGTTCTTTCAACACTCTGGGATGTATACCATCCGGTCCAGGTGATTTGCTACTATTCAGTTTATCAAATAGTTGTAATATATCTTCCCGGTGTAGCGATATTTCTCTCAATTCCTCTGCAGTATCACCTTTAAATACCACTTCAGTCTTGGGTAACATCCCTACATCTTCCTCAGTAAAGACCGAAGCAAAGAATTCATTCAGTCTCTCTGCTATAGCCTTGTCCCCTCTTACTGCCCCTTTTACCCCTCTATCATCTAATGGTCCAATTGACTCTCTCACAGGCCTTTTGCTACGAATGTACTTGAAAAAGTCTTTATTTCGTGTTTTTGCTTCCGTAGCAAGTTTCTTCTCAAATTCCCGCTTTGCCTGCCTTATCAGTGCTTTGCATTTAACTTGCCAGTGCTTGTGTTGTTTCCAGTTTTCATCATTTGGCTCTTTTTTCCATGTCCTGAAGGTTGCTCTTTTGGCAGCAACAGCCTCTCTGACCTCACCTTTAAACCATGCTGGCAGTTTTTTGGACTTTCTTCCACTTTTCTTAATGCGTGGAATACAGCTGGTCTGGGCTTCGAGGATAGTATTTTTAAATAACACCCAAGCTTGCTGTAAGTCTTTAACCTTTGGAACCGCTCCTTTTAGTTTTTTCCTAACTATATTCCTCATTCTATCATAGTCTCCCTTTTGAAAGTTAAAAGGTAGTACTGTGGATTCCTTTACTACTGTCCTCCACTGATTAAATCAAACATGATCATACTATGATCACTATTGCCAAGTGGTCCCAACACCCTTATTTCTTGCACCAGATCTGGCGTTCCACTAAGGACTAGGTCCAGTATGGCTTCCCCTCTGGTTGGTTCATGAATCAGCTGCTCCAAGAAGCAGTCATTTATTTCATCTAGAAACTTTACCTCTTTAGCTTGTCCTGCTGTGAGACTGTCCCAGTCGATACCGGGGTAATTGAAATCACCCATTATTACTACTCTGTTGTGGCTTTTGTTAGCTTCCTTGATTTCTTTGAGCATTTCATCATCCATTTGTTCATTCTGGCCAGGCGGTCGATAGTATACTCCCACTGCCATCACCTTCCCTTCATAAATGGAATTTCAATCCATAGAGATTCTACAGCAAATTGTGTTCCCTGCAAAACTTTAATCCTTTCTGACTCAATGCCCTCTTTAACATAGAGCGCAACCCCTCCACCAATTTGTTCAGCTCTATCATTACGATATAGTTTGTATCCAGGTATCACAGTGTCCCACTGGTTATCCTCCTTCCACCATGTCTCTGAGAGTGCAATCATATCTAACCTCTCATTTAGTGCTATATATTCTAATTCTCCCATCTTATTGTTTAGACTTCTAGCATTGGCATACAAGCATTTTAGTGACTGTATTTTATTAATTTTATTAATATTAATCTGGCTATTGGTAGGCATGGGTAATTGGGAATCTTTATGCTCTGTCTGCTCCTTACTCAAGGGCATTTGGGCTACTATACTCCCTTTTGGAACTTCACTGTTTTTGGTAGTATCCTTCAAGGATACCTTTGTCCGAACCATGCGCTCCTGGGTGACTGTCGGCTTTCCCCTATTTTCTAGTTTAAAAGCTTCTCTATCCAGGTACTTGTCTCGGATGGCCTACAATGGCTTTGAGTCCAGCGTGAGGGTAGCCACCGCGGGAATCGGCGCCCAACACCAGGCCTGGCTCCAGGCATCGGACCTCGAACAGTGGGTCCAAGAGAAATTCCTTGACATTCCTTGCCTTGCGGAAAACCTCTTCGGCAAGCCGATGGAGGACAAGGCGGCCGAGATAGACCGAGTATGTCATCAGGACTCGGCTGTCGAGGAAGACCTCCACTCTTCCCAAGAAAACACATCCAGGAAAAGGCCTCTCTGCCATAGGAAGGGCAAGCCCTATCGAGGTTACCCCCTCTACACGGCTACCTAGACCCCTTAGCAGGGTCACCAAGGCAAGGGGACAGGCCAGGACCCACGTAAACACAAGGGCCTCAAGTCTCAAACTCCAGTTCCGGCCCAGACTGGGTCGGAGTTTTGACTCTCAAATCATAGCCTCTCTACCCGTGGGGGATCAGCTTCCAATAGGAGGGCACCTGGTTCTTTTTGCCCACCGGTGGGTCTTTATCACCACCAACTCCTGGGCATTCCAGATGGTTCGTGAGGGTTATTGCCTTCATCTGGACCAGATGTCCCCATCCTTCTTCCTAGGGGAGCCACCTTGGACTCCCCTACACCAGACTCTGCTGCTGCAGGAACTTGCAGGTCTCCTCAGGGACAAAGCTGTCGAGCCAGTACCCACCCCACTTAAAGGGAAAGGGGTTCTACTCTAGGTACTTTTGGGTCCCAAAAAGAACAGGAGGCCTAAGGCCCAACCTGGACCTGAGAAACCTGAACAAGTTCTTGGTGCAGAAGAAATTCAAGACATTCTCTCTTGGAACACTGCTGCCCTACCTCCAGCAGGGAGTTTGGCTGTGCTCCTTAGACCTAAAGGATGCTTATGCCGACATCCTTATTCATCCCAGCCACAGGCAGTACCTAAGTTTCTTGGTCGGAGGCGACCACTACCAGTACAGGGTACTTCCCTTTTGCCTAGCCCTCCGCACCAAGAGTCTTCACCAAATGCCTGGCAGTGTTGGCCCCTACCTCCGTCTCCAAGGGGCCTTCATCTTCCCGTACCTAGACGACTGGCTGGTAAAAGGATACATGGCCTCGGAGGCACAATGGGCCTCAGCCCGCACCATCCTGGTCCTATAACATCTGGGATTCATGATAAACCATCCCAAATCCCACCTCACTCCAACACAGGACCGGGAGTTCATAGAGGCTCTCCTGGACACCCTCCAATCCAGGGCCTTTCTTCCCCTGAACAGGGCAGATCGCCTCAGAATCCTGGCAGCCAAGGTGCAGCACCATCACACCATATCAGTACAGTCCATGCTTCGCCTGCTCGGACACATGGCCTTCATAGTCCATGTGGTCCCCAACGCCCGTCTCCACATGCAGGGAGCTCAGTGGTCCCTCTGCTCACAGTGGACTCTGGCCATGGGCAGACTCCGAGATAGGATCTCGATGTCTAGTGGAATCACTCAATTAGAGCGCTCAGTACCAGAGGATCCTCACTACAGATGCCTCCCTATGGGGCTGGGATGCCCACTGCAGGGAACTCCGCACACAGGGCACCTGGTGTCTCGAGGAAAGCCAGCAGCAGATCAACCTGCTGGAGCTGAGAGCCATCTTCCTGGTGCTTGGGACCTTCCGTCACTGCTTGCAGCACAAGTCTGTGCTAGTCCAAACAGACAACCAGGTCACAATGTTCTACTTGAACAGGTAAGCAGTAACCCTCTGTCAGGAGGCAGTAGCCCTCTGCTCCTATGCGATCAGTCAGGGAATGCTCCTCAGGGCAGTATACCTTCTGGTCCAGGAAAATGCCCTAGTGGACAGACTAAGCAGGGTCCTCGACCCCAAGGTAGCACAGTGGCTGCTTTGACTATGGGGAATCCCAAGTCTGGACCTCTTTGCCAGCCTGGCCAATGCTCAGCTGCCCTGCTTCTGCTGTCCCCACCCACACCCGTCCAGGGTAATGGCAGATGCCTTCCTCATCTCCTGGTTGGTGGACCTGCTGTATGCCTTCTCTCCCACATTGCTAATCGGGTGGACCCTCTTCATGGTCCAGCAGGACAGGGCTTCCATGATCCTGGTGGCCCAGACATCCCTGGTTTCCCCTGTTGCTCCGCCTCTCGACTGAGTTCCCATTCTCTCTGGGGAGCTACCCGGGCCTACTGACCCAGGAGGAGGGCTAAATTCTCCACCCCAATCTAGGGTCCCTCTCGCTAACAGCATGGCGTCCAAACAGGTCGCCCTAACGCCCTTCAACCTTCTCAGAGAGGTGTAAGAATTCCTGGCCTCACAAAGACTCTACAAGATGAGCCTACGCCTTCAAGTGGCACAGGTTCTCTGCATGGCGCGCAGAGCAATGGATTGACCTGTCTTCCAGCCAGGTGCCCCTGGTGCTCCAGTACTTGCTCCACCTCTCACAGACTGGACTTAAGTCCAACTCTGTGATGGTACACCTGAGCGCGCTCTCCTCACATCATCACTCCACAGAGGACCAGCCCCTCACCACCCGTTTCATGCAGGGCTTGCTGCTCTCCAAACCTCCCATTCACCCACCACCGGCAGAATAGGATTGCAACATGGTTCTAATGCAGCTTACCAAGCCATCCTTCAAACCCTTGGCTATTTGCCATTTGTGGTCCTGTCTTGGAAAGTTACCTTCCTAAGAGCACTCATCTCTTCCCGCAGGGTCAGTAAGCTTCAGGCCTTGGTGGCCGAGCCACCCTACACCAGGTTCTACAAGAATAGGGTCTTCGAACCCACCCTGAATTTCTTCCAAAGATAGTGTCTGCCTTCCTCCTCAACCAGGAGGTGGTGCTTCCCACGGCCCCATGCCGACAAGGCATCAGCCATTCTCCATACTCTGGACTGCAAAAGGGCCCTGTCCTCCTATCTGCATCATACTCAGGGCCACCGCAAAGCCTCACAGTTTTTCATTTCTTATGAACCCAGTCGACTGTTACCAAGTAGTCTATTTCCATCTGGGTGGCGGAGTGTATCGCCTTCGCCCACGGCCAGGCTAGGCTATCATTGGAATGCTGAGTCACGGCACACAATGTTCGGGCTATGGCAACTTCTGTTGTGAGCCTACGCTCCGCCCCTATGGCGGACATCTGCCGGGCCACCACCTGGTCTTCTGTTCACACCTTTGCAGCTCACTACTGCCTAGAGAGGGAGTCCTGACGGGACATTGCCCTTCGGCCAGGCTGTTTTCCATAATCTGTTCGGGGTTTAGGCAACTCCTGCCCTCTGACCCTTCTTGTTCAGGCTACCGGAACCATGGTTCTCCCTAGACACTGGGGTCCTCAGAGTCGGTCCTCAGATTCGCTTGCGGCTGGGTTTTTCTTCTACAGGTTCCCGATAGCCTGTAGCTAGCAAGACCCATATGTGAGGACTGACTTCCTGCGTGTTCCTGGAGAAAGTGTGTTTATTCACCTGTAACAGTTGTTCTCCAGGGACAGCAGGAATCAGTCTTCACAACCTTCCCCTGGGAGTTGCAGTATCCTTTTTGCCACCTTCTTTTGTCGGTTCTAGCTATGTCATCTGACTGAATAAGATGGTACCCTTGGGCGGGAAGGGGACTGTGCATGCATGATGGCATCTCCCAAAGGTGTTTTTTTTTTTTTTTTTGAAAACTAGGGAAATGCTTCCACGAGGGCTCCGTCGGTGTCGACGTCACCCATATGAGAGGACTGATTCCTGCTATCCCTGGAGAACACCTGTTACAGGTGAGTAACTATGCTGTCTATAAATTAATGAATGAATGAAACGGGTAAACGTAGATCGGTTGTTTACGCCATCAAAAAGTAGAGACTAGAGGATATGCAATGAAGCTACAATGTAACCCATTCAAGACTAATAGGAGAAAATATTTTTTTACTCAAAATGCGTAATCAAACTCTGGAAATCATTACTGGAGAGGTGTAGTAAAAGCTGTTAGTGTAGCTGGGTTTAAAAAAGATTTGGACAGATTCCTGGAGGAAAGGTCCTTAAATCATTATTAGAGAGGACCCATGAAATCCACTGCTTATCCCGGGATAAGCATTGTGGAATATGTGTTCCTTTTTGGGAACCTGCCAGGTACTTGTGACCTGGATTGGCTACTGTTGGAAAGAGGATATTGGGCTTGATGGACCTTGGTATGACCCAGTATGGCATTTCTTATGTTCTAGGCCAGTGATGGCTAACCTTTTTGAGCCCGAGTGCCCAAACTGCCGCACAAAACCAAAGAATTTCCTCAAAGTGCCAGCACGTCAAAGCCCCATTTGCATAAGGTGCTTCATTTGCATAAATATTTGCATAATGTTACCATACACTAACTTTTAGTAAACATGCCTCTTAATGAGTATATGGATAAAGAAAGACTAAAAGGTTTCTACATTACTATAATCCAGTACCAACCGCCAGGCACATTAGGAACTACTACAAACGCTGCCCATTTAGAACCCATAGCAAACCCGCCGTATCCTAACAGCACTACCAGGACTCACAAAGCACCATACTCTACCTATCAAAAGGCAACACTGCAAATATTAAACCAATACATCTCAGAGAACAACAATACATGACCTACTGGGGAAAGAACAAGTGGCAATGTCAAATAGGAATTATATAAACAGAATACCTCAGCTCAGTTACACATGCAGAACAGACCATCACCAAACAAGGAATCACAATTTAGAAACAGGAAGACAATAATTAAACTGGGAACCCCAAAAGCCAAACTTGGAATATACAACAACACTGTAGAAATAAAACTATATATTAATTTCCTCTTGTACTAAACAAAGCGCAAAAATTAATGATGCACATTTCCCAGAGCTGACATATTCCAGTTAATAAATTCAAAATAAAGAGATATTTTTCTACCTTTTGTGCATTTTTTTTCAGTTGCAATTGTTCCAGCCACTTTCTTCTGGTTTCTTCTTCGTGTCTTCTGCTAACTCTCCATCTGCTGTCCATTTGTCCTTTCTTCTGTCTTCTTGTTTTTTTTTTCCATTCTCTCTCTACATCTGCTTTAACATACTAATCTTTCTCCTTTGGCTCTTTCCTCATTCCTATTTCATCTACTCAAAATTTACCCCTCCATCCTCAATCCCCACATACTCTCTCCCCAATACCCGGCCAATTGTAGATTTTTTTATCCCTCCCACACAAAATATTTTTCCCCTCTCCATTTTACTCTCCCAGCCCCATCCCATTCTAATCCTCCCCCAACACCAGCTCCCTTCTAGTTCCAGCCTCACCCAGCATCCATTCCCTTCTAGTCCCTGCATCAGCCCATTTCCAGTCCTAGCAGCCCCCCAACCCAATACCAGTCCTATCCCCCCCTCATCAACCCACTTCCAGTCCTAACCCCCCATCACCCCATTTTCAGTTTAAGCCCCCCCCCTATAACCCATTACCAGTCCTAACCCCCCACTTCCAGTCAGCCCCCCATAGCCCAGTGCCAGTCCCTAACCCCCCCATCAGCCCACAGTCCATTACCAGTCCTAACCCCATCAGCCCACCTCAAGTCCTAACCCCTCCCCATCAGCCCATTTCTTGTCCCAGCCCCCCCAGCGCCCATTCTCAGTCCGAAACCCCCCCATCGCCCATTACCAGTCCTAACCCCATCAGACCACCTCCAGTGTTAACCCCCCATCAGCCCATTTCCAGTCCTAACCCCACCCAACAGCCCACCTCAAGTCCTAACCCCTCCCCATCAGCCCATTAGCAGTCCTAACCCCCCCCCTAGCCCATTAGCAGTCCTAACCCCCCCTCTCTAGCCCATTAGCAGTCCTAACCCCCCCCCCCCATAGCCCATTACCAGTCCTAACCCCCATCACCCCATTTCCAGACAGCCCCCATCAGCCCACAGCCCATTAGCAGTCCTAACCCCCCCTAGCCCATTAGCAGTCCTAACCCCCCCCTCCTAGCCCATTAGCAGTCCTAACCACCCCCCCCCCTATCCCATTTGCAGTCCTAACCCCCCCCTCCTAGCCCATTAGCAGTCCTAACCCCCCCCAGCCCATTAGCAGTCCTAACCCCCCCTCGTTGCCGATTAGCAGTCATAACCCCCCTCAGCCCATTAGCAGTCCTAACCCCCCCCTCCTAGCCCATTATCAGTCCTAAAACCCCCCATAGCCCATTACCAGTCCTAACCCCATCAGACCACCTCCAGTGTTAACCCCCCATCAGCCCATTTCCAGTCCTAACCCCACCCAACAGCCCACCTCAAGTCCTAACCCCTCCCCATCAGCCCATTAGCAGTCCTAACCCCCCCCTAGCCCATTAGCAGTCCTAACCCCCCCTCTCTAGCCCATTAGCAGTCCTAACCCCCCCCCATAGCCCATTACCAGTCCTAACCCCCATCACCCCATTTCCAGACAGCCCCCATCAGCCCACAGCCCATTAGCAGTCCTAACCCCCCTAGCCCATTAGCAGTCCTAACCCCCCCCTCCTAGCCCATTAGCAGTCCTAACCCCCCCCAGCCCATTAGCAGTCCTAACCCCCCCCAGCCCATTAGCTGTCCTAACCCCCCCCCCCCTCCTAGCCCATTAGCAGTCCTAACCCCCCCCAGCCCATTAGCAGTCCTAACCCCCCCCTCCTAGCCCATTAGCAGTCCTAACCCCCCCAGCCCATTAGCAGTCCTAACCCCCCCTAGCCCATTAGCAGTCCTAACCCCCCCTCCTAGCCCATTAGCAGTCCTAACCCCCCCCTCCTAGCCCATTAGCAGTCCTAACCCCCCCCCATTAGCAGTCCTAACCCCCCCCCTCCTAGCCCATTAGCAGTCCTAACCCCCCCTCTCTAGCCCATTAGCAGTCCTAACCCCCCTGCCCATTAGCAGTCCTAACCCCCCATCACCCCCATTTCCAGACAGCCCCCATCAGCCCACAGCCCATTAGCAGTCCTAACCCCCCCTAGCCCATTAGCAGTCCTAACCCCCCCCCTCCTAGCCCATTAGCAGTCCAAACCCCCCCCCAGCCCATTAGCAGTCCTAACCCCCCCCTAGCCCATTAGCAGTCCTAACCCCCCCCCTCCTAGCCCATTAGCAGTCCTAACCCCCCCCCTCCTAGCCCATTAGCAGTCCTAACCCCCCCCCCCTCCTAGCCCATTAGCAGTCCTAACCCCCCCCCTCCTAGCCCATTAGCAGTCCTAACCCCCCCCCAGCCCATTAGCAGTCCTAACCCCCCCCCCCCAGCCCATTAGCAGTCCTAACACCCCCCCCCCCCCCCCCCCGGCAAATTTAAAAACAGAAAAAGCGGGCTCTGGCTGCTGCCGCGGACGCGGCAGCATGCAGTGTCCCGCGGGGCCCCCTCCGCCCGCTAAGCCCCTCTGCAAGGGCTTTCAGATTCGCGAGGGAGACAGCGTCTCCCTCGCGTCTCTTGTTAAGCCCGCAGGGGCTAATGGGAAATTTCCCATCAGTCCCTCGCGTCTAAAGGGGCTGATGGGAAATTTCCCATTAACCCCTACGGGCTTAACAGAGACGCGAGGGAGACGCTGTCTCCCTCGCGAATCTGAAAGCCCTTGCAGAGGGGCTTAGCGGGCGGAGGGGGCCCCGCGGGACACTGCATGCTGCCGCGTCCGCGGCAGCAGCCAGAGCCCGCTTTTTCTTTTTTTGCGGACCTTCACGCGTGCCAGCTGCAAGGCCTTCGCGTGCCACAGCTGGCACGCGTGCCATAGGTTCGCCATCGCTGTTCTAGGCTATCCCTTATTCCGGCAGTACCTGACACCTGCACATTAGTCAATGACTCTTCTAGTTTCCCCACTCTAGCATCAAAATGAGATAGTATTTTATCATGAGAACTGAATTTAGTAATTGCCTCCTGTGAAAAGAAAGTCGTTTGTTCAGTAAAACCCTTCAAAAGCAAATTAGTATTAGCTACCATTTTTCAGATATCTAACAGATACAGACTCAGGCAAAACATCTACTTGATTCTGAGAAACTAATATTGTAGTAGAAAATTGTAAAGGTTTAGGCATAGAAACATCTAAGGAAGCAAAAGGAATAGCCCCCGGAAAAGACACAATCTCATCCAATACCACCAGCGAGGTTGCACTCTCCCCCAACTGTTCAGAAACAGTCGATGGTTGTGGTGGAGTCGTCCTAGAAATGGAACTAAATGTCGTCCCATACAGAGATGAGGTAGACAAGCCAAGTAATTATTGTACTGATAAAACAAATACATGTTTATCCATAAGGTCAGATGTTTTCGATGGTATTGTAGGCATCAAAGTACTTTTCTGTTTGTTCTTATGTTTTCCTCCCTGAGCATGCCACCAGACAAACTGCAGTTCTCCCAAGAGCCACCTAAGGGGTACACCCCTTAGTCTACTTGTCCCTTAGTGCACGTGCTCATGGCCGCACTGCAAAACGCTAGTTTTTAATGCAGCAGTCGCTGTCATATGACTCCACAAGTTGATGGAGCCTCTCCTCGGCACGGTCCCGACTGGCTCTTCCATGTACCGGGTATCCCCCAGGCAGCAGCTCTGCAGCACAAATCTTCTTGCAGATATGCACCTCTCTCCCATTGTTCCTTGGCAAAATGCCAGTTTTTATGCAGCAGTCACAGTTGAATGACACCACAAGTGGGGGGGGGGGCCTCTTCCCGACACAGTCCCGACTTGCTCCTCCATGTACAGGGTAGCCCCCAGGTAGGGGCTCTGCAGCATGAATCTCCTTGTAAGCAAGCATCTCTCTCCCATTATTCCTCAGCAAAATGCCAGTTTTTATGCAGCAGTCTCAGTCGAAAGATACGATGGGGGGGGGGGGGGGCCCTCTTCCCGACACAGTCCCAACTGGCTCCTCCACGTACCAGGTAGCCCCCAGGCAGCATCTCCGCAGCATGGATCTCCTTGCAGGCAAGAATCTGTTTCTCCCAGTTGTATTTCTTTAAGCTATTAAAGAAACTGAGGTGATTTATATATCATTTTGTGAGGAGCTATAACACATGTGCAGTCAAGTTTGACTTCTCAGTTAGAAAAGTTGAGAGAGCTTTCTCACTTGGGCTTCATCAGATGTCACCCATCTGTGAGGATTTCCATCTTTCTGTCCACAGAGAACGTCCACTACAGTTGAGTCATTTTTCTCTCTCATTACTGCTTAGATAGTGGCTCACACCATGGAAGTACATTTGGGCAATCTGTACATAAGAAGCCTCTTTAAAAATGGACTCAGAGGACAAAAGATCGAACAAAAATTCTAAATACACCAGTTATTCAGTTTGTCTTAAGAAGAGTGAATAAAAGACTTCATGACAATTCTTAGCTTTGGGAGCCTACTCATGTAGGCGTGTGGGACTGATTCATCCTGTTTATCCATAGAGAAAACACAGTTGCTTACTTAGAAGTGATGTTCTCAGTGGGAAACAGGATAATCCAGTTACACATACTCTCCCACCTTCTCTTGTTGCACAAACATTTTTTTCTTATGAACTCTCATATAGGACTGGGGTGACATTATGGTGCCAGCTGCTGTGCATGAACAGAAAAGCTGCCTATGCATATTTAGCTTTATCTGATAAATGCTTCCATCTTCTGCACTATTGGATGATGTCAGGCAATGTGTAACCGATTTATCCTGCTGTCCACATATAATACCAGATACAGGTAAGCAATTTCTGCTTTGTCCTATGTGGTTTGCATTTTTTTAATTTTTAAAATGCATTTGGATTATATTCTCCATGTTCTTCTAAGATAAGTAAGGTTGGTCAGTCATTATAGGACTGACCGATTTAAAATATTTATTCTCGGCTTCCTCTGTCCTTGTAAAATGGTCCAAAGCAGTGGTGTCCCAGTTAAGTCGCCCACCCGACAAATCCCAATCAACCTTCCTCACCGACTTTGATTCCTGGCTTTCCGCCTATCTTGATCCCTCTTCCCCCACTCTTATTCTCGGCGACTTTAACATTTACGTCGACAACACCTCTGACCCCCATGCCTCAAAATTCCTTGCCCGCATCTCCTCGTTCGATCTCCAACTCTGCTCCACCGCCCCCACCCACATACACGGCCACTGCCTTGACCTAATACTCTTCTCCAATTCCTCTCCCTCTAACTTCTACAACTCAATCCTTACCTCATCTGACCATCACCTTTTAACCTTTACTCTTCAGCTTTCGCCATATCAACCTCGTCCTGTGTCGTCCGACCTATTTAGAAACCTCCATAATATTGATCCCCTGACTCTCTCCTTCACCATTTCTCCATCTCCTCCATTATATTCTCCAAGTCTGTCGATGAGGCACTATCCTCCTACAATGCTATACTCTCCTCAGCTCTCAACACTCTTGCCCCACCCACCCCACGTCCAGTCAAACGATCTACTCCACAGCCCTGCCTTTCGCCCACAACCCGTTATCTCCGCACCTGTGCACGTTCTGTTGAGCGTGCTTGGTCCAAATCCCGCTCCCCAGAGGACCACCTACACTTCAAATTCATGCTTGGCTCCTTCCAGTCAGCCATAGCACTTGCCAAACAAGACTACTACATTCACCTGACCAACTCCCTTGCCTCTGATCCTCGTCGTCTCTTTAATACCCTCAATTCTCTCCTCAGTCCCCCCACCCCCAGTCCCGCCCTCCCTTCTGCCCAAACCCTAGCTGACTACTTCTTTGACAAAATCAACAAGATTATTCTCCAATTCCCCACCCCCTTATCTACCTTCCCCCCTTCCCAATTCTACCCCCCCACCCGTCCTTCCTCTGCCACCCTCTCCTCCTTCCCTCCGATCTCTGAAAAAGAAACCACACTCCTTCTTACTTCCTCCAAACCCATCACATGTTCATCTGACCCCATCTCCTCCTCTATTGTAGACCACCATCTCTCACATCCTCATCCTCTCACTCTCTACTGCAACTGTCCCTGTTGACTTCAAGCATGCTGTTGTCGCACCTCTCCTTAAGAAACCCTCACTCGATCCCACATGCCCTTCTAACTATCGACCCATCTCCCTCCTTCCCTTCATATCCAAACTACTAGAAAGTGCAGTCCACCGCCGCTGCTTCGACTTCCTCACATCCCAGGCCCTCCTGGACCCACTCCAATCCGGCTTCCGTCCCTTACATTCCACTGAAACGGCGCTCGCAAGAGTCTCCAATGACCTATTCCTGGCTAAATCTAAGGGCTTCTACTCTGTCCTCATTCTTCTTGACCTCTCTGCTGCCTTTGACACCATTGACCACAGTCTTCTCCTCACCACCCTCTCCTCCCTTGGTTTCAAGGACCTGGTACTGTCCTGGTTCTCCTCCTACCTCTCCCATCGCTCATTCAGTGTATACTCTGGCGGCTCCTCCTCCTCCCCTATCCCGCTCCACATAGGTGTACCCCAGTGATCTGTCTTGGCCTCCCTTCTTTTCTCCCTCTACACCCAAGCCCTTGGCGCGCTTATCTCCTCCCATGGCTTTCAGTACCATCTCTACACCGATGACTCCCAAATCTACCTCTCTACACCTACTAATTCTCCAGCTACCCAGTCCAAGATCTCTGCTTGCCTCTCTGACATCGCCGCCTGGATGTCTCTTCGCCGATTGAAACTGAACATGGCTAAGACTGAACTCCTTGTCTCTTCCCCCCAACTCCTCCCCTCCTCTTCCCTCTTTCTCAGTCTATGTGGACGGAGCTATTATCCTTCCTGTTCCCTCGGCCCGCAACCTAGGGGTTATCTTTGACACCTCTCTCTCCTTTTCCGCACATATCCAGCATGTAGCCAAGACCTGCCGTTTCTTCCTCTACTACATTGGCAAAATCTGCCCCTTCCTCTCTGAATACACCACCAAAACCCTTATCCACTCCTTAATCTCTTCCCGCCTCGATTATTGCAGCCCTACTCCTTGCTGGTCTCCCCATCAGCCACCTCCTTCCCCTTCAATTTATACAAAATCACGCTGCTCGAATAATCTTCCGCCAGCCTCGCCCACATTACTCCTCTTCTCAAGTCGCTTCACTGTCTCCCTGTCCAGTTCTGCATCCAATTCAAACTCCTCCTATTGACCTATAAATGCATTCACTCGGCGGCCCCTCAGTACCTCTCATTTATTTATCTCTCCTTACATCCCCTCTCGGAACCTGTGCTCCGCTAGCAAATCACTTCTATCTATGCCGTTCACCCGCACTGCTAACTCCCGACTTCGCTCCTTTCACTTCACGCCTGGAACAGCCTACCTGTGTCTATACATCAGGCACCCTCCCTGGCCCTCTTCAAATCCAGATTGAAGACTTACCTCTTCACCGTCGCTTTCAGATCCTGACTTTACTGTGCTTTGTATTGACCTTACTGTGCCTTGCACTAATCTGACCTTTACCCTGTAATGTTCTGACTAGATTGTAAGCTTCGATGAGCATAACTGACGGGAAGGGACTGTCTCTTGCATTCTGGCTAACTCTTGTTGGTTGGCTGTACAGCGCTGTGTGCGTGGCGCTTTATAAGTGATAAATAGTAGTAGTAGTAGTAGACTGCAAACAGGTGGGGTTTCCAAGATATCCATACTGAATATGCATATGAGAGATTTGCAAGTATATAACACCCATTGTATGCAAATAGAGTGCCTCGTAAAAAATCATCATACCTCCTGTACATTTTTCACATTTTGCTGTCCAAATTCATTAATGTAGGAGTTTGTTTCCCTTATCTATGCAACTTACTCCACCCCCTTAACTCAATTCATGGTGAAAGCCCCTTTTGCAGCAATAACAGCTATGAGTCATTTAGGATCAGCGCCTACCAGCTTAGGAGAGTGGAATGGTGCAGCTTCTGACCATTGTTTTTGACAGAGTAACTTACATACTTTGCCCTATCCATCTTCCCTTGATCTTCACAAGTCTTCCTCTCCCCCTGCAGCAAAGCATTCCTGCAACATTGTTGCCACCACCATGCTTTACTGTAATGATAGTGTTAGTAAAGGTGATGTTCTATTTGTTTTCTATATATATGATGTAGCATTGCGACTAAAATGATGATCTGTGGTCTTATCGTATCACAAAACCTTCTTCCACATGCATGAAGTGTCTCCTGCATGTTTTTTTAAAAATGCTATATGGCACATTTATTTATTTATGACATAGTAAATGACAGCAGATGAAGACCAGCATGGTCCATCTAGTCCGCCCAGTAAGGTGGCTACAGGTGTAGTCACATCTCCCGCTCTATACAGGTTATTCGCCCCCTCTATGCTTTTGCTTAAGGTTGTACCTGCTGCTCCAGGAAGGTTACTCTTCTCTATTTAAATATTTGCTGTACTGCTGTTCAAGCATTCAGTGCCGTCATGGCAGTTTATACCCCATCTAAACAGAAAAAAAAATACATATTGCAACATAATTACTAAGTAAACAGACTTTTACTACATCATTAAAACATGAATTGATAAAAAAAGGGTGGGGATGAATAGAGCAACTATCTTGTCATTTGAACATATTTGGTATTCAGGATACAATAGGAATAAGGGAAATGGATATATGGAACAATTAGGTGGAGGATTGTAAATAATCTGCATAAGATTGTTGGAAAGCTAAGTTTTTATCAATTTTGTGAACTTTATAAGAGCCTTCAGTCCTAATGTCAAGTGGCAAAGAATTCCAAAGGAGAAAGAGCTGGAAGAGAAGGCAGATTCCCTAGTCCAAGCAAATTTTAATTTACAAGAATTTTCTTAAGCAGTGGCTTCCTTTTTGCCATCTTCCAGTCAGCCCATGTTTGTTGAAGTTTAAGGTTATTCTTCAATCTTCATTTTCTCCGGTCTCAGTCAGAAGTTTTTCTAAGTAATTTTTTGCATCATAGTAACCTTTCTTGTCAAGTTCTCTTCACCTACAGCAACTGACTTTGGAGGAAAGTCCTGATTGAAGATAGTGTCTTAGTGGTGCCAAACCTTCCACTTTAACAATGGACTTGACATTGACGTTTTCTTGTATCCTACCCCCATTTTGTACCTTTAAATAGCTTGGTCTTTATTTATTTATTGCTTTTATATGCCGCACTCTTTAAAATCAGTGCGGTTTACAGAGAACATTTTTGTACAGAACTGGGGGGGGGGGGGGGGGGGCCTGTTATGCACTTACATTGAACGGGTAGTACAACTTGGATTTCAAACTGGGGTAACTATCTACAATATAAACATGAGTCGCTAGTTTTATGTACAAGGTTGTCTATTATTAACAATTGGCTAGTATTCTGTACAAGGTTGTCTATTTACAATTGGCTAGCTGGTGATATGGGAGGTGAGGTTGCGTTACTGGGCTGTGAGTAGTGTAGGAGAAAAAGGTGGTGCTTTAGTGCTTTTCTGAATTGAGCAAGGTCAGTGATTGCTCGGGCGGTAGTTGGGAGCGCATTCCAGCAGCTGGGAGCATAGAACTTAAAGGCTCGGGGGTTTTTGTTGCCTGGGTGCATTTTGTTATTTCCTTGGGGGTCTGTAACGTGTTGGTGGCGAATGTCCTCCTTGCTCTGTTTGTTGGAGTGGGGTGGAGCAGGTCTGTCAGGGAGGTGGAGGATATTTTGTTGATGGCCTTGAAGGTCATCAGGACTACTTTATAGGTGAGCCAGCAGTAGATTGGTAGCCACGTATTTTGTGGTAAATTTGCTTGATGATGTTGCTGATGTGCGCTTTAAATTCGAGGTGCTGGTCTAGCATCGCGCCTAGGTAGCGGATGGTGGATCTACTTGGGAGCTCAGCATCTCTTGTCTTTAATGTCGCCGGTGGGGAGAAGGATCGATTTCTTGTAATGAACGGTACGTCCGTCTTGCTGAAGTTTATCTTGAGGCTCTGTGAGTGGAGCCAGTCAGTTACGGCATCAAAGCATTTTACTAGTGGAGAGAAGTCCGGCTGTTCGATCGTGAATGGGGTGAAGAGTAGTACGTCGTCCGCATAGATCAGGCATGAGATGTTAAAGGAGCGGATTATCCCACATATGGTTTGCATGTATATATTAAATAAGAGGGCGGAGAGCGAGGAGCCCTGAGGTACACCATGTTTTTGATGAAAAGGCTCGGAGGTCGTAGAGCCTGTATGTACCTCCTGCCATCTGTTAGGTACGATTTGCACCACCTCCATGCTGAGCCGTTGATTCCCTTTTTCTGAAGTCGTATCAGGAGTTGCTCATGGTTTACGGAGTCGAACGCAGCAGCAATGTCCAGGAAAATTAGAGCGTATCCTCATTTGAGGTTGTCGATTTCCGTGATTAATGTGTTGATGAGCGTGGCAAGGAGAGTTTCAATGCCATGTGATTCCCTGAAGCCATGTTGGCACGGGTCGAGGGGGGCATAGAGTCGATGTGGTCCTGTATTTGACATTGGTTGACCTTCTCAATTATCTTTGCTAGCAGCGGGATACTTGATATTGGTCAGTAGGATTCTACCTTCTGGGGATTCAGTTTGGTGTTCTTCAGAAGGGGCTGGATTGACGTCTGCTTGAGGCATGATGGGAATAGTCCTATAGAGAAGGACAGGCCCATGATCTTGGCTAGGATAGGGCGATTTCCTTACATAGTGATCTTATCCAGAATGCCGGACAGGGGTCGTTCAGAGCAGTGGTGGCATTGATGACTGCAATGATGTCCTTAATACCTGCAACCGATGGTGTTATATGAGAGGTAAGCGGCTAAAGTTGGGTTGGGTTGTTACTCAGGCTGGACATTGTGGCTTCACTGAAGAAGTTGGTTTTGGCTAGCAGGTAGTCTGCGTATTCCTGAGGGTGTATCATGCTTGGTTGGGGGGGGTGATGGTGCCTTTGTTAGAGTCTTCACTATGTTGAAGAGCTCGTGGGGTTTGTTAAGAGAGCGTCTCAAGAGTTCGGAGTGGTGTTCTTTCATTTTCGCTAAGATTGAGTCCCGGTGTATCTTCAGGTGGGAGGTGTAGGCTGTCTGGTCCGCTGGGGTCCATGTACGACATCATCACCTTTCTAGTTTCCTCAGGACATTTAGTGAGGTTCGTAGATCCCCGCGGTGTACCAGCGTGCAGTTTTTCCAATTCTTGGTCGCCTATCTGGGGCATGTGGCTTTTCTGGGGCAGGTATGCGTGCAAAGGAGCTCAGGCTGTCGTTCCATGAAGCCATCACCTCCTCCAGGTTCGGCGATACCATTTTGATGTTAGGGAGGACCTCATTGATGATCGCCTCTTTGTCAGAGTCTGAAATGTTCTGTGGGTGCTGATGAGTTTTCAGTTACTTTGTGCGTTTGCTATCCTGATGCATTAGGTATCCGGAATTTGACTAGATTGTGGTCCGACCATGGGACTGGAGTGACAACTACGTCAAAGTTGTAGTTCAAGCTCATGTCTGGTCGTGAGATGAAGACGAGGTCTAGTATGTTCCCTTTCGGATGGGTGGGGGCGTCCACTATTTGCTTGTAGCCTAGGTCGTTGAGTGCTTCAAGGAAAGCTTTGGAGTGAGTATCCTGCAAGGCTGGTAGGTTAAAGTCTCTCAGTACCCAGTTCGGCCTGTGTGTGTTCTTGGGGTTACAGGCTAGGTCAATTATGGTCGCAAGGTCTTCAGGGGATGAAGTTGGGGATCTGTAGATAAGGTTGATGGTGCTGTAGTTTTTTGGATATGGTGATCATATCAAGGTGCGTTGTGCTGTTGGAGCTGATCGTCTGATAATGGAGCTCTGTTGGAGATCTTTAGGTAGCTCCATGTCTGACATGTTTAAACCTTTGTTTCAGGTTCACTATATACAATCAAAGCAGCTTGATACTTCATCTAGAACTACTATGATGGAACACACGTGAGCTTTTTCTTTCAAGCTCTTGAGGATTTAAAATTGGAATGGAATTTTCAGTCTCCTTCCTGATGAAATCGGAATTACAGTTTGTTCTGTTAGAGCAGTCCAGACAAGTGGGTTATGTCCCCCTGCCAGCAGTGGTGGAGACAGAGAATAAACCAGAAACATCTAGTGATTTCGCTGATACTTGAGCTGGTGCAGCTAGGGGCATACTTCAGTATTTCTCTGCCTCAGCAGATGGTGGATGCAAAATGGTGCAGCTCTGTTGTATAAGTGGATTAGCTCCTGTGCAGCCGTCCTAAGGGACTCTGCAAACCTAGTGAAGCTCAACGACAGATGTCTCCAGAGTGTATCTTCCAGTACCCTGCTGGAGTTTTGCACATGGAGAGGCGGAAAGGGCCATTCTCCCCATCGGCAGTCCTGACCAGATGAGAGCCCCGTATTCTGCTAGATCGAGGCCTATCTTCACACAACCTTCACCCTCCCCCCCCCCCCCCCCCCAGAGCAGCTTCCAGACAGAATCAAGGAGAAGGTATGTGAGAGATTTGAGCATATGGGAGTGGGCTAAGCCCAGCACATTCTTTGGTCCTTTGCTCCTTGGGGGAAAGTGCAGTTTGACTTATTTCTGCTGGTTTGCAGACATAGGTGTGAGGGGTGGCCCGACCTTTCCCATTAGTGTGGTCTGGTGTATGATTGCATTCAAGTAGTAATTCTCTGGTTTTTTTTCCCAGTGCACGTTTACTTGTGGCTGTTACAAAGATGCACATATAAGGTTTACACGTGTAAATTGCAAGGCAGGTGTCTGCATGCAAAGTTACGCATGCAAAGTTACACATGCAAGTCTGGTCAATGCTGCCATCCTAAACATGTATTCAGAGTTGCATATCTGCCCAGAAGAAGCGCCATCTGGTCTATGGCAAATGTCGAGCTGGGCCCATAGACACATTTTATGAGTACTACAAAGAGGACCCATGGAATAGTCAGCAATGGATCCTGCGGTTAAGATTGCCCCTCAAATTCTGAGCTTCAAGCACAGATTGTCATAGAGGCCTTGGATATGACCTTGCATAGTCATGAGCGATCCGCTTTCTGCTTCCCTAGACAGGTTTGGGGAATGAGAAACAGATGGCAGCAGAAGAGGGCGCAGCCAAGGGCCTGATGGCTGCTGGTTCCCGACCTTTAGTGCCACACTTCTTTTCCTTCTTTCAACAAGCATGATCTTTCTGGTGAAACAATGGCAGTCAGATTCAGCAGCCTCCACAACCTTTAGTATATCCTGGTTCATGCTCCCTGCCAAAAAGCAGCCGGTTCCAGGTCTCAAATGTGCCTAGGAAGCATCATTGGTGGAAGGCATCTGGTGACTTGAGGCTCTCCCAAGAGCCCGAGTTTGGAAGCAAGTTCAGGAGAGAACCCTGGACTGGAAAAAAATTCGTTGTCACAGGCGGATGAGCAGGAAGATGCCCTCATTGTTCTGCGGAGGAGTAAGCCTAATGGTTAGAGCACTGGCTTGAACCAAAAGACCAGGGTTCAATTCCCACTAGCATTCCTTGTGGCCTTGGGCAAGTCACTTAACCCTTCATGCCTCAGAAAAATCCAAGTTATCAATGTCCCTGTTTAATGTACATTGCCAAGTTTAAGTTACAATGTAAACTGCTTTGACTAAAATAATAAAACAGTATTAAAAAAAACCTATTAAATAATTGTCTGACTAATCAGGAGGGATGACTTGGTAGCCCTGTTTTCTCAGGTGGCTGCCTTCCCACAGCTGTTGAACGTTCCCATTGGCAACAAGGAACCTCAGGGACATCCTCATCCTGCAGGGGGATCCGTAGACCTACCTAAAGCCTTTGTTTCCTCAGGTCCTGAAGAACATGGTCTCTGTGGAGTGGGACCTGCCTGATGCCCAGTGAAGAGTGGTCAAAACTGAGTAAGCTGTACACCCTTCTTTAGCAGGATCTGGATAAGTGACTACGTTTTCATGAGTGGACACTCGTATTTTGGCTGTTAAGAGATGTACTACCATCTAGGTGGAGCCACTTTGAGAAATTCATTGGATTATAAGGTGGAAGCACTTCAAATCTGAGTTCTCGGCCTCTGCCCTTATCCTTCAGGCAGCAATTTGCAGAAGCTTGACAGCTTGAGCCCTTCTCTAGTGAGTGCAGTTACTCCCAAAGGAAGACGCTTTGGCTTGGATGGAATCCATGGCAGCCTGTTTGGCTGATAGCATGTATGATCTGATCCGGTTAGCAGTTAAGGACATTGCAATTGCCACTGTGATGAGGAGATGGCTATGGCTTTAGCATTGGGCAGCTGACATGACTTTTAAATCCTGTTTGCCCAAGTTCGCTGTTAGGGGAAAGCTCCTGTTTGGCAAGGATCTTGAGAAACTTGTAAAGGGCTTGGTGTATTTCAAACCCCAGCACTTCCTGGAAGATAGGCCTAGGGGATTCTGGAGATGTATGCCTTCATCTCTCTCTCTCTCCTCCTCACGTTTTCCTTGCACCCAATTTAGGGACTCTCAGGATTCTCAGGACTACCAGGCTACCAGCTAGGGAATTTTGGCCTCTTATCTTTTCCAGCTCTTGAGTCAGACCTCAGCTCTTTCGTGGAGCCCCATAGACCTAGTGCCTCTTCTTCCTTGAAGTTCATCTCGTCCTATTCTTCACAATCATGGGCTGGGGATCCAGTGGGTAGTTGTCCGCCTCTGTTTCACCAGCAATGGGGCCGGGGTTAGTACAGATTACTGGTTGCTCAACGTTGTTTAGCGCAGTTATGCCCTGTAGCAAAGGAACCTATTTTGGATTCCTTCATGGTCTCTCCTTGTGGTTCTGAGACCAAGAAGGCCGCAGTTTGGGCCACTCTGTAGAAGTTGGTGTGCCTCTAGGCCATTGTTCCCATTCCCCCTGCCCAAAAAAGCAGCAGAAAGTACTACTTTTTATGCTGAAAAAGAATGGTGCCTTCAGGTTCATTCTCGATCTAAAAGACATCCCTGTGCCTTCTTGAAGGTCTTTCAATTCCGGATGGAAACAGAGGTCAGTTTTTGAAGCGGGGAGTAGCTTACATCCTTGGATCTGGCGGAAGTATACTTTCACATTTCCATTTGGGAGGATCAGCAAAGGTTTCTTCACTTTGCCATTTTGGGCGATTGCTTTCAGTTCTGTGCTCTGCCCGCCAGTCTTGCCATAGTCCCGAGGACCACCTCAAAGGTAATGAGTGAGGCCATGGATCTGTGGCATGAGAGAATCTATACACCCTTATCTTGATGTCTGGCTTATCTGGACAAAATTTCAGTCTATAACAGTCAGGGTAACAGCCAGAATGGGCCAGTTCCTTAAGAGCCTTGACTGGATGGTCAACCACAGCAAGGGCCGTTGTCATTGGAGATCTTGGAGCCCTTTTTCACACACATTCTGGCAAAGTCTTCATGATCGCTGAGAGAACAGCCAAGTTTCTAGCGCAGTTGATGGCACTTAGTCCCAAACCTTGGGAGCCCATTGTTGACGATCTTCAACTTCTGGGGTCAATGATGGCAACTCTGGAATTAGTCCCTTAGGCAAGGGTGCATAGGAGGCCGCTCCAAAGGGCTCTTATATTGCAATGACCACCTTGATCGCAAGACTTTGAGATCAGGCTTCCCCTTCTGCCACTGTAGTATCCAGCCTACTTTGGTGGTCTCTTCCTGCCAACTTGATCAAGGGCAATGCCCAGGATGATTCTCCATGGCTTATCTTAACATCAAATGCCATTCTTTTCAGTTGGGGGGCTATCTGCGAGATACTGCTGGCTCAGGGACATTGGACCAGTCATGTTGACTTGGTCCATCAATCGACTTGAAGCATGTGCTATTTGCTTGGCCCTCTGGCACTTCCATCACCTGGACAATGGCCAAGCAGTCTACGTCTTCTCAGAAAATGCAGAATGGTGGCATATGTCAACAACCAGGGAGGCACTAAGTGTGTGAGTGTGGCCCAGGAAATGGCCCTCTTGTTTCCATGGTCAGAGCAAAACCTTCTAGTGCTCTTGGCACAGCACAATGTGGGCATGGACATTGTATAGGTGGATTTTCTAAATCGCCATACCTTCGATCCAGGGGGCTTGGGAGTTGGCTGCATCTGCATTCCAGCGGATCCGGGACTGGTGAGGCAGCCCCTGGATGGATCTGATGGTGACCAGGTCCAGTGCCAAAATTCAAAGAAACAAATTACTCTCTCCCCCAACTCCTCCCCACTCTGAGAATACCTCCTCTCAACCATACCATCACTGTTTAACTGCATATAGTTCAACTTGTACATAGTTCATTGTATACAATTCACTGCATGTACTAACATCCTGTTTGATGTAACCCCTCAATGTTTAATGTTGGTTCATTGTAAATGGCCCCTGATTTCAGGAAGGGGGGCGGTATATGAGAAATTTGGAAGTAAATAAATAAAATAAAGATTCTTCAGTCACCATAAGGATTTTGGCTCAGAGAGTGTCTATGCCTTAGTTCAGCCCTGACCTCTGAAGCCTCTTCTGTATGTGTTTTGGCTGTGTCCCCTTCTAGGGCAAGTGATTGACCAGATAGAGCAGCATCTGGGCCTAGTGTTTTTGCTGGCACCAGATTCACCATGGAGGCCTTGGTTTGTGGATCTGATGCAAGTCCTCGAGGGACCACCTCGGTGTCTTCCACAAATCAGGCGTCTGTCCTCTTGGGCGATTCAGCTGCCTTCTCACTTATGGCCTGGTTCTTAAGAGGTGGCACCTAGCACTCTCTGCTCACCAGCAGTGGTTACTACTCTTTTGAAGGTGAAGCATGGTTCCCCCTGGCTCTCCTATGTGCAGGTATAATGTATTTTTGAGAACTGGTGCCAGGAGTGCCACATGGTCCCTTGGAAAATGGAGTTGCCATCCTTGCTTGGCTTTCTGCAGGACAGTCCCTCAAGTAACTATCGTGCTTTTGGGGTTTGGTGGCTGGTTGCACCATAGCTTCACACCCGGATGTGGCCCGCTTTGTCTGGGTGTGCCACTTGTATCCTCTGTGGTCAGTTGTGCCACTATGGCAGGGGTGGGCAATTCCAGTCCTGGAGGGCCACAGACCAGTCAGGTTTTCATGATGTCCCTAATGAATATTCATGAAATCTATTTGCATCCACTGCCTTCCATTGTATGGAAATAGGTCTATGAATATTCATTAGGGATATCATGAAAACCTGACTGGTCTGCGGCCTTCCAGGACCGGAATTGCCCACCCCTGCACTATGGTATTTGGGTCTCGTTCTTTGGACCCTCTTTGCTTTCTTTGAATAGTTGAAACTGGCTGTTTAAGGATCTGTCTCTTAAAACATTCTTTTTGGTTGCCATTTGCTTTGCGCATTGTATTCCAGTTAGTGTCTCTCGTACAGAGACCCTTATCTGTCCTCCTCAGAAGAGGCCATGTCTCTCCGGCTGAACCCTTCCTTCTGGCCTAAGAGAGTTTCCACTTTTCATATTAATAAAATGATTTGCCTTCCATCCTTTTCAGTGGAGCAGTGTAAATGGAAGTACAAGAATCCACACAGTGGAGGTTCTCAAAGTACTCCTAAGATAGTGAAGGTCACTAATACTTTCTGAAAGTCGGATGGATTGTGCTGTTTGTAGGTCCACGTAAGGGTGAGGCTTCTTCTAAGGCTATCTTGGCCTGTTGGATAAAGGAGGCAATGTCTTCAGCCTATCTTTTGCGTAATCATGCTGTTCTAGAGGGGTTGCAGGCGCAGGCCTCATCCTATGTGGAGTGCAGTTCTGCCTCTGTTGGCATCTGCAGGGCTGTGACTTGGTCATCCTTTTGTACCTTTGTCAAGCATTATCAGGTGGACATCCATGCCAGGGCAAACATGGCATTTGGTGCAGAGATTTTGAAAGCAGCTGTGTGTTCTCTCCCAGTGGATTTGTAGCTTTAGCACTTAGCTTATCTGGATTGGATTAGCAGGACGAACTGGAAGGTGTCATTTTACTTACCAAATAATGTCCTTTCCTTGAGTCTTGATAGATTTATTTATTTTATTTATTTATCTATTTTCTTCTATACCGCCCCTTCCAGCGATCAAGGGTGGTTTACATGAAACATCTTAACAATTGTACACAGTTGTATACATTTACATTGAACAATCGGATTCAACTATTTACATAGATCAGTTCAGGACCCACCCCATAATGCTCTACTGTCTCTAGGATTTAGCCTTGTATGCTTGACCTTCATGTCCAGCGATTCTGTTGGTGGCTGTTCTGTACATAGCTTTTGTAAATAGTTCTATTCTGTCTCTGTTGCCCTTAATGAGGTTGCGTGAGGTCAGGTTCTGGATCACGTGCTTGGGTACGAATACTAAAGTATGCTTTTAGCTGCAGCAGCTCAAGCAGCAGTGATGTCACTGGACATTTTTAGTTTATTCTCTGTCTCCACCTCAGCTGGCAGGGGTACACGACCACTTGTCTGGACTCATTTAGTAGGACTCCAGGAAAGGGCATTATCTGATGAGTAAACTATATCTTTTATTTGTTCAATTTGTTGCTTTGTTTTTTTGTTATATTTTTGTGATTCTGTGTACTTTTCATTGTTAACTGATTTGGCAAGGTATTTTTATTTATAGATTTTTTAGGTCATAGCTTTTCAGTAGTAGCTCAAGTTGAATTGCATCAGGTACACTAGGTATTTCCCTGTCATAGTAGGCTTACCTTTTAAGTTTGTACCTGAGACAATAGAGGGTTAAGTGATTTGCCCAAGGTGACAAGGAGAATTAGTGGGAATTCAACCGTTGCTTCCCTATTCTAGCCCAATATTCTAACCACTAGGGTACTCCTCCATGCTTTCAAAATGGGCATACTCAAAATTCTTCTACGAAGGTCATGTGATGTGGTGAGCGCAGCCAGACGTTTTGTTGCTGTGCTTCAGGGTTTCCTTGGCTGATTTTCTGCTGTCTCCATTGCATAGGGTCCTCAACAGAGCTGCACATGGGTGAAATACGCTTTATCCCTCGGTCCTGCAGAGTGCAAAGGTGAGACGGATGCAATGGCTAGGTGGCAATGCTTGCGACTCAAAAGGCCCGAGGGGGAGACAAGATGGCAGACAGCAATGCAGCAGAACCCAGCTCTCAAGAGACGCGCTGGTTGAAGCCACGGATTTCGTGATGGCAGCTCTAGCAGGGAAATTCAAGCAAGTATTTGTAAAATTGGAAGGAGTGGCACAGGCCTTGGAGGGCTATAATAAAAGGCTTAGGGAGGCTGAGTCCTGTTTAGAGGCCATGGAAATTGATGCAGACAGCACTTGAATGGCTCTGGTGGAACTCTGCAAAATGGTGGCCCAGCAGCAGGAAAAAATCAAGGATTTGGAAAATAGGAGTAGAAGGAACAGCCTTCACTTTGTGATCTTGGAGAACATCAAAGAAAGCGAGCTGTGAAGGTTCCTAGAAACCTGGCTGCCTGCGACGCTTGCTCTGGAAGAGGAATGCAAACCGCTGACTATAGAGCAGGCTTACCGCCTAGGACCCCAGAGGCCTGACAGAGACTGGCCATGGGTGGTGATTGCCATTTTTTTTTTATAATTGAACTTTTTATTAAACTTTTAACATATTATTTCAACTGTCCTTTGTCCCACAGAATATACACAAAACAAGTAGTTCTCCATAATCTTCATGAAATACTCCTTCCAAACCTTTACCTTTGTATATTACAATTTGCTATTCCAATTACCCCCCTTATCCCACCCCCATATTCCTTTTCCCCCTTCCCCATCCCTCCCCCCTTCTAATGCCCTTCCCCTCCCCCCTGCCCCCCTTTAATCCTCTATATTACCCCCCTCTTTCCCTCCATTCCATTTATCGTCCCCAGATTTCCTTTTGTTTCATTTTGTCTTGTACATTAGGCACTTCATTATGCCTCCATTGGGCCATAATCTCCCCTCTCGCTGCCCCAATACAATATTCTATCATCATTTGTATATTTCTATCCCCTTCTTCCTGCATTTTATTTAATATAACCATGGTAGGTGTCAGAGTTACTTTCACTTTAACCATTTCGTAAATTCTCCCCTCTAGTACTTGCCATATCCTCTGTATTTTTGGACAATCCCATAATATATGTTTCAAGTCCCCTTTTCCTCCACACCCCCTCCAGCATTCTCCTGTTTCATGTTTATTGATCACTCTTAATTTCCAAGGTGTCCAATAGACTTGGTATCTCACTTTCAAACTGTTTTCTAAATAGGCCGTTCCTGGTGCCAATCTTTTAGACCATTTGTAAATATTTTGCCGTCGTTTTTTATCCCATTCTCCTTCCAGTACCTGCTCCCACCCCTCCTTTTCCTTTGATAGCAGGTCTGCATATAGTTTTGCTATCATCCCCTTCCTAGTTCCTGCATGCCTCATTACTGCCTCAAACTTGGTTTCTTCTCTCCTCATGTCCTCTCTTACCCCCTTTCTGCATATATAATATACCAGCTGCATATAAGCATAGTAATATTTTCTCTGCGGCCCATACCCCTTTTGAAGCTTTACAAAACTACAACTCTCCTTTTTTATTAACTATTTGCCCTAACTTCTATAACCCCTTATCTCTCCATTCCTTATATATCCCCTCTTCCCAACCAGGCTGACAATCTCCCATGCCCATAATTTGTGTTTCCTTCTAATACCTTTTCCCATCCATGAGTTGCCCTTTAACTCTCATCCACATAGCCTTAATAAACTCCCATCCACATAGCCTTAATAAACTCCCTATAGGGATTACCCTCCTTCCCCTTTGCCACTGGCTCCCAGATCCAAGCTTCCAAGTTACTACCCTTCTGACTCTCCTGTTCCAGTTGTACCCATAATGGTATCTCTCCTGACCCCTGCCAGCTCCTCAAAGCTCTAAGTTGCACTGCCATATAATATTTCTCCACCCATGGGATCCCCAGCCCCCCCCCCCCTCCTCCTTGTCACGGAACATCGTGTACCTAGACACCCACGGAGCCCTCCCTGCCCATATAAAATATAAAAGTAAATTTTGGATTTGCTTCAGATATGTACGCGGAACCCTACATGGGAGTGAGCTGAACAAAAAAAGAAATCTTGGCATTACATTCATCTTTATGACTGCTATTCTCCCAAGCCAGGATAGAAATAATCCCCTCCACTTCTGTAAATCCCTCTTCACCTCATTCAGCAATGGGACATAATTCCATTTCCATAGATGCTGAATATAACTCCACATTTGAATCCCTAAGTATCGATAGGTTTTCTTAACCCATTTAAACGAAAACCCCTCCCTCAAGCATGTAGCCAGCTCCTCGTTAAGGTTGAAACCTAATCTCTCAGTTTTACTGCAGTTTATTTTATACCCCGCCACTGCACTGTATTTTTCTATTTCCTGCATTAGGACCGGTAAAGAGATCAACGGTTCCCTCACTGTAAAAAAAAAAAACGGCATCAGCAAAACGCGCAGTCTTTGATTCCCATGAATTCATTATCACCCCTTTAATAGCCTCCTGTGTCCTTACTCTTTCCGCAAGGGAATCTATCACTAATGCAAAGAGCAGTGGTGACAGCGGACAACCCTGTCTAGTACCCCGCTCCAATTTAATTGTGTCAGAGTAACTCCCATTTATCCTTATTCTAGCCTTTGGTGCCTCATAAAGGGCCTTTATCCATTTTATAAAATTAATCCCCAACCCCATCTTTTCCAAAACTTGAAACATAAACGGCCACTCCACTCTATCAAAGGCCTTTTCTGCATCCACAGTTATAAACACTGCCTTTTGAGCCGTCCTCTTTACTTCCCAAGTTAAATTGCAAACTTTCCTAATATTATCTCCCCCGCCCCCCCGTCTTCCTGATACAAATCCCGTTTGGTCCTGGTTAACTAACTAACTTCTGCATTACCCTTTGCAACCCATTTGCCAATATTTTAGCCAGCAATTTCGTGTCCACATTCAGTAATGATATTGGCCTATATGAACCACATACCATGGGGTCCTTCCCTGGCTTTGGCAACACGGTAATCCCCGCCTCTGCCATCGAGCATGGTAACCCCCACGCAGCCATCACCCCATTAAACACCTTTACCATTAAGGGTCTGATGGAAAGCTGAAATACTTTATAAAATTTCCCCGTTAGACCATCAAGCCCCAGTGTTTTACCCATTTTCAAAGACTGAATAGCCTCATCTACCTCCCCCTCCGCAATAGGCCTATCTATCCATTCCGCTGCCTCCTGGCTAATTGTTTGTAATTTACAGTCTGTTAAATATTCCTTGCTTTTTTTCCTTCCCTCCCTTAACCTCACTATTATATAGTTTAGTGTAGCATTCTTTAATTTTGTTATTGCCGTGGACCAGCTGCTCTGACGCATTTCTTATGCTACCTATGCAATTCTGTGAAGCCCGCACTTTGTGTGCCAAGATGAGTCCAGCCCTATTCCTGCCTTCAAACATAGCTTGCTTAATTACATTTAACTCATGGGCCATCTTATTTGCCCTCATCTGCCCCAACCTTCCTCTCAGCTGTTGTAACTCTCGTAACACCTCTGGCCTTCTGTCACATTGATGGCTACACTCCAGTTTCTTTATCTCCCCCAATAGTTGCCTCTCCATCTCCCCCTTCATCCTACTCACCTTCGTCGCCTCCCCGATCAAATGCCTTCATACCACCGCTTTTAACCCATCCCACACCATTCCTAAACCAACCTCCCCATTTAAGTTAAACTCCAAGTATTCCTTTATCACTTTTGTTATTTTCCCTATTGTGTCTGGTTCTTCCAGGAGAGATTCATTAAGTCTCCAAAATTTTATCCCTTCAACTTTATACCCCAAATTGAATGTCACGCTCACTGGTGCATGATCGGTCCACGTTATGGACCCCCTGAACCACTTCTTCCTCCCTTTTCATCCACCTACCTCACACTCATACCATATCAATCTGACTATGAGTCATGTGGTGCTGAATAGAACGTGTACTGTTTCCTCCCAGGGTGTTTGCATCTCCATACATCTGTGAGACCTAGTCCCTCCATTTTCATCATTTTCTCCCTATCTATTCTCTTTCCCAATCCTCTTCCTCCCCCATTGTCTAACCTTGGGTTTATCGTTAGATTAAAATCCCCACCTAGAATTATCGGTGTGTCCCCCAATGCCTCCAAATCCCCCTTTATACGCTCAAAAAATTCCCCTTGTTTCTCATTGGGCCCATACAAACTGAGAACCCAAACCTGTTCCTTTCCCACCTGAATTTTTACTCCTACACACTTTCCCCCTTTATCCCGGTATTCCCCCACCACTTTTTCTTGCATCCCGACCCCCACCATTATACCGCCCCTCCCCCTTCCTAGGCTCTGCCCTTTGCCCTGCTAATATCACCTTAGGGTATTTCTTTGTTTGTAGCATTCGCTCCTGTCCCACTTTTAAATGTGTCTCTTGAATGCATATTAAATCCGCCTTTAATCTGCTCCCTTCTTTTTCCACCAGCCTTTGTTTCCTCCACGTTCTCAATCCCTTCACATTTATTGTGGCAATAATCATTTTATGCTCCCCCACTTGTGAACTCCCCTTGGCCGGCCCCTCCCCCTCCCTCCTGAGACCTCCTTTAGAGTAGTGCCCATCGATCTGGAGCTAACCCTTCGCCCCTCTCCCCCAGACTCCCTTGTTATACCTTGGCTCCCTTCGCCTCTCTTCCCCCCCTTCCCCTATTACCCCCCCTTCCAATCCCCACCAAATCCCTCCAAATTCCCTCCTCCCCTTTCCTTGACATTAACATAACAGTAAACGCTTAACCCTTAACACCCAAAACTTTCAACCCGTCCTCCCTCCAACCCCTTCTCCCCCTCAGTTATACAATTAGCAATCAGTTCAACTTAATCATTTCTATCACCAAACCCTCAATGTCCTTTGTTCCTTTGTTTTTCCAAGTCTTGCTTGCTTGCAACCTTTCAAGTTGGGGCTGCCCTGGAAATCTTTTCTCTCATCTTCTTGGAACTGCTTAGATTGTCCCCTCCACTGTTCCCAATCATCTCCTTTCTAGCCACAAGTCCTCTTTCCAGACGCTCCGTTAGTTGGCCATCCTTCAAAGTTTCTTTATATCCTGCTTCCTCCAATGCCCTTTTTGCTTTCACGTAATTGCGCACTCCCCAACTCTTAGTCCCCACACTAAAAAACAGACCAAATGGATACAGCCACCTATATCTCACATTCTCCTTCCGTAAAGCACTTGTAATAGGCTGCATTTCTCTTCTCCTTTGCAGAGTCCCAGCAGCCAAATCTGCAAAAATTTCAATTTTGTACCCCTGTCACATAAACTCTTGCAGCCTTCGCATCCGCGCTGTTATCTTTTCTTTAACTTCAAAGTTTTTAACACAAATTACCAAATCCCTGGGTCTGTTTGGTCTGCTCGGGCCCTGTGCGCTGTGTCCACCTCAGCATTGCCTTCCTCCTGCAGGATTGCTTTGCACACTGCCTCTGCCACTTTCCAGCTATCACTGAACCCTGAGTCCTCCAGGATACCACTTATTCTTAAATTATGTCTCCATGTGCGATTTTTCAGGTCCTCTATTTTATACAGCAGTTGCTCTTTCCACTGCTCCATATCTCTTATGGACCTTTCTACTACAGTCTGTTTGGTCAGCAACTGATCCAGTTGTTGATCGTGTTCTTCCGTTTTGCGTGTTAACGCCCCCACTTCCTCTCTGAGCTCTCCACATACATCTCCTACCTCCGATTTAACTGTTGTCAGTTCTGCTTTAATTCCCTCAAACCACGCTCTCAATTCCTCTCTGGTCACCTTTTGCACCACCATTTCTCCAGCCTCCGTCTCCGCATTCCTTTCATTCTGAGGGTTCTCTGCCCGCAGAGCTCACCGCCACCACCTTGTGCTCTGCTCTGTCCACATGTCCTCCTGCATAGGCAAACTCCCAGAGGTCTGCTGCCTTTTTTCTCGTGGTCATCCTTTCCAGTTGCCTTCCGCCAAGGCTTGCCTCTCTCTGCTTGCGTTTGTAAGCTGTCTGGGTGGAGATTTTTCGGCAAACGGTGGGCCGAGCTCCGGAGCTCTCAGCTCACATGCCATCCAGACCGATGAACGTCACTTCCTCCCCAATTGCCAATTTTTTAAACTTTCTTCACAATGAGAGGATGCTACAAGCAGCTAAAAGCCAGACCTCCCCTCCCATTCATCAAGGGGCAAAAATATTAATATTTCAAGATTACTCCACACATCTTGCACAGAGAAGGAAGATTTTTACCCTGATCTGCCATCGACTCTTATGAAGCCAATATATGATTCATGTTGCAGTACCCAGCGCGACTGTGGATTTTGCACGATGGATTGGTGAGGTTTGATGCAGCTGGCTCTACCAAAACATTTGCAGACACTATATTGGCAGCTACCCAAGGAGACTCCACATGACCTGGTGGTTAGTGAGGGACAAACGGGTATGGAAATGAGCAGCTAAAGGAATCAAGAACTGTTTGGTCATGGCAACCCCTCCAGTCTGTGTGATAGTGACACTGCAGCACTCTTGGACTCCGTGGTCAGCAGGGATATCCTCTCTACCCCATAGGCATGCTACTGCCCCTCGCTCTTAAGCCCATTGAGGATGGAGAGCTGCGAAAGGAAGGTGTAAGGAGCAGAAGACTTTCTTAGCATGCCCATAGCAGACCCTGGAGAGGATAAAATGTTGGGACAGAGCTGGTCTTCTCATTGAACATCACTGGACTGGGGGGAGATCCAGGGCGGGGGGGGCAGTTGAAGGCGGGCTTGGGGTTGTTTGGGAGTTCTGTAATGGATGGGATCATAAGGGGAACATGCGCTACATGTGGAGGAATGGGAGGGGTAAGGGAATCGGGAACAGGGAGGGTTGATGTGTGCCATGGAATATGTGCAGGGGGCCATGAGCAATTTACTAGGTGTATTTGCGGGAATGAGGGTGGTGGGGAGAGGTGGAGAGGCCCTACGCATCTATTGTGGCTTGTACGAGAGGAGTATGGATGATGGAGGAGGGGGTATGGGGCTTTAAAGGGAGTAGGAGGGGATAGTGCGAGGGCGGAAAGGGCAGGGGGGAAAGGGCAGGGGGAGACGAGGGGTGCGAATGGAGATGGCTGATAGAATGGGTGGTGAAAGGGTAAATGATGAAGGGTTGGAGTGGCGGGGAGCATCAGGCTGGGGGGTGTCCCCCGACAGATAAGGTGAGGCAGAATTCTGAGTACAAATGTTTTCTGAGATGGGACCCGGAGGTGAGAGTGTTTAACATGGAACATCTGCAGCCTGAGTAGCCCAGTTAAATGATGGAAGGTTGTTCAGGCTCTGATACACCACAAAGCCGATGTGGTGATTCTCCAAGAGACTCACCAATTGGAAATTGACGAGTTACAGCATGGTGAAGTAGCACAGGTATTTGGAGCCCTAGCGGAAGGGGGGAGTGGCCATACTTTTACATGCCTCTGTCCGTTTTCAGTCCCATACAGTGGTGCACGATCCTGGAGGGTGATATGTACTGGTCAAGTTGCAAGAGAAGGAAGTGATATTGGGATGTATTTATGCCCCTAATGTGCCAGACCCTGGGTTCTTTTCACGACTAGCGACAGTGTTGGAACAATTAAAGGAAGTACATATAATTCGGGGGGGGGGGAATCTTAATGGAGTGGTCGACTTGGAATTGGATACTTCAGGAGGACTTGTGAGGGGAAGGTGGCCCACCACTCGATCACTGTGATGCCTTCTTGAGTGCTGTCAATTTGTTGATGTGTGGAGGGTACTGAACCCTCAAGACAGGGCTCATACCCATTTGTCCCTTGTGCATGGGACGGAGGCACGCCTGGACCCAGAAGTATTTGGGAAGGTATTGGCGGCTACAGTAGGTCCATTGGAAATATCTGACCATGCTCCGGTATGGGTTGATCTAGATTGGGGTGGAAAGACTAGTGGCGTACGACTGTGGCACTTCCCTGTAGCGTATACCAGGGTTGAGGGTTTTCAGACTTATCTGCAACAACAATGAGATGACTATCTGCATCATAACCAGGAATACCTTGAATGGCCGTAAATATTTTGGGTGGCATCCAAGGCCTTGCTAAGAGGGAACGGGCTATTATCGTCTATACTATTCGGTGGCGGCAGGAGCTTAATGCTCAAGCACTCCGCCTGGAACAGGTTTATAGGGAATGGTGGGTTTTGGCCCAATTCCCTTTGGGCGATAAGCGGGCCCAATTGGTGACTTCCCAGGTTGCCCTGAATACCTTACTCCATCAGTGAGCCCGTAAATCCCTGATATACTACAAGTACCAACTATATAAGTATAGCGACAAGACAGGAAAATTGTTGGCACGTTGTCTACAAGGGTCCCAGAGCTCTCTTTTATTCCGGCCCTCAGATATCAGCATGGTGTCCCCCGCACCGCTACCACTGACATTTTTTATCTAACACTATACGCTCGAGAGGACTGCCCCCCGCCCTAACTGAAGAATACTTGACACGGACCCCCTGCCCTCCCTGTCTAGCATGCAGATAGCCTCACTGGGAGTGCTGATAACCACATCAGAAGTGCAATGCTTTATCAGGAGTATGGCACCTTGCAAGGCCTGACTGATATAGAGCAGAATTTTATAAGATTATGCAGGAATGGGTCATACCGTTCTTGGTAGAAGTATATAACTGCTGACTCTGAGAGATTTGCCATATGATGTAAACATGGTCCATATTAGTCTTACCCAAACCAGGGAAAGATCCCCAATTGGCAGCCTCCTACAGACTGATCTCCTTGATTAATGTTGACTTTAAGGGATTTGCGAAGATGCTGGCCGACAGATTGGCTGTTCACCTCCCAGATCATGTACACGCGTATCAGGTGGGATTTGTTAGTGAATGCTACCACCAATACAAAAAGAATTACTCCAATCTCACACCGATATCATAGATAATAATTTTTTTTTTATATATAACACAATGACGAGTGTCGTCTTCTTCAGAGTAGACCTGCATATCTCTTAGCTACTCTTTTTTCTTATATGTATAGTCTATCACACTCATCATTTTGTTGTTGTACTGGCAAGATATCAATCCACACAATCAAGCATGCGCTGGCGTTTTTTTCCTGAAGAGAATGGAGCCGCGGAGACAACATTGAATCTTTTGAGCAGCATATTAGCGCATGAACAATTTGGAGGCTGTATGGCGATATCTTTATCTGGCACAGCATTCAAGCCGGATCCCCTGATGAAACTGCTAACGCAGTGAAACGCACGAGCGCGCCGAGTTGGCGTTGGGATTACAGATAAGTCTTGATTGTGTGGATTGATATCCTGCCAGTACAACAACAAAATGATGAGTGTGATAGACTATACATATAAGAAAAAAGAGTAGCTAAGAGATATGCAGGTCTACTCTGAAGAAGACGACACTCGTCATTGTGTTATATATAAAAAAAATTATTATTATCTATGATATCAACATTACAAGTCCTTTTGATATATATATAAAAAAAAGGGGAACATAAGGGTCATTGATGCAAAGAAGGGGTTAATGAACCACAGCAAAGGTATACCTCCTGGGTTCTACCCTGTTAAACTAAAGTCTGAGACCCGTTCCTTTGAAAAACAAGTTTTTGTATTTTCTAGCTTTGGTGTGAGATTGGAGTAATTCTTTTTGTATTGGTGGATTATTTACTCTGTTAAACCCAAAGATTTGTTTGTTTGAGTGAATGCTACCAGACAGGCAATCTGTGCCAGATTTTGACCTCCGTGGAATGGACCCACTATCACCAGCAGCCCTCCCTTATAAATTTTGATGCTGAAAAGGCATTTGATAGTTAGTTGTCAATACCTGTTCTGTGGGCCTGCGGGTTGAGACATTTATATTGGGGGTCCGGGCCTTGTATGATTCTCCCCGGGAAGCGATTGTCGAGAGCTTTGGTCTAGAAAGGGGGACTCGTCAGGGCTGCCCGCTGTCGCCTTTATTTGTCCTCTCACTGGACCCACTTTTGCGCAGGGTACTTCTCAGGGAGGCTATTCTGGGGGTTACAATGGGGGCAACGTGTTTTAAGGTGACTGCATTTGCTGATGACCTACTGGTCCATCCGACTAACCTGGGGAGCTCCTTAGGTTAGTTGTCAGAAAAAATTCAGTGCTATAGGAAGGTAGCTGGCCTCAAATTAAATATGTCCGAGTCAGAGGTGCTGGACATGCAAGGGAATCTGTGGGATATGTGGCCCCCACTCTTCCCACTGTGCTGGTCAGGTGAGAAGTTTAAGTATTTAGGAATATCCCGGCTTTGATTAAGGAGGTCGGAGTGTGGCTGCAAGACACTGGTGTCCTCTCCTGCTGTCAATTTTGGAACGTGTCGCAGCGTGTAAAATGGTGATATTTCCAAAGATTCTCTATTTTTTACAACTTCTAGCACTGAGACTTTTCCAGAGAGATTTATGACTACTGGAGAAAGAACTCACAACCGCCTTGTGGGAGGGGGTGGGGGGAAACCACAGGTAGGGTTCTGGCAACTGTGTGGGCCCTGGCGAGAGAGGGGGAGTGGGGTTTCCAGACTTGGCTAAATATAATATGGCCTGCATTTTTTGGCACATCCAGGACTGACTGTGGGGAACTTCAGTGTTCACACCCTTGGATGTTGAGGGGGCCATGGTAAAGCCCTATAATTTGTCCTCCATTGTGCACATGGAGGTAGGGAAGCTGCCTGAGCTAGCAAGAAATAGCGTGGGAATAAATACAGTCCGAATTGGTGTGGACCCTCATAGTTCTGGGTTCTTGCAGGGTTCAGGAAAGGGCAAGGAGCGAGAGACATTATTGTGGGTGTGAGATGGATCCTTGAAAAGACAAAAGAATACCAAAAGGATATCCATATGTGTTTTATTGACTACAGCAAGGCTTCTGACTGTAAACCATGAGAAACTCTGGGCCACATTAAAAAGCATGGGTATACCAGATCGTTCTCTTGCACAGCCTTTATATTGATCAAGAACCAACAGTTCATATGGAACAAGGAGAAACAGAATGCTTTAAAATCAACAAAGATGTACAACAAGGCTATGTACTTTCCCCCTACTTCTTTAATTTATATGCAGAACAAATCATCAGAGAAGCAGAACTGTATGAAGACAACCAAGATGTGAAGATTGGTGGAAGATTCATTACAACCTTAGCTATGCTGATGATGCCACATTACTGGCTGAAAGTGAAGAAGATTTGAAACATTTGTTTCTCAAGATCGAGAAATATAGTCTTAAAATGGATCTGCACCTTAACGTTAAGAAGACAAATTTCCTGACAACTGGCAAAATGAATAAGTTCATCGTTGATGGAGAAGAAATTGAAATAGTGGACAATTTTAACCTACTTGGATCAACTATCAATAAAGAAGCAACAAGCAGTCAAGAAATCTGATGACGCATTGCTCTTGGCAGAATGGCTATGAAGGACCTAGACAAGATTCTCAAGACTAGTGATATTCTCTCTCCATACAAAGATTTGACTTGTTCAAGCCATGTCATTTTCAATAATGTCATATGGATGCGAAAGTTGGACAGTGAAAAAAATAGGAAGAAAATTGATGCTTTTGAATTATGGTGCTGGCACGAATACTGGGTAAATCGTGGACTGCCCGAAGAACAAACCAGTCATTACTAGAGGAGATCAAACCTAAGCTTTCTTTAGAAGCTCAGATGATAAGACTTCGTCTTTCATACTTTGGAAACAACATGCAAAGAGAGATCATTAGAGACAGACATCATGTGATAGGTCAACGCAAAAGAGGAAGGCCTGCAATGAGATGGATCGATACAATAGCAGCTGCTACGGGTACCAGTCTGTCAACAATGAGCCGCCTGACTAGATAGTTGTCCTAAATTGTCTTCGGTTTTCAGAGGGTTGCCATAAGTCGACAGCGACTTGACTCCACTTAACAGTATACTTTTGGAGGTGGTGGTTTCCTCTCTGGGGGGGGTTTATTATGTTTGACGATTGTTTTATAACTGTATGTGGTCTGGTGCTGTTAAAGGTTATCTGATTTGGACGTCAATAAAAAGATTTTAACATAAATAGTTAACTACTTATAGACCTTGTTAAGGCAGTTTTTGGAAACTGGACTAATTTAGGTTTTATGACAAACGGTGTGAAGGCTTAAGGAATCAAGACTTTGTGATTTCTTAATGAGATAATATTTCTATATTCTTTCATATTGAAAGTGTAGAGCATATTGTGTAGATCAGTGAAACACAGTCTTACAATGCAATTTAAATTGTATTTTTTAGATGGAATGCAAAAATATATTGGGTGTGAAGATTTTTACAACACACTGGGGATTAGGGTTATCTTAAAACGCAGTTCTTCATGACAACTTTGTTACATCTGGTCTTAAGTGGCTAGCTGCCATTGCATGGGGGATCTTTCGTTCCATTTTTGTATGATATTGGATGTGTCCTTCACTTGAAGGAGCCAAATGACGAAGATCGGAAACAACTTAAGCACTGGCAAGTTAGATGCCAGGCGTTGATAAGGCAGCCAAAAAGAGAATTTGAAAGAAAACTTGCTGTGGAAGCAAAAAACACATAATAAAACCTTTTTCAAGTATATTTGTAGCAAAAATCCTGTGAAAGAGTTGGACCATTAGATGATAGAGGGATAAAAGGGGCGCTAAGGCAGGACAAGGCCATAGTGGAGAGACTGAATGAATGAATTTTTTGCTTCGGTTTTTACTGAAGAAGATGTAGGGAGGTTACCCATGCCTGAAATGGTTTTTGAGGTTATGTATCGGAAGAATTGAAAGAAATATCGATAAACCGGAAAGATGTATTACAAATATTTGATAAACTGAAGAATAGCAAATCACCTGGACCAAATGGTATATATCCAAGGGTGTTGAAAGAACTGAAATAGTGGATTACAGACCTACTATTAGTCATCTGTGAACTTTCATTAAATTCATCTTTAGTACCTGAAGATTGGAGAATGGCCAATGTAATGCCAAATTTTAAAAAGGGTTCCGGGGGTGATCCGGGAAACTACAGACTGGTAAGCCTGATGTCAGTTCCTAGCAAAATGGTACAAACTATTATAAAGAAAAAAATTACTGAACATGGTTTAATGGAAGAAAGCCAATATGGATTTAGCCAAGGAATGTCTTGTCTTACTAACCTGTTATATTTTTTTGAAGGTGTGAATAAACAGTTAGACAAAGTTGAGCCAGTCGATATAGTGCATTTGGATTTTCAGAAAGCCTTTGACAAGGTCCCTCATGAGAAGACTCTTGGCAAAATTAAAAAGTCATGGAATAGAAGGCAGTGTACTATTATGGATCAGGAACTGGTTAAAAGATAGAGAGTAGGACTAAATGGCTAGTTTTCTCAATGGAGAAAGATGAATGGTGGAGTACCCCAAGGATCTGTGCTGGTCTCACTGCTTTTTGTCATATTCATAAATGACCTGAAAATGGGAATAAAAGGTGAGGTGATCAAATTTGCAGATGATTCAAAATTATTCAAAGTTATTAAAACACAAGAGGATTGTGAAAAATTGCAAGAGGACCTTTATACATTGGAAGACGATGTCCAAATGACAGCCAAAATTTAATGTGGACAAATGCAAAGTTATGCACCTAGGAAAGAACATCCCAAACTATGGTTACGCGATGCAAGGTTCCACATTAGGAACCACTTCCCAGGAAAAGTATTTAGGTGTCATTGTGGATAATATGTTGAAACCCTCTGCCCAGTGTGTAGCCACAGCCAAGAAAACAAATAGAATGCTAGGATTTATAAGGAAAGGAATGGAGAATAAAACAAAGCTTGATATACAGTGTCTTACGAAAGTATTCATCCCCTCGTCTTGTTTCCTGTTTTGTCGCTTTACGTACATCCTGGAATGAAAATGGAGGTTCATTTGGATGTTAAGTAATGGACCTAACAATATAGTCCAAATTGGTGAAGTAAAATGACAATAAAATACCTTGTATATATTTAAAAAAATAAGTAAAAACTGAAGTGTGAGTGCATTTGTATTCATCTCTTTGGCTATGCAACCCCCAAATAAGATCTGGTCCAACCATTTAACCTCAGAAGTCACATAATTAGTTGATTAGGGTCCACCTGTGTGCAATCAGTGTCACATGATCTTTCACATAATGCCTGTATAAATATCCCTGTTCTGAAAGGCCCCTGACTCTGCAACACCACTAAGCAAGCAACATGAAGACCAAAGAGCACTCCAAACAGGTCATAGACAAAGTTGTGGAGAAGTATAGATCAGGGTTGGGTTCTTTAAAAAAATAAAAAAATCCCAAGTTCTGAATATCCCACGGAGCACCATTAAATCCATTATAACAAAATGGAAAGAATATGGCATCACTACAAATCTGACAAGAGAAGGCTGCCCACCAAAACTCACAGACCGGGTCAGGAGGGCATTAATCAGAGATGCCACAAAGACACCAAGGATAACACTGAAGGAGCTGCAAAGATCCACAGCAGAGATGGGAGTATCTGTCCATAGGACCACTTTAAGCCGTACACTCCACAGAGCGGGGCTTTTTGGAAGAGTGGCCAGATAAAAGCCATTGCATAAAGAAAGAAATAAGAAAACACGTTCGGAGTTTATATAACAGCATGTGACGGACCCCCTCCCAAAACACATGGAAGAAAGTTCTCTGGTCAGATGAGATGAAAATTGAACTTTTTAGCCATCATGGGAAATCTGTGTGTGGCACAAACCCAACACTTTTCATCACCCCAAGAACACCATTCCCAAATTGAAACATGGTGGTGGCAGCAGCATGCTGTGGAGATGTTTTTCATCGGTAGGGAAAGGAAAACAGGTCGGGATTGAAAGAACGATGGATGGCACTAAATACAGGGCAATTCTTGAGGAAAACCTGTTTGTCTGCCAACAATTTGAGACTGGGATGAAGGTTCACCTTCCAGCAGGACAATGACCCTAAACATAACTGCTAAATGTCTTGGAATGGCCTAATCAAAGCCCAGACCTCAGTCCAATTGAGAATCAGTGGCATGACTTGAAGATTGTTGTACACCAACACAACCTATATAACTTGAAGGAGTTGGAGCAGTTCTGCCTTGAGGAAAGAGTAAAACTCCCAATGGCTAGATGTGCTAAGCTAATAGAGACATACTCCAAGAGACTTGCAGCTGTAACTACAGGGGGGTGAATACATATACACACTTCTGATTTCAGTTGGGTTTTTTTTTGTCTTAATTGTTTGTGTCACAAAGGATATTTTGCACCTTCATAGTCATAGACATGTTGTATATATCACATGATGCTAACCCCCAAAACTCTATTTTAATTCCAGGTTGTAATGCTACAAAACAGGACAAACATTGAGGGGATGAATACTTTTGCAGGGCACTGTAATGTCTCTGTATCGTTCCATGGTGCAACCGCCCCTTGAATATTGTGTGCAGTTCTGGCCACCATATCTTAAAAAAGATATAGTAAAATAGAAGAGATACAGAGAAGAGCCACCAAAATGGTAAAGGGGATGGAAGGATAACCCTATGAGGAAAGGCTTAAAATTTTAGGGCTCTTCAACTTGGAAAAGAGAAGGCTGAGGGGAAGATATGATAGAGGTCTATAAATTAATGAATGGAGTTGAACAGTTAAACGTACATAGGTTGTTTACACCATCAAAAAACAGAAAGACTAGGGGACACACAATGAAGTGACAGTGTAACCCATTTCAGACTAATAAGAGAAAATATTTTTTTACTCATCGAATAATCAAACTCTGAAATTCATTACAAGAGGATGTAAAAAAAGCTGTTAGTGTAGCTGGGTTTTAAAAAGGTTTGGTCAGAAGAAAGGTTCATAAACCATTCTTAGAAGACCTGGGAAGTCCACTGCTTATCCCAGGACAAGCATTGTGGAACTTGTCTTTTTGGGAATCTGCTAGGTGCTTGTGACCTGGATCGGCCACTGTTGGAAATGGAATACTCATCTTGATGGACCTTGATATGACCCAATATGGCACTTCTTATATTCTAGGCTATCCCTGATTCCAGCAATACCTGACGCCTGCACATTAGTCAATGAATGTTCTAGTTTCCCCACTCTAGCATCAAAATGAGATAATATTTTATCATGAGAACCAAATTTAGTAATTACCTCATGAAAAGGAAGTAGTTTGATAAATTCCTTCAAAAGGAAATTAGTATTATGTCCTTGTGAGATCATCTTTGCCATTTGGCCACCTTAAATTTTCCTTAATTTTCTGTGTAGGTGCTTGGCTAAGGTTTTATTAGCCTTTTGAGGCCTGATTTAGTAATTTTGGTCAACCTGTTGTGGTATGTTCCCTGCATCTGCTTTCTTCAGGTCAGAAGAAAGCCAATCATCTTCAAGTGATATCTGTGCTGCAGTCATGTGTTCATCGTATGAATTATATGCACTGTGCCTAGCGCATACTGTCCCTTATGGTGGAGGGTGGATCAGCAGTGGCAGTAGAAAGTGAAGCATTGAACACTAGTCTTTGATCAAATTCATTCCCTTGTTGACTTTAATCAAAAAGAGTTCTTCCCTTTGCATGGTATGCCTGCAAGCCTTTTACTGTAACTAGAATGAAAGAGGAAAGGTTGTTATACAGCAACCTTCAATATGTGTCTCAAAACCTACTGCAAACAAATAATTTTTAGATAAATGGGTGACTGGAACAATATATGAAACTGTAATGATGGCCTACATGTTTGTGACAGAAAGTAAGGGTCCTAAATAAGAAATTAATACACTATTGTAGCAGCTTTCTGATCCTGACCCACCTAATGTCCTTTCTGTTTCCTTACCATTCCCCCTAGCTTTATCCCATGTTTACAGCTACTGTGTTGTCTGTCTCTATTAGATTGTAAGCTCTGATGAGCAGGTGTCTGTGCAGTGCTGCGTACGCCTTGTAGCACTATACAAATGTTCAGTAGTAGTGGTAGCCAAGTGTTTAAATTAGCTAATAGGATGGTATATGAAAGTGAGTTTGCTTGGGATGCCTCCCACAGCAGTGGTGGGGGAAATAATAAAGGAAGTCATCTTAATAAGTCAGGGGCAGCGGAAGGCCTTTTATTGGGGGGGGTGGGGGGGAGCCAACATGGATTTAGCCAAGGACAGTCTTGTCTTAATAGCCTATTATTTTTTTTGAAGGTGTGAATAAACAGGCAAGGTTGAGCCAGTCGATATAGTCCATTTGGATTTTCAGAAAGCCTTTGTCAAGGTCTGTAATGAGAGATTCTTGGCAAAATTAAAAAGTCATGGGATGGAGGCAGTGTAGTATTGTGGATCAGGAACTGGTTAAAAGATAGAGAGCAGGGCTTAATGGCCAATTTTCTCACTGGAGAAAGGTGAGTAGTGGAGTACCCCAGGGATCTGTGCTGGTCCTGCTGCTTTTTAACATATTCATAAATGACTTGGAAATAGGAATAACGAGTGAGGTGATCAAATTTGCAGATGAGACAAAATTATTCAGTTGTTAAAACTCAAGAGGATTGTGAAAAATAGCAAGAGGACCTTGAAAAATTGGAAGACTGGATGTCCAAATGGCAGATGAAATTTAATGTGGACAAGTGCAAAGTTATGCACCTAGAAAAGAACAACCCAAACTATGGTTACACAATGCAAGGTGTACCACCTTAGAAATCACCATCCAGGAAAAGGATTTATGTGTCATCGTAGATAATACGTTGAAACCCTATACCCAGTGTGCAGTGGTGGCCAAGAAAGCAAATAGAATGCTAGGTATCATAAGGAAAGGAATGGAGAATAAAACCAAGGATGATATAATGCCTCTGTATCATTCCATGGTGCGACCACATCTTGAATATTGTGTGCATTTCTGGTCACCATATCTTAAAAAGGATATAGCTGACTTAGAAAAGGTATAAAGAAGAGTGACACAAATGATAAAGGAAATGAAGAATACCCCTACGAGGAGAGGCTTAAGAGGTTGGGGCTCTTTAACTTTGAAAGGATGGCTGAGAGGGGATATGATAGAGGTCTATAATGAATGGAGTGGAACGGGTAAACGTAGATCGGTTGTTTACGCCATCAAAAAGTAGAAAGACTGGAGGACACACAATGAAGCTACAATGTAACTTTATTTAAGACTAATAAGAGAAAATATTTTTTTACTCAATGCATAATCAAACTCAAATTCATTACCAGAGGATGTAGTAAAAGCTGTTAGTATAGCTGGGTTTAAAAAGGTTTGGACAAGTTCCTGGAGGAAAGGTCCATAAATCATTATTAAAGAGGACCTGGTAAATCTACTACTTTCCCTGGGACAAGCATTGTGGAACTTGTGTTCCTTTTTGGGAACCTGCCAGGTACTTATGACCTAGATTGGCCACTATTTTAAACAGGATACTGGGCTTGACGGACATTGGTCTGACCCAGTAAGGCATTTCTTTTGTTATGTTTATTGAAGGGGACCTCTGGTAGCTGAGGCAAATAGAGGCATAGGCGAGATGTCATTGAAACCTGGGCTTTTCATTGGTTCTTTATCTCAACCAATCTACTGGTAGGAGAATACAATCCACTTGTCTGGACTGGTCTAGCAGGACTTAAGGAAAGGACATTAACTGGTAATTAAAATGTCAGCTTAAACAGGAGAATAAAGGGTTAGGATTTAAAAGCAGCAACTCTGTATATTTGTAGCCAATTCTAGCAAATAAAGAATTACAGAAGCGATTAAAATAAATCAGAAGTAAAATTATTTTTATGTTCAAACTGTTTGATTCACAATTAACAATAGACCGATCATATAGGACAGAATCAACAAACAATCAAGGCTTATTGAACATTTGTGACTGCCGTGGATTTTCTATTTTTGTATTCCCCCTCCCCAGGGATGGAGCAGGCCTTCAAAACAAAGAATTGTGCATTCCGGCATGTGGGGTTTCTGACACATTGCCGGATTTATTCCTGCTCCCGACCTCATCCTCTCATCCCTCACCTATTCCCCCCCCCCCACATCCCTCTCGTGGGTGAAGCCCCCAACAAGATCCTCTCCATCGTTTTAGAGATCGTTTAGAATGTAGCTTCGACTTTGAGTAGGTAATCCTGAATATAGTTATCCCAGACTGCATGGAATCTGGGGAGGCACCTGCATTCCACTGCAGCCCATAGCTTATCGATCTGCAGGTGGTGGTGGTGCAGGGCATTATGCCATTGCCAGTAATTGGGAGGATTCATGGATTTCCAGCCCTGGGGAATTATACACATCACCAGTGCCCAGGAGAGGCGCAACCATCATCACCTGCCCTTCCCCTCGACTCCCATACCCTCCACCACATGGAGCAGGACCGACTGCGGGATAAGCTGCCATTCTTGTCAGAATACCTGTTCTGTGAATTTATGGACTTCCTGCCAGTACTCGTGTATCCTTGGACAGGACCACAATAAGTGGACCAACGGGACTCCTCCGTCCCCACACTTAGGACAGTTGGGCCACCCCTCATACCCTATGGCCCTTAGACAACCCGGCAAAAGATAGGCTCATTGAATTACTCATTCTCCAGAAGCAACCAGGAAATCAGTCCTCACATATGGCTAACGGCACCGATGGAACCAGCGTTGGAGCATTTCCCCAGCTTTCAAAGAAAACCTTTGGGAATGCCACCACACATGCTTGGTCCCCTTCCTGCCCAAAGATGCCATCTTACTCAGTCTCCCTTTTTCTGTGGAGCCCTTCGAACATGCGTCTCATCCCTGGAGAAAGTTTCTCTGTTTCCAACCGGTTTTTGCTCTCCGGCCTTTGCCGGTCCTCTTCCCGCTTCTTGAGCACTTCTGCTTTGGCCCTGGTCTCAGAGTTTTTTCCTTTTTACCTTTTTTGTTTTTTTACCGCACTTTCACAGCGTTTTTAACCGCTGGCCACGTCAAGGATCTTCAACCTCGCAGGGGTTATTTTTCCTCCCCAAAGGCCTCCAGTTTTAAGAAAGATGTTCAAAAAACATGTCGCTCACAGACACCCATGACACTTGCCTCAGGTGTCTGGAGTCAACCATGACCCGGAGCTATGCTCCCTCTGTAAGAAGATGTCCTCCAAAGCCATCCAGAGTTGTAAGCAGAAGCTGGATGATCTCATTCGTAAGGCAGCCCCATTATCCCTGGTAGCCCCCCGTTCTTCGGCCCCGCAACCTCTGGAGTCTCCCAAAGCTCCTCCCTGAGCCCGGCAGCACTCTGACCAGGGGTCGCCTGAACGCGAGCAGAAGAAGAAGGCCGTGAGAACTCTGCCAGGGGTGCCAGACAAGCATGAGAGGTCATGTGCCCGATCTCTCAGCCCCCCTCGGCAGTCTCTGGAGTTGGAGAGGGAGTGGCCCAATAAGGTACCTTGAACCGATACGGAGGCTTCCAGCGAAGGCGCCCAGTCTCCCAAGGGTCGTCCCAGCGAGGACCCCCTCTCCTCCTCAACACTCGACCCAGTCACCCCAGTGTCTGTTTGCAGGGCCCCACTTCTGAGTGGGAGGTGCGAATGCTGGCCTTGGAACGCAGTGTTTCTGCGTTCCTCGCTGCTCAGCAGGGGCTGGTGCCAGGTCCCACCGGCATGCACCTCGAGACCACAGAAACCTCGACCTCGTGAACTCCCTGGGCTGCCGCAGTGACCCCTGAGAGCCAGAAGCCTCATGAGGATCTCCGTCCCGTTCCTCAGGCCCGAGATCTTCTCGGGCGAGCACCTCTGGCTCCGGGCAAGTTTTGGCCTCTGAGATCGAGCCCAATGGACTACTCAGAGTGGGAGTCCCAACAGGGAAACTTCCCCAGAGACTCCTGGCGTCCCAGAGGCAGCGGTCACCTCTCGAGAACACCTCCTTTCTGGAGTTCATCTGGGACATGGCTCGGACCCTGGCAATCACCATTGAGTCTGAGGAGTAAGAGCCCAGTGCTGAGGAGCTTGATATTCTGCAATATGAAGCCCCTCCAAAAGAGGCGCTCTCGGTGCCTGTACCTCCCTTTCTGAACCGACTCCGCATGTGAGAGACCCCCGGTCTCTGACCCCATCGTGAGCAAGCACCTGGACGCTATGTATAGGGTTCAGCAAAGCCCAGGGTTTCAGAAAGCACAGCTTCCCCACACCTCAATGGTGGTCGAGTGTAAGGCTTATCAGGGCTCCATGCTGTCATGCCGCATCCAAGTTTACCAATTATACATGGTGATGTTCCTCCATAACCTCACTAGAGAGCTCAGAAGCTTTGCGGTGGGCCTTGACGAAGACCATCTCTGGCGTTTTCAGGCCCATTCAAAATCCATTGGAGAATGCTCAAAGTACCTCTCATGAGCAGCGTATGACGGCTTTGCGTCTTCTGCCCAGGTGGCGGTGGCTGACATCGGAGCCCGCAGTGCAGGCTTGGCTCCAGTCTTCAGACCTGGAACAGTGGGTTCAGGAGAAGCTGCTCGACATCCCTTGCCTCGGGGAGCAACTATTCGGCAAGTCCATGGAGGATAAGGCAGCGGAGATTGAGACAGAGTACATGACTCATACTTGCCTTCCCGGAAAACTTTATCCCTCCCCAGGAAGAAGCAGCAGAGCAAGAAGGGACTATCCGGCCTATCTGTTGATCCCCGTCCAGGGCGTTTAGGGAAAGACCCAACCCCCAGCACCTGCTCAGCCACCCTTGGAGTTTTGATGCCATCAGCATAGCTTCTCGTCCTCTGGCAGGGCGACTGTCTGTCGGGGGGGTGTCTGGTCCATTTCTCCCACAGGTGGGAGGCCATCTCCACCGACGCCTAGGTCCTCCAGGTTGTTTGGGAGGACTATCTTCTCCATCTAGACCAGGCCTCTCCTCTGTTCTTCCCCAGGGAGCCCCATTGGCTTCCCCAGCACCAGGCCCTCCTGAGTCAGGAGCTCGCAAGCCTCCTCGAGGACGGCATGGTAGAACCAGTCCCACCGCACTTCTGAGGACGGGGGTTTTACTCCAGATACTTCCTCATCCCGAAGCGGACAGGGGGCCTTCTGCTCATCCTCGACCTGCGGAACCTCAGTAAGTTCTTGGTGTGGGAGAAGTTCAAGATGCTCTCCCTTAGAACATTACTGCCCTACCTCCAGCGGGGCGATTGACTATGCTCCTTCGACTTAAAGGATGCTTACACTCATATCCTCGTCCATCCCAAACACAGAAAGTACCTCCGCTTCATGGTTCAGGGAAACCATTACCAGTACAGGGTACATCCTTCGGCCTCGCGTCTGCCCTGTGGGTCTTCACAAAGTGCCTGGCTGTGGCTGCAGCCCACCTACGGCTGCAGGGCACCTTCGTCTATCCATATCTAGATGACTGGCTCGTAACAGGGGGCATGGCCTCAGAAGCCAGGCAGGCCACGGACTGCACCATTTGCTTCCTGGAGCATCCGGGGTTCGTGATCAATTACCCAAAGTCCCACCTCATTCCGGTCCCTGGAGTTCATCGGGGCTTGCTTGGACACCCTTCAGGCCATGGCTTTTCTTCCTCAGGACAGGGCGAACCGCCTCGTGTCGCTGGCATCCGAAGTTCGGTGCCGCAGCACAGTCTCGGCCCGGACCATGCTTCGCCTTCTCGGCCACATGGCTTCCATGGTCCATGTTGTGCCCAATGCCCACCTCAGCATGCAGGCAGTGCAGTGGTGCCTCCGAGCACAATGGGCGCAGTCGACCAGCCGCTTCTGAGGCCCCATCCCGGTCTTTTCCAGCATGGCAGAGTCTCTGGCTTGGTGGCAGGAGTTTCGGAACCAGCTTCGAGGTATGTCCTTCCAAACTCCAGCGCATCAGGTGGTCTTAACGATGGACGCCTCCCTGGTGGGCTGGAGAGCCCACTGCTAGGAGTGGCGCATTCAAGGGACCTAGTGCCTCGAGGAGTCCCGGCATCAGATCAACCTACTGGAACTCCAGAGCATTCGCCTCGCTCTCAAGGTTTTCAAGGACTACCTGCAGCACCGAGCGGTGCTGATACAGATGGACAACCAGGTCACGATGTTCTGTGTGAACAAATAGGGAGGTACCGGTTCCTACAGCCTCTGTTCTGAAGTGGCAGCTCTATGTTCCTTTGTGGTGAGCCAGGGCATGACCATCCGGGCCACTTACCTCCCAGGTCAGGACAGTGCATTGGTGGACCGGCTCAGCAGAGTCCTCTGGCTGCACGAGTGGCACCTGTATCCCCGAAAAGTGCAGCGGCTCTTCCAGCATTGGGGGACTCCAGACCTGGACCTCTTTGCCAGTCCTGCAAGCTCGCAGCTCCCCCGATTCTGCGTTCCCCTCCCGCACCAGGGCAGGGTGGCGCTGGATGCTTTCCTTATCTCGTGGGAAACAGTCCTGCTATATGCCTTCCTCCCCACGCCCCTCATTGCCCGGACCCTTCTCAAGGTCCAGCGGGACAGGGCCTCTGTCATTCTCATAGCCCTGAGGTAGTCCAGGCAGCCTTGGTTCCCCCTGCTGTTCCATCTCTCAGTGGAGCCCCCGGTCCCACTCGGGTTCTCACCGGAGCTGCTGACACAGGAGGGGAGGCTCTGCTTTTCCACCCTAATCTGAGATCCCTATCCCTCACAGCTTGGCGACTGAGCGGGTCGCTCTAGCCTCCTGCCATCTTTCCTTGGAGATCGAGGACATTCTTTTGGCCTCATGAAAGTACGTGACCAGACAGGCTTATGCCTTCAAGTGGCGTCGGTTCTCGGTGTGGTGCTCGGAGCTCTAAGCGAATCCATTTTCATGCCCTACCAGTTTGCTCTTGTAGTACCTGCTTCACCTCTCACAATCTGGGCTGAAGTCTAACTCGATCAGGGTTCACCTGAGTGCCATCTCAGCCAACTACCACCCCATCGAGGGCAAATCTCTTTCGGGCAACCGCTTGTGTCTCGTTTCATGCAAGGCCTGCTCCTTTCCAGGCCCCCTACCCTCCCTCCTCTGGTGGAATGGGACCTCAATGTGGTCCTCACGCAGCTGACCAAGCTGCCCTTTGAGCCCATGGCTACCTGCTCGCTACGGCATCTGTCATGGAAGGTGGCCTTCCTGGTGGCTCACTTCTGCCCAGAGGGTCAGCGAACTCCAGGCACTGATGGCTGAGGCACCATACACGAGGTTTTATAGGAACAGGGTGGTCCTGCGGACTCGTCCCAAGTTCTTCCCGAAGGGTGTCTCGGATTTTCATCACAATCAAGAGATAGTACTGCCCACCTTCTTCCCGAAGCCCCATGCCGACCGGGCGTCAATGATTCTCCACACCCTGGATTGTAAGAGGGTTCTCTCTTTCTTCCTGAGTGGACTCGAGACTACGGCAGATCCGGGCAGCTCTTTGTTTCCTTCGATCCCAGCTGTCCATCTGGGTGGTGGACTGCATCACCTTGGCCCAGGCTGGGCTTCCCCTAAACCGCCGAGTCACAGGTCACAATGTCCGAGCAATGGTGACATTGGTCGCTAGCCTGCGCTCGGTGCCACTGGCGGACATCTGCCGGGACACCACCTGGTCTTCCACTCACACCTTCACGGTGCATTACTGTCTGGAGAGGGAGTCCCGTCAGGACGCCGCTTTTGGCCAGGCTGCACTTCGTAATCTGTTCGGAGTTTAAGCAACTTCTGTCCTCTGACCCTTCTTGTTCCGGTTACCGGAAGCATGGCCATCCATGGACCCGGAGTCCTCGGGCTGCCTTTGGCTTTCACTGGCGATTGCTCACGCCGCTGCCGTGCTTTTTTTTCTTACAGGTAGCCTGTGAGGACTGACTTCCTGCTTGTTCCTGGAGAAAGAGTAGTTACTCACCTGTAACAGGTGTTCTCCAGGGACAGCAGGAATTGGTCCTCACAACCCTCCCTTCTCGCCTTGAAGTTGTTGTATATTTTTGCCATTTTCTTGAAGGGGGCTATAGCTATGGCACCTGACTGAGTAAGATGGCACCTTTGGGCAGGAAGGGGACAACGTATGCGTGGTGGCATTCCCAAAGGCTTTCTTTGAAAGCTGGGGAAATGCTCCGTACGGGTTCAGTCGGTGCTGGTGTCACCCATATGTGAGGACTGATTCCTGCTGTCCCTGGAGAACACCTGTTACAGATGAGTAACTACACTTTATTGCATTTTGCAGAGGGAGACCGTAGCTGTAAAGCTCGAGATCTGACCAATAAGGTTTCACATGTCTTTTCCTATCAGGGTTGTGCTAAGATCAACATTCCATGTCTCCACCAGTCGATAGCAGGCAATTTTGGAGGCCCTGTTTGTGAAAGATGATTCTCCCAAGAAATCATCATCCTACCAGACACTTCACACAAGAAATCTTCAAGTCTGTACAGAAATTACTAAGTAGGTTGCTCACTTCAAGGCTACGGTTGTAGCTCCGGAGTTGGTAATAAGGGAAGAAATCTCCCTCATTCACTCCAAATTGAGTACAGCATTCCTGAAAAGGTAGTGATACACCCTCTTCCGTCAAAACCTGGTCTAGGTGTTGGAAACCCAGATCCTGTCACTGCCAAAAGTAGGTCGAAGTCAAGCCAGGTATAAAATCCATATTCCCTTGAATTGGTAGGTAAATGGACTGAGTATCCAAGTGATTTAGACGCAATCAAATCCATCATGTTTGGTGCATGGTCCTAATAAGAGGGCAGCACTGCAGGGTAGTCGGCAGCCTATGCCAGGTGCATGTAGTACATAGAGAAGATGTAGGAGGGGTAACCAGGGTGCTCTCACAAGACAAGTTTGTGTAGTCCTTCGTATCAGAGCCAATCCTTTAAATGGCGCAACAGGCAAGCTAGATTGTACGCTCGAAGATCAGGGACATCCATCCGCTCTCTGTGCCAAGAGCCTTTAAGCACTGAGATTGCTATTCAAGCCCGACACCCCAACCAGAGAAGCAAGACGTAGCCGGTTTAGTTTGGTCTCTTCTCAGAAGCCACATGGGTACCATTTGAAACATATTGCCAATGTGGGAAAAGTATCATATTGAATAACGCTATTCGTCCTCCAAGCGAAAGGAGAAGGTCTCGCCACTTTTCTAGAAGCTACTTTGGGTCAAGAGGGGTCCCATGTTACATCGGTAAAGGTCCTCTAGGGCCAACGGCAGGGACACTCCCAGGTAGCAAAAGGAATGAGTTGTCCATCGAAGCAGAAACCCATCTGGCCAGGAGGTATGTGGGGAGTCACTGCTGGGCAATGTCTCTGATTTATCTAAGTTGAGTTTTTAACCCAAGAAGGTTCCAAAAGTTGTGAGTTCGCCTAATAGAGTCAAAAGGGAGCTCTCTGGGAACATGAGGTAGATCAACAGGTCGTCCACAAAGGCTGATAGCTTGAATTCATATGGCCAAATCCATACTCCCTGTATCTCCGGATTCTGCCGGATTTGAGACGACAATGGCTCCAATGTTAGTAGGACCAGTAGGGGGGGAGAGGGGACAGCCCTGGCACGTCTAATGGCCCAAAGGAAATCAGATTGTATAGGCGCCATTGATCAAAATTCGTGCCCAAGGTTCTGAGTAAAGAGCTCACACCGTTTGGAGAAAAGAGCCCTCAAAGCCAAAACGTTCCAGCATCATAATCATGTACTTCCAGCCTATCAAAAGCATTCTCTGCCTCAAAGCTAATGAGAAGAGATGGGATGCTTGCAAATTTACAGCGGGACATCGCCGCCAGAATCTGGCGGTTGTTACCCATTGCCTAACACACCTTGACAAATCCTACTTGGGTGGGATGAATCAAACTGGGCATTACCCCTGACAGGTGCTCTGTCAAGACTTTTTCCATGATCTTAAGATCAACATTAAATAGAGAAATAGGGCGGTAGGAGCCCAGAAGCAGGGGGTACCAGCCCAGTTTGGGAGCAGTCATAATCAGTTCCTCATTGTTGTGGTACAGGAATGACTGAAGCGTCACTGACTGTTGATACATGTGTCAGTAAGAGGTGTAGACACTTTATCTCTGAGCAACTGGTAGAATTCCAGGCTCAAACCATCTGGCCTGGGGCTCTGGGTGTGTGTAGGCCTTTAATCACTTTCTGGATCTCGCTGGCTCGTTTAATTGGGCTTGGTGTGTCGGATCCAAATGGGGAGGTCACACTGTTGTAAATAGGGGTAGCATCTCGACTATCTTGGTCATCCGCTGCATATAAGGTGCGGTAATATGCCAGAAATGCCTCTTCCACCACCGCTTGAGAAGTCTGCACTGTCCCAGTCTGCACTGTCCCATCTGTGGAACCTGTGTCCCTTGGGGAAACTGCTAGGTACATATGACCTAGATTGGCCACTGATGGAAACAGAATACTGGGCTTGATGGACCTTGGTCTGACCCAGTATGGCATATTTTATGTTCTTATGTTCTTAGGTTTTAACTGCCGCAACCACTCTGGTACCACCTGTGTTTTTGACCAGAGAAGACGGCGGTCTACTTGAACGATTACCAAACTGGTAGACTTTGTCTTTATAGTGCAGCATCAAGTGTTTTGCTCTAGCATGGAGAAGAGTGTTTAGCTGGCTCTGAAGGGTCAGATAAGCTGTCTGGCTCTCTTCTGTCTCTTGACGTCCTAGTTTCCTACGGAGCATCCGAAGCTGCCTTCCCCATTCTACTAGTTTCCAATTGTAATCTTTCTTCCATCTACTCTCATATCCTATCAGAGCCCCTTGTAGGTATACTTTAGCAGTTTCTCAGAATAAACAGGGATTATCTATGCGTTGTGCGTTAGTTTCTGTGAAATAGTCCCATTGCCCTCATAGAAATTGAAGAAAATCTGTGTTCCCCTTCAAATAAAAGGGGAATCACCAGCATCGTGTCCCATTTCGTAGGGGGGGGGGGGGGAGACAGCTGGAGATCTGGTCATACCATTGCATGGTCTGAGATCTGGATGCTGCCATTCTGGCCTCCATCCACCCTGCCCAATAGCCCCTGCAAGACCAAGAAGTAATCCAACCGGGATCATGTATCATGTGCTCTGAACATGAGTGTAATCACGTTCGCTGGGGTGCAGCATATGCCCAGTATTTCCTTACTTTCACAAAGTGCCATGAGTCTGCGTCACTGTTTTTAGTCGCCCTGCCCCCTCACCTGAGACCGATCAATTAGTGGGTCTAATATGCAATTATAATCATCCCCCAGGACCACCCCACGATCTCTTGTATCTAGCAAGTTCTGCACCAGCTTGTCATAGAGTTCTCATTCATAGCAATTCGGGCTGTAAATGTTTCCTAGGCAAATTGGGACTCCCTGCATCTGCCCCCACAGTAAAATACTGTGGCCTCCCAAGCCTCTCATGATCCATGCTAGTTGGAAGTTAACTCCTTTTCTGATCAGAATCATTACTCATGCTTGTTTCCCTACCGCAGACACTCCATAGACCTCTCCCACCCACCATCGCTTTAATTTAGTGTGTTCAATATCTGTCATGTGGGTCTCCTGGAGAAAGGTGACATCCACCTGTTTATCCCAAATTGTTTTGAGTACCATTTGTCTTTTTTATCGGGCAGCCAACGCCACAAACATTCCAAGAGAGGAAACTAATACCCCTGTTACTCATGTGATTCTAAATTAGTAGTATACATAGTCCTTGAAGAGTTGAAGTCTTTCAGGGAGAGCCCCTCGCCTAAGCCCCCCCTTCCCTTTTGCAGAAGCCTCACCCACAGGAGGGATAGCCAACTCCCTCCCCCCCTCTTCTAAGTGCTACCCACCCTCTCTGGAATCCATTCTGAGTCTACCCATCTTTTGCTACTTGCCCAGAAATCTCCACGGTCGCCTTCCCCCTTCCCGTATTTCCCCTTCCTGTTCCCAACCCCAACTGTCCACCTTTACTCCCGCGGAGGTTCACCAAAGGATCATAGTGGCAATCGGGCCCACCCTTCTGTCAGCCCTCTTTATCCATTCCTTCCCCTTGTTGGTGCACTAGTCAGTCTCCTCCCCCATGTTGGATCCCACGTGCCGCCCTAGCCTACCCCCTATTTTCTAGGTTGAGACTGGTATCCGGTGGGCAGCAACCAATCCCTCACTTCCCAAGGCCACCCAGGTGAGATAGGGTTAGAAGGCAGCCGCAGTTCCCAGCTGTGAACCTCATTATTGCAGTTTGATGTCACCCATTAGGCCTTCCATTTACTAACCCACCCTCATATTAGAGACTTCCACTCGCCACCCCCAGCACCCATGCGTCCCCACAGATACACTCCCCTAGCATTGTATCCCTCCCCCAGTCCCTTCCACATAACCCATGGCAAACAATAAGTATCGCTTGCTCTACTATTTAAACATATTTTAACATCTTTGCTTAAGAGGAGTGCCCCTCTCCCATGTCCCAGCTAGGTAGTCTAAATATTTAGTAGGACATTTGGTCATTAAATTTATAGTTGTAAGATTGTGTAAAGCATATAGGAAGAGGGGGAAACAGCGTACCCCGCCCCCACCTGGAGCCACCTTGTGTGCTAGTGTGATGGTGTGAATGTCCCCGATTGTTCACGTCACCCATGCACATTTTCCTTACTGAAGACGTTGTAAGTAAGTCAATGTGCACTTCAAATGCATGGACGTCCCAGTTTAGGTAGCTCGGGCTATCGCAGTCAACTGGTAGTATTGACTGAGAAAAGGGAATAATCTCAGCAGCCATTCCCCTCATTGATAGCTAGTCCCACCCCAATCGTAATTCCCCCCCCCCCCCCCCCATTTTTCAGTGGACTATGCATGATGATACCAGTCAGATCTAAGAAGAGCGCTCCTCTTTTTAATTCTATACATTTTCTAGAGAATCACTGCAATGAGCGGAAAGATCACTGCTAATTAAATGAGTGTATCAAATATTAAAGGAAACACAATCTGATGAAAGCTAGAAAATTGAACATCACAGAAAAGTAATGTGAACACAGTAGTAGGTCCAAACTGCACATCAAACTGCACATTCATCACTCAAAGGAGTAGCTGGAGACAGTGCTGCGTCATCAGGTGTCCACCATCAGAAAAAAAAAAGAAAAACAGACCTTTACACCTTTATGGCCGACCCAGGAATAACTGGACCATAGCTTGAAACCAAATAGTTTAGTTCCTAGGAGTTTTAATCCCTGTACATTCTCCCATCGTTCCGATGGCCTTGGTCACTGCTCTCTGATCACTTAAATCAGCGACAGCCATAAGCTTCATTTTCCCACCAAGGGAACCAGTCCTTTCTGATACAGTGTGGTCTGTAGCTCTTCCCCGCTAGCTGGCTTCTACCATCAGGCTCTGGAGTCTAGGTTCAAATTGTCCACAGATGTCAGGGCCTCCCCTGGCATTGCAAAATATCTAAGCAGTGCCTGGTAGTCCACCAATAGACAGGCAGGGTACAGCAGAGAGAAGCACAGACCCCAATTCACCATTTGACCGCACACTGCAGAAAAAGTGTGGCATCTCTGGCTCACCAGCATCAAATAGTCCTAGAAGACCAAAATCTGTGCCGATCCCTCCGACTGGTCCCGATTACTGCAGGCGACCTGAAGGACAGCTTCCTTCTGGCTGAATTCAAGGAAACTGGCAATGAGCTCTCTTGGGCACTGGGATCCCTCTTTTCTAGCCCCCAGTCGATGCACCCACTCGAGTTTCAGCGGGCCCACCTGTGCTTCAAAGAGAGATGATGTGAGATCCAAGTCTCCAGGAAACTCACCCAGCTTGCTCACTATCTGCAGCTGTCTCTGCTATTCCCACAAAACAGATTTTTCCATCGCCCGTGGTTTTCGAAATCAAGTTTTTCACCCTGTTGATGTATCAGGTCCTCTAGGGCTTTGAGGCGGTCAGCTTGTGTGTGTTGGGTGTCCTCAGTATCTGAAATGCAGTGTTTAGCTTGGTCCATGTGCCCCGTAAAGTCTGCAATTGCCTGGCTTACTTGGGCATTTGTTCAAAAAGAGAGTGAAACTGGTCTTCCAGGGACTTAACCACAGCCATAGTTAGTTCTGTCACCATGGTTTGGATATCGTCTGTCTCGGAGCTTGCTCGGGCACTGTCTACCATCTTCCTATCTATTATGCGGCCTTTGTCCTTTTGGACTATTTTGGATGCCATGTGTGTTATGAAGCTTGTTTTATCTCCAAAAGCACACCATCAAAGATGCCATCTCATCAGGTACTAGTAGGGGAGGTTGTTTCGGGCTGCCTACAATGAGATTAGCCAATTCATGGGTGGTTTGCCCAGAACCGATTAGGACATGTCCTCACCGACTCATTGCCATACGTGATCTCCCCAGAAGTAAAATTATTTTTTATGTTTAATTTTATTTTAAATTTTGAATAGCTGTATGGTACTCTATAGTCTCATACAACAACAAATCACCCAATACAGATGTAGGTGCAGTATTTCCATTCAGAACAAAAACTTTGAAACAGTATTAATGCAAACCACTCCCCCTTCTCTCCCATCCCACCCACGGGAAATTCTTTCACTTTTATCCCATAATGAGTCCCATAAATAAACCTGTTTACTCACATTACTCCTTGGGATTGCAGCTATTTTGCAAAAGACTCCTACACCCTTTGGAACCATTCCATCTTACCTTTCAGGAATATATTTCCACCTGTAAAGCATTTTATATCCATATTCAGCCATATTGCTTATGAGAGTCACCTTATACAAGTGGTCATAGGTGCTTTCTCATTTTCTGCTATCACTGAGTATACTTAAATCTTCTTCCCACCTCTTTAAAAGCAGAGACAGTTATGATGGCGAGAGATCCCTTCTTTAAACAGGCCTGAGTTTAGGATGTATATCTCGCAATTTAACTAAATTAAATTAATGCTTCTGTTGGCAACTCCTCTTTCACCAAGCCTAATAGAGCTCTATGCTATCAAAATATGCTTAACCTGGTGAAACCGAAAAAATCACACTTCTCAAGGTCAAGTTTAGTATCTCCAGGAACAAGCAGGAATGTAGTCCTCACATATGGGTATCGTCGGTACCGACGGAGCCTGCGGGGGAACGCTCACCAGCGTCCAATAGGAACGCTTTTGGGAGCATCCCTCAGCATATGCGCGCTGCCTTCCCGCCTTTCCAACTGTCCCTCTTCAGTTCTTCATTTTCCACAGAGCCAACAGGATCTATTCCCTGTCACCGCAGAAAATTCTGTCTTTAAATTTCTTTATTGTGGTCGCGTTTGCCTACTGCACGACGCCTACCGGTACCGCCGGTTATTTTCTTTTTCTTTTCCTACAAAAAAAAAAAACCTTAACCTTAGACTGTTTCTTTTCAAAAACGTTCCTCTTTGGTGCTAGGCACCATTTTGGGCATTAGGCCCCATTTTCCTAAATCATGGAAAAGCCAACTAGTGGTTTTAAAAAATGTACTAAGTGTGGCGGTACCATTTCCGTCACTGATATCCATGATTGGTGTCTAAAATGTTTAGGACCTGATCATTCTCCAACTAAATGTCTCTCCTGCATGGGGATGACCAAAAGTGGAAGACAGAACCGGGCCGCAAAGCTCGGTACCCTCTTTTCTTCAGATGCAAGATCCATTACATCGACATCGTCAAGGGCCTCTTCTTTCCTCCCTTGGATCTCAGGTAACTAAACATAAAAGACGGTCCTCAAAGGGTAGCTCTCCTGCTAAGCATCGAGAGGCCATTGGCATTGCCCTTGAGGGAACCACACCGGCAAAACAGCCCTGGCGGGAGGCTTCGGCTTCCAAAGCATCGATGGGGCTTCAGGATGTTCTCGAGGCCTCAACCTCGCAAGAACTACCTGTGCCATGCTCGGGGGTTCCGGCCGTTCTTACCGGTACCGACACCCAGGCATCGGCAGCGTCGATAGACCAGAGGTTTCTTGCTATCGAGCGCAATATCGCAGCTCTTCTTTCAGCTGCGGTACCGGTGGTCCCAAGGGCACCGGTGCCGACCGACACCAATGCTGGTACAGACAACGACGATGCCAGTACCAACGGTACCGGCCCCGGTGGGAACTCTTCCCTTGCCAGCTCTGGCTGGAGTGGACAAAGCGGTACTGGGTCGCCTCGGTACCGACTTCGATCGGTACCAGGATCATGCTTTGCAAGAGCATCAGGGTCAGGAATACTTCGATTCCTCCGATTCCAAAGACTCTGACAATTCTGCTGGCACTAGAGGGTTTCTCCTAGAAGATCCCTCTTCTCCCCAACGCAGAATGTCACCTCCAGAGGACATGTCATTTCAGGATTTTATCCGTGATATGGCCAAAGGTCTTTCAATCACAGTAGCTCCTGAAGAGGAACCCAGAGCAAAGGAATTGGAAATCCTCCAATATCCTAAAGCTCCTAAGGAGGCAGCTACTCTGCCTATCCATGAAATTCTGCATAGCTTGATGCTCAGAATGTGGGAGACACCTCTGACTACTTCTCCTCACTCTAGGAGACTTGATACTATGTATCGAGTTCCACCATGTTCTGGATTTCAGAAAACTCAGCTGCCACACCATTCAATGGTAGTGGAATCAGCCGTGCGTAGGATGAAAAGTGCAGAGGCATGCATCCAGTCCTCCAGGTCTTGAATGCAGGACTCTGGATGCTTTTGGACGCAGAACTTTTCAAGCTTCCATGCTTTCAGCTAGGATCAGTTCATATATCCTATATATGGGAATGTTTCTCAAAGAAGTCACAGGAGACTTGGAACTTATGAGCCCATTTCTCCCAGATGATAACATACAAGATTTTCTTGCTCTAGTTAAGCATGCTCAGGATGTCTCCAAGTTTGTCAATCGTGCAGCCTTTGACTGCTTTGAATGCATCAGCAGAACCTCTGCTATTGTCATTGGGGCACGACGGATTGCCTGGCTTCAGGCATCAGACTTGGAGACTTGGGTACAGGACAAGTTAGGCAACATTCCTTGCACGGGAGAGAATCTTTTTGGCAAGAACTGGCAGAAAAAGGCTAGCGAGTTAGATGCTGTCAATACCACTCTAGATAGATTGTCAAAATCTACAGCCACTCCAGCCAAAAGGAAGCCTTATAAAAACCCTCTTTTAGCAAAAAGAGAAAGTTTTATCCTTCCTATACCCAGCAGAGTCAGACTCCAGGTCAGGTTGCCCAAAAGGGACAAACTAGACAGCAAAAGAAACCAAAAGGACCGAGAGCCCAACGAGCTTCGCAGGTTCAGCCCCCACAAGGGCTTTGACTCCTTCCTAGAGAGCTTTGCCTTCCTGCCTCTGACGTGTCCCCAAGCCCCCAATATTCCGGGCAGGTTATGCCACTTTGTCAACAGATGGCATCAGATAACAGCAGAAGATTGGATTTTGTCCATTGTAGGAGAGGGGTACAAACTTTATTTTCACAGCATGCCCCCTCCTACAATTCTAAAGCAATTCAATTCACAAACCTCTGCAGACAATCTGCTAGTGGCAATAGAGGAAGTACCCATTCTTCAACAGGGTGCAGGGTTCTACTCCCCCTATTTTCTTATTCCAAAGAAAACAGGATGACACAGACCCATTCTAGACCTCAGAGAATTGAACAAATATCTGTTTCGAGAGAAATTCAAAATGATTTCTCTAGGAACTCTTCTTCCATACCTTCAAAGCCAGGACTGGCTTTGCTCTCTAGACGTAAAGGATGCATACACTCACATTCTCATCCATCGAGATCACAGGAAATGTTTACGTTTCCTTTTCAGGGGAAGACATTTCCAGTACAGGGTTCTTCCTTTTGGTCTGGCTTCAGCACCAAGGGTGTTCACGAAATGCATGGCAGTAGTAGCTGCATTTCTACGAACCCTGGGGATTTTCGTCTTCCCTTACTTAGATGACTGGCTCATTCGAGCCTCCACAGTTGCAGAGGCCAGCACTGCACTGTCCCGTACAATGCGAATCCTCCAATACTTGGGATTGGTAATAAACTTCCCGAAATCTCAACTAGTTCCTTCCCAATGCCTAGAATTCATAGGACCAACAGGAAAACAGCAACAGCCACTCGTGGCTGAACAGAAACAGAAACAAAAGAGTGGCAGGTTCACACACAACACCTTTATCAATGGGTGGCCTAACCCAACACAGGACCGTGTTTCGTGTAGTACTTCATCAGGGTTTATCAGGGCACACTGATTGGTGTGTGGTGGGCACGGACTTCACAATACACATAAATGTGTGATTGAAGCCACTAATATTGGAAATAAAAACTCTTCTGTCTTGAAAAACACCGAAGAACGGCTACAAACGCGTGTCACTCTTTCTGAGTTCCTAAGCCCGAAAGAGTGACACGCGTTTGTAGCCGTTCTTCGGTGTTTTTCAAGACAGAAGAGTTTTTATTTCCAATATTAGTGGCTTCAATCACACATTTATGTGTATTGTGAAGTCAGTGCCCACCACACACCAATCAGTGTGCCCTGATAACCCCTGATGAAGTACTACACGAAACACAGTCCTGTGTTGGGTTAGGCCACCCATTGATTATCTAATAAAGGTGTTGTGTGTGAACCTGCCACTCTTTTGTTTCTGTTTCTGTTAGAATTCATAGGAGCCTGTCTGGATACCAGACAGGCAAGGGCTTTCCTTCCACAAGCCTGGTGTCTTCGCATAATGCAGCTAGCTTCCCAAGCAGCATGCAAATCCTCCCTTGCTGCTCGGGAGCTACTGCAGTTACTGGGACACATGGCATCCACAGTTCATGTAGTCCCATAAGCTCGCCTCCACATGCGAGCAGCTCAGAGGACCCTCTCCACACAGTGGACACAGGCCACGGGTCATTTGTCGGACAAAATAACAATCTCTCAATGACTAATTTTGTCCCTCCAATGGTGGCAATCACTAGAAAATCTGACAGTGGGATCTCCTTTCCATCAACCCCTCTTTCAGGTCACCCTAACAGATGCATCACAGGTGGGTTGGGGAGCAAACCTGAATCATCTCTCTACCCAGGGCACCTGGACTCCACAGGAGGTTGGTTTACACATAAGCCTCCTGGAATTAAGGGCAATTTATTTAGCTCTTCGAGTGTTCCACGCCCAGCTCAACTACAAGACAGTCCTAGTCCAGACGGACAATCAGGTAGCCATGTTCTATGTGAACAAACAGGGCGGAACAGGCTCTCTGTCGTTATGCAACAAAGCTTTACGACTATGGGCCCTCGCCAGAGAGCATCAAATTCACCTTCTAGTGGTATATCTTCCAGGCATTTAAAACCTTTGGGCAGACAAACTCAGTCGAGTACTGCTACCTCATGAGTGGTCACTCCACCTAGATCAGGTGGCAAAGATATTTCATCTCTGGGGCACTCCAGACATAGACCTCTTTGCAAGTCCACTGAATGCCAAACTTCCCCGGTTCTGTTCCAGGATTCCGGCACACAACTGTCGGGCAAGTGATGCCTTCCTCCTTCACTGAGGTCAGGACTTCCTTTATGCCTTCCCACCCACTCCCCCCATCCCCAAAACACTCTTCAAGCTTCAGAGAGACAGGGTTTGCATGATTCTCGTAGCACCACGATGGCCACGCCAAACGTGGTATTCCCTGCTTCTGCATCTCTCTCAAGCGACACCTCTGGAGTTAGGGCATGCTCCAGATCTCCTTTCCCAGGAGAATGGGACGCTATGGCACCCGAATCCCCAGTCCCTGCACCTCACGGCCTGGTTGCTGAAGGCTTAGACCTCCAGGATTTCAACCTGTCCCAGCAGGACACAGCCTCCTCAGGGACTTTGACTCCTTCTTAGAGAACTTAGTCATCCTGCCCCTGGAAGGTCCAGAGCCTCTCACCATCCCAGGCAGTTTGTCATTTTGCCGAAAAGATGGCAACAGATAACATCAGAGCACTGGACTCTCTCTATTGTAACGGAGGGGTACAAACTCCTTTTTCACAGTATGCCCCCTCCCACCATCACAAGACAGTTCAATTCTCAGGGCCCTTTCACCACTCCCTTGTGTCAAGAGGTCACCTCACTACTTGCTCAAGGGGCAATAGAAGAGGTACCCATATCCCAGCAGGGCATGGGTTTCTACTCCCCCTACTTCCTCATTCCAAAGAAGACAGGGGGATACCGACCTATACTGGACCTCAGAGAGTTGAACAAGTATCTGTTCCGAGAAAAATTCAAGATGATCTCCCTTGGAACACTTCTTCCTTACATTCAGAGTCAGGATTGGCTATGTTCTCTAGATCTAAAGGATGCATATACACATATTCTCATCCATACAGATCACAGGAGGTTTCTTAGATTCCTCTTTCAAGGAAGACATTACCAGTACAGGGTTCTACCTCCCGGACTGGCTTTTGCCCCAAGAGTCTTCATGAAATGCATGGCAGTAGTAGCAGCATTCCTGAGAGCTCTGGGGATATTCGTCTTCCCCTACTTAGACGACTGGCTCATCCGAGTATCAACAGCTCCAGAAGCCAGCTCCGCGCTCTCCTGTACAGTGCAAATCCTACAGTACCTGGGACTAGTCATAAGCCTCCCAAAATCTCATCTCACCCCTTCTCAGTCCCTAGAATTCATAGGGGCTCTTTTAGACACAAGGCAGTCAAAGGCTTTCCTGCCACAACCATGTTGTCTTCGAATACTCCAGCTGGCCTCTCATGCAGCTATAAAATCTTTTCTAACTGCTCGAGAAATGCTTCAGCTGTTGGGGCATATGGCATCCACTGTCCATGTGGTTCCCTATGCTTGCCTTCACATGCAAGCAGCCCAGTGGACCCTAACCTCTCAGTGGACACAGGCCTCGGGTCACCTGAGGGACAAAATCAGAAACTCCACACATCGCATTTCATCCCTACAGTTGTGGCAATCACTGAAAAACCTTCTCGTAGGGTCCCCTTTTCCAGCAGCCACTGCATCAAGCCACCTTGATGATGGATGCGTCCAAGTCAGGCTGGGGGGCTCACTTGGACAATCTCTCCACTCAGGGTCTCTGGATCGAGCAAGAGGCTTGTCTTCACATAAACCTCCTGGAACTCGGAGCCATCTTCTATGCTTTTCAAGTATTTCAGACCCACATGAGCTACAAGACGGTTCTGGTCCAGACCGACAACCGAGTAGCCATGTTCTATGTGAACAAGCAGGGTGGGATGGGGTCTCAGGCATTGTGCAACGAAGCTCTACGCTTCTGGGCCTTTGCCAGAGATCTTCAGATCCAGCTACTAGTGGTGTATCTTCCAGGCACACACAATCTCTTGGCAGACAAACTCAGTCGAGTATTACTGCCACACGAGTGGTCTCTTCATCCAGAGCACATTGCTCGAATTTTTCAGATCTGGGGAACTACAGATATAGACCTCTTAGCAAGTCCTCAGAATGCCATATTTCCCCGGTTCTGTTCCAGAATTCTGGCTCAGAACTGTCAGGCAAGTGATGCCTTCCACCTCCACTGGGGTCAGGACTCCCTCTATGCCTTCCCACCCATTCCCCTTATTCCCAAAACTCTGTTCAAGCTTCAGAGAAACGGGCCATATGATCCTCATAGCCCCACGCTGGCCACGACAAACATGGTATCCTCTGCTTCTGCTTCTCTCTCAAGCCAGGCCTCTGGAGTTGGGAGTACTTGATGTACTCCAGATCTTTTTTCCCAGGAGAACGGGACGCTATTACACCCGAATCCTCAGTCTCTACACCTCAGGGCGTGGCTGCTGAGAGCCTAGAATTCCAGGATATCAACCTTTCTCAACAGGTTAAGGATATCCTTTTGGCTTCAAGAAACCCCTTCCACAAGGCGGGTTTACGCCTTTAGGTGGAAGAGGTTTTCTATCTGGTGTTCAAAAAAGGAACTTAATCCATTTTCAGTGCCAGTGGAGGTATTACTGGAGTATCTCCTCCATTTATCATCCTCTGATCTTAAGACCAAGACCTTAGTGCCATTACGGCTTTCCACAAGCCCTTGGATGGACAACCTGTTTCCTCTCAACCACTTGTAGCAAGGTTTATGAGAGGTCTACTCTTAACTAAACCTCCCATTAAGCCACCACCCGTGGCATGGGAATTGAATCTTGTCCTTGGGCAGTTCATGAAACCGCCCTTTGACCCCTTAGCCACTACATTTCTAAAGTTTCTTTTTTTGGAAAGTAATTTTCCTAATTGCTCTCACTTCTGCAAGACGCATCAGTGAGCTACAAGCGTTAGTGGCTGATCCTCCTTATACAAGGTTCCACCATGATAAAGTAGTTCTTAGGACTCACCCTCACTTTATGCCAAGGTGGTTTCGCCTTTTCATTTAAACCAATCAGTTTACCTTCCTGTATTCTTCCCTAGGCCTCACACCTCCAATGCAGAAAGGAATCTTCATACTCTGGAATGTAAAAGAGCCTTGGCTTTTTACTTTCAGAGAACTAAGCAACATAGAAAGGCTTCCAAGCTTTTTGTTGCCTTGACTCTAGTCATCTTGGATTACCAGTTTCCAAGCAAACTTTGTCTAAATCAGGGGTCTCAAACACGCGGCCCGCGAGAGCATCTTCTGCGGCCCGCGAAGCACCGGTGAGTAAAAAAAAAAAAAAATTACAAACTTGCCGCCGCCGCAGTATTAAGCGTCCCGCGGGCCCCTCTGCCTGGTCCTCTCCTCCCTGCAGTATCAGCTCCAAAAGCGGCGGCTTTCAGAGCCGCGAAGAGAGAGAGTTTCTCTCGCGCGGTTCTGAAGAGCAGCGCGAGAGTCTTCAGAACCGCGCGAGAGAAACTCTCTCTCTTCAGATGGCTTATAATACTCGATGTTTTGAAGAAATAAAAGCCAGACCGTGAAGATCGGTATCCTTCCAGATCAAGGGTATATTTACAAAATCGGACTTCGGAGGACGGCAGGAAAGGTACAGCAGGTAGGAAACTGTAAAAAGTCAAGTTATCCCTTAGCACTGCACACTTAAACGATCAGCTTGTCTTTTGGGCAGTAACATAATAGGGTCACATTTTGGATACTTCGTGTGAACACCAGCTACTAGCTAGCGAGGAATCTTTGCGAAAATTGAACTGGATTTGTTAAGAAAAAGATCCCATTCTTTTCGGCGGGGTAATCACTGGAACAAAATCGATACTTTTGTCCTGGCACCAGATTCAAACTGGTGCAAAAGTTTAATTAATGACCGCCCCCCCCCCCTCCCTGTATTCTCCATGAATAAGGCCCTTGGGGCTTTATCGTTCAAACTGATTTTACTCGTTTGCATTAAAGACAACCCCCTTTGAAAACAGAAGACGTAATGTAACTTACAAATAATCTTAACCTCTGCTTTTCAAAATATTGTTTGTATAAAATAACATGAAGGATTCGTTGACAAACTTGTGTGCATGAGACAAAGTCTACCTGAAGTGGTAGACAGACCCCAATCTGCGTGAAGACTTCATAGCATGTTATGGTCTTTCATTCTATATCGCGAAGCGTATTTATATACCAGGCGGATATTAGGGGTGCTCAGCTGTATAGTTGGATTGTGAGTTTGTTTTATGTAAGTGTTAATATTGTTGTATGTTACTTTTTGTATTGCACGACACTCAGATGTTGTTGGATCGTAAGTGCTATAAATTCATACATACGTTCAGAAATAAACTGCAGGATACATTTTCTGTTGATCTATTAAAAAACCAACCTTCAAAAATCCAGTGTTATTGCAGCCCTGCAGCATCCAGTCCTAGTGGAATCTCCTTACTGTTCAAGTAAAATAATTGTGCTCTATCACCAAACCACATTGCCACTTATAAAAAGGTGTATAACTAGGCATTTATAAGGTCCCTGTTGCATAGCCATCCTATCTTTGATCAAATAAGACATCCTTAGTTTTGGTTATTTAATGAAGAAATCCTGTTCAGTGCCTAGCAAAATCTAAAAAGGCTGGAACATTATGGTAACATTATGCAAATATTTATGCAAATGAGGTCCCTTATGCAAATTAGGCCCGCGTCTTGTGCGGCCCCCGGGTTACTTTACAAGTCCTCATTTGGCCCTCAAAGCAATTTGAGTTTGAGACCCCTGGTCTAAATAGATTGCAAATTGCATATCCTTTGCATTTGAGAGCAAGGGACTTTCTCTCGAAGGTTATGTCATAGCTCACAATGTGAGAGCAACGGCAGCCTCTATGGCTAACCTTCGCTCAGTATCCATTGATGACATTTGTAGAGCAGCCACTTGGGCTTCGGTACACACCTTTGCAGCCCACTACTGCTTAGACAAGGACTCCCGTCGGGATGCCTCGTTTGGCCAGGCTGTTCTCCAGCATCTCTTTCAGACTTAGAACAACTCCTCCTACCTGCCGTCCCGGGTTTTGATGCCAGAGATCCATGGGAGGAAGCATGACCCATCTCATCCTGGGTTTCGCAGCTTTCTGGGGTCATCTCCCTGGCATCTTTTCAGCTAGAGAGTCCCCATATGTGAAGACTACATTCCTGCTTGTTCCTGGAGATAGCGTAGTTACTCACATGTAACAGGTGATCTCCGGGAACAGCAGGAATTGAGTCTTCACAACTCACCCACCTCCCCTAGGAGTTGTATTTCTCTCTCTCTCTTTTCTCTCCTTCGCCTCAGCTATAAACTCATCTGAAGAGGGAGAGTTGGAAAGGCGGGAAGGCAGCAACGCAGGCGCAATGGGATGCTCCCAAAAGCTTTCATATTGGACTTTGGGGAGCATTCCCGCGCAGGCTCCATCGGTACCGACACTACCCATATGTGAAGACTCAATTCCTGCTGTTCCCGGAGATCACCTGTTACAGGTGAGTAACTACACTTTCCCTTCAGGACAGCTTTTAAGCAATCCCATATTACATCAGGTCCCTGTTTTCCTGTATCATTAACTTCAACTTCAAAGGGAAAAGCGGTAGAAGATTATCATTAATCTTCCAAAATTGCATCCTTCGCCAAGTCTCCCTGATCCAAATCCAAACTATATGGGGCATGATCAGACCAGGTTATTGATTCTATCCTGCTTTTATTCACTAACTGCAATAAATCCCTCTCCACTAGCCAAAAAAATAAATCCTGGAGTATGACAAGTGTGTGCCAGAGTAGTAGATATAAGCTCAATCTTTTGGATTGGTTTGTTGTCAAACATCTGCCAGTTTAAAAAGGGAAATCAGATTTGTTAATTTTGAGCAACAAGCTCCTAATCTCTTACCCTCACCTGCTATATTATCCATGTTGGGGTTTAATGTAATATTGAAATCACTCTCCAGTTAAGCGGCCCTCAGTAAAACCCCAGCAACCAGCTTATGATAAGATTTAAAAAATGCCCCTTGATCAGCATTGGTTACGTAAATATTGACTAAGTTATAAAGTTGACCTTAAGTAGTTACTTTTACAAAAATATATCGTCCCTTGCAGCCTTCATCATGGAGTGGAGGAATAGCCTAATAATTAGAGCAGTACCCTGATAATCAGGGAATACTGGTTTGAATCCCACTGCCACTCCTTATGATATTGGGCAAGTTTCTTAATCCTCCATTGCCTCAGGTATAAACTTAGATTGTAAGCTCTTCAAGGGATAAGAAAATAACCATTCAAACACACCCTTCATTCTTACTGCCCTACTCAAAATCAAACCTTCCCCTACTCCCCTCCCTCTTTGTCAAACTCTCCCCACTCCATCCCCCCCCCCCCATGTCCATCCCATTTACTCTTATTCAAGGCGTGCATTACCACTCCTCCAGGCTAATAGGCCCAGCCCCAAAGGCCCCATTTCCCATTCTACTTAGATTTAAGCACCATTTTCAATCGGCAAACAAGCCATGCCAAGTCTTGTAAAGAAAAAACACTTCATAGTCTCAGATTTTTCTTCGTGGACAAGCAGAAAAAGCATGTACATATGGGTAACTTTATCTGATGGAACCCTATGTGGGACCTTTCTCAGCTCATTCTAGAAGCTTTTCGAAGCTTGACCACACATGCATGCGTCTTCCCCCCCCCCCCCTACTGTGATGGCACCATCTTACCTCAGTCCTTTTCACTAATGTGTATTAATGATATACTGTCGCCAGTATTCTACAATTGTAATTGCATCTAACCACTAACTATTGTACTGTACTCCATATTATATTGTTACTGTTGCCAGTAATATATTCTAAAGAAATACCTTATTGTTACCAGTTATACAACTACATTAACGCTAACAAAAGTATCAATGCATATAGACTCATCAAACTAACCTGCCTGATATTTCTAAAATTAATACAGCTGAACTCCCTCTGGGTTAAGTTTGTTTCAAATAGTTTTGCCTGAAACAGACAAATTGTCTGTCTATTTTAGACATTACAATCCATTTCACCACTAAATCTAATTACCATATTTTATCCTAGCTCAGAGTATTCTCTTAGCAAATTCAATCTCATTGATCATACTGTCGTCAGTATTTACAACTGACTGTTGTATTAGCTGATGATATCAATACATCACTACTGTTCTCAGTACCACATTTTATATGAATGCTTTACTGTTTCACTACTACACCGTAAAGGAATGCATTACTGTGGTCAGAATTAACGTGTTTAGTCATTTCAAAATTTCTCTGCCTAACTTAAAACTAGTGCCAGTGATCATCTCACACTTTACTCTGCTCATTTTCTTCACACCTGCCAAAAGCCCTGAGTCACAACACCCAGCCTGATTCTATTACTGTTGTCAGTAACACATCTAACTACTGTTGTCAGTAGCTTTCCCCTACATTAGCCCTTACTCTGTTACCGTTGACAGTAGCTTATACCTACATTACCCCAGCCAAAATGTCATTACTTAACTCTTCCAAATCTAGACTACCATTAATCTACTTCACTATTTCTATCCTAACTATTCTTGCCCACAGCCTAAATAATAACTTTAAAAACATCCTGATCATACACAGCCCAACAAGAAACAGTCTCTCAGCATGGCAACCCTACTTAGAACACTATCCCAAAGTAAACCACCATAGATTAATTCATATAAACTACACTTCACCCCCGCAGCCTAAAAACCTTAATCCATGTAAAAGCCCAGATTATCAATAATTGTAATTAATGCCAGATCAATGAAAAATAAGTTGCCTATATTCACAGATATACTAGACAACCAAACACCAGACATATTATGTGTAACAGAGACATGATTAACAGACTCAGATAACGTATACTTGAACCAACTAAGCAATAATGATTATGACACCTTTTATACACATAGAACTCACAAAAAAGGTGGTGGAGTACTAATAATGCTAAAAAAAGAACTAAAAGCAAAAAAACTACAATCACACTTACCTACAAACATTGACACAATCATTATGAAAATTGGCAACATAAAAATCTGTCTAATTTATAGACCACCAGACCAACAATCAGAAAACCTGGACCCCTTAATTGAATTCCTAAGCTGACCAAAATCCAATACTAATGCTTGGTGACTTTAACCTCCCCTCCTTACCAGCGTCATATGCCTCCCTATTTTTACAATCCACCACAGATATGGATTTTCACCAAATAGTAAATGCCAGCACACACAGTAAAGGTAATTTCTCCAGGACCAAGCAGGAAGTCAGTCCTCACTTATGGGTGACGTCGGCGCCGACGGAGCCCTCGCGGAGCAATTTTCCCCAGCTTTCAAAGAAAGCCTTTGGGAATTGCAGCGCGCATGCGCGGTCGTCTTCCCGCCCGAGGGTGCCATCTTAGCCAGTCTTCTTTTTTCCGCGGAGCCCTGCAGACGTCCCCGTCTTGTCCCCGCGAAAAAGTTGATTTTCCTCTTTATTTTATACTTTTTTCTTTCGGTTCGACGCCGATCGTTTTCCCGCCCGGACTCGCGACGCCGGTCTCGAGTCCTCTAGCGTTTTTTCGGTTTTTCTGACTTAGTCAGCTTTCATTTTCGTTTTCCCTGGCAGCCCGGTCCTTTGACCTCGCAGGGGCCCTTTTTCCCCCGATGGCTGCCAGTGGCTTTAAGCGGTGTGGTCGGTGTGACCGAAATATGTCACTAACCGACACACACGACTTTTGCCTCCGCTGCTTGGGCCCGGATCATGAGGAACTGATCTGTGGGCCCTGCAGCAAACTGTCCTCGAAGGCGTTGAGAAGGCGGCATCAGCGCGAGAGAATCTTCGCTGACCCCAGCCGTACCCGGACCTCGTCGGAGGCCTCCGTGTCAAAGGGCTCCAGCTCGGACCGTCGCCGGAGCTCCTCCGACCGGGGTTCTCCCTCCGGGGACCATCGTCGGAAGGAAAAAACCCGCGAGGGCGGCGTCGGTGGACGCTCCTGGCTCCGCGAGGGCCAGGTCGCATAGCCCCGACAGCCGCCCCGGGTCCTTGGAGAAGGAACATCTCCCGAAGCGACCTCGCCTGGAGTCGGAGATGCCTGCCCGGGTAAGTCCTGTAGTCCTTCTGGACTCGCCTCCGCGACAGCCGACGTCGGGCCCGACGCCGTCGGGGCCCGAGTCGGGGGCTGCTGGGTCACCTGAGCTCGGACTCAGGTTGACGGCCTTGGAGAGCAGACTGTCTGCCTTCATGGACCAGCAGCGGGCACTGCTCGCTGGCCTCGCTGGCGCCGCTGCCCCGACCGCCGGGACGTCGACGTCCAAGTCGACCCCGGAGACCGAGACTATCCTCGAGTCAATGAGAACTCGAGTCGATCCTCGGTCGAGGTCACCCTCGGCCTCCCGTTCGGGACCGAGGTCGCCGACGCCGACTCCCTCGACGTCGGGGCGGCTGGCGCCGCACCCTGCCCGGGCCGACCCCACCGAGTCCTCGTCGGAGTCGGTCTGGGAGTCTGAGGAGGAAGAGTCACCTGATTCTTTCCGGACTCGGTGTGTCCCATCGGACTCACCGGGGTCCGAGCCTCGGAAGCAGTCCCCCCCGGAGGATGCCCGGTTCTCGGACTTCGTTAGGGATATGGCCAAGGCTTTGGCCTTCCCTGCGGATCCCGAGGAGGAGCCTCGAGCCGAAGAGCTCGACGCCCTCCAGTATGACTCTCCCGCGAGGGAGCACTTTACTGTGCCGGTTCCTCCTATGCTGGAACGACTACTCTTCCGCATGTGGGAGAGTCCGGCCTCCTCGCCGGTCCTGAGCAAGCGGGTCGATTCTATCTATCGGGTCCGCAAGAGCCCTGGCTTTCAGAAGGCACAGCTGCCACACCATTCCATGGTAGTGGAATCGGCCATGCATCGTCTTAAGAGCCAGAAGATGCACTCCTCGGTGCCTCCTGGAAGGGAGGCCCGTAACCTGGATGGCCTTGGCAAGAAGTGCTTCCAGGGCTCTATGCTCGCATGTCGTGTCCAGACTTACCAGCTCTACATGGGCATGTATCTCCGGGATCTGGCTAAAGAGCTAGCCGGATTCTCCGCTGGTCTCTCCGAGGAGCCCTTGCGGAGGTTCCTAGCCTTGTCCACGGGCATTCGGGAATGCTCAAAGTTCATGTCCCGAGCAGCCTATGATGGCTTTGAGGCCTCGGCTAGAGTGGCCGCAGCCGGCATCGGTGCCCGCCGACAGGCTTGGCTTCAGTCGTCGGATCTTGAGCCCTGGGTACAGGACAAGTTGGTCGATGTCCCCTGCCGAGGCGAAAACCTCTTTGGCAAGCCCATGGCGGAAAAGGCTGCACAAATTGAGACTGAGACTCTCACCAGGACCAGGCTTTCTAGGAAGACCTCCGCCCCTTCCCAGAAAAAGAAGGGCTCGGGAAAAAAGTCCTTTTACCCGAGGAAGGCGGCTGCCTACAAACAGTACCCCCATTATCAGGCCCCTGCAGCTCCCCAACAGGGCCAGCAGGCCAAGGGACGGGGTAACGGGTCCCGTAGGCAGCAAGCCCCCAAGCCTGCACCACCAGCCCCTGCTCAGCAGGGTGGGGGTTTTTGACTCGCTCAGCATAGCCTCTCCCCCCCCGCTGGTTCCTCCCAGCACCGGAGGCCGGCTGGTTCACTTCGGCCACAGGTGGTCCAGCATCACCGCAGATGCCTGGGTACTTCAGGTCGTGCGAGAAGGCTACCTTCTCCACTTCCATCAGGTCCCTCCCTCCTATTTTCCGGGAGAACCTTCGCGCCCCCCTCTGCACAGGGAGTTGCTCCTTCAGGAGTTAGCAGGTCTTCTGCAGGAACAGGCGGTGGAACCGGTGCCCCACCACCTGAGAGGTCAAGGCTTTTATTCAAGGTATTTTCTGATACCAAAGAGAACAGGGGGCCTCAGACCCATCCTGGACTTGCGCAACCTCAACAAGTTCCTTGTGCGGGAGAAGTTCAAAATGCTTACCCTTGGAATCCTTCTGCCCTACCTCCAGCAGGGAGATTGGCTATGCTCCTTGGATCTAAAGGATGCCTACACGCACATCCTCATCCACCCAAGCCACCGCCAATACCTAAGGTTTGTGGTGGCAGGAAATCATTACCAGTACAGAGTACTGCCCTTTGGCCTATCCTCCGCACCGCGAGTCTTCACAAAATGTCTCGCGGTCGTGGCGGCCCATCTCCGGCTTCACGGCCTCTATGTCTTTCCGTACCTCGACGACTGGCTCATCAGAGCAGCGTCCGCTCAGGAGGTCGCCAACGCCACGCGCCGCACGGTGACTCTGCTGCAGCACTTGGGCTTTGTCATAAACTTCGCAAAGTCCACTTTGCTCCCCTCACAGGATCTCGAGTTCATCGGCGCAAGGCTGCACACTCCTCGGGCACGAGCGTACCTACCGCTCGACAGGGCGCAACGGCTCATGGACCTAGCCGACCGCTTTCGCAGCCAGCCCCTGGTCTCCGCCAGGCGCTTCCTGAGACTGCTCGGCCATATGGCTTCCACCGTCCATGTGACCCCCAATGCCCGCCTGAACATGCGGTCTGCTCAATGGTGTCTCCGCCAGCAGTGGCGACAAGCCACAGGCGGCCTGGCGGACCTAGTGCGCGTCTCCGAGCCGCTGCTCTCGTCTCTCCGGTGGTGGCTCCGGCAGCCGAACCTGATATTCGGAATGCCTTTCCAGTCACCTCAGCCGACCCGGGTGCTGACCACCGATGCATCCCTCCTGGGCTGGGGAGAGCATTGCCAAGAGGCACGTACTCAGGGCCTCTGGACCATGTGGGAGTCTGCTCAGCAGATCAACTTCCTGGAGCTCAGGGCGATCCGCCTAGCTCTCAAGGCCTTCTCCCACCTGACTTCCCAACAGTCCGTCCTTGTCCAGACGGACAATCAAGTTGCCATGTTCTACGTGAACAAGCAGGGGGGCACGGGCTCCTTCCTCCTCTGCCGGGAGGCACAGAAGCTCTGCTCTTGGGCCGTCAGTCACGGCATTCTCCTCAAGGCAGTTTATCTCCCGGGCCAAGAAAATTGCCTTGCAGACAAACTCAGCAGGGTCCTCCAGCCGCACGAGTGGCGTCTGGATCCCTTGGTAGTTCAGAAGCTCTTCCTCAAGTGGGGTCTCCCCACGGTGGATCTCTTTGCCAGTCCTCACAACCGGCAGCTTCCTCGCTTCTGCTCTCGTCAGCCACACCCCCTTCGGGTGGCGGCGGACGCCTTTCTGATCTCGTGGTCGGGGAGCCTTCTGTACGCTTTCCCTCCCATCCCGCTGGTCTCTCGGACTCTTTTCAAGGTTCTCCGAGACAAAGCCTTCATGATCCTGGTAGCCCCTCGCTGGCCCAGGCAGCCGTGGTTTCCGCTCCTGCTGCAACTGGCGGTGGAGGATCCAATCCCTCTGGGGGTACAACCGGATCTCCTCACTCAGGATCAGGGGTCCCTTCTGCACCCCAACCTCAGGTCTCTCAACCTCATGGCCTGGCTGCTGAGAGGGTAGTCCTTGCTCCCCTTCTCCTGCCGGCGGAGGTGGAGGAGGTCGTCTTAGCTTCGCAACGGCCTTCTACCCGCATATGCTACGCCCTTAAATGGCGTCGCTTTGCAGTCTGGTGTACCCAACAGTCTCAGGATCCCTTCTCCTGCCCGGTGTCGGTGATCTTGCAGTACTTGCTGCACCTCTCTAATCTGGGACTTAAGTCCAACTCCGTCAAAGTTCACCTCAGTGCTCTTTCAGCACATCATGTGCCAGTGGACGGCAGACCTCTCTCCAATGACCCTCTCGTAGCGAGGTTTCTCCGAGGTCTCCTTCTACTTAAACCACCTCTGCGCCCGCCAGCGCCTGACTGGGACCTGAATGTGGTTTTGCAGCGGATCACCTGTCCGCCTTTTGAACCTATGGCTACCTGTTCTCTCCGTTTTCTGTCTTGGAAAACACTGTTCTTGATAGCCCTCACTTCCGCTAGGCGCGTAAGTGAATTGCAGGCCCTCGTGTCTGATCCCCCTTACACTCGGTTCTACAAGAATAGGGTAGTCCTACGGACTCACCCAAAATTTCTGCCTAAAGTGGTCTCCCCTTTTCACATCAATCAGGAGGTGGTACTTCCAACCTTCTTTCCCAGACCACACTCCAGCCGAGCTGAAACGGTCCTCCATACCTTGGACTGTAGAAGGGCATTGAACTTCTACCTTGACCGTACGCGGGAGCACCGTAAAGCTGCTCAGCTTTTTGTGTCTTTTGACCCCAATAAATTGGGGCTCCCGGTCTCCAAGCGTACTCTGTCCATCTGGGTTGCGGACTGTATCTCTTGGGCTTATGGGGCAGCCGGACTCTCCTTAGAAAGTCGAGTCACGGCTCATTGCGTTCGGGCAAAGGCCACGTCAGTGGCTTACCTCCGCTCTGTTCCGCTGGCAGACATCTGCCGGGCCGCTACTTGGTCTTCGAGCCAGACTTTTGCGGTCCATTACTGTCTCGAGAGGGAGTCCCGTAGGGACAGTGCTTTCGGACAGGCAGTCCTCCGTAATCTCTTTGAGGTCTGAGCAACTCCTACCCTCCATCCCGGATGTGGGCTACCGGTGGGTGATAATTCAGCGAAGATTCTATCCTTCTGTGCTGCTGAGCTAGAGGGAGCTCATTTTTGTGCTTAGGGTCTCCGGTAGCCTTGAGCTTGGGAGTCCCATAAGTGAGGACTGACTTCCTGCTTGGTCCTGGAGAAAGCGTAGTTACTCACCTGTAACAGGTGTTCTCCAGGAGCAGCAGGAATCAGTCCTCACTACCCTCCCTCCTCCCCTTGGAGTTGCAATCGTCTGCTTATGTTCTTTTTTGCAAATTTTTATGCTGTCTTTTTTAGCTATGTCATCTGACTGGCTAAGATGGCACCCTCGGGCGGGAAGACGACCGCGCATGCGCGCTGCAATTCCCAAAGGCTTTCTTTGAAAGCTGGGGAAAATTGCTCCGCGAGGGCTCCGTCGGCGCCGACGTCACCCATAAGTGAGGACTGATTCCTGCTGCTCCTGGAGAACACCTGTTACAGGTGAGTAACTACGCTATACTTGACTTGGTCCTACTGCCAGATGTAATTTACAGATCTTATAACCCCAACTCCCTCAAATGTACCTCAACCCCTTGGTCAGACCATCATCTCATTAACTTTAAAATTACAATCAATAACACAACAGTTAAACGAATCCCAACTAATGTTCCACCCTACAGATTTAAAAAATATAATGAAGAGGAGTTCCTAGACATGATAATTCCTAAATTATCTAATTCACCACAAAATCTTGATGTAGCAGTAACCAACTGGCACAAAATCATTAACAACGCAGCTGCCAATAAGCAAGCCACTAAGAAGAAAAACACTCATTCTAAAACTGATCAAGCCCCCTGGTACAATAACACACTAAACCTAATGAAAAGAAATCTAAGGAAAGCTGAATGCAAATGGAGAAAAAATAAAAACTCCATTAATAAAGATTCATATATCACTCTCCTTAACTCATATAAAGATGCAATTAACAATGCCAAGAAAAATTACCATGCCTCAATACTAAACAATGCAATAAATAGACCTAGAGAACTATTCTCAATAGCCCAAAAGCTAACGAATAACACCCACAACTCCAGCAATGAAATTACAGAAATCTCCCCACAGGACTTGGCAAACTACTACATGAACAAAATCATGTCCCACCCCCACTTACCAAAACCTAAACACCTATCTCAAACCCATTATGCAGATGAATGGACTGACTTCCAACCTCTATCTAACGTTGCACTCAAGAACATCATAACAAACATTAATACAACAACCTCACTCCTTGACCCTTGTCCAGTAACATGGATAAAGAACTCTCTACCTATCCTCTCACAATTCATCCTCCTCATAATAAATCTTTCGCTAAAAAATGGGTACTTACCCCCATCACTAAAACATGCACAGATTCGCCCAATCTTAAAAAACCCCACCCTTGACAAATCATCACCTAAATCCTACAGACCCATATCAAGCATCCCGTTTATGGCTAAATTAATCGAAAAAGCTGTACAAATTCAGACCCAAGAATACATTGATAGTTCAGCCCCTCTTGATGATCAACAGTATGGGTTTCGCCCTCATCACGGGGTGGAGTCACTACTAACAGTTCTAATTGATACCCTTGTAAGAGGTATTGATAATTCAAAACAGGCATTCCTACTCATATTCACTGACATCTCTGCAGCCTTTGACAGTGTTCACTACTCAACAATGATTAGTAAACTAAGACAAATAGGAATAAAATCCACGGTTCTTAACTGGTTTTCCTCTTACCTAAGTGACCGAACTCAAACGGTACGAATTGGTAACCTCACTTCAAAAACTTACAATCAGGAACTAGGCCTCCCCCAGGGCTCTGCACTGTCAGCGCTACTATTTAATATTTACTTAAAACACATCTGTCAAATATTTAAAAAATTCAATGTTCACTATCACCTTTATGCGGACGACATAATGATGTATGTCCCATTCACAATACCTAATATTCCTACACTACTTATTAATACCTGCCTCAATGAAATAAACAATTGGCTAAATGAAAACAACTTATTCATTAATCACGCAAAAACAGAAGCCCTAATAGTAACTAAAAACACAACTTTCATTCCCCCACCTCACATTACATTGCAAAATAATGATATCAAAATAAAAACTGAAATACGTTACCTAGGCGTAATACTAGACAAACACCTCAGTATGGACACACATAAGGAATATAACAAAAAAAGTTTATTTTAAATTTAAAGTATTAAAACAACTCCGCCCCCTAATGCACCTACAGGATTTTCAACATATAATACAAGCTATAATAACTCCCCATTTCGACTTTGCGAACTTAACCCTACTAGGCGTAACAAAACATAATTTAAAAAAACTTCAACTAGCACAAAATGCAGCAGCCAGGACTATCATGAATGCCCCGCCATTCCAACATATAACACCTATTTTAGAGTATTTACACTGGCTCCCGATTCAATGCCGGATACATTACAAAACTCTTTTAACTACATACAAAGTCCTAAATAACACAGCACCCCTTACTTTAAACAACCTTATCAATAAAGAACCCAATCACAATCTTCAAAGGCGAGACCAACTAAATAAACTAATAACACCAAAGGAATTTATAAAGGCCAAAAAATCAACAAACAAGAAAGCATTCTCACATGCTGCCCCTATAATTTGGAACAACATTCCATCGGAATTAAGATCCTTACCTCAAATCATGGAGTTCAGGAAAAAACTTAACACATTTATTCTCAACATACTACGGATCCTTGTCAAACACACCTTTTCAACAAGAAAAAGGATAGTTTCACCAGCTGACATAATCCATCTCTGGACTGAAATAAGTGCTAAAACCCCAAATCGATGTTTTTGAAAACATACATACCTTGTACATAGTTATAATCCGGTTATTTGTATATAGTTTACAACTGTTAATTGTAAGATTGAATTTCTTGTAGTTTCACATTGTTATCTGTAAAAACAGCATTGCCTTGTTTACTACTGTTCCATGTAAACCGCAACTGATCAATGGAAGGTGCGGTATATAAAAACTCGCTAATTAAATTAAAATTTTCTTTCTGTGGAGCCGAAGGACATGGTTCACAGTAATTGTGTGAGCAGCTTTGTTTTGTGGCATTTTCACTATCGTACACTTTTTCCTGCCTGCCATTGTTTTTCTGTATTTTTCCTTTGTTTTCTTCTTAGTGAAAGGTTTACCATTGATTTTAAGTTTCCTTTTATTTTCTGTGGTGCCCCAGCCCCCATAGGCACGGCACTCTGAGTTATTTTTCTCAAAATCAAGCCATTTGATTTTGCTGCTGTTATTTTTCTGGACGACATTTCCCCAAAACTTTCCAGCTGGTTTAAAAAGGGTGCCAGGTACTAAAGGAATATATCCAAAATAGACACTCACAAATGGTACCTCCAGTGCTTGGGAGCCAACAATAAGCGCGGTCCTTTTAATTTGTGTCTCCAGATGACAACATGAGGGCTTAAGATTCGAGAGAAGCAATGGAAAAGTATTTCTGGCACTTATAAGTCTGATCCATTGACATCGGTAGCATGGTCTTGACTTCTAGGTTGCACCGGATGCTGGCAGTGCATCAATACTGAGGAGTTCGAGTCCACTCCAACCGAGCACCTGTAGATCATGGAGATTTCGAAGGAGACTCCCTCCAAGCTGCTCATCCTCTGTGCATTCAGAGGGGCAATGACATCCTATCATAGCTGAGACCAGCCAGCCAGCTACTATCCCCTGATAGATTCCAGTAACATCAGCTGTTTCTGCTGTGCCCCCCTGTGCCTTTTTAGATGGCAGGCTTGGAGAATCACTTTCTGAAGGCTGTTGAAGAATGAATCATCATGTGCTTCACCATGAAGCAGGCCAAAGCCTTGATGACTTAATACCATGGTGCAATGAAGCATCAAGCCTATTCTCAACAGGCACAGTCTGTATCATACTCTAACGCATGGGAGACCGATGCACCCTTGAAACCCAGAAAGTCATTGGTCCTTCAGTGGTCCCGAAGGAGTTCTGGATCCCCTATGGAAGGAGAATTGACAAGGTGAAGAAATACTTTGAGTCAGACTCAGAAAGCTGATCACAGATGAGTCGTCTGAAATCCTGTCAGAGGATAAGTTTCCAGAGCTCCCCTCTGATCCTTCTCCACCTCATGAGAACGCAAATCCCTTCCTGAGGATATGACTTTCCTCAATTTTGTAAGTGATATGGCTAAGGCATACCATTTTCTATGAAGACGGAAGAGGAACCCAGGGTAGAAGAATTGGAAATCCTTCAATAATCCACAGCCCTTAAGGAAGCGGTCACAGTGCCCATGCACCACATTCTTCAGAGGTTACAGATGAAGATGTGGGAGACCTTCCTCTTTGTTACTTCAGTAAGTAGAGAGAGATTCCATTTACGGAGTTAAAAAGGCTCCTTAATTCAAGATGCTCCAGCTTCTGCACCACTCTTTGTCATTGAATCTACTCTCAAGAGGTCTGGAGCCTCCAAATCACACTCCTCTGCACCCCCAGGTAGGGAGGCTCAGGCTCTGGATTATTTTAGGAGCAAAGTGTTTCAGAAGTCCAAGCTTGCTTCCCTTATGGCTTCTTACTAACTCAATATGGGCTTATGGGACATCATGCACAGCTTAGATATGTTTGGGTTCTTTCCTCTAGAGAAGCTCAAATACTGTTGTTCCCTAGTGAGCTTATACAAGGATTCCTCGAAATACATGATCTGAGCTGACCTAAATTTTCGATATGGTAGCTAGAGTGTCTGCCGTAAGTGTTGGCAACCGGAGACTCTCATGGTGCCAGGTTTCAGACTTGCAGCCATCTGTGCAGGATAAGCCACCAACATGCTGTGCCACGGAGACAGTTATCTTTGGAGATAAAGTTGAGGAGACTGCCAGCCTCATTGAGAAGCAGTCTAATATGCTTTAAATGCTCTTCAGGCGCACATCCAATCTGGTCTCCTATCATGGGAGGTTTCATTGTGACAGTCTGAGGAAAACCTATTACTCTCAAAGGTATAGATATTTCCCTGCCTTCCACTATACCCAACCTCGGCAGACTCCTCATGCCCATCATAAGCAGGAGACGTCACAAAGTTTCAGCCCACATCACAGCCAAAACTGGGAACAAGGTTTTGACTGATTCCTGCAGAGCATAGCCACTCTACCTGTAGTCTTTATGGATTCACCGGTTGAGGAGAGGATCACTCTTTGTTCAGAGATCACCCCTTGTAATCTCTGACTCTTGAGTTTTAAAAATCATCCAGAAGGGCTATAGACTTCATCTATTTGAACTCCCTCCAAATTGCCCTCCAAGGTTTAGTCTCTAGGCCCTCAGCACAAGGGGTTCCTTCTTCAGGAAATTTCTGCTCTTCGGACCTTGTCTGCAATCAAGCCTATTCCATTAGGTCAGGAAGGGCAGAAATTTTACTCTGCATAATTCCTAGTCTGCAGAAAGATGGGGGGATACCATCCCATCCTAGACATAAGAAATCCAAACAGCTATTTGGTCAAAGAAAAGTGCAGAGTGATTTCTCTAGGCCACCTGCATACCTGTCTAGATCTCAAGAATATGTATACTAACATCCAGATACATCCCGCTCACAAAGTATATCAGATTCATTTGACCTTGCATCAGCATCTCGCTGTTTCACAAAATGCCTTACCATAGTAGCAGAGTTTCTACGTAGACTGGAAATGCATGATTTCCCCTCCTTGGGTGATTGCTCAAGAGCACCGCTCCAGAAAGTACTCTGAAATCTTTAGAAGTCACCATTCGGGTGCTGGAACTGCTAAGGTTCATAATCAATTACCCCAAATCCCATCTCCACCCCTCTCATCAATCAGAGTTTATCAGAGTTCTGCTTGATATTACTCAAGCGAAGGCCTTCCTCCCACATGATAGACTATTCAGATTGATAGCGATAGTGTAGGAGGTTCAAATGAGTCTGCAGACATAAGCTCAAACCATGTTGAGGCTGTTTAGGCCACATGTCCTCAGCCGTTGATGTAACACTCTTGGCACGTCTGCACAAGAGACAAGCTCAATGGATTGTGAGCACTTAGTGGGCCAGACCACCATGAAACTCGGTGATGCTCTATCACTCATCCATTCATGAAATACCTCACCTGGAGGACTCTTTACAGCAGTTTGGCCAAAGGTCTACCCTTCCAAATTCCTCCTTACCAAAAGTTCTAGTGACACATGTGTCCAAACTGAGACAGGGAGCCACCTTGATGGGTTTCACACTCGGGGGAATTGGTCCCTCCAAGAGTGTCTCCATCAGGTCAACTTCTTGGAACTGAGAGCAATTGCAAACACCTTAAGAGTTTTCAGAAGTCAGCAAACCAAATTTTTCTAATCCATACCAACAATCAGGTCACCATGCATTGCTTTAAGAAACAGGACGGAATGGGATCATACCTTCTGTGAACAGCTGGAAAAGTTCTCACAAACCTCCCTCTTCCCCTTGGGGTTGTATTCTCCTCAGCTCTACATATGACCGCAGGTGGGAAAATGTACACATGCACATTCAGACTTCCAAAATCATCTAGGAAGAGCTAGGAAACCTTCCTAGATGATTTTGGAAGTCTGATTGTGCATGTGTACATTTTCCCACGTGCAGTCATATGTAGATCTAAGGAGAATACAACCCCAAGGGGAAGATGGAGGACCTTTCCTGTTCTCCGCGGAGAACACCTGCTACAGGAAGGGGTAGATAACAGGAGGAGAGATCTAGCAATGCTTGAAGATGGTTGAGAATTTGACAGCTGAGATTAAACACTAAAAATATACATAATCATGCATTTGGGCTGCAAAAAATGCAAGGGAACAGTACTATATAGGGGGGTGAGATATGAAAGAAGAGTGGGACCTGGGAAGGATTGTTTCTGATGATCTTAAGGAGGTTAAACTGGTAGACTAGGCAATGGTGAAAGTCAGAAGGATGCTTAGGTGCATAGGGAGAGGAATGGCCAGTAGGAAAAAGGAGGTGATAGTGCCTCTGTATTTGGTGAGACCTCATTTGGAATATTGTGTACAATTCTAGAGACCATACCTTCGAAAGGATATAAACAGGATGGAGTTAGTGTAGAGGGTGGCTACCAAAATGGTCAATGGGCTTCATATGATATATGGGGACAGATTTAAAGATCTCAATATGTATACTTTGGAGATAAGGCATGAGAGAGGAGATATGATAAAGACGTTTAAATACCTCCATGGCATAAATGCACAGGAAGAGAGCCTTTCAATTGAAAGAAAGTTCTGCAGTGAGGGATGGACTCAGGAGTCATATGCGGAAATATTTCTTTACGGAAAGAGTCGTAGATGGAATAGTCTCCCAGTGGAGATAATAGAGATGAAGACTATCTGAATTCAAGAAAGCATGGGACAAATATAGAAGATCACTAAAGGAAAAATAGGGAATATAGTAGTTGGTATGGAAAGGTAGACTGGATGGGGCTGGATAGTCTTTATCTGCCATCATGTTTCTGTGTGAATAACTATGCTTGCTTCAGCTCCAAAAAGAAAATTCATATGAGCAGTCAAAGGAAGCATCTGTACTTTGCGTCAGCAACTCATAGGACAATCCAGTGGAGGTAGCTACCACACCATTTGTAGAAGTAAGTGCTTGAAGAAATCTCAATTGAGATTAAATAAAATTACGCAACCTGATGCTACTGAAGGAAAGGATCTTGAACTGTATACAGTGCAGTGGGTTGCAAGATCTGAGGCAGCATGGTGTTAGCAGAGGTAAATTGTGTCTGCCAAATCAGATTTTTTTTCCAACAAGACATACGCTGATTGTTTTTTACTTGGATCTCTGTGTACCTTTTCGGGAGCCTCATAGGTACTTATGACCTGGATTGACCGCTGTTGGATACAGGCTATCAGGCTTGATGGATCCTTTGTCTGACCCAGTATGGCATATCTTATGCTTACGAATGGAGGAGGCTCATAGCAGCCTTGGGTCCCAAGGTGCTAGACTGGATTAGAAATTGGTTAACTAACATATGGAATTTACTCAGAGGAGAGAAATATCAGTAGTGGCATGCTTCAGGGATCAGCCTTAGGAAGGGTTCTGTTCAGTATCTTTGCAGTAGATATTTCAGAAAGATTTAAAGGAAGAGTTTCTTTTTACAGATGATGAGATCTGCAACAGAGTGGACACCCCAGAGGGACCAGACAAAGGGAGAATTGATCTACAAAAAACTGGACAACTGGTCAATAGCTTGGCGGTTAAGCTTTAATGCAAAGAAGTACAGTGTGGTGCATTTGGGGTGCAGAAATCCCAAAGAAAGCTGTATGCCATAGGGAGAGAGATGCAGATGTGCATGAACCCAGAGGTAGACCTCTGGGTGAAAGTGTCTGATCTCATGGTAGCGAAATAATGTGGTTAGGTGGGTGAGAATGTCACAGGGATGCTAGGTTTGCATAGAAAGAGGCACACCCCAGCAGAAAAGGTGGTGATAATTCTCCCTTGTACAGGTCATTGATGAGGCCCTAATTGAAATATTGTCAGTTGGGAGGCTGTATCTCAGGAATATAAACAGGCTAGACATGATCCAGAGAAACAACCAAAATGGTGCAGGATTTGCATCAGTAGATGCACGAGATGAGATTTGAGGAAAAGAGGGGACGGAGGAGATGATGCAGATCTTTAAATACTTGAAAGGTACTGATGCCCAAGTAACAAATGTTTTCCAAAGGAAATTAAGCTATAGAACTACAGGAAACAATATGAAATTGCAAGAAAGTAGATTTAGGAGCAATACCTGAAAACACATTTTATCTTTTTTTTTTTTAACTGTTTTTCTTATTAAACCAAAACATTTTATCACAGCTGAGCAATTATTACACTTACATTTGGTCTATTTTCTGCAAATGCTCAGCTCCCATCCTCCCTCTGTCACCATACAACTATCTCAATTTAACGGTCTAGAGGAACAGTGCCAGAAATACAGAAGATCAAATCATCCATGGTCTACCTCATGGCAAAGACGTACAGGGCCAACATTAGAATCGGCCCTGTATGTCCAGGCCCAGTGACCGCCCACTGCCTGCCCAGACTCTGTCCCCAGGCCCACCCATTCCCCGCCCCCATCTAACTTCCCCACACAACCGGCGGGGAAGTTAGTCGGGGGGGGGGGGTTGGGGCAGGAACCGGCATAAATAGTGGAGATGGATGTCCCGTCAGGCCATCCATCCGTGTTGTTTGTAGCACAGAATAACCTCCTTTCCATTTAGACATTTTGTTCAGAGGAAACAGGAGACCTTCAAGCATAGAGCATGCAAGTGGCAGCCATTTTGGATACACACACACACACACACATCCCAGGAATGAATCAACTTCTTTTTCTAAGGGGAGAAGGTCATAAGTTTTGTGCCCCTTGCAATATGGAAATAATTCTGACCATGAAGGTCTGGTAGTATGCTATTTGGAAATTAAGCATAGTGTTCTGGAAGAACTTCTTCCCATAAGTTTAAAGCCTTTGATATACACCTGGGCTTACCAAAAAATGAGCCCTTCATCTCTTAGGCTTCTCCAGAGTGGATTCAGCAAACATTTGGCGTGGAAACTGGATATTGAATCCTGAAGCCTCCTGGATGCAATATTTAGTGTTCACCTTCTTTCTAACAAGAAAGTACTGTGAGTAGGTCCCCCATACATTTTCTTGTACATTCTGAAGAATGGCACTGTTACCATCTTCTTAGGGGACATCAAGGTGTACACATAGATTGTGAGCCCTTTGGGGACGAAGGAATATATCCAGTACCTGTTTGTAGTAATTATATAATGTAAACCGCTTTGATTGAAGGATAAGGCGGTATAGAAAACTGGTTAAATAAATAAAATAAATAAATGCCTGAATAAATCTAGACGTAGAGCCATGGACTCATCGCCTACCTCTAAATCAAAGGGAATAATTGATCTCTGCCATTCTCTCTACAAAACTAAATTTTTTTTCTCTGGAACATGAATCCTTAGACTTATAAGTACTATGCCAAGACTCCTCAGACTCTGAAATATTAATTAGAGCTACAGTCTGGGAAGGCACCAACCATAAAGCTGTAGTCTTAATAAGCTCACATGACGTACAATTGGGGAGGTTTCCCTCTTGAATACTATATGGCTTCTGCTTGCACAGACTACAAAGAAACACCAGTATTGGTTCTATGCATATTTATTAGGGATATCCTGAAATTTGGCTCATTTGTGGTACTCGAGGACTAAAATAGACTTTACATAAACTTTTGGCACAGTGCTGCTCAACCTTCTCCTAAGGGTGTACATAACCAGTCAAGTTTTCAGGGGTAACACAATGAATATTCATACAATGGGTCTCCAGTATATGCAGATTTATCTCATGGATATTCAGTTTCATAGACCTGCAAACTCGACTGATTAGATGTGCTTCCAGGAGAGGGCTGAGAAGCAGTGCTTGAGAAACTTCTTAATAGTTTAAAAGGTTACACATTACAGTTAATTCATGAAATTGCCCTCCAAAGATCTCCTCTTCTCATTCTTCTCACAACTAGTAAAAGAGTTGTCTTCCTCATTGTAGACCAAAGCTGTCAAATTTGTTCTGCTACAGGAAATAGGTCAAGGATTCTATTTCAAGTATTTCCTGGTATCAAAGAAATCTGGGAGATGCCATCTCATCCTAGATATTAAAGGTCTTGAACAAATTTCTTTTAAAAGACACACTTGGAATTCCTTGGACACTTATTCCCTTTCTAAACAAATTAGACTGGCTATTCATTCAGGATCTCAAGGCTGAATGCATCACAGGAGGTATCTTGAGCTTGTATTATGCAAAACTGGAGATGGGTTTTCCTGTTGCCTTTGGTGTTTGTCTTGAGTGCTTTCACAAAGCATCTATAAGTTGCAGCATTTCCTTGCAAACTGGGAATTCACCTGTTTTCCTCTTTTGAATAATTGGTGAGCAAACAAATCTACTTCTACGACTCTCTTGTACTGGAGGTACAAAGGTTTATCGTAAATTAAGAACATAAAATATGCCATACTGAACCGGGCCATACTAAGCCATAAATGTGCCCTGTGCGACTTTCACATCTGGCATGCCCTGTCATTTGCCCCATGCCTGGCATCTCCCCATCTTGCCTCCATATCCCACCGGCTCTCCCTCATGCTGCCTGCCCTTGCCCAGCTGCTGCCGCTTTTCGTGTTGCCTTGGTGTTGATGGCTGCAGCAGAGCAGGAATCCAATTTTAAAAAGCAAAAAAAAGCGGGTCTTTCTGACTCCACGCATGCAGCTCTGATCCCTCCCTCCTCTGACATATGGCTGCATCAGAGAAGGGAGGGACCAGACCAGCCATTCAAATGCTGGTCCTCTTTATTAATGGTTTATGGACTTTTTCTCCAGAAACTTGTGCAAACCTCTTCTAAATCCAGCTACACTAAAAGCTTTTACTACATCCTCTGGTAATGAATTCCAGAGTTTGATTACACGTTGAGTGAAAAAATATTTTCTCCAATTAGTCTTAAATGTGCTACATTGTAGCTTCATTGCGGGTCCCCTAGTCTTTCTACTTTTTGAAGGGGTAACCAACTGATCTACATTTACCTGTTCCACTCCATTATTTTATAGACTTCTATCTTCTCCAGGACCAAGCAGGAAGTCAGTCCTCACTTATGGGTGACATCGGCGCCGATGGAGCCTCCGTGCGGAAGCATTTCCCCAGCTTTCTATGAAAGCCTTTAGGAATACTGCACGCATGCGCGGTCCCCTTCCCACCTAAAGGTGCCATCTTGCTCAGTCTCTCTTTTTCCGAGGAGCCCTTCGGACGTTTGTCCTAGTCACCCGGGAAAAGTTGACGTTTTTTCGAAGATTTCTTCGCCTTTTTCTCAGAGTTCGACGCCAGTTCCCCTTCCCGCCAGGTTCGGTACAGCGGTATCGAGCCTGTTCTCTATTTTTCAGTTTTTGCCCTTCGTGGCTGGCATTCGCGTCTTCTTTTCTGTTTTCCCTGGAAGGCCGGTCTTTTGACCTCGCGGGGGCCCTTTTTTCCCCGATGGCTTCCAGTGGTTTCAAGAAGTGTGATCGGTGCAAGAAACTAATGTCTCTAACCGACACACACGACTGCTGCCTTCGATGCCTCGGCCCAGATCATGATCCCATGATCTGTGGCCCGTGTGGCAAAATGTCCACCAAGGCACTTCGAAGCCGTCAGCACCAGAAAGAGAGGATTTTTTTGGATTCTGCCTCCGGCCGGGCCCGGACCTCGTCTGAGGCCTCAACGTCTCGGGAGTCTGATCCCGAGCATTGCCGGGGTTCCTTGGACAGGGGGTCCCCCGACCGGGAATGCAAGAAGAAGAAACGGCTCATGAGGGCGGCGTCGGAAGAGATCCCTGGTTCCTCGAGGGCCAGGTCTCAGACCCCCGACCGCCGTCCCGGGCCTTTGGAGCAGGAGAAGCCCTCCAAAGTACCTCGTGTAGAGCCAGAGACTGTCGGACACGTAAGTCCTGTAGTCCTCGTGGACTCTCCTCCAAGGGAGCCGACGTCGGGCCCGGTGCCGCCGGAGCCCGAGTCGGTGGCTGCTGAGTCTCCTGAGCTTGGACTCAGGCTTGACAGCCTTGGAGTATAGATTGTCTGCCTTCATGGAGCAGCAGTGGGTACTGATGGCCAGCCTTGCTGGTGCATCGGCCCCAACCACCGGGACATGGACGTCGAAGTCGACCCCAGAGACCGAGCCAATACTCGAGACCATGAAGGCTCGAAGTCGTCCTCGGTCAAGGTCTCCCTCGACCTCCCGCTCGGAACCGAGGCCGTCGACGCCGGTGCCTTCGGCGTCGGCGCAGGTGTCAGCTCGACCCGCGCGGTCGGAGCCCCTCGACTCCTCTTCGGATGAGTCAGCCTGGGAGACGGAGGATGAGGAGTCCCCCGATACCTTCCGGACTCGGTGCGTCCCGTCGGACTCACCGCAGTCCGAGCCCCGGAGTAGGTCCCCTCCGGAGGATACCCAGTTCTCAGAGTTCGCGTGGGACATGGCCAAGGCCTTGGCGATTCCCGCGGACCCCGAGGAGGAGCCTCGAGCCGAGGAGCTCGAGGCCCTCCAGTATGACTCCTCCGAAGGAGGCCTTTACTGTGCCGGTTCCTCCGATGCTGGAACAGCTCCTCTTCCGAATGTGGGAGGCACCGGCTTCGGTGCCGATCTTGAGCAAGCGAGTCGATTCCATTTATCGACTCCGTAAGAGCCCTGGCTTCCAAAAGGCGCAGCTGCCGGACCATTCCATGGTGGTGGAATCGGCCATGCATCGTCTGAAGAGCCAGAAGATGCACTCCGCGGTGCCCCCTGGCAGGGAGGCACGGAACCTGGATGCTTTCGGCAGAAAGTGCTTCCAGGGCTCGATGCTTGCCGTGTCCAGTCATACCAGCTGTACATGGGCATGTTCCTACGAGACCTGGCAAAGGAGCTTGCCGGGTTCTCTGCTGGCCTCTCTGGGGAACCTTTGCAGAGGTTCCAGTCTTTGTCTTCAGGAATCCGGGACTGTTCCAAATTCATGTCCCGAGCGGCCTACGATGGCCCGACGCCAGGCATGGCTGCAGTCATTGGACCTCAAGCCTTGGGTACAGGACAAGTTGGTCGATGTCCCTTGCCGAGGTGAGAAACCTTTTGGCAAACCCATGACCGAGAAGGCGCCTGAGCTCGAAACCGAGCATCTGACCAGGACAAGGCTGTCCAGAAAGACTTCTGCCCCTTCTCACAAAAAGAAGGGTTCGGGTAAAAAGTCCTTCTACCCGAGAAAGGTGTTTGCCTACAAACCTTTCCCTCAATACCAGGCCTCCACAGCTCCCCCTCAGGGGCAGCAGGCCAAGGGGCAGGGACATGGGCCCCGTAGGCAGAAGGCCCCCAAGCCTCCGGCTCCTGCTCCTACCCAGCAGGGAGGGGGTTTTTGACTCCCAAGGCATAGCCTCTCCGCCACTGCTGCCCCATCCCTGCACAAGAGGTCGCTTAGCCCTGTTTGCCCACTGGTGGCCACCCATTACAGGGGATGCTTGGGTGTTAAGCATCATTCACCAGGGCTATATGCTTCATTTCCAATAGCTACCTCCTGTCTACTTTCCAGGAGAACCTCTGAGGCCTCTCCTGCACACCAACCACCTCCTCCAAGAACTTCAGGGTCTGCTTCTGGACAAAGCGGTGGAGCCGGAACCTCCTCGCCTACAAGGGCACGGGTTCTACTCCAGGTATTTTCTGGTGCCAAAGAGAACAGGAGGCCTAAGGCCTATTCTAGACCTCAGGAACCTCAACAAGTTCTTGGAGAAAGAGAAGTTCAAGATGCTTACTCTTGGAACACTTCTGCCCTACCTCCAGCAGGGAGATTGGCTATGCTCCTTAGATCTAAAGGATGCATACACTCACATCCTCATTCATCCAGACCACAGAAAGTACCTCAGGTTCGTGGTGGGAGGAAGCCATTACCAGTACAGGGTGCTGCCTTTTGGCCTAACCTCCGCCCCACGGGTCTTTACAAAGTGCCTAGCTGTGGTGGCGGCCTATTTGAGGACTCAAGGGATTTTTGTCTTCCCCTATCTTGACCACTGGCTCATCCGGGGTCAGACCTACCAGGAGGCCAGGCAGGCCACCTTCAGGACTGTCACACTCCTTCAAGACCTAGGCTTTGTCATAAACTTTGCAAAGTCCACTTTGCTCCCCTCCCAGAATCTCGAGTTCATAGGAGCATGGCTGGACTCTCTGCAAGCAAGGGCTTACTTGCCAGAGGACAGAGCTCAAAGGCTCATGGAGTTGGCATCCCGGTTTCTCAGTCTGCCGAGGGTTCCTGCCAGGCTCTGTCTGCAGCCCCTGGGACACATGGCATCGACTGTGCATGTGACCCCCAATGCCCGCCTCCACATGAGGCCTGCACAGTGGTGCCTCAGAACTCAGTGGAAGCAGGCCACAGGGAGCCTAGCAGACAAAGTAAGGGTATCCAAACCTTTCCTGGATTCTCTTCAGTGGTGGCTACACCCCCCCCCCCCCCACTTGCTGCAGGGGGTGCCTTTTCAGGTGGCTGCCCCCACAGTCGTGTTGACAACCGATGCCTCCTTGCAGGGCTGGGGTGCACACTGTCAAGGGAGCTGCACCCAAGGCCTCTGGTCCCCATGGGAAGCCATACAACAGATCATCCTACTGGAGCTGCGGGCTATTCGCTTAGCCCTCAAGGTTTTTTCTCAGTCCTTGGCCCACCAGTCTGTTCTAGTTCAGACGGACAACCAAGTAGCCATGTTCTATGTGAACAAACAGGGCGGCACTGGGTCCAGGCCTCTATGCCTGGAAGCACAGGCCCTTTGCTCTTTTGCCCTCAGGCACCAGATGTTGCTGAGGGCTGTTTATCTTCCTGGTCAGGAGAACTTTCTGGCAGACTGCTTAAGCAGAATTCTGCAGCCCCACGAGTGGAAGCTGCACCCTTTGGTGGTTCAACAGATTTTCCTAAAATGGGGACTTCCATCCATGGATCTCTTTGCCAGTCCCCTGAATCACCAACTGCCCAGGTTTTGTTCCAGGCAACCGCATCCTCTAAGGGTGGCGGCGGATGCCTTCCTGATTTCTTGGTCCCAGGGCCTGCTCTATGCGTTTCCTCCCACGCCTCTGGTGGCCCGAACCTTGTTCAAGATTCTCAGGGACAAGGCCTCAGTACTTCTGGTTGCTCCCAGGTGGCCGAGGCAGCCCTGGTTCCCCCTGCTACTTCAACTGGCAGTGGAGACACCCATGCCTCTGGGATTCCAACCCGACCTTCTATCTCAGGATCAGAGTTCCCTTCTGCATCCCAATCTCAAATCTCTCCATCTCATGGCATGGAGGCTGCAAGGGTAGTCTTGGCTCCCTGGGGCCTACCTCAGGAAGTGAAAGAGGTGGTCTTGGCCTCTAGAAAGCAATCCACCAGGAAAACATATGCCCTAAAGTGGAGAAGGTTCTCCTTGTGGTGTCGGCAACGCAAGGGAGATCCTTTCACCTGCACTATACCAGTAGTGCTCCAGTACCTGCTGCACTTGTCCAATCAGGGCCTTAAGTCCAATTCTGTTCTGGTCCACCTCTCTGCTCTGGCAGCTCACCACTCTCTGCTGGAGGGACACTCTTTGTCAATTCACTCCTTGGTGTCCAGATTTCTCAGAGGCTTACTATTGCTCAAGCCTCCTCTCCGTCCACTGGCCCCTGAGTGGGAGTTGAATGTGGTCTTGCAGCAACTGACTCGCCCACCTTTTGAGCCAATGGCTACATGTCCTCTACGCCTCCTATCCTGGAAAACACTATTTCTAGTGGCTTTGACCTCGGCCAGGTGAGTGAGTGAACGTCAAGCCCTGGTCTGTGACAGGCCATACACTCGCTTCTATAGGAACAGGGTAGTCCTTAGGACTCATCCTAAGTTCCTCCCCAAGGTTGTCTCCTCTTTCCATCTCAACCAAGAGGTGGTTCTTCCAGCATTCTTCCCTAGGCCCCATGCCAGCCGGACTGAGACAGTCCTGCATACCCTGGACTGTAGGAGGTCCTTATCCTTCTACCTTGAGCGTACGCAAGGGCATAGGAGGGCTACTCAGCTCTTCGTATCTCTTGACCCCAATAACTTGGGGGTACCTGTGTCCAAGCATACCTTGTCCATCTGGGTGGCTGACTGTATCACCTGGGCTTACAGGGCAGCTGACCTTCCTTTGCAGGGTCGGGTCACAGCCCACTGTGTCAGGGCAATGGCTGCCTCAGTAGCTCATCTCCACTCTGTACCGTTGGCAGACATCTGCAGGGCTGCAACTTGGTCCTCAAGCCAGACTTTTGCGGCCCATTACTGCCTGTAGAGGGAGTCCCGCAGGGACAGTGCTTTCGGTCAGGCAGTGCTCCGGAATCTCTTTGAGGTTTAGGCAACTCCTACCCCTCCAGCCCTCTGGTTGGGCCACCGGTGGAGGTATGTTTTCAGTGAAATCCTTTCTCTGATGCTGAGGCTAGAGGGAGCTCATTTTTCAGCTCTGGGTCCCCGGTAGCCTGAAGCTGGGGAGTCCCATAAGTGAGGACTGACTTCCTGCTTGGTCCTGGAGAAAGAGTAGTTACTCACCTGTAACAGGTGATCTCCAGGAACAAGCAGGAATGAGTCTTCACATATGGGTATCGTCGGTACCGACGGAGCCTGCGCGGGAACGCTCCCCAGCGTCCTTAAAGAAAGCTTTTGGGAGCATCCCACAGTGCCTGCGCGCTGCCTTCCCGCCTTTCCTAACTGCCTCTCTCCAGTTCTTCTTTTCCGCGGAGCCAGCAGGTCGTGTTTCCTGTCACCGCTGAAGAATTTCTTATTTTCTTTATTTTTCTTTAGTCGCGTGTCTGCCTTCTCGATTCCGCACCGTTTTTTCTTTCTTTTAAAAAAAAAAAAAAAAAAACTTCTACTTTTTCAGTGCATTTTTCTTCTGGGGCCTTAGGCCTACAGAGATTTTTCCCTCATGGAAAAACCCGCCTCTGGGTTTAAAAAATGCACAAAGTGCAGTAGCACTATTTCTGTCACCGACACCCATGACTGGTGTCTAAAATGTTTAGGTCCTGACCACTCCATTGCGGATTGTGAGTCCTGTTCTACGATGTCCAAAAGAGGGTTACAGAATCGGGCAGCTAAGCTCAGTACCCTGTTTCCCTCCGATGCAGCTTCTGTAGCATCGACGTCTTCCAGGGCTGCTTCTTCATCCCATGGATCTCAGGTAACCAAACTTAAATCTGGCCGGTCCTCAAAGAGTTCATCTCCCTCTAAGTATTGAGATGCCCCCGGGCTTACTCTTGAGGATACCACACCGGCAAAGTTACCCTGGCGGGAGGCTCCAGTTTCCAAAGCACTACCTATGGGGTCACAGGTTGACATAGATGGCACGGCCTCGACCGATCACCTGTTACAATGTTCTGGGGTACCGGTAGTTTCTACCGGTACCGATATCCAGACATTGGTGGCGTCGATGGATCCGAATATTCTGACCATGCAGCGTGCCATCACGGCATTTATTCAAGCTGCAACGCCTACGGTACCGCAACAAACCCCGTTGTCGGTACCCGTACTGATTCCGGTACAGGATCCGATTCCGGTTTCGATACCAGTACCGCTTGCATCGACATCCGCATTGACGGCAGCGGTACGCTATCCAGTGATGCCTATCAGTACCGGCCCGGTACCGATTACTCCCGATGTCGATACCTCCTGGTACGCGTATCGGGCTCTACGAGAGCATCCAGACAGTCGATACTTCGATTCTTCTGAAGACTCTGACTCTTCAGAGGCCTCAATTGAAGCATCGGGGATCCTTCCTCAGGAACCCTCTTCTCCAAAAAGGAGAATGTCTCCTCCTGAAGACTTGTCTTTTCAGGACTTTATTAGGGAGGTGGCCAAAGGCCTGTCCATCTCAGTGGCCTCTGAAACTGAACCTAGAGCCAAAAAATTAGATATCCTACAATATCCTAAGGCTCCTAAAGAGGCAGCCACCTTACCAATACATGAGATTCTTTATGAACACATGTTGGGCATATGGGAGACTCCTTTTTCCACCTCCCCTCATTCCAGAAGGTTGGACACCATGCATCGTGTTCCTCCTTGTCCTGGGTTTCATAAGACTCAGCTTCCTCACCACTCCATTGTGGTAGAGTCTGCCATGAAAAAGCTCAAGAGTACTAAAAGGCACTCCTGCTCCTCCAGGAAGAGAATGCAGAACCCTAGATGCCTTTGGCAGGAAAATCTTCCAGGCCAGTATGCTTGTAGCCAGAATCAACTCCTATAGTCTCTATATGGGGATGTTTCTAAAAGAAGTTACAGATCATCTGCAAACCTTATCTCCTTTTATGTCAGAAGATAAGAGAGAAGAATATATCACCTGGCTTAAACATGCACAGGATGTATCCAAGTTTTCCAACCGTACAGCCTTTGACTCTTTTGAGGGCTCAGTAGAGCCTCGGCTATTGCCATAGGTGCACGCAGAGTTGCTTGGTTGCAAGCCTCTGATTTGGAATCCTGGGTACAGGATGGTCTAGGTAACCTTCCCTGTACAGGCGAAAACCTGTTTGGCAAAGATTGGCAAGCAAAGGCCAACCAGATGGATGCTGAAAATTCTGCTTTAGATAGACTTTCCAAGTCTACTACTGCTCCTTTCAAAAAGAGGTTGTTCAAAAAGGGATCTTTCCCAAAGAAAAGAAAATTTTCTTCTTATGGTCAGGCCTCTTCTCAAGGTTGTTTTGCTACAAAGAGGCAACAACCAAAACAGGCCAAAACCCAGGATGCGAGGACTGCTATGGCCCAACAGCCTCAGCCTCCTCAGGGCCTTTGACTTTCCACTAGAGATCTTAGCCTTTCTGGCTCTAGAACATCCAGAGCCCCTCACCATCCCAGGAAGGTTAGCTCACTTTGCTCCCAGATGGGAACAAATTACAGCAGAGCAGTGGACCCTCTCCATCATAAGGGAAGGGTACAAACTTCATTTCTTAAACCTTCCTCCTCAAACCATGGTGAAACAGTTCAATTCTCCAACATCTCTCCTCAACCTTCTAGGTCAGGAGATTGCTACCCTTCTTGCCCAAGGGGCAATAGAAGAAGTACCCCTTCTTCAACAGGGTTCAGGGTTCTACTCCCCCTATTTTCTCATCCCAAAGAAAACAGGGGGCTACAGACCCATATTAGATCTCAGAGAATTGAACAAGTTTCTATGCAAGGAGAAATTCAAGATGACTTCTCTCGGAATTCTCCTTCCATACCTCCAGAGTCAGGACTGGCTTTGTTCTCTAGATCTCAAGGATGCGTACACCCATGTTCTCATCCATCCAACACACAGAAGATTCCTTTGCTTCCTGTACCAAGGAAAGCACTACCAATACAAAGTGCTTCCTTTCGGTCTGGCCTCTACTCCAAGAGTGTTCACAAAATGCATGGCAGTAGTAGCTGCATTCCTACGCACTCTAGGGATATTCGTATTCCCATATCTGGACGACTGGCTCATCCGAGCTCAATCCCAATCAGAGGCCCAGACTTCCCTAGCCTGCACAATGCGTGTTCTTCAGTATCTGGGACTGGTAATCAACATTCCAAAATCCCATCTTACCCCTACTCAGTCTCTAGAGTTCATAGGGGCCTTACTGGATACCACAACTGCAAGGGCCTATCTTCCCCAGGCCCGTTGCCTACGCTTGGTGCAGTTAGCCTCCCAGATTCAGTTAAAATCCCATTTAACTGCTCGAGAGATGTTGCAACTTTTAGGCCACATGGCATCCACGGTGCATGTGGTTCCCTATGCTCGCCTTCACATGAGAGCAGCTCAGTGTGGACCCTATCCACCCAATGGACCCAGGCATCAGGTTGCCTGTCAGACAAAATAGCAACCTCCAGTCGCCTATTTTCGTCCCTCCACTGGTGGAAGTCCACTCAGAATCTGTTGCTGGGGTCCTCCTTTCAACAGGTGTTACCCCAAGCAACCCTTACAACAGATGCCTCTCCAAAGGGTTGGGGGGCTCATCTACAAGATCTCTCGACCCAGGGCATCTGGTCTCCACAGGAGACATATCTTCATATGAACCTCTTAGAGCTCAGAGCAATTTTTCTGGCTCTCAGAGTCTTCCACACCCTGCTCAGCTACAAGACAGTCCTCATCCACACGGACAACCAGGTAGCTATGTTCTACGTGAACAAGTAGGGGGGAACTGGCTCTCTGTCGCTTTGCAACGAAGCTCTGAGATTGTGGACCTTCGCCAGAGAGCATTAAATCCATCTCATGGCAGTATATCTTCCAGGAGTTCAAAACTCTTGGGCAGACAGACTCAGTCGAGTTCTGCTCCCGCACGAATGGTCCCTCCATGGGGACCAGATAGCCATAATTTTTCGGATTTGGGGTACCCCAGACATAGACCTGTTTGCAAGTCCGTGGAATGCCAAACTTCCCCGGTTCTGTTCCAGGATTCCATGTCAGGGAGTTCAGGCCAGGGATGCCTTCCTCCTTCATTGGGGGCAAGACTTCCTTTATGCCTTTTCACCTATTCCCCTAATCCCCAAGACTCTGTTCAAGCTTCAGAGAGACAAAGGGACTATAATCCTCATAGCACCACTTTGGCCATGCCAAGTGTGGTACCCTCTACTTCTGCATCTCTCTCAAGCTCCCTCCCTAGACCTGGGGTCTGCTCCAGATCTCCTCTCCCAGGAGGAGGGAACCTTGTGGCACCCAAATCCTCAGTCTCTTCATCTCAGGGCCTGGTTGCTGAAGGCCTAGACCTTCAAGATTTACAACTTTCTCAGCAAGTGAAGGATATCCTTCATGCTTCCAGAAAGCCTTCCACCAGACGTTCATATGCTTTTAAATGGAAAAGGTTTTCCATTTGGTGTGCAGAGAAGGGTCTCAACCCTCTTGCAATACCTTTGCATTCTTTACTGGACTATTTGCTGCATTTATCCCATGCAGGCCTTAAGACAAATTCAATCAGAGTCCATTTGAGTGCTATTGCAGCATCCCTTAAGCCTCTCAATGGACAACCTATTTCCTCTCATCCTCTTATAGCAAGATTCATGAGAGGCCTTCTTTTGACTAAACCTCCCATTAGACCACCTCCAGTGGCCTGGGACTTGAATCTGGTTCTTGGCCAGCTTATGAAGCCACCCTTTGAACCCTTAGCCACTACCTCCTTAAAATTCCTTTCTTGGAAGGTAATTTTTCTCATTGCAGTCACTTCAGCTCGCCGTATCAGTGAGCTGCAAGCTTTAATGGTTAATCCTCCTTATACAAGGTTCCATCATGACAAGGTAGTCCTCAGAACTAATCCACACTTTATGCCTAAACTGGTCTCACCTTTTCATCAGAACCAGGAGGTCTTTTTACCTGTCTCTTACCCAGGACCTCATGCATCAAGTGCAGAGAGGAATCTTCATACCCTGGATTGTAAAAGAGCACTTGCTTTCTACTTGCACAGGACACAGCAACATAGAAAGTCCTCTCAACTTTTTGTTGCTTTTGATCCTTCTCATTTAGGACTTCCATTCTCTAAGAGAACTCTGTCCAATTGGATTGCTCAGTGTATTTCCTTCGCCTACCAAAGTAAGAACCTTTCTCTGGAGGGCCATGTCACGGCTCACAATGTGAGGGCCATGGCAACCTCTATGGCTCATCTAAACTCTGTGTCCATCGACCAAATCTGTCGAGCGGCCACTTGGGCATCGGTTCATACCTTCACAGCCCATTACTGCTTGGACAAGGACTCCCGCCGGGATGCCTTGTTTGGTCAGGCTGTTCTCAACACCTGTTCCATACCTAATCAACTCCTACCCTCCATCCCTGAACTGGATGCCTGAGATTCATGGGTAGAGGTAGAGCCCTTCCCAGGGACTCGCAATCTGGGTGATCTCCCAGGCATCTCTAGCTGGGGAGTTCCCATATGTGAAGACTCATTCCTGCTTGTTCCTGGAGATAGCACAGTTACTTACCTATAACAGGTGATCTCTGGGAACAGCAGGAATAAGTCTTCACAACCCACCCACCTCCCCTAGGATTTGTATCTCTCTATCTTTCCTTTCCTCTCTCTCTCTTTGTCTCAGCTTTAAAACTCGAACTGGAGAGAGGCAGTTAGGAAAGGCGGGAAGGCAGCGCGCAGGCGCTGTGGGATGCTCCCAAAAGCTTTCTTTAAGGACGCTGGGGAGCGTTCCCACGCAGGCTCCGTCGGTACCGACGATACCCATATGTGAAGACTTATTCCTGCTGTTCCCAGAGATCACCTGTTACAGGTAAGTAACTGCTTTCTCCAGGAGCAGCAGGAATCAGTCCTCACAACCATCCCTCCTCCCCTGGGAGTTGCAGTTGTACATAGTTTATTTTTACGTTTTTGTGTGCTGTCTTTAGCTATGTCATTTGACTGAGCAAGATGGCACCTTTAGGCGGGAAGGGGACCGCGCATGCGTGTAGTATTCCCAAAGGCTTTCATAGAAAGCTGGGGAAATGCTTCCGCACGGGGGCTTCATCGGTGCCGATGTCACCCATAAGTGAGGACTGATTCCTGCTGCTCCTGGAGAACACCTGTTACAGGTGAGTAACTACTCTATATCTCCCCTATTCCAAGTTGAAGAGCCCTGACCTTTTAAGTCTTTCCTCATAGGAATATCCTTCCATCCCCTTTACCATTTTTGTCACTCTTCTCTGTACCTCTTCTCATTTTGCTATATCCTTTTTAAGATATAGTGACCAGAATTGCACAGAATATTCAAGGTGTGGTCGCACCATGGAACGATACAGAGGCATTATGATATCCTTTGTTTTATTCTCTCTTTCTTTATGATTCCTAGCATTCTATTTGCTTTCTTGGCCGCCACTGTACACTGGGCAGAGGGTTTCAATATATTATCCACGATTTTTATTTTATTTATTTCTGTAATATACCGCGCTCTTCGACATCAGTGCGGTTTACATGGAACATCGAGGTATTTTAGAGTGGGGGATGATGATACCTAAATCCTTTTCCTGGGTTGTGGTTCCTAATGTGGAACCTTGCATCATGTAACTATAGTTTGGGTTGTTCTTCCCTAAGTGCATAACTTTGTACTTGTCCACATTTAATATCTTTGAGCCTGGTGGGAGAGATTCTTCGGAAAAATGGGTTTCAGGGATTCCTTTATGCTGATGATATACAGCTGGTGGTGGTGTTTTGATGAGGTGGAGTCAGTGGTGTTGCAGTAGGTGAACAGTAGTTTGGAAGAGGTTGTGGTTTGGTTGTGCGCCAGTTGCTTGACTTTGAATGTGGGTAAATCTTAAGGGCAATTGTATGGGGTTTTGTTGGAGGCTACTCTGCGGGATGGTCTCTCGACAGGGGGGAGGGAGTCCACCTCGATTGGAGGCAGGAGATTTGGGATTTGTGGGTGACACTGTTTGCGGATTTGTCCCTGCAGGTGTTGCTGGTGGTGCACATGGCTTATGGTAAATTGAGGGTGGTATGGCAACTGTGTACTTTTTTGGACATGGAGGCCGTGCGCCTCATTTTCCAAGCACTTGTTTTGTCGGTGCTGCATTATTGCAATATTTTGTATATAGGACTGGTGATACAGAATTCTGCTGCCCGTTTGTTGTTGGGGTTGGACAAACAGGATTCTGCATCAGGGATGCTTTGGCATTTGCGTTGGCTGCCAATTTAGTAGCGGTGCATTTTTAAGTTGCTTGTATTGGCTTTTAAAGTGGTTAGGGGCTTGGGGCTTAGTTATCTGCGGTTACTTGGTATCAACGGGGGATACTATGGTCCAGTCAGGCGCAGTTGTTTGTAGTACCTGACTTTGGCCAGGTGCGGTTGCAGTGATGTGCATGCATGTTTTCATGATAGCGGCGTCTACCTGGTGGAACACGTTACCGGAAGCATTGCGGAGGGAGTCTGACTTGACTGCATTCCGGAAGGCATTGAAGACTTTTTCCTCAAGTTTAGGCAGGCAGTGTTTGGCTCGGCAGGTATTTATTTAATTTAGGGATGTGGATGAGGGAAGGTTGGGTTTGTATTTTTGTACTACTTTTAATTATTGTACACTGCCTTGAATGCGTGTGCGTATGGCGGTATAAAAATGTTTTAAAATAAATGTCATCTGCCATTTGGATGCCCATTCTCCCAATTTATCAAGGTCCTCATGCAATTTTTTACAATTGTCTTGTGTTTTAACAACTTTGAATAATTTGGTATCATCTGCAGATTTGATCACCTCACTCATTATTCCCATTTCCAGATCATTTCTAAATATGTTAAAAAGCAGTGAGCCCAGGACAGATCCCTGGGGTACTCCACTATTGTGGTCGCCATATATTAAAAAGAATATAGAAGAATTAGAAAAGGTACAGAGAAGAGTCACCAAAATGGTAAAGGGGATGGAAGGATACCCCTATAAGGAAAGGCTTAAAAGGTTAGGGCTCTTCAACTTGTAAAAGAGAAGGCTGATGGAGTAGTACAGGTAAATGTAGATCGGTTGTTTACTCCATCAAAAAGTAGAAAGACTAGGAGACAGACAATGAAGCTACAATGTAACCCATTTAAGAGTAATAAGAGAGAATATTTTTTCACTCGATGCGTAAGCAAACTCTGGAATTCGTTACCGGAGAATGTAGTAAAGCATAGTTACTCACCTGTAACAGGTGATCTCCGGGAACAGCAGGAATTTAGTCTTCACATATGTGTATCTTCGGTACCGATGGAGCCTGCGCAGGAACGCTCCCCAGCGTCCAATAGGAACGCTTTTGGGAGCATCCCTCAGCACATGCGCACTGCTTTCCCGCCTTTCCAACTGTCGTTTTCAGTTAAGTTTGTAGCTGAGTGAAAGGATAGAGGGAGAGAGGAAAGAGACAGAGACAACTCCTAGGGGAGGTGGGTGGGTTGTGAAGACTAAATTCCTGCTGTTCCCGGAGATCACCTGTTACAGGTGAGTAACTACGCTATCTCCAGGAACAAGCAGGAATGTAGTCTTCACATATGGGGACTCCCTAGCTGAAGATGCCACGGAGATAGCCCCAGGAAGGTGCCACCCTAGAAAGGTAGGCATCCTTCCTCCCATGGATCTCTGGCATTCCACCAGGGTTGGTGGGTAGGAGTTGAATTAGGTCTGAAAGAGATTTTGAAGAACAGCTTGGCCAAAGAAGGCATCCCGACGGGAGGCTTTATCCAGGCACTAGTGGGCTGTGAAGGTGTGTACCGAAGCCCAGGTGGCTGCTCAACAAATGTCATCGATAGACACAGAATGGAGATTAGCCATGGAAGTTGCCATGGCTCTTACGTTATGAGCTGTGACATGGCCTTGAAGAGGAAGACCCTTACTCTCGTAAGCAAAGGATATGCATTGGGCAATCCATTTAGATAAAGTTCTTTTGGAGACTGGAAGTCCCAAATGACTAGTGTCAAAAGCTATAAAAAGTTGTGAGGACTTTCTGTGTTGCTGTGTTCTCTGTAGGTAAAAGGCCAAGGCTTTTTTACAATCCAAAGTATGAAGGTTTCTTTCTGCATTAGAGGCGTGAGGTCTCGGAAAAAATACAGGAAGATAAATTGATTGATTTAAATGAAAAGGCGAAAGTACCTTTGGCATAAAGTGTGGATGAGTTCTAAGAACAACCTTATCATGATGAAACCTAGTATAAGGAGGATCAGCCACTAAAGCTTGCAGTTCACTAATGTTACGTACAGAGGTGATTGCAATTAGGAAGATGAGAGGAAATTCGTTGTCCATTCAGAAGCTTATAAGAAGCTGCAATTGCACTAAGATGGACTCTTACCGAATTGGTCTTTAGACCAGAATTCGATAAGTGAAGGAGATACTCGAGTATCGATTCTAAAGGTATGACAAGGGGGTTTAATCCCTTCTTGGAGCACCATTTAGTAAAACGTTTCCATTTGAAGGCATAAGATCTTCTTGTGGAAAGTTTTCTAGAAGCCTGAAGGATATCCTTTACCTGTTGGGACAGGTTAAAATTCTGGAGGTCTAAGCCTTCAGCAACCAGGCCGTGAGATACAGGGACTGGGGATTCTGGTGCCATAGCATCCCATCCTCTTGGGAAAGGAGATCTGGAGCATGCCCTAACTCCAGAGGTGCAGCTTGAGAGAGATGTAGAAGCAGGGGATACAACGCTTGGCGTGGCCATCGTGGCGCTATGAGAATCATGCGACCCCTGTCTCTCTGAAGCTTGAAGAGTGTTTTGGGGATGAGGGGAATGGGTGGGAAGGCATAAAGGAAGTCCTGACTCCAGTGAAGGAGGAAGGCATCCCTTGCCTGACAATTGTGAGCCGGAATCCTGCAACAGAACCGGGGAAGTTTGGCATTCAGTGGACTTGCAAAGAGGTCAGTGTCTGGAGTGCCCCAGAGATGAAATATCTTTGCCACCTGATCTAGGTGGAGTGACCACTCGTGAGGCAGCAGTACTCAACTGAGTTTGTCTGCCCAAAGGTTTTGAATGCCTGGAAGATATACCACTAGAAGGTGAATTTGATACTCTCTGGCGAGGGCCCATAGTCGTAAAGCTTCGTTGCATAATGAGAGCCTGTTCCGCCCTGTTTGTTCACATAGAACATGGCTACTTGCTTGTCCGTCTGGACTAGGACTGTCTTGTAGCTGAGCTGAACGTGGAATACACGAAGAGCTAAATAGATTGCTCTTAATTCTAGGAGGTTTATGTGTAGACCAGCCTCCTGTGGAGTCCAGGTGCCCTGGGTAGAGAGATGATTCAGGTGTGCTCCCCAACCCACCTGTGATGCATCTGTTGTTAGGGTGGCTTGAAAGAGGGGTTGATGAAAAGGAGACCCCACTGTCAGATTTTCTAGTGATTGCCACCATTGGAGGGACAAAATTAGTCGTTGAGAGTTTATTATTTTGTCTGATAAATATCCTGTGGCCTGTGTCCACTGTGTGGATAGGGTCCACTGAGCTGCTCGCATGTGGAGGCGAGCATATGGGACTACATGAACTGTGGATGCCATATGTCCCAGCAACTGTAGTAGCTCTCGAGCAGTTAGGGAGGATTTCCCTGCTGCTTGAGAAGCTAGTTGAATTATGCGAAGACACCAGGCCTGTGGAAGGAAAGCCTTTTCCTGTCTGGTATCTAGACAGGCCCCTATGAATTCCAGGCATTGGGAAGGAACAAGTTGGGATTTGGGGAAGTTTATTACCAACCCCAAGTACTGGAGGATTCACATTGTGCGAGACAGTGCAGTACTTGCCTCTGCAACTGTAGGGGCTCGAATGAGCCAGTCGCCTAAGTAAGGAAAGACGAATATCCCCAGGGTTCGCAGAAATGCAGCTACTACTGCCATGCATTTCGTGAATACTCTTGGTGCTGAAGCCAGGCCAAAGGGAAAAACCCTGTACTGGAAATGTTGAATCGTAAGAATTTCCTGTGATCTGGATGGATGGATCAGAATGTGAGTGTATGCATCCTTTAAGACTAGAGAGCAAAGCCATTCCTGGCTTTGAAGGTATGGCAGAAGAGTTCCTAGAGAAATCATTTTGAACTTCTCTCGGAACAGGTATTTGTTCAATTCTCTGAGGTCTAGAATAGGTCTGTGTCCTCATGTTTTCTTCGGAATAAAAAAATGGGAGTAGAACCCTACACCCCGTTGAAGAATGGGTACCTGTTCTATTGCCCCTTGGGCAAGAAGTGTTGAGACCTCGTGATCTAGCAGATTGTCTGCAGAGGTTTGAGAATTGAATTGCCTTCGAATTTTAGGAGGGGGCATGCTGTGAAAATGAAGCTTGTACGCCTCTCCTACAATGGACAGAGTCCAATCTTCTGCTGTTATTTGATGCCATCTGTTGGCAAAGTGGCATAACCTGCCTGGGATATTGTGGGTTGGGGTCCCCTCAGAGGCAAGAAGGCAAAGCTCTCTAGGAAGGAGTCAAAGCCCTTGAGGGGACTGAACCTGCGGAGCTGGTTGGGCTCTCGGGCCTTTTGGCTTCTTTTGCTGTCTAGTTTGTCCCTTTTGGGCAACCTGACCCTGAGTTTGATTCTGCAGGGTATAGGAAGGATAAAATTTTCTCTTTTTGCTGAAAGAGGGTTTTTTATAAGGCTTCTTTTTGGCTGGAGTGGCTGTAGATTTTGACAATCTATCTAGAGTGGTATTGTCAGCATCTAACTCGTTAGCCTTTTCCTGCCAGTTCTTGCCAAAGAGATTCTCTCCCGATGAGTCACGTGATGTGGTGAGCTTGGGAGGACGTGAGTTACTTGAGCTCCGGACCCCTCTCCCCTAAAAGTGGTTATAGTGCCGTGATCTAAACGAATCCTGGGTTGCTGTGGACCTAGTGCCTTTCTGGGGATCGAGAACTGCCCGGCGTTGCTCACACAGTGGGATGGCGATGGCGGCAAAGGCAGGGAGAAGAGAAAGGGAACGGGTGGCAGGCCCTTCCAAGATGGTGGACTCACCCCCGAAGCCTGGGGTCGCGGCTACCTCCACTATGGCGGAAGAAATCACAGCCGCTGTCACCAATGCAATGTCCCTGCAGTTTGAAGCGCTGCATGCGAAGATGGACACCCTTCAGAGCTCTCTGGGGCTCTTAGGTACCCGGGTGCAGGAGGCTGAAACGCGTCTCTCCCACACTGAAGAGGAAGTGGAGGGACTGCGGCGGGAGCTAGCCGCGCTGCAAGGGGAGTCCAAGGAGCATACCACAAAACTCGACGATCTTGAAAATAGATCGCGCCGCAACAATCTGCGCTTCTTGGGAATTACTGAAACTATCCCGGATAAAGAGCTGCGGCAGCATGTGGAAAACTTGGCTGCTTACCTGCTTGAGGAGGCTGAATCAACCGGGCCCATTATAGTGGAAAGGGCCCACAGATTGGGGCCGAAGCAGCAATCGGGAGATCGCAGACCTAGAGTGGTTCTGGCCAGATTCCTTTGCCACGTGCAGAAAGATGCGGTGTTGCGGGCGGCCAAGAAGAGAGGGATCGTGGAGTGGGAAACGGCGAAGATTCGCATTACCCAAGATTACTCGGCGGCATTAAGTGCTCGCCGCAAAGCCTATGCCCCGATTTGTCAGCGTTTGATTGCAGCCCAGATCCGTTTCAGTGTGCAGTATCCGGCCCGGCTCCACATCTCACACCAGAACACCCACCGAGTGTTTGAATCGGCGGCGGAGGCAGGTACCTATGTGGAGCAGTTGCTGGTGCAGACAGCGGTGAGCCCCGCCGGGAACTGAGGACTCGGCGCAGATTCCACGCGGTGTGCTGGTTGGCCTCCGGCAGCAGAGCGGGTGGGTGCTTTAATTCCCAACCTTCAGCCTGGCTCCTGGGGGACTATCGTTGAGCCCGAGCTGTTACGCCCAGGATACCTTCAGCTGAGCTGGACTTTGAGCTGCTTTGATAGCCTACTTGGGCCCCGCTGCGCAGGTTAGTCCTTCGAAGGGGGCCCGCTTCACGGCTTCAAGATGGTGGGTGCTTCCACTGCCGTTGGGCAGCTGCAACCGGACTGGAGAGGATAGTCCATCGGGTGCGGGGGCCGGCCTGCACCGGCCTGACTTATGGGGCTGGGTGCCAGGACTCTGTCCTTGCCTGCCTGCCTGCACTGGGGAGCATTCAGGGATTGCAGCTTTGCCTTGGATATACTTAGGCTGCCAAGAGGTACCCTGGAGAGCGGACTTGATACATTGTTAAGCTTTTGAAGCATACTGTATACTGTTTCTGTTAGGTATATACCTGGTTGCTATTTGTATATACTATGTTGCCTTTAGCTCTTTTAGCAATGTGCACTGTTGGGTGGGGGCAGGGTGGAGTGGAGGATACTCCGTTAGGGTTGGATGAGCCTGTTTTCTTTCTCTCTCCTGCCTCCTTTATATGCAGCTTTAATAAGCGCCTTCCGCTGGTATCCTAATTGGAGGTAAGAGTTGGCGTGGGGGGTGCGCCGGGTCCATGGGCTGGGAGGGGTTTCTTAAAGAGTGTGATGGGACCTGCGGATATGAAAGGGGGACTGCTGGAACCCCTGGGAGGTTGCCCACTAGGTAGCATTGGTTGGTAACCCCCCCCGGTAGCTAGGCCTACTTGCCAGGCGTGGCTATTTTAGGTCCACACACCATGAACAGGAAGCCTTAGGGAAGGGGGGGGGGTCCTACTCACATCCCAAGTGGCTCCAGATGGGAGTGGGGTGGCGGTTATGGGGGATGTTTGAGGTAGGGGGGGTAGAAGGTAGGGGGTGGGTATCTGGGTTATAGAGGAGGGGTAGCGGAGGGGGGGAAAAGGGGGGGTTGGCAGGAAGCGCACTGGCCCTATCGGCTCAAGTTATGCTTGGATGGTTGGAGCGTTCTCAGGAGTGGGGTGGGACTCCAGGCTGGGAGGGTCCCCCCCGTTACTAGGTGCAGAACTGTTGAACTGGACTTATTTAACCACTATCCGACCTGAAGATTGTTTCTTGGAATGTGTGCGGGGTGGGTAACCCGATCAAACGCTACAAAGTGCTGAGGGCTTTGGCCAGGTTGCATTGCGATATCGCCATGCTACAAGAAACTCACCAGACGGCGCCAGAACATGCGAAACTGCGAAGAGATTGGGTGGGGCAGAGCTGGGGGGCCCCGGCTTTGGGGAAAAAGGGCGGAGTGGTCATACTGATTAGCAAACGGCTCCGATTCGAGCTAGAAAAGGAGTACTCAGATCCGGAAGGTAGATATATCTTGCTCTATGGTAACCTTGAGGGCAGACCTGTTATACTAGGTAACCTGTATAGTCCTAATGTCTTAGATAGGGCATTTTATGCTCGCTTGGCATCCAGAGTGGAACAACTGCCTGAGGTTCCGCTGCTCTTGGCTGGGGACCTGAACGGAGTGTTGGATGCAGAGATGGATACATCTGGTAGTGGGGTGGAGAGTGGGCGAGTTCCCACCACCAAAGTGTTGCGAGGATTGTGCGCCCGACTGCATCTCGTTGATCCTTGGCGATTGCTGCATCCCTTTGAGAGGGATTTCACCCACCAGTCGCGAGCTCACGGGTCCAGTGCCCGCATTGACTATGTATTGCTCACGGAGAGGCTTTTCGCACAGGTGGGAGATGCACAAATAGGCCCTAACATGGTGTCAGATCATGCCCCAGTCTGGGTGGAGCTCGGATGGGGGAGGGCGGCACTACCAACCCGTATTTGGCGGTTTCCCACGGGGCTCTATTACGATGCAGGCTTCCGTAGCCACCTTAGGCAGTGTTGGCAGGACTTTATGGTTCATCATGAGCGGCACCGGGAGGAGCCGGCGTTGCTCTGGGAAACGGCTAAGGTGGTACTGCGCGGGGACACCATTGCCTATGTGGCGCGGAAGCGGAAACTTATAGCGATGCAGATTGTTCAATTGGAGAAGCAGGTGTTGCGAACCCGACGTAGGTGCGCCGGGGACCCGAGTGCTGCTAATAAACGCAGACTCTGGGAGTTACAAACCTCTCTTAACGAACTGCTTCACCAGCGGGCGAAGAAATCCCACATGTACTACCGGTACCAACTGTATCGATACGGGGACAAGTCGGGGCGGCGTCTGGGCGCGTTGCCTGCGGGGCTGTGGGGGTTCTCGGTTGATTGCGGCATTGCGTGACGAGCAGGGTCACTTACATAAAGAAAGCGATGCCATAGCTCGGCTTCTTCGCTCCTTTTTTCAGCAACTTTACGCGAGGAGGGACGGGGCTCCCTCCGAGGCGCTGGATTACTTGGGGGCGGTGCAGTTGCCCAAGGTAACGGTAGACCAACAGGCGGTTTTGGATGCCCCGGTGACGGTGGAGGAAATTCACCGAGTCATTCAGAAGGCTAGCTGCGGTAAGGCACCTGGCCCTGATGGGTTTGGGGCTGAATTTTATAAGCTTTTGGGGGACGTGGTGCCTTCGACCTTAACGGAGGTCTATCAGTGGCGCGTGGCTCGGGGGACGTTTGGCTGGGGCACTAATCACGCTTATATAACCCTCATACCTAAACCGGGAAAGGATCCTACCAAGGCGGCCTCTTACGGGCCTATTTCCCTATTGAATTTCGATTTGAAGATTCTGGCCAAAGTCTTGGCCGACCGCCTGGCACCAGTCTTGGGGGAGTTGGTGCACGAATCGCAAGTCGGGTTCGTTAAGGGGCGTTATGCGGTGCGGAACTTGCGGAGGATTTTGGCGTCCCTGGAGTGGGTCCGGGAGCGAGACCTCCAGTCACTGTTGATCAGTTTCGATGCTGAAAAGGCATTTGATCAGGTTCAATAGGATTATTTGAAGTGTCTTTTACCTCACTATGGTCTGGGGGACTCATTCTGCCGGATGGTGGAGCTACTCTATTCGGACCCCACCGCTGGAATACTCTGTAATGGTGTGCTTTCCGATAAATTCAACTTGGAACGGGGTACCCGACAGGGTTGCCCGCTGTCCCCTCTATTATTTGTATTGACCCTGGATCCGCTGATACGGAGGATAGAGGCGTCCGTGGATATTTGCGGGGTCCGGATGGGGTCCTATGGGTTCAAGGTGGCGGCCTTTGCAGATGACCTGCTTGTCCATCTTACGTGTCCCCCGCAGTCGCTGGCTTGCTTACTTGAGGAGTTCTCTCTCTATGGTAAGTTCTCGGGGTTGCGCATTAACATGGATAAGTCAGAGGCCCTGGACGTGGGGGGGACCCTGCATGCGAGTTGGCCTGGGGAATTTCCGCTCCATTGGGCCGATGAGTCCTTTGTCTATTTGGGCATCCTATTGACCAAGCACCCGGCATCGTTATACCGTGTGAACTTTGAGCGGATTTTCTCTAAAGTCCAGGCCCAGTTGCGGGCGTGGGCACCACTTCCACTATCCCTGTTGGGCAGAGTGGCCGCATTGGGGATGGTGATTCTGCCCAGAGTACTGTATTGGATGCAGACTCTCCCTGTATGGTTATTGCGCCGGGACGTACTCCGTATGGAACGGACCTTTCGCGGGTTTCTTTGGAGGGGGACCAGAGCCCGTATACCGTTGGTTAGAATGCAAGGGGGTTGGCGGTCAGGGGGGATTGGAGTCCCAGACCTTTGGAAGTATGCGCTGGCCTGCCAGGCGCGGCGTGTTGGCGACTGGTTGGGGGGACAGAGGTCTACACACCTCGGGGGTTGGAGGCGGCTGTGGTGGCCCCGCACTCTCTGGAGGCGGTTCTGCAGGTGCGGCAGGTGGACCTGCCGACCCGTCTGACGCGGAGTGTGCTAATACAGGCGACGCGACGTGCCTGGCAACAGCTCAATAAATATTGGGGTAGTGCCTCTACGGTTTCAAGTTGGCTGCCCCTACGGGGCAACATTCATTTCCTGCCCGGCTCCGACTCGGTCCCGTTTCGGAAGTGGGAGCGGTTGGGTATACGGTTTTTGGGGCATGTCCTTAACCCCGAGGGGGGTTGTAAGACCTTGGAGACGCTTTGTGCGGAGTATGGGTTATCCCCGGGGGGCTATGCCTTTGCATATGCGCAGGTTGTTCACTATGTTCGTTCCCTGCCTCGGCGGGAGCTCACCGCGGAGCATTCTGCGCGGATTCTTGATTTTTTGGCACTGGGAGCAGAAGCTCCGCCGACTATAGCGGATTTAAAGAAGAGGGTGGATCGGTTGGAGGCACCCCCGGACTATGCTCTGCTGGAAAGCCGATGGGCTCGAGAACTGGGCCGTGAGATCGCCCCGGGCACTGCCAGGGAGGCACTGGGTTGGATTGCGCAGTTGGTGGAGGGCGCCAGGTGGCGCGAGATACAATTTAAGTGTATTCACCGAGCCTACTTTTCGCCGAGGCGGGCGTTTCGTAGCCGCCTCACTTTAGATGGTAGCTGCCCCAAGTGCTCCTCCCCCTTAGCGGATCTAGGCCACATGTGGTGGTGCTGCCCATCTATTCGCCGATACTGGCTGCGCATTGAGGCGTACTTAGGTGGGTTGCTGGGGCAGCGACTTTGTTGGACGGGGCTATTAGTGGTGTTTGATCAGTTGGGACCACTCCGCCCTAAGGGGAGGTGGGAGAAATTGCTGGTGCGGAAGGCCTGTCTGGTGGGGAAGGGACCTATTCTTCGCCGGTGGAGGGAGCCAGAGGTCCCTACCTTTACTGAGTGGCGCAATAGCTTTCATCAGCTGTTGCTAATGGAGCGGAGGAGTGCGCTGGGACACCCTCGGCGATGGGCTATATTTTTGCTGATCTGGATGCCCTACATTCAGAGTTTGGGACCTAAAGCCCGCAGTGAGGTTTTGAAGGTCGGATAGTGGTTGTACATGCTTCGGTTGTGCTGCTCCACTGACTTTCTTGATATGTGTGCTTCCTGCTTGGGGGTTGGGGGTGGGGGGGGGCAGGGTGGTGGGGGAGGGGGAATTAATTCTGATATTGTATATTTGTTTTTTCCTTTGAACTGTTGTTTGCTCCCGTAGTGGTGGACAAGAGATAGCCCCACCGGGAGGACGTTATGTTGTATTTAGGAAATTTCTGTGACGTGGTTGTTATTGGTTGTCTTTTTCTGTTCTTTCAATAAACAGACTTTAAAAAAAAAAAAAAAAAAAAGAGATTCTCTCCCGTGCAAGGGATGTTGCCTAACTTGTCCTGTATCCAAGTCTGATGCCTGAAGCCAGGCAATCCGTCGTGCCCCAATGGCAATAGCAGAGGTTCTGCTGATGCATTCAAAGCAGTCAAAGGCTGCACGATTAACAAACTTGGAGACATCTTGAGCATGCTTAACTAGAGCAAGAAAGTCTTGTCTCTTGTCATCTGGGAGAAGTGGGTTCATAAGCTCCAAGTCTCCTGTAACTTCTTTGAGGAAAATTCCCATATATAGTATATATGAACTGATCCTAGCTGAAAGCATGGAAGCCTGAAAGGTTTGGCACCCAAAAGCGTCCAGAGTCCTGCATTCATGACCTGTGGGATTGGATGCATGCCTCTTTGCACTTTTCATCGTAACCATGGCTGACTCCTCCACCATTGAATGGTGTGGCAGCTGAGTCTTTTGAAATCCAGGACATGGCGGAACTCGATACATAGTATCAAGTCTTCTAGAATGAGGAGATGTAGTAAGAGGTGTCTCCCACATTCTGAGCATCAAGTTATGCAGAATTTCATGGATGGGCAGAGTGGCTGCCTCCTTTGGAGCTTTAGGATATTGGAGAATTTCCAATTCCTTTGCTCTGGGTTCCTCTTCAGGAGCTACCGTGAATGAAAGACCCTTGGCCATATCACGAATAAAATCCTGAAAAGGCATGTCTTCTGGAGATGACATTCTGCGTTGGGGAGAAGAGGGATCTTCCTGGAGAAACCCTCTGGTACCAGCAGAATTGTCAGTCTTCGGAATCGGAGGATTCGAAGTATTCCTGACCACGATGCTCATGCAAAGCACGGTCCCGGTATCGATCGAAGTCGGTACCGAGTTGATCCGGTACCGCTCTGTCGATTCCAGCCAAAGATGGCGTGGGAGGAATTCCCACCAGGGCTGGAATCGTCAGTACCGGTATCTATACCGGTGTAGGTACCGGCATCGGTATCAATGTCTGTACTGGTACCCATTGAACCATAGGTGTCAACGGTACTGCAGCTGTGAGAAGAGCTGCAATGCTGCGTTCAATAGTGAGGAACCTCTGGTCTGTCGACGCTGCTGATGCCTGGGTGTCGGTACCGGAGAAAACAGCCGGGACCCCTGAGCATGGCACAGGTAGTTCTTGCGAGGTCGAGGCCTCGAACATCCTGGAGCCCCATTGATGCTTTGGAAGCCGAAGCCTCCCGCTGGGGCTGTTTTGCCGGTGTGGTGCCCTCAAGGGCAATGCCAATGGCCTCTCGATGCTTAGCAGGAGAGCTAACCTTTGAGGACCGGCTTTTATGTTTAGTTACCTGAGATCCATGGGAGGAAGAGGAGGCCCTTGAAGATGTCGATGCAATGGACCTCTCATCCGAAGAAAAGAGGGTACCAAGCTTTGCAGCCAGGTTCTGTCTTCTTCTTTTAGTCATCCCCATAGAGGAGAGACATTCAGATGGAGAATGTTCAGGCCCTAAACATTTAAGACACCAATCATGGGTGTCCGTGACGGAAATGGTACCGCCACACTTAGTACATTTTTTAAAACCACTTGTTGGTTTTTCCATATTTCAGGAATATGAGGCCTAATGCCCAAAATGGCGCCTAGCACTGAAAAAGAAAAGTTTCTGAAGAGAAACAGTTCAAAGTATAAGGGGTTTTTTGGTTTGTTTTTTTTTAAGAAAAGAAAAGAACCGGCGGTACCGGTAAGTGTCATGCGGAGGCAAACGCAACCACAAGAAAACAATTTTAAAGACTGAATTTTCTGCGGTGACAGGGTATGGGTCCTGTCGGCTCCACGGAAAACGAAGAACTGAAGAGTGACAGTTGGAAAGGCGGGAAGGCAGCGCGTATGTGCTGAGGGATGCTTCCAAAAGCGTTCCTATTGGACTCTGGGGAGCGTTCCCGCGCAGGCTTCGTCGGTACCGACGATACCCATATGTGAAGACTACATTCCTGCTTGTTCCTGGAGATAAGCTGTTAGTGTAGCTAGTTTTAAAAAAGTTGGACAAGTTCCTGGAGGAAAGGGCCATAAACACTTATTAAAGAGGACCCTGGAAATCTACTGCTTACTCTGGAGCAAGCATTATAGAATCTGTGTACCTTTTGGGGAACCTGCCAGGTACTTTTGACCTGGATTGGCCACTTTTGGAAACAGGATTCTGGGCTTCATGGACCTTGGTTTGACCCAGTATGGCATTTATATTATTCTTATCTTAAACTCGCAGTAGAACCAAGCCACTCAAAGACTGAAGGGGTACATCTGTCATGGAGCGGAGATTCCCTATCTTGATGGCTGGTCTTGAGTATACTCTTCCAAATTCTTTCTCACTCAAATGAGGGGAGTACATATGTATGTTCTCTTCTTCCCTTGAAAGAAACAGTGCTACGTAGCCTCCAAATAACCCAGAGATAAGGGTTCTCAAAGTAGTTTGAGTGTGCTTATATGTAGCTTTTTTGGGAAAAGCCAGAGATGCAAAGAATTTGAAAGCGTAAAAAAAGGGAAAATTGATTTCTAATAAGCTACTGACTTTCTAGACATTGACTAGATCTGTTTTATTTAATCTCTCTTTGTAGCATGATGACAGAGATGATGGTGTGGACTATTGGGCCAAAAGAGGAAGAGGCCGTGGTACCTTCCAGCGTGGCAGAGGGCGATTTACCTTCAAAAAATCAGGTAGCAGTCCAAAATGGACACATGACAAATACCAAGGGGATGGGCTTTTGGAAGACGAAGATGAAGCAATGGAAAATAATGAAGAAAGGAAGGAGAGACGCAAAGAAGCAAAGGTAGAAAATTCTGGTTTATCAGTAAAATGAAGAACACATACTTCAGTACAGATTGAATGGGATGGGTAGGTTCAGAAGAGATGAGTATTCCCTAAGAAATTAAGTTGATTACATGTGATGTTTCCGTAAACATTTATATAATAGCTGCTGCTGCTACTGCTTGTTACCAGCAACAGAAGTAAACCAGAAATTCAGTAGTACTAACCAGTTCTCTTTGTTTATATTTTGGCAGGAGTGATACCTCTGAAGTAAGAAACAAAATGAAGATTATAATAACGCCCAACAACATTTTTATATGGTTTATTTTTTTCTTCAGTATGAATGTAAGCATTTTACTTAAAATATAATGTTCATTGCGTGTAGCTTTAAGGAAAAATTTGTTTTCAAGTCTTTATGCATTTGGTAGACCATATGCTCAGGATCTGACTACAGCAGTGTAGGAACTTACTAAAGACATTGGTATTTGTAACCATGAACTTTTAAAAGAATATATTTTAATGTTTGTTATATCCAGTCTAGTTTTGATGTCTAAAAAATATTGTAAAGTACCATTTTGTGAAAGTTTGATTTTATTTTTTTTTTCAGTGTTTAGTATTTTGAAGAAAACTTCAGTTTGGAGCCATTAAGTATGGTTGTACTGCTGATAAATGATCTTTAAACTAATTGTGCACGGTTTGTTTTTTTCTTATCATAATGGCAAGGAATGTTTATAACTGTTTGTTTCTGGGTAGTAGATGGCAGGTATTTGCAAGTACTTAGAGGGAAACTAATCAACTTCCTTAGCTTTACAGAAGCAGAATAAACTGTATGTATTTACAGAATTCTGGTAAAATTTGAGTGAAACAGGTGGTCTTCCCCTTTAGTGACATAATTGCACTAATTGTTTCATGTCTGTTTTTCAAAATTAGTAAAAACATTGTTTTAAGAATGATTTAATTTTACTGGGCCACATCTCATTCTCACTCGCCCACATTTTTGTATGTGATTTTCCATTGGCTAAATATAAAATACACAGGGAGAGAGTTTACGAATATTATAGAAGCACTGGGCAGAAACAGAAAAAAAGGCAGCTTGAAGCTGCAGAAAAATTACAGTACTAGGAACAAAACAAAACTTTAAAAAATGGGGGAAGAGATACAGAAGACTTGAATGTATAGAAATAATGATTAGTAAAAATAAACCGTTTAATATATAGATATTCCTTGGGTCAGGACAAAATGAGAAAGAGAGCACATTAGGATTAGGGTAGGGTGGGATGAGTGATCAGAAGGTAAGGTGACGGATAGTAGAATTCCATACCATCCTGTTAGACCAGTCCCAGACAACTGGGTTGTGTTCCCCTACCAGCAGATTGGTGGAGACAGACAATGAAATGCCCAGGTTTCAGTGATATCGCTCCCATACCTCTATCATCCTGAAGCACTAGAGGGCACCTCAGTGTTGTTCTTTCTCCAGCAGATGGTGGTTGGATTTTTTCAACTCTGAAGAATAATCTGAACAATTAAGAAGAGAGATGGATTTCACTCATGAACTAATACCTTAAGAACATATCATAAGAAATACCATACTTGGTCAGACCCAAGGTCCATCAAGCCCAGTATCCTGTTTCCGACAGTGGCCAATCCAGGTCACAAGTACCCGGCAGCTTCCCAAAAGGGAACACAGGTTCCATAATGCTTGTCCCGCGACAAGCAGTGGATTTACTGGGTCCTCTTTAATAAAGGTTTATGGACCTTCAGGAACTTGTCCAAACCTTTTTTTAAACCCAGCTACAGCAACAGCCTTCACTATACCCTCCAGTAACGAATTCCAGAGTTAGCTTACATGTTGAGTAAAAAAATATTTTCTCTTATTAGTCTTAAATAAGGTTACATTGTAGCTTCATTGTGTCCCCTAGTATTTCTACTTTTAAATCTTTACGCCATCAATGTTTACCTGTTCCAGTCCATTCATTAATTTATAGACCTCTATCGTATCTCACTTCAGCTGTCTCTTTTCCAAGTTGAAGACCCCTAACCTTTTAAGCCTTTCCTCATAGGAATATCCTTTCATCCCATTTACCATTTTGATGGCCCTTCTCTATACCTTTTTTTAATTCCGCTATATTCTTTTTTAAGATATGGCAATCAGAATTGCACATAGTATTCAAGGTGCAGTCGCCCCATAGAATGATACAAAGGCATTATAATATCCTTCATTTTATTTTCCATTCCTTTCCTTATGATTACTAGCTTTTTATTTGCTTTCTTGGCTGCTGCTGCACACTGGGTGGAGGGTTTCAACATATTATCCACAATGGCAATTACATCTTTTTCCTGGGTGCTAGTTCCTAATGTGGAACCTGGTATTCTGTAACCGTAGTTTGGATTATTCTTTCCTAGGTGCATAACTTTGCATTTGTCCACATTAAATTTCATCAGCCATTTGGACGTCCAGGCTTTGTTTATCAAGGTCCTCTTGCAATTTTTCACAATCCGATTGCGTTTTAACAACTTTGAATAATTTTGTGTCATCTACAAATTTGATCATTCGTTCCCATTCATTTATGAATGTTAAAAAGCAGTGGGCTCAGCACAGATCCAAGGGATACTCCTCTATTCACCTTTCTCCATTGAGAAAATTGGCCATTTAACCCTACTCTCTGCTTTCTATCTTTTAACTAGTTCCTGATCCACAATAGTACACTGCCTCCTTTCCCATGACTTTTTAATTTGGCCAAAAGTCTCTCATGTGGGACCTTGTCAAAGGATTTCTGAAAATCCAGATATACTATATCTACCGGCTCACCTTGGTCTAATTGTTTATTCACACCTTCCAAAAAATAACAGATTAGTAAGAGAAGACTTTTGTTGGCTAAATCTATGTTGTCTTTTATTAAACCATGACTACATATTCAGTAATTTTATTCTTTATAGTGGTTTCTACCACTTTGCTTGGTACTGACGTCAGGCTCACCAGTTTATAGTTTCCCAGATCACCCTTGGAATCTTTTTTAAAAATTGGCATTACATTGGCCATTCTCCAATCTTCAGGTACTACAGATGATAATGATAGTTCACGGATTACAAATAGTAAGTCTGCATTCTCATATTTCAGTTCTTTCAACACCCTTGGATGTATACCATCCGGTCCAAATGATCTACTACTCTTCAATTTGTCAAATAGTTGTAATACATCCTCCCAGTTTAGCATTATTTCTTTCAATTTTTCCGATATATCACCTTTAAATACATTTCAGGCATGGGTAGCTGCCCTACATATTCTTCAGTAAAGACCGAAGCAAAGAATTCATTCAGTCTCTCCACTAAAGCCTTATCTTCCTGTTAGCGCCCCTTTTACCCCTCTATCATCCAGTGGTCCAACTGATCCTCTCATAGATGTTTTGCTACGAATGTATTTGAAAAAGCTTTTGTGTTTTTGCTTCCACATCAAGCCTTTTTTCAAATTCTCCCTTTGCCTGCCTTATCAATGTCTTGCATCTACCTTGTCACTGCTTATTTTTCCCATTTTTGTCATTTGGCTTCTTTTTCCATTTCCTGACAGATACTTTTTTGGCTACTGCAGCCTCTCTGACCTCGTCTTTAAACCATGCTGGCAGTTTTTGGCCTTCCTTCCACTTAGTGTGGAATACATCTGGTCTGGGCTTCCAATATAGTATTTTTAAACAGCCCCTATGTTTGATGTAAATCTTTAACCTTTTGCAGCTGCTCCTTTTAGTTAACTATTTTCCTCAGTTTATCACAGTCTCTCTTTTGAAAGTTAAAAGGTAGTACTGTGGATTTCCTTGCCATCCTGCTTCCATTAATTAAATCAAATGTGATTATGCTATGATCACTATTGTCAAGTGGCCCAAACACCCTTATCTCTTGCACCAAATCCTGTTTTTCATTAAGGACTAGGTCCAGAATAACTTCCCCTTTTGTCAGTTCATGAACCAGCTGTTCCAAGAAGCAGTCATTTATTTCATCTAGAAACTTTATCTCCCTAGCATGTCCTGCTGTGACACTGACCCAGTTGATACCGGGTTAATTAATCACCCATTATTACTGCGTTCTAACTTTTGTTATCTTCCCTGATTTCTCTTAGCATTTCATTATCCATCTGTTCATTCTGGCCAGGCAGTTGGTAGTACACCCCCACTGCTATCGCCTTTCCCTTTTTAGATGGGATTTCTATCCATAGAGTCTATAGTGTATTTTGTTTCATGCAAAACTTTAATCCTTTGTGACTCAATGCCCTCTCTAACATGCAGTGCAACCCCTTTACCAATTTGATCTACCCTATCATTGCAATATAATTTGTACCCAGGTATCACATTGTCCCATTGGTTGGCTTCCTTCCACCAGGTCTCTGAGATGCCAGTCATATCTAACCTTTCATTTAATGTTATATATTCAAGTGCTCTCATTTATTTTTTAGACTTTTAGCATTTGCATAAAGGCATTTTAGAGGTTATATTTTATTCATATTAATATGGTGATCAATTGATAGGGGTAATTTGGAATCTTTCAGCTCTGTACTTCAGGACATCTTGATTACTTTTATATTTATTGGAACCTCACTGTCGGGATGCCCTAACTTCGCTCTTTTGCTAGTATCCTTCAAGGATACATCCTTCCGAACCATGCACTCTTGGGCGACTGTCTGCTTTCCCCTATTATCTAGTTTAAAAGCTGCTCTAGCTCCTTTTAAAAGGTTAATGCCAGCAGCCTGGTTTCATCCCGGTTAAGATTGAGCCCATCTTTTCGTAAAAGCCCCTCCTTTCCACAGAATGTTGCCCAATTCCTAACACATCCAAAACCCTCTTCTTTGTGCCATCACCTCATCCACATATTGAAAATCCAGAGCTCTGCCTGCCTTTTGGGTCCTGCGCGTGGAATGGGAAGCATTTCTGAGAATGCTACCCTGAAAGTTCTGGATTTCAACTTCCTGCCTAAAAATCTATTTTTCACCTCCAGAACCTCCTTCCCATACTTTATTTATTTATTTATTTCTCTTATATACCGCGCTCTTCAACATCAGCGCGGTTTACATGGAACAATTAGGTTTTACGGTGGGGGTTGCACCGTAAATTACAGATCAGGTAGCTCAACTTGGATAACCGTAATTAACTATTTACACATTTGAACACATAGTAGTATTTACATATTATACAATATTTGAGGGAAGATTACAGTGGACATGAAGCTTATTTGCGGGTAGGTCGAGATGGTGCATCTTCATTTGGGTAACATTCGAGGAAAAGGTGGTGCTTCAGTGACCTTCTGAATTTAGTTCCGGGATTGCTCGTTTGTTGGGAGGCAGGGCATTCCAGTATCTGGGAGCGCTGATACTAAAGGCCCTGCCTGCTGTTGCCTGTGTACACTGGGTCAATGTTTTGGGGATTGCCAAAGTGTTCATTGCTGTGGTTCGTCTGGCCCTATTGGGGGGAGTTATGTGTGTGAGGCAAGCGAGTGACGGGGGGGGAGAGCCCATTTATGACCTTGAATGTTAGTAGTAATGTTTTGAAGACGATCCTACAGTGGATAGGGAGCCAGTGGAGACTTTTGAGGATGGGTGTTATATGGTCTCGCCTCGAGGCCCCATTCAGAACTCTGGCTGCAGTGTTCATGGCAAGCTGGAGCAGGCTCAGGGTTGATTTTGGGAGCCCTTGGAGGATCGCGTTGGCGTAGTCAAGGTGTGGAATGGTTAGAGCCTGGAAGATAGTTCTGAAGTCGTCTGGTTGTAGAAAGGGGCGTAGGTGTTTGAGTGTCCTGATTTTGTGATAGGTTGACTTGACCATGTTGCTAATGTGTGTCTTCATGTCAAGTTTCTGGTCTAGAGTAACACCCAGGTAACAGATTGTGGGCTTGGTTTTCAGCTCTACTTCACCGACTTTTAGGTGGTTTGGTGGGGAGAAGTTAGAGTTTCTGGTGATGAACAGCACTTCAGTCTTTTTGTGCTGTATTCGAAGATTCTGATTTTGGAGCCACCTTTCTACTGCGCTGAAACATTCCGTTAGGGGTGAGAGGTCAGTTTGGTCAGTCTTGAACGGCATGTAGAGCAGGACGTCGTCTGCATATATCATGCATTTGATGTCGAATGAGGTCGCAGACGGGCTGCATGTAGATATTAAACATTAGGGCTGAAAGGGAGGATCCTTGCGGGACACCTTGTTTCTGATGGAATGGTTTGGATGTGGAGGTTTTGGTTCGCACATGCTGCCATCTGTCGGCTAGGTATGACCTGCACCAAGTTAGTGCTAAACCGCTGATGCCCTTCTCTTCGAGCTGTTTCAGGAGGGTTTGGTGACATACAGAGTCGAATGCTGCGGCTATGTCTAGGAATATCAGGGCAACTCCCCTATGGATGTTATCTGTTGTGGTGAGTATGTCGTTGAAAAGGGTGGTAAGTAGAGTCTCCACACCATGAGCTTCTCTAAAGCCGTGTTGGCAGTGGTCAAGTGGTGCAGCGTTGTCGATGTGTTGTTGGAGCTGACCTTGGACCTCCTTTTCGATTATCTTGGCCAGTAGTGGAATGCTGGCAATTGGCCTATATGACTCCACTTTCTGGGAGTCGAGCTTGGAGTTTTTTAGCAGAGATCTAATGGATGTGTGTTTGAGACTTAGGGGGAATGATCCTGAAGAGAACGATGTGTTAAAGAGTTTAGCTATGAAAGGGCTAAACTCTGTCCGTAGTTCTTTTATCCAAAAAGCCGGACAGGGGTTGGTCTGGGCAGTGGTCGTGTTGATTGTTGAGATTAAGTCTATGATTTGCTTAGTGGAAGGGGTGGTAAAGGTTGTTAGCTTCGTTATGCATGCTGGTTTATTGGTGCAGGTAAGGTCAGTCTTGTCGGTTTGGAGTAATTTTGATTGAAGGAAGTCGGCATAGTCTTGGGCGTGAATCTCTGTTTTTTGCTCCGGTCCCGGTTCCTTAGTTAGGTTTTTGACGAGGGTGAATAGGTCGTGTGGTTTATTTAGCGATTGCATTAGAGTGTTAGTGTGTGCTTGCCTCATTTTCTCGGATATCGCGGTTCGGTGAATTGTGAGTTGTAGGTTGTAAGCTTCCTGATCTTCGGTGGATCGAGAGCACCTCCATCGCCTTTTGAGTTTCCTAAGTTTGAGAAGAGAGGTCCGCAGTTCGTTGGAGAACCAGGGCGCCGTGGGTCTTTTCCTTGGTGTTTTGTTAATCCTGTTACTGTGTGTTGCGCGATGGTACTGAGACTATCATTCCAGCTGGATACTAGCCTGTCGGGGTCTGTTGTTGTCAAGCTTAGGAGGGGTTGTGTGTGGTTTATGATGGACTCCTTGTTGAATGGTTGGAAGCTTCGTGAGGGCGGTCTCGTAGGGTTCATCTTACTCTCAGGAGGCTTCATGGACTTGTTATCCAAAGGAATTTGGAACAGGATTAACTTATGGTCTGACCACGGTACTTCGGTGTAGGTTGGTGTGGTGAAGTTGGCAGTGTTGCAGGTAGATAGTGGGGCAAAGATCAAGTCCAATATGTTTCCCTTTGTGTGGGTTGGTTCGCAGATTAGCTGCTGATAACCCAGGTCTTTGAGTGCATCTAGAAATGCAGAGGCTTGGGAATCTTGTAGCGTTGGCAGGTTGAGGTCTCCTAGTATCCAGTTTGGGGCGCGCTCAGGCTTGGAGTATTGCAGGCTAGCTCGATTATCGTGACTAGGTCGTCAGTGGATGATGTCGGGGCTCTGTATATTAGATTGATGGAGCAATGATTATTAGTTATGACTACTATGTCAAGGTTTGTTGAGTTGGTGCTATTGATGAGGTGGAAATTGAGGTCTGTTTTTGTGAGTATGAGAACTCCTCCTCCCCTTTTGTTGCTTCTATGGCAGCTATGGACTGTAAAGTTGGAAGGTAGAAGGTGTTTAATGAGTACAGTGTCTTCATTTGATAACCATGTCTCTGTGATCAGAAGTATGTCCAGGTTGTGCTTGACTATCAGGTCAGTGATGATAGGCCATTTCTTGCGTATTGAACGCGCATTTATGAGGGCAGCCTTTAGATATCGGGGCTGTAGGATATCTTTTTTTGCAGTTGCGTTGTGCTTAATTGCAACGTGAAGCAGGTGCTGATAGGATGGTAGCATATCATCTGGTGCCTTGAGGGGAGGGTTTCTTGACCATCTCCTCCCGCCGCTGTGTAGGATAGGTATGTGTTTGTGAGTGTTGGTTAGGGCCAGAGTGCTGCTAATCAGCTCTAAGAGGAGGTATCCACAAATTATTGCTGAGATGGTGCGAGCCATTTTGCGGTAGAGATGCCTTTCGTGTGTGGGGCCTTGGGTGTGGGTAGCTGGAGGTTTGCTCTGATTCAGGAGTATTGCACCGGAGACAATGAATATACATGAGATAGATCTGCATGCACTGCTTCCATTGTATGCAGATCTTTCTCATGGAAATTCATTGTGCATATCCTGAAAACCTGACTGGCCTGGGAGGTCCCAGAGGACTGGGTTGAGAACCACTGATCTAAAACCTTGTCTAGATGGTGTGTGGGGTCCGCTACCTTCGCGTCAGGCATGTTACCAAGTGATCCTCACATGCATCAACCACCCAGCTATCTACAGCCTAATGATCGAATCGCCAACTATAATGCTGTCCTAACCTTTCCCTCATGAGCACATGGCCCTGGAGAAATCTCCTTGGTGTGAGAGGGTTTTATATCATCTAGAGGACAGATCCTAGCTACAGGATCACTTCCTGCCACACCAAGATGATGCTCGCCTTTCACGTGACCTCTCCCTTCCATGGCAACTGAGAGGCTGCCAGACTGGAGGGGGGACTTAAGTACTACGTCACTGTAGGTCTCATTTCTATACCTCTGTCTTGTTTATGTCCTCCAAGTCTGTCACTCTAGCCTCCAGAGATCAGACTTGTTCCCTGAGAGCAAAGGGCTCCATGCACCATGTACATATAAGACCCTTCACCAACTGGGAGAAAATAGTACATTTGACAGTCAGTATGAAAGAATGGATAGCCCCCATCTCTCTGCTGGACTGCTGTCTGCATCTTAGCTTTAATGTTTTGTTTAGCTATTTAAATTGTCTACTTAAAGTTGCTAGGGATACTTTTACTGATACAACTATACCTAATAAATAACTTGAGGGTGACTCTCTCACATGAGCCTGATGGAGGAGGCTCCAGTAGACTAAAGTCTTTTCAATAGCCAAAGGTGAAGGAAAAATTGGTTCAGCTCCACACTTGTATCATGGTAAGGGCCTATTGAGCAGCAAGAAAATTGGAAGGCTTTGGAAGAGATCAGCAGCTTCGTAAAACCTCAATGCCCCCGCTCCCCTGTCTTCTGCCCCCCTCCCTGCTCTCCCCAAAAACTGAAGACACCTCAGAGGGATGTGGCTGCAAGCCAGTTAAGAACACATAAGAAAGAAACAGCCAGCGTCTGGGGAGTAGCACTGAGCCTGCCACGGTTTGCCCTGCCTGAGGCTTTCAGGGGGTGAGTATCAAGGCTTGACTTCATCATTGTCCTTGTTGGCGGCTCCTCCATTTGTCCATATTGCAGCGTACGTTGGGGTGACCCCTGGGCATCTGTTGGTTCATCGTTGACTTTTCCCATGCACACTGTTAACATTTTCTACTTTTGCACGCCTTGTGCCCAAGCGGTCCCAGCGCATGCTCTGTCTGAGCGGCTTCAACGTGCCTTCCTGCCCAAATGCCTGTCATGCACACTCATGTACGCACTCCATTAGTGCGCACTTTTGTGCCTATGTGGGCTTAGACTGCGCAAATGTTTGACTTGCCTTAACTCTTTGTCGTCTTCCAGGAAGCGTTTGACCTGTGGCAAGCGAAGAGCCTCCTCACTCCCCATCCTGCATGACAGCCTCTGACTTTTCATTGGTGGGCCTTTCTCCCTTCTTCCAACAAAGGGATTTTGTTTGATCTGGCATTTTCCGCCTCAAGATGGCGCTGTGTGTAAGAATAAGCCAGGCTTGAGTTCCGGTGACCGCGTTTCTGGTTGCTCCCCTTCTTCGGAGGGCTTGGCTCCAGCTGTGTCCCCTGTGTTGGAGATCATTCTCAGGTAGGTGAGCTCCCGGAATCTGGGTTGTCCTCCCCAGAATTCTTCCTCCTTCAGCAAGCCTGGTCTTTGGCACAGAAATTCAGACCCTGCAACCTTTGGATTCCCTCAAACAGTCACAAGTGGGATGGGCAGAGCATAGAAGCCCTGCCTGAGTGTCTCCTAAGCAACCCAGACAGGGATTGCTTTCTGGGGGATGTGGGTCGACGGGGGTCTGTCCGAGAAGTGGACTTGAGGAGTCTGATGCAAAAAAAAAAAAAAAAAAAGTTTCTATATTGTCCTGTTAGACTAGCCCAGTCCAGACAAGTGGGTTGTATTCCCCTACAAGCAGATTGGTAGAGACAAGCAACCAATGAAAAGCCCAGGTTTCAATGACATCACTCCCAAGCTTCTATTCACCTCAGCCACAGAGGTCCCTTCAGTATCTTTTTTTTTTTTTTTTTTTTTGTCTCCAACTGATGATGGGTGGATTTTCTCCTCTCTGAAGAAAATCTGGAGATTGAGAGGAAAAGATTGAGTAAATGCTCGTGAACGACCATCTTGAGGGTGAGGGTGATTCTTTCACTTGAGCACAACATGGGAGGCTACACTAGACTATATGATCTTTTCGGTAGCCAGAGGAGGAGGGAAAATTGGTTCAGCTCCATGCTTTTACCCTGGATAAGAGCCTGTTGAGCAGCCAGAAAATTGGAATGATCTGGAAGAGTGCAACAGCCTCACACAGCCTCAATGCCCCCTCCCTCCTCCTCTGTCCCCTTTGTTCTCTCCCGAAGATTGCAGAAGGGATCCGCCTACCAGCTACCTTAAATGCAGTGCTTCAAAGCCAGAAAAGCAGTTTCTGGGGAGTAGAGCTTAGCCAGGCACATTTTCTTGACTTGGGGTGCTCAGGGGGTGAGTACCAAAGCCTAACCACCTCATTGTTGTCATTTGGTTCTCCTGATTCCGTCTTCGTGGGACACTATTTTGGATGGACTGCTGGTGACAGTTGGTGCAGTGTAGGGTTTTTCTGCCGTTTTCTGCATGTGTCAGCGTTTTTATCGTGTGCCTAGTAGTCATGTGGGCCTTGCACGCATTCCGCCCAAGCGCCTCCAACGCATGCTCTTTTGCTAGCCCCTGTAACATGTGTTGCAATATAAGCGCAGTTAATGTGGCCTTTTGGCCACCACAGCCTTAGCGCATGCAGTTGTGATACCTTAACTCTCTGTCGTCTTCCAGGATATGTTTGACATCTGGCAAGTGAGGTGCCTCCTCTCTGGATATGGGACTCTGCTCTACTTGCATAGCAGCTTCTGAGTCCCCTCTGGAGGGTCTACTTCCCCTCTCCGAGTCTAGAGATGCAGTTAGTCCAGCCTTACCTACCTCAGGGCAGGAAGTGATGGATGGCGCTATGGGTAAGAATATCCAGCTGCCCGGAGGATCCAGCATCTGTGCTGTGAGATGCTCATCGTTCTCTAAGGGATCTGTGGTGGCTGTGCCCCTTGGTCTTGGGGGGGGGGGGGGAGGGTCATTTCTGAGAGAAGAGCTTCAGGATCCAGGATTATCCTCCCCAAAATTCTTTTCCTTTTTACAGCAGGCCTGGTCTTTCTGGTGGGGAAATTCAGGCCCTGTGGCCTCTGAATGCCCCCCAGGTGCCATCTCATGTGGGGCAGGTTGAGAGTGGAAGCCCTGTTAGATTACCCTTGGCTAAACATCTCCAGCAGTCCTTGCTAGCTTGGTGGTCCCTGAGTTCTCAGGAGTTCAAGTGCAGGCTCCTCCCAATGGTGAGGCCCAGCCTGCGATGTTGGCAGCAGCCCTGTCATCTAAGGGAGGGCGCACTGCTGGACTATTTTTCTTCGATTATCCTGACAGCTGATGTCAGTCTCTCGGGCTGGGGAGCCCATTGCCAAGACCGTACAGCCCAAGGCTGTTGGAACTGCAGGGAAGCAGTGTGGTCCATCAACCATCCCGATTCAAGGGCCATTAGGTTGGCTGTTCTGTGCTTCTAGCCCCTGGTCGAGGGCCGGGCGATTGTTTTCAGGCAATGCCACAGCGGTGACTTTTGTCAATCGGCAAGGTGCCCCGAGGAGTGCCGGAGTAGTTTTGGAGAAGGCTCTACTTTTTGCCTGGGCGTTATAGAACTTCCTAACTTTGTCAGCTTAGCGCATTGCTGGGGTGAACAATGTGGAAGCGGACTTCCTCAGCCGGCACTCTCTGAATTCTGGATTGTGAGTTGAGTTAGGAGGTATTTTAGTTGATTCTGCGCTACTGGGATTGCCCCAAAATGGATCTAATGGTGACCCGGGCCAGTGCCAAAGTTTGCCGCTTCTTCAGTCGCCACATGGAGACTTGGTCCGAGGACGTCAACATCCTGACCCAGCTTTGGCCAAGTCAGCACCTACTGTATGTGCCTCCTCCGTAGTCCCTGTTGGGGCATGTGCGACGGCATATTGAATGCCATCTGGGCAGGATTGTTCTGGTGGCACCGGATTGGCTAAGGATGGACATATTCAGAGACCTGATTCAGCTCCTGCAGGCACCTCTTCGATTGTCTCCATCTCAGAGCCTATTATGGTAAGGACACTGTCCTGGAGGACTCGGTTCTCTTCTTGCTTACGGCTTGGTTCTTGAAAGGAGATGGCTAGCCCATATGGGCTATTCTCCTGTGGTGGTCTCTACTCAGTCTGGAGGAGGTCTACCAAGCTGGCATACAATACATTTCTGATGTCTCTTTGAGCAGTAGTTAAGCGTGCAGCAGTTGGCTCTTGAGGGGGCCAAGATACCATCTCTGTTGGCCTTTCTACAGGATGGCCTAGCGAAGTGCCTTTTCCTCAGCTCACTAAAAGTTCAGGTGGCAGCTTTATCCAGTTTTCGAGGACTGGTAACCCGGACGTCTCATGCTTTTTTTTTTCCAAAGGGTTTGGCGTCTGCATCCTCCCCTTTGTTCTGTGTTCTCTTTCTGGGATCTGTGGCTGGTGCTCAGGGCCCTGAAGGCAGCACCCTTTAAATCTTTGAAGCACGCTTCCTTAAAGGATTTGACACTCAAGACTGTCTTCCTGATCACAATTTGTTCTGCAAGGTGGCTTTCCAAGCTGCAGGTTCTGTCTTGCCAAGATCCTTATCTGTATTTTTCGAAAGAGGCCGCTTCCATTCTGCCTGTGCCTTCCTTCTTGCCTTTGGTACTGTCTCCCTTCACATGACCCAGGTGGTCTGCCTGCCCTTCTCGAAGGAGCAGTGTTGGGGGAAGGATAAAGGATCTTTGCCTTGTGGATATCTGGAGGGTGCTTCTCTGGTACTTGGAGGTTACAAATTCCTTTCGTAAATCCAACCATCTTTTTGTGCTATTTGCTGGCCCATGCAAGGGTGATGTGGCGGCCAAGTTGACATTGGAGTGCTGGATTAAGAAGGCCATTGCCTCGGCGTATTTCTTGTGGAACCGGCCGGTTCCAGAGGGTTTGTGCGTCCATTTTGCCCAAGCACAAGAGCCCTCGTGGGCAGCATGGAGCTCAGTAGCCCCTGCAGACATTTGTCGGGCAGCGACATGGGCGTCACTTTCCACTTTTGTCAAGATTTACCACTTGGATGTTCCCTCACGCGTGGACATGCCCTTGCTCAAAGGTTTTGCGAGCTGCTGTGTCTTCTTTCTGCCAAGTGGAGTTGTAGCTTTGGTACATCCCACTTGTCTGGACTGGTCTAGCTGGATGATATGGAAGGTGACATTTTACTTACCAGTTAATGTCCTTTCCTTGAGTCCTGCTAGACCAGTCCAGGGCCTGTTCCTAAACCTTTATTGCTCTGTTCTGCTGCGGTACCGCTATGAATTTTATACTTGGCTCTGCAAGTTCATCTTCTACTGACAGCCTTCTGTTTATGCTTTCCTGAGCATAGTTCTCTACTGTTCTTTCCTCCATGTTGCCCACGATTGAGGTTGTGTGAGGCTTACCATGTTTCTTCCATATGCTTTGGGATGAATACTGAAGGGACCTCTGCTGGCTGAGGCAAATAGAAGCATGGGAATGATGTCATTGAAACCTGGCTTTTCATTGGTTGTTGTCTCCACCAATCTGCTAGTAGGGGAACATGACCCACTTGACTGGTCTAACAGGACTCAAGGAAAGAACATTAACTGGTAAGTAAAATGTCACCTTTCTCCATCAGAGGTTCATGTGGAGGCTTGCATTTTCCACCTGTCCCAGATCTGGTGGCATTAATTGCTCGAGTTTCCTCCACCTGGTATGTGGCTGACTCTCCATCGGCAAAGCAGGGGCTGCAGAGTCCTCACTTTTACAGCCGGTATGGATATTCACGTCAGTCTTCCCGTTTCCGGAAAAAATCGCAAACATTTTCTGGTTGGAATGGGTCCTTACTGATTTCCTACTTAGGGGGATAAAGGCATGTAAAGGAATGTGAGCACTCCCCGAGAGGAATGTGTTGCATGGTTTGGCCTGCACAAGGTGAACGCGGAAGTCACGACTGTTATGAAGTGGGCCTCCACTCTCGCAGAAGTCAACTTACCCTTGAAGAGCATTATAGATAGAAAGATGGACTCTGCTGAAGAGCCAGTTTGCAGCAGCAGCTGCTGCTATTCTCCAATTGGCGGTGTTTGCAGTCCTGACGCTTCAAGTCCTGCTCCTGTGGATTCAGTCTCTCCTTTTAGATGATGCTACCCCTTCTTTGGAGTCTGTTACTGCCTTCCTTCTGATGCCATGTATGTTCTAGCCTGCTTGGCGGCTAGGAATATTGTCTTGTCAGCGGTGATGCAGCATTGGTTATGGCTTCCCAACTGGACAGCTGATACATGCTCCAAAGCCCAGCTAACTCAACTGGTCTGAAGGAACACCTCCCTTGTGGGGCTGATTTGAGAAGTTGGTGAAAGACTTGGCCAAGGCAGAGTCTTATTGCCTTCAGAGGATAGACCAAAAGGGCCTGGGAAGTAAGCAGGGTCTTTTCCTTCTTTGGTCTCCGCCCGTCCATTGCAGGTGTGACAGACTGACTTCTGTGGGGTCTCAGGACTCCTGGCATATCATCCTGAAAAGCCCTTCTTCTCTGCTTCTGGGTTTTGAACCCATAATTAACCCTTTCGATGTGGCTTCTGGGCCCAGAGACACTGTCTCCTCCGGAGGGGGTTCCTCCCGTTCATCACTATATATATAGGCTTTGGGACCCATTCCCAAATGTCACCAAGGATAGAAGGGTGCTAGAGACCATTCCAGGTGACTAGGTCAGGGACTGCAAGCAGCCACTCCCAGGCATTTATCATCTCTCCATGTAGTTTGGCGGACATGAGAGCCACAGCATGGGTCACATTGGACAAGTTATTGTGCATAAAAGCGGTGGTGCCAGTGACCCCAGCTGAACAGGCCAAGATAAGATATCCCATTTCTCTCAGGATGCTAAAGAAGGATGACTCCTTCCTACCAATGGCCTGAAAGCTGGTCAGTGCTCCTTTGCACATGTTGCGCTTCCGAATGGAAAATGAGATTTGTGATTTCAGCGATGCTCTGGAGTTCCCAGAATCTCTGCTTTTGGCTGAAACTTGTTATATCCCGATCTGGGAGGATCAGCACAGGTGTCTGTTTTGTAGTGTTTGGGTCACGCCAACAGTTCTCCACCCTCCCTTCAGCCTCTCCACTGCCCTGAGAATGTTCTCCAGGGTCATGGTGGTGGCTGCTGTGCTAAGGATTGAGTACACCCATTTCTGGACGTCAGGCTCATATGAGCCTGCTCTCTGTCGGAGGCCTCTCACGTTTCAGCCCAAGTGGTGTCCTTCTGGAAGGTCTCTGCCAGGTGGTTAATTGGGGAAAGTATCCATTGGAGTTGTCCTAATTCCTGGGATGCTCGAGTGGGCAGGGTCTTCCTGCTGGAGGAGAGAGTGCAGAGATTGTTGGAACCACTTGAAGTGTTCTGTTCTCAACAGGCTCCCAGGGTTTTGGATTATCTCCAGCTTCTCGCCTTGATGGTGGCTGCCATCAAGATGGTGCCATGGGCGTGCTCATATGAGGCCATTCCTGTGGCCCTTCCCGACCAGAGTTCAAGCTCAGACTTCCACTCCATCTGGGAGTGTGAGTCAGCTTGAAGTGGCAACAACGCCCACATTATCTGAAGAGGGGCAAGCTGTTGGATGCTTTTGGTGACAGACGCCAGTTTTACAGATGGAGGAAACCCTTGTCAAGACTGTTTGTCGCAGGGCTGTTGGAGGCGCAGGCGGGCAGTATGGTTTATCTACCAACTCAAAGCAAGGGCTATCTGGCTGGCCCTCCTGTGTTTTCCCACCCTTGGTCATGTCAGCCAAGTCTACCTTGGGGCGTTGGATCAAGGAGGCAATTGCCTCGACGTATCTGTGATGGAACCAGCCAATTCTGGAGGGTTTTTGTACCCATTCTACTCGGGCGCAAGAGTTCTTGTGAGCAGAGCGTAGCTTGATAGCCCCTTCAAACATTTTCAGGTGGCAACGTGGGCATCATTTCCCACTTTTTGTCGAGCACTACTGCTTGGATGTCCACGCTCGGGGGGACATGGCCTTTGGCTCAAGGTTTACGAGCTGCTTCCCACTCGGACGCGTAGCTTTGGTACATCACTTTTATCTGGACTGTTCTAGCAGGATGATATGGAAGGCGGCATTTTACTTACCAGATAATGTCCTTTCCTTGAGCCCTGCGAGATCAGTCCAGGACACATTCCTGGAACTGTGGTTGGTTTATGTTGTGATTTTACCTTGGTCTGCAATGATTTATATGCTTGGCTCTGCAGGTCCAAATCCTACTGAGAGCCTGCTGATCAGTCTCTCCTGTACATAGTTTCTTTACTGTTTGATTCATCGTTGTTGCCCACGTTGAGGTTGTGTGAGATTTGCCATGCTTTCCCATATGCTTTGGGAGAAATACTGAGTTGCTCTCTAGTGACTCAGCCTGATAGCGGCATGGGAGTGATGTCATTGAAACCTGGGCATTTTATTGGTTATCTGTCTGTACCCATCTACTTGTAGGAGAACACAACCCACTTGCTGGACCAGTCTAGCAGGATTCAAGGAAAGGACATTAAATGGTAAGTAAACTATTACCTATTATGGTCTATAATGTGTTAGAAAATCAAGATCTGTGAGACCTTTCCTGTTCATTTGATAGGATCTGGTCATTTTAACTTTAAATATCTTAATGTTTCTGGGTAGTTTTAAAGTTCCCTATTAGTAACCTGATCATAAAATCATTGATGGCAATGCTTCCCCACAGAAGGTATCACCTTGGTGGTCTTTGTTGTGGCATCTGATCTTTGTTGTGGCATCTGGCCCGTCTTCCCAACGTAGCATCCTTTTCTCCAGAAACAAGCATGAAGCAAGTCCTCACATATGGGTGTTGTCGCAGATGGAGCCTGCGTGGGAACGATCTCCAGCTTCCATAGGAAGATTTTGAGAGGTCCACCACACATGCGAGCCTGTCTTCCCACCCAAAGGAGCCATCTTACCCCGTCTTTTTTCCACAGAGCTCTTTGGACGTTCGTCTGATCCTGGAAAGCTGAAGTACCCTTGCAGTTTTTGCCTGTCGCTTCCTCTTTTTAATTGCGTGTTTTTTCTACTTCTTTCTGTCCGTTCCTTGGACCATCGGTGCCTCAGCGTTGCATTTTATCAGGGTTTATTTTCTTTCTCCAGGACCAAGCAGGAAGTCAGTCCTCACATATGGGTGACGTCGGCGCCGACGGAGCCCTCGCGGAGCAATTTTCCCCAGCTTTCAAAGAAAGCCTTTGGGAATTGCAGCGCGCATGCGCGGTCGCCTTCCCGCCCAAGGGTGCCATCTTAGCCAGTCTTCTTTTTTCCGCGGAGCCCTACAGACGTACCCGTCGTGTCCCCGCTGAAAAAGTTGATTTTCGTGAGTTTTTCTCTTTTTTCAGACGCCGGTCGTTTTCCTGCCCGGACTCGTGACGCCGTTGCGAGTCCTTCCCTTATTTTTCGGTTTTTCTGATTTTGGTCAGTTTCGTTTTCGGTTTTTTCGCTGGCAGCCCGGTCCTTTGACCTTGCAGGGGCCCTTTTTCCCCCGATGGCTGCCAGTGGTTTCAAGCGGTGTGGTCAGTGTGACAGAAATATCACTCACTGACACACACGATAATTGCCTCCGCTGCCTGGGCCCGGATCATGAAGAACTGATCTGTGGAGCCTGTGGCAAAATGTCCTCCAAAGCGTTAAGGAGTCGGCGGCACCAGCGGGATAGAATCTTCGCTGACCCCGGCCGTACCCGGACCTCGTCGGAGGCCTCGGCATCCAGAGGCTCCAGCTCTGACCATCGCCGAAGCTCCTCCGACAGGGGTTCTCCCTCCGGGGACCATTGACGGAAGGCAAAACCCGCGAGGGCAGCGTCGGTGGACGCTCCTGGCTCCGCGAGGGCCAGGTCGCATAGCCCCGATAGCCGTCCCGGGTCTTTGGAGAAGGAGCACCTCCCGAAGCGACCTCGCCTGGAGTCGGAGTTGCCTGCTCGGGTAAGTCCTGTGGTCCTTCTGGACTCGCCTCCGAGATGTCCGACGTCGGGCCCGACGCCGTCTGGGCCCGAGTCAGGGGCTGCTGGGTCACCTGAGGTTGGACTCAGGTTGACGGCCTTGGAGAGCAGACTATCTGCCTTCATGGACCAGCAGCAGGCACTGATCGCTAGCCTCGCTGGCGCCACTGCCCCGACCGCCGGGACGTCGACGTCTAAGTCGACCCCGGAGACCGAGCCGATCCTCGAGTCCATGCGAACTCGAGTCGATCCTCGGTCGAGGTCACCCTCGGCCTCCCGTTCGGGACCGAGGTCGTCGCCGCCGACTCCCTCGGCGTCGGGGCGGTCGACGCCTCCGCCTGCCCGAGCCGACCCCACTGATTCCTCCTCGGAGTCGGCCTGGGAGTCTGAAGAGGAAGAGTCACCTGATTCATTTCGGACTCGGTGTGTCCCCTCGGACTCACCTGAGTCCGAACCTCGGAAGCAGTCCCCTCCGGAGGATGCCCGGTTCTCGGACTTCGTCAGGGATATGGCCAAGGCTTTGGCCTTCCCTGCGGATCCCGAGGAGGAGCCTCGAGCCGAAGAGCTCGACGCCCTTCAGTACGACTCTCCCGCCCGGGAGCACTTTACTGTACTGGTTCCTCCCATGCTGGAACGACTACTCTTCCGCATGTGGGAGAGTCCGGCCTCGTCGCCGGTATTAAGCAAGCGGGTCGATTCCATTTATCGAGTCCGCAAGAGTCCTGGCTTCCAAAAAGCACAGCTGCCACACCATTCCATGGTAGTGGAATCGGCCATGCATAGGCTTAAGAGCCAAAAGATGCACTCCTCGGTGCCTCCAGGCAGGGAGGCCGTAACCTGGATGGCCTTGGTAAGAAGTGTTTCCAGGGCTCTATGCTGGCTTGTCGTGTCCAGACCTACCAGCTATACATGGGCATGTATCTCCGAGACCTGGCTAAAGAGATAGCCGGATTCTCCGCTGGACTGTCCGAGGAACCTTTGCGGAGGTTCCTGGCCTTGACAACTGGTATTCGGGAATGCTCCAAATTCATGTCCCGAGCAGCCTATGATGGCTTTGAAGCATCGGCTCGAGTAGCCGCAGCTGGCATCGGTGCCCGCCGACAGGCTTGGCTTCAGTCGTCTGACCTTGAACCCTGGGTGCAGGACAAGTTGGTCGATGTCCCCTGCAGAGGTGAGAACCTCTTTGGCAAGCCCATGGCTGAAAAGGCTGCACAAATCGAGACGGAGACTCTCACCAGGACTAGGCTTTCTAGGAAGACCTCCGCCCCTTCCCAGAAAAAGAAGGGCTCGGGAAAGAAGTCCTTTTACCCGAGAAAGGCAGCTGCCTATAAACACTACCCTCAATATCAGGCCTCCGCAGCTCCCCCACAGGGCCAGCAGGCCAAGGGACGGGGTAACGGGTCCCGTAGGCAGCAAGCCCCCAAGCCTGCACCACCAGCCCCTGCTCAGCAGGGTGGGGGTTTTTGACTTCCTCAGCATAGCCTCTCCCCCTCAGCTGGCTCCTCCCCAGCACAGGAGGCCGGCTGGTTCACTTCGCCCACAGGTGGTCCAACATCACTTCAGATGCCTGGGTGCTTCAAGTCGTGAGAGAAGGATATCTTCTCCACTTCCATCAGGTCCCTCCCTCTTATTTTCCGGGAGAACCTCCTCGACTCCCTCAGCACAGGGACTTACTCCTTCAGGAGTTAGCAAGTCTTCTTCAGGAACAGGCTGTGGAACCGGTGCCCCACCACCTGAGAGGTCAAGGCTTTTATTCCAGGTATTTCCTAATACCAAAAAGGACAGGAGGCCTCAGACCCATCCTGGACTTGCGCAACCTCAACAAGTTCCTCGTGCGGGAGAAGTTCAAGATGCTTACCCTTGGAATCCTTCTGCCCTACCTCCAGCAGGGAGATTGGCTATGCTCCTTGGATCTAAAAGATGCCTACACGCACATCCTCATCCACCCAAGCCACCGCCAATACCTAAGGTTTGTGGTGGCAGGAAATCATTACCAGTACAGAGTACTGCCCTTTGGCCTATCCTCCGCACCGCGAGTCTTCACAAAATGTCTCGCGGTGGTGGCGGCCTATCTCCGGCTTCACGGCCTCTATGTCTTTCCGTACCTCGACGACTGGCTCATCAGAGCATCGTCCTCTCCGGCAGTCACCAATGCCACACACTGCACGGTGACTCTTCTGCAGTACTTGGGCTTTGTCATAAACTTCGCAAAGTCCACTTTGCTCCCCTCACAGGATCTCGAGTTCATCGGCGCAAGACTGCACACTCCTCAGGCACGAGCTTTCCTGCCTCTCGACAGGGCTCAACGGCTCATGGACCTAGCCGGCAGTTTTCGCAGCCAGCCCCTGGTCTCCGCCAGGCGCTTCCTTAGACTACTCGGCCATATGGCTTCCACCGTCCACGTGACCCCCAATGCTCGCCTGAATATGCGGCCTGCTCAATGGTGCCTTCGCAAGCAGTGGCAACAAGCCACCGGCGCACTAGCCGACTTAGTGCGCGTCTCTGGGCCGCTGGCCTCTTCCCTACAGTGGTGGCTTCATCGGCCGAACCTGGTGCTCGGAATGCCGTTTCAGTCGCCTCAGCCGACTCAAGTGCTGACAACCGATGCTTCCCTCCTAGGTTGGGGAGCACATTGCCAGGGGGCATGTACTCAAGGTCTCTGGACCGCGTGGGAGTCTGCTCAACAGATCAACTTCCTGGAGCTCAGAGCGATCCGTCTGGCGCTCAAGGCTTTCTCCCACCTGACTTCTCACCGGTCCGTCCTTGTCCAGACGGACAATCAAGTTGCCATGTTCTACGTGAACAAGCAGGGGGGCACGGGCTCCTTCCTTCTCTGCCGAGAAGCTCAGAAGCTCTGCTCTTGGGCCGTCAGTCACGGCATTCTTCTCGAGGCAGTTTATTTCCCAGGCCAAGAGAATTGCCTGGCGGACAAACTCAGCAGGATACTCCAGCCGCACGAGTGGCGTCTGGATCCCTTGGTAGTTCAGAAACCTTTTCTGAAGTGGGGCCTCCCCACGATGGATCTCTTTGCCAGTCCTCTCAACCGGCAACTTCCTCGCTTCTGCTCTCGTCAGCCACATCCCCTTCGGGTAGCGGCAGATGCTTTTCTACTCTCATGGTCGGAAAGCCTTCTCTATGCTTTTCCTCCCATCCCGCTAGTCTCTCGAACTCTATTCAAGGTTCTCCGGGACAAAGCTTCCATGATCCTGGTGGCTCCTCGCTGGTCCAGACAGCCGTGGTTTCCACTCCTGTTGCAATTAGCGGTAGAGGATCCGTTCCCTCTGGGGTTTCAACCGGATCTCCTAACACAGGATCAGGGGTCTCTGCTACACCCCAACCTCAGATCTCTCAATCTAATGGCCTGGCTGCTGAAAGGGTAGTCCTTGCTCCCCTTCTCCTGCCGGCAGAGGTGGAAGAGGTCGTCCTAGCGTCTCGGCGACCTTCTACCCGCAAATGCTACGCCCTTAAATGGCGTCGCTTTTCCGTTTGGTGTGTACAGCAGTCTCAGGATCCCTTCTCCTGCTCGGTGTCGGTGGTCTTGCAGTACCTGCTCTACCTCTCTAATCTGGGACTTAAGTCCAACTCCGTCAAAGTCCACCTCAGTGCTCTTTCAGCACACCATGTGCCGGTGGACAGCAGACCTCTTTCCAGCGACCCTCTCGTAGCACGGTTTCTCCGAGGTCTCCTTCTACTTAAACCACCTCTGCGCCCGCCAGCACCTGACTGGGATCTGAATGTGGTTTTACAGCGGATCACCTGTCCGCCTTTTGAACCGATGGCTACCTGTTCTCTGCGTTTTCTTTCGTGGAAAACCTTATTCCTGATAGCCCTCACTTCCGCTAGACGCGTAAGTGAATTGCAGGCCCTCGTGTCTGATCCCCCTTTCACTCGGTTCTACAAAAATAGGGTAGTCCTACGGACTCACCCAAAATTTCTTCCAAACGTTGTCTCCCCTTTTCACATCAATCAGGAGGTGGTACTTCCAACCTTCTTTCCCAGGCCTCACTCCAGCCGAGCTGAAAGAGTCCTGCATACCCTGGACTGTAGAAGGGCATTGAACTTCTACCTTGACCGTACGCGGGAGCACCGTAAAGCTGCTCAGCTTTTTGTGTCTTTTGACCCCAATAAATTGGGGCTCCCGGTCTCCAAGCGTACTCTGTCCATCTGGGTTGCTGACTGAATCGCTTGGGCTTATGGGGCAGCCGGACTCTCCTTAGAAAGTCGAGTCACGGCTCATTGTGTTCGGGCGAAGGCTACGTCAGTGGCTTACCTCCGCTCTGTTCCGCTGGCAGACATCTGCCGGGCCGCTACTTGGTCTTCGAGCCAGACTTTTGCGGTCCATTACTGTCTCGAGAGGGAGTCCCGCAGGGACAGTGCTTTCGGACAGGCAGTCCTCCGAAATCTCTTCGAGGTTTGATCAACTCCTACCCTCCATCCCGGATGGGGGCTACCGGTGGGTGATAATTCAGTGAAGATTCCTTCCTTCTGTGCCGCTGAGCTAGAGGGAGCTCATTTTTGTGCTTAGGGTCTCCGGTAGCCTTAAGCTTGGGAGTCCCATATGTGAGGACTGACTTCCTGCTTGGTCCTGGAGAAAGCGTAGTTACTCACCTGTAACAGGTGTTCTCCAGGAGCAGCAGGAATCAGTCCTCACAACCCTCCCTCCTCCCCGTGGAGTTGCAATCATCTGCTTAAGTTTTTTTACAAATTTTTATGCTGTCTTTTAGCTATGTCATCAGACTGGCTAAGATGGCACCCTTGGGCGGGAAGGCGACCGCGCATGCGCGCTGCAATTCCCAAAGGCTTTCTTTGAAAGCTGGGGAAAATTGCTCCGTGAGGGCTCCGTCGGCGCCGACGTCACCCATATGTGAGGACTGATTCCTGCTGCTCCTGGAGAACACCTGTTACAGGTGAGTAACTACGCTTTATCTCCAGGAACAAGCAGGAATGTAGTCTTCACATATGGGCATCGTCGGTACCGACTGAGCCTACGCGGGAACGCTCCCCAGCATCCAATAGGAAAGCTTTTGGGAGCATCCCACAGCGCCTGCGTGCTGCCTTCCCAACTGTCCCTCTCCACTTCTTCGTTTTCTGCAGAAAAATTCCCTCTTTTTTTTTTTTGTGGTCGCATCTCCCTTCCCTCAATGCCATACCGGTACCGCTGGTGGTTCTTTTTTTTCTAAAAAAAAAAAAAAACCCCAAAACTTTGTTTCTGGAGTCTTTTTCCAGTAATTTACTTTTCGGGTGCCATGCACCATTTTGGGCACTAGGCCCAACTTTTTTCCTCAGAATGGAAAAACCCGCTTCGGGTTTTAAAAAGTGTTCTAAGTGTGGCGGTGCCATCTCCGTCACATGTTTAGGTCCTGACCACTCTATTTCAGAGTGTGTTGCCTGTGGGATGATGTCAAAAAAGGGCCGTCAAAAGCGAGCTGCTAAGCTTAGCACCCTTTTTCCCTCTGATGCAGCCTCTGTGGCATCGACGTCCTCCAGGGCTTCATCTTCCTCCCATGGATCTCAGGTAACTAAGCATAAATCTAGCCAGTCCTCAAAGGGTAGTTCTCCTTCTAAACATCGAGATGCCTCTGGCGTTGCCCTTGAGGGACTTTCACCGGCAAAATTGCCCCGGCAGGAGGCTTTGGCTTCCAAAGCACTAACGGGGCTCTAGGATGTTCTCAAGGCTTCAACGTCGGCAGAACTACTGGTGCCATGCTCTGGGGTTCCGGCCGCTTTTTCCGGCACCGATACCAAAGCATCGGCAGCGTCGATAGACCAGAGAATCTTGGCTATTGAATGCAGTCTGGCAGCTCTTCTCATGGCCTCGATGCTCCCGAAACCCCTTCAGACAATTCAACCGGTACCGGCACCAACTGCATCGGCAGGTATTCTACCGGGACCGAGTCATGCGTCTCTATCCGGCATCGACAAGTCGGTACTGGACCACTCCGATGCTGACTTCGATTGGTACCGGTACTGTGCCTTGCACGATCACCCGAATCGGAATTACTTCGAATCCTCGGATGAGTCTGAAGACTCTGAAAGCTCTGCTGATACCAGAGTACTTCTTCCCGAGGATTCCTCTTCTCCTCAGCGTAGGATGTCTCCACCAGAGTATATGTCCTTTCAGGATTTTATCCGAGATGTGGCCCGGGGTCTTTCCATCACAGTGGCTCCTGAAAAAGAGCCTAGGGCAAAGGAATTAGAAATCCTACAATACCCTAAAGCTCCAAGGAGGCAGCTACCTTACCTATTCATGAGATCTTGCATGATCTTATGTTAAGGATGTGGGAAACACCTCTGACCACATCTCCTCATTCTCGAAGACTCGACACAGTGTATCAAGTTTCTCCTTGTCCTGGGTTTCAGAAGACTCAATTACCATACCATTCCATGGTGGTGGCATCAGCCATGAGACGGATAAAGAGTGCAAAAAGGCATGCATCTAATCCTTCAGGACGTGAGTGTAGGACTCTTGACACCTTTGGACGTCGATCTTTCCAGGCTTCCATGCTCTCTGCTAGGATCAGTTCCTATATCTTGTATATGGGAATGTTCCTTAAGGAAGTCACAGGAGACTTAGAGCTTATGAGCCCTCTCCTTCCTGATGATAAAAGGCAAGATTATCTTGCTCTTGTTAAACATGCTCAGGATGTTTCCAAGTTTGTGAATTGTGCAGCCTTTGATTGCTTTGAATGCATAAGCAGAACCTCTGCTATTGCTATAGGTGCACGTAGAATTGCCTGGCTGCAGGCATCTGACTTGGAAATCATGGTATAGGACAAATTGGGGAATATACCTTGCACAGGAGAGAATATCTTTGGCAAGAATTGGCAGGAAAAAGCTAATGAGATTGATGCTGACAATATCACTTTGGATAGATTGTCCAAATCTACAGCTGATCCTGCGAGGAAAAGATCCTCTAAGAAACCATTCTTTAGCAAGAAGAAAAAGTTTTATCCCGCCTATACCCAGCTGGGACATCGTTCAGGTCAGTCTGCCCAAAAGGGACAGCAGCAACAACCTAGGCAACAAAGGAAGCCAAAAGTAGCTAAGCCTCAACCAGCTCAGCAGACTCAGCCTCCACAAGGGCTTTGACTCCTGTCTAGAGAACTTTGCCTTCCTGGCCCTGAACGGCACGGAACCCTCCACCATCCCAGAAAGGTTATGTCATTTTGCCCCCAGATGGGGTCAGATAACAGCAGAAAATTGGACTCTGTCTATTGTAAGAGAGGGGTACAAGCTTCATTTCCTCAGCATGCCCCCTCCTACAATAGTGAGACAGTTCAATTCTCAGAACACTCTCAATGACCGGTTAGGTCAAGAAGTTACTATGCTCCTTGCTCAAGGGGCAATAGAAGAGGTACCCATTCCCCAACGGGGTACAGGGTTTTACTCCCCCTATTTCCTTATTCCAAAGAAAACAGGAGGACACAGACCCATTCTAGACCTCAGAGAATTGAACAAATTCCTGTTCAGAGAGAAGTTCAAAATGATTTCTCTAGGAACTCTGCTGCCGAACCTTCAGAGTCAGGATTGGCTTTGTTTTCTAGATCTCAAGGATGCGTACACTCATGTTCTCATCAATCCAACTCACCGAAAGTTCCTTTGATTCCTGTTTCAAGGGAAGCACTACCAATACAGGGTTCTTCCTTTTGGCCTGGCTTCTGCGCCAAGGGTGTTCACAAAATGCATGGCTGTGGTAGCAGCATTTCTCCACACCCTGGGAATATTCGTCTTCCCTTACTTAGATGACTGGCTCATTCGAGCCCCTTCAGAGCCAGAGGCCAGGATGGCTCTGTCTCGCACAATGCGCATACTTTAGTATTTGGGACTTATCATAAACTTCCCAAAGTCCAACCTTGCTCCCACTCAATCCCTAGAGTTTATAGGAGCTCTTCTGGATACCAGACGGACAAGGGCCTTCCTTCCACAGCCCCGCTGCCTTCACATTGTGCAGTTAGCTTCCCAAGCAGTGCTAAAACCTCACCTCACTGCTCGGGAAATGTTACAGTTGCTAGGCCACATGGCATCCACCGTTCATGTGGTTCCTTATGCTCACCTCCATATGAGGGCAGCCCAGTGGACCTTATCCACTCAGTGGACTCAGGCCTCAGGTTGCCTGTCAGACAAAATAGCAAACTCAGATCGCCTTATTTTGTCCCGCCAATGGTGGCAGTCACCCAAAAACCTTCTGGTGGGGTCTCCTTTTCAGCAACCCCCACCCCAAGCCACTCTAACAACAGATGCTTCACAGGTGGGTTGGGGAGCCCACCTGAATGGCCTCTCTATCCAGGGTATCTGGACTCCACAGGAGGCCTATCTCCATATCAGCCTCCTGGAGCTCAGAGCAATCTTCCTTTCTCTTCGAGTATTTCACACCCAACTCAGCTACAAGACAGTCCTAGTTCAAACGGACAATCAGGTAGCCATGTTCTGTGTGAACAAGCAGGGCGGAACAGGCTCTCTGTCACTGTGCAACGAAGCTTTGCGACTATGGGCCCTCGCCAGAGAGCATCAGATTCATCTCCTTGCGGTGTATCTTCCAGGCATTCAAAACTCTTGGGCAGACAAACTCAGTCGAGTTCTGCTTCCACACGAATGGTCTCTCCATGCAGACCAGGTGGCCAACATTTTTCAAATTTGGGGAACCCCGGATATAGACCTCTTTGCAAGTCCGCTGAATGCCAAACTTCCCCAGTTCTGTTCCAGAATTCCGGCTCGAGGTTGTCAGGCCAGGGATGCTTTCCTCCTTCATTGGGGTCAGGACTTCCTGTATGCCTTTCCACCCATTCCCCTAATTCCCAAAACCCTATTCAAACTTCAGAGAGACAGAGGTCATATGATCTTCATAGCTCCACGTTGGCCACGGCAACCGTGGTACCCTCTGCTCCTACATCTCTCTCAAGCTCCGCCTCTGGAGTTAGGATCTGCTCCAGATCTTCTTTCTTAAGAGGACGGCATGCTGTGGCATCCCAATCCCCAGTCTCTGCATCTCAGGGCCTGGTTGCTGAGAGCCTAGAACGTCACGGTCTTAACCTTTCCCAGCAGGTAAAGGATATCCTTCATGCTTCCAGGAAGCCTTCCACAAGACGCTCTTATGCATTTAAGTGGAAAAGGTTTACCATATGGTGCTCGCAGAAGGGTCTTAACCCTCTTGCGATACCTCTGGAATCATTACTGGAGTACCTTTATCAAATGCAGGGCTTAAGACCAATTCAGTGAGAGTCCATTTGAGTGCTATTGCAGCTTCTTTCAAGCCTCTAAATGGGCAACCTATTTCCTCTCATCCTCTCATAGCGAGATTTTTGAGAGGCCTTCTTTTAACTAAGCCTCCCATTAGGCCACCACCAGTGGCATGGGACTTAAATCTGGTACTTTGGCAGCTCATGAAACCGCCCTTTGAACCATTAGCCACTACCTCTTTGAAATTCCTTTCCTGGAAGGTTATCTTTCTCATTGCAATCATATCAGCATGTCGCATCAGTGAATTGCAAGGGTTGGTGGCTGATCCTTCTTACACAAGGTTCCATCATAAGGTAGTCCTTAGGACTCATCCACACGTTATGCCAAAGGTGGTGTCGCCCTTTCATTTAAACCAAGCGGTTTACCTTCCTGTATTCTTTCCAAGGCCTCACGCCTCAAATGCAGAAAGGAATCTTCATACTTTGGACTGTAAAAGAGCTTTGGCCTTTTACTTGCAAAGGACACAGCAACATAGAAAATCCTCTCAACTCTTTGTTGCTTTTGATCCTAGTCATTTGGGACTTCCAGTCTCGAAAAGGACACTGTCCAGCTGGATTGCACAGTGTATATATTTTGCCTATGAGTAAGAACCTTCCTCTTGAAGGCCATGTCACAGCTCACAATGTGAGCCATGGCAGCCTCAATGGCTCAACTTCACTCTGTGTCTATCGACGACATCTGTCAAGCAGCTACTTTGCCTTCGGTACATACCTTCACAGCCCATTATTGCTTAGACAAGGACTCCCGCTGGGATGCCTTGTTTGGTCAGGCTGTTCTTCAACACCTGTTCCAGACTTAATCCACTCCTACCCACCATCCCTGGTAGGATGCCAGAGATCCATGGGGGGAAGTGGAGCCCTTTCACAAGGGCACACAACTTTCTGGGGCCATCTCCCTGGCATCTGCAGCTAGGGAGTCCCCATATGTGAAGACTACATTCCTGCTTGTTCCTGGAGATAGCATAGTTACTCACCTGTGATATCTGGGAACAGCAGAAATTTAGTCTTCACAACCCACCCACCTCCCCTAGGAGTTGTATCTTTCTATCTCTCTTTCCCTCTCTCTTTTCTCTCAGCTTTAAACTCAACTGGAGAAGGACAGTTGGGAAAGGCGGGAAGGCAGCACGCAGGCGCTGTGGGATGCTCCCAAAAGCTTTTGTATTGGACGCTGGGGTGCGTTCCTGCGCATGCACTGACGATACCCATATGTGAATACTAAATTCCTGCTATTCCCGGAGATCACCTGTTAAAGGAGCGCGGGTCTTTTCTCTCACTCTCCCCGTAGTCGGCGTCCATTGATTTGGTGGAAGCAGTCTTCCCTAATATGGGAATACAGGCCAGTGGTATCAAGAATTGCACTAGGTGTGCCCACCATCTTGATGACTGACTCCCACAACAGTTGAATTCACTGCCTCGGGCCAACCAAAAGCTCGCTACCTGCATGTTATGCCTGCAGATAACTAAAAAGAGCTGAAGAATTGAGAGAAATAGTGGGAATCTATGTTTGGGTCCTCCAAGTCAATGGCATTGACGCCCTCGAAATCCTCCACTGAAGCCACGGCCCACCATGGGGACCAAGCTCATTGGGAGCAGAGGGGCTGCAGTAGCCTGGACTGGAGGCTATCCTCTTTCAAAGGTCCCCCCCAGATCCTCCACCCCGTTGGCATTGAAGGACAATGCCAAGGCCTATGGTCATCAGCATTGGAGCCCCCCTCACCGAGATACAATACAGAACAAGCATTGTGGAACCTGTGTCTTTTGGGGAAACTGTTAGATACTTATAACCTAGATTGGCCACTGTTGGAAACAGGATACTGGGCTTGATGGACCTTGGTCTGACCAAGTATGGCATATCTTATGTTCTTATGAGACTGAGGGCAAGGGCTGGGAGCGGCCATCAAAGCTGCCCCGGCCTGAGGAGTTGCCACCCAAGACAACCATTGATGGTCTCCCAATGCGATTACCATTGTGGAGTCCCCAGTATGGAGCCCGACATTGGAGGCTGTCTATTCTGACCCGGCTCGGGCCACTCCTTGCTGAAAGGATGCAGGCCCTCGAGTGCAGTTTCTGACTGCACAGGCTGTGAGAGACCCATTGCCCTCGGGTTCCTCAATGCTGCCGGCAGCCCCACAGGCAGCAGTGACCACGCTGATGGAGAAACAGCCTATCCTTGAGACCCACACTGTCCATACCGGGAGAGAGAGAGTTCCACCAGGAACTCGGAATCGTGCTCTGTTCCCCTCCGAGCGCCTCTTGTTTGGAGGACTGCTGTCAGGCACACCCAGAGGCTCGGACCCCGACTTCTCTGGAACGCTGTCGGTGTTGAGGGGAATCCCATCAGTATTTTGACTTCCTCATTGATTCTGATGAATGGGAGACCGAGGCCAAGTCCCCGGTGTTGGAGAATCATAGAGGTATATCATCAGATCCCTCGCCGTCTTATGAATGCTGTAAGTCCCCACCTGAGGAGATTTCCTTCCATGAATTTGTCCAGGACATAGTGAAGGCCTTATCCTTCATTCTCGAGGCAGAGGAGGAGCTGAGGGCAGAGGAACTGGAGATCCTCAAGTATCCCTCTCCTCCCAAAGAGGCAATCACGGTTCCAATACATCGAATCCTGAAGAGGTTGCTCTTTCGTATTTGGGAGAATCCCCTCATGGTGACCCCTGTTAGCAGGCAGTTAGGCTTGATGTATTGGGTCCATGAGTCCAGGTTTTGAGAAACCGCAGCTCCTGCACAACTCCATGGTTGTGGAATCAGCCTTGAGGAGAATAAAGAGCTCCAAGACACCACGGCCCAGACTCTGGATGGTGTCGGTAGAAAATGTTACCAGGGCTCTATGCTGATGGGCCACATCCTCGCTTACTAGCTCTACATGGAGATATACCTTAAAGACCTTAGGGGAGCTTGGCCAATTTCTCAGCTTTGCTTTCAAGGGAGCAACTGGACCGCTTCTGTGGTCTCATCTCCAAGTGCAGAGAGTGCTTGAAGTATGTGAATAGGACAGCCTATGATGCCTTTGAGTCGATGGTCAGGGTGGTCGCCATTGGCATAGGGGGCTTGTGACTGGTCTGGCTCCAATCCTTGGCCTTGAGCAATGGGTGCAGGACAAGCTTGCCGATGTCCCTTGCTGAGGGGAGAACCTCTTTGGCAAGCCCATGGAGGACAAGGCCAGGGAAACTGGAGAGAGAGCAGTTGACAGTAAACAGGTTCTCCAGGAAGACTGCGGATGCCTCACGAAAGAAGGCCTCAGGGAAGAAGGCTTATTACCTTCAGAAGAGAAAGTATTACAGGGGCTAACTTGCCTATTACCACTATCAGGGCCCTCAGCAGGAGCAACAGCAGAAGAGGACAGGGCCAGCATCAGCCATGCCGACAGAAGCCCCAGCCTATGCCATAGCCACAGCTCGGTGGAGGCTTTTGACTCCTCCTTGAGGAGCATGGCCCGACTGCCCTTTCCCAGCGCAGTTCCATCACAAATAGGGGGCCACTTGATCCACTGTGCTCACCGGTAGCCAACTGTAACAGACTCCTAGGTTCTCAAGATTGTCTAGGACAGGTGCAGGTTGCATTTTCACCAGTTCCTCCTCCTCCTCCCCCCCCCCCCCTTCCAGGGGAGTATCCCCTCGATCCCCACCACCAGGAGCTCTTCCAGGTGGAGATTCAGGCCCTTCTGGCCGATCTAACCATCAAATACATTCCATCCTCACAAACCAGGAGGGGGGGGGGGGTTCTACTCCCACTACTTCCTTGTTCTCAAAAAGATGGGAGGCTTCCGGCCCATTCTGGATCTATGGAACCTCAGTCGGTTCCTCGTAAAGGAAAAGTTCAAGATGGTCTCTCTGGGAACATTGTTACCTTACCTCCAGCAGGCGGACTGGCTATACTCCCTGAATCTAAAGGATGCTTATGCTCATATTCCCATTCATCCCCTTCATCGACAATACCTATGCTTCATGCTCAACGGAAGGCACTTACCAGTACTGGGTGCTGTTTTTCAGTCTTCCCTCCACCACAAAGGTCTTCACAAAGTGTCTGGTGGTTGTCGTCACCTTTGAACTCTTGGGGTATTTGCCTTCCCCTCTCTGGACGACTGATTGATAAAGGGGTGTGACACCAGACAAGGCCCAGCAATCCCTGAGGCTCACCATTCAAGTGCTGACGCATCCTTGTGATCAACTATCCAAAGTCTCACCTGCAGCCCTCCCAGCGCTTAGAGTTCATTAGGGTCCTGCTCAATACTACCCTAGCTTGGGCCTTTCTACCTGCAGATCGAGCACAGTAGCTGGTTGCACTCTCCTGCGAGCTGCAACAAAGCCCAACCGCAACGGCTAGGCAGATGCTCCGTGTCCTCTGCCACATGGCTTCCACAGTCCATGTCACTCCTCTTGCCTGGCTTCAGATGAGAGAAGCACAGTGGACCCTCTGCACACAGTGGCAGCGGGCCACAGATCATCTGGTGGACACGGTGATGGTCTCTCCGCTGCTCAAGGAGTCCCTGTCCTTTTGGTTATAGCCACAGAACCTGCTCTTGGACCTTCCCTGTCAGGCCCCTCCGCATCACTACTTTCTGACCACAGATGCCTCCAAGATGGGCTGAGGAGCACATCTCGATGATTTGTGTACACAGGGTCAATGGATGGCTTGGGAGAACCTGCACCAAATCAACTTCCTGGAACTCCGTGCCCTTCAAGCATTTCAGGAGAAGTTAGTCAACCAAATTGTCCTCATTCAAACGGACAACCAGGTGGTGGTGATCTATATTAACAAACAGGGTTGCACGGTTCGTACCTCCTCTATTGGGAGGCAGTGCATCTCTGGAAATTCACCCTCTCCCAAGGCATCATTTGGGTGATGTATCTGCCTAGGGAACTCAGTGTGTTGGCTGATCGTCTCAGCCGGGTCCTTCAGTCACACGAGTGGGCCCTCAGCGCATGGTAGCCTACCTTATCTTCCAGATGTGGGGCACGCCGAGCATAGACTTCTTTGCGTCTTCAACCAATACTCAGGTGCCGCAGTTCTGCTCCAGGATTCTGTGCACCCATCGGATAGCTGCCGACGCCTTCCTGCTGAACTGGAGCAAGGGTCTCCTCTATGCATATCCACCGATCCCATTAGTGGCCAAAATCCTGTTCAAGCTTCAGAAGGGTAGTGCTACTATGATTCTCATTGCCCTGCATTGGCCCAGGCAACCATGGTTTCCTCTCCTACTGTGCCTCACTTGGAGGCAGCCCCTCAGACTAGTCTGCGACCCGGATCTGGTCTCTCAAGCCGGTGGGTCTCTTCTCCACCTCAGTGTCTGCTAACTGGCCATCACAGCATGGATGCTGAGCGGGTAGTTCTGGCAGAGCTTCACCTTCCTGCTGAGGTGAAAAATGCTTTTCATTTCCTGTAAACACTCAACCCGCTGTGCCTATGCTTTCAAGTAGCATAGATTATCCATTTGGTGTGCAGGGAAGACGCTAGACCCTTTCTCCTGCACCGTGGAGGTATCACTGACTTAACCCTCCATAGCCCATGTTCCCTGTAAAATAGTTATCTCCAAGTTATAATGCCCTGTTCAATGTAATTTCAGTTTGTTCAATGTAAACCGCACTGATGCAGAATAGCGCGGTATATAAGAGAATGTAAATAAATAAATAAATCTCCTCCACTTTTCCAACTCTGGTCTCAAATTCAATTAGATAAGAGTGCATCAAGTGCGGTGGTGGCATACCACCATGGCATTGATAGTAAGCCCATCTCTGCACATCCTCTCATAGGCCACTTCATAAGGGGTCTCCTGCTCTCGCTTTCCCCCATCAAGGCTCCCTCACTTGTGGCATGGAACATTAACACTGTGCTCTGGTAGCTCCTCTCTGCCCCCTTTGAACCTTCCAGCTCTTGTTTGCTTAAGCATCTCACCTGGAAGGTGGTTTTCTCCAGGACCAAGCAGGAAGTCAGTCCTCACATATGGGTGTCATCGGCGCCGATGAAGCCCCAGCGGAGCATTTCCCCAGCTTTTTATGAAAGCCTTTGGGAATAAAGGCACGGATGCGCGGTTCCCTTCCCGCCTAAAGGTGCCATCTTACCTCAGTCTCTTTTTTTCCGTGAAGCCCACCGGACATGTGTCCAGTTTTCCCGGTTAAAATTAGATTTTTCAGCGATTTTTTGCTCTTTTTCTACCGGTTCGACGCCGGTTCCCCTCCCGCCGGGTTCAGTACACCGGTATCGAGCCCGATTCCTCTCTTTCGATTTTTGCCCTTCGTGGCTGGCGTTCGCGCCCTTTTTTCTCTTTTTCCCTGGAAGGCCGGTCTTTTGACCTCGCAGGGACTCTTTTTTTTTTCCCCGATGGTTTCCAGTGGTTTTAAGAAGTGTGATCGGTGTAAGAAACTAATGTCTCTCACTGACGCACACGACTGCTGCCTTCGGTGCCTGGGCCCCGACCACGATCCTAAGTCGTGCGGGGCCTGTGGAAAAATGTCTTCCAAGGCACTACGAAGTCGCCAGCAGCAAAAGGAAAGGCTTTTCTCGGACTCAGCCTCCGGCCGGGCCCGGACCTCGTCTGAGGCCTCGACATCTCGGGATTCCGATCCCGAGCGCCGTCAAAGCTCCTCGGACAGGGGGTCCCCCGACCGGGAACGCAAGAGGAAGAAACGGCTCACGAGGGCGTCGTCGGAAGAGGTCCCTGGCTCCTCGAGGGCCAGGTCTAAGACCCCCGACCGTCGCCCTGGGCCTGTGGAACCGGAGAAGCCTGCTAAAGTTACTCGTGTGGAGCCGGAGTCTGCTGGACACGTAAGCCCCGTAGTCCTCGTGGACTCTCCTCCCCGGGAGCTGATGTCGGGCCCGGCGCCGCCGGGGCCCGAGTCGGTGGCTGCTGCGTCTCCCGAGCTGAGTCTCAGGATGACAGCCTTGGAGAGCAGAATGTCTGCCTTCATGGAGCAGCAGCGGGCACTGATGGCCAGCCTGTCTGGCGCATCTGCCCCGACCACCGGGACTTCGACGTCGAAGTCGACCCCGGAGACCGAGCCGATACTAGAGTCCATCGTGGCTCGGAGTCGACCTCGATCGCGGTCCCCCTCGACCTCCCGTTCGGGACCGAGGGCGTCAACGCCGGTGCTTCTGGCGTCAGGGCGGGTGCTCCAGGGCCCCACGGGGTCGGACCCCAACTCTTCCTCAGATGAGTCGGCTTGGGAGACGGAGGACGAGGAGTCTCCTGACAACTTTAAGACTCTGTTCGTCCCTTCGGACTCACCGCAGTCTGAGCCCCGGAGTAGGTCCCACCCGGAGGACACCAGGTTCTCGGAGTTCGTCCGGGATATGGTCACTGCCTTGGCTATTCCGGCGGATCCTGAGGAAGAGCCTCGAGCTGAAGAGCTCGAGGCGCTGCAGTATGACTCTTCTCCGAAGGAGGCCTTTACTGTCCCGGTTCCTCCGATGCTGGAACGGCTCCTCTTCCGTATGTGGGAGGCACCGGCCTCGGTGCCGGTTCTTAGCAAGCGAGTCGATTCGATCTATCGGCTCCGTAAGAGCCCTGGTTTTCAGAAGGCACAGCTACCACACCATTCCATGGTTGTGGAATCGGCCATGCATCGTCTGAAGAGTCAGAAGTTGCACTCCGCGGTGCCTCCTGGCAGGGAGGCCCGAAACCTCGATGGCGTCAGTAGAAAGTGTTTTCAGGGCTCGATGCTTGCTTGCCGTGTCCAGTCTTACCAGCTGTACATGGGCATGTACTTGCGGGATCTGGCCAAGGAGTTGGCCGGATTCTCTGCTGGTCTCTCCGGGGAACCCTTGCAGAGATTTAAGTCCTTGTCCTCGGGGATTCGGGACTGCTCGAAGTTCATGTCCCGCACCGCCTACGATGGCTTCGAGGCTTCGGCCCGAGTTGCGGCAGCCAGCATCGCGGCTCGACGCCAGGCATGGCTGCAGTCATCGGACCTCGAGCCATGGGTTCAGGACAAGTTGGTCGATGTCCCTTGCCGAGTTGAAAACCTTTTTGGCAAGCCCATGACCGAGAAGGCCTCTCAGCTCGAGACCGAGCACCTCACCCAGACAAGGCTGTCGAGGAAGACCTCTGCCCCTTCTCATAAAAAGAAGGGCTCGGGTAAAAAGCCCTTTTACCCGAGGAAGGGCACTGCCTACAAACAGTACCCACAATATCAGGCTACCCAAGCTGCCCCCCAGGGTCAGCAAGCAAAGGGCCAGGGTAATGGGCCCCGTAGGCAGAGAACCCCCAAGCCTCAGGCCCCTGCTACCACTCCGCAGGGTGGGGGCTTTTGACTCCTTGAGCATAGCCTCTTCTCCACTGCTCTCCCAACCCTGAACAGAAGGTCGTCTCGCCCTCTTTGCCCACCAGAGGCCCCTTATCACCGGGGACAGTTGGGTGCTGGAGATAATCCACAAGGGATATGCCCTCCATTTCCACCACCTGCCACCCCCATATTTTCCAGGGGGGCCTCCTCTGCACAGAGACCTTCTCCGTCAGGAGCTTCAGGGTCTGTTGGTGGACAGGGCAGTGGAGCCTGTGCCTCCCCATTTGCAAGTTCACGGATTCTACTCCAGGTATTTCCTGGTGCCCAAAAGGACCGGTGGCCTTGGCCCCATTCTGGACCTCAGGAACCTCAACAAGTTCCTAGTGAAAGAAAAGTTCAAGATGCTTACTCTTGGAACCCTTCTGCCCTACCTTCAGCAGGGAGATTGGCTATGCTCCTTAGATCTAAAGGATGCGTACACTCACATCCTCATTCATCCAGACCACAGAAAGTACCTAAGGTTCATCGTGGGAGGAAACCATTATCAGTACAGAGTGCTGCCTTTCGGCCTCACCTCCGCCCCCAGAGTCTTTACAAAGTGCTTAGCAGTGGTGGCGGCCTACCTGAGAAATCAGGGGCATCTTTGTCTTCCCCTATCTGGACGACTGGCTCATCAGAGGTCAGACAGGTCAGGAGGCCAATCAAGCCACCCTCAGGACCATTGCTTTTCTTCAACGCCTGGGGTTTGTCATAAACTTCGCAAAGTCCACTTTGCTCCCTTCCCAGAACTTGGAGTTCATAGGGGCAAGGTTGGACTCTCTCCTGGCAAAGGCATTCTTGCCAGAAAACAGAGCCCGAAGGTTGATGGCCTTGGCAAGTCAGTTTCTCAGCAGGTCCCTGGTCTCCGCCAGACTCTGCCTGCGGCTTCTAGGCCACATGGCTTCGACAGTACATGTGACCCCCAATGCCAGGCTCCATATGAGGCCTGCACAGTGGTGCCTTCGGACTCAGTGGTCACAGGCCACAGGCAGCCTCAGAGACAGGATAAGGGTGTCCAGACCATTTCTGCACTCCCTCAACTGGTGGCTACACTCACCCAATCTGCTGAAAGGGGTGCCCTTTCAGTTTCCAGGTTACACAGTGATGCTAGCAACAGATGCCTCCCTGCAAGGCTGGGGAGCGCATTGTCTGGGCAAGTGCACCCAGGGCCTCTGGTCTCCCTGGGAAGCTGCACAGCAGATCAATCTCCTCGAACTCAGAGCTATTCGATTAGCACTCAAAGCTTTCACTCCTACCCTGGCTCAACAGTCTGTCCTGATTCAGACAGACAACCAAGTTGCCATGTTTTATGTGAACAAACAGGGCGGAACTGGGTCCAGGATCCTTTGTTGGGAAGCTCAGGACCTTTGTTTTTTTGCCCTCAAGCACAACCTGCTCCTCAGGGCTGTGTTCCTTCCAGGCCAGGACAACTACCTGGCAGACAGGTTAAGCAGGATACTGCAGCCCCACGAGTGGCAGCTGCATCCTTCAGTGGTTCAGAAGATCTTCCTGAAATGGGGTCTCCCTTTGATGGATCTCTTTGCCAGCCCCATGAACAAGCAACTGCCAAATTTCTGCTCCAGGCAACCACATCCTCTGCGGATAGCAGCGGATGCTTTTCTGATATCTTGGTCTCAGGGCCTACTCTATGCGTTTCCTCCCACGCCCTTGGTGGCCCGAACCCTATTCAAGATTCTCCAGGACAAGGCCTCGGTCCTGCTGGTAGCTCCCAGGTGGCCGAGACAGCCTTGGTTTCCTCTTCTGCTTCAACTGGCGGTAGATCCTCCACTGCCTCTGGGGTTGCAACCCGACCTTCTCACACAGGACCAGGGTTCCCTTCTGCACCCCAATCTCAAATCTCTCAATTTGATGGCCTGGAGGCTGCAAGTGTAGTTTTGGCTCCCTGGGGCCTACCTCAGGAAGTTGAGGAGGTTGTCCTAGCCTCTAGGAAACAGTCCACTAGGAAAACCTATGCTCTCAAGTGGAAGAGGTTTTCTGTGTGGTGTCACCTACGTACAGAGGATCTTTTCTCCTGTACTGTGCCAGTAGTTCTTCAGTATTTACTGCACTTATCCAATCAGGGACTTAAGTCCAATTCTGTTCGGGTCCACCTCTCAGCTCTAGCAGCTCACCACTCATTGGTAGAGGGGCAATCTCTATCTGGTCACCCCTTGGTGTCCCGCTTTCTCAGGGGCTTGCTTTTGCTCAAGCCTCCCATCCGTCGTCCTGCCCCTGAGTGGGAACTGAATGTGGTCTTGCAGCAACTGACTCGCCTAACTTTTGAGCCGATGGCTACTTGTCCACTACGCTTCCTCTCCTGGAAGACACTCTTCCTGATAGCCCTTACCTCAGCTAGGCGAGTAAGTGAGCTTCAGGCCCTGGTCTGTGACAGGCCTTACACCAGGATTTATAGGAACAGGGTAGTCCTCAGGACTCATCCAAAGTTCCTCCCTAAGGTTGTCTCCTCTTTCCACCTCAATCAGGAGGTGGTTCTTCCAACATTCTTCCCTAGGCCTCATGCTAGCCAGGCTGAAGCAGTCCTGCATACCCTGGACTGTAGGAGGGCCTTATCCTTCTACCTTGACCGTACGCAGGGGCATAGACGGGCTACTCAGCTCTTCGTATCCTTTGACCCCAATAAGTTGGGGTTGGCTGTGTCCAAGCGTACCTTGTCCATCTGGGTGGCTGACTGTATCACCTGGGCTTACAAGGCGGCTGACCTTCCTTTGCAGGGTAGGGTCACGGCCCATCGTGTCAGGGCAATGGCTGCCTCAGTGGCTCATCTCCGCTCTGTGCCCTTGGTAGACATCTGAGGGCTGCATCTTGGTCTTCAAGCCAGACTTTTGCGGCCCATTACTGCCTGGAGAGGGAGTCCCGTAGGGACAGTGCTTTTGGCCAGGCAGTACTCTCTTTGAGGTTTAGGCAACTCCTGCCCTCTGTTGGGCTACCAGTGGAGGTTGTGTCCTTGAAAAGCCTTTCTTTGCTGCTGAGACTAGAGGGAGTTCTCTTGTTCAGCCTGGGTTCTTCGGTAGCCCAGAGCTGGGGAGTCACCCACATGTGAGGACTGACTTCCTACTTGGTCCTGGAGAAAGTGTAGTTACTCACCTGTAACAGATGTTCTCCAGGAGCAGCAGGAATCAGTCCTCACAACCCTCCCTCCTCCCCTTGGAGTTGCAGTTGTACATAGTTTATTTTTCATTTTTGTGTGCTGTTCTTAGCTATGTCATTAGGCTGAGGTAAGATGACGCCTTTAGGCGGGAAGGGAACCGCGCATGCGTGCCTGTATTCCCAAAGGCTTTCATAGAAAGCTGGGGAAATGCTCCGCTGGGGCTTCATCGGCACCGATGACACCCATATGTGAGGACTGATTCCTGCTGCTCCTGGAGAACACCTGTTACAGTTGAGTAACTACTCTTTCTTGATAGTGGTCACCTCTGCGCACAAGGTTAGTGAGCTACAGGTGCTAGTGGCGCACCCTCCATAACCCAGATTTCACCACAATAGGGTGATCCTCTGGACTCATCCTAAGTTCCTTCCTAAGGTGGTCTCTGCTTTTCATCTCAACCAGTTGGTGGTACAGCCCACCTTTTTTCCTTGACCTCACACCAACTGGACTGAAGCTTTTTTACATACATTACATTGTAAGAGGGTGCTAGCTTTCTATTTAGAAAGAACTAGAGCCCACTGCCGATCCTCCCAGCTCTTTGTCTCTTTTGATCCTAGTAGGCTGTGCATGGTAGTTTCCAAGCGCACCCTTTTGCTTTGGATTGCGGATGGCATCTTCTTTGCTTATGCTCAAGCTGATCTAAGCCTGGATTGGCATATCACCACTCATAATGTCTGTGCTGTCGCTGCTTCTGTGGCAAACTTGCACTTGGTCTCCACGTTGGAGATTTTGTAGGGCTGCTATGTGGTCTTCAGTCCACGCTTTCACAGTCCACTACTGTCTGGATGGAGATTCTCACTGTGACTGCAACTTTGGCCAAGCTGTACTCAGGCACCTGTTTGGGAATTAGTTTCAACTCCTCCTACTGGCCCTTCTATCCGTCCAGGCTACCGTAAAGTCATCATGATGTTGATGTCCGCTCTGGACACTGGCTCTCAGAACCTTAGAAATTACTTACGCTGTTTCTCTCTGTTCATTTTTCTGGTTGCTCTGTTGAGCTTTTTACAGGGGTTTTTTTTGGTAGCCTGTAGTTAGGGAGAACCATATGTGAAGACTTCTTCCTGCTTGTTCCCAGAGAAAGCATAGTTAAGCTAGCAGGTGTTCTTTGGGAACATCAGGAGTAAGTCCTCACTACCCTCTCTTCTCCCTGTGGAGTTGTTCTCTTTTGCTTGATTAAGCTATGTCATCATATTGAGATAAAATGGCTCCTTTGGACAGGGCAACAGGCACGCATGCATGGTGAACCTCTCAAAAGCTTCCCATGGAAGCTGGAGATTGTTCCCACATAGGCTCAGTCTGTCTTCACCCATATGTGAGGTCTTATTCCTGCCAGAGAACACCTGCTACAGGTTAGTAACTACACTTCCTACATTAAAGGAGATGCATGAGTAGAACCCCTTGTGCTTAATGTCTTTCCCATGTATGTAACTGTGGGGTCCTGTGATTTATGTTAGCAGTTTGCAGCAGGTTATATTACAGGGACTTGTGATATTCTCTTCCTTTTGAGCTTCTGTTAGAAGATTTCTTTTCACTAATGTTTGCCTCAGATTAGGTGGTTGTTGGAATGTCAGTATTGGTTGAGCAGGGGATAACAAGTAATTGACTCCTGGAGTACGGACATTAGGTCTCATGATTTTTCTCAATTTTTTCTGCTTGGGATTCTATGTTAAAAGTTGTAATTTATCCTTTTCTTTTCTTTGTACTGCAGTAGGGTTTTTCCTGAATGTTTCAAGTGAGGAAGCAATATTCATGGAGATGATTTTGGGGTTGTAGTCTTCCCCCCCCCCCCCAATTGGTTGGTTGTTTTGAAGGATTCAGTCAGGACTTTGAGGTGTTCATCCCTGTCTCTTGGATCAGAGCGTATACAATATCATCGTGACTTGACTATATATAATGGACTTTTTGTATGTGAATGGTGGAAGCTGGAATTGTGAAGATAGATGCAGCTGTCGTTTGGCTTACTGTATACAGATATTTGTAGAAGGCCATGGCTGATGAAAACTGTTGAAAGTTAACTTTAACTGTGGAGTAGTCTATTTTGCATCTGATTGATGGATGGGATGCTTTAAGAGATTTGTGAAATTATTCTGAGTCTTTTCACCCTCAGTCCAAATCATAAACGTTATCAATATATTGGTAATATTTGGAGGGTTTAGTCTGATATCTATTCACAGATGTCTCTTACAGCTCTGTCATGAAAATGTTAGCACCTTCTAATCACCCATCAGCCTTTCTCTCCCCCTGCTTTTCCTCCTTCAGGCTATCACTGGAATGCTTTTGTGATTCTCTTAATATATTCTAGTACTGTCATCTTTTGCTCATTCAGTACTGACCCAAGAAAGGGTGTGTTTGATTTATTTTATATATATGTAGCTCACACCTTTCCAGTAACAGTTCAGGATGAGTTTCATTCAGGAGTTATTTTCCTGTCCCCAGGGGGCTTACAGTCTTAAGTTTGTACCTGAGACAGTTGAGGGTTAAGTGACTTGCCCAAGATCACAAGGAGCAGCAGTGAAATTAAACCGTGGCTTCCCTGGTTACAGCCCAATGTTCTAACCACTAGACTGCTACTCTACTCCAAAAAAAAAAAAAAAAAAAAACCTCCCTAAAGTTAGTTAAAAAATGTATTAAGTTAGTCCAATAAAAATGTGCTGCCATATATATTCATTTTTGGCTTGTCTTTACTGATCTTTATTTCTATACGGTCATTGGACTAACACATGACAGCCAATGCTACTTTATCCAGCACACTTGAAGGAACACATTTTTAAAGTTACTAAAAAAACAAGGCTGCTTTAATAAAACTATAAAGCAAAATATTGTGAACAAATGTCTTTTTCTACATATGGCTTGCCTATATTCATGTGATTACAATGCATTTTGAGTTTTGTCACCATTAATTGACCTCCAGTAGATCATTGCTTCTGTTTAGCATTTGCATTTACTCAAGGCTGCATATGTATGAAAGGAAACATCAGGAAGATTTATTTTGATGCCGTTTCTCTCTTAAATTCTCTGTTTTAGGAAATAATTGAACAAATAGCATGATAAATGTGAATATGAAGAGTACATTATTTTTCATGTATGGATTTTGATTGTCTAATCTTAAAGAAACAACCAGTTTTATTTTTATTGTGTTAATTTTGATAAGGAGCTTTCATCTCTAAAAGGCATAGTAAATTGGACTGGAAATATATCCCAGGTCATATAAGAGACAGGATATATGTATAGAAATATGTAATATGCTTGTGTGAACTAAAATAAGTACACTCCCCCCACCCCCCTTGCACATAAGTATGCACAAGCAGGTTTGGTCATCATCCCCTATATCCATGGTCCTCTGCATAAAAGTTAGTGGAACTCATTATACCAGAATCAAAAAAATTCCAGAAGACCTGTGAAAAAGTAGTTGATACTCATCTGTCAGGAAGGGTTTCAGGTCAGTTGTAAAAATATACATGGAAAAAGTTGAAGATTACAGTGACTATGCACAGGAGTGGTTTCCTAGTAGATTATCACAGTCGCAAAAAAGTCAAAAACAACTCCAGACTACGTATAAAGATCTGCAGACCTCTTACTCTGGCTGATGTGAAGGCTCACACATCAGCCACCAGGAAAAAAAAACTGAATAGGAATGGTGTTAATGGGAGGATAGCAAGGAATGTTTTATTTATTTATTTATTTACATTCTCTTATATACCGCGCTATTCTGCATCAGTGCGGTTTACATTGAACAAATTGAAATTACATTGAACAGGGCATTATAACTTGGAGATAACTATTTTACAGGGAACATGGGCTGTGGAGGGTTAAGTGGCTTGCCCAAGACCACAAGGAACACCTGTGGGACTAGAAACCCCAGTCCTTCCGGCCCAAGGTTGCTGTCCTCTAGTGGGATGTTCTGTACACAGATGTGTCAAAAGTTGAACTTTTCAGTAATAACAGATGTTTTATTTGGGAAAACCACACTGGCCACCTGACTGACAAGCATGGTGGTGGAGTATCATGGTAAAAAGCTGCTTTGTTACATCAAGAGGTGGACGGCTTGCCATCATTGATGGAACTCTGAATTACATGAGAATTCTAGAGGAGAATGTTGGGCCATCCACTGATAAGCTGAGCTGAAAGTGGATCATCTAGCAAGACGACAACCCTGAACATTCAAGGAAATATACCACAGGCTGGCAGAAGAAGAGATTTTGTGTTTGAGATTGACCAAGTCAAAAGTCCCAACATTAACACACTTGAAATGTGTCAAGATATCTGAAGTGAGCTGTTCAAGAAAGGAAACCTTCGATTGTCAGAGCTGAAAAAGTTTTGTATGGCACAATGGGCCATAATTCCTTTAGGGACTGATCAACAGTTACAGAAAACATTTAGTGGAAGTTATTGTTAAAGCAGATGCCACCAGTTACTGAATGAAGGGTTCATATATTTGTTCATACAAGGATATTTAGTGTTAAATATTTTTGTTGAATAAATAAAATACACCCTTTTGTCTGAGCTGTTATTCAATAGATTATATCTTTGAGGGTTTGATAAGGATCTAATCACATTTTGAACATAAATTGTGCTAAAATACAGGTTGTCCTAGGGCTCCCCAAACTTTTTTTTTCCAACACTGTAGATTCTTATGAAACTAATTGATTTGAATTGCAGTAATCCTACAGAGACCACCTAACCCAGTCTCATGATCCTCAAATGGCCTGTCCAGACAACCATGCTTTAAGCCACTTAGAAAAAATTAACAAATCCTTCTCATGTCTCAACCCCCCAGGTTTATCTATATCTCAATACTTGTTTTCTAAAGCCAGTAGCAGTATTAGCCGATAATGCAAGATATCCACATTTAGCTTCTGAACTGGGAAAATTGTGTACTTTGTCTCACTATTTTATCAGTCTTTGATATTAACATGGGTGAGTCTTCTGCTGCTCTGAATGAAACTGCTCTCCCCTGAAGCTAAGCAGGGTGGGGACTGGCTAGTACTTGGATGGGTGACCACCTTAGAATAGCAACGGTTGTAAACTTGCTGCACAGAAGAAAGGCCTGGTGATCTACTTCCTATCGCTTCTTGCCAAGAAAACCCAGGGGCTGGGTCTCCAGGAATCAGCATTAATTCGACGGCACACATTGTATTACAATAAAACTCTGTTTTGGGATTCCAGCTCACTTTGAGCCAGGGCTAAAATTTAGCATCATGAAGTTTTTTTTCATGGCTACCTGTGGATATTTCCCCCATATTTTATATCCCCTCCCAACTTAATCCATTTACTATGCTGACAGCCCTGACTGGGGGCAATGCATCAATGCTTCTCATGAGTCCTAAATCTCATGACTAGTTATTGACATTTACATGGTTATGACTTTCCACCAATGGCTTTCCACAGTACTTCTGCAGTGTACTTATTCCTGGCTAATTTTAGCTAGGAAGCAGACCTAGGTCCCTCTGCATGGCATTTATAACTGCTATTGAGCCATCAGGATATCCATTTTCATGTTCTTAAACATAGTACTTTGGGCAAGGTTTAGGTTTGCTTCTCAAGTCACCAGAATTAACAGATTATAAAAAGATTCAATTTTTTTCAGAATTCTTTGGAAGGCCACGGTCCAGAAAAAAATCTATCTTTTCTGTTGCAGTCAGAGGGAGGTGAAGGAACCTCTAATGCGGTCAAATGCAAATCAACATTAGAAAGCAATTTCTCATCTGATTTATAATCACTAGAAATGTGTGCCAGAAAGGATGGGGAATTATAAGTTCTATCGGACAATTTTGGTCCTGGTCATTTGGCCATACAAGACAATGTTTTCTATATGTACAGTGCTAAGAAGATTTGTGAGCCCTTTATAATGGTTTTCATTTTAGAAGTTTATGTTTAAAATAGAATTAGATTCCAAGATACTCACTAGATAGATAACACAGACAAAAATTATATTTTGATTATTTAACCAACAATAACTATCATAGTATGACAAAAGTATGTGAATCTTTTATCCAGTAACTGGTGGCACCTCCTTGGGCAGCAGTAACATCAACTAGACGTTTCCAGTCTCTTCCACCATTACTTGCTACATTTTTGGCCCTCTCTCCCCTATAAAACTCTTTCAGTTCTGTGACATTTGAGGGCTTTCTTGCATAAACATATCACTTCAGATCCTGCAATAACATTTCAATAGGGTTTAGCCAAGGACTTTGACTTGACCAGTCTAAAACAAACAAAAAACTTCTCTAGCCATTCTGTAGTGTAGATGATTTATTTGAATGTTTAGGGTCATTGTCTTGCTGCATGATCCACTTGTTGGCTCAGTGATGGATGGTCTGACATTTTGCTGTGGAATTTTCTGATATAAAGCAGAATTCATGGTTCCTTCAGTGATGGGAATCCATTATTTATGTATTTCAAACCATTCCTACACAATGGTACTTTCACCAAAGGCTTAATGGTCGGGATGAGCTTCTTACTTTAGAAGATGGTGTTTGGCTTTTTAAATCAAAACATTTGTTGTCATGACTGAAAAGTTTAATTTTTGACTAGAGAGCATATTCCAGAAGTCTTGTGGGTCATACAGATGCTCTTTGAACCTGAGGTGAGCAGCAATATTCTTTTTAGAGAGCAGTGAGGTTTATTTCCTTCCTGTCCTCCCATGAATACCTTTCTTGGGTTTTTTTCCTTCCTTATTTGTTAATGTATGAACGCAGGAGAAGGGTCTGCAGATTTTTAGTTGTTAGTCTGGAGTTCGTGACTTCATGGTTTTCAGTTGGATTAATCTTGGCAGGACAATAGTTCTGGGGTTGTCACTATAGTCTTCAGCTTTTACCATTTCTAGACCATCAGTCTGACAATGGACGAATGGAGCCCCAAATGTTTAGAAATGGTCTTGTAACTATTATGTCCAGACAGATAAGTAACAACTCTTTGTAAGTCTTCTGAAATTTATTTTGATTTTGGAGGCTGAAGTGAGCTGTTTACGCAAGGAAGCCTTCAAAAGTCAGAGTGTGGAAACAATTTTGTATGGAAGAATGAATTAGAATTCTTCAAGAGCAATGTGAGAGATGTCAATTCTAGCAAACGTTTAGTAGACCCTACTTTTCAGTCTTTAGTTGTTTGCTTACTACAGGGCTTCCTCCCATTTGAAATGTCCCACTGTACTGGAACCTCACTATTATTCTAACCTAAATGATAAAAGCTCCCTTTGAGCCACTAATCATGTAGCCAACCTGTAAGGGTTCATTTTTGGTGGTTGTCACTTTAGCATGCAGTTGTGAGTTCCAAGCCTCAGTGACTACACAAAGTGTTTGAACAATAAGGTAGTTCTGTGCATATGTTTCTATTGAATTTCAAAAAATCATGGAACCAACACAAGATCTCAAAAGGAAAAAAAAAAGGACTATCGTAGTTGATATGGAAGGGCAGACTAGATAGCCCATGTGGCCTTTTTCAACCATCATGTTTCTATATATAAGTTCCTATTTAAGGTGGTGTATGCTTTCTTTCTAACATTTTCCCCAAGCTTCATGTCCAAAATGGTGAACATGCCTTGCACATCTTGGATTGTAAGAGCCTTCGTTGCCAACTTGGTGCAGATTAAACTCCTTAGAAAGGCTACCCAGACTTTGGGTTGTTTGAACCAAATAAAACTGGGTTTGCCATAACTAAGCACATACTGTTTAACTGGATGGTAGATTGTACCTCTTTAGCTTATACCTAGGCAGAAGTGACATTTAAAGGGCACATTAGGGCTCATTCTGTTGGAGCTCATTCTGTTGTAGCCTGCATCAATTTCATAAGTATATTAGTGGCCTTTGAAACTGCTCCAGCCAACAGCAGGTTTGGTTATTCTGTGCTACAGAATCTTTGCAGTTTAGAATTTCCCTTAGAACCTCTTTGTTTTTTTTATGTTTCTGGGCTACCTTTATTTAAAAAAAAAAGACCTATTCTCATTTGGTATGTTCCCTTTTCCTTTTTTTTTTTGTTGTTATTGTTGGAAACGGCCTTTAGAAAGGGATTCCAATCACTTGAGAAGGCTATATATATAATCCTCCTTGTTCTCTGAGAAAGCAAAGTTGCTTATCTCTAAGTAGGTATTCTTGGCGAGAACAGGATATTAGAATATTAGTTCTCACAAAGCCTGCCCTCCTTCCCCTACTTTGTTACCTTCTTCATATTAAAGCTGTAGGTGGAACTGAGGTGACACAGCAGATGTGCAGATCTCCAGGAACAAGCAGGAATGTAGTCTTCACATATGGGTATCGTCGGTACCGACGGAGCCTGCGCGGGAACGCTCCCCAGTGTCCAATTAAAAAGCTTTTGGGAGCATCCCACAGCGCCTGCGTGCTGCCTTCTCACCTTTCCCAACTGCCTCTCTCCAGTTCTTTGTTTTCCACGGAGCCAGCAGGTTGTCGTTCCTGTCACCGCAGAAAATTATCCTATTCTTTTTTTGTGGTCGCTTCTGCCTTCCCTCGATGCTATACCGGTACCGCCGGTTCGTTCTTTCTTTCTTTAAAAAAAGAAATCTAATAATATTTTTCCAAAACTTTTTCTTCTTCAGGTACACGTGCCATTTTGGGCACTAGGCCCCAAATTTCCTTTACTATGGAAAAACCCGCTTCGGGTTTCAAGAAGTGTACCAAGTGTGGCGGTACCATCTCCGACACCGACACCCACGAGTGGTGCCTTAAATGTTTAGGTCCTGACCACTTCATCTCGGAGTGTATGGCCTGTGGGATGATGTCGAAGAGGGGTTGACAAAACCGAGCGGCTAAGCTCAGCACCCTTTTTCCCTCCGATGCAGCCTCTGCGGCATCGACGTCTTCCAGGGCTTCGTCTTCCTCCCATGGATCTCAGGTAACTAAACATAAGTCTGGCCGGTCCTCAAAGGGTAGATCTCCTTCCAAGCATCGAGATGCCTCTGGCATTGCCCTTGAGGGTCTTGCACCGGCAAAATTGCCCCGGCAGGAGGCTTCAGCATCCAAAGCATTATCGGGGCTCCAGTATGTTCTCGAGGCCTCAACCTCGGCAGAACTACTGGTGCCATGCTCTGGGGTACTGGCTGCTTTCTCCGGTACTGATACCCAGGCATCGGCAGCGTTGATAGACCAGAGGTTCCTGGCTGTTGAACGCAGTCTGGCGGCTCTCCTTGTGGTATCGGCACCCTCGGAACCACATCAGACAGTTCAACCGGTACTGGCACCAACTCCAGCACCGGTACCGACAGCATCGACATCGGTGTCTGCATTGCCGGCACCCAGTCATGCTATGCCTTCCGGTACCGATACACCGGTACCGATTCCCCCCGACACCGACTTCGGTCGGTACGGGTATCATGCTCTGCAAGAGCATCCGGATAGAAGGTACTTTGAATCCTCGGAGAAGTCTGAGGATTCTGACAGCTCGGTCAGTACCGGAGTACTTCTCCCGGAGAAGCCTTCCTCTCCTAAACGTAGGATGTCTCCTCCAGAGGATATCTCCTTTCAGGATTTTATCAGGGAGGTGGCTCAAGGTCTTTCCATTACTGTGGCTCCGGAAACAGAGCCCAGGGCAAAGGAGTTGGAGATTCTACAATATCCCAAGGCTCTTAAAGAGGCAGTACTTTGCCTATCCATGAGATCTTACATGATCTCATGTTAAGAATGTGGGAAACACCTCTTACCACCTCTCCTCACTCTCGTAGATTGGATACCATGTATCGAGTGCCTCCGTGTCCTGGCTTCGAGAAGATTCAGCTTCCTCACCACTCCATTGTAGTGGAATCAGCTATGAGAAGGATCAGAAGTGCAAAGAGGCATGCCTCTAATCCTCCAGGACGTGAGTGTAGAGCTTTGGATGCCTTTGGACGTCGTACTTTCCAGGCTTCCATGCTTTCTGCCAGGATCAGTTCCTATATTTTATATATGGGAATGTTCCTTAAGGAAGTCACAGGAGATTTGGAGATTTTGAGCCCTCTCCTTCCTGATAAGAGGCAGGATTTTCTCACACTGGTTAAACATGCCCAGGATGTTTCTAAGTTTGTCAGTCGTGCAGCTTTTGACTGTTTTGAGTGCATCAGCAGAACCTCTGCCATTGCCATAGGTGCACGTAGGATTGCCTGGCTCCAGGCTTCTGATTTGGAGCTCTGGGTGCAGGACAAACTGGGCAATATCCCTTGTACAGGTGAGAATCTGTTCGGCAAAAATTGGCAAGAGAAAGCCAATGAGCTGGATGCTGACAACTCCACTTTGGATAGATTATCCAAAGCCACAGCTGATTCTGCAAGGAAGAAATCTTTCAAGAAACCATTCTTCTCCAAAAAGAAGAGGTTTTATCCCTCTTATACCAAGCAGGGACGTTCTGCAGGTCAGCCTGCCCAAAAGTGTCAGCAACCACCTAAACAAAGGAAAGCAAAGACTGCTAAGCCTCAACCGTCTCAGTAGTCTCAGCCTCCAAAAGGCCTTTGACTTCCATCTAGAGAACTTAGCCTTCCTGGCCCTCAACGTACCAGAGCCTTGCACCATTCCAGGAAGGTTGTGTCATTTTGCCCCCAGATGGGAGCAGATAACAGCAGAAGATTGGACTCTCTCCATTATAAAAGAGGGATACAAGCTTCACTTTCTTTGCATGCCCCCTCCCACAATGGTAAGAGAGTTCAATTCTCAGACCTCTCTCAACAACCTGTTAAATCAAGAGGTCACTATGCTTCTTGCCCAAGGGGCAATAGAAGAGGTACCCATTCCTCAACAGGGTACAGGGTTTTACTCCCCCTATTTCCTTATCCCAAAGAAAACAGGGGGACACAGACCTATTTTAGACCTCAGAGAATTGAACAAATTCCTGTTCAAAGAGAAATTCAAGATGATTTCTCTGGAAACTCTGCTGCCATACCTTCAGAGTCAGGATTGGCTTTGTTCTCTAGATCTCAAGGATGCATACACTCATGTTCTCATCCATCCAACTCACAGAAGATTCCTTCGGTTCCTTTTTCAGGGAAAGCACTACCAATACAGGGTGCTTCCTTTTGGCCTGGCCTCAGCACCAAGGGTGTTCACGAAATGCATGGCTGTGGTAGCAGCATTTCTTTGCACTCTAGGAATATTTGTCTTCCCCTACTTAGACGACTGGCTCATTCGAGCCCCATCAGAGTCAGAGGCCATGATTTCTCTATCTTGCACAATGCGTATCCTTCAGTATTTGGGTCTGGTCATAAACATCCCAAAATCCAGCCTAACTCCCACTCAGTCTCTAGAGTTCATAGGAGCTTTGCTGGATACCAGAAAAGCAAGGGCCTATCTTCCACAGCCCCGCTGCCTTCGCATTGTGCAGTTAGCCTCCCAGGCAGTGTTGAGAACTCATCTCACTGCTCGGGAAATGTTACAATTACTAGGCCACATGGCATCTACCATGCATGTGGTCCCCTATGCTTGCCTCCATATGAGAGCAGCCCAATGGACTCTATCCACTCAGTGGACTCAGGCATCAGGCTGCCTATTAAACAAAATAGCAAACACAAGTCGCCTTATTTTGTCTCTCCAATGGTGGCAATCAACCCAAAACCTGTTGGTAGGGTGCCCTTTCCAGCAGCCCCTACCCCAGGTCACTCTAACAACAGATGCCTCACAGCTGGGTTGGGGAGCTCACCTGCAAGATCTCTCTACCCAAGGTACCTGGACTCCACAGGAGACCCACTTACATAGCAATTTCCTAGAACTCAGAGCAATCTTCTTTGCTCTTCGAGTGTTCCATACCCAGCTAAGCAAAAGACAGTCCTAATTCAGACGGACAATCAAGTAGCTATGTTCTATCTGAACAAGCAGGGAGGAACAGGCTCTCCGTTGCTTTGCAACGAAGCTTCGCGACTTTGGGGCCTTGCCAGAGAGCATCAGATTCATCTCCTTGCGGTGTATCTGCCAGGCATTCAAAACCTTTGGGCAGACAGACTCAGTCGAGTTCTGCTCCCACACGAATGGTCTCTCCATGCAGACCAGGTAGCAAAGATTTTTCAAATTTGGGGAACCCCGGACATAGACCTCTTTGCAAGTCCACTGAATGCCAAACTTCCCCGGTTCTGTTCCAGAATTCCAGCTCAGGGTTCTGGGGAACCCCGGACATAGACCTCTTTGCAAGTCCACTGAATGCCAAACTTCCCCGGTTCTGTTCCAGAATTCCAGCTCAGGGTTCTCAGGCCAGGGATGCTTTCCTCCTCCATTGGGGTCAGGACTTCCTATATGCCTTTCCACCCATTCCCCTAATTCCCAAAACCCTATTCAAGCTTCAGAGAGACAGAGACCATATGATTCTCATAGCTCCACATTGGCCATGGCAAGTGTGGTACACTCTGCTCCTACATCTCTCTCAAGCTCCATCTCTGGATCTCGGATCTGCTCCAGATCTCCTGTCTCAGGAGGACGGGATGTTGTGGCATCCGAATCCCCACGCTCTGCATCTCAGGGCCTGGGTGCTGACAGCCTAGACCTACATGGTCTTAACCTTTCTCAACAAGTAAAGGATGTCTTTTGTGCTTCCAGGAAACCTTCCACATGACCATATGGTGTTCGCAGAAGGGTCTTGACCCCCTTGCGATACCTCTGGAATCATTACTGGAGTATCTCCTTCATTTATCTAATGCAGGACTTAAGACTAACTCAGTAAGAGTCCATTTAAGTGCTATTTCAGCTTCTTTAAATGGGCAGCCTATTTCCTCTTATCCTCTCATAGCGAGATTTATGAGGGGCCTTCTTCTAACTAAGCCTCCCATTAGGCCACCACCAGTGGCATGGGACCTGAATCTGGTTCTTGGCCAGCTCATGAAGCCGCCTTTTGAACCTTTAGCTACTACCTCCTGGAAATTCATTTCCTGGAAAGTTATCTTTCTCATTGCAATCACATCAGCACGTCGCATCAGTGAATTGCAAGCATTGGTTGCTGATCTTCCTTATACGAGGTTCCATCATGATAAGGTAGTCCTTAGGACTCATCCACACTTTATGCCAAAGGTGGTCTCACCTTTTCATTTGAACCAAGCAGTTTATCTGCCTGTATTTTTTCCAAGGCCTCATGCTTCAAATGCAGAAAGGAATCTTCATACTTTGGACTGTAAAAGAGCACTTGCCTTTTACTTACAAAGAACACAGCAACATAGAAAGTCCTCTCAACTCTTTGTTGCTTTTGATCCTTCTCATTTGGGACTTCCAGTCTCCAAGAGAACATTGTCCAATTGGATTGCACAATGTATTTCCTTTACCTATCAGAGTAAGAACCTTTCTCTGGAAGGCCATGTCACAGCTCACAATGTGAGGGCCATGGCAGTCTCAATGGCTTATCTTCACTCTTTGTCTATTGACGACATCTGTCGAGCAGCTACTTGGGCCTCGGTTCATACCTTCACAGCTCACTACTGCTTGGACTTGTTTGGTCAGGCTGTTCTACAACACCTGTTCCATACTTAATCAACTTCTACCCACCATTCCCGGTAGGATTTTTATTTATTTACTGCACACTTATATACCGCTACTTCCAGCGATCAGCAGCGGTTTGATTCATGTTCGGGGATTGTCAATCAAGACTGGGGGGGGGGGGTATGTACAAAGAACTGGGGTCACAGCACACATGGTTAGCGTCTTAGGGGATGACTTATACATTCTTACATCTATATATACATATTTACATAATTATACATATAGCAGTTTTGAATACTCTCTCGCAGTTGATGGTCATAGCTGATTGTAATGACATCAGAATAGGTGAGTTTTTAGCTCCTTCCTGAATTTGGTGATGTCCTTGGTTAAACGCAGCTCACATGGGAGGTGATTCCAGATAGTTGGTGCAGAGAATGAGAAAGCTCTACGACTCGTACTTGTTTTCACTGTTCTGACGTTGGTGGGGACTTGTAGGGTGCCCGAGTTGATAGTTCTTCTGTCCCTATTTGTAGGTTGCGTGCTGATAAGTGATGATAGGAATGATGGGGATATGTTGTTTATTAGTTTGAAGGTGGTCACTAACATCTTGTATTGTATCCTAGCTGCAATTGGAAGCCAATGTAGCTCTATTAGGATGGGGGTAATGTGTTCAGTAATGCTTGTTCCCATTATGATCCTGGCCGTCACGTTTTGGGCCATCTGAAGGATATTTAGTGATTTTTTAGGCAGACCTTGAAGGATGGCATTACAGTAGTCTAGGTGTGGCATGATGAGGGCTTGTGCTACTGACCGAAAATCACTGGGCTCAAGTATTTTCCTTAGTGGTTGTATCACTCTAAGTTTATGGAAGATGGCTTTATTCGTTTTGCGTAGGTGTGTCTCCATTTTCAGGTTGCAGTCGAGTGTTACTCCGAGATATTTGATTTCCTTCTTCGTGCTATACGTGTTGTTGCAGAGAGTGATTGTGGGGGGGGGGGTTGAAGTTTGGTTTGCTGGATATATACATGACTTCTGTTTTCTTATGGTTAATTGTCATGTTGTTGTTTTGTAGCCATCTTAACATCTCATCCAGACAATTTTCAAGCGGAGTATAATGAGGGTCCTCGGTATCTAGTTGCGTGTAAAGCATAATATCATCTGCATAGATGTGGTATTTGATATTATGCTTTTTGAAAATGTCACAGAGGGGTTGCATGTAAACGTTGAACAGTAGTGCCGATAGGGCTGAACCCTGGGGTATGCCCTGCGTTTGAGAGAACGGTTCAGCTTTCTCACCGTTGAATTGTACCTGTGGCCTTCTGTTCGTTATGTAAGAGGAGAACCATTTGAGGGGGGTTCCCATTACTCCTATAGATTCCAATTTATTGAGGAGGATCCCATGGTGTACAGTGTCAAAGGCGGCAGAGATGTCAATGAAAATGAGTATAAACATTTTCCTTCTGTCTTCTAGGCCTTTGAGGAGATTGTTCATTAGCGCTATCAAAAGAGTCTCAACTCCATGATTTCTTCTGAACCCGTATTGCTGCGCATCTAGGGTATCACAGTCATCAAGATGTTCTTGAAGTTGTATGAGTACTGCTTTTTCAATGATCTTTGCGAGGAATGAGATGCTGGAGATGGGGCGGTATGATGTCGGATCTTCCTTATTGAGCGAGTTGTTCTTTAGGATTGGCCTTATTATAGATTGCTTCAGTTGGGCAGGCATTATTCCTTGACTTAGTGACTGGTTTATGATGTGGGATATTTGCTGGTTTATTTCTTTTTTTGCTGCTTTGATCCATGCCGTTGGACAGGGGTCGAGTGGGGAGGTGGTGGTATTTATTGAGGTTAGTATGTTGATGGATTGTTGCACATCAATGTTGTGGAAAGTACTCCATGCCTGTTTGTGCTCCACCTCTGTTCGTTGGCATGGTGTGTGTAGATAGAGAGTGGAGCTGTTGGTGGTGAGCTTGCTTTCGTAGTGGTTTGCAAGCGTTTGTGGATGTATGGGGCTATCTTGATGTTCCGGTTGGGCTGTATTGGTTAATGATTTAACTAGTGCAAAGAGTTCACGTGGTTTGTTGATGGCTTTGCTTAGGATGTTGGTATGGTGTATCCTCTTGGCTTTGTTTACTTCTTCCTTGTATTTTGCGAGGAGGTTGAGGTACACAGACCTGAGCTCGTTGGTTTTGGTAAGTCTCCACCTTCTTTCATGTTTTCTAAGGTCTCTTTTCATTTTGGCCAGCGTTATGTTGTACCAAGGTTCCGATTTGTGTTTGGTTGCGTTTGTTGTGTGTTTCTCTTTAGGGATCGCCATGGCTTGAATTCCGGAATCCCAGCTATGCGTTAATTCATTGAGGTCTGTTTTTCCCAAGTCTACGTGGGATTTGATGGTCTTGATGAGACATTCCATATTTGGTTTGTTAAATCTTCTTTGTTGGGTTGCTATTCTTTTTGCCTTTGTGTCTTTAGACAAGGTAGGAAGCTTTATCCGCATATTGATTTGGTGGTGGTCTGACCAGGGTAATGGGATGATCTCTATCAGGGGCTTCTCAGCGTTGTTGTGCTCTCCTGTAGGTGTGAAAACCATGTCTAGTGTGTTTCCCTTTTCATGGGTGGGCTCTGTTATTAGTTGTTGATACCCTAGCTGGGTCATAGCCTCCATGAAGGTGTTTGCATGTGTGGTTGTCGTTGATGTAAGGTTAAGGTCCCCTAATATGATCTGGAATTTTTTTGGTTGCGTTGAGGATATGTTTTCTAATGCTGAGGCAAGAATCTCATGTTGTGGTGAGGGGGGTCTGTATATCAAGCAGATGGATACCGCAGTGTTTTCTACCTTTAGAAGGTCTATGTTTGTGTTTGAGGTCTGATATGTGCTTATGAGTTGCAGATTGGCTTTGGCTATTATGAGGATCCCTCCTCCCTTCTTGTGGGCTCGGGGACAGTTGTATAGGTTGTATCCAGGTTTGCTGATTTGATTTAATATGGCTGCATCGGTGTCGGTGACCCATGTTTCAGTTATACATAGGATGTCCGGTTTCTCGTCTGTGATGATGTCGTGGATTATGTGGGTCTTGTTCCTGATGGAGCGAGCATTGATGAGGGTGATATTACAGGATTTGTGCAGCGCTTGCGTAGCCAGATTGTTAGTGGCTTGAGTCGGTGGTTGGTTGTGTGTGTGGGCCAATGCTGCTTTAGGCCTGTGGTGCCTCCGTTTTCTTGTGTGACTGTTAGTGTAAGTCTTGTGATTCACTGTGTGTGTTACTATGTCTCTGTTGTGGAAGTATGGTGTGAGTAGGAGAGGTTGTGGCATTTGCAAGGTGTAGAGGAGGTAGAGTGTTGTGCATAGGTGTGATTGGTATAGGTTTGGACTGAATGTGTAGGCATGGATTAGCGTGAGCAGGCATATCCCAATGTATAGGTGTAGAGTTTTCATTTTTATAGCTATGTATTGTAAATTTTTCAGTGCAGTTTAGCCTGCCAGCTATGTTAGAACTCCTGGTAACTATATTAGGAGCAATAGGAGGCGTAGTTATTGACAGTAAATGATGATGCAGTTAGCACTAGCACGGCTAAGAGTACTCGCAGGTTTAAGTGTCAACAGTAGCGGGTGTACGTTTCAGGTAGCAGGTGTAGGTTTCAGGGATATGTAGCAGTTTTAGTGACAGTGTCAACGTTAGGAATAGTAGCAGTATCGACAAACAGTATGAACATTAGCAGCACTATGTAACAGTATAAACGAATAGCACTATGTAACAGCACTATGTACCAGTATAAACAGATATCACTATGTCACAGCACTATGAAGCAGCCCTATGTAGCCGCAGTATGTGGCAGTATAAACAAATGGCGCAATAGTAGTAGAATACGCAAACAATAGCAGCACTATAGTAGTAGCATAATCAACCAGTATGAACATTAACAACGGTAACAGCGTAGCATTAGTATCAACATTAGCAACATTTGTATTTATATGTGGACAAATCTAATAATATGCTCAATGCTTGGTCTTACTAGGTTTAAATTGTCGCAATAACGGTGGAAAGGATGGTGGTAGTTATTAGTAATGGTGTCGTAGATCAGTCATAAGATTTTTACGGATTAACCCTTTACTATATATGTAGCTGCATCCCCGTGGTTGGTTTCCACAGTCAGGTTACCAGTTTCCACAGTCTGGATTCAAGTGTCAGTTGTGTCAGTTTGTAGGTAGTGTTATCAGTAGTATTCCTTGAGATCTACTTACGTGGCGTTGGTCCACAGTGTAGTGGGCTGTGCAGAGTGATGCCGGAGGTGTTGATATTCAGTGTTTTTCAGGTTCGTTGAGGCCAGGGGGGTTCGGGATGCTAGGTAGGTGGTGTCGGCGAGCTCACACCCATCTCTGGGGGCTCAAGCCAAGGGTGACTGTGATCCTGTTATCATTGATGTCTGGGCCTATCCCGTTGCAATGCCTTTCCGTGGGGTGGGCCACGCCAATGGCCACCGCCTAAGGGCCACGCCAAAGGGCCCTCTGGCGAGGCCCTCAGGCGCGGGCCCGCCCTGTAGGGACGCCGCTTTTTATGGCCCTCCTGGGAGCTCAGCTCCTCCTCTCCCACTGCCCCAATATGGGCAGGAGCACCTCCCACTGCCCCGATTGGGCAGGAGTGGAGGTAGTGAGCAGCTGGGTGTTCTTTTCAGCGAAGCTGCTCCCTCGGTGTAGGGACGCCGCTTTTTATGGCCCTCCTGGGAGCTCAGCTCCTCCTCTCCCACTGCCCCGATATGGGCAGGAGCACCTCCCACTGCCCCGATTGGGCAGGAGTGGAGGTAGTGAGCAGCTGGGTGTTCTTTTCAGCGAAGCGGCTCCCTCGGTGTAGGGACGCCGCTTTTTATGGCCCTCCTGGGAGCTCAGCTCCTCCTCTCCCACTGCCCCGATATGGGCAGGAGCACCTCCCACTGCCCCGATTGGGCAGTAGTGGAGGTAGTGAGCAGCCGGGTGTTCTTTTCAGCGAAGCGGCTCCCTCGGTGTAGGGACGCCGCTTTTTATGGCCCTCCTGGGAGCTCAGCTCCTCCTCTCCCACTGCCCCGATATGGGCAGGAGCACCTCCCACTGCCCCGATTGGGCAGGAGTGGAGGTAGTGAGCAGCCGGGTGTTCTTTTCAGCGAAGCGGCTCCCTCGGTGTAGGGACGCCGCTTTTTATGGCCCTCCTGGGAGCTCAGCTCCTCCTCTCCCACTGCCCCGATATGGGCAGGAGCACCTCCCACTGCCCCGATTCGGCAGGAGTGGAGGTAGTGAGCAGCCGGGTGTTCTTTTCAGCGAAGCGGCTCTCTCGGTGTAGGGACGCCGCTTTTTATGGCCCTCCTGGGAGCTCAGCTCCTCCTCTCCCACTGCCCCGATATGGGCAGGAGCACCTCCCACTGTGGGAGCCCTTTCACAGGGGCACACAACTTCTGGGGTCTCTCCCTGGCATCAGGAGCTAGGGAGTCCCCATATGTGACGACTACATTCCTGCTTGTTCCTGGAGATAGCATAGTTACTCACCTGTAACAGGTGATCTCTGGGAACAGCAGGAATTTAGTCTTCACAACCCACCCACCTCCCTAGGAGTTGTATCTCTTTTCTTTCCTTTCCCTCTCTCTCTCTTTGTCTCAGCTTTAAAACTCAACTGGAGAAGAGGCAGTTGGGAAAGGCAGGAAGGCAGCACGCAGGTGCTGTGGGATGCTCCCAAAAGCTTTCTAATTTGACGCTGGGGAGCGTTCCCGCACAGGCTCCATCGGTACCGACGATACCCATATGTGAAGACTAAATTCCTGCTGTTCCCGGAGATCACCTGTTACAGGTGAGTAACTATTCTTTCACCATTCTTGAAAACTGGCCACTTGGACACAGCTGTGTTTATATTTTTTTCATAAGAGGTTCAATTGAATGATGCCACCTAATTATAAGAACACACATCCTGCTGTCTTCAGAGAATAACTGTTCTCTGTGAACAAGTAGGATAAGTGCTCACTTATGTGATGTGATATCTAATGGAACACACATGGGAACTCTCTCAGCTCCCTTTCTAGATGGTTTTAGAAAACTCAGCTGTGCATGTGCACCTCTTCCTGCCTGCCACCTCCGTGCCTGAGGCATTCAGTATCTTTTCACGGAGCCTGTTTGGCATGCCTTCAATTGCAGGATTCTTTTCAGTGTTTTCACAAACGTTTTGCTTACCCATTTTAATTTCTACGTGGGTAATTCTTTTTTTTTTTTTTTGCTCTTCCTCCAGCCACCTCTGTGTTTCCCATAGTAATTTTTCTTTTTTTTTTTCCAGTTGTTTTAAGTTTCCTTGAATTTTCCTTCGGTGTCACACAGATCCTCTTAGGATTCAGATGCGTCCAGTCAAGTTTCTTTTACTTTATATTTTCATAACTTCATTATTGAGTAGTTTGATTTAGCCTAGATATTTTTCTATCCAAAATGTCATGGAAATTGGCCAGTGGTTTCCTGAAGTGTGCCCATTGTTTTAGACTAATTTCTGTCACAGACACCCATAAATTGTGTCTAAAGTGTCTGGAGCCCGACCATAATGCTTGTTTGTTCACTCTGCTTTCAGATGACAGAGGCTGTAAAGGAAAAGCACGCACCACATTTTGGCTCTTCAAAGACAGGCCCATCTGTATTGGTCACCATGGACTAAGAGCTGCACCAGGAGACTGGCAGTGCATTAGCATCGATGAAGGCTCCATCTGTCCCAGAGTATAGGGCCAGGGATTGATCTCCTGGTTACACCCTGAAAAAAAGAGGATTCATCCTTGGTTTCTCTGGCATCAACAGGCACTGATGACATGCATTGATTGGAGGCTAAGATGCATCGGCACATCAGTTTTTCAGAGTGCAATGCTAGGAGACTTGAGTGATTTTTGATGCCTGAGCCAGCACCAAAGGTGGTGGTAGCTCAATGTTCATATATCAGAGGAGCAGCGCTACACTCCAAGGGTCCATGATCAGCCTGCTAAAGCACCAGGGATATCAACCGAGTCTGCTGAGCTCCATGCTTCATTAGTGGCAGCCCTCAAGGAGCTCTTGACTAAAAAGATGGAGCACAAACTGATGCAGATCCTCTGCTTGTTGGGAGCTCTTTGCCGCGTCACCCCCGAGACAGCAGCACCTAACCATCAAGCTGATTCTTAAAGCCCTCAAACTATTTGTGAGAGATGAGTCATCATCAAGACCTTTTAAAAAAAAAAAAAAAAGGCATCGACATCAGCCAATATTGATGTCTGTTGCATCGGGAGAAGCATTGCCCCCAAAGCATGATTGCCAGTCTGTGCACTGTGGCTCCCGCAGTAGATCTGAGCCCTCCACATCTCAGAAACTGGTCTAAGCAGAGACTCTGATGTCTGTGGAATACCTCTCTGTTTCCTAGGAGTGCTCGGACTCAAGACTCTGACTATGATTCTAAATACTTCTCAGAGGAGAGGTCGTCAGATCTGTCATCAGACCCATCCCCCCTGGGCATATTATGAGCATTGTAAGTCATCTCCTGAGGGATATGTCTTTTCATGATTTTGTTTGGAATATGGATAAGGCCATACCATTTACTTTGGATATGGGGAGGAGCCTGGGCCAGAAGAGTTGGACATCCTCCAATATTCTGATCCTCAGAAGGAGGAAGTGACAGTGCCCATGCACTGCATCCTTAGAAGGCTGCAGATGAGAATGTGGGGAAACCTCCCTCTCTGTATCTCCTATGGGTAAGAAGGTCAACTCCAAATAGAGAGTCCAGAAGGCTCCCAGATTTGAGAAGCTTTAGCTTCCTCACCTTTCCTTGGGATAAAGTCTTCTCTCAAAAGAGCTAGAAGCTCCAAGTCGCACCACTTACCACCACTGGGAAAGGGAGTCTTGGACGCTGGATTCTTTTGGGAGAAAATTATCAGAACTCCATGCTCACTTCCCACATGGCATCCTGTCAGCTCTACATGGGCATGCACTTGCAGAATACCATGCATGGCATAGAGGAATACACCAACTTTCTCACTCCAGAGAAAGTTGCAGGTTTCTGTTCCCTAGTGAGTCTAGGGAAGGATTGTGGAAAATATATTGTCCAAGCAACATATATTTTTGATATGGTATAGAGGGCTTCTGCCATGAGTATTGGCATCTGGAGACACTCATGGCTCTGGGCTTCAGACTTGACCTAGCATGCAGGAACAGTTTACTGATGTGCCATGCCATGGAGAGAATCTCTTCTGAGATGGGGTTCAACATGCAGCTGCAATGATCACACAGCAAAGGTACATCTTGAAAATGCCCTCCAAGCCCAGTTCCATCCCAGCCTCCTCTTTTAGGAGGTTTCAGTGCAATGGGCATAAGAGCCTCTACTCTCATAAGTGTAAATATCATCCTTCTCTGCCCCTCTTCTCCCAATCCATGCAGTTCTTTTGCCCATCCTAGGCAGCAGAGTCCTCATTAAGGCCCAACTGGCTCCCAAGCCAAAACCAGGGATGGGGTTTTGACTGGCTTCCATTAAGCATAGCCAGTCTTCTGGTGCCCCAGGTGGACATCCTACCAGTGGGAGGGAGGCTTAACCACTTTGCAGATCGGTGGCCCCTAATCACCTCTGACAGTGGGGTGGCTGAAGATCCTCAGTCAGGAGTACAGATTACATTTTTTTAAGATACTTCCAAATTTCCCCCTGACACAATTCCCCACGTGTCTCTACAACATTACCTACTCCTAAAGATCATTTCTCCAGGACCAAGCAGGAAGTCAGTCCTCACATACGGGGTGACGTCGGTGCCAACGGAGCCCCCATGCGGAGCATTTCCCCAGCTTTCACAGAAAGCCTTTGGGACTGCCAGCACGCATACGCGGTCCCCTTCCCACCCACGGGTGCCATCTTGCTCAGTCTTCTTTTTTCCATGGAGCCCAATGGACGTGGTTCGTGTTCATCCGTGAAAAAAGTTGATTTTTCGTGTTTTTTCTCGGTTCGACGCCGGTTTCCCCTTCCCGCCTCGGGCCGATACACCGGTATCGAGCCCGGACTTCTTTTTTCAGTTTTTGTCTTTCGTGACTAGCGTTCGCACCATTTTTCTATTTTTCACTGGCAGCCCTGTCTTTTGACCTCGCAGGGGCCCTTTTTCCCCCGATGGCTGCCAGCGGGTTTAAAAAGTGTGATTGATGTAAGAAACTTATGTCTCTCACCGACACACATGACTGCTGCCTCGGACCCGATCATGACCCGATGATCTGTGATCCGTGTGGGAAAATGTCCTCGAAGGCGTTGAGGAGTCGGCAGCACCAGAAGGAAAGAATCTTCTCTGACTCCGCGTCCGGCCGGGCCCGGACTTCGTCAGAGGCCTCGACGTCTCGAGATTCCGATCCCGAGCATCGCTGGGGATCCTCTGAGAGGGGGTCTCCCTCGCGGGAACATCGCAGGAAGAAGAAACCCGCGAGGGCAGCGTTGGTGGATGCACTTGGCTCCTCGAGGGCCAGGTCACATAGCCCTGACTGCCGTCCCGGGTCTTCAGAGTCGGAGAGGCCTGCAAAACAACCTCGTGTGGAGCCGGAGTCCCCGAGTCACGTGAGTGCTGTAGTCCTCGTGGACTCTCTTCCGGAGGAGCCGATGTCTGGCCCGACACTGTCGGGGCCCAAGTCGGGCGCTGCTGAGTCTCCTGAGCTTGGACTCAGGTTGACGGCCTTGGAGAGCAGCTTGGCTGCCTTCATGGAACAGCAGCAGGCACTGATCGCCGGTCTCACCGGTGCATCTGCCCTGACCACCAGGACATCGACGTCCAAGTCGACCCCGGAGGCCGAGCCAATCCTCAAGTCCATGCGCTCTCGAGTCAATCCTCGGCCAAGGTCTCCCTCGGCCTCCTGTTCGGGACCGAGGTCGTCGACGCTGGTACCCTCGGCGTCGGGACAGATGGCATTGGTGCCTGCCCGACCGAAGCCACTCGATTCCTCCTCCGAGGAGTCGGGCTGGGAAACGGAGGATGAGGAGTCCCCGGACACCTTTCGGACCCAGTGTGTCCCTTCAGACTCACCGGAGTCCGAACCTCGGAGACGGTCCCCCCCCCCCCCCCCCCCCGCGGAGGACATCCGGTTCTCGGATTTCGTTCGGAACATGACCAAGGCCTTGGCCTTCCCCGCGGATCCCGAGGAGGAGCCTCGAGCCGAGGAGCTCGAGGCCCTGCAGTATGACTCTCCTCCCGAGGAGGCCTTTACTGTACCGGTTCCTCCGATGCTGGAACTTTTGCTCTTCTGCATGTGGGAGGCGCCGGCCTCGACCCCGGTTCTGAGCAAGCGGGTCGATTCCATCTATAGAGTCCGCAAGAGCCCCGGGTTCCAAAAGGCACAGCTACTGCACCACTCCATGGTTGTGGAATCGGCCATGCATTGTCTGAAGAGTCAGAAAATGCACTCCTTGGTGCCTCCCGGCCGGGAGGCCCAGAACCTGGATGCCCTCGGTAGAAAGTGCTTCCAGGGCCCTATGCTTGCTTGCCGTGTCCAGACCTATCAGCTGTACATGGGCATGTACCTTCGAGACCTGGCAAAGGAGATTGCCGGGTTCTCTGCTGGTCTCTCCAAGGAACCTTTGCAGAGGTTCAAGGCCCTGTCATCGGGGATCCAAGAGTGCTTGAAGTTTATCTCTCCAGCAGCCTATGATGGCTTCGAGGCTTCGGCCCGTGTAGCCGCAGCCGGCATCGGTGCACGCCGTCAGGCTTGGCTACAGTCATCGGCCCTCGAGCCATGGGTGCAGGACAAGTTGGTCAGTGTCCCCTGCCGAGGTGAAAACCTATTTGGCAAGCCCATGGCTTGAAAAGGCTGCGGAACTCGAGTCCGAGACACTCACCCAGACAAGGCTGTCCAGGAAAACCTCTGCCCCTTCTCAGAAGAAGAGGGGCTCGGGGAAAAAAGACCTTTTACCCGAGGAAGTCATCTGCCTACAAATCATACCCTCATTTTCAGGCCTCCACAGCTCCCCAGCAGGGTCAGCAGGCCAAGGGGCAGGGATATGGGCCCCGTAGGCAGAAAACCCCCAAGCCACCAGCTCCGGCTCCTGCACAGCAGGGAGCGGGGTTTTGACTCCAGTGGCATAGCCTCTCCTCCTCAGCTGGCCCCTCCAGCACAGGAGGCCGGCTGACCCTGTATGGCCACAGGTGGTCAGCCGTAACAAGGGATACCTGGGTGCTAAGCATAGTCCAGAGGGGCTATCTCCTCCACTTCTACCAGGTACCTCCCTCCTACTTTCCAGGGGAGCCTCCAAGACTCCCTCTGCACAGGGACTTACTCCTGCAGGAGTTAGCAAGTCTTCTGAAGGAACAGGCGGTGGAACTGGTGCCTCACCACCTGAGAGGTCAAAGCTTCTATTCCAGGAACTTTCTCATACCAAAAAGAACAGGAGGCCTCAGGCCCATCCTAGACTTGTGGAATCTCAACAAGTTCCTGGAGAGGGAAAAGTTCAAGATGCTTACCCTTGGAATCCTGCTGCCCTACCTCCAGCAGGGAGATTGGCTATGCTCCTTAGACCTAAAGGATGCTTATACTCACATCCTTATTCATCCAGACCACAGACAATATCTCTGATTTGTAGTGGAAGAAAACCATTACCAGTACAGGGTACGCCCTTTTGGCCTAACTTCCGCCCCCAGGGTTTTCACCAAATGCCTGTCGGTGGTGTCGGCCTATCTCAGGGTTCAAGGACTCTTTGTCTTTCCATACCTGGACGACTGGCTCATCAGGGATCAGTCTCCACAGGAGACCAATCAAGCCACCCTCCGCACTGTCGCTCTTCTCCAACATCTGGGGTTTGTCATAAACTTCGCAAAGTCCGCTTTGCACCCCTCACAGAACATGGAGTTCATAGGAGCAAGACTGGACACCCTTCAGGCAAAGGCCTTTTTGCCAGTGGACAGGGTCCACAGACTGATGGACTTGGCCAGCCAATTCCACAGCAGTTCCGCCAGACAATTCCTGAGGCTCTTAGGCCACATGGCATCCACGGTCCATGTAACTCCAAATGCCCGTCTACACATGAGACCAGCTCAGTGGGGCCTCAGAACTCAGTGGCTGCAGGCCACGGGAAACCTGACGGACAAATTGAGGGTGTTCAAGCTACTCGCTTCTTCTCTTCAGTGGTGGCTTCATCTTCCGAATCTGCTAAAAGGGGTGCCTTTTCAAGCACCTCAACATTCTCAAGTGCTGACAACCGATGCTTCTCTCCAAGGTTGGGGTGCACATTGCCAAGGAGCATGCACCCAGGACCTCTGGTCCCCTTGGGAGTCTGCACAGCAGATCAATTTCCTAGAGCTCAGAGCAATCCGCCTAGCCGTCCGGACTTTCTCTCATGTCCTCTCTCGCCAGTCCGTCTTAGTGCAGACGGACAATCAAGTTGCCATGTTCTATGTGAACAAGCAGGGGGGCACAGGACCTGTGGTGGGCAATCAATCATGGCATACTTCTCAAGGCGGTCTATCTCCTTGGACAAGAGAATTACCTGGCAGACAGATTGAGCAGGATTCTGCAGCCACACGAATGGCAGTTGAATCCTCTGGTGGTTCAACAGATCTTTCTAAGATGGGGTCTTCCCACCATAGATCTCTTTGCCAGTCCACTGAACCGTCAACTGCCCAGTTTCTGCTCCAGGCAGCCGCATCCTCTCAGAGTAGCAGCGGATGCCTTTCTCATTCCATGGTCTGCAGGCCTCCTATATGCGTTTCCTCCCACTCCTCTAGTGTCCAAGACACTGTTCAAAGTGATCCGGGACACGGCCTCGGTGATCCTGCTGGCCCCCAGGTGGCCAAGGCAACCCTGGTTCCCACTTCTTTTGCAACTAGCAGTGGACACTCCTCTTCCTCTGGGGATGCAACCCGATCTCCTGTCTCAGGAGCAGGGATCTCTTACACCCCAATCTCCAGTCCCTCAATCTGATGGCCTGGCTGCTGAAAGGGTAGTTCTAGCATCCTTACTGCTGCCTAGGGAAGTGGAAGACGTGGTCTTGGCCTCTAGGAGGCAGTCCACTCGGAAGTCTTATGCCCTTAAGTGGCGTAGTTTCTCCACCTGGTGTGCTCAACACAAGGAGGATCCTTTCTCATGCCTGGTACCAGTGGTGCTGCAATATTTGCTTCACCTATCCAACCTAGGCCTCAAATCCAACTCGGTTAGGGTCCATCTCAGTGCTCTCTCAGCACACCATTCACCGGTGGAGGGTCAGTCTCTGTCAAGCCACTCTTTAGTGGCTCGCTTCCTCAGAGGCCTCCTTTTGCTTAAGCCTCCAGTTCGTCCACCTGCCCCTGAGTGGGATTTGAATGTGGTCTTGCAACAGCTTACTTGCCCACCATTTGAGCCTATGGATACTTGTCCTTTGCGTTTTCTCTCCTGGAAAGCGTTGTTTTTGGTAGCTCTTACCTCAGCAAGGCGAGTGAGCGAGCTTCAAGCCTTCGTGTCAGATGCACCATACACTAGGTTCTATAGGAACAGAGTAGTCTTACGGACTCACCCTAAGATCCTTCCTAAGGTGGTCTCCTCCTTCCACCTCAACCAGGAGGTGGTTCTTCCAACTTTCTTTCCCAGGCCGCATACCAGCCGGGCTGAGATTTTTCTTGCATACCCTGGACTGTAGGAGGGCGTTGTCCTTCTACCTTGACCGTATGCAGGGACACTGAAGGGCTGTTCAGCTCTTCGTCTCTTTTGACCCTAATAAGTTGGGGTTACCTGTCTCCAAGCGTACCCTGTCCATTTGGGTAGCAGACTGTATCACCTGGGCGTACAGGGCAGCCAGCCTCTCGTTGCAGGGTCGAGTCACTGCTCACAGTGTCAGGGCGAAGGCTGCGTCAGTGGCTCATCTCTGCTCTGTTCCGTTGGTAGACATCTGCAGGGCCCCTATTTGGTCTTCAAGCCAGACTTTTGCGGCCCACTACTGCCTCGAGAGAGAGAGTCTCGCAGGGACAGTGCTTTCGGACAGGCGGTACTCTGTAATCTCTTTGAGGTATAGGCAACTCCTACCCTCCAGCCCTGGTGTTGGGCTACCATACGGGGGCGTTCTCAGAGAAGATTATTTTCGTACATGCTGAGGCTGTAGAGGGAGCTCAGTTTTTCAGCTTTGGGTCCCTGGTAGCCTTAAGCTGGGGAGTCCCATATGTGCGGACTGACTTCCTGCTTGGTCCTGGAGAAAGAGTAGTTACTCACCTGTAACAGGTGTTCTCCAGGAATCAGTCCTCACAACCCTCCCTCCTCCCCTAGGAGTTGCAGTCATATGATTTATTTTGGTTTTTTGCTGTCTTTTAGCTATGTCATCAGACTGAGCACGATGCACCCTTGGGCGGGAAAGGGACTGCACATGTGTGCTGGCAGTCCCAAATGCTTTCTGTGAAAGCTGGGGAAATGCTCCGCATGGGGGCTCTGTCGGCGCCGACATCACCCCGTATGTGAGGACTGATTCCTGAAGCTCCTGGAGAACACCTGTTACAGGTGAGTAACTACTCTCTCTGTCCTTCTCAAGGCCAAGGCTGTCAAACCCTGCCACAAGAGCAACAAGGCCTGAGATTCTACTAGAGCAGGGGTGGGCAATTCCAGTCCTGATTGCCTACCCTTGTAGTAGAGGTATCTCCTAGTGACAAAAAAGGCAGGAGGTTAGTATCCCATCTTGGAGTTCCAAGACCTGAACATTTTCCTTGTACAAGAAGTTTAAGGTGCTTTCTCTCAGCTGCCTCCTCACCTTATTCCAAAAAGGAGATTGGCTGTGTTCTCTGGATCTACAGGATGCCTGTACGCACATTCTGATACATACCAGTCACAGGATGTATCTCTGATTTTTAATAGGGAAACACCACTTCCAGTATCACATTGTCTTTTGGCCTCACATCTGCTCCTTGAGTGTTCACCAATTATAGTGCAGGTCTAGTGTTTCTATGCAGACTAGGAGTACATTTTCCCTACTTGGACAACTGGCTGTTCAAGAATCTGTACACATTACCATCCAGGTGTTGGCGCTACTAGGGTTTATCATAAATTACCCATAGTCCCAACTGACTCCATCTTTCTAATTAAAATTTATGGGTGCCCTGCTAGACATGACTCAAGCAAGAGCTTTCCTTTCTCTGAACATGCGAGACCACCTGATCCAACAGGTCAGAGGTTCATCTGAGGCGTCAGGTTTCATTGAGAACCATACTGAAGGATGTTAAGCCATATGGCCTCCACAGTTCTTATAGTCCCCATGGCTTGTTTACATTTCAGTCTCAGTGGACCTAAGCACTCAGTGGACTCGTTCCATTCACAGCCTTGGATGTCATCACTGTCACAATGCCTCTACAAGAGTCTCTTTCCTGATTGATGTTTCTCAAAAATCTAGTGTCAGGCTTCCCAATTCAGGAGCCACCTTACCAAGAGCTACTAATGATGGATGCATTCAAATTGGACTGGGGAGACCATCTTGATGGGTTTCACAGTCAAGGCTCTTGGTCGCCCCAGGAGAGCCTCCATCAGATAGAATACTAGCAAACGCTTTTAAGGTGTTCACGGATTGGTTGGCCAATCAACTAGTCATAATCCAAACTAACAACCAAGTAACCATGTTCTACATAACCAGCAGGGGGGAATGCATTTGTACCTCCTGTGTTGGGAGACAGTCAGCCTGTGGAACTTTATCTCTGTGGGATGTAACTTCGTTCAACTTACCTGATGGGGGAGAACAATGTACTGGCAGACAGACTGAGCCCGAGTTCTTCGTCCTCATGAATGGACTGTGGACCGGGAGCTAGTGTTGCCCATCTTTCAAGAGTGAAGCACCTCATTGATAGACATTTTTATAACTCCCTACAATAGATAGATCCCTCAATTCTGTTCCAGAACAGAGAAAAATGGCCAACCGGCCTCTGATGCCTTCCTCCTTCATTGGGGAGAGGGACTTCTATATGTGCATCTGCCCATTCCTATGATAGCAAAAACTCTTCTGAGACTTCAACAGGATGAAGGCGAAATGGTACTCCTTGCCCCTTTTTGACACAAACTGTTGTGATTTCCCCTTTTTTAGGACCTGTCCGTAAGGGACCCCATCCATTTGGGAAACTCAATTTTGTAGGATCAGGACATGCTTTTGAATCCTAATATCAAGTCCCTAGCCCTCACAGATTGGATATTGAGAGGCTAGAAATCAATTCCCTGGAACTACCTTTTAGATGCTATGCTAAGTCAGACCAAGGGTCCATCAAGCTCCGTATCCTGTTTCTAACAGTGGCCAATCCAGGTCATAAGTACCTGTCGGGTTCTCAAAAAGGTACACGGATTTTATGCTGCTTATCCTGAGGTAACCACTGGATTTCCCTAGTCCCCTTTAATAATGGTTTATGGACTTTTCTTCCAGGAACTTGTCTAAACTGCTTTTAAACCCAGCTACACTATCAGCTTTTACTACATCCTCCAGTAATGAATTCCAGAGTTTGATTAAACGTTGAGTGAAAAAAAATATTTTCTCCTATTAATCTTCAATGGGCTACATTGTAGCTTCATTGCCTGTCCCCTAGTCTTTCAACCTTTTAAAGCAGTAATCAACTGATCTATGTTTACACGATCCACAAGCTTTTTGATCGTTCAGTGTCTGCTCTTCCTATCATTGTAAAACAAAATTCGCCAAGCATTGGATTGTTCACCCACTAATGGGGAATGTGAGCTGGATTTAGACCATTGTGAGACAGATTAATTATTTTTACCTTACTGGTGATGTGGTGTTGCGGTAGTAATCTTGCTTAGTATGAAAGGAACCGCAAGTTCAGACATTTGATGTAGGTGTTTGACTGAAGAGCCAGTGGGGTGAAGCTACTCTCTGTGGAATTATGACTGAATGCCTATAAGTCAGAATTCCCCCTATACAGAACGATACCACAATACTGCAAAGCCTTGGTTGGCCACAGATAGCCAGCCACTCGCCTCTGTCCAGAGCGCAGACAGAAGAGGGCTGCTTCTCTTCCATAATGCAACATGGGTTTGTGGGGCATCCAGTGCTAAAGCATTTGTAGATTATCTGATTCTGGGTCAAGTTTCCATATGTAGCAGAGCAGCTACCTCACTGCGATCTATTGAAAGTCATCCCTTGATCCAAGCTTTTGTCTACTTTCTTCTCCATCCTGTCACTGGGTGAGAGATAGAGAAGGTGCACGTGCAATGCCCTCAGCTAGGCCCGGCAGGCAGGGAAGCCTTCCGTTCACTCGGGGAAAGGCTCATGCCTCTAGGTTTCTAAAAGAGAGTCTTGAACAACTACAGAAAGGGACTGCTACTGCTGAAAGAAATCTTCAGTTGCAAGTACTTATCTGCTGGAAAAACCTTGAAGACAAGGGAATTCTTTGGGTTAAAGTGGATAAATCTGTGTATTTTAGAATTCAGTTTTGTCAGTCAGGGCTTAGTACCACCAGAGAGCTTTTCATTTAAATCAAATCAGAATGTAGCTTAGCATAAAAGGTAGAATAGGTAAATATTCTTTGAGTAGAAATAAATAAATTGTTTCTAGAGACCTTTACTAAGAGGCCTTCCAGTTAGGAAGCAAGAGACTTGTGAAATTGTTTTAAATAGATGTTAAAGCCAAGTGACAGATCAAAGGGGCAGTTTGACAGGCTCCCTCTGTCAAATCAAGGGTTGTGTGAATCATCCAGGAAATAATTACCTTAGAAGCACAGGTCAGGGTGCTGTGTAGCCAGCCAGCTTTTACTAAAGCGTAGTTAAAGTACCCCTGTGAGGTCGAAAACTCTCTGGGCTGCCAGCGGGAGAAAAAAGGGTGTGAAGACGCCAGAAAAAGAAAATAATGAAAGACAATAAAAACAAACTGTACCCGAGGCACTGAGGACGGTAGGCGGGAAGAGTACTGCTGTGATACCAGAGACGAGTGTGAAACTCGGAGAGAGAAAAAAAAATCAACTTTTTCTGGGGACAAGCCAGACAACGTCTGATGGGTTCCATGGAAAAAAGGAGACAGAAAAATGGCACTCTTGGATGGGAAGGGGATCACGCATGCATGGTAGCATTCCCAAAGGCCTTCTTTGAAAGCTAGGGAAATGTTCCGCGCGGGCTCCGTCGGTGCCAACGTTACCCAAATGTGAGGACTGACTTCCTGCTTATTCCTGGAGAAGTATTCTTTCCCTTCCACCCACCCCAGGCAAAATCTTAACTTTATAGGCTCTTCAACTTATTAAAGGGAAAGCGGTGGTCAAATTCACTTTCAGGTTCAGCTGGTTATCCTCGTCAGGAATAGATTGATTAAGGCCCTGAAATTAATTAATCTTGAGGTGAACAAGTACAAGTATCCCTAGCAACTTTAAGTAAACAAATTAAGCAGCTAAATAAAACCCTAAAACTAAGATGCAGACAGCAGTCCAGCAGCAAGATGGTCTTTTGCATTGAGTATTACATGTATGACTTTCTCCCTATTGGTCAGGGGTCTTACGTGTGCATTAGAAGCAAGGAGCTCTTTACTGTCAGGGAATGAGTCCAATCTCTGGAGGTTAGAGTAGCAGACATGGAAGACCTAAGGAAGACAGACATGTATGAGACCTACAGGGGTGTAGTACTGAAATCCCACCTCCAGTCTTGCAGCCTCTCAGTTGCTATGGAGGAGAGAGGTTATGTGAAAGGTGAGCATCACCTTGATATGGCAGGACATGATCCTGTAGCTTGGATCTATCCTCCAGGTGATCTAAAACCCTCTTGTACCGAGGAGGTTTCTCCAGGACCATGTGCCCCTGAGGGAAGGGTTAGGACAGCGGTTGATGATTCAGTCATTAGGCATGTAGATTGCTAGGTGGCTGATGGATGTGAGGATCGCCTGGTAACATGCCCGCTTGGTGTGAAGGTATCACACCTCACGTGCCACCTATACAAGGTTTTAGATTGTGCTGGGGAGGAGCCTGCTTTCTTGGTACATATTGGTATCATTGACATAGAAAAGTTGGGGAGGGAGGTTCTGGAAGCCAAATTTAGGCTTTTAGGTAGGAAGTTGAAATCCAGAACTTCCAAGGTAGCATTCTCCGAAATAGTCCATATGCAGGACCCAAAGGGCAGGCAAAGTTCCAGTCTCAATGCGTGGATGAGACAGTGGTGCAAGGAAGAGAGTTTTCGATTTGTTAGGAAATGGGCAATCTTCAGGGGAAGGAAAGGGCTTTTCCGAAAGGATGGGCTCCATCTTAATCAAGATGGAACCAGGCTGCTGGCATTAACCTTTAAAAAAGGAGATAGAACAGTTTTTAAACTAGATAATAAGGGAAAGCAGACAGTTGCCCAAGAGCGCATGGTTCGGAAGGATGTATCCTTGAAGGATACTAACAAAAGATGGAAGTTAGGGCATCCTGACAGAGAGGTTCCAATACAGATAAAAGTAACCCAGATACCCTTAAGTACAGAGCAGACAGAACTGAAAGATTCCAAATTACCCCTATCAACTGATAACCAGATGAATATGAATAAAATACAACTTCTAAAATGTCTGTGTGCAAATGCTAGAAGTCTAAAAAATAAGAATATATAGAAATGAAAGGTTAGATATAATTGGCATCTGAGAGACCTGGTGGAAGGAGGACAACCAATGGGATACTGTGATATCTGGGTACAAACTATATCACAATGATAAGGTACAGTAGATCAAATTGGTGGAGGGATTGCGCTGTGTTAGAGAGGGTATTGAGTCACACAGGATTAAAGTTTTGCAGGAAACAAAATACGCTGTAGAATCTCTATGAATAGATATTCCATGTAAAAAAGAGAATAGGTTGGGAGTGGACCACCTGGCTAGAACGAACAGATGGATGATGAAATGCTGAAAAAGATCAGGGAAGTTAACAGTAGTTACAACTCAGTAATAATGGGTGATTTCAGTTACCACGGTATTGACTGGGTCAGTGACACGGCAGAACATGCTAGGAAGATAGTTTCTAGTTGATAGAAATGACTGCTTCTTGAAACAGCTGGTCATGATTTGACAAGAGAGGAAACTATTTTGAACCTAGTCATTAGTGGAACACAAGATCTGGTGCAAGAGATAAGGGTGTTGGAGCCACTTGGCAATATTGATCATAGCATGATCATATTTGATTTAATAAAAAGGAGGGAGGACGGCAAGGAAATCTACAATACTACCTTTTAACTTTCAAAAGGGTAGATTATGATAAAATCAGGAAAATAGTTAAGAAAAAACTAAAAGGAGCAGCTGCAAAGGTTAAAGATTTGCATCAAACATGGGCATTGTTTAAAAATACTATCTTGGAAGCCCAGACAATATATATTCCATGTTTTAAGAAAAGTGGAAGGGGGGCCTAAAAACTGCCAGCATGGTTTAAAGGTGAGGTTAGACAGACTGTTATAGCCAAAAAGCATCTTTCAGGAAATGAATAAAGCAGCCAAATGACAAAAACGGGAAACATAAGCACTGGCAGATTAGATGCAAGGCCTTGATAAGGCAGGCAAAGAGAGAATTTGAAAAAAAAAGCTTGCCATGGAAGCAAAAACACAGAATAAAAACTTTTTCAAAGTACATTTGTAGCAAAAATCCTGCAAGAGTCAGTTGGACTATTAGAAGATAGAGGTTAAAAGGAGCACTAAGTGAGGAGAAGGTCATAAGGGAGACTCTAAATCGGGTTCTCAACCCTGTCCTCGGGACCCACCTAGCCAGTCGGGTTTTCAGGATAACCACAATGAATATGTATGAGAGAGATTTGCATACACTGCCTCCATTATATGCAAATCTCTCCCATGCATATTCATTGTGGTTATCCTTAAAATCCAACTGGCTAGGTGGGTCCCGAGGACAGGGTTGAGAACCCCTGCAGTCTAAAAGAATTCTTTGCTTTGGTCTTTACTGAAGATGATGTAGGGAAGTTACCCATGCCTGAAATGGTATTTAAAGGTGATATATCGGAAGAATTGAAAGAAATTTTGATAAACCGTGAAGATGTATTACAACTTAGAGTAGCAAATCACCTGGACCCAATGGAATACATCCACGGGTGTTGAAAGAACTGAAATATGATATTGCAGACCTACTATCATTAAAATCATCTGTAGTACCTGAAGATTGGAGAATGGCCAGTGTAACGCCAATTTTTAAAAAGGGTTCCAGGAATGATCTGGGAAGCTACAGACCAGTGAGCCTGACGTCAGTACCAGGCAAAATGGTAGAAACCATTATAAAGAATAAAACTACTGAACATGTAGATAATCATGGTTTAATGAGGGAAAGCCAATGGCTTTAGCCAAGGAAATCTGAAGGACTTTTGCTTATTTATAACAGCCTCTCTGACTTCAAGCCATGCTGGCTGTTGTTTGGTCTTCCTTCTTAAAGCATGGAATACATCTGGTCTGGGCTTTAAATAATGCCCAGTCCTGATGTAAACTCTTCATCTTTGCAGTTGCTCTTTTTAGTTTTTTTTTTCTTAACCATTTTCTTTATTTTATCATAGTCTCCTTTTTGAAAGTTAAATGCTAATGCAGTAGATTTCCTTCATATCCTCCCTCCATTTATGAAATCAAATATGATCATGTTATCGCTATTGCCAGATGGCCCCAACACTGTTACCTCTTGCACTAGATCAGTGATTCTCAACCCAGTCCTCTGGGACCCCCAGGCCAATTAGGTTTTCAGGATATCCACAATGAATATGCATGAGATAGATCTCCATACAATGGAAGCAGTACATGCAGATATATCTCATGCATATTCATTGTGGATATCCTGAAAGCCTGACTGGCCTGGGAGTCCCAGAGGACTGGCTTGAGTGAGAACCACTGCACTAGATCCTGCATTCCACTAAGGACTAGATCTAAAATAGCTTCCCCTCGTGTCTGTTCCTGATCCAGCTGTTCCATGAAGCAGTCATTTATTTCACGTAGAAATATTATCTCCCTAGCATGACCTGATGTAACATGGACCCAGTCAATGCCAGGGTAATTGAAATCTCCCACTATTTCTGTGTTGTAAACTTTGCTATCTGGGATAGCTGATACCATCTTGGCTTTCAGAAATAATGTCTACCAGAAGATCATACACTTTAAAATAACAGAGGTTTGCTGTCTGGTGTGAGGGTCAAACTTTAAATCCTTTCTCCATTCCATACAAAAACTGCTTGCATACCTTTTTACACCTCTTGCAGTGTGATCTAAAGACCAACTCTGTAAGAGTCCACTCCGTGCAATTGGAGCTTACCATCATCGTGCTGAGGATAGCCCCATTTCTTTACAGCCTTTTGTTGTCAGTTTTTATCTGTCGTTTTCTTCTTTTGAAGCCTCCCCTTAAACTGTGAGTGGTGTCATGGGACCTCAGCATAGTTTTCACTCAGCTGATGAAAGCTCCCTTGAAGCCACTGGGACAGAAGATTCTATATTGGAAGGTATTGTTTTTGCTGGCAGTTACTTCAGCACATAGTGAGTTCTGGGATCTAGTAATGGATCCATCTAATACTAAGTTTTTCACAATAGGGTAGTGGTGCATACTCATCCAAAGTTCTTTCTAAGGTTGTGTCAGATTTCCATTTTAACAACTCAGTTCTTCTACCGATGTTTTTCCCCATACCTCATTCTCACAAAGGGAAAAAGTGCTACACATGCTAGACTGCAGGAGACCCTTGGCCTTCTGTCTGGAGTGGACTAAAGCCCGTATAAAGTCTGCCCAGTTTATTATTTTTTGACCCCAGCAGAGTCGGGGGCTGTCATAACAAAGTTTCCTCCATTGATTTGGCTAGTAGATTGCATCTCCTTCACTTTATGGCCAAGCAGGCCTGACACTTGAGGGTCATGTCACAGCTCATAATGTCCTAGCCATGGCTGCGTTGGTGGCCCATATCTCATTATTGTTTAGAAAGGGACTCCCAACGTGAGCAGTTTCGGTCAATTGATCCTTTGGATTTTTTTTTTAGGTTTAGAATCCAATTCCACTTCCTCCTTTTCTGTTCATGTTGCCTCAAAAAAACCCAAAAAACTTAAAAGCCCTGTAGACAGCAAAAACACATGTTCATGCCAGCTGCTTGAGGCACAATTCTTACTGTTTGAAGCAACGTGTAGCTAAGGATTCTCTAAGTGAGCACTTATCCAGCTTGTTTCTGTGAACACATGAGCTGCTGATCCATTTGCTGGTGGTTCCTGGTTGTGTGAACACCCTCATTGCAAGCTTCAGCTAACTTTGTATGCTCTGTTCAGGTATTTTCCTGTGCCTGTTCAGTATCTAGCTAATTGTTTGTTTATTTATTGTTTTGTATATACAGTATTTCTGTTTTGTCAGTGTGTGTCCTACCCAGCTCCTGCCCTCTGTAGTGCCATGGCTTCCTTCTCACCACTTTACTGCCTCTGTTTTCTGACTAGTTCCTCTGTTTTCTGACTAGTTCTATCTGACTGCACAGTTTGGTATGCTTTTTTTCTCTCCTACCTATTCCTCTCTAGTTGGTATTTTCAGTTCTCAGTTTTTTACTTTGCCTGAGTTTTTTTACCTGGGCACCCTCTGTGGACTCTGGCTGCTTTCACTTGCTTGCGTTCAGCTCTGCCTCACTTGTCTTCAGCTCTGTGTGTGTTTCTCTACTCTCCCTCCCCACCCACCCGTGGCTTGTAGTCTCCTATAACTGTCCTGTGCTCATTACCATGATCCCTCAAAGGTGCACCTTATTCCCTGCAATCTCTACATAAGAACATAAGATATGCCATACTGGGTCAGACCAAGGTCCATCAAGCCCAGTATTCTGTTTCCAACAGTGGCCAATCTAGGTCATATGTACCTAGCAGTTTCCCCAAGAGACACAAGTTCCACAATGCTTGTACTGGGTCAAGCATTGATATCTTCGGTCACTTCTTAATAATGGTTTATGGACCTTTCCTCCAGGAACTTGTCCAAACCTTTTTTAAACCCAGCTACACTAACAGCCTTTACTACATCCTCGGGTAACAAATTCCAGAGTTTGATTACACGTTGAGTGAAAAAATATTTTCTTTTATTAGTCTTAAATAGTTTACCCTGTAGCTTCATTGCATGTCCCCTAGTCTTTCTATATTCTGATAACGTAAACAATCGATCTACATTTACCCGTTCCACTCCGTTCGTTAATTTATAGACTTCTATCATATCTCCCCTCAGCCTTCTCTTTTCCAGGTTAAAGAGCCCTAACCTTTTTAGCCTTTCTTCATAGGAGTATCCTTCCATCCCCTTTACCATTTTGGTGGCTCTTCTCTGTACCTTTTCTAAAATCGCTATATCCTTTTTAAGATACGGCGACCAGAATTGCACACAATATTCAAGGTGCGGTCTCACCATGGAACGATATAGAGGCATTATAATATCTTTTGTTTTATTTTCCATTCCTTTCCTTATCATACCTAGCATTCTATTTGCTCTCTTGGCCGCCGCTGCACACTGGGCCGAGGGTTTTAACATGGTATCCACAATGACGCCTAAATCTTTTTCCTGGGTGGTGGTTCCTAATGTGGAACCTTGCATCGTGTAACCATAGTTTGGGTTGTTCTTCCCTAGGTGCATAACCTTGCACTTGTCCACATTAAATTTCATCTGCCATTTTGATGCCCAGTCTTCCAATTTATCAAGATCCTCTTGCAATTTTTCACAATCCTCTTGAGTTTTAACAACTTTAGTTTTGTGTCATCTGCAAATTTGATAACCTCACTCGTTATTCCACTTTCCAGGTCATTTATGAATATGTCAAAAAGCAGCGGACCCAGCACAGATCCCTGGGGTACACCACTATTCACCTTTCTCCAATGGGAAAATTGGCCATTTAGCCCTACCCTCTGCTTTCTATCTTTTAACCAGTTCCTGATCCACAATAGTACATTGCCTCCTATCCCATGACTCTTTAGTTTTGCCAAAAGTCTCTGATGAGGGACCTTGTCAAAGGCTTTCTGAAAGTCCAGATACACAATATCAACCGACTCATCTTTGTCCACCTGTTTGTTCACTCCTTCAAAAAAACATAACAGATTAGTAAGACAAGATCTTCCTTGTCTAAAGCCATGTTGGCTGTCTCCCATTAGGTTGTGACTATCTACATGCTGAGTAATTTTATTCTTTATGATGGTTTCTACCATTTTTCCCGGTACTGATGTCAGGCTCACTGGTCTGTAGTTTCCCGGATCACCCCTGGAACCCTTTTTAAAAATTGATGTTACATTGGCGATCCTCCAATCTTCAGGTATTAGAGATGATTTTAATGATAGTTCACACATTACTGATAGCAGTTCTGCAATCTCATATTTCAGTTCTTTCAACACCCTTGGATGTATACCATCCGGCCCAGGTGATTTGCTACTCTTCAGTTTATCTAATAGTTGTAAGACATCTTCCCGATGTATTGATATTTCCTCCAATTCTTCCGCATCTTTAAATACCACTTCAGTCATGGGTAACATCCCTACATCTTCCTCAGTAAAGACCGAAGCAAAGAATTCATTCAGTCTCTCCGCTATCGCCTTGTCGCCTCTTAGTGCTCCTTTAACCCCTTTATCATCTAATGGACCAACTGACACTCTCACTGGTTTTTTGCTACGAATGTACTTGAAAAGGTCTTTATTTCGCATTTTTGCTTCCGCAGCAAGCTTCTTCTCAAATTCTCTCTTTGCCTGCTTTATCAATGCCTTTGCATTTGACTTGCCAGTGCTTGTGCTGTTTCCAGGTTTCGTCGTTTGGCTCTTTTTTCCATTTCCTGAAAGATGCTTTTTTGGCAACAGCCTCTCTGACCTCACCTTTAAACCATGCTGGCAGTTTTTTGGACTTCCTTCCACTTTTCTTAAAGCGTGGAATACAGCTGGTCTGGGCTTCCAAGATAGTATTTTTCAACAACACCCAAGCTTGATGTACGTCTTTAACCTTCGCAACTGCTCCTTTTAGTTTTTTCTTAACTGTTTTCCTCATTTTATCATAGTCTCCCTTTCAAAATTTAAAAGGTACTACTGTGGATTTCCTTACTATCCCTCCTCCACTAATTAAATCAAAGGCGATCATGCTATGATCACTATTGCCAAGTGGCCCCAACACCCTTATCTCTTGCACTAGATCTGGTGTTCCACTAAGGACTAGGTCTAATATGGCTTCCCCTCTGGTCGGTTCATGAACCAGCTGCTCCAAGAAGCAGTCATTTATTTCATCTAGGAACTTTATCTCCCTAGCATGTCCTGACGTGACACTGACCCAGTCGATACCGGGGTAATTGAAATCACCCATTATTATTACTGCGCTGTAACATTTGTTAGCTTCCTTGATTTCTTTGAGCATTTCATCATCCATTTGGTCATTCTGGCCAGGTGCTCGATAGTACACCCCCACTGCCATCGCCTTCCCCCTTTTATATGGAATTTCAATCCATATATATTCTACAGCAGATTTTGTTTCCTGCAAAACTTTAATCCTTTCTGAGTCAATGCCCTCTCTAACATAGAGCGCAACCCCTCCACCATTTTGATCAGCTCTATCATTACGATATAGTTTGTACCCAGGTATCACAGTGTCCCACTGGTTGTCCTCCTTCCACCATGTCTCTGATATTCCAATCATATCTAACCTTTCATTTAGTGCTATATATTCCAACTCTCCCATCTTATTCTTTAGACTTCTAGCCTTTGCATACAAGCATTTTAGAGAATGTATTTTATTCATGTTAATTTGGCTATTGTTAGACATGGGTAAATTGGGATCTTTAAGCTCTGTCTGCTCCATACTTGAGGGCATTTGGGCTACTTTACTCTTTTGTGGAACCTCTCTGCTTTTGGTAGTATCCTTCAAGGATACATTCTTCCGAACCATCCGCTCTTGGGCGACTGTCGGCTTTCCCCTAATATCTAGTTTAAAAGCTGCTCTATCTCCTTTTTAAAGGTTAATGCCAGCAGCCTGGTTCCATCCCGGTTAAGGTGAAGCCCATCCCTTCGGAAGAGCCCCTCCTTTCCCCAGAATGTTCCCCAGTTCCTAACAAATCCAAACCCCTCATCTCTGCACCATTGTCTCATCCACGCATTGAGACTCCGGAGCTCTGCCTGCCTTTTGGGTCCTGCGCGTGGAACAGGAAGCATTTCGGAGAATGCTACCCTGGAAGTTCTGGATTTCAACTTCCTACCTAAAAGCCTAAATTTTGCCTCCAGAACCTCCCTACCACATTTTCCTATGTCATTGGTACCGACATGTACCAAGACAGCAGACTCCTCCCCAGCACTATCTAAGACCTTATCTAGGTGGCGCGTGAGGTACGCTACCTTCGCACCAGGCAGGCATGTTACCAGGCGATCCTCACATCCACCCAGCTATCTACATGCCTAATGATCGAATCACCAACTATAACGGCTGTCCTAACCCTTCCCTCATGGGCACATGGCCCTGGAGAAACTTCCTCGGTGTGAGAGGGTTTTACATCACCTGGAGGACAGGTCCTAGTTACAGGATCACTTCCTGCCACATCAGGGTGATGCTCTCCTGTCACGTGACCTCTCTCCTCCATGGCAACAGGGGTGCTGCCAGACTGGAGGTGGGACTTCAGGACTATATCCCTGTAGGTCTCGTCTATGTACCTCTCTGTCTGTCTTATGTTTTCCAAGTCTGCTACTTTAGCCTCTAGAGAACGGACTTGTTCCCTGAGAGAAAAGAGCTCCTTGCACCTAGTGCACACGTAAGACCTCTCACCAACTGGGAGAAAATCATACATGTGACACTCAATGCAAAAGACTGGAAAGCCCCCATCCTGCTGCTGGACTGCTGTCTGCATCTTAGTTTAAGTTTGCGTCTAGATCTTTAAGTTCTTACTTACTAGGGGTTGCTATGGGTATTTATACCAATAAAACTGTACCTAATACGTTTTATATACCTTGTTCACCTGAAGCTTAATTAATCTCAGGTCCTTAGTGTATGACTGATTTGGGTAATGAGCTTCACCTGAAAGCACCTCCTGTCTTAAGATGTGTAAGTACCTATAAAGCTATGATTATCCCAGGGGTGGGTGTGAAATAACACTTATTAAAAGAGGGCTGCTACACAGTACCCTGTCTTGTGCTGCTGAGGTAAGCTAAATTCTGTTTTGATTTAAATTATAGCTCTTAGCTGCTGCTAGGCTCTAACTTCTTATGAAATTTAAACTACAAGCTCTCTGCTGGGTATGAAATGTAACCAGAAAGCTCTTCTCTGTGTTTTAAATTCAAACTTTAATTGCTGCTACTAGGCCCTAACTGATCCAACAAAAAACAGTGGATTCACAGATTATGTAGCTTTAATACAAAGAATTCCTTTTAGAAAATTACCAGAAGTATATACTCACAGTTGCAGATTTCTCTCCAGAAGTAACAGTCCCCCTTTCTAGTCCTTCAAGAGCACCTATCCTTTTACTTCCTCTGACTTTGGTGCTCCTCTCCATCTCTCTTCTATGGTTCCTCATCACTTTCTCTTCCTATTGCTCATGCTCCCTAATTGTTTCTCCTCCTACCAACACCTTCAAGTCCCTCCACCTTATCTCCCCTTTACCATGCTCGCTTCCCCGACCATCTTGTCATCTACCCTATTATCAACTCTTGAGCTTCACCACTTTCTTACTGTCATGCAGCCATCTCCTCTCTCTCTCTCTCTCTCTCTCTCTCTCTCTCTCTCTCTCTCTCTCTCTCTCTCTCTCTCTGAAACAACCTCACCCTCATTACTGCTGTGCTGTCTCCTCTCTGCCCTGCATTCTACTCCTTCTCTTTCTGTCTTCTGGAGATATCAACCCCAACTCTGCCCCCTTCCCCAGACTTCTGTCACACTCCCAGAATAGCTTACACAACAGCTCAGATCTTATTCATATCCCGCTCCTCTCCCCCTCTCTCCCTTTCTCATGTGCCTTGCGGAAGGCACACTTCATCTCAAATAAACTTGTCTTTACTCATGATCTCTTTATTTCTAATGCTATACAGACGCTGTTAAGACACTGCTCTCTGTCATGGTGGCTATCATTTCTCCCACACACCTTGTACCACTGGGCGTGGTGGAAGTGTTGGGCTTCTACTCTCTCTTTCCTGTCAGTTTCAACCCCTTCTGCCTCAGTCTCACTCCTTTCCTGCCTTTGAAGTACATTCCATTCGGCTTTTTACCCCACTACCTCTCGGACTAGCTGTTATTTATGCACCCCCTGACAAGTCCACCTCTACCTTTCACTTTGACTCTGACTCTTGGCTTTCCTTCTTTCTGGATTCATCTTCCCCCTCATTCTCCAGGATTTTAACATTCATGTTGATAACTCATCCAACCCTTATGCTTTAAAGCTCCTCTCCCTTGCCTCATCATTCAACCTCCAGCTTTGCTCTTCTGCCCCTACTCACCAGCAAGGCCACTTCCTTGACCTTGTATTCTTCTCTAATTGCCTACCCTCTGTACCTCACTTCTCCCCTTATCGGACCATCACCTGCTAAGCTTCATTCTTCATCACTCACCGCCTAAACCTCGTCCTGTCTCCTCCAACCTCTTTTGAAATCTTCATGCTATTGACCCGTTGGCTCTCTCCTCCACTGTCTCATCACCTCTTTCCTCCAGTATGTCATCTGTCTGTTGATGAGGCAGTAGCTTCCTATAATGCTGCATTCTCCTCTGCTCTGGATGCTCTTGCTCTGCCCATGCCACATCCTGTGAGGCGTACTGTACCTCATCCTTGGCTGTCTTTCACTACCTGTTATCTATGTTCCTGTGCCCGCTCAGCTGAGTATGCTTGGCACAAATCCCACAACCCTGTGGACTTTATACACTTTGAATTCATGCTTGTCTCTTTTCAGTCAGCCATAACACTTGCCAAGCAAGACTATTATGCCCATATGACTAATTCTCTTGCCTCTGACCCTCGCCGTCTCTTTACAACTCTCTCCTCAAGATGCCTCTGCCTCTGATCCCTCCCTTTCTGCCCAAACCCTGGCTGACTACTTCCATGACAAAATCCACAAGATAACACTTCAATTCCCCACGAGGTCATCTACTTCTCTTCCTCCCCCTCTTCACTCCCAACCTTCTCCCCCTACCTCTGTTACCCTTTTCTATGATCTCCGAGGAAGAAATCATTCACCTTCTTTCCTCATCCAAACTCCCTACCTGCTCCTCTGATCCTATTCCCACCCATCTCCTTAGCTCCATCTCCTCCACTCCTTCCATCTCTCATATTCTCAACCTATCACTCTCTACTGCAACTTTCCCTGCAGCCTTCAAGCACGCTGTGGTCACTCTTCTCTTCAAGAAACCCTCATTAGACCCTACCTGTCCTCACTATCAACCCATCTCCAATCTCCTCTTCGTTTATAAACTACTTGAACGTGCGGTTCACTACCATTGCCTCAATTTTTCTTTCCTCTCAAGCCCTTCTGGATCCTCTACAATCTGGCTTTCATCCTTTACATTCTACTGTAACTGCTCTTGCCAAAGTCTCCAGTGACCTCTTCCTGGCAAAATCCAAGGGCCTTTACTCAATCCTCATTATTCTTGACCTTTCTGCTGCTTTTGAAACTGTTGACCACAACCGTCTCCTTGATACCTTATCCTCACTTGGTTTTAAGGACTCTGTGCTATCCTGGTTCTCTTCTTATCTCTCCCATCACTCTTTCAATGTATGTTCTGGTGGATCCTCCTCAACTGCTATCCTGCTCTCAGTTGGTGTACCACAAGGATCGGTCTTGGGTCCACTTTTTTCTCTCTATACCCAGTCCCTTGGTGCACTTGTCTCTTCCCATGGCCTTCATTACCATCCTTATGCTGATGAGTCCCAGATCTACCACTCTACACCTGAAATCTCTCCAGCAATCCAGGCCCAGCTCTCTGCTTGCCTTTCTGACATTGCCGCTTGAAATTGAACATGGCCAAAACTGAGCTTCTTATCTTTCCCCCCTAAACCCTTCTCTCCCCTTCCTCCTTTCTCAGTCTCTGTGGATAACTCTCTACTCCTCCCTGTCTCCTCAGTTTTGCAACCTTGGGGTCATTTTTGATTCCTCTCTCTCCTTCTCCACACATATCCAACTGATAGCTAAAACCTGCCATTTCTCCAGGACCAAGCAGGAAGTCAGTCCTCACATATTGGTGTGACGTCGGCGCCGACGGAGCCCTCATGCGGAGCATTTCCCCAGCTTTCAAAGAAAGCCTTTGGGAATGCAGCGCGCATGCGCGGTCTCCTTCCCGCCCAAGGGTGCCATCTTGCTCAGTCTTCTTTTTTCCGCGGAGCCCGACGGGCATGTGTTGTTGTCACCCAGTAAAAAGTTGATTTTTCCTGCGTTGGATTTGTTTTTTGCCTGGTTCGATGCCGGTTCCCCTTCCCGCCTGAGCCCAGTACACCAGTATCAATCCCGGAGCTAGTTTTTCAGTTTTTGTCCTTCGTGACTAGCGTTCCCGCTTTTTTCTCTTTTTCACTGGCAGCCCGGTCTTTTGACCTTGCAGGGGTCTTTTTTCCCCCGATGGCTGCCAGCGGGTTCAAGAAGTGTGATCGGTGCAAGAAGCTGATGTCTCTCACCGACACACATGACTGCTGCCTCCGGTGCCTCGGGCCCGGCCATGACCCGGTGGTCTGTGTCTCGTGCGGCAAAATGTCCTCTAAGGCGCTGAGGAACTGTCAGCATCAGTGTGAAAGACTTTTTTCTGACTCTGTCCCCGGCCTGGCCCGGACCTCATCAGAGGCCTCGACATCTCGGGAGTCCGACCCTGAGCACCGTCGAGGCTCCTCTGAAAGGTGGTCTCCTTCTCAGGAACACAGAAGGAGAAGAAACCCGCGAGGGCGGCGATGGTGGACGCTCTTGGCCCCTCGAGGGCCAGGTCGCATAACCCCGACCGCCGTCCCAGGTCCTCGGAGTCGAAGAGGCCTGCCAAGTTGCCTTGAGTGGAGCTGGAGTCCCCGAGTCACGTGAGTACTATTGTCCTCGTAGACTCCCCTCCGGGGGAGCCGATGTCAGACCCGACGCCGTTGGGGCCCGAGTCGGGGGCTGCTGAGTCTCCTGAGCTGAGTCTCAGGTTGACAGCCTTGGAGAGCAGCTTGACTGCCTTCACAGAGCAGCAGTGGGTACTGATCGCCGGTTTCACCGATGCATCTGCCCTGATCACCGGGACCTCGACGTCCAAGTCGACCCCGGAGGCCGAGCCGATCCTCGAGTTGATGCGGTCTCGAGTCGATGCTCGGCCAAGGTCCCCCTCGGCCTCCCGCTCGGGGCCAAGGTCGTCGACGCCGGTGCCCTCGGCGTCGGGGCGGATGGCATCGATGCCCGCCCGGCCGGAGCCGCTCGATTCCTCCTCGGAGGGGTCCGAGTGGGAGATGGAGGACAAGGAGTCCCCGGACACTTTCTGGACCTGGTGTGTCCCTTCGGACTCACTAGAGTCCGAGCCTCGGAGATGGTCCCCACCGGAGGATACCCGGTTCTTGGACTTCGTGAGGGACATGGCCAAAGCCTTGGCCTTCCCCGCGGATCCTGAGGAGGAGCCTCGAGCCGAGGAGCTCAAGGCCCTCCAGTATGACTCTCTGCCTAAGGAGGCCTTTACTGTACTTTGCCTTCCATTTGGCCTCATCTCCGCTCCCAGGGTTTTCACCAAGTGCCTGGCGGTGGTGGCGGCCCATCTCAGAAACCAGGGCATCTTTGTCTTTCCGTACCTGGACGACTGGCTCATCAGAGGTCAGTCTCCACAAGAGGCCAGACAGGCCACCCTTCGCACTGTTTGTCTTCTCCAGCATCTAGGCTTCATAATAAACTTCGCAAAGTCCACTTTGCTCCCCTCACAGGACATGGAGTTCATAGGGGCAAGTTTGTATACCCTCCAGGCGAAGGCTTATTTGCCCGAGAACAGGGCCCACAGACTGATGGCTTTGGCCACACAGTTCCACAGCGGTTCTCTGGTCTCCGCCAGAAACTTCCTAAGGCTCTTGGGTCACATGGCATCCACGGTCCATGTAACTCCGAATGCCTGTCTGCACATGCGACCTGCTCAGTGGTGCCTCAGAGCTCAGTGGGTGCAAGCCACAGGTGACTTGAAAGACAAGATAAGGGTTCCAAACTGCTGGCAGCCTCCCTACGGTGGTGGCTGCATCTCCCAAACCTGGTCCAGGGGGGTGCCTTTTCAGGGGCTTCCACACACACAGGTGCTGACAACTGATGCTTCCCTTCAGGGCTGGGGTGCACATTGCCAGGGGACTTGCACTCAGGGCCTCTGGTCTCCTTGGGAGTCCACACAGCAGATCAATCTATTGGAGTTGCGAGCTATCCGCTTAGCTCTACAGACTTTCTCTCATGTCCTCTCTCACCAGTCTGTCTTAGTTCAGAGAATCAAGTGGCAATGTTCTACGTGAACAAGCAAGGGTGCACAGGCTCCTAACTTCTGTGTCAGGAGGCACAGGCCCTGTGCTCCTTGGCAATCAAACATAATATGTTTCTCAAAGCAGTTTATCTGCCTGGCCAGGAAAATTCCCTGGCAGACAGATTGAGCAGGATTCTACAGCCTCACGAATGGCATTTGAATCCTCTGGTGGTCCAAGGGATCTTTCTAAGATGGGGTCTTCCAACCATCGATCTCTTTGCGAGTCCACTGAACCGTCAGCTACCCAGGTTCTGTTCCAGGCAACCGCATCCTCTCCGAATAGCAGCAGATGTGTTTCTAATCTCTTGGTCCACGAGCCTACTGTATGTGTTTCCTCCCACGCCTCTAGTGGCCCGCATCTTGTTCAAGGTTCTTCAGGACATGGCCTCGGTAATTCTGGTAGCCCCCAGATGGCCGAGGCAACCATGGTTTCCACTCCTTCTACAGTTGGCGGTGGACACTCCACTCCCTCTGGGGGTGCAGCCCAATCTCCTATCTCAGGATCGGGGATCTCTCCTGCACCCCAACCTCAGGTCCCTCAATCTGATGGCCTGGCTGCTGAAAAGGTAGTTCTAGCCCCCTTACTTCTACCTAAGGAAGTAGAAGAGGTGGTTTTGGCCTCTAGGAGGCAATCCACCTGGAAATCTTATGCCCTCAAGGGGCGTAGGTTCTCCACCTGGTGTGGTCAGCGCCAGGAGGATCCTTTTTTGTGCCTGGTGCCAGTGGTGCTGCAGTATCTGCTTCACCTGTCAGACCTAGGCTTTAAATCCAACTCTGTTCGGGTCCACCTCAGTGCTCTATCGGCACACCACTAACAGGTAGAGGGCCAGTCTGTCGGGTCACCCCTTGGTGTCCCACTTCCTCAGAGGCCTGCTTTTGCTCAAGCCTCCGATCAGTCCACCAGCCACTGAGTGGGATTTGAATGTGGTCTTGCACCAACTTACTTGCCCACTGTTTGAGCCGATGGCTACCTGTCACTTACGCTTCCTTTCCTGGAAGGCGTTGTTCTTAGTGGCTCTTACCTCGGCCAGGCATGTGAGTGAACTACAAGCTCTGGTTTCTGATAACCGTACACACGGTTCTATAAGAACAGGGTGGTCTTATGGACTCACCCTAAGTTCCTTCCAAAGGTTGTCTCCTCCTTCCACCTCAATCAGGAGGTGGTTCTTCCAACATTCTTCCCCAGGCCGCATGCCACCTGGGCTGAAACAGTCCTGCATACCCTGGTTTCGAATGCTGTCAAGAATAGAACACCAGGCGTTAAAAACTTTACAGTCTAGGACAGACATAGTTATTAGAAAAGCTGATAAAGGGGGAGCCATAGTGATAATGAGTAGACAACAGTATTTGGGTGAAGCGTGATGACAATTGGCAGATACAAGTACATATAAAATATTAACTAATGATCCAACTTGCGATTTACTACAAAGCAACAAAAGAATCACACTTTCAGCTTTAGATAGTAAGTGGATCAATAAAAAGGAATGGACTTTTTTAAATGGTTCAGATTCCACCATTGCTAGGTTTTATTTGGTGCCAAAAATACATAAACATCTTACAGCTCCTCCGGGGCGCCCCATAGTATCCACTAGGGGCACGGTTTTGGAACCTCTTTCCATTTATATAGATTCCTTTTTGAGACCTCTAATGACAGACATTCCTTCGTATATCAAGGATACATCTCATTTTTTAAAAATATTGTCTGACTGTTCGGAATGGGCGTCTCAGGTTGATATTATGTTAGTCACACTGGATGTCTCTGCATTGTACACCAGTATTCCCCAAATAGCAGCTTATGAGACGATAGTGACCTCGTTAAACAACAGAGGTGATTTGTCTACAGAATTGATCTCATTTATATCACAATTGGCAGAATTGACAGTCTTTCAAAATTATTTTATGTTTGAACAGGAAATATTTCAGCAACTGGCAGGGATAGCCATGGGGGCAACTTTTGCCCCCTCTGTGGCCAATTTGTTCATGGAATCATATGAAAAACGCTGGTTGACAACTTCTCCCTACAAAGATCATTTGGTGTTATGGAAACGATTCGTAGATGACATCTTCATGTTGTGGCGAGGACCCATTGAATTATTGCAAGATTTCTTCGTATGGTTGAATGATTTGGATCCCCATATACAATTTACCCACACTTTTCACAAGGATTCCATTGTTTTTTTGAATGTTGTTCACAAGAGCAGCAATGGTTGGGTTACATCCCTGCACAAGAAATCAACGGATAGGAACACCATCCTCCATTATCAGAGTGCTAATCCGAAACAATTACGGGATAGCCTGCCTTTATCACAGTTTCTCCGCTATCGGCGGAATTGTTCAGATCAGGCGGATTTTAAACTGCAATCAAAGAGGCTGAAGCAGGATTTCTGTAATAGAGGATACCCAGAGCACATAATAAAAAGGGGTTATACGAGGGCCCTTTACAACAATCAAGCTTTACTCTTGCAGACCTCTAATAAGGGAGAACCGAAGGATCAGAACATCAACCTAGTAACGGCTTATTCATCGTACAGCTCTCGTATAAAAAACATTGTAAATAAACATATGAATGTCCTCACCACTCTTCCTGGATTGCAATGCCAGCAGATTCGTTGTGTGTGGACACGACACAGAAATTTAAAGGAAATGCTCAGTCCAGCAGTTTTAAGACCGGAGGCTGTTTCAGTGGCTGAAAATACAATAGGGCATAAGCGATGTGGAGCTTGTACCATATGCTCTGTGACAGAAGAAGTGACAGAATTTGAATATCACAATGATCAATATACGTTAAGACACAGCACCACTTGTGATTCTTCATTTGTGGTTTATTGCATTAGGTGCCCGTGTGGTTTACTCTATATTGGAAAAACGATCCGAGCTTTTAAAGTCCAGATAACTGAACATCGTAGTAGACTACGCTGTAGGGTATTGGAGGCGCCTATGGTAATGCATTGTTTAGAGCAGGGGTCTCAAACTCAAATTGCTTTGAGGGCCAAATGAGGACTTGTAAAGTAACCCGGGGGCCGCATAAGACGCGGGGCCTCATTTGCATAAGGGGCCTCATTTGCATAAATATTTGCATAATGTTACCATACACTAACTTTTAGTAAACATGCCTCTTTAATGAGTATGGATAAAGAAAGACTAAAAGATTTAGAAACAAGAAGACAATAATTAAACTGGGAACCCCAAAAGCCAAACTTGGAATGTACAACAACACTGTAGAAATAAAACTATAAATTAATTTCCTCTTGTACTAAACAAAGCGCAAACATTAATGATGCACATTTCCCAGAGCTGACATATTCCAGTTAATAAATTCAAAATAAAGAGATATTTTTCTACCTTTTGTGCATTTTTTTCAGTTGCAATTGTTCCAGCCACTTTCTTCTGGTTTCTTCATGTCTTCTGCTAACTCTCCATCGTCTGCTGTCCATTTGCCCTTTCTTCTCTCCTAGTTTTTTTTCCATTCTCTCTCTACATCTGCTTTAACATACTAATCTTTCTCCTTTTTCTCTTTCCTCATTCCTATTTCATCCACTCAAATTTTACCCCTCCATCCTCAATCCCCACTTACTCTCCCAATACCTGGCCAATTGTAGATTTGTCTTCTCTCCCAGACAAAATATTTTTCCCCTCTCCATTTCACTTTCCCAGCTCCATCCCATTCTAATCCTCCCCCAACATCAGCTCCCTTCTAGTTCCAGCCCCACCCAGCATCCGCTCCCTTCTAGTCCCCCCATTAGTCCATTTCCAGTCCTATCCTAGCCTCACCATCAGCCCATTTCCAATCCTAGCCCCCCATCAGCCCAGTTCCAATCCGAGCTCCCTCCACTCAATGCCCATTTCCATTCCAAGCCCCCCTCCCCATCAGCCATTTGCAGTTCAAGCCCCCCTTCCACTCAGCCCATTTCCAGTCCTAGCAACCCCCCCCCCAGCCCATTACCAGTCCTAGACCCCCCATAGCCCATTACCAGTCCTAACCTCCCCATAGCGCACTTCCAGTTTTACCCCCCATCACCCCATTTTCAGTCTTACCCCCCCCCCCCCCATAGCCCATTACCAGTCATAACCCCCCTGCCAGTAGCCCACTTCCAGCCCTAACCCCCATTACCCCATTTCAGTCAGCCCTTCCATAGCTCATTACCAGTCCTAACTCCCCCCATCAGCCCACCTCCAGTCCTTCCTAACCCCCACCTGCCCATTTCCAGTCCTGGCCCCCACCATAGCCCATTACCAGTCATAACCCCCCTGCCAATAGCCCATCTCCAGTCATAACCCCCCCCTGCCAATAGCCCATCTCCAGTCATAACCCCCCCCTGCCAATAGCTCATCTCCAGTCATACCCCCCCCCTGCCAATAGTCCATTTCCAGTCATACCCCCCCCTGCCAATAGCCCATCTCCAGTCATACCCCCCCCCTGCCAATAGCCCATCTCCAGTCATAACCCCCCTGCCAATAGCCCATCTCCAGTCATAACCCCCCCTGCCAATAGCCCATCTCCAGTCATACCCCCCCCCCCGCCAATAGCCCATCTCCAGTCATACCCCCCCCCGCCAATAGCCCATTTCCAGTCATACCCCCCCCAGCCAATAGCCCATTTCCAGTCATACCCCCCCCTGCCAATAGCCCATTTCCAGTCATACCCCCCCTCTGCCAATAGCCCATTTCCAGTCCTACACCCCCCCTGCCAATTGCCCTTTTCCAGTCCTTCTCCCCCCCTGCCAATAGCCCATTTCCAGTCCTACACCCCCCCCTGCCAATAGCCCATTTCCAGTCCTACACCCCCCCTCCAATAGCCCATTTCCAGTCCTATACCCCCCCCCCCTGCCAATAGTCCATTTCCAGTCCTACATCCCCCCCCCCCCCCGGTAAATTAAAAAAAAAACCTGGCTTCTGCTGCTCAAGCAGCAAAATCAGCTGTCCTGCGGCCCCTTCCCCTGTGCCCGGAGATCCGAGTCTGCTCTATCAGCGGTGTGCTTTTCAAGCCGCGAGGAGAGTATTCCCCTCTTGCGCGGCTTGAAACCGCGCGAGAGGGGAATACTCTCTTCGCGGCTTGAAAAGCACGCCGCTGATAGAGCAGACTCGGATCTCCGGGCCCAGGGGAAGGGGCCGCAGGACAGCTGATTTTGCTGCGGGAGCAGCAGAAGCCAGTTTTTTTAAAATTTGACAATTGATTCTGCCGCTGCCACGGCGGCAACGGCAGAAGCCAGGGTTTTGGGGTTTTTTTGTTTTCCTCCGTCGCGGGCCGCACAAAGTTGTCTCGCGGGCCGCGTGTTTGAGACCCCTGGTTTAGAGTATAGCCACGTTTTTGAAGAGTTACGATTTTGTATCAATGTTATTAGTAAAGGTAAGGGAGGCAAGTCTAAGGAACAAACTCTCTTGATACAAGAACAACGCTGGATTCATCGATTGCAAACAGTTGTCCCGGGTGGGCTGAATACTGCGATTGAATGGGGAGCGTGCATTTAACGATCACAGGAATTCTAATGTGTGTATGACGAGCAGGGGCCAGTTTTAGATGCTTCTGTTTAAAAGTCAATCACATTAAGACGTCATATAACGTTGCGTGCATCAGCGAGATATTTAAGGAGCCGTTGACATCCAACCCGCATGCGCGGCATTTTTTGGAAGTCGATAGACATCAATTACAACGCTGAGTGAGAGGGAATTGCCCAGGATTCAGGTATACCAACATTCTTCCTGTATTACAGTTCCACTATTGTGTAAAGCTATGTTATTATTGCTGCATCTTAAGGCTAGTTAGCAAATGATTGAATGGATTCATTTCTTCGACAGTGCTTGAATAAGAAGAATCCCCTGAGGAAACTCACCGGAGTGAAACGCTTATGTGGTGCCAGAACGTGGCGTCCCCACCGGATATAATCTTTAGCCTTAAAAGAAAATTTGGAGGAACATCTAACAAAGTATTTTGACAGGTTTTGCTCCAGACAGCCGCATCCCCTGAGGATGGCAGCAGATGCTTTTCTAATCTCTTGGTCTACTGGCCTCCTGTATGCGTTTTCTCCCACGCCCCTGGTGGCCCGAACTCTGTTCAAGATCCTCCGGGACAAGGCCTCGGTGATTCTGGTAGCCCCCAGATGGCCGAGGCAGCCGTGGTTTCCACTTCTTCTGCAGTTGGCGGTGGAAGCTCTGTTACCTCTGGGGCTACAACACGATCTCCTGTCTCAAGAGCAGGGTTCCCTTCTGCACCCCAATCTCAAGTCCCTCAATCTGTTGGCCCGGCTGCTGGAAGGATAGTTCTAGCTCCCTTACTTCTACTTAAGGAGGTTGAAGAGGTGGTCTTGGCCTCTAGGAGGCAGTCCACCAGAAAGTCCTATGCCCTCAAGTGGTGTAGGTTTACAGTATGGTGTGTTCAGCGCCGTGAAGATCCTTTCTCTTTCCTTGTACCAGTAGTACTGCAGTATCTACTTCACCTTTCAGACCTAGGTCTTAAGTCTAACTCTGTTCGGGACCACCTCAGTGCTTTGTCAGCGCACCACTCACCGGTGGACGGACAGTCTGTCAGTTCACCCCTTGGTGTCCAAATTTCTCAGAGGTCTGCTTCTACTCAAGCCTCCGGTTCGTCCACCGGCGACTGAGTGGGATTTGAACGTGGTCTTGTAGCAACTTACTCGCCCACCGTTTGAGCCGATGCCTACTTGCCATTTGCGCTTCCTTTCTTGGAAAGTGCTCTTCCTGGTGGCTCTTACCTCAGCCAGACGTGTAAGTGAACTACAAGCTCTGGTTTCTGATAGACCGTACACGTGGTTCTATAGGAACAGGGTGGTCCTACAGACCCATCCCAAGTTCCTCCCAAAAGTGGTCTCCTCTTTCCACCTCAATCAGGAGGTAGTTCTTCTGACCTTTTTTCCCAGGCCGCATGCCAGTCGGGCTGAAAAGTCTTGCATACCCTGGACTGTAAAAGGGTGATGTCCTTTTACATAGAACGTACACGGGAGCATCGAAGGGTTACTCAGCTCTTCGTCTCATTTGACCCTAATAGGATGGGGTTACCTGTCTCCAGACGTACGTTGTCCACTTGGGTAGCAGATTGCATTGCCTGGGCGTACAGGGCAGCCGACCTCCCCTTGCAGGGTTGGGTCACGGACTACTGTGTCAGGGCGAAAGCCATGTCAGTAGCTCATCTCCGCTCTGTTCCGTTGGCAGACATCTGCCAGGCCGCAACTTGGTCTTCAAGCCAGACTTTTGCAGCCCATTACTGCCTGGAAAGAGAGTCCTGGTGGGACAGTGTTTTCGGCCAGGTGGTACTCCGTAATCTCTTTGAGGTTTAGGCAACTCTTACCCTCTGGCCCTTTGTGTTGGGCTACCGTACGGGGTGCGTTCTCAGAGAAAATTCTTATCACGGATGCTGAGGCTCTTGAGAGGGAGCCATTTTTTCAGCTCTGGGTTCACGGTAGCCTAGAGCTGGGGAGTCCCATATGTGAGGACTGACTTCCTGCTTGGTCCTGGAGAAAGCGTAGTTACTCACCTGTAACAGGTGTTCTCCAGGAGCAACAGGAATCGGTCCTCATGACCCTCCCTCCTCCCCTGGAGTTGCAGTCCTATCCTTCATTTTAATTTTTGCTGTCTTTTAGCTATGTCATCAGACTGAGCAAGATGGCACCCTTGGGCGGGAAGGGGACAGCGCATGCGCGCTGCATTCCCAAAGGCTTCTTTGAAAGCTCTGCACGAGGAAATGCTCTGCACGGGGAAATGCTCTGCACGAGGGCTCTGTCGGCACCGACGTCACCCATATGTGAGGACTGATTCCTGCTGCTCCTGGAGAACACCTGTTACAGGTGAGTAACTATGCTTTCTCTGTCTGCAACAGATGGTGGATGCAAGTTTTCAGCTCTCTGAAAATCTGAGAGAATACAAGGAAGATTTGAGAGGAAAAGAGAGAATTTGCTTGTGAGCAGCCATCTTTGCTGGTGGAATTTTTTTTTTTTGTATTTATATTTTATTGAAACTGCTGTACAACTCTCACAGACACATTGCTATTCAATAAAACAAGTCAACAGTAGGATCTCATTCTATACAACTTTCTTGGTTCATAATATAGGGTATTCCTCCCCACCACACACACACACACGCTCAACAATTTTCCATTGGTTGCTGGGGCCAGAACCACCCAAAGAAATATAGTGTCTAGGATTTATCTACAACTACCTTCCCCCGCCACCATGCTGCATGGTTGTCCGGTGGTAGATTTAAGAGCATATACTTCGGGTTCAAGCCTGTCAGTATCCCACTCATTTCATTAAAGAATTTGGCTGGCCAGGTCCATACTTTCTCTACTCACACGCATCTCCAACACATGTGCCAGAGGTCTCCTTACCCACAGCCCTTCCAGCACGCTAGGCTATGAGTTCTCAGTACGCAATGAATCCTCACCAGTGTCAAATGCATTCTACAGAGAACCTTATAGCCATTTTCCTGCAGGACAGCAGACAGATATTCTGCATACTCTATCAAAGATTACCTACCAATGCTCCTCACTTATTAAAAAGGGTTCCAGGGGTGATCTGCATAACTACAGACCGGTGAGCCTGACGTCAGTACCAGGAAAAATGGTAGAAACCATCATAAAGAATAAAATTACTCAGCATGTAGATAGTCATGGCCTAATGGGAGACAGCCAACATGGCTTTAGACAAGGAAGATCTTGTCTTACTAATCTGTTATGGTTTTTTGAAGGTGTGAATAAACAGATGGACAAAGGTGAGTCGGTTGATATAGTGTATCTGGACTTTCAGAAAGCCTTTGACAAGTTCTCTCATCAGAGACTTTTGGCAAAACTAAAGAGTCATAGGATAGGAGGCAGTGTACTATTTTGGATCAGGAACTGGTTAAAAGATAGAAAGCAGAGGGTAGGGCTAAATGGCCAATTTTCTCAATGGAGAAAGGTGAATAGTGGTGTATCCCAGGGATCTGTGCTGGGTCCGCTGCTTTTTGACATATTCATAAATGACCTGGAAAGTGGAATAACGAGTGAGGTTATCAAATTTGCAGATGACACAAAACTATTTAAAGTTGTTAAAACCCAAGAGGATTGTGGAAAATTGCAAGAGGATCTTGATAAATTGGAAGACTGGGCATCAAAATGGCAGATGAAATTTAATGTGGACAAGTGCAAAGTTATGCACCTATGGAAGAACAACCCAAACTATGGTTACATGATGCAAGGTTCCACATTAGGAACCACCACCCAGGAAAAAGATTTAGGTGTCGTGGATAACTTGTTAAAACCCTTGGCCCAGTGTGCAGCGGCGGCCAAGAGAGCAAATAGAATGCTAGGTATAAGGAAAGGAATGGAAAATAAAACAAAATATATTATAATGCTTCTATATTCCATGGTGAGACCACACCTTGAATATTGTGTGCAATTCTGGTTGCTGTATCTTAAAAAGGATACAGCAATATTAGAAAAGGTTCGGAGAAGAGCCACCAAAATGGTAAAGGAGATGGAAGGATACTCCTATGAAGAAAGGCTAAAAAGGTTAGGCTCTTTAACCTGGAAAAGAGACAGCTGAGGGGATATTTGATAGAAGTCTATAAATTAATGAATGGAGTGGAACAGGTAAACGTAGATCGATTGTTTACGTTATCAGAATATAGAAAGACTAGGGGACATGCAATGAAGCTACAGGGTAAACTAAGACTAAAAAGAAAATATTTTTTTCACTCAATGTGTAATCAAACTCTGGAATTTGTTATCGGAAGATGTAGTAAAGGCTGTTAGTGTAGCTGGGTTTAAAAAAGGTTTGGACAAGTTCCTGGAGGGAAAGGTCCATAAACCATTATTAAGAAGGGACCCAGGATATCAATGCTTGACCCAGTACAAGCATTGTGGAGCCTGTGTCTTTTTGGGAAACTGCTAGGTATGTATTACCTAGATTGCCCACTTTTGGAAACAGGATACTGGGCTTGATGGACCTTGGTCTGACTTCAGTATGGCATATCTTATGTTCTCTCCCAGGTCCTTTTCCCAAGCCTTTGTGAACCTCATTCTTCCCCTGCCATCCACAATTTATATAGTTTGGACAGCGAGCCATGAGATTGCTGGCAGATTTGATATAATTTTTCTAGCCCCATTTCCAACTTGGCAATCTCTTTCTGGACCCCCTTACTCTTGAGATAATAGAACACTTGTAGATACAATAATTCGGCACTGTACCTAGCCCTGTGAGAGCAGTGCACCTGCAGAAGGCACAAAAGATTAGGGGTGCATTTGGGGCTGCTGGCCTCAGCTCCCTCCCCTGTGATGCCTGCCCTTGCCCCGCCGCCCAGCTTTTTGTGTTCCCTCAGTGGTGGTGGCAGTAGCAGTGGAGCATACCTGATCTCAAATTGGGAAAAACAAAACACGTTGATCTTTGCGCTTGAACTCAGTGCTTGAATGTATGGTCTGGTCCTTCCCTCCTCTGATGTAGATTTGTGTCAGAGGAGAGAGGGATCAAACCCCTTGTGGGGGGGGGGTTCAATTTCAGGCCCACTCCGCTGCTGCCGACAAGGGAACACAAAACGTGGTGGAAGGGCAAAAGCAGGAAGTGGGGAGTCGGCTGGACATAGAATTGTGGGGTAAGATGGGGAGATGCTGGGAATGACACAAATGTGACAGGGGCGCCAGATGTGCAAGTTGCACAAGGCACATTTCTGGCTTGATATGGCCCTGCAAGAATCGGTCCATCACTCGGAGTCCAAATTGCTCCTTTGCTCACTTGAAATTAAGTATTTGGCCATCCTCCCCTACCAATTGTCCCACTCGCCATAACACCCTCCCTTCCCACCTATGCAAAGTTGGTTCCCAATATCTAGGGGAAACTCCTCATTATCTCGCAAGGGAGTCATTCCTCTCTCTCTGGTTCCTCCCAGTTCCTTCCTCTGATATGTTTCCCAAACCTTTAAAGTTAGGGCAGTAAAGGGACTACCCCCCCATCCCTCCAGATCCCCTGCCTCGCTTACACCAAGGAATGTCCCTAAACCTACCCTCCCTCAACAAACTCTGTTCCAAGGCTACCCAGGTCTTCCCCTCCTACCCCCCAACCAAAAATACTCATCTAGGCAGCTTCATAGTAAGCCCTCAGCTTAGGGACCCCTAACTCTCCTGCTTCTTTTCCTCAATACAACACACTCCTTGCCACCTTGTAGGCCTTTTCCGCCATAGAAAAGCAAACATTTTCCGTTGCAGCTTTCGGAGTACCTCCTCTGGTACTTCCACCGGTAGAGACATGAACACAATATGCATTTTTAAAATAGCGATCCTCCCTAACCAAGAAACTCCCCCCCCCCCCCCCGCCCACCTTTCCAAATCTCTATCTAAGTTCTCCAATAATGGTCTAAAATTGAGGTGGTATAAGTCTCTCCAGCTGCCCCACCTGAACCCCCAAGTATCTCAGTGAAGAGCTCACCCACATAAAAGGGAATGCTGCTCGTAACCTCTGCTCCAGCCCCGCATCTAAATGTATGCCTAAAATTTCTGGTTTTGAAATGTTAACTTTATACCCTGAAACCCTTCCTTATTGCTCTATTTTCTTCATCAAGACTGGCAACGACACCAGTGGGCTCTGCAGCAAGTATATATCATCATCTGCCTCTGGCCAACAACCCCCCCTCTCACATCTGGGTTTCCCAGATCCATGCCACCAACGGTTCTATAACAATTGCAAATAGTACGGGTGACACAGGGCAGCCCTGTCTTGTTCCTCTGACCAGAGCAAATTTCTCCAAATTGTGTTCTATTTCCTGCATTTGCAATTGATTTAATTCCCCCTTCACCAATTCTGTCTCAGCCAGGACACATCTGGACTGGGTCTGAAAATGCACTACTTGTAGGTCTTATAACTTTCGCACCTGCAACCGCTTCTGATGTGTTGCCAGTGCAATGAATAGCCCCTCATAACCTCCTGTAAGCCATCCCAAATTGTACTTAGTGAGATCCCATGCCCCATATTTTGTTCCAGGTATTCCTATAGGCTTTTCCTCAGTTTGTCACGTGCCTCCCCTCTGTTCAGCAAGCCCTTATTGAGCCTCCAAAATTTTAAACTCCCATCTATCTTCCACAGCACTAGTGCCATTTTAAATGGCACCACAACATCTGTTCAATATAGTCACATCCTGTACATGTGCCAATAACTCTGCGACTACCCATAGCATGTCTCCTACTGTAAGTTCCATGAGGCTTAGAAAAAAAGATATACTGTTGCTCCACTCCATGACGCTGTTGCCAGACGTCCAGCAGCCCCAAGTTTCTAAAACTCCCATTATTATTTGCCTCATCTTCTTTAACCCCTCTCCTCCCCCACTAGAATTGTTAACTGTTAGGTTAAAATCCCCCCCCCTCCCCTAGTATGCAGCGGCCCCCTCCCAAGTCTTCCACCACCTGCCCGATACCTCAGAAAACTCCCCCTGGCCACTATTAGGGGCATAAATATTAAGTTCACTTCCTCTCCATTCAAAGTCACCCTTACTATAATGTATCTCCATCCCAAGTCCTGCTTTACCACCTTCACCTCAACCCGCAATCTCCCAGAAATCGGGATACCAACCCCCCCCCCCCCCCCCCTTGTTTCAGGCTTTCTCTATTTGTGGCCAAATAAACATGAGGGAATATCCTTCCCCTTAACCTTCCCTCATAAGATTTTTTCAGGTGTGTTTCCTGCACCATTAATACATCGGCCTTCGGCTGCTTTCCCTCTTTAAATAGCAAAGACCTCTTCTGCCATGTAGTCAATCCATTCATATTTAAAGCTACTACTTCTACCACCTCTTTGCCTGTCTTATGAATTTTTAACTACTCAATCGCCTCCTCTCTGGTAGCACTCAGAATTTGGTAACCAGTTTTTGGACCCCCTATTAACCCCCCCCCCCCCCCCCACGCCAAGCCCCCCTCTTTTGTGTCTCCCTCTCCGTCCCCCAAAATGGCGCTTTTCTCGCCAGATCCTCCTTAGAGTAGTGACTACAAGGTTCCAGATCCCAGAGATCTCTCCAACATAAACCCTTCCCCTCTGCCCCCCCCCCTTTTCTATTCACGCTCCCTTTATTCACTCTTCCACTCATATGCATCTCTCCACCATATACCTTACTGGACATTTCTCACCATGCCAAACCCCAACCCCTTAGGGGGTTCATCTTACAACTAAAGTTAGTGAAACTTCCCACAACTGCACATTCCTCCTCCTTCGCCATACAAATTAGCATAACCATAGGACAAATAACCCTTATCCTGAGACCCCCCCAAACTGGCCACCCAGCAGGGCAGAATTAAAAGTACCAGTCCACCCCTTCTGTCCAGTCATTTGGCCCCTCGCTTCTTCTTTTATCTGTCTTCTTTCACCACCCCTTCCACATCCTCCTGCGGGGTTCCTCTCTCGGTGTCTCTTAGAGCAGTCCTCTGACATTCTTCAGCCCTGCTTCTTCGATTGATTTCACCACTTCCTCCAGTGATGCTGCTTTTCGAGTCACCCCGTTAACTGTAAAGGCCAGTCTAAGGGGGAGCAGCAAACTGTACTTTATCTGTTTCCTTCGAAGCACTCTGTCATTTGTTGAAATGCCTTTCTTCTCTGTAGAGTTCCTGTAGCCAAGTTGGCAAATACCACCACCGTGTGTCCTTGCCACTAAAATTTCCATGCTGCTCTCATCTTGGCTGCAATCTGCTCTTTCACAGCAAAGTCATGGAGGCATGCGACTATATCCCTCGGGACTACACCTCTCACCAGCTCTAAGGCCCAATGGGCTCTATCCAGCTTTATCCCAGGGGCTTCCCTCTCTCCCACATTTTCTCCCAGCAATGCCTGTAAAATGGACTAACAGCTCCACTGTTCTGCTATTCTGGAGTTTCAGGCACTTCCTTGATTTGCAGGTTATTTCTGCAGGTGCGATTCTCAAGATCCTCTAATTTTAGGATCATCTGTTTGGTGCCTTCCTCAAGTAATTGCATTTTCCTAAAAAGCTGCTCCTGCTCGGCCTGGCATTCTTCAACCAGACCTTCTGCCTCCACCATGCATCTGCCCAAATCTTATACTTTCGACCGCAATTCACACACCATATCATCTAGCTCACTACAGACCATTCCAATGCCATTTTTAAGATCAGCAAACCATTTCTTAAGTTCCTCTTTCATGCTTTGCACAATGGCCCCTTTTCCCGATAGCAGGTCAGCAAGACATCCATTCAACAAGGCTTCCCTTCAGTTGGTTCCCACCATCGCCTCCATTTCTTCGGCACTGTCCTCGTGGCCTTGCTAAGCATACTCTTTAAGATCAGTGGTTTTTCATTTCATGCTAGCCATTGTTTGTCGAAGCAACCCTCCCGGTCCTTACGAAGGGATCTCCAATGGCAGTGAACCCATTTGGGGAGGGTATTAAATCCCACTCTATTGCTCTGTTCAACAGAGCTGCAAAGTCAGCCATCCATCTAGGTCGATGACATCAGTTCCTCCTTGCTGGTGGATTTCTCACTGGAGTGTGACCACTAGGGTCACCCTTAAAACCAGGTGTTCTTTTCGTATGCCATAGAAGGAGGGAAATAGGTTCAGCTCACTGCCTTTATCTTCTTAAGGACAGTTTGAGCAGCTGGAAGATTGAAAAAGGATATGTGGAAATACTCTTTAAGCCTTGCACAACTTTAGTGCCCCCTCCCTTCTCCTCCCTGCTCTTTCATAGGTATGTGACTGCACGTCTGGTGACAGGAATAGCACAGAGCCTGGCATGGTTTTTACCTGCCTTGAGCTCCCCAGGGATGAGTACCAAAGACTAAACCTGTCTGTATCTTGTTTGTGGGGGTCCCAATTCTGTCGTTTCCAGGGTGCTAAGTCAGGTGTGGGCCACTCAGGGCGTCCATTGGTTTGGTACCGGTGTTTTCCTGCCTTGCCTAACTGCCTGTGTGCATTTGCTCTTCCTGAACTTTACTGTGCTCTTTCTGCATCTCCACCAGTGGCACATAACTGCTTGTATGCACAGCTCTGGTCTGAATGGCCCTGTCCATGCAGACTTGGTGTGCGGCACAACACGCTGACTTAGCACACCTTCAGCCTGCATTGTCTGACTGCTGATGGTGTGGAGATTTTCATTCCACCTTTGAAGAAGTGCTGCCTGGTCTGCGGAAAGCGGAGAGTCTCGGCACTTGATTCTGGTATCTGTTCAGCTTGCATGGTTGCTTCAAATGCACCCTTAGAAGGCCCACCTTTCTCTTCACAACCAGGAGACATGAGTGTTCTGGCTTTATCTTCTTCACTGCCACATGTTTCCCTAAATAAGGATGATTGTCAGGCCTACAGTCTTAGAGCTCTGTCATCGGGACACTTCCCTTTGCAGAAGGGGTCATCATCTGCTGCTCCCCTCCTCTCCAGTGGTGGAGGCCATCCAGCTAGTGGAGAGCTCCCAGGTTCCAGATTGTCCTCCCTGGAGTAGTTCTCCTTTCTGCAGCAAGTTTGGTCCTTTTGGCTTGGCAACACAGACACTGGAGCCTCCAGGTCCTCGGTCTTTTTCTGCCTGCTTAGAGGAGAGGCAGTGGAGAAGTTGGAGCTCGGCTCAGTCCCTGCCTTCTAAACACTCTTGGCGATAGTTGGAATCTGGAGATTCAGATTGACTGTCCTTTGACTGAGACCCAGAATCCAGTCCTGATGCTTCAGGCGCTGATTCAGACCTGAAGGACAAGTTGTCCTCTCACTCTGAAGATCATGACGAGTCTGGTATTATTCGCCTGTTCAGGAAGGACGAATTGGCGGCCCTGATTGCTCAGGTGTCATCCACCCTACATTTAACTGACCCTCCAACAGTAGAACAAGGGCGGCAGATTCACGCCCTCTTGGAGGGGGTTCGGAAGTCCAAGATGGCCGTTTCCTTTCCGAAGGTTATCAAGAGCATGATACACTTGGTGGGATTTGCCTGATTCCCCACTGAAGGGGCTGAAAGTTTGAAGGAGGCTTAATACCCTGCCACAGGACCATCACACTGAGAGTGGATGCACTGGTTATAGTGGTTACAAAGCGGATGACCATTCCGATGGAGGGCAGAATGGTCCTGGAGGGGCACCCACTGGATCATAAGGTGGTCACTATCTTGAAGAATCAGTTTGCAGCCTCCACTGTTATACTTCAGTTGGCAGTGTGTGTGGGTCTGACAACGCAAGCTCTGCTCCAGTGGATTCAATACTTTGCGCAAAAGGATATTATGCCCCTTTTGGAGTCAGCGACAGCCTTTTTGCCAAACATAATGTATAACCTTATCTGCTTGGCAGCTAAAGACATTGCTCTGTTGACTGTGGCATTATGTTGGATATGGCTCTGCCATTGAGTGGCGGATTTGTCCTCCATATCCTGACTGACTTAGCTCGCCTTTATCTTTATTCAGACTTTTGTTAGACCGCACATCGGAGGCCATTTGGGCGGTTTACAATAGTAACAGCAACATAAAGAAGCCAGAATTGGAAAAGACCTACAATGCCAGATAGGAAAGCACACAGCCATATCAGACGAAGGAAAAGAAGAGACTAATTGGAGGTAGAAGAGGGAGCAGGGGAATCAGGAAAGGGAAGGTCATAAGCAGTACAAAAGAGATGGATTTTAAGGAGGGACTTGAATTTGGGAAATGATTGTTACTGGTGGAGTAGGGGGGGGGGGATGGAGTTCCAGAGTGATGGGGCTAGAAAAAAGAAGATGAAATGATGAGTCTGCTCCAGGTGGGCATGGGCTGGGGGAGGGATGTCCAGGCGGTTGGTGTGTAGTGACCGGAGGCTGCGAGGTACAGTATGAAAGAGTAGTGAATCTGCAAGATACCGGGTAGTGTGCGGATGGAGAGCCCTGTGGGTCAGGGTTAGGAGTTTGAAGGTGATGTGGTAGGGGAAGGGAAGCCAGTGTAGGTGGATCAAAGAGGGCATGATGTGCCCAAAACGGGGGATATGAGTGAGGAGGCGAGCGGCAGCATTCTGAATCACCTGTAAGCAGTGAAGCTGATTTTGAGGGATACTGGCAAAAACAACATTGCAGTAGTCCAAGCGCAAGATTATAAGAGAGACAAGAAGAGTTGTGAGGATGTGGGGGAGAGTACCGGACTGACAGCTTGGATCTGGCGAAGGAAAAAGTGAGAGCAGCGCACAAAAGAGGAGATGTGGGTGTGGAAGGAGAGATCAGGGTCCAGGGTCACTCTGAGGTATAGAAGTGAGGCTACAAGGGTAATCGGGGCATTCAGGAGAAGAGGGGAAAGGGTTGGTTGGGGACCACCGAGGATAAACCAAATTGCAAATGTTTTAACCGGATTGAGGTGGAGTAAATTGGAAGACAACCAGGCAGTGACAAGTGAAAGACAGGCATTTGAGGGGGGAGAGATCAGGATTCACAGGGGAAGTGTGATGTAAAAGAATGACATCATTAGCATAATAGTAAGCTGAAATTCCAGACTGTTGTACCAAGAGTGAGGGGATCCAGAAAAACATTAAGAACATAAGATATGCCATACTGGGTCATACAAAGGTCCATCAAGCCCAGTATCCTGTTTCCACAGTGGCCAATCTAGGTCATACGTACCTAGCAGTTTCCCCTAAAGAGACAGGTTCCACAATGCTTGTACTGGCTCAAGCATTGATATCCTGGGTCCCTTCTTAATGGTTTATGGACCTTTCCTCCAGGAACTTGTCCAAACCTTTTTTAAACCCAGCTACACTAACAGCCTTTACTACATCCTCCGGTAACAAATTCCAGAGTTTGGTTACACGTTGAGTGAAAAAATATTTTCTTTTATTAGTCTTAAATAGTTTACCCTGTAGCTTCATTGCATGTCCCCTAGTCTTTCTATATTCTGATAACGTAAACAATCGATCTATGTTTACCCGTTCCACTCCGTTCATTAATTTATAGACTTCTATCATATCTCCCCTCAGCCGTCTCTTTTCCAGGTTAAAGAGCCCTAACCTTTTTAGCCTTTCTTCATAGGAGTATCCTTCCATCCCCTTTACCATTTTGGTGGCTCTTCTCTGAACCTTTTCTAATAACGCTATATCCTTTTTAAGATACGGCGACCAGAATTGCACACAATATTCAACACTTATTAAAAGAGGGCTGCTACACAGTACCCTGTCCTGTGCTGCTGAGGTAAGCTTTATTCTGATTTGATTAAAATTATAGCTCTTTGCTGCTGCTAGGCTCTAACTTATTATGAAATTTAAACTACAAGCTATCTGCTGGGTTCTAAATTCAACCAGAAAGCTCTCCTCTGTGTTTTAAATTTAAACTAAAAGTACTTTGCTGATACTAGGCCCTGAGTGACTATTAAATTTAAACTACAAGCTCTCTGCTGGGTATGAAATGTAACCAGAAAGTTCTCTTCTGTGTTTTAAACTTAAATGGCTGCTACTAGGCCCTGTCAGATTTAACAAAAAATAGTGGTTCACAGATTAATTAGCTTTAATAGAAAGAATTCCTTTCAGAAAATTCCCAGAAGTATGTATTCACAATTGCAGATCTCTCCAGAAGTAACAGTCCCCTTTTCTAGTCCTCTAGGAACTCTGCTGCCATACCTTCAAAGTCAGGATTGGCTTTGTTCTCTAGATCTCAAGGATGCGGATACTCATATTCTCATCCATCCAAATCACAGATGATTCCTCCAATTCCTGTTTCAAGGAAAGCACTTCCAGTACAGGGTTCTTCCCTTTGGCCTGGCTTCTGCACCAAGAGTATTCACAAAATGCATGCCTGTGGTAGCTGCATTTCTCCACTCTGGGAATTTTCGTCTTCCCCTACTTAGACGATTGGCTCATTCGAGCCCCTACAGTGCCAGAAGCCAGCTCTGCTTTGTTTCGCACATTGCGAATCCTTCAGTATTTGGGACTAGTCATAAACCTCCCAAAATCTAATCTTGCTCCCACTCAATCCCTAGAATTCATAGAAGCTCTTCTGGATACCAGACAGACAAGGGCTTTCCTTCTGCAGCCCCGCTGTCCATGCATACTACAGCTAGCTTCCCAAGTCGTGCTCAGACCTCATCTCACTGCTCGGGAAATGTTACAGTTGCTAGGCCACATGGCATCCACCGTGCATGTGGTTCCTTATGCTCGCGTCCATATGAGTGCAGCCCAGTGGACCTTATCCACTCAGTGCACACAGGCCTCAGATTAAACAGAAAGGGAACCAGAACGGAGCCCTGGGGCACCCTGCAGCTAAGTGATGTAGGGGAGGAGGTGCAGGCATTAGAAACCACAGAGAAGGAGCGTGAGTGGAGGAAAGAGTTGAACCATCGTAAAACTGTCCCCCGCAGACCTGGGGCGCGAGAGTAGAATGGAGTGATCAACGAGGTCAAAGGCAGCAGAGAGATCCAGTAAAACAGCTGGGGAAATGTCACCACGGTCATGGGAGATGCAAAGTTCATTGAGAGAGGACAGAAGAATAGTCTCGGTACTATGGCCCAATCGAAAGCCAGATTGACAGGGGTGCAGAAAGTGAGTGGAGTCCAAGTGAGCGGAGAGTTGTGTAAAGACGGCCTTTTCAAGAAGTTTAGAAATGAATGGAAGGTGAGACAAGACGGTGGGCTGGATCATCGGGTGAGGGAAGGGTTTTTAGTGATGGGACATACTAGAGCATGCTTCCAGGACAAAGGAACAGCACCAGCTGTGAGACAGGAGTTGAGCATGGTAAGCAGGACTGGAAGAAGTGCAAGGGAAGGTTCCGGCAGCCAGTTGGAAGGAACTGGATCTAGGGAGCAGATGGTTTAAAGGGAGGTTCTTGTTTGGGGTGGACTTGGAGAAGCTGGTTAAGTACTTGGGTGAATCCAAATCTCATCTTCTCCTGTAGGATAGTACAAAAGGACCTGGGGAGCATACGGGTGCATCCTTCTCTTCTACATATGCCCGACCTTCTCGCACATGCTATTTGGACTCCCATGGCTCTTGGGACTTCTGTAGATACCGCACCAGAAAGCCCTCCTTTTCCTTTTCTTCTGAGTTCTGGTCTCAGAATCAGCTGTTTCGTTGACCTCAAGAGTCTTGGGACTCCAACACTTCGAGGGGCCTCCTCCCATCCTGCGAAATGACAGTTTGGGGACTCATTCTGGGATGCCCACAAAGGGTGGCAGGCTGTGCCTTTTCTTCCAGGAGCGGGCCCAGATCACAGAGGATTACTAGGTGCTAGACGGCATTCAACACAGCTATGTTCTGGAATGCAGATAGCCTATTCTGGACGCTTTCATCGTCTCTCCTTGCTGCTCTGTGGCCAAGAGAGTCACAGCTTATTGTACCCTGGGCAAACTTCTCCATCTATAGACAGTGGTCCCAGTTCCCCTGGCCGACCAGGGCCAGGGTTGATATTCCATCTACTTTGTGGTGCCAAAGAAAGATGGTTCCTTTCAGCCAATCCTCGACCACGCTCAGCCACCACTTCCGTATGTAGACCTTGCAGTCAGTGATTCAATCAGTATGCCGCAGAGAGTTCTTCGCATTTCTGGACTAAGCTGAGGCTTACTTCCACTTCCCAATCCGAGAGAATCAGCAGCGCTTTCTTCATTTTGCTGTTCTTGACTCTCATTTTCAGTTCATCACTCTCCCCTCTGGCCTCTCCACTGCCCCCAGGACATTCTCAAAAGTGATGGTAGTAGCGGGCACCAGGGGATCTGTGAATACCCATATCTGGATGACCGGCTCATTTGGGCCAGTTGCTGTCCAAAGCATGTCTAGTTTCAGCCTAGATGGTGCAATTCCTAGAGAGTCTCGGTTGGGTGATAAATCAAGGAAAGAGACATTTGGTGCCTTCCCAATCACTGAAATACCTGAGAGCATGTTTAGACACTCAAGTAGGCAGAGTCTTCCTGCCCAAGGAGAGTGTAATCAAGTTGTTGGCCCAACTGATAAGCTGCCTGATCTCAGCAGGCTCCCAGAGTTGAGGATTATCTACAGCTTCTTGGCCTGATGGCAGTGGCGATTGATGTTACCTTGGGCACGAGCCATATGAGGCCACTATAGATGTTCTTGCTTTCTTGGTGGTCTTGCAGCTCTCAGAGTTTGACATCAAGCTGTTCCTCTAGGCAGGGGTGGTGGCAGCAGTTGCAGCACCTGGGAAAGGGTATGCCATTGGACAATCCTTCATGGCTTGTCCTATCAACAGATGTAAGCCTGTTTGTCTGGGAGCCCACTGTGAGACCCAAACAGCTCAGGGCCATTGGAAGAGACGTGAGTTTGCATGGCCCATAAACCGCCTTGAGGCAAGGGCCATTCAGTTGGCCCTCTTGCATTTCTGGGCCCTAGTCAAGGGCAAAGCTATCCGGGTCTACTCTGACAATGCCATGGCAGTGGCATAAATCAATTGGCAAGGGGGCATGAAGAGTGCTGGAGTGACCCTGGAGATGACCCTCTTGTTTTTCTGAATGGAAAGGAACACCTCCTACTCTATCGGTGCAAGACATTGCCGGAGTCGACAACATGGAGGCGGAATTCCTCAGCCATCACTCTGTTGAGCCTATTGGCAAATTCTGTGCTGCTGGAATTGTTCCACGATGGATCTGATGATGACCAGGTCCAGTGCCAAAATGGAACGCTTTTTCAATCACCGCAGCTCAGCCATGGCTGAAGTGTGGCCTGCTGTATGTGTTCCTTTGTGGCTGCTAATGAGGTAGTGTGCATCAAAGCATAGAGCGGCATCTGGGTTGGTTGATCCTGATGGTGCCACATAAGCAATGGTTCAGGATCTGATGAGGCTTCTGCAAGATCCCCTTCTGTGACTGCCCTCCAGCGTAGGGACTATTACATTAAGGAGTGGTTCTTCAGGACAACCCAGTTCACTTCTCGCTTACAGCTCGGCTCTTGAGAGATGTCACTTAGCACATAAGGGTTATTCTCCTGCCATAGTTTTTACACTTATCAAGGCTAGGAGAGGATCTACAAGCCTGGTCTATGTGCATGTCTGATGTCTTTTTGAGCATTGGTGCCGTCAGCATCAGGCTAGACCTGATGCAGTGGACTTGCCATCCTTGCTTGCCCTTCTTCAGGAAAGTCTGAACAAAGGCCTTTCTCTTAGTTCCCTGAAGGTTCGGATGGCAGCCCTTTCCTGCTTCAGGGGCTCAGTGGTCCATTGCCTCACATCCTGATGTTTCCAGTTTTCTCCAGGGGGTACAACATCTGCACCCCCACCCCATTCAATTGTTCCTCCATGGGATCTCTGCCTGGCGCTCCAGGCCTTGATGCCAGAACCCTTGAAGCGGGCTCCGCTTAAATATCTGACCCTTGAGACTGCAACCAGAAAGACAGACAGTCTGTTCGGTGAGATGTATCTCTGAGCTGCAAGGCTTGTCATACAGGAATACTTATTCTCGGAGGAGATATGTGCATTTTGCCTGTTCCTTCCTTCCTTGCCCAAGGTAGTTTCTGCCTTGCATGTGAATCAAGTAGTCTGCCCTCCTTTTCTAAGGAGCCAGTGCCAAGGGAAAAGTAAGTACCATCACCTGATGGATGTCCAGCGAGTGCTTCTCCGGTACTTAAAGGTTATTCACTCTTTCTGTAAGTTAGACCATTTATTTGTGCTGTTTGTGGGTCCATTTAAAGGTGACACGGCTGCCAAGTGTACTTTGGAGGTGCTGGATCCTAGGAGGCAATTGCTTATGTGTATCCCAGTTCCAGAAGGTTTGCGTGCACATTCCACTTGGGCATAAGTGTCCTCGTGGGCGTAGCATAGCTCGGTAGATCCCCCAGACATTTTTTGGATGGCAACATGAGCATCACTTTTCCACTTTTGTCGAGCCACTACCGCTTAGATGCTCATGCTTTGGCAGATGTGGCCTTTGGCTCAGAGGCCTTAAAAGCTGCCATGTCTTCTTCCCGCCCAGTGGAGTCCTAATTTGTCTGGACTGGTCTAGCAGGACGATATGGAAGGTGGCATTTTACTTGCCAGATAATGTCCTTTCTTTGAGTCCTGCTAGACAAGTGCGTGACCCGCCCAAGATAACTGCCTGGTCTGCTGTTCTCCGCGGTTGGCCCTGCAGACTTCTCTTCTGAAAAGCCTTCTGTTGAAACTGATCCTGTACATAGTTACTGTTATTGTTCTGTTGAACCTGGTTACCTTCACTGAAGTGGTGTGAGATCTGAGGTTCCTCACAATATGCTTAGATACGAATACTGAAGGATCCCTCTAGGGATTCTGGCTGATATAGCATGATAAAGTCATAAGCCTCTGGAAGCTTCCTCTGTCTCCATATCTGCTGGTAGGGGACAGAATCCACTTGTCTTAACTAACAGGACTCGAGGAAAGGACATTATCTGTCAAGTTAAATGTTGCCCCTCTTAGTGGTTTGCTTATCACTTGCTATACATCTTTCTGTAGTCTTGCTTAATTTGTATCATTTTCAAATTTTGCTCTACTCCTAGTTTACAGCTTTTGATTATTTTCTCTGGAATAGTCTAACTTTCCCCCAGCCAGTATACTTCTTTAGTGTCTTTTAAATATAAAACCATCTCTTCCAATATGTCCTTTCCTAAACGTTCACCACCATTAGTCATGTGTATGTATGATTCTGCAATATCAGCACTACATTATGAAACCCATATATACTTGTGTATTTATTTAACAGGGTTTTTATACTGCCTTATTTCAGTCAAAGTGGTTTACATTGTAACTTAAACTTGGTAATGAACATTCCTTAGCGTCCCTCTAGTCCAGTCCCGGAACCATAGAGTTGTGAACCTCCACCAGCAGCTTTGGAGACTGAACATCTTCATCTCTTTGATCATCCAGCTATATGCAGCCCCAAGGACCGCCCACACATCAGTATCTCAGTCTCCAAGCAGCTTGGAAGTCAGAGCCCAGAACTGGGCTCCTTAGGAACAAATAAGCAGAGCTTTAGTGTTTTATTATTTTCTAGATTTAGGTGCTGGGCTGCTGCTGTGGAGGAAATCTTTGACTGTGTCCCTTCTGTCTTTCTCTAATCTGTTTTTTTCTCTCTGTCTCTCTCTGTCAGTCTCCCCATAGGTTAAACAAGCAGGGGAACTGCACAGGACACAGGTCTCCTTTCTACCTAACCCCCTTGGTGGGTGAGGAGAAGGTTGAAGACAATTACAGGCAGCAATTGAATACAGCAGTAGGCTCTGAGGGTCCCCTGACTGATTTAGGGGTTCCCCGAGCTGCCCTGAGCGGTTATTCCTCTGTTATTGACTCTGATAACTGCTACTCAGAGATTGTGACAGGCACGCTGGACAGCACTCTCAGTGTTTTGACCCCCCCCCCCTCCACTCCTGTGTGTGGGTGAGTAGAGTTTGAAGCTTTTTCTTTCTAAAGGCAGTGGTGGAGGCCTTGGGGTGGCCTGGAATCAGCTCTGGGGAGTGTTTTAGACCTTTTGGGTATTTTTTCTGGTCCTTTTTTTGGCGGGATCGGGTCCGGCGGCCATTTTGGATTTTTTTTTTCCAAAGTTGTTTTTCTTCGTGTTTTTTTTTAAGGGATAGGAGCTTCGTTTTTGCATTTCTTGGTCAGATATCATCTAATTGACTCCAGCTCTATCTAATCCTGCAATTTGGAGCGTTTTTGAGCACTTTTAAAATCGTGATTTTTTTTTCTGCTCTGTTTGCTTCAGCAAGGTGTTCCTGCTTTGCTGGCAAAGGGCTGTGTGCATAGCCATGCCTCCTAGTCCTCGGTGTCTGGTCTGTGGCATTCGTAGAAGTAGTAATTTGGCAGCCCGAGTCTGTGCCACTTGTTCTGCTGTGGGTGCTGGCATGGGGGATCCTCTGGAGGACTCCAGTGCAGATCTCCCACCGGTATCTACAGAAGGGACATCAGAGCAAGCCGGAGCACCTTTTTTTTCTCTCTCTCATGCAGGAGGCTCTGGCTCTCTTGCAGCCGGCGGGGGGAGGCTCGGTCCTGCCCCGCTGTGGGCTAAAGCGTCCACTTTCAGTGGAGGGAGACACTGGTCCACAAAAGAAGAGCCGGCCCCCGAGTGTTGCGGATTCTGCGCCTCCTGGGGACGAGTCACTGGATATAGCCTGCTGGTATCTCCCATCAGCCTCCAGTGTGTCCAGTCTCCTTGCAGCAGGAGGACATAGTGAGCCTAGCTTCTGGGCTCATTTGGGGGGAACAGATAGGAGCATTTAGTGTGACAAATTCTGATTTTACCTTTGATTTTTACCTTTAATTTACTTTTAATTTTGCTTTTAATTCAGTTACCTTTGGTTAATTGACAATCGGGGATTGGTTCCCTTTAGTTAGGAGCAAATTTCTTTATTTACAGTAATTTTAAATTTGAGCCTGGTTCTTTAAATTAGTAGCAGTTCTTGCCTTCCCTCCTTGTCAGTGATTTTCACTTGCTGCAGGCATTTGCCGGTGCGGATCTCTCTCCCTGGACTGTACGGGAGAAAGCTCCGGGACCCGTACAGCCACACTGAAGCTGTGTGGGACGGAGCCTCTCCGTTGCTGCGGGATTTAATTTTAGTCTGTGGAACCGGCTGAGCGATCCTCGCCGCGGCTGCCAGGCGCATCAGCGCAGTTTGAGGATCGGAGGAATTCAAGGAGGTAGGAGCAGGCTGTGTGGCTTTTGGCCCTGCAGGTAAGGCCTTCGGGCTCTGTCGGTCTGCTGAGGCCTCATTTTTGCAGCGGCAGCTGTTCTTGGTGCCAAAATTCATTTGCGAAGGGGCGGCCATTTCCTCGCTAGGTATTTGGACCGCATGGTGAGCGTTGCAGTGAACTGACTGCGTGAGGACAATAGGCAGAATAGCTAAATTTTTGGGCCTAGTGATTGTTTCTTTCTTTTTGTTTGTAGTTTTTTTTTTTGAGGCCAGGGGGGTTCCTCAGCATTAAGGGGGACTGTTGTCAATCCTCTTTATAGAATAAATAAGAATGAACTTAAAAACAGGACAGCAGTTTTGGCATTGATCCCTGATACCACATGTTCTTTCCCTCCTAATCATGTCTCTGAGGAGCATCTGTTCAGGCCCAGGATATTAGGCAAATTGCCAGCTTTTAGGTTCAAGGGCAGAGCCCTAACTTGTAGTTTGCAGGAGGAAAAGCCTAGAAGTGTGCCTTTATGTATTCTATAGTGACAGTTGCCCAAAATTCACAGGGACAGGTTTAGGAAACCTTAGGATGTACAAGAATAGACTGGCAGTTAAACTGTCGGCCGGGAAGTGCCTGTGCTACGGTCTATGGCCACCAGAGGGCAGCTGGTACACTCAATAGTGCCTTTCTATGACTGTGCAGGCAGCCATTATCTGCAGGTCAGGATAGAAATCACCACAGAGCCTCGGTGCTGTGATGTAATCCAGTTTATATGACCAAGATTTAAAGCTCTTAATTTCTGTATCATTGGTCGGGCTCTGCTGCCCTAAAGGTCACCGAATGACAGCGCTGCTCATGAATCACATAAAGTATTCAGTGCCCCCATCCCTGGGGGGTGAGTGGTACAATACAAAATCATATTACTACTCAGGTTCACACAGGCAGCAACCTCTCAGACTTCCATTTTCAAGGTGGTCGGTGTATTCCACTGCTATTTCTCTGACTTCAGGAAGGCCTGGTGAGGTGCTTGTGGGTTTCATAGCAACACTTGCAGGCCCTTCCCAGGAAATTCTCATCTATTACTAGAGCAGGGTTTCATTTCATTTCATTTCTCTGGTTGTGGTTAATGCACAGCGCTAGAGGCTGTGTTCGAAAGCTTGCGTCCCACGGACTTCGGTGGGATTTCAAAAAGATAGAGAAACTTGCTTTAGTGAGAGATAGCCTTGTTCATTTTTAGCTAACACTGTTGCTTTTACTTTTGATTTTTACCTTTTGCGCCTGAATCCCAGGGACACGACACTGTTTGCTTCCAGGGGTTCTACTTTCTATTTTGCTCTTCAGCTCCCTGGCAGCTGCAGTAGGCTGGCAGGGGGTGGGCAACGCCTCCTGCAATGCAGCATCCCCCTGGATAAGGGGGGGAAGGACAACTGGGTGCAGCGGGGGCTGGTAGCTTCTTGCAAAGCTATAGTAGCAGTTCAGGTAATTTTAGCTGATCTGCTTTGATTTCATTGGAGTTGGCGGAAACTTGGTTTTTGGAGTCCTCTACTTTAAAAAAAAAAAAAAAAAAGGATTCTCCTTCCGCTATCCATAGAGGGTCCTATATAGCGTTAAAGTCGGTTTATATGGCAGGATAATATTTTGGCTTAGCTGCTGTGATATAGCGCTATGTTCTGCTGTAAACATATTCAGGTCAAAAGGAATTATGGTGATAACTCTCTTGGACAGTTGTAACAGATGCTTGGGTGAGCGCCATAGCCAGTCCACAGATGTGGAATGCTCTGCCATAAGCTTTATGTCATGGGAAGGATTTTATAGTTGTGTGGTTTCTTAATGGACAATGTTCCCGTTTAGTTTGGCTTTGCCCAAATTATAAGATTTTACGGTAGATTTGTAATGTCTTCATTTTGGATATATGTGGTTTAATTTTACATATGGAAAAGGCAGCTCAGCGGAGAGGGGTTGCAAGATAGAACTCTGGCCTTTGAAGCTATCTATGCTTCCATTCCATTTATCAGCGGTTCTCCAGTACGGAGAGTCTCTGCTAGTGTTCAGCAGGTGTCGGGAACGCATGTCGGTAGGCCTCGATGCATTGGCACAAAGGTGGCCAAGGTATGGGCTGCTCTATGTCTTTCCTCCGTGGGCCCTGCTGGGCCGCCTGGTACAGCGGATCGAGCGGCATCCGGGTCCCGTGGTTCTGATTGCCCCAGACTGGCCTCGTTGGCCTTGGTATGCGGATCTGGTGCGGTTGAGTGTGGCCAATCCGTGGCTCCTTCCTCGGCTGGATCTCCTTCGGCAGGGGCCGCTGCAGATGCCTCAGGTGGCTCGATTCTCGCTTACGGCATGGCTCTTGAGAGGGCGCGAATGAGAGCCAAAGGTTATTCTCCGGAGGTCATTGCTACCTTGTTGCGGGCGCGGCGTCGGTCTACATCGCTAGAGTATGTCCGGGTCTGGCGTATTTTTGAGAGCTGGTGTGCGGTTCGCGAGTTGCGGCCTTTGCGGACCTCTGTTCCTCCGCTCCTCTCCTTCTTGAAAGCAGGGGTGGACAAGGGCCTGGCACCCAGTTCGTTGAGGGTACAACTTGCAGCTCTTGCGTGTTTTCGAGGCAAGGTTCAGGGCCAGTTATTGGGGTCCCATGCAGACGTGAAGCGCTCCATGCGGACGTGAAGCGCTCCTTGCGAGCGGTGTTGCTTATGCGTCCTCCGTACAGGGCTTTAGTGCCCTCGTGGGACTTGAATTTGGTGTTGAGGTCTCTGGTGGCTCCGCCGTTTGAACCCTTGGCGCAAGCTTCGTTGAAGGACTTGACGTTGAAAACGGTGTTTCTGGTAGCGATCTCGTCAGCTCGCAGGATCTCGGAGTTGCAGGCTCTTTCGTGTAGGGAACCCTATCTGTCTTTCTCTGCCGACATGGTGGTATTGCGACTGGTTCCCGCGTTTTTGCCTAAGGTAGTTTCGGCGTTTCACATGAATCAGGGGGTGTCTCTCCCGGTGTTTGCCAAGGAACGGGGCCAGCACGCAGATAACTCCTTGCACGCGTTGGATGTCCGTCGAGCTCTTCGTCGGTATTTGAGGGAAACGGCGGCCTTCCGTAAGTCTGATCGCCTATTTGTCGCATTTGGCGGTCCGCGCAAGGGGGAAGCAGCGTCTAAGTCTTCCATTTCCCGCTGGTTGAAAGAGGCGATTTCGTCGGCATACCTTTTACACGGCAGGATGGTTCCTGCCGGGCTTCGGGCTCACTCGACTAGGGCGCAGGTGGCGTCTTGGGCGGAAGTTAGCTTGGTACCGGTGGTAGATATTTGTCGGGCGGCGACATGGTCGTCCTTGCACACCTTTGCTAAGCACTATCATCTGGATGTGCAGGCGGCGTCGGATGCGCGGTTTGGGTCTCGGGTGCTTCAGGCTGGACTAGCGAGGCCCTCCCGTTGAGATTTACTGCTCTGTTACATCCTCTATGGTTCCGGGACTGGACTAGAGGGACGCTAAGGAAGAGTAAATTAGACTTACCTGCTAATTGTTGTTCCTTGCGGAACTCTAGTCCAGTCCCGGATCCCTCCCTGTCTATCTGTTCTCGCTGCCAGCCAAGAAGGTACATTCATTATAGGAGTCTGCCAGGGTTTTTGTTCTCTATACTTTCGGTCAGAGCTCCTCTGCTTGCAGCACGCCTTAGTTCCCTTTCGGGGTCAAATCTTGGGGGTGAGCGGTGGCATCTCTTGTTGCATGCGTTTTGCACAAGGGTCGCCACGGCCGTTCTGGTCCGCCTTCCCGTAGGCGGGAGGTTGTTCTTACGCAATTGGAAAAAGAAAAAAAAATTTTTGCTAGTGGTGGGAACTTTAGGGTCAGGATCCTTTTTTCCACTGTGTTGTTATATCTACTTATTTGTTGCTCTGCTTAGTATGCTTTGTCAATAGGTACTGATGTGTGGGCGGTCCTTGGGGCTGCATATAGCTGGATGATCAAAGAGATGAAGATGTTCAGTCTCCAAAGCTGCTGGTGGAGGTTCACAACTCTATGGTTCCGGGACTGGACTAGAGTTCCGCAAGGAACAACAATTAGCAGGTAAGTCTAATTTACTCTTAAACAGAGACATTGATAACTTTCATTTTTCTCAGGCAATGGAAGCATAGATATTAGTAATTTCATCTCACAGGGCAGGCAAATGGTCTGCTTTTGTAAGAAAGGTCAAGTGAACATCATTCCTATGTCTCCGTGTACTATCATTTTCTTTCTTTCTTTTTTAATTTTCTATTTGTGCAATTTTACATAGTAACCAAGAATACATCTTGAACAGAAATTGAGAAATGATTACAGAAAAAACAAATAGAAGAAATAAATATCAAGATAATGACGCAATTACTCCCACTACAGTCCACAACCCAGGTAGATCTATATAGGAAACAACAACAACAAAAAGATAATCAAGATAGGCGAACAACCAGCACACCATACATATCACGGATCAGCAGGTAGTACTGCCGGATTTTCCAAATTTACTTACATTCTCTTATATACCGCGCTATTCTGCATCAGTGCGGTTTACATTGAACAAACTGAAATTACATTGAACAGGGCACTATAACTTGGAGATAACTATTTTACAGGGAACATGGGCTATGGAGGGTTAAGTGGCTTGCCCAAGACCACAAGGAGCACCTGTGGGACTAGAAACCCCAGCCCTTCCGGACCAAGGTTGCTGTCCTCTAGTGGGATTTGAACCCCCGACTTTCCGGCCTGAAGTACCTTGCCCCAACCACTAGGCCACTCCTCCACTCCAATGCCTAGTGTTTGGGAAGACCAGCAGCTGGGAGGGCTCATAAAACACATAGGAACAAGACTGAAATTTAACCATACGCTTTCATGGGTATTTGAGAAAAAAGAGCACTCCCAGCTGCTGGACTCCAGGAGGAAGGAGAAGACATTCCTGACGCCTTCGTTGTATGTCCTGAAGCAAATCAAGAAACATGCGGACCAAGAAGCTGTTGAACTTGCAAGTTTCTTTTCCTAAAAAAGATCTTCGTTAAAGTGAAGTTACTCACCTGTAGCAGGTGTTCTCTGGGGACAGCAGCACCGATGGAGCCCACACAGGAGCATCTCCCCAGCTTTCAAAGAAAGCCTTTGGGAGATGCACCACGCATGCATGGTCCATTTTCCACCCAAGGGTGCCATCTTGCCTCAGTCTAATGACATAGCTAAGACGGCAAAAATAAAATACGGTAAAGAAGCAACTCCAAGGGGAGGAGGGAGGTTTGTGAGGACCGATTTCTGCTGTCCCCGGAGAACACCTGTTACAGGTGAGCAACTATGTTTTCTCTGGAAACAAGCAGAAAGTCAATCCTCACATATGGGACTCCCCAGCTACAGGCTACCGAGAACCTGTTAAAAAAAAAAAGTCACAGCGACCTGTAAAGGGTGAGCCATGATCAGCAGCAGCTGAGTCCCAACTGAGAGACTCTTGCAGGACCCAGGTGTCCGACAGAGAACCAGCATTCCGGTAGCCTGAATAGAGAAGGGTCAGAGGGCAGGAGTTGCCTACCCCTCGAAGAGATTACGGAATATGGCCTGACTGAAGGTACTGTTCCATTGGGACTCGCTCTCCAGGCAATAGTGAGCTGCGAAGGTATGGACCAAAGACCAGGTGGTAGCCTGGCACATTTCTGTTATGGGGACGGAACACAGATTTTCCACAGAAGTAGCCATGGCCCCGACTCATTGCACCATGACCCTCTGGTCGAATGAGATCCCTCCTTGCTCATAGGCAAGGGTAATGCAGTCTGCCACCCAAGTGGAAAGAGTTTGCTTAGTCACTGGGAGCCCCAGGCAGTGGGGTCATAGGATACGAAAAACTGTGGTGCTTTGTGGTGGCCCTAAGTCCGTTGCAGGTTAAAGGACAGGGCTCTCTTAAAATCCAGATTGTGGAGAACAGTCTCCACCCTACCAGTGTGAGGCCTCAGAAAGAAGGTGGGGGAGCACCACCTCTTGGCTGAGGTGGAATGGGGACACCACCTTCGGCAGAAACTTGGGGTGTGTACAGAGCACCACCTTGTTCTTGTAGAACCTCATGTAGGGTGGTTCCACCATCAGAGCATGGAGTTTGCTGATTCTGCATGCTGATGTGAGTGTTACCAGGAAGGCGACCTTCCAGGACAGATACCGGAGGTGGTACGTAGCCAGAGGCTCAAACGGAGGCTTAGTGAGCTGTGAGAGCATTGCATTGAGATCCCACTCCACCGCTGGAGAGTATACAGGGCTTTGGATAATATGAGGCCCCACAGGAATCAGGCTACAAGGGGCTGAGCCAAAAGGGGTTTTCCCTTAGCAGAATGGTGATGCGCTGTGATGGCAATCAGGTGTACTCTGACCGAATTGGACTTCGGTCCCACCTGCAATAGGTGAAGCAGGTACTGAAGTACCACTTGTAATGAGCATAAGAACAGGTTTGCCCGCCTTTCTGTGCACCACACCGAGAATCGGTGCCACGTGAAGGCATACATCCTTCTTGTGGAGGTCTTATGAGAGGCAAGAAGAATCTATTCCATGTCCCGTGGGAGGTTGAAGGGGGCTAATGCTACCCTTTTAGCAGCCAAACCATGAGTGAGAAGGACCCCCAGGTTGGGGTTTAGGATAGAGCCCTGCTCCTGTGAGAGTAGCCCTGGGGCTCGGCCCAGGGGAATCGGCGATGCTGACAATAGGGAGAGGAGTAGTGGGAACCAGGGCTGCCTGGGCCACCGAGAGGCTATCATTCTTAGCGATGCTCTGTCACACTGGGCCTTGAATAGTGTCTTGGCTACCTGCGGTGTCGGTGGGAAGGCATACAGTAGGCCTTTAATTCACGGGATGAGGAATGCATCCGCTGCCACAGGCAGGGGTGGCCCAAGGGGGGTGCGGGGCCATGTGCAGAGACTCACTGTGGGGCCCTATTTGCATAAAGAATGTCATTTGCATAAATATTAGCATAATATTAACACATCTCTTAATGAGTGTCTGGATAAGGAAAGACTACCAGATTTCTCCATCACTCCAGTGCCAACCACCAGGCACATTAGGAAGTACTATAAACACTGCCCATTTAGAACCCATAGCAGACCTGCCATATCATAACAGCACTACCAGGACTCAAAGCACCATACCCTACCTATCAAAAGGCAACACTGCAAATATTAAACCAATACATCTCCTACTGGGGAAAGAGAACAAGTGGCACTGTCATATAGAAACTACATGAACACAATACCTCAGCTCGGTTTACACATGCAGAACATAGACTGTCACCAAACAAAGAACAAGGAATCACAATTTAGAAATCAGAAGACAATAATTAAATTGGGAACCCCTAAAGCCAAACTTGGAATGTACAACACTGGAGAAATAAAACTATAAATTAATTTCCTCTTATACTAAACAAAAACGCAAAGACTTTAGCGATACGCATTTCCCAGAGCTGACATATTCCAGTTAATAAATTCAAAATAAAAAAGTGTTTTTCTACCTTTTGTTGTTTGGGCATTTTATTTTTCAATTGCAATTGCTCCAGTCACTCACTTCTGTTTTTTTTCTGTCTTCTGCTAATTCTCCATTGCTGTCCATTTGTCCTTTCTTCTCTCTTCTAGATTTTTTCCATTCTCTCTTCTACATCTGCTTTAACATACTGATCTTTCCCCTTTTGCTCTTTCCCCCATTTCTTTCTTTATTCCTTTATCATCCACTCAAATTTCACCTTTCCATCCTCAATCCCCACTTACTCTACCAATACCCGTCCACTCGTAGATTTTTCTTCCCTCCCAACAAAATATCTTTTCCCCCCCATCCTCATTCCCCCAGACCCATCTCCTAGTCCTCCCCCAACATCAGCTCCCTTCTAGTTCCAGTGCCACTCAGCATTTGCTCCCTTCTAGTTACATTCTTCCCCCCCCCCCCCCGCATCACCCCATTTCCAGTCCTAGACCCCCCCACTCGGGTCTTTTTCAATAATATCGCCCCCCCCCCCCATCGGTCATTTCCAATCCTATTCCAGCCCCACATCAGCCCTTTTCCAGTCCAAGCTCCCCCACACTCGGCCCATTTCCAGTCCTAGTCCCCCAATCAGCTCATTTCCAGTTCTATTCCAGCTCCCATCAGCCCATTTCCAGTCCAAGCTCCCCCCCATCAGCCATTTCCAAAACTAGCCCTCCCCCCCATCGGACATTTCCAATCCTATTCCAGAACCACATCAGCCCATTTCCAATCTAAGCTCCCCAACACTCGGCCTATTTCCAATCCTACCCCCCCCAAAGCCAATTTTTATTCCTAGCCCTCCCCATCAGTTCATTTGCAGTCCTAGCCCTCTCCCAATCATCTCATTTCCAGTCCTAGCCCCCCTCCCCCAAACATTCAGCCCATTTCCAATTTTAGGCCCTCCACTGAACCCTTTTCTAATCTTAGGCCCCCCCCCCCCAGCCCATTTCAAGCCCTGACCCCCCCTCCTCCCGGAAGAGCCCCATGGCAGGCTTTATAGGCCCCAGCTCACCTCCCTACAGTGGCTTGCGGTTCCCGGCAGACTCAGCAACAGTTTCCTACAGCCGCCGAAGTGAAGAGCGTTGTTTTCCTTCACTTCAGCAGCTGTGTTGTAATGTAGATCGCTGGCGCACCGGAGGTCAAAGGACATTTCCTGTGTTACCGGCACTCAGCGCGCTAGCGATCTACATTACAACACAGCTTCCAAAGTAAAGGAAAACAACGCTCTTCACTTCGGTGGCTGTAGGGAGCTGTTGCTGAGCCTGCCGCGAGCCGCTATAGGGAGGTGAGCCGAGAGCAGAACATGTGCAGGATATTGTTGTCATGGGGCTCTATGCGAACAACATTCTTGCACAATGGACAGGCTGGCCCTGGGAACAGGTGCGGCTGGCGGGAGCAGTATTGGGGCAACTGTGTGTTGTCCAGACTGGTGAAGAGGTCCATCAAGAGGATCTCCCAGAGATTACTACTGGTTCCAGGTGCCACTCGTGCAGCTGGAGGATCCTGCTCAGCTTGTCCACCAGGGCATTGTCCTGGCCCAGGAGATACACCACCCTCATAGGAGCAGAAGGCTACCACCTCCTGGCAGAGGGAGTATGATTCTGTTCCCCTCTGTTCACGTAGAACATTGCGACCTGATTGTTGGTCTGGATCAACACTGAGTGCTGCTGAAGCTGGTGGCGGAAGGCTCGGAGAGCTAGATATACTGCCCGGAGCTCTACCAGGATGATTTGCATCCGAGATTCCTTCTGGGACCAAGATGAAGGCCCCTTGGAGCCTGAGGTAGGCAGTGACCACTGCGAAGCACTATGTGAAGACCCTTGGTGACAAGGTTAGATCAAAGGGCAGCACCCTCTATTGGTAGTGCTGTCCCGTTCCCCCCCCCCCCCACCACGAACCGGAGGTATTTTCTGTGGCTTGGATGAATTAGGATGTGTGTGTAGGCATCCTTTAGGTCTAAGGAGCATAGCCAGGCTCCCTGCTGGAGGAACGGCAGTAGTGTCCGAAGGGAGAGCATCTTGAACTTCTCCCTGACCAGAAACCTGTTGAGCTCTCACAGGTTCAGGATGGGCCTGAGGTCTCCTGTCCTCTTGGGGATGAGGAAATGCCTAGAGTAGAAGACTGCCCTAGAGATGCACTGGCTGCACTGCTTTGTCATTGATTAGGCCTGCTAGCTCAATGAGAAGCAGGGTCTGGTAAAGGAGAGGTCTGGTGGGCTCTCCTGGGAAGTACAAGGATGGTGCCTGCTGGAGGAGGTAGCCCTCCTTGACCACTTGTAGCACCCAGGTATCTGTAGTGATGACTATTCACCTGTGGGCAGCAGAGGACCACTGGGGGTGGGAGGTCACGCCTAGGCAGTCAAAAGCTCCTCCCAGGCTGGGCTGGAACCTGGGACTTTGGGGTTTTTGTTTTCTGGACCATGTCCCTGGCCTTTTTGCTGCTGACCCTGTTGAGGGGCCGAGAAGGCTTTGTACTGCTAAAGCCCCCTTCTTCCTCGGGAAGGACTTTTTCCCTGGGGCTTTCTGGGGTTGCACCGAGGTCTTGTTTGAAAGCCTGGTTCTCGTCAGGAACACTCTTTCTATCTCTGCCACCTTATTTGCCATGGGTTTCCCAAATAGATTCTCTCCTATGCAGGAGACATCAATCAGTTTGTCCTGCACCCATTGTTCCAGGTCGGATGACTGCAGCCATGATTGGCATTGTGCTCTGATGCCTGCGGTGGCCACCCTGGCTGATGACTCAAAGCCATCGTAGGCTGCTCGGGATAAAAACTTTGAGCATTCTTTTACCGCCGAGGTCAGGGTCTTAAATCTCTGTAGGGGTTCCCCATCAAAGCCTGCTGAGAATCCACCAACTCCTTTAACAGTCCCTTCAGGTACATGCTGATATAGAGCTGATAGGACTGGTTCTCCAGGACCAAGCAGGAAGTCAGTCCTCACTTATGGGTGACGTCGGCGCCGACGGAGCCCTCGCGGAGCAATTTTCCCCAGCTTTCAAAGAAAGCCTTTGGGAATTGCAGCGCGCATGCGCGGTCGTCTTCCCGCCCGAGGGTGCCATCTTAGCCAGTCTTCTTTTTTTCCGCGGAGCCCTACAGACGTCCCCGTCTTGTCCCCGCGAAAAAGTCGATTTTCTTCATTATTTTATTCTTTTTCCTTTCGGTTCGACGCCGATCGCTTTCCCGCCCGGACTCGCGACGCCGGTCTCGAGTCCGCTTACTTTTTTCGGTTTTTCTGACTTAGTCAGCTTTCGTTTTCGGTTTCCCTGGCAGCCCGGTCCTTTGACCTCGCAGGGGCCCTTTTTCCCCCGATGGCTGCCAGTGGGTTTAAGCGGTGTGGTCGGTGTGACCGAAATATGTCACTAACCGACACACACGACTTTTGCCTCCGCTGCCTGGGCCCGGATCATGAGGAACTGATCTGTGGGCCCTGCAGCAAACTGTCCTCAAAGGCGTTGAGGAGTCGGCGGCATCAGCGTGAGAGAATCTTCGCTGACCCCAGCCGTACCCGGACCTCGTCGGAGGCCTCCGCGTCGAAAGGCTCCAGCTTGGACCGTCGACGGAGCTCCTCCGACCGGGGTTCTCCCTCCGGGGACCATCGTCGGAAGGAAAAACCCGCGAGGGCGGCGTCGGTGGACGCTCCTGGCTCCGCGAGGGCCAGGTCGCATAGCCCCGACAGCCGCCCCGGGTCCTTGGAGAAGGAGCACATCCCGAAGCGACCTCGCCTGGAGTCGGAGATGCCTGCCCGGGTAAGTCCTGTGGTCCTTCTGGACTCGCCTCCGCGACAGCCGACGTCGGGCCCGACGCCGTCGGGGCCCGAGTCGGGGGCTGCTGGGTCACCTGAGCTCGGACTCAGGTTGACGGCCTTGGAGAGCAGACTGTCTGCCTTCATGGACCAGCAGCGGGCACTGCTCGCTGGCCTCGCTGGCGCCGCTGCCCCGACCGCCGGGACGTCGACGTCCAAGTCGACCCCGGAGACCGAGCCGATCCTCGAGTCAATGAGAACTCGAGTCGATCCTCGGTCGAGGTCACCCTCGGCCTCCCGTTCGGGACCGAGGTCGCCGACGCCGACTCCCTCGACGTCGGGACGGCTGGCGCCACACCCTGCCCGGGCCGACCCCACCGAGTCCTCGTCGGAGTCGGTCTGGGAGTCTGAGGAGGAAGAGTCACCTGATTCTTTCCGGACTCGGTGTGTCCCATCGGACTCACCGGGGTCCGAGCCTCGGAAGCAGTCCCCCCCGGAGGATGCCCGGTTCTCGGACTTCGTTAGGGATATGGCCAAGGCTTTGGCCTTCCCTGCGGATCCCGAGGAGGAGCCTCGAGCCGAAGAGCTCGACGCCCTCCAGTATGACTCTCCCGCGAGGGAGCACTTTACTGTGCCGGTTCCTCCTATGCTGGAACGACTACTCTTCCGCATGTGGGAGAGTCCGGCCTCCTCGCCGGTCCTGAGCAAGCGGGTCGATTCTATCTATCGGGTCCGCAAGAGCCCTGGCTTTCAGAAGGCACAGCTGCCACACCATTCCATGGTAGTGGAATCGGCCATGCATCGTCTTAAGAGCCAGAAGATGCACTCCTCGGTGCCTCCTGGAAGGGAGGCCCGTAACCTGGATGGCCTTGGCAAGAAGTGCTTCCAGGGCTCTATGCTCGCATGTCGTGTCCAGACTTACCAGCTCTACATGGGCATGTATCTCCGGGATCTGGCTAAAGAGCTAGCCGGATTCTCCGCTGGTCTCTCCGAGGAGCCCTTGCGGAGGTTCCTAGCCTTGTCCACGGGCATTCGGGAATGCTCAAAGTTCATGTCCCGAGCAGCCTATGATGGCTTTGAGGCCTCGGCTAGAGTGGCCGCAGCCGGCATCGGTGCCCGCCGACAGGCTTGGCTTCAGTCGTCGGACCTTGAGCCCTGGGTACAGGACAAGTTGGTCGATGTCCCCTGCCGAGGCGAAAACCTCTTTGGCAAGCCCATGGCGGAAAAGGCTGCACAAATTGAGACTGAGACTCTCACCAGGACCAGGCTTTCTAGGAAGACCTCCGCCCCTTCCCAGAAAAAGAAGGGCTCGGGAAAAAAGTCCTTTTACCCGAGGAAGGCGGCTGCCTACAAACAGTACCCCCATTATCAGGCCCCTGCAGCTCCCCAACAGGGCCAGCAGGCCAAGGGACGGGGTAACGGGTCCCGTAGGCAGCAAGCCCCCAAGCCTGCACCACCAGCCCCTGCTCAGCAGGGTGGGGGTTTTTGACTCACTCAGCATAGCCTCTCCCCCCCCGCTGGTTCCTCCCAGCACCGGAGGCCGGCTGGTTCATTTCGGCCACAGGTGGTCCAGCATCACCGCAGATGCCTGGGTACTTCAGGTCGTGCGAGAAGGCTACCTTCTCCACTTCCATCAGGTCCCTCCCTCCTATTTTCCGGGAGAACCTTCGCGCCCCCCTCTGCACATGGAGTTGCTCCTTCAGGAGTTAGCAGGTCTTCTGCAGGAACAGGCGGTGGAACCGGTGCCCCACCACCTGAGAGGTCAAGGCTTTTATTCAAGGTATTTTCTGATACCAAAGAGAACAGGGGGCCTCAGACCCATCCTGGACTTGCGCAACCTCAACAAGTTCCTTGTGCGGGAGAAGTTCAAAATGCTTACCCTTGGAATCCTTCTGCCCTACCTCCAGCAGGGAGATTGGCTATGCTCCTTGGATCTAAAGGATGCCTACACGCACATCCTCATCCACCCAAGCCACCGCCAATACCTAAGGTTTGTGGTGGCAGGAAATCATTACCAGTACAGAGTACTGCCCTTTGGCCTATCCTCCGCACCGCGAGTCTTCACAAAATGTCTCGCGGTCGTGGCGGCCCATCTCCGGCTTCACGGCCTCTATGTCTTTCCGTACCTCGACGACTGGCTCATCAGAGCAGCATCCGCTCAGGAGGTCGCCAACGCCACGCGCCGCACGGTGACTCTGCTGCAGCACTTGGGCTTTGTCATAAACTTCGCAAAGTCCACTTTGCTCCCCTCACAGGATCTCGAGTTCATCGGCGCAAGGCTGCACACTCCTCGGGCACGAGCGTACCTACCGCTCGACAGGGAGCTACGGCTCATGGACCTAGCCGACCGCTTTCGCAGCCAGCCCCTGGTCTCCGCCAGGCGCTTCCTGAGACTGCTCGGCCATATGGCTTCCACCGTCCATGTGACCCCCAATGCCCGCCTGAACATGCGGTCTGCTCAATGGTGTCTCCGCCAGCAGTGGCGACAAGCCACAGGCGGCCTGGCGGACCTAGTGCGCGTCTCCGAGCCGCTGCTCTCGTCTCTCCGGTGGTGGCTCCGGCAGCCGAACCTGATATTCGGAATGCCTTTCCAGTCACCTCAGCCGACCCGGGTGCTGACCACCGATGCATCCCTCCTGGGCTGGGGAGCGCATTGCCAAGAGGCACGTACTCAGGGCCTCTGGACCACGTGGGAGTCTGCTCAGCAGATCAACTTCCTGGAGCTCAGGGCGATCCGCCTAGCTCTCAAGGCCTTCTCCCACCTGACTTCCCAACAGTCCGTCCTTGTCCAGACGGACAATCAAGTTGCCATGTTCTACGTGAACAAGCAGGGGGGCACGGGCTCCTTCCTCCTCTGCCGGGAGGCACAGAAGCTCTGCTCTTGGGCCGTCAGTCACGGCATTCTCCTCAAGGCAGTTTATCTCCCGGGCCAAGAAAATTGCCTTGCAGACAAACTCAGCAGGGTCCTCCAGCCGCACGAGTGGCGTCTGGATCCCTTGGTAGTTCAGAAGCTCTTCCTCAAGTGGGGTCTCCCCACGGTGGATCTCTTTGCCAGTCCTCACAACCGGCAGCTTCCTCGCTTCTGCTCTCGTCAGCCACACCCCCTTCGGGTGGCGGCGGACGCCTTTCTGATCTCGTGGTCGGGGAGCCTTCTGTACGTTTTCCCTCCCATCCCGCTGGTCTCTCGGACTCTTTTCAAGGTTCTCCGAGACAAAGCCTTCATGATCCTGGTGACCCCTCGCTGGCCCAGGCAGCCGTGGTTTCCGCTCCTGCTGCAACTGGCGGTGGAGGATCCAATCCCTCTGGGGGTACAACCGGATCTCCTCACTCAGGATCAGGGGTCCCTTCTGCACCCCAACCTCAGGTCTCTCAACCTCATGGCCTGGCTGCTGAGAGGGTAGTCCTTGCTCCCCTTCTCCTGCCGGCGGAGGTGGAGGAGGTCGTCTTAGCTTCGCGACGGCCTTCTACCCGCAAATGCTACGCCCTTAAATGGCGTCGCTTTGCAGTCTGGTGTACCCAACAGTCTCAGGATCCCTTCTCCTGCCCGGTGTCGGTGATCTTGCAGTACTTGCTGCACCTCTCTAATCTGGGACTTAAGTCCAACTCCGTCAAAGTTCACCTCAGTGCTCTTTCAGCACATCATGTGCCAGTGGACGGCAGACCTCTCTCCAATGACCCTCTCGTAGCGAGGTTTCTCCGAGGTCTCCTTCTACTTAAACCACCTCTGCGCCCGCCAGCGCCTGACTGGGACCTGAATGTGGTTTTGCAGCGGATCACCTGTCCGCCTTTTGAACCTATGGCTACCTGTTCTCTCCGTTTTCTGTCTTGGAAAACACTGTTCTTGATAGCCCTCACTTCCGCTAGGCGCGTAAGTGAATTGCAGGCCCTTGTGTCTGATCCCCCTTACACTAGGTTCTACAAGAATAGGGTAGTCCTACGGACTCACCCAAAATTTCTGCCTAAAGTGGTCTCCCCTTTTCACATCAATCAGGAGGTGGTACTTCCAACCTTCTTTCCCAGACCACACTCCAGCCGAGCTGAAACGGTCCTCCATACCCTGGACTGTAGAAGGGCATTGAACTTCTACCTTGACCGTACGCGGGAGCACCGTAAAGCTGCTCAGCTTTTTGTGTCTTTTGACCCCAATAAATTGGGGCTCCCGGTCTCCAAGCGTACCCTGTCCATCTGGGTTGCGGACTGTATCTCTTGGGCTTATGGGGCAGCCGGACTCTCCTTAGAAAGTCGAGTCACGGCTCATTGCGTTCGGGCAAAGGCCACGTCAGTGGCTTACCTCCGCTCTGTTCCGCTGGCAGACATCTGCCGGGCCGCTACTTGGTCTTCGAGCCAGACTTTTGCGGTCCATTACTGTCTCGAGAGGGAGTCCCGTAGGGACAGTGCTTTCGGACAGGCAGTCCTCCGTAATCTCTTTGAGGTCTGAGCAACTCCTACCCTCCATCCCGGATGTGGGCTACCGGTGGGTGATAATTCAGCGAAGATTCTATCCTTCTGTGCTGCTGAGCTAGAGGGAGCTCATTTTTGTGCTTAGGGTCTCCGGTAGCCTTGAGCTTGGGAGTCCCATAAGTGAGGACTGACTTCCTGCTTGGTCCTGGAGAAAGCGTAGTTACTCACCTGTAACAGGTGTTCTCCAGGAGCAGCAGGAATCAGTCCTCACTACCCTCCCTCCTCCCCTTGGAGTTGCAATCGTCTGCTTATGTTCTTTTTTTGCAAATTTTTATGCTGTCTTTTTTAGCTATGTCATCTGACTGGCTAAGATGGCACCCTCGGGCGGGAAGACGACCGCGCATGCGCGCTGCAATTCCCAAAGGCTTTCTTTGAAAGCTGGGGAAAATTGCTCCGCGAGGGCTCCGTCGGCGCCGACGTCACCCATAAGTGAGGACTGATTCCTGCTGCTCCTGGAGAACACCTGTTACAGGTGAGTAACTACGCTATCCGGCAAGTTAGCATTGAGCCCTGAAAGGCCTTCCTGCTGAGGGCATCAAGGGTTTGGGCCTCCCTCGGCTTCACTCTTGATAGTGAGAACTTTGGCCATATCCTGTACAAAATCGAGGAAAGCAAAATCCTCGGGCAGGGAATGGTGTCGGGTCATCGGGAGAGACTGGTCTGAGGGCATGTCTCTGTGTCGCTGAGTGTCCAGGGACTCTTCGTCCTCAGTCTCCCATTTGGACTCAGTCAGAGTATGAGTCCAATGTCACATGATCACCTCGGTTGATGTTTGCAACCTCCATAGGATCTGCGGTCCGAGCTGTGGGCACTCGCTGTGGAGGACCGGTACCCTCGTTCGGTGCCGGTGGCTCCCGAGGACTGGCTCGATGTCTGTGGAAGCCCTTGATGTCGAAGGTCCCATTGTTGGGGCGGATGAACTAGACGTGCCAGACCTGAACGCCCGCTGCATGGCCATTAGGGCAGATATACTACTCTCTAGGGCTGCCATTCTGGTCTCCATATCAGTTGGCAATGCAGCCTTCGAACTGAGCACCGAAGACTTCGGGACCAGTGTCGGTACTGTCAAGAGGGAGTCCTTGATGAGATGTCTGAGGCCGGTCGGCAGGTGCCGACAACTCCTTATGGGACAACTTGAAAGGCCGCTCTTGCCCCAACTCTCAGACTCATACCTGGGACCGCGGGTCCAGGGGTGGTATTTCCCCGGATCCATCCTTTGAGGCAGTCTTCGAGGGTTTCTTCTTCTTGTGCTCCACCTCTGGGGATTTCTGCTTGGAGAAACTGCAGCCACAGGACTCTGAAGAGGCTCTGGCTTCGTAGGGCACTAAGATATCAGAGGGGGCCCTGGAGAGTGGTGTCACCGGAGACTCCGGCGCAGAGTCAAACTTCTGAAAAAATTTCTCCTGCTGCTGATGGGGACTCTTTAAGGCCTTTGAGGTCATGGTTCTGTGGAGTTTGCAGTCGGAGTCATTATGCTCTGGGACGAGCATTGGAGGCAGCAGTCATGTGGATCCATGAATAACATCATTTTGCCACACCAGTCACACTTTTTGAAGCCACTGTAGGCCATCGGAAAAAGGGAGTCACCGCCATCCAGCTAGGGGTCTGAGGCCTTTGGCTGAAAAAGGGCATGAATGCCGGTCGAGGAACACCTCAATGAAAAAAGTGGGAAAAAGGAATGAACGAACCTGAGAAGCGATGCCAAGGCGAGCTGGCTCGGGGGCAGGAAGGAACCGGTACACAAACTGGACAAAACGTGACGACAAAAATCACATATTTCATAGGGAAATTGGACAACTTCCGATGGGCTGCACGGAAAAAAGGAGGCTGAGGCAAGATGGCACCCTTGAGCAGGAAGTGGACCACGCATGCATGGTGCATCTCCCAAAGGCTTTCTTTGAAAGCTGGGGAGATGTTTCCGTACGGGCTCCATCAATGCTGACATCACCCATATGTAAGGACTGACTTCCTGCTTGTTCCCGGAGAACCACTCTTTATCTGTTAACAAAGCAAAGGTGATAAGAAATGTAGCAATAATTACAGATTCTTTCTGAGAGTTCTCCAAAATAGCTGATATGTTGAAAACATCCACTTGGGTCAACCCTGACACATCCCCTAAGTTAGCAATTTTCTTAGGGAGGTATTTATACCTTCACCATCGGTGTATATAACTCAGCTGGAATACCCAAAATATCATTCAGATATGTCCAAAAGAAGCCTGAGGAAAGTTCACCAATCTCAGGTTTTCTGCCCTGGTTGAATTTTCCAACTGCTCCAGCTTAACCTTTTTTTTTTTTTTTAAAGTACCATCAAGTCAGTGCTAACTCCTGGTAACACAGCAGCCTCGGGCTTTTCTTGGCAATGAATAACCGTAAGTAGATTGCCAGGCCTTTTCTTCCAAGGCAATGGAGGGTTAACTATCTTAGAAACATAACGACAGAAAATGACCACATGGCCTATCTAGTCTATCCTTCCATATCAACAACTTCAACAGTCCCCTTTTTTCCTTTAGAGATCCTCTGTGTTTGTCCCATGCTTTTTTGAATTCAGATACTGTTCTTATCTCTACCACCTTCACTGGGAGACTATTCCACGGATCCACCACTCTTTCCGTAAAGAAATATTTCCACATATCACTCCTGAATCTATCGCCTTTCTCCCTCATCCCATGTCCCCTTGTAGCAGAGCTTGCTTTCAATTGAAAGAGGCTCTCCCCCTGTACATTTATGCCACAGAGGTATTTAAACGTCACAATCATATCACTTCTATCCTGCCTTTCCTCTATGCAATGCAAAATGCAATGTGTGCCTTTGAGTCATCCCTGACTCCTGGCAACCCAGAAGCTCCTGGGTTTTCTTGGCAGTGTCACCGGAAGTAGATTGCCAGGCCTTTCTTCTGAGGCAATGGAGGGTTAAGTGACTTGCCCAAGGCCACAAGGAGTGCTAGTGGGAATCGAACCCTGGTTGCTTGGTTACCAAGCCAGTGCTCTAACCACTAGGCTACTCCTCCTCTAAGGTGTGTATATTAAGATCCTTAAGTCTGTCCTCATATGCTTTATAATGAAGACCACTAACCATTTTAGTAGCCACCCTCTGTACTGACTCCATCCTGTTTATATCCTTTTGAAGGTGCGGTCTCCAGAATTGCACACAATACTCCAAATGAGGTCGCACCAAAGACTTATACAGAGGTACTAGCACCTCCTTTTTTCTGCTAGCCATTCCTCTCTGTATGCACCAAGCATCCTTCTAGCTTTTGCCGTCACCTTTTCTGTTTAGCTACTTTAAAATTATCAGAAACAACCATGCCTAAGTCCTGCTCTTCTTTAGTGGACAAAAGTACTTCACCCCCTATACTATATTGCTCCCTTGGATTGCTACAGCCCAAATGCATGACCTTGCATTTTTTAACATTAAATCCCAGCTGCCAAATTCTAGACCATTCTTCAAGCTTAGCTAGATCCCTCCTCATGTTATCTACATATTCCTGGGTGTCTACTCTATTGCAGATTTTGGTATCATCTGCAAAGAGGCAAACCTTACCCGACAGCCCTTCCACTATATCACTAACAAAGATGTTGAAAAGAATCGGACCAAGGACCAGATCCTTGGGGCACACCACTGGTAACCTCCTCTTCCTCAGAGTGAGCTCCATTTACCTGTACTCTTTGTCGCCTCCCACTCAACCAATTTTTAACCCAAGCAGTAACTTTAGGGTCCATCCCTAGGGTGCTGAGTTTGTTTATAAGTCGCCTGTGAGGAACGGTGTCAAAGGCTTTACTGAAATCTAAATACATCCCATCTAAGGCTCTCCCTTGGTCCAATTCCCTGGTCACCCAGTCAAAGAAATCAATCAGATTTGTTTGACAAGACCTGCCTCTGGTGAATCCATGCTGCTTCAGATCCTGTAATCCGCTGGACTCCAGAAACCAGACCTTGTCCAAGGTCACAAGGAGCACCAGTGGAACTTGAACCCTTGATCTTGGTACCCTTGGGTACTAACCTTAATTGCTGAAAAATTCTTCACAAAAGAATCTGAATGCTCTTCCAACATAGTAACCTTTGTTTGAACTGCAGATACAGGGTTTTGAACCAAAAGTACCTTAGAAGTGTTCTCTTCAATGGCAGAGCAATTGCATTGAACCTTCTGTGCAAGGCAAGAAACTTGGAAACCAGGACTTCCCCCAGCTGCACTATTGCAGACCATATCACCTCCAATGTAAATGTCTCCGGATGCTGAAGAGTGAAGAAAGAAGAATTCTCCATCACTGGGGTAGCGCCAACCATTCCACTCAGCGCTTGTATCTGGCCCTGTAGAGCAGCTGACCCTGTTGCCTGAACTCCCGCTGCCTGCTCCAACACTGAATCATGCAAACGCTGTTCTGGAGGGGCAGGTGCTCCAACCAATAGATCCCAGAGCTGATTCTCGAATATTCTCAGATTCAATCACAGTGAGTAGAGCCTCCTGCTACATTACTTCTGGGGAATCATATAGGCACACCAGCTTTGAGGAGCGCCATTAATCAGGAGCGACAGAGTCACTACCCGAGGTTAACGCCAAGCTGCCAGACTCTGACACTAACACAACTGGCCTACACTCCCCTGAAATTGCCGGTTGCTGTGGCAGCTGAATGAGAAAAGTATCAAGAGACTCAAAGGCCACCGCCAGTAAAGATGTGGAGATCGAGGGGGCCTGGAAGGGCTGCTTAGCCCCCTTAGCCTTCCGCTTCTTTCCCATAAAGAAAATCATGCCACTCACACATGCCTACCAACTGCCATCTTGGATCACCTCTTCGTGTACTGTCATGATGAATCATACAGTACAGACCAACTAGGAAACTGGATCCTGTGATGCAATGTGCAGCAAGAAGTGTGGGAAAGAGACAGTTGGGCTGTTTGTAGCACTAGTTAAGTGCCTACAGTTCAGATTTGTGTAAGTTATCAGAAGACATTTTATAGTCACCACATAAACATAAGCCATATACAGTATGTATTGGAAAAGCCTACTGTCTGCACATGGTAATTACTGGGAAAGAGAACTCAGCATTAATAACCCTAAAAGATTTTACTAATTTTGATGACTTCCCCATCTAATATTGATCCAGGTTACATACAGTACATGATTTGAGCACTTTACATTATTTTAAAATGTGTCTGATAAGTGTAGAAAGATTTAAAATGGATTACTTCTTAAGGTAGTGTATGGTTTTCTTAACTTTCCAAAGATTGTGTGACTTTCCACAGGGAAGCGATGTGTTGATCTAGTTAGGGAGATTCATGCCACTTGGAAAAGTAAAATCAAATAGATACTAGCTTATCCACTGCAGTCTTTCGGTACATCTTGCCTACAAGACTGAATCATCATTTGTATAACAAAGTCTATTAGACTGCTTGCAGACTCTGTAATTTAGAATGCAATATAAGTAAGGAAAGGGTTAATATCCAGTGTTTTGCCTTAAATAAATGAGGATATTGCAAAATATATTCATTTCTACAGTTGTGCACCCATTGCTAATTGGAGTCTAGATCAAATTGTAAGCATAGCAAAAAAAAAAGTAATACATTCTGGGGGGAAATAACTCACCCACAAGGGGTGATAGAAACTAAGCACCTGCACTTTGAAAAGACAGGAAAATGGATTGGGTCAAGAAGTTGCTGCAGCTCTGATCCAGGTTACATTTTTGTGTGTACCACTGGGTTACAGCCTTTCCATTGTCTTTCCCAGGACTGTCCTTTTTTAGGAAATAGTTTGTTAAATGTGAATTACTTTCTATATATGTATTTAAAGTCTTGAATGGAATAAAAAGCTTGGGGGGGAGGCTTGAGAGTTAAGCAAATGAAAATTTTGCTTGCTGAGCATGCTTATCTTAGACATTGCTGAAACAGTTACAAAGCATTCTTGGCAAGAATGTTTTATAATTTGAACTCAGAGTTAAAATTATTTTTATTTAACAGTTTTGAACAATATTTTTTTATAAAAGATATAGAATGGAATATGGGCAAATATTACCTCTTCGTCAGCCTTGTTTTTCATCACTTGCTGTGCTTTCAAAATTTTTGTTGCATCAATAGCAGAAGCCAGTGAATGCAAAAGAATGTAAATTCAGATTACTAAATAAATCATGATTTTTATTTTCTTTTTGAGAAAAAAAATAATTTTACTTTGTATTGGTAGTCTAAGACTACCGACACCAAGTAAGGAGAGGTGACTAGTATGTGCAGGATAAGAACATAAAAGCCATGCTAGCTCAGAGCAAGGTCAATCAAGCTCTGAATTATGTCTCTGAGAGTGGCCTGTTTAGGGCAAAGGTACCCAGCTGATCCCAAAAAGGAGATCTTTCTCATAGTTCATTTCCAGGAACAAGAAATAGTTCTCCCAAGTCTACCTGGCTAAATAATTTATTAATTTTCTTTCCTTGAACTTGTTCAAACCTCTCTTGCATCCACACTATTTTGATTGCCTTGACCACTTCTTCTGGTAACAAATTCTATAGCTTAATAATTTTTTTTCACACGGCATTTACTATTTACTTTTCAGTCTGGTAGTTGGTCTCAGAGTGCCTTCTAGGTTTTGTGTTTCACAGATTAAAAAACTGTTTCCTCATATTCACAATGTTATAAACTTCCATCATATTTCCTCTTGGCTGTTTCTAAAGCTGAAGGGCCTTAAACTCTTTAGCCCCTCTTAATTTTTGCAGTCCTCCTCTGAATCTTTTCCTTTTTTCAATTATTTTATTTTACAAAAGCCAGTTATATCCCCCCTCCCCAGAAAGGTACCCACATCACAAATTTCAGGTACATTTTATTTATTTATTTATTTAATACTCTTATATACCGCGCTATTCGACATCAGTGCGGTTTACATGGAACATCAAAGAAGTTTTATGGTGGGGGTTACACCGTAAATTATAGATAACAGGGAGATTAACTTGGATAACATGTTAACTATCTACACAAAAGGCATAAGGTGGATACAAAACAATAAAACAGACATTTTTTGAGACCAGTTAACATAGTAGGCCCATATCTTCATAGATGTGTCAATTTTTCCTCTTTTCACTGCAGTCAACTTAACAAAAACACCATTTGTAGTCTCATCTGGAACCCTTGCATTGAGGACTAAAGGCTACCACCATGCACTAGCCACCTCACATCTCACAGCCATGAAATACAGATAATCAGACTTCTTTTCTATTTGTCCACCATGTCAGATAAATTTAACAGTAAATATATAACAGGGCTGATTCGAAAGTTCTATCCCAATCATACTTGACAGGAAAATCTGCATATTCTTTCAGAACTCCTGAATAATTGGACAAGTCCAACATATATGGAACATGCACCTACCATACCACATTTCCTCCAACATAAATTGGAGTATAATGCATAAAGTTTATGCAACTTGTCAGGTGTAAGATGCCATTCTCAATTGTATTCACTGATATTGAGATTCTAGATATAATAGCTACTATTGCTAATCGTTCTTTTTATGTCTAAGGCAGGCTTGACAAATTTTCTTGGCATCTAGGAGCCAGCCACTGAAACCTAGGTCACAGTGCATGCCCCCACCCCCCAAAAAGATATATTGCAGTTCCTTTTTTAGGTTTTAGGGTCTGATTTACTGTTTTCCCATTTTTATGGGAAAAGCTTAATAAAGCAGGCTCTTAATGGGCCACTGCAAAGTGCCAACAAAAGACAGTGGCCCCACTCCTCCTCCTCCCTCTACCACTGCTCATTAAACTATGTATGTGTGTGGGGTGCCTGCATATGTGAGCGTTTGGGGTGCGAAGGTGAGGTGTCTGCAAGTGTGTATGGGGTGCGGAGGTATGTTGTCTGCATACGTGTGTGGGGTGCAGAGGGAACGGTACCTGCGCAAGGAGGTGGGGTGCCTGCATTTTGGTGGGTATGGTGGAAGAAGGGTACCTTTGCATGTGTGTGTGTGGTGGAAGAAGGGTGTGCTTTTTGCACATACACATTGTGCCCTTTAATTCCCATGCATTCTTCTCTTCACTTTCCAACCCCTTGCACTCTCCCCCATTCCCCCATATCTGTATCTCTTCCCCAACTCCCTTTCAACCTCCCCCCGTGCCCTCCATTCCCCCGCCATTCATTAGGTGCTGCCTCTTTAATTTATTCAGCCATCTGTGCAGCAAACTCTAACATTTTTTTCACAGACTTGCAGACAATAGTTTTCCGCACTTCTGCCCACAGGGGTTTGGATCCCTGCAGGCAGACATGGGCTAGCATTTCTGCCCAGGTGCTCTGAGCCCCAGGAGGCTTGCACTCTTGCACACACTTACCAGGTAGAATGTACACTGCTCAGACTGCCTCCATAAGCCAGTGGGAAGTAGAGGGCTTTACCTCTGCTAGTACTTTCCTTGAATCACCAAGGATTAATTACAGAAGAAAGTCCAACCAGCGGGAAGAAGGAGCAATTACCATGAATCTGAGCAACCCCTTCCTCCGCAAGTCCATCTTTTGAAGCTGCTCCTCCCAGAAGGAAGATAGGACAGTCTGGTCCAGAAGAAAAAAAAGAGGGGGGGGGTTACCCTCAAAGGTTTGACAATTTCTTTCACCTTAACTTCTATGCAGTCTAAGACTAGAATGGTTCTCTGTAAGGCCAGGGTCGCACCATAGACACCACCTGGCAGACGCTAAAGCCCTAGGAAGGCAGCATAAGGAACCTACCATCAAGAAAGGCCTTACCCATGGGCCCTTATTTTTTTTGCAGAGACCCCATGAGGCCAAACAGGACACACAGGTGGATAGAACTGCTTCATTGCTGAAGAAGCAGTCAATGCCAAGCTATACCACCAAGGAATCCCTTGGAGGCAACTCCTATAGCACAAGAGGACTGCTACCCCAAACCAAGAGAGTTTTGCGCCAAGCCCCGGTCAAGGATGAGCTGCTAAAACTAAGGACAGAGGCTCACCAGGCCTTAAGCAAGGAGGGCACTACCATCCAAGCAGCCCTGAATGGAAGGCTTATGCTCATAAGGGCCAGGCCATAAACAAAAAGGGACATTACCAGGAGCCCCCCACCATGTCTCTTACAGGCCCATCTCTTGAGGCAGTAGGAGAGAGAGGACACACTTCCTGGATCAGTTTGTGAACTATAGTCTGTGAGGACAATCTGTCTCTAGGATAACCAGATCCAGCTGGGCCTGAAACATTTGCATAACAAAAAAAGAACAATATCAAAATAACCAATTTAGAGAGAACCCAAAACAATTCTACAGGGAATTGAAAAACAGCATTACTATGGTAAAAACACCACCAACCAAAGCTGAAACAGAAACCTTCAGGAGAAAACTATATGCGGACCCAACAGAGTACAATCAAGAAGCAGAACAGCTACTCTGCATATGGGAACATTTAGAAAAAGCAAACATCAAAGCTATAGAATGACCTCTGTATCGTTCCATGATGCGACTGCACCTTGAATATTGTGTGCAATTCTGGTCACCGTAGCTTAAAAAGGATATAGCGGTATTAGAAAAAGTACAGAGAAGAGCCACCAAAATGGTAAAGGGGATGGAAGGATACCTCTGTGAGGAGAAGTTAAAAAGGTTAGGGCTCTTCAACCTGGAAAAAGAGATGGCTGAGGGAGATACGATAGAGGTCTATAAATTAATGAATGGGGTGGCATGGGTAAACGTAGATCGATTGTTTACGCCATCAAAATATAGAAAGACTAGGGGACATGAAATGAAGCTACAGTGTAACCGTTTAAGACTAATAAGAGAAAATATTTTTTTACTCAATGCGTAATCAAACTCTGGAATTCGTTACCGGAGAATGTAGTAAAAGCTGTTAATTTAACTGGTTAAAAAAGGTTTGGACAAGTTACTGGAGGAAAGGTCCATAAACAATTATTAAAGGGGACCTGGGAAATCTACTGTTTGCCCCAATACAAGCATTGTGGAACCTGTGTGTCTTTTGGGGAAACTCCTAGGTACTTGTGACCTAGATTGGCTACTGTTGGAAACTGGATACTGGACTTGATGGACCCTAGTCTGATCCAGTATGGCATATATTATGTTCCTATGACCTGCAGTAACAACAAAAGAGTTAGAAAACAGGTTAAAATGAGCTCCAAACTGTAAAAGGCATGGCCCAGATGGAGTGAACAACTTTTGGCTCATCAAGACCTGGCAAACTGCAAAAAACAACTGATCAAACAGCCGGACTTAACACCACAATATCTTATAACAAGAACATTTCTCCTTTCAAAGGGGAACCCAATTAACATTCCCCAAAACTACTGACCAATAACCTATTTACCTACAATCTATAAACTGTTCACTGCAGTAGATGCCGACAATATATTGTCATACTGAGTCCAATAACATCATGGCAGTAGAGCAAAAGACCAGTTAATATTAAATAAGGCCACCATTTCCCGGAAAGACCATATCTCACCTATTCTAAAACATCTTCATTGGCTCCCAATTCAAAGTAGACTCACTTTCAAAATTTTACTAATTACATTCAAAGCCTTCAAAGAACTCTCATCTTCATCAATATCAGACTTGATCCAAACACCACCCCTCAATAGAGACAGAAGGTCAGTAACACTCAATACTCTGTTAGTCCCTAAATCAATATCACAGTGTACCAAAACTACTTCAGACAGGGCCTTTTTATTCTGTGCACCAAGGTGTTGGAATAGCCTCCCTCAAAACATCCGAGCAATACCAGACCTTTTGCAGTTTCACAAAGCTTTGAAACACTACCTCTTCCTTTTATCTTATCCAGTAAACAATAAAGACATCTCAACCAACCCACAGACCTTCCACTCATACACATACAATACAGATACCCCACAGACCACATACACACAAAACTGAAGCCATGATGATATTATGACTATGTTTATTAATTATATACCCTGTTATCCGAGTTATATTCTCCTGTTTTCTGAAAACACAAAGTACTGTTGAATTGTGTATCTCACTGTTTTTTGTGAACCGCGCTGATGCCTAATAGTGCGGTATATAAGAGTCTATAAATAAATAAATAAATCATGGCCAGTGCTAAGAAAAGCAGAAATCTCAGTATAGCATGGATTGAGTATAACACAGCTTTTGACAGTCCCACACTCTTGGATAATAAATTGCCTTCAAATGTACAAAATAAATCCTGGTTTGATAGAGCACATTAAGTTCACCATGACAATGTGGCAAACCATACTCTTTGAAATATGAAGATGGTCAGAACATCATTCCTAATATCAGAATCCAGCAAGGAATATCCTTACCGTATATTACAATAATGCTGTGAACCAGTAAGGGTTCAAAAATCCTGTGGACAGGTATGTGGTAAGGAAGGTTTACAATGTAGTGGTGCTTTTACAGATAGAGTAGTGCTGAAGTGAAAATGAGGTGGATCTAGTAGTGAGGGGGTGAAATACCATAGTGCTCTTCAAAGAGGTGTGTCTTGAGGTGCTTTTTGAATAGTTTGTGAGATTGAATGCTTCGTAAGGTAAGAGGAAGTTGGTTTCAAAGGGTGGGAGCACAGAATTCAAAGGCTCTCTTGCATGTGCATTGTGAGATTTTGCATATCTGAAGCAGTGAGAGAAGAAGATTGAGCATGCCCTTTCTACCCAGTCTGTTGGTGACAGGATGTCTAATGAGCGCTTGGAGATATTCGGAGGAGGAGTTCGTGAGTGCTTTATGGGTGATAGCGAGGACCTTGAATTTGATTCTGGATGCTATAGGGAGCCAGTGGAGGGATTTCAGTATGGGAGTGATATGGGAGCGTCTGGAGATTAATTATGGTGTGTGCCGCTGTGTTTTGGGCAAGCTGTAGAGGGGTGATTGGTGGCTTTGAAGACCTTGAAGGATAGAATTGCAGTAGTCGAGAAAGGGTGTGATGGAGGCCTGGAAGACTGCTCGGAAGCTGTTCAGGTGAGAGGAGGGGACAATTTGCGGAGAGCTCGGAGTTTGAAGTAAATGTTCTTGGTGGTATTCGTCATGTGTGGTTGGAAATTGAGTTGGTTATCCAGGATGATTCCAAGGTACTTGACTTGAAATTTTACATGCATTTTGGTGTCCTCAATTTTGATGATGGGAGGTGGTTTGAAGTTAGGGTCCTTTGGTCTCGTGCAGGACCTCAGTCTTAGTAAAGCTGACTGAACGGTTATGAAGCTGTAGCCAGGAGACGATCTGTAGCATGACAAAGTGGTAAAACAGAACTCCACCAGAACGGCATTGGTTATAGTAGTGTCTGCCTCAAGTGATTATTTTCTGAATTGCATTGAGCAGGGAGAAGATCTTCAAGTACCAAGAAATGCAGTCAGAGATCAAGAAAATGTGGCAGGAAGATACTGAGATTTCCCATTGTGCTGAGTGCCACAAGCTTAAGAAGAATTTCCAAGCACAGCTTGATAAATTACTTATACATGTTACATCTTATGAACTTCAGAAGGAAGCTCTCTTTGGCACGATGAAAGTACTACGCTGAGCATGAGCAGGAAATTTGAGAGGCTGAGATCATACTCCACATGCCATAGCTTAGAAGTTAGGTTCATGACTGTCATAATATGCACAAAACTAACCCATCTACAGAAATTGCCCAGGAGAGTGTCCAAGAACCAAACATTGCATCCCCTGCCCTTCCAGCTGGCATCTGAAATGAAAAGCACTCAATCCGGTGCTTCTAACCATACCCTGGCCATTGGATGGTGGATACGCAAACACTACCTTATCTGCTCGTTAATCTTCCAAGGGAGAGGAAGGGCTTGGTTGAACAGTGGGGAAGATAAAATCAGCAGGTGCCTCTGCAATGAGTGCAAATGTAGCCTGATCCAAGGAACCAGTTCCAAGGTCAAAGTCACAGATATTAGGAGTACCAGGCCCATACAGCTGATCTGGAATTGCATGCTCTCAGTTGGCTGAGGCTTAAGTCAACTCTTCCTTGTGAGAAAGTTCGGCTCAGGAGAGCTTGGAACAGACTTCCAGGTACTCGACATTCTGGGGGAGAATCAGGCTGTTCTTAGGACAGGCAATCACTGACCCCAGCCTTTCTATCCAGAGTTCATCAGGCCTGCATAGTCTTTGGCCTTCACCAAAGAGACTGTTGGATCAGCTCAACATCCAGGTTTGGGCAAACCAGGCTCAACGCATGTATAAAAGCACTACTGCCACCAGTACTACCTTGGAAAATATACCAGGAGCTGCATATGAGACAAAAGCAAAGCCCAGAACTGAACCAAGAATACAGGAGCAGAGAAACAACTAATGCTGTTCACAGTGGGAAAATGATAAGGTCTAAGAGGTAAAGATGAAGGACCTCATTCAAAAATAAGAGACTGTCCAAGAACAGCCTGCTCTAGTTCCAGGACATGCTGGAAAGAACCTACTACTATTATTACTAATAATAATCATTTATATAGTGCTACAAGGCATATACAGCACTGTACAGAGGCATGTGAGAGACAGTCCCTGATTGTAAGTCAACACAACTGGGGACTAGGGTATATCTAGGGGAATGGTAAGGAAACACATTGGAGGTGGCAAGAAGATTTGGGGGATTACGATCCAAAAGCAGTCTCAAGAAATGAGTTTTTAGCCTGGATTTGAACAGGGCCACAGATGGAACCTGATATACCGACTCGGGTAGTTTTTTCTTGGCATAAGGAGCAGCAAGATAGATCGGAGTTGGCACTGGAAGAGAAGGGCACAGAAAAAGTGATCTGCCAGAAGAGCAGAGTTCTCGAGGGGTAGTTATATATCAGAGATAATGTCCTTGGTGCTCAAGCAGAGGGCATGGGGAAATCATCACCTCCTGCGTTGGATGTTTAAAGAGGTTTCTGAAGCGTTGTCCATATGAGCAGAGAGGTGCAGGGGATACCTTATCCTGGGCCCGGCACTCTTCAATGTATTTGTGAGTGATATTGCTGAAAGACTGAATGGAAAGGTCTGTCTTTTTGCAGATGACACGAAAATTTGCAACAGAGTGGACTCCCCTGAGGGAGCCCTTAACATGAGAAAAGATCTATAAAAGCTGGAAGAATGGTCAAATGCTTGGCAATTAAGATTTAATGCAAAGAAGTGCAGAGTCATGCACTTAGGTAGCAGAAACCCAAGAGAAATGTACACGATAGGGGGCGAGAGGTTGGTGTGCACGGATCAGGAGAAAGACCTTGGTGTGATTATTTCTGTAGATCTCAAGGTGGCAAAACAGTGCGACAAGGCGGTGGCAAAAGCCAGGAGGATATTGGGCTGCATACGAAGAGGAATTACCAGCAGAAAGAAAGAGGTTCTAATACCACTGTATAAGTCACTGGTGAGGCCTCACTTGGAATACTGTGTTCAGTTTTGGAGACCATATCTTGCAAAGGATGTAAAAAGAATGGAATCTGTTCAGAGGAAGGTGACCAAAATGATTTGGAGCCTGTGTCAGAAGCCTTATGAGAAGAGACTTGAAGACCTAAATATGTACACTTTGGAGGAGAGGAGGGATAGGGGAGATATGATTCAGACCTTTAAATACTTAAAGAGAAATAATGAACAAACAAATCTCTTCCAAAGATGGGGAAGCTGTAAAACGAGAGGGCATAACGTGAAGCTGCAAGGTGGAAAATTGAAAGGCAATATCAGCAAATACTTTTTCACTGAGAGGGTGGTGGATGCTTGGAATGCCCTCCCGATGGAGGTGGTGGGGGCAAATACGATGACAGAATTCAAAATGGCATGAGACAGACACAATGGATCCATTTATAGCAACAGAATAAAATCAAAATAAACTGAACCATCTAACCTCTGAACAAAAAGGGGTGTCCTGCATGGAGCGATGGGTTCATCCCTAAACAAAGACATGGGGAGGAGTGGCCTGCACAGAGTGGCACCTACTCCTGCCATCTTACTGGGCAGACTAGATGGACCATACTGGTCTTCATCTGCCGCCATTTACTATGTTACTATGTTAGTGAGACTTTTAGAAGCACTGGCATAAATTACATATTGCACATCAGAATTCTCAGGCTGGTCTGAAAAGAAACTGTAGAGATAGAAGGCAATCAGTTTGAAGGAGATAAGACATCTCTGCCCTTGAATAAGTGCCCCAAAGACTATGAGTCTAACATGGTATGGGTCTGCCCAGAGAGAATAGCCTGAGTTACATTCCAACTAGCTGCACCTTGGGAGGGACTGCTAGACTCATTGTGAGAGACTACGAGCTCCCAAAGGAGCCATAAAGGAGACTAAAGCATACCAAAAGCTCTGACAGGACTGCTCCTACTGCAGCAGAGGTCCTATGACTATTGTGAGTCCTTCAGAGCATTTCCAGGCTCTAGGCACAGCTTCAGAAAGCTCCTTGGCCCTTTCAGGAGTGACTGTGGGCGAGCCTCTCCCAGAGAGAACGCAATCCTTAAGAGAAACTTCACCACCACAGATCAGAGCTAGCAACTGTCGACTAAAAGTAGTGCTAGCCCAGCCAACTGGCCAATACCACTGCAGGCATTGAGCTGGGAGAGACTCTGAACCAGCCTTAACCAGCAGCAGCCACTTGAGCGTTCTACTGCAAGCCTCAGAATATCCAGGTGACAGGGATAAAGCGTAGTTATTCACCTGTAACATATGGATGACGTCGGCGCCGACAGAGCCCGCTTAGAAGCATCTCCCCAGCTTTCAAAGAAAGCCTTTGGGAGATGCACCACACATGCGTTGTCCCCTTCCCACCCAAGAATGCCATCTTGAAGGACTAGAAAAGGGGACTGCTACTTCTGGAGAGAGATCTGCAATTGTAAGTATATACTTCCAGGAATTTTTTCTGAAGGGACTTCTTTGGATTAAAGCTGATTAATCTGTGAACCCAGTGTATTTGTTAAATCAGTCAAGGCCCAGTAGCAGCAGTTTAAATTTAAATTTAAAACACAGAAGAGAGCTTTCTGGTTAGATTGCATACCCAGCAGAGAGCTTGTAGTTTAAATTTCATAATAAGTCAGAGCCTAGTATCAGTAAAGTACTTTTAGTTTAAATTTAAAACACAGAAGAGAGCTTTGTGGTTAAATTTAGAACCCAGCAGAGAGCTTCTAGATTAAATTTCATAATAAGTCAGAGCCTAGTAGCAGCAAAGAGCTTTAATTTAAATCAAATCAGAATATAACTTAGCATAAAAGGCAAAACAGGGTCAGTATTCTTTGAGCAACAAATAAAGTCTTCTAGAGACCTTTACAAAGAGACCTTCTACCTAGGGGGCAAGAGACCTGTGAAACTTTTTCAATAGGTGTTAACGCCAGGTGGCAGGTCAAAAGGCCATTTTGAAAGACTCCTATCCAAGCAAGGACTGTTAATCACCCAGGAAGTTGGTCACAGCTTACCTCAGAAGTACAGGACAGGGGAAGGCGATGGCAGTGGGGGTGTACTATCGACCGCCTGGCCAGAATGAACAAATGGATGATGAAATGCTCAAAGAAATCAAGGAAGCTAACAAAGGTTACAGCACAGTAATAATAATGGGTGATTTCAATTACCCTGGTATCGACTGGGTCAGTGTCACGGCAGGATATGCTAGGGAGATAAAGTTCCTAGATGAAATAAATGACTGCTTCTTGGAGCAGCTGGTTCATGAACCGACCAGAGGGGAAACCATATTGGACCTAGTCCTTAGTGGAACATCAGATCTGGTGCAAGAGATAAGGGTGTTGGGGCCACTTGGCAATAGTGATCATAGCCTGATCGCATTTGATTTAATTAGTGGAGGAGGGATAGTAAGGAAATCCACAGTAGTACCTTTTAAATTTTGAAAGGGAGACTATGATAAAATGAGGAAAATAGTTAAGAAAAAACTAAAAGGAGCAGTTGCAAAGGTTAAAGACTTACATCAAGCTTGGGTGTTGTTGAAAATTACTATCTTAGAAGTCCAGACCAGCTGTATTCCACGCTTTAAGAAAAGTGGAAGGAAGTCCAAAAAACTTCCAGCATGGTTTAAAGGTGAGGTCAGAGAGGCTGTTGCCAAAAAAGCATCTTTCAGGAAATGGAAAAAAGAGCCAAACGACGAAACCTGGAAACAGCACAAGCACTGGCAAGTTAAATGGAAGGCATTGATAAGGAAGGCAAAGGGAGAATTTGAGAAGAAGCTTGCTGCGGAAGCAAAAATGCGTAATAAAGACTTGTTCACGTACATTCGTAGGAAAAAACCTGTGAGAGAGTCAGTTGGTCCATTAGATGATAGAGGGGTTAAAGGGGCACTAAGAGGTGACAAGGCGATAGCGGAGAGACTGAATGAATTCTTTGCCACGGTCTTTACTGAGGAAGATGTAGGGATGTTACCCATGACTTAAGTGGTATTTAAAGGTGTGGAAAAATTGAAGAAATATTGATACATCGGGAAGATGTATTACAACTATTAGATAAACTGAAGAGTAGCAAATCACCTGGGCTGGATGATATACATCCAAGGGTGTTGAAAGAACTCAAATATGAGATTGCAGACCTGCTATTAGTAATCTGGAAACTATCATTAAAATCATTTGTAATACCTGAAGATTGGAGGATGGCAAACATAACGCCAATTTTTAAAAAGGGTTCCAGGGGTAATCCGGGAAACTACAGACCGGTGAACCTGACGTCAGTACTGGGAAAAAGGGTAGAAACCATCATAAAGAACAAAATTCAGGAAGGCACTCAAATACCACCTTTTCCTCCAATACTACCAAAACAGCAATGGCACCTAGGCATTCCCTCTGAAGAAATGACCCACTTGGAAACGACCCTTACTTTCAGTATGATATTGTTATTCAATTCTAGCCGTGTAAATATCTCATGTATATAGTTTACCCCTGTTATCCAAGTTTGTACCCCTGTTCGATGTAAAACCAAACAGCTTGTTGTTATGGTCGTTGTGTTATAATGTGAACCGCGCTGATGCCGAATAGTGCGGTATATAAGAAATTGTAATAAATAAAATAATAAATAAATAAATTGCTGAACATGTAGATAGTCATGGCTTAATGGGACATAACAAATCGAGTTGGTCTTGTATCAGAGCGATCATGAAACTAGAAAATTAAATATAACCATGAAAATTCACAACACTGCGAGCTAAGTAGACATTTCAAAGCATTTTAGCTGTTTCCAATAATTCAAACATTTTTTTGTTTCGATGGAATGTCTACAGTATTTTTTATTAGTGTGAGCTAAGAAATACATTTTTAGAAGCATTTTTTGACACTCTGTAGCTGGACACACAAAGAAGAGTTAAGAGAATGGAAGCACTAAAGGGTCGTTGATGCGAACAGGCATGCTATTAAGGGTAGCAACAAACCTTAAAAATTCATGCCATTGTAAGTCTGAGACCCGCTAGTTAGAAACTTCCTTATTGGTTCCAGCACCATAGAATAAACTGCATATAAAATCAAAAGATAGAGCGTGGGGTTATATTTAATTTTCTAGTTTCATGGCTTAATGGGAGACAGCAAACATGGCTTTAGACAAGGAAGATCTTGTCTTACTAATCTGTTATGTTTTTTTTGAAGGTGTGAATAAACAGGTAGACAAAGGTGAGTCGGTTGATATAGTGTATTTGGACTTTCAGAAAGCCTTTGGCAAGGTCCCTCATCAAAGACTTTTAGCAAAACTAAAGAGTCATGGGATAGGAGGCGCAGTGTACCATTGTGGATCAGGAACTGGATAAAAGATAGAAAGCAGAGGGTAGGGCTAAATGGCCAGTTTTCCCAATGGAGAAAGGTGAATAGTGGTGTACCCCAGGGATCTGTGCTGGGTCTGCTGATTTTTGACATATTCCCTTTTCCAGGTGATTTATGAATAACGAGTGAGGTTATCAAATTTGCAGATGACACCAAACTATTTAAAGTTGTTAGAACCCAAGAGGATTGTGGAAAATTACAAGAGGATCTTGATAAATTGGAAGACTGGGCATCAAAATGGCAGATGAAATTGAATGTGGACAAATGCAAAGTTATGTACCTAGGGAAGAACAACCCAAACTATGGTTACACGATGCAAGGTTCCACATTAGGAACCACCACCCAGGAAAAAGGGGACAGGCAATGAAGCTACAGGGTAAACTATTTAAGACTAATAAAAGAAAATATTTCTTCACTCAACGTGTAATCAAACTCTGGAATTTGTTACTGTAGGATGTAGTAAATTCTGTTAGTGTAGCTGGGTTTAAAAAAAGGTTTGGACAAGTTCCTGGAGGAAAAGTCCATAAACCATTATTAAGAAGGGATCCAGGCTATCAATGCTTGACCCAATACAAGCATTGTGGAACCTGTGTCTTTTGGGGAAACTGTTAGGTACGTATGACCTAGATTGGCCACTGTTGGAAACAGGATACTGGGCTTGATGGACCTTGGTCTGACCCAGTATGGCATGTTCTTATGTTCTTATCTTGCCTCAGTCTAGTGACATAGCTAAGACGGCAAAAATTAAAATACGGTAAAGAAGCAACTCCAAGGGTAGGAGGGTGGGTTGTGAGGACTGATTCCTGCTGTCCCCAGAGAACACCTGTTATAGGTGAGTAACTACACTTTCTTCAGGAACAAGCAGGAAATCAGTCCTCATATATTGGACCCCCAACTACAGGCTACTGAGAACCTGTAAAAATGCCACTGAAAATGACCCGAAAAGGGTGAGCTATGATCAGCAGCAATTGAGTTGCAACTGAGACTCTCGCAAGGCCAAAGTGTCCGGTGGGGAACCAGCACTCCGGTAGCCTGAACTCAAAAGGGTCAGAGGGCAGGAGTTGCCTACATCCCAAAGAGATTATGGATTAAAGTGCTGTCCCGTCCAGACCCTCTTCAGGCAGTAGTGAGCTGTGAAGGTATGGACCGAAGACCAAGTAGCGGCCTGACAGATTGCCGTCACAGGTACGGAACGCTGATTTGCCATGGATGAGCCATGGCCCTGACGTGGTGTGCTGTGACCTGGTGGTCAAGTGAAATCCCCGCCTGGTCATAGGCAAAGGCAATGCAGTCCACCACCCAAGTGGACAGAGTTCGCTTGGTCACTGGAAGCAGTCACAGGAAACAAAAAGCTGAGGCATTTTGCGGTGGGCCTGAGTCTGTTACAGGTAGAAGGACAGGGCCCTTTTACAATCCAGAGTTTGGAGAATGGCCTCCGCCCTGTCAGTGTGAGGCCTCGGGAAGAAGGTGGGTAGCAGCACTTCTTAATTGAGGTGCAAGGAGGACACCACCTTTGGCAGAAACCTGGGGTGTATGCGGAGCACCACCCTGTTCTTGTAGAACCTCATGAATGGAGACTCTCCCATCAGAGCCTGGAGCTCACTGACCCTGCGAGCTGACATGAGTGCCACGAGGAGGACAACCTTCCAGGAGAGGTACCACAAGTGGCAGGTAGCCAGGGGCTCAAAAGGCAGCTTAGTGAGCTGTGAGAGCACCACATTGAGATCCCACTCAGCTGCTGGTGGGCGGCAGGGGTTTGGACAACAGGAGGCCCCACAGGAAACGAGAAACAAGGGGCTGAGCTAAGAGGGGGTCTCCTTCAATGGAGTGGTGGTGTGCCGCGATAGCGCTCAGGTGCTCTCTGACTGAGTTCAACTTCAGTCCCACCTGGGACAGATGGAGTAGGTACTAGAGTACCAGCTGCACCGAGCAGGAGAATGGGTTTGCCCACCTCTTGGCACACCACTTAAAGGTGTATGCCCTTCTTGTGGAGGCCTTTCGGGAGGCTAGAAGGGCCACCTCCACATCTCCTGGAAGGTCGAAGGGAGCAAAAGCTACCCTTTCAAGCAGCCAGGCCATGAGCAACAGAGGCCTTAGGTTGGAGTGCAGGACAGAGCCGCCCTCCTGTGACAGAAGTCCTGGAGCACGGCCCAGGGGAATTGGAAATGCCGCCGACAGGCAGAGAAGTAGCAGAACCAAGGCTGCCTGGGCCACCTGGGGGCTACCGGTATCGGTGATGCTCTGCACCTTGAAGAGGGTCTTGGTGACAAGCGGTGTTGGCAGGAAGGCATAGAGAAGTCCTTCTGTCCGTAGGATGGGGAACGCATCTGCCACCACCCAGGATGGGTGTGGCTGGTGAGCAGAAACAGGGCAACTGCGTGTTGTCTGGACTGGCGAACAAGTCCACTAGGGGGATGCCCCAGAGCCGGAAATGCCGAGAGGCCACTCTGGGGTCCAGGCATCACTCGTGCAGCTGGAGGACTGCTCAGCTTATCCACCAGGGCATTTTCTTGGCCCAGAAGGTAGACCGCCCACAAGAGCATCCCATTGCATGTCACATATGAGCAGAGGGCTACCGCCTTCTGGCAGAGGGAGTACGACCCCGTGCCCCCCTGCTTGTTCATGTAGAACATTGTGACTTGGTGGTTCATTTGGACCAGCACCAACTGGAGTTTTAACCAATGGCAGAAGGCTCGGAAGGCCAGAAATATCGCCGGGAGCTCCAGAAGGTTGATCTGAGACTGGCGGTTGTTCTGGGACCAACTGCCTTGAGTGCGGAGCTCCCCGTAATGAGCTCCCCATCTCATCAGGGCGGTGTCTGTGATGAGGAACCTCTGGGGGGGTGGGTGCCTGGAAGGGCATCCTGGCCTGAATGTAGCAGGGGAGCTGCCACCAATCGAGGGAGTCCGCCAGCTGGCGGATCACTCTCACCCTGTCCCGAAGCCTGCCTGTGGCTTGTGCCCACTGGGAGCAGAGGCACCACTGAGCCACTGTCATGTGCAGGTGGGTGTATGGGGTCACGTGGACCGAGGAGGCCATGTGGTCGAGCAGGCGGAGGAGAATGTGAGCAGGCATTGACCGGCGGTGCTGCACCTCTGTGGGTAGCACCCTGAGGCATTCTGTCCTATCCAGCAGAAGGAAGGCCTTGACCTGGAGGGTATCTAGCTGATCCCGATGAACTCCAAGCACTGAGCTGGAAAGAGGTGGGACTTGGGGTAGTTGATGACAAAGCTCAGGTGCTACAGAACGTGGATGGTATGCTCTGTGGAGCAGTGTACCTCTGCATCTGTGCTTTGCCTTATGAGCCAGTCATCCAGGTGGAGAAAGACAAAGGCCCCTTGGAGAAGAAGGTGGGCTGCAACCACCAGTAGGCACTTGATGAAGACCCTTAGCGATGAAGCCAGCCCGAAGGGTAGTAGCCTGTTTTGGTAATGACCTTCTCCCACTATGAACTGGCGGTATTTTCGGTGGCTGGGATGGATCAAGATGTGTGTATAAGCATCCTTCAGGTCTAAAGAGCATAGCCAGTCTCCCTGCTGGAGATATGACAGCAGAGATCTAATGGAGAGCATCTTGAATTTCTCCCTCAACAGGAATCTTCAGGTCCTGCAGGTCCAGGATGGGCCCGAGACCCTCTATTCGCTTGGGAACAAGGAAATACCTAGAGTAGAAGCCGGTGCCCCAGAGATGTTTGGGCAGTGGCTCTACCGTCTTGTCCTTGAGAACATAAGAACATAAGATATGCCATACTGGGTCAGACCAAGGTCCATCAAGCCCAGTATCCTGTTTCCCACAGTGGCCAATCTAGGTCATACATACCTAGCAGTTTCCCCAAAAGCACAGGTTCCACAATGCTTGTACTGGCTCAAGCATTGATATCCTGGGTCCCTTCTTAATAATGGTTTATGGACCTTTCCTCCAGGAACTTGTCCAAACCTTTTTTAAACCCAGCTACACTAACAGCCTTTACTCACCATAGAACGATATAGAGGCATTATAATATCTTTTGTTTTATTTTCCATTCCTTTCCTTATGATATCTAGCATTCTATTTGCTCTCTTGGCCGCTGCTGTGCACTGGGCCGAGGATTTTAACATGTTATCCACAATGACGCCTAAATCTTTTTCCTGGGTGGTGGTTCCTAACGTGGAACCTTGCATCGTGTAACCATAGTTTGGGTTGTTCTTCCCTAGGTGCATAACTTTGCACTTGTCCACATTCAATTTCATCTGCCATTTTGATGCTCAGTCTTCCAATTTATCAAGATCCTCTTGCAATTTTCCACAATCCTCTTGGGTTTTAACAACTTTAAATACATGAGCTACTATCAACACATGTACATACTGTAGATAAATTGAAACTGATGTATATAGTTCCCCCAGTTGTAAACCAAGTTTAACTTCCTGTTTATTGTAAGTGCCTAATAGCCAACCTATTTGTCACAGAACCTTTGTATGTAAACCGCGCTGATTTTTAAGAGTGCGGTATATAAGAACAATAAAATAAATAAATAAATAAATCGTTTTGACTCATCTGCAAATTTGATAACCTCACTCGTTATTCCCTTTTCCAGGTCATTTATGAATATGTCAAAAAGCAGCGGACTCAGCATAGATCCCTGGGGTACACCACTATTCACCTTTCTCCATTGGGAAAATTGGCCATTTTTGAGGCCTATGAGCTCAGAGAGAAGCAGGGTCTGGTGAAGGAGAGGCCTGATTGGCTTTCCTAGGAAGAATGAGGGTGGCGTCTGTTGCAGGTGGAGGAGGTAACCCTCCTTGACAACTTGCTGTACCCAGGAATCGATGGTGATGGAGGACCACCTGAGGGCAAACAGAGCCAGACGCCCTCCTGTGGGCTGCTGAGGGCCTCTTGGGGGAAAGGAGGCCATGCCCAAGGAGTCAAAAACTCCCTCCAGGCTGGGCTGGGGCTGGTGCCTGGGTCTTATGGGTTTTCTGCTTGCAAGGGCCATGCTGTTGACCTTGCTGTGACACAGAGAAGGCTTGGTACTGCGGGGCATTGTCAAAACCCCTCTTTTTCCTTGGGAAGAAGGGCTTCTTCCCCAGGGCTTTCTTACAGGGATGAACCAAGATCTTTTTAGAGAATCTGGTCCTGGTCAGGAACTCTGTCTCTATCTCTGCAGCTTTTTCTGCCATGGGTTTCCCAAAGAGATTTTCTCCATTGCAAAGGACATTGTTGAATTTGTCCTGGACCCATTGCTCGAGGTCAGACAACTGCAGCCATGCCTGGTGTCGGGCCGCGATGCCCATGGCAGCGACTGGCTGAGAACTCTGAGCCGTCATATGCTGCTTGAGACAGGAACTTGGAGCACTCCTTGACTGCCGAGGCCAGTGACTTGAACCACTGGAGAGGTTCCCCATCAAGTCCTGCAGAGGAACCGGTGAGTTCCCTTGCCAGGTCCTTGAGGTAACTGGTAAGAATGGACTTGGCACATCAGTACTGAGCCCTGAAAGGCTTTTCTTCTGAGGGCATCCAGGGTCCGGGCCTCCCTGCTGGGGGGGCACCAAGGAATGAGTCTTTTGGCATTTGAATTGGTGCCTGGCTGACTCAATGACCATAGAGTTGTGAGGGAGATGGGTTTTCTGGAACCCCAGGCTTCGGCAGAATCGCTACGTGGGCACTGACATCGGCATCTCCCACATATGGAGGAGGAGGAGGCGCTCGAGGATCGGAGGGATGGGCATTGTAAGGGCCTCCTTCGGAGGGGCCTCGTACTGGAGGATCTCAAGTTCCTCCATGTGGGGGTCCTCCTCTACCTCAGTCTCGAATGCGAGCGCAATTGCCATGTCCCACACAAAGTCGAGGAAGGCAGCATCCTCGGGCAGGGAACAGTGCTGGGACACCGGTGTAGACAGGTCCGAGGGCATGTCTCAGTGTCACTGGGTGTCTGGGGACTCCTCGTTGTTGGTCTTCCAGCCTGACTCGAAGTCAGAAGAAGAGTCTGAGGCCCCACAGTTTCCACGGTCAAGGCCCGAGCCCAGAGGCTTACAGCCTCCAGAGGGCCTGCAGTCTGACCTACAGACTGACCTATGTACACTGACCAGAGAGGACCATTGTCCCGAGGACCGGGACCACATCCAATGCTGATGGTTCTCTTGAGATCTGTGGCGCTCGAGGCTCAGTTCAATGTCCAGAGATGTCCTCTATGTCAAGGGTCTAGTCGCCGGGGCGGATGAACTAGAGGACCCGGACATCAGTGCCCACTGCTGGACCAGAAGGGCAGAGATACTGTGTTCCAGGGCTGCCGTCTTGGTCTCCATGCCAGTTGGCTCCACAGTCTTCATGGGCACCAATGGCCTCGGACCCGGCGTTTGTTCCGTTGAGGAGGAGTCCATGAGCAGGATGGCCTTGGGGGGCCAAGGCCGGTTGCCAGATGCCAGTGATTTCTTCCGGAGCAGCTTGTGAAGCCACTCCTGCTCTCACTCTGACCCCTCGGACTCATGCCGTGGACTGCAGGGCCTGATATGGGATTTACCCACTTTTCCAGACCCGTCCTCCAAGGCAGTCTTCAAGGATTTCAAACTCTTCTTGTGTTCCATCTCCAGGGATTTCTTCTCAGAGGACTCGCGGCTGCGGGATTCCAAGGCAGCCCGGGCATCGCGGGGCACTGAGGTACCAGAGGAGGCCCTGGAGCGTGGTGTCGCCAGGAACTCCAGTGCAGAGTTGGATCTGTGGAAGAACTTTGCCTGCTGCAGTTGATGACCGTGAAGGCCATCAAGAGCCATGGCCTTGCAAAGGTTGCAGTTTGAGTTGTCATGGTCCAGTCCAAGGCAACGGAGGCAGTAGTCGTGGGCCAGTGAGGGACATCAACTTACCACTCCTATCACATTTCTTGAAGCGGCTGGAGGCCAAAGGGAAAAAAGGGGCCCTGCAACCCAGATGAGGGTCTGAGGCCTGTGGCCAAAAAAGGGCGCGAAGTGCCAGTTGAGGAACAACTTGAGAAAAACTAGGAAATGAACACGAGGAGCAACGCTGGGGCAAGCTGGCTTGAGGCAGGAGAAGAACTGGTATGCGTACCAGATAAAATAAGACAAAACAACACTTTTTCTGGGGAAATGGGACAGACGTCCGGTGGGCTCCGCAGAAAAAGGAGACTGAAGCAAAATGGCACCCTTGGGTGGGAAGGTGACCACGCCTGCGTGGTGCATCTCCCAAAAGCTTCCTTTGATAGCTGGGGAGATGCTTCTGCGTGGGCTCTGTCGGTGCCGATGTCACCCATATGTGAGGACTGACTTCCTGCTTGTTCCCGGAGAAATGACCATTCTCCGGGAACATGCAGGAAGTCTGTTCTCACATATGAGTGACGTCTGTGCCAACTGAGCCTTCACAGCAACCTCTCCCCAACTTTGAAAAAAGCCTTTGGGAGATGTACCACACATGCATTGTCCACTTCCTGCCTAAGGGTGCCAAGTTTCCCATTGTTAATTCCTGGTTATTTGCCCTGTTATATGTAAACTCATGACAGCTCGTTGCCTATGTGAGTATTTTCATTCACTGTAAACCGCACTGATAAATAGCGCGGTATAAAAGAACTGTAAATAAATAAATATTGCCTCAGTCTCCTTTTTTCTGCAGAGCCCATCGGACGTGTGTCTGTCTTCCCCAGAAAAATGTTTTTTTTCCTGTCTTTTTGTTTTCTTTCTCCGGTTGTGTACCGGTTCCTTTCCATCTCCCAATTCTGCTTGCCTCCAATGTCACATTTTCTCAGGTTCCTTTTTTCTTTTCCCCATTCAGGGGCCTTTTTCTTTGGTGCACGGGTTATTGCGTCCTTTCTGGCCGGGCCAAGGGAGTTTGACCTCACAGGGACCATCTTTCCTGCCATGGCCTCTGTCAGCGGCAAGCCATGCAACTGTTTCATTCACAATGTCGTCATGGACATGCATGACTGTTGCCTTCGGAGCCTCGGGCCAGATCATAGTGTGTGGTCTCTACCAGCAGATGACCCCCCAGGCCCTCTGAGCCCAGAGGAAGCAGCACAAGTCAATTTTTCATAAGACCGACTCAGCCCTGGAGTTGTCTGTGGGACCAGCCACCATGGAGGCTTCCTCTTTGCATGGTGACTGCATCACTTCAGAGCCTCGAGGATATGAAGCACCGAGCCGGGGCTCCCTCAAGGAGGAGTGCTTCTCGAAGAGTCTGATGTAGTCGGTGGCATCCTCAGGTGACGAGACTGGGACCATGGGGAAGTCGCATGCCACTCAACCTTGGAGCCCTCGACGCGAGGCCAAGGATGATGACAGGAAGCGGCCCTTGAAGCTGTCCCAATGGGAGAGAATGCCATCAGCGTCTGGGGAGTGGCCTTGGCTCTCCTAGACTATCCTTTTCAAGGACACCTCCTCAATGGCGCCGGCATCGGGCCCGAGGTCCTTGGTGCCCACACCAGTGGCTGAAGAGCCATCGGGCATCGAGGCCGGAATGGCAGCCTTAGAATGCAATCTGTCTGCATTCATGGCCCAACAGTGGGCTCTGATGCCCAGTTCCTCCAGGTCATCTATCCTGACCACCGGTCCCTCCACAGCAAGGGCTTCCCTTGGAGGTGGAGCCCGTCTTCAAGTGCAACTGGTCTTGAGACGCTCCTTGGGCCCAGTTCCAGTTGGGACCAAGGACTTCCCCACACAGCACATCTGACTCTGAGAACTGGGGCATTGGGACCCCCTGGGCCATTGGGGACTGGGGTCCAGCCCGAGACCCGAGGAAACTTTGAAGTCTCCTCAGACTCTGGTTCAGAATGGGAGACAGGACGATGAGTCACTGGACATCTGGATCCACAGAGACATGCCTTTGGACCCTTCCACTCCAGAGACTCACAAAGGTCCCCATCCGAGGACCTGGCTTTCCTAGACTTTGTGAGGGACATGACAAAGGCTCTTGCCCTTAAGCACAGTGTCCAAGGAGGAATCTAGGGTGGAGGACTTTAGGTGGAACCTTGTACTGGAGGATCCCAAAGAGGCCCTCACGGTGCCTGGTCCCTGGTCCTGGAGCAGCTGCTCTTCCATATGTAGGAGACCCCAGCCTCAGTTCCCATCATGAGCAGGTGGCTGGACTCAATGTACTGGGTCCACCGGAGTCCTGGGTTCCAGAAAGCTCAACTACCCCACAATTCCATGGTGGTGGAGTCAGCCATGTGGAGGCTCAAGAGCCAGAAGAAGCACTCATCGGTGTCCCCCGGGTAGGAAGGCTCATGTCATGGACGCCCTGGGCAGGAAATGCTTCCAGGGTTCAATGCTCATCAGCTGGATCCATGCATATCAACTGTACATGGGCATGTACCTGAACAACATGGCACAGGAACTCGCCGAGTTTGCAGCTGGTCTCTTCAAGTAAACCTCTTCAGCCCCACCTGCTCATAGTCGAGGGAAATACAATCCACCACCAGGTGGGCAGCATACTCTTGGTCACCGCCTCCCCCAGCCTACTGGGGTCGTAGGAGATGAAAAGCTGAGAAGCTTTGCGGTGGCCCTGAGTGCTTTGAATATAGAAGGACAAAGCTCTCTTACAGTCCAAGGTGTGCAGGTCCACCTGACTGGAGTGAGGTCTTGGAAAGAAGGTAGGGAGCATTACTTCCTGGTTGAGATGGAAGGGTGATACTACCTTCGGAAGGAATTTGGGGTGTGTGCGAAGCATCTCCCTGTTCTTGTAGAACCTGGTATAAGGCGCCTCTGCCACTAGGGCCTGAAGCTCGCTAATTCTTCGAGTGGAGGTGAGTGCAACCAGGAAAACCACCTTCCAAGAGAGGGTAGCGAAGATGGCAGATAGCTAGAGGCTCGAAGGGTGGGTGAGTGAGCTGCCCCAGCACTACGTTGAGGTCCCATTCGGTTGCTGGAGGGTGAACCGGGGGCTTTGATAGGAGCAGGCCCCGAAGAAAATGGGTCACCGAAGGTTGGACCAAGAGGGGCTTGCCATCCACCAAGTGGTGGTGTGCCACCAGGGCACTAAGGTGCACCCGGACAGAGTTAGACTTGAGCCTGGATTGTGAGAGGTGGAGAAGGTACTGTAACACCAGTCCCACCGGGCAGAAGAACAGGTCAGCCCGTGCTCGGTGCACCAAGCCGAAAACCTGTACCATTTGAGGGCATAAGCCTTCCTAGTGGAGGCCTTGTGGGAGGCCAGCATAATCTCTTCTATCTGAACCGAAAGGTTGAAAGGGGCCAGAGTTACCCTCTCAGCAGCCACGTTGTCAGCAACAGGGATCCCAGGTTGGGGTGCAGAAGAGAGCCCCCCCTCCTGAGACAGGAGTCCCGGAGAGGTCCCAAATGGGATTGGGGTCTCCACCGACAATCAGAGGAGCAATGGGAACTACGGTTGCCTGGGCTATTAGGATGTGTGAGATCCTGTCGCGGAGGATCCTGAACAAGGTCTTGGTGATCAGTGGCGTGGGAGGGAAAGCATACATGAGGCCTTCGACCACGAGACAAGGAATGCGTCCGCTGCCACTCTGGAGGGATGGGCCTGGCGAGAACAGAAGCGGGGCAACTGGAAGTTGTCCAGGCTGGCAAGCAGGTCCATCATGGGTTCCCCCCAGATTTTGAAAAAGCCGATTGGCTACCCTGGGGTCCAGCTGCCACTCATGCGGCTGGAGAACTCTGCTCAGCCTATCGGCCAGAAGGTTGTCCTGGCCTGGCAGGTACACTGCCCACAGGAGGATACCCTGTTGGATTGCATATGAGCAGAGGACCACTGCCTCCCGACAGAGGGCACGAGACCCCATGCCCCCCCTGTTTTTCACATATAACATCACCATCTGGTTGTCTGCCTGGACCAGCATCGGCTGGTGATGCAGGTAGTGGCAGAAGACTTGCAGGGCTAAGTATATGGCCCGCAGCTCCAGGAGGTTGATCTGCTGGGTGCTCTCATCTGGTGACAAGTTGCCCTGGGTGCGGAGCTCCCCGCAGTGGGCTCCCCAGCCAAGCAGGGAGGCATCCGGGGTGAGGACCCTCGAGGGACTCTGGGCCTGAAAAGGCATGCCTGCCTCGAGATGTTGGAGAGATTGCCACCAGACCAGGGAGTCTGCCAGTTGGCAGGTTACAGAGACTTTGTCCCGGAAGCGACCTGTGGCCTGAGACCACTGGTACCAGAGAAACCACTGCGCTGGCCTCATGTAAAGGTGAGTATCTGGGGTGACGTGGACCATGGAGGCCATGTTCCCGAGGAGGTACAGAAGAAGCTAGGCAGGCACCGAGGGACAGAACTGTACGTCCCATGCCAGAGTCCTGAGACGGTCAGCTCGGTCCCTGGCAAGAAGGTCTTAGACTGGAGAATGTCAAGCTTTGCCCCGATGAACTCCAGACCCTGTGTCAGGAGGAGGTGAGACTTGGGGTAGTTTATGACAAAACCCAAGTGCTGCAGAACCTGGATGGTGTGTGCAGTGGCCTGCTGCACCTCTGAGGCTGTGCTTCCCTTTATGAGCCAGTCGTCCAGGTAGGAGAAGACAAAGACCCCTGGAAACGTAGGAATGAGGCCATGACTGCCAGGCACTTTGTAAAGACTCTTGGGGCAGAGTCCAAGCCAAAAGGGAGTACCCTGTACTGAAAGTGTCTGCCCCCCACTATAAACTGCAGGAACTGCCTGTGGTTGGGGTGGATGAGGATGTGGGTGTAGGCATCCTTGAGGTCTAAGGAGCATAGCCAATCTCCCTGCTGGAGGTATGGCAGCAATGTTCCAAGGGAGAGCATTTTGAACTTATCCCTCACCAGGAATTTGTTGAGGTTGCACAGATCGAGAATGGGCCTTAGGTCCTCTGTTCTTTTTGGCACGAGGAAGTACCTGGAGTAGAACCCTTTGCCCTTGAGATGGTGAGGCACCGGTTCCACCACTTTGTCCTCTAGAAGACCTGCCAAACTCCTTCAGTAGAAGGTCCCGATGGAGTGGGTGATGGTCAACGACCTCTGGGCATAGTGGGCCAGACGTCTCCCTATGGGCTGCTGATCTCCTTGGAATAGATAGGTTATGCTCAAGAAGTTGAAAACTCCCCCCTAGCTAGGCTGGAGCCAGTGCCTAGGGTTTTGGAGCCTTCTGCTTATGAGGGCCATGCCTATGTCCCTTGACCTGCTGATCCTGATGGGGAGCTAGGGAGGCCTGAAAAGTTGGGTAGTTTCTGTAAGCAGCCCCTTTCCTCAGGTAGAAGGACTTTTTACCTGAGCCATTCCGTCGGGGAGGGGCAGCGGTCTTTTTTGAGATCCTGATCCTTCTCATGAACTCTGTCTCCAGCTCGTCAGCCTCGTTGGTCATGGGTTTGCCAAAGAGGTTCTCTCCTTGGCATGGGACATCGACCAATTTGTCCTGAACCCAGTGCTTGAGGTTGGACAACTGTAGCCAAACTTGGCACCATGCACCAATGCCTGCCACTGCTACTCAAGCCGCTGACTTGAAACTGTCATAGGCCACTCGAGACATGAATTTGGAGCACTCATGGACCACTGCAAGGGTTCCTCGGAGAGACCAGCTGAGAAACCGGCGAGTTCCTTCGCCAGGTATTTCAGGTACATGCCTATGTACAGCTGGTAGGCCTGGATGCGGCCAATGAGCATTAATCCCTGGTAGCACTTTCTGCCAAGGGTGTCCAGGATGTGGGCCTCCCTGTGGGGGGGGGGGCACCGAGGAGTGTGTCTTCTGGCTTTTCAGCCAACACATGGCCGACACCATCACCATGGAGTTATGTAGCAGCTGTGACTTTTGAAAGCCCGGGCTCCGTCTCCCACTCGGAGTAGAAGGGCTGATCCATGGGCCTCGGGGCTCCCGATGCTCTGTGACCAGTGCCTGGCATACTTGCTGGGGTGGATCGTGGTTCCGTCGAGTGGGACTCAGATCGCAATCTCTGCTGAGGATCGACTCAAGGCTGAAGGACCTCAAGGTTCAGCTCAGCCTCCAGGGATGTTTTGGATGTCGAGGGCCTAGTGGTCAGGACGGATGAACTGGTCATGCCAGACAACAGCGCCCGCTGCTGGTCCATGAAGGCAAACTGCATTCCAGGGCCACTATTCTGGACAGGCCAGAAGGCTCCACATTCTTCGGCACAGGCACTGAGGGACTCGGGCCCAACACCAGCTCCCCGAAGGGGAATCCTTGACAAGAATGGTGTCTGGGGACTGAGACCGGTCTGAGGTAGAGTCCTTTCGGGGGACCTTGGCAGGCCGCTCCTTATCCGAAGCCTCTGACAAGTGCCGCAGACTGTGGGACCGGGCCCGGGGGGCACCCAGCTGGTCGGAACCGTCCAAAGACGCTGCCTTCAAGGGTTTCTTCTTCTTCCTGGGTTCCCCTGAGGGAGACCCCCTTTCTGAGGACCCACGACAGGGCTCAGGTTCGGAGGGTTACGCCCTTGACGGCCTTGCTGGACATCCTTTTGTAGAGACTGCAGGCTGCCGGGTCATGAGCTGGCCCGAGGCAGCGAAGGCAGCAGTCATGTGTGTCTGTTAAGGACATAATTTTAGAGCACTAATCACACTTCTTAAAGCCACTGGTAGCCATGGGGGAAATAAGTACCCCTGCAAGGTCGAAGACTCTCCGGGCTACCAGTTGGAAAAAAGGCACAAAGATGCCAAAGAAAAAAAAAACAAAAACTACAAATATAGACCCGAACTCCATGCCGAGGCAACAAGGTTGGGTGGCGGGAAGATTACTGGTGCGATTCTGGAGGCGAGTATGAAACTCGGAGAGAAAAATCAACTTTTTCCGGGGACAAGTCAGACAGATGTCTGAAGGGCTCCGCGAAAAAAAGGAGACTGAGCAAGATAGCACCCTTGGGTGGTGGCATCTCCCAAAGGCTTTCTTTGAAAGATGGGGGGATGCTTCTCCGAGGGCTCCGTCGGCGCTGACATCACCCATATGTGAGAACCAACTTCCTGCTTGTTCCCGGAGAAAGCTACAGTGTAACCTATTTAAGACTAATAAGAGAAAATATTTTTTCACTCAATTAGTAATCAAACTCTGGAATTCCTTACTGGAGGATGTAGTAAAAGCTGTTAATATAGCTGGGTTTAAAAAGTTTTGGACAAGTTCCTGGAGGGAAGGTCCATAACCCATTATTAAAGGGAACCCAGGAAATCCACTTCTTGCCCCAATACAAGCATTGTGGAACCTGTGTCCTTTGGGGAAACTGCTAGGTACTTGTGACCTAGATTGGCCACTGTTGGAAACAGGCTTGATGGAGTTTGGTCTGACCCATTATGGCATATCTTATGTTCTTAGGCCTTCTCTATGCCTTCCCGCCCACACCACTGATTGCCAAGATCCTGTTCAAGGTCCAGCTAGCCAGATCCCAAGTGATTCTAGTAGCTCGTCAGTGGGCCTGGCCACCATGGTTTCTGCTGCTCCTCCACCTGTCCCAGGAGCCCCCAGTCCCTCTGGGATGTTACCTGGGTCTGCTCTCGCAGGAAGGTGGCTCCCTCCTGCACCCTAATCTGGGGTCCCTATTTTTGACAGCTTGGCTGCTGAAAAGGTAACTTTGGCCCACTTTGATTTCTCCAGAAAGGTGGAAGCGATTCTCTTGGCTTCCCGCAAACCTTCCACATACCGGGCCTATGCCTTCAAGTGGCGAAGGTTCTCTGTTTGGTGTGCTAAGAGGCGGATTAACCCCTTTTCCTGTTCGGTCCAGCTGGTACTCCAGTACCTGCTCAACCTGTCCCAGGTGGGACTCAAGTCCAGCTTCGTCAGAGTTCACCTCTGCGTGCTGTCAGCACACCATCATCTTGTCGAGGGCAAGTCCCTCTCCTCCCAGCCTCTCGTAACTCGATTTCTGAGGGGCTTACTAAGTTCTAAGTCTCACGTCTGCCCCCTCCCCCCCCGGTGGCAGAATGGCATCTCAACATAGTTCTTTTGAATCTCACTGCACCACCGTTCAAGCCTCTCAGCTTGTGCCACCTCAAGTACCTATCCTGGAAGGTGTTTTTTCTCATGATGCTTACCTCAACTCACAGGGTCAGTGAGCTACGGGCCTTGGTGGCCCATCCACCTTACACAAGGTTCTACAATAACAGGGTCGTGCTCCGCATGTACCCCAAGTTTCTACCAAAGGTGGTGTCGCCATTCCACCTCAACCAGGAGGCAGTACGTTCCACATTCTTTCCGCGATCCCACGCTAGCAGGGCTAAGGCTGCTCTTCACATTCTGGACTGTAAGCGGGTCCTCTGTCTACCTAGAACGAACTCAGGCCCACTGCTGCTCCTCACAACTCTTCGTCTCCGATGACCCAGGTCGGCTGGGGGGACAGTGGTCTCTAAGCAGACCCTGTCCACTTGGGTGGCAGGCTGCATTGCATTTGCTTACAAGCAGGCTGGTCTTTCGCTGGAGCACCTGGGCCATGGTGGCATCGGTGGCAAACCTGCACTCCATCCCCCTGAGGGAGATCTGCTGGGCTGCCACCTGGTCCTCTTTTCATACCTTCGCAGCTCATTATTGCCTGGAGAGTGAGTCCCACTGGGACAGTGCCTTTGGCCAGGCAGTACTTTGTCATTTGTTTGGGGTGTAAGGCAACTCCTATCCTCCGGCCCTTTGGTGTGTTCAGGCTACTGGAGAATTGGTTCCTCACTTGACACTTGGGCCACTCATGGGTCTGTTGTCTCGACTCAGTTGCTGCTTCTCATGGCTCACCTTTTTCTGATCACCTGTGGCTTTTACTTTTTTTTCGGTAGTCTGTAGCTGGGGAGTCCCATATGTGAGGACTGACTTCTTGCTTGTTCTCGGAGAAAGTATAGTTACTCATCTGTAACAGGTGTTCTCTGGGGACAGCAGGAATCGGTCCTCACAACCCTCCCTCCTCCTCATGGAGTTGGTCTCTTTTTGCCATCTTGTGCTATGTTATCAGACTAAGGCAAGATGGCACCCTTAAGCGGGAAGGGGACCACGCATACATAGTAAATCTCCCAAAGGCTTTCTTTGAAAGCTGGGGAGAGGTTACCATGAGCGCTCCATCAGTGCAGACATTGCCCATATGTGAGGACTAATTCCTGCTGTCCCCAGAGTACCACCTGTTGCAGGTAAGTAACTATGCTTTTGGCCCAGCTAATGCTAAGTGCTCCAGGGAACAAACCTGCAACCTAGGGAACAAGGGGCCATAGCCACATAGCTGGAGTTACAAGGCTATCAGCAGAGGGAAGAATCCATCACAGGAGGGCTAGCCTCCAGCTGTACATACAGAACTGCCTAAGAGCCCAAGGCATCTGCTACAATGGCCTTTTGAAGGATTTAGACCAGGGGTCTCAAACTCCAGTCCTGGAGGGCCGCAAACCAGTCAGGTTTTCAGGGCATCCCTAATGCATATGCATGAGATATATTTGCATGCACTGCCCCCATTGTATGCAAATATATCTCATGCATATTCATTAGGGATACCCTGAAAACCTGACTGGTTTGCGGCCCTCCAGGACTGGAGTGTGAGACCCCTGATTTAGACCCTCCAGAACTGAGACTCCTTACACACACAGAACCTTCTGTCAGTGGAATGGTCATGTTCTTAACCACAGCCTAAACACTATCATCATAGGGGACTGGAAGGGCTGATTTAAGTCACCTTGAGAATGCCAAGAATAGGACCTTAGGACCCAATTTGGGGGCTGCTTCCAAATTCTATATGCTGCTGCTGCTGCATAGGGTCTGGGAGAATCATGAACACAGCAACCTTGAAAGGGTGTAAACAGAATCTAGCATTGCAAAGGCAAATCACAGAGATTCTACCCAGCTTCTGGGGGAACCACCATGCCAGCCTCCTCAGACTTCATTTTAGTCCTTTGACCAACCTCCATAGGGTAAGGTTGGGCACTCATGGGTCCTCATAGGGGATGCCCAGGCCTTATGCCCTCATGAAAGGGGCTGCCAAGCAGATAGACAACTGACAGCTCAAGAACTGTTTCAGGAGCTACACTGCAAGCTGGTTGACAAGAAGGGCTCCCAGTGGAACCAGGCAGATGGCTAGGGCCACCCACCATGCTCTGCCTCTGCTTCACCCAAGCCATCTTACGAAGTGGCTGGAGTACACAATAGCAGAAAAAGGAAAGGAAAAACAGGGGCCACAAGCATGGAATTGCCCCCTCCCCCCCCCCCCCCGGGTCCCAGAATGTCAGCAAAAAGGTGCCCCAGGCTTTGCAGCAATAATGGGGCAAAAAGCAGCAGCTATGGTTAAAAAAAAAAAAAAGCTAGGGTCTGCAGACTGTATTAGGCCACAACGTGGAAGCCATTAGCGGCCAAGGCCAAAAGAAAAGGCACTGAAGAAAAAAAAAAAGCAGGGTCGCGGCAAAAAGGAATTCCAAGGCCTTTTAAGCTGACTGGGGGAAGTAGGGAAGCTCTAGCTGCCCACACAAGTCTGGGGAGGCTCAGCTGCTGATCAAGGTGTTTCGTTTTTTGTTTTAATTTGAAACTGCTTTATTCAAAGCCGCAGAGAGCCAAATATTTTCCATTGACGTCAATGGGTGAAAAACGTAATCGGAAAAACAAAGAACATACAGATAAGGAAAGCAAGAGGGAAGGAACATCTGGGCCAAACTCCCCTCCTTAGGGTGGTTCTGCTCCTCTTCATCCCACGAAGAGCTGGTAATCAGTGGGAGACAGCACTGGATCCTGGGTGGCTATCAGCTTGAGGAGTCAAGAATGCACCCTTACTCTGGACACTGTTGGGCCTTTCAGGATTTAATGCTAAAGCCACTGCATCATAGTGTGGACCAGGAGAGTCAGAGCTATCTATATGGCTACACCAGTCCACAGACCTTGTCACCTGCTGGAGGCAAATATGGGCTTCTCTCAGTGCTGCAGCAGAGGATATATATACCAGGTGATGACATCACTAAAAGTTGCTCAAATCTGTCTCCACTTGTTAGCAAGGAAGCAAAACCTACTCATCTGGACTGATATAGCAGGATGATAAGGAAATGATGAAAAATTTGCAGAAACACATAATCTCTCCAGTCTAAATCAAAAACATCTTTTAGCACTTCAAAAGAGTATAATGCTCCCTCATCATACAGTTGAAATAAATGGTCAAGCCTTTCTGGCTCCATTTTTTTAAATTTTATTTTTATCAAATTAAAAAGTAATACATTACAAAAAAAAATAATAAGCAAGGTTAAAAAAAAAGAATACAAATAAAGACAACAGATAAAAACATGATATACATATATATATACTGTATGTGTGTGTGCACCCTGATCAATGATAAAGAGAAAATAAACATAAATTTAAAAAAAACTAGGGAGATCCTCCTCAAGTATATCTTAGCCAAAAATAATTAAACTTCTATACTATCTAGCCACCTGCAATTCATACAAATTAGTCTAAATTTGAACAGCACCCTTGTCAGCAAGAAAGGTCCTCTAAATGAGTAGAGTCTAAAAAGACAAAGTAAGTAATAAGAAATTAAGCATTTACAAGGGTGACACAAATAAAATGTCTTCAAATCCAGAATCCCAGCTTTGAGGGCTAGAAAGGCTTCCTACGAAGCTGTGTCATTCTAGAAACATCAGGGAATATTAACATTTTATTACCACAAAATAAATGATCCCTTTTCTCAAAACCAACAACTTATGATTCTCAGAAACAGAAGATACTAATAGGTAGCTGGAGAGGGAATGATATCCTGATAGTCTTTGAGAAATTTAGTCAAATTAAATTTGAGTTTATTTTCCAGAATATTTATTTATATTCTCTTATATATCGTGCTATTCTGCATCAGTGCGGTTTACATTGAACAAACTGAAATTACATTGAACAGGGCATTATAACTTGGAGTTAACTATTTTACAGGGAACATGGGCTATGGAGGGTTAAGTGGCTTGCCCAAGACCACAAGGAGCACCTGTGGGACTAGAAACCCCAGTCCTTCCGGCCCAAGGTTGCTGTCCTCTAGTGGGATTTGAACCCCTGACCTTCCAGCCTGAAGTACCTTGCCCCAACCACTAGGCCACTCCTCCACTCCATTACACTGCTCTGGAAATTCACTACGGAATCAAATTTTCTCAGGTAAATAATATTTTGAAAACAAAATATTATCAACATCAGGCTAACTTAGAGCGTCATGAAAATACTTCCTCAAAAGAGCCTCTGGAGGAAAAAGATTATGAACAGCAAAATTTAATATTCTAAAATTCCTATTTCTAGAGGTGTTCTTGAAAGATTCCAGCTTACAATATATAATCAAACTATCTTTAATAGACATGTTGACAGAATAAGAGGTAACTGTGTTCAAGAAAGAAACCACATTAGCAAGGGCCCCAACATGCTCATATACCTTTTAAAATCTTACAACAGGGTCTTGAGAAAATTGATACAGCCAATGAAAGATTTTTTTTCTGTCCATGTAACAACTTGCCAGATATCCATAAAGGACACTTGGGAGTTAGACCTTTCCAGAACAGAGGCAACAGTTGTATCCCAAATAACAGAGTTAGAAAGCTGAACTTCCAGTACAGTTTCCTTGGATGGAGAACTCTGACATATTGGTAAAGGAAGTGGGAGAGAGCTGGTCCTTAGTGAAGATACATGTGGCAGGGTGCACTTGAAGGAGCTCAAAGATGCTCCCTCTGGAGGAGTAATAGGAGAAGAAGTATCTTATGATGCTGATATTCCTTGAATTTCAAGTTTTTATCTATAGGGCCCTGAATTATAGCAGCCGTGGGGGCCTGCTTCTTTCTTTTCCCTTAATGAAATTCCAAACAATCAAACAAAATCCAGGCGTTCCTCCAGGGCTCCAAAGTGGTGTTTGATGGCTGCATGCCACAGCATAATCTTAGGGCCTACTAATAACATCAGTGGATCTCCTGGACATGCCTGCCCCCAAGCGAGTTGGTATTTCTGCAGATCCCAAATCCAGATGCTGAGATCTGTGGCTGTTTCTTAATGATGCTGTTTGATACACCTCAGAAAAGCTGCTAGACGTGACCAGTTTTCATTGCCAAGGAGTGAGCCTTCCCATCCATTAGAAAATTCCATTCTTTGTACCAAATGTTTACCATGCACTTAGTGAAGGAGTCCCCCAGTTGTGACCTATCCTTCCCCATCCATAAAAGATTCAACATCATAGACACCTTGGGCTACCTGAACCCATTGCTTCAAGGGGTCTTACCTACAATCATCTAGAGCAGCTAATTCCAAAGCCTGATATTTCCTCAAATCAAGGATTGAGTCCTTTTTTTAGATAAAATCAATATCCCTTGGGCAACCCTTGAAGGCCTCTGCCTCCAAATGAAGGCAAAAGGTTTCCTATTTAAAGCTTAAAATTCCTCAGAAAAAGGTTCTGGCAAAGCCATGAAAAGACAAAGAAAGCACAGAAGAGTCATCTTCAATACTGCCATCAACCCCAACCATGAATGATGCCTTCTCTCCCACATTTCCATGATTACCCTTTTAATAACCTAATAAATAAGGCCTTGACACATTTTCTTAGGATTTAAGAGTCGGTTCAAAAACGTAAGAGACCATAGCAGAACCCTCCCCCCACCTCAATGTGTCTCCTCCCCTTCCTATGTTTTCAATATGAGTTGTCTGTAATGATTTGAGTTATAATGTAAACCACTTTGATTTTTACGATAAGGTGGTATAAAAAAACTTGTTAAATAAATAAAGTTGAGGAGCTGGGAGGAGGATCTCTTCTGAAGTCTACTGAAGCTTTTTTATGGCCTGATTTGTTAAGGCTGTTTTCCCTCATTCTGTGTCTAAGGAAACTTTGTAAGTTGAGCCCTTAATGTGACACTGCCAGCAGAAACCAACAGCTTCTCTCCATCCTGTCAGCAGCATAATACTGAACCCTGCACACTGCTCTTATCCAATCTCTCTCTCACCTCCCTCCTTACCCACTCTTGCTTGCTACCCCTCAGTCAGTAACCCTCCACCCCCTATACCCCCACACCCCCACTTCCTATGCACCCCTTCAGCCTGCATCCCCTATTCCTCCACCTCCCAGACAACCTCTCAGTTACCCGTCACTCTTCCCTCCCCATTACCTAGGCACACCACCTCCTAGGCACTCACTGTAGATGCTAAAGTGGCAAAATAGGCCAAAAACCAAAGAAAAGAAGAAATAGGCTTACTTGCAGGTGACAGACAGGTCTCACAGCAAAACCCGATATTTATTATTTTAGAGCAGGGATTCTCAACCCAGTCCTCAGGACACACTTAGCCAGTCAGGTTTTCAGGATATCCACAATGAATATGCATGAGAGATATTTGCATGCTCTTCCTCCATCGTATGCAAATCTCTCTCATGCATATTCATTGTAGATATCCTGAAAACCTGACTGGCTAGGTATGGTCTGAGGACTGGGTTGAGAACCCCTTTTTGAGAAAGGTGGGGAACCTTATCAGAAGTGGCCCCTCAACAGCATGGAACAAAAATTATAAATAAACCTCTGATTCGGTCAAGGCTGAGCAGTAGCAGCAGAAAAAGTTACATAATTATAGTTTATTTACTTGATGTACCGCACATCAATAGGCACAATATCTATGTGGTTTATAATACAATAAAAAGGGGGAAATTACACTCCAAAGCACAACAAACTAACAAAATAAAATACAGTAAGTACAAAAACAATGGAAAGAGAAGACAAAACTCAGCCAGAGTCATTCCTGCCAAAATCAGTTAGAAAAGCCTTGAGTGGTTGCAAGGGAAACATGCAGAGGGTGGTACTGTAGGAAAAATTATCCTCGAAGAGAAGGGTGGCATTGCTGCTCTTGAAAGACAGGCTGCATTATCCTAATCAGTGTCCGTCTCTAGTTGGAACCAGGGGTAGTGGTTCATAGGGGTAGTGAGGGCTCTTCTTTTGTTTGAATACATGGTGGCAGTCTGGCAGTGCAGTGGTTAATCCTGACAGAATCTGCCCTTGGAGTCTCCGTACTCTGTAGGGTGACAGCAGCAGCATCTGTGGAGAAAAGATACAACTTTCTTCTGAATAATCCCTACTTTGCCCAGGAGCAGGCATGAACTCCCAGCTGCCAGGGTTCAAGCTTTAAGTAACCCGGAGCCTGGAGTTTGAGCCCTGTAATAGATCCATCATAACTCAGACACTAACTAGATATCTAAATAACACACTGATTTAGTGGCCTGCCTAAAGGGAAACCCTCTCAGAATCTCTTTCATCTGGACTCTGGATGGAGACATTTATGCGTTCCATTTTGGATATATTCACCTTAAAATCAAAGAGCCCCATAATCCCAAAGCTCCTAGTTTAATGAAGTAGGGATATATGTAGGTGAGCCATTGTGGAACATATTAGCAAAAAGTGATAGTTTGTATTCTTCCTCCCCACTTTGCATACTTTTTATGGCCTTATTTGCACTAATCTAAGCTACAAAAAGGTTCCAAGGTTAAAATAGAAAACAAGGGCAAAAAGGGACACAGGGGGGGGGGGGGGATCCCTCATAGCAACTGGAATTCCCTAGAATACTCTCCACTTATCGAAATTCACACCATAGGGTGCTGGGTAGTGGGCCTTCAACCAAGCCAAAGAGTTACATCCCAAGCCCTTCAGCCACAAAACTGTGAACATAAAATTCCTATTTTACCCTGGCAAACACCTTTTCAGTATTGACAGAGGAAGAGAGTAGTATCTCCCTCTGTCAGGTCCACCACATTAAAGAGAACAACCTTTTCACATTGTTCCTAGCCTACCTGCCCAGAATGAAACCCTATCTTTCCCTACTATTGATGTCAAGAGTGTTCAGTTTAGAAGCCAGAACTTCAGCTAATAACTTGGCATTTATGTTCATGAGTGAAATGGGATGCGAGAAACTACATTGTACCAGCCCCATCACAGAGTTAAGGAGAACCTCTCCCCTCAATACAGAACAGAAAACAGCAGCTAAACAGACCATCCAACACTGGAGATTTCTCCCTTTTAACCCTTTAATAGCTGTTAATAGTGCTCCTCAGTGATTTCAGCATCTGGCAAATTAATGTGTTCTTGAACCAGTGTGGAGAGAGCGGATCCTCGAATAATCATCTACTGTATCTATAATCACATAGAACACTGCACTTAACCAAATCCGCAGCCAGACCCTCAAGCTATCATTTAAAGCTCAAGGTATATAAAATACCCAACACTAATAATGTATATAGTTTCCCTATTGCGACCCAAGTTTTCTCCCCACCTAATTTATAAATTGTTATATTACTAACCTGAGGTGGTGGTTGGCCTCTAAACCTGTTTTTGTTGTTCTACAAACTTGTTCTATGTAATTTCCATTCTTGTTCCTTGTAAACCACACTGAATAATAAATAGCGCGGTATATAAAATCAAATAAATAAACCCCCTCCCATCTCCACATTTCTCTGAGGAATATAGGTCAACATAGAATTGAACAAAATCATCCTGAATTTCTTCTAGGTCAACTACTTTTTCCCCTGAATTAGAACTATTATTCTGCTTTTAAGTATGCAACTGAGAAGTCAGAAGTCTTCCGGCCTGATTGCCGTGTTCAGAATACTGCTGTTGGGTCAACCACATCTCATATGATACCTTGTCCATGAGGCACACACTCGCTCATTTTCACCCGTAGTCTACCCACCTCTTTACTTAAAGCCTCTGAGGGGAGCACATATTTTCCTCCTCAATCTGTCCCAGGAGATTCTGGTCTCTTTTTTTTTGGTTGGTTTGTTTGTTTGTTTTTAATATATATGCCCATATAAGCATCTGCCCTTTTAAGTGTTGCCTTAAAACATGCCAAAGTATTGCTAGTGATACCTGCTCCGCATCATTTTTTCAAAACATACTAAATGTCCCCCTCCAAACCCTGGACCACATCCTGATTCTCCAAAGAGTGAATCATTCAGGCACCACAATTTTAAAGCTTCAATCCTGGGCCCAAGTTTAAGTCCTACCCATGCTGGATATGGTCCAGCTAGGAGACAGTTTCTATATTAGCCTCATAAATGTCAGCAGGAATTATAAGGGGGAGAATAAAAGGTGTAAAATCTAGTAGATAGAAACAACATTCGTTAGATATTCACCCATCCCAACTCCCTTATCTCTTCTATTCCTCCTCCTGCAGAATCATCCTTCCATGGATTCAATGTTAAGTTAAGATTGCCCCCTACTACCCATTTACTATCAGCAATGTTCAGCAGTCTGTCCCTAATTGTCTAAAGAAGGCCCCATGCTCAGAATTAGGAGCATTCCGATTGATTAAATTCCAAATTTTTCCTTCCAACTCTATTCTCAAAATTAAAAATCTTCCCATAGGGTCAGCATACCGATAGAGTAGCTTTGGCTGCAGTTCCTTAAAAAAAGGATTTGGCACAATGGTCTTTTATCTGTCTTTTAAATTTGAGGTCGCCATTACAAATGGATAGTGAGGAGACTTTAGCAATCTCTCATCTCGCCTCAGTAAACAAGTTTCTTGTATAAAAGTTAGAGCAGTGCCAAGATTATGCAATTCTTTGAACATTGCTGATCTCTTAAATAGCTAATTGAGCCCCTTAACAAAATATAAGTGTTATGACATAAAACGTTAACACCATTATGTCCCAGGATAAATGTAAAGCACAATAGCGCATGTAACATACAATCACTGAATGCTGATTATATGCATGACAAACACAATTCTCTCACCCATCAAATTGGTGCTAATCCAATCATTGGTCCCCCCTCAAGCAGCCCTTCTTTGTGGGGAATATACCTATCTCCAGCCAGACTGTCTCCTACTATAAATTCCACCAACATACACTCCCTCTTATTTCCAATCCCTGTTGCCCCTCTTGCACTCCTACATGAATACCCAACAAGCACATCACATTGGTTCAAGTAAGTTAAGTTTAATATTATTCATTCAGGCCACAAAGCCCACGTTGACAGACCCACATACATGACCCCCTCCTGCAACATCAACTTGAAAAAATCACCAACAAGAAGGTTATTAAGCTTTCTGACAAGAGCTCAATAGAATTACACTGTCACAAAATAAACCAGCTCTCCTGTGGATTCACCCTCAGTCATTAATGTCCAACTGATCTCACAGCTGGGCTCCTCCTCACTGATGGCGAACTCTGCCCTTGCCTTGCTCCACAAGCTGCCACTTCATCACTGGCTTTCCTCTGCATATGAAGAACCACTGACAAAGCCTCCACATGAGTCATACCCATCCTCCCCACTCTGTATTGAGCTTAGTACGTTTTCCCATCTTTTGTCATGGTCAATGCAAAGGGGAATATCCATCGATATTTAATTCCCTTCCCTCAATTTTTGAGTTGCATCCTTCAACTCATGCTGCAGAGGTCCTCAAAATCTTCAATCTGGTGTGAGTTCCATATTATGTCCTTCAATTTTTTTTTGCTGTAGCAGCCACTTTCTCTTTGAGGGAATAGTGGTGGAAGCAGGCAATGATATGGAGAAGTTTTGGCTCTGAGGCCCCAAGAAGTTATGGCCTCACTCAAGCTTTATCAAAAGTTCCTTTTCATATCACTATCTTTAAAATCTGTTTCACTATCTTTTCAATAACCTCAACATGGTCTCCGTAATGAGGTCTTTCAGGATCTCCCCAGAAACACAGGTGGTTTCTTCTTGAATGATTCTCGAGATCTTCAACTTTATCTGCTATACAGATTATCTTGTTCCAATTTAGCAATGTGTTTGTTTAGGTCTGTCATCTCTCCTTGTTCATTGTTTCGAGTCTCAGCATCCTCTACTCTACCTGATGTCTGCAATTTCACTGCAACGTTCATAGTCCAATGTAGCAATTTCTCCAGGAACAAGCAGGAAGTCAGTCTTCACATATGGGTGATGTCGGCGCCGACTGAGCCCACGTGGAAGCATTTCCCCAGATTTCATAAAAGCCTTTGGGACATGTTACCACGCATGTGTGGTCCCCTTCCCGCCCAAGGGTACCATCTTGGTCAGTCTCCTTTTTAACACAGAGCCCAACGGATGTGTGTCCTGTTTCCCCGGAAAAATTCCTGCTAATTATACTTAAAGTTAATTTTTCCTGGTTAGTGTACTGGTTCCTCTTCCCGCCTTGAGCTGGTGCCAACTACTGGTGCTGTTCTCGGTTCCTTTTTTTTATCTAGGTCTCCCTCGACCGATGGTCATGCCTTTTTTTGCCCAGGGGTTGTCAATCCCATCTGGGTGTTCCCCACTGTGTCTCCCGGTGGGTTCAAAAAATGTGACCGCTGCAGTCAAACCATGTCAGTAACAGACACCCATGACTACTGCTTGTATTGCCTGGGCCCAGACCATGACAGCACCTCCTGCGACCTGTGCCAGGCTATGACACCCAAAACCAAGAAAAAAAGTTGGAGTTGCAGGAGAAATTGTTCCACAGGTCCAACTCATCCCCGGACTCCCGGACTCCAAGCCCAGCACATCCTGTGAGGCCCGAGCATCCTCTTCGTCCCGCGGTGGCGGCTCCTCCGAGAAGACCTTGGACACAGAAAAAGAAACAGGGATGCCCTACATGGAGCGGTGGGTTCACCCCTAAACAAAGACATGGGTGACCTGCACGGAGCGGCAGGTGCACCTACTCTTGCCACCTTGCTGGGCAGACTAGAAACATAGAAAAATAACGACAGAAAAAGACCACATGGCCTATCTAGTCTGTCCTTCCATATCAACAACTACAACAGTTCCCTTTTTTCCTTTAGAGATCCTCTGTGTTTGGCCCATGCTTTTTTGAATTCAGATGGACCATACTGATCTTTATCTGCCGTCATTTACTATGTTACTATGTAGTCCTTGAAATCCACTGAGGTTGCACCGGAGAAACTCAGTAAAACCACCTGGAGGGACACGGGCGACTCCGAGAAGCGCCCTACCAAGATCCTCAAAAAGGATTCCTCGGCTGGCAGAGACCATGTGAGGTTCCTCGAGGTGGTAATCCTAGTCAAGGACACACTCGCTAGAGTGCCGGCACCAGGCCTGAGATCCTCTGTGCCTACACCAAAGGCTGTGGAGCCTTCTGACTAGGAAACCAGAATGGTGGCCCTGGAGCAGAACACTACTCTCCTGGTCCTGCAGTAGGCGATAATGGCCAGTTTGTTTGCCTCATCTGTCCCAATGATCGGGCCCTCGACTGCGAGGGAATCCCTGGTTATCGAACTGAGTTCAGTGCCATCGGCGCATATCAAAATCCCGGTCCCATTACTCGGGCACCCCAGGTCCTCCGCAGGTCACCGACCCTTTGGCGCTGACCTCAAGGAGTCACAGAGCTTCTGATTCATTATCACCACTTGACTCCGAGTAGGAAATGGATGATGAGGTCTTTCCGGACACCAAGCGGCACCGAGATATCCCCTCGGACCCGTTGCCCCAGCGTCACTCTCCTCTGGAGGACATGGCCTTTCACAACTTCTTCAGGGACATGGCCAGAGTCCTCTCGGTGCAAACCAAGTCAGAGGAAGACCCACGCACTGAGGAGTTGGAGATTCTCCAGTATGAGTCTCCACCCAAGGAGCCGAGAGGCTACTACTTCGGATGTGGGACACACTGGCATTGGTACCAGTAGTGAGCCAGCACCTTGATGCCAAGTACCGCATCCGAAAGGGCCAGGGTTCCACAACCCCAGCTCCCACATATCTCCACGGTCATCGAGTCGATCAGGCAGAAGCTCAAGAGCCAGAAGACCCACTCCTCTGTTCTCCCCAGAAGGAAGGCCAGAGACCTTGATGCCCTCGGGAGCAAGTGTTATCAGGGCTCGATACTGGGGTGTTGGATCCAGGCCCATGAACTCTACAAAGGCATGTACCTAAAGGCTATGGCCCAAGAGCTGTTGGAGGGGTTCCCAAACGAGGCCTGCCACAAACTCCAATGGTTCCAGACCCTGACCTCTGGCAGCCTACAATGGCTTTGATTCAGCAGCTTGGGTTGCTGCAATGGGCATCGGACCCATTGCTCGAGGTCGTAGGATTGCAGCCAGGCTTTGTGTCAGGCCCCAAGACAAGCTGCTAGACATCCCTCGCACCAAGGAGAACCTGTTCAGCAAACCCCTGGCTGACAAAGCTGCTGAGATTGGGCCAATGTTGTGACCCGTCAGAGGCTCTCCTAGAAGACCTTATTCCATCCCCGCAAAAAACATCGGAGAAAAAGGGGCCCTTTTTGTAGGGTCACCAATATCAACTCTTCTCAGGCCAACAGCAGGGTTCTCACCCCAAGAGGCAAGGGAATGGGGCTCAGAAGATAAAAGCACCTAAGCCCCAAACCCCAGCTCTCACCCAGCCTGGGGGTGAGCTTTTGACTCCCACGGCAGAGCCTCCCCTTCCCCAGACATTCACCAGCCCACAGGGGGGAACCTGATGCTCTTTGCCCACAGATGGGCTCCAATCACCTCAGACCAGTGGGTATTGCAGGTTGTCAGGGAGGGCTACCTCCTCTGCCTACAGCAGATTCCACCCAGGTTCTTTTCCAGAGAACTGGTGCGATCCCTCCTTCATCAGACCCTACTGCTCACAGAGCTTGCAGGTCTCAGGGATAATGCAGTAGAGCCTGTACCCAAACACCTATGGGGCAAAGGCTTCAACTCCAGGTACTTCCTTGTCCCAAAGAGGACTTGGGGGCCTCAGGCCCATCCTAGACCTGTGAAACTTAAACAAGTTTCTGGTGAGGGAGAAGTTCAAGATGCTGTCCCTTGAAATACTGCTGCCTTACCTCCAACCAGGAAGACTGGCTGTGCTCCTTGGACCTAAAGGGTGCATACACACACATCCTAATCCACCCCTCCCATAGGCAGTACCTAAGGTTCATGGTAGGAGGAGAACACTACCAGTACAGGGTGCCACCCTTCAGCCTATACTCCTCGCCAAGGGTCTTCATGAAATGCCTGGCAATGCTAGCTGCCCACCTGCACCTACAAGGGGCCTTTGTCTCCCCTACCTAGATGACTGGCTCATCAGGGGCAGCACAGATGCAGAGACCAGTTAGGCCACAGGACGCATGACCCTCCTGCAGCACCTGGGGTTCATCATCAACTACCCCAAATGTATTATTATTATTTTTTTATTACTATCTCTTATATACTGCACTATTCGACATCAGCGCGGTTTACATGGAACATAACGATCAGAACAGCAGGCTGTTCTGTTATACATAGAACAGGTGTGTAGAACTTGGATAACATAGGGTAACTATTCACAGGTAATATTTACATATCGGCATCGTGACAAGGTTCATAACATAGGGTAACTATTTACAGGTAATATTTACATCAGGCATCATGACAAGTTCAATGCTATCATGAATTTTACAGAGAAAGATAATGAGGTTGAGGAGAAGGTGGAGTCTCTAAAGTTGTTGCATTATCTAGGTGTACTGTTGTATTGGTAGTATTTAAGGAACAGGTGGTATTTTATAGCCTTCCTGAATTGGGTAAGGTCAGTGATGTGGCGGATATTTGATGGTAGAAGATTCCAACATTTAGGGGCGTAGAATCGGAAGGCTCTGTTTGCCGTTGTCATGGTACATTTCGTTACTGTTTTCGGGGTTGCTAAGGTATTTATGGATAAGGTTCTTCTGGATCTGTTAGCTGGGATGACGTGTATGAGTTCTATTAGGGAGGAGGGCACAAGACCATTAATTGTTTTGAAGGTGAGAAGTAAGGTCTTGAATAAAATCCTTCCGTGTCTTGGGAGCCAGTGGAGATGCATCAGGATAGGTGTCACATGGTCGTTCCTAGATGCACCATGAAGGACTCTTGCTGCGGCATTCATTGCTAGTTGAATTGGGTGTAGAGTGGACTGTGGGAGGCCTTGTAAAATAGCGTTTGCATAGTCCAAATGAGGTAAGACTAGAGCCTGGTATATTGTTCGGAGGTCGTTGGGGTCTAGTAGTGAGCGCAGGTGCTTAAGTGTGCGGATCTTGAAGTATATGGCTCTTACTATGTTATTTATATATTTATTTATAAATCCCATCTCTCTCCAGCCCAGAGCCTGGAGTTTATAAGTGCTCAGCTAGACACCCTACAGGCCAAGGCTGTTCTCCCCAGGGAAAGGGCAGAATGCCTCAGACAACTAGCAGTGGAAGTACAACACCGCCGGTCAATACCAGCTCTTCTCCTCCCCTCTTCTACCTGCTGTGCCATATGGCCTCCACGGTCCATGTGACCCCGATAGCCCGCTTACACTTGCAGGCAGCTCAGTGGTGCCTCTGCTCACAATGAACGCAAGCTACAGGCAGACTGTGGGACAGGATCAGGGTAACCCACCAGTTGGCAGAGTCCCTCGACTGGTGGCAACTTCTCTGCCACCTCCAAACAGGGATGCCCTTCCAGGCACCCGTACCGCAGAGGACCCTGACCACAGATGCCTTCCTCCTAGGTTGGCGGCGCACTGCGGGGACAGCCGCACACAAGGCAGCTGGTCCTAGGTGGCATCTCTGCTACAGATCAATCTCCTAGAGCTCAGGGCGATCTTCCTGGCCTTACGGGCGTTTTGCCACTACTTGCGACACCAGTCTATACTGATTCAGATGGACAACCAAGTCACCATATTTTACATGAACAAGCAGGGGGGTGCATGGGATTGTAGTCCCTCTGCCAGGAGGCGGTGACCCTCCTTTCCTTTGCAGCTCACAACAACATGCTCCTATAGGCGGTTCACCTCCTGGACCAGGACAACTTCCTGGCGGACAGGCTGAGCAGGGTCCTCCGGCCACACGAGTGGTGCCTGGACACCAGAGTGGCCGCTCAGCTCTTCCCCTCTGGAGCAAGTCTGTAATGGACCTATTCGCAACCTCTGACAACACCCAGCTGCCCTGCTTCTGCTTGCGGCAACCGCACCCAGAAAGGATGGCGGCAGATACCTTCATGATCCTGTAGACAGAGGTTCTCCTCTATGCTTTTCTGTCGATCCCTCTGGTCACCAAGACCCTCTTTAAGGTCCAGTGTGAGGGGACATCACTAATACTAATTGCCCCCAGGTGGCCCAGACAGCCCTGGTTTCAACTGCTGCTCTCCCTGTCGGCGACACTCCTGGTCCTGCTGGGCCATGCCCTGGACCTTCTGTCCCATGAAGGGGGCTCCCTTCTGTACCCCAATCTGGGGTCTCCCTTCTGCACCCCAATCTGGGGTCTCTAGCGCTAACAGTGTGGCTGCTGAAAGGATAGCATTGGCCCCTTTCAACCTCCCAAGGAAAGTCGAGGAGGACCTGCTAGCCTCTCAAAAGCCCTCCACCAGGTGAGCTTACACCTTTAAATAGTGACTATTCTCAGTGTGGTGTGCAGAGAAACGGGAGAATCCGTTCTCCTGCCAGGTTCAATTAGTGCTCCAGTACCTACTACATCTATCGCACACCGGACTAAAGTCCAACTCAGTGACAGTACACCTAGTATGCAGCTATCGCACTCATCACCCTATCGAGGGAAATCCCCTCTCAGGTCAGCCTCTGGTCTCTTGGTTCCTCCAGGCCTCCTGTGGTCTAAGCCCCCTGTATGCCCTCCAGCAGCAGAGTGGGACCTCAATGTGGTGCTTTTTCAGCTCACCAGACTGCCATTTGAGCCTCTGGCCACTTGCCATCTGTGGTATCTTTCATGGAAGGTCGTCTTCCTAGTAGCCCTCACGTCTGCTCGAAGAGTAAGCGAACTTCAGGTCCTGGTAGTGGAACCACCATAAACAAGATTCTACAAGAACAGGGTGGTGCTCCGCACTCACCCCAAATTCCTCCCAAAGGTGGTATCTCCTTTCCACCTGAACCAGGAGGTGGTTCTTCCCACCGCCTCATGCCGGTTGGAAGGAAATAATACTCCATACACTGAATTGAAAACAGGCTCTAACCTACCTACAGTGGACTCAGGGCCATAGCAAAGCTCCTCAGCTTTTTGTTTCTTATTACCCTAGCAGACTGGGGCTTCCCATGACTAATGCGAACTCTGTCCACTTGGGTGGTAGACTGTATTGCCCTCACCTATGAGCGAGCTGGACTCTCCCTGAATCACAGCACATCATGTGAGAGCGATGGCCACCTGAGCTCAGTACTGGTGATGGAGATCTGCAAAGCCGCCACATGGTCTTCCATTCACACGTTTGCAGCTCACTATTGCCTGGAGAGCGAGCCAGGACCGTGCCTTCAGCCAGGCGGTGCTCTGTAATCTTTTTGGGGTGTAGGCAACTCCTGCCCTCTGACCCTTCTGTGTTCAGGCTACCAGGGTGATGGTGCCACTGGACGCTAGGGTCCTGCAGAGTCTCTCAATTGGGGACTCATCTTAGACACATAGAAACATGACGGCAGAAAAAGACCATGTGGCCTATCTAGTCTGCCCTTCCATATCAACCACTACAACAGTCCCCTTTTTCCCCTTTAGAGATCTTCTGTGTTTAACCCATGCTTTTTTGAATTCAGATACTGTCATCATCTCTACCACCTCCATTGGGAGACTATTCCACGCATCTACCACTCTCTGTAAAGAAATATTTCTGCATATTACTCAGTCTATTCCCTTTCACCCTCATCCTATGTCCCCTTGTAGCAGAGCTTGCTTTCCATCGAAAGAGGCTCTCCTTCTGTGCATTTATGCCACAGAGGTATATCCTTTTGAAGGTGCAGTCTGCAGAATTGCACACAATACTCCAAATGAGGTCACACCAAAGACTTACGAGGTACACAAAGGCACTATCACCTCCTTTCTTCTGCTGGCCATTCCTCTCCCTATGTACCCAAGCATCCTTCTAGCTTTCACAGTCGCCTTTTCTACCTGTTTAGCTACTTGAAAATTATCAGACAAAATCATGCCTAGGTCCCGTTCTTCTTTTGTGGACAGAAGTACTTCACCCCCTTTACTATATTGCTCCCTTGGATTGCTGCAGCCCAAATACATGACCTTGCATTTTTTAACATTAAATCTCAGCTGCCAAATTCTAGACCATTCTTCAAGTTTAGCTAGATATCTACACCTTCCTGGGTGATTTTGGTATCATCCGCAAAGAGTCAAACCTTACCCGACAACCCTTACGCAATATCACTAACAAAGATTTTAAAAAGAATCGGACCAAGGACAGATCCCTGGGACACATCACTTGTGACCACCTCCTCAGAGTGAGCTCAGTTTACCTGTACCTTTGTTGCCTCCCACTCAACCAGTTTCTAACCCAAGCAGTAACTTTAGGGTCCATCCCTAGGGTGCTCAGTTTGTTTATAAGTCACCTGTGCAGAATGGTGTGAAAGGCTTTACTAAAATCTAAATACACCAAATCTAGAGCTCTCCCTATGGTGTCATCGAGAGCGTTTTGGTATCCTAGACCATGGGATGCTGTTCAAGGGTTGCAAAGCAGAGATGGCATCCATCTGTCCAAGAAAGGTTGACACGTCTTCAGTAGTAGACTGGCTAATCTTTTTTTATATATATATATATAATATTTTTATTGAAGTTTTCAAAAGGTAGTACCAAGTTTCAACAAACAATAAAACAGAAAATAACATAGTCCACATCCAGGGGAGTGGCGTACATCAGCAAAATATCACATAATCAAAAAGAAAAAACAAAATAAGAAAACACCTTAGGAGAGAGTTAATGCCCAATATACACAAAAACTCTAATTTCTAGCTTACTGAATAACAACAGAAAATTTCCTAGTTACAGCTGTGGGGAAACTTGATTTTGGAGAAAAGATTCTAAAGATGAGATCTCGGAAAAAACATACTTGGTGCCCCTTAAAATAACCAAACATTTGCAAGGGAATTTGAGGAAAAAGGACGCACCAAGAGCCAAAACGTGAGGCTTTAAAGACAAAAAAGCCTTACACCTAAGCTGAGTTTGCCGAGAAACATCGGGAAAAATATTAATCTTCCCCCCCACAAAAATCAGCATTCTTATTAAGAAAAACCAAACGCATAACTGCGTTTTTATCAGCCTCAGAAGAGAAAGACACCAAAAGTGTGGCCCGAGAAGAGATTATATCATGAGAAGATTCAATAAATTTAGAAACATCTAATGAATCTGATAAAGTTCTAGGAGCTACCCCTGGGGAACCTTGATCAGGAGGAGCCCCTGTCACAGGCAAATAAAGCACAGTCACTTACCTGTAACAGGTGATCTCTGGGAACAGCAGGAATAAGTCTTCACATATGGGTATCGTCGGTACCGACGGAGCCTGCGCGGGAACCCTCCCCAGTGTCCAAAAGGAAAGCTTTTGGGAGCATCCCACAGCACCTGCGCGCTGCCTTCCCGCCTCTCTCCAGTTCGAGTTTTAAAGCTGAGACAGAGAGTGAGGAAAGGAAAGAAAGATAGAGAGATACAACTCCTAGGGGAGGTGGGTGGGTTATGAAGACTTATTCCTGCTGTTCCCAGTGATCACCTGTTACAGGTAAGTAACTGTGCTATCTCCAGGAACAAGCAGGAATGAGTCTTCACATATGGGGACTCCCCAGCTAGAAATGACTGGGAGATCACCCAGGTTGTGAGTCCCTGGGAAGGGCTCTACTTCCACCCATGAATCTCAGGCATCCAGCCAGGGATGGAGGGTAGGAGTTGGTTAGGTATGGAACAGGTGTTTGAGAACAGCCTGACCAAACAAGGCATCCCGGCGGGAGTCCTTGTCCAAGCAGTAATGGGCTGTGAAGGTATGAACCGAGGCCCAGGTGGCCGCTCGACAGATCTGGTCGATGGACACAGAATTTAGATGAGCCATAGAGGCTGCCATGGCCCTCACATTGTGAGCTGTGACATGGCCCTCCAGAGAAAGGTTCTTACTCTGGTAGGCGAAAGAAATACACTGAGCAATCCAATTAGACAGAGTTCTCTTAGACACTGGAAGTCCTAAATGAGAGGGATTAAAAGCAACAAAGAGTTGAGAGGACTTACTATGTTGCTGTGTCCTTTGTAAGTAAAAAGAAAGAGCTCTTTTACAATCCAGGGTATGAAGATTCCTCTCTGCACTTGAAGCATGAGGTCCTGGAAAAAAGACAGGTAAATAAACCTCCTGGTTCAGATGAAAAGGTGAGACCACTTTAGGCATAAAGTGTGGATTAGTCCTGAGGACTACCTTGTCATGATGGAACCTTGTATAAGGAGGATTAACCATCAAGGCTTGCAGTTCACTGATGCGGCGAGCTGAAGTGACTGCAATGAGAAAAATAACCTTCCAGGAAAGAAATTTCAAGGAGGTAGTGGCTAAGGGTTCAAAAGGTGGCTGCATAAGCTGTCCAAGAACCAGATTCAAGTCCCATGCCACTGGAGGTGGTCTGATGGGAGGTTTAGTCAAAAGAAGGCCTCTCATGAATCTTGCTATAAGAGGATGAGAGGAAATAGGCTGTCCATTGAGAGGTTTAAGGGATGCTGCAATAGCACTCAAATGGACTCTTACTGAATTCGTTTTAAGGCCTGCATGGGATAAATGCAGCAAATACTCTAGTAAAGAATTCAGAGGTATTGCAAGAGGGTTAAGACCCTTCTCTGCACACCAAATAGAAAACCTTTTCCATTTAAAAGCATAGGAACGTCTAGTTGAAGGCTTTCTGGAAACATGAAGGATATCCTTCACTTGCTGAGAAAGATGCAAATCTTGAAGGTGTAGGCCTTCAGCAACCAGGCTCTGGGGTGAAGAGACTGGGGATTTGGGTGCCACAACGTTCCCTCCTCCTGGGACAAGAGGTCTGGAGCAGATCCCAAGTCCAGGGAGAGAGCTTGGGAGAGATGCAGAAGTAGAGGGTACCACACTTGGCGTGGCCAATGTGGTGCTGTGAGGATCATAGACCCCTTGTCTCTCTGAAGTTTGAAGAGTGTCTTGGGAATTAGGGGAAAGGGTGGAAAGGCATAGATGAAGTCTTGCTCCAATGAAGGAGGAAGGCATCCCTGACCTGAACTCCCTGACATGGAATCCTGGAACAGAACCGGGGAAGTTTGGCATTCCACGGACTTGCAAAGAGGTCTATGTCCGGGGTTCCCCAAATTCGGAAGATCCTGGCTATTTGGTCCCCATGGAGGGACCATTCGTGTGGAAGCAGAACTCAACTGAGTCTGTCTGCCCAAGAGTTTTGAACCCCTGGAAGATACACTGCCATGAGATGAATTTGATGCTCTCTGGCGAAGGCCCACAATCTCATAGCTTCGTTGCAAAGCGACAGAGAGCCAGTCCCGCCCTGCTTGTTCACGTAGAACATGGCTACCTGGTTGTCTGTGTGGATGAGGACTGTCTTGTAGCTGAGCAGGGTGTGCAAGACTCTGAGAGCTAGAAAAATTGCTCTGAGCTCTAAGAGGTTGATATGTAGAGATGTCTCTTCTAGAGACCAGATGCCTTGAGTGGAGAGATCTTGAAGATGAGCTCCCCAACCTCTTGGAGAGGCATCTGTTGTAAGGGTTGCTTGGGGTAACATCTGTTGAAAGGGGGACCCCAGTAACAGATTTTGAGTGGACTTCCACCAGTGGAGGGACCAAAAGAGGCGACTGGAGGTTGCTATTTTGTCTGAAAGGCAACCTGATGCCTGGGTCCATTGGGTGGACAGAGTCCACTGAGCTGCCCTCATGTGAAGGCGAGCGTAAGGAACCACATGCACAGTGGATGCCATGTGGCCTAACAGTTGTAACATCTCTCGAGCAGTTAAATGGGATTTTAATTGAATTTGTGAGGCTAACTGCATCAAGCGTAGGCAATGGGCCTGGGGAAGATAGGCCCTTGCAGTTGTGGTATCCAGCAAGGCCCCTATGAACTCTAGAGACTGAGTAGGGGTGAGATGGGATTTTGGAAAGTTTATTACAAGTTCCAGATACTGAAGGATACGGCTTGTGCAGGTTAGAGAAGTCTGGGCCTCTGACTGGGATGGAGCTCGGATGAGCCAGTCGTCCAGATATGGGAATACGAATATCCCTAGAGTGCGTAGAAATGCAGCTACTACTGCCATGCATTTTGTGAACACCCTTGGTGCAGAGGCCAGACCGAAATGAAGCACTCTGTATTGGTAGTGCTTCCCTTGATAAAGGAACCGAAGGAACCTTCTGTGTGTTGGATGGATGAGTACATGGGTGTACGCATCCTTGAGGTCTAGAGAGCAAAGCCAATCCTGACTCTGAAAGTATGGAAGGAGAGTACCAAGAGAAATCATCTTGAATTTCTCCTTGCATAGAAATTTGTTCAATTCTCTGAGATCTAATATGGGTCTGTAGCCCCCTGTTTTCTTTGGGATAAGAAAGTAGGGGGAGTAGAACCCTGAGCCCTGTTGAAGAAGGGTACTTCTTCTATTGCCCCTTGGGCAAGAAGGGTAGTAATCTCCTGACCCAGAAGGTCGAGGAGAGATGTCTGAGAATTGAACTGTTTCACCATGGTGTGAGGAGGAAGGTTTAAGAAATGAAGCTTGTACCCTTCCCTTATGATGGAGAGGGTCCATTGCTCTGCTGTGATTTGTTCCCATCTGGGAGCAAAGTAAGCCAACCTTCCTGGGATGGTGAGAGGCTCTGGATGTTCTAGAGCCAGAAAGGCTAAGCTCTCTAGTTGTAAGTCAAAGGCCCTGAGGAGGCTGAGGCTGTTGGGCCGTAGCAGTCCTAGCAGCCTTAGGCTTGGCCTGTTTCGGTTGTTGCTGTCTCTTTGTAGCAAAACGACCTGCAGTAGATGGCTGCTGACCATAAGCAGAATAATATTTCCCTTTTTTGGGAAAAAAACCCTTTTTGAACAACCTTTTCTTAAAAGGAGCAGAAGTAGACTTTGAAAGTCTATCTAAAACAGAATTTTCAGCATCCATTTGGGTGGCCTTTGCTTGCCAATCTTTGCCAAAAAGGTTTTCACCTGTACAAGGAAGGTTTCCTAGTCCATCTTGAACCCAAGGTTCCAAATCAGAGGCTTGTAACCAAGCAACTCTGCATGCACCTATGGCAATGGCCGAGGCTCTGCTGGCACCTTCAAAAGAGTCAAAGGCTGCACGGTTGGAAAACTTGGAAATATCCTGGGCATGTTTGAGCCAGGTGAGGAACTCTTCCCTTTTATCTTCTGAAATAAAAGGAGATAAAGTTTGCAGGTGATCTGTAACTTCTTTTAGAAACATCCCCATATAGAGACTATAGGAATTGATTCTGGCAACAAGCATACTGGCCTGGAAAATTCTCCTGCCAAAGGCATCTAAGGTTCTGCATTCTCTTCCTGGAGGAGCAGAAGAGTGCCTTTTTGTACTCTTTATCTTTTTATAGCAGACTCCACCACAATGGAGTGGTGAGGAAGCTGAGTTTTATGAAAGCCAGGACAAGGAGGAACACGATACATGGTGTCCAACCTGCGAGAATGAGGGGAAGTGGTGAGAGGAGTCTCCTATATGCCCAACATGTGATCATAAAGAATCTCATGTATTGGTAAAGTGGCTGCCTCTTTAGGAGCCTTAGGATATTGTAAAATATCTAATTTTTTGGCTCTAGGCTCTATCTCAGGGGCCACTGAGATGGAAAGACCCCTGGCCACTTCCCTACTGAAGTCTTGAAAAGACAAGTCTTCTGGAGGAGACATTCTCCTTTTTGGAGAAGAGGGCTCCTGAGGATGAATCACCGATGCTTCAACAGAGACCTCTGATTCATCAGAGTCTTCAGAGGAATCGAAGTATTGCCTGTCTGGATGCTCCTGCAGAACCCGATACGTGTACCGGGTGGTATCGACATCGGGAGTGATCAGTACCGGTTCGGTACCGATGGGCATCACAGAACAGTGTACCGCTGCAGTCGACACCGAAGCGGATGTCGATGCAATCGGTACTGGCACCGGAACCGATGTCGGTGCCGGAGTCGGTACCGGCAACGGAGTTTGTTGCGGTACCAAAGGCGTCGCAGCTTGTATGAATGCCGTGATGGCATGCTGCATGGTCAGGATATTCTGATCCATTGACGCAACCAATGTCTGGATGTTGGTACCAGTGGGAACCACTGGTACCCCAGAACATGGCAACAGGTGATCGGTCGAGGCCGAGCCATCGATGTCAACCTTTGACCCCATAGATAAAGCTTTGGAAGCTGGAGCCTCCCGCCGGGGTAATTTTGCCGGTGCGGATTCCTCGAGGTCAAGCCCGGAGGCATCTCGATACTTAGAGGGAGATCTACCCTTCGAGGACTGGCTGGATTTAAGTTTGGTTACCTGAGATCCATGTGAGGAAGAAGAAGCCCTGGAAGACGTCGATGCAACTGAAGCTGCATCTGAGGGAAACAGGGTACTGAGCTTAGCTGCTCGATTCTGTAGACCTCTTTTAGACATCATGGAGCAGGACTCACAATCCGCAATGGAGTGGTCAGGACCTAAACATTTTAGACACCATTCATGGGTGTCAGTGACAGAAATAGTGCCGCTGCACTTCGTGCATTTTTTAAACCCAGAGGCGGGCTTTTCCATGAGGAAAAAATGTCCTAGGCCTAAGGCCAAAGAAGAAAATGCACTGAAGTGAGAAAAAACAGTAGTTTTTTTTTTTTTTTTTTAAGAATAAAGAAAGAAAAGACGGGCGGTACCGGTCCAGCGTCGAGAAGGCAGACGCGCGACCAAAGAAATAAAATAAAATAAAGAAATTCTTCAGCGGTGACAGGAATACGACCTGCTGGCTCCGCGGAAAAGAAGAACTGGAGAGAGCGGTTAGGAAAGGCGGGAAGGCAGCGCGCAGGCGCTGTGGGATGCTCCCAAAAGCTTTCCTTTTGGATGCTGGGGAGCGTTCCCACGCAGGCTTCGTCGGTACCGACGATACCCATATGTGAAGACTCATTCCTGCTTGTTCCTGGAGATTATATCTTATTTAGAACCGGTCTAGCATTATCTTCATACCCTAAAATTTCAGATAAATATTTATCAAACAGTATCTGCGGAGACAATAATCGAGTATAGGGAAAATGTAAACATCTAATATTAGTAGCCCTTAAAGTATTTTCCAATAATTCCTGCTGGGCATGAACAGTAGTGCTATCCTTAACAAAAGATAAAGAAAGTTTCTGTAAAGTATCACATTGAGTTTCTAATTTCTGACACTTATTATCCAAAACAAGCAATTGAGAATCATATTGAGCCATTTTAGCTACAGACGTTGTCGAAAATTCTGAGAACTGAAAAACAGCAGAAGCTAAAGAAGCAATAGAAGCCTCTATTCGTGAGAGGACTGACCATACATCAACTAATGAAATATTTTGAACGTCCACATTCATAGCAGGTGAACCATCAGGATGCAACCTCACAGCGACCTCCGGCACCTGAACAACCCGAGGCAGAGGAACTACCGCGGTGTCACAGATCTTCTCCATAAGGGCAACTGGAGGCAAACTATCAGCCACACGGAACCACTCATCCATAACAGGAGAGGAAGTCACAGGGCCAATAGTATCAATTTCAGCAAGCAGGGCAGAGTTTGAAAACCCCAAAACAGAGGAGCCATCCAAAAGGGGTGAAGACTTGGTGGCAGCAGCAGAGTCTCCTTCTATCACATTATCTGAAACAACGTGCTTATCCATAGGACCAACGATTTTAGTAACTTTAGAAGGGTTCACAGTACTCACGTTGTGAGAACGTCTTCTGCGCTTGCCCATACCAGGAACGTCGCCCCTAGAGCTCCTCGAGTGCCGAAGGAGCGCATAAGGAGCATTACTTGCCCCTTTAAATTGCACCCCTTCAAAACGCGACCGCGACCGCGTAACCACGGTGCAGGTCAGATCTTAAGCCCCCGTGATGACATCAGGGCAAGGCGCCGCGTAGATGCACTGGGAATCCCTGCAGGTGCCTGTAGAGCCTTCTCCAACCGTGGGGCACAAGTCAGGCAGGAAACACCACCTTCGCACACACTCCCGACTACAAGCTGGAACCACTTCCCTTTTAAGCCCCCGTGATGACGTTGGGGCAAGGCGCCACGTAGATGCACTGGGAATCCCTGCAGGTGCCTGTAGAGCCTTCTCCAACCGCGGGGCACAAGTCAGGCAGGAAACACCTCCTTCACACACACTCCCCGTAGACTGGCTAATCTACTGAAGAGGGCTTTAAACTAGATTTGTTTTGGATGGGTGAAGAGCCCCCAGGTAAGTGATACATTAAATACCTTTATGGAAATGGGTAAGAGGGGTAACATATGGAAAGCAGTGTGTATAAATGCCCATAGCATGGGAAATAAGATCCCTGATGTTGAAGCTTTGGTGGGAGTGGCTGACTTGGATTTAGTGTCAGTTACAGAAACATGGTTCACAGAAAACCATGACTGGGATGTAACTATACCTGGCTATACTTTATTCAGAAAGCACAGGGTAGGAAGAATGGGAGGAGGAGTGGCACTATATGTAAAAAAAATACTATTAAAGCTTTAGAATTACAGAGCTTAAAAGGGAGAGAGGAGGCATTGTGGGTTAAACTAGAAAGAGGGAAAGAGAAATCTATTTGCATTGGTGTGATATACAGACCTCCCTCACAAGAGGAAGAGGTAGACAGAGTTAATTGAAGACATATGCAGCATTGCTAGGAAAGGGGAAGTGCTACTGATAGGGGATTTCAATATGCCAGATGTTGATTGGCACATTCCTGCTGCAGTATCATCTAGAAGTAAAGAGATCCTGGATTCTCTACAGGGAGAACTATTCAGGCAATTGATAACAGACCCCCACACGTGAAGGGGCCATACTGGACTTGGTGCTTATCAATGGTGAAACTGTTTCTGATGTTATAGTGGGAGATCATTTTGCATCCAGTGATCACCAGATGGTGTGGTTCAGTATTAGGACTAGGGCTGTTAGAATCCATTCAAAGGTGAGGGTCTTAGACTTTAGGAAGACTAACTTTGCCAAGATGGGCCAATACCTCAGGGAGTCATTAGCGGGATGGGAACAGCAGGGGGATGTAGAAAAACAGTGGGCAAAACTGAAAGGGGATATTTTAAGGGCAACCAACCTTTTTGTTAAAATGGTAAATAAAGATAAAAGGAAAAGGAGACCACTATGGCTTTCAAAAGAAGTAGCTGAAAAGGTGAAGAAAAAGAGGGAGGCCTTCATGAAATACGAGATCACAGAGAGAGGAAGACAGGCATCTATATTTGGAAAAACTTAGAGAAGCTAACAAAGTAGTCAAAAAAGCAAAGATTCAAAAAGAGGAAATAGCCAATAAAATAATAGCACACGCCCAAGAAGAAAAGGACCCTCCAACTGAGTCAGCACCCCAAGAGACTTCAGAAACACACGCAAGGACACCACAGAAAGAGCACTCTCCCTGGCTGCACCTTCAATCTAGAACAACCTCCCAGACGATCTGAGATCAACGACGGACCTCAAAGACTTCCGCAAACAGCTGAAGACAACGCTGTTCATAGAACACTATGGACACATCACATGATCTAACTACCAGGAACAACCAACATACCTCCCTCCGATCCACTGAAAAGAGAATGTATAACGGCACATGATGTTTCTTAACACTAAATGTATAAAAGAATGTACTATAAAACACGATGTATCATAGCGCACAATGTACATAGCTCAACATAATCAAACACACAACACAACATACACACAAGTCACGATATATCCTTCACTGCATGAAAAACACTATCACCCCTTTTGATTGCTGTGAAACTGCCTTGATTGTAAGAAAAAGCGGTATAGAAATACAGTTAAATAAATAAAATGGGGGGATAAGACATTTTTCAGATATGTTAGTGAGAAGAGGAAGGGCAAAAGTGGTATTGTCAGACTCAAGGGTGAAGGGGAGGAATATGTAGAAGCTGATGAGGATAAAGCGGAATTGCTTAACAAATATTTCTGTTCTGTGTTCACAGATGAAGAACCAGGAGCAGGACCTCAGAAAACACCCACAAACAGGAACAGAAGTGAGGGACATCATGAATAAATTTCAGAAGACTGTGTTCATGAGAAACTAGCTTAACTTAAAGTAGACAAAGCGATAGGACCGGATGGGATACACCCTAGAGTACTGAGGGAACTTGGGGACGTTCTAGCAACTCCACTGACTGACCTTTTCAGTGCCTCGTTGGAATTGGGAGTGGTGCCAAAGGACTTGAGAGAGGCTCATGTGGTGCCTTTACACAAAAGCGGAAGTAAGGATGTGGTTGAAAATTACAGGCCGGTTAGTTTAACTTCGGTGGTGAGTAAATTATTGGAAACGCTGCTGAAAGAGAAAATAGTGAGGTTTCTGGAGTCCAGCGGATTAGAGGATCCAAGGCAGTATGGATTCACCAGAGGCAGGTCTTGTCACACAAATCTGATTGATTTCTTTGACTGGGTGACCAGGGAGTTGGACCGAGGGAGAGCTGTAGATGTGGTGTATTTCGATTTCAGTAAAGCCTTTCACACTGTTCCTCACAGGCGACTTATAAACAAACTGAGCACCTTAGGGATGGACCCTAAAGTTACTGCTTGGGTTAGAAATGGTTGGGTGGGAGGCGACAAAGAGTACAGGTAAATGGAGCTCACTCTGAGGAGAAGGATGTTACCATTGGTGTGCCCCAGGGATCTGTCATAAGAACATAAGATATGCCATACTGGGTCAGACCAAGGTCCATCAAGCCCAGTATCTTGTTTCCAACAGTGGCCAATCTAGATCATATGTACCTAGCAGTTTCCCCAAAAGACACAGGTTCCGCAATGCTTGTACTGGGTCAAGCATTGATATCCTAGGTCCCTTCTTAATAATGGTTTATGGACATTTCCTCCCGGAAATTTATCCAAACCTTTTTTAAACCCAGCTACACTAACAGCCTTTACTACATCCTCCAGTAACAAATTCCAGAGTTTGATTACATGTTGAGTGAAGAAATATTTTCTTTTATTAGTTTTAAATAGTTTACCCTGTAGCTTCATTGCATGTCCCCTAGTCTTTCTATATTCTGATAACGTAAACAATCGATCTACGTTTACTCGTTCCACTCCGTTCTTTAATTTATAGACTTCTATCATATCTCCCCTCAGCCGTCTCTTTTCCAGGTTAAAGAGCCCTAACCTTTTTAGCCTTTCTTCATAGGAGTATCCTTCCATCCCCTTTACCATTTTGGTGGCTCTTCTCTGAACCTTTTCTAATAACGCTATATCCTTTTTAAGATACAGCGACCAGAATTGCACACAATATTCAAGGTGCGGTCTCACCATGGAACGATATAGAGGCATTCTAATATCTTCTGTTTTAGTTTCCATTCCTTTCCTTATGATACCTAGCATTCTATTTGCTCTCTTGGCTGCCGCTGCACACTGGGCCGAGGGTTTTAACATGCTATCCACAATGACGCCTAAATCTTTTTCCTGGGTGGTGGTTCCTAATGTGGAACCTTGCATCGTGTAACCATAGTTTGGTTTGTTCTTCCCTAGGTGCATAACTTTGCACTTGTCCACATTAAATTTCATCTGCCATTTTGATGCCCAGTCTTCCAATTTATCAAGATCCTCTTGCAATTTTCCACAACCCTCTTGAGTTTTAACAACTTTAGTTTTGTGTCATCTGCAAATTTGATAACCTCAGTCGTTATTCCACTTTCCAGGTCATTTATGAATATGTCAAAAAGCAGCGGACCCAGCACAGATCCCTGGGGTACACCACTATTCACTTTTCTCCATTGGGAAAATTGGCCATTTAGCCCAACCCTCTGCTTTCTATCTTTTAACCAGTTCTTGATCCACAGTAGTACACTGCCTCCTATCCCATGACTCTTTAGTTTTGCCAAAAGTCTCTGATGAGGGACCTTGTCAAAGGCTTTTTGAAAGTCCAGATACACTATATCAACCGACTCACTTTTGTCCACCTGTTTATTCACACTTTCAAAAAAACATAATAGATTAGTAAGACAAGTTCTTCCTTGTCTAAAACCATGTTGACTGTCTCCCATTAGGCCATTACTATCTACATGCTGAGTAATTTTATTCTTTATGATGGTTTCTACCATTTTTCCCGGTACTGACGTGAGGCTCACCGGTCTGTAGTTTCCCGGATCACCCCTGGAACCCTTTTTAAAAATTGGCATTACATTGGCGATCCTCCAATCTTCAGGTATTACAGATGATTTTAATGAAAATTCACAGATTACTAATAGCAGGTCTGCAATCTCATATTTCAGTTCTTTCAACACCCTTGGATGTATACCATCCAGCCCAGGTGATTTGCTACTCTTCAGTTTATCTAATAGTTGTAATACATTTCCTGATGTATTGATATTTCCTTCAATTCTTCTGCACCTTTAAATACCACTTCAGTCATGGGTAACATCCCTACATCTTCCTCAGTAAAGACCGAAGCAAAGAATTCATTCAGTCTCTCCGCTATTGCCTTGTCGCCTCTTAGTGCCCCTTTAACTCCTCTATCATCTAATGGACCAACTGACTCTCTCACAGGTTTTTTGCTACAAATGTACTTGAAAAAAATCTTTATTTCACGTTTTTGCTTCCACAGCAAGCTTCTTCTCAAATTCTCCCTTTGCCTGCTTTATCAATGCCTTGCATTTGACTTGCCAGTGCTTGTGCTGTTTCCAGGTTTCGTCGTTTGGCTCTTTTTTCCATTTCCTGAAAGATGCTTTTTTGGCAACAACAGCCTCTCTGACCTCCCCTTTAAACCATGCTGGCAGTTTTTGGACTTCCTTCCACTTTTCTTAAAGCGTGGAATACAGCTGGTCTGGGCTTCCAAGATAGTATTTTTCAACAACACCCAAGCTTGATGTAAGTCTTTAACCTTTGCAACTGCTCCTTTTAGTTTTTTCTTAACTATTTTCCTCATTTTATCATAGTCTCCCTTTCGAAAGTTAAAAGGTAGTACTGTGGATTTCCTTACTATCCCTCCTCCACTAATTAAATCAAAGGTGATCATGCTATGATCACTATTGCCAAGTGGCCCCAACACCCTTATCTCTTGCACTAGATATAGTGTTCCACTAAGGACTAGGTCTAATATGGCTTCCCCTCTGGTCGGTTCATGAACCAGCTGCTCCAAGAAGCAGTCATTTATGTCATCTAGGAACTTTATCTCCCTAGTATGTCCTGCCGTGACACTGACCCAGTTGATACCGGGGTAACCGAAATCACCCATTATTATTACTGCGCTATAACTTTTGTTAGCTTCCTTGATTTCTTTGAGCATTTCATCATCCGTTTGTTCATTCTGGCCAGGCGGTCGATAATACACTCCCACTGCCATCGCCTTCCCCTTTTTAGATGGAATTTCAATCCATAGAGATTCTACAGCAAATGTTGTTTCCTGCAAAACTTTAATCCTTTCTGACTGAATGCCCTCTCTAACATAGAGCGCAACCCCTCCACCAATTTGATCAGCTCTATCATTAAGATATACTTTGTATCCAGGTATCACAGTGTCCCACTGGTTGTCCTCCTTCCACCATGTCTCTGATATCCCAATCATATCTAACCTCTCATTTAGTGCTATATATTCTAACTCTCCCATCTTATTTTTTAGACTTCTAGCATTTGCATACAAGCATTTTAGAGACTGTATGTTATTCATATTAGTTTGGCTGTTGGTAGACATTGGTAATTTGGAATCTTTAAGCTCTGCCTGCTCCTTACTCGAGGGCATTTGGGCTACTTTACTCTTTTTTGGAACCTCTCTGCTTTTGGTAGTATCCTTCAAGGGTACATTCTTCCGAACCATCCGCTCTTGGGTGACTGTCGGCTTTCCCCTATTATCTAGTTTAAAAGCTGCTCTATCTCCTTGGTCAGATTCTTTTTAACATCTTCGTTAGTGATATAGCGGAAGGGCTGTTAGGTAAGGTTTGCCTCTTTGTGGATGATACCAAAATCTGCAATAGAGTAGACACCCAGGGGAGAGCGAGCTGCTGTGTGTGGGAGTTGCTGCGTTTTTGCCATCGGCACGAAGCAGTGCAGCAGGCTTGCCTGGAGGCTTCTTTTTCATCATGCAGGCAGTAGGAGGACGTTCCCAGGTCTGGAGGACCCATCCCCTGCTTCTACAAAGTCCAGCGGTATCTCACGTGGCGCGATCTAAGGGGCGCGTTTGAAGGGGCAGGACATTCCCCTTTGGCGCCCCTTCGCCACACATGAGTGCATATGGATGCTCTGAAGTTGTGTTGTCGCCATGGGTAAGTGGAAGGCTAAGGTTGCTGGAGAGTTGGGAGTGAGTGCTCAAGGAGGTAAGATGGTGGGCCCTATGAATAAACATTTGACTTCCCTGCTGCCTGGTATTCATTCACCGGAAGGGGCTTCGTTGAGCCCTGATTCTCGGTCTCCTCCTCTCCCACATCCAGCCTTTTCATCAATTTTCCTGGATCATTCCCCTGATATTTCTCCCCCGGTTCCACTTCCTGTATATCCGGCAACTACTGATGGAGGGACTATCACTCCTCCTTCGGGAGAAGTCACTCTTGTGGACATATGGACCGCTGTACAGAATATTGATATTCATTTATCTTCTACTGTATCTTCTCTTTGTAAATTTTCCCAAGATGTGATTGGTAAATTGCAACATATAGATAGGCAATTAGGCTCTTTTAGTAAGTTAGCTGCTCGTACTGATTCTCAGCTCCAGTCTTGTGATAGTGATGTTGACCTAGTTAGGGATTCCCTTACTCTGTCTTACCGGCTGGAGGCACTTGAGAACCAGTCCAGAGTGTGTAACTTGCATTTTTTGAACTTTCCCCGTACACATTTGTTGTTTTCAAATATTCTATTGGAAAAGTACTTTTTGGAAGTATTGCATTTAGATGGGAATTCAGATACTGTCCCATACGTATTACCTTCCTGTTGGTGCTTCTCCTCTACCGAAGGCAGAGGGGGATTTGGCTCCCTCGCTATCATCGGTAGGTCAGAACCTAACAGCTTTCCAGAAGGATTCCGCAGATGTCATTTCCAAGCGCAGTACCTTAGTAGTGAGGTTTGGCTCTGAGTATGCTAAATTACGTATTTTGAGAGCTTACTTTAAACATAGAGAAGCTCTCTTCTGTGGCAAAAAAAACCAGGTTTTTCCGGGTGTGGGCCGGACTACCCAGATTTGGCGGAAGCAGTTTCTGGAGTTGAAAGCTCGGGTAGTCGCCTTGGGGGTGTCCTTTTTCTTGAAATTTCCTTGTCGTTGTATTATTACTTTAGGGGGACAATCTTATGTATACACTGATGTAACTTTGTTGCAAACGTTTCTGAATGAACAGGAGGTAGTTGGGATTTAGTTGGAGGAATTGATTTTTTACTCCCTAATTTGGAGTTTAAGTGCTCCTTTTTTCCTAATTTCTTTTTTCCTTTTAGGGTAGTATTTGGCTAGCTCTTTTCCCTTGATGTGGTCTTCTTATGTGGACTTATCCTGATCTTGGATTTTGTTTGTAATATTTTGAATTTATGCTTTCTTAATATGTGTATTGTATTTAAGAAAATTCATAAATAAAATATATAAAAAAAGACACCCAGGAAGGTGTAGATAACATGAGGAGGGATCTAGCTAAGCTTGAAGAATGGTCTAGAATTTGGCAGCTGGCAAGGTCATGCATTTGGGCTGCAGCAATCCAAGGGAGCAATATAGTATAGGGGGTGAAGTACTTTTGTCCACTAAAGAAGAGCAGGACCTAGGCATGGTTGTGTCTGATGATCTTAAAGTAGCTAAACAGAAAAGGCGACAGCAAAAGCTAGAAGGATACTTGGGTGCATACGGAGAGGAATGGCTAGCAGAAAAAAGGAGGTGACAGTGCCTCTGTATAAGTCTTTGGTGCGACCTCATTTGGAGTATAGTGTTCAATTCTGGAGACTGCATCTTCAAAAGGATATAGACAGGATGGAGTCAGTACAGAGGGTGGCTACTAAAATGGTTAGTGGTCTTCATTATAAAGCATATGAGGACAGACTTAAGGATCTTAATATGTACACCTTAGAGGAAAGGCGGGATAGAGGTGATATGATTGAGATGTTTAAATACCTCCATGGCATAAATGTATAGGGGGAGAGCCTCTTTCAATTGAAAGCAAGTTCTGCTATGTGGGGACATGGGATGAGGGTGAAGGGGGATAGATTCAGGAGTGATATGCGGAAATATTTCTTTACGGAGAGTGGTGAATCAGTGGAATAGTCTCCCAGTGGAGGTGGTAGAGATGAGGACAGTATCTGAATTCAAAAAAGCATGGGACAAACACAGAGGATCTCTAAAGGAAAAAAGGGGACTGTTGTAGTTGTTGATATGGAAGGACAGACTAGATAGGCCATGTGGTCTTTTTCTGTCATCATATTTCTGTTTCTAAGTTTCCCTCTGTCCAATTTCCTAGTCACCCAGTCAAACAAATCAATCAGATTTGTCTGACAAGACCTGCCTTTGGTAAATCCATGCTGCCTTGATTCCAGTAATCCGTTGGACTCCAGAAACCTAGTTTCTCTTTTAGCAGTGTTTCCAATAATTTACTCATCACTAAGGTTAAACTAACCGGCCTTAAGTTTTCAGCTACATTCTTACTTCCATTTTTGTGTAAAGGGACTACATGTGCCTCTCTCCAGTCCTCTGGCACCACTCCCAACTCTAACGAGGCATTGAAAAGGTCAGTCAGTGGAGTTGCTAGAAAGTCCCCAAGTTCCTCAGTATTCTCGGGTGTATCCCATCTGGTCCCATTGCTTTATCTACTTTAAGTTTAGCTAGCTTCTCACGAACACGATCTTCTGAAAATTGTTCAAGATGCCCCATGCTTTTGTTCCTGTTTGTGTGTGTTTTCTGAGGTCCTGCTCCTGGTTCTTCATCTGTGAACACAGAACAGAAATATTTGTTAAGCAAGTCCACTTTTTCCTCAGCTTCTACATATTCCTTCCCTTCACCCTCGAGTCTGACAATACCACTTTTGCCCTTCCTCTTCTCACTAACATATCTGAAAAATATCTTATCCCCCATTTTATTGCATTGGCTATTTCCTCCTCTTTCTGAATCTTTTCTTTCCTGACTACTTTGTTAGCTTCTCTAAGTTTTTCCAATATAGATGCCTGTCTTCCTCTCTCTGTGATCTCTTATATTTCATGAAGGCCTCCCTCTTTTTCTTCAGCTTTTCAGCTACTTCTTTTGAAAACCATAGCGGTCTCTGTTTCCTTTTACCTTTGTTTACCATTTCAACAAAAAGGTTGGTTGCCCTTAAAATATCCCCTTTCAGTTTTGCCTACTGTTTTTCTCCATCCCCCAGCTGTTCCCATCCCACTAACAACTCACTGAGGTATTGACCCATTTTGGCAAAATTAGTTTTTCTAAAGCCTAAGACTCTCGTTTTTGAATGGATTTTATCAGCCTTAGTCCTAATACTGAACCACACCATCTGGTGATCACCGGATGCGAAATGATCTCCCACTATAACATCAGAAACCTTTCACCATTGGCATGCACCAAGTCCAGTATGGCCCTTTTGTAAGGGTCAAACCGCTATCCTGGTCCCTCCAGGCTGGGGCTGTCCCGTCTGGCTGCGCTCCCCTTGGTGCTTTCTCTGCTGCCTGGATCCAGGCGAATGAACTCACAACCACACCAAGTTCAGTATTCAAGTTTATTCCACAGGTTAGAGGGGCTGTCTGTCTTTTATACATTAACAGAAACATATACATACGTCATCAACTCATCCCCTGAGGCCCACCACAGCTTATCAGTAACTTCACAGATCTTAGTCGTCTCTGTGTAGAACAATCAATTTGTCTTAGCACAGCACATTCCTTTCCATATATAGATATGTACAGGATGCCCATTTCCCACCTGTGGGCCTCTTAGTCCTCCTGTACACACACTTTAAGCTTAAAACCTTATTTTCCCCTATCACCCTTCATGTGTGGGTTCAACAATTGACTGAATGATTCTCCCTGTACAGAATCCAAGATCTCTTTATTTCTAGATGATACTGCGGCAGGAATGTGCCAATCAACATCTGGCATATTGATATACCTTATCGGTAGCACCTCCCCTTTCCTGGCAATGTTGCATATGTCTTCAATTAACTCTGTCCGCCTCTTCAACCTGTGAGGGAGGTCTGCATATCACGCCAATACAAATAGATTTCTCTTTCCCTCTTTCTAGTTTAACCTACAGTGCCTCCTCTCTCCGTTTTAAGCCCTCTATTTCCATAGCTTTAATATTATTTTTTACATATAGTGCCACTCCTCCTCCCCTTCTTCCTACCCTGTCCTTTCTGAATAATGTATAGCCTGGTATAGTTACATCCCAGTCATGGTTGTCCGTGAACCATGTCTCTGTTACTGCCACTAAATACAAGTCAGCCTCTCCCATTAAAGTCTCAACATCTGGGATCCTATTTCCCATGCTAGGAGCATTTATAGACACTGCCTTCCAGATGTTGCCCCTTTTGCCTATTTCAATAAAGATATTTAATGTTTCACTTATCTGGGGGCTTTCTTTATCCATCCCCAACTAATCTAGTTTAAAGCCCTCTTCAGTAGATTAGCCAGTCTGCTACTGAAGACACGTCGACCCTTCTTGGACAGGTGGACACCATCTCTTCTCTGCAACCCTTGAACAGCATCCCATGGTCCAGGAAACCAAAATGCTCTCGATGACACCATCCACGCAGCCATGCATTAATCTCCAGGATGCCAGCTTCTCTGCCTTGGCCTTTACCCTCGATGGGGAGAATTGAAGAGACCACCACCTTTGCCCCTATCTGCTTCGCACTCTGTCCCAGAGCCATGAAGTCACTTTTGATATGCTTAGAGGGATACCTGGCAGTATCATTTGTGCCGACATGGATGAGCAACATCCAGTAATAGTCAGTGGGCTTGATGAGTCTCGGCAAACTCTCCATAACATCTCGGATTTTGGCACCTGGCAGACAGCATACCTCTCTGGACATCAAGTCTGGTCAGCAGATGGATGCCTTAATACCTCTCAGAAGAGAGTCACCAACCACCACTACCCTTCGCTTCCTTGTGGTCACTGATTCTGCAACTTTGGGGTGCTTGAGCTCTGGTTCTTCCCTTTCCAGGGATGTTTTCACCTCCTCCACTTCCAGGGCTGAAAAATAGTTCTTCAATTCAAGGGCTGGAGGAGTTGGATTGGTAATTCTGCAGGCCCTGGTGACTCATGTCCAACCTTCGCCATTCTGTAGACTCCCATCCTCTCCTCTGCTGGAGAGCTTGGATGTTACAAGAAGCATCTCATCAGTGTACGTCTCACTGTTTTGAATGCTCCTCAGCCTCACCACTACTTCTCAGAGCTCCTCCACTTGTTTCCTGAGAGCTTCATTATGCAGGCATCCTGCACATGGAACCGGTCCTGAATTGGGATCTCTGGACAGAGGCAGAAGTTGTAATGGTGGCAAAAGCTTTGGCGATACAATTTTTCCCAGCCATTGTTCAATTGGTGGAGCTTAGGTGCTTGTTGAAGCAAAAGAGAAGGAGACCTACCAAAATACCATCCTATTTCCCAGCTATCCTTTCAGAGACAAAGCAATTAACCTCTTTTAAGTGTGTTCTAAATGTGCTGATTCCAAATCCCTGGATGTAGTTAATTGGGGGGAGGTGCCCTATAAAGCAAGACAGCTCACATGGGGTTGGGTGGGAGTTGAGGGGAACTAAAGCACCAAAACGTATATAACTTTGTTTTAAATATGTACCAAAACGCTTTAAGAGCTCTCAGGCAGAGAGCTAGTAATTTTAATCTTCTGCAACTCATGGCTACCTGACTTGGCTGCCGTTGGTGCTGTCGTGGTTCGGGTCTCGGCAGTCTGGAGCTAGGGTGTCCCATATGTGAGGACTCTTCCTGCTTGTTACTAGAAAAAGCATAATTACTCACCTGTAACAGGTGTTCTCCAGGGACAGCAAGAATCAGTCCTCGCAACCCTCCCTCCTCCCCTAGGAGTTGCCTCCCTGCCTTGCTTTAGTTTTTTACTGCCGTCCTAGCTTTATCATCTGACTGATCAAGATAGCACCCTTGGGCAGGAAGGAGACCACACATGCATGGTAGCATATCCCAAAGGCTTCCTTTGAAAGCTGGGAAAATGCTTCTGCATGAGCTCTGTCAGCGCAGACATTACCCATATGTGAGGACCGATTCCTGCTGTCCCTGGATTACTACACCTGTTACAGGTGAGTAACTACACTTTCTGTTCATACAGACACCATCTCTGATTTAAGCTCTCTAAACCAATGCCAGAATTCTCCTGGCAAGAGTTGCTCTTCGTTTCCTTATTCTGTACCGCTCTCTCTATCTTCTCCTTCATGGTCACCTTTACCATGCGATATGTCCATGAATGCCATTTTACTTTCATTTTCTCGGAGTTGGTGTGCCCGACTAAGAGACTTTCTTCAGATCAATAGTGCATTTTGTACCTGTTATCAGGGAAACACATATTTCCAATGTCCTAGATGTCCCCTCTCCCATGCACAAGTGAGGTAAGTGTAAGGAGAAAAGCTCACTTTTAAATGCAGGCTGTGCAAAGCTCAGGGCTCAAGCCACCATCTGTGCTAGTGATGTCACCTCCTCTCTCTGAATCTTTTCTAGTTATGCTATATCCATTTTGAGGTGGGACAACCGGAATTTTTCACAGTACTCAAGGTGCATTCACACAGAGGCATAATAATACTCAGTTTTGTTCTGCATCCCTTTTTTTTTTTAGGTATAATCTTTTTATTTGGTTTTCAAAATGTTTCATCATTACAAAAGATCAAAGAAAATCAAAATAAACAATCTAGAATTATTAACATCATAAGAAAACACAAATACAACAATATAGTCCACCATAGGAGAGGCACTAAATATATAGAAAAATAATACAAAATAAGGTAATCACAAGGAGAATAATCTCCATATAACAGCCCAAAACAATTAACCCACCCTCACCAACCTCATAAAGCCGTGACCACCTTGCTAGACAGAAAACTCTCTAGCTGTAGTGAATCAAAGAAAACATATCTAACCCCCTGATAAGATATTAAACACTTACAAGGATATCTCACGAAAAAGGAAGCACCTAAAGCCAACACGCGAGGCCTAAGAGCAAAAAGGCCTTCTGCCGTGCTTGCGTGGCTCTAGACAGGTCCGGAAACAATTGAATGGGGGCACCACAAAAGGAAACAGTTCTATTTTTAAAGTATTCCTTAAATACAGAGAACTTATCATTATCTGAAATAAATGTTACAAGTAAAGTATCCCTGAAAGAAATATTATCTTGAGTATCCTCCAAGAATTCAGTTAAATTGAGCTCAGGAGGCAACTGCTGCTGAGAACCAGTAGCAGACCACCCACCTGAACTACCCCGACCTGTGAGGTAATACATTTTAGAAAAGGAAATAGTATCAGCATTTGACAATTTCAATACCTCACAAAAATATTTACGCAATAAAATCTCTGATGAAAGCAAATGACACCTAGGAAAATTCAGAAATCTAATATTTTTAGATTTAACAACATTCTCATACATTTCTAACTTACGATTAAGCGATAAATTATCCTTCACAACAGCTGTCTGACCTGCCTGCAGTGACTGACACAAAGCTTCACATTTAGGTACTTGAGCACTAAGCAATTCCACCTGGTTTCCCACCTGAGCCAGCCCTGCTACCACTTCATGAGTAAAGGAGCAGAACTGAGTCACCGTAGACACCAGAGTACGCTCCGTACGTGTCACCACCCTCCAGATATCAGCTAAGGAGACCTGGGAATCGGGCATTCCCAAGGCTGCATCCGGAGGGGGAGACTGGTTTAATCACTCTCAACACAGGCACGGAAGCGTTCTGTCCCAACGGAGAACTACAGGCGGTATTCACAGGCGTAGATCCCGTAGGTGGAGGGGGTGGAGTACGGTCAATGGAGCTAAGGGAGGCTCCCCCAGATACATTTAATGGGGAGCCCACAGCGGGAAGCGTAACAGCACCAGATAAAGGAGTCAAATGTCTATCTATAGGACCACTCACCACAGAAGAAGGTTTCACCACCTCTGTTGTTGCTGCTGGTGGTATCTTCTTTTTCCTCTTTCCCATGGATAGTCCACTTCAGCGTCTTAAACTACTCCAACGGTGCTCCAAGGGGCTCCCAAGGGGCCTATAAAGCCCCTTGTAACGCGCCCCTTTAATATGCGCCGCCCGCGTGTGCTCACCCGCACAGGGAAGAGCAGGAGGAAGAAATAAAGGGGAGAAGGACCCCAAGGGCGTCGGGGCCGTCCTGCCCAGAGCCTGCCGCTCCGCTGACCTGTGGCTGCCTCTACGATCTCCTCCCGGCTCCTCTATGCTCCCGCAGCTGCTTTTAAGCCCCCAAGGGCGTCGGGGCCGTCCTGCCCAGAGCCTGCCGCTCTGCTGACCTGCGGCTGCCTCTACGATCTCCTCACGGCTCCTCTATGCTCCCGCAGCTGCTTTTAATCCCCCAAGGGCGTCGGGGCCGTCCTGCCCAGAGCCTGCCGCTCCGCTGACCTGCGGATGCCTCTAATGTGATAGGCGATGGCCTAGTTCATCCTGTAGGTAGTAGAGGCCTGTATATTAGGCCTGAGCCCCCCTCCCCTACTTTAGAATATTATAAATGCCGCTTTGGAAAATTAAGCTGAACAGGACAGAAATGCCAGTAGTTAGAGAAACAGCCTTGCTCTGCTTTTGATAAGCAATGTTCTGATAAGAAAGTAAAACTTTTCCACTGTTTTTTGTTATGGTTTAACCACAGATGTCTTTTCAGTATTATGCTTTCACGCTGTAGCCCTGTTAGCACACACTGAACTTGTAGAGAATAGCAGCATGTATTCTTGAAGAATATATTTTGTCTAAGCATTTGAGCCATGGCTAGAAAGATTTGCACGGGGGGAGCAGGTGTAAGCCCAGTCAAAGATGGCTAATGGAGGAAGGTAGCTGGGCCACCAAGACCAATGAGGAGTATGGCCTGTATTAGATTGGAGAAGAAAGGTATAAATGCTGTTGTCTCACTCAGCTCAGGGCTCAGACATTTTGTATGTGACATTGGCCTGAGTCTGTGCACATTAAACTGGTTTGAATTCTAGTCAATAGACTCCTGGTTTTATTCGTTGCGATTCCTTCGCTATTACATATTCTTGGTGCGTTGGCCGGGAATGGCGTAATACGCGAATGGTACGCAAGTGAATACTACCACGTATTACTGCCTCCAGGTTTGGTCCGGCTGGGCCCACAGCCGACCGACGTGGAGAGGATCCCAGGTGCCGACCGGAGGGTTCCGCCCTGCCTCGGCGGCCTGCTGGGTCCGGCTGGCCAACACCTCGAACCCAGGGGAGTCCAGGATTCAACCCAAGGTGGAACTGGTTGCGCAGCGCATTAGCTACCGGATCCGGTGAGTATTGATTTTTCTGGTTCTTAGTCAGTTAGCTCTGGGAAAGTCTTGAGACTGATTTGGTACAGTAACAGGTAAAGGAAGTCTGATCAACTTCCAGGGCGATCCTAGTACCCCTGCAGGAGTATGCGCGGGGCGAAGCCATCGACCCTTTTGGTTTGGTAATTTAGGTTCAGTCAGTTAGCCCGGGAATTTGGAATTTGGGAAATGCTAACATGTTTGGTTGTGTGATGTGTGATTGAGAGGTCTTGCAATACAGGCCAAGCGAGAGCGGAATCCTAAGTAGCGCAGTTCCTGACCGGGCGACCGCGTTCAGGTCGCGAACAGGAGGAAGCGTTTGTTGTTTGTCCCCTCATTGTTTTGTGGGCTACGCGGACCCCTTACCCGTAGCCATCCTACCTACCCTTTCTGTTTGCTGTCTTGTACGTTATACGTTATAATGGGAGGGGCGGAGTCCGTACAAACTCCGCTGAACTGTATGATCACGAATTTTAAGAAAGGATTTAGTGGTGATTATGGGGTGAAAATGTCACCGACCCGCTTAGAAATATGGTGTAGTAGGGTGTGACCGGCGCTGGACGCCGGGTGGCCACCAGAAGGTACTTTTGATATCCAAATTGTGTCCCGTGTGCACAAGGTAGTGCGCAGCTATAGTCCTGAACAGTTTTCATATATAGACTCATGGTTAAGGATATGTGAGAAACAGCCCTCTTGGATGAAGCGTTGCTGTGAGGGACAGAGTAAAATTATGTTAGCAACTGCCACGAGAGTCCCTGCCAAGAAAGAAAAACTCCCTATTTATGTAGCCCAAGAGTCTCCAGAGACCCCAAGGTATCCATCCGCCTTTCTGTATACTCCTGTCCCATCAGCTCCGCCTGTACTCCAAGAACCCCCGCTAATACCCCGAGTAGAGCCAGAGGAAGCGAGCGTACCTCCAGCTGTGGTGCCTCCACCCGCCCATCCGCCTCCAAAATCTGAAGTGCGGACCAGTCCCCTAAGAAGTCGGAGCCCTAGTCCTGAGCAGCGCTCTGAGGTAAAACAATCATCCCCCGAAGAATCCGCTAGTGGAGAGTTAGATGCCAGTCCAGGGTCATCCACTGGTCCAGGTACCAGTAGCGGCGTCACCCAAAAGTCCACTGAAATGCGCTATGATTTCAGAAGTAGAACGAGAGAAGCTCACCAACTAGCGCTGCGGCAGGTCCCAGGATTACCCATTTAAGACAATGGTCAGGTTGTGGTCGGACCGACCAGTCTAGTGTATGTGCCCTTCTCCACAACAGATTTATTAAACTGGAAAACGCATTATGCCTCCTATACTGAAAAACCCCAAGATTTAACAGAGTTAATGTCTAGTATTATGCAAACCCATCAGCCCACCTGGTCTGACTGTCGCCAGCTTTTGGCTACCCTCTTTACTACCGAAGAGCGGGCACGGATAGTGCGAGCGACCACTCGATGGTTGGAAGAGAACCCTGAAGTGGGGAGAAACCTAGATCCCAGACAGGCGGCAGCCGCAGATTTCCCGAATGAAGACCCTGGATGGGACCCAAATAGTGATGTAGGAGAAAAGGCCCTCACCCGGTTCCGCCAGGCTCTACTTCAGGGCCTAAAGAAAGGAGGCCAGAGAGCTATGAATATTGGGAAAGTAGCGGACGTTCTTCAGCGCCCAGATGAGAGTCCAGCTGCTTTCTATGAACGATTAACTGAAGCTTATAGACTTTACACCCCCTATGACCCAGCAGCTCAGGAGAATTTACGCATGGTAAATGCCGCTTTTGTGAGTCAGTCCCAGGGAGACATAAAACGAAAACTGCAAAAATTAGAAGGATTTGCAGGCATGAATGCAACACAGTTAATGGAAGTCGCACAAAAGGTATATGTGAATCGTGATCAAGAAAGCAAACGGGAAAGTGAAAGAAGGATGAGGAAGAAAGTGGATCTGCTTGCTGCAGCACTAGTTGAAGGACGCGGAGGAGGATATCCTAACCGAAGAGCCAGAGGATGGGGAAGGGGCCGAGGGAGCGCTCGGCCCCCCTTAGGTGCAAATCAGTGCGCTTATTGTAAAGAGGAAGGACATTGGAAGGATGCGTGCCCGAACATGAGCTCCACCCCCTGGAGGGGACGCAGGAGCACCAGGAGAGCGGGGGGGGGGGGGGCGATTCCAGCAGCAAAGGGGGATGCAGCGCGCACAGTTTCAGCAGTTCTGGCACAATGAGACTGCCATGCAGGGAGTGGCAGTCACCGAAGCAGATTTCATGGATGATGAGGAATAGGCCAGACCGGGCTCCAAGTTCTTCTTAGGTCTCCAGGAGCCTATGGTCAATGTAAAAATTGGAGACCAGCATATGGACTTTATGGTAGACACAGGGGCCAAGCATTCAGTAGTAGCCAAGCCGGTGGCCCCTGTGTCCTCTCGATCTGTTACAATCGTGGGAGCTACAGGAACAAGAACCATGAGACCCTTTCTGCAGAACTGCGCCTGTGAACTAGGGGGACAGAAGATAACACACCAGTTCTTGTACATGCCTGAATGCCCAGTTCCCCTGTTGGGCCGAGATATGCTTGCAAAGCTTCAAGCACAGATATCTTTTGTTGAAGGGAGAAAAATGGAAATGACTATAAACTCAAAACCTGCCGGCCTGATGGCGTTAGCTGTCCCCCGAGAAGAAGAATGGCGGTTCTATTCATCTGCATCCAAAGCAGTAAGCCTCTGTACATCTCTCAGCATTGCAGCCCCACCTGGAGTATGGGCAGAGAATAATCCACCTGGCCTAGCGAAAAATATAGCTCCTGTACTTGTTACCCTTAAGCCAGGAGCAGAACCAGTGCATGTGCGTCAGTATCCCCTCCCACGACCAGCAATTGAAGGTATTCATCGCCACCTGAAGAAATTACTGCAGTATGGACTTCTTAGAGAATGCCAATCACCCTGGAACACCCCCCTTCTCCCAATCAAGAAGCCTGGGACAGGTGACTACCGCCCAGTGCAGGATCTACGTCAAGTAAACAGTGCAGTTGAAACTATACATCCAGTAGTACCAAATCCTTACACCCTCCTGGGACTGATTCCAGCAGAAGCCACTCATTTCACTGTTTTGGACTTGAAAGATGCCTTTTTCTGTATACGCCTGGCAGAGGCCAGTCAGCTTTTGTTTGCATTTGAATGGGAAAACCCTACCACAGGAAGACGAGGACAACTCACTTGGACTCGCTTGCCACAAGGATTCAAGAATTCACCCACCATCTTCAGTGCAGCCCTCAGTCAAGATCTGTCAAGTTACCCTGTAACTCCGGGAAAGAGAATCCTACTCCAGTATGTGGATGATTTGCTTATAGCCACCAACAATGAAACTGATTGTGTGCAAGTTACCCCAAGAACCTCAAGCTGCTAGCCCTTAACAGGGCATTATTCATAGGAAAATGACTTTTTGCTGCTAGCCCTCTCTGGGGCATTACCAGTAGGAATATGACTTTGCACCTCTACCTCATTTGTCTACCTCATTACACCCCATTTCTCTACCTCATTGCAATGGGCCCTCTTTTATCTCACAAGTAACTCAGCAGCTAGCCCATGCCCTGCAAATAAAATGGCAGTTACACACAGCCTACAGGCCCCAAAGTTCAGGGAAAGTGGAGAGAATGAATCGAACCCTAAAATCTCAGCTATCCAAGCTTTGTCAGGAAGCCCACTTGAAGTGGCCCCAAGCTCTTCCCATAGCCCTTCTCCGAATACATTCAGCCCCCACCACGCCATTAGGGGTATCCCCATTTGAGATTTTGTATGGGAGGCCCCCACCCATAGTACAGTAGAGTTATTCCTCGTCTACAGGGATAAGAGGGGATATGAATCAAATTGGATCCGTAATTACTAGGCAAGAATTGTTGGCTCTAAGTTCTATTTTGCAGAGCCTTCATACCTGGGTGCAGGACCAGTTGCCTATCAATCTAACAGAGCCCTTGCATTCTTTCAAGCCTGGAGCCTCGGTGTGGGTAAAGGAGTGGAAGAAAACACCGTTGGTGCCTCATTGGAAGGGACCGTATATCGTTTTGCTATCAACCCCAACAGCAGTTAAAGTGGCCGAGATCGACTCCTGGATTCATCACAGTCGAGTGAAGCCAGCAGCAGTTCCTGAGAGTCGCCCCTGGACTTCGATCGCTAATCCTGCATCACCGTTGCGACTCACGCTGCGAAGACAAGATCCATCATCATAAAGACTTTGCCAGCTTGCTCCTGAACATCTACATTTCAGACTCTATCCTCTATCTATCTACCTCAATCAACCATTAACTACCTCATTAATCATCAAAGACTATAATCATGATGATTACTAACTGCTGCTATTTCCTTCTTGCGGTAGCCCTGGGACACTTGAGAACCACTCTTGCTTTGCCCCCTTGTGCAGCCTGTATAACCACCACCCGAACTGGTATGCAAGTTACTCAGACTTTGCTTTATCACTCTTATTATACTTGTACTGGTATAGTCAGCAGGTGTATCTATAATGGTACAGAACTGAACGTCTGTACAAAGGGAAAGACTCGTACTTGCTTCAGACCTCGACAGAATCCATCTTACTATGTCCTGGAACTGAGATGGAATGATGAAGATGGAGCCCTTATCAATGCCACAAGTCAACTCTCTGATCCTAACCAACCTGTTTACCTGTATTTTGATGCTTGTGACTTGATTAATAGAAATAATTACTACAGGTGTGGATCATGGGAACAAGCTTACTATTATGATGAGAAGTATATGTGTCCTGAAGGTGTGTACAACTGGGGAGTATGCACTGGGATACATTCCCCAACAACATATAGCAAATCAGCAGAAGCAGACTATTTCTGTCCGAAATGGGATTGTGTGTAGTATGCTACCTGGTCTGGTAGCCCTACAGGACAGACTGGAGATAATCGCAAGGCGCTGCTGGAAAGATTACCCTTACTGAAACCTGAACAGTGCAAGAAAAGCGCCTGCAATCCCCTACGGCTGCAGATCTTCAACCCCAGCCAGTGGAAGCAAGGATTTCGATTCGGCCTGCGCATAGCAGGAGGTGAAACTGATCCTGGAACCATTGTATTCATCCAGCTGAATGTAAAGACTCATGTTTCTTCACCTTATCGTATAAATCATACCTTCTACGAGGCCATGAAGGCAGAATTTGTTGTTCCCCACGCTTTGCAGAATTTGTTCATCGAACTAGCTGGAGCTGTGGCATCCAGCCTCCATGTCTCGGACTGTCTCTTTTGTGAAGGAACTCAGATGGGAGACCAATGGCCTTGGGAAGCACAAAAACTAAACTATTCCGTACCATATAACCAAACTGATGTGCATAACACTACCAATGAATGGGTCCTCGCCTACTCCATAGTGGGTAAACTATGTTTTGCATGAGCAGGATCACAATTGAATGCACCTGTGGGACAATTAGTCTGTTTGAACCAAAAAATATTACAATGCCACAACTGGAAAGACTTCTTGGTGGTCAGGTGCCAATACTCCGGAACCGTCTAACCCTTTGATCATCTTTCCTTATTTGGCCAGGATATGGACAAATCTGGCTACACACAGCACTTGGCAAGCTCCACCTGGACTATATTGGATTTGTGGCACCAGAGCATATGCTAAACTCCCTGCCAATTGGGGAGGAGCGTGTGTTCTAGGAATTATACGGCCATCTTTCTTTCTTTTGCCCCTTTCCCACGGAGAACAATTGGGGTTCCCTGTATATAAAAGTCGACAGAAACGAGAAGCTCTGAAAATCGGCCAGTGGGACAAATGGGATGCAACCTCTGAAGAATGGCCGCCAGAGAGAATTGTTTCTTACTATGGACCTGCTACCTGGGCGCAAGATGGTTCTTGGGGCTACCGCACCCCTGTATATATGTTAGACCGTATTATACGTTTGCAAGCTGTTGTTGAAATTATAACCAATGAAACTAGTAGAGCGCTAACCTTGTTAGCTAAACAAGCCACACAGATGCATACAGCCATTTACCAGAACCGCTTAGCTTTAGATTATCTGCTTGCAGCTGAAGGAGGAGTATGTGGCAAGCTGAATTTAACTAACTGCTGCTTGCAAATAGATAATGAAGGACAGGTGTAGAAGATATAGCCAATCACATGAGAAAGCAAACTTATGTCCCAGTCCAAACGTGGCATGGCTTGCAACTAGATGGCTGGTTTGGTTCTTGGTTTTCAGGCCTGGGCAGCCTGAAGACACTTATAGTGCTTGTATTTTTGATTGTAACTGTTTGCTTATGTATCCCATGTTTCCTTCCCCTATGCTTGCATATGCTACACTCCATTATTGATAAAGTTATTGACCGCAAGGCAGCAGCACAAATATTAGCAACGTGGGACTACTACCCTATACCACGGAGTGATCCCTCTACCATAGTCTAAAGTACTTTACTATATGTGTGATTTGATTCTCACCCTCTCTCACTTGCGGGTGTGAATAATCAAAAGGGGGGAATGTGATAGGTGATGGCCTAGTTCAGTGATGGCTAACCTTTTTGAGCCCGAGTGCCCAAACTGCCGCACAAAACCAAAGAATTTCCTCAAAGTGCCAGCATGTCAATTAAACCTTAACAACAAGATTTTAGTATCTAAAAACTCTTTATAAAGTTGCCTGAACTATGTAACATCATTTGTAAAGGTTGGAATCTTTGTATTGTCAGAGAATCAATTTGATTCACAATCCTTTGGTTTTCATTTCAATTTATTGGCAATTTATAATGTTTTAATGATTTCATTCAATTTAGAAACAGGAAGGCAATAATTAAACTGGGAACCCCAAAAGCCAAACTTGGAATGTACAACAACACTGTAGAAATAAAACTATAAATTAATTTCCTCTTGTACCAAACAAAGCACAGACGTTAATGATGCACATTTCCCAGAGGTTTCATATTCCAGTTAATAAATTCAAAATAAAGAGATATTTCTACCTTTTGTGCATTTTTTTTTCAGTTGCAATTGCTCCAGCCACTTTCTTCTGGTTTCTTCATGTTTTCTGCTAACTGTCCATCGTCTGCTGTCCATTTGTTCTTTCTTCTCTCTTCTAGTTTTTTTTCCATTCTCTCTCTCTACATCTGCTTTAACATACTAATCTTTCTCCTTTTGCTCTTTCCTCATTCCTATTTCATCCACACAAATTTTACCCCTCCATCCTCAATCCCCACTTACTCTCCCAATACCAGGCCAATTGTAGATTTTTCATCCCTCCCACACAAAATATTTTTCCCCGCTCCATTTTACTTTCCCAGCCCCATCCCATTCTAATCCTCCCCCAACATCAGCTCCCTTCTAGTTCCAGTCTCACCCAGCATCCATTCCCTTCTAGTCCCTGCATCAGCCCATTTCCCGTCCTAGCCCACCATCAACCCATTTCCAGTCCTAGCTCCCCCATCCATTTTCAGTCTGAGTCCCTTCATCAGCTCATTTCCAATCCTAGCCCCCCATCAGCCCACTTCTAGTCATTTCCTAGCCCCATCATCAGCCCATGTCAAATCATAGCTCCCCTCCACTCAGTCCAATTCCAGTCCAAGCCCCCCCATGAGCCTACTTTCAGTTCTAGCCCCTCCATGAGTCCATTTCAATTCAAGCCCCCACCACAGCCCATTTCCAATCTTAGCTCCCCCCAACAGCCCATTTCCAGTCCTATCCTAGCTGCTCCATCAGCCCATTTTCAGTCCTAGCTCCCTTCCCTCACAGCCCATTTCCATTCCAAGCTCCCTCCCCATCAGCTATTTGCAATTCAAGCCTCCCCTTCCACTCAGCCCATTTCCAGTCATAGCAACCCCCCAACCCATTACCAGTCCTAGCCCCCATCAACCCACTTCCAGTCCTAACCCCCCCATCACCCCATTTTCAGTTTAAGCCCCCCTATAACCCATTACCAGTCCTAACCCCCCCATCAGCCCATTGCCAGTCTTAACCCCATCAGCCCATTGCCAGTCCTAAACCCCCCCCATCAGCCCACAGCCCATTACCAGTCCTAACCACATCAGCCCACCTCAAGTCCTAACCCCTCCCCATCAGCCCATTTCCTGTCCTAGCCCCCCCCCATAGCCCATTATCAGTCCTAACCACCCCCCATAGCCCATTAGCAGTTCTAACACCCCCATCACCCCATTTCCAGACAGCCCCCATCAGTCCACAGCCCATTACCAGTCCTAACCCCCCCAGCCCATTAGCAGTCCTAACAGCCCCCCCGCTCATTAGCAGTCCTAACAGCCCCCCCCACCCCCCAGCCCATTAGCAGTGCTAACAGCCCCCCCAGCCCATTAGCAGTTCTAACCCCCCCATCACCCCATTTCCAGACAGCCCCCATCAGTCCACAGCCCATTACCAGTCCTAACCTCCCCCAGCCCATTAGCAGTCCTAACAAACCCCCCCAGCCCATTAGCAGTCCTAACCCCCCCCACCCCATTAGCGGTCCTAACCCACCCCCCCCTAGCCCATTAGCGGTCCTAACCCCCCCCAGCCCACTAGCAGTCCTAACCCCCCCAGCCCATTAGCAGTCCTAACAGCCCCCCCCGCCCCAGCCCATTAGCAGTCCTAACAGCCCCCCCGCCCCAGCCCCAGCCCATTAGCAGTCCTAACAGCCCCCCGCCCCAGCCCCAGCCCATTAGCAGTCCAAAAAAAAAAGCTGGCTCTCTGGCTGCTGCCGCTGCCGCCGTGGCAGAATGCAGTGTCCCGCGGGGCCCCCTCTGCGCCGGCTGAGCCCTCTGCCCGGCTTTCAGATTCGCGAAGGGAGAGTGTCTCTCCCTCGCGTCTCTGTTAAGCCCGCAGGGGCTAATGGGAAATTTCCCATCAACCCCTCGCGTCTAAAGAGGCTGATGGGAAATTTCCCATTAGCCCCTGCGGGCTTAACAGAGACGCGAGGGAGAGACACTCTCCCTTCGCGAATCTGAAAGCCGGGCAGAGGGCTCAGCCGGCGCAGAGGGGGCCCCGCGGGACACTGCATTCTGCCGCGGCGACAGCGGCAGCAGCCAGAGAGACAGCTTTTTTTTTTAATGTAATTTTGAGGAAAGCAGAATGTTCTTTGCGCGGGGCCCCCTGAAACGCGGGGCCTTGTGCAAAAAACATTCTTGCTCAATGGACTGGACGGGCCGGCCCTGGACACCAGCACACTCCCCTCCCGCCGCGCCGCATATCTTAATTGCGGACCTTCCCGCGTGCCAGCTGCAAGGCCTTCGCGTGCCACAGCTGGCACGCGTGCCATAGGTTCGCCATCGCTGGCCTAGTTCATCCTGTAGGTAGTAGAGGCCTGTATAGAAGGCCTGAGCCCCCCTCTCCTACTTTAGAATATTATAAATGCCGCTTTGGAAAATTAAGCTGAACAGGACAGAAATGCCAGTAGTTAGAGAAACAGCCTTGCTCTGCTTTTCCACTGTATTTTGTTATGGTTTAACCACAGATGTCTTTTCAGTATTATGCTTTCACGCTGTAGCCCTGTTAGCACACACTGACCTTGTAGAGAATAGCAGCATGTATTCTTGAAGAATATATTTTGTCTAAGCATTTGAGCCATGGCTAGAAAGATTTGCATGGGGGGAGCAGGTGTAAGCCCAGTCAAAGATGGCTACTGGAGGAAGGTAGCTGGGCCACCCAGACCAATGAGGAGTATGGCCTGTATTAGATTGGAGAAGAAAGGTATAAATGCTGTTGTCTCACTCAGCTCAGGGCTCAGACATTTTGTATGTGACATTGGCCTGAGTCTGTGCACATTAAACTGGTTTGAATTCTAGTCAATAGACTCCTGGTTTTATTCGTTGCGAGCCCTTCGCTATTACACTACAATCTCCTCCCCTGTTCTTTATCCCTTTTTAAATAATCCTTATGCAAAGAAAGAAAGAATGTTATGCTGGCATCACAACATAAGAGCCAAATGACCCTAATACAATGTAAGTTATCTATGTCAGGGGAGACCTGTTGTACACTGCTTTCATAATGTCTTCATAAAAGTTGTGAATAAATCCTAATTAATTAATTTATATCTATTTTGCTGGATACTGGGTTATGTGGATGCGACACCTATGGTGGAGTTATGGATATAGTCTGAGTTTGCTTCCACTCCCCGCCCCTCGACCCTTGGCCAATATACATATTACAATAGTAAACTGGTTTGAATTTCTTTTAGGTAAACAATAAAAAAAATAATACAAATGTTTGTACAGTGTAGCTAGGAGCAGCTGATTTGCAAGGCCCAGGGTACCTTAATCACTCTTCTTTTTCTCTTGAGAGGATTCTTATAGATTTTTAACAGCAGATAGCTAACTCCAAAAGACACAATATCTTGTTAGAACATAAGAAATGCCATACTGGGTCAGACCAAGGTTCATCAAGCCCAGAATCCTGTTTCCAACAGTGGCCAATCCAGGTCACAAGTACCAGTCAGGTTCCCAAAAAGGTACACAGATTCAACAATGCTTGTCCCGGGGTAAGTAGTGGATTTCCTTGAGCCTCTTTTAATAATGGTTTATGGACCTTTCCTCCAGGAACTTGTCCAAACCTTTTTTTAAACCCAGCTACACTAACAGCTTTTACTACATCCTTTGGTAACAAATTCCAGAGTTTGATTATGCATTGAGTAAAAAAATATTTTCTCTTATTAGTCTTAAATGGGTTCGATTATAGCTTCAATGCGTGTCCCCTAGTCTTCCTTCTTTTTGATGGAGAAAACAACCGATCTATATCTACCCATTCCACTCCAGCTGAAGATTTTTCCAGAGTAAAGACTACATTTATGATATGGTTGGATCAAAGCACTTGGAACATCTGACTTCTAATGTAGCTGCACATGAAATGAGTGTCAGATGCTGCAAAGAGGTCTTACATACTGGGAGATGGCATGTACGAAGCATGAACCAAAGGAAGTTGGAGGTGGTCAAGAATGAAATGGAACGTATACAACTCTATCTATTGGGTGTCGGCGAACTGAAATGGACTGGCATTGGGCACGTTGCATTTGATGATCACATGGTATACTATGCTGGAAATGAAGACAAAGAAATGGTGTTGCATTTATAGTTAAGAAACTTGCAAGAACTGTAATGAAATACAGTACAATTGGTGAACAGTTAATTTCTATTTGTCCATGGGGCATGCCCATCAACACAACTATTATTCAGCTATACAACCCGATAACAACTGCAGAAGAGGAAGAAGTGGATGAGTTCTATAAAGAAGTGCAAGCTGAAATTGGCAGAAAATGGAAACATATCATCCTGATTGTCATGGGTGACTGGAACGCAAACAGCAACAAAGAAGGCAAAGTGGTTGGAAAATATGGACTTGGCAACAGAAATGAAGTTGGAGAAAGACTGATAGAATTCTGCAAGACCAATGATCTATTCATCTCAAACACTTTCTTCCAGCAACACAAACAGCAGCTGTACACATGGACTTCACCCACTGGATTGTACAAAAATCAAATTGACTACATCTGTGGAAGTCAACTTTGGAAAAGCTCAATAACATCAATATAAACAAAGCCTGGAGCAGACTATGGCACAGATCACCAACTACTAGTAGGCAAACTCAAGCTAAAGCTGAAAAAAAAAAGGCAAGCCACTCATGAATGTAGTCAAATATGACCTTGAGAACATACCACTGGAATTTAAAATGACATCAAGAAAGTTGTGCTCAAAGGAAGTGAGAAGTCTCTACAAAAGGTGAAAAAGGAAAAATGGCCAAAATGGATGACTGAAGAGAAAGGCAATCACAGAACTCAACAGAGATGTCCAACATGCAGCAAGACAAGACAAGGAGAAGTATTACAATGACGCATGCAAGAAAATAGAATCAGAGGAAGAACAAGATCGGCTTTCCTAAAGCTATGAGAGTTAGAGAAAATTCCAGCCTCAAATTGGAATGCTACAAGATGTTCAAGGATCCATGTTGAATGATGCTGAGAATAAAAGACGGAAAGAATATACAGAGTCATAATACCATAAAGATCAAGAGGACCAACAGCTGTTTCAACCTGTACCTTATGATCAGGAAGCACTGGTGATGAAAGAAGTCATCGAATCAGCATTGAAAACTTTATTGAATAACAAAGCACCAGGTATTGATGGCATTCCCATTGAAATATTACAGCAATCTGATGCGGCTGTTGCCATAATTACAAGGCTCTGCCAGAAAATTTGGAAGACGACATCATGACCAACTGACTGGAAAAGATCTGTGTTTACACCAATACTGAAGAAAGGTGATCCGTTTGACTATGGAAATTACTGCACAATCCCTCTGATTCCACATGCCAGCAAGACTCTACTCAAGATCATCCAGCAGAGACTACAACCATACCTGGAACAATAACTTCCTTAAAGTGCAAGCAGGGTTCAGGAAAGGGCGAAGAATGAGAGATTACATTGCAGATGCGAGATGGATCCTTGAAAAGACAAAAGAATACCAAAAGGATATCTATATGTGTTTTATTGACTATGGCTAGGCTTTTGACTGTGTAAAGCATGAGAAACTCAGGGCCACATTAAGCAGCATAGGTATACCACAACACCTAATAGTTCCTTTGCACAACCTTTACATTGATCAAGAAGCAACAGTTTGAACGGAACAAGGAGAAACAGAATGGTTTAAAATCAGCAAAAGTGTACTACAAGTCTGCATACTTTCCCCCTACCTGTTTAATTTATATGCAGAAAAAAGCATCAGAGAAGTAGCACTGTATAAAGACAACTGAGGTATGAAGATCGGTGGAAAACTCATCAACAACCTTCGCTATGCTGCTGATACCACAACACTTGCTGAAAGTGAAGATGGTCTGAAACATTTGCTTCTCAAGATCAAGAAACAGCCTTAAAATGGGCCTGCACCTTAATGTAAAGAAGACAAAGATCCTGACAGCTGGCAAAATCAATAAGTTAATCACTGATGAAGAAGAAATTGAAATAGTGGTCAACTCTGACTAGCTTAGATCAGTCAATAAAGAAACAACAAGCAGTTAAGAAATCCAATGACGCATTGCTCTTGGCAGAATGGCTATGAAGGACCTAGACAAGATTCTCGAGCAGAGATGTTTCTCTCCATACAAAGATTTGTCTTGTCCATAAATAACATATTATGGATACAAAATTTGGACAGTGAAAAAGATAGGAAGAAAATCAATGCCTTTGAATTATTGTGCTGGCGAAGAATACTGTGTATACCATGGACTGCCCAAAGAACAAGGGAACACAAGGAGCAAGAGACGTGTGGAGGTCACAGGAGCCTTTATTAGGTAAACACCAACGCGTTTCGGCAACGCCTTCCTCAGGGGGTATGCAGCTTACAAAATAAAATAAAATCAAAAAATAAATAATTAAAAAATAACATTTAAAACGATGAAAAATGATGCAGATATACAACATTTACCCTTACTGGTTTTCTGGTCATTGTATTTTAATCTCCGTATCCAATTTTTATAATCTTCAATAGAATGATTAGCAGTTGCATAGCTTGCAAGTTCAGTTTTGTTTTTATATCAGAATTTGGTTCTTTACGTCAGATTTAAACATTGGATTCTTGATTGGCTGTTAGGACCAAGCTTGTGATTGTGTCATAGAATGGATGTGAGTTATTATACGGTAAGCTTCGCTTATTTTTAAGATCGTGACTTCAAGATACATAAGCTCATAACCATATGTCATTCTTTAACATGGGATCACAATTTTATACCTTAAACTTACATGAGATATTTTACATAAGAATCTTACATATAGGTAATAGCACTTCGTTGCTGAAAGATTTTTTGTGTGCAAATCATTTTTTATTTTGTTTTATTTTATTTAGCCATCAGTATAGCAAGCTGTATTATCTCATAAGACTGTCAGAGCCAGATTCTCACTCTATACTGAGTCTGTGCGGGATTTTTAACTCCACCCACAAGATCAGCTGTTACGTACATTTTGGTGCGCATTTCAGCATTTATACATAGGACTCTGTTTAACTGCAGGTTTTCAATTCAGACAAATCTATCGAAAGACTTGGAACCTTTGTACATATACTCTAAGGTTAGTAACCTTTATCGGATAATGCTTTAAAGCATTTGTTCTTCCTGCTTAAGATTGTTCCTAGGATGTCAACAGTAAGGGTGCACAGCACTTAGCATTAGTTTTTAGTGAATATTGAGCCCGTGAATTATTAAGTCAATATTTGTTCTGGAATGAAATTTAACTTCGTTTTCTTAAAACAATAGATTTTTACAATATACAATTTCGGGTTCTGTACAGACTGGTGCGAGTTCTGCTTAGCTTTAAAATTACTCTTTACTTTCAGTTCCCGCGTATGAGTTACAACAACATGCTGCACAGTTTTCTGCAGCGGTATGTTTTTTCAATTTGGTTTACAATTATTCCCCTTTTTCCAGTTTGAGCACTAGAATAGCAAACTGTATTTCTTCCATAAGATAAAGGACTTTGTTTTTCTCATATGTACATATACCCTAAAATTCAGTAACCCTTATCTGATTAGGTTTTCAGTTTTTTCATTTTAGATCTGTAGTACACATGTCCACAGTAAGGTTACATAGCAGTCCTTTTAAGTTACCTTAGATATTAGCCAATTCTAGCTGACAAATTAAGTCAGAATTTTCACTATAGTACTCTTTTTTTTTTTTTTTTTTTTTTTTCCCCCCCCCTTTTTTATTTTATAAAGTATTGGTTCCAGTACTGAGGTTAGTTTTCTATCAAACAAGGTACTTATATACTTACAATCCATACGCTTAGTTTTTTACAGTACCCTTTACACATAGGTCTATTCTGGCTTTTACGACTAGATTATGAGGATAAGATTTAATCCCCCCCTTCTTTTAAAAACGTTTACAAAAATTAATGATTCGTTTACTTGTTAAATTAGTAACCTTTTACACTTTGTTAGTATGTTTATGCGTTGCTTTTACATACGATCAAGATAGTTTTAAATTCAACATTATCCTTTTTAATTAAGACAAATTCCTGGTTTTCTCTACAAGATAGCTTTTCATTCTTTTCATATATTTAATTCATTCATTCAAATGCTTCATTTTTTCATTTCTTTCATTTTTTACACTTGTAGGTATTTCAATGTGTTTCCTTTATAAACACCCAATCCAGAGCCATTAGTATCGGAGGCATAAAAATTTCTGTCTTCAATCAACAGTTCAATCAGTCATTCATATTTATTAGATATAATTTTGTGTATATCATTAATTCCAAACTCTCTGCCCTTCAAAATAATATACATATTTCATATAAGATTAAAAAAAAAATCTCCTTAACTCAGTGGTATCCATGTTGAAAGAGTGATATACTACATTAATATATATAAAATATGGAATTTATGAATCTTAAATGTAGTATATCACTCTTTCAACATGGATACCACTGAGATATATATATATATATATATATATGTCATGAGGCTGGAGCTAGAGAAGAAACAGTGTTGAAAATAAACTCCTGATTTTCATGGAACTCAGAAAAGGCAGAGAGCGCAGTTCCAGCGCAGCTCAGCCAGAGGGCACATGAACAATTACACAGTACCTGAAGCAACGTGCTCTAGCATTGATCACATTAGTAACAAGCAGTTTCACCTGTCCTCAAGCTCAGAACGTGCAACCCAGAAATCCCTTTATAAAGGAAATCAGATGATCAGTGAAGGAGAAACAGGAGGAGGAACAGGAACTGGAACGAGGAGAGATAGAGGCAAGAGCAGAGACGAAGGCAAGAGCTGGGGAAGAAGGACCGGCAGCAGGAGCAGTGAGAGAAGCCTGGAACAGGAAGGCTTCCATGTGCAGCCAACTCAAGGAGATAGATTCCAAAAGAGGTATACTCAAAGCAATGTTCCCTCTAATTTTCTGTAGGCTGTGTGCGCATAAAATATCAGCTGTGCAGCTTTTGAAGGAAGATTAAATTTTTGTGCGCCACATAATGACACTCAGAGTTATATACTTTAAAATTTGACTACACATCAGAATACAGTATGTACACCACATTGATTGCACTAGAAAACATTGTAGAACTTGTGAAAACCGTAAATACATAACAACTTTTACATTTTAAGAAGTCTGTGTTATTTTCTATCAGAATCAGAACCGTAATTTTTGTGCGCTCTGTTGTAAAGTATGTGCGCTCGCTCGGCGAGGTGTGTGCGCGCGCACACGCGCACAGCTTAGAGGGAACAGTGACTCAAAGGAATAAAGTCCAGAGAGGCCAAAGGTATTGGAACGGAGTCCAAAGCCAAGCAAACCAAAGTACCAGCTTGCCTGATGAAAGCTATTCTCCTAGCCCAAGTAAGTCTCCTATGCTAAACCAGAAAGGCACAAGGAAAGGAGATTCCTTCTACAGTGATCCTTTTGCCAAGAAACACAGAGAGTGGAAATCCACGTCAGGTTTTCCTGGTAACTCTGATTATAGAGCAGTGCACAGAACAGCTTGTCAGCCTGAGAAGCTATGTCACAAGCTGAGTCCTGGGTGTGGCACTCTACAGAAGCCAAGGTATGAAAAGCCTGTCATTATAAGGGAAAGTTTAAGTGATGAAAACCTTATGCAAATAGATAAGCCTCAGAAAGTTAGAAGAAGTAAAGCTAACTTTTTAAAAGCACTTCCCAACAGTGTGCTAAGGAAGTTGTATGAGAAACCAAAGAACCCCTGTAAGGAATTAACAGATACTGAAGACAGTCATAGCATTGAAGAATGTAGTGACCCAGAATCAATGGACTGTGATTGTGAAACCAGTGTTCCCATTCCTCAGAGTGAACCAATGGAATGTAACTTTTGTTCAAGAACCATTTGTTTCCTGGTGTTAATTTCTATTGATTTGAAAGAATCCTTAACCCAGATAAACAGTTAATTGCGAAGCCTACAACCCTTAACTGTTTATATAACGGTGGAACCTTTTTGTTAGAGGAAAGAATTACCTTCATTTTCTTTTGTGTCTAATTGAACCTAAGCGTTGACCGGGGAAATAAAGCCTTATTACCCTACATTTTGGCGTAGATTGTTCTTTATAAGGAGTTCTGCACTACAAGGACCAGAATCCTCCTGGTCCTTCAGCTCAACCACTCCTTAAAATAAATTAAATGTCACCGTACGCCCTTATTTCCTATGCCAGTAGGGGCGCCTGGCGACTATATATATATATATATATATATATATATACACACACACACACACATACATTAATAAAATATGTATGTGTATATATATATGTATGTTGAATTATAGGAAAATTGTTTAGAATTAATATATATTTTTTCTGGTATGTCATGTGCAAATATTACTCTGTCTTGTTATTCAATTTATAGTTAGAGTAGAACACCAGAGACAGCACAGTTACTTACCTGTAACAGGTGATCTCTGGGAACAGCAGGAATAAGTCTTAACATATGGGTACATCGGTACCGACGGAGCCTGTGTGGGAACGCTCCCCAGCATCCAATCAGAAAGCTTTTGGGAGCATCCCACAGCGCCTGCGTGCTGCCTTCCCGCCTTTCCCAACTGTCTCTCCTCAGTTGAGTTTTATAGCTGAGACAAAGAGGGAGAGAGAGGGAAAGGAAAGAGAGATAGAGAGAGAGACAACTCCTAGGGGAGGTGGGTGGGTTGTGAAGACTTATTCCTGCTGTTCCCAGAGATCACCTGTTACAGGTAAGTAACTGTGCTATCTCCAGGAACAAGCAGGAATGAGTCTTCACATATGGGGACTCCCTAGCTTTAGATGCCAGGGAGAGAGCCCATAAGGTGTGTGTCCCTGGGACAGAGCTGCACTTCCCCACCTGGATCTCTGGCATCCCATGAAGGATGGTGGGTAGGAGTTGAATAAGTATGGAACAGGTGTTTAAGAACAGCCTGCCCAAACAAGGCATCCCGGCGGGAGTCCTTGTCCAAGCAGTAATGGGCTGTGAAGGTATGAACCGAGGCCCAAGTGGCTGCTCAACAAATGTCGTCGATAGACACAGAGTTCAGATGAGCCATTGAGGTTGCCATGGCTCTCACATTGTGAGCTGTGACATGGCCCTCCAGAGAAAGGTTCTTGCTCTGATAGGCGAAAGAAATACATTGGGCAATCCAGTTAGAAAGTGTTCTCTTGGGGACTGGTTGTCCCAAATAAGAAGGATAAAAGGCAACAAAGAGTTGGGAAGACTTTCTATGTTGCTGTGTCCTTTGTAAGTAAAAAGCCAGAACTCTTTTACAGTCCAGGGTATGAAGATTCCTCTCTGCACTTGATGCATGAGGTCCTGGAAAAAAGACAGGTAGGTAGACCTCCTGGTTGAGGTGAAAAGGCGAGACCACCTTAGGCATAAAGTGTGGAATAGTCCTAAGGACCACCTTGTCATGATGGAACCTTGTATAAGGTGGATTAGCTACTAGTGCTTGCAATTCACTGATGCGACGTGCTGATGTAATTGCAATGAAAAAGATAACCTTCCAAGAAAGGTATTTCAAGGAGGTGGTAGCTAAATGTTCGAAAGGCGGCTTCATAAGCTGACCAAGAACCAAATTTAAGTCCCATGCCACCGGGGGTGGTCTAATGGGAGGCTTTGTTAAAAGGAGGCCTCTCAAGCTGCAATAGCACTCAAATGGACCCTTACTGAATTTGTCTTAAGGCCTGCATTAGACAGATGAAGGAGATACTCCAGCAACGATTCCAGAGGTATGGCACGGGGGTTAAGACCCTTCTCAGAACACCAGATGGTAAACCTCTTCCACTTGAAAGCGTAAGAATGTCTAGTGGAAGGTTTTCTGGAAGCATAAAGAACATCTTTCACTTGTTGAGAGAGATGAAGATCCTGGAGATCTAGGCCTTCAGCAACCAAGCCCTGAGATGCAGAGACTGGGGATTGGGATGCCACAACTTTCCATCCTCTTGAGAGAGGAGGTCTGGAGCAGACCCTAACTCTAGGGAGGGAGCTTGAGAGAGATGTAGAAGCAGAGGGTACCACACTTGCTGTGGCCAATGTGGAGCTATGAGAATCATGTGGCCTCTGTCTCTCTAAAGCTTGAACAGGGTTTTGGGAATTAGGGGAATGGGTGGAAAGACATACAGGAAGTCTTGACCCCAATGAAGGAGGAAAGCATCCCTTGCCTGAGCCCCCTGAGCCGGAGTTCTGGAACAGAACCGGGGAAGTTTGGCATTCCATAGACTTGCAAAGAGGTCTATGTCCAGGTTTCCCCAAATTTGAAAAATCTTGGCTACCTGGTCCATATGTAGGGACCACTCGTGTGGAAGCAGAACTCGACTGAGTCTGTCTGCCCAAGAGTTTTGAACACCTGGAAGATAAACTGCCAGAAGATGAATGTGATGCTCTCTGGCGAGGGCCCACAGTTGCAGAGCTTCATGGCAAAGTGACAGAGAGCCAGTTCCTCCCTGCTTGTTTACATAGAACATGGCTACCTGATTGTCCGTGTGGATAAGGACTGTCTTGTGGCTGAGCAGGGTGTGGAAAACTCGCAGAGCAAGGAAGATTGCTCTGAGTTCCAAGAGATTGATATGTAGACAAGTCTCCTGTGGGGACCAGATGCCCTGGGTGGAGAGGTCCTGAAGATGAGCTCCCCAGCCCATTGGAGAAGCATCTGTTGTAAGAGTTGCTTGGGGTAGAGGCTGTTGAAAGGGGGACCCCAGCAACAGGTTTTGAGGGGACTTCCACCACTGGAGGGACAAAATGAGGCGACTTGTGTTTGCTATTTTGTCTGACAGGCAGCCTAATGCCTGGGTCCATTGGGTGGATAAAGTCCACTGAGCTGCTCTCATGTGAAGGTGAGCATATGGTACCGCATGTACGGTGGATGCCATGTGGCCTAGCAACTGTAACATCTCTCGAGCAGTTACTAGGGGTTTCAACTCTGCTTGAGAAGCTAACTGCATCAAGCGAAGGCAACAGGCCTGGGGAAGATAGGCCTTTGCCCTTGTGGTATCCAGTAACGCCCCTATAAACTCCAGGGACTGAGTAGGGATCAAATTGGATTTTGGGATGTTTATTACCAGCCCTAAATACTGAAGGATACGCATTGTGAGGGTTAGAGAAGTCTTGGCCTCTGAGTGGGAGCTTGAATGAGCCAGTCGTCCAGGTAAGGGAAGACAAATATTCCCAGGGTGCGCAGAAAAGCAGCAACCACTGCCATGCATTTCATGAACACCCTTGGTACAGAGGCCAGACCAAAAGGGAGCATTCTGTATTGATAGTGCTTCTCCTGAAAAAGGAACCAAAGGAACCTTCTGTGAGTTGGATGGATGAGAACATGAGTGTACGCATCCTTGAGATCTAGAGAACAAAGCCAATCCTGACTCTGAAGGTATGGCAGCAGAGTTCATAGAGAAACCATCTTGAATTTTTCCTTGACTAGGAATCTGTTCAACTCTCTGAGATCTAAGATGGGTCTGAAGCCCCCTGTTTTCTTTGGAATAAGAAAATAGGGGGAGTAGAACCCTGTGCCCTGTTGTTGAAGAGGCACTTCCTCTATTGCCCCCTGGGCGAGAAGAGTGGCAACCTCCTGCTCCAACAGGCTGAGGAGGGAGGTTGGAGAATTGAACTGGTGCACTCTTGTGAGAGGGGGCAAGCTTGAAAAATGAAGTTTGTACCCCTCTCTTATGATGGAGAGTGTCCAATGCTCTGCTGTAATTTGCCCCCACCTGGGAGCAAAGTAACATAACCTTCCTGGAATGGTGGAGGGCTCTGGTCCTTCTAGAGCCAGGAAGGCTAAGTTCTCTAGCAGAAAGTCAAAGGCCCTGAGGGGGCTGAGGTTGCTGGGCTGGAGCAGGCCTCGCAGCCTTTGCTTTGCTCTGTTTGGAGGATTGCTGACGTTTGGAAGGGAACTGAGCTGCAGAAGATACCCGCTAACTATAAGCAGTATAGAATCTTCCCTTTTTAGAAAAAAGGTGTTTTCTTGAACAACCTTTTCTTAGCAGGAGCAGCTGTGGATTTGGATAGTCTATCCAAAGCAGAATTTTCAGCATCCATCTGATTGGCCTTTGCTTGCCAATCCTTACCAAACAGGTTCTCACCTGTACAAGGGATATTTCCTAATTCATCTTGAACCCAGATCTCCAAATCAGATGCTTGAAGCCAAGCAATCCTACGTGCACCTATGGCAATAGCTGAGGCTCTGCTTACGCATTCAAAGGAGTCACAAGCTGCACGGTTGGAGAATTTGGAGATATCCTGGGCATGTTTGAGCCCAGTGAGAAATTCCAGCCTTTAAGTCCTTTTATGTCTGAAGATAAAAGTCTGCAAATGGTCAGTGACTTCTTTTAAGAACATTCCCATGTAGAGACTATAAGAATTAATTCTCGCAGCAAGCATGGAAGCTTGGAAGACTCTTGGAAGACTCAAAAGCATCCAAGAAGCTTGGAAGACTCAAAAGCATCCAGGGTTCTACATTCACATCCTGAGGAGTTAGAGGCATGTCTTTTGGCACTTCTAATCTTTCTCATTGCAGACTCAACCACAATAGAGTGGTGAGGAAGTTGAGTTTTATGGAAACCAGGACAAGGAGGGACACGATACATGGTATCCAACCTGCGAGAATGAGGAGAGGTGGTTAGAGGTGCTTCCCACATCCTTAACATGAGATCATACAGAATCTCATGAATAGGTAAGGTAACTGCCTCCTTAGGAGTTTAGGATATTGTAAAATATCTAACTCCTTGGCTCTGGGCTCTGACTCTGGGGCCACTGTAATAGAGATGGCCCCGAGCCACCTCTCTGATAAAGTCTTGAAAAGACAAGTCCTTTGGAGGAGACATCCTTCGTTTAGGAGAGGACTCCTCCTGTGGAAGCATCATCACTGCATCGCCAGACTCTTCAGAGTCCTCAGAGGAATCGAAGTATCGTCTGTCCGGATGCTCTTGCAAAGCCCGATACCCGTACCGACCAATACCCAGGAATAACCGGTACTGGAGTATTGGTACCGGAGGGCTTCAGAGGACAGAGTACCAGCATAGCGGACACTGATGGTGATGTCGACGCTACCGGGATCGGTACCAATGGCGATGCTAGAGCCGGTACCGGTGGAGTAGTCTGTTGCGGTACCACGGGCGTCGATGCCATAAGGAAAGCCGCCAGACTGCGTTCTATGGACAGAATCCTCTGATCCATCGACGCCGCCAATGCCTGGAAATCGGTACCGGTGGAAGCCACCGGTACCCCAGAGTATGGCACCAAGAGATCTGTCGAGGCCACGCCATCGAGATCATCCTGGAACCCCGATGATGATGCTTTAGAGGCCGAAGCCTCCCACCGGGGTAATTTTGGCGGTGCAGAATCCTCGAGGGCAAGGCCAGAGGCATCTCGATGCTTAGAAGGAGATCTACCCTTTGAGGACCAGCTGGATGTATGTTTAGTTACCTGAGATCCATGTGAGGAAGAAGCAGCCCTGGAAGACGTCGATGCCACCAAAGCCGCATCAGAGGGAAACAGGGTACTGAGCTTGGCAGCTCAGTTCTGCCGACCTCTTTTAGACATCATGGAACAGGACACACAATCTGTTATGGAATGGTCCGGACCTAAACATTTTAGACACCAGTCATGGGTGTTGGTGACGGAAATAGTACCGCCACATTTTGTGCACTTTTTAAATCCTGAGGCAGGCTTTTCCATATTTAAGGGAAAAACGTTTTGGGCCTAAGACCCAAAACTCAAGTGCACCTGAAGAAAAAGAACGGAAAAAAGGTTTGTTTTTGTTTTTTTTTTTACAAGAAGAAAAGAACAAAGACTGGCGGTACCGGTACAGCGTCGAAGGCGGCAGACGCGACACAAAAGAAATAAAGAAAAAATAAGGAAATTCTTCTGTGGTGACAGGAACACGACCTGCTGGCTCCGTGGAAAAAGAAGAACCGAGGAGAGACAGTTGGGAAAGGCGGGAAGGCAGCACGCAGGCGCTGTGGGATGCTCCCAAAAGCTTTCTGATTGGACGCTGGGGAGCGTTCCCGCGCAGGCTCTGTCGGTACCGACGTACCCATATGTGAAGACTCATTCCTGCTTGTTCCTGGAGATTGCCCTTTTACGTGAGTTTCACCACAGTGTCTTCAGTGAGTATTGTTTTGTATACTTATAATTTATGTGTTTTCATAATTTAATGATTTCTCATTGTCCTCCTCATAGTCTTGCCAATGTCTTTTCTACATTTAGTATTTATACATGTTTTGTTCTTTTACTTAATGGTTTCAAAATGATGTATTCATGTATTATTTTCCCCTTTTCAGTTTTTTTAAAATGTTGTATATCTGCATCATTTTTCATTGTTTTAAATGTTATTTTTTAATTATTTATTTTTTTATTTTATTTTATTTTGTAAGCTGCATACCCCCTGAGGAAGGCGTTGCCGAAACGCGTTGGGGTTTACCTAATAAAGGCTCCTGTGACCTCCACACGTCTCTTGCTCCTTGTGTTCCCTGGTTCCCACTACAAGAGTGTTCGCTCTTCCTTGTGTTTACTGCCCAAAGAATAAACCAGTGAATATTAGAGAAAGACAACATCATACTGGGCAAGGTTGAAGATCAATGCAAAAGAGGAAGGCCAGCAATGAGATGGATCGATACAATAACAGCAGCTATGGATGCTACTCTATCAACAATGAGCCGCCTGTCTGAAGACCGAATATAGTTTAGGACAGCTATCCAGAGGGTCACCATGAGTCAACACCGACTCGACAGCACTTAACAACAACAACATCATCATCATCATATCTCCCCCCTCAGTCTTTTCCAAGGTAAAGATCCCTAACCTTTTTTAGCTTTTACTTATAGGGGTATCCTTCCATCTTCTTTACCATTTTGGTTACTCTTCTTTGTACCTTTTCTAGTGCTGCGATATCCTTTTTAAGATATGGCGACCAGAATTGCACACAATAGTCAAGGTGCGATCGCATCATGGAACGATATAGAGGCATAATAATATCCTTGGTTTTATTCTCCATTCCTTTCCTTATGATTCTTAGCATTCTATTTACTTTCTTGCCTGCTGCAGCTGAAAGAGGGCAAAGGGTTTCAATGTATTATCCATGATGACACCTAAATCCTTTTTTTCTGGTTGGTGGTTCCTAATGTGGAACCTTGCATTGTGTGACCGTAGTTTGGGTAGTTTTCTCCTAAGTGCAGAACTTTGCACTTGTCCTTAAATTTCATCAAAAAAATGAAAATTGCTAAACACCCTCACCTTATACCTTAAGGCTCAATCCAATACTCAGCCTTCTTTCTATCGAAAAATATTTTTTTAGTGTTTTGTATTTTCCTATAAAATCATCAATCAATGTACTAATGAATATATAAGAATAGAATAAATGCGTGAATGAACCCCTGGTCTCAGACTATTACGGCAAAGTTCCTGCACCACAGTAGCGTTAGTGAACTTGTGCCAATATATTGCATCAATGACCAGTTTTATTTTAGGGTTTCTTTATGGATTTTCCTTAATGGCTTATTACTAAAAAATAGAGAGATTGTGCTTATCTTAACGTGGAGACAAACTGCCCCAACGCCACCAGTTTGGCTCCCAATGTGCGTTTCGGTTTCTTCTTCAGGGGGTGGGTTTGTCAGCGTATCTCTGAAAAAACAATCCCCAGCAATCAAAGTACGTACACAATAATATGAGAATATAGCAAGAATGGTATTAGATGTTATCCATTTTACATTTAGTTAGTTGTGCCTTTGGAAAAACACATACCTATTTTAACTCGTAGAAATGTGCGAAAAACATGAAGAGAAGTGCAGCCGTTTCAACTATGGCGAATCCTTCTCATGCTGCTCTAAAACGCCGCGCATGCGAAGTGATGGCAATATGGAGCCCTTTAAACATTGAGACATTAGCGTTATAAAATGATGTCATAGGGAAAACCGTCTTCTATAAGGGAGTGAAAAAATGGTCAACAGGGGACGCTCAAATACAGGCTCCCCATTCAACCACGTTGTTTAAGCCTCCAGGATGAACTGTTTGAAGACGGTAAATCCATTGTTGTTCTAGTATTATTGTGGTTTTCTCTCGAGAATTGCCTGACCTGCCCGTTGCAATCCAGTCTACACAAAAAAACCAAAGATCTTTGAACGCATGGCCATGACTGAGGCAATGTTGTACTATTGGTGCCTCAATTTTTTTACACTTTAAACGGCTCTTGTGCTCATTAATGCGGATTCATAATGGGCGCGTGGTCTTGCCAATGTAGAGAAGACCGCAAGGACATTGAATACTATATACAACGTGGTCTGACCCACACGTCGTGTTGTGTCTCAATTTAAAGGAACTGTCATGGTAAGTAAAATGAGTGAGATCCTCTGAAATAATACACACGTTGCAGTTTCCACAGGGACGATGCCCTGCTTCCCTGTCCATTCCAGACGATGGTAAAGGTCTTAACTTTGCTGGGCTAAGTTGTTCTTTTAAGTTAGAGTGTCGAGTCCAAACACAACGAATCGTTTTATCCTGCAGTCCTGGAAGGACAGACAACACATTCTGATGTCGTTTTAAGATCCGTTTTATTTGGCCACTAAGAGGAGAAAATTTTGTGATGAAATTCACCGCAGTCTCTACCACGGGCTTTTTCATTCTCCCCGTCTTGCCTGAATGCAATAGTAAGTCTCTATTGTTGAACCGAGCCCGTTTGTAAGCTGTAGAAATCACTGGTGATGGATTTCTACAGCTTACAAACGGGCTCGGTTCAACAATAGAGACTTACTTTTGCATTCAGGCAAGACGGGGAGAATGAAAAAGCCCGTGGTAGAGACTGCGGTGAATTTTATCACAAAATTTTCTCCTCTTAGTGGCCAAATAAAACGGATCTTAAAACGACATCAGAATGTGTTGTCTGTCCTTCCAGGACTGCAGGATAAAACGATTCGTTGTGTTTGGACTCGACACTCTAACTTAAAAGAACAACTTAGCCCAGCAAAGTTAAGACCTTTACCATCGTCTGGAATGGACAGGGAAGCAGGGCATCGTCCCTGTGGAAACTGCAACGTGTGTATTATTTCAGAGGATCTCACTCATTTTACTTACCATGACAGTTCCTTTAAATTGAGACACAACACGACGTGTGGGTCAGACCACGTTGTATATAGTATTCGATGTCCTTGCGGTCTTCTCTACATTGGCAAGACCACGCGCCCATTACGAATCCGCATTAATGAGCACAAGAGCCGTTTAAAGTGTAAAAAAATTGAGGCACCAATAGTACAACATTGCCTCAGTCATGGCCATGCGTTCGAAGATCTTCGGTTTTTTTGTGTAGACTGGATTGCAACGGGCAGGTCAGGCAATTCTCGAGATAAAACCACAATAATACTAGAACAACAATGGATTTACCGTCTTCAAACAGTTCATCCTGGAGGCTTAAACAACATGGTTGAATGGGGAGCCTGTATTTGAGCGTCCCCTGTTGACCATTTTTTCACTCCCTTATAGAAGACGGTTTTCCCTATGACATCATTTTATGACGCTAATGTCTCAATGTTTAAAGGGCTCCATATTGCCATCACTTCGCATGCGTGGCGTTTTAGAGCAGCATGAGAAGGATTCGCCATAGTTGAAACGGCTGCACTTCTCTTCATGTTTTTCGCACATTTCTACGAGTTAAAATAGGTATGTGTATTTCCAAAGGCACAACTAACTAAATGTAAAATGGATAACATCTAATACCATTCTTGCTATATTCTCATATTATTGTGTACGTACTTTGATTGCTGGGGATTGTTTTTTCAGAGATACGCTGACAAACCCACCCCCTGAAGAAGAAACCGAAACGCACATTGGGAGCCAAACAGGTGGCGTTGGGGCAGTTTGTCTCCACGTTAAGATAAGCACAATCTCTCTATTTTTAGTAATAAGCCATTAAGGAAAATCCATAAAGAAACCCTAAAATAAAACTGGTCATTGATGCAATATATTGGCACAAGTTCACTAACGCTACTGTGGTGCAGGAACTTTGCCGTAATAGTCTGAGACCAGGGGTTCATTCACGCATTTATTCTATTCTTATATATTCATTAGTACATTGATTGATGATTTTATAGAAAAATACAAAACACTAAAAAAAATATTTTTCGATAGAAAGAAGGCTGAGTATTGGATTGAGCCTTAAGGTATAAGGTGAGGGTGTTTAGCAATTTTCATTTTTTTGGGCAACCAAAACCCTCCAAAATTACGACCTACACTACTGTGTATCCCTTAAATTTCATCAGCCATTTGGATGGCCAGTCATCCAATTTATCAAGGTCCTCTTGCAATTTGTTACTATTCTCTTGTGTTTTAATAACTTTGAATAATTTTGTGTCATCTCTTCACCTCACTACTTGTTCCCATTTTCAGGTCGCTTATTAATATGTGAAAAAGCAGGGCAGGTGGCAAATAGGGGGATTCAAGATGGCGGCGGTGTGTTAGCCCACTCTAATTGGTCTGCTGGTTTCTGAGGCTCTACTGACTGTAATTCTCGGTGATGTGTGGTGTTCTTTTCGATTTTGCCTAAGGGGAAGAGAAAGGGGAAGGTTAAGTCTTACCCTGAGGTCGGACCTTCTCCACTGCAGCAGCCCATTACCAAGCTTTTTACCATCAGGGTTATTGAAGATACTGCAGGGGGTTACTGCTGGAGCTGACTTGAAGGTGGTATTTTGGCATTAGACATCAGTCTGAGCCCTAAGCAGCTTGTCCCACAGAGACAGCCTCTCCTGCTGCATGGAACTGATCCGCTCCGGCCTCCCCCCTTTCCAAGTCTGGGTCTGTGGGATGTTTGCCGGCATCAGGGGAGATGACAGTTCCAGTTTCACCAATGATTTCTCTGGAGGGATCTGGGGAGCTTTAAGGGGTCTTCCTTGTCCATGACTGATGCAGCGATTGGTCCTATGGTGTCAGGAGCGGCTTCAAACCCGGAAGCTCGGCCTGCGCTATGGCCAGAGGGAGATTCTGTCCCCCCATTGAGCACAAGCATCCTAGTTAAACCTGTGGTGGTAACTCTTGATGCAATCTGCACCATCATTGTTTCAATGGAGAAATCGATATCCAAACGTCTAGATGCTGTTGAAGGAGCAACCCAAGCACTTCAGAATAAAATTGATTTACCAAAGGAAGCCTGCTCCAACTAGTGCGACGGTGGAAACGTTAACTTTTCAGGTATGTTTATGTTTATTTAAATTTGATATACCGCTCAGACCAAAAAGGCATTAGAGCAGTTTACAATACTTCATCATTTAGGGAAAGAGAAAGGAACGCCAATTATAAAATAGGACAGAGTAGAGTACAGACACAGTCAAGCAGATAAGAGGAGAAAGACACGGAACAGCACATTACCCAGATAAAGTGTGTCCTTTATGCAGAACAGCTCTGTAATTCATGTTAAACTGGAGAAATTGGAAATTTCTCCAAGAAACTGAACTCACATTTTATACATTTTCCAATGTCTACTCTTACCCCACCTGTGGAATTGTTTAAGAGAGATTTGTTGGACATTTTGGGGATGCCTGAGAATGCTTTGCCTCCTACCTCTAAGGTTTATTATCTTCCTTCTAAGAAAAGATCGAGCAGTGTTGCCTCTGGACGCAAGTGTTGGAAGATTAAACAGCTGAAGGTGCGCAGAGATCTACCCTATTGGTCACTTTCATCCTTGAACCAGACTGGGCTTGGACTCTTAAGCTTTCGTTTCTTAAGACATAAGCTTTTTTCTTGGTCAAAAAGTCTGGGTTTTTCCAGGTATTTCCTTTGTGACACGGTCTAAACAGTGACAATTTCTTTAGATGTGCTCTGAGGTTGAGATTTCCATGTAAATGTTTGATAAAATCATCTAATGTTAGATATGTTTTCTATGACCTAATAAGTTTAAGGGACTTTGTTCACCTCAAGATTCATTTCAGGGCCTTAATTCATTAATCTGTTCCTGATGAGAATAACCAGCTAAACCTGAAAGTGAATTTGACTACCTCTTTCTTTTTAATGTTTTCTTTTTTTTAAGTGCCATCAAGTCAGTGTTGACTCATAGCGACCCAGCTACCTCTGGGTTTTCTTGGCAATGTATCACTGGAAGTAGATTGCCAGCCTTTTCTTCAAAGGCAATGGAGGGTATGTTTAAGAGCCTATAAATCTAAGATATCCTAGGGTGGGTGGGAGAGAAAGAAACACTTGGTAAAAGCTGAATATACAGTGCTCTGACCTACTTTATAAAACACAGAACTTTAAAATAGACAGAGATTTTATCGGTTTAAACCCAAAGGATTCCCTTTAACCCAAGAATATGAAAAATTCCCAACAGGTAAATACTTACCAGTGCAGAATTTTTCCCAGCTAGAGCAGCTCCTTCAAACTATTATCTATTAGGGCCAAATATACTGAAGTGTTTTTAATTTGTGTTTAAGGGAAATATGCTTAGTACACAGGTATTTTAACAATGTGGGAATAAACAGAAACAAGATAAACTAATATTCTACACATCAGCACTGGAAAAGCAAAGGTCCCATGGGTCCTAGTCCATATAAATTTTAAATCCCTCCTCTTTGCTACTACCACCACTGCTTTCTGTTCCCTACTCCCCCGCCTGGTCCCACTGTCCAGCATATCCCTCTCTCAAACCTGCCTTTCTACTGGGCTCCTCAATAAGGTAGCTAAACAAAATTAAAAAGTGTAATAAACAGCATGAAGCCTTCATAGCCCTGTGCTGCTGAAACTGCGCTGCATCCTGCCACTTATGTCAATAAAGTGCATGTCAGAAAGGGCAGGAGACAGTGGCGCTTATAGCAGCATAGGGGTGTAAGGGTTCCACATGGCTTATTACTGCGTTTCATTCTGCTGTTGCTGCTCTCCAGAAAAGGAGCCCCAGCAGGATTGAGAGAAGGATATGCTAGACCTGACTGGGTACAAGGGAAGAATGGGGAGAGATGCTGAACAGGTAGGGACTGGAGAAGATAAAGAGATACTGGAAGGGGGAGGAAAGAGTACGATACTGACCTGGTTGGGAAAGAGGTAAAGAAGAAAGATGCTGGACAGAGGGAAGGGGTAGGAAGATATGATAGAGGTCTATAAATTAATGAATGGAGTGGAACGGGTAAACATCGATCGATTGTTTGTTGTTAAATGCCATCGAGTCTGTGTTGACTCATGGCGATCCTCTGGATAGTTGACCTAAATAGTTTTCGGTCGTCATTCAGGCGGCTCACTGTTGATAGAGAGGCACCCATAGCTGCTGCTGTTGTATTGATCCTTTTCATTACTGGCCTTCCTCTTTTGCATTGACCTTCAGCCTCGCCAACCATGATGTCTTTCTCTAATGATCTCTCTCTTCCCATGATGTGTCCAAAGTATGAAAGTTGAAGTCTTGTCACCTGAGCTTCTAAGAAAAGTTTAGGTTTGATTTCCTCTATTACTGACTGGTTTGTTCTTTGGGCAGTCCATGATATACACAGTATTTGTCGCCAGCACCATAATACAAAGTCACAAATTTTCTTCCTTTTTATTTCACTGTCCAACTTTCGCATCCATATTATGATATTGGAAATACCATGGGTTGGACAAGTCGAATCTTTGTATGGAGAGAGACATCTCTGCTCTTGAGAATCTTGTCTTTCATAGCCATTCTGCCAAGAGCAATTCATCTTCTGATTTCTTGACTGCTTGTCCTTTTTTATTGATTGTTGATGCAAGTAGGTTAAAGTTGTCAGCTATTTCAATTTCTTCTCCATCAATGATGAACTTATTGATCAATTGTTTGTCATCAAAAAGTAGAAAGACTAGGGGACATGCAATGAAGCTACAGTGTATCCTGTTTAAGACTAATAAGAGAAAATATTTTTTCACTCAATGCATAATGAAACTCTAGAATTTGTTACCAGAGGGTATAGTAAAAGCTGTTAGTGTATCTGGGTTTAAGAAAGGTTTGGAGGAAAGGTCCATAAGCCATTATTAAAGAGGACCCAGGAAATCCACTGCTTGCCCCAATGCAAACAGTGTGGAACTCGTGTGTCTTTTTGGGAACCTGATAGGTACTTGTGACCTGGATTGGCCACTGTTTGATACAGGATACTGGGCTTGATGGACCTTGGTCTGACCCACTATGGCATATCTTATATTGTTATGAAATTCACTGTTTACCCTGGGATAAGCAGCATGGAATGTGACAGGTACTTGAGACCTGGAATGGCCACTGTTGGGAACAAGATACTGGGCTTGATGGACCCTTGGTCTGACTCAGTATGGTATATCATATGTTCTTAGTATAAGTCCCAACACACATGGGAGAAAACATGGAAAGTCTCACACAACCTTACATCATGGGCAACAAGGAGTAATCCACCATCAAGAACTATGTATAGGAAAGCATAAATAGAAGGCTGTCCATAGAAGATGAAACTACAGAGTCAAGTATAGAAATCATAGTGGACCAAAAGGTACTGCAGCAGAACAGCATAGCAAATATAGTTTCAGGGGACTCAAGGAAATGACATTAACTGGTAAGTAAAATGTCACCTTCCATATCATCCTGTTAGACCAGTCAAGACAAGTGAGATGTACCAAAGTTACAACACCACTGGATGGGAGAAGACACAGTAGCTCGCAAAACTCTTGAATGAAAGGCCATGTCCGCCCACACGTGGACATCCAAGAGGCAATGTTTGACAAAAGTGGAAGGTGATGCCCACGTTGCTGCCTAGCAAATGTTTTCAGGGGCTACAGAGTTCTGCTTCACCCATGATGACACATGTGCTTGGGTAGAATGGGCATGCAAACCCTCCGGAACCAGTCTGTTTTGCAATAGATATGCCAAGCTAATAGCCTCCTTAATCCAGCGCCCCAAGACTGACCTGGCCACTGTTTCACCCTTGTGTGGGCCAGCAAACAGCACAAAAAGATGGTCTGACTTACGAAGGAATTCATAACCTGTAAGAACCAGAGAAGCAGCCTCTGGCATCCACAAGGTGAAGAGACTTATCTTTCCCTCGACACTGCTCCTTAGAGAAGGAGAGCAGTTAAACTAAATGGTAAATGTGAAGGAGACAGCATCTTAGGCAAACAGAAGCTTATTCTTAAAGGATAGTTGAACCAACTGGGCTTTGGAGGTTGTGTCTGCTGCCCAGTGCCAGAGCCAAATTCAATGCTGTGACACCATTGTCAGGGCACCATCCCTGGCCACCAAACATACCAGGTCATACATGGCATCAGAAAGGAAGGCCGCAGCCACCCCCCCCCCCCCCAAAAAAAAGGAAAAAAAATGGGTAGTATGATCATGTGGAAGAAATTGAATCCACTAGAGCAGGGCTCGAGATGTCAGGCTGATGCATTCTGCCAGCTATATAATAGCCACCGCCACAATGAACCGACTCCTTAGCAAGGAATCCACCTTGCAGTCCAGAAAATCCATTAAGGCTGATCAGTTTTCCCCAGGAATTGGAGGTCCATCTGCTAACAGTCGTGACCTTCACATCCACCCAGGAATGTCAAATCCCTCAACATACTCCTCTTCTGGGAGAGTGGAGATCTTTGTATACACCCTTAACCCTTTAGGTAGGGAGTCGGGGGGAGTCCCATTCTGACCGGATCATATCCTCAATCATCTCCAGGATCGAGAAGACAGTAGTGGAGTTCCACACCCCTTTAAGGAACAAGTGTACCCTTTGGCTCCTCCATGCTGGAAACATCTGTCAAGTTAAAAAACGGATGAGATCCTGGTAATCCAACGCCACCAGCTCCTCCTCGCTAAATAAGTGGATCGCGCCAGCCTCTGCATGACCTTCTGAAGGTGAGAGCACTGCCTCATCAATACCAGAGTCCATAAGTATCTGAGGCATAGTCAACATTTCGGAAAGGCAGAGTCCAGAATCCAAGGATGAGGCTACTCGCTTGCTACAAGTCAAAATAACTTTTCCTGGAAGAAGAAATAGAGGCTGGTGGTATCACAAGAGCGCAGCTAAGGCCACATTGGCTCGCATGCGTGCGTTAACTGCAATTTTTATGCAACACGGGTTAAAGACACTAGGGAAGAAGTACACATTGGAGCTGCTTGGGTGGAACAAGCATTAGAACCGCATGACCCCCAGGCGCACAATAGGCAAAAACGCTACTAACATGCAGAAAATGGTGGTAAATCCCCACACAGTGCCAACGATCATTAGCAGTCCACCCCGAGTTGCATCCCTCAGACAGAACCAGGAGCCCCCAACAAGGACAATGACAAGATACTCAGCCCCCTGAGAGCCCCATGTATAGACTCCATGCTGGGCTCAGCTCTACTCCCCTGAAACTGTTTCACTGGCTGGTTTTAGTTTTCCAGCACAGTGTGGAAGATGGCTGGCAGGCAGATCCCTCTGAGAGCCTTCTGCAATCTTCAGGAGAGAGCAGGGGGGAATGGAGGTGTTGAGGTTGTGTGAGGCTACAGTACTCTTCCAGATCCTTCCAATTTGTGGCTGCTCAATGGGCCCTTATCATGATGGGCGTGGAGCTGAACCAATTTCCCCTCCTCCTATGGCTACCAAAAAGACTGCAGTCTGGTGGAGCCTCCCATGTCACGCTCAAGTGAGAGTCACTTTTTTAGGGCTCAAGGTCATTCATGAGATTAAATCAATCTCTCTTTCTCTCAATCCTCAGATTTTCCACAGAGAGGAGAAAATTCATCAACCAGCTGCTGGAGACAAAGAAATACTGAGGGACCTCTGGTGGCTGAGGCGAAAAGAGGAATGAGAGTGATGTCATTGAAACCTGGATTTCTCAATGGTTCTTTATCTCCACCAATCTGTTGGTAGGGAAACACAGCCCACTTGTCTGGATTGGTCTAGTAGAACGATATAGAATGGAGGAGGGAGGTTCTGGAAGCCAAATTTAGTAGAAAGCTGAAATCCAGTAGGAAGCCAAATTCAGTAGAAAGCTGAAATCCAGAACCTCCAAGGTAGCATTCTCAGAAATGCTTCCCGTTTCATGTGCAGACCCCATGAGACAAGCAGAGCTCCAGATTCTCAATGGGTGGATAAGTCAATGGTGCAGAGAAGAAAGTTTTAGATTTGTTAGGAACTGGACTACATTCTGGGGAAGGGGGTATATTCTGCAATAATTGTCTTCACCTTAACTGGAGTGGTACCAAGCTGCTGACACTAATATTCAAAAAGGAGACAGAGCAGCTTTTAAACTAGAACCTGGGAGGAAGCCAACAATTGCTCAGGAGTGCATGTTTCGGAGTAAGGTATCTTTGAATGATACTATCAACATATAGAAGTTATGGTATTCTTATGGAGAGATTGCAACAAAGTCTAAAATAGCCCAGCTGTCTTTAAGTGAAGAGCAGAAAGAGTTGAAAGATTGCAAATTATCCCTGTCAACTGCTATGAAAGTTGTAAATTCAAATAAACATACCTTCAAATGTCTCTATACAAATGCTAGAAGCCTAACAAACAAGATGGGAGAGTTAGAATATATAAATACAACAGCTATCTCAGAGACCTGGTGGAAGAAGGATAACCAATGGGACATACTGATACCTCCTCCTTCAATCTATTCAAAACTTTGCTGCACGGTTAATTCTCCACCAGCCATGTTACACTCACATTACCCTTCTTTTGAAATCCCTTCACTGGCTCCCTATCTGCTATCGTATTCAGTTCAAGCTACTTATCTTGACCTACAAATGCATTCACTTTGCTGTCCCTCCTTACCTTTCCTATCTCCCTTTACCCCTCCTCATGATCTCTGTTCCTCCTCTGCCTTCCTTCTCTCTATGCTCCTCTCTTCTTGTGCCAACTCCAGCCTTTGTTCCTTTCACCTTGCTGCTCCTTTTGCCTGGAACAAGCTGCCCCTCTCTTTACCTCAAATCTCCTCTTTTTCCCTCTTCAAGTCCATGCTCAAGGCTCACCTCTTTGAGGCCGCCTTTGGTTCATAATCTCTTTCCTGTGGATTTTATCCCCATATCGCCCTTATTTCTTGTATTTTATTGTACTGTATGTTTGTTTTCTAGATTGTTAAGTTCTATGAGCAGGGACTATCAACTTGTCTATAGAGCATGGCCTACACTTGGTAGCACTCTATAAATGATTAATAGTAATATAAATTATACTGCACTAATAGAATGGATCAAATTTGTGGAGGAATGGTGCTATATGTTAGAGAGCATTGACTCAAATAGAATAAAAGTCACATGCAGGAAACAAAATGCGCCACTGAATCTTTTTGGCTAGAAATTCTATACCCGAATGGGAAGAAAATTGCGTTGGGGATTTTCTGCCCTCTGCCTGGACAGAATGAGCAGACTGATGATGAAATGTTATCAGAAATTAGGGAAGCTAACAACATTAACAACACAATAACAATGGATGATTTAAATTACCCCAGTACTGCTTGAATAAACATCATATCAGGATATGATAGGTAGGTAAAGTTCCTAGATGAAATAAATAACTTTAATGGAGCAAATGGTTTGGGAACCGACAAGAGAAGGAGCTATTTCAGACTGAGGTTTTGCACTAAATCCTGTGTTCTATAAAGGACTAACCATATTAGAACTACTTGGTATTAGTAATTATAAAATGATCAAAGGAAATCTACTGTGTCAGCATTTAATTTTCTAAAAGGAGACTATGATAAAATGATTAGAAAAAAAACTAAAATGAGCAGCCACAATGGTCAAGAGTTTACATCAGGCATGGATGCTGTTTAAAAATACAATCTTCAAAACCCAGACTAGATGTATCTCATGCAGTAGAAAAGGCAGAGGTAAGGTCAAAGCATGGTTAAAAGGTGACGTGGAGGAGGATATTGGAGCCCCAAAAAATATCTTATGAAAGATGGAACCAAATGAAGAAAACAGGAAACATCATAAGTATGGGCAAATTAAATGCAAGGCATTGATAAGGAAGGCAAAAAGAGAATGTAAAAAGAAGCTATCATAGAGACAATAATTCACAATGAAAATCTTTTCAGGTACTTTCAAAGCAAGAAGACAGGGAAAGAATCAGCTGAATCTTTAGATGATCAAGGGGTACTATCAGTAATTTTTAACTTATTAAATAGTCTGTGGTTCCAGAAGATTGAAGGGTGTCCAATGTAACACCTATTTTTACTATTGCTACTTAGCACTTGATTAATGCTATATGGTGTACGCAGCACTGTACATGTACAAGTAAGAGAAAGTGCTGCTTATCAGAACTTACAAGCCCACACAACTGGGGATTAGGGAAAACTAGAGGAATGGCAAAATGCAGATAGGTGATGAGAGGATCAGCATCCAAAACATCCTCAAAGAGATGGGTTATTAGCCTAGATTTGAAAAGAGCCAGAAATGGAGCTTGGCATTTTAACTTGGGTAGCTGCATACAAACTAGGGCTCTGGGTGCTCTGGGAAACTAAAGACTGGTGAGCCTAATGTCAGGGCCTGGTAAAATCATAGAAACCCATGAATAAGAACAAAATTACTGAATGCATGGACTGACGTGGTTTAATGGTACAAAGTCAGCATAGATTTAGCCAAGGGAAGTTTTGCCTCACCAATCTGCCCCATTTCTTTACATAGTAACATAGTAAATGATGGCAGATAAAGACCAGTATGGTCCATCTAGTCTTCCCAGTACGATGTCAAGAGTAGGTACACCTGCCGCTCTCTGCAGGCCCCCCTTCCCCATGTCTTTGTTTAGGGGTGATCCCACCACTCCTTGTAGTACACCCTATTTGTTAAGGAATTAGATGGTTCAGATTATTTTGATATTTTCTTGTTGATGTAAAGGGATCCACTGTGTCTGTCCCATGCCCTTTTGAACTCCGTCACTGTATTTGCCCCTACCACTTCCATCGGGAGCGCATGCCAAACATCCACCGCCCTTTCAGTGAAAAAGTATTTCCTGACATCGCTTTTCAATTTACCACCTTGTAGCTTCATGTTATGTCCTCTAGTTTTGCAGCTTCTCCGTCTTTGGAAGAGGTTTGTTCATTATTTCTCTTTAAGTATTTAAAAGGTCTGAATCATATCTCCCCTATCCCTCCTCTCCTCCAAAGTGTACATGTTTAGGTCTTCAAGTCTCTTCTCATAAGGCTTCTGATGCAGGCTTCAAATCATTTTGGTCGCCTTCCTCTGAACAGTTTCCAGTCTTTTTACATCCTTTACAAGATATGGTCTCCAAAACTGAACACAGTATTCCAAGTGAGGCCTCACCAGTGACTTGTACAGTGTGTGATGATGCAGAGGCTTTAGACAGAGAGAAAATGGGTTTAAAACTGCAGCTTTCCTCTAATGCACACATTAAGGCAGGCAAGGAAGGGGTTAAAGCACAAACCCAGAGAAACACTCTGCACAGAAAGGCAGTGAGAGAGCCACACCCCAGCTCCAGGACAAACAGAGGAGCTGACGTAAGAGGCAAGGGGGCGGAGTCAAACCGGATAGGACAGCCCAATGCTCTTAACCAGGAAGTAACAGAGAGAGTTAGTTCGAGTTCAAGACTGAGTTCAAGATTGAGATCGTGTGAGAGCTCGTGTGGGAGAAGGAGATTGAGTTATGATCTGAGGAGAGTTCGTGGAGGAGCAGGAGGAGTGCCTGGGAGAACAGGAAGTGTTCAGGCAGGAGACTCAGGACCTGACTCTGACCAAGAGGCAGAGAGAAGCAAAGGGTGGAACAGCCATTGCCAGGACAGCCCATGGTGCTGGGAGAGTTGCCATCCAGACTGCTGTGAGACACGGAGGTCTCTGAGACAGCAGGGGAGCAAGCTTCCTCTGAGAGAGAAAGGTCAACGCGAACCAGACAGCCAGGAGAAGCAGGTGGGAACATACTTTTATTCTCATGGGGAGAGGCTGGAACCCTTAACCAGAAGAGAGAGTATATCTTCCCTAGACTCTTCCCTAGAAGCTGTGAACAGAGGTGAGTGTTTAACCAAGTATAAAACTCTGTATGATAAGCTGCCTAAGCGTTCCAAGTGCAGGAAGCCAGGTACTAGCAGAAGCTTAGGAAGTACCTCAGCTGTTCTTAATTCATCAGCTGATGCTAGGCTTCGACGAGAGAAGCTAACGCTAGCTCACGCTGTGCCAGTGAAACAGGAGCAGTGCAAGAACAGAGACTTGTCTTTTTACCCACCTTTTCATCCCAGACGTACTAGAAGAGGAGCAAGCCAGTTGAGTTCCTTTAACACCACTTTAAAGGAGGCTGCTGATTCTAGTTATAATTATATTCCACTGAGGGAAAGGAATAGAGAGTGGAAAAAGCTTAGACACTATTTGGAACCATGGAAGCCTGTTGATCTGCAGTACCCTGATTTGAATCATGAGACGTCTGACTCAGATGTTGAATCCATGAAGTTAGGTTCAGCCAAATCAGATAGGTCTTATTCTGACATGGAAGCAGACTGTGCTATGTGTTGCCAAGAGTGAAGCTGTTAATAGTATTGTATAAGAGAAGTGCTGATAAGTAATTCATGCTACTGAGTTTGCACGGAGAGAAGCAGTGTTCTGCTGGAGTGAAACTCAATGTCTGTAAGCAGCTGAATATGGTGAAAGCTATGGAAGTGATTAGCTGCTACTGAAGCTGTTCGTTGATGAGAAGAAGTTGAATGAACTTTGTACATAATCTGACAACCCTAAGAAGGATCAGGTTGGACTGTATTTCAGTTGGACTTTATATTGGCATATAAAAAGTATCCACCGATTTGTTTCTGGTTAGGAGAGGATAGATGACAGAATCCTGTGCAACAAATAAAGTTTTTGTTATCACACAAAACCTTGGCTGTCTTTCGTTTGGGCCACAGCTACAGGGATACCAAGCATCAGCACTTACAAGGATAATCTGGCACATTTCCCACTCCTCCAGGCAACCGCCTATACGCTGAGAATGGGGGTGTGACAAGTGGCATAAGTACTTCTTCCTTTCTGCTGGTAATTCCTCTTCATATGCAGTCCAACATCCCCCTGGCTTTTGCCACTGTCTTGTTGCACTGTTTTGCCACCTTGAGATCTTCAGAAATAATCACTTCAAGGTCTTTCTCCTGATCCGTACACACCAATCTCTCGCCCCCTATCGCTTACATTTCCCTTGGATTTCTGCTTCCCAAGTGCATGACTCTGCACTTCTTCGCATTAAATCTTAATTGCCAAGCATTAGATCATTCTTCCAGCTTTTGTAGATCATTCCTCATGTTAAACACTCCCTTGGGGAGCCCACTCTGTTGCAAATTTTTGTGTCATCTGCAAATAGACAGACTTTTCCATGCAGTCCTTCAGCAATATCACTCACAAATACATTGAACAGTGCCGGGCCCAGGACCGACCCCTGGGGCACCCCGCTAATCACCTTCCTTTCATCTGAGTGAGCTCCTTGTACCATCACCTTCTGTTGTCTGTCAGTCAATCAATTTCTGATCCAATTTACCATCTTGGGATCTATCCCCAAATTACCGAGTTTATTGATAAGCCTCCTATGAGGAACAGTATCAAAGGCTTTGCTGAAATCCAGGTAGATCACATTCATCGCATGCCCCTGATCTAGTTCCCTGGTCACCCAGTCAAAGAACTCAATCAGATTTGTTTGGCAAGATCGTCCTTCGGTAAAACCATGTTGCCTCCGATCTTGCAACCTGTTGGCTTTGAGAAAGTTCACAATTCGCTCTTTCAGGAGTGCCTCCATTACTTTTCCCGCCACTGAGGTAAGGCTCACAGGCCTCTAGTTTGACACTTCTTCCCTGTCACCACTTTTGTGTAGAGGTATGACATCAGCCATTCTCCAGTCCTGAGGAACCTCTCCTGTTTCCAAGGATCTGTTGAAAACATCCTTTAATGGCCCTGCAAGAACTTCTCTGAGCTCTTTCAGTATCCTGGGATGTATCTCATCTGGTCCCATGGCCTTGTCCACTTTCAGTTTTGCAAGTTGTTCTAACACTTCATCTTCTGTGAATGGTGTGGTATCTACTTCATTCCCAGTTTTATATTTGGGAGTCACAGGTGGTCCTTCTCCAGGACTTTCCTTAGTAAAAACACAGCAGAAGTATTCGTTTAGCAATTTCGCTTTTTCAAAGTCACTTTCCACGAGTGCGTAGCCAGCACTTCTGAGTCCTGCAAGTCCACCTCTGATCTTCTTCCTTTCTCCAATATACCTGAAGGAAGTTTTGTCGCCACACTTCACATCTTTAGCCATCTTTTCCTCTGCCTTTGATTTTGCTATCCTTATTTCTCTCTTTCTCTCTTTGAGTTTGATCCTGTATTCATTTCTGTGTTCCTCTGTTTGCAAGCTTTTGAATTTTGCGAAAGCTGTGTTTTTTGCCTTTATTTCAGCAGCCACTTCTTTGGAAAACCAAATAGGTTTTCTTCTCCTCTTGTTTTTGTTTACTTTTCTTACGTATTTATTTGTTGCCCCTTTTATTGCCACCTTTAGTTTAGCCCATTTCATTTCCACTTCCCTTATCTCCTTCCACCCTGTCAGCTCCTCCTTTAGGTACTTGGCCATTTTATTGAAGTCTGTGTTTTTGAAGTTTAGGACATTGAGCTTGCTATGATTGGCCTGTACCATGGCTTTTATCTCAAACCACACCGTGTGATGATCGCTGCTGCTCACAGGGGTACCCACACAGACATTTGACACGCTATCACCGTTGGTGAGCACTAAATCCAGCGTTGAGCTTTCCCTGGTTGGTTCTATCACCATTTGTCTAAGTAATGCGTCTTGGAGAGCATCCACAATTTTTTTGCTTCTTTCCAGATTTGCAGAAGGAGTAATCCAATCCACAGGTAGATTAAAGTCACCCAATATGATCACTTCTCCCTTTGTGGCTATCTTGGCAATATCTATAATCAATTCGTTATCCATCTCTTCAGTTTATGTTGGAGGTCTGTATACTACAGCAGTATGGTTGACAGTGCCATCTCCTCTTTCCAACACAATCCAGAGCGCTTCTTCTTTTCCCCATGCCCCCTGCATTTCAGTAGCTTTAATATTGCCCTTCTCAAACAATGAAATCACTCCACATATATCATACCCCTTAATCCAAGATATACACAATACCACACTACCTCCCTCCCAAGAGATAAGGAATGGTCTCAGACTTTCCAGCACTCTTTGTCATATACGCGTCCCATAAACCAGGACTGCCAGTGCTTGTTTGCATCAATGACCAAACCATTTAGGGTAAAAAATTCAAATTCAATGTAGTGTCATATTATAAGATGGCGACCACTATATAGGCAATGCAGCCCCTGGGGCGGGTGGGAACCTAAGTGTCTCTGGCCAGTAGGTTGTTCCTAAACTGGGGAACCCACAGATATCTGCTCAAAGGCTACACAGGAAAGCAGTCAGTCAGAATATCCCTAAACGTAATGTATAGCCACAGTTAAACCTTATATTAGCGATATCCCCAAAAAACAAACACTTAAACTCTATATTGGTAGCTAGAAACCAGCAGAGATAATAAAGACAATTAGTCTTAGCTGATGGCTTTCGGAGCACTCCAGAGCTCATGCAGTCTGCCTTAGACCGGTATTGTGTGTCCAGGTGTGAGATGGTCTACAATCAGTCCCTCCCCTGGGAGCAAGTTATTCTCCAAGCAGTGCAACAGATTTAACCCTTTCTCCAGGACCAAGCAGGAAGTCAGTCCTCACATATGGGTGACGTTGGCGCCGATGGAGCCCTCATGCGGAGCATTTCCCCAGTTTTCAAAGAAAGCCTTTGGGAATGCAGCGCGCATGCGCGGTCCCCTTCCCGCCCAAGGGTGCCATCTTGCTCAGTCTTCTTTTTTCCGCGGAGCCCAACGCAAGTGTGTTGTGGTCACCCGTGAAAAAGTTGATTTTTTTCAGTGTGGATCCGTGTTTCTCGGTTCGACGCCGGTTTCCCTTTCCCGCCGGGGCCCGGTACACCGGTATCGAGCCCGGATTTTCATTTTTCGGTTTTTGTCCTTAGAGACTAGCGTTCGTGACATTTTTTCATTTTTCCCTGGCAGCCCAGTCTTTTGACCTTGCAGGGGCTCTTTTTCCCCCGATGGCTGCCAGCGGGTTTAAAAACTGTGATCGGTGTAAGAAACTGATGTCTCTCACCGACACACACGACTGCTGCCTCCGGTGCCTCGGGCCCGACCATGATCCGCTGGTCTGTGTCCCGTGTGGCAAAATGTCCTCCAAGGCATTGAGGAACCGGCAGCATCAACGTGAAAGGATCTTCTCTGATTCCGCGTCCGGCCGAGCCCGGACCTCGTCAGAGGCCTCGACGTCTCGGGAGTCTGAACCCGAGCGTCGTCGGGGCTCCTCTAAGAGGGGGTCTCCTTCGTGGGAGCACCACAGGAAGAAGAAACCCGTGAGGGTGGCATCGGTGGACGCTCTTGGCTCCTCGAGGGCCAGGTCGCATAGCCCCGACTGCCATCCCGGGTCTTCGGAGTCGGAGAGGCCTGCTAAGCAACCTCGTGTAGAGACTGAGGCCCCGGGTCACGTGAGTACTGTAGTCCTCATGGATTCTCCTCCGGGGGAGCCGACGTCAGGCCTGGCGCCGTCGGGGCCCGAGTCGGAGGCTGCTGGGTCTCCTGAGCTCGGACTCAGGTTGACGGCCTTGGAAAGCATTTTGGCTGCCTTCATGGAACAGCAGCGGGTACTGATTGCCGGTCTCACCGGTGCATCTGCCCTGACCACCAGGACCTCGACGTCCAAGTCGACCCCGGAGGCTGAGTCGATCCTCGAGTCCATGAGATCTCGAGTCGATCCTTGGCCGAGGTCACCTTCGATCTCTCGTGCGGGACCGAGGTCGTCGACGCCGGTGCCCTCGGCGTCGGGGCAGATGGCATCGGTGCCTGCCCGACTGGAGCCGCTCGACAACTCCTCGGAGGGGTCGGGATGGGAAACTGAGGACGAGGAGTCCCCAGACACTTTTTGGACCCGGTGCATCCCTTCGGACTCACCAGAGTCTGAACCTCGGAGAAGGTCCCCTCCGGAGGATACCCGGTTCTCGGATTTCGTAAGGGACATGGCAAAAGGCTTTGGCCTGCCCCGCGGACCCCGAGGAGGAGCCTCGAGCCAAGGAGCTCGAGGCCCTGCAGTATGACTCCTCCCCCCCAAGGAGGCCTTTACTCTACCGGTTGCTCTTCCGCATGTGGGAGGCGCCGGCCTCGACGCCTGTTCTTAGCAAGCGGGTCGATTCCATCTATCGAGTCCGCAAGAGCCCTAGGTTCCAGAAGGCACAGCTACCGCACCACTCCATGGTTGTGGAATCGGCCATGCATCGTCTGAAGAGTCGGACGATGCACTCCTCAGTGCCCCCCCGGCCGGGAGGCCCGAAACCTGGATGCCCTCGGTAGAAAGTGCTTCCAGGGCTCTATGCTTGTTTGCCATGTCCAGACTTGCCACCTGTACATGGGCATGTACCTTCGAGAACTGGCAAAGGAGATTGCCGGGTTCTCTGCTGGTCTCTCCAAGGAACCTTTGCAGAGGTTCACAGCCTTGTCAACTGGGATCTGAGAATGCTCGAAGTTTATGTCTCGAGCAGCTTATGATGGCTTCGAGGCTTCGGCCCGGGTAGCCGCGGCTGGCATCGGTGCACGCCGTCAGGCCTGGCTACAGTCATTGGACCTCGAGCCATGGGTGCAGGACAAGTTGGTCGATGTCCCCTGCCGAGGTGAAAACCTCTTTGGCAAGCCCATGGCTGAAAAGGCTGCAGAACTCGAGTCCGAGACTCTTACCAGGACAAGGCTGTCCAGGAAGACCTCTGCCCCTTCTCAAAAGAAGGGCTCGGGGAAAAAATCCTTTTACCAGAGGAAGTCATCTGCCTACAAAACCTACCCTTATTACCAGGCCTCCACAGCTCCCCAACAGGGTCAGCAGGCCAAGGGGCAGGGACATGGGCCCCATAGGCAGAAACCCCCAAGCCACCAGCTCCGGCTCCTGCACAGCAGGGAGCGGGGTTTTGACTCCAGTGGCATAGCCTCTCCTCCTCAGCTGGCCCATCTCAGCACAGGAGGCCGGCTGACCCTGTACGCCCACAGGTGGTCAGCCATAACAAGGGATACCTGGGTGCTCAGCATAGTCCAGAAGGGCTATTTGCTCCACTTCAACCAGTTACCCCCCTCCTACTTTCCAGGGGAGCCTCCAAGACTCCCTCTGCACAGGAACTTACTCCTTCAGGAGTCGACAAGTCTTACAGGAGCAGGCGGTGGAACCGGTGCCCCACCACCTGAGAAGGAAGGCTTCTACTCCAGGTACTTTCTAGTACCAAAAAGGACAGGAGGCCTCAGGCCCATCCTCGACTTGAGAAATCTCAACAAGTTCCTGGTGAGGGAAAAGTTCAAGATGCTTACCCTTGGAATACTGCTGCCTTACCTCCAGCAGGGAGATTGGCTATGCTCCTTAGACCTAAAGGATGCTTATACTCACATCCTCATTCATCCAGACCACAGACAATATCTCAGATTTGTAGTGGGAGGAAATCATTTTCAGTATAGAGTACTTCCATTTGGCCTAACCTCCGCACCCAGGGTTTTCACCAAATGCCTGGCGGTGGTAGCGGCCTATCTCAGAGTCCAGGGCATATTTGTCTTTCCATACCTGGACGACTGGCTCATCAGGGGTCAGTCTCCACAGGAAACCAGACAGGCCACCCTACGCACTGTCTCCCTTCTACAGCATTTGGGGTTTGTCATAAACTTCGCAAAGTCCACTTTGCACCCCTCACAGAAAACAGAGTCCATAAGAGCAAGGCTGGATACCCTTCAGGCAAAGGCTTATCTGCCTGTAGACAGGGCCCACAGACTGATGGACTTGGCCAGACAGTGCCACGGCAATTCTCTGGTTTCCGCCAGGCAATTCCTGAGACTATTAGGCCACATGACATCCACGGTCCATGTTACTCCAAATGCCCGTCTGCACATGCGGCCTGCTCAGTGGGGCCTCAGAATTCAGTGGCTGCAAGCCACAGGATGCTTGGGAGACAAAGTAAGGGTGTCCAAACGACTGGCGGCCTCCCTGCAATAGTGGCGGCATCTCCCGAATCTAGTGCAGGGAGTGCCTTTTCAGCCACCGCCACAAACACAAGTGCTGACAACAGATGCTTCTCTTCAAGGTTGGTGTGCACATTGCCAGGGGGCCTGCTCCCAAGGCCTCTGGTCTCCTTGGGAGGCCGCACAGCAGATCAGCCTCTTGGAGCTGAGAGCTATCCGTTTGGCTCTCCAAACTTTCTCTCATGTCCTCTCTCACCAGTCTATTCTGGTTCAGACAGACAATCAAGTCGCCATGTTCTGTGTGAACAAACAAGGAGGCACAAGGTCCCGACTTCTGTATCAGGAGGCTCAAGCCCTGTGCTCATGGGCAGTCAAACAGGGCATGCTTCTCAGGGCAGTTTATCTGCCCGGCCAAGAGAATTACCTGGCAGACAGGTTGAGCAGGATTCTGCAGCCACACGAATGGCAGTTGAATCCTTTGGTGGTACAGCGGATCTTCCTACGGTGGGGTCTTCCAACCATCGATCTCTTTGCCAGTCCACTCAACCATCAACTACCCCGGTTCTGCTCCAGACAACCGCATCCTCTGAGAATAGCAGCAGATGCGTTTCTAATCTCTTGGTCTACCAGCCTACTATATGCGTTTCCTCCCACGCTTCTAGTGGCTCAGACTCTTTTCAAGGTACTTCGGGACAAGGCCTCGGTGATCCTGGTAGCCCCCAGATGGCCGAAGTAGCCGTGGTTTCCACTCCTTCTGCAGTTGGCTGTAGACACTCCACTCTCTCTGGGGGTGCAACCCGATCTCCTATCTCAGGATCAGGGATCTCTCTTGCACCCCAACCTCCAGTCCCTCAACTTGATGGCCTGGATGCTGAAAGGGTAGTTCTAGCTCCCTTACTGCTACCTAGGGAAATGGAGGAAGGTGGTCTTAGCCTCTAGGAGGCACTCCACTAGAAAATCTTATGCCCTCAAGTGGCGTAGGTTCTCCACCTGGTGTGCTCAGCACAAGGAGGATCCTTTTTTGTGCTTGGTGCCAGTGGTGCTGCAATATTTGCTTCACCTGTCCGACCTGGGCCTTAAATCCAACTTTGTTCGGGTTCACCTCAGTGCTCTGTCAGCGCACCACTCACCGGTAGAAGGTCAGTCTCTGTCAGGCCACCCTTTAGTGGCCCGCTTCCTCAGAGGCCTCCTTTTGCTCAAGCCTCCGATTCGTCCACCTGCACCTGAGTGGGATTTGAATGTGGTCTTGCAAAAACGTACTTGTCCACCTTTTGAGCCTATGGCTACTTGTCCTTTACGCTTTCTTTCCTGGAAGGCGTTGTTTTTGGTAGCTCTTACCTCAGCCAGGCAAGTCAGTGAGCTACAGCCTCTGGTCTCAGAGGCACCATACACAAGGCTGTATAGGAACAGGGTGGTCTTACGGACTCACCCAAAGTTCCTTCCAAAGGTTGTCTCCTCCTTCCATCTCAATCAGGAGGTGGTTCTCCCGACTTTCTTTCCCAGGCCGCATGCCAGCTGGGCTGAAATGGTCTTGCATAACCTGGACTGTAGGAGGGCGCTGTCCTTCTACCTTGACCGTACGCAGGGACATCGAAGGGCTGTTCAGCTCTTCGTATCTTTTGACCCTAATAAGCTGGGGTTGCCTGTCTCCAAGCATACCTTGTCTGTATCGCCTGGGCGTACAGGGCAGCCAGCCTCTCCTTGCAGGGTCGAGTCACGGCCCACCGTGTCAGGGCGAAAGCCGCGTCAGTAGCTCATCTCCGCTCTGTTCCGTTGGCAGACATCTGCCGGGCCGCTACTTGGTCTTCAAGCCAGACTTTTGCGGCCCATTACTGCCTCGAGAGGGAGTCCCACAGGGACAGTGCTTTTGGACGGGCGGTACTCTGTAATCTCTTTGAGGTTTAGGCAACTCCTCTGGCCCTGGTGTTGGGCTACCGTTTGTGGGCGTTCTCAGAGAAGATTCTTATCTCGCATGCTGGGGCTCTAGAGGGAGCTCCTCTTTTTTTTTTCAGCTTTGGGTTCTCGGTAGCATAGAGCTGGGGAGTCCTATATTCGAGGACTGACTTCCTGCTTGGTCCTGGAGAAAGAGTAGTTACTCACCTGTAACAGGTGTTCTCCAGCAGCAGCAGGAATCAGTCCTCACAACCCTCCCTCCTCCCCTGGGAGTTGCAGTCATATAATTCATTTTGTTTTTTTGCAGTCTTTTAGCTATGTCATCAGACTGAGCAAGATGGCACCCTTGGGCGGGAAGGGGACCGCGCATGCACGCTGCATTCCCAAAGGCTTTCTTTGAAAGCTGGGGAAATGCGCCGCATGAGGACTCCGTCGGCGCGAACGTCACCCATATGTGAGGACTGATTCCTGCTGCTCCTGGAGAAAACCTGTTACAGGTGAGTAACTACTCTTTATTATATGGATACTTAGGCCCCAGTAGTCTGAATATCCCCAAACTTAATGTATAGCCACAGTTAAACCTTATATTAGCGATATCCCCATAAAACAAACACTTAAACTCTATATTGGTAGCTAGAAACCAGAAGAGATAATAAAGAAAATTAAAGTCTTAGCTGATGGCTTTCTGAGCACTCCAGAGCTCATGCAGTCTGCCTTAGACCTGTATTGGTTTAAAGGCGTGAGTGAACATGTGGATAAAGGTAAGTCAGTCGATATATTTTATTTATTTATTTACATTCTCTTATATACCGCGCTATTCTGCATCAGTGCGGTTTACATTGAACAAACTGAAATTACATTGAACAGGGCATTATAACTTGGAGATAACTATTTTACAGGGAACATGGGCTATGGAGGGTTAAGTGGCTTGCCCAAGACCACAAGGAGCACCTGTGGGACTAGAAACCCCAGTCCTTCCGGCCCAAGGTTGCTGTCCTCTAGTGGGATTTGAACCCCCGACCTTCCAGCCTGAAGTACTTTGCCCCAACCACTAGGCCACTCCTCCACTCCTATAGTGTATTTAGACTCTCAAAAAGCATTTGACAAAGTTCCACATCAGAGACTTAAGGAAATTAAAAAGTCATGGCTTAGGAGGCATTGTCTTACTGTGGATTGGAAACTAGATGAGAGAGAGAAAATAGAAAATAGGAACAAATGGTCAATAGTGGAGTATCCCAGGAATCTGTACTGGAGTCAGTGCTTTTTAACATATTTATAAATGATTTATTTATAAATGAAAGACAAAGAAGAAATGGTGTTGCATTTATAATAAAGAAGAATTTTGCAAGAACTGTAATAAAATACAGTGCAGTCAGTGAATGCTTAATCTCTGTTTGTCTATGAGGAATGCCTATCAACACAACTATAATTCAAGTAAATGTCCCAACAACAGCTGCAGAAGAGGATGAAATTGCTAAGTTCTATGAACAAGTACAAGCTGAAATTGACAGAACATGCAAACAGGATATCCTGATAGTCATGGGTGACAAACTCAAACGTTGGCAACAAAGAAGGCAAAGTGGATGGAAAATATGGACTTGGAAAAAGAAATGAAGCTGGAGAAAGACTGATAGAATTCTGCAAGACCAATGATCTATTCATCTTAAACACCTTCTTCCAGCAACACAAGTGGCGACTGTACACATTGACTTCACCCAATGGATTGTACAAAAATCAAATTGACTACATCTGTGGAAGTCAACGATGGAAAAGCTCTATACCATCAACAAAGACAAAACCTGGATCTGACTGTGGTATAGATCACCAACTACTAGTATGCAAAATAGCTAAAGTTGAAAAAGAGCAAGCCACTCATGAATGTAGCAAAATATGACCTTCAGAACATACCACTGGAATTTAAAGACTGCCTGCAAAATCGATTTGCTGCTTTAGATACAAATGACAGAGCTCCAGAAGAGTTATGGAATGACATCAAGAAGGTTGTGTTGGAAGAAAGCGAGGAGTCTCTACAAAAGGGGAAGAAAGCAAAAATGGCCAAAATGGATGACACAAGAATCTGTGAAAATTGCCCAGAAACGCAGAGAAGCTAAAGCCAGAGGAGGAAGAAAGACAATCGCAGAACTCAATAGAGATTTCCAACGTGCAACAAGACAGGACAAGGAAAAGTACTACAATGACACTTGCAAGGAAATAGAAGCAGAAACTATTAGAGGAAGAACAAGATTGGCTTTCCTAAAGCTACAAGAGTTAAAGAAAAAATTCCAGCCTCGAATTGGAATGTTACAAGATGCTCAAGGTTATATGTTGAATGATGCTGAAAGATCCAGAAAAGGTGGAAAGAAAATATAGAGTTTTTATATGATAAAGATCAAGTGGACCAACAGCCGTTTCAACCTGTACCTTATGGTCTGGAACCATTGGTGATGAAAAAAGAAGTCAAAGCAGCACTGAAAGTCTTATCAAAGAACAAAGCACCAGGCATTCCCAAAGAAGTATAACTGCAGTCTGATGCAGCTGTTGCCATACTTACAAGGCTCAGCCAAGAAATTTGGAAGACAACATCATGGCCAACTAACTGGAAAAGATCTGTGTTTATACCAATACTAACGAAAGATGATCCAACTGACTGTGGAAATTATCGCACAATCGCTCTGATCCCACATGCCAGCAAGATTCTACTGAAGATTATTCAACAAAGACTACAACCATACCTGGAACAAGAACTATCTGAAGTGCAAGTAGGGTTCAGGAAAGGGTGAGGAACAAGAGACATCATCACGGATGTGAGATGGATCCTTGAAAAGACAAGAATACCAAAAGGATATCTATTTGTGCTTTATTGACTACAGCAAGGCTTTTGACTGTGTAAACCATGAGAAACTCTGTGCCACATTAAGAAGCATGGGTATACCAGAACACCTGATTGTTCTCTTGCATAATTTGTACGTTGATCAAGAAGCAACAGTTCAAACAGAACAAGGAGAAACAGAATGGTTTAAAATATGCAAAGGTGTACGACAAGGCTGCATACTTTCTCCCTACCTGTTTAATTTATATGCAGAACAAATCTTCAGAGAAGCAGGATTGTATGAAGACAACAGAGATGTGAAGATTAGTGGAAGACTCATCAACAACCTTCGCTATGCTGATGATACCATATTACTGGCTGAAAGTGAAGATGAGCTGAAACATTTGCTTCTCACAATCAAGGAACATAGTTTTAAAATGGGCCTGCATCTTAATGCAAAGAAGACAAAGATCATGGCAACTGGCAAAATCAATAAGTTCATCGTTGAAGGAGAAGAAATTGAAATTGTGGACAACTTTAAGCTACTTGGATCAACTATCAATAAAGAAGCAACAAGCAGTCAAGAAATCCGAAGACGCATTGCTGTTGGCAGAATGGCTATGAAAGACCTAGACAAGATTCTCAAGAGCAGAGATTTCTCTCTCCATACAAAGATTTCACTCGTTCAAGCCATGGTATTTTCAATAACATATGGATGCGAAAGCTGGATAGTGAAAAAGATAGGAAGAAAATTGATGCCTTTGAATTATGGTGCTGGCGACGAATACTGTGTATACCAAGCACTACCCGAAGAACAAACCAGTCAGTACTAGAGGGGATCAAACCTAAGCTTTCTTTAGAAGCTCAGATGACAAGACTTTGACTTTCATACTTTGGACACATCATACGAAGAGAGAGATCTTTAGAGAAAGACATCATACTTGGCAAGATAGAAGGTCAACGCAAAAGAGGAAGACCAGGAATGAGATGGATCGATACAATAACAGCAGCTATGGGTACTGGTCTGTCAACAATGAGCCACCTGACTGAAGACCGAACACAATTTAGGACAACTATCCAGAGGGTTGAGTCAACACTGACTCGATGGCACTTAGCAACAACAACATAAATGATTTAGAATTGGGAACAAGTGAGGTGATTAAATTTGTAGATAACTCCAAATTATTCAATATTGTTAAACTGCATGCAGATTGTGAGAAATTGCAGGAGGACTTCGGAAACTGGGCATCCAAATGGCAGATGAAATTTAATAGGGACAAGTGCATAAAGATGCACATAGGGAAGATACACGATGCTAGGTTCCACACTAGGGGCTATGTTTACTAAATGGCGGTAATGGCTTCTGTGCGATATCGCACAGAAGCCGCTACCGCCATTTAGTAAACATACTCCTAGGAGTCACCACTCAAGTAAAGGATGTTCAGTGTGCACAGGGGCGGCTCCAGGCAATCTGCTGCCTGAGGCGATGGATGAGATGGCACCCCTCCTCCCCCGAGCCGGGAGGGGGGGAGCCTTTCTCAAAACTGCAGTTAGGGACTGAACCAAATCAAAAAAGTTAATTAGTTAACGTGGAGGAAATAAAATGATGTTTGCACACCATGGAACTAAAAGAGAGAGCGAGAACCACTGCACAGTTTATAACACCAAATTAAATAACGCATTTTTATTTTGATGTTATAAACTGTGTTATGGTTGTTTTTTCTTTTTGAATATATATTTTGCATTCACAGACCCCCCCCCCCATGGGTGCAGAGCAGAACTAGGACATCCATCCACAAAACTCAATATCTAATTTAAAAAAAAAATCTGATTCTGGTCATCTCACTAACAAACATTCTCCAGTACCAGGCATATTGTGAACTAATGCAAAACCCTACAAAAGTCACATATCATACCAGCATAAACTTCCAAAACTCAAACAACAAGGGCACAGTATAAATACTGTAGCGGGCCCTAGAACATCCATACACCGATGGAAAAGCTAAACAAGTCAAATCACTACAGTACAGATCCCTTTGTACAAACTCCATGTTAACAGAACTCTTGACTTCAGTCACACACTCAGAACACAGATCCTCGCCAAGTACAGAATAAGTGAGGATAACCTAAAGTGAAAATAAAAATATGTAGACAAAAATTAAACTGAAAGCCCAAGACGACAGATTCTGCATGCAATGCAATACCTGAGAAATAAAAGAGACTAATTTCCCTGTACTGTGTAAAATATAAAAATAGTGCAAAGTCCAATCACTCATTTGAAAATAAAATTATTTTTTCTACCTTTGTCGTCTGACTATTTTATACTCTGATCATGCTAGTCCCAATCTGAAGCTTCTGCTTTCTTCTGTCTTCTCTTAGCTCTCTTTCTACGGTCTCGACTCCATCTGCCATTTCTTGTCTCTCCTTTCGTTTTCTTCACTTCCTTCCATCTTGGATATTGACTTTTCTTTTCACCTTTCTTCCATTTATTTCTCTCTCTCTCTGGCCACCCAGTTGTCACTACTCCTTACTCTCCAGTTCTCAATCTCCCTCTTTTTTACACCATCTACCTACCGCTTTTCAACCTTCACCCCCAGCTCTTCTTCCCCTCTGTGTTGTCCTGCATTTGTCCTCCTGTCTCACCCCCCCATTGTCCAGCATGTCTCCCTGCTTCTCCCCTCCCCTGTTGTCCAGCATTTGTCCCCGTCCCCCCCATTGTTGTCCAGCATTTGTTGTTGTCTCCACCCCCCCCCCCCCCCGTTGACCAGCATTTGTCTTCCTGACATGCTTCCCTGTTGTATAGCACTTGCCCCGTCTCTCCCCTTTGTCTCTCACTTGTCCTCTTCCTGTCCTCTTCCTGTCCCCCCACCTTTGTGTCTCACTTGTCCTCCTCCTATCCCCACTCCTTCCGCCTGCATCTCTCATCTGGCGGCGGCGGCAGCACTCCGGTTGTTTTTATTTTAGATTTTGCCGCCTCTGCCTTCCCGCCATTTTTTTTTCCTTCAAGAATGCTTGCAGCGAGAAAGAAAAAGCGTCGGAAAGGCAGAAACAGGCCAGAGTGCCGCTGCATGAATCAGCCTGATCACTTGCTCTGTTTTAATTTTAGATTTTGCAGCCTCTGGCCTGTCTCCGCCTTCTCGCGTGGGAAATCAGAGGCAGGCCAGAGACTGCAAAATCTAAAATTAAAACAGAGTTGGCATGCCACTGCTGTCAGAGTACCGCCCCCATCAGATTGCCGCCTGAGGCCATCATCTCAGGTGGCCTAATGGAAGAACCGCTCCTGAGTGTACGGTGACAGCCAAAAAAGCAAGCAGAATGCTAGAAATTATTAGGAAAGGAATACAGAATAAAAGAAAGGATATATATTAATGCCTCTGTATTGCTCCATGGTGCAACTGCACCTTGAGTATTGTGTGCAATTCTGGTCTCTGCATCTCAAAAAAGATATAGTGGCATTAGACAATTATGTAACTTATATCTTCCTGTAGTTGCTATGCTGTGATGAGGCTGATATAAAAGGCAGAATTTCTGTTGGGTTGTTGATGTTCTGGGGATGTGGAGTAGCAGAGATATTTCTGAGCTGCCCACGTAGATGCCCCACTGGTTATGAGACCCCTTCCTCCTTTCTTTTTTTTTATTTGTATGTTTGGAATGAATGAATGAAGAAAGAATTAAGACAGAAAAACAAACAAAAAAATATATATAATATATACATACATACCTTCAAGACCACTTAGACCAACATGCTCCATTGGACCTGCACCATCATGGATTTAGACCAACCATGGCACAGAAACACTCCTGTTATCACTGTTCGACAACATCATAAGAGGCATAAACAATGCGAAGAAAGGATTTGTCCTTATATTCATGGACATATCATCAGCGTTCGACACAGTCTCCCACAACATCCTACTTCAACGTCTACAAGAAATTGGCTTACATAACACCACACTAAACATGGTTCCAATCTTATCTAAGCAATAGACAACAGCAAGTGAAATGTGGGTCAGTCAAATCAAAACCCTTTCCAGTAAAACAAGGCATCCCAAAAGGATCATCCCTCTCTGCAATATTATTTAACATCTACATAAGGCCATTATGCGACATTATTAAACACAAAATAAAATACAAAATATACGCTGATGATATCATGGTATACACTCCTATAGAAATATTCAAACCTGACCTTTCAAGTATAACGGCATGTGTAGAAGACCTGGTTAAATGGTGCAATAACAATTTGTCAATAAACTACAAAAAGACAGAGGCATTATTCATCACCAGGGACACATCATTTACTCCACCACAAACAATTACAATACTGCAAAAGCAAATAACAGTCAAAAAAGAAATTAAATATCTTGGAGTAATCATAGACCAAAACTTCACCATGCAACCACACATTGCAAAAACCACCACAAACGCATACTTCAAGATGAAGATAATAAGAAGACTTAAATCAATTCTAGACCCCGATCACTTCCGAACCATCTGTCAAGCAATATCACACCAATGCTAGATTATTGCAACTCACTATACTACGGGCTCCCAAACCAAACCATCTTACCACTTCAACAAATGCAGAACACTGCAGCTCGACTAGTCACAGGAACGGACAGATATGGTCCACATCACACCAATTCTTAACCAATTACATTGGCTCCCTATATAACGAATCCAATACAAAGCAACAATAACCATTTTCAAGATCATTCACCAGTTATCAGCAAACATCCTATAAGACTTGATAACTAAAGAGTCAAGTAACCGGCCCAGGACAAATAATAATAAGAACATTATTATCCCACCTCTTGGATATCAAAAGACCATACAGTCCACCTCTAGAAGAGCAATATCGCTCTATGCTCCAACACTATGGAACTCTCTCCCGGATGACATGCATGCAATCTCAGACATATTCTGTATAGACTGATGGCGTAAGAATCACTTCGACCATATTACATAATAACCTCAAATTAACATGCCAAAGACCAACTATGAATAACCTTTTGCTATGGTCTGCGATACAATATACGAAATATATAAAATGTATATAGTTAGATTTCAAATAAAATAACACTGTACATAGTTTTTACACAGCCTCTACCCAATATACCACGCCCGCTGTACAACATTAACCTCTGTTTAACTGTTCTATGTATAATGTTTCAAGTTATAATGTAAACCACTCTGAGTGAAGGACAAAGTGGTATAAAAAAATGTTTAAATAAATAAATATATATTTTTTTGCTATAAAGTGTGGTTGAAATACGTGGAGTGTCAGCTTTGAGTTGATTGAATAATCAACTAACACTCTGGAAGTGACTTTATTTATTGCTGTATGACTACAATTTAATCAACACAGACAGTACAATAGGGAAGGGTAACGAGACAGGAGAAGAAAGGATTAAGATCCAAAAGTGGCCTAAAAGAGGTGAGCTTTTAGCATGGATATGAAAAGAGAGAGAGATGACACCTGACATATAGGTAGTTTGTTCCAGGCATAAGGAGAGCAGCAAGGTGAAAGGATCGAAGTCTGGAGTTGGCAGTGGAAGAGAAGGGCATAGAGAGAAGAAAGCCACAGGAAGAGTGGAGTAGTGTAGGGAGAGAAGAGGGAGGAAAGGTAGTGAGGAGCAACAGAATGAATGCATTTATAGGTCAGAAGGAGAAGTTTGTATTGGATAAGGAAGGGAAGCTAACAACGTGATTTGAGAAGAGGGGTTATATGAGTATAATGGGACTGGCAAAAGATTAGCCATGCAGCAGAGTTTTGAACAGACTGACGTGGAGAAAGATGCTTCAGACAGAGACCAACAAGGAGGAGGTTGCAGTAATCTAAGCGAGAAGTGATTAAAGAGTGGATAAGTGTTTTAGTAGTGTGTTCAGAAAGGAAAGGGCAAATTTTGTTAATGTTATAGAGAAAGAAACAACAGGTTTTAGCCATTAAAGATGACCCCAAGGTATAGGCTGAGGAAACATGAAGCAAAGAGTGTTATCAACAGAGAAGGGGGAAGGCAGAAGGTGGTTTAGGAGGAAAAAAACCAAGTTCAGTTTTGGCCATGTTCAATTTCAAATGGCGGTGAGCCATCCAGGCAGCGATTGTTAGACAGGCAGGCAGATATATGGGCTTGGAGTGTAGGAGAAATATCAGGTGTAGACAGATTTGAGAATCATCAACATAAAAATATTGAAAACCATGGGAGGAGCTGTGTTTAAAAAAAGATTTGGACAAACTCCTGGCAAAAAAGTCCATGAACTGTTGTTAAGGCAGATCAAAATCATTGCTTATCCCTGGGGATAAGTAGCATGGAACTGGCTATGTTTGGGGTATGTAAGGTACTTGCAACCTGGATTGGCCACTGTTGGAAACAGGATACTGGGTTTGATGGACTTTTGGTCTGACCTAGTATGGCACTTCTGCCCTCTCCCACATAAGTGGAGAGAAAAAAGGAGAGGAGAGGGAAGAAGCAAGGAGGGAGGGATGGGGAGAGGGAAGATGAGGGAATTATGGAGAAGGATGAGTGAGTGAGGAGGAGTAGAGTAAGGTTAGCCAGGTGTACCTGATTTTGGGGGTTGTCCCCTGTTTGGCAGCCTCCCGACCCTGCTTCCAGATTTCTCTGTCTACTTGGAAGTGGAATTGTTATTGTTATGTTATGGAATGGAATGGATGGGGGGGGGCAGGGTAAATACTCCTCTTACCTCTTCAAACCTGACATTAAGATGTTCCTTCCCCATCTCCACTTTTTGTCCCCGATTTGCCTGCAAAAAATCTGGTAACCTTAAGCAGGGTGAAGGAGTGGGTTTGGAGAGAGCAAGAAAGGAAGGAGGGAAAAGAGAATGCAGAGAATAAAATGAATAACAGAAGAAACAATTCTTAGAAAATCAGAGGGGGAAAGGAAAAGGATAAATGGACTTAATAAGGAAGGCTAGAAAAATGAAAATAAATCTGAGTAAAGGAATATTTTAAGAAATGGTAAGAACTACAAAGTTTTGATAAAAAAATATTGTACTACCCTGCTGCAGAAACAATGGAACAGCTGCAAACATTGAGGCTGGTGGCTGCAGGCCTGGGAGAAGAGGGTTGGGTATGAGTGTCTGAGCATGGAAAAGAGGGGTGAGTGGAAGAGTGGGGAAGACAGAAAACTAACAGTTGCCAGTCTGAGGAGAGGGAACAGAGGTGGCCCAGCTTGGCCCAGGGGTATATGACACCTAGGCAAACCATCAGCCATGTGCCCCCACCTTGTCCATAGTCCAGCCCCTCCCCCCACGTATCCTGCATCTCCCCTTCCCTACTCCAAGATGTCCACCATCACTTGTGTTCCCTCTGCCCCTCAGATGCTTACCCTCTTCCCTCCCCCTGCTACTGCTGTCATCCTTCCCTTCTCATGAGGCCAAATTACAGGTTTTGGGGGCTGCAGCACAGCCAGCTGCAGGGAATTTTCTCAAAGCTTCTGTCAGTGGTGGACCTTTAAGCATCTTCACACATGCCGGCACTCAAGGCCTGCCACATCCCACCCTTATGTCATAGGGGGGCAGCATGCAGCAGGCTTTGAGCACACACACAGATGCTCAAAAGCCTGCCATTGACAGTGGCATTAAAGATATTCCCTGTAACTGCTGTTGCTGCCCCCACTTCCCCCAAAGACTGCTATCCTAAATGGAAGACTAGAAGGAGGGGAATCCTCCCCCAACCACTAATCTGAGATCTCTACCCCTTGCCCCCACTTCTCCTAACAAAACAATTGCACAAGGCCTATGGGTTATCATCATCATTTGTATAGATCTAATACTCACTCTGCAGAATGTGCATCCGTCTTTTGCTAACCTTAACACAATTTTGTTGCCTTGGTCTGATCTTGTCTTATGGCGCTTTGATCTGATTCTCCCTATCTGTCTAAAATGGGAACTGGTTCATCCATTTTTTTCTACATTTTCTCATTATAGATCTATCACCCCTACAATGCATGCAGCTTTTCCAACTGCTGATACTCAATTTCCTTCTATTTTTTCTGCCTTGTCAGTAAAGGAACAGGCTCATATATGGCAGGACTCACTCTCCATGGCACTTAATAAACTTGCCCCTCTGCAGACCAAACTCCATATAGCATGGCCCTCTCACAAATGGTTCCATGCTGGTCTTCAGCTCCATAGGCGACAGACATGGGCAGCTGAAAGATCATGGAGAAAGGCTAAATCTGCGCAAATGTTGAAGGCCTTCAAGGCTTGCCAGACATACTATTGCCTTAAAATATTTGAGGCAAAGAAGGCTTAGTTTTCCAAGATTATTAATGATTCTCCATCTACAATTAAATCCATTTTTTCAGTGTTATCTCAACTCTCTACGCAACTTCCACTCAAATGGTACCTGCCTTGGTCAGGTCCTACTGCAGAAACACTAGCAGACTATTTTGTGAAAACAGTCCAGACACTTAAAACAACATTACCACCTTTTCCACCTTGTTCACCACCAACAGATCCTGAGGTTACTGCCTCCATGCCACTACACTCCTGGTCAAATTTCACCTCTGTGTCCATCTCTCAGCTTTTTAAATGCAGTCTACTCATAAAACTACCTCCTTTCTCGACCTGATCCCTTCGACGTGGCTCAGCGAGCCTAGTCTTGGACTACTTCCCTTTTTGATTTCACTTATAAACCAAAGTCTATCTTCAGGCTCTGTACTAGAGATTTGGAAAAAGGTTATACTGCGTCCTTTATTGAAAGACCAGAACGGGGACTCTTTAAGACCCCCCCCCCCCCAATTATTGTACAATTTATCTGTAGTTTCCAAGATAACCGAGAAGATCGTCTTTCGTCAGCTTGCTGATCATGTGGACCAAGTGCATTTTCTACATCCTAGACAATCAGGGTTCCATCTCTGCTACAGTACAGAGACTGATAACAGCAGTCCTCAATGAAATTCACAAATCACTTGATCACAGGGACTATACTCTTGTTGTCTCGCTTGATTTATCTGTGGCCTTTGATTTGGTGGACCAACAATGAGCCGCTTGACTGAAGCCCGAACACAATTTAGGACAACTATCCAGAGGGTCGCCATGAGTTGACACTGACTCGATGGCACTTAACAATAACAACAAATCTACTTTTGGCTTGCATGTATGAGACAGAGGTCTGTGGAACAGTGTTTGCTTGGTTTTGTTCATTTTTAAGACAGAGATCCTTTCAGGTGTGCGTCCAAGGAGACATTTCTACCTCCAAGATCTTTTATGTGGGGTCCCCCCAGGGTTCAATTTTATCACCTCTATTACTGAATATTTTTCTTAGCCTCTTAATTATCCGAATACAGAGCTCTGGTATTTCCTGTCTGGCCAGACGACATGCTTTTGTTATTTCTATTGATGAAAAGGCTCCTCTAAATGCCTGCCTGTTAGTATTTCCTCTTGGTTAAATGAACACACTCTTAAGTTGAACCCCACCAAATCTACAGCTGTTTGGTTCACTGGTACTGAATCTTGTCTTACACTAGCCCCAGTGCTAGATGGTCATATATTAACATTACATACATCTCTCCATTATCTAGGGGTAATCCTAGATTCTGCCCTTTTTCCACTCAGCTGGTCCAGGAAACAAAGTCAACGTCCCCAGCCCTACGAGGTTTCCATAGTATATGCTCTTTTTTGGATAGCCCTGACCAAATGACTGTATTATTTTACACTGTGATTCAAAGATTTGATTACCTCAACATTGTATATCTTGGCCTTCTGCAGTTTCAAAGCCATCAGTCTATACAGAATATGGCTCTTCGTTTGTTTGCGTATGTGTGGAAATTTGATCATATTATGCCATTGTTTATTAAATATGACTGGCTGCCCTAAATTCACAGATCATATTCAAGCTACTTACTCTTACTCACAAGATCATACACGAGGCAGCTCCGGATTATCTGTCCTCTATTATCTCCTTTTATGCGCCAGCCCTTCGATCACTCCATGATTTTCACTTGTATTTTCCTTCACTGATGGAACTGAAGTATAAATCTACTAGAAAATCCACCATTTCTGGCGCCGCTGCAACTCTGGAATAGTTTGTCAGCCTACCTTTGTACTGAACTAAATTTGAAATGTTTTAAGAAAGTTTTGAAAATATTTTTGTTTAGAACGTTTTTTTAATTTCCCAGAATAGTTATCTCAGTCTATGATGTCCTTGCCTGGAGTAGGCTGCATGACTATCTAATGAGCTTGTCTATATAGCCAGCTTAGCGTTGTCTAGCATGTATGCTTCCTTTTGTCTATATTCTTGTTTCAGAATGTATATACCCATTAGGCCATGACTATCAACTTGCTGAGTAAAATCATCTGTAATACCTGAAGATTGGAGGATCGCCAATATAACGCCAATTTTTAAAAAGGATTCCAGGGGTGATCCAAGAAACTACAGACCCGTGAGCCTGACATCAGTACCAGGAAAAATGGTAGAAACCATCATAAAGAACAAAATTACTCAGCATAAATTAATGAATGGAGTGGAATGGGTAAATGTAGATTGATTGTTTACGTTATCAGAATATAGAAAGACTAGGGGACATGCAATGAAGCTACAGGGTAAACTATTTAAAACAAATAAGAGAAAATATTTTTTCACTCAACGTGTAATCAAAATCTGGAATTTGTTACCGGAGGATGTAGTAAAGGCTGTTAGTATAGCTGGGTTTAAAAAAGGTTTGGACAGGTTCCTGGAGAAAAGGTCCATAAACCATTATTAAAAGGGACCCAGGATATCAATGCTTGACCCTATACAAGAATTGTGGAGCCTGTGTCTTTTGGGGAAACTGCTAGGTATGTATGACCTAGATTGGCCACAGTTGGAAACAGGATACTGGGCTTGATGGACCTTGGTCTGACCCAGTATGACATATCTTATGTTGTTCTGTCCTATTTTAAATGGAGTTCCTTTTCCACTTTTCTTTTTTCCTTAAATATTTTTTTAAATAATTGTATACCGCATAGATTAATATACCACAACAGTGCATAGCAAATAAATGTAACTATAACCACATAGCACTACGTGGTGGATGTACTTTACAGACAATAGAAGAAAGAGGGGTTGTAAGACAGTCAATTAGGGAGAGGAAATAAATAGGAGATGATTAAATTTCATACGAGTGGGTGCTAAAAGAGTGAAAAATAGATCACTGAACTAAGGAGTGAGAATGTTCAACTTTCATTATATCCTCTATAGGGTCTTGCTTGCTTACTTCACTGTCTGGTTAAGAATATTTCAGGCCTAGATGCATTGGGTCTGTTTGCAGGTCTGGTAAAAAAAAAATTCTCTGCAGCCAGGAAATACCACCTTAAATTGGATCTGACTTTTACCCAGAGCCGTACCAAGGACTGCGTGAATGGTGCGGCCATACAAGGTGCAAATACAGAAGTAGGGTTGGCCCAACCACTAGGCAAACTAGGTGGCTGCCTAGGGCAGAAAATAGAAATTACACTTACCTGGTAATTGTTGTTCCTTGAGGAACTACAGTTTAGTCCTCCACCTCTGGGTAGTGTACCTCCTCCTGCAGCTTGGAGACTGGGCATGTCAAAATCGTGACATCACTGGATATAGCCTGCTGGTCTCTCCCATCAGCCCCCAGTGCACTATTGACAAAGCAGACTCAAAGGAGCAACGAATAAGTAGTGTCAGACGGCTGCCTGGGTGAGAACATTCACAGTCTTGGCAAGTGCATATGTCAATATGATTTTGCAAGGGATTGTGGTCAATGCAGTTCATTCACACCAGACAGAGCTGCTCACAATAATTAGTTGTGCTTTTGGGTAAAGCCAATAAGATATTTATTTATGGGGTTATTTCTCCCAACACAGATATGCTTGGTAGCACATAAATCAGGTTACTTGCTTTCAGTGTTAAACTTGGAAAACCAAAATCAAGAAAACAACATTTGAACTTGTCAGGCAATCAAAGCAAAAGAAATAAGACCTGGTTGGCAACAAACTGGTCTTTTCTGTAGGCTTTAGCTAATATTCTCTTAGCAATGTATCAAACAACAAACCAAAAGCCACAAAGAAAGAAAAAAACTGTTCTTTTCAGGTAAACTTCTTATATCTTCCCACATAGATTCAGAAGTGATTCTCTCAGAGCTCACAAGCAATTAGGTAAGGCCCAATTGCTAGCAGTTATCCAGCTGAAACCCCTTAGCTGGCTTGCTTTCTACTGCGTGGCTAAAAATCCTACTCAGGAGCTTTTCTGAGTAGATTAAAGAACAAGTTTGTATTTCTTTGTGATGGTTGCTGTACTTTATAACAGAAAATCACCAAAGGAGTTTAGACAGAGAGCAGTCCATGTAAACAGATTCTTCATCTGCTATCACCCCCTCTTCTTCAACAAGCATGGGTTCAATATCATGGATTGGCACAGATGAATCTCCCAATGGAGCACTTTCAGGAGAATACTTGTTTCCCTGCTGTCTTTCAAGGTTATAGCTAGGGCATAGATCAGTGTTCATACCTGAGCTTCCATTGCTGTTAGAGTTCCTCTCTATATAGCCTGGCCAGTATGTAGTCCAGTTCTTATGTCCAGCCTTCCAATCCAGATCCCTGGACACTGGATCTCTCTTCACATACCTTCTGGCACGGGTCTTAGGGTCCCTTCCACGTGCAGCCTTCTCCCTCACAGGTACCGTCTGGAGATTCCTAGCTCTGCAGCACCATTCCTCTGGCTTTCCCCAGTCCAATGGTGTATGCTGGCCCTTGGAATGCCTCCCAGTATACATACTGCTCTGGACTCTTCTAGACCTCTCAAAGGCTTTTCTCCTCTTTCTTCCAAAGGGTTTCTTTCCCTCTCTGTCCGTCCGGTTTGGCTTCTGCTTCTGATGATCCTCCTGATGATGAAGATGATCAAGCTCAAGCTGATCATGAAGATGATGATGATCCTGAGGATAAGTCTCTGTAGAATAAACTCTACCTTTATTCTGCTTAGATGAGTGCTCCTCCCTAACACAGCGCAGCTGTGCTGAATCAGGCCCTGCCCTTTGAGATGAGTGCTTAGGGATTACCTCATAGCCCTCCTGATTGAACACACGTTTCCCCACTTCAGCTTCTCTAATGGCTGTTGGAAACCTGGTGCATTCTGGGACTGGTAGTCTTTTATGGGAAAATTCTGTTTTCTTATTTCTACCAGAACTGACAGGTTGCTTGTTCAGAGTCACTTCACCTTTTCTATAGCTCCTTCCTGAGCTATGATAAGCTTCCTTATCACAGTAGCTATCATATGCAATTTAACCTAAAACTCAAAATGAACGCATAACGTAAACATAAGTAACAACTAAATCCCCTCTCCCGAAAGAAGAGAACTGCTCTTTGTACCTTCTGTATGCCGCTCTTTGCCTAGCTAAGGGCAAGAGAGAAAGAAATGGACAGAAAAGAGAAATGACAAAAGGAAACAATTAAGAACCAATTAAAAGCTCTACTCACCTGTAATCTTGTACTTCTCCCAACTTAACAGCCTCTGGAAACCAATCCATCCCCGGGCGGGAATGAGGACTAAACTGTAGTTCCTCAAGGAACAACAATTACCAGGTAAGTGTAATTTCTATTTCCTTATCGTTCCTATAGTTTAGTCCTCCACTTCTGGGATGTATCAGAGCAGTAATCATTGGGAGGGACCTTTCCAGCCAGAACACAACACCGCCGACCCGAAACAGGCATCGTTTGCCGCCAAGACATCCAGACGGTAGTGCTTACTGAAAGTATGAAGAGAAGACCAGGTGGCCGCCCTACAAATTTCCACCGGTGGAACCAAACTGTGTTCTACCCAGGATACCACTTGCGCTCTAGTAGAGTGAGTTCGTAAGCCTGCTGGCACCGGGCGCCCTTGCAGCAGATATGCTGACGCAATTGCCTCCTTAATCCATCTGGAAATAGAAGCTTTTGCTGCCACCTCCCCTTTCCGAGGGCCTCCAAACAACGTGAATAGATGGTCCGATTTGCGAAACGTTTCTGAGACTTTTAAATATTGTCGCAGTACTCTTTTTATGTCTAAACGGCGTAAACTACGGTCCGAACCTTCCCCTCCGCCGAGCTTACAGCTGGAAGGGAAACCGTTTGGTTTAGGTGAAATGGAGAAACAAACTATCTTTGGTAAGAACGACAGAACTGGCCACAACACCACCTTTTCCTTGGAAAAAGACAAAAACAGCTCTCTACATGACAGTGCCTGTAATTCAGAAATGTGCCTTGCTGAACAGATGGCTACCAAAAACACTGTCTTCAACGTTAAATCTTTAACCGATGCCTGATGTAAAGGCTCAAATGGTTCCTTAGCTAACGCACCTAAGACCAAACTGAGATTCCATGGCTTGTCATGAAGAAGTCCCTTCTGAGCCTATGGAGGTAGGGCAAGATGAGGATTTGCTTTCAGAAACTGACAGGCAGTCTGAGCACATGGCTCAGTGTTTGCAAAGAAGAAGTAAACAAAGAGAGTCACGAGCTAGAAAGACACGCCCCTGCTGTGACGTATTCCCTAGCTCAGGAGGTAATGAGTTTCACCTGTTTCAGGGCAGGGCACAGCTAAGCCCTGGGAGTTACAATGATAAAAAGTGGTCATTAGCTTGGACCAGGCAGAGCAAGAGTAAGGAGGAGAAGGAGAGCAGCAAGCAGAACAGCAAGCAGAACTGGGAAGAGAACCAGGAAGGAAGCCAGCAAAGGAGCACGCTGACTAGAAGAAGTCAAGGAGGAGTGAGAACCAAGGGAGCCGTATCCTTGAGGCCAGAAGGAAGCAACCCAGGACAGGGGTTGTCTGGTAAAGGCAGGAGAGAAAGGAATCTTCCTGAGAGGCAGGCTTGGCAAAGCTCACACGCTCCGAGGAGAGAGACAGGCTGGCTGGAGAATACCGGTACATCTAAGGGGAAAGTTAATAGGCTGAGAGGCAAGCAAACACAAGCCGTGTTTGAGAACCAATCTGACCCTGCAGAGTGGAGAGTTCCTTCCCTTTCAAAGCCAAAAAGTAGGCTTAATAGTTCATATAAGTTTGAACCCAGCTATAAAACAGTTCCCTATAGTTACCGGAAAGTAGCAAACTCCCTGGACAAAAACTACAGCATATATGGTAGTTTACAACCCTGCTCAGGAGAGTGTTACAGAGAGAAACCACGTGAGGTCAGAGAAACCGTTTGTTTCAGGGATCAGGATAGCAGCTTACTGCCACACCCTACTATTCCTGATACTGAGGAAATGCAGATAGACTCTGACCATAATGAAATAGTGGATGATCGGATGGACTGTACATTATCTTTGGCTGACCATGTGAATTCCTTATGCTGAACAGCGTCTGTGAGAAAGACGGTAAAAGCAGCAGAAGAAAAGGGAACATTTTCTTTGCTAATCGAAGCTGTTGTGATTTTGTTTTGTATCAAGCACTGCATGTTTAAAGCCTGAAGCTGACAAGGCTAATTTACCTGAGTTCATATATAATTTCCTCAAGCCAAATGTATGGCATGATTTGTCCTGAGTTATTCACTTGCAATTAATCCGTTGGGAAGGGGAAAATAAATTCTTGTCATTGCCTGAAACCATTCGACTGCAACTCGTCTGTACTCGGAGGGTAAAGGGACTCACATTCCCAGAAGGCCTTGCAGAGTTAAAGCAAGCCCACACTCTCTGAGGCAGGAACACCACAGGCAGACCAAGTCTCAGCGCCCTAGGCGTTGGGCTGGCCACCGTGAGGGTGACAGGCGGAACCGGGATACTACTTTAAAAAAACATATCACATCTGCATGCGAAGCTAGAGCCACTCCCTGGACTTTGCCTCTATAGCAGGACAGAGCTGCTAACTGCACTCTCAAGGAACTGGCTGCCAGGCCCTTATCAAATTCGTCCTGCAGAAAACTTAACACTAAGGGAACGGATACTGTAGCCATGCGCAAGCACTAGTCCTCAAAAATACGCCATATGCGCACATATGCAAGAGACGTGGACTTTTTCCTCGCTCAAAGTAAGGTAATGATGACTGCGGCCGAATAACCTTTCTTCCTCAACCTTGCCCTTTCAATGGCCATACCGTAAGCAAGAACCGATCCACTTGAGGCATTCTAATCGGACCCTGTAGCAACAGATTCGCCGACGTCGGTAACCTCCATGGAATCCCGTCGAGTAACTGAAAGAGATCGGCGTACCACAGGAACCTCGGCCAGTCTGGAGCCACCAATAACAATTTTCCCGGATGGGCTTCGATGCGCTGCACCACTCGACCTTTGAGTGCCCACGGAGGAAAGACATAGAGGAGACCTGACGACGGCCAATGCTGTATCAAGGCATCGATTCCTTCCGACATCCTTTCTCGCCGTCTGCTGAAGAAACGACCCATCTTTGCTGACTGAAAGGTCGCCATGAGATCCATTATCGGCGGTCCCCATCTTTGAAATATCTGTGCGAACACGTCCGGGTGCAACTCCCATTCTCCGGCATCCACTCTGACCCTGCTGAGAAAATCTGCCATCACATTGTCCTTCCCTGCAATATGTGCCGCCAAGATCGCTGGTAGTCAAAGCTCTACCCAAGAAAACAGTGCCTCTGCTTCTTCTTCCATGGTCACACTTCCAGGACCGCCCTGCCGGTTGATGTAGGCCACCGTCGTGGAGTTGTCGGACAGCACTTGAACCGCCCGACTCGTCACCGCCGCTTCGAAGGATTGCAACACTAGATGGACCGTCCTCAGTTCTAGCCGATTGATTGACCACTTGCTCTCTTGTACGGTCCAAGTGCCCTGCGCGAATAGCTCTCCGCAATGAGCTCCCCATCCCGCAAGGCTCGCGTCCATCAGCAAGGGGAGCCACTCCGGTTGTTGTAGAGGCATTCCCGCCTTCAGAGATTCTGGAAGCAGCCACCACTGAAGGGACTGTCGGACCTGAATCGGGCAGGGAAGCTGTTTGTTCAGTGAGTCGGACTGATGCGACCAATGGCGAAGGAGTGCTCTCTGCAATGGTCGCATATGACATCTGGCCCATGGGACTACTTCCAAAGTCGCCGCCATTGTCCCCAGCACGTGAAGATAACTCACACCGTGGGCGCCAGAGCGGACCTGAACTTGCGTACCAACTGTCGGAGCACCTGTACTCGACGATTTGGTAGAAACACCGAACCTTTCTGCATGTCGAACCGTACCCCTAGATAACCAAGATTCTGGGACGGAGCCAATCGCCTCTTGGCCGAATTGACCACCCAGCCAAGGCTCTGTAGAAACTTCACCACCTTGTCTGTAACCCGAATGCTCTTGGCCTTGGACTTTGCCCGCATCAACCAATCATCGAGATAAGGATGAACCAGAACTCCTTTTCGTAATGCCGCCGCTATCACCACCATGATCTTGGTGAAGGTCCGTGGGGCCGTCACTAGACCGAATGGCAACGCTCGGAACTGATAACGTCCCCAAGGAAAGGCAAACCGCAGCCACTTTTGATGAATCTCTCTGATTGGGATGTGTAAATACGCTTCCATGAGATCAAGGGAAGTTAAATACTCTCCTTGTCGCACCGCCACAATGACCGATCTCAGCGTTTCCATCCTGAAATGTGGAACGCGAAGGCAACAATTCACCCCTTTTAGGTCCAGAATAGGCCGGAGAGATCTGTCTTTCTTTGGCACCATGAAATAAATGGAGTAGCGACCCACGCTGTAGTCTGCTATTGGGACCGGCGCGACTGCTCTCAACTGCAACAGCTGATCTAATGTGCGACGAACCGCCAGTGTTTTCTGTTGACCTTTGCAGGGAGACATCACAAACGAGTCTAGCACCGGTCTTGCCAATTCGAGTGCATAACCCTTGCAAATGATCTCCAACACCTGCTGATTGGATGTTATTTGGGTCTAGGCAGGAAGAAACCCCTGAAGCCATCCTCCTATCGGTTGGCCTCTTACTGGGACCCACCTCATTTCATTGTGGTTTACGTGTTGCCGCTGCGGAAGCCTCTATTTGCGCCTCGAAACCCTTGCCCTCTAGGAGCAAATCTTCCCCTTTGGAAACCACTCAAGCGAGAAGTTCGAAATCTCCTGAAATCTCTAAACTGACCTCAAAAGGCTGATGATTTCCCTTGTTTAAGTTTATCCTCCTGGAGCCTACTGCCCTTGGACCTCTCCTAAATCCTTAACCAACTTGTCAAGATCTTCTTCTCCAAACAACAACTTTCCTTTAAATGGAAGCTTACTGAGTCGCGACTTAGACGAGCCATCGGCTGCCCAATTCCGCAACCACAAGGATCTTCGAGTGGCCACCAACGAAGCCATACTATTTGCTAGCGCTCTGATCAAGTCGTAGTGCACATCAACCAAATATGCCGAACCAGACTCTAGATGATCCATCTCCCTTATACTTTCCTGCTCTAGCTGCGGAACCTGGCGTAAGTGCTGAGACCATCTGAGACATGCTCTTGCCACCCAAGCTCCACAAATGGAAGCCTGCAAGGATAAAGCGTTAGCCTCAAATGACTGTTTCAATAAACTGTCCACTTTTCTATCCTGTGCATCTTTTAAGGCCGTGCTACCTTCCACCGGGATAGTGGTCTTTTTCGTGACTGTGGAGATGGCTGCATCAATTTTTGGAGAAGGAAACGTTTGCAGTTATAAGCAAATTTGCAGTTATGAGCAAGTACACAGCACTGCGTTTCGGGCAAACACAAAAGTACAGCCCTGTCTCAACGCTTGATGCAACTGCGCTAGCGTTTGGGATCAGCTGGGAGACTCGTTTCACATTGCAGTTGCATCAAGCGTTGAGACAGGGCTGTACTTTTGTGTTTGCCTGAAACGCAGTGCTGTGTACTTGCTCATAACTGCAAATTTGCTTATAACTGCAAACTTTTCTGAGAGATTAACCTGGGATTAGTCCGCTTAACGATTGGAGAACTACAGTGGATGTGGAGAAAAACTTCTATGGGACGTTTCAGATAAGTCACACTCACGTTTGTTCTTCTTTGCTGGACTGTCTCAGGACTCAGTATTTACGATTTTTTCAATAGTTAATTTTATATAGGGGGCACGTTTTCATGGTGTTTCACCTTATTTACACAGCTCCACAGTGGGCTCATTAGTAATTTGAGCAAAATGGAAGTTTAGCTTCAAGAGGTGGTTTAAACCTCATGGCTACTCTTCCGACATTATTACATCCATGCTAGCAAAAAACGTTTTTTAGTCATTTCACTCTATTTTTGGTAGGGATTTATTGTGTAGAGTATCAGTTAGCTTGTTTTTTTTTGGTAGAGAAAGAAATGGCATGTCTTAGCTATGAGCTGGATATGTGTGGAGAAAGAGAGAGAGGAATCAAAGATAACTACCAAGTTACAGGCCAAGGAGACAGGAAGGATTACAGAGTTATCCACAAAGACTGAGAAAGGGGGAAGAGGAGGGGAGGCATTGGGGGAAAAGATAAGGGAGTTCAGTCTTGGCCATGTTCAGTTTCAAGTGGCGGTAAGACATCTAGGTAGCAATGTCAGAAAGGCAAGCAGTGATATTGGTCTGGATAGCTGGAGAGATTTCAGGCGTAGAGAGGTAGATTTGAGAGTCGTCAGCATAGAGATGGTAATGAAAGCCATGGGAAGAGATAAGGGCACCAAGGGATTGGGTATAGAGAGAGAAAAGGAGTGGTCCCAGGATGGAACCCTGGGGTACACCAACCGGGAGTGGGATGGCAGAGGAGGAGGATCCACCAGAACACACACTGAAACAGCGATGGGAGAGGTAGGAGGAGAACCAGGATAGTACAGAGCCCTTAAAACCAAGTGAGAACAGGGTGACGAGGAGGTGGTTGTGGTCAACAGTGTCGAAAGCAGCAGAGAGATCAAGAAGGATGAGGACAGAGAAAAGGCCATTGGATTTTGCTAGGAACAAGTCATTAGAGACTTTGGTAAGAGCCGTTTTAGTGAAATGAAGGGGACGGAAGCCGAACTGTAAAGGATCAAGGAGGGCATGAGAGGAGAGGAAATCGAGACAGCGGTGGTGGACCGCACGTTCAAGTAGACTCACTGACCCCAGGACCAGAGCCGCCGGATCTAACTTGAATTGTAAACTACTGCCATAAAAAATTATTACCAGTACAGGGACAAGTTTAAATCCCAGCCATCAAGTAAGCAAAAGCCGGATCTGATTTAAGGTGGTATTACCTAGATTACTCCATTTTCAATAGTATAGCCAGCAGAAATGTACCCTGGACTGCCCTGAAAAAGGCGTAAATGTAATGAATGCCTTCGAGACAAGGCGACCCAACAGCTCCTAGGTTTTAAGAACATAAGATATGCCATACTGGGTCAGACCAAGGTCCATCAAGCCCAGTATCCTGTTTCCAACAGTGGCCAATCTAGGTCATACGTACCTAGCAGTTTCCCCAAAAAACACAGGTTCTGCAATGCTTGTACTGGGTCAAGCACTGATATCCTGGGTCCCTTCTTAATAATGGTTTATGGACCTTTCCTCCAGGAACTTGTCCAAACCTTTTTTAAACCCAGCTACACTAACAGCCTTTACTACTGTATTGCCAAGTTTTACGCTTTTCCTTTAACCCTGTCACTCACTAGTTCACTGACTAGGCAAAAATATTCTGGCAAATACAGTATGAGTTAACTCTGTCACTCATTAGCTCAAATACAATATGAGTTAACCCTGTCATTTATTTAGCTCACAGACTATGCATAGACACTTTAGTAAATGCAATATGAGTTTATTAAATTAAGTCCTTTTGAAATAATGATAAAGCACAAAGGTAAGCATTAATACTTTTACCGGATATTATAGCTCATCACTCCAGGTGGGGGACTGTTTAGCAATCACTCTCAGGAGGAAAATCTGGAACGCTTGTCTCGTATATCAGTTGCAGTCCCGCCCTCCTGCTGCAAGTCCCCCTGTTAAGTACTCTAATCAGACTCGTGCTGGCTGCATGCCATAGGTTAACACAGAATCAGACTCGTGCTGGCTGCATGCCATAGGTTAACACACTGCATGCTCAAATCAGGATTGGTCAGAGCCAATCCTGTGCACATGGTTCACACCAGGATTGGCCAGGGCCAAATCTGTGCTCGTGACCAGCAGTGTTAGCTGCTGAGTCACTCATCTAGTTTTGTCCGGCCAAACCTGTTTGTCTGCTTAGAGAATTTTGACCTACAACATTCTTTGCTGGTCAGACTCACATGAACTTCTCTCCACCCCATCCACCTTTTTTTGCTTTGGTTTCCGGGCAGGCTTCTGATCACCCCCCTTGTGGTCAGACATCTGAGAATGCTCAAAGGACACATCCCCCATGGTCTACATTCAGAGGCTAGATGAAGTGTTCTTTTGTCATCATTAATGGGTTTAAATTTGTTTGCCTTAAGGACTCCTTGTCAAGGGAGACACCCCCCATGGTTTTAGAAACAGCTCAAGGCTTCTACATTACAATTGATGAATTCTTATCCTGTCCTCACAGGCAGAATGGCTCATGAGTTCAATTTCTTATAATAAAGTACAATATCTTTGCTGATCCAAAAATAAAATCCAAATAAATCTTTAATTAGTAATACAACTACATCCTCTGGTAACAAATTCCAGAGTTTGATTACACGTTGAGTGAAAAAATATTTTCTTTTATTAGTCTTAAATAGTTTACCCTGTAGCTTCATTGTATGTCCCCTAGTCTTTCTATATTCTGATAACGTAAACAATCGATCTACGTTTACCCGTTCCACTCCGTTCATTAATTTATAGACTTCTATCATATCTCCCCTCAGCCGTCTCTTTTCCAGGTTACAGCTAGAGAGAGTGTGTGTAATGTGTATTTGTAACAGCGGCTACTGAGGAAAGAGAGTGTATGAGTATTCGCTGCTGAGACGTCTCTGTTTTCCCTCTTTCTTTTTCCCTTTGTGGTCCTGTGTGTTTTGTGCAACCAAACTCTGCCTGTTACCTGGATTATATTGTATATTGTGTTTTCCTGGATTGAGATTAGATTAGAAGATCTATATTGTAATATTACGTTTTCCTGAATTGAGATTAGATTAGAAGATCTATATTGATATATTGCATTTCCTAAATTGAGATTAGATTAGAAGATCCATATTGTATACTGCATTTAGTCATTGAACTAGAATTAGAGCATGGGGTCAGGAAAGTCAAAAGTGCAAATACCCCTATCTACCAGGGGAGGGACTCTCCAGATATTCCTCCACGCCCCCTCCCTCTGCTTCAACCCCTTGTCCCATCCGCACCACTGCAGGATCCGCCCATAGCTGAAGGGTCAGGAAGACCTCCTCTTGGGGTGGGTGATGCCAGATTTAGGGAAGATTCTGCGGATTCCAGCCCCTCATCTTCAGATTCCCCTCCCACATACTCCACCCCTCCCACTCCTGGTACCACCTCCAGTGCCACCATCTCCTCCCCTGAGAGCACACAGGCTGAGCTTGGATCGTCCACCCCGGTGGCCCACCACCTGCGGTCGCATGATCTCCAAATGCCACTACGACAAGTACAGGGGCTCCCGTACCTTGATGCTGCTGGGCGTGTGGCAGTGGGACCATCCAGCCTGATTTATGTCCCTTTCTCCACCACGGACCTGTTGAATTGGAAAACCCACTATGCCTCCTACATGGGAGCAAGACCAGCATGATGCTTTCCCGCCTCCACCGGGACCAGCCATCGAAGGCCTTGCAACTATGGAACATTATGACTCAGATGGCTACTAGGTCAGACCGGGCTCCAAGTTTCTGTTGGGTCCCCAGGAGCCTATGGTCAACATAAATTTAGGGGACCGTAAAATGCAATTCATGGTCGATACCGGAGCAACACACGCAGTGGTCACCCAACAAGTGGCCCCGATCTCCTCCCAAGCAGTAACTATTGTGGGAGCCACGGGGGAGAGGGCCCAGAGACCTTGTCTGCAAAACCACACGTGCCAGTTGGGGGGACGGACCATAATGTCCTATACCCCTGCTGGGTCGGGATGTTCTGGCAAAACTCCAGGCCCAAATCTCATTCGGGCCTGACGGCCAGGCTGAGCTCGAAATACCAAGCCTGGGCCCAGCAGTTTTGGTACTGTCCGTCCCCCAAGAAGAATGGCGGTTATATGAGGACAGGCTCAAATCTGATGTGGCTACCCTGGATACGTGGGAATCAGTGTCCCCTGGAGTATGGGCTGAAGGAACCCCCCCCCCCCCCGGAATGGCCATCAACATCCCTCCTGTATGCATTGCAATGAAGCCAGGAGCTTCCCCGGTACATGTGCGACAATACGCGCTGCCGCGGCCAGCTGTGGAAGGAATTCATCATCATCTGGTGCAGCTACTACAGCATGGTATCCTGCGGCCCTGCCAATCGGCATGGAACACTCCTTTGCTGCCAGTCCGAAAACCTGGAACCACCGACTACCGACCCGTTCAAGATCTCCGTTGTGTCAATGAGGCCGCTGTGACTTTGCATCCAGTAGTACCAAACCCTTATACACTGTTGGGCCTCATCCCGGGGACTGCTTCACACTTCTCAGTACTGGACCTAAAAGATGCCGCCTTTTGTATACGCCTGGCTACTGCAAGCCAGCACCTGTTTGCCTTCGAGAAAGAGGATCCTGCTACTGGCAGGAAGTCCCAAGTTACCTGGACTCACTTACCACAGGGATTCAAGAACTCCCCTACCATTTTCAGCACAGCACTGGCCCAAGACCTTGCTAGTTTTCCCCGGGGGAGCCCGGCAGACGAGTACTTCTGCAGTACGTCGATGACCTGCTAATCGCTGCAGTGAAGTATCTGGGATTCCATCTGTCAAAAGGAAGCCGATGGTTGGGGAGCGAGAGGAAGGAAACAGTGTGCCGGATCCCTGTGCCAACAACCCGCAAGTATGCACTTTTCTCGTGGCCACTGGGTACTGTTGTATCTGGATTCCCAACTTTGCAAAAATTGCGAAGCCCCTCTATGAATCCACAAAGGGCCCAGAGAAGAGCCCCCTTGAATGGGGTCGAGACCAACTGCAGAGGCCTTCGAACATTTGAAAAGGGCATTACTGTCATCACCAGCCCTAGGCCTTCCGGATGTTACCAAGCCTTTCACCCTCTATGTACATGAAGCAGCAGGAACAGCTTTGGGGGTCTTGACCCAACAACTGGGGTCTTGGCCGCGGCCAGTCGCCTGTTTAAACTGCTGGATCCAGTGGCCAAGGGATGGCCACCTTGCCTGAGAGCAATAGCAGCAACAGCCTTGTTGGTGGAAGAGTCTGATAAACTATCCATGGGCCAAGACCTTTTAATCACTGTTCCACATTCGGTCCAAACATTACTGGAGTATAAAAGAAGTCACTGGTTCACCAGCTCCCGGATGTTGAAATACCAGAGCATGTTATGGGGAAATCCCAGAGTGCAGATAACTACCAGCCTGCTACATTCCTGCCTGTTGGCCCGGGACCACCTGATCATGACTGCCTGGAAGTGATGGATACAATCTTCTCCAGTTGCCCTGATCTGACAGATGTGCCGTTAAGCAATCCGGATGAGACCTACTTCGTAGATGGAAGCAGTCTGGTGTTGGAGGGCCACAGGTGTGCGGGGTACACGGTGGTGACGATGGAAGTAATAGCCGAAGCTCAGCCTTTGCCCCCTGGAACGTCCGCACAGAAGGCGGAACTCATGGCCCTGACCCAATACACCCCTCTGCGGCTTGCCTCCAGTAATACTGCCCTCTACCGCCCCTAGCGGTTGAGGTCTCACTTAAAAAGGGGGGAGTGAGGCAGCCATGAGGTTTAGCTGTGGGTAACCCTTCCCCCAAGCCATGAGGTTTTACATAGTGATCAGCTTGCTAAGAGAAGACATAAAGGTTTCAGTAGGCACCCTCCAGGCCTGAGCACAATACCCCCTTGCCCAGAGATCAGCAGACCAGAGCATACTGGTTTGGACAGGTCACCCAGGCACCTTCCCCAGGGGCTGCTGATTGGTGGCAAGAAATACCTGAGACGAATGAGATTGTAGAACGAGTTTAAAAATGTACTGTATATAAGACAATGTAGGACGTCCTTCGGGGCTCAGATCTTTTGTGGAGGGTACCGGCTCTCTGTCTGGGCCTGTGTGCACATTAAAAGATCCTGTTTGCATTCCAGCCTGTCTATGTGTTTCCTTCTGTGGGTGAGTGAGAGTGAGAGCATTTTCAGCTGCTTGGCTGCAACAATGACACCTAAATCTTTTTCCTGGGTGGTGGTTTTCTTGGTAGTGTGACCAGAAATAGATGGCCAGGCCTTTCTTCTGAGGCAATGGAGGATTTAAGTGGCTTGCCCGAGGCCACAAGGAGTGCTAATGAGAACTGAACCCTCGTCTCTTGGTTACCATTCAAGCCAGTGCTCTAACCACTAGCTAAATCCAAATCTCACTTAGCTGCTTGTTGATCCCGTTATATACAACCTCTGTATACAAATTAAATGTCTGCATTTGTCAGCGACAGGACATGTTGAAAGAGACTGCTTAAGGTGCGAATGACACCTAACGTATTATTGTTAGAATTATCGTTCTGAACAATTCAAAATAAATCTTATAAATAATAAGTCCATTACTAGAAAGAGAGGTCTCTTGCCGCTATTATATCCATGGTCATCATGCTTTTTTACAATCTTTCTTAGATTACCCCTGCGCACATCCATCTTTTTTCTTTTAATGCCCCTCGCCCAATGGCATGCTTGTTTCCAATTTTGATTTTCCGCGATGACTGCTGCTAAAACTCAGATTTTCCGCGATGACGGCTCTGAAACTCAGACAGTCTGCTGTCTGAGTTTCAATTTGGACATGTTCCTTAAGCATTCAAATCTTCCACCTCGCCCTCATCGATCCATCAACCCCTAAGCACCATACTTAAGAGATTAAAGAGCCTGCACCACCACTGTGACCGCAGAAGACAATGTTACTCCTCTTTCTGGCATCGATTACGCTTCCTTCGTTTTTCATGGACGTTTTTGGCCAATGGGCTGCTGACGCAAGCAGGCGCGCGAGGTTTGATTTCTTCCTGGTCACTCACTGCTGATTATTTGTGTCCTTCCTGTCTTCCTCATCGGAGTCGCTGGAGAGGAAGTCTGAGATAAGGTGAGGGAAGAAGCCAATACTTGGTGGAATGTGAGACGTTATGTCTCCCACATTTAACATGAAAAATAGTAATTAGAAATCTGGGACCAGAGAGGGTTAGTCTTTTGTGATTTATAGTGATCTGGCGTGTGGATCTCCACGGCAGAACCTGAGTAACGGGCGCGTGACATCTGCCTTGTTAGGTGTTGATGGAGGAGGATTCTGGCGAGTACGTCACGAAGGAGAGGGGGTAACACAGGTGGTATCAATTCTGCGGTGTTTGCGTCACAATATTGAATAAAGAAGTGTGAATGCAGTGTTAGTGCACGTAATGGTAGTTAAATAAAAAAGGAAAATAAGGTGATACATAATATTGAACAAACTTTCACAATCTAAGATGGCGTAATTGTTTTGAAAAGTTAATTCCTTTTGTATCCGGTCACCTTTAGTACTCGATGTGCATGTTCCTTTGACATTTAGACACAATTTCAGGCTTCATACCTTTCTGTAGTGTTTGGTTAGTTAGATAGATAAAGAACCACCTTTTATGAAGAGATTCACTCAAGAAGATCAATAGACATATCTTGACATAAATAACTTTTCTTTGTAGTAATAGCATAATAATAGTAAAACGATCAGATGGTTTATTACACAATTAGAACAATAAAGTAAACTTGGAGATGGGCAAATAAAATACTAGTAATAGCGATTATATGAAACAATATCAGTATTATACACATTACAGTACAGTAAAACTGAGGATGAAGAAGTGGTTATCGTGGGCATTCCACAGGCCAGGCATCTGCCTATGGTGACACAATTTGTGGGGGCAGCACCAGGCCAGATCCAGCAGTCAGAGGCAGCAAAGTAGTTTGTAGGGCCTTAAGCACATGCATGCCCTCAAGGCCTGGGGAAATAGATGGAGAAAAGGAGGCATTGATGGACTACATCACTCTGTCGCAGGGGAAAGGATCCTAAGTGAAAAATTAAGCATTCTGTGGACAGGCATTTAAACTAGGGAAAGGGGGTGATGGATGGAGAAGAACAAGTTCAGGACATTACTCCCAGCAAAAACATAATAACATTGGAAACAGCCACACTATTAACTTCTACACGTCTCTTCCCATTGCCATTGATGTTTAACAAACTCCATGCAAAATACAGGCAAGCCAACCAACAAATGCTGGAAAGCAATGAGCACAAATGCTCGAAGCCTAGGCAACAAAGTTCCTGACCTGGAAGCCCTAATGGTGGAGATGGACTTGGACATTGTGGCCATTACAGAAACATGGTTTAAATAGTCACATGAATAGGATATAGCTATAGCTAGCTATAATTTAGCAGGAGGGAGGAGTAGCCTAGTGGTTGAGGCAAGGTACTTCAGGCCGGAAGGTCGGGGGTTCAAATCCCACTAGAGGACAGCAACCTTGAGCCGGAAGGACTGGGGTTTCTAGTCCCACAGATGCTCCTTGTGGTCTTGGGCAAGCCACTTAACCCTCCATTGCCCATGTTCCCTGTAAGTATTAGTGTATGTGTCTCATATCCCTGCGTGTTAAATGTATCCCCCAATTGTGTTGTGACCGCTTTGATTGAAGGATAAGGCGGTATACAAAACTGTCTAAATAAAATAAATAAATTTATTTAGGAGAGATAGAGAAGGCAGAAAAGGAGGAGGAGTAGCCCTGTATGTCAAAAGCAATATTAAGGCTGCTGAAATGCAGAGGACGTGGGGAAAAGGAGAATTGTGTTGGAAAGAGGAGATGGCACTATCATCCATACTGGTGTAGTCTACAGGCCTCCAACTCAAACCGAAGAAATTGATAGAGAGTTGATTATTAATATTACAAAGGTAGCCATGAAGGGGGGAAGTGATCATACTGGGTGACTTTATTCTACCCAATGTGGATTGGAGTATTCCTTCTGCAAATATGGAAATAAGTAACAAATTTGTGGATGCCTTCCAAGTTGCATTGCTTAGACAATTAGTGTTGGAACTGAAAGTTTGATGCTGGATTTTAGTACTTGCCAATGGAGATAGTGCCGAATGTCCGGGTGGGTGCCCATGTGAGCAGCAGCGATCATCACACTGTGTGGTTTGAGATAAAAACCAAGGCAGAGTTAGTCAACCAAAGCCCTTGGCTTTGGTTGACTGACAAACGACAGAAGGTGATGGTAAACGGAACTCACTTGGATGAAAGGAAGGTGATTAGTGGCGTGCCCCAGGGATCAATCCTGGGACCGGTACTGTTCAATATATTTGTGAATGATATTGCTAAAGGACTGAATAGAAAAGTCTGTCTTTTTACAGATGACACGAAAATTTGCAACAGAGTGGACTCCCCTGAGGGAATGGATAACATAAGGAAAGATCTACAAAAGCTGGAAGAATGGTCTAATGCTTGGCAGTTAAGATTTAACATGAATAAGTGCAGTGTCATGCACTTGGGATACAGAAATCCAAGGAAATTTTATGTGATAGGGGGTGAGAGGTTGGTGTACACTGATCAGGAAAGGGATCTTGGAGTGATTGTTTCTGAGTATCTCAAGGTGGCGAAACAGTGTGACAAAGCAGTTGTCAAAGCCAGAAGGATGCTGGATTGCATACAGAGAGGAATTACCAGCAGAAAGGAGGTATTAATGCCACTGTAAAGTCGCTGGTGAGGCCTCATTTGGAATATTGTGTTCAGTTTTGGAGACCATATCTCATAAAGGATATAAAAAGACTGGAAGGGGAGACCACGTGATGCGCACACCGTAGAGGTCGCATCCTGAGCTAGTCCCGGGACCCTCAGACTCTACCGGTGCATTTGAGCCGTTTATTACTGCCCTCACCCGCTGAAAAAACCACCCGTTGCATCGGAGTGCCGACAGATCCATTGGGTGCTGATCCAGTTGCTCTGCTACATGGCGACCACGGTAAAATCGATGCGGGGGGATCGGGGGCGAGGGGCCGGCACAGCTAAGATGGCGGAGCCCGCCCAGATACCAGTATCACCGCAATCGCCGCATTCCCCTGCCTCTATCGATGAGATGTCAGCGGCCGTAAAATCAGCCCTGCTGCCTCAATTTGAAGCCCTCCATGAGAAAATGGATGGGCTGAAATCTGCCTTTGACGCGCTGAGTAAGCGGCAGCAGGAGGCCGAAGATCGTGTGGGGCTGGCTGAGGAAAAGGTGGAAACCCTGACAGCGGAGGTGGTTTGCGTTCCCAACTTTCTCAACATGAAGCCAAACTCGATGACCTGGAGAACAGGTCTAGACGAAATAACCTGCGCTTCCTGGGGATCCCTGAAGCCACTCTTGATAAAGACTTGCGTGGTTATTTAGAGGCCCTGATCCTGCCGATGGTGGAAGAGAGTGCACTAGGAGGTAAACTAATTATTGAAAGGGTACATCGAGTCGGCCCACGGCAGCCTCGCGACCCCCGCCCTCGAATTGTTTTAGCAAAATTCCTCCACTTTCAGCAGAAAGAACTGATCCTCAAAACGGCTCGGCAGAAGGGGGAGGTGATCTTTAATAACAATAAGATTCGTGTAGCCCAAGATTACTCCGTGGCATTGAGCCGGAAAAGAAAGGAATATGCCCCCCTCTGTGGAAAGCTGATTGATGCAGGGATTCGGTTTTCGGTGCAATATCCCGCTAAATTACATGTACTTGGTGAGGGGGCTCCTCGCACCTTTGACTCTGCCTCGGCAGCTGAGGAGTATGTGAACCGGCTCTATCTTCAAAAAACCGCAGTGTCGGGGACTCCCTCCACATGATTTGCTCTACTTTGACAACATAATTTCCTGAACTTTTTTGGAGAGCAAAGAAGGGGAAATACAATGTAGCCCCAGCTACGGAGAGTTCTGCAACTGTTCAATGACTCAGTGCCCTATGGATACATTCACAGTTACAAATTGTTTTGTACGGCAACAAAGTTCCCAGCCATTCAAATCCCTTTCTCTGGGTCTCCACGTGCTCTGTCTTTAAGGGCGCACCACTATCCGGAGAGGTCTCTATGGCCGCTATTTCTGATTGATGGCCCCGGCATTGCAGTCGGTTGCACGTTCGGGGGGGGCCGATCGGCTTGACTCCGCGTTTAGGTGAACGGGTTGCTGCCTCCCCGAGATATGCCAGCTATCTTTGACGGTGTGGAGAGGCCCGAGAAAGAACCGAGCTCCTCCTTTTAACTTTTCTTCTGCAAAGCCTAGCGAGGCAGGATACTACCGCCAGGGGCGTATAAGCCTTCCCTTGGAATTTTCATGTACTCTTTCTTCTTCCCGGATGCCATGTTCCTTCTGCCCTTTACGGTACTGTCTCGGTGCACGGAGCTCCTACAGATTTAGGGGCACTTCGATCTGGGCGGGAGGAGCCTGGCCTGCCCTTTGTGGTAGGGGCTGCCATAGCGGCTTCTCCGATCGATGCTTTTCCCCACCGACACGCATCTACCGTTTTCCACATAGGATGGCGATGGTGGGGGAAGGAGGAGACTCACCGCAGGGGCCAAGGAAGCAATTTCAGTTAGTTCACTTGAACTGATTTTCTCATAACTAAGAGTTTTTATTGATAACTGTTTATTCCTGAAACGTTTGTACTATTCAATGACGGCAGTTGGCCAAGCCGCACAGAAGAGTATGGGGGCAGAGTATCTTCTCCGGATGCTCTGACTAAAATTCTGGATCACGCTGTCCCTTGTATGTTGCCCCTAGGGTTGGATTAATCGGCCACCGGCTCCCCAACTCCATGCTAAAGCCTGCCTTATACTTCCTTTTTATTTAACCTCCTTGTGTATACAAGGCTTCTGCCTATAGCCACGCCCATCCCCTCCATACTCCAACCCACTTACTCTTCTGCAGCGATTCCCCGGGTGTAACACTTGCCTGATTGATATAATTTGCTGCAATCATTGGTCTTTCAGTCTCAGGGGGCACCTGCACTCCTTATTTTCCCCTGATGGTTGTCTATAACAAGCAGGCACACACTCAGGGCTACGCTGTTTTTTTCATTGGCCATTTTGGTTCCTACTTACTGTGTTTACCCAATCACTCCCTTCGCTCTCCCCTAAAATTTTAGGCTGGGGGTCTCACACAATATTTCTCACTGTACCTAGCGGGATTTGCTACTTCCAATACTGTGCTATGTGTACAGTTTTTGCTGTGATTCCCCCTAGGATTTCTCCGTGCCAGCTATTTATCCATCTATAGGCAGCAATATGCCAGGTCGCGTTGGAGATATGTTTTTCCTTCTGCACTACCAGTGTGGGGGGGGGAGGGTGGAACTCCCTCCGAGCAGCTTGTCTTGGCTGGGGGATAGACGTGGTAGACGGGAGGTGTTCCTTGGAGGGGGGGGGGGGGCTATACTGTCTTTTTCCTTTATGCGGGGAGGCCCGCCTACAGGCCAGACCTGGGGGTGGCTATCCACACACAGTGGTCTGGAGGGTAGGGGGGGGGATGCCTAGGGATGGTAGACTGGGGGTACGTACCTCGGCGTCCGGGGGCCTCTGGGGGGGGGGGTGGGCGGTAGGTCGGGGTTTGTGGGGGCTGGGGGGGACGAAGGGACGTGCTCAGAGGGGTCTCGGGAGGGCTACCTAGGAGGACTTAGGAGTAGATAGCCCCGTAGTTAGGAGGTAGTGAATGGGGGTTGGGGTGGGTTTGGGTGGGTTGGTGGGGGTAAGTTTATATATGGGGGGGGCGGTTGGGGGAAAGTGTACAGGTGTTCAAATTAGGGGGTTTGAGCGGGGAGTATGGGGGACAGGTCGTCGCACTCTATTATTGATGCAAAGAAACCACATGGTTCCTATTCGGGGACGTTCGGGGAGACCCCAGGCTGGGGGGGTTTCCTTAAGCACGATGGGCTGGCAGCGGGGACACCTAGGGACCGGAACCCTCTGAAAGTAATAACCTGGAATGTTTGTGGACTGGGTAACCCGATTAAGCGATATAAAGTGCTCAAGGCCCTGGCTCGGCAGCAGTGCGACATTGCGCTATTACAAGAGACCCACCAGACGGCCGAAGAGCATGCTAAATTGTGTCGGGATTGGGTGGGACAGACATGGGGTGCGCCTGCACTGGGTAAGAAAGGAGGAGTGGTCATACTTATTCATAAACGGGTGCGCTTTACGTTGCAACGGCAGTGGGCCGATCCTAATGGGAAATACTTGCTATTATATGGGTTATTGGAAGACCGGGACATTATACTGGGAAATGTATATGGCCCCAATACATTAGATCGAGACTTTCTCCACCGTATTGCCGCCAAAATTGAACAACTGCCGGATGTGCCTCTGCTGGTGGGGGGGGACTTCAATGGTGTTCTCGACGTGAGCTTAGATACCTCGGCTGCTAAAGTAACGAGAGATAGGGTGCTTGGCTCTCAACTGTTGCAACGCTTTCGGTCCCGTTTAAATTTGGTAGATCCTTGGAGATTGTTGCATCCCTCGGAGAAAGAGTTTACCCATGTTTCGCGGGCGCATGGGACTAGTGCGAGATTGGATTACCTTTTGCTCTCCACTATCATATTTGCCCAAGTGGTGGAGGCGCAGATAGGACCCTTGGAGATCTCCGACCACGCTATGGTGTGGTTTGAGTTGCATTGGGGGAGCGGGACCCGAACATCTCGCATATGGAGGTTCCCCACTGAGCTCTATCATGATAACCAATTCCGACAGTTTTTGGGTCAGCGCTGGCAAGAGTTTGAATTGAACCACCAAGCTCACAAGGACGACCCGGAACTGGTTTGGGAAACTGCCAAAGTGGTGTTGCGGGGGGATATCATTGGATATACGGCTCGGAAGCGGAGATTGATGGCAGAACAAATTATTAGGTTGGAGCAGCAGGTATCACAAGCGCGGGTGCTTAGTGGCCGTACCCCTACCTTGGCCAACCGCAAACGCTTATGGGAATTACAGGTAGCTTTAAATGAACTACTTCATCAGAGAGCCAAGAAATCGTTACTATATTATAAATATCGCTTACAGTGTTTTGGCGATAAGCCGGGGAAATTATTAAGTCGCTGTTTGAAAGGTCAGAGAGGAGGGCGGGGGGTAGCGGCGCTTAGGGATGAACGGGGGAAACTACACCAAAAGCGGGACGTGATAAGTGAGATCTTCAAGGGCTTCTTTCAAAAGCTATACTCAGCGGAGGAAAGTGACCCCGATGTAATGGGAACCTACCTCCAGGGGCTACAGCTCCCTAAGGCGACAAGCGAACAGCGGGCCCTGTTGGGGCGTCCGATAACTCAGGAAGAGGTGCAACTTGTGATTACGAAAGCCACTTGCTATAAAACTCCGGGACCCGACGGCTATGGGGCTGAATTCTATAAACTACTGTCGAACTGGGTTAGCCCTTTGTTAGTGGATACTTACCGGCATAGATTAGATGGCATGGGTAGACGATGGGGAGAGAATCAGGCGTATATTACATTAATCCCCAAACCGGGCAAAGATCCGCTGCAGGCGGCCTCCTATAGGCCGATCTCCCTGCTAAATTTTGATATGAAGGTGATGGCCAAGATCTTGGCGGAAAGATTGGCGGGATTCCTAGGGGACATCGTTCATGATTCACAGGTGGGGTTTGTGCGGGGGCGGTACGCGGTCCGCAATATTCGCAAAATCTTAACATCGTTGGAATGGGTGCGCGGCCATCGGCTCCAGTCCCTTTTAGTAAGTTTCGATGCTGAAAAAGCGTTTGATAGGGTTAACTGGACGTATTTGCAGCACCTGTTACCGCTATATGGCCTGGGGCAAGCCTTCTGTGATATGGTTAGGAGCCTATACGATGCACCGACGGCTCGAGTGCTTTGCAACGGGGTCTTATCGGCGCCCTTTCCCCTATATCGAGGTACCCGGCAGGGCTGCCCCCTATCCCCTCTCTTATTTGTTTTGTCTCTCGATCCTCTAATTCGGCATATAGAACTTGATCCGCAAATTCATGGAATTGGGATAGGCAATCAAAGGTTTAAGGTGTCGGCCTTTGCCGACGACATGCTGGTACACCTGCTGGCCCCACGGGAATCATTGCCTAGACTGTTACTGGAATTTAGACTATTTGGCAGTTTCGCGGGGCTGCGGATTAACGAAGAGAAATCGGAGGCCTTAGATGTTTCAGGGCAGCTGCGGGACACTGGGGGGGGGGGTTCCCCCTGACATGGGCGGAGCAGACGTTTAAATATTTGGGTGTCCTTCTGACCGGGGTACCACAGGACCTCTACCATATTAACTTTGAGAGAATTTTATCGGGAGTCAGGAGCCAGTTGAGGGCGTGGAATCCGCTTCCGTTATCGCTGATGGGGAGAATTGCCGCATTCAAAATGGTAGTGTTGCCCCGTATACTGTATTGGCTACAGACCCTGCCGGTGTGGCTATTGCGGCGGGACCTGCTTAGATTGGAGAAGGAGATACAACGCTTTCTGTGGAGGGGGGCTAGAGCGCGGATTCCGATGTCCCGTATGATTGGCAGATGGAGCAGGGGAGGCTTGGGACTCCCGGACATAAGGCTTTATGCTTTGGCGTGTCAGGCCCGTCATCTTGGGGACTACCTGGGCGACACTAATGTCTATACGCCACGAGACCTCGAGGAGGCCTTTGTGGCCCCCCTCACGTTGTTGGGGGTCCTCCATGCGGATGGAGCGCACCTGCCACCAGCGTTTTAAGAGAAATGTTATGTTCAACGCACTGCGCCGTACCTGGCGTCAACTGAATAGCTTCTGGCGACGGAATTGGCAGGTGTCCAGCTGGCTGCCTATTCGGGGAAACGTGCACTTCACCCCGGGTTCCGATTCCAAGGCGTTTCAGCTATGGCACCGTCAGGGACTACGGTACATAGGGCATGTAGTGGACCTTACTGGTAAATGTAAGTCGTTTGCTGAAATTCGGGGGGAGTTTCATCTGCCCCCTACTCAATATTTTGCGCACCTCCAGCTCTCTCACTACGTGGCAAAACTGCCCAGGGAGGAACTGGGTGGAGATAGATCGGCGCAGCTTCTCGAATTCTTTGACCTTGGGGGAGATGCACCACCGGCGATAACGGGACTTAAATCCCGGCTGGAGGGTTTTGGGATACGACCAGAGTATGGGAGGGTGGAAACGGCCTGGGCAGAGGAGCTGGGGAGGGTGGTGCACCCTGACACTATTTGTGCGGCGGTGGGGGCGGATACCAACCTTAGTGGGGGGGAGCGCGGTGGAGGGAGGTCCAATACAAAGCCCTGACACGAGTGCACTTCTCACCCCGGCGAGCGTTGAGAACTCATATCACCCAGGACGGGTCTTGTCCGCGATGTTCGCTACCTTTGGCCACCCTAACCCACATGTGGTGGCAGTGCAGGCGCATCCAACCCTACTGGTCCCGTATCCGTAGATATCTCATGGGGTTGTTGCAGCAAAGATTTCCGTGGACTAGCGTTTTAGTCATTTTAGACCAACTACATCCAACCCTACCTGTGGGGAGATGGGAGCGGTTATTGGTGCGTAAAGCCTGTCTGGTGGGGAAAGGTCCGATTCTTCACAGATGGAGAGATCAACTCCCACCCACATTCTTGGAGTGGCGCAATGGTTTCCATCAGCTGATGCTTGCGGAGCGTTGGAGGGCCCGGGGCTCAGTAAAGCAGTGGTCCACTTTTATGTTAATCTGGGAACCCTACATTCAGAGTTTAAGCTCCCGCTGCCGGGCTGAAATTGTGAATATCGGTTATTGAACGGGGTGTGGTAGGGGTGCGGCGACCTGGGGTGGGGTGGGGGGGTAGTGGGGAAAGTTATGGGGGGGCATCTTAGATTCAGTTTTTACCAAAATAAATGAAAATCAGAGGTGTCTTGTGTGCTGTTTGGAATACGTAACTGTTGGGGTTTGTGCTTCGGCGGAGATAAGATCCCACTCTGCTGTGGCGCGTTGTGTACCATATTTGTTTGTATTGAAAGTTATGTATTTGCTGGTTTCTATATAAATAAAGTATTCAAAAAAAAAAAAAGACTGGAAAAGGTTCAGAGGAAGGTGACCAAAATGATTTGGTGTCTGCACTTGAAGACCTAAATATATTTCCTTATCGTTCCTCCAGTTCAGTCCTCTACCTCTGGGTTGTCAGTCTCCTCCTGCAGCTTGGAGACTGGTATGTTAAACTTATGACATCACTGGATATAGCCTGCTGTAGTCTCTCTCGCCTCCTAGTGTGACCAGTCTCCATGCAGCAGGAAGACTTGACGAGCCTTGTGGAAGGGCTCTCTGGAGGAATTAATAAGGAGCTAATAGGATAGGGCCTAGGGGGGGCTGGAATGGATGGTTGTAATTTACTTTTGTAATTTACTTTGGTATTAGGAGCTGTACCTTTAAAAACACAAAGGTACAGCTAGCTGTCGGCATTCTTTCTCCCTGGCCCTGCATGCCTTTCTCTTAGGGGACTGACTCAGGACGTCGAGTTCAGTTTCTCCGGCGGTGGCCCAGAGGTTCTCTCCCCCAGGACTATACGGGGGAGAGCCCTTCTTGAGAGGAGAGTATAGTTTGGATTGTCATGCTTGTCTTACCGGCATAACATGTCAGTCGGTATAGACAGCAGCAATCAGGAGCCGGTGCTGTTCACGGCAGTGTTTTTCCTTGTTTGAGCACCGGAGCAGTGGCAGTCATCCCCGGTAAGTGTTTTGCCGGGGCGGGTGCCATTTCATACTGTGAGCTCCCTTGATCCATCTTCGGCGGTCCGTTAAGCAGTTTTGGTGCCTTTGAAGGAAGGAGAGATCAGCGGTCGCGGTGGCCATTTTAGCTGCTGCGTGTCAGCCGCGTGTAGCAGCGAAGTTCGTGCTGGGCTCCGGTAAGGCGAGGGAAAGGTTCCTTGGTTTTTTTTTCCTTTTCCCTTTCTATTGTTTTGTGGTGTTTTGGTTTGCTTTGGTTTGTTTTGTTTCTTTTCTTGGTATTAGTAGGTTTAGGTCTTACTGAGTATTGAAATCCCGATTCAGTCTCTCAAGGGAAAAAGGGGACTACGGGTGTTTCTGATATCCGTGGGGATCGTCTGAGAAGCAGATATCTGAGGGGCATATAGTAATTGGGGGGGGGGGGGGAACCAAAACAAACCCTTGGGGCAGTTGCTGCTTTGCTGGATGGCGGCAAGGCCTCTCTGTATTGTGTGTGCTACTAGGAGGGGCCAGTGGCCGATACAGGGGTTTGCCAGGGCTGTGCAACCCTCTCGTCCAAGGTGGAACAGCAGATGGAAGTCAAGGAGATCCCAGAGTCGCAGGGGGCGTCCGTGGGGGTGCGGGCGGATTCCCTGCGCTTGCCGGCGCAGGGGCTGGTGTTCGAGGAGCTGGCGGGGCCCTCGGGCACTTCGTTGGCGGCGCAGGACTCGGGTTTCGGGGATTTTAGCCCTGATTTTATTTTGCTAATGCATCAGGCCTTCTGTCTGCGGTGCCAAGGTAAGAGGCCAGCTTCAGGGGTGCTAGCTGGTGATACTCCGTCTCGGGGTTAGCGAGGAATCGCCTGTCCCTAAACGGGCAAGGCTGAAGGAGTTGCCAGCGGCGGAAGGCCTGAGCCCCAGGAGACGGAATGGGACCAGGAGGAGGCTTCACAGGATCTGGAGGAAGGAGAGATCACGGAGCCCGAGGATCAGGCTAAGATTATTAGGGTCTTTTGCAGAGAGGAGCTGGCGGCTTTGATCGCGGAGACGTTGCAGGTGTTGAATCTTGCTACGCCGGCGACGGTGGAGGACGAGGTTGAGGATCCCGTCATTCAGGCAGTGCGGCAAACGCAGGTGGTGGTTCCAGTCCACCGTGTGGTGGACAAGATGATTCAAGAAGAGTGGGATCGGCCGGAAGCTGGTCTTCGTTGCATTCGGACAATGAATAGGCTTTATCCGCTGGCCGATAAGGATAAGGACAGATTCTGGGCACCGCGGGTAGATGCGGTGGTCTCCGCGGTTACTAAGAAGACCACCATTCCGGTGGAAGGTAGTGCGGCCTTAAAGGATGCTCAAGACCGTAAGGTGGATGGTTTGCTGAAGCAGACCTTTGAGGCGGACTCTCTTTCTCTGCAGGCTTCCATCTGTGGAGCATGGGTGGCCAGAGCATGTTTGCGATGGGTCCAGCGGCTGCGTCAGTCTTCACACCTGGATATCGATGAGGTGAAGGAGTTGGATTGCCTGGAGTCCGGATCGGCGTATTTAGCAGATGTGCATTATGATTTAATCAGAGTGCTTGCCAATAGCACGGCGTCGGTTGTCGCCGGTCGGTGTGGTTACGAAACTGGGCGGCGGATGGACCGTCTAAGTCTCGTCTCAGGAAGCTTCCCTTTAAGGGTGGCTTGTTTTTTGGAGAGGATTTGGATAAGTTGGTGAAGGATCTGGGAGAATCCAAGGCCGGTAGGCTCCCAGAGGATAAGCGCAAACAGGGTAAGTCAGTACAAGGTTTTCGGGGTCAGTTTCGAGATTTTCGTCGGTTTCGGTTGGCAAGGTTCGGGAGTACCCAAAGGGGCCGGTTTCCAGCTCGCACGCAGGGGTTTCGTGGATTTCGGGGGGCCAATAGAGGTTTCTCCTCGTCTCCTGCCTCTGCAACCCGTAAGTCGCAATGAAGCAAGGCGGGTTCCGGTGGAGGGGCCTCCCATAGGCGGGCGGCTTCGGGAGTTCCTTTCCGCTTGGACCCGCATTACATCTGATCAGTGGGTGTTAGAGATCATTCAGCAGGGCTATTCATTGGAGTTGGCTCGACCCGTATGGGATTCCTTCGTTCGGTCGCCGTGCAGAGGGCCCTGGAAAGCTGCGGCGGTTCGCGGTACTTTGACAAGACTCCTTCAGTTGGGGGCGGTGGTCGAAGTGCTGGAAGCCGAATCCGTCGAGGGTCGGTATTCTATTTATTTCGTGGCGCCAAAGAAGGGCGGAATGCTGCGGCCCATTTTAGACCTGAAGTCTGTAAATCGCTGCCTTCGGGTGCCGCACTTTCGGATGGAGACTCTGAGGTCAGTCATCGTGGCGGTGCGACAGGGAGAGTTCTTGATGTCTCTGGATCTAACGGAAGCGTACTTGCACATCCCGATCCGGGCAGCTCACCCAAAGTTCTTACGGTTCACCCTGCCTTGGGGTCACTATCAGTTCCAAGCGCTGCCCTTTGGCTTAGCAACGGCACCGTGAACCTTCACCAAAATCATGGTGGTGGTGGCGGCGGTGGCGGCAGCGACAACGTTGCGCAGAGAAGGCATTCTAGTTCACCCTTATCGCGACGATTGGTTGATTCGGGCCAAATCCAAGGAAGAGAGTGTGCGGGTGACAGACAGAGTAGTGAAGTTCTTGCAAGATCTGGGTTGGGTGATCAACCCGACGAAGAGTCAGTTGGAACCTTCCCAGGACCTCGAATACCTGGGGGTGCGCTTCGACACAAAGAAGGGACAGGTATTTCTGCCAGGCAGGAGAGCCGAGGCGTTGCGACAACTGATTCGTCAGTTCCTGTCTGTTCCAGCACCATCGGCGTGGGACTATCTCCGGGTACTGGGAACGATGGCGGCAACGTTGGAAGCGGTGCCGTGGGCCAAGGTTCATACGCGAACTCTGCAAAGAGCTCTTCTGTGCCGTTGGTCGCATCAGGCCGATCCGCTGAGCAAGTGACCTCCGTGCCCGATCGAGGTACGGACATTGCTTCGTTGGTGGCTGCGGAAGTCTGTGTTGGCGGCGGGGATGCCGCTGGAACAGCCAGAGTGGCTCCCGTTGTTGACGGATGCCAGTTTGGTGGGCTGGGGAGCGCACTGCGGGAGCCGGTTTGTGCAGGGCCAGTGGTCTTCCACAGAGGCCTCCTGGTCGATCAACTGTCTGGAACTTCGAGCGGTGGCCCGGGCACTTCAAGCATTCGAAGGGCTAGTGTTGGGTCGACCAGTACGCATGCTCTCCGACAACTCGGCAACAGTAGCCTACATCAATCGGCAGGGCGGCACAGGGAGTGCCACAATGGAAGCAGAGGCCGATCGGTTGTTCGCTTGGGTGGAAAGGCATTTGCCTGCAATTTCGGCGGCGCACATTGCAGGAAAGGACAATGTCACAGTGGACTTCCTCAGCAGAGTGCAAGTGGATGTGGGAGAGTGGGAGTTGCATCCCGAGGTGTTCAAGCAGATAGAGTTTCGCTGGGAAACTCCGATAATGGATCTAATGGCAACATTCGGATCGGCGAAGGTGAGCCGGTTTTTCTTAAGGGTTTATATTGGGTGCCTATTTCCTGGTTACTCTGCTTAGAGCTGTCATCAACCTCTCAACTTGCGTTATGCTGAGGTGTGTTGACGTCAGCTGGGGGCTATAAAATCTCTGCCCTTCCATGGAGCGTGACCGCGGGCATGTGCCTGAAGGAGCATGACCAAAGGGGCAGGTGCTGCTCCTTTGGAGCCAATAAGGAGCCTGAGCTGGGAGATGTTGCCCCTGGTATGGGAAAATGGAAGAAGAGAGGAACTTGGCTATTGAGTTTGAAGGTGACTGAAGTCAGCCCCATGGATCAGCATTTGTAGATCATGAGTGGCCTTCGACAGGAAGATCCTGCTGCCGGTGGTGAAAGAGCCTCATCTGTGAGTACTCCTTCACCTGCTCCACCCTTACTAACTTTGGATAATGACTCCTTGCCCCAGCCAGTGTGGTGATAGTTCAGGTATGGAGGCCCCCTCTGGTATGGAGAAAGAGGAGGTGGTGCCCCCACCTGTTCTTTCCCTGATGGAAGGTTCCCCTGATGACTTTGGAATAACCTTACAGAGAACAATTCCCTTAGCAGTCCCTATGGATTTTTCTTCTATTAAGGCAGAAATGCCTGATGTTCCCAAGGATATTTCCCTTTGAGATTTCTGGGATATAGTGTCTTGTAGAGATCTTTACAAAAAGTTTGACTTCTCAAAGAAAGTGGTGGTTAGACTAGCAAAACACGAAACAGGACTTAAAGTAGTAGATGTTTGTTGTAATAAGATTGAGTCGCAAGCCTCTGTATTGCAAGCTGCTTTCTCCTCCTCTCAAGGATAGTTTAGTTGTTCATCATCAATTAGAGACTATGGAAAATGTGGGCTGAGTTAAAAAAAACAAAACAAAAAAAACACACATTTTTTGGATTTTCCCTGGACACATCATCTTTCACCTATGATTGCTTTTGTTATTCTGAGATGGACAATATTAAATTGTCTAACATTGTATTATATTCCTAGAGGGATAAAAGTGGAAGGGAAAGCTGCTACAGGGGAAGAACTCTATCACCTATTGATAGCTTGGATATATCTGCATTTTTGGAATCCTCTATTATAGCTATAGTTTATTTACTTGATACGTCTATAGTAGGTAGCTGCTAGGCAATTTACATTAAGGTACTGTATGTATTTCCCTGTCCTCAAACGGCTCACAATCTAAGGTCATACCTGAGGCAATGGAGGGTTAAGTACTACTACTACTACTGAACATTTGTATAGCGCTAAAAGGCGTATGCAGAGCTGCACAGACACATGTAAAAGATGGTCCCTGCTGATCAGAGCTTACAATCTAGTCGAGACAGACAACACAGTAGCTGTAGACATGGGATGCAGCTAGGGGGAATGGTAAGGAAACACAAAGGACATCAGGCGAGCTAAATGGCTTACTGAAGTCCACAAGGAGCACCAGTGGGACTGTAACCCCAGTCCCTCCAGTTCATGGCTGCTGTCCTCTGGTAGGACTTGAACCCAGGTCCCTCTGGACTAAGGCTACTGTCCCTACCTGTTGAGGACATTCCTACAAGAACAACCTTAATTGTTTCTTTTATGTCTGAATTATATAAGAATCTAGGAGGAGTGGCTTAGTGGTTGGGGCAAGTTACCTCAGGCCGGAAGGTCGGGGATTCAAATCCCACTAGAGGACAGCAACCTTGGGCCGGAAGGACTGGGGTTTCAAGTCCCACAGGTGCTCCTTGTGGTCTTGGGCAAGCCACTTAACCCTCCATTGCCCATATTCCCTGTAAGTATTAGTGTATGTGTCTCATATCCCCTCGTGTTAAATGTATTCCCCAATTGTGTTGTGACCACTTTGATTGAAGGATAAGGTGGTATACAAAACTATCTAAATAAAAATCTCATTTTGTTTGTGTATTTTCATAAGAAAAGTGATGTTTTGTGGGAAAAATATTCAAGTTTTTCCTAATGTGTCTAAAATCACTCAAAAGCATAGGAAAACACAGTTGGCGTTTAAGACCTAAAGTCTTGGCTCTCGCTGCTTCTTTTTTTTCTTAAATATCCCTGTAAGTGTTTAGTTGTTTATCAGAATTATTGATGTGTGTTTTATGAAGCTGATCATTTGGAGAACTTTATCCAAGGGAAATTGACTTAATTTTTTCTATTATTTTTTTCCTTTTCAGTGGCTTAGTTTAAAGAGGGTCTAAATTTAATGTATAGAGGTCAAAGTTTGTTCTTGCAAGATTATGGGCTGTCCTTCTTTTAATGTACTTATGTTTTTTCCTTATGTGATCAGAGTAAATATGTAAATGAATAAAAAAAATGAAAAATTAAATTTTAAGTTTACATCAGGCCTGGACATGGCTTAAAAATACCGTATTGGAAGCCCAGACTAGATGCATTCCATGCTTTAAAAATAGGGGGAAGGAAGGCCAAATGACTGCCAGCATGGTTTCAAGGTGAAGTGAGAGAGAATGTTGTAGCAAAAAAAAAAAATCTTTCAAAAAATGAGAAAAAAAAGAGCCAAATGAAGAAAAACGGGTAAGAGTATAAGCATGGCCAAATTAGATGCAAAGCATCGATAAGGCAAAGAGAGAATTTGAAAAGAAACTTTCTGTGGAAGCAAAAACTCATAATAAAATATTTTCAGGTACATTCAAAACAAAAGGTTTGTGATAGTTGTACCATTAGATGATTGGGGAAGGATAACAGGGGCACTAAGGATGGGCAGGGCCATAGCAGAGAGACTAAATTAATTATTTGCTTCAGTCTTTACTGAAGAAGATACAGGGGAGATCCCATGTAGGAAATAATATGTAAGCGTAATGAATTGAAGCAATTGAACCATCTTGGTGAACCTAGAAGACATAATAGGGCAATCTGACAAACTAAAGAGTAGCAAGTAACCCAGACTGAATGGCATACATCCCAGGGTGCTGAAAGAACTCAAAAATGAAACTGCAGACATACTGTTAGTAATTTTGTAAACTATAATTAAAACTGTCTATAGTACCTAAAGATTGGAGAGTGGTCAAAGTAACATCAATTTCCTTATTGTTCCTTCAGTTTAGTCCTCAACCTCTGGGTAGTGAACCTCCTCCTGCAGCTTGGAGACTGGGCATGTCAAAAACTCATGACATCACTGGATATAGCCTGCTGGTCTCTCCCATCAGCCCCCAGTGTGTCCAGTCTCCATGCAGCAGGAGGATGTAGTGAGCCTAGCTTCTGGGTTCACTTGGGGGAACAGATAAAGAGCATTTAGTGTGACAAATTCTATTCTGATTTTACTTTTAATTCAGTTACCTTTGGTTAATTGGCAAGCAGGGATTAGTTCCCTTTAGTTGTTAGGAGCAAATTTCCTTATATTTACAGTAATTTTAAATTTGCGCCTAGCTCTTTAAATTAGTAGCAGCTCTCGCCTTCCCTCCTTGTCAGTTATTTTCACTTGCTGCAGGCATTCGCCGGTGCGGATCTCTCTCCCTTGACGGTACGGGAGAGAGCTCCGGGACCCGTACAGCCACACTGAAGCTGTGTGAGACGGAGCCTTTTTGTTGCTGCGAGATTTTACTTTTACTCTGTGGAACCGGCTGAGCGGTCCTCGCTGCGGCTGCCAGGCGCAGCAGCGCGGCTTGAGGATTGGATGAATTCAAGGCGGTAGGAGCAGGCTGCGTGGCTTTCGGCCCTGCAGGTAAGGCCTTCAGGCTCTGTCGGTCTGCTCGGGCCTCCTTTTTGCAGCAGCTGTTCTTGGCGCCAAAATTCGTTGGCAAAGGGGCGGCCATTTTCTCTCTAGGTATTTGGACCACGTGGTGAGCTGCCTGTGTGAGGAAGACGACAGGCAGAATAGCTAGATTTTTGGGCCTAGTGTTTCTTTCTTTTGTTTGTAGGTTTTTTGAGGCTTGGGGGGGGGGGGGGTTCCTCAGCTTTAAAAGGGGGCTGTTGTCAGTCCTCTTTATTTTTAAGTTTATTCTTAGTTTTATAGGACAGCAGTTTTGGCATTGATCTCTGATGCCACGTGTTTTTCTCCCTCCTAATCATGTCTTTGAGGAGCATCTGTTAAGTACCGGGATATTAGGCAAATTGCCAGCTTTTAGGTTCTTCAAGAGCAGAGCCCTAACTTGTAGTTGGAAGGAGGGACAGGCTGGAAGTGTGCTTTTGTGTATTCTGTAGTGAAAGTTGCCCAAACTCCTGTGGTTTCACAGGGACAGGTTTAGGAAACCTTAGTATATAAAAAAAAAAATATAATAATAAAAACAGTTATACTGTCAACCAAGAAGTGCCTGTGCTAAAGTCTATGGCCACCAGAGGGCAGCTGGTACACTCAATAGTGCCTGTCTGTGACCGTGTGTATGCAGCCATCATCAGATTGATCTCTGCAAGTCAGGGAAGAAATAACCACAGGGCCACCTCATGGGCTCTTGGGGGTTAGTGACTAAACAAGCAACTGTAATATTCTGCAAATCAAGATTATATGACCAAGATTTAAAGCTCTTAACTTCTGTATCGTTTGTCGGGCTCTGGTGCCCTAAAGGCCACCGGATGGCAGCGCTGCTCATGAATCACATATAGTATTCAGTGCCCCCATCCCTGGGGGGGTTTGTAAAATACGAAATCGTATTCCTCATCAGGTTCACACAAGCAGCAACCTGTAAGACCTCCACTTGCAAGGTTGTCGGTGTATCCCACTGCTATTTCTCTGACTGCAGGAAGGCCGGGGGGTGGGGGGTGCCTGTGTGTTTCATAGCTCCACTTAGCATGCCCTTCCCAGGAAATTCTCATCTATTTCTAGAGCCTGTGCTGTCAGAGCAGGGCTTTAAGCGCTTAGCAGGGGCACTGACCCGTCTGTGCCATCTTGTTAAAGGCTGAGGGTGAAGAGAAGGACGTCTAGGTAGCACAGTCTGGGGCTTAGCGCTCCAGGGCACTGGAAGGTTTCATAGAGGAAGTCAATACTCTGTGTATGCTCATTCAGCCTATGTTCAAGTGTGCTCACTGCACTGTGTTTGGGTGACAGGTGCTGGGTCACCCGTATATGTAGATGTGCATTTTGTATGTGCTCACAATTGCTTAGGCATGATTTTTGGGTGCACTCTTTGCAGAGTGAGACTGCATTTCTTTGCTCGGACTGTATTATCAGGCTAAGGTAATTTCTCCAGTAATGGGGGGATGTCGATTGTAATAAAATGCGTGAGGTCCTCATGGTGTTACATGGGGTTGGAGATGCAGTCGTGGGATCTGCTGTGGAGTGAGCCGTCTAGAGGAGCTACAGTGTCAGTCACCAGTTTCCCTTTCTCTTTGGGCTTTGCTCCCAGATCCTAGCCCCTCTTTCTCTCTGATGTCCAGGACGCAAGGTCCCCGGCCCACTGGACAATCTATTCTCAGCCCTTTCTCAATGCTGGCAGAAGGACTGGGAGAGCGAGAAAGGAAGACCAGGAACCAGCACCAGCTCTGATGTCTCTCCACTGCCAGTGTTTGCTATGGTCACATATTCCAAGTCGTTTATTTATTTGAGTATACTGATTGCCTACCGGTCAGTGTGGCATACAGTTGATTACGGTTTCTATTTCCCTTAACCCTCTGCCTCAGGTACCAAAACAAATTGTGAGCCCTTCAGGGACAAGTCGCTTAACGAAGGCCAGAAGGACCACCTGTGGGACCAGAAACCCCAGTTTTTATGGCACAAGGTTGGTGGTCTCGATTGGAATTCAAACCCTTGGTCCTCTGGCAACTTGCCTCAACCACTAGGCCGCACTGCTCCGTGTGAGCTAGCCACAGGGCCATAGGGTCAGGCGCAGCATGTTACTTCCAAGGCAGAGACCTTGAGGAGGTTCCATTCATAAGGATACGAGAAATGCCATACTGGGTCAGACCAAACTCTTTCAAGTCCAGTATCCTGTTTCCTAGGGTAGCCAATCCAGGTCTTAAGGACCTGGCTGGTTTCCAAAAAGACGAATAGGCTACTCAATGCTTGTATCGGGACAAGCGGTGGATTCATGTATGCTCATATTTTAAGGGTTCTGTTGCATGTACAGCAGATGTGACGCTCTGTTGGGTTGTGTGCCTTGTAGAACATCTTGAATTGGTGAAAGTTGGTATAAAAAAAATTATAATTTTCCATCTTCTCTCTAATAAAAGGTTATGGACCTTTCCTCCGGGAGCTTGGCCAAAAACTTTGTTAAACTCTGCTACGTTCGGAGATCGTTTCGGTCAAGGCTCTTGGAGTACACAGGAGACCCAGTGGTCAATCAACCGACTGGAAATGCGAGCGATACGCCGGGCATTGCAGGCGTTCAAAGCTACAGTGACAGGTCGAGTGGTGCGAGTACTGTCCAACAACTCCGTGGCGGTGGCCTACATCAATTGGCAGGGCAGAACCGGAAGTGTGGCCACAGAGGCCATGGCAGAGGGTCTCTGTGTGTGGATAGAGCTTTGGCTGTCAGCGTTTTTGGTGGCGCATGTTGCAGGTAAGGAAACTGTGACGGTGGATTTCCTCAGCTGGGTCAGAGTAGATGCTGGAGAATGGGAGTGGCATCCGGAAGTGTTCGCACAGATTGGTCGCATATGGGGACAGCCAGTAATGGACCTCATAGCGGCGTTTCACTCTGCGTTAATGGGTCGCTTCTTCAGCAGACGACGCGAAAGGAGGTCGGAAGGCATCGGCGCACTGTTTCAACGGCGGCCGTCGTCCGGTCTTCTCTATGTCTTTCCACCGGGGCACTCATAGGTCAAGTGGTTCTGCGTATCGAAACACTTCGGGGAAACGTGTGGTTGGGGTCCTCGGGCTGGCCGAGGTGCCCGTGGTATGCCTGCCTCATACGGTTGCTCGATGGGAATCCATGGAGGTTTCCGACCTTGGAGATTTTGTTGCTACGGAGTTCCCTTCGAATGTCTCAGGTGCATCGATTTTTTGCTTACGGGGTGGCCATTGAAAGGGCAAGCTTAAGGAAAAAGATTTGCTCGGCAGCAGTCTTTGCCACCTTGCTGCAAAAAAAAAAAAGTCTGTCCCTTGCATAAGTGCGTATATGGCGCATCTTTGAGGACGGGTGTTCACGGAGGCACGCTCGCGCGACAACAGTGTCAGTTCCCTTGGTATTACGTTTTCTGCAGGATGGGTTTGGTAAAGGCAGGTCCTGGAGAGTTCATTTAGCAGCTCTGTCTTGCTATAGGGGCAAAGGAAAGGGAGTGGCTCTCATGTACAGGTCGATGTGGTACACTTTCTCAGACTGTAGCCCTCTTGTAGGCTATTAATTCCTCCGGGGAAGTTCAAGTTGGTTTTAGGAGCGTTAGCTAGCATGCCATTGGGGCCCTTGCAACAGGTGTAGGTTAAGGGTTTTGCCTTGAAGATGGTACATTTGATGGTCATCTGTTCGGCGAGGCGATTTTCAGAGTTGCAGGCGTTGACCTGTCAGTAATCGTTTTTTATCTGTCTCCAGACAGAAGGTGGCCTGGCGGCTGGTTCCGTCGTTGCCAAAGGTGGTTTCTACGTTCACCTAACTAAAATGGTCTCTCTTCCAGTGCTAGGTGTGGCGGAGGGGAGCGTATTAAACCATAGCTTGCGCTGTTTGGACGTCAAGAGAGCGCTGCGGCAGTGTTTAAAAGTTTCAGAAACTTTCGCAAGGCGGATCGTCTCTCTTCGGGGTGTTCGGAGGGCCCGGCGAAGGAGTCCATTTCTGGATGGATTGGAGCGGCGAGTGCGTCTGCTTATCTTCTACGGGACCGTAAAGTCCCAGGGAGCTTATGAGCTCACTCTACCAGAGTACAAGCGTCTTCTTGGACGGAGCACAGTTTGGTTCCGCCAGTGGACATCTGTAGGGAGGCCTCTTGGTTGTCTCTCCATACTTTCAGTAAGCACTACTGCCTAGATGTTCTGGCAGCTAAGGATGCCGTTTTCAGGGAGGCGGTGTTGAGATCCGGATGGAAAGGTCCCTCCCAATGATTACTGCTCTGATACATTCCAGAGGTTGAGGACTAAACTGGAGGAACGATAAGGAAATAGGAATTACACTTACCTGGTAATTGTGGTTCCTTGAGTGACTCCAGTTTAGTCCTCATTCCCGCCCGGGGATGGGGTCTTAGCAGTGGTTTTTCTGTTGGGGGAAGTGCAAGGTTAAAAGTGGATATAGGCCTTCACTGGTGTTCAGTCGTTTTGATGCTTCCATGTGTTTTGCGCTATATTGTTATATTATTATATTATGATATTGTTATATATATTGCTATATTGCTCTGGATTGTTTAGGGCTAGGCATTCGATGGAAAGGGGAGCATGCAGGAAGCAGTCCCTTTCCTTCTGGAAGGGGAGTAGTAGGTAGATAGGTTATATGTTCTGCGTGCCCTTGAATATAATGATAAGTAAAAAAAAAAAAAAAAAAAAAAAAAATACAGATTTTTTGCTCCTTTGAGTCTGCTTTGTCAATAGTTCACTGGGGGCTGATGGGAGAGACCAGCAGGCTATATCCAGTGATGTCATGAGTTTTTGACATGCCCAGTCTCCAAGCTGCAGGAGGTGGTTCACTACCCAGAGGTTGAAGACTAAACTGGAGTCACTCAAGGAACCACAATTACCAGGTAAGTGTAATTCCTATTTCTAGGGGTGAGCCTGGAAAATACATACCAGTGAGCATGATGGTGCCAGGAAAAATGGTAGAAACCATTATAAAGAAAAAAAAATCCCTAAAGAATATAGGTATTTAGCAAAGGGAAGTCTTGCTTCACCAATGTGGTGCATGTTTTTGAAGATGTGAATAAGCAAGTAGTTAAAGGTGAGTCGTTGGATATAGTGCATTTGAATTTTCAGAAAGCCTTTAACAAGGTCTCTCATGAGAGACTCTTGAGGAAATTGAAAAGAATGAGTAGAATGAAGTTTACTATTGTGGATTGGGAACTGATTAAAAGATAGAAAACAGGGTAGGGCTAAATGGTCAGTTTTCTCAATAGAGAAATGAAAATAGTGGAGTACCCTTAAGATCTATGCTGGGTCCACTACTTTTTTTTTTTTTTTAATAATTTCAATTTTTATTGACATTGAAATACAGTCTCATAGCGATAACATCAACCAAAATTTCAATGTTACACAATATTTTTAAGGATACAGAACCAACTCCTCCCCCCCCCCACAGCACCCTTAGACTCAGCAGGATTGTTACACAAGAAGTCCAATAGTAGGTGCCACTGTTTATTGAATTGGTCGATCCTCTGATGTCGGGCCGCGGTCAGACATTCCATCAGAACTATGCAGTACAAGCGCGTTTTCCACGCTTCCATTGTAGAGGCACTTGAATTCTTCCATTTCCAAGCGATCTCACCTCTGGCTGCCTGAATACTCACCTGGATAGGGCAGGCCCAAAAGATAGATACCTGGATCCCACCCTGGATCAACATCAAAAACTTGCTGTATAATAGCCCGTATGGTGTCCCAATAGCACAATATTACTGGGCACTCCCACCATACATGATATAATATACCCCTTGCCCCACATAGTCGCCAACATTGGTCCGAGGTCAAGGGGAACATAGCATGTAATCGATCAGGAGTATGCCACTATCTCATTGTAAGTTTATATGAATTTTCCCGAATTGGCACAGATAGGGCTTGTTTCCCCACCCCCACTCCCATTCTTTTTCCGTCCACTCTGCCCCCAAATCCCGCTCCCACACACTCTTATAAGGAAGTTTGCGAAAGGTGGTACCCTGAAGGCTTTGATAAAGCTGGCAGATTAAGCCCCGACTTTTAAATTGACCCACCCACAAAGCTTCCAAATCATTACATTCCTCTTCTAGAATCCCCCACTGCGGCAGCTGGCATAAAAAATGGGCCACTTGTGAAAAACTCCCTTGTTGGTAACTGATACTGTTCCGTTTAGTTGTTAAAGGGAAGAATCTCATCCCTCTCCAATAGCTTAAAAAAACTGTCAAGGCCCACTCGCTCCAAATGTTGGAATGTTTCCTCCCTCCGAGGAGCAAAGGAAGAGACCCGCCCTATAGGTGCCAAGGGAGTGAAGTGCACTTCTGGGGCTCCTCTCCACCCTCCCCTCTGCCACTGAATCCAAAGATGTATGTATTTATTTATTTTATATACCGCGCTCTTTAGAATCAGTGCAGTTTACATGTATACTAACAGGTACTTTTTATTCCCTTGTCCCCGAAGGGCTAACAATCTAAGTGTACCTGAGGCAATGGAGGGTTAAGTGGCTTGCCCAAGGCCACAAGGAATGGCCATGGGACTAGAGACCCCATTTCCTCTGGCCTGAAGTTGCTTGTCCCCATGCGGGAATTGAACCCCCAGCCTTCCGGCCTGAGGTAACCTGTCCCAACCACTGAGCCACTCCTCCCTCCTAAATTAAATAGGGATTCTCCCTCCACCTTCCCCCCCCCCCCGAGTCTCTCTTAATAGCCACAGGAGATGAGCTAATTTCACTCCATCTGCCCAAGATTGCTTAAGCCCCCAAAACCTCTTTTCTCCCTCCTCCTTCCAGTCCATGACATGGCGCATCTGCAAAGCTAAATAGTAGAAGTTGAAATCTAAGATGCCCAAGCCCCCTCTACAACACGGTAGATAATGGACTCATTGCGACACCCGAGCGGGGCGTTTCTGCCATATAAAATCCAAAACGCACCTCTGACGTATGGTAGGGGGTACCACCACTGGAAGCATCTGAAAGAGATAGAATAAACAGTGTAGTACATTCATTTTTATGGCTGCCACTCTGCCCAGCTGTGAGAGTTCCCACGACTGCCATTGGGCCAAATCTCTCTCCACTTCACGCAGTAAGGCCGGATAGTTAGCCTGATATATATTTTCTGAAGATCGCGTAATGGGTACCCTCAAATAAGGCAGAGAGTCCTGAACCCATCTAAAAGGATACTCTTGTCTAATCCGTGTCTCCTCCGCCTCCCCCAGTGAGACATTAAACGCTTCAGTTTTATCCCAATTTATCTGAAACCTTGATAAGGTCCCAAATTTGAGCGAGTTCTTGCATTAAATTAGGTAAGGAAAGCGTCAGCTGTGTCAATGCGAAGAGAGAGTCATCCGCGAATAGTGCTAATTTATGTTGGTCCCCAGCTACGGACACACCTACAATGTCAGTATTTGCTCATATAAAGCATGCCAGGGGCTCCATAACAAGGGCAAATAATAAGGATGGCAGGGGACACCCTTACCTAGTACACCTCTGTAAATCAAAAAATATCGAGTGTCCTACATTAACCCTTACTAGCACCCGCAGGGCAGTGTATAATGTCTGGACCCAGGCCATAAATTGGGTGGGGGTGGGTTCACAATTCACATTCGAGAACTTTGAATAAAAAATCCCAATGTACGCCGCCTTGGCGTCAATAGCTAGCAAGAGGGTTGCCAAGCACTCTTTATGGGCTTGCCAGACCAATTGGAGGACCCGTCATATATTATCCCCTGTCTAACGCCGTTGAATAAAACCAGTCTGATCCGGACAAATCAGTCCTGGAAGCATTGTCCCCAGTCTATTGGCCAAAATCTTAGCCAACAACTTGGCATCCGTATTAATAAGAGATATGGGTCGATAAGACCCACATACTGTGTTCCTGGAGGAAAGGTCCATAAACCATTATTAAGAAGGGACCCAGGATATCAATGCTTGACCCAGTACAAGCATTGCAGAACCTGTGTCTTTTGGGGAAACTGCTAGGTAAGTATGACCTAGATTGGCCACTGTTGAAAACAGGATACTGGGCTTGATGGACCTTGGTCTGACCCAGTATGGCATATCTTATACTGTGGGGTTGCAACCTGGCTTGGGGATCACCAAGATTGCTGCACCTCCAAAGGTCTGTGGCAAACTGTTGCCCTGTAATACCCCATTAAATACCCACAGGAGGACTGGCATAAGGACCGGGGCCAACGTTTTATAAAAGATCTGTAAAGTCATCCAAGCCCAGGGCTTTACCTGGCCTTTAATAGCATCCCCTAATTCCTCAGCCCCAATAGCTCTATCTAACCCTGCTTTAGCATCCTTTCCCAAAGTGGTTAGATCCCCTACTCCCTGAAGATATGTATGTATCTGGGCAGTAGTAGCCACCTCCTCTCTCCAATATAGTTGTTGATAGTATTGCACAAAATCGTTCCCGGATCTCTGCGCTCTTAAAGAGCATACTATCCCGTGCACCTTTAAGTTTAACTATCTGGGTAGACCGCTCCCAAGCTCGCAATTTACGTGCCAAAAGCTTCCCAGATTTATTATCAAATTCATAGAACACTTGATTTGCTCGTTGTAGCTGGGAGAAGACCCATGCAATTTGTTGCTCTTTAAGCTCAAGCTGCGCTGCTTCTAATTGTAATCGTATCTGTCTATCCCCAGTTTTCTTATGCTGGCTTTCTAGCCCTTCCAGCCATTGCAAAATGTTTGTCCGCTCGATCATCTTCTCTTTTATCTCGAGCACCCAGCTTTATCAGTTCACCCCGCACTACCACTTTCAACCCATCCCACAATGTGCCAAGCCCTACTTCTCCTGTATCATTAAGCTCAAGATTGTACTATCAGAGGCTGTTTTTTGCTTTGACCACCTCTGCCCGCTGCAGCAGGGCTTCATTAATGCGCCAAAAGGCTCTCTGTTCTTTCTCAGGACCATTGTTAAATTCTCCCCAAAATGGCACTTGGTCTGACCAGGTGATGGGTTCAATTTTCATTCCCACCAACCTCTTGCCCCATTGCTGGGTGTACAGTAGGTAGTCGATGCGACTATAGCTATTATGTACCACCGAATAAAACATAGAGTCTCGGGCTGAGGGGAAAGCCGAACGCCATAAGTCCACCAGCCCCCAACTTTTCGCCCATTCAAGAAATTCCCGGTTGTTATGAGCTGAAACTCCCCTAACCAGTGATCATCTCGATTGGTCTTTTTGTGCGTCCATCACGGCATTACAATCCCTGGCTGCAATAAGTTGGCCCCGTATCCAGCCATCTACCCAGAGCCCCCCAAAATTCCTGCCTATCCTCATTGTGGTCATAGATATATAGTAGGGTTACCTAGACTCTATTTACGGTTCCTCAAATTAGGAGAGCCCCTCCCAACTGAAATGGGACGTCTCCCCTAATGAAGGTGGCGATTCCTCCCTTTTTTCCGCCCTGATTCAGAAACCGCAAAATTAAATATGGGGCTATGCCCATGGACAGAGCAATTTTTCATCCTTCTTAATCAAGTGGGTTTCTTGTATGAAAGCTATCTGCCAGCCTGCCAGCTTCAAATCATTATAGCGAGGCTTGTGTTTTTGTGGGATATTAAGGCCCTTAACATTCAGGGATCCTATTTTAAGTTTTGGCATACCTACTTAAGTGACACGCATGCCCCCTGCTCCCTGCCTGCTGAGTGTGACCCTCATACCTCCCTCTCCCCTCAATCCTCCACCTGCAGAGTAAACCCCTGCCATACCATGTAAGGAAGTACCCCATCAGCAGTGTTTTGCCCAACCTGGCTGCCAGGTTCCCCACCCTTGCCCCTTCTCACTCGCTTTTCCCCTCATCAATCATTCAGTCATTCCCTTAACACTCCCACAATGCTTATACAAATCACCTCCATACATCCCATCTCCCTCCCCCTCTCTTAACCTCTTCCCACATCACCCCCTTCCCCATCCCCCTTCCCACAATAAGCATAATAAAACTCAGCAAATTTTGCCAACAATTCTTTGAGTATCAAATATATATGGCCATCACAGAAGTCCTTGCTAAGTCCAACATCCATCTTATCTCCACCGTCTGCTGTTTCTGTAATCAAATGTCCGTTCCCCTTCCTCCGCAGATGCTGTCCTTAAGAGGTAGCTCTCGCCCATTGTGGTGGGGACAGTGTTCCTTGTGCTGTGGGGCACAGGGGGAGATTAGGAAAATTTGTCGCTCCTGCTTCTTTTAGGCATATCCAAACTTCCTTCACTGTGCAGACTCTTTTTGCCTGTCCATTGATCTCGAACTGCAGCACAAACGGGAAAAGTCAGCAGTAGTGGATATGTTCCTTCCGCAGATACAGGGTGACTTCCCACATCTTGCGATATCGTTGTAATGTAAAATGTGCTAAGTCTTGAAAAATCTCTACATTATGAGAGTCCCAGATGAGTGTGCCCTCTTTCTTGCCAAGCACAGCACTTTGAGCTCATATGCAATTAAAGCCATACACACCACGATGTCCTGTGGTTTCATCCCTGCAGGGTGACCTAATGCCTGGTGAGTCTGCTTAATGCCAAATAGTCTCTCTTGAACTTCCTCCTCCTCCTCCTCCACGTTCCACAAAGCTTGACAGATTTCTTGGGTCACTTTGCTGGCATCTTTATAGTTATCTGTTTCCAGGATACCTCTGAGGCGAAGGTTACACTGTCTGGATCTGTTTTCGAGATCTTCCACTTTGTCATGGAGCAACTCTTGCTCCAATTCAAGTTGCTGTATGTGTGCCACATGGATTCGGGAGGCCTCCTTGTGGTGTTCGTGCTTAAGTTCAACTGCCTCAAGACAGGTACCAATGTCTCTGATTTTGCCCCACAGATCCTTTAGGCCCTCCCGCAACTCCTCTCTTACCGCAGTGAAATCCATTCTCGGTTCCTGGAGCCACTGCCATAAGTCTCCTAGAGTCCAAAAAAAAAGCACTGATCCACGTGCCACTCAACAATCCCAGACAAAAACGTGGAAGGCAAGGAAGGAACTCTTTTGTTTTATTATTCACTCTTGTTTCACAAAGCCAGGCCTGACACAGGCCGTGTTTCGCTTATGTCTTCATCAGGGGCTTTGGCTACAGCAACATATAAAAACATATTAAATACATCAAATACTAAAACACAAATATAATTAAAAAATAACAAATGATAAGTTATGAATAATTGAGTACGGACGTCATATAAGCACCAAATGACTTCACAATTCATTAATAAATGATACATCATTAAATACATAAATATAAAAATATATATAAAACGTATATATATACAAGTATGTGTATGTGTGTATATATATATATATATATATATATATATATATATATATATATATTATATATATATATATATATATATATATATGTGTGTGTATATGTATGTGTGTGTGTATATATAAAGAAATTAATAGTAATAAAGTACTACAAGTCTTGGACCCTGCTCGCCACCATTTTGATTATGTCTTAGAGCATTTTCAGTTCTCTTATGCCTCTAGATCTATCCATACTGACATTTAGACTGCTTAGAAAGACACTCCCTGGCTTTATGAGCAAGTTGTCGTCCTGACGCCGCGTTGATCGCTCTTGGTGATGTCACTTCCTCCCAGACCACTACTTTTTAACATATTGTTGCTCATCGTCCCTCAAGTCACGTTCAGACTCGTGGGTTATGCACGCCTGCCAGCAGATGGAGATTGAGAAGCACTGGTTTGATTTTGACATTGTGGTATAAAGAGTCCTCTGCAGCCTCGCTCTCACCAGTATTTCTTAGTCTCCAGCAGATGATGGATGTCTTACATCTGTGCAATCTGGTATGGTTTGAAGGAGCTGTATTGTTTGAAGTGCTCAGGAGGGCATAATTTGGTGGAGGCCAGTTCTTCTGCCCTAGGGTGCAAACCTGGTGGTCCAGGTCCCTCCCCTTTCCACCACTCCCCGACCCCCTTTCAAGGGGGGTCCTTGTCTGCCTTATCTTCTGTTCCCCTCTCCTACCTTTGAGAGGCAGCCCACGGAACAGTTGAAAGGGAAGAGTTGCCTGGATTCTTAGAAAAAAACAAAACAAGTGGTAGTACCCTCTGTCTCCCTCCCCACCCTTTGGGAGGGAGTCCGAGGGGAAGTGGTGAAGAGCCGATTGAGCGGCATTTGCAGTCCCTGCTGTCCCAGAGGGAACTGGCAAAAAAAAAAAGAGGATGATGTAAGCTGCAGCATGCATGGAGCCCTCTTCTGTATGGGGAAGATACAAGTGGTCAATGACTGTGTTGCCTTGGGCCCCCTCCCATCTTATCTTGGAGTTCTGGGCTCAGAAAGGTGGTGAGGCTGGTGGTCTTCCCCATGCCTCTTTGGTGGGTATGTAGCTGCAGAGACCATGCTTTTGGAGGAGCCTGAAGTAAGTGAAAAGTCAAAGGAAACAACTGAGGCAGCAAGCAGCTGTCGGCAGACTCGGCTCTGGGGTGGGTGGGGGGTCCCTTGGGCACGAAGCAGAGCATAGAGCACATTGCTGGGGTCATGGCGCTGTCCAAGCTAGAAGCATTGAGCTGCCGAGACCAGCAGGTCCAGTTCGGCGGAAGCAGCTCAGCTGCAAGAACTGACGAGAGGAAGCCATTTTGGACCTGGTTCTTAGTGGAACACAAGATCTGGTGCAAGAGATAAGGGTGTTGAGGCCACTTGGCAATAGTAATCATAGCATAATCGTGTTTGATTTAATAAATAAAAGAAGGGCGGCAAGGAAATCCACAGTACTACCTTTGAAAAGGGAGACTATGATAAAATGAGGAAAATAGTTAAAAAAAAAAAAAAAAAAAAAAAAAGGAGCAGCTGCAAAAGTTAAAGATTTACATCAAGCATGGGAGAGGTGTTTTAAAAATACTATCTTGGAAGCCCAGACCAGCTGTATTCACACTTTCAGAAAAGCAGAAGGAAGTCCAAAAAACTGCCAGGTGAGGACAGAGAGGCTGTTGTAGCCAAAAAAGCGTATTTCAGGAAATGGAAAAAGGAGCCAAATGACTATAATGGGAAACAACCTAAGCACTGGCAAGTTAGATACAAGGCACTAATAAGGCATGCAAAGAGAGAATTCGGAAAAAAGCTTGCTGTGGAAGCAAAAACGCATAATAAAAACGTTTTCAAGTACATTCATAGCAAAAAACCTGTGAGAGTCAGAGTTAGTTGGACCATTAGATGACAGAGGGATAAAAGGGGCACTAAGAGGGAACAAGGCCGTAGCGGAAAGGCTGAATGAATTCTTTGCTTTGGTCTTTACTGAAGATGATGTAGGGAAGTTAACCATGCTTGAAATTTGTATTTAAAGGTGATGCATCGGAAGAATTGAAAGAAATATCGATAAACTGGGAAGATTATTGCAACTATTTGATAAACTAAAGAGTAGCAAATCATCTGGACTGGATGAAATACATTCGAGGGTGTTGAAAGAACTGAAATATGAGATTGCAGACCTACTTTTAGTAATCTGTGAACTACGATTAAAATCATCTATAGTAGCTGAAGATTGGCGAATGGCTAATGTAATGCCAATTTTTAAAAAGGGTTCCAGGTGTGATCGGGAAACTACAGACCGGTGAGCCTGATGTCAGTACCGGGCAAAATAGTAGAAACCATTATAAAGAACAAAATTAATGAACATGTTAGTCATGGTTTAATGGGAGAAAACCAACATGGCTTTAGCTAAGGAAGGTCTTGTCTTACTAATCTGTTATATTATATTATATAATATAATATTACTAATCTGTTATATCTGATCCATGGAAAAGTGTGGTATATAAGTGTTAAATAAATAAATAATATTTATTTAACAGTTTTTATGTACCACTTTTCTTCAATCAAAGTGGTTTACATAGAACAGTGTTAACACAAATCTAGCAAATTTGTTTTGCATGGAACATAGGGTAGGTACGACATGGGGTTAACGGTGGAAACAAAACAGTGCAACTGTATTTCAGAGTTAAGTATTTACAGGGTATATGGTATGCGTAACTTGTATTTGACATTGGCGAGGTCTAGAGAAAATTTGTTGGAAGTTAGGTGAGGGGAGTGTGGTACTCTGTGTTAGTGTCCAGTCAATAGTGCTCATTAAAGAGATGCATTTTAAGCCTTTTCCATAGGTCTTGTATTGTTTGGGCTGATCGAATGGGTTCTGGGAGTGTGTTCCATAATGATGGAGTGAGGAGGGAGAAGGCTCTGTTGCTGGTTTATTGTTTGGACTTTATTCTGTCTCTAGGTATGATGAGGAGGTTCTGGTTGATTGTTCTTCTTGTTCTGTGTTCTGGAGCCTTGATTACTAATGCCTTGAGGCAGGTAGCAGATTGATCGTGTAATATCTTGAATGTTGTAGTGATAGTTTTTGTGTGTTTTCTCTAAATGGTATGGGTAGGAAGTGGAGCTGTTTCAGGATAAGTGTGATATGCTATGATAATGGATGTGCCAACTAGTATTCTGGTGGCAGTATTTTGTGCCATCTGTAAAGGGTATAGAGCTTATTAGACTATGGCAACATATTTTATCAAAGTGTGGAGTGATGATGGTCTGACTGATCTGAAGTCGTTATAATCCAGTAGCGGCCATAAGTTGTGGTTTTTTTTTTTTTTGGTAGTGTTCTCATCTTCATGTGTGCCGTGTTAGCTATTTTCTTTATGTGGGCGAGCATGTTAAGGTTCTGGTCAATAGTGATGCCCAGATTTTTGACTTCAGGTTTTTTTTTTAAATAATTTTAATATTTATCATTTTAACAAATAAATCAAGCATAGTACAATACTCAAAGTAATAAGGGGACAAATGAGAAAAAAGAAAACAAAAAATTTCAGGAAACAAAAAACTATCCAGGAAATACCAACAGACTTACAATTTGACCCCTACCCCAGCCCACAATAAAGAGGAAGAACAAAACAAGGCAATTTAAAACAAACCCAATAATGCAAGAAATACGGCAGGTGTTAGCCAAGATATTTCATACTATCATGCAGTGGAGGGATCTCTACTCATATTACCTCTGTGTGCATCCAAAAGCGCCAACAGCTGAGATGGTTTAAAAAAAAACCCCATAGGGAATAGATTGAAGTTTAATCAAGCATTTGCAAAGGAACTTTAGAAAAAATTGCCCACCCAGCTGTTGGACACCTGGATGGAGAAGGAGGAACTCCTCCTTTTTGCCATTGTGTTGCCCAAGAGAAATCTGGGAAAAATCCAGATATTAAACCCCTTGAAAACGGTACCCCTCTTAGGAAATAGACCCCGAGGAACCAATCCCAATCTGATGGGCGTGAAAACGATACTAACAAAGTAGCAGAGCTGAAAGTCTCCACATCCGATGATTTCAACAATGCAGAGACATCTAATGAATCCACTGGAGAAACACCAGGGATCTCTGCACCACCAGGAGTTCTTCTCCCACTTGAAAAATAATACATCTTTGCCACTGGCGGATGAGATTCAACCGGTATACCAAGCATCTCCAGTAAATATTGCTTACACAGTTCTCTAGCACTTATAACAGCTGAGCATGGAAAATTGATAATGCGCTAATTAGACTATCTGGCATAATTCTCTAATATCTCAATCCTAGCCTGAAGAGCAAGAGCATCTTTGCAGAAGTCACTAGCAAATTCCTCCACAGCAACTTCTTGGTTTGAATCTCTGCTGTTAAAGACTGTAAAGACAATCGCTTTCGTGTGTTGCTATAATTGCTGCTTATTCTCTTGAGCTTGCACATACAGAGCTTGGACATGTGGGGACAACTTTTCCCCAAGGCTGGCTATGGCTGTCCAAATTGCCTCCAAAGTAAAGACCTCTGGGCAAACAAGGGCAAAAGTACCTGGTGCTCCAACCATACCCAATCCATCCTCTGGAGACTGCAGAGCCATAAAGAGAGCACCTGAAGCGGCCAAGGAACCAGCCATGTCTCGCGCAGTTGATTGCAGGCACCCAGCACTGGCAAGCTGACCTGGAAGAGCAACTTCTCTCTCACGCTTCTGTCCACCACACTCTGCAGGCAACCCTCCAGCAGCCACTGACACACCACTTTGGGCCACTGCCGACGCTGCCAGGCTCACAGACGCACTTCCAGTCGCTGCTGCCTTAGGCAGATGCCACTGCTCCGGTGACGTGATTTCCAGCCCCAAGCTTCTAAATAAGCGCTCCTGCTTTGCAGTCAATGGGGCTCTCTATAGCCGGTACTCCTCCTGACCGTCGCTCACCGTGAAGTGCAAAGTAGTCCAGTGCCCCAGCAGGTAAAGGGGAAGACACTGCCTGCACCTTAGAGGGCTTAGGTGCTGATTTAGCCTTCCTTTTCCCCATTTGTGGAAACGCGGCTCAAATTACACTCCTGTCTCTTTTGACTTCAATTTTGATTGTGAACTCCATTATGTTTTTGAAGGTGTGAATAAATAGGTAGACAAAGGTGAGCCGGTCGATATCGTGTATCTGGATTTTCAGAAAGCCTTTGACAAGGTCCCTCAAGAGAGACTCTTGATGAAATTAAAAAGTCATGGGATAGGAGGCAGTATACTATTGTGAATCAGGAACTGGTTAAAAGATAGAAAGCAGAGGGAGGGCTAAATGGCCAATTTTCCCCATGGAGAAAGGTGAATAGTGAAGTACCCCAGGGATCTGTGCTTGGTCCACTGCTTTTTAACATATTTGTAAATGACCTGGAAATGGGAATAATGAGTGAGGTAGTCAAATTTGCAGATGAGACAAAATTATTCAAAGTTGTTAAAACCCAAGAGGATTGTGAAAAATTGCAAGAGAACCTTGATAAATTGGAAGACTGGATGTTCACATTAAGTTTCATTTGCCATTTGGACAAGTACAAAATTATGCACCTATGGAAAAAAACAACCCAAACTATGGTTACTGTCAGACGGCTGCCTGGGTGAGAATCTTCACAGTCTTGGCAAGTGCATATATCTATATGATTTGCAAGGAATTGTGGGCAATGCAGTTCATTCACACCAGACACAGCTGCTCACAATAATTAGTTGTGCTTTTGGGTAAAGCCAATAAGATATTTATTTATGGGGTTATTTCTCCCAACACAGATATGCTTGGTAGCGCATAAATCAGGTTACTTGCTTTCAGTGTTAAACTTGGAAAAAAAAAACAAAATCAGGAAAACAACCTTTAAACTTGTCAGGCAATCAAAGCAAAAAGAAATAAGACCTGGTTGATAACAAACTGGTCTTTTCTGTAGGCTTAGCTAATATTTTCTTAGCATGTATCAAACAACAAACCAAAAGCTACAAAGAAAGAAAGAAACTGTTCTTTTCAGGTTAACTTCTTATATCTTCCCACATAGATTCAGAAGTGATTCTCTCCTAGCTCACAAGCAATTAGGTAAGGCTCAATTGCTAGCAGTTATCCAGCTGGAACCCCTTAGCTGGCTTACTTTCTACTGCGTGGCTAGAAATCTTACTCAGGATCTTTTCTGAGTAGATTAAAGAACAAGTTTGTATTTCTTTGTGATGGTTGCTGTACTTTATAACAGAAAATCACCAAAGGAGTTTAGACAGAGAGCAGTCCATGTAAACAGAATCTTCATCTGCTGTCATTCCCCCTTCTTCAACAAGCATGGGTTCAATATCATGGATTGGCACAGATGAATCTCTCAATGGAGCACTTTCAGGAGAATACGTGTTTCCCTGCTGTCTTTCAAGGTTATAGCTAGGGTATAGATCAGTGTTCATACCTGAGCTTCCATTGCTGTTAGAGTTCCTCTCTATATAGCCTGGCCAGTATGTAGTCCAGTTCTTATGTCCAGCCTTCCAATCCAGATCCCTGGACACTGGATCTCTCTTCACATACCTTCTGGCACGGGTCTTAGGGTCCCTTCCACGTGCAGCCGTCTCCCTCACAGGTATCGTCTGGAGATTTCTAGCTCTGCAGCACCATTCCTCTGGCTTTCCCCAGTCCAATGGTGTATGCTGGCCCTTGGAATGCCTCCCAGTATACGTACTGCTCTGGACTCTTCTAGACCTCTCAAAGGCTTTTCTCCTCTTTCTTTCAAAGGGTTTCTTTCCCTCTCTGTCCGTCCGGTTTGGCTTCTGCTTCTGATAATCCTTCAGATGAAACTGAGGATAATTCTCTGGATATCCAAGGTGATCATGAAGATGATCATCTGTAGAATAAACTCTACCTTTATTCTGCTTAGATGAGTGCTCCTCCCTAACACAGCGCAGCTGTGCTGAATCAGGCCCTGCCCTTTGAGATGAGTGCTTAGGGATTACCTCATAGCCCTCCTGATTGAACACACGTTTTCCCCCTTCAGCTCCTCTAATGGCTGCTGGAAACCTGGTGCATTCTGGGACTGGTAGTCTTTTATGGGAAAATTCTGTTTTCTTATTTCTACCAGAACTGACAGGTTGCTTGTTCAGAGTCACTTCACCTTTTCCATAGCTCCTTCCTGAGCTATGATAAGCTTCCTTATCACATTACACAATGCAAGGTTCCACATTAGGAACCACCACCCAGGAAAAAGATTTAGGTGTCATCGTGACTAACATGTTGAAACCCTCTGCACAGTGTGCAGAGGCGGCCAAGAAGGTAAATAGAATGCTAGGAATCATAAGGAAAAGATTGGAGAATAAAACAAAGGATATTATAATGCTTCATGGTGCGACCACACCTTGAATATTGTGTGCAATTCTGGTCGCCATATCTTAAAAAAAAACTATAGCAGATTTAGAAAAAGTACAGAGAAGAGCCAACAAAATGGTAAGGAGATGGAAGGATACTGCTATGAGGAGAGGCTTAAAAGGTTAGGGCTTTTCAACTGGAAAAGAGATGGCTGAGGGGAGATAAGATAGAGGTCCATAAATTAATGAATGGAGTGGAATGGATAAACGTAGATCGATTGTTTACACTATCAAAAAGTAGAAAGACTAGGGGACATGCAGTGAAGCTACAGTGTAACCCATTTAAGACTAATAAGAGAAAATATTTTTTCACTCAATGCATAATCAAACTCTGGAATTTGTTACCGGAGGATGTAGTAAAAGCTGTTAGTGTAGCTGGGTTTAAAAAAGGTTTGGACAAATTCCTGGAGGAAAGGTCCATAAACCACTGTTAAAGAGGACCCAGGAAATTCACTGCTTGCCCCCATACAAGCATTGTGGAACCTCTGTGTCTTTTTAGGAAACTGATAGGTACTGGTGTCCTGGATTGGCCACTGTTGGAAACAGGCTACTGGGCTTTGATGGACCTTGGTCTCTGATCCAGTATGGCATATCTTATGTTCTTATGAGAAGTCTGGCAGGCACCCTGTGGGAGCTGTGTTTTGGTGTGGCTTGTTAGAGCAGAGCAGTATTTTTGATGGGCTGATTCCTTAGACTCTGGAGTTTTGTGCGCGACCAGCCGCCATTTTCTGGACACTTCCTTTTTTTGAGGGAATTTGGTTCTATCGAGTGTTCTGCATTTTGCTAAAAAAAAAAATTGATGATGTTTCTTTCCTCTTTGCTCTGGTATGCTTGGTAGCGGTGGGGCATACAAGATTAGCTGGCAGGAACATCTTTAGCTTGGGACGGGCAGTGACTTTCTCAGGCTGGTTTTGTTTCTGTAGTTGTCAAAGTTTTCTGCTCAACGGGTTTAAAAAAAAAATGCTGCCTTCGGAGTTTTGAAGCTTTCCTTTGCAGTTTTTCAGCTGTTGGGGTCAGTTCGGTTAACTCTTTCAGGTTCTTACTATTGTATTACATAGAGCAGTTCCAGCTGCTGACTGATTGTTTTAGGCAAGGTTTTTGTACTATCAAGGAGCTTATCGTGTTTAAAAACAAGGAAAATAAGGTGAAAGTCCTATATGTAATGGCTGCATAGAGCCAGAAGCCAAAGAGTGGTCTGGAATGGTCTTGAATAAATGAGGTAAGCAGAAATAGAAGCCTATTGGTTTTTGGTTGTAATTCCTCCCTGGGATTTGTACTTGATTCTGGAGGCACTTACAGAGCCACCTTTTGAGCCCGCGGCAGTGGTGACTTTAAGGAATATGGCTTGGAAGACTGCTTTCCTGGTGGCGTTGTGTTCAGCGAGAAGGATTTCGGATCTTCAGGAGCTTTTCCTGTAGGGAGCTCTTCATTCATTTTTCAGCGGAGAAGGTGGTGTTGCGGCCGGTGCTGCCTTTTCTTCCAAAGGTAGTTTCTAGTTTTCATTTGAATCAGGCAATTTCGCTTCCAACTTTTCCAGATCTTGGAAGAGAAGGGAAGGATTGGTCGCTTCGGAAGCTGGATCTCGGAAGGGTACTCCGCAAATACCTTAAGAGAATGGAGTCATTTCGTAAAACAGATCGATTGTTTGTGATTTTTGCAGTCCCTCGAAAGGGGGAGGCGGCTTCCAAAGCCTCCATTGCTCGTAGTGTGAAACAGGCTATTTGGGGCAGCGTATGCGGCGCGTGGAAAGGCTCCTCCTGGGGGGCTCAGAGCTCATTCTTCTCGTGGTCAAGCAACTTTGTGGACGGAGTTCGCTCTGGTTCCGCCTGTAGAGATTTGTCAGGCGGCAACATGGTCATCTTTCCACACCTTTGCGAAACATTATACATTGGATTCCAGGCTAGGGGGGACGCAAATGTTGGAGCTTCAGCCATTCTAGCAGGGCTTGCGGGGCCCTCCCGGTTTTAGGTACTGCTCTGGTACAACCCTACGGTTCCTGGACTGGCCTGGAGAGACAAAGAGGAAGGAGAAATTAGACCTCACCTGCTAATTGTTTTTCCTTGAGTTCTCTCCAGGCCAGTCCTGGGTCCACCCAGTTCATTTGCGAGAAAGGCTTGTTAGTTGAGGTTCGGGCATTCCTCAGAAAGAGTATCAATAAGGGCAGACACTGGAAGGTCTGACTGAAACTAGAGACTAGACTAGTGAGCGGCCTGGCATCCGGGGTTGGTTTTTGAGCGAGACTGCCTTCTGTGCTCTCTCCCCGGAGGGGAGGGAGGTGGAGGGTAAGGGTCGTGCTGATTAAAGAAGTTGTTGTTTTTGTAAGTAGTTCAAATGTTGTTACTGGGGAATAGAATTCGTGGGGAGCTGCTTTGTCAATAGAAGACTGAGTTTCTGGCACCAGGGGGAGCTGAATAGGGTGTCAGCAAGACTCTGTGTGATTCAGTCCTCAGCTGCTGGAGGGGGCTGACTACCCTACGGTTCCTGGACTGGCCTGGAGATAACTCAAGGAATGACAATTAGCAGGTAAGGTTTAATTTCTCCTTTTGGGGCGCTATTATAGCACCCATATTGAAGTGTATCTAACTATAGATCAAGTTAACACTCAAAGTTTTATGCCAAAACATCTTGCTGTGTCCATAAGATATATGATGCCAATCTCCAGGAACAAGCAGGAATGAGTCTTCACATGTGGGTACGTCGGCGCCGACGGAGCCCGCACGGGAATGCTCTCCAGCATCCAATCAGAAAGCTTTTGAGAGCATCCCTCGCGCCTGCGCGGTGACTTCCCGCCTTTCCCACTGCCTCTCCCCAGTTTTCGTTTTTCCGCGGAGCCGGCAGGACGTACCTCCTGTCACCGCAGAAACGTTTTCTCTTAAATCCTTATGTTTTTGTTTTCCTGTGGTCGCGGCCGTTTTCCCGCCGATACCGGCACTGCCGGTGCCTTGTTTTTTTTTTTTTTTCTTTTAACCACTTCGAGGTCTTTTTCTCCTCAAGTCCCTTCTGAGGCCTTCCAGGCCTTTCCAGCATGGAGCCTTCTTCCCCTAAGAAGTGCCTCCACTGTGGAGACTTAGTCTTCTTTTTAGACTCCACCACTTGGTGTGTATCCTGTTTGGGTCCTGACCCTTTTTCCCCCGGTCCATCGGGCTTTAGGGTTGGGAGAAGACCCTCTCTTTTTCGGGTATCCCTCGATGCTGTTTTTCCTCCTGAGGTGAGGACATCGATTTCTTCTTCTCCCCAGGATCAGGTAACCCGCAGTCTGTTAAGACTAGCCAATTCTTGAGGGGTAAGTCTCATGCCCAGCATGACGACGGCTCCGGCCTTCCCCTCAAGACCCCTTTGGCGATAAAACCCCGGCGGGAGTCTTCGGGCTCCAGAGCATTCACGGGGTTTCAGGTTGTTCCTGGGGTTCGTTCCTCACAGAACATACCTGAGCCATGCTCGGGGGAGGTATCCGCTTCGAGCGGTGCCGATTCCCCGGCATCTGCGCCGGCATCGAGTGTTCCACTCTTCGCCAAGGATCGTCAACTGGTGTCCTCGGTGCCTTCGGGACCGATCGATTCAACCCAGACTGGCCTTCCTGCATCCCAGCCACAAGCGGGGTTAGTGCCGGCTTCGGACGGGGCCGATTGCCCGGCATCGACGCCGGTGCCGAGCGCTCCGTTTGTCACTAGGGATCGTCATCTGGGGTCCTCGGTGCCTTCGATCGATATGACCCAGACTGACTTTCCTCTGTCCCAGCCAGCCGCGAGGTTGGTTCCGGCTTCGAGCGGCGCCGATGCCCTGGCATCGGTATCGGTGTTGAGTGTTCCACTCTCCACCGGGGCTCGGCGTCGGGTATCCTGGGCCTCGGGGCCGAGCGATACGCCCCAGATGGTTTTTCCTCTTGCTACGCCATGCTCGGAGGGGGTACCAACTTCGGGTGGTACCTATGCTCTGATATTGGCGCCGGTGTCGAGTGTTCCTCTCTTCGCCGAGCGGCGTCTTCGGACGTCCTCTGCGCCTTTGGCGCCGATCGATGCGATTCCGATTAACTTTCCGGGATCGGCATCGCCGACACCACCACCGACGTCGGTGCCCTCTAGACGGGCGTCGATAACCTCACTCGGTTCGATGCCCAGTCTAGAATCGATATCCAGTCTGGATGACTTGGTTCCGACGGTTTTCGGAACCGATCCTTGTCCCTTCCGGCTACGCAGTACGGTACCGATGTCGACTCCTGTAGTTCCATCGGTGCCTTCGATCCTTTCGATGCCTAGCTTGGAATCGATACCGGGAACCGACGATGCAGTACTAACTGCCTCGAATCGGAACTGTCGGTATCAAAGCTCTCTGGTTGCCTCGGTATCACTTCGGCAGCCGCTGCTGCCGGCTCCGAGGGCATTGCCGTCCCCGTTGCCGGTGTCGGTATCGATGTCGACTCCTGCAGTTCCATCGATGCCATCGATCCTTTCTATGCCTAGTTTGGAATCGATACCGGGAACCGACGATGCAGTACTAACTGCCTCGAATCGGAAGTGTCGGTATCATTCTCCATCTAGCAGGATTCCTTTGGTGCACCGGTCTGATAGGTCTTCTGGTGCTCAAGCTGATCATTCAACCTCAGCCTACCCAGGAATAGTTCCTCTGGGAGTTCCTTCTTTTCAGGAATTTCTCCTTGACATGGCAGACTTTCTTGCCATTCCTATTCCTGGCCCTACTCTTAACCAAGGTCCTGCAGAAAAAGCAACCATGATGCTTCCTTTACATCCTTCTTTGCAGGACCTTCTTCTGGGGATTTGGCAGTCGCCTTTAAAGGTTCCTGCATGTTCTGTATCAGGTGCCCCCCTCTCCGAGGTTTCAGAAGAACCAACTTCCGCATCATTCCATTGTAGTGGAATCGGCAATGAGGAAGGTCAGAAGCAAGAGGAAGCATTCTTCTTCTCCTCCAGGTCGTGCATCTAAAGCACTTGATGCCTTTGGGCGTCAAACCTTCCTAACTTCCATGTTGGCTTCCAGGATTATTTCGTATATATTTTATGAGTCTAACACTTCGGGAGGTCACAGAGAAATTATCTCTTTTGTCTCCTTTTTTGTCAGAACCTAAGGCCTCTGACTATTCCTTGCTTCTTAACCATAGCAGGAATATCTCTTGGTTTCTTTCTCGTGCTTCTCTAGACTCTTTTGAGTCTGTTAGCAGATCTTCTGCTATTGCCATTGGAGCACGTCGTACAGCCTGGCTGCAGGCTTCAGACCTGAGCAGATGGGCACAACATACACTGGGTAATTCTCCGTGTACTGGAGAAAATCTTTTCAATATCGAGGCTTTACGTCGGGTTGCTCAGTGCTCCACTGACTTTCCTGGTTCTGGAAAACATCCTAAGCCTTCTTGTTCCCCAGGATGTAGGAAATGTCCTACCAAACCTTCTTTCCCTAAGAAAAGAATGTTTCATCCTCCTTCTGCCCATCCTCCAGATGTCCCCAAGCAAGGGACATCTCATCCTGGTCTGAAGTTCCCAGGCTCTCACCAGGATAATCATCACCGGCAGCCATAGGCTCCTGTATGCTGCAGTCTACAATTAACTTCTTCTTACCAGACGTTTTTCTTCCAACTCTACACTGGGTTTTCTTTTCAGTATGCTTTTGTCCATGGGTCACAGTGTTCTCCCTTTCTTATTGCTATAAAGGGAGATCACCACTATCCCATGATAGCTTCTATCCCCACATGGACATTCTTTCCTTCTGCTGACTTACCATATGGTACGTCACCTTCAACCCCTCTCTTCCAGGGTTTCCCCTGCTTGAGTCGGTACCATACTGGAACGTCTCTCTCTTTCTTTTCAGTGTAGGCTTCCTGTTATCCTTCAACGCAAGTTCTGGACAACTCCTCAGACAGGGCCGGAATATCCCCGCTCCCTTGGTCTGTTTTCTCCCTGTTTCATACGGGAGAATCCCCTCTGCTATCTTGTTCAGTTGCTGTGCGTGCAGGAGTTCCAGTGCGTACTTTAATGCTTCGGCACGCTGCTCTCAACCATCTGCGTGCTGACACTCACTGCAGGTTATCTTCTCCTGGCCATGTCCTTGTCGAGGATGTGGCAACCTGTCGACTTCTGTCAGTCCCATCTCCTGCACGATGCTCTCTGCAATCGTCAGAGAGGCTTCCCACTATGGGCCCTTGCCATAGAGCATTGGACTTTGTCTCTGAGGGTCTTCCATATAATAGAAAAGGCTTATATAGTCATTCCATGGCTATCTAGATAATTATATCCTCTTGTCTTCCGTTGTGATGCAGAAGACAAGTTTTGTTCTGCGTGAATTTCCAAGGAGCTCCCAATCTGGCAGGAATCCCCTTTTCTCCTTACAGCTTGGCATTATGTTTCTGCTCCACTTGGACAACGCATACTCTTTTACTGTACATGATACCCCTGAGTCCCTCGGCTGGGTCATCCTGGTATCTTGGTATATGCGTTTTCTGTCCTTGGGACGCATCGGCAGCCTAAAGTGCTCCTGACGTGCTCTCCCCAGACTGATATTGTCCTCTGTTCTTCACGCAACTATACTGCTAATTCCACTGATCTGCATCCCTGTACCACAGAAATAGCTTCTCTATACTTCTCGGGTGATTTTCGCCCCCCACTATTAGATGCAGTTTTTCGCATCACATGTCCCATGTGGATGTTTCTTCTGTGGCCCAGTTGCAGGCAGTATTGTTTTCATGTATGTATGTGTCCTATGCATACATGTTTTTTGTACACTGGGTGGGCATAAACCATGCCATCTATATCTATATATAGCTATATATGTCACACTTGTCTAGACATATCTATTCACATCTGTATTGCTATGTATATAGTGTGTGTGTGTATATATATATATATATATATATATATATATATATATATATATATATATATATATATAATATATATATATATATATATATATATATATATATATATATACACATATATATATATATATATATATATACATACATATATACATACATATATCTATAGGTATGCGCTTTTTGGGAGATGGTCATAGCACCCTGTGTATTACCCACTATCTCCCTAACTGTCGGTACTAATGTGTTTTACTTTCTAAGGGGTCCAGACAGTCCGCTTGCCTATTATCATACGGCTCAGTGACTGGGTCCGGTTATGCTCACCATTATTGCTGTGGCGTCAACAGCTTCTATTTTTGTTATACACCTCCTTATCTATGAGGTATCAAACTTCATTGTCTTCCTATTTCTTATTGGCTAGGAAAGACAGTGTACATCTTCGGTGTTCCGGAGTACCCTCCTGTTTTCCCTGGGAAAAGGGGTTTTTTCCATACTCTCTCTTCCCTTCCGGACTGGGCTAGTTCCAGATCGGTCAGTCTTCTTCTTTTAATCCTCAATGTTAATAACTCTGTGCCTAAAAGAGTTCTCAGCTTTTCACATAAAGCTTTCCATTGAAGACCTGCCGTTCTTCTCCTGCTCCAGTTGACACCTGGGTCACCTGCCCATTCCAGATTTGGAACTTCATCCTCACTGCTGTGAAGTTTCCTTGAAGATTCTGCTACTGCGTCTACAGTACCTTCCATCACAGTTCTACTTCCTGCTATCCAGTAGGTAAGCTCTATATGGTACTAGTTCATTAAATGCTTTAATGATACCTGACATGCATTCTAAAGACTCATCTCCCCTGTGGTCTTTAGTTTTTTGTTGTTCCTATGCAACTCTTCTCTCCTCAACTCCTACCCCCCATCCCTCAGGGGATGCCGGGGATCCAGGTTGGGAAATGCCGCCCTGTCCAGGGATACGCATTTTATGGGATCTCCCGTGGCACCCTCAGCTAGGGAGTCCCCACATGTGAAGACTCATTCCTGCTTGTTCCAGGAGATAGCACAGTTACTTACCTGTAACAGGTGATCTCAGGGAACAGCAGGAATTAGTCTTCACAACCCTCCCACCTCCCCTAGGAGTTGTATCTATCTATTTCCTTTCCTCTTCCTCTCCTTCTGTCTCAGCTATGAAACTCAACTGGGGAGAGGCAGTGGGAAAGGCGGGAAGTCACCGCGCAGGCGCGAGGGATGCTCTCAAAAGCTTTCTGATTGGATGCTGGGGAGCATTCCCGTGCGGGCTCCGTCGGCGCCGACGTACCCACATGTGAAGACTAATTCCTGCTGTTCCCTGAGATCACCTGTTACAGGTAAGTAACTGTGCTTTATGGGTAGGATTTGGGGTTTTAGATGGGACACATTTAGTTTCAAATTAAGTGATTTGGCAGTCAGTGCTCATATCTATATTTGAACCAGACAAGGTAGTTAACATAACAAAGTAATTGTATTTATTATGCAGAGGAGACTTTTCACTCCTGCTCCTGTGAGTTAGCTTGTAAGCTAAGATTGATTCATACATTTTGTTTTCTTCTGCTCTTGTCATAGATATAGGAATATCAAATGGTGTTTTCCTCAAAGGACTGGAACCGCCTTCTCTCACCAGTTTTCATCAGTCTCCAAAGCAGCTAGAGGAGTTGTGAACCCAGAGATTGCAGGGCTCACTAGAGGAACGGTTAAGAAGAATTTTTCTTTTTTTTTTAAATTTTGGGGGGGGTTAAAAGGCCAGGCCTTTCCTATTCGTCTCTCCGGGCCAGTCCAGGACAGGAGGGTAGTCAACCTCCTCCAGCAGCTGAGGACTGAAAAACTGAAACTTTAACTGACAGCCTAACCAGCTCCCCCTGGTGTCAGAATCCAGTCTTTCAGTCCTCAGCAGCTGAACTGGGCGTGTGGAAGACCAGCTCCCCAGAGAGAATAGGATCTTGAGTAGTTTAAATTCTGAAATTGGGGGGGAAAAAAAAGGATAGGAGATAGCAATAGGATAGAGCAGATCTTAGTGTGAGCAAATGTTCAGTGCCGTGTTTGTCCTAGCAGGGCAAATTGCACAGAGAGTATTTATTTTCTCTTTTTGTTTTTTTAAAGTGCTCGGGGCAACAAATATCAGCACCGGGGTGCTTCAGCCGACAGATCGGTTCGGCGGTCAGAGGCAGAGCCTGTCTCTACTTAAAGACCGGTAGCTTGGGCATGTGAACAGTCCTGGGAGCCCCAGTGACTGCCTTCCAGCCTCCATGTTTTGCCGGTAGCTCCCGCTAGCAGCAGCGAAGCGGAGTACCGCAGGCTCCACGTTCTTCTCTATCAGGTACTTTAAATTTTTTGTGGGGGCACATTCATTTAGTTTACCGGCAGGGAGGTCTCCGCCCTGTCAGTTTGTTGTCCGTGACCGTTGTACTGCTCCGTTCGCGGTTTGGGTTCCTGACAGGAGAGGCACTTGATCTGAAGCGGTTCGGGGCAAGTTTTTAGCGGTAATAAAAATATCAGGTGTGATTGTTAGGAGTACACAATGGAGAAGCAGGTAATTTCTGAAGAAGGGGAATGCTTCCGGCCTCATGGTCCGTCTGAAAAGGCAGGAACGGCGGCCATTTTAGAAGGGCCGTCCGTTTCTCCCGCTCTTCAGACAAAGTCGGGGAAGCGAAAATCTAAGTCTCACAGAGAGCCTTCGGCAGAGGGGCAAGCTCAGCAAATGTTTTCAGCTTCTCTGGGGGTCTTGGACTCCTTATTGTCCCCGGAGTTTATTTTAGTGCTTCATAGTTCTTATTTGCTTAAGAGATCTCAGTCTGCCCTCAGTTCTTCACCTGACAGTCTGGTAGTCTCCCAGGGGGAGTTTCTGCTATGGAGGATCCTGGAGAGGGGGTCTCCTCTTTATCAAAGTCTTTAGACACGCCCTTGGAGCAGGCAGCTGCTCTGGGGGCGCTTTCACAGGTTCCTGAGGAAGGAGAACTGTTATCAGAGCCGGGCTTGGATTTCTGGTCAGCTGACTTAGAAGGAGGAGAGTTGGGTCCCGGGGATGATCCAAATATTTTTAGAGTTTTTAGAAAGGAAGAGCTTGGGGCTTTGATTTCTCAGTCTCTGGCTGCGTTAAATATAGTTCCTCTTGCGGTGCAGCAGGAGCCTTTGGAAGATCCCTTGTTACAAGGTTTTAAATCCGAACAGAGATGTTTCCTTCTGCATAGAGTGATTAAGCAGATGATAGAGTCGGAATGGGAATGTCCCGAAGCTTCCTTGCGTGGGGCTCGTGCTATGGCACGGCTCTATCCTGTACCCCAGGAAGAAAGAGACTTGTTGCGTATGCCTAAGGTGGATGCGCTAGTTTCAGCGGTCACCAAGAAGACCACGATTCTGGTGGATGGGGGTACGGCTCTTAAGGATCTTCAAGATCGCAGGTTAGAGGCGCTTTTGAAGCAGGCGTTTGATTCTAGCGCTCTGGCGCTCCAGGTGTCTGTTTGTGGAGCGTATGTGTCTAGGGCTTCTATCCGGTGGCTTCAGCTGGAGCCAGGGCAGGAAAGCGAGGGATCCCTGTCGGGGGACGGAGCGAAGCTAGAATAAGCGGTGGCTTATTTAGCGGAGGCCTTTTATGATTTGGTTCGCATTTTGGCAAAGTCAATGGCTTCAGTTATTGCTGCCCGGTGGTTTCTTTGGTTACGGAATTGGGCAGCGGATTGTGATAAGGAAGCTTATCATAGTTCAGGAAGGAGCTATAGTAAAGGTGAAGTGACTCTGAACAAGCACCCTGTCCTGGTAGAAATAATAAAACAGAATGTTTCCATAAAAGACTACCAGTCCCAGAATGCACCAGGTTTCCAACAGCCATTAGAAGAGCTGAAGTGGGGAAGCGTGTGTTCAATCAGGAGGGCTATGAGGTAATCCCTAAGCACTCATCTCCAAGGGCAGGGCTTGATTCAGCACAGCTGCGCTGTGCTAGGGTGGAGCATTCATCTAAGCAGGATAAAAGAAAAGCTTATTCTACAGAGAATCATCTTGAGCAGAGGCATCTTGATCAGAAGCACCTTGATCATCCTGACCATCATCATCAGCAGAAGCCAGAGCTGACGGACGGAGAGAGAAAGAAACACTTTGGAAGAAAGAAGAGAAAAGCATTTGGGAGGTCTAAAGGAGTCCATAGCAGTACGTATACTGGGAGGCATTTCAGAGGCAAGCATATGCCATTGGACTGGGGAAAGCCAGAGGAGTGGGGTTGCAGAGCCAGGAATCCCCGGACGGCACCTGTGAGGGAGACGGCTGCACTTGGAAGGGACCCTAAGACCAGTGCAAGAAGGTATGTGAAGAGAGATCCAGTGTCCAGGGATCTTGATTGGAAGGCTGGACATAAGAACTGGACTACATACTGGCCAGGATATTTAGAGAGGAACTCTAACAGCAATGGAAGCTCAGGTATGAACACTGATCTATGCCCTAGCTCTTCACTGGGAAGACAGCAGGGAAACAAGTATTGTCCTGAGAGTGTTCCATTGAGAAATTCCTCTGTGCCAATCCATGATATTGAACCCATGATAGTTGAAGAAGGGGAAGATGTTATAAATGGGGACTTTGAATACATGGATTGCTCTCTGTCTAAACTTCTGTGGTAATATGCTGTTACAAAATACAACAACCATCACAAAGAAATATAAACCTGTTCTTTAATCTACTCAGAAAAGCTTCTGAGTAGGATTTGAGCCACGTAATAGAAAGTAAACCAGCCAAGAGGTTTTCAGCTGGTAATTGTTAGCAATTGAGCCTTGCCTAATTGCCTGTGAGCTCTGAAGGGACACTTCTGAGTGTGTGTGAAGATACAGGAAGATATCCCTGAAAAAGAACAGTTTTTTTTCCTACTTTGTGGGTTTTGTTTGTTCTTTGAAGCACTGCTAAGGAGAATTAGCAGGAGCTTACAGAAAAGACCTTTCTGTTCCCATCAAGGTCTTTATGCTTTGATTTGATTGCTTAACAAGTTCAGCTGTGGTTTTTCCTTATTTGTTTTTCTAAGTATAATACTGAAAGCAAGTATTCCTTTTTATGTGCTACCAAGTATATCTGTGTTGGGAGAAATAACCCCATAAATAAAATATCTTCTTTGCTTTACATTCGAGCAAGCACAACTAATTTATTGTGAACGGCTGAGTCTGGTATGAATGGACTACATTTCCCACAATCCTTTGCAAGTCATATTAATATTTGCCTTTGCCAAGACTGTGGACATTCTCACCCAGCGCCCCGTTTACAGGATGCATCATCTAAAGCATGACTCAGCAAGCTTCCGTACAAGGGTAAACTGCTCTTTGGGGAAGCTCTAGAGAAAATTGTCAAGGATTTGGGAGATTCCAAAGGGGGTCGTCTGCCCGAAGACCGGCCAAGAGCGACAAAGATGGGCTCCTTGCAGAGGGGTCAGGGGTGTGATATTTTTGTAGGTTTCGTGGACCTCGTTTTTCGCCTTATCAACAAGGCCGGTTTGTGGCTAGAGGTCAGTCCTTTCGCGGAGCCAGAGGTTTCAATAGGGACTATTTTAACGCCCAACAGTCAGCAACTAAGAAGCCGCAATGAAGGGACGCTGGCCCAGGGGGAGATTCCAGTAGGGGGGCGGTTGCAGCAGTTTTTCTCCGCTTGGGCCAACATAACTACCGACCAGTGGGTTCTTCAGATCATCAAAGAGGGCTATGCGCTCGAGTTCGACCTTCCTTTAGCAACAGCCTTTGTTTCTTTGCCGTGCGGCCCTCTGGCAAAGAGATCGGCAGTGCACGAAACTGTGAAGCGATTGTTACGCCTCCTAGCGATAGTCCCAGTACCAGCAGACCAGTGCGGCTTAGGTCGATACTAGATTTATTTTGTGGTTCCCAAAAAGCAAGGTTATTTTCGGCCGATTTTGGATTTGAAGCATGTAAATCGTTGCTTGCGCGTGTCTCATTTCCAAATGGAGACGTTGAGGTCTGTCATCAACTCCGTCAGACCGGGAGAGGTTCTTTCCTCAATAGATCTGACGGAGGCTTATCTGCATATTCCTATCAGAACAGAGCATCAAAGGTTTCTACGTTTTGCAGTGCCCATGGGTCTTTTTCAGTTCCGGGCTTTGCCGTTCGGACTGGCGACAGCGCCGCGCACCTTTACCAAGGTGATGGTTGTAGCCGCGGCGGCTCTTCGAAAAGAGGGAATACAGGTACATCCTTACCTGGACGACTGGTTAATTTGGGCGCCGTCGCTAGAGGAGTCTATCAGGGCGACAGCGCGTGTGGTGCCGTTTCTCGAGCATCTCGTTTGGGTTATCAACCAGGCCAAGAGTCATTTGCATCCGGGGAGGCAGTTGACGTATCTCGGAGCCGCCTTCGACACGCAGTTAGGAGCCGTCTTTCTACCCCCGGACACAGTTCAAAAGATTTTGTCACAAGTGGCTGCCTTTTTGAGGCTCAAGGCGCTGACGACTTGGAGGTACTTACAGTTGTTGGGATCGATGGCGGCGGCCTTAGATCTGGTTCCGTGGGCCAGGGCTCACATGCGACTGCTACAGCAGACTCTACTCTCGCAATGGTTTCCGCAGGATCATCCTCTCTCTCGCCGGTTTGTCTGTCTGGAACAGGTCTGCAATGGTGGTTGATTCCGTCGCATCTGCAGGCAGGGGTTCCGCTGGAGCTTCCCGACTGGGTGGTGTTCACCACAGATGCCAGTCTTTCCGGCTGTGGGGCCCATTGTTTGGCGCAGATAGTGCAGGGGGTCTGGACGGCAGAAGAGAGGGTTTGGTCCATAAATCTTCTGGAACTCAAAGCAGTTCGGTTGGCACTGCTGGAGTTTGCAAAGCTTCTCGAAGGGAGAGCGGTTCGAGTATTCTCTGACAGTTTGGTAACCGTAGCGTACATCAACCGTCAGGGAGGTGCGGGCAGTGCCCTGCTGTTAGAAGAAAGTCAGCGGTTGTTCCATTGGACAGAACACCATCTAGTGGCAATTTCAGCAGCTCATGTGGCAGGCAAAGACAATGTTCAGACGGACTATCTCAGTCGGCATGTGCTGGATCCCGGGGAATGAAAGCTGAATGCAGCGGTTTTTCACGAGATCGCGGTGCGTTGGGGTCGTCCGGTCATGGATCTCATGGCGACCCTGCCCAATGCCAAAGCGACGCGGTTTTACAGCAGGCGCAGGGAGCATATGTCAGAAGGTCTAGACGGGCTGGTGCAACCCAGGCATCGGGAGAGCTTCTTTATGTGTTCCCTCTGTGGCCGTTTGGGACGAGTCATTCAGAGGATATCGAAGCACGAGGGGCTAGTGATCCTCATTGCGTCAGATTGGCCGAGACGACCGTGGTATGCGGATCTGATGCGACTGCTGGTGGCTCCACCGTGGCGGCTGCCCTCACGCGACAATTTGCTGAACCAAGGCCCTGTTCTTTTTTTTTTTTTTTAAATTCTTTATTTTCGTTTTATTACAACAAAGGAAAAGGAAGACATACAGCTAAAAGACAGATACATAAAATGTAATACATACACCAAAGTAAACCCCTGCCACCCCCCTCCCCCCTGCTTCTTCTCTAGAAAACTAATCATACCCGAAGCGGGCGTGTACTTACATTATTGTGTTACAAAACCTAACGGTGATCTGAAACATGATGAGTGCACATTATACAGGCATGTTGGAACAATGAGCAGATTGTACATAATCATTAAGCATCTGCCATGTAGACAAGCGAGAGTGAGTTTGGGCATGGGGAATAGCTCTCCGAGGTATCTGCTCATATTTACTATATAAGCAGACGAGGTTCCACCATTCATTGACAGTAAGTCGAGAGCTATCCTTCCAATTCCTCGTGATTAAGCATATGGCTAGCCCAGCATGAAATCAAGGAGAAAGCGACCCTTCTTAGGAAGAGAGGGGACCTCCGCCACAGAGCGGAGTCCCACGATCTTCCAAGAGAGAGGTTCGTGAAGGTGTAAAATAAATTGAATACAACCCCAGACCCGCCCCCAATAAACCTCTAGTTGAGGACATTCATAAATAACATGAGCGAAGGTTCCCACCGCCGTATGGCAAGACCAACATTGGTCCCTAGCATTTGTGTTCCATTTGGCTATTTTTCTGGGGTATGACAGCATCTGTGTGCAAAAAAAGAAGAGAGGTTGGGTACCAGAGGCAGACCGGGAAACCCGCACGACTTTGCTCCAGAAAACGCTCCATTGCACAGGAGTTAAAGTGGTTTGCAGTTCGCGCTCCCAGGCTTGTTGGGCTCTAAAAGTGGCCGTGTCTGTACCCTGACATAATATTTTATAAAAGATAGAGGCTACCCCATGTGTACTACTAATAGAGTGAACTATCTCTAATAGCCCGTCCTCAGTAGGGGCAGAGGGCGGCATGATTCGAACACTTTTGAGGCAGTGTTGAAGCTGCATCAATTGAAAGTAGTGTTTCGCTGGTAACGCAAATTCCTTTTGTAAATCAGAAAAGGTTAAACAGTTTTGATATTAGAAAGAAGTCTATGCGGGACTGGGATTTATGAGGGGAAGAGAAGAAGGTGAAGTCCAAGCTCATTGGGGTGTAGTAACCTCCATAGATCAACTAAAGCAAGATCTTTGATCAGGGAGGTAAGCGTGGTATGACTCCTGGGGGGACCACTTGTCCTAGGCGGCTGTTTGTCAATCAGGGGATCAAGGACTAGATTGAAATCCCCCCCCAATTATCAATGAAGTATTAGCAGAGGCCTGCGCAACCTGAGCAATGGTAGCAAAAGGGCAGGGTCATCCACATTAGGAGCGTAAAGGCATATACATGTAACTTCAAGGCTACCTATCTTGAGGTGAACTCTGGACCATCTACCTTCTGTATCTGAGCTAGTCGCAATAATAGTAGCATGCAAAGATTTCCTAACCAGTATGGCAACCCCACCTTTCTTAGAAACGGCTGGGGAATAGGCGGCCACCAGGTAAGGTTTAATATTGAGTCCAAAAGTTTCCTTCGAATTTAAATGCGTTTCTTGGAGAAAAATCAGATCCGCAGCTTCCTGACTTAGGTAGCTTAGGATTTTCTTCCGTTTTATCGGATTATTGATTCCTTTTACGTTCAATGAGAAAATCTTACATGGTGCCATCAATCGGTAATAGGCATTTTAGGTAAGGGGGCTTGAAAACATACAACATAATCAGAATCTGTGCAGCAATGACATAATCACCGAGTATTCTGGCTAATACACCCCATATTGAAAAGTATGTACCAAAGTATCTTAGAGAAGAAGCAAAACCCCCAAAGAATATGGCGACCGTATGTCTGCGGGAGGAGGCCCTAGAGAGGAAATAGAAAGACATGAAAAAAAAGAAAAGAAACACCAGAGTCCATAATTAACACTGTCTCTGATACTCATCGAGGCTACTGTGGGTAGAGGGAGTCGGGTCACAGATATCATCAAAAGTAAGGCAACAAACTGCCCTCGCCAGACTCTTTGCTGGGCTGCGGCAGATCCAATATGGCAGGTACAGCGGATATGAGAATACTTGCAGGAATATTCTGGAAGTCAGCGCATCAAGTCGGCTTCTTTGGAATCCAAAAACTCCGCTAGTAGATCAGGGTCCTCAAATGTTCTTGTCTGATTGTGAAGCGTGACTCGGAGCTTGGCCGGGTACATCAGGCCATAGCGTGCTTGTAGTTGTTGAAGCCTCGGCCGGAATTCCAGAAAGCGCTTTCGGCGGTCGACCGTGGGTTTAGCCAAGTCGGGGTAGAAGGAGATCTTGTGGCTCTCAAACTCCATATGGCCCTTTGCCCGAGAGGCACTTAGAATGTGCTCCACGTGTTGATATCTCAAAAGTCGAAAAATGATAGGCCGCGGGGTCTTCCTGTTGAGCGTTATGCTTGTGGGTACACGATGAGCGCGATCGATCTCCAAATCTTTGGTAAAGGTGATTTGGAGCAGGGAAGGGAGGATTTTGCATAAAAACTCTTTCATGTCTCCCGATTCCGCTCCCTCCGGTATGCCCACGAGTCGTATGTTGTTGCGGCGCGCTCTATTATTGCCATCTTCCACTTCTTTCTGCAAGGCCCGCACCTGACGTTCAACTTTGTCGAGTTTGGACAACCGGGCCGCATGGGAGTCCAATATGCTCTCCATTTTGTCCTGACGCGAAGAAAGCCCTTCTAGCTTGCTTTGCAGCACACCAAAATCTTCCCGCAGCGCTCGGAGTGCTTCACCGTTTGACTGCACGAGGTTTTTGACCCCTCTAATCTCTGCGAGGATTTTCTGCTGCATTTCGGGGCCCTCGCACAGGGCCAGCCCCTTCTGCGGGGACGGAGGTTCAGTTTTGGAACGTTTGCCGTGAGAAGCCGCAGGAGATCCAAATTCTAGGCGCGTGGGTTTGGTCCCCGTCATCTCACCAATGTGCCCCGGCAAGATCAGAGTAGAAGTTCCAAGTATGTACGGTGTTAATTCAGGATTCTGAGTAGGCCTCTCGGGAGCCTCAGCGTTATGCGACCATCCCGCTGGACATCCGGCTCCGCCCCCCCTCCAACGCCCTGTTCTAATGCCGCAACTGGATCGATTCTTGCTTACAGCTTGGCTCTTGAGAGGGAGCGTTTGTGCCGCAAGGGTTATTCGGGGTCGGTAATTGCCACAATGTTGAAGTCTAGAAGATGATCTACTTTGTTAGCCTACATTAGAGTATGGCGCATCTTTGAAGCGTGGTGTGTAGACCGCAAAGTTAGGCCGGGGAGATCGTCTCTACCAGACATCCTGGTGTTCCTTCAAGGCTGGTTAGAAAAAGGGCTAGCTCTTAGCACTCTGAAGGTACAGTTGGCGGCGCCTGCCTGTTATAGAGGTCCAGTTCAAGGAAGTTCGCTTTCCGCTCATCCAGATATTCTGCGTTTTCTTCGGGCGGCCAAGAACATTTGGCCTCCGGTTTGAGAGGTGATTCCTCCTTGGGATTTGAATTTGGTGTTGGAAGCTTTGACAAAGCCTCCTTTTGAACCGCAATCTTCTGGGAATATCTGGGAGCTTTCCTGGAAGACGGCCTTCTTAGTAGCGTTGTGCTCGGTGAGGTGGATTTCTGATCTGCAGGCACTTTCCTGTAGAGAACCGTACATTCAATTTTCAGCAGAAAAGGTTCTTTTGCGGCCAGTGCCATCTTTTCTGCCTAAAGTGGTGTCCAGCTTTCACGTGAATCAGCCCGTGTCGCTTCCCTGTTTTGTAGCACTGGCTGAAGGTAAATTAGACCGGTCTTTTTGAAAATTGGATGTTGGTCGGGTGCTGCGGAGATACTTGAAGGAAACAGAGTCGTTTCGTAGGTCAGACAGATTGTTCGTTCTCTTTGGTGGTCCGTCAAAGGGTAAGGCGGCCACTAAGGCTTCCATAGCTCGCTGGGTGAAGCACGCAATACATGTAGCTTATGAAACACAGGGCAAGGTGGCTCCAGTGGGGCTTCGGGCTCATTCGACGAGGGGTCAGGCTACGTCGGGGGCGGAATCTGCCTTGGTTCCGCCGGTGGATATCTGTCGTGCGGCGGCCTGGTCTTCGCTTCATACATTTGCATGTCACTATCGGTTAGATGTGCAGGCAAGAGAGGATGCTAGAGTGGGGGCCTCGGCCATTATTGCGGGGCTCAGAGGTCCCTCCTGGGTTTAGGTACTGCTTTGGTACTACCCTCATGTCCTGGACTGGCCCGGAGAGACGAATAGGAAGAAGAAATTAGGCCTTACCTGCTAATTGTCTTTCCTTGAGTTCTCTCCGGGCCAGTCCAGGACCCACCCCATCTATATTTCTAGACTGTGAGCAATGACGACGTTCTTTTTTGGCAGTGGGGTCAGTAGCTTTCCTTAGCGAACAGCGTTTAGAGTTCTGGAGGATTTTTTTGTGTGCCAAAAAAAAAAAACGAAGAAAAATCAGTAAGGATTCAATAACATAATACAGAGAGCGGAAGGAGAAAGCTTCTCAAGTGCTCTTTCCCATTATTACTAGTCAGAGTAGATTTGTTGTTTTTGGGGTTACAGTTTAGAGTTCTTGTTCTACTGCTTTGTTACCATAAGACTGGATTCTGACACCAGGGGGAGCTGGTTAGGCTGTCGGTTAAAGTTTCAGTTTTTCAGTCCTCAGCTGCTGGAGGAGGTTGAATACCCTCGTGTCCTGGACTGGCTCGGAGAGAACTCAAGGAAAGACAATTAGCAGGTAAGGCCTAATTTCTCCTTAGTTGCCCTGAGGTCCTCTGTTCTTCCTGTGGTAGTTTCTCCTTCCCCCCCCCCCCCCCCCCCGAGACGGTCAGCCGGTTGGGTGTGCACTGAGAGAGAGGACCGGCAGCTGGTTACCGCTCCAGTCAAGAGAGGAGCAGGAACTGCAGCTGTGTTAGGCTCAGCGGGTGCAGATGACTTGCCTGCCAGCGCTCTGAGCCGTTGGTTGCAACTTCAGTGGTTTGCCAACACTGTTTTCAGCACCGGCGATCGAATTTCCTTCCCAGCGGCTTGTGTGGAGCAGGAGAGCACGGGGAAGAGGTCCACAGGCATTTCGCAACGGCGGTGAGGTAAGCCGACGTCTTTTAAGCGGGAATGGCAGCTTTTTGAAGGCCCAGCCTAGACCGCGTGTGCAAAGCACGGCAAAAACGCCGTTAGCAGGCCCGGGGCCTCTGTGGCTGTTTTTTCGTTGGGGGAGCCTCGTTTTCACCAAATCTCTTTGGGTTTGACTGGGGCAGCGAGTCTGTGGGCCACTAAGCTAAAAGAAAAAAAAAAAAAAAGGGGCACATTTGGCTTTAAATTTTGAGGTTCCCTCTGCAACATTTTGGGGCGTGCGTCATGCCTTCCAGGCAGCTATGTTTGTTGTGTGGGGCCAAGAGGAGTTCGGTCTCGCAGGACAGAGGTATGCCAGGGCTGTAGTCAAGAGACTAAAGAGCTGTTGTCAGAGACAGAAATAGGGGGCCCAGAGGTCTGGGGGGAGAGTCCCGAGCCCATCACAGCATCCCCGTCAGGTTCAAAACCAGGGCCCAGTACAGCTTCTGCCCCAGAACCCCTTCCTCCGCAGTTGCCTGTGTCAGGGAGTTTGGCGGCGATTTTTTTTCACCCGATTTCATGGCTCTTCTACAAAAGGCGTTGGGCGGTGCCCAGGGGACGCAGGCAACCGGGTCCTCAGGGACTGAGCCCAGGCGGAAGAGACCATGTTCGCCGGTACAGGCGCCGGAGGCTGCCATCAGTGCAAAACGATCTAGGGTGGAGGATCCACTGGAGCAGTCGGTCATTTCGGAGGATATCCATTCCGAGCAGGCGGACTTGGTAGGTCTGGAAGATGAGGATCTAGAGGAAGGCGAGATTAAGGAGCAGGAGGATCAGGCACGAGTGGTGCGGGTGTTCCGCAGGGAGGAGCTACCGGCACTCATTGTGGAGTCCCTTAAGGTTCTCAATATTCCGGCTGACAGCGCTGCAGAGGATTCTACCCTGGAGGACACTCTTCTGCAGGCTGTTCGGAAGACGCAGAGGGCATTCCCGGTGCACAGGGTTTTTAAGGATATGATTCAGGAAGAATGGGATATGCTTGAGGCCGCCCTTAAGGGATCTAGGATTATGGCGAGGCTTTACCCTCTGCTGGATCAAGACCGGGAGTTGTTTAAAGCGCCTAGAATAGTTGCAGCCGTGTCAGCAGTTGCCAAGAAAACTACAATCCCGGTAGAGGGTTCAGCGGCCCTCAAGGATGCCCAGGACCAGAGGTTGGAGACGGTCCTGAAGCAGGTATTTGAGGCAAATGCGCTATCCTTGCAGGCGTCTATTTGTGGGGCCTGGGTGGCGCGAGCCTGCTTACGGTGGGCGCAGCGGCTTCAAGGGGACCCCTCAGGGGAGGAGTCCGAGGAGGCGTCCAGGTTGGAGTCCAGGGTGGCGTATCTAGCCGATCTTCAGTATGACCTTATCCGGGGACTAGCGAAGAGCATGGCGTCGGTAGTCGCTGGGAGGCGATGTCTTTGGCTGCGAAACTGGGCAGTGGATGGTTCTTCCAAAGCAAGATTGAGTAAACTCCCCTTCCGCGGCAAGCTACTGTTTGGAGAGGATTTGGATAAGTTGGTGAAAGATTTAGGGGATTCGAAGGGCGGTAGGTTGCCGGAAGATAAGGCGAAGCAGGGGCGCCACAGTGCCGGCTCTAGGGGTCAGCAGTGGGATTTTCGCCGTTTTCGTTCTCCAAGATTTGGACAGGGCCAGCGGGGACATTTTCCTGGGCGGTCCAAGGGATTTCGGGGGTTTCGAGGGGCGAACAGAGGTTTTACAGCCGCTTCCTCGTCCTCCACCTTCAGAAAATCACAATGATGCCAGGTGGGTCCGGGGGGATCTGGTTCCCGTAGGGGGTCGACTGCGGGAATTTTATCTGACCTGGACCCGACTCACGTCAGATCAGTGGGTGTTAGAAGTGGTACGAGAGGGTTATGCGTTGGAGTTGCAACGTCCAGTGACCGACTCGTTCGTTCTATCACCATGCAAGGCCAGCGCAAAGCGCAAGGCGGTGCAGGAAACAGTACAAAGGCTACTAGATCTCAAAGCCATTGTCCCGGTTCCTACAGACCAGTTAGGTTGCGGTCGATACTCCATTTATTTCGTAGTCCCAAAGAAGGAAGGGACGTGGTGACCCATTCTGGACCTGAAAAAGGTGAATCGCTGCCTCTAGGTCTCTCATTTTCGGATGGAGACCCTCCGGTCCGTTATTGTAGCAGTAAGGAAAGGAGAGTTTTTGACGTCCCTAGACCTGTCGGAGGCGTATCTGCATACTCCGATACGCCGCGAGCATCAAAAATTCCTTCGATTTGCGGTTCCCATGGGCCATTTTCAATTTCAGGCCCTTTTGGTTTGGCAACCGCACCACGGACGTTCACGAAGGTGATGGTAGTGATGACGGCGGCCTTGCGAAAGGAAGGAGTGTTGGTTCATCCGTATCTGGACGATTGGTTGATCAGGGCAAAGTCCCGGGAGGAGAGTGTGTCAGCGATGGCCAAGGTGATCTAGCTTCTGCAGAGCCTCGGTTGGGTGGTAAACGTGGCGAAGAGCCACTTGGAGCCATCGCAAGTCCTGGAGTACCTGGGAGCACGCTTCAACACCAGCGTAGGTCGCGTGTTTCTGCCTCGGCAGCGGGTGCTGGGCCTCAGGCGGCTGGTGAGGCAGTGTCCCACGGCCTGGGATTACCTGAGGGTGTTGGGGACAATGGCGGCGACCCTGGAGTTGGTACCGTGGGCGCGCGCCCAATGAGACCGTTGCAGAGAGCATTGTTAAGAAGGTGGTCACACCAGAGAGATCCACTGTCCCAGAGGTTGGCTTGTCCACCGCAGACTTGCCAGGCTCTGCAGTGGTGGTTAAGTCCAGGGGGCTTAGAGAGAGGAATGTCATTGGAAGCTCCACCATGGATATCCCTGACGACAGATGCCAGTCTGCAAGGCTGGGGGGCCCACTGTCAAGGTCAGCTGGATCAGGGTCAGTGGTCCACGGTGGAAAGGACGTGGTCCATCAACAGGTTAGAGTTGAGAGCGGTAGCGCAGGCCTTACAGGAGTTAAGTCCTTATCTCCGGGGGAAAGCCATTTGGGTGTTCTCAGACAACGTGACGGCGGTGGCTTACGTAAATTGGTAGGGAGGTACCAGCAGCGTGGCGCTGGAGACCGAAGCAGAGAGTTTGTTCGAGTGGGCCGAGGAGAATCTGATGGCCTTGTCGGCGGCCCATGTCGCAGGAGTGGACAATGTAGAGGCCGATTTCTTGAGTCGCGTGCGGGTAGACCCAGGGGAGTGGGTTCTGCATCCGGAGGTATCCGTGATATTGGTGCAGCGATGGGGAACACCGGTGATGGATCTGATGGTGACTTTCGAGTCCGCGCAAGTCAACCGGTTCTTCAGCAGAAGAAAGGAAAGGATGGCAGAAGGCCTGGATGCCCTGATTCAGGTTTGGCCGGAGGGACAGCTTCTTTGTGTTTCCTCCGTGGGTGTTGATCAGTCGGGTCTTGCAGCGCATAGAGCTTCACAGGGGCCGAGTGATTCTAATCGCGCCAGATTGGCCGAGGAGACCGTGGTACGCCGACCTGGTCAGGCTCCTGGTGGGGGAGCCCTGGAGGCTTCCGGTTCACAAAGACCTTCTAACACAGGGGCCCCTGTGCATGCCGCAAGTGGATCGATTCTCGCTTACGGCCTGGCTACTGAATGGGCTAGGTTGAGGGCGAAGGGCTATTCGGCGGCAGTGGTTACTACCTTGCTGAAATCGAGATGTTGGTCTACTTCGTTGGCATATGTTAGAGTGTGGCGTATTTTTGAAGCCTGGTGTTCGGAACGGGACTTCGTCCCCTTAAGGGCATCAGTTCTGCAAGTGCTAGCGTTCTTACAGGACAGGTTTCAGAAAGGCTTAGCGGCGGCTTCATTGAAGGTGCAGTTGGCAGTGCTATCCTGTTATAGGGGTAAAGTACGGGGCAGTCCGCTGGGTAGTCACCCGGATGTGAAACGGTTCCTGAAGGCGGTAGCGCTCTTGAGACCGCTGCATAAGAGGGTGGTCCCGGCGTGGGACCTGCTGTTGGTCTTAGAGGCGTTGGGTAAAGTGCCGTTTGAGCCGTTAGCGGAAGCATCTTTGAAGGATCTTACCCTTAAGGTGATGTTTTTGGTAGCCATTGCCTCGGCGAGAAGAGTTTCTGAGCTTCAGGTATTCTCTTGTCGAAAGCCGTTTTTGTCCTCCTCCGATTCTAAGGTGGTGTTGCGACCGGTGCCGTCATTCTTACCTAAGGTGGTCTCGGTTTTTCATATGAACCAGGTAGTGGCTTTGACGGTTTTTGTTACCAAAAAGAAGGGCCGGGTAGCGGATCAGCTTCATCGCTTGGATGTGAGTCAGGCCTTAAAGCAGTATGTGGTTCGCACGGCTAGTTTCCGTAAGTCTGACCGGTTGTTTGTGCTGTTTGCTGGTCCGTGGCGAGGAGAGGTGGCTTCTAAAGGCTCGATTACTCGATGGTTGAAAGAAGCGATTGCATCGGCATATCTGCTGCAAGGCTGCAGGATACCGGATGGGCTGCGGGCTCATTCCACCAGGGCGCAAGTGGCGTCGTGGGCGGAGTGGAGCTTAGTTCCACCGGTGGAAATCTGTAAGGCGGTGACATGGTCTTCGTTGCATTCCTTTTGTGAAGCATTACCGTCTTGATGTTCAGGCGGGGAGGGACACCTGTTTTGGAGCAGCGGTGCTTCAGGCTGGTCTGACAGGTCCCTCCCGTTGAGTATCTGCACTGCTCTGGTACATACCCAGAGATTCCGGGACTAGACTGGAGGGACGATCAGAAAGATTAAATTAGACTTGCCTGCTAATTGTAGTTCCTGGAGGAACTCCAGTCTAGTCTCGTATCCCGCCCTGTCTCGCTGGTGGACTGTCGCCTGAAGCATATGGTGAGTTACTGGTAAGTACCCCCCTTTCTGAGGGGGTTTGGGCGTAGTTCACGGTGGGGCGGATTAGCGCCTGGGGCGGTTTAGTCCGGGGATCCTTCTTCACAGTGGAGAAAAAGGGGGACCTCAAGGCATGGCCCATGTAGCGGAGGACTTGTTCATAGTTGGGGCTTAGGGTCCTATAGAACCCAGTTGGGCAGTTATTTTGGTTTTTACTATGTTTTCTGCTTACTTGTTGCTCCGGTGAGTCTGCTTTGTCAATAGGTTAACTGGTGAGAGGAGGCAGTTCCAGTCCTTATATAACGGTGACATCACAGGAGTGAAGTTTCTCAGTCTCCAAAGCTGCTGGAGTAGGTTGACAACCCAGAGATTCTGGGACTAGACTGGAGTTCCTCCAGGAACTGCAATTAGCAGGTAAGTCTAATTTAATCTTAGTGAAAAAATGCAAATAGTAAAATCATAATTACTACTACTACTACTATTCAGCACTTATAAAGCGCCACGCACGCAGCGCTGCACAGCTACCTACAAGAGGTAGCCAACATACAAGAGACAGTCCCTGCCCGTCAGAGTCATGCTCATCGGAGCTTACAATCTAGTTAGAACAGTACAGAGCATTAGTCAGTTCTGCGCAAGGTACAGTGTGGTACAGTTTGGACTATAGTTTGGACTATAAACGTTGACGGGGTTAGGGTAAGATGAGGATGGAAGTCAAGATCTGAATGCAATGGTGAAGAGGTGGGTCTTCAGCCTGGATTTGAAGAGGGCCAAGGAGGATGCCTGGCGCACAGACGCAGGTAGGCTGTTCCAGGCGTATGGTGCAGCAAGGTGAAAGGAGCGCAGTCGGGAGTTTGCGGTGCGGGTGAAAGGCATTGATAGAAGTAATTTGTTAGCGGAGCGCAAATTTCGAGAGGGGACGTAGGAAGAGATAAGAGGTATTGAGGGGCCATAGAGTGAATGCATTTGTAGGTCAGTAGGAGAAGCTTAAATTGGATGCGGGATTGGACAGGGAGCCAGTGAAGTGACTTGAGAAGAGGAGTAGTGTGGGCATGGCGAGGCTGGCAGAAGATTAGTCGAGCAGCGTGATTTTGTATAGACTGAAGGGGAAGGAGGTGGCTCACGAGGAGACCAGCGAAGAGCAGGTTTCAGTAATCGAGGCAAGAGGAGATTAAGGAGCAGATAAGGGTTTTGGTAGTGTGTTCGGAGAGGAAGGGGCAGATTCTGCTGATGTTGTAGAGAAAGAAGCGGCAGGTCTTAGCTACAAGCTGGATATGGGCGGAGAAGGAGAGAGAGAGGTGTCAAAGATAACCCCTAGATTGCAGGCCGAGGGAACAGGAAGGATAGTAGATCCATCCACATGGACTGAGAGAGGGGGAAGTGGGGGGGGGGGGAGGAGTTGGGTGGAAAGACAAGGAGTTCAGTCTTGGCCATGTTCAGTTTTAATCGGCGATGAGACATCCAGGCAGCGATGTCCGAAAGACAGGCAGAGATCTTGGAATGGGTTGCCGGGGAAATATTAGGTGTAGAGCGGTAGATTTGGGAGTCATCGGCATAGAGATGGTACTGAAAGCCATGGGAGGAGATAAGCGCGCCAAGGCCTTGGGTATAGAGAGAGAAAAGGAGGGGGCCCAAGACAGATCCCTGGGATACACCTACATGGAGCGGGGTAGGGGAGGAGGAGAAGCCGCCAGAGCGCATACACTGAATGAGCAATGGGAGAGGTAGGAGGAGAACCAGGACAGTACGGAGTCCTTGAAGCTAAGCGAGGAGAGGATGGTGAGGAGAAGGTTGTGGTCAACGGTGTCAAAGACAGCAGAAAAGTCAAGAAGGATGAAGATAGAATAGAGGCCCTTAGATTTAGCCAGGAACCAGGTTGTTGGTGGCTTTTGTGAGTGCCGTTTCAGTGGAGTGTAGGGGATGTAAGCCAGATTGTAGTGGGTCCAGGAGGGCCTGGGAGGTGAGGAAGTCCAGGCAGCGATGGTGGACTGCTCGTTCTAATAGTTTGGATATGAAGGGAAGGAGGGAGATGGGTCAATAGTTAGAAGGGCATGTGGGATCAAATGAGGGTTTCTTGAGGAGGGGTGTGACAACAGCATGTTTGAAGTCAACGGGGACAGTTGCAGTGGAGAGCGAAAGGTTGAGGATATGAGTGATGGAGGGGACAATGGTGAGGGAGATGGAATGTAGGAGATGGGTGGGGATAGGTGTCTGATGAACAGGTTGTGGGTTTGGAGGAGGAAAGGAGGAGTGTGGTTTCTTCTTTGGAGATTGGAGGGAAGGAGGAGAGGGTGGCAGGGGGAGTATGGATGGGGGAGGAGAATTGGGGAGGTAGATGAGGGGGTAGGGAATTGGAGGGTAATCTTGTGGATTTTGTCATGGAAGTAGTCGGCAAGGGTTTGGGCAGAAAGGGAGGGTGGGATCGGGGCGGGGGTACCTTGAGAGAATTGAGGGTATTAGAGACGGCGAGGATCAGAGGCAAGGGAGTTGGTCAGATGGATGTACTAATCTTGTTTGGCAAGTGCTAAGGCTGACTGGAAGGAGCCAAGCATGAATTTGAAGTGTAGGTGGTCTTCTGGGGAGCGGGATTTGGACCAAGCTCGTTCGGCAGAACGGAAGCAGATGCGTAGGTAATGGGTTGTGGAGTAGATCGTTTGACAGGATGTGTGGTGGGAGGGGCAAGAGTGTCAAGGGCTGAGGATAGTGTAGCATTGTATGAAGATAATGCCTCGTCGATGGACTTGGAGGATAAAATGAAGGAAAGAGATGGAGAAATGGTGGAGGAGAGAGTCAGGGGATCAATATTATGAAGGTTTCTAAATAGGTTGGAGGAGACAGGGCGAGGTTGGGATGGCGGCAGCTGAAGAGTAAATGTTAAGAGGTGATGGTCAGATGAGGGAAGGATTGATTTGTGGAAGTTTGAGGGAGAGGAATTGGAGAAGAGTATTAGGTCAAGGCAATGGCCGTGTAGGTGTGTGGGGGCAGTGGAGCAAAGCTGGAGTTCGAACGAGGAGGTAAGAGCGAGGAACTTTGAGGCATGGGGGTCGGAGGGGTTGTCGATGTGAATGTTGAAATCGCCAAGAATAAGAGTAGGGGAGGAGGGATCCATAAAGGCAGAAAGCCAGGAGTCGAAGTCGGTGAGGAAGGTTGATTTGGATTTGTCGGGTGGGTGATAAATAACAGTTACTCGGAGGGGAGGTGGTGTGAGGAGGCGAATGGAGTGGACTTTGAAGGAGAGGGGGAGTGTGATTGGGGTGGCAGGAGGGGTTGGAATTGGCAGGAGGGGGAGCGTAGGAGGCCAACGCCACCACCGCGACCAGTAGATCGAGGTGTATGGGAGAACTGGTAGCCCCCATAGCAGAGAGAGGCAATGGATGCAATGTCGTCTGGGGGGAGCCAGGTCTCGGTCAAGGCAAGAAGGTGTAGAGCATTAGAGATAAAAAGATCGTGAATAAAGGGGGGAGGGGTTAATGACTGAGCATGCGTTCCATGTTTGCTACATTTGTTTGATTTTGATCTTAGCACCTTTGTACACTTTCTTTATATTACTATTTTAATATAATTTATTTGCAGCCGTTTTTGAGGTCTTCTGTCTCATTTTAATGTACTGTTAATATTTTAAATGTTCAGGCTGGCATATGGTCTTAATGTTTTTAGTTTTCTTATCAATTTTTTAAATTGGTTTTTAAATTTTGTCTACTGTTTTTTTTTTATTTTATTTTTATTTTTTTGATATTTCACATATGTTTTAATTTTTTGTCTAAATGTATGCCCTTATAGTGCCATATAATCCCTGAAGAAGGCTTTGTTGAAACACGGCTGTGTTGGGTGAGGCTCTATTGTACCCCGAATTTGAGAACTATATTGAATAAAGGTTTCTATTTGAGATTACCACGCTCTGGACTGGTGTAAAGACAGAGGACATCCAGTAAAACTACAAAATAGTACATTTAAGACTAATCTGAGAAAATGTTTTCACTCAATGCATAATTAAGCTCTGGATTTCGTTACTAGATGGTATAGTAAAAGCTGTTAGGCAGCTATTAAAGTGGACTGGGGGAAAATCCACTGCTTATCCCTGGGATAAACAGCATGGAATTTATCTACCTTTTGGGAATCTTTGGCAATCCAGACCTGGATCTCCGCCTGCCTTTCTGACATTGCTGCTTGGATGTCTCAACCACCACTTGAAATTGAACATGGCCAAAAATGAGCTTCCTATTTTTCCCCCTAAAACCTCCTTTCTTAGTCTCTGTAGATAACTCTCTATTCCTCCCTGTTTTCTCGGCTCGCAACCTTGGAGTCGTCTTTGACTCCTTTCTCCTTCTCCACACACGTCCATCTAATAGCTAAGACCTGCCGCTTCTTTCTCTATAATATCAATAAAATCCAACCATTCCTTAATCACCTCCCATCTTGACTATTGTAACCTACTCCTTGCTGGCCTCCCTCTGAATCATCTCTCTCCTCTTCAATCTGTTCAACACTCTGCTGCGCAGCTAATCTACTGCCAGCCTTGTCATACTCATATTACCCCTCTTCTCAAGTCACTTCATTGGCTCCCTATCCGTTTCCGCATCCACTTCAAAGTTCTCTTGCTGATTTATAAGTGCATTCACTCTGCAGCTCCTCACTACCTTTCCTCTCTTATAGCTCCCTACACCCCCTCCCCGAAAACTCTGCTCATCTGGCAAATTGCTTTTATCTGTACCCTTCTCTTATATTGCTAACTCCAGACTTTGCACCTTTCTCCTTGCTGCTCCTTATGCCTGAAACAAACAACCTGAGTCTGTTTGTCTGGCGCCTTCTCTGGCCCTTTTCAAATCCAAGTTGAAAACTCACCTCTTCGCTGCCGCTTTTGGATCTTGACTCACCTGATCTCCTTTGTGTTTCCTTACCATTCTCCCTAGATGTATCCCTGTCTATACCTACTTTGTTGTCTGTCTTTACTTGATTGTAAGCTCTGATGAGCAGGGACTGTCTCTTACATATCTGTGCAGCACTGCATACATCCTGTGCTATACAAATGCTCAGTAGTAGTAGTAGGAGGAGGATATTGAAAGATAATTTGTGACCCGGATTGGCCACTGTTTGAAACTGGATTCTGGGGTTGATTGGGCCATTGGTCTGACCCAGTATGGCAAATCTTGTCTTGCTCTGCCTCTATCTGCTGGCTGTGGTGCATAACCCACTTGTCTGGAGTGGTCTAGCAAGAATCGTGGAAAGGAAATTAACTAGCAGGTATGGAAAACGTCACCATCCTGCCCATGTGTGTTGTGTGAAATTCCATTGAATTCCTTTTTCTATAGATGGTCAGATTAAAACACAGGACAGTTGTAGATCTTTTGTTTAGGAAGGATATAGGACTGCTCATCCTTCCTTTAAATAATGATTAATATCTCTGAAGTGAGTTGGTGACCTGTTCACTTACTTAGTTCTGACTTTCTGCACGATTATCAGGTACTGGGGAAAATTTGAATATTGATGAATATATTCTTAAAACAGGATGTATTTAAAATTGAGTTTGTGCCTCTCTACCTACCATAAGAGAAGATGGCTCTCATGGAGGTTGACTAATCAGTCCTCCTGTGGTATTAAGGAAATGATCTTTGGTTAGCAGCAGCACCACAATAAATAACAAAGATTAATGCTGTTACAAACTACAATCTTATGCTGCTCTTCTTTTTTTATTTTGGAAGAAAGGGTTCCTTTGTGCCACTCACCTTATTAACATGCTTGTTCTTATTGGTGGTGTTATGATATTTAATATTTTAAATTGAGAAAAACTGTTTCTAAAATGGATTTTCTTTTTGCAGTTGTATGTCCTGAGCTGCTCTGGAATAAATGCGGAGAGACTAATGTTCCACATATTTCAACCCCAGCATCACAGTCAAATGTCTTTGCTGCGTGATCTTGTAAGGGAGTTGCTAGAATACTTCGGTATACCAGCAGACAGGGTAAGAAGTGTTATTGGCCATTCTCAAAGGGGTCTGTTTCCCATTGTGTGCTTATGGAAATAAGATTGGAAATGTGTACTCCATGGAGTACACTGAATTTACAAAGGCTTTCGTTACCTCCAGCATTCACCCACAAGGGATGAAATACTCTCATCATGTGTTCTCCGCTGCCATTCCCTCTCCCCCACTTAAATTTGTTTTGATAAGTTCAGGTGACGGGAGTATATACTGAGTACACGTTGACCACTTCACTAACTCATCCCCACCTCCACGCTCTCTTGTTCCCTCTCCTCCTTCCAGGTCTTTTAGTCTCCTCTTGCATTTACTCCCCCTCCCCCTTCCCTTTCTGCAACAGCATGACTGCTTTGGGAAGATCTATTGAGTTTTGTATCCTATCTGTCCAACCTTAATTATGGTTTAGTATATTATAACAAATACAAGATACGTCCTTATAAAATTAAAAAAAAAAAAAAAAAAAAAATCCATAAATAGTACATCTGAAATTATCCAAGTAATGTTATCTCCAGGAACAAGCAGGAATGAGTCTTCACATATGGGTATGTCGGTACCGACGGAGCCTGCGCGGGAACGCTCCCCAGCGTCCAATCAGAAAGCTTTTGGGAGCATCCCTCAGCGCCTGCGTGCTACCTTCCCGCCTTTCCAACTGTCTCTCCTCAGTTTTCGTTTTTCTGCGGAGCCGGCAGGACGTCCTCCTGTCACCGCAGAAAATTCTTCTTTTAATTCTTTTGTTTCTTGTGGTCGCGGCTGTCTCCCCGTCTAAACCGGTACCGCCGGTGTTTCTTTTTTCTTTTTCTGTAAATTTTTCCCTTCAGGGTATATTTTTTCTTCTGTCTCAAATTTTTAGGCCTTCTAGGCCTGTCCATGTCCTTCATGGAACTGCCAGCCTCTTTCTCTAAGAAATGTTTAAACTGTGGCGGTACAGCTTTATTCTTAGACTCCAAAAGCTGGTGTTTAACCTGTTTGGGTCCTGACCATTTTCCTCCGGAGCCCTCCGGCTACACTTTTGTGAGAAGAGATTTTCAACGTCGAGTTTCCCTCGATACTAGGTTCCTTTCCAGTGTCAGGGCACCGAACATTTCTTCTACACGGGATCAGGTAACCCACAAACAGTCTGTTAAGACTAGCCAACCCTCGAGTGGTAGGTCTCATGCACATCATGAAGACGGCTCCGGCCTTGCCCTCGAGGGTCCATTGGCTTCAAAACCCCGGCGGGAGTCTTCGGCCTCTAAAGCCTATGAGGGGTTTCAGGTTGTTCCTGGGGCTCACCCCTCACAGAACATACCTGAGCCATGCTCGGTGGTGGCATCTGCTTCGAGCGGTACCGATACCCCGGCATCGGCACTGGTGTTGGACGTAACACTCCTCACCAGGGATCGTCATCTGGCTTCCTCGGTACCTTCGGGACCGGTGGATACGTTCCAGATTGACTTTCCAGTATCGGCATCGACGCCGATACTACCACCGACGTCGGTACCCTCTAGACATGCATCGATAGACTCTCTTCCCTCGATGCCGAGTCTGGAATCGATCGCTAGGTACCAAGGATGACTACCGAAGGCATTCGGTTACCTCGGTACCGATTGAGCTGCCACCGATGACTGCTCCGGTGTCGGTGTCTCCTTCGATTCCGACAGCGCTACCGGTATCGGTTTCGGTACCGGTATCCGCAGTAGCATCGGGGCCGTCTCCTTCCAGGCTTCCTTCACCAGGGTCGCTCCTTTCTATTCCAAGTCTGGAGTCGATACCTGGCATAAACGATGTAGTACTGACTGTCACAGGTCCTGACCTCCAGTACCAACATCCATCCCTTAAGGATCCTTTTTTGCACCGTGCAGGATCTTATCTTCCTATATACTCAGGTAGATCCTCCGGTGCCCAAGCTAGTTCTTCAGATCTAGCCTGTCCTGGGAAGGTTCTCTTTGGAGATCCTTCTTTTCAGGATTTCCTCTTGGATATGGCAAGATCCCTTACCATTCCTATCCCTGGCCATGATCCCACACAAGGCTCTGTTTCTACTGGAGCAAAGGAAAACATAATGTGCTTCCTTTGCATCATTCCTTGCGAGATCTTCTTCTAAGTATGTGGGAAGCACCTTTAAGGGTACCCCCACCTTCTAGAGCAACTGATCTTCTGTATCAGGTGCCCCCCTCTCCAGGGTTTCAAAAGACTCAACTTCTCCATCATTCCATTGTAGTGTAATCAGCAATGAGGAAGGTGAAAAGTAAGAAAAAGCACTCTTCTTACCCACCAGGTCGTGAGTCTAGGACACTAGATGCCTTTGGACGTCAAACCTTCCAGACATCCATGCTGTCAGCAAGAATTCTCTCATATATTTTTTATATGAGTCTATCTCTTCAGGAGCTCACAAAGAAATTATATCTTTTGGCTCCTTTTCTTTCAGAGCCCAAGACTGCAGACTATTCCTTACTACTTAGTCATCTTCAAAATATCTCTTGGTTTCTTACTCGTGCTTCCCTAGACTCATTTGAGTCTATTAGCAGAACCTCTGCTATAGCCATAGGGGCACGACGTAGAGCCTGGCTCCAAGCTTCAGACTTAGACAAATGGGCACAACAAAGACTGGGTAATACTCCTTGCACTGGAGAAAATCTCTTCAATAAGGAGTCTTTACATTAGGTTGCTCAGTGGTCCACTGACTTCCCTGTTTCTGAAGGCTTTCCTAAGCCTTCTCCTTCCCCAGTAGGTAGGAAATGCCCTACCAAACCTTCTTTCCCTAGGAGGAGAAGGTTTTATTCTTCTCCTGCCCATCATACAGATGTTCCCAAGCAGGGGAGGCATCATCCTGGTCTGAAGAATCCAAACTCTCACCAGGCTAAACAAACCCAGCAACCATAGGGTTTCTAATTAATCATTTTTCTGCCTCTTGGGATTTACAACCTACAGTTGACTTCTTCTCAGCAGAAGTTTTTCACTGTTTTTTCATTCAAAACTCTACACATGGATTTCTTTTCTCAGGACATCCAGTTGCTCCTAGATATGCTGAGCTGTCAGGATATTCATGTCTATGGGTCACAGGTTTCTCCTCTTCTTCCTGCCAAGAAGAGAGATTTGACAACTATCACATGATAGTTTTCTGTACCAACATGAATTTTTTTTCCTTCCACAGACTTACCATATGGTAAGTCACCCTTCAGCTCTTGTTTCTCTACCCTCTTATCCAGGTTTCCCCTGTAAGAGTGGTACCATACCACTGGAAGGCTTCTTTAGCCTTTCTAGTCTTTCTTTCCATTCCAGTGTGGAGTTTTTTCTCTTGAGTAAACTCCCTCCTGTTTGCCTGGGCAGCTCATCAGACAGGGACAAGGATTTCTTACTCTTGTTCTGTCTGTTCTTTCTGTTTTACACAGAGAGATTCTCTCTGCTCTCTTATTCAGCAGCTGCCCATGCAGGAGTTCTAGTGATTGGACTACTGGTACTTTTCCACAAGTTCCAGTCTTGTCCTCCACTACTTTCTGTCTGGCCTTAGTAGTGATTCCAAGACAATGCATACATCTTTCTTGGATAATCCTTCTCACTACAGGCTTATCACACTATCTTCTATTCTTGCCATCTCCAGTTCCTTTGGGTTTGGCAGCATAGTTGATGTGGCTGCTGGGTTTCCAACAGCCAGTTCTATATCCCAATTCTCCTGCATAATGCTCTCTGCAATCCTACAGAGAAGCTTTCCACTATGGGCCCTTGCTAGAGAGCATGGTGTTTTTCTTTAATGACTATCCTACATGGTTGAAAAAGGCTTCCTCAGTCATGCCCCATGACTGTGAGGGTTCTTCACACCCTACCATCTCCTTTTAAAACAAAGGATATAAGCCTTCTCTATGTGAAAGTCTAAAGAGTTGTCCAATTCCTACAGGGAATATGCTCTTTTTTTTCCTTGCAGCTTGTCCTCCTGGTATCCTAATCCTTCCTGGACAGCACATATTTCACTAAAAAACGCATGATACCCCCTTTTGTCCCTCAAGTGGGTCAACGTGGTATCTCATTCTATGCGTTTTTCTGTCCATTTACCATGCTAGAGTTCTACAGGACTCAGGACTTGCTGTTTACAGACTGATGTTATCCTCTGTTTTTTCACGTAACCATCCTGGTTATTTCACTGGATAGCATTCCTGCACCATCATAACCAGGGGGAATAGATTCTCTATATATCTTCTCAAGTAGGTTCCACCTTCTTGTTATTAGATGAATCTTTCCTCTTCATATCTCCCATGTGAATGTTCTTATAGGCATATCTCTGTCTGCTTAATTGCAGACATTTTTCTTAGACATATATATATATATATATATATATATATATATATACACATCTCTATAGATATATGTCAGCTGCGTGTGCATATGTTATGCCCTTCTAGATCTCACTATAGATATACATATATACCCATATATATATATATCTATACATATGTGTATCTGTCGAACGACTTTGTTATAGCTAGATATGTATTACATACTTATCTCTCTAACTGTCTATGCTCATAAAGGTTTTTACCTTCCTATATGTTCCAGACAGTGGGCTTTGCCCATGTTCATGCTGTTCCACAGTATGTTTGAGGTATTATGCACACAACCACTGCTGTGGTACTGACAGCTCCTACCATAACCCTAGGTTTAGGTATCCCTGAAGCTCCATGCTCCAATATCTTCCTACCTCTCACCAGTTAGGAAAGACATGGTGGATCTTCAGTAGATCTGAGGTTTCAACTCCTCAGACACCTGTCCTTTCTTGGGAATACGGGGTTTTTCCCATACCCCTTCTTCCCTCAAGGACTAGGCCAGTTTGTCCAAATTGGTCAGTCTTCCTCTTTTGCTCCTAACTGTGAATAACTCTGTAGCCAAAGGAGTTTTCGGCTTTTTCCATAAAGCTTCCCACTAAAGACCTACCGTTTTTGTACTACCCCAGTTGAATCCTGGGGTCACCTGTCACTTCCAGATTTTGACCTTCACCTTCACTTCAGTGAGGTCACCTTGAAGATTCCTCTACTGGATCTCCAGTAGACGCCATCAGCCTCTCTACTTCCTGCAATCCAGTAGGTGAGGTCCATATTGCAATTGTTCATCTCAATATATTTCATGATAATTATACATACAAGGACTCCTTGCCTGTAGTCCTATCCTAGGTTAGCTGTTTTCTACAGCTCCTCTTTTTTCAACTCCTACCCTTCATCCTCAGGATGCCTGGCCATATGAGGTGTAGCATGTTTCCATCTCCAACATGCTAGGGCTCCAGGCATCTTAGCTTGGGAGTCCCCATATGTGAAGACTCATTCCTGCTTGTTCCTGGAGATAGCACAGTTACTTACCTGTAACAGGTGATCTCTGGGAACAGCAGGAATAAGTCTTCACAAACCACCCACCTCCCCAGGAGTTGTATCTCTATCTATCTTTCCTTTCCTCTCTCTCTCTCTTTGTCTCAGCTATAAAACTCAACTGAGGAGAGACAGTTGGAAAGGCGGGAAGGCAGCACGCAGGCGCTGAGGGATGCTCCCAAAAGCTTTCTGATTGGACGCTGGGGAGCATTCCCGCGCAGGCTCCGTCGGTACCGACGTACCCATATGTGAAGACTTATTCCTGCTGTTCCCAGAGATCACCTGTTACAGGTAAGTAACTGTGCTTTCATCTCCAGGAACAAGCAGGAATGAGTCTTCACATATGGGCACGTCGGTACCGACGGAGTCTGCGCGGGAACGCTTCCCAGCGTCCAATCAAAGAGCTTTTGGAAGCATCCCACCACGCCTGCGTGCTGCCTTCCCGCCTTTCCCAACTGCCTCTCCTCAGTTTTCGTTTTTCCGCGGAGCCGGCAGGACATCTTCCTGTCACCGCAGAAAATTCTTGTTTTTATTTTTTAGTTTTCTTGTGGTCGCGACTGTCTTCCCGACGCCACCGGTACCGCCGGTGTTTTCTTCTCTTTTCCTGAAAAGGTTTATACTTTTCCACGGGATATTTTTCTTCATAGTGTCCCACGGTCTTTTAGGCCTTTTAGGCCTCTTCTTTTTCCTTCATGGAACCGCCAGGCACTTTCTCCAAGAAATGTTCACACTGTGGCGGTACAACTTTATTTTTAGACCCTCAAAGTCGGTGTCTAACCTGCTTGGGTCCTGACAACAGTTTGGTGAGAAGAGGTTTTCAACATCGAGATTCCCTCGATACACGGTTGCCCTCCAACTTTGGGGCACCGTCCCCTTCTTCTTCCACACAGGATCAGGTAACCCACAAACAGTCTGTTAAGACTAGCCAGTCCTCGAGTGGTAGGTCTCATGCACATCATGAAGACGGCTCCGGCCTTGCCCTCGAGGGCCCACTGGCTTCAAAACCCCGGCGGGAGTCTTCGGTCTCCAAAGCAAATAAGGGGTTTCAGGTTGTTCCTGGGGTTCACCCCCCACAGAACATACCTCAGCCGTGTCCGGTGGTGGCATCCGCTTCGAGCGGTACCGATACCCCGGCATCCGCACTGGTGTTGGATGGAACACTCCTCACCAGGGATCGTCATCTGGTGTCCTCGGTAACTTCGGGACCGGTGGATACACCCCAGACTGACTTTCCATTATCGGTACTAGCACCGATACTACCACTGCCGTCGGTACCCTCCAGACATGCATCAATAGACTTGCTTCCTTCGATGCCGAATCTGGAATCGATCTCCAGTCTGGAGGACTGGGTACCGACTCGCCTTGGTACCGGCTCTCGGCAGTACCGAAGGCTCAGTTCCGATGATTCGGATCCACAACTCTCGGTTCCCTTGAGGCCGATTGAGTTGCCACTGGTTGACCTCCCTTCACCAGTGTCAGACACGGTTCCGAAATCGGTACCAACGACCTCATTACCTTTGCGGTCGGTGCCTTCCAGGCTTTGCTTATCAGGCTCTCTGCCCTCGATGCCGAGTTTGGAATCGATCTCTAGTCTAGATCGATCGATACCGGTGCTTCGGTACCGGGGATAGTGGCTGGATGGGTTCGGTCACCTTGGTACCGATTGAACTGTCACCGATGACTACTCCGATGTCTTTGTCGGGCTCGACTCCGACATCGGTACCGGTATCCACAGTAGCATCGTGGCCAACTCCTACCATGCTGTTTTCAACAGGATCGCTCCATTCTATACCAAGCTTGGAGTCGATACCTGGCATGGACAATGTGGTAAGGACGGTTGCTGCTCCTGATACCCAGTACCAGCAACCATCCCTTAAGCATTCCACACTGCACTGTGCAGATCTTCTATTCCTATATATTTGGATACCTCTGTGGATGCTCAGGCTAGTTCTTTGAATCTAACCTGTCCAAGAGAGATTCCTGTTGGGGATCCCTCTTTTCAGAGTTTCCTCCCGGATATAGCAAGATCCCTTGCCATTCCTATCCCAGGACATGATCCTGCACAAGGCTCTCTTTCTACCAAAGCAAAGGAGAACATAATGCTTCCTTTGCATCATTCCTTGCAGGATCTCCTTCTAGGAATGTGGGAAACACCTTTCAGGGTACCCCCACCTCCCAGGGCAACTGATCTATCAGGTGCCCCCCTCTCCAGGGTTTCAAAAGACTCAACTTCCTCATCATTCCATAGTAGTGGAATCAGCAATGAGGCGGATAAAGAGTAAGAAAAAGCACTCTTCCTATCCGCCAGGTCGTGAGTCTAAAACACTAGATGACTTTGGACGTCAGACCTTCCAGACATCTATGCTTTCTGCAAGAATTCTCTCCTATATTTTTTATATGAGTCTTTCTCTTGAGGAGGTCACAAAGCAATTGCATCTTTTGTCTCCTTTCCTTTCAGATTCCAGGAGTACGCACTATTCCTCACTGCTTAAGCATATCCAGAATATCTCTTGGTTCCTTTCTCGTGCTTCCCTAGACTCTCTTTTGAGTCTGCTAGCAGGACTTCTGCTATAGCTATAGGGGCACGACGTAGAGCCTGGCTCCAAGTTTCAGACTTGGACAAATGGGCACAACAAAGGCTGGGACATACTCCTTGCACTGGAGAAAATCTTTTCAACAAGGAGTCTTTACATCAGGTTACTCAGTTGTCCACTGATTTACCTGTTCCTAAGGGTTGTGTTACCCCTTCCTCTGTCCCAGTAGATAGGAAATGTCCTACCAAACTTTCTTCACACAGGAGAAGAAGGTTTTATTCATCATTTGCCCATCATACAGATGTTCCCCAACAGGGGAAGCATCATCCTGGTCTGAAGAATCCAACCTCTCACCAGGCTCAGCAAACCCAGCACCTGCAGGGTTTCTGATCATTCATCATCAGATGCTTCTCATTCTCCTCTTTCTCCTGCATCATGCTCTCTGCAATCTACAGAGAAGCTTTCCACTATGGGCCCTTGCTAGAGAGCATGGGGTTTTTTTTTCTCCAACAGCTATCCTAGCTGGTTAGAAAAGGCTTTTTAGTCATGTCTCCCATGACTAGAAGGTTCTCTCTTCTTTTACTATCTCCTTTTTTAATATAAAGGACATAGGCCTTCTCTTACGTGAAAGCTCAAGGAGTTGCCAGTTCCCTGCTTGGTCCATAGTATTCCCAATCAGGGATATGCTCGTCCTTATGGTAAGAACGCATGATACCTTTGCCCTTAAGCAGGTCAACATGGTATCTCATCTCTAGGCGTCTTCTGTCTACTTACCATGCTAGAATCCTGAAAGACTCGGGACTTGCTGACTGCACTTTGACATTATCCTTTGTTTTTCACGTAACAGTCCTGGTTATTTTTCACTAACTAGCATTCTTGCAGATCATGACCAGGAGGAATAGATTCTCTATATGTCTTCTCAAGTAGGTTCCACCTCCTTGTTATTAGATGAATCTTTCCTCTCCACATATCCTATGTGATCACTGTGCTGTAAGCATATCTCTGTCTGTTTAATTGCAGACACCCATATGTAGGCCTTCCGTATGTGGGAGGCACTGGCCTCGGCGCAAGTTCTTACAAATGGGTTGATTCCATTTATCGAGTCTGTAAGAGCCCTAGGTTCCAAAAGGCGCAGCTACCGCACAACTCCATGGTTGTGGAATCAGCCACGCACCGCCTGAAGAGTCAGAAGATGCATTTCTTGGTGCCCCCCGGCCGGGAGGCCCGGAACCTGGATGCCCTCGGTAGAAAGTGCTTCCAGGGCTCTATGCTATCTTGCCATGTCCAGACCTACCAGCTGTACATGGGCATGTACCTACAAGACCTGGAAAAGGAGATTGCCGGGTTCTCAGCTGGCCTCTCCGAGGAACCTTTGCAGAGGTTCAAGGCTTTGTCTACAGGGATCCGAGAGTGCTCGAAGTTTCTCTCGAGCAGCCTATGATGGCTTAGAGGCTTCGGCCCGGGTAGCCGTGGCTGGCATTGGTGCACGCCGTCAGGCCTGGCTACAGTCATCAGACTTGGAGTCTTGGGTGCAGGACAAGTTGGTCGATGTCCCCTGCCGAGGTGAAAACCTTTTTGGTAAGCCCATGACTGAAAAGGCTGCAGAAATCGAAACCGAGACTCTCACCAGGACAAAGCTGTCCAGGAAGACTTCTGCCCCTTCTCAAAAGAAGGGCTCGGGAAAGAAGTTTTTTCACGAGGAAAGGTGCTGCCTACAAATCCTACCCTCAATATCAGGCCTCTCCAGCTCCCCAACAGGGCCAGCAGGCCAAGGGGCAGGGGCATGGGCGCCGTAGACAGAAGACCCCCAAGCCACCAGCTCCAGCCCCTGCACAGCAGGGAGCGGGGTTTTGACTCCTACAGCATAGCCTCTCCTCCGCCGGTGGCTCCATTCAGCACAGGGGGTCAGCTGACCCTGTACGCCTACAGGTAACCGGCCATCACAGGGGATTCCTGGGTATTGAGCATAGTCCAGCAGGGCTACATGCTCCACTTCCACCAGCTACCCCCCTCCTATTTTCCAGGGGAGCCTCCCAGACTCCCTCTGCACAGAAACCTCCTCCTTCAGGAGTTGGCAAGTCTTCTAAAGGAACAGGCGGTGGAACCGGTGCCTCACCACCTGGAAGGGCAAGGCTTCTACTCCATGTACTTCCTGGTACCAAAAAGGACAGGAGGCCTCCGGCCTATCCTAGACTTGCGAAACCTAAACAAGTTTCTGGAGAGGGAAAAGTTCAAGATGCTTACCCTTGGGATACTGCTTCCTTACCTCCAGCAGGGAGACTGGCTATGCTCCTTAAACCTAAAGTATGCGTATACTCACATCCTCATTCATCCAGGCCACAGACAATATCTCAAATTTGTGGTGGGAGGAAACCATTTTCAGTACGGGGTACTTCCCTTTGGCCTAACCTCTGCCCCCAGGGTTTTCACCAAATGCCTGGCGGTGGTGGCGGCTTATCTGAGGAATCGGGGAGTTTTCGTCTTCCCATACCTGGACGACTGGCTCATCAGGGGCCAGTCTCCCCAGGAAGCACGACAAGCCACTCTTTGCACTTTCTCTCTTCTTCAGCATCTGGGCTTTGTCATAAACTACGCAAAGTCCACTTTGCTCCCCTCTCAGAACCTAGAGTTTATAGGAGCCTCTTGGCTCTCTCAGAACTTTTTGCATTTAAATCCTTCTAAGTCCACAGCTATGTGGGTTTCCCTGAGTGGCCCTTGCCCTTCTGTTGCACCTCAGATTGGCCCAATTTCAATTCCTCTCACCACCTCCTTCCGTTACCTGGGGGGTAATCTTAGATTCCTCTCTTTCCTTCCACAGTCACATTTCTTCTCTTACCCACCGTTCGTTCGCTGTCTTACGTCGAATTAGGGCTGTCCGCTCTCTTCTCCCCTCTAGTTCCCTGATTACCCTTGTTCTGGCCCTGGTCACCAGCAGGCTTGACTATTGTAATATTGTCTTCGCTAACCTTCCAAATTACCAGCTTCAACGCGTACAGCTTATTCAAAACACTGCAGCCCGCCTCATTACATTTGCCCATCGTTTTGATCACATCACTCCCATTCTCTTTCATCTGCGCTGGTTGCCTCTCCGCTTTCGCTTCCATTATAAATTTCTCATTTTGACGCACCGTGCTATTCATACTAATAATCCCCTTTACCTTGCGGAGCTTATCTCCCTTCATACTCCATATCGCCAGCTCTGCTCTTTGCATGCAAATCGTTTTGTCCTTACTTTCTCCATCACATCTGGAACAAACTCGTCATTCAGCCTTCTTTTTTCTCAGTCCTGTGTTGTGGAATGCATTACCATCTTCCCTCCATTTAGAGCCTTCCTATCCTCAATTTAAGACACTACTCAAAACCCATCTGTTCCAACTAGCCTTCAATTTACCTCCCGATGTCCCTCCTTGAAGTTTTCAGTTGATCCATTCGTTTTGTTGCTATTGGGTTTGTCTCTTGTTTTTGTATTTCCTTTGTTTTGGACCCTCTGGAGTTCTGGTCGGGTTTATGGTTTTAATTGTTTTTTTACTCTGTCCTTTTTCTTCTCTTTCCTGTTGTTTATGGCGTTCCTTTTCTATGATTTGCGGCGCTTGACCTTTGTTTTATTGTAAACCGCTTAATGTTTCGACAAAGCGGTCTATCAAGTGATGGAATAAAGATAAAGATAAGATTAGACACCCTTCAGGCAAGGGCCGCCTTGCCTGACGACAGGACTCACAGACTGATGGACTTGGCCAACCAGTTCCACAGCGGTTCTCATGTGTCCGCCAGGCAATACCTGCGGCTACTGGGCCACATGGCATCCACGGCGCAAGTGACTCCCAATGCCCGCCTGCACACGCGGCCTGCTCAGTGGTGCCTCAGAGCTCGGTGGACGCAGGCCACAGGCGGCCTTTGAGACAGAGTAGAGGTGTACCTTTTCAGTCTCCACAAGGGTGCTGATGACTGATGCTTCCTTAATGGGCTGGGGTGCACATTGCCAGGGCATGTGCACTCAAGGCCAGTGGTTTCCTCGGGAGGCCACGCAACAAATCAATCTTTTGGAGCTGCGAGCAATCCGCTTAGCGCTACAAACATTTTCTCATGCCCTTTCTCACCAGTCTGTCCTAGTTTAGACGGACAATCAAGTGGCAATGTTCTATGTGAACAAACAAGGGGGCACGGGGTCCAAGCTCCTATGTCGGGAGGCACTGGCCCTGTGTTCCTTTGCAGTCAATCAAGGCATGTTTCTCAAAGCTGTTTATCTACCTGGTCAGGAGAATTTCCTAGCAGACAAGCTAAGCAGGATTCTCCAGCCTCACGAATGGCAGTTGAATCCATTGGTGGTCCAGCAGATCTTCCTTCGCTGGGGACATCTAGCCATCGATCTCTTTGCAAGTCCACTAAACAATCTGCTGCCCAGGTTCTGCTCCAGTCAGCCACATCCCCTGCGGATAGCAGCGGATGCTTTCCTGATCTCTTGGTCTACGGGCCTCCTGTATGCGTTTCCTCCCACGCCCCTGGTGGCCTGAACTCTGTTCAAGATTCTCCAGGACAAGGCCTCTGTGATTCTGGTAGCTCCCAGATGGACGAGGCAGCCGTGGTTTCCACTTCTGCTGCAGTTGGCGGTGGAAACCCCATTCCCTCTGGGGTTACAACACGATCTCCTGTCTCAGGATCAGGGTTCCCTTCTGCACCCCAGTCTCAGGTCCCTCAATCTGATGGCCTGGCTGCTGAAAGGATAGTACTAGCTCCCTTACTTCTACCTAAGGAAGTTGAGGAGGTGGTCTTGGCCTCTAGGAGGCAGTCCACCAGAAAGTCCTATGCCCTCAAGTGGCGTAGGTTTACGTTATGGTGTGCTCAGCACAATGAAGATCCTTTCTCTTGCCTTGTGTCAGTAGTGCTGCAGTATTTACTTCACCTGTCAGACCTAGGCCTTAAGTCTAACTCTGTTCAGGTCCACCTCGGTGCTCTGTCAGCGCACCACTCACCGGTGGAAGGACAATCTGTCGGTTCACCCCTTGGTGTCCAGATTTCTCAAAGGTCTGCTTCTACTCAAGCCTCCGGTTCGTCCACCGGCATCTGAGTGGGATTTGAATGTGGTTTTGCAGCAACTTACTCGCCCACCGTTTGAGCCGATGGCTACTTGCCATTTGCACTTCCTCTGGTGGCTCTTACCTCGGCCAGACGTGTGAGTGAACTACAAGCTCTGGTTTCGGATAGACTATATACACGGTTCTGTAGGAACAGGGTGGTCCTACGGACCCATCCAAAGTTCCTTCAAAAAGTGGTGATCTCTTTTCACCTCAACCAGCAGGTGGTTCTTCCGACCTTCTTTCCCAGGTCGCATACCAGCCGGGCTGAAACAGTCTTGCATACCCTGGACTGTAAGAGCGTGTTGTCTTTTTACATAGAATGTACGCGGGGGCATCGATGGGCAACTCAGCACTTCGTCTCTTTTGACCCTAATAAGATGGGGTTACCTGTCTCCAAGCGTACGTTGTCCACTTGGGTAGCAGATTGTATTACCTGGGCATACAAGGCAGCCGACCTCCCCTTGCAGGGTCGAGTCACGGCCCACCGTGTCAGGGCGAAAGCCACGTCAGTAGCTCATCTCCGCTCTGCTCCGTTGGCAGACATCTGCCGGGCCGCTACTTGGTCTTCAAGCCAGACCTTTGCAGCTCATTACTGCCTCGAGAGAGTCCCGAAGGGACAGTGCTTTCGGACAGGCAGTACTCCGTAATCTCTTTTGAGGTTTAGGCAACTCCTACCCTCCGGCCCTTCTGTTGGGCTACCGTACGGGGGTGTTCTCAGAGGATATTTTTCTCACGAATGCTGAGGCTCTTGAGTGGGAGCCATTTTTTCAGCTTAGGGTTCCCGGTAGCCTAGAGCTGGGGAGTCCCATATGTGAGAACTGACTTCCTGCTTGGTCCTGGAGAAAGAGTAGTTACTCACCTGTAACAGGTGTTCTCCAGGAGCAGCCGGAATCAGTCTTCACGACCCTCCCTCCTCCCCTGGAGTTGCAGTCATATACTTCATATTGTTTTTTGCTGTCTTTTAGCTATGTCATCAGACTGAGCAAGACAGCACCCTTGGGCGGGAAGGGGACCGCGCATGCGTGCTGAATTCCCAAAGGCTTTCTTTAAAAGCTGGGGAAATGCTCCGCACGAGGGCTCTGTCGGCACCGACGTCACCCATATGTGAGGACTGATTCCTGCTGCTCCTGGAGAACACCTGTTAAGGCGAGTAACTACTCTTTCCTGGTCCATCGGATTGTCAAGCAGATGCTCTAGGATGAGTGGAATCTGCCAGAGGCCGGCTTACGGGAGGTGTGAACTATGTCATGATTGTACCTGTTGCTGAAGCAGGAGAGAGAATTGCTCCGGTCCCCGAAGCTGGATGCAGTGGTATCGGCTGTGACTAAGAAGACAATGATCCCAGTTGAAGGCAGTGCAACACTCAAGAATGCCCAGGATAGGATAGGAAGTTGGATACCTTGTTAAAGCAAGCCTTTGATATCAATGCCCTCGCATTTCAGGCATCGGTGTGGGGGGCCTGGGTGACTAGGCCGTGTCTCCGTTTGGTCGCAATGGATTCAGCAGTCGGGGGACCTGTTGGGGGACTTGGCAGGAGAGGCAGCAAGAATAGAATCTGGTGTGGCCTACCTCATGGACACCCACTATGATCTTATCGGAGGCCTTTCTAAAAGCATGGCCTCCGTGGTAGTGGCTTGCTGCTACCTTTAGCTCCGGAATTGGATGGCTGATGGTTCCTCCAAGGCCCGTCTCAGTAAGCTCCCCTTCAAGGGGAAGCTGCTGTTCAGAGAGGAGCTGGACAAGTTGGTAAAGGACTTGGGGGACTCTAAAGGGAGGATGTCTCCCGGGGGATAAACGGAAGCAGGTCTGAAATCCCCCTCCTGTGTGGACCCAGCCGCAGGAATTCTGGAGGTTTCGGATGACCCATTTTGCATCCTATCAGAGGGGACATTTTCTCTCGAAGGGTCAGGTTTTTGAGGAGCCGGTAGAGGATTTAGTGCCTCGGGACCTAGGAAAACGCAATGAAGTGAGGGCAACCCAGGCGGGGGTACAGCCAGTGGGAGGTCAGCTGCGAGAGTTTTACCCTGCGTGGGTCTGGCTCACATCCAATCACTGAGTCCTGGAGGTAATCCGGGATGGCTAAGCCCTCGATCTGGCGCATCCAATACTCCTGTCCTCCTTTCATTCTCCCTGCAGGGCCCAAGCCAATGCTGCGGCAGTAAAGGACACCTTGATACCACTCCTTGACGCAGCTGCAGTCGATGCTCCATTTACTTTGTGGTGCCAAAAAAGAAGGGATCCTTTCGGCCAATCCTTGATCTCGAGCAAGTCAATCGTTGCCTTGCGGTTGCCACATTTTCACATGGAGACGCTGTGGTGTGTTATAGTTGCAGTCCGCAGGGGGGAGTACTTAACGTCATTCGATCTCATGGAAGTGTACCTGCACATTCCCATCCGCCTGGCCCATCAACAGTTCCTCCGGTTCACAGTACCAATGGGACACATCCACTTTCAAGCGTTGCCGTTCGGTCTGGCGACGGCCCCCGTACCTTCACCAAGATCATGGCTGCAAGGAGGGAGTTCTCGTGCACCCATACCTCAATGACTTTTTGATTTGGGCAATGACCAAAGTGGTGGAACTCCTGTGGAGCCTCAGTTGGGTGATAAACCTGTCCAAAAGCAGGTTGGTTCCGGCACAGGAGATCGAGTACCTTGGAGTGTGATTTGACACCCTTAGGGGAAGGGTTTTCCTGCTGGATTATCGCGTGCAGGGACGTCGGCAATTGGTGTGCCAGTTCTTAGTGCCAGGCCGAAGGCTTCGCCATCACTATCTCCGAGTGCTGCGAACCATGGCAGCAACACTCAAGCTGGTCCCATGGGTGAGGTCCCACATGAGACTGTTGTAGTGGGCTCTACCCCGTCACTGGTCCGTTATCAAGGAAACTCCCCTGCCCATTGGTGACCAGAAGGGCACTCAGGTGGTGGCTCCGTCCAGGGTATCTGGAGGAGGGCATGCCCCTCGAGTCTACGCAGTGGATCCCACTGATGAAGGACTGGCGCCAGCCTGTCCAGCTGGGGAAACCACTGTGAAGGGCACATTGCTCAACAGCACTGGAGCCCTCTGGTCTATCAACAAGCTGGAGATGCGGGCAGTGGTGCTGGCGCTCCAGAACGTCAAGCGGTGGTTGCAGTTAAAGGCGGTCCGGGTTTTCTCAGACAATGTGACCACGGTAGCCTACATCAACCGCCAGGGAGGCACGGGCAGAGCCTCTTTGGAGGAAGAGGTGGAGAGATTAATGGAGTGGGCAGAAGCTCGTCTTCAGGCATTGTCAGCAGCACATGTTGTGGGGGGTTGAAAACATGACGGTGGACTACCTAAGCTGGGTCCAGGTGGATCACGGCGAGTGGGTGCTCTGTCCGGAGGTCTTTGAGCAGGTGGTAAGCAGATGGGGCACTCCAATCATGGACCTCAGGGCAAGGTGGGGCTCAGCCAAAGCGAGCCATTTTTTCAGCAGAAGGAGAGAAAGGATGTTGGAGGGCTTGGACGCTCTGGTACAGAGGTGGCCCACAGAGGGTCTCCTATATGTGTTCTCCCCGTGGCATTTATAGGCAGAGTCGACCTGCGAATAGAGGCTCACCAAGGGTTGGTCATCCTGATCGCCCCGGATTGGCCAAGATGCCCTTGGTATGCTGACCTGGTGCGGCTGCTAGCGGATCGTCCGTGGAGGCTCCCAGTGTGAGAGGATCTCTTGACTCGGGGTCCGGTCCAAATGCTTCAGGTGGATTGATTTCTCGCTTATGGCATGGCTCTTGAAAGGGCAAGGTGGTTGGAGAGGTTACTCGGGACAGGTAATTTCAACCTTGCTGAAGCTCAGAAGAGTTCTACCTGCCTTTATGTCAAAACAAAGCAGGTGTGCCAAGACAGTAGGTCAAGCAATCTTTATTAAAAAAATCCCAACGTGTTTCGGCTGACATCTTCAGGGGGCATACACCTCAAAATAAATTAAAAACATATAAAATCATCAAACAAATAAATAATAAATAAACTGGTTAGAAAGAAATAAACAATTTTAAATAGACAATGATGATGATAAATGAGCCCAGGATTATAGTGTTCTAAAACATGTGAAACAGCAATTATTCAAACACATAGTGAAATACAGACATCCAAATGTAAGTAAAACAAAACACGCACAAGAACAGTTCACCCAAGGGAGTAAGCGGGAGGGACGAGGAGGACCCATGTGTACAACCAAAAAGTGAAACTATGTACAGTATAATGTTTAGTACTTTTGAAGACAGTATTCAATAGAACCATAGGGGAGTGAAGAATATACCATGCCAATCTAACTATGTGGTGAATACAATTGATTTATGAAGTGGCACGCGTGAGAAAAGACCCAGCATTTAATGTTAAAGTGCAAAAATATATGGAAGTATATCGGTATGGAAACCTTACTTGGTCAATGCGGAATAACCACCGAATGCTGACCTCCAATAGTACAATCTATTGAAAAGAAAAGAGTCCTAAAAGGTGTGTACAAAAACAACTTAAAAAGCTAATGGATGCAAAGGCATCTAAACAAATGTATGTTGGGGGGGGGGGGGGGGGGGGAAGGAAGAGAGAACTTGCCTCATTTGCATAGCTCTGAACCGAGACACCATCGGCAATTCAGATGTCACTGAACAAACAGCGACATTTAAATCCCTCAGAATGGCACCAAAAATCTGAGGTCAAAGGTATAGAATTAAAACACATCTATTTTGTAAACATCAATGTGACACAAAACATAATATAATACTTGATTGGCACGGTATATTTTTCATTCCCCTATGGTTCTATTGAATACTGTCTTCAAGAGCAGTAAACATTATACATAGTTTCACTTTTTGGTTGTTCACATGGTCCTCCTCGCCCCTCCTGCTTACTCCCTTGGGTGAGCTATTCTTGTGCTTGTTTTACTTACATTTGGATGTCTGTATTTCACTATGTGGTGTTCAAAGAATTGCTGTTTTACATGTTTTAAAACATAATAATCCTGGGCTCATTTGTTATCATTGTCTATTTTAAATGTTTATTTCTTTCTAACCAGTTTTTTTTCTTTTTATTATTTATGAAAAACAGCCTCAGTTCCATAGATCAATCAATACATCCATGACATTTTATAACCCCCCTTCATCCCTATTCCCCCCCCCCAATCCCCTCCCCTCCGACCCTCCATCATACTAACTACAAAATACAAATTACATAATACAAAATACAAATTTCCAAGGGGTATGGCATTACGCAGTCAGTTTTTAGCCAAATATCTGAAGCACATACTCATTTTCCCCGACAATCCCATCAGTCCTATATCTTTAGCCACATTATTCATATATATTATTCAATGGCATATTAACCAATATCCGCTTATTCCGTATTACATTATTCAACGCCAGAGGCCCCCGCTCCCCCTTATCCTTCTTCTCCTACATTCTCATGCATTTTCCTCCTTCCACCCGGGTCCCTCCACTTTAGGTACAGGCCCCAGGTATTTTGGAAATGCACCGTACTATGTTGATGCACAGCTGCAAAACAATACATTGAACAGAAATGCTGTACCCTCCCCTGAACCTCCGCTAGGGTCGGCACCAATGTCGACTTCCACTTTTTCGCTATCAATTGCCGGGTCGCCGTGCACACCAGTCCACACCAACCCCGGCCTGCCTTTCTCATCACTCCCTCCTCTACATTAAGCAGCGCTAGGCAGGGCCCCATCCCAACCTCTTCCCCAGAAACCTCATTTAACCATCCCGTCACACTTTGCCCTAGGGGGTCCAATCTTGGGCACTCCCACCAAATGTGTAAGAAGGACCCCACCCTTCCACATCCCCTCCAGCACTCTGCATTTCCCCCCTGCCACTTCTGCAAGCGCTGCGTTGTCATGTACCAACGGTACAATATTTTATAATTATGTTCCAAAATGTTACTCAATATCACCCCTTTGAACAATCCCCTACATACCCATTCCCATTGGGATCCATCCCAGCTTTTCTTCAGGTCCACGTCCCATGCTTGTGAGATATGTGGAAAACAATTTATTAAGTATATCAGAACCTATGGCAACCCGACACAGGCCGTGTTTCGTAACCTTCATCAGGGGTTGATTAGGTAGGATACTAAAAGCATAAAAACATAGATATTAAATAACAACATATTTAAAAAAGTAAAAGAACAGATTAAGATCATAATATATAGATTTTGCAAATAAAACTCATAACAGATAAAAAACAAAAATTAAAATACATACTAAAATTAAAACAAATAATAGAACCTAAAAAAGTGATGGAACGCTAAATAAATACACAACAGGCATATTCTGACCATATTATTGATAACAATACAATTTTAAGTTGTAAAAGGAGAACAACATATAGGTGTGACAAGCGATAAAACACCCTCATACATGGACCAATGGAAATTAGTGGCTCTTGATAGGCAAAAACTGAAATAAATAAATATAACTAAAAAACTTAAAAATTGTTATACATACATATTAATCATATTTTAAATAAATAAAAGAGCTAATTAAAATCAAGGATCCACTACTATTCTGGAGCAAAAGGAACTAAGAAGAAAGCAGCAGGAGCGAGGAAGAGGGGATTTCATTCAATATAGTGATAGACTAGATTTGAAAAATACCTTATTTATGTAGACTCAAGGAACATACACTCCAAGAGAATAGTGATGATATCACTAAAATAAATAAGTGAATAAATAAATAAATAACTCTAGAAACTATCATTACACTTACATATAAATGGACACTCATGATAAATACTCTTAAAGGGTGGTAAACACTGTTCCCTCTAAGCTGTGCGCGTGTGCGCGCGCACACACCTCACCGAGCGAGCGCACATACTTTACAACAGAGCGCACAAAAATTACGGTTCTGATTCTGATAGAAAACAACACAGACATCTTAAAATTTAAAAGTTGTTTGTATTTATGGTTTTCACAAGTTCTACAATGTTTTCTAGTGTAATCAATGTGGTGTACATACTGTATTCTGATGTGTAGTCAAATTTTAAAGTATATAACTCAGAGTGTCGTTACATGGTGCACAAAAATGTAACCTTCCTTCAAAATCTGCACAGCTGATATTTTATGCGCACACAGCCTACAGAAAATTAGAGGGAACATTGGTGGTAAATAAATAAATAAATAACTAAAACCAACTAAAATAGGGAAATTTATGCTAAAATAGATCCAATATACTATAAATGGCCAAAGGCAGATAAAAAATCTATCAAATATGGTATAATTTGAATATACAGAAAGCTAAACAAAAAATAACTTTGGAACATAGGACTAGCAATCAAATAAAGATGGGATGTCAATCGCATTTAAAACTAGATTATTTCTAATCGATGAGAGTAAAACCTTCCCATTAGTAGATGATTTCAGAGAAGTCATAAATTCTAAAACTTTAAGGTGATTTGATATAGCAAGATGTTGTGATAGTTTAAAAATATGCTAAAAGTGGAAATGTTCAGACGTGTAATAACATGTCAATTGCCACCGTATTAATCGCCCTCTTTGGCGTTGCAGGGAGAAATATATACTAATGAATCAAATCACTATCATCCATCCAAACATGCAGGCAAATTCAAGGAATAATATAATAAATAATAAATAAAATACTGCGAGTCAGATCCTCCTTGAAGGATAAGCCATCGGTGAAAAAGTCTTAACACGTCCATAATCCGGTTTCTATTTAAGAGGTTATTTTACAGTGACAACCAAAATACCCGCACTGGTATATAGTAACCCGGTGAGTCTCTTGTATACAAATCATACATGCCGCATTGTAAAAAAGGAGGGGTGATAAAAAAGACCATGGGACTAGACCGATATGTAAAAATCTAACAGGAGAAGACAGGTCTCCAAAGAAGTTTCTAGTATGTGTCATACCTTTCTCTGTATTATTTGAACAAGGTGCATACGTACATATTACACAAAAAAATATAAGAAAAAGATAAGAAAGGAATAGAGCTGCTATCAGATAAACCAACCAGCACAAATAGTACTGAGAACAATACCATTCGAAGGGAAACCTTCTATCTCCTACGATGCAACTTCTTTGCAGAAAAATCAAACCGACCGCTCGCATTAGTGAGTAGTAGAGCTTTGTAAACGCCGGCACATGCGCACCAAATAAACTACCAGAGGGTGGGAAAAAAGGGGGGCGTGTCCAAACACAGACGGAGCATCCAGCAAGTAGTAAATAACAAAAAATACATAAAAACATTCTAATGTAGAAATCTCACTGGGTGACAAATCTGGCACAGTCATAGCTAGGGTTGTCCAAACAAAAACGGAACATTCAGCAAATGTAGAAATCGCAAAGAATAACACATGAAAAAATTTTTTTATGATGAAGAGCTCATAGTGGTCAATCAGACACAGCAATAACTTGGAAACACTAGAGAAAACTAGAGAAAGACAGAAAACTCTTGATCCAAATTGAGACCATGGGAAGCAAGAGAATCCAATAGGAAGATATATTTCTGTTCCAACCTTAGGATGGTTTTATTTTATTTATTTATTTAACATTTTTTATATACCGCACTATTCATCATCAGTGCGGTTTACATTGAAACAACAATATACCTGCCAATACATGACTGATCTAGGTTTACAGATAACAGGGAAGATAAACTGGGTGTGAACTGGGGATAACTATCTACATAATTATGCATAATTATATATACATTGAATATGTTACATCAAGATTCGAATTTGACAAGAATACAGAATACAAGAATACAGTGTTTTCACATTTTGATCCTTTGTTCTGGATTGCTGTTATGTGTAGGAGTTATCCGAGTGGGCGATAGCCGGTTCTATTGTGTGTATGGTAGCCTGAAGTGCAAAGTGAATAAATAGTGTTTGATGGACTTTCTAAATTGGGTGATATCCCTGATTGATCTGATGTTTGGAGGTAGATTGTTCCAGCACTTGGGAGCATAGGACACAAAAGCTCTGTTAGTAGTTTGTTGTGTCCATTTTGTGGAGATACTAGGAGTAACTAGTGTGTTTTCTGCTACTAGTCTCCTGGGTCTGTTGTTTGGTGTCAGGGTGATGAGATTTGAGATCGATGCAGGAGATAATTTATTAATAGCTTTGAATGTGATGAGGAGGGTTTTGTATGTTGTTCTGCAGTTTATCGGAAGCCAATGCAGATCGATCAGTATTGGTGTTATATGATCTCTTATAGAAGCTCCAGATAAGATGCGGGCTGCCGCGTTCATCGCCAGTTGAAGTGGATTTAGTGTATTCTTGGGGAGGCCATGAAGGATGATATTCGCATAGTCAAAATGCGGTGTGACTATCGATTGGAAGACTGTATGGAAGTCCTTTGTCTCCATCATTGGTTTCAGGTGGCGCAGTGTTTTTAGTTTGTAGTAAATTGACCTTACTGTGTTCTTTATGTGCTCTTTAAGATTGAGTTTTTGGTCGAGTATCACACCAAGGTACTTTATGGAGGCCTTGATTGGGAGTTCTGCATCTCTTACTATGAGGGTGGTTGGCGGAGAAAATTGCTTGTTTCTTGTGGCTATGAGTACTTCGGTTTTCTTGAAGTTTATTCTCATGTTCTGATTGAGAAGCCAGTCGGTTATTGTGTTGAAACAGTTGATTAATGGAGAGTAGTCAGGGTTTGATATATTGATCGGTGTGAATATTAGCACGTCATCTGCGTATAGTAGGCAGGATATACCGAAGTCTCTGGTGATTTGGCAGATTGGTTGCATGTATATATTAAAAAGCAACACAGATAGAGATGAGCCTTGGGGTACTCCCTGTTTCTGTTTGAAGGGTTCAGATGTAATGTTGTCTGTACGGACCTGTTGCCAGCGCTCCTCTAAGTAAGATTTGCACCAGTTCCAGGCTTGGTTACGGATGCCTTTTTCGTGAAGTCTAGCTGGCATAATCTTATGGTCAACTGAGTCGAATGCCGCTGATATGTCCAGAAAAATCATTGCAATGGCCATGTGAATGTTGTCAATCCCACAGATGAGTTTGTTAAGTAGTGCAGTCATGAGTGTTTCTGTTCCGTGAGCTTCTCGGAATCCATGTTGGCATGGGTCCAACGGGGCTGCTGTGTCAATGTGGTGTTGGATCTGCCTCTGAGTTTCCTTTTCAAGTATCTTGGCTAGATAGGGAATGCTGGAGATTGGGCGGTAGGACTCTTCCTTCGTTGGGTCCATCAGGTTGTTTTTTAGCAGAGGGCGAATTGATGTTTGTTTAAGGGCAGTAGGGAAGATCCCAGTTAGATAGGAGATATTTGCAATCTTAGCTATGTGAGGGCTAAGCTCGGCACGTAATGTTTTTTGATCCAGTGTGCTGGACATGGGTCATTTGGTGCCGTGGTGGTGTTTATGGTAGCGATAATTTCTTCGATGGTTTTTCTTGATGGTGGTGAGAATTTATCGAGTGATGCTTGAGCTTGCGGGAGTTGGATTAGTATTTGTGATGGCGTTGTGTTCGCCTTGACCATTTTGGCTTGGATGAAGTTAGCATATAGCTGTGGTTGTTTTATTTATATCCCCTCCTCTCCAGTTTGGTTTGACCTTCTTAATTACAAAAAAACTCAAATCTGTAACTTTATGATGTAGATCCCGCCAGTATGCAACCAAAGGTTTGTCCTCCACGTTTCTTCTGATGCAGCTTTTGTGTTCTGTGATTCTGGTTTTAATACTGCGTGTAGTTTTGCCAACATAAAGTAATTTACAGGGGCATTGAACTACATAAATGACGTTAGATGTATCGCAGTTGGCAAAATCATTAATATAAAACTTCTTTTGTGTGGTAGGATGGATGAATATATTCCTAACAGGTAGGAAAAGCTGGTAAGGCTTCCAAAATGTGCCATTCCTTCTTCAGTATTGTAGTAATCTTAGCTGAATGTTGAGAGTACTACAATACTGAAGAAGGAATGGCACATTTTGCAAGCCTTACCAGCTTTTCAAAATATCAATTTTATTATTGCTCATAAACGCAATGCTAACCTGTGTAACCTACTTGTCCCCTCAGCTCTCACGGAGAGTAAATATCTGTCACAACACAAAGGGCAGTTTCAATGTGGCAAGTGTTCTGTCTGTTTAAATGTATTACCTGTTAGGAATATATTCATCCATCCTACCACACAAAAGAAGTTTCTGTGCACCCAGGTAGTCTCCAATTCCGCCTCTATTGCTTTATAAAGGTGGGAGATAAGTCCCTTAACCTCTCCTTTCCCAAACAGCCCATCTATCCTCTCTCCCTTAGGGCCCTGACCCCTCTGCGCAACCACCTTACAGTAATGCCAGGCCTGCAGATATTTAAACCAATCTTTATTCGGTAAGTGATAGTCCTCCTGCAACTCCTCAAACGTCAGCCAGTTTCCACTTTCTTTAAATTGCCCCACTACACATAACCCTCCCTCTACCCATCTCTTAAAAGCAGGGTCCGTCATACCTGATGGAAACTGAGTTCCCCACAAAGGGTATGAATCTAGAGCCTCCCAAGGCCCCATACCACCGACTCTGCCATTTCCTCCAGTATTGCAGTGTTAGTGTAGCATAGGGATTCCCCTGTCGCCCTTGAAGAGGGTCCCCCCCCCTTTAATCCATATTTTCCCTTTTAGGTCTCCCTCAGGTCGCAGCCCCTCTTTCTCTAACTGCACCCATTCCGTTGACCCACAATTAGCTTCTGACACTTTGGTTACTATACGGAATGCGGATAAAGGTGGTGCTATAGTATTACAAGCGACAGAAGACTATTTGAAGGGACTTCGTGCCCAATTATCGGATTCAACGGTTTATCAGAGGTTAACCAGCGATCCCACTCCCATGTTGCAATTAGCTATCTCGGCCTTGATCTCTACGGGATTAGATCAAGGTTGGTTGACAAAGAGAGAAGGCATTTTTCTCAAAGTTTCTCATCCTAAAATTCCCACCATATACACAGTGCCGAAGATTCATAAATCATTAATTTCACCGCCAGGGAGACCCATTGTGTCTTGTAGAGGGTCCATTCTTGAGCCTTTATCCAAGTTTTGTGACTTTTTTTTGAAAGAGGAAGCCTCGCTAGTCCGTTCATTCATCAAAGATTCCACCCATTTCATGATCCAGCTATCCACTTTAGTTTTACCTGAGTCTGATATTTTTTTGGTGACTCTGGACGTAGCGGCACTTTATACTAACATTCATCAAGGAGAAGCGTTAACTTTACTTCACACTTTATTCACCACGGCCCCGTCACGATTACCGAAGCATTTTTTGCTGGATTTAATTACATTGGTCCTAACGCGGAATTATTTTATCTTTGAGGGAACATTTTTCCAGCAGATATTCGGAATTGCTATGGGTGCCATGGTGGCTCCTTCCATCGCCACTTTATATCTTGCTCAAATGGAGGAATGTTCGGTTTATGTTTCAACTTTTTTTGCCCATGTTTTCATATGGAAGAGGTTTTTGGACGATATCTTTTTTGTATGGACAGCCAGCATGGATGAATTGCAAGCATTCATTTTATGGCTAAATAGTCTTAAAGATAACATCAAATTTACGGCACATATTGATTCACAACAGATTGAATTTCTGGATATGCTTATTTTTCGAGTTGATACCTCTTTACAAATTACTTTGTTTCGCAAGCCAGTTCAAAAAAACAGTCTATTGAATTATACTAGCTTTCATCCTGTCTCGCTTAGGAGGGGATTACCATATGGCCAGTTTCTGCGATTGCGCAGGATATGTTCTTCTACTCATGACTTTCAACATCATGCTCAAGGGCTGAAACAAAGATTGCTTTTACGGGGGTATCCCCCTCGGGTAATCGAGCAAGCATATAAACGTGCACGTTATATGCATCGCGATTGGCTTATGCAGCCCTCAAACACCCAGTCAACTGATCCTGAAAAGAAGATAGTGGGTGTTTTTCCTTACATGGTTTGTAGCAATACAGTGGTGGGGATACTCCGTAAACACTGGTCTATTCTCTCTGTTCATCCCAGTTTAGCCCATCCATTCATGCCGGCTTTTAGCAAAGCCTCTTGTCTTCGTGACATGTTGGTACATTCCACCACTACATTTGATAAACCACTCGGCCCGGGCACAACGGCGGGCCATTTTCCATGTCAAAAATGCAAGTTTTGCTTTAATATGACATCTGGCATTTTGTGGGATCACCCTCGAACTGGACACACTTATCGACGGCGATGGTCCACCACTTGTTCCTCGTCCTTTGTAGTTTATCTGATCCAATGTGAATGCCCTCTTATTTATGTGGGCCGCACGACAAGACCTATTAGAACTAGAATCAGCGAGCATGCGTCCCGCTTAAACCAACAGGTTCTATCTGCTCCCATAGTGGATCACTTTGTTGAACAAGGACACACATTTGACAGATTACGATGGACTGTCATTGACTATATCCCAGAGGATCCCAAAGGGGGCGACAGGATAGTGCGATTACAACGCTGTGAACAGCGGTGGATCTATGATTTGGCAAGGGTACAACCAGGAGGTTTGAATCGTGAAATAGAGTGGTTGAGCGTTTCTTGAGGAAAGCCCATTGATTTAGGGCTTCTCTGATGTGGTGGGATATTCCCTTTATCTTGGGCTGTTCTTTGGTAGACAACAACTTGCACTCCATAGGGAGTTTCCACTTTTCATTCAACTGCTTTCATCCAATCGGTTCAGGGGCAGATGATGGGAAGCCCCTATCCGTGTATGGTTCCCTAGAAGATTGACAGATTGGCTGACCAATTATGTAAGGACTGATTCCTCACAGTGATACGTCGCCCGGCGTGAACCAGGGGGTATTTAAAAACAAGTAAGTCTATCATTTCACTTATGGATAAGAGAAGAATCAAACTTCTGTGTGATTTGCATGTGAGCACTTGATACAGGGACCATTTGGTCCCGAAACGTGCACGTCGTGATCTATGAATTTGGACGACACACAAATGAATGCGCTTCTTCTCTCAACATTTTAAGATAAGTTTTTTTACACAATTTACTAAAGAACTGTTTTGTGATTAAAATGGACCTTATTTGACTGGTGTGGTTTGGTTTCCTTCTGAACCTCCCTCAATGTGGTCCGACAAAAAGATATATTAATCTTTCACGGGGAGTCTTCAGGAGATTTTTTCTGGTAGGGTATTTATGTGCATCTCTGATAGCGGGATTTGTTTTTGGGTAATATATAAAAGATGGCACGGACAAATCAAAACATACACCACAAATGATGTTAAACAAGTAGTATGCCATCGAGCTTTATGAATTAAATCTGAATGAGGAACCTGCCACTCACTGCCCAAGATAGACCGCGAACAGTGGAAGCAAGAGGCACAGGTGAAATGACCCACCTCAAGAGACTTATTAACGCCAATTCTATCCAGAGGGGAAGAGGTAGCACCAACAAAATCACGAAGGTTCGGACCTCTAGAATGCGCTATCTGTAATCTTCTCTGGAAACATGGGTATGGTTGTAAAATATGCCAATGCTTGGCGAGAATTTTCCTAATACAATCAGTGTAGGACATATATGGTAATACACCCACAAAGGTATCAGAATCAACCACAGAATCTTGAGACGCTGGAGAAAACAACCATTCACGATGGGTATATTTAGCCCTCAAAAATGCTTGCTTAATAACGTGTTTGGGATAACCTCTCTGGGCAAGGCAGGTAGATAACTCATATGCATGTTTAAGAAAATCTTCAAAGTTGGAGCAAATCCGTCGGAGTCTAAGAAATTGTCCAAATGGAAGACCCTTCTTCAAGGATAGTGGGTGAAAACTGGTAAAGGTTAACAGGGTATTTCTCTGCACAGATTTTCTAAACAGCGTAGTGTGAAGAGAATTATGACATTTCATAACCAAAACATCCAAAAATTCTAATTGAAAAAAATGATGATGCATAGTGAAAGACATATTCGATCGTAATGAGTTTAACCATTGAGTAAACAGACATAGATTAGCTTCAGTACCCTTCCTTAAAAAGAAAATGTCTAAAAAACGAACCCACAAAACATCCTTAAACCATGGCGAAGGATAAATTTGAGACGATTCAAACTCAGCCATGTATAATGTGGCTACAGATGGAGCCACTGTAGCTCCCATAGCTATGCCTTGGACTTGGTGGTAAATTTGTTGTTCAAACAAAGTAATTTTTAGTGAGTACCAAACTCAACAGCTGCATAAAAATACGAATGGGGAATCCGATCAGGTAAAGGTATTTGCAATTGAGAAATTGCCAACAAGGCTTGATCTTGATTGATGTAGGTGTACATTGCTGTAACATCCAGCGAAACAAGCCACCAAGAATTCACTTCACCAGTAACTTGTTGAAGTTTTGTAATGAAATGAGTAGTATCTTTTAAAAATGAGGGGACAAGTTGAGCACATGGTTGTAAAAATTTGTCACAAAATTTGAAAAGAGGTTCCAGCACAGATCCCCGACAAGACACAATAGGTCTGCCTGGAGGTGCACTAATCGATTTATGTATTTTGGGAACAGTATAGATAAATGGAATTTTTTGGATGTTTTAAAACTAGAAATCTAAATTCCCGTTTTGTGATCCAGTTGTTGGATAATGCCTGCTGCATAACAGAATGGATTTCAGATTGTAAACCAATAAAAGGATTAGAGGATAACTTAACATAATGGTTTATATCACTTAACTGATCCAAAAGATGAGCCCTATATTGAGAATATGATTGCACCACTGTGGCTCCCCCCTTGTCAGCTCGGCGTATTACCAAATCATGATTGTCTCGAAGTTCCCTGACCGCTAGCCATTGATTCTTAGACAAATTATGGTAACGAGACCGCAAGTTTGAACGTTCCAAGATCGTTAGATCATTAAGCACTAGCTTTTGATATGTTTGAATGAGAGGGTCTGTAGCATCCAGAGGTATCCATCGAGAGGGCGCTCAAATTATTGAAATATCTGCGCCCATATCATGTGTAGCGCAGAAATGGGTCACCAAAAGTTTTCTAAAAAAACCCGATGCAAAGCAATTCGCATTCGAAAGGGGTCATAATGAGTTACCGGTACAAATGAAAGACCCAAATCCAAAAGTGACTGTTGCTCCAACGTTAATGATATTGATGAGATGTTAACTACTATACCCATGTTTCCAGAGAAGATTACAGATAGTGCATTCTAGGGGTCCTAACCGTCGTGATTTTGTTGGTGCTACCTCTTCCCCTCTGGATAGAATTGGCGTTAATAAGTCTCTTGAGGTGGGTCATTTCACCTGTGCCTCTTGCTTCCACTGTTCGCGGTCTGTCTTGGGCAGTGAGTGGCAGGTTCCTCATTCAGATTTAATTCATAAAGCTCGATGGCATACTACTTGTTTAACATCATTTGTGGTGTATGTTTTGATTTGTCCGTGCCATCTTTTATATATTGGCAGGACTACTCGTTCTGTCAAAATTTGTTTGAGTGAACATGCATCCAGAATTAGGAATGCCACGGTGTCAGCTCCTATAGTTCAACACTGCCTGGATTTTAATCATACATTTGAGGACTTGGGTTGGCTGGTCCTGGATTATGTACCTGAAAATCCTCGGGGTGGGGATCGAGAACAACTTCTTTAAACATTGGAACAAAACTGGATATTCAGGTGGTCCACTGTTGAACCGTTAGGTCTCAATAAAGAGTTGGATTGGACAAGCATACTTTAATTTTTGACCATTTATAAATTGGTTTGGGATTATCTACTATATTGGGATTGGTATTTTTAGATCCCAAGTAGTATCCTTGTTTCTGCAATGATTGGTTGTTTGCGCTATTTAAACCATGAATCTGGCTACGTGGTTCAGATCGCTAAAGAGCATGCGCTGGCATTTTCAAGCAGTGGATTAGCCGGGAGACTGTTCTAATGTTGCAGTTGAATCAAGCGTTGAAACAGGGCACGAATTTGGTATTTGCCCGAAATGCAGTGCTGTGTACTTTCATGTAACTGCAGTTTATACTGTGCGGAGCCTGAGAAGATCTGTGAGAGTGCCGTTGAGAAAACAGTGAGAGAACAACTAAGATAAGTAGCAGTTCTGATCTTCCTGTTTGGACTTCTGCACAGCTTTTTACAAGACCACAGAATTGTTTTGGTTTTATATAGGTGGCACTTATTTTTGGTGTTTTACCTGTGTTTAGATAGCTCCGATGTGGGCTCATTAAAATTTGAGCAAAATGGAAGTATAGCTTCGAGAGGGGGATTTAATCTCATGGCTGCTCTTCCGACAAAAATGCATACACGCTAGCTCACATAAAATTATTTTCACTCTATTTTTGGTTTGGGGTGCATAGTGTAGAGTGGCAGTTAGTTTGTTATTTTGACATTACATTAAGAGCCCGTTTGTATATTATCAGAGGTGTAGCGCCCCTCAATAAACCCAAACTGGTTAGGATGGATTAACTTCCCCAGGAGCGGCCCCAGCCTATTTGCCAGGATCCTAGTAAAGATCTTTAAATCACCCCCCAACAATGAGATGGGCCTATACGAACCACACTCTGCAGGGTCCTTCCCCTCTTTATGTAGAAGACTAATTCCAGCCATCCGCAATGAAGCCGGCATCTGCCCCACTGCACTAAAGGAGTTATACATTCGTACCAGAGGACCAAGCACTACCCCGGCAAAAGCCTTATAAAACTTATTAGAGAAGCCATCCAACCCTGGTGCCTTATGTCTCGGTAACCCTTTAATCACTGCTAGGACTTCCTGCTCGCGAATTGGGTCTGACAACTCCTCCCCCTCTTCCTCCGTAAGGGAAGGTAGCGTAACGCCATCCAGATATTCCTGTATTTTACTATCCTCCACTAACTTCTCTGGTGTGTATAACTGCTGATAATATTGGATAAATCTTTCCTCTATAGCACTACTCTCCCATAGATCCTTCCCCTGTGTAACCTTAATGCGAACTATGGCATTCCTAGATCTTAATTTTTGAACCTTGCGGGCTAGCATCCTCCCAGCTTTATTGCTAAAGGCAAAACTCTTCTGTTGCAGCAATTTAAGTTGATATCTAATTTCCTGCATATGTAGCTCACTCAATTCTCCTCTTAATTCCCCTAGCTCTTTTTTTTAACTTTCTATCCTGTGGGGCCCTCTTTAATTCTTTCTCCACCCTCCCAATCATTGCTAGCAAGTGTTCTTGCTGCTGCAATTTCATCTTTTTCCGATAGGTTCCTACTGCAATCAGCTTTCCCCTAACTACCGCTTTCAAGCAGTCCCACACCGTCCCCGGTGAGCATTCCTCTGTGTCATTTAACAATAGATATTCTACTATTCCTTTCTTAATCTGACTCACCACCTCTTCATCCTCCAGGAGGGATTCATTCAATTTCCACCACCCTCTATTCAATCTCAGCCCCCCCCCCCATTTGAATCTCACAGGTCACTGGGGAGTGATCTGACCATGTCTGCTCTCATATGTCACACGCCTTTACAGCTGGCATCAGGACATTATCCACAAAAATCATATCTATTCGGGAGTACACCTCATGCACCACCGAGTAGAAGGTATAGTCCCACTGCCCCCTATTTGCTTCCCTCCATACATCAACCAGTCCGAGACCAGTGATTAACCTCTTCAGCACTATCCTATGTCGCCTTGGTGAGGGCACCACCCCTTTTGGACGCATTCACACCAGGGTCAATTGCCACATTAAAATCTCCCCTCGTCAGCAGACACTCCTCCACCAGCCCAACGAGCTTATTATGCAGCTCCCGAAAGAATTGAGCTTGCTTAACATTCGGGGCGTACACACTAACCAGCGTATATAACTTCTGATCCCATTTCAATTTCACAACAATAAACCTTCCCATTTTGTCTCTAATTACTTCCCCCACTTGTCCCAAAACCCGTACTGATAGTAAAACACTGACCCCACCCTTCTTTTTTTCCAATCTGTTAGAAGCAAAAAATTGCTGAGGGTAGTGAGGGTGTCCCACCCGGCCTTCATCCTTAGTCAAGAGGTGTGTCTCCTGTATAAAGACAATATCCCCTTTCAATCTGGTACATTCTTTCATTAACATCTGCCTCTTAGCATATGAATTTATGCCTTTATCATTCATACTCATTAAATTAATGTCAGGCATTGTGCCTTTCCTCTCCTCCCTCGTTGCCATCACCCCTGTTTTTCCCCATGTCCCTCTCCACCCCCCACCCCTCCCCTACCCCTCCTTCCATCAATTCCAACTTGGAACCCTTCAAGTGACCTCCAGCCGACCACCCATCCTATCACCTTTATCTCAACTTCCCCCACTTAGATATTAATCCTCCCCCATCCAACTCCCACCCTTTATTCCAGAGGACTATCCCCCAACCTCCATATCCCCCTTACATTCTCCTCCACCACCCTAGATATCAACCCAGGGGAGAGTCAGACCATGCCACCCCCCTCACCGCCCTCTCCATTACGCTCCCCCAGGCTACACTTACCCCCATAACAACAACATTACAACATACAACAACAGCAATCCATATTCACTTTAACAGTCTTTGACTTCTTAATCTTTTTTCCTTGCCCGGCACTCGACTCCACTGGTGCGTTCGCTCCTTCTCCTCCTCGCAGCCTCCCGCTGACTTTGCTCAGGCCTGTTCATCACAGGGAGATCAGTCCAGCCTGCCTGTTGCATACTCCAGATTGCCGCCTCCACTGAGTGTACTGTCACTGTTTTCGCATTTATAGTGAATTGTAATCCCACCGGAAACAGCCATCGATATCTCATGTTCTCCTCCCATAGCCTCCGGGTCACCGCTTGATATTCTCTGTGCTTTTTAATGGTAAGGCTGGAGATATCGGCAAACACCTCCACTTCAGATCCTTGCCATTTAATCTTACCAAGCTTCCTTGACGCCCTCATCACCAGCTCTTTTGATCGAAATTCATGGAGGCATACTACCACAACCCGCACCTTATTCTTCCTCCACGGCCCCAGGGCTCTATGTGCTCTGTCCACCGTCAGGCAGACTCCTTCCACTTCCATATCAGCCGCCCAGAGCGCCGCTCCACAGAATTCCTCTGCCAAAGAGATATAGTTCACTGTTCCATCACTCTTGGGCAAGCCCCTTATCCGGATGTTTGATCTCCTTGACCTATTGTCTAGGTCCTCAATCTTTTGCCACAACTCCTCTTGAACTCCACTTATGGTGTCCATCTGTCGATCCTTAATAGCCTATCTTCCTTCCTGCTCTTCGATCCGGTTTTCCACTTCATCCAAGCGAGTCCCCATATTTTCCATATCTGACTTTATCTCCTGGAGCCATCCATGCACTTCTTTCTTTAATGCTCCCAACTCAGCTCCATGTTGGAACAAATGATACTGACAGGTATACCTCGGAACGTATCAAAAGTGACTTCATGGCTCTGGGACAGAGGGTGAAGCAGTTAGGTGCACAGGCGGTGTTCTCTTCAATCCTCCCTGTTGAGGGTAAAGGCCAAGGCAGAGAGACTCGCATCCTGGAGATGAATGCATGGCTGCGTGGATGGTGTCATCGAGAGTGTTTTGGTTTCCTAGACCATGGGATGCTGTTCCAAGTGTTGCAGAGCAGAGATGGCATCCATCTGTCCAAGAAAGGTCAACACATCTTCGGTAGTAGACTGGCTAATCTACTGAAGAGGGCTTTAAACTAGATTCGTTGGGGATGGTTGAAGAAAGCCCCCAGGTAAGTGAAAGCCCCCAGGTAGGTAATACATTAAATGCCTTTATGGAAATGGGTAACAGGGGTAACATATGGAAAGCAGTGTGTATTAATGCCCATAGCATGGGAAATAAGATCCCTGAAGTTGAAGCTTTGGTGGGAGTGGCTGACTTGGATTTAGTGGCAGTTACAGAAACATGGTTCACAGAAAACCATGACTGGGATGTAACTATACCTGGCTATACTTTATTCAGAAAGGACAGGGTAGGAAGAAGGGGAGGAGGAGTGGCACTATATGTAAAAACTACTATTAAAGCTTTGGAATTACAGAGCTTAAAAGGGAGAGAGGAGGCATTGTGGGTTAAACTAGAAAGAGGGAAAGAGAAATCTATTTGCATTGGTGTGATATACAGACCTCCCTCACAAGAGGAAGAGGTGGACAGAGTTAATTGAAGACATACGCAGCATTGCTAGGAAAGGGGAAGTGCTACTGATAGGAGATTTCAATATGCCAGATGTTGATTGGCACATTCCTGCTGCAGTATCTAGAAGTAAGGAGATCCTGGATTCTCTACAGGGAGAACTATTCAGGCAATTGGTAACAGACCCCACACGTGAAGGGGCCATACTGGACTTGGTGCTTACCAATGATGAAAGTGTTTCTGATGTTGTAGTGGGAGATCATTTTGCATCCAGTGATCAACAGATGGTGTGGTTCAGTATTAGGACTAGGGCTGTTAGAATCCATTCCAAGGTGAGGATCTTAGACTTTGGGAAGACTAACTTGGCGAAGATGGGCCAATACCTCAGGGAGTCGGTAGTGGGATGGGAACAGCTGGGGGATGTAGAAAAACAGTGGGCAAAACTGAAAGGGGGTATTTTAAGGGCAACCAACCTTTTTGTTAAAATGGTAAATAAAGGCAAAAGGAAAAGGAGACCACTATGGTTTTCGAAGGAAGTAGCTGAAGAAGTGAAGAAAAAGAGGGAGGCCTTCATGAAATACAAGAGATCACAGAGAGAGGAAGACAGGCATCTGTATTTGGAAAAACTTAGAGAAGCTAGCAAAGTAGTCAAGAAGGCAAAGATTCAAAAGGAGGAGGAAATAGCCAATGCAATAAAATGGGGGGGATAAGACATTTTTCAGATATATTAGTGAGAAGAGGAAGGGCAAAAGTGATATTGTCAGACTCAAGGGTGCAGGGGGGGAATATGTAGAAGCTGATAAGGATAAAGCGGAATTGCTTAACAAATATTTTTGTTCTGTGTTCACAGATGAAGAACCAGGAGCAGGACCTCAGAAAACACCCACAAATAAGAACAGAAGCGAGGGACATCTTGAACAATTTTCAGAAGACTGTGTTCGTGAGAAACTAGCTCAACTTAAAGTAGACAAAGCGATGGGACCGGATGGGATACACTCTAGAATACTGAGGGAACTTGGGGACGTTCTAGCAATTCCACTGACTGACCTTTTCAATGCCTTGTTGGAGTCGGGAGTGGTGCCAAAGGACTGGAGAGAGGCTCATGTAGTGCCTTTACACAAAAGCGGAAGTAAGGATGTGGTTGAAAACTACAGGCCGGTTAGTTTAACTTCGGTGGTGAGTAAATTATTGGAAACGCTGCTGAAAGAGAAAATAGTGAGGTTTCTGGAGTCCAGCGGATTACAGGATCCGAGGCAGCATGGATTCACCAGAGGCAGGTCTTGTCAGACAAATCTGATTGTTCCTGTGCGGATATCCAGTTTAGTCCTCCACAATCGGGTAGTGCACCTTCTACTGCAGCCTGGAGACTGGACCAATCAAATCTTCTGTAGTACATATCCAGCAGGAGCTCCCAGAAGCCCCCCAGTGTGTCCAGTCTCTTGCAGCTTGAAGACGTCTGTGCCCTTGCTGGGCACACTGAGTGACTCTTGAAGGAGCAACACGTGTTAGTTAGTCTTTTAGGGTTTGTTTTTGGGACATTTATTTGCTATTTATTTAATAGCTAGTTGTATCTTTAAAAGGAAAAGTGAAAGAAACATGCCTCTCTAGTGCTTTGGCACAGGAGACTCGGGAGGAAGTCAGACCTGCAGGCTCCTGTCTTCTTGCCTGGCTAATTTTATCAGCCTTGGGTGAGCTTCCCCTTGACTGTACGGGGAAAAGCCATACCTGATACAGCATTGGCTGACACTGTGTGAAGTTGGCTGTGTCCTTGTTGTTCCTGAGCTGGTAGGAGTTTTCATTTTATGTCTGTATTTGTGAGCAGTGCTCTCTTGTCAGAGCTGCCAGCGTTCTGTAGGCTCTCCTGAGCCCATTTGGCAATTTTTCCTAAATTTGATCGTTTGCCCTGTTTCTGAGGGTCGTTTTCTTTCTTTTACATATTCTTTATTTGTCTTTGTATTTTCGCGCCGTTTTTTACCGCGGGTGAAAAAGTGCGGCGGCCATTTTGGATTTATAAAGTGTGCTTTTAGAGGCACTTTTGATCACTTGTGCACAGGTTCCCCTGGGGTTTTTGGGGTTCCTTTTGCTGGCGATTTTACTCAGGGCACCCCTGGGAGTCTGGGGAGTGTGTTTGTTTCTTGCAAAAAAAAAAAAAAAAAAAAGTTTTATTATTCATCCGGGACTGATTTGCATGAGATTGCCCCTGTGGGTGGGCTTTTCTGTGCCGGTTCCCTTCTATCCCGCTGGGCAGAGGTGGTCTTGGGATGGCTTCCAAACCCCAATGTGTGATTTGTGGGTCCCGCAGAGCGGCAGGGACTGACTCTGGCATCTGCAGGGGCTGCGCTGCAGTGCCCGCAGAGCTGGAACACTCTGTGCATGTCAAGGAGCAGGCTACCCCTGGGGATGCTTCTACTTCAGGGGACAGTGTCCTTTCTCCGAGCATCCCTCAGTCTGGGTCGGTTCCACCGGCCAGTGGGTCGGTGGCTGTGCTCCAGCAGGGGGCTATAGTTGTCCCACCTATGGAATTCTCCCCTGATTTTGTTCTCCTCATGCATCAGGCTTTCCACTTGAGCAGGTCCGGTCAGTGGCCGGAGGTTGGGCCCCCCTCTCTCCCCTCGGGGGTCACTGGGGTGGCTCAGCGCTCCTCTCCACCCGGGGTCAAGCGGCTCCGGTTGGGGGAACAGGAGCAGGACGCCCTGGGGCTTCTGGAGTCCGAGGCGGAGGGCGATCCTGAGGCTGAAGCGGAGGAATTGGAGGATGGGGAGATCCCCGAGCCGGAGGATCAGGCTCGGATCATTCGGGTGTTTCGGAAGGACGAGCTGGTTCCTCTGGTTACGGAGTCCCTTCAGGCACTTAACCTTTCGGCAGTGCGGTCCCTGGAGGAAGAGGGTCTGGAGGATCCTCTCATTCAGGCCGTCAGGGATACCCAGGTGGTTTTTCCCGTCCACCGCGTGGTGGAACAGATGATACAGGCGGAGTGGGAGCACCCGGAATCCGGTTTGAAGGGGATTCGGACCATGAATCGGCTTTATCCCCTCGCCGACAAGGACAGGGACTTGTTTAAGTCTCCGCGAGTGGATGCTGCTGTTTCCGCAGTGACCAAGAAAACCACCATCCCGGTTGAGGGGGCGGCGGCCCTCAAGGACGGGCAGGATAAAAAGATTGATAATTTGCTGAAGCAAACCTTCGATACGGATGCCGTGTCATTGCAAGCCTCTATTTGCGGGGCTTGGGTGGCTCGGTCGTGTCTGCGGTGGTCGCAGCGCTTGCGCTCGAGCCCCGGCTTAGACCAGCAAGGTCTGTTGGAGGTTACCCGGCTGGAGTCCGGCTTGGCCTACTTGGCGGATCTGTTTTATGATTTAATCCGCGCATTGGCTAATAGTATGGCGTCCGCGGTGGCAGCGCGCCGGTCCCTATGGTTGCGCAACTGGGCGGCTGACGGTTCTTCCAAGCCCCGCCTCGGTAAACTGCCCTTTAAGGGCAGATTGTTATTTGGGGAGGCTCTCGAGAAACTGGTAAAGGAGCTCGGTGAGTCCAAGGGGGGCCGGCTTCCGGAGGATAGGCCAAGGGCCAACAGGTCCTCCACCTCGGCGCGGGGGTCCTTTCGGGATCAGCGCAGGTTTCGGTCCTCCCGCCTGTGGGCCTCGCAGCGGGGCCGGTTTGGAGCCCGTAATCAGGGATTTTGTGGTTTCAGAGGGGCCGGCAGAGGCTTCTCCGGAGCCGCCTCTCCCTCGGCGTCTTCCTTTGGGCGCAAGCCACAATGACGCGAGGCGGGCTCTGGAGGGAGGCCCGATTATCGGGGGTCGTTTGCCCGACTTTCTTCCGTCTTGGGCCCAAATTACGTCAGATCGCTGGGTGCTACAGATTATAGAAGAGGGTTATGCTCTAGAATTTGCATCCCCGCTTCCGGATGCCTTTGTTCTGTCGCCCAGCAGGGGCGAACAAAAGACGCGGGACATCCGCGTGACCCTGGCTCGGTTGTTAGCACTGGGAGCGGTGGTCCCGGTTCCTCTCTTGGAAAGAGGCGCCGGTCGTTACTCCATCTATTTTGTGGTCCCCAAAAAGGGCGATTCTCTGCGTCCGATCTTGGATCTCAAAGGCGTCAATCGCGCGCTCAGGGTGCCGCACTTCCGTATGGAAACTCTGCGGTCAGTCATTGTAGCAGTACGACAGGGGGAGTTTTTGACGTCCCTCGATCTTACAGAGGCCTATTTGCACATCCCGATACATCCATCTCATCAGCGGTTTCTCCGCTTTGCGTTTCCGTGGGGCCACTTCCAGTTCCGGGCCATGCCGCTCGGCTTAGCCACGGCTCCGCGCACCTTCACAAAGGTGATGGTGGTCGTTTCGGCGGCCTTGCGCAAGGAGGGCATCTTGGTCCATCCATATCTCGACGACTGGTTGATTCGGGCAAAGTCCAGTCGGGAGTGCTTGCGAGTCACGAGCAGGGTAGTGGCTCTGCTGCGGTCTCTCGGCTGGGTGGTGAACGAACGAAAAAGTTGTCTGCGTCCCACGCAGGACCTCGAGTATCTGGGGGTGCGCTTCGACACCGCCCGGGGGCTGGTGTGCCTCCCCGAGCGCCGCGTCCGGGCGTTGCGGGCTCTTGTCCGACTCTTTCGGGGCATGCCTGCTCCGTCGGCGTGGTGGTACCTGAGGCTTCTCGGAACGATGGCGGCGACCTTGGAGGTGGTACCGTGGGCGCGGTTCCACATGCGCCCGCTGCAGAGGGCGCTCCTTCGCCGGTGGTCCAACCAGTGCGACTCCTTGAACAAGAGACTGCCCTGCCCGAAGGCGGTGCGTCTTTCGCTCCGTTGGTGGCTCTCTCCCGAGAATCTGACGCGGGGGGTTCCCTTGGAGCCTCCTCTGTGGGTTCCCCTCACAACGGATGCGAGCTTAGCAGGTTGGGGAGCGCACTGCGAGACCCGCTTCACTCAGGGGGTGTGGTCCTCCCAGGAAGCGTCTTGGTCGATCAACCGTCTCGAGCTTCGGGCGGTGCGGCTAGCTCTATTGGCCCTGGAGCCACTGGTCCGGGGTCGACCTGTCCGGGTCTGGTCAGACAATGCGACCACGGTGGCTTACATCAATCGCCAAGGGGGCACAGGGAGTGTGGCCCTGGAAACAGAGGCGACAGCCTTGTTCAGTTGGGTGGAGACTCGTCTGCCGGCAATATCAGCGGCGCACATAGCGGGCGCAGAAAATGTCCAGGCCGACTTTCTCAGCAGAGTGCGAGTGGACCCCGGAGAGTGGGAGTTAAATCCACAGGTGTATGCGCAAATAGTGCGGCGGTGGGGTCCGCCCATCATGGATCTCATGGCGACCTTCCAGACGGCCAAGACGAGTCGCTTCTTCAGCAGACGGCGGGAGCGAATGTCCGAAGGGCTCGACGCTCTCATTCAGCCGTGGCCAACGTCCGGGCTTCTGTATGTCTTCCCTCCGTGGGCGCTGATCGGCCGGGTCGTCCAGCGCATCGAGTGTCATCAGGGCAGAGTGCTGCTGGTGGCTCCGGATTGGCCCCGGAGGCCCTGGTATGCCGAGCTAGTCAGACTTCGAGACGGCGTGCCTTGGCGCCTGCCCGCGCTGCCGGACCTTCTTCTTCAGGGCCCCCTGCGGATGCCCCAGGTGGCTCGATTCTCGCTTACGGTTTGGCCATTGAGAGGGCTCGGCTGAAAAAGAAGGGTTATTCGCCCGCGGTGATTTCCACCCTACTGCGGGCAAGAAAGTCATCCACTTCTCTTACTTATGTTCGAATCTGGAGGATTTTTGAGGACTGGTGCTCCCGGCGGGGAGTCCGGGCGGCGACGGTCTCTGTGCCCGTCGTGTTAAGCTTCCTTCAGGATGGGTTCGAGAAAGGCCTCGCGGCCAGTTCCCTGAAGGTTCAGTTGGCAGCGATCTCCTGCTATAGAGGCAAGGTTTTAGGCCGCATTCTCAGCGCTCATGCGGATGTGCGGCGTTTCTTGACCGTTGTTTTTCATTTGCGGCCTTCCCGCAGAGCACCGATTCCCCCGTGGGATTTGAATTTAGTCCTGCGGGCTCTGGTGCGGGAACCTTTTGAGCCCTTGCGGAGGGCGTCCCTGAAGGATCTCACTTTGAAGACGGTCTTTCTTGTAGCCATTTGCTCGGCTCGGCGCATTTCGGATCTTCAGGCCTTGTCCTGCCGAGAGCCTTTCTTGTCGTTTTCCGCGGACCGGATTGTGATCCGGCCGGTGCCTTCTTTTCTTCCAAAGGTGGTGTCTCCCTTTTCACTTGAATCAGGCAGTGTTTCTGCCGGTCCTTTCGGCGAACTCGGTCGAGTCGGTGGACAAGGGTCTTCACCGGCTCGATGTGGGTCGCACGCTGCGTCGGTATTTGCAGTCTGCGGAATCCTTTCGTAAGACCGATCGGCTTTTTGTGCTCTTTGGGGGCGCAAGAAAAGGGGAGGCGGCGGCTAAGGCCTCCATTGCTAGATGGCTCAAGGAAGCGATCGCATCTGCGTATCTGTTGCAGCAGCGGCCAGTTCCGGAGGGGCTTCGAGCTCATTCTACTCGAGCTCAGGCGACCTCTTGGGCGGAGCATTGTCTGGTTCCGCCAGCGGATATCTGTAGGGCGGCCACTTGGTCGTCTCTGCACGCTTTCAGCAGGCACTATCGCCTGGATGTATTAGCGGCTCGGGATTCCTGTTTTGGATCGGCGGTTCTGCGCGCCGGCTGGCAAGGTCCCGCCCGGTCTTAACTGCTCTGTTACATCCCGATTGTGGAGGACTAAACTGGATATCCGCACAGGAAATGGAAATTACACTAACCTGGTAATTGTAGTTCCTGTAGGATCCAGTTTAGTCCTCCTTCCCTCCCAACTCTCTGTGTAGTCTTGCGGCGCGCTGTTCCGAGCGGTTGACTGTAGGACGGTTCTTCGTCCCGTTCGGGTTCTGTTGACAGTCGTGCTTATCGCTATGGCTCTTCCCTTTCTTGGAGTTCAGTCAGCTCCCTAGATTTCTGTGAAGGGGTGCTCTGTGTAAATTGGAAGGCGTCGGTTTCGGCGCCAGGCGGTGTTCTGACTTCCTCGTTTGGGGAGGGAGTTGGTTATTACAGGGGGGGAAGAAAAGGGTTTACTGATAATGTAATGATAATTTAATGATTATTTAATGTGTTGCTTCGTTAAGTATGCTTTGTTACTAGTACACTGGGGGGCTTCTGGGAGCTCCTGCTGGATATGTACTACAGAAGATTTGATTGGTCCAGTCTCCAGGCTGCAGTAGAAGGTGCACTACCCGATTGTGGAGGACTAAACTGGATCCTACAGGAACTACAATTACCAGGTTAGTGTAATTTCCATATTTCTTTGACTGGGTGACCAGGGAGTTGGACCGAGGGAGAGCTCTAGATGTGGTGTATTTAGATTTCAGTAAAGCCTTTGACACTGTTCCTCACAGGCGACTTATAAACAAACTGAGCACCATAGGGATGGACCCTAAAGTTACTGCTTGGGTTAGAAATTGGTTGGGTGGGAGGCGACAAAGAGTACAAGTAAATGGAGCTCACTCTGAGGAGAAGGATGTTACCAGTGGTGTGCCCCAGGGATCTGTCCTTGGTCCGATTCTTTTTAACATCTTTGTTAGTGATATAGTGGAAGGGCTGTCGGGTAAGGTTTGCCTCTTTGCGGATGATACCAAAATCTGCAATAGAGTAGACACCCAGGAAGGTGTAGATAACATGAGGAGGGATCTAGCTAAGCTTGAAGAATGGTCTAGAGTTTGGCAGCTGGGATTTAATGTTAAAAAATGTAAGGTCATGCATTTGGGCTGCAGCAATCCAAGGGAGCAATACAGTATAGGAGGTGAAGTACTTTTGTCCCCTAAAGAAGAGCGGGATCTAGGCATGGTTGTGTCTGATGATCTTAAAGTAGCTGAACAGGTAGAAAAGGCGACGGCAAAAGCTAGAAGGATGCTTGGGTGCATACGGAGAGGAATGGCTAGCAGAAAAAAGGAGGTGATAATGCCTCTGTATAAGTCTTTTGTGCGACCTCATTTGGAGTATGGTGTGCAATTCTGGAGACCGCACCTTCAAAAGGATGTGAACAGGATGGAGTCGGTGCAGAGGGTGGCTACTAAAATGATTAGTGGGCTTCATTATAAAGCATATGAGGACAGACTTAAGGATCTTAATATGTACACCTTAGAGGAAAGGCGGGATAGAGGTGATATGATTGAGATGTTTAAATACCTCCGTGGCATAAATGTTCAGGGAGAGAGCCTCTTTCAATTGAAAGCAAGTTCTGCTACGAGGGGACATGGGATGAGGGTGAAGGGAGATAGATTCAGGAGTGATATGCGGAAATATTTCTTTACAGAAAGAGTAGTGGATCCATGGAATAGTCTCCCAGTGGAGGTGGTAGAGATGAGGACAGTAACTGAATTAAAAAAAGCATGGGACCAACACAGAAGATCTCTAAAGGTAAAAAGTGGACTGTTGTAGTTGTTATGGAAGGACAGACTAGATAGGCCATGTGGTCTTTTTCTGTCATCATGTTTCTATGTTGACTCCAAACCACTCCTGCAAATCATTTCTTAGAGCTTGTATGTCATTAGATGTACCTCCTGTCATGCCAGCCTCTTCTATCTCCTTTTGTTCACCACTGCTTCCTGCCATTTTTGCCGTGTAGTTCTTGGCACACCCCGTACCTTTAAAGGAAAAGGATTTGAGGTCTATGGCGGACTTTCTTGCCGCAATCTGCTGCTCACTCTCCTCTTCCTCTAATCCTTTATTTGGATCCGCTTCTCTCGTAACCCCTTGGGAGGCCTTAATTGCCCTTCCCCCAGAGCATGGGGCACTTTTCGCGAGCAATACACCTACTCCTGCTGACTCCCGATTATCCTGTAGACCAGGGGTACTCAAATCCAGTCCTGGAGGGCCATGAACCAGTCAGGTTTTTGGGATATCCCTAATGAATATGCATGAGATAGAGCCAAATACAATGGAAGCAGTGCATGCAAATATATTTCATGCATATTCATTAGGGATATCCCGAAAACCTGACTGGTTCATGGCCCTCCAGGACTGGATTTGAGTACCCCTGCTGTAGACGCAGGTATTCCCCTCCTGTCCGGGCTATAACTGCCGGGTGCTTCCAATAACAAACAGTGCTCCTGTGGCCTTTCCTCTTAGGCCTGTCCTAGCTCCTGGGCCTCACCGCCACGTGCCTTCGCTCCTCCCCGCAGTCCTACTCCTTCTGCTACGGCCGACTCTCCTTGCACCAACCTCCTTTCTGCTGTATCTACTCCGCCGCCAGCGCCCACGATGCAGGCTGCAAATCTGCACTGCACTTCTCCCGCAGGAACGCTCTATGATCTCCAGCCCCCCTGCACTAGGGGTTCCCAGGCCTCTCCTCTCCGTGCACTCTCACAGGCAGCGGCTTGAGGGGGATGGATCGCCCTCCACTCTGCTCGCTCAGTGTTGTCTCAGTCTGTACCTCTGGGGTTTACTCGCCCTTTGCTCTCCTCCCTCTTCCACTACCATCTGGCTCTTTACGGGGGTATATTTTGCTTATTTTTTTTTACTCTTCACAGGGGTATCATCACTTTTGATGAGTCTCGCGGCGGAGCCTGTTCAGAACGCCGCCATCTAGTCAGCCGACGTCACCGGAAGTCCTTTCTAACCAGTTAATTTATTATTTGTTTGGTTATTTTATGTGTTTTTAATTTGTTTTGATGTGTATTCTCCCTGAAGAAAGGGTCAGCTGAAATGCATTGGGGGCTTTTTAATAAAGATTGTTTGATCTACTGTCTTGGCACACCTTTTTTGTTCCTCTCTCGCCTATGGGTGGTTTGTGCTCTCCTTTGGACTCATCTGCTGAACATGGCCAGGGGTGTTATTCCATCTAGTTCATGGACATGAGGCGGTCCGTGCCAAGCTCAGAGTTTCTTGAGATCAAATTGGTTATTGTGGTGTTCCGGCAGGGGTTGTCTGGTTACCTCCCCGGACCTTGCCAAGATGTACTTTTGTTGTCCCATCCGAGAGCAACACCAGTGGTATATTTGCTTCCTTATCGTCCCTCCAGTCCAGTCTTGCACCTCTGGGTAGTCAACCTCCTCTTGCAGCTTGGAGTCTGAGCATGTCATCTTTTGATGACATCGGTGTATTTAGGCAGCTGGCTCCTCTTTCCAGCCCCAGTAAGCTTGGTCTAGAAGCAGCTGGAGGAGAGTGATACAGAGAGGCTGGACTCACTGTAGGGACAACTAAGGATTTTAGCTAGGATGCTTGACTGGATTTTAATTACTTGGCATTTAGGTCTTCATTAACTTTTAAAAATAAGGTTAAAAAAAAAGGAGCAGTGCCGTTGGGGTTCTGTGTGAAGGAGAGGCAGGCAAATAAGAGGGACCTCTCTCTCTCTCTCTCCCCCCCTCCCCTCTCCCTCTCTCCACTCGAGTAGAAGCAGGAGGTTTGTGGTCTTGCAGATGGAAGAAGAAACATGGCCAGGTATCATCAGCGACTCTCAATCCTGTGACCGTGTGAGGAGCCGTGGCTCGAGCAAAGGACTGCAACACTGAGAGTGCTCCTGTACTCCCGCCTTGACGCCGAAGCCCTCAGTAGCAGCTGAGTGCAAGGAACAGGAGGTTGAGCAGTAGAGATCTTACTTTTGATGATGAGTGGGCTTAAACTGTGGAGGCGGTCGGCGGCAGTTTGTCAGCCCGTGGGAGGGGGGCAGAATTAACCTCGGAGCGGGTTTTTGCATCCTTTCATCCACTGGACCGCATGGTTCTTCAGCTCTCTTGCAGCAGCGTGGGAAGGTGCCATTTTGAAAAAGTGCTCTTCTTAGAGGGAGGACTGGCAGGGCATTGAGGGATGGCTCCTGCCGCTTTTTCCTTTGCAGTGCTTTTCGCAGCAAGGGCCTAGTTGGCTGAAAAATAAAAAGGAAGCTTCTCCTGCAGGGTATCACCATAGTAGGCAGCAGGGGTTCTTCACAATTCAGCTGCAGGGAATCTGTCTTGGAGCAGGAGAAGGCCATACCCACTAGGCCCCAGTGCATGGCCTGCGGAATCCGCAGAGGGTCTATCTCTGAGACTAGCTTTTGCTATGGCTGCGACAAGGAGGCTGGGGTAAAGGAACAGGACCTACAGAAGAGCACTGAAAAGTGCTTGGAGCGCGTGGTCCCTTCAGGCAATGGGAAGAGTGGTCCACATGCCCAGGGTGGCCATGGTTCAGCAGTGGCCGAGGTCAGGGTTTGCAGAACCGATCCACCCCTGTTGGAACCTTACAGGAAGGACTCGATCTCCCCTGGTCCCTCCATGTCTCAGGGCTTAGGAGATGAGTGTGACCCAGGGGATTTTTCGCCAGAGTTCGTCTTTCTTATGCATAGGGCGAAGAACCAGTCTTTCCTACTCAAGCAGGCAGAAAAAGGCCTTCGTCTACAAGGGAGCCAGGGGCCGACGGGGAGGCGCCCAAACGACTTAGACTGGAGACAGATTGTGGAGAGCAGGCTATGCCTTCGGAGGAGCTGGATTTGTTGGATCCGGAAGTGGAATTGGAAGCGGAAGAGGAAGACTTGGAGGAAGGAGAAATTCTACAGGAGGACGAGTCCCGTATCGTCCGCCTTTCACTGAGAGGAGTTAGCAGCGCTCATTGCGGAATCTTTGAAGACACTCAATATGACCTCGATGATGGTGGTTCGTCGCTATCTATGGCTGCAAAATTGGGTGGTGGATAGCTTCTCAACTTAGCAAGCTGCTGTTCGGGGAGGAGTTGGAGAAATTGGTAAAAGACCTGGGGGAGTCTAAGTGCGGCCGCTTTCTGGAGGATAAGCTGAAACAGGTCCGCAGCTCGTTGCCAGCATGAGGTCAGCCATGGGACTTCCAGCACTTCTGCAACACCCAGTTTGCTTTGTAAAAGAGGGGCAATTCCCCTCGAAGGGGCAGGGCTTTCGGGGTTTCATGGAGCAGTGAGAGGTTGCTACAATGCCTCCTCATCCTCGGGGGCCTAAGAAGTCTCAATGAAGCAGGCCCAGGTAGCGGTACAGCCCATAGGGGGTCGGCTACGGGCGTTTTACACTGCCTGTGTCCAGATCACTTTCGATCAGTGGGTGCTGGAGATCAACAGGGAAGGCTATGTGCTGGCCCTGCCATTGGGCTTGTCCTTTGTGCAGTCCCCCTGCAGGGTGCGAGGAAAGGCAGCAGCGGTAAAAGAGACCCTGTTACGGCTGCATCAGCTGGGAGCCGTGGTGCCGGTGTCCAGGCACCAGTGCGGTTTAGGTCGGCACTCAATTTATTTTGTGGTGCCCAAGAAGGAAGACTCATTTCAACCCATTCTCGACCTCAAGCGTGTAAACCACTGTCTGTGAGTATCTGGTTTTCACATGAAAACTTTGCAGTCCGTCATAGTGGCAATGAGAGCCGGGGAGTTTTTGACGTCCCTCGATCTCACGGAGGCGTATTTGCATATTTCTGTCCATCCAGAGCATCAGCAGTTTCTGTGCTTTGCCGTGCCCATGGGTCATTTTCAGTTTCGGGTTTTGCCGTTTGGGCTAGTGACAGCTCCCTGTACCTTCATAAAGGTCATGGTGAATGGTTATGGCAGCAGCGGCACTCCACCAGGAGAGGGTTCTGATCCACCCGTAATTCGATGACTGGCACATAAACGCGAAGTTGCGGAGCGAGAGCAAAGAGGTGACAGCAAGAGTTCTGGCCTTTTTTGCAGAGTCTCAGATGGGTGATCAATGGGGCCAAGAGTCGCTTGGTACTATCCCAGGAGATCAAGTACCTCGGAGCGCACTTTGACACCCTTAGGGGGAAGGTTTTCTTTCGGTACAAAGGGCGCAGGGACTGTGGCAGCTGGTGCATCAATTCCCTGCTAAGGAAGGCTCTGACAGCATGGCATTATCTTCAGTTGCTCAGGACCATGGCAGCAACTCTCGACCTCATGCTATGGGCAAGAGCACACATGCAACCGCTACAGAGAGCGCTGATGCACAGGTGGTCACACCATTGACATCCCTTGTCACAGTGGCTACCCTGCCCGATGGAGACCAGAGAGGCCCTCCAGTGATAGCTCCAGCCAGTGAAGTTGGCATCGGAGATGCCTCTGGAGGCTCCAGGCTGGATCCCACTGACAACGGACGCAAGTCTGTCAGGATAGGGCGCCCACTGCGAAGAGCAGTTTGCTTAGGGACAGTGGAGTCCACACGAAACCTGGTGCTCCATAAATCGACTAGAGATGAGAGCGATCACTCTGGCGCTCCGGAGTTTCCAGCCAGAGTTGCAAGGGAAGGCCATCTGAGTCGTCTTGGACAATGCAATCGCAGTGGCCTACATAAATTGCCAAGAAGGACCAGGCAGCATTGGTCTCAAGGAAAACGAGGAGGCACTGCTACTATGGGCAGAAGAGCATCTTCAAGCACTGTCGGTGGCGCACGTTGCGGGAGCAAAAAATGTGATGGTGGATTTTCTGAGCTGAGTACATGTGGACCCTGGGGAATGGTCTTTATGCCAAGAGATCTTCTTGCAGGTGGCGAGCAAATGGGGCATACTGATCATGCACCTTATGGCAATGTATGCATTGGCCAAAATGAACAGATTTTTGAGCAGAAGAAAAGAGAGATTGTCGGAGGGCCTCGCTTTCGTGCAGCAGTGGCCTGTGGAAGGCCTTCTATATGTGTGTGTTCTGTGGGCACTCATAGGCTGGATAGTGCAGTGGATCAAGGCTCACAGGAGGTTGGTCATCCTGATTGACCTGGACGACCGTGGTGCCCATGGTATGCCGACCTGGTACAGTTACAGGTGGATCGACTGTGGTGTCTGCTGGTTTGAGAGGGCCTATTGAGTCAGGGGCCTCTGTGCATGCCCCATGTGGATCGATTCTTGCTTACGGCCTGGCTCTTGAGAGAGCTTATTGAGAAGGCGTGGCTATTCAGGGCCAGTTATCGCAACGTTGCTGAGGGCCAGGAAAAGATTCACCTCTTTCTTATATATGGGTCTGGCATGAGTTTGAGGCCTGGTGCGCAGAGAAGCAGTGTCAGCCATTCTCAGCTGTGGTGCCAGACGTGTTAGGCTTTCTGCAGGCGGGTCTTGAGAAGGGTTTGGTCGCAAGTTCCTTGAAGGTACAGGTATCAGCCATCTCATGTTATAGGGGCAGGCTCCAGGGAGCATCATTAGGAGCGCACCCGGATGTGGTACAGTTCCTGAAAGCGGTTAAGCACATCTATCCACCAATTCAGTCCTTCGTCCTTTCTTGGGATATCAATCTGGTGCTGTTGGCACTGGCAAAGGAGCTTTTTGAACCTTTGGGCACTACTTCTCTAAAAGATTTGACTCTTAAGACAGTGTTTCTGGTGGCAATTTGCTCGGCTCAGAGAATTTTAGAGCTTCGGGCTCTCTCGTGGAGGGAGCTCTTCCTATCCATCTCAAAGGAGAAGGCGGTTCTCAGACCGGTTCCATCCTTTTTGCCAAATCTCCCCTACTGGCGCTGTCAGATGAGCGGGAAGGAGAAGCGGATCCGCACTTGCGTTGCTTGGATGTACGGAGAGTATTGCACTGTTATTTAAAAAGAACAGCCCCATTTCAGAAATCAGATTGGTTGTTTGTCTTGTTTGGAGGGCCGTGCAAGGATGAGGTGGCAGCCAAAGCATCCATTTCCAGGTGGATTAAGGAGGTTATTGCCTCAGCGTATGTGTTGAAGGGAAAGTCAGTGCCAGCAGAACTACGGGCACATTCGACCCAGGCTCAGGCAGCCTCTTGGGCAGAGTATTCTTTGATACTGCCGGCCCTTCACATCTTTGCAAGACATTATAGGTTGGATGTGCAGGCAACAGGGGACACCAGGTTTGGAAAGGCAGTGATTCAGGCTGGAATTGTAGGTCCCTCCCATTGGTAGAACTGCTCTATTACATCCCAGAAGTGCGGGACTGGACTGGCGGGATGATAAGGAAAGTGAAATTAGACCTTACTCAAGGAACACCAATTAGCAGGTAACTCCAGTCCAATCCCGAAACCCGCCCTGTTGATTCTAAGGGGATCAGTCATGTGACCCTGGACCTGAATAAGGTTACCAGGAAATTGTATGATTCAGGGATTTAAGGGGATCAGAGATCCCAAGGGACGTGGGGAAGTTCCCCTCAGTCTTTTTTTTTTTTTTTTATTATTACGAGCAACATATATGGTTGGCCATTTGTTTGTGCCTCAGCAGTCCACAAGTAAGCCTCTTCGTTCTGGGGTTGGAGGGGATGACTCGAGTTTTATACAATTAGTTGGTTTTGGTGTACTTATTTGACTATTTATTTGTTGCTCCTGTGAGTCTGCTTTGTCAGTAGGTCTCTGGGGCTGGAAGGAGGAGCCAGCTGCCTAAGTACACTGATGTCATCAAAAGATGACATGCTCAGTCTCCAAGTTGCTAGAGGAGGTTGACTACTCAGAGCTGTGGGACTGGACTGGAGTTACTCAAGGAGTACCAATTAATAGGTAAAGTCTAATTTCACGTTCTGTGTCCTAGGCTGCCGTTTCTATTTTTGGGCTTCATCATTTGGCTTGACTATGACTTTCACACCTTCTCTGGGAACAAGCAGGAAGTCAGTCCTCACATATGGGTGACGTTGGCATTGACGGAGCCCTCGCGGAAGCATCCCCCCAGCTTTCAAAGAAAGCCTTTGGGAAATGCCACCACATATGCACGGTCCCCTTCCCGCCCAAGGGTGCCATCTTGCTCAGTCTCCTTTTTTCCACGGAGTCCTTCAGGCGTTGTCTGACTTTTCTCCGGAAAAAGTTGATATTTTGGTACCTGAGTTTCAAACTAGACTCTGGTCTTGTACCAGTACCCTTCCCGCTACCGTCCTCGGTGCCTCGGCGTCTGGTTCGGCTCATTGTTATAGTCTTCATTCTTTTTATTTTTCTGGCGCCTTCGTGCCCTTTTTCCCCGCTGGCAGCCCAGAGAGTCTTAGATCTCGCAGGGGTACTTTTTTCCCCCATGGCTACCTGTGGCTTTAAAAAGTGTGATCAGTGCTGCAAAATAATGTCCTTAACTGACACACATGACTGCTGCCTCAGTTGCCTCGGGCCGGACCACGACCTGGCGGTCTGCGGTCTCTGCAAACGGATGTCCAGCAAGGCCTGAAGAGCTGCCAGCAGCAGCACGATAAGTTCTTCCCTGAATCCCCGATGCCTTCCAAGGCATTGTCTGAGGCCCCGAGATCTCTGGAGGAGCTTTCCAAACCCAAGCGTCCTTGTAGATCCTTGGAGAGGGGTTTCCCCTCGAGGGAACACAGGAAGAAGAAGAAACCCTCGAAGGCGGCGTCCTTGGATGGTTCCGACCGGCCTGGAACCTCTCGGGCCCAGTCCCGCAGTTCGAGGAGCTTGTCGAGGTGTCGGAAAAAGAGAGACCTGCCAAGGTCTCCTGGAAGGATCCGGTCGCGGGACCGGCCTTGGTCTCCAGACATTATCCTCGTCGAGGATTTCCCCTTCGGGGAACCAGCCTTGGGCCCGAGTTCCTCAGGGCCTGCGCCAAAGGCTGCAGAACCTTCCAGCCTCGAGTCCAGAATGGTGGCCCTGGAGCGCATTTTGTCTGCTTTGATTGGCCAGCAGCGGGCACTGTTGTCCGGCACATCCAGTTCATCCGCCCCGACCGCTGGGCATTCAACATCCAAGACGTCCCCAGAGGCCGAGCTGATCCTTTGCTGAGGTTATGCTCGGTGTCCACTTCGGGAGCTCAGTCATCCCCGGCCAGTCTACTGGGCGTCGACCGCAGGGCTTCGGTGGCTTCAAAGCCCACGGAGCAGCCCACCTACACGAGTCACCCTCAGAGTACTCCGAATGAGAGACGGAGGTTGAGGAGTCTCCTGATACCCGTCGCCACCGCAAAGTCCCTTTTGATTCCCCAGTCTCAGAACCTTGACGCGGTCCCTGTCAGAGGACATGGGCTTCTTGGACTTTGTCAAGGACTTGTCCAAGGCCCTGGCGTTCCTGACCGAGTCGGATCCTCGGGTGGATGATCTGGAGATTCTCCAGTACGAGGCCAATCCTCGGGAATCGCTCACAATGCCCATTCCTCCCATCCTGGAATGGCTCATGCTCCGCATGTGGGAGACACCGGCATCAGTGCCGGTGGTGAGCAAATGGCTCGACTTCACGTATCAGGTCCACCGGAGCCCGGGCTTCCAGAAGTCACAGCTGCTGCACAATTCTATGGTGGTGGAGTCAGCCATGCATCGGCTGCAAAGCCAGAAGACTCACTTCTCAGTTCCCCCTTGCAGGGAGGCCCGCACCTTAGATGCCCTCGGCAGAAGTGCTACGAGGGCTCGATGCTCATCTGCCGGGTCCAGGCCTACCAGCTGTACATGAGCATGTACTTGAGAGACTTGGTGAAGGAACTCGCTGGGTTCTTGGCTTGTTTCTCCAAGGAACCTTTGCAGCGGTTCAGGATCCTGTCCAAGGCTGTCCGTGAGTGCTCCAAATTTATGTCTTGGGCAGCCTATGACAGGTTTGAGTCGGCAGCTCAGGTAGCCACAGTGGGCATCGGTGCACGCTGCCAGGCTTGGCTTCAGTCGTCCAACCTCAAACAGTGGATTCAGGACAAATTGGTCGACGTCCCATGCCAAGGGGAGAATTTCTTCGGCAAACCCATGACCGACAAGGCTGCGATTTGGAGACTGAGTTCATGATGAAGACCAGGCTCTCCAAGAAGACCACTGCCTCTCCCTGACGGAAGGACTCTGGTAAAAAACAAAACAAAAACCTTTTACCCAAGGAAGGGAGCTGCTTACTGAAACTACCCACCCTATCAGGCCTCCCCGGCTCCCCAATAGGGTCAGCAGGCCAAGGGATATGGGCATGACCCGCGTAAGCAGAAGGCTCCAAAACCTCAGGCACTGGCCCCGGCCCAGCCAGGGGGCAGCTTTTGACTCCTTCAGCATAGCCTCTCTACCCCAAGATCAGCAGCTCACAGGGGGGTATCTGGCCCTCTATGCCCAGAGGTGGGTGTCCATCACCACAGATTCCTGGGCTCTGAGGGTAGTCGAGGAGGGTTACCTTCTCCACCTGACTCAGACGCCTCCCCCTTATTTCCCGGGAGAGCCCCTCAGGTCTCCCCTCCACCACCGGGACCTTCTGCTGAAGGAGTTGGCAGGTCTTCTCGAGGACAAAGCTGTGGAACCGGTTCCCCACCACCTCAAGGGCAGAGGGTTCTACTCCAGATAGTTCCTCATCCCAAAGAAGACAGGGGACCTAAGGCCTATCCTCGACCTGCGCAATATCAACAAATTCCTGGTGAGGGAGAAGTTCAAGATGCTCTCCCTTGGAACATTGCTGCCATACCTCCAGCAGGGAGATTGGCTATGCTTCTTAGATCTCTAGGATTCTTATACCCACATCCTTATCCATCCCAACCACAGGCAGTACCTATGGTTTGTGGTAGAAGGCAAACATTTTCAATACCGGGTGCTTCCCTTCGGCCTAGCCTTTGCTCCAAGGGTCTTCACGAAATGCCTGGTGGTCATGGCTGCCTTCCTCAGGCTCCAAGGGGTCTTTGTGTTTCACTACCTGGATGACTGGCTCATAAGGGGAGGCACAGCATGCACCATCCAGGTTCTGCAACACTTGGGCTTTGTCATAAATTACCCCAAGTCTCACCTCCTCCCGGCACAATGCCTGGAGTTCATCAGGGCAAAGCTCGACTCCCTTCAGGCCAAGGCCTTCCTGCCCAAGGACCGGTCAGATCGTCTCAGATCTCTGGCTCGAGACATACAGCACCATCTCTCGGTGCCTGCCTGACGCCTTCTGCGTCTCCTCGGGCACATGGCCTCCACAGTCCACATCACCCCAGATGCTCGCCTCCATATGAGGACGGCGCTGTGGTGTCTCCGGGACCAGTGGTCTCAGGCCACAGGCTGCCTCCGGGACAGGGTTGCGGTGACCTGCCAGTTAGCGGATTCCCTGGTCTGGTGGCAGTCGCCCCAACACCTAGAAGCGGGCATGCCCTTCCAAACTCCCAGCCACTTGAGGGTCTTTACCACGGATGCCTCCCTGCTTGGCTGGGGAGCCCACTGCCGGACCCTCCGTATTCAGGGCACCTGGTCGCCAGATGAGTGCCCAACAGATCAATCTCCTGGAGTTCTGAGCGATACACTTCGCTCTGAAAGTTTTCTGTCACCATCTGCGCCACCAGCCAGTCCTAGTTCAGACCGTGGCAATGTTCTACGTAAACAAACAAGGGGGCACGGGGTCCCGTGTCCTTTGCCAGGATGCACTGGGTCTCTTTTCGTACACGAGCCAACAAGGTATCCTCCTAAGGGCAGTGTATCTGCTAGGCCAGGACAACCTGCTGGCAGACAGACTCAGCAGGGTTCTCCAGCCGCACGAGTGGCAGCTGGACTCTGGGATAGCCAGCTGACTTTTCTGGCTCTGGGTGGAACCCGTGATGGACTTGTTTGCCAGTCTGGACAACTTTCAGTTGCCCCGCTTCTGTTCCTGGCAGGCTTACCCCGCCAGGGTGGTAGCAGATACGTTTCTAATCTCGTGGTTGGAAGGCCTCATGTACGCCTTCCCTCCGATGCTGCTGATTGCCAAGACCTTGTTCAGGACCCTCCCGGAAGAGGGCTTCGCTTATCCTGATAGCTTCCAGGTGGCCCAGGCAGCCATGGGTCCTGTTGCTGCTGCAGTTGGCAGTGGAGGTCCCCATTCCCTTGGGCACTGCCCCAGGACTCCCATCTCAGGAGGGAGCTCTCTTCTACACACCAACCTGGGGTCCCTCTCATTAACAGGGTGGCTGCTGAGAGGGTGACTCTCACCCCCTCAACTTTCTGGTTGAGGTTGAAGACATTCTGCTGGCCTCTTGCAAGGATTCTACTAGGAAGGTGTACACCCTCAAATGGCGTAAGTTCTCTGTTTGGTGTGCCGATCATGGTGCTGATCCCTTCCCCTGCCCGGTGGCTTTGGTGTTGCAGTAGCTTCTTTACCTCTCCCAACCCGGGCTCCAGTCTAACTCCGTTCAAGTGCACTTTTATGCCCTGGCAGCGCACCACCACCTGGTGGATGGTAAGCCTCTCTCGGTCCAACCTTTGGTGACCTGCTTCCTTTGGGGCTTGCTCCTGTCAAAACCCCCGGTTTGCCCTCCGGCGGCCGAATGGGACCTCAACGTGGTGTTGGGGCAGCTCACTCGCCTGCCCTTCGAGCCTCTACCTGCCACCTTCGCTACCTCTCTTGGAAGGTGGTTTTCCTGGTTGCGGTTACTTCCGCTCGCAGGGTTAGCAAGCTTCAGGCCCTCGTGGCAGAGGCTCCCTACACTAGGTTCTACAAGAAACGGGGTGGTGCTTCGCAGGCACCCCAGGTTCCTGCCAAAGGTAGTGTCGCCCTTCCACCTTAATCAGGAAGTGGTGCTCCCTACCTTCTTCCCAAGACCTCACTCCTGTTGGGCAGAGACGGTCCTTTACTCATTGGACTGGAAGAGGGCCTTATCCTTCTACATCCAATGCACCCAAGGCCACCGCAAAGCTTCTCAGCTTTTCATCTCCTATGACCCCAGTAGGCTGGGGGAGGCGGTGACCAAGCACATACGCTGTCCACTTGGGTGGTGGACTGTATCACCTTTGCTTATGGGCAGGCGAAGCTTTCACTGGAAGGCCGCGTCACGGCGCACTGTGTCCAGGCCATGGCAGCGGCGGTGGCAAACATGTGCTCTGTCCCAATGGTGGACATCTGCTGGGCTGCCACCTGGTCTTCAGCCCATATTTTTGCAGCTCACTACTGCCTGGAAAGAGAGTCCCGACGGGACAGTACCTTTGGCCAGGCTGTGCTCCGTAACCTTTTCGGGGTCTAGGCAACTCCTACCCTCTGACCCTTCTGCATTCAGGCTACCGGAGTGCTGGTTTCAGCGGACACAAGGGTCCTACTGTAGTCTGTGTGCACGGACTAAAATTGCTGCTGCTTGCGGCTCCTCTCGCAGGAGCCCTGTTTTTGCTATGGGTTTTCGGTAGCCTGTAGCTGGGGAGTCCCATATGTGAGGACTGCCTTCCTGCTTATTCCCGGAGAAAGCGTAGTTACTCACCTGTAACAGGTGTTCTCCGGGGACAGCAGGAATCAGTCCTCACAACCCTCCCTCCTCCCCTTGGAGTTGCTCCTTTACCATCTTTTATTTTTGCCATCTTTTAGCTATGCCATCTGAAAGCTGGGGGGATGCTTCCGCGAGGGCTCCATCGGTGCCGATGTCATCCATATGTGAGGACTGATTCCTGTTGTCCCCGGAAAACACCTGTTACAGGTGATTAACCATTTAAGAAAGAGGACTTCCTAGCACAAATATTACCTAAACTCCAAACAGATTCCTCCAAAATCGAAGACCTAATCAACATCTGGAATACTGCAATCTCATCTGCATCATGTACAATGACAAACAGCACCAAAACCAGAGCTACTGCAACAAGAAAACGATGGTTCACTCCCGACCTACGGAGACTAAAGACCCAACTCAGGAGAACCGAGAGAAAATGGATAAAGACCAAAAAAGAAACAGACAAAACAAGATGTGAACTAGATACATACCACACAGAAACAGATAATGCTCTGAGATTGTCAAGAAGCTAACAAAGGCACCCAACCACTCTAACCAGCTTCCGAACATCCCACCAGAATAACTAGCACGCCAATATAAAGAGCTCCAACAACCACCCATCTCAAAAGTGAGTGCAACGACAACAACCTACCCTACTACTAAGGGCACTGACTGGAGTACATTCGAAACAGTCTCCAAACAAAAGATAGAATCCACTATGTTATGCCTAAACACCGCCACCTTTCCATTAGATCCCTGCCCTGTGGAGTCGATAAAGAAAACTAAAGAGGACATAAGCACAGCCCTAACCCACATAGTCAACGAACCTCTCAAGCAAGGACACATGCCAGACATCCTCAAAACCTCCGTCATTCACCCAACCCTTAAACACAACCTGGACCCCCTCGACCCGCCTCCTTCAGGCCAATAGCAAGTTTCCCATTCACCGCCAAAGTCATCGAGAAGATAATTCAACAGCAGCTCCAAGACCACCTGGATACTAACAACTTCCTGGACCCACAACAACACGGATTCCGCCCATCGCATGGAGTTGAGACCCTCATGATATCACTACTGAACACCCTAATCAAAGGTATGCAGACCAAACACTCTGGATATGCTATGATCTATCTCCAGGAACAAGCAGGAATGAGTCTTCACATATGGGTACGTCGGTACTGACGGAGTCTGCGCGGGAACGCTCCCCAGCGTCCAATCAGAACGCTTTTGGGAGCATCCCAACATGCCTGCGTGCTGCCTTCCCGCCTTTCCCAACTGCCTCTCCTCAGTTTTTCGTTTTTCCGCGGAGCCGGCAGGACGTCCTCCTGTCACCGCAGAAAATTCTTCTTTTATTTTTTTGGTTTTCTTGTGGTCGCATCTGCCTTCCACGACGCCACCGGTACCGCCGGTGTTTCTTTTCTTTTTTCTTGTAATTTTTCCTTTTTAAGGAATACCTTTTTCCTTGTTAGTGCCTTGACGGTTTTTTCGGCCTGCTAGGCCTACTCACTTTCCTTCATGGAAGCACCAGCCACTATCCCTAAGAAATGTTCAAACTGTGGCGGTACAAAATTGATTTTAGACACTCATAATTGGTGTCTACCCTGCTTGGGTCCTGAGTACTATCCGCTGGAGTGTCCCTCCTGCAACAGTATAGTCGGAAGAAGTCTCAGCATCGAGTTCACCTCGATACACGGTCCCCATTCAACTTCAGGGCACCGACCACCCTTTCTTCTTCGCAGGATCAGGTAACCCAAAAACAGTCTGTTAAGACTAGCCAGTCCTCGAGTGGTAGATCTCATGCACAGCATAGAGATGCCTCTGGCCTTACCCTCGAGGACACACTGGTTTTAAAACCCCGGTGGGAGTCTTCGGCCTCCAAATCCTTAATGGGGTTTCAGGTTGTTCCTGAGGTTCACCCCTCTCCGAACATACCTGAGCCATGCTCGGTGGTGGCATCCGCTTCAAGTGGTACCCATACCCTGGTATTGGCAATGGTGTTGGATGAAACATTCCTCACCAAAGATCGCAGTCTGGCGCCCTCGGTTCCTTTGGGCCCGTTAGAGACGCTGCAGACCGATCTTCCAGTATCGGTACCGGTACTGGTACCGACGTTGGTACCCTCCAGATGTGCATCGATAGACTCCCTTCTTTCGATGCTGAGTCTGGAATCAATCTCCAGTCTGGATGACTGGGTACCGACTCGCCTTGGTACTGACACCGGACGGTACCGGAGGCAGGGTTCCGATGATCAATGTCGGGCACTCTCGGTTTCTTCGGTACCGTTAGAGCTGTCACCGACTGGTCTTCATGTATCGGTATCGGATACGGTACCGAAGTCGGTACTGGTATCGACATTAGCATTGCTGTCGGTACCTTCCATGCTTGTTTCAACAGGCTCGCTTCCCTCGGTACCGAGTTTGGAATCGATCCCTAGCATGGACGATGCGCTACCGACTGCTTGTGGTCCCGACCTCCTACAGTACCAGCGACCATCCTGTAAGGACAGTCCGATGCTCCACCCCTTAGGGTCTTCTATTCCAATGAATTTGGATAGATCCCTGGGTGCCAATGCTAGTTCTTCAACAGATCTAGCCTGTACTCCTCTTTGTAGAGGACTTCCCTCTGGGGATTTTTCTTTTCAAGCATTCCTGCTTGATATAGCAAAGTCACTTGCCATTTCTATACCTGGTCAAGATCCTGCACCAGGGAATACAGAATCTCTGTATATTCCCTGGAGTCCAAAGGAGGACATTATGCTTCCTTTGCATCAGACCTTGCAGGATCTGCTCTTTCGAATGTGGGAAACTCCTTTAACCATATCCCCACCTTCTAGGGCAACTGATCTTCTATACAAGGTGCCCCCTTCTCCAGGTTTTCAAAAGACTCAACTTCCTCAACATTCCATTGTTGTAGAATCAGCAATGAGGCGTGTTAAGAGTACTAAAAAGCACTCTTCTTATCCGCCAGGTCGTGAGTCCAAGACTTTAGATGCCTTTGGATGCCAAACCTTCCAGGCATCCATGCTTTCAGCAAGAATTCTCTCATATATTTTCTATATGGGATTATCTCTTGAAGTCACAAAGAATTTACTACTTTTGACCCCTTTTCTTCAAGAGTCCAAAAGAGCAGACTTTTCCTTATTGGTTAGTCATGCTCAAAATATCTCTAGGTTCCTTACTCGTGCTTCCCTAGACTCCTTTGAGTCTGTTAGCAGAACTTCTGCTATAGCTATAGGGGCACGACGTAAAGCCTGGCTCCAAGTTTCAGACTTTGACAAATTGGTACAAGAAAGACTGGGAAATACTCCTTGCACTGGAGAAAATCTCTTTAACAAGGAGTCTTTACTCCAAGCTGTTCAGTTAATCACTGACATTGCTGTTTTCAGAGGCTTGTCTACGCCTTCCTCTTTCCCAGTTTGTAGGGAATTTCCTAACAAACTTTGTTCCCCTAAGGGGAAAAAGTTTTATCCATCTTCTACCCATCATACAGATGTTCTCAGACAGGGGAAACATCGGACCGGGCTAAAGAAACCACAACCTCAACAGGTTCAGCAAACCCAGCAGCTGCAGGGTTTCTGATGGATTGTCATTACATCTCCTGTTTCGGGGTTAGAGTTTGTAGTCTGCTTCTTTTCACTTGAAGCATCTACACTAATTTCATCCTAAATTCTCATGGATCTCTTTTCACGAGACATCCTTTCTTTTTGCTTCAAGAGTTTTTATGATGATCATGCCTATAGTTAACAGGTTTCTCTTCCTCCTACTGGGAAAAAGAGCTGTAACAACTATCAATAAGACAGTTTTCCCTGTACTAGCATGTATTATCTTACCTTTCAGAGACTTACTACATCGTGAGTCTCCTTCAACTCTGTCTTACCTGCCCTCTTACTACAACATTCGGTTTGTAAGAGTGGTTCTATTACACTGGTAAGCCCCTATGGTTCTCTACCTATTCCAGGAAGGGGTTTCCTTTCCAGAGTTGTCTCCCCCTTTCACATTCTTACTTTAGGGCAGCTTATCAGACAATAAGGAAGTCTTACCACTCCTGTTTATGTCTGTTTCTTTTTCCAATCTGGGGAAAAAAAAAAAAGGGATTTTTTTCCGCTGCCCTGGTAATTGCTGCAAATGCAGCAGTTCCTAGTGGTTACACCACTGGTTCTGTTCACCACACAACCAGGGTTTGTCATCCATTAGCAATCCTTCCGGCCTGGGTAGTAAACCCAAAACAGGTTATCAACCTTTTTTGGAAACCCTATCATCCCAGGCTTGTTGGTTTGACTTCTCTTCTTCGCCATCTCCAATTCCCTTGTTTTTGGCAGAATAGTTTGTTACCTACTGGCTTTAAGCAGCCAGTTTTTTCTTCTAACCAACCTGCAACATGCTCTCTGCAACTCTACAGAGTAGCTTTGCACTATGGGCCCTTGTTAGAGAGCATTAGTATCTTGTCTAGCAGATAATCCCAGATGGTTAGGAGGGGTTCACCCAGTCATGCTCCCATGACTGGTAGGTGTTCCCTACCCTTACCATCTCATCTAAAATCTCTTTTCAAAACAAAGGACACAGGCCTTACATCACGTGAAAACCTAAAGAATGGCCAATTCCCTGGCTTGGTCCACATCTTCTTTGGACTTCTCACCAGGGATAGTTTTCTTTTCGTTGCAGCTCGTCCTTATATGCTTCCTTCCCAATGCTTCATGGGACGCTCATGTTCAACTGAAGGACGCATGATACCCATCTTGCCCTCATAGGCGGGTCAATATGGTATCTTATTCCATGGGCGTCTTCTATCCATTTACCATACTGGAGTTCTAGAGAGATCTGGACTTGCTGCCTGCAGACTGAAGTTATCCTCTGCATTTTTCACGTAGGCCATCCTGGTTATTCAAGAGCTCGAATTCTTAAAGGAATCTAGACTCCTCCTTGTCAGGGAGACATTCCTCTGACTCTGTCAATCATAACCAGGGAAAGAAGATTCTCTATGCATCTGTTCAAGCAGGTATCACCCTTCTTGCTATTAGACGAATCTTTCTCTCTCCCCATATTCCTATGGGGATCTAGTTATATAGGCATGTCTCCATCCACATACGTGGAGACATGTGTCTATATGTCTACATATATATATAGATAGATGTATGTATGTATATATGTATCTTCGGCCCATGTATATCTCTGTGTGTATATATATAGATATAGATATAGATATGTATATGTGTATCTTCTGCCCATGTATATCTCTGTATATATATATCCATATATACTCCTATATGTATATATATTTATAAATATATATATATCCGTCCAGATATATCTTTTAGGTAGATATGTATCTACGTACTTATCTATATGTCTGTTTACGTTCATATATCCATATATTCCTATATGACTCTGACAGATGGGCACTACCCCTATCAATGTTGTGCCAGCATGCTTAGGGTTCTACACATACAACCACTCCCTGTGGTAATTAGCAAATCTTTTTCTTACCATAACCTTTCAGGGTTAGGTACCTCTGAAGCTCTCCATGTACCTTTTCTTTCCTAATTGACCTCATTTAGGAAAGACATTATGGATCTTCAGTTAATCTAAAGCTGTAATGCTTCATAAGTCTGTCCTTACTTTGTTATCGGATACAGGGGTCTTCCATACCCCTTCTCTCCTACATGGACTATTTCTATTGTCAGTCCAAATCGGTCAGACTTATTTTCCTTTTGGTCCTAGGATTGTACTGTTCTTCGGCCAAAAGAGCTTAAGCTTTGTCTAATAGTACCTTTCTCATTGCCCGCTGAAGCCCTACCTCATTGTACTACCCCAGTTTCCCCTGGGGCTATTTCTCACCCTGAAGGGTTCTGACCTCCACTTGTTTTTTCCGCAGTTTATTACCTCTACTTCACAGTGAGGTACTCCTTGAGGATCTTCTACTGGCTCTTCTAACGGATCCATATGAACCTCAATAGACTTTTTACAATACCACCAAGGGAGGTCCATATTAGAATATTGCGCTCAATATTTTTACTACTAAATGTCATCTACACAGGGTCTTCCTCTATAGAAGTCCTGTTCTAGTCCAGCTGTTCTACAGCACCTTTCTGTAATTCAACTCCTACCCTCCATCCCCAGGATGCCTGAGGTTCTGAGGAGTAGCATGGCTCATTCTAGATTCGCAACATGCTATGACTCCCTCCGGGCATCTTAGCTTGGGGAGTCCCCATATGTGAAGACTCATTCCTGCTTGTTCCTGGAGATAGCACAGTTACTTACCCTGTAACAGGTGATCACTGGGAACAGCAGGAATAAGTCTTCACAACCCACCCACCTCCCCTAGGAGTTGCATTTGTCTATCTCTATCTTTCCCTTTCTCTCACTCTCTCTCTTGGTCTCAGCTTTAAAACTTAACTGAGGAGAGGCAGCACGCAGGCGTGTTGGGATGCTCCCAAAAGCGTTCTGATTGGACGCTGGGGAGCGTTCCCGTGCAGACTCCGTCGGTACCGACGTACTGTCAGACGGCTGCCTGGGTGAGAATCTTCACACTCTTGGCAAGTGCATATTTCTATATGATTTGCAAAGTATTGTGGGCAATGTAGTTCATTCACACCAGACACAGCTGCTGACAATAATTTAGTTGTGCTCTTGGGTAAAGCCAATAAGATATTTATTTATGGGGTTATTTCTCCCAACACAGATATGCTTGGTAGCACATAAATTAGGTTACTTGCTTTCAGTGTTAACTTGGAAAAACAAAGTCAAAATCAGGAAAACAACAAATGAAAAGCCAAAAAGCAAGAAACAAACTGTTCTTTTCAGGTTAACTTCTGATTACTTCCCACATAGATACAGAAGTGATTCTCTCCTAGCTCACAAGCAATTAGGTAAGGCTTAATTGCTAGCAGTTATCCAGCTGAAACCCCTTAGCTGGCTTGCTTTCTACTGTGTGGGTCAAATCCTGCTTCAGGAGCTTTTCTGGGTAGATTAAAGAACAAATTTGTATTTCTTTGTGATGGTTGCTGTACTTATAACAGAAAGTTACCAACGGAGTTTAGATAGAGAGCAGTCCATATAAACAGGATCCTCATCTGCTATTATTCCCCCTTGTTCAACAAGCATGGATTCAATATCATGGATTGCCACAGATGAATCTCTCAATGGAGCATTTTCAGGAGAATACTTGTTTCCCTGCTGTCTTTCAAGGTTATAGCTAGGGCATAGATCAGTGTTCATACCTGAGCTTCCATTGCTGCTAGAGTTCCTCTCTATATAGCCTGGCCAGTATGTAGTCCAGTTCTTATGTCCAGCCTTCCAATCCAGATCCCTGGACACTGGATCTCTCTTCACATACCTTCTGGCACAGGTCTTAGGGTCCCTTCCACGTGCAGCCGTCTCCCTCACAGGTAGCCTCTGGTGATTCCTAGCTCTGCAGCACCATTCCTCTGGCTTTCCCCAGTCCAATGGTGTATGCTGGCCCTTGGAATACCTCCCAGTATACGTACTGCTTTGGACTCTTCTAGACCTCTCAAAGGCTTTTCTCTTCCTTCTTCCAAAGGGTCTCTTTCCCTCTCTGTCCGTCCGGTTTGGCTTCTGCTTCTGATGATCCTTCAGATGAAACTGATGATCATTCTCTGGATATCCAAGGTGATCATGAAGATGGTCATCTGTAGAATAAACTCTACTCTTATTCTGCCTAGATGAGTGCTCCCCCCTAATACAGCGCAGCTGTGCTGAATCAGGCCCTGCCCTTTGAGATGAGTGCTTAGGGATTACCTCATAGCCCTCCTGATTGAACACACGTTTCCCCACTTCAGCTCCTCTAATGGCTGTTGGAAACCTGGTGCATTCTGTGACTGGTAGTCTTTTATGGGAAAATTCTGTTTTCTTATTTCTACCAGAACTGACAGGTTGCTTGTTCAGAGTCACTTCACCTTTTATATAGCTCCTTCCTGAGCTATGATAAGCTTCCTTATCACAGTACCCATATGTGAAGACTTATTCCTGCTGTTCCCAGAGATCACCTGTTACAGGTAAGTAACTGTGCTTTCTAGACATATCCGCAGCTTTTGACACCATCTCCCACAACACCCTCCTACACAGACTACAGGAGATTGGCATCAAGGACATCGTGCTACAATGGTTCCGCTCCTACCTGACCAATAGACAACAACTGATCTGCACAAGCATGGCAACCTTCCCCCCCCCTTTCGACAGCACCAAGGAGTACCCCACGGCTCCACACTATCTGCCATGCTCTTCAATATCTACCTGCAGCCACTCTGCTCGATAATACGCGCTCACAACATCAACTACTCGTAGACGACATAACCACAACCACAAACCTAGCAAACAGTCACCTATCAGATTGCTTCATTGATGTCTCTAACTGGCTACAAGAGAACAACCTATCCATCAACATTAAAAAAAACCCAAAACAGAAGCCCTCATTGTGACCAAGGACCCTAACTTCATCCCACCGCCACACCTCACCTTGGGAACCACCCAAATACAAGTTCAACCCTACATAAAATATTTGGGAATCATCATTGATCAAGCGCTTACATTTAAACAACAGATTAAAAAGACTACCAGAACAATATTCCACAAAGCAAAGACGGTACAACGGCTCAGACCACTCATCGACCCACAGGAGAATAGTCATGCAGGCTATGACGCTCCCCCACCTGAACTACTGTAATGCAGTTTATCACGGACTACCCGCCACCCACACCAACCCCCTACGAACTGCCTTAAACACCACCGCAAGAATCATCCAGAAAGCGAAAAAACATGATATGGTGGTATGATTGAGATGTTTAAATACCTCCGTGGCATAAATGTTCAGGGAGAGAGCCTTTTTCAATTGAAAGCAAGTTCTGCTACGAGGGGACATGGGATGAGGGTGAAGGGAGATAGATTCAGGAGTGATATGCGGAAATATTTCTTTACGGAAAGAGTAGTGGATCCATGGAATAGTCTCCCAGTGGAGGTGGTAGAGATGAGGACAGTAACTGAATTCAAAAAAGCATGGGACCAACACAGAGGATCTCTAAAGGTAAAAAGTGGACTGTTGTAGTTGTTGATATGGAAGAACAGACTAGATAGGCCATGTGGTCTTTTCTGTCATCATGTTTCTATGTTTCTGTGATCACATCACCCCAGTCCTGAGAGAACTTCACATCCTGCCTCTTGAAGCAAGGATTAAATGCAAATCTCTCCTACTTATCCACAAAGCCCTCCATCAAAAGCAGACTTCCCAACTCCGGACTCTACAGCCTCCCTCTACTACCTCAGCCTACCCTCAATAGACCAACCCGACAGACCACCAGCAACACTCTCACTATCCCCCACGAACGAACTAAGTTCAATCAACAAACCTGTAACAGAGCATTCGAACTGTACGCACCCTCCCTCTGGAACTCCCTTCTGAGCCAGATCCGAAACAGAGACCTCTCCACATTCCAGAAACAGTTAAAAACCATCCTGTTCCTTAGCGTCCCTCTAGTCCAGTCCCGGAACCATAGAGTTGTGAACCTCCACCAGCAGCTTTGGAGACTGAACATCTTCATCTCTTTGATCATCCAGCTATATGCAGCCCCAAGGACCGCCACACATCAGTATCTCAGTCTCCAAGCAGCTTGGAAGTCAGAGCCCAGAACTGGGCTCCTTAGGAACAAATAAGCAGAGCTTTAGTGTTTTATTATTTTCTAGATTTAGGTGCTGGGCTGCTGCTGTGGAGGAAATCTTTGACTGTGTCCCTTCTGTCTTTCTCTAATCTGTTTTTTTCTCTCTGTCTCTCTCTGTCAGTCTCCCCATAGGTCAAACAAGCAGGGGAGCTGCACAGGACACAGGTCTCCTTTCTACCGAACCCCCTTGGTGGGTGAGGAGAAGGTTGAAGACAATTACAGGCAGCAATTAAATACAGCAGTAGGCTCTGAGGGTCCCCCTGACTGATTTAGGGGTTCCCCGAGCTGCCCTGAGCGGTTATTACTCTGTTATTGACTCTGATAACTGCTACTCAGAGCTTGTGACAGGCACGCTGGACAGCACTCTCAGTGTTTTTGCCCCCCCTCCACTCCTGTGTGTGGGTGAGTAGAGTTTGAAGCTTTTTCTTTCTAAAGGCAGTGGTGGAGGCCTTGGGGTGGCCTGGAATCAGCTCTGGGGAGTGTTTTAGACCTTTTGGGTATTTTTTCTGGTCCTTTTTTTGGCGGGATCGGGTCCGGCGGCCATTTTGGATTTTTTTCAAAGTTGTTTTTCTTCATGTTTTTTTTGGGGATAGGAGCTTCGTTTTTGCATTTCTTGGTCAGATATCAGCTAATTGACTCCAGCTCTATCTAATCCTGCAATTTGGAGCGTTTTTGAGCACTTTTAAAATCACGATTTTTTTTCTGCTCTGTTTGCTTCAGCAAGGTGTTCCTGCTTTGCTGGCAAAGGGCTGTGTGCATAGCCATGCCTCCTAGTCCTCGGTGTCTGGTCTGTGGCATTCGTAGAAGGCCACTGCGGAGGACAAGTTGGAGGATCCCTTGATGCAGGCGGTGCGCACTTCCCACAGAGTCTTTACGCTCCATAGGGTTTTTAAAGCTATGATCCAGGAGGAGTGGAACAGTCCAGAGTCCGCTTTGCGCGGGGCTAGACAGTTGCCTAAGTTGTATCCTCTGTCGGAGGCTGATAGAGAGCTCTTTCGTTCGCCGAAGGTGGACGCGGCAGTTTCCGCGGTTACTAAACGGACTACTATCCCGGTGGAAGGTGCTGCGACGTTGAAGGACCCGCAGGATCGGAACATTGATAGCTTGTTGAGACAGGCGTTTGATGTTGCTGCCCTGTCAATGCAGGCGGCGGTGGCCGGGGCCTGGGTGGCGCGCGGCTGCCTCCGCTGGTCTCAACATTTCCAGGGGCCCCAGTCGGCGGAACAAGAGGCCGCGGCATCCAGATTGGAGTCGGGTACCGCTTATTTGGCGGATATCCACTATGACCTCATTAGGGGGTTAGCTAACGGCATGGCGTCGGTGGTAGCGGCGCGTCGTTCTCTTTGGTTACGCAATTGGGCGGCTGATGGCTCTTCTAAAGCTCGCCTTAGTAAGCTGCCGTTTAAGGGCAGGCAGTTATTTGGGGAGGACTTGGATAGGTTGGTAAAAGATCTCGGGGATTCTGAGGGGGGTCGGCTTCCGGAGGATAAGCCCAAGCAGGGTAAGCCGACCTTCACCTTCCGGGGGTCTCAGCAGTCCTTTCGGAGGTTTCGTGCCTCCCGCTTTGGTCAGTCCCAGCGTTCCAGATATCTGGGGCGCGGACAGAGTTTCCGCGGATTTCGGGGGGCAGGTAGAGGTTTTGGCTCCTTCCAGGCCCCGGTCCCCAAAAAGTCACAATGAAGCGAGGCCGGCTCTGGTGGCGGTGATTCCCGTAGGTGGCAGACTGCGGGATTTCTACCCTGCCTGGGCCGCTATCACATCCGATCGGTGGGTGTTAGTGATAAGAGAGGGATATGCGCTCAAGCTACATCGACCGGTGCTCGATTCCTTCGTTATGTCCCCATGCAGCGCTCCCTGGAAACAACGAGTCGTATCCGATACACTTTCCCGGCTGCTTCGGCTCCGGGCGGTCGCCCCCGGGCCGGAGGGGCAGTTAGGGTCCGGTCGATACTCCATCTACTTCGTAGTGCCGAAAAAGGAGGGCACCTTTCGACCAATCCTGGATTTAAAGAGAGTGAATCGGTGCCTCCGGGTGTCGCATTTTCAGGGAAACGCTGCGCTCGGTCATAGCGGCGGTCCGCGAGGGGGAATTCCTAACGTCCCTAGACCTTACGGAGGCCTATTTGCACATTCCCATTCGCCGGGAACATCTAAGATTTCTGCGGTTTGCGCTGCCGATGGGCCATTTTCAGTTTCAAGCCATGCCCTTCGGCCTAGCGACGGCGCCACGGGTCTTCACGAAGATCATGGTGGTGGTAGCGGCGTTCCTGCGGAAGGAGGGTGTCCTCGTGCATCCCTATCTCGACGACTGGTTGATCCGGGCGAAGTCGAGGGAGGAGAGTCTCCGGGCGACGGCGCGGGTCGTACAGGTTTTGCAGTCGTTAGGCTGGGTGGTCAATCGGGCGAAGAGCAGCCTTCTTCCCTCGCAGACCTTGGAGTATTTGGGGGCGCGTTTCGAGACCGGCAACGGGAAGGTTTTTCTCCCAGTGCACAGAGCGCGGGCTCTGAGGCGGCTGGTGGAGCAGTTTCTAGCGAGATGGGCGTCCTCGGCTTGGCAATACCTTCAGCTTCTCGGCACGATGGCGACCATCGAGGTAGTTCCGTGGGCAAGGGCGCACATGCGGCCTCTGCAGCGAGCGCTGCTGCGTCGATGGTGTCATCAGTCCGACTCGCTAGCTCGTCAGTTAGTTTGCCCCTTGGAGGTTCGGCGCAGCCTTCACTGGTGGTTGCGTCAGCGCTCTCTGGCGAACGGTATGCCCTTGGATTCTCCCGTCTGGCGTCTGCTGATGACGGATGCGAGTTTGAGCGGCTGGGGGGCTCATTGTGAGGGCCAGATTGCTCAGGGCCAGTGGTCCTCGCGGGAGAGCCGGTGGTCCATCAACCGACTGGAAATGAGAGCTTTGTGGTTGGCTCTGACAGCGTTTCAGCCTTGGCTGCAGGGAGCGGCGGTCAGGGTGCTATCCGACAATGCCTCCACGGTAGCCTATATAAATCGCCAGGGAGGCACAGGCAGCGCGGCGTTGGAAGCGGAGGCGGATCTGCTTCTGGATTGGGCAGAGCGGCATCTTCCATGTCTGTCGGCCCAGCGTATCGCGGGGGTTCACAATGTGGAGGCGGACTTTCTGAGTCGTCGCAGGGTAGACCCCGGAGAGTGGTCTCTACATCCCGAGGTATTTACGTTGCTGGTCCGTCGTTGGGGTCTGCCGATAATGGACCTCATGGCGACCTTCGAGTCCGCGCAGGTCGAAAGGTTCTTCAGCAGGCGTCGGGAACGCATGTCGGAAGGCCTCGATGCATTGGCACAAAGGTGGCCAAGGTACGGGCTGCTCTGTCTTTCCTCCGTGGGCTCTGCTGGGTCGCCTGGTACAGCGGATCGGGCGGCATCCGGGTCCCATGGTTCTGATTGCCCCGGACTGGCCTCGTCGGCCTTGGTATGCGGATCTGGTGCGGTTGAGTGTGGCCGATCTGTGGCTCCTTCCTCCTCGGCCGGATCTCCTTCGGCAGGGGCCGCTGCAGATGCCTCAGGTGGCTCGATTCTCGCTTACGGCATGGCTATTGAGAGGGCGCGAATGAGAGGCAAAGGTTATTCTCCGGAGGTCATTGCTACCTTGTTGCGGGCGCGGCGTCGGTCTACGTCGCTAGCGTATGTCCGGGTCTGGCGTGTTTTTGAGAGCTGGTGTGCGGCTCGCGAGTTGCGGCCTTTGCGGGCCTCCGTTCCTCAGATCCTCTCCTTCTTGCAAGCAGGGGTGGACAAGGGCCTGGCGGCCAGTTCGTTGAGGGTACAACTTGCAGCTCTTGCGTGTTTTCGAGGCAAGGTTCAGGGCGAGTCATTGGGGTCCCATGCGGACGTGAAGCGCTTCTTGCGAGCGGTGTTGCTTATGCGTCCTCCGTGCAGGGCTTTAGTACCCTCGTGGGACTTGAATTTGGTGTTGAGGTCTCTGGTGGCTTCGCCGTTTGAACCCTTGGCACAAGCTTCGTTGAAGGACTTGACGTTGAAAACGGTGTTTCTGGTAGCGATCTCGTCAGCTCGCAGGTTCTCGGAGTTGCAGACTCTTTCGTGTAGGGAACCCTATCTGTCTTTCTCTGCCGACAAGGTGGTATTGCGACCGGTTCCCGCGTTTTTGCCTAAGGTAGTTTCGGCGTTTCACATGAATCAGGTGGTGTCTCTCCCGCTGTTTGCCAAGGAACGGGGCAAGCACGCGGATAACTCCTTGCACGCGTTGGATGTCCGTCGAGTTCTTCGTTGGTATTTGAGGGAAACGGCGGCCTTCCGTAAGTCCGATCGCCTATTTGTCGCATTTGGCGGTCCGCGCAAGGGGGAAGCGGCGTCTGTCTTCCATTTCCTGCTGGTTGAAAGAGGCGATTTCGTCGGCATACCTTTTACACGGCAGGATGGTTCCTGCCGGGCTTCGGGCTCACTTGACTAGGGCGCAGGCGGCGTCTTGGGCAGAAGTTAGCTTGGTACCGGCGGTGGATATTTGTCGGGCGGCGACGTGGTCGTCCTTGCACACCTTTGCTAAGCACTATCGTCTGGATGTGCAGGCGGCGTCGGATGCGTGGTTTGGGTCTCGGGTGCTTCAGGCTGGACTAGCGAGGCCCTCCCATTGAGATTTACTGCTCTGTTACATCCTCTATGGTTCCGGGACTGGACTAGAGGGACGCTAAGGAAGAGTAAATTAGACTTACCTGCTAATTGTTGTTCCTTGCGGAACTCTAGTCCAGTCCCGGATCCCTCCCTGTCTATCTGTTCTCGCTGCCAGCCAAGAAGGTACATTCATTATAGGAGTCTGCCAGGGTTTTTGTTCTCTATACTTTCGGTCAGAGCTGCTCTGCTTGCAGCACGCCTTAGTTTCCTTTCGGGGTCAAATCTTGGGGGTGAGCGGTGGCGCCTCTTGTTGCATGCGTTTTGCACAAGGGTTGCCACGGCCGTTCTGGTCCGCCTTCCCGTAGGCAGGAGGTTGTTCTTACGCAATTGAAAAAAAAAAAATTTTGCTAGTAGTGGGAACTTTAGGGTCAGGATCCTTTTTTCCACTGTGTTATATCTACTTATTTGTTGCTCTGCTTAGTATGCTTTGTCAATAGGTACTGATGTGTGGGCGGTGCTTGGGGCTGCATATAGCTGGATGATCAAAGAGATGAAGATGTTCAGTCTCCAAAGCTGCTGGTAGAGGTTCACAACTCTATGGTTCCGTGACTGGACTAGAGTTCCGCAAGGAACAACAATTAGCAGGTAAGTCTAATTTACTCTTACATGAATATCTTGGACCAGAAACAGACATCTCTCACTGACTGCACATCCAGACCCTCTGACCTAACCCCTCTGCTACCAACTAAGAGACTTACGTCAACTGCCTAGTTCTGTTACTTTCTGTTCAGATCATCAATGTTGGCCCCCCTGGTGACGCCCCCCCCATCTCTGTCGAATTGATTATTGTCCCCCCCCCCCCTTTTTGTTAAACCGCTTTGACCCGGTGAAAAGCGGGATATAAATGCAGCTAAATAAAAAAAATAAAAAATTAAATAAAATTAACTATGCTTTCTCGAAGGTCATGCTGGTGGCAGTAAAGTTTCTGTGCAAGCAAGGAATCCAGGTTCACCCATACCCCGGATCACTGACTGATTTGGTCAGGCTTCTTGGAGAAGTCCAGGGATGACACAGCCCTAGTGATTCATTGGCTAGAATGACTAGGGTTGGTGATCATTTATCCCAAGAGCAGCTTGATTTCCTCCAGATTGGGTGGCAGTCACCATGGGTGCCAGCTGAAGGGCTGGGTAACTCGCTGTCTAGGTCAGTTTATCCAGGAACTCTAGTCACTATAGGAAGCCACATGATCATTCAACCGGCTGGAGGACAAAGCCATCTGTCTGGCTCTGGAAAGATTACCACCTCTCCTGGTGGGAAAAGTGGCCCGTGTGTTTTCGGACAATGCCACAGCGTTGGTTTATGTTAACAAGCAAAGTAGAACTTGCACTGCTAGAGTGGCTCTCAAGGTAACAGTGCTGTCTTTGGGCAATGCAAAGTGTGCCTTTGAGTCAGTCCTGACTCCTGGCGACCCAGAAGCTCCTGGGTTTTCTTGGCAGTGTCACCTGAAGTAGATTGCCAGGCCTTTCTTCCGAGGCAGTGGGAGGGTTAAGTGACTTGCCCAAGGCCACAAGGAGTGCTAGCGGGAATCAAACCCTGGTTGCTTGGTTACCAAGCCAGTGTTCTAACCACTAGGCTACTCCTCCACTATGAACCTTATTATTGTGCCCGCAGCCCACATAGCAGGTGTCGACAGCATTCAGGCTGGCTTTGTGAGTCAGAACTCCATGGATCCCGGTAAGTGGGAGTTGAGCCCTCATGTGATCGACCTCCCTAGTGAGGAGGTGGGGTCTTCCAGTATTCAACTTGATGGCCACCCAGGAGAATATCAAAGTGAAGACCTCATTCAGCTATAGGAAGGATCGATAGGCAGTAGGGTTGGATGCCCTGCTTCAGGTATGGTCCCAGGAGGACTTTGTGTATGTCTTCCCCTCATTGCCCTTGGTGAGTTGCCATTTGTGCAGAATTTGGTTACATCCAGGCCTGATGATTCTAGTGATGCCAGACTGACTGTGCAGGTCATGGTATGCAGATCTTTTGAGTCTTTTGACGAGGTTCCCGTTCTTACTTTCTCAGGAGAGGTGCCGTCTACAGCAAGGGCCTTTGGAGATGGAGGATCCCATTTCTTTCTCCCTTATAGCCTGGCCCTTGGGAGGAGTAGAGACCTTCCAAGAGGGGCTACTCTGAAGTGGCAGTGGACACACTACTCAAGGCTCAGAGTGCCTCTACTTTCTTGGCCTATGTGCTATTCTAGAGAGCCTTCGAGAATTGGGGTTCACCTTCCTGGCCTCCAGAGCCTGAGGGGGACATAGTTGCTATTTTGTCCTCCTTACAATCCTGTTTGGACCAAGGATTGGCACTGAACTCTCTTAAGGACCAGGCAGTGACCCTACCATGCTACTAGGAGCGTATTTAGAGGATGTCCTTGACCTCGCATTCTGATGTCTCCCGCTTCCTCAATGGAGTGAAGCAGATCCATCCGCCAGTTCATTCAATTGTTCCTCGATGGAATCTTTCTCTGGTATTAGACACTAAAAGGACCCCCTTTTGAGCCCATTTGAAGCACCTCTCTCAAGGATTTGCTCCTCAAGGTGGTCAGACTGGTGTCAGATGACCTCTCTAGGTGATCTTGGCAGCATCTGTTTCCATATAGACCATATTGTCCTTTCTTATAAAGGTGCTTTCTCCCTTTAATCTTAACCTGGAGGTTCTCTGCTCTTCTTCTCAGAGGAGGATCTTCAAGCGGATCCCTCACTGCATCTGGTAGATATGAAGAGGGTGTTTAATAATATAAATAATATATTTGGGGATTACTAATTCCTTCCTTAAGCAAACCATCTTTGTCCTCTTCAGTGGTTCAGGAAAAGGACAAGCAACAGCAAAGTCCTCAATTGCCTGCTGAATTAAGGAGGCTATTGTTTCTGCCTACCTTCTCTGTGTAAAATGTGCCAGAGAGAGAGAGTCAAGGCTCACTCCACCAAGGCACAGACAGCCTCTCTGGTGGAGTCTGTTTTGGTGTCCCCAGGAGCATCTGTAAGATGGCTACTTGGTCATCTCTGAGCACCTTTGAGCACTGCAGGTTCCATGTGGGTGTTGGAGCAGATGGTGCCTTTGGCTGGGCAGATCTGTCCAGAGTACCATCTTCGTCCCACCCTGGGTCCTCACTGCTTGTGTGCATCCCATTTGGATTGGTCTAGCAGCATGATAAGGAAGGATGAATTCACAATCTGAATTTTCTTTCCTTGAATCCTTTAGACTAGTCCAGGGCCCAGCCTGGAAGGCTATTCCTATTGCTCTTATGGGCCTAAACCTAAGAAGGGTCAGCCCTCTTGGAGTTTATTTGTTTATTTATTTAACAATTTTTCTATATCGCCTTCTCATTTAATCAAAGCAGTTTACATTGAAACTCAAAAAACTGTTACAAAGAACTGTTACATAGAACTTGCATATGAAAGAACATGATTCAAACCATTACAGAGAGAACAAAAAAAGGGGGAGGGGGCAAGCAGGAGGTGCGGAATCGCACAACATATATACAATGGCATTCTCAAGTTTGGGAGCCCTGCTGCTTCTTGACTGAATCGTCAGTATCAGTGTTTGATGCAGAGTCAGTTGTGGTAAGAGCAAAAGGTTTTTTACAGATGTATGTTCTTTTTATTTGTCTTGCTTATTGCTTGGGAAATACCATACTGGCTTCCCTCTGTGCTATGCCAGTGGATAATACTAGTGAAGGCATAACTGAAAGTTGCTCTAGTCTGCCTCCACCTGTTGGCTTGGGAACATCATACACTCCTCTGGACTGGTATAGCAGGGTTCAAGGAAAGGAAATGATCAGATATGTAAATATTCTTCTCCAGGACCAAGCAGGAAGTCAGTCCTCACTTATGGGTGACGTCGGCGCCGACGGAGCCCTCGCGGAGCAATTTTCCCCAGCTTTCAAAGAAAGCCTTTGGGAATTGCAGCGCGCATGCGCGGTCCTCTTCCCGCCCAAGGGTGCCATCTTAGCCAGTCTTCTTTTTTCCGCGGAGCCCTACAGACGTCCCCGTCTTGTCCCCGCGAAAAAGTCGATATTTCTTCATAATTTTATTCTTTTTCCTTCGGTTCGACGCCGGTCTTTTTCCCGCCCGGACTCGCGACGCCGGTCACGAGTCCTCTTCTTTTTTTCGGTTTTTCTGACTTAGTCAGTTTTCGTTTTCGGTTTTTCCCTGGCAGCCCGGTCCTTTGACCTCGCCGGGGCCCTTTTTCCCCCGATGGCTGCCAGTGGTTTCAAGCGGTGTGGTCAGTGTGACCGAAATATGTCACTAACTGACACACACGACTTTTGCCTCCGCTGCCTGGGCCCGGATCATGAAGAAATGATCTGTGGGCCCTGCGGCAAAATGTCCTCCAAAGCGTTGAGAAGTCGGCGGCATCAGCGGGATAGGATCTTCGCTGACCCCAGCCGTACCCGGACCTCGTCGGAGGCCTCCGCGTCCAAAGGTTCCAGCTCGGACCGTCGCCGGAGTTCCTCCGACAGGGGTTCTCCCTCCGGGGACCATCGACGGAAGGTGAAACCCGCGAGGGCGGCGTCGGTGGACGCTCCTGGCTCCGCGAGGGCCAGGTCGCATAGCCCCGATAGCCGCCCCGGGTCCTTGGAGAAGGAGCACCTCCCGAAGCGACCTCGCCTGGAGTCGGAGCTGCCTGCTCGGGTAAGTCCTGTGGTCCTCCTGGACTCGCCTCCGCGACAGCCGACGTCGGGCCCGACGCCGTCGGGGCCCGAGTCGGGGGCTGCTGGGTCACCTGAGCTCGGACTCAGGTTGACGGCCTTGGAGAGCAGACTGTCTGCCTTCATGGACCAGCAGCGGGCACTGCTCGCTGGCTTCGCTGGCGTCGCTGCCCCGACCGCCGGGACGTCGACGTCCAAGTCGACTCCGGAGACCGAGCCGATCCTCGAGTCGATGCGAACTCGAGTCGATCCTCGGTCGAGGTCACCCTCGGCCTCCCGTTCGGGACCGAGGTCGCCGACGCCGACTCCCTCGGCGTCGGGGCGGCAGGCGCCGCGCCCTGCCCGGGCCGACCCCACCGAGTCCTCGTCGGAGTCGGTCTGGGAGTCTGAAGAGGAAGAGTCGCCTGATTCTTTCCGGACTCGGTGTGTCCCCTCGGACTCACCGGAGTCCGAGCCTCGGAAGCAGTCCTCCCCGGAGGATGCCCGGTTCTCGGACTTCGTCAGGGATATGGCCAAGGCTTTGGGCTTCCCTTCGGACCCCGAGGAGGAGCCTCGAGCCGAAGAGCTCGACGCCCTCCAGTATGACTCTCCCGCAAGGGAACACTTTACTGTACCGGTTCCTCCTATGCTGGAACGACTACTCTTCCGCATGTGGGAGTGTCCGGCCACCTCGCCGGTCCTGAGCAAGCGGGTCGATTCTATCTATCGAGTCCGCAAGAGCCCTGGCTTCCAAAAAGCACAGCTACCACACCATTCCATGGTAGTGGAATCGGCCATGCATCGTCTTAAGAGCCAGAAGATGCACTCCTCGGTGCCTCCTGGCAGGGAGGCCCGTAACCTGGATGGCCTTGGTAAGAAGTGTTTCCAGGGCTCTATGCTTGCGTGTCGTGTCCAGACCTACCAGCTATACATGGGCATGTATCTCCGAGACCTGGCTAAAGAGTTAGCCGGATTCTCCGCTGGTTTGTCCGAGGAACCCTTGCGGAGGTTCCTGGCCTTGTCCACTGGCATTCGGGAATGCTCAAAATTCATGTCCCGAGCAGCCTATGATGGCTTTGAAGCGTCGGCTCGAGTGGCCGCAGCCGGCATCGGTGCCCGCCGACAGGCTTGGCTTCAGTCGTCTGACCTTGAGCCCTGGGTGCAGGACAAGTTGGTCGATGTCCTCTGCCGAGGTGAAAACCTCTTTGGCAAGCCCATGGCGGAAAAGGCTGCACAAATTGAGACGGAGACTCTCACCAGGACCAGGCTTTCTAGGAAGACCTCCGCCCCTTCCCAGAAAAAGAAGGGCTCGGGTAAGAAGTCCTTTTACCCGAGGAAGGCGGCTGCCTACAAACAATACCCCCATTATCAGGCCCCTGCAGCTCCCCAACAGGGCCAGCAGGCCAAGGGACGGGGTAACGGGTCCCGTAGGCAGCAAGCCCCCAAGCCTGCACCACCAGCCCCTGCTCAGCAGGGTGGGGGCTTTTGACTCTTTAAGCATAGCCTCTCCCCCCCCGCTGGTTCCTCCCAGCACCGGAGGCCGGCTGGTTCACTTCGGCCACAGGTGGTCCAGCATCACCTCAGATGCCTGGGTGCTTCAAGTAGTGCGAGAGGGCTATCTTCTCCACTTCCACCAGGTCCCTCCCTCCTATTTTCCGGGAGAACCTCCACGACCCCCTCTGCACAGGGAATTGCTCCTTCAGGAGTTAGCAGGTCTTCTACAGGAACAGGCGGTGGAACCGGTGCCCCACCACCTAAAAGGTCAAGGCTTTTATTCCAGGTATTTTCTAATACCAAAGAGAACAGGAGGCCTCAGACCCATCCTGGACTTGCGCAACCTCAACAAGTTCCTTGTGCGGGAAAAAGTTCAAAATGCTTACCCTTGGAATCCTTCTGCCCTACCTCCAGCAGGGAGATTGGCTATGCTCCTTGGATCTAAAGGATGCCTACACGCACATCCTCATCCACCCAAGCCACCGCCAATACCTAAGGTTTGTGGTGGCAGGAAATCATTACCAGTACCGGGTACTGCCCTTTGGCCTGTCCTCCGCACCGCGAGTCTTCACAAAATGTCTCGCGGTGGTGGCGGCCCATCTCCGGCTTCACGGCCTATATGTCTTTCCGTTCCTCGACGACTGGCTCATCAGAGCAGCGTCCGCTCTGGAGGTCACCAACGCCACACGCCGCACGGTGACTCTTCTGCAGTACTTGGGCTTTGTTATAAACTTCGCAAAGTCCACTTTGCTCCCCTCACAGGATCTCGAGTTCATCGGCGCAAGGCTGCACACTCCTCAGGCACGAGCGTACCTACCGCTCGACAGGGCTCAGCGGCTCATGGACCTAGCCAGCCGTTTTCGCAGCCAGCCCCTGGTCTCCGCCAGGCGCTTCCTGAGACTACTCGGCCATATGGCTTCCACCGTCCATGTGACCCCCCAATGCCCGCCTGCATATGCGGCCTGCTCAATGGTGTCTCCGCCAGCAGTGGCGACAAGCCACAGGCGGCCTAGCAGACCTAGTGCGCGTCTCCGAGCCGCTGATCTCGTCTCTCCAGTGGTGGCTTCAGCAGCCGAACCTGATATTCGGAATGCCTTTCCAGTCACCTCAGCCGGCCCGGGTGCTGACAACGGATGCTTCCCTCCTCGGCTGGGGAGCGCATTGCCAAGGGGCACGTACTCAGGGCCTCTGGTCCACGTGGGAGTCTGCTCAGCAGATCAACTTCCTGGAGCTCAGGGCGATCCGCCTGGCTCTCAAGGCTTTCTCCCACCTGACTTCTCACCAGTCCGTCCTTGTCCAGATGGACAATCAAGTTGCCATGTTCTACGTGAACAAGCAGGGGGGCATGGGCTCCTTCCTCCTCTGCCGGGAGGCACAGAGACTCTGCTCTTGGGCCGTCAGTCACGGCATTCTCCTCAAGGCAGTTTATCTCCCAGGCCAAGAGAATTGCCTGGCCGACAAACTCAGCAGGATCCTCCAGCCGCACGAGTGGCGTCTGGATCCCTTGGTAGTTCAGAAGCTCTTTCTAAAGTGGGGCCTCCCCACGGTGGATCTCTTTGCCAGTCCTCACAACCGGCAACTTCCTCGCTTCTGCTCTCGTCAGCCACACCCCCTTCGGGTTGCGGGGGACGCTTTTCTACTATCATGGTCGGGGAGCCTTCTGTACGCTTTCCCTCCCATCCCGCTAGTCTCTCGGACTCTTTTCAAGGTTCTCCGAGACAAAGCCTTCATGATCCTGGTGGCCCCTCGCTGGCCCCGACAGCCGTGGTTTCCGCTCCTGCTGCAATTAGCGGTGGAGGATCCATTCCCTCTGGGGTTACAACCGGATCTCCTCACTCAGGATCAGGGGTCTCTGCTACACCCCAACCTCAGGTCTCTCAACCTCATGGCCTGGCTGCTGAGAGGGTAGTCCTCGCTCCCCTTCTCCTGCCGGCGGAGGTGGAGGAGGTCGTCCTAGCTTCGCGACGACCTTCTACCCGCAAATGCTACGCCCTTAAATGGCGTCGTTTTTCCGTTTGGTGTACCCAACAGTCTCAGGATCCCTTCTCCTGCCCGGTGTCGGTGATCCTGCAGTACTTGCTATACCTCTCTAATCTGGGACTTAAGTCCAACTCCGTCAAAGTTCACCTCAGTGCTCTTTCAGCACATCATGTGCCGGTGGACGGCAGACCTCTTTCCAGCGACCCTCTTGTAGCGAGGTTTCTCCGAGGTCTTCTTCTACTTAAACCACCTCTGCGCCCGCCAACGCCTGACTGGGACCTGAATGTGGTTTTGCAGCGGATCACCTGTCCGCTTTTTGAACCTATGGCTACCTGTTCTCTCCGTTTTCTTTCTTGGAAAACACTGTTCTTGATAGCCCTCACTTCCGCTAGACGCGTAAGTGAATTGCAGGCCCTCGTGTCTGATCCCCCTTACACTCGGTTCTACAAAAATAGGGTAGTCCTACGGACTCACCCAAAATTTCTTCCAAAAGTGGTCTCCCCTTTTCATATCAATCAGGAGGTGGTGCTTCCAACCTTCTTTCCCAGACCACACTCCAGCCGATCTGAAACGGTCCTCCATACCCTGGACTGTAGAAGGGCTTTGAACTTCTACCTTGACCGTACGCGGGAGCACCGTAAAGCTGCTCAGCTTTTTGTATCTTTCGACCCCAATAAATTGGGGCTCCCGGTCTCCAAGCGTACTCTGTCCATCTGGGTTGCGGACTGTATCACTTGGGCTTATGGGGCAGCCGGACTCTCCTTGGAAGGTCGAGTCACGGCTCACTGCGTTCGGACAAAGGCCACGTCAGTGGCTTACCTCCGCTCTGTTCCGCTGGCAGACATCTGCCGGGCCGCTAATTGGTCTTCGAGCCAGACTTTTGCGGTCCATTACTGTCTCGAGAGGGAGTCCCGCAGGGACAGTGCTTTCGGACAGGCAGTCCTCCGTAATCTCTTTGAGGTCTGAGCAACTCCTACCCTCCATCCCGGATGTGGGCTACCGGTGGGTAATAATTCAGCGAAGATTCTTTCCTTCTGTGCTGCTGAGCTAGAGGGAGCTCATTTTTGTGCTTAGGGTCTCCGGTAGCCTTAAGCTTGGGAGTCCCATAAGTGAGGACTGACTTCCTGCTTGGTCCTGGAGAAAGCGTAGTTACTCACCTGTAACAGGTGTTCTCCAGGAGCAGCAGGAATCAGTCCTCACAACCCTCCCTCCTCCCCTTGGAGTTGCAATCGTCTGCTTACTTTTTTGCAAATTTTTATGCTGTCTTTTTTAGCTATGTCATCTGACTGGCTAAGATGGCACCCTTGGGCGGGAAGAGGACCGCGCATGCGCGCTGCAATTCCCAAAGGCTTTCTTTGAAAGCTGGGGAAAATTGCTCCGCGAGGGGTCCGTCGGCGCCGACGTCACCCATAAGTGAGGACTGATTCCTGCTGCTCCTGGAGAACACCTGTTACAGGTGAGTAACTACGCTTTCATGTATAAGCAATATAAATAAATAACAAATATACTTCAAAAACGTTTCTTATTTTCTGAGGAAAAAGGAAGGAACAAGCAATACAGTTTTGCAGTAGTGAGTATGATACATGTGTTTATAATGTGGAGGGAAAAGGGGCCCAGATGACTGAATTTGTGTGGGCAGTTTTCATGCTCCTCCAGCTTGCCTGTTCCATCCCACTATGGCTTTTCAGAGTCACCAGCTCTTTGGTCAAGGGCTGCAGTGGTGGTGTCTTTCCAATTGGAGCGAGGGACAAGCTGATAGTAGTGCTGACAGCAGTAGCAGGGCTCTCTCTCTTACGGTCTTTGGCAGTGTTTTTTGGGCAGGTCTGGGTAACTGGCAACAGTAGTGGCTCTTTTCTGAGGCCCAGGCCAGCAGCAGGTCTTTGTCTTGGTTGGCAGCAATGATGCTCGTTACATCTAGTTATAGTGTTATCTTTTGCTGGGCCTTGGTGAACCATGACGACTTATGTTGGGCTTAGTGCAGTGTCAGGCCCCAGGTCTAAAATTTTAGTTGTCCTGGTACCTGATTAGTTGAGAGAAAAACCTTTTGGCATACCCAGTTACCTCTACCTACTAAGATGCCTAAATTGTCCATTGTTGTTGTTTCCACCCACATCTGCATTTGTAGGTATTTCAAGTTTCTATGTTTCAATATTAAACTTTGTTTTTTTTTAAGCTACTGACACATTTATGGCAAAGATATACCAGCAGCTATAGCATTGTCTGCACAATTCGGACCCATCTTCCATCAATTCTTTTCTCATGGACTACCCTGCAGGTACCTTTTTTGCTGATGAGAATCATAATTGCCAAATCATCGGTGGTGCCAGAATTGAGCAGAGTAAATAAAGCAGCAGGAGGGAGAGATGTTTGGGGATCCAGAGGATATATTGATCTCTAGGAACAAGAAGGAATGTATCCTTCACATATGGGTGATGTCTGTACCGACCGAGCCTGCACTGGAACGCTTCCCATTGTCCAATAGGAAAGCTTTCGGGAGCACTCCACTGCGCCTGCGTGGTTTCCTTCCCGCCTTCCCAACTCCCTTTCTTCAGTTCTTTGTTTTCCACAGAGCCAGCAGGAAGCAAATCCTGTTATCGCAGAAAATTCTCTCTTGTTTTTTTGTGGTTAGCGTCTGCCTTTCCGTCGATAATGGCACTGCCTTGACACCGCCGGTTCCCTTATTCTTTCTTTTACAAAAAAAAATCCTTCAGGTGCATCAACGCCATCTCTTAGGCCTTAAGGCTACCATACTGTCCACCGATGGTATGGAGAAACCGACTAGTGGTTTCAGAAAATGTTCCAAGTGTGGCAGTACCATTTCGGCAACTGACACACATCACACATGACTGGTGCTTGAAATGCCTCGGGCCCGACCACCAGACAACAGAATGTTCCCTTTGTAAAAAGATGCCAACGAGAGGCCTGTAGTACTGGGCCTCTAAATTTGGAACTCTCTTCGCTTCGGACGTGGTATCTTTGGCATCAATCTCATCGAGAGCCTCATCCTCCTTTCATGGATCTCAGGTATCAAAAGTGTCCAAGCACAAGTCTTCATCGAAGACAGAAAATTCCTTCAGAGGTAGATCTCATTCCCAGCATCGAGAGATGCCTTGGGCTTTGCTCTAAAGGTGGATCGGCCTGCCAAAGAGCCCCTGCGGGAGATCCTGCCCTCCAAAGCCATTAAGGAGCTCCAGAATGATCCCGAGGCTTTGACCTCAGGAGATCTACTGGTGCCATGCTCTGGGATGGTGGTGTAAGTATCTGTCACCAATACCCAAGCATCGGCAACCTCGATAGACCAGCGTATACTGGCCATCGAGCAGAGCTTGGCAGCTCTGTTGGCAGCCTCGGTTCTCATCAAACCTTTGTCCTTAGGCACCAAGACGTTGATACCAATACAGGTACAGGTACCAATGTCGGCACCGGTGCATTGGGATACATAGCACTGTTGGCACTGTCATCACTGCCACCTATGCCTTCCCTCGAGTCCATCACCGATAACAGGACTCAACCCAAATGGGTCCCTGAGTCCGATACAGACATACATCAGTCGGTTCCTGTTGGAGGGCAAACTCCGTTCCTGCTGATACTTTGAGTCCTCCGATTCCCCTGTTTCGGATGAGGAGTCACTCGATTCCCGGGGGCCCTAAGACCTGCCTTTGGAGCCCTCCCTGCCTCCAGAACGACCCATGTCGCTTCCTGAGGACATGTTATGCAATGAAGCTACAGGGTAAACTATTTAAGACAAATAAGAGAAAATATTTTATCACTCAACATGTAATCAAACTCTGGAATTTGTTACCGGAGGATGTAGGTAAAGCTGTTAGTGTAGCTGGGTTTAAAAAAGGTTTGGACAAATTCCTGGAGGATGCCTCCAAACTGGATCGATGAGCTCACTTGGGTACTCTTTCTACAAAAGGCTTCTGGACAATGTAGGAGTCAGAGCTCCAGATCAATCTCCTGGAGCTTTGTGCTATCTCAAATGCACTCAGGATGTTTCATGATCACCTCGGGGCACAAAGGGTCCTAGTCAGGGCAGACAATCAGATGGCCTTGTTCTATGTGAACAAACAGGACGGAACTGGCTCCTGGCCCCTCTGTGAGGAGGCTCTCCAACTGTGGTCCTTTGCAATTTTTTTTTCAAATACACCTCCAAATGGTGTATCTCCCAGGGGATCTCAATGTCTTTGCAGCCAAGCTGAGTTGGATCCTTCTTCCCCACGAGTGATTTCTCCATCCAGACACAACGTCCTACATCTTTAAGACCTGGGGAACCCGTGATATAGATCTGTCTGCCACTCCGCAGAATGCCAAGCTTCCCCGCTTCTGCACCAGGATTCCAATGTCCAGCAAACAGCAAGTGGATACTTTCCACCTGGATTGGGGTCAGGGTCTCCTTTATGCTTTCCCTCTCATACCCCTCATTCCCAAGATGCTTTTCAAGCTGCAGGCCAGCAAGACGTTTTTCAAGCCCCTCACTGGCCATGTCAACCATGGTTCCCTCTGCTGCCACGTCTGACTTGGACTCAGCCTCTCCAATTGGGATCTGCGCCCAATCTCCTCTCCCAGGAAATTGCTCCATCCCTATCCACAGTCTCTCCGTCTCACAGCTTGGCTGCTGAGAGTATAGCATTACAGGACTTTAACCATACACAAGAGGTTGAGATCTTTTTGGTTTCCAGGAAGCCATCCACCAGGCATTCTTATGTTTTCAAGTGGCGTAGATTCTCTATCTGGTATTCTCAGAAGTATCTCAATCCATTCTCTGCTCCTATGGAGGCACTCCTCCAGTATCTCCTCCATCTATCCTCAACAGGTCTCAAGACCAACATGGTGAGAGTTCACCTCTGTACCATTGCGGTCTCTCATCTATTGGATGGACAGCCTGTCTCCTCCAACAACTAGTAGCGTGCTTTATGAGAGGGTTCTTGCTGACCAAGCCATCCATTATGCCACCTCCGGTGGCTTGGGATCTCAATTTCATTCTAGCGCAGCTTCTTAAGCCGCCCTTTGAACCATTGGTTATGACCCTACTAAAGTTCCTTACATGGAAGGTCATCTTCCTTATTGCCCTCATTTCAGCTAGATGCATTAGTGAGCTTCAAGCTTTGGTGGCGGACCCACCCTATACCAGGTTCCATCATGACAAGGTCACCCTTAGGACTCACTTGCATTTCATGCCAAAGGTGGTATCTCCTTTTCATTTGAATCAGTCAGTTTACCTTCCTGTATTCTTTCCTTGTCCGCATGCGTCTAGAGCAGAAGCTACTCTGCATACCCTTGACTGCAAGCATGCATTGGCTTTTTATCTCCAGAGAACTCGAGATCCCCGTAAAACCTCTCAGTTCATTTTCTTTGACCCTAGTCACCTGGTTCTTCCGGTATCTAAACCTATGCTCTCCAGATGGATAGCGGACTGCATTTCATTTGCTTATGACAAATCAGGACACTCCCTGGAAGAGCATGTCACTGCTCATAATGTTCATGCCATGGCTACCTCAATGGCAAACCTATGCTTTGTAGCCATTGATGAAATTTGCAAAGCAACAACTTGGTCTTCCGTCCATACTTTTGCTGTCTATTATTGTCTAAACAAGGCTTCCCTCTGGGATGCCATGTTTGGTCAGGCTGTTCTCCAGCACCTCTTTCAGACTCGGGGGCAACTTTTACCCTCCGTCCCGGACTTTGCTACCAGAATCCATGAGGAATCCATGACCTCTTGAAGCCGATTCTGAGGTCACTTCATCTGGGAGCTAGGGAGTCCCATATGTGAAGGCTACATTCCTGCTTGTTCTTGGAGATAGCGTAGTTACTCACCTGTAACAGGTGATCTCCGGGAAAAGCAGGACTTTATTCTTCACAACCTGCCCTCCTCCCCTAGGAGTTGTAGGATTTTCTTTTCCTACACTCCTCAGCTACAAATTCAACTGAAGAGAGGGAGTTGGGAGAGCGGGAAGGCAGCCACACAGGTGCAGTGGAGTGTTTCCAAAAGCTTTCCTATTGGATGCTGGGGAGCGTTCCCATGCGGGCTCCATTGGTACCGATGTCACCCATATGTGAAGACTAAATTCCTGCTGTACCTGGAGATCACCTGTTACAGGTGAGTAACTGCTTTCAGGGACAGAAGGGTGTAAGAGGGAACTTGCCAAATAGACAAGATATAGACTGGCATAACCTTCCAGGTATCCTGAAAGATATTTAGAAGGTTGCATATTCTAGGCTGTAAATGGCCTTTTGGATTGCATTTTCCAATGCTGCTTAGTGACCTGCACAATTTCTGTATACTGCTTCTTTCTGCTAGGTAGTAACCGTCTAACTTATTTGTGTATCAAAAAAAGAACGCGGCAGAGCATGACTTGTGGAATTCTTTCCAGCACCTCTCTGTGCATGTGTCTGACCAGCAGAGTAGAGGAAAGAGGAAGTAATTTGAAAGAAGCAATTCCCTAATTCAATATTTCAGCATATCAGTGTTGCTATGCTGCAGAAGCTGGAACTCCTTATCCCACACAAATGTATTGGGCCATTTTCTGTGGACTTAGTATCTCTGGAAACCTTCGCCAGATCTTGTCCATTTACAGACTTGATGTCTTTTCATTGTTTTCACCCATTCCAAATTTGGTCCTTTTCCATTAAATATTTGGAGAAATTTTTGCACCCAGACAGAAAAATGGACAGGCATTTTTGAAGCCCTTATGTATAATTTATTTCCAGTATCCTTTGGGTTAGAAACAATTAAAGAAAATTGTGAAGAGGTAATAAGGATTTAATTGAAGAGCTACAGAGGGTAATTTTACAATAAGGCACATATGTTATAGCTATTATCTCCAGGAACAAGCAGGAATGAGTCTTCACATATGGGTACGTCGGTACCGACGGAGTCTGCGCAGGAACGCTTCCCAGCGTCCAATCAAAGAGCTTTTGGAAGCATCCCACCACGCCTGCGTGCTGCCTTCCCGCCTTTCCCAACTGCCTCTCCTCAGTTTTCGTTTTCCGCGGAGCCGGCAGGACGTCGTCGTCCTGTCACCGGAGAAAATTCCTGTTTTATTTCTTTAGTTTTCTTGTGGTTGCGGCTGTCTTCCCCGACGCCACCGGTACCGCCGGTGTTTTGTTTTTCTTTTCTTGTAAAATATTCCTTTTTCAAGGGATATTTTTTCTTCATAGTGTCTCACGGTTTCTTAGGCCTTCTAGGCCTCGTCTTTTCCTCATGGAACCGCCAGCCATTTTCCCCAAGAAATGTTTAAACTCTGGCGGTACAACTTTATTTTTAGACCCTCGAAGTCGGTGTCTAACCTGCTTGGGTCCTGACAACAGTTTGGTGAGAAGAGGTTTTCAACATCGAGGTTCCCTCGATACACTGTTTCCCTCCAACTTCGGGGCACCGTCCCTTTCTTCTACACAGGATCAGGTAACCCACAAACAGTCTGTTAAGACTAGCCAGCCCTTGAGTGGTAGGTCTCATGCACAGCATGTAGACGGCTCCGGCCTTGCCCTCGAGGGCCCACTGGCTTCAAAACCCCGGCGGGAGTCTTCGGTCTCCAAAGCGTTTGAGGGGTTTCAGGTTGTTCCTGGGGTTCACCCCTCACAGATCATACCTGAGCCGTGTCCGGTGGTGGCATCCGCTTCGAGGGGTACCGATACCCCGGCATCGGCACTGGTGTTGGATGAAACACTCCTCACCAGGGATTGTCATCTGGCGTCCTCGGTGCCTTCGGGACCAGTGGATACCCTCCAGACTGACTTTCCATTATCGGTACCAGCACCGATACTACCACCGACGTCGGTACCCTCCAGACGTGCATTGATAGCCTCGCTTCCTTCGATGCCGAGTCTGGAATCGATCTCCAGTCTGGAGGACTGGGTACCGACTCGCCTTCGTACCGGCTCTCGGTGGTACCGAAGGCTCGGTTCCGATGATTCGGATCCGCAACTCTCGGTTCCCCCGATGCCATTTGAGTTGCCACTGGTTGACCTTCATCCACCGGTATCAGACACGGTACCGAAGTAGATACCGATGTCCTCATCACCCTTGCGGTCGGTCCCTTCCATGCTTCGCTCATCAGGCTCTTTGCCCTCGATGCCGAGTTTGGAATCGATCTCTAGTCTGGAAGACTGGGTACCAATACGTTTTGGTACCGACACCGATCGATACCGGAGGCTCGGTACCGAGGATAGCGGCCGGAGGTTTTCGGTTACCTCGGTACCGATTGAACTGTCACAGATGGCTGCTTCGATGGCTGTGTCGAGCTCGGCTCCGACATCGGTACCGGTATTGGTATAGGTACCGGTATCCACAGTAGCATCGTGGCCAACTCCTGCCATTGCCATGCTTTTTTCAACAGGATCGCTCCCTTCTATACCAAGCTTGGAGTCGATAACTGGCATGGACGATGTGGTACTGACGGTCGCTGCTCCTGACAGCCTGTACCGGCGACCATCCCTTAAGGATTCCGCACTGCACCGTGCAGGATCTTCTATTCCTATATATTTGGATAGCTCTTTCGATGCTCAGGCTAGTTCTTCAGATCTAACCTATCCAAAGGAAATTCCCGTTGAAGATCCCTCTTTTCAGAGTTTCCTCCGGGATATAGCAAGATCTCTTGCCATTCCTATTCCGGGACATGATCCTGCACAAGGCTCTGTTTCTACCAAAGCAAAGGAGAACATAATGCTTCCTTTGCATCATTCCTTGCAGGATCTCCTTCTAGGAATGTGGGAAACACCTTTAAGGGTACCACCACCTTCCAGAGCAACTGATCTCTTATATCAGGTGCCCCCCTCTCCAGGGTTTCAAAAGACTCAACTTCCTCATCATTCCATAGTAGTGGAATCAGCAATGAGGCGGGTAAAGAGTAAGAAAAAGCACTCTTCTTATCCGCCAGGTCGTGAGTCTAAGACACTAGATGCCTTTGGACGTCAAACCTTCCAGACATCTATGCTTTCTGCAAGAATTCTCTCATATATTTTTTATATGAGTCTATCTCTTGAGGAGGTCACAAAGCAATTACATCTTTTGACTCTTTCCCTTCCAGAGTCCAAGAGTGCAGGCTATTCTTCACTGCTTAAGCATCTTCAGAATATCTCTTGGTTTCTTACTCGTGCTTCCCTAGACTCTTTTGAGTCTGTTAGCAGGACTTCTGCTATAGCTATAGGGGCACGACGTAGAGCCTGGCTCCAAGCTTCAGACTTGGACAAATGGGCACAGCAAAGACTGGGACATACTCCTTGCACTGGAGAAAATCTTTTCAACAAGGAGTCTTTACGTCAGGTTACTCCGTTATCCACTGACTTACCTGTTCCTAGGAGCTGTTCTGCACCTTCTTCTGTCCCAGTAGGTAGGATATGTCCTGCCAAACTTTCTTCCCATAGGAGAAGAAGGTTTTCTGCATCATCTGCCCATCATACAGATGTTCCCAAACAAGGGAAGCATCGTCCTGGTCTGCAGAATTCAACCTCTCACCAGGCTCAGCAAACCCAGCAACCACAGGGTTTCTGATCAATCTCCATCAGATGCTTGTGACTCTTGGGGTTAGAATCTGCAGTTGCTTCTTTCTCAATAGAGGCAATCGACTGCTGTTATTCTAAATCCTAGACATGGATCTCTTCCCAAAAGACATCCATTTTTTCTATGTTCTATGAGCTGTCAGGATGTTCATGCTTATAGGTCACAGGGTTCCCTCTTCTTCCTGCTAGGGAAAGAGGTCTACCCACTATCAAACAATAGTTTTCCTGTGCCAGCATGTCTTTTTTCCTTTCTATAGACTTACTACTTTGTAAGTCTTCTTCAGCTTCATTCTCTGTAAGAGCGGTATTGCTTCACTGGAGGGCTTTTCTTCAGCCTCTCTAGTTTTGTTACTTTTCAAGTGCGGAGTTCTCCTCTCTGAGTTGACTCCTCTTTTTCAATCTTGCTTTGAGGCAGTTCATCAGACATGTCCAGAGTTTTCTATTCCTGTTCTGTCCTTTCTGTTTTTAAACAGTAAGATTCTTTCTGCTGTCTAGCAAGCAGCTGCCTATGCAGGAGCCTTAATGTTTGGACCACTGGTTCTTGTCCACCAGCAACCAGATTTGTCCTCCACTAACTTTCTGTCTAGTTTAGTAGTGATTCCAAGTCAGTGCTGTTATCTGTCTTGGAAATTATTTCACTACAGCCTTGTTGGATTGTCTTCTCTTTCTGCCATCTCCATTCCCCTGGGTTTGGCAGCATAGTTGACATAGGTACTGGCTCTCCAGCAGCCAGTTCTATCTCCTCATTCTCCTGCATCATGCTCTCTGCAATTCTACAGAGAAGCTCTCCACTATGGGCCCTTGCTAGAGAGCATGGAGTTTTTTTCTCCAACAGCTATCCTAGATGGTTGGAAAAGGCTTTTTCAGTCATGTCTCCCATGACTAGAAAGGTTCTCCCTTTGTTCACTCTCTCCTTTTATTATAAAGGACATAGGCCTTCTCTTACGTGAAAGCTTAAGGAGTTGCCAATTCCCTGCTTTGGTCCATAGTATTTCCAATCGGAAATATGCTTTTCTCCTTGCAGCTCATCCTCATGGTAAGAACGCATGATACCTTTTTTGTCCTTAAGCAGGTCAGCATGGTATCTCATTTTTATGCATCTTCTGTTCACTTACCATGCTGGAGTTCTAGAATACTCGGGACTTGCTGGCTGCAGACTGATATCATCCTCTGCTTTTCACGTAACCATCCTGGTTATTTCACTAGCTAGCATCCCTGTAGCTCATAACCAGTGGGAATAGATTCTCTATATATCTTCTCAAGTAGGTTCCACCTTCTTGTTATTAGATGAATCTTTCCTCTCCACATTTCCTATGTGAATACCGTTCTGTAGGCATATCTCTGTCTGCTTCATTGCAGACACCCATATAGAGGCCTATATGTTCATTCTATAGCAGGGGTCTCAAACTCAAATTGCTTTGAGGGCCGAATGAGGACTTGTAAAGTAACCCGGGGCCGCATAAGACACGGGACCTCATTTGCATAAATATTTGCATAATGTTGCATAATGAGTGCATGGATAAAGAAAGACTAGAAAATTTCTATATTACTATAATCCAGTGCCAACCGCCAGGCACATTAGGAACTACTACTAACACTGCCCATTTGGAACCCATAGCAAACCCCCCGTATCATAACAGCACTACCAGGACTCACAAAGCACCAGACCCTACCTATCAAAAGGCAACACTGCAAATATTAAATCAATACATTTCAGAGAACAATACATGACCTACTGGGAAAAGAGAACAAGTAGCAATGTCAAATAGGAATTACACAGAATACCTCAGCACTGTAGAAATAAAACTATAAATTAATTTCTTGTACTAAAGCACAGACATTAATGATGCACATTTCCCAGAGCTGACATATTCCAGTTAATAAATTCAAAATAAAGAGATATTTTTCTACCTTTTGTGCATTTTTTTTCAGTTGCAATTGCTCCAGCCACTTCTGGTTTCTTCGTGTCTTCTGCTATCTCCATCGTCTGCTGTCCATTTGTCCTTTCTTCTCTCTTCTAGTTTTTTTCCATTCTCTCTCTCTACATCTGCTTTAACATACTAATCTTTCTCCTTTTGCTCTTTCCTCATTCCTATTTCATCCACTCAAATTTTACCCTCCATCCTCAATCCCCACTTACTCTCCCAATACCTGGCCAATTGTAGATTTGTCTTCTCTGCCAGACAAAATATTTTTTCCCCTCTCCATTTCACTTTCCCAGCTCCATCCCATTCTAATCCTCCCCCAACATCAGCTCCCTTCTAGTTCCAGCCCCACCCAGCATCTGCTCCTTTCTAGTCCCTGCATCAGTCCATTTCCAGTCCTATCCTAGCCTCACCATCAGCCCATTTCCAATCCTAGCCCCCCATCAGCCCATTTCCAATCCTAGCTCCCTCCTCTCACAGCCCATTTCCATTCCAAGCCCCCCTCCCCATCAGCCATTTGCAGTTCAAGCCCCCCTTCCACTCAGCCCATTACCAGTCCTAGCAACCCCCCCAGCCCATTACCAGTCCTAGACCCCCCATAGCCCATTACCAGTCCTAACCTCCCCATAGCGCACTTCCAGTCTTACCCCCCCATCACCCCATTTTCAGTCTTACCTCCCCTCATAGGCCGTTACCAGTCCTAACCCCCCAATCAGCCCACCTCCAGTCCTAACCCCCATCACCCCATTTTCAGTCTTACCTCCCCTCATAGGCCATTACCAGTCCTAACACCCCAATCAGCCCACCTCCAGTCCTAACCCCCATCTGCCCATTTCCAGTCCTAGCCCCCACCATAGCCCATTACCAGTCATAACCCCTCCTGCCAATAGCCCACTTCCAGTCCTAACCCCCATCTGCCCACCTCCAGTCCTAACCCCCCTCACCCCCGTTTCAGTCATAACCCCCCCTGCCAATAGCCCACTTCCAGTCCTAACCCCCATCTGCCCATTTCCAGTCCTAGCCCCCACCATTGCCCATTACCAGTTATAACCCCCCCAGCCCATTACCAGTCATAACCCCCCCCCCCGCCAATAGCCCACTTCCAGTCCTAACCCCCATCTGCCCATTTCCAGTCCTAGCCCCCACCATAGCCCATTACCAGTTATAACCCCCCCAGCCCATTACCAGTCATAACCCCCCCCCCTGCCAATAGCCCACCTCCAGTCCTAACCCCCATCACCCCCTTTTCAGTCAGCCCCTCCATAGCTCATTACCGGCCAGCGAAGGAGGGAAACAAAAAAAACCCCCAAAACCCTGGCTTCTGCTGCTGCCGTTGCCGCCGTGGCAGCGGCAGAATCAATTGTCAAATTAAAAAAAAACTGACTTCTGCTGCTCAAGCAGCAAAATCAGCTGTCCTGCGGCCCCTTCCCCTCTGCCCGGAGATCCGACTCTGCTCTATCAGCGGCGTGCTTTTCAAGCCGCGACGAGAGTATTCCCCTCTCGCGCGGTTTAAGCCTATTCACTTTTCAAGCCGCGCGAGAGGGGAATACTCTCTTCGCGGCTTGAAAAGCACGCCGCTGATAGAGCAGAGTCGGATCTCCGGGCAGAGGGGAAGGGGCCGCAGGACAGCTGCTTGAGCAGCAGAAGTCAGTTTTTTTTTAAATTTGACAATTGATTCTGCCGCTGCCACGGCGGCAACGGCAGCAGCAGAAGCCAGGGTTTTGGGGTATTTTTTGTTTTCCTCCGTCGCGGGCCGCACAAAGTTGTCTCGCGGGCCGCGTGTTTGAGACCCCTGTTCTATAGCATACATCTTACAGATGTCTGTCTATCATTTGTGTGTATTTTATGCCCTTCATATCTCACTATAGATATATTCTTATCTATCTATCTATATGTATATATGTATGTATGTATATATGTATGTATGTATATATGTATGTATGTATGTATGTATATATGTATATATGTATATATGTATGTATGTATATGTGTATCTGTCGAGATATTTTACTATCGGTAGATATGTATTCTGCATTTATCTACCTGACTGTCGAGACTCATATAGCTATATGATTCTGACAGATGGGCTTTACCCATACCTATGCTATCCAGCATGTTTGGGGTTCTACACTCAAAACCACTCTGTGGTAGTTAACAACTTCCACCATAACCTTAAGGTTTAGGTACCTCTGAAGCTCTCAGTGTTCCAGTATCTCTCCTAGCTGACTCCAGTTAGGAGAGACATTGCCGATCTTCAGCTAATCACAGGCTCTAATGCCTCAGCCATTTGTCCTTTCTTTTGGGATACAAGGGGTTTCCATACCTTTTCCTCCCACAAGGACTGTGCCTGTTTATCCAATTCGGTCGGCCTTCTCTTTTTGCTCCCAAGGGTGAGCCACTCTGTCGCCAAAAGAGTTCGGCTTTTATCATAAAGCCTTCCGCTGAAGGCCTACCGTTTTTGGTACTACCCCAGTTATTACCGAGGTCCCCTCTTACCTTTCAGGAATCTGACCTCCACTGTTTTTCCTACAGGTTTATTACCTCCACTTCACAGTGAGGTTCTCCTGGAGGTTCCTCTACTGGGTTCCCCAGTAGATCCCATGAACCTCCTTACTGCTTTGTAATCCTGTTAGGGGAGGTCCATATTGCAATATTTCTTCCAATATCATTGATGATAATTATCATCCACACATGGACTCCTTGTCTGCAGTCCTATGCTAGGTTTGCTGTTCCACAGCACCTTTCTTTCTTCAACTCCTACCCTCCATCCTCAGGATGCCTGGCGTGGTGGGGGATAGCATGTTCCAACCTATGACATGCTGGGACTCAAGGCATCTTAGCTTGGGAGTCCCCATATGTGAAGACTCATTCCTGCTTGTTCCTGGAGATAGCACAGTTACTTACCTGTAACAGGTGATCTCTGGGAACAGCAGGGATAAGTCTTCACAACACACCCACCTCCCCAGGAGTTGTATCTCTATCTATCTTTCCTTTCCTCTCTCTCTCTCTTTGTCTCAGCTTTAAAACGTAACTGAGGAGAGGCAGTTGGGAAAGGCGGGAAGGCAGCACGCAGGCGTGGTGGGATGCTTCCAAAAGCTCTTTGATTGGACGCTGGGAAGCGTTCCCGCGCAGACTCCGTCGGTACCGACGTACCCATATGTGAAGACTTATTCCTGCTGTTCCCAGAGATCACCTGTTACAGGTAAGTAACTGTGCTTTATAGGCAAGAGATGCTCCTAATGTGTGTCTTTATAAAATAATGTGGCTGAAAGCTCCTACAGCAAATTATACCTGCTTAACGCTGGATGCATAAGTGCTGATCCCACCCCCATGCCACCCTTTTCTCTGCTTTGAAAATACCTATGCATGTGTTACATAAAGAGGTGCTATGTTTTTTGAGTGCCTTCCTTTTTGTGCATATACTCTGGAGGCAATTTTATAATGGCTACTTGAGGGCATAAAACATTCTATGTGCTCAAGCAGTAAGTATTGTAATAGCTTTGTAATACTTTGTAATATTGTGTGATGGTTTTGTACTAGCTTTGTAATGGCTTATTGTGAATCTAGGGCTCTTATGGTCTGTGGGGCTTGTGGGTGGTGGGGGGGGAGGCATTGCACTGCCATGTATGGTACTGCCATGTATTGTACTGCTATGTCATGTACTATGTATGGATGGCTTCGTCAGACTGGAAAATAGAATAAAAATGATTTTACATAAAATTACCCACTATAGAAGGCAAATTTCAAAGCTATCTATATAGTTAAAAATGTTCACTTGCATAGATCAACTATCCGAAAATTTCTGTCCCTCTGTGCATTATTCCATTATGCACATACTTTTTAGCGGCATTCAAAGGAGACATTCCTAGGGACAGGTTAGATTGGGGGAGGGAAATAACATGCATAGATTGCATTTCCAGGTTCTTTGGGGGGGTATGAATTTTGATTCAGAAAGGACCCAACAAAAAAAGCAGATGAAGAAAATATTTTGCTGCAAAATTTTCATGCATGCTTTTGCTTTGAAATCTGAAGCAAAAACTTGCCAGTACAACGTATGTAAGGCCATTGACTGCGGACGGTTTGAAAACTGCCCTTAGAACAGATGTCTGTATCCTTATTTGGCAATTATAGTGAGCCAGTATAATATAATTAGTAATAAATATGCAGTGTAAGATGTGAAATACAGAGACATGGATGTCATGGAACCAGAGTTCCCAATCTTCGGCCCAAGAAACATTGTTTTCAGGGATTCTGTCATTTCTTCTTCCTCTAGGTGAAGTTAACTAGCTAGCATGGTGGAACTAAATGATGCCTGAGTTTCTGCTGTTTGCTTGTGTAATACAATATGACTGTTATAAGTTTCTTTTGTTTTTTTTTCTTTTTCTTTTTGCTTCTAAAGTGGACTGTTTGTAGACGTTCTTCCAGAAATGTTTTTAGTAGCTTAAGCTTTGTTTTCTGAGTTCCCAATAGCTCATCTGTTCCCACATTGAAAGGGGAAGCTGCCCCAGCATGGGTTTGAAATCGCTTCCACATCATCCCTAATAGACTAGCCCAGATATATTGGTTGTGTCATGCTACCTGCAGATGGAGGCAGAGAACATCATCCCTGCCTATAAGGAGCCATGCTTACAGGATGTTTTCTAATATTCTCTGCCTCCAGTAGATTGTGGCACTTGTTGTACTGTTTTAGTAGGATTTTGTCTTCCTGGGCCTGGTTTCTGTGGCTTTCAGAATGCACTCTGGTTGGCCTATCTCCCAGGAAGTGGTCTGCGGGCTGTCTCCTGGTTACAGCTCCTGGAGTTGCAAGTTTTCTGCTTTCTTGTTTGAGTGTATCCTGAAGCTCCCAAGATAGTAATTTGCAAACTGTCTGTCTTTGAGTGGATCAGGTGCTGAGTCTCATGGGACAGTGGTCTACAAGCTGTCTCCCCCCTGTTGAGTGTCAACATAACCGTCCCTCCAGTCTAGTCCCGAACATCTAGGGTTTTGCACCTCCTCCCGCAGCATTGGAGACTGAGCATGTCACTCTTTTGGTGACACCGTATATCTAGTTCAGGGTCTGCCCCCACCGCTCCAGTAATCTCAATCTCCATGCAGCAGAGGAGGTGTGAGCCCTAGTGGTTCGGGGCTCACTGGAGAAATAATTAAGGATCAGGGTAGATAGGTAGAGTTCCTTGTGAAAAAAAAAAAAAAAAGAGGTAATACCTCTTTAAATTGGCGGTTTTCATCAAGTGATTTTGGCGAGTTAAGAGGTGCTGCTCTGGCTGCCCCCCTTCTCCCCCCTCCCTGAGGCAGTAACTATGTAGGGGAGAGTGAGGGAGTCATCGGAGGTGCCTCCTGCTTCTGATCGCTGGTGTGAGGCAGTAGAGGCGGGACCCGCAGGGCGCATTGTCTGGATGGCCTGACTTCTGCCGCGGCGTAGCTGGCAGCGGACCGCAGCGGGTGCAGAGCTGTGCCATGGAGCGTCTGTCTCTCCCTCCGCAGGCTTCGTGGGTCAGCGCGGCAGCTGATGACCGGCGGAAAGGTAAGGGCCGGCAGTCAGGAGCTCACACGTGGCGAGTGCACTTAGCTTGGCGGTAGGAGAGGCCGGGCCCAGACCATGTGTCTGAAGCGCAGGAAAACCGGGGCAGTGGGAGAGGGTTTGTTTTCCTCAGTCCTCCGGTTGGCGTTAGCACAGAGAAGTAACAAATTCTTGGCCCGTATCAGGGAATTAGTGGTGATACTGGGGGGGGGGGGGGGGAAGAAGATTTTTGTTTTACAGTTTGTTTTATTTTATGGACTCCAGATGCCTTCTAAGCCGATGTGTCTGATGTGTGGGGTCAGAAGGAGCTCTGTTTTGGAGGCAGGCTTGTGTAGGGGCTGTGCACAGGAGACGGTGACAGCGCAGGTGACAGAGGACAGGGTGTCCGTAGAAGGAGGGGGGGCAGACGGGGTCAGTTGAGGTGTTAGAACCGTTGGGGCCCCCTATGGAGCCGGTGGCGGGAACATCCGTGGCTGCGGATACTCTCTCGGTCCAGCCCCCTTTGCAAGGGGGGTTGGGGTCTATTTTTTCTCACGACTTTATGGTACTGCTGCAGCAGGCCCCGGGGGGGTCTGGAGGTGGGGTACCAGAGTTGGTGCTTGGGGGAGCGCTGGGGGCAAAGAGATCAGCGGCTCCGCTAAGAGGTGGAGCAGGTGGTGTGCCACTTAAGAAGCCCAGGCTAGCCCCAGGGCAGGATGAGCCAGGGGGGGGGGGGGGCCTAGAGGAATAGTCCGAGTCTATGGAAGATACGGAGTTGGAGCAGGACCTAGAAGAAGGTGAGATACCGGAGCAGGAGGACCAGGCGAGGGTGGTCCGGGTATCCGACAAGAGGAACTGTCAGCGTTAATCTCGGAGACGCTGAAGGCCTTAAACATGCCAGTCTCAGGTCATGAGGAGGATTCTACTCTGGAGGATCCCTTGTTGCAGGCGGTGCGGAAGACCCAAAAGGTGTTCCCAATACATAGAGTATTCAAGGAAATGATTCAGGAGGAGTGGGACACCCCGGAGGCGAGCCTGAAGGGCTCGAGAGTGATTGCGCGCCTATACACGTTGCAGGAACCGGATAAGGAAATGTTTGTCGCCTAAGGTGGATGCCGCAGTTTCGGTGGTTACAAAGAAAACCACGATTCCGGTGGAAGGGAGTGCCACTCTTAAGGATACTCAGGATAGGAGGTTAGATACCTTGTTGAAGCAGTTTTTTGAGGTTAATGCGCTATCCATGCAGGCTTCAATTTGTGGAGCATGGGTGGCGAGGGCATACCTTCGATGGGCCCAAGGAATCAAGGGGTCACAGGAGGAGGCAGTCGAAGAAACATAGAAATATGATGACAGAAAAAGACCACATGGCCTATCTAGTCTGTCCTTCCATATCAACAACTACAATAGTCCCCTTTTTACCTTTAGAGATCCTCTGTGTTTGTCCCATGCTTTTTTGAATTCAGTTACTGTCCTCATCTCTACCACCTCCACTGGAAGACTATTCCACGGATCCACTACTCTTTCCGTAAAGAAATATTTCCGCATATCACTCCTGAATCTATCTCCCTTCACCCTCATCCCATGTCCCCTCGTAGCAGAACGTGCTTTCAATTGAAAGAGGCTCTCTTCCTGAACATTTATGCCACGGAGGTATTTAAACATCTCAATCATATCACCTCTATCCCGCCTTTCCTCTAAGGTGTACATATTAAGATCCTTCAGTCTGTCCTCATATGCTTTATAATGAAGACCACTAATCATTTTAGTAGCCACCCTCTGCACTGACTCCATCCTGTTCACATCCTTTTGAAGGTGCGGTCTCCAGAATTGCATACTATACTCCAAATGAGTTCGCACCAAAGACTTATACAGAGGCATTATCACCTACTTTTTTCTGCTAGCCATTCCTCTCCGTATGCACCCAAGCATCCTTCTAGCTTTTGCTGTCGCCTTTTCTACCTGTTTAGCTACTTTAAGATCATCAGACACAACCACGCCTAGGTCCCGCTCTTCTTTAGTGGACAAAAGTACTTCACCCCCTATACTATATTGCTCCCATGGATTGCTGCAGCCCAAATGCATGACCTTACATTTTTTAACATTAAATCCCAGCTGCCAAAGTCTAGACCATTCTTCAAGCTTAGCTAGATCCCTCCTCATGTTATCTACACCTTCCTGGGTGTCTACTCTATTGCAGATTTTGGTGTCATCTGCAAAGAGGCAAACCTTACCCGACAGTCCTTCCGCTATATCACTAACAAAGATGTTAAAGAATCGGACCAAGGACAGATCCCTGGGGCACACCACTGGTAACATCCTTCTCCTCAGAGTGAGCTCCATTTACTTATACTCTTTGTCGCCTCCCACCCAACCAGTAACTTTAGGGTCCATCCCTAGGGTGCTCAGTTTGTTTATAAGTCGCCTGTGAGGAACAGTGTCAAAGGCTTTACTGAAATCCAAACACACCACATCTAGGGCTCTCCCTCTGTCCAACTCCCTGGTCACCCAGTCAAAGAAATCAATCAGATTTGTCTGACAAGACCTGCCTCTGGTGAATCCATGCTGCCTCGGATCCTGTAATCCAGAAACCTCACTATTTTCTCTTTCAGCAGCGTTTCCAATAATTTACTCACCACCGAAGTTAAACTAACCGGCCTGTAGTTTTCAACCACATCCTTACTTCCGCTTTTGTGTAAAGGCACCACATGAGCCTCTCTCCAGTCCTTTGGCACCACTCCCAACTCCAACGAGGCATTGAAAAGGTCAGTCAGTGGAGCTGCTAGAACGTCCCCAAGTTCCCTCAGTATTCTAGGGTGTATCCCATCCAGTCCCATCGCTTTGTCTACTTTTAAGTTGAGCTAGTTTCTCACGAACACAGTCTTCTAAAAATTGTTCAAGATGTCCCTTGCTTCTGTTCCTATTTGTGGGTGTTTTCTGAGGTCCTGCTCCTGGTTCTTCATCTGTGAACACAGAACAAAAATATTTGTTAAGCAATTCCGCTTTATCCTTATCAGCTTCTACATATTTCTCCCCAGCACCCTTGAGTCTGACAATACCACTTTTTCCCTTCCTCTTCTCGCTAATATATCTGAAAAATGTCTTATCCCCCCATTTTATTGCATTGGCGGCCCGCTTGGAGTCGGGGGTGGCGTATTTAGCAGATATTCAATATGATCTTATCTGAGGACTTTTGAAGAGTATGGTGTCCGTGGTAGCGGCACGGAGGTATCTCTGGCTGCTCAATTGGACGGCAGATGGGGCCTCTAAGGCTGGGTTAGGTAAGCTTCCCTTTCGAGGCAAACTTCTCTTTGGAGAAGATCTGGATAAATTGGTCAAGGACCTAGGAGAATCTAAAGGAGGAAGGTTGCCGAATACGAGCAGAAGCAGTCGACAGGCAGCGCCTTCCAGGAATCAGCAAAGGGAGTTTCGGAGATTTCGGCAGTTGTGATTGCCTCAGTTTCAGAGAGGGCGTTCGCAGTATAGATCGCAGGAGTTTCGGGGGTTTAGAGGAGCAGGCAGGGGCTGTGGAACTTCCTCTTCCCCAAATATCAAGAAATCACAATGAAACGAGGGGGGCCCAGGCAGGGTTTGTGCCCGTAGGGGGGGCGTTTAAGAGAGTTTTTCCCTGCCTGGGTCCAAATTACCTCGGATCGGTGGGTATTGGAGATCATTCAGAAAGGATATGCGATCGAGTTTCAGAGGCCGGTGGCCGACTCCTTCGTTCAATCTCCCTGCAGAACGATGTCAAGGTTGGTGGCGGTTTGCGAGACGGTGGGAAGACTGCTAGCGCTAAAGGCAGTGCTGCTGGTACCGGCAGGCCAACAAGGAGGCGGTTGGTACTCAATATATTTCATGGTGCCAAAAAAGGAGGGAACCCTGAGACCTATTCTGGACCTAAAGAGGGTGAACAGATGTCTCAGGGTGGCGCATTTTCGTATGGAAACACTGTGCTCGGTCATAGTAGCGGTCCGGCAAGGAGAATTCCTCACGTCGCTAGATCTTTTGGAAGCATACCTTCACATACCCATTCGATTGGAACATCAAAGGTTTCTGCGGTTTGTGGTGCCCATGGGGCACTTTCAGTTTCAGGCAATGCCGTTAGGTTTGGCGACGGCTCCCAGAACTTTCACCAAACTAATGGTGGTAGTGGCAGCGGCTTTGCGCAAGGAAGGGGTATTGGCTCATCCATACCTGGACGATTGGTTAATTCGGGCAAAGTCGAGGAGCGAAAGCGAACAGGCCACCCGCAGAGTGGTGCAGGTGTTGCAGACTCTCGGGTGGGTGGTAAATTTGTCAAAGAGCAAGATGGTCTCGTCCGCAGGAGTTGGAGTATTTGGGAGCTCACTTCGACACGAACTGCGGGAGAGTGTTTCTGCTCAGGCTCAGGGCACGGAAGCTAAGGCAACGGATAAAGGCCTTTTTAGAGAAATGAGCTCCGTCAGCATGGCACTACTTGCAGCTACTGGGGACAATGGCGGCTACGATAGAGTTGGTGCCATGGGCCAGGGCACACATGAGGCCACTGCAGAGAGCACTTCTCAGAAGATGGTCCCATCAGTCGGATCAGTTGTCCCAGAAGCTGATCTGTCCACCAGAAGTACGTCGATCTTTGCAATGGTGGCTGGTGAGGGGCTGTCTGGAGAAGGGAATGCCCCTCGAATCTCTGGAATGGAGGCCCTTGACGATGGATGCCAGTCTGTTTGGCTGGGGGGCCCACTTCGAGAGACAGTATGCCCAAGGTCAGTGGACAGACTGGGAGAGGTCTTGGTCAATAAACAGGTTGGAGTTGCGGGCAGTTACCCTGGCACTGAAAGCCTTTCAGCAACTCCTGCAAGGCAAGGTGATTCGGGTGCTGTCCGACAATGCCACCGCGGTGGCGTACATCAACCGGCAAGGCGGTACCAGCAGTGTGGCCCTCGAGGAGGAGGCGGAGGAGCTTCTGAGCTGGGCCGAGTTGAATTTGGAAGCATTGTCGGCAGCGCATGTGGCAGGAGTGGACAATGTGACGGCAGGTTTCTTGAGTTGGGTCAAGGTAGATCCGGGAGAGTGGAGTCTTAATCAAGAGGTGTTCGACGTGCTGGTGAATCGCTGGGGCAATCCGGTGATGGACCTCATGGTGTCGTTCACATCCGCGAAGGTCGGCAGATTTTAACAGCAGACGAAGAGAGCGAATGTCCGAAGGCCTGGATGCGCTGATACAGAAATGGCCGGAGGAGAAGCTCTTGTATATGTTCCCACCGTGAGCCTTGATAGGGCGAGTTCTGCAGAGAATAGAATGGCACAAAGGTACGGTGATATTAATCGCACCAGATTGGCTAAGGAAGCCATGGTATGCAGACCTGATGCGTATTCTAGGCACCAGATTGGCCAAGGAAGCCATGGTATGCAGACGTGATGCGTATGCTAGGCACCAGATTGGCCAAGGAAGCCATGGTATGCAGACCTGATGCGTATGCTAGTAGTGGAACCGTGGCGCTTGCCGGTCAGGAGGGACCTGTTAATGCACGGGCCATTAAGTATGCCTCAGGTAGATCAGTTCTCGCATACAACTTGGCTCTTGAAAGGGCAAGGTTGAAGTCCAAGGACAACTCGGCGGTGGTGATTTCTACGTTACTGAAGTCCAGACGGTGATCTACATCAATGGCGTATATCAGGGTCTGGCGGTTGTTTGAGTCGTGGTGTGTGGCGAAGCAGGTGAAGGCGCTGTACGCCTCTGTTCCACAAGTTTTGGCTTTTCTGCAGGATGGCTTTGATAAAGGGCTGGCGGCGACATCCCTGAGAGTGCATTTGGCAGCACTTTCCTGCTTTAGGGGGAAGGTGCAGGGAATGATGCTGGGGGCACATCCGGGTGTTAAGAGGTTTTTACGGGCGGCGACATTGATTAGGCCGCCTACCAGGGTCTCTGTACCGGTCTGGGATCTTAACCTGGTGCTGGAGGCTTTGCTGAGAGAGCCGTTCGAGCCATTAGCGAAGGCGACGTTGAAGGATTTGACTCTCAAGGTAGTGTTTTTGGTGGCTATATCGTCGGCGAGGCGCATTTCGGAGTTGCAGGTTTTATCATGTAGAGAGCCTTTTTTGACCTTTGATAGCAAGAAGGTGGTTTTAAGAACGGTGCCTTCCTTTTTGCCTAAGGTAGTCTCGGCGTTTCATGTGAACCCAGGTGGTCTCTTTGCCAGTGTTTGAAGGTGCGAGCAAGGATGCGTCGAGCTGGAGGCTTCATGAGTTGGATGTAGGCAGAGCTCTGAAGAAGTATTTGCAAAGAACGTCGTTGATCCGCAAGACAGACAGATTGTTTGTTATTTGGGTGTGCGAAGCAAGGCGAGCCGGCGTCAGTCGTCCATTGCGCGGTGGATTAAGGAGGCAATTGCGGCGGCATATATTTTGAGGAACAAGATAATTCCGAAGGGTCTAAAAGCGCATTCGACTAGGGCTCAGGTGGCTTCCTGGGCGGAGTTTAGCTTAGTGCCAGCGGTAGAAATTTGCAGGGCGGCGACGTGGTCGTCATTGCATACTTTTGTGAAGCATTATAGAATTGACAGTCAGACGGAGGGTGACTCTAGGTTTGGATCAGCGGTGCTACAGGCTGGTCTGGCCAGGCCCTCCCATTGAAGTGATAACTGCTCTGTTACATCCCTAGATGTTCGGGACTAGACTGGAGGGACGATAAGGAAGATGAAATTAGACTAACCTGCTAATTGTACTTCCTTGAGTAACTACAGTCTAGTCCCGCTTCCCTCCCCGGATGAACTGGACCAGACCGCGGCCTGTAGCACGGTAAGAAGGGTCAATAGACAGGTTAGAAGATTGGTCGGGCAGCGGTGCTGTGGGGGGAGGGAGTGGGGATGAGGGCAGCTGGTTCATATAGTACTCTGGGCTTGCTGAGGGGCCTGGGAAGAAGGAGTTAGCAGGCCTAGGAGCTGCTTTACAGGGGAGTTAACAGCACGGGGCATTGTTAGCTCTTTAAGTTTGAGTGAGTTTACAGCGGTTTAACATTTAAGAATATTTACAGATGTACTTACTTATTGCTCTGGTGAGTCTGCTTTGTCAATAGCGGTGGGGGCGGACCCTGGACTAGATATACGGTTTCACCAAAAGAGTGGCATGCTCAGTATCCAATGCTGCGGGAGGAGGTGCAAAACCCTAGATGTTCGGGACTAGACTGGAGTTACTCAAGGAACTTCAATTAGCAGGTAAGTCTAATTTCATCTTTTCAGTTTGGATCAGCAGGGCTTGTATATTTCCAGGCTTCCTTAGGGACTGTGGTTGAGCAGGGTGGGGCTGACCTCTGGCTAACCTAGGTCCTTGAGGCATTTTCAGTGGTGGCTTTCTTCCCCTTGGCTCTCGTGTGTGTGCGCGCACATGTGCGCCCGTTATTACTTACTTTCCCCCCTTTCCCCCCTCGCCCTCTAGTTCCTTGGTTTGGCTGCTGAGGCAGCAAGAATAAAATTGTTTAAAATATAAAACAGATGGAGAATTGAGCTCTAAGGGCTGTCAGCAGCTGCAGGGGCAATACTTCATGAGGGGAGTTCTGATTGACCGCTGAACTCTCATCAGCCACTGCTTTGTTTGCAGTGATAGTGGCACAGTGGCTGTCTTATCTAGTAACATAGTAGATGACAGCAGATAAAGACCAGTACGGTCTATCTAGTCTGTCCAATAAGGTGGCTAGAGTGGGTGTACCCCACCGTTCAGTGCAGGTAACCCCCCCCCCTCAATTTGTTGAAATCAAAAGATATTTAAGTTTGTTTTGATTCCATCCTCTTGCTATACGAGGGAGCCTCTGTGTCTGTCCCATGCCTTTTTGAATTCAGTCACTGTTTTTGCCCTCTACCACCTCCATTGGGAAGGCATTCCACCCTTCAAATGTAAAAGTATATCTCCAGGAACAAGCAGGAATGAGTCCTCACATATGGGTACGTCGGTACCGACGGAGCCTGCGCGGGAAAGCTCCCCAGCTTCCCAGAAAGAAAGCTTTTGGGAGCCTCCCACAGCGCATGCGCGCTGCCTTCCCGCCTTTCGTAACCAACTCTCCTCAGTTCTTCTTTTTCCGCGGAGCCAGCAGGTCTTGTTCCTGTCAACGCTGAAGAAGTAATTTATTTTAATTTATTTCTTTGGTCGCGTGTCTGCTTTCCCCGACGCCGGACCGGTACCGCCGGTCTTTTCTTTTCTTTAAAAAAATAAAAATAAAAAATTATACTTTTCCTCACTTGGTGTATTTTTCTTCTTAGGCCTACAGGCCCACAAGAAAATTTTCCCTCATGGAAAAACCAGCCTCCGGGTTCAAAAAATGCATTAAGTGTAGTGGTACAATTTCTGTTACAGATACCCATGAATGGTGTCTTAAATGTTTGGGTCCTGAGCACTCCATTCCGGATTGCCAGTCCTGCTCCATAATGTCTAAAAGAGGGTTACAGAACCGAGCAGCCAAGCTCCATGTGCTGTTTCCCACGGATGCACCGGCGGTGCAATCGACATCTTCCAGGTCTTCCTCTCCTGATGGGTCTCAGGTAACCAAACATAAACCTAGCAGGTCCTTGAAGGGCAAATCTCCCTCTCAGCATCGAGATGCCTCCGGGCTTGCCCTCGAGGATCCTGCCCCAGCCAAACAACCCCGGCGGGAAGCTCCGGCTTCCAAAGCTCCTCCTATGGGGTTACAGGTTGACATCGATGGCACGGCCTCGACCGATCACCTGTTAGACTGCTCTGGGGTACCGGCACAATCTCCCGGTACCGACATCCAGGCAGTCGTGGCGTCCATGGATCACACTGTGCAATCCATGCAGCAGGCTATAATGGCTTTTATTCAAGCTGCGACGCCGTCGGTACCGCAACGAGTCCCGTTGTTGGTGCCGGTACCGGTACCAATACCGATACCGGTACCGACTGCATCGACATCGGTCAGGATACCGACTCAGGTTCCTTGTCCAGGGCTATCTCTCGGTACCGATCCGGTACCGGGGACGCCCGATGTCGGTACCGATCGATACGCGTATCGATCATTGGAAGGGGACAGACGATACTTCGATTCCTCTGATGATTCTGATTCATCAGATGAGTCTCCCGAAGTATCCATTACCCTTCCTGAGGAGCCTACTTCTCCAAAAAGGAGAATGTCTCCTCCAGAGGATTTGTCCTTTCAAGACTTCATAATAGAAGTGGCTAGAGGACTCTCTATTTCAGTAACCTCTGAAGCAGAGCCTAGAGCAAAAAAATGTGATATTTTAGGATACTCTAAGGCTCCCAGAGAGGCAGTCACCTTGCCAATTCATGAAATTCTTCATGAACATATGATTGACTTATGGGAGACTCCTCTCGCCCTTTCTCTTCATTCTCGCAGATTGGACACTATGTACCGTGTCCCTCCTTGTCCTGGATTTCAGAAAACTCAGCTTCCTCACCACTCCATTGTGGTGCAGTCAGCTATGAAAAGGATAAAGAGTACCAAAAGACACTCTTCTGCTCCCCCAGGAAGAGAATGCAGGACCTTGGATGCTTTTGGTAGGAAAATCTTCCAAGCCAGTATGCTTATTGCCAGAATCAACTCATATAGCCTTTATATGGGTATGTTTCTAAAGGAAGTTGCACAAAAGCTGCACAACTTTCATTTTTTTTATTCCAGAGGACAGAAGGGATGAATTCCTCCTTTGGCTTAAGCATACTCAAGATATTTCAAAGTTTTCCAACAGGGCAGCCTTTGATTCCTTTGAGGGTGCCAGCAGAGCCTCAGGCATTGCCATAGCTGCTCGCAGAATTGCTTGGCTCCAGGCTTCTGATCTAGAACCCTGGGTTCAGGATGGCTTAGGAAATCTGCCCTGTACGGGTGAAAATCTCTTTGGCAAAGAGTGGCAAATAAAAGCCACTCAAATGGATGCAGAGAATTCTGCTCTGGATAGACTTTCTAAGTCAACTTCCATTCCAGCCAAGAAAAAGTCTTTCAAAAAGCCTTTTACAAAAGGAGCAGATTTCCTTCCACTTCTGGCCAACAATCTTCTACAGGTCGCTTTGCTACTAAGCGTCAGCAACCTAAACAAGCCAGGCCTAAACCTGCAGGGGCTGCTACAACTCAGCAGTCCCAACCCCCTCAGGGTTTTTGACTTGATACTAGAGAACTTAACCTTTCTGGCTCTACAACAGCCAGAACCTCTCACCATTCCAGGAAGGTTAGCTCATTTTGCTCCCAGATGGGAGCAAATCACATCAGAGCAGTGGACCCTCTCTATCATAAGAGAGGGCTACAAACTTCATTTCTCAGACCTTCCTCCCTACACCATGGTGAGACACTTCAATTCTCCCACATCTCTCCTCGACCTTCTGGATCAGGAGGTGACTACCCTTCTGGCCCAGGGGGCCATAGAAGAAGTTCCTCTTCTTCAACAGGGGTCAGGGTTTTACTCCCCCTATTTTCTCATTCCAAAGAAAACAGGGGGATACAGACCCATTCTAGATCTCAGAGAATTGAACAAATTCCTATGCAAGGAGAAGTTCAAGGTGCTTTCTCTAGGCACTCTCCTTCCATACCTGCAGAGTCAGGATTGGCTTTATTCTCTAGATCTCAAGGATGCATACACTCATGTCCTCATCCATCCATCTCACAGAAAATTCCTACGTTTTCTGTTCCAGGGAAAACATTACCAATACAGAGTGCTTCCTTTCGGTCTAGCCTCTGCTCCAAGAGTGTTCACCAAATGCATGGCAATAGTTGCTGCATTTCTACGCACTCTGGGAATATTTGTCTTCCCATACCTGGACGACTGGCTCATCCGAGCTCCAACCCAGTCAGGGGCTCAGATCTCCCTGAACCGCACCAGGCGCATTCTGCAATACCTGGGACTTGTGGTAAACCTCCCAAAGTCCCAGCTCACCCCTACTCAGTCCCTGGAATTCATAGGGGCCTGGTTGGACACCACTTCTGCAAGGGCCTACCTTCCTCAGGCCCGTTGTCAACGTCTAGTGCAGTTAGCCTCCCAGATTCAGTCAAAGAGCCATTTAACTGCCAGGGAGATGCTACAGCTGCTAGGCCATATGGCTTCCACAGTACATGTGGTACCCTATGCTCGCCTACACATGAGAGCAGTTCAATGGACTTTGTCCACCCAGTGGACTCAAGCTTCAGGAGCTCTCTCAGACCAAATAGCAACCTCCAAACGTCTTTTGGTCTCTCCAATGGTGGCTGTCCACTCAAAATCTGTTGCTGGGGTCCCCCTTCCAACCTTTGTTACCCCAAGCAACCCTCACAACAGATGCCTCCCAAACAGGTTGGGGAGCTCATCTACAAGACCTCTCCACCCAAGGCACTTGGTCCCCACAGGAGACCTCTCTTCATATCGACCACTTGGAACTTCGAGCAGTATTCCTAGCTCTCAAGGTCTTTCATACCCTCCTCAGCTACAAGACAGTCCTCATTCACACGGACAATCAAGTAGCCATGTTTTACATAAACAAGCAAGGAGGAACTGGCTCTCTGTCGCTTTGCAACGAAGCTCTAAGATTATGGGTCTTCGCTAGAGAGCATGAAATCCATCTCCTGGCAGTATACCTCCCAGGAATCCAAAACTCTTGGGCAGACAGACTCAGTCGAGTTCTGCTTCCACACGAATGGTCCCTGCGCATGGATCAGGTACTCAGAATCTTCCAGGAATGGGGAACCCCGGACATAGACCTCTTTGCAAGTCCGTGGAATGCCAAACTTCCCCGGTTCTGTTCCAGAATTCCGTGTCAGGGAGTTCAGGCCAAGGATGCCTTCCTCCTTCATTGGGATCAGGGTTTCCTGTATGCCTTTCCACCCATTCCTTTGATTCCCAAGACTCTGTTCAAACTTCAGAGGGATCAAGGATCTATGATCCTCATAGCTCCATGCTGGCCACGCCAAGTGTGGTACCCTCTACTTCTGCATCTCTCCTAGCCCCCTCCCTGGACTTCGGAGCTGCACAAGACCTTCTGTCCCAGGAGGAAGGGACTTTGTGGCATCCAAATCCCAAGTGCCTTCACCTCAGAGCTTGGTTACTGAAGGCCTAGACCTTCAAGACTTCAATCTCTCTCAGCAAGTGAAGGATATCCTCCATGCTTCCAGGAAACCTTCCACTAGGCGTTCCTATGCTTTTAAATGGAAAAGATTTTCCATTTGGTGTGCTCAAAAGGGTCTTGACCCTCTGGCACTTCCTGTGAATTCTCTATTGGAATATTTCCTGCATCTCTCTAATGCAGGCCTTAAAATGAATTCAGTAAGGGTCCATTTGAGTGCTATTGCAGCATCCCTTAAGCCTCTCAATGGACAACCTATTTCCTCTCATCCTCTTATTGCAAGATTCATGAGAGGCCTAACTTTAACTAAACCTCCCATTCGACCTCCTCCGGTGGCATGGGACTTAAACTTGGTTCTTGGTCAGCTTATGAAGCCACCTTTTGAACCCTTAGCCACTACCTCCTTGAAATTTCTTTCCTGGAAGGTTATTTTCCTTATTGCAGTCACTTCTGCTCGCCGCATCAGTGAACTGCAGGCCCTAGTGGCTAATCCACCTTATACAAGGTTCCATCATGATAAGGTAGTCCTTAGGACAAATCCTCACTTTATGCCTAAAGTGGTCTCACGTTTTCATCTTAATCAAGAGGTATATTTACCTGTCTTTTTTCCAGCTCCTCATGCATCCAGTGCAGAGAGGAACCTTCATACTCTAGATTGTAAAAGAGCTCTTGCTTTTTACTTACACAGGACACAGCAACATAGAAAGTCTTCCCAGCTTTTTGTTGCTTTTGATTCTTCTCATTTAGGACTTCCAGTCTCTAAGAGAACACTGTCCAATTGGATTGCTCTGTGTATTTCTTTTGCTTACCAGAGTAAGAACCTTTCTCTGGAGGGCCATGTCACAGCTCACAATGTGAGGGCCATGGCCGCCTCTATGGCTCATCTTCACTCTGTGTCCATCGACCAGATCTGTCGAGCAGCCACCTGGGCCTCGGTTCATACCTTCACAGCCCATTACTGTTTGGACAAGGACTCCCGCCGGGATGCCTTGTTTGGTCAGGCTGTCCTCAGACACCTGTTCCATTCTTAAACAACTCCTGCCCTCCGTCCCTTAATGGATGCCTGAGATCCATAGGAAGACGAGGAACCCTTCAGGGTCTCATACCCTTGGGGATCTCCCAGGCATCTTAGCTAGGGAGTCCCCATATGTGAGGACTCATTCCTGCTTGTTCCTGGAGATAGCACAGTTACTTACCTGTAAAAGGTGATCTCTGGAAACAGCAGGAATTAGTCCTCACAACCCTCCCACCTCCCCTAGGAGTTGTATCTCTCTCTATCTTTCCTTTCCTCTCTCTATTGTCTCAGCTTTAAACTCGAACTGAGGAGAGTTGGTTAGGAAAGGCGGGAAGGCAGCGCGCATGCGCTGTGGGAGGCTCCCAAAAGCTTTCTTTCTGGGAAGCTGGGGAGCTTTCCCGCGCAGGCTCCGTTGGTACCGACGTACCCATATGAAGGACTAGAAGGGGGGACTGTTACTTCTGGAGAGAAATCTGCAACTGTGAGTATATACTTCTGGTAATTTTCTAAAAAGAATTCTTTGTATTAAAGCTACTTAATCTGTGAACCCACTGTTTTTTGTTGGATCAGTTAGGGCCTAGTAGCAGCAATTAAAGTTTGAATTTAAAACACAGAGGAGAGCTTTCTGGTTACATTTCATACCCAGCAGAGAGCTTGTAGTTTAAATTTCATAAGAAGTTAGAGCCTAGCAGCAGCTAAGAGCTATAATTTAAATCAAATCAGAATTTAGCTTACCTCAGCAGCACAAGACAGGTTACTGTGTAGCAGCCCTCTTTAAATACGTGTTATTTCCCTCCCTCCCCACACCCACCCTCCCCTGGGATAATCATAGCTTTATAGGTACTTACACATCTTAAAAGACAGGAGGTGCTTTCAGGTGAAGCTCATTATCCAAATCAGTCATACACTAAGGACCTGAGATTAATTAAGCTTCAGGTGAACAAGGTATATTAAACGTATTAGGTACAGTTTTATTGGTATAAATACCCATAGCAACCTCTAGTAAGTAAGAACTTAAAGATCTAGACACAAACTTAAAACTAAGATGCAGACAGCAGTCCAGCAGCGGGATGGGGGCTTTCCAGTCTTTTGCATTGAGTGTCACATGTATGATTTTCTCCCAGTTGGTGAGAGGTCTTACGTGTGCACTAGGTGCAAGGAGCTCTTTTCTCTCAGGGAACAAGTCCGTTCTCTAGAGGCTAAAGTAGCAGACTTGGAAAACATAAGACAGACAGAGAGGTACATAGACGAGACCTACAGGGATATAGTCCTGACGTCCCACCTCCAGTCTGGCAGCACCCCTGTTGCCATGGAGGAGAGAGGTCACGTGACAGGAGAGCATCACCCTGGTGTGGCAGGAAGTGATCCTGTAACTAGGACCTGTCCTCCAGGTGATGTAAAACCCTCTCGCACCGAGGAAGTTTCTCCAGGGCCATGTGCCCATGAGGGAAGGGTTAGGACAGCCGTTATAGTTGGTGATTCGATCATTAGGCATGTAGATAGCTGGGTGGCTGGTGGACGTGAGGATCGCCTGGTAACATGCCTGCCTGGTTGCGAAGGTAGCGGACCTCACGCGCCACCTAGATAAGGTCTTAGATAGTGCTGGGGAGGAGTCTGCTGTCTTGGTACATGTCGGTACTGTCGGACACCCCCTGTGTGGCCAGGCGGTTGCCTAGTGGTATGGGGAGCGCCCGATCGTCCTTTGTTTGAATCAGCCCAATAGCATGTAGTTGCGTCCCCGAAAGGATTGGAGCCAAGTGCCAAAGGTCACAGGAATATTTCTTTATTTTAGAAATAAGGAGTTCCTAACCGGATTCAATTCTTTGGCAAGAATTGATTGAAGCATACAAAATTAAAGTTCAGGATACTTCTCCATAGAATACAACACAAGCCTATTGTTGTACAGTCCTTGGCTTGGTCCAGCTTTAAATCTTTCTTTCACATAAAACTCTATTTACATCGGTATTCTGTTCCTGGTCTCCAGGAGGCGCTATAAACCCCTGTTACTTTCACAGCAGGTCTACCCAGGCTTCCTGGTCTACCCAGATACGTTTTCCACAGCAATAGAATTTCCTTCAAGTTTTATATTACAAGCTTTTAGCTTCTACCCAGCTTTCTTTCCAAGCAGCTTTAATCAGGCAAGCTACTTTTAAAAGCAGAGCTAAAAGTAATGGGCTTTTTAAAATGTCCTTGTAAAAGAACTTCTGGTTTCTTCCAGGTAATAAACTTCATACAGTTCTTTTACTCCAGCACAAGGTAACACAGACACATTCACTGATTAGGAGCAGCTGAGATTCCTTCAGCTCTTCAAACGCTATTTGGTTCCTTTACTCCTCTTTAGCACAAATTGCACAGTCTATCTCCATGTCTGAAACACTGCATGAATCCACACTGTTCCCCAAGTCCATCTCCTCCACACTAGACTCTCTCTGGTAAATGCTTTCTCTGGTATCTTCCTGAGAAGCCTTTCTGTCTTGTACAGCCTTCAAGAGCTTCTCCCAGGTACCCTTAGCATTATGTGAGCTTGTGGGGGAAGGGCAGGAAAAACCTTCTTTGTTTAGTAGCTCTTTTAAGAGTTGTAAAGGGCTCACCTTGCTTGTAGTGTTTTTCTTCCCTGTAGACTCCTTACTAGGAGAAGAGTTAAGCCAAGAACTTCGGGAGAATATTTCCTCCTCTGAGGACTCCTCCCCTGAGCTCTCCACTGGCCTTGTCAGCTCTCTGCTCCTACTTCTCAATTGCTTCTGTGCAAGTGGCTTCCGTGTTTCCTTCCAATTCTGTTTCTCTGCCCGTGACTGTTTCTCTCTTGTGCTTCCTTGCTTGTTCCCTCGTGTCTGTTTCTGCTGCTTCTCAATCTCCACCTCGATCTGTTTCTGAATCTCAACCTCCGTCCCAATCTGTTTGTGAGTGCAACTTCCCTGCCTAAATGTTTGGGGCTGTCCTATGGGTCTTGACTCCGCCCCCAAACCACTCCCTTCTCCTCCCTCTATCTCCATGGGAACAGGGTGTGTTCTTAGGTCTGCATTTCTCTGCAGTGAATCTCTGTCCTTAGTTTGAGAGTTAACCCTTCCTTTGCCTGCAGTTTCTTTGTGGAAAGGAAAAAAAGTCTGTTTTTTTCTTTCTCTCACTGCTTTCTGAGCGTGCTTCTCCACCACATAACCCCTCCCCTTAAGATATTCCGGGATGGCGTCTCTAGCGCACAGCACGGAATCCGTGAAAGGGCATCAGCATTTGTGTGTAGCCGTCCCGCCCTGTGCTCAACTTGGAAATCATAGGCCTGGAGGGCCATGTACCACCTTGTGAGGCGAGGGTTGTGGTCCTTCATGCTAGTCAACCATTTTAATGGTGCATGGTCGGTTATTAAAAGGAACCTACGGCCAGTTAGGTAAAAATGAAGTGCCTCCACTGCCCATCGTATGGCGAGGCATTCCCTCTCGACCGTGGAGTACTTTTGTTCTGCAGGTGCCAGTTTTCTACTTAAAAACATAACCGGGTGCTCTACCCCTTCATGTTTTTGCGCTAGGACAGCACCTAACCCCGTTTCTGACGCATCGGTTTGCAATACGAAAGACTTATTAAAGTCTACCCCTCTTAAAACGGGTACTGAACATAATTGTTCCTTCAGTTGTGCGAAAGCCTGTTCTGCCACTGGTGACCACTTTACCTGAGTTGGCGCATTTTTTTTCAACATATCAGTGAGAGGGGCGCTTTCCATCGCGAAATGGGGCAAGAATCTGCGATAGTAGCCGATTAATCCTAAAAAGCTCCGTATCTGCTTCTTATTAATTGGCTTAGGAAAGTCCCTCACACTCTTTACTTTGTCGATAAGGGGTTTTACTACGCCCCGTCCTACTATGTGCCCGAGATATTTCACCTCCCTCCCCCCAAACATGCACTTGGAAGGGTTTAAGGTGATGCCTGCCTTCTTCATTGCTTCTAGAACTGCCACAATATGAACTAGATGTTGATCCCAGCTTTTGCTATAAATTACCACATCGTCCATGTACGCTATGGCATATTGGCGATGTGGACATAGGACAATGTCTACCAGCCTCTGACATGTGGCCGCCGCTCCGTGTAGCCCGAAGGGCATGCGACGGAACTGGTAGAGTCCTATAGGGGTACTGAAGGCAGTTTTCTGGCGAGATTCCCGCGTAAGGGGAATCTGCCAGTACCCCTTAGACATGTCCAGCGTGGTAAGGTAAGCTGCTTGCCCCAGCTGGTCTAATAACTCCTCTATCCTGGGCATGGGATAGGTATCAAATCTAGAAATGGCGTTGACCTTTCGGAAGTCGATACAAAACCGTATCGTTCCGTCAGGCTTCGGGACCATTACTATTGGACTATTCCATGGGCTAACCGACTCCTCGATTATGCCCATGTCCAACATTTCCCATACCTGCCTGATAACTTCTTGCTGCTTTGCTTCTGGAAGCCTATACGGCCTTTGCCGTATCACCTCACCCTGAGGGGTTATCACCTCGTGGGCCACGAGTCTCGTCTCCCCTGGTACAGGGGTTAAGACGTCCGGGAATCTCCGCAACAACCTAAACAGGTCCTGTTGCTGGTTCCACGCCAGTTCCTCCCCCATTCTCGAAGTAGGCTTCGTTTTACAGTCAGCCAATTGAGGCCCGAGGTCAACATCGGCCTTATCCTCCTCCCTAGTTGCTGCTAAACCTTTTATCTCCGCCCGTCCCGTAGATCCAAACCCCGCTGATCCCCGTACCGTAGGGTTTAACTCCGGTACTTCTTCCACAGGAGGAAATCCTACCCTCTCCATGATTAGCTGGGCTATACGGTCCCCCGTGTTCACCCTAAAGTCTGTTTTCCCAAAGTTGAGTAACAAGACCTTAATGGGTCCCCGGTAATCTGGGTCTACTACCCCTGCTCCTACATCAATGCAGCTTTTTACCTCTAGGCCGGAGCGTGGAGCAATCCGGCCATAGCATCCGGGCGGTATCTCTACTTGCAATCCCATCTCCACCAAAGCCCTCCCTAGCCTAGGGATACTAATGTCTTCAGCACTGTGGAGATCGAACCCAGCGGCATGCTCTGTCGCTCGTTTGGGTATTCGTGCATTAGGAGTAGTACGACAGCATTTTAGCACGAACTTGTGCTTACTATCCTGATCTCGTCTTAGTCACCCTCCTATCCTGCTTCTTGTGAGTGGTCTCGAACAATGGAGCCGGCATTACTTGGGACCTGGCCTTGGACTTCCGAGAGGATGTGAAGCCTCTCCCCTGTCCAACCTTATCCCTTTCTCTAGAGGGTGTTAGCACTCCGCTCAAATCTTCCTCTTCTTCCCTAGCCTTGGGGTTTGCCCTATTAGAGACTAGCCCTGTCTTGGACTCCAACCCCTGGGCTAGCCCACGTTTGAACTGTGGCCAGTCCCTCCCTAAAACTATTGGAAATGGAAGTTTTGGGACTACGGCTACAGTGATAGTTCTTTTTAAACCTAGGCCTTTCACTTGTACTGTCTGTAAGGGGTAAACTGATGCTGCGCCATGCACACATCGAATCTTTATGTTCCCTTCTGAATGTTTTTCTGTGTGACCCCCTCTCCTGGCTTGTATCTCTGCCCATAGCTGTTGGGAGACCATTGACTGGTCGACGCCTGAATCCAGGAGCGCCTGCACTGGGATGTCCTTCACCTCCACTGATAGCAGAAAGCCCTCACCTCTTTCCTTAGAGGGGTTTGTCATTAACACTGTCCTACTGTGACAGTTTCTTTTGATATGGCCCTTATTTCCGCAACTGTAACATTTGCGCTGCTCATACCCTGACCTTCCTAGGGGTTTTCCTTGGGTAACCTCTCCTAGCATGGTCCTGCTTATTCTTTCTGGTTACCTTACATTTGCTTGGCTCAACCCTGCACCCTTCATTTGGCCTACTACCCGAGCTTCCAGGAACCGCTCTGCCAAAGAAGTTGCTTCTTTTGTGCTCTTGCAATCTTGTAAGACCAAGAAAGATCGCATTTCCTGTGGCACAGCCTCAATAAACTGTTCTAGAGCAATAATATCTACAATAGCATCAACAGTTTTTCCTTCTGGCAATAACCACTTGTGCAATAATGCTTTGAGACGCTGACTTAAAGCACGAGGCGTCTCATCTGGCCTCAGTTTACAAGCCCTGAAAAGAAGGCGGTAGACCATTGGAGTTAGTCCCAATCGGTCTCTCACGGCCTTTTTTACCTCATCATAAGTGGAGGCTAGCTCAGCAGGCACGGCCCTATATGCTGCAAGAGCTTCCCCTGTAAGGGAGGCTGCTATTCGTATGGCCCACTGCTCTGCTGGCCATCCACTTAGGACTGCCACACGCTCGAAAACCTCAAAATAATCATCTACATCGTCTCCTGGGGTCAAAGGCCCAAATGAAAAAGGTCCTTTGCTATTATGTCCCAGTCCCAATGTTCCTGAGGAACTAGACTCAGTCCTTATCTCATCTGAAGTCTTCTTCTGTTGAGCCATCCACCCAGCCATCATGTCCAGAAGCGGCTGTTGCTGTTCCTTTATCATGGCAGCCATCCTTTCCTGCGACTTCACCGCTAGCTCCTGTTGCTGCCGGAAGCAGTCTGCCATCCAGTTAAGCAGCTCGGTGCGCTCCATACTGCGATGCTGGAAAGAAACAGAAAAAAGACACACCAAGTGCGGCCCTTATCAAAGCACCCCCTCTCTCCTCCACCTGCAGAACCTCCCCCTTACAGCAATCCTGGCTCAACCCTCTTAAATACGGGTTTACCTGCTGCAAGTGGTGAATCAGGCCTCTCAGCACCGTCGGTACCAGCTGGGCTCTCCAACTCCTGGTCCGCTCTGCTGAGTCTCCGGTCCGGTTCTCTTTGCAGAAATTCTGAGGAAGGCTTTCAGGATGTCACTCTGGCCACCTTGTATATCCTGATGTTTTCAGTAGCTTCAATTGGTAGGTTTTTTCCTCAATCCAATAGCTACGCCACCTGTCGGACACCCCCCGTGTGGCCAGGCGGTTGCCTAGTGGTATGGGGAGCGCCCGATCGTCCTTTGTTTGAATCAGCCCAATAGCGTGTAGTTGCGTCCCCGAAAGGATTGGAGCCAAGTGCCAAAGGTCACAGGAATATTTCTTTATTTTAGAAATAAGGAGTTCCTAACCGGATTCAATTCTTTGGCAAGAATTGATTGAAGCATACAAAATTAAAGTTCAGGATACTTCTCCATAGAATACAACACAAGCCTATTTGTACAGTCCTTGGCTTGGTCCTGCTTTAAATCTTTCTTTCACATAAAACTCTATTTACATTGGTATTCTGTTCCTGGTCTCCAGGAGGCGCTATAAACCCCTGTTACTTTCACAGCAGGTCTAACCAGGCTTCCTGGTCTACCCAGATACTTTTTCCACAGCAATAGAATTTCCTTCAAGTTATATTACAAGCTTTTAGCTTCTACCCAGCTTTCTTTCCAAGCAGCTTTAATCAGGCAAGCTACTTTTAAAAGCAGACCTAAAAGTAATGGGCTTTTTAAAATGTCCTTGTAAAAGAACTTCTGGTTTCTTCCAGGTAATAAACTTCATACAGTTCTTTTACTCCAGCACAAGGTAACACAGACACATTCACTGATTAGGAGCAGCTGAGATTCCTTCAGCTCTTCAAATGCTATTTGGTTCCTTTACTCCTCTTTAGCACAAATTGCACAGTCTATCTCCATGTCTGAAACACTGCATGAATCCACACTGTCCCCCAAGTCCATCTCCTCCACACTAGACTCTCTCTGGTAAATGCTTTCTCTGGTATCTTCCTGAGAAGCCTTTCTGTCTTGTACAGCCTTCAAGAGCTTCTCCCAGGTACCCTTAGCATTATGTGAGCTTGTGGGGGAAGGGCAGGAAAAACCTTCTTTGTTCAGTAGCTCTTTTAAGAGTTGTAAAGGGCTCACCTTGCTTGTAGTGTTTTTCCTCCCTGTAGACTCCTTACTAGGAGAAGAGTTAAGCCAAGAACTTCGGGAGAATATTTCCTCCTCTGAGGACTCCTCCCCTGAGCTCTCCACTGGCCTTGTCAGCTCTCTGCTCCTACTTCTCAATTGCTTCTGTGCAAGTGGCTTCCGTGTTTCCTTCCAATTCTGTTTCTCTGCCCGTGACTGTTTCTCTCTTGTGCTTCCTTGCTTGTTCCCTCGTGTCTGTTTCTGCTGCTTCTCAATCTCCACCTCGATCTGTTTCTGAATCTCAACCTCCATCCCAATCTGTTTGTGAGTGCAACTTCCCTGCCTAAATGTTTGGGGCTGTCCTATGGGTCTTGACTCTGCCCCCAAACCACTCCCTTCTCCTCCCTCTATCTCCATGGGAACAGGGTGTGTTCTTAGGTCTGCACTTCTCTGCAGGGAATCTCTGTCCTTAGTTTGAGAGTTAACCCTTCCTTTGCCTGCAGTTTCTTTGTGGAAAGGCAAAAACATCTGTTTTTTCTTTCTCTCACTGCTTTCTGAGCCTGCTTCTCCACCACAGTACCAATGACATAGGAAAATGTGGTAGGGAGGTTCTGGAGGCAAAATTTAGGCTTTTAGGTAGGAAGTTGAAATCCAGAACTTCCAGGGTAGCATTCTCCGAAATGCTTCCTGTTCCACGCGCAGGACCCAAAAGGCAGGCAGAGCTCCGGAGTCTCAATGCGTGGATGAGACAATGGTGCAGAGATGAGGGCTTTGGATTTGTTAGGAACTGGGGAACATTCTGGGGAAAGGAGGGGCTCTTCCGAAGGGATGGGCTTCACCTTAACCGGGATGGAACCAGGCTGCTGGCATTAACCTTTAAAAAGGAGACAGAGCAGCTTTTAAACTAGATATTAGGGGAAAGCCGACAGTCGCCCAAGAGCGGATGGTTCGGAAGAATGTATCCTTGAAGGATACTACCAAAAGCAGAGAGGTTCCACAAAAGAGTAAAGTAGCCCAAATGCCCTCAAATATGGAGCAGACAGAGCTTAAAGATCCCGATTTACCCATGTCTAACAATAGCCAAATTAACATGAATAAAATACATTCTCTAAAATGCTTGTATGCAAATGCTAGAAGTCTAAAGAATAAGATGGGAGAGTTAGAATATATAGCACTAAATGAAAGGTTAGATATGATTGGAATATCAGAGACATGGTGGAAGGAGGACAACCAGTGGGACACTGTGATACCTGGGTACAAACTATATCGTAATGATAGAGCTGATCAAATTGGTGGAGGGGTTGCGCTCTATGTTAGAGAGGGCATTGACTCAGAAAGGATTAAAGTTTTGCAGGAAACAAAATCTGCTGTAGAATCTATATGGATTGAAATTCCATATAAAAGGGGGAAGGCGATGGCAGTGGGGGTATACTATCGAGCACCTGGCCAGAATGACCAAATGGATGATGAAATGCTCAAAGAAATCAAGGAAGCTAACAAAAGTTACAGCACAGTAATAATAATGGATGATTTCAATTACCCGGTATCGACTGGGTCAGTGTCACGTCAGGACATGCTAGGGAGATATAATTCCTAGATGAAATAAATGACTGCTTCTTGGAGCAGCTGGTTCATGAACTGACCAGAGGGGAAGCCATATTAGACCTAGTCCTTAGTGGAACACCAGATCTAGTGCAAGAGATAAGGGTGTTGGGGCCACTTGGCAATAGTGATCATAGCATGATCGCCTTTGATTTAATTAGTGGAGGAGGGATAGTAAGGAAATCCACAGTACTACCTTTTAACTTCCAAAAGGGAGACTATGATAAAATGAGGAAAACAGTTAAGAAAAAACTAAAAGGAGCAGTTGCGAAGGTTAAAGACGTACATCAAGCTTGGGTGTTGTTGAAAAATACTATCTTGGAAGCCCAGACCAGCTGTATTCCACGCTTTAAGAAAAGTGGAAGGAAATCCAAAAAACTGCCAGCATGGTTTAAAGGTGAGGTCAGAGAGGCTGTTGTTGCCAAAAAAGCATCTTTCAGGAAATGGAAAAAAAGAGCCAAACGATGAAACCTGGAAACAGCACAAGCACTGGCAAGTCAAATGCAAGGCATTGATAAGGCAGGCAAAGAGAGAATTTGAGAAGAAGCTTGCTGCGGAAGCAAAAACGCGAAATAAAGACCTTTTCAAGTACATTCGTAGCAAAAAACCTGTGAGAGAGTCAGTTGGTCCATTAGATGATAAAGAGGTTAAAGGAGCACTAAGAGGCGACAAGGCAATAGCGGAGAGACTGAATGAATTCTTTGCGTCAGTCTTTACTGAGGAAGATGTAGGGATGTTACCCATGACTGAAGTGGTATTTAAAGGTGCGGAAGAATTGAAGGAAATATCGATACATCAGGAAGATGTCTTACAAATATTAGGTAAACTGAAGAGTAGCAAATCACCTGGGCCGGATGGTATACATCCAAGGGTGTTGAAAGAACTGAAATATGAGATTGCAGACCTGGGTTTAAAAAAGGTCCCCTGGGTTTAAAAAAGGTTTGGACAAGTTCCTGGAGGAAAGGTCCATAAACCACTATTAAAAAGGGACCCAGGATATCAATGCTTGGCCTAGTACAAGCACTGCAGAACCTGTGTCTTTTGGGGAAACTGCTAGGTACGTATGACCTAGATTGGCCACTGTTGGAAACAGGATACTGGGCTTGATGGACCTCGGTCTGACCCAGTATGGCATTTCTTATGTTCTTATGTTCTTATGCTATCAGTAATCTGTGAACTATCATTAAAATCATCTCTAATACCTGAAGATTGGAGGATCGCCAATGTAACACCAATTTTTAAAAAGGATTCAAGGGGTGATCCGGGAAACTACAGACCGGTGAGCCTGACGTCAGTACCGGGAAAAATGGTAGAAACCATCATAAAGAATAAAATTACTCAGCATGTAGATAGTCACAACCTAATGGGAGACAGCCAACATGGCTTTAGAGAAGGAAGATCTTGTCTTACTAATCTGTTATGTTTTTTTGAAGGAGTGAATAAACAGGTGGACAAAGGTGAGTCGGTTGATATTGTGTATCTAGACTTTCAGAAAGCCTTTGACAAGGTCCCTCATCAGAGACTTTTGGCAAAACTAAAGAGTCATGGGATAGGAGGCAGTGTACTATTGTGGATCAGGAACTGGTTAAAAGATAGAAAGCAGAGGGTAGGGCTAAATGGCCAATTTTCCCAATGGAGAAAGGTGAATAGTGGTGTACCTCAGGGATCTGTGCTGGGTCCGCTGCTTTTTGACATATTCATAAATGACCTGGAAAATGGAATAACGAGTGAGGTTATCAAATTTGCAGATGACACAAAACTATTTAAAGTTGTTAAAACCCAAGAGGATTGTGAAAAATTGCAAGAGGATCTTGATAAATTGGAAGACTGGGCATCAAAATGGCAGATGAAATTTAATGTGGACAAGGGTAAGGTTATGCACCTAGGGAAGAACAACCCAAACTATGGTTACACGATGCAAGGTTCCACATTAGGAACCACCACCTAGGAAAAAGATTTAGGCATCATTGTGGATACCATGTTAAAACCCTCGGCCCAGTGTGCAGCGGTGGCCAAGAGAGCAAATAGAATGCTAGGTATGATAAGGAAAGGAATGGAAAATAAAACAAAAGATATTATAATGCCTCTATATCGTTCCATGGTGAGACCGCACCTTGAATATTGTGTGCAATTCTGGTCACCGTATCTTAAAAAGGATATAGCGATTTTAGAAAAGGTACAGAGAAGAGCCACCAAAATGGTAAAGGGGATGGAAGGATACTCCTATGAAGAAAGGCTAAAAAGATTAGGGCTCTTTAACCTGGAAAAGAGACGGCTGAGGGGAGATATGATAGAAGTCTATAAATTAATGAACGGAATGGAACGGGTAAACGTAGATCGATTGTTTACCTTATCAGAATATAGAAAGACTAGGGGGACATGCAAAGAAGCTACAGGGTAAACTATTTAAGACTAATAAAAGAAAATATTTTTTCACTCAACGTGTAATCAAACTCTGGAATTTGTTACCGGAGGATGTAGTAAAGGCTGTTAGTGTAGCTGGGTTTAAAAAAGGTTTGGACAAGTTCCTGGAGGAAAGGTCCATAAACCATTATTAAGAAGTGACCGAAGATATCAATGCTTGACCCAGTACAAGCATTGTGGAACTTGTGTCTCTTGGGGAAACTGCTAGGTACATATGACCTAGATTGGCCACTGTTGGAAACAGAATACTGGGCTTGATGGACCTTGGTCTGACCCAGTATGGCATATCTTATGTTCTTATGTAATTCCTGCTGTTCCCAGAGATCACCTGTTACAGGTAAGTAACTGTGCTTTATCTGTCTTGGAAATTATTTCACTACAGCCTTGTTGGATTGTCTTCTCTTTCTGCCATCTCCATTCCCCTGGGTTTGGCAGCATAGTTGACATAGGTACTGGCTCTCCAGCAGCCAGTTCTATCTCCTCATTCTCCTGCATCATGCTCTCTGCAATTCTACAGAGAAGCTCTCCACTATGGGCCCTTGCTAGAGAGCATGGGGTTTTTTTCTCCAACAGCTATCCTAGATGGTTGGAAAAGGCTTTTTCAGTCATGTCTCTCATAACTAGAAAGGTTCTCCCTTTTTTCACTATCTCCTTTTTATTATAAAGGACATAGGCCTTCTCTTACGTGAAAGCTTAAGGAGTTGCCAATTCCCTGCTTTGGTCCATAGTATTTCCAATCGGGAATATGCATTTCTCCTTGCAGCTCGTCCTCATGGTAAGAACGCATGATACCTTTTTTGTCCTTAAGCAGGTCAGCATGGTATCTCATTTTTATGCGTCTTCTGTTCACTTACCATGCTAGAGTTCTAGAATACTTGGGACTTGCTGGCTGCAGACTGATATCATCCTCTGCTTTTCACGTAACCGACCTGGTTATTTAACTAGCTAGCATCCCTGTAGCTCATAACCAGTGGGAATAGATTCTCTATATATCTTCTCAAGTAGGTTCCACATTCTTATTATTAGATGAATCTTTCCTCTCCACATTTCCTATGTGAATACCGTTCTGTAAGCATATCTCTGTCTGCTTCATTGCAGACACCCATATAGAGGCCTATATATTCATTCTATAGAATACATCTTGCAGATGTCTGTCTGTCATTTGTGTGTATTTTATGCCCTTCATATCTCACTATAGATATGTTCTTATATATCTATCTATATCTATCTATATATATATCTATATCTATATATGTATCTCTCGAGATATTTTACTATCGGTAGATATGTATTCTGCATTTATCTACCTGACTGTCGAGACTCATATAGCTATATGATTCTGACAGATTGGCTTTACCCATACCTATGCTATCCAGCATGTTTGGGGTTCTACACTTACAACCACCCTGTGGTAGTTAACAACTTCCACCATAACCTTAAGGTTTAGGTACCCCTGAAGCTCTCCATGTTCCAGTATCTCTCCTAGCTGACTCCAGTTAGGAGAGACATTGCGGATCTTCAGCTAATCACAGACTCTAACGCCTCAGGCGTTTGTCCTTTCTTTTGGGATACAAGGGGTTTCCATACCTTTTCCTCCCACAAGGACTGTGCCTGTTTGTCCAATTCGGTCGGCCTTCTCTTTTTGCTCCCAAGCGTGAGCCACTCTGTCGCCAAAAGAGTTCGGCTTTTATCATAAAGCCTTCCGCTTAAGACCCACCGTTTTTGGTACTACCCCAGTTATTACCGGGGTCCCCTCTTACCTTTCAGGAATCTGACCTCCACTGTTTTTTCCTACAGGTTTATTACCTCCACTTTACAGTGAGGTCCTCCTTGAGGTTCCTCTACTGGGTTCCCCAGTAGATTCCATGAACCTCCTTACTGCTGTGTAATCCTGTTAAGGGAGGTCCATATTGCAATATTTCTTTCAATATCATTGATGATAATTATCATCCACACATGGACTCCTTGTCTGCAGTCCTATGCTAGGTTAGCTGTTCCACAGCACCTTTCTTTCTTCAATTCCTACCCTCCATCCTCAGGATGCCTGGTGGTGTGAGGGCTAGCATGTTCCAACCTATGACATGCTGGGACTCCAGGCATCTTAGCTTGGGAGTCCCCATATGTGAAGACTCATTCCTGCTTGTTCCTGGAGATAGCACAGTTACTTACCTGTAACAGGTGATCTCTGGGACCAGCAGGAATAAGTCTTCACAACCCACCCACCTCCCCAGGAGTTGTATCTCTATCTATCTTTCCTTTCCTCTCTCTCTCTCTTTGTCTCAGCTTTAAAACTTAACTGAGGAGAGGCAGTTGGGAAAGGCGGGAAGGCAGCACGCAGGCGTGGTGGGATGCTTCCAAAAGCTCTTTGATTGGATGCTGGGAAGCGTTCCCGCGCAGACTCCGTCGGTACCGACGTTCCCATATGTGAACACTTATTCCTGCTGTTCCCAGAGATCACCTGTTACAGGTAAGTAACTGTTCTGTCTCTAAAATGCTTGTATGCAAATGCTAGAAGTCTAAAAAATAAGATGGGAGAGTTAGAATATATAGCACTAAATGAGAGGTTAGATATGATTGGAATATCAGAGACATGGTGGAAGGAGGACAACCAGTGGGACACTGTGATACCTGGGTACAAACTATATCGTAATGATAGAGCTGATCAAATTGGTGGAGGGGTTGCGCTCTGTTAGAGAGGGCATTGTGTCAGAAAGGACTAAAGTTTTGCAGGAAACAAAATTTGCTGTAGAATCTCTATGGATTGAAATTCCATGTAAAAAGGGGAAGGCGATGGCAGTGGGGGTGTACTATCGACCACCGGGCCAGAATGAACAAATGGATGATGAAATGCTGAAAGAAATCAAGGAAGCTAACAAATGTTACAGTGCAGTAATAATAATAATGGGTGATTTCAATTACCCCGGTATCGACTGGGTCAGTGTCACGGCAGGACATGCTAGGGAGATAAAGTTCCTAGATGACATAAATGACTGCTTCTTGGAGCAGCTGGTTCATGAACCGACCAGAGGGGAAGCCATATTAGACCTAGTCCTTAGTGGAACACCAGATCTAGTGCAAGAGATAAGGGTGTTGGGGCCACTTGGCAATAGTGATCATAGCATGATCGCCTTTGATTTAATTAGTGGAGGAGGGATAGTACGGAAATCCACAGTACTACCTTTTAACTTTCGAAAGGGAGACTATGATAAAATGAGGAAAATAGTTAAGAAAAAACTAAAAGGAGCAGTTGCAAAGGTTAAAGATTTACATAAAGTTTGGGTGGTGTTGAAAAATACTATCTTGGCAGCCCAGACCAGCTGCATTCCACACTTTAAGAAAAGTGGAAGGAAGTCCAAAAAACTGCCAGCATGGTTTAAAGGTGAGGTCAGAGAGGCTGTTGCCTAAAAAGCATCTTTCAGGAAATGGAAAAAAGAGCCAAACGACGAAACCTGGAAACAGCACAAGTACTGGCAAATCAAATGCAAGGCATTGATAAAGCAGTCAAAGGGAGAATTTGAGAAGAAGCTTGCTGTGGAAGCAAAAACGCGAAATAAAGATTTTTTCAAGTACATTCGTAGCAAAAAACCTGTGAGAGAATCAGTTGGGTCCATTAGATGATAGAGGAGTTAAAGGAGCACTAAGAGGAGACAAGGCGATAGCGGAGAGACTGAATGAATTCTTTGCTTCGATCTTTACTGAGGAATATGTAGGGATGTTACCTATGATTGAAGTGGTATTTAAAGGTGCGGAAGAATTGAAGGAAATATCGATACATCGGGAAGGTGTATTACAACTATTAGATAAACTTAAGAGTAGCAAATCACCTGGGCCGGATGGTATACATCCAAGGGTGTTGAAAGAACTGAAATATGAGATTGCAGACCTACTATTAGTAATCTGTGAACTATCATTAAAATCATCTCTAATACCTGAAGCTTGGAGGATCACCAATGTAACTCCAATTTTTAAAAAGGGTTCCAGGGGTGATCCGGGAAGCTACAAACCGGTGAGCCTCACGTCAGTACCGGGAAAAATGGTAGAAACCATCATAAAGAATAAAATTACTCAGCATGTAGATAGTCATGGCCTAATGGGAGACAGCCAACATGGCTTTAGACAAGGAAGATCTTGTCTTACTAATCTGTTATGTTTTTTTGAAAGTGTGATTAAACAGGTGGACAAAGGTGAGTCGGTTGATATAGTGTATCTGGATGTTCAGAAAGCCTTTGACAAGGTCCCTCATCAGAGACTTTTGGCAAAACTAAAGAGTCATGGGATAGGAGGCAGTGTACTACTGTGGATCAAGAACTGGTTAAAAGATAGAAAGCAGAGGGTTGAGCTAAATGGCCAATTTTCCCAATGGAGAAAGGTGAATAGTGGTGTACCCTAGGGATCTGTGCTGGGTCCGCTGCTTTTTGACATATTCATAAATGATCTGGAAAGTGGAATAACGAGTGAGGTTATCAAATTTGCAGATGACACAAAGCTATTTAAAGTTGTTAAAACCCAAGAGGATTGTGGAAAATTGCAAGAGGATCTTGATAAATTAGAAGACTGGGCATCAAAATGGCAGATGAAATTTAATGTGGACAAGTGCAAAGTTATGCACCTAGGGAAGAAAAACCCAAACTATGGTTACACAATGCAAGGTTCCACATTAGGAACCACCACCCAGGAAAAAGATTTAGGCGTCATTGTGGATAACATGTTAAAACCCTCGTCCCAGTGTGCAGCAGCAGCCAAGAGAGCAAATAGAATGCTAGGTATCATAAGGAAAAGAATGGAAAATAAAACAAAAGATATTGTAATGCCTCTATATCGTTAAATGGTGGGACCGCACCTTGAATATTGTGTGCAATTGTGGTCGCCGTATCTTAAAAAGGATATGGAGTTATTAGAAAAGGTTCAGAGAAGAGCCACCAAAATGGTAAAGGGGATGGAAGGATACTCCTATGAAGAAAGGCTAAAAAGGTTAAGGCTCTTTAACCTGGAAAAGAGACGGCTGAGGGAAGATATGATAGAAGTCTATAAATTAATGAACGGAGTGGAACGGGTAAACGTAGATCGATTGTTTACCTTATCAGAATATAGAAAGACTAGGGGACATGCAATGAAGCTACAGGGTAAGCTATTTAAGACTAATAAAAGAAAATATTTTTTCACTCAACGTGTAATCAAACTCTGGAATTTGTTACCGGAGGATGTAGTGTAAAGGCTGTTAGTGTAGCTGGGTTTAAAAAAGTTTTGGACTTGTTCCTGGAGGAAAGGTCCATAAACCATTATTAAGAAGGGACCCAGGATATCAATGCTTGACCCAGTACAAACATTGCGAAACCTCTGTCTTTTGGGGAACTGCTAGGTATGTATGACCTAGATTGGCCACTGTTGGAAACAGGATACTGGGCTTGATGGACCTTGGTCTGACCCAGTATGGCATATCTTATGTTCAGCCAGAGTTGGGGGGGGGAACTCGGAACTTGCTGCTGGTGCATTTCAATGTCTCTCCAGGTTCAGATATCATCTCTTCTGGCTCCTCAGCGCTCCCTTTTTCTGTGAATTTCGTTTCTTTGCTGCACCAGGCTTATTGCTTAAAGCAGGGCCTGGGCAGCATTCTTAGCCAGATGAAAATTACAAAGCGGTCAGGAGAGGCCTTCTCTGGGTCCCCAGCAGGAGGATAGACCAGAGTAGGGAGAGACCCCACCCCCCCCCTAAAGAAAAGGTGTTTGGAGCGGGAGACGGGATGAGCAATCTTCCCTTCATTCTGGTACCTCCAAGGAGCCATTGGAAGGTCCTTCGGATCTTGGGGCACGTCTTCAGCTCAGGAACTGGAGGAGGGCAAAATTCCTCCGGGGGATGACCCCAATATTGTGAGAGTTTTCAGACACAAGGAGTTGTCCTCTCTTATTGCTCAATCTTTAGCTGCTCTTAACATTTCCCAACTTCCTCAAGTGGTGGAGGAACCCTTGGAAGACCAGCTTTTACAGGGCATTAAAACCTCTCAAATCTCCTTCCTGGTGCATAGGGCCATTAAACAAATGATAGAGGCTGAGTGGGAGATGCCCAAAGTTTGCTTGCGGAGTGGTAGAGCTGTGGTTCATTTGTATCCCATTCCGCTGGCGGCAAAGAATCTTCTCAAGTTACTGAAGGTGGATGCTCTAGTGTTGGCTGTCACGAAGAAGACTACCATCCATGTGGAAGGGCGGAGTGGCGCTGAAGGGCATGAAGGATTGAAAACCTGACTCTTGAAGCAAGCCTTTGAAACCAGTGTCTTGGCCCTACAGGCTTCCATTTGTGGAGCCAGTGTGACAAGGGCATGTATTCGTTGGGCCCATGCCTTGCCGGATTCTGACCCGGAGGTGCAACAGTCTGTATCAGAGGCCGCTAAGCTTGAATCTGCTTCCGCTTATCTGGTGGATGGTTCTATGACTTGGTGCAGGCTTGGGCCAAAAGCGTGGTGTCCATGATTGCAACTAGCCGTTTCCTCTGGTTGTGCAATTGGTCTGCAGACGTTTTTTCCAAGATGTGTCTCAGCCAGCTTCCCTTCAAGGGTAAACTTCTGTTTGGGGAAGCATTAGACAAATTGGTCAAGGATCTCGGCAAATCTAAAGAAGCCCGCATTCTTGAGGACAACCTAAGGCAGTGAAGGCGACAGCTCCAGTTAGGGGACAGTCTTGAGATTTTTGCAGATTTCAGGCTGTCCATTTTGCCCTTTACCAGTGGGGTCACTACTCTTCTTGGAGCCAGCCTTTTGAGGATACAGGGGAAGTGAGTAGAGGCTGTTATTCGGGAGCCTCTATGCCCTCCAAGACACCATAAATAAGGCAAGGCCAGCCCAGTTGGAGTTGATTCCCGTAGGAGATCGGCTACAATGCTTTTACTCCGAGTGGGATTTAGAGATCATCTGTGAAGACTACTCTCTCGAGTTGGCCCGTCCGCTCTCCGACATCTTTATGTTGTCCCCTGCAAGGCTCCCTCAAAGGTTCATGTAATGCAGGATACTTTGCAGAGGCTGCTTCACCTGGAGGCAATAGTAAAGGTTCCGTTCGACCAGTTAGGTCAAGGTCAACATGCCATTTATTTCATGGTTTCAAAGAAAGAGGGTTCCTCCTGTGCTATCCTGCATCTCGAGCATGTGAACAGAGCCCTGCAGATTCCGCATTTTCACATGGAGACACTGCGATCGATCATTGTGGCTGTGAGAGAGGGCGAGTTCTTAACTCTAAACCTCACAGAGCATCTCTTCATGTTCCGATTTGTCCGGATCATCAAAGGTTTCTAAAATTTGCGGTTCCAATGGGGTACTTCAGTTCTCCAGGAACAAGCAGGAAGTCAGTCTTCACATATGAGTGACGTCTGCACCGATGGATCCCCCACGGAGCATTTCCCCAGCTTTCAAAGAAAGCCTTTGGGAATGCCACTATGCATGCGTGACCCCCTTCCCACCCAAGGGTGCCATCTTGCTTAGTCTCCCTTTTCCATGGAACCCTTCAGACATGAGTCTTGTCCCTGGAAAAAAGGTTTTTTTCTATCCTAAGTGCATTTTGCCTTTCTGGCTAGCGCTGGTTCCCCCTCCCGCTTCTCAAGCACTGCTTCAGCGGTCAGTCTTGGGACCCATTTTTCCCTTCTTTTCCCCCCTTAACACTTTTGTGCCCTTTTTAACTGCTGGCTGCATCAAGGGTCTTCGACCTTGCAGGGGTCCTTTTTGCCCCAGTGGCCTCCAGTTTTAGAAAGTGTGATCAGTGCTCCAAAAACATGTCACTTACAGGCACCCATTCTGTCTCAGGTGTCTGGGTGCTGATCATTTATTTATTTATTTATTTATTTATTTATTTATTTTATAACTTTTATATACCGCGCTATTTGTTATCAGTGCGGTTTACATACAACAAGGGTGCACAGTCAGAAGTCTGTTCTGTGCTTACATTGTAACAGGAGTTTAAACTTGGAACATACATTGTATCATGAAATGGAGCAATGCTCCTTATGCAATGCTCCTTATGCAAAAAGATGTCCTCTAAGGCCATCCAGAGTCGCTGGCAGAAGCTCGATATCTTCCATAAGCAGACTTGATCCTGGTATCCCCAGTAGCCTCATGCTCCAAGGCCCCGCAACCCTTGGAGCTGCCCAACATTCCCCCGCGAGCACGCAGGGACTCCGACCAGGGGTCCCCCAAGCGTGAGCGGAAAAAGAAGTCCGCACGGATGTCGTCGGGGGGGGGGGGGGTGTTGGACAAGTGTGAGAAGTCACCGCCCGGTCTCTCAGCCCCCTACGACAGTCCAAAGAGTCAGAGAGGGAGTGGCTGATAACGGTACCTTGAACTGATGCGGAGGCCCCCGGCGACGGCACCCAATCTCCCGAGGGTCATCCTGGCGAGGATGACGGCGACTCCTCGGCGTCTGACCCGGTCACCCCGGCGTCTGTCGCAGGGCCCCATTCTCAAGTGGGAGGCTCGAATGCTGGTCTTGGAACGTAGAGTTTCTGCGTTCCTCACTACCCAGCAGGCGCAGATGCTTAGCTCCACTGGTATGTGCCATGAGACCGCAGGGAACTCTACCTCGGGGACTCCCCAAGCCACCGCAGTGATCCCTGAAAGCCATATGTCTCGTGAGGAACCTCGGCGAAGGTCTCTATCTCCTTCCTGTTTCTCGGGTGCGAGAATCATCTTGGGCAAACACCTCTGGCTCTGGACAGGTTCTGGCCTCGGGAGCTAGGCATGGGTCATCGACCCACCTGAACCACCTGACCTCAAGTCCTCCATGGACTATTCGGAATGGGAATCTGATGGGGACACCTCACTGGAGACTCGGGCTCACCGAGACCTCCCTTCGGACCCTTCCCTGCCGACCCAAAGGTGACGGTCCCCTCTTGAGGACACCTTTTTCCTTGAGTTTGTCTGTGATATGGTGTGGGCCTTCACACTTACCACAGAGTCGGATGAGGAACCTCGAGCAGAGGAACTTGATATCCTCCAATATGAGTCGCCACTGTCTCGTCCCCTCCATCCTTAATTGGCTCCTTCTCCGCATGTGGGAGACCCCGACCTCTGTCCCTATCGTCAGTCAGCACCTGAACTCCATATACAGAGTCCAGCAGGGTCCAGGGTTTCGGAAGGCACAGCTTACTCACACCTCCATGGTCTTCGAGTCAGCCATGCGCAAGCAGAAGAACTCGAAGACTCACTCTTCAGTCCCTCGGGCAGGGAGTCTTGCGCTCTCGATGACCTCAGGCGCAAATGTTACCAGGGCTCCATGCTAGCTTGCCTCATCCAGGTCTACAAACTTTACATTAGTATGTTCCTCCGAGACCTCACTAAAGAAGTTGGGGGATATGTGGCAAGTTTTCGATGGGGACCATCTCCGGTGCTTCCAGGTGCTCTCGAGGTCAGTTGGTGAGTGCTCCAAATACCTCTCATGAGCCGCCTATGACAGCTTTGAGTCCTCCATGTGAGAGGTGGCAGCCAACATTGGTGCCTGCCGGCAGGCTTGGCTCCAGTCCTCCAACTTGGAGCAGTGGGTCCAGGAGAAACTCCTCTGCGTCCCTTGCTTCGGGGAGCAGCTCTTTGGTAAGCCCATGGAGGACAAAGTGGCCGAAATTGAGACAGAGTAGGTCACCCATACTCGGCTCTCCAGGAAGACCCCCACCTTTACTAGAAAAAAAACACAAGGGAAGGAACCCTTCTTCCTCAGGAAGGGCCAACCCTATAGGGGATAATCTCCGTACCCGACCACACCGACCCCACCACAGGGTGATCAGGGTAAGGGCTCTGGCCATGGGCCTTGCAAGCCTAAACGGCAAAAAACCAAGCCACCGTCTCTTGCGCAGCTGGGCTCAAGGTTTTGATGTCCCCAGCATAGCCTCTTGACCGCTGGACAGCCAACTGCTGACAGGTGGGAGGCTGGTCCACTTCACCTACAGGTGAAGGTGTTCTACTCCAGATACTTCCTTGTCCTGAAAAGAACAGGAGGCCTCAGGCCCATCCTCGACCTGAGGAACCTGAACAAGTTCCTGGTGCGGGAGAAGTTGAAAATGCTCTCCCTTGGAACACTGCTGCCCTACCTCCAGCAGGGCGATTGGCTATGCTCCTTGGACTTAACAGACGCTTATACCTACATCCTCATCCATCCCAACCACAGGCAATACCTGTGGTTTACGGTAAGAGGCAATCACTACCAGTACAGAGTGCTTCCCTTCGGCCTCGCCTATGCGCCATGGTCTTCACCAAGTGTCTTGCGGTGGTGGTGGCCCACCTCCGTCTCCAAGGCGCCTTTGTCTACTGTTATCTAGAAGACTGGCTTATAAAGGGGGACACGGCCTCAGAGGCCCTGCAGGCCACACTATCTGGCTTCTACAGCACTTGGGCTTCGTGGTCAACCACCCCAAATCCCACCTTACTCCAGCGCAGTCCCTGGAGTTCATAGGGGCTCGCCTTGGATACACTCCAGGCCAAGGCCTTCCTTCCCCGGAACAGGGCAGACCACATCGTGTCCCTGACATCCGACATGCAGAGTCACAGCTCAGTCTCAGCTCGGTTGATGCTTTGCCTATTCAGCCATATGGCCTTCATGGTCCACGTCATGCCCAATGCTCACCTCAACATGCGGGCAGTACAGTGGGCCTAAGCGATGGACCGATTCCGGGACCCCATCTTGGTCTCACCTCGGTTGGCTGAGTCCTTGGTCTGGTGGCAGGACGTACAACACCTGCTCTGTGTCATGCCCTTCCAGACCCCTGCCCCCCAGGCAGTCCTTACATCAGACACCTCCCTCTCGGGTTGGGGGGCCCATTGCGAGGAGCTGTGCACCCAGGGGGCCTGGTCCCCCAAGGAGAGTCGGCAGCAGATCAAACCTGCTGGAGCTCTGAACCATTCTCCTCGCAATGAAGGCATTCTGGCACAGACTACAGCACCAAGTGGTGCTCGTGCAGACGGACAATCAGGTCACTATGTTCTACTTGAACAAACAGAGGGGTACCGGCTCCTACAGCCTCTGCTAGGAAGCGGTGACCCTGTGCTTGTATGCGCTGAGCCAGGACATTACTCTCCGAGCCGTCTATTTCCCAGGCCAGGACAATACTTGGCGAACCAACTGAGCAGAGTCTTCCAGTCGCATGAGTAGCGCCTGAATCCCACGACTGTGCAACAGCTGTTCCAGCTCTGGGGCACCCCGGACCTGGATCTCTTCACCAGTCCAGCCAAACTCAGCTCCCCCAGTTTTGTGGTCCTTATCCAAACCCAGGCCGGGTGGCTACGGACGCCTTCCTCCTCTCATGCTAATTCAAATAACCTTTATCTTTATTTGCACAGCTTGATATACCACCCATACCAGAACGTCAAGGTGGTGTACAATAAAAGTGTTGGCTACCAGAAAAACAAGAGAGAAAAAGAACGCCATTAACTTATAGAAAAGAAATAGTAAAAGGTAGAAGGAAGGTATAGAAAAGGGACAGAGATAGTCACAAAACATAGCTGATGATGGTGGGGGGCAGAGGGCAGGAGGGGGATGAGGGGCTGTGTGAAGCACATAGGCTATTGCGTCATGGAGTTGCTGCATGTGAGGGCTCCAACCAGGAGATGGCAGAATGGTCTGATGAGGGGGGGAGATCATAGGCCTGACAGTAAAGGTGGGTCTTGAGTAGTGCTTTGAACTGGGGGAAAGATAATTCGGTACGGAGGGAGTGCGGGAGTGAGTTCCATAGGGCGGGGCTTAAGAAGAAAAACACGGAATGACGGATGAGTTCAAGATGGGCTTGGGAAGGGGAGGGAAGGAAGAAGCGATTGCCATGTGCAGAGCAGAGGAGGCGGGGAGCAGGCTAGAGGTGGATAAGATCAGCCAGATACTGGGGTGTGCCGGTGTGGAGAACCTTGTGTGTAATAGTGAGTAACTTATAGATAAATTTAACTTTGATGGGGAGCCAGTGGAGGGTAAGAAGACAAGGAGTGATGTGGTTGAAGGGGGAGGAGTGGGTGATAAGATGGGCAGCGGTATTTTGAACAAGCTGGAGGCGCCGAAGCTGATAATGGGGAGACCGGCAAGAACTGAATTACAGTAATCAAGGCCGGGTGATCATAAGTGAAAGGACCAGGGTAGTGAGGGAGGAATCGGGAAGTAGTGACCAAATAGCCCGGATCCTGCGAAGAAGAAAAAAGGAACTGCGTACAAGTGTAGAAATGTGTTAGTGGAAGGAAAGCGAGGGATCCAGAGTGATACCAAGGTAGCGGAGAGTGGGAACAAGAGGGGATGGGGAGGGCAGACATGGTGGGTGTCAGGTTGGGGGTGGGCACCAAAGGAGAACCAGATGGCATAAGACTTAGAAGGGTTAACGTGGAGGAAGTTACTGATGAACCAGCTGGAGATGACAGCGAGGCAAGCATCAAGAGTAGTGAGGTCAGGGGCCAAGGGGCTAGTATGGTGGATTAGGAGAATGTCATCCATGTAGAAATAGATGGAGATTCCGGCCTGTTGGATGAGCAGGGCAAGAGGGGCAAGGAAAATATTGAAAAGAAAGGGGGGAGAGGATAGAGCCCTGGGGGACACCATAGTGCAGGGGGAGCGAGGGGAAAATGTTGGAACCTGATTGGACAGCGAAGGTGCGGGATGAAAGAAAGGACCGTAACTACTGAAGAACAGTGTCGTGAATGCTGAGGTCAGACAGACGAGTGAGGAGGGTACGGTGATCGACAACATCAAAGGCGGCAGAGAGATCTAGAGAGACAGCGATAGATCACCATGATCGTGGGAACGGTGGATTTTGTTGAGGAGTGCCAGAAGGATGGTTTTGGTGCTATGGCCGGCCCTAAAGCTGGATTGACGGGGGTGGATTGAGAGGGTAGAGTAGAGATGGGCAGCAAGTTACGTGAAAACAAGCTTCTCAAGGATTTTTGAAAGGAAGGGGAGATTTGATACTGAGCGCCAATTTGCAGGGACAGCGGGATCAAGAGTAGGTTTTTTTTTTTTTAGGAGGGGGCAGACCAAGCAAGGCATGCTTCCAGCTGGTAGGGAAACAGCCAGAGGTAAGGCTATAATTGATCATGCCAAGGATGTAAGGGAGGAGTGTGAGCGATGGGTCGAGGAACCAGGAGGAGGGGAGGGGATCAAGTGGGCATGTGGTTTTGTGAGAGGTAGAGTTTGCCTTGATAAGTTCAGTAGAGGTAGCAGGCAGGAAGGCGTGCCATGTATGAGGGAAGATGTGAGACAGAGGAGGGGAGTACACAGAGGGGGAGGCAGAGAGGGGGGGACAGGGACTGAAGGAAAAGCGGAGGGACTGGATCTTATCAGAGAAGAAGGAAGCAAGACTGGTTGGGCTGGGGGCGTCTGGAGGGAGTGCCAACGAAGAAGGGGAGATGGAGGACTTGATAGAGGTGTATGGAGGAGTTAGAGGAAGAAGCAATGAGGTCTGAATAGTAAGCCTGCTTGGCAGCGGTTATCATTGAGCGGTAGAGACGGTGCGCGTGGCGAAAAGCGATGAAGGAATCAGTAGAGCGATGTTTGCACCAGGAACGCTTGGCGCGACGAAGGTGGGTGTGTTGTAAATACAAGCCTGGGTGATACCAAGAATGATGGGAGAGAGAACGGGAAGGAATAGGACGGAGTGGAGCTAGGGTGTCAAGAGTGGAGGAAAGGATGGAGGTCCAGGTGTCAACCTGCTGATTCACAGAAAGAGAAGAGAACTCTCGAGAAAAAAGGGAATCGGCCGAAGGGAAACGCTGGAGGGTAAGTGGAGTGAGGTGATGTTTGAGTACCTGGGAAAGGAGGACCAGCAGTGAGTAACTTGGGGACCCTTGATGAAGGAAGGGAGAAAAAGAGAGTAATAGGCAGTGGTGGTCAGACCAAGGGAGGAAGAGAGCCAGGATACTGGACGGCAGATACGGAGAATGAGCAGGGGTGAGGATGAGGTCAAGGGTATGCCCCGAGGCATGGGTTGGGCAGGCGACATGCTGGGTAAAGCTCAGATCTTCAAGGAGGGATAGGAAGATTCTGTCACGCAACCTGGTCTGGGAGTCGAGGTGGACGTTAAAATCTCCCAAGACGACAAGGTGGGGGGACAAGAGAGCTATTTCAGAGAGTGAGAGGAGGAGGGAATCCCAGAGATCGGGACGTAGCGAAGGAGGAACATGGAGGAGAAAATACACCGGGATAGAGGACTCGAAACGCAGCAGAAGAGATTCAGGGTAGCGGGGGAAGGTGAGACAAGTGTAAAGGGAGAGGGAAGTCCAATGAATAACTGCCACGCCCCCGCCTATCCAATGGAGGCGGGGGGTGTGGAAGGCAGAGTAACTGGGAGGAAGACAACGGTGAAGAAGGCCATCCTCCCCTTCGCGAAGCTAGGATTCTGTGAGGAAGAGTGCGTCAAGCGATTGTTGGGTCAGCAATTCATGCACCAAATGAGTTTTGGCACGGAGAGATTGGCAGTTTAAGAGAGCAAATGAAAGGGTCAGTAGTGAAGTAGCTGACGGGGGTGGAAGGGAAGGTAACGGAGGTGGTTGAGGTTGGCACAAGAGAAGGTTACTCACATTGCGAGCAGTGACTCCGGATGGGGAATGGAAGGCAGGGGATGGATGGTGACCCTAGAAGACTGGGATAGCGGCCATATTGGAGGGTTGCAAAGAATAAAGACCAGGAACTGACGGCGCGGAGTGAAACCTGAGTAGATAATCTGAGAGAGCCGGCGAGGTAGGCAATGCTAACAAAAGCACAACGAGAAACAGAGATCCAAACGTGATAAGGGGAGTGACTCGGCTGACGGTTGAAGACGCCCCAGTCGTCACCCCAAGGAGCTCGCCCAAGGAGCACGTCCTGTTCCTTGGGTGCGTGCCGCTGCGGCGCTGAACGCCGCCGCGTGGCTTCTTAAATGTAGTCGGGTACATGAATGCTGACGCAGACGCGTTTCACGTGTCCGCATCACTTCCGGGAGGCAGAGCAAGCGCAAACTGAGCAGTTGATTGACAGGAGGACAACACAGGACCTGGGAAAAGGGAAGACAAGCAGTAGAAAAAGCAGACAGCAGGACACAGCAGTAGCAGCACCACCGCTTGGCTTCTTAAATGCAGTCGGATACCTGGATGCCGCATCCATGTCACTTCCGGGAGGCGGAGTAAGCACAAACTGAACAGTTGATTGACAGGAGGGCAACACAGGACCTGGATGCTGATGCGGAAACACCTATCGTATATCACCTATCCACTAATCCCTTGTAATACCCCTAACTATCTCAGTGTATATGTTATTATTTTTGTTGGACAATTTACCTTCTCTCATGGACAACGGGCCTACTATATGCCTTCTCTCCCACGCCGCTGATAGCACAGACCCTTCTCAAGGTCCAGCAGGACAGGGCCTTGATGATCCTCATGGCCCTGAGTTGGCCCAGACAGCCATGGTTCCCCTTGCTGCTCTATCTCGTCTGAGCCCCTGGTCCCTCTTGAGGGTTCGCCAGAGCTCCTAACACAGGAGGGAGGCTTGCTCCTCCACCCCAATCTGAGGGTCTCTGTCCCTTATGGTTTGGCTGCTGAACAGGTTGCCTTAGCTCCCCTCCATCTCCTCCCCAAGGAGGTCAAGGACATCCAGTTGGCCTCTCAGAAGGACTCGACAAGACAGGCGTATGCCTTCAAGAGGTGCAGGTTTTTTGGGTGGTGCTCAAAGAACCATATGAACCTGTTCTGCCCATACACTCGGTCCTGCAATACTTGCTCCATTTCTCGCAGTTGGTCTAAAGTCTAACTCGGACAGGGTCACCTGAGTGCGATCTTGGCGAACCATCATCTCATCGAGGGCAAACCCCTCTCGGGACAACCCATCATCTCTCGCTTCATGTGGGGCCTACTCCCCTCCAAGCCTCTTATCCGCCCACCACCAGCGGAATGGGACCTCAATGTGGTCCTCGTGCAGCTGACCAAGCCAACTTTCAAGCCCCTGGCTACTTGCTCCTTTTGGCAATTATCCTGGAAGGTGGCCTTCCTGGTGGCGCTCCCCTCTACTTGTAGAGTCAGTGAACTCCAAGCTCTGATGACTGAGATGCCTTACACCAGGTACTGCAAGAACAGGGTGGTTCTCCACTCCCACCCCAAGTTCCTTCCTAAGGTTGTCTTGGACTTCCATCTCAACCAGGAGGTGGTGTTGCCCGCTTTCTTCCCAAAGCCCCACGCCAACCAGGTGTCGGCCATTCTCCATACCCTGGACTGCAAGAGGGCCCTATCCTTCTACCTGCAGCGGACGTAGGGCCACTGCAAAGCTGTGCAGCTCTTTGTCTCCTACAATCCCAGCCATCTGGGACAGGTGGTCACCAAGCGAACCTTGTCCACTTTGGTGGTGGACTGCATCGCCTTCGCCCAGGCCCAGGCTGGGCTGCCACTGGACCTCTGGGTCACAGCGCACAATGTCTGAGCTGTGGTGATGTCTGTTGCAAGCCTCCACTTGGTACCCCTGGTGGACATCTGCCGGGCCGCCACCTGGTCTTCCGCTGTACCTTCACGACCCATTACTGCCTGGAAAGGAAGTCCCATTGGGACTTGGCCGGCCAGGCGGTACTCCATAATATGTTCGGGGTTTAAGCAACTCCCTCCCTCCGACCCTTCTTGTTCAGGCTACTGGAGACATGGCTCTCCATGGACTCGGAGTCCTTGGGTCTGTCTTCAGATTCGCTTGCGGCTGCTCATGGCTCTGCCGTACATTTTCCTACAGGTCTTCGGTAGCCAATAGCTAGGGAGTCCCATATGTGAGGACTGACTTCCTACATGTCCCTGGAGAAAGCATAGATCTCCAGGAACAAGCAGGAATGAGTCTTCACATATGGGTATCGTCGGTACCGACGGAGCCTGCACGGGAACGCTCCCCAGCGTCCAATAAGAAAGCTTTTGGGAGCATCCCACAGCGCCTGCGTGCTGCCTTCCCGCCTTTCCCAACCGCCTCTCCCCAGTTCTTCTTTTCCGCGGAGCCAGCAGGTCGTGTTCCTGTCACCGCAGAAGAAGTTCTTTATTTTTTCTTAATTTTTTTGTGTCGCGTCTGCCTTCTTCGACGTCGGACCGGTACCGCCGGTCTTTTCTTTTCTTTCTTTCAAAAAAACCCAAAAACCAATTATCTTTTCTTCACTGTGCATTTTTAGTTTTTGGGCCTTAGGCCTAAAAATTTTTTTCCTCATGGAGAAGCCCGCTTCTGGGTTCAAAAAGTGCACAAAATGTGGCGGTACTATTTCTGTCACCGACACCCATGACTGGTGTCTAAAATGTTTGGGGCCTGACCATTCCATCACGGATTGTATGTCCTGTACCATGATGTCTAAAAGAGGTCGGCAGAACCGAGCAGCCAAGCTCAGTACCCTGTTTCCCTCTGATGCAGCTTCGGTGGCATCGACGTCTTCCAGGGCTGCTTCTTCCTCTCATGGATCTCAGGTAACCAAGCATAAATCTAGCCGGTCCTCGAGGGGTAGATCTCCCTCCAAGCATCGAGATGCCTCCGGGCTTGCCCTCAAGGATTCCGCACTGGCAAAATTACCCTGGCGGGAAGCTCCGGCTTCCAAAGCGTTATCTATGGGGTCACAGGTTGACATCGATGGCTCGGCCTCGACAGATCACCTGTTGCCGTGTTCTGGGGTACTGGTGGCTCCCATTGGTACCGACATCCAGACATTGGGGGCGTCAATGGATCAGAAGATTCTGGCCATGCAGCGCACCCTGTCGGCATTCATACAGGCTGCGACGCCTCCGGTACCGCAACAAATCCCCGTTGTCGGTACAGGCTTCGACACCGGCATCACTCCCAGTGCCGGTACCGATTGCATCGGCATCGGCTTTGGTGTCGACTGCAACGGTACCCTGTCCTATGATGCCCATTGGTACCGAACCGGTACCGGTTACTCCCGATACCGATCCTACTCGGTACGGCTATTGGGCTCTACAGGAGCATCCAGACAGGCGATACTTCGATTCCTCTGAAGACTCAGATGACTCTGAGGGTTCTGTCGAGGCATCGATACTTCTTCCTCAGGAGCCGCCTTCTCCTAAACGAAGAATGTCTCCTCCAGAAGACTTGTCTTTTCAAGACTTCATTAGGGAAGTGGCTAGGGGCCTCTCCATCACAGTGGCCCCTGAGTCAGAACCCAGAGCCAAGGAGTTAGATATTTTACAATATCCTAAAACTCCTAAAGAGGCAGCTACTTTACCTATCCATGAGATTCTGTATGATCTCATGTTGAGGATGTGGGAGACACCTCTCACCACCTCTCCTCATTCTCGCAGGCTAGACACCATGTATCGTGTCCCTCCTTGTCCTGGCTTCCACAAGACTCAGCTTCCTCACCACTCTATTGTGGTAGAGTCTGCCATGAGAAAAATAAAGAGTGCAAAGAGACACTCATCTAATCCTCCAGGGCATGAATGCAGGACCCTAGATGCTTTTGGCCGAAGGGTTTTCCAAGCTTCTATGCTAGCTGCCAGGATCAACTCCTATAGTCTCTATATAGGGATGTTTCTAAAAGAAGTCACAGATCATCTGCAGACTTTAACCCCTTTTATTTCAGAGGATAAAAGGCAGGAGTTTCTCACTTTGCTCAAACATGCCCAAGATGCCTCCAAATTTTCCAGCCGTGCAGCCTTTGACTTTTGAGTGTGTAAGCAGAGCTTCGGCTATTGCCATAGGGGCACGCAGAATTGCTTGGCTACAAGCTTCTGATTTGGAGCTCTGGGTACAAGATGAATTAGGGAATATCTCTTGTACAGGTGAAAACCTTTTTGGTAAGGATTGGCAAGCAAAGGCCAATCAGATGGATGCTGAAAATTCTGCTTTGGATCGACTTTCAAAGTCTACCTCTGCTCCTGTTAAGAAAAGAGTGTTCAAAAAGACATCTTTTTCCAAAAAGGGAAGATACTATCCTGCTTATAGTCAGCAGGCATCTTCTGCAGGTCGTTTTCCTACAAAGCGTCAGCAACCACCTAAACAGGCCAAATCAAAGGCTGCTAGGCCTGCCATGACCCAGCAGCCTCAGCCTCCTCAGGGCCTTTGACTTGCAACTAGAGAACTTAGCCTTTCTGGCTCTGGAAGAACCAGAACCCCTTACCATTCCAGGAAGGTTGACTTACTTGCTCCCAGATGGGAACAAATCACAGCAGAGCAATGGACACTCTCTATCATAAGGGAAGGGTACAAGCTTCATTTCTTAAGCCTTCCCCCTCACACCATAGTGAAACAGTTCAATTCTCCAACATCTCTCCTCGACCTTCTGGGTCAGGAGATTGCCACCCTTCTTGCCCAAGGCGCAATAGAAGAAGTACCTCCTCTTCAGCAAGGCACAGGGTTCTACTCCCCTTATTTTCTTATTCCAAAGAAAACAGGGGGCTACAGACCCATCTTAGATCTCAGAGAATTGAACAAATTTCTATTCAAGGAGAAATTCAAGATGATTTCTCTCGGTGCTCTGCTTCCATACCTTCAGAGTCAGGACTGGCTTTGTTCTCTAGATCTCAAGGATGCGTACACCCATGTCCTCATCCATCCAACACACAGAAGGTTCCTTTGGTTCCTTTTTGGAGAAAAGCACTACCAATACAGGGTGCTTCCTTTCGGTCTGGCCTCCGCACCAAGGGTGTGCACGAAATGCATGGCAGTAGTAGCTGCATTTCTACGCACCCTGGGAATATTCGTTTTCCCATATCTGGATGACTGGCTCATTCGAGCTCCCTCTCAGTCAGAGGCCAAGACTTTTCTAACCTGCACAATGCGTGTCCTTCAGTATTTGGGACTGGTAATAAACATCCCAAAATCCAATCTCACCCCTACTCAATCTCTGGAGTTTATAGGGGCTGTCCTGGATACCACAACTGCAAGGGCCTATCTTCCTCAGGCTCGTTGCCTACGCTTGGTGCAGTTAGCCTCCCAAATACAGTTAAAGTCCCATTTAACTGCTCGGGAAGTGTTACAACTCTTAGGCCACATGGCATCCACCGTGCATATGCTCGCCTTCACGTGAGGGCAGCCCAATGGACTTTGTCCACCCAATGGACTCAGGCATCAGGTTGCCTGTCAGACAAAATAGCAAACTCCAGTTGCCTTTTTTGGTCTCTCCAGTGGTGGAAGTCCTCTCAAAACCTGTTGCTGGGGTCCCCTTTTCAGCAGTCACTTCCACGAGCAGCCCTTACAACAGATGCCTCTCCAATGGGTTGGGGAGCTCATCTGCAAGATCTCTCCACCCAGGGCATCTGGTCTCCACAGGAGACTTCTCTACACATCAATCTCTTGGAACCCAGAGCAATTTTCTTAGCTCTCAGAGTGTTCCACTCCCTGCTCAGCTACAGGACAGTCCTCATCCACACGGACAACCAAGTAGCCATGTTCTATGTGAACAAGCAGGGAGGGACTGGCTCTCTGTCGCTTTGCAACGAAGCTTTGCGACTGTGGGCCTTCGCCAGAGAGCATCAGATTCTTCTTATGGCAGTATATCTTCCAGGCGTTCAAAACTCTTGGGCAGACAGACTCAGTCGAGTTCTGCTTCCACATGAGTGGTCCCTCCACATGGACCAGGTAGCCAGGAGTTTTCGAATTTGGGGAACCCCGGACATAGACCTCTTTGCAAGTCTGTGGAATGCCAAACTTCCCCGGTTCTGTTCCAGAATTCCGTGTCAGGGAGTTCAGGCCAAGGATGCCTTCCTTCTTCACTGGGGTCAAGACTTCCTTCTTCACTGGGGTCAAGACTTCCTTTATGCCTTCCCACCCATTCCTCTAATTCCCAAAACACTTTTCAAGCTTCAGAGAGACCGAGGTTCCATGATCCTCATAGCACCACATTGGCCACGCCAAGTGTGGTACCCTCTACTTCTGCATCTCTCTCAAGCTCCCTCCCTGAAATTGGGCTGTGCACCAGATCTTCTATCCCAGGAAGACGGAACGTTGTGGCACCCAAACCCCCAGTCTCTCGATCTCAGGGCCTGGTTGCTGAAGGCCTAGACCTTCAAGTTTTTCATCTCTCTCAGCAAGTCAGAGATATTCTTCATGCTTCTAGAAAGCCTTCCACTAGACGTTCTTATGCTTTCAAATGGAAAAGATTTACCATTTGGTGTTCAGAGAAGGGTCTTAACCCTCTTGCAATACCTCTTTATTCTTTACTAGAGTATCTTCTGCATCTATCCCATGTAGGCCTTAAAACAAATTCAGTAAGAGTCCATTTGAGTGCTATTGCAGTGTCCCGCAAGCCTCTCAATGGACAGCCTATTTCCTCTCATCCTCTTATAGCAAGATTCATGAGAGGCCTTCTTTTAACTAAACCTCCCATTAAACCACCTCCAGTGGCATGGGACTTAAATCTGGTTCTTGGCCAGCTTATGAAGCCACCCTTTGAACCTCTAGCCACCACCTCCTTGAAATTTCTTTCTTGGAAGGTTATCTTTCTCATTGCAGTCACCTCAGCATGTCGCATCAGTGAGTTGCAAGCCTTGGTGGCTAATCCTCCTTATACAAGGTTCCATCATAAGGTAGTCCTCAGGACCAATCCACACTTTATGCCCAAAGTGGTCTCGCCTTTTCATCTGAATCAAGAGGTATAATTACCTGTCTTTTTTCCAGGACTTCATGCATCAAGTGCAGAGAGGAATCTTCATACTTTGGATTGAAAAAGAGCTCTCGCCTTTTACTTACAAAGAACACAGCAACATAGAAAGTCTTCTCAACTCTTTGTTGCTTTTGATCCTTCCCATTTAGGACTTCCAGTTTCTAAGAGAACACTGTCCAACTGGATTGCTCAGTGGATTTCTTTCGCCTACCAGAGTAGGAACCTTTCTCTGGAAGGCCATGTCACAGCTCACAATGTGAGGGCCATGGCTGCCTCAATGGCTCATCTAAACTCTGTGTCCATCGACCAAATCTGTCAAGCGGCCACCTGGGCCTCGGTTCATACCTTCACAGCCCATTACTGTTTGGACAAGGACTCCCGCCGGGATGCCTCGTTTGGTCAGGCTGTTCTCAAACACCTGTTCCATTCCTAATCAACTCCTACCCACCTACCCTTGTTGGATGCCAGAGATCCTTGGGGGGAGGTGGAGCCCTTTTCAAGGACACACAACTCTGGGGTTTCTCCCTGGCATCTGCAGCTAGGGAGTCCCCATATGTGAAGACTCATTCCTGCTTGTTCCTGGAGATAGCACAGTTACTTACCTGTAACAGGTGATCTCTGGGAACAGCAGGAATAAGTCTTCACAACCCACCCACCTCCCCTAGGAGTTGTATCTCTCTATCTATCTTTCCTTCCCTCTCTCTCTCTTTGTCTCAGCTTTAAAACTTGAACTGGGGAGAGGCGGTTGGGAAAGGCGGGAAGGCAGCACGCAGGCACTGTGGGATACTCCAAAAAGCTTTCTTATTGGACGCTGGGGAGCGTTCTCGCGCAGGCTCCGTCGGTACCGACGATACCCATATGTGAAGACTTATTCCTGCTGTTCCCAGAGATCACCTGTTACAGGTAAGTAACTGTGCTTTACTCACCTGTAAACAGGTGTTCTCCAGGACCAAGCAGGAAGTCAGTCCTCACATATGGGTGTCATCGGCGCCGATGAAGCCCCAGTGGAGCATTTCCCCAGCTTTACATGAAAGCCTTTGGGAATGCAGGCACGCATGCGCGGTTCCCTTCCCGCCTAAAGGTGCCATCTTACCTCAGTCTCTTTTTTTCCGTGAAGCCCACCGGATGTGTGTCCTGTCCTCCCGGTTAAAAGTAGATTTTTTTTGGCGATTATCGCTATTTTTTCTTCCGATTTGACGCCGGTTCCCCTCCCGCCGAGTTCGGTACACCGGTATCGAGCCCGATTCTTCTTTTTCGGTTTTTGCCCTTCGTGGCTGGCGTTCGCCCTTTTTTCATTTTTTCCCTGGAAGGTCGGTCTTTTGACCTCGAAATTAATGTCTCACACGGACACACACGACTGCTGCCTTCGGTGCCTCGGCCCGGATCACGACCCTAAGTCGTGCGGGCCCTGTGGGAAGATGTCTTCCAAGGCACTCTGAAGTCGACAGCAACAAAAAGAAAGGCTTTTCTCAGACTCAGCCTCCGGCCGGGCCCGGACCTCGTCTGAGGCCTCGACATCTCGGGATTCCGATCCCAAGCGCCGTCGAAGCTCCTCGGACAGGGGGTCCCCCGACCGGGAATGCAAGAGGAAGAAGCGGCTCGCTAGGGCGTTGTCGGAGGAGGTCCCTGGCTCCTCGAGGGCCAGGTCTTTGACCCCCGACCGTTGCCCCGGGCCCATGGAACACGAGAAGCCTGCAAATGTTCCTCGCGTGGAACCTGAGTCTGCTGGACACGTAAGCCCCATAGTCCTTGAGGACTCTCCTCCCAGGGAGCCGACGTCAGGCCCGGCACTGCCGGGGCCTGAGTCAGTGGCTGCTGCGTCTCCCGAGCTGAGACTCAGGATGACAGCCTTGGAGAGCAGACTGTCTGCCTTCATGGAGCAGCAGCGGGCACTGATGGCCAGCCTGTCTGGCGCATCTGCCCCGACCACCGGGACATCAACTTCGACCCCGGAGACCGAGCCGATACTCGAGTCCATCGTGGCTCGGAGTTGACCTCGGTCGCGGTCTCCCTCGACCTCCCGTTCGGGACTGAGGGCGTCTACGCCGGTGCCTCCGGAGTCGGGGCGGGTGCCTCCGGCGTCGGGGCAGGTGCCTCCGGCATCAGGGCGGGTGCTCCAGGGCCCCGCGGGATCGGACCCTGACTCCTCCTCGGACGAGCCAGCTTGGGAGACGAAGGACGAGGAGTCTCCTGATACCTTCAAGACTCGGTGCGTCCCGTCGGACTCACCGCAGTCTGAGCCCCGGAGTAGATCCCCCCCCCCCGGAGGATACTCGGTTCTCGGAGTTCGTCCGGGATATGGCCACCGCCTTGGCTATTCCGGCGGATCCCGAGGAGGAGCCTCGAGCTGAAGAGCTTGAGGCTGTACAGTATGACTCTCCTCCAAAGGAGGCCTTTACTGTCCCGGTTCCTCCGATGCTGGAACGGCTCCTCTTCCGTATGTGGAAGGCACCGGCCTCAGCGCCGGTTCTCAGCAAGCGAGTCGACTCGATCTATCGACTCAGAAAGAGCCCTGGCTTTCAAAAGGCACAGCTACCACACCATTCTATGGTTGTGGAATCGGCCATGCATCGTCTGAAGAGCCAGAAGATGCACTCCGCGGTCCCCCCTGGCAGGGAGGCCCGAAACCTCGATGGCGTCGGTAGAAAGTGCTTCCAGGGCTCGATGCTTGCTTGCCGTGTCCAGTCGTACCAGCTGTACATGGGCATGTACTTGCGGGATCTGGCCAAGGAGTTGGCCGGGTTCTCTGCTGGACTCTCCGGGGAACACTTGCAGAGATTTAAGTCCTTGTCCTCGGGTATTCGGGACTGCTCGAAGTTCATGTCCCGCGCCGCCTACGATGGCTTCGAGGCTTCGGCTCGAGTTGCGGCAGCCGGCATCGCGGCTCGACGCCAGGCATGGCTGCAGTTATCGGACCTCGAGCCATGGGTTCAGGACAAGTTGGTCGATGTCCCTTGCCGAGGTGAAAACCTTTTTGGCAAGCCCATGACCGAGAAGGCCGCTCAGCTCGAAACTGAGCACCTCACCCGGACAAGGCTGTCGAGGAAGACCTCTTCCCCTTCTCATAAAAAGAAGGGCTTGGGTAAAAAGCCATTTTACCCGAGGAAGGGCACTGCCTACAAACATTACCCTCAATATCAGGCTGCCCAAGCTGCCCCCCAGGGTCAACAAGCCAAGGGGCAGGGTAATGGGCCCCGTAGGCAGAGGACCCCCAAGCCTCCGGCCCCTGCTACCACTCAGCAGGGTGGGGGTTTTTGACTCCTTGAGCATAGCCTCTCCTCCACTGCTCTCCCAACCCTGCACAGGAGGTCGCCTCGCTCTCTTTGCCCACCAGTGGCCCCTTATCACCGGGGACAGTTGGATGTTGGACATAGTCCGCAGGGGCTATGCACTGCATTTTCACCAACTGCCTCCCCCTTACTTTCCAGGGGAGCCTCCAAGGCCTCCCCTGCACACAGACCTTCTCCTTCAAGAGCTTCAAGGTCTGCTGGTGGACAGGGCAGTGGAGCCTGTGCCTCCCCACTTGCAAGGTCACGGATTCTACTCCAGGTGTTTCCTGGTACCCAAAAGAACCGGTGGCCTTCGACCCATTCTGGACCTCAGGAACCCTCAACAAGTTCCTAGAGAAATTAAAGTTCAAGATGCTTACTCTTGGTACACTTCTGCCCTACCTCCAGCAGGGAGATTGGCTATGCTCCTTAGATCTAAAGGATGCGTACACTCATCCTCATTCATCCAGACCACAGTAAGTACCTCAGGTTCATGGTGGGAGGAAATCATTATCAGTACAGAGTGCTGCCTTTCGGCCTCACCTCAGCTCCCAGGGTCTTTACCAAATGCCTGGCAGTGGTAGCGGCCTTCCTGAGAAATCAGGGAATCTTTGTCTTCCCCTATCTGGACGACTGGCTCATCAGGGGTCAGACGTGCCAGGAGGCCAAACGAGCCACCCTCAGGACTATTGCTCTTCTTCAAGGCCTGGGATTTGTCATAAACTTTGCAAAGTCCACTTTGCTCCCCTCCCAAAGCTTGGAGTTCATAGGGGCCAGGCTGGACTCTGTACTGGCAAAGGCATTCTTGCCATCAGACAGGGCCCAAAGACTGATGGACTTAGCAAATCAGTTTCTCAGGGGGTCAGTGGTCTCCGCCAGACTCTGCCTGAGGCTGCTTGGCCACATGGCTTCGGCAGTACATGTGACCCCCAATGCCAGGCTCCATATGAGGCCTGCTCAGTGGTGCCTTCAGACTCAGTGGTCACAAGCCACAGGCAGCCTCAGAGACAGGATAAGGGTGTCCAGACAATTTCTGAAGTCCCTCAACTGGTGGCTGCACCACCCAATCTTCTAAAGGGGGTACCTTTTCAGATTCCTGGACATACAATGATACTGACCACAGATGCCTCCCTGCAGGGCTGGGGAGCTCATTGTCTAGGCAAGTGCACCCAGGGCCTGTGGTCTCCTTGGGAAGCTGCACAGCAGATCAATCTCCTCGAGCTCAGAGCTATTCGATTAGCACTCAAAGCTTTCTCTCCTACCCTGGCTCATCAATCTGTCCTGGTTCAGACAGATAACCAGGTAGCCATGTTTTATGTGAACAAACAGGGCGGGACTGGGTCCAGAATCCTTTCTCGGGAGGCTCAGGACCTTTGTTCATTTGGCATACCTTTATTGCATAGATTTCTCAATAATAAACTGTTACCAAATGCAGTGCTGTCGGCTCTCCTTACTTCAAAAAAACGCCGCGCATGCGGGTTCACATATTCTCGTCTCTTTAAACATTGACTGTGTGACGTCATATTCCATTTGTTGCTTGCAAGAAGAGGGAGCGATTACCGGATATATGTGTTCATAACTTGCGGATATTCAATCCGACCCTAATTTTGTACATTAAAAAATGTCATGTATACGCTCCCCCTTCTATTACAAAATTGAAATCACACTAAATTAATGTACTGGACTTGTAAATCCACCATTATTCTTTTATAATTAAAGTTTGTCCTTTTGTTTTCTCATTTCTTCCTTTATTGTACATTTGTATGTTCAAAAATGTGTTATGCATGCTCCCCATTCTATTGCAAGGTTAAGACCTTGCGGAATAAGTGTGTCTAGCTTATAGATCCACCATTGTTTCTTTATGATTAAAGTTTGTTCTCTAGACTTCCCATTTTGCCCTTTATGGGCCTTATCTATACAAAAGCACTGCAAATCTTCAAAAGCATGGCTATTTTTTGAAGTCAGGAGAGCCGACAGCACTGCATTTGGTAACAGTTTATTATTGAGAAATCTATGCGATAAAGGTATGCCACAGTATCCTTACATATAAAATCATGTTTTTAAATGATAGAACTATAGGCATAACAGCAAGAGTTGTGATAATACTCTTTCGTCAACAGTGCTAAAGTAACAGAAATCCCCTGAGGAAACCCTTCGAGGTGGTGAAACGCTGATATGGTGCCAGATAGAGGCGTCTGGCAAAACTTTGGTTAATCAAGATAAGCACTTTCTGTATTCGAAGTTGTGATAACATCAGTTTAAAGTAGTAGCTATAAACAACAATAGAGGTCGTTGATGCAACACTGGTATTTTGCAAAAAGTCATGTTCTGAAATTAGTACCATAAAGTCTGAGACCTCTACTAGCTACGTATTTGTGGAATTTTTGAGATAAAAGAAGTGACAGCCATTGGGTTTTTATCTACCATCATATACTATGTTGCTATGTTTTCTTAGGGCAGTCAAACCGGTTTGCCCTCCAGTACGCCCTTTGATTCCTCCATGTAATCTGAATCTGGTTTTATCAGACCTGAACATCCTTTTGAACCACTGGCACAGGCCACTTTGAAAGAGTTTACCTTAAAGGCAGTCTTTCTGGTCACCATATGCTCAGCCAGATGACTCTCCAAGTTGCAGCCATTGTTGTGTAGGGAACTTTTTCTATTCATTTCTAAGGAGAAGGTGGTTTTACAGCCCATTCCTTCTTTCCTACCTAAAGTGGTCTCAGTGTTTCATCTAAATCAGCCAGTGACTTTCCCAGTTTTTCCTTCTGTGGGTGAAACTCAGAAGGATTGGCAGTTGCATTTGTTGGATGTGTGCAGGGTTCTGCGCCAGTATCTGAAGTTGGACCGGTGTTACACCTTTTTGTGGTGTTTGGTGGTCCGCGCTAAGGGGAGGTAGCGTCTAAGGCTTTGGTGGCTCATTGGGCGAGCAAAACTATTGTTTCAGCCTATTTGTTGAAGCATAAACCTCTGCCTAGGGGTTTGCATGCTCATTCGACCAGAACTCAAGCAGCTTCCTGGGCTGAGTTTGGTCTGGTTCCACCTATTGATATTTGTAGAGCAGCAACTTGGTCGTCACTTCATTTGTTTGTGCATTACTACCGTCTGGATGTTCGAGGCCCAGAGTGACACCGTCCTGTCTGTCATTAAGTATTGCTGTGGTACATACCACATGTCTGGACTGGACTGGACGGGAGGGGCAAAAACAAAGGTGAAATTAGATCTTGCCTGCTAATTATCTTTCCTTGAGTCCCTCCTGTCTAGTCCAGGAACTGCTCACTGTGTCGTCGTTCTTCTTTGTCTTCTTTGTGTGTTTTTGTGAGTCTCCAAAGACAATTTTCTTTGGTGTAGTGGCTGTTCGCTAGGTTATTGAGAAACCTTTTGCAGTTGTCGTTTCAGTGGAGAAGATGTCTCTCACTCTTGCTCTTCTCTCATGCCATACATAGTTCTTTAAGTTGTTGCACTCATGTTATGTATTAAAAATAAAATTGCGATATGACTCATTTGTGCTCTCTTTGGAGTCTGCTCTGTCAAGGAGTTCTTCTACTGTGACATCACAAAACCTGACATACTCTGTGTCTCCAGCTGCTTGTTGTGGGAGATAACCCACATGTCGGATTGGACTGGAGGGACTCGAGGAAAGATAATTAGCAGGTAAGATCTAATTTTACCTTATATCCTTTGTGATATATGTCTCCAAACTGAACATAGTACTCCAAGTGAAGCCTCACCAACAACTTATACAGGGGCATTGATACCTCTTCTTCTTTCTCCGGGAACAAGCAGGAAGTCAGTCCTCACATATGGGTAACGTCAGCACCGATGGAAGCATCGCCCCAGCTTTCAAAGAAAGCCTTTGGGAGATGCCACCACACGTGGTCCCCTTCCTGCCCAAGGGCGCCATCTTATTTGGTCTCCTTTTTTCTGCGGAGCCCTTCAGACGTCTGTCTGCTTTCCTCCGGAAAAGTAGATTTTTTTTTTTGCTGAGTTTAATACTCTCTTCTCCGGTTGTGCGCCAGTCCTCTTCCTGCCACCCAAGCCCGCTGCCCCGGCACCGAGTCTCCGGTCTGTAACCCTTTTTTTTCTTATAGCGCCTTTGCACCCTCTTTTCCAACTGGCAGCACCATGGGTTTTCGATCTCGCTGGTGTCCTTTTTTTCCCCTACAGCTACCATTGGCTTCAAGAAGTGTGATCGGTGTACAAAAATTATGTCCCTTACCGATACACACGATTGCTGCCTACGGCCGGATCGCGGCCTGTGATCTTTGTAAAAAGATATCCACCAAAGCCTTTAAAAGCCATCAGCAGCAGCACGAAAAGGGTTTTTTTTTCCCCTGAGTCCCCAGTGCTTCTGAAGGCCAAGGCCCCGTCTGCAACCTTGGACTCCCACAGCGCCCCCGCAGACCCCAGTTGAAGCTGTGGGTTTTCAAAAAGGGGGTCTCCCTCGAGGGAACACAAGAAGAAGAATAAACCTTCAAAGGCAGTGTCCCTGGACTGCTCTGGCAGGCTGGGTAAGCCCCGAGCCAGGTCCCACAGTCCATGCTGTTCGTCCGCGGGCTCGGAGTGGGAGCGGCTGTTTCCAGCCCCTCTTCACTCCGGCCCAGCCACTGCTCTGCCAGGAGGGATCGAGTACGCCGGAGCAACGTAGCAGCTGCCAAGAGCAAGCAAGCCCTGCCCAATCGGGGCAGCCGGAGCGCATTTAAAAAGGAGCGCCGTCGGGCGCACCTGCGCCTTGCGGGCCTGTGCCTGAGGGCCCTTTGGAGGGGACCTCTACATAGCCAGCACCATCTCAGAGGACTAAGGCAAACACAAGATCAGCCCCCCACGATCACTGGAAGTTGATCATCATGCGGAACCCCGTTGAGATCCGAAATGCTGTCGAACTCTGGTGAGAACGCTGCTCCTATTTATTCCTCACCGCTACAGGTCTGGCACTCTGATCCAGCTAGAGGTTTCTACACTAATATATTGAGTTATATGCAAGTAGCCTGCTTTACCATCCGTTTGATCACGGTGTAATATGTAATTTCTCCTGGTTGAATAATCTTAACTCAACTCTATTATTCATGTAGTTATTCAAACATTGCCATGTACATAGTTATCCTTATTCACAGCCATGTTCTCTGTATATATTTAACCCTGTTTTACCTCCTAGTTGTTATACCCTGTTCAATGTAAAAAAAACAATGCTGTTTGTACCATTGTGTTTATTCTGTTCATTTGTAAACCGCACTGATTGAAAGAGTGCGGTATATAAGAAATAAAAATAAATAAATAAATAAATTTGAACCCGGCTAAGATCTATACACTATATTCAGCTAGTGCCAATTAACTTGAACCTCATTGTTTTACCATGTTACTACCTACCACAACCACACTCTCCTATGCCCTCGCCAGCTGCTGCATTATATTAGCTCTGGCACACGGCACCCAGGCCCTCACCTCCTCTTACAACTCCATTCCAATCTTACACGGTGCATGGAGGAGATGTTATGGCCACTCTCACTACCAAACAGGGAGCCCTGGGCGCATGCCATACCCCCCCCCCCCTATCTATGTTGCACTTCAGCAGCCCAACCCTTCTCAGCAGAAGCAACACACCCACCATCACGGCCTTAAGTGTGCCCTTATAAACGCACGCTAGATCCGAAAGAAATGGCCAGCCGTGACGGACATGCTGTCCACCTTCGAACTTGACATCCTATGTGTTACCGAAACTTGGATGTCTGCCTCAGATACCGTCGTCCTTCACCAATTTGTCCCCCTTCAATTTTGCCGTCCACTCTTGTCACAGAACTGACCGACGAGGTGGAAGAGCACTCATCCTATCCAAGTCGAATCTACAATTCCAGATGATCGCCTCCAGCAGCATCTCGATCCTAGACTCCATCACCATAGCGAACAAACACAGCACCATCAATTTATTCTACCGAGCACCCTCCCCAGTCCCGGATGACTTATCCACAATAATCGACATCGCCTGCAACCCCTTAAACCCTCGCACATCAAACTGGGTGTTGGGTGACTTCATTCTCCCTGCCCTCCAAGACACCCATACCAAGGCCTTCTTTGATGCCCTCGAAGTGCTAGGTTACACTCAGATCGCTGACACCCCTACCCACGTTAGGGGAAACATGCTTGATCTGATTTTTGCTCCAAAGACAGCCTCCAACTCTATGCACATGCCCAATCCTTCTGTAAGCACGGTGCCATGGTCTGACCACTGTCTAATTAGATTCATGATGCCAGTACAATCTGTCCTCACTAGTCCACACTCTTCAGACAAACCATCCACTTCAACTGCAAAATGCTTCCGTCCATTCAACAGAGAGGAGATCCTGGATAAAGCATGGCCTCTCTATAACCCGCGTGAACAGAGTCTAGATGATATGATCACCACTTGGAACTCAAATCTGGATGCCAGAATCGATGCAACCTCCCTCAATAAAGTACAATGCAAGAGGACGAAGGCACCCTGGTACTCCCGAGCTAAGGAAATCACTCCTCCATCTTAGACAGCTCGAAAGACGTTGGCGTCGCTCTAGAACAACTGAGAGTCATGAAGCTTACACTGCTCATTTAGACAGGCACCGATCAGCAGTGTCAACGAGTATGAAACAATACCATGCAGAAATCTTACAACACTCCTTAAATAAACCGCGCAAGCTCTTCAACCTCGTTAAAACCCTAGCAAAAGAGCCCTCCCCTAACCAATCAAGCCACCCGGACCCACAGGAATATGCAGACTACCTGCGAACCAAAACATGTCAGTCCAACATACCCACAAACACCCACTCTCCAGGTGGGGCACCTGAACTGTCCCCATCTTCCTCACCCCCACAACCCTTAATGAATGCACAATATATCATTACCGCCTTCTCAGCCCCAACTGCAAAGGATATCCAGGACATCATCATGAACATAAACACCACCACAGCACCAAATGACCCATGTCCAGCATTCTGGATAAAGGTCCTGTGGGCTGACCTTAGCCCATTCCTATCAAAACTTATAGGTATATCATTCCTGAACGGAACCTTCCCCTGAAGCCTAAAACAAACGGCCATCAGACCACTGCTGAAAAACAATAAACTGGACCCTGCTAAGAATGGACTCTTATAGGCCAATCTCAAGTATCCCTCTACTAGCCAAAATTATGGAAAAGATAGTTCAACGCCAACTGAACCATCATATCGAGACCAACGCACCCCTTGACCCCAGCCAGCATGGATTCCGGGAGTCACACAGCGTAGAAACTTTACTGACCACCTTATTCAGTACGCTAACCATTCGGTTAGACAATATTCAACAAGGTTTTGATCTCATCTTTTTGGACATTGCTGCAGCTTTCGACTCCGTCAGTCATGAACTTCTCCTATCTCGCCTCAGCGAGAAGGGAGTCCATGGTATAGCACTTGCTTGGTGTGCATCATACCTGAACGACAGATGGCAGCATGTCCGTTCTGGCTCCTCCACCTCCGCACCCTTCCCGCAGGAGAAAGGCGTGCCACAGGGATCATCACTCTCTGCCTTATTGTTCAACGTTTACATGCAGCCCATCTGTACCCTCATCCGATCCTTCAACATTAATTGCCTAATATACGCTGATGTTCTGATGTACACGCCAATATCCACGGAGCATCCAGACCTCTCTCAGCTGTCTACTTGCTTCGACGCTGTTACGGATTGGCTACACACGCAAAAACTCAAGATAAATTTCAAAAAGACGGAGGTCCTATTCATCAGCAGAGATCAGACGTTCACCCCACCCCCATCACTGAAGGTACGTGACGCTGAGCTCCTAAGTAAGCCCAGAATACGATACCTTGGTGTCACACTCGACCAACATCTTAACATGAATGCACAGATAAGCAATATGGTAAAAGCGATATACCACAAAATTCGGATGATGCGCCACATGAGACAGCTACTAGAGCCGAAAGACTTCCGCACAGTCTATCAAGCACTAGTAATGCCGCACTTTGACTATGCTGACTCAATACTGCAAGGCCTTCCAAAGAGCTCGTTGAACCCTCTACAGCTTGCAATGAATGCAGCAGCCAGATTCCTGCATGGGGCATCAAGAATGGACCACATCACCCCAGTTCTGAAACATCTGCACTGGCTCCCGGTGCACTGCAGGATTTCCTTCAAGATTTTAACGTTGACTTTCAAGGTTATCAACAAGTGCACGTCGTCCTCCCTCACAGACCTTGTCCAGGTTGAGGAGATCAGCCGCCACCAACACTCTATTGCTTCCTAGAACAATCACCAAGTGCTCTAAGGCTACAAGGAACCGAGCCTTCGCACTCTATGCTCCTTCCTGCTGGAACGCACTACCACCAGACATTAGGGCTATTAACAACCTCTCCCAGTTTAGAAAGGCACTGAAACACCATCTGTTTCTGCGGTACATTTCCGACTCAGACGACATCCCACAGCCACCCATACCCCTACCCCAACCCAGCACCCTTAGAGCACCCCCCTCACATACCTTTCAGGTCACCTAAATGAGCCCGCCCCTCTGAATCCATGTTGAGCTGTCCACTGCCATTTTGACATACAGCTATGATGTACATAGTAATGTTATGACATGTAAATATTATCAAGATGCATGAAGGACCTTGGCCACCAATATGTACATAGTTTACCTGTTATCCTTGTTTAAATACCCTGTTCTTTGTAAGTCCAGTGTAGATCGTTACTACACTGCACAAATGTGTTCCATGTAAGCCGCACTGATGATGAATAGCGTGGTATAGAAGAAACATTAAATAAAATAAAATAAATAAATAAGGTTGCCCGGAAGGAACTGCCAGAGGATCGGCCCCGGACACCCAAGGCCATTCTCGTTGAGGACTTCTCTTCGGGGGAACTGGCACCGGGCCCGAGTTCCTTGGTGCCCATGCTGAAGGCTGCGGAGCCTTCTGGATTGGAGACCAAAATGGCGGTCCTGGAGCACAGCTTGTCTGCCTTCATGGACCAGCAGCAAGCATTGATGTACAGCACGGCCGGTTCCTCCACCCAGACCACTGGGCCCTCAACATCGAGGATGTCCCTGGAGACCGAGCCGATCCTCGAGACCATACTGGCCCCGAGTTGATCCTCGGCTGAGGTCTTGATCCGGGTCCTGTTCTACGGGATCAAGGTCTTCCCCGGCTAGAGCGCACAACACCAGCCGTAGGGCCTGCGAGGGGTTCGGGCCCGGAGCCTCCAGGCCACCCTCCCCTTGAGTCTTCCACCGATTATTTGGAATGGGAGACCGAGGACAGAGAGTTCCCCGACACCCATTGACACTTTGACATCCCCTCGGAACTGTTCCCCTCTGAGTCTTTATGGCGTTCTTCAACTTCATGCAGGACATGTGTAAGGCGCTAGCAATCCCAACATAATCGGAGGAGGACCCTCTGATGGAGGAACTAGAAATCCTCCAATATGAGATCTCACCGAGGGAATCGCTGACTGTATCCATGCCACCCATCCTGGAACAGCTAATGCTCTGCATATGAGAAACACTGGCATCTGTGCCCATCGTGAGCAAGCGGCTCTACTTGGTGTATCTGGTCTGCTGCAGCCCAGGCTTCCAAAAGGCACAGCTGCTGCATAATTCCATGGTGTGGAGTTGGCCGTGTATCGACTGAAGAGCCAGAGGACGCACTCCTCAGTGCTCACGGGTAGGGAGGCCTGCACTTTGGATTCCCTTGGCAGAAATTGCTACCAGGGCTCGATGCTCATTGGCTGGATCCAGGCCTACCCAACTGTACATTGGCATGTACCTGAGAGACCTGGCGAAGGAGCTCTCTGGGTTCTCAGCTGGTCTCTCCGAGGAACCACTACAGCGGTTCAAGAACCTGGCCAGAGCCATCCATGAGTGCTCCAAGTTCATGACTCGAGCAGCCTGTGATATCTTTGAGTCAGCGACTGGAATAGCCGCAGCGGACATCGGTGCCCAGCGCCAAGCTTGGCTATAGTCTTCCGACCTTGAGCAATGGGTTCAGGACAAATTGGTCGATGTCCCTTGCCAAGGGGAGAACCTCTTTATCAAGCTCATGATGGAAAAGGCCACTGAGTTGGAGATTTGAACTCGTAATGAGGACAAGGCTCTCCAAAAAGACTGCTACCCTTCCCGACGGAAGAGCTGAGGTAAAAAGCCCTTTTAGTCGAGGAAAGGGGCTGCTTACAAAAACTCCCACATTTTCAAGCCTCCCTAGCAGGGTCAGCAGGCTAAGAGACATTTGCAAGACCCTCGTAAGCAGAAAACTCCCAAGCCCCAGGCATCGACTCCGGTCCACCCTGGGGGGGGGGGGGAGCTTTTGACTCCTTGGGCATAGCCTCTCTATCCCAAGGAGGACAGCAGCCCACAGGGGGACGTCTGCTCCACTATGCCTATAGGTGGCCTGCCATCACCACAGATTTCTGGGCACTCCAGGTGATCCAGGAGGGCTACCTTCTCCACCTGGCACAGACACCTCCTCCTTTCTTCCCGGGAGAGCCCCCCAGGTCTCCCCTTCACTGGGATCTCCTACTGCAGGAACTCGCAGGCCTTCTTGAGGACAAGGCGGTGGAACCAGTACTCCATGTATTTCCTCGTGCCAAAAAGGATAGGGGGCCTACGGCCCATCCTAGACCTGCGGAATCTGAACAAGTTCTGGTGAAAGAGAAGTTCAAGATGCTCTCCCTTGGAACATTGCTGCCTTACCTCCAGCAGGGAGATTGGCTATGCTCCTTGGATCTGAAGGATGCTTATATCCACATCCTTATTTGCCCCAGCCACAGGCTGTATCTTCACTTCATGGTGGGGGAGGCCACTACCAGTACAGGGTCCTACCCTTCGGCCTGGCATCCGCCCCCAGGGTCTTCAACAAATGCCTGGCAGTAGTGGCTGCATACCTCCGTCTCCAAGTGATCTTCGTCTTCCCCTACATGGACAACCGACTTATAAAAGGAGACATGGCCGCTGAGGTGAGCAAGCTATGCACACACCATCTGCGTCCTACATCTGGGGTTCATGATAAACCACCCCAAGTCCCTCCTCCTCCCAACATAATGTCTGGAATTCATAGGGGCAAAGCTGGACACTGTTCAGGCAAAGGCCTTCTCCCCCTGAATTGGGCCGATGTCACAGGGAATTGGCCGCAGACGTGCAACACCATCCCTCAGTGTTGGCTCAGCTTCTGCTGCGCCTACTTGGCCACATGACCTCCATGGTCCATGTCACCCCAGACGCCCGTCTGCACATGAGGGTTGCCTAGTGATGCCTTCAAGACCAGTGGACACAGGCCACGGGACGCCTCCAAAACAGTCTCAGTGACCCACCAGCTGGCAGACTCCCTGACATGGTGGCAAAATCCACAGCACTTTCAGGCAGGGGTGCCCTTCCAAGCCCCAAGTCCTCGAAGGGTCTTCACAATGGACCCTCTCTGCTGGGACGGGGAGCCCACTGCGAGGAACTTCTCACCCAGGGCAGCTGGTCACAAAGCAAAGGCAGCCTGCAAATCAACCTGGAGCTTCGGATAATATATCTAGCCCTCCAAGCTTTTTGCCACCATCTGAAGCACCAGCTGGTGCCATCTAAATGGACAACTAAGTGGCGATGTTCTACGTGAACAAGCAAGGGGGCACAGGGTCTCGCACTCTTTGCAGCGAGGCGATGAACTCTTCTCCTACGCCATTTGTCAGAGAATGTTCTTGCAGGTGGTATATTTACTAGGCCAGGACAATGCCCTGGTGGAGAAGCTGAGCAGGGTCCTCCAACTACACGAATGGCAGCTGGACCAGAGTGGCCATCCAGATTTTCTGACTCTGGGGGACCCTGCGGGTGGACCTTTTCATCAACCTGGACAACTACCAGTTGCCCCGCTTCTGTTCCTGTCAGCCCCACCTGGGCCGGGTAGCGGCAGATGCATTCCTCTTCCTGTGATCGGAAGGCCTCATGTGCACCTTTCCACCCATGCTGTTGATTGCCAAGACTCTCTTCAACACTCTTCGCGGCAGAGCATCGCTGATCCTGGTGGCTCCATAGTGGCCCAGGCAGCTGTGGTTCCCGCTGCTCCTCCGATTACACAGGTACACTACCAAAAAACTGCCTCCAGTTTTGCAACTGATTCCTATAGATTTTGGGGTGCTGAATCCAGGAAAAATAGCCAAAATGTTCCATCACGTCACGTTTTCTTGCAAAATTAGATTTCTTACCCATATAAGGAATGTTCACATAATTTCTTTTTAGCCGACTGCAGTTTATTTTCTTGGCCCAAAATAGAGGTTGTAATGGTTAACTAACTAGAAACACTCCCTCATGATATTTTAGAGTGTTTTGTATTCATTTTATACATTAACAGGACAATTGGGAGGCGGGGGGCTAAATCCAGTACTTGCGCTGGCGCATGTTCTTTCCTGTTCGCCTCGCCTCGTTCGCTCGCTCAAACACGGTGGTTGCGACATGAACGTTCCTGTCAAATTTCAGTTTCTTGCAAGTTCATTATTACCTTTTGTTTGCTCAGTCGTAATCCAGCTTTATTCCGAAGTGGTTCACTACAGTTGTAGTTTGCAGTGCTGTGTATTTGTGATGGCTCACAGAGCCAGAGGTTGCGTCAACTCTCCGGACAGTTTTTGTTTTATTTGTGGGGAATATACCGTGAAAAAGCGGCAGAGGAACATTTCTGCATTTATTACAAAAGTATATTTCGCCTATTTCGGTTTGAAGTTAGGCGATCAAGACAAACCGTGGGCTCCTCACAAAGTGTGCAAGACATGTGAGGAAGATCTACGCTTATGGATGAAAGGTAAAAAACAAGCATTTCGTTTCGGAATACCTATGATGTGGCGTGAACAAAGAGACCACAGCAGTGACTGCTATTTTTGCTCTTGCATTGTGAAGGGATACAACTTAAAAAATAAGAACGTAATAAGTTACCCCAACCTTCCCTCAGCAATTAGGCCTATGCCTCATAGCAACGAAGTACCTGTGCCTGAACCACCAAAATCTTTGGATCATATTTGTGTGGACGGTTCTGATCATGATGAGACTCTATCAGATGGCTTTTCCCGATGAGTCCAGTATTTCCGAGTTTGAAACTGAACCAGATCCGAAACCTGAACTTTTCTCTCAAGCCGAATTGAATGATTTAGTCCGGGATTTAGGACTCCCAAAAGATGCTGCCCAACTGCTAGGTTCTCGGCTTAAACAGAAAAATCTATTGTCACCAGGAACAACTTTTTATTGGTACCGCAACCGCGAGAGACAATTTTTGAAGTATTTCAGCAAAGAGGAAGATTTGGTATTTTGCAACGATATATACGGAGTGATGGAAAAGTTTAAACTCAAGTATGATCCTGCTGAATGGCGGCTGTTCATTGATTCGTCAAAAGACAGCATAAAAGGTGTTCTTCTTCATAATGGCAACACATTCGCTTCAGTTCCTATTGTTCACTCTGTTATTCTCCAAGAAAAATACGAGAATTTGGCCCTGATTCTTCAGAAGATTCGTTATGATGAGCATAAGTGGATGATTTGTGGAGACTTTAAAATTCTATCCATGCTATTAGGGCAGCAATCCGGTTTCACCAAATATCCCTGCTTCCTTTGCTTGTGGGATAGCCAGGGCCCGCGACCTACACTGGGGGAAAAAAGACTGGCCAATTCGGGAGTATTTGAGACCCGGTGAGAAAAATGTTCTTCATGAGAGCTTGGTACCTCGTGATAAAATTCTATTACCACCTCTCCACATTAAGTTGGGTCTCATTAAGCAATTCATCAAGTCCCTTGCAAAAGATGGTGAGTGCTTTCGGTAGCTTTGCTCAAAGTTCCGCCTACATTCTGAAGCAAAGCTAAAGGAAGGAGTGTTTGTTGGCACTGATATAAGGAAACTCATTTCAGATGGAGCATTCGCTGAAACGATGTCTGAGAAGGAAAAAGAAGCCTGGGATTCCTTCAAGGATGTTCTCAAATTCTTGGGGAACAGGCGGGATGAGAACTATAAGGATATTGTTGCCAGGATGCTCAATGCTTTCAAAGAACAAGGCTGTAACATGAGCCTGAAAGTCCATTTCTTGCACTCCCATGTGAACTACTTTCCCGAAAACTTGGGGGCGTACAGTGAAGAACAAGGTGAAAGGTTTCACCAGGACATCAAGGACGCAGAGAGAAGGTACCAAGGAAGATGGAACACCACTATGATGGCTGATTTCTGCTGGTTGCTGCTGCGGGAAACCCCAGATGAAAAATACGCCAAGCAGCGCACCAAGAGAAACATTCGGGGGAAGAAGAAACGGGCCCACCAGGAGATTGATTGACCCAAGAATGACTTTAAAATCTAAACTGTGTTGACAAATATCGTGTTTTTACTAAACTTTGAAATAAAAATTTGCTAGTTATTACCACAGTGTCGGATCTCATTTATTAGAATTTTATTTTCACACCATCGGGTGTTTGTCTTCATGTATTGCAATGGTGCGGTTTGCGTTTTCTATTCTTACATACATACCTGTACAACATTTTTGCACATTTCTTTGCTTTGCTTTGTGTCTAACCTCGCTCTTATATGCTCAATGTTTGTGCACATGTATGTGGCTGTTTTAAGTGCAGACAATTTTGCTACCATCACAGTGTGTTTTGTTGACATTGCTCTATTCTTATGTGCTGCCTTGTTACAATTTTCTTTATTCTTATTTGAATAACTACTAAACAATTAGTATAAAGAATTCATCCAAGAAACTTTTATCTCGATCGCACTCAATCTGAAACGTTCACCTCAAACTGCTAACCCAATGTAGCAAAAAATCTGTACGTGATGGAGCAAATTGGTTACCAGATTTGGATTCAGCGCACCAAAAAACGTAAAAATCAATCGAAACATTAGAGGCAGTTTAAAAAAAATTTTTTTTAGTGTACCTGTGTTATCAGGGAGGCATCAATCCCCCCCGGGGAGCTCCACGGGGCTCTTGTTTCAATAAGAGGGCTCTCTCCTGCACCCCAATCTGGGGTCCCTATCACTGACATCATGGCTGCTGAAAGGGTAACCTTGGCCCCTTTTCATCCTCTTAGGGGAAATGGAAGAGATCTTGCTGGCCTCCCTTAAGACCTCCACCAGGAGGGCCTATGCCTTCAAATGGCCCAGGTTCTCGGTGTGGTGTGCAGAGCAATAGGTGAACCCGTTCTCCTGCCCGGTGCAGTTGGTGCTGCAGTACCTTCATCTCTCACAATCTGGGCTCAAATCAGACTCCATCAGGGTGCAACTTAGAGCCCTGGTGGCAGGCTCCTCTCAGCCCAGCCTCTGGTGACCCGCTTCCTGAGGGGGCTCCTGCTGTCAAAATCCCCGTTCGCCCTCCGGCGATGGAGTGGGACCTCCAATGTATTGCTGGCACAGCTCACCCTTCCGCCGTTCGAGCCCCTGGCTACCTGCCACCTGAGGTATCCCTTGTGGAAAGTTGTGTTCTTGGTGGCGCTCACCTCCACTCACAGGGTCAGCGTCCTCCAAGCTCTGGTGGAAGAGGCGCCGTATACCAGGTTCTACAAGATCAGGGTCGTGCTACGCATGCACCCCAAATTCCTCCCAAAGGTTGTGTCATCTTTTCACCTCAACCAGGAGGTGATGCTACTCACCTTCTTCCTGAGACCTCACTCCAGCAGGGCAGAGACCATCCTTCACATCTTGGACTATGAGGGCCCTGTCTTTCTACATTCAATGTACCCAGGGCTACTGAATAGCTTCCTCAGCTCTTGGTTTCCTACAATCCCAGTCATCTGGGGAGGCAGTGACCAAGCGAACCCTGTCCACCTGGGTGGCAGACTGTATCGCCCTCGTCTACGAGCAGGCTGGGTGCGTGCTGGACTGCCGGGTCATGGCACATAGTGTCAGGGTTATGACGGCCTCTGTGGCAGACCTGCACTCCATCCCAATGTTGAACATCTGTCGGGCCACCACTTGGTCTTCAGTCCATACCTTCGCAGCTCATTACTGCCTGGAGAGAGAGTCCCAATGGGACAGAGCCTTTTACCGTGCTCCATAATCTTTTCGCGGTCTAGGCAACTCCTCCCTCCGACCCCTCTATGTTCAGGCTACTGGACCATTGGTCCCCATCAGTCACACGGATCCTACTGCAGTCTGTATCTGCGGACTCAACTGCTGCTGCTCACTGCTCCTCTTGAGGGTGACCGTGTTTTTTTTTCTCTGCGGGCTTTCAGTAGCCTGTAGCTAGGGAGTCCCATATGTGAGGAATGACTTTGTTCCCAGAGAAAGTGTAGTTACTCACTTGTAACAGGTGTTCTCCGGGGCCAGCAGGAATTGGTCCTCCCAACCCTCCCTCCTCCCCTTGGAGTTGCTGTATAATTTTTGCCATCTACTTTGTCAGCTCTAGCTATGTCATTTGACTAAGTAAGATGGCACCCTTGGGCGGGAAGGGGATCACGCATGCGTGGTGGCGTCTCCCAAAGGCTTTCTTTGAAAGCTGGGGAGATGCTTCCGCAGGGGCTCCATCGGTGCCAACATTACCATATGTGAGGACTGATTCCTGCTGTCCCCATAGAACACCTGTTACAGGTGAGTAACTACACTTTCCTTATCGTTCCTCCAGTGCAGTCCTCAACCTCTGGGTAGTCAACCTCCACCTGCAGCTAGGAGACTGGTATGTCAAAATCATGACATCACTGGATATAGGCTGCTGCTCTCGCTCCACCTCCCCAGTGTGACCAGTCTCCTTGCAGCAGGAGGAAGTTGTGAGCCTATTCTGGGGCTCACTAGAGGAACGGATAAGGAGCACTATAGGCTAGGGTAGCTACTTTAGAGTTTAGGTTTATGCTGTGGGTTCTGTCCTTTAAAAAAAAACAAAAAAAAACAACTTAGCCCAGAGACGTGGAGCTCTTCTCTAAGGGTGCCAGTTTCTCACACAGGGGAGGTGGGAGAACGGTTTTTGGTGGCTCTTACACCTTCCCTGTCAGGATCTAACTTTTTAATTACCTCAGTGCCTTCCCGGGGACCGACGGATCTCTCACCCAGGACTTTCGGGTGAGAGCCCTCCCTCAGGTCAGTGTCTGCTCACAGAACCGCATTCTCGAGCTCGGCTGGTGCAGTGCCGGCGGTAAGGAGCTGAGCTGGGCTGTTCTCCTGCAGGCTCGCGGCGGTGTAACCGGGTCCAATTACAGGGTCGGGAGTCAGCCTTACCCCAGCGCTGACCTGTCCGGTAAGCAAGTAACCGGTTCAGGCTGCGGCTGATGCTTGCGGGTCGGTTACTTATTTTTCGCCGTTCCAGTGCCCTGCGGCGTGCTTTCGCGCTCTTTTTTTCCCCTCTTCGGGTACTGCGGCGGCCATTTTGAACGCGACAGAGAGCCGCGTGTGTGCCGGCGCTCTTCGTGTGGCTCCGGAGGACGGGGGTACGGTTTAGTCCCTGCTCTTCATGCGAGTTATTTGCCCTTTTCTTTAATTTTCCTTTCTTTATTTCTTTGTTTTGGGCATTATTTTCTTTTGGCGTTTCTGCCCCCGGGTTGGGGGGCGGGACTGTGCTCTTCAGTTCAGGATTTGGAAATTTAAGCTGGCTGTTTTTTGCTTACCCCTTATTTGTGGGGCTCTGGTGTCCGTGCACATTCATACCTAGCTGCATACGGGGCCACATATCTTAAAAAAAAAAAAAAAAAAAAAAGAAACGCCAGGGAGTCATGTCCACACGCCCTCAGTGTGTGGTTTGCGGCACTCGGAGAGGAACAATTGCGGACTCGGGGGTTTGCCGCGGCTGTGCCTCCCTCTCGTCATCTGTGGAACAGCAGATGGACCTTAAGGAGCCCTCTGAGCGGCAGGGGACCCCGCAATTGGCAGGGGGGCCTCCCGTGCAGAGTTCGGAGCCCGGCCCTGCGGTTGAGGACGCGGGGGGACCGTCTGATTCGCTTCCGAGTGCTCAATCGGCGGATCTTGGGGATTTTTCCCCGGTTTTTGTGCTGTTGATGCACCAAGCCTTTTGCCTACGCCGGCAAGGTAAGCAGACGTCTACGTTTCCGCCCTTCCTCCCACCACCACTTCTCGAAGGGCCGGAGCTGGGAGGCGAAGGTCCCTCTGTACCTAAAAAGGCGAAGACGTCGTGTGAGACGGATACGGAGTGGCTAGAGGTCGAGGATGCTGACTGGCAGCCTGAAGAGGGGTTTGAGGATCTCGAAGACGGTGAGATACCCGAACCCGAAGATCAAGCCAAGATCATCCGGGTCTTCCGTAGGGAAGAGTTGACTGCACTAATTACGGAGTCGATGCGAATCTTAAACCTCCAGTCGCCGACCGCTGCTGAGGAGGTGCTGGAGGATCCCGTGATCCAAGCAGTACGCTGTACGCAGGTGGTGTTTCCGCTGCATAGAGTAGTTGACAAAATGATTCAAGACGAATGGGATCAGCCGGAAGCAGGGCTCCGAGGCATTCGAACTATGAATCGGCTCTATCCGCTGGCTGACAAAGATAAGGATAGGTTCCGTGCCCCGAGGGTGGACGCAGTGGTATCTGCTGTCACTAAAAAGACCACGATTCCGGTTGAGGGCAGTGCTGCCTTGAAGGATACTCAGGACCGGAAGGTTGACGGGTTGCTGAAGCAGGTTTTTGAAGCGGATGCTATATCCTTACAGGCCTCCATCTGTGGTGCCTGGGTGGCCCGGGCGTGTTTGCGCTGGGTTCAGCGTTTACGCCAGTCTCCACAGTTGGCTTCTGAGGAGCTGTTGGAGCTCGGCAGGTTGGAGTCCGGGGCTGCATATTTGGCAGATGTCCATTATGATTTGATCCGGGCGTTGGCTAATAGTACAGCGTCAGTGGTAGCCGCCCGTAGGTCGGTCTGGCTGCGTAACTGGGCGGCGGACGGGTCTTCTAAGTCCCAGTTGAGTAAACTCCCCTTTCGAGGGAGATTGCTTTTTGGAGAAGATCTCGATAAATTGGTGAAGGATCTCGGGGAGTCCAAGGCTGGTAGGCTCCCGGAGGATAGACCAAAACAGAGTAAGGCTCCGCAAAGTTTTCGTGGCCAGTTTCGGGACGTTCGGAGGTTTCGCACTTCTCGGTATAGCGGCTACCAGCGGGGCCGTTTTTCGACGCGGACCCAGGGGTTTCGGGGGTTTCGGGGAGCCAATAGGGGTTTCTCCTCGACTGTCTCCCCAGCAGCCCGCAAGTCGCAATGAGATGAGGCGGGTCCTAGCGGAGGAACCTGCCATAGGCGGGAGGCCTTGGGAGTTTCTCTCTGCTTGGACCCACATCACCTCAGATCAATGGGTGTTGGAAATTGTTCGGGACGGTTACGCGCTGGAGTTCGCGCGGCCCGTGCACGATTCCTTTGTACTGTCTCCCTGTCGGGGCCGCAGGAAGACCCTGGAAGTCCGCAGCACCTTAGACCGCCTGCTGCGCTTGGGCGCGGTCGTGGAGGTTCCAGAGGTGGACCGCGGACTGGGTCGTTACTCTATTTATTTCGTGGTGCCAAAGAAGGGCGGAGCATTCAGGCCCATTTTGGATCTCAAAGGCGTGAACCGCTGTTTGCGGGTTCCTCATTTCCGGATGGAAACCTTGCGATCCGTCATTGTAGCGGTTCGTCAGGGAGAGTTTCTCACGTCGCTCGACCTGACGGAGGCGTACTTGCACATCCCGATTCGTCCGGCGCATCAAAAGTTTTTGAGATTCGCTCTGCCTTGGGGTCACTATCAATTCCAAGCATTGCCCTTTGGTTTCGCCACCGCCCCCCGCACGTTCACCAAAATTATGGTGGTGGTGGCGGCGGCCTTGCGCAAGGAAGGCATCCTGGTGCATCCCTATCTCGACGATTGGTTGATTCGGGCCAAATCCGAAGCGGAGAGCAGGCAGGTGACCGGCAGGGTGGTCAAGTTTCTGCAGAGTCTCGGTTGGGTGGTCAATCCGACCAAGAGTTGTCTGCAGCCGTCTCAGGTGCTAGAGTATCTGGGAGTCCGGTTCGACACGAGACAGGGAAAGGTCTTCTTGCCGTCCAAGAGAGCTCAAGATCTGCGGAGTATGGTGCGCACGTTCCGGGTCACGTCTTCACCGTCGGCTTGGGACTACCTTCGGGTGCTCGGGACGATGGCGGCGACCTTAGAGGCGGTTCCTTGGGCCCGGTTCCATATGCGTCCGCTACAGAGAGCGCTGCTTCGTCGCTGGTCTCATCAGTCTGATTCCCTGGGCCGTCGTTTGCCGGTTCCGTCCAAAGTCAAACAATCGCTGCGGTGGTGGCTGCAGCTGCCATCTCTGGAGGCCGGGATGCCGCTGGAACCTCCGGAGTGGCTGCCGCTCTTGACGGATGCCAGCCTGATGGGCTGGGGGGCTCACTGCGAGGGCCGGTTTGCGCAGGGGCGTTGGTCTCCTCTGGAGGTTACCTGGTCGATCAATCGCCTGGAACTTCGTGCGGTGGCTCGGGCGCTTCTCGCGTTCGAGCAGTTAGTGATGGGTCGGTCGGTTTGGGTTCTATCCGACAACTCGGCGACGGTCGCCTATATCAATCGCCAGGGCGGCACCGGGAGTGCAGCGATGGAAGCGGAGGCGGATCTCCTCTTCTCTTGGATGGAAGGTCGCTTAGCGGCAATTTTGGCGGCGCACATCGCAGGGAAAGACAACGTGCGGGCCGATTTTCTCAGCCGGGTTCAGGTGGATGCGGGGGAGTGGGAACTGCATCCAGAGGTGTTCGATCAGATCGTTCTGCGTTGGGGGACGCCCATAATGGATTTGATGGCGACCTTTCACTCTGCAAAGTCCAATCGGTTTTACAGCAGGAGACGGGAGACAATGTCCGAGGGCATAGACGCGCTGTTGCAGCGCTGGCCGGTGTCGGGTCTTCTGTACGTGTTTCCTCCGTGGGCCTTGATAGGACGCGTGATTCAAAGGATCAGGGCTCATCCAGGAAGAGTCTTGATGGTAGCTCCCGACTGGCCGCGGCGCCCTTGGTATGCCGACCTGGTGCGTCTTCTGGACGGGGAGCCGTGGCGGTTGCTGGAGAGGGCGGATCTGTTGAGACAAGGGCCCCTCTTCATGCCGCAGGTGGATCGGTTCTCGCTTACGGTCTGGCCATTGAAAGGGCTCGGCTGAAGAAAAAGGGTTATTCGCCTGCAGTTCTGGATACATTGCTCAGGGCCAGGAAACAGTCTACTTCTTTGGCCTATGTGCGCGTCTGGCGTATATTTGAAGATTGGTGTTCGCGGCGGGGGATTCGAGCTGCGACTGCATCTATTCCGGTGGTTCTCAATTTTCTTCAGGATGGCTTCGATAAGGGGCTTGCGGCCAGTTCATTGCGGGTTCAGCTGGCGGCCCTATCTTGTTATCGGGGCAAGGTACAAGGAGTGGCTCTCGGGGCTCACTCTGATGTTTTGCGGTTTCTCAGGGCGGTCTCGCGGCTACGGCCATCGTGCAGGGTGGTGGTGCCGCCTTGGGATCTCAATCTCGTGTTGAAAGCTTTGTCCGCTTCTCCCTTTGAGCTGTTGAGTAAGGCGTCGGTGAAGGATTTGACCTTGAAAGTGGTGTTCCTAGTGGCTATATGTTCTGCCCGGCGCATTTCCGAGCTGCAGGCCTTGTCATGCAGGGATCCTTTCCTGTCTTTTTCTAAGGAGAAAGTTGTCTTGCGGCCTGTCCCATCCTTTTTGCCTAAGGTGGTGTCGTCATTCCACTTGAATCAAGCGGTTACCTTACCGGTTTTGGGGTCGCTAGACGGTTCGGAACAGGATCGCTGTTTGCACCGGTTGGATGTGAAACGGGTGTTACGGCGTTATCTGAAGGTGACTCAGCCTTTTCGTAGGTCGGATCGGCTCTTTGTGCTGTTTGGAGGTGTTCGCAAAGGGGAAGCGGCGGCTAAGGCCTCTATTGCCAGATGGATCCGAGAGGCGATTGCGTCCGCTTACATGCTTCAGGGGCGGCCCGTGCCTGTCTGTTTCCGGGCTCATTCTACTAGAGCTCAAGCGGCTTCCTGGGCAGAGCACAGTTTGGTGCCCCCAGGGGAAATTTGTAGGGCAGCGACTTGGTCGTCTTTGCATACTTTCAGTAGGCATTACCGTCTTGACGTGGCGGCGGTCAATGATGCCTGTTTCGGTTCGGCGGTTTTACGTGCCGGATGGAAAGGTCCCGCCCCATGATTACTGCTCTGGTACATCCCAGAGGTTGAGGACTGCACTGGAGGAACGATAAGGAAATGATAATTACACTTACCTGGTAATTGTAGTTCCTTTAGTGACGACAGTGCAGTCCTCAGTCCCGCCCGGAGTTCTTTCAGGTTCAGCTCAACATTCGGATCAAGTGGGGTCAAATTTCAGGTAGGTCTCCAATCAGTCCTTTTGGTTTCCTTGGCATTCTGCAGGGAAGGTTCAAGGCCGCCTTATCTAGGTTGGTCAGTGTTCAGTTTAGTTGATTATGTTTCTTTTTTTTGTAGCTACTTATTTGTTGCTCTCTTGAGTCTGCTTTGTTAATAGTTCACACTGGGGAGGTGGAGCGAGAGCAGCAGCCTATATCTAGTGATGTCATGATTTTGACATACCAGTCTCCTAGCTGCAGGTGGAGGTTGACTACCCAGAGGTTGAGGACTGCACTGTCGTCACTAAAGGAACTACAATTACCAGGTAAGTGTAAGTATCATTTTCTGCTGGTTTCCTCTATATGCAACCTAGCTTCCTTCTGGCTTTGGCCACCACCTTGTCGCATAGTTTTGCCATCTTGAGATCCTCGGATACCTCTCACTCTGGTTCCCTCTCCTGCTCTGTGCATACCAACCTTTAGCCCCCTTTACATACAACTCCTTTGGATTTCTGCATCCCAAGTGGATGACGCTGCACTTCTTCTCAGTAAATTTTAGCTGTCAAGCATTAGACCATTCTAGGTTTTGTAGATCTTTTCTTATTTTGTGCACTCCCTCCTAGGAATCCACTCTTGCAAATCTTCATGTCACCTACAAAAAGACAAACATTTCCCTTCAATCTTTTTAAGAGCACCTCCATTACTTTTGACGTCACCAAGGTAAGGCTTACTGGCCTATAGTTTGCCATCTCTTTCCTATTGCCACTTTTCTGAAGAAACTCCCCTATCTCCAAGAAAAAATTATCTGAACGGTTTCGGGCACATTTCAAACCTGTGTTTGTGGGGTTTTTTTTGTTTGTTTCGTTTCAAACCTGTGATCTTTGGGGTTGAAGGCAGCCATCTTGCCAGCTGAGCCATCATCCTAGTCTTGGGGCAGGAGTGTGCAGGTGCTGGATTACTGGTTGCGTCTACTACTACTACTACTAGTCATTTGTATAGCACTACAAGGCATACACAGTGTTGTACAGACACATGTAAAAGACTGTCCCCGCTCATCAGAGCTTACAATCTGTCTTGACTAGACTTGTGAAGGGGGTGCTTGTTGTGAAAGTTCCACAATCTTGGCAAGGACATGAATTTACTTGACTTGCAAAGGGTTGTGGGTCTTGTAGTTCATTCACACAAAACTAGCCGTTTAACAATAAAGAATTGTAGTTGCTCGAGTGTAAAGCAGAAAACAGATTTTATTTATGGGGTGTTATTCCCTCGCACAGATATGCTTGGTAACATCAACAGGATAATTTCTCCAGAAGTTTTATTCAGGAAACAAAACAAATAAGGCAACTGAATTACTTATGCAACAACTTAGTAAAGACCTTGATGGAACAGAAAAGGTCTTTCTTCTAGCCTCTGCTAATAAACTTTCTTAGCAGTGCTGGAATGAAAAATAAACCCAAAAGGAAAATTCTCTTTATCAAAAAAAACAGCTTTCTTCCTTCCACACAGAGAAGAAGCTTTTTTTCAAAGTCCCACGTGCACTTGTGCCTTGCTCTAATCACAGGTGCTTAACCAGCTGCAAACCATTGCTGGCCCACTCTCCATGTGGCTCCAACTTTCCCCAAAGCTTTCTCTCAAAGAAACTTTTCTGGGAAGCTAAAAATCAGTACAGTTTATTTATTTATTTTATTTTTTATTTATTTAACAGCTTTTATATACCGCGCTATTTGTTATCAGTGCGGTTTACATACAACAAGGGTGCACAGTCAGAAAACTGTTCTGTGCTTACATTGTAACAGGAGTTTAAACTTGGACAGTACATTGTAACAGGAGCATAAACTTGGAGTAACAGAGAGACTATAAACATATGTACAAAATATAATTAGATTTGGTTTGTATATACAGTAGGTCTAAAGCGGGCTCAAGATACTTGTGACAGGATGCAGTTTGTAGACATTGGTGGGTGGGTGGGTAGAGGTGGGGCAGATGCTTGAGCAAAGTGAAGTAGGAAAATGTAGTGTTTGATTGCCTTACGGAACTGCATAAGGCCTTTGATGGATCTAATTTCAGGTGGAAGTTCGTTCCAACATTTTGGGGCATAGAAGGCGAATGTTCTTTTCTTGGTCGTCTGTGTGCACTTGATGGATTCTTTGGGGATGATCAAGGTATTGTCGGTTACTGATCTTCTGAGTCTGTTTTTCGGGGTGAGGGTGATAAGGTCACTGAGTGTTGTGGGGGCTAGGTTGTTAATGATCTTGAAGGAGATGAGAAGGATTTTGTATGTTAACCTGCAGTGAATTGGAAGCCAGTGGAGTTCCTTGAGTATCGGGGTAATATGGTCTGATCTTGTTAAACCACATAGAACACGCGCAGCCGCATTCATGGCGAGTTGCAGCGGATTAAGGGTGTTCTTGGGGAGTCCATAAAGGGCCACATTTGCGTAATCAAAATGTGGAATGAGGGGCCAGGAAGATGGTCCTGAAGTCATTGTGAGGTAACATGGGCCTGAGGTGCCTTAGTGTTCTAATTTTGTTGTAAACAGCTCTGGTGGTGTTTCGTATGTGCTCCTTAAAGTCGAAATGCTGGTCAAGAGTAATCCCTAAGTAGCGAATGGAAGGTTTACTAGGGAGTTCAGCATCTCTTACTTTTAAGGAGGATGGAGGTGAGAAATCTTTGTTCCTTGAAATGAAGAGAACTTCCGTCTTCTTGAAATTTATGCGGAGATTTTGGGATAGTAACCAGTCAGTAATGGCGTTGAAACAATTGATAAGGATGGAGAAGTCTGGTTGTTTGATTTTGAATGGTGTAAATAGCAGGATGTCGTCTGCATAGATTAGAGTGGAGATATTGAAGGAGCGAATGATGTCACATATCGGCTGCATGTAGACATTGAACAGCAGTGCGGACAGGGAGGAGCCCTGCGGAACACCTTGGAGTTGGCGAAAAGGCGTGGAAGTGGTGGAACCAACCTTGACATGCTGCCAGCGATCTGATAGATAAGACCTACACCATTCCCAGGCGAGGCCACGGATGCCCTTCTCCTGGAGACGAGTGAGAAGTTGAATGTGGTTAACGGAGTCAAAGGCAGCGGAGATATCTAGGAAAATGAGAGCGAATCCATTTTCAACCTTGTCTAGTCCTCTGTTCAAAGTGTTGGTTAGGGTGGTGAGGAGAGTTTCTACACCGTGAGACTCCCTGAATCCGTGTTGAGAGGAGTCGAGAGGTGCCATCTCATCGATGTGGTGTTGAATCTGCTGCTGAACAACCTTCTCTATTATCTTGGACAGTATAGGTATACTGGAGATTGGTCGGTAGGAGTCAGTTTTTAGTGGGTCAAGTCTGTTATTCTTCAGAAGTGGTCTTATTGATGTTGTTAGAGAGAAGTGGGGAAACAGCCTGTTTTAAATGAGAGTTTAATGATGTTGATTAGAATTGAGCTAAGTTCAACTCGCAGAGTTCTGATCCAGTATGCTGGGCAGGGATCACTTGGAGCTGTAGAAGTGTTGATGATGGCGATGAGGTCTTGGATGTTTTTCTCTGTTGGAGTTGTGAACATTGTGATAGGTGGAATTGAGGAGAGTGTATAGCTGGGAGTGGTTGCTGAGACTGTGTCTGTTATGGAAGTTTTAGATTGGAGGTAGTCAGCATATGCTTGGGGGGAGATAGATTCAAGTTGGGAAGGTGACGGTTCTTTGGTTAGGGATTTTACTAAGCTGAAGAGGTCTCTAGGTTTGTTTAGAGAGCGGAGAAGGAGTTTGGCATGGTATTCGCTCATCCTTAGGTATATGGTTTCACGGTGGAGTTTAAGGCTGGATAAGTATGTTTCTTTGTCGATTTCGGATCGGGATCTTCTCCATTTTCTTTCAAGTTTCCTAAGGGAGAGGAGGGATGACCGCAGATCTGATGTAAACCAAGGGGCTTGATGTCTTCTTCCTTTAGGTCTCTTGGGAGCTAATGATTTGTCTATAGCTGGTAGTTGAGCAAACGTTTTCAGCGTGATGTTCCAATTGGTGATTGCTTCTTCAAGGTTCAGAGGCATTGGATTGAGCTTAGGTAAGGCAAGTTTAACGAACTCTTCTTTATCAAGTGTTCTAAAGTGAGAAGTAGTTCTGGATTCTGTACTGGAGTCATTGGAGGAGAAATGTGTAAGATGGGTGGGTATCTGGAACGTGATTAGCTTGTGATCTGACCAAGGAATGGGGGTGATATCCATGTTTAGGTTGGCCTTCTGGTTGATAGCGGATTGAGGAGCAAAAATTAGGTCAAGTGGATTTCCTTTAAGATGAGTGGAGGTGTTCACTATTTGCTCAAACCCAAGTGTTTGCATAGCTTCTAGGAAGGCATCCGCTTGGATGGACTGTAGGGAGGGCAAGTTAAAGTCTCCAAGTAGCCAGTTGGGGTTGCGAGGGTTAGTTGGGTTGCAGGCTAGGTCAATAAAGGTAGAGATGATCTCAGGTGGAGAGGAGGGGGATCTGTAAACAAGGTTTATGGTAATTTCCTTGTTGGCAATGGTGATTATGTCCGTGTGTATGGTGCTCATGGCTGTGAGTAGTTGAAATCCGAGTTCAGTTTTTGCAAGTATAAAGACTCCGCCACCCTTCCGATTGACCCTGTGGCAGGTATGAATGGAGAAGTTTGGGGGATTAGTTGGTTTATGAGGGCTGTATCGGTGTCTTTGAGCCACGATTCTGTCACCATGAGGAGATCCAAGTCATGGACAGCTATTAGGTCAGGGATGACTGGCCATTTTTTGCGTACTGATCGTGAGTTTACAAGGGCACATTTCAGAAAGCGTTGTGGATCTGGTTTCTGTTTGGGATTGTTAGGATGATTAAGGGCTACGTAGAGAAGATGGGAGTGTCTGGAGTGGTGTGGGGGGCTGGTATCAGGGTAGAAGGGGTTAGAATGATTCCTCTTGCCCAGGTAGGGTAGGGTAGAGATGTGATATTGCCCAGCTGAGAGGGCTATTGAGTGTTGAAAGGTGTTTGCTAGGAGGAATATGGTAGAGAGGGTAAGTAGTGGGATGGCCATGGTGGCTGTTGCGTGGCCTTGAAGTGTGAAGGTGGAGGTGCAGCTTATTTGTGTTGATGCCAGACAGTGTGTAAGAGGGTGAGTCGTTTTTTGGGACAATTACAGTTATCACTACCTTTTTGGAGTGGTATAGGAATGTAGTCAGCTGGTAAGTAAGTGTAAATACTGTTACAACTTTCAACTTGAAGCAATGGACATGTAGTAGAAACAATGTAATAAATATAGGTGTGAGCAATGGAAAACTATGTAACAAATGCAACGTAACAAATGCTGTTAGACTTCCCTATCCACAAGCACTCATTAGTTAGCTAGAGCAGTAAGCAAATAATACATATATGTGACAATATTGCTCAGGTAATTGGTGTTAGGTGGATTGAGATGGTCATATCTATATGTGTGACTAGCTCCGAGATATTCTTAGATTTATATTTGCACAGTAAGGTTAAAATGCATATGACCTCTGGTTTCCACCGGGGGTTGCCTGATGTTGCAAAATGGAGCAGTCTTGTAGTAAAGGCGGGCTAATTTTGCTGCCTTGTGGTATTCCGTAGAGGTGTACAAATCGAAGATGAACAGCTCAGAGTCAGGGGAGTTCAATTTATATGAGTGTCATTGAGGTTACCTTCTGTCGGTGCACTGCAGATCGGTGTTGTTGCCTTGATCTCTTGTCGTGCCACTCCTAAGGGCCACGCCAAAGGGCCCTCTGGCGAGGCCCTCAGGCGCGGGCCCGCCTGGCGGCGGTTCTCTTTTGAAGCTGCCTACAGCTCCTCCCCCTCCCACAGCCCCGACTGGGCCGGAGGTGTTCCACGGGAGGGCTGGCTGGCAGAGTCGGCGTCCCCGATCAGAGGGGAAGAAGGGAAGATGGAGCCCTTCCCGCCGGCGGCGGTTCTCTTTTGAAGCTGCCTACAGCTCCTCCCCCTCCCACAGCCCCGACTGGGCCGGAGGTGTTCCACGGGAGGGCTGGCTGGCAGAGTCGGCGTCCCCGATCAGAGGGGAAGAAGGGAAGATGGAGCCCTTCCCGCCGGCGGCGGTTCTCTTTTGAAGCTGCCTACAGCTCCTCCCCCTCCCACAGCCCCGACTGGGCCGGAGGTGTTCCACGGGAGGGCTGGCTGGCAGAGTCGGCGTCCCGATCAGAGGGGAAGAAGGGAAGATGGAGCCCTTCCCGCCGGCGGCGGTTCTCTTTTGAAGCTGCCTACAGCTCCTCCCCCTCCCACAGCCCCGACTGGGCCGGAGGTGTTCCACGGGAGGGCTGGCTGGCAGAGTCGGCGTCCCCGATCAGAGGGGAAGAAGGGAAGATGGAGCCCTTCCCGCCGGCGGCGGTTCTCTTTTGAAGCTGCCTACAGCTCCTCCCCCTCCCACAGCCCCGACTGGGCCGGAGGTGTTCCACGGGAGGGCTGGCTGGCAGAGTCGGCGTCCCCTTTTGGTGTTTGATCCTTAACTGAGGATTACTTTAGAACAGCAGCTTAGACAGAGAACAATCCATACATTCGACTTCCTCATCTGATATTTCCCCTTGCTCTTGAAACATCATAGGATTACTTTCATACACTGGCTCAGAGGATTTCTCTAACTGATCTCTACCAGGATAGAGACTGTTTCCCTGCTGTCTTCCTTGTGCAAAGCTAGGGAACAGATCAGAGTTCATACCCAAGATCACGTTGTCATTAGGTTTCCTCTCTGGGTATTTTGGCCAGTAGGTAGCAAAGCTTCTGTGCCCAGCTCTTCAGTCAGAATCTCTGGACTTCAGGTCTCTTTTCCCATACCTCCTTAAATAGGTATTAGAGCTCCTTCTTTCTGTAGATGCAGCCGTCTCCTTTACAGGTGCTGTCCGAGGGTTCCTGGCTGTATATCTCCAAGCCTCTGGCTTCTTCCAGTCCAATGAAGAATGCTTGCCCCAGAAATCTCTCCCAGTATACGTACTGCCTTGGGCTCCCTTCTTAGACCTTCTGGACGTCTTGCTGTTCTTCCTTCTGTTTACGATCAGTCTCTCCTTCTCCTCCCATTGCTGTCCTTGCTGTCTTTGCCACCATCACTCTCCTTGCTCTCTTTGCTGTCCTTGCTGTCTGTATGTTGAATTTCTTCTAGCTTTAAAGTGCCTAGATGGCCGCTCTACCCTAGCACACTGCAGGTGTTCTGAATTAAGCCCTGCCCTAGGAGATGTGTGATTAGGGATTACATCATTGCTTCTCTGATTAGGCACACGTTTCCCTACTTCAGCTCTCCTAGTGGCTTTCTGTAAACCAGTGCATTCTGGGTCTGGTAGTCTTTTAGGTAAACACTCTGTTTTATTTATTTATTTAACAAGTCTTCTATACCGCCTTTTCCTTCAATCAAAGCGGTCACAAGAAATACAAAGGTTATAGGCAAGGGAAACAAACACAGTATAAACATAACAGTACAATGGTAATATAGGAAAAATAACAAGGGTTAACAATAAGGCAAATTAGTTAAAATAATTAAAATAAATATAATATATTTAGTCAATTGTTGATCCATATTGTTCAATGAAAAGTGTAGTTTTTAATTGTTTACGAAAGTCTTTTAAATCATCCAGTGAGCGTAAATCAGGAGGGAGAGAGTTCCAAATTAAAGGGGCGGCCAAAGAAATTGCTCTTTGTGAGGTACATTTGCATGATTTAGAGTAGTTTTTTGGGGTGCTGAGGGTGTTAGAAGTGGATAACCTTCTTGGTCTTTTGTTGATATCATGGAGTAAGAGGGCATGAAGGCTGATTGCAGAACTGTTGTGTTTCATTTTGAATATATTTATGATTAATTTATACTTTATGCGAAGGATTATTGGGAGCCAGTGGAGTTCTTTAAGGATGGGGGTAATGTGTTCATAATTTGAGGATCCATTGATGATTCTAGCTGCTGTATTTTGTGCCATTTGAAGTGGCTTGAGAGCATGCTTAGGCAGTCCATTGTAAATAGGGTTGCAGAAATCCAGAATGGGAGTAATGAGTGCCTGACAGACTGTTCGAAAGTGATCATAAGAGATAAGAGGCTTAAGTCGTCTAATTATCTTCATTTTGTAATACGCGTTTTTAACAGTTTTTCTTATATGAGAACGCAGGTTTAGCTTCTTATCGAGGGTTATTCCGAGGTATCTTACTTCGTCCTTAACTGGAATCTTTGTGTTGTTGCAAGTAATGTAAGGTGGAGGGATAAAGCTGGTGTTTCTAGTTACAATAAGTGCTTCCGTTTTGTTCAGGTTTATTGCAAGGTTATTATTTGTTAGCCAATTTGAAATGCTGGTAATACAGTTTGAAATTTTGCTGTAATCTGGGCAGTTGATATCAATTGGAGTGTAAATCATGATATCATCCGCATAAATCGTGTAATCTATTTGATGATCTGCTATTATGTGACAGATTGGTTGGATAAACAAATTAAAAAGAAGTGAAGAGAGTGCAGATCCTTGCGGCACGCCTTGTTTGATTACTATGTGACGTGAAGTGTTTAGGCCAATTTTAACTTGGAACTGTCTATCAACTAGGTAGGATTCAAACCATTTTAGGACGGTGCCAGTTAATCCGATGCTCTTTAGTCTCGTTTTAGTGCTTTTACCAGCCAGCACAGGTTGCTTATTCAGAGCCAATTCACCTCTTGTATTATTTCTTCCTGAACTATGATAAGCTTCCTTATCACAGACTACACAACAGCTGAGGACAAAGACACATCTAGGAGGATGCCAAGGAAACAGAGGAGACCAAATGGATCCGGATCCAAAAGCAGACTCAAAGAGGTGGATTTTCAGCCTGGATTTGAAAAGGTCCAGAGATGGAACCTGACACACAGTCTCGGGTAGTTTGTTCCAGGCGTAAGGAGCAGTAAGGTGGAAGGATCGAAATCTGGAGTTGGCAGTAGAAGAGAAGGGCACAGATAGAAGAAGGGATCTGCCAGAAGAGTGGAGCATCCAAGGAGGGGTGTAGGGAGAGATAATACCGGTAGGAAAGGTAGTGAGGAGCGGCAGAATGAGTGCAGTAGGTCAGTAGGAGAAATTTGAACTGGATACGGAAATGGATAGGGAGCCAGTGAAGCGACTTGAGAAAGGGGGGTTATATGAGCATGTAGAGATTGGTGGAAGAGCCATGCAGCTGAGTTTTGAACTGATTGAAGGGGAAAGAGATGATTCAGAGAGAGGCCAGCAAGGAGGAGGTTGCAATAGTCTAGACGGAAAGTGACTAAAGTGTGGATAAGTGTCTTAGTGTGTGTAGGAAGGAAGGGATGAATTTTGTCAATGATATAGTGAAAGAAGCAATATGTTTTAGCTATCTGTTGGATGTGTGCAGAGAAAGATGATCCCCAAGGTTGCGAGCTGAGGAAACAGAGGAGTGTGTAGTAGTATCCACAGAAATAGAGAAGAGAGGAAGGAGGGTGGGTGGGTTTAGGGGGAAAGATAAAGAGCTCAGTTTTGGCCATGTCCGGTTTCAGATGGCGTTGAGACATCCAGGCAGCAATGTTGGATAAGCAGGCAGAGATCTAGGCCTGGATTCCTATAGAGATTTCAAGCACAGAAAGGTAGATCTGAGAGTCATCAGAATAAAGATGGTACCGAAAACCATGAGAGGAAATAAGTGCACCAAGAGATAGTGTAGAAAGAGAGAAAGTGAGTGGTCTTAAGACAGAGCCCTGAGGTGCACCAACTGAAAGCGGGATGGCAGAGGAGGAACCACCAGAACATACATTAAAATTGTGATGGGAATGATAAGAAAATCAGGACAGAATGGAACCCCTAAATCCAAGCAAGGACAGGGTATTGAGGAGAAGGTGGTGATCAACAGTGTCAAAAGCAGCAGAAAGATCAAGAAGGACGAGAATCCAGTAGTGGCCTTTGGATTTGGCAAGCAACAAATCGCTGGAGACTTTGGCAAGACCCGTTTCTGTGGAATGCAGAGAACGAAAGCCAGATTGTAGTGGGTCCAGAAGGTCTTGAGAGGAAAGAAAGTCAAGACAGCAGCGGTGAACCACTCATTCAAGTAGTTTTGAAGCAAAGGGGAAAGAGAGAAAGAGGTTAATAACTGGAAGGACAGGTAGGATCTAGTGAAGGCTTTTTGAGGTGAGGGTGTAACCTCAGCATGTTTGAAGGTTACAGGAACAGTTGCAGTGGAAAGCACAAGGTTAAGGATATGACAGATGGAAGGGATGATGGCAGAAGAGAGAGAGAGCTTAGTAGACGGGAGGGGATGGGATCAGATGAGCAGGTAGTCAGTTTGGAGGAGGAGAGAAGATTTGCTGTTTCCTTCTTAGTGATTTCAGAAAAAGAAGTAAGGGTGCCCGAAGGTGAGGGAAGGATTTGAGATTGAAGAGGGGGAAAATGAGGTGGAGGTGACACTGCAGAGAATTTAAGCTAACCTTCTGGACTTTTGTCATGGAAGTAGTCAGCAAAGGTCTAGGCAGACAGTGAAGGAGGGATTGGGGGAGGAGGGACCTTGAGAGAGTTGAGCATAGCAAATAGACGGCGATGGTCGGAGGCAAGAGAGTTGGTCAGATGGATATAGTACTGTTGCTTGGCAAGTGCTATGGCTGACTGGAGGGAGGTTAGCATGAATTTGAAATGTAGGTAGTCAGCAAGGGTATGTAAAAGAAAGGGTATGTAAAGAAAAAGGTGCTCAGCTGAGTGGGCGCAGGAACGTAGGTAGTGGGTTGTCTAGGACAGCTAGGGTTGAGGTACTGTATGCCTCACAATGTGGAATGGGAGGAGCAAGTGCATCCAGAGCAAAGGAGAGTATAGTGTTATAGGAGGATACTGCCCCATCAACATACTGAGATGACATAATAGAGGAAAGAGGTGATAAGACAGCAGTGGAAAGAGCTGAAGGGCTGACAGTGTGGGAGATTCCTAAACATTTTGGTGGAGATTAGGCGAGACTGGGGAGGTGAACTGCAAGGGATGGTACCAGAGTTGTGAGTTGTCAGGTAGCTCTGAGTGCAGCTGTTGCTGGTGGTTAGTGGTGCACAGTGAGGTGGGCAGGCAGGCGTTAGCTTGGCCATGCCTGACTTTCGATGGAGAGATGGGCCTTGTGGAGGAGGTGTAGTGTTTTGTGGTGTTTTGTTCTGTTTTTCTTTGGCCTTTGGTTCTCCTGCACATGGGAAAATTTTAGAAGAGGGAGAGGTGGCCCCCCTCTCCCCCCCCCCCCCATGAAGAGAAGCACTTATTGTGGAAAATGCTGCAATGTTGGAAATCCCTTGTGGCATTCCGACCCTATAAGCTTCAGGGTCCCTTGGACCTCCAGCCTTATCTGCTGAAATTGTGGGCAGGAGATGCTAGGCTTGATGGACTCTGTTTTGGAGGGAGTCCCCAGATTTTGCTTATTATCAGTTGTACAGACCTGGGATCAAACACTGTGGTCAGTTACTATTGGCCTCAGATCAGCCGTGAGATGGGGATCCAGCACTTAAGTATTCCAGGGCTGGCAAAATAGTTTTGGACTGGGATTCAGATCCTCCATTTCTGGTCTTGATGGGCAGCTCCTCACAGGATGAAACAGGCCTAGAGGACACCCAGGCCAAAGAGGAGCCTTATCCCACTTATTTTATTGCCATGTGCAGGGCCGATCTGTCTACTAGGTGAACCTAGGCGGTCGCCTAGGGTAGCAGACCCTCGTGGGTGGCATCACTAATCCAGCCCCCCCCCCCCCCGAAGTGGCAGCTGAACTGGTACTTCAGCGCTGTGACGGGCTTTAAAACGCCTCCACACATGCATGCAGCTCCTGCTGCTCCTGCCATCCTTCAAGAAAGTTGCTTCGGAGGGGGGAGGGCAGGAATGGCAGGCTGTGAGCATGCATGCACGCGAGCACTTTAAGGCCTGATGCAGCGCTGCAGCAGCAGTTCAGCCACCACCACTACTTCAGTGCAAGTGGGGGCGGTAGCATGGCAGGCTGGACAGAGGGGAGTGGCGACACGGAGGGTCTGCCTAGGGCAGCAGAGACCTTCGTGCCGCCACTGGTCATGTGTTGCTTCAAAGTGAACCACTGTCGGCACTGTTACCTACTTTTTTGCTCTTTTTCTGGCTCTCCTGTCTTTGTGATCTCTGATACCTCCTCCGCTCTCTGCAGTCTGTTATCTGGTCTTACCTATAGGTGCCAACATTTTAAAACCAGCCCAGGGATGAAGGGGAGGTTCCTCCTCCTCCTCTGTTGGAAGATCTGGAGGAGGGCTTGCTCTTCTTGAATAAATAAGGCCTCTCAGGTCTCTGTTTTGTTTCAGAAGGAAGAACCTCCATCCTTCATAACTCGGGTGTTAGAAGCCCTTAAAATTTCAAAGATGGTGAGCATGGAGTCTATGGAAGGGGATATCATAGAGGTGTATAAATTAATGAATGGAATGGGTAAATGTCGATCGGTTGTTTATGCCATCAAAAAGTAGAAAGATTAGAGGACATGCAATGAAGCTACAATGTAACCCATTTAAGCGTAATAAAAGAAAATATTTTTTTACTCAACACGTAATCAAACTCTGGAATTCATTACCGGAGGATGTAGTAAAAACTATTAGTGTAGCTGGGTTTATAAATGGTTTGGACAAGTTCCTGGAGGACAGATCTATAAACCATTATTAAAGTGGACCGGGGAACTCCACTGTTTGCCCCGGGACAAGTATTGTGGAACTTGTGTGCCTTTTCTGGAAGCTGCCAGTGGATTGGCCACTGTTGGAAACAGGATGCTGGGCTTGATGGACCTTGGTCTGACCCAGTATGACATTTCTTATGTTCATATGATCCTAATCTGGAGGGCGTAAGGAGGCTGGCTAAGCCTTGCCGCTGTATAAGGTTCTTCACTATATGATTCTGGGGGTGGGAGAAATTGAAATGGGTCTCAGGTGAATTAACACTCTCGACATGTTAATATCCGCTTCCTCCAACAGATAGAGATTCCCTCTTTAAGACTCCAAATGTTGCTCTGGTTGCTATTACCTGTCGGACTAACATCCCTTTGAAAAGGGGGCATGGCCTGAAGGACTTCCAGAATAGATGCATCAAGGTCCTCCGGAAACAAACCTTTAATTCTTCCACATGGGCATTTCAGGCAGTGATCTGGGGGTTACATTGTCCGGGCGTTGTGCTGGATCCAGCAGCTACCGGAGTGTGTGGAAACTGCACTTAGTCAGGGCAGCATTTTGGCAGATGTCTGTTATTATCTGGTGCATCTCTCTGCACGGTTGGTGTCATCAGTGGTTACAGTGTACTGTCTGCTGTGGCTTTACTGGGTTGTGGATGTGGCCTCTGAAAGCATGACTCAGCAAGCTGACTTTTAAGGGGCGCCTCCTTTTTGGAGAAGCTAGTCGAGGATCTGGGAGAGTCCATGCTCCAGAAATTGCCAAAACATTGGCCTTTCACGTCTGTGTGGACTTCGAAGATCAGGACCAATTTCGAGACTCTAAGCAGTCTTCTAGCGAGTGGCCGGTTATCAAGCCAGAGCATCCATTTCATGAAACACGGAAGCTCAGGAGCAGTACTTCCAGGACTTCTGTGACAACAAGAGCTGCCCAATAATTATTCGCAGCTCCTGGTAGGTGTTGCCTTCAGCGGTATTATCAAGGGTGGACCCGCATCACTTTGTGTCTTTTGGGTCCTGGACATCATTTGCAAGGGGTATGCTCTGGAACTGGTTTTCCCTATCCCCAATACCTTTTTTTAGTTTCCCCTTGTATGGCAGGAGTGAAAGGATTAGCAGTGGAGGCTACCCTGGCCAAGACTGTAGGCCATAGTCCCGGTTTCAAGGGATGAATTAGGGGCTAGATCAGGGATGGGCAAACTACGGCCCGCGGGCCGTATACGGCCCGGCAGACCTTTTAATCCGGCCCCTCCTGTATGGACGGCATGGTAGTGGCTGGTTCTGAGTCCAGGGCCCCGCGCTTCGGGGGGCCCCGCGCTAAAGACACTCTTGCTGCTGCCCTTGCCTGTCTGAACGCCGAGAAAAAGTGTTCCGTTCTGCTGCCGCTATGGCGCCGCTGCATTCTGCTTTAATCTGCCATTCTACCAGCCCGGGCGGCAGCCCCGCTCTTGCGATCCAATTCCCTTTTGTTTTGTATTTTTTCTATCATGCTGGTTTGCTTTGCTGCCCGACGTCGACGTGCCGCCGCCATTCCTACAGGCAGGCATGATGCATGACGTAGATCCAAAACTCCTCCCACTTACTTAGCACACCTGCTGCACGTGGAAGCGGACTTTGCTGCTTGCTGCAACGACGTGAGTGCGACGACTCTCTGACGGCAAAGATATTTAAACTTTAAGAATCTTCTTTTAAAAAAGCCAGCCAGCAACGCACAGTAAGTAAAATTTTTGTGATTGCGTGTTCATTGTCTGGCCCATGTTCTCCTGGTCCCCTATCCGGCCGCCGGCACTGCAGCGTGAGGGAGGGCCTCGGTCTCGAAGGTCTGTGGAGAGCTGTTTTGGCTGGCTCATGAAGGTATCTGGTTTCTAAATGTAACACCGAGTCAATGTATAATACAGGATATTTAGCGAAAGGTGCTCGGTGTGAACTCGCCGTTATGAAAAGGTTGGCATGGTCTGAGCCGGGAGAAAGAACCCTACAGTTTCTAACTGGCAACTTTCTCCCGCCAGGCTGCTCCCTCCTCGTGGGACTGAGACCAGCTAGGCAGGGAGAGGGAATGCCTGTCTCTGGTGCTTTCTCTGCTTTTCGTGGTGCTCAACCGGCTTTATGGTGGGGGTGGTTTTGACTTGGCTGAGATAGATGGGAGAGAAGTAGTACCAGCTGATCTTCTTTTTGGGGGGATCTTGGCTTCTAAAAATACAAGGGTATGGCAGCAGACCATCAGCTATTTGAGTGCTATCTCTGAGCACAAGATCCCATTATCAGTACGGTTACTATTATTTAATAATTTTGCATCTGTGACAGCTATAAGGAAGGGTGAACAAGTGTTTTTACATAAAGTGTGTCTGTTGGGTCATAAATCTATAGTGCATGAAAGGTTGAGTGAGGCTCCACCCTTGCTTTTGCAATTGTGGATAGTGATTTATGATCTAGTGCTGATGGAGCAAATTAAAGTCAAGCGACAGGGTGAGATTGCATGGCTCCATTTCCAGAAGGTCTGGGAGCCCTATTGGCAGGCCCTGCCCCTGAAGGCACGTAGTTATCTACTACATTTCTGGTGAGAGTTAAAAAGGAGCAGTGTGAATGGATTGAGGTGGACCTGGCTTTGCTCCTGGGGGGAGGGGGAAATGGGTGGGTTTGCTACTTCTGTTATGGCAGGAGGACTTATGACAGCTGGGGCATAAAAAGCCCACATGATCCCGTCTTGTGTTATTTTCTAATCTTGGTGGAACTGGAATTCTTTAGCCAATAAATTAATTGTGATACTGTACTGATATACAGTTAATAAATTCCGTAACAGCTGAAAAGTATCAGTATATGTGCTTGAGAAACCTTTATTTCATAGCTGTCAAAGCAAGACTGCTTATCTATAATGAGGGGTCTCTAGCGGAGTAGAGCCACAACGCTTGGGTGACATTATCCCATGTCAAGGCATACCAAATTGTGCTGCTTTCCTAAAAAAAAAAGAAAAAAACCTCAGGAAAAGCCCACATGAGCTTCTTGAACATGTGTACTGTAGGGGTTCCAGAGCTGCCAGAGATCCCACCTCAGCCCAATCACATAGCCATGATAGAGTTGTTGAGATAGAGGGTGGGATTGCGTAGCGCCATCCCCCTGCTGTCCAGGGAGAACCTGTATTCTCCTAAGACAAGCAGGATGAGTCAGCCACACCTGGTGACATCATCCGACGGCGCCATGGATATGGAAGTGCCCTCCAGAGCTCGGAGTACGGATTGAGCCGTACGTGCAGGCGCAGGCAGGGAGTTGACGTCACGTCAGATGACGTCAACTGCCTTTCCGCGTGCCTGCTAGTGAGGAGCGATCCATGCGGCGCCCAGCAGTCATTTTGTGATGCAGCTAGAAGAGAAGAAAGCGCTAGCCAACATAACAAGCAGCCTATGGGCAGATGCGTCTTATAGGGTGAAAAATATGGTAATCTCCTGAGGCCTTCTGACTAGTGTCCGTGATGGTATCTGCTTCTTCAATTGCACGCTATTATTTGCACTTGCTTATTTTAATTTTTATTATTCTTCTGTTGTGTTTAGTAATTTCTGTTTTTAACTCCTATTTTTATTTATAGATCTTTATTGCAGAATCCCAAAATGAGTGGGGCAAAGAAAAGAAAAGTGGACAGTGAATGCAGAGTGTTTAATAAGGAATGGATAGCAAAATATTTTTTTACGGAAGTCCGATCAATGGCTGTATGTCTCATATGCCAGGAAACTGTTGCGGTTTTCAAAGAATATAATATCAGCCGTCATTTTGCCACGAAGCATGCTAACTATGCTAGCAAGCAGTCGCCCCAAGAACGGGGGTCTACAGTTCAGAGGTTGATGGCTAAATTACAGGCTCAGCAAAATTTATTTCACAGACAAACTGCGATTCAAGTACCAAAGCAAGTTTTATGCTCTCATTCAAATTAGCAAAAGCTAGTAAACCCCTCTCTGAAGGAGAGTTTTTGAAAGAATGCATGATAGAGACCGCAGGTCTTTTGTGTCCAGAGAGCAAAGACAAGTTTGAAAAACTCAGTTTATCACGCAGGACAGTGACTCGTCGTGTGGAACTGATTGATGAAGACATAACAAACAAGTTAAATAATATTGCAGAGTCCTTTAAATTATATTCGCTAGCACTGGACGAAAGTACAGACATAAAAGACACAGCTCAGCTCTTAATTTTTATCCGAGGGATTAGCGACAGTTTTGAAATAACAGAGGAGTTTTTGGCCATGGAGCCACTTAAAGGAAAAACACGGGGAGAAGATTTGTATGACCGGGTGTCTGCTGTCATCGAGAGTATGAAGCTACCTTGGAGTAAACTTGCTAATGTCACTACGGATGGATCTCCAAATTTAACTGGAAAAAATGTGGGATTGCTGAAAAGAATTCAGGATAAAGTGAAAGAGGAAAACCCTGAGCAAGAAGTTATTTTTCTCCACTGCATCATACACCAAGAATCTTTGTGTAAATCTGTATTACAGCTTAGTCATGTTGTGAATCCAGTTATAAAGCTTGTTAACTGCATACGAGCAAAGGGACTTCAGCACCGTCAGTTCATTGCATTTCTGGAGGAAACCGACGCAGACCACCAAGACTTGCTTTACCACTCTCGTGTCCGCTGGTTGAGTTTAGGCAAAGTGCTTAAACGAGTGTGGGATCTTAAAGAAGCGATTGATACATTTTTGGAGTTAAAGGGGAAGTCTGATGATTTTCCAGAGCTGAGCGACAAGAATTGGCTGTGTGACTTTGCGTTTGCTGTTGACATTTTTTCTCACATGAATGAGCTTAACGTCAAGCTACAGGGAAAAGACCTGTATATTCATGACATGTATAGTAATGTAAATGCCTTCAAAGCCAAGTTGACTTTTTTTTCTAGGCAAATTTCAAAGAAAAACTTCTCTCATTTTCCCACACTAGCCACACAGGAAAAGGACATCCAAGATGTGAATAAATATAGCAAATCACTGAATGACCTGCATGAAGAATTCTGCCGTCGGTTTTCAGATTTTGAAAAAATTGAAAAGTCACTTCAGCTGGTGGCCTGTCCCTTGTCACAAGACCCAGAAACAGCACCACAAGAAGTGCAATTGGAACTAATCGATCTTCAATCTGATGCAATCTTAAAGGAGAACTTCCACTCTCTTCCACTAAAAGAGTTCTATGCCTCACTTAAAGATGACTGTTTTCCAAACCTCCGGGGGATGGCACAGAAGATTCTGGCCTTGTTTGGCTCGACCTATGTGTGTGAGCAGACGTTCAGCGTCATGAACATCAATAAATCCCGTCACAGATCCCAGTTAACTGACCAACACCTCAGATCTATTCTGCGAATTGCAACAACAAAGCTTTCTCCTGACTTTGATGCCTTAACAAAAAAGGGAGACCAACAACACTGTTCCCACTAAAATTGAAGGTACTATTTTATGAAAGTTGCATGAAAGTTGCATAAAGGTTTTGTAAATTAATCTAAACATTTAATGTTACAAATTTAAATTTAATTTATATTAATTCACACATACACACCGTCCATCTACTCTTGGTCCGGCCCCCGGGTCCAATATATGAACCCATTGCGGCCCTCGAGTCAAAAAGTTTGCCCACCCCTGGGCTAGATGGTATTCCATCTTTTTTATGATCCCCAAGGAGGATGGTTCCTTTAGGCCCATTCTCAACCTCAAAGGGGTCTTTCGTTGCCTGCGGATCCTGTGTTTTTCACATGGAAATGCTTAAGTTAGTGGTCATAGCAGCCTTTCTTCAGTGAGAAGAGATCTTTGTTCACCCATACCTGATCAGTTGGCTGGTTTGAATCAAGCCAGAGTAAGAGGCTTGTGAGGCTTCTGGGGAGATTAGGTTTGGAGGTGCATTATAAGAAAACAGCTAGTTCTGACCAGTCTTTGGAGTATCTGGCAGCTCTCTTTTGATACCAGCCAGGACTACTTCATAATCTGAGGGTGGATAGAAAAGCGGATGGGCAAGATACAGACCCAGGCCAGGAGACTCCTTTTCTTAGATATCACCGATAGCATAGGACTATTTACATTTGTTGGTTTCCATGGTGGCCATGCTGGAGCTGGTCCCATGAGCCAGGACACATATACACTCCAGAGCATATGCCCTCCATTAATATTTATTAATGAACAAACAAACCTCTTCCAAAGACAGGGAAGCTGTAAAACTAGAGGGCATAACATGAAGCTGCAAGGGGGCAAACTGAAAGGCAATGTCAGGAAATACTTTCACTGAAAGGGTGGTGGATGCTTGGAATGCCCTCCCGATGGAATTGGTGGGGGCAAATACAGTGACAGAATTCAAAATGGCATGGGACAGACACATTGGATCCCTTTATAGCAACAGGATAAAATAAAAATAAACATATCTATCTCTTATATCTGAACAAATAGGGTGGCCTACACGGAGCAGTGGGTACACCCCTAAACAAAGGCATGAGTGACCTGCACGGAGTGGCAGGTGCACCTACTCTTGCCACCTTGCTGGGCAGACTAGATGGACCATACTGGTTTTTATCTGCTGTCATATACTATGTTAGAACACTCTGCTGTTCTGGTGGTCTCTACAATCTCATAACTACTGTGTGTGTCTCCCTATGAAACCCAGGTTCTCTAGTGAGTGTTGGCTCAACAGGGTGGATTTGGATTTTCCAATAGTAATGATCACCATCACCATCGATGTGAGTCTGCAGGTCTGGCGTGCTCTTTCTTCTGTGACAAGTTGTCCAGGAACTTTGGTGTCCCAGGGAGGAGACTCCTTGGTCCATAAACAAGCTAAAGACAAAGGTGGTCTGGCTGGCCTTGCTTCTCTTCCTATGCCTGATCATGGAAAAGACTTTGTGGGTCCTGTGCCACAATGCTACTGTAGTGACTTACATCAACAAGTAAGGAAGAACACAGTGCTCTGCTGGCCCAGGAAGCTAGTCGTCTCCAACGGCAGAACAGAACCTCACTCAACTATTGGTGTCCCATATTATTGTGAATAGACAGCCTGCAGGCAGATTTCCTCAGCCAGAAGAGTTGTATCCTGGGGAATGGGAGCTGGGGCTGATGGCTCTTCAAAGGATAATCAAAGTGTGGGGAGTCCTGCTTATGGATCTTGTGATGACTTGTTACAATTCTAAGTGTGATTTTGTTTTTTGGTTGGCTCAGGGAGGCCAGATCTTAGGGTGTTGATGTGCTCATGCAGCATTTGTGCAGCTGTGGCAGAGACTCTATTTTCTGTATGCTTCCTCCCTGGCCACTGATCAGGAGGATTTCTTCAAAGGATTGAGGATCATCCTTCTGTGATAATCTTGGTGGCGCCTTATTTGACCATGGAGGCCCTGGTACACTGACCAGTGAGTCTGGCAGTAGCAGAACTTCTTGGACATCTAGAAACATGATGGCAAATAAAGACCATATGGTCTGTCTAGTCTTCCCTTCCATACTGACTACTACAGTCCCTTTTTATAGAAACATGATGGCAAATAAAGACCATACGACCTACTCAGTCGATCTCCTACATCAGGGCCAATCTTCATGGATGACCACTCTAGGTTCCTTCTTATGGATTGGTGCTACAAAGGGCGCGGTTAACTCAAAGTAGTCATTCCCCATCTGTGTTCTTCACTTTGCTGAAGTCTTGCAAGACCTTTACCTCATTGGCATACTTTCAGATCTGGCATATGTTCGAAGAGTCCTGTAGAGGTGAGGCAGTTTTGCCTTTCTCTGTGAGTATCCTCAGCCATATTAGCTTTTCCTCAGAAGGGCCTCGACAAAGCCTTAGCCCTTAACTTGCTGAAAGTGCAGGTAGTGGTGCTTTCATGTTTCTGGGCCGAATTTGAAGAGCCTCCTTAGCCACTGAACCAGATGTCCATTTTCAGAAGGGCATTGATAAAATAAGATCCCTCTTCAAAGCCCTAATTCCTTAGTGGGATTTGAACCTGATGTTGAATGAATACCTTGACAAGTCTCCTTTTCACACCTCAGTGGCATGCTGCTGTTACTTGAGATTGTTTTTGTTGGATATTTGGTCCATTCAGTGTATCTTGGAGCTGCAAGCCTTGTCTTGCAGCAATTCTTGTTTTTTTGCCAGAGGTGGTGTTGCTACACCTGGTGCAGTTCTTTCCTTTCAACTTAAATCAGGTGACTACTTTGCTGCTTTCTTGAAGTATGAAGGTGCCAAGGGCAGTGAGCTTCACAAGCTAGATGTCTGGTGGAATTTTGCTACAATATCTGAAGGCTATGAATTTGTTTCATAAGTTGGATCATCTGTTTGTCCTCTAGGGGACACAGCATCTGAATCTTCTGTGACCCATTGAATAGAGGAGGTCATTGCTTCAGCCTACTTACTCAGGTGCTGTGAGGTTTCCAAAGACCTACAGATAAGCTGGAAGAATGGTCTAGAATTTGGAAGCTGAGATTTAATGTTAAAAAATGCAAGGTCATGCATTTGGGCTACAGCAATCCAAGGGAGCGATATAATATAGGGGTTGAAGTACTTTTGTCCACAAAAGAAGTGCGGGATCTAGGTGTGATTGTGTCTGATGATCTTAAAGTAGCTAAACAGATAGAAAAGGCAGTGGCAAAAGCTAGAAGGATGCTTGAGTGCATAGAGAGAGGAATGGCCAGCAGAAGAAAGGAGGTGACAGTGCCTCTGTGTAAGTATTTGGTGCGACCTCGTTTGGAGTATTGTGTGCAGTTATGGAGACCGCACCTTCAAAAGGATATAAACAGATTGGAATCAGTATAGAGGGTGGCTACTAAAATGATTAATGGTCTTTGTTATAAAGCATATGAGGACAGACTTAAGGATCTTAATATTTGTACTTTAGAGGAAAGGCGCGATAGAGGTGATATGATTGAGACGTTTAAATACCTCTGTGGCATATCTTTCGATGGAAAGCAAGCTCTGCTACGAGGGGACATAAATGAGAGTGAAAGGGGATAGACTCAGGAGTAATATGCGGAAATATTTCTTTACGGACAGAATGGTAGATGTGTGGAATAGTCTCCCGGTGGAGGTGGCAGAGATGAGGACAGTATCTGAATTCAAAAAAGCATGGGACAAACACAGAGGATCTCTAAAGAAAAAAAGGGGACTGTTGTGGTTGATATTTATTTAACCAGTTTTGTATATCACCTTATCCTTCAATCAAAGTGGTTGACAAGACAACAAAGGGTTTACATGTTGTTTATTTATTATTCCTTATCCAGGCGGTTATCCAGGCGGTTTACATTGAACAAACTGAAATTACATTGAGTAGGGCATTATAACTTGGAGATAACTATTTTTTAAAGGGAACATGGGCAATGGAGGGTTTTGTGGCTTGCCCAAGACCACAAGGATCACCTGTGGGACTAGAAACCTCAGTCCTTCCGGCCCAAGGTTGCTGTCCTCTAGTGAGATTTGAACCCCCGATCTTCCAGCCTGAGGTACCTTGCCCCAACCACTAGGCCACTCCTCCTCCTCCTTAATGTTAAGTAAGGGAAGACAAATACAATACAATACAATACATTACAATACAATGCCATATAATAGAATTCAATAAGAGGAACAATTCATACTATATCAAGTAATGTTAATTAAAATCAAATTGATTGTCCATACGTTTCTATAAGACAACGTATCACCAATCGGGTTTTATGGGAGCAATTTAAAGACCAAATCCAAAATGAAAACGATTGCTCCACGTGCTAACTATTCTAAAAAAAATACTATTGTAATTGGGGAACAGGTCTCAGACAAGATCGGGGAAGGACTGTGTGAGGTAGCTTTCCTCTAATCACCTTACCCCTATATTGCATCAAGAACCTGAGCTTTCCCCTTATAAACTCAACGATAATTTGTAATCTGTATGTTATTCAATTATTCCAATGTTCATGGCTCTTTTTCCACTGCTTAAAGAAATAGCAAAATGCTTATCTGTACGAGTAAAGATGATGGGAGCCAGAGCTCAAATCCCAACGCAAATCCGTAGCGCTCATGCGTTTCACCGACTGTGCGGTTTCTTCGGGGGATAATGCTGCTGCTTGTAAACATGCGACTACCACTCATCTATGTGAGTTCTAAATGAAATAATCAACAAAACAAGTTAATCTATCACAGCATTTTTTTTATATAAAGACATATTGTTTTTAGACTATAATTTGTTTTCAGAGACATTAATATAGTTCCAATAGGAGAGCACCATACCTCACTTTTCTCCCCACAGACTTGTCATTACTAAAAAACGCCACGCATGTATAATTGCTATAGGGGAGACCGACTTTTATGCTGGCACTTCCTTCTAACCTTAGCTCATTAGCTACAGCTGTTGCACCCAGTGATCTACCTCGCTTTCTGATATTCAATCAATACCCGACTTTTCTTTGATGATCAAACAATCAAACAATATAGTCTAATGACTCCATCCTTCTTCTGTGTTTTTATTAAATATATTATGTTTCCTCCAAATATACTTTCTTCTTTCTTCTTTTTTTTTTTTTTTTTTGCTCTTTTTTTGGCTCTCCTGTCTTTGTGATCTCTGATACCTCCTCCGCTCTCTGCAGTCTGCTATCTGGTCTTACCTATAGGTGCCAACATTTTAAAAGCTAGAAGGATTCTTGGGTGCATACGGAGAGGAATGGCTAGCAGAAAAAAGGAGGTGATAATGCCTCTGTATAAGTCTTTGGTGCGACCTCATTTGGAGTATAGTGTGCAATTCTGGAGACCGCACCTTCAAAAGAATGTGAACAGGATGGAGTCGGTGCAGAGGGTGGCTACTAAAATGATTAGTGGGCTTCATTATCAAGCATATGAGGACAGACTTAAGGATCTTAATATGTACACCTTAGAGGAAAAGCGGGATAGAGGTGATATGATTGAGATGTTTAAATACCTCCATGGCATAAATGTTCAGGGAGAGAGCCTCTTTCAATTGAAAGCAAGTTCTGCTACGAGGGGACATGGGATGAGGGTGAAGGGAGATAGATTCAGGAGTGATATGCGGAAATATTTCTTCACGGAAAGAGTAGTGGATCCATGGAATAGTCTCCCAGTGGAGGTGGTAGAGATGAGCACAGTAACTGAATTCAAAAAAGCATGGGACCAACACAGAGGATCTCTAAAGGTAAAATGTGTACTGTTGTAGTTGTTGATATGGAAGGACAGACTAGATAGGCCATGTGGTCTTTTTCTGTCGTCATGTTTCTATGTTTAAAACCATATCCCCTTCCATAAACTCCATGCTCACCACCTTTGAAATTTTAAGGGCTTCTAACACCCGAGTTATGAAGGATGGAGGTTCTTCCTTCTGAAACAAAACAGAGACCTGAGAGGCCTTATTTATTCAAGAAGAGCAAGCCCTCCTCCAGATCTTCCAACAGAGGAGGAGGAGGAGCCTCCCCTTCATCCCTGGGCTGGTTTTAAAATGTTGGCACCTATAGGTAAGACCAGATAGCAGACTGCAGAGAGTGGAGGAGGTATCAGAGATCACAAAGATAGGAGAGCCAGAAAAAGAGCAAAAAAGTAGGTAACAGTTTGAAACAGTATATCCCCTTTTGGGGTAGATATATTGATGACATCTTCATGATATGGATCGGCCAAGAAAGTCATCTAAAAGAGTTTTTCCTTTGGTTGAATCAACAAGATTCTCACATTCAATTCACTTATTCTCATAATAAAGAAAAAATAATTTATTTGGATGTGGAAGTTATGAAGGGAGAACATCATTGGCTTACCTCGATTCACAGAAAGAAGGTGGATAAAAATGCTTTGTTGCACTATCATAGTGCTCACCCGATTCAACTCAAAAATAGTCTCCCATTTTCACAATTCCTTCGGTATAGACACAACTGTTCAGAGGATATTGATTTTAAAATGCAGTCCAAAATTTTACAAAAAAATTTTCAATCTAGAGGATATCCAGAGGGTGTTATAAAACAGGCATACACACTGGCGCGATTTAACAACAGGGAGTTGTTATTACAACGGAGAGGGGACAAGGATCAATTGGATGAGGGGAAAGTGAACCTGATAACAAAATTTTCACCTTACAGTAGTCACCTCAAAAAGATCTTGAAACGTCACATGAATGTGCTTCACAATATCCCTGGTTTGGAAGAGAAATCGATTCGTTGTGTATGGCAACGTCACAAAAATTTGAAAGAGCTTTTGAGCCCGGCAGTGTTGAGGCCCATGGAGATCCAGGGGAGTAACATAAGACAGGGTCATACTAGATGTGGGGAGTGCGACATCACTCTGGAATTGACTGAGTTTACATATCATGGAATAACTTATGCCCTAAAAAACAGACATCATGTGGTTCAACTCTTGTGGTATATGGCATTCAATGCCCCTGTCAGTTACTCTACATTGGCAAAACTATTCGCCCTTTAAGAATTAGGATCAATGAGCACCATAGTAGATTGCCCTGTAAGAAGACAGAGGCACCAATAGTAGCTCATTGTCTAAGCTTAATCATCAATTTGACCAACTCCGTTGTTTCTGCATTGATCAAGTGACTGTAGGTTTTGCTGGTAAAACGAGGGATCAAAGTCTGCTAATATGCAAGCAACGCTGGATATATACCTTACGATCCACTCATCCAGAAGGCCTAAATGCACAAATTGATTGGGCGATCATTGTCTAAATGATGTTTTTTAAAAAAATAAAAAAAGAAGAAAGTATATTTGGAGGAAACATAATATATTTAATAAAAACACAGAAGAAGGATGGAGTCATTAGACTATATTGTTTGATTGTTTGATCGTCAAAGAAAAGTCAGGTATTGATTGAATATCAGAAAGCGAGGTAGATCACTGGGTGCAACAGCTGTAGCTAATGAGCTAAGGTTAGAAGGAAGTGCCAGCATAAAAGTCGGTCTCCCCTATAGCAATTACGCATGCGCGGCGTTTTTTAGTAATGACAAGTCTGTGGGGAGAAAAGTGAGGTATGGTGCTCTCCTATTGGAACTATATTAATGTCTCTGAAAACAAATTATAGTCTAAAAACAATATGTCTTTATATAAAAAAATGCTGTGACTAGATTAACTTGTTTTCTTGATTATTTCATTTAGAACTCACATAGATGAGTGGTAGTCGCATGTTTACAACAAGCAGCATTATCCCACGAAGAAACCGCGCAGTCGGTGAAACGCATGAGCGCTACGGATTTGCATTGGGATTTGAGCTCTGGCTCCCATCATCTTTACAGATAAGCATTTTACTATTTCTTTAAGCAGTGGAAAAAGAGCCATGAACATTGGAATAATTGAATAACATACAGATTATAAATTACACAGGTACACTACCAAAAAACTGCCTCCAGTTTTGCAACTGATTCCTATAGATTTTGGGGTGCTGAATCCAGGAAAAATAGCCAAAATGTTCCATCACGTCCAAGTTTTCTTGCAAAATTAGATTTCTTACCCATATAAGGAATGTTCACATCATTTCTTTTTAGCCGACTGCAGTTTATTTTCTTGGCCCAAAATAGAGGTTGTAATGGTTAACTAACTAGAAACACTCCCTCATGATATTTTAGAGTGTTTTGTATTCATTTTATACATTAACAGGACAATTGGGAGGCGGGGGGCTAAATCCAGTACTCGCGCTGGCGCATGTTCTTTCCTGTTCGCCTCGCCTCGTTCGCTCGCTCAAACACGGTGGTTGCGACATGAACGTTCCTGTCAAATTTCAGTTTCTTGCAAGTTCATTATTACCTTTTGTTTGCTCAGTCGTAATCCAGCTTTATTCCGAAGTGGTTCACTACAGTTGTAGTTTGCAGTGCTGTGTATTTGTGATGGCTCACAGAGCCAGAGGTTGCATCAACTCTCCGGACAGTTTTTGTTTTATTTGTGGGGAATATACCGTGAAAAAGCGGCAGAGGAACATTTCTGCATTTATTAAAAAAGTATATTTCGCCTATTTCGGTTTGAAGTTAGGCGATCAAGACAAACCGTGGGCTCCTCACAAAGTGTGCAAGACATGTGAGGAAGATCTACGCTTATGGATGAAAGGTAAAAAACAAGCATTTCGTTTCGGAATACCTATGATGTGGCGTGAACAAAGAGACCACAGCAGTGACTGCTATTTTTGCTCTTGCATTGTGAAGGGATACAACTTAAAAAATAAGAACGTAATAAGTTACCCCAACCTTCCCTCAGCAATTAGACCTATGCCTCATAGCAACGAAGTACCTGTGCCTGAACCACCAAAATCTTTGGATCATATTTGTGTGGACGGTTCTGATCATGATGAGACTCATCAGATGGCTTTTCCCGATGAGTCCAGTACTTCCGAGTTTGAAACTGAACCAGATCCGAAACCTGAACTTTTCTCTCAAGCTGAATTGAATGATTTAGTCCGGGATTTAGGACTCCCAAAAGATGCTGCCCAACTGCTAGGTTCTCGGCTTAAACAGAAAAATCTATTGTCACCAGGAACAACTTTTTATTGGTACCGCAACCGCGAGAGACAATTTTTGAAGTATTTCAGCAAAGAGGAAGATTTGGTATTTTGCAACGATATATACGGAGTGATGGAAAAGTTTAAACTCAAGTATGATCCTGCTGAATGGCGGCTGTTCATTGATTCGTCAAAAGACAGCATAAAAGGTGGTGTTCTTCATAATGGCAACACATTCGCTTCAGTTCCTATTGCTCACTCTGTTATTCTCCAAGAAAAATACGAGAATTTGGCCCTGATTCTTCAGAAGATTCGTTATGATGAGCATAAGTGGATGATTTGTGGAGACTTTAAAATTCTATCCATGCTATTAGGGCAGCAATCCGGTTTCACCAAATATCCCTGCTTCCTTTGCTTGTGGGATAGCCGGGCCCGCGACCTACACTGGGGGAAAAAAGACTGGCCAATTCGGGAGTATTTGAGACTCGGTGAGAAAAATGTTCTTCATGAGAGCTTGGTACCTCGTGATAAAATTCTATTACCACCTCTCCACATTAAGTTGGGTCTCATTAAGCAATTCATCAAGTCCCTTGCAAAAGATGGTGAGTGCTTTCGGTACCTTTGCTCAAAGTTCCCCCGACTTTCTGAAGCAAAGCTAAAGGAAGGAGTGTTTGTTGGCCCTGATATAAGGAAACTCATTTCAGATGGAGCATTCGCTGAAACGATGTCTGAGAAGGAAAAGAAGCCTGGGATTCCTTCAAGGATGTTCTCAAATTCTTGGGGAACAGGCGGGATGAGAACTATAAGGATATTGTTGCCAGGATGCTCAATGCCTTCAAAGAACAAGGCTGTAACATGAGCCTGAAAGTCCATTTCTTGCACTCCCATGTGAACTACTTTCCCGAAAACTTGGGGGCGTACAGTGAAGAACAAGGTGAAAGGTTTCACCAGGACATCAAGGACGCAGAGAGAAGGTACCAAGGAAGATGGAACACCACTATGATGGCTGATTTCTGCTGGTTGCTGCTGCGGGAAACCCCAGATGAAAAATACGCCAAGCAGCGCACCAAGAGAAGCATTCGGGGGAAGAAGAAACAGGCCCACCAGGAGATTGATTGACCCAAGAATGACTTTAAAATCTAAACTGTGTTGACAAATATCGTGTTTTTACTAAACTTTGAAATAAAAATTTGCTAGTTATTACCACAGTGTCGGATCTCATTTATTAGAATTTTATTTTCACACCATCGGGTGTTTGTCTTCATGTATTGCAATGGTGCGGTTTGCGTTTTCTATTCTTACATACATACCTGTACAACATTTTTTGCACATTTCTTTGCTTTGCTTTGTGTCTAACCTCGCTCTTATATGCTCAATGTTTGTGCACATGTATGTGGCTGTTTTAAGTGCAGACAATTTTGCTACCATCACAGTGTGTGTTTTGTTGACATTACTCTATTCTTATGTGCTGCCTTGTTACAATTTTCTTTATTCTTATTTGAATAACTACTAAACAATTAGTATAAAGAATTCATCCAAGAAACTTTTATCTCGATCGCACTCAATCTGAAACGTTCACCTCAAACTGCTAACCCAATGTAGCAAAAAATCTGTACGTGATGGAGCAAATTGGTTACCAGATTTGGATTCAGCGCACCAAAAAATGTAAAAATCAATCGAAACATTAGAGGCAGTTTTAAAAAAATTTTTTTAGTGTACCTGTGTTATCGTTGAGTTTATAAGGGGAAAGTTCAGGTCCTTGATGCAATATAGGGGGAAGGTGATTAGAGGAAAGCTACCTCACACAATCCTTCCCCGATCTAGTTTGAGACCTGTTCCCCAATTACAATAATATTTTTTTAGAATAGTTAGCACGTGGAGCAATCGTTTTCATAACTTTCTATAAACAGGTGAGTCTTGAGGGACTTATGGAAGTCCTTAAGGTCATTCTGTGCTCTTAAGTCTTCAGGGAGAGAATTCCACAAATCTGGTGCCAGGAGTGAAAAAGCCCTCTTAGATGTCCTCTGCTTTGATCTATTGAAACTAGAAGGAATGCTGAGCCTATTAACGCTTTGAGTTCATCTAGGCCTAAAGTTTATGTCCTTAGATATTAATGACTGTAGAATGTCTGCTGATAAATGATGGATAGTTCTAAAAATGATCATTAGCATTTTGAATCTTGTTATTGCAATAATAGGAAGCCAATGTAATTGTTGGAGTACAGGAGTAATGTCCTCATATTTTGCAGAGCCTGTGATAATGCGCGCAGCAGTATTCTGCACTAACTGGAGTGGATGGATGGTGTGCTTGGGAAGGAAGACCTTGCTATAGTGTGTTGCCATAGTCAAGCAATGTGGTGATGACTGTTTGACATACCGTATGGAAATAATCTTAACTTAAGATTGGTTATTGATATGGAAGGGCAGACTAGATAGGCCGTATGGTCTTTTTCTGCCGTCATATTTCTAAGTTGCATTCTATCAGGACTCTGGTAGTGTCCTGGGTGGGGCCACTAGAAGGCATTTTTGGGGCAACAATTTGATCCTCCCTCCATTCTTTCATGAAGCATCTCAAACTGGAGGTTTGGGCTGGAGTTATTGGAGCAGCCCTGGCTTCTTCCCAACCCTAGAGCTTGGAAGGCTTGGTTACTTCCCATTAAACTGGCTTGGTCTAACAGGATGATGAGGAAGATGAAATTAAATCGTACCTTGTTACTTTCCTTGAACCCTGCTAGACTAGTCTATAACGCATCTAAGAAACCAGTGTTTGTGCCTTATTTGTTGATGGCTTTTTTGCCTTTTCCATTTGGCTGCAAAGTTTTGGAATTTTTTTCTCCATTTATTTGTGGTTGAAATTCATGTTCAGTAAGTGTTAACCTTCAGCATACCTACAACCAGTGGTTGGGTAATTTTCTTTAACATTTTTAGCTTGGGTTCTAGCTTTTTGCCCGAGCCCTTCAAGCTTTGGTACACATTACTGGAAAGTAACTTGTGAACACAGTTCCTTATAGGCAATAGTGATGTTGCTGCAAAGCTGTGTTCTCTGCCTCTATCTTTGAGGAAGGTGACACAGCCCATTCATTTGGATGGGTATAGCAAGATTCAAGGAAAAGAAATTAACAAGGTAAGATTTAATTTCACTTTCCTTGCATGCTTTGTGTTCTGAAAGTTAATTTTTGGTCATCCGGTATTTCCAAGGCAGGAATTGCACCATGTGTATGAAAGATCCCAATGTTCTGTCATGCCCAGCACCGCTCTTGGAATGAGTAAGAAACAGTAGGCAGTTTGCAGGAAACGGTATTTTCAGGTTCTTCATTACTTGGGACCTGTTTATGAACGCAACTCTTATTGTAGGAGGATTAGCAATATTAATAGTACACTGTTGCCATCTGGGTGGGCCTCTTTGTACGTGCTGCTATTGGAATTACTCAGTCCACATGCCTTGTTCTAATGGACCTATTGCACTCTATTAGGTGGCAAAACCTGGGATTATGCTAGCATCTAACTGAAAGAGAAAAGGTGAAATGTGCTTCCTTATTGCTACCTTTAATGCATCAGAAATGAAAGCATAAAATGTCCCTGGAGTGAATGTGTATAGGTAAGGAGCAAGAAGAAATGATCCTAAGAATAAGATAATGCATAACATTTTTTTAAAATTAAAACAAAAAACCTACCGCCCTTTATATTTAAACCTCTCACTGCCTCCACTTGAATGAGTCAGGAAGTGGTGCTTTAATGGCTGTGTATAGATCAGCTGACTATAAAGGGAGAACGCCCACTATCAGCATATCTACTCCAGGCAGAGAGAGAATACATCTATCCCATTCTTTGCAGTGTTTATCTCCAGGAACAAGCAGGAATGTAGTCTTCACATATGGATACTGTCGGCACCGACGGAGCCTGCGCGGGAACGCTCCCCAGCGTCCAAAAGGAAAGTTTTTGGGAGCATCCCACCACGCATGCGTGCTGCCTTCCCGCCCAACTACCTCTCTCACTTCAGTTCTTCGTTTTCCGCGGAGCCGACAGGACGTGTCCCCTGTCACCGCAGAAAATCTTCTCTTAAATTTATATTTTTTGTGGTCGCGTCTGCCTTCCGTTGACGCCTACCGGTACCACCGGTGCTTTTCTTTCTTTTTTTCTAAAATAACTTAATTTTAGTACTTTCTCAGGGGTTTTTTCCCCTGCTCTGGTGCTTGGCACCATTTTGGGCTTTAGGCCCTCTTTTCCCTTTATCATGGAAAAACCAGCCACTGGGTTTAAAAAGTGTTCAAGATGTGTTGGTACAATTTCTATTACCGACACCCATGACTGGTGTCTTAAATGTTTAGGTCCTGACCATTGTCCTACGGAGTGTCTCTCCTGCAGGAAGTTGAATAAAAGAAGTCTTCAGAATCGAGCAAATCAACTCGGTGCCCTATTTGCGTCAGACACGATGTCTGTTGCATCGATGTCTTCCAGGGCTTCTACTTCTTCCCAGGGATCTCAGGTAACTAAACATAAGTCTTCTAAGACTTAGCCGGTCCTCGAAGGATAGATCTCCCTCCAGATATCGAGATGCCACTGGCGTTGCCCTCGAGGACACTTCACCAGCTAAACAGCCCCGGCGGAAGTCTTTGGGCTCCAAAGATTTATTGGGGCTCCAGGATGTTCCCGAGGCCTCGACCTCGATGGAGCTACTGGTGCCATGCTCGGGGGTTGTGGCCGCTTCCACCGGTACCGACGCCCCGGCATCGACAGTAGTGATGGACAAAAGACTCCTTGCTATCGAACGCAGTCTAGCGACTCTTTTAGCTACTTCGGTACCGCTAAAGTCGCTACAGACGCTTCTGCAGGCACCGATACCGATACCGGTGCTAGTGCCCTCTGTACCTGTTTCAGCAGGCATGCTTCCCCCGATGCCGAGCCTGGAATCTCTCTCCAGCATGGGGGATCATGTACCGACTCGTTTCGGTGCCAATATCGAGCGGTACCAACGCCATCTGCTTCGGGAGAACTCGGTGCTTCCTCCTTTTGAGTCTTCCGATTCCGATGACTCAGAGGATTCTACCGGTACCAGAGCTGAACTTTTGCAAGATTCATCTTTCTCCTCAACGCAGAATGTCCCCTCCTGAGGATATGTCTTTTCATGATTTTGTACGTGATATGCAAAGGGCCTTGCCATTGCAGTAGTACCAGAAAATGAGCCTCGAGAAGAAGAATTGAGAATTCTTCAATATCCTTTGGCTCCGAAGGAGGCAGCTATGCTTCCTATACACCAGATCTTACATGATCTAATGTTAAGAATGTGGGAAGCTCCTTTAACAGTATCGCCACATTCTAGACGTCTTGACACTATGTATCGAGTACCACCTTGCTCAGGGTTTCAAAAGACTCAGTTATCTCATCATTCTATGGTGGTAGAGTCCGCCATGAGGCGGATTAAGAGTGCTAAAAGACACTCTTCCAATCCACCAGGTCGTGAGTCTAGAACACTGGATGCCTTTGGTCGTCGATGCTATCAATCCTCCATGCTATCAGCAAGAATAAGTTCATATATATTATACATGGGAATGTTTCTTGAGCAGGTTACAAAAGACTTGGAGCTTTTGAACCCTTTTCTTCAAGAGGATAAATGAACAGATTATTTGACTTTGGTCAAACATGCTCAAAATGTCTCTAAGTTTATGAATCGTGCCACCTTTGACTGTTTTGAATGTATTAGCCGAACTTCTGCTATATCCATAGGAGCACGTCATATTGCCTGGCTCCAAGCTTCAGACTTGGAGGAATGGGTGCAAGATAAGCTGGGTAACATTCCTTGCACTGGAGAAAATCTCTTTGGCAATGACTGGCAGCTTAAATCTAATGAAATTAACACTGACAATACAACTTTAGACAGGTTGTCAAAATCTACAGCTAACCCAGCCAAGAAAAAGTTTTTCAAAAAACCCTTTTTCTCTAAGAAGAAATTCTATCCATCTTCCACCCAGTAAACACATGTTCCCCAGAAGGGGTAACAACAAACTAGACAAAGAAAGACACAAGCTCAGAAGGCTCAGCAGGCCCAGCCTCCTCAGGGTCTTTGACTGTTGTCTAGAGAACTTAGCCATTCTTCCTGTTCTAAGCCCAGAACCTTAAATATTCCAGGCCATATTTGCCATTTTGCCAAAAGATGGCAACAAATTAATTCAGAAAATTGGACTCTATCTATAGTGAGTCTGGGATACAAGCTTCATTTCCTCAGCTTACCCCCATCCACGCTAATAAAACAGTTCAAATCTCAACCACCGGTCTCAGACCTGTTGTGGCAAGAGGTCACCACTGTTCTGGCTCAAGGGGCTATAGAAGAGGTTCCAATGTCCCAGCAGGGCACAGGATTCTGTTCCCCCTATTTTCTCATTCCAGAGAAGTCAGGGTGGACTAAGACCAATCCTGGACCTCAGAGAACTGAACAAATATTTAGTCCGAGAAAGGTTCAAAATGATCTCCCTCGGTACACTTCTTCCATACCTTCACGAACAAGATTGGCTATGTTCTCTGGATTTAAGGGATGCTTACATGCATATCCTTATTCATGCAGATCACAGAAAATTCCTTCGATTCCTAGTCAAGGGAAGACATTTTCAATACAGGGTCCTTCCTTTCGGACTGGCCTCTGCTCCAAGAGTCTTCACAAAATGCATGGCGGTAGTAGCAGCATTTATGGGTACTCTGGGAATTTTTGTCTTCCCTTACTTAGACGATTGGCTCATTTGAGCACCGTCAGCTCCAGAGGCAAGTCATGCTCTTTCCCGAGCAATGCAAATACTGCAGTACTTAGGATGGATCATAAACCTTCCAAAGTCCCAGCTCACCCCTTCTCAATCCCTCGAGTTTATAAGGGCTCGCTTGGACACATAGTAGTCAAAGGCTTTCCTGCCTCAGCCTCGCTGTCTACGCATCATCGAACTAGCATCTCAAGCAGTGCTACAAACCTTTCTCACTGCCCGGCAGATGCTTCGACTTCTAGGACAGATGGCATCTACAGTCCATGTGATTCCTTATGCACGCCTTCACATGCGAGCGGCCCAGTGGACCTTAGCTTCCCAATGGTCCCAGGCCTCAGGATGCCTGTCAGACAAGTTCAGAGCTACCACATGCCTGATTGCGTCTCTACATTGGTGGCAGTTGCTGGAAAACCTTACAGTAGGCACTCCTTTTCAGCAACCCCTACCTCAGGCTGTCCTGACGACAGATGCATCCAAGTTAGGTTGGGGAGCCCACTTGGGCGATCTGTCCACCCAGGGTCTCTGGACCCCACAGGAGGCTTCTCTTCAAATAAACCTCCTAGAACTAAGGGCCATTTCCAATGCTATTCGAGTCTTTTGCTTTCATCTCGTAAGCAAAACAGTTCTTGTGCAAACCGACAATCAAGTGGCCATGTTTTACCTAAACAAACAAGGCGGAACAGGCTCTCTGCAATTATGCAACGAAGCTTTGCAACTATGGGCCTTTGCCAGACAGCATCACATTAATTTGTTGGCAGTTTACCTTCCAGGCATTCAAAACGTTTGGGCGGACAGGCTCAGCCAAGTCCTGTTGCCACACGAGTGGTCTCTTCACTCGTATCATCGTGCTCGAGTATTTCAAGTCTGGGGAACACCAGACATAGACCTCTTTGCAAGTCCACAGAATGCCAAACTTCCCCGGTACTGTTCCAGACTTCCAGCTCAAAATTGTCAGGCGAGGGATGCATTCCTGCTCCATTGGGGCTAGGATTTTCTCTATGCCTTCCCACCAATTCCCCTAATTCTCAAAACCTTATTCAAACTCCAGAGATTGAGGTCGCATGATACTCATAGCTCCCTGTTGGCCAAGGCAAACATGGTATCCTCTTCTCTTAGGTCTCTCTCGAGCCACTCCTCTGGAGTTGGGGAGTGCTCCGGATCTTCTGTCCCAGAACAACGGATCCCTTCTGCACCCCAATCCCCAGTCCCTTCATCTCAAGGCCTGGCAACTCAAGGCATAGAACTTCAAGATCTAGGCCTTTCACAACAAGTGAAGAATATTCTTTTGGCTTCCAGAAAACCTTCCACAAGGCGTTCTTATGCTTTTAAGTGGAAGAGGTTCTCACTCTGGTGTTCCCAGAGGGGATTTATTCCCCTCTTGATACCAGTAGAGTCCCTTCTGGACTATCTCCTTCACTTATCAGCTTCTGGTCTCAAGATCAATTCTGTAAGGGTCCATCTTAGTGCTATTGAGCGCATCTCATAAACCCTTTGGACAACCAATTTCCTCTCATCCTCTTGTTTCAAGATTTATGAGGGGTCTCCTTTTAACAAAACCTCCCATCAAACCACCTCCGGTGGCATGGGATCTTAATATTGTTCTGGGTCAACTCATGAAGCCTCCCTTTGAACCTTTAGCGACTTCGGAGCTAAAGTTTCTTTCATGGAAAGTCATTTTTCTAATTGCTATCACTTCTGCTAGACGCATTAGTGAACTGCAAGCTTTAGTAGCTGTCCCACCTTATACGAGGTTCCATCATGACAAAGTAGTCTTGAGGGCTCATCCTCATTTTATGCCAAAGGTGGTATCACCTTTTCATTTAAACCAATCGGTTTATCTCCCAGTCTTCTTTCCTAGGCCTCATGCCTCCAGCACGGAAAGAAATCGTTATACCTTAGATTGTAAACGGGCTCTGGCTTTTTATCTTCACACAACTCAGCCATTTAGAAAGTCATCTCAGCTTTTTCTGGCTTTTGACTCTAGTCATTTAGGACTTCCAGTCACTAAGAGAACTCTCTCTAGACTGTATTTCCTTTACCTATCAGAGTAAAGGAATCCCTCTTGAAGGCCATGTCACGGCTCATAATGTTAGAGCTATGGCAGCCTCAACAGCTGATCTTCGTTCAGTTGCTATTGATGAGATCTGCAAAGCAGCAACTTGGGCTTCTGTGCATACTTTCACTGCCCACTATTGTTTAGACAAAGACTCCCGTCGGGATGCCTTGTTCGGTCAAGCTGTTCTACAGCATCTCTTCCATTCCTAGATCAACTCCTTCCCACCTTCCACTATTGGATGCCTGAGGTCCCTGGGAGGAAGCATGGCCCATCTTACTTAGATCCGCAACATGCTGGGGTCATCCCTAGGCATTTTTAGCTGGGGAGTCCCCATATGTGAAGACTACATTCCTGCTTGTTCCTGGAGATAGCGTAGTTACTCACCTGTAACAGGTGATCTCCGGGAACAGCAGGAATAAGTCTTCACAACCCACCCACCTCCCCTAGGGGTTGTCTTTCTCTCTTTCTGTTTTTCTTCTACTTCTCGCCTTTGGTCTCAGCTTTCAACTCAACTGAAGTAAGAGAGGTAGTTGGACGGGAAGGCAGCACGCATGCGTAGTGGGATGCTCCCAAAAGCTTTCCTTTTGGATGCTGGGGAGCATTCCCACGCAGGCTCTGTCGGTGCCGACAGTACCCATATGTGAAGACTTATTCCTGCTGTTCCCGGAGATCACCTGTTACAGGTGAGTAACTATGCTTTATTTTTTTACAACCAGCAGATTTTAAGACCTCATGTTTGTATTCGCCAAATTCACCTGCAGTTCTTTTATTTTTCTAATGAAAAATAGATTCTACCTTTTTGGGAGTGCAAAGCTTATGGCTGTACTCGAAGCATAGTTCGTATGATTGGGACAGTTCTTCCTTTAAATCCCTGTCCACGACCTCATTTTCAGGTGAGTTGAATATTTCTACAAAGATTAATTTGTTTGAAAGTGGATGTAAACAGAGCAATTTACAGACTGCTAATGGTGCTGTAAAGTCCATAGCCACTTTTCACCGCTGATCTTCATTGTGAACATACTAATGTACTTTCATTTTGAAACTTGCCTAAGGAAAAAGTACTCACAAAGATCAGTGCCTACTTTTTCTTTGGATACTTTTCCCAACCAGAACTACTTGTTTTTCTCCTCTAGCCTAACCCTCTTATGGGAATGCCTCCACTTTTGCATAAAAGTATACATGCTGTAGAATAGTACGCATGCTTTTACCCATACAAGGTGGGCCGTTTTCAAATAGCACATTTCCATAGGTAAAAACTATGTTTTATCTGCAGAAATGACATTAAAAATTTGTCTTCAAATCTGTTTCTTGATTTCTTGGACCATGATCCTTTTCTCTTCTTCCGTGCTTTTATTTGTGTGTATTGGGGGGGGGGGGGAGAAAAGCACTCTGGACTGAATGCTGAGAACAGACATTTTGTGAGAATCACCCCTGATGAAGCCAGGAACAGCGAAACAGAGATCTTTGTTGGGTGATCGTTCTGCCTGAAGAGCTGACTGTTACAAGCTAAGTACTTTTGAGCAGTTGTTTGTGGCCATTTGTTGCCCCCTCCAATTAAGTTAGCTGTTTTCTGTTGCAGAATTGGTACCGTTGAGTGGTGGTGAAGTGATGGTGTTCACTCTTTTTTGTGAAAACGCTTTATTGTGGTGCAGTTTACTGATTTTATTGAAATATAATTGATAAAATTTGGTCTCCAAATTTAATAATAAATTTGAGTTTTTCTGGCTGGTGATGATGAAGAAATGGATCCCCTTTGGACAGATTTCTGCTGTATAGAGGGAATATGATAGAACTACTGAGGCCTTTTCTCTCCGTTTCAAAATATATGAGACTAACTTTTTCAAAGTTTTTTTAAATCTTTTTAATTTAGGTGGCTGTTCAGGCAGACCAATGAAGTTGCTTAGTGTTAAGGAGTATTAGGTTTGACCTTGATAATTTACTTTAGTTGATTCTCAGAGCTATAATTTTTGTGTATGTGACCTGGGGGTTTTCTCAGCTCTTTATGACCATGTGATGAGCTATGGTAAAAGTCCTGAGGAGCAGTTCTGTGTTCTGGCGGGAAGGGTACCAGTGCCAGGACAAAGTATTGTGGTGTGATTCCTCCTCTCACAAAAAAGGACAACTGGACAAATCAAAATATTAAAAACTGACTATTTTTAAGATAAAATAACATTTTACATAATGTTCCATGTATATGCATATAAAATTTTATGCAAATCATCTTCCTCTCCCCTTCCACTCGGTCCCTTGAAAGTACGTTTTTTCCAATGTGACTCTCTGACTGGGTTTTCTCATCCCTGAAGATCTCAGAAGTGGTAGTGGAGGATAAGCAGGAAGAGGATTTATTTTATTATTTAGCCCATCCAAACATAAGTCTCGGGGCAAATTACAATTTAACATCCATAAATTAAAAACAAAGTAACAGACAAAATTAAATGTTGTAATCCTAGCCGTTATAAAAAAAAATCTGAAGTTACATAAAAAGGCCAAATAGATGAGGGTATTCCCCAACACACTAGACCATGCTAATCATCCCCCACAAAACAGGTGAGTCTTCAAACGTCTAAACCCAACCAGAGAGGATCCCCTAATGGTAGTTTGTTCCTCAACATGGGCACTCCATCAGAAATAGTGGTGGACTGCATAACTACCTTCCATTTAAGCCTCACCCCTGAAATTGCTATTAAGCTCTCAAAGATAAGATGTAAGCTCCTACTTAAGGAGTACCAACGCAATTTCCATATCACCCTGCTAAACCAGTCCAGACAAGTAGGTTATGTTCCCCTACCAACAGATTGGTGGAGACAGACCAATGAAAAGCCCAGGTTTCAATGACATCACTCCTAAGCCTCTATCTGACTCAGCCACTAGAGATCCCTTCAGCAAAGACACACCTGTGTCTTTTGGGAAAACTGCTAGGTACTGTGATGGCGCAGCAAGCGGAGAGCATATGGAAAGAGGGAAGAATCAGGCAATTTCCCCAGAGAGCAGAATAAAATCCAGAAGTTTAAGGGTTAAAATTCCTGGGTTAAGAAAAAACTCTCCACAGAAGGCTGGTAGTAAGGAGACATGCCCCAGCTCCATGGTTACCAACCCTGCTCAGAGGGACAGGCAGGGGTGGGGCCAGGAAGCCCGAGGGGAAAGCACAGATATAAACTGCTAGAGAGTGAGCAAGGAGGGCACCGAGGCAGGAACTGGGACGGTGACAAAAGGAAACAAGAGAGATACCGAGGCAGAGAGAGCTGCAGGCAGAGATGCAGCCAGAGTTCAAGGAACACTGAATTCAGAGGGAGGTCTGAGAACGGTGAGAGGAAGTGCTTTGAGGATTCCTAGTTCTGATTCCAGTGCAGCTTGGAACAGGCCAGAAGGTCCCAGAAGGGGAGGAGGCTTTGGAAGCTCTGGAGAACTAGACAAGCAAGGTACCCGGAGAGTCAAGGGAGCTTCATTAGAAACCTCTTGGAGAAGGGCAAGGCCAGCCAGAGGGATTGGAGCTAACCCAGTGACCTGTGAGAGAGACGGGAAACATACTTATAGAAGGGAAGCTTACCCAGGGGAGTTTGTCAGCCATGTGGGCAGCAGAAACCGTTCCCCTGAAGTTTCCATGGAAGCTGAGCCTTCAGCAGTAAAGCCGGTGACGTGCTTACTTCCCAAAAGTAAGGTGAGCAGTTTTAAACCTTCTACAAACCTCATAAAAGCTAAGAGACTTCCTAAGTGTTGTAATACTCCTCAGAGGAGGAAGGACGCTGCCTTGACTAAGGTGTTAGAAATCCTGAGAGAGTTAAAACAGGATAGCTTTGAGTCTGAATCTTATGCCTCTCTAACAGACTCAGGCATAGATAGCATGGAACTAGAAATGCCCAGATTAATAGAAGAAAATTCAGATATGGAAATGGAAGGTTCTGTAGCCTCCAGATACTCAGTAAAGGCTAGACCATTTCCAGTACCTGTGAAACTTGGCAGCTGTTTTTCAAGAGAGCACGGCTGGGGGAAAGTATGCAAATGAGCCTGCTGAAGTTCTAAGCCGTAGCTGTGTATCTGAGCTGCTGTCTTCTGAAATGTATGGTTTGAAATACAGCAAGGGGAAACAAGTGTTTGATGAGAAGAAAGAAAACAATTTGTAACAGGAGTTTTACCCTGTTGGAAAAGATACAGCTTGGTTTGTTCAAAGCCATGTGGGAGGCTGGTTTTTTGTTCTTCTTTGCACCAGAGTTCAATGCTGTGATTTTTGTTATGGTATGAAGAAATACTGTGGGTCATTTGAGTGCCTAAGCTGAAGTAGAAGCATTTTTGTTTGATTATTCTGGAAGATATCCTTACCTTATATCCTGATATTTTGGAACCTTTTTTATAAGAAGTTCCGTTGGCTGAAAATAATAAAAATCCTGCGAGCCTATATATACCCTCGGCTGATTCATTTCACAACTACACAAATATAGGCACTTATTGGAAATAAATATATTGACTGCCCACGCCCGAGTCCTAGGCAACCGCCTGGGGCAAGGGCGCGGTGACAGTACGTATGACCTAGATTGGCCACTATTGGAAACAGGATACTGGGCTTGATGGACCTTGGTCTGACCCAGTATGGCATATCTTATGTTCTTATATTCATTTCTTTATCTCCAGCAGGTGATGGATGGATTTCCTTCTCTCTGAAGAAAATCTGAAGATTGAGAGGAAAAGAGATTGATTAAATGTTTGTGAATGACTTTCTCAAGCCCTAAAGAGTTGACTCAAACTTGAGCACAATGTAGGAGGCTCCACTAGACTACGGTCTTTTTGGTAGCCATGCGAGGAGGGAAACTTGGTTCAGCTCCATGCCCTTATGATAAGGGCCTGTTGAGCAGCCACAAATTGGAAGGATCTGGAAGAGTACAGCAGCCTCACACAACCTCAGCGCCCCCTCTCTCCCCTTCCTTCCCCCCCTGCTCTCTCATGGAGATTGCAGAAGGCTGATGGAGGAATCTGCCTGCCAGCCACCTTTCACACAATGCTGCTGAAATATAATCCAAGCCAGTGAAGCAGGGGAGTAGAGCTGAGCCCGGCATGGAGTCTATGCCCATGGCTCTTGGGGGGTGAGTACCAAGGCTTGATGTTGTCATTGTCCTTGCTGAGGCTCCCAGTTCCGTCTCTGAAGGAAGCAATTCGGGGTGGACTGCTAGAGACCGTTGGCGCTAGGTGAGAGTTTCCCGCCATTTTCTGCATGTGTTAGTAATGATTTTGCCTATTGTGCGCCTGTGGATTGCGCGTTCCGCCCAAGCAGCTCCAACACACGCTCCTTTAATATGCGTTCTGTAAAAGTGCAGGTAACACACGCTTGCAGACCAACGCAGCCTTGATGCGTATTCTGGTGATACTTACCCTAACTCTGTATTCTTCCTGGAAACCTTATTTGACCTGCGGCAAGCGAGGAGCCTCATCCTTGAATTCTGGACTGCCTTTCCTGTATGGCAGCTTGTGAGACGCGAGGGCATATTTCCCCCCCTTAGCCGGGAGACACAGGAGGTGCAGGATGGCACTAAGGGGTAAGGATGCTCAGCTGGCCAGAGGCTCTGGCGACTGTGCTGTGAGCCACTCTTCCTCCTCTAAGGGGATCTGTGGCAGCTATGCCCCCTAGTGTCTGGGAGCCTTTCCTGAGAGGGAGTTTCTGGAGTTCTGATTGTCCTCCCTGAAATTCTTTTCCTTCTTGCAACAGGCTTGGTCCTTCTGGCATGGAAATTCAGAACCTGTGGCCTCTGAGTGCCCCCAAATGCAGTCTTGTACAGGGAAGGCTGGAAGCAGAAGCCCTGCTCTATTACCTTTTGGCTTAGTGCCCTGGTGCGGGACACTCCCGGAAGATGAGGAACACTTGTTAGTTGTCCGAGATGTTGACTATACCTCAGACCCAGATGAATCAGTATTGGGCTCTGATGTGAGGAGGATGTGTAGCTGGGATTAAAAAAGGTTTGGACAAGTTCCTGGAGGAAAGGTCCATAAACCATTATTAAGAAGGGACCCAGGATATCAATGCTTGACCCAGTACAAGCATTGTGGAACCTGTGTCTTTTGGAGAAACTGCTAGGTACTTGTGACCTGGATTGGCCACTGTTGGAAACAGGATACTGGGCTTGATGGACCTTGGTCTGACCCAGTATGGCATATCTTATGTTCTTATATTATCACCTTCAGAAGACTATGAAGAGGCCGGCGTGATCCGCCTGTTCCGGAAGGAGGAGCTTGCATCATTTAATTTCCAGGATCTCCAGGAACAAGCAGGAATGTTGTCTTCACATATGGGGTATCATCGGTACCGACGGAGCCTGAGCGGGAACGCTCCCCAGCGTCCAATAGGAAAGCTTTTGGGAGCATCCCACAGCGCCTGCATGCTGCCTTCCCGCCTTTCCAACTCTCCCTCTTCAGTTTTTTGTTTTCCGTAGAGCTGACAGGACGTATACCCTGTCACCGCAGAAAGGTTTATCCTTATTCTTTTGTTTTTTGTGGTCGTGTCTGCCTTCCTTCGACGCCTACCGGTACCGCTGGTTCTCTTATCTTCTTTTTCAACCTCCCCCCCCCAAAAAAAACCTAGTTTTCTAAAAGATTTTCTTTCAGGGGCCTTTCCCCTCCCGTGGTTAGGCGCCATTTTGGGCACTAGGCCCATTTTTCTTCAAACATGGAGAAACCAGCTAGTGGTTTCAAGAAATGTTCTAAATGTGGCGGTACCATTTCCGTCACCAACACCTATGAATGGTGTCTTAAGTGTTTAGGTCCTGACCTTTCTCCATCGGAGAGTGTCTCCTGCAGAAAGATGACCAAGAGGGGCCTGCAGAATAGAGCTGCAAAACCCGGTACCCTTTTTGCCACAGATACGATGTCAGTTGCATCGACGTCTTTCAGGGGAAAAATGTGGGGAATTCCTTACTCTGGTCAAACATGCCCGGGATGTCTCAAAATTTGTAAATCGTGCAACTTTTGATTGCTTTGAATGCATTAGCAGAACATCTGCTATTTCCATCGGTGCACGTCGTATTGCCTGGCTTCAGGCATCAGACTTAGAATAATGGGTGCAAGATAAACTGGGAAATATTCCTTGCACAGGAGAAAATCTCTTTGGCAAGGATTGGCAAGACAAGGCTAATCAGATTGAATCTGAAAATACTACCTTAAACAGACTATCAGTCTACAGCCAACCCAGCAAAGAAAAAGTCAGTCAAGAAACCCTTTTTCAACAAGAAAAATTCTACCCATCTTACACCCATCAGGGACATTGCCCATTTCATGTTCCCCAAAGGGGACAACAACAGAACAAACAGCAGAGGAAGCCACAAGTTCCAAGAGCTCAACCGGCTCAACAGGCTTAGCCTCCTCAGGGGCTTTGACTCCTTCCTAGAGAACTTAGTTTTTCTGCCCCTGAAAGGTCCAGAACCCTTTACCATCCCAGGCAGGTTATGCCATTTTGCCAGAAGATTATTTTTGGTCTTCTCTTACGGAGAAATGTAATAACTCTCTAATAGGAAAATTTCTCCACTGCAACTTTCTGATATAGATCTGTATAGGAGGGTAATCACTTTAATGAAAATATTTATTTATCCTGGAACTGTCTCAGATCAAGCGGCTGCTTTTGGGCTGGGGTGTGAAGATTCAAATCCACCAGCGGCGCCTATGACATCAATGACTAGTTCCAATAAATGATTGATAATTGATAATCCCCTCTTTCCCTAGTGTTTTAAGACAAATTAACAGTCTCTAATGATGTATTAGTAGACACTTATCTTGTAGGTTTTGTGCTTCTCAGAAAAACCTTTTCTCTTCTCAAAGCCTTGACTTCAGTTGTAAACAGCGTATTAGTTGTTCCCAACGCTTCACACTAAACGTTATTACCGCGTTTCACTCTAATTTTAGAGGTTCTTCAGGAGATGGAACATAACGCCAGGCTTTAACCAAAATGGTAGCTGAAACTACACACAACTCGAACTGTGACTCCTTTAATTTTCACTTTTGTCTAGTATTCTTCTTACAGTCCAGAGTTCCAATGCTCCGACCGCCGGGACGTCGACGTCTAAGTCGACCCCGGAGACCGAGCCGATCCTCGAGTCCATGCGGGCTCGAGTCGATCCTCGGTCGAGGTCACCCTCGGCCTCCCGTTCGGGACCGAGGTCGTCGACGCCGACTCCCTCGGCGTCGGGGCGGCCGACGCCTCCGCCCGCCCGGACCGACCCCACCGATTCCTCCTCGGAGTCGGCCTGGGAGTCTGAAGAGGAAGAGTCACCTGATTCTTTTCGGACTCGGTGTGTCCCCTCGGACTCGCCTGAGTCCGAACCTCGGAAACAGTCCCCTCCGGAGGATGCCCGGTTCTCGGACTTCGTCAGGGATATGGCCAAGGCTTTGGCCTTCCCTGCGGATCCCGAGGAGGAGCCTCGAGCCGAAGAACTCGATGCCCTTCAGTACGACTCTCCTGCCAGGGAGCACTTTACTGTACCGGTTCCTCCCATGCTGGAACGACTACTCTTCCGCATGCTTATTGGAACTCTGGACTGTAAGAAGAATACTAGACAAAAGTGAAAATTAAAGGAGTCACAGTTCGAGTTGTGTGTAGTTTCAGCTACCATTTTGGTTAAAGCCTGGCGTTATGTTCCATCTCCTGAAGAACCTCTAAAATTAGAGTGAAACGCGGTAATAATGTTTAGTGTGAAGCGTTGGGAACAACTAATACGCTGTTTACAACTGAAGTCAAGGCTTTGAGAAGAGAGAAAAGGTTTTTCTGAGAAGCACAAAACCTACAAGATAAGTGTCTACTAATACATCATTAGAGACTGTTAATTTGTCTTAAAACACTAGGGAAAGAGGGGATTATCAATTATCAATCATTTATTGGAACTAGTCATTGATGTCATAGGCGCCGCTGGTGGATTTGAATCTTCACACCCCAGCCCAAAAGCAGCCGCTTGATCTGAGACAGTTCCAGGATAAATAAATATTTTCATTAAAGTGATTACCCTCCTATACAGATCTATATCAGAAAGTTGCAGTGGAGAAATTTTCCTATTAGAGAATTTTGCCAGAAGATGGCAACAAATAACATCAGAAAACTGGACTCTGTCCATTGTACGAGAGGGGTACAGACTTCATTGTCACAGTATGCCCCCTCCTACAATGATAAGACAGTTCAATTCTCAAGTCCCTGCCACCGATCTCTTGGGTCAGGAAGTCACATCATTTCTTGCTCAAGGAACAATAGAGGAGGTACCCATACCCCAACAGGGTACGGGATTCGACTCCCCCTACTTTCTCATACCAAAGAAAACAGGGGGACACAGGCCTATACTAGACCTCAGAGAATTAAACAAGTATCTTTTCTGGGAAAATTTCAAAATGATCTCCCTCGGAACACTCCTGCCATACCTTCAGAGTCAGGACTGGCTATGTTATTTATTTATTTTTATACCACGCTCTTTAGAATCAGTGCGGTTTACATGTATACTAACAGGTACTTTTTATTCCCTTGTCCCCGAAGGGCTCACAATCTATGTACCTGAGGCAATGGAGGGTTAAGTGGGTTGCCCAAGGGCACAAGGAGTGGCCATGGGACTGGAGACCCCAGTCCCTCCGGCCTGAAGTTGCTTGTCCCCATGCGGGAATTGAACCCCCAGCCTTCTAAAGGATGCATCCATACAGATCACATGCATCCATACAGATCACAGGAACCCCCGGCCTTCCAAAGGATGCATCCATACAGATCACAGGAAATTCCTTAGATTCCTTTTCCAGGGAAGATACTTCCAATACAGGGTTCTTCCCTTCAGTCTGGCTTCTGCCCCAAGAGTCTTCACGAAATACATGGCAGTAATAGCAGCGTTCCTGAGAACTCTAGGAATTTTCATCTTCCCTTACTTAGATGACTGGCTCATTCGAGCATCAACAGCTCCAGAAGTCAGCTTCGCTCTTTCTCACACCATGTGAATCCTTTGATACTTGGGACTGGTCATAAACCTCCCAAAATCTCATCTTACCCTTTCTCAGTCTCTAGAATTCATAGGGGCTTATCTAGACACAAGGCAGTCAAGGGCTTTCCTACCACAGCCACGGTGTCTTCATATAGTACAGCTGGCCTCCCAAGCAGTAATGAAGGTCTTCCTGACTGCTTGGGAGATGCTTCAGCTTCTTGGGCAAATGGCATCCATGGTCCATGTGGTTCCCTATGCTCGCCTTCATATGCGAGCAGCCCAGTGGACCCTATCCTCTCAGTGGACACAGGCCTCAGGTCGGTTAATGGACAAAATCAGAAACTCCACACGTCTCATTTTGTCCCTACAATGGTGGCAGTCACTGGTACTGTTCCCTCTAAGCTGTGTGCGTGTGCGCACGCACACACCTCTCCCAGCGAGCGCACATACTTTACAACAGAGCGCACAAAAATTATGGTTCTGATTCTGATAGAAAACAACACAGACATCTTAAAATTTAAAAGTTGTGATTGTAATTACTAGAAATTTTCCTCTTTGTTTAGTAATCGTCTATTCTCCAGGACCAAGCAGGAAGTCAGTCCTCACATATGGGTGACGTCGGCGCCGACGGAGCCCTCGCGGAGCAATTTTCCCCAACTTTCAAAGAAAGCCTTTGGGAATTGCAGCGCGCATGCGCGGTCCCCTTCCCGCCCAAGGGTGCCATCTTAGCCAGTCTTCTTTTTTCCGCGGAGCGCTATAGACGTGGTCGTCTTGTCCCCGCTGAAAAAGTTGATTTTTCGTGATTTATTTCTCTTTTTTCTTCGGTTCGACGCCGGTCTCTTTCCTGCCCGGACTCGCGACGCCGTTGCGAGTCCTTCTCTTATTTTTCGGTTTTTCTGATTTTCTGTCAGTTTCGTTTTCGGTTTTTCGCTGGCAGCCCGGTCCTTTGACCTTGCAGGGGCCCTTTTTCCCCCGATGGCTGCCAGTGGTTTCAAGAGGTGTGTTCAGTGTGACAGAAATATGTCACTCACTGACACACACGATAATTGCCTCCGCTGCCTTGGCCCGGATCACGAGGAACTGATCTGTGGGGCCTGCAGCAAAATGTCCTCCAAAGCGTTAAGGAGTCGGTGGCATCCGCGGGAACGAATCTTTGCTGATCCCACCCGTACCCGGACCTCGTCGGAGGCCTCGGCGTCCAGAGGCTCCAGCTCTGACCGTTGCCGGAGTTCCTCCGACAGGGGTTCTCCCTCCGGGGGACCATCATCGGAAGGTGAAACCCGCGAGGGTGGCGTCGGTGGACGCTCCTGGTTCCGCGAGGGCCAGGTCGCATAGCCCCGATAGCCGTCCCGGGTCTTTGGAGAAGGAACATCTCCCGAAGCGACCTCGTCTGGAATCGGAGTTGCCTGCTCGGGTAAGTCCTGTAGTCCTCCTGGACTCGCCTCCGAGGGGTCCGACGTCGGGCCCGACACCGTCGGGGCCCGAGTCGGGGGCTGCTGGGTCACCTGAGGTCGGACTCAGGTTGACGGCCTTGGAGAGCAGACTATCTGCCTTCATGGACCAGCAGTGGGCACTGATCGCTAGCCTCGCTGGCGCCTCTGCCCCGACCGCCGGGACGTCGACGTCTAAGTCGACCCCGGAGACCGAGCCGATCCTCGAGTCCATGCGGGCTCGAGTCGATCCTCGGTCGAGGTCACCCTCGGCCTCCCTTTCGGGACCGAGGTCGTCGACGCCGACTCCCTCGGCGTCGGGGCGGCCGACGCCTCCGCCCGCCCGGACCGACCCCACCGATTCCTCCTCGGAGTCGGCCTGGGAGTCTGAAGAGGAAGAGTCACCTGATTCTTTTCGGACTCGGTGTGTCCCCTCGGACTCGCCTGAGTCCGAACCTCGGAAACAGTCCCCTCCGGAGGATGCCCGGTTCTCGGACTTCGTCAGGGATATGGCCAAGGCTTTGGCCTTCCCTGCGGATCCCGAGGAGGAGCCTCGAGCCGAAGAACTCGATGCCCTTCAGTACGACTCTCCTGCCAGGGAGCACTTTACTGTACCGGTTCCTCCCATGCTGGAACGACTACTCTTCCGCATGTGGGAGAGTCCGGCATCGTCGCCGGTATTAAGCAAGCGGGTCGATTCCATCTATCGAGTCCGCAAGAGCCCTGGCTTCCAAAAAGCACAGCTACCGCACCATTCCATGGTGGTGGAATCGGCCATGCATAGGCTTAAGAGCCAGAAGATGCACTCCTCGGTGCCTCCTGGCAGGGAGGCCCGCAACCTGGATGGCCTCGGTAAGAAGTGTTTCCAGGGCTCTATGCTTGCTTGTCGGGTCCAGACCTACCAGCTCTTCATGGGCATGTACCTTAGAGACCTGGCTAAAGAGATAGCCGGATTCTCCGCTGGGCTGTCCGAGGAACCTTTGCGGAGGTTCCTAGCCTTGACAACTGGTATTCGGGAATGCTCCAAATTCATTTCTCGAGCAGCCTATGATGGCTTTGAAGCATCGGCTCGAGTGGCCGCAGCCGGCATCGGTGCCCACCGACAGGCTTGGCTTCAGTCGTCTGACCTTGAACCCTGGGTGCAGGACAAGTTGGTCGATGTCCCCTGCCGAGGTGAGAACCTCTTTGGCAAGCCCATGGCTGAGAAGGCTGCACAAATCGAGACGGAGACTCTCACCAGAACTAGGCTCTCTAGGAAGACCTCCGCCCCTTCCCAGAAGAAGAAGGGCTCGGGAAAGAAGTCCTTTTACCCGAGAAAGGCGGCTGCCTATAAACACTACCCTCAATATCAGGCCTCCGCAGCTCCCCAACAGGGTCAGCAGGCCAAGGGACGGGGTAACGGGTCCCGTAGGCAGCAAGCCCCCAAGCCTGCACCACCGGCCCCTGCTCAGCAGGGTGGGGGTTTTTGACTTCATCAGTATAGCCTCTCCCCCTCAGCTGGTTCCTCCCAGCACAGGAGGCTGGCTGGTTCACTTTGCCCACAGGTGGTCCAACATCACATCAGATGCCTGGGTGCTTCATGTTGTGAGAGAAGGCTATCTTCTCCACTTCCACCAGGTCCCTCCCTCCTATTTCCCGGGAGAACCTCCACGACTCCCTCTGCACAGGGACTTACTCCTTCAGGAGTTAGCAAGTCTTCTTCAGGAACAGGCTGTGGAACCGGTGCCCCACCACCTGAGGGGTCAAGGCTTCTATTCCAGGTATTTCCTAATACCAAAAAGAACGGGAGGCCTCCGACCCATCCTGGACTTGCGCAACCTCAACAAGTTCCTCGTCAGGGAGAAGTTCAAGATGCTTACCCTTGGAATCCTTCTGCCCTACCTCCAGCAGGGAGATTGGCTATGCTCCTTGGATCTAAAGGATGTCTACACGCACATCCTCATCCACCCAAGCCACCGCCAATACCTAAGGTTTGTGGTGGCAGGAAATCATTACCAGTACCGAGTACTGCCCTTTGGCCTATCCTCCGCACCACGAGTCTTCACAAAATGTCTCGCGGTGGTGGCGGCTTATCTCCGGCTTCACGGCCTCTATGTCTTTCCGTACCTAGACGACTGGCTCATCAGAGCATCGTCCTCTCCAGAAGTCACAAATGCCACACACCGCACTGTGACTCTTCTGCAGTACTTGGGCTTTGTCATAAACTTCGCAAAGTCCACTTTGCTCCCCTCGCAAGATCTCGAGTTCATCGGCGCAAGACTGCACACTCTTCAGGCACGAGCTTTCCTGCCTCTTGACAGGGCTCAACGGCTCATGGACCTAGCCGGCCGTTTTCGCAGCCAGTCCCTGGTCTCAGCCAGGCGCTTCCTAAGACTACTCGGCCATATGGATTCCACCGCCCACGTGACCCCCAATGCCCGCCTGAATATGCGGCCTGCTCAGTGGTGCCTTCGCAAGCAGTGGCAACAAGCCACGGGCGGCCTAGCCGACTTAGTGCGCATCTCCGGCCCGCTGGCCTCTTCTCTACAGTGGTGGCTTCATCGGCCGAACCTGGTGCTCGGAATGCCTTTTCAGTCTCCTCCGCCGGCTCAAGTGCTGACGACCGATGCTTCTCTCCTAGGATGGGGAGCGCATTGCCAAGGGGCATGTACTCAAGGTCTCTGGACCACGTGGGAGTCTGCTCAGCAGATCAACTTCCTGGAGCTCAGAGCAATCCGTCTGGCTCTCAAGGCTTTCTCCCACCTGACTTCTCACCAGTCCGTCCTTGTCCAGACGGACAATCAAGTTGCCATGTTCTACGTGAACAAACAGGGAGGCACGGGCTCCTTCCTTCTCTGTCGAGAAGCACAGAGGCTCTGCTCTTGGGCCGTCAGCCACGGCATTCTTCTCAAGGCAGTTTATCTCCCAGGCCAAGAAAATTGCCTGGCGGACAAACTCAGCAGGATCCTCCAGCCGCACGAGTGGCGCCTGGATCCCTTGGTAGTTCAGAAACCTTTTCTGAAGTGGGGCCTCCCCACGATGGATCTCTTTGCCAGTCCTCTCAACCGGCAACTTCCTCGCTTCTGCTCTCGGCAGCCGCATCCCCTTCGAGTAGCGGCGGATGCTTTTCTGCTCTCATGGTCGAAAAGCCTTCTGTATGCCTTTCCTCCCATACCGCTAGTCTCTCGAACTCTTTTCAAGGTTCTCCGAGACAAAGCTTCCATGATCCTGATAGCTCCTCGCTGGCCCAGACAGCCGTGGTTTCCACTCCTGCTGCAATTAGCGGTAGAGGATCCGTTCCCTCTGGGGTTTCAACCGGATCTCCTAACACAGGATCAGGGGTCCCTGCTACACCCCAACCTCAGATCTCTACATCTGATGGCCTAGCTGCTGAAAGGGTAGTCCTTGCTCCCCTTCTACTGCCGGCAGAGGTGGAAGAGGTCGTCCTAGCTTCTCGGCGACCTTCTACCCGCAAATGCTACGCCCTTAAATGGCGTCGCTTTTCCGCTTGGTGTGCCCAGCAGTCTCAGGATCCCTTCTCCTGCTCGGTGTCGGTGATCTTGCAGTACTTGCTCTACCTCTCTAATCTGGGACTTAAGTCCAACTCCGTCAAAGTTCACCTCAGTGCTCTTTCAGCACATCATGTGCCGGTGGACCGCAGACCTCTTTCCAGCGACCCTCTCGTAGCGAGGTTTCTCCGAGGTCTCCTTCTACTTAAACCACCTCTGCGCCCGCCAGCACCTGACTGGGATCTGAATGTGGTTTTACAGCGGATCACCTGTCCGCCTTTTGAACCTATGGCTACCTGTTCTCTCCGTTTTCTTTCTTGGAAAACTTTATTCCTGATAGCCCTCACTTCCGCTAGACGCGTAAGTGAATTGCAGGCCCTCGTGTCTGATCCCCCTTACACTCGGTTCTACAAAAATAGGGTAGTCCTACGGACTCACCCAAAATTTCTTCCAAAAGTGGTCTCCCCTTTTCACATCAATCAGGAGGTGGTACTTCCGACCTTCTTTCCCAGGCCACACTCCAGCCGAGCTGAAATGGTCCTGCATACCCTGGACTGTAGAAGGGCATTGAACTTCTACCTTGACCGTACGCGGGAGCACCGTAAAGCTGCTCAGCTTTTTGTGTCTTTTGACCCCAATAAATTGGGGCTCCCGGTCTCCAAGCGTACTCTGTCCATCTGGGTTGTTGACTGTATCGCTTGGGCTTATGGGGCAGCCGGACTCTCGTTAGAAAGTCGAGTCACGGCTCAATGTGTTCGGGCGAAGGCTACGTCAGTGGCTTACCTCCGCTCTGTTCCATTGGCAGACATCTGCCGGGCCGCTACTTGGTCTTCGAGCCAGACTTTTGCGGTCCATTACTGCCTCGAGAGGGAGTCCCGCAGGGACAGTGCTTTCGGACAGGCAGTTCTCCGAAATCTCTTCGAGGTTTGAGCAACTCCTACCCTCCATCCCGGATGGGGGCTACCGGTGGGTAATAATTCAGTGAAGATTCCTTCCTTCTGTACCGCTGAGCTAGAGGGAGCTCATTTTTGTGCTTAGGGTCTCCGGTAGCCTTAAGCTTGGGAGTCCCATATGTGAGGACTGACTTCCTGCTTGGTCCTGGAGAAAGCGTAGTTACTCACCTGTAACAGGTGTTCTCCAGGAGCAGCAGGAATCAGTCCTCACAACCCTCCCTCCTCCCCTTGGAGTTGCAATCATCTGCTTTAGTTTTTTTGCAAATTTTTATGCTGTCTTTTAGCTATGTCATCTGACTGGCTAAGATGGCACCCTTGGGCGGGAAGGGGACCGCGCATGCGCGCTGCAATTCCCAAAGGCTTTCTTTGAAAGCTGGGGAAAATTGCTCCGCGAGGGCTCCGTCGGCGCCGACGTCACCCATATGTGAGGACTGATTCCTGCTGCTCCTGGAGAACACCTGTTACAGGTGAGTAACTACGCTTTTTCATTTAATTTGATTAAAATCAATGTGGTGTACATACTGTATTCTGACGTGTAGTCAAATTTTAAAGTATATAACTCCGAGCATCGTTATGTGGCGCACAAAAATTTAACCTTCCTTCAAAAGCTGCACAGCTGATATTTTATGCGCACACAGCCTACAGAAAATTAGAGGGAACATTGGTCACTGGAAAACTTTCTCATGGGTTCTCCTTTCCAGCAGCCTCTATGCCAAACCACCCTAATAACAGATGCGTCCAAGTCGGGTTGGGGGGGGGCTCACTTGCACAATCTATCAACTCAGGGTCTTTGGACCCCACAGGAGGCTTGTCTTTACATAAACCTCCTAGAGCTCAGAGCCATCTTCCATGCTGTCCGAGTTTTTCAGGCCCATCTCTGCTACAAGATAGTTCTGGTCCAGACCGACAATCAAGTAGCTATGTTCTATGTTAACAAGCAGGGAGGAACGGGCTCTCTGTCGCTATGCAACAAAACTTTGCAACTGTGGGCCCTCGCCAGAGATCTTCAAATCCACCTCCTAGTGGTATATCTTCTGGGCATTCAAAATCTTTGGGCAGACAAACTCAGTCGAATACTACTGCCACACGAATGGTCTCTGCACTCAGACCAGCTTGCTCGAGTGTTTCGAATCTGGGGAATGCCAGATATAGACCTCTTTGCAAGTACACAGAATGCCAGACTTCCCAGATTCTGTTCCAGAATTCCGGCTAAAAACTGTCAGGCAAGGGATGCTTTCCTCCTCCATTGGGGTCGGGACTTCCTCTATGCCTTCCCACCCATTCCCCTCATTCCAAAAACTTTGTTCAAGCTTCAGAGAGACAAAGGTCATGTGATACTCATAGCTCCACGTTGGCCACGGCAGACATAGTATCCTCTGCTTCTGCGTCTCTCTCAAGTCACACCTCTGGAGTTGGGATGTGCTCCAGATCTTCTTTCCCAGGAGAACGGGACGCTATTGCACCCGAATCACCAGTCCCTGCACCTTAGGGCCTGGTTACTGAAAGCCTAGGATTCCCGGATATCAGCCTATCTTAACAGGTAAAGCTTATCCTTGTGGCTTCCAGGAAGCCTTCCACAAGGCGATCCTACGCCTTTAAGTGGAAGAGATTCTCTGTATGGTGTTCTCAAAGGGAACTTAACCCCCATACAGTGCCTGTCAAATTGCTTCTGGAGTACCTACTCCATTTATCAGATTTTGGTCTTAAGACCAATTCAGTAAGGGTCCGTTTTAGTGCCATTGCTGCTTTTCGCAAACCTCTGGATGGACAACCTATTTCCTCTCATCCACTCGTAGCGAGATTTATGAGAGGTTTGCTTTTAACAAAACCTCCCATTAAACCACTGCCGGTAGCATGGGATCAGGATCTGAATCTTGTTCTCAGGCAGCTCATGAAACCGCCCTTTGAGCCTTTAACCACTACAGCTGTAAAATAGTTATCTCCAAGTTATAATGTAATTTCAGTTTGTTCAATGTAAACCGCCTTGATATCATGAAAGGCAGTATATAAGAAATGTTAAATAAATAAAATAAAATAAAATACAGCTCTAAAGATTGCCTTTCTGTTCCTTGAGAAGAGGAGTGCTCTCCAGAGCTCTCCCAAAAGGTGATTTTTGCTGAATTTGCTGCTTAATTGTGAGTTCTATCTGTCTGTTTGTCTCCACATATTTATCTATCTATTTGCCCTTATTGGTGGGTTCCCTTACCCTACTCCATTGTGTGTACCCACAGTTCAGGAACAGCCTACTGGCCAGAGACACTTAGGTTCCCGCCCACCCTACCCCTCACCCCACTCACCCCAGGGGCTACATTGCCTATACAGTGGTCACATTTGTGCCATCTGTCGTTCCTAACTTGGGTTAAAGCCCACATCTTCTTCATCTTTTCTTCTTCTTATTCTTCCTCTTCTGGGACTGCTTAATCAACATGTCGTGTATTCAGTGCAATAACTGTGGTACTTCCATTCAAAGACGAATCATTTGGAGCCTAAGAGCTTGTCCTATATGCCTAAAGTCAGCTGCCATGCATGAAGAACTGACTCTACTAAGGAAAGACCTAGCTGCCATGCATAAAGAAGTGTCTCTACTGAGGGAGGAACTGGCTGCAATGAAGCGCACCTCTTCTAGGATACAAACTGAACAAAGTCCACCACCGCTCCCACAAAGAATCAAACATCACAGGAACAAATGGACCACAATGGGTTCTGGTAGATTGCGACCTGTAACGCAGAGACATCCTATACATCAAGAGATATCCCTGCACAATGCCTTCTCTGCCTTGGCTAATGAGGATGCCCAATCCAAAGAAACTGAAGGACCCTTAAATGAGTCAGACAATGCCCAATCTCTTGCTAAAGCACCAAATATGAAGAAAACCTCACCAAACAGAAAACTACTACTACTTGGAGATTCCATCATCAGAGGCACCAACTTGGGAACACAGTTCAAAGGAGAGAAGATAGTCATGTGCCTACCTGGCTCTTCAGCCAGCAGGAATACAAACCAAGTTGTTGAAATACTTAGCGCAAAAAGTGAACACTCCAAACTTGATGTTATTATCCACTTGGGCACAAATGACCTGGCTAGAAACAGTGCCTCTACAGCCCAAAAGGACTTCCAATCTCTGGGAGAGAAACTCAAACCCATTGATAACACTGTTGCATTCTCAGAAGTTCTACCTGTTCTTGGTAAGGGGACAAAAAGGCTGCATCGCATTAACAGCTTTAATACATGGCTCCAGACCTGGTGCAATCAAGAAGGATTCAGATTTATTGGCAACTGGGGCAACAGATGGACCAACAAGAGATTATACTGTGCTGATGGACTACATCTCTCTGTTGCAGGGAAAAGAAACCTAAGTGAAAAATTTAAGCAGTATGTGGATATGCATTTAAACTAGGAAAAGGGGGTGACGGATGTGGAAGGTTAACATCTGCATGCCACCCCCTGCAAAAGCAGAATAACATCAGAAACAGCCACACTTTTAAAACACAGATCAAAAACAAGTGGGAAGAAATGGGCAGAACAAAATCGATGCAAAATACACACAAGCCAGGTAAATGCTGGAAAGCAATGAGCACAAATGCTCGAAGCTTAGCCAATAAAATTCCGGACCTGGAAGCCCTAATGGTGGAAACGGATTTGGACATCATGGCCATTACAGAAACATGGTTTAATGAATCGCATGATTGGGATATAGCCATAGCTGGCTATAATCTATTCAGAAGAGACAGAGAAAATGGAAAAGGAGGAGGAGTAGCTTTGTATGTCAAAAGCAATATTAAAGCTACTGAAATGCAGGGGACATGGGGAAAAGAAGAAGCGCTCTGGATTGCGTTGGAAAGAGGAGATGGCACTGTCGTCCATATTGCTGTAGTCTACAGACCTCCGACTCAAATTGAAGAGAGAGAACGAATTGATTATAGATATTGCCAACATAGCAACAAAGGGGGAAGCGATCATATTGGGTGACTTTAATCTACCTGATGTGGATTGGATTACTCCTTCTGCACATCTGGAAAGAAGCAAAAAAATTGTGGATGCTCTCCAAGATGCATTACTTAAACAAATGGTGATGGAACCAACCAGGGAAAGCTCAGTGCTGGATGTAGTGCTCACCAATGGTGATGGCATGTCGAATGTCTGCGTGAGTGCCCCTGTGAGCCACAGCGACCATCACACGGTGTGGTTTGAGATAAAAGCCATGGTACAGACCAATCATATCAAGCTCAAAGTCCTAAACTTCAAAAACACTGACTTCAATAAAATGGCTGAGTACTTAAAGGAGGAGATGACGGGGTGGAAGGAGATAAGGGAAGTGGAATTGCAATGGGCTAATCTAAAGGCGGCAATAAAAGGGGCAATAGATAAATATGTAAGAAAAGTAAATAAAAACAAGAGGAGAAGGAAACCTATTTGGTTTTCCAAAGAAGTGGCTGCTCAAATAAAGGCAAAAAACACAGCTTTCACAAAATTCAAAAGCTTGCAAACACAAGAACACAGAAATGAATACAGGATCAAGCTCAAAAGAGTCTAAAAGAGAAATAAGGATAGCAAAATCAAAGGCAGAGGAAAAGATGGCTAAAGATGTTAAGGGTGGCGACAAAACTTTCTTTAGGTATATTCAGGAAAGGAAGAAGATCAGAGTTGGTCTTGCAGGACTCAGAAGTGCTGGGAAAGGACTCGTGGAAAGTGACACTGAAAAAGCGAAATTGCTAAACAAATACTTCTGCTCTGTTTTCACTAAAGAAGATCCTGGAGATGGACCAGCTTTGACTCTCAAATATAAAAATGGGATTGAAGTAGATACCACACCATTCACAGAAGATGAGGTGTTAGAACAACTTGCTAAACTGAAAGTGGACAAAGCCATGGGACCGGATGGGATACATCCCAGGATACTGAAAGAGCTCAGAGAGGTTCTTGCAGGACCGTTAAAGGATGTCTTCAACAGATCCTTGGAAACGGGAGAAATTCCTCAGGACTGGAGAATGTCTGATGTTGTACCTCTACACAAAAGTGGTGACAGTGAAGAAGTGTCAAACTACAGACCCGTGAGCCTTACCTCGGTGGTGGGAAAAGTAATGGAGGCGCTCATGAAAGAGCGAATAGTGAATTTTCTCAAAATCAACAGGTTGCAAGATCCGAGGCAACATGGTTTTACCGAAGGACGGTCTTGCCAAACAAATCTAATTGAGTTCTTTGACTGGGTGACCAAGGAACTAGATCAGGGGCATGCAATGGATGTTATCTACCTGGATTTCAGCAAAGCCTTTGATACTGTTCCTCATAGGAGGCTTGTCCATAAACGTAGTAGCTTGGGGATGGGTCCCAAGATGGTAAACTGGATTAGAAATTGGTTGACTGACAGACAACAGAAGGTGAATGGTACATGGAGCTCACTCGGATGAGAGGAAAGTGATTAGCGGGGTGCCCCAGGGTTCGGTCCTAGGCCCGGCACTGTTCAATATATTTGTGAGTGATAATTGCTGAAGGACTGATTGGAAAGGTCTGTCTTTTTGCAGATGACACAAAAATTTGCAACAGAGTGGACTCACCCGAGGGAGTGGTTAACATGAGTAAAGATCTTCAAAAGCTGGAGGACTGGTCTAATGCTTGGCAACTACGATTTAATGCAAAAAAGTGCAGTGTCATGAACTTGGGTAGCAGAAATCCAAGGGAAATGTGCACGATAGGGGGCGAGAGGTTGGTATGCATGGTTCAGGAGAAAGACCTTGGTGTGATTATCTCTGATGATCTCAAGGTGGCAAAACAGTGCGACAAGGCGGTGGCAAAAGCCAGGAGGATGTTGGGCTGCATACAAAGAGGGATTACCAGCAGAAAGGAAGAGGTACTTATGCCACTGTACAAGTCACTGTTGAGGCCTCACTTGGAATACTGTGTTCAGTTTTGGAGACCATATCCTTGCAAAAGATGTAAAAAGACTGGAAACTGTTCAAAGAAAGGCGACCAAAATGATTTGGAGCCTGCGTCAGAAGCCTTATGAGAAGAGACTTGAAGACCTAAATATGTACACTTTTGAGGAGAGGAGGGACAGGGGAGATATGATTCAGACCTTTAAATACTTAGAGAAATGATGAACAAACAAACCTCTTCCAAAGACGGGGAAGCTGTAAAACTAGAGGGCATAACATGAAGTTGCAAGGTGGTAAATTGAAAGGCAATGCCAATAAATATTTCTTCACTGAAAGGGTAGTGGATGCTTGGAATGCCCTCCCGATGGAAGTGTTAGGGGCAAACACGGTGACATAATTCAAAATGGCATGGGACAAACACAGTGGATCCCTTTACAGCAACAGGATAAAAACAAAATAAATGGTACTATCTAACTTCTGAACCATCTAATGTCTCAACAAATAGGGGTGTCCTACATGGAGTGGTGGGTTCACCCCTAAACAAAGACATGGGGAGGGGTGGCCTGCACAGAGCGACAGGTGCACCTACTCTTGCCATCTTGCTGGGCAGACTAGATGGACCATGCTGGTCTTTATCTGCCGTCACTTACTATGTTACTACAACCTCCCCTCCCTACAAGACACGCAAATCGCAGCATTTCTGGAGGCACTTGATGACCTTGGATACAACCAGATAGTCGGAGAACCTACTCATGTTAAGGGAAATACACTTGACCTGATCTTCGTCCCACAAACAACCATGGAAGCAGACCTCAATTTTGCACTATCAATAACACCAGTACCCTGGTCTGACCACAGCTTGATCATATTCCAAATACCCAACTCCCTTAATACTCTTAACTCTAACATCACCCCCTCCAAACCAACAGCTAGGAGGTTCCGCTCCTTTGATAAAGAAGATGTACTTAAGAATATCCTCCCAATGCTACACACCTCTAAACCTGAACTGGATGACCTAATCAACACCTGGGATAATACCCTCAGATCCAGCTCTCATCTACCAAACATGACAAAAAGGTCCAATTATCGAACTCATGTGGCATGGTATTCTAACAAACTAAGAGCATCTCTCCTCCATCTTCGCAGACTCGAGAAGCGATGGCGCCGATCCCGTTCTACTGAAGCCTATACAGCTTACTACTCGCACCTAAGAAAGCATCGTCAAGAAATAGCGGATAGAAGAAAACAATTCCATACAAATCTCCTAAAACAATCGGTAAACAAACACCATGATCTCTTCAATATTGTAAAAACACTGGCAAGGGAACCAGCCCCTCAACTTGCACAAATAATACACCCTCAAGACTACGCTAACTACCTAAAATCAAAAATGATGCAAACAGTCAAGAACCCCTGTACCACTGGGTCAACTAGCATATCCAAGCTGCCACAATCATCCACATTGACCAAGTTCGACACGATATCATCCAAGGATATTCAAAACACTATTGCCTCAGTCAACGCTACCACTGCACCAAATGATCCATGTCCAGAAGCATGGATAAGAGCTCCAATGTGAAGTAAGCTTCTTCCTAAACAAAATCCTAGAACAATCATTTGCATCCGGAATTTTTCCTCAGAGCCTAAAACAGACCTCCATCAGGCCATTACTGAAGAACAATAAACTGGACCCACTAAGAGTAGAATCGTACAGGCCAATATCCAGCATCCCATTGTTAGCCAAAATAATTGAAAAGGTGGTCCAACGCCAAATACAGCAACACATAGACACTGAAGCTCCGCTAGATCCGGCCCAACATGGCTTTAGGGAATCTCATGGAGTAGAGACTCTCCTCTTCACTCTCTTCAATACATTAATCACTGGAATAGATAATATCCGGCAAGGCTTCATCCTTATATTCATGGACATCTCTGCTGCGTTCGACTCAGTAAGTCATCAAATACTTATCGATCGCCTTAAGGAAAAAGGAATACATGACTCCGCACTGAACTGGTGTAAATCATACCTGTCTAACTGATGGCAACAGGTAAGGATTGGCGAAACAACATCAGAACCATTTCTGCAAGATCAGGGTGTACCGCAAGGCTCCTCACTCTCAGCATTAATGTTCAACATATACATGCAACCTATCTGTGACCTCATCCGTTCTTTTAACGTTACCTGCTTAGCCTACGCAGACGACATTCTCCCATACATGCCATTCTCCATCAACCACCCTGATTTTACACCACTGGTGAGATGCTTCGAAGCAGTAGAGGATTGGCTCCTCACACAGAACTTACGAATCGACCACAGTAAGACCGATGTTATGTTTATCACGAAGAACCAAAACTTCACACCCCCTGCTACATTAAAGATAAAGGACAAGGAATTTATTTATTTATTTTATTTAACAGTATTTCTATACCGCCTTATCCTACAATCAAGGCGGTGTCACAGCAAAACAATCAAAAGGTTTGGAAGGGTATATCATGCAGTGAGAAAGTGTCATGCGTTACGTGTAAGGGGTTAGTGTATTAGATTAGGTTGAGCTATGTACATTGTGAGCTATGGTACAGTGTGAGCTATAGTACATTGTTCTATACAATTAAGATACATCATGTGCCGTTGTTCCGTTTCTTATCAGGGTTTGTAGAGGTAAGTTGGTGATTCCCGTTGGTACGGGAATTGACAGTAAAACCTACTATACGATACTTAGGCATCACCCTTGACCAGCGTCTCAATATGAAACTCACATAAAAAATACAACAAAACTAATATATCACAAGATACGTACACTATGCCACTTATGACCTCTACTGGAACCCACAGATTTCAGAACCATCTACCAAGCCTTGGTGATGCCACACCTCTATTTCGCAATGCAATTCTATACGGTCTCCCACAATCAACTTTGAATCCTCTCCAATTGGCAATGAATACTGCTGCCAGAGTACTTGAAGGAATATCAAAAGCAGACCACATAACCCCAATCCTAAAAAGGCTCCACTGGCTACCGACCAATGCCAGAATCCAACATAAGATCATAATCATCACTTTCAAAGCCTTAAACAATCAAACACCCTCAACCATCACTGATCTATTACACACCCAGACCCCCAATAGAACCAGAAGATCAGCAGCATTAAATACCTTAATTGTCCCGAAAGAAACAGTCAGATGCACTAAGGAAACATCCACAAGAGCCTTTAGCATTCATGCCCCAGTAGCATGGAATGCCCTCCCACAAGAATTGAGAGCCATAACCAGCCTAACACAATTCAGGAAAAAACTGAAGCACTACCTATTCTCAAGCTACTTTCCAGTATAGATTTTCCTAAGAGAAATAGTCACACCATGTACAGATCCAGAGAATTTTGACTGTGAATAACTGTAAATAGTTTACCCTGTTTCTTCCAAGTTCTAAAACCCCTGTTACTTGTAAAATGCACTACAGTTAACCTGTATGTATATGCTCTGTTCCATGTAAACCGCGCTGATGTTAATAGTGCGGTATATAAGAAATGTTAAATAAATAAATAAATAAAATGTTTCTTTCTTGGAAGGTCATCTTCCTAGTTGCACGCACTCCTGCATGACGCATCAGTGAGTTACAGGCTTTAGTGGCGGATCCTCCTTATACAAGATTTCACCATGATAAGGTAGTTCTTAGAACTCATCCTCACTTTATGCCAAAGGTGGTTTCGCCTTTTCATTTAAACCAAGCGGTTTACCTTCCTGTATTCTTCCCTAGGCCTCATGCCTCTCATGCAGAAAGGAATCTTCATATCTTAGATTGTAAAAGAGCCTTAGCTTTTTACCTTCAAAGAACTAAGCAACATAGAAAATCTTCTCAGCTTTTTGTTGCTTTTGATTCTAGTCATTTGGGACTAGTTTCCAAAAGAACTCTCGCTAGGTGGATTGCAAATTGCATATCCTTTGCATATGAGAGTAAGGGACTTTCTCTCGAAGATCATGTCACAGCTCACAATGTGAGAGCAATGACAGCCTCAATGGGTAATCTTCGTTCTGTGTCCATTGATGACATCTGTAGAGCAGCCACTTGGGCTTTGGTGCACACCTTTACAGCCCACTATTGCTTAGACAAGGGCTCCCGTCAGGATGTCTCGTTTGGCCAGCATCTCTTTCAGACTTAGTACAACTCCTACCCACCGTCCCGGGTTTCGATGCCAGAGATCCATGGGAGGAAGCATGACCCATCTCACCTGGGGTTCGTAGCTTGCTGTGGTCATTCCCCTGGCATCTTTCAGCTGGGGAGTCCCCATATGTGAAGACAACATTCCTGCTTGTTCCTGGAGATAGCGTAGTTACTCACCTGTAACAGGTGATCTCCGGGAACAGCAGGAATAAGTCTTCACAACCCACCCACCTCCCCTAGGAGTTGTCTCTATCTCTCTCTCTTTGTCTTCTCTCTCCTTTGGTCTCAGCTTTAAACGCAACTGAAGAGGGAGAGTTGGAAAGGCGGGAAGGCAGCACGCAGGTGCTGTGGGATGCTCCCAAAAGCTTTCCTATTGGACGCTGGGGAGCATTCGCGCTCAGGCTCCGTCGGTACCAGTGATACCCCATATGTGAAGACTTATTCCTGCTGTTCCCGGAGATCACCTGTTACAGGTGAGTATCTGCGCTTTCTCTTCCGCCTTGAACTTGGCAGTTGCTTCAAGCATGGAGCAGGAACCGAAAGTACACCCGCTTCTTTAAGGGGTGCAGAAAGCCACTATTGGCTTTCCCATTTCCGGAGGTGATCCAAAGACGTGATCAAGTCCGAGTGGGACTCACCTGACTCCCTGCTTAAAGGTTTAAGGGCTTGTAAGAAGCTGTATGCTTTCCAGGAGTGCAGTGAGTGGTTTAACATTCCCAAGGTGGATGCACAGGTCCCGGCGGTTACCAGACAGCCCGCTATTTTTGTAGAAGGCAGATCGGCCTTAAAAGATGTCCTGGACCACTAGGTTGATTCCTTGCTGAAGAGCCAGTTTGCCTTGTCGATGGCTATTCTATAGCTGGGGGTATGCACCAGCTTCTCGAGTCTTGCTCCAGTGGATTCAGTCTCTTCTGGCTGATACTACTTCTCTCTTTGTCGACTACGGCCTTCCTTTCTGAAGCCATGTATGACCTGGTGCACCTGGCGGCCAGGTATGGTGCCTTGACAACTGTGTCATGGCATTGGATTTGCCTCAGTTACTGGACGGTGGACACATTCTCCAAAACATGGTTAGTTCAACTGGCCTTTAAGGGGAAGCTCCTGTTTGGAACATTTTTGGAGAACCTGATAAAGGACATAAACGAGACAACATCTTATCGCCTCCCTGGAAGACAGGTCCAGGTGGCCTGTGAAGCGGGCGAGTGCCCCTTTCTCATCGGCCTCCGCCCGACAAGGGTGCGCTGGCCATATTCCTGTGGGTCTCGGGACTATCATTTATTTATTTGTGTGTTTTATATACCGCTATATCAGGTAATCATAGTGGTTTACAATTAAAACAGTCGATACATTAAACATTGTAACAATAAATGGTGCAATAACAGGCAATCAAGAATGTACATGATTCAAGATGGTTTTAACTTATATACAGCATATTTACAGTTCTGTTGATCGATAATATCCGTCAGTACAGGATGGGGTTAAGGGATGGGTGATTTAGTGACCAGTTTGTTCGGAGACCCTAGTGGCTAGGAGGGAGGAACATTTATGTTGGGTCAGTGAGAGTTGTAGTTTCATTTTGACCAAAATGTTCTGTGACGAGAGGGGTTTTGAGTTGGGAGCGGAACGAGTCTGTAATGTTTGAAACTGGGTGGTAGGAAGTTCTCCAGGAACAAGCAGGAAGTCAGTCCTCACATATGGGTGACGTCGGCGCCGACGGAGCCCTCATGCAGAGCAATTCCCCAACTTTCAAAGAAAGCCTTTGGGATTGCATCGTGCATGCGCAGTCCCCTTCCCACCCAAGTGTGTCATCTTGCTCAGTCATCTTTTTTCCGTGGAGCCCAACGGACGTGGTCCTGTTTCCACCGTGGAAAAAGTAGAAAAGTTGATTATATTTTTCAGCTTCCCGGTTCGACACGGGTTCCCCTTTCCGCCGTCGGCTCAGTACACCGGTATCGAGTTCGGTCTTATTTTTCGTTTTTGTCCTTCGTGACTAGTGTTTGCGCTCTGTTTGGTTTTCACTGGCAGCCCGGTTGTTTGACCTCGCAGGGGCCCTTTTTTCCCCCAATGGCTGCCAGCGGGTTTAAGAAATGTGATCGGTGTAAGAAGTTGATGTCTCTCACCGACACACACGACTGCTGCCTCCGTTACCTCGGCCCCGACCATGACCCAGTGGTCTGTTGCCTGTGTGGTAAGATGTCTTCAAAGTCTTTGAGGAGCAGGCAGCAGCAGCGTGACAGGATTTTTTCCGAGTCCGTCTCCGGCTGGGCCTGGACCTCGTCAGAAGCCTCGATGTCTCGGGAATTGGAGCCGAGCACTGTCATTTGTCTTCTGAGCAGGTGTCTCCCTCCAGGGAACACCGGAGGAAAAAGAAACTCATGAGGGCGTCGTCGCTGGATGCCTCTGATCGGCTTGGGCCCTCTGGTTCCAGGCGCGGAGCCTGGACCGCCGCCCCGGGTCCTCAGAGTCTGAGCGGCCGGCTAAACAACCTTGCAGGCAGCCAGAGGTGTCGGACAAGGTAACTTCTGTTGTCCTCGTGGACTCTCCTCCAGGAGAGCCGGCGTCTTGTCGGGCCTGAGCCGGGAGCTGCGGAGCCTTCTGAGCTCGGTCTCAGGTTGGCAGCCCTGGAGAGCAGCATGGCTGCCTTCATGGAACAGCAGCGGGCGCTGATGGCCGGTCTCGCCTGTCCATCCACCCTGACCACCGGGACGTAGGCATCTAAGTCGACGTCGGAGGCCGAGCCGATCCTCGAGTCGATCAGGTCTCGAGTCGATCCTCAGCCAAGTTCCCCCTCGACCTCCCATTCGGGACCGAGGTTTTATTGGAATAGTGTGGTCCTCCGTACCCACCCTAAATTCCTACTCAGGGTTGTTTCGGACTTCCATCTCAACCAAGAGATAGTGCTGCCGATGTTCTTCCCGGGCCCCACGCTGATCAGGCATCGGTGGCTCTTCACACCCTCGACTGCAAATGGGTTCTCGCCTTCTGTTTGCAGCACACCCAGACTCATCGCAAGTCTGATAGGCTTTTCGTGTCCTACGATCTCAATAGACAGGGCAAGCAATCACCAAGCGTATCCTCTCTGTTTGGGTGGCGGACTGCATCACTTTCGCCCATGCGAAGGCGAGCGTCCCTCTGGATCGTCGAGTCACTGCACACGGGGTCTGAGCCAAAGCGGCCTCAGTGGCCTTGCTGTGCTCCGTGCCCTTGATGGACATCTTCCAAGCAGCAACCTGGTCTTCCATGAACATCTTCGCCGCCCACTACTGCCTGGAGAGGGAGTCCCGCTGGGACAGCGCCTTCGGCCAGGCTGTACTCCATAATGTTTGGGGTATAAACAACTCCTGACCTCCGCCCTTCTTCACGGCTACCGAGGGCTTCGCCCAGAAGACCCGAGGACTTGGGCTCCTTCAGGCTTCGGCTTCTGCTTACCAATACAGGGTGCTCCCCTTCGGACTTGTGTCCGTCCCGCAGGTCCTCACGAAGTGCCTCTCCGCAGTTGCTGCCTCCCTCAGGTGGCAAGGGGTCCCGTTCTTCCCTTATCTCGATGACTGGCTCATCACAGGGTCCTCGGCCGGAGAAGCTCAATCGGTGGCATCCCACACGATTCACCTCCTCGAAGGCCTGGGGTTCCTGGTCATCTACCCAAGTTCCACCTCGAACCAGTATAGGCTTTGGAGTTCATCGGCGCACACCTCGACACCCAGCGAGCGACCGCCTACCTGCCGGTGGACCGGGCAGGCCGCCTCTGAGCCCTGGAGGCAAAGGTCCAGAGCAGCACTCTTGTCACGGCGCGTACTATGCTGCGCCTTTTGGGGCACATGTCCTCTACTGTCCATGTCACCCCCCACGCCCACATGCACATGCAGATGACCCAGTGGTGCCTCAGTGCTCAGTGAAGCCCGGCCTCTGGTCACCTCACAGACCCCATTCAGGTCTCCCACAACCTTTGCAGGTCTGTGGACTGGTGACAAGACCTCAGCGACCTCCTTCGGGGATTGCCCTTCCAAAACCCCACAGCACGAGCTCGTCCTGATGACGGAAGCTTCCATGATGGGATGGGGAGCACACTGCTGTGCGCTGTGCACTCAGGGACACTAGTTACCCAAAGAGTCCCAACAACAAATAAACTTGCTCGAGCTTCAGGCGGTCCATTGGGCCCTGAAAGCCTTCGAGGACCATCTGAAAAGGAAGTCTGTCCTCATGCAGACCGACAACCGAGTAGCGATGTTTTACATCAACAAGGAAGGAGGCTCAGGCTCCTTCGGGCATCGGCTTCTGCCTACGACCTCGCAGAGGCATTTTTTGGTTACAGGTTCGGTAGCCTGTAGCTGGGAAGTCCCATAAGTGAGGACTGACTTCCTGCTTGTTCCTGGAGAAAGTGTAGTTACTCACCTGTAATGGGTGATCTCCAGGAACAAGCAGGAATGTAGTCTTCACATATGGGTATCGTCGGTACCGACGGAGCCTGCACGGGAATGCTCCCCAGCATCCAATTAGAAAGCTTTTGGGAGCATCCCACAGCGCCTGCATGCTGCCTTCCCGCCTTTCCCAACTGCCTCTCTCCAGTTCTTTGTTTTCCGCGGAGCCAGCAGGTCGTGTTCCTGTCACCGCAGAAAATTATTTTCCTTCTCCTTCTTTTTTGTGGTTGCGTTTGCCTTCCTCGACGCTATACCGATACCGCTGGTTCTTCTTTCTTTCTTTTTTCAAAAGAAAAAAATAAAAAAAATATAGTATTCTTTTTTCCAATCTTTTCTTTCAAGGTGCATGCGCCATTTTGGGCCTTAGGCCCAAAATTTCCTCCACTGTGGAGAAACCCGCCTCGGGTTTTAAAAAATGCACCAAGTGTGGCGGTACCATCTCTGTCACCGACAACCACGAGTGGTGTCTTAAATGTTTAGGTCCTGACCACTCCATCTCCGAGTGCATGGCTTGTGCCATGATGTCCAAAAGGGGTCGACAGAACCGAGCTGCCAAGCTCAGTGCCCTTTTTCTCTCCGATGCAGCTTTGGTGGCATCAACTTCTTCCAGGGCTTCGTCTTCCTCCCATGGATCTCAGGTATCTAAACCTAAGTCCAGCCGGTCCTCAAAGGGTAGATCTCCTTCCAAGCATCAAGATGCCTCTGGCGTTGCCCTTGAGGGTTCCATACCGGCAAAATTGCCCCAGCGGGAGGCTTCGGCTTCCAAAGCATTATCGGGATCCATGATGTCCTCGAGGCCTCGACCTCGGCAGAACTACTGGTGCCATGCTCTGGGGTACCGGCCGTTTCCGGTACCGACACCCAGGCATCGGCAGCGTTGATAGACCAGAGGTTCCTGGCTATTGAACGCAGTCTGGCGGCTCTCCTTGCGGCATCGACGCCCTCGGAACCACGTCAGACAATTCAACTGGTACCGGCACCGATAGCATCGACATCGGTATCGGCTTTGCTGGCACCCAGTCATGCGATGCCTTCTGGTGCCGATACACCGGTACTGATTACCCCCGGTACCGACTTCGGTCGGTATGGGTATCGGGCTCTTCAAGAGCATCCGGACAGACGATGCTTCGAATCCTCGGAGGACTCCGAGGATTATGATAGCTCTGCTGGTACCGGGATACTTCTCCCGGAGGAGCCTTCCTCTCCTAAACGTAGGATGTCTCCTCCAGAAGATATCTCCTTTCAAGATTTCATCAGGGAAGTGGCTCGTGGGTTGTCCATTACTGTGACTCCAGAGACAGAGCCCAGAGCTAAGGAGTTGGAGATTTTACAATATCCCAAAGCGCCTAAGGAGGCAGCTACCTTGCCTATCCATGAGATCTTACATGATCTCATGTTGAGAATGTGGGAGACACTTCTTACCACCTCTCCTCACTCTCGCAGACTGGATAGCATGTATCGAGTCCCTCCTTGTCCTGGATTCCAGAAAACTCAGCCTCCTCAACACTCTATTGTAGTGGAATCAGCTATGAGAAGGATCAGGAGTGCAAAGAGGCATGCCTCTAATCCTCCAGGACGTGAGTGTAGAACTTTGGATGCCTTTGGACGTCGTACTTTCCAGGCTTCCATGCTTTCTGCCAGGATCAATTCCTATATTTTATATATGGGAATGTTCCTTAAAGAAGTCACAGGTGATTTAGAGGTTTTGAGCCCTCCTCTTCCTGAGGATAGAAGGCAGGATTTTCTCACACTGGTCAAACATGCCCAGGATGTGTCTAAGTTTGTCAACCGTGCAGCTTTTGACTGTTTTGAGTGCATAAGCAGAACCTCTGCCATTGCCATAGGTGCACGTAAAATTGCCTGGCTCCAGGCATCCGATTTGGAGCTCTGGGTGCAGGACAAACTGGGCAATATCCCTTGTACAGGTGAGAATCTATTTGGCAAAAATTGGCAAGAAAAAGCCAGTGAATTAGATGCTGACAACTCCACTTTGGATAGGCTATCCAAAGGCACAGCTGATCCTGCGAGAAAGGCTTCTTGAAAGATTTCTTTCTTCTCAAAAAGAAGAGGTTTTATCCCTCTTATTCCCAGCAGGGACGTTCTGCAGGTCAGCCTGCCCGGAAGGGTCAGCAACCACCTAAACAAAGGAAAGCAAAGACTGCTAAGCCTCAACCATCTCAGCAGTCTCAGCCGCCACAAGGCATTTGACTTTCATCTAGAGAACTTAGCCTTCCTGGTCCTCAATGGACCAGAGCCTTCCACCATTCCAGGAAGGTTATGTCACTTTGCCCCCAGGTGGGAGCAGATAACAGCAGAGCATTGGACACACTCCATTGTAAGAAAGGGGTACAAGCTGCACTTTCTGTGCATGCCCCCTCCCACAATGGTAAGACAGTTCAATTCTCAGACCTCTCTCATCAACCTGTTAGATCAAGAGGTCACTATGCTTCTTGCCCAAGGGGCAATAGAAGAAGTACCCATTCATCAACAGGGTACAGGGTTTTACTCCCCCTATTTCCTTATCCCAAAGAAAACAGGGGGATACAGACCTATTTTGGACCTCAGAGAATTGAACGAATTCCTGTTCAAAGAGAAATTCAAGATTTCTCTAGGAACTCTGCTGCCATACCTTCAGAGTCAGGATTGGCTTTGTTCTCTAGATCTCAAGGATGCGTACACCCATGTTCTCATCCATCCAACTCATAGAAAGTTCCTTTGGTTCCTTTTTCAAGGAAAGCACTACCAATACAGGGTGCTTCCTTTTGGCCTGGCCTCAGCTCCAAGAGTGTTCTCGAAATGCATGGCTGTGGTAGCAGCATTTCTCCGCACTCTAGGCATATTCGTCTTCTCCTACTTAGACGACTGGCTCATTCGAGCCCCATCAGAGTCAGAGGCCAGGACTTCTCTATCTTGCACAATGCGTATCCTTCGGTATTTGGGTCTGGTCATAAACATCCCAAAATCCAGTCTAACTCCCACTCAGTCTCTAGAGTTCATAGGAGCTTTGCTGGATACCAAAAAGGCAAAGGCCTATCTCCCCCAGGCCCGTTGCCTTCGCATGGTGCAGTTAGCTTGTCAAGCAGTGCTAAAACCTCATCTCACTGCCCAAGAAATGCTACAACTAGGCCACATGGCATCTACCGTGCATGTGGTTCCTTATGCTCGCCTCCATATGAGAGCAGCCCAGTGGACTTTATCCACTCAATGGACCCAGGCATCAGGGTGCCTATCAGACAAAATTGCAAACACAAATCGCCTTATTTTGTCCCTCCAATGGTGGCAGTCCACTCAGAACCTGTTGCTGGGGTCCCCTTTTCAACAACCCTTACCCCAGGCAACTCTCACAACAGATGCTTCACCAATGGGTTGGGGAGCTCATCTGGAAGACCTCTCCACCCAAGGCACCTGGACGCCACAGGAGACTCATCTACATATCAGTCTCTTAGAGCTCAGAGCAATCTTCCTTGCTCTTTGAGTGTTCCATACCCTGCTCAACTACAAGACAGTCCTCATTCATACGGACAATCAGGTAGCCATGTTCTACGTGAACAAGCAGGGGGGAGCAGGCTCTCTGTCGCTTTGCAACGAAGCTTTGCGACTATGGGCCCTCTCCAGACAGCATCAGATTCATCTCCTGGCAGTGTATCTCCCAGGCATATAAAACTCTTGGGCAGACAGACTCAGTCGAGTTCAGCTTCCACACGAATGGTCTCTACATGCAGACCAGGTGGCCAAGATTTTTCAAATTTGGGGAACCCCGGACATAGACCTCTTTGCAAGTCAGTTGAATGCCAAACTTCCCCGGTTCTTTTCCAGAATTCCAGCTCAGGGCTCTCAGGCCAGGGATGCTTTCCTCCTTCACTGGGGTCAAGACTTCCTTTGTCTTTCCACCCATTCCCCTAATTCCCAAAGCCCTATTCAAGCTTCAGAGAGACAGAGGGCGTATGATTCTCATAGCTCCACATTGGCCACGGCAAGTGTGGTACCCTCTGCTTCTACATCTTTCTCAAGCTCCCTCCCTGGAGTTAGGATCTGCTCCAGATCTCCTGTCTCAGGAGGACGGAATGTTATGGCATCCCAATCTCTGCATCTCAGAGCTTGGTTGCTGAAGGCCTAGATCTTCATGTTCTTAACCTCCCTCAGCAAGTAAAGGATGTTCTTTATGCTTCCAGGAAGCCTTCCACAAGACGCTCTTATGCTTTCAAGTGTAAAAGGTTTACCATATGGTGTTCGCAGAAGGGTCTTAACCCCCTTGCGATACCTCTGGAATCATTACTGGAGTATCTCCTTCATTTATCCAATGCAGGACTTAACGCTAACTCAGTAAGAGTCCATTTGAGTGCTATTGCAGCTTCTCTCAAGCCTCTAAATGGACAACCTATCTCCTCCCATCCTCTTATAGCAAGATTTATGAGAGGTCTTCTAACTAAGCCTCCCATTAGTTCACCACCGGTGGTATGGGACTTAAACCTGGTTCTTGGTCAGCTCATGAAGCCACCTTTTGAACCCTTAGCTATTACCTTATTGAAATTCCTTTCTTGGAAAGTTATCTTTCTGATTGCAATCACATCAGCACGCCGCATCAGTAAGTTGCAGGCACTAGTGGCTGATCCACCTTATACAAGGTTTCATCATGACAAGGTAGTCCTTAGGACTCATCCACACTTTATGCCAAAGGTGGTCTCGCCTTTTCATCTTAATCCAAGTGGTCTACCTGCCTGTGTTCTTTCCAAGACCTCATGTATCAAATGCAGAAAGGAATCTTCATACTTTGGACTGTAAAAGAACACAGCAACATAGAAAGTCCTCTCAACTCTTTGTTGGTTTGATCCTTCTCATTTGGGACTTCCAGTCTCCAAGAGAACACTGTCCAACTGGATTGCATACTGTATTTCCTTTGCCTATCAGAGTAAGAATCTTCCTCTGGAGGGCCATGTCACAGCTCACAATGTGAGAGCCATGGCAGCTACTTGGGCCTTGGTTCATACCTTCACAGCCCATTACTGCTTGGACAAGGACTCCCGCCGGGATGCCTTGTTTGGTCAGGCTGTTCTTCAACACCTGTTCCATACCTAATCAACTCCTACCCGCCATCCCTGGTTGGATGCCAGAGATCCATGGGGGGAAGTGGAGCCCTTCACAGGGGCACACAACTTCTGGTGTCTCTCCCTGGCATCTAAAGCTAGGGAGTCCCCATATGTGAAGACTACATTCCTGCTTGTTCCTGGAGATAGCTTAGTTACTCACCTGTAACAGGTGATCTCCGGGAACAGCAGGAATTTAGTCTTCACAACCCACCCACCTTCCCTAGGAGTTGTATCTCTCTATCTATCTCTTTCCCTTTCCCTCTCTCTCTCTTTGTCTCAGTTTTAAACTCAACTGGAGAGAGGCAGTTGGGAAAGGCGGAAAGGCAGCACGCAGGCGCTGTGGGATGTTCCCAAAAGCTTCCTAATTGGACGCTGGGGAGCATTCCCGCGCAGGCTCCGTCGGTACCGACGATACCCATATGTGAAGACTAAATTCCTGCTATTTCCCGAGATCACCTGTTACAGGTGAGTAATTAAGCTTTCTCTAGGGACAGCAGGAATCAGTCCTCACTACCCTCCCACCTCCCCTGATGAGTTGCTGGATTTTTGTCCTTACCTTGCCATCTGCTTGGTAGGGCTCGAGCTAAGGGACCTGACTGAGCAAGATGGCACCCTTGGGCAGGAAGAGGACCACGCATGCACGGCAGCAATCCCAAAGACTTTCTTTGAAAGCTGGGGAATTTCTCCGCGCGGGCTCTATCGGTGCCGACATCACCCATAACATGTTCCCCTCGGCAGCACGCCGGTCTTGTTGATACAGGAGGAGGATCTTCTGCTTCATCTGAACCTGAGGTCCCTATCATGGCTTGGCTGCTGAGCGGGTCGCGCTAGCCCCTCCATCTCCCGCTGGAAATTGAGGACACATTTCTGGCTTCGTGCAAGGACTCGACTAGGAGGGCTTACGCCTTCAAGTGGCATCGGTTCTCGGTGTGGAGGTATGGGCCAACCCGTTCTCTTGCCTCCACTCCACCTGGTCCTGCAGTATCTACTCCATCTCTCGCAAGCAGCCCTGAAGTCCAACTCTGTTAGGGTCCACCTGAGCGTGATCTCAACCAAACACCACAAGTCGAGGTTGGACCTCTCTTGGGCCAGCCGCAGGTTTCCCACTTCATGTGTGGGCTGCTTCTTTCCAGGCCTCCCATCCGATTGCCTCCAGTGGAGTGGGATCTCAATGTCGTCCTTACATGACTAACCCAACCGCCCTTCGAGCCGATGGCGTCCTGCTCGCTTCGGCACCTTACTTTGAAGGTGGTTTTTCTGGTAGCCCACACCTCAGCCTGGAGGGTCAGTGAGCTCCAGGCCCTGATGGCCGACACTCCCTACACGAGATTCTATGAGAACTTCGTGGTCCTCTGAACACGTCCCAAGTTTCTCCCGAAGGTTGTCTTGGACTTTCACCTCAAGCAGGAGATTGTGTTGCCCACCTTCTTTCCGAAGCCCCACGCCGACCGGGCGTCAGCGATCCTCCACACTCTCGACTGTAAGAGGGCTCTCTCTTTCTACCTGCAGCGCATGCAGGCCCACCGCAGATCCAAGTGGCTCTTCACCTCCTATCACCCTGCCCATTTTGGGCCTCACGGTCACCAAGTGTATCCTTTCGGTTTGGATGGCAGCTTGCATCGCGTTCGCCCATGCTCAGGCTGGGCTACCGCTGGACCGCCGAGTCATTGCGCATGGTGTCCGTGCGAGGGCAGCATTGGTGGCACATCTGCGCTCTGTGCCCCTGGAGGACATCTGTCGAGCCGCAACCTGGTCCTCGGCTCACTCCTTCGCAACATATTACTGCCTGGAGAGGGAGTCCTGTCAGGACAATGCCTTTTGCCAGGCCCTACTCCGTAAGCTGTTCGGGGTTTAGGCAGCTCCAGCCCGCCGACACTTCTTCTGCAGCTAGCGGGAGTGTGATCTTCTGGGGACCCCAGGGTCCTCGGGCTGTCTTTGGTTACCAATTTGTGCTCACTGCTCGCTGTGACATTTCTCTATAGGTCCTCGGTAGCCAGTAGCTAGGGATTCTCATTTGTGAGGACTGACTTCCTGCTTGTTCCTGAAGAAAGTGTAGTTACTCACCTGTAACAGCGTGTTCTCCAGGGACAGCAGGAATCAGTCCTCACAACCCACCCACCTCCCCTTGGAGTTGCCCACTCAACAAAAAAAAAAAAAAAAAAAAGGATTTTTATCCCTGCCTGAGCTATGTCTTTGGACTGATCAAGATGGCACCCTTGAGCAAGAAGGGGACCATGCATGCATGGTGGCATTCCCAAAGGCTTTCATTGAAAGCTGGGAAATGCTCTGCGTGGGCTCCGTCGGTGCCGACGTCGCCCATATGTGAGGACTGATTCCTGCTGTCCCTGGAGAACACCTGTTACAGGTGAGTAACTACACTTACTGCTATCCTGCTCTGTTGGTGAACCCCAAGGATCTCTCTTGGGCCTACTCTTCTCTCTCTATAACCCAGTCCCTTGATGTGCTCATCTCCTCCCACGGTTTTCAGTACCATCTTTACGCTGATGACTCTCAGATCTGTGCCTCTATTCCTGAAATCTCTCTGGCAGTCCAGGCCCGGATCTCTGCCTTCCTGTCTGACTTTACTGCCTGGATGTCTCACTGTCATTTGGAATTGAACATGGCAAAATCAAGCGTCTTATTTTTATGCCTAAACCCACCTATCCCCTTCCTTCTTTCACAATCTCTGGATAACATTCTACTACTCCCTGTTTCCTCGGCTCGCAACCTTGGGGTCATCTTTGACTCCTTCCTCTCCTTCTCCACACACATCCAACTGATAGCTAAAACCTGTTGTTTCTTTCTTTGTAACATTAGCAAAATTTTCCCCTTCCTTTCTGAACACACTACTAAGACACTTATCCACTCTTTAGTCACCTCCAGTCTAGACTACTGCAACCTCCTCCTTGCTGGTCTCCCTCTGAATCATCTCTCTCCCCTTCAAGCTGTTCAGAACTCAGCAGTGTAGCTAATCTGCCAGCCTCAATATGCTCACATAATCCCTCTTCTCAAGTCGCTTCATTGACGTTATCCGTTTCAGTAGTCAATTCAACCTTCTCCTACTGACCTATAAGTGCACTCATTCTGCTGCTCCTCTCCTCTCCTCAAGAACTCCGCTTTTCTGGCAGATCACTTCTGTCTTTGCTCTTGTCTTCTATTGCCAACTCCAGAGTTTGATCCTTTCACCTTGCTGCTCCTTATGCCTGGAACAGACTACATGAGTCTGTACATCAGGCTTCGTCTCTGGCCCTTTTCAAAACCAGGCTGAAAACTCACCTCTTCAAGGCCGCTTTTGTTTCCTGATCTGCTTAGTCTCCTTTGTGTTTCCTCACCATCCCCCTAGATGTATTCTTGTCCTCAGCTTTTGTGTTGTCTGTCTTGACTACATTGTAAGCTCTGATGAGCAGGGACTGTCTTTTACATGTGCCTGTACAGCTCTGCATATGCCTTGTAGTGTTATAGAAATGATCAGTAGTAGTAGTAGATCTAAATGGTTGCTGAAATTTATACCTGTCTTAAGGTTGGCTGAGTTCCTTAAGCCTTGTTATATTAAAACTTAGGCCACCATTGTAAAATGAAAATATGAATCTAGATTGGGCATTAAATGGTAATAAAACACACCATAGCACACCATAGTATTTTGCTTCAGTCTCTCTCCTAGTATAAAAAAAATGACTCCTGATTTGAGATTAAACCAATTTATAAGCTTTTTCACACATACACAGACCCATACATGGATATATCATCCTTTAAAAAGTTGAGCAATAATCTGGACACCTACCTTGAATATTTTTCAGTAGAGCATAGTTGGCACAACAGCTAAAATAGCTCTCAGGTAAATTTACTTTCAAGGAATGAGGATGATCTGTATACTAATCAGCAATTTAAAGCTCAAGAGGACAATTTTTAAATATATATCTGCTAGAGAGTATCTCCCAAAGTTCCAATTGCACCCCTTATAGCAACTCATTTTATCTGCCTAGTCTTAATAGGTAGCTAGATTTATCTGTGGCAAAAATGGATTGTCCTGAGATGGAAATAAATAGTGGAAGGGACCATGTGCATATGGATCTGATTTTGAAATCTAGTGCAGTATTTTCCAAACTTGTCGTGGAAGACTCCAGCCAGTCAAGTTTCAGTATATTCACAATGAATATTAATCAGATTTGCATGCATTGCCTGCAAGCCAGGTTTGGGAACCACTGGTCTAGTGCTGGGGTTCTCAGCCCAGTCCTCGGGGCACACATAGGTAGTCAGGTTTTCAGGATAACCACAATGAATATGTATGAGAGAGATATGCATGCAGTATTTATCCTAAAAACCTGCCCGGCTAGGTGTGTCTCGAGAACTGGACTGAAAACCCCTAGTCTAGTGCATATTTTCAAGCATGCATCCAGTCTACAAATATTGTAATTATGCAAGTTATTTTAGAATTGTATTCAAAGTGATATCGTTACCTAGAATTTACAGAGGAGCTTGGGAGTATTTATTCTAGATTTTTATTTTTTTTGCATTGAGCTGCTATGATATGGAAGTAATTGTATGCATTGTTTTCTTTCAGTGTGCCCTGGGCCTTGGTATTGAGGAATATGCGGAACACGGAATTGTTACCAGCCCTGTCATTCCCTCTCTTGCCGACATCATGTGGGTGGCAACTTGTAAAGAGGAAATTTATACTAGATTTAGGTAACTGAATATTCTTACCTGTTTTAGCATGGCAAAAAGTCATTTGGCATTTTCCCCAAAGTATTCTGTTTTGCAATAGAAAGTTCTCAAAATTAAATTCAGCTATGGTGGCTAAAAATATCACATATATTCAGCACCACCACTATTCTGATAGGCGGTGGCAGCACTGAGTGTATGTAGACATTGCTTACTGATAGTGACACAACGGGCGAAGACTAGTAGAGGTCACAGGTGCTAATTTAATTGATAAAAATCCCCTACGCGTTTCGGCATCAAGCCTTCATCAGGGAGTACGAATCTGAAAACAATGGTAACAAATAATAAGTAAAAACAAAAGTTCCACATATTTTAAAAAAAACATATTTGTTTTTTCTCCAGGACCAAGCAGAAAGTCAGTCCTCACATATGGGTGATGTCGGCGTCGATGGAGCCCCCATGCGGAGCATTTCCCCAGCTTTCAAAGAAAGCCTTTGGGAATGCAGGCACGCATGCGCGGTCCCCTTCCCGCCCAAAGGTGCCATCTTGCTCAGTCTTCTTTTTTCTGCGGAGCCCTACGGACGCCTGTCCTTGTCACCCGTGAAAAAAGTTGATTTTTCTGCGTTGGGTCGAGTTTTTTCTTCGGTTCGACGTCGGTTCCTTTTCCGCCTGGACTCGGTACACTGGTGCCGAGCCCGGATCTCTTTTTTTCGGTTTTTGTCCTTCGAGACTGCGTTCGCGCTTTTTTTCTTTTCCCTGGCAGCCCAATTTTTTGATCTTGCAGGGGCCCTTTTTCCCCCGATGGCTCCCAGTGGCTTTAAGAAGTGTGATTGGTGCAAGAAACTGATGTCTCTCACTGACACACACGACTGCTGCCTCCGGTGCCGGGGGCCAGACCATGATTCTACGGTCTGTAGTCCCTGTGGCAAAATGTCTTCCAAGGCATTACGGAGCCGTCAGCACCAGCGTGAGAGGATCTTCTCCGAATCTGCCTCTGGACGGGTCCGGACTTCGTCAGAGGCCTCGACGTCTCGGGAGTCTGACCCCGAGCATCGTCGGGGCTCCTCTGAAAGGGAGTCCCCCTCGAGGGAGCACCGAAGGAAGAAGAAACCTGCGAGGGCAGCATTGGTGGACGCTCTTGGCTCCTCGAGGGCCAGGTTGCATAGCCCCGATCACCGTCCCAGGTCTTCGGAGTCGGAGAGGCCTGCAAAGCATCCTCGTGTAGAGTTGGAGGCCCCGAGTCACGTGAGTACTGTAGTCCTCGTGGACTCTCCTCCGGGGGAGCCGACGGCAGGCCCGACATTGTCGGGGCCCGAGTCGGAGGCTGCTGGGTCTCCTGAGCTCGGACTCAGGTTGATGGCCTTGGATAGCAGATTGTCTGCCTTCATGGAGCAGCAGCGGGTGCTGATCGCCGGTCTCACCGGCGCATCTGCCCCGACCACCGGGACATCGACGTCCAAGTCGACCCCGGAGGCCGAGCCGATCCTCGAGACCATGCGATCTCAAGTCAATCCTCGGCCGAGGTCACCCTCGACCTCCTGTTCGGGACCGAGGTCGTCAATGCCGGTTCCCTCGATGTCGGGGCGGATGGTGTCGGTGCACGCCCACCCGGAGCCGTTCGATTCCTCCTCAGAGGAATCGGCGTGGGAAACGGAGGAGGAGGAATCCCCTGACACCTTCCGGACTTGGTGCGTCCCTTTGGACTCACCGGGATCTGAGTCTCGGACAAGGTCCCCCCCCCCGGAGGATACCAGGTTCTCAGACTTCATAAGGGACATGGCCAAAGCACTGGCATTCCCTGTGGACCCCGAGGAGGAGCCTCAAGCCAACGAGCTCGAGGCTTTGCAATATGACTCTCCTCCCAAGGAGGCCTTTACTGTCCCGGTTTCTCCGATGCTGGAGCGGTTGCTCTTCCACATGTGGGAGGCGCCGGCCTCAATGCCGGTTCTAAGCAAGCGGGTCGATTCCATCTATCGAGTCCGCAAGAGCCCCGGGTTTCAAAAGGCACAGCTACCGCACCACTCCATGGTTGTGGAATCTGCCATGCATCGCCTGAAGAGTCAGAAGATGCACTCCTCGGTGCCTCCTGGCAGGGAAGCCCGGAACCTGGATGCCCTCGGTAGAAAGTGCTTCCAGGGCTCTATGCTTGCTTGCCGTGTCCAGACCTACCAGCTGTATATGGGCATGTACCTTTTGAGACCTGGCAAAGGAGATTGCCGGGTTCTCTGCTGGTCTGTCCGAGGAACCTTTGCAGAGGTTCAAGGCCTTGTCTTCTGGTATTCGAGAGTGCTCAAAGTTTATATCTCGAGCAGCCTATGATGGATTTGAGGCTTTGGCCCGAGTAGCAGGGGCCGGCGTCGGTGCACGCCGCCAGGCCTGGCTACAATCCTCAGACCTCGAGCCGTGGGTACAGGACAAGTTGGTCGATGACCCTTGCCGAGGTGAAAACCTCTTTGGCAAGCCCATGGCCGGAAAGGCTGCAGAACTCGAGACCGAGACTCTTACCCGGACAAGGCTGTCCAGGAAAACCTCTGCACCTTCTCAGAAGAAGGGCTTGGGGAAAAAGCCTTATCTCCAGGAACAAGCAGGAATGAGTCTTCACATATGGGTACGTCAGTACCAACGGAGCCTGCACGGGAATGCTCCCCAGCATCCAATCAGAAAGCTTTTGGGAGCATCCCTCGCGCCTGCGCGGTGACTTCCCGCCTTTCCCACTGCCTCTCCTCAGTTGCTTTATTCTTTTCATTTTCAAACTTAGAGAAATATTTCTCTTCAGTTTTTTGTTTTAACTTTTTTTGGGTCTACCAGGCCTTTCCATGATGGAGCCTTCTTCCCCTAAGAAGTGCCTTCACTGTGGAAACTTAGTTTTCTTTTTAGACTCCAATGCTTGGTGTCTAACCTGTTTTGGTCCTGACCCTTTTTCTCCTGATTCTTCAGGCTATATGGTTGGGAGAAGACCTTCCCTTTTTCGAGTTTCCCTCGATACCGTTTTTCCTCCTGAGGTGAGGACACCGGTTTATTCTTATTTATTTATTTATTTATTTATTTAATTGGATTTTTATACCGCCTTATCATACAATCAAAGCGGTTTAACAAAAGAGAAAATTAGTAATAGTGAAAAAATCTGTGATAATATATACATAGTTTGTAAATATATGATTAAATGTCTTGGGAAAAGGTGCACTATATATATTGTGAGCTATACTATAAAGTGAGCTATTGTACAATGTATATATAAATAATTGCTTTCTTAAAAATTAATTAGTTGATTGCATGACCGTAGTGCTCCGTAAACAAAACTGTTTTCAGTTGTTTTCTAAAGTCTTTGATGTCCTGAGCTGCTCTCAGATCATTAGGTAGGGAGTTCCAGATGGAAGTCGCAGCAAACGAGAAAGCTCTCTGAGGTCTCCTTGCGTGTTTTTCTGATGTCATTTGAGGAGCTGATTCTATTTTCAGATACACTTCTCCTAGGTCTGTTGCTAATATCTGACCGGATAAGATACGTCAGACTTTTTGCAGAACATTGTTGCTTTATCTTGAAAATATAAATTACTGTTTTGTATTTAATACGAGATGATATTGGTAACCAATGAAGCTCCTTTAAGATAGGAGTTATATGCTCTTTACTTGATAGACCAAAAATTATACGAGCAGCGGTGTTTTGCGCTAACTGTAAAGGCTTCAGTGACTGCTTAGCTAGACCCAGATATATTGGATTGCAGAAGTCAAGTAATGGTGTAATTAGAGCATGACAAACATTGCGGAAGTGAACAGTTTCCAGAAGCGGCCTTAGTCTTCTGATGATTTTCATTCTATAATAAGCGCTTCTAATCGTCTTGTTTATGTGTGATCTGAGATTTAATTCCTTGTCTAGAGTAACTCCAAGATATTTCACTTCTGATTTAATAGGAATAATTGAATTATCTATCTTGATGACAGGTGGATGTGCAAAATTTTGGTTACGAGATACAAATAATGCCTCTGTCTTGCTAAAATTAATTTGCATATTGTTGGTTTTACACCAGGTGGACATTTGTGATAGACAATCTGTGATGCTGGAAAAATCAGGTTTCTCGATGGAGATAGTTGTGAAAATCATAATATCGTCAGCATAAATTGTATACTTTATGCCACTTTTTAATGGAATATTGCAAATTGGCTGCAAATAAATGTTGAAGAGAAGCGAAGAAAGAGCGGAACCTTGTGGCACACCTTGTAATACTCTTATGGGCAGAGACGTTTTTTGTCCAATCTTTACTTGTAAAAATCTCTCTGTCAGATATGATTGAAACCATTTTAATGTGACCCCATGTAGACCAATCTCCTCTAATCTATGTAATAACCTATTGTGATCTACAGAATCGAATGCAGCCGAAATGTCTATAAAAATCATTATAATACCCTTTTTAATGTCATCAATGGTACGGAGAACGTAATCAAAAAGATAAATCATTAAGGTTTCAACTCCATGGTTTGGGCGAAAACCATGTTGGTTATCGTCTAAAGGCGCATGAATATCAATATGTTCTTGGAGTTGAAGTTGCACTGTCTTTTCAATGATTTTCGCTAAAAAGGGTATGCTGGAAATAGGCCGGTAGGCAGCTGGGTTATTCTTGTCTAACGTTGTCTTCTTCGGGATTGGTCTAACAGTTGCAAGCTTTAAGTGCTTTGGTAAATTACCTTGAGAGAGGATCAGGTAACCCACAAACAGTCTGTTAAGACTAGCCAATTCTTGAAGGGTAAGTCTCATGCACAGCATGATGACGGCTCCGGCCTTGCCCTCAAGACCCCATTGGCAATAAAGCCCCGGCGGGAGTCTTCGGGCTCCAAAGCATTCACGGGGTTTCAGGTTGTTCCTGGGGCTCACCCCTCACAGAACATACCTGAGCCATGCCAGGGGGTGGTATCCGCTTCGAGCGGTACCGATAACTCGGCACCGGCATCGGTGTCGAGTGCTGCACCCTTCACCAGGGATCGTCATCTGGTGTCCTCGGTACCTTCGGTACCTTCGGGGCCGATCGATACGACCCAGATTGGCTTTCCTGTATCCCAGCCATGCTCAGGGTTGGTACCGGCTTCGAGCGGTACCGATACCCCGGTATCTGCATCGGTATCGAGTGTTCCACTCTTTACCTGGGATCGTCATCTGGAATCCTCGGTACCTTCGGGGCCGATCGATACGACCCAGAGTGACTTTCCTATATCTTCACCGTGCTCGGGGTTGGTACCGGCTTCGAGCGGTACCGATACCCCGACATCGGTGTCGAGTGTCCCTCTCGTCGCCAGGCATCGTCTTCGAACGTCCTCGGTACCTTCGGTGCCGTTGCATGAGATTCCAATTGACTTTCATGTATCGGCATCGCTGATACCACCACCAACGTCAGTACCTTCTAGACATGCATCGATAGACTCGCTCGCTTCGATGCCGAGTCTAGAATCGATATCCAGTCTAGATGACTTGGTACCGACGCGTTTCGGAACTGATCACTATCGTTTCCGGCTACGCAGTACCGAGGATATTCACCAAGGCTCTCTGGTTACCTCGGTACCGCTTCAGCAGCCCTCGATTACTGCTTCGATGACATTATCTCCGATACCGGTACCGGTGTTGGGGTCGATTCCTGCAGTTCCATCGGTGCCATCGATCCTTTCTATGCCTAGTTTGGAATCGATACCAGGCACTGCCGATGCAGTACTAACTGCCTCAAATCAGAACTGTCAGTATCACAGTCCATCGAGCAGGATTCTTTTTCTGCACCAGTCCAGTATTTCTTCTGGTGCTCAAGCTGCTCCTTCAACCTCAGCTTGCCCAGGATTAGTTCCTATTGGAAATCCTTCTTTTCAGAAGTTTCTCCTTGACATGGCAGCCTTCCTTGCCATTCCTATTCCTGGTTTTTCTCTTAACCAAGATCCTGCAGAAAAGGAAAATATAATGCTTCCTTTACATCATTCTTTACAGGATCTTCTTCTGAGGATATGGGAATCACCCTTAAAGGTTCCTTTGCCTTCTACAGCCATTAGTGTTCTGTATCAGGTACCTCCCTCTCCAGGGTTTCAGAAAAACCAACTTCCACATCATTCCATTGTAGTGGAATCAGCATTGAGGAAGGTAAGAAGCAAGAAGAAGCATTCTTCTTATCCGCCAGATCGTGCATCTAAAGCACTTGATGCCTTTGGACGTCAAACCTTCCAAACTTCTTTGCTGGCTTCAAGAATTATTTCATATATTTTTTATATGAGTCTGACACTTCAGGAGGTCACAGAGAAATTATCTCTTTTGTCTCCTTTTTTGTCAGAACCTAAGGCCTCTGACTATTCCTTGCTGCTTAATCATAGCAGGAATATCTCTTGGTTCCTTTCTCGTGCTTCTCTAGACTCTTTTGAGTCTGTTAGCAGATCCTCTGCTATTGCCATTGGAGCACGTCGTACAGCCTGGCTGCAGGCTTCAGACTTGAACAGATGGGCACAACATATACTGGGTAATTCTCCTTGTATTGGAGAAAATCTCTTCAATAGAGAGGCTTTACGTCAGGTTGCTCATTGCTCCACTGACTTTCCTAGTTCTGGAAACCGTCCTAAGCCTTCTTTTTCCCCAGGACGTAGGAAATGTCCTACCAAACCTTCTTTCCCTAAGAAAAGAAAGTTTCACCCTTCTTCTGCCCATCCTCCAGATGTACCCAAGCAAGGGACATGTCATCCTCGTCTGAAGTCTCCAGACTCTAACCAGGCTAATCATAGCCAGCAACCATAGGTTCCTGTATGTTGCAATCTACAGTTAACTTCTTCTAAACAGAAGTTATTCTTCAAATTCTACACTGGTTTTTCTTTTCAGTATGCTAAGCTGTTAGGATATTTTTGTCCATGGGTTACAGAATTCTCCCTTTCTTTTTATCATAAAGGGAGATTTTAACCATCCCATGATACTTTCTGTCCCCACATGGACATTTTTTCCTTCAGCTGACTTACCATATGGTACGTCACCTTCCAACTCTCTCTCTTCCAGAGGTTCCCCTGCTTGAGTTGGTGTACCATACTGAAACACTTCTCTTTCTTTCCAGTGTAGATTTTTTGTTATTCTTCAATGCATGCTCTGAACAACTCATCAGACAGGGACGGGAATATCTCCGCTCCCTTTGTCTGTTTTCTCTCTGTTTCATACAGGAGAATCCCCTCTGTTCTTTTGTTCAGTTGCTGTGCATGCAGAAGTTCCAGTGCTTACTTTAATGCTTCTTGCAAGCTCCTTTCAACTATCTTGCATGATACTATTCACTACAGGTTATCTTCTTCTAGCCATATCCTTACCTGGGATGTGGCAACACATCTGTCTACTGTCAGTTTTATCTCATAATTCTCCTGCACAATGCTCTCTGCAATCTTCAGAGAAGCTTTCTACTATGAGCCCTTGCTATAGAGCATTGAACTTTGTCTCTGAGGGTTTTCCATATAATAGGAAAAGCTTATATAGTCATCCATGGCTATATAGGTTCTTTATACCCTCTTGTCTCCTATTGTGATACAGAAGACAAGCTTTTTCTGCGTGACTGTCCAAGGAGTTCCCAATCTGGCAAGAATCTACCCCTTTTTTTCTTACAGCTTGGCATTATCTTTTCTACTCCACTTGGACAACGCATACTCTTTTACTGTACATGATACCTCTGAGTCCCTTGACTGGGTCCTCCTGGTGTCTTAGTCTATGCGTTTTCTTGTCCTTTGGACATGTCAGAGTCCTAAAGTACTCCTGACGTACTCTTACCAGACTGCTCTTATCCTCTGTTTTTCACGCAACCATACGGGTTATTCCACTGAACTACATTTCTGCACCTTATAGATCTCCCTATCCATGAAGTTTCAAACTTCATTGTCTTCCTATCTCTTACCAGCTAGGAATGACAGTGTACATCTTCAGTATTTCTGAGTACACTTCTGTTCTCCTTGGGAATAGGGGCTTTTTTCCATACCCCCTCTTCCCTTCCGGACTGGGCTAATTCTCCAGATCGGTCAGTCTTCTTCTTTTAGTCCTCAATGTTAATAACTCTGTACCTAAAAGAGTTTTCAGCTTTTTCCCATAAAGCTTTCCATTGAAGACCTGCCGTTCTTCTCCTGCCCCAGTTGACACCTGGGTCACCTGCCCATTCCTGGTTTGGAACTTCATCCTCACTGCTGTGAAGGTACCTTGAAGATTCCGCTACTGCATCTACAATACACTCCATCACAGTTCTACTTCCTACAAGCTCTATATTGTACTAGTTCATTAAATATTTAATGATACTTGACATACTTTCTAAAGACTCCTCTCTCCTGTAGTCTTTAGATTTGCTGTTCCTTGCAGCTCTTCTCTGTTCAACTCCTACCCCCCATCCCTCAGGGGATGCCGAGGATCCAGGTTTGGGAAATGCCGTCCTGTCCCAGGAATACGCATTTTATGGGATCTCCCCTGGCATCCACAGCTAGGGAGTCCCCATATGTGAAGACTCATTCCTGCTTGTTCCTGGAGATAGCACAGTTACTTACCTGTAACAGGTGATCTCTGGGAACAGCAGGAATTAGTCTTCACAACCCACCCACCTCCCCTAGGAGTTGTATCTATCTGTCTCCTTTCCTCTTTCTCTCCTTCTGTCTCAGCTATGAAACTCAACTGAGGAGAGGCAGTGGGAAAGGCGGGAAGTCACCGCGCAGGCACGAGGGATGCTCCCAAAAGCTTTCTGATTGGATGCTGGGGAGCATTACCGTGCAGGCTCCGTCGGTACAGACGTACCCATATGTGAAGACTAATTCCTGCTGTTCCCAGAGATCACCTGTTACAGGTAAGTAACTGTGCTTTACCCAAGGAAGACCGCTGCCTACAAAACCTACCCTCACTACCAGGCCTCTGCAGCTCCCCAACAGGGCCAGCAGGCCAAGGGGCAGGGTCATGGGCCCCGTAGGCAGAAGGCTCCCAAGCCTCCTACTCTGGCTCTTGCTCAGCAGGGAGGGTTTTTTTGACTATGCCAGCATAACCTCTCCTCCTCTCCAGGGCACAGGAGGTCGGCTGACCCTGTACGCAGACAGGTGGCCAGCCATCACAGGGGATACTTGGGTGTTAAGCATCATCGAAAGGGGCTATCTGCTCCACTTCACCCAGATACCCCCTCCTACTTTCCAGGGGAGCCTCCAAGACCCCCTCTGCACAGAAACTTACTCCTTCAGGAGTTGGAAGGTCTCCTAAGGGACCAGGCGGTGGAACCGGTGCCTCACCACCTGGAAGAACAAGGCTTCTACTCGAGGTACTTCCTGGTACCAAAAAGAACAGGAGGCCTCAGACCCATCCTCGACCTGAGAAATCTGAACAAGTTTCTGGAGAGGGAAAAGTTCAAGATGCTTACCCTTGTAATCTTACTGCCCTACCTCCAGCAGGGAGATTGGCTGTGCTCCTTAGACCTGAAGGATGCTTATACTCACATCCTCATCCATCCAAGTCACAGACAATTCCTCAGATTTGTGGTGGGAGGAAAGCACTTCCAGTACAGAGTGCTTCCTTTTGGCCTCACCTCCGCCTCCAGGGTCTTTACAAAATGCCTGGCGGTGGTTGCGGCCTACCTCAGGAACCAGGGGATCTTTGTGTTCCCTTACTTAGACGACTGGCTTATCAGGGGCCAGTCTCCACAAGAGGCCAGGCAGGCCACCTTCAGAACCATATCCCTGCTTCAGCACCTGGGGTTCGTCATAAATTCCCCAAGTCCATTTTAGTCCCCTCACAGGACGTGGAGTTCATAGGGGCAAGATTGGCTACCATCCATGAAAAGGCCTATTTGCCTATGGACAGAACTCACAGGCTGATAAAGTTGGCCGGCCAGTTTCGGGCAAAAACTCTGGTCTCGGCCAGACACTTCCTCCGGCTCTTAGGTCAAATGGCTTCCACAGTGCATGTCACCCCACATGCCCAGCTGCACATGAGGCCGGCTCAGTGGCACCTCAGGGCGCAGTGGCTGCAGGCCACAGGGAAATTGTCAGACAAAATAAAGGTGTCCAAACTCTTGGTGGACTCCTTACGCTGGTGGAGGCATCTCCCAAATCTGGTCAGGGGTGTTCCTTTTCAGGCCTCCCCACACACTCAGGTGCTGACAACCGATGCTTCCCTGCAGGGCTGGGGGGCACACTGCCAGGGGACCTGCACCCAAGGCCTGTGGTCTCCGTGGGAGGCAGCCCAGCAGATCAACCTGTTGGAATTGAGGGCCATTCGACTAGCCTTACGGACTTTCTCTCAGATCCTGTCTCACCAGTCTGTCCTAGTTCAGACAGTCAACCAGGTGGCTATGTTCTACGTCAACAAGCAGGGAGGCACAGGATCCAGACTTCTGTGCCTGGAAGCACAAGCTCTCTGCTCCTGGGCTGTCACTCATGGCATGACCCTCCGGGCGGTCTACTTCCCAGGCCAGGAAAACTACCTGGCGGACAGGCTAAGCAGACTCCTGCAGCCTCACGAGTGGCAGTTGGATCCTCTGGTAGTTCAACAGATCTTTCTGAAGTGGGGTCTTCCGACCATGGATCTTTTTGCCAGTCCGCTGAACAGGCAACTACCCAGGTTCTGTTCCAGGCAACCGCATCCCTTGAGAACAGTGCCAGATGCATTCCTGATCCCCTAGTCAGAGATCCTGCTGTATGCCTTTCCTCCCACACCTCTGGTGGCCCGGACTCTATTCAAAATCCAGCAGGACCGAGCCACGGTGATCCTGATAGCCCCCAGGTGGCCCAGGCAGCCGTGGTTCCCTCTTCTGCAGTTGGCAGTGGATACTCCACTTTCTCTGGGGTTGCAACCCAACCTTCTGACCCAGGATCAGGAGTCCCTCTTGCATCCCAACCTCAAATCCCTCAATTTGATGGCCTGGCTGAGGCTAGTCCTTGCTCCCTTGCTCCTATCAAGGGAGGATGACGAGGTGGTGTTGGCCTCCAGGAAGCATTCCACTAGGAAGGCCTATGCTCTGAAGTGGCATAGGTTCTCTACTTGGTGTTCTCAACAGCAAGAGGACCTCTTCTCCTGCTCTGTCCAGGTGGTGCTACAATACCTGCTCCACCTTTCCAATCTAGGACTTCAGTCCAACTCTGTCCGGGTTCACCTCAGTGCCCTCTCAGCTCACCACTTGCCGGTGGATGGACAATCTCTCTCAGGCCACCCTCTGGTGTCTCGCTTTCTCAGAGGTCTGCTTCTCAATGTGGTCTTGCAGCAACTGACTCGCTCACCTTTTGAGCCAATGGCAATCTGCCATTTACGTTTCCTCTCCTGGAAGGTGTTCCTTGTGGCACTCACCTCGGCTAGGAGGGTGGGTGAGCTTCAGGCCCTGGTCTCAGATAGGCCGTATACCAGGTTTTATAAGAACAGAGTAGTCTTGCGGACTCATCCTAAGTTCCTTCCAAAGGTAGTGTCCTCCTTCCACCTCAACCAGGAGGTGGTACTTCCAACGTTCTTTCCCAGGCCGCACGCCAGTAGGGCAGAGACTGTCTTGCATACCCTGGATTGTAGAAGGGCGCTGTCCTTTTACCTTGAACGTACGCAGGGGCATAGAAGGGCTTCTCAGCTCTTCATTTCCTTTGACCCTAATAAATTGGGGTTGCCTGTCGCTAAGCGTACGTTGTCCATCTGGGTGGCAGACTATCGCCTAGGCGTACAGGGCAGCCGGACTCTCCCTGGAGGGTTGAGTCACAGCCCACCGGGTCAGGGCGAAGGCCGCATCAGTAGCTCACTTCCGCTCTGTTCCGTTGGCAGACATCTGCGGGGCCGCTACTTGGTCTTCAAGCCAGACGTTTGCGGACCACTACTGCCTCGAGAGGGAGTCCCATAGGGACAGTGCTTTCGGGCAAGTGGTACTCCGTAATCTCTTTGAGTTTTAGGCAACTCCGATCCTCCGGCCCTGGTGTTGGGCTATCATTCAGGTGTGGTCTCAGAGAAGATTCTCTCACTGTTGCTGAGGCTCTAGAGGGAGCTCTGTTTTTCAGCCTGGGTTCCTGGTTGCCCAGAGCTAGGGAGTCACCCATATGTGAGGACTGACTTCCTGCTTGGTCCTGGAGAAAGAGTAGTTACTCACCTGTAACAGGTGTTCTCCAGGAGCAGCAGGAATCAGTCCTCACGACCCTCCCTCCTCCCCTTGGAGTTGCAGTTGTATATAGTTCATTTTCTTTTTGTGCTGTCTTTTAGCTATGTCATTGGACTGAGCAAGATGGCACCTTTGGGCGGGAAGGGGACCGTGCATGCATGCTTGCATTCCCAAAGGCTTTCTTTGAAAGCTGGGGAAATGCTCCGCATGGGGGCTCCGTCGACGCCAACGTCACCCATATGTGAGGACTGATTCCTGCTGCTCCTGGAGAACACCTGTTACAGGTGAGTAACTACTCTTTATTTATTGTTACCATTGTTTTTAGATGCGTACCCCCTGATGAAGGCTTGATGCCGAAACGCGTAGGGGATTTTTACCAATAAAATTAGCACCTGTGACCTCTACTAGTCTTCACCCGTTGTGTTTGTCTGTCTTTGTTGCGAGGGTTTTGCTCCCTTTGTGTCCCTCCCTTACTGCCAGTGACTACAGATAACACTGATTTAGTCACTATTCGTAAGGAAAGTGGTTAAAGTTAGGACAGCATTTTTCCTCTATTAACAAGCAGGATTCCTCACATATGGGCTCACATCTCCAATGGAGCCTTGCACGGGAACTTCTTCAGCTCGTTCTAGAAGATTTTAGAGAGCTCTGCATACATGCAGACTCATTCCTGCTTGCTGTTGCTGCTATGCATAAAGACCTCAGTCTCTTTTTTTCAGCACCATGTGCATCACTGCTGTTCTTTCGACGTTTTGCTAGTTAATAAGTGGTACTTTGTATTTTTTCCTAGTCTTCCTCCGCATTTTCAGTCATTTTTTTTCTATTAGTCTTATTTAGTCAGGTTTCTTGGCTGTTTCTAAGTTTCTTTTCATTTTCCTTCAGCTCTGCATAGGCTGAATTGAGGTCTGAGGTGCACCCAGTTGGGTTTAAATTTACATTTTTCTAATGAAAATTGAGGAGTTTGTTTTTTCTGTGGCTATTTTCCAATCCAATATGTTCCAGGAACTTGCCAGCAGGTTTAGAAAGTGCACCTGGTGCTGCAGGATCATGTTTATCACAGATGGTGCTTGGAGTGTCTGGGGTCCGATCATATTTATGCCTACTACTACTACTATTTAGCACTTATATAGCACTACGCACGCAGCGCTGTACAGAATACATGCCAAGACAGTCTCTGCTCATCAAAGCTCACAATCTAGTCAAGACAACACAGAGCAATAGTCAATTCGGTGGAGAAAAAAGATATGGCATTTACACTTCGGGGCAAAACAAAATATGGCGTTTACAATTTAGTCATGACAAAGGACGGGAGACAGGTCAAGACAGAGGCTAAACGTCAGGATCTGAAAGCGACAGTGAAGAGGTGAGTTTTCAACCTGGTCTTGAAGAGGGCCAGGGAGGGTGCCTGGCGTATAGACACAGATAGGTTGTTCCAGGCGTAGGGTGCAGCAAGGTGAAAGGAGCGAAGTTGGGAGTTAGCGGTGTGAGTGAAGGGCCTAGATAGAAGTAATTTGTTAAAAGAGCGAAGTTCCTGAGAGGGGATGTAGGGAGAGATAAGAAATGAAAGGTATTGAGGAGCCATAGAGTGAGTGTATTTATAGGTCAGGAGGAGAAGTTTGAATTGGATGCGGAATTGGATAGGGAGCCAGTGAAGTGACTTGAGAAGAGTAGTAATGTGGGCATGGCGAGGCTGGCAGAAGATAAGTCGAGCAGCATAGTTTTGAATAGATTGAAGGGGGAAGAGATGGCTCACAGGGAGACCAGCAAGGAGTAGGTTGCAGTAGTCAACATTTATTGACCGCAGATCTATAACTCTTTGTCATTTGTGTTTACAGATGACAAAACAAGGGTTGAAGGGTCAGGAGGAAAAGCATTGTCTGCTTTACGGCACTGAGATTGGCCCCATCAATATTGGTCACCATGGACCCTGCACGGGACACTGGTGATACATGGGCATTAAGAGGCCCTCAAGCTCATTCAGAGCCGAACACCAGTAGGGAGCCCTGGGATCAGTCATTTACAGACTTCACCCTGAAAAAAGGAAGGATTTATCTTCAGCTTCCAAGGCATCGAAAATTTCTGATGCTGAACATCAGGCGGAGGTTATGCTACATCAGCAATGGAATTCAATGGAGGATGATGCCAGGAGCACTGGGTAAACAGGCAATACCCAACCCTAGAAACAGCCCTGATGCGAGGACAGTTTATCCTCCAGCCTATCAGGGATCACGCCAATCTCCAAGGGTCTGTGACCAGCCTGCTGACACTCCTCGACCGATCTGGAGATGTTGGATGAAACTTCTGAGGCCATATATCTTCATTTATGGCAGCCCTCAAGGAGCCACTTGGTAAAGGGTATGGAGGAGAAGCTCATCATGACACTTTCTCTGCAAGAACTGGCTGTTCCATTTCTGAAGTAGCAGCAGTGCAGCACTGATCCGATACTCAAAACTCTGTGCCTGCCTGCCGAGAGACTGCTTGACATTGGGACCTCCAAAGGGCCTCAACTTGATGCCTGACCGATACCAGTGTCCAGTGGGTCAGGACATGAACAATTTCCAATTTCCACAGTCCATTGTTGCATCTATTACTCTTGGAGGAGATCAGCCTCCCATGCAAGATGGAAGTTGACCCAAACAAGAGACTCAGAATTCCATGAGTCTGAGACAGAGTGCTTTTTGGAAACTGACTGTTTCTGAATATTTCTCAAAGAAGAGGTCTCTAGACTCCTCTCCCCTGCCGTATGAAGAGAGCAAGTCTCCTCCTGAGGATATGTCCTTCCATAATTTTGTCAGCTGATGCCATTCCATTTAAGTTACTTGTGGAGGAGAAACTCAGGCATAAAAAGTTGGGAATCCTCCAGTATCCGGATCCCCCTAAGGAAAGCGGTGACATTGCCCATGCACTGCATCCTTTAGAGGCTGCAAATGAGAATGTGGGAGACACCCTCCCCCCTCTCCATGCCTCCTGTCAGCAAGAAGGTTGACTGTTTGTACAGAGTAGAGAAGGCTCCCCGATTCTAGAAGCTCCAACTTCCTGGCCACTCCTCCAAGGGCAAAAAGTTCCAAGTCACACTCTTCAGTGCCCTTGGGGAGGGAAGCTAGGACTCTTTACTATTTTGACTATTTGGGATGAGGTTTTGTCAGAACACCTTGCTTACATACTACGTGGTGTCCACCATACCATGTGCAGCCTAGAGGACTTTGCGAAGTTTCTCCCTCCAGAAATGATCTCACAATTCCGTTCCCTAGTGAATCAAGAGGGAGGAGTGCAGAAAATACATGGTCCTAGCAACGTATGATATTTTTGATATGGCATTGAGAGCCTCCACAATGAGAATTGGCACCTAGAGAGACTCATGTCTCAAAGCCTCAGACTTGCGGCCTAGTGTGTAGGAACAACTTACTGACATGCCATGCGGAGAGAGAATCTCTTCAGGCACAATGTTCAGAGGCATGATTGAGAAGCATAGTGATACCTTAGGACCCTCTCCAGGCTCACTACTGACCTGACTTCCACTTCCAAAAGATTCCAGAGGGGAGGTTCAACTACTCACACAGGTGTAGATACCCTCGTCCTCCATACTCTTCCCAGTCAAAACAGGCCCCTTGCTCCTGTCACTGGTAATAGAGGCTTTAGAAGGCCCATCTACAGCCAAAACCAGGCATGGGGCCTTGACTAGCTCCTCAAGAACAAACCAGTCTACCAGAATTGAATTCAACCTCCCTCCCTATTGAAGGTAGGCTCACTGTCTTTTCAGACCACTGGCCCCTTATAACATCCAACAGCTTGGGTAGTCGGTATAGTCCACTTTGGTTACTGATTGCATCTATTTGAAAGCCCTTCAAAGTTTCTCCCAAGAACAGGGCTGGCCCCAGAGTTGGTTCAAGGTGTTGGAAAACCTTGGGCCTTATGCCCTCCCCGTTGGAAGGGCCTTTGGAATTTGTTGTTAGCTGGGAATGCCTTGCTCTTTGCCACCCACCAGAAGCTGCTCACCTAGTTTGCATAGTAATGCCCAAAACACAATTTCTTCATCTCTCAGCCTCAGGAGCTACTTCCACAAGAAATCTCCGCCCTGTACATGGCAAACGCCATTGACCTCATGCCACCAGAGCAAGAAGGCATGGGTCTTTAGTCGTGAAAGACTGCTGAGAGAGTAGCTTCTACTTCTGGGAAAGAATTTGCAATTGTAAATATTTACCTGCTGAGAAATGCTCAGAATCTTGGGAAAAAGTGAATTCTTTGGATTAAGCTGATAAAATCTGTGTGTATTTTAAAATTCTGTATTTTATTAAGGCAGTTAGATACTGTAACAGGCAAACTTTGTTAATGTTTATTTCCCACCCACCCCAGGCACAATCTTTTTATAGGCTCTTAAACCAGTTAAAGGGAAAGAAGGGAACTCTCACTTTCAAGTTCAACTGGTTATCTTCATCAGCAAGTTGTTAGGCCTTAGGGATAGATTAATTCTACATTCTTGCAGTTTATTTTGAGGAGAACATTAAACAAAGTCCCCTAAACTTATTATGTATATTTTGTAGTGGTTGAAGTAGCCCTTTTCCCCTAGTAAAAGGAGTGCTAAGAGAGGACAAGGCCATTGCAAAGAGAGTGAATGAATGCTTTTGCTTCAGTCATAGTATATGATGGCAGATAAAGACCAGTATAATCCATCTAGTCTGCATAGTAAGGTGGCTAGAGAAGTTGTACCCACCGCTCCGTGCAGGTCACCCCCCTCTATTTGTTGAAGTATAAAAGATATTTAAGTTTGTTTTGATTTTATCCTGTTGCTGTAAAGGGGATCCATTGTCCCTGTCCCATGCCATTTTGAATTCCGTCACTGTTTTCGCCTCCACCACCTCCATCAGGAGGGCATTCCTAAGCACCTACCACCCTTTCAGTGAAAAAGTATTTTCTGATGTTGCTGTTAAGTTTACCTCCTTGCAGCTTCATTTATCTCTCTAGCTTTGCAGCTTCCCCTTCTTTTTAAAAGGTTTGTTCATTAATACCCTTTAAGTATTTAAAGGTTTGTATCATATCTCCCCTGTCCCTCCTCTCTTCCAGGGTATACATAATTAGGTCTTTAAGTCTCTTCTACATCTTCTGGCCAGACTCCAAATCATTTTGGTCACCTTCCTCTGAACTGTTTCAAGTCTTTCTATATCCTTTGTGAGATATGATCTCCAAAACTGAACACAGTACTCAGTGAGACTTCACCAAAGACTTGTACAGGGGCATTAATACCTCCTCCTTTCTGCTTTTTATTCCTCTCTGTATCAACCCAGCATCCTTCTGTCTTTGGCTATTGCCTTGTCACATTAAGAACATAAGATATGCCATACTGGGTCAGGTCAAGGTCCATCAAGCCCAGTATTCTGTTTCCAACAGTGGCCAATCTAGGTCATATGTACCTAGCAGTTTCCCCAAGGGACACAGGTTCCACAATGCTTGTATTGGTTCAAGCATTAATATCCTGGGTCCCTTCTTAATAATGGTTTATGGACCTTTCCTCCAGGAACTTGTCCAAACCTTTTTTTAAACCCAGCTACACTAACAGCCTTTACTACATCCTCCGGTAACAAAATCCAGAGTTTGATTACACGTTGAGTGAAAAAATATTTTGTTTTATTAGTCTTAAATAGTTTACCCTGTAGCTTCATTGCATGTCCCCTAGTCTTTCTATATTCTGATAAGGTAAACAATCGATCTACGTTTACCCGTTCCATTCCGTTCATTAATTTATAGACTTCTATCATATCTCCCCTCAGCCGTCTCTTTTCCAGGTTAAAGAGCCCTAACCTTTTTAGCCTTTCTTCATAGGAGTATCCTTCCATCCCCTTTACCATTTTGGTGGCTCTTCTCTGAACCTTTTCTAAAATCGCTATATCCTTTTTAAGATACGGCGACCAGAATTGCACACAATATTCAAGGTGCGGTCTCACCATGGAACGATATAGAGGCATTATAATATCGTTTGTTTTATTTTCCATTCCTTTCCTTATCATACCTAGCATTCTATTTGCTCTCTTGGCCGCTGCTGCACACTGGGCCGAGGGTTTTAACATGGTATCCACAATGACGCCTAAATCTTTTTCCTGGGTGGTGGTTCCTAATGTGGAACCTTGCATCGTGTAACCATAGTTTGGGTTGTTCTTCCCTAGGTGCATAACCTTGCACTTGTCCACATTAAATTTCATCTGCCATTTTGATGCCCAGTCTTCCAATTTATCAAGATCCTCTTGCAATTTTCTACAATCCTCTTGGGTTTTAACAACTTTAAATAGTTTTGTATCATCTGCAAATTTGATAACCTCACTCGTTATTCCACTTTCCAGGTCATTTATGAATATGTCAAAAAGCAGCGGACCCAGCACAGATCCCTGGGGTACACCACTATTCACCTTTCTCCATTGGGAAAACTGGCCATTTAGCCCTACCCTCTGCTTTCTTTTAACCAGTTCCTGATCCACAATAGTACACTGCCTCCTATCCCATGACTCTTTAGTTTTGCCAAAAGTCTCTCATGAGGGACCTTGTAAAAGGCTTTCTGAAAGTCCAGATACACAATATCAACCGACTCACCTTTGTCCACCTGATTATTCACTCCTTCAAAAAAACATAACAGATTAGTAAGACAAGATCTGCCTTGTCTAAAGCCGTGTTGGCTGTCTCCCATTAGGTCATGACTATCTACATGCTGAGTAATTTTATTCTTTATGATGGTTTCTACCATTTTTCCCGGTACTGATGTCAGGCTCACCGGTCTGTAGTTTCCTGGATCACCCCTGGAACCCTTTTTAAAAATTGGTGTTACATTGGCGATCCTCCAATCTTCAGGTATTAGAGATGATTTTAATGATAGTTCACAGATTACTAATAGCAGGTCTGCAATCTCATATTTCAGTTCTTTCAACACCCTTGGATGTATACCATCCGGCCCAGGTGATTTGCTACTCTTCAGCTTATCTAATAGTTGTAATGAATCTTCCCGATGTATCGATATTTCCTTCAATTCTTCTGCACCTTTAAATACCACTTCAGTCATGGGTAACATCCCTACATCTTCCTCAGTAAAGACTGAAGCAAAGAATTCATTCAGTCTCTCTGCTATCGCCTTGTCCCCTCTTAGTGCTCCTTTAACGCCTTTATCATCTAATGGACCAACTGACTCTCTCACAGGTTTTTTGCTACGAATGTACTTGAAAAGGTCTTTACTTCGCGTTTTTGCTTCCGCAGCAAGCTTCTTCTCAAATTCTCCCTTTGCCTGCCTTATCAATGCCTTGCATTTGACTTGCCAGTGCTTGTGCTGTTTCCAGGTTTCGTCGTTTGGCTCTTTTTTCCATTTCCTGAAAGATGCTTTTTTGGCAACAACAGCCTCTCTAACCTCACCTTTAAACCATGCTGGCAGTGTTTTGGACTTCCTTCCACTTTTCTTAAAGCGTGGAATACAGCTGGTCTGGGCTTCCAAGATAGTATTTTTCAACAACAGCCAAGCCTGATGTACGTCTTTAACCTTTGCAACTGCTCCTTTTAGTTTTTTCTTAACTGTTTTCCTCATTTTATCATAGTCTCCCTTTCGAAAGTTAAAAGGTAGTACTGTGGATTTCCTTACTATCCCTCCTCCACTAATTAAATCAAAGGCAATCATGCTATGATCACTATTGCCAAGTGGCCCCAACAACCTTATCTCTTGCACTAGATCTGGTGTTCCACTAAGGATTAGGTCTAATATGGCTTCCCCTCTGGTTGGTTCATGAACCAGCTGCTCCAAGAAGCAGTCATTTATTTCATCTAGGAACTTTATCTCCCTAGCATGTCCTGACGTGACACTGACCCAGTCGATACCGGGGTAGTTGAAATCACCCATTATTATTACTGTGCTGTAACGTTTGTTAGCTTTCTTAATTTCTTTGAGCATTTCATCATCCATTTGGTCATTCTGACCAGGCGCTCGATAGTACACCCCCACTGCAATTGCCTTCCCCCTTTTACATGGAATTTTAATCCATATAGATTCCACAGCAGATTTTCTTTCCTGCAAAACTTTAATCCTTTCTGACTCAATGCCCTCTCTAACATAGAGAGCAACCCCTCCACCAATTTGATCAGCTCTATCATTACGATATAGTTTGTACCCAGGTATCACAGTGTCCCACTGGTTGTCCTCCTTCCACCATGTCTCTGATATTCCAATCATATCTAACCTCTCATTTAGTGCTATATATTCTAACTCTCCCATCTTATTTTTTAGACTTCTAGCATTTGCATACAAGCATTTTAGAGAATGTATTTTATTCATATTAATTTGGCTATTGTTAGACATGGGTAATTTGGGATCTTTAAGCTCTGTCTGCTCCATACTTGAGGGCATTTGGGCTAGTTTACTCTTTTGTGGAACCTCTCTGCTTTTGGTAGTATCCTTCAAAGATACATTCTTCCGAACCATCCGCTCTTGGGCGACTGTCGGCTTTCCCCTAATATCTAGTTTAAAAGCTGCTCTATCTCCTTTTTAAAGGTTAATGCCAGCAGCCTGGTTCCATTGTTTTGCTACTTTGAGATCCTCAGAAACTATCACTCTGAGATCCTTCTGGTCCGTGCACACCAACCTCTTGCCCCCTATTGCATACAGTTCCTGTGGATTTCTGCATCCCCAGTGCATGACTTTGCACATCTTCACATTAAATTGCATTAAATCTTAACTGTCAAACATCAGACTATTTCAGTTTTTGTAGATCTTCTTTTCATTCCCTCAGAAGAGTCCACTTTGTTGCACTTTTTGTGTCATCTGCAAAAAGACACTTTTCCCTTAAGTCTTTCAGCAATATCACTCACATATAAACTGAACAGTCCTGGTCCCAGGACCGATCCCTGGGGCATGCCACTACTCACCTTCCTTTCTTCTGAGTGAGTTCCATTAACCACCACATTCTGTTGTCTGCCAGTCAATCAATTTCTGATCCACTTCACTATCTTGGGACCCCCATCCCCAGGCTGCTCAGTCTATTAATAAGCCTCCTGTGAGGAACAATATCAAAGGCTTTGCTGAAATCTAGCTAGAATCACATCCATTGCATGCCCTAGATCTAATTGTCTAGAAATCGAGAACATTTTTATTTATTTATATTTAGCTCACGCCTTTCACAGTAATAGTTCAAAGTGAGTTACATTCAAGTACATTAGGCATTTCCATATCCCCAGAGGGCTTACAGTTTGTGCCTGAGTCAATGGCGGGTTAAGTGACTTGTCCAAGGCCATAAATAGTACCAATGGTCCCAGGGTTGCTGCCCTAACTATAAGGCTATTTCTCCATGGTCTTTACTGAAAAGGTTTTTAGGAAACTTACCCATGCTTGAAATGGTATTTAAAGGTGCTGTATCAGAGGAATTGAAACAAATCACAATAAACTGGGAAGATGTAATGCAGCTATTTGATAAACTAAAGAGTAGCAAATCACCTGGACTGAATGGTATACATCCCAGCATGCTAAAAGAACTGAAATATGAGCAATCTGTGAACTATCATTGAAATCATATGTTGTATCTGAAGACTGGAGAGTAGCCAATGTAACGCCAGTTTTTAAAAAGGATTCCAGGAGTGATCTGGGAAACTATAGACTGGTGAGTCTGACATCAGTACCAGACAAACTGGTAGAAAACTTTTTTTTTTTTTTTTTAAGTACTGTCAAGTCAATGCTGGCTCATGGCGACCCAGCAGCCCCTATGTTTTCTTGACCAGAAGTAGATTGCCAGGCCTTTTCTTCCAAGGCAATGGAGGCTAAAGTAACTTGCCCAAGGTCACAAGGAATGCCGGTGGGAATTGAATTCTAATCTCTTGGGTACTAGGCTGTTGCTCTATTAGGCAGCTATTCCACTCTATTGTAAAGAATAAAACCATTGTAAAGAATACAATTACTGAACATGTAGATAGTTATGGTTTAATGGGAGAAAACCAATTTTGATTTAACCAAGGAAAGTCTTGCGTCACTAATCTCTCTAATATTTATTTTGAAGGTTTGAATGAAAAGGTAGATAAAAGTGAGTCTGATATAGTGTATCTGGATTTTCAGAGAGCCTTTGACAAGGTCCCTCATGAGAGACTCTTGCGGAAATTAAAATGACATGGGATAGGAGGCAGTATACTATTGTGGATTAGGAACTGGTTAAAAGATGAAAAAAACAGAGAAGGGCTAAATCGCCAGTTTTCTCAATGGAGAAAGGTGAATAGTGAAGTACCCCACGGATCTGTGCAGGACTCGCTGTGTGTTTAACATATTCATAAATGACCTGGAATATGGAATGAGAAAGGTGATCAGATTTGCAGATGATACACAATTATTCAAAGTTCTTAAAACACAAGAGGATTGTGAAAAATTGCAAGATACCTTGATAAATTGGGAGGCTGGGCATCGAAATGCCAGATGGAATTTAATGTGGAAAAGTGCAAAGCTATGCACTTGTGGAAGAATTATCCAAATTACGGTTACGCAATGCAAAGTTCCACATTAGAATCACTACACAGGAGAAAGATCTAGACGTCATCTTCAATGATAACGTAAAACTTTCTGCATAGTGTGCAGCAGAGGCCAAGAAAGCAAATAGAATGTTAGGAATCATAAGGAAAAGAACGGAGACTAAAACCAAGGATATTATGATGCCTCTGATTGCCCCATGGTACGACTACATCATGAATATTGTTTGCAGTTTATATCTAAAAAAAAAAAGGACGTAGCAGAATTACAGTAGAGAGAATAGCGACCAAAATGATAATGAAAGGATATCCCTACAAGGAAAGCCTTAAAAGCTTAGGGCTCTTCAGCTTGGAAAAAAGGTTGCTGTAGGGAGATATGATAGAGGTCTCTAAAACAATGAGTGAGCCTGATGTCCGTACCGGGAAAAATGGTAGAAACCATCATAAAGAACAAAATTGCTTAATATGTAGATAGTCATGGCTTAACGGGAGACAGCCAACATGGTTTTAGACAAGGAAGTTCTTGTCTTAATAATTTGTTATGTTTTTTTGAAGGTGTGAATAAATAGGTAGACAAAGGTGAGTCGATTGATATGGTGTATCTGGACTTTCAGAAAGCCTTTTGACAAGGTCCTTTATCAGAGACTTTTGGCAAAACTAAAAAGTCATAGGATAGGAGGCAGTGTACTATTGTGGATCAGGAACTGGTTAAAAATAGAAAGCAGAGGGTAGGGCTAAATGGCCAATTTTCCCAATGGAGAAAGGTGAATAGTGGAGTATCCCAGGGATCAGTGCTGGGATCCACTGCTTTTTAACATATTCATAAATGACCTGGAAATGGTAATATCGAGTGAGGTTATCAAATTTGCAGATGACACAAAACTATTTAAAGTTGTAAAAAACCATGAGGGTTGTGGAAAATTGCAAGAGGATCTTGATAAATTGGAAGACTGGGCATCAAAATGGCAGATTAAATTAAATGTGGACAAGTAAAAAGTTATGCACCTAGGAAATAACAACCCAAACTATGGTTACATGATGCAAAGTTTGTGATAAGGAAGCTTATCATAGTTCAGGAGGGAGCTATAAAAGAGGTGAATTGGCTTTGAACAAGCAACCTGTCTTTGCTGGTAGAAATAATAAAACAGAATGTTTTCATAAAAGACTACCAGTCCCAGAATGCACCAGGTTTCAAACAGCCTCTAGAAGGACTGAAGTGGGGAAACGTGTGTTCAATCAGGAGAGCTATGAGGTAATCCCCAATCACTCATCTCCAAGGGCAGGGCTTGATTCAGCACACCTGGGCTGTGCTAGGGTGGAGTGTCCCTCTAAGCAGGAAAAAAGTAAAAGATATTCTCCACAGAGACAGAACAGAAAGAACAGAGAACCAGGAGAGCAGACAGAAAGAGGAGAGAGGACTACAACAGCAGAAGCAACGTGGAAGGAAGAAGAGAAAGACATCTTGGAGGTCTAAAGAAGGAGCCCACAGCTTGCCTCTGGAATCACTCCTAACACAGTGTGTTAGGAGTGATTCCAGAGGCAAGCATACTCCATTGGACTGGAGGAAGCCAGAGGAGTGGGGTTTTAAAGCCAGGAATTCCCAGACATCACCTTTGAAGGAGATGGCTGCATTTGGAAGGGGCCCTAAGACCGGTGCAAGAAGATATGTTAAGAGAGACCCATTGTCCAGGGATCTTGATTGGAAGGCTGGACATGAAAGCTGGACTACTTACTGGCCAGGATATCAGGAGAGGAAACCTAACAGCAAAGGAAGCTCAGGTATGAACTTTGATCTATGCCCTAGCTCTTCTCCAGGAAGACAGCAGGGAAACAAATATTATCCTGAGAATGATCAATTAAGGAATTCCTCTGAGCCAGACCATGATATTGATTCCATGATATTTGAGGAAGAAGGAGATATATCAAATGATCAGAATGAATACATGGATTGCTCTCTGTCTAGGCTGCTGTTTTAAAGTACTTTCTCACTAATACAACAACCACCAAAAGGAACTGTATCTTGTTCTTTTATCTACCCAGAAAAGTCTCTGCAAGAAAGCTTTAGGGTAGGATTGAGCCACGTAGAGAGAGTGAACCAGCAAAGGGGTTTGCAGCTGGCTAATTATTGGTAATTGAGCCAGTCACAAGTGCACGTGAGCTCTGGAAGGAAACTTCTCTCTTTTTTTTGTGTGTGTGAATAGAAGAAAGTTATCCTTGATAAAGAACAGTTATTTTGTTACTTTTGGGTTTTGTTTTTGCCTTTTGAAGCACTGCTAAAAATGTCATTAGCAGGAGCCATCAAAAAGACCTTTTCTGTTTCCCATCAAGGTCTTTATTGATTTATTGCTTAAGAAGTTCAGTTACCTTATAACATGTTTTGTTTTTCCTGAGTACAATACTGGAAGCAAGTGTCCTTTTGTGTTGCCAAGTAAATCTGTGTGGGAGAATTAACCCCATGAATAAAATCTGTTTTTCTTTGCTTACACTCGAGCATCACAACTCATTATTTTGTGAACGGCTGATTCTGGTATAAGTGAACTACATCCCCCACAATCCTTTGCAAGTCATAATAATATTTTGCCTTTGCCAAGACTGTGGACATTCACGACCAGCGCCCCCATTTACAAGTTCCACATTAGGAACCACCACCCTGGAAAAAGATTTAAGCGTCATCGTAGATAACATGTTAAAACCCTCCGCCCAGGGTGCAGCAGCGGTCAAGAGAGCAAATAGAATGCTAGGTAACATAAGGAAAGAAATGGAAAATAAAACAAAGGATATTGTAATGCCTCTGTATAGTTCCATGGTGCAATCACACCTTGAATATTGTGTGCAATTCTGGTTGCCGTATCTTAAAAAGGATATAGCGTTATTAGTAAAGGTACAGAGAAGACCCACCAAAATGGTAAAGGGGATGGAAGGATACCCCTATGAAGAGAGGCTAAAAAGGTTAGGGCTCTTCAACCTGGAAAAGAGACGACTAAGGGGAGATATGATAGAGGTCTATAAATTAATGAAGTGGAACGGGTAAACGTAGATTGATCGTTACGTGATCAGAATATAGAAAGACTAGGGAACATGCAATGAAGCTACAGAGTAACCTATTTAAGACTAATAAAAGGAAATATTTTTTTCACTCAACGTATAATCAAACTCTGGAATTTTGTTACCACAGGATGAGTAAAAGCTGTTAGTGTAGCTGGGTTTAAAAGGGGTTTGGACAATTTCCTGGAGGAAAGATCCATAAACCATTATTAAAAGGGACCCAGGATATCACTGCTTGACCCAGTACAAACATTGTGGAACCTGTGTCTTTTGGGGAAACTGCTAGATAATTACAACCTAGATTGGCCACTGTTGGAAACAGGATACTGGGCTTGATGGACCTTGGTCTGACCCAGTATGGCATATCTTATGTTCTTATTTTCTTATGAGTGGAATGGTCAGCATAGATTAATTGTTTACTCCTTCAAAAAGTGTAAACACTATGGGACACACAATGAAGCTACAGTGTAGCTCTAGGATCTCCTTGGGTCGAGTTCCAAACTAAGTCTCTGTTGGACTTGTTTGTGAGGGCTCCCAACCTCGTGCATTGGTGGTTTGTGAGTCTGGTTGGGCTGCTTGGAGCATCTGTTGGATTGGCGCTGGTGTTTTCCTGCCTTTTCCAAATATCTACGTGCGTAGTAGGCATTTCTCCAGGAACAAGCAGGAAGTCAGTCCTCACATACGGGTGACGTCGGCGCCGACGGAGCCCCTGTGCGGAGCTTTTCCCCAGCTTTCAAAGAAAGCTTTTGGGAATGCAGCGCACCTGCGCGGTCCCCTTCCCGCCCAAGGGTGCCATCTTGCTCAGTCTTACTTTTTCTGTGGAGCCCAATGGACGTAGTTCATGTCACCCAGGAAAAGTAGATATTTTTCTGAGATTTTTCATGTTTCTTTATCCAGTTTGACGCAGGTTTCCCGTCCCGCCTGGGCTCGGTATACCGGTATCGAGTCTGGAACTTCTTATACAGTTTTTGTCCTTTGTGACTAGCGTTCGCGCTTTTTCTGTTATTTTCACTGGCAGCCCAGTCTTTTGACCTTGCAGGGGCCCTTTTTTCCACGATGGCTGCCAGCGGGTTCAAAAAATGTGATCGGTGCAAGAAACTTATGACTCTCACCAACACACATGACTGCTGCCTCCGATGCCTCGGGCCCGACCATGACCCGCTGTGGCAAAATGTCGTCGAAGGCACTTCGGAGCCGTCAGCATCAACGTGAAAGAATTTTTTCAGAGTCCGTGTCCGGCTGGGTCCGGACTTCGTCAGAGGCCTCGACATCTCGGGAGTCTGACCCCGAGCGCTGTCGTGGTTCCTCTGATAGGGGGTCTCCCACCCAGGAGCACAAAAGGAAGAAGAAGCTCATGAGGGCGGCATCAGTAGAGGCCCCTGGGTCCTCGAGGGCCAGGTCGTGTAGCCCTGATTGCCGCCTCGGGCTCTCGGAGTTGGAGAGGCCATCCAAACTACCTCGCATGGTGCCAGAGTCCCCGAGTCATGTAAGTTCTGTTGTCCTTGTGGACTCTCCTCCGGGAGAGCTGATGTCGGGCCCGACGCCGTCGGGGTCTGAGTCGGGAGCTGCTGAGTCTCCTGAGCTCGGACTCAGGCTGACAGCCTTGGAGAGCAGCTTGGTTGCCTTCATGCAACAGCAGCGGGTACTGATCGCCGGTCTGACCGGTGCATCTGCCCTGACCACCGGGACCTCGACGTCTAAGTCGACCCCAGAGGCTGAGCCGATCCTCGAGTCCATCAAGTCTCGAGTTGATCCTTGGCCAAGGTCCCCCTCGACCTCCCGTGCGGGGACGAGGTCGTCGACGCTGGTGCCATCGGCGTCGGGGCGGGTGGCATCGAGGCCCACATTGCCGAAGCTGCTCGACGACGACTCGGAGGAGACCCCTGACACCTTCCGGACCTGATGCGTCCCTTTGGACTCCCTGGAGTGCGAGCCTTGGAGAAGGTCCCCCCCCAGAGGATACCCAGTTCTCGGACTTCGTGAGGGACATGGCCAAGGCTTTGGCATTCCCTGCAGATGTCGAGGAGGAGCCTCGAGCCAAGGAGCTCGATGCTTTCCAGTATGATTTTCCTACAAAGGAAGCCTTTACTGTACCGGTTCCTCCGATGCTGGAACGGCTGCTCTTCCGTATGTGGGAGGCACCGGCCTCGGCGCCGGTTCTTAGCAAATGGGTCGATTCCATTTATCGAGTCCATAAGAGCCCTGGGTTCCAAAAGGCACAGCTACCGCACAGTTCCATGGTTGTGGAATCGGCCATGCACCGCCTGAAGAGTCAGAAGATGCACTCCCTTGTGCCTCCCGGCCGGGAGGCCCAGAACCTGGATGCCCTCGGTAGAAAGTGCTTCCAGGGCTCTATGCTATCTTGCCGTGTCCAGACTTACCAGCTGTACATGGGCATGTACTTACGGGACCTGGCAAAGGAGATTGCGGGGTTCTCAGCTGGCCTCTCCGAGGAACCCTTGCAGAGGTCCAAAGCCTTGTCTACAGGGATCCGAGAGTGGTAGAAGTTTATCTCTCGAGCAGCCTGTGATGGCTTCGAGGCTTCGGCCCGGGTAGCCGCGGCCGGCATCGGTGCACATCGTCAGGCCTGGCTACAGTCATCGGACCTGGAGTCATGGGTGCAGGACAAGTTGGTCGATGTCCCGTGCCGAGGTGACAACCTATTTGGTAAGCCCATGACTGAAAAGGCTGCAGAAATCGAGACTGAGATTCTCACCAGGACAGGGCTGTCCAGAAAGACTTCTGCCCCTTCTCAAAAAAAAGAAGGGCTCGGGGAAAAAGCCCTTTTTCCCGAGGAAGGGTGCTGCCTACAAAACCTACCCTCAGTATCAGGCCTCTCCAGCTCCCCAACAGGGCCAGCAGGCTAAGGGGCAGGGGCATGGGCCCCATAGGCAGAAGACCTCCAAGCCGCCAGCTCTGGCTCCTGCACAGCAGGGAGCGGGGTTTTGACTTCCACAGCATAGCCTCTCCTCCACCGGTGGCTCCACTCAGCACAGGAGGTCGGCTGACACTGTATGCCTACAGGTGGCCAGCCATCACAGGGGATACCTGGGTACTGAGCATAGTCCAAAGGGGCTACATGCTCCACTTCCACCAGCTACCCCCTTCTACTATCCAGGGGAGCCTCCAAGACTCCCTCTACACAGGAACCGCCTCCTTCAAGAGTTGGCAAGGAACAGGCAGTGGAACCGGTGCCTCACCACCTGAAAGGGCAAGGCTTCTACTCCAGGTACTTCCTGGTACCAAAAAGGACAGGAGGCCTCTGGCCTATCCTAGACTTGCGAAACCTAAACAAGTTTCTGGAGAGGGAAATGTTCAAGATGCTTACCCTTGGGATACTGCTGCCCTACCTCCAGCAGGGAGACTGGCTATGTTCCTTAGACCTAAAGGATGCTTATACTCACATCCTCATCCATCCAGACCACAGACAATATCTCATATTTGTGGTGGGAGGAAACCATTTTCAGTACAGGGTACTTCCCTTTGGCCTAACCTCTGCCCCCAGGTTTTTCACCAAATGCCTGGTGGTGGTGGCGGCTTATCTCAGGAATCAGGGAATTTTTGCCTTCCCATACCTGGACGTCTGGCTCATCAGGGGCCAGTCTCTCCAGGAGGCCCGTCAATCCACTCTTCGCACTTTCTCTCTGCTTCAGCATCTGGGCTTTGTCATAAACTATGTAAAGTCCACTTTGCTCCCCTCTCAGAACCTAGAGTTTATAGGGGCAAGATTAGACACCCTTCAGGCAAGAGCTTACTTGCCTGAAGACAGGGCCCACAGACTGATGGACTTGGCCAACCAGTTCTAAAGCAATTCTCATGTTTCCGCCAGGCACTATTTATTTATTTATTTTATTTATTTATTTATGTATATATTTCTATACCGCCCCTTCCAGCGATCAAGGGCGGTTTACAAGGAACATTTTAACAACTGTACACAGATGTATACATTTACATTGAACAATTAGATTTAACTATTTACAATGAACGGTTGAGTATAACTATTTACATTAAACAAAACTTCAACTTCAAGGTGTATTAATAATACAAACATCCATTAACTTATTTACATTGGATATTTACAGTGGTTGTGTATGTTTTGGAATTTATTTCCTTTTTTTGACGTAAATCGGGGATGTGTTTGGGGTTTCGGACAGGGGGGGAGTTATTTAGTTTTGAGTAAGGGGGTTCATGTGTGTATTATCATGGTTATGGAGGTGTTTTGGGGAATATGGGATTTCAAAGTGTTCAGTAAAGAGGTAAGTTTTTAGCTCTTTCCTGAACTGATGGAGGTCATTTATGACACGAAGGTCTATTGGGAGGTCGTTCCAGAGCGTAGGGGCAGTGAATGTGAATACTCTGGAGCTGGTAGTTTTCTTTGTCTTCCTGAAGGCTTTTGGTGTGATAAGAGAGTGGGCTTCGTTTTGTCTGTGTGATCTAGTTTTGTTTGGTGATTGTAGAAGTGTGGAAAGGTGTGAGGGGGCTATGTCTTTTATGAGTTTAAAGGTTGTTAGGATAGTTTTGTATCTGATTCGGCTGTTGATTGGGAGCCAGTGTAGTTCTAGCAGTATTGGGGTTACGTGGTCTGTTATACGTGCTTTGGCTGTTACTTTTGCACAGATGTTTTGAGCTCTTTGAAGAAGGTATGTGTATTTTTGAGGGAGGCCTATTAATAGACTATTGCAGTAGTCGAAGTGGGGGGTGATTAGTGTATTTACTACAGATCTAAAATCTTGAGTTTCTAGGAGTGGCCTTAGGTGCTGTATAGTTTTTAGTTTGTAGTAGATGGTTTTTACGGTTTGTTTTATGTGGGGTAGCATGGTGAGTGTGTGATCTATTATCACACCTAAATATTTTACTTCTTTTCTAACAGGTATGGACGTTCTGTTAATTGTGATTGTTTCTGGGAAGGTGATTGTTTCTGGGAAGGCACTACCTGTGGCTCCTGGGCCACATGGCATCCACTGTACATGTGACTCCGAATGCCCGTCTGCATATGCGGGCTGCTCAATGGTGCCTCAGAGATCAGTGGATGCAGGCCACAGGCGACCTCCGAGACGGAGTAAAGGTGTCCAGACCACTTTTGGACTCCTTACAGTGGTGGCTACATCTCGCAAACCTTCTCAGGGGGGTACCTTTCCAGCTCCAGCACACACAAGGGTGCTGACGACCGATGCTTCCTTAAAGGGCTGGGGAGCACATTGCCAGGGCACGTGCACTCAAGGCCTGTGGTCTCCTCAATCTTTTGGAGCTGCGAGCAATCCGCTTAGCTCTGCAAACATTTTCTCATGCCCTCTCTCACCAGTCTATCCTAGTTCAGATGGACAACCAGGTTGCAATGTTCTATGTGAACAAACAAGGAGGCTCTGGCCCTTTGCTCCATTGCGGTCAGGCAGGGTATGTTTCTCAAAGCGGTTTATCTACCTGGTCAAGAAAACTTTCTAGCAGACAAGCTAAGCAGGATTCTCCAGCCTCACGAAAGGCAGTTGAATACAGTGGTGTTCAAGCAGATCTTCCTCCGGTGGGGACTTCCATCCATCGATCTCTTTGCCAGTCCACTGAACCGTCAGCTGCCAAGTTCTGCTCCAGACAGCCACATCCCCTGAGGATGGCAGCAGATGCTTTTCTGATAAGAACATAAGATATGCCATACTGGGTCAGACCAAGGTCCATCAAGCCCAGTATTCTGTTTCCAACAGTGGCCAATCTAGGTCATATGTACCTAGCAGTTTCCTCAAGGGACACAGGTTCCACAATGCTTGTATTGGTTCAAGCATTGATATCCTGGGTCCCTTCTTAATAATGGTTTATGGACCTTTCCTCCAGGAACTTGTCCAAACCTTTTTTAAACCCAGCTACACTAACAGCCTTTACTACATCCTCCGGTAACAAATTCCAGAGTTTGATTACACGTTGAGTGAAAAAGTATTTTCTTTTATTAGTCTTAAATAGTTTACCCTGTAGCTTCATTGCATGTCCCCTAGTCTTTCTATATTCTGATAAGGTAAACAATCGATCTACGTTTACCCGTTCCACTCCGTTCATTAATTTATAGACTTCTATCATATCTCCCCTCAGCCGTCTCTTTTCCAGGTTAAAGAGCCCTAACCTTTTTAGCCTTTCTTCATAGGAGGATCCTTCATTCCCCTTTACCATTTTGGTGGCTCTTCTCTGAACCTTTTCTAAAATTGCTATATCCTTTTTAAGATACGGCGACCAGAATTGCACACAATATTCAAGGTGCGGTCTCACCATGGAACGATATAGAGGCATTATAATATCTTTTGTTTTATTTTCCATTCCTTTCCTTATCATACCTAGCATTCTATTTGTTCTCTTGGCCGCCGCTGCACACTGAGCCGAGGGTTTTAACATCTTATCCACAATGACACCTAAATCTTTTTCCTGGGTGGTGGTTCCTAATGTGGAACCTTGCATCGTGTAACCATAGTTTGGGTTGTTCTTCCCTAGGTGCATAACCTTGCACTTGTCCACATTAAATTTCATCTGCCATTTTGATACCCAGTTTTCCAATTTATCAAGATCCTCTTGCAATTTTCCACAATCCTCTTGGGTTTTAACAACTTTAAATAGTTTTGTGTCATCTGCAAATTTGATAACCTCACTCGTTATTCCACTTTCCAGGTCATTTATGAATATGTCAAAAAGCAGCGGACCCAGCACAGATCCCTGGGGTACACCACTATTCACCTTTCTCCATTGGGAAAATTGGCCATTTAGCCCTACCCTCTGCTTTCTATCTTTTAACCAGTTCCTGATCCACAATAGTACACTGCCTCCTATCCCATGACTCTAGTTTTGCCAAATGTCTCTCATGAGGGACCTTGTCAAAGGCTTTCTGAAAGTCCAGATACACAATTTTATTTATTTATTTTATTTATTTAGACAGTTTTTGTATACCACCTTATCCTTCAATCAAAGCGGTCACAACACAATTGGGGGATACATTTAACACGCGGGGATATGAGACACATACACTAACACTTACAGGGAACATGGGCTATGGAGGGTTAAGTGGCTTGCCCAAGACCACAAGGAGCATCTGTGGGACTAGAAACCCCAGTCCTTCCGGCCCAAGGTTGCTGTCCTCTAGTGGGATTTGAACCCCCGACCTTCCGGCCTGAAGTACCTTGCCCCAACCACTAGGCTACTCCTCCCTCCATAAATCCACCGACTCACCTTTGTCCACCTGATTATTCACTCCTTCAAAAAAACATAACAGATTAGTAAGACAAGATCTTCCTTGTCTAAAGCCATGTTGGCTGTCTCCCATTAGGTCATGACTATCTACATGCTGAGTAATTTTATTCTTTATGATGGTTTCTACCATTTTTCCCGGTACTGATGTCAGGCTCACCGGTTTGTAGTTTCCCGGATCACCCCTGGAACCCTTTTTAAAAATTGGTGTTACATTGGCGATCCTCCACTCTTCAGGTATTAGAGATGATTGTAATGATAGTTCACAGATTAGTAATAGCAGGTCTGCAATCTCATATTTCAGTTCTTTCAACACCCTTGGATGTATTACCATCCAGCCCAGGTGATTTGCTACTCTTCAGTTTATCTAATAGTTGTAATACATCTTCCCGATGTATTGATATTTCCTTTAATTCTTCCGCACCTTTAAATACCACTTCAGTCTTGGGTAACATCCCTACATCTTCCTCAGTAAAGACCGAAGCAAAGAATTCATTCAGTCTCTCCGCTATCGCCTTGTTGCCTCTTAGTGCTGCTTTAACCCCTTTATCATCTAATGGGCCAACTGAATCTCTCACAGGTTTTTTGCTACGAATGTATTTGAAAAGGTCTTTACTTCGCGTTTTTGCTTCCGCAGCAAGCTTCTTCTCAAATTCTCCCTTTGCCTGCCTTATCAATGCCTTGCATTTGACTTGCCAGTGCTTGTGCTGTTTCCAGGTTTCGTCGTTTGGCTCTTTTTTCCATTTCCTGAAAGATGCTTTTTTGGCAACAGCCTCTCTGACCTCACCTTTAAACCATGCTGGCAGTTTTTTGGACTTCCTTCCACTTTTCTTAAAGCGTGGAATACAGCTGGTCTAGGCTTCCAAGATAGTATTTTTCAACAACAGCCAAGCCTGATGTACGTCTTTAACCTTTGCAACTGCTCCTTTTAGTTTTTTCTTAACTGTTTTCCTCATTTTATCATAGTCTCCCTTTCAAAAGTTAAAAGGTAGTACTGTGGATTTCCTTACTATCCCTCCTCCACTAATTAAATCAAAGGCGATCATGCTATGATCACTATTGCCAAGTGGCCCCAACAACCTTATCTCTTGCACTAGATCTGGTGTTCCACTAAGGACTAGGTCTAATATGGCTTCCCCTCTGGTCGGTTCATGAACCAGCTGCTCCAAGAAGCAGTCATTAATTTCATCTAGGAACTTTATCTCCCTAGCATGTCCTGATGTGACACTGACCCAGTCGATACCGGGGTAGTTGAAATCACCCATTATTATTACTGCGCTGTATCTTTTGTTAGCTTCCTTAATTTCTTTGAACATTTCATCATCCATTTGGTCATTCTGGCCAGGCGGTCTATAGTACATCCCCACTGCCATCGCCTTCCCCCTTTTACATGGAATTTTAATCCATATAGATTCTACAGCAGATTTTGTTTCCTGCAAAACTTTAATCCTTTCTGACTCAATGCCCTCTCTAACATAGAGAGCAACCCCTCCACCAATTTGATCAGCTCTATCATTACGATATAGTTTGTACCCAGGTATCACAGTGTCCCACTGGTTGTCCTCCTTCCACCATGTCTCTGATATTCCAATTATATCTAACCTTTCATTTAGTGCTATATATTCTAACTCTCCCATCTTATTTTTTAGACTTCTAGCATTTGCATACAAGCATTTTAGAGAATGTATTTTATTCATATTAATTTGGCTATTGTTAGACATGGGTAATTTGGGATCTTTAAGCTCTGTCTGCTCCATACTCACCAGTGGAAGGACAGTCTGTCAGTTCACCCCTTGGTGTCCTGATTTCTCAGAGGTCTGCTTCTTATTAAGTCTCCGGTTCATCCACTGGCGACTGAGTGGGATTTGAACGTGGTCTTGCAGCAACTTACTCGCCCACCGTTTGAGCCGATGGCTACTTGCCCTTTGCACTTCCTCTCTTGGAAAGCGCTCTTTCTGGTGGCTCTTACCTCGGCCAGACGTGTGAGTGAACTACAAGCTCTGGTTTCTGATAGACCATACATGCAGTTCTATAGGAACAGGGTGGTCCTACGGACCCATCCCAAGTTCCTTCCAAAAGTGGTTTCCTCTTTCCACCTCAATCAGGAGGCGGTCCTTCCGACCTTTTTGCCCAGGCTGCATGCTAACCGGGCTGAAACAGTCTTTGCATACCCTGGACTGTAAGAGGGCATTGTCTTTTTACATAGAACGTACGCGGGGGCATCGAAGGGCTACTCAGCTATTCGTCTCCTTTAACCCTAATAAGATGGGGTTACCTGTCTCCAAGCGTACATTGTCCATTTGGGTAGCAGATTGTATCGCCTGGGTGTATAAGGCAGCTGACCTCCCCTTGCAGGGTCGAGTCACGGCCCACCGTGTCAGGGCAAAGGCCGCGTCAGTAGCTCATCTCTGCTCTGTTCCTTTGGCAGACATCTGCCGGGCCGCAACTTGATCTTCAAGCTAGATTTTTGCAGCCCATTACTACCTGGAGAGAGAGTCCCAGAGGGACAGTGCTTTCGGACAGACGGCACTCCGTAATCTCTTTGAGGTTTAGGCAACTCCTACCCTTCGGCCCTTATGTTGGGCTACTGTACGGGGGTGTTCTCAGTGGATATTCTTATTATGGATGCTGAGGCTCTTGAGAGGGAGCCATTTTTTCAGCTTTGGGTTCCCGGTAGCCTAGAGCTGGGGAGTCCCATATGTGAGGAATGACTTCCTGCTTGGTCCTGGAGAAGGAGTAGTTACTCACCTGCAACAGGTGTTCTCCAGGAGCAGCAGGAATCAGTCCTCACGACCCTCCCTCCTCCCCTGGAGTTGTGGCCATATCATTCATTTTGATTTTTTGCTGTCTTTTAGCTATGTCATCTGACTGAGCAAGATGGCACCCTTTGGCAGGAAGGGGACCGCGCAGGCGCGCTGCATTCCCAAAGTTTTTCTTTAAAAGCTGGGGAAATGCTCCGCACGGGGGCTCCGTCGGCGCCGACGTCACCCGTATGTGAGGACTGATTCCTGCTGCTCCTGGAGAACACCTGTTACAGGTGAGTAACTACTCTTTCCCCAGCTTTCAAAGAATGTCTTTGGAGCATGCTACCACGCATGCGTGGTCCCCTTCCCGCCTAAGGGTGCCATCTTGCTCAGTCTCCTTTTTTTTGCAGAGGCCAATGGACGTCTGTCCTGTTTCCCCGGAAAAAATCTTCCAAAATATCCTTAAGTGTTTTTTTCCCGGTTGCATACCAGTTCCTGTTCCCACCTCGAGCCGGCACTGGTTCCGGCGCTGTTCTCGGCTCCTTCCCTTCTTTTGATTGAGGCTTGCCTTGACCAGCGTTCGTGCCTTTATTTCACCCGTGGGGTCTCCCACCATGTCCGGTGGGTTAAAAAAATGTGATCGCTGCAATAAAACCATGTCTATTATAGACACGCATGACTGCTGCCTAAGTTGCCTGGGCCCGGACTACGATTGTACCACCTGCGGACCTGTTCAAGGCCATGACATTGAAAACCAGCAAGAAAAGGTCGGATTTGCAGGAGAGAATGTTCTCGAGGTCTGACTTGGCATCAGCTTTTCCGACGCCGAGCTCCAAGCCCAGCACGTCCCGTGAGGCCCGCATGTCCTCTGAGTCCCATAGCAGCAGCTCCTTCAAGAAGAGCCTGGGCCCCCTTGACTCCTAAAGAGGCTACTACTCTTTAATAGTAACATAGTATATAACGGCAGATAAAGACCAGCATGATCCATCTAGTCTGCCCAGCAAGGTAGCTCTCCGTGCAGGTCATCCCTCCCCATGCCTTTGTTTAGGGGTGTATCAATCGGTCCATGCAGGTTACCTCGACTTAAGTTAAATTTATTTTGATTTTATCTTGTTTATAAAGGGATCCACTGTGTCTGTCCCATGCCATTTTGAATTCTGTTACTGTATTTGCCCCCACCACTTCCATCAAGAGGGCATTTCAAGCATCCACCACCCTTTCAGTGAAAAAGTATTTCCTGATGTTGCCTTTCAGTTTATCCCCTTGCAGCTTCATGTTATGCTCTCTAGTATTACAACTTCTCCATCTTTGAAAAAGGTGAGTTTGTTCATTAATACTCAAGTATTTAAAGGTCTGAATTATGTTTCCCCTGTCCCTCCTCTCCTCTAGACATATTTCTGTCTTGGAGTCTCTCTTCATACATCTTCTGGCGCAGGCTCCAAATCATTTTGGTCACCTTCCTCTGAACCGTTTCCAGTCTTTTTATATCCTTTGTGAGATATGGTCTCCAAAACTGAACACAGTATTCCAAGTGAGGCTTCACCAGTGACTTGTACAGTAGCATAAGTACCTCTTTTCTGCTGGTAATTCCTCTCTGTATGCAACCCAGCATCCTTCTGGCTTTGGCCACTGCCTTGTCACACTGTTTTGCCACTTTGAGATCCTCAGAAACAGTCACCCTGAGGTCCTTCTGGTCGGTGCACACTAACCTATTGCCCCCTGTCTCATACATTTCCCTTCAATTTCTGCATCCCAAGTGCATGACACTGCACTTCTTCACATTAAATCTGAACTGCAAGCATTAGACCATTCTTCCAGCTTTTGCAGATCGATCTTCATGTTTTCCACTCTCTCAGGGGAGTCCATACTGCAAATTTTGGTGTCATCTGCAAACAGACAGATTTTTCCATTCAGTCCTTCAGCAATATCACTCTCACAAATACATTGAACAGTACGTGCCCCAGGACCGATCCTTGGGGCACGCTACTTAATCACCTTCCTTTCATCTGAATGAGTTCTGTTTACCATCACCTTCTACTACTACTGAGCATTTGTATAGCGCTACACAGACATGTAAGAGACAGTCCCTGCTCATCAGAGCTTACAATCTAGTTAAGACTGACAACACAGTAGGTGGAGATATGGGATACATCTAGGGGGAATGTTAAGGAAACACAAAAGAGATCAAGTGAGTCAAGATCCGAAAGCGGCAGCCTGGATTTGAAAAGGTCCAGAGAAGGCACCTAACGTACAGACTCGGGTAGTTTGTTCCAAGCATAAGGAGCAGCAAGGTGAAAGGAGCAAAGTCTGGCGTTAGCAGTAGAAGAGAAGAGTACAGATAGAAGTAATTTGCCACAAGAGCGGAGTTCCCAAGGAGGGGTGTAGGGAGAGATAAGAGAGGAAAGGTAGTGAGGAGCTGTAGAGTGAATGCACTTATAGGTCAGCAGGAGAAGTTTGAACTGGATGCAGAAACGGATAGAAAGCCAATGAAGAGACATGAGAAGAGGTGTAATATGAGCATGAGGAGACTGGTGGAAGATTAGCCGTGCAGCAGAGTGTTGAACAGATTGAAAAAGATTGAGATGATTCAGTGGGAGACCAGCAAGGAGTAGGTTACAATAATCAAGACGGGAGGTGATTAAGGAGTGGATAGGTGTCTTAGTAGTGTGTTCAAAAAGGAATGGGCGGATTTTGTTGATGTTATAGAGCAGTCTTAGCTATCGGATGTGTGTGGAGAAGGAGAGAGAGGAGTCAAAGATGACCCCAAGGTTGCAAGCTGAGGAAACAGGGAGGAGTCAAGAGTTATCCACAGAGACTGAGAAAGGAGGAAGAGGAGATGAGGTTTCAGGGGGGGAAAATAAGAAGTTCAGCTTTTAGCCATGTTCATTTCAAGTGGCGGTGAGACATCCAAGCAGCAATGTCAGAAAGGCAGGCACAGATCCGGGTCTGGATTGCTGGAGAGATTTCAGGTGTAGAGAGGTAGATTTGGGAATCATCAGCATAAAGATGGTACTGAAAGCCATGGGAAGAGATGAGTGCACCAAGGGACTGGATATAGATAGCGAAAAGGAGTTAGACCCCAGACAGATCCTTGGGGTACACCAGCTGAGAGCGGGATAACAGCAGAGGAGGATCCACTAGAACAAACACTGAAAAGGTGATGGGAGAGAGAAGAGGAGAACCAGGATAGTACAGAGCCCTTAAAACCAAGCGAGGACAGGGTATCAAGGATAAGGTTGTAGTCAACAGTGTCAAAAGCAGCAGAGAGGTCAAGAAGGATGAGGACTGAGTAAAGGCCTTTGGATTTTGCCAGGAACAAGTCACTGGAGACTTTGGCAAGAGCCGTTTCAGTAGAATGTAAAGCAAGATACATTTGTAAGGAAAGTAAATAAAGTCAGATTGTAAAGGATCCAGGAGGACTTGAGAGAAGAGAAAGTCAAGGCAACGGTGGTGAACTGCACATTCAAGTAGTTTAGAAATGAAGGGAAGGAGGAAGATGGGTCGATAGTGAGAAGGACAGGTAGGATCAAGTGAGAGTTTCTTGAGGAGAGGAGTAATTGCAGCATGCTTGAAGCCTGCAGGGACAGTTGCAGTGGAGAGCGATAGGTTAAGAATATGAGAGATGGAAGGGGCAACAGTGGAGAAGATGGGGCTTAGGAGACTGGTGAGAATAGAATCAGAGGAGCAGGTAGTGAGTTTGGAGGAGGAAAGAAGGTATGCGGTTTCCTCCTCAGAGATCATAGAAAAGGGAGAAAAGGGTAGCAGAGGTAGAGGGAGAAAGTTGGGAGTGAATAGGGGGAGGAGGGGAAGTAGCTGACTTTGTGGGGAATTGGAGGGTGATCTTGTGGATTTTGTCATGGAAATAGCCAGGATTTGGGCAGAAAGGGAGGGAGGGAGGGATTGGAGGTGGAGAGTTGAGAGTAGTAAAGAAACTGCGAGGGTCAGAGGCAAGAGAGTTAGATGGACATAATAGTCTTGTTTGGCGAGTGCTATGTCAGAATGGAAAGAGACAAGCATGAATTTGAAGTGTAGAAAGTCTGCGAAGGAGCAGGATTTGAGTACGCTCAGCTGAATGGGCACATGAATGTAGATAGCGGGTAGTGGATGAAAGCTAGGGCTGGGGTATAGTACGCTTCACAGGATGTAGCATGGGCGGAGCGAGAGCATCCAGAGCAGAGGAGAGTACAGCGTTATAGGAAGCTGCTGCCTCATCAACAGACTCAGATCACATTGTGGAGGAAAGAGGTGATGAAACAATGGAGGAGAGAACCAAAGGGTCAATAGCATGAAGATTTCTAAAGAGGTTGGAGGAGACAGGAGGAGGTTGAGGCGGTGGTTGAAGAGTGAAGCTTAGCAGGTAATGGTCGGATAAGGGAAGAACTGGGGTACAGAGGTTTGAAGGTAAGCAATTAGAGAAAAATACAAAATCAAGGCAGTGGCCATGCTGGTGAGTGGGGGCAGTAGAGCAAAGCTGGAGGACGAATGAGGAGGTAAGGGAAAGGAGCTTTAAAGCATAAGGGTCACCTTCTGTTGTCTGTCAGTCAACCAATTTCTGATCCAGTTCACCACCTTGGGACCCATCCCCAGGCTGGTTAGTTTATTGATAAGCCTCCTTTGAGGAACAGTATGAAAGGCTTTGCTGAAATATAGGTAGATCACATCCATTGCATGCTCTTGATCTAGTTCTCTGGTCACCAAGAATTCGGTCAGATTTGTTTGGCATGATCGTCCTTTGGTTAAAACTATGTTGCCTCGGATCATGCAACCTATTGGTTTCGAGAAAGTCCACTATTCTCTCTTTCAAGTGCGTCTCTACTTTTCCCGCCACCGAGGTAAGGCTCACTGGCCTGTAGTTTGCCACTTCTTCCCTATTACCTCTTTTGTGAAGAGGTACCACATTGGCCTTTTTCCAGTCCTGCAGAACTTCTCCTGTATCCAAGGAGCTATTAAAAACATCCTTTAAAGGCCCTGCAAGAACCTCTCTGAGCTCTGAGTATCCCGGGTCCCATGGCTTTGTCCACTTTCAGTTTTGAAAGTTGTTCAAACATATCATCTTCTGTGAATGTTGTAGTGTCTACTCTATTTCCATTTGTATATTTGTCAATCACAGGTGGTCCTTCTCCATTATTTTCTTTAGTAAAAACAGAACAGAAGTATTTGTTTACATTTTTGCTTTTTCAACGTCACTTTCCTCAAATCCATTCTTAGCACTTTTTAGTCTTGCAATTTCACCTTTGATCTTCCTCTTCTCCCGAATATACCTGAAAAAAGTTATCTCCAGGAACAAGCCTTCACATATGGGTATCGTCGGTACCGACGGAGCCTGCGCGGGAACGCTCCCCAGCATCCAAAAGGAAAGCTTTTGGGGGCATCCCACAGCGCCTGCGCGCTGCCTTCCCGCCTTTCCTAACTGCCTCTCTCCAGTTCTTCTTTTCCGCGGAGCCAGCAGGTCGTGTTTCCTGTCACCGCTGAAGAATTTCTTATTTTCTTTTATTTTTCTTTAGTCGCGTGTCTGCCTTCTCGATTCCGGACCGGTACCACCGGTCTTTTTTCTTTCTTTTAAAAAAACCAAAAAAACCAAAACTACAGTGCATTTTTTCTTCTGGGGCCTTAGGCCTACAGATATATTTTTCCTCATGGAAAAACCCGCCTCCGGGTTTAAAAAGTGCACGAAGTGCAGCAGCACTATTTCTGTCACAGACACCCATGACTGGTGTCTAAAATGTTTAGGTCCTGACCACTCCATAGCAGATTGTGAGTCCTGTTCTATGATGTCTAAGAGAGGGTTACAAAATCGGGCAGCCAAGCTCAGTACCCTGTTTCCCTCCGATGCAGCTTCTGTGGCATCGACGTCTTCCAGGGCTGCTTCTTCATCCCATGGATCTCAGGTAACCAAACTTAAATCTGGCCGGTCCTCAAAGAGTTCATCTCTCTCTAAGTATCGAGATGCCCCCGGGCTTACTCTTGAGGAATCCACACCGGCAAAATTACCCCGGCGGGAGGCTCCGGCTTCCAAAGCTCTACCTATGGGGTCACAGGTTGACATCGATGGCTCGGCCTCGACCGATCACCTGTTACAATGTTCTGGGGTACCGGCAGTCAACACCGGTACCGACATCCAGACATTGGTGGCGTCGATGGATCAGAATATTCTGACCATGCAGCGTGCCATCACGGCATTCATACAAGCTGCGACGCCTGCGGTACCGCAACAAACCCCGTTGTCGGTACCGGTACCGATTCTGGTACCGGATCCGAAATCGGTTCCGATACCAGTACCGCTTGCATCGACATCAGCATCGACGGCAGCGGTATGCTATCCAGTGATGCCTATCAGTACCGACTCGGTACCGATTACTCCCGATGTTGATACCTCTCGGTACGCGTATCGGGCTCTGCGAGAGCATCCAGACAGTCGATACTTCGATTCCTCTGAAGACTCTGATACATCAGAGGCCTCAATTGAATCATCGGGGATCCTTCCTCAGGAACCCTCTTATCCAACAAGGAGAGTGTCTCCTCCTGAAGACTTGTCTTTTCAGGACTTCATTAGGGAGGTGGCCAAAGGCCTGTCCATCTCAGTGGCCTCTGAAACTGAACCTAGAGCCAAAAAATTAGATATCCTACAATATCCTAAGGCTCCTAAAGAGGCAGCCACCTTACCAGTACATGAGATTCTTTATGATCACATGTTGGGCATATGGGAGACTCCTCTTTCCACCTCCCCTCATTCCCGAAGGTTGGACACCATGTATTGTGTTCCTCCTTGTCCTGGGTTTCATAAGACTCAGCTTCCTCACCACTCCATTGTGGTAGAGTCTGCTATGAAAAAGATCAAGAGTACAAAAAGGCACTCCTCTGCTCCTCCAGGAAGAGAATGCAGAACCCTAGATGCCTTTGGCAGGAAAATCTTCCAGGCCAGTATGCTTGTAACCAGAATCAACTCCTATAGTCTCTATATGGGGATGCTTCTAAAAGAAGTTACAGATCATCTGCAAACCTTATCTCCTTTTATGTCAGAAGATAAGAGAGAAGAATATATCACCTGGCTTAAACAGGCACAGGATGTATCCAAGTTTTCCAACCGTGCAGCCTTTGACTCTTTTGAGGGTGCCAGTAGAGCCTCGGCTATTGCCATAGGTGCACGCAGAGTTGCTTGGTTACAAGCCTCTGATTTGGAATCCTGGGTACAGGATGGTCTAGGTAACCTTCCCTGTACAGGAGAAAACCTCTTTGGCAAAGATTGGCAAGCAAAGGCCAACCAGATGGATGCTGAAAATTCTGCTTTAGATAGACTTTCAAAAGGATAGACTTTTAAAAAGAGGTTGTTCAAAAAAGGGTCTTTCCCAAAAAAAGGGAAATTTTCTTCGGGTTATGGTCAGGCCTCTTCCCAAGGTCGTTTTGCTACAAAGAGACAGCAACAACCAAAACAGGCCAAGTCTCAGGCTGCGAGGACTGCTACGGCCCAACAGCCTCAGCCTCCTCAGGGCCTTTGACTTTCCACTAGAGAACTTAGCCTTTCTGGCTCTAGAACATCCAGAGCCTCTCACCATCCCAGGAAGGTTAGCTCACTTTGCTCCCAGATGGGAACAAATCACAGCAGAGCAATGGACCCTCTCCATCATACGAGATGGGTACAAGCTTAATTTCTTAAACCATCCTCCTCACACCATGGTGAAACAGTTCAATTCTCCAACATCTCTCCTCAACCTTCTAGGTCAAGAGATTGCTACCCTTCTTGCCCAAGGGGCAATAGAAGTACCCCTTCTTCAACAGGGCTCAGGGTTCTACTCCCCCTATTTTCTCATTCCAAAGAAAACGGGGGGCTACAGAACCATACTAGATCTCAGAGAATTGAACAAGTTTCTATGCAAGGAGAAATTCAAGATGATCTCTCTCGGAACTCTCCTTCCATACCTCCAGAGTCAGGACTGGCTTTGTTCTCTAGATCTCAAGGATGCGTACACCCATGTTCTCATCCATCCAACACACAGAAAGTTCCTTCGGTTCCTTTACCAAGGAAAGCACTACCAATACAAAGTGCTTCCTTTCGGTCTGGCCTCTGCTCCAAGAGTGTTCACAAAATGCATGGCAGTAGTAGCTGCATTTCTGCGCACTCTGGGAATATTCGTATTCCCATATCTGGACGACTGGCTCATCCGAGCTCCATCCCAGTCAGAGGCCCAGACTTCCCTGACCTGCACAAGGCGTGTTCTTCAGTATCTGGGACTGGTAATCAACATTCCAAAATCCCATCTCACCCCTACTCAGTCTCTAGAGTTCATAGGGGCCTTACTGGATACTACAACTGCAAGGGCCTATCTTCCCCAGGCCCGTTGCCTAGGCTTGGTGCAGTTAGCCTCCCAGATTCAGTTAAAATCCCATTTAACTGCTCAAGAGATGTTACAACTCTTAGGCCACATGGCATCCACGGTGCATGTGGTTCCTTACGCTCGCCTTCACATGAGGGCAGCTCAGTGGACCCTATCCACCCAATGGACTCAGGCATCAGGTTGCCTGTCAGACAAAATAGCAACCTCCAGTCGCCTCTTTTGGTCCCTCCACTGGTGGAAGTCCACTCAAAATCTGTTGCTGGGGTCCCCCTTTCAACAGGTGTTACCCCAAGAAACCCTTACAACAGATGCCTCTCCAAAGGGTTGGGGAGCTCATCTACAAGATCTCTCGACCCAAGGCATCTGGTCTCCACAGGAGACATCTCTACATATCAACCTCTTAGAGCTCAGAGCAATCTTTCTGGCTCTCAGAGTCTTCCACACCCTGCTCAGCTACAAGACAGTCCACATTCACACGGACAACCAGGTAGCCATGTTCTACGTGAACAAGCAGGGAGGGACTGGCTCTCTGTCGCTTTGCAACGAAGCTCTCAGATTGTGGGCTTTCGCCAGAGAGCATCAAATCCATCTCATGGCAGTGTATCTTCCAGGGGTTCAGAACTCTTGGGCAGACAGACTCAGTCGAGTTCTGCTTCCACACGAATGGTCCCTCCATGGGGACCAGATAGCCAGGATTTTTCGGATTTGGGGTACCCAGACATAGACCTGTTTGCAAGTCCGTGGAATGCCAAACTTCCCTAGTTTTGTTCCAGGATTCCATGTCAGGGAGTTCAGGCCAGGGATGCCTTCCTCCTTCATTGGGGGCAAGACTTCCTCTATGCCTTTCCACCTATTCCCCTCATCCCCAAAACTCTGTTCAAGCTTCAGAGAGACAAGGGGTCTATGATCCTCATAGCACCACATTGGCCACGCCAAGTGTGGTACCCTCTACTTCTGCATCTCTCTCAAGCTCCCTCCCTGGACCTGGGGTCTGCTCCAGATCTCCTCTCCCAGGAGGAGGGAACCTTGTGGCACCCAAATCCTCAGTCTCTTCATCTCAGAGCCTGGTTGCTGAAGGCCTAGACCTTCAGGATTTACACCTTTCTCAACAAGTGAAGGATATCCTTCATGCTTCCAGAAAGCCTTCCACCAGACGTTCCTATGCTTTTAAATGGAAAAGGTTTTCCATTTGGTGTGCAGAGAAGGGTCTCAACCCTCTTGCAATACCTTTGAATTCTTTACTAGACTATTTGCTGCATTTATCCCATGCAGGCCTTAAAACAAATTCAATCAGAGTCCATTTGAGTGCTATTGCAGCATCCCTTAAGCCTCTCAATGGACAACCTATTTCCTCTCATCCTCTTATAGCAAGATTCATGAGAGGCCTTCTTTTGACTAAACCTCCCATTAGACCACCTCCAGTGGCATGGGACTTGAATCTGGTTCATGGCCAGCTTATGAAGCCACCCTTTGAACCCTTAGCCACTACCTCCTTGAAATTCCTTTCCTGGAAGGTTATTTTTCTCATTGCAGTCACCTCAGCTTGCCGTATCAGTGAGTTGCAAGCTTTAGTGGCTAATCCTCCTTATACAAGGTTCCATCATGACAAGGTAGTCCTCAGAACTAATCCACACTTTATGCCTAAAGTGGTCTCACCTTTTCATCTGAACCAGGAGGTGTATTTACCTGTCTTTTTTCCAGGACCTCATGCATCAAGTGCAGAGAGGAATCTTCATACCCTGGATTGTAAAAGAGCACTTGCTTTCTACTTACAAAGGACACAGCAACATAGAAAGTCCTCTCAACTTTTTGTTGCTTTTGATCCTTCTCATTTAGGACTTCCAGTCTCTAAACAGGCTCCGTCGGTACCGACGATACCCATATGTGAAGACTTATTCCTGCTGTTCCCAGAGATCACCTGTTACAGGTAAGTAACTGTGCTTTACCACCACACTTTAGATCTTTAGCCATCTTTTCTTCTGCCTTTGATTTTGCTATCCTTATTTCTCTTTAGTTTTATCCAATTTTTTTTCTTTATTTGAACGTTTTTTTTATACCGCTCCTTCCAGCGATTAGGGGGGTTTACATAGAACTACAACACAGTGGTATATGGAACATATTTAACCAATACAATTTAAACAATCCTGTATTCTTTTTGGAGTTCCTCTGTTTGTGAACTTCTGAATGTTGTGAAAGCTGTGTTTCTCCAGGAACAAGCAGGAAGTTAGCCCTCACTTATGGGGTGACGTCAGCACCGACGGAGCCCGCGCAGGGCAATTCCCCAGGTTTCAAAGAAAGCCTTTGGGATTACTGCCCCGCATGTGTGGTCCTCTTCCCGCCCAAGGGTGCCATCTTGCTCAGTCTCCCTTTTTCCTCAGAGCCCTTTGGACGCACGTCCTCGTCCCTCGGAAAAAGTTTGTTTTTCTCGCCTTAACAGGCTATTTCTCTTTTTTTCTGGTTGCACCGGTCCTCTACTCGTCCTCCCCTTGCTTTCTTTTGGCGCTTGCGGGGATACCCTTTCTAAATTTTTTCTTCCTGAGCTTTGCGCCCTTTTTTCTTTTCGTGCCCTTTTTTCTCTCCGACCTCGCAGGGGCCATTTTTGCCCCCATGGCCACTCGTTTTAAGAAATGCGATAGATGCTCTAAGGTGTTTGGGAGCCGAACATGACCCAGAACTCTGTTCGCTCTGCAAGAAAATGTCCTCTAAGGCCCTGCTCAGCCGTAAGCAGAAGTCCGAAGACATTTTTTGAAAGGCTGCTTCGGAGTCCCCGGTGGCACCCTCGGTCATCTCCCCCTCTTGTGGGTTCTTCTCCTGCGGCTCCGCGTTCCAGATGGCATTCGGACCAGGGGTCCCCCAAGGTGGAACAGCGCAAAAAGAAGGCAGCCTCGAAGTTGCTGTCTGGGGCCCCCGACAAGCGTGAGCGCACCCACGCCCGGTCGCTTAGCCCCATTCAGCGCTCCCGAGAGTCGAACAAGGAGCGGCCCTGCAAGGTACCTCGCAGAGAAACAGAGGCCTCCGGCGAAGGCACCCAGTCTCCTGAGGGTCATCCCATTGAGGACATAAGAACATAAGATATGCCATAGTGGGTCAGACCAAGGTCCATCAAGCCCAGTATCCTGTTTCCAACAGTGGCCAATCTAGGTCATACATACCTAGCAGTTTCCCCAAAAGACACAGGTTCCACAATGCTTGTACTGAGTCAAGCATTGATATCTTGGGTCCCTTCCTAATAATGGTTTATGGACCTTTCCTCCAGGAACTTGTCCAAACCTTTTTTTAAACCCAGCTACACTAACAGCCTTTACTACATCCTCCGGTAACAAATTCCAGAGTTTGATTACACGTTGAGAGAAAAAATATTTTCTTTTATTAGTCTTAAATAGTTTACCCTGTAGCTTCATTGCATGTCCCCTAGTCTTTCTATATTCTGATAATGTAAACAATCGATCTACATTTACCCATTCCACTCCGTTCATTAATTTATAGACTTCTATCATATCTCCCCTCAGCCGTCTCTTTTCCAGGTTAAAGAGCCCTAACCTTTTTAGCCTTTCTTCATAGGAGTATACTTCCATCCCCTTTACCATTTTGGTGGCTCTTCTCTGAACCTTTTCTAATAACTCTATATCCTTTTTAAGATATAGCGACCAGAATTGCACACAATATTCAAGGTGCGTTCTCACCATGGAACGATATAGAGGCATTATAATATCTTTTGTTTTATTTTCCATTCCTATCCTTATGATACCTAGCATTCTATTTGCTCTCTTGGCTGCCGCTGCACACTGGGCCGAGGGTTTTAACATGTTATCCACAATGACGCCTAAATCTTTTTCCTGGGTGGTGGTTCCTAATGTGGAACCTTGCATTGTGTAACCATAGTTTGGGGGTTCTTCCCTAGGTGCATAACTTTGCACTTGTCCACATTAAATTTCATCTGCCATTTTGATGCCCAGTCTTCTAATTTATCAAGATCCTCTTGCAATTTTCCACAATCCTCTTGGGTTTTAACAACTTTAAATAGTTTTGTGTCATCTGCAAATTTGATAACCTCACTTGTTATTCCACTTTCCAGGTCATTTATGAATATGTCAAAAAGCAGCGGACCCAGCACAGATTCCTGGGGTACACCACTATTCACCTTTCTGCATTGGGAAAATTGGCCATTTAGCCCAACCCTCTGCTTTCTATCTTTTAACCAGTTCTTGATCCACAGTAGTACACTGCCTCCTATCCCATGACTCTTTAGTTTTGCCAGAAGTCTCTCATGAGGGACCTTGTCAAAGGCTTTCTGAAAGTCCAGATACACTATATCAACCGACTCACCTTTGTCCACTTGTTTATTCACACTTTCAAAAAAACATAACAGATTAGTAAGACAAGATCTTCCTTGTCTAAAGCCATGTTGGCTGTCTCCCATTAGGCCATGACTATCTACATGCTGAGTAATTTTATTCTTTATGATGGTTTCTACCATTTTTCCCGGTACTGACGTGAGGCTCACCGGTCTGTAGTTTCCCGGATCACCCCTGGAACACTTTTTAAAAATTGGTGTTACCTGAAGATTGGAGGATCGCCAATGTATTAGAGATGATTTTAATGATAGTTCACAGATTACTAATAGCAGGTCTGCAATCTCATATTTCAGTTCTTTCAACACCCTTGGATGTATACCATCCGGCCCAAGTGATTTGCTACTCTTCAGTTTATCTAATAGTTGTAATACATCTTCCCGATGTATCGATATTTTCTTCAATTCTTCCGCACCTTTAAATACCACTTCAGTCATGGGTAACATCCCTACATCTTCCTCAGTAAAGACCGAAGCAAAGAATTCATTCAGTCTCTCCGCTATCGCCTTGTCGCCTCGTAGTGCCCCTTTAACTCCTCTATCATCTAATGGACCAACTGACTCTCTCACAGGTTTTTTGCTACGAATGTACTTGAAAAAATCTTTATTTCGCGTTTTTGCTTCCACAGCAAGCTTCTTCTCAAATTCTCCCTTTGACTGCTTTATCAATGCCTTGCATTTGATTTGCCATTGCTTGTGCTGTTTCCAGGTTTCGTCGTTTGGCTCTTTTTTCCATTTCCTGAAAGATGCTTTTTTGGCAACAGCCTCTCTGACCTCACCTTTAAACCATGCTGGCAGTTATTTGGACTTCCTTCCACTTTTCTTAAAGCGTGGAATACAGCTGATCTGGGCTGCCAAGATAGTATTTTTCAACACCACCCAAACTTTATGTAAGTCTTTAACCTTTGCAACTGCTCCTTTTAGTTTTTTCTTAACTATTTTCCTCATTTTATCATAGTCTCCCTTTCGAAAGTTAAAAGGTAGTACTGTGGATTTCCGTACTATCCCTCCTCCACTAATTAAATCAAAGGCGATCATGCTATGATCACTATTGCCAAGTGGCCCCAACACCCTTATCTCTTGCACTAGATCTGGTGTTCCAGTAAGGGCTAGGTCTAACACTTATTAAAAGAGGGCTGCTACACAGTACCCTGTCCTGTGCTGCTGAGGTAAGCTATATTCTTATTTGATTTAAATTATAGCTCTTTGCTGCTGCTAGGCCCTAACTTATTATGAAATTTAAACTACAAGCTCTCTGCTGGGTTCTAAATTTAACCAGAAAGCTCTCTTCTGTGTTTTAAATGTAAACTTAAACTGCTGCTACTAGGCCCTGACTGATTTAACAAAAAATAGTGGGTTCACAGATTAATTAGCTTTAATAAAAAGAATTCCTTTCAGAAAATTCCCAGAAGTATATACTCACAATTGCAGATCTCTCTCCAGAAGTAACAGTCCCCTTTTCTAGTCTTTCAAGACTGAGGATCACAGAGCTCTGGTTGAGCTATTTATGCCTGTGCTGCTGAGGTAAGCTGTGACCAACTTCCTGGATGATTAACAGTCCTTGCTTGGATAGAAGGAGTCTTTCAAAATGGCCTTTTGATCTGCCATCTGGTGTTTACACCTATTGAAAATGTTTCACAGTTCTCTTGCCCCCTAGGTAGAAGGCCTCTTTGTAAAGGTCTCTAGAAGACCCCCTCTCCTTCTCGACGCCCGATCCGGTAACCCCGGTATTGGCATCCCAGGGCCCCATGCCTGTGTGCGAGTCCCGTATCCTGGCGCTAGAACGCAGTGTTTCTGCATTCATTGATTCTCAGCAGGTGCTCACAGCCAGCTTCGCTGACATGCACCCGGAGACCGTGAGTCCCTCGAGTGGGACACCCAAATCCATCCAGGAAACCCCCGAGAGCCACGGGCCTCGTGAGGGTCCTCGACGTCGGTCTCGCTCGCCTTCTCGTTCTTCGGGGGCGATATTGTCCAGGGCCTCCGGCTCCAGGCTACCGGCCATCAGACAGGGCGAACCGCTGGACTCTGATCTCTCGATTGATTTCTTGGACTGGGAATCTGATGGGGACACATCCCCGGAGACCTGCGTTCACCAGGATTTTCCATTGGACCCCTCGCCGCCTGACCTCCAGCGGCGTTCACTGCCTGAGGACACCTCCTTTTTGGTGTTTATTCGGGACATGGCTCAGGCCCTGAACCTGGTCACCCAGACCGAGGAAGACCCTCGTGCTGAAGAACTCGATATTCTTCAGTAAGAGGCCACGCCCAGGGAATCCCTCACCGTGCCGGTGCCGCTGATCCTCTCCCGGCTGTTGCTACGCATGTGGGAGGCCCCAGCCTCGGTTCCCATCGTGAGCAAGTGCCTTGACACAATGTACAAGGTGCAGCAAGGGCCAGGCTTCCATAAGACTCAACTTCCACACACCTCGATGGTAGTGGAATCAGCCATGAGGTAGCAAAAAAGCCCGAAGTCCCACTCCTCAGTTCCACCGGCCGGGAGTCCAGAGTTCTTGATACCCTGGGCCGCAAGGCCTATCAAGGTTCCATGCTCTCCTTTCGCCTCCAGGCATACCAATTATATATGGGTATGTTCCTCCACGACTTGACTAAAGAACTTGGAGGCTTCTCCATGGGTCTCGAGGGCGAGCCCTTCGGCAGGTTCCGCACCCTATTGAAATCAGTGGCGGATTGCTCCCAGTATATTTCTCGAGCCTCCTATGACAGCTTCGAGACTTTGGTTCGGGTGGTGGCCGCGGGCATCGGAGCCTGCCGCCAGGCTTGGCTTCAACCTTCGGATCTGGAGCAGTGGGTGCAGGAGAAGTTCCTGGATGTACCCTGCTTCAGTGAACAACATTTTGGTAAGCCGAGTGAGGAGAAGGCTGCAGAGATTGAGACAGAGTACGACTCCAGCGCAGGGGAAGTCTGGCCAGGGTCACCGCAAACCAAAGGGCCCGAAAGCCCAGACGCTGGCTCCCCCACAACCCCCTCAGGGGTTTTGATGCCAGTGGCATGGCCCCTCGCTCTCTGGTGGTGTAGCAGCCAGTAGGGGAGGCCTGTCCCGCTTCTCCCTGGCATGGGTACTTATCACCTCGGACACCTGGGTCCTCCAGGTCATCTGGGAGGGCTATCGCCTTCACTTTGACAGGCTCCCACCCCCTTTCTCCCTGGAGGAGCCTCCTCGGCTCCTCACACACCAGCTCTTGCTGTACCAGGAATTACATTCCCTCCTCACCCAACGGGCAGTCGAGAAGGTCCCTTCCCACCTTCGAGGTCGGGGCTTTTATTCCCGGTACTTCCTCGTCCCAAAACACACGGGGGGGGGGGGGTCTGTGGCCCATCCTCGACCTTCGAAAGGTGAACAAGTTTCTGGTGGGATAAATTCAAGATGTTATCTCTTGGCGTGCGGCTGCCCTTCCTCCGGCAGGGCGACTGGCTATGCTCCTTGGATCTAAAGGACGCTTACGCCCATATCCTGATCCATCCCCAACACAGGCAGTAGCTGCGTTTCAGGGTGCAGGGAGAGCCCTTCCAGTACAGCGTGCTCCCCTTTGGCCTTGCATCCACTCCACAGGTCTTCACGAAGTGCCTCGTCATGGCCGCTGCTCACCTTCGATGCCAGGGTGTGTTGGTGTTTCCCTACCTCGACGACTGGCTTGTTATGGGCTCCTCCGTCGAGGAGGCCCGGCAAGCGATATCATGCACTGTCCTCCTTTTGGAGAGTTTGGGGTTCTTGGTCAACTACCCAAAATCTCACCTCGAGCCAGCACAGGCTCTTGAATTCATCGGGGCATGCCTCTATATTCGGCAGGCCATGGCCGCCTTGCCGGTGGATCGCTCCACCCACCTCCGGGCTCTGGCGGCGCGCGTCCAGAGCGCCCACCAGGTCACTGCTCGGTCCATGCTACATCTCTTGGGCCACAAGGCGTCGACTGTACATGTTCCTCACTCCTGCCTGCACATGCGGACGACCCAGTGGTGCCTCAGCTCCCAATGGAGCCAATCCCTCTGACACCTCAGGGACCCCGTCAGGGTTCTTTCCGACCTTCGTTGTCCCTGAACTGGTGGCAAAACCCTCGCAACCTCCTGTGGGGATCGCCCTTCCAGGCCCCACAGCATGATGTGGTACTGACCACAGATGCTTCCCTGTTAGGGTGGGGGGGCCCATTGTGGGTCCTTCTGCACACAGGGGCAGTGGAGCAGATAAATCTGCTCGAGCTCCGGGCCGTCCAGTGTGCCCTGAAGGCCTTCAAGAATGTCCTCATTCGGAAGTCGGTTCTGGTGCAGACTGACAACCAGGTAGCGATGTTCTATATCAACAAGGAGGGGGTCAGGGGGTCACGCTCCCTCTGCAGGGAAGCAGTCCTCATCTGCTCTTTTGCCGCCTGGAGGGGAATGTCTCTCAAGGCGACATACCTCCCAGGTCAGGAGAATGGCCTGGCGGGGACAGGCTCAGCAGAATCCTTCGCCCCCCTCAACTGCAGGGCAAGGGAGGGACCCAGGGTCACCGAAAGGGCCTAAAATCCAACCACTGATGCCACCCCAGCCAGCCCAAGGGTTTTGACTCTGAGCACATAGCCTCTCGCCCCCGACGGCATCGCCGTTCGTGGGAGGACGCTTGTCCCTCTTTGCACCCGAATGGGCAAAGATCACCTCAGATACCTGGATCCTCCAAGTGATCCGGGACAGTTACCATCTTCGCCTAGCCGGGCTCCCTCCCACCTTCTTCCCAGCCGAGCTTTCTCGGTTTCCCGCGCACCAGGTTGTCCTGCAGCAAGAGTTGGACAATCTTCTCTGTCAGCAGGCAGTCGAAAGGGTATCGCACCACCTCTGAGGAAGGGGGTTCTACTCCCGATACTTCCTCGTCAGCACGGATTATGCTGCACCTCTTAGGTTACATGGCATCGATAGTCCACGTCGTTACCCATGCCCACATGCACATGCAGCCAACACAGTGGTGCCTAAAGGCACAATGGACACAGGCCTCAGGTCGCCTTCGCGACCTTGTCCGGGTCTCTTGTGAGCTACGCAGGTCTCTGGATTGATGGCAGAGCCCCCGGAGTCTTCTCCATGGCATGCCTTTCCAGATCACGCAACACGATCTCGTCCTCACAACGGATACCTCACTGTTGGGCTGGGGAGCCCACTGCGCTGACCTGTACACCCAGGGACAGTGGTCCCTCGAGGAGTCAGAGCAGCAGATCAACCTGCTCGAGCTCCGGGTGGTCCAGTGGGCCCTAAAAGCCTTCAAGCCCCACCTGGAGGAAAAATCTATACTGGTACAGACCGATAACAAGGTCGCAATGTTTTTTATAAACAAGAAGGGAGCAACAGGCTCTTGCCTCCTCTGCCAGGAGGCGGTCCTCCTCTGCTCCTTCGCTGTGCGCCGGGGTATGACCCTCAGAGCAGTTTACCTCCCGGGCCAGGACAATGTCCTTGCAGGCAGACTCAGCAGGCTCCTTTGACCCCCACGAGTGGTGCCTGAACCCAGAGGTGGCTCTCCTGTTCCAGTGATGGGGGACGCCATCCCTGGACTTGTTCACCAGCCTGGCAAACACGCAGCTTCCCCGCTTCTGTGGGCCGGTCCTGCACCTCCACAGGATGGTCCCAGATGCGTTTCTCCTGGACTGGACTTCCTAGTTGCTGTATGCCTTCTCTCCCACCCCGCTCATAGCGAGGACCCTCCACAAAATCCAGCAGGACCGAGCCTCGGTGATCCTCGTGACTCCCTCATGGCCTTGACAGCCCTGGTTCCCGCTTCTTCTGCAGCTCTCTTCTGAGCCTCTGATCCCTCTGGGCTGTGCCCCAGACCTCCTAACACAGGAAGAGGGACAGGTGCTTCACCCAAACTGAACCTCGCTATCTCTCACCTCCAGGCTGTAGTACCGGGTCTCCTTAGCCCTGCTGTACCTCCCGGAGGAGGTCAAGGAGATCCTCCTCGCATTGAGGAAGGACACGACGTGGCAGACTTATGCCTTTAATTGGCGGCGGTTTTTGGTCTGATGCTCCGAGCTCCAGATCGACCCATTCTCTTGCTCTACCTGGTGGGTTCTCCAGTACCTCCTTCACCTCTCTCAGGTGGGACTGAAATCCAACTCGGTCAGAGTTCACCTGAGGGCCATTTCGGCCAACCACTTCCCGGTCGAGGGCAGGCCCCTCTCGGGCCAGCCCTTATGTCCCGCTTCATGTGGGGCCTCTTACTTTCCAAACCACCCCCCCCCCCCATCCGGCCTTCGCCAGCAGAGCGGGACTTGAACATCGTGCTCATGCAGCTGAGCTGCCACCCTTCGAGCCGATGGCAACGTGCTCGCTTCGGCACCTCTCCTGGAAGGTAGTCTTCCAAGTGACTCTGAGCTCAGTGAGTCAGCAAACTCCAAGCCCTCATGGCTGAGGCCCCCCCTACACGAGGTTCTACTGGAGCAGGGTGGTTCTCCGTACCCACCACAAGTTGCTACCGAAGGTTGTCTCTGACTTCCACCTCAATCAAGAGATAGTCTTGCCGATTTTCTTTCCGAGACCTCACACCGACCAGGCATCGGCGGTCCTGCACACACTCGACTGCAAGAGGGCTCTTGTCTTCTACTTGCAGCGTACTCAGGATCATCGCAAGTCAGACCGGCTCTTCGTCACCTACGAGTCTGCCCGTCAGGGGTTATCAGTCACCAAGTGCACCATCTGGGTGATGGACTGCATCACCTTTGCCCAGGTAAAGGCTGTGTCCCGGCTGGATTGGCGGGTCACCGCACACAGCGTCCATGCCAAGGCAGCCTCGGTGGCTTTGCTGCGCTCAGTGCCTCTGATGGACATCTGCCGGGCTGTGACCTGGTCTTCAGCGAATACCTTCGCCTCACACTACTGCTTGGAGAGGGAGTCCCACCGGGACAGCGCTTTCGGCCAGGCTGCACTCCGTAATCTGTTCAGGGTATAAGCAACTCCTGCCCTCCGACCCTTCTTCTGTGGCTACTGAGAGCTTGGTCCCGAGGACCCGAGGTCTCGGGCTCCTTCGGGCATCGGCTTCTGCTCACAGCCTCGTGGAGGCGTTTTTTGTTTACAGGTTCGGTAGCCTATAGCTGGGGAGTCCCATAAGTGAGGACTGACTTCCTGCTTGTTCCTGGAGAAAGCGTACTTGCTCACCTGTAACAGGTGTTCTCCAGGGACAGCAATAATCAGTCCTCACTACCCTCCCACCTCCCCTAATAGTTGCCATTTTTGTTCTTCCCTTGTTATCTGCTTAGCAGGGCTCTAGCTATGGAACCTGACTGAGCAAGATGGCACCCTTGGGCGGGAAGAGGACCACGCATGCGTGGCAGCAATCCCAAAGGCTTTCTTTGAAAGCTGGGGAATTGCTTTGCGCGGGCTCAGTCGGTGCCGACGTCACCCATAGGTGAGGATTGATTCCTGCTGTCCCTGGAGAACACCTGTTACAGGTGAGTAACTACGCTTTCCAGTAGATCAAATGCAGTTTACAATGAACAAATTTTTGAATAGCATAATAAATAGTACATATTCAAATTACATGTAACGATAAGAACTATGTATATATGTATAACATATTTGCATTCAACTAAAAATAACATAAGAACTATTTATATGCTTGGATATGAGACAGTATTTGTGTCGTTCTTTATGGAGGGGACATTGAGAGAATGCGGTTTGGGTAAAAGCATATACTCAGGCTTGAGCTTTCCTGCCTGAGGACCATCTCAGGCGCCTCACAGAACTGGCAGGCATCATCCAGCGCAGTTGCAACACCATGGCATGCAGCATGTTTCATCTGTTGGATCACATGACCTCCACGGTCCTTGTGGACCCCTACACTCGTCTCCACATGCGCCAAACACCGTGGATCCTCTCCTCCCAATGGAAGCAAATGAAGGGCCGTCTTTGAAATAGAATAATAGTCACATCTCTTCTAGTGGACTCCCTTCAGTGGTGGTTCTCACAAACATTTTGTAGGGTTACTTTTTCAGATGCTTCCACCGCAACGTATGCTAACATCCAGGGGAGCTCATCTCGATGGCTTGGGCATGCAGGGTCTTTGTTCTGAACAGGAGATCTTGGATGAGATCAACTTCCTGGAGTTGAGAGCGATAACCAGTGCCCTTTTTTATTTATTTATTTATTTATTTTTCTTATATACCGTGCTCTTTGACATCAGTGCGGTTTACATGAAACAAGGAGAGTTTACAGTGGGGGTTACACCGTAATTACATAGAACAGGTATAATAACTTGGATAACAGTGTTAACTATTTACATCTGAATGGCTAACAGAAGGTATTTGTATATATGATACATTGATGGTGGTTACATGTGTCAGTGAGGGATTGTTGTGGGTGAGGGGGTTGTTTTGCCATCTTCTGGGTAGCACTTGAGGAAGAGGTAGTGTTTTAGTGTTTTCCTGAATTTGGTCAGGTCAGGGATTGCTCGTATGTGTGGTGGGAGAGCATTCCAGCATCTGGGTGCACAGAGACTGAAGGCCCTGTTTATAGTTGCTTGTGTACAGTGGGTCATTGCTTTGGGGACAGTCAGGGTGTTTGTTGCCATCAATTTGGGTGTTTCGCCATCAATTGTCAATCTATCCTGGTTCAGATGGACAACCAGGTTGCTATGTGTTATGTCAACAAACAAGGAGGCACGACCTCTCCCCTTCCCTGCTGGGAAGCAGTCCGCTTGTGGACCTTTGCCCTAACTCATAGAATAGTTCTCCGAGCTGTTTACCTTGCTAGGTGATCACTTTTGCTCTATGGTGCCGTGCCCACACTGTCAAGCCCCAAATGCTTTCCTCCTTCACTGGGGAATGGGTCTGCTATGCTTTTTCCTGCCCATTCTGCTAATAACCAAAATACTTTTCAAACTGCAGGCCGACAGGTACCAAGATTCTGGTAACCCCATTTTGGTCTCGACAGCCGTGGTTTTCCCTGCTTCTTTATCTAGCTCGGCATCAGCCTCTTTGTCTGGGATGTGCCCTAGACCTGATTTTGCAGAATCAGGGGGCTTTGTTTCATCCCAATTTCCATGTGCTGCGCCTGACAGCTTGAATGCTGAGAGGGTAGTCCTTTCCATACTCAATTTGTCGGATGCTATTAAGGATATCCTCCTGGCTTCCTGGAAGGACTCCACGCGCCGCACCTATGCCTTTAAGTGGCGTCTCAAAACCAATTCCATTTGTGTCCACCTCGGTGCCATTTTGGCTTCTCATCAGGGAATTGATGGAAAACCTGTTTCCTCACATCCATTGATAGCCTACTTTATGCGGGGTCTCCTCTTGACTAAGCCACTGATCTGGCCTCTGCCTGTCACTTGGGACCTTAATGTGTTTTTTGCTCAGCTTCTCAAGCCTCCTTTTGAGTCTCTCGCTGTCACCTCCCTCAGGTTTCTTAATTGGAAGGTCACCTTCCTAGTTGTGCTCACCTTGGCTCGCCAGGTCAGTGAAATATAGGCCTTTGTGGCACATTCTCCTTATACACGTTTTCACCATGACAGGGTAATCCTGTAAACGCATCCGCGTTTCCTCCCAAAAGTTGTCTCTCCTTTCCACCTCAACCAGTTGGTCATTCTTCCAATCTTTTTTCCCAGGCCACATGCATCTTGGGCTGAGGCTGTGCTTCATACCCTAGATTGCAAATGACTTTAGTATATTTGTTTAGACAGGTTTTTTTTGTATACCACCTTATCCTTCAATCAAAGTGGTCACAACAGGGTGATACATTTAACATGAGGGGATATGAGACACATACACTAATACTTACAGGGAACATGGGCAATGGAGGGTTAAGTGGCTTGCCCAAGACCACAAGGAGCACCCGTGGGACTAGAAACCCCAGTCCTTCCGGCCCAAGGTTGCTGTCCTCTAGTGGGATTTGAACCCCCGACCTTCCGACCTGAAGTACCTTGCCCCAACCACTAGGCCACTCCTCCACTCCGGTGTACCTTGACAGAACCAAGGTACACCGGAAATCCTCACCATTATTCTTTTTTTTTTTTTTTACCCTAACCAACTTGGTCTTCCCGTGACCAACATACTCTCTTTTTGGATAGCAGACTGCATATCTTTTACATATTGTCGCGCACCCCCATGGTGGCCAGTGGTCGCAAGGGTAGGTGGGACACAAAATTAATTTATTATGAGAGGAGGGTCTTTTAAGAACCAGGTGTAACCTGGTCTTAGCAGTTCAGCTCCTGTCTAAGAAAAATATGAATGCAGAGTAGAGGGATAACAAGGCATTTATTTCCCTTTACGCAAAGATTCAGCTGGGTTACAACATAAAGAAAAAGTCCTTTACTTCAGGTATGAAATTAACTCAGGATAAAGGAAAAACTGTTAGGCTTCACAGTTGTACCAATGCTTAGTTAAGCTTTCCAGAGTAAAGCAAATGTTTCAGCACTCTTCTTCCATTTAGAAAATGAATAACATTCTGAAGATAACATATATCATTCACAGGTTTAACAGTGACTCTGCAATACTTGAAATACACAAAGAACAGTCCATCTCTTCCTGAGACAAAAGACTTGGCTCTACAAGTTCCACTTGCATCGGCTCTGAGTCAGAATTATCTCTGTCTGCATCAATGGTTTCACTGGCTACAATTTCTGGCGAGTCCCTAGTCCTGTTCTCGGGATGTTTAAAGAGTTCCTCTAGTGTTTGCCAATGAGCATGGCCTACCTTCGGGCGTTGGCTACCTGGCTTATGAGAGGTAGCTTTGCTTTCCTTTCTCACAGGTTTAGCACTACTTTTAAAAGGCTTTTTATAAGGTAAGGTTTTCTTCATAGAAACAGAGTCAGCATACCTTGGCTTCCAGCAGCATATAGAACTGGGATTTCCTCCTTCCAGCAGTTCTTCAGGAACACAATCCCTGTGCCAATCTCCTCTCTGAAAGCTTTTGTTACCTTTTGGTTTGGTCACAGGTTCCTCGGGTAAAAGCAGGCCTCTTTCCAAGCCCAGCTTCTGGCTTCTTTCTTTCACTCTGTTTTGCCTCCAAAGGTGATTGCTCCTTTGCCCAGCACTAGTTTCCCAAGTGCTTCTTTCTGCTTGACCTTTGCTTGTGGTGCTTCTCTCTCGTAAACCTTCAGCTTTACTTCCAGCTCCACACCTGCAAACACTGCTCTGCCTTCTCCAGTCTTCCGTTTATAAAGCTCTCCTGTGTTTGAGCTTTCTGGGCTGACTGTCAGGTGCTCTCGATTAGCTAGGTGTGTCCACTCAGGCTCTGTGAGTGCACGCCTGCTCCCTCTAGCTGTTCTGTGCGGATATTGCATCTTGTGCACATCTTTTTCCTCATGAAAAACAGCTTCTTCTCCTGCATTTTTGCTTCCATCAGCCTCTGCTGCATGACAATACTCAAGTGGATCTGATGTTGGAAGGTCATGTTACCGCTCACAATGTCCAGGCCATGGCTACATCTGTAGCCTACTTACGCTCTGTCTCCATAGCGGCGATCTGCAAGACTGCCACATGGTCCTCAATTCGCAGCCCTTTACTGCTTGGGCAAGGACTCTCGTTAGGACAGTGACTTTGGCCAAGCCGTACTATGGCACCTCTTTGGGACTTTACAGCTGCTTCTCTCTGTCCATCCAGGCTACCGCCACTGTTGTCTCGATTAGGGTGTACTGGGTATGTTGAGTCTATTAGATCCCCTGGATTCCCCATGTTGTTCTTCAATGCTTTTTCCCCCATTTGCAACTGTCCCTATTCCTTTCTGTTTTTCAGTAGCTTGGAGCTGGGTAGTCCCGTATGTGAAGACTGCATTCCTGCTTGTTCCCGGAGATAGCGTAGTTACCTACCTGTAGCAGGTGATTTCCGGGAACAGCAGGAATCAGTCTTCACAACCTGCCTCCTCCCCAAGGAGGAGTAATTTTTTCTTTGCTATGAACCTTACTGAAGAGAATCATCTGGGAAGGCGGGAAGACATGCACGCATGGGCGGAGCAGTGCTCTGAAAAGCTTTCTTTTGGAAGCTGGGGAGTGTTCTGCACAAGCTCCTTTGGAGGCCATCACCCATATGTGAAGACTGATTCCTGCTCTTCTCAGAGATCACCTGCTATAGATGAGTAACTATGCTTTTACTACTACTACTACTTAGCACTTATATAGCGCCACACACGCAGCACTGCACAACACCCTTCTTCTCTCACTCGTTATGTCCCGTCTTGACTTTTGCAATTCAGTTCTAGCCGGTTTCCCCACTGTCCACATCCGTCGTCTCCAATTTATTCAAAATACTGCTGCCCGACTTATCTCTCACTCCTCCATCCGTGATCACATCACACCCCTTCTTATCCATCTGCACTGGTTACCTATCAAATTCCGCATCCACTATAAAATTTTGGTACTTCTCCACCGGGTTATTCACACTCATACACCTCAGTACCTGACTAATCTTGTACACCTGCATGCTCCTACCCTCTCTCTCCGATCTTTCCACCTTAACCGCCTCTACCTTCCCTCACCCTCCTCTGCTCATCTCCATTCCACCCGCTCATCCGCATTCTTTTTCCTGGCCCCCGCTCTGTGGAATTCCCTACCTTCCTCCATCCGGCTTGAGTCCGAACACCCTATTTTCAAGAAAAACCTCAAGACTCACCTCTTTGCCCGTGCCTTTGATCTACCAGATCCTTTTGTGTGACCTTATTCTACTCTGTCCTCCCTCTCTTTCCCCGTCTCTGTCCTGTTGTATTGACTCTGTTATTTTGCTTTCCTATCCCATATTGTAACTTCCTTTCCTTTCAAAACCTACATGGGGTTTTGTTTTTCCTCCTCCCTTAATTTGTATTATGTAAACCGCTGCGATGTTTTTCCTCAGCAGTATATCAAATCCAATAAACATAAATATAACATAACATACAAGAGACAGTCCCTGCCCGTCAGAGTCATGCTCATCGGAACTTACAATCTAGTTAGAACAGTACAGAGCATTAGTCAGTTCCGCGGAAGGTACGGTGTGGTACAGCTTGGTCTATAGTTTGGTCATAGACGTTAATGGGGGTTAGGGTAGGATGAGGATGGAAGTCAGGATCTGAATGCAACGGTGAAGAGGTGGGTATTTAACCTGGACTTGAAGAGGGCCAGGGAGGGCGCCTGGCGCACAGACGCAGGAAGGCTGTTCCAGGCGTGTGGCGCAGCAAGGTGAAAGGAGCGCAGTCGGGAGTTCGCGGTGCGGGTGAAAGCCATTGAAAGAAGCAATTTGCTAGCGGAGTGCAAGTTTCGAGAGGGGACATAGGGAGAGACAAGAGATATGAGGTATTGAGGGGCCATAGAGTGAATGCACTTATAGGTTAGTAAGAGAAGCTTGAATTGGATACGGAATTGGACAGAGAGCCAGTGAAGTGACTTGAGGAGAGGAATAATGTGAGCATGGCGAGGCTGGTAGAAGATTAGTCCAGCAGCGTGATTTTGTATAGATTGGAGGGGAAGGAGGTGGCTCACGGGGAGACCAGCGAGGAGTAGGTTGCAGTAATCGAGGTGAGAGGAGAATAAGCAGTGGATAAGCATTTTGGTGGTATGTTCAGAGTGGAAGGGGCAGATCTTGCTGATGTTGTAGAGGAAAAAGCAGCAGGTCTTAGCTACAAGCTGGATATGAGCGGAGAAGGGGAGAGAGGTGTCAAAGATGACCCCTAGATTGCGGGCCGAGGGAACAGGAAGGATAGTAGTTCCAGCCACATGGACTGAGAGAGGGGGAAGTGTGGGGGAGGAGTTGGATGGAAAGACAAGGAGTTCAGTCTTGGCCATGTTCAGTTTCAATCGGCGATGAGACATCCAGGCAGCGATGTCCGAAAGACCAGCAGAGATCTTGGACTGGGTTGTCAGAGAAATATTAGGTGTAGAGAAGTAGATTTGGGAGTCATCGGCATAGAGATGGTACTGAAAGCCGTGGGAAGAGATAAGCGTGCCAAGGCCTTGGGTATAGAGAGAGAAGAGGAGGGGGCCCAAGACAGATCCCTGGAGTACACCTACGTGGAGCGGGGTAGGGGAGGAGGAGGAGAAGCCGCCAGAGCATACACTGAATGAGCGATGGGAGAGGTTGGAGGAGAAGCAGGATAGTACAGAGTCCTTGAAGCCAAGCGAGGAGAGGGTGGTGAGGAGAAGGTCGTGTTCAATGGTGTCAAAGGCAGCAGAAAGGTCAAGAAGGATGAGGATAGATTAGAGGCCCTTAGATTTAGCCAGGAACAGGTCATTGGTGACTTTTGTAAGTGCCGTTTCAGTGGATTGTAGGGGACGGAAGCCTGATTGTAGTGGGTCCAGGAGGGCCTGGGAGGTGAGGAAGTCGAGGCATTGACGGTGGACTGCTTGTTCTAATAGTTTGGATATGAAGGGGAGGAGGGAGATGGATCGATAGTTAGAAGGGCATGTGGGATCAAGGGAGGGTTTCTTGAGGAGGGGTGTGACAACAGCATGTTTGAAGTCAGCAGGGACAGTTGCAGTGGAGAGTGAAAGGTTGAGGATATGAGTGATGGAGGGGACAATGGTGTGGGAGATGGAGCGTAGGAGATGGGTGGGGATAGGGTCTGATGAACAGGTGGTGGGGTTGGAGGAGGAGAGAAGTGCGGTTTCCTCTTCAGAGATCGGGGGGAAGGAGGAGAAGGTAGCAGGGGGAGTATGGATGGGGGAGGGGAAATGGGGGGGAGGGGAGGTAGATGAGGGGGTAGGGAATTGGAGGGTAATTTTGAGGATTTTGTCATGGAAGTAATCGGCTAGGGTTTGGGCAGAGGGGGAGGGCGGGATTGGGGGCGGGGGGACCTTGAGAGAATTGAGGGTGTTAAAGAGACGGCGAGGGTCAGAGGCAAGGGAATTAGTCAGATGGATGTAGTAATCTTGTTTGGCAAGTGCTAAGACTGACTGGAAGGAGCCAAGCATGAATTTGAAGTGTAGAAGGTCTTCCAGTGAGTGGGATTTGGACCAGGCTCGTTCGGCAGAACAGGCACAGATGCATAGGTAACGGATTATGGGTGAAAGCCAGGGTTGGGGAGTAGATCGTTTTACAGGACGTGAGGTGGGAGGGGCAAGAGTGTCAAGGGCTGAGGATAGTGTAGCATTGTATGAGGATAATGCTTTGTCGATGGACTCGGAGTATAAAATGGAGGAAAGAGATGGAGAAATGGTAGAGGAGAGAGTCAAGGGATTAATATTATGAAGGTTTCTAAGTAGGTTGGAGGAGACAGGACGAGGTTGGGATGGCGGGAGCTGAAGAGTAAATGTTAGTAGGTGATGGTCAGATGAGGGAAGGATTGATTTGCGGAGGCTTGAGGGAGAGGAATTGGCCGAACGAGGAGGTAAGAGCCAGGAACTATGAGGCATGGGGGTCTGAGGGGTTATCGACGTGAATGTTGAAATCGCCAAGATTAAGAGTGGGTGAAGAGGGATCCATAAAGGCAAAAAGCCAGGAGTCGAAGTCGGTGAGGAAGGTTGATTTGGAGTTGTCGGGTGGGCGATAAAGAACAGCTACATGGAGGGGAAGTGGTGTGAGGAGGCGAATGGAGTGGGCTTCAAAGGAGAGGGGGGAGTGTGATTGGGGTGGCAGGAGGGGTTGGAATTGGCAGGAGGGGGAGAGTAGGAGGCCAACGCCACTACCACAACCAGTAGATCGAGGTATATTGGCGAATTGGTAGCCTCCATAGCAGAGAGAGGCAATGGATGCGGTGTCATCTGGGGGGAGCTTTGATGGCAGGAGAGCTAGAATCGCAAGCCGCAGCACTGGAAGCGGCTAAGCTGGAGTTTGCCTAGACTTACCTGGCTGATGCCTTTGATGACCTGGTATGAGCTTCGGCCAAAACCTTGGCTTCGATTATTGCGACCAGGCGCTTTCTTTGGTTAAGAAACTGGTTGGCTGATGTGTCGTCAAAAATTAGGCTGAGCAAGCTTCCTTTTAAAGGTAAACTGCTCTTCGGAAAAGCTCTGGACAAATTGGTTAAAGATCTGGGAGAGACTAAGGGTTCTTGGTTGCTGGAAGACCATCCTAAACGGCCAAAGCCTCTCTTGGAGGCCTTTGTGCAGTCTCCTTGCAGAACTTGCTCATAACAGCAGGTGGTCTAGGATACATTACAGCAGTTGCTGGACCTCCAGGCTGTAGTATCTGTGAATATGGTCAATACTCCATTTACTTTGTGGTCCCCAAGAAAGAAGGTACCTTCTGTCCCATTTAGACCTCAAGTATGTAAACTGGGCCCTTCGGGTGCCACATATCTACATAGAAATCTTGCTTTCAGTGATAGTAGTGATCAGGAAAGGAGAGTTCCTCTTGATGCTGGATCTCACAAAAGCATACCTTCGCATCCCAATTTGACCAGACCATCAGCAATATCTGTAGTTTTCAGTGTCGATGGGACATTATCAGTTCTGGGCACTGCCATGTGGCCTGGCCACGGCGCCACAGACTTTCTCCAAGATAATGGTGGTTATAGTGGCAGCTATGAGACAGGAGGGCGTCTTGGTTAATCCATGTCTCAATGATTGGTTGATCAGAGCAAAATCCAAGAGCGAAAGTGCCTCTGCTACCCAACGGATGATGGAATCTTGACTGGGTGGTCAATTTAGCAAAGAGCAAGCTCGATTTGGTACAGGATCTAGTCTATCTGCGAGCCCGCTTCAACACCAAGGTGGGACTTGTCTTCCTTCTGAGAGAACAGGTGCAGAAGATTCAAGTTCAGGTACGGTCTTTCCTTGGCATGATGGCGCCTTCGTCGTAATGCTATCTTCAGCTCCTGGGCTCCCTGGCAGCGGCCTTGGAACTAGTGCCCTGGGCATGGGCTCACATGTCTCCTCTTCAACAGGTTCTGCTTTCTCATTGGTCTCCTCATCTACACCTGCTTTCAAAGAAACTGGTCTGCCTGCTAGACACCAGACAGAGTCTTCTCTGGTGGCTGTGGCCGGAACACCTTGCGGCAGAAATGCAGATAGAACCACAGAACTGGATTTTGGTGACAACGAATGCCAGTTTCATGGGATGGGGAGCGCATTGCGAGTAACAAGTGACACGGGCTCTTGGTTCTCGGAGGAGAGCTCTTGGTCCATCTATTGCTTGGAAATGAGGGCAGTCTTTTTAACTCTTCAGTTCTCCCTTTGATTCATCGGAGAGCAGTAAGGGTCTGCTCCGACAACGCGACGACAGTAGCATACATCAGTCGTCAGGGGGCACAGGCAGTATGACTTTGGCGGAAGAGATTTGTCCTCTGTTGTAGTGGGTAGAAGAGAAGTTCAAAGCTCTTTCGGTAGATCATGTGGCTGGCAAAAGGAATGATCCAGCAGATTTTCTCAGTGGGCACCGCCTACACCCAAGAGAATGGGAGCTAAATGTGGCAGTGTTTCACGAGATCACCTGCCGGTGGGGTGTGCCAGTTATGGATCTTTTGGCCTTCTCCTCCAGTGCCAAGGTGAACTTAGCAGACGTTGGGAGCCCATGTCCAAGGACTTTGATACTCTAGCACAGAGGTGGCCGACGGAAGGGCTCCTGTATGTGTTTCCTCTGTAGCTACTCTCTTGAAAGCCTATAAGCATTTGATGTCCAGGGCTTATGTCAGAGTGTGGAGAGTGTTTGAGAGCTGGTAAAGGGATAACGGGCTCTTGGCTTTTTTGGCCTCACTTCCGGATATTCTGGACTTCTTGTAGGCCGGGCTGGACAAGGGGCTGGCCTTAAATTCCCTCAGAGTCCAGGTGCAGCTCTCTTGTGTTACCGTGGGTGCATACAGGGTTTCTCTCTGGTGGCTTACCCCGACGTGGTCAGGTTTCTCAGGGCAGTAAAGCAAGTACGGCCACTTTTGCAGACTATTGTTTCTTCGTGGAACCTCAACCTAGTGCTATCAGCTTTTACATAGCCACCTTTTGAGCCGCTCTCGTGATCTTCCTTGAAGGATCTTACCTTGAAGGCGGTTTTCTTGGTGGTGACCTGTTGGGCGCATCAAATCTCAGAGCTTCAGGCTCTATTTTGTAGGAAGTCCTTTCTAGTATTCTCTAGTGAAAAAGTGGTACTGGAACCAGTTCCGTCCTTTTTACCAAAGATAGTGTCACGTTTTCATCTCAATCAGGCTGTGACCCTTCCGATGTTTAGTGGTTTGCACGATACGGAGGAGCATCGTCAACTGCACTGTCTGGACCTGCGCAGGATCTTCCATCGGTATCTTAAGAGAACGGAGTCCTTCCATAAGTCCGATCATCTCTTTGTTGTGTTTGGGGGCCACGCAAGGGTGAAATGGTTTCCAAGGCTTCCATTGCCCAGTGGGTCAAGGAGGCAATTGCCTCAGCCCATGTGCTAAACAGTAGGCTGGTCCCAGCTGCTCTGAAGGCACATTCGACGAGAACACAATCGAGGACCTGGGCGGAGTTTAGGTTCTGCCAGTTGACATTTTCAGGGTGGCCACTTGGTCATCCTTGCATACCTTTATGCATCATTACTTTCTGGATGTGCAAGCTTCGAATGATGCTCATTTTGGGGCTTTTGTACTGCAAGCCGGACTCATGGGTCCCTCCCAAGACCAAGTTACTGCTGTGGTACATCCCGCATGTAATGGACTGGACTGGAGGGATAATAAGGAAGGCAAAATTAGACCTTATCTGCTAATTGTCTTTCCTTGAGTCCATCCAATCCAGTCCAGTCCAGGGCCCTCCCTGTACGAATGACATTCTGTATTTTGACTCCTAGGAGCACTGGATGAGTCCAGCTGTTGTCCCAGGAGGGCTTCCTTAAGAAGAATATTACTATACACCAAGGAGTCTTCTTGGACGTTTCATTACTTTATGGCAAGTATGATCCTGGTTTCTTGCCGCCTTCTCACCTTGTCAATAGTTCTAGAAGTTTTTCTTCTGGAATGCAAGTGTTTGGGGGGTGGTGCTTAGTTTTTGCTCTCTGGTTTTGTACACTGGGAATATTACTCATGTTTGCAACCTTATTTTGCTCTCTTGGGGTCTGCTTTGTCAATAGGATACTGATCTCTGGAGCCTATGGAGGGAGCGCTTGTACGATGACATTAGAAATCTGACATGGTCAGTTCCCAGCTGCTGGTAGAGGCTGATAATCCCACACATACTGGACTGGATGGACTCAAGGAAAGACAATTAGCAGTTGAGGTCTAATTTTGCCTTATCTGCCTTTCAGGAGGAACGAACTAGCAGCTCTGGTTGTTCTAGTGTTGTCCACTCTGTGTTTGACTGACCTTCCATTGGCAGATCATGGGCTGCAAATCTACCTGCTACTGCAAGGGGCTTGAAACTTTTCAATGGCCTTTTAATTTTTGGAATTGTCAAAAAGCATGATTTGCTCAGCATGGGACTTACCCGACTCCCCACTGAAGGATATGAAGGTTTGGAGGAGGCTTTACGCCCTCCCACAGGAGGACCGCACCATATGGCTCAGCAAAGTGGATGTATATGTCACATTGGTCACAAAGTGGACCACCATCCCAGTGGAGGGCGGAATAGCCATGAAAGACCATGTGATCATAAGCTGGAATCTCTCCTGAGGAATCAGTTCACAGCTTCCGCTGTTATACTTCACTGGCGGTGTCTGCAGGCCTGACGACTTTTCTGCTTTAGTGGATACAGAATCTTGTGCCAAAAGATGTTACACTCCTCTTGGAGTTGGCAGCAGCCTTTCTGTCATATGCTATCTATGATCTCGTCTGCTTGGTGTCTAAAGACATTTCTCTGACGGTGGTATGTCATTGTATGTGACTTTGACACTGGGGGGTTGATGCATCCTACAAGTCTCAGTCGATCTAGCTAGCCTTTAAAGGGCAGCTGTTTGGGGTGGACGTGGAGAAACTGGTTAAGGATTTAGGTGAGTCCAAACCTCATTGCCTCCTGGAAGATAGACCAAAGGGCCTGGGAGGCATATGGGTGCAACATTCTCCTTGATGTATGCTTGTTTTCCTCATTCTCACTACTCGGACTCCTGGGGCCCCTGTTACTCCCTTAGTAACCATCCCAGAAAGCTCTCCTCCTCTTCCACTTCTGGTTTTCAGTCCCGAGCACAGTCCTTTCATGGAGCTCACGGGTCCTGGGATTCTTCCACCTCCAGAAGTGCCGCCTCCCATTCAGTGCAGTGATGGGCTGGGACCCATTCTGGGACATCTCCAATGGACGGCAGGCTCTGCCTTTTCTTCCAGAAGTGGGCCCGGGTCACCGAGGATCTCTGGGTACTAGACATTATTCCACATGGCTATGTTCTGGCATACAGAGAGCCTATTCCAAATGCCTTCATCATCTCTCCTTGCGGCTCCATGATAGACAAGTTTTCGGACCTCCCCCCCCCTTAGTGGACATCAGGCTCCGCCTTTTCTACCAGGAGTGAGTCTGGAGCACCAAGGGTTGTTGAGTGCTAAACACCATTCAGCATGGTTATGTTCTTGAAAGCAGAAAGCCTATTCCAGATGCCTTTGTCATCTCACCATGTGGCTCGGCGGCCAAGAGAACCACCATTCAAATCATGCTGGACAGGTTGTGACGTCTGCAGCTTGTTCCCCTGGCCGAGCGGGGCACGGGCTGATATTCCATTGACTTTGTGATGCCAAAACAAGATGGCTCCTTTTAACCAATCCTTGATCTCATGGGAGTCGACGCTCACCTGTGCATCCTTCACTTCCATATGGAAACCTTGCATCAGTGATTCAGGTGGTATGCTGAGGGGATTTCCTTGCATCTCTGGACTTGTGGTGGTGTTAAGTGCTGTTGAGTCAGTGTCAACTCATGGCAGCTCTCTCGATAGCTGTCCTAAACTGTATTCAGTCTTCAGTCAGGCTGCTCATTGTTGATAGAGTGGCATCCATAGCTGGTGTTATTGTGTCGATCCGTCTCATTGCTGGCCTTACTCTTTTGCATTGACCTTCAGCCTTGTCAAGTATGATGTTTTTCTCTAATGATCTCTCTTCTCGTGTGTCATCCAAAGTATGGAAGTCTAATTCTTGTCATCTGAGCCTCTAAACAAAGTTTTGGTTTGATCTCCTCTAGTACTGATTGGTTTGTTCTTCAGGCAGTCCATGGTATACACAGTATTCTTTGCCACCATCATAATTCAAAGGCATTGATTTTTCCTTTTTCACTGTCCAAATTTTGTATCCATAAGATGTTGAAAATACCATGGCTTAGACAAGTCGAATCTTTGTATGGAGAGCGACATCTCTGCTCTTTAGAATCTTGTCTGGGTCCTTCATAGCCATTCTGCCAAGAGCAGTGTTTCTTTGGATTTCATGACTGCCTGTCATTTCTTCATTGATCCTAGCAGGTTAAAGTTGTCCACTATTTCAATTTCTTATCCATCAATGATGAACTTATTCATTTTTCTCTGGATTTATCCGAGGCTTACAGTTGTGGTCACATTATTGGCACCCCTGCAGTTCAACCCCTTAATGTCCAATATCTCCTTAAAAAAAAATAAAAAAGTGACCAGTGAAATGGTTTTTGAATATATATGTACACACATTTGACACATAAAAGAATCCAATAAAACAAGATCAGTTTAAAAAAGTAAATAGTATAAAAACGGACACATTGCCAGGACATGATTATTGATACCCTTATAAACAATTCAAATCTGTTTGAACAGAAGAACCACATTGCCTTGCAGTAAAATTAGATGCACCTGTGTTCAATTGTCAGTACTTACATGACTTGAATCAACCAATGAATGATGGCTCTAATAATTAAAATGGCCACATTCACTCCCTGTTCCATTTTCACAATGGTGAAGACAAGAAAGCTGCCTGAGATAGTCAGAAAAGCCATTATCACCAAAGGGGGTACAAGGCCATCTCCAAAGACCTTGGGATTGCTGTGTTTACAGTTCACAATGTTGTTAAGACGTTTTCTGCTCATGGTACTGTCAAGAACCTCCTAGGACGTGGTGGGAACAGGAAAATTAGTCCAAGAAATCTTTGAAGGTTAGTGCAAACTGTTGGAAAAACACCATGTACAACATCCAAAAAGCTTAAGACTGACCTGGAGCAATCTGGGGTGGTGGTTCAACCTGCACCATACATCATGCCTAAACAAAGGACTTCATGGACGAAAGCCAAGGAGGACCTCACTGCTCAAAGACAGACATAAAAAGGCACGACTGATCTTTGCCCAAACCCACCTTGAGAAACCACAATTATTCTAGGAAAATGTTCTGTAATCAGATGAAACAAAACTTGAGCTCTTTGGCAATGTAGACAACCAATACATTTATAGGTGAAGAAATGACGCTTATAAGGAAAAACACACCCTTCTTACAATTAAATATGGTGGAGGTTCCATAATGTTGCAGGGTTGTTTTGCTGCCTCAGGAACTGGAGGTCTGGAATGTATTAAAGTAATCATGAAGTTAGAGGACTACCAAGGTATTTTAGAGCGAAATGTGCTACCTAGTGTCAGAAAGCTAGTTCTTGGTCAAAGTTCATGGCTCCTTCAGCAGAACAATGACCCAAATCATATATCCAAAAGTACCCAGGAATGGTTGAAAAAAAATGGTTAAACTGACTGATTATGAGTCCTGATCTCAGTCCCATAGAGAACCTTGGGAAAGAGCTGAAATCTGCCATTGGTAAAAGGACTCTTGGAAACATTCATGAGCTGGAACAAATCACAGTTGAAGAGTGGGAGAAACTACCAGTAGACAGATGTACGAAACTTATATAGATGGCTACAGGAAACATTTGAGGGTGACGTCACTGCCTAGGGTTGTGCAACCAAATATTAGTGAGGGGTGCCATTAATCCTGTCCAGGTTACATTTTTTTCTCAGAAATTACTACGTCTAAGTTGCACAGACATCTTTTTTTGTTGTATACTTTTGAACATATTATCAAAATATTATGATGACATACAGTTGGAATATTTCCATTTATTTCTCAAGATATTGTACACAACATACCTAAAATGCAAGAGTGCCAGTAATGTTGACCACAACTGTATTTCCACATCCCTATCCAGGAAGACTAAAAGAGCCTTCTCTGTTTCGCCTTGCTTGCAGGCTCCCAGGGTTTGGGGTCACCTACAGCTTCTTGGTTTGATGGCAGTGGTGATCAAAATAGTGCCTTGTGTGCGGGCTCATATGAGAGCACTTCAGAGGTTATTGCTGTCTCAGTGGGTTTCCAAGCTCTCAGAAGTTCAGGGTCAGGCTGCAATTCCAGCCAGAGGTGGTATCCAGTTTGTGGTGGTGGTGGTGGTAGCAGCTACAGCATCTGAGAAAGGGTATGCCACTGGACAATCACTTGTGGCTTCTCTTGTTGATGGATGCCAGCCTGTTTATTTGGATAGTCCATTGCATGAACTGGACTGCACAGGACTGTTGGAGTAGCCAGGAGTCGGCATGGCCCATCAACCGTCTCAAGGCAAGGCCCTGGAAATGACACTCCTGTTCTCCTGGGTGGAAAGGAACCTCTTAACTCTATTAGTGCAACACATCACCAGAGTCTACAATGTGGAGGCAACTTGCTCAGTCAAAACACACTCAATCCTGGGGAATGGGCATTTAGTCAGACAGCCTTTCAGAAGATTATGTGCCACTGGAGTTGTCCTGTAATGGATCTGATGGTGACCACCTCCAATGCCAAAGTGCACAGGTTCTTCAGGCACTGTACAGACAGGTTCCAAGGGTATTGATATCTAGTTCAAGCATGGCCAGAGCACTACCTGCTGTATGTGTTTCCTCTATGGCTGCTTGTAGGATATGTGATTTGCCGGATAGAGCAACATCCAGGCTGGATAGTTTAGTGGTGCCGGATTGGCCACGGAGACCATGGTTTGGGAACCTGATGCAGCTCCTCCAGGAACCTCTGCGACTGCCCACAGCCAGAAGGCTGTTACATCAAGGGCCAGTCCTTCTGGATGGCCCAGCTCTCTTCTTGCTGACGGTTAGGACTTGAGAGGTGTTAATGAGCATGCAGGGACATTCTCCTGTGGTGGGTGCCACACTCCTCAAGGCAAGGAGAGGTTCTATAAACCTGGCCTATGTGTGCGTGTCTGGTGTCTTTTTGAGCATTAGTGCTGTGAGCAGCAGGCAAGACCTGATATGGCAGACTTGCCGTCCTTGCTTGCCTTTCTTCAGGATAGCTAGACAAAGAGTCTTTCTCTAAATTCCCTTATTCTGCTTCAAAGGTTGGTAGCGGGGGCGATCCATTGCCCCACATCCAGATGTGCCCCATTTTTTTCAGAGGCTGTGAAACCTTCATTCTCCCCCTACATTCAGTCGTTCCCTTGTGGGATCTTTGCCTGGTACTCCAGCCCTTAATGTCAGAGTCCTTGAAGAGGGCTAAGCTTAAAGGGAGGAGTAGCCTAATGGTGGTTGGGGCAAGTTACCTCAGGCCGGAAGGACTGGGGTTTCTACTCTTTTATAGGTGCTCCTTGTGGCCTTGAATGCCACTTAACCCTCCGTTGCCTCAGGTATGCATGTAGATTGTGAGCCCTTCATGGATGAAGGTATATAAAGTACCTGATTGTAAACCACCTAGAATGTGTCATCACAGACAGGTGGTATATAAATGCCTTAAATAAATAAAATAAAGATCTGACTCAAAACTGTCATCTTAGTTGCCATCTGTTTAGCAAAACATATCTCCGAACTACAGACGTTATCCTGTAGGGGACCCTTACTTAAAATTCTCATGAGCATTCATCCCATTACATTCTCTTTTTCATGTAAAACAGGTGGTTTGCCTGCCTTCCTTTTCCAAGGAGCAGTGCCAGGAGAAGGACAATGACCTTTGCCAAAATTCTCCATGCACAGAAAACAGGTGCATGTGACTGTAGACACTGTATGCAGGATAGCTTTCAAAGTGAACATCGTCATATACTTTCCCTTGAGAAGCGGAGCAAAGACCACAGGTTAAAAATACACAGGCTTTGCAGCAATGTGGACCATTGGAATATTTCCCATTTAGGGTATAGTATTTATAAAGCTTGTCAGACGGGTGCCTGGGTGAGAATGTTCACAGTCTTGGCAAAGGCATATATTAATATGATTTGCAAGGGATTGTGGGAAATGTAGTCCATTCACACCAGACACAGCCGTTCACAATAATTAGTTGTGCTTGAGTGTAAAGCCAATAAGATATTTATTTATGGGGTTATTTCTCCCAACACAGATATGCTTGGTAGCACATAAAACAGGATACTTGCTTTCAGTGTTAAACTTAGAAAAACAAAATCAGGAAAACAACAGCTGAACTTGTCAGGCAATCAAATCAAAAGAATAAAGACCTGGTTGGTAACAAACTGGTCTTTTCTGTAGGCTCTAGCTAATATTTTCTTAGCAGTGCATCAAACAACAAGCAAAACCCACAAAGTAGGGAAAAACTGTTCTTTTCAGGTTAACTTCTTATATCTTCACACATAGACTCAGAAGTGATTTCTTCAGAGCTCACAAGCAATTAGGTAAGGCTCAATTGCTAGCAGTTACCCAGCTGAAACCCCTTAGCTGGCTTGCTTTCTACTGCGTGGCTCAAATCCTACTCAGGAGCTTTTCTGAGTAGATTAAAGAACAAGTTTGTATTTCTTTGTGATGGTTGTTGTACTTTGTAACAGTAAATTACCAAAGGAGTTTAGACAGAGAGCAATCCATGTATTCAAAGCCTGTGTCTATAACCTCTCCCCCTTCTTCAACAATCATGGGTTCAATATCATGGATTGGCACAGAGGAATTTCTCAATGGAGCACTCTCAGGAGAATACTTGTTTCCCTGCTGTCTTTCAAGGGTATAGCTAGGGCATAGATCAGTGTTCATACCTGAGCTTCCATTGCTGTTAGAGTTCCTCTCTAAATAGCCCGGCCAGTATGTAGTCCAGTTCTTATGTCCAGCCTTCCAATCCAGATCCCTGGACACTGGGTCTCTCTTCACATACCTTTTGGCACGGGTCTTAGGGTCCCTTCCAAGTGCAGCCGTCTCCCTCACAGGTACCGTCTGGAGATTCCTAGCTCTGCAGCACCACTCCTCTGGTTTTCCCCAGTCCAATGGGGTATGCTGGCCTTTTGAATGTCTCCCAGTATACGTACTGCTCTGGACTCCTTTAGACCTCCCAAATGCTTTTCTCTTCTTTCTTCCAAAGGGTTTCTTGCCCTCTCTGTCCGTCCGCTCTGGCTTCTGCTTCTGATGATCCTCCGGATGATGAAGATGTCCAAGCTGAATCTGAGGATCTCCAAGAATCTGAGGATATCCAAACTGATCAAGATGAGTATGATTCTCTGTAGAATAAACTCTACCTTTATTCTGCCTTGATGAGTGCTCCACCCTAGCACAGCGCAGCTGTGCTGAATCAGGCCCTGCCCTTTGAGATGAGTGCTTGGGGATTACCTCATAGCCCTCTTGATTGAACACACGTTTCCCCACTTCAGCTCCTCTAATGGCTGTTGGAAACCTGGTGCATTCTGAGACTGGTAGTCTTTTATGGAAAAATTCTGTTTTCTTATTTCTACCAGAACTGACAGGTTGCTTGTTCAGAGTCACTTCACCTTTACTATAGCTCCTTCCTGAGCTATGATAAGCTTCCTTATCACAAGCTTTATCTTCCTGCTTTACATACAGAAATGGGCTTTTGTAAAATTGCATGGCCATGGAAAGAGTGTGCCGACTCTTACATGATCACTGTCGCAATGACTATCTTTCTGTTTAGGGGGGGGGGTTCTGACTTAGAGACGTTCAGTCATAATCCCACAGATGGTAGCTTCGCACCATTGGCTCCTCAGCCAAGCACATACACCAAATGGTCATTTTGAGTCTTAGTACATCACTTTGAGCCAGCCAGATCGCACAATAACATTCTGCTAATTTTTATTACACGGGGACCATCAGCATCCTCAATTCTTAACAACTGGATTGCAAATATGTGGCGACTTCTACTGGAGACACTATTCAACTTTGTACAAGCAGTGCTCTGATATCTTTTTCCTAACTTTAAAAGTATGTTTTCTTCCTTTGAATTAGAAACCTGAATCCATTGTAAATCTTTTACAAATGAACAGTCTTTAATGTCTTGAGCCAGGCACAACGTTTTCCTTTTGCATAACTTATCAGAAGATATTGGGTCCAGTAAATCATAAATGCACTCATTGTAAATCTCACAGAAGCTAACATCTGAGCAGAACTCCATTCATTGATTTATAGACCTCTATCATAATTTCCCCTCAGCCGTCTCTTTTCCAGGTTGAAGAGCCTTAACCTTTTTAGCCTTTCTTCATAGGGGTATCATTCCCATCCCCTTTACCATTTTGGTGGCTCTTCTCTGTACCTTTTCTAATAAAGCTATATCCTTTTTAAGATACAGCGACCAAAATTGCACACAATATTCAAGGTGCGGTTGCACCATGGAACGATACAGAGGAATTATAATATCCTTTGTGTTATTCTTCATTCCTTTTCTTATGATAACTAGCATTCTATTTGCTCTCTTGGCTGCCGCTGCACATTGGGTGGAGGGTTTCAACATGTTATTCAAGATGACGCCTAAATCTTTTTCCTGGGTGGTGCTTCCTAATGTGGAACCTTGCATTGTGTAATCATAGTTTGGGTAGTTCTTTCCTAGGTGCATAACTTTGTATTTGTCCACATTAAATTTCATCTGCCATTTTGATGCCCAGTCTTCCAATTATCAAGGTCCTCTTGCAATTTTTCACACTCCTCATGGGTTTTGACAACTTTGAATAATTTTATGTCATCTGCAAATTTAATTACCTCACTCGTTATTCCCATTTCCAGGTCATTTATGAATGTTAAAAAGCAGCAGACCCAGCACAGATCCCTGGGGGGTACTCCACTATTCACCTTTCTCCATTGGAAAAATTGGCCATTTAGCCCAACCCTCTGCTTTTAACCAGTTCCTGATCCACAATAGTACACTGCCTCCTATCCCATGACTTTTTAATTTTACCAAAAGTTTCTCATGAGAGACCTTGTCAACGGCTTTTTGAAAATCCAGATACACTATATCAACTGACTCACCTTTGTCTACCTGTTTATTCACACCTTCAAAAAAACATAACAGATTAGTAAGACAAGATCTTCCTTGTCTAAAGTCATGTTGGCTGTCTCCCATTAAGCCATGACTATCTACATGCTGAATAATTTTGATCTTTCCACCATTTTTTCCGGTACTGACGTCAGGCTCACCGGTCAGTAGTTTCCCGGATCACCCCTGGAACCCTTTTTAAAAATTGGTGTTACATTGGCCATCCTCTAATTTTCCGGTATTACAGATGATTTTAATGATAGTTCACAGATTACTAATAGTAGGTCTGCAGTCTCATATTTCAGTTCTTTCAACACACTTTGGATGTATACCATCTGGTCCAGGTGATTTGCTACTGTTCAGTTTATCAAATAGTTGTAATACATCTTCCCAGTGTATCGATATTTCTTTCAATTCTTCTGCGGCATCACCTTTAAATACCAATCTCCAGGAACAAGCAGGAATGTAGTCTTCACATATGGGTACTGTCGGCACCGATGGAGCCTGCCCGGGAACGCTCCCCAGCATCCAAAAGGAAAGCTTTTGGGAGCATCCCACCACGCATGCGTGCTGCCTTCCTGCCCAACTACCTCTCTCACTTCAGTTCTTCGTTTTCCGCGGAGCCGACAGGACGGTGTCCCCTGTCACCGCAGAAAATCTTCTCTTAAATTTATATTTTTTTGTGGTCGCGTCTGCCTTCCATCGACACCTACCGGTACCACTGGTGCTTTTCTTCTAAAATAATTTAATTTTAGTGCTTTCTCAGGGGTTTTTTTTCCCCTGCTCTGGTGCTTGGCGCCATTTTGGGCTTTAGGCCCTCTTTTCCCTTATCATGGAAAAACCAGCCACAGGGTTTAAAAAGTGTTCAAAATGTGGCGGTACAATTTCTATTACCAACACCCATGACTGGTGTCTTAAATGTTTAGGTCCTGACCAATTGTCCTACGGAGTGTCTCTCCTGCAGGAAGTTGACTAAAAGAAGTCTTCAGAATCGAGCAAATCAACTCAGTGCCCTATTTGCTTCAGACACGATGTCTGTTGCATCGATGTCTTCCAGGGCTTCTACTTCTTCCCAGGGATCTCAGGTAACTAAACACAAATCTTCTAAGACTAGCCGGTCCTCGACGGGTAGATCTCCCTCTAAATATCGAGATGCCACTGACATTGCCCTCGAGGACACTTCACCGGCTAAACAGCCCCGGCGGGAGTCTTCGGGCTCCAAAGCTTTATCGGGGCTCCAGGACGTTCCCGAGACCTCGATGGAACTACTGGTGCCATGCTCGGGGGTTGTGGCCGCTTCCACCCGTACCGACGCCCCGGCATCGGCAGTAGCGATGGACAAAAAAACTCCTCGCTATCAAACTCAGTCTAGCGACTCTTTTAGCTACTTCAGTACTGCTAAAGTCGCTGCAGATGGTTCCGCAGGCACCAGTACCGATGCCGGTACCGGTGCCAGTGCCCTCGGTACCTGTTTAAACAGGTATGCTTCCCCCGATGCCGAGCCTGGAATCTCTCTCCAGCATGGGGGATTACGTACCGACTCGTTTCGGTACCGACATCGAGCGGTACCAACGCCATCTGCTTCGGGAGAACCCGGTGCTTCCTCCTTTTAAGTCTTCCGATTCCGATGACTCAGAGGAGTCCACCGGTACCAGAGCTGAACTTTTGCAAAATTCATCTTTCTCCTCAACGCAGAATGTCCCCTCCTGAGGATATGTCTTTTCATGATTTTGTACGTGATATGGCAAAGGGCCTTGCCTTTGCAGTAGTACCAGAAAAGGAGCCTCGAGCAGAAGAATTGAGAATTCTTCAATATCCTTTGGCTCCAAAGGAGGCAGCTATGCTTCCTATACACCAGATCTTACATGATCTAATGTTAAGAATGTGGAAAGCTCCTTTAACAGTATCTCCACATTCTAGACGTCTTGACACTATGTATCGAGTACCACCTTGCCCAGGGTTTCGAAAGACTCAGTTATCTCATCAGTCGATGGTGGTAGAGTCCGCCATGAGGCGGATTAAGAGTGCTAAAAGACACTCTTCCAATCCACCAGGTCGTGAGTCTAGAACACTGGATGCCTTTGGTCGTCAATGCTTTCAGTCCTCCATGTTATCAGCAAGAATCAGTTCCTATATATTATACATGGGAATGTTTCTTGAGCAGGTTACAAAAGACTTGGAGCTTTTGAACCCTTTTCTTCAAGAGGATAAACAAACAGATTATTTGACTTTGGTCGAACATGCTCAAAATGTCTCTAAGTTTATGAATTTTGCTACCTTTGACTGTTTTGAATGTATTAGCAGAACCTCTGCTATATCCATAGGAGCACGTCGTATTGCCTGGCTCCAAGCTTCAGACTTGGAGGAATGAGTGCAAGATAAGCTGGATAACATTCTTTGCACAGGAGAAAATCTCTTTGGCAAGGATTGGCAGCTTAAAGCTAATGAAATTGACACTGATAATACAACTTTAGACAGGTTGTCAAAATCTACAGCTAACCCAGCCAAGAAAATGTTTTTCAAAAAACCCCTTTTCTCTAAGAAGAAGAAATTCTGTCCTTTTTCCACCCAGCAAACACATGTTCCCCAGAAGGGGCAACAACAAACTAGACAAAGAAAGAGACAAGCTCAGAAAGCTCAGCAGACCCAGCCTCCTCAGGGTCTTTGACTGTTGTCTAGAGAACTTAGCCATTCTTCCTGTTCTAAGCCCAGAAGAACCTTTAAATATTCCAGGCCGTATTTGTCATTTTGCCAAAAGATGGCAACAAATCACTTCAGAAAATTGTACTCTATCTATAGTGAGTCTGGGATACAAGCTTCATTTCCTCAGCTTGCCCCCATCACCGCTAATAAAACAGTTCAAATCTCAACCACTGGTCTCAGACCTGTTGTGGCAAGAGGTCACCACTTTTCTGGCTGAAGGCTATAGAAGAGGTTCCAATGTCCCAGCAGGGCACAGGATTCTATTCCCCCTATTTTCTCATTCCAAAGAAGTCAGGGGAACTAAGACCAATCCTGGACCTCAGAGAACTGAACAAATATTTAGTCCGAGAAAGGTTCAAAATGATCTCCCTCAGCACACTTCTTCCATACCTTCATGAACAAGATTGGCTATGTTCTCTGGATTTAAGGGATGCTTACATGCATATCCTTATTCATGCAGATCACAGAAAATTCCTTCGCTTCCTAGTCAAGGCAAGACATTTTCAATACTGGGTCCTTCCTTTCGGACTGGCCTCTGCTCCAGGAGTCTTCACAAAATGCATGGCGGTAGTAGCAGCATTTATGGGTACTCTGGGAATTTTTGTCTTCCCTTACTTAGACGATTGGCTCATTTGAGCACCGTCAGCTCCAGAGGCAAGTCATGCTCTTTCCCGAGCAATGCAAATACTGCAGTACTTAGGATGGATCATAAATCTTCCAAAGTCCCAGCTCACCCCATCTCAATCCCTCGAGTTTATAGGGGCTCGCTTGGACACACAGCAGTCAAAGGCTTTCCTGCCTCAGCCTCGCTGTCTACGCATCATCGAACTAGCATCTCAAGCAGTGCTACAAAGCTTCCTCACTGCCTGACAGATGCTTCGACTTCTAGGACACATGGCATCTACAGCCCATGTGATTTCTTATGCACGCCTTCACATGCGAGCGGCCCAGTGGACCTTAGCTTCCCAATGGTCCCAGGCCTCAGGATGCCTGTCAGACAAGATCAAAGTTATCACATGCCTGATTGCATCTCTACATTGATGGCAGTCGCTGGAAAACCTTTCAGTAGGCTCTCCTTTTCAGCAACCCCTTCCTCAGGCTGTCCTGACGATAGATGTATCCAAGTTGGTTTGGGGAGCCCACTTGGGCAATCTGTCCACCCAGGGTCTCTGGACCCCACAGGAGGCTTCTCATCAAATAAACCTCCTAGAACTAAGGGCCATTTCTAATGCTATTCAAGTCTTTTGCTTTCATCTCGTAAGCAAAACAGTTCTGATGCAAACCGACAATCAAGTGGCCATGTTTTATCTAAACAAACAAGGCGGAACAGGCTCTCTGCAATTATGCAACGAAGCTTTGCAACTGTGGGCCTTTGCCAGAGAGCATCACATTCATTTGTTGGCAGTATACCTTACAGGCATTCAAAAGGTTTGGGCGGACAGGCTCAGCCGAGTCCTGTTGCCACACGAGTGATCTCTCCACTCATATCATCTTGCTCAAGTATTTCAAGTCTGGGGAACACCAGACATAGACCTCTTTGCAAGTCCACAGAATGCCAAACTTCCCCAGTACTGTTCCAGACTTCCAGCTCAAAATTGTCAGGCGAGGGATGCATTCCTGCTCCATTGGGGCCAGGATTTTCTCTATGCCTTCCCACCAATTCCCCTAATTCCCAAAACCTTATTCAAACTCCAGAGAGACAGAGGTCGCATGATACTTATAGCTCCCTGTTGGCCAAGGCAAACATGGTATCCTCTTCTCTTAAGTCTCTCTCGAGCCATTCCTCTGGAGTTGGGGAGTGCTCTGGATCTTCTGTCCCAGAACAACAGATCCCTTCTGCACCCCAATCCCCAGTCCCTTCATCTCAAGGCCTGGCTACTCAAGGCATAGAACTTCAAGATCTAGGCCTTTCACAACAAGTGAAGGATATTCTTCTGGCTTCCAGAAAACCTTCCACAAGGCGTTCTTACGCTTTTAAGTGGAAGAGGTTCTCAATCTGGTGTTCCCAGAGGGGACTTAATCCCCTCTTGGTACCAGTAGAGTCCCTTCTGGACTATCTCCTTCACTTATCAGCTTCTGGTCTCAAGACCAATTCTGTTAGGGTCCACCTTAGTGCTATTGCTGCATCTCATAAACCCTTTGATGGACAACCAATTTCCTCTCATCCTCTTGTTTCGAGATTTATGAGGGGTCTTCTTTTAACAAAACCTCCTATCAAACCACCTCCGGTGGCATGGGATCTTAATATTGTACTGGGTCAACTCATGAAGCCTCCCTTTGAACCTTTAGTGACTTTGGAGCTAAAGTTTCTTTCATGGAAGGTCATTTTCCTAATTGCTATCACATCTGCTAGACGCATTAGTGAACTGCAAGCTTTAGTAGCTGACCCACCTTATACGAGGTTCCATCATGACAAAGTAGTCTTGAGGACTCATCCTCATTTTATGCTAAAAGTGGTATCACCTTTTCATTTAAACCAATCTGTTTATCTCCCGGTCTTCTTTCCTAGGCCTCATGCCTCCAGCGCGGAAAGAAATCGTCATACCTTAGATTGTAAACGGGCTCTGACTTTTTATCTTCACAGAACTCAGCCATTTAGAAAGTCTTCTCAGCTTTTTCTGGCTTTTGACTCTAGTCATTTAGGACTTCCAGTCACTAAGAGAACTCTCTGTAAGTGGATTGCAGACTGTATTTCCTTTACCTATCAGAGTAAAGGAATCCCTCTTGAAGGCCATGTCACGGCTCATAATGTTAGAGCCATGGCAGCCTCAACAGCTAATCTTCGTTCAGTTGCTATTGATGAGATCTGCAAAGCAGCAACTTGGGCTTCTCTGCATACTTTAACTGCCCACTATTGTTTAGACAAGGACTCCCATCGGGATGCCTTGTTCGGTCAAGCTGTTCTACAGCATCTCTTCCATTCCTAGATCAACTCCTTCCCACCATCCACTATTGGATGCCTGAGGTCCCTGGGGGGGGGGGGGGGAGCATGGCCCATCTTACTTAGATCTGCAACATGCTGGGGTCATCCCTAGGCATTTTTAGCTGGGGAGTCCCCATATGTGAAGACTACATTCCTGCTTGTTCCTGGAGATAGCGTAGTTACTCACCTGTAACAGATGATCTCCGGGAACTGCAGAAATAAGTCTTCACAACCCACCCACTTCTCCTAGGAGTTGTCTTTCTCTCTCTTTCTATTTTTCTTCTATTGCTCTCCTTTGGTCTCATCTTTCAACTCAACTGAAGTGAGAGAGGTAGTTGGGCAGGAAGGCAGCACGCATGCGTGGTGGGATGCTCCCAAAAGCTTTCCTTTTGGACGCTGGGAAGCGTTCCCGCGCAGGCTCCGTCGGTGCCGACAGTACCCATATGTGAAGACTTATTCCTGGTTTTCCTGGAGATCACCTGTTACAGGTGAGTAGCTACTCTTTTCAGTCATGTGTAGTTTCCCTACATCTTCCTCGTTAAAGACCTAAGCAAAGAATTCATTCAGTCTCTCCGCTATGGCCTTGCCCCTCTTGGTGCCCCTTTTACCCCTCTATCATCTAGTGGTCCAACTGACTCTCACAGGATTTTTGCTACGAATATACTTGAAGTCTTTATGTATTTTTGCTTCCACAGCAAGCTTTTTCTCAAATTCTTTTTTTGCCTGCCTTACCAATGTCTTGCATCTAACTTACAGGTTCTTATGTTTCCAGTTTTCGTCATTTGGCTCTTTTTTCATTTCCTGAAAGATGCTTTTTGTTTTGTTTTATGTTTTTAATTCCCTACTACTATTACTGAGCATTTGTATAGCGCTACCAGTCGTACGCAGCACTGCACAGACATGTAAGAGACAATCCCTGCTCATCAGAGCTTACAATCTAATCAAGACAAAGCACAGAAGGTGTATGCAAGTGTAAAACAAGGGAAAGAAAAGGAGATTAGGTGAGTCATGATCCAAAGGCGGCAGCGAAGAGGTGAGCTTTCATCCTGGATTTGAAGAGGGTTAGAGAAGGTGCCCGGCGTACAGACACAGGTAATTTGTTCCAGGCGTAAAGTTCAGCAAGGCGAAAGGAGCGAAGTTTGGAGTTAGCAGTAGGAGAAAAGGGCACAGACAGAAGCAATTGGCCAGAAGAGCGGAGTTCCCGAGGGGTTTGAAAGGGGAGATAAGAGAAGAAAGGTACTGAGGAGCCGCAGAGTGAATGTATTTTTAAGTCAGCAGAAGTTTGAACTGGATGCGGAAATAGATAGGGAGCCAGTGAAGTGACTTGAGAAGAGGAGTAATATGGGCATGATGCGGCTGGCGGAAGATTAGCTGTGATGTGGAGTGTTGAATGGATTGAAGGGGAGAGAGATGATTCAAAGGGAGACCAGCAAGGAGTAGGTTACAGTAGTCAAGACATGAGGTGGTTAAGGAGTGGATTAGCGTTTTAGTAGTGTGTTCAGAAAAGAAGGGGCGGATTTTGCTAATGTTACAGAGAAAGAAACGGCAGGTCTTAGCTACGAGATGGATATGTGTGGAGAAAGAGAGAGAGGAGTCAGACGACCCCCAGATTGCGGGCCAAGGAAACAGGAAGGAGTACTGAGCTATCCACAGAGACTGAGAAGGGAGGAAGAGGAGGGGAGGTTTTAGGGGGAAAGATAAGAAGTTCAGTCTTGGCCATGTTCAGTTTCAAGCGGCGGTGAGACATCCAGGCAGCAATGTCAGAAAGGCAAGCAGAGATCTGGATCTGGAGTGCCGGAGAGAGTTCAGGTGTAGAGAGGTAGATCTGGGAGTCATCAGCATACAGATGGTACTGAAAGCCAATGGAAGAGATAAGTGCACCAAGGGACTGGGTATAGAGAGAGAAAAGGAGCGGACCCGAGACAGATCCCTGGGGGTACACCAACTGGGAGTGGGATAGCAGAGTAGGGGAGCCACCAGAACACACACTGAAGGAGCGATGGGATAGATAGGAGGAGAACCAGGATAGTACAGAGTCCTTAAAGCCAAGCGAGAACAGGGTATTGAGGAGAAGGTTGTGGTCAACAGTGTCGAAAGCAGCAGAGAGGTCAAGAAGGATGAGGACAGAGTACAGGCCATTGGACTGCCAGGAACAAGTCACTGGAGACTTTGACAAGAGCCGTTCTAGTAGAGTGTAAAGGACGAAAGCTAGACTGTAAGGGATCCAGGAGGGCATGAGAGGAGAGGAAGTCGAGGCAGCGGCGCTGAACCGCACGTTCAAGTAGTTTAGAAATAAATGGAAGGAGAGAGATGGGACGATAATTAGGACGGGTGTGTTTTATGTTTAAACCTTTTTGTTAATCTTATTTTTAATACTTCATGTTCTTTGTTTTGGAGATTATTCCCCTTGACGAAGGCTTCAAGCCGAAATGTGGCCATGGTGGGGCATAATAAAGACTGTTTGGTTCCATATACTTTTTATATATTACACTTTTTCTTAACTGATCAGTGATCAGAGATATTTCTGCCAAAGGTGCTGCTTATTTTAAACTCTTTCTTTGGCATTCTGGGCCACCAGACCCCAAGGGCTGCTTTGATATATGACGGGTGCTAGTACCTACTAGTACTTGTTTTGTTGCAAGTCCAGTTTAGCAATGGGCCCCAGAATCCCACAAACACAACTAGGATGAAGCAGTGCCTGTGATAGCAGAGAATTGCTGGGGTCTCATCCAGTGAAATTCAAGAGGGAATAGTGGCTTAGATGTGAGGAAAACAATCCGATTTCAAGGAAGCATCTTTTTACATAGATCTTGTTGCTTAGTTTTATGAATGAATGCAAGAACTGGACTTGGAAAGTGATTGTTTGTTTGCCCTCTTATGTGGATTCTGAGCAGGGTGAGGACATGTGAAGATTGAGCAAACTTGATGTGCTTTTTAGTGACGTTTTCAGCTTCTAAATATTTTATAATCTAGTGTCATGAAGTGCAGAATATATAGTATATCTATTCTCCAGGACCAAGCAGGAAGTCAGTCCTCACTTATGGGTGACGTCGGCGCCGACGGAGCCCTCGCGGAGCAATTTTCCCCAGCTTTCAAAGAAAGCCTTTGGGAATTGCAGCGCGCATGCGCGGTCGTCTTCCCGCCCGAGGGTGCCATCTTAGCCAGTCTTCTTTTTTCCGCGGAGCCCTACAGACGTCCCCGTCTTGTCCCCGCGAAAAAGTTGATTTTCTTCTTTATTTTATCCTTTTTTTCTTTCGGTTCGACGCCGATCGTTTTCCCGCCCGGACTCGCGACGCCGGTCTCGAGTCCTCTTACTTTTTTCGGTTTTTTCTGACTTGGTCAGCTTTCGTTTTCGGTTTCCCTGGCAGCCCGGTCCTTTGACCTCGCAGGGGCCCTTTTTCCCCCGATGGCTGCCAGTGGGTTTAAGCGGTGTGGTCGGTGTGACCGAAATATGTCACTAACCGACACACACGACTTTTGCCTCCGCTGCCTGGGCCCGGATCATGAGGAACTGATCTGTGGGCCCTGCAGCAAACTGTCCTCAAAGGCGTTGAGAAGTCGGCGGCATCAGCGTGAGAGAATCTTCGCTGACCCCAGCCGTACCCGGACCTCGTCGGAGGCCTCCGTGTCGAAAGGCTCCAGCTCGGACCGTCGCCGGAGCTCCTCCGACCGAGGTTCTCCCTCCGGGGACCATCGTCGGAAGGAAAAACCCGCGAGGGCGGCGTCGGTGGACGCTCCTGGTTCCGCGAGGGCCAGGTCGCATAGCCCCGACAGCCGCCCCGGGTCCTTGGAGAAGGAACACATCCCGAAGCGACCTCGCCTGGAGTCGGAGATGCCTGCCCGGGTAAGTCCTGTGGTCCTTCTGGACTCGCCTCCGCGACAGCCGACGTCGGGCCCGACGCCGTCGGGGGCTGCTGGGTCACCTGAGCTCGGACTCAGGTTGACGGCCTTGGAGAGCAGACTGTCTGCCTTCATGGACCAGCAGAGGGCACTGCTCGCTGGCCTCGCTGGCGCCGCTGCCCCGACCGCCGGGACGTCGACATCCAAGTCGACCCCGGAGACCGAGCCGATCCTCGAGTCGATGAGAACTCGAGTCGATCCTCGGTCGAGGTCACCCTCGGCCTCCCGTTCGGGACCGAGGACGCCGACTCCCTCGGCGTCGGGGCGGCTGGCGCCGCACCCTGCCCGGGCCGACCCCACCGAGTCCTCGTCGGAGTCGGTCTGGGAGTCTGAGGAGGAAGAGTCACCTGATTCTTTCCGGACTCGGTGTGTCCCATCGGACTCACCGGAGTCCGAGCCTCGGAAGCAGTCCCCCCCGGAGGATGCCCGGTTCTCGGACTTCGTTAGGGATATGGCCAAGGCTTTGGCCTTCCCTGCGGATCCCGAGGAGGAGCCTCGAGCCGAAGAGCTCGACGCCCTCCAGTATGACTCTCCCGCGAGGGAACACTTTACTGTGCCGGTTCCTCCTATGCTGGAACGACTACTCTTCCGCATGTGGGAGAGTCCGGCCTCCTCGCCGGTCCTGAGCAAGCGGGTCGATTCTATCTATCGGGTCCGCAAGAGCCCTGGCTTTCAAAAGGCGCAGCTGCCACACCATTCCATGGTAGTGGAATCGGCCATGCATCGTCTTAAGAGCCAGAAGATGCACTCCTCGGTGCCTCCTGGAAGGGAGGCCCGTAACCTGGATGGCCTGGGCAAGAAGTGCTTCCAGGGCTCTATGCTCGCATGTCGTGTCCAGACTTACCAGCTATACATGGGCATGTATCTCCGGGATCTGGCTAAAGAGCTAGCCGGATTCTCCGCTGGTCTCTCCGAGGAGCCCTTGCGGAGGTTCCTAGCCTTGTCCACGGGCATTCGGGAATGCTCGAAGTTCATGTCCCGAGCAGCCTATGATGGCTTTGAAGCCTCGGCTCGAGTGGCCGCAGCCGGCATCGGTGCCCGCCGACAGGCTTGGCTTCAGTCGTCAGACCTTGAGCCCTGGGTACAGGACAAGTTGGTCGATGTCTCCTGCCGAGGCGAAAACCTCTTTGGCAAGCCCATGGCGGAAAAGGCTGCTCAAATTGAGACTGAGACTCTCACCAGGACCAGGCTTTCTAGGAAGACCTCCGCCCCATCCCAGAAAAAGAAGGGCTCGGGGAAAAAGTCCTTTTACCCGAGGAAGGCGGCTGCCTACAAACAATACCCCCATTATCAGGCCCCTGCAGCTCCCCAACAGGGCCAGCAGGCCAAGGGACGGGGTAACGGGTCCCGTAGGCAGCAAGCCCCCAAGCCTGCACCACCAGCCCCTGCTCAGCAGGGTGGGGGTTTTTGACTCGCTCAGCATAGCCTCTCCCCCCCCCCGCTGGTTTCTCCCTGCACCGGAGGCCGGCTGGTTCACTTCGCCCACAGGTGGTCCAGCATCACCGCAGATGCCTGGGTGCTTCAGGTCGTGCGAGAAGGCTTTCTTCTCCACTTCCATCAGGTCCCTCCCTCCTATTTTCCGGGAGAGCCTCCGCGCCCCCCTCTGCACAGGGAGTTGCTCCTTCAGGAGTTAGCAGGTCTTCTGCAGGAACAGGCGGTGGAACCGGTGCCACACCACCTGAGAGGTCAAGGCTTTTATTCAAGGTATTTTCTGATACCAAAGAGAACAGGGGGCCTCAGACCCATCCTGGACTTGCGCAACCTCAACAAGTTCCTTGTGCGGGAGAAGTTCAAAATGCTTACCCTTGGAATCCTTCTGCCCTACCTCCAGCAGGGAGATTGGCTATGCTCCTTGGATCTAAAGGATGCCTACACGCACATCCTCATCCACCCAAGCCACCGCCAATACCTAAGGTTTGTGGTGGCAGGAAATCATTACCAGTACAGAGTACTGCCCTTTGGCCTGTCCTCCGCACCGCGAGTCTTCACAAAATGTCTCGCGGTCGTGGCGGCCCATCTCCGGCTTCACGGCCTCTATGTCTTTCCGTACCTCGACGACTGGCTCATCAGAGCAGCGTCCGCTCAGGAGGTCACCAACGCCACGTGCCGCACGGTGACTCTGCTGCAGCACTTGGGCTTTGTTATAAACTTCGCAAAGTCCACTTTGCTCCCCTCTCAGGATCTCGAGTTCATCGGCGCAAGGCTGCACACTCCTCAGGTGCGAGCGTACCTACCGCTCGACAGGGCTCAACGGCTCATGGACCTAGCCGACCGCTTTCGCAGCCAGCCCCTGGTCTCCGCCAGGCGCTTCCTGAGACTGCTCGGCCATATGGCTTCCACCGTCCATGTGACCCCCAATGCCCGCCTGAATATGCGGTCTGCTCAATGGTGTCTCCGCCAGCAGTGGCGACAAGCCACGGGCGGCCTAGCAGACCTAGTGCGCGTTTCCGAGCCGCTGGTCTCGTCTCTCCGGTGGTGGCTCCGGCAGCCGAACCTGCTATTCGGAATGCCTTTCCAGTCCCCTCAGCCGACCCGGGTGCTGACCACCGATGCATCCCTCCTGGGCTGGGGAGCACATTGCCAAGAGGCACGTACTCAGGGCCTCTGGACCACGTGGGAGTCTGCTCAGCAGATCAACTTCCTGGAGCTCAGGGCGATCCGCCTAGCTCTCAAGGCCTTCTCCCACCTGACTTCCCAACAGTCCGTCCTTGTCCAGACGGACAATCAAGTTGCCATGTTCTACGTGAACAAGCAGGGGGGCACGGGCTCCTTCCTCCTCTGTCGGGAGGCACAGAAGCTCTGCTCTTGGGCCGTCAGTCACGGCATTCTCCTCAAGGCAGTTTATCTCCCGGGCCAAGAAAATTGCCTTGCAGACAAACTCAGCAGGGTCCTCCAGCCGCACGAGTGGCGTCTGGATCCCTTGGTAGTTCAGAAGCTCTTCCTCAAGTGGGGTCTCCCCACGGTGGATCTCTTTGCCAGTCCTCACAACCGGCAGCTTCCTCGCTTCTGCTCTCGTCAGCCACACCCCCTTCGGGTTGCGGCGGACGCCTTTCTGGTCTCGTGGTCGGGGAGCCTTCTGTACGCTTTCCCTCCCATCCCGCTAGTCTCTCGGACTCTTTTCAAGGTTCTCCGAGACAAAGCCTTCATGATCCTGGTGGCCCCTCGCTGGCCCAGGCAGCCGTGGTTTCCGCTCCTGCAGCAACTGGCGGTGGAGGGTCCGATCCCTCTGGGGGTACAACCGGATCTCCTCACTCAGGATCAGGGGTCTCTACTGCACCCCAACCTCAGGTCTCTCAACCTCATGGCCTGGCTGCTGAGAGGGTAGTCCTTGCTCCCCTTCTCCTGCCGGCGGAGGTGGAAGAGGTCGTCCTGGCTTCGCGACGGCCTTCTACCCGCAAATGCTACGCCCTTAAATGGCGTCGCTTTGCAGTCTGGTGTACCCAACAGTCTCAGGATCCCTTCTCCTGCCCGGTGTCGGTGGTCTTGCAGTACTTGCTGCACCTCTCTAATCTGGGACTTAAGTCCAACTCCGTCAAAGTTCACCTCAGTGCTCTTTCAGCACATCATGTGCCAGTGGACGGCAGACCTCTCTCCAATGACCCTCTCGTAGCGAGGTTTCTCCGAGGTCTCCTTCTACTTAAACCACCTCTGCGCCCGCCAGCGCCTGACTGGGACCTGAATGTGGTTTTGCAGCGGATCACCTGTCCGCCTTTTGAACCTATGGCTACCTGTTCTCTCCGTTTTCTGTCTTGGAAAACACTGTTCTTGATAGCCCTCACTTCCGCTAGACGCGTCAGTGAATTGCAGGCCCTCGTGTCTGATCCCCCTTACACTAGGTTCTACAAGAATAGGGTGGTCCTACGGACTCATCCGAAATTTCTGCCTAAAGTGGTCTCCCCTTTTCACATCAATCAGGAGGTGGTACTTCCAACCTTCTTTCCCAGACCACACTCCAGCTGAGCTGAGACGGTCCTCCATACCCTGGACTGTAGAAGGGCTCTGAACTTCTACCTTGACCGTACGCGGGAGCACCGTAAAGCTGCTCAGCTTTTTGTGTCTTTTGACCCCAATAGATTGGGGCTCCCGGTCTCCAAGCGTACTCTGTCCATCTGGGTTGCGGACTGTATCTCTTGGGCTTATGGGGCAGCCGGACTCTCCTTAGACAGTCGAGTCACGGCTCATTGCGTTCGGGCAAAGGCCACGTCAGTGGCTTACCTCCGCTCTGTTCCGCTGGCAGACATCTGCCGGGCCGCTACTTGGTCTTCGAGCCAGACTTTTGCGGTCCATTACTGTCTCGAGAGGGAGTCCCGTAGGGACAGTGCTTTCGGACAGGCAGTCCTCCGTAATCTCTTTGAGGTCTGAGCAACTCCTACCCTCCATCCCGGATGTGGGCTACCGGTGGGTGATAATTCAGCGAAGATTCTATCCTTCTGTGCTGCTGAGCTAGAGGGAGCTCATTTTTGTGCTTAGGGTCTCCGGTAGCCTTGAGCTTGGGAGTCCCATAAGTGAGGACTGACTTCCTGCTTGGTCCTGGAGAAAGCGTAGTTACTCACCTGTAACAGGTGTTCTCCAGGAGCAGCAGGAATCAGTCCTCACTACCCTCCCTCCTCCCCTTGGAGTTGCAATCGTCTGCTTATGTTCTTTTTGCAAATTTTTTATGCTGTCTTTTTTAGCTATGTCATCTGACTGGCTAAGATGGCACCCTCGGGCGGGAAGACGACCGCGCATGCGCGCTGCAATTCCCAAAGGCTTTCTTTGAAAGCTGGGGAAAATTGCTCCGCGAGGGCTCCGTCGGCGCCGACGTCACCCATAAGTGAGGACTGATTCCTGCTGCTCCTGGAGAACACCTGTTACAGGTGAGTAACTACGCTATCTTGTTTTACATATTGTCCTGCTAGCCCAGTCTAGATAAGTGGGTTGTGTCCCCCTACCAGCAGATGTGGAGATAGAGCTTCCAGAGGCTTCTTATGACGACAACATGCCATATTAGCCAGAACCCCTAGAGGGGAGCCTTCAGCAATTCTTTGTTTCCAGTAGATGGTGGATACAAGTTTCTGCTGCTCTGGGAAAATCTATGAGACTTCAAGGAAGATTTGTGAGGAAAAGATTGATTTTGCTTGTGTGTAGCCATCCTTATTGGTGGATATCTCACTAGAGCACGATGTGGAAGGCTCCACTAGAGTCACTTTTAAAATAGGTGCTCATTTTGGATGACATAAGGGGAGGGAAATTGGTTCAGCTCCGTGCCCTTATCTTGTTAAGGAAACGGTCAGCAGCCCAAGGATTGGAAAAGGAGTTTTGGTAGGATTCTTCAAGCCGCACACAACCTCAGTGCCACCTCCCTCTGCCTTTCCCCTGTTCTCCCTCAAAGATGTGAAGAGGGCTCTTGAGAGGTATGTGACTGCAGTCTGGTGACAGGGGAGTAGCACTGAGGCCGGTATGCTTTTTACCTGCCTTGGGCTCCCCGGAAGTGAATACCAAAGACTAAATCTGTCTGTCTTGTTTGTGGGTGTTCCTGATCTCTCCATTGCTGGCGTATTAAGTCTGGTTTGGGCTACTCAGGGTGTTCATTGGTGTGGTGTTGGTGTTTCCCTGCCTTGTCTAACTGCCTGTGTGCATTTTTTGCACTTCCTACGCTTTGCTTTGCACCCTTTCCACTTCTCTGGTATGTGCTGTGGCATGCGGTGGCTGCTTAAGTGGCTCTAGGATGTGTGGCAGTCCTGCACATTCCAGTGGCTCTAGGATGTCCATGCAGTCCTGTGCATGTGGTCTTGTCCATGTAGATATGGTGCATGGCATAATGTGCCAACTTAGCTAGCCTTCAACTTGCGTTGCTGGGCTACTTGTGGTGGTGGAAATTCTTATTCTGCCTTCGAAGAGGCGCTGCCTGTTTTACAGAAAGCAGAGAATTTCGTCATTGCATTCTGGTATCTGCTCTTCTTTCATGGAGACTTTGGACACATCCTTAGAAGACCCGTTTCTCCCTTCATACTTGGGAGACGTGAGTGCTCTGGCCTTATCTTTTTCACTGCCATTGGCAGCAGACAATGCCTTGAAGGATGATTGTCGGGCCTACCATCTTGTTGCTCTCTCCTCTGGTCACTCCCTTTTGTGTAAGGGGTCATCGCCTCCTGCCCCCCTCCCCCCACCAGTGATGGGGGGCCATTTGGCCGGTGGGGAGCTCCCGGATTCCGGGTTGTTCTCCCTGGAGTACTTCTCTTGTCTGCAGCAAGCTTGGTCTTTCTGACATAGCAATAGAGACCCTAGATCCTCAGAGTCCTCTCGATCTATTTTTGCCCGCTCGAAAGAGGGACAGCAGACGAATTGGAGCCCAGCTCCGACACTGCCTCCTAAGCACACTCGATAATGGGTTGGAGTATGGAGATTCAGATCAACTATCCTTTGGCTGAGACCTGGAGTCTAGTCCCGATGCTTTGGGCACTGATTCCAACCTGGAAGATGAATTGTCTTCTCACTTTGAAGATCACAGGAATCTGTTATTCTCGGGGAACAAGCAGGAAATCAGTCCTCACATATGGGTGACATCGGTGCTGATGGAGCCTTCCGGAAGCATTCCGCCAGGTTTCAAAGAAAGCCTTTGGGAGATGCCACCATGCATGCATGGTTCCCTTCCCGCCAAAGGGTGCCATCTTGCCCAGTCTCATTTTTTTTGTGGACATCAGTCTGGCTTTCCCCAGAAAAAGTTGATTTTTCTCAACCTAAGTTTCATACTCTTTCTGGCTGTGCACCGGTACTCTTAAGAACATAAGATATGCCATACTGGGTCAGACCAAGGTCCATCAAGCCCAGTATCCTGTTTCCAACAGTTGCCAATTTAGGTCATACGTACCTAGCAGTATCCCCAAAAGAGACAGGTTCCACAATGCTTGTATTGGGTCAAGCATTGATATCCTGGGTCCCTTTTTAATAATGGTTTATGGACCTTTCCTCCAGGAACTTGTCCAAACCTTTTTTAAACCCAGCTACACTAACAGCCTTTAATACATCCTCCGATAACAAATTCCAGAGTTTGATTACACGTAGAGTGAAAAAATATTTTCTTTTATTAGTCTTAAATAGTTTACCCTGTAGCTTCATTGCTTGTCCCCTAGTCTTTTTATATTCTGATAACGTAAACAATCAATCTATGTTTACCCGTTCCACTCCGTTCATTAATTTATAGACTTATATCATATCTCCCCTCAGCCGTCTCTTTTCCAGGTTAAAAAGCCCTAACCTTTTTAGCCTTTCTTCATAGGGGTATCCTTCCAACCCCTTTACCATTTTGGTGGCTCTTCTCTGAACCTTTTCTAATAATGCTATATCCTTTTTAAGATATGGCGACCAGAATTGCACACAATATTCAAGGTGTGGTCTCACCATGGAATGATATAGAGGCATTATAATATCCTTTGTTTTATTTTCCATTCCTTTTCTTATGATACCTAGCATCCTATTTGCTCTCTTGGCCGCCGCTGCACACTGGGCCGAGGGTTTTAATATGTTATCCATGACGCCTAAATCTTTTTCCTGGGTGGTGGTGGTTCCTAATGTGGAACCTTGCATCGTGTAACCATAGTTTGGGTTGTTCTTCCCTAGGTGCATAACTTTGCACTTCTCCATATTAAATTTCATCTGCCATTTTGATGCCCAGTCTTCCAATTTATCAAGATCGTCTTGCAATTTTCCATAATCCTCTTGGGTTTTAACAACTTTAAATAGTTTTGTGTCATCTGCAAATTTGATAACCTCACTCGTTATTCCTGTTTCCAGATCATTTATGAATATGTCAAAAAGCAGCAGACCCAGCAGAGATCCCTGGGGTACACCACTATTCACCTTTCTCCATTGGGAAAATTGGCCATTTAGGCCTACCCTCTGCTTTCTATCTTTTAACCAGTTCCTGATCCACAATAGTACACTGTCTCCTATCCCATGACTTTTAGTTTTGCCAAAACTCTCTGATGAGGGACCTTGTCAAAGGCTTTCTGAAAGTCCAAATACACTGTATGAACCGACTCACCTTTGTCTACCTGTTTATTCACACCTTCAAAAAAACATAACAGATTAGTAAGACAAGATCTTCCTTGTCTAAAGCCATGTTGACTGTCTCCCATTAAGCCATGACTATCTACATGTTCAGCAATTTTGTTTTTTATGATGGTTTCTACCATTTTTCCCGGTACTGACGTCAGGCTCACCGGTCTGTAGTTTCCCGGATCACCCCTGGAACCCTTTTTAAAAATTGGTGTTACATTCGCCATCCTCCAATCTTGAGGTATTACAGATGATTTTAATGAAAGTTCACAGATTACTGATAGCAGGTCTGCAGTCTCATATTTCAGTTCTTTCAACACCCTTGGATGTATATTATCTGGCCCAGGTGATTTGCTACACTTCAGTTTATGTAATAGTTGAAATACATCTTCCCGATGTATTGATATTTCCTTCAATTCTTCCGCACCTTTAAATACCACTTCAGTCATGGGTAACATCCCTACATCTTCCTCAGTAAAGACCGAAGCAAAGAATTCATTCAGTCTCTCTGCTATCCTTATCCGTGTCGCCTCTTAGTGCCCCTTTAACCCCTCTATCATCTAATGGACCAACTGACTCTCTCACAGGTTTTTTGCTACGAATGTACTTGAAAAAGTCTTTATGCGTTTTTGCTTTCACAGCAAGCTTCTCAAATTCTCCCTTTGCCTGCCTTATCAATGCCTTGCATTTAATTTGCCAGTGCTTGTGCTGTTTCCAGGTTTCATCATTTGGCTCTTCTTTCCATTTCCTGAAAGATGCTTTTTTGGCAACAGCCTCTCTGACCTCACCTTTAAACCATGCTGGCAGTTATTTGGACTTCCTTCCACTTTTCTTAAAGCGTGGAATACAGCTGGTCTGGGCTTCCAAGATAGTATTTTTCAACAACACCCAAGCTTGATGTAAGTCTTTAACCTTTGCAACTGCTCCTTTTAGTTTTTTCTTAACTATTTTCCTCATTTTATCATAGCCTCCGTTTTGAAAGTTAAAAGGTAGTACTGTGGATTTCCTTACCATCCCTCCTCCATTAATTAGATCAAATGCGATCATGCTATGGTCACTATTTCCAAGTGGCCCCAACAACATTCTCTTGCACCAGATCTGGTGTTCCACTAAGGACTAGGTCCAAAATATGGCTTCCCCTCTGGTCGGTTCATGAACCAGCTGCTCCAAGAAGCAGTCATTTATTTCATCTAGGAACTTTACCTCCCTAGCATGTCCTGCCGTGACACTGAGCCAGTCGATACTGGGGTAATTGAAATCACCCATTATTATTACTGTGCTGTAACTTTTGTTAGCTTCCTTGATTTCTTTGAGCATTTCATCATCCATTTGTTCATTCTGGCCAGGCGGTCGATAGTACACCCCCACTGCCATTGCCTTCCCCTTTTTACATGGAATTTCAATCCATAGAGATTCTGCAGCAAATTTTGTTTCCTGCAAAACTTTAATCCTTTCTGACTCAGTGCCCTCTCTAACATAGATCGCAACCCCTCCACCAGTTTGATCAGCTCTGTCATTATTACGATATAGTTTGTACCCAGGTATCACAGTGTCCCACTGGTTGTCCTCCTTCCACCATGTCTCTGAGATTCCAATCATATCTAACCTCTCATTTAGTGCTGTATATTTTAACTCTCCCATCTTATTTTTTAGACTTCCAGCATTTGCATACAAGTATTTTAGAGACTGTATTTTATTCATATTAATTTGGCTATTGGTAGGCATGGCTAATTTGGGATCTTTAAGCTCTGTCTGCTCCATACTCACAGGCATTTGGGCTACTTTACTCTTTTTTGGAACCTCTCTGCTTTTGGTAGTATCCTTCAAAGGATACATTCTTCCGAGCTATACGCTCTTGTGTGACTGTCGGCTTTCCCCTATTATCTAGTTTTCCCACCACCCAAGCTTGCTGTCTCCGGCATCGAGTCTCAGGTTCCTACCTTTCCGTTTTTGGAGCTTTCACGCTCTTTTTTTTCCCACTGGCAGCACTTCAGGTCTTCGACCTCGCTGGGGTGCTTTTTTCCCTCTGTGGCTACCAGTGGGTTTAAAAAGTGTGATCGGTGTGCCAAAATCATGGCTCTTATCGACACACATGACTGCTGTCTTTGCTGCCTAGGGCCGGACCATAACCCCATGGCATTCAGTCGTTGTAGAAAGATGTCCACCATAAGCCCTCAAGAGCCGCCAGTAGCAGCACGATAAGTTTTTCCCAAAGTCCCCGGTATCTCCAAAGGCCAAGGCCTTCTCTGAAGCTGCTGAATCGCAGAGCACCATTGCGGACTCAGATCGACGCCATGGCTCCTCAGAAAGGGGACCTCCCTTGAGGGAACTCACAAAGAAGAAGAAAACCTCGAAGGCGGTGTCCCTGGACAGTTCCGAGAGGTCAGGCAAACCTGAAGCCAGGTCCTTCAGCCCTAGACGCTTCTCTGAGAGATTGGAGCGGGATCGGCCTACCAAGGTTCCCCGGAAGGAATCGACCACAGATTGGCCTCGGACACCAGAACCTGTTCTCATTGAGGGACCCCCCCCTCGGGGGAATCGGTACCAGGCCCGAGTTCCTTAGTGCCCATGCTGAAGGCTGCAGAGCCTTCTGGACTCAAAACCAGAATGGTGGCCCTGGAGTGCAGTCTTTCTGTCTTCATGGACCAGCAGCGGGCGTTGTCCGGTACCACCGGTTCCTCTGCCCAGAACACAGAGCCATCAATGTCTAGATGTCGCCGGAGACTGAGCTGATCCTCGAGACAATCCAGCCTTGAGTCTATCCTCTGCCGAGGTCCCAATCCGGCTCCCGTTTGATGTAACCTCGGTCCTCCCAGGCTAGCACACATGGCACCAGCCGCAGGGCCTCCGAGGCACGCAGGCAGGGCTCAGGCCCAGAGCCCGCAAGCCACCTCAAGTCTTCCACTGATTACTCGGAATGGGAGACCAAGGACGAGGAGTCGCCGGACACCCATCGCCACTGCGACATCCCCTCAGACTCTCCTCCTTCCAAGTCCCGGCGACTATCCCTGCCTGAGGACTTGCCATTCCTTGACTTCGTATGGGACATGTCCAAGGACCTCGAATTCCTGAGGGAATCTGAGGAGGACCCTCAGATGGAGGAGCTAGAAATCCTGCAATACAAGGCCCCTCCAAGGGAATCGCTCACAGTACCCATTCCACCCATCCTGGAACGGCTAATGCTTCATATGTGGGAGACACCAGCATCGGTGCCGGTTGTGAGCAAGCTGCTGAACTCAATGTATCGAGCACTGAATTCCAAAAGGTGCAGCTGCCGCATAACTCCATGGTAGTGGAGTCGGCCATGTGTCGACTGAAGAGCCAGAAGGCGCACTCCTCGATGTTCCCGGGGAGGGAGAGCCGCACCTTGGATGCCCTCGCAGAAATTGCTACCAGAGCTTGATGCTCGTTGGCTGGATCCAAGTCTACCAGCTGTACACGGGCATGTATCTGAGAGACCTTGCGAAGGAAATCACCAGGTTCTCAGCTGGTCTCTCCGAGGAACCCTTGCAGCGATTCAAGAACTTGGTCAAAGCCATCCGTGATGCTCCATATTTTTCTTTCGAGCAGCCGATGACCATTTCGAGTTGGGGACTCAAGTAGCAGCAGCGGGCATCAGAGCCTAACGCCAGGCTTGGCTACAGTTGGTCGATGTCCCATGCCAAGGAGAAAACTCTTTGGCAAACCCGTGACCAAAAAGGTGCCGAGTTGGAGACAGTTCATGATGAGGGCCAGGCTCTCTAAAAAGACCTGCTCCCTGACGAAAGGGCCCAGGTAAAAATCCCTTTTACCTGAGGAAAGGGGCTGCTTACAAAAGCTACCCACATTTTCAGGCCTCCTCAGCAGGGTCAGCAGGCCATGGGACATGGGCAAGGCCCTCGTAAGCAGAAGGCTCCCAAGCCCCAGGCGTTGGCTCCGGCCCAGCCAGAGTGGAGCTTTTGACTCCTTGGGTTTAGCCTCTCTACACCAAGGAGGTCAGCAGCCCTGTAGGGATTATTAGTAGCACAAAAAAAATAATGCCCTCAGTTATGTCCGGGGGTAATTAACTACTAATACCCAGCCCAAAGTTCTATGAGTTTTGCTGGTAATGAGCCATGAAAGAAGTCTCGTCTGTGTATTATATATATTATGTCTATTATGGACAGTAAGGTAGAAAAATATACAGACATATAGCTAAAGATATATAATTAGAAACATGAGGTAGCAGATTGTTGCGACACAGAATGACAGTTAGACAAAGTGCTAAATCACTGATTAGTAACCAGAAGTTACTGATTTGCTCTGCACTGAGAAGTTATGGAATAATTTTCTAGCTAACCATTGCCCACCCAGAGGAGGAGGAGAAATAAGATGGTACCTTAGCTCCTGCTGGCACTCTGGTGGCTGAGGTCCGATAAGACTCTGGAGCAGCACAGGTCAAAGGAGGCAGCTAGGCTAGATAACACAGGTTACAGCCCTTTCAGAGGCGAGCCGCGGGAGAACACAGAACCGAAGGTATCTGTGAAAGTTTTATCTCAGTGCTTAGGAGAACGGCCTTGCATACACGTAGTGTGTGTCTGTCTTGCAGACAGATCAGATAGCAGACACAAGGTAAACAGGGCACAGGCAGCAAAAAGGCACAAAAGTTCTTCTGTGCAGACTATTATTCTTTGTAATGAGTCTCCATCATAGGTCCGGTGATTGGTTGGCACAAGACAGTCCGAGGTGTTCTCAGCGAATCAGAAGGTAATGAACAGGTGTTCATCCTGCAGACCTAGGAGCCATAATGAGGGGAAATAACAGTATGCAATAACTTACATCCCAAGGCCAGTAGCATCGCTAGTGGATGATGAAGATCAGAGAAGCAGATGTTCTTGCATGTAGACAACTGATTGGATAGAAACAATAGTCTTCTGTATGCTCAGGTATGATTACTTGGCAAGCATATGTGTGAAGGTCAGGTCTGAGACTGTAAGCACACAAAAGTCCTTTGTAGCAGGAAACCATCTTGTTTGGTCAGCTTTGGTTCAGGCTTCAGCATCTGAGTAGGCTGGAGATCTGCAGCCGTAGAATTGCAGGGGTACCAGCCCTACAGCCCACAGAGGAACATCTGATCCACTACACCCAAAGGTGGCCAGCCATCACCACTGATTCGTGGGCACTTCAGGTGGTCAGAGAGGGCTACCCTCCTCCACTTAGCTCAGACATCTCCCCCTTTCTTCCCGCGAGAGCCCCCTAGGTATCCCCTTCACTGGGACCTCCAATTGAAGGAACTCGCAGGCCTTTTTGAGGGCAGGGCGGTAGAACTAGTACTTCAACATCACAGGGGCAGAGGGTTCTATTCCAGGTATTTCCTTGTGCCAAAAAGAACAGGAGCCTAAGGCTCATCCTGGACCTGCGAAATCTGAACAGGTTCCTGGTGAGGGAGAAGTACAAAATGCTCTCCCTTGGAACATTGAAACCCCAGCAGGGAGACTGGCTATGCTCCTTGGATCTGAAGGATGCTTATACCCACATCCTCATCCTCCCCAACCACAGGTAGTACCTTCACTTCATGGTGGGAGGCAGCCACTACCAGTACAGGGTACTATCCTTCGGCCTGGCCTCCACTCCCAGGGTCTTCACCAAATGTCTGGCAGTAGTGGCCGCCTTCCTCTGCCTCCAGGGTGTACTTGTCTTCTCCTACCTGGACGACTGGTTCATAAAAGGAGGCATGGCCACAGAGGTGCAGCAGGCCACTGCATGCACCATCCAGGTTCTACAACATCTGGAGTTTGTGATAAACTACCCCAAATCCCACCTCTTCCCAACACAATGTCTGGAGTTCATAGGATCAATGTTGGACACTCTTCAGGCAAAGGCCTTCCTCCTTTTAGACCGAACCAACCGTCTCAGGGCACTGGCCGTAGATGTACAGCACTGTCCCTCGGTGTCAGCTCGGCTTCTGCTGCGCTTACTCAGGCACATGGCCTCTACGGTCCTTGTCACTCCAGATGCCCGTCTGCAAATGAGTGCCGCTCAGTGGTGCCTTTGAGACCAGTGGACACGGGCCACGGGCAGTTTCCAGGGCAGAGTCTGTGACCCACCAGTTGGCGGAATCTCTGACTTGGTAGCAAAATCCCCATCACCTCCAGACAGGGATGCCTTCTAAACCCCAAGCCATAGAGGGTCCCCCCAGAGCCAGAAGAACCAGTTGGCTACTCTGGGGTCCAGCTGCCACTCGTGCAGCTGGAGGACCCTGCTCAGTTTGTCCGCCAGAGTGTTGTCCTGGCCTGGTAGGTATACTGCCCATAGAAGTATTGCTTAGATGCCTCCTTGATGGGATGGGGAGCCCTCTACGAAGACCTCTGCACCCAAGGCAGCTGGTCGCAGGCTGAGAACAACCAGCAGATCAGCCTCCTGGAGCTTTGGGCAATATATCTAGCCCTCCGAGCATTCTGTCACCGCCTGAGGCACCAATTGGTGCTGATCCAAACAGACAATCAAGTGACAATGTTCTATGTGAACAAACAAGGGGGCACGGGGTCTCGCAGCCTCTGCCGCGAAGCGATGACACTCTGCTCCTGCGCAGTTCAACAAGCAATATTTCTATGGGCAGTATACCTACTAGGCCAGGACAACACTCTGGTGGACAAACTGAACAGGGTCCTCCAGCTGCATGAGTGGCAGCTGGACCCCAAAGTAGCCAACTGGCTCTTCTGGCTCTGGGGGGACCCCATGGGTGGGCCTATTGCCAGCCCAGACAACTCTGTTGCCCCAATTCTGCTCCCAGCAGCCCCACCCTTCCCGGGTGGCGTCAGATGTATTCCTTATTCCATGGTCAGAAGGTCTCATGTATGCCTTCCCACCCATACTGCTGATTGCCAAAACACTCTTCAAAGCTCTTCGCAGCAAAGCCTCACTGATCCTGGTGGCTCCTTAGTGGCCCAGGCAGCCGTGGTTCCCGTTGCTCCTCCGACTGTCAGTGGAGACTCCAGTGCTACTGGGGAACTCCCCAGGGTTCTTGTCTCAGGAGGAGGGCTCCCTCCTGCATTCCAACCTGGGGTCCATATCACTGAAGGTGTGGCTGCTGAAAGGGTGACCCTAGCCCCTTTCCACCTCTCGGGAGAAGTGGAAGAGATCCTGCTGGCCTCCTGTAAGGCCTCCACCAGGAGAGCTTACGCCTTCAAGTGGTGCAGATTCTCAGTCTGGTGCATGGAGCAATGGGTGAACCCATTCTCCTGCCCAGTGCAGCTGGTGCTGCAGTACCTTCTTCATCTCTCTCAATCTGGGCTCAAGTCAAACTCCTTTAGAGTGCATCTCAATGCCCTGGTGGCGCATCATCACCTAGCTGAGGCAAGCCCCTCTCGGTCCAGCCTCTGGTGACATGCTTCTTGATAGGACTTCTGCTGTCCAAACCCCCCATCCACCCTCCTGCGATGGAATGGGACCTCAAAGTAGTATTGGCGCAGCTCACTCGTCCACCATTTGAGCCTCTTGCTACCTGAGATATCTTTTGTGGAAAGTTGTGTTCCTGGTGGCATTCACCTCCACTTGCAGGGTCAGCGAGCTCCAAGCCCTAGTGGCAGAGGCGCTGTATACCAGGTTCTATAAAAATAGGGTAGTGCTATACACACATCCTAAATTCTTTCCGAAGGTGGTATCTTCTTTTCACCTCAACCAGGAGGTGGTGCTGCCCACCTTCTTCCCAAGGCCTCACTCCAGCAGGGCGGAGACAGTCCTTCAAACCTTGGACTGTAAGAGGGCCCTGTCTTTCTACATTCAGTGTACCCAGGGCCACTAGAAAGCTGCTCAGCTTTTTGTTTCCTGTGACCCCAGTTGGCTGGGGGAAGCGGTGACCAAACAGACACTGTCTACCTGGGTGAGCAGGCTGGGCTCACACTGGATGGCCAGGTCACGGCACATTGTGTCAGGGCCATGGTGGCCTCTGTGGCAAACCTGTGCTCCATCCTGATATTGGACATCTGCCGGTCCACCACTTGGTCTTCAGTTCACACCTTTGCAGCCCATTACTGCCTAGAAAAGGAGTCCCAATGGGACAGCGCCTTCGGCCAGGCCATGCTCCATAATCTTTTCGGGGGCTAGGCAACTCCTACCCTCCGACCCTTCTGTGTTCAGGCTACCGGGGCATTGGTTTCCATCAGACACGCAGGTCCTACTGCAGTCTATATCTGCAGACTCAATTGCTGCTGCTCGCAACTCCCCTTGAGGGCAAACATGTTTTTTTTCCCTATTGGCTTGTGGTAGCCTGTAGCTAGGGAGTCCCATTTGTGAGGACTGACTTCCTGCTTGTTCGCAGAGGAAGTGTAGTTACTCACCTGTAACAGGTGTTCTCTGGAAACAGCAGAAATCAGTCCTCACAACCCTTCCCTTCTCTCCTTAGAGTTGTTTCTTTACCATCTTTTATTTGTTGCCATCTTTTAGCTATGTCATCTGACTGGGCAAGATGGCACCCTTGGTTGGGAAAGGCACAATGCATGTGTGATGGCATCTCCCAAAGGCTTTCTTTGAAAGCTGGGGGGATGCTTCCGCAAGGGCTCCATTGGCACTGACGTTACCCATATGTAAGGACTGATTCCTGCTGTCACTGGAGAACTCCTGTTATAGGTGAGTAACTACGCTTTATTTGCCTGTTCAGGAAGAATGACCATGCAGCCCTGATTTCTCAGGTGTCCTCTACCCTACATTTGACTGACCCTTCAGCATCTGGGCTGCAGATTTGTCCCTTCTTGCAGAGAGTTTGGAAATCCAAGACTGTCTTTCCCTCTCTGGAGGTTATCAAGAGCATGATATGCTTAGAGTGGGGCTTGACTAGTGAAGGGGTTGAAAGTTTGCAGGAGGCTTTATGCCCTGCCACAAGAGAACTACACCGAGTGGTTTAACATGATAAGAGTGGATGCACATGTTACAGCAGCTACGAAGCGAACCACCAGCCCCGGTGGATGGCGGAATGGCCCTTGAAGGGCGCCCTGGATTGTAAGGTGGATACTATATCTTGAAAAATCAGTTTGCAGCCTCTGGTGTGGTGGTGTGTGCGGGTCTGACAAATTGAGCTCTTCTCCATTAAATTCAGTCTCTTGCACCGGAGAACATTACGCCCCTCTTGGAGCCAGCAACAGCCGTTTTCTTAGCCTCTTGGTGGTTAAAGACATTGCTCTGTCGACTATAGCATGACATTGGATATAGCTCCGCCATTGGGCGGTGGATTTGTCCTCCAAGTCCCGATTGACTCAGCTCTCCTGTAAAAGGAAGTTTTTCTTTGGGATGGACTTGGAAAAGCTGGTTAAGGGCTTGGGCGAGTCCATATCTCATTGCCTCCCAGGGGATAGGCCAAAATGGCCCAGAGGGCGTATAAGCACGCCTTCCTCTGTGACATATGCCCATGTTCCTCACACAGGCTATTCTGACTCCTGTGGCTTCCCAGACCTCTGTAGATACTGCCGCGGAAAGCCCCCTCCCTTCCTCTTGAACTCTGCCTTTTCATGTACCTTGAGGGTCCTGGGATTGAACACCTCCAGGGGTGCTTCCTCCCATCCAGCACAATGCCTTGGGGTCCATTCTGGGTCATCTCCAGTGGGCAGCAGGCCCTGCCTTCCAGGAGTGGCTCAGGTCACCGAGGATCTCTGGATACTAGACACCATTCCACATAGCTATGTTCTGGAATGCAGAGAGCCTATTCCAAATTCCTTCAACTCTCCTTGCGGCTCTTTGGCCATGAGAGCCACAATTCAATGTACCCTGGACAGACTACTTCATCTGTGAGAGCTGATCCCTATTCTCCCGGCCACCTAGGGCCAGGGCTAGTACTACATCTTCTTTGTGGTGCTAATGAAAGACTGTTCCTTTTGGCCAATCCTTGACCTCAAGGAAGTCGATGCTCACCTGTGCAACCTTCACTTCCGTATGGAGACTGTGCAGTCAGTGATCCAGGCAGCATGCTATTGAGAGTTCTTCGCATCTTTGGACTTAGCCTAAGCTTACTTTGACATCCCTATCTGAGAGGATCAACAGCGCTTTCTTTGTTTCGCTGTTCTTAGCTCTCATTTTTAATTCACCACTCTTCTGTTTGGCCTCTCCACCTTCTCAAGCATGTTCTCGAAAGTGATGGTTGTGGCAGTTGCTGCACTGAGACACCGGGGAATCTGTGTTTGTTCATATCTGGACAACTAGCTCATTCAGGCTAGATCGCAGTCTGAAATGTTTCTGGTTCTGGCTCGGGTGGTGCAGCTCTTGGAGAGTCTCAGTTGGGTGATAAACCAAGATAAGAGCTACTTTGTGCCTTCCCAATCACTGAATACCTGGGAGCATGTTTCAGTACTCGAGTAGGCTGAATCTTCCTGCCCGAGGAGAGTGTGAAAACATTGTTGTTCCAGTTTGGCAGCCTTTGGATCTCAGGCTGTCAGAGTTAGGGATTATCTACAGCTTCTTGGATTGATGGGGGCGGCGATCGATATGGTGTCTTGGGTGCAAGCTCATATTTATTTTTATTTTATTTATTTATTTATTTAACAATTTTTATATACTGCACTATTTGTTATCAGTGCGGTTTATATGAGGCCACTTCAGAAGTCCTTGCTTTCTTGGTGGTCTTGCAGCTCTCAAGAATTCAAGATCAGGCTTATCCAGGCCGGGGGTGTTGTCCAGTCTGTGGTGGTGACAGCAGCCGCAGCACCTGAGGAAGGGTATGCAACTGGACAATCACTCTTGGGTTCTTCTATGGACAGTGGCCAGTCTGTTTGACTGGGGAGCTCATTGTAAGCACCAATAGCTCATGGCTGTTAGAACAGCCATGAGTTGGCATGGCCCATCAACTGCCTTGAGGCAAGTGCCATTCAGTTGGCTGTTTTGCACATACCCTCCCTGGTCAAGGGCAAAGCAGTCTGGGCCTACTCTGACAATGCCATGGCAGTGGCATATGTCAGTCTGCAAGAGAGCATAGAGAGTGCAGAAATGGCCCTGGACACGACCCTTTTGGTTTCCTAGGTGGAAAGGAACCTACTAGCTCTACTGGCGAAACACATCATCAGAGTTGACAAAATGGAGGTGGACTTCCTCAATCACCACACACTCAATTCCAGGGAGTGGCAATTAAGTCAGACATTCTAATGGCAGATTCTGTGCAGCTGTAGTCATCACAAGATGAATCTAATGTAGACCCATTCCAGTGCCAAAGTGGAACGCTTTTTCAGTCATTGCAGAGAAGCAGGTTTTGAGGGCACTGACACCCTAGATCAGCCCTGGCCAAAGTGCAGCCTGCTGTATATGTTTCTTCCATGGCTGCTCATGGATCGTGTACTTCGACGTAAAGGACGGCATCCAGGCTTGGGTGATCCTGGTGGCACCAGATTGGCTATGGAGGCCATGGTTCGGGGAACTGATAAGACTTCTGCAAGATCCTCCTCTGCAAATGCCCCCAGCCTGGAGGCTATTATATCAAGGACCGGTTCTTCTGGACAAGATTACTCGCTTCTCACTTATAGTTTGACTCTTGAGAGATGCCATTTAGTGTGTAATGGCTACTTTTCTGCCGTGGTTTCCACACTCCTCAAGGCTAGGAGAGGTTCTACTCACCTGGCCTATTGCACATCTGATGTCTTTTTGAGCATTGGTGCCATCAGCATCAGGCTAGATCTGATACTATGGACTTACTGTCCTTGCTTGCTTTTCTTCAGGAGGATCTGAACAAGGTTCAGATGCTGGCCCTTCCTTCTTCAGGGGGCTAGCAGTGGGGTGGGCACTGCTTTGCATCCTAATATTTCCCATTTTCTCCAGGGGATATGACATCTACGTCCCCCCCACAACATTCAATTGTTCTTCCGTGGGATCTGTGTCTGGGGCTGTAGGCCTTGATGTCGGAGCCCTTGAAGCAGGCCACACTTAAAGATCTGACCCTCAAGACTCTTTTGGTTCACAATCTGTTCAGCAAGACATATCTCCGAGCTGCAAGCCTTGTCATGCAGGGATCCTTACTTATCATTCTCGGAGGAGGCTGTTTGCATTTGGCTGTTCATTCATTCCTTCTTGCCCAAGGTGGGGTCTCCCTCCTTTTCTAAGAAGCAGTGCCAAGGGAAGGACAAGGAACTTTGCCTGGTGCATGTCTGGAGCGTGCTTCTCTGTTACTTGTAGGTTACAAACTCTTTCCGTAAGTCGGACCATTTATTTGTGATGTTTGCAGGAGCGTGACACAACTGCCAAGTCTATTTTGGGGCACTGGATCAAGGACGCAATTGCTTCAGAGTATCTGTTGCGGAAACCAGCTAGTTCTGGAGGGTTTGCATGCGCATTCCACTCGGGTGCAAGTGTCTTTGTGGGTGGAGCATAGGTCGGTAGCCCCCTCAGACATTTGTTGGGTGGCAACGTGGGCACCACTTTCCACTTTTCTCAAGTGTTACCTCTTGGATGTCCATGCTCAAGTGGACATGGCCTTTGACTTGGAAGTCTTAAAACTGCCATGTCTCTTTTTCTGTCCAATGGCGGCGTAGTTTTGGACTTGGTTTAGCAGGATGATATGGAACTGTCCTGGATAACTTTTTGGTCTGCCATTCTCTGTGATTGGCCCTTCGGGCTCATACCCTTCTGACAAGCCTTCTATTAAAGCTGATTCTATACATTATTGTTCTGTTGAATCTGATTACCTTCACGGAGGTTGTGTGAGTTCTGAGGTTCCTCACCATATGCTTTGATATGAATACTGAAGGCTCTTTAGGGATTTTGGCTGATATGGCATGTAGACGTCATAAGTAGCTTCTGGAAGCATTCTCTGTTTCCATATCCCCTGGTAGGGGGACACAACCCACTTATCTGGACTGGTTTAGTGTACTTATTATTTAGTAAGTAAAATGTCACCTTTCTTTCAGTGCAGAAGAGATTTTTTTTTCTATGAAGTCCTCTGTTTTACGTTGCTCTTTTCTCTTTTACAAACCTTGCTTGCAGAAATGAGACCGTGATGAGTGAAAACGAGAAAAAGCTCTCACCTTCATTGCCCATTTCCACAGAAATGTCGTTGGTGTCTTCGTTCCCTGGAGATGAAGCAGTAACAGGCAATCACATTCCCACCAATGCAGAAGCATTCCAGAAAATCGCAGCCCTGGAGTGTGAACTCATGCAACTCCGTTCCCAGATTGCCATGATTGTTGCCAGGCAGGAGATGAAAAGCAATAATCCTTGTAAGCCTGAAATGGTTAAAACTGGAATTGCTGCTATTTTCTGTATTTTGTTAATCCTTGACCTTCCTTTTCTGTACTCTGTCACATTAGCCAGGCTAGGCTCTGGCAGGAGTATGTGCTCATTTTCCCTAAAAAATACAGTGGACAATTTTCTGAACTTTTTACATGGTAAATATGAAAATTATTTCCCTTGTTGATTTTGTTAGGGCCCCCTCCCCCCAGCTCCGTGCAACTTTTTACCTGTGTTAGAAAAGGGGCATGGTTTAGATTGAGGAAGGAAGGTTATGCACAAGGATTGCATTTTTAAGAGCCCTATTACCTTCCAGAACTCCCCGTTATCTTTTCAAAATTTAGTTGCAGACCCCACATATTGTACATCGTGAAAAGTTCTTACAAAAAATGTGATTGATAAATTACATGTTATTTTATTGTATTTATGTAGCCTGTTTGTACTTGTTTTATTTAATATAAGATTTGGATTAGACTGGGGATGGGTGGGGGGCAGTGTAATTTTATAAGCCTTTTTTGCATGTAAAAAGGTGAGTTACATGCAGAAATAGGTTTTTATAAATTGTCCGCATATGTGCATAACAATTTGCACAGACAGCCTACCTGTGAATATTTTTATCTGGAATAAGCATAGCTGTATCTCCAGGAACAAGCAGGAATGTAGTCTTCACATATGGGTATCGTCGGTACTGACGGAGCCTGCGCAGGAATGCTCCTCAGCGTCCAATAGGAAAGCTTTTGGGAGCATCCCACAGCGCCTGTGTGCTGCCTTTCTACCTCTCTCACTTCAGTTCTTCGTTTTCCGCGGAGCCGACAGGACGTGTACCCTGTCACTGCAGAAAGTTTATTCTTATTCTTTTGTTTTTTTGTGGTTGCGTCTGCCTTCACTCGACGCCTACCGGTACCGCCGGTTCTCTTTTCTTCTTTAAAAAAAAAAAAAAAAAAACTAGCTTTCTAAAAGATTTTTCTTTCAGGGGCCTCTCCTCTTTCGGTGCTAGGCGCCATTTTGTGCACTAGACCCACTTTTCTTCAAACATGGAGAAGCCAGCTAGTGGTTTCAAGAAATGTTCTAACTGTGGCGGTACTATATCCGTCACCTACACCCATGATTGGTGTCTTAAATGTTTAGGTCCTGAACATTGTCCATTGGAGTGTCTCTCCTGCAGAAAGATGACCAAGAGTGGCCTGCAGAATAGAGCTGCAGAACTCGGTACCCTTTTTGCCGCAGATACGATGTCAGTTGCATCGACGTCTTACAGAGCTTCATCTTCCTTCCATGGATCTCAGGTAACTAAACTTAAGTCTTCCAAGACTGGCCAGTCCTCAAAGGGTAGATCTCCTTCTAAGCATCGAGATGCCACTGGCGTTGCCCTCGAGGAAAGTTCACCGGCAAAACAGCCCCGGTGGGAGTCTTCGGTCTCCAAAGCATTAACGGGGCTCCAGGATGTTCCAGGGGCTTCCACCTCTGCAGAACTACTGGTGCCATGTTCTGGGGTCGTAGCCGCTTCCACTGGTACTGACACCCAGCCATCGGCAGGAGCGATGAATAAGAGAGTCCTCGCTATCGAACACAGTCTAGCGACCCTCTTAGCAGCTTCGGTACTGCTAAGACTGCTGCAGACGGTTCCACAAGTATCGGTTCCGAAATCGGTACCGGTACCTAGTGCACCTGCTTCGGCAGGCATGCTTCCCCTCATGCCGAGCCTTGAGTCTATCTCAAGGTATTGGGGGACAGGATCCGAGACATTCCGGTACCGACTTCGAGCGGTACCAGTATCTTGCGTTATGGGAACACCCGGTACAGAGTGACTTCGAGACTTTCGATTCCGATGACTCTACCGGTACTAGAGCGATCCTACCAGAGGATCCAACTCCTTCTCAACGCAGAATGTCTCCTCCAGAAGACATGTTCTTCCAGGATTTCATACGTGATTTAGCCAAGGGTCTTTCAATGACGGTGATTCCAGAAAAGGAACCTAGGGCAGAAGAATTAAGAATTCTACAGTATCCCATGGCTCCCTAAGGAAGCAGCTATGCTTCCCATTCACAAGATCTTACATGATCTTATGTTAAGGATGTGAGAAACTCCTTTAACGGTGTCTCCACATTCCCGACGCCTCGATACCATGTACCGAGCGCCAAGCTGTCCTGGCTTTCAAAAGACTCAGTTACCACACCATTCAATGGTAGTGGAATCGGCCATGCCGTAGAATTAAGAGTGCTAAAACGCATTCTTCTAATCCTCCAGGCCGGGAATCGAGGACACTCGATGCCTTTGGGCGTCGATGCTTCCAATCCTCCATGTTATCAGCCAAGATCAGTTCCTACATTCTTTATATGGGTATGTTCCTGGAAGAAGTCGCACATGACTTAGAGCTCATTGAGCCCTAATATGTCTGAGGACAAAAGGGAAGATTTCCTTACCCTGGTCAAGCACGCCCAGAATGTATCTAAATTCATGAACCGTGCAATCTTTGATTGCTTTGAATGCATAAGCAGAACCTCTGCTATCTCCATAGGTGCACGTCGTATGGTCTGGCTTCAGGCATCAGACTTAGAGCACTGGGTGCAAGACAAGCTGGGAAACATTCCTTGTACAGGAGAAAATCTCTTTGGCAAGGACTGGCAGGATAAGGCTAATCAGCTTCAATCTGAAAATACTACCTTGAACAGACTATCAAAGTCTACAGCCAACCCAGCAAAGAAAAAGTCATTCAAGAAACCCTTTTTCAACAAGAAAAAGAGGTTTTACCAATCATGCCCCCATTTGGGCCACTGTCCAGTTCATGTTCCCCAAAAGGAACAACAACAGAACAGACAGCAAAGAAAGATGCATACTCAAAGAGCTCAACCGGCCCAGCAGACTCAGCCTCCTCAGGGGCTTTGACTCTTACCTAGAGAACTTAGTCATTCTGCCCCTGAAAGGACCAGAACCCTTAACCATTCCAGGCAGGTTATGCCATTTTGCCAAGAGATACTACAATAACTCTTGGTTTGCTCTTGAAGTGATAAAATATGATCAGCAATAACGATAACAATCACTCCATCTCAACCTCCGTCAACGTGATGTTAATTCTCCAACCTGTGGAAATTATTCTTTTCTTATATTGTGTATTGTGTGCTATTTAGGTCTCAGACTCGTCGGCACTATACCATGTTTATGAAAATATCCAGTATGGTGCCTGATAGCATCAACGACCTTTTAGCACTTTTTTACACTAATATAAATAAAATGCCACAAGTGAAGTTCTCAAACAATGGGAAAATTAAATGCTGCTTAGCTTTTTAGTGCTCCCCAACGCCATCCCTTGGCGCCCTTTCTTGCGTTTCACTCTAAATGAGCTTCTTCAGGGGGGTTTAAAGCTAAAAAGTAAAAACAAAAAAGTAGTTTGTTTAAAAATTCACCACCAATTCCTCCACATTTACTGCCTTCAGAATTCCTCAAAACTTTATTTCTATGTCCACATACCTTTACAAAATTTCCAAATTTTTGCTGCAGACGCTATCCTCACCGAGGTTTAGTGAATCAAGAAATCTTCAATAGGACGCCGCGCATGCGGATTAACCTTGGAACTGCCTTATTATACCCCTATACTATGATGTCACTGTCTGATGTAACAAACTCTCCTTCATGTCCTGCTTCATTAATGATTTCACAAACATGCTCCCCAATCGATATATGTGTTTAAACCTGTGGGTGCCAAGGTTTGTAGATTGAATATCCAACGTTGTTCCTTTATAAGAAGCGTCTGTTCGTGTGATTTACCATATAAACCTGAATCAACCCTTTCAACACAAAAACATCTTAAATCCTCAAAAATATGAGTTTGTTCCAAACAATGTTGAACCATCGGTGCTGAAATAATTTTACATTTCAATCGGCTTTTGTGTTCTGCCATGCGTGTTTTAAAAGGTCTGGTGGTTTTTCCTATGTAAAATAAATCACAAGGGCGGCGCACTGCATAAACCACAAAAGAGGAGTCACAGGATGTACTAGTATGCAGGGTGTAGGCTTTTCCATGACAGGCAAATTGCTGAAGCTCGGTAGTAATCTCACAGATGTTACAATGGCCACACTTTTTATGACCCTTGGTTTGATCCCACACCTTCCCGTCTGGTAGGGACCACAAAACGGCCGGACTTAATTTCTCCTTTAAATTTCTATCCCTTGACCAGAGACATCGAATCATCCCTTCTTCCAGACCTCGGACTTTACTCAATACATTGCAATGCTTTAATAATATTTTTTGTATTTTAAAACTTAGAGGGGACTATTTTGTTGTTAAATTAATATGTCCACAATCTATTTCCTGCTTATCGATTTTGTTGCTCCTAACTCCCATCAACCATGATCTTTCATTGTATAGTGGTCGATAATAGGCCTGTCGAATCACTCTAGGGAGGATACCCCCTTTCAAAAAGTTTTTTGACAAGATCTGGGACTGTTATAGTCCTATACACTCAAACAATTTCTCAGAAAACGCAAAAATTGTGAGAAAGGTAAACTGTCTTTCAGTCACGGTGGATGTGCGCTACCATAATGTAAAAATGTGTTTTGGCTAATGGATTTTTTGTATATTGACGTAACCCAACCCTGCTCACCTTTCTCAATACGAACGTCTGAAAAAAGTGACTACTCGAGTATCAGAAACATAAGTAAAGTGGGTATTGTTGTGCAGTCTATTTACCTAATCTATGAATGATGTCAACAAATCTTGTGAACCTCTCCAAAGTAAAAAGACATCGTCGATATAACGACACCACATTTTTATGTGGGATTCGTAAGGAGAGGAAGCGAGCCACCTTTCTTCATAAAACCCCATAAAAAGATTTGCAATAGATGGGGCACAGGTGGCTCCCATCGCCACCCCTGATACTTGATGGTAAAGCATTTTCTCAAAAATAAAATAGTTATGGAAAATGGTGAGCTGTGCCAATTTTAACAAAAGAGTCAGCCGTCCTTCTGATAAATCTCCCCGATCTTTTAAAGCTCGTTCCACCGTCTCATAGGCCTGCTCTTGGGGTATGCTAGTGTACAGAGCCGTAACATCCCTTGTTACTAAAATGATACTGGGGTCCATAGACCAACAGGAATGTTTCTCCAATATTTTTAAAAAATGTGCCACATCCCGTATATATGAAGGTACAGTCAAACCTCGGTTTTCATTTGCCCCGGTTTTCATACGCTTCGGTTTTCAACGTCTTTTCTGACTGAGATTTTGTCCCGGTTTTCATGCATTGCTTCGGTTTTCAACGTCTTTTGACTGAGATTTTGTCCCGGTGGCAGGGAAGAAAAGCTGTCAACGTAAGCAGGAGATGTTGCATGAATGTGGGAGACAGTTCTTTCTCTTGCAGGGTACGTCTGAAGCTATATCATTAAGATTTTCTGCCATTCTGAAGCATTGAGCAGATAATGTAAAGGTATTTTAATGGACTGAATTCAATGTGATTCCGAAGAGAGCTGGGCACAGCAGCTTGTCAGGGGTGGCTAAGGCCAGATGTTAACATACTGTACTGTACAGTACTGTACTTAGCTTGCTTTCAGTGATGTTAAATGTTCATTTATCCATTTCATTAGTCATTTATATTTATTTATCATTATTTTCTCTATCTAAAAAAAGTTATTCTCTATAAAATGTATTTTTTGTGAATATTTTTGGGTGTCTGGAACGGATTAATTGGATTTACATTATTTCTTATGGGAAATATTGCTTCAGTTTTCATACGTTTCGGTTTTAGTCAGACTTTTTCGAACGGATTAATCATGAAAACCGAGGTTTGACTGTATATCCAATAATAATGGACGGAGATACGAATCAATGAAAATTGATAATGGTTCCAGCAATGTCCCCTTGGTGGAGACTCTAGGTCTTCCTGGAGGCCGATCAAGATTTTTATGGATCTTAGGGACCAGATAAAACCGTGCCACTCTCGGAGCTGGAATATTTAAGAATCTCCATTCTTTCCGTGAGATGATCTTATCGTCCAGGGCTCATAATGTGAACTCTGGAATCTGGATTTGAAGAATGGAAGTAGGATCAGTCTGTAAAATACGGTAAGTGGTCTAATCAGATAATTGTCTCAACGCTTCTTCCATGTAATAGGTTCGACTCAAAACCACCACTGCTCCTCCTTTGTCAGCACATCGGATAACTATATCTGATCGAGTCTGTAATTCCTTTAGTGCCAACCGCTCTCTTCTTGACAATGCATTCAACGAATGGTAGCCTTGTTTCTCTAAGCTTGCCACATCCCGAATCACCAAATCCCTAAAAATGGTGAGAGCCGGATGCATCTGTCCTGGAAGGGACCAAGTTGACTTAAAAGGTAATGGGATTCTTCGTTCGGCCGGAGGAACTATAACCTCTTTATTTTGCTGAGATTGAGAAGCGAAATAAGTTTTCAAATGAAGCTTCTGTATGAGTCCTAAATCCACACGAAATTGAAATGAATCAAAAGTGCTAATAGGTACATAGGATAAACCCTTACTCAATAAGTAAAGCTGATCCATAGACAATTCCATACTGGACACATTCATTACCAAATCAACATTTGCTTGGTTGTACTGTCCCTGTTTCATACTTATCAATCCCGATGTTGAATGGATCGGTCCCGATATCTGCCTCTGCCACCTTCTTTTTCTTCTTCTTTTTGTCGTCGTTGTCCTCCAAAAAACTCTCCTTAGATGATCTACTGGAATCGGTACTGCTCGCTTCTTCCGATGTCAATTCAAAATTAACCTGCTTACGGGATTTCTTGCCTTTCGGTTTAAATCCATCCAGGGGTAAACATACCCAGTGGTATAATCTTCATGATCTATCAAGTTTTTTGGCCTTAATCTGTTTAACCTCCTGTCGAAGAACATCAGTTTGTTTCGTTATCTCCGCGAGTTTAGAAGTGAACCGTTCCTCAGTCTCTCCCTCTTTTAACTTCAGAATCATTGTCTCTGCCTCTTTTTGATGGTCTTTCAATACCTCCTTCGTGGTATCAATAATCAAGACCATGAGGTCCAGGGAACATTTATTGAGGATCCGGTTCCATTTACCTATAAACTCAGTCTGTTGTAAACATGCGTGGTTCCTTATACATCCGTAATCCCCTAGGGATATGTTGCTGGCTCACATATTCAATCATTGATAATCTATACAACTCCGTTCTGACTACCTGCTTCTGCACTTTTAATAGCGCCTCCCAAGTGGTGGTATCAGAATGTTCCCATTATGTGTCTTCCAGTGAGAAAGTCGTCTTCTCCTTGCACACCTCTGAAATATGGTCATGTGTGAAACTGTCTCCTTCCAAACGGCTTGACCATCCATGCTTGTAACTCTACAATAACTCTTGGTCTGCTCTTGAAGTGATAAAATATGATTAGCAAAAACGATAACAATCACTCCATTTCAACCTCAGTCAACGTGATGTTAATTCTCCAAATTGTGGAAATTATTCTTTTCTAATATATTGTGTATTGTGTGCTATTTAGGTCTAAGCTAAGCAGCATTTAATTTTCCCATTGTTTGAGAACTTCACTTGTGGTATTTTATTTATATTAGTGTAAAAAAGTGCTAAAAGGTTTTTGATGCTATCAGGCACCATACTGGATATTTTCATAAACATGCTATAGTGCTGACGAGTCTGAGACCTAAATAGCACACAATACAAGAGTTCTTCCCTTCGGTCTGGCTTCTGCCCCAAGAGTCTTCACAAAATGCATGGCAGTGGTAGCAGCATTTCTGAGAACTCTAGAAATATTCGTCTTCCCTTACTTAGACGATTGGCTCATTCGTGAATTCACGTACACACTGTGGCCTATTGAGAACGATAAATATCAAACCAAAAAAGAAATTCGTCCAAAACAACTTACTGGGAGTTACTTATAACCATGTTACGTTTCTTAAAGCAGCAAGAGAAGTTTTTTCATTAATAGTAATACTCAGTGTAAAAGGTCTCAGACTTTTTCTGGCACTGTTTTTCAGACTTACGTCTGGATATACACATCGTGCCAAGTTGCATCAATGACCCATTATTCACTGATTTTTTCGTTGATGGAAATACAATAGTATATCGTCCACTTGTAGGTAAGTGCATAGAGTTGCAAATTTGCTGACTCTTTTTCACTTAAATAAGCAACGACAACACTGTATCTTTCACCTTCATATAAGCTGATATCGTTTTAAGTATATCGCACATATGAGAATCTGCAACAACAATATCAGCTTATATGAAGGTGAAAGATAGTGTTGTCGTTGCTTATTTAAGTGAAAAAGAGTCAGCGAATTTGCAACTCTATGCGCTTACCTACAAGTGGACGATATACTATTGTATTTCTATCAACGAAAAAATCAGTGAATAATGGGTCACTGATGCAACTTGGCACGATGTGTATATCCAGACGTAAGTCTGAAAAACAGTGCCAGAAAAAGTCTGAGACCTTTTACACTGAGTATTACTATTAATGAAAAAACTTCTCTTGCTGCTTTAAGAAACGTAACATGGTTATAAGTAACTCCCAGTAAGTTGTTTTGGACGAATTTCTTTTTTGGTTTGATATTTATCGTTCTCAATAGGCCACAGTGTGTACGTGAATTCACGAATATGGATGGTCCAACAGGATGGAAAGACATTTTCAGTTTTACATCTGACTATGTGATTGGATAAACTCAGGAGAAGACCCCGTTCGCACGGACTGACATGGACTCGGATGTCTAGGATATCGCTTTATGGGAAACATTATTGAAACTGCAAAAGAAGAAAGTGCGGTCTGAACTGCATCGATTATCCCTAATTGAATATATAAATAGGCAACAAATCCTGAGAGGCCTGAGGGTCTATAAAGAACCGAGAATGCCTATGATGAAAATGGATTTTATTGATAAATGGAACAAAATTTTAAATAAGTGTTCCCTCGATCTTATGGTTTTAATAGTAGATTCCACCAAGAAAGAAATTGAGAAAATGGAGGAGGAAGTTGAAACCATTCAAAGCAGTTTAAAATCATTAGAAACAGAGGATGTCTTCTCTAAGAGAATGGAAGATTTAAAAAAACAGCTTTCCACTTTACAACAGGAAGTGATGACGAAACAATTGAAGAGAGATAATATGGACTACACAGTAGGGTATGTTTACCCATGGATGAACACGAAACGAAAATTGAAGAAAACTAAAAAACATGTAGATTTCACTGATACCACAGATGAGAATGTTTCCACGGATTCCAGTTTGTCCGCACGGGAGGGCCATTTTTTAGACGATGAAAAAGATGGGGATACCAGGAGGGAGAAGAAGAAGAAGAAGGAGTTAGAACGGGGGAAGGCACACGAACGCGTGACTCAAAAGAAGAAATGAGCAAATTGAAGGAACTAAGTCATCCGGTAGATCTGGTAGTGAATATCTCCGGGACGGAATTATCACAGGAATCTTTACAGGTTTTAAACAAAGGACTATCTTTTGTCCCACGGACCACCTTCGACTCATTTCAGTTTCGTATTGATTTTGAGGGCTTGTTACGGAAATTACGTTTGAAGAGTTTTTTTGCCCTCAATACTTCTAGCACACAAGAACAAAATGTTTTACTGCAAAGGGATCAAACTGTAGGACGGATTCCCTTGCCACTCCGATCGGGATGGGAACCTCCAGGTCCTGTGCATCCGGCTTTAGAAGTGTTCAAACATTTGGTCCTAACGGATGTCTATTCTTTGGAACAGTCTTCGAGATTGACAAACACAGTTTTGACTAGGGCAGAAAATCAAGCTTTGAAACAGCTGAAACAACAGACTGACATAGTGATAAAAAGAGTAGATAAAGGGGGAGCTGTGGTGGTGCTCACACGGGACGCCTACATAGAAGAGGCGTATGGACAATTACAAGATAGTGCTACCTATAAGAAATTAGAAGTGGATCCTAAAACCTCTTTACAATCGGAAATTAAGGAAATAACATCATCAGCTTTAGATAATAAATTAATTTCAAGAAAATAATTTAAATATTTGAATGTGGTCGCCCCAACGACAGCCAAATTTTACCTGAGTTCCGGGGCTAATAGGTAAAACAATCAGATGCATATGGCAAAGGAATCGTAACTTGAAAGAATGGCTTAGCCCGGCAGTGTTACCTCCTCGGATGACAACTATTCAAGAGACAGGCCATAAAAAATGCGGAAGTTGTGACATCTGTGCAGTAACCGTTGAAACCACCAGCTTCACATATCATGGTGTTGAATATTTTTTGAAATCATCCACTACTTGTAATTCCGTAGGGGTAGTTTATGCGGTACGCTGTCCGTGTGGATTACTCTACGTTGGAAAAACTCTTCGGTCTTTTCGGACGCGTATGAGAGAACATCGGAGTAGGTTATGGTGTAGGGTGGAACAGACTCCGATAGTCCAACATTGTTTAGTGGAAAAACATACTTTTGAAGAATTGGGTTGTTTTTGTTTAGAGAAGGTGGAGGGGGGTTGGTCAGGAAAAACTCATGATCAATCCCTCATTATAAGGGAACGATGGATTCATTGATTGGATTCAGTGATGCCACAGGGATTGAATGCCAATATAACATGGGCAGCGTGTTTATAAGAGGAAGCTGAAGAAGGACAATTATAAGATATAGTAACATCATGATAGCCCGTATGCTATTTAATGTAATATTTTGAGAGGAACCTTAGAAAGAACTTTTGGCTTCCCTTTTATGGACTATAATGAATTGAATGGGAAATTCAATTGTCCTACATAACATTGCCAAGTTTCATAGTGAAATTCCATTTGATGGTTTCCTTTATCATGGTAGATGGAGATAGGGATTCGAAGTGAAGTGGTTCCATTGATCAATGCAGTGAGTGGTAACCAATGAGCGAACACCTTGGGAGGGTTCTGTTAGATTGCGAGCGGGTTAAAGGTAGAGCTGCGGGGACAAGCTCCGCATGCGCGGCGTCTTTTTTTTAAAACTGAAAAGCATGGCGTGAGCCGGCTTTAGGTAAATGAATCTTTGACAGGGCAGCATCGATCAAGATTAATAGTAGGTACATCTTTTGTGTATATTCTGGGGACTTTTAAGGTCAATAGTAAGAAGCTAATGTTATGTTTTTATAACACAGGAGAGTAAAAAGTTGATCCCCTGAGGAAACCAATGCGGTGAAACGCTATGGTGGTGCCTGGGGTGAGCGTTGGGATCGAGAAAAGTAGCAGCAAAAGCAGGAAGTTGGATATCAGAGATAGAAGAAAAATGGAACAGAAGCTAAGTATTTGTTAAGAAACTTTTAAGTATATCGCACATATAAGAATCTGCAACAACGATATCAGCTTATATGAAGGTGAAAGATACAGTGTTGTTGCTTATTTAAGTGAAAAAGAGTCAGCGAATTTGCAACTCTATGCGCTTACCTACAAGTGGATGATATACTATTGTATTTCTATCAACGAAAAAATCAGTGAATAATGGGTCATTGATGCAACTTGGCACGATGTGTATATCCAGACATAAGTCTGAAAAACAGTGCCAGAAAAAGTCTGAGACCTTTTACACTGAGTATTACTATTAATGAAAAAACTTCTCTTGCTGCTTTAAGAAACGTAACATGGTTATAAGTAACTCCCAGTAAGTTGTTTTGGACGAATTTCTTTTTTGATTGGCTTATTCGAGCATCAACAGCTCCAGAGGCCAGCTTCGCTCTTTCTCGACCAATGAGAATCCTTCAATATTTGGGATTGGTCATAAACCTCCCAAAATCTCATCTCACTCCCTCTCAATCTCTCGAGTTCATAGGGGCTCGTCTAGACACATGGCAGTCAAAAGCTTTCCTGCCACAACCGCACTGTCTGCGTATAATACAGCTGGCATCCCAAGCAGCTATGAAGGTCTTCCTGACTGCTCAGGAGATGCTTCAGCTTCTGGGGCATATGGCATCCACTGTCCATGTGGTTCCCTATGCTCACCTTCATATGCGAGCAGCCCAGTGGACCCTATCCTCTCAGTGGACACAGGCCTTGGGTTGGCTAACGGACAAAATGAGAAACTCCAGACGTCTAATTTCATCCCTGCAATGGTGGCAATCACTGGAAAACCTCCTTGTAGGCTTTCCTTCCCAGAAGCCTCTGTGCCAAGCCACCCTAACAGATGCGTCCAAGTTGGGTTGGGGGCCCCACTTGCACGATCTCTCAACTCAGGGTCTCTGGACCCCACAGGAAGTTTCTCTTCACATAAACCTCCTAAAGCTGAGAGCCATTTTCAATGCTATTTGAGTATTTCAGGCCCATCTCAGCCACAAGACAGTTCTGGTCCAAACCAACAATCAAGTAGCCATGTTCTATCTGAACAAGCAAGACGGAACAGGCTCTCTGTCGCTATGCAACAAAGCTTTGCCACTATGGGCCCTCGCCAGAGAGCTTCAAATTCACCTTCTTGCGGTATACCTTCCAGGCATTCAAAATTTATGGGCAGACAAACTCAGTCGAATACTGCTGCCACACGAGTGGTCTCTCCACTCAGACCACCTTGCTCGAGTGTTTCAAATCTGGGGAACACCAGATATAGACCTCTTTGCAAGTCCACAGAATGCCAAACTTACCCAGTTCTGTTCCAGAATCCTGGCTTAGAACTGTCAGGCAAGGGATGTCTTCCTACTCCACTGGGGTCAGGACTTCCTCTATGCCTTCCCACCCATTCCCCTCATTCCTAAAACTTTATTCAAGCTTCAGAGAGACAGAGGTCATATGATACTCATAGCTCCACGTTGGCCATGGCTAACGTGGTATCCTCTGCTTCTGCGTCTCTCTCAGACCACTCCTCTGGAGTTGGGAAATGCTCCAGATCTCCTTTCCCAGGAGAACGGATCCTTACTGTACCCAAATCCCCAGTCCCTGTATCTCAGGGCCTGGTTAATGAAAGCCTAGATTTCCTGTATATCAACGTCTCTCAGCAGGTAAAAAATATCCTTCTGGCTTCCATAAAACCTTCCACGAGGCATTTCTACACTTTTAAGTGGAAGAGATTCTCTGTCTGGTGTTCACAAAAGGGACTTAACCCCCTCTTGGTACCTGTGGAGTCACTACTGGAGTATCTCCTCCAACTATCCACTTCTGGTGTTAAGACCAGTTTAGTGAGAGTCCATCTTAGTGCTCTTGTTGCTTTTCACAAACCTTTTGATGGACAACCTTTTTCCTTTCATCCACTTGTGTCAAGGTTCATGAGAGGCTTACTCTTAACAAAACCTCCCATTAAACCACCACCGGTGGCATGGGATCTAAATCTTGTTGTTGGGCAGCTCATGAAACCGCCTTTTGAACCCTTAGCCACTACAACCCTAAAGTTTCTTTCATGGAAAGTCATTTTCGTAATTGCTATCACTTCTGCAAGACGCATTAGTGAACTGCAGGCTTTAGTGGCTGACCCTCCTTATACAAGGTTTCACCTTGATAAAGTAGTCCTCAGGACTCATCCTCACTTTATGCCAAAGGTAGTCTTGCCTTTTCATCTAAACCAGTCGGTTTATCTTCCTATATTCTTCCCTAGGCCTCATGCTTCCAGTGCAGAAAGGAATCTTCACACTTTGGATTATAAGAGGGCCTTAGCCTTTTATCTTCAAAGAACTAAGCAACATAGAAAATCTTCTCAGCTTTTTGTTGCTTTTGACTCTAGTCATTTGGGACTTCCAGTTTCCAAAAGAACTTTATCTAAATGGATTGCAGATTGCATATCCTTTACATATGAGAGTAAAGGACTTTCTCTCAAGGGCCATGTCACAGCTTACAATGTGAGAGCCATGGGAGCCTCGATGGCTAATCTTTGTTCTGTGTCTATTGACGACATCTGTAGAGCAGCTACTTGGGCTTCGGTGCATACCTTCACAGCCCACTACTGCTTAGACAAGGACTCCTGTCAGGATGCCTTGTTTGGCCAAGCTGTTCTCCAGCATCTCTTTCATACTTAATACAACTCCTACCCGCCGTTCCCGGGTTTTGACGCCAGAGGTCCATGGGAGGAAGCATGACCCATCTCACCTGGGTTCGCAGCTTACTGGGGTCATCCCCCTGCCATCTCTCAGCTGAGGAGTCCCCATATGTGAAGACTACATTCCTGCTTGTTCCTGGAGATAGCGCAGTTACTTACCTGTAACAGGTGATCTCCAGGAACAGCAGGAATTTAGTCTTCACAACCCACCCACCTCCCCTAGAAGTTGTCTCTGTCTATCTCTCTTTCTCTGCTCCTCTCCTTTGGTCTCAGCTATAAACTCAACTGAAGTGAGAGAGGTAGGAAGGCGGGAAGGCAGCACGCAGGCGCTGTGGGATGCTCCCAAAAGCTTTCCTGTTGGACGCTGGGGAGCGTTCCCGCGCAGGCTCCGTCAGTACTGACGATACCCATATGTGAAGACTAAATTCCTGCTGTTTCCGGAGATCACTTGTTATAGGGAGTAACTACGCTTTTTGGAATTGCAGCTTGCACGCATTTTATAAAATATGCTTCCATATCATCCTGCTAGACCAGTCCAGATGAGTGAGTTCTCCAGGAACAAGCAGGAAGTCAGTCCTCACATATGGGTGACATCAGCGCTGACGGAGCCCTCTTGCGGAGCAGTATCTCCAGGAACAAGCAGGAATGAGTCTTCACATATGGGTATCGTCGGTACCGACGGAACCTGCGCGGGAACGCTCCCCAGCGTTCAGTAAGAAAGCTTTTGGGAGCATCCCACAGCGCCTGTGCGCTGCCTTCCCGCCTTTCCCAACCGCCTCTCTCCAGTTCTTCTTTTCCGCGGAGCCAGCAGGTCGTGTTCCTGTCACCGCAGAAGAATTCTTTATTTTTTTTCTTTACTTTTCTGTGTCGGGTCTGCCTCCTTCGACGTCAGACCGGTACCGCCGGTCTTCTCTTTTCTTTCTTACAAAAAAAACAAAAAAAAACCCCTTTTCTTTCAACTGTGCATTTGCGGTTTGGGCCTTAGGCCTGATCATTTTTTCTCCTCATGGAGAAGCCCGCTTCCGGGTTTAAAAAGTGCACGAAGTGTGGCGGTACTATTTCTGTCACCGACATCAATGATTGGTGTCTAAAATGTTTGGGTCCTGACCATTCCATCACGGATTGTGTGTCCTGTACCATGATGTCTAAAAGAGGTCGGCAGAACCGAGCAGCCAAGCTCAGTACCCTGTTTCCCTCTGATGCAGCCTCGGTGGCATCGACGTCTTCCAGGGCTGCTTCTTCCTCCCATGGATCTCAGGTAACCAAACAAATCTAGCCGGTCCTCGAAGGGCAAATCTCCCTCAAAGCATCGAGATGCCTCCGGGCTTGTCCTCGAGGCATCCGCACCGGCAAAATTACCCCGGCGGGAAGTTCCGGCTTCCAAAGCATTATCTATGGGGTCACAGGTTGACATCGATGGCTCGGCCTCGACCGATCACCTGTTGCCGTGTTCTGGGGTACCGGTGACCTCCACTGGTACCGACATCCAGACTCTGGTGGCGTCGATGGATCAGAAGATTCTGTCCATGCAGCGCACCCTAACGGCGTTTATGCCGGCTTCGACGCCTTCGGTACCACAACAATCTCCGTTGCCGGTACCGACTCCGGCACCGGCATCGTTTCCGGTGCCGGTACCGGCATCGTTTCCGATTGCATCGACATCGGCTTCGGTGTCGACTGCAACGGTACCCTGTCCTATGATGCCCATCGGTACCGAACCGGTACTGCTTACTCCGATGTCGATCCCACTCAGTACGTGTATCGGGCTTTACAGGAGCATCCAGACAGGCGATACTTTGATTCCTCCGAAGACTCTGATGAGTCGGAGGCTTCTGTTGAGGCACCGGTACTTCTTCCTCAGGAGTCAGATTCTCCAAAACGAAGAATGTCTCCTCCAGAAGACTTGTCTTTTCAAGACTTCATTAGGGAAGTGGCTAGGGGCCTCTCCATTACAGTGGCCCCTGAGTCAGAGCCTAGAGCCAAGCAATTAGATATTTTGCAATACCCTAAGGCTCCTAAAGAAGCAGCCACCTTAACTATTCATGAGATTCTTTATGATCTCATGTTGAGCATGTGGGAGACTCCTCTTACTACCTCTCCTCATTCTCGTAGGTTAGACACCATGTACCGTGTCCCTCCTTGTCCTGGCTTTCATAAGTCTCAGCTTCCTCACCACTCTATTGTGGTAGAGTCTGCCATGAGGAAAATAAAGAGTGCAAAAAGACACTCATCTAATCCTCCAGGGCGTGAATGCAGAACCCTTGATTCTTTTGGCAGAAGGGTTTTCCAAGCTAATATGCTTGCTGCCAGAATCAACTCCTATAGTCTCTATATGGGGATGTTTCTAAAAAGTCACAGATCATCTGCAGACTTTGGCCCCTTTTATTTCAGAAGATAAAAGGCAGGAATTTCTCACTTGGCTTAAATATGCCCAAGATGTTTCCAAATTTTCCAACCGTGCAGCCTTTGACTCTTTTGAGTGTGTAAGTAGAGCCTTGGCTATTGCCATAGGTCAGCGATGGCGAACCTGTGGCACGCGTGCCAGCTGTGGCACGCGAAGGCCTTGCAGCTGGCACGCGGGAAGGTCCGCAATTAGGGTTTTTTTTTATTTTTCAATTTTACTTGTCTGCTGCCGCTGTCGGGGCCGCCGCGGCAAAATCGAGCGTGCCGCGGGGCCCCCCTGTACCCGGCAGAGCCTGCCCTCCCCGTAGCAGCTCTCTCTTTGGCAGCTCTCTCTTTGGAGCTGCAGTCAGACGCGCCGGCTTGCAGAGCGCGAAGGGAAGAGTTTCCCTTTCGCGACTCTGTTAAGCCCGCGGGGGCTGATGGGAACTTCCCATCAGCCCCCGCGGGTTTAACAGAGCAGCGAGGGAGAAACTCTTCCCTCGCGCTCTGCAAGCCGGCGCGTCTGACTGCAGCTCCAAAGAGAGAGCTGCTACGGGGAGGGCAGGCTCTGCCGGATACAGGGGGGCCCCGCAGCACGCTCGATTCTGCCGCGGCGGCCCCGACAGCGGCAACAGACAGGTTTTCTTTTTTTTTAATTTTCCCTGGGCTGGCTGGGGGGGGTTAGGAGTGGTGATGTGATGGGCTGGGCTGGGCTGGGCTGGGGGGGGGGTTAGGAGTGGTGATGTGATGTGATGGGCTGGGCTGGGCTGGGGGGGGGTTAGGAGTGGTGATGTGATGTGATGGGCTGGGCTGGGCTGGGGGGGGTTAGGAGTGGTGATGGGCTGGGCTGGGGGGGGTTAGGAGTGGTGATGGGCTGGGCTGGGGGGGTGTTAGGAGTAGTGCTGGGCTGGGGGTATTTAGGAGAGGTGATGGGCACTGGGCTGGGTGGGAAGGAGTGGTGATGGACACAGGGCTTGCAGAGGTGGGTTAGGAGTGGTGATGGGCACTGGGCTGGCTGGGGGGTTAGGAGTGGTGATGGGCGCTGGGCTGGGGGGGTTAGGAGTGGTGATGGGCGCTGGGGGGGCTTAAACTAAAAATTGGGTGATGGGGGATTAGGACTGGAAATGGGCTGGTGGGATTAGGACTGGAAGTGGGTTGATGGGGGGTTAGGAATGGTAATGGGCTATGGGGGGGCTTAAACTGAAAATTGGGTGATGGGGGATTAGGACTGGAAATGGGCTGGTGGGATTAGGACTGGAAGTGGGTTGATGGGGGGTTAGGACTGGTAATGGGCTATGGGGGGGCTTAAACTGAAAATTGGGTGATGGGGGATTAGGACTGGGAGTGGGCTGATGGGGAGGTTAGGACTGGTAATGGGCTATGGGGGGGCTTAAACTGAAAATTGGGTGATGGGGGATTAGGACAGGAAATGGGCTGGTGGGATTAGGACTGGGAGTGGGCTATGGGGGGCTAGGACTGGTAATGGGTTGGGGTTGCTAGGACTGGAAATGGGCTGAGTGGAAGGGGGCTTGAACTGCAAATAGCTGTTGGGGATGGGGCTTGGAATGGAAATGGGCTGAGGGGAAGTGGGGGGCTTGAACTGCAAATAGCTGATGGGGACGGGGCTTGGAATGGAAATGGGCTGAGGGGAAGTGGGGGGCTTGAACTGCAAATAGCTAATGGGGAGGGGGACTTGGAATGGAAATGGGCTGAGTGGAAGGGGGCTTGAACTGCAAATAACTGATGGGAAGGGGGGCTTGGAATGGGCTCTTAGGGGAGGGAGCTAGGACAGGAACTGGGCTGATGGATGGGCTAGGATAGAACTGAGAATTGGGTGTTGGGGGAGCTAAGATTGGAAATGGGCTGTGGTGCGGGCTTGGATTGAAATGGACTCATGGAGGGGCTAGAACTGGAGGTAGGCTCATGGGGGGCTTGGATTAGAAATGGGCTGAGTGGAGGGGAGCTAGGATTTAACATGGGCTGATGGTGGGGCTAGGAAAGGACTAGAAATGGGTTGATGGGAGGCTGGTATTGGAAATGAGCTGATGAAGGGACTCGGATAGGACTGTAAATGGATGGGGGAGCTAGGACTGGAAATGGACTGATGAGGGGACTAGAAGGGAGCGGATACTGGGTGGGGCTGGAACTAAAAGGGAGCTGATGTTGGGGGAGATTAGAAGGGGATGGGGCTGGGAGAATGAAATGGAGAGGGGAAAAATATTTTGTGTGTGAGGGAAGAAAAATGTACAATTGGCCGGGTATTGGGAGAGTAAGTGGGGATTGAGGATGGAGGGGTAAAATTTGAGTGGATGAAATAGGAATGAGGAAAGAGCAAAAGGAGAAAGATTAGTATGTTAAAGCGGATGTAGAGAGAGAGAATGGAAAAAAAAACTAGAAGAGAGAAGAAAGGACAAATGGACAGCAGATGATGGAGAGTTAGCAGAAAACATGAAGAAACCAGAAGAAAGTGGCTGGAGCAATTGCAACTGTGTAACTGAGCTGAGGTATTCTGTTTATGTAATTCCTTTTTGACATTGCCACTTGTTCTCTTTCCCCAGTAGGTCATGTATTGTTGTTCTCTGAAATGTATTGGTTTAATATTTGCAGTGTTGCCTTTTGATAGGTATGGTATGGTGCTTTGTGACTCCTGGTAGTGCTGTTAGGATACGGCGGGTTTGCTATTGGTTCTAAATGGGCAGTGTTTGTAGTAGTTCCTAATGTGCCTGGCGGTTGGCACTGGATTATAGTAATGTAGAAATCTTTTAGTCTGTCTTTATCCATACACTCATTAAGAGACATGTTTACTAAAAGTTAGTGTATGTTAGCATTATGCAAATATTTATGCAAATTGACGTGCTGGCACTTTGAGGAAATTCTTTGGTTTTGTGCGGCAGTTTGGGCACTCGGGCTCAAAAAGGTTAGCCATCACTGCCATAGGTGCACGCAGAATTGCTTGGTTGCAAGCATCTGATTTGGAACTCTGGGTCCAAGATGAATTGGGAAATCTTCCTTGTACAGGTGAAAATCTTTTTGGCAGGGATTGGAAAGCAAAGGCCACTCAGATGGATGCTGAGAACTCTGCTTTGGATCGACTTTCAAAGTCTACCTCTGCTCCTGCTAAGAATAGATTGTTCAAAAAGACACCTTTTTCTAAAAAGGGAAGATACTATCCTGCTTATGGTCAGCAGGCATCTTCTGCAGGTCGTTTTGCTACAAAGCGTCAGCAACCACCTAAACAGGCCAAGTCAAAGACTGCCAGGCCTCCCACGGCCCAGCAGCCTCAGCCTCCTCAAGGCCTTTGACTTGCAACTAGAGAACTTAGCCTTTCTGGCTCTGGAAGAACCAGAGCCCCTCACCATTCCAGGAAGGTTAGCTTACTTTGCTCCCAGATGGGAGCAAATCACAGCAGAGCAATGGACCCTCTCCATTATAAAGGAAGGGTACAAACTTCATTTCTTAAACCTTCCTCCCCACACCATGGTGAAACAGTTCAATTCTCCAACATCTCTCCTCAACCTTCTGGGTCAGGAGATTGCTACCCTTCTTGCCCAAAGGGCAATAGAAGAAGTACCCCTTCTTCAACAGGGCTCAGGGTTCTACTCCCCTTATTTTCTTATTCCAAAGAAATCAGGGGGCTACAGACCCATTTTAGATCTCAGAGAATTGAACAAGTTTCTATTCAAAGAGAAATTCAAGATGATTTCTCTCGGTTCTCTGCTGCCATACCTTCAGAGTCAGGATTGGCTTTGTTCTCTAGATCTCAAGGATGCGTACACCCATGTCCTCATCCATCCAACACACAGAAGGTTCCTTCGGGTCCTCTTTCAAGGAAAGCACTACCAATACAGGGTGCTTCCTTTCGGTCTGGCCTCTGCACCAAGGGTGTTCACAAAATGCATGGCAGTAGTAGCTGCATTTCTGCACACTCTAGGAATATTCGTTTTCCCATATCTGGACGACTAATTCGAGCCTCATCCCAGTCAGAGGCCCAGACTTCTCTAATCTGCACAATGCGTATCCTTCAGTATTTGGGACTGGTAATAAACATCCCAAAATCCCATCTCACCCCTACTCAGTCCCTGGAGTTTATAGGGGCCTTACTGGATACCACAACTGCAAGGGCCTATCTTCCTCAGGCCCGTTGCCTACGCTTGGTGCAGTTAGCCTCCCAGATACAGTTAAAATCCCATTTAACTGCTCGAAAGATGTTATAACTATTAGGCCACATGGCATCCACCGTGCATGTGGTTCCATATGCTCGCCTTCACATGAGGGCAGCTCAATGGACTTTGTCCACCCAATGGACCCAGGCATCAGGTTGCCTGTCAGACAACATAGCAAACTCCAGTCGCCTATTTTGGTCTCTCCAGTGGTGGAAGTCCCCTCCAAATCTGTTGCTGGGGTCTCCTTTTCAGCAGTCACTACCCCAAGCAACTCTGACAGCAGATGCTTCTCCAATGGGTTGGGGAGCTCATCTGCAGGATCTCTCCACCCAGGGCATCTGGTCTCCACAGGAGACTTCTCTGCATATCAATCTCTTGGAACTCAGAGCAATATTCTTAGCTCTCAGAGTATTCCACTCCCTGCTCAGCTACAGGACAGTCCTCATCCATACGGACAACCAAGTAGCCATGTTTTATGTAAACAAGCAGGGCGGGACTGGCTCTCTGTCGCTTTGCAACGAAGCTTTGCGACTGTGGGCCTTCGCCAGAGAGCATCACATCCATCTTCTGGCAGTATATCTTCCAGGCATTCAAAACTCAGTCGAGTACTGCTCCCACACGAGTGGTCCCTCCACATGGACCAGGTAGCCAGGATTTTTCGAATTTGGGGAACCCCGGACATAGACCTCTTTGCAAGTCTGTGGAATGCCAAACTTCCCCGGTTCTGTTCCAGAATTCCGTGTCAGGGAGTTCAGGCCAAGGATGCCTTTCTCCTTCACTGGGGTCAAGACTTCCTTTATGCCTTTCCACCAATTCCCCTAATTCCCAAAACACTATTCAAGCTTCAGAGAGATCGAGGGACCATGATCCTCATAGCTCCACATTGGCCACGCCAAGTGTGGTACCCTCTACTTCTGCATCTCTCTCAAGCTCCTTCCCTGGACTTGGGCTCTGCACCAGACCTTCTGTCCCAGGAAGGGGGAACATTATGGCACCCAAACCCCCAGTCGCTCCATCTCGGGGTCTTGGTTGCTGAGGGCCTAGACCTTCAGGATTTTCATCTCTCTCAACAAGTCAGAGATGTTATTCATGCCTCTAGAAAGCCTTCTACTAGGCGTTCCTATGCTTTCAAATGGAAAAGAGTTACCATTTGGTGTTCAGAGAAGGGTCTAAACCCTCTTGCAATACCTCTGAATTCTCTACTAGAGTATCTCCTGCATCTATCCCATGCAGGCCTGAAAACGAATTCAGTAAGAGTCCATTTGAGTGCTATTGCAGCGTCCCTCAAGCCTCTCAATGGACAACCTATTTCCTCTCATCCTCTTATAGCAAGATTCATGAGAGGCCTTCTTTTAACTAAACCTCCCATTAGACCACCTCCAGTGGCATGGGACTTAAACCTGGTTCTTGTCCAGCTTATGAAGCCACCCTTTGAACCTTTAGCCACCACTTCCTTGAAATTTCTTTCTTGGAAAGTTGTTTTCTCATTGCAGTCATCTCAGCACGCCGCATCAGTGAATTGCAAGCTTTGGTGGCTAATCCACCTTATACAAGGTTCCATCATGATAAGGTAGTCCTCAGGACCAATCCACACTTTATGCCTAAAGTGGTCTCGCCTTTTCATCTGAACCAGGAGGTATATTTACCTGGTTTTTTTTTCCAGGACCTCATGCAGAGAGGAATCTTCATACCTTGGATTGTAAGAGAGCTCTCGCTTTCTACTTACAAAGAACACAGCAACATAGAAAGTCTTCTCAACTCTTTGTTGCTTTTGATCCTCTCATTTAGGACTTCCAGTCTCTAAGAGAACACTATCCAACTGGATTGCTCAGTGTATTTCTTTTGCCTACCAGAGTAGGAACATTTCTCTGGAGGGCTATGTCACAGCTCACAAAGTGAGAGCCATGGCAGCCTCAATGGCTCATCTAAACTCTGTGTCCATCGACCAAATTTGTCGAGCGGCCACCTGGGCCTCGGTTCATACCTTCACAGCCCATTACTGTTTGGACAAGGACTCCCGCCGGGATGCCTCGTTTGGTCAGGCTGTCCTCAAACACCTGTTCCATTCCTAATCAACTCCTACCCACCTACCCTGGTCGGATGCCAGAGATCCATGGGGGGAAGTGGAGCCCTCTGCAAGGGCACACAACCATGGGGTCTCTCCCTGGCATCTGCAGCTAGGGAGTCCCCATATATGAAGACTCATTCCTGCTTGTTCCTGGAGATAGCACAGTTATTTACCTGTAACAGGTGATCTCTGGGAACAGCAGGAATAAGTCTTCACAACCCACCCACCTCCCCTAGGAGTTGTATCTCTCTATTTATCTTTCCTTTCCTCTCTCTCTCTTTGTCTCAGTTTTAAAACTCGAACTGGAGAGAGGCGGTTGGGAAAGGCGGGAAGGCAGCGCGCAGGCGCTGTGGGATGCTCCCAAAAGCTTTCTTACTGGATGCTGGGGAGCGTTCTCGCGCAGGCTCCGTTGGTACCGACGATACCCATATGTGAAGACTTATTCCTGCTGTTCCCAGAGATCACCTGTTACAGGTAAGTAACTGTGCTTTCCCCAGCTTTCAAAGAAAGCCTTTGGGAATGCCTTGCACATGCGCGGTCCCCTTCCTGCCCATGGGTGCCATCTGTTTTCCGTGGAACCCGACAGACCTCGTCACATTTTCCTCGGGAAAAAGTTGATTTTTTTTTAACATTCTACCGTTTTTGATACCGTTTCGACGCTGGTTCCCCTTCCTGCCTCGGCTCGGTACACTGGTATTGAGTCCGGCTACTTTTTTCGTTTTTGTCCTTAGTGACTAGCATTCGCACTCTTTTTCTTTTAAGTGGCAGTCCGGTCTTTTGACCTCGCAGGAGCCCTTTTTCCCCCCGATGTTTGCCAGCGGGTTTAAAAAGTGTGATCGGTGCAAAAAATGTATGTCCCTCACCGACACCCATAACTGCTGCCTCGGCCCGACCATGACCCGGTGGTCTGTGGTCCATATGGCAAGATGTCCTCCAAGGCATTGAGGAGCAGGCAGCACCAGTGCGAGACTATTTTCTCCGAGTCTGGATCCGTCCGGGCCAGGACTTCATCAGAAGCCTCGATGTCTCGGAACTCTGAATCCGAGCACCGTCGGGGATCTTCTGAGCGCTTGTCTCCCACCCGGGAGCACTGTAAGAAAAAGAAACCTGCGAGGGCTGCATCTCTGGAAGGCTCTGATCGGCCGGGGCCCTCGGGTACCAGGTTGAGGAGTGCCGAACGCCTCCCCGTGTTTGCCGAGTCGGAGAAGCCTGCCAAAATACCTCGTATGGAGCCGGAGGTGTCGGACAAGGTAATGCCTGTTGTCCTTGTGGACTCTCCTCCGGGAGAACCAGCATCGGTCCCGGCATCGGGAACCGAGCCGGTGACTGCGGAGCCTTCTGAGCTGGGTCTCAGGTTGGCGGCCTTGGAGAGTAGCGTGTCTGCCTTCATGGACCAGCAGCAGGCGCTGATAGCCGGTCTCACCTGTGCATCCGCCCCGACCTCCGGGACCTCGACGTCTATGTTGACCCCGGAGGCAGAGCCGATCCTCGAGTCCATGCAGCCTCGAGTCTATCCTCGGCCAAGGTCTTCCTCGACCTCCCGTTCGGGACCGAGGTCGTCGTCGCCGGGGCCATTGGCATCGGGACGGACGCGCTCGAAGCCCTCGTGGCCGGAGCCCATCGAGTCCTCGGAGGGCTCTGCTTGGGAGACGGAAGAGGAAGACTCGCCAGATACCCACCGGACCCGGTACGTCCCATCGGACTCACCACGTTCAGAACCTCGAAGACGGTCACCCCCGGAGGACACCAGGTTCTCGGAATTTGTTAGGGATATGGCCAAAGCTTTGGCTTTCCCTGCAGAATCCGAGGAGGAGCCTCGAGCCAAGGAGCTCGACGCCCTCCAGTATGACTCTCCTCCGAAGGAGGCCCTTACTGTATCGGTGCCTCTGATGCTGGAACGATTGATGGTCCGCATGTGGGAGTCCCCGGCCTCGGTGCCGGTCCTCAGCAAATGGGTCGATTCCATTTATCAAGTCCGTAAGAGCCCCGGGTTCCAAAAGGCACAGCTGCCGCACAACTCCATGGTTGTGGAATGGGCCATGCAAAGGCTCAAGAGCCAGAAGATGCATTCCTTGGTGCCTCCCGGCTGGGAGGCCCAGAACCTGGACGCCCTCGGCAGAAAGTGCTTCCAGGGCTCGATGCTGTCATGCCATGTCCAGACATACCAGCTGTACATGGGCATGTACTTAAGAGACCTGGCAAAGGAGCTTGCCGGATTCTCTGCTGGCCTCTCCGAGGAACCTTTGCAGCGCTTCAAGACCCTGTCCACCGGGATCAGAAAGTGCTCGAAGTTTGTCTCGTGCAGCCTATGACGGCTTCGAGGCTTCGGCCCGAGTAGCCACAGCCGGCATCGGTGCAAGGTGCCAGGCTTGGTTCATGTCGTCTGATCTCGAGCCATGGGTACAGGACAAGTTGGTCAATGTCCCCTGCCGAGGAGATAACCTCTTCGGCAAACCCATGACTGAAAAGACTGCTGAACTCGTCAGAGTACTTGACACGGACAAGACTGTCGAAGAAGAAATCTGCTCTTTCTCACAGGAAGAAGGCCTCGGGGGGGAAAAGCCCTTTTACCCGAGGAAGGGACAGGCTTACAGAAACTACCTCACTTACCAGGCCTCCCAAGCTCCCCAGCAGGGGCAGAAAGCCAGGGGACGGGGGAATGGCCCTCATAAGCCTCAAACCCCCAAGCCTCCAGCTCCAGCTCCTGCTCCTGCCCAGCAGAGAGGGGGTTTTTGACTCCCATTGCATAACTCCTCTCTCACCAGGTTGGCCCTGCACAGGAGGTCGGCTGTCCCTGTACGCCCACAGGTGGCCAGCCATTACATCCGATACTTGGGTTTTAAGGATAGTCCAAGACGGCTACCTTCTCCATTTCAGCCAAGTACCTACCTCCTATTTCCCAGAAGAGCATCTCAGACTCCTCTTACACAAGAAACCTCCTCTTGCAGGAGTTAGCTGGTCTTCTCAGGGATCAGGCGGTGAAACCGGTGCCCCACCACCTGCAAGGGGAAAGGCTTTTACTCCAGGTATTTCCTCATACCGAAAAGACAAGGAGGCCTTTGCCCCATCCTGGACCTACGATATCTCAAGTTCTTGGTGAGGGAAAAGTTCAAGATGCTTTCACTTGGGATACTTCTGCCTTACCTCCAGCAGGGAGACTGGCTATGCTCCTTGGACCTAAAGGATGCGTACGCGCACATCCTCATTCACCCAGACCACAGACAATACCTTGGGTTTGTGGTCGGAGGATACCAGTTCCAATACAGAGTGCTTCCCTTTGGTCTGGCTTCTGCTCCAAGGGTTTTCACCAGGTGCCTAGCTGTGGTAGCGGCCTTCCTCAGGACCCAGGGGATTTTTGTTTTCCCTTATCTAGACGACTGGCTCCTAAGGGGCCAGTCAGCCCAGGAAGCGCACCACGCCACAGCTCGCACAGTCGCTCTGCTTCAGCATCTGGGGTTCGTCATCAATCACACAAAGTCCTCTTTGCTCCCCACCCAGAACTTGGAATTCATAGGGGCAAGGCTAGACACCCTGCAGGCAAGGGCTTACTTACCACTGGACAGGGCAGGCTGCCTGCTGTCTCAGGTAGACACGGTGAGTCACGTATCCCACGTGTCCACACGGAGGTTCTTATGCCTGCTTGGCCACATGGCCTCCACAGTTCATGTTACTTCTTTTGCATGCATGCACATGCGGACAGCTCAGTGGTCCTTGCGGGACCAGTTGCCACAGGACGCCTGTCCGACAGAGTGGCAGTATCCAAACCCCTGGGGCAGTCCCTGAAGTGGTGGGCACAATCATGGAACCTCCTGCGGGGGGTACCGTTCCAGCTTCCCGGGCATACAAGGGTGCTGACCACGGATGCCTCCTTGATGGGCTGGGGAGCCCATTGTCAGGGCTCTTGCACTCAAGGTCAGTGGACTCCTCAGGAGGCCACACTCCAAATCAACCTATTGGAACTCCGAGCCATTCGCTTAGCTCTAAAAGCCTTTGCTCCTGTCCTCTCCAAACACTCTGTCCTAGTACAGATGGACAGCCAGGTGGCTATGTTCTATGTGAACAAACAAGGTGGCACAGGATCGCGGATCCTTTGCCAGGAGTCTCTGGACCTCTGTTCCTTTGCGGTTCAGCACAACATGTCTCTCCTACCGGGCCAAGAGAACTGCCTGGCAGACAGAATGAGCAGGGTTCTTCAAACCCATGAATGGCAACTAAACAGGGAGGTCGCATCGAAGATTTTCAACCACTGGGGCCTCCCATCCATGGATCTCTTTGCCAGTCCACAAAATCATCAGTTGCCTCGGTTTTGCTCCAGACAACCGCACCCCCTCAGGGTAGCAGCCGATGCTTTTCTTCTCCCTTGGTCGGGGAGCCTCCTGTATGCTTTTCTGCCTACCCCGCTGGTAGCACGGACTCTCTTCAAGATTCACAGGGACAAAGCCTCGGTAATTCTAGTAGCGCCCAGGTGGCCGAGACGGCCTTGGTTCCCACTTCTTCTTCAACTGGCGGTAGAGACCCCTCTTCCCTTGGGGGTGCGACCCGACCTCCTCACCCAGGAGCAGGGTTCCCTCGTGCACCCCAATCCCAGATCCCTCAATTTGATGGCCTGGCTGCTGAGAGGATAGGCCTTGCACCTCTTCTCCTACCCAAGGGGGTAGAAGAAGTGTTGTTGGCCTCCAGAAGGCCGTCAACCAGAAAGTCATATGCTTGTAAATGGCGCAGGTTCCAGGTGTGGTGTCACCAACATACCGTGGAACCCTTCTCTTCTCAGGTTCCCCAAGTATTACAGTACCTGCTTCATCTCTCAGAGGTGGGACTCAAGTCAAATTCAGTCAGGGTCAACCTGAGTGCCTTGTCAGCTAACCACGCCCCAATAGATGGTCAGCCTCTCTCGGCTCACCCCTTGGTAGCTAGGTTTCTCAGGGGCCTGCTCTTGCTGAAACCTCCCATCCGCCCTCCAGCGACGGAGTGGGATCTCAATGTGGTCTTGCAGCAACCCACTCACCCTCCTTTCGAGCCGATGTCCACTTGCCATCTGCGCTTCCTCTCCTGGAAGGTGCTCTTCCTGGTGGCACTCACATCGGCTAGACGTGTGAGTGAGCTGCAGGCTCTAGTGTCAGATAGACTGTACACACGGTTTACAAGAACAGGGTGGTGCTCCGCACACACCCCAAGTTACTCCCAAAAGTGGTTTCCTCGTTTCACCTCAACCAAGAGGTGGTTCTTCCCACCTTCTTTCATAAGAACATAAGAACATAAGATATGCCATACAGGGTCAGACCAAGGTCCATCAAGCCCAGTATCCTGTTTCCAACAGTGGCCAATCTAGGTCATACGTACCTAGCAGTTTCCCCAAAAGACACAGGTTCTGCAATGCTTGTACTAGGTCAAGCATTGATATCCTGGGTCCCTTCTTAATAATGGTTTATGGACCTTTCCTCCAGGAACTTGTCCAAACCTTTTTTAAACCCAGCTACACTAACAGCCTTTACTACATCCTCCGGTAACAAATTCCAGAGTTTGATTACACGTTGAGTGAAAAAATATTTTCTTTTATTAGTCTTAAATAGTTTACCCTGTAGCTTCATTGCATGTCCCCTAGTCTTTTTATATTCTGATAACGTAAACAGTCGATCTACGTTTACCCGTTCCACTCCGTTGATTAATTTATAGACTTCTATCATATCTCCCCTCAGCCGTCTCTTTTCCAGGTTAAAGAGCCCTAACCTTTTTAGCCTTTCTTTATAGGAGTATCCTTCCATCCCCTTTACCATTTTGGTGGCTCTTCTCTGAACCTTTTCTAATAACGCTATATCCTTTTTAAGATATGGCGACCAGAATTGCACACAATATTCAAGGTGCGGTCTCACCATGGAACGGTATAGAGGCATTATAATATCTTTTGTTTTATTTTTCATGCCTTTCCTTATGATACCTAGCATTCTATTTGCTCTCTTGGCTGCCGCTGCACACTGGGCCGAGGGTTTTAACATGTTACCCACAATGACGCCTAAATCTTTTTCCTGAGTGGTGGTTCCTAATGTGCAACCTTGCATCGTGTAACCATAGTTTGGGTTGTTCTTCCCTAGGTGCATAACTTTGCACTTGTCCACATTAAATTTCATCTGCCATTTTGATGCCCAGTCTTCCAATTTATCAAGATCCTCTTGCAATTTTCCACAATCCTCTTAGGTTTTAACAACTTTAAATAGTTTTGTGTCATCTGCAAATTTGATAACCTCACTCGTTATTCCACTTTCCAGGTCATTTATGAATATGTCAAAAAGCAGCGGACCCAGCACAGATCCCTGGGGTACACCACTATTCACCTTTCTCCATTGGGAAAATTGGCCATTTAGCTCAACCCTCTGCTTTCTATCTTTTAACCAGTTCCTGATCCACAGTAGTACACTGCCTCCTATCCCATGACTCTTTAGTTTTGCCAAAAGTCTCTGATGAGGGACCTTGTCAAAGGCTTTCTGAAAGTCCAGATACACTATATCAACTGACTCACCTTTGTCCACCTGTTTATTCACACTTTCAAAAAAACATAACAGATTAGTAAGGCAAGATCTTCGTTGTCTAAAGCCATGTTGGCTGTCTCCCATTAGGCCATGACTATTTACATGCTGAATAATTTTATTCTTTATGATGGTTTCTACCATTTTTCCCAGTACTGACGTGAGGCTCACCAGTCTGTAGTTTCCCGGATCACCCCTCGAACCCTTTTTAAAAATTGGTGTTACATTGGCGATCCGCCAATCTTTAGGTATTAGAGATGATTTTAATGATAGTTCACAGATTACTAATAGCAGGTCTGCAATCTCATATTTCAGTTCTTTCAACACCCTTGGATGTATACCATCCGGCCCAGGCCACACACCAGCAAGGCAGAAACAGTTCTGCATACCCTGGACTGTAAGAGGGCGCTCGCCTTCTACTTGGAGCGTACGCGGGGGCATCAGAGGGCTTCTCAGCTCTTCGTCTCTTATGACCCTAGTAAACTGGGTCTACCGGTCTCCAAGCGCACGTTATCCACCTGGGTGGTGGACTGCATCACCTGGGCGTACAGGGCAGCTGACCTCCAGCTGCAGGGTCATATCACAGCCCACTGTGTCAGGGCTAAGGCCGCATCAGTGGCTAATCACCGCTCTGTTCCGTTGGCAGACATCTGCCGGGCCGCAAGTTGGTCTTCAAGTCTCTCAACTAACTGGGCTTTGTGTGGTAGCCAGGTTAACTGTTCATTTTAAATTAAATCTCTCTCCCCAGAACCTGCTCTGTGTTAAACTTTTTTTCCTGTCCTAGCCTGCCTGAGTGAATCCTCCCCCTCCCCCCCTCCCCCCCTGCTGAGGTATTGTGTAGCCTTCTTCCTGTTTTCCTCCACGGGTGCATAGTCTGTTTTAGTCTGCTTTTCTCTGATCAGAGAAGAGCAGTGCTTTTTACAGTGCTCTGCTAGAAAAGTGGATATTGCCTCCTGTGACACCTTGCTGTGAGTTCTAGCTGTTAAATAAACAGACAAACAATAAATAATTAATAAATTATTTATTGTTTGTCTTAGTGGTGTGCTAGTTCAGCCTTCTCAGTTATAACTTACCTTGCCTCTCTCAACTAACTGGGCTTTGTGTGCTACCCCTCTCCCCCCTGCTGAGGGTTCAGGACAGGGTACCTTGTAACTGCCCTCTTTAATAGGACTTATCTCCCTCCCACCCCTGGGGTAATTGTAGTTTTATAGGTACTTGCACATCTTAGAGGAAAGGGGCTGCTCTCAGGTGCAGCTCGTTATCCAAATCAGTCATACACAGAGGACCTGTGATTAATTACTTAAGCTTCAGGTACACAAGGTGTATTAGGGGTATTAGATACACTTTTATTGGTATAAGCACCTACACCAATCCTTATTATATACAGAATTTAAAAGACCTAAACACAAGCTTTAAACTAAGATGCAGACAGAAGTCCAGCAATGAGATGGGGGTTCTCCGGTCTTTTGCATTGAGTGTCACATGTATGATTTTCTCCCAGTTGGTGAGAGGTCTTACGTATGCACTAAGTGCAAAGAATTCTTTGCTCTCAGGGAACGAGTCCGTTCTCTAGAGGCTAGAGTAGCAGACCTGGAAGACATAAGAAAGACAGAGAAGTACATGGACGAGACCTACAGGATATAGTCCTGAAGTCCCACCTCCAGTCTGGCAGCATCCCTGTTGCCATGGAGGAGAGAGGTCACGTGACAGGAGAGCATCACCCTGGTGTGGCAGGAAGTGATCCTGTAACTAGGACCTGTCCTCCAGGTGATGTAAAACCCTCTCGCACCGAGGACGTTTCTCCAGGGCCATGTCCCCATGAGGGGAGGGTCAGGACAGCTGTTATAGTTGGTGATTCAATCATTAGGAATGTAGATAGCTGGGTGGCTGGTGGACGTGAGGATCGCCTGGTAACATGCCTGCCTGGTGCGAAGGTAGCGGACCTCACGCACCGCCTAGATAGGATCATAGATAGTGCTGGGGAGGAGTCTGCTGCCTTGGTACATGTTGGTACCAATGACATAGGAAAATGTGGTAGGGAAGTTCTGGAGGCTAAATTTAAGCTTTTAGGTAGGAAGTTGAAATCCAGAACTTCCAGGATAGTGTTCTCCGAAATGCTTCCTGTTCCACGTGCAGGACCCAAAAGACAGGCAGAGCTCCGGAGTCTCAATGCGTGGATGAGACAATGGTGCAAGGATGAGGGTTTTGGATTTGTTAGGAACTGGGGAACATTCTGGGGAAAGGGGGGGCTCTTCCGAAGGGATGGGCTTCACCTTAATCAGGATGGGACCAGACTGCTGGCATTAACCTTTAAAAAAGAGATAGAGAAGCTTTTAAACTAGAAAATAGGGGAAAGCCGACAGTCACCCAGGAGTGCATGGTTCGGACGAAGGTATCCTTGAAGGATACTACCAAAAGCAGTGAGGGGTTCCAAAAGGGAGTATAGTAGCCCAAATGCCCTTGAGTAAGGAGCAGACAGAGCATAAAGATTCCAAATTACCCCTGCCTACCAATAGCCAGATTAATATGAATAAAATACAGTCTCTAAAATGCTTGTATGCCAATGATAGAAGTCTAAACAATAAGATGGGAGAGTTAGAATATATAGCACTAAATGAGAGGTTAGATATGATTGCACTCTCAGAGACATGGTGGAAGGAAGATAACCAGTGGGACACTGTGATACCTGGATACAAACTATATCGTAATGATAGAGCTGATCAAATTGGTGGAGGGGTTGCGCTCAATGTTAGAGAGGGCATTGAGTCAGAAAGGATTAAAGTTTTGCAGGGAACAAAATTTGCTGTAGAATTTCTATGGATTGAAATTCCATTTATGAAGGGGAAGGTGATGGCAGAGGGAGTATACTATCAACCGCCTGGCCAGAATGAACAAATGGATGATGAAATGCTCAAAGAAATCAAGGAAGCTAATAAAAGTCACAACAGAGTAGTAATAATGGGTGATTTCAATTACCCCGGTATCGACTGGGTCAGTGTCACAGCAGGACAAGCCAAAGAGATAAAGTTTCTAGATGGAATAAATGACTGCTTCTTGGAGCAGCTGGTTCATGAACCGACCAGAGGGGAAGCCATACTGGACCTAGTCCTTAGTGGAACGCCAGATCTGGTGCAAGAAATAAGGGTGTTGGGATCACTTGGCAACAGTGATCATAGTATGATCATGTTTGATTTAATTAGTGGAGGACAGATAGTAAAGGCATCCACAGTACTACCTTTTAACTTTCAAAAGGGAGACTATGATAGAATGAGGAATATAGTCAGGAAAAAACTAAAAGGAGCGGTTCCAAAGGTTAAAGACTTACAGCAGCTTGGGTGTTATTTAAAAATACTATCCTCGAAGCCCAGACCAGCTGTATTCCACGCATTAAGAAAAGTGGAAGAAAGTCCAAAAAACTGCCAGCATGGTTTAAAGGTGAGGTCAGAGAGGCTGTTGCTGCCAAAAAAGCAACCTTCAGGAAATGGAAAAAAGAGTCAAATGATGAAAACTGGAAACAGCACAAGCACTGGCAAGTTAAATGCAAAGCATTGATAAGGCAGGCAAAGCGGGAATTTGAGAAGAAACTTGCTACGGAAGCAAAAACACGAAATAAAGGCTTTTTCAAGTACATTCGTAGCAAAAGGCCTGTGAGAGAGTCAATTGGACCATTAGATGATAGAGGGGTAAAAGGGGCAGTAAGAGGAAACAAGGCTATAGCAGAGAGACTGAATGAATTCTTTGCTTCGGTCTTTACTGAGGAAGATGTAGGGATGTTACCCAAGACTGAAGTGGTATTTAAAGGTGATACTGCAGAGGAATTGAGAGAAATATCGCTACTCTTGGAAGATATATTACAACTATTTGATAAACTGAATAGTAGCAAATCACCTGGACCGGATGGTATACATCCAGAGTGTTGAAAGAACTGAAATATGAGATTGCAGACCTGCTATTGGTAATCTGTGAACTTTCATTAAAATCATCTGTAATACCTGAAGAATGGAGGGTCGCCAACGTAACACCAATTTTTAAAAAGGGTTCCAGGGGTGACCCAGGAAATTACAGACCGGTGAGCCTGACGTCAGTACCATCATAAAGAACAAAATTACACAGCATGTAGATAGTCATGGCCTAATGGGAGACAGCCAACATGGCTTTAGACAAGGAAGATCTTGTCTTACTAATCTGATATGTTTTTTTTGAAGGTGTGCATAAACAGGTAGACAAAGGTGAGTCGGTTGATATAGTGTATCTGGACTTTCAGAAAGCTTTTGACAAAGTCCCCCATCAGAGACTTAAGAGACTTTTGGCGAAGCTAAAAAGTCATGGGATAGGAGGCAGTGTATTATTGTGGATCGGGAACTGGTTAAAAGATAGAAAGCAGAGGGTAGGGCTAAATGGCCAATATTCCCAATGGAAAAAGGTGAATAGTGGAGTACCCCAGGGATCTGTACTGGGTCTGCTGCTTTTTGACATATTCATAAATGACCTGGAAAAGGGAATAACTAGTGAGGTTATCAAATTTGCAGATGACACAAAACTGTTTAAAGTTGTTAAAACCCAAGAGGATTGTGGAAAACTGCAGGAGGATCTGGATAAATTGGAAGACTGGGCATCCAAATGGCAGATGAAATTTAATGTGGACAAGTGCAAAGTTATGCACCTAGGAAAGAACAACCCACACTATAGTTACACGATGCAAGGCTCCACATTAGAAACCACCACCCAGGAAAAAGATTTAGGAGTCATTGTGGATAACATGTTAAAACCCTCCGCCCAGTGTGCAGCGGCGGCCAGAAAGCAAATAGAATGCTAGGTATCATAAGGAAAGGGATGGAGAACAAAACAAAGGATATTATAATGCCTCTGTATCGCTCCATGGTACGACCGCACCTTGAATATTGTGTGCAATTCTGGTCACCATATCTTAAAAAGGACATAGCGATATTAGAAAAAGTACAGAGAAGAGCCACCAAATTGGTGAAGGGGATGGAAGGCTGCTCCTATGAAGAGAGGCTAAGAAGGTTAGGGCTCTTTAGCCTGGAGAAGAGACGGCTGAGGGGAGATATGATAGAGGTCTATAAATTAATGAATGGAGTGGAACGGATAAACGTGGATCAATTGTTTACGCTATCAGAGTATAGAAAGACTAGGGGACATGTAATGAAGCTACAGGGTAAACTATTTAAGACAAATAAGAGAAAATATTTTTTCACTCAACGTGTAATCAAACTCTGGAATCTGTTACCGGAGGATGTAGTAAGGGCTGTTAGTATAGCTGGGTTTAAAAAAGGTTTGGACAAGTTCCTGGAGGAAAGGTCCATAAACCACTATTAAAAAGGGACCCAGGATATCAATGCTTGACCCAGTACAAGCATTGTGGAACCTGTGTCTTTTGGGGATATTGCTAGGTACGTATAACCTAGATTGGCCACTGTTGGAAACAGGATACTGGGCTTGATGGACCTCTGTCTGACCCAGTATGGCATGTCTTAAGCCAAATCTTTGCAGCCCATTACTACCTGGAGAGAGAGTCCTGATGGGACAGCATTTTTGGTCAGGCGGTACTCAAGAATTTATTTGAGATTTAGGCAGCTTCGGCCCTCTGGTGTGAAGCTACCGTGGGGGCTGCATTCTCGGAGAAAGTTCTCTCGCTGCTGTTGCGGCTCGCCTAAAGGGAGCCTTTTTCGACTATAGGTTCTCGGTAGCCTGTAGCGAGGGAGTCCCATATGTGAGGACTGACTTCCTGCTTGTTCCTGGAGAAAGCGTAGTTACTCACCTGTAACAGGTGTTCTCCAGGGACAGCAGGAATCAGTCCTCACGACCCTCCCTCCTCCCCTGGGGTTGCAGTTACTGTTATTGATTTTTATTCATTTTGCCGTCTTTTTAGCTATGTCATCTGACTGAGCAAGATGGCACCCTTGGGCGGGAAGGGGACCTGGCATGCGCAAGGCATTCCCAAAGGCTTTCTTTGAAAGCTGGACTTCACCCATATGTGGGGACTGATTCCTGCTGTCCCTGGAGAACACCTGTTACAGGTGAGTAACTACGCTTTATGCTCCCTTGCCAGCAGGTGGAGGCAGACTTGAGAAATTTTCAGTGATGATTTCACATTGTATATCCTCTGGTGCAGCACAGAGAGAAACTATTGCCTGACTGCTTCCAACAAGTGGCAAGGTGTTGGATTAGTACAGCAGTACAAATAGGCCTATCTCCCCTGGCCCAGACCATGGTCCTATGGCCTCTGTGATGTAAACCTGTAGCCCAACGTTGCTAGGGTACCACTACTACTGAATATTTGTATAGTGCTACAAGGCGTACATAGCGCTGCATAGACACATGTAGAAGACTTTCCCTGCTCATCAGAGCTTACAATCAAGTTAAGACAGACAACACAGTAGCTGTAGACATGGGATATATCTAGGGTGAATGGTAGGGAAACACAAAGGACATCAGGTGAGTCAAGATCCAAAAGCAGCAGCAAGGAGGTGAGTTTTCAGCCTGGATTTGAAAAGGGTCAGAGAAGGCGCCTGATGTACAGACTCAGGTAGTTAGTTCCAAGTATAAGGAGCAGCAAGGTGAAAGGAGCAAAGTCTGGAGTTGGCAATAGAAGAGAAGGGCACAGATAGAAGCAATTTGCCAGAAGATCGGAGTTCCCAAGGAGGAGTATACGGAGAGATAAGAGAGGGGAAAGGTAGTGAGGAGCAGCAGAGTGAATGCACTTATAGGTCAGCAGGAGAAGTTTGAATTGGATGCAGAAACAGATAGGAAGCCAATGAAGAGACTTGAGAAGAGGGGTAATATGAGCATGACAAGGCTGGCAGAAGATTAGCCATGCAGCAGTATGCTGAATAGATTGGGGGAGAGAGAGATGACTCAGAAGGGGACCAGCAAGGAGCAGGTTAGAATAGCCTAGACGGGAGGTGACTAAGGAGTGGATAAGGGTACATCCCTGTCTCCTTGACCAGGCAGCTGCCTTGTATTCAGCACTCTTACCCACAGGTTCCAGCTCTGTTGGGCTGGAAAGTGAACAGGAAAAGCCCATGGGGCCACTGAGGGGGGGGGGGGGGGGGGGGAGGAGTAAGTTGGGCCCGAGGCCCCTCCCTCTTGCTGTTCTCTATCTGCTTGCTGAGCTTTATCTGTATTTTCAGAATGTTTTCTAAATTATTTTTCTTTACCCATTTATTTCTATTTGATTGTATTTGGTTCTCTTTGCTGCTTTTAATAAAGCAGTTTTAAATTAAAAATAAAATAATCAGGCCTTGTTTTCTCAGGCAGTGGGGCCTCCTAGGCCTGCATAGACTGTTAGGGAAGCCCTGATTGGTTTTCCTGTACCGGCCTGTCAAGTGCTGGGATTCCCTTGTCGGCTCCTCATTTTTCTGTGGCGTGTGCCATTCTTTTCGGTAGATCTTTTTCTTTTTTTTGTGTGATTCTTTTCTCTTGCAATATGGAGCTTTAAGAAAACAAGATATGCCATACTGGGACAGACCAAGTGTCCATCAAGCCTAATATTCTGTTTCCAGCAGTGGACAATCCAGGTCACAAGTACCTACTGGGTTCCCAAAAGGTATGCAGATTCCATCCTTCTTGTCCCAGGGGTAAGCAGTGGATTTCCCTAGTCCTCTTTAATAATGGTTTATGGACTTTTCCTCCAGGAATTCATCCAAACCTCTTTTAAACTCAGCTGCACTAACAGCTTTTATTAGATCCTCTGGTAACAAATTCCAGAGTTTGATTACATGTTGAGTGAAAAAATATTTCCTCTGATTAATCTTAAATGTGCTACATTGTAGCTACGTTGCATGTCCCCTCGCCTTCCTACCTTTTGAAGGAGTAAACAACCGATCTATGTTTACCTGTTCTACTCCATTCATTATTTTATGGAACTCTATCATATCTCCCCTCAGCTGTCTCTTTTCGAAGTGGAAGAGCCCTAATCTTTTAAGCCTTTCCTCATAGTGATATTCTCCTCATCCCCTTTACTATTTTGGTTGTTCTTTTCTGTACCTTTTCCAATTATGCAATTTCCTTTATAAGATATGGCAACCAGAATTGCATACAATATTCAAGGTGCAGTTGCACCAGGGAGCGATAGAGCTTTGCAAGCATGCCTGCTGCTTGGCATTGTGCCATGTGTGGCTCTCGTCAGGTCAACTTTGTGGTGAGCTCTTTTTGCCCCCCATATGATTTTTTTGGCATTGTCGTGACCCCCCCCCCCCCCACACACACACACCATGGACCCAGGGTGTGATGCTGATTCTAGTGATTCTTCTGAACCCTCCATGCCTATCCAGCCCATTGGGCAAACAGACCTCTTGGAGGCTCACAAGGTGTCTGCTCAGAGGGACAGGTGTGAGAAGGCCTCACTATGTTTTGCAGCCCCTCACCTCCACCCCCCCCCCCCCTCCGGGGCCCTAGGTCTCCCTTTCTGCTGGTTTTGAGCATCAGCAACTGAAACAGCTTATGGGCTTTTTTCAGTCCTTTCTTACTGCTTGGCAGCCCTTTGCAGAGGTCTGAAAGCAAGGCTTTCCCTATGGGGACTGGGCCCTTGGGTGGTTCTGCCATGGCTGGCAAGGGGGATAAGCACCCTACTTCGCTCTTTCACCCATGAATTCCTCCAGGTTCTCAGTCTTATCTCCTAGGAAGGCTGATTAGAATGCTGAAGAGGACTGTCTTTCTCCAGAAGATGAGTCTGAGGAGGAAAGTAAGATCAACATTTTTCAAAGAGAGACTTTTTGGTGCTGATTCAGGATGCTATAGGGACCTTATACATTGTGGAGCCTGCCCCTGTGATGGCACCACAAGTGGACTCTATCTTGGAAGGTATCAGTCATCATCCTGGCTTTTTTCCTTTGCCTGACCCCATATGGCAGCTCTTGGTTTCCCAGTGGGAGAATCCAGAGCTGGGCCCTAAGGTTCTCTCTCTGTTGTATCCCCTGCCCCAGGGTGAGCTGGATTAGTTTTTTGGACACTCATGTGGATGCCCTCATTACAGTGGCGACCAGGCACATGACTGGTCCCATGGAAGGGGAGTGCTGTGCTCAAGGAGTCTTGTGATAGGAAGGACCTTCCTTTGTTGCCTCGGCCTTGGGCTCCTACATGGCCTTGTGTGTAGGCCTGATAGCCACAGCACTCTTGCATTGGGTTCAACAGCTGCTGGACAGTCTGGAAACTGCTAGATTGGAGTCTGGAGCTGCTTACATGGTGGTTCCCCTCCATGGCGTGGCTCTGGATTTGTATTGTTCGGTTGATGTGGTCTCCAGATTGCAATTGAACAAGCTCCCCTTCAAGGACAGGTTGCTCTTTGGAGAGGATCTTGAAGTTGGTGAAAGATTTTATGGAAATACGTCCAGGGGCGCTAGGTCTGCCTCTCGAAGGACCTTGTGTGGAGCTTGGAGATGCCTTCAGACTGCCATGGAGTCTAGACAGGGCCTAATTCTCCTATGGACCAAGGCTTAAGAAGAGTAGTCCTTTTGGAGCCGTTGGTGATCTCGGAACTCATTGGCAGAGCCTTCTGGAGATGGTAAGCCCCCACAATGAGATCCAGAGGGCCTTTTCCAAGTTATAGCTGGTTGGGGGGGGGTAGGTGACTCTGGCAGAAGTGTACCCATATCACATTAGATTAATGGGTCCTAGAGGTGTTCCAAGTCAGAGATACATATTGGAGTTTGCAGAGCCTCTAATGGATGCCTTTTAGGTTCTCCATACAGCTCCCCACTCAAGTGGGTGACAATCAAAGAAATTGTTTGTTTATTCATTCATTTGATAAACCGCATCTTCATTACATTGCCTCCTGCAGTTGCAGGCTATTCTACCCATGCCTTCCGCAGAACAAGGTCAGGGGTGGTGGTCCATCTACTTCATGATGTCCAAGAAAGGAGGACTCCTTCCAGCCTATTCCGGACTAGAAAGCAGTCTGCCAAACTGAGTCCCCCATTTCTGCATCGAGAACAGTCGTATGTGCTTGGCAAGTGGAGTTTCTTACCTCCTAGATGTCGTTGAAATGTACTTCCATATTCCTATTTATTTATTTATTTACATTCTCTTATATACCGCGCTATTCTGCATCCGTGCGGTTTACATTGAACAAACTGAAATTACATTGAACAGGGCATTATAACTTGGAGATAACTATTTTACAGGGAACATGGGCTATGGAGGGTTAAGTGGCTTGCCCAAGACCACAAGGAGTACCTGTGGGACTAGAAACCCCAGTCCTTCCGGCCCAAGGTTGCTGTCCTCTAGTGAGATTTGAACACCCGAGCTTCCGGCCTGAAGTACCTTGCCCCAACTACTAGGCCACTCCTCCACTCCTATCTAGGTGCAACCCCAGTGATTTATTTGCTTCTGCATCCTGGGCCGTCATTTCCATTTCCGGGCTCTGCCCTCTGGCCTGGCTACAGTTTCACATTTATTTATTTCTTCTATACCACCCCTTCCAAAGATCAGGTGCGGTTTACAAAGAACAGAACATTTTACGTAGAATGGTGGTGTAACTTTTTACATAATAAACTTTGTAATTACAGTTCCTTTGCGTCCCTCTAGTCCAGTCCCGGAACCATAGAGTTTAGAACCTCCACCAGCAGCTTTGGAGACTGAAAGATGTCATCACTTTGATGTCACTGGTACAAATAGACAAACACCACCCCCTTCCACCAGTACTTTCAGTCTCCAAGCAGCTTGGAGGTTCTGAGCCCGGGACAGGGCTCAGGGGGAGCAAATAAGCAGAGCTTTGTTTTTTCAAATTTAGCCATTTTTGGGTTAATTTACTTTATTGATTTTTGGTCATTCATTTTTGTTTTGTAGATTCAGATCTGCTGCTGCTGGAAGGGTTCCTCTTGCTGTGGACCTTTATCCCTTTAATCTCCTCTCTCTCTCTCTCTCTCTCTCTCTGTTCCCTCCCTCTATAGCCTGTTATTTTTGCCCCAGCGTCTAAACGAGCACTGGGGGGACAGTTTTCACGAGGTGCCTCCCTGCTCCCGAACCCGCATAAAAAGGGTGAGGAGCAGGTGGTAGGCGGAAGGTGGCAGCAGCCGGGGGACGGGCTGACAAGCCGGTTGGGGCTTTGCCTGGTATCAGAGCAGCAGCAAACCGCCGGAGCTGAAGCCGTGTGAGGGCTGTGCTCCAGTGTCGGCGTTTCACTTCTCCCCCCTTCCGTTTGGGATCGGCGGCGGTGGTAAGTACCCGCTTTATCCGGATTGTGGAAGGGATAGAGGGATGCAGGAGAGGCTTCGCAACGGCTCCCAAGAGGGGGGGCCTCACCGCGTGGGTTTTTCTTCTCAGCGCGGTGGTTTTTTGAGCGGGAACGCTAGCGGCGGCCATTTTGGAGATCGTGTTTACAGAGGAGACATTACTTTGCTCGTTAGACAGCCCTAGGAGCTTCGTTTTGGTATCGGGTTAGGGTTGTTAGGCTAGTTGATTAGTGCTATCGTTGAAGGCTTTCAAAAAAAAAAAAAAAAGAAATTATACAGCAGTGCTCCCGGAAGGGGGGGGGGGGGGTCTGACTGTTAGCTTTATTGCTTGATAGTGCCTGAGCTCTACAGATAATGCCGGCTAAGACCCGCTGTCTCGTCTGTGGGGTGAGGCGCAGCGAGTTTTTGGAGTCTGGGGTTTGCAAAGGCTGCTCTTTAGAAGGTGCAGTTATGGAACAGGCTCTGGGGGGAGCCGCGGGGGACCTGGCAGCGGCTGCCTCGGAGGCAGGGGACCCCGGGCCACCTTCCTTGAGTCTCCCAGAACCGACGGCGGGGCCGTCCTCGGCAGGGGGCGCTGTTCCGGCGGTGGAGGAGAAACAGGGAGGGGTTGGTGCTGCATTCCCGCAGATTTTTTCTCCCTTATGCAGCAGGCATTTGCCTTGTTACAGCCCGTGTTAGGAGCGCAGTCTCAGAGCCTGAGAAGTCAGAAGCGGGCAGGGTCAGGAGGCCTCCCGGAGGTGGAGGGGGGTCTGGCCAAGAGACGCAAAGAGGTGGAGGGGGGTCCGGCCAAGAGACGCAAAGAGGTGATGAAGGGGAGTCCATCGTCGGCTGTGGAAGAGGAAGTAGGAGTGTCGGATATGGAAGCCGAAGAGGCCTCAGAGGAGGAGTTAGAAGAAGGAGAGTTGCCGGACGTGGAACAGAGTAGAGTGGTTCGCGTGTTTCGGCGGGAAGAACTGCCGGCTTTAATTGCGGAGACGTTAAAGACTTTGAACATGCCCTCGGTGGCGCCGACGGCGGAGGAGGCGTTGGAGGATCCTCTTTTGCAGGCAGTGAGAACGTCCCAACGGGTGTTCCCGGTTCATAGAGTCTTTCGGAACATGATTCAAGAGGAATGGGACGCGCCGGAGTCGGCGCTGCGGGGGACCAGGGCTCTGGCCCGTTTATATCCGCTTTCCGACCAAGATAGAGAGATTTTTTGTTCGCCGAAGGTGGACGTAGCGGTGTCGGCGGTCACTAAGAAGACTACAATTCCGGTTGAGGGGGCCGCGGCTTTGAAGGATGTGCAGGACAGAAAATTAGATACCTTGCTGAAGCAGGTGTTTGATATGTCGGCCCTTTCCTTACAGGCCTCAATAGCGGGGGGCATGGGTGGCGAGAGGCTGTTTGCGGTGGTCTCAGCGGTTGCAGGGAGAGAACCTGGAAGGGCAAGCGGCAGAAGTAGCGTGTCTGGAGTCAGGCACAGCGTATTTATCAGATATCCACTACGATCTTATTCGAGGTCTGGCCAAAAGTATGGCCTCTGTGGTGGCGGCGCGCCGGTATCTCTGGTTACGTAACTGGTCGGCAGACGGTTCTTCCAAAGCGCGGCTCAGTAAGCTCCCCTTTAGGGGGAAGCTTCTTTTCGGAGAGGATTTGGAAAAGTTGGTTAAGGACCTCGGGGAGTCCAAGGGGGGTCGGCTCCCGGAGGATAAGCTGAAGCAGAGCCGCGGGACTACAGGGACCAGAGGAGTTTCTCGGTATTTTCGTAGATTTCGGTCCTCCCATTTTAGTCAGCCTCAGAGGGGGCGGTTCCCGTCTCGGGGCCAAGCATTTCGAGGGTTTAGGGGAGCGGGCAGAGGTTTTGCCTCCTTCCAGCCCTCAAACAGCAAAAAGTCCCAATGAGATAAGGCGGGCCCAGGTCGCGGTAGTGCCCGTAGGAGGAAGGTTGCGGGAGTTTTACCCTGCCTGGGTCCAAATTACCTCGGATCAGTGGATGTTGGAGGTTATTCGAGAAGGTTACGCTCTGGAGCTCCATCGACCCGTCTTAGATTCCTTTGTCCTCTCTCCGTGCAAAGCTCCGCAGAAGTTCTGAGCAGTCGCGGAAACGCTGCGGCGACTGAGGCAGCTCGGAGCGGTGGTACCTGTACCGGCAGACCAGTACGGGTGCGTCGATACTCCATCTATTTCGTGGTTCCCAAGAAGGAAGGCACGTTTCAGCCAATTTTGGATTTAAAAAGGGTGAACCGCTGCCTTCGAGTGACCCATTTCCGGATGGAAACCTTGCGCTCCGTCATTGCGGCGGTCAGGCAGGGAGAATTTCTGACGTCGTTGGATCTTACGGAAGCGTATCTTCATATTCCCGTGCGGTGTGAGCATCAAACGTTCCTGCGGTTTGCGTTGCCGATGGGTCATTTTCAATTCCGTGCGATGCCGTTTGGGCTGGCAGCGGCGCTTCGGACATTCACCAAAATCATGGTGGTAGTGGCGGCGGCGCTTTGCAAGGAGGGGATACTGGTACATCCTTAGACGATTGGTTGATTCGGGCGAAGTCGAGAGCGGAGAGCGTCGCTGCCACCGCGCGGGTAGTGCAGTTGTTGGAAAGCCTAGGCTGGGTGGTCAACTTTGCAAAGAGCAAGCTAGTTCCCTCTCAAACGCTGGAGTACTTGGGAGCACGCTTCGAGACAGCTCAAGGGGAGGTGTTTCTCCCAGTCCAGAGAGCACAGGCCTTGAGGGAACTCGTGCGAAGGTTTCTGGGGTGCAGAGCTCCGACGGCATGGCAGTATTTGCAGTTGCTCGGAACGATGGCGGCCTCGATCAGCGTTGTTCGGTGGGCCCGGTCTCACATGCGGCCGTTGCAGAGCGCTCTTCTCAGGCGTTGGTCTCATCAGAGGGATGCGTTGTCTCAACGACTAGTGTGTCCTCCGGATGTGTGGCTAGGGCTTTGCTGGTGGTTGCAGCCCGGAAGTCTGGAGAGAGGCATGTCGCTGGAGGCTCCGGCGTGGAGGCTGGTAACGACGGATGCAAGCCTCACGGGTTGGGGAGCACATTGTGAAGGAAGATTGGCTCAGGGCCTGTGGTCGCTGGAGGAAAAGCAGTGGTCCATAAACAGGTTGGAGATGCGAGCGGTGTATCTGGCTCTTCGAGAGTTTCAAGACGGCTTGAGTCAAGAGGCGGTACGGGTGCTGTCCGACAATGAGACGACCGTAGCCTATATCAATCGCCAGGGCGGCACGGGAAGTGCATCGCTAGAGGAAGAGGCGAGTCAGCTGTTGCACTGGGCCGAACAGAATTTAAGGGCGTTGTCGGCGCAGCACGTGGCTGGGGTAAACAATGTCGAGGCAGATTTTCTCAGTCGCCGCAGAGTGGATCCGGGGGAGTGGAGCTTACACCCGGAAGTCTTTGCTCTGGTAGTGTGGCGATGGGGACTCCGGTAATGGATCTGATGGCCACCTTCGACTCAGCGAAGGTAGAGAGGTTCTTCAGCAGGCGGAGAGAACGGATGGCGGAAGGGCTCGATGCATTGGCTCAGCGGTGGCCGGTGGACAGGCTTCTCTGTGTTTCCACCTTGGGCGCTCATAGGCAAGGTGGTCCAGCGCATAGAGAAACACCGCGGCTGGGTAGTTCTGGTAGCGCCCGATTGGCCCAGAAGGCCGTGGTATACGGATTTGATTCGTCTGCTGGTGGACAGACCGTGGAGGCTTCCTCTTTGGGAGGATCTCTTGCTGCAGGGGCCGTTACGCATGCCGCAGGTGGGTCGATTCTCGCTTACGGCATGGCTATTGAAAGGGCTAGGCTGACAGCCAAGGGGTACTCGTCGGCGGTCATTTCTACCTTATTGAAGGCACGCAGGTGGTTGACGTTGTTGGCCTATGTCCGAGTGTGGCGTGTGTTTGAGGCGTGGTGTGGAGAGCGCGATCTGCATCCCCTGAGGGCTTTCGGTGCCACATATTCTTTTCTTTTTGCAGGATGGCGTGGAAAAGGGACTAGCGGCTAGCTCCTTGAGAGTGCAGCTGGCGGCCATCTCCTGTTTTCGGGGAAAGATTCAAGGTCAACTGGTAGGGGCGCACAGCGATGTTTGCCGTTTCCTGCGAGCAGTACTGCTTCTGAGGCCGCCGAGGCGCTCTTCAATTCCGCCGTGGGATCTGAATGTGGTATTGGAAGCCTTGCTTGGACACCCGTTCGAGCCATTAGGCAAGGCTTCGCTGAAGGACTTGACCTTGAAGACGGTGTTCCTGGTAGCTATTTGTTCAGCTAGAAGGATTTCGGAGTTGCAGGCGCTGTCTTGTAAGGAGCCGTACTTGTCTTTCTTCAGTCACAAGGTGGTGTTGCGCACGGTTCCTGCCTTTTTGCCTAAGGTGGTGTCGATGTTTCACGTCAACCAAGTGGTATCGCTTCCAGTGTTTTCCGGGGACCAGAAGGATCCGGCGAGCGGTCGGTTACATCTTTTGGACGTTCGCCGGGTGCTTAAGAAGTATTTCCGTGGGACGGCGTCTTTCAGGAAGTCGGACAGGTTGTTTGTCGCCTTTGGGGGCCCGCGGAAAGGGGAGGCGGCGGCGAAGTCTTCAATTTCGCGGTGGTTGAAAGAGGCTATTGCATCGGCCTACCTGTTAAAAAGGGTAAGGTGGTTCCGGTTGGTATTCGTGCACATTCCACCAGGGCGCAGGCAGCGTCCTGGGCAGAATTCAGTTTGGTGCCCGTCGAGGACATTTGTAGAGCGACGACCTGGTCTTCGCTGCATTCCTTTGCAAAGCACTATCGACTGGATGTACAGGCGAGGGGGGATGGGCGTTTTGGCTCAGCAGTACTTCAGGCTGGGCTTGCTGGTCCCTCCCGTTGATTTTCACTGCTCTGTTACATCCTCTATGGTTCCGGGACTGGACTAGAGGGACGCAAAGGAAGAGTAAATTAGACTTACCTGCTAATTGTTCCTTAAGGAACTCTAGTCCAGTCCTGGATCCCTCCCAGTGTATGATGCGGCGTGCAGCCTGAAGTTAAATGAAACAGAATATCAAATGTTGCCATACAAATAAATATACAAAATAAGGAGAACGAGACACAGGGAACAAGTAGGTGAGGGAGCTGGGAGGAGAATATTTTATGGAGGTACACAGTAGAGGCATCTTGGGGCTCCTTTTTTGCGCAGCAGTGTCGGGGGCGCTCGGGGGGGCTTGGTGGTCCCGTCCTCAATGAGCGGGATGTTTTTTGCAAGGTCACGGGGGCGTGTGGTTCCTGGGACGTTTACACTACTTCGTTTTCGTTTGAATTTTATTCGACTACTTATTTGTTGCTCTGCTGAGTCTGCTTTGTCAATAGGTACTGGTGGAAGGGGGCGGTGTTTGCCTATTTGTACCAGTGACATCAAAGTGATGACATCTTTCAGTCTCCAAAGCTGCTGGTAGAGGTTCTAAACTCTATGGTTCCGGGACTGGACTAGAGTCCCTTAAGGAACAACAATTAGCAGGTAAGTCTAATTTACTCTTAACATAGCAATTTACTATTTATTTATTTTGAAACAATTTCTATACCGCAATTTTCAAGGATCAATTGCGGTTTACAGATAACAAAAAGTTTGAAGAGTGCATTAACAGCTGCATTCTCAAAGTACATGGAACAGAGGGAAACTATATACATGAACTAAATTCAATGCATTGCATGTTTAGCATAGACAGAAACACAGTTAAACTCAAATAACTATTTACAGTTCGTTTGGAGAGTGGGGTGTTTTGGGCTGGGGGGGAGGGAGGGGGGGTAACCAGAGTATTATGTTGCTCAAGAGTGCCAAAGTATAGGGTAAATAGATGAGTTTTGAGGTTTGTAGGTCGCTATGTTCTCTTAAGGTAGTCAGGGAGAGTATTCCAGAGGTGAGGGGCTATGTGAGAGAATGCTTTGTTACTAGTTATTTGTCTAGCTTTCCTAAAATCACTTGGAATCATAAGTTTGTTTTTGTTTCCCTTGCGTTGGTTGCGGTTATTATTTTCTTTAGTGATAAGTGTGGTAAGGTATGATGGGGAAATGCGATTGATTAGTTTAAATGTTGTAACAAGAATTTTATATTTTATACGACTTTATATTGGTAGCCAGTGGAGAGCGTGGAGTGTTGGTGTGATATGTTCAGTGGAGTTAGTGTTCGTGATTATTTGAAGGTCATAAGAACATAAGATATGCCATTCTGGGTCAGATCAAGGTCCATCAAGCCCAGTATTCTGTTTCCAACAGTGGCCAATCCAGGTCACAAATACCTTGCAGGTTCCCAAAAAGGCACACAGATTCCACAATGCTTGTCCCAGGGCAAGCAGTGGGTTTCCCGGGTCCTCTTTAATAATGGTTTATGGACTTTTGCTCCAGGAATTTGTCCAACATTTTTTAAACCTAGCTACACTATGAAAAAATATTTTCTCTTATTAGTCTTAAATGGTTTACATTGTAGCTTCATTGCATGTCCCCTAGTCTTTCTACATTTTGATGGTGTAAAAAACCGATCTATGTTTACCTGTTCCACTCCATTTATTAATTTATAGACCTCTATCATATCTCCTCTCAGCCGTCTCTTTTCCAAGTTGAACAGGGGTATCCTTCCATCCCCTTTACCATTTTGGTGGCTCTTCTCTGTACCTTTTCTAATGCCGCTCCTTCCGTTTTAAGATATGGAAACCAGAATTGCACACAATATTCAAGGTGTGGTCGCACCATGGAACGATACAGAGGCATTTATTTATTTATTTTATTTATTTAATTTATTTAACTGCATTTATATCCCGCTTTTCACCGGGTCAAAGCGGTGTAACAAAGCGGTGTAACATGCGGTGTAACATGCATTATAATATCTTTTGTTTTATTCTCCATTCCTTGGCCCTTGCTGTACACTGGGTGGAGAGTTTCAACGAATTAGCCACGATGACGCCTAAATCTTTTTCCTGGTTGATGTGGAACCTTGCATTGTGGAACCACAGTTTGGGCTGTTCTTTCCTAGGTACATGATTTTGCGTTTGTCCACATTAAATTTCATCTGCCATTTGAACTTCCAGTCTTCCAGTTTATCAAGATCCTCTTGCAATTTTTCATAATCCTCTTGGGTTTTAACAGCTTTGAATAATTTTGTGTCATCTGCAAATTTGATCACCTTATTCGCTATTCCCATTTCAGGTCATTTTTGAATATGTTTAAAAGCAGCTGATCTAGCACAGATCCCTGGAGTACTCCACTATTCACCTTTCTCCACTGAGAAAATTGGCCATTTAGTCCTACCCTCTGCTTCCTATCTTTTAACCAGTTCCTGATCCACAATAGTACACTGCCTCCTATCCCATGACTTTTTAATTTGGTCAAGAGTCTCTCATGAGGGACCTTGTCAAAGGCTTTCTGAAAATCAAAATATACTGTATTGACTGGCTCACCTTTGTCTACCTGTTTATTCACACCTTCAAAAAAATGTAACAGATTAGTAAGACAATTCCCTCCTTGGCTAAATCCATGTTGGCTTTCTCCCATTAAACCATGACTATCTACATGTGCAATAATGTGTTCTTTATGATGGTTTCTACTATTTTACTCAGTACTGTTGTCAGACTCACTGGTCAGTAGTTTCCCGGATCATTCCTTGACTCCTTTTTTTAAAAATTGATGTTATGTTGGCCATTCGCCAGTCTTCAGGTACTGCAGATGATTTTAATGACAGTTCACAGATTACTAATAGTAGGTCTGTAATCTCATAGTTCAGTTGTTTCAACACCCTTGGATGTATGCCAGCTGGTCCAGGTGATTTGCTACTCTTCAATTTATCAAATAGTTGTAATACATCTTTCTGTTTTATCAATATGTCTTTCAGTTCTTCCAATGCATCACCTTTAAATAACATTTCAGGCATGGGTAACTTCCCTACATCTTCCTCAGTAAAGACCGAAGCAAAGAATTCATTCAGTCTCTGCCGGTGCATCTGCCGAGACCTCGCTCTTGAGGACTCCCTGGGCCACCGAGCCAATCCTTGTGAGCCCAGAGCTTCAAGTTGATCCTTGGCGAGGGTCTCGATCTCGCTTCCATTCCTCGAGAGCGAGATCCTCCCCGGTGAGCGCTTATGACTCTGACCAAGCAGCTGCCTTTGGGTCTCTGGGACCCCAACCTGGGTCCTGCATCCCAGGTGTCATCTGTCGTCGAGTTCTCGACTGACTATTCTGACTGGGAGTCCGTGGACGTGGGATCCCTAGAGACACAGAAGCACTGCAACCTCCTATCGGACCCATCTCTCCCGGCATCGTGGTGTTGGTCTCCGCCCTAGGACACATCCTTCCTTGAGTTTGAGACATGGAGAAAATCTTGTCTCTTATCACCGAGTCAGAGGAGGACCCTTGCAAGGAGGAACTCGAAATCCTTCAATATGAGGCTCCACCCAAGGAAGCCCTGATTGAACCTGTCCCCGCCATCCTCCGGCGGCTCCTCCTCCGCAGGTGGGAGACACTGGCGTTGGTACCCATAGTTAGCCAACACCTCAACACTATGTACCAGGCCCAGCGAGGTCCTGGCTTCTGCAAGTCGCAACTCCCACACACTTCCATGCGCCGGCAAAAGAGCGCAAAGACTCACTCCTCCGTGCCCTCGAGCAGGAAGTCCTGCACCCTGGGCCGCAAATGCTACTAGGACTTAGTACTGAGTTGCTGAATCTAAGCCCACCAGCTGTATATCAGCATGTATCTCTGGGATCTTGCAAAGAAACTCATGAGTATCTCGGCAGGGATCATCTCCAGTGGTTCCAAATCCTCGTGAGGTGCGTAGGGAATGCTTGAAGTACATGTCCCAGGCTGCCTAAAATAGCTTAGAGTCAAACATGAGGATAGCTGCTGTGGGCATCAGCACTTGGCGCCAAGCCTGGCTTCGGGCATTGGACCTCGAGCAGTGGGTCCAGGAGAAGCTCCTCAATGTCCCCTGCCTCAGTGAAAACCTATTTGGTAAACCAATGGAGGAAAAGGCGGCGGAGATCAAGACCGAGTTACTCACAAGGACTCGTCTCTCCAGGAAGACCCTCCCACCCTTCCTAAGAAGAAACCATCAGGGAAGAGGACCCCTTTTCAGAAAAAGGGCCAGCCTTACCGAGGCTCCCCCCAATACCTGGCCCCCCAGACCCCACAACAGGGTTACCAGGCAAAGGAGCAGGCCAAGGCCCTCAGAAGCCTAAGAGCTCCAAGCCCCAGACTCCAGCTCCTGCCCAACCGGAGATGGGGTTTTGATTTCCTGAGCATAGCCTTGGAGGAGCAGCTGCCACCCAGGGGGTGTCTGTTTCATTTTGCCCATTGGTGGTCTGCCATCATCACTGACTTCTGGGCACTCCAGGTAGTCATGAAGGCTCCTTCACCTGGACCAGACGTCTCCCCCATTCTTCCCAGGAAAGCCCCCTCGGACTCCCTTGCACCAGGCCCTGATACTGAAGGAACTTTCAGGCCTCCTTATGGACAGAGCAGTGGAGCCAGTACCCTACCACCTCAAGGGTAGGGGGTTCTACTTCCAATACTATCTAATCCCAAAAAGAGCAGGGGGCCTAAGGCCTATTCTGGACTTGCAAAACCTGAATAGGTTCCTGGTGCGGGAGAAGTTCAAGATGCTCTCCCTTGGTTGGAGCATTGCTGCCCTACCTCCAGCAGGGAGATTGGCTATGCTCCTTGGACCTAAAGGATGCGTACACCCACATCCTCATTCATCCCAGCCACAGGCAATACCAAAGGTCCAGTACAGAGTACTACCAGTACAGAGTACTACCAGTACAGAGTACTACCCTTCGGTCTAGCCTCCACACCAAGAGTCTTCACCAAATGTCTGGCAGTGGTGGCCACCTACCTTTGTCTCCAAGGTGCCTTCATCTTCCCATATCTGGATGACTGGCTCGTAAAGGGAGACATGGCCACAACCTGCACCATCAGTGTCCTACAGTATCTGGGGTTCATGATAAACCACCCCAAGTACCGCCTCACTCCAATGCAGGGCTTGGGGTTCATAGGTGCTTGACTGGACACTCTTCAGGCCAAGGCTTTTCTCCCCTTGGACAGGGCATGTCGCCTTGTGGCCCTAGTCACCGAGATGCAACACTGCCACGCAGTGTCAGCACTGTCCATGCGCCACCTGCTGGGCCATATGGCATCCACAGTCCATGTGGTTCCCAAAGCTCTCCTTCACATTTGGGCGGCCCAGTGGTGCTTCCACTTCCAGTGGACACAAGCCACAGGCAGGCTCCGGAACAAAGTCTTAGTGTCCCGCAGACTAGCGGAGTCACTCGACTGATGGCAGGCCACAGAACACCTGCAGGAGGGCATGCCCTTCCAGTCCCCCAATCACTAGAGGGTCCTTACCAGGGATGCCTCCTTACTGGGTTGGTGTGCCCATTGTGAGGAACTGCGCGTGCAGGGCGACTGGTCCCTGGTGGAGAGCCAGCAGCAGATCAACCTGCTGGAGCTCAGGGCCATTTTCCTGACGTTCAGTGCCTTTCACTACTGTCTGACAACCAGGTCACGATGTTCTACCTGAACAAACAAGGGGGGGGGGGGCACAGTGTCTTGCCACCTTTGCCAGGAGGCAATAGCCCTCTGCTCATACACTATCAGTCAGGGAATGCTCCTCAGAATGGTATACCTGCTGGTCCAGGACAACACCCTAGCGGATAGACTGAGCAGGGTCCTCCAGCCGCACGAATGGTGGCAAGACCCCAGGGTGGCACAGCGGCTCTTCCGACTCTGAGGCACCGCAAGTCTGGACCTCTTCGCCAGCCCGGCCAGTGCTCAACTGCCCCACTTCTGCTGTCACCAGTCATACCCGTCCTGGCTAGCAGCAGACGCCTTCCTCATCTCGAGGTCGGAGGACCTCTTGTACGCCTTCCCTCCCATGCCACTAATTGCCCATACTCTCTTCAAGATCCTGCGGGACAAGGCTTCCATGATCCTGGTGGCCTTTCTTCCCCTTGCTGCTCTGCTTCTTGACAGAGCTCCCGGTCCCTCTGGGGAACACCCCAGGGCTACTTACCCAGGAGGAGGGCTCCCTTCTCCACCCCAACTTGGGGTCCTTGACATTAACAGCATGGTTGCTGAACGGGTCACCTTAGAACCCTTCAACCTCCCAAGGGAGGTGGAGGAAGTCTTCTTGGCCTCTCGTAAGAACTTCACAAGACAGGCCTATGCCTTCAAGTGGCGTAGATTCTCAGTGTGGTGCGCAGAACAGCAGACTGACCTGTTCTCTTGCCAGGCGTACATGGTGCTGCAGTACTTGCTTCACCTCTCGCAAACCGGACTTAAGTCCAACTCCATCAGGGTGCACCTGAGTGCGCTCTCGGTGCTTCATCATTCTATGGAGGGTAAACCCTCTCTGCTCAGCCCCTCGTTACTCGGTTCATGCAGGGCCTTCTGCTCTCTAAGCCTCCTATCCACCCACCCCTGGCGGAATGGGACCTCAATGTGGTCTTGATGCAACTCACCAAGCCGCCTTTTGAGCATCTGGCTACCTGCCATCTGCATTACCTCTCATGGAAGGTTGTCTTCCTGGTGGTGCTCACCTTTGCATGTAGAGTCAGCGAGCTTCAGGCCTTAGTGGCTGAGCCACCCTCCACCAGGTTCTAGAAGAACAGGGTCTTGCTACACACCAACCTTAAATTCCTTCTGAAGTTGGTATCTGTGGTCCCCCTCAGTCAGGAGGTGGTGCTCCCCACCTTCTTTCCACGGCCCCATGCTGACAAGGCAGCAGCTGTTCTTCATACCCTGGATTGTAAGAGAGCCCTGTCCTTCTACCTGCAGTGTACCTAGGGCCACTGCAAAGCCTCACAGCTTTTTGTTTCCTATGACCCCAGTTGCCTGGAGGAGGCTGTTACCAAGTGGACCCTGTCCACCTGGGTTGCGAATTGCATCGCTTTCGCCCATGATCAGACTGGGCTCTTATGCGCCGGGTCATGGCACACAACGTCAGGGCTATGGCGACCTCTGTTGCAAGCTTGAGCTCTGTCCCTATGGCCAACATCTGATGGGCCGCCACCTGGTCCTTGGTCCACACCTTTGCAGCTCACTACTGCCTGGAAAGGGAATCATGATGGGACAGTGCCTTCAGCCAAGCTGTACTCCTGAATCTCTTCAGGGTCTAGGTAATCCTACCCTCTGACCCTTCTGTGTTCAGGCTACCAATGATGGTTCTTACTGGACTGTGGGGTCCTTAGAGTCTCTCCTCAGACTCGCTTGCAGCTGCTCACGGCTGGACTGTGTTTTCTACAGGTTGCCAGTAGCTTATAGGTAGGTAGTCCTATATATGAGGACTGACATCCTGCTTGTTCCTGGAGAAAGCGTAGTTCTCCAGGACCAAGCAGGAAGTCAGTCCTCACTTATGGGTGACGTCGGCGCCGACGGAGCCCTCGCGGAGCAATTTTCCCCAGCTTTCAAAGAAAGCCTTTGGGAATTGCAGCGCGCATGCGCGGTCGTCTTCCCGCCCGAAGGTGCCATCTTAGCCAGTCTTCTTTTTTCCGCGGAGCCCTACAGACGTCCCCGTCTTGTCCCCGCGAAAAAGTTGATTTTCTTCTTTATTTTATCCTTTTTTCTTTCGGTTCGACGCCGATCGTTTTCCCGCCCGGACTCGCGACGCCGGTCTCGAGTCCTCTTACTTTTTTCGGTTTTTCTGACTTGGTCAGCTTTCGTTTTCGGTTTCCCTGGCAGCCCGGTCCTTTGACCTCGCAGGGGCCCTTTTTCCCCCGATGGCTGCCAGTGGGTTTAAGCGGTGTGGTCGGTGTGACCGAAATATGTCACTAACCGACACACACGACTTTTGCCTCCGCTGCCTGGGCCCGGATCATGAGGAACTGATCTGTGGGCCCTGCAGCAAACTGTCCTCAAAGGCGTTGAGAAGTCGGCGGCATCAGCGTGAGAGAATCTTCGCTGACCCCAGCCGTACCCGGACCTCGTCGGAGGCCTCCGTGTCGAAAGGCTCCAGCTCGGACCGTCGCCGGAGCTCCTCCGACCGAGGTTCTCCCTCCGGGGACCATCGTCGGAAGGAAAAACCCGCGAGGGCGGCGTCGGTGGACGCTCCTGGTTCCGCGAGGGCCAGGTCGCATAGCCCCGACAGCCGCCCCGGGTCTTTGGAGAAGGAACACATCCCGAAGCGACCTCGCCTGGAGTCGGAGATGCCTGCCCGGGTAAGTCCTGTGGTCCTTCTGGACTCGCCTCCGCGACAGCCGACGTCGGGCCCGACGCCGTCGGGGCCCGAGTCGGGGGCTGCTGGGTCACCTGAGCTCGGACTCAGGTTGACGGCCTTGGAGAGCAGACTGTCTGCCTTCATGGACCAGCAGAGGGCACTGCTCGCTGGCCTCGCTGGCGCCGCTGCCCCGACCGCCGGGACGTCGACATCCAAGTCGACCCCGGAGACCGAGCCGATCCTCGAGTCGATGAGAACTCGAGTCGATCCTCGGTCGAGGTCACCCACGGCCTCCCGTTCGGGACCGAGGTCGCCGACGCCGACTCCCTCGCGTCGGGGCGGCTGGCGCCGCACCCTGCCCGGGCCGACCCCACCGAGTCCTCGTCGGAGTCGGTCTGGGAGTCTGAGGAGGAAGAGTCACCTGATTCTTTCCGGACTCGGTGTGTCCCATCGGACTCACCGGAGTCCGAGCCTCGGAAGCAGTCCCCCCCGGAGGATGCCCGGTTCTCGGACTTCGTTAGGGATATGGCCAAGGCTTTGGCCTTCCCTGCGGATCCCGAGGAGGAGCCTCGAGCCGAAGAGCTCGACGCCCTCCAGTATGACTCTCCCGCGAGGGAACACTTTACTGTGCCGGTTCCTCCTATGCTGGAACGACTACTCTTCCGCATGTGGGAGAGTCCGGCCTCCTCGCCGGTCCTGAGCAAGCGGGTCGATTCTATCTATCGGGTCCGCAAGAGCCCTGGCTTTCAAAAGGCGCAGCTGCCACACCATTCCATGGTAGTGGAATCGGCCATGCATCGTCTTAAGAGCCAGAAGATGCACTCCTCGGTGCCTCCTGGAAGGGAGGCCCGTAACCTGGATGGCCTGGGCAAGAAGTGCTTCCAGGGCTCTATGCTCGCATGTCGTCTCCAGACTTACCAGCTATACATGGGCATGTATCTCCGGGATCTGGCTAAAGAGCTAGCCGGATTCTCCGCTGGTCTCTCCGAGGAGCCCTTGCGGAGGTTCCTAGCCTTGTCCACGGGCATTCGGGAATGCTCGAAGTTCATGTCCCGAGCAGCCTATGATGGCTTTGAAGCCTCGGCTCGAGTGGCCGCAGCCGGCATCGGTGCCCGCCGACAGGCTTGGCTTCAGTCGTCAGACCTTGAGCCCTGGGTACAGGACAAGTTGGTCGATGTCCCCTGCCGAGGCGAAAACCTCTTTGGCAAGCCCATGGCGGAAAAGGCTGCACAAATTGAGACTGAGACTCTCACCAGGACCAGGCTTTCTAGGAAGACCTCCGCCCCTTCCCAGAAAAAGAAGGGCTCGGGGAAAAAGTCCTTTTACCCGAGGAAGGCGGCTGCCTACAAACAATACCCCCATTATCAGGCCCCTGCAGCTCCCCAACAGGGCCAGCAGGCCAAGGGACGGGGTAACGGGTCCCGTAGGCAGCAAGCCCCCAAGCCTGCACCACCAGCCCCTGCTCAGCAGGGTGGGGGTTTTTGACTCGCTCAGCATAGCCTCTCCCCCCCCGCTGGTTCCTCCCAGCACCGGAGGCCGGCTGGTTCACTTCGCCCACAGGTGGTCCAGCATCACCGCAGATGCCTGGGTGCTTCAGGTCGTGCGAGAAGGCTATCTTCTCCACTTCCATCAGGTCCCTCCCTCCTATTTTCCGGGAGAGCCTCCGCGCCCCCCTCTGCACAGGGAGCTGCTCCTTCAGGAGTTAGCAGGTCTTCTGCAGGAACAGGCGGTGGAACCGGTGCCACACCACCTGAGAGGTCAAGGCTTTTATTCAAGGTATTTTCTGATACCAAAGAGAACAGGGGGCCTCAGACCCATCCTGGACTTGCGCAACCTCAACAAGTTCCTTGTGCGGGAGAAGTTCAAAATGCTTACCCTTGGAATCCTTCTGCCCTACCTCCAGCAGGGAGATTGGCTATGCTCCTTGGATCTAAAGGATGCCTACACGCACATCCTCATCCACCCAAGCCACCGCCAATACCTAAGGTTTGTGGTGGCAGGAAATCATTACCAGTACAGAGTACTGCCCTTTGGCCTGTCCTCCGCACCGCGAGTCTTCACAAAATGTCTCACGGTCGTGGCGGCCCATCTCCGGCTTCACGGCCTCTATGTCTTTCCGTACCTCGACGACTGGCTCATCAGAGCAGCGTCCGCTCAGGAGGTCACCAACGCCACGTGCCGCACGGTGACTCTGCTGCAGCACTTGGGCTTTGTTATAAACTTCGCAAAGTCCACTTTGCTCCCCTCTCAGGATCTCGAGTTCATCGGCGCAAGGCTGCACACTCCTCAGGCACGAGCGTACCTACCGCTCGACAGGGCTCAACGGCTCATGGACCTAGCCGACCGCTTTCGCAGCCAGCCCCTGGTCTCCGCCAGGCGCTTCCTGAGACTGCTCGGCCATATGGCTTCCACCGTCCATGTGACCCCCAATGCTCGCCTGAATATGCGGTCTGCTCAATGGTGTCTCCGCCAGCAGTGGCGACAAGCCACGGGCGGCCTAGCAGACCTAGTGCGCGTTTCCGAGCCGCTGGTCTCGTCTCTCCGGTGGTGGCTCCGGCAGCCGAACCTGCTATTCAGAATGCCTTTCCAGTCCCCTCAGCCGACCCGGGTGCTGACCACCGATGCATCCCTCCTGGGCTGGGGAGCACATTGCCAAGAGGCACGTACTCAGGGCCTCTGGACCACGTGGGAGTCTGCTCAGCAGATCAACTTCCTGGAGCTCAGGGCGATCCGCCTAGCTCTCAAGGCCTTCTCCCACCTGACTTCCCAACAGTCCGTCCTTGTCCAGACGGACAATCAAGTTGCCATGTTCTACGTGAACAAGCAGGGGGGCACGGGCTCCTTCCTCCTCTGTCAGGAGGCACAGAAGCTCTGCTCTTGGGCCGTCAGTCACGGCATTCTCCTCAAGGCAGTTTATCTCCCGGGCCAAGAAAATTGCCTTGCAGACAAACTCAGCAGGGTCCTCCAGCCGCACGAGTGGCGTCTGGATCCCTTGGTAGTTCAGAAGCTCTTCCTCAAGTGGGGTCTCCCCACGGTGGATCTCTTTGCCAGTCCTCACAACCGGCAGCTTCCTCGCTTCTGCTCTCGTCAGCCGCACCCCCTTCGGGTTGCGGCGGACGCCTTTCTGATCTCGTGGTCGGGGAGCCTTCTGTACGCTTTCCCTCCCATCCCGCTAGTCTCTCGGACTCTTTTCAAGGTTCTCCGAGACAAAGCCTTCATGATCCTGGTGGCCCCTCGCTGGCCCAGGCAGCCGTGGTTTCCGCTCCTGCTGCAACTGGCGGTGGAGGATCCAATCCCTCTGGGGGTACAACCGGATCTCCTCACTCAGGATCAGGGGTCCCTCCTGCACCCCAACCTCAGGTCTCTCAACCTCATGGCCTGGCTGCTGAGAGGGTAGTCCTTGCTCCCCTTCTCCTGCCGGCGGAGGTGGAGGAGGTCGTCTTGGCTTCGCGACGGCCTTCTACCCGCAAATGCTACGCCCTTAAATGGCGTCGCTTTGCAGTCTGGTGTACCCAACAGTCTCAGGATCCCTTCTCCTGCCCGGTGTCGGTGATCTTGCAGTACTTGCTGCACCTCTCTAATCTGGGACTTAAGTCCAACTCCGTCAAAGTTCACCTCAGTGCTCTTTCAGCACATCATGTGCCGGTGGACGGCAGACCTCTCTCCAATGACCCTCTCGTAGCGAGGTTTCTCCGAGGTCTCCTTCTACTTAAACCACCTCTGCGCCCGCCAGCGCCTGACTGGGACCTGAATGTGGTTTTGCAGCGGATCACCTGTCCGCCTTTTGAACCTATGGCTACCTGTTCTCTCCGTTTTCTGTCTTGGAAAACACTGTTCTTGATAGCCCTCACTTCCGCTAGACGCGTCAGTGAATTGCAGGCCCTCGTGTCTGATCCCCCTTACACTAGGTTCTACAAGAATAGGGTGGTCCTACGGACTCATCCGAAATTTCTGCCTAAAGTGGTCTCCCCTTTTCACATCAATCAGGAGGTGGTACTTCCGACCTTCTTTCCCAGACCACACTCCAGCCGAGCTGAAATGGTCCTACATACCCTGGACTGTAGAAGGGCTCTGAACTTCTACCTTGACCGTACGCGGGAGCACCGTAAAGCTGCTCAGCTTTTTGTGTCTTTTGACCCCAATAGATTGGGGCTCCCGGTCTCCAAGCGTACTCTGTCCATCTGGGTTGCGGACTGTATCTCTTGGGCTTATGGGGCAGCCGGACTCTCCTTAGAAAGTCGAGTCACGGCTCATTGCGTTCGGGCAAAGGCCACGTCAGTGGCTTACCTCCGCTCTGTTCCGCTGGCAGACATCTGCCGGGCCGCTACTTGGTCTTCGAGCCAGACTTTTGCGGTCCATTACTGTCTCGAGAGGGAGTCCCGTAGGGACAGTGCTTTCGGACAGGCAGTCCTCCGTAATCTCTTTGAGGTCTGAGCAACTCCTACCCTCCATCCCGGATGTGGGCTACCGGTGGGTGATCATTCAGCGAAGATTCTATCCTTCTGTGCTGCTGAGCTAGAGGGAGCTCATTTTTGTACTTAGGGTCTCCGGTAGCCTTGAGCTTGGGAGTCCCATAAGTGAGGACTGACTTCCTGCTTGGTCCTGGAGAAAGCGTAGTTACTCACCTGTAACAGGTGTTCTCCAGGAGCAGCAGGAATCAGTCCTCACTACCCTCCCTCCTCCCCTTGGAGTTGCAATCGTCTGCTTATGTTCTTTTTGCAAATTTTTTGTGCTGTCTTTTTTAGCTATGTCATCTGACTGGCTAAGATGGCACCTTCGGGCGGGAAGACGACCGCGCATGCGCGCTGCAATTCCCAAAGGCTTTCTTTGAAAGCTGGGGAAAATTGCTCCGCGAGGGCTCCGTCGGCGCCGACGTCACCCATAAGTGAGGACTGATTCCTGCTGCTCCTGGAGAACACCTGTTACAGGTGAGTAACTACGCTTTACGTACCTCTGAGTAAGATGGCACCCTTGGGCGGGAAGGGGACCATGCTTGGTGGCATTTCACAAAGGCTTTCTTTGAAAGCTAGGGAGATGTTTCTACGAGGGCTCAGTCGGGGTCGACATAACCTATGTGAGTACTGATTCCTGCTGTCCCTGGAGAACATCTGTTACAGGTGAGTAACTACGTTTTACTAAGTTTGTTGCAATGTAAATCTATCTGACTAAATGATAAAGCAGTATAAAAACTCTATTAAATAGTTGTAGTTAAGAAATTGTAAACTGACACCTTGGTGATGTCATGCATATTCCGATTGTCTGCTGTTGAAAAATTGGTTAAAAAAGAAAAAAAAAGAGTTTTGAAAGAGATTAAACATGAACATGTCAATATTCAGCTGCTATCGTCAGCATTTATTTTTAAATGCCAGCCACAGTGGTTAAAATTCAGCACTGCTATTCGGATAGTGGCTGATGCTAAATATATGCATAGTATTATCAGCACTGGAGTAATCTGAATAGCGGCAATATTTAGTCCACTGTCCGGACAGAGTAGCCAAATAACCTAAGACAGCCTTTTTACTGACCTAAATTATCAAGATTGTCTGAATAGCAGAATAAATATCACCTCTCTCTGAATAACTCCCAGGGACCACCAGTGCTCTGCCACAGCACTATACGGATAATGCCATGGTGGTCATTAATGATTTTCAACCGCACTGCCCAGATAGTGCCACTGAAAATCAGTGGCTAGACTTGTGCAGCAGCATTTATCCAGATAACAGATTCTGCTGTCTGGATAAATACTTTTAAATGTTGGGCCCGAAATAGCAAACTTGTTACTAGTAATCTGTAACTTAAGGACAAATAAAGCTGGATTTCAAAAAGAGCTCCAAAGTGATTTGGGAAACTATTGCTTGGTGAGCCTGATGATGATGTTGGAGAAAATGATAGAAGCAATGCTAAAAAAAACAAAACCAAAATTATCCTAGGACAGCAAGGATCACTATAGCCACACTAATGAAAGACATTGTCAGGGACAGGTCTTGCTTTCCAGGTCTTGCTGGAAGTTTTCTGAGCCTACGCAGGTATTTCCAGGCTCCTAATAGTGTTAGCATTCATCATTCTAATTTCATCCATGGTTGCGGTCAGTTTTTTCTTGCTTTGCTTCTGTCTCGGTCCTTTGAAAATAGAAGTATTCAACTTCACAACAGTACTTTCAAGATGCCTGACCAAAAGCTATGTTCCTTTACGTCCCTCTAGTCCAGTCCCGGTACCATAGAGTTTACAACCTCCACCAGCAGCTTTGGAGACTTAAAGATGTCATCGCTTTGATATCACTGGTATAAATAGGCAAAGACCTCCCCCTTCCACCAGTATTTTCAGTCTCCAAGCAGCTGGAAAGAGGGCTGAGCCTGGGACTGGGCTCAGTTTAGTGCAAATAAGCAGAGCTAGTTGGTTAATTTTTTTTTTCATTTAATTTAATTTAATTTCTCAATTTGTTCTTCCCTTTCTAGCTGGAGTGCTTCTGCAGTAAGGGGTCCTACTTGTTTGCTGTTGGACTCTCTGTTCCTATCTCCCTCCACCCCCTCCCCCCTCGGAGCCTTATTCCCCGTTGTGAGAACGAGCAGCAGGGCAGCCTGCAGACTTTTGGGCCTCCCTGTTCCCGAACCCGCAGAACAAGGGTGAGGAACAGGTAGAAGTCAGCGGCAGCACCGGTACCGCTGAGGGTGGTAATAGCAGCTGGAATAAGTCGCCGAAGCCGCGGCACGGCTGAGCTCCGGCGCCAGGATTTCCCTTCCCGTGTTCGGGGTGAGTTCCCTTTTGTTCTTTGAGTGGGGGTTAGGCCCGAGGGCTTTGTTAGGCTCCCCCTCGGTCTGCAGTCCTGTTTCGTGGGTGCTTAGTGGGGCCGCGTGTCTCAGGGCGGCAAGCTTGGGGACGGCGGCCATTTTGTGAGCCGCGGTTTTTATTTTCTGTTTCCTTTAAGTTTTATTTTGCGGCGGTTCTCTGCTTCGTTTTTCGTTTTCCTTTGCAGATAGGGGTTTGGTAGCCTCGGGGGTCTTAGATTTGTGGTTTTAAGCAAAAAAAAAGAAGAAGAAACGGAGAAGGAGAGAAAGTAAGAGAGGGGAAGGGAAATACCAAAAAGGTCACAGAGAGAGGGGCTGAGGGTAAGGCTCCCAGTGCTCCTTCCTGACGGGGAGATGCCTGCCAAGCCGTGCTGCTTGGTGTGTGGCACCAGGCGCGGTGAGGTGTTGGATGTGGGAGTGTGTAGAGCCTGCACCATAGGGGCAGCTCTCATGGATAAGCCGCTGGAGGGGTCCTCTTGGGATCAAGGGGGAACTCCTCCGGAGGTGGGGGAGATCCTGCCTCCAGTCCTGTCCTCAGTCTTGGCTCCCGCGGAACTGGTAGCTGGACCATCCTCTGCTGAGGACCCTGGCCAGCAGCTGGAGGGGTGCCAGGGACCACTGTTCCCTCTAATCTGTGCGCGTGGGCGCGCGCACACACCTCACCGAGAGAGCGCACATACTTTACAACAGAGCGCACAAAAATTACGGCTCTGATTCTGATAGAAAACAACACAGACGTCTTAAAATTTAAAAGTTATGATTGTAATTACTAGAAATTTCCCACTTCATTTAGTAATCGTCTATTTTCATTTAATTTGATTAAAATCAATGTGGTGTACATACTGTATTCTGAGGTGTAGTCAAATTTTAAAGTATATAACGCCGAGTGTTATGTGGCGCACAAAAATTTAACCTTCCTTCAAAAGCCGCACACAGCTGATATTTTATGCGCACACAGCCTACAGAAAATTAGAGGGAACATTGCCAGGGACCCAGCACCCTAGGAATTCCGCCGGATTTCTTTGCCCTTATGCAGCGGGCTTTGACCTTGCTGCAGCCGTTGGCGGCTCCTCAGGCGCCGCGGGGGCGGAAACGGACAGGGTCTCTGGGTCGCCCTGAGGAGGAGTCAACTCTGGTCAAGAGGGGCAAGGTGCTGGTAGAAGACAGTCCGCCATCTGGTTGGGACGATGATGCAAGGGGGTTGGAAGTGGAGGACGAGTTAGAGGAAGGAGAGTTACCGGATTCTGAGCAACAGAGTAGAGTGGTCAGGGTGTTCCAGCGGGAGGAGCTCCCAGCGTTGATTTCTGAGACTCTAAAGACACTAAATATGCCCTCCGTGGAGCCTCTAGCGGAAGAAGCGTTGGAGGATCCGCTATTGCAGGCGGTGCGGACGTCCCAAAAGGTATTTCCTGTGCATAGGGTCTTTAGGAACATGATTCAGGAGGAATGGGACTTGCCGGAGGCGGCCCTTCGAGGGTCGAGGGCTTTAACTCGTCTCTATCCGCTTTCGGACCAGGACAGGGAGCTCTTTCGCTCTCTGAAGGTGGCTGTGGCGATATCGGCGGTCACTAAGAAGACTACAATCCCGGTTGAGGGCGCCACGGCATTGAAGGATATGCAGGACAGGAAGTTGGATTCTTTGCTGAAGCATGTGTTCGATGTTTCGGCCCTCTCATTACAAGCCTCCATAGCGGGGGCGTGGGTGGCGAGAGGCTGTTTGCGATGGTCTCAGAGGTTGCAAGTGGAGCAGGTAGAGGAAGTAACGCGGCTGGAGTCTGGCACCGCTTATCTAGCGGACATTCATTATGATCTCATCTGGAGCCTGGCTAAGAGCATGGCTTCGGTGGTGGCAGCTCAAAGGTATGTTTGGTTGCGTAACTGGTCGGCGGACCGGTCATCTAAGGCTCACCTCAGCAAACTTCCCTTTAGGGGGAAGCTTTTGTTTGGGGAAGATTTGGAGAAGTTAGTCAAGGACCTTGGGGAGTCCAAAGTAGGCCGTCTGCCGGAGGATAAACCAAAGCAGGGCCGTGGGGCCCCAACTTCAAGGGGGGGCTCCTAGGGAGTTTCGTAGGTTTCGGTCCTCTCGTTTTGGCCAACCCCAGCGGGGAAGGTTTCCGGCATGGGGCCAGGGGTTTCGAAGTTTTAGGGGGGCGGGCAGAGGCTTTACCCCTTTCCAGTCCTCCAACGCTAAGAAGCCCCAATGAGATACGGCGGGCCCAGGTAGCGGTGGTGCCCATGGGAGGACGGTTGCGGGACTTTTACCCTGCCTGGGTCCAAATTACCTCAGACCAGTGGGTGTTGGAGGTCGTGTGAGAGGGTTACGCTTTAGAGCTCCATCGGCCCGTGTTAGATTCCTTTGTCCAGTCGCCGTGCCGGTCTCCGCTAAAGCTACGGGCGGTCTCGGAAACTTTGCAGCGTCTACTGCAACTCGAGGCAGTGGTGCCAGTCCCGTCGGAAGAGTGTGGGTGCGGTCGATACTCCATTTATTTTGTGGTGCCAAAGAAGGAAGGCTCCTTTCGTCCCATTCTGGATTTAAAGAGGGTAAATCGGTGTCTTTGCATAACCCACTTCCGGATGGAGACGTTACGCTCAGTGATTGCGGCGGTCAGGGCAGGGGAGTTCCTGACGTCGTTGGACCTCACGGAAGCTTACCTCCATATCCCCGTTCGGCGGGAGCATCAGAGGTTTCTGAGATTTGCGGTTCCCATGGGGCATTTTCAGTTTCAGGCTATGCCATTCGGTTTAGCGACAGCGCCCCGAACGTTCACCAAGATCATGGTGGTCGTGGCGGCAGCTCTCCGCAAGGAGGGAGTGCTGGTGCATCCGTACTTTGACGATTGGTTGATTCGAGCAAAGTCGCGGGAAGAAAGTGCCACGGCCACTGCCCGAGTAATGCAAGTGTTGGAGAGCCTGGGTTGGGTGATCAACTTTTTGCAAAGAGCCGGTTAGTGCCCTCGCAGTCCCTGGAGTACTTAGGGGCGCGTTTCGAGACGGATCGAGCAGCGGTGTTTCTCCCGGTCCTCTGGGCGCAAACGTTGCAGACGCTTGTGAAGAATTTTCTGTCACAGTCGACGCCGACAGCGTGGCAGAACCTAAAGGTGCTCGGGACGATGGCGGCCACTATCGAGGTGGTGCCATGGGCCCGGTCTCATATGCGGCCACTGCAGAGCTCCCTGCTCCGGCGCTGATCTCATCAGAGGGATGCGTTGTCTCAGCGACTAGTTTGCCCCCCGGAGGTGCGTTAGGAGCTGCTCTGGTGGTTGCGAACGGAGAATTTGGAAGCGGTGGTTCCGCTGGAGCCTCCTTCCTGGAGACTGGTGACGACGGATGCAAGTCTTCTAGGCTGGGGAGCGCTTTGCGAGGGGTGCTTTGCCTAGGGGCAATGGTCTCTGGAGGAGAAAGGATGGGCAGTCAACAGTTTGGAAATGAGAGCAGGTGTTGGCCCTGCGGAAGTTTCGAATGAGTCTGCGGCAGGCGACGGTGTGGGTGTTATCCGACAATGCGACAACCGTGGCCTACATCAATCGGCAAGGCGGCACGGGCAGTGTGGCGTTGGAAGCAGAGGCCAGTCTTCTTTTGGGTTGGGCCGAACGGAATCTAACGGGTCTGTCGGCACAGCATGTGGCCGGAGTGGACAATGTCGAGGCAGATTTCCTCAGTCGACACAGAGTGGATCCGGGAGAGTGGGTGCTTCATCCAGACGTCTTTGCGCTTTTAGTGAGGCGTTGGGGAGTCCCTCTCATGGATCTGATGGCAACCTTCGAGTTGGCCCAGGTGGAGCGGTTTTTCAGCAGACAAAGAGAGCGCATGTCGGAGGGTCTCGATGCATTGGCACAGAGGTGGCCGGAAGAGGGTCTCCTTTATGTGTTCCCGCCTTGGGCTCTTGTAGGTCGGGTAGTCCAGCGTATAGAGCGGCATTGGGGCCTAGTGGTTCTGATAGCGCCCGACTGGCCCAGGAGACCGTGGTACACGGATTTACTACAGCTGTTGGTGGACAGGCCGTGGAGGCTCCCGTGTCGGGAGGACGTGTTGCGGCAGGGACCGTTACACATGCCCTAGGGTACATCGATTCTTGCTTACGGCATGGCTCTTGAAAGGGCTAGGATGACGGCCAAGGGGTACTCCGCAGCGGTTATTTCTACTTTGCTGAAGGTGCATAGACGTTCTATGTCGTTGGCGTACATTCAAGTATGGCGCATATTTGAAGCCTGGTGTGTTGAGCAGAACCTGCGGTCGTTGGGAGCGTCGGTTTCGCAGGTCCTTTCCTTCTTGCAGGCCGGAGTGGATAAGGGTCTCTCGGCTAGTTCCTTGCGGGTGCAGTTGGCAGCGATTTCTTGTTATCGCGGAAAGATACAGGGTCAGTCGTTAGGGGCGCATGGCGATGTCCGGAGGTTTCTGCGCGCTGTGCTACTTATGCAACCGCCGAGACGTGCCTCGGTTCCGGCGTGGGATCTGAACGTGGTGTTAGAGGCCTTAATCAGAGCGCCCTTTGAGCCGCTGGGCAGGGCGTCGCTAAAGGATCTGAGGGTGAAGACGGTTTTTCTGGTGGCCATTTGCTCCGCGAGATGGATTTCCGAGTTGCAGGCGTTATCCTGTAAGGAACCGTATTTGTCCTTCTTTAATCACAAGGTGGTGTTACGGACGGTGCCTGCGTTCTTGCCAAAGGTGGTCTCCATGTTTCATCTTAACCAGGTAATGTCGTTACCGGTGTTTTCCAAGGCACAGAAGGATGGATCGGGGGGCAGGCTGCACCTCCTGGATGTTCGTCGCACACTGAAAAGATACCTCCGCAGGACGGCTCCCTTCCGGAAGTCGGATCGGTTGTTTGTGACCTTTGGGGGGCCTCGGAAGGGGGAGGCAGCAGCTAAGGCATCCATTTCGTGGTGGTTGAAGGAGGCCATTACGACGGCGTACATGCTCAAGGGTAAAGCAATTCCGGAGGGTCTCAGAGCTCATTCGACTAGGGCACAAGCGGCGTCTTGGGCGGAGTTTAGTTTGGTTCCGGTAGCGGACATTTGCAGGGCGGCGACTTGGTCGTCGTTACATTCTTTTGCAAAGCACTATAGGCTGGATGTGCAGTAAGCGGGGGATGGGCGTTTTGGCTCGGCGGTACTTCAGGCTGGCTGGCTGGCCCCTCCCGTTGAGATTCACTGCTCTGTTACATCCTCTATGGTACCGGGACTGGACTAGAGGGTCGTAAAGGAAGGTGAAATTAGACTTACCTGCTAATTGTTGTTCCTTTAGGAACTCTAGTCCAGTTCCGGATCCCTCCCAGGTTCTTAAGGGGGTGTTCAGCCTGAAGTTTAGGGAGGATGTTATTGATGCAGGGCTCCTGTGTGGTCTTTCAGTGGTAACGTAGTAGGAGTCCTTTCGCAGCAGAACTTCGTTTGCTCGGGGGGTAGGAATCCCCGGGGAGGGTGTCTTCTACTTTCCAAAAAAAAAACCCCAGATGGAGAAGATACGTGTTGTTTTTGTCTCTTTTCTTAGTACCCTTTATTAATTGACTGTTTTGTTAATTGTTTAACTACTTATTTGTTGCTCTGCTGAGTCTGCTTTGTCAATAGATACTGGTGGAAGGGGGCGGTCTTTGCCTATTTATACCAGTGACATCAAAGCGATGACATCTTTCAGTCTCCAAAGCTGCTGGTGGAGGTTGTAAACTCTATGGTACCGGGACTGGACTAGAGTTCCTAAAGGAACAACAATTAACAGGTAAGTCTAATTTCACCTTTTGAACACTGCCCTGACTGCGATAGGAAAATGCTTTTCTGACATGCATGACAAATGTGTCCGATGTATGAGACAGAGTTATAAAGTCGATGAATGCGCCAAGTGTGCACAGATGTCACCCAGTTCAAGTAAAATACTTGCGTATAAGCTCAAAGAGCACCTAGACAGGAAAGTTAATAGGGAATCACCATTGGTGTGGCTGTAGTGATCCTCGCTTTCCAGGGAGAATATGATAAACTCTTACTGACTCATTCTTGTTGAACCATGTATTATCTATACAGTCAGCAAAATGAAGTTGCATTCATGTAACGAGTGTTCTGTGTAGCTGGCAACACATTCTGCCATCCTGCCCATTGTTGAAGCTCACTGAGAAATGGACTGATGGAATTCTGCTGGGAGCAAGGGAATATCCTCGCAGGCTCAAAATCTTTTTAGAGCAAGACCCTGGTTGGTTCCATCTCTATGATGACGCCCATCAGTGTGGTTGTAGGATCCTACTGTCCATGGAGAACACTCATTTCATGAATGCAACTTAATTTTACTGACTGTACAGATAATACATGTCTCAACAAGAATGAACCAGTAAGGGTTTATCAAAGGTAAATCTTGCCTTGCCAGTTTGTTAGATTTCTTCTTAAGGTGTAAACAGTCACATGCCTGGACTAGTTGATGGAATGTTTTTTGGTTCTGAGAATGCTTTTGATAAAGTCCCTCATGAGAGAAGCCTACCCTCAGGAAACGAAAAAGCTATGCAATAGGAGGCATGCCCTGTTGTTGATTTGGAAATTGGCTGAAAGGCACAAAACAGAATAGAACTAAATGATTGGTTTTTTTTTAAATGGGAAAAGAGTCAGTAGTGGAGTCTCCAAAGGGACTCCTGAGATCTGTTGTCCTTAACATTCATAAATGATCTGGAGATGGTAGCAACAAGTAAAGTGATCAAATTTGTAAATAAAAAATTTCAAGTCATTAAAACAAGAGGGGATTTTAAGGAATTGTAGACGGATCTTGTGAGACTAGGAGACTGGGGAACAAAAGTTTAAAAAAAAGAAAAAACTATCAACTGGGTCAGTGTCACAGCAGGACATGCTAGGGAGATAAAGTTTCTAGATGAAATAAATGATTGCTTCTTGGAGCAGCTGGTTCATGATCAGACAAGATGGGAAGCTATTTTGGACCTAGTCCTTAGTGGAATACAGGATCTGGTGCAAGAGATAAGGGTGTTGGGGCCACTTAGCAATAGTGATCATAGCATGATCTCATTTGATTTAATAAATGGAAGCAGGACAGCAAGGCAATCCTTTTAACTTTCCAAAGGGAGACTATGATAAACTGAATAAAATAGTTAAGAAAAAAACTAAAAGAAGCAGCTGCAAAGGTTAAAAATTTACATCAAGCATGGGCGTTGTTTAAAAATACTATCTTGGAAGCCCAGACCAGATGTATTCTATGCTTTAAGAAAAGTGGAAGGAAGGCCAAAAAACTGCCAGCTTGGTTTAAAGGTAAGGTGAGGTCAGAGAGCCTGTTGTAACCAAAAAAGCTCAGGAAATGGAAAAAGGAGCCAAATGATGAAAATGGGAAACAACATAAGCACTGGCAAGTTAGATGCAAGGCACTGATAAGGTATGCAAGGAGAGAATTTGAAAAGAAGCTTATTGTAGAAGTAAAAACGCATAATAAAAACATTCTCAAGTACATTCGTAGCAAAACACCTGTGAGAGGGTCAGTTAGACTATTGAATGATGGGGTAAAAAGGGCGCTAACAGAGGACAAGGCCATAACGGACTGAATGAATTCTTTGCTTCAGTCTTTACTGGAAATGATGTAGGGAAATTACCCATGCCTGAAATGGTATTTAATGGTGATATATCAGAAGAATTGAAAGAAATATTGCTAAATAAGGGAAGATGTATTACAAGTAATTTGATAAACTTAAGAGTAGTAAATCACCTGGACCGGAAGGTATATATCCAAGGATTTTGAACTGAAATATGAGATTGCAGACCTACTATTAGTAATCTGTAAACTATCATTAAAATCATCTGTAGTATCAGAAGAATGGTGAATGGCCAATGTAACGCCAATTTTTAAAAAGGATTCCAGGAGTGATCTGCGAAATTACAGACCGGTGAGTCTGACGTCAGTACTGGGCAAAATGGTAGAAACCATTATAAAGAATAAAATTACTGAACATGTATTGTAGATAGTCATGGTTTAATGGGAAAGAGCCAACATGGATGTAGCCAAGGAAAGTCTTGTCTTACTAATCTGTTATATTTTTTTTGAAGGTGTGACCAAGGTGAGCCAGCTGATATAATGTATCTGGATTTTCAGAAAGCCTTTGACAAGTTCTCTCATGAGAGACTCTTGGCCAAATTAAAAAGTCAAGGGATTGGAGGTAGTGTACTATTGTGGATCAGGAACTGATTAAAAGATAAAAAACTAATTGCCAAGATGGGACAATACCTCAATGAGTCATTAGTGGAATGGGAACAATTGAGGGATGTAGAAAGACAGTGGGCCAAACTGAAAGGGGATATTTTAAGGGCAACAGATCTTTTTGTTAGAAATGTAAATAAACTCCCACATACCCTAACACTGTAAATAGTTCAGAGTTTCAATGCATGTTATGTTGTTATACTGTTTTAGTTCCCTGTACAACAGTGTGCCTTCTAAGACCCTTTTACATTGTTGGTTAATTATAAGCCGCTTTGAATGGTAGAAAGGCAGTATAAAAATAAGTTTAAATAAATAAACATGTAAAAGGTAAAGTCTTGAAAGACTGGTAAGGGGGACTGTTGCTTCTGGAGGGAGATCTGCAACTGTGAGTATTTACTTCTGGTAATTTTCTAAAAGGAATTCTTTGTATTAAAGCTAATTAATCTGTGATCCACTATTTTTGTTAAATCAGTCAGGGCCTAGTAGCCGCAGTTTAAGTTTACATTTAAAACACAGAGGAGAACTCTCTGGTTACATTTCATACCCAGCAGAGAGCTTGTACTTTAAATTTAATAGTCACTCAGGGCCTAGTAACAGCAAAGTACTTTTAGTTTAAAATTTAAAACACAGAAGAGAGCTTTCTGGTTACATTTGGAACCCAGCAGGGAGCTTGTAGTTTACATTTAATAGTCACTCAGGGCCTAGCATCAGCAAAGTTCTTTTAGCTTAAATTTACAACACAGAAAAGAGCTTTCTGGTTAAATTTAGAACCCAGCAGAGAGCTTGTACTTTAAATTTCATAAGAAGTTAGAGCCTAGCAGCAGCTAAGAGCTATAATTTAAATCAAATCAGAATATAGCTTACCTCAGCAGCACAAGACAGGGTACTGTGTAGCAGCCCTCTTTTAATAAGTGTTAGGTTCAGTTTTATTAGTATAAATATCCATAGCAACCCTTAGTAAGTAAAGAACTTAGATCTAAACACAAACTTAAAACTAAGATGCAGACAGCAGTCCAGCAGCGGGATGGGGGCTTTCCAGTCTTTTGCATTGAGTGTCACATGTATGATTTTCTCCCAGTTGGTGAGAGGTCTTACGTGTGCACTAGGTGCAAGGAGCTCTTTGCTCTCAGGGAACGAGTCCGTTCTCTAGAGGCTAAAGTAGCAGACTTGGAAAGCATAAGACAGACAGAGGTACATAGACGAGACCTACAGGGATATAGTCCTGAAGTCCCACCTCCAGTCTGGCAGCATCCCTGTTGCCATGGAGGAGAGAGGTCACGTGACAGGAGAGCATCACCCTGGTGTGGCAGGAAGTGATCCTGTAACTAGGACCTGTCCTCCAGGTGATGTAAAACCCTCTCGCACCGAGGAAGTTTCTCCAGGGCCATGTGCCCATGAGGGAAGGGTTAGGACAGCCGTTATAGTTGGTGATTCGATCATTAGACATGTAGATAGCTGGGTGGCTGGTGGACGTGAGGATCGCCTGGTAACATGCCTGCCTGGTGCGAAGGTAGCGGACCTCACGCGCCACCTAGATAAGGTCTTAGATAGTGCTGGGGAGGAGTCTGCTGTCTTGGTACATGTTGGTACCAATGACATGGGAAAATGTGGTAGGGAGGTTCTGGAGGATAAATTTAGGCTTTTAGGTAGGAAGTTGAAATCCAGAACTTCCAGGGTAGCATTCTCCAAAATGCTTCCTGTTCCACGCGCAGGACCCAAAAGGCAGACAGAGCTCCGGAGTCTCAATGCGTGGATGAGACAATGGTGCAGAGATGAGGGGTTTGGATTTGTTAGGAACTGGGGAACATTCTGGGGAAAGGAGGGGCTCTTTCGAAGGGATGGGCTTCACCTTAACCGGGATGGAACCAGGCTGCTGGCATTAACCTTTAAAAAGGAGATAGAGCAGCTTTTAAACTAGATATTAGGGGAAAGCCGACAGTCGCCCAAGAGCAGATGGTTCGGAAGAATGTATCTTTGAAGGATACTACCAAAAGCAGAGAGGTTCCACAAAAGAGTAAAGTAGCCCAAATGCCCTCAAGTATGGAGCAGACAGAGCTTAAAGATCCCAAATTACTCATGTCTAACAGACAAATTAATATGGATAAAATACATTCTCTAAAAAGCTTGTATGCAAATGCTAGAAGTCTAAAAAATAAGATGGGAGAGTTAGAATATATAGCACTAAATGAAAGGTTAGATATGATTGGAATATCAGAGACATGGTGGAAGGACGACAACCAGTGGGACACTGTGATACCTGGGTACAAACTATATCGTAATGATAGAGCTGATCAAATTGGTGGAGGGGTTGCTCTCTGTTAAAGAGGGCATTGAGTCAGAAAGGATTAAAGTTTTGCAGGAAACAAAATCTGCTGTAGAATCTATATGGATTGAAATTCCATGTAAAAGGGGGAAGGCAATGGCAATGGGGGTGTACTATCGAGCGCCTGGCCAGAATGACCAAATGGATGATGAAATGCTCAAAGAAATCAAGGAAGCTAACAAAAGTTACAGCACAGTAATAATAATGGGTGATTTCAACTACCCCGGTATCGACTGGGTCAGTGTCACGTCAGGACATGCTAGGGAGATAAAGTTCCTAGATGAAATAAATGACTGCTTCTTGGAGCAGCTGGTTCATGAACCGACCAGAGGGGAAGCCATATTAGACCTAATCCTTAGTGGAACACCAGATCTAGTGCAAGAGATAAGGTTGTTGGGGCCACTTGGCAATAGTGATCATAGCATGATCACCTTTGATTTAATTAGTGGATGAGGGATAGTAAGGAAATCCACAGTACTACCTTTTAACTTTCGAAAGGGAGACTATGATAAAACGAGGAAAACAGTCAAGAAAAAACTAAAAGGAGCAGTTGCAAAGGTTAAAGACGTACATCAGGCTTGGCTGTTGTTGAAAAATACTATCTTGGAAGCCCAGACCAGCTGTATTCCACGCTTTAAGAAAAGTGGAAAGAAGTCCAAAAAACTGCCAGCATGGTTTAAAGTTGAGGTCAGAGAGGCTGTTGCCAAAAAAGCATCTTTCAGGAAATGGAAAAAAGAGCCAAACGATGAAACCTGGAAACAGCACAAGCACTGGCAAGTCAAATGCAAGTCATTGATAAGGCAGGCAAAGGGAGAATTTGAGAAGAAGCTTGCTGCAGAAGCAAAAACGCGAAGTAAAGACCTTTTCAAGTACATTCGTAGCAAAAAACCTGTGAGAGAGTCAGTTGGTCCATTAGATGATAAAGGGGTTAAAGGAGCACTAAGAGGCGACAAGGCGATAGCGGAGAGACTGAACGAATTCTTTGCTTCAGTCTTTACTGAGGAAGATGTAGGGATGTTACCCATGACTGAAGTGGTATTTAAAGGTGCAGAAGAATTGAAGGAAATAGCGATACATCGAGAAGATGCATTACAACTATTAGATAAGCTGAAGAGTAGCAAATCACCTGGGCCGGATGGTATACATCCAAGGCTATTGAAAGAACTGAAATATGAGATTGCAGACCTGCTATTAGTAATCTGTGAACTATCATTAAAATCATCTCTAATACCTGAAGATTGGAGGATCGCCAATGTAACACCAATTTTTAAAAAGGGTTCCAGGGGTGATCCGGGAAACTACAGACCGGTGAGCCTGACGTCAATACCGGGAAAAATGATAGAAAACATCATAAAGAATAAAATTACTCAGCATGTAGATAGTCATGAACTAATGAAAGACAGCCAACATGGCTTTAGACAAGGAAGATCTTGTCTTACTAATCTGTTATGTTTTTTTGAAGGAGTGAATAATCAGGTGGACAAAGGTGAGTCGGTTGATATTGTGTATCTGGACTTTCAGAAAGCCTTTGACAAGGTCCCTCATGAGAGACTTTTGGCAAAACTAAAGAGTCATGGGATAGGAGGCAGTGTACTATTGTGGATCAGGAACTGGTTAAAAGATAGAAAGCAGAGGGTAGGGCTAAATGGCCAATTTTCCCAATGGAGAAAGGTGAATAGTGGTGTACCCCAGGGATCTGTGCTGGGTCCGCTGCTTTTTGACATATTCATAAATGACCTGGAAAGTGGAATAACGAGTGAGGTTATCAAATTTGCAGATGACACAAAACTATTTAAAGTTGTTAAAACCCAAGAGGATTGTGGAAAATTGCAAGAGGATCTTGATAAATTGGAAGACGGGGCATCAAAATGGCAGATGAAATTTAATGTGGACAAGTGCAAGGTTATGCACCTAGGGAAGAACAACCCAAACTATGGTTACACGATGCAAGGTTCCACATTAGGAACCACCACCCAGGAAAACGTTTTAGGCGTCATTGTGGATACCATGTTAAAACCCTCGGCCCAGTGTGCAGCGGCGGCCAAGAGAGCAAATAGAATGCAAGGTATGATAAGGAAAGGAATGGAAAATAAAACAAAGGATATTATAATGCCTCTATATCGTTCCATGGTGAGACCGCACCTTGAATATTGTGTGAAATTCTGGTCGCCGTATCTTAAAAAGGATATAGAGTTATTAGAAAAGGTTCAGAGAAGAGCCACCAAAATGGTAAAGGGGATGGAAGGATACTCCTATGAAGAAAGGCTAAAAAGGTTAGGGCTCTTTAACCTGGAAAAGAGAAGGCTGAGGGGAGATATGATAGAAGTCTATAAATTAATGAGCGGAGTGGAACGGGTAAACGTAGATCGATTGTTTACCTTATCAGAATATAGAAAGACTAGGGGACATGCAATGAAGTTACAGGGTAAACTATTTAAGACTAATAAAAGAAAATATTTTTTCACTCAACGTGTAATCAAACTCTGGAATTTGTTACCGGAGGATGTAGTAAAGGCTGTTAGTGTAGCTGGGTTTAAAAAAGCTTTGGACAAGTTCCTGGAGGAAAGGTCCATAAGCCATTATTAAGAAGGGACCCAGGATATCAATGCTTGAACCAATACAAGCATTGTGGAACCTGTGTCCCTTGGGGAAACTGCTAGGTACATATGACCTAGATTGGCCACTGTTGGAAACAGAGTACTGGGCTTGATGGACCTTGGTCTGACCCAGTATGGCATATCTTATGTTCTTATGTAAAGGAGGCCACTATGGTTCTCAAAATAAGTAGCTGAAAAGGTGAAGAAAAAGAGGGAGGCCTTCAGGAAATACAAGAGATCACAGAGAGAGGAAGACAGGCATCTATATATCAAAAAAACTTGAGACGTCTACAAAGTAGTAAGGAAAGCAAAGACAAAAGAAGAAGAAATAGCCAATACAATAAAATGGTGGATAAGACATTTTTCAGATGTGTTAGTGAAAGGTGGAAAGGCAAAAGTGATATTGTCAGACTCAAGGGTAAAGGGAGGAATATGTAGCTGATGAGAATAATGCAGAACTTCTTAACAAATATTTCTGTTCTGTGTTCACAGATGAAGGGCCAGGAGCAGGGCCTCAGAAAACGCCCACAAATAGGAACAGAAGTAATGGGAAGCTTGAATGATTTTCAGAAGACTGTTCATGAGGAACAAGTTAAACTAAAAGTAGATAGAACAATGGGACCAGATGAGATGTATCTGAGAATACTGAAGGAACTTGTGAACGTTCTAGTGGCTCCACTGACTAATCTTTTCAATGCTGCTTTGGATTTGGAATTGGTCACAGGGGCCTGGAGAAAGGTACATGTGGTCCCTTTACACAAAAGCGGAAGTAACTACAAGCCAGTTAGTCTAACCTCTGTGGTGAGTAAATGATTGAAAACGCTGCTAAAAGAGAGAATACTGAGGTTTCTGGAGTTCAGTGGATTGCAGGATCCAAGGCAGCATGGGTTTACCAGAGGCAGGTCTCATCAGAAAATCTGATTCATTGACCAGGGAGTTGAACCGAGGGAGAGCCCTAGATGTGGTATACTTAGATTTCAGTAAAGTCTTTGACACTGTTCCACACAGGTGACTTATAAACATATTGAGCACCCTAGGGATGGACCTTAAAGTTACTGATTGGGTTAGAAATTTAGTTGAGTGGCAGGTGGCAAAGGCTGACTCTGAGGAGAAGGAGATTACCAATGGTGTGCTACAGGGATCTGTCTTTGGCCTGATTTTTTTAAACATCTTTGTTAGTGATATTGTGAAAGGGATGTCGGTTAAGGTTTATCTGTTTGCAGATGTTAACAAAATCTGCAATAGAGTAGACACCCAGGAAGGAATAGATAACATGAGGAGAGGTCTAGCTAAGCTTGAAGAATGGTGTAGAATTTGGCAGCTGAGATTTAATGCTAAAAAATGCAGGGTTGCAAAAATCAAAAAGAGCGGTACAGTGTAAGGGGTGAAGTACTTCTGTCCACAGAAGAAGAGCGGGACCTGGGCGTGATTATGCCTGATGATTGTAAAGTAGTTACAGGTAGAAAAGGCGACGGCGAAAGCCAGAAGGATGCTTGGTGCATAGGGAGAGGAATGGCCACCAGAAAAAAGGAAGTGATGGTGCCGCTGTATAAGCCTCTGGTGTGACCTCATTTAGAGTATTGTGTGCAATTCTGGAGACCACACCTTCAAAGGGATATAAACAGGTTGGTGTCTGCGCAGAGAGTGACTACTAAAATGGTTAGTGGTCTTCGTTATAAAGCATATGAGGAGAGACTTAAATATCTTAATATGTATACTTTAGAGGAAAGGCGGGATAGAGGGGATTTGATAGAGATGTTTAACTATCTCTGTGGCATAAATGCACAGTAGGAGAGTCTTTCAATTGAAAACAAGCTCTGCTATATGGGGATATAGGATGAGGGTGTAAGGGGATAGACTTAGGAGTAATATGTGGAAATATTTCCTTATCGTTCCTCCAGTTTAGTCCTCCACCTCTGGGTTGTGCACCTCCTCCTGCAGCTTGGAGACTGGGCATATCAGTCGTGACATCACTGGATATAGCCTGCTGGTATCTCCCATCAGCCCCCAGTGTGTCCAGTCTCCATGCAGCAGGAGGACGTAGTGAGCCTAGGTGCTGGGCGTCAGAGCAGCACCGTGGATCGCAGGGCGACCGTCCGAAGAGACGGAAGACTCAGTGGGAGAGCTAATCCTGCCCTAGGCCAGGTAAGTTTCCCAACGCGCCTCTGATGTGCGGGAAGACCTTCCGGGCCTAATCGAGAGTTTCTGCGGTGATGCAGGCCCTGAGGAGTTGCGGGCTGTTGCTCCCGTGCTTTTTAACAAAGTTAGGCAGATGTCTTTCTGGCTGGCGTTCTAAGGGCTTTTTATAGGCTTCGATTCAATGGGGGTGTTGTGGTGCGGTAACAGCCCAACGGAAGCCCGAGCTGTTGATTCCCGCTCTTTTGCAGACGCGAGGCTGGCTAAGTTTGCTTTCTATAACCATGGCCACTGTTTCGGCCCCTTTTTTGGAATACCGACTTAGCGGTTTAATTTATTTTCCACGGGCAATGTAGGCTTAATTTCATTTCATTTAAGTTATGGCATCTTATTAAAAAAAAAAAAAAAAAATTTTTTTTGAAGAACATGCAAACTTCAGTGTAAGTGTATGGTTCTTCTCCAGGACCAAGCAGGAAGTCAGTCCTCACATATGGGTGACATCGACGTCGATGAAGCCCTCACGGAGCATTTCTCCAGCTTTCCAAGAAAGCCTTTGGGAATGCAGGCACGCATGCGCGGTTCCCTTCCCGCCTAAAGGTGCCATCTTGCTCAGTCTCTCTTTTTCCGTGAAGCCCACCGGACGTGTGTCCTAGTCCTCCCGGAAAATAGTTAGATTTTTGGCGATCCTTCGCTATTTTTTTTTTTTTACTCCGGTTCGACGCCGGTTCCCCTCCCGCCGGGTTCAGTACACCAGTATCGAGCCCGATCTTCTTTTTTAGGTTTTTGCCCTTTGTGGCTGGCGTTCGCACCCTTTTTTTCTTTTTCCCTGAAAGGCCGATCCTTTGACCTCGCAGGGACTCTTTTTTTTTCCCCGATGGCTTCCAGTGGCTTTAAAAAGTGTGATCGGTGCAAGAAGCTGATATCTCTCACCGACACACACGACTGCTGCTTTTGGTGCCTCGGTCCTGACCACGATCCTAAGACGTGTGGACCATGTGGAAAAATGTCTTCCAAGGCACTTCGAAGTTGTCAGCACCAAAAGGAAAGGCTTTTTTCTGACTCGGCCTCCGGCCGGGCCCGGACCTTGTCTGAGGCCTCGACATCTCGGGAATCGGATCCCGAGCACCGTCGGGGCTCCTCGGACAGGGGGTCCCCCGACCGGGAACGAAAGAGGAAGAAGCAGCTCGCGAGTGCATCGTCGGAAGAGGTCCCTGGCTCCTCAAGGGCTAGGTCTCAGACCCCCGACCTTCGCCCCGGGCCCGTGGAACAGGAGAAGCCTTCCAAAATACCTTGAGTGGAGCCGGAGTCTGCTGGACACGTAAGTCCTGTAGTCCTCATGGACTCGCCTCCCAGAGAGCCGACGTCGGGCCCGGCGCCGCCGGGGCCTGAGTCGGGGGCTGCTGAGTCTCCTGAGCTGGGTCTCAGGCTGACAGCCTGGGAGAGCAGACTGTCTGCCTTCATGGAACAGCAGCGGGCACTGATGGCCAGCCTGTCTGGCGCATCTGCCACAACCACCGGAACATCGACATCGAAGTCGACCCCGGAGACCGAGCCGATACTCGAGACCATAAAGGCTTGAGGTCGACCTCGGTTGCGGTCTCCCTCGACCTCCCGTTCGGGACCGAGGGTGTCGACGCTGGTGCCTTCGCCGTCGGGGAGGGTGCTCACAGGCCCCGCGAGGTCGGACCCCGATTCCTCATTGGACGAGTCCGCCTGGGAGACGGAGGACGAGGAGTCCCCCGACACCTTCAGGACTTGGTGCGTCCCATCGGACTCACCGCAGTCTGAACCCCGGAGTAGATCACCTCCGGAGGATACCCGGTTCTCGGAGTTCGTCTGGGATATGGCCACCGCGTTGGCTATCCCTGCGGACCCCGAGGAGGAGCCTCGAGCCAAGGAGCTCGAGGCCCTACAGTACGACTCTCCTCCGAAGGAGGCCTTTACTGTTCCAGTTCCTCCGATGCTGGAGCGGCTCCGCTTCCGGATATGGGAGGCACCAACCTCGGCGCCGGTTCTAAGCAAGCGGGTCGATTCGATCTATCGACTCCGGAATAGTCCTGGCTTTCAAAAGGCGCAGCTACCACACCATTCCAGGTGGTGGAATCGACCATGCATCACCTGAAAAGTCAGAAGATGCACTCCGCGGTGCCCCCTGGCAGGGAGGCCCGAAACCTCGATGGTTTTGGTAGAAAGTGCTTCCAGGGCTCGATGCTTGCTTGCCGTGTCCAGTCTTACCAGCTGTACATGGGCATGTACTTTCGAGACCTGGCCAAGGAGCTGGCCGGGTTCTCTGCTGGTCTCTCGGGGGAACCCTTACAGAGGTTCAAGTCCTTGTCCTCGGGGATCCTGGAATGCTCCAAGTTTATCTCCTGCGCCACCTACGATGGCTTCGAGGCTTTGGCCCGTGTTGCGGCAGCCGGCATCGCGGCTCGACGCCAGGCATGGCTGCAGTCATCGGACCTCGAGCCATGGGTTCAGGACAAGTTGGTTGATGTCCCTTGCTGAGGTGAGAACCTTTTTGGCAAGCCCATGACCGAGAAGGCCGCACAGCTCGAGACCGAGCACCTCTCAAGGACAAGGCTATCTAGGAAGACTTCTGCCCCTTCTCACAAAAAGAAGGGCTCTGGTAAAAAGCCCTTTTACCCGAGGAAGGACACTGCCTACAAACAGTACCCACAGTGCCAGGCTGCCCAAGCTGCCCCTCAGGGTCAGCAAGTCAAGGGGCAGGGCAATGGGCCCCGTAGGCAGAGGACCCCCAAGCCTCCGGCCCCTGCTCCCACTCAGGGTGGGGGTTTTTGACTCCTTAGGCATAGCCTCTCCGTCCCTGCTTTCCCAACCCTGCACAGGAGGTTGCTTCGCCCTGTTTGCCCACCAGTGGCCACTCATCACTGCAGACAATTGGGTGTTAAGCATAGTTCACAAGGGCTATCTACTACACTTCCAACAACTGCCCCCTCCATACTTTCCAGGGGAGCCTCCAAGGCCTCCCCTGCACACAGATCCTCTCCTTCAGGAGCTCCAAGGTCTGTTGGTGGACAGGGCGGTGGAGCCTGTGCCTCCCCACTTGCAAGGTCAAAGGTTCTACTCCAGGTATTTCCTGGTACCCAAAAGCACCGGTGGCCTTCGACCTATTCTAGATCTCAGAAACCTCAACAAGTTCCTGGAGAAGGAAAAGTTCAAGATGCTTATTCTTGGAACACTTCTGCCCTACCTCCAGCAGGGAGATTGGCTATGCTCATTAGATCTAAAGGATGCGTATACTCACATCCTCATTCATCCAGACCACAGAAAGTACCTCAGGTTCATTGTGGGAGGAAACCATTATCAGTACAGAGTACTACCTTTTGGCCTCACCTCCGCTCCCAGGGTCTTTACCAAGTGCCTGGCAGTGGTGGCAGCCTACCTGAGAAATCAGGGAGTCTTTGTCTTCCCCTATCTGGACGACTGGCTCATAAGAGGTCAGACGTGCCAGGAGGCCCGACAGGCTACCCTTAGAACTATTGCTCTTCTTCAAAGCTTGGGGTTTGTAATAAATTTCGCAAAGTCCACTTTGCTCCCCTCCCAGAACTTGGAGTTCATAGGGGCGAGGTTGGACTCGCTGCTGGCAAAGGCATTCTTGCCAGAAGACAGAGCCCAAAGGCTGATAAACTTAGCAAACCAGTTTCTCAGCAGGTCACTGGTCTCTGCCAGACTCTGCCTGAGGCTCCTTGGCCACATGGCTTCGACAGTGCATGTGACCCCCAATGCCAGGCTACATATGCGGCCTGCACAGTGGTGCCTTCGGACTCAGTGGTCGCAGACCACAGGCAGCCTCAGAGACAGGATAAGGGTGTCCAGACAATTTCTGAACTCCCTCAGTTGGTGGCTGCACCCATCCAATCTGCTGCAAGGGGTACCTTTTCAGATTCCTGGGTTCACAGTGGTGTTGACCACGGATGCCTCCCTGCAGGGCTGGGGAGCTCATTGTCTAGGCAAGTGTACCCAGGGCCTGTGGTCTCCCTGGGAAGCCGCACAGCAAATCAATCTCCTGGAACTCAGGGCTATTCGGTTAGCCCTCAAGACTTTTTCTCAAGCCCTGGCTCATCAGTCTGTCCTAGTTCAAACAGACAACCAGGTGGCCATGTTTTATGTGAACAAGCAGGGCGGAACTGTGTCCAGGCTCCTTTGTCAGGAACTACCTGGCAGACAGGTTGAGCAGGATTCTGCAGCCCCACGAGTGGCAGCTCCATCCTTTGGTGGTTCAGAAGATTTTCCTGAAATGGGAACTTCCATCCATAGATCTGTTTGCCAGTCCTCTGAACAAACAGCTGCCAAAGTTCTGCTCCAGGCAACCGCATCCTCTGCGGATAGCAGCAGATGCTTTTCTGATTCCCTGGTCTCAGGGCCTCCTGTATGCGTTTCCTCCCACGCCCTTGGTGGCCCAAACTCTCTTCAGGATTCTTCAGGACAAGGCCTCGGTCCTGCTGGTGGCTCCCAGGTGGCCGAGACAGCCTTGGTTTCCACTTCTGCTTCAGCTGGCAGTGGATCCCCCACTGCCTCTGGGGTTGCAACTCGACCTTCTCTCTCAGGATCAGGGTTCCCTCCTGCACCCCAATCTCAAAACTCTCAATTTGATGGCATGGAGGCTGCAAGGGTAGTTTTGGCTCCCTGGGGTCTACCTCAGGAAGTTGAGGAGGTTGTCCTAGCCTCTAGGAAACAGTCCACTAGGAAAACCTATGCTCTTAAATGGAAAAGGTTTTCTGTGTGGTGTCACCTACGTACAGAGGATCCTTTCTCCTGTACTGTACCTGTAGTGCTTCAGTACTTACTGCACTTATCAAATCAAGGACTTAAGTCCAATTCTGTTCGGGTCCACCTCTCAGCTCTAGCAGCTCACCGCTCACTGGTGGAAGGACATTCTCTGTCAGTTCACCCCTTGGTGTCCCGGTTTCTCAGAGGCTTGCTCTTGCTCAAGCCTCCAATCCGTCGTCCTGCTCCTGAGTGGGAGTTGAATGTGGTCTTGCAGCAGCTGACTCGCCCACTTTTTGAGACGATGGCTACTTGTCCTCTACGCCTCCTGTCCTGGAAGACTCTTTTTGGTAGCCCTAACCTCGGCTAGGCGAGTGAGTAAGCTTTAGGCCCTGGTCTGTGACAGGCCCTACACCAGATTCTATAGGAACAGGGTAGTCCTCAGGACTCATCCAAAGTTCCTCCCAAAGGTTGTCTCCTCTTTCCACCTCAACCAGGAGGTGGTTCTTCCAACATTCTTCCCTAGGCCTCATGCAAGCCAGGCTGTAGCAGTTCTGCATACCCTGGACTGTAGGAGGGCCTTATCCTTCTACCTTGACCGTATGCAGGGGCACAGAAGGGCTACTCAGCTCTTCATATCTTTTGACCCTAATAATTTGGGGTTAGCTGTGTCCAAGCGTTTCTTGTCCATCTGGGTGGCTCACTGTATCACCTGGGCTTACAGGGCGGCTGACCTTCCTTTGCAGGGTCGTGTCACGGCCCATCGTGTCAGGGCAATGGCTGCCTCAGTGGCTCATCTCCGCTCTGTACCGTTGGTGGACATCTGCAGGGCTGCAAATTGGTCTTCAAGCCAGACTTTTGCGGCCCATTACTGTCTGGAAAGGGAGTCCCGTAGGGACAGTGCTTTTGGCCAGGCAGTACTCCGGAATCTCTTTGAGGTTTAGGCAACTCCTGCCCTCCTGCTCTCTGTTGGGCTACCGTTGGAGGTTCTGTCAGTGAGAAGCCTTTCTTTGATGCTGGAACTAGAGGGAGTTCTCTTGTTCAGCCTGGGTTCCTGGTAGCCCAGAGCTAGGGAGTCACCCATATGTGAGGACTGACTTCCTGCTTGGTGCTGGAGAAAGAGTAGTTACTCACCTGTAACAGGTGTTTTCCAGGAGCAGCAGGAATCAGTCCTCACAACCCTCCCTCCTCCCCTGGGAGTTGCAGTTGTACATAGTTTATTTTTATATTTTTGTGTGCTGTTTTTAGCTATGTCATTTGAGCAAGATGGCACCTTTAGGCGGGAAGGGAACCATGCATGCATGCCTGCATTCCCAAAGGCTTTCTTGGAAAGCTGGGGAAATGCTCCGCGAGGGCTTCATCGACGTCGATGTCACCCATATGTGAGGACTGATTCCTGCTGCTCCTGGAGAACACCTGATCTCCAGGAACAAACAGGAATGAATCTTCACATATGGGTACGTCGGTACCGACGGAGCCTGCGCGGGAACGCTCCCCAGCGTCCAATCAGAAAGCTTTTGGGAGCATCCCACAGCGCCTGCATGCTGCCTTCCCGCCTTTCAAACTGTCTCTCCTCAGTTGTTCTTTTTCCGCGGAGCCAGCAGGTCGTGTTCCTGTCACCGCAGAAGAATTTCCTTATTTTTTTCTTTATTTCTTTTTCTGTCGCGTCTGCCTTCCTCGACGCTATACCGGTACCGCCGGTTCTTATTCTTTTCCTAAAATAAAAAAAGACCTATTTTTTCTTCAGGTGTACTAAACCTTTTTCCTCAAATATGGAAAAACCTGCCTCAGGTTTTAAGAAGTGCACAAAATGTGGCGGTACTATATCCGTCACCGACACCCATGACTGGTGTCTCAAATGTTTAGGCCCTGACCATTCCATCAAAGATTGTATGTCCTATTCCATGATGTCTAAGAGAGGTCGACAGAACCGAGCTGCCAAGCTCAGTACCCTGTTTCCCTCTGATGCAACTTCGGTGGCATCGACGTCTTCCAGGGCTGCTTCTTCCTCACATGGATCTCAGGTAACTAAACATAAATCCAGCCGGTCCTCGAAGGGCAAATCTCCTTCTAAGCATCGAGATGCCTCTGGCCTTGCCCTCGAGGATTCTGCACTGGCAAAATTACCTCGGCGGGAGGCTTCGGCTTCTAAAGCATCATCATCGGGGTTCCAGGACGATCTAGATAGCGTGGCCTCAACCGATCTCCTGGTGCCATGCTCTAGGGTACCGGTGGCCTCCACCGGTACCGACTTCCAGGCATTGGCAGCGTCCATGGATCAGAGGATTCTGTCCATGGAACACAGTCTGGTGGCTTTCCTTGTGGCATCGACGCCCGTGGTACCGCAACAGACTACTCCGCAGGTACCGGCTCCGGTACCGGTGGCATCGGCATCGGTGTCAGCCATGCCGGTACCCTGCCCTCTGCAGCCTTCAGGTAGCGATACCCCGGTACCGATGATTCCCGATACCGACCCCGGTCGGTACGGGTATCGGGCTTTGCAACAGCATCCCGACAGACACTTCGATTACTCTGACTCTGAGGATTCTAAACAGTCTGTCGATGCAGCGATGCTTCTTCCACAGGAGGAGTCCTCTCCTAAACGAAGGATGTCTCCTCTAGAGGACTTGTCTTTTCAAGACTTTATCCGAGAGGTGGCTCGGGGTCTCTTTATTACAGTAGCCCCAGAGTCAGAGCCTAGAGCTAAGGAGTTAGATATTTTACAATATCCTAAAACTCCTAAAGAGGCAGCTATCTTGCCTATTCATGAGATTCTGTATGATCTCATGTTAAGGATGTGGGAAGCACCTCTAACCACCTCTCCTCATTCTCGCAGGTTGGACACCATGTATCGTGTCCCTCCTTGTCCTGGTTTCCATAAGACTCAGCTTCCTCACCACTCTATTGTGGTGGAGTCTGCAATGAAAAAGATTAGAAGTGCCAAGAGACATGCCTCTAATCCTCCAGGACGTGAATGTAGAACCCTGGATGTTTTGGTAGAAGAATCTTCCAAGCTTCCATGCTTGCTGCAAGAATTAATTCCTATAGTCTCTACATGGGCATGTTCTTAAGAGGTCACTGACCATTTGCAGACTTTGTCCTTTTATGTCTGACAATAAAAGGCAAGAATTTCTCTCTGCTCTCAAACATGCCCAGGATGTCTCCAAATTCTCCAACCGTGCAGCTTTCGATTCCTTTGAATGCGTAAGCAGAGCCTCAGCTATAGCTATAGCAGCACGTAGGGTTGCTTGGCTTCAAGCATCTGATTTGGAGACCTGGGTCCAAGAATTGGGAAATATCCCTTGTACAGGTGAAAATCTGTTTGGTAAAGATTAGCAAGCAAAAGCCAATCAGATGGATGCTGAAAATTCTGCTTTGGATAGACTATCCAAATCTACAACTGCTCCTGCTAAGAAAAGGTTCTTCAAGAAAACACCTTTTTCAAAGAAGGGAAGATCCTATCCTGCTTATAGTCAGAGAGCATCTTCTGCAGCTCAGTTCCCTTCCAAACGTCAGCAATCCTCCAAACAGACCAAGGCAAAGGCTGCGAGGCCTGCTCCAGCCCAGCAGTCTCAGCCACCTCAGGGCCTTTGACTTTCTGCTAGAGAACTTAGCCTTTCTGGCTCTAGAAGGACCAGAGCCCTCCACCATTCCAGGAAGGCTATGTCACTTTGCTCCCAGATGGGGGCAAATCGCAGCAGAGCAGTGGACACTCTCCATCATAAGAGAGGGGTACAAACTTCATTTTTCCAGCTTGCCCCCTCTCACAAGAGTGCACCAGTTCAATTCTCCAACTTCCCTCCTCAGCCTATTAGAGCAGGAGGTTGCCACTCTTCTAGCCCAAGGGGCAGTAGAGGAAGTGCCTTCTCAACAACAGGGCACAGGGTTCTACTCCCCCTATTTTCTTATCCCAAAGAAAACAGGGGGCTTCAGACCCATTTTAGGTCTCAGAGAATTGAACAGATTCCTAGTCAAAGAAAAATTCAAGATGGTTTCTCTGGGAACTCTGCTGCCATAACTTCAGAGACAGGATTGGCTTTGTTCTCTAGATCTCAAGGATGCATACACTCATGTTCTCATCCATCCAACTCACAGAAGGTTCCTTCGGTTCCTTTTCCAGGAGAAGCACTATCAATACAGAGTGCTCCCCTTTGACCTGGCCTCTGCACCAAGGGTGTTCACAAAATGCATGGCAGTGGTTGCTGCTTTTCTGCGCACCCTGGGAAAATTTGTCTTCCCCTACCTGGACGACTGGCTCATTCGAGCTCCCACTCAGTCAGAGGCCAGGACTGCTCTAACCTGCACAATGCGTATCCTTCAATACTTAGGGCTGGTAATAAACATCCCAAAATCCAATTTGATCCCTACTCAGTCCCTGGAGTTTATAGGAGCATTGCTGGATACCACAAAGGCAAGGGCCTTTCTTCCCCAGGCCCGTTGCCTTCGCTTGATACAGTTAGCTTCTTAAGCAGAGTTGAAACCCCTACTCACTGCTCGAGAGATGTTACAGTTGCTAGGCCACATGGCTTTCACTGTTCATGTGGTACCATATGCTCGCCTTCACATGAGAGCAGCTCAGTGGACTTTATCCACCCAATGGACCCAGGCATTAGGCTGTCTGTCAGACAAAATAGCAAACACAAGTCGCCTCATTTTGTCCCTCCAGTGGTGGAAGTCCCCTCAGAACCTCTGGCTGGGGTGTCCTTTTCAACAGCCTCTACCCCAGGCAACTCTTACAACAGATGCTTCTCCAATGGGCTGGGGAGCTTATCTTCAAGACCTCTCCACCCAGGGCATCTGGTCCCCACAGGAGACTTGTCTCCACATCAATCTCTTGGAACTCAGAGCAATCTTCCTTGCTCTACGAGTTTTCCACACCCTGCTCAGCCACAAGACAGTCCTTGTCCACACAGACAATCAGGTAGCCATGTTCTACATAAACAAGCAGGGAGGAACTGGCTCTCTGTCGCTTTGCAACGAAGCTCTGCGACTGTGGGCCCTTGCCAGAGAGCATCACATTCATCTTCTGGCAGTCTATCTTCCAGGTGTTCAAAACTCTTGGGCAGACAGACTCAGTCGAGTTCTGCTTCCACACGAGTGGTCCCTACATATGGCCCAGGTCTCCAAAATTTTTTAAATTTGGGGAACCCCGGACATAGACCTCTTTGCAAGTCCGTGGAATGCCAGAACTCCGGCTCAGGGGGCTCAGGCAAGGGATGCTTTCCTCCTTCACTGGGGTCAAGACTTCCTGTATGCCTTTCCACCCATCCCCCTAATTCCCAAAACCCTATTCAAGCTTCAGAGAGACAGAGGCCACATGATTCTCATAGCTCCACATTGGCCACGGCAAGTGTGGTACCCTCTGCTTCTACATCTCTCTCAAGCTCCCTCCCTAGAGTTAGGGTCTGCTCCAGACCTCCTCTCTCAGGAGGACGGAAAGTTGTGGCATCCCAATCCCCAGTCTCTGCATCTCAGGGCTTGGTTGCTGAAGGCTTAGATCTCCAGGATCTTCCCCTTTCTCAGCAGGTGAAAGATGTTCTTCAAGCTTCCAGAAAACCTTCCACTAGACGTTCTTACGCCTTCAAGTGGAAAAGGTTTACCATCTGGTGTTCTGAAAAGGGTCTTAACCCCCGTGCCATACCTCTGGAATCGTTGCTGGAGTATCTCCTGCATCTGTCTAATGCAGGCCTTAAGACAAATTCAGTAAGAGTCCATCTGAGTGCTATTGCAGCTTCACTCAAGCCTCTAAATGGACAACCTGTTTCCTCTCATCCCCTTGTAGCAAGATTCATGAGAAGCCTCCTTTTAACAAAGCCTCCCATTAGACCACCACCGGTGGCATGGGACTTAAATTTGGTTCTTGGTCAGCTTATGAAGCCGCCTTTAGCTACTACCTCCTTGAAATACCTTTCTTGGAAGGTTATCTTTCTCATTGCAATCACATCAGCACGCCGTATCAGTGAATTGCAAGCACTAGTAGCTAATCCACCTTATACAAGGTTCCATCATGACAAGGTGGTCCTTAGGACTAATCCACATTTTATGCCTAAGGTGGTCTTGCCTTTTCACCTCAACCAAGAAGTCTACCTACCTGTCTTTTTTCCAGGACCTCATGCATCACCTGCAGAGAGGAATCCTCATACCCTGGACTGTAAAAGAGCTCTGGCTTTTTATTTACAGAGGACACAGCAACATAGAAAGTTTTCCCAACTCTTTGTTGCTTTTGATCCTTCTCATTTGGGACACCCAGTCTCCAAGAGAACTCTTTCCAACTGGATTGCCCAATGTATTTCTTTCGCCTATCAGAGCAAGAACATTTCTCTGGAGGGCCATGTCACAGCTCACAATGTGAGAGCCATGGCAGCCTCAATGGCTCATCTGAATTCTGTGTCTATCGACGACATCTGTCGAGCAGCCACTTGGGCCTCAGTTCATACCTTCACAGCCCATTACTGCTTAGACAAGGACTCCCGCCAGGATGCCTTGTTTGGTCAGGCTGTTCTCAAACACCTGTTCCATACTTAATCAAGTCCTACCCACCATCCCTCATGAGATGCCAGAGATCCAGGTGGGGAAGTGCAGCCCTGTCCCAGGGACACACAACTTCTGGGCGCTCTCCATGGCATCAAAAGCTAGGGAGTCCCCATATGTGAAGACTCATTCCTGCTTGTTCCTGGAGATAGCACAGTTACTTACCTGTAACAGGTGATCTCTGGGAACAGCAGCAATAAGTCTTCACAACCCACCCACCTCCCCTAGGAGTTGTCTCTCTCTCTCTCTTCCTTTCCCTCTCTCTCCCTCTTTGTCTCAGCTATAAAACTCAACTGAGGAGAGACAGTTGGAAAGGCGGGAAGGCAGCACGCAGGCGCTGTCGGATGCTCCCAAAAGCTTTCTGATTGGACGCTGGGGAGCGTTCCCGCGCAGGCTCCGTCGGTACCGACGTACCCATATGTGAAGACTTATTCCTGCTGTTCCCAGAGATCACCTGATCTCCAGGAACAAGCAGGAATGAGTCTTCACATATGGGTACGTCGGTACCGACGGAGCCTGCGCGGGAATGCTCCCCAGCTTCCCAAAAAGGAAAGCTTTTGGGAGCATCCCACAGCGCCTGCGCGCTGCCTTCCCGCCTTTCCTAACCAACTCTCCTCAGTTCTTCTTTTCCGCGGAGCCAGCAGGTCGAGCCCTGTCACCGCTGAAGAAGTTCTTTATTTTATTTTATTTCTTTGGTCGCGTGTCTGCCTTCCCCGACTCCGGACCGGTACCGCCGATCTTTTCTTTCTTTCTTTTAAAAAAAAAAAAAAATCAATTTTTCCTCACTTGGTGTATTTTTCTTCTTAAGGCCTCAGGGCCCACAAGAAAATTTCCCTCATGGAAAAACCAACCTCCGGGTTCAAAAAATGCACTAAGTGTAGCGGTACTATTTCTGTTACAGATACCCATGAATGGTGTCTTAAATGTTTGGATCCTGAACACTCCATTCCGGATTGTCCGTCCTGCTCCCTAATGTCTAAAAGGGGGTTACAGAACCGAGCAGCTAAGCTCCATGTGCTGTTTCCCGCTGAGGCACCGGCAGTAGCTTCGACATCTTCCAGGTCTTCTTCTCCTGAAGGATCTCAGGTAACCAAACATAAACCTAGCAGGTCCTCGAAGGGTAGATCTCCCTCTAAGCATCGAGATGCCTCCGGGCTTGCCCTCGAGGATCCTGCACCAGCCAAACAACCCCGGCGGGAAGCTCCGGCTTCCAAAGCTCCTCCTATGGGGTTACAGGTTGACATCGATGGCACGGCCTCGACCGATCACCTGTTAGAATGCTCTGGGGTACCGGCACAATCTCCCGGTACCGACTTCCAGGCATTCATGGCGTCGATGGATCAGAATGTTCTGTCCATGCAGCAGGCTATACAGTCCTTCATTCAAGCTGCGACGCCAATGATACCGCATCGAGCTCCGTTGTCGGTATCTGCTCCGGTACCGGCACCAGCGCCGATGCCGGTACCGACTGCATCGACATCGACTAGGATACCGATTGCTACTGTTCCTTGTCCAGGGCTACCTCTCGGTACCGATCCGGTACCAGGGACGCCCGATGTCGATACCGCTCGATACGCGTATCGAGCGTTAGAAGAGCACCCTGACAGGCGGTACTTCGTTTCCTCTGATGAATCTGATACATCAGATGAGTCTCCTGAAGTATCCATAGCCCTTCCTGAGGAGCTGCCTTCTCCCAAACGAAGAATGTCTCCTCCAGAGGACTTGTCCTTTCAAGACTTCATAAGAGAAGTAGCTAAAGGACTCTCTATTTCAGTAACCTCTGAATCAGAGCCTAGAGCAAAAAAAATAGATATTTTAGGATACTCTAGGGCTCCTAAAGAGGCAGTCACCTTACCAATTCATGAGATTCTTCATGAGCACATGATTGATTTATGGGAGACTCCTCTCACTCTCTCTCATTCTCGCAGGTTGGACACTATGTATCGTGTCCCTCCTTGTCCTGGGTTCCAGAAAACTCAGCTTCCTCACCATTCTATTGTGGTGCAGTCAGCTATGAAAAGGATAAAGAGTACAAAGAGACACACTTCTGCTCCTCCAGGAATAGAATGCAGGACCTTGGATGCTTTTGGTAGGAAAATCTTCCAGGCCAGTATTCTTATTGCCAGAATCAACTCATATAGCCTTTATATGGGTATGTTTCTTAAAAAAGTGGCAGAAAAGCTGCACACTTACCTCCCTTTTATTCCAGAAGATAAAAGGGAAGAATTCCGCATGTGGCTTAAGCATACTCAAGACATCTCCAAGTTCTCAAACAGGGCAGCCTTTGACTCCTTTGAAGGTGCCAGTAGAGCCTCAGGCATTGCCATAGCTGCTCGCAGAATCGCTTGGCTCCAGGCTTCTGATTTAGAACCCTGGGTTCAAGATGGCTTAGGAAATCTGCCCTGTACAGGTGAAAATCTGTTTGGCAAAGAGTGGCAAATTAAAGCCACTCAAATGGATGCAGAAAATTCTGCTTTGGATAGACTCTCAAGGTCTACCTCCATTCCTGCCAAGAAAAAGACTTTTAAAAAGTCTTTTTTCAAAAAGGGCAGGTTTCCTTCCACTTCTGGCCAACAATCTTCTACAGGTCGCTTTACCGCTAAGCGTCAGCAACCTAAGCAGGCCAGGCCTAAGTCTACAGGAAGTGCTGTAACCCAGCAGTCCCAACCCCCTCAGGGTTTTTGACTTGATGCTAGAGAACTTAGCCTTTCTGGCTTTAACACAGCCAGAACCTCTCACCATTCCAGGAAGGTTAGCTCATTTTGCTCCCAGATGGGAGCAAATCACATCAGAGCAGTGGACCCTCTCCATCATAAGAGAGGGCTACAGGCTTTATTTCTCAGACCTTCCTCCCCACACCATGGTGAGACACTTCAATTCTCCCACATCTCTTCTCAACCTTTTAGGTCAGGAGATAGCTACCCTTCTTGCCCAAGGGGCAATAGAAGAAGTTCCTCTTCAAAAGGGGTCAGGGTTCTACTCCCCCTATTTTCTCATTCCAAAGAAGACAGGGGGATACAGACCCATTCTAGATCTCGGTGAATTGAACAAATTTCTATGCAAGGAGAAGTTCAAGATGCTTTCTCTGGGCACTCTCCTTCCATACCTTCAAAGTCAGGATTGGCTTTGTTCTCTAGATCTCAAGGATGCGTACACACATGTTCTCATCCATCCATCTCACAGAAGATTCCTGCGTTTTCTTTTCCAGGGAAAACATTACCAATACAGAGTGCTTCCTTTTGGTCTGGCCTCTGCCCCAGAGTGTTCACCAAATGCATGGCAGTAGTTGCTGCATTTCTACGCACTCTGGGAATATTTGTCTTCCCCTACCTGGACGACTGGCTCATCCGAGCTCCATCTCAGTCAGAGGCCCAGATTTCCCTGGACCACACAAGACGCATTCTGCAGTATCTGGGACTAGTGGCAAACCTCCCAGCTCATCCCTACTCAGTCCCTAGAATTCATAGGGGCCTGGTTGGATACCACCACTGCAAGGGCCTACCTTCCTCAGGCCCGTTGCCAACGTCTAGTGCAGCTAGCCTCCCAGATTCAGTCGAAGAGCCACTTAACTGCCAGGGAGATGCTACAACTGCTGGGCCACATGGCTTCCACAGTACATGTGGTACCCTATGCTCGCCTACACATGAGAGCAGCTCAATGGACTTTGTCCACCCAGTGGACTCAAGCTTCAGGAGCTCTCTCAGACCAAATAGCAACATCCAAACGTCTTTTTTGGTCTCTCCAATGGTGGATGTCCACTCAAAATCTGTTGCTGGGGTCCCCCTTCCAACAGTTGCTGCCCCAAGCAACCCTCACAACAGATGCCTCCCAGACAGGTTGGGGAGCTCATCTTCAGGACCTCTCCACGCAGGGCACTTGGTCCCCTCAGGAGACCTTTCTTCATATCAACCACTTGGAGCTTCGAGCAATTTTTCTAGCTCTCAAGGTCTTTCATACCCTCCTCAGCTACAAGACAGTCCTCATCCATACGGACAATCAAGTAGCTATGTTTTATATAAACAAGCAAGGAGGAACTGGCTCTCTGTCGCTTTGCAACGAAGCTCTAAGATTGTGGGCCTTCGCCAGAGAGCATCAAATCCATCTCCTGGCAGTATATCTCCCAGGAATCCAAAACTCTTGGGCAGACAGACTTAGTCGAGTTCTGCTTCCACACGAATGGTCCCTGCACATGGATCAGGTACTCAGAATCTTTCAAGAATGGGGAACCCCGGACATAGACCTCTTTGCAAGTCCGTGGAATGCCAAACTTCCCCGGTTCTGTTCCAGAATTCCGTGTCAGGGAGTTCAGGCCAAGGATGCCTTCCTCCTCCATTGGGGTCAGGGCTTCCTGTATGCCTTTCCACCCATTCCCTTGATTCCCAAGACTCTGTTCAAACTCCAGAGGGATCAAGGATCTATGATCCTCATAGCTCCACGCTGGTCACGCCAAGTGTGGTACCCTCTACTTCTGCATCTCTCCCAAGCCCCCTCCCTGGACTTGGGAGCTGCTCCAGACCTTCTGTCTCAGGAGGAAGGGACTTTGTGGCATCCAAACCCCAAGTCCCTTCACCTCAGAGCTTGGTTACTGAAGGCTTAGACCTTCAAGACTTGAATCTTTCTCAGCAGGTGAAGGATATCCTCCATGCTTCCAGGAAACCTTCCACCAGGCGTTCCTATGCTTTTAAATGGAAAAGATTTTCCATTTGGTGTGCTGAAAAGGGTCTTGACCCTCTGGCACTACCTTTAACTTCTTTGTTAGACTATCTCCTGCATCTCTCCAATGCAGGACTTAAAACAAATTCAGTAAGAGTCCATTTGAGTGCTATTGCAGCATCCCTTAAGCCCATCAATGGACAACCTATCTCCTCTCATCCTCTTATTTCAAGATTCATGAGAGGCCTAACTCTAACTAAACCTCCCATTAGGCCTCCTCCGGTGGCATGGGACTTAAATTTGGTTCTTGGTCAGCTTATGCAGCCACCTTTTGAACCCTTAGCCACTACCTCCTTGAAATTTCTTTCCTGGAAGGTTATTTTCCTCATTGCAGTCACTTCTGCTCGCCGCATCAGTGAACTGCAGGCCTTAGTGGCTAATCCACCTTATACAAGGTTCCATCATGATAAGGTAGTCCTTAGGACAAATCCACACTTTATGCCTAAAGTGGTCTCACCTTTTCATCTTAATCAAGAGGTATATCTACCTGTCTTTTTTCCAGCTCCTCATGCATCCAGTGCAGAGAGGAATCTTCATACTCTGGATTGTAAAAGAGCGCTTGCTTTTTACTTACATAGGACACAGCAACATAGAAAGTCTTCCCAGCTTTTTGTTGCTTTTGATCCTTCTCATTTGGGACTTCCAGTCTCTAAGAGAACACTGTCCAATTGGATTGCTCAGTGTATTTCTTTCGCCTACCAGAGTAAGAACCTTTCTCTGGAGAGCCATGTCACAGCTCATAATGTGAGGGCCATGGCCACTTCTATGGCTCATCTAAATTCTGTGTCCATCGACCAGATCTGTCGAGCAGCCACTTGGGCCTCTGTTCATACCTTCACAGCCCATTACTGCTTGGACAAGGATTCCCGCCGGGATGCCTTGTTTGGTCAGGCTGTCCTCAGACACCTGTTCCATTCTTAAACAACTCCTGCCCTCCTTCCCTGGATGGATGCCTGAGATCCATAGGAGGACGCAGACACCCTTCAGGGTCTCATATCCTTGGGGATCTCCCAGGCATCTTAGCTAGGGAGTCCCCATATGTGAAGACTCATTCCTGCTTGTTCCTGGAGATATCACAGTTACTTACCTGTAACAGGTGATCTCTGGGAACAGCAGGAATAAGTCTTCACAACCCACCCACCTCCCCTAGGAGTTGTATCTCTTTTTTCTTTCTTTCCTTTCCTCTCTCTTTCTCTATTGTCTCAGCTTTAAACTCAAACTGAGGAGAGTTGGTTAGGAAAGGTGGGAAGGCAGCACGCAGGCGCTGTGGGATGCTCCCAAAAGCTTTCCTTTTTGGGAAGCTGGGGAGCGTTCCCGCGCAGGCTCCGTCGGTACCGACGTACCCATATGTGAAGACTTATTCCTGCTGTTCCCAGAGATCACCTGTTACAGGTAAGTAACTGTGCTTTACAGGTGAGTAACTACTCTATCCCTACTGTCAGTTTAATAAGCTGCGCTTTGATTATATATCTATATAATATTTGTTTGATGCAACAGCTGACATCAATTCTTTCAATTTTGTAACCAGCGCTTGAGTCTGGCATATAGCTAGTTTTGCTTTAACTGGCCTAGCATTCAAGTTTTGCATATGACTGTATATTGCCATTGTAATAGGCAGAAAATATACTTTTAAGTTCATTTTCAGCCGCAGGCCTACTCTATTTTAAATTGATATTTGCTAGCTAGTAATTTAATTTAAAAAGGGGGGCAATTGAATTGGACAATATGAATGGTTCTTTCTTAGCAATCGGTGCGCTTGCAAGGAAGCTGTCATCTAAGTGTCACTGTTTATTACTTGAAGAGTGAGATTGAAATTGGTATGCCGATTGCCGGCGGATGACAAGGCACTGCTTAATTGGCGATCAGAATTTAAGCTCTCCAGTCAAATCTGTTCGCATCACAGAGTAGGGTACATTGAGAGGTACAGAATAGCACAAAGTTGTGATTTAATCCGGTTGGAAGTTCAATTCTATAGTCTAAAGGGGACTTTTGAGACGTGCCTGGGCGGCCAGTGCTCCTTTCTAGTTCATGTCGGTTAATTGGATTAGATTTTAATTCCTTTAGATACATCATAGGCGGTGGACTTTATCCTGTGAAAAGGCACATTTCTAGTTTCAGAGGGATTTCTGGGGAGCATTCCCAGCTCTTCTCCCATGTTGGCCTGGCCTCAGTGCATGGTAGAGGATGGTTTCAAGGGATGTATTTTTCACCTAATTCTTCCTCATTTGGTGTCTTTCATGACTCAAAACTCTTCAGTGGGCCATGGCCTTAGGTAGACATAGGGAGAAAGGTCTAAGCATTTAGGCTATTGGGATTGTCGCCCACATTTCGGGATATTGTGTGACTGATCAACGTTTCCGGACTAGTATTTCTGAGTTGAGATGCTTATCAGCCTAGTGGTTGAAGTAGTGCCTTGGGGCTGGCACGGCCAGACGTATTATCCTAATTATTGTCGGTTGGACTGAGACTACTCCCAGGTCCTGCCTGGGGTCCATTGGGATCAGGAGCAGACCTAAGCGGGGACGGGCTTTTGTAGTCTCCCCACCGTCTTGGGGGCAGGCGGGGCTTAAGGAGTGGAGGAGTTGCCTAGTGGTTGGGGCAAGGTACTTCAGGCCGGAAGGTCGGTGGTTCAAATCCCACTAGAGGACAGCAACCTTGGGCCGGAAGGACTGGGGTTTCTAGTCCCACAGGTGCTCCTTGTGGTCTTAGGCAAACCACTTAACCCTCCATAGCCCATGTTCCCTGTAAAATAGTTATCTCCAAGTTATAATGCCCTGTTCAATGTAATTTCAGTTTGTTCAATGTAAACCGCACTGATGCAGAATAGCGCGTTATATAAGAGAATGTAAATAAATAAATAAGTCCAAACTCACCACGGCCTAGTCTGTTGCTTGCTTGGATTTTGCTGTTCCAGAGACGTCCTTAAAAGTTAAAAAAAAAAAAAAAGACAGACGGTATGCCCTAAGATTTGATTGCCAGGTGCTAGATTTGTGATTCTATCTCCCGGCATCAGGCAGGGAAGAATGTCTGCAATTCGGCACTCTGGGAATCATCTCTTGCAGGTAGGAGCGGTTGGGCCGGGACAGCGGGAGGCTCTCTGCGTAGATCGCTACTCTATTTATATTCTTAGTCTCAAAGAATGATGGGCCTGTTGGTACTTTCTAGGTCTCAAAGAAGTTAATCGCTGTCTCAGGATAGCTCTCCGTCAGAGAACCGTCACGAGCGATAATTGTGACAAAGTGGCGGGGAGAGTTAGCGACATCACTTCTTTTTACAGAAGCATATTTACACATTACAAGGGGGGCAGCACATCAGAACACCTTCTCGTGGGGGGCACGTTTAAGCTCAAGCCTTGCCCTTCAGTTTGTCACTGGCCTTGCGCGCCTTCACCAGGGTTAGCGTTGTGGCGTCAAATTGCGGAAAAAAGTCATCTTAGTTCACTCTTTCCACGATGAGTGGCTCCTTCAACCAAAGTCCAGGTTCGAGAGTGTCCAGATTATGGATCGTCTTCTGCAGGTAGGAACAGTGGAGCCAGGGCCGCAGGAGTTGTCCGGCATGGATCGGCGCTCGGCGATCGTTCTTAGTGGCGGTCTAGCCAGAGGAGTGCTTGTCTTCTCTCGTTCGGTTCAAGGCATACAGACTTATTCCCTCAGAGCACTTCTCTAGGAAGTCATTAGTAGTCGAGCTTCAGTCAGAGGGGGGGCCCTTTCAGTTTCAGGCCTTCCTATCGGCATAGTTGAGGGTTCCGTGTGGATCCTCCAAGGGCAGGATGGGGGGAGCGGCGGCCCCTCGAAAGGAAGGAGCCTAGTTCGCTCTCATATACACGATGGGCAGTTTCAGGCAACTCTCAGGGCCAAGAGCATTCAGATTCTAAGTTGGTACAGCAGTTTCTGCTGAGGCTCGACTGCGTGGCTCTTCGGCTAAGCCGGTATGCGGTATCAGGGCTTAGAATACTTGGGAGTGTGGTTAGCACTCAGTTGGATACAGTGTGTCTGCCAGTTCGCCGAACTCGGGTCCGCCTACAGAGAGATAGGACAGTTACTGTCGACTCAGACTCCGCTGGCTTGAAGCTATCGGCGGGTCTGAGGGCAACGGCGGTGACTCTTGAGGGAGTTACAGGGGCGAGGGCACACATTCAGTGTTTCCAAAGGGCTTTCAGTTGGGTCTAGTTTTTCCCAAAGCGCGGACGTCGACAGCAGGGAGCTATCCTCAAGGGCTAGAGTCAGTGGCATAGCGCGCATGCATCCTTGGCAAAGGTCCTTGTCGCGACCCTGGTCCTTTCACAACAACATTTTTAATGAATAGCTCTATTGCCCATTGCGTGTCAGACGGTCGCTTCAGTGGTGGTTTGCCCGGGCAATTTAGTGGTGGGCATGCAACTGGAACAACTGCAGTGGCTTCCAGTTGACAGATGCGAGACTCATAGGTTAGGGAGTGCACTGCGGGGATTGGTTCGCACATGGAACTTGGGACGACCAGAAGGTCCTGGGCTCGCTCAACTGCCTGGAACTGCGAGCGCGGTTGCTAGTTCTTCCAGCAGTCAAGGAGGCCATGGAGGTAGAACCAGGAGCTCTGTTCTCCTGGATGGAGACTAGCCTACAACCAGTCTTGCGGTGCACATTGCGGAATCGGACAATGTGCTGGCAGATTATCTCAGCAGTGTTCGGGTAGATGTCGGAGAGTGAGTGTGTCATCTGAACGTATTGGCGTGGATAGGCCATAGGTGGGGTCCTCCGATCACGGATCTCATGGCAACGTTTCATTCAGCCAAGGCGAGTCGTTTTTCCAGCATTGTGATCCTGCTTTGAGCCAGAAAGAGGCTCTTCCCTGGCGTAGGTGCGAGTTTGGCGCATACTTGAGGATTGGTGCTCTCAGCGGCAGGTCAGGCCTTCCCTGGTTTTTGGTGCTTTGGTATTTAGGTTCTGGCACGACGGTTTTGATAAGTGTTTAGCACCAGTTCCTTAAGGGTTCAGCTCACAGCTCTGTTTTACTGCAGAGGCAAGGTCCAGGGAATGGCCTTGAGTTCGCACGTCGACGTAGAGTGTTTTCTACGAACGGGATCTAGGCTACGTCGGTATCGCAGAATAAAGGTGTCTCTGTGGGATCTCTAGTTGGTCTTAGGAGCGTTTTCTAGGGAGTCCTAGTCTCGCTAGTCGAGGTTTTAACTTTAAAGTTGGGGTTTTTAGTGACCTTTTCTTCGGCGCGGGCAGTTTCAAAGCTGCAGAAGTTATCCTACTGAGAGCAGTTTTTGTCCTTTCTGGAGGAAAAGGTGGTGGGACGCCCGGTACCATCATATTGGCCAGATGTAGTCCCTTCTTTTCTCGGGAATCGGTCAGTTTCGCTGTCAGTATTGGGAGCGTCGACGGGAAGCGTATCAACCCATAGTCTGAGTTGCTTGGACACGAAGAGGGTTCTGTGTCAAAGTTTCCAGGTGTCAGAGACTTTTCGTAAGTCTGAACGCCCTTGGTTCTGTGTAGAGGTCCCCGTAAAGGGAAAACGGCAGCTACAGCTTCCAGGTCCAAATGGGTACGAGAAGCGATAGCATCAGCATATACTTTGTAAGGGCGTCAGAGGCTGGTGGAGCTGAGGGCTCTCTTTTCTAGAGCGCAAGTCTCATCTTGGCCGGAGCACAGTTTGGTTTCACCAGCGGACATTGCAGAGCGGACGCTTGGTCGTATCTTCATACATTCAGTACTCCCTATCGATTGTATGTTCAGTCAGCGATCAATGTCTGTTTAGAGGTGGTGGTGTTGCGATCCGAGTGGAATGGTCCCTCCCAATATTTACTGCTCTGATACATCCCAGAGGTGGAGTACTAAACTGGAGAAACGATAAGGAAATAGAAATTGCACTTACCTGGTAATTGTCGTTCCTTGAGTGACGACAGTTTAGTCCTCATTCCCGCCCAGGGTGTGATTGCTTCAAAGGTTATTTTCAGTAGGAGTGGAGCGTTGATTTAAAGGAGCGGTGAGATCCTTTCAGGCTCTGGATCGCAGTGAGTATTCCTCTTTGGTATATTTCTCCCTTCTCTCTTATTCACGTGAGGGAGTTGCGCAGGAAGTATGATAGAATAAAGGAGGCGTAAACGAAAAAGAAAAAAAAAAGGGGGGGGGAAAAAAAGATACGAATAGTAAAGCGTAAAGAGGTCCCTCAGATTGAGGAATGAATAGTTTGTTTAAAGTTTATGGTTTAACTCCTTATTTGTTGTTCCTTTGAGTTTGCTTTGTCAATAGTACACTGGGGGCTGATGGGAGATACCAGCAGACTATATCCAGTGATGTCACGACTTTGATATGCCCAGTCTCCCAGCTGCAGGAGGAGGTGCACAACCCAGAGGTGGAGGACTAAACTGTCGTCACTCAAGGAACGACAATACCAGGTAAGTATAATTTCTATTTCTTTACGGAAAGAGTGGTAGATGAGAGGAATAGTCTCCCAGTGGAGGTAGTAGCGTTGAGGACAGTATCTGAATTCAAAAAAGCATGAGACAAACACAGAGGATCTCTAAAGGTAGGAAAGGGGACTATTGTAGTTGATATGGAAGTGCAAACTAGATAGGCCATGTGATCTTTTTCTGCTGTGATGTTTCTATGTAAAGCAGAGAGTAGAGCTAAATAGCCAGTTTTTCTCAATGGAGAAAGGTGAATAGTGGAGTACCCCTGAGAACTGTGCTGGGCCTGCTGCTTTTTAACATACTCATAAATGACCTGGAAGTGGGAATAACAAGCGAGGTGATCAAATTTGTAGATGAGACAAAATTATTCAAAGTTGTTAAAATAAGAGGATTGTGAAAAATTGCAAGAGGATCTTGATGGAATTTAATGTGGACAAGTGCAAAGTTATGCACCTAGGAAAGAACAACCCAAACCACGGTTCCAATTAGGAACCACTACCCAGGAAAAAGATTTAGGTGTCATCGTGGATAATACGTTGAAAAACCCTCCGTCCAGTTTGCAGCGGTGGCCAAGAAAGGAAATAGAATGCTAGGAATCATAAGGAAAGGAATGGAGAATAAAACCAAGAATATTATAATGCCCTCTGTATTGTTCCATTGTGCTACCAAACCTTGAATATTGTGTGCAATTCTGGTCGTCATATCTTAAAAAGGATATAGTGGATTTAGAAAAAGTACAGAGAAGAGCCACCATAATGGTAGAGGGGATGGAAGGATATCCCTATGAGGAAAGGCTTAAAAGGTTAGGGCTTTTTAACTTGGAAAAGAGACGGCTGGTAAAGGTCTATAAATTAATGAATAGAATGGAACAGGTAAATGTAGATCGGGTGTTTATGCCATCAAAAAGTAGAAAGACTAGGGGACATGCAATTAAAGTACAATGTAACCCATTTAAGACTAATAAGAGGAAATATTTTTTCACTTAACACCTAATCAAACTCTGGACCGGAGGATGTAGTGAAGGCTGTTAGTGTAGCTGGGTTTAAAAACCGTTTGGGCAAGTTCCTGGAGGAAAGGGACATAAACTTTTATTAAAGAGAACCTGGGAAATCTACTGCTTGCCCCGGGACAAGCATTGTGCAATCTGTGTGCCATTTAGGGAACCTGTCAGGTACTTGTGACCTGAATTGGCCATTGTTGGAAACGGGATACTGGGCTTGATGGACCTTGGTCTGACCCAGTATAGTATTTCTTATGTTCTTAAAAAGCTGATGAAATTTCAGTTGGACAAGGACAAAGTGATAAACATAGGGAAAAAATAGTCCCAATTACAGGTACAAACTGCTGAGTTCCGAGTTAGGAGTCGCCACCCAGATCTTTGGAATCATTATGGGCAATATGTTAAAATGTTCATTCCACTGTGCCATGGATGCAGGAGCATGTGGTCAAGAAACTATCCATAGCTGGGTTCAAAAAAAGGATTTTGTCAAGATCCTGGAAGAAAAGTTCATTAAAAATTATTTGCCAGGTAGAGATGAGGAAGTTATCGCCTATCCTCTGAAATGACCTATAAGAACTTTAATACAATTTTTGGGATCTACCAAGTACTTGTGACCTCAACTGTCCATGTTTAGAGACAGGATGTCGGGCTCATTGTTCTGACTTATCTTAGTTTATCTTATGTTCTTTTGAAACACTTATTGCAAGTTTTCTTTTGTTCAAGATAAATAAGTCTTTTTCTTTAAACTTGATGTTTTGGTTTTAGGTTTTGATTCCTTGAATTTGTTTGATAGCCCCAAGAGTACTCTTCCACGTCCATCATCAACTTCAACGCCTGTTCGTTTTGCATCCCCTCCACCTCCGCCACCTCCTGTGCCAGTGACAAATTTGGACTCCAGTTCTTCTGCCAGTAACCTTATAAAGCATCGCCATGCTGCTAATAAAACTAGCCCTGTAGCAGATGAGAATGCTGGCAAAGAGAAAGCAGCATGCATTCCCTGTATGATGGATGTGCTAAAGGATCTAAATAAGATCCGCCTGCGTGCCGTGGAAAGGTAAGCTGCTCAGATAAAGTATTAGTTTCTTACCAACACAGTTCAGTAAACTTAATTGCATGCTGTCTTCATACATAAGTGAAATATGTATCTAATAAAATGAAACAAAAATAAGAACAGTAAAAAGTAAAGCAGAAACTGTAAATGCTTCTAATTACAATCTAAAGATAATTACATTTTTGTGTAAAATTTTTATATTAATATATTTTGTGGAACAAGGGAAATGTAATATTTAATGCCTCTGCTGAAATCTCGCGATTTTACTCTGTCATGAAGCAACAAGATTGGTTAGTGCTGCTCAGTCAGTTTCTACTGAGCACTAAGGTCTCTATGCAAAAACCCTGTGCTAGCCCTATTTGGCAGACTGACCCTCCTTCCCCATGGTGCATTTTGGGGGGCAGGGTCAGCAGTAAGGAGAATACACTAGTGGTGGTTGCAGATTTACATCTTTCTTGGGCAGTGCCGGCCCAACCACTTGGCAGACTAGGTGGTCGCCGAGGGAAGCAAAAGCAGGCCCTTCAAAGCTAAACAATAGATTTTGACAACCAGAGGGGGTGTCAAGCATGAGGTTTGCTTAGGGTTCCAACACTCTGGACCAACTGTTGGGCTGGCCCTGCTCTTGGGGTAAGGGACAAGATTGCCTCCAACCAGCTTTCAAAAAAACCCAGTAGATCCTGATAGCCACAGAAACTTCAAAGAACCATCAGCACATTCTTTTGTTGTTAAGTGCTGTCGAGTCAGTGTTAACTCCTGGCGACCCTCTGGGTAGTTGACCTAAACATTGTTGGTCTTCAGCCAAGCGGTTCATTGTTGATAGAGTGGTATCCATAGCTGCTGTTATCATATCGATCCATCTCATTGCTGGCCTTCCTCTTTTACGGTGACCTTCTACCTTGTCAAGCATTATGTCTTTCTCCAGTGATCTCTCTCTTCGCATGATATGTCCAAAGTATGAAAGTCGAAGTCTTGTCATCTGATCTTCTAAGAAAGTTTAGGTTTGATCTCCTCTAGTACTGACTGGTTTGTTCTTCGGGCAGTCCACGGTATACACAGATCTCCAGGAACAAGCAGGAATGAGTCTTCACATATGGGTACGTCGGCGCCGACGGAGCCCGCACGGGAATGCTCCCCAACATCCAATCAGAAAGCCTTTGGGAGCATCCCTCGCGCCTGCGCGGTGACTTCCCGCCTTTCCCACTGACTCTCCTCAGTTTTCGTTTTTCCGCGGAGCCAACAGGACGTACCTCCTGTCACCGCAGAAACGTTTTTCTTTAAAATCCTTATTTTCTTGTGGTCGCGGCTGTCTTTCCCGCTGATACCGGTACCGCCGGTGCTTTATTCTTTTCTTTTCCAACTTAGAGAAATATTTTCTCCTCAGTTTTTTCTCTTATCTTTTTGAGGCCTACCAGGCCTTTCCAACATGGAGCCTTCTTCCCCTAAGAAGTGCCTTCACTGCGGAAACTTAGTTTTCTTTTTAGACTCCAGTGCCTGGTGTCTAGCCTGTTTGGGTCCTGACCCCTTTTCCCCTGGTCCATCAGGCTATAGTATCGGGAGAAGACCTTCTCTTTTTCGGGTATCCCTCGATGCCGTTTTTCCTCCTGAGGTGAGGACACCGGTTTATTCTTCTCTCCAGGATCAGGTAACCCACAAACAGTCTGTTAAGACTAGCCAATTCTTGATGGGTAGGTCTCATGCCCAGCATGATGACGGCTCCGGCCTTGCCCTCAAGACCCCATTGGCAATAAGACCCCGGCGGGAGTCTTCGGGCTCCAAAGCATTTACGGGGTTTCAGGTTGTTCCTGGGGTTCACTCCTCACAGAACATACCTGAGCCATGCTCGGGGGTGGTATCCGCTTCGAGCGGTACCGATCCCCCGGCATCGGCACCGGTGTCGAGTGCTCCACTCTTCACCGAGGATCGTCAGCTGGTGTCCTCGGTACCTTCGGGGCCGATTGACATGGCCCAGACTGGCTTTCCTGCATCCCAGCCATGCGCGGGGTTGGTACCGGCTTCGAGCGGTACCACTCCCCCGGCACCAGTACCGGTGTCGAGTGCTCCACTCTTCACCAGGGGTCGTCGTCTGGTGTCCTCGGTACCTTTGTGACCGATCGACCCGACCCAGACTGGTTTTTCTGCTTCCCAGCCATGCGCGGGGTTGGTGCCGGCTTCGAGCGGTGCCGATCCCCCGGCATCAGCACCGGTGTCGAGTGCTCCGCTCTTCACCGGGGATCGTCGTCTGGAATCCTCGGTACCTTCAGGGCCGATCGATACGACCCAGTCTAGATTTCCTGTATCCCAGCCAACCGCGGGGTTGATACCGGTGTCGAGTGGTACGGATGCCCCGGCATCGGCATCGGTGTCGAGTGTTCCACTCTTCACTGGGGATCGCCATCTGGTGTCCTGGGTACCTTCGGGGCCGATCGATGCGCCCCAGATGGACTTCCCTCTATCTATGCCATGCTTGGGGGGGTACTGGCTTCGAGCGGTACCGATACCCCAATGTCGGCGCCGGTGTTGAGTGTTCCTCTCTTCACCGGGCGTTGTCCTCGGACATCCTCGGTGCCTTCGGTACCGATCGATACGATTCCGATTGACCTTCATGTAGCGGCATCGCCGATTCCGCCACCGACGCTCGGTTCGATGCCCAGTCTAGAATCCATATCCAGTCTAGATGACTTGGTTCCGACGCGTTTCGGAGCCGATCCATGTCGCCTCCGACTACGCAGTACCAGGGATAATCACCAAAGCTCTCTGGTTACCTCGGTACCGCTTCGGCAACCTCCGATGCCTGCTACGATGGCATTACCGTCCCCGATGCCAGTACCGGTATCAATGTCGTTTCCTGCAGTTCCATCGGTGCCATCGATCCTTTCTATGCCTAGCTTGGAATCGATACCGGGAACCGACGATGCAGTACTAACTGCCTCGAACCAGAACTGTCAGTATCGTTCTCCATCTAGCAGGATTCTTTTTATGCACCAGTCTAGTAGGTCTTCTGGTGTTCACGCTGCTCATTCAACCTCAGCCTACCCAGGAATAGTTCCTCGGGAAGATCCTTCTTTTCAGAAATTTCTCCTTGACATGGCAGCCTTTTCTTGCCATTCCTATTCCTGGTCCTACTCTTGACCAAGATCCTGCAGAAAAGGAAACCATAATGCTTCCTTTGCATCAGTCTCTGCAGGACCTTCTGAGGATTTGGGAATCACCTTTAAAGGTTCCTGCACCTTCTACAGCCATGAATGTTCTGTATCAGGTGCCTCCCTCTCCGGGGTTTCAGAAAAACCAACTTCTGCATCATTCCATTGTAGTGGAATCAGCAATGAGGAAGGTCAGAAGCAAGAAGAAGCATTCTTCTTTCCCACCAGGTCGTGCATCTAAAGCACTTGATGCCTTTGGACGTCAAACCTTCCAAACTTCTATGTTGGCTTCAAGAATTATTTCATATATTTTTTATATGAGTCTCACACTTCAGGAGGTCACAGAGAAGTTATCTCTTTTGTCTCCTTTTTTGTCAGAACCTAAGGCCTCTGACTATTCCTTGCTTCTTAATCATAGCAGGAATATCTCTTGGTTTCTTTCTCGTGCTTCTCTAGACTCTTTTGAGTCTGTTAGTAGATCCTCTGCTAGTGCCATTGGAGCGCGTCGTACAGCGTGGCTGCAGGCTTCAGACTTGAGCAGATGGGCACAACATACACTGGGTAATTCTCCTTGTACTGGAGAAAACCTTTTCAATAGAGAGGCTTTACGTCATTGCTCCACTTACTTTCCTGGTTCTGGGAACCATCCTAAGCCTTCTTTTTCCCCAGGACGTAGGAAATGTCCTACCAAACCGTCTTTCCCGAAGAAGAGAAAGTTTCATCCTTCTTCTGCCCATCCTCCCGGTGTACCCAAGCAAGGGACATCTCCTCCTAGTCTGAAGTCTCCAGGCTCTACCCAGTCTACTCATAACCAGCACCCATAGGTTCCTGTGTATTGCAATCTACAGTTAACTTCTCCTTAGCGGAAGTTTATTCTTCAAACTCTACACTGGTTTTTCTTTTCCAGTATGCTATGCTCTTGGGATACTTTTGTCCGTGGGTTACAGAATTCTCCCATTCTTACTACCACGAAGGGAGGTTACAACTATCCCATGATAGTTCTGTCCCCATATGGACATCTTTCCCTCAGCTGACTTACCATATGGTAAGTCACTTTCCAACCCCCTCTCTTCCAGGGTCTCCCCTGCTTGAGTTGGGGCCATACTGAAACACTTCCTTTTCTTCCAGTGTAGACTGTTTGTTTTCCTTCAATGCGTGCTCTGAACAACTCATCAGACTGGAACGGAAATCTTCTCCGCTACCTTTGTCTGTTTTCTCTCTGTTTTCATACAGGAGAATCCCCTCTGTTTGGTTCAGTTGCTGTATATGCAGGAGTTCCAGTGATTACTTTAGTGCTCATTGCAAGCTACTTGCAACTATCTTGCATAATACTATTCACTGCAGCTTATCTTCTTCTAGCCATATCCTTTCCTAGGATATGGCAACACCCTGACTTCTGTCAGTTTTTCTCTTATAATTCTCCTGCACAATGCTCTCTGCAATCTTCAGAGAAGCTTTCTGCTATGGGCCCTTGCTACGGAGCGTTAAACTTTGTCTCTGAGGGTCTTTCATATACAGAGGACAAGTTTTTTCTGCGTGAATGTTCACGGAGTTTCCAATCTGGCCGGATTATACTCCTGTTCCTTCCAGCTTGGCATTATGTTTTCTACTCCACTTGGACAACGCATACTCTTTTACCGCACATGATGCCCCTGAACCTCTTGGCTGGGTCACTTTGGTATCTTCGTCTCTGCGTTCTGCTCGTCCTTTGGACATATCAGAGTCCTAAGGTACTGCTGTCGTACTCTTGCCAGACTGCTGTTATCCTCTGTGTTTCACGCAGCCATGCTGGTTCTTCCACTGACCTACATTCCTGCTCCACAGAAATAGTTTCTCTATATATTTCTTCAGGTGGGTTTCACCCCCTATTATTGGATGAATTTATGCGCATATTGGGAGATGTCCATAGCACCCTATGTCTAACCTGAACTGACTGACTGTCGGTGCTTAGGTCTTTATTTTCTTCTGGGGTCCAGACAGTCAACTTGCCTATTATCATACGGCTCAGTAACTGGGGCTGGTTATACTAACAATTACTGCTGTGACGTCAACAGCTTCTAATTTTGTTATACATCTCCCTTTCTATGCAGTCTCAAACTTGAATGTCTTCCTGTCTCTTACCAGCTAGGAAGGACAGTGTACATCTCCAGTATTCCTGGGTACACTTCTGTTCTCCTTGGGAATAGGGGCTTTTTTCCATACCCTCTCTTCCCTTCCGGACTGGGCTAATTTTCCAGATCGGTCAGTTTTTCTTCTTTTAGTCCTCAATGTTTATGACTCTGTACCTAAAAGAGTTCTCGGCTTTTCCCATAAAGCTTTTCATTGGAGGCCTGCCGATCTTCTCCTGCCCTGGTTGACACCTGGGTCACCTGCCCATTCCAGATTGGAACTTCTTCCTCACTGCTGTGGAGTTACCTCGAAGATTCCGCTACTGCATCTACTGTCTACTTCCTACAATCCAGTAGGTAAGCTCTATATTGTGCTAGTTCATTAAATATTTTACTGATACTTGACATACATTCTAAAGACTTTTTTCCCTGTAGTCTTTAGATTCGCTGTTCCTCTGCAGCTCTGCTCTATTCAACTCCTACCCCCCATCCCCCAGGGGATGCCGGAGATCCAGGTTTGGGAAATGCCGTCCTGTTCCACGGATTCGCATTTTATGGGATCTCCCCTGGCACACTTAGCTAGGGAGTCCCCATATGTGAAGACTCATTCCTGCTTGTTCCTGGAGATAGCACAGTTACTTACCTGTAACAGGTGATCTCCGGAACAGCAGGAATTAGTCTTCACAACCCACCCACCTCCCCTAGGAGTTGTATCTATCTATTTCCTTTCCTCTTTCTCTCTTTCTGTCTCAGCTATGAAACTCAACTGAGGAGAGTCAGTGGTAAAGGCCGGAAGTCACCGCGCAGGCGCGAGGGATGCTCCCAAAGGCTTTCTGATTGGATGCTGGGGAGCATTCCCGTGCGGGCTCCGTCGGCGCCGACGTACCCATATGTGAAGACTAATTCCTGCTGTTCCGGAGATCACCTGTTACAGGTAAGTAACTGTGCTTATTCATCGCCAGCATCATAATTCAAAGCCATTGTTCCTTATCGTTCCTCCAGTTTAGTCCTCAACCTCTGGGTAGTGAACCTCCTCCTGCAGCTTGGAGACTGGGCATGTCAAACTCAATACATCACTGGATATAGCCTTCTGGTCTCTCCCATCAGCCCCCAGTGTGTCCAGTCTCCATGCAGCAGGAGGACGTAGTGAACCTAGCTTCTGGGCTCACTGGGGGAACAGATAAAGGGCATTTAGTGTGACAAATTCTATTCTGATTTTACTTTTGATTTTTACCTTTAATTTTACTGTTAATTCAGTTACCTTTGGTTAATTGGCAGTCAGGGATTAGTTCCCTTTAGTTGTTAGGAGCAAATTTTCTTATTTACAGTCATTTTAAATTTGAGCCTGGCTCTTTAAATTAGTAGCAGCTCTCGCCTTCCCTCCTTGTCAGTTATTTTCACTTACTGCAGGCATTCACCAGTGCGGATCTCTCTCCCTTGACGGTACGGGAGAGAGCTCCGGGACCCATTATAGCCACACTGAAGCTGTGTGAGACGTAGCTTCTCCGTTGCTGAGGGATTTTACTTTTACTCTGTGGAACCGGCTCAGCAGTCCTCGCCGCAGCTGCCGGGTGCAGCAGCACGGCTTGAGGATCGGATGAATTCAAGGTGGTAGGAGCAGGGTCTGTCGGTCTGCTGAGGCCTCCTTTTTGCAACGGCTGTTGTTCTTGCCGCCAAAATTCGTTGTCAAAGGGGGGTGGCCATTTTCTCTCTAGGCATTTGGACCATGTGGCAGGAGTTGCAGCGAGCTGCCGGTGTGAGGAAGATGACAGGCAGAATAGCTAGATTTTTAGGTCTAGTGTTTCTTTTTGTTTGTAGGTCTTTTGAGGCTTGGGGGGTCCCTCAGCCTTAAGGGGGCTGTTGTCAGTCCTCTTTATTTTTAAGTTTATTCTTAGTTTTATAGGACAGCAGTTTTGGCATTGATCTCTGATACCATATATTCTCTCTCTCCTAATCATGTCTCTGAGGAGCATCTGTTAAATCCCAGGATATTAGGCAAATTGCCAGCTTTTAGGTTCAAGAGCAGAGCCCTAACTTGTAGTTGGAAGGAGGGACAGGCTGGAAGTATGCTTGAGACAGTAGCTCTTTTTTGTATTCGCAAACGCCTGTGGTTTCACAGGGACAGGTTTAGGAAACCTTAGGATATAAAAAAATATATATATAATCATAATAACAGTTAAACTGTTAACCAAGAAGTGCCTGTGCTACGGTCTATGGGCCACCAGAGGGCAGCTGGTACACTCAATAGTGCCTTTCTGTGACCATGTGTATGCAGCCATCATCAGATTGATCTCTGCAAGTCAGGGAAGAAATAACCACAGGGCCACCTCATGGGTACTCAGGGGTTAGTGACTAAACAAGCAACTGTAATATTCTGCAAATCAAGATTATATGACCAAGATTTAAAGCTCTTAACTTCTGTATCGTTTGTCGGGCTCTGGTGCCCTAAAGGCCACCGGATGGCAGCGCTGCTCATGAATCACATATAGTATTCAGTGCCCCCATCCCTGGGGGGGGGAGGGGGGTTGTAAAATACGAATTCATATTCTTCATCAGGTTCACACAGGCAGCAACCTCTAAGACCTCCACTTGCAAGGTTGTCATTGTATCCCACTGCTATTTCTCTGACTGCAGGAAGGCCGTGGGGGGTGCCTGTGTGTTTCATAGCTCCACATAGCATGCCCTTCCCAGGAAATTCTCATCTATTTCTAGAGCCTGTGCTGTCAGAGCAGGGCTTTAAGCACTTAGCAGGGGCACTGACCCGTCTGTGCCATCTTGTTAAAGGGTCCTTGCTGAGGGTGAAGAGAAGGACGTCTAGGTAGCACGATCTGGGGCTTAGCGCTCCAGGGCACTGGAAGGTTTCATAGAGGAAGTCAATACTCTGTGTATGCTCCATGCATTCAGCCTATGTTCAAGCGTGCTCACTGCACTGTGTTTGGGTGACAGGTGCTGGGTCACCCGTATATGTAGATGTGCATTTTGTATGTGCTCACAATTGCTTAGGCATGATTTTTAGGTGCACTCTTTGCAGAGTGAGACTGCATTTCTTTGCTCAGACTGTATTATCAGGCTAAGGTAATTTCTCCAGTAATGGGGGGATGTCGATTGTAATAAAATGTGTGAGGTCCTCATGGTGTTACATGGGGTTGGAGATGCAGTCATGGGATCTGCTGTGGAGTGAGCCGTCCGGAGGAGCTACAGTGTCAGTCACCAGTTTCCCTTTTTCTTTGGGCTTTGCTCCCAGATCTTAGCCCCTCTTTCTCTCTGATGTCCAGGATGCAAGGTCCCCGGCCCACTGGACAATCTATTCTCAGCCTTTTCTCAATGCTGGCAGAAGGATTGGGAGAGCGAGAAAGGAAGACCAGGAACCAGCACCAGCTCTGATGTCTCTCCACTGCCAGTGTTTGCTATGGTCACATATTCCCAGTCAGTTATTTATTTGAGTATACTGATTGCCTACAGGTCAGGGTGGCATACAGTCGATTACGGTATTTCTATTTCCCTTGTCCCTGAAGGGCTCACAATTTGTTTTGGTACCTGAGGCAGAGGGTTAAGTTGCTTAACGAAGGCCAGAAGGACCACCTGTGGGACCAGAAACCCACGTTTTATGGCCCAAGGTTGGTGGTCTCAATTGGAATTCAAACCCTTGATCCTCTGGCAACTTGCCTCAACCACTAGGCCACACTGCTCCGTGTGAGCTAGCCACAGGGCCATAGGGCCAGGCGCAGCCTGTTACTTCCAAGGTAGAGACCTTGGGGAGGTTCCGTTCATAAGGATACGAGAAATTCTCCAGGACCAAGCAGGAAGTCAGTCCTCACATATGGGTGACGTCGACGCCGACGGAGCCCCCGTGCGGAGCATTTCCCCAGCTTTCAAAGAAAGCCTTTGGGAATGCAGCGCGCATGCGCGGTCCTCTTCCCGCCCAAGGGTGCCATCTTGCTCAGTCTTCTTTTTTCTGCGGAGCCCGACGGATGTGTTTTCGTTTCACCCAAGGAAAAAGTTGATTTTATTCTGCATGAACCCGTTTTCTTTGGTTCGCCGGTTTCCCTTTCCCGCCTGGGCCCGATACATCGGTATCGAGCCCGGACCTCTTTTTTCAGTTTTTGTCCTTAGTGACTAGCGTACGCGCCATTTTTTCTGTTTTCACTGGTAACCCTGTCTTTTGACCTCGCAGGGGCCCCTTTTCCCCTGATGGCTGCCAGCGGGTTTAAAAAGTGTGATCGGTGTAAGAAACTCATGTCTCACCGACACACATGACTGCTGCCTCCGGTGCCTCGGACCCGATCATGACCCGATCTGTGGTCCGTGTGGGAAAATGTCCTCTAAGGTGTTGAGGAGTCGACAGCACCAAAAGGAAAGAATCTTCTCTGACTCCGCGTCTGGTCGGGCCCGGACCTCGTCAGAGGCCTCGACATCTCGGGACTCCGGCCCCGAGCAGCATCGAGGCTCCTCTGAAAGGGGTCTCCCTCGCGGGAGCATCGCAAGAAGAAAAATCCCGCGAGGGCGGTGTCGTTGGACGCACTTGGCTCCTCAAGGGCCACGTCGCATAGCCCCGAGCACCGTCCCGGGTCTTCGGAGTCGGAGAGGCCTGCAAAACAAACTCGTGTGGAGATGGAGTCCCCAGGTCACGTGAGTACTGTAGTCCTCGTGGACTTTCCTCCAGGGGAACCGATGTCGGGCCCGGCGCCGCCGGGGCTCGAGTCGGGGGCTGCTGAGTCTCCTGAGTTCGGACTCAGGTTGACGGCCTTGGAGAGCAGCTTGGCTTCCTTCATGGAACAGCAGCGGGCACTGATCGCCGGTCTCACCGGTGCATCTGCCCCGACCACCGGGACATCGACGTCCAAGTCGACCCCGGAGGCCGAGCCGATCCTCGAGTCCATGCGTGCTAGAGTCGATCCTCGGCCAAGGTCTCCCTCGGCCTCCCGTTCGGGACCAAGGTCGTTGACACCAGTACCCTCGGCGTCGGGGCGGATGGCATCTGTGCCTGCCCGACCGGAGCCGCTTGATTCCTCCTCCGAGGAGTCCGGCTGGGAGACGGAGGATGAGGAGTCACCCGACACCTTTCGGACTCGGTTTGTCCCTTCGGACTCACCTGAGTCCGAGCCTCAGAGAAGATCCCCACCGGAGGATACCCGGTTCTCAGATTTCGTGCGGGATATGGCCAAGGCCTTGGCATTCCCCGCAGATCCCGAGGAGGAGCAGAGGAGCTCGAGGCCCTACAGTATGACTCTCCTCCGAAGGAGGCCTTTACTGTTCCGGTTCCTCTGATGCTGGAACGGTTGCTCTTCCGCATGTGGGAGGCGCCGGTGTCGACGCCGGTTTTAAGCAAGTGGGTCGATTCCATCTATCGAGTCCACAAGAGCCCCGGGTTCCAAAAGGCACAATTACCGCACCACTCCATGGTTGTGGAATCGGCCATGCATCGTCTGAAGAGTCAGAAGATGCACTTCTCTGTGTCTCCCTTCGAATGCCTCAGGTGCATCGGTTTTCGCTTACGGAGTGGCCATTGAAAGGGCAAGTTTAAGGAAAAAGAGTTGCTCAGCAGCAGGCTTTGCCACCTTACCGCAAAAAAAAAAGTCTCTGTCCCTTGCATAAGTGCGTATATGGCGCATCTTTGAGGATGGGTGCTCGCGGAGGCACGCTCACATGACAACAGTGTCATTTTATTGTTTATTGTTTGTTTACTTACATTTGATATACCGACCCCCATTACATCGGGGAGGTTTACAGTACAAAAATAATTATGAAATAGAAAAGGAAAAAGAAGTTACAATAATCTGAGAGGTACAGGAGACAAGAAGTAAGGATAGCAATCGAGAAAGAAGAGGGGGGTCAGAGAAAATTCATAGAGAAACATTAAAAGCTAAGGAGAAAATATGGGTTTTAAGAAGGGAACGAAATTTGGGATAGGATTCTTCTAATCGGAGGGACGTGGGTATTAATTCCCTTGGTATTAAGTTTTCTGCGGGGCGGGTTTTGTAAAGGCAGGTTCTGGAGAATTCAGTTAGCAGCTCTGTCTTGCTATAGGGTTGGGCAAAGGACAGGGAGTGGCTCTCATTCACAGGTCGATGTGGTACGCTTTCTCAGGCGGTTACCAGACTGTAGCCCTCTCGCAGGATATTAAATCCACCAGTGAAGCTCAAGTTGGTTTTAGGAGCGTTAGGTAGCGCGCCATTGGGGCCCTTGCAACAGGTGTAGATTAAGGGTTTTGCCTTGAATGTTTGATGGTCATCTGTTCGGCGAGGCGATTTTCGGAGTTGCAGGCATTGACCTGTCAGGAATAGTTTTTTGTCTGTCTCCAGACAGAATGTGGCCTGGCGGCTTGTTCCATCGTTGTTGCTAAAGGTGGTTTCTACGTTCATCTACCTAAAATGGTCTCTCTTCCAGCGCTAGGTGCGGCGGAGGGTAGCGTATTGAACCATAGCTTGCGCAGTTTGGACATCAAGAGAGCACTGCGGCAGTGTTTAAAGGTTTCAGAAACTTTCGCAAGGCGGATCATCTCTCTTCAGGGTGTTCGGAGGGCCCCGCAAAGGGAAGCGGTGGTGAAGAAGTCCATTTCTGGATGGATTGGAGTGGCGAGTGCATCGGCTTATCTTCTACAGGACCGTACAGTCTCAGGGAGCTTACGAGCTCACTCTACCGGTGTGCAAGCGTCGTCTTGGATGGAGAACATAAGATATGCCATACTGGGTCAGACCAAGGTCTATCAAGCTTCTACTACTACTACTACTTAGCACTTATAAAGCGCCACGCACGCAGCGCTGAACAGTTAGCCAACAAGAGGTGGCTAACATACAAGAGATAGTCCCTGCCCATCAGAGTCATGCTCATCGGAGCTTACAATCTAGTTAGAACAGTATAGAGCATTAGTCAGTTCAGCGGAAGGTACCGTGTGGTACAGTTAGGTACAGCTTGGTCTATAGTTTGGTCATAAACGTTAATGGTTAAAGTAGGATGAGGATGGAAGTCAGGATCTGAATGCAACAGTGAAGAGGTGGGTCTTCAACCTGGATATGAAGAGGGCCAGGGAGGGCGCCTGGCACACAAACGCAGGAAGGATATTCCAGGCGTGTGGCGCAGCAAGGTGAAAGTGCAATCGGGAGTTCGCGGTGCGGGTGAAAGGCATTGAAAGAAGCGATTTGTTAGCGGAGCGCAAGTTTCGTGAGGGGACATAGGGAGAGATAAGAGGTATTGAGGGGCCATAGAGTGAATGCACTTATAGGTCAGTAACAGAAGCTTGAATTGGATGTGGAATTGGACAGGGAGCGAGTGAAGTGACTTGAGGAGAGGAGTAATGTGGGCATGGCGAGGTTGGCAGAAGATTAGTTGAGCAGCGTAATTTTGTATAGATTGGAGGGGAAGGAGTTGGCTCACAGGGAGACCAGCGAGGAGTAGGTTGCAGTAATCGAGGCAAGAGGAGAATAAGGAGTGGATAAGCGTTTTGGTAGTATGTTCAGAGAGGACGGGGCGGATCTTACTGATGTTGTAGAGGAAAAAGCGGTAAGTCTTAGCTACAAGCTGGATGTGGGCGGAGAAGAAGAGAGAGGCGTCAAAGATGACCCCCAGATTGCGGGCCGAGGGAACAGGAAGGATAGTAGATCCATCCTCATGGACTGAGAGAGGGGGAAGTGGGGGGGGGGGAAGAGTTGGGTGGAAAGACAAGGAGTTCAGTCTTGGCCATGTTCAGTTTCAATCGGCGATGAGACATCCAGGTGGCGATGTCCGAAAGACAAGCAGAGATCTTGTACTGTGTTGCCGGAGAAATATTAGGTGTGGAGAGGTAGATTTGGGAGTCATCGGCATAGAGATGGTACTGAAAGCCATGGGAAGAGACAAGCGCGCCAAGGCCTTGGGTATAGAGAGAGAAAAGGAGGGGGCCCAAGACAGATCCCTGGGGTACACCTACAAGGAGCGGGGTAGGGGAGGAGGAGAAGCCGCCAGAGCATACACTGAATGAGCGATGGGAGAGGTAGGAGGAGAACCAGGATAGTACAGAGTCCCTGAAGTCAAGCGAGGAGAGGGTGGTGAGGAGAAGGTTGTGGTTGACGGTGTCAAAGGCAGCAAGAAGGATGAGGATAGAATAGAGGCCCTTAGATTTAGCCAGGAACAGGTCATTAGTGACTTTTGTAAGTGCCGTTTCAGTGAAGTGTAGGGGATGGAAGCCAGATTGTAGTGGGTCCTGGAGGGCCTGGGAGGTGAGGAAGTCGAGGAAACGTTCTAATAATTTGGATAAGAAGGGAAGGAGGGAGATGGGTCGATAGTTAGAAGGGCAAGTAGGATCAAGTGAGGGTTTCTTGAGGAGGGGTGTGACAACAGCATGTTTGAAATCAGCGGGGACAGTTGCAGTGGAGAGTGAGAGGTTGAGGGATATGAGTGATGGAGGGGACGATGGTGAGAGAGATGGAACGTAGGAGATGGGTGGGGATGGGGTCTGATGAACAGGTGGTGGGTTTGGAGGAGGAAAGAAGTGTGGTTTCCTCTTCAGAGATTGGGGGGGGAAGGAGGAGAGGGTAGCAGGAGGAGTATGGGTGGGGAGGAGAAATGGGGGGGAGGGGAGGTGGATGAGGGGGTAGGGAATTGGAGGGTAATTTTGAGAATTTTGTCCTGGAAGTAGTCTGCTAGGGTTTGGGCAGAGAGGGATGGCGGGATCGGGTGCTCGGGGACCTTGAGGAGAGAATTGAGGGTGTTAAAGAGACGGCGTGGATCAGAGGTAAGGGAATTGGTCAGATGGATGTAGTAGTCTTGTTTGGCAAGTGCTAGGGCTGATTGGAAAGAGCCAAGCATGAATTTGAAGTGTAGAAGGTCTTCCAGGGAGTGGGATTTGGACCAGGTTCGTTCTGCAGAGTGGGCACAGATGCGTAGGTAATGGGTTGTGGGTGAAAGCCAGGGTTGGGGAGTAGATCGTTTTACCGGACGTGAGGTGGGAGGGGCATCGAGGGCTGAGGAAAGTGTAACATTGTATGAGGATAATGCTTCGTCGACAGACTCGGAGTATAATATGGAGGAAAGAGATGGAGAAATGGTGGAGCAGAGAGTCAGGGGATTAATATTATGAAGGTTTCTAAATAGGTCGTAGGAGACAGGACGAGATTGGGAAGGCGGGAGCTGAAGAGTAAATGTTGGTAGGTGATGGTCACATGAGGGAAGGATTGATTTGCGGAAGTTTGAGGGAGAGGAGTTTGAGAAGAGTATTAGATCAAGGCAGTGGCTGTGTAGGTGTGTGGGGGCAGTGGAGCAGAGTTGGAGGTCGAACAAGGAGGTAAGAGCGAGGAACTTTGAGGCATGGGGGTCGGAGGGGTTGTCGACGTGAATGTTGAAATCGCCAAGAATAAGAGTGGGGGAGGAGGGATCCATAAAGGCAGAAAGCCAAGAGTCGAAGTCAGTGAGGAAGGTTGATTTGGAGTTGTCAGGTGGGCGATAGATAACAGCAACACAGAGGGGAAGTGGAATGATGAGGCAAATGGAGTGGACTTCAAAGGAAAGGGTGGAGTGTGATTGGGGTGGCAGGAGGGGGAGAGAAGGAGGCCAACGCCACCACCGCGGCCAGTAGATCGAGGTGTATGGGAGAATTGGTAGCCCCCATAGCAGAGAGAGACAATGGATGCGGTGTCATCTGGGGGGAGCCAGGTCTCGGTCAGGGCAAGAAGGTGTAGGGCATTAGAGATGAAGAGATCGTGAATAAAAGTAGTTTTTTAAATGACTGAGCATGCGTTCCATAGGGCGCAAGTAAATGGGAGAGCGGAGGGGGGGAGGAGAGGGATATGGATAAGATTGGATAAGTTACGTGTGGATTTTTTATTAGAGTAGCATGGGGGTCTATTTCTATGGTAGTATTGAAATTTCTTATCAGAGTAGCGTGGGGGTCTATTTCTAGGGTAGTACCGAGATTTAGAGGGATTAGGGTGTGGGTGGATATGTCTGGGTGTATGTGCTCTCCAAGAGGGACTTGATGGGGGGACGTGAGGAATAAGTTGATGATATCAGATAGGTTATGTGGGGGATTATATTTGGGGGTAGGGTTGGAGTTGACATTAAAGGTTGAGTGAGTGTGGGATGAATGAGAGAGGGCGAAAGAAGGGAGAAGCGGGATGTGGATAAGATTAGATAGGGTACGTGAGGAACTTTCTTTAATGTGGGCGAGCTATTGGGGGGGGGGCCAGGGTTGGGGTTGATGTTACCTGATGAGAGAAGGAGAATGAGTATTAGGGAGCGAGGTAAAGTGGAGATACTACGGCGGAAGCGAGGATGGGGTTGCCTGAGAGAGAAGGGGGTAGGTTGGATGCGGGGGATGGTGTGAAGAAGCTCAAGAGCAGGTGCTAGGCTAGGGGGCAGAACAGAGGGAGAAGTAAGGAAGGTAGAGAGGGGGGCAGGTTGAATGTGGGGAATAGTGTGGAGAGGCTCCGGAGTGGGGTGCTAGGCTAGGGGGCAAAGTGGAGGGAGAAGTGAGGAGGGGGAGGGGAGGGGGAAGAGGAGGGAGGATGTTGATAGGAGGGGAGGCAGTTGGGGAGGAAGAGGAAGAGAATGACATTGAAATGTGGAGCCATGATAGTGGGCAGCAAGGTATGAGCAAACAATGGGTAACAGTTCTACGCAGGCAATGGTAGCAGTTCATGTTCTAAGCAACAATGGTAGCAGTTCACGTTCTAAGCAACAATGGTAGCAGATCTATACAGGCAATGGTAGCAGTTCAAGCAGAGAGCGATTGTGCTTACTCAGATCCAGGGGCTGCGGTGAAAGGGAAGAGCAGGATGGATGGACCACACCAGAGCGGGCCCGCCCGATGGAGCACGCTGCTTTTAAAGGGCCGATTGCCCTTTGATCTCACTGTTGGTATCCTGTTTCCAACAGTGGCCAATCTAGGTCATACATACCTAGCAGTTTCCCCAAAAGACACAGGTTCCACAATGCTTGTACTGGGTCAAGCATTGATATCCTGGGTCCCTTCTTAATAATGGTTTATGGACCTTTCCTCCAGGAACTTGTCAAACCTTTTTTAAACCCAGCTACGCAAACAGCCTTTACTACATCCTCCGGTAACAAATTCCAGAGTTTGGTTACACGTTGAGTGAAAAAATATTTTCTTTTATTAGTCTTAAATAGTTCACCCTGTATCTTCATTGCATGTCCCCTAGTCTTTCTATATTCTGATAACGTAAACAATCGATCTACGTTTACCCGTTCCACTCCATTCATTAATTTATAGACTTCTATCGTATCTCCCCTCAGCTGGCTCTTTTCCAGGTTAAAGAGCCCTAACCCTTTTAGCCTTTCTTCATAAGGCTATCCTTCCATCCCCTTTACCATTTTGGTGGCTCTTCTCTGAACCTTTTCTAATAACGCTATATCCTTTTTAAGATACGGCGACCAGAATTGCACACAATATTCAAGGTGCAATCTCACCATGGAACGATATAGAGGCATTATAATATCTTTTGTTTTATTTTCCATTCCTTTCCTTATGATATCTAGCATTCTGTTTGCTCTCTTGGCCGCCGCTGCACACTGGGCCGAGGGTTTTAACATGTTATCCACAATGACGCCTAAATCTTTTTCTGGGTGTTGGTTCCTAATGTGGAACCTTGCATCGTGTAACCATAGTTTGGTTTGTTCTTCCCTGGGTGCATAACTTTGCACTTGTCCACATTAAATTTCATTTTAATGCACTGTCTTCCAATTTATCAAGATCCTCTTGCAATTTTCCACAATCCTCTTGGGTTTTAACAACTTTAAATAGTTTTGTCTCATCTGTAAATTTGATAACCTCACTCGTTATTCCCTTTTCCAGGTCATTTTATGAATATGTCAAAAAGCAGCGGACCCAGCACAGATCCCTGGGTACACCACTATTCACCTTTCTCCATTGGGAAAATTGGCCATTTAGCCCTACCCTCTGCTTTCTATCTTTTAACCAGTTCCTGATTCACAATAGTACACTACCTCCTATCCCATGACTCTTTAGTTTTGCCAAAAGTCTCTTATGTGGCTTTCTGAAAGTCCAGATACACTATATCAACCGACTCACCTTTGTCCACCTTTTTATTCACACCTTCAAAAAAACATAACAGATTATTAAGACAAGATCTTCCTTGTCTAAAGCCATGTTGGCTGTCTCCCATTAGGCCATGACTATCTACATGCTGAGTAATTTTGTTCTTTATGATGGTTTCTACCATTTTTCCCAGTACTGACGTCAGGCTCACCGGTCTGTAGTTTCCTGTATCACCCCTGGAACCCTTTTTAAAAATTGGCGTTACATTGGCGATCTTCCAATCTTCAGGTATTACAGATGATTTTAATGAAAATTCACAGATTACTAACAGGTCTGCAATCTCATATTTCAGTTCTTTCAACACCCTTGGATGTATACCATCCGGCCCAGGTGATTTGCTACTCTTCAGTTTATCTAATAGTTGTAATACATCTTTCCGATGTATCGATATTTCCTTCAATTCTTCCGCACCTTTAAATACCACTTTAGTCATGGGTAACATCCCTACATCTTCCTCAGTAAAAACCGTGGCAAAGAATTCATTCAGTCTCTCTGCTATCGCCTTGTCGCCTCTTAGTGCCCCTTTAACCCCTCTACAATCTAATGGATTCTCTCACAGGTTTTTTGTTATGAATGTACTTGAAAAAGTCTTTATTTCGTGTTTTTGCTTCCGCAGCAAGCTTCTTCTCAAATTCTCCCTTTGCCTGCCTTATCAATGCCTTGCATTTGACTTGCCAGTGCTTGTGCTGTGTCCGGGTTTCGTCGTTTGGCTCTTTTTTCCATTTCCTGAAAGAGGCTTTTTTAGCAACAGTCTCTCTGAGCTCACCTTTAAACCATGCTGGCAGTTTTTTGGACTTCCTTCCACTTTTCTTAAAGCGTGGAATACAGCTGGTCTGGGCTTCCAAGTCTTTAACCTTTGCAACTGCTCCTTTTAGTTTTTTCTTAACTATTTTCCTCATTTTATCATAGTCTCCCTTTCGAAAGTTAAAAGGTAATACTGTGAATTTCCTTACTATTCCTCCTCCACTAATTAAATCAAACACGATCATGCTATGATCACTATTGCCAAGTGGCCCCAACACCCTTATCTCTTGCACAAGATCTGGCGTTCCACTAAGGACTAGGTATAGTATGGCTTCCCTTCTGGTCGGTTCATGAACCAGTTGCTCCAAGAAGCAGTCATTTATTTCATCTAGGAACTTTATCTCCCCAGCATGTCCTGCCGTGACACTGACCCAGTCGATACCGGGGTAATTGAAATCACCCATTATTATTACTGCGGTGTAACTTTTGTTAGCTTCCTTGATTTCTTTGAGCATTTCATCATCCATTTGTTCATTCTAGCCAGGCGGTCAATAGTACACCCCCACTGCCATCACCTTCCCCTTTTTACATGGAATTTCAATCCATATATATTCTACAGCAGATTTTGTTTCCTGCAAAACTTTAATCCTTTCTGACTCAATGCCCTCTCTAATATAGAGCGCAACTCCTCCACCAATTTGATCAGCTCTATCATTACGATATAGTTTGTACCCAGGTATCAGTGTGTCCCACTGGTTGTCCTCCTTCCACCATGTCTGATATTCCAATCATATCTAATCTCTCATTTAGTGCTATATATTCTAACTCTCCCATCTTATTTTTTAGACTTCTAGCATTTGCATACAAGCATTTTAGAGACTGGATTTTATTCATATTAATCTGGCTATTGGTAGACATGGGTAAGCTGTTTCTGCTCCATGCTCGAGGGCATTTAGGCTACTTTACTTTTTTTTGTAACCTTTCTGCTTTTGGTAGTATCCTTCAAGGATACATTCTTCCGAACCATGCGTTCTTGGGTGACTGTCGGCTTTCCCTTATCTAGTTTAAAAGCTGCTTTATCTCCTTTTTAAAGGTTAATGCCAGCAGCCTTGTTCCATCCCGGTTAACGTGAAGCCCATCCCTTTGGAAGAGCCCCTCCTTTCCCCAGAATGTTCCCCAGTTCCTAACAAATCCAAAACCCTCATCTCTGCACCATTGTCTCATCCACGCATTGAGACTCCGGAGCTCTGCCTGCCTTTTGTATCCTGCACGTGGAACAGGAAACATTTCGGAGAACGCTACCCTGGAAGTTCTGGATTTCAACTTCCTACCTAAAAGCCAAAATTTATCCTCCAGAACCTCCCTAACACAGTTTCCTATGTCATTGGTACTGACTTGTACCAAGATAGCAGACTCCTCCCCAGCACTATCTAATACCTTATCTAGGTGGCGCGTGAAGTCCGCTACCTTCACATCAGGCAGGCATGTTACCAGGCGATCCTCACGTCCACCAACCACCCAGCTATCTACATGCCTAATGATCGAATCACCAACTATAACAGCTGTCCAACCCTTCCCTCATGGGCACATGGCCCTGGAGAAACTTCCTCAGTGCGAGAGGGTTTTACATCACTTGGAGGACAGGTCCTAGTACGGGATCACTTCCTGCCACACCAGGGTGATGCTCTCCTGTCACTTGACCTCTCTCCTCCATGGCAACAGGGATGCTGCCAGACTGGAGATGGGACTTCAGGACTATATCCCTGTAGGTCTCGTCTATGTACCTCTCTGTCTTATGTTTTCCAAGTCTGCTACTGTAGCCTCTAGAGAACGGACTCATTCCCTGAGAGCAAAGAGCTCCTTGCACCTAGTGCACATGTAAGACCTCTCACCAACTGGGAGAAAATCGTACATGTGACACTCAATGCAAAAGACTGGAAAGCCCCAATCTCGCTGCTGGATTGCTTTCTGCATCTTAGTTTTAAGCTTGTGTTTAGATCTAACTTCTTTACTTCTTTACACAATTTGGTTCCGCCAGTGGACATCTGTAGGGAGGCCTCTTGTTGTCTCTCCATACTTTCAGTAGGCACTACCGCCTAGATGTTCTGGCGGCTAAGGATGCTGTTTTCAGGTAGGCGGTGTTGAGATCCGGCTGGAAAGGTCCCTCCCAATGATTACTGCTCTGATACATCCCAGAGGTTGAGGACTAAACTTGAGGAACAATAAGGAAATAGGAATTACACTTACCTGGTAATTGTGGTTCCTTGAGTGACTCCAGTTTAGTCCTCATTCCATTCCGAGGATGGGGTCTTAGCAGTGGTCTTTCTGTTGGGGGAAGTGCAAGGTTAAAAGTGGATGTAGGCCTTCACTGGTGTTCAGTCGTTTTGATGCTTCCATTTGTTTTGTGCTATATTGTTATATTATATTATGATATTGTTATATATATTGCTATATTGCTCTGGATTGTTTAGGGCTAGGCATTCGACGGAAAGGTGAGCATGCATGAAGCAGTCCCTTTCCTTCTGGAAGGGGAGCATTAGGTAGATAGGTTATATGTTCTGCGTTCCCTTGAATATGATAAGTTTAAAAAAAAACGTTACTGATTTTTTGTTCCTTTGAGTCTGCTTTGTCAGTAGTTCACTGGGGGCTGATGGGAGACACCAGCAGGCTATATCCAGTGATGTCATGAGTTTGACATGCCCAGTCTCCAAGATGCAGGAGGAGGTTCACTTCCCAGAGGTTGAGGACTAAACTGGAGTCACTCAAGGAACCACAATTACCAGGTAAGTGTAATTCCTATATTTTCTTCCGTTCTATCTTTTTTCACTGTCCAACTTTTGCATCCATATGCCATTATTGAAAATAGCATGGCCTGGACAATTCGAATCTTTGTATGGAGAGAGACATCTCTGCTCTTGAGGATCTTGTCTAGGTCCTTCATAGCCATTCAAAAGCAGGTATGTACATATATACATACAAAGCAAAGTTTAATATTTAAAACGGATGTCCAGTTGGTGTACGGACATTTTTTTTTTCAAAACTTTATTTAGAACCATCAACAGTAAACAACAGGTACATAGCACACAGAAAATCACCACTCTCTGGGGTTAGCTCTTATCCCCAGGAGCCATACCCATTGACGGTTACATGGATTTTTCAAAGTGTATTAACCCACGCCCCCTTCCCCCGCCCCCTCCCCTCCCCCCACCCCCCTCCCCCTCCCCCCCCATACATGTCAAAGCCACACAGGACCATCTGGAGGTTCCGCCTGTCCCCCGAATAACAAAACAATAGATAAGGGTGTTAACAACCCAACTGCAAGACTGCATTACGAGTCCGGGCACTCAGATTTTGAATGTATGGGTCCCAAATTAGCAAGAAGGCGGACCATCGCTGGACGTGGCCCCGGGCAGCCCTACACTCCAGGAGCATAAGCTGATGGAAAGAGTTCCGCCACTCCCAAAAAGAGGGAGGGCGGGTCTCCCTCCATCCTGGTGTACGGACATTTAATCACCTGACATTTAATCACGCGACAGTTAATCACCGACATTTAATCACCCGACGTTTCCAGCGACAGTTAATCACGCGCCTTTTAATCACGCGTCCTTTAATCACGCGCCTTTTAATCACGCGCCTTTTAATCACGTGCACAGAATCACAGGCAAAGAAGCACGTAGATCTATTTAAGTTAAATTGTTTTTATTGAACAATCACTATATTAATTATATGACAACTGTGCAACTGTGCAATAGCACGAAACAATCACTATATTAATTATATGACAACTGTGCAATAGCACGCAAATAAACATATTTCACTTGAGGAGTATCGATCCACTGCATTTGCCACTCGCCGTTATTAATTATATGACAAGTGTGCAATAGCACGCAAATAAACTAATATTTCACTTGAGGAGTATCGATCCACTGCATTTGCCACTCGCCGTTTCAGTGTCGTGTATCTCTTGGGTGCGGCTGGTTGCATACCCGATATACCTTGTAGAAATGCCGTTCTTTGCATCTGCATATCCTTTGCAATTCCCTTCATGAAAGTCCATAATGTAGGATGATGGCATTGAAAAAGTGCTTGTAGTCCAAAATGCCATCCTTCAACTGAGTTGGTAGTTCTTGCCAATCCTTCAGACGCAGTTTGATAATGGTTCCAAACTTCTATTGGAAAGATTGCTGGACCGTAATGTTCAGCTCGTTCTGGTCGTCGTCTTCCTCGTACATAAGTGTGTTCAAAATACGACAGAAGCTCTGGCATCTTATCATGGTCTGGCATGTTGTCAGCTTATGTCAGAAATGCATCAGTGACATCTGCTGAAGGAACCATAGCCAAAGCCGGTAAGCAACGAACAGCTGATCGTAAGGTATCATTACTTTCATAGTCGACCTTCATACCAATTTCGTTTACCTTACGTATAAGACTCTGGGTAAGATGAAAATAGCAACCCATGACAGTAGCACTTGGGAATGCTGTGCTAAAAGCACTTATTGCTGCACTTTCAAAGTCGATCAGTATTCTTTCGGGTGCAGCCAGTGGAATCATCTCCTTGACTGCTGCCATGATCCGATCATATTGAGCTCGTGTTTTGCTTTGTACCAGGCAGTAAATGGCTACAGGGTTGATACCAGGCACGAGTTCAAAATGTATTGTGTACAACTGGAAGAATATTGATGGCACTACCTTGAATGTTCCGTCTGCTAACCACAGTTTTGCTCTGGCCAGTCCATCCAGAAGCTCGTTACTGCCCATCATAACTAGCCGATCGTTGCCAGATCCAGAATCATATAAAATCATATGCTGGAATTTAGCTGGAATGTCAAATGACGTATCTGTTGGCGGTGGTGGTAAGGATGATGAGTTCCATTCAGACTCTAACTTACGACGTTTTCGCTGCAAGGTCCTTTTCAGAGAAATTTTCTTGGGCAATGCCATCAGTACTCTTGGCTGAAGCTGCACGCTAATAGAGCCTATGACGGCAGTTGTTGTAGCAGATACTTCACCCATTCTTTCTTTCATTTCAGCAATAGCTTGTCGCGCCAAAATATTCTCCTTGTTACCGTCATGATTGTGTTGAGGGTCGCAGTCGCCCACTACTTCTTCGTTTTTCGTTGTTAGACGTGCCTGACATTTGCTGTTCTGGTAACGTTTGCAACGCCATTGAATATTTCCGTTCTCATATTCACGATGTTTAACAAATTCGTATTGCTTGTGTAAGACAGACGCCTTGCCTTTTGATGTAACACCAAACGTTATTTTATTGTAAGCCATACGCCTAAAATCAATAGATTAAACAATACTATCACTTCTGTTTCTTTGACTGTAGCCTTCAAATGCCTGGTGTGTGATTAACCGTCTGGTGATAAAGTGTCTGTGTGTTTATGTATCGCGTGATTAAGTGTCTGCGTGATTAAACGTCGGTGATTAACTGTCGCGTGATTAACTGCCGCGTGATTAAATGTTACCAAACCGTCCAGTTATGCATTTTTCACAGGATTGTTGTTGGAAGGAAGTGTTCAGAAGGTTATGACTGTTGAGTTTAATCATCAAAATTTCAGGGGTGAAGGAAGGTAAGACTGCATCTACCCTGGGCTGACCCTGCTTCTCTTGGTTCCTTGGAACATCACATTTTTTGACATGTTTAACCTCTCTAAAAGTGGGGGAATGGTTTGAGGATGGTTTGCATCACTTCTTATTTACCAAGCACACTATGCGCTTCCTTGTCTTGCCTTTACTGTTTAATTTATGCCATCAACGTTCGGGCCATTTGCTGGAAGGGTTTCAGATGGACTCTTTATGAAGATGATGTGCAGCGCAATCTCCTATTATAGAGATTTCTTTGGGGGAAGGCAGATAATTTTTTCTAAAGAATTCAAAAGGTTTTGGATTGTAACAAACTTACTGGCTTGAAATATTATACAGTATTGAGTGTAGTTACTAAGCAGTGCTAAAATATCGCATTTTGCTGCAGTTTATTTGCCACAGGAACCACTAACCTATGGTAACTCAGTACCACAGGTTAATAACATCCACTTGACTAGGGCAGCTCATTTTCAGTCTCACAAGCATTATTCCTGGAAAAATAACACCATCTTTGAGTTGGCATTAATTTCCTCCCTGGGAGCTATTTAAAGAGGCTGGTCCATAAACAGTCACATCTGACTTCCCTGATTTCTAGCCCTTCCCCAAGTAGATTCCCTCTCCCCCCCCCCCCTCCTCCAGTGCTTATCAGGGGTCTCCCTAGTATCCAGCAAGTGGGGTAGCCAAGTAAGGTGCCTGATGCCCTAATGGTAGTACTACAAGATTACTGCTAGGCAGTTAGAGGCAACATTGTAAACCCAGGCCCCCAATGTGGTAGGAGCATCTAGGGATTGCTCCTGCCCCACCACTAAATACCAGGGAGAGCACTAGTAAGAGCTAGGGGAGTTCTTATGCCAGGAAGATTAGCAGATGGGGGATCTGTGTAGTGGGAATCTGGGGGGGGGGGAGTGGGAGATGACTGTTTTCTGCACCAACCACTTCAGATAGCTCCCTGGGAGTATCGGACAATGCATTGGCATCCCAATAATGCCAGCTCAAAGCTGGTGTTATTTTTAGGGAATAACACAGCTTAGGAGGTTAAATGCAAGTTACTTTATTTTATTTGAATTATAATGAGGTGCTTTGCAGCTCATTTAGCTTGCATTAGGGTAAAATAGTGTGCATTAAGGTAAAATAGTGCACATTTTCACCATTTAACATGCATTATTTGGCAAAATATGTGCATTATTCCCTTCATTAGTAACTAGCCCCCCTAAAATGTTAAGTTCAGCTGTGGAGGACAAATTTTCCAGAATGACACACTTTCCTAGGGAACCTACATAATGAGAAAATGTGTCGAGGACAGATTCATGGAAAGGAACATTGAAAAAGCAAAAATGCTAAAGAAATACTAATTTTTCCAGGAACAAGCAGAAAGTCAATCCTTACTTATGGGTGACATCGGCACCGACGGAGCCCGCGAAGAGCAATTCCCTAGCTTCCAAAGAAAGCCTTTGGGATTGCTGCCACGCGTGCGTGGTCCTCTTCCCGCCCAAGGGTGCCATCTTGCTCAGTCTCCTTTTTCTGCAGAGCACATCGGACGCATGTCCTCATCCCTCGGAAAAGGTTTTGGGTTTTTTTCCTTAACGGGCTTCTCTATTTTCCGGTTGCACCGGTCCTCTACCCATCCTCCCCCTGCTCTACTTTAGAGCTATCGGGGATACTCCTTTTCTTTTCATTTTTTTTGTTCGGGCTTCGTGCCCTTTTTTCTTCCTAACCGCTAGCCGCGTGGGTCTTCAATCTTGCAGGAGCCATTTTTGCCCCTATGGCCACCAGATTAAAAAAATGTGATAGATACTCTAGGAACATGTTGCTTACGGACACTCATGACTGTTGTCTGCGGTGCCTTGGAGCCAACCATGATCCGGAGCTCTGTTCGCTCTACAAGAAAATGTCCTCTAAGGCCCTGCTCAGCCGTAAGCAGAAGTCTGAAGACATTTTCCGAAAGGCCGCCTCAGAGTCCTCGGTGGTGCCCATGGTAGTCTCCCCTCCATTGGGTTCCCCCCCCCCATGGCCCCACTTTCTTGGTGGCACTCTGACCAGGGGTCCCCCGAGGTAGAGCCGCACAAAAAGAAAGCATCCTCTAAGCTGCTGTCTGGGGATCCCGACAAGCGTGAGTGCTCTTGCGCCCGGTCGCTTAGCCCCATTCAGCGTTCCCGAGAGTCGGACAAGGAGTGGCCCCGCAAGGGGCCCCGCACGGAAGCGGAGGCCTCCGGCGAAGGCGCTCGGTCTCCTGAGGGTCATCTTGGTGAGGACCTCCTCGACGCCCAACCCGGTGACCCTGGGATCGGCATCGCAGGGCCCCACGCCTGCGTGGGAGTCCCGCATGCTGGCGCTGGAACACAGCGTTTTCTGCATTCATTGCTTCCTAGCAGACGCTCACGGCCAGCTTTGCTGACTCGCGCCCAGAGACCGCGGGTCCCTCACGTGGGGCACCCAAATCTGTCCAGGAAACCCCCAAGAGCTTCGGGTCTCGTGAGGATCCTCGACGTCTTTCGCTCACCCTCCTGTTCCTCAAAGGCAAGATCGTCCAGGGCCTCTGGCACCAGGCCACCTGTCATCGGGCAGGGTGAACCGCCCAGCTCGGACTCCTCAACCGGTTTCTTGGCATGGTAGTCCGATGGGGATACCTCCCTGGAAACCCATACCCATCAGGATCTTCCGTCGGACCCCTCACCGCCCACATTCCATCGGTGTTCACCACCTGAAGACACCACCTGGTATTCATTCGGGACATGGCACGGGCCCTTAACCTGGTCACTCAGGCTGAGGAGGACCCTCGTGATGAAGAACTAGACATTCTTCAGTACGAGTCCCCGCCCAGGGAATCCCTCACTGTGCCTGTACCTCCTCTTCTATCTCGGCTGCTGCTCCGCATGTGGAAGGCTCCAACCTCGGTCCCCATCGTGAGCAAGCGCCTTGACACGATGTACAAGGTGCAGCGTGGGCCAGGCTTCCGAAAGACCCAACTCTCACACACCTCAATGGGGGTGGAATCGGCAACGAGGAAGCAAAAGAGCCCGAAATCGCACTCGTCAGTACCACCCGGCCGAGAGTCGAGAGCCCTTGATGCCCTGGGCCGGAAGGCCTACCAAGGTTCCATGCTCTCTTGTCCCTTCCTGGCATATCAACTGTACATTTGTATGTTCCTGAGCGATTTGGCTAAGGAACTCGCGGGTTTCTCCGCAGGCCTCAAGGGAGAGCCCCTTTATAGATTCCGCGTCCTGCTGAAGTCTGTCGCCGACTGCTCCAAGTACCTCTCTCGAGCCTCCTACGATGGCTTTGAGACATCAGCTCGGGTGGCGGCCACGGACATTGGGGCCCGCCGCCAGGCATAGCTCTAATCCTAGGATTTGGCACAATGGGTGCAGGAGACCCTCCTGGACGTGCCCTGTCTCGGCGAGCAGCTGTTTGACAAGCCGATTGAGGAGAAGGCTGCGGAAATTGAGACTGAGTTCGACACCAGGACCCGTCTATCCTGCAAAACTTCTACCTTGCTTTGGAGGAAGCAGCCAACCAAGAAGCCCTTCTTCCCTAGAAAGGGTCTCTAGTATCGGGGCTATCCGCCATATCCAGCTACCCCCACGCCAACCACTCCGGCGCAGGGAATGTCTGGCCAGGGGCATCGTAAGCCAAAGGGACCGAAGGCACAAACCTGCTTCCCCTGCAACCACTCAGGGGTTTCAACGCCATCGGCATAGCCCCTCGCCTTCTGGCGCCACAGCAGCCAGTCAGGGGACGCCTGTCCCACTTTGCCCCATCGTGGGCTTCTATCACCTCGGACACTTGAGTCCTCCATGTCATCCGGGACAGCTATCGCCTTCACTTTGACAGGCTTCCACATCCTTTCTCCCCGGCAGAGCCTCTTCGACTCCTCGCACATCAGCTTCTGCTGCAGTGGGGATTACACTCTCTCCTCGCCCAACAGGCAGTCGAGAAGGTCTCTCCCCACCTTCAAGGTTGGGGCTTCTATTCCTGGTACTTCCTCGTCCCGAAAAAGAAGGGGGGTCTGCGGCCCATCCTCGACCTCCGCAGGCTAAACAAGTTCCTGGTGCAGGAGAAATTCAAGATGTTATCTCTTGGTGTGCTGCTGCTGCCCTTCCTCTGGCAGGGTGACTGGCTATGCTCCTTGGATCTAAAGGACGCTTATGCCCACATCTTAATCTACTCCCAACAGAGGCAGTATCTGCGTTTCAGGGTGCAGGGAGAGCACTTCCAGTACAGGGTGCTCCCCTTCAGCCTTGCGTCCACCCCACGGGTCTTCACAAAGTGCCTCGTCGTGATCGCCACTTACCTTCGGCGCCAGGGCATGCCGGTATTTCCCTACCTTGACGACTGGCTCATTACGGGCTCCTTGGCTGAGGAGACCCGGCGAGCGATGTCGCACGCTGTACTCCTCTTGGAGAGCTTTGGGTTTTTGGTCAACTACCCAAAGTCTCACCTCGAGCCAGTGCAGGCTCTCAAGTTCATCAGGGCGCGCCTCGATACTCAGCAGGCGATCGCCTTCTTGCCGGTGGATCGCTCTACCCGCCTCTGAGCTCTAGCGGCTCGTGTCCAAAGCGCTCACCAGGTCACTGCTCGGTCCATGCTACGTCTCCTGGGCCACATGGCCTCAACCGTACATATATGGTTTATCACGCCCACCTGCACATGTGGACGACTCAATGGTGTCTCAGTGCCCAATGGAGCCAGTCCCTCGGACACTTCAGGGACCCCGTCAGGGTTCTTCCAGACCTCAGCTTGTCCCTGAGCTGGTGGCAAAACCCCTGCAACCTTCTGCGGGAATTGCCTTTCAGGCCCCGCAGCACGATGCGGTGCTGATGACAGACGCTTCCCTGTTAGGGTGGGGAGCCCATTGCGGACCACTCTGCACGCAGAGGCAATGGTCACCCAAGAAGTCTCAGCAGCAGATAAACCTGCTCGAACTCTGGGCCCTGAGGGCCTTCGAGGAACACCTCAGCGGGAGGTCGGTTCTAGTGCAGACCGACATCCATGTAGCGATGTTCTACATCAACAAGGAGGGAGGCACGGGATCGTGCTCCCTCTGCCGGGAAGCAGTCGTCGTCTGCTCTTTCACTGTCTGACGGAGGATGTCCCTCAGGGCAACATACCTCCCAGGTCAGGAGAATGGCTGTTTCCCTGCTGGGGGACTCTGGCGATAGACCTTTACGCCAGTCCCTAGAACACGCAGCTCCCCCGTTTTTGCGGTCCGGTACACCAGATCGACCCTTTCTCGTGTCCGGTTCGGTGGGTTATCCAATACCTCCTCCACCTCTCAAGGGAAGGGCTGAAGTCGAACTCTGTCGGAGTTCATTTGAGCGCCATCTCTGCTAATCATCTCCCCATCAAGGAAAAAGCTCTCTGGGGGCAGCCGTTAGTCTCCTGCTTCATGCAGGGTCTTCTGCTATCCAAGCCGCCCATCCGTCCTCCTCCGGCGGAATGGGACTTAAATGTGGTACTCACGCAGCTCACCCATTCACCCTTCGAGCTGATGGCAACATGGTCACTCCGGCACCTGTCCTGGAAGGTGGCTTTCCTGGTGGCGCTGACCTCGACCCGCTGAGTCAGTGAGCTCCAGACTCTCATGGTTGGCGACCCTTACACCATGTTTTACCGGAACAGGGTGGTAATCCCTACCCACCCTAAATTCCTGCCTAAGGTTGTTTCGGACTTCCATCTCAACCAAGAGATAGTGCTGCTGATTTTCTTCCCGAGGCCCCACGCTGACCAGGCATTGATGGCTCTTCACACCCTTGACTGCAAACAGGCCCTCACCTTTTATTTGCAGCGTACCCAGACTCATCGCAAGTCTGACAGGCTTTTCATGACCTACAGTCCCAATAAAACGGGGCAAGCAGTCACCAAGCGCACCCTCTTGGTTTGGGTGGCGGACTGCATCGCTTTCGCCCATGCGAAGGCGGGCGTCCCACTGGATCGTCGATTCACCGCACACGGGGTCTGAGCCAAAGCAGCCTCAGTGGCCTCGCTGCGCTCCGTGCCCCTGATGGACATCTGCCAGGCCTGGTCTTCCACAAATACCTTCGCTGCCCACTACTGCCTGGAGAGGGAGTCCCGCCAGGATAGCGCCTTCAGCCAGGCTGTTCTCCGTAACCTGTTCAGGGTATAAGCAACTCCTGCCCTCCGGTCCTTCTTCACGGCTACCGAGGGCTTTACCCCGAGGATCCGAGAACTTGGGCTCCTTTGGGCTTTGGCTTCTGCTCACGGCCTCGCGAAGGCGTTTTTTGGTTACCGGTTTAGTAGCCTGTAGCTAGGGAGTCCCATAAGTGAGGACTGACTTCCTGCTTGTTCCTGGAGAAAGCATAGTTACTCACTTGTAACATATGTTCTCCAGGGACAGCAGGAATCAGTCCTCACTACCCTCCCGCCTCCCCTGATGAATAGCTGAATTTTTGTCCTTCCCTTGCCATCTGCTTGGTAGGGCTTGAGCTAAGGGACCTGACTGAGCAAGATGGCACCCTTGGGCAGGAAGAGGACCATGCATGTGTGACAGCAATCCCAAAGGCTTTCTTTGGAAGCTGGGGAATTGCTCCGCGCGGGCTCCTTCGGTGCCAACATCACCCATAAGTGAGGACTGATTCCTCCTGTCCCTGGAGAACACCTGTTACAGGTGAGTAACTACGCTGTATTCACAAAGAAAATCCTGTAGTAGGACCACATATGATTGACATATATACAAATGGGAATCAAATACATATCACACTATTCACAGAATGATGTTTTTGAACAGCTTGAAAAACTGAAAGTGTAGAAGGCCATGGAACCGGATGGGATACATCCCAGGGTACTGAAAGAACTCAGAGATATTCTGGTAGGGCCTTTAACCCTTTCAGACCTGGCTTTTTTCACAGACACCATATATATATACATGGAATTCAATGAATAACATGACGTCCATTACAGTGGACATACGGTCTGAAATGGTTAAAGGATGTTTTTAATAGATCCTTGGAAACCGGGAAAGGTTCCTCAGGACTGGAGAAGGGCTGATGTAGTACCTTGTCGCAAAAGTGGTATTGTAGAAGAGGTGATAAACTATAGATCAGTAAGCCTGACCTCGGTGGCGGGAAAAGTAATGGAGATACTCCTGAAAGAAAGAATAGTAGACTTTCTAGAAACCCCAATGAGTTGCATGATCTGAGGCAACATGGTTTTACCAAAGGTCACAATACAGCAAAACAAACAATACTTTAGGGACCAGTTAACCAAACAATACAAAAAACTCCCCAACGAAGACTCTCCCAAGGATACTTTACAACTCCAACAAATCTTTGAGAGGAGAAAAAGACCTCAGTGTTGTTACCCATCCCTCTACAAGGCACAGGACAATACCTAGCCACAGGTGTTAGTGTTCACGCAAGCATCACCGGTCTAAAAAAATGCCTCATAAAATATACAAAATTTCTATTCCTTAGCGTTCCTCCAGCTTAGTCCTCCACCTATGGGTAGTGCACCTCCTCCTGCAGCTTGAAGACTGGACCAATCAAATTTCAGCATCACTGGAGGTAGCGTACTGGAATCCCTCTATAGCCCTAGTGTGTCCAGTCTTCATGCAGCTAGAGGACGTAGTGAGCCTAGGTGCTGGGCTCACTAGGGAAACAGTTAAGGAGCAAGATATTTAGCTAACCTATTTAATTTTCTTTAATTGGCATACTTTATTTCCTTTCCCTCTGATTTTAGGTATTTTGGGCGCTTTCAGTTGTTCTGTGCCTTTAAAAAAAACAAAAAACATTGGAACAGACAACGGTTATTGGGGGGCTCCTGTGGAGAGTTTCCCTCCTGCCTGGCCACAGCCGTCTTCATCTTTTCTTGTGCTTCTTAAGGATCTCTGACCCCTGGGCTGTTCGGGGCAGAGCTCCTTGATCAGTCTACCGGCGGTGCAGTTTCTCTGCGGTGAGAGTCCGTGGCTCAGGGGACAGCGTCTGTCGGCTGTTTGTTTCCCTGAACGCAGAGACGGCTGACCGTTCTAGTGATCCAGGCTATTTTCTCTGTCAGCTCCTTGGTTTTGCGGGGCAGCGGAGTTATAGCACGGCACGGCCTGTCGGCAAAATTGCCTGACTGTTCGGATCAAGAGAGCGGGAAGGAGCAGCGCGCCAAAATGCTGTGAGCAGCCGCGGCCATTTTGAGCACACAGCTCCCACAGTTTTTCTGACACAGGCGGCCTCAGCGCGGTTCTCCGGAGCTGCGCTTTCCTCCGGACTGCGGTCGGTGCGGTCCTGCAAGGTATTTTCTTTTCTTTAATTTACTTTTTTCTTTGTTTAGTTTATTAGTTATTAGAGTTTGATTTCACTTTCAGGTTTCGCGGTCGTTAGAGTCGGGCTTGGGGTGGACTGACAGGTGTTCTGAAGGGGGTTTCCTTTCTTTGGCGGTTATCTCCGGGGCTTGACATCCCGCGGATGCGAAACACTGATAACTTAAATAATTAAATATATAAATAAAAAAAAGAAAAGAAATAAATAAAACAGAAAGAAGAACCACAGCTGTTATTGAGTTGCAGGCCCAGGCTGTCTCCGGGGTCCGGTACTTCCTCGTTTCAAAGGACCCCAGGGGCTGTACAGCTTTTGGATCCATGTCCTCAAGCTCCCAGTGCGTCATCTGTGGCTCTCGTAGGGGCGCGGGCACAGAGACAGGCATCTGTCAGCGCTGTGCGTCAGTGTCCCTTAGCATGGAGCAGCAGTTAGAGAATTCCATGACTCCTGTTCCTCAGGCAGCTCTTGCAGGAACAGAGAGTGCAGGGCCTGTAGCAGGGCTTTCGGCTGCAGTAGCTGAGCCGGCTTTGGGCGCTTCTGGCTCGCAGTCTGAGCTTGGCAGCGCATTGCAGATGGACGATTATTCTCCAGACTTTGTCTTGCTGATGCATCAGGCGTTTTGTCGCAGACGGCAGGGGTTCATGGCAGGGTCCCTGTCCCTTCCTTCCTCTAGCGCGCAGGCTTGTATAGCGGAGCGTGAGTCTGTAGGAGTGAAACCAGCCAAAAGACCGCGGGCGGCTGATACTGTTCTCTCTGAGGCGGACTGGCAGGAGGGTGAGGAAGCCGAATTTGATATAGATGCTGAGATGGAGGAGTTAGAGGAAGGGGAAATCCCTGATCTGGAGGATCAGGCAAAGATCATAAGAGTATTTCGCCGGGAGGAGTTGCCGGCCCTTATTGCGGAGGCTCTTCAGACTCTTCGGCTTTCGGCTGAGCAGCCGGCCGAGGACGAGGATGGCACGGATCCCATTATTCAGGCGGTCCGTCAGACGCAGGTGGTGTTCCCTATCCATAAGGTTATTGATCAGATGATTCAGACTGAGTGGGATAATCCCGAGTCCGGACTTAAGGGGATAAAGATCATGAACAAGCTGTATCCCCTGGCAGATAAAGATAACGACAGATTTCGTTCCCCAAAGATTGACGCTGCTGTCTCGGCAGTTACTAAAAAGACCACGATCCCGGTGGAAGGCAGTGCGGCCTTGAAGGAGTCGCAAGATAGAAAAATGGATGGCTTATTGAAGCAGTCTTTTGAGGCGGACGCAGTGACGTTGCAGGCTTCCATATGTGGGGCTTGGGTTGCCTGGGCCTGTCTTCGCTGGGTCCAGCACCTGAGACAGTCTGCGTCCTTTGAGCTCGACGAAGTGCAAGAGCTCCAGCGCTTAGAGTCTAGATCGGCTTATTTGGCGGATGTGCAATACAACCTCATCAGGGCTCTCTCCAATAGTATGCCTCCTTGGTAGCGGCACGTAGGTCTCTTTGGTTAAAAAATTGGGCGGCGGATGGATCTTCTAAGTCGCGTCTAGGCAAGCTCCCGTTTAAGGGAAAGCTCTTGTTTGGGGAAGACCTTGATAAGTTGGTTAAGGAGTTGGGGGACTCCAAAGGCGGCAGACTGCCGGAAGATAGGCCTAAGCGGGGTAAACCCACTTTGTCCTTTAGGGGGCAGTTTCGAGACTTTCGGAGGTTTCGGTCGCCCCGTTTTGCGTGGTCCCAGAGAGGACGGTATGCGTCTAGAGCCCAGGGGTTTCAGGGGTTTCGCGGTGCAAGTAGAGGATTCGCAGTGGCGGCCCCTGCAGCCCTCCGGAAGTCCCAATGAAGGGCGGCGGATCCCGGCAGAATTGCAACCGATCGGAGGTCGTCTTCGGGGTTTTCTTTCTGCCTGGACCCACATCACATCCGATCAGTGGGTCTTGGAGATCATTCACGACGGATATGCGTTAGATCTCGCGAGGCCGGTGTTGGACTCGTTTGTAAGGTCCCCCTGCAGAGGTCCTCAGAAAGCGCTTCAGGTGCGGCAAACGCTGGACCGCCTTCTGCGGTTAGGTGCGGTCGTTCCAGTTCCGCCTGCAGAATACGGCATGGTGCGTTATTCCATTTATTTCATGGTGCCAAAGAAGGATGGCACTCTTCGCTCCATTCTGGATCTCAAAGGAGTGAATCGCTGTCTCCAGGTACCGCATTTTCGTATGGAAACCCTACGATCGGTTATTGTCGCAGTTTGGCAAGGAGAGTTTTTGACGTCCCTCGATCTCACGGAAGCTTATCTCCATATTCCCATCAGAGCGTCCCATCAAAAGTTCCTGCGCTTCACGCTTCCTTGGGGGCACTTCCAGTTCCAGGCTCTGCCCTTCGGGTTGGCAGCGGCGCCGCGCGTGTTCACCAAGATCATGGTGGTGGTGGCAGCGGCGTTGCGCAAGGAGGGCGTCTTAGTCCATCCGTATCTGGACGATTGGCTGATCCGAGCAAAGTCCCAGACCGAGAGCGTGCAGGCCACAAGGAAGGTCGTCGATCTTCTGCAGTCCCTAGGCTGGGTGCTCAACCCGGTCAAAAGTCATCTGGCGCCGACTCAGTCTCTCGAGTACTTGGGAGTGCTATTCGATACTCGAAAAGGGTCGGTGTTCCTAACAGAACGCAGAGTCCTGGCTCTTCGGGGCCTGGTACGGGATTTCCGGAAGATTGCAGCCCCGTCAGCGTGGAAATATCTTCAAGTGTTGGGGACGATGGCGGCGACGTTGGAGGTGGTGCCTTGGGCCAGGTTTCACATGAGATTGTTACAGCGGGCCCTGCTTCGCCGCTGGTCCAATCAATTTGATTCGTTGAGCATGCAGCTTCCTTGCCCACCGCGGGTCAGGCGGGACCTGCAGTGGTGGTTACGGTCAACCTGTCTTCAGGCGGGAATGCCGTTGGAGCAGCCGGAGTGGATTCCGCTGTTGACAGATGCCAGTCTAATGGGCTGGGGAGCACATTGCGGAGTAGACTTTGCGCAGGGCCTCTGGTCCCCGGAGGAGAGCGGTTGGGCGATCAACCGGTTGGAGCTGAGAGCGGTGTTCTTGGCGCTACAGAGCTTCGAAGTACAAGTCACGCACCAGGGGGTGCGGGTACTTTCCGACAATGCCGCGACCGTAGCTTACATAAATCGGCAGGGCGGTACCAGAAGCGCGGGCATGGAGGAGGAATCCCTGAGGCTGTTCTCCTGGATAGAACCACGGTTGCAGGCGATTTCAGCAGCGCACATAGCCGGGAAAGACAACGTGACGGCGGATTTTCTCAGCAGGGTTCGAGTGGATGCAGGGGAATGGGAGCTGCATCCCTCGGTGTTCGCGCAACTAGTGTGCCAGTCATGGATCTCATGGCCACGTTTCACTCCGCGAAAGTGGCGTGGTTTTTCAGCAGAAGACGGGAACCCATGTCGGAGGGCATCGACGCCCTCATGCGCCCGTGGCCCTCGTCGGGTCTTCTCTGCGTGTTTCCTCCGTGGGCGCTCATAGGGCGAGTGATTCAGCGCATCGAAGCGCACCAGGGAAGGGTGCTGCTGATAGCGCCGGATTGGCCCAGGCGTCTGTGGTATGCAGATCTGGTAAGATTGCTAGACGGTATTCTGTGGCGTCTCCCGTTGTCCCAGGAGCTGCTGATTCAGGGTCCGCTCCTGATGCCGCGAGTGGAGAGATTCTCGCTTACGGCTTGGCCATTGAAAGGGCGCGGCTAAGAAGAAAAGGTTATTCTCAGTCCGTCATGGCGACTCTGCTTCAGGCGCGTAAACGGTCGACCTCGCTTGCTTACGTCCGCGTTTGGCGAATCTTCGAAGACTGGTGTTCACGGCACCAGGTCCGCGCCGCTATGGCATCGGTTTCAGTGGTATTGGATTTTTTGCAGGATGGCTTTGTTAAGGGGTTAGCGGCCAGTTCCTTGAGAGTGCAGTTGGCGGCTCTGGCCTGTTACAGAGGTAAGGTACAAGGCGCGGCTCTAGGGGAGCACACCGATGTCGTGCGTTTTCTGAAAGCGGTTTCCAGATTGCGTCCGGCACATCGAATTTCCGTTCCACCGTGGGATCTCAACTTGGTGTTACGGGTGCTCGGCAGAGCTCCGTTCGAGCCTTTCTCCCAAGTTTCGGTGAAGGATTTGACCCTTACAACTGTGTTTCTGGTGGCGATTTGTTCAGCGTGGCGTATTTCGGAGCTTCAGGCACTTTCCTGTAGGGAGCCCTTCCTCTGTTTTTCGGATCAGAAAGTGGTTCTCAGGCCGGTGCCTTCCTTTCTACCGAAGGTCTCTTCTCCCTTTCATGTGAATCAGGCGGTATCTCTTCCCGTCTTGCGAGCAGCGGGAGAACAGACTTCTGATCGCGGCCTTAGTCGCTTGGACATTAAGAGAGTGTTGCGTCGTTATTTGAAGGTCACCGAGTCCTTCCGCAAGTCAGATCGCTTGTTTGTGCTGTTTGGGGGTCCCAGGAAAGGGGAAGCTGCGGCGAACGCATCCATTTCCAGATGGATTAAAGAAGCGATTGTCTCGGCTTACATGTTACAGGGGCGCCCGGCTCCGGTGGGTCTACGGGCTCATTCTACTAGAGCGCAGGCAGCGTCCTGGGTGGAGCACAGTCTGGTCCCGCTGGTGGAAATTTGTAAAGCGGCGACGTGGTCATCTCTGCATACTTTCAATAAGCACTATCGGCTCGATGTGCTGGCGGCAGGGGATGCCTGTTTTGGGTCAGCTGTCTTGCGTGCCGGCTGGCAGGGTCGTCCCCCCCCCCCCCCCCCCGTTAAGACTGCTCTGCTACATCCATAGGTGGAGGACTATGCTGGAGGAACGCTAAGGAAATAGTAATTACACTTACCTGGTAATTGTAGTTCCTTGAGTGACGACAGCTTAGTCCTCCGTCCCGCCCTTGGGGTAATGATTTGGCGCGGCACGCATTCAGTCCTGACAGCTGTCTGCCCAGGTGAGTATTTCAGATCGCACATGTTCTGTGGTTCGCTTTGTCTGTCTGCTCTTTTCTCTCACTACCTGGTTGTGGTTCGGCAGGCGGGGGAACCTTTGCCTTTGAGGGTACTTTCATCCTTCCCCTTTTTTAGGGAAGGTTCAAGTTTTCTTACCTTTGTAAAAATATTATATAAGGTTAGCTAACTGTTATTGCCTTTTGTTTTGTTGAGTCTGCTTTGTCAATAGTTCACTGGGGCTATAGAGGGATTCCAGTACGCTACCTCCAGTGATGCTGAAATTTGATTGGTCCAGTCTTCAAGCTGTGGGAGGAGGTGCACTACCCATAGGTGGAGGACTAAGCTGTCGTCACTCAAGGAACTTCAATTGCCAGGTAAGTGTAATTACTATTTTTTTATGTTTTCTATAGGAATAATGCTGCCGGATTGCTAGTCAGCGTTGTTTATGGTCAGAGCTACAATGATATCAGATCGTCTTCGAACCTCCAACTTGGATTCCTCTCCACCCCATGAGAAATGGAAGTCTTCTCCTGAGAAGTTATCATTCCACAATTCTGTTAGGGATATGGCTAAGACCATACCATTTTCTTTAGAATTGGAGAAAGAACCAAGGACAGAAGAATTGAATATTCTCCAGTATTCCATTGCACCCAAGGAAGTGGTGACAATCCCATCTCAATCTATTACGTCAATTGAACTTCATACTAGCTCTGCTAGACAAGACACTAATGAAAGCTTTTCTTCTGAAAGACAGACTTGCCCACTTGGTGGCACTTGTGCAGGATGTTTAGATGAGTCATCAGACATCAATGTGTACCATGTTGAAAATATTGCATCATATGGCCTCAACAGCTCACATCACTTCTTTGGCACGTCTCCACATAAGCCTTCATCAGATTGATTTCTTAGCACTAAGAGCAATAGCGATCGCTCTTAAGGGCTTTCGAAGACTGAAAAACAAAAATTTTGCTTCCTGAACACTTTTAAGTGTATCTTATGGATTTTGGGTTGCTGATCATGAAGATCGACTTGAAAATTTCCTATCATGCACCACTTTTTTGCAATCACCTATTTTTGTGATTTCCTCGCATATTTTACATCTACTCATATGTTGCCTAGAAAGTAAGCTGTTTTGTTTATCCAGGCATGCCTGGACATGCACTCGGTACAGGCTGACAACATGCAATGTAAATGCTACTGCTCAGGAATGCGTGGGCATGCTTAGTCAGGATGGATGCTGGTAGTACAGGCTATAAAAGTAGCTTTCATACACAGAATCTAGGATTGACATTGATATCAGTTTGTGTACTTAACAATAGCATTTACATGTAAGCTACTTGTCTAAACGATGATTCGTTAGAGCAGAAATGTCTCGTCATTGTTGGGGCTCTAGCGCATGGTGGGCTCTTTCAATTTTAAAGCACAGATCAGATCCCACTTGTCCTGCAGCTTACACCACTGCTCGACAAACGCTTCACGTTATTTTCTTATAGTCCTCCTTCAGCTTCAGGGAGCCTCCTTATACGCAAGTTAGCTCTTCTGGACCTATTTTCTAGGTCTTCCAGCTTAGCTACGAGTTCCTCGTGCATACCGTGGAGTTTGCCATTTTATTGTGATTTTGTTTGCAATTGATTAGTCCACTCATCCAGCTTATTCTCTATGCCTTTCACATGATGGCCCATATCATTAAGATCTTGCCTCAAGTCCTCCACCCATTTTTGCACTTCCTGTTTCATAGAAACATAGAAATATGATGACAGAAAAAGACCACATGGCCTATCTAGTCTGTCCTTCCATATCAACAACTACAACAGTCCCCTTTTTACCTTTAGAGATCATCTGTGTTTGTCTCATGCTTTTTTGAATTCAGTTACTGTCCTCATCTCTACCACCTCCACTGGGAGACTTCCACGGATCCACTACTCTTTCCGTAAAGAAATATTTCCGCATATCACTCCTGAATCTATCTCCCTTCACCCTCATCCCATGTCCCCTCGTAGCAGAACTTGCTTTCAATTGAAAGAGACTCTCTAACTGAACATTTATGCCATGGAGGTATTTAAACATCTCAATCATATCACCTCTATCCCGCCTTTCCTCTAAGGTGTACATATTAAGATCCTTCAGTCTGTCCTCATATACTTTATAATGAAGACCACCAATCATTTTAGTAGCCACCCTCTGCTCCGACTCCATCCTGTTCACATCCTTTTGAAGGTGCGGTCTCCATAATTGCACACTATACTCCAAATGAGGTTGCACCAAAGACTTCTACAGAGGCACTATCACCTCCTTTTTTCTGCTAGCCATTCCTCTCCGTATGCACCCAATCATCCTTCTAGCTTTTGCCATTGCCTTTTCTACCTGTTTAGCTACTTTAAGATCATCAGACACAACCACGCCTAGGTCTCGGTCTTCTTTAGTGGACAAAAGTACTTCACCCCCTATACTATATTGCTCCCTTGGATTGCTGCAGCCCAAATGCATGACCTTACATTTTTTAACATTAAATCCCAGCTGCCAAATTCTAGACCATTCTTCAAGCTTAGCTAGATCCCTCCTCATGTTATCTACACCTTCCTGGGTGTATACTCTATTGCAGATTTTGGTATCATCCGCAAAGAGGCAAACCTTACCCGAAAGCCCTTCCGCTATATCACTAACAACGATGTTAAAAAGAATCGGACCAAGGACAGATCCCTGGGGCACACCACTGGTAACATCCTTCTCCTCAGAGTGAGCTCCATTTACTTGTACTCTTTGTCGCCTCCCACCCAACCAATTTCTAACCCAAGCAGTAACTTTAGGGTCCATCCCTAGGGTGCTCAGTTTGTTTATAAGTCGCCTGTGAGGAACAGTGTCAAAGGCTTTACTGAAATCTAAATACACCACATCTAGGGCTGTCCCTCGGTCCAACTCCCTGGTCACCCAGTCAAAGAAATCAATCAGATTTGTCTGACAAGACCTGCCTCTGGTGAATCCATGCTGCCTCGGATCCTGTAATCCGCTGGACTCGAGAAACCTCACTATTTTCTGTTTCAGCAGCATTTCCAATAATTTACTCACCACCGAAGTTAAACTAACCGGCCTGTAGTTTTCAACCACATCCTTACTTCCGCTTTTGTGTAAAGGCACCACATGAGCCTCTCTCCAGTCCTTTGGCACCACTCCCGACTCCAAGGCATTGAAAAGGTCAGTCAGTGGAGCTGCTAGAACGTCCCCAAGTTCCCTCAGTATTAGTCTACTTTAAGTTGAGCTAGTTTCTCATGAACACAGTCTTCTGAAAATTGTTCAAGATGTCCCTCGCTTCTGTTCCTGTTTGTGGGTGTTTTCTGAGGTCCTGCTCCTGGTTCTTCATCTGTGAACACAGAACAGAAATATTTGTTAAGCAATTCCGCTTTATCCTTATCAGCTTCAACATATTCCTCCCCTGCACCCTTGAGTCTGACAATACCACTTTTGCCCTTCCTCTTCTCACTAATATATCTGAAAAATGTCTTATCCCCCCATTTTATTGCATTGGCTATTTCCACCTCCTTTTGAATTTTTGCCTTCCTGACTACTTTGCTAGCTTCTCTAAGTTTTTCCAAATACAGATGACTGTCTTCCTCTCTCTGTGATCTCTTGTATTTCATGAAGGCCTCCCTCTTTTTCTTCACTTTTTCAGCTTCTTCTTTCGAAAACCATAGCGGTCTCCTTTTCCTTTTACCTTTTATTTACCATTTTAACAAAAAGGTTGGTTGCCCTTAAAATATCCCCTTTCAGTTTTGCCCACTGTTTTTCTACATCCCCCAGCTGTTCCCATCCCACTAACGACTCCCTGAGGTATTGGCCCATCTTGGCAAAGTTAGTCTTCCTAAAGTCTAAGATCCTCACCTTTGAATGGATTCTAACAGCCCTAGTCCTAATATTGAACCACACCAACTGGTGATCACTGGATGCAAAATGATCTCCCACTACAACATCAGAAACACTTTCACCATTGGTAAGCACCAAGTCCAGTATGGCCCCTTCACGTGTGGGGTCTGTTACTAACTGCCTGAATAGTTCTCCCTGTAGAGAGTCCGGGATCTCCTTACTTCTAGATGATACTGCCGCAGGAATGTGCCAATCAACATCTGGCATATTGAAATCTCCTATCAGTAGCACTTCCCCTTTCCTAGCAATGCTTCGTATGTCTTCAATTAACTCTGTCCACCTCTTCCTCTTGTGAGGGAGGTCTGTATATCACACCAATGCAAATAGATTTCTCTTTCCCTCTTTCTAGTTTAACCCACAATGCCTCCTCTCTCCCTTTTAAGCTCTGTAATTCCAAAGCTTTAATAGTAGTTTTTACATATAGTGCCACTCCTCCTCCCCTTCTTCCTACCCTGTCCTTTCTGAATAAAGTATAGCCAGGTATAGTTACATCCCAATCATGGTTTCTGTGAACCATGTTTCTGTAACTGCCACTAAATCCAAGTCAGCCACTCCCACCAAAGCTTCAACATCAGGGATCTTATTTCCCATGCTACGGGCATTTATACACACTGCTTTCCATATGTTCCCCCTGTTACCCATTTCCATAAAGGTATTTAATGTATCACCTACTTGGGGGCTTTTCTCACCCATCCCCAACAAATCTAGTTTAAAGCCCTCTTCAGTAGATTAACCAGTCTACTACCGAAGACGCGTTTACCTTTCTTGGACAGATGGATGCCATCTCTGCTCTGCAACCCTTGGAACAGCATCCCATGGTCTAGGAAACCAAAAGGCTCTCGATGACACCATCCACGCAGCCATGCATTCATCTCCAGGATGCGAGCTTCTCTGCCTTGGTCTTTACCCTCAACAGGGAGGATTGAAGAGAATACCACCTGTGCACCTAACTGCTTCACCCTCTGTCCCAGAGCCATGAAGTCACTATTGATACGTTCCGAGGTATACCTGGCAGTATCATTTGTTCCGACATGAATTAGCAACATTGGATAATAGTCATTAGGCTTGATGAGTCTCTGCAAACTCTCCGTAACATCTTGGATTTTGGCACCAGGCAGGCAGCATACCTCTCCGGACATCAAGTCTGGTCGGCAGATGGATGCCTCAGTACCCCTCAGAAGAGAGTCTCCAACCACCGCTACCCTTCGTTTCCTTGTGGTCACTGATTCTGCAACTTTGGGGTACTTGAGCTCTGGTTCTTCCCTTTCCAGGGATGCTTTCGCCTCCTCCACTTCCAGGGCTGCATAATGGTGGTTCAGTTCAAGGGCTGGAGAAGTTGGATTGGTGATGTTGCAGGCCCTGGTGACTTGTGTCCAACCATCGACACTCTGTTGGCACCCATCTGCTCCTCTTCTGGAGAGCTTGGTTGCTGCAAGAAGCATCTCATCAGTGTACCTTTCACTGTCTTGAATGCTCCTCAGCCTCACCACCTCCTCTGAGTTCCTCCACTTGTTTCCTCAGAGTTTCAGCATGCAGGCACCCTGCACATGAAACCGGTCCTTCAACTGGCTTTAGAACCTCTGTCTAGACCGAGGCAGAAGCTGTAAGGGGGGCAACAGATTTAGCGATACGATTTTTCCCAGCCATTGTTCTGTTCGTGGAGCTTAGGTGTCTGTTAAAGCAAAAGAGAGAGATCTACCAAGTACCAGCTGGTTTCCCAGCTGTTCTTTCAGAGAAAAAGCAGTTAAATCTCTTTATATTCAAAATGTGCTGGTCCAATTCTCTGTGCTTTGTTAAATGGGGAGGTGCCCTATAAAGCAAGACTGCTGACTAGGGGTGGGTGGGAGTCGGGTTGGGTAGGGAGGGAACTAACACCTGCTTAGGTGTTAGCAGTTCCCAAAGCTGAGGTGGTTACCAGAGTTCAACAACCGACTCGGCTCAAGGAAAGTTCCACTAAAGCACCAAAAAGAAAGTAACCTTGCTTTAAAAATATACAGAAACCCTTTTAAGAGCTCCCACTCAGAGAGCTAGCAATTTAATAAAATAAACCCTCAAATCCTTACTGTTGGTTGTCCTGGTGAAGGGTAGAAAACCAGTCTTTTAGGTCCTCTCTGAGTTGCTGGACCTCACTGGGTGATTCATTTCAGGCCTCCGATGTGTGGTGCTTCTTTTCTTCGTTGGTTACGCAGCTTGCTGCCATTTTGGTTTTCCTCATTGCCACTTCACTTCCGCTTTTAAATGCAAAGGCTTTGAGGTCGGGTATTGCTTTGCTCGTCGCCATCCACTTGGGAGGTTTCTGAGTATGGCACCCTCACTGCTTGTCTTTTTTGGGCCCTTGATCCACTTTAATGCAGGTAACTTCCTTCACCTAGCCATGGAGCTGAAGGATTATGCAGCCATACCGGCGATGACGTCCCTTCTACATTTCTGAGTCAGGTTTGAAGTCCATTTCTGTAAGAGTTCACCTCAATGCAATTGGAGCTTATTATTGTCTTGTAGAAGGTAAACCCATGTCTTTACAGCCTTTAGTTGTTTAGGAGGAATCTGCTTGCCAGCCACCTTACACACAGTGCTGTAAAAATAAAACCAGCCAGTGAAGCAATTTCAGGGAAGTAGAGTTGAGCCCGGAACGGATCCTATGCCTGAGGCTCTCAGGGCGTTAGTACCAGGGCTTGACCTTATCATTGTCCTTGTTGGGGGATATCGGGTACCATGTTTGAGGGATGCAATTCGGGTGGACTTGCATCAGACATGGTCCTTCTGACCTGGAAATTCAGAGCCTGCGGCCTCTGATGCCTTTAGACACAGTTTTTTGCCAGATAGGCTGAAAGTAGAAGCCCTGTGCGCTTACCTTTCTCCAGGAACAAGCAGGAAGTCAGTCCTCACATATGGGTGACGTCGGCGCCGACAGAACCCTCGTGCGTAGTAAATCCCCAGCGTTCTAAGAAAGCCTTTGGGAGTTGTATCACGCATGCGTGTTCCCCTTCCTGCCCAAGGGTGCCAACTTGCTCAGTCTCCTTCTTTCCGCGGAGCCCAATGGATGTTGTCCCAGTGTCCCCGAGAAAAAAGTGTTTAAAAGTGAGAAATTACGTTTCTTTTTGTACCGGTTCAACATTGGTTCCCCTTCCCGCCTTCGGCTCGGTACACCGGTATCGAGTCCAGTCCAATTTTTTGTTTTTTATCCTTAGTGACTAGCGTTCACGCTCTTTTCATTTTTCACTGGTAACCCGGTCCTTTGACCTCGCAGGGGCCCTTTTTCCCCCGATGGCTGCCAGCGGGTTTAAAAAGTGTGATTGGTGTACAAAATTAATGTCCCTCACCGACACACATGACTCCTGTCTCCGGTGCCTCGGGCCCGACCACGACCCGAAGATCTGTGGCACGTGTAGGAAAATGTCCTCTAAGGCCTTGAGGAGCTCTCAGCAGCAGCATGATAGGATTTTTCCTGAGTCCGCACCCACCCGGGCCCGGACCTCATCAGAGGCCTCGACATCTCGGGAGCTGTCTGAACCCGAGCAGCGTCGGGTGTCCTCTGAAAGGGGGTCTCTCTCGTGGGAACACCGGAGGAAGAAGAAATCTGTGAGGGTGGCGTCGTTGGGCGGTTCCGAATGGCCTGGTTCCTCGTGGGACCGGTCGTGGAGTCCCGACCATCATCCTGGAGCCTTGGAGTCGGAGCAGCCTGCAAAACTCCCTCGACAGGAACCGGAGCAGCCGAGGCAGGTAACCACTGTCCTCGTTCAGGATTTTCCTCCGGGGGACCTGACCCGGGGGCTGCGGAGCCTTCTGAGCTCGATCTCAGAATGGTGGCCTTGGAGCACAGCATGTCTACTTTCATGGACCAGCAGTGGGCGCTGATAGACGGTCTCACCGGTCCTTCCGACTTGACCACCAGGACATCGACGTCCAAGTCGACCCCAGAGACCGAGCCGATTCTCGAGACCATGAGGACTCGAGTTGATCCTCGGCCGAGGTCTCCCTCGACCTCCCGTTCGGGACCGAGGTCGTCGATGCCAATTCCATCAGCATCGGGGAGGTCAAAGCCAAAGCCCTTGAGGCTGGAGCCACTCGATTCCTCCTCGGAGGAGTCGAGTTGGGAAACAGAGAACGAGGAGTCACTGGACACCCTTCGGACCAGAGAAATTCCCTCAGATTCCCCAGTGTCCAAACCTCAGAGAAGGTCCCCCCCGGAGGACACTTGGTTCTTAGACTTTGTTTGGGATGTGTCAAAGGCGTTGTCATTCCCGGTAGAGACTGAGGAGGAGCCTCGAGCTCGAGATCCTCCAGTATAACTTTCCCCCTCAGGAAGGCCTTACTGTACCGGTGTGTCTCCGATTCTGGAACGGCTGATGCTCTGCATGTGGGAGACACCGGCATCGATGCTGGTATTCAGAAGGCGAATCGATTCCATCTATCGAGTTTGCAAGAGCCCTGGCTTCCAGAAGGCACAACTACCGCAGAACTCCATGGTTGTGGAATTGGCCATGCTCCTGCTCAAGAGCCAGAAGACGCACTCCTCGGTGCCTCCTGGCAGGGAGGCCTGCAACATGGATGCCCTCGGCAAGAAGTGCTACTAGGGTTCAATGCTATTATGCCGAATCCAGATATACCAGCTATACATGGGCATGTACCTATGAGACCTGGCAAAGGAGAATGCCGGGTTCTCAGCTGGTCTCTCCGAGGGACCTTTGCAGCACTTCAAGACCTTGCCCACTGGGATCCGTGAGTGCTGGAAGTTTGACTCAAGCAGCCTATGACGGCTTCGAGGCGTCGGCCCGTGTAGCTGCAGCAGGCATCGGTGCACGCCGCCAGGCATGGCTACAGTCAGACCTGGAGCAATGGGTACAGGACAAGTTGGTCAATGTCCCTTGCTGAGGTGAAAACCTCTTTGGCAAACCCATGACAGAGAAGGCTGCTGAGATCGAGTCCGAGTAGCTGACCCGGACACGGCTCTTGAAGAAGACTTCTGCCCCTTCTAAGAAGAAGGGCTCGTGTAAAAAGCCCCTTTTCCCGAGGAAGGGTACTGCTTACCGCAGCTACCCCATATATCAGGGCTACCCAGCTCCCCAACAGGGGCAGGGGCATGGCCCGCGTAAGCAAAAAGCCCCCAAACCCCAGGCACCAGCTCCGGCCCAGCCTGGAGGGTTTTGGGGTTTTTTAAACTCCCAAAGCATAGCCCCTCTCTCCAAAGAAGTCAGACCATGCACAGGAGGAAGGCTGGCCCTGTATGCCCACAGGTGGCCAGCCATCACAACAGATACCTGGGTTCTCCAGATAGTCCAAGAGGGCTATCTGCTACATTTCACCCAGGTACCTCCCTCTTACTTTCCAGGGGAGCCTCGCAGACCCCCTCTTCACAGGGACCTCTTCATGAAGGAATTAGCAGGTCTTCTCGAGGATCAGGCGGTAGAACCAGTGCTCCACCACCTGCAGGGAAAGGGCTTTCTACTCCAGGTATTTCCTTATACCAAAAAGAACAGGAGGTCTAAGAACCATCCTCGACCTACGCAACTTAAACAAGTTCCTGCTGAGGGAAAATTTCAAGATGCTTTCCCTTGGAATACTGCTGCCTTACCTCCGCCAGGGAGACTAGCTATGCCCCTTAGATCTAAAGGATGCATATACACGCATCCTAATTCATCCAGACCACAGGCAATATCTCCGTTTTGTGGTGGGAGGATACCATTTTCAATACAAGGTACTTCCCTTTGTCCTAGCCTCTGCACCCAGAGTATTCACGGAGTGCCTGGCTGTAGTGGCCGCCTTCCTCAAAAACCAGGAGGTATTTGGATTCCCCTACCTAGACGACTGGCTCATCAGAGCCACGTCAGCTCTGGAAGTCCAACAGGCCACATCTCGCACCATTCAGGTGCTACAACATCTCAGATTTGTGATCAATCACACCGAATCTACTCTAGTTCCCACTCAGGATCTGGAGTTTATAGGAGCAAGGCTAGACACCCTTCAAGCAAGGGCTTATCTACCAGACAGGGCACAAAGGCTCCTGGCCCTGGCACAACAAGTGAGTCGACAGTCCCAGATATCAGCAAGACACTTCCTGCAACTTCTTGGGCACATGGCATCCATAGGGCATGTGACACCCAATGCCTGCCTCCACATGCGAACAGCTCAGTGGTGCCTCAAGGACCAGTGGACACAGGCCAGAGGCAGACTCCGAGACATGATCAAAGTGTCCAAACGACTGGTGCAGTCATTAACATGGTGGCTTCAACCACACCACTTGGTGGCGGGGGTGGAGTTACTGGCTCCTCTGCACACGAGGGTCCTGACTATGGATGCATCCTTGCTGGGCTGAGGAGCCCATTGCCAGGGACTGTGTACACAGGGTGTGTGGTCTCAACAGGAGAGCACACAACAGATCAATTTCCTAGAGCTTCGAGCTATCCGCCTGGCTCTCCGGACTTTGTCAAACCCTGGCTCATCAACCTGTCTTAATGCAGACGGACAACCAGGTGGCAATGTTCTATGTGAATAAACATAGGGGCACGGGGTCCCGCATCTTGTGTCAGGAAATCCTGGACCTGTGCTCCTTTGCAGTTCGGCATGGAATGCATCTCAAAGCAATTTACCTGCCGGGCCAGGAAAATTTCTTAGCCGACAAGCTAAGCAGAATTCTCCAGCCGCACGAATGGCATCTGGATCCCAACATAGCCCAAGGGCTGTTTCAGACCTGGGGACAAAAATCCATAGATCTGTTTGCGAGCCCACAGAATTATCAGTTGTCCCAATTTTGCTCCAGACATCCACACCCAGACAGCGTGGCTACGGATGCTTTTCTAATCTCATGGTATTGTGGGCCTCATCTATGCGTTTCCTCCCACGCCTCTAGTGGCCAAGATTCTGTTCAAGATCCTCCAGGGCAAGGCCTCGGTCAATCTAGTAGCCCACAGGTGGCCGAGGCAACCCTGGTTTCCACTTCTGCTTCAACTAGCTGTGGAGTCCCCAATTCCTCTGGGATCACATCCCAACCTCCTGTCACAGGAGGGGGGCACTCTCCTGCATCCCAACCTCAGATCCCTCAATCTGATGGCCTGGCTGCTGAAAGGGTAGTACTTGCACCACTCCTTCTTCCCAAAAATGTGGAAGAAGTGTTACTAGCCTCAAGGAGGTACTCAACGAGACAAACTTATGCTTTCAAGTAGCATAGGTTTGAGGTGTGGTGCGCAAAACAGAAGGAAAACCCTTTTTTCTGCCAGGTTACTGTGGTACTCCAGTACCTTCTTCATCTTTCCAATTTGGGCCTTAATTCCAACTCGGTCAGGGTCCACCTTAGTGCCTTGGCCGCACACCATTTTCCAGTGGAAGGCAAACCTCTTTCTGCACATCCTTTGGTGTCCAGGTTCCTAAGAGGTTTGCTTCTGCTGAAGCCCCCGGTTCGCCCTCCAGCGACCGAATGGGATTTGAATGTTGTCTTAAGGCAGCTCACCCGCCCACCATTCGAGCCGATGGCAACCTGCCATCTACACTACCTTTATTGGAAGGTAGTTTTATTGGTGGCATTCATGTCGGCCAGGCGAGTGAGTGAGCTGCAGGCTCTGGTATCTGACAGACCTTACAAAAGGTTCTACAGGAATAGGGTGGTGCTCTGCACTCACCCCAAGTTTCTGCTGAAAGTGGTCTCTTCGTGCCACCTCAACCAGGAGGTAGTTCCCCCTACCTTCTTTCCCATACTGCATGCCAGTCGGGCAGAAACAGTGCTGCATACCCTGGACTGTAAGAGGGCGTTGGCGTTCTACATTGAGCATATGCAGGGGCATCGAAGGGCTTCTCAGCTCTTCGTATCCTATGACCCCGCAGTAAGTTGGGTTTGGCTGTCTCCAAGCGTACGTTGTCCAATTGGGTGGCAGACTGTATTGCGTGGACATACAGGACGGCCAATCTTCTGTTGCAGGGTCGAGTTACAGCCCACCGGGTCAGGGCTATGGTGGCATCACTGGCTTACGTCCGCTCTGTTCCACTGGCAGACATCTGCCGGGCCGCCACCTGGTCTTCGGGTCAGACCTTTGCAACCCATTACTGCCTGGATAGAGTGTCCCGATGGGACAGTGCTTTCGGCCAAGCTGTACCCTGTAACCTTTTCGAGATCTAGGCAACTCCTACACGCCGGCCCTTTGGTGTCAGGCTTACCAGAGTGTTACTCTCTCAGTTAAAATCCTATCATGGCTGCTGCGGCTCTCATAGAGGGCGCCTATTTTTCAGCTATGGGTTCTCGGTAGCCTATAGCTAGGGAGTCCCATATGTGAGGACTAACTTCCTGCTTGTTCCTGGAGAAAGCGTAGTTACTCACCTGTAACAGGTGTTCTCCAGGGACAGCAGGAATCAGTCCTCACAACCCCTCCCTCCTCCCCTTGGAGTTGCAGTCATATTATTATTTTGCTATTTTGCTGTCTTTTAGCTATGTCATTTGACTGAGCAAGATGACACCCTTGGGCGGGAAGGGGACCACGCATGTGTGGATGCAATTCCCAAAGGCTTTCTTAAAAAGCTGGGGACTTGCTCTGCACGAGGACTCCGTCGGTGCCAATGTCACCCATATGTGAGGACTGATTCCTGCTGTCCCTGGAGAACACCTGTTACAGGTGAGTAACTATGCTTTGGCTGAACGTCCTCGGCAAGGGGCACTCCTTGGAGATGGAGAACAGCTGGGAATTATCTGTGATGTTGAATATGCTTTGATGCTGATGGGCTCTGATGTGGATGAGGATGTGCTCTCACCTTCAGAAGATTATGCAGATGCTGGCGTGATCCGCCTATTCTGGAAGGAGGAGCTGACAGTGATTACCAAGGTCTCATCTGCTTTTGAACTTTATGGATGTTTCCAGCACAGAGCAGGAGCTGAAGGTACACCCACTCCTTCTAGGGGTGCGGAAATCCACTACTTTCTCCTGTTCCCAGAGGCGATTAAGGATATGATCCGGTTGGAGTGGGATTTCCGCCCCGCCCCGCCCCCCATCTCCCTACCTAAAGGGTTAAGAGAGTATAAGATCTCCGCTCTCTTGGAAAAGGAGCACGTCAAGGGGTTTGACATTGTCAGGGTGGATATGCAGGTCATGGCGGTTTCCAGACGGACCTCCATTCCTGTGGAAGACTGATCAGCCTTAATGGATTCTCTGGAACACAAGGTGGATTCCTTGCTAAGGAGCCAGTTTGCTATGGCGGCAGCTATTTTACAGCTGGAGATATACACCAGGCTGATGTCTCAAGCTCTGCTCCAATGGATTCAGTCACTTCCCCCTGATGATATTACCCCTCTTTTGAAATCAGCTTCAGCCTTCTTTTCTGATGCCATGTATGATCTGGTACGTTTGGTGGCCAGGGATGGTGCCCTGACAACTGTCATGGCGTTGGATTTGGCTCAGGCACTGTGCAGCAAACACATCCTTCAAAGCCCAGTTGGTTCAACTGGCCTTTAGGGGAAGCTTCTGTTTGGAACTGATTTGGAGAAGCTGGTGAAGGACTTCGGCGAGACAAAATCTTCCTGCCTCCCAGAAGACAGGTCCAAGGGGCCTATGAAGAGAGCTGGTGTGCCCCCTTCATCAGCCTCCACCCATCCACCTAGGGCGTGCTGCCAGATTCCCAGGGGTCTCAGGACTATCGTCTTTACCAACCTGGAAAACCTTTCTTCCCTTTTACTTTTAGCCTTGGGTTCAATCCCAGTTCTTTTTTGGAATGCGTGGGCCCAGGGTTTTGCCCCTTCCAGAGGTGGACCCTCCCAGGCTGTGCAATGAAGGTTTGGGGGCCCATTTCCTGATTCCTCAGTGGGTGGCAGGCTTTGCCTCTTCTTTCAGAAATGGGCCTGGATCACCTGCTGGGTGCTAGACACCTTTCAGTTTGGCTGTGTCCTGGAATGCAAAGAGCTGATTCTTGATGCCTTCATCATTTTCTCATGTGAGTCTGCGATCAAAGGTGCTGCTGTGCAGACCATCTTAGTCAAGTTGCTACATCTGAAGGCATTGTTGCTCATCCCCCCAAGATGAGTGGAGCAAAGGTAAATACGCCATCTATTTTCTGGTGCCAAAGGAGGGATGGTTCCTTCCAGCCCATTCTGGACCTCAGTGAGCACTTTTGCATCCTGCACTTCCAGATGGAAACCTTGCACTCCATGATTCAAGCAGTGCACTGAGGGGAATATCTTGGCATTTCTGGATCTGGCTGAGGCGTATTTTTATGTCCCGATCTGGGCGGATCAGCAGAAGTATCTGCGTTTTGCCATTCCTGGCTGTCGCTGTCAGTTCACCACCCTCTATTTCGGGCACTCCAAGGACATTCTCCAAGATCATGGTGGCGACGGCTGCAGTGCTAGGGCATCAAAGGATCTGTGTCCATCCCTATCTGGAACACTGGCTCATCTGATCCTGTTCCCTCTCAGAACCGTGTCGGGTGACATCCTTTTTGGAACGCTTTAGCTGGGTGATCAATCAGGAAAAGAGCCAGAGTGAGCAGGATTTTCCTGCCAGGGGAGAAACTCAAAACATTGTTGGATTGCCTGGTGCTGTTCTGTATGCTGCAGGCCCCCAGAGTCTAGTATTCAGCTCATCAAATTGATATTGGCGACCATAGCAATGGTGCTGTGGGCATGTGCTCACATGTGACTGCTTCAATGGTCCTTGTTGACTCGATGGTGTTGCTGGAGATGGATCTTCTGTTTGGCTGGGCAGAGAAGAATAACCTAACCTTGTCATCCCAGCACATTGCCAGTGTGGACAGTGTGGATGCGCACTTCCTCAACCGGCCCTCTCTGAATCCTGGAGAGTGGGAGTTAAGTCAGGAGCAATGTTCCCTCTAATTTTCTGTAGGCTGTGTGCGCATAAAATATCAGCTGTGCAGCTTTTGAAGGAAGGTCAAATTTTTGTGCGCCACATAACGACACTCTGAGTTATATACTTTAAAATTTGACTACACGTCAGAATACAGTATGTACACCACATTGATTGCACTAGAAAATATTGTAGAACTTGTGAAAACCGTAAATACACAACAACTTTTAAATTTTAAGACGTCTGTGTTGTTTTCTATCAGAATCAGAACCGTAATTTTTGTGCGCTCTGTTGTAAAGTATGTGCGCTTGCTCGGCAAGGTGTGTGCGCGCGCATATGCGCACAGCTTAGAGGGAACAGTGGTCAGGAGGTATTTCAGTTGATTCTGCGCTGTGGGTTCCCCTCAAAATGGATCTGATGATGACCCTAATGCAAGGTTTACTGCTTCTTCAGTCGCCACAGAGATCGTTGACATTCTGATCTAGCCTGGGCCGACTCTGCAGCTGCTGTACATGTTTCCTCCATGAACCCTGTTGGGGCTTGTGATTTGGCATATAGAGCGCCACCCAGGCAGGATTGTTTTGGTAGTGCTGGATTCGCTGCAGAGAGGGTGATTTGAAGACCTGATGCGACTCCTGCAGGCACCGCCTCTTCGACTGCTTCCATTTCGGGGGCTATTGCAGCAGGGACCTCTACTTTCCTTGATGCCCGGAGGAGGTCTACCAAGCTAGCATACATACGGATATGGTGCCTCTTAATCACTGGTGCGACACGGCAATTGGCTCCTGTGGCAGCCAAGGTACTCTCCCTTTTGGTTTTACAGGATGGTTTAGGGAAAGGCCTTTCACTTAGCTCCCTGAAAGTTCAGGTGGCAGCTCTGATGTGTTTCCATGGTCCGACGGTGGGCAAGTCCTTGGCCTTGCACCCGGACGTCTCATATTTGCTCCAGGGGATCCTGAACCTGCGTCCTCCCCTTTGGTTTGTGATCTCTGCCTGGTATCTATGTCTGGTGCTCAGGGCCCTGATGGTGGCCCCCTTTAAGCTGTTGAAGCGCGCTGCCTTAATGAGCTTGATGCTCAAGATTGTCATTTTGATCGTGATTCATTCTGTAAGACGGATCTCTGAGCTGGCTCTGCCTTGCTGAGATCCTTATCTGTCTTTTTCAAAGGGAGGCTGTTTTCATTCAGTGTGGGCCTTCTTTCTTGCCTTAGGTGCTGTCTCCCTTCATGTGAACCAGGTGGTTTGCCTGCCCCCTCCTCTAAGGAGCAGTGTCGGGGGAAGAATACAGATCTTCACTTTATGGATGTCTGGAGGGGTCTTCTCTGGTACTTGGAGATTACGAATTCCATTCATAAGTCAGACCATCTTTTTGTGCTGTTTGCTGGCCCACGCAATGGTGAAACGGCAGCCAGGTTGACTATGGAGCTCTGGATTAAGGTGGCTATTGCCTTGGCATATCTGTTGTTGAACCGGCTGCACCCATTCTACCCGAGCACAAGTGTCCTCATAGGCAGAGTGGAACTCTGTAGCCCTTGCAGACATTTGTCAGGCAGCAACGGGGCATCGCTTTCCACTTTTGTCAAGCATTACCGTTGGATGTCCATGTGCGGGAGGACACTGCCTTCGACTCAAGAGTTTTGCGAGCTACTGTGTTGTCTTCTCACCCAGTGGCATTATAGTTTTTGTACATCCCACTTGTCTGGACTGGTCTAGCAGGACAATATGGAAGGTGACATTTTACTTACCAGCTAATATCTTTTCCTTGAGTCCTGCTATACCAGTGAAGGGCCCACCCCTGAAACTGTATTTGCTCTGCTCTTCTGCAATGGTACTTTTGGGTCTGCTATGATTTATATACTTGGCTCTGCAGGTTCATTTTTGACTGACAGCCTTCTGTTTATGCTTTCCTGTACATAGTTCTCTACTGTTGATTACTCATTGTTGCCCATGTTGAGGTTGTGTGAGGCTTGTCATGTTTTCTCCCATATGCTTTGGGATAAATACTGAGAGACCTGGACTCCATCCACACTTTCACGTCACATTATTCTCTGAATGCGTATTCCCAATGCCAGAGCAGAGTTGGCCAATCAGTACTTCAGAATTTGTTCAGGGATTAGAATCCCACTCCAATCCCCCTAGGCTCTTTTCTGTTCAATCTGCTTTAAAAAAATTTTTAAAAAGGTTTTAAAAGAGTATTTTGCCACCAAAAACAAGTTCTTATGTGCCTTCTATTCAAATACTCAGTTCATTTCTGTTTTGTTTTGAAACAGCCTGTATCTAGGGATTACCACACGTGAGCACTTCATCCTGCTTCATTTCCCTGCCCTCTACCATCACCCTTCTCTCTCTCTCTCTCTCATTCCCCTGCACAATGCCTTCAGCTTCACTCTATCTCTCTTCCCTGACCTGTCTTAATCCCTTACCCCTAACAATTTGGTACCCCTTACCTCTCCCCACCTCCAGGCACCCCCTCAGCCAGACAGTGAGCTTAACATATCTACCCATCACTGCCTATTGCAGTAGGTGAATAAAAAATTGTTCCATCTACACCTGTGTGCACAGCTCTCATTTGGTTTAAGCCATGCAGTGCACACATTCCAGTGCAAGTCTCATGGTCTCAAGTCTTGCCAAACTTGCACCAGAATTTTCTGCACTGCGCAGGTTAAATCTAATGAAAACCATGGATTCAAGCAGGACTGTACCAAGCTAGAAATTCACCCTGTGCAACTAACGAATCTGGTGCCCCCCTCCACCCAGTCAATTCAGTAGCTCATTCTTTTTTTTAGCTTCCTAGAAGCCCAGTGATATCATCAGTGCCCCCTTATGTGCTTGTGCCCTGTGCTGCTGCACTGCTTGCACAGTCCTTGGTATGACCCTGCATTCAAGCATAGATGGGGCAGTTGCTTATTTGGCTGTGCCAGTCCCCTCAGAAGCATAGAATCCTGAGCACTAAGCTCCATTTTTTTAAGCACCATAGTGACCTGCCAACCAAGATTTTGTTGAGCCATATCTTCTGTTCTTGATGTACAACCTGGCATACACAGATTCTAATGAGACACTTGCGCCTATCTTGAAAAAATAGGTGCTTGATGTTTGGCTGTGAGCTAGAAGGAGCCACATGAAGTTTCTGATCCAGGCTCTTTAGACATGATCTCTTAGTATCCTTAATGTGTCATTCTTGAGAAGCTTATTTAACAATAATATATTGTTGAAAATGGCAGTGGCACAATTAGAAATATTTGAATATTCATTTCTCACTAGTATCCAAAGCTCTTCCTCCAGAGGTACTTAACTGAACTTGAGTTTGAGAGTGCCGTCACTCTTAAGGTCTGCAGATTCCTCCTGTGCCTTCAGCGAAAGCTCCTTTGCTAGATACCACCACAGAATATCACCACATCGTGCCAGAGGAGTCTGGGGGCACAGCTGGGGCTAGCAGGAACTTAGCCAGATAGCGGCAATCTTCAACACTGCTAGCAGATAATAATTCACATAGCAGGATGAAAATAATCACTGTATGGCTAGCACCGAGCAGTCAGCACTGAATCCAGATATTCAACATCTATCACTATCCCGACAGCACTAAATATCCTGTTTTGATTTAAAAACCACAGTGCAATGCAATGTGTGCCTTAGAGTCAATGCTGACTTCTGACAACCCAGCGACTCCTGGGTTTTCTTGGCAGTGTGACGAAGTAGATTACCAGGCCTTTCTTCCAAGGCAATGAAGAGTTAAGTGATTTGCCCAAGGTCACAAGGAATGCTAGTGGGAATGAAAACCTGGTCACTTCCATATCATCCTGCTAGACCAGTCCAGACAAGTGAGTTGTGTTCCTCTACCAGCAGTTTGGTGGAGACAAAGAACCAATGAAAAGCCTAGGTTTCAATGACATCACTCCTATGCTTCTATTTGCCTCAGCCACCAGAGATCTCTTCAGTATTTCTTTGTTTCAAGCAGATGGTGGATGTATTTTCTCCTCTCTGAAGAAAATCTGAAGACTGAGAGGAAAGGTTTGATTAAATGCTCGTGAATGACCACCACGAGAGTGAGACTCACTTGCACATGACGTGGGAGTCTCCACTAGATTGCAGTCTTTTCGGTAGCCATAGGAGGAGGGAAAATTGGTTTAGCTCCACATGCTTATCATAAGAGGCTGTTGAGCAGCCAGAAACTCGAAGGATTTGGAAGGATATGGCTGAGTGCAGTAGCCTCACACAACTGCAATACTCCCTCCCTCCTCCTCCTCTGTCTCCCCTGCTCTCTTCCAAAGATTGCAGAAGGCTTTCAGAAGGATCTGTCTGCCAGCCACCTTAAATGCAGTGCTGCAAAGCCAGTGAAACAGTTTCAGGGGTTCTTAGGGGGACATGAGTACCAAGGCTTGACCTTGTCATTGTCCTGTCTGCCTCCAATGCAATTCGAGGTGGACCGCTGGTGACCCTTGGTGTGTTATAGGGTGTTCCTGCCATTTTATGCATGCATTGGTAGCATTTTTACCTATTGTATGCCTGGCAGTTGCGCGGTCCTAATGCACGTTCCTAGCACCTGTAACGTGTGTTGCGGTAAAAGAGCAGTTAACACAAGCCCTTCAGGCTGCCATGGCCTTTGCGCGCACTGTTGTGATACTTCTTCCAGGAAACGACGTTTGACCTGTGGCAAGAGAGGTGCCTCATCTCTGGATTTTGGACTCTGTTCTTCTTGGATTACAGCTTCTGAGTCATCCCTGGAGGGCCTGCCACCTCTCTCTCAGCCAGGGGATGCAGTTAGCCTGGCCTTGCCTGCCTCAGGGCAGGAGGTGACGGATGGTGCAATGGGTAAGGATATCCAGCAAGCCAGAGGCTCCAGCGAATGTGCTGTGTGCTGCTGCTCATCCTCTAGGGGGTCTGTGGTGGCTATGCTCCCTGATTTTGTGGAGTCATTTCCAAGAGGAGAGCTTTCGGTCTCTGGATTGTCCTCTCTGGAATTCTTTCCTTTTTTACAATAGGCTTGGTCTTTCTGGCATGGAAATTCAGACCCTGCAGCCTCTGGGTGCCCGTGGATGCAGTCTCATGAGGGGCAAACTGAGAGTGGAAGCCCTGTATGTCTGCCTTTGGCCAATGTCATCCACCTGTTCCGAGAGAAGGAACTGGAGACATTGATTCCTAGAGTCTATCCACCATGGGCTTGGCAGATGCTCTGGACACAGAGCAGGAACCAAAGATACATCCACTCCTTTGAGAGGTGTAGAAATCCACTACTGTCTTGGCATTCCCAGAGCTGCTGGAAGGCCTGTTATAGTTAAAGTGGGATTCCACCGACTCCCCACCTAGAGGCTAAAGGTGTAAAGAAGATGCACGCTCTCCCAGATAAGGGAATACGTTGTGTGGTTTGCTATTTCCAAAGTGGATGCGTAGGTCATGCTGGTTACCAGTTGGACCATCATTCCTGTGGAATGACGCTCTGGACCAATAGAGGGATACGTGTTGAAGAACCAACTTGCTGTGGTGGCTGCCATCCTTCAGTTGATGGCATGTACAAGTCGACGTCTTGAGCCCTGCTCCAGTGGATTCAGTCTTTTCTGCCAGATGATTCTACCCCTCATTTGAAGTCTGCTATGGCTTTCTTTTCTGATGCAATGTATGGCCTGGTAGTGGCATGACGTTTGGCTTGGCTCTGACATGGAGCAGTGGACACATCTTCCAAAGCCCAGTTGCCCATCTGGTCTCAGAAGGATGCTTCTGTTTGCACCTATTTGGGAGAAGCTGGTGAAGGACTGGGCATGACTAAATCTTTCTGCCTTCCAGAGGACAGGTCCAAGGAGCCTGTGAAGTAGGCAGGAGCCCCTTTTTTCTCAGCTTTTATCCGCTCCTCACGGGCACGCTGATCAAACTCCTGGAGGTGTCATTGCTACCAGCCTGGAAAGCCTTTCTGAGCCTCTACTTATAGACTTCGGGATCATTCTCAGTCCCTTTGTGGAGCACTGGGGGCCCAGGGAACCGGTCCCATCCAGAGGAGGACCATCCCAGGCTGCGCAATGAGGTTTTGGGGGCCCATTCTCTGGTTCCTCTGGTTGGGGGTAGGCTTCAGAAATGGGCCTGGGTCACCAAGGACCCTGGGAGGTAGTCCCCGTTCAGAACAGCTATGTCCTGGAATGCAGAGACAGTCCCGGCCGCTTTCATTGTCTTTTCTCGATCTGCGAATGGCAGGGCTGTTGTGCGGATCACCTTGGTCAGGTTGCATTTCCTGAAAGAAAATGGTGCCCGTTCCCCTGAGCGATCGGGACAAGGGCAGATATTCCATCTGTTTCTTGGAGCCGATACGGAACAAGTATTTTAGCCCATTCTGGACCTCAAGGGTGTCAATGAGCGCTTGTGCAGAAAGTATTAAAGTTTTGCAGGAAACAAAATCTGCTGTAGAATCTATATGGATTGAAATTCCATATAAAAGGGGGAAGGCAATGGCAGTGGGGGTGTACTATCGAGCACCTGGCCAGAATGACCAAATGGATGATGAAATGCTCAAAGAAATCATGGAAGCTAACAAAAGTTACAGCGCAGTAATAATAATGGGTGATTTCAATTACCCCGGTATCGACTGGGTCAGTGTCACGTCAGTACATGCTAGGGAGATAAAGTTCCTAGATGAAATAAATGACTGCTTCTTGGAGCAGCTGGTTCATGAACCGACCAGAGGGGAAGCCATATTAGACCTAGTCCTTAGTGGAACACCAGATCTAGTGCAAGAGATAAGGGTGTTGGGGCCACTTGGCAATAGTGATCATATCATGATCGCCTTTGATTTAATTAGTGGAGGAGGGATAGTAAGGAAATCCACAGTACTACCTTTTAACTTTCGAAAGGGAGACTATGATAAAATGAAGAAAACAGTTAAGAAAAAACTAAAAGGAACAGTTGCGAAGGTTATAGACGTACATCAAGCTTGGGTGTTGTTGAAAAATACTATCTTGGAAGCCCAGACCAGCTGTATTCCACGCTTTAAGAAAAGTGGAAGGAAGTCCAAAAAACTGCCAGCATGGTTTAAAGGTGAGGTCAGAGAGGCTGTTGTTGCCAAAAAAGCATCTTTCAGGAAATGGAAAAAAGAGCCAAACGACGAAACCTGGAAACAGCACAAGCACTGGCAAGTCAAATGCAAGGCATTGATAAGGCAGGCAAAGAGAGAATTTGAGAAGAAGCTTGCTGCGGAAGCAAAAACGCGAAATAAAGACCTTTTCAGGTACATTCGTAGCAAAAAACCTGTGAGAGTCAGTTGGTTCATTAGATGATAAAGGTGTTAAAGGAGCACTAAGAGGCGATAAGGCGATAGCGGAGAGACTGAATGAATTCTTTGCTTCGGTCTTTACTGAGGAAGATGTAGGGATGTTACCCATGACTGAAGTGGTATTTAAAGGTGCGGAGAAGAATTGAAGGAAATATCGATACATCGGGAAGATGTCTTACAACTATTAGATAAACTGAAGAGTAGCAAATCACCTGGGCCGGATGGAATACATCCAAGGGTGTTGAAAGAACTGAAATATGAGATTGCAGAACTGCTATCAGTAATCTGTGAACTATCATTGAAATCACCTCTAATACCTGAAGATTGGAGGATCGCCAATGTAACACCAATTTTTAAAAAGGGTTCCAGGGGTGATCCGGGAAGCTACAGACCGGTGAGCCTGACGTCAGTACCGGGAAAAATGGTAGAAACCATCATAAAGAATAAAATTACTCAGCATGTAGATAGTCACAACCTAATGGGAGACAGCCAACATGGCTTTAGACAAGGAAGATCTTGTCTTACTAATCTGTTATGTTTTTTTGAAGGAGTGAATAAACAGGTGGACAAAGGTGAGTCGGTTGATATTGTGTATCTGGACTTTCAGAAAGCCTTTGACAAGGTCCCTCATCAGAGACTTTTGGCAAAACTAAAGAGTCATGGGATAGGAGGCAGTACTATTGTGGATCAGGAACTGGATAAAAGATAGAAAGCAGAGGGTAGGGCTAAATGGCCAATTTTCCCAATGGAGAAAGATGAATAGTGGTGTACCCCAGGGATCTGTGCTGGGTCCGCTTCTTTGACATATTCATAAATGACCTGGAAAGTGGAATAACGAGTGAGGTTATCAAATTTGCAGATGACACAAAACTATTTAAAGTTGTTAAAACCCAAGAGGATCTTGATAAATTGGAAGACTGGGCATCAAAATGGCAGATGAAATTTAATGTGGACATGTGCAAGGTTATGCACCTAGGGAAGAACAACCCAAACTATGGTTACACGATGCAAGGTTCCACATTAGGAACCACCACCCAGGAAAAAGATTTAGGCATCATTGTGGATACCATGTTAAAACCCTCGGCCCAGTGTGCAGCGGTGGCCAAGAGAGCAAATAGAATGCTAGGTATGATAAGGAAAGGAATGGAAAATAAAACAAAAGATATTATAATGCCTCTATATCGTTCCATGGTGAGACCGCACCTTGAATACTGTGTGCAATTCTGGTCGCCGTATCTTAAAAAGGATATAGCGATTTTAGAAAAGGTACAGAGAAGAGCCACCAAAATGGTAAAGGGGATGGAAGGATACTCCTATGAAGAAAGCCTAAAAAGGTTAGGGCTCTTTAACCTGGAAAAGAGACGGCTGAGGGGAGATATGATAGAAGTCTATAAATTAATGAACGGAGTGGAACGGGTAAACGTAGATCGATTGTTTACCTTATCAGAATATAGAAAGACTAGGGGACATGCAATGAAGCTACAGGGTAAACTATTTAAGACTAATAAAAGAAAATATTTTTTCACTCAACGTGTAATCAAACTCTGGAATTTGTTATCGGAGGATGTAGTAAAGGCTGTTAGTGTAGCTGGGTTTAAAAAAGGTTTGGACAAGTTCCTGGAGGAAAGGTCCATAAACCATTATTAAGAAGTGACCGAAGATATCAATGCTTGACCCAGTACAAGCATTGTGGAACTTGTGTCTCTTGGGGAAACTGCTAGGTACATATGACCTAGATTGGCCACTGTTGGAAACAGAATACTGGGCTTGATGGACCTTGGTCTGACCCAGTATGGCATATCTTATGTTCTTATGCTCTTCTGGATGGAAACTTTGTAATCCATGGTTCAAGTAGGGTGCCAAGGGGAATTCCTGGCATCTCTGAATTTGGTTGACATATTTTCATATCCCGATCCAGGAGGATGAGCAAAGTATCTGTGTTTTGCCGTGCTTTGCTCTCCCCTTCAGTAGGTTGCCCTTCCATTCAGACTCTCCACTGCCCCAAGGGCATTCACCAAGGTCATAGTGGTGGTGGTGGCTACAGCGATACGGCACCCAGGGATTTCTGTGCACTCATGTCTGGGCTACTTGCTCATCCGAGCCCATTCTCTTTCAGTGGCATCTCTGGTAGCTTCCTGAGTGGTGTCCTTTCTGATGAGCTTCGCTGGGTGATCAGTTGGGGAAAGAGCCAAGAACATAAGATATGTCATACTGGGTCAGACCAAGGTCCATCAAGCCCAGTATCCTGTTTCCAACAGTGGCCAATCTAGGTCATAAGTATCTAGCAGTTTCCCCAAAAGACACAGGTTCCACAATGCTTGTATTGGGTCAAGCAGTGATATCCGGGTCCCTTTTAATAATGGTTTATGGACCTTTCCTCCAGCAATTTGTCCAAACCTTTTTTAAACCCGGCTACACTAACAGCTTTTACTAGATCCTCTGGTAACAAATTCCAGAGTTTGATTACACGTCGAGTGAAAAAATATTTTCTCTTATTAGTCTTAAATAGGTTATCCTGTAGCTTCATTGCATGTCCCCTAGTCTTTCTATATTCTGATGACGTAAACAATCAATCTATGTGTACCCATTCCACTCCATTTATTAATTTATAGACCTCTATTATATCTCTCCTCAGCCGTCTCTTTTCCAGGTTGAAGAGCCCTAACCTTTTTAGCCTCTCTTCACAGGGGTATCCTCCTATCCCCTTTACCATTTTGGTGGCTCTTCTCTGTACCTTTTCTAATAAAGCTATATCCTTTTTAAGATACGGCGACCAGAATTGCACACACTATTCAAGGTGCGGTCGCACCATGGAACGATACAGAGGCATTATAATATCCTTTGTTTTATTTTCCATTCCTTTCCTTATGATACCTAGCATTCTATTTGCTCCCTTGGCAGCTGCTGCACACTGGGTGGAGGGATTTAACATGTTATCCATGATGACGCCTAAATCTTTTTCCTGGATGGTGGTTTCCAATGTGGAACCTTGCATCGTGTAAGCATAGTTGTGGTGTTCTTTCCTAGGAGCATAACTTTGCACTTGTCCACATTACATTTCATCTGCCATTTGGATGCCCACTCTTCCAATTTATCAGGATCCTCTTGCAATTTTCCACAATCCTCATGGGTTTTAACAACTTTGAATAGTTTTTTGTCATCTGCAAATTTGATAACCTCGCTCGTTATTCGCATTTCTATATTGTTAAAAAGCAGCGGACCCAGCACTGATCCCTGGGTACTCCACTATTCACCTTTCTCCTTTGGGAAAATTGGCCATTTAGCCCTATCCTCTGCTTTCTATCTTTTAACCAGTTCCTGATCCACAATAGTACACTGCCTCCTATCCCATGACTTTTTAGTTTTGCCAAAGGTCTCTGATGAGGGACCTTGTCAAAGGCTTTCTGAAAGTCCAGATGCACTTTATCAACTGACTCACCTTTGTCTACCTGTTTATTCACACCTTCAAAAAAACATAACAGATTAGTAAGACAAGATCTTGCTCGTCTAAAGCCATGTTGGCTGTCTCCCATTAAGTCATGACTATCTACATGTTCAGTAATTTTGTTCTTTGATAGTTTCTACCATTTTTCCCAGTACTGACGTCAGGCTCACCGGTTGTTGCATTCCAGGTCCCTGAAATTCCTGGAAGCACGTTTCGATTCTCGAGTGGGCAGAGTCTTCCTGCCAGAGGAGAAAGTCAAAGGGCTGTTGGATTGCCTGGCACTGTTCTCTTAGCAGCAGGCTTCCAGAGTCTGGGATTATCTTCAACTCCTCAGATTGGTGGCAGTAACAATGAAGATGGTGCCGTGGCTGTGTGCTCTAATGCGGCCACTCTAACAACCCTTGCTGACTTAGTGGTCCCTGAGTTCTCAGCAGTTCAGGCTCCCACTCCCAATGATGGTGGTGGCATTAGCCCAGTCTTCCGAAGAAGAGCATACTGCTGCATGATTGCTCATTGATCTTTGTTGATGGATACTAGTGACTCGGGCTGGGGCACCCATTGCCAAGGCCAAACAGTCCAGGGCTGTTGGAACCACAGGGAAGCAGTATGGTCCATCAACTGCCTTGAAGCAAGGGCCATTAGGTTGGCTCTTCTACATTTCTATCCCCCAGTCGAGGACTGTACAGTTCGAGTGTTCCTGGTCAACGCTACTGTGGTGGCTTATGTCAATCGGCAAGGCGGCACGAGGAGTGCCAGGGTAGCCCTGGAGATGACACTCCTGTTTGCCTGGGTGGCGAAGGACCTCCTAATTTGTCTGCTTTACACAATGCCAGGGTGGCTACTGTGGAATCGGATTTTCTCATCTGCCACTCTCTGGTTCCAGGAGAGTGGGAGCTGAGTCAGGAGGTCTTTCAGTTGTTTCTGAGCCACTGGGTTGCCCTGAGAAGGATCTGATGGTGACCCGCTCCATTGCCAAAGTGTGCTGCTACTTCAGTCTCCACATAGACAGGGTCTGAGGGTGTCGGTGCTCTGACTCAACCTTGACCAAGTCATCCCCTGTTGTAGGTGTTTCTTCCATGGCCCCTGGTGGGCATATGTCTCGGCTTATGGAGCGTAATATGTTTAAATCAAAAAACTGTATTTCTCATCAACTAGGAGACATTATTTTTTCCGCAGTTAAGCGGTCTCAGTATCTCGGGGTATAAGCTGAAACTTGCAGCATATCCTCCCCTTACGTCACATCAATGACCACCTATATATTTACTGCCTTATTTTTGTAATTTTAGCGAGTGAAAAATTTAAACTTTAAAAATGCCTCTCTTAGTAGTTGTAAATAGCAATTTGCTTAGCTTTTGTTGTTGATTCTTAAACTTCTGTCAATTCTTTGTAATACATTGTAAATGCTCCCAACGTATTACAATGTATTACAAAGAATGTATTACAAAGAATTGACAGAAGTTTAAGAATCAACAACAAAAGCTAAGCAAATTGCTATTTACAACTACTAAGAGAGGCATTTTTAAAGTTTAAATTTTTCACTCGCTAAAATTACAAAAATAAGGCAGTAAATATATAGGTGGTCATTGATGTGACGTAAGGGGAGGATATGCTGCAAGTTTCAGCTTATACCCCGAGATACTGAGACCGCTTAACTGCCGAAAAAATGTCTCCTAGTTGATGAGAAATACAGTTTTTTGATTTAAACATATTACTTTCAGTTTATAATACGGAGTTGATCCATTCTTATTTAAGATTTTACTCTGTACGAGGTGACCAATATAGAAATTTCGGCTTATGGAGCACCATACAAGAAGGATTATTCTGGTGGTTCCAGATTAGCTGATGAGAGTGTGATTCGGAGATCTGATGTGGCACCTGCAAGCACCACCTCTTCATCTGCCTTTGTCTTGGGGCTTACTGACTCTTACAAACCAGCTCGCCGGAGGAGGTGCGCAATGCCACACATCGCACCATAGGGTTGCTAGAGTGCCTGGATTTTGTGGCCCACTTCCTGAAGTCTCACCTCCTGCCCACTCAGGGCTTGGAGTTCATTGGCACCCTATTGGATTCCACTCGAGCGAGGGCCTTCCTGCCACTGGACCATATGCAGCACCTATCCACCCTAGTGCAGGCAGAGCAGGGTGGCTCAGTAGTGACAGCCAGGCAGATGCTCTGCCTCTTGGGGCACATGACATCTACCATCCACATTGCCCCCTTTGCCCACCTCTTCATGCGGCAGACTCAGTGCATGCTCAGTACCCAGTGGCCACAGGCTTCGGACTGCCTGGAGGAACGCATCCTGATCATGCTGGCCCTGGTGGCCTCATATATTTGGTGGCAGGGCCCCCTCAGTCTTAGAGCCGGCCTGCCCTTCTAGGCTTTCTCAATCCAACACATCCTTAGAAAGATGGGTCCAAGCTGGGCTGAGAGGCCCACTGCGTCACTTGCAGTCGCAAGGACCATAGTCACCAGAGGAGAGTGCCTCACAGATCATTCTGCTGGAACTCAGAGCAGTCTATGATGCCCTGCGGGTCTTCCAGGACCATCTGACAAGGCAGGTGGTTCAGGTCCAGATGAACAAACAGGTGGCGATGTACTACATCAACAAGCAGGGCGGCACAGGTTCATACCGCCTCTGATGGAGGCGGTGCGCCTCTGGAACTTTGCAACAGGGAAGAACATCTCCCTCAAAGCGGTGTACTGGCCGACCGCCTGAGTCGGGTCCTTTAGCCCCACAAGTGGCGACTGAACCCCGCAGCGCTGGGGGAGGTCTTCCAATGGTGGAGGACCCCATAGATAGATAGACCTCTGTACCAGCACAGAGAACATGCAGCTGCCACAGTTCTGCTTGCAGAAGCCAGCCCAGGTACAGGAGGCAGCAGATGCCTTCCTCCTCCCCTGGGCCAAGGCTTCCTGTATGAGCTCCTGCCTATGCCTCTGGTTCCCCGGGCCCTCCTCAAGATCCAAGTGGAAGCGGCCTCCGTCATATCATGCCCAGGTGGCCCAGGCAACCCTGGTTTCCCCTCCTCCTGCAGCTGTCCCACTGCTGCTGGGGAGCACATTTGACTTGCAGTCACAGGAGGATGGGATGTTGCTGCGCCTCAATCTCCAGCCCTTCCCTGACAGCCTGGATGCTGAGAGGCTAGTTATAGCACATCACCCCCTTTCCAGGCGGTAGAAGATTTTCTGCTTGCCTCGCGTAAGGACTCCATGTGCCAGGCATATGCTTTTAAGTGGCGCTGGTTTTTGTTCTGGTGCACAGACGAGGGTCTTAACCCCTTCTCCTGCATGATGCCAGACATCATGTGATATCTCTTGCATTTGTCAGGGTCTGGCCTCAAGTCCAAAACACAAAGGAGCGGGAGAGTAAATGGCAGCAAATCCAACCTTTATTGCAGAACTACCCCAATGCGTTTCAGCATGTGCCTTCTTCAGGGGGTATAGCCTCATAAAAACAAAGCATAAATTAAACTATAACAGTAAATAATGATACATAATAAATATAAACAAGATGAAATGTAAGTAAAATAAAACACAAATACAATAAGACCAATATAAATGTATAAAACAAATAAAACAGCTACAGATGAATAAAATAAGCATTGTGCATCATAAAAAACATAAAACCTCTAAAATACGAAAGAATGCTGACTAAAAAGAATAAATAATAAATATAATAGAAAATCTATAAAATGTCTCATGTTTCATCCTAATGGGAAACTAATAACATCAATATAGGAGGACAGACATTGACTAACACTAGCATGCTGTGAGCACTATTGTGGAAATAAACCCTTATCAAACTATATTGCTAAAAGTCACTTTTCTATCAATAGAGAACTTCTGGGGAAATAAGAACCCCTGTAAAGCGGCACAACAGATACAGTGGACACTTACTCCTATGGAGATAAGTGTGCTTCTGCACATAGGTTTTGGCATTACATTCATCAATCATATGCAGGAGAGGAAACCCCCATAAAAGATCAGTGTATTCAAGGTCACATTTCTATGCCAAAATCCTTCAGTAACAAAATTTATTGCAAGGGAGAGAGAGACTTGCCTCAACATATGCAAATCTTCAAAGCATATCAGTGCTGCAATTGAAGATCAAGCATATCAGTAACTGTGATACCTAAACATGCATAATGTAAGAGAATGCACCCATGAGTAGCCATTCATTCAGAATTGTATTGATTATATGTGTGAGTGGAAAAAATTCAAAAGAAACATGCCTCAGTAGACATGATCCTTCAGGGCATATCGGCGCTATAGTAAAAAAAAAATAAAAAGAGGTATGTATTGCAGAAAGCTTTTAAAGATGCCAGTGTTCGCGCCAAAGAACAGAGGATAAAAGGCAAAATTGCTGACGAATCCGAAGCTCACTTCATGCTGGTAACAACGTGGGTACCTTGTTATTGTAATATGAAAATAAAAGGGATTGGAGGTGCAGATTAATTTCTATAGTTCCTTACATTCTTAATCGTAATGTAAACATCGGACCCTATGAAAAAACATCAAAATTACAGCAATGTCACATAAATAGAGCATGAGCTTGCACCTCCCTTATAGACCAAATATGTGGAGATAAAAGGTACCATAAAGCGCTGCTACCAAAACACAATTGTCAGTAGCTAGAGAGTTGTATGGCTAAAAGAATGCCATATATATATATTTATATTTATGTGTGATCGAGGAGACATTGGGTATGTAAATCCTGCAGTGTTGACATATATATGCAAACTAAATGACTAGTATGGCATAGGGCAGCGGCAGAAAAAAACTGTGCACCGACGCCGACAGAGCCCCCATGCGGAGCATTTCCCCAGCTTTCAAAGAAAGTCTTTGGGAATGCAGGCACGCATGCATGGTCCCCTTACCGCCCAAAGGTACCATCTTGCTCAGTCTTCTTTTTTCCGCGGAGCCCTAAGGACGTGTGTCCTTGTCACCCATGGAAAAAGTGGATTTTCCTGCGTTGAGTCGAGTTTTTTTCTTCGGTTCGACGTCGGTTCCCTTTCCCGCCTGGACTCGGTACACCGGTGCCGAGCTCGGATCTCTTTTTTCGGTTTTTGTCCTTAGAGACTGCGTTCGCGCCAATTTTTCTTTTCCCTGGCAGCCCGAGTTTTTGATCTTGCAGGGGTCCTTTTTCCCCCGATAGCTGCCAGTGGCTTTAAGAAGTGTGATCGGTGCAAGAAACTGATGTCTCTCACCGACACACCAGACTGCTGCCTCCGGTGCCTAGGGCCTGACCATGATACTAAGGTCTGTAGTCCCTGTGGCAAAATGTCTTCGAAGGCATTGCGGAGCCGTCAGCACCAGCGTGAGAGAATCTTCTCCGATTCTGCGTCTGGACGGGTCCGGACTTCGTCAGAGGCCTCGACGTCTCGGGAGTCTGACCCCAAGCATCGTCGGGGCTCCTCTGAGAGGGAGTCCCCCTCGAGGGAGCACCGAAGGAAGAAGAAACCCGCGAGGGCGGCATCGGTGGATGCTCTTGGCTCCTCGAGGGCCAGGTCGCATAGCCCCGATCACCGTCCCGGGTCTTTGGAGTCTGAGAGGCCTGCAAAGCATCCTCGTGTAGAGTCGGAGGCCCCGAGTCACGTGAGTACTGTAGTCCTCGTGGACTCTCCTCCGGGGGAGCCAACGTCGGGCCCGACTGCTGGGTCTCCTGAGCTTGGACTCAGGTTGACGGCCTTGGAGAGCAGATTGTCTGCCTTCATGGAGCAGCAACGGGTGCTGATCACCAGTCTCACTGGCGCATCTGCCCCGACCACCGGGACCTCGGAGGCCGAGCCAATCCTCGAGACCATGCGCTCTTGAGTCGATCCTCGGCCAAGGTCACCCTCAGCCTCCCGTTCAGGACCAAGGTCGTCGACGCCGGTACCCTCGGCGTCGTGGCGGATGGCGTCAGTGCCCGCCCACTCGGAGCCGCTCGATTCCTCCTCGGAGGAGTCGGTGTGGGAAACCAAGGAAGAGGAGTCCCCGGACACCTTCCGGACCCGGTGTGTCCCTTCGGACGCACCGGGATCCGAACCTCGGACAAGGTCCCCCCCGGAGGATACCTGGTTCTCCGATTTCGTACAGGATATGGCCAAAGCCTTGGCCTTCCCTGCAGACCCCGAGGAGGAGCCTCGAGCCGAAGAGCTCGAGGCCCTGCAGTATGACTCTCCTCCCAAGGAGGCCTTTACTGTACCGGTTCCTCCGATGCTGGAGCGATTGCTCTTCTGCATGTGGGAGACGCCGGCCTCGATGCCGGTTTTAAGCAAGCGGGTCGATTCCATCTATCGAGTCCGCAAGAGCCCCGGGTTCCAAAAGGCACAGCTACCGCACCACTCCATGGTTGTGGAATCGGCCATGCATCGTCTGAAGAGTCAGAGGATGCACTCCTCAGTGCCTCCCGGCAGGGAAGCCCGGAACCTGGATGCCCTCGGTAGAAAGTGCTTCCAGGGCTCTATGCTTGCTTGCTGCGTCCAGACCTACCAGCTGTACATGGGCATGTACCTTCGAGACCTGGCAAAGGAGATTGCCAGGTTCTCTGCTGGTCTGTCCGAGGAACCTTTGCAGAGGTTCAAGGCTTTGTCTTCTGGTATTCGAGAGTGTTCGAAGTTTATCTCTCGAGCAGCCTTTGATGGATTCGAGGCTTCGGCCCGGCCCGGGTAGCAGGGGCCGGCATCAGTGCACACCGCCAGGCCTGGCTACAATCCTCAGACCTCGAGCCTTGGATACAGGACAAGTTGGTCGATGTCCCTTGTCGAGGTGAAAACCTCTTTGGCAAGCCCATGGCTGAAAAGGCTGCAGAACGCGAGACTGAGACTCTTACCCGGACAATGCTGTCCAGGAAAACCTCTGCCCCTTCTCAGAAGAAGAAGGGCTCGGGGAAAAAGACCTTTTACCCGAGGAAGACCACTGCCTACAAAACCTACCCTCACTACCGGGCCTCTGCAGCTCCCCAACAGGTCCAGCAGGCCAAGGGGCAGGGTCATGGGCCCCGTAGGCAGAAGGCCCCCAAGCCTCCTACTCCAGCTCCTGCTCAGCAGGGAGAGGGGTTTCTCCAGGACCAAGCAGGAAGTCAGTCTTCACATACGGGTGTCATCGGCGCCGATGAAGCCCCAGCGGAGCCTTTCCCCAGCTTTCTATGAAAGCCTTTGGGAATGTAGGCACGCATGCGCGGTTCCCTTCCCGCCTAAAGGTGCCATCTTACCTCAGTCTCTTTTTTTCCGTGAAGCCCACCGGACGTGTGTCCAGTTTTCCCAGTTAAAATTAGATTTTTCAGCGATTTTTTGCTCTTTTTCTACCGGTTCGACGCCGGTTCCCCTCCCGCCGGGTTTCGGTACACCAGTATCGAGCCCGATTCTTCTTTTTCGTTTTTTGCCCTTCGTGGCTGGCGTTCGTGCCCTTTTTTCTCTTTTTCCCTGGAAGGCCGGTCCTTTGACCTCGCGGGGACTCTTTTTTTCCCTGATGGCTTCCAGTGGTTTTAAGAAGTGTGATCGGTGTAAGAAACTAATGTCTCTCACCGACACACACGACTGCTGCCTTCTGTGCCTCGGCCCCGACCACGATCCTAAGTCGTGCGTGGCCTGTGTAAAAATGTCTTCCAAGGCACTATGAAGTCGCCAGCAGCAAAAGGAAAGGCTTTTCTCGGACTCAGCCTCCGGCCGGCTTTTCTCGGACTCAGCCTCCGGCCGGTCTGAGGCCTCGACATATCGGGATTCCGATCCCGAGCGCTGTCGAAGCTCCTCGGACAGGGGGTCCCCCGACCGGGAACGCAAGAGGAAGAAACTGCTCGCGAGGGCGTCGTCGGAAGAGGTACCTGGCTCCTCGAGGGCCAGGTCTAAGACCCCCGACCGTCGCCCCGGGCCTGTGGAACCGGAGAAGCCTGCCAGAGTTCCTCGTGTGGAGCCGGAGTTTGCTGGACACGTAAGCCCCATAGTCCTCGTGGACTCTCCTCCCAGGGAGCCGACGTCTGGCCCGGCGACGCCGAGGCCCAAGTCGGTGGCTGCTGCGTCTCCCGAGCTTAGGATGACAGCCTTGGAGAGCAGAATGTCTGCCTTCATGGAGCAGCAGCGGGCACTGATGGCCAGCCTGTCTGGCGCATCTGCCCCGACAGCCGGGACATCAACGTCGAAGTTGACCCCGGAGACCGAGCCGATACTCGAGTCCATCGTGGCTCGGAGTCAACCTAGGTTGCGGTCTCCCTCGATCTCCCATTCGGGACCGAGGGCGTTGACGCCGGTGTTTCCGGCATCGGGGCGGGTGCTCCAGGGCCCCGCGGGATCGGACCCCGACTCTTCCTCGGACAAGGAGTCTCCTGATACATTTAAGACTCGGTGCATCCCTTCGGACTCACCGGAGTAGGTCCCCCCCGGAGGACACCCGGTTCTCGGAGTTCGTCCGGGATATGGCCACTGCCTTGGCTATTCCGGCGGATCCCGAGGAAGAGCCTCGAGCTGAAGAGCTCGAGGCGCTGCAGTATGACTCTCCTCCGAAGGAGGCCTTTACTGTCCCGGTTCCTCCGATGCTCGAACGGCTCCTCTTCCGTATGTGGGAGGCACCGGCCTCGGCGCCGGTTCTTAGCAAGCGAGTCGATTCGATCTATCGGCTCCGAAAGAGCCCTGGCTTTCAGAAGGCACTGCTACCACACCATTCCATGGTTGTGGAATCAGCCATGCATCGTCTGAAGAGTCAGAAGATGCACTCCGCGGTGCCTCCTGGCAGGGAGGCCCGAAACCTCGATAGAAAGTGCTTTCAGGGCTCGATGCTTGCCGTGTCCAGTCTTACCAGCTGTACATGGGCATGTACTTGCGGGATCTGGCCAAGGAGTTGGCCGGGTTCTCTGCTGGTCTCTCCGGGGAACCCTTGCAGAGATTTAAGTCCTTGTCCTTGGGGATTCGTGACTGCTCGAAGTTCATGTCCCGCGCCGCCTACGATGGCTTTGAGGCTTCGGCCCGAGTTGCGGCAGCCGGCATCGCGGCTCGACGCCAGGCATGGCTGCAGTCATCGGACCTCGAGCCATGGTTTCAGGACAAGTTGGTCGATGTCCCTTGTCGAGGTGAAAACCTTTTTGGCAAGCCCATGACCGAGAAGACCGCTCAGCTCAAGACCGAGCACCTCACTCGGACAAGGCTGTCGAGGAAGACCTCTGCCCCTTCTCATAAAAAGAAGGGCTTGGGTAAAAAGCCCTTTTACCCGAGGAAGGGCACTGCCTACAAACAGTACCCACAATATCAGGCTGCCCAGGCTGTCCCCCAGGGTCAGCAAGCCAAGGGCCAGGGTAATGGGCCCCATAGGCAGAGGACCCCCAAGCCTCAGGCCCCTGCTACCACTCAGCAGGGTGGGGGCTTTTGACTCCTTGAGCATAGCCTCTCCTCCACTGCTCTCCCAACCCTGCACAGGAGGTCGCCTCGCCCTCTTTTCCCACCAGTGGCCCCTTATCACCGGGGACAGTTGGGTGCTGGTGATAATCCACAAGGGATATGCCCTCCATTTCCACCAACTGCCACCCCCATACTTTCCAGGGGAGCCTCCAAGGCCTCCTTTGCACACAGACCTTCTCCGTCAGGAGCTTCAGGGTCTGTTGGTGGACAGGGCGGTGGAGCCTGTGCCTCCCCACTTGCAAGGTCACGGATTCTACTCCAGGTATTTCCTGGTGCCCAAAAGGACCAGTGGCCTTCGTCCCATTCTGGACCTCAGGAACCTCAACAAGTTCCTAGTAAAAGAAAAGTTCAAGATGCTTACTCTTGGAACCCTTCTGCCCTAGCTCCAGCAGGGAGATTGGCTATGCTCCTTAGATCTAAAGGATGCATACACTCACATCCTCATTCATCCAGACCACAGAAAGTACCTGAGGTTCATCGTGGGAGGAAACCATTATCAGTACAGAGTGCTGCCTTTCGGCCTCACCTCCACCCCCAGAGTCTTCACAAAGTGCCTAGCAGTGGTGGCGGCCTAACTGAGAAATCAGGGCATCTTTGTCTTCCCCTATCTGGACGACTGGCTCATCAGGGGTCAGACAGGTCAGGAGGCCAATCAAGCCACCCTCAGGACCTTTGCTCTTCTACAACGCCTGGGGTTTGTCATAAACTTCGCAAAGTCCACTTTGCTCTCTTCCCAGAACTTGGAGTTCATAGGGACAAGGTTGGACTCTCTCCTGGCAAAGGCATTCTTGCCAGAAAACAGAGCTGAAAGGTTGATGGCCTTGGCAAGTCCGTTTCTCAACAGCTCCCTGTTCTCCGCCAGACTCTGCCTGAGGCTTCTAGGCCACATGGCTTCGACAGTACATGTGACCCCCAATGCCAGGCTCCATATGAGGTCTGCACAGTGGTGCCTTCGGACTCAGTGGTCACAGGCCACAGGCAGCCTCAGAGACAGGATAAGGGTGTCCAGACCATTTCTGCACTCCCTCAACTGGTGGCTGCACCCACCCAATCTACTGAAAGGAGTGCCTTTTCAGATTCCAGGGTACACAGTAGTGATGATAACAGATGCCTCCCTGCAAGGCTGGGGAGCTCATTGTCTGGGCAAGTGCACCCAGGGCCTCTGGTCTCCCTGGGAAGCTGCACAGCAGATCAATCTCCTCGAACTCAGAGCTATTCGATTAGCACTCAAAGCTTTCACTCCTACTCTGGCTCACCAGTCTGTCCTGATTCAGACAGACAACCAAGTTGCCATGTTTTATGTGAACAAACAGGGCGGAACTGGGTCACGGATCCTTTGTCGGGAGGCTCAGGACCTTTGTTCTTTTGCCCTCAAGCACAACCTGCTCCTCAGGGCTGTGTACCTTCCAGGACAGGACAACTACCTGGCAGACAGATTAAGCAGGATACTGCAGCCCCACGAGTGGCAGCTGCATCCTTCAGTAGTTCATGAACAAGCAGCTGCCAAGGTTCTGCTCCAATCAAAACATTGAAAACCTGGGCAACTAAAAAAGCCCCTAATTCATCGAAGATATTCAGCAAAAAATATTTTTTTGTCGGAGAGGCCAACCAAGCAGAAGGGAGCACGCCTTGTGCCGTTGTGGCCCGTCCATTTTTTAAAATAAGACCTAAATCTTATATTATCATAGAAAAGCAATAGAATGTGTTACCTAGCTGAGTCAGTGAAAAGGCTGCACATTGAAATAGCGGGAAGACGACGTGACACGTTTCGGGGAGACAAAAACTTTTTATCCCCTGCTTCAGGTCAAGACCGCCATATAAAAAGACATCAGCCTTGTGAAACCCGGAAGGGCAGAAAAACCGGCTTTTTATTTGGAAAGAGCCAGGCTCAAAGACTTCCACTAGAATGCCAATCATGTCAGCTGTTATCAGAAGGACCAATCACAGGTTAATAGGGAGGGGTCATTTTGCCAAGCCCCACCCCCTAAAACCACAGATTGACAAGATTGTAGATTAAGTTAGTAAACTATATGCCAGTCCACCTGCATATTCAATCCCTTTGGAGTGACAGAGTCCAGACGGAAAATCCATCTCTGCTCAAGGTTCTGGAGCGTCTGAAGACGATCTCCGCCACGTGGAGAAACAGGTACCATATCCAGAATTCGCCAAGAAAGGTCTTGAAAGCCATGAGCCAGCTGTAAACAGTGCTCTATCATTGGGGCTGTGAGAGTCTTAGTTCGCAAACGAGATGCATGTTCAGCCAAACGTATTTTGAAAGGGCGCGAAGTACGGCCAATGTAGTACAGAGAGCAGGGACACACAATTAAGTACACAACAAAACTAGTTGTGCAATCTGTCTGCCAACGCGAGCTGTATACAACAGAAGTATGACAATCTGTCCATGACTCACTAGAAATAGTGTTGGAAAGTACACACAGGAACCACATGGAAAATGGCCTGGGGATACATGAGATGTATACCTTTGTTTTGAGCCATGGCTTCAGCTCCAGCTACTTTTGCCTTCACGGAAGAACAGCTGTCTCAACTGAAGAAGCACACTGCATTGTTTGATGAAATAGTGATGGTGGGGTCTACACTTGATTTACCTCCTACGGTGGTGGAACTACGGGATTTGCATAAACAACTTGTGCGGTCTACTTTGCATGGCTCAGCTATGGCGCAATATTTAAAGTCTTCAATCATCTCTCGGGGGTTGAGGGTTATAAAACCACCTAAACAATTTACTAATGATTCGGATTTTTCTGCCAAGTGGTATGCCATATTGAATAAATGTGGGATTGATCTTGTGGCTCTACTTCTTGAGCGTTCTGTCCGTCAACAAGAGGAACTCTCTATGCAGGCGACGGATTTAAAGAAAAAAAAATTGGAAACCATGGAGCCTTCTTCTTTTCAGTCTCAGTGGACTGAGATGGAAAAACAGCTTGCTTCCTTCCGGGATTATGTTCGTGGTCTTAAGATCAATAAGTTCAAACGTGACAAATCGGATTATGAGAACGACTGTGTTTATAATTGGCCATCAAAAACTAACCAGCGTCAAGGGAAGAAAGTTTCTTTTCGATTTAGCTCCGATGAATCATCTGGTACTGAGTCTGGTGATTCTTTGCTTGAGCAAGCGGGGAGTTCTCGGGGAAAGAAGTTCTCTGGTACCCCAACTGTGCCTCGGGGCAATTGGGCTAGGGGTCGAAAACCTCGAGGGTCTTCACATCAGGATTTTCTAGAGGGCCCCGACACCCGATCGAAAACCAGGAGTCAACAGTTGTAAATTTATCAGGGCAGGTTCTTTCTCCTGATCAGCTACAAGTTTTGGATCTTGGACTGTCGTTTATTCCCACGGCCATGTATGATGGCTTTAGTATGCGAGTTGCTCTGCACAAATTCTTTAAGAAATTGCGGGTTATTCAATTTTTTTCTGTTCGGTCAGATTGTCCTGATGTATCAATAATGAAGAACCCTTCCCGATGGCAGCCACCGGGGCCTACAGATGCGGCAATTTCCACTTTTCAAGAGTTAGTTTTGACAGCTCTTTCTGAAATGGAAGTGAATGGCTTTCCTGCTTACACTAATATTACATCGGCGCAACGGGTTGCTTTGAAACAGCTCTCCACCTCAAATTTGGTCATCCGAAGGGCGGATAAAGGTGGGGCCATGGTGGTTTGGTCTCAAGTTCAGTATCATAATGAGATGTTAAAGCATTTGGATGACCGACAGCATTATGTATACACATTATGTATACACAGCATACAAAAGTATACACCTTGTAAATAGTTTTAAGCAGTTTAACGCACTGTTATATGTAAAACGTTAAAAAATTTCTGTTCAATGTAATGGTATATGAATGTATACAAAACTGTTAATTTGTTCCATGTAAACCGCCCCTGATCTCTGGAAGGGGCGGTATAGAAGAAATAGATAAAATAAGCAAAACATGTTATCCAAGTTGTTACTCCTGTTCTATGTGAAGCCAAGCAATTTGTTATGCTCATTTTGTTTTATGTAAACCGCGCTGACAATAGTGCGGTATATAAGAAATTGTAATAAATAAATAAAATAATAAATAATAATAAAATAAAATAAATAAATTATGAGGTTATTTCTAACCCTACAGTTATGTTGACTGCCCGGATTTCGGAAATGGTGCAGCAGGCTTTCTTTCATAGTTGGCTAACTCGTTCTGAATCTGAATTTTTGATCAAACGTTGTCCGAAAACACCTACTTTATATCTAGTTCCAAAAATCCATAAATCACTTATAGACCCCCCAGGCCGCCCGATAGTGTCTTGTCGAGATTCATTGCTGGAACCACTATCTCAATTTTGCGATCGATTTTTGCAGCCGGCGGCAGCAACGGTGTTATCTTTTGTTCGTGATACGGGTGATTTTTTGCAGCAGTTAGCTCAGTGCACCGACATGTCCTCTTACACCTATATGATAACTTCGGATGTGCAATCCCTCTATACTAATATTGATCAGCATGAGGCTTTAACAGTTGTACAACATTTCCCTATGGACTTGCCAGCGCGTATTCCGAGAAGTTTCATACTGGAAATGCTGAGTCTGGTGCTTAATAATAATTTTTTTATTTATCAGCAAAAATTTACCTTCAGACTTTTGGCATAGCCATGGGGGCGACTGTGGCGCCGTCTATAGCCACTATCTACATGGTATGGTATGAGGAGACATATATTTATTCCCATCCCTTCTTTAAGTATGTCCCTTTTTGGCGTAGATTTTTGGATGACATCTTTTTTTCTTTGGGTGGGCTCGAGGTCCGATTTGGATTCTTTTCTTGCCAGTTTAAACACCTTTAAAACCAATATTCAGTTTACGGCCCAAATTGAGACTCAGTCAATTCAATTTTTGGACATTACAGTAAAGATGTCTCCTTCTGGCTTTGTTACTTCTCTATTTCGCAAGCCAGTTCAGCGGAATACTCTTCTGTGCTATAGTAGTTTCCATCCACCTGCCTTGAAGAGGGGTTTGCCTTTTGGCCAGTTTTTGCGGTTGCGCCGCAACTGTACCAACACGATGGATTTTAAGGAACATGCCAAAGATCTGTACCAGCGTTTATTGGTACGTGGCTATCCACATCATTTGATTTCTCGGGCCTGTAAACGGGCTCTTTATTGTCATAGGGAATGGTTATTTTCCACTAAATCCTCTGGGACCTCTCAGGATATGATTACTGGGATTTTTCCCTATATGAAAGGCTCCTCAGCGGTCATGAAAATTTTACATCGTTTTTGGCCTGTTCTTAATTTACATGCATGTTTTCGGGGTCAGCTCCGAATAGCGTATTCACATCGAGCTAATCTCCGTGATCGCCTGGTTCATACTACAGATGTCCTTGATGGCCCTCCTACATCTCATGTATCCCCAGGCCATTTTCCATGTGGGTCCTGTGTGTAGTGTTCCAACACTATTTCTGGTGAGTCATGGACAGATTGTCATACTTCTGTTGTATACAGCTCGCGTTGGCAGACAGATTGCACAACTAGTTTTGTTGTGTACTTGTGTGTCCCTGCTCTCTGTACTACATTGGCCGTACTTCGCGCCCTTTCAAAATACGTTTGGCTGAACATGCATCTCGTTTGCGAACTAAGACTCTCACAGCCCCAATGATAGAGCACTGTTTACAGCTGGCTCATGGCTTTCAAGACCTTTCTTGGCGAATTCTGGATATGGTACCTGTTTCTCCACGTGGCGGAGATCATCTTCAGACGCTCCAGAACCTTGAGCAGAGATGGATTTTCCGTCTGGACTCTGTCACTCCAAAGGGATTGAATATGCAGGTGGACTGGCATACAGTTTACTAACTAATCTACAATCTTGACAACCTGTGGTTTTAGGAGGTGGGGCTTGGCAAAATGACCCCTCCCTATTAACCTGTGATTGGTCCTTCTGATAACAGCTGACATGATTGGCATTCTAGTGGAAGTCTTTGAGCCTGGCTCTTTCCAAATAAAAAGCCGGTTTTTCTGCCCTTCCGGGTTTCACAACGCTGATGTCTTTTTATATGGCGGTCTTGACCTGAAGCAGGGGATAAAAAGTTTTTGTCTCCCCGAAACGTGTCACGTCGTCTTCCCGCTATTTCAATGTGCAGCCTTTTCACTGACTCAGCTAAGTAACCCATTCTATTGCTTTTCTATGATAATATAAGATTTAGGTCTTATTTTAATAAAATGGACGGGGCACAAGGTGTGCTCCCTTCTGCTTGGTTGGCCTCTCCGACAAAAAAATATTTTTTGCTGAATATCTTCGATGAATTAGGGGCTTTTTTAGTTGCCCAGGTTTTCAATGTTTTGATTGTTTTGGTTCACTTGGGATTTGGTATTTGATTTGAGCTGTGTGAAGGTTCTGCTCCAGGCAACCACATCCTCTGCGGATAGCAGCAGATGCTTTTCTGATATCTTGGTCTCAGGGCCTCCTCTATGCGTTTCCTCCCACGCCCTTGGTGGCCAGAACCCTGTTCAAGATTCTCCAGGACAAGGCCTCGGTCCTGCTGGTAGCTCCCAGGTGGCCGAGACAGCCTTGGTTTCCTCTTCTGCTTCAACTGGCGGTGGATCCTCCACTGCCTCTGGGGTTGCAACCCGACCTTCTCACACAGGACCAGGGTTCCCTTCTGCACCCCAATCTCAGGTGTCTCAATTTGATGGCCTGGAGGCTGCAAGGGTAGTTTTGGCTCCCTGGGGCCTACCTCAGGAAGTTGAGGAGGTTGTCCTAGCCTCTAGGAAACAGTCCACTAGGAAAACCTATGCTCTCAAGTGGAAGAGGTTTTCTGTGTGGTGTCACCTACGTACAGAGGATCCTTTCTTCTGTACTGTGCCAGTAGTGCTTCAGTACTTACTGCACTTATCCAATCAGGGACTTAAGTCCAATTCTGTTTGGGTCCACCTCTCAGCTCTAGCAGCTCACCACTCATTGGTAGAGGGGCAATCTCTATCTGGTCACCCCTTGGTGTCCCGCTTTCTCAGGGGCTTGCTTTTGCTCAAGCCTCCCATCCGTCCTCCTGCCCCTGAGTGGGAGCTGAATGTGGTCTTGCAGCAACTGACTCGCCCACCTTTTGAGCCGATGGCTACTTGTCCGCTACGCTTCCTCTCCTGGAAGACACTCTTCCTAATAGCCCTTACCTCGGCTAGGCGAGTAAGTGAGCTTTAAGCCCTGGTCTGTGACAGGCCTTACACCAGGATTTACAGGAACAGAGTAGTCCTCAGGACTCATCCAAAGTTCCTCCCTAAGGTTGTCTCCTCTTTCCACCTCAATCAGGAGGTGGTTCTTCCAACATTCTTCCCTAGGCCTCAAGCTAGCCAGGCTGAAGCAGTCCTGCATACCCTGGACTGTAGGAGGGCCTTATCCTTCTACCTTGACCGTACGCAGGGGCATGGAAGGGCTACTCAGCTCTTCGTATCCTTTGACCCCAATAAGTTGGGGTTAGCTGTGTCCAAGCGTACCTTGTCCATCTGGGTAGCTGACTGTATCACCTGGGCTTAAAAGGCGGCTGACCTTCCTTTGCAGGGTAGGGTCACGGCCCATCGTGTCAGGGCGATGGCTGCCGCAGTGGCTCATCTCCGCTCTGTGCCCTTGGTAGACATCTGCAGGGCTGCAACTTGGTCTTTAAGCCAGACCTTTGCAGCCCATTACTGCCTGGAGAGGGAGTCCCGTAGGGACAGTGCTTTTGGCCAGGCAGTATTCCGGAATCTCTTTGAGATTTAGGCAACTCCTGCCCTCTGTTGGGCTACCGGTGGAGATTGTGTCCTTGAAAAGCCTTTCTTTGCTGCTGAGACTAGAGGGAGTTCTCTTGTTCAGCCTGGGTTCCTCGGTAGCCCAGAGCTAGGGAGTCACCCATATGTGAGGACTGACTTCCTGCTTGGTCCTGGAGAAAGAGTAGTTACTCACCTATAACAGGTGTTCTCCAGGAACAGCAGGAATCAGTTCTCACAACCCGCCCTCCTTCCCTTGGAGTTGCAGTTGTACATAGTTTACTTTTTCATTTTTGTGTGCTGTTCTTAGCTATGTCATTTGACTGAGGTAAGATGGCACCTTTAGGCGGGAAGGGAACCGCGCATGCGTGCCTGCATTCCCAAAGGCTTTCATAGAAAGCTGGGGAAATGCACCGCTGGGGCTTCATCGGCGCCGATGACACCCATATGTGAGGACTGATTCCTGCTGCTCCTGGAGAACACCTGTTACAGGTGATTAACTACTCTTTTTGACTATGTCAGCATAGCCTCTCCTCCTCTCTAGGGCACAGGAGGTCGGCTGACCCTGTACGCAGACAGGTGGCCAGCCATCACAGGGGATACTTGGGTGTTAAGCATCATCGAGAGGGGCTATCTGCTCCACTTTACCCATATACCCCCCTCCTATTTTCCAGGGGAGCCTCCCAGACCCCCTCTGCACAGAAACTTACTCCTTCAGGAGTTAGAAGGTCTGCTACAGGACCAGGCGGTGGAACCGGTGCCTCACCACCTGGAAGGGCAAGGCTTCTACTCAAGGTACTTCCTGGTACCAAAGAGAACAGGAGGCCTCAGACCCATCCTAGACCTGAGAAATCTCAAGTTTCTGGAGAGGGAAAAGTTCAAGATGCTTACCCTTGGAATCTTACAGCCCTACCTCCAGCAGGGAGATTGGCTATGCTCCTTAGACCTAAAGGATGCTTATACTCACATCCTCATCCATCCAAGTCACAAGCAATACCTCAGATATGTGGTGGGAGGAAACCACTTCCAGTACGGAGTGCTTCCCTTTGGCCTCACCTCCGCCCCCAGGGTTTTTACAAAATGCCTGGCGGTGGTTGCGGCCTACCTCAGGAACCAAGGTATCTTTGTGTTCCCTTACCTAGACGATTGGCTTATCAGGGGCCAGTCTCCACAAGAGGCCAGGCAGGCCACCTTCCGAACCATATCCCTGCTTCAGAACCTGGGGTTCGTTATAAACTTCCCAAAGTCCACTTTAGTCCCCTCACAGGACGTAGAGTTCATAGGGGCAAGGTTGGATACCATCCAGGCAAAGGCCTATTTGCCTGTGGACAGAGCTCACAGGCTGATGAAGTTGGCTGGCCAGTTTCAGATGAACTCTCTGGTCTCTGCCAGACACTTCCTCTGGCTCTTAGGTCACATGGCTTCCACAGTGCATGTCACCCCGAATGCCCGTTTGCACATGTGGCCGGCTCAGTGGTGCCTCAGGACGCAGTGGGTACAGGCCACAGGGACGTTGTCAGACAGGATAAAGGTGTCCAAACTCTTGGTGGACTCCTTACGCTGGTGGAGACATCTCCGAAACCTGGTCGTGGGAGTTCCCTTTCGGGCCTCCCCGCACACTCAGGTACTGACAACTGATGCTTCCCTGCAAGGCTGGGGGGCACATTGCCAGGGGACCTGTACTCAAGGCCTGTGGTCTCCATGGGAGGCCGCCCAGCAGATTAACCTGTTGGAATTGAGAACCATTCGGCTAGCCTTACGGACTTTCTCTCCGGTCCTCTCTCACCAGTCTGTCCTAATTCAGACGGACAACCAGGTGGCTATGTTCTACGTGAACAAGCAGGGAGGCACAGGATCCCGACTCCCGTGCCTGGAATCACAAGCTCTCTGCTCCTGGGCTATCAATCAGGACATGACCCTCAAAGCAGTCTACTTCCCTGGTCAGGAAAACTACCTGGCGGACAGGCTAAGCAGACTCCTGCAGCCTCACGAGTGGCAGTTGGATCCTCGAGTAGTCCAACAGATCTTTTTGAAGTGGGGACTTCAAGCCATGGATCTTTTTGCCAGTCTGCTGAACAGGCAACTATCCAAGTTCTGTTCCAGACAATCGCATCCTCTGAGGGAAACGGCAGATGCATTCCTGATCCCTTGGTCAGAGGGCCTGCTGTATGCGTTTCCTCCCACACCTCTGGTAGCCCAGACTCTATTCAAAATCCAGCAGGACCGAGCCACGGTGATCCTGATAGCCCCCAGGTGGCCCAGGCAGCCGTGGTTCCCTCTTCTTCTGCAGTTGGCAGTGGATGCTCCACTTCCTCTGGGGCTACATCCTGACCTTCTGACTCAGGATCAGGGGTCCCTCTTGCATCCCAACCTCAAATCCCTAAATTTGATGGCCTGGCTGCTGAAAGGGTAGTCCTTGCTCCCTTGTTCCTACCAAAGGAGGTTGAAGAGGTGGTGTTGGCCTCCAGGAAGCATTCCACTCGGAAGGCATATGCTCTGAAGTGGCGTAGGTTTTCCATTTGGTGTTCTCAACAGCAGGAGGATCCCTTTTCCTGCTCGGTCCCTGTGGTGTTGCAGTACCTACTGCACCTGTCTGACCTGGGACTTCAGTCCAACTCTGTCTGGGTCCACCTCTGCCCTCTCTGCTCACCACTCGCCGGTGGATGGACAATCCCTTTCGGGCCACCTTCTGGTGTCCCGCTTCCTCAGAGGCCTGCTTCTGCTCAAGCCTCCTATTCGTCCACCGGCCACTGAGTGGGATCTCAGTGTGGTCTTGCAGCAACTGACTCGCTCACCCTTTGAGCCGATGACTACCTGCCACTTGCGTTTCCTTTCCTGGAAAGTGGTGTTTCTAGTGGCACTCACCTTGGCTAGGTGTGTGAGTGAGCTTCAGGCCTTGGTCTTGGATAGACCATATACCAAGTTTTATAAGAACAGGGTAGTCTTGAGGACTCATCCTAAGTTCCTTCCAAAGGTAGTGTCCTCCTTCCACCTCAATCAGGAGGTGGAACTTCCGACATTTTTTCCCAAGCCGCACGCCAGTAGGGCCGAAACTGTCTTGCATACCCTGGATTGTAGAAGTGGCGCTGTCCTTTTACCTAGAGCATACGCAGGGCCATAGAAGGGCTTCTCAGCTCTTCGTTTCCTTTGACCCTAATAAATTGGGGTTGCCTGTCACTAAGCGTACGTTGTCCATCTGGATGGGGGACTGTATCGCCTGGGTGTACAGGGCAGCCGGCCTCTCCCTGGAGGGTCGAGTCACGGCCCACCGAGTCCGGGCGAAGGCTGCATCAGTAGCTCACTTCCGCTCTGTTCCGTTGGCAGACATCTGCCGGGCCGCTACTTGGTCTTCAAGCCAGACTTTTGCGGACCACTACTGCCTCGAGAGGGAGTCCCGTAGGGACAGTGCTTTCGGGCAAGCGGTACTCCGTAATCTCTTTGAGGTTTAAGCAACTCCTACCCTCAGGCCCTGGTGTTGGGCTACCGTTCAGGTGTGGTCTCAGAAGATTCTCTCACTGTTGCTGAGGCTCTAGAGGGAGCTGTATTTTACAGCCTGGGTTCCTGGTAGCCCAGAGCTAGGCAGTCACCCATATGTGAGGACTGACTTCCTGCTTGGTCCTGGAGAAAGAGTAGAGGATCGCCAATGTAACACCAATTTTTAAAAAGGGTTCCAGGGGTGATCCGGGAAACTACAGACCAGTAAGCCTGACGTCAGTACCGGGAAAAATGGTAGAAACCATCATAAAGAATAAAATTACTCAGCATGTAGATAGTCACAACCTAATGGGAGACAAGCCAACATGGCTTTAGACAAGGAAGATCTTGTCTTACTAATATGTTATGTTTTTTTGAAGGAGTGAATAAACAGGTGGACAAAGGTGAGTCGGTTGATATTGTGTATCTGGACTTTCAGAAAGCCTTTGACAAGGTCCCTCATCAGAGACTTTTGGCAAAACTAAAGAGTCATGGGATAGGAGGCAATGTACTATTGTGGATCAGGAACAGGTTAAAAGATAGAAAGCAGAGGGTAGGGCTAAATGGCCAATTTTCCCAATGGAGAAAGGTGAATGGTGGTGTACCCCAGGGGTCTGTGCTGGGTCCGCTGCTTTTTGACATATTCATAAATGACCTGGAAAGTGGAATAACGAGTGAGGTTATCAAATTTGCAGATGACACAAAACTATTTAAAGTTGTTAAAGCCCAAGAGGATTGTGAAAAATTGCAAGAGGATCTTGATAAATTGGAAGACTGGGCATCAAAATGGCAGATGAAATTTAATGTGGACAAGTGCAAGGTTATGCACCTCGGGAAGAACTACCCAAACTGTGGTTACACGATGCAAGGTTCCACATTAGGAACCACCACCCAGGAAAAAGATTTAGGCGTCATTGTGGATACCATGTTAAAACCCTCGGCCCAGTGTGCAGCGGCGGCCAAGAGAGCAAATAGAATGCTAGGTATGATAAGGAAAGGAATGGAAAATAAAACAAAAGATATTATAATGCCTCTATATCGTTCCATGGTGAGACCGCACCTTGAATATTGTGTGCAATTCTGGTCGCTGTATCTTAAAAAGGATATAGCGATTTTAGAAAAGGTACAGAGAAGAGCCACCAAAATGGTAAAGGGGATGGAAGGATACTCCTATGAAGAAAGGCTAAAAAGGTTAGGGCTCTTTAACCTGGAAAAGAGACGGCTGAGGGGAGATATGATAGAAGTCTATAAATTAATGAACGGAGTGGAACGGGTAAACGTAGATCGATTGTTTACCTTATCAGAATATAGAAAGACTAGAGGACATGCAATGAAGCTACAGGGTAAACTATTTAAGACTAATAAAAGAAAATATTTTTTCACTCAACGTGTAATCAAACTCTGGAATTTGTTACCGGAGGATGTAGTAAAGGCTGTTAGTGTAGCTGGGTTTAAAAAAAGTTTGGACAAGTTCCTGGAGGAAAGGTCCATAAACCATTATTAAGAAGTGACCGAAGATATCAATGCTTGACCCAGTACTAGCATTGTGGAACTTGTGTCTCTTGGGGAAACTGCTAGGTACATATGACCTAGATTGGCCACTGTTGGAAACAGAATACTGGGCTTTGATGGACCTTGGTCTGACCCAGTATGGCATATCTTATGTTATGTTCTTATGTTCTTACTCACCTGTAACAGGTGTTCTCCAGGAGCAGCAGGAATCAGTCCTCACGACCCTCCCTCCTCCCCTTGGAGTTTGTGATAAGGAAGCTTATCATAGCTCAGGTAGGAGCTATAGAAAAGATGATGTGACTCTGAACAAGCAACCTGTCAGTTCTGGTAGAAGTGAGAAAACAGAATTTTCACATAAAAGACTACCAGTCCCAGAATGCACCAGGTTTCCAGCAGCCATGAGAGGGGCTGAAGTGAGAGAATGTGTGTGCAATCAAGAGAGCTATGAGGTAATCCCTAAGCACTCATCTCAAAGGGCAGGGCCTGATTCAACACAGCTGCGCTGTGTTAGGGAGCAGCACACATTAGAACAGGATAAGAATAGAGCTTATTCTTCAGATAACAGCTTTAGGGAGAGCTTCAACAAAAGCTACAGAGGTAGGAAGAGATACAGAGACAGCAACGGCTACAAGCACCAGTATCACCTGGAGAAACAGAAGCCAAGCCAAGCAGATAGAGAGAGAAGGAAACTCTCTGGAAGGAAGAGAAGAAAGGCCATTGGAAGGTCTGGGAGATTCCAAGGCAGTACTCATACTGGGAGGTATTCCAAAAGCCAGCAGAGTCCATTGGACTGGATTCAGCCAGAGGAATGGAGTGGCAGAGATAGGAATCACCAGTGGCTACCTGGAAGAGAGAAGACTGCATGTGGAAGGGACTTTCAGACCAAGGCCAGAAGGTATGTGAGAGAAGATCCAGTGTCCAGGGATCAAGATTGGAAGGCTGGACATCAGAATTGGATTACATATTGGCCAGGCTATACAGAGAGGAATAATGATAGCAGGAGAGGCTCAGGTATGAACACTGATCCAGACCCTATCTATAATAGAGAATGGCAGCAAGGGAATAAGCATTCTCATGATAGTGCCTTAATGAAAGACTCATCTGTGCCAATGTATGATATTGACCCTATGATTGTTGATGCAGGGGGAAATACAGCAGATGAAACTATTTACATGGACTGTTCTTTATCTAAATGCTATTGCTAGTTTTCTATGAGCAAACACATCAGCCATCACAAAGAAACCTAACTTTGTTCTTTATTTCCACTACAAACAGCTCTTAAAGCAGGATTTGGGTTCACACAGTAGCAGCCAGCCAGCTAAAGGCTTACAGCTGGTCAATTGATAGTAATTAAAGCTGCACCTGATTGTGTGGGTGAGCAAGGGAGAATCACTGCTAAGATCGGCGTGGAAAATAAGCAGAGGTTAACCTAACCAGCAAAGGTTATTCTTTACTTTGTGCCTTTGTATTTGGTAATTACTTGCTAAGAAAACATTAGCTAATTGCCTGACAAGCTGAAGGTTGTTTTCTGGTTTACTTTGTGACTTTTTGTTATCCATTTTAAACACTGCAAGCAAGTAACCTCATTTATAGTGCTATCAAGCATACATGTGCTGGGTGAATTAAACCCCATCAATAAAAGAAGTATTTTATTGATCTTACCACTTGGTTTCACAACTCAAATTATTGTCATCAGCTGTGTTTGGGAGTGAATGAACTACAATACCCACAATACCTTGCAAGAATCATATGAATATATGCATCGTCAAGATTGTGTAAGTTCTCACCCTAGGCAGCCGTCTGACAAGTTGCAGTTGTATATAGTTCATGTTCTTTTTTTGTGCTGTCTTTTTGCTATATCATCAGACTGAGCAAGATGGCACCTTTGGGCGGGAAGGGGACTGTGCATGCGTGCCTGCATTCCCAAAGGCTTTCTTTGAAAGCTGGGGAAATGCTCCACATGGGGACTCCGTTGGGGCCGACGTCACCCATATGTGAGGACTGATTCCTGCTGCTCCTGGAGAACACCTGTTACAGGTGAGTAGCTACTCTATTCCTCCTCAGTGATTTTGGAAAAGGAAGAAAGGATGACAGAGGTTGAGGGAAGGATTTTGGAATGCAGAGGTGACCCTGTGGATAACTCAAGATTAATCTTGTGAACCTTTTCATGGAAATAGTCATCCAGAGTCTGGGCAGAAAGGAAAGGAAGGGTTGGAGGTGGAGGCACCTTGAGGAGAAAGTTGAGTGTAGCAAAGAGGTGGCAAATGTCAGAGGCAAGAGAATGAGGGACAGTTGGACATAGTACTCTTGCTTGACAAGTGCTGTGGCCAACTAGAATGAGTTAGCATGAATTTGAAATGCAGGAAGTCAGTAAGGTTACAGGATTTAAGCCAGAGGTGCTCAGTTGAGTGGGCACATGAACAAAGGTAGCAGGTTTTAGAGGACAGCCAGGGCTAAGATATAGTACATCTCACAGAGTAAGGAATGGGTGGAGCAAGCTAATCCAGAGCAAAGAAGAGTATAGTGTTATAGGAAGATAAAGCCTTATCAACAGATTCAGATTGCATAGTGAAGGAAAAAGGTGAGATGACAGTGGAGAGCGCTGATGGGTCGATGGTGTTAAGATTCCTATACATGTTGGTGGAGATTGGGCGATACTGAGGTGGATGGTAGTGACGAGTGAAGGTTAGTAGATGAAGGGAAGGGCTGACGTGGAGAAGTTTGAGAGCAAGCAATTGGAGAAGAAAATGAAGTCAAGGCAGTGGCCATGCTGGTGAGCAGGGGCAGTAGAGCCTTGCTGGAGGTTGATGAGGTTTTGAAAAGGAGCTTTAAGGCATAAGGGTCAGTGGGTTCATAAGCATGAATGTTAGAATCTCCAGGAATAAGCGGGTTTCATACCACTGCTGATTCCATGGCCGCTATCCCAGTGCACTGGGGTCACCGCCCCACTGCATTTCGTAGTTCTCTTTCTGGGACCCCACACCGTCATGCAGAATACCTCATAGATTGCCGCTCAGTGCAATCGAACTGCAGTTTCTCTGCTAATCCGCCTTCAGCTGTTCCCCTCCTCTCTCTTTCACTTGCCCTGTTGAACTGCCGCTCGCTCCGGAATAAAACCCATTTAATACACGACCTCCTCATCCAGAACTCCCTAGATGCACTTTTCCTTACGGAGACGTGGCTCCGAGAGGGCGAAGATGCCCTCCTTCATCGTTGTCTCCCACCTGGCTATTCTGCCTTCCACCGACCCCGTTGTAACCGCAGCGGCGGCGGTGTTTATGTTGTTCATCGGTCCGCTCTCCGTTTCAGTGCTGCCACTTCCTCCCCACCCTACCCTGAGGCCTTTCTTGCCTATTATGGCCCCCACCTTCCATCCCCTTTCTCCTTGTTTATGCCCCCCCCCCCTCCATGCACCCAGACCTCTGGGATACTCTCCTCGGCTCACTCTCTGAGGCCTCTTTCCTGCCCCCACACCTTGTCATCCTCGGGGATTTTAATGTTCTCTCCGAATCCCCTTCTCGCCTAAAGGATCGTTCGCTTCTATCCTTATTAGATGACCTTTCATTTGTCCAGCATGTATTATGTTCCACGCACTCTACTGGGCATACTCTGGACTTGACCTTCACCCCAGTAGCTTCCCCAATCTTGCCAGTTGATATTTCATCACTTACTTTACCTTGGTCCGATCATCTTTGTATTCTCTTCTCCATTGTTCCTCCACTTTCTTACATATCACCGCCTCGCTCCCCTTCACTCCCTCCGCAGCTTAGACGCCACATCACTCCTCTGACTCGCCAGAACTTCCCCCTGCTGACTCCCTCTTTTCCTCCTCCTTTTTCTCCCTTCCTGTAAACGGACAAGCAGATCTCTGGTCCTCTACCCTTGCTACTACACTTGATCAACTCGCTCCCCTCCGCACTTGTCCTTCATCTCGTCCCCAGACCCACCATCCTTGGTATCACCCTGGTCTCTATCTCCAGCGGACATATCTTTGCCGTGCAGAGCGGGCATGGCGTAAACATCCTTCCCCTTGTTCCCTCACCGCCTTCCGTGCTACTCAAACATTATATCGCGAAATGATCACTAAGGCTGAGCATTCATACTATTCTAATTTTATCTCTGCAGCTTCCAATTCCTCACAACAACTATTTAGAGTTCTTCGATCCATCTCTACACTCTCCACTTCCCCCGAAATCTCCACCTCTCCCCCTAACGTGCCTGATTCTGGTTCTCTCGCCTCTTTCTTCTCCGGGAAAATTTCATCTCTGCACGCTACTTTTCATTCCTGTCCTCCACCACTGTCCCCTCCTCCTCTACTTCACTCCTCCTCATCTGAACTCCCTTCTCCCTCTTCTGATAAGATCTTTCCCCATACTTGGAGTACGTTTCGGCCCATCACTTCAACAGAGTTCTCCAAAGCTATAGCTACTTCCCATAAAACCACCTGTCCTCTCGATCCCATACCCTCTTCTTGGTTGTCTGACCCCTCCCCCATGCTGTTCCCATACATCCTTCACATTTTCAACAGTCTTTCCTCTGGTATTTTCCCCTCAGCCTGGAAACACGCCCTTATCCGTCCACTCCTAAAGAATCCTTCCCTTGATCCCTCCACACCAGCTAACTGGCGTCTCATGTCAAACCTTCCTTTTCTGTCTAAAATCTTGGAAAAACTCTCCATCCACGTCAATCCGGATTTCACACAGGCCACAGCGCAGAGACCATTCTCACTTCCCTTCTGAGTGACGTTCATCAAGCCCACGATCAAGGTGATCTTTCCCTTGTGGTGACCTTAGATCTTTCCTCTGCCTTTGATATTGTGGATCATCACACTCTTCTAACTCGGCTGGCTGACCTTGGGATCTGTGGGTCTGTCCTTGCCTGGTTTCGTTCTTTTCTTTCCTTTCACACTTTTTCAGTAAAGACTAGCTCATCTACTTCCTCCTCCCTACCCCTTTTTTGTGGTGTTCCCCAGGGCTCTGTCCTAGCTCCTCTTCTTCTCAACATTTTTCTTGCCCCTTTAGCACTTATCGTCCAACAGTCAGGGATTTCTGGATATTTCTATGCTGACGACATTCTTCTGGTTCACCACACTAGTTCCCTCTCACCGGATCTTTCCGCTCTTAACCTCTGTCTCACCCGTGTCACTACGTGGATAAACACTAACTTTCTCCGTGTTAACCCCTCTAAATCAGCTGCTCTTTGGCTCTCCTTTAACACACCTCCACCCACCTGCTCTCCACTTTTTCTCTCTACTCCTATCCCTTTAGTCTCTTCCCTCCGCTATCTCGGAGTCACCCTCGATGTCTCCCTTTCATTTCACCATCACATCTCTTCACTTGTTCATCGTTCTTTCTTCTTTCTCCGTCAGATCCGGGCTGCCCGCCCTTTTCTCCCTTCCTCCTCTCTCACTTCTTTAGTTATCTCTCTAGTTCTGTCGAGGTTAGATTATTGTAATACTGTTTTAGCGGGTCTCCCAAAATATCAGCTTCGACGTCTTCAATTAGTCCAGAATGCAGCTGCACATTTACTCACTTATTCCTCCCCCCACGACCACATTACTTCCCCCCTCCTCCATTTACACTGGCTTCCACTTAACTTCCGTTTTCATTACAAAATACTCATAGTAACTCATAAAGCATTGCACACTGGTTCTCATCAGTATATAGCCGATTCCATTCGTTTACAACCTTCCCCCTGTCTTCTCCGCTCAGCACATGGTTACATAGAAACATGATGACAGAAAAAGACCACATGGCCTATCTAGTCTGTCCTTCCATATCAACAACTACAACAGTCCACTTTTTACCTTTAGAGATCCTCTGTGTTGGTCCCGTGCTTTTTTGAATTCAGTTACTGTCCTCATCTCTACCACCTCCACTGGGAGACTATTCCATGGATCCACTACTCTTTCCGTAAAGAAATATTTCTGCATATCACTCCTGAATCTATCTCCCTTCACCCTCATCCCATGTCCCCTCGTAGCAGAACTTGCTTTCAATTGAAAGAGGCTCTCTCCCTGAACATTTATGCAACGGAGGTATTTAAACATCTCAATCATATCACCTCTATCCCGCCTTTCCTCTAAGGTGTACAACTGTACATATTAAGATCCTTAAGTCTGTCCTCATATGCTTTATAATGAAGCCCACTAATCATTTTAGTAGCCACCCTCTGCACTGACTCCATCCTGTTTATATCCTTTTGAAGGTGCGGTCTCCAGAATTGCACACTATACTCCAAATAAGGTCGCACCAAAGACTTATACAGAGGCATTATCACCTCCTTTTTTCTGCTAGCCATTCCTCTCCGTATGCACCCAAGCATCCTTCTAGCTTTTGCCGTCGCCTTTTCTACCTGTTTAGCTACTTTAAGATCATCAGACACAACCACGCCTAGGTCCCGCTCTTCTTTAGTGGACAAAAGTACTTCACCTCCTATACTGTATTGCTCCCTTGGATTGCTGCAGCCCAAATGCATGACCTTACATTTTTTAACATTAAATCCCAGCTGCTAAATTCTAGACCATTCTTCAAGCTTAGCTAGATCCCTCCTCATGTTATCTACACCTTCCTGGGTGTCTACTCTATTGCAGATTTTGGTATCATCTGCAAAGAGGCAAACCTTACCCGGCAGCCCTTCCGCTATATCACTAACAAAGATGTTAAAAAGAATAGGACCAAGGACAGATCCCTGGGGCACACCACTGGTAACATCCTTCTCCTCAGAGTGAGCTCCATTTACTTGTACTCTTTGTTGCCTCCTACCCAACCAATTTCTAACCCAAGCAGTAACTTTAGGGTCCATCCCTAGGGTGCTCAGTTTGTTTATAAGTCGCCTGTGAGGAACAGTGTCAAAGGCTTTACTGAAATCTAAATACACCACATCTAGAGCTCTCCCTCGGTCCAACTCCCTGGTCACCCAGTCAAAGAAATCAATCAGATTTGTCTGACAAGACCTGCCTCTGGTGAATCCATGCTGCCTCGGATCCTGTAATCCGCTGGACTCCAGAAACCTCACTATTTTCTCTTTCAGCAGCGTTTCCAATAATTTACTCACCACCGAAGTTAAACTAACCGGCCTGTAGTTTTCAACCACATCCTTACTTCCGCTTTTGTGTAAAGGCACCACGTGAGCCTCTCTCCAGTCCTTTGGCACCACTCCCGACTCCAACGAGGCATTGAAAAGGTCAGTCAGTGAAGTTGCTAGAACGTCCCCAAGTTCCCTCAGTATTCTAGGGTGTATCCCATCCGGTCCCATCGCTTTGTCTACTTTAAGTTGAGCTAGTTTCTCACGAACACAGTCTTCTGAAAATTGTTCAAGATGTCCCTCGCTTCTGTTCCTATTTGTGGGTGTTTTCTGAGGTCCTGCTCCTGGTTCTTCATTTGTGAACACAGAACAAAAATATTTGTTACCGTTTCTATCTCCCTGCTCCATCCTCAGCTCACTTCGAAACAACACGTCACTCTGCTTTTTACTTCCTGGCCCCAGCCCTCTGGAATTCACTCCCACTTGCCCTCCGTACCGAGCTATCCTTTCAAAGATTTAAAGTCCCTACTCAAGACTCATCTCTTTCAGCAGGCTTTTGATTTCCCAGATCCTTAAGACCGGCCTTCCCACCAGTACTTTCCCTCACTTGTCTCTTTCCCACTTTTGCCTTTTCTGTTTCTTTCTGTCCTGTCCAGATAATGGCGTTCTTTTTCCTTTTCTTGCTTTTATTGGTTGATTATACTTTACACCGCCCTGACGCACCTGCCTGGGCGATATATCAAGTAACGAATAAAGATAAAAGATAAAGATAAAGACAGGAGTGCCAGGAGTCAAATTCAGTAAGAAAGGTAGAAGTGGATTTGTCAGGAGGTCAATAAATTACAGCTACATGGAGCAGTATTAGAGCGAATAAGTAGATGGAGTGGACTTCATTGGAAGAAAAGGAGTGAGATTGAAGCAGAGTGAGGGAGTTGAAATTGGCAAGAGTGAGAGAGTAGAAACCCAGACCACCACCATCACCATGGCCAGTGATCTGGAAAGCAAGGGAAAATAGGTCCATCTCCATGACAGAGGGCAGCAATTGAAGCAGAGCCAAGTTTGAGTTAGAGCAAGAAGATGTAGAGCATTAGAGAGGAGCAGGTCATGAACGAAGACAAGCTTATTGGAGACAGAGCACACGTTCCACAAGGCGCATGAGAAAGGAGAGTAATATGAATAAGATTTGAGGAGCTGTGCATTGATCTGCCTTGGGACTGTATGAAAAGTTTAGTGGGGCAAGGTTGGGAGGAGGCAGCACGACTGTGATGAGAGTGAGGCTTTTTCAGAGAGAGTTAAAAATGGTTCAATGGGGAATAAAATTGTGAAGCTCAAGAGCAGATAATAGGGGAGAAGACAAAATGGCAGGAGAGGTGAAGACTGTAAGCAGTGGGTGATAAGGACTAGAGGTCTGGGGGTTGTCTGAATGAGGGGAATAGATTAGGAAGAGTCAACATTAAGGAGGAAGTGATTTGGAGCCATAAGAATCTTAAAGCTCTGAATAAGCAGAGTAAGAGGCCTGAAAAAAAGCAAAAGCTGGTACAGAGGCTGCAGTGGAGGTGTTCTCAAACAGGGAATCCAGTGTGCAGGTCATTATCAAGTGTTGTTGAATGGCTCAGCTGGAGGCAAACCCTTCCCCCTCAGGTGCAGACTGCAGGATCAAAGGCAGGTAAGCCAAACAATATTTAAGAAATATAGAAGTGATGTTAAGGAAAAATAGGGCAGACTTAGCATGGCAAAGACAATAAGGAAGGTGAAATTTAAACTTTCCTCTTAATATCCTTTCCTCGAGGCCTGCCAGTTTAGTCCAGAAACCACCTATGGATGCCATGGCAATCAAGGGCTCTCTGTCTGACAAATTAGAAAACTAAACGTGAGTATGATAATGTCCACACTGAAAGCAGTTGGCCTACCTAGTCTTAGTCTTGGTGTATGGAATTATCTTATTCCTGGGTAAGTGACATTTTTTGACTGCATCAGATTTGGCTTTGGGTGGTGGTCTGGAAATCCAAAACACATTTGCTTTCAGTTGCCTTAGCTTTGGCAAAGATGACTAAGGAGCTGAAGGCAACACTAGTCCCCCTATAAGGTGAGTGAAGTCGGCTCCAAGCTTTGCTTTTTTTATTTTTATTTTTATTTTTTTTTTAATCTCTGACTTCATTTGCTGGCAGGGGGACAAACTCATTTGGACTGGTCTGGCAGAACTCAGGGAAGGGAAATTTAACAGGTGAGTTTAAATTTTACCATCTTTTCTGATTTTGTCATATCTCTACAATTTTGTGCTTTTGGTGCTACTTTGAATTTATTACAGTAGTAATTTAGCAGTCTAGACATTTTGAATGAATAAATAAAGAATGACCAGAAGAAAGAACATCAATAGAAAAATCTACAGTATAATTCAGATCCCTGCATTTAACAATACCAATAAAACAAACATATTAAAACCACATTGCTGCAGTTCTCAATAATACAAAAAAGTAGATATTTTCTGTAGAGCCATATTCTTAAAAGGTGCCTGACCCTCTAAACCTATATTAAAATAACCATGTTTTTAATTCCTTTTTAAACTTCATGCAGTCCTCCTCATGCCACAATTTCTTCGGTAGATTATTCCACTATATGAGTGCCACAGTAGAAAAAGAACTTTCCTGATATCAAGTCACCATCATTTCCTTCAGACCTTGAACCTTTAATTTCTCTTCTCTTAAAGCATATGTACTCCATTACAGTAATCTAGCTGTGGGAGAAAAAGGGCCCATGTTATTGTAATCAGATAAGTTATTGACAAATAAGAATGAAGATATCTAATCATAGAAACATAGATATTCACAGCATATAAAGACCATAAGGCCTATCCAGTTTGCCCTTCCTTTCCCTTAGAGATCCGCTGTTGGTGTAGCTGGATTTAAGTTCCTGAAGGAAAAGTCCATATACTATTATTAAAGTGGATTGGGGAAATCCACTGCTTACCCTTGGGATAGGCATCATGGAATCTGTCTACTTTTTGGGAACCTGACAGGTACTCGTGACCTGGATTGGCCACTGTGGGAAGCAGGATACTAGGTTTGATCATATATTATGTTTTTATGCTTTCTTGAATTCAGATACAGTTCTCGTGTCCACCACCTCCACTGGGAAGCTGTTCCATGCATCCACCACTCTTTCCGTAAAGAAATATTTCCTCAGATTACTCCCGAGTCAATCCCCTATCAACTTCATTCTATGACACCATTTTCCAGAACTTTCACCTGGAAGAGAGCCATCTCCTGTGCATTTATAGCACAAAGTTATTTAAATGTCTCTATCTTATCACCTCTCTCCTGTTTTTCTTCCAAAGTATTCATTTTGAGATCTTTAAGTCTAGCCACATATGTCTTATAATGAAAGCCACTGACCATTTTAGTAACCGACTACATTCTTATTATATCCTTTCAAAGGTGTTGTCTCCAGACCTGTGCACAATACTTCAAATAAGATCTTACTAGAGCAAAGGTACTCCATCTTGGGACACTCTTAGCCAGTCAGGTTTTCAGGCTATTTACATGAATATGCATGAGATGGATTTGCATGCACTGCCTCCATTATATGTGAATCTATCTCATGCATATTTATTGTGGTTATCCTAAAAACTTGATTGGCTAGGTGTGTCTTGAGGATTGGGTTGAGAATCCCTGTACTAGAGACTTACACAAAGACACTATTGCTTCTTTTTTCCTGCTGGTCATTCCTCTCCTTATGCACCCAAGCATCCTCCTGGCTTTTGCCCTCATCTTTTCTACCTGTTTGGCCGCTTTAAAATAATCTCATACGTTCACCCCCAGGTTCTACTGTTATTTCATGGTACTTTGCTTCAAATGCATGACCTTGCTTTTTTTTTTAGCATTAAATCTTAGCTTCCAAATTCTTGACCATTCCTCAAGCTTCATTAGATCTCTCTTCATGTTATACACACCTTAGTGTCTACCCTGTTGAAAATTTTGGTATTGTCTGCAAAGAGGCATGCCTTTCCCAACAGACCACCTGCAATAATGCTTAAAAATGTGTTAAAAAGTACAGGACCAAGGGCTAATCCCTGAGGCATACCACTGGTAATACCCCTATCTTCAGAGTGCACTCTATTTACTGCTACCCCTGGCGCCTTCCAATCAACTGATTTTTTTTTACCCAATTAGTCGCTTTAGGGTTATTCCCAAGGACACTCAGTTTGGACCCGATATTCCAAGTCATTTACACAGTTTACAGACCTGTAAATCGTGCAAATACCCCTAACCTGGATATTCAGCAGCGCTAGCATGATTAATGCCACTATATGCCCCGATGCTAATCGCTTAGTACTGGGGCATGTCGGGGGCATTCTGAGCCGGAGCGGAGGTGGTGCCAAGTGCTAACCAGGCAGCAGCGATATTGCAACGCTGCTCTGTTAGCGACCCATGGGTAAAGGAAGGCACAGCAAAAGCTGGCCTGTCTTTACCTGTGGGAGCTAACTGGACAGTGGCTCAATATCGCTGCTGCTAGGTTAGCTTCTGTAGCCTCAGAGGCTGTGCGGTGACCATGGATTATCCAAATTCCTTGGATAAGTTGAGTCTTAATGTTACAAGAGAATACTCATATTGTTAATGTTATAATGTTGATATATATTAATTCTTGGAATAAGCTGATATATGCAAGTTCCTTAGATAAGTTGAATTTTTAACACTAATTGTACCTGACACAGCTCTCCCCTGCCCTGCCTCCCCTCACTCCACCTGCCTCCCCTCCTCCTAACATAGCCTCCCCACCTCCTCTTTGTATATACCACATTGTATATAGAACATTGTATATAGCACACTGTAGATAGCCCACCCTGTATATAGTGCATCTGATAATCATGCTACACATTTATTACACCTACACACGCACTACGATACAAACACAGCATGCTGACACCTCTACACTTTGTTTTTGATTTGTTTGAAGTGAAAACCGCTTTGATTTTAGGATAAAGCGGGATATAAATCCTTTAAAATAAATAAATAAATGGATATTCAATGCTGGGGCCGGATAGAGTCCCAGCATTGAATTATCTGGGTTAAGTCTTAAGTGCTGATGACTAGCCGCTGTAATTGTGCTAGCTGCTGGTGCTGAATATTGAGCCCTTTTATGTATAAGTCGCTGATGCAGAATGGTGTCAAAGGCCTTGCTGAAATCTAAGTATACAGTATCTAGTGGTGGTCTCCTGTCCATTTTTATGATCACCCAGTCAAAGAAATCAGTCCATTTAGCCTGACAAGACCTACATCTACTAAAGCCATGTTGCTCGGTTGCAGTAATCCCTTGAATTCCAGAAAGCACAATAGTCTCACTGTGTTTCTATTAATTTACTCACCACAGACATCATACTAACCAGTCTGAAGTTACCAACTTGTCTCTCTTCCATTTTTGTGAACAGGAACCATATTTGCCTATCTTCAGTCCTTCATGATCACTCCTGACTCTATAGAGGTATTGAAAAAGTCTGCAAACAGCAGTACTTTCCTAAGTTCTCCAGTACTCTCTGATGAATCCATCTGGCCCACTTCTTTGTCTGCTTTTAGTTTTACTAGCTCTTTATGAACAGTCTTCTATTTCTATTTTTGTTTGATTTTCTGAGGTCTCGTTCCTGGCTCTTCATCTGTGAACACAGAATAGAAGTATCTCCAGGAACAAGCAGGAATGAGTCTTCACATATGGGTACGTTGGTACCAATGGAGCCTGCGCGGGAACGCTCCCCAGTGTCCAAAAAGAAAGCTTTTGGGAGCATCCCACACACATGCGCACTGCCTTCCCGCCCATTCACTTCCCTCTCATCAGTTTTCCGTTTTCTGCGGAGCCGGCAGGACGTATTCCTGTCACCGCAGAAAATTTTTCTTTCTATTCTTCTTTTTTTTGTGGTCACGTCTGCCTTCCCTCGACGCCACCGGTACCGCCGGTGCTTTCCTTTCTTTTTACTAAAAATTTCTTCTTTTCTCTGGCAATTTTTTCCTGTTTAGTGCCTGATGGTTTCTAGGCCACTAGGCCTCTATCCTTCCATTATGGAAAAGCCAGCCACTATCCTTAAGAAATGCTCAAAGTGTGGTGGTACAAATATATTTTTAGACACTCATACTTGGTGTCTAAAATGTTTAAGTCCTGACCATTGCCCACTGGAGTGTCTCTCCTGCTGGAGTTCAAACAGAAGAAGTCTTCAGGATCGAGCACAACTCCATACCCGATTCACATCAGACTCGATGTCACCAACCAGAATATCTTCTTTTTCACAGGATCAGGTAACCAAACAAAAGTCTGTTAAGACTAGCCAGTCCTCGAGTGGTAGATCTCCTTCTAAGCATCGAGATGCCTCTGGCGTTGCCCTCGAGGACATTTTGGCAATAAAGCCCCGGCGGGAGTCTTCGGGCTCCAAAGCATTAACGGGGCTTCAGGTTCCTGAGGTTCTTACCTCCATGGGCATACCTGGGCCATGCTCGGTGGTTGTGGCCGCTGCGAGCGGTACCGACACCCCGGCATCGGCTGTGGTGATGGATGAGACACTCCTCACCAATGAAAGTAGTCTAGCACTCTCAGCTACTTCGGTACCGCTAGGGTTGCTGCAGACTGTTCCTCAAATATTAGCTTCGGCATCGACCGTCGATGTTTTCTTCGACAGACTCGCTCCCTTCGATGCCGAGCCTGGAATCGCTCTCTAGCATAGAGGATTCGGTAACGACTCATCTCAGTACCGACCTCGGGCGGTACCGAAAACATCTCTTTAAAGAAAATCCGATGCTTCATCCTTTCAAGTCTTCCGATCCCGATGTCTGGGATGAATCCATCGGTGCCAAGGCTGAATTTTCAATAATTTCAGCTTTTACCCCTCATTTCAGAGGGTCCTCCTCAGGAGAGATTTCTTTTCAAGTTTTTTTGCTTGATATGGCAAAGTTACTTGCCATTTCTATACCTGGTAAAGAATCTATACCAGGGGATTCAGAAACTCTGCAATTCCCCTGGATTCCAAAGGAGGTAATCATGCTTCCTTTGCATCAGATCTTACAGGATCTACTATTAAGAATGTGGGAAACTCCTTTAACGGTATCCCCACATTCTAAGACACTTGACACTATCTACAAGGTGCCACATTCTCCAGGTTTTCAAAAGACTCAACTTCCTCATCATTCTATTGTTGTAGAATCAGCAATGAGGTGTATTAAGAGTGCAAAGAAGCACTCCTCTTATCCACCAGGTCGTGAGTCTAGGACTTTAGATGCCTTTGGACGTCGATGCTTCCAGGCATCCATGCTTTCAGCAAGAATTATCTCATATATTTTCTATATGGGATTATCTCTTGAAGAGGTCACAAAGAACTTAAAGCTTTTCAACCCTTTTCTTCAAGAACATAAAAGAGCAGACTATTTCTTATTAGTCAGTCATGCTCAAAATGTCTCTAAGTTCCTTAATCGTGCTTCCCTAGACTGTTTTGAGTCTATTAGCAGAACTTCTGCTATAGCCATAGGGGCACGACGCATGGCCTGGCTCCAAGCTTCAGATTTGGACAAATGGGTACAAGAAAGGCTGGGAAATACTCCTTGTACTGGTGAGAATCTCTTTAACAAGGATGCTTTATTCCAAGCTAATCAGTTAAACACTGATGATGTTGCTTTCAGAGGATTTTCAAAACTTTCCCCTATCCCAGCTAGTAAAAAATCTCCTAAAAAACTTTATCCCTTTAAGGGAAAAAAGTTTTATCCATCTTCTACCCATCATGCAGATGTTTCCAAAGAAGGGCAACATCAAACCAGGCTAAGAAAATCAAAACCTCAACAGGCTCAGCAAACCCAGCAGTCGCAGGGTTTCTGATATTTTATTCATTAAATCTCTTTTTCCTGATTGAGGTTTAGAACCAGTAACCTACTTCTTAGCAACAGAAGCATCTATAGTTCATCTCATCCTCACTGAGATATCAGTGATACACTGACTCAATCCTCGACTCTAGGCATGAATCTCTTGCCACAAGAGAAATCCATCCTTTTAGCTCCAAGAGCTATTGAGGACAGTCATGCCCTACATGTAACAGGGTTCTCCTCTCCTTTTTGAAGGAAAAAGAAGAGTAACAACTAACAGCAAGGTAGGCTATGCCCTTCACCTTGACAGTTTTCCTGTACGAGGATATCTCAGTTTTTGACTGCAAGGGGGCTTCGCCTTTTCAGGGACTTGCCAAATTGTAAGTCTTCTCAACTCTGTATTACTTTCTATCCCTCTTAGTCGATACATTTAGTCTGTAAGAGTGATACTATTTCAACTGGAGGGCTTATTTTTTTAAGCCCATAGGGTTTTCTTCAATACCTACTCCAGTATGTGGTTTCCATACCGAGTTTTCTTCCCCTTTGCAATCTTCTCAAATGTTTCTTTTAAGACATTTTATCAGACGGTAATTGAGTTTTACCACTCCTAATTATGTCTGTCGGTCCTTTTCCAATCTATAGGACCTAACTTTTTCTGCTGCCTTAATAACAAATAATTCCAAGAGAAGTTACACAACCCACTTGGACAATTTATCATTGCGGGCAACCGGCCTGTCTACTATTCTTAGCCATCTTCAACTCTTTTTGGCTCCAACAGAATAGATTAGGTTGCACACTGGCAATTAAACAGCCAGATCTCACCTAAGCAACCTACAACATGCTCTCTGCAATTATACAAAAAAGCTCTGCACTATGGGCCTTTGTCAGAGACCGTCAGAGCCATTCCTAATAGATAACTTCCAGATAGTTAAAAAGGCTTTGCCCATTCATGCTCTTACATGACTGTTTTTTTCCTACTCTTACCATCTTCCTTAAAATTTCCTTTTAAGGAAAAGGAACCAGGGCTTAGACCATGTGAAAACATAAAGAATTGCTCAATTCCCTGGGTTGTTCCACATCTCCAGTGGAACTCTTACAACAGGGAACTCTTACAACAGTCGGTCCTTGTCTACTGCTTTCCTTCTAATTCCCAATACTTCATTGAAGCTATGTTGAACAAAGAACGCATGATACTCATATTGCCCTCATAGAGGGGCAAACATGGTATCCCCTTATATTGCGTCTTCTTCTCCAGCTACTACACTGAAGTTATAGAAGGATCCAGACTTGCTGTCTTAAGACTAAGGATCTCCTCTGCATCCCTTCACGTAGGTCTCCATTCCTGGTTATTCAAAGGCTAGAATTTTTAAAGAAATCTAGACCTCTCCTTATAAGTAAGAGCATTCCACTGGTTTCCATGAAACCTTCTCCATGGCTCTTCCACTTATAACCAGACAGAGATTCTCTATCCATATTCTCAAGCAGGTCTTACCCCTTCTTGTTATTAAGTGAATCTCTCTAAATATATTCATATATATATATCTGACTCTGAAAGATTTCTGACTGTCCATATTGATGCTGTTCCAGCATACCATAGGGGTTTAAATGGACAACCAATTTCTATGGTAATTAGAAAATACCTTCCTTTACCGTAAGCTTTCCGGTTACGTTACATCTGAAGCTCTCCATGTAAAGTCATTATCCTAAGTGACATCACTTAGGGAAGACATTACTGATCTTCAAGAAATTGGAGGCTACACCGCCTACTACAAATGTTTTTTTTCTTTCATTTGGATAAAGGGGTCTTAAAGACCCATCCTTTTTCTGCAAGGCGTATTTCTTCCTTTTCGTCCAAACCAGTCAGATTTATCTCCTCTCTTTCCTAGAGCCTTATTCCACTCCAAGGACAAAGAGCTTTAAACTTTGGCCTACAGAAGCTTCAGCTTTTCCTCCAAAGTCCAACCTCATTTAACTCCCCCAGTTTTTTCTTCTGGGATTAGTTCTAGCCATTAAGGCTTCTGACCTCTGCCTGTATTGCAAAATTTATTTTCCTCTACTTCACAGTGAGGTAATTTCTTTGAGGATAATCTACTGGCTCTTAGCAGCAGACCCATATTAGCCTCAATAAACACTTTTGCAATACTTTTGAGTAAGGTCCACATTAGAAAATTGGAATTCAATATTTGCTAACAATTATGATCTACACAAGGACTCCCCTCTAGACGCCTTGTTTAGTCAAGCTGTTCCACAGCACACCCTTTTTAATTCAACTCCTACCCTCCATCCCTTGGATGCCTGAGGTCCTAGGAAATAGCATGGCCCATCCATTAGATTTGCAACATGCTGGGACCTCCTCTTGGCATCTCTAGCTTGGGAGTCCCCATATGTGAAGACTCATTCCTGCTTGTTCCTGGAGATAGCACAGTTACTTACCTGTAACAGGTGATCTCTGGGAACAGCAGGAATAAGTCTTCACAACCCACCCACCTCCCCTAGGAGTTGTTCTCTCTCTCTCTCTCTCTCTAATTTGTCTACTTCCCTCCTTCGGTCTCAGCTACAAACCCAACTGATGAGAGGGAAGTGAATGGGCGGGAAGGCAGCGCGCATGCGTGTGGGATGCTCCCAAAAGCTTTCTTTTTGGACGCTGGGGAGCGTTCCCACGCAGGCTCCGTCGGTACCGACGTACCCATATGTGAAGACTTATTCCTGCTGTTCCCAGAGATCACCTGTTACAGGTAAGTAACTGTGCTATTTGTTAAGCAATTCCACTATCTCCAGGAACAAGCAGGACTGAGTCTTCACATATGGGAGACGTCGCCGACGGAGCCCGCACGGGAATGCTCCCCAGCATCCAATCAGAAAGCCTTTGGGAGCATCCCTCGCGCCTGCGCGGTGGCTTCCCGCCCTTCCTACTGCCTCTCCCCAGTTTTTCATTTTCCGCGGAGCAGGCGGGACGTACCTCCTGCCACCGCAGAAACTTTTCTTTCTTTTCTTGTTTCCTGTGGTCGCGGCTTTTTCCCGCCGACAACGGCACCACCGGTGCCCTTTTTTCTTTCTTCTTTTATTCTTTTAGTCACTCGAGGGAACCTTTTTTCCCTCTGGTCGGTTGAGGCCTACCAGGCTTCACAGCATGGAGCCTTCTTCCCCTCAGAAGTGCCCTCACTGTGGAGACTTAGTTTTTCACTTAGACTCCAACGCCTGGTGCCTCTCCTGTTTGGGCCCTGACCCTTTTCTCCCCGGTTCTCTGGGCTTCAGTATCGGGAGAAGAACTTCCCTTTTTCGGGTGTCCCTCAATGACGTCTTTCCCCCTAAGGTGCGGTCATCGGTTCTCTTCTCTCCAGGATCATTTAACCACACAACAGTCTGTTAAGACTAGCCAAGTCTTGAGGGGCGAGTCTCATGCGCGGCATGACGACGGCTCCGGCCAACCCCTCAAGCCCTCCTTGGCAAATAAACCCCGACGGGAGTCTTCGGGCTCCAGAGCATCCGAGGGGTTTCGGGTTGTTCCTGGGGTTCACTCCTCACAGAACATTCCCGAGCCATGCTCGAGGGTGTTATCCGCTTCGAGCGGTGCTGATTCCCCGGCATCGGCGCCGGCGTCAAGTGTCCCACTCTTCGCCAGGGATCGTCAGCTGGTGTCCTCGGCACCTCCGGGGCCGATTAACTCTACGCAGTCTGGCTTCCCTACATCCCAGCCATGCGCGGAGGTGGTATCCACTTCGTGCAGTACCGACCCCCCGGCGTCGGTGTCGAGCGCCCCGCTCCTCACCGGGGATCGTCAGCTGCTGTCCTCGGCACCTCTGGGGCCGATCGCTTCGACCCAGACTGGCGTTCCTTCATCCCTGCCATGCGCGGAGGTGGTACCCTCTTCGGGCGGTACCGATTCCTCGGCGTCGGCGTCGCGTGTTCCACTCTCCACCGGGGATTGTCATCTGGTGTCCTCGGTACCTTCGGGGCCGATCGCTTCGACCCAGACTGGCTTGCCTGCATCCCAGCCCTGCGCGGGGTCAGTACCGGATTTGAACGGCACCGCTTTCCTGGCATCGGCATGGGTGTCGAGTGCTCCACTCGTCACCAGGGATCGCCGCCTGACTCCCCCGGTACCTTCGGGGTCTATCGATCTGTCCCGGACGGGCGATCCCCCGGCATCGACGCAGACGTCGAGTGCTCCGCTCATCGCTAGAAGGGGGGCCCCGGTGACTTCGATCGCTTCGATCCAGCCTGGTTTCCCGTCGTCCCGGCCAGCCATGGGGTTGGTTCCAGCGCCAAGAGACGCCGGTGCCCCGGCGCCGGGGTTATGTGTTTCACTCCCCGCAGGGGCTCGTCGTCGGGTTACCTGGGTACCCTCGGGGGCGGGTCGTATGCCCCGGAAGGATTCTCCTCGGGGTAAGACATGCTCGAGAGGGGTCCCGGCGTCTGGCGGTGCCTACCGCTCGGCATCGACGCCGGTGCCGGGTGTCTCCCCCTTTACCGAGCTTTGTTCTCGGGGGCCCTCGATGCCTACGGCACCGATCGATGCGGTTCCGATTCGCTCCCCGGGATCGGCATCGCCGGTGCCGCCACCGCCGCCAGGGCCCTCTAGGAGGGAGTCGATCTCCTCGCTCGGTTCGATGCCCAGCCTCGAATCGGTATCCAGCCTCGAAGGCTTGGCTACGACACGTTTCGGGACCGGCCCCTGTCCCTTCCTGTGACGCAGTGCAGAGATTACTAACCACTGCCCTCCGGCTGCCTCGGAACTGCTTCAATCGCCGGGGGCAGTGCCGTCCCCAGGGTCGGGGCCGAGGCCGATTCCTGCGGTTCCATCGGCACCATCGACCCCTTCGATGCCTAGCTTGGAATGAATTCCAGGAATCGACAACGCCGTGCTGACTGCCCCGATCCGGGACTGTTGGTACCCTCCTCCGCCCAGCGGGCGTCAGTCCGATAGGTCTTTTGGTGCCCTGGCGGCCCCTCCCGCTTTCGCCTCTCACGGCATAGCCCCTCTGGGAGAGCCGTCTTTTCAGGATTTTCTTCTTGACATGGCGGACTTGCTTGCCATTCCTATCCCGGGTCCTTCCCTAAGTCCAGGTCCTGCGGAACAGGCAGCCGTAATGCTTCCTCTACATCCTTCCTTGCAGGATCTTCTGCTGGGAGCTTGGCGGTCGCCTTTGAGGGTTCCTGCACCGTCTACAGCAATGCATGCTCTGTATCGGGTGCCCCCCTCCCCGGGTTTTCAGCAGCACCAGCTTCCACATCATTCCATCGTGGTGGAATCGGCTCTGAGGAAGGTTGGAAGCAAGAAGAAGCATTCTTCTCGCCCTCCAGGTCGTGCCTCTAAGACGCTGGATACCCTGGAGCGTCAAACCTTCCAAACGTCCATGTTGGCTTCCAGAATTATTTCATATATTTTTTATATGAGCCTGACACTCCGGGAGGTCACCGAGAGATTATCTCTTTTGTCTCCCTTTTTGTCTGGTTCCTTTCTCGTGCTTCTCTAGACTCCTTCCTGTCGGTCAGCAGATCCTCTGCTATTGCCATTAGAGCATGTCGTACAGCATGGTTGCAGGCGTCAGACTTGTGTAGACGGGCACAGCATAATTTGGGTAATTCCCCGTGTGCTGGAGACCACCTCTTCAATAGCGAAGCCTTACGTCAGGTCGCTCAGTGCTTCGCTAACCCTCCTAGCGTTAGAAGCCTTCCAAAGTCCTCTCTTCCCCCCGGGGGTGGAAAATGTCCTACTAGACCTGCCTTCCCTAGGAAGAGGAAATTTCATCCCTCCGCCCACCCGCCAGGTGCGCCCAAGCAAGGGACGTCTCGCTCTGGTTTGAAGTTCCCGGGCCCGCACCAGGATACTCATACCAAGCAGCTTTAGGCTCCTGTATGCGGCGGCTTACAATTAACTTCTCTTACCAGAAGCTTAAATTTTCTAGCTCTACACTGGGGTTCGGTCAGTAGGGCGACTGGTTCGGATGCTTGTCCAGGGGTTAAGGTATTCTCCTTCCTTTCGGAAGAGGGAGATCACCTCTATTCCATGATATTTATGGCCCAGGGACATCCTACCCTTCCACTGACTTACCCTTAGGTACGTTCCCCGAACCCTTCTCTGCCAGGGTCCCCCTGCTGGTTTGATTCCATACCGAAATTCTCCTCCCAGTGTAGACCTTTGTTTGTTGTCCTTCGCAGCATGTTCTGAACAATCTCCTAATGAGTGAATGTTTGCGAGAGAAACTGGATCTTTAACATCTAAGTGCTCTACGAAATTCCCCTGATGAAACCTGGGAAGGTGAAACGCACTTATTGGCGCGTCTGTCAGCGTTGGGAGATTTTAAGCTGAAGTTTTTCTTCAAAGCTAAGCTAAGCACTGGTTCTTTAAAGTTTAACAACAGTTTTGAATTATTCTCCAAACTATTAAAAAACTTGGTAGCAGTTGTCTACATAAAGGTCGTTGATGTAAAAAGGGCTGTGAGTCCACTAGATGATAAAATGATACTCTAATGGCTGCCCGTATATGCTGAGACCTTTTGCTACAAAGTTAGTGTTTTGCACGTATACATGATAACATCGTTTAACTATTGTAACAGTATCAAGTCTTAAAAAGTTACAATATACTTTCAAGGTACAATGCGGAGGTTTTTTGTATACTGAACAATCTCTCGACAAGGACGGACCAGCTCCGTCCCCTTGTCTGTTCTCCCTGTTCAGGCAGGAGAACCCACCCTGCTATAGTCACTCCAATGCTTATCGAGGACTATACCCTCTTGTCTCCCGTTTAGTGCGGGGGGCGAGTTTTTTTTTTGTTTTTTTTCTGCGTGAAGGTCCTGGGGACACATCTAGGGCCTGAAGTACCCCTGATGTGCTCTTACCGGATTGATATTATCCTCTGTCCTTCACGCTACCATGCTGTTAGTTCGCTGATCTGCCCCTGCTCCACAGGAATAGATCCCTCCTCCTGGATGGATCTTTGACGCCACCTCCCCAGGTGGGCAGTTTCTGTGGATCAGTGGCAGGTCCGCCTTATCAGTGTTGTTTATTTATTTATTTATTTATTTATTTAACATGTTTTGTATCCCGCCTTTTCCTTCAATCAAAGCGGTTAATACAGCACAAAGTTAAACAAAGGTGAGGGAAACATACATTGCATTATCATTACATCACAACAAAACACTAGGAGTACAAACAGGGAACACAGTACATAACTTACATTACATTACCTTACATTAACTACAAACAGCATATCGCTGAACAGAATGAGCATATAGCAGCAGATAGTGGGTCCCGCACGGTCCACCGCCTAAGGGCCACGCCAAAGGGCCCTCTTGCGAGGCCCTCAGGCGCGGGCCCGCAAGGCACGGGCGCGCCATTGCTGAAGGGATTTTAAATGATTTGAAAAGTGCTCAGATTGGCTGCAGTTTTCTCTCACACACAGTTCCCAACTAAGTAGGCACAGCTGATTCTCACTCACTGCTCACAGGATCGTTGGAGCCTTTGCTGAAGGGATTCTAAATGATTTGAAAAGTGCTCAGATTGGCTGCAGTTTTCTCTCACACACAGTTCCCAACTAAGTAGGCACAGCTGATTCTCACTCACTGCTCACAGGATCGTTGGAGCCTTTGCTGAAGGGATTCTAAATGATTTGAAAAGTGCTCAGATTGGCTGCAGTTTTCTCTCACACACAGTTCCCAACTAAGTAGGCACAGCTGATTCTCACTCACTGCTCACAGGATCGTTGGAGCCTTTGCTGAAGGGATTCTAAATGATTTGAAAAGTGCTCAGATTGGCTGCAGTTTTCTCTCACACACAGTTCCCAACTAAGTAGGCACAGCTGATTCTCACTCACTGCTCACAGGATCGTTGGAGCCTTTGCTGAAGGGATTCTAAATGATTTGAAAAGTGCTCAGATTGGCTGCAGTTTTCTCTCACACACAGTTCCCAACTAAGTAGGCACAGCTGATTCTCACTCACTGCTCACAGGATCGTTGGAGCCTTTGCTGAAGGGATTCTAAATGATTTGAAAAGTGCTCAGATTGGCTGCAGTTTTCTCTCACACACAGTTCCCAACTAAGTAGGCACAGCTGATTCTCACTCACTGCTCACAGGATCGTTGGAGCCTTTGCTGAAGGGATTCTAAATGATTTGAAAAGTGCTCAGATTGGCTGCAGTTTTCTCTCACACACAGTTCCCAACTAAGTAGGCACAGCTGATTCTCACTCACTGCTCACAGGATCGTTGGAGCCTTTGCTGAAGGGATTCTAAATGATTTGAAAAGTGCTCAGATTGGCTGCAGTTTTCTCTCACACACAGTTCCCAACTAAGTAGGCACAGCTGATTCTCACTCACTGCTCACAGGATCGTTGGAGCCTTTGCTGAAGGGATTCTAAATGATTTGAAAAGTGCTCAGATTGGCTGCAGTTTTCTCTCACACACAGTTCCCAACTAAGTAGGCACAGCTGATTCTCACTCACTGCTCACAGGATCGTTGGAGCCTTTGCTGAAGGGATTCTAAATGATTTGAAAAGTGCTCAGATTGGCTGCAGTTTTCTCTCACACACAGTTCCCAACTAAGTAGGCACAGCTGATTCTCACTCACTGCTCACAGGATCGTTGGAGCCTTTGCTGAAGGGATTCTAAATGATTTGAAAAGTGCTCAGATTGGCTGCAGTTTTCTCTCACACACAGTTCCCAACTAAGTAGGCACAGCTGATTCTCACTCACTGCTCACAGGATCGTTGGAGCCTTTGCTGAAGGGATTCTAAATGATTTGAAAAGTGCTCAGATTGGCTGCAGTTTTCTCTCACACACAGTTCCCAACTAAGTAGGCACAGCTGATTCTCACTCACTGCTCATGTTATGTGTTATGCTCACGTAGGTAGGTTCCTCGGCATACCTGTGTTAGTATCCGGGTGGGCGTTCTCCATGCCCAACTTACATAGATATATATTATATATTATCTGTTCGGTAGGCGCATATTGGGAGATGTCCACAGTGCCTGTGTTCTACCGACTATTTCCCCAATGGCCGGTGCTTACGTTCCCCCCCCCACCCCCTTCCGGAGTCCGGCCAGTCCGCTTGCCTATTTCCTTATGGATCGGTCCTGGGACTGGTTATACTCCGCTTACTGCTGTGAAGTCAACAGCTTCTACTTTTAGTTATGCCCTCCTTTCTTGAGGTTCAGACCCTTGTCTCCCTATCCCTTCAGCTAGGGTAGACTGTATACTCCTTCGGTTCCGGGGTTCACCCCTGTTCTCCTCCGGACTGGGCTATCCAGATCGGCCAGTCTTCTACTCTTAGTCCTCAGGGTTATGGACTCTGCTCCTGAGGGAGTGCTCAGCTTTTCGCACAGAGCTTCCTTGAAGACCTGCCGTCCTCCTCCTGCCCCAGTTGACACCTGGGTCTCCTGCCCGTCCGGATTTGGAACTTCCTCCTCGCTGCTGTGAAGTTCCCTTGAAGACCTCGCTACTGCGTCTACAGTACCTTCATCTCAGCTCTACTTCCTACAACCCAGTAGGTAAGCTCTACGTGGTACTAGGTCATTAATTCATTAAATACTTAATGATACTTCACATGCATTCTAAAGACTACTCTCCCTGTAGTCTTTGGGTTTTTGCTGTTCCTCTCTTCAACTCCTACCCTCCATCCCTCAGGGGATGCCGGGGATCCAGGTTGGGGAAATACCATCCTGTCCTGGGCTGCGCTTATGGGATCTCCCCAGGCATCCTTAGCTAGGGAGTCCCCATATGTGAAGACTCGTTCCTGCTTGTTCCTGGAGATAGCACAGTTACTTACCTGTAACAGGTGATCTCCGGAACAGCAGGAATTAGTCTTCACAACCCGCCCACCTCCCCTTGGAGTTGTATCTCTCTATTCCTTCCTCTTCTCTCCTTCTGGCTCAGCTATGAAACTCAACTGGGGAGAGGCAGTAGGAAGGGCGGGAAGTCACCGCGCAGGCGCGAGGGATGCTCCCAAAGGCTTTCTGATTGGATGCTGGGGAGCATTCCCGTGCGGGCTCCGTCGGCGAAGTCTCCCATATGTGAAGACTAATTCCTGCTGTTCCGGAGATCACCTGTTACAGGTAAGTAACTGTGCTTTATTCTCATCAGCCTCTACATATTCCTCCACCCTTGAGTCTCACAATGCCACCTTTGCACATCTTTCTGTCACTAACATACAGTAAAACATGCAGAATAGTCTTTTTTTAGGTATTGGCTATTTTCTCTTCCATTTGCAACTTTGCTTTCCTGACTGCTTTACCAGCTTCCCTTAGCTTATCCAGATATTGTTGTTTGTCTTGAAAGCTGATCTCTTATTCTTTGCCTTTTCAGCTACTACTTTTGAAAATAATAGTAGCCTCCTTTTCCTCTTATTGTATTTACTTTACTTTTCTGAAAAAAAGGTTCATTGCCCTTACAATATTCAGTTTTACCTACTGTTCTACTTCTCTCCAAGATGTTCTCATGTAGCTAATGACTTCTTGAGGTATTTCCCCATCTTTGCAGAGTTAGTTTTTCTTGACATCTAGGGCCTTTATTTTTGAATGAGCCATCTCTACTCCAGGGCTGGTGCTTCCTTTTTTGCTGCCCTGTGAAAGTGATAGCTTTGCTGCGTGCCCACCCCCCCCCCCCCCACCCCCAATATCGATTCGCTTCACAAGCCTCTCTTTTGCCCCAGTAATACTGAGTGTATGAGTGACATTTACATGTTCAGTGGGGTTAGAGAAAAGATACATGACTATCTTCCAGTGCCAACTACCAGGTACATTAGAAAGTACTATAAAGCCCTACAAAAAGATCATTTAGAGCCCATCAAAACTCTTCAATACCATATCAGCACTACCAGGACTCTGTCAGCACCAATCCTACCTATGAAAAAGACAGTTCTACAAATATTAAGCTAATGCATTTCATAGAACACCATATGCATCCATTACTGGGAAAATCGAAAAAGTGGGACACTTACATGGAAACTATACACTAATAGAGTTTTGCACCTTGGTCACACATGCAAAACAGACAGACCATCATCAAATACAGAACAAGTAACCACTAAGTAGAAATAGAAATATGAAGACAAAATTAAACTGGAACCACCAAGAAAAACCACCTTGACATGTAACACAACACTGGAGTAATAAAAATAGAAATGATTTCTTCATGTACTGAACAAACCATACAGACATAGCTTTGGGAAATGCAGATCACAAACATATTCTAGTTAATAAATTCAAAACAAAATATACTTTTTCCTATCTTCATTGTCTGAGCATTTTATTTTTCGGTCATGAATACCCCAGTCTCTTTTTTTTGCCTTACTCATTTGTCTTCTGTTAACATGCACCACTCGCACGGGGCTAGGTATGGTGCTGGGTTAGAGTGTGACAGAATCAGGATTTTAGTTACTGTGCTCTGTTAACTCTTACACCAGCATACACCCCATTTCTACTCCTTAGAGCAGAGGTTCCCATCTCCAGTCCTGGAGGGCTAAACACCATTCAGGTTTTCAGGCTGTCCCTAATGAATATGCATGAGATGTATTTGAATACAGTGGGGTCAGTGCATGCAAATGCATCTCATGCATATTTATTAGGGACAGCCTGAAAACCTGAATGGTGTTTGGCCCTCCAGGACTGGAGTTGGGAACCTCTGCCTTAGAGGGTAGTTTTCAAATGGTCTGTAGCTCAGCATCTCCCATCTTTTTCTGTGAGCGTCAAAACAGATCATGCAGCTCCTCCAGGTCAGCAGCAGCTAGTGTTGCTTATACTATTCACGTCTGGTGCACAATTCAATGACTCCGTGCTCCTGCTGCTGACTCGGAAAGGGAGAGGTTAGACCTATGATACATAGTACTGCACAATATTTTTCCTTGCCTGGGGCTGCTCTGAAAAAACGAAATCAAGCTTGGCATCCCTGATCAATTCTCTGCCTAAGTACTGTAACCCCTTGCCGTCCCCTGAGAACTGCTGCCCTGTGCAAGTGCACTGCTTGCACATTGGGTTGCGCCAGCCCTGCTCCACCCTTGTCCTAATATTGAAGCTCACCATCCAGTGATCACTGCTCACCAGATGATCACCCACTACCATACCAGAAACACTCTCCCCATTTGTAAGCACCAAGTCCAGTATCGCCCCCTCCCTCATGGGTTCTGTTAACAGTTGCTGGAACAGTTCTCCCTGTAGAGTATCATATGTAAACAATCAGATGACTCCTGTACAACTTTAGTAATGTTATCTGGCCACCAGTATTGAATATCTAAGTCAGCTGGTTTGCTTCTGTAGGGAATGTTAGACCAGCCTTTGAAGTGCCTAACTTTCACTGTGTAGCGATAACTGGGCAGCGGCGATATTCAACCACTACCCAGTTATTGCCAGGTGCCACCCCTGGATCATCCCAATACTAGCTGGTTAGCATCGGGACGTGCAGCAGCTGTATTGTGGATATTCAGCCACACAAACCATTAATCATTTTGAATATCCCCCCATGGTTTTCAGCTTCAGATATGAATCCAGCTATACTTTAGTGGTCAAACGCTAGGTCATAACCTATCTCAACTCCCAATTCTAGCCCAAAATCTGAAGGAAGACCATGTTGGTTTTGTCATAGCAGTTCTCCAGGACCAAGCAGGAAGTCAGTCCTCACATATGGGTGATGTCGGCGCAGACGGAGCCCCCATGCGGAGCATTTCCCCAGCTTTTAAAGAAAGCCTTTGGGAATGCAGGCACGCATGCGCGGTCCCCTTCCCGCCCAAAAGTGCCATCTTGCTCAGTCGTCTTTTTTCTGCGGAGCCCTACAGATGTGTGTCCTTGTCACCCGTGAAAAAAGCAGATTTTCCTGCGTTGAGACAAGTTTTTTCTTTGGTTCAACGTCTGTTCCCTTTCCCACCTGGACTTGGTACACCGCTGCCGAGCCCGGATCTCTTTTTTCGGTTTTTGTCCTTAGAGACTGCGTTCGCGCCAAATTTTCTTTTCCCCGGCAGCCCAATTTTTTTATTTTTTTTTTTTAATTTTTTATTTATACAGTTTTCAAATTATAAACCAGAATGTTACATCACAATCTTGCAGAAATAGTACCGATATACAAAAAGAAAAAAACCATAGTAAGAAATCAAAAAGAAAGCAATTCTTTACAACATATCGGTTCACACCAGCCCACAAATCACCAAAGAGGGGGAGGAAAACTTCCAAGAAGAAGAAACAAATAAACCCCACCCAAGTTACACAGAAATCAAACTACTGGCTAAACAACCTGCAACCATCCTTTAAAGCCCAGGCGTAGCATCATTGGAGGCCTCTAACTGCCTGGCAGAAATGAAAGCTGTTAATTGTGAGGGCTCGTAAAATATATAAGAAACAGATTTATACTTCACCATGCATTTGCACGGATGCTTGATGAAAAAGAGCCCCCCCAATTGTAAGACACCAGGCCGCAACAGAAGGAAAGCTCTGCGTCGGCGCTGAGTGTCTTTAGCTAGATCTGGATAAATATGTACTAATAATCCCTTGAACTCCAAATTGCGTTTCCTAAAGAAAAGTTTCAATAACCATTCTTTGTCTGATAATAAAGCAAAGGTTATTAACAATGTAGATGGAACAATACTTCCTTCATCTGACCGTTCTAACAAATCAGTTACATTCAGAACATTTTCTTGCTCTCCTCGACCATTAACAGTACCAGATTCTAATTTAGCCCTAGGCAAATAGTAAATTTTCACCAATGGGGGGATCAACTCTGGGGAAACCCCCAATACATCCCTCAAATACTGAGAGAACATATCTCTAGGAGACACTGTTGCAAGTCTCGGAAAGTTTATCAATCTTAAATTATGAGCCCTAGAGGCATTATCCAAATATTCTAGCTTAAACTGTACCGCAGAAAAGTTCTTCCGATATGCATCATTCTGCTCTTCAATGTTATCCACTTTTCTTTGTAGCTCCAGGACTTCCCAATGATGTTTCAAAATAGAAGACTCCATCACTTTTACATTATTCTCAGACTTTTCATCTTTTTGTGCCAAAGATGTCATCTGTGGAACTAAGACTTCCCCCAAGGATACAATCGCTTGCCAGATAGTTTCCAACGTGAAATTTGCCGGACGTTGAAGCGAGAATGCCAAACTCAGATCCTTCGTTGGTATAACAGCTCCCATCCCGCCAGACATAACGCCACCACTTTGCTCAGGGATTCCCTGCCCCGGATATCTTCCACCAATCACCGTCGAAGCAGCTAAGGGGCTATCCTGCCCCGTAGCCTCACACACCAGATCCGGCAGCCCCCCTGTTCCTGTACCTCTCAAACCGCCGACTTTCTCCTGCTCTGAAGATAACGGGAGCCGCAGGAACTCTTCAGGTAGGGGCTGCCCCCGAGGAACTTTCAGCGGCGGGCTTACTGGTGAGACAGATGAAATCGACAGAGCCACCGAGTCATCCGGCTCCGGTATCTTCAAAGCTCGATCAGCTCCTCCAGAACCAGCAGGTTGTCGAACAGAGCGCTGCACAAAGGAATCCAACGGTCCTCGCGCAACACCACGAGGCTCAGAAACCGGCGTTGAGGTCTGGGAGGGGGGAAGAGGTAACTGACCCTCCCTTCCCTTTGCGCTTTAGACCCATAGAAAAAAACACTCTCACTCAAAACAGCCAACAGTCGCCATCTTGCCTTGGCTCCTCCCTCCTCAGCCCAATTTTTTGATCTTGCAGGGGCCCTTTTTCCCCCGATGGCTGCCAGTGGCTTTAAGAAGTGTGATCGGTGTAAGAAACTGATGTCTCTCACCGACACACATGATTACTGCGTCCGGTGCCTGGGGCACTACCACGATCCTAAGGTCTGTAGTCCCTGTGGCAAAATGTCCTCGAAGGCATTGAGGAGCCGTCAGCACCAGCGTGAGAGGATCTTCTCCGACTCTGCATCTGGATGGGTCCGGACTTCGTCAGAGGCCTCGACGTCTCGGGAGTCTGACCCCGAGCATCGTTGGGGCTCCTCTGAGAGGGAGTCCCCCTCGATGGAGCACCGAAAGAAGAAGAAACCCGCGAGGGCGGCATCGGTGGACGCTCTTGGCCCCTCGAGGGCCAGGTCGCATAGCCCCGATCGCCGTCCCAGGTCTTTGGAGTCGGAGAGGCCTGCAAAGCATCCTCGTGTAGAGTTGGAGGCCCCGAGTCACGTGAGTACTGTAGTCCTTGTGGACTCTCCTCTGGGGGAGCCAACGTCGGGCCCGACGCCGTCGGGGTCCGAGTCGGAAGCTGCTGGGTCTCCTGAGCTTGGACTCAGGTTGACGGCCTTGGAGAGCAGATTGTCTGCCTTCATGGAACAGCAGCGGGTGCTGATCGCTTGCTTCACCGGCGCATCTGCCCCGACCACTGGGACCTTGACGTCCAAGTCGACCCCAGAGGCCGAGCCGATCCTCGAGACCATGCGAACTCGAGTCGTTCCTCGGCCGAGGTCACCCTCGGCCTCCCATTCGGGACCGAGGTCGTCGACGCCGGTACCCTCGGCGTCGGGGCGAATGGTGTCGGTGCCCGCCCACTTGGAGCCGCTCGATTCCTCCTTGGAGGAATCGGCGTGGGAGACTGAGGAAGAGGAGTCCCCGGACACACCGAGATCCGAGCCTCGGACAAGGTCGTCCCCCCCCCTCCCCCCGGAGGATACCCGGTTCTCGGATTTTGTGCGGGACATGGCCAAAGCCTTGGCCTTCCCAGCGGACCCCGAGGAGGAGCCTCGGGCCGAGGAGCTCGAGGCCCTGCAGTATGACTCTCTCCTCCCAAGGAGGCCTTTACTGTACCGGTTCCTCTGATGCTGGAGCAGTTGCTCTTCCACATGTGGGAGGCGCCGGCCTCGATGCCGGTTCTAAGCAAGCGGGTCGATTACATCTATCAAGTCTGCAAGAGCCCCGGGTTCCAAAAGGTGCAGCTACCGCACCACTCCATGGTTGTTGTGGAATCGGCTATGCATCGCCTGAAGAGTCAGAAGATGGACTCCTCGGTGCCTCCCAGCAGGGAAGCCCGGAACCTGGATGCCCTCGGTAGAAAGTGCTTCCAGGGCTCTATGCTTGCTTGCCGCATCCAGACCTACCAGCTGTACATGGGCATGTACCTTCGAGACCTGACAAATTGCTGGGTCTCTGCTGGTCTGTCCGAGGATCCCTTGCAGAGGTTCAAGGCCTTGTCTTCTGGTATTCGAGAGTGCTCTCAATTTATTTCTCGAGCAGCCTATGATGGATTTGAGGCTTCGGCCCGAGTAGCAGGGGCCGACATCGGTGCACACCGCCAGGCCTGGCTACAATCCTCAAGCCATGGGTACAGGACAAGTTGGTTGATGTCCCCTGTCGAGGTGAAAACCTCTTTGGCAAGCCCATGGCGGAAAAGGCTGCAGAACCCGAGACCGAGACTCTTACCCGGACAAGGCTGTCCAGGAAAACATCTGCTCCTTCTCAGAAGAAGTGCTCGGGGAAAAAGGCCTTTTACCCGAGGAGGACCACTGCCTACAAAACATACCCTCACTACTTTACTAAGGTGGTTAATAAGGTGCTACAGGGGGAGGGCCTTCCGCGCACAATGGCGGAGGCGGGTATAACAGTCCTGCCAAAACCAGGTAAAGATAAGGGGGTATGCGGCTCATACCGACCTATCTCCTTGATAAATTTGGACGCAAAGTTGTTGGCAAAGATTTTGGCGAATAGAATTCAAGATGTGGTTCCGCACCTGATTCATCCGGATCAGACGGGTTTTGTGAAGGGGCGTCAGGGTAGTGATAATGTGAGAAAAGTTTTGAATGTCATGTGGCATCTTCAGCGTACCACCGAAGAGGCAGTGTTAATCACAGTAGATGCCGAGAAGGCATTCGACCGGGTGGAGTGGTCGTTTATGTTTCAGGTTTTGGAGACCATGGGGTTTGGAGGGAGGTATATTAGCTGGATTAAAGCGCTTTACCAGGGACCGCGTGCTAGAGTTAGGGTGAATGGCGGGTACTCTGAGAGTTTTGAGCTCCATAGAGGTACTCGACAGGGATGTCCCTTGTCACCCCTCTTGTTTGCACTGGCTATAGAGCCGCTGGCAGCCTATATGAGACGGGTGACGGATATTAAAGGCGTGACGATAGGTGGGAGGGAGGAAAAGATTGGGCTGTTTGCAGATGATGTTGTCTTCACCCTGACCCAGCCCCTTACAACTCTACCGGTGCTCTTGACGGCTATACACAGATACAGCCGCCTCGCGGGATATAAAATGAATCAAGGGAAGACGGAATTGTTGGGATTTAATTTGCCGCCCAGGGTGGAAGAGAGCCTCCGACACCACTTTAAGTTTCGGTGGGTGGAGGGGAGATTTCGGTATTTGGGGATCCAGTTAGGGACCCCTCTAGTTCGGCTCAAGCAATGGAACTATCAAGGTTTGATTGAGACTGTCCGGCAGGATCTATCCCGGTGGCGGGGGTTGTATTTGTCTTGGCTGGGCCGCATTGCGGTGGTAAAAATGAATGTACTCCCACGGTTATTATTTGTGTATATGTCTCTGCCATGTAGGCTGGTTAGAAAAGAAATCGATCGGATGCAAAATCTCCTGCTGCAATTTATTTGGGATGGTAAGCGCCCGAAAGTCGCCAGGGCGACCATGTATAGGTTAAAAGCAGAGGGGGGATTGGGGGTCCCGTCGTTGCTCCGATATTATGAAGCGGCGCAACTTCGGGCGCTGTTTGCTTGGAAGGAGGGGGTGGAGAGACCTGGCTGGGTGGAGATGGAGGAAGGGGAGGGGGCAGTGGTGGGGGCATGGATATGGGACCCTGGTGGGGGGGGGACGGAGAAAGGGGATGGGAATCCCTATCGCGAACTAACAAGACAGGTTTGGGTGAAATGGAAGCGGTTTTTGCTAGAGGGGAAACAAGTCTCCCGCGAAACTCCACTTCAGACTTTAATGACGGGCAGGATGGGTGAGGCAGCAGGGGTTTTTAGGAGGTGGGGGACGAAAGGATTACGGAAAGTGGGTCAATTGGTGGAGGAAGGGGGGCACATTCGGGGATTTGAGGTGCTGCAACGGCAATATGGCTTGGAGGAGTCCGATAGATTTGCCTATGTAAGTCTGTGGTATCGGCTTCAGCAGCGGGAGGTGAAGCAGGATTGGATGGCGAAGCGCACGCAGTTTGAGGAGATGATGGGGAGTGCTGGGATGCCCACTCGGATTATTTCAAAGTTATACAAACTTCTGGGGGAACACCAACAGGGACCTATAAGGGGTCAGTTGCAATGGGAGGAGGAGCTGGGGGGGCAATGGGATGTTGAGAGGTGGGAAAGAATTTATATCAGAACCCATAAATTGGCTCCGGGAACAGCTATGCTGGAAAACAGCTATAAGCTACGGTTAAGAATGTACTGGACACCGGTGTGGCTGCACGCCCTTTACCCGGCGAGTTCGGATAGATGCTGGAAAGGGTGTGGGGATAGAGGTGATTTGCTGCATATGCTGTGGGGATGTACGATTGTTCGGGATTATTGGCGGGAGGTGGAAAGCCTTACGGCAGCCATTACAGGGGTGCAGGTGGGTTTTACCCCTAGTGTGGTGATTCTGAATGAAGGTGTGCTGGGAGGGGGAGGGAGAGAATTGGATAGACTACAGGGGTACTGTGTCATTGCCGGGAGGATGGGTCTGCTGCAATGGTGGAAGAAACAGGATGTTCCCCCAATAGCGGAGGTGGTGGGGCGTATAGAGCAGCTTAGGGGGTATTGTGCAATAGAAGCTCATCACAAACATACTGTCCACAGGTACAGTAAGGTGTGGGAACGATATGAGCATTGGAAGGCAGCGGGGGGGGGGGGGGTGAGTATAAAATCATGGTCAGGGTTGTAGTATACACTCCTTGTCCCCTCCACCTGTAGGGGTGTCGGGTGGGCTGTTTCCTGTATGCACCTCTGTACTTCTGCACCTCGGGTTAAGATTTGCCGTGGTTACTATTAGTCAGCTCACCGCTGCTTGTATGGCGGGTAGGGGATCTTCTGCTTTACGGGAGGGAGGGAGGTTTGGGTTGGGAGGTCTAGGGCTAGCGGGAGTAGAGGGGGGAGGATATTATTTGGGGGGGGGTCTCTTATTATTACGGTTAATGTGTGGTCTGTGGTCTCTATGCTTGTATGGTCCACAATAGACGAATCTTTGCCTGTATAAACTGTAGAATGTATAAACTGTACAAGATACAATGTATAAAGTGCAAAACAGAGTATGGGGGATAACAGAAAATGGAGTAGCACTATGGGCGGGGTTCCACCCCACATGCTGATGACACTGTACAGAATGTTTTTTTTGCTTTGTGTTTTTGTGTCGGGGGGGGTCCCCGAAGTATGTTATGTATTGCCTGTTATGTTGAGTGCTAATAAAAACTTTTAAATTAAAAAAAAAACATACCCTCACTACCAAGCCTCTGCAGCTCCCCAACAGGGTCAGCAGGCCAAGGGGGCAGGGTCATGGGCCCCGTAGGCAGAAGGTTCCCAAGCCTCCTACTCCGGCTCCTGCTCAGCAGGGAGGGGTTTTTTGACTATGCCAGCATAGCCTCTCCTCTTCAGGGCACAGGAGGTTGGCTGACCCTGTACGCAGACAGGTGGCCAGCCATCACAGGGGATACTTGGGTGTTAAGCATCATCTAGAGGGGCTATCTGCTCCACTTCACCCAGATATCCCCCTCCTACTTTCCAGGGGAGCCTCCAAGACCCCCTCTGCACAGAAACTTACTCCTTTAGGAGTTGGAAGGTCTGCTACAGGATCAGGCGGTGGAACCGGTGCCTCACCACCTGGAAGGGCAAGGCTTTTACTCGAGGTACTTCCTGGTACCAAAAAGAACAGGAGGCCTCAGACCCATCCTAGACCTAAGAAATCTGAACAAGTTTCTGGAGAGGGAAAAGTTCAAGTTGCTTACCCTTGGAATCTTACTGTCCTACCTCCAGCAGGGAGATTGGCTATGCTCCTTAGACCTGAAGGATGCTTATACTCACATCCTCATCCATCCAAGTCGCAGGCAATACCTCCGATTTGTCGTGGGAGGGAAACACTTCCAGTACAGAGTGCTTCCCTTTGGCCTCACCTCCGCCCCCAGAGTCTTTACAAAGTGCCTGGTGGTGGTTGCGGCCTACCTCAGTAACCAGGGGATCTTTGTGTTCCCTTACTTGGACGACTGGCTTATCAGGGACCAGTCTCCACAAGAGGCCAGGCAGGCCACCTTCAGAACCATATCCCTGCTTCAGCACCTGGGATTCGTTATAAACTTCCCAAAGTCCACTTTAGTCCCCTCACAGGACGTGGAGTTCATAGGGGCGAGGTTGGATACCATCCATGCAAAGGCCTATTTGCCTGTAGACAGAGCTCACAGGCTGATGAAGTTGGCCAGCCAGTTTCAGGCGAACTCTCTGGTCTCTGCCAGACACTTCCTCCGGCTCTTAGGTCACATGGCTTCCACAGTGCATGTCACCCCAAATGCCCATCTGCACACGAGGCCGGCTCAGTGGTGCTTCAGGGCACAGTGGGTACAGGCCACAGGGAAGTTGTCAGACAGGATAAAGGTGTCCAAACCCTTGGTGGACTCCCTGCACTGGTGGAAGCATCTCCAAAACCTGGTCAGGGGAGTTCCTTTTCAAGCCTCACCACATACTCAGGTACTGACAACCGATGCTTCCCTGCAAGGCTGGGGGACATATTGCCAGAGGACCTGCACCCAAGGCCTGTGGTCTCCATGGGAGGCCGCCCAGCAGATCAATCTGTTGGAATTGAGAGCCATTAGACTAGCCTTACGGACTTTCTCTCGGGTCTTCTCTCACCAGTTTGTCCTAGTTCGGACGGACAACCAGGTGGCTATGTTCTACGTGAACAAGCAGGGCGGCACAGGATCCCGACTCCTGTGTCTGGAATCACAAGCTCTCTGCTCCTGGGCTATCAAAAAGGGCATGACCCTCAGGGCGGTCTACCTCCCAGGCCAGAAAAACTACCTGGCGGACAGGCTAAGCAGACTCCTGCAGCCTCACGAGTGGCAGTTGGATCCTCCGATAGTCCAACAGATCTTTCTGAAGTGGGGACTTCCAACCATGGATCTTTTTGCCAGTCCGCTGAACAGGCAACTACCCAGGTTCTCTTCCAGACAACCGCATCCTCTGAGGGCAGCGGCAGATGCATTCCTGATCCCCTGGTCAGAGGGCCTGCTGTATGCGTTTCCTCCCATACCTCTGGTGGCCCGGACTCTATTCAAAACCCAGCAGGACCAAGCCTCGGTGATCCTGATAGCCCCCAGGTGGCCCAGGCAGCCATGGTTCCCTCTTCTTCTGCAGTTGGCGGTGGATGCTCCACTTCCTCTGGGGCTGCAACCCGACCTTCTGACTCAGGACCAGGGGTCCCTCTTGCATCCTAACCTCAAATCCCTCAATTTGATGGCCTGGCTGCTGAAAGGCTAGTCCTTGCTCCCTTGCTCCTACCAAAGGAGGTTGAAGAGGTGGTGTTGGCCTCCAGGAAGCATTCCACTTGGAAGGCCTATGCTCTGAAGTGGCATAGGTTTTCCACTTGGTGTTCACAACAGCAGGAGGATCCCTTCTCCTGCTCTGTCCCGGTGGTGCTGCAATACCTGCTCCACCTGTCCAACCTGGGACTTCAGTCCAACTCTGTCCAGGTCCACTTCAGTGCCCTCTCAGCTCACCATTTGCCAGTGGATGGACAATCCCTCTCTGGCCACCCTTTGGTGTCTCGCTTCCTCAGAGGCCTGCTTCTGCTCAAGCCTCCTATTCGTCCACCAGCCACTGTGACCTCAATGTGGTCTTGCAGCAACTGACTCGCCTACCTTTTGAGCCGATGGCTACCTGCCACTTACGTTTCCTATCCGGGAAGGTGTTGTTTCTTGTGGCACTCACCTTGGCTAGGCATGTGAGTGAGCTTCAGGCCCTGGTCTCGGATAGGCCGTATACCAGGTTCTATAAGAACAGGGTAGTCTTGAGGACTCATCCTAAGTTCCTTCCAAAGGTAGTGTCCTCCTTCCACCTCATCCAGGAGGTGGTACTTCCGACGTTCTTTCCCAGGCCGCACACCAGCAGGGCCGAAACTATCTTGCATACCCTGGATTGTAGGGCGCTGTCCTTTTACCTCGAACATACGCAGGGGCATAGAAGGGCTTCTCAGCTCTTCATTTCATTTGACCCTATTAAATTGGGGTTGCCTGTCATTAAGCGTACGTTGTCCATCTGGGTGGCAGACTGTATCTCCTGGGCGTACAGGGCAGCCGGCCTCTCCCTGGAGGGTCGAGTCACGGCCAACCGGGTCAGGGCGAAGGCCGCATCAGTAGCTCACTTCCGTTCTGTTCCATTGGCAGACATTTGCCGGGCCGCTACTTGGTCTTCAAGCCAAACTTTTGCGGACCACTACTGCCTCAAGAGGTTGTCCCGTAGGGACAGTGCTTTCGGGCAAGCGGTACTCCGTAATCTCTTTGAGGTTTAGGCAATTCCTACCCTCCGGCCCTGGTGTTGGGCTACCGTTCAGGTGTGGTCTCCGAGAAGATTCTCTCACAGTTGCTGAGGCTCTAGAGGGAGCTCTATTTTTCAGCCTGGGTTCCTGGTAGCCCAGAACTAGGGAGTCACCCATATGTGAGGACTCACTTCCTGCTTGGTCCTGGAGAAAGAGTAGTTACTCACCTGTAACAGGTGTTCTCCAGGAGCAGCAGGAATCAGTCCTCACGACCCTCCCTCCTCCCCTTGGAGTTGCAGTTGTATATAGTTCATTTTCCTTTTTTCGTGCTGTCTTTTAGCTATGTCATTGGACTGAGCAAGATGGCACTTTTAGGCGTGAAGGGGACCGCTCATGCGTGCCTGCATTCCCAAAGGCTTTCTTTGAAAGCTGAGGAAATGCTCCACATGGGGGCTCCGTCGGCGCCGATGTCACCCATATGTGAGGACTGATTCCTGCTGCTCCTGGAGAACACCTGTTACAGGTGAGTAACTACTTTCTGGCTTTCCAACATTCAACTGCAGTTAATGACTAATGAACCATCAACCTATTATTTAGTGGCACAGAGCAGGTCTCCAAAAAAATGGAAAGAACAGAATACTGTGAGTGGTTGAATATTTTTCAGTACTTTCAGAAAATGTACTTTCCAGAATCATCTGACTCCTTCACTTTTTGTAGGTCACCAGGAGGCACGCCAATTACTAATAAGAAGAAGCAGAGTTCGCTGTCTGATCCAGCAGCATTCATTGCACATGCTCTGAAACAAAAATTTGCACACCAAGATGATGACAGTTCATTTGGCAAAGAAAATAGATCTTTTGAAGATTCTTCGTTCTCCAGCCCAGAAACTTCAAGGGTAATATAGTTTATAGTTTAATGTGTACTTTATAAATCACCTCTCTTATCATTTATTTGTTTTAGGAACTTGATAGGCTCTGTACTGTACCTTGGAAACAGCACTGCAAAGCAGAAGAAAGAAGTTGAAAGTAGTCTCCTCAACATTGTAGCAAAACTAGCAAGTTTTGGGCATGTCATGGGAAGTGATCTGGTCAAGTCTTGGTGGCCTCTGCCTCTGAATTTGGTTATGTCCCGCTGTTAGATCATCTACTGCTCAGTAGTAAGAAAAAAAAAAAAGAACTAAACAAATTCAAACATTTTTCTAAAGTTGAAAATGAATTTTGTTAAAATAAAGCTAGCACTGCTCAAATACATGTGTGCAATAGTTAGAATTTAGAATCCCAAGGGTAGTGTGACATAGCAGAATTTAAGAACATAAGATATGCCATATTGGGTCAGACCAAGGTCCATCAAGCCCAGTATCCTGTTTCCAACAGTGGCCACTCTAGGTCACAAGTACCTAGCAGTTTCCCCAAAGGACACAGGTTCCACAATGCTTGTATTAGGGCAAGCAGTGGATTTCCCGGGTCCCCTTTAATAATGGTTTATGGACTTTTCCTGCAGGAATTTATCCAAACCTTTTTTTAAACCCAGCTACACTAACAGTTTCACTACATCCTTCGGTAACGAATTCCAGAGTTTGATCACGCGTTGAGTGAAAAAATATTTTCTCTTATTAGTCTTAAATAGGCTACTCTGTAGCTTCATTGCATGTCCCCTAGCCTTTCTATATTTTAATGGAGTAAACAATCGATCTACGTTTACCCGTTCCACTCCATTCATTAATATATAGACCTCTATCATCTCTTCCTCAGCTGTCTCTTCTCCAGGTTGAAGAGCCCTAACCTTTTTAGCCTCTCATAGGGGTTTCTTTCTATCCCCTTTACCATTTTGGTGGCTCTTCTCTGTACCTTTTCTAATACCACTATATCCTTTTAAGGTACGGCAACCAGAATTGCACACAATATTCAAGGTGCGGTCACATCATGGAACGATACAGAGGCATTATAATATCCTTTGTTTTGTTCTCCATTCTTTTCCTTATGATTCCTAGCATTCTATGTGCTTACTTGGCCGCCTCAGCGCGCTGGGCGGAAGGTTTCAACATGTTATCCATGATGATGCATAAATCTTTTTCCTGGGTGGTGGTTGTTCATAATGTGGAACCTTGCATCGTGTAGCCATAGTTCTCCAGGAACAAGCAGGAAGTCAGCCCACACATATGGGTGATGTCTGTGCCGATGGAGCCCCGCGTGGAGCATTTCCCCAGCTTTCAAAGAAAGCCTTTGGGAATGCTACCACGTATGCATTGTCCCCTTCCCGCCCAAGGGTGCCATATTGCTCAGTCTCCTTTTTTCTGTGGAGCCCAATGGACGTTGTCCTCTACTTCCCTGGAAGTAGTTATTAAAAAGTTATTAAAATCCTTCAAATTCTCCGGTTTGCGTACTGGTTTCCTTTCCGCCTCGAGCTGGCACCCTCGGTGCCATCCTCGACTCTTACTCCATTTTTTTTTTCCTCGAGTTTCCTCCTCGACCATCCTTCGCACCGTTTTTCGCCCGGTGGTCGTCAACCCCAGCCAGGTGTTCTCCCACCATGACTCCCATTGGGTTCAAGAAATGGGACCGCTGCATTCAGACTATTTCAGTTACTCAACTTAACTTGGGTTAGCTCAGTGTGCGCTAGCGGTTTTCTTGTCTACTGACTCCTCAGTCATTTCATTTTATGGGGGGTAACTGTTCCTCCTGAATTGCAAAGTAAGGGCCCCATATCTTTTTAAAAAGCCTTTCTTTGCCTTTGAGATATGACAAACGATCAAACCATAGGGCTTCCCCCACCTTTGTCCTCCAATCTTCCACCCTGGGGCCTGTCTCTGAACCCCATTTCCAGGCCACCACATACTCTGGTGGCTAGTAGTAATTTTTGTCTTAGCATATCTTTTTTATCCCTGCTCCCCTGGGCCCCCAACAGTATATCCACCAGGTCGCTCAGTCTTCCATCCCCCACTATTACCAGCACTTCCTGTCCTATCTTATCCCAGTACTGTTCTGTTACTGGGCACTCCCACCACATATGGAAGAAAGTGCCCCTTAGCCCACAATCTCTTCAGCAGTAAGAGTCCCCCTTCAGCTCTGCTTTGTGCATCTGCAGGGGGAGTAATGTGTGTTCTGTGGATGACTTGGAGGTTGTGTCTGTCTCCAGGACGTGACCCAGATGTAGTTGTGTATCCCTGCAGGTATGAGTTGCCATGTATTCTCCCCCAACTCCCGTCCCAGCTACCTCTCCCATCCCACTTGATGTTCCTCTGAAGCCTGTTGTTCTTCCTCCAAGCGAGAGCGATACAGCTTCGCTAACAACCCTTTCATACCTGCCTCTCTAAAAAGGGCCACGTTCATTGAGGAACTGGGTCTCCTAAGGTTTGGCAGGTTGTGTGATAAAATGTCTGTTAGAAGTACTGAAAGAAGGGTATTTTACTTCCTAGGCGTTCTTCAATCTCTTGCATACTAAGCATTCCTCCTGCCCCACCATGTCATAGAATTTGATTATTCCATGGGCCTCTAGACCCCTACTAACCTTCTGATATGCCCTTCCAGAGCATGGGCGGAAATCTCGCAGCATAGAACATATGGAGATCATTGCAGGCAATGCCCTCCTTTTCCGTTCTCAGTTGGCCTTCAGGAATGGGTGATTCCCTGGTTTCCCGGTGCCCCCTGCTTCGAGCCCTGATCACTCCTTTCCAACCATTCAAATATCGATAGGTGCGCCATTTGGGTCCTCTCTATAGCTGCCCATATAACTTCCTCATTCCAGAGATAGTGGATGACTGGGCTTGGAGGACTGCTGCCCTGTAATACCACCTTAACGAGAGGAACCTGATCCCACTCTGCTCCCGGAAATTGTATATTTATTTATTTGTTTAGACAGATTTAATATACCGCTTTATGATTAAATCAAAGTAGTTTGAACATCAAACAATCAATAGGGTGTGTAGAGTGTGAATACATGCAGTGAATACATTGACATGAGTGGTGTGGAAAGCGGTGTGAGAGATTAGCTGGTGAGCTATATACTTAGTGAACTATAAAACAGGGACTACATACAGTTGGTGGGGCTGCGTGGGTTAGAGAAGGCTGTGCTCTAGTTCAGGTGATTTCTCCAGGACCAAGCAGGAAGTCAGACCTCACATATGGGTGACGTCGGCGCCAAAGAAAGCCCTTGGGAATGCAGCGCGCCTGCGCGGTCCCCTTCCCACCCAAGGATGCAATCTTGCTCAGTCTGATGACATAGCTAAAATACAGCAGAAAACAAAATAAAGTATATGACTGCAACTCCAGGGGAGGAGGGAGGGTCATGAGGACTGATCCCTGCTGCTCCTGGAGAACACCTGTTACAGGTGAGTAACCACTCTTTCTCCAGGACCAAGCCGGAAGTCAGTCCTCACATATGGGACTCCCCAGCTCTAGGCTACCAGGAACCCAAAGCTGAAAAAATGGCTCCCTCTGAAGAGCCTCAGCATCCGTGATAAGAATATCCTCTGAGAACGCCCCCGTACGGTAGCCCAACACAAGGGCCGGAGGGTAGGAGTTGCCTAAACCTCAAAGAGATTGCGGAGTACACCTGTCCGAAAGCACTGTCCCTTCGGGACTCTCTCTGGAGGCAGTAGTGGGCTGCAAAAGTTTGGCTTGAAGACCAAGTAGAGGCCCGGCAGATGTCTGCCAACGGAACAGAGCGGAGATGAGCTACTGATGCGGCTTTCGCCCTGACACGGTGGGCCGTGACTCGACCCTGCAAGGAGAGGCCAGCTGCCTTGTACGCCCAGGCGACACAATCTGCTATCCAAGTGGACAAGGTACGCTTGGAGACAGGCAGCCCCAGTTTATTAGGGTCAAAGGAGACGAAGAGCTGAGTAGCCCTTAGGTGCCCCCGCGTATGTTCTATGTAAAAGGACAACGCCCTCTTACAGTTCAGGGTATGCAAGACTGTTTCAGCCCGGCTGGTATGTGGCCTGGAAAAGAATGTTGGAAGAACCACCTCCTGGTTGAGGTGGAAGGAGGAGACAACTTTTAGAAGGAACTTCGGATGGGGCCGTAGGACCACCCTGTTCCTATAAAACCGTGTGTAGGTCTATCAGAAACCAGAGCTTGTAGTTCACTCACATGTTTGGTCGAGGTAAGAGCTACCAGGAAGAGCGCCTTCCAAGAAAGGAAGCGCAAATGGCACGTAGCCATCAGCTCAAACAGTGGGCGAGTTAGTTGTTGCAAGACCACGTTCAAATCCCACCCAGTGCCTGTTGGACGAACCGGAGGCTTGAGCAGAAGCAGGCCTCTAAGGAAGCGGGACACCAAGGGGTGAACTGAGAGAGACTGTCCTTCCACCGGGGAGTGGTGTGCTGATAGAGCACTGAGGTGGACCCGAACAGAGTTGAACTTAAGGCCTAGATATGACAGGTGAAGTAGATATTGTAGCACTACTGGCACCAGGCAGGAGAAAGGATCCTCATTGCGCTGAGCACACCATATCGAGAACCTACGCCACTTGAAGGCATAGGATTTTCTGGTGGACTGCCTCCTCGAGGCCAACACCACTTCCTCAACTTCCCTAGGTAGAAGTAAGGGAGCTAGCACTATCCTTTCAGCAGCCAGGCCATCAGATTGAGAGATCTGAGATTGGGGTGCAGAAGGGAACCCTGATCCTGAGACAGGAGATCGGGTTGCAACCCCAGAGGGAATGGAGTTTTCACCGCCAACTGCAGAAGTGGAAACCACGGTTGCCTCGACCATCTGGGGGCTACCAGAATCACCGAGGCCTTGTCCCATAGAATCTTGAACAGAGCTCGGGCCACCAGGGGCGTGGGAGGAAACGCATACAGGAGGCCCGTAGACCAAGAGATCAGAAACGGATCTGCTGCCATTCTCAGGGGATGCGGCTGTCTGGAGTAAAACCTGGACAGCTGACGGTTCTGTGGACTTGCAAAGAGATCGATTGATGGAAGTCCCCAGCGTAGAAAGATCTGCTGGACCACCAGTGGATTCAGCTGCCATTAGTGAGGCTGGAGAATCCTGCTTAGTTTGTCTGCCAAGAAGTTCTCCTGACCAGGTAGATAAACTGCTTTGAGAAACATGCCATGTTTTACTGCAAAGGAGCAAAGGGCCAGCGTCTCCTGACATAGGAGTCTGGACCCTGGGCCCCCTTGCTTGTTCACATAGAACATTGCTACCTGATTGTCTGTCTGAACTAAGACAGACTGGTGAGAGGGCATGAGAAAAAGTCTGCAGAGCCAAGCGGATTGCTCACAGCTCCAACAGATTGATCTGCTGTGCGGCCTCCCGAGGAGACCAGAGGCCTTGAGTGCACATGCCCCGGCAATGTGCACCCCAGCCCGTTAAGGAAGCATCGGTCGTCAGCACTCTTGTGTGTGCTGGGCCCTGAAAAGTTACTCCTCTGAGATGTAGCCACCACTGCAAGGAGTCAATCAGTGGTTTGGACACCTTTACTCTGTCTCGGAGGTCGCCTGTGGCCTGCGCCCACTGAGCTCTGAGGCACCACTGAGCAACCCGCATGTGCAGATGGGCATTCGGAGTCACGTGTACCGTGGATGCCATGTGGCCCAGGAGCCGCAAGAAGTGCCTGGCGGAGACCTGAGAATTGCTTTGGAACTGGTTGCCCAAGTCCATCAGTTTGTGGGCCCTGTCTTCGGGCAAGTAAGCTCTTGCCTGCAGGGTATCTAATCTTGCTACTATAAACTCTAGGTTCTGTGAGGGGAGCAAAGTGGACTTTGCGTAGTTTATGACAAAGCCCAGATGCTGAAGAAGAGAAACAGTGCAAGAGTGGCTTGTCTGGTCTCCTGGAGAGACTGGCCCCTGATGAGCCAGTCGTCCAGGTATGGGAAGACGAAAATTCCCTGATTCCTGAGAGAGGCCGCCACCACCGCCAGGCATTTGGTGAAAACCCTGGGGGGTGGAAGTTAGGCTAAAGGGAAGTACTCTGTACTGGAAATGGTTTCCTCCCACCACAAATCTGAGATATTGTCTGTGGTGTGGATGGATGAGGATGTGAGTATAGCATCCTTTAGATCTAAGGAGCATAGCCAATCTCCCTGCTGGAGGTAGGGCAGCAGTATCCCAAGGGTAAGCATCTTGAACTTTTCCCTCTCCAGAAACTTGTTTAAGTTTCGCAAGTCTAGGATAGGCCGGAGGCCTCCTGTCCTTTTTAGTACCAGGGAAGTACCTGGAGTTAGAAGCCTTGCCCTTCCAGGTGGTGGGGCACCGGTTCCACCGCCTGTTCCTTTAGAAGACTTGCCAACTCCTGAAGGAGGAGGTTTCTGTGCAGAGGGAGTCTTGGAAGCTCCCCAGGAAAGTAGGAGGGGGGGGGGTATCAGGTGGAAGTGAAGCAAGTAGTCCTTCTGGACTATGCTCAGTATCCAAGTATCCCCTGTGATGGCTGGCCACCTGTAGGCATACAAGGTCAGCCGACCTCCTGTGCTGAGTGGAGCCAGCTGTGGAGAAGAGACTATGCTGTGGGAGTCAAAACCCCGCTCCCTGCTGTGCAGGAGCTGGAGCTGGCGGCTTGGGGGTCTTCTGTCTACAGGGCCCATGCCCCTGCCCCTTGGCCTGCTGGCCCTGTTGGGGAGCTGGAGAGGCCTGGTATTGAGGGTAGGATTTGTAGGCAGCACCCTTCCTTGGGAAAAAGGGCTTTTTTCCCGAGCCCTTCTTTTTCTGAGAAGGAACAGAAGTCTTCCTGAACAGCCTTGTCCTGGTGAGAGTCTGTCTCGATTTCTGCAGCCTTTTCAGTCATGGGCTTACCGAAAAGGTTTTCACCTCGGCAAGGGACATCGACCAACTTGTCCTGTACCCATGGCTCCAGGTCTGATGACTGTAGCCAGGCCTGACGGTGTGCACCGATGCCGGCCGTGGCTATCTGGGCCGAAGCCTCAACGCCATCATAGGCTGCTCGAGAGATAAACTTCAAGCACTCTCAAATCCCTGTTGACAAAGCTTTGAACCTCTGCAAATGTTCCTCGGAGAGGCCAGCTGAGAACCCGGCAATCTCCTTTGCCAGGTCTCGTAGGTACATGCCCATATACAGCTGGTAGGTCTGGACCCGGCAAGATAGCATAGAGCCCTGGAAGCACTTTCTACCGAGGGCATCCAGGTTCCGGGCCTCCCGACCGGGGGGCACCGAGGAGTGCATCTTCTGACTCTTCAGATGGTGCATGGCCGGTTCCACAACCATGGAGTGGTGCAGTAGTTGCGCCTTTTGGAACCCAGGGCTCTTACGGACTCGATAAATGGAATCAACCTGTTTGCTAAGAACCGGCGTCGAGGCCGGTGCCTCCCACATATGGAAGAGCAGACGTTCCAGCATCGGAGGAACTGGTACAGTAAAGGCTTCTTTTGGAGGAAAATCATACTGGAGGGCATCGAGCTTCCCGGCTTGGGGCTCCTCCTCGGCGTCCGCGGGGAAGGCCAAGGCTTTGGCCATGTCCTTCATGAAGTCCGAGAACTGGGTATCCTCCGGGGGGGGGGGGAACGTCTCCGAGGCTCGGACTCCAGTGAGTCCGAAGGGACGCACCAGGTCTGGAAGGTGTCCGGGGACTCCTCGTCCCTCAGTCTCCCACTCTGTCTCCTCTGAGGAGGAATTGAGCGGCTCCGGCCGTGTGGGCCTCGGTGCCACCCGCCCCGACGCTGAGGGTATCTGCATCAACGACCTTGGCCCTGCACGGGAGGTCGAGGGGGGACCTTGACCGAGGATCGACTCGAGACTTCATTGACTCGAGGATCGGCTTGGTCTCCGGGGTCGACTTAGACGTTGAGGTCCCGGTGGCAGGGGCAGATGCACCAGTCAGACCGGCGATCAGCACCTGCTGCTGTTCCATGAAGGCAGCCAAGCTGCTTTCCAAGGCCATCAACCTGAGTCCAAGCTCAGGAGACTGAGCAGCCCCCAACTCGGGCCCCGACGGCGGCTCCTCCATAGGAGAGTCCACGAGGACAACTGCACTTACCATGACTCGGGGACTCCGGCTCCACGCGAGGTAGCTTGGAAGGCCTCTCCGACTCCAAGAGCCCGGGGCGGCGGTTAGGGCTACGTGACCTGGCCCTCGAGGAACCAGGAGCTTCCACCGACGCCGTCCTCGCGAGCTTTTTATTCCTTCTGTACTCCCGGGTGGGAGACTACCTTTCAGAGGAACCCTGACGGCGCTCGCGCTCGGAGTCCCGAGATGTCGAGGCCTCTGATGAAGTCCAGGCCCAGTCAGACGCGGAGTCAGAGAAAATTCGCTCATGTTGATGCTGACCGCTCCAAAGTGCCTTAGACGACATTTTGCCGCATGGGCCACTGGCCAGCTGGTCATGGTCGGGCCCGAGGCATCAGAGTCAGCAGTCATGTGTGTTGGTGAGAGACATAAGTTTTACACTGATCACACTTTTTGAACCCTCTGGCAGCCATCAGGGGAAAAAGGGCCCCTGCAAGGTCAAAAGACCGGGCTGCCAGTGAAAACACAAAAAGAGCACGAACGCTAGTCACGAAGGACAAAAACTGAAAATCAAAATTCCGGACTCGATACCGGTGTACCGAGCCCAAACGGGAAGGGGAACCGGCGTTGAACCAGATAAAACCGCGAAAATCGCAGAAAAAAATCAACTTTTCCCAGGTGACACGAACTCACGTCCGTCGGGCTCCGCGGAAAAAGAAAGACTGAGCAAGATGGCACCCTTGGGCGGGAAGGGAACAGTGCAGGCGTGCTGCATTCCCAGGGGCTTTCTTTGAAAGCTGGGGAAATGCTCCACACGGGGGAGGGACTGATTTCTGCTGCTCCTGGAGAACACCTGCTGCTCCTGGAGAACACCTGTTACAGGTGAGTAACCACTCTATCCTTGTTGTGTTCTGTGAAGAGTGTTTTGAGCAACTTTCTGAAGTCCTTGAGGTCCGTGGCTGATCTCAGATTGTCAGGGAGAGAGTTTCATAGAGCGGGTGCCGCCAGGGATAGTGCTCTTCTTGAGGTGTCCTGTCTTGTTTTGTCGGATTCTTTGGTGATGGTGTCTGAGATTCCCTTTCTTCTGGGTCTGGTGCTTCGGTCAACTTTGATGAGAGGTTGCAGGCTGTTAGCTGATAGGTTCTGTTTTATTTTGAATATGTTTAGGAGTACTTTGTATCGGATTCGGGAGCTGATTGGGAGCCAGTGGAGGCGGTACAGGATGGGTGCAATGTGGTCGTGTATAGCCACCTTAACCCTATCCAGGCTTTTTTCCCTACCCCCCATATAGTCACCTCTCCCATTTCTTTAATAGTGTCGAAGTGATGGGGATCGGGAGCTGAGAGAACATAAAAATGAATTTAGGGATTATGTTCATCTTCAGTGCTGCCACCCTCCCGAGCCAGCTCAGGTGTAAGGGTGCCCGTTTCTCAAAGTCCTCGCCCACTTTAATATTCTCCGGGAACAAGCAGGAATCAGTCCTCACATATGGGTGACATCGGCACTGACAGAGCCCTCGCGGAAGCATCCTCCCAGCTTTCAAGAAAACCTTTGGGAGATGCCACCACGCATGCGTGGACCCCTTTCCGCCCAAGGGTGCCATATTGCTCAGTCTCCTTTTTTCCGCGGAGCCCTTCAGACGTTGTCTGGCTTGTCCCTGAAAAAGTTGATTTTTTTTTTCTCTCTACGAGTTTCATACTCACCTCTGGTATCGCACCGGTATTCATCCCGCCTACCAACCTCGGTGCCTTGGCGTCGGGCTCAGTTTATTTTTCTTTTATTTTTCTGCCGCCTTTGATTCTGTGAACCATGATATACTCTTACAACGTCTAAAAGAAAAGGGAATCCAAAGCACAGCTCTAGAATGGTGCAAATCCTACCTCTCCAATAGGTGGCAACAAGTCAAGGCAGGCCACACATCCTCAGAACCATTTCTGCAGACCCAGGGGGTGCCTCAAGGTTCGTCCTTATCGGCACTGATGTTTAATATCTACATGCAGCCGATATGTGACTTGATCCGATCCTTCAACGTACAATGCCTTGCTTATGCAGATGACATCCTCCTTTACATGCCGTTCACAATTGACACACCAGTACTCGCCCCAATAATAAGATGCTTTGAAGCTGTAGCTGACTGGCTGTTGACACAAAACCTACGGATCAACCATGACAAAACTGATGTTCTATTCATCACGAGAAACCGGAAGTACATGCCAACAATGCAGAGTTGAAATCCAAATCCACCATCCGTTATCTAGGCATCACGCTCGATCAGCACCTTGATATGACAACCCATGTAAAAAACGTCACGAAGGCAATATATCATAAGATCAGAACGTTGCGTCACCTTCACCCCCTACTGGATTTTACCGACTACCGGACAACCTTCCAGGCATTAGTCCTCCCACATCTGGACTTTGCCAACATCATCCTCCATGGACTCTCACAATCAACCTTAAATCCGCTCCGCCTAGCTATGAACGCAGCTGCAAGAGTCCTTTCTGGATCGTCAAGATCTGACCACATAATGCCAATCATGAAAGAACTGCATCGGCTACCATTACATGCCAGACTCCAATACAAGTCAATTGTCCTTAAATTCAAAGCCCTAAATAACTACCCCTCCACGCCAATCAGCAAGCTAATCCACAGTACCCCTGAAAATAGAAACCGGAGGCCTCAAACAACGAACACCTTAGTAGTCCCCAAGATGATGACAAAATGCACAAAGACAACCTCCAACAGGGCTTTCTCCATATTTGCTCCTTTAAACTGGAATGCCCTTCCCCATGAAATCCGAGGCATCAAAAATCTAGCTCCATTCAGAAAAGCCTTGAAACACCACCTATTTACAAAATTCTACCCGGAGACAATCCGAGGTGAACACTCAATTGACAAACTACCTCCCAGCCGCCCTAACACCCTAACACAAACAGATAATGGTTAGCTTACTCATAAGTCCCACCGCTAACCATCACACGTGTACTATCCTTCCACTAACACACATGTATCAGCTAGATGAGTTAGAGAAGTGTACATAGTATAAAGTTAGCTTATATATAGTTTCCCCGGTTTTTCTCCATGTTTAATATCCTGTTTCACTGTAAACTCAATGTTGCCTGTATGCATTGTAGTATGTTTTGTTCGATGTACACCGCCGCACTGATTATAATAGCGCGGTATAGAAGAAATGTTAAATAAATAAATAAAATTTCGTTTTTGTTCTTTCCTTTTCTGGCGTCTTTGCGCCTGTTTTCGCCCATTAGCAGCCCAGAGAGTCTTTGACCTCACAGGGTTACTTTTTCCCCCCGTGGCTACTAGTGGCTTTAAGAAGTATGATCGGTGCTCAAATTGCCTTTGACCGACACACATGACCCGGCGGCCTGCGATCTTTGCAAGAGGATGTCCAGAAAGGTCCCCACGAGCGCCAGCAGCAGCATGTTGAGTTTTTCCCTGAGTCCCCGATGCCTCCGAAGGCCAGAGCCTTGTCTGAGCCCCGACATCTCAGGCGGAACTGTCCGAGCCCGAACCTCGTCGTGGGTCCTCAGAAAGGGGGTCTCCCTCGAGGGGACCCAGGAAGAAGAAACCCTCAAAGGCGGCATCCCTGGATGGTTCCGATCGGCTGGAGGTTCCCTGGGCCAGGTCCTGCAGTCCGAACCGCTTATCCGAGGCATCGGAGAAGGAGCGGCCTGCTAAGGTCCCCCGGAAGGATCCAACCGCGGACTGGCCTCAGTCCCCAGACACCATCTCGTCGAGCATTCCTCTTCGGGGGAGCCGGCATCGGGCCCGAGTCCCTCGGTGTCTGTGCCGAAGTTCTGTGGAACCTTCTGGTCTGAAGTCCAGAATGGTGACCCTAAAGCGTAGTTTGCCTTCATGGACCAGCAGCGGGCACTGTTGTCCGGCACATCCGATTCATCTTCCCTGATCTCCAGGCCCTCGACGTCCAAGACGTCCCCAGAGGCCGAGCCGATCCTCAAGTTCCTTCAATCTCGAGTCGATCCTCGGCTGAGGTCGTGCTCTGAGTCCTGCTCGACGGGACCGCAGTCATCCCCGACGAGTTTGCCGAGCACCAACCACAGCGCATCAGGAGCCTTGAGGCCCGCAGAGCAGCCCTTCTATGAGTCCTTGACGGTCTACTCTGCGTGGGAGGCAGAGGACGAGGAGTCCCCTGATACCCATCGCCACTGCGAAATCCCTTCTGACTATCCCGTCTCGGAGTCTCAACGGCGGCCCCCGCCTGTGGATTTGGGCTTCCTGGACTTTGTCAAGGACATGTCTAGGGTCCTAGCATTCCCGACCAAGTCGGAGGAGGGCCCTTGGGCAGATGAGCTGGAAATCCTCCAGTACGAGGCCCCTCTGCAGGAATCGCTCACGGTACCCATCCTGGAATGGCTCATGCTCTGATTGTGGGAGAAACCGGCTTCGGTGCCGGTGGTGAGCAAATGGCTTGACTCAATGTATCGACTCTGCTGGAGCCTGGGCTTCCAGAAGTCACAGCTGCCGCATAACTCCATGGTGGTGGAGTTGGCCATGCGTTGTCTGATAAGCCAGAAGATGCACTCCTCGGTGCCACCCAGCAGGGAGGCCCGCACCTTGGACACCCTCGGCAGAAAGTGCTACCAGGGCTCAATGCTCATCAGCCGCATCCAGGCCTACCAGCTGTACATGGGCACATATCTGAGAGACCTGGCGAAAAAACTCGCCAGGTTCTCGGCTGGTCTCTCCGAGGAACCTGTGCAGCGGTTCAAGAACCTGGATAAAGCAGTTCGTGAATGCTCCGAATTCATGTCTTGGGCGGCTTTTGACGGGTTCGAGTCGGCACTTCAAGTACCGGGGGTTGGCATTGGTGCACTCTGCCAAGCTTGGCTGCAGTTGTCCTACCTCGAGCAGTGGGTTCAGGACAATGTGTCGATGTCTCCTTCCAAGGAGAAAACCTCTTTGGCAAACCCATGTCTGATAAGGCTGCCGAGCTGGAGACTGAGTTCATGACGAGGACCAGGCTCTCTAAAAGACCGCTGCCCCTCCCTGATAGAAAGGCTCAGGTGCTTACTGAAACTACCCACCTTATCAGGCCTCTCCAGCTCCCCAACAGAGTCAGCAGGCCAAGAGACATGGGCATGGCCCATGTAAACAGAAGGCTCCAAAACTCCTGGCACCAGTTCCGGCCCAGCCAGGGGAGAGCTTGAGCATAGCCTCTGTACCCCAAGGAGATCAGCCCAGAGGGGACGTCGGGCCCTCTATGCACAGAGGTGGGTGACCATCACCACCGACCCCTGGGCACTAAGAGTAGTCAGGGAGGGTTACCTCCTCACCTGACCCAGACACCTCCCCCTTATTTCCCAGGAGAGCCCCTCAGGTCTCCCTTCCACCAGGACCTTCTTCTGAAGGAGTTGGCAGGTCTTCTTGAGGACAAAGCGGTGTAACCGGTGCCCCACCATCTCAAGGGCAAGGGATTCTACTTCAGGTACTTCCTGTGCCAAAGAGGACAGGGGGCCTAAGGCCCATCCTTGACCTCAGTAACCTCAACAAATCCCTGGTGAGGGAGAAGTTCAAGATGCTCTCCCTTGGAACCTTGCTGCCATACCTCCAGCAGGGAGACTGGCTATGCTTCTTAGATCTCAAGGATGCTTATACCCCCATCCTCATCCATCCCAACCACAGGCAGTACCCGCAGTTCGTAGTGGGGGGCAGGCACTTTCAATACAGGATGCTCCCCTTCAGCCTAAACTCTGTCACAAGAGTCTTCACAAAATGCCTGGCAGTCGTGGCCACCTTCCTTCGACTCCAGGGGGTCTTCGTCTTTCCCTACCTGGACGACTGGCTCATTTAGGGAGGCTCAGCCTCAGAGGTGCATCAGGCCACCACATGCACCATCCAGATTCTACAACACCTGGGTTTTGTCATAAAATATCCCAAGTCTCACCACCTCCTGTCTGGAGTTCATTGGGGCAAAGACTGATACTCTTCTGTCGAAGGCTTTCCTGCCCAGGGCCTGAGCCGATCATCTCAGGTCTCTAGCTCAGGACGAGCACTACCGTCCCTCGGTGCCCACCCGGCTTTTCCTGCACCTCCATGGTCCATGACACCCCAGACGCTTGCCTCCATATGAGGGAGGCGCAGTGGTGTCTCTGGGACCAGTGCTCTCAGGCCAAGGGCCGCCTCCGGGACAGAGTTTCTGTGACCCGCCAACTCGGTCACCCCAGCATCTCGAGGTGAGCATGCCTTTTCAGGCACTAAGCCCCTCGAGGGTCCTCACCTTGGACACCTCCCTGCTCAACTGGGGAGCCCACTGCAGAGATCTCCGCATTCAGAGCAACTGGTCACCGGACGAGAGCACCCAGCAGAAACAACCTCCTGGAGCTCCGAGCTATACACCTATCCCTAAAGGTCTTCTGCCACAACCTGCGTCACTAGCCGGTGCTGGTCCAGACGGACAACCAGGTGGCAATGTTCTATGTGAACAAACAGGGATGTACGGGGTCTCATACCCTTGTCAGGAGGCACTGGCACTCTGCTCGTACATAATCCAACAGGGTTAGCCTATGGACGGTGTACCTGCCAGGCCAGGACAACCTGCTGGCCGACAAACTCAGCAGAGTCCTCCAGCTACACGAGTGGCAGCTGGACCCCAGGGTAACCAGTTGGGTTTTCCGGCTCTGGGGGGAACCTGTGATGGACCGGTTTGCCAGCCCGGATAACTTTAATTTGCCCCGCTTCTGCTCACGGCAGGCCCACCCCTCCAGGGTAGCAGTGGATGCGTTCCTGGTCTCATGGTCGGAAGGCCTCATGTACGCCTTCCCTCCGACACCGCTGATCACCAAGACCTTCTTCAGGACTCTCCGCGACAGGGCCTCGCTCATCCTGATAGCTCCTCGGTGGCCCAGGCAACTGTGGTTCCTGCTGCTTCTGCAGTTGATAGTGGAGGCCCCCATCCCCTTGGGGACTGCCCCGGGACTCCTATATCTCCAGGAACAAGCAGGAATGTAGTCCTCACATATGGGTATCATCGGTACCGACGGAGCCTGCGTGGGAACGCTCCCCAGCGTCCAATAGGAAAGCTCTTGGGAGCATCCCACAGTGCCTGCATGCTGCCTTCCCGCCTTTCCGACTGTCCCTCTCCAGTTCTTCGTTTTCCGTGGAGCCGACAGGTCACATACCCTGTCACCGCAGAAAAAGTTTGTCTTTAATCTTTGTTTTTGTGGTCGCGTCTGCTTTCCTTTGACACCATACTGGTACCGCTGGTTCTTTCTTCTTTCTTTTAAAAAAAAATTATAGTTTCTGAGGTGTTTTACTTTAGAAACTTTTTTCCTTGGTGCTAGGTGCCATTTTGGGCACTAGGCCCAATTTTTTCCTTAAAAATGGAAAAACTTCAGGTTTTAAGAAATGTTCTAAATGTGGCGGTACCATTTCTGTCACCGACACCCATGATTGGTGTCTCAAATGTTTAGGTCCTGACCACTCTATTTCAGAGTGCCTCTCCTGTGGAATGATGTCAAAATGGGGCCGGCAGAACCGAGCTGCTAAACTTAGCACCCTTTTTCCCTCAGACGCTTTTCTGTTGCATCGATGTTCTCCAGGGCCTCATCTTCCTCCCATGGATCTCAGGTAACTAAACATAAATCTAGCTGGTCCTCAAAGGGTAGATCTCCTAAGTATCGAGATGCCCCTGGAATTTTCACCGGCAAAACTGCCCCGGTGGGAGGCTTCGGCTTCCAAAGCACTAACAGGGCTCCAGGATGTTCTCGAGGCCTCAACCTCGGCAGAACTACTGGCGCCATGCTCTGGGGTTCCAGCCGCTTCTACTGGTACAGACACCCAAGCATCGGCAGCGTCGGTAGACCAGAGATTCCTTGCTATCGAACGCAGTCTAGCAGCTCTTCTCACGGCTTTGGTACCGTTGAAACCGCTTCAGACATCTCAACTGATAGCGGTAGACACCGGAACCGGTACCGACTGCATTAACATCGGCGGGTATGCCACCCATACCGAGTCATACGTCTGTCTCCGGCATCAACAGATCGGTACCGGAACAACCCGATACCGACTTCGATCAATACCGGTACCGTGCTTTGCACGATCACCGGGATCGGAGGTTTTTTGAATCCTCTGATGAGTCTGAAGACTCTGCCAATACAAGAGTACTTCTCCCCGAGGATTCCTCTTCTCCTCAGCGCAGAATGTCTCCGCCAGAGGATATGTCCTTTCAGGACTTTATCCGTGATGTGGCCTGAGGCCTTTCCATCACAGTAGCTCCTGAAAAAGAGCCTAGGACAAAGGAGTTGGAAATTCTCCAATACCCTAAGGCTCCCAAAGAGGCAGCTACTCTGCCTATTCATGAGATCTTACATGATCTTATGCTAAGGATGCGGGAAACAACTTTAACCACATCTCCTCATTCTCGAAGACTCGATACTATGCATCGAGTTCCACCTTGTCCTGGCTTTCAAAAAACTCAATTACCACACCATTTAATGGTGGTGGAATCAGCCATGAGAAGGATGAAAAGTGCAGAGAGACATGCATCCAATCCTCCAGGTCGTGAATGTAGGACTCTCAATGCCTTTGGGCATCGATGCTTCCAAGCTTCCATGCTCTCAGCTAGGATCAGTTCCTATATCTTGTATATAGGAATTTTCCTTAAAGAGGTCACAGGAGACTTAGAGCTTATGAGCCCCTTCCTGATGACAAAAGGCAAGACTCTCTTACTCTAGTCAAACATGCTCAGGATGTTTCTAAGTTTGTAAATCGTGCAGCCTTTGACTGTTTTGAGTGCATAAGCAGAACCTCTGGCTTCAGGCATCAGACTTGGAATATTTGGGTACAGGATAAATTAGGAAACATTCCTTGCACAGGAGAAAATCTCTTTCGCTAGAATTGTCAGGAGAAGGCTAATGAGATAGATGCTGACAATATCACTTTGGATAGATTGTCCAAATCTACAGCCGATCCAGCAAGGAAAGAATCCTCTAGGAAACCATTTTTCAATAAGAAAAAGAAGTTTTATCGTTCCTATACCCAACAGGGACACCATCCAGGTCAGACTGCCCAAAAGGGACAACAGCAACAACCGGGACAACAGCAACAACCTAGACAACAAAAGAAGCCAAAAGCTGCAAAACCTCAGCAGGCTCAGCCTCCTCAGGGGCTTTGACTCCTTTCTAGAGAACTTTGCCTTCCTGCCCCTGAACGGTTCCGAACCCTCGACCATCCCAGGCAGATTATGTCATTTTGCCCACAGATGGTACCAAATGACAACAGAAAATTGGACTCTGTCCATTGTACGAGAGGGGGTACAAGCTTCATTTTCACAGCAGGCCCCCTCCTACAATTCTAAGACAGTTCAATTCTCGGACCTCTCTCGACAGTCTCTTAGGTCAAGAAGTCACAATGCTCCTTGCTCAAGGAGCAATAGAGGAAGTACCCATTCCCCATCAGGGTACAGGGTTCTACTACCCTTTTTTCCTTATTCCATAGAAAACAGGAGGGCACAGACCCATTTTAGACCTCAGAGAATTGAACAAATATTTGTTCCGAGAAACATTCAAAATGGTCTCTCTAGGAACTCTGCTGCCATACCTTCTAAGTCAGGATTGGCTTTGTTCTCTAGATTTCAAGGATAAGAACATAAGATATGCCATACTGGGTCAGACCAAGGTCCATCAAGCCCAGTATCCTGTTTCCAACAGTGGCCAATCTAGGTCATATGTACCTAGCAGTTTCCCCAATAGACACAGGTTCCGCAATGCTTGTACTGGTTCAAGCATTGATATCCTGGGTCCCTTCTTAATAATGGTTTATGGACCTTTCCTCCAGGAACTTGTCCAAACCTTTTTTAAACCCAGCTACACTAACAGCCTTTACTACATCCTCCGGTAACAAATTTCAGAGTTTGATTACACATGGAGTGAAAAAATATTTTCTTTTATTAGTCTTAAATAGTTTACCCTGTAGTTTCATTGCATGTCCCCTAGTCTTTCTATATTCTGATAACGTAAACAATCGATCTACGTTTACCCGTTCCACTCCGTTCATTAATTTATAGACTTCTATCATATCTCCCCTCAACCGTCTCTTTTCCAGGTTAAAGAGCCCTAACCTTTTTAGCCTTTCTTCATAGGAGTATCCTTCCATCCCCTTTACCATTTTGGTGGCTCTTCTCTGAACCTTTTCTAATATCACTATATCCTTTTTAAGATACGGCGACCAGAATTTCATACAATATTCAAGGTGCGGGTCTCACCATGGAACGATATAGAGGCATTATAATATCTTTTGTTTTATTTTCCATTCCTTTCCTTATGATACCTAGCATTCTATTTGCTCTCTTGGCTGCCGCTGCACACTGGGCCGAGGGTTTTAACAAGCTATCCACAATGACGCCTAAATCTTTTTCCTGGGTGGTGGTTCCTAATGTGGAACCTTGCATCGTGTAACCATAGTTTGGGCTGTTCTTCCCTAGGTGCATAACTTTGCACTTGTCCACATTAAATTTTATCTGCCGTTTTGATGCCTAGTCTTCCAATTTATCAAGATCCTCTTGCAATTTTCCACAATCCTCTTGGGTTTTAACAACTTTAAATAATTTTGTGTCATCTGCAAATTTGATAACCTCACTCGTTATTCCACTTTCCAGGTCATTTATGAATATGTCAAAAAGCAGCGGACCCAGCACAGATCCCTGGGGTGCACCACTATTCACCTTTCTCCATTGGGAAAATTGGCCATTTAGCCCTACCCTCTGCTTTCTATCTTTTAACCAGTTCCTGATCCACAATAGTACACTTCCTCCTATCCCATGACTCTTTAGTTTTGCCAAAAGTCTCTGATGAGGGACCTTGTCAAAGGCTTTCTGAAAGTCCAAATACACTATATCAACCGACTCACCTTTGTCCACCTGTTTATTCACACTTTCAAAAAAACATAACAGATTAGTAAGACAAGATCTTCCTTGTCTACAGCCATGTTGGCTGTCTCGCATTAGGCCATGACTATCTACATGCTGAGTAATTTTATTCTTTATGATGGTTTCTACTATTTTTCCCAGTACTGACGTGAGGCTCACCGGTCTGTAGTTTCCCGGATCACCCCTGGAACCCTTTTTAAAAATTGGTGTTACATTGGCGATCCTCCAATCTTCAGGTATTAGAGATGATTTTAATGATAGTTCACAGATTACTAATAGCAGGTCTGCAATCTCATATTTCAGTTCTTTCAACACCCTTGGATGTATGCCATCCGGCCGAGGTGATTTGCTGCTCTTCAGTTTATCTAATAGTTGTAATACATCTTTCCGATGTATCGATATTTCCTTCAATTCTTCCGCACCTTTAAATACCACTTCAGTCATGGGTAACATCCCTACATCTTCCTCAGTAAAGACCGAAGCAAAGAATTCATTCAGTCTCTCCGCTATCGCCTTGTCGCCTCTTAGTGCCCCTTTAACTCCTCTATCATCTAAAGGACACACTGACTCTCTCACAGGTTTTTTGCTGCGAATGTACTTGAAAAAATCTTTATTTCGTGTTTTTTCTTCCGCACAAGCTTCTTCTCAAATTCTCCCTTTGCCTGCTTTATCAATGCCTTGCATTTGACTTGCCAGTGCTTGTGCTGTTTCCAGGTTTCATCGTTTGGCTCTTTTTTCCATTTCCTGAAAGATGCTTTTTTGGCAACAACAGCCTCTCTGACCTCACCTTTAAACCATGCTGGCAGTTTTTTGGACTTCCTTCCACTTTTCTTAAAGCGTGGAATACAGCTGGTCTGGGTTTCCAAGATAGTATTTTTCAGCAACACCCAAGCTTGATGTAAGTCTTTAACCTTTGCAACTGCTCCTTGTAGTTTTTTCTTAACTATTTTCCTCATTTTATCATAGTCTCCCTTTCGAAAGTTAAAAGGTAGTACTGTGGATTTCCTTACTATCCCTCCTCCATTAATTAAATGAAAGGCAATCTTGCTATGATCACTATTGCCAAGTGGCCCCAACACCCTTATCTCTTGCACTAGATCAGGTGTTCCACTAAGGACTAGGTCTAATATGGCTTCCCCTCTGGTCGGTTCATAAACCAACTGCTCCAAGAAGCAGTCATTTATGTCATCTAGGAACTTTATCTCCCTTGCATGTCCTGCCATGACACTGACCCAGTCGATACCGGGGTAATTGAAATCACCCATTATTATTACTGCGCTGTAACGTTTGTTAGCTTCCTTGATTTCTTTGAGCATTTCATCATCCATTTGTTCATTCTGGCCAGGCGGTCGATAGTACACCCCCACTGCCATCGCCTTCCCCTTTTTACATGGAATTTCAATCCATATAGATTCTAAAGCAGATTTTGTTTCCTGCAAAACTTTAATCCTTTCTGATTCAATGCTCTCTCTAACATAGAGAGCAACCCCTCCACCAATTTGATCAGCTCTATCATTACGATATTGTTTGTACCCAGGTATCAGTGTCCCACTGGTTGTCCTCCTTCCACCATGTCTCTGATATTCCAATCATATCTAACCTTTCATTTAGTGCTATATATTCTAACTCTCCCATCTTATTTTTTAGACTTGTAGCATTTGCATACAAGCATTTTAGAGAATGTATTTTATTCATATTAATTTGGCTATTGTTAGACATGGGTAATTTGGGATCTTTAAGCTCTGTCTGCTCCATACTTGAGGGCATTTGGGCTACTTTACTCTTTTGTGGAACCTGTCTGCTTTTGGTAGTATCCTCAAAGATACATTCTTCTGAACCATCCGCTCTTGGGCGACTGTCGGCTTTCCCCTAATATCTAGTTTAAAAGCTGCTCTATCTCCTTTTTAAAGGTTAATGCCAGCAGCCTGGTTCCATCCCGGTTAAGGTGAAGCCCATCCCTTCGTAAGAGCCCCTCCTTTCCCCAGAATGTTCCCCAGTTCCTAACAAATCCAAAACCCTCATCTCTGCACCATTGTCCCATCCACGCATTGAGACTCCGGAGCTCTGCCTGCCTTTTGGGTCCTGCGCGTGGAACAGGAAGCATTTCGGAGAATGCTACCCTGGAAGTTCTGGATTTCAACTTCCTACCTAAAAGCCTAAATTTAGCCTCCAGAACCTCCCTACCACATTTTCCTATGTCATTGGTACCGACATGTACCAAGACAGCAGACTCCTCCCCAGCACTATCTAAGACCTTATCTAGGTGGCGCATGAGGTCCGCTACCTTCGCACCAGGCAGGCATGTTACCAGGTGATCCTCACGTCCACCAGCCACCCAGCTATCTACACGCCGGATACTTTTCCCGCCTGGGCCCGATACGCCGGTATCGAGCCCACTCTCTCTTTTTCGGTTTTTGTCCTTCGTGACTAGCGTTCGCGCCATTTTTCCTTTTTTCACTGGCAGCCCTGTCTTTTGACCTCGCAGGGGCCCTTTTTCCCCCCATGGCTGCCAGCGGGTTTAAAAAGTGTGATCGGTGTAAGAAACTTATGTCTCTTACCGACACACATGACTGCTGCCTCGGACCCGATCATGACCCGATGATCTGTGGTCCGTATGGCAAAATGTCCTCGAAGGCGTTGAGTCGGCAGCACCAGAAGGATAGGATCTTCTCTCACTCCGCGTCCGGCCGGGCCCGGACCTCATCAGAGGCCTCAACATCTCGGGACTCCGGCCCCGAGCAGCGTCGGGGTTCCTCTGAGCGGGGGTCTCCTTCGCGGGAACAGCACAGGAAGAGGAAACCCGCGAGGGCGGTGTCGGTGGACGCTCCTGGTTCCTCGAGGGCCAGGTCGCATAGCCCCGATAGCCGTCCCAGGTCTTCGGAGTCGGAGAGGCCTGCCAAGCAACCTCGTATCGAGATGGAGTCTCCTGGACACGTGAGTGCTGTAGTCCTCGTGGACTCTCCTCCAGGGGAGCCGACGTCGGGGCCCGAGTCGGGGGCTGCTGGGTCTCCTGAGATCGGACTCAGGTTGACGGCCTTGGAGAGCAGCCTCGCTGCCTTCATGGAACAGCAGCGGGCATTGATCGCCGGTCTCACCGGTGCATCTGCCCCGATCACCAGGACATCGATGTCCAAGTCGACCCCGGAGGCCGAGCCGATCCTCGAGTCCATGCGGGCTCGAGTCGATCCTCGGCCACAGTCTCCCTCGGCCTACCGTTCGGGACCGAGGTCATCAACGCTGGTACCCTCGGCGTCGGGGCGGATGGCATCGGTGCCCGCCCGCCCAACCGGAGCCGCTCGATACCTCCTCCGAGGAGTCGGGCTGGGAGACGGAGGACGAAGAGTCACCCGACACCTATCGGACTCGGTGTGTCCCATCGGACTCGCCGGAGTCCGAACCTCGGAGACAATCCCCACCGGAGGATACCCCGTTCTCGGACTTCGTGCGGGATATGGCCAAGGCCTTGGCAATCCCCGCAGATCCTGAGGAGGAGCTTCGAGCCGAGGAGCTCGAGGCCCTCCAGTATGACTCTCCCCCGAAGGAGGCCTTTACTGTACCGGTTCCTCCGATGCTGCAGCGGCTGCTCTTCCGCATGTGGGAGACCCCGGCCTCGACGCCGGTGTTAAGCAAACGGGTCAATTCCATCTATCGAGTCCGCAAGAGCCCCGGGTTCCAAAAGGCACAATTACCGCACCACTCCATGGTTGTGGAATCAGCCATGCATCAACTGAAAAGTCAGAAGATGTATTCCTTGGTGCCTCCCGGCCGGAAGGCCCGGAACCTGGATGCCCTTCGTAAGAAGTGCTTCCAGGACTCTATGCTTGCTTGCCGTGTCCAGACATACCAGCTCTACATGGGCATGTATCTCCAAGACCTGGCAAAGGAGATTGCCGGGTTCTCTGCTTGTCTCTCCGAGGAACCTTTGCAGAGGTTCCAGGCCTTGTCCACTGGTATTCGAGAGTGCTCGAAGTTTATCTCTCGAGCAGCCTACGATGGCTTTGAGGCTTCCACCCGAGTAGCCGGGGCCGGCATCGGTGCCCGCCGACAGGCTTGGCTACAGTCATCCGACCTCGAGCCATGGGTACAGGACAAGTTGGTCAATGTCCCCTGCCGAGGTGAAAACCTCTTTGGCAAGCCCATGGCTGAAAAGGCTGCAGAACTCGAGAACGAGACTCTGACTCGGACTAGGCTATCCAGAAAAACCTCTGCCCCTTCTCAGAAAAAGAAGGGCTCGGGGAAAAAGACCTTTTACCCAAGGAAGTCATCTGCCTATAAACAATACCCTCATTATCAGGCCTCTGCAGCTCCCCAACACGGTTAGCAGGCCAAGGGGCAGGGTCATGGGCCCCGTAGGCAGGCCCCCAAGCCACCAACACCGGCCCCCTGCTCAGCAGGGTGGGGGTTTTTGACTCAGAAGGCATAGCCTCTTCTCCTCAGCTGGCTCACATCAGCACAGGAGGCCGGCTGGCCCACTTTGCCCACAGGTGGTCAGCCGTCACATCAGATACCTGGGTGCTCCATATTGTCCAAAAGGGCTATCTTCTCCATTTTCACCAGGTACCTCCCTCCTATTTTCCAGGGGAGCCTCCAAGACTCCCTCTGCACAGGGACCTACTCCTTCAGGAGTTAGCAAGTCTGCTAAAGGAACAGGCTGTGGAACCGGTGCCCCACCACCTGAGAGGTCACGGCTTTTATTCCAGGTACTTTCTGGTACCAAAAAGAACAGGAGGTCTCAGACCCATCCTAGACTTGCGCAACCTCAACAAGTTCCTGGAGAGGGAAAAGTTCAAGATGCTTACCCTTGGAATCCTGCTGCCCTACCTCCAGCAGGGAAATTGGCTATGCTCCTTAGATCTAAAGGATGCTTATACTCACATCTTTATTCATCCAGACCACAGACAATATCACAGATTTGTTGTGGGGGGGAAACCACTACCAGTACAGAGTACTACCCTTTGGCCTAACCTCCGCTCCCAGGGTGTTCACCAAGTGCCTGGCGGTGGTGGCGGCCTACCTGAGGCTTCAAGGTCTTTTTGTGTTTCCATACCTGGACGACTGGCTCATAAGGGGCCAGTCTTCCCAGGAGGCCAGTCAAGCCACCCTTCGCACTGTGGCTCTGCTTCAGCACTTGGGGTTTGTCATAAACTTCGCAAAGTCCACTTTGCTCCCGTCCCAAAACTTAGAATTCATAGGAGCAATGCTGGACACTCTTCAGGCGAAGGCTTTTCTGCCAGTGGACAGAGCCCACAGGTTGATGGATCTAGCCAGGCAGTTTCACAGCAATTCCCTGGTCTCCGCCAGGCAATTCCTGAGACTTCTCGGCCATATGGCTTCCACGGTTCATGTAACCCCCAATGCCCGCCTGCACATGCGGCCTGCTCAGTGGAGCCTTCGAACTCAGTGGCATCAAGCCACAGGGAGCCTTGCAGACTAAGTAAGAATATCCACCCTGCTCGTCTCCTCTCTGCAATGGTGGCTTCATCTTCCGAATCTGGTACTCGGAGTGGTTTTTCAATCCCCTCCGCATTCTCAAGTGCTGACGACAGATGTTTCTCTTTAAGGTTGGGGAGCACATTGCCAAGGGGCATGTACTCCGGGTCTTTGGACCCCTTGTGAGGCTGCTCAGCAGATAAACTTCCTGGAGCTACGGGCAATACGCCTAGCTCTGAGAGCCTTCTCCCACCTCACATCTCACCATTCTGTACTGGTCCAGACGGACAATCAAGGTGCCATGTTCTACGTGAACAAACAAGGAGGCATAGACTCCTTTCTTCTCTGTCAGGAGGCACAACAGCTGTGCTCCTGGGCCGTCAATCACGGAATCCTCCTCAAAGATGTCTACCTCCCAGGTCAAGAAAATTACCTGGCGGACAGACTGAGCAGGATCCTGCAACCACACGAATAGAGATTGAATCCGTTGGTGGTTCAGCAGATCTTTCTCAGGTGGGGCCTCCCACCATGGATCTTTTCGCCAGTCCTCTGAACCGGCAACTCCCGAGATTCTGTTCCAGACAACCGCATCCTCTCAGAGTAGCAGCGGATGCGTTTCTGATTCCGTGGTCCAACTGTATGCGTTTCCTCCCACGCCACTAGTGTCCCGAACACTGTTCAAAGTCCTCAAGGACGGGGCCTCAATGATTCTGATAGCCCCCAGGTGGCCGAGGCAACCGTGGTTCCCACTTCTGCTGCAACTAGCGGTGGACACTCCTATTCCTCTGGGGATTCAACATAAGAACATAAGACATGCCATACTGGGTCAGACCGAGGTCCATCAAGCCCAGTATCCTGTTTTCAACAGTGGCCAATCTAGGTCATACGTACCTAGCAATATCCCCAAAAGACACAGGTTCCACAATGCTTGTACTGGGTCAAGCATTGATATCCTGGGTCCCTTTTTAATAGTGGTTTATGGACCTTTCCTCCAGGAACTTGTCCAAACCTTTTTTAAACCCAGCTATACTAACAGCCCTTACTACATCCTCCGGTAACAGATTCCAGAGTTTGATTACACGTTGAGTGAAAAAATATTTTCTCTTATTTGTCTTAAATAGTTTACCCTGTAGCTTCATTACATGTCCCCTAGTCTTTCTATATTCTTCATTCAACACGATCTCCTGTCTCAGGAACAGGGATCTCTCTTGCACCCCAACCTCCAGTCCCTTCATCTGATGGCCTGGCTGCTGAAAGGGTAGTCCTGGCTCCCCTGCTACTGCCTAGAGAGGTGGAAGACGTAGTCTTAGCCTCTAAACGGCAATCCACCAGGAAATCCTACGCTCTTAAGTGGCGTAGATTCTCCGCATGGTGTGCTCAGCACAGCGAGAATCCCTTCTCATGCTTGGTAGCGGTAGTATTGCAATATTTGCTTTACCTCTCCAATCTAGGCCTTAAGTCCAACTCTGTCAGGGTTCACCTCAGTGCTCTCTCAGCGCACCACTTGCCGGTGGACGGAAGGCCTCTTTCCAACCACCCTTTGGTGGCTCGTTTTCTCAGAGGCGGCCTCCTGCTTAAGCCTCCTTTACGTCCACCAGCCCCTGAGTGGGATCTGAATGTGGTCTTACAGCGGATTACTTGTCCGCCATTTGAACCTATGGCTACCTGCCCTCTCTGTTTTCTCTCCTGGAAAACCTTGTTTCTGGTAGCTCTTACCTCTGCTAGGCGAGTAAGTGAACTTCAGGCACTAGTGTCTGATCCCCCTTACACTAGGTTCTACAGGAATAGGGTAGTCTTACGGACTCACCCGAAGTTCCTCCCTAAGGTTGTCTCCCATTTTCACCTCAATCAGGAGGTGGTTCTTCCAACCTTATTTCCCAGGCCGCATGCCAACCGGGCTGAGATGGTCCTGCATACCCTGGACTGTAGGAGGCCGTTATCCTTCTACCTTGACCGTACGCGGGAGCATCGGAGGGCTGTTCAGCTCTTCGTTTCTTTTGACCCCAATAAGTTGGGGTTACCTGTCTCCAAGCGTACTTTGTCGATATGGGTCGCTGACTGTATCGCCTGGGCTTATGGGGCAGCCGGCCTCTCGTTGGAGGGTCGAGTCACGGCTCATCGTGTCAGGGCGAAGGCTGCGTCAGTGGCTCATCTCCGCTCTGTTCCGTTGGCAGACATCTGCCGGGCCGCTACTTGGTCTTCAAGCCAGACTTTTGCGGCCCATTACTGCCTTGAGAGGGAGTCCCGCAAGGACAGTGCTTTCGGACAGGCAGTACTCCATAATCTCTTTGGGGTTTAGGCAACTCCTACCCTCCGGCTCTGGTGTTGGGCTACCGGTCAGGGGCGTTCTCAGAGAAGCTTCCTTCCTTCCTTACTGACGAGCTAGAGGGAGCTCATTTTTTCGGCTTGAGGTCTCCGGTAGCCTTAAGCTGGGGAGTCCCATATGTGAGGACTGACTTCCTGCTTGGTCCTGGAGAAAGAGTAGTTACTCACCTGTAACAGGTGTTCTCCAGGAGCAGCAGGAATCAGTCCTCACAACCCTCCCTCCTCCCCTTGGAGTTGCAGTCATATGATTTATTTTTGCTAATTTGTTTGCTGTCTTTTAGCTATGTCATCAGACTGAGCAAGATGGCACCCTTGGGCGGGAAGGGGACCATGCATGCGCGCTGCAATTCCCAAAGGCTTTCTTTGAAAGCTGGGGAAATGCTCCGCACGGGGGCTCCGTCGGCGCCGACGTCACCCATATGTGAGGACTGATTCCTGCTGCTCCTGGAGAACACCTGTTACAGGTGAGTAACTACTCTTTCTCAACAAGTGAAAGATGTTCTTTTGCTTCCAGAAAACCTTCCACTAGACGTTCTTATGCTTTCAAGTGGAAAAGGTTTATCATCTGGTGTTCTGGAAAAAGTCTTAACCCCCGATCAATACCTCTGGAATCGTTGCTGGAGTATCTCTTGCATCTCTCTAATGCAGGCCTTAAGACAAATTCAGTAAGAGTCCATCTGAGTGCTATTGCAGCTTCCCTCAGGCCTCTAAATGGACAACCTGTTTCCTCTCATCCCCTTGTAGCAAGGTTCATGAGAGACCTCCTTTTAACAAAGCCTCCCATTAGACCACCTCCGGTGGCATGGGACTTAAATTTGGTTCTTGGTCAGCTTATGAAGCCGCCTTTTGAACCTTTAGCTACTACCTCCTTGAAATACCTTTCTTGGAAGATTATCTTTCTCATTGCAATCACATCAGCATGCCGCATCAGTGAATTGCAAGTACTAGTAGCTAATCCACCTTATACAAGGTTCCATCATGACAAGGTGGTCCTTAGGACTAATCCACACTTTATGTCTAAGGTGGTCTCGCCTTTTCACCTCAACCAAGAGATCTACCTACCTGTCTTTTTTCCAGGGCCTCATGCATCAAGTGCAGAGAGGAATCTTCATACCCTGGACTGTAAAAGAGCTCTAGCTTTTTACTTACAGAGGACACAGCAACATAGAAAGTCTTCCCAACTCTTTGTTGCTTTTGATCCTTCTCATTTGGGACAACCAGTCTCCGAGAGAACTCTTTCCAACTGGATTGCCCAATGTATTTCTTTCGCCTGTCAGAGCAAGAACATTTCTCTGGAGGGCCATGTCACAGCTCACAATGTGAGAGCCATGGCAGCCTCAATGGCTCATCTGAACTCTGTGTCTATCGATGACATCTGTCGAGCAGCCACTTGGGCCTCAGTTCATACCTTCACAGCCCATTACTGCTTAGACAAGGACTCCCGCCGGGATGCCTTGTTTGGTCAGGCTGTTCTCGAACACCTGTTCCATACTTAATCAACTCCTACCCACCATCCCTCATGGGATGCCAGAGATCCAGGTGGGAAAGTGCAGCCCTGTCCCAGGGTCAAACAACTTCTGGGCTCTCTCCCTGGCATCAAAAGCTAGGGAGTCCTCATATGTGAAGACTCATTCCTGCTTGTTCCTGGAGATAGCACAGTTACTTACCTGTAACAGGTGATCTCTGGGAACAGCAGGAATAAGTTTTCACAACCCACCCACCTCCCCTAGGAGTTGTCTCTCCCCCTCTATCTCTCTTCCTTTCCCTCTCTCTCCCTCTTTGTCTCAGCTATAAAACTCAACTGAGGAGAGACAGTTGGAAAGGCGGGAAGGCAGCACGCAGGCGCTGTGGGATGCTTCCAAAGGCTTTCTGTTTGGACGCTGGGGAGCGTTCCCGCGCAGGCTCCGTCGGTACCGACGTACCCATATGTGAAGACTTATTCCTGCTATTCCCAGAGATCACCTGTTACAGGTAAGTAACTGTGCTTTCCTTGGACTGTAAAAGAGCTTTGGCCTTTTACTTGCAAAGGACACAGCAACATAGAAAATCTTCTCAATTCTTTGTTGCTTTTGATCCTACTCATTTAGGACTGCCAGTTTCCAAAAGAACTCTATCTAACTGGATTGCTCAGTGCATATCCTTTGCCTATGAGAGTAAGAACCTCCCTCTTGAGGGCCATGTCATAGCTCACAGTGTGAGAGCCATGGCAGCCTTAATGGCTCATTCACTCTGTGTCTATCGACGACATCTGTCGAGCAGCTACTTGGGCTTCGGTACATACCTTCACAGCCCACTACTGCTTAGACCAGGACTCCTGCCGGGATGTTTGGCCAGGCTGTTCTTCAACACCTTTTTCAGACTTAACTCCTTAATCAGACTCCTGGTAGGATGCCAGAGATCCATGGGGGGAAGTATGGCCCTTTCACAAGGGCTAACAACTTCCTGGGGCCATCTCCCTGGCATCTGCAGCTAGGGAGTCCCCATATGTGAGGGCTACATTCCTGCTTGTTCCTGGAGATAGTGTAGTTACTCACCTGTAACAGGTGATCTCCGGGAACAGAAGGAATTTAGTCTTCACAACCTGCCTACCCCCCTAGGAGTTGTATCTCTCTCTCCCTCTCTCTTTTGTCTCAGCTATAAACTCAACTGGAGAGGGACAGTTGGAAAGGCGGGAAGGCAGCACGCAAGCACTGTGGGATGCTCCCAAAAGCTTTCCTATTGGATGCTGGGGAGCGTTCCCGTGCAGGCTCCGTAGGTACCAACGATACCCATATGTGAAGACTAAACTCCTGCTGTTCCCGGAGATCACCTGTTACAGGTGAGTAACTACGCTCTCAGGAGGGGGCTCTCTTCTGCACCCCGACCTGGGGGCCCTGTCGCTGACAGCATGGCTACTGAAAGGGTGACTCTGGCCCCTTTCAGTTGAGGTGGAAAACATTCTGCTGGCCTCTCACAAGATCTCTACCAGGAAGGCTTACACTCTCAAATGGCACAGGTTCTCTTTGGTGCGCCAAACACGGGGCTGATCCCTTTTCCTACCCAGTGGCTCTGGTATTACAGTACCTTCTCCACCTCTTTCAGTCCGGCTCAAGTCTAACTCCATCCAGGTGCACCTTACTTCCCTGGCGGCGCACCACCATTCGGTGGATGGTAAGCCCCTTTCAGTCCAACCATTGAGTAACCCTTTTCCTTTGGGGCCTGCTCTTATCAAAGCCTCTGGTTCACCCTCTGGCTACTGAATGGGATCTCAACGTAGTGTTGGGGCAGCTTACTCGCCCACCCTTCGAGCCTCTAGCTACCTGCCACCTTCACTATCACTAGAGTTAGCGAGCTTCAGGCTCTTGTGGCGGATGCCCCTTATACCAGGTTCTACAAGAACAGAGAGTGGTGCTTCGCACGCACCCGAAATTCCTGCCAAAGGTAGTGTCGCCCTTCCATCTCACCCAGAAAGTGGAGCTCCTGACCTTTTTTCCAAAGACCTCATTCCAGTCGGGCGGAGACGGTCCTTCACACCTTCGACTGTAAGAGGGCTTTGTCCTTCTACATCCATCGCACTCAGGGCCACTGCAAAACTGCTCAGCTTTTCATCTCTTATGACCCCAGTAGGCTGGGGGAGGCGGTGACCAACCATATGCTGTCCACTTGGGTGGCGGACTGTATTGCCTTTGCTTATGGGCAGGCGAAGCTTCCACTGGAAGGCCGCATCACGGCACACAGTGTCAAGGCCATGGCAGCCTTGGTGGCAAACTTGCGCTCTGTCCTGATGGTGGACATCACCCTGGCCGCCACCTGGTCTTCAGTCCTCACCTTCACAGCCCTTTACTGCCTGGAAAGAGAGTCTCGATGGAACAGTGCCTTCGGCCAGGCTGTGCTCTGTAATCTTTTCAGGGTTTAGGCAACTCCTACCCTCTGACCCTTCTGTATTCAGGCTACTGGAGTGCTGGTTTCATCGGACACAGGGGCTTACTGTGGTCTGTGGGCACAGGCTCAATTGCTGCTGCTTGCGGCTCACCATGAGGGAGCCCTGTTTTTGCTATTTTCTTTCGGTAACCTGGAGCTAGGGAGTCCCATATGTGAGGACTGACTTCCTGCTTGTTCCCAGAGAAAGGGTAGTTACTCACCTGTAACAGGTGTTCTCCGGGAACAGCAGGAATCAGTCTTCACAACCCTCCCTCCTCCCCTTGGAGTTGCTCCTTTACCATCTTATTTTTTGCCGTCTTTTAGCTATGTTATCTGACTGAGCAAGATGGCACCCTTGGGTAGGAAGGGGACTACGTATGCGTGGTGGCATCTCCCAAGGGCTTTGTTTGAAAGCTGGGAGTATGCTTCCATGAGAGCTCTGTCAGTGCCAATGTCACCCATATGTGAGGACTGATTCCTTCTGTCCCTGGAGAACTCTTGTTACAGGTGAGTAACTGCGCTTTCAGGGGTATGTAATTTAGCCGAAATAGGTTGCTTAGATTTGTAGAGATGCATACCCCCAAATATTTAATGTCTTTCTCTGCCCATTGGAATGGGAGGGATGAAAATTCCTGGGGTTGTAATTCCCCTAACAGGAGGGCTTCGGGCTCTTTGTAACCTAAACTTCTCCGATCACTGTCCATAGACCAAAACTCTTGCTGTTGGGGCTTGATAAAGTGCCTTAATCCCTTGCATGAAACCCTTGCCCAAGTTAAGGTGGTCCATCATGTCAAATAAAAAGCTCCACTCCACCCGATCAAATGCCTTTTCAGCATCTAATGTTGCACAGAATGCTTTCTCTAGCTGTTCCTTCATATTGTGAAGTATGTTTATGGCCCTATATACATTATCAGCAATAATAAACCTTCTTTGGTCGGGATAGTATTAACTGTGGTAAGACTTTCTCTAACCGCAAAGTCAGCACTTTAGCAAAGAGCTTGGCATCATAGTTGATCAGTGCAATCGGCCTATAACTACCACATTGTTCCTGAGGCTTCCACTCTTTTTGTAAGATAATACGGTTTACCTGCACAAAGATTTTGGGAAGGGGGTTGCCCCGCAAAACTCCTGAGAAAATTTTGGCCAGCACTGGGGGCTACTTTGGCCAACATAGCATGGTAGTATTCTGCGCGAAAACCATCCTCTCCTGCTACCTTTCCCCGGGGAAGGATCTGAATCGCCATTTCCACTTCCTCTGATTTAATTGGGTGCCCCAGCACCACTGCCTCTTCCTCCTTCAGTTGGGGGAGCCCCGTCTCCCTCAGATATTGTGCCAGATGGACTGGAGTATCCGCCTCTTCTGTGCTATATAGGTTTTCATAGAACCTCCGGAATTCGCTGCAGATATTTGCGTTTGCATAAATGCGTTTTCTCCTCATGGAGGATATTTCTGCTACCAACTGATCTTCCCTTTGGTTCTTTAATTGCCATGATAATAGTTTCTCTACTTTGTTCCCACTCTCCATATAATTTCTTGTAGTAACCCGTAACAGACCCTCCTTTCACTCTGTGCCCAACGCTCCAAGCTGGGCTTGAGCGCTATAGAGTTTCCTGTAGGTCTTTCCCTCCTGTTTTACTATGTTCCTCCCGAAGGTCTTTGATTAAGTTCAGGAGCCTTTCTTGGGTTTTTTTCTTTCTTTTTTTGGGCCCCAATTTGTATCAGGATTCCCTGCATATATGCTCTCTCCAGGAACAAGCAGGAATGTAGTCTTCACACATGGATATCGTCGGTACCGACGGAGCCTGCGCGGGAATGCTCCCCAGCATCCAATAGGAAAGCTTTTGGGAGCATCCCACTACGCCTGCGTTGCTGCCTTTCCAACTCACCACCTTCAGTTTTTCATTTTCCACGGAGTCGACAGGCAGCAAACCCTGTCTTTTTGTGGTCGTGTCTGCCTTCACAGTCAACGCCTATACCGGTACCACTGGTCTTTTCTTAATTTTCTTCCTTCTTTTCTTAAAAAAAAAAAAAAAAAAAGAATTCTTTTTGGAGGGTCAGTCCCCTTTAGGTGCCAGGCGCCATTTTGGGCACTAGGCCCTCTTTTCTTCTAAAATGGAGAAACCAACTAGCGGTTTCAAAAAGTGTTCAAAGTGTAGCGGTACCATTTCTGCTACCGACACCCATGACTGGTGTCTTAAATGCTTAGGTCCTGACCATTTACCATCGGAGTGTCTCCTCTGTAGAAAGATGACCAAGAGAGGCCTGCAGAACAGAGCTGCAAAACTCAGCACCCTCTTTGCTGTAGATGCGATGTCCGTTGCATCGCTGTCTTCCAGGGCTTCATCTTCCTCCCATGGATCTCAGGTAACTAAACCCAGGTCTTCCAAGACCGTCCGGTCCTCAAAGGGTAGATCTCCTTCGAAGCATCGAGATGCTACTAGCGTTGCCCTCGAGGAAAACATACCAGCAAAACAGCCCCGGCGGGAGGCCCCAGTCTCCAAAGCGCTAACGGGGCTCCAGGATGTTCCAGAGGCTTCCACCTCGGGAGAACTCCTGATGCCATGTTCTGGTGTCGTAGCCGCTTCCTCCGGTACCGACTTCCAGGCTTTGGTAGGGGCTATGGATCAACAAATCCTAGCCATCGAAATCAGTCTAGCGGCTATCTTAGCAGCTTCAGTACTGCTGAGACCGCTTCAGACAGTTCTGCAGTCATCAGTATCGTTACCAGTACCAACCGCACCTGCTTTAACCGATGTGCTTCCCCCCATGCCGGCTCTTGAATCAATATCTGGTATCGAGACGGTTCGACGTTGACTTCGATCGATGCTGGCGTCAAGCAATGCAAGAACACCTGGAGCGGCGATATTTCGAGTCCTCCAATTCCGATCACTCTGATGACTCTACCGGTACCGGGGTGATTCTACCGGAGGATCCATCGCCTTCTCCTCAACGCAGGATGTCTCCTCCAGAGGACATGTCTTTTCAGGATTTCATATGTGATGTAGCCCGAGGACTTTCAATCACGGTGACTCCTGAGAAGGAACCGAGAGCAGAAGAATTAGAAATTTTTCAATATCCGGCAGCTCCTAAAGAAGCAGTTACCCTTCCTATTCACCGAATCTTGCATGATCTCATGCTAAGGATGGTGGAAACTCCTTTAACGGTGTCTCCACACTCTCGGAGACTCGATACCATGTACTGAGTTCCACAATGCCCTGGTTTTTAGAAGACACTATTACCACACCATTCAATGGTAGTGGAATCGGTGATGCGTAGGATCAAGAGGGCTAAAACAAACTTTTCCAATCCTCCAGGCCGTGAAACGAGGACACTCGATGCCTTTGGGCGTCGATGTTTTCAATCCTCTATGTTATCAGCTAGGATCAGCTCTTACATTCTCTACATGGGAATGTTTCTCAAGGAGGTTACAAGGGATCTACAGCTAATGGCTCCACTTCTCCCTGATGATAAAAGGACAGACTTCCTCACCCTGGTCAAACATGCCCAGAATGTGTCTAAGTTCATGAATCGTGCAACCTTTGATTGCTTTGAGTGCACTAGCAGAACCTTTTGCTATTTCCATCGGTGCACGTCTCATTGCCTGGCTGCAGGCATCAGATTTAGAACAATGGGTGGAAGATAAGCTGGGGGAACATTCCTTGCACAGGAGAAAATCTCTTTGGCAAGAATTGGCAAGACAAGGCTAATCAGATTGAATCTGAAAATACAACCTTGAACAGATTATCAAAGGTTACAGCCAACCCAGCAAAGAAAAAGACAACTAAGAAACCCTTTTTCAACGAAAAAAAGAAATTCTACCCATCTTACACCCAGGCTGTCCACTGTCCAGTTCATGCTCCCCAGAAGGAGCAACAACAGCCCAGACAGCAAAGGAAGGCACAAGTCCCAATAACTCAACAAGCTCAGCAGACTCAGCCTCCTCAGGGGCTTTGACACCTTCCTAGAGAACTTAGTCCCCTGAAAGGTCCAGAACCTCTCACCATCCCCGGCAGACTTTGTCATTTTGTCAGAAGATGGCAACAAATAACATCAGAAAACTGGACTCTTTCCATTGAACGAGAGGTGTACAAACTCCATTTTCACAGTATGCCCCCTCCCACCATCACAATACAGTTCAATTCTCAGGGTCCTTCTACCACTCTCTTGTGTCAGGAGATCACCTCACTACTTGCTCAAGGGGCAATAAAAGAGGTACCAAAATCCCAACAGGGCATGAGTTTCTACTCCCCCTACTTCCTCATCCCAAAGAAAACATGGGGATACAGGCCCATAACTGGACCTCGGAGAGTTGAACAAGTTTATGTTTTGAGAAAAATTCAAGATCTCCCTCGGAACACTTCTTCCTTACATTCAGAGTCAGGATTGGCTATGTTCTCTAGATCTAAGGGATGCATACACGCATATTCTCATCCATACAGATCACAGGAGGTTTCTTCAATTCCTTTTTCAAGGAAGACATTACCAGTTCAGGGTTCTTCCCTTCGGACTGGCTTCTGCCCCAGGAGTCTTCACAAAATGCATGGCAGTAGTAGCAGCATTCCTGAGAACTCTGGGGATATTCGTCTTCCCCTACTTAGATGACTGGCTCATCCGAACATCAACAGCTCCAGAAGCCAGCTTCGCTCTCTCTCGCACGATGCAAATCCTGCAGTACTTGGGACTGGTCATAAACCTCCCAAAATCTCATCTCATCCCCATCTCAGTCCCTAGAATTCATAGGGGCTCTTCTCGACACAAGGCAGTCAAAGGCTTTCCTGCCCCAGCCATGTTGTCTTCAAATACTCCAGCTGGCTTCTCAAGCAGCTAACTGCTCGAGAAATACTTCAGCTGCTGGGGCATATGGCATCCACTGTCCATGTGGTTGCCTATGCTCGCATTCGCATGCGGGCAGCCCAGTGGACCTTATCCTCTCAGTGGATACAGGCCTCGGGTCGCCTATCGGACAAAATCAGAAACTCGACACGTCTCATTTCGTCCCTACAGTGGTGGCAATCGCTGGAAAACCTTTTCATAGGCTCTCCCTTCCAGCAGCCACTACATCAAGCCACTTTGACGACAGATGCGTCCAAGTCAGGCTGGGGGGCTCACTTGGACCATCTCTCTATTCAGGGTCTATGGACCCAGCAAGAGGCTTGTCTTCACATAAACCTCCTAGAACTCAGAGCCATCTTTTATGCTCTTCAAGTGTTCCAAACCCACCTCAGCTACAGGACAGTTCTGGTCCAGACTGACAATCAAGTAGCCATCTTCTATGTGAATAAACAGGGTGGGATGGGGTCTCAAGCCTTGTGCAACGAAGCTCTACGCCTCTGGGCCTTCACCAGAAATCTTCAATTCCACTTTCTGGTTGTGTATCTTCCAGGCACGCAAAATCTCTTGGCAGACAAACTCAGTCGAGTACTGCTGCCACACGAGTGGTCTCTTCATCTAGAGCAAATTGCTTGAATTTTTCAGATCTGTGGAACTCCAGATATAGACCTCTTTGCAAGTCCTCAGAATGCCAAACTTCCCCGGTTCTGTTCTAGAATGCCGGCTCAGAACTGACAGGCAAGGGATGCCTTCCTCTTCCACTGGGGTCAGGACGTCCTCTATGCCTTCCCACCCATTCCCCTCATTCCCAAAACTCTCTTCAAGCTTCAGAGAGACGGGCCATATGATCCTCATAGCCCCACGCTGGCCACAACAACCGTGGAATCCTCTGCTTCTATGTCTCTCTCGAGCCAAACCTCTGGAGTTGGGATGTGCTCCAGATCTTCTTTCCCAGGAGAACGGGACGCTATTGCACCCGAATCCTCAGTCTCTACACCTCAGGGCGTGGCACCTGAGATCCTAGCATTCCAGGATATGAACCTTTCTCAACAGGTAAAGGATATCCTTTTGGCTTCAAGAAAACCTTCCACAAGGCGAGCCTATGCCTTTAAGTGGAAAATGTTCTCTATCTGGTGTTCAAAAAAGGAACTTAATCCCTTTTCAGTGCCAGTGGAGGCATTACTGGAGTATCTCCTCCATTTGTCATCCTCTGGTCTTAAAACCAATTAAGTAAAAGTCCATCTTAGTGCCATTGCAGCTTTCCACAAGCCCTTGAATTGACAACCTGTTTCCTCTCAACCACTTGTAGCAAAGTTTATGAGAGGTCTACTCTTAACAAAACCTCCCATTAAGTCACCACCCGTGGCAGGGGATTTGAATCTTGTCCTTGGGCAGCTTATTAAACCACCCTTCGAACCCCTAGCCACTACATCCCTAAAGTTTCTTTCTTGGAAAGTGATCTTCCTAATTGCTCTCACTTCTGCAAGACTCATTAGTGAGCTACAGGCTTTAGTGGCTGATCCTCCTTATACAAGGTTCCACCATGATAAAGTAGTCCTTTATGCCAAAGGTGGTTTCGCCTTTTCATTTAAACCAATCTGTTTACCTTCCTGTATTCTTTCCTAGGCCTCATGCCTCCAATGCAGAAAGGAATCTACACACTCTAGATTGTAAAAGATCCTTAGCTTTTTACCTTCAGAGAACTAAGCAACATAGAAAGTCTTCCCAGCTTTTTGTTGCTTTTGACTCTAGTCATCTTGGACTACCAGTTTCCAAGCGAACTTTGTCTAAATGGATTGCTAATTGCATATCCTTTGCATATGAGAGTAAGGGACTTTCTCTCGAAGGTCATGTCACAGCTCACAATGTGAGAGCAGTGGCAGCCTCTATGGCTAACCTTTGCTCTGTGTCCATTGACGACATTTCTAGAGCAGCCACTTGGGCTTCGGTACACACCTTTTCAGCCCACTACTGCTTGGACAAGGACTCCTGTCGAGATGCCTTGTTTGGCCTGGCTGTTCTCCAGCATCTCTTTCAGACTTAGAACAACTCCTACCCGCCGTCCCGGGTTTCGATGCCAGAGATCCATGGGAGGAAGCATGACCAATCTCAACCTGAGTTTCGCAGCTTTCTGGGGTCATCTCCCTGGCATCTCTTAGCTGGGGAGTCCCCATGTGTGAAGACTACATTCCTGCTTGTTCCTGGAGATAGCGTAGTTACTCACCTGTAACAGGTTATCTCTGGGAATAGCAGGAATTTAGTCTTCACAACCCAACCACCTCCCCTAGGAGTTTTCTTTCTCTCTCTATCTCTCCTTTGTCTAAGCTATAGCCTCAACTGAAGAGGGAGAGTTGGATAGGCGGGAAGGCAGCGACGCAAGTGCAGTGGGATGCTCCCTAAAGCTTTCCTATTAGACGATGGGGAGCGTTCCCACGCAGGCTCCGTCGGTACCGACAATACCCATGTGTGAAGACTAAATTCCTGCTGTTCCCGGAGATCACCTGTTACAGGTGAGTAACTATGCTTTCCCTGCATCCCAGAGGACATCCTTACCCAGCCCTCCATTATCATTGCAGAGAAGATACTCCTTCCGTGCTTGTTTGAGCTGTTTCTGCAGTAAGGCTGTATTTGCCCTCCATGTCTTGGGCCCTTGCACTCTTCCACTCCCCATTGGTGTCCATCGACCGGTCATCATCCCATTGTCTGATAGCGTAATTTAGTGTATTTTTGGTAAAGGGAATGGAAAGATACCCTATGAAGAGAGGCTAAAAAGGTTAGAGCTCTTCAACCTGAAAAAGAAACAGCTGAGGGGAGATATGATAGAGGTCTATAAATTAATGAATGGAGTCGAATGGGGTAAACTTAGATCGATTGTTTACGCCATCAAAATATAGAAAGACTAGGGGGCATGCAATGAAGCTACAGGGTAATCTATTTAAGACTAATAAGAGAAAATATGTTTTCACTCAACGTGTAATCTGACTCTGGAGTTTGCTACCAGAGGTTGTAGTAAAAGCAGTTAGCATAGCTAGGTTTAAAAAAGGTTTGTACAAGTTCCTGGAGGAAAGGTCCCTAAACCATTATTGAAGGGGACCCAGAATATCCACTGCTTGAGCCAATACAAGCATTGTGGAACCTGTGTCTTTTGGGGAAACTGCTAGGCACTTGTGATCTAGATTGGCCATTGTTGGAAACAAGATACTGGGCTCGTTGGACCTTGGTCTGACCCAGTATGGCATATCTTATGTTCTTATGTTGTTGTTTATTTCTCTTAATGCTCCCATTTGGTCCCTTCGCCCTAGTATATAATCCAGGCAGGAGTATGAGCCTGATTCGGAAGGGAGAAACATGTATCCGTATTGAGAGCCATTCTCCAACCTCCATATATCTACCACGTCCCACCATTTCATACTTTTCCGCATTTCCCTACCTTCCCTTCCATGGGTCTTGGTGGAGTAATTCAATCTGTCCTCCCTCCCTAGTGTGCAGTTGAGGTCACCCCTATTACCCAATCCCCTTGGGATACCTTAGAGAATTTTTTTAGGGCTTGCTGATAGAAGGTACCCTTTGGTCCATTTGCTGATAGAAGGTGGTACTCCTGATCTATGTGACCCGGCACCCATGCACCTTTCCTTGCCTGTCACTTCCCCATTCCCCAATAATAAAAGGGGCTTTTTTATGGACTAGTACTTTTTTGAATTATAGGGGGAACAATACATTTGAGTATATCCATTACCTTTCAGCTTTTCTTGTTCCTCTCTAGTTAGGTATGTTTCCTGGAGAAGGGCAAAGTCTACCTGGGCCTTTGCCAGATTTGCTAGGACTCTCTTCCTTTTATGTCGCTGTGCAGTGCCCTAACATTTTGAGAGGGAATAGTTAATTCACCATCATGTTTATTGCCGCCCTCCATGCCTCCCCTTTTTCTCCACGCCTCCCCTTTTTCTCCACCTTGCCCCTCAGAATCTTCCACCGCACTGCCGCATTCACACCAAGCCAGCCAATCATTGTAACACAACTGTCTCAAACCCACCAACCCCATTCAATATCCTTTCTATCAACCCACTTAATCTACTTTTCCCATTTTAGACTCCCCATCAGTCCTTTATAGTATCGTGAGCTGCCTTTTGTTCAGCCCACCTCCCTCCCCCATCCCTGCCTTACTTCCATCTTATGTCCAATGTCCCAGAAAAACGTTCACAGTCTCCTCCCTCAGGAACCAATGTTATCAGCCCCAGGAGGCCTTTCCGGCCACCATCAATGTCTTAGCTAAATCCCAAAGAAAAGGTCCCATTATGTTGGGCAATGTTTCATGTTGCATTTGGGGTCCTTGAGGCACTTATTTCTTGCTGGCCACTTTTGCCTGCTCTCCCTCAGACGATCCTGTTTGGGGTTCCTTTGGGTGTTGAGAGTCTTGTGGTGAATACCGCCCCGAATCCTGATGTCCCACTGTGTTGAATGTTTCAGCTGCGCACTAGCCGGTGCTGCTCGGGCTAGCCTCTCCGTAATCATGGGGACCTGCTAATCTTAATGTCTTTGTTTTCAAATACCTCTCCAAGGCCTCTGGGTTGGCAAAGAAGCATTTTATCATTTTGAGCCTCGCCAGGTACCAGATAGCCACTTGAATGCCTTTTTGGGCAAGAGTTTATTTGACTTTTAGCAGTTCCCTGCGTCTCTTCATGGTTTCTGCTGCCAAATTGGGGAAGACTGAGATCCTCCAGGTTTTGTAGATTACATGCCCCATTTTCTGAGCCCCCTGGATAATGTGTTCTCTATCTTGGAACTGCAGGAGTTTCACAATAAAAGTCCTCGGTCTGGTGTTTTTGTCTGGATGGGGTCTGAGCTCCCGACGCGCCCTCTCAGTTTGGAAGGCCTGTTGGGAGGGGTACTCCGAGAAGCAGTGCTCGAAGAAGGTTTTAACAAAGGCGACGGGGTCCTGCACTCTTCCTCTTCTGGCATTCCGAAGATGCGTATGTTAGAGCACCATTCCCAGTTCTCCAACTCCTCTGCTTTAGTCTGCATCCAGCCCATTTGTTGTTGGAGGTGATAGACCTTTTTTTTTTTTTTTCAATTGCATTTGTGCATCTTCTGTAGTGCTGATCCTGGCTTCGCCCTCTTCCAGCCGTGCCTCCACAGCCGCTAAATTCTCATCGATCTTGCTCAGGACATTTTCATTAATTTCCTTCTTAGAATCCTGGATCTCTTTCAATATTGTAGTCAGGTCTGCCTTACCAGGATCTCCATTTTCATCCCATCCACTGGTCATAGAGGATGCGGGAGAAGTCGGGCCTTGTGTTGGTGCCATTGTAGTTCCCACTGGCTTAGACTTGGCTGCGTACGGGTCCTTAATTGATTTGGTGGGTTTTAGTTTGACTGTTTTCAGCATGCTGTCATTCTTGGAGGGAATTGAAGCTCTAAGTTTCTGATTAGTCCATGTTAGAGGGGGGGGGGGGTTGAGCGGATGGAGCTCTTAGATGCATCTACTCTCCACAGCGATCTCACTAGAAGCCAGCTACAGCCTTTTTGTTGAATGCTATGTATGATCTTGTCCACTTGGCAGGTAAAAACATTGCTCTGTCTATTGTACAATGACATTGGATGTGGTTACACCATTGGGTGGTGGATTCGTCCTCCAAGTCCTCATTGACTCAGTTTATCTTTTAAGAGAGGCTCTTGGTTGGGGTGGACTTAGAGATGCTGGTTAAGGACTTGGGCAATTCCAAACCTCATCACCTCCCAGAGGATAGGCCAAAAGAGCCTGGAAGGCGTATGGACACATCTTCCTTTTCAGCATACAGCTGTGTTCCTCGCACACGCTATTTGGACTCCTTTGACTACTGGGATTTCTGTAGATATTGCCCTGGAAACCTTCCTTTTCTGGGTTCTGGTCTCAAAATCGGCCCCTTTCAGGGACTTCGAGGGTCCCGGGACGCTTAACACCTCCAGAGGTATCTCCTCACGTCTAGTGCAATGATTTCTTGAGGACCAATTCTGGGATTCCCCCAGTGGGTGGCAGACTCTGCCTTTTATTCCAGGAGTGGGCCTGGATCACCAAGGATCACTGGATGCTAGATGCCTTTTAGCTTGGTTATATTCTGGAATGCAGAGATCCTATTTCGGACACCTTCGTTGTCTCTCCTTGAGAATTCATGGTCAAGAGAGTTGCAGTTCAGTATACCCTGGACAGACTTCTTCATCTACAGCCAGTGGTTCCAGTTCCCCCAGCCAACCATGATCAGGGCAGATACTTCATTTAATTTGTGGTGTGAAAGAAAGACAGTTCCTTTTGGCCAATCCTTGACCTCAAGAGAGTAAATGTTTACCTGTGCACCCTCCACTTCCATATGGAGACCTTGCAGTCAGTGATTCAGGCAATATGCCATTGAGATTTTTTCACATCTCTGGACTTAGCTGAGGCTTACTTCCACATCCTTATCCAAGAGGATCAACAGCACTTTCTTCATTTCACCATTCTTGGCTGTCATTTTCAGTTCACCGCTCTTCTCTTCTTCCCCAAGGATGCTCTCGAAAGTGATGGTGATGGTGGTGGTGGCACAATGGGATCTGTGTACCCCAATATCTGGACAACTGGCACATTCAGGCCAAATTTCATTCCGAAGTACTTCTGGTTTTAGCCTGGTTGGTGCAGTTCCTAGAGATCCTCAGTTGGGTGATAAAATGAGCAAAGATTCACTTGGAACCTTTCCAATCACTGGAATACCCAGGAGTGTGTTTCATTAGTTGGGTAGGCAGATTCTTCCTGCCAGAGGAGAATTTGAAAAGGTTGTTGGCCCAATTGGTAGCCGCCTGATCTCAGCAGCCTCCCAGAGTTTGGGATTATCTACAGCTTCTTGGATTGATGGTGATGGTGATGGGTATGGTGTTGGGTACAAGCTCGTATGAGGCTGCTTCAGAGGTCCTTGCTTTCTGGGTAGTCTCCCAGCTCTCAGGAGTTCAAGGTCAGGCCACCCCTCCAGCCAGAGGTGGTGTCCAGCCTGCAATGGTGGCAGCAGTCATAGCACCTGAAGAAGAGAATGCCAGCTTGTTTAGCTGACTAGCTCAATGCGAGACCTGAATAGGTCAGGACCATCGGAACAGCCATGAGACTGCATGGCCCATTAACTGCTTCGAGACGGGGCATTCAGTTGGCCCTTTTGCACGTCTGGACCTTGGTCAAGGGCAAAGAAGTCTGGGTCTACTTGGGCAATGCCATGGTAGTTGCATACATCCATTGGTAAGGGAGCTGATAGAGTGCTGGAGTGGCCCTGGAGTTGACTTTCCTATTCTCTTGGGTGGAAGGGGACCTACGAACTCTACTGGCGCAACTATTAAAGGTTCCTAACAATGTGATTATTCCTGGAACTGTCTTACACAAGCTTTGTGTCCTATGTTTCACTTTCATTGTGCAACTAAGACTGAAAAAAATAAGAGGATAAAGTGCCTTAATGCCTTTTTCCTGCCATCACTTTACCCTACAGTCAAAAGGGTGCTATTTCCAGCTTCTTATTGGTACTGCAATACCATGAATGTATCGGCATCCTTTTTTTTTCTGTGGTGGATATCATCTTCCTCTAAATTTCCTAAACACCTTTCTCTTTATTGTATTCTTGATTTTTCCTTATGTTTACCTCATAGAATACTTATTCTCTAGGAACAAGCAGGAAGTCAGTCCTCACATATGGATGACATCTGTGCCGACGGAGCCCACGTGGAGCATTTCAACAGCTTTCAAAGAAAGCCTTTGGGAATGCTACCATGCATGCATTGTCCCCTTCCCGTCCAAGGGTGCCATCTTGCTCAGTCTCCTTTTTTCTGCAGAGCCCAACGGACGCATGTCCTGGTTCCTCTGAAAAATCCCATAAAAATTATCCTCTTAGCTGAGTTTTTCCCAATTTGCATACCGGTTCCTCTTCCCTCCTCGAGCTGGCACTGTTCTCAGCTCCATTTCTCTTTTTCCATCAAGGCTTGCCTCAACTGGCATTCGCACCCTTTTTCACCCGAAGGTCGCCGACCTCGTCCGGGTGTGATCCACCATGTCTCCTGATGGCTTTAAAAAGTGTGATCATTGCAGTCAAATTATGTCTGTCACAGACACCCGTGACTTTCGCTTGCACTGCCTTGGCCCGGAAAACGACAGTACCTCCTGCGACCTGTGTCAGGCCATGACCGCTTGGACCAAAAAGAAAAGGTTGGAGTTGCAGGAGAATTTGTTCCCGTGGTCTGGCTCCTCTCCGGCTTCCTTGCTGCTGAGCCGGAAGCCGAGCACCTCCTGTGAGTCCCGGGCGTCTTAGGAGTCCTGTGGCGGGGGTTCCTCCAGAAAGACGCTGGACTCTGGCAAGAAAAAGAAAAAATCCTGAAAGCCAGTTGAGGTTCCACCAGGAGAAACCCAGTAAGGTCCCACGGCGGGATTCGGGCGACTCCAAGCAGCACCCCCTAAGGTCTCTAGGAACGAGTCCTCAGCTGGCGATGATTGCTCGAGGCTCCCCGAAGCCACGGTCCTCATTGAAGACATGCTTGCCAGAGCGCTGGTGCCAGGCCTGAAACCCTCAGTGCCTGTGCCGAAAGCTGCAGAGCCTTCTGGCATCAAAACCAGAATGGCAGTCCTGGAACAGAGTATCTCTGCCAACCTGACCATGCAGCAGGCAAAATATCAGGTTTGTCCGCATCATCTGCCTCGACAACTGGGCCCCCGACTGCGGTGGCATCCATGTGCGTCAAGCCGGTTCCCGAGCACTATCGGCCTTGGGCTAGCGATCCTCAGGTGTCCAGTCCTCCCCAGCTAGTTTCCGGGAGTCTGACCTGAGACCGGTCTGGAGATCTCGAGTCCCTGACATAGGTCTCGAGGTGCGAGAGCTCTGAGCCTTGGACTCCTCAACGCCCTCGGAGTCAGACTGAGAGACCGACGTCGAGGCCTCCCTTGAGACCTCTTGACACTGACACATTCCGTCGGCGCCATCTCGCCCGGAACTCCAACACCATTTCACACCCAAGGACGTGGCATTCCACGATTTCGTCTGGGACATGGTCCAAGCCCTCTCGCTCCCCACCGAGTTGGAGGAGGACCATGCACCAAAGAGCTGGAGATCCTCCAGTATGAGTCTCCACCAAAGGAAGCTCTATCGGTGCCGGTGCAACTCATCCTCGAATAGCTGCTCCTACGGATGTGGGAGACCCTGGCCTCTGTGCTGGTGGTCAGCTGAAGCCTCGATGCTAACTACCGCGTCAAGAGGCATCCAGGCTTCCAGAAGGCTCAACTTCCCCATAATTCCATGGTGGTGGAGTCCTCGATGCAGAATCTCAAGAACCAGAAGACTTAGTCTTCTGTACTCCCGGGTAGAGAAGCCAAAGCCCTTGACGCTCTGGGGTGTGTTTCCAAGGATCCATGCTGGGCTGCAGGATACAAACCTATGAACTCTACATCTGGATGTATCTTAAGAGCCTCATTTAGGAGATCACTGGCTCACCGGGGAACACCTGCAATGGTTCCAGACCTTGGTGACCACCATCTGGGACTTCTCCAAGTTCCTGTCCCGGGCCGTCTATGATGGTTTCGAGGCTGCAGCCTGGGCAGCAGTTGCGGGTATCGGTGCTCGACGTCAGGCCTGGCTGCAGATCTCGGACCTCAAGCAATCCGTCACAGAAAAGCTGCTGGATATCCCCTGCACCGAGGAGAACCTATTTGGGAAACATATGGCCGACAAGGCAGCCGAGATTGAGGCTGAGGTGGTGACCAGGCGGAGGCTCTCAAAGAATACCTCTACCCTTCCCCGTAAGAAAACCTTGGGGAAAAGGCCAACTTTCTCGAGGAAGAAGGGCCCTTTCCATCAGAGTCACCACTACCAAGCCTTCCCAAGCCAGCAGTACCAGGAACCCCAGCCCAAAGGCCAGGGACACGGACCCAGGAAGCCAAAGACCCCCAAACTGCAGACACCAGCTCCTGCTCAACCTAGTAGGAACTTTTGACTCCCAGGGCGTAGCCTCCTTAACCCTGGGAGACCTTCACCAACCCACAGGGAGCCGCTTGGCACTCTTTTCCCACAGGTGGCCCAAGTCACCTCGGACTAGAGGGTGCTCCGAGTGGTGAAAGAGGGTTACCACCTCTGCTTCCAGCTGCCACCTCCCAGGGCATTTTCCAGGAGCCAGTGGGGCCTCTCCTTCAACAGGCCCTCTTGCTGTCAGAGCTAGCAGGTCTACTAAATGGACAGGGCAGTAGAGCCTATTCCCCAGAATTTCTGGGGCAAGAGCTTCTACTCAAGGTACTTATTTGTTCCCAAAAGAACCCGGGGTCTCAGGCCCATCTTGGACCTCAGAGACCTGAACAAGTTCCTGGTGAGGGAGAAGTTCAAAATGCTCTCCCTTGGGACACTGCTGCCCTACCTCCACCAGGGAGACTGGCTTTGCTCCTTTGACCTAAAGGATGCCTATACCCACATCCCTGGTCCACCCATCTCATCAGCAGTACCTGAGATTCATGGTAGGGGGAGGCCACTACCAATACAGGACACTTCCCTTCAGTCAGGCCTCTTTGCCAAGCGTGTTCACAAAGTGCCTAGCAGAGGTAGCTGCCCATCTGCGCCTTCAAGGGGTGTTTGTCTTCCCCTACTTGGATGAGTAAGTAGAAAAAGCTCATCAGAGGTGGCACAGCCGCAGAGGCCAGTCAGGGCACAGATCGTACCATCCTCCTCCTGCAGCACCTGGGGTTCGTTATCAACTACCCCAAATCATATCTCTTTCCGATGCAAGACCTAGAGTTCATCAGTGCTCAGCTGGACACATTGTGGGCCAGAGCTCTCCTCCCTCAGGACAGGGCAGAACGCCTCAAACAGCTGGCAGGGGAGGTCCAACACTGCAAAACATTGCCGGCTTGCCTTTTCCTCTGCCTGTTGGGACACATGGCCTCCGGTCTATGTCACACCCCTAGCCCACCTGCAGATGTAGACAGCGCAGTGGTGCCTGCGCTCTCAGTGGACCCAGGCCACGGGCCAGCTCTGGGACAGGGTCAGGGTCTCCTGCCAACTGACGAGATCCCTCGACTGATGGCAGAACCTGGGCCTCCTTTGGGCAGGAATGCCCTTCCAGGTGCCTCCACCGCAGAGTACCCTGTCCACAGATGCCTCTCTCCAGGGCTGGGGAGCTCTCTGCAGAGTTCACCGCATTCAGGCTTGCTGGTCCAGGAAGAAGTCTCTTTTACAGATCAACCTCCTGGAGCTCCGGATGGTAGCCCTCGCCCTATGTGCATTCCACTTCCTCTTGCAGAACAGACCTGTGCTGGTCCAGATGGACAACCAGGTTGCAATGTTCTATATAAACAAGCAGGGGGGCACAGGCTCATACTCCCTCTGCCAGGATGCTGTAGCCCCACTTTGCTTTGCAGTGCGCTACGGCATGCTTCTGCGAGTAGTCTACCTCCCGGGCCAGGACAACTACCTGGCAGACTGACTCAGCAGAGTCCTGCGCCCTCACGAGTGGCGTCTTGACCCTGCAGTGGCAAAGAAGCTCTTCTGCTTTTGAGGCTGGCCTAAGATGGATCTCTTCACCTCTCCGGACAACATGCAGTTGGCTCACTTCTGCTGCAGGCAGCCGCACCCTCAGATGGTAGCAGCAGAAGCATTCCTAATCTCATGGTCCGAGGGACTGCTGTATGCATTCCCACCGACTCCCCTGGTCACCAAGACTATTCAAAATTCAGAACAAGAGGGCATCGGTGATACTGATCACTCCCAGGTGGCCCAGACAACCCTGGTTCCCACTACTGCTCTTGCTGGTGTAGACACTCCCAGCACCCCTGAGTCGAGCCTTGGATCTCCTGAATCAGGAGGAGGGCTCCCTTCTGCACCCCAATGTGGGATCATTGACTCTAATGGCCTGGATGCTGAGAGGGTAGCCTTTTCCCCACTCAACCTGCCTGAAGAGGTTGAGGAGATTCTACTAGCCTCCAGGAAGCCCTTCACAAGGAGGACTTTCGCCTTTAAGTGGCACAGGTTCACCCTGTGGCGCGCAGATAAGAAGGAGAACCTGTTCTCCTGCCACATCCAGTTGTTACTCCAGTATCTAGTACATCTGTCACGCTCAGGGCTGAAATCTAACTCAGTCCGGGTGCATCTGAGCGCCATAGCAGCTCACCATCACCCAGTAGGGGGAAAGCCCTTATCCAGCCAGCCCCTGGTCTCCCAGTTCCTACGGGGCCTTCTGCTTTCCAAGCTCCCTGTCTGCCCTCCGGCAGCAGAATGGGACGTCAACGTGGTGCTCTCCCAGCTGACTAGGCCACTGTTCAAGCCACTGGCCACTTGCCACCTCAGATACCTATCCTGGAAGGTGGCTTTCCTGGTGGCCCTGACTTCAGCTCGCAGAGTAAGCGAGCTTCAAGTGCTAGTGGCAGACCCCCCCCCCCTCCCCTGGACACCAGGTTCTTCAAGAACAGGGTAGTGCTCTGCACTCACCCTAAGTTCCTTCCGAAGGTGGTATTGCCATTTCACCCCATCCAGGAGGTGGTACTCCCCACCTTCTACCTGCAGCCTCATGCCGGCAGGGAGGAGCTCATACTCCACACACTGGACTGTAAACGGGCCCTGTCCTTCTATCTGCAGTGGACCCAGGGCCACTGCAAAGCACTTCAGCTTTTCGTGTCCTATGACTCCAGCAGACTGGGGCTCCCTGTAACCAAGCGTACCCTATCCTCTTGGATGGCGAACTGTATTGCCCTCGCCTATAAGCGGACGGGCTTTTCTCTGGAACACCAGATCGCAGCGCATCACATGAGGACGATGGCCATGTCAGTGGCCCACCTCCGTTCTGTGCCGGTGATGGAAATTTGCAGAGCTGCCGCTTGGTCATCCATTAACATGTTTGCAGCACACTACTGCCTGAAAAGCGAATCCCGCAGGGGCAATGCCTTTGGTTCAGGGAGTGCTGCGTAATATTCTTGGAGTGTAGGCAACTCCTGCCCTCCGTCCCTCTGTGTTCAGGCTACTGGAGTGATAGTGTTGCTGGACGCTAGGGTCTTGCAGAGTCTCTCAGCAGGGGGACTCATCTCTGCAACTCATGGCCACCCGACTGGTCACCATTGGTACTGTCGAAGTTTGGTCCTCGGCAGCCTGGAGCTAGGGAGTCCCATATGTGAGGACTGACTTCTTGCTTGTTCCTGGAGAAAGTGTAGTTATTCACCTGTAACAGGTGTTCTTCGGGAACAGCAGGAATCAGTCCTCACAACCCTCCCTCCTCCCCTTGGAGTTGCCGTCCTTCTGTTTTTTGTTTGACTGCCGTCTTAGCTATGTCATCTGACTGAGCAAGATGGCATCCTTGGGCGGGAAGGGGACCACGCATGCGTGGTAGCATGCCCAAAGGCTTTCTTTGAAAGCTGGGGGAAATGCTCTGCACTGGCTCTGTCGGCACTAACATCACCCATATGTGAGGACTGATTCCTGCTGTTCCCTGAGAACACCTGTTACAGGTGAGTAACTATGCTGTACTGTTTTACCATTGCAGGTTTGTTACTAACTGTGTATAACCTATTCCAAGCTACCTGTTTCATCCTCTCTTCCTATATTAAAATAAAAAGTGATAAATAATAAATAAATTGAACATAATAAAAGGTAGGTAATGTAATTGCTCTTGCTGAGAAGAGAAATTCTAGCCTTTACCCTTCTTTCTCTGGAGCTATATACTGGAACAATTTGCTGCTGGCTTCAAGTTAAATTGAGGAGCTATGTTGACTTTCTGAATAGTCTAACTTGTGAAGCATGCATCCTTCGTTGAATATGTTGGGGGCTATATGCATAAAATGTACATTACGCATATGCCATGTTCCCTCTAAGTATTAGTGTATGTGTCTCATATACCCGCGTGTTAAATGTATCCCCCAATTGTGCTGTGACCGCTTTGATTGAAGGATAAGGCGGTATACAAAACTGTCTAAATAAATAAATAATCATTCTGGACAATTATCAGGGCAAATATAGAGAGCTGAGGATGCACTAAAAGAATATGATACAGGTTGCAAGTGATGAGCAAATGAAAAGCCCTATGAAACTATACATTCATAGGAAGACTTCATTGAAGAAACCTCCCTTGGATGCTAAAATTGGGCTTTCCATGGGCACCTTATATTTTCCACTATGCTGCATGCTCTTTGTCCCTTACCTTTCACTAAACTGTTTTATCTTATAGCATTTCTTGTTTCATAATGACTTTCATTTCTTACATCTAATTGTATTCAGTACAGGCACCCTTTACTGAGCTTTCCTAGACACAAGGACTGTATTTCTAAATATCTTGTAGTGCTGGTTGTACGTCCTTTCATCTCAACCAGGAAGTGATGCTCCCTACCTTCTTTCCAAGACCTTACTCCAATCGGGCAGAGACAGTTCTTCACACCTTGGACTGTAAGAGGGCTTTGTTCTTCTATATCCAATGCACTCAGGGCCACCGCAAAGCTTCTCGGCTTTTCATCTCCCACGATCCCAGTAAGCTGGGAGAGGCGGTGACCAAGCGTACGCTGTCCACTGGGTGGCGGACTGTATCGCCCTCGCTTATGAGGAGGTGAGGCTCCCGCTGGAAGGTCGTGTCATGGCAGCCTCGGTGGCAAACTTGCGCATTGTCCTGATGGTGGACATCTGCCGGGCGGCCACCTGGTCTTCAGTCATACCTTCGCAGCCCATTACTGCCTGTAAAGAGAGTCCCAAAGGGACAGTGCCTTTGGCCAGGCTGTGCTTCGTAACCTTTTCGGAGTTTAGGCAACTCCTACCCTCTGACCCTCCTGTATTCAGGCTATGGGAGTTCTGGTTTCATCGGACACAGGGGTCCTACTGTGGTCTGTGTACATGGACTAAATTGCTGCTGCTTGCGGCTCCCCGTGAGGGAGCTCATATTTTTGCTTATGGGTTTTCAGTAAGCTGTAGCTAGGGAGTTCCATATGTGAGGACTGACTTCCTGCTTGTTCCCAGAGAAAGGGTAGTTACTCACCTGTAACAGGTGTTCTCCGGGGACAGCAGGAATCAGTCCTCATAACCCTCACTCCTCTCCTTGGAGTTGCTCCTTTACCATCTTTTATTTTTGCTGTCTTTTAGCTATGTCATCTGACTGAGCCAAGATAGCACCGTTAGGCGGGAAGGGGACCACGCATGCATGGTGACATCTCCCAAAGGCTTTCTTTGAAAGCTGGGAGGATGCTTCCGCGAGGGCTCAGTCGGTGTTGATGTCACCCATATGTGAGGAGTGATACCTGCTGTCCCCGGAGAACACCTGTTACAGGTGAGTAACTACCCTGCCTCTGCATCACTCCCTGGTATGACTGCACCTTGAGTATTGTGTGCAATTCTGGTCACCACATCTCAAAAGATTTCTAGCAGAATAAGGAAAGGTACAAAGAAGGGTGACCAAAAATGATAAAGGGAATGTGTAGTAAGGATACTGCTAAGAAGAAAGGTTTAAAGGATTAGGGCTCTTCAACTTGGAGAAGACAGCCAAGGAAAGATTTGATAAAGGTCTAAAAAGTAAGGAGTGGAATGGAACGCGTAAACATGAATCAGTTGTTTACTTTTTCAAAAAGTATTAAATCTAGGGGACGTGCAATAATGCTACTAAGTAGTAAATTTCGGACTAATCATAAGCAATATTTTTTTCACACAGTGCGTATGAGCTCTGATGCTCGTTGCTAGAGAATATAGTAAAAGCTGTTTGCATATCTGGGTTTAAAAAAGATTTGTATAAGTTCCTGGAAGAAAAGTCCATAAACCATGTGGACTGGTAGAAATCCACTGCTGATTCCTGAGTTCAGGAGCATGAAATCTGTCTGTCTTTTGGAATTTTGTCAGGTTCTTGTGAAACAGGATACTGGGTTTGGTTGACCCCTTGGTTTGATCCAGGGCAGTTTCTCCAAATGGGTTAGTTTTGCACATGTCATGACAGTCATGAACCCTCACTTCTAAGCTCCTACTGTATGTGGAGTATGATCTCAGTCTCACAAATGTACTGTTAATGCTCAGTGCAGTATTTGCATTGTGCCAAATAAAGCTTCCTTCTGGAGTTTGTAAGATGTGACATGTATATGTAGTTTGTCAAGATGTACTTGGAAATTCTTCTTTATCAAGCCTGTGGCTCCCCAGTACGATGAGAAATATTTCTGTATCTTTCTGTCACATTTTCTTGGTCTCTGACTGCATTTCTTTGACCCAGTATGGCAAATCTGATGTTCTTATAAGAAGTTTCCTATTAAGTTGTTTTTGTTTGTTTTTTTCTGAAAAGCTGAAAAAAGAGGAGGAGAAAAATTTTATGTTCATTTGGACATGTGAATTAGGATTCACTGTCAGGTATGTATATTAGATTGAACTTAAAAAATAATTAAGCTTTTCTTTTCTTTTTTGTTTAGTTCAAATGCCATCTTTTGAAGCCGTCTGTAAAGCACACCACTATTGGAACTAAAAAAGTAACAGTTTCTTCCACAGTAAAATTTGATGCACACCTTTAACCTACTGCACGGTCTTAACAAAATCAAGAAGAGAGATGTATTTGTGTCCAAACCAGCTGGAAGTACAGATGCTTTCACTAAAATGAATTTGTTAAAAAACTCTGCACTTGCTATCAGTTGAACTCTGAGTCTGGGTGTTTCACACAGGGTGTTTTTATTGTATATTTATTTAATATTCATTTTCTATGAAGGAAATGAGTCTTCAATCTCCAAGTATTAGCAAATTTGGGCTTTGGGTTTTTATCATGTTCCAAACTGAACAGAGTCCAGCTAGGTGAAAGGAATTTGATTTTATCACTGAAATAAATTTTTAGAAAATATGTGGAAAGCATTGACTCTTTTTTTTATTTGTCCCAGATGATAGAATAAGTACCATTTGTGACTGAGAAGTAATAATTCAATTTGTTTGACCATATAGGACTATAAATATATATATAAAATATATATAGAGAGAGATAATCTAAATGCTTGAAAAATCATCATGCTTAATCAAAGATCATAAAGAAATGAATTTTTTTTCACATGTATATTATACCAGCCTAGCTGGGTGATGATCATTTGTGGGCAGAGGTCTTCGTACAACCTTTAAGGTGCTTAAATCATCAACTGTGTACAGCTCCTTTTAACAGACAACACTTGAGCAGATGAGGCATTGTTTGCCCTTAATCACAAATAGTTCGGGGCCTGGTCAAAATAACCTCATCCCTGGAGGTTTTCTGTGCAGTAGCTGATACCTGCAAGGGGACAATCTAGGCATAGGTGGCAGAGTCTCCGCAGCTTGTAGCCTAATCTTATTATCAACTGAAGATGAGCTGAGAGATTCTGTAGTAGTTATAAATCTCAGATTTGAACAGGTTGGCAGCAGCTATGTGCTGGTAGAGCGGATGCCCTGGTTCTGTGGTCAGGCACAATCATTTTGCACAGTTGGCCATGGCTCTTCTAGTTTCCAGGGATGCAGCCCCAGCTAAAGTCTAGAGGCAGTCTATATCTGTTGGCTTAAGACAGCTAGCATTGCTTCCACAGCATTCTTTGAACACTGGGTCACACTTTCTTTTTTGCATGCATTGCTCTTTATCTTTATAAGAACATAAGATATGCCATACTGGGTAAGACAAAGGTCCATCAAGCCCAGTATCCTGTTTCCAACAGTGGCCAATCTAGGTCATACGTACCTAGCAGTTTCCCCAAAAGACACAGGTTCCATAATGCTTGTACTGGGTCAAGCATTGATATCCTGGGTCCCTTCTTAATAATGGTTTATGGACCTTTCCTCCAGGAACTTGTCCAGACCATTTTTAAACCCAGCAACACTAACAGCCTTTACCACATCCTCCGGTAAAATTCCAGAGTTTGATTACACATTGAGTGAAAAAATATTTTCTTTTATTAGTCTTAAATAGTTTACCCTGTAGCTTCATTGCATGTCCCCTAGTCTTTCTATATTCTGATAACGTAAACAATCGATCTAAGTTTACCCGTTCCACTCGGTTCATTAATTTATAGACTTATATCATATCTCCCCTCAGCCGTCTCTTTTCCAGGTTAAAGAGCCCTAACCTTTTTAGCCTTTCTTCATAGGAGTATCCTTCCATCCCCTTTACCATTTTGGTGGCTCTAATCTGAATCTTTTCTAATAACGCTATATCCTTTTTAAGATACGGCGACCAGAATTGCACACAATATTCAAGGTGCGGTCTCACCATGGAACGATATAGAGGCATTATAATATCTTTTGTTTTATTTTCCATTCCTTTCCTTATGATACCTAGCATTCTATTTGCTTTCTTGACCGCCGCTGCACACTGGGCCGAGGGTTTTAACATGTTATCCACAATGACACCGAAATCTTTTTCCTGAGTGGTGGTTCCTAATGTGGAACCTTGCATCGTGTAACCATAGTCTGGGCTGTTCTTCCCTAGGTGCATAACTTTGCACTTGTCCACATTAAATTTTATCTGCCGTTTTGATGCCCAGTCTTCCAATTTATCAAGATCCTCTTTCAACTTTCCACAATCCTCTTGGGTTTTAACAACTTTAAATAATTTTGTGTCATCTGCAAATTTGATAACCTCACTCGTTATTCCACTTTCCAGGTCATTTATGAATATGTCAAAAAGCAGCGGACCCAGCACAGATCCCTGGGGTGCACCACTATTCACCTTTCTCCATTGGGAAAATTGGCCATTTAGCCCTACCCTCTGCTTTCTATCTTTTAACCAGTTCCTGATCCACAATAGTACACTTCCTCCTATCCCATGACTCTTTAGTTTTGCCAAAAGTCTCTGATGAGGGACCTTCTCAAAGGCTTTCTGAAAGTCCAGATACACTATATCAACCGACTCACCTTTGTCCACCTGTTTATTCACTCCTTCAAAAAAACATAACAGATTAGTAAGACAATATTTTCCTTGTCTAAAGCCATGTTGGCTGTCTCCCATTAGGCCATGACTATCTACATGCTGAGTAATTTTATTCTTTATGATTGTTTCTACCAGTTTTCCTGGTACTGACGTCAGGCTCACCGGTCTGTAGTTTCCCGGATCACCACTCAAACCCCTTTTTAAAAATTGGTATTACATTGGCGATCCTCCAATCTTCAGGTATTAGAGATGATTTTAATGATAGTTCACAGATTACTAATAGCAGGTCTGCAATCTCATATTTCATTTCTTTCAACATCCTTGGATGTATACCATCCGGCTCAGGTGATTTCCTACTCTTCAGTTTATCTAATAGTTGTAATACATCTTCCCGATGTATCGATATTTCCTTCAATTCTTCCGCACCTTTAAATACCACTTCAGTCATGGGTAAACATCCCTACATCTTCCTCAGTAAAGACCGAAGCAAAGAATTCATTCAATCTCTCCGCTATCACCTTGTCGCCTCTTAGTGCCCCTTAAACCCCTCTATCATCTAATGGACCAACTGACTCTCTCAAAGGTTGTTTGCTACGAATGTACTTGAAAAGTCTTTATTTCGTGTTTGTGCTTCCGCAGCAAGCTTCTTCTCAAATTCTCCCTTTGCCTGCCTTATCAATGCCTTGCATTTGACTTGCCAGTGCTTGAGCTGTTTCCAGGTTTTGTTGTTTGGCTCTTTTTTCTATTTTCTGAAAGATCCTTTTTTGGCAGCAACAGCCTCTCTGACCTCATCTTTAAACCATGCTGGCAGTTTTTTGGACTTCCTTCCACTTTTCTTAAAGCGTGGAATACAGCTTCAAAGATAGTATTTTTCAACAACACCCAAGCTTGATGTAAGTCTTTAACCTTTGCAATTGCTCATTTTCGTTTTTTCGTACTATTTTCCTCTTTTTATCATAGTCTCCCTTTCGAAAGTTAAAAGGTAGTACTGTGGATTTCCTTACTATCCCTCCTCCACTAATTAAATCAAAGGCGATCATGCTATCATCACTATTGCCAAGTGGCCCCACACCCTCATCTCTTGCACTAGATTTGGTGTTCCACTAAGGACTAGGTCTAATATGGCTTCCCCTCTGGTTGGTTCATGAACCAGCTGCTCCAAGAAGCCGTCATTTATTGCATCTAGGAACTTTATCTCCCTAGCATGTCCTGCCGTGACACTGACCCAGTCAATACCGGGGTAATTGAAATCACCCATTATTATTACTGCGGTGTAACTTTTGTTAGCTTCCTTGATTTCTTTGAGCATTTCATCATCCATTTGTTCATCCTGGCCAGGCGATCGATAGTACACCCCCACTGCCATCGCCTTCCCCTTTTTACATGGAATTTCAATCCATAGAGATTCTACAACAAATTTTGTTTCCTGCAAAACTTTAATCCTTTCTGACTCAATGCGCCCTCTCTAACATAGAGCGCAACCCCACCACCAATTTGATCAGCTCTATCATTACGATATAGTTTGTACCCAGGTATCAGTGTCCCACTGGTTGTCCTCCTCCTACCATGTCTCTGATATTCCAATGATATCTAACCTCTCATTTAGTGCTATATATTCTAACTCTCCCATCTTATTTTTTAGACTTCTAGCATTTGCATACAAGCATTTTAGAGAATGTATTTTATTCATATAAATTTGGCTATTGGTAGACATGGGTAATTTGGGATCTTTAAGCTCTGTCTGCTCCATACTCGAGGGCATTTGGGCTACTTTGCTCTTTTTTGGAACCTCTCTGCTTTTGGTAGTATCCTTCAAGGATACATTCTTCCAAACCATCCGCTCTTGGGCGACTGTTGGCTTTCCCCTATTATCTAGTTTAAAAGCTGCTCTATCTCCTTTTTAAAGGTTAATACCAGCAGCCTGGTTCCATCCCGTTTAAGATGAAGCCCATCCCTTCGGAAGAGCCCCTCCTTTCCCCAGAATGTTCCCCAGTTCCTAACAAATCCAAAACCCTCATCTCTGCACCATTGTCTCATCCACGCATTGAGACTCTGGAGCTCTGCCTGCCTTTTGGGTCCTGCGCGTGGAACAGGAAGAATTTCAGAGAACGCTACCCTGGAAGTTCTGGATTTCAACTTCCTACCTAAAAGCCTAAATTTAGAAACATGATGACAGAAAAAGACCACATGGCCTATCTAGTCTGTCCTTCCATATCAACGACTACAACAGTCCACTTTTTACCTTTAGAGATCCTCTGTGTTGGTCCCATGCTTTTTTGAATTCAGTTACTGTCCTCATCTCTACCACCTCCACTGGGTGACAATTCCATGGATCCACTACTCTTTCCGTAAAGAAATATTTCCGCATATCACTCCTGAATCTATCTCCCTTCACCCTCATCCCATGTCCTCTCGTAGCAGAACTTGCTTTCAATTGAAAGAGGCTCTCTCCCTGAACATTTATGCCACGGAGGTATTTAAACATCTCAATCATATCACCTCTATCCCGCCCTTCCTCTAAGGTGTACATATTAAGATCCTTAAGTCTGTCCTCATATGCTTTATAATGAAGCCCACTAATCATTTTAGTAGCCACCCTCTGCACCGACTCCATCCTGTTCACATCCTTTTGAAGGTGCGATCTCCAGAATTGCACACTACTCCAAATGAGGTCGCACCAAAGATTTATACAGAGGCATTATCGCCTCCTTTTTTTCTGCTAGCCATTCCTCTCCGTATGCACCCAAGCATCCTTCTAGCTTTTGCCGTCGCCTTTTCTACCTGTTTAGCTACTTTAGGATCATCAGACACAACCACACCTAGGTCCCGCTCTTCTTTAGTGGACAAAAGTACTTCACCTCCTATACTGTATTGCTCCCTTGGATTGCTGCATCCCAAATGCATGACCTTACATTTTTTAACATTAAATCCCAGCTGCCAAATTCTAGACCATTCGTCAAGCTTAGCTAGATCCCTCCTCATGTTATCTACAACTTCCTGGGTGTCTACTCTATTGCAGATTTTGGTATCATCTGCAAAGAGGCAAACCTTACCCGACAGCCCTTCCGCTATATCACTAACAAAGATGTTAAAAAGAATCGGACCAAGGACAGATCCCTGGGGCACACCACTGATAACATCCTTCTCCTCAGAGTGAGCTCCATTTACTTGTACTCTTTCTCGCCTCCCATCCAACCAATTTCTAACCCCAGCAGTAACTTTAGGGTCCATCCCTAGGGTGCTCAGTTTGTTTATAAGTCGCCTGTGAGGAACAGTGTCAAAGGCTTTACTGAAATCTAAATACACCACATCTAGAGCTCTCCCTCGGTCCAACTCTAAGAGCAGTGATTCTCAACGGGGGTGAGAGCAGGAGCTCCCCCTTCCTCCTTATGCCGGCAATCAGCTGCCATGAACAACGGCACAAATATCACCGCTTCAGGAGCAAGCCCGCGCCTGAGGGCCTCGCCAGAGGGCCCTTTGGCGTTGGTCCGTGGCGTCTGTTTCTGGAGTTTCGCTGATGGCATGGTCTGGGTTGTCGTGTCTATATATCATGGTAACTTGCTGTTCTGTGTTCTTCTCTCCCTTATCTGTTTGACTATTTCTGTCCCCTATTCTGTCTTATCAAATAAATGGCGTTCTTTTCTTATTTCCTTGAATGATATAGTATTGTAAACCGCTCTAATGCCTTTTTGGTCTGAGCGGTATATCAAATTTAAATAAACATAATAAACATAAACTCCCTGGTCACCCAGTCAAAGAAATCAATCAGATCTGTCTGACAAGACCTGCCTCTGGTGAATCCATGCTGCCTCGGATCCTGTAATCCTCTGGACTCCAGAAACCTCACTATTTTCTCTTTCAGCAGTGTTTCCAATAATTTACTCACCACCGAAGTTAAACTAACCGGCCTGTAGTTTTCAACCACATCCTTACTTCCGCTTTTGTGTAAAGGCATCACATGAGCCTCTCTCCAATCCTTTGGCACCACTCCCGACTCCAAAGAGGCATTGAAAAGGACAGTCAGTGGAGTTGCTAGAACGTCCCCAAGTTCCCTCAGTATTCTAGGGTGTATCCCATCCGGTCCCATCGCTTTGTCTACTTTAAGTTGAGCTAGTTTCTCACGAACACAGTCTTCTGAAAATTGTTCAAGATGTCCCTCGCTTCTGTTCCTATTTGTGGGTGTTTTCTGAGGTCCTGCTCCTGGTTCTTCATCTGTGAACACAGAACAAAAATATTTGTTAAGCAATTCCTCTTTATCCTTATCAGCTTCTACATATTCCCCCCCTGCACCCTTGAGTCTGACAATACCACTTTTGCCTTTCCTCTTCTCACTAATATTTCTGAAAAATGTCTTATCCCCCCATTTTATTGCCTTGGCTATTTCCTCCTCCTTTTGAATCTTTGCCTTCTTGACTACTTTGCTAGCTTCTCTAAGTTTTTCCAAATACAGATGCCTGTCTTCCTCTCTCTGTGATCTCTTGTATTTCATGAAGGCCTCCCTCTTTTCTTCACTTTTTCAGCTACTTCCTTCGAAAACCATAGCGGTCTCCTTTTCCTTTTGCCTTTATTTACCATTTTAACAAAAAGGTTGGTTGCCCTTAAAATACCCCCTTTCAGTTTTGCCCACTGTTTTTCTACATCCCTCAGCTGTTTCCATCCCACTAACGACTCCCTGAGGTATTGGCCCATCTTCACAAAGTTAGTCTTCCTAAAGTCTAAGATCCTCACCTTGGAATGGATTCTAACAGCCCTAGTCCTAATACTGAACCACACCATCTGGTGATCAATGGATGCAAAATGATCTCCCACTACAACATCAGAAACACTTTCACCATTGGTAAGCACCAAGTCCAGTATGGCCCCTTCACGTGTAGGGTCTGTTACCAAGTGCCTGAATAGTTCTCCCTGTAGAGAATCCAGGATCTCCTTACTTCTAGATGATGCTGCAGCAGGAATGTGCCAATCAACATCTGGCATATTGAAATCTCCTATCAGTAGCACTTCCCCTTTCCTAGCAATGCTGCGTATGTCTTCAATTAACTCTGTCCACCTCTTCCTCTTGTGAGGGAGGTCTGTATATCACACCAATGCAAATAGATTTCTCTTTCCCTCTTTCTAGTTTAACCCACAATGCCTCCTCTCTCCCTTTTAAGCTCTGTAATTCCAAAGTTTAATAGTAGTTTTTACATATAGTGCCACTCCTCCTCCCCTTCTTCCTACCCTGTCCTTTCTGAATCAAGTATAGCCAGGTATAGTTACATCCCAATCATGGTTTTCTGTGAACCATGTTTCTATAACTGCCACTAAATCCAAGTCAGCCACTCCCACCAAAGCTTCATCAGGGATCTTATTTCCCATGCTATGGGCATTTATACACACTGCTTTCCATATGTTCCCCCTGTTACCCATTTCCATAAAAGTATTTAATGTATCACCTACCTGGGGGCTTTCTTCACCTATCCCCAAAGAATCTAGTTTAAAGCCCTCTTCAGTAGATTAGCCAGTCTACTACTGAAGATGCGTTGACCTTTCTTGGACAGATGGATGCCATCTCTGCTCTGCAACCCTTGGAACAGCATCCCATGGTCTAGGAAACCAAAACGCTCTCGATGACACCATCCACGCAGCCATGCATTCATCTCCAGGATGCGACCTCTCTGCCTTGGCCTTTACCCTCAACAGGGAGGATTGAAGAGAACACCACCTGTGCACCTAACTGCTTCACCCTCTGTCCCAGAGCCATGAAGTCACTTTTGATACGTTCCGAGGTATACCTGGCAGTATCATTTGTTCCAACATGGATTAGCAACATTGGGTAATAGTCAGTGGGCTTGATGAGTCTCGGCAAACTCTCCGTAACATCTTGGATTTTGGCACCAGGCAGACAGCATACCTCTCTGGACATCAAGTCTGGTCGGCGGATGGACGCCTCAGTACCCCTCAGAAGAGAGTCTCCAACCCCCACTACCCTTCGTTTCCTTCTGGTCACTGATTCTGCAACTGATTTAAATCTTTATTTAACTTTTTGATATACTGCTTAGGCCGGAGCATAAAATTGGTGTACCATACAAATGACTGCTAAGAAAAAAGAAAAGGAACGCCATTGTTGGATAGGACAGTAAAGAGAAAGGGGAGAGTTAACAAATAGGCAAAGGAAATAGAAAAGGCAGAGAAAGAGAGGAGGAGAACCAGAGAGGAAATATAACAATCATGGTGGGTTATCAGGCAGGTTGAAGGCTAGGTTAAAAAAGTACGTTTTTAACGTGGATATGAACCTAGAAAAGGAGTGTTCAGAGCAGAGAGTAAGCAGGAGGCAGTTCCAGAGGGAGGGCCCCAGAAAAAAGAGCGGGTACGTTCGAGGTGAACCTGAGTGACAGAGTGGAGAACCAGATGGTGGTTGTGGATGGAACGCAGAAGGCGGTGGGGCGTGTGAAAATGAAGCAGATCTGCAAGATATTGAGCTGTGGAGGGCACATATATTCAGCTGTTGAGTAACAAAGCTAATGTGGCCAACCTAAGTGGATGTATTCACTCTGTTAGTTCTGTCCAAATTCTGGATGATGTCACAATGTAAACTTACTTTCATTCCAATTTTACAACGTGTGCTTTGTATGTCAGATATGGGTTAAACTTCCTCAAAATAAAAGAGATTTCAGTAGAGGGCCATTCATATAATGTTGTGTTCCTGTTTTGCATCTCTTGAGCCTTGTATAAAAAATGTAAAGCCTACACTGTAGACTTTCTGGTCTTTAGGAATGCTGATTTGTAGGTGATTTTCCTCACAGTGAGTAGTTAGGTTTGTTAAGTTCTCCATCAGGTTCATTTTGTAATTAAATTCTTGAAATGAGATGTCACACAGAGGTCATCTTCAGAGATGAATAAGGATCTAAAATTCTTTTAGGAATTACTCTTCAGGGACAGAAAGCATTTGCCATATACTCTCCAACATGCTTAATGGGTTTTATCCAGATGTCATTCAGGTCTGCCAGTTTACCATTTTTAATGATTTAATGCCAGACTTCAGACTGGCCATTATGATTTCAGGAATAAGTAAGTGCTGCTTTTGGTTGTCTGTATTAACATTCCCCAGTGCAAAAAAACAATTTAAAAAAGAAGTGTTCATCAGATAAGCACTGGCAAAGCTCTACTTCCCATAGTGCTCTTCCAGCCCTTGCCTGTCTTTGTTCCTCCACTTCGATTTTTATGCTGTTTCTGCACTGAGACTCAACCAGAATGGTGCCCAGCAATAGATGAGAGAACATTCTAAAGCCAATTCTTTTTTGTTTTTATGTGTGTGTACAGAGGAACACTAATTAGTTGGGAAATAAAACCTAAAATTAGAATGTTTTAATTTTTGGATATGTCTGTTTTCTAGGCCTTGTTCCTTATCGTCCCTCCAGTTCAGTCCTGAAACCTCTGGGTTGTGTACACCCTCCAGCAGCTTGGAGACTGAGCATGTCACTCTCTTGACGACACTGGGATACATAAGTAGCTGGCACCACCCACCAGCCCCCAGTAAACTCAGTCTCCAAGCAGCAGGAGGAGGTGGTGAGCCAGGTCTGGACTCACTACAGCACAACTAAGGAGACTTAGGCTTATTTATTTAAAAAAAAAAAAAAAAGAAAAAAAAGCAAGTCTGATATATAAAAAAAGAAGAAATTAAATAATTAAAGAAAAGAAAGGAAAAGAAGAGAATAGCCACACCTCCGGGTCCCTCCGTCCCCAGGTCTTGCGGAGTGAGCAGGAGAACTTGAAAGCCTAGCACCGGGAAAAGGTGGCTCCCGAATCCGTGAGCGGGTGAGGAGCCGCCAACAACGTTGCAGCCGCAGACAGTTCGAGGTCCCCCCTCAGCGCCGAAGCCCTTTGAGATGGGCTGAGCGTGAGAAGAAAGCGGTGCAAGCAGGAGGAGGTCAAGGAGTTCCCTGGGAGCGAGGTAAACTGGGGGAGTTTCCTTTGAAACCGGGATCGCAGAGGAGCGCCAAATCGTGCGGCTGTGATCATGAGGGCAGGCAGTCAGCGACAGGCCCAGCAACGTGGCAGAGGACAGGAAATGGCACGTACGGGTGGCGTGACTTGTTCCCCGCAGTGGCAGGGCACAAGTTAGCTTCGGCTTCTTGCAAGGGACACCCCCCCCCCCCCCTGAAGGAGGGAGCTTGGGCCCTTGCTTTTTTCTTGTTTTTTTATTTCTTATTTTTGGACTTTAGTTTGATTTGTTGGCCTTTCCTTTCCAGCTCTTCTCCTGGGGGTTTTTGGAGGTCTGGCTGGAGGTGAAGGAGTGGTGGGACCACTTCCCTCCTGGATTTTAAGGCACAGACTTCTTCTGGGGTCATGCCGTCTTGACCTCAGTATCTGGTCTGCGGGACTAGGCGTGGGACAGTTTCTGAGGAAAGAATCTGCCGGGGCTGCGCCCAGGAAACCGTCACAGTAGAGAAGGGGATCCAGGAAGGCCTGGAGGGGCCTCCTTCCCCCCTGGGGGAGAGTCAGGATGTGGGGAGAGGGGTGGAAGGGCTGGTATCAGCCTCCCCCTCCGTCTGAACCCGGGCCCTTGTCTTTGCGACAGAGCGGAGCAGGGCTTCCGGGAGACTTTTCGCCCGAGTTTGTTCTGTTGCTCTACAGGGCCTTTTGCCAGTGGCAGCAGGGACAGCAGGGGGCCGCGCTCTCTCGAGACATGGTGGCGAAGAGGCCCTCGGAAGATGAAAGGCCTACGACTGAGGTGCACACGAAGAAGGCCAAACTCTGAGGAGGGGTAGATGCTCTCCTCGGGGTTGGATGTGCCTGATCTGGACACAGAGCTCGACCCTCAGGAAGACCTGGAAGAGGGGAGCTACAGGAGCAAGAGGACCAGTCACGTGTAGTCAGGGTATTTCGGAGGGAGGAATTGTTGGCTCTCATTGGAGAGTCTTTGAAGGCGCTGAATATGCCGGCTTGTCAGCTGGTAGAGGAGCAAGCGCTTGAGGACCCGCTACTCCAGGCGGTGCGCAAGCCGCAGAAGGTCTTTCTGGTGCACAAAGTAGTTAAGCAGATGATCCAGGAGGAATGGAACCTGCCAGAGGCGGATCTTAGGGGGGTCCGGGCCATGGCTCGGCTGCACCCCTTGCCAGAGCAAGAGCGTGAGTTGCTTCAATCTCCCAAGGTGGGTGTCACAGTGTTTGCGGTCACCAAGAAGACTACAATCCCGGTAGAAGGCAGCGCAGCCCTCAAGGATGCACAGGACAGGAAGGTAGACACTGCTGAAGCAGGCCTTTGATATCAATGCCCTGGCCCTGCAGGCCTCTATTTGTGGGGCCTGGGTAGCGAGGGCATGTCTCCGCTAGTCTCAGAAGGTGCATCAGGGAGAGCCGGAAACGGATTCCTCTGAGGAGGTGGAAAGGTTGGAGTCAGGGGCTGCGTATCTAGCGGATTCCCATTACGATCTCATCAGGGGGCTTTCGAAGAGCATGGCCTCCCTGGTGGCGGCCTGTCGCTGCCTTCTGGCTGAGGAACTTGGCGGCGGATGAGTCCTCGAAGGATCGTCTGAGTAAGCTCCCTTTCAAAGGCAAGTTGCTTTTTGGAGAGGATTTGGAGAAGTTGGTCAAGGATTTGAGGGAATCCAAGGGGGGTCGACTGCCCGAGGATAAGCAGAAGCAGAGCCGCCCCGCCTCAGCGGGGAAAGGGCAGGCGAGAGAGTTTAGGCATTTTCGACCCTCCAGGTTTGGGTCTTATCAAAGAGATAAGCCTGCCTTTCAGGGACAGAGCTTCCGGGGATTCTGAGGGGCAGGAAGGGGGTTTGGATCCCTTCCTCCTTGGGGCCTAACAAAAAGCAATGAAATGAGGGGGGCTCAGGTGGAGTTGGTTCTCGTGGGGGGCCAGCTACAGGAATTCTACTCCGCTTGGGCCCAGATCACATCGGACCAATGGGTCCTGGAGGTCATCTGAGAAGGTTATGCCCTCGGATGCTCGTTCTATCGGTCGCGCATTTGTGCAGTCTCCTTGCGGAGCACCGGGCAAAGCCACGGTGGTAGAGGAGACGCTGGCAAGGTTGTTACAGCTCAAGGCAGTGGTGCCCATACCCAAAGACCAACTCGGGTATGGTCAATACTCCATTTACTTCGTGGTGCCCAAGAAGGAAGGCTCCTTTCGGCCCATTCTTGATCTCAAGAGCGTAAACTGTTGCCTCAGAGTGCCGCATTTTTGCATGGAGACTCTATGGTCCATCATAGTGGTGGTATGGAGCGGAGAGTTCCTGACGTCACTAGACCTGTCCGAGGCGTATCTGCACATCCCCCATCAGGTCAGGGCACCAACAGTTTCTCCGGTTCGTGGTGCCGATGGGGCATTTTCAGTTTCAAGCATTGCCGTTCAGTCTAGCGATGGCTCCATGGACTTTCACCAAGGTCATGGTTGTAGTAGTGGCGGCACTCCGCAGGGATGGGGTTGTGGTACACCCATAACTGGACGATCGGCTAATCCGGGCAAAGTCCAGGACCGAGAGTGTGAGAGCCACAGCCAAAGTAGTGCAGTTTCTGGAAAGCCTGGGATGGATAGTCAACGTGGCCAAGAGCCAGTTGAGACCATCCCAGGAGCTGGACTATTTGGGGGCCCACTTCAATACCAAGGAGGGAAAGGTCTTACTGCCAGAGAGGCGGGCCCGGGGGTTGCGGCAGCTACTGAGGCAGTTCTTGCGGATGCCGCAACCCTCGGCTTGGCATTATCTGCAGGTCCTGGGAACCATGGTGGCTACGCTCGATTTGGTTCCAAGGGCAAGGGATCACATGCGGCCCTTACAAAGGACTCTCCTGTGTCGGTGGTCCCATCAGACTCACCCTCTTTCCCACCGGCTTCCTTGTCCAAGGCAAACAAAGAGAATGCAGCAATGGTGGCTGTGTCCGGAGACACCGAGGAGAGGGATGTCTCTTGAGTCGCCGGCTTGGGTGCCGCTGATGACAGACGCCAGTCTGGCTGGGTGGGGAATCCATTGTGAAGGGTGCTTCTCGCAGGGGCGGTGGACCACGCAGGAGAGTTCATGGTCAATCAACAGACTGGAAATGGGAGCAGTGCTGTGTGCGCTGCAGAGTTTCGAGTCCTGATTGCAGGATCGGGCAGTCGGTGTTTTCGGACAACGCCACTGCAGTGGCCTACATAAATCACCAGGGCAGCACGGGAAGCGTGGCGTTAGAGGAAGATGCCGAGGTTCTTCTGGCCTGGGTGGATAATCATCTTTTGACCTTGGCGGCGGCGCACGTCACTGGAGTAGAGAATGTCACGGCCAACTACCTGAGTCGGGTGCAGTTTGACAACAGCGAGTGGGCTCTCAATCCAGAGCTGTTCGATCTGGTGATGGGTCGTTGGGGTTGCCCAGTGATGGATCTGATGGCAACCTTCCAGTTGGCCAAGGTGAGCTGGTTTTTCAGCAGAAGATGGCAAAGAATGTCAGAGGGTTTGGACGCCCTCGTACAGAAGTGGCCTGCGGGGGAACTGTTATATGTGTTTCCTCCGTGGGCTCTCATTAGTCAAGTAATACAATGAATAGAGTCTCACCAGGTGATACTGATTGCCCCAGACGTCCGTGATACAACGAATAGAGTCTCACCGGGTGATACTGATTGCCCCAGACGTCTCACCGGGTGATACTGATTGCCCCAGACGTCTCACCGGGTGATACTGATTGCCATGATGTCCGTGGTATGCAGATCTGGTGTGGCTTCTGGTAGACAGCCCATGGCGTTTTCCCATCCGAGAAGATCTACTGATGCAGGGGCCAGTACGCATACCTCAGATGGATCGATTCTCGCTTACGGCATGGCTTTTGAGAGGGCAAGGCTAAGGAAGAAGGGCTATGGAGCCTCAGTAATAGCCACGTCGTTGAAGGCTCGGAGTAAGTCTATGTGCTTTAGCGTATGTCAGAGTTTGGTGTATTTTTGAAGCCTGGTGTTCAGATCGGCGGTGCTGTCCGGCATCGGCTTCGGTTCCGGATGTGCTGGCCTTTCTGCAGGATGATTTCGATAGGGGTTTGGCTGCCAGCTCTCTGAGGGTACAGCTGGCCGCAATTTCCTGTTAGAGGTAAGGTTCAAGGGCTGGCATTGGATAAGCACCCAAATATGCTCAGGTTTCTGAGAGCAGTGTCTCGTTTGCATCCGCCACAGAGGTTGGTGGTTCTGCCTTGGGATCTCAACCTTGTGCTTACCGCTCTTGAGGGTGAGCCCTTTGAGTGGGTTAGTCGGGCTTCAGTGAAGGACGTGACTGAAGGCAGTTTTCTTGGTGGCAATCTGTTCAGCGCGCAGGATTTCAGAACTTCAGGCCTTATCTTGTTGGGAACCGTTTCTGTCTTTTTTCAAGGAGAAGGTGGTTCTTTGACCGGTTCCATCTTTCCTACCCAAGGTGGTTTCCGCATTTCATGTGAACCAGGTGATAACCTTGCCAGCTGTGAGGTCGCAGTTGGGTGGTTCCGCAGGATCGCAGTTGTGACTCAGATGTTAGGAGACTCCTGTGGTGGTACTTGAGCTGTACAGCTCCCTTTCAGAAGTCGGAGCGCTTGTTTGTCCTTTTTGGGGGGCCACACAGAGGAAAGGCGACTGCTAAGGCCACCATTTCCTGGTGGATTAGAGAAGCCATTGCTTCGGCATATATCCTGAGGGGCAGGAGGGTGCTGGAGGGCTTGCGGGCACATTCCCCCAGAGCCCAGGCAGCTTCCTGGGTGGAGTTTGGCTTAGTCCCGCCCGTGGAAATTTGTAGGGTGGCGACCTGGTTTTCGCTAAATACGTTTGCAAAGCATTACTTTGGAGGAGTGGCCTAGTGGTTGGGGCAAGGTACTACAGGCCGGAAGGTCGGTGGTTCAAATCCCACTAGAGGACAGCAACCTTGGGCCGGAAGGACTGGGGTTTCTAGTCCCACAGGTGCTCCTTGTAGTCTTGGGCAAGCCACTTAACCCTCCATTGCCCATGTTCCCTGTAAGTATTAGTGTATGTGTCTCATATCCCCTCGTGTTAAATGTATCCCCCAACCGCTTTGACCCGGTGAAAAGCGGGATATAAATGCAGATAAATAAATAAATTACTGCCTGGATGTTCAGGCAGTGGGGAATGCCTGGTTTGATTCTGCAGTGCTTCAGGCTGCGGTCGCGGGTCCCTCCCATTGAATAGACTGCTCTGCTACATCCCAGAGGTTTTGGGACTGGACTGGAGGGACGATAAGGAAAGAAATTATACTTACCTGCTAATTGTAGTTGCTTGAGGAACTCCAGTCCAGTCCTGGATCCCACCCTTTCAGTTTTTAGTGGGGTTTTTTCCTGCTCCTTTGCCTGAGTTTCCAGGGAGCGCTCTCTCTATTGGCAGGGTCTTGGGAAGGGGCAAGGTTAGTGTAGCGAGGGGTACGAGAATGACCAGGGCGTGACAGACCTTGGGTCTAGTGTGTTTTGTTTCTGTTTCGAAGCTTTATAAGTGCTTCCCTGTTCCAAGGGGGCGGCGGTTTCCTGGTTGAGGGAAGGTGTTTATTGGATTATCCATTTGTAGGTACTAGTTTGTTTTGTTCTATGGTTCAACTACTTATTTGTTGCTAATGTGAGTCTGCTTTGTCAATAGTTTACTAGGGGCTGGTGGGTGGTGCCAGCTACTTATGTATTCTAGTGTCATCAAAAGAGTGACATACTCAGTCTCCAAGCTGCTTGAGGGGGTGCACAACCCAGAGGTTTCGGGACTGGACTGGAGTTCCTCAAGGAACTACAATTAGCAGGTAAGTCTAATTTCTCTTTATTGTGTTTTATATTAATATTTTCCACGTTTTCTTTTAGTGGCATGGTATCTTCTACATAAGGGATCTAGTTAAATTTTCATTGTATATCATACAGATCTTCAGCTTCTGGTATCAGGCAGGATAGATATCTAGTCAATTCTACAAGCTCAAGTAATGCTCTTCTTCACAGCTGTTCATTCAGCATTTATTAACTGGTCACAGTTTTTAGACAACAATAGCTGCACCAAGTTTTTAGACTTCAATAGCTGCACCAAGCTTTTAGACTTCAATAGCTGCACCAAGCTTATCTTCAAAACTTTGTCAGTTGAATGCTGATGAAATTATGTTGAGAACATAGGATCAGATCCAGGATGACTTTGTTGTGAGAATATATTAGCGTATTGCTGAAAAACATGAAGTCAGAGTTACCGTCTCTGTTTCTCTGGTAGTGAATGAAAGATCTGGGTTGATTTCTGTTATACACTAGGCTGAGGTGCTATCTGCCTACTCAGACTTCCACTAGCTCACCATCAGTGGTGGTCTCCTCATATCTCAGCAGCACACAATGACAGTTGAATTTGCTGCTGATGTTCTTTGACCTGTCATGAGTTGCTGGGAGTTGATAAAAGTGAAATGTGCTTTCAAAAGGGCTTTCAAACTCTGTGCCCCAAGACTCTGGAACACCCTACCAACACACATCAGGGCAATCCCCAATCTGAGCCAATTCAGGAAGGCCCTTAAACACTTCCTGTTCACCAAATTTTTCACAAACCATACCGAATCTCAGCTCCACCCAAATATCGATGACATCATCAACATTAGCAGTCAGTCAGGCAAGCCCTCTCAACATGTCGCCCCAACACTTAAAACCACCGTGCAGTCTCCCTTTTTTGCGACTCTGTACTTGTAAATAGTTTCCCCTGTTATCCAGGTTTCTACTTCCTGTTAATTGTAAGACCAGACATGTAATTTGTCGGATGTTTTCTGTTCCATGTAAACCGCGCTGATGTCGAATAGTGCGGTATATAAGAAATGTTAATAAATAATAATAAATAAAATGTTTTCCTGGTAGATTATAAAAAGATGCAGCTGTAATTCTTCCTAAATTGACCAACAATCTCAATGTTGTTCAAGTGAGTGATTTAGTGTTTATCGTAATACCAGGTTTAATAAGTGTGACATGTACATATTGTTAGTAAGGCCTGGTATAAGGGGACAGTTGCTGTTAGGTCCTTTTTCTTGTGGGCATATAATTTGACAAGCATATTCAGTGCACGGGTTGGCAATTAAGTGCTGCCTTGTCTTTGAAAATCCTGCAGTATTCCAAATATGATTGTGAATTCCAGCCCTTAAGTAAACCTTTATTAGGGGTGTAGTTACTAAGGTGTGCTAACATTAACACACTTTTAGTAACTAGGTTTTATTGAATAACATGGGACCTGAATTAAAATAATTCATGTTAACAATTTTATACCTTAGTAATTAAATCCCTTGGTGTGTGCGTGATATTACCGCTGTTTTGCTCCTGGGTCATTTTCAATAGATTTTGATGATGGGATCAGTGGTGTTGGAAGAATTTAATTTAGTTTAACATTTTAGACCATGCTATACAGTGGGTGATAGCCTAGTGGTTAGAGCAACTGCCTAGTACCCAGAAGATCAAGACCTTGGACAAGCCACTTTACACTCCATTGCCTTGGAAGAAAAGGCCTGGCAATCTACTTCCGGTGATACATTGCCAAGAAAACCCAGAGATAGCTGGGGTCGCCAGGAGTCAGCCCTGACTTGACGGCACTAAAAAAAAATAAAAAACAAATAGGAGCTTTGTGTCTTATTACATATAAGACACTTATTGTACTTGAATTTTTTAAACTAATGAATCATATGATCATATTAATCTAAAACAGATTGTAATGTTACTTAAAATGAATTGAAAATGTAAAACTCATATTACATATTACAGGTAACCTAGCAGGATCCTGAACAAGCAGACTTCCTTATCTTCCCTCCAGTCCAGTCCCGGCCTCTGGGTAGTGTACCCCTTCCAGCAGTTTGGAGATTGAGTATGTCATGTTCTGATGACACCAGTAGTAATGCAACTGGTGCCACCTACCAGCTCCCAGTATGCTCAGCCTCCAAGCAGTTGAAGAAGGTAGTGAGCCAGGAGGGCTGGACTCACTGAAGGGGCAAATAAGGAAGAGTTTAGACATCTTTTATTTTGATCTAGTTGCTTTACCCTTCTTTTTACTCTGCTGCAGGTTTTTCTATGGGGGGGGGACAGAGATACGACAGGAAAACAGAGCTCCCCCCCCCCCCCGAGGACTGGAGGGTGTGGGAGGTCTTGCCAGCATCCCGGGGACTCTGGCATCTCCCGAATCCGTGATTGGGTGAGGAGCTGCTATTCAATCACAGCCTATCGGGGAGGAGCGTGTTCCTGGGCCCCCTCCTCTTTGCCAGTGCCGCTGTTCAGGCCGAGCACGAGTTGAGCAAGGCAGGCCAGGGTGCATGCAGTGCAGGTGTCTCGACTCCAAGCAGGTAATTGCGATTGCAGTTTCAGTGCCGTGAGATTGAAACCTGGATTCCAAGTGCAGGGGTTTTGTTTTGTTTTTGTTTTTTACATCGGTGGCCCAGTTGGTGGAAAAAGCCTCGGACCGCGTGGCCGTGAACATTGCAGCTGCGTGGTAAGGGCTGAAGGTGTGTCTTTCTTTTTCTGTCAGGCGCTCTCGGTTCTCTCTCCCTCCCCTTTTTCCTCACGGCACTTTGTCATTTCTCCAGGACCAAGCAGGAAGTCAGTCCTCACTTATGGGTGTCATCGACGCCGATGAAGCCCCAGCGGAGCATTTCCCCAGCTTTCCATGAAAGCCTTTGGGAATGCTGGCACGCATGCGCGGTTCCCTTCCCGCCTAAAGGTGCCATCTTACCTCAGTCTCTTTTTTTCCGTGAAGCCCAACGGACGTGTGTCCTGTTTTCCCGGTTAAAAGTAGATTTTTTTCTTTCTAACATTGCTTTTTCTCGGATTCGACGTCGGTTCCCCTCCCGCCGGGATCGGTACACCGGTATCGAACCCCCTTTTTTTCTTTTTCGTTTTTTACCCTTAGTGGCTAGACGTTCGCGCCTCAACTTCTCTTTTCCCTGGAAGGCTGGTCTTTTGACCTCGCGGGGTCCTTTTTCCCCTATGTCTTCCAGTGGTTTTAAAAAGTGTGATCGGTGTACGAAGATAATGTGTCTCACCGACACCCACGACTGCTGCCTTCGGTGCCTGGGCCCGAACCACGATTCTAAATTGTGTGTGCCATGTGGAAAAATGTCTTCCAAGGCCCTCCGAAGTCGTCAACAGCAAAGTGAAAGGCTTTTCTCCGACTCGGCCTCTGCTCCTGCCCAGACCTCGTCTGAGGCTTCGACATCTCGGGATTCCGATCCCGAGAGGCGTCGGAGCTCCTCGGATAGGGGGTCCCCCGACAGGGACCGTAAGAGGAAGAAGCGGCTCGTGAGGGCGGTGTCGGTGGAAGTCCCTGGACCCTCGAGATCCAGGTCTAAGACTTCCGACCGTCGTCCCGGGCCCGTGGACCAGGAAAAGCCGACCAAAGTTCCTCGTATAGAACCGGAGTCTGCTGGACACGTAAGTCCTGTTGTCCTCGAAGACTCGCCTCCCAGAGTACCGACATCGGGCCCGGCGCCACCGGGGCCCGAGTCGGGGGCTGCTGCATCACCTGAGCTGAGCCTCAGGTTGACAGCCTTGGAGAGCAGGATGTCTGCCTTCATGGACCAGCAGCGGGCATTGATGGCCAGCCTGTCTGGCGCATCTGCCCCGACCACCGGGACATCAACGTCCAAGTCGACCCCGGAGACCGAGCTGATACTCGAGTCCCTTGCTCCCTCGGCCTCCCGATCGGGACCGAGTGTCTCGACGCCGGTGCCTCCGGCATCGGGTCGGGTGCCCAGGGGCCCCGCGGCGTCGGACCCCGACGCCACGTCGGATGAGTCGGCATGGGAGACAGAAGATGAGGAGTCTCCTGACACCTTTAAGACTCGGTGTGTCCCGTCAGACTCGCCTGAGTCTGAACCCTGGAGTAGATCCCCTCCGGAGGATACTAGGTTCTTGGAGTTTATCCGGGATATGGCCGCTGCCCTGGCTATCCCGGCTGACCCCGAGGAAGAGCCTCGAGCTGAAGAGCTCGATGCTCTCTACAGTATGACTCTCCTCCGAAGGAGGCCTTTACTGTCCCGGTTCCTCCGATGCTGGAGCGGCTCCTCTTCCGGATGTGGGAGGCACCGGCCTCGGCGCCGGTTTTGAGCAAGTGAGTCGATTCCATTTATCGGCTCCGCAAGAGTCCTGGCTTCCAGAAAGCACAGCTGCCACACCATTCCATGGTTGTGGAATCGGCCATGCATCGTCTGAAAAGTCAGAAGATGCACTCTGCGGTGCCTCCCGGTAGGGAAGCCCAAAGCCTTGATGGAGTCGGCAGAAAGTGTTTTCAGGGCTCCATGCTTGCTTGTCGTGTCCAGACTTACCAGATCTACATGGGCATGTATTTACAAGATCTGGCCAAGGAATTAGCCGATTTCTCTGCTGGTCTCTCCGTGGAGCCCTTGCAGAGTTTTATGTCCTTGTCTTCAAGGATACGGGAATGCTCGAAGTTCATGTCCCGTGCCGCCTACGATGGCTTCGAGGCTTCGGCCCGGGTAGCGGCTGCCGGCATCGCGGCTCGACGCCAGGCGTGGCTGCAGTCATCGGACCTCGAGCCATGGGTTCAGGACAAGTTGGTCGATGTCCCTTGCCGAGGTGACAACCTTTTTAGCAAGCCTGTGGCCGAGAAGGCCGCACAGCTCGAGAATGAGCACCTCAGACGGACAAGGCTGTCGAGGAAGACCTCTGCCCCTTCTCATAAGAAGAAGGGCTTGGGTAAAAAGCCCTTTTACCCGAGGAAGGGCACTGCCTACAAACAGTACCCACATTATCAGGCTGCCCAACCTGCCCCACAGGGTCAGCAAGCCAAGGGCCGGGGTAATGGGCCCCGTAGGCAGACTGCCTCCAAGCCTCCGGCCCCTGCTCCCACTCAGCAGGGTGGAGGTTTTTGACTCCTTGAGTACAGCCAATCCTCCCATGCAGTCCCAGCCCTGCACAGGAGGCCGCCTAGCCTTGTTTGCCCATCAGTGGCCCCTGATTACTCAGGACAGTTGGGCTCTGGACATAGTCCGTCGAGGATATACCCTCCATTTTCACCAACTTCCTCCGCCACACTTTCCAGGGAAATCTTTCAGGCCTCCCCTGCATAATGCCCTTCTCCTCCAGGAACTCCAAGGGCTATTACTAGACAAGGTGGTGGAGCCTGTGCCTCCCCACTTCCAGGGTCACGGTTTTTACTCCAGATATTTCCTGGTGCCAAAAAGAACCGGTGGTCTTCGACCCATTCTGGATCTCAGGAACCTGAACAAGTTTCTGGTAAAGGAAAAGTTCAAGATGGTTACTCTTGGAACTCTTCTGCCCTACCTCCAGCAGGGAGATTGGCTATGCTCTTTAGATCTAAAAGATGCTTACACTCACATCCTCATTCATCCAGACCACAGAAAGTACCTCAGATTCATGGTGGGAGGAAATCACTATCAGTACAGGGTGCTGCCTTTTGGGCTGACCTCCGCTCCCAGAGTCTTCACCAAGTGCCTGGCAGTGGTGGCAGCCTACCTGAGGAATCAGGGCATCTTTGTGTTTCCCTACCTAGACGACTGGCTTATCAGAGGCCAGACGTCTCTCGAGGTCCAGCAGGCCACCAACAGAACCATAGACCTACTCCAAAAGGTGGGCTTTGTCATCAACTTCGCAAAGTCCACTTTGCTCCCCTCCCAGAACTTGGAGTTCATAGGGGCAAGGTTGGATTCTCAGCTGGCAAGAGCATTCTTACCAGTGGACCGAGCACAAAGGCTCATGGACCTTGCCAGCAAGTTTCTGCACAGGTCCCTGGTCTCCGCCAGACTCTGTCTCAGGCTTCTGGGCCACATGGCGTCGACAGTACAGGTGACCCCAAATGCCAGGCTCAACATGAGGCCTGCCCAGTGGTGCCTTCGGACTCAGTGGTCTCAAGCCTCAGGCAGTCTCAGGGACCGGATCAGAGTGTCCCACCGGTTCCTGACCTCCCTCCACTGGTGGTTACACCCCCCCAATCTGCTGGTGGGGGTGCCCTTTCAGATCCCACCTCATACAGTGGTACTGACCACCGATGCCTCTCTGCAGGGTTGGGGTGTGCACTGCCTAGACAAGTTCACCCAGGGCTGTGGTCTCATTGGGAGGCGTCCCAGCAGATCAATCTACGAGAACTCAGAGCTATTCGCTTGGCCCTCAAGGCCTTTGCTGCATCTCCAGGAACAAGCAGGAATGAGTCCTCACATATGGGTACGTCGGAACCGACGGAGCCTGCGCGGGAAAGCTCCCCAGCTTCCCAGAAAGGAAGCTTTTGGGGCCTCCCACAGCGCATGCGCGCTGCCTTCCCACCTTCCTTACCAACTCTCTTCAGTTCTTCTTTTTCCGCGGAGCCAGCAGGTCGTGTTCCTGTCACCGCTGAAGAAATTGTTATTTTAATTTGTTTCTTTGACCGCGTGTCTGCCTTCCCCGATTCCAGACCGGTACCGCCGGTCCTTTTTTCGTTTATTTAAAAAAAAAAAATATATATATATATATTACTTTTTCCTACACTTGGTGTATTTTTTTCTGTGAGGCCTCTAGGCCTTCTCAGGTCTCCCTCATGGAAAGACCAGCTTCTGGTTTTAAAAAATGCACTAAGTGTACCGGTACTATTTCAGTTACAGACACCCATGAGTGGTGTCTTAAATGTTTGGGGCCTGACCATTCCATTCCGGATTGTCCATCCTGCTCTCTGATGTCCAAAAGGGGCTTACAGAACAGAGCAGCTAAATTTCATATGCTGTTTTCTACCGATACTCCAGCATCAACATCCTCCAGGTGGTCTTCTCCTGATGGATCTCAGGTAACCAAACATTCTTCGGGCAAGTCCTCAAAAGGCAAATCTCCCTCTAAGCAGCGAGAGGCCCTTGCAATTGACCCTGAGGACCCTGCCCCAGCCAAACAACCCCGGCGGGAAGCTCCGGCTTCCAAAGCTCCTCCTATGGGGTTACAGGTAGACATCGATGGCACGGCCTCGACCGATCTCCTGTTAGACTGCTCTGGGGTACCGGCTAACACCGGTACCGACTTCCAGGCAGTTGTGGCGGCTATGGGTACTACGGTACAATCCATGCAGCAGGCCTTACTGACTTTCATTAATGCTGCACCGCCATCGGTACCGCGACAATCGGTTCCGACTCCGATTCCGGTACCGCAACCAATACCGGTACCCAGAGCATCTACTTCCAGTAGCATGCCGGTTCCGGTCTCCGGTTCCGGAGCTTTCTTCGATACCGCTCCGATACCCGGTACGCCCGATGTCGGTACCGATCGGTACGCGTATCGATCTCTGGAAGCAAATAGATGATACTTTGAATCCTCTGAAGAGTCTGATACCTCAGATGATTCTGATGACGTCTCTTTCACTCTTCCTGAGGAGCCCTCTTCTCCAAAAAGGAGAATGTCTCCTCCAGAGGATTTGTCCTTTCAAGACTTCATTATTGAAGTAGCTAAAGGACTCTCCATATCTGTATCCTCAGAAAAGGAACCTAGAGCAAAAAATTAGATATTTTAGGATACTCTAAGGTTCCTAAAGAGGCAGCCACCTTACCCATACATGAAATTCTTCAAGAACACATGATGGATTTGTGGGAGGCTCCTCTTACCCTATCTCCACATTCTCGACGTTTGGACACCATGTATCGGGTTCCTCCTTCTCCTGGTTTTCAAAAAACTCAGCTTCCTCACCACTCTATTGTGGTGAAGTCTGCTATGAAAAAGATAAAGAGTACCAAAAGACACTCTTCTACCCCTCCAGGAAGAGAATGTAGGACTCTGGATGCTTTTGGGAGAAAAATCTTCCAAGCTAGCATGCTTATTGCCAGAATCAATTCATACAGCCTTTATATGGGCATGTTTTTGAAAGAGATTGCATTAAAGATACGTCAATTTCTCCCCTTTATCCCAGAGGATAAACAGGAGGAATTCCTCCTTTTACTAAAGCACACTCAAGATGTTTCCAAGTTCTCCAACAGAGCAGCCTTTGACTCTTTTGAGGGGGCAAGCAGAGCCTCTGGCATAGCCATAGCTGCTCGCAGACTGGCTTGGCTCCAGGCCTCTGATTTGGAACCCTGGGTACAAGAAGGCTTGGGCAATCTGCCCTGTACAGGTGAAAATCTCTTTGGCAAAGAGTGGCAAATCAAAGCCACTCAAATGGATGCAGAGAATGCTGCTTTAGATAGACTTTCTAAGTCTACCTCTACCCCTGCCAAGAAAAAACCTTTTAAGAAAACTTTCTATAAAAAGACCAGATTTTCCACAAATACTGGCCAGCAATCTTCCCAAGTTCGCTTTGCTCCTAAGCGCCAGCAAACTAAGCAGGCCAGAACAAAGGCCACAGGGGCTGCTACAATCCAGCAGTCCCAACCTCCTCAGGGTTTTTGACTTGATTCTAGAGAACTTACCCTTTCTGGCTCTGCAGCAGCCAGAACCTCTCACCATTCCAGGAAGGTTGCCTCATTTTGCTCCCAGATGAGAACAAATCACATCAGAACCGTGGACCCTCTCTATCATCAGAGAGGGCTACAAACTACATTTCTCCAGCCTTCCTCCCCATACCATGGTGAGACAATTCAATTCTCCCCCATCTCTCCTGCACCTGTTGGGCCAAGAGGTGACCACTCTTCTCGCCCAAAGGGCAATAGAAGAGGTTCCTCTTCCTCAACAAGGGTCAGGTTTCTACTCCCCCTATTTTCTCATTCCCAAGAAAACAGGGGGATACAGACCCATTCTGGATCTCAGAGAATTGAACAAATTCCTCTACAAAGAGAAATTCAAAATGCTTTCTTTAGGTACTCTCCTTCCATACCTACAGAGTCAGGACTGGCTTTGTTCTCTAGATCTCAAGGATGCGTACACACATATACTCATCCATCCATCCCACAGAAAATTCCTACGGTTCATGTTCCAGGGAAAACATTTCCAATACAGAGTACTCCCCTTCGGTCTAGCCTCTGCTCCAAGGGTATTTACCAAATGCATGGCAATAGTAGCTGCATTTCTACGCACTCTAGGGATCTTTGTCTTCCCGTACCTGGACGACTGGCTCATCCGAGCTCCATCTCAGTCCGAGGCTCAGACTTCCCTGGACCACACCAGACGCATACTGCAGTATCTGGGACTTGTCATCAATCTGCCAAAGTCTCAACTCACCCCTACTCAATCCCTAGAGTTCATCGGGGCTTGGCTAGATACTACCACTGCAAGGGCCTATCTTCCTCAGGCCCGTTGCAACCGTCTAGTGCACTTGGCCTCTCAAATTCAGTCCAGAAGCCACTTGACTGCCAGAGAGATGCTACAACTGCTAGGTCACATGGCATCCACAGTTCATGTAGTGCCTTATGCTCGCCTACATATGAGAGCAGCTCAATGGACCTTGTCCACACAGTGGACCCAAGCATCAGGAGCTCTCTCAGACCAAATAGCAACCTCAAAACGTCTTTTTTGGTCTCTCCAATGGTGGATATCCACTCAAAATCTGTTGTTGGGGGCCCCCTTCCAACCTGTGTTACCCCAAGCAACTCTCACTACAGATGCCTCCCAAACAGGCTGGGGAGCTCATCTCCAAGACCTCTCCACTCAGGGCATTTGGTCTCCACAGGAAACCACCCTTCATATCAACCTTTTGGAGCTGCGAGCAATTCTCCTTGCTCTCAAGGTCTTTCATACCCTCCTCATCAACATGACAGTCCTTGTTCATACCAACAATCAAGTAGCCATGTTCTACGTAAACAAGCAAGGAGGGACTGGCTCTCTGTCGCTTTGCAACGAAGCTCTAAAACTCTGGGCCTTCGCCAGAGAGCATGGGATCCATCTCCTGGCAGTGTACCTCCCAGGAATCCAAAACTCTTGGGCAGACAGACTCAGTCGAGTCCTGCTGCCACACGAATGGTCCCTGCACATGGATCAGGTACTCAGAATCTTTCAAGAATGGGAGACCCCGGACATAGACCTCTTTGCAAGTCCGTACAATGCCAAACTTCCCCGGTTCTGTTCCAGGATTCCGTGTCAGGGAGCTCAGGCCAAGGATGCCTTCCTCCTTCATTGGGGTCAGGCCTTCCTATATGCCTTTCCACCCATTCCCTTGATTCCCAAGACTCTATTCAAACTTCAGAGGGATCAAGGATCCATGATCCTCATAGCTCCACGCTGGCCACGCCAAGTGTGGTACCCTCTACTTCTGCATCTCTCCCAGACACCCTCCCTGGATCTGGGAGCTGCTCCAGACCTTCTGTCTCAAGAGGAGGGGACTTTGTGGCACCCAAACCCCAAGTCCCTTCACCTCAGAGCTTGGTTACTGAAGGCCTAGACCTTCAAGACTTGAATTTTTCTCAACAGGTGAAGGATATCCTCCATGCATCGAGGAAACCTTCCACCAGGCGTTCTTATGCTTTTAAATGGAAAAGATTTTCAATTTGGTGTGCTAACAAAGGTCTTAACCCTCTAGCACTACCTTTAACTTCTTTACTTGAATATCTCCTGCATCTTTCCAATGCAGGACTTAAAACCAATTCTGTAAGAGTCCATTTGAGTGCTATTGCAGCATCTCTTCGGCCTATCAATGGACAATCTGTTTCCTCTCATCCTCTTATTGCAAGATTCATGAGAGGTCTAACTTTAACTAAACCTCCCATTCGGCCTCCTCCAGTGGCATGGGACTTAAACGTAGTTCTTGGTCAGCTTATGAAGCCGCCCTTTGAACCCTTAGCCACTACCTCCTTGAAATTTCTTTCCTGGAAAGTCATTTTCCTTATTGCAATCACTTCTGCTCGCCGCATCAGTGAACTGCAGGCTTTAGTGGCTAATCCACCTTATACAAGGTTCCATCATGATAAGGTAGTCCTTAGGACAAATCCCTACTTTATGCCTAAAGTGGTCTCACCTTTTCATCTTAATCAAGAGGTATATCTACCTGTCTTTTTTCCAGCTCCTCATGCATCTAGTGCAGAGAGGAACCTACATACGTTAGATTGTAAAAGAGCTCTTGCCTTTTACATCCACAGGACACAGCAACATAGAAAGTCTTCTCAACTTTTTGTTGCTTTTGATCCTTCTCATTTAGGACTTCCAGTCTCAAAAAGAACACTGTCCAATTGGATTGCTCAGTGTATTTCTTTTGCTTACCAGAGTAAAAACCTTTCTCTGGAAGGCCATGTCACAGCTCACAATGTGAGAGCCATGGCCACATCTATGGCTCATCTTCATTCTGTATCCATCGATCAGATCTGTCGAGCAGCCACTTGGGCCTCGGTTCATACCTTCACAGCCCATTACTGCTTGGACAACGACTCCCGCCGGGATGCCTTGTTTGGTCAGGCTGTCCTCAGACACCTGTTCCATTCTTAAACAACTCCTGCCCACCTTCCCGGAATGGATGCCTGAGATCCATAGGAAGATGAAGAATTCTTGCAGGGGGATCTCCCCGGCATCCTAGCTAGGGAGTCCCCATATGTGAGGACTCATTCCTGCTTGTTCCTGGAGATAGCACAGTTACTTACCTGTAACAGGTGATCTCTGGGAACAGCAGGAATTAGTCCTCACAACCCTCCCACCTCCCCTAGGAGTTGTATCTCTCTCTCTCTCTTTCCTTTCCTCTCTCTATTGTCTCAGCTTTAAACTCGAACTGAAGAGAGTTGGTCAGGACGGTGGGAAGGCAGCGCGCATGCGCTGTGGGAGGCCCCAAAAGCTTCCTTTCTGGGAAGCTGGGGAGCTTTCCCGCGCAGGCTCCGTCGGTTCCGACGTACCCATATGTGAGGACTAATTCCTGCTGTTCCCAGAGATCACCTGTTACAGGTAAGTATCTGTGCTTTCCCTGGCACAGCAGTCTGTCTTGATCCAGACAGACAACCAGGTAGCCATGTTCTATGTAAACAAACAGGGCGGAACTGGTTCCCAGCCCCTTTGCCAGGAGGCCCAGGACCTCTGTTCCTTTGCCCTGAAATACAACATGCTCCTCAAAGCAGTCTATCTTCCAGGCCAGGAGAATTCCCTGGCTGACAGATTGAGCAGGATTCTGCAACCACACGAGTGGCAGCTACATCCTTTAGTGGTTCAAAAGATTTTCTTGAAATGGGGGCTTCCCTCCATAGACCTGTTTGCCAGTCCCTTGAACAACCAGCTTCCAAGGTTCTGCTCCAGGCAACCGCATCCTCTGAGAGTAGCAGCAGATGCTTTTCTGATTCCCTGGACTCAGGGCCTACTCTATGCGTTTCCTCCCATCCCTCTGGTGGCCCGAACACTGTTCAAGATTCTCCAAGACAGAGCCTCAGTCCTCTTGGTAGCTCCCAGGTGGCCAAGGCAGCCTTGGTTCCCCCTCCTGCTTCAACTGGCAGTGGATCTGCCTCTGCCTCTGCCTCTGCCTCTGGGATTGCAGCCCGACCTTCTCTCTCAGAATCAGGGCTCCTTGCTGCATCCCAATCTCAAAGCTCTCAATCTGATGGCATGGAGGCTGCAAGGGTAGTGTTAGCTCCCTGGGGCCTGCCTCCCGAGGTTGAGGACATTCTCCTCGCCTCCAGGAAACAATCCACTAGAAAGACCTACGCTGTCAAGTGGAAAAGGTTCTCTGTGTGGTGTCAGCTACGTGCTGAGGATCCTTTCTCCTGTACTGTGTCTGTAGTACTTGAGTACCTGCTGCACTTGTCCAATCAAGGTCTCAAGTCCAACTCTGTTTGGGTACACCTCTCTGCTTTGGCAGCTCACCACTCCTTAGTAGAGGGCCATTCCTTGTCTGTGCACCCTTTAGTGTCCAGATTTCTCCGAGGCTTGTTACTGCTCAAACCTCCCATACGTCCTCCTGCTCCTGAGTGGGAGCTTAATGTGGTCTTGCAGCAACTGACTCGCCCACCTTTTGAGCCTATGGCTACTTGCCCTCTACGCTTCCTTTCATGGAAGACTCTCTTTCTGATTGCCCTGACTTCGGCTAGGAGAGTGAGTGAGCTTCAAGCCTTGGTCTGTGATAGGCCTTACACCAGGTTCTATAAAAACAGGGTGGTCCTCAGGACTCACCCTAAGTTCCTTCCTAAGTTTGTCTCCTCTTTCCACCTCAACCAGGAGGTGGTTCTTCCAACATTCTTCCCTAGGCCTCATGCAAGTCAGGCTGAAACAGTTCTCCATACCTTGGACTGTAGGAGGGCCTTATCCTTCTACCTTGAACGTACGAAAGGTCACAGGAAGGCTTCTCAGCTCTTCCTCTCTTTTGACCCCAATAACTTGGGGAGGCCTGTGTCCAAGCGTACCTTGTCCATCTGGGTGGCTGACTGTATCACCTGGGCTTACAAGGCAGCTGACCTTCCTTTGCAGGGTAGGGTCACGGCCCACCATGTGAGGGCAATGGCTGCATCAGTGGCTCACCTCCGCTCTGTTCCATTGCAAGACATCTGCAGGGCTGCTACTTGGTCTTCAAGCCAGACTTTTGCAGCCCACTACTGTCTGGAGAGGGAGTCTCGTAGGGACAGTGCTTTTGGCCAAGCAGTACTCCGGAATCTCTTTGAGGTCTAGGCAACACCTGCCCTCTGGTTGGGCTACCTGTGGAGGGTGTGTTCTTGCAAAGCCTTTCCTGTGTTGCTGAGACTAGAGGGAGTTATCTTGTTCAGCCTGGGTTCCTGGTGGCCCAGAGCTGGGGAGTCACCCATAAGTGAGGACTGACTTCCTGCTTGGTCCTGGAGAAAGGAGTAGTTACTCACCTGTAACAGGTGTTCTCCAGGAGCAGCAGGAATCAGTCCTCACTACCCTCCCTCCTCCCCTTGGAGTTGCAGTTGTACATAGTTTAATTTTTACATTTTTGTGTGCTGTTCTTAGCTATGTCATTTGACTGAGGTAAGATGGCACCTTTAGGCGGGAAGGGAACCGCGCAAGCGTGCCAGCATTCCCAAAGGCTTTCATGGAAAGCTGGGGAAATGCTCCGCTGGGGCTTCATTGGCGTCGATGACACCCATAAGTGAGGACTGATTCCTGCTGCTCCTGGAGAACACCTGTTACAGGTGAGTAACTACTCTTTCTCTCCATTTCTCTGGGAGGTCCATTCCTCAGGCCTAGAGCCTCTCTCTCCTTTAAGGGTATTGTTTTGGCTCTGTTAAAAAAAAAAAAAATTAATGTAAGAGAGAGGGGGAGAGTCCTCAGAGAAGCAGTTCCTTTGGCTATAACTCTGAGAGGTTTTTTTTCTGTGATTTTTTTTTTTGTTTTTGTTTTTGTTTTCTGCTGTTGAGTTTCTCGTCAACTCATGCCAGGGCAGGCAGGAGGTGCGCAGAACAGGTTTTGCATTCATGACGGCCCATCCACAGTGCCTTGTGTGCGGAACCTGGCGGGGGGCGGTGTCTGACACTGGAGTTTGCCGAGGCTGTGTGCTGGAGGCCACCTCCATGGAGCAAGAGTTTCAGGACAACTCAAGGTAGGAAACAACTCTCCCTCTGTCCAGAAAGACCACCCCTCTGCTTCTGGCTCCTCAGTGACTCCAGCCACCCCCCCACCCTTCACGAGTTGAGTGAGGGAAGGGTTCCGGGTATGTTCTCCCCAGAGTTTGTCCTCTTGCTGCATCAGGCCTTCCTATTCGTCTCTCCGGGCCAGTCCAGGGTAGTCAACCTCCTCCAGCAACTGAGGACTGAAAGACTGAGGACTGGCCCAGAGAGAACTCAAGGAAAGACAATTAGCAGGTAAGGTCTAATTTCTCCTGCTTGCGTCAGCAGCGGGGGGGCGGGGGGGGGGGGCGGGCGGGGGGGGGGGGGGGGGGGGGGGCGCGGCGGGGGGGGGCCGGGGGGGGGCGGCGCGGCCGGCGGGCGGGGGGGGGGGGGGGGGCGGGGGCGGGGGGGGGGGGGGGGGGGGGGGCGGGGGGGGGGGGGGGGGGGGGGGGGGGGGGGGGGGGCGGCGGGGGGGGGGGGGGGCCGGGGGGGGCGAGCGGGGGGGCGGGCGGGCGGGGGGGGGGCGAGCGGGGGGGGCGGGCGGGCGGGCGGGCGGGGGGGCGGGCGGCCCTACGCCCCTACGCCCTGTGCCCTCACGCCCTGTGCCCTCAGAACACAGAGCCAAGTGGGCAGCAGAAGTCAAGGAGAGTGAGTCGGGGATAGTGCATGCAGAGAGGCCAAGGCCCTCAAAGGAGTGATGAGAGCATTCGCCTTTGAAGGACCTGGAGGCGGACCTGGATTTGGACAGCGAGGAGCTGGAAGAAGGCAAGATCCAGGAACCGGAAGACCAGGCTCAGATTGTTAGTGTTTCGCCAGGAAGAATTACCCACCTCATTGCGGAATCTCTTAAAGCCTTCAATATGCCTGCCTCTCTCCCGGCGGAGGATGATTCGCCTGAGGATCCTCTACTCCAAGCGGTGCGGAAGACACAGAAGTTCTTCCCTGTGCATAGGGTAATGAAGCAAATGATCCAGGATGAATGGGACCTGCCGGGGGGGGGGGGGGTCTCAGGGACGTGAGGATTATGATGCATGTCTATACCCTGCCAGAGCAGGATCGGGAGTTCTTTCGGTCTCCTCGGGTGGATGCGGCAGTCTCGGCCATCATGAAGAAGACAACCATCCCTGCCGAAGGGAGCACAGCACTAAAGGATGGGCAGGACAGAAAGGTGGACTCCTTGTTGAAGCAGGTATTTGATGTCAACGCTTTGTATTTGCAGGTGGCCATCTGTGGGACCTGGGTGGCTTGGGCCTGCCTGTGCTGGTCGCAGCGACTCCATCAGCTGGGGGAGCCGACTGCAGACCAGGTAGCAGAGATCTCCAAGTTGGAAGTGGGAGCAGCCTACCTCGCCGATATTCACTATGACCTCATTTGCGGTCTCTCCAAGAGCATAGCCTCTGTGGTGGCTGCCCGTTGTTATCTTTGGCTATGGAACTGGGCGGCAGACTGTTGCGGGTGCAACTGGTGGCAATTGCCTGTTATCAGGGGAAAGTCCATAGAGTACAGCTGGGAATGCACCCAGGTATTGTGCGCTTCCCGAGTGCTTTATCCCGTCTTTACCTCCCATGGAGAGTGGTGGTCCCACCGTGGAACCTCAACCTCATGTTGACAGCTCTGACCAGAGGGCCTTTAAGTCAGGCTTCACTAAAGGATTTAACCCTCAAAATGGTCTTCCTGGTCACCATATGCTTCGCATGCAGGATTTCAGAGCTTCAAGCTTTATCGTGCCGGGAGCCATTCCTTTTGTTTTCTAGGGAAAAGGTGAACATAAGAACATAAAATATTTTATTTATTTATTTATTAGTTTTTATATACCACACTATTTAGTATCAGAGCGGTTTACAGGAAATGTGAACAGTCAAGCAACTTTACTGGGTCAGACCAAGGTCCATCAAGTCCAGTATCCTGTCTCCAACAGTGGCCAATCTCGGTCACAAGTACCTAGCAGTTTCCCCAAAGGGCACATAAGAACATAAGATATGTGGTTCTGAGGCCGGTTCCTTCCTTTCTACCTAAGGTAGTGTCAGCTTTACATGTGAATCAGCCAGTCTTGCTGCCAATTGTGGGGGTTTCGGAGTCTGATAACTGCGATCCTCTATTGTGCTTGCTGAATGCATTATTTGAAAGAGACAGTGGCCTTCCAAAGTCGGCGCTCTTGTTTCTGCTGTTTGGAGGCCCGCGCAAGAGTGAAGTGGTGGCCAAGACCTCCATTTCTAGGTGGATTTGCGAAGCTATCGCTTCGGTTTACATTCTGAAGGGTCTGCAGGGCTGTGGGTCCACTCCACGAGGGCTTCGGCGACCTCATGGGCCGAGTTTAGCTTGGTATCGCCAATAGAGATTTGTAAGATGGCAACCTGGTTGTTTCTTATGCGTTTGCTAAGCATTATTGCTTGGATGTCCAAGCGGCACAGGATGCCTGTTTTGGCTCAGCGGTGCTTCACGCCGGTTTGGCAGGTTCCTCCCATTGAGTTTATTTTATTTTATTTTATTTATTTAACATTCCTTATATACCGCCTTTCATGATATCAAGGCTTACTGCTCTATTACATCCCAGAGGTTGGGACTGGACTGGAGGGACGATAAGGAAATCAAAATTAAACTTACCTGCTAATTGTTGTTCCTTGAGGAACTCCAGTCCAGTCCTGAATCCCACCTGGGAGTTGGTGCTAGCAACTGTTCTGATGCCTTTCTCTGTTTTCCGGAGGTGAAGGGACCAGTGGACTGGACGTTTCTGGAGTTTCAGCGGCTGGGGGCGGTCCGGGAGGCTTCTCGTTCATTGTTAAGAGGCTGGATGTAGTCCTTCTGGGATGCCTCGGGTAAGCTTTCCCTCTCGGGGGAGGGGAGGAGTTCCTCGGGGGGGGGGGGTGTTAGATTATATAAGTGTACAGTTATTTAAGTCTGTTTAGCTTTTTATTTTTGTTGCTCTTGTGAGTCTGCTTTGTCAATAGGTTACTGGAAGCTGGTAGGCAGTGCCAGCTGCATTAGTACTGGTGTCATTGGACCATAACATGCTCAGTCTCCAAGCTGCTGGAAGAGGTACACTACCCAGAGGTCGGGACTGGGCTGAAGTTCCTCAAAGAACAACAATTAGCAGATAAGTCTAATTTTGCTTTTTTTCTTTATGCTTCTTTTGAGCAAAGAAATAGTTTCAACATAAGAGATTTATTAATATATTTAAATATATATATTTGGGGGGTCGATGTTCATCTATAGGAGAACAAATGTGATAGTGCCAGAGAACTCTATATCCAAAGGAAAAAAGTAAAATCTCAAAGGAAATGTTTTTAATTTATCCATATAAACCTCACATTTCTTTTATTCCCATATTTTTCATGTGCCCTCAAGTCAGTGCTGACCCCTGGCGGCCCAGCAGCCCCTGGATTTTCTTGGCAAGGTATGTCCAGAAGTAGATTGCTAGGCCTTTTCTTCAGAAGCCATGGAGGGTAAAGTGACTTCTCCAGGAACAAGCAGAAAGTCAGTCCTCACTTATGGGTGACGACGGAGCCCACGCAGAGCAATTCCCCAGCTTTCAAAGAAAGCCTTTGGGATTGCTTCCACGCATGCGTGCCCCTATTCCCACCCAAAGGTGCCATCTTGCTCAGTCTCCCTTTTTCCGTGGAGCTCTTCGGACGCACATCCTTGTCCCTCGGAAAAAGTGTTTGTTTTCAGCCTCTTGGCCGTGTTTTTTCCAGTAGCACCCGTCTTCCCCTGCTCTCCTTTCTTCCTCGACCGAGGGGATATCCTTCATTACAGTTTTTTCCCTGTTGCGGGCTTCGTGCCCTTTTTTCTCTCGACCGCTGGCCGCATAGGTCTTCAACCTAGCAGGGGTCCTTTTTGCCCCTATGGCCACCGGTTTTAAAAAATGCGAGAAATGCTCCAAAAACATGGCGCTCATGGACACCCATGACTGTTGTCTTCGGTGCCTTGGGGCTGACCATCATCCGGAGCTCTGTTCCCTTTGCAGAAAAATGTCCTCCAAGGCCCTGCTCAGTCGTAAGCAGAAGTCCGATGACATTTTCCGGAAAGTGGCCCAGAATCCTCGGTGGCACCCTCGGTCATCCCTCTGCTGGTGGGATCCCCACTTCGGCTCCGTGTTCTCTGCGGCACTCCGACCAGAGGTCCCCTGAAGTGGAGCGGCGTAAGAAGAAGGCCTCAAAGTCACTGTCGGGGGGGCTCCGGATAAGCGCGAGCACTCCTGCTCTCAGTCGCTTAGCTCCCTGCAGCGTTCCCGAGAGTCGGACAAGGAGCGGCCTCGAAAGGTACCTCATACAGATACTGAGGCCTCCTGCGATGGCGCCTGGTCTCCTGAGGGTCGTCCCGGTGAGGACTCCCTCTCCTCCTCCTCTATGCCAGACCTGGTAACCCCGGTGTTGGCATCGCAGGGTCCCACGTCCCGTGTGGGAGTCCCAAATGTTGGCACTAGAGCACAGCGTTTCTGCCTTCTTGGCTGCCCAGCAGGCGCTTATGCCCAGCATTGCTGGCCAACGCCTCGAGACATAAGTTCCCTCGAGAGGAACACCAAAACCCACCCTGGAAACCCCCGAGAGCCACGGGCCTTGTGAGGGTCCTCAGAGCTGGTCTCGTTCGCCTTCCCGGTCCTCGGGAGCGCGATCCTCCAAGACCTCCGGCTCCAAGCAGACCTCGGCCTCTGGACGGGGTGACCTGCCCGAGTCGGACTCCTCTTTGGACCTCTCAGTCTTGGAGTTGGACGGAGATACTTCCCCTTCAGACCCGTCCCCGCCCACCTATCAGAGGCATTCGCCACCCAAGGACACATTGTTCCTGGCGTTCGTGCGGGATATTGCAAGAGCCTTCAGCTTGGCTACGCAGACTGAAGAGGAACCGTGAGCTGAGGAGCTCGATATTCTACAGTATGAGTCCCTGCCTCGGGAGTCTTTTACTGTCCCGGTTCCCTCCCTCCCTCCCCCCCCCCCATACTGTCAAGGCTGCTCCTCCACATTTTGACACCTGCTTCAGTCCCCATTGTAAGTAAGTGCCTTGATGCCATGTGTAAGGTTCAGCATGGCCCGGGGTTCGGAACGTCCCAGCTCCCGCACACTTCCATGGTTGTGGATTCAGCAATGCAAAAGCAAAAAAGCCCGAAGTCTCACTCTTCGGTCCCCCCAGGCAGGGAGTTGAGAGCCCTCGACGCCCTGGGGTGAAAGGACTATCAGGTTTCCATGCGCGCTTGCCATATCCAGGCACACCAGATTTATATGGGCATGTTCCTGCATGATCTCTCCAAGGAGCTCGGCAGTTTCGCCGTGGACCTCGGGGGTGAACCCCTTGTAAGGTTCCAAACCCTCCTGAAATCCATCACGGAGTGTTCAAAGTACCTCTCCCGTGCTGCGTATGATGGGTTTGAGTCCTCCGCTCAGGTAGCAGTGGCCGGCATTGGGGCCCGATGTCGGGCATGGCTCCAGTCTTCAGACCTGGAGCAGTGGGTCCAGGAGAAGCTCCTGGATGTCCCTTGCCTTGGCGAGCAACTGTTCGGTAAACCTATGGAGGATAAGGCTGCTGAGATAGAAACGGAGTTTGTGACCCAAACTCGTCTCTCCTGCAAAACCACCTCCCTCCCTAGGAAGAAGCAGTAAACCAAGAAGCCGTTCTTCCACAGGGAAGGGCTCCCCTACCGGGGTTACCCACCTTTCCCACCCACCTCTGCACCAGCTCCTAGCACTCGGGAAGGGAGGTGCACATGGCTACTGTAAACCTATGGGGCCTAAGACCCAACCACCAGCGCCGCCCCAGCCTTCGCAGGGGTTTTTGACACCATCAGCATAGCCTCTCGCCCCCCGGCAGCTTTTCCACCGGTGGCAGGACGCCTGTCCCTATTTTCCCCAGAGTGGGCGTTGATCACATTGGACACCTAGGTCCTCCGGGTGATCCGAGATGGGTACCATCTCCGTCTGGACATGCACCATCCTCCCTTCCCTCAGCAGAGCCTGCTCGGCTCCTCGCGCACCAGACCTTCTTGCAATGGTAACTGTCCAACCTCCTCGCCCAGCGGGCGGTCGAGAGAGTACTGTGGCACCTCCGAGGACAGGGGTTCTACTCCTGCTACTTTCTCGTCCCGAAAAAGACGGGGGGCTTGCGCCCCATCCTCGACTTCGGAAACCTCAACAAGTTCCTGGTGCGGGAGAAGTTCAAAATATTATCGCTTGGCGTCCTGCTGCCCTTCCTCCAGCAGAGCGATTGGCTATGCTCCTTAGACCTCAGGGACGCTTATGCCCATATCCTAGTTCACACCCAGCACAGTCAATACCTGCACTTCAGGGGGGGAACACTGCCAGTACAGAGTGCTCCCCTTCGGGCTCGCGTCCGCACCGCAGATTTTCACAAAGTGCCTTTCCATGGCTGCCGCCTTCCCCATCTTCCCCTACCTCATCATGGGGTCCTTGATTGGCAAAGCCCGCCTGGCGGCATCGCGCACAATCCTTCTCCTTGAGCACCTCAGCTTCCTGGTCAACTGCTCCAAGTCCCACCTCGACCCGGTGCAGATGACCATCTTCCTTCCCATGTACCGAGCAGACCGCCTTCAGGCCGTGGCATCCCAAATAGAACAGGACCTGGATTATGACGGCCATGCTGCACCTCCTTGGGCACATGGCCTTCACTGTCCATGTGGTCCCCGACACCCGCATGCACATGCGGACAGCCCAGTGGTGCCTCAGGGCACAATGGAGCCAGGCCTTTTGCCACCTCAGAGACCCTATCCAGGTCTCCCGCAGTCTCCACAACTCCCTGAGTTGGTGGCGGGACCCCCGAAGTCTCCTTCAGGGAATGCCCTTCCAGGCCCCACAGCATGAGTTTGTCCTAATGACAGATGCTTCCCTGCTGGGGTGGGAAGCCCACTGCAGCGCATTGTGCACCCAGGGGTAGTGATCGCCCGAGGAGTCTTGGCAACAGATCAACCTGCTCGAGCTTCGGGCTGTCCGATGGGCCCTGAGGGCCTTCGAAGGCCATCTGAGGGGGAAGTTGGTGCTCATGCACACCGACAACAGGGTAGCCTTGTTTTACATTAACAAGGAGGGAGGAACAGGATCATGTCTCCTATATCAGGAGGCCATCCTCCTTTGCGTCTCGCTGGTGGATGACCCTGTGAGCAGTCTACCTCCCTGGCCAGGAGAATGTCCTCACGGACAAACTCAGCAGAATCCTCTGCCCATATGAGTGGCGCTTGGATCTGAAGGTCGCCGATGTCTTGTTCCATCGGTGGGGGACCCCATCCATGGACCTGTTTGCCAGTCCGGCGAATGCGCAGCTCCCTCGCTTCTGCGGCTCAGCTCTGCACCCGAGCAGGGTGGCTTCGGATGCGTTCCTCTTGAGCTGGACCTCCGGTCTCCTTTACGCGTTCCCTCCCATTCCTCTCATTGCGAGGACCCTCCACAAGGTTCAGCGGGACTGGCCTTCAGTGATCCTCGTGGCCTCAACAGCCTTGGTTCCCGCTTCTACTCTGGCTCTCGTCCAAGCCCCCAGTCCCTCTGGGCTGTGTCCCAGGCTTGTTGACACAGGAGGAGTGTTGGGTGTTCCACCTGAACCTGGCCTCCCTGTCCCTTGCAGCCTGGTGGCTGAACGGGTCGCCTTAGCTCCACCGCGTCTCCCGGAGGACGTCATGGAGATATTCCTTGCATCTAGGAAGGACTCAATGAGATGGCATACGTCTTTAAGTAGCGATGTTTCTCAACCTGGTCCTCCAAGCTTCAGATCGACCCGTTCTGCTCTACCCGGTGGATGCTCCAGTACCACCTCCACCTCTTGAAGGCTGGGCTGAAATCCAATTCGGTCAGGGTGCACCTGAGTGCCATTTCGACGAACCACCTCCTCGTTGAGGGAAAACCCCTCTCGGGGCAGCCCTTGGTCTCTTGCATCTTGCGAGGTCTATTGCTTTCCAAGCCTCCCATCCGGTCTCTGCCGGTGGAGTGGGACCTCAATGTGGTGCTGATGCAGCTCACGTGAGCACCCTTCAAGCCAATGGCGACCTGCTCCCTTTGGCATCTCTCCTGGAAGGTGGTCTTCTTGGTGGCTTTGACTTTGGCTCACCAAGTCAGCGAACCTCAGGCCCTCATGGCTGAGGCTCCGTGCACCAGGTTCTACGGGAACAGGGTGGTCCTCCGCACCCATCCCAAGTTCCTACCACAGGTGGTTTTGGACTTTCATCTCAACCTACCGACCTTCTTCCCAAGACCGCATGCTGACCAGGCATCGGTGGTGTTGCATACACTCGACTGCAAGAGGGCTGTTAACTTCTACCTGCAGCATACACAGGATCATCGCAAGTCCGATTGGCTCTTTGTGGCCTACGACCCCAATCGCCTGGGGCAGGAAGTCACCCAGCGCACCATCTCTGGGTGACGGACTGCATTGTCTTTCCCCAAGCGAAGGCGGGCACCCCGCTGGGTTGGCGGGTCACCGCACATGGCGTCCGAGCCAAGGTGACTTCGCTGGCTTCGCTGCACTCAGTGCCTCTAACGGATATCTGCTGGACTGCGACCTGGTCTTCAGCGAATACTTTTGCTGTCCACTACTGCCTGGAGAGGGAGTCCTGCCAGGACAATGCCTTCGGCCAGGCTGTACTCTATAATCTGCTCGGGTTATAAGCAACTCCTGCCCTCCGACCCTTCTTCGACGGCTGCCGAGAGCGTTGCCACGGGGACCCGAAGACTTGGGCCCCTCCGGACATCGCCTTCTGCTTACGGCCTCGCGGAGGTGTGTTTGGGTTACAGGTTCGGTAGCCTGTATCTGGAGTGTCCCATAAGTGAGGACTGACTTCTTGCTTGTTCCTGGAAAAAGCGTAGTTACTCACCTCTAACAGGTGTTCTCCATGGACAGCAGGAATCAGTCTTTACTACCCTCTCACCTCCCCTGAAGAGTTGCTATTTTTGTCCTTCCCTTGCCATCTGCTTAATAGGGCTCTAGCTAGGGGACCTGACTGATCAAGATGGCGCCTTTGGGCGGGAAGAGGACCATGCATGCTTGGCAGCAATCCCAAAGGCTTTCTTTGAAAGCTGGGGAATTGCTTCGTGCGGGCTCCGTCGATGCTGATGTCACCCATAAGTGAGGACTGATTCCTGCTGTCCCTGGAGAACATCTGTTACAGGTAAGTAACTATGCTTTCCGCAAGGTCACAAGGAGTGCCAGTGGGCATCAAAGCCTGATCGCCTTCGATATGAGACAGTTGCTCTAACCACTAGGCTGCAACACCACTATATCTGCGAGGGAAAAAATTTAAATCTGAAAGGAAATGTTTTTAATTAACCATAAAAACCTCACTTATTTTATTCCCGTGGAACCGATTCAGGGAGGGGCACGTCTGAGCCATCCAGACATCTTGCAAGGAAGACGGGCCAGCTAGGACCCGATTCTGGACCACAGGAACAAAGCGTTCTTGCAGTGCACAGAATCGGGCCTGTGAACGGCCCGGCGTGCCCCTGCTGCCTGTGGGGATGTCCTCACTTTAGACTCCCGTGGCTTGGCCCCCCCCCCCCCTTCTTCCCTGAGGTCTGGATCGAGCGGCAGGGACCCCACTGTACCCGACCCCGGGGGGGGGGGGTGATCCCCGATCTCGATCGCAGGGTCAGTGCTGCTTATTCCACCTTTGAGGTCGAATAAGCAGCATGTCCTCTTTGACCCAGCAGGACATACAGGGCTGTGACCTGAATCGGCCCTGTATGTCCTGCTAGGCTGCCCCCCCCCCCCCCCGCTCTGCCTGGATCCCGCTACTCAGAACGTATAGAGAGAGCTGGAGGGGGAATCGGGCCTGGATTGCTTGCGGGGCTACATGTCCTGCTTGGACGTGCAGCCCCGCAACCCGCGTTCCAGAATTTGGCCCAAAGTGAAGAGAAAATACATTTTAATGTTGTATTTAAATTTTATTTTCTCTTGAACAATCTTTTCTTTGTGGACAAGGAGGATTAATGCTCACATATGGATGATGTTGCAAACTGGGTCCTGCATGAGAACCTTTCTCAGCTTGTTGATGCTTTTAGATTGGTTTGTCCACACATGCGCATGTCTTCCTGCCTGCTGCCCACCACACCTTATCTCCTCAGTCTTCCACTTTCTGCGGAGCCCCATAGATGATTTTTTTTTTTTGCATTGGTCCATAGTTTCTCTTGCATCTTCATTGAAAATGTGTTTTCTTCAGCTTTCAGGACTTTTGTAAACTATCTTATCCTGCTGTTGTCGTTTCTACATGTTTTTCTCCTTAATTTCCTCTTAATTTAGCATTTTTTGGTCATTTTTCATGTGTTGCCTCCTTTGGAGTATAGTGTGCAATCCTGGAGACTGTACCTTCAAAAGAATATAAACAGGATGGAGTCAGTACAAAGGGTGGCTACTAAAATGGTTAGTGGTCTTCATTATAAAGCATATGAGGACAGACGTAAGGATCTTAATATGTACACCTTGGAGGAAAGGTGGGATAGAAGTGATATGATTGAGATGTTTAAATACCTCTGTGGCATAAATGTACAGGGGCAGAGCCTCTTTCGATTGAAAGCAAGTTCTGCTACGAGGGGACATGGGATGAGAGTGAAGGAGGATAGATTCAGGAGTGATATGGGGAAATATTTCTTTACAGAAAGAGTGGTGGATCTGTGGAATAGTCTCCCAGTGGAGGTGGTAGAGATGAGGACAGTATCTGAATTCAAAAAAGCATGGGACAAACATAGAGCATCTCTAAAGGAAAAAAGGGAACTGTTGTAGTTGATATGGAAGGACAGACTAGATAGGCCATGTGGTCTTTTTCTGTCATATTTCTATGGAACGCCTGAGGCTAAATGCAGCCTTAGAAACAGTTGTAGTATTTTTCTTTTTGTTATCTAAATAAAGTTATTTGATTTTGCTGTGGCTATTTTTTCTGAGCGATATGTCCCATAAACCTCCCAGTGTGTTTAAAAAGTGCAGCTGTTGCCTCAGGACCATATCTATTACAGACAACCACAAATGGTTCCTGCAGTGCTTGGTGCCCGACTATGAACTGCTGTTTTGTGTTCACAGCTCTTCATGCACAACTTGGAGGAGTTGACAAACTCTCCTTCCACAAAAGGTTGAGCAATACCACTCACTAATGGTACAAGGGAAAGAGTGAGGTAAATACATTGAGCGACTTGATATTTTCGATACAGCATCAAGAGCCTCTTCAATGAGTATTTGCACCTGGAGAGTCTCATGGCTCTGGACCTCAGTTATAGCCCACTGTGCAGGAGCAACTCACTGAAATGCTGTGCCATGGAGATAGTCTCTTTGGCGATAAGGTTTAAGAGGCTGTGACCATGCTCCAGCAGCATACCGAGATCTTGAAAATGCTCTCCAGTCTCACTCCCATCCCAGCCTCCTCATTTAGGAAGTTCCAGCGGGATTTGAACCCTGGTCTTTCTGGTTCTAGGCTGCTGCCCTTACCTTGGCAACTCACCAGCTCTGATTACGCAGGATCAAGGAACTCTGTTGCGCCCCAACATAAAGTCTCTAGCCTTCACAGCTAGGATGTTGAGAGGTAACTTTGTCTAATCTGAACTTGCTAGTTGATGTTACCTCTGTCTGCTTGGCTTCTAGAAGAAATTCCATACAATCATATAGTTTCAAGCGGAAGAGGTTTGTCATCTGGTGCGAGAGGCAAGCCTTAGTCTCTTTCTCTTGTCCCATACAAATTGCTTGAGTGCTTTCTACATTTATCTACAGTAGGTCCAGTTTAAAACCATTCTGTTGGGGGTTCACCTCAGTGGACCTGGCGCATATCACCATAATGTAGAAGGTAAACCCATCTCTTTACAGTGTTTAATTGTTCATTTCATGCGAGACTTGCTTTTTGTTAGGAAAGTAAATAAATATAAAAGGAAAAGGAGGCCACTATGGTTCTCAAATGAAATAGCTGAAAGTTTGAAAAAAAAGTGACCTTCATAAAACACAAGAGATCATAGAAAGAGGAAGACAAGCATCAATATTTGGAAAGGCTAAGTGAAGCTAGGAAAGTACTCAAGAAAGCAAAGATACAAATGGAAGAAAAAAGGCAATGCAGGAAAATGGGAGGGCTAGACATTTTTCAGATGTTAGTGAGAGCAGGAAGTACAAAAGTGGTACTGTCAAATTCAAGAGTGAAGGAGAGGAATATGTAGAAGATAATGAGAATAAAGTGGAACTGCTTAACAAATATTTTTATTCTGTGTTCACAGATGAAGGGCCTGGAGCAGGACCTCAGAAAACACCTACAAATAGGATCAGAAGTGAAAGGGATCTTGAACGTTTTTTTAGAAGACTGTGTTCGTGAGAAACTAGCTAAACTAAAAGTAGACAAAGCAATGAGGCAGATGGGATACATCTGAGAGGTAATGAAGGAACTTGAGAAAGTTCTAGCAACTCCACTGTCTGACCTTTTCAATGCTTCTTTAGAGTTGGGAGTGTTCCCAGAGGACTGGAGAAGTGTGCACCTGTTCCCTTTACACAAACGTAGATGTAAGAATGAGGTAGGGAGCTACAGGCTGGTTAGTCTGACCTCTATGGCAAGAAAATTAATGGAAATGTTGCAAAAACGGAGGATAGTGAAGTTTCTGGAGTCCAATGGATTGCAGGATCTGAGGCAGCATGGTTTTACTAGAGACAGGTCTTGCCAGAAAAATCTAATTAATTTCTTTGACTGGATGACCAGAGTTAGTTGGACTGAGAGAGAGCCGTAGATGTGGTGTACTTAAGTTTCGTAAAGCCTTTGACACTGTTCCACACAGGCAATTTATAAATAAATTGAGCACCCTAGGAATGGACCCCAAAGTGACTAAATGGGTTAGAAATTGGTTGAGTAAGTGGCAGGCAACAAAGGGTACATGTGTGCTACCCTCCTCCCTAATCGCATTGTACATACCCCTAATTACTGGCCGGTACAACCAACCTTACCTTGTATAGCAACCGCTGCTGATCACTGGAAGCAGCGGGATACAAATTGTACGCAAATAAATAAATAGGTAAATGGAGTTCACTCTGAGAAGGATGTTTCCAGTGGTACCGCAGGGATCTGTCTTTAACTGCAATGCCATCTTCCAAGGTCTGCCAAAGAAAACCCTAAACATACTGCAAATGGCACAAAACGTTGCTGCCAGGATTATCATGAAGAGGAAACTCACCGAACATATTACACCAATTCTAATCGAACTACACTGGCTCCCTATTACTGTCCGCATAAGATACAAAATACTAGTAACAACATTCAAGCTCATACACAACGTGGCACCATTTTACCTCTCCAACCTCATCAGCACACAACCCCCCAACAGAAGCAGAAGAACCCCTAACTTAAACACCCTCTGCGTCCCAACTAGCATAAGATCCATCAAAGCCTGTACAAGCAATAGAGCATTCACATACTCAGCACCCATACTATGGAATCGGTTACCATACGATCTACGATCAAACAGCGACCTAAAGGACTTTAGAAAAAAACTAAAGACCCACCTCTTCCAGGAGCATTATAACCTAACACAAGCAATGAACAGGAATCTGAAAACCCCCATTGTTCCAACTATAGATGTATTTACTTCCAACTATAAAGCGCTAGAGTATGTGTCTCATACTATGTAAAATTGTATATATGTATATACACCTATCCTGCAATCAAAATGTAAATATTACTGATTCCTATCATTTATAACCAATTTTGTTGTGTAAAGTAAACCGCTGCTGATCGCTGGAAGTAGCGTTATAAAAATGAAAACAAATAAATAAATAATTTTTTAAAAATGATATTAAGGATGGGCTGTCAGGAAAGGTTTGCTTCTTTGCAGATGATGCCAAAATCTGCAATACAGTAGACACCCAGGAAGGAGTAGATAACATAAGGAGGGATTGAGCAAAGCTTGAAGAATGATTAAGAATTTGGCATCTGAGATTAAATGCCTGTGGGATTTCCTCACTGTAGGCACCCCTGACTCCCGTGGCAGCCCAAATGCAGGGTTATGCATTTGGGCTGCAAAAATCCAAGGGAATGATATAGTATAGGGGGTGAAGTACTTCTGCCCACAAGAAAAGAGCAGGACCTTAGTAAGATTGTTTCTGATAATCTTAAGGTGGATAAACAGGTAGAAAAGGCAACTGCTAACACCAGAAGGATGCTTGGGTAAATAGGAAGATGAATGGCCATTAGGAAGGAGGTGATAGTGCCTCTGTGTAAGTCTTTGGTAAGACCTAATTTGGAGTATTGGGTGCAATTCTGGAGACCACATCTTCAAAAGAATATAAACAGGATGAAATCCTGTTACTGAGTTTCAGCATAAGGTATATGGGGACAGACTTAAAGATCTCAATATGTATACTTTGAAGAAGATGGGAGAGAGAGGAGATATGGTAGAGGTGTTTAAATACCTCTGTGGCATAAATGCACATGAGAAGAGCCTCTTTCAATTAAAAGAAATTCCTGCAATTAGGGAGCATAGGATGAAGGTGAAAGGGGATATACTTAGAGTAATATGTGTAAAGTTTTCTTTATTCCATGCATCTACCACTCTTTTCATAATCTCCCAGTGGAGGTGGTAGTGACGAGAACAGTATTTGAATTCAAGAAAACATGGGACAAACATAGAAGATCTCTAAAGGAAAAAAAAGGAACTATAGTAGTTGGTATGGAAAAACAGACTGGATAGGCTGTATGTGAGGGGGGGGGGGTGTTCCATCATATTTCTGTTTCTCCCCTTAAGTCTCCCACATTGTCTTGAGACCTCAACGTAATTTTAACTCAGCTAATAAAAACTCCTTTCAAGCCACTGAATACCTGTGGACTGAAGCCCAACCTGGAAGGTCTTGTTTTTGGTGGCAGTAACCTCAGCCCGCAGAGCTCCAGGTTCTTATACTGGATGCATCCTTGAAAAAGTTTTTTAACAATAGGGGTGGTACTGTATGCAATGCAATGTGTGCCTTTGAGTCACTGTATACGCATCCTAAATTCCTTCCTCAAGTGGTGTCTGATTTCCACCTTAATCATTTAGTAGTCTTTCCAGCATTTTTCCCCAAGACCTCATGCTTACAAAGGAGAGAACACATTGGACTTCCAGTGAGCCTTGGCCTTCTGTTTGAAGTGGACTAATGCCCATAGAAAGTCTGCCCAGCTTTTTGTTTCTTTTTACCCCAATAGATTGGGGGCTGCCATTAATAAATGTACTCTTTAAATTTAGCTAGCAGATTGCATTTTTTTTTTTCGCTTATGCCCAGGCAAGTCTAAAGCTTGAGGGTCATGTCATGGCTCACAACGGCCAAGCCAGATGGTAGCCCATTTGTGATCATTCTCCATGGAAGAGATTTGCAAAGCTACAATTTGGATTTCTGTCCACACATTTCATCTCACTATACAATAACAGCAGCTATGGATGCCACTCTATCAACAATGAGCTGCCTGACTGAAGACCGAACACAGTTTAGGATAGCTATCCAGAGGGTTGCCATGAGTCGAGACAGACTCGATGGCATTTAATAACAACAACATTGTCTGGAAAGGGACTCCTGATGCAGTAGCAAATTTGGTCAATCTGTTTTTCAGAATCTGTTAAGAGATTAGAATCCAACTCCAACCGCCCTATGCCCTTTTTTCTTTTGTTCTGTGCTGCTTTATTGTTTCTCTGTTACTTACAGGAGTTCCATTAAAGTTGCTCTGTTCTTGATGTCTGCCATTTGCAACATGTGATTTCCTTTGTTTATGAAGCAGCCGATAGCTATGGAATCCCATATGTGAGCTGTTATCCTGCTTGTCCATGGAGAAAATTGTTACTTACCTGTAGCAGATGTTCTTTGTGGACCCCAGTAAAAGTCCTCACAATCCTCCCATCTCCCCTTGGAGTTGTATTCTAGTATTAGATAATAACCAGACTGAGGAGATAATGCGTGACTGTGTCAAGTGGAAAAGCACATGCATGCAATCTAAAAGCTTCTACAAGTAGCTGAGAAAGTCCCTGTTCAGGGCTCCGTCATTGACAGCACTAATATGTGAGGACTTTATCCTAATGTTCATGGAGAACACCTGCTACAGGTGAGTAGCTCTGTTTTAACTGTTTACTCTCAAGAGTATGAATGAAGATTGACTTCCTCTGCTCGTGTTCTGAGACATTCAGGAAAACGTTTCTGTGAAAATCTACCCTTATGGAGATTTTTGTGGACTTGGCTGATTTGTCTTTTTGCAGTCCTTTCAGGCTTCTGCAAGTTGATTAAGAAACTTGCACAGTGTTCTGTGAGAGAGACCAATTCTGCAAACTCCGCAGCAGAATCTGTGGAAAATGAATATATCTCCATTTGTCCTGTAATAGAAACATAATTAAACTTTGGTCTAAAATGTTATCATGGAAGAGATATGGACATAATATACATAGATACTAAAGGGCTTGAAAATCCAGGGCAAAGAGTTGCCAGGATGTTTAAAATTTGGGCCTTGGCACACAGTATGGGACAACAGAAAGGGCTGTTACCACAGCAGAGCCCAGGCCTATGCAGTGCTGGGGTGGCTTCTTTCAGAGGGACCAAGTCTGCAGAGAGTCATAGCTGTCATCTGTGCAGAATCAATGGCTGCTATTGGCGAAGCCCTGTTGATGGGCTGAGAGGTAAGGAAGAGTAAGTGGGAGAGTACTTGAAATCAGAGGAAGGGAGGCAAATGTATTTGGAGACAAGGAAGAATAAATGTTTAGAATTGAGAGGGGGCGAGTGCTAGGGATTAGAAGGGAGAAAAAAGTGCTTAGAAGTGAGGAGAGAAAAGAATCCCAAGGGTGCCTAGAGATGGGAAAGAAAAGTAAAGTGAATTAGACCAAGGAAAAAGAGACAAAGTATAAAATAAAAGCAAATTAGTCAGAAAAAGATAAAAGTAATTCCTTGGCTCCTAAAAAAAATGCTGTACTTGCACATAACATTTTAGATATTTTTCCACTCTGAGGATCTGTTGAAAAGCCTCAAATCAGATCGCTCTACGGATTAAGTTGACAAGTTGCTCATTGATAAGTATGTGTAACTTGTTGAATTTCTCTTTAGAGGGACTAGGATATGGGTTCACCATGAATTATTTTGATGTTCTTTGAGAATTGAAATGGCTGTTAGTTTGTATAGTTTTGATTTCAGATATAACGAGTATTTCGTATAGGAAGGCTTTTCTGATATTTATGATTGGGCATAGTTATGTTGAAGCTGCCTTTTACTTCTCTAATCCCCACTGTTTTACTGGCTTAAGCTGCTTTATTCAGTTTGTTTCCTGCTTGCTGCCCTGACTTGCGTGACACTGGTTCTTGATTGATGCTTTAGCTACCTTCTGTTAACAGAATTGTTCTAATATTGTCAGTAGTATTCGAGCTCTGCTGTTCTACCTCATAATGTTCTGTGTCTAGAAAGAAGTCTTGCTTGCACATGCCTATAATCCATAGCTGTTATGCCACAGTTTTTTCTTAATCATATCAATGCCGTTCAGTTGCCTGTCATGTGAGAAATTGAAATCTAATAAGTGAAACCCTTAAGGGTCATCAATTGTTTAAAAATATCATGTAAATATTTTTAGCCTGTTTCATCCTTTGTTTATTTATCATTTTTTTTTGTTTCTGTAGTTTTGTAAATACTTCTGAAATAAACCTTCATTTTAAACATTTATGGTTTCCATCTTCCTAGTCTTCAGTAATATTGTTAAGAGAACTTTGTTTAGAGAAGTATAGCTGAGGAGATCTGGTCCCATATTCTTCACTGCAACGTAGGACCTGGTGCCAGGAGTGAAAGTGGTGAAGCTGCTTAGTAATAGTAGGACCATGATCTAATTTGTTATAATTGCTGCAGGGAAGGCGTTAAGGAAAACTACTGAAGTTGCAATTAACTTTAAAAAGGGGACTATCAGGAAATAATTAGAAAACTGAAAAGAGGTGTTGCAAAGATTAAAACTTTGAATACAGCATGGACACTATGCGCAGGCCAAATGTCAACAGAAGGCCAAAATATTGCCAGTATGGTTAACTGCTGAAGTAAGCAATGTCTGCCATTGAGTCAGTGCTGACTCCTGGTGACCTATCAGCTCCTGGGTTAAATCTAAAGAGAGTGTCTTTCAAAAAATGGAATTTGAATTCAAATAAACAAAATAGAAAACAACAAAACTATGGCAAGTTAGAAATAAAGCTCTAATAAGGCAGGACAAAAGAAAATTTGAAAAGAAGCTCACTATTAAAGCAAAAGCTAATAAGAAAAGTTTTCAAGTACATTGAAAGCAAAAAGTCTTTGAGGGAGTTGGTTGGATCATTTAAATGTCCCAGACTTAGAAAGGGAATTCAAAGAGGACAAGGCTATAGCAAAATGTCTAAATTTATTCTTTGCTTTGGTCTTTACTGAAGAGGATATTGGGGACTCGGGGAAATATCCTTTGTAATGGTGATAACTCATAGGAAGAACCTGAAAGACATAATGGAGGAAATTGACATACTAAAAGGTATCAAATCATCAGGACTGGATGGTATACAACACAGACACAGTGGCGTAAATTCCATCCAAGCAGCCCCCAGGGGCCCAGGCAGAAAGGGGGGCCATGTTTGCCATGCTGCGTCCACTCATAAGTCTGCTGCAGACCCAGCGGCTGTTCCTCAACGAGCTAAAGTGTTACGATAATAGCCACACAGTGAAACTTTGGCCCGGTAGAGAACAGCCACCGGGCCTGCAGCAACCTTACAAGAACAGAAGCAGTGCAGCAAACATGATGAAGTCAATTTGCTGCTGACATATGAGGGGAGCGTGTCACCACAGTGACTCAGCAAAATTTGCTTGGGTGCTCCTCATTGTAACTTATGCCATTACCCAGACACCATGAGAATTGGAAGATGGTCCATATAATGTCAGTATTTAAAAAGGATTTAAGGGGTGATCTGGAAAACTACAGACCAGTGAGCTGGCATTGATGTTGGGCAAAATGGTATAGCTCTTCTGACAAAAATAAAATACTAGCCATATGGATAGACATAGCAGAATAGGGCTATGCTAACATGGATTTGTCTAAGGGATGTCTTGCTTTACTAATCTATTAGATTTTCTCTGTGGACAAGCAGAAAGTAAGTTCTCACGTATGGATGACGTCCCCAACGGAGCCCCATACAGGAACGCTCCCTAGCTTCCATTGGAAGCTTTTGGGAGTCTCCATTGCACAGGCGCGCCTGCCTTCCCACCTGCCGTGGCACCATCTTATCTCCATTCTTTTTTCCTCAGAGTTCCTAGGACATGTTCCTGCCGTCACTGGAAAAAGATTGATACTTTTCGCCCCTTCATGGGTCTGTTTTCTTTCATAGTGCCTACCGCCTGTCTGTTACGTCTGCTCCCTGCCAACACCATTTCTTCTACGCTTTTTGCTTTTTTTCGGGGGGAGTTTCTCCCCCCTGCAGTTTTGCTGGCTGACAACATTGAGCTGTTTGATCTTGCTGTGGCTGTGTTCCCAGTCATGTCTAAGCCAGCCAACGGGTTTGAAAAATGCACTAAATGTGCACGCACCATCTTGGTCGCTGCCCAACATAATTGGTGCCTGCAGAGCCTCGGGCCTGACCATGAGCCCTCCTCATGCTATCGGTGTTTGTAGATGATGAGGAAGGGTCTAAAGGGCCAGGAGAAGTAGGTCCCTCTTCGGGCCATTGGACTTGGCATCCTTGGCCCTAGCATCGATATCAATGTCAACGCTCTCGTGGGACTGTGCCAAGGCATCAGTGTTGCATGATGCACCTGCTCACTTGGAGCCAGGAGACACTCATGCCATGGAACAGAGGCTGTCCATTGACCTCCAGTCAGAGCCATGGAAGAGCCATTATCCACTCTGTTAACATTTGATAGGGGGCATCTGAACACCGGGGTCAAGGGCCACAGGCATAGATACCGGAGTCGTCCTTGATGTGATATTGAGGATGATGGCCCTGGCTGGAGGAGTTGACTCCTGAGGCCCCGGAGGGCTATTAGCAGTTTCCTGATGTACTGACCATCATGGAGTCCCTGTGACAGGTGCTGGAGTTGATGGCCAAAGTTGTTTTCTCAGCCTGATGACGTCAGATGGTGGTGGTGGAAGAGCGCCTTCAAGCCTTCAAGGTGCAAATGGTGTGGTGGTCCTGGCTACATGGGCCCCAGGGACCCAATGTTCTCAACCTCGTTGCCGCACACAGTACAGCCCATCCTGGAGACTCCTGCTCTCCTGTCAAGACTGGGGCGTTGGATCAGTGGTTGGAATCCTCACTGGTGCCGACCACCATCTCCTTGTCCAGCATCTTAGGTTCTGATACCTCGGTGCACCAGTGCTCTTGCGAGGTGCACCATCAGTGCCCAGTCAGTGTCAAGAGGAGACCCAGTGCTATTTTGACTTCCTCTCGGAGTTGGATTCCCAAGGGATGGGAGATGGAGGAGGACTCGATGGTGTCTGAGTGGGAGTCTCCAGACCTTCCCTCGGAACCTTCCCCTCCATATGAGCGAAGGAAGTCGCCCCCGGAGGACATTTCCTTCCAGGATTTCATCCAGGACATGGCAAAGGCCATTCCATTCTCTCTGGAGGCGGAGGGCGAGCTGAGAGCGGAGGAGTTGGAGGTCCTCCAATACCCTTTGACTTCCAAGGAGACCATCACAGTGCCAGTGCAATGGATCCTGCAATGACCGCTGCTCAGGATTTGGGAGAACCCCCCCCCCCCCTTATTGTGCCAGTCATCAGTAGGTGGCTCGATTCCATGTATTGGGTCTAGACGAACCCAGGCTTTGAAAAGCCTTAGCTACCTCACAACTCCTTGGTGGTGGAGTCTGCCATAAAATAGGTTAAAAGCACCGAGTCTCATTCCTCAATGCTACTGGGTCAGGAGGCCAGGACCCTCAATTCCTTCATGTGGAGATGCTTTCAGGGGTCCATGATAGTTGCCTGCATACTCTGCTACCAACTTTACATGAAAATGTTTCTCAAAGACTTCTTGGCGGACCTGGACAAATTCAGTTCCCTCATACCAGCAGAAAGCCTCAATTCCTTCCGCACCCTGCTGGGCCACAGCAAAGATTGCTCAAAGTATATGGTTTGTGCCACCAACGAGCCTTAAAGGCTGCCAGCCGGGTGGTGGCCATGGGCATCTGGGCACGCCGTCTTGCTTGGCGTCAGTCCTTAGACTTGGAACAGTGGATCCAAGACAAGCTGGCGGATATGCTTTGTCTGGGGAGAACCTCTTCGGCAAGCCAGTGGAACACAGGGCAGACAAGATTGAGAAGGAGCATGTTACCATCTCCAGGCTCTTGAGGAAAACTGCCATCCCCTCGTGGAAGAAATATCAAGTGAAAAAGTCCTTCTACCAATGCAAGTGCCAGTATTACCAGAGCCCGCAGGGCGCTCTGCCAAAAGCACAGGCTCTGCGCTAGCAGAGGTATGACAATCCTCAGAAGGCCCAGTCCATTCCTCAGCCGAAACCTGGGTGGGTTTTTGATTGGTTCTTCTGGAGCGTAGCCAATCATCCAGTATCTGACACTTCAGTTGGGGGGGGGGTGGCTTGTCCACTGCACACTGGTGGCCTCTCATGACCATGAATGCCTGGGTCCTTCAGATCGTCCAAAGCCAGGTACATGCTGCACTTTGCCCAGTTGCCACCCCTCTTCTTTCCTGGTGAGTTCCCTCTGGACCCGCTACATCGTGGTCTCCTCCAGGAGGAGGTCGCCACCCTGCTGACTGAGTTCGCCATTGAGCTTGTGCCCTCTGCTCAGGTCTGGCGGGGTTTCTACTCTCAATATTTCTGGTTCCGAAGAAGATGCGGTGTTCTGGCCCATCTGGATCTGTGGAACCGCAACTGCTTCTTAGTGCAGGAGAAGTTCAAGATGGTCTCACTGTGGATGTTACTCCCCTACCCTCCTCAAGGATGATTGGCTATGCTCCCTGGATATAAAGGATGTGTATACTCACATCCTGATCCATCATACTCACAGAAAAATATCAGCACTACCAGTACCAAGTGCTTCCCTTTGGTCTTCACAAAGTGTCTCACAGTGGTAGCTGTTTTTCTCAGGACTCTTGGGGTCTTCATCTTCCCTTATTTAGATAACTGGCTCATAAAGAGCTCCACACCGGACGGTGTCCGTCATTCGGTCCACCTGACCACTCAGGTGCTTGAGCAACTGGGGTTTATTGTGAACTACCCCGTCGCACCTCCAACCTTAAGAACATAAGATATGCCATACTGGGTCAGACCAAGGTCCATCAAGCCCAGTATCCTGTTTCCAACCGTGGCCAATCTAGGTCATACGTACCTAGCAGTTTCCCCAAAAAACACAGGTTCCACAATGCTTGTATTGGGTCAAGCATTGATATCCTGGGTCCCTTCTTAATAATGGGAAACAGGACAGATGTTTGTTGGGCTCCACGGAAAACTCTCAGCAGCTGGAGTTCATCAGGCCCTCCTCAATACAACTCGGGCTGGAGCTTTTCTCCTGATGGACCACATGTAGCAGCTCACTGAGGTGGTCAGCAATATCCGACAGAAGCGCCACACAATTGCTCGAGGGATGCAGAAGATGCTCAGCCACATGGCCTCAATGGTGCATGTCACCTCATTGACTCATCTGTGCATGCGGTAGCCTCATTGGACTCTGAGCACCCAGTGGAAGCTAGCCATGGGATGCCTCTGGGACTAGGTAGTGTTTACTGCACCTCTTGTGCAGTCCCTTCGCTGGTGGGCTGCAGAACCTGCTCAGAGGTGTCTCCCCTTCCAGTTGTTGGCACCCCAACAGATGTTCACCACAGATGCATCCAAACTGGGCTGGGAGGCTCACCTGGATGGCCAGCGCACTCAAGGCTTGTGGTTCTGATTCAGGCGGACAACCAGGTGGTGGTGATTTATATCAACAAGCAGGGAGGCACAGGATCGTACCTCCTGTGATGGGAGGCGGAGCGCTTGTGGAAGTTTGCTGCAGGCCATGGGATGGAGCTGAGGGTAACCTACTTACTTGGAGAGCTCAATGTCCTGGCGGACCACCTCAGTGGGTTCCTTCAGCCTCACAAATGGACCCTCTAGAGGAGGGCAGTGGACTGAATCTTTTGGAAATGGAGCACTCCATCAACATGCCACACAACGCTCAGGTTGATTGGTTCTGTTCCAGGATGGCTGCCGGCGGCTTACTGATCTCAGATGCCTTCTTCCTGCAATGGGGAGTGGGGCTGCTGTATGCATACCCCCCAATCCCACGCATGGTGAAGACGTTGCTAAAGCTCCAGGCATACCAGGGTACCATGATCCTCATCACCCCATATTGGCCCAGGTAGCCGTACTTCCTCCTGCTGCTCCAACTCTCTTGGCGGGAGCCTCTCCCTCTGGTCTGTGCCCCAGACCTCTTTTCTCAGAAGGACAGGACCTTGTACCCCAATGTCCGGTCCCTGGCCCTCATGGCTTGGATGCTGAGTGGGTAGTTCTCTCGGAACTTAACCTGCCCCAGGACATAACAGATGTTCTTCTGGTTTCCCATAGAGACTCCATGCGTCACTCCTTTACCTTTAAGTGACAAATGTTTTTGGTCTGGTGTGCTGACAGGGCAGTGGATCCCTTCTCCTGTGCAGTGGAGTATTTCTTGCACCTTTCCAGCTTGGATCTGAAGTCAAATTCAACCAGTCCACTTGTGCATAATCGTGACCTACCATTGCAGCTTGGGGGGAACGCCTATCTCAGCTCATCCCTTGATGGCTTGCTTATGGTGGGCTTACTTGTGTCTAAACAGGTACTTTTTATTCCCTTGTCCCCGAAGGGTTAAGTGGCTTTCCTAAGGCCACAAGGAGTGGCCATGGGACTAGAGACCCCAGTCCCTCCGGCCTGAGATTACTTGTCCCCATGTGGGAATTGAACCTCCGGCCTGAGGTAACCTGTCCCAACCACTGAGCCACTCCAGCCACCAAGGCCTGAAACTCACTGACATGGCGTGCTGAAGTGACAGCCACAAGGAACACAACCTTCCAGGTCAGGAATTTCAATGGACAAGATGCAAGCGGCGGAAAAGGAGCAGACAGGAGTTGTGCCAGGACCACTTTGAAGTCCCAAGTCACTGGCGGGAGCTTAACCAGAGGTTAGTATACATGTAAACCGCACTGATTCTAAAGAGTGCAGTATAAAAAATAAATAAATATACTAGGTTTCATCAGAATAGAGTGGTGCTGTGTACGCATTGGTGTTTCTTGCCCAAGGTGGTCTCTTCATTCCACCTCAATCAGTGGTCCTGCCAACCTTTTTTCCCATGCTGCATATGTTAAACTGCAAGTGAGCCCTGGCCTTCTACCTTGAGCGAACAAAGGTGCACTGGCGTTCCACCCAACTGTTTGTCTTCTTTGACCCTAGCAAGCTGGGCATGGCTGTCTCCAAACGCACGCTGTCCATTTGGGTGGTAGACTGCATATCTTTTGCCTATGCCTAGGCAGGCCTGAGCCTTGAAGGGCATGTCACGACAGTGTCTGAGTCATGACTGCATCAGTGGCCAACTTGTGCTCTCCATGGAGGAGATTTTGGAGTGCTGCAACATGATCCTCTGTCCACACCTTCACAGCCCACTACTGTCTGAATGGGGATTCCTGACTAGACAGAAACTTCACAGCCCACTACTGTCTGAATGGGGATTCCTGACTAGACAGAAACTTCACAGCCCACTACTGTCTGAATGGGGATTCCTGACTAGACAGAAACTTCACAGCCCACTACTGCCTGAATGGGGGTTCCTGACTAGACAGAAACTTCACAGCCCACTACTGCCTGAATGGGGGTTCCTGACTAGACAGAAACTTCACAGCCCACTACTGCCTGAATGGGGGTTCCTGACTAGACAGAAACTTCACAGCCCACTACTGTCTGAATGGGGGTTCCTGACTAGACAGAAACTTCACAGCCCACTACTGTCTGAATGGGGATTCCTGACTAGACAGAAACTTCAGCCAAGCTACACTCCGGCATCTGTTTGGGACTTAGGTTCAACTGCTTCTCACTGTCCCTTCTGTCCGTCCAGGCTACTGAAGGAGTCCTCCCAGTGTCGAGTATGCTGTGGACGCTGAGTTAGTCAAGTCCCCCAGAGGGACTACCCACACTGTTTCCTATTTTTTTTGGTAGCCTGTAGCTTGGGCGTCCTATACGTAAGGACTAATTTCTTGCTTGTCCACGGAGAAAGCGCAATTACTGACCCTGTAGCAGGTATTCTCTGTGGCAGCAGGAATAAGTTCTCAAAACCAACCCACCTCCTCGAGGAGTTGGAATTTTGGCTATTAGCTTGTTTATCAAGTTGGAAATAAGATGGCACAAGGCGGCAAGGTGGCAGGCATGCGCAATGGAGCCTCACAAAAGTGTCCAATGGAAGCTGGAGAGCATTCCCACGTGGGGCTCTGTTGGTGACATCGCCCATGCATGAGGACTCATTCCTGCTGTCCATGGAGAACACCTGCTACAGGTGAGTAACTACACTTTATTTCAAGGTGTTAATAAACTTATGATTATAAGTGAACTAGTTGATATAGTTTGACTTTCAGAAGGTATTTGACAAAGTCCCACAGGAAGCCTGCAAATAAGAGGCGCAGTGCCCTCTTATGAAATGGATAAAAGACCGGAGAGTGGGACTAAATGATCAGTTTTCTCTGTGGAGAAAGATAAACATTGGAATGCACCAGGGATCTGTACTACAACCAGTGCTGTCTAGCATATTGATACATAATCTGGAAAAAGGAACGAATGAAATGATTTTAAATTTGCAAATGAGACAAAATTATTCAAAGCTGAATAGCGCAAAACACTTGGATGCGTGCAAAATGCAGGTGTGTTGTGCTATTTTTTGCACAAAGTGCACTTTTGCAAAGACACTTCATAAAAGTACACTTCGCAATAATACATTTTCACATGAAAGTTTATGAAAATTGTGCATTAATGAGCTGCTGCGAAGCAAAATTATACAAAGCAACTCATTAATTCAAAAAATGTGAAAATTACCATCTGAAAACATTTTTCAGTTGGAAAAGAACTACCTTTCAAGAGCAGTAGTTTTCTTCCCAAGCTTTTATACCAAATTTTCCTCTTCACACAGCTATGTGTAAAAATTAAATAGTCCATGCCCAAATCAGAGGACCATCACCCAAAGGTCCTCAGCTACCTGGTGATTCAGCTTCAACAAGTTACATGACCAGTAATAAAACAGTTTTGGGTAGTTTTATTTTTGGGGGTTGTTTTTTTTTTAACAGATACTGATGCATGGGAATCTTCGTTTTCATACTGTGGATGGACAGCTAAAATACACTACTATTGCTGGGAACAGATGCAAGTTTCTGTGAAAGATATGCTGTATGTGCCAGATTTAAAGGGTTGCTTACTATAGGTAAAACACCTGACAAAGAGTTTCATTGTACATTGCCACCAAAATGTGTGCACGATTAGGAAGGAGACAAATCCTGGCAGAAGGGATTTCAGGTGACAACTTAGGATCATTTGCACTGGCTAAGTTAAAGCAGCTACTCAAACTCCTCACATATATGGTGCCAAGTGTCTAGTCTCCAGATGCAATAACAGACTTGCTGAAGAAAGAGAAGTAGATCTGACAATTTTGACAGAGATACTGCGGTGATTTTGGCAGTGGCGTGTGCGCACACCTGCCAAATGTTTGTCACCGGAGCTAACCCACAACGATCCATGTGGGTTAGTGAAGACAGGAACCTTTTCTAGAAATATGTTATCTATTTATTTATTTTATTTGCGTACAATTTGTATCCTGCTGCTTCCAGTGATCAGCAGCGGTTACTATACATGGAGGGATTGGTTGTACTGGCCAGTAATTAGGGGTATGTACATTGCGATTAGGGCGGGGTGGTATCACACAGCAAAAAGGATTATAGATTTACAGTTGATTGCTGTTAGACTTCACACAAAGTACGAAAGTTTCTAACCTTCATTGATGGTTAGTCCAGGTACAACTTACCTCCTGAGTCACAAAAGTGCAACACCAGAAAAGCTCAAGCAGTATATTAGAGTGACGAGTAGCAGGTTCCAATGAAAACCCAGAAACATCCATTCTGAAAACTGGGGAGAGTAATGTAAACACAAGTGTTCCATGGGTGACAGGGAACCAAGCATCTTTCTGAACAGAACAGCATAGTAGAAAAGAACGACTGTATACTGGTGGAAAAGACCAAAGGGAATGCTACTAGATGCCAGCCTTCCTGAGAAGTTCTGGGGAGAGACACTAGTGACTGAGAACTACCTACAGAACCTGCTACTAACAAGGGTGGATAAGGTAATGCACACAAACTTGTGGTGCGACAGAAATCCTCTCATGCATCAAGGCCTGCATGCGCATGTCCTGAGCAAAAAGCACGCCAAGCCAGTAAACAGAATAACAGAGGGTGTCCTCTTGTGATACTTGAAGCAAAGCAAGATCCTGCTTCTATGGGCAGATATGGTGATATAGTCTGGAGGGCATACTTTGAGACACCATTATAAAACCTCATGATTACAGTGAGCTCTAAGCTCTATCTCCAGGAACAAGCAGGAATGAGTCCTCACATATGGGTACGTCGGTACCGACGGAGCCTGCGCGGGAACGCTCCCCAGCATCCAGGAAGAAAGCCTTTGGGAGCATCCCACACGCATGCGCGCTGCCTTCCCGCCTATTCACTTCCCTCTCATCAGTTTTTTGTTTTCCGTGGAGCCGACAGGACGTATCCCTGTCACTGCAGAAAATTCTTCTTTTTTATTCTTATTTTTTGTGGTCGCTCCTGCCTTCATTCGACGCCCACCGGTACCGCCGGTGCTTTTCTTTCTTTTCTTGAAAAATCTTTTCTTTTTTCTAGGAAATATTTTCCTGTTTAGTGCCTGACGTTTTTTTGGCCACTAGGCCTCTATCCTTGCCATTATGGAAAAGCCAGCCACTATCCTTAAGAAATGCCCAAAGTGTGGCGGTACAAATATATTTTTAGACACTCATACTTGGTGTCTAAAATGTTTAGGTCCTGACCATTGCCCTTTGGAGTGTGTCTCCTGCAGGAATTTAGATAGAAGAAGTCTTCAGAATCGAGCACAACTCGATAGCCGGTCCACATCGGACTCGATGTCACCAGCCAGAATATCTTCTTCCTTCCAGGATCAGGTAACCAAACAAAAGTCTGTTAAGACTAGCCAGTCCTCGAGTGGTAGATCTCCTTCTAGGTATCAAGATGCCTCTGGGGTTGCCCTCAAGGACATTTTGGCAATAAAGCCCCGGCGGGAGTCTTTGGGCTCCAAAGCATTAACGGGGCTCCAGGCTGTTCCCGAGGTTCTTACCTCCATGGACATACCTGGGCCATGCTCGGTGGTTCTGGCTGCTTCGGCGGTACCAACACCCCGGCATCAGCTATGGTGATGGAAGAAAAACACTCCTCACCGATGAACGTAGTCTAGCACTCTCAGCTACTTTGGTACTGCTAGAGTCGCTGCAAACCATTCCCCGAGTATTGGTATCGGCTTTGGTACTCGTACCGGTATCGACATTGTCACCGGTGTCGGTACCGTCGATGTTTTCTTTGACAGACTCGCTTCTGTGGGCATGCACATGGGCGTAGCCTGGGCAGTTCAAACATGTATGCATGTTAATTATAAAATTCAATAATTTATGTGCATATTTACACAATGTAGGCGCAGTGCAGGTGTAAGTGATTGTGTCTTAATTTAAGGTACGTTCTCTGCCACAAATGCTAGTATTTCATAAAAACTAATAGGCACCTAGTTGTCCTTATAAAATAGGCTTAGGCACATTAATTAACACATTTTAATTAGATATCCTTTTATAAAATTATTTATTTAGCTAGGCCTATATACCATTGTATATGCTTATATACCATTGTATATGTCTCAAAGCGGTGTACATTCAGGTACTGTGTGTGTGTGTGTATATATATATATATATATATATATATATATATATATCCCTTGTCCTTGAAGGGCTCACAATCTTTGTTTTTGCACTTGAGGCAAAGGAGGGTTTAGTGGCTTGCCCAAGGCCACAAGGAGCACCTGTAGGACTAGAAAAAACAGTCCTGGCCCAAGGTTGCTGTCCTCCACTTGTGCAGTTGTAGGATTCCACCCAGTGTCCGCCACAGCAACATCCAGAAGGGACAGATAGATCTCTGGTCATGATTTCAGCCATTGAGAAGGAATGTTGGAGCACCTATACCAAAAGATCATCCTCTAAGCCAGACAACAAGTGGTTAAAATTTCCTTTTTGTTTCACTGGATCCTATATGAGTAAGGGAAGGAGTATGTAAGGGGTTGATAGGTAGATTGCAACCTATATTATGTAGTATGTTTACAATTCATTTTTTCTAACCAAGGTCCCAGATAACACTAGGAGAAATTTTCTTTACACATCACCATGTAATTCTGTATAGGGAGGGTAACATTCAAAGCTATTTCTGTGGAAATTGCCTGCCCAATATGCAATAAACTTATATGTGCAGAATGTATTGAGTGTTAGGTTTGCCCACTGTTTGAGGAGGAGTTCCCAAGGGCAAGATTGGAAACTGGATGCACTTATATGAAATTTTTGAATTTTCAAAATTCTGCAGATGTTTTTCTCTTATGAAAATCATCCAAACAAATAGCAGTTGTAAATATGTGCACTTAGTTTTCCTGGAGTAATTTTCAAAGTGAAAAGATGCACATACTTTGCACTAATCCCAACAATTGTATAGCTATCCTCCATAATGTTTAATTTTATCCACAAATAAAGTACAAACTAATAATTCTGAATGTTGAATGCTTTCTCCAGGACCAAGCAGGAAGTCAGTCCTCACATATGGGTGACGTCGACGCCGACGGAGCCCCCGTGCGGAGAATTTCCCCAGCTTTCAAAGAAAGCCTTTGGGAATGCAGCACGCATGCGCGGTCCCCTTCCCACCCAAGGGTGCCATCTTGCTCAGTCTTCTTTTTTCCGTGGAGCCCGACGGATGTGTTTCGTTTTCACCCGAGGAAAAAGTTGATTTTGTTCTGCGTGGACCTGTTTTCTTCGGTTCGAAGCCGGTTTCCCTTTCCCGCCTGGGCCCGATACATCGGTATCAAGCCCGGACGTCTTTTTTTGGTTTTTGTCCTTAGTGACTAGCGTACGCACCATTTTTTCTGTTTTCACTGGCAGCCCTGTCTTTTGACCTCGCAGGGGCCCTTTTTCTCCCGATGGCTGCCAGCGGGTTTAAAAAGTGTGATCGGTGTAAGAAACTTATGTCTCTCACCGACACACATGACTGCTGCCTCCGGTGCCTCGGACCTGATCATGACCCAATGATCTGTGGGCCGTGTGGGAAAATGTCCTCGAAGGCGTTGAGAAGTCGGCAGCACCAAAAGGAAAGAATCTTCTCTGACTCCGTGTCCGGACGGGCCCGGACTTCGTCAGAGGCCTCGACGTCTCGGGACTCTGGTCCCGAGCAGCACTGAGGCTCCTCTGAGAGGGGGTCTCTCTCGTGGGAGCATCATCGCAAGAAGAAAAAACCCGGGAGGGCGGCATTAGTGGACGCACTTGGCTCCTCGAGGGCCAAGTCGCATAGCCCTGAGTGCCGTCCCGGGTCTTCGGAGTCGGAGAGGCCTGCAAAACAACCTCGTGTGGAGATGGAGTCCCCAGGTCATGTGAGTACTGTAGTCCTCATGGACTCTCCTCCAGGGGAGCCGCCGTCGGGGGCTGCTGAGTCTCCTGAGCTCGGACTCAGGTTGACGGCCTTGGAGTGCAGCTTGGCTGCCTTTATGGAACATAAGCGGGCACTGATCGCCGGTCTCACCGGTGCATCTGCCCCGACCACCGGGACATCGACGTCCAAGTCGACCTCGGAGGCCGAACCAATCCTTGAGTCCGTGCGCGCTCAAGTCGATCCTCAGGTAAGGTCTCCCTCGGCCTCCCGCTCGGGACCGAGGTCGTCGATGCCGGTACCCTTGGCTTCGGGGCAGATGGCATCGGTGCCTGCCCGACCGGAGCTGCTTGATTCCTCCTCCGAGGGGTCCGGCTGGGAAACGGAGGATGAGGAGTCACCCGACACCTTTCGGACTCGGTGTGTCCCATCGGACTCGCCGGAGTCCGAGCCTCGGAGAAGGTCCCCACCGCAGGATACCCAGTTCTCAGACTTCGTGCGGGATATGGCCAAGGCCTTGGCCTTCCCCGCGGATCCCGAGGAGGAGCCTCGAGCCGATGAGCTCGAGGCCGTACAGTATGACTGTCCCCCAAAGGAGGCCTTTACTGTACTGGTTCCTCCGATGCTGGAAAGGTTGCTCTTCCGCATGTGGGAGGCGCCGGACTTGACGCTGGTTTTGAGCAAGTGGGTTGATTCCATCTTTCGAGTTCGCAAGAGCCCCGAGTTCCAAAAGGCACAATTACCGCACCACTCCATGGTTGTGGAATCGGCCATGCATCGTCTGAAGAGTCAGAAGATGCACTCCTCGGTGCCTCCCGGCCGGGAGGCCCAGAACCTGGATTCCCTCGGTAAGAAGTGCTTCCAGGGCTCTATGCTTGCTTGCTGTGTCCAGACCTACCAGCTGTACATGGGCATGTACCTTCGAGACCTGGCAAAGGAGATTGCCGGGTTCTCTGCTGGTCTCTCCGAGGAACCTTTGCAGAGGTTCAATGCTATGTCATCGGGTATTCGTGAGTGCTCGAAGTTTATCTCTCGAGCAGCCTATGATGGCTTCAAGGCTTCGGCCCGAGTAGCCACGGCCGGCATCGATGCACTCCGTTAGGCCTGGCTATAGTCATCGGACCTCGAGCCATGGGTGCAGGACAAGTTGGTCGATGTCCCCTGCCAAGGTGTTCTTATGTTCTCTTTGTCAAGCCCATGGCTGAAAAGGCTGCAGAACTCAAGACCGAGACTCTTACCCAGACAAGGCTGTCCAGAAAAACCTCTGCCCCATCTCAGAAGAAGAAGGGCTCAGGGAAAAAGACCTTTTACCCGAGGAAGTCATCTGCCTATAAACAGTACCCTCATTTTCAGGCCTCTGTAGCTCCCCAACAGGGTCAGCAGGCCAAGGGGCAGAGACATGGGCCCCGTAGGCAGAAAACCCCCAAGCCACCAGCTCCGGCTCCTGCACAGCAGGGAGTGGGGTTTTGACTCCAGTGGCATAGCCTCTCCTCCTCAGCTGGCCCCTATCAGCACAGGAGGCCGGCTGGCCCTGTATGCCCACAGGTGGCCAGCCATAACAAGGGATACCTGGGTACTAAGTATAGTCCAGAAGGGCTATCTCCTCCACTTCCACCAGGTACCCTCCTCCTATTTTCCAGGGGAGCCTCCAAGACTTGCTCTGCACAGGGACTTACTCCTGCAGGAGTTAGCAAGTCTTGTAAAGGAACAGGCAGTGGAACCGGTGCCCCACCACCTGAGGGGTCAAGGCTTCTATTCCAGGTACTTTCTGGTACCAAAATGAACAGGAGGCCTCAGACCCATCCTAGACTTGTGGAATCGAAACAAGTTCCTGGAGAGGGAAAAGTTCAAGATTCTTACCCTTGGAATCCTGCTGCCCTACCTCCAGCAGGGAGATTGGCTATGCTTTTTAGATATAAAGGATGCTTATACTCACATCCTCATTCATCCAGACCACAGACAATATCTCAGATTTGTAGTGGGAGGAAGCCATTGCCAGTACAGAGTACTGTCTTTTGGCCTAACCTCCGCCCCCAAGGTATTCACCAAGTGCCTGGCGGTGGTAGCGGCCTACCTCAGGGTTCAAGGCCTTTTCGTTTTTCCATACCTGGACGCCTGGCTTATCAGGGGTCAATCCCCACAGGAGGCCAATCAAGCCACCCTCCGCACTATCGCTCTGCTGCAGCATCTGTGCTTTGTTATAAACTTTGCAAAGTCCACTTTGCACCCTTCACAGAACATGGAGTTCATAGGAGCAAGACTGGACACCCTTCAGGCAAAGGCCTTTTTGTCCATAGACAGGGCACACAGGTTGATGGATCTGGCCAGTCAGTTCCACAGCAATTCTCTGGTCTCTGCCAGACAATTCCTGAGGCTCTTAGGCCACATGGCTTCCATGGTCCATGTGACTCCAAATGCCCGTCTACACATGAGGCCGGCTCAATGGAGCATCAGGACTCAGTGGCACCAAGTCACGGGAAATCTCACGGACAGAGTGAGGTTGTCCACGCTACTAGAGTCTTCTCTACAGTGGTGGCGTCATCTTCCGAATCTGGTGCAAGGGGTGTTTTCAGACACCTCCACACTCTCAGATGCTGACAACCAATGCTTCTCTTCAGGGTTGGGGTGCACATTGCCAAGGAGCCTGTACTCAAGGCCTGTGGTCGCCTTTGGAGGCCGCACAGCAGATCAATCTCTTAGAACTAAGAGCTATCCGCTTAGCCCTGAGAACTTTCTCTCATCTCATCTCTCACCAGTCCATCTTGGTTCAGACGGACAATCAAGTTGCTATGTTCTATGTGAGCAAACAAGGGGGCACAGGGTCCCGTCTTCTATGTCAGGAAGCGCAGAAACTGTGCTCCTGGGCAGTCAATCACGGCATTCTTCTCAAAGCGGTCTATCTCCCAGGTCAGGAGAATTACCTGGCAGACAGATTGAGCAGGATTTTGCAGCCGCACGAATGGCAGTTGAATCCTTTAGTGGTTCAACAGATCTTCCTGAGATGGGGTCTTCCAACCATAGATCTCTTTGCCAGTCCTCTGAACCGTCAACTACCCAGGTTCTGCTCCAGACAACCGCATCCTCTCAGATTAGCAGCAGATGCGTTTCTCATTCCGTGGTCTACAGGCCTCCTATATGCCTTTCCTCCCACGCCTCTAGTGCCCCAGACACTGTTCAAAGTGCTCTGGGACAGGGCCTCGGTAATCCTGGTGGCCCCCAGATGGCCCCGACAGCCGTGGTTCCCACTTCTTTTGCAACTAGCGGTGGACACTCCTCTTCCTCTGGGGATGCAACCAGATCTCCTGTCTCAGGAGCAGGGATCTCTTTTACACCCCAATCTCCAGTCCCTCAATCTGATGGTCTGGCTGCTGAATGGGTAGTCCTAGCACCCTTACTACTGCCTAGGGAAGTGGAGGACGTGGTCTTGGCCTCTAGGAGGCAGTCCACCCGAAAGTCTTATGCCTTTAAGTGGCGTAGATTCTCTACCTGGTGTACTCAACACAACGAGAATCCTCTCATGCCTGGTACCAGTGGTGCTGCAATATTTGCTTCACCTGTCCAACATAGGCCTTAAGTCCAATTCTGTTAGAGTTCATCTTAGTGCTCTTTCGGCACACCACTCACCAGTGGAGGGTCAGTCTCTCTCCAGCCATCCTTTGGTGGCTCGCTTCCTCAGAGGCCTGCTTTTGCTTAAGCCTCCAGTGCGTCCACCTGCCCCTGAATGGGATTTAAATGTGGTCTTGCAACGGCTTACGTGCCCACCATTTGAACCTATGGATACTTGCCCTCTGCGTTTTCTCTCCTGGAAAGCATTGTTTCTGGTAGCCCTTACCTCAGCAAGGCGAGTGAATGAGCTTCAGACCCTAGTTTCAGATGCACCATCTACTAGGTTCTATAGGAACAGAGTAGTCTTACGGACTCACCCGAAGTTCCTTCCAAAAGTGGTCTCCTCCTCCCTCTTCAATCAGGAGGTGGTTCTTCCGAGTTTCTTTCCCAGGCCGCATGCCAGCCGGGCTGAGATGGTCTTGCATACCCTGGACTGTAGGAGGGCGTTGTCCTTCTACCTTGACCGTACACAGGAGCACCGGAGGGCTGTTCAGTTCTTTGTCTCTTTTGATCCCAATAAGTTGGGGTTGGCTGTCTCCAAGCATACTTTGTCCATATGGGTAGCCGACTGTATCACCTTGGCTTACAGGGCAGCCGGCCTCTCATTGCATGGTCGAGTTATGGCTCACCGTGTCAGGGCGAAGGCTGCGTCAGTGGCTCATCTCCGCTCTGTTCTGTTGGCAGACATCTGCTGGGCCGCTACTTGGTCTTCAAGCCAGACTTTTGCGGCCCACTACTGCCTTGAGAGGGAGTCCCACAGGGACAGTGCTTTCGGGCAGGCGGTACTCCATAATCTCTTTGGGGTTTAAGCAACTCTTACCCTCCGGCCCTGGTGTTGGGCTACCGTTCGGGGGCGTTATCAGAGAAGATTCGATTCTTGTATGCTGAGGCTCTAGAGGGAGCTCATTTTTCAGCTTTGGGTCTCCGATAGCCTTAAGATGGGGAGTCCCATATGTGAGGACTGACTTCCTGCTTGGTCCTGGAGAAAGAGTAGTTACTTACCTGTAACAGAGGTTCAATGCTATGTAACAGGTGTTCTCCAGGAGCAGCAGGAATCAGTCCTCACAACCCTCCCTCCTCCCCTTGGAGTTGCGGTCATATGATTTATTTTGTTTTTTGCTGTCTTTTAGCTATGTCATCAGACTGAGCAAGATGGCACCCTTGGGTGGGAAGGGAACTGCGCATGCGCGCTGCATTCCCAAAGGCTTTCTTTGAAAGCTGGGGAAATGCTCCGCATGGGGGTGCCATAGGCGCCGACGTCACCCATATGTGAGGACTGATTCCTGCTGCTCCTGGAGAACACCTGTCACAGGTGAGTAAACTACTCTTTACTGTAAACTCGATGGGTTTAAGACTACAAAGCGACATACTGTGAATGCAACTCTCCTCGCACACACTCACCTTTCTCCTTTCTTATTCCTCCCTCCTTCATCTCTCCTACCCCACCTAAATCTGGGCTTTCTTCACCCATTTGCTCCCTTCCCTCCTTTTAATTATCTTCAAGATTCAGTTTTGTTTGTTATATCACACATCAGAACGTATAACATAACATAACATGACATCCTATGTATAACCGAAACATGGGTCACAGACACAGATGCAGCCATATTGAACCAGATCAGCAAACCTGGATACAATCTGTATAACTGTCCCCGATCCCACAAGAAGGGGGGAGGGGTCCTCATTATAGCAAAAGACAACCTGAAACTCTCAAGCACATATCAGAACTCAAACACAGACATAGACCTACTCAAGGTAGAAAACTCAGCATTATCCATCTGCTTGATATACAGACCTCCAATGCCGCAGCATGAAATATTTGCATCAGCATTGGAAACCATTTCATCGACGCAGCCAAGAAAATTCCAGATTATACTAGGGGACCTAAATCTAGCATCAACATCAGCCACGAATGCAAACACCTTCCTAGAAGCTATGACCCAGCTAGGATACCAACAGCTAATAACAGAACCAACCCATGAAAAAGGGCACACTCTAGACATGGTTTTCACACCCAAAGGAGAACAGGTCAATGATGAGAAGCCCCGGATAAAGATCAATCCACTACCCTGGTCAGACCACCCCCAAATCAGTATACGGCTACAGCTTCCGAACTTGACTAAAGACACAAAAGCAAAAAGAGTATCACACCAACAACGAAGATTTAACAAACCAAACATGGAAGGTCTCATCAATACTATCAAATCCCACATAGACCTGGGAAAAACAGACCTCGATGAATTAACAAGCAATTGGGATTCCGGAATTCAGACCATAGCGATCCACAAAGGGAATCAGGCACCAAACGCATCCAAACACCAATCAGAACCTTGGTACACCATAACATTGACCAGAATGAAGAGAGACCTCAGAAAGCACGAAAGAAAGTGGAGACACACCAAATCCACCGAACTCAGGGCTGTGTACCTTAATCTCCTCTCAAAATACAAAGAAGAAGTAAACACAGCAAAGAGGATACACCATACCAACATACTAAACAAAGCCATCAACAAACCACGTGAACTTTTTGCACTAGTAAAATCGCTTACCAAAACAGCCCTACCAGAACATCAAGATAGCCCTATCCATCCACAAACACTGGCAAATCACTACGCAAGCAAACTGACTACTACCGCCCCCACGTTCGATACAGGTACACCACACCTACGAACAAACATGAAGCAAGAACTAACATGGAGCACATTCCACAACATTGATGAACAACAAACCACCAACATTCTAACCTCCATAAATACCACCACCTCACCACTCGACCCATGCCCAACTGCATGGATCAAAGCGGCAAAAAAAGAGATCAACCAGCAAATAGCCCACATTGTGAATCAGTCGCTAAGTCAAGGAATAATGCCTGACCAATTAAAACAATCTATAATAAGGCCAATCCTAAAAAACAACTCTCTCAACAAGGAAGACCCGACCTCATACCGCCCCATATCCAGCATTTCATTCCTGGCAAAAATCATTGAAAAGGCAGTGCTCCTACAACTTCAAGATCACCTTGATGACCATGATACTTTAGACAAACAACAATACGGATTCAGAAGAAACCATGGAGTTGAAACACTTCTAATAGCGCTAATGAACAACCTACTCAAAGGCCTAGAAGACAGAAAGAAAATGTTTATACTTATTTTCGTTGACATCTCCGCCGCCTTTGACACTGTACATCATGGGATCCTCCTTAGCAAACTGGCATCCATAGGAGTTGTGGGAACCCCCCTCAAATGGTTCTCCTCCTACATATTGAACAGAAGGCCTCAAGTACAATTCAATGGGGAACAAGCAGAACCGTTCTCTCAAACACAGGGCATACCCCAGGGTTCAGCTCTCTCGGCACTACTGTTCAACATTTACATGCAACCCCTCTGCGACATTTTTAAAAGGCATAACATCTACTACCACATCTATGCGGATGATATTATGCTTTACACACAACTGGACACCGCTGACCCCAAATATACACAGCTCGAAAGCTGCCTGGACTAAATGCTACGATGGCTACAGCAAAATAACATGACGATTAACCACAAAAAAACAGAGGTCATGTACATATCCAGTAAACCGAACTTCAGACCCCCCCTCTACAATCACCCTGTGCAACAACACGTACAACGCGAAAGATGAAATCAAATATCTAGGAGTCACACTCGACTCCAACCTAAAAATGGAGACACACCTACGCAAAACAAACAAAGCCATCTTCCATAAACTTAGGGTGATACAACCCCTAAGGAAAATAATAGCACCCTGTGACTTCCGGTCCGTGGCTCAAGCACTCATTATGCCACACCTAGACTACTGTAATGCCATCTTACAAGGTCTGCCTAAAAAATCACTAAATATCCTTCAGATGGCCCAAAATGTGACTGCCAGGATCATAATGGGAACAAGCATTTCTGAACACATCACCCCCATTTTAATCGACCTACATTGGCTTCCAATTGCAGCTAGGATACAGTACAAGATGCTAGTAACCACATTCAAACTCATCAACAACATAGCCCCCTCATTCCTGTCCACACTTATCAGCACACAACCTGCAAATAGGCACAGAAGAACTAACAACTCGGGCACCCTGCAGGTCCCCGCCAACATCAGAACTGTGAAAACAAGTACATGTCGCAGAGCTTTCTCATTCTCTGCGCCGACTATCTGGAATCAACTCCCTTTTGAACTGCGTCTAATCAAGGACATTACAATCTTCAGGAAGGAGATAAAAACCCACCTATTCAAAAGCCACTGCAATCAGCCATGACTATCAAGTTCCATGGAATCATAGCAAAGCAATCAGATAATTATATGCTTTTGAATCCACTTCATGTATAAATATGTAAAAAAGTGTAACCCAAAAATGTGTAAATATGTATGTATATATGTAAATATGTATAATCCCACCCCATAACACTAACCCTGTGTGCTGTGACCTTCCCCTCAGACCCATGTATTTACTATCCCCTCCCAGTCCTGATTTGACAACCCCCAAAAGAAGAATCGAACCGCTGCTGATCGCTGGAAGCAGCGGTATATAAGTGTGTATTAAATAAATAAATAAATAAATTACATAAAAATAGTAGGCAAACAGTGTGTGTGTGTGTGGGGGGGGGGGGGGTAAGGTCAAAAATACAATCAACAAATGTACAATACATTTGATTCTTGAAGGACTACAAAAGGGGACTGCTACCTCTGGAGAGAGATCTGCAATTGTAAGTACTACTTCTGGAAATGTTTCTAAATCTTGCGGGAAAAGGAATTCTTTAAAGCTGATTAATCTGTGAAACCAGTGTATTTGTTAAATCGGTCAGGGCCTAGTAGCAGCAAAGAGTTTTCAGTTTAAATTTAAAACACAGAGGAGAGCTTTCTGGTTAGATTTAGAACCCAAGACTCCCTCTATCCAAGCAAGGGCTGTGGGACTCCCCCTGGAGATTGGTCACAGATTACCTTAGAAGCAAAAAACAGGGTACTGTGTAGCAGCCAGCTTTTAATACATTTTTTCCCCTCCCTCTCTCCCCAAAACGCACCCAACCCTGGGATAATCATAGCTTTATAGGTGCTTAAACCTCTTAAAGGAAAGGAGGTGCCATATTCACTCTCAGGTGCAGATGTTTATTCTCATCAGCATACATTAAGGACCTGAGATTAATTAAATTTCAGGTGAACAAAGTACATTAAACGTATTAGGTATAGTTTATTAGTATAAGTATCCCCAGCAACCCTTAGTAAGTAAAGAACTTAAATATCTTAACACAACCTTAAAACGAACATGGAGACAGCAGTCCATCAGCAAGATGGGGGCTTTCCATTCTTTTGCATTGAGTGTCACATGTATGATTTTCTCCCAGTTGGTGAGGGGTCTTATGTGTGTGCAAGGAGCTCTTTGCTCTCAAACTTGGAAGACATAAGGAAGACAGAGCGATACATAGATGAGACCTACAGGGATATAGTCTTGAAGTCCCACCTCCAGTCTGGCAGCATCCCTGTTGCCATGGAGGAGAGAGGTCATGTGACAGGAGAGCATTACCCTGGTGTATCAGGAAGTGATCCTATAGCTAGGATCTGTCCTCCAGGTGATGTAAAACCCTCTCGCACTGAGGACTTTTCTCCAGGGCCATGTGCCCATGAGGGAAGGTTGAGGGTTAGCCGTTATAGTTGGTGATTTGATCATTAGGCATGTAGATAACTGAGTGGCTGGTGGAAGTGAGGATCACTTGGTAACATGCCAGCCTGGTGCGAAGGTAGTGGAACTCACGCACCACCTACACAAGGTCTTAGATAGTACTGGGGAGGAGTCTGCTGTCTTGGTACATGTTGGTACCAATGACATAGGAAAATGTGGTAGGGAGGTTCTAGAGGCTAAATTTAGGCTTTTAGGTAGGAAGTTGAAATCCAGAACTTCCAGGGTAGTGTTCTCCTAAATGCTTCCCGTTCCACGTGCAGGACCCAAAAGGCAGGCAGAGCTCCGGAGTGTCAATGCGTGGATGAGACGATGGTGCAAGGATGAGGGTTTTTTATTTGTTAGGAACTTGGGCGCATTCTGGGGAAAGGAGGGGCTCTTCCAAAGGGATGGGCTTCACCTTAACCGGGATTGAACCAGGCTGCTGGCATTAAAAAGGAGATAGAGCAGCTTTTAAACTAGATAATAGGGGAGAGCCGACAGTCGCCCAAGAGCGCATGGTTCGGAACAATGTATCCTTGAAGGATACTACCAAAAGCAGAGAGGTTCCAAAAAAAAGTAAAGTAGCCTAAATGCCCTCGAGTATGGAGCAGAAACAGCTTAAAGATCCCAAATTACCCATGTCTACCAATAGCCAGATTAATATGAATAAAATACAGTCTCTAAAATGCTTGTATGCAAATGCTAAAAGTCTAAAAACTAAGATGGGAGAGTTAGAATATATAGCACTAAATGAAAAGTTAGATATGATTAGTATTTCAGAGACATGGTGGAAGGAGGACAAACAGTGGGACACTGTGATACCTGGGTACAAACTATATCGTAATGATAGAGCTGATCAAATTGGTGGAGGGGTTGTGCTCTATGTTAGAGAGGGCAGTGAGTCACAAAGGATTAAAGTTCTACAGGAAACAAAATTCGCTGTAGAATCTCTATGGATTGAAATTCCATGTAAAAAGGGGAAGGCGATGGCAGTGGGGTGTACTATTGACCGCCTGGCCAGAATGAACAAATGGATGATGAAATGCTTAAAGAAATCAGGGAAGCTAACAAAAGTTACAGAACGGTAATAATAATGGGTGATTTCAATTACCCCGGTATTGACTGGGTCAGTGTCACGGCAGGACATGCTAGGGCGATAAAGTTTCTAGATGAAATAAATGACTGCTTCTTGGAGCAACTGGTTCATGAACCAACCAGAGGGGAAGCCATTTTGGACTTAGTTCTTAGTGGAACACCAGATCTGGTGCAAGAGATAAGGGTGTTGGGGCCACTTGGCAATAGTGATCATAGAATGATCACGTCTGATTTAATTAATGGAGGAGGGATGTTAAGGAAATCCACATTACTACCTTTTAACTTTCGAAAGGGAGACTATGATAAAATGAGGAAAATAGTTAAGAAAAAACTAAAAGGAGCAGTTGCAAAGGTTAAATACTTACATCAAGCTTGGGTGTTGTTTAAAAATACTATCTTGGAAGCCCAGACCAGCTGTATTCCACCCTTTAAGAAAAGTAGAAGGAAGTCTAAAAAACTACCGGCATGGTTTAAAGTTGAGATCAGAGAGGCTGTTGCCAAAAAAGCAGCTTTCAAGAAATGGAAAAAAGAGCCAAATGAAAAACTGGAAAGGGCACAAGCACTGGCAAGTTAAATGCAAGGCATTGATAAGGCAGGCAAAGAGAGAATTTGAGAGGAAACTTGCTGTGGCAGCAATAACACATAATAAAGACTTTTTCAAGTACATTCATAGCAAATAACCTGTCAGTCAGTTGGACCAATAGATGATAGAGGGGTAAAAGGGGTAGTAAGAGGGGACAAGGCCATAGCAGAAAGACTGAATGAATTCTTTGCTTTGGTCTTTACTGAGGAAGATGTAGGGATGTAACCCATGACTGAAGTGGTATTTAAAGGTGATGCTACAGAAGAATTGAAAGAAATATTGCTACACCGGAAAGATGTATTACAAATATTTGATAAACTGAAGAGTAGCAAATCACCTGGACCGGATGGTATACATCCAAGGGTATTGAAAGAACTGAAATATGAGATTGCAGACCTGCTATTAGTAATCTGTGAACTATCATTAAAATCATCTGTAATACCTGAAGATTGGAGGATCGGCAATGTAACGCCAATTTTTAAAAAGGGTTCCAGGGGTGATCCAGGAAACTACAGACCAGTGAGCCTGACGTCAGTACTGGGAAAAATGGTAGAAACCATCATAAAGAACAAATTTACTCAGCATGTAGATAATCATGGCTTAATGGGAGACAGCCAACATGGCTTTAGATAAGGAAAATCTTACTAATCTGTTATGTTTTTTTGAAGGTGTGAATAAAGAGGTAGACAAAGGTGAGTCGGTTGATATAGTGTATCTGGACTTTCAGAAAGCCTTTGACAAGCTCTCTCATCAGAGACTTTTGGCAAAACTAAAGAGTCATGGGATAGGAGGCAGTGTACTATTGTGGATCAGGAACTGGTTAAAAGTTAGAAAGCAGAGGATAGAGCTAAATGGCCAATTTTTCCAATGGAAAAAGGTGAATACTGGAGCACCCCAGGGATCTGTGCTGGGTCTGCTGCTTTTTGACATATTCATAAATTACCTGGAAAAGGGAATAACAAGAGAGGTTATCGAATTTGCAGATGACACAAAACTATTTAAAGTTGTTAAAACCCAAGAGGATTGTGAAAAATTGCAAGAGGATTTTGATAAATTGGAAGACTGGGCATCTAAATGGCAGATGAAATTTAATGTGGACAGTGCAAAGTTATGCATCTAGGAAAGAACAATCCAAACTATGGTTATACGATGCAAGGTTCCACATTAGGGACCACCACCCAGGAAAAAGATTTAGGCCTCATCGTGGATAACATGTTAAACCCTCTGCCCAGTGTGCAGAGGCGGCCAAGAGAGCAAATAGAATGCTAGGTATCATAAGGAAAGGAATGGAAAATAAAACAAAGGATATTATAATGCCTCTGTATCTTTCCATGGTGAGACCGCACCTTGAATATTGTGTGCAATTCTGGTCGCTGTATCTTAAAAGAGATATATCGTTAATAGAAAAGGTACAGAGAAGAGCACACAAAATGGTAAAAAGGATGGAAGGATACTCCTATGAAGAGAGGCTAAAAAGGTTAGGGCTCTTCAACCTGGAAAAGAGATGGCTGAGGGGAGATATGATAGAGATCTATAAATTAATGAATGGAGTGGAGTGGGTAAACGTAAATCGATTGTTTACATCATCAGAATATAAAAAGACTAGGGGACATGCACTGAAGCTACAGGGTAACCTATTTAAGACTAATAAGAGAAAATAGTTTTTCACTCAACGTGTAATCAAACTCTGGAATTTGTTACCGGAGGATGTAGTAAAAGCTGTTAGTGTAGCTGGGTTTAAAAAAAGGTTTGGACAAGTTCCTGGAAGAAAGGTCCATAAACAATTATTAAAAGGGACCCAGGATATCACTGCTTGACCCAGTACAAGCATTGCGGAACCTGTGTCTTTTGGGGAAACTGCTAGGTACTTATGACCTAGATTGGCCACTGTTGGAAACGGGATACTGGGCTTGATGGACCTTGGTCTGACCCATTATGGCATATCTTATGTTCTTTTGTCTAATTTAAAATATAAGGGAAGTCAAACACAGGTATCAAGGGAATGAAAACATATATCCTCTCATGTGCACCTGATTTCCGGTCTGGTGGCCCTTAAGATGAAAATTTCCAGTGGTTATGCAATTCATACATTGAAGTTCAATCTGTAAAAATATGTTTTTAGGTCAGATTTAAATTTATTAAAGGAGGCCTCCAACCTAAGATCCAGAGGCAACTCTTTCTGTAATGAAGGCGCCTTTACACTAAAAGTGGTGCGGCAAGTAGAATCTAACAGTGTTTGAGATGGAAAGGCACAGCGATAAAATAAGTTAGCCATGAAATAAGGCATATTTATTATTTATACTGCGCTGTTTAGAATTAGTGTGGTTTACATGTATACTAACAGGTACTTTTTTTATTCCCTTGTCCCCGAAGGGCTCACAATCTAAGTGTACCTGAGGCAATGGAGGGTTAAGTGGCTTGCCCAAGGCCACAAGGAGTGGCCATGGGACTAGAGACCCCAGTCCCTCCGGCCTGAAGTTGCTTGTCCCCTTGCGGGAAATGAACCTCCGACCTTCCGGCCTGAGGTAACCTGTCCCAACCACTGAGCCACTCTTCCTGTCTTTATTGTTTTTGTTTATTTAAAAATGATTTGCTTTGATGCCTTTGAGTTATATTATCTGACAAAGCAAACACTCCCAAAACTGAGGAAAAATAGTATCTTTTTTAAAAACAATACTTATTGCACCTTTATGTTTTAAATGTTTAAATATATGAAATAATTATTAATACAAAATGTTTTTACATACATATACATTTTTACATGCATATATTTTATCAGAAAAAGTATTTCATACAATAGGTGAAAACAACAAGGTAAAGCTTCAGTATTTAAATAGCATCATTAACCATCATTCCCAGATGTTACACCAATATCACCAGAAAACATCCATATTAAATCTAAAACAGAATATGAATTATTAATATAGGAAGAATACTCTTTTATGCCCAGAACTATAGGGCAGAATAAACCATAAAAACAATCAAATCTCCACAAAAACGTCAAAATCTAACGGACTACCCAGATGTTTACATACTGTTGGAAAGTTCACATAAAAAACAACCAAACCTCCTTGGTCACAATTACCAAAATCCCCATTAGGCACATCTCCAAATCATGCACTTTTATCACGAACAACCATTTTTTCAGAACATGCCTCAGATTATAAATTCATATCTGAAATAGAAAATATATACCAAAACTTACCCCATGACACAACCAATCCAGTGTCACCAGTACAACATACCTATTCACCTACAGGACAGTATAACAAAAACATGAACTCACAACGAGCACATATTCCTTCTATAACCATTTGTAATAAAAAAACGGCATAGCAAATACCTAAACTGAACAGCATACTCATAATAGTCAAACCTGACACACACTTCTTCAGCAGTCTCATCTAATTTACCAGTCGGAGACAGTTCCAAACAACCCAAACTATAACCTGTTTTTAACATCCTCAAAACGCTGCGGCTATAGCCACATTCAAAAAACCCTGTAACATTCTGATGAACAACCAGAGCAAAGATTCTCACAAACATCATCCAACCTCTTGCAAACCACCTTACTTTAAACATTACAAATGATTATAGAAGGAATATGTACTCGTTGTGACAGTATCTCAGGTTCATGGTCAGGGGCAACTACTACCAATACAGGGTACGTACTATCCTTTGGGCTCACCTCCACACCCAGAGTCTTTCCAAAATGCCTGCAGTTCATGGCGGCCTACCTACACCACCTTCATCTTCCCCTACCTAGACGACTGGCTCATCAGAGGAGACACAGCCACCGAGGTGCAACAGCCCACAAGCCGCACTTTCGAAGTCCTGCAATACCTGGGGTTTGTGATAAACCACCCCAAGTCCCACCTCACCTCAACACAGAACTTGGAGTTCATTGGGGTGCACCTGGATACCCTCCAGACAAAGGGCTTCCTGCTTAGTGACAGGGCTGGATGGCTCATGGCCCTGGCCGCAAAAGTCCAGGGCAGATGCTCTGTGCCGGCACACAGCATGCTCCACCTGCTTGGCCACATGCCTCAGTGGCATTCCAAACAGGGGCTCTACAGGTCAAACAATGGTAAGGATTTGAGGATTTATTTTTATTAAATTGCTAGCTCTCTGACTAAGAGCTCTTAAAAGGGTTCTGGTATATTTTTAAAGCAAAGTTACGTTCTTTTTGGTGGTTTAGTGGCAATATTTTCTTTAGCAGAGTAGGTTTCAAACTCTAATAACCTTCTCAACCTTTAGGGAACTGCTGACACCTAATCAGGTGTTCCCTCCCTACCCACCCCAACTCCCACCCACCCCTAGTGAGCAGTCTTGCTTTATAGGGCACTTCCCCATTTAACAAAGCACAGGGACTTGGAGCAGCACATTTTGAATATAATTAAAGTGATTTAACTGCTTTTTCTCTGAAAGGACAGCTGGGAAACCGGTTGGTACTTTGGTAGATCTCTCTCTTTTGCTTTAACAGATACCTAAGCTCCACGAACAGAACAATGGTTGGGAAAAATCATATCGCTAAAGCTGTTGCCCCCGTTACAGCTTCTGCCTCTGTCCAGACAGAGGTCCCAATGCTAGTTGAAGGACCGGTTCCATGTGCAGGGTACCTGCATGCTGAAGCTCTGAGGAAACAAATGGAGGAACTCAGAGAGGAGGTGGCGAGGCTGAGGAGCATTCAAGACAGTGAGAAGTACATTGATGAGATGCTTCTTGAAACATTCAAGTTCTCTAGCAGAGGAGAAGATGGGTGCCAACAGAATGACGAGGGTTGGACACAAGTCACCAGTGCCTGCAGAATCACCCATCCAACTTCTCCAGCCCTTGAATTGGAGAACTATTATGCAGCCCTGGAAGTGGAGGAGGTGAAAATATCCCTGGAAAGGGAAGAACCAGAGCTCAAGTAGCCCAAAGTTGCAGAATCAGTGACCATAAGGATGCGAAGGGTAGTGTTGGTTGGTGACTCTCTTCTGAGGGGTACTGAGGCGTCCATCTGCCGACCAGACTTGATGTCCAGAGAGGTATGCTGTCTGCCTGGTGCCAAAATCCAAGATGTTATGGAGAGTTTGCCAAGACTCATCAAGCCTACTGAGTATTAACCAATGTTGCTAATCAATGTCGGAACAAATGATACTGCCAGGTATACCTCTGAGCATATCAAAAGTGACTTTATGGCTCTGGGACAGAGGGTAAAGCAGTTAGGTGCATGGGTGGTGTTCTCTTCAGTCCTCCCTGTTGAGGGTAAAGGCCAAGGCAGAGAGGCTCGCATCCTGGAGATAAGAACATAAGATATGCCATACTGGGTCAGACCAAGGTCCATCAAGCCCAGTATCCTGTTTCCAACAGTGGCCAATCTAGATCATACGTACCTAGCAGTTTCCCCAAAAGACACAGGTTCCACAATGCTTGTACTGGGTCAAGCATTGATATCCTGGGTCTCTTCTTAATAATGGTTTATGGACCTTTCCTTTAGATGAATGCATGGCTGCGTGGATGGTGTCATCGAGAGCGTTTTGGTTTTCTAGACCATGGGATGCTGTTCCAAGGGTTGCAGAGCAGAGATGGCATCCATCTGTCCAAGAAAGGTCAATTCATCTTCAGTAGTAGACTGGCTAATCTACTGAAGAGGGCTTTAAACTAGATTCATTGGGGATGGGTGAAAAAAGCCCCCAGGTAAGTGAAAGCCCCCAGGTAAGTGATGCATTAAATACCTTTATGGAAATGGGTAACAGGGGTAACATATGGAAAGCAGTGTGTATAAATGCCCGTAGCATGGGGAATAAGATCCCTGACATCGAAGCTTTGGTGGGAGTGGCCGACTTGGATTTAGTGGCAGTTACAGAAACATGGTTCACAGAAAACCATAACTGGGATGTAACTATACCTGGCTCTACTTTATTCAGAAAGGACAGGGTAGGAAGAAGGGGAGGAGGAGTGGCACTAAATGTAAAAAATACTATTAAAGCTTTGGAATTACAGAGCTTAAAAGGGAGAGAGGATGCGTTGTGGGTTAAACTAGAAAGAGGGAAAGAGAAATCTATTTGCATTGGTGTGATATACAGACCTCCCTCACAAGAGGAAGAGGTGGACAGAGAGTTAATTGAAGACATACGCAGCATTGCTAGGAAAGGGAAAGTGCTACTGATAGGAGATTTCGATATGCCAGATGTTGATTGGCACATTCCTGCTGCAGTTTCATCTAGAAGTAAAGAGATCCTGGATTCTCTACAGGGAGAACTAATCAAGCAATTGGTAACAGACCCCACACGTTAAGGAGCCATACTGGACTTGGTGTTTACCAATGGTGAAAGTATTTCTGATGTTATAGTAGGAGATCATTTTGTATCCAGTGATCACCGGATGGTGTGGTTCAGTATTAGGACTAGGGCTGTTAGAATCCATTCAAAGGTGAGGGTTTTAGACTTTTGGAAGACTAACTTTGCCAAGATGGGCCAGTACTCAGGGAGTCGTTAGTGGGATGGGAACAGCTGGGGGATGTAGAAAAACAGTGGGCAAAACTGAAAGGAGATATTTTAAGGGCAACCAACCTTTTTGTTAAAATGGTAAATAAAGGTAAAAGGAAAAGGAGACCGCTATGGCTTTTGAAAGAGGTAGCTGAAAAAGGGAAGAAAAAGAGGGAGGCCTTCATGAAATACAAGAGATCACAGAGAGAGGAAGACAGGCATCTATATTTGGAAAAACTTAAGAGAAGCTAGCAAAGTAGTCAGGAAAGCAAAGATTCAAAAAGAGGAGGAAATAGCCAATGCAATAAAATGGGGGGGCTAAGATATTTTTCAGATATGTTAGTTAGAAGAGGAAGGGCAAAAGTGGTATTGTCAGACTCAACGGTGAAGGGAAGGAATATATAGAAGCTGATGAGGATAAAGCGGAATTGCTTAACAAATATTTCTGTTCTGTGTTCACAGATGAAGAACCAGGAGCAGGGCCTCAGAAAACACCCACAAAGAGGAACAGAAGCGAGGGACATCTTCAACAATTTTCAGAAGACTGTGTTCGTAAGAAACTAGCTCAACTTAAAGTAGACAAAGTAATGGGACCGGATGGGATACACCCTAGAATACTGAGGGAACTTGGGGACATTCTAGTAGCTCCATTGACTGACCTTTTCAATGCCTCGTTGGAGTCGGGAGTGGTGCCAAAGGATTGGAGAGAGGCTCATGTGGTGCCTTTACACAAAAGCGGAAGTAAGGATGTGGTTGAAAACTACAGGCTGGTTAGTTTAACTTCGGTGGTGAGTAAATTATTGGAAACGCTGCTGAAAGAGAAAATAGTGAGGTTTCTGGAGTCCAGCAGATTACAGGATCTGAGGCAGCATGGATTCACCAGAGGCAGGTCTTGTCAGACAAATCTGATTGATTTCTTTGACTGGGTGACCAGGGAGTTGGACCGAGGGAGAGCTCTAGATGTGGTGTATTTAGATTTCAGTAAAGCCTTTGACACTGTTCCTCACAGGCGACTTATAAACAAACTGAGCACCCTAGGGATGGACCCTAAACTTACCGCTTGGGTTAGAAATTGGTTGGGTGGGAGGTGACAAAGAGTACAGGTAAATGGGGCTCACTCTGAGGAGAAGGATGTTATCAGTAGTGTGCCCCAGGGATCTGTCCTTGATCCGATTCTTTTTAACATCTTTGTTAGTGATATAGTGGAAGGGCTGTCGGAAAAGGTTTGCCTTTTTGCGGATGATACCAAAATCTGCAATAGAGTAGACACCCAGGAAGGTGTAGATAACATGAGGAGGGATCTAGCTAAGCTTGAAGAATGGTCTAGAATTTGGCAGCTGGGATTTAATGTTAAAAAATGTAAGGTCATGCATTTGGGCTGCAGCAATCCAAGGGAGCAATATAGTATAGGGGGTGAAGTACTTTTGTCCACTAAAGAAGAGTGGGACCTAGGTGTGGTTGTGTCTGATGATCTTAAAGTAGCTGAACAGGTAAAAAAGGCAACAGCAAAAGCCAGAAGGATGCTTGGGTGCATACGGAGAGGAATGGCTAGCAGAAAAAAGGAGGTGATAGTGCCTCTGTAGAAGTCTTTGGTGCAACCTCATTTGGAGTATGGTGTGCAATTATGGAGACCGCACCTTCAAAAGAATGGTCTAGAATCTGGCAGCTGGGATTTCATGTTAAAAAATGTAAAGTCATGCATTTGGGCTGCAGCAATCCAAGGGAGCAATATAGTTGTTGTTGTTAAGTGCCGTCGAGTCGGAGTCGACTCATGGCGGCCCTCTGGATAGCTATCCTAAATTGTGTTCGGTCTTCAGTCAGGCGGCTCATTGTTGACAGACTGGTACCAGTAGCTGCTGTTTTTGTATCGATCCATCTCATTGCTGGCCTTCCTCTTTTGCATTGACCTTCTATCTTGCCAAGGATGATGTCTTTCTGTAATGATCTCTCGCTTCGCATGATGTGTCCAAAGTATGAAAGTCGAAGTCTTGTCATCTGAACTTCCAAAGAAAGCTTAGGTTTGATCTCCTCTAGTACCGACTGGTTTGTTCTTCGGGCAGTCCATGGTATACACAGTATTCGCCGCCAGCACCATAATTCAAAGACATCAATTTTCTTCCTGTCTATCTTTTTCACTGTCCAGCTTTCACATCCATATGATGTTATTGAAAATACCATGGCTTGAACAAGTCGAATCTTTGTATGGAGAGAGTCATCTCTGCTCTTGAGAATCTTATCTAGGTCTTTCATAGCCATTCTGCCAAGAGCAATGCGTCATCTGATTTCTTGACTGCTTGTTGCTTCTTTATTGATAGTTTATCCAAGTAGGTTAAAGTTCTCCACGATTTCAATTTCTTCTCCTTCAACGATGAACCTGTTCAATATACCAGTTGTCATGATCTTTGTCTTCTTTACATTAAGGTGCAGGCCCATTTTGAGACTATGTTCTTTGATTGTGAGAAGCAAATGTTTCAGATCATCTTCACTTTCAGCCAGTAATGTGGTATCATCAGCATAGCAAAGGTTGTTGATGAGTCTTCCACCAATCTTCACACCTCTGTTGTCTTCATACAATCCTGCTTCTCTGATGATTTGTTCTGCATATAAATTGAACAGGTAGGGGGAAAGTATGCAGCCTTGTCTTACACCTTTGCTTATTTTAAACCATTCTGTTTCTCCTTGTTCCGTTCGAACTGTTGCTTCTTGATCAATGTACAGATTGTGCAAGAGTACGATCAGGTGTTCTGGTATACCCATGCTTCTTAATGTCGCCCAGAGTTTCTCATGGTTTACACAGTCAAAAGCTTTGCTATAGTCGATAAAGCACAGATAGATATCCTTTTGGTATTCTTTGGTCTTTTCAAGGATCCATTTCACATCCGCAATGATGTCTCTCGTTCCTCGCCCTTTCCTGAACCCTGCTTGCACTTCAGATAGTTCTTGTTCCAGGTATGGTTGTAATCTCTTTAGAATCTTGCTGGCATGTGGATCAGAGCGATTGTGAGATAATTTCTACAGTCAGTTGGATCACCTTTCTTTAGTATTGGTATAAACACAGATCTTTTCCAGTCAGTTGGCCATGATGTTGTCTTCCATATTTCTTGGCAGAGCCTTGTAAGTACGGTAACAGCTGCATCAGATTGCTGTAACACTTCTATGGGAATGCTATCAATGCAATATAGTATAGGGGGTGAAGTACTTTTGTCCACCAAAGAAGAGCGGGACCTGGGCGTGGTTGTGTCTCATGATCTTAAAGTAGCTAAACAGGTAGAAAAGGCGACAGCAAAAGCTAGAAGGATGCTTGGGCGCATACGGAGAGGAATGGCTAGCAGAAAAAAAGGAGGTGATAGTGCCTCTGTATAAGTCTTTGGTGCGACCTCATTTGGAGTATAGTGTGCAATTATGGAGACCGCACCTTCAAAAGGATCTGAACAGGATGGAGTCGGTGCAGAGGGTGGCTACTAATATGGTTAGTGGTCTTCATTATAAAGCATATGAGGACAGACTGAAGGATCTTAATATGTACACCTTAAAGGAAAGGCGGGATAGAGGTGATATGATTGAGATGTTTAAATACCTCCATGGCATAAATGTTCAGGGGGAGAGCCTCTTTCGAATGAAAGCAAGTTCTGCTACAAGGGGACATGGGATGAGGGTGAAGGGGGATAGATTCAGGAGTGATTTACGGAAATATTTCTTTACAGAAAGAGGGTGGATCCGTGGAATAGTCTCCCAATTGAGGTGGTAGAGATGAGGACAGTAACTGAATTCAAAAAAGCATGGGACAAACACAGAGGATCTCTAAAGGAAAAAGGGGACTGTTGTAGTTGTTGATATGGAAGGACAGACTAGATAGGCCATGTGGTCTTTGTGTCGTCATATTTCTATGTTTCTAATGGTACACGTCACACCGAATGCCCGCCTTCACATGTGGGTGGTTCAGTGGTGCCTCAGGTCTCAGTGGATGCAGGCCACTGGCCACCTCCAGGACAAGGTCTACGTGACCCGCCCGCTGGTGGAGTCACTCTGCTAGTGGCAGACCATGCAACACCTGAGGGCAGGCATGCCTTTCCAATCCCTCACTCCTCGGCAGGTCCTCTTCACGGACGCCTCATTGCTGGGTTGGGGAGTCCACTGCAGCAGCCTCTGCACACAGAGCACCTGGTCCAGGGCCAAAGCCCACCACCAGATCAACTTCCTGGCGCTCAAGGCCTTCCGCCACAGTCTCCAGCACCTGCTGTGCTCATACAGATGGACAACCAAGTGTCGTCGTTCTACGTGAACAAACAGGGAGTCATGGGCTCCTATGCCCTCTGCCTGGAGGCAGTAACCCTCTGCTCATTTGCAATTAGCCAGGGGCCAAGACAATGTCCTCACGGACAGGCTAAGCAGTTCTGCCACTGCATGAATGGCAGCTAAACCCCAGAGGCTATTCCGGCTCTGGGGGACCCCCCAAATGGACCTTTTCACCAGCCTGGCCAATGCCCAGCTGACCCGCGTCTGTTCCCACCAACCTTACCCATCGTGGGTAGCAGTGGATGCTTCTCTGTCTCGTGTTCAGAAGGTCTTCTGTACACCTTCCCACCCATGCCACTGGTTGCCAAGACCCTATTCGAGGCCCTTTAGAACAGGGTGTCGCTAATCCTAGTAGCCCTCCGGTGGCCCAGGCAGCTGTGGTTCCCACTACTGCTCTGCCTAGCGACAGAAATTCTGGTCCCTCTCAGGAACCTCCTGGGGCTGCTGACTGAGGAGGAGTGTTCCTTCCTTCACCCCAACCTGGGATCTCAGGCGTTAACAGCGTGGCTGCTGAACAGGTAGCCTTAGCTCCCTTTAATCTCTCAGTGGAGGTGGAGGAGTTCCTGCTGACCTCCCGCAAGCCTTCCACAAGATGTGCTTATGCCTTCAAGTGACGGAGATTCTCCGTGTGGTCCTCAGAGAAACGGGCAGACCCTTCCTCCTGCACAGTGCATCTAGTCCCTTTGTTCCTTTCATTTTGAGCACTAATCGTGATGTTCTCCTTTGTTTTAATTGTCAAGCTAATAACTTCCAAGTCTTATTAGCTTGCTCCATATAAGAGCATTTGGTGAGGCTCAGAAGTCTGGCTTACGTTCACGCTCTAGATTATCAAGCTGGTGCTTATCTTCTATCCATCTGTGCCTTGTTGCTTTCCTCCTACTCCTGCTGTGCTCCTGTTGTAATACCTGCAGCTCCCACAATAATGTTTATTTACATGCTTCCCTTTCTTTCTTTTATTGCGATGCCCATTGAATTAACATTCCTCTTAAGTAGACCTTCCCTCCATCCGATACTACCCCATCAGAAACGCCCCCTGTGTCATTGGTTCTCATATATTGTTCCCATTCCTGCTTCAGCTTAACTAAGATTTGCTTCTCTGTCAGCAGTACGGTATTGGCTCTCTAGTTCGTCCAGTCTGCTTTTGCTCCTGGCCCAAAGGGATTCCAACTGCACTCCACCATACCATGATATGACACTTCTACTGTATGTATTTTAACTTTGTCAAATTTCCTTGCACTTGCCATCCTGGTCAAAATGTAATCTATACTCTAGTATGTGTCAGTTCTCTGGGTATAGGAGGTGTACTCTCCACCATTTCGGTTATTTGCCCTCTATAGGTCCTAGTGCTTCATACAGGTACGCAATTCCCTGCCCTCTCTTTTGTGCAAGCTTGCTGTGTAATTTAGCCTACCCTGGGCTGCTAGGGTGCAATTTAGGTCTCCCCCAACTAGCCAATCACTCTTTGCTACTTCTGCAAATTTTTGAAGACTGTGTTGGAAAAAGGTACCTTTAGGGCCGTTCAGGGTGTATACATTTAAAATGGCCAGGTCGTGCTTCTCAACCCTCCCCATAACCCATATCATCTGGTTCTGAGAGTTGTCTCCCCCCCCTCCCCCACTGGCATAGTGTACAAAAGGTATCTTTTTATGTATAGGTATTGCTACCCCCCTTTTTTATTTATTTACATTCTCTTATATACCGCGCTATTCTGCATCAGTGCGGTTTACATTGAACAAACTGAAATTACATTGAACAGGGCATTATAACTTGGAGATAACTATTTTACAGGGAACATGGGCTATGGAGGGTTAAGTGGCTTGCCCAAGACCACAAGGAGCACCTGTGGGATTAGAAACCCCTGTCCTTCCGGCCCAAGGTTGCTGTCCTCTAGTGGGATTTGAACCCCCGACCTTCCGGCCTGAAGTACCTTGCCCCAACCACTAGGCCACTCCTCCACTCCACTTTTAGAATTATAAGCTGAGCAGAACGTTTGATCAAAATCCCTAGTTTGAAGATTTTATGTTCCCCCTTCTGTCAAGTAGATTTCCTGATTAAGTGCTATATCCATTTCTCCTGATGCAATAAATCAAGCATTCGGCATCTTTTACAGGGGTGGTTTATTCCCCTTATATTAAGTAAGGTTATTTTAATGCCCTTCATGTAGATACCTTGTTTTCGCTGTCGTATTTATTTCCCTACCTTCGAGATCCCCAGCATCTTAGGGGCTTGTTTCCGCGGCTCCGATATCGGGGGGGGGGGGGGGGGACCCGCAACCGTGGCTTTGTAAACAAGCCCCTTAGTTTCTTTCCCTATTCTGAACAGCCATTCCTCCACTGAGCATGCACAACAAACAAATCTTAACCTTAAACCCCTTCCTCTAACATTTAACACAGCAAAATACAACAATGCCTGCCAACCTCTTCTTTTTTCATATTTTGACTTCTGCCCTCGTTCCTTTATTAGATTCATTCCAATTCTCTCACTTCTTTTACTCCTCCCCCCCCCCACAGCATACCCTTCTCCATTTCATATGCTCCCCTCCATCTGATCTTTCTATTCCTTTGCCAATTATTTCCCCCGTTCTCCCTCCCCCTTTCAATACTCTCATTCTTACCACATATTCCCTCTTTTTTTGTTTTTTTAAGCTTTACCCATCCCCCACCTCTGAGTCCACCTTCCACAGGTCCCTTCATCCTTTTTTAGGCTGTCTAACGTCCGCTCCTGTGAGTCTAATGTCTAATGTCCCTACTATGAGTTCCACCTTCTTGTTCTCTCCAATTGCCTGCCTCAGAGGCCTGGAACTGTGGATTGCTGCTCCCTGCTATCACTTTGCTCCAGTGTGGGGCACCTTGTTGCACCGATATCAGGTGCCTGCTCCTTTGCTGAATCAGTCCGTGACCCTGTGGCCTCCTGTTGCCATGGTGCAGTGGCCGCAGAGGAGTAGCACTATCCGGGGCAGTTGCAGGTTGATGTCTCTTGCGTGGTAGTGCTGATTCCCGCTCCGTTGTACAATGCACTTTGGGAGAGATGTTGGACAAAAATTTTTGTACAGCTTCCGTGGTAGTAAAGAACCATTTTGTGGCCATTGTCCAGTATAGTTAATTTTGCTGGATAAAAATAAAGCCGCCTTGTAGCCCTTAGCTGCCATTAACTCCTGGCATTTTAACAGCTCCCACCTTTTGTAGACAGTTTCTGTAGCAAGGTCTGGAAAAATCATGAGCTTACACTGTACCGCAATTGGAACGCTGGTTTTTGTGGCAGGTGTAGGCCTGTGATCCACTTTGTCTGATATAAGCAAGCGAGCTTAGCTAGCTTGACCTGTAAGTGAAGCTAGTGGAGAGGCCTATGGGAATTGCACATCCCCCAATCTGCTCCTGTAGAGCTGGAACATAGCAAGGACATAGCAAGAGTATTGAACTAGCTTAGATAAGCAGAACTGGAAGATGGAAAAATACAGAAAAATATGTTTAAAAGTCACTGATAAGAAAAGTACATCTGCAAGGGATTTAATTGGGACTGCTGACAGATGAGTTGCAGAGCCCTGCTCCCCTACACGCACAAATTGGCTCAATGGCCTTGGAAGTATGAAAGTAACAAGTTGATGAACTGGCCATTGTAATTGGGACTAGAAGGGGGGTAAGCAGGTGCTGAGCCCACTGAAGGAACATAATTGGATAATCATATCAGTACCGGGACCAATAGAAGGGGTACGGGAGGTACGGGAGAGTACCGGGACCAATGAAATGTTTTTCTATACCTAGAATGGAGTAAAAGTCTATAAAAGTTGTTGTATTGCCAGAAAACTTCGCTCAGCCATTTTGAAATTGACTTTGCTTGAGACTTGTGCACAAATAAATGATTTGGACCTTCTGAACAGACTCCTGGTATTATTGGTTTGTCTGCGCTCTGCTGCTACATATTCTTGGTGCGTTGGCCAGGAAGTTGTGGAATCAGAGTGTATATAGGGCAATATACCACGACTTTCCGCCTCTATAGGCTTGGTCCTGCCGGGATCGCGCCCTTCCGACGGGGGCTACTCCCTGGCGCCGCCGGTCCCTTGCATCGGAGGGAGCTGGTCGGACCTCGGCGGGTGTTGAGCCCGGCTGGAGCCAACGCCTCGAACCCGAGTGAGGGGAGTCCGAGGTCCAACTCATGCGCCTGCTTAGGAAGTTTGAGGACCGGATCCGGTGAGTAGAGTTTTGATTTGTTATGTCTAGACAGATAAGAAAGAGCAGTGCTGCCATTTGAACTTGGAATTTGGAAATTGGTAAGAGAGCCTGATCACCTCTCAAAGACGGGCCGAGTAACCCCGCATGAGTATTCGCAGGGCGAAACCCCCATCTTTTTGTATTTTGGAAATTGAATAAGACTAGTCAGAATAGATAGAAACGAATGCATTCTGGGATACGTTGCTAGCATGATTGTGTGAATGAAGTGTGGATGAGAGGTCTGGCAGCACGGACCAAGTGAAGGCGGACCCCTGAGTAGCGCATTTCCGGATCGGGCGACCGCGTTCAGGTCGCGAAAAGGGGGAAGCGATTGTCGTCTTGTCTTGTTATTTGTTCTCCTTATACGTTTCCAGGGCCGTGAGGACCCCTTACCCACGGTCCGCCCTCCTTTTCCCTTTTGTCTGTTGTTGCGCGCACACATCGAAATGGGAGGGGCGGGGTCTACTAGGAACACTCCATTAGAATGTATGATCGCTCACTTTAAAGAGGGATATTCTGGAGATTATGGTATTAAAATGACAGCAGCCCGTTTACAAATTTTGTGTACTAGGGAGTGGCCCAATCTAGACCCTACCTGGCCCCGAGAGGGAACTTTTAATGTAGAAATTATCCAGTTAGTACACCGTAGGGTGCGGATAGCGCACCCCGATCAGTACCCCTATATAGATTCCTGGTTAAGTATTTGTGAAGATCCGCCCCCTTGGGCGCAGCGCTGTTATGAAGAACAGTGCAGAATAATGTTAGCTAAGACAGACTATAGTCAGAAAACAGAACAGTCTAGAATGGAAGGGCAGGATAAGAAGTCCAGGAAGAAGCCCATCCTGGTAGATCCTGATTCCCCAGAAATGATTCCCCGACAGCCTCGAACCCCAGGCCCAGTAAGAGCTGCCCGGCGTCCCGCCCCAGAAACCCCGAGACAGCCAAGATGGGACCGCACCCCAGAGCTATTACCTGAAGAACAGGAAGAAGAGTCCCTTTTGTTTGAAGGTGAATCGTCCGGGACAGAAAAAGGAGAGTCAGATACCGAAATAGAGCAATTAGACACTGAAACTTCCATAAGTGATACTGACAGTGTAAAAATGGTAGCCAGCACTAGTTTGCCAGTGAAAAGCACATCCAAAGTGAAACATGTAGAAAAGAAGAAGGTGACCCCTGACAAGACAGTTACGAAAATATCCCTTAGATCCCAAAAGATATCTACTGCCAAGATGATGCCCTTACGGCAAGTCCCAGGGGTGCCCGTAAAGAATGATAATGATGAGGTGGTAGCGGGACCCCTGAGTTATGTGTATGTCCCTTTCTCCACAACTGATTTGTTAAATTGGAGGACACATTATGCCTCCTATACCGATAAACCCTTAGAGCTTACAGAATTAGTGAATGCTATTATGGAAACCCACCAACCCACTTGGGCAGATTGTCGCCAGCTCCTGACCACTCTATTCACGACAGAGGAGAGAGCACGAATTAGAAAAGCAGCTATTGATTGGCTGGCGGATAACCCTGTAGCTCCGGGACCGGGGACGAACAGAATAGACCATCGGGAAGCGGCCCAGAGAGAATTCCCGAATGAAGACCCCCGATGGGATCCAAATACAGAGCAAGGATCCACAGCCCTAGCCCGTTTTCGCCAAGGCTTTTTACAAGGTCTGAAAAGGGGGGGCCAGAAAGCTATGAACCTTTCCAAAGTTGCAGGAGTTATCCAAGGTATAGATGAGAGCCCTGCAGAATTTCATGAAAGATTAACTGAAGCATACAGAATGTATACTCCCTATGATCCCGAGGCACCGGGAAGTTTATGTATGGTGAATTCTGCTTTTGTAAACCAGTCTCAACCAGACATTAGACGTAAATTACAGAAATTAGAAGGGTTTGCGGGCATGAATACAACTCAGTTACTGGAAGTCGCTCATAAAGTGTATGTGAATCGTGATAATGAAAGGCAGAGAGAATGTGATCGAAAGATGAAGAAGAAAGCTGATTTTTTGGCTGCGGCCATAGTTGAACAGAAAAGGGGAGGTATCCCTAGTCGACGGAGCAGAGGAAGGGGGCGGGGCCGAGGTGGAGGCCAGCCCCAGCAGCTAGGCATAAATCAATGCGCCTATTGCAGAGAAGAAGGACATTGGAGAGATGCATGCCCGCAACTCGAAGACGCCCAGCAGGATGACGAAAACAATCATCAGTGGCGAGAAGAAAGACGAGGCCGTCCCCGAAACCGTGGAGGAGCCAATCGAGAACAATTCCAGCGAGAAAGAGGAGGAGCCATCTAAGCATTGACTACGACAATCCATGATGAAAATGACGTGGATTAGGACAGACCGGGCTCCGAGTTTGCTTTAGGTCTCCAGGAGCCTATGGTCGGAATACAAATAGGAGACCAAGTCATGAACTTTATGGTTGATACTGGCGCAGAACATTCAGTAGTAGACAGAAAAATAGCCCCATTTTCTACAAAAGCAGTCACCATCATAGGAGCAACTGGTGCCAAAGCTACAAAATCTTTTCTTCAGAATCGTATATGCAGTCTAGGAGGACAGCAAATAACTCATCAATTCCTTTACATGCCCGAATGTCCAGTGCCACTACTGGGACGAGATATGCTAGCCAAACTTCAAGCACAAATATCTTTCTCTGAAAAAGGAGAAATGCAAATGACAGTAAATCCCCAAGTCAAACCAGCAGGAATAATGCTGCTGACAGTTCCCCGAGAAGAAGAATGGAGGTATTACATTGATGACTCTGTCCAAGACACTTATTTCGAACAAACTTTAAAGAACATTCATGCACCACCTGGAGTATGGGCAGAAGGCAGTCCTCCAGGCCTAGCCAAACATATAGCCCCAGTAATTGTAACCCTTAAGCCTAGTGCTACACCAGTACACGTCAAACAGTACCCTCTCCCAAGAGCTGCAATTGAAGGCATTCATCGCCACTTGCAAAGATTGCTCGAATATGGCCTACTAAAAGTATGTCAATCCCCATGGAACACTCCACTTTTGCCAGTAAAGAAACCTGGGACAGATGATTACCGCCCAGTGCAAGACCTAAGGAGAGTGAATGATGCAGTTGAAACTATACATCCAGTTGTACCCAATCCTTACACTCTTCTAGGACTGATACCTGCTGAAGCTACCCATTTCACTGTACTAGATCTAAAAGATGCGTTCTTTTTCATAAGATTAGCCCCTGTAAGTCAAATATTGTTTGCATTTGAATGGCAGGACCCCATCTCTGGAAGAGGGGGCCAACTCACATGGACACGATTACCCCAAGGATTCAAAAATTCGCCTACCATCTTTATTGCTGCATTGAATCAAGACCTTTCAAGTTATCCAGTGGCCCCGGGGAAGAGAGTGCTTCTCCAATATGTGGACGATCTGCTGATAGCTGCCGTATCAGAAAGTGAATGTATACAAGCCACCAAAGACCTCTTGCAGTTACTAGATGAAGCTGGATATAAAGTTTCCAGAGCAAAAGCACAACTATGACAAAAAAAAAGTGAAATACTTGGGTTTTCGTATAACCCAAGGAAGCCGAAGATTAGGCAGAGAAAGAAAAGAAGCAGTATGTAGAATTCCAACCCCAACAACCAGAAAGCAAGTCAGAGCCTTTCTGGGAGCGGCAGGATATTGCCGAATCTGGATACCCAACTTTGCCCAAATTGCCGAACCACTGTATGAAGCCTCAAAAGGAGAAGAGAAGTCGCCACTGGAGTGGGGACTTGAGCAGGATACAGCCTTCAAGAAGTTAAAGGAAGAATTGATGTCATCACCAGCACTTGGACTACCAGATGTTCACAAGCCTTTCCACTTGTTTGTACATGAAGCACAGGGAAATGCCTTAGGCATGTTGACTCAGAAATTGGGAAATTGGGAGCGACCTGTAGCATATCTATCGAAACAGTTGGACACTGTGGCCAAAGGATGGCCACCATGCCTGAGAGCAGTTGCAGCTACAGCATTATTAGTGAGTGAAGCAGACAAGCTCACATTAGGACAGAACATACGAGTCACTGTGCCACATGCAGTCCTTGCCCTCATGGAACAAAAAGCAAATTATTGGCTCACCAATTCCCGAATGTTGAAATACCAGAGCATGTTATGTGAAAACCCACAGATACAACTAGAAGTGAGTCATGCCTTGAATCCAGCCACCTTGATACCCATTAGTGAAGAACTCCCGGAACATGACTGTATCGAAGTCATGGACACTGTGTTCTCCAGTCGACCTGACCTGACAGATGTGCCCATAGACAACCCTGACCAAGTCTATTATGTTGATGGGAGCAGTCTCATCCTCGATGGACGACGCTGTGCCGGATATGCAGTTGTTACTCAACATGAAGTAGTTGAGTCATCAGCTTTAGCCTCAGGCACTTCAGCTCAGAAAGCCGAATTGATAGCACTCACCAGAGCATTATTATTAGGAGCGAAACTTGTGCTAAATGTATATACAAATTCCAAATATGCCTTCACTACTCTACATGCCCATGGAGCTCTCTATAAAGAACGAGGGCTCATCACATCCGGAGGAAAGTCAGTCAAGTATGGTCCCGAGATACTGATGTTACTTGATGCAGTTTGGGCCCCAACTCGTGTAGCTGTCATGCATTGCAGAGGACATCAAGCAGGAAAAGGAGAAGTTGCCCGAGGAAATAGGTTTGCAGATGCCTCAGCACGACAAGCAGCTATGACGGGACAGATTACACCACAAGCTATGCCAATGCAAGCAGCATTGTTTCCAGTACCTTTAAACTTATGGACACCACGATATACCACCAAAGAATTAGCTTACTACTGTAACAAGGAAGATGGAGTACTGAAAGATGGATGGATTGAGCTGCCACCAGCAGAGGGCAGTCAACCCCCAGGACGAATAGTAATTCCCGAACTGTTAGGACCATCTTTTGTCAAAGCCTTTCACGAAGCCACCCACTATGGGAAAAGTGCTATGGAAAAAGCACTCAGACCACATTTTTACATTACTCTATTGACAACCATATCAGCTTCAGTAGCACGTCAATGTCTAACTTGTGCCAAAAATAATGCCAAGCAAGGCCTTATAACGGCACCCCGAGTTCAGTCAGGAGGTGTAACCCCCATGCACAACCTCCAAATTGATTTTACTGAAATGCCAAGAGCCAATGGATATCATTACCTATTAGTATTAGTCTGTACTTTCTCTGGGTGGGTAGAAGCCTTCCCAACCAGAACTGAGAAAGCCCGAGAAGTTACCAAAGTCTTGATGAGAGAAATTGTCCCTAGGTTTGGAATTCCAGCAGTAATAGGGTCAGACAATGGACCCTCATTTGTCTCCCAGGTTACTCAACAGTTAGCTAAAGCTTTGCAGATACAATGGAAGCTCCACACTGCATATAGACCCCAGAGTTCAGGGAAAGTTGAGCGAATGAATCGTACCCTAAAAGCTCAAATGTCTAAGCTTTGTCAGGAGACACACCTAAAGTGGCCCCAAGTGCTCCCAATTGCTTTACTCAGAATACGCTCAGCTCCTGTAAAATCAACAGGATTTTCCCCTTTTGAAGTTTTGTATGGTAAACCCCCACCAATAGTGCAGGGAATTAAAGGAAGTTTAGCCCAAATTGATTCGGAAATAACCAGGCAAGAACTCCTAGCTCTTAGTTTTGTTCTGCAGACTCTCCATGCGTGGATCCAAGACCAGTTGCCTATCAACTTGACGGAACCTCTGCATCCCTACCAGCCTGGTACCTCGGTGTGGATCAAAGATTGGAAGAAGACACCGTTGGAACCCCATTGGAAGGGACCATACACCGTCATCCTGTCTACCCCAACTGCAGTAAAGGTAGCAGAGATCGACGCCTGGATCCACCACAGCAGAGTCAAGCCCGCCGCTGATCCTGAACCTGAGCAGTGGACAGCAGAGCAGCATCTTGATGCACCCTTGCGAGTTACTCTGAGATGGCAACCAGCAACTTAGACACTTTGTCACAGTGCCTTGCAGTAGCCAAGTCTTTCGAAGAGGATTGCTGTTTTCCATGCAGCAACAGTTTTGTTTCAACGAACCCAATTTGCGTGCGAGTTTGCACACTACTTTGATACTATATTGATTAACCATACTTCAAAAACCAACTGAAATTGCTAAGTTGGTTGAGGTGTGATGGACAACTTGAGGATCTTCAATCAAAACTCAGCACCCGTTGAATTGCTTCATTAGCGAACGGGACGAAGAAAAGAACGTCGTGGTCAAGATCTGCAAGCTGAGGATTCAGAAGAACTCCAATCAACATGTATCTTTGCCTTTGCTTTGCCCTGGTTGCCTTCTTTGGAGGTTTTGAACTGACTTATGCTTTACCTCCATGCACTGCTTGCATTACTTCTACTCGAACTGGACTAAAAATAACTCAGACTTTGATTTACCATTCTTATTATACCTGCACTGGAAAAGTGACTCGGTGTATTTATAACACCACTGAACTAAATGTTTGCACCAATGGCAAATCTAGAGTATGCTATAATCCGCATCAGAATCCATCCTATTACACATTGGAAATACGATGGAAGGATGCAGATGGACCTATAATAGCTGCTACGCCACCACTTAAGGACATTACTAGACCTGTTGTTTTGAATTTTGATGCATGTAATGTCATAAACAGAGATAGTCGCTCCACCTGTGGTACCTGGGAAAAAGCGTATCGGAATGACCATAAGTATATGTGCCCAGAAGGTGCCATAGGATGGAGAAAATGTACAGGTAAGAAGGAACCAGGCTATAGTACTGCCCCTGAAGCAGATTACTATTGCCCGGATTGGGAATGTGTTTTTTATGCTACATGGAATAAGGGTATAGTTGACGAAAAGATAGATAAACGAATGGCCACTTTAACCAAGTCAACAACAAATGATAAATGTCAGAAAGATGCTTGTAACCCCTTACACTTGCAGATACACAATCCCAATGCATGGAAACAAGGATACAAGTTTGGTTTACGTATTGCTGGTGGAGCAGTAGATCTGGGAACCATTGTGTATATCAGATTGAATACCCAAGCCCACAAGTCATCTAAATATCATATCCATAATACCTTCTATGAGGCCATGCATGTAAATAAGTTTGAAATCCCTCATCCTTCTCAGAATTTATTTTTAGAATTAGCTGGAGCAGTAGTAGCTAGTCTTAAAATCTCAGATTGTTATTTCTGTGGCGGAACCCAAATGGGAGACCAGTGGCCATGGGAAGCTCAAGAACTAAATTATTCTCTGACTTACAATCAGACTGAATTACACAAGACTACTAGCGAATGGGTGTTAGCGCACTCAATTGTTGGACGTCTTTGCTATACCAGAACTGGACCTCAGTTCACCCAACAGGTAGGACAGCTGGTCTGTCTTAGCCAGAAATTCTATAATGCCACCACCAAAAAGACGTCATGGTGGTCAGGAATCAAACACCCTGAACCTCCTAACCCATTAGCCAGATTTCCTGAACTTGCTGATTTATGGACCAATCTTGCCAAGACCCATGTCTGGCAAGCCCCACCTGGCCTATATTGGATCTGTGGAAACCGAGCGTATGCACGACTCCTGCCACAATGGGGAGGAGCATGTGTCTTAGGGACCATCAGACCTTCTTTCTTTCTTTTAAATACTGAACATGGAGAACAATTAGGATACCCAGTATATACTACCCACCGACACAAAAGAGCCTTGAGACAGAAGAGATCACCCCTCCAGGTAGGCAAGTGGGAGAAGTGGCAGGGTGATGATTGGCCACCAGAAAGAATCATTGAATATTATGGGCCTGCCACTTGGAATGATGATGGAATGTATGGATATCGAACCCCAGTCTATATGATTAATCGTATTATTCGCTTACAAGCAGTAGTTGAGATAATAACCAATGAAACTAGCCAAGCTCTTACACTTTTAGCTAGACAAAGTACTCAGATGCGCACTGCTATATATCAGAATCACTTAGCACTTGATTATTTGTTAGCAGCTGAAGGAGGAGTATGTGGTAAGCTGAATTTAACTAATTGTTGTTTAAAATTAGATGATAAGGGTCAAGTAGTTGAAGAAATTGCTAAAGATATGCAAAGACATGCTTATGTGCCAGTGCAAACTTGGCACTCATTGAAATTCCCTAACTGGTTTGCTAACCTTTTCTCATGGCTGGGAGGATTTAAAACTTTCCTTATATTAGTACTAATACTTGTTGCTGTTATTTTGTTATTACCATGTTTAATCCCATGTTGTATGCGTTCTATTCATAATGCTATTGAAAGTACAGTAGAGCGGAAGACCGCAACTAAGATTATGGCCTTGTACCAACCGAGACCTCCTACAGGTAGTCGGAATTCTATGATTACAACATAACTATTTGGAAGTGATTTAATTCTCACACCTTATTAAGTAATAGGGTGAGATTAATCAAAGGGGGGAATGTGGCAGGTGTAGGCCTGTGATCCACTTTGTCTGATATAAGCAAGCGAGCTTAGCTAGCTTGACCTGTAAGTGAAGCTAGTGGAGAGGCCTATGGGAATTGCACATCCCCCAATCTGCTCCTGTAGAGCTGGAACATAGCAAGGACATAGCAAGAGTATTGAACTAGCTTAGATAAGCAGAACTGGAAGATGGAAAAATACAGAAAAATATGTTTAAAAGTCACTGATAAGAAAAGTACATCTGCAAGGGATTTAATTGGGACTGCTGACAGATGAGTTGCAGAGCCCTGCTCCCCTACACGCACAAATTGGCTCAATGGCCTTGGAAGTATGAAAGTAACAAGTTGATGAACTGGCCATTGTAATTGGGACTAGAAGGGGGGTAAGCAGGTGCTGAGCCCACTAGAGGAACATAATTGGATGGTCATATCAGTACCGGCACCAATGGAAGGGGTACGGGAGAGTACCGGGACCAATGAAATGTTTTTCTATACCTAGAATGGAGTAAAAGTCTATAAAAGTTGTTGTATTGCCAGAAAACTTCGCTCAGCCATTTTGAAATTGACTTTGCTTGAGACTTGTGCACAAATAAATGATTTGGACCTTCTGAACAGACTCCTGGTATTATTGGTTTGTCTGCGCTCTGCTGCTACAGTTTGCCTTACTGTGCAGATTATCCTTTCCCTCTCCTGGAACCTTAACAGTTTCTCAATAAAGGTTCATGGCCATGCGTTGCCTTCCGCCCTGGGCCGCAGCTCTCTATGAGCCCTTTCAAGTTCATATGCTTGTGGGGCCTCTGATCCAGGAAGCACTCCCTCAGCATTTCTCTTATAAATTCCACAGGGTTTTGTTTCTCAACCCCCTCCAAAAATACCTATATTGGATCTTCTGTCTCTGTTTTCATAGGCCTCGAGGAGGTCTTTCATTTTTGTATCTGTCCTTTAAGATTATGCACATCTTCACATCTTCTACCAGTTCCTTCTGGGTGTCTCCCACCATTCCAATCTTTCCTCAGCCTGGTCCAAGCGCTCTCCGATGCCGATAAATGTTTCCTCTATCTTAGCAAGGACTGTTTCCACAATTTCAGTTTTAGATTTTCAGATTTCTTGTAGTACCGTTTGCAGCATTTCGTGGCTTTTTGATAGCATGGTTTCTGTCTCGCTAGCTGTCAAAGAACAGGGGGATGGTGGGGCCGATGTTCCATCTGAGCCTGGGGCGAAGGTAGCAGACCTCACGCGCCACCTAGACAAGGTCTTAGTGCTGGGGAGGAGTCTGCTGTCTTGGTACATGTTGGTCAACCTTTGGCAAAACTAAAAGTCATGGGATAGGAGGCAGTGAACTATTGTGGATCAGAAACTGGTTAAAAGATAGAAAGCAGAGGGTAGGGCTAAATGGCCAATTTTCCCAATAGAGAAAGGCGAATAGTGGAGTACCCCAGGGATCTGTGCTGGGTCCACTGCTTTTTAACATATTTATAAATGACCTGGAGAAGGGAATAACAAGTGAGGTTATCAAATCTGCAGATGACACAAAACTATTTAAAGTTGTTAAAACCCAAGAGTTTTGTGGAAAATTGCAAGAAGATCTTAATAAATTGGAAGACTGGGCATCCAAATGGCAGACGAAATTTAATGTGGACAAGTGCAAAGTTATGCATCTAGGAAAGAACAACCCAAACTATGGTTATACGATGCAAAGTTCCACATTTGGAACCACCACCCAGGAAAACGATTTAGGCGTCATTGTGGATACCATGTTAAACCCTCCGCCCAGTGTGCAGTACTGGCCAAGAGAGCAAATAGAATGCTAGGTATCATATGGAAAGGAATGGAAAATAAAACAAAGTATATTATAATACCTCTGTATCGTTCTATGGTGTGTCCGCTCCTTGAATATTATGTGCAATTCTGGTCGTTGTATCGTAAAAAGGATATAGCATTATTAGAAAAGGTACAGAGAACAGCCACCAAAATATTAAAGGGGATGGAAGGATTCCCCTATAAAGAGCTGAGGGGAGATATGATAGAGGTCTATAAATTAATGAATGGCGTGGAACGGGTAAATGTAGATTGATTTTTTTACGTCATCAGAATATAGAAAGACTAGGGGGGGGCATGCATTGAAGGTACAGGGTAACTGATTTAGGACTAATAAGTGAAAATATGTTTTCACTCAATGTGTAATCAAACTCTGGAATTTGTTACCAGAGGATGTAGTAAAAACTGATAGTGTAGCTGGGTTTAAAAAAGGTTTGGACAAGTTCCTGGAGGAAAAGTCCAAAACCATTATTAAAAGGGACCCAGGATATCACTGCTTGACCCAATACAAGCGTTGAAGAACCTGTGTCTTTTGGGAAAACTGCTAGGTACTTATGACCTAGATTAGCCACTGTTGGAATCAGGATACTGGGCTTGATGGACCTTGGTCTGACCCAGTATGGCATATCTTATGTTCTTATCAAAGTGTCAAATCACCTATGTCTTGCTTACTAGTGAAAATGTAAATAGTTTACTTATGTTTTTGTACATAGTTTACTCTGTTCAATGTATTGTTCAAGTTTCTGTTCATTGTAAACCGCCTTGATTGCTAGATAATGCGGCATATAAGAATGCGAAATAAAAATAAATAAAATAAATACAGTACTGTCCCTCGGTGCCCGCTCGACTTCTTGTGCACCTTCTCGGTCCACATCACCCCAGATACTTGCCTCCACATGAGGCCGGTGCAGTGGTGTCTCCGGGACCAGTGGACTGAATCCACAAGGCACCTCTGAGACAGTGTCTCTGTAACCTGCCAACTGGAGGACTCTCTGGTCTGGTGGCAGTGTCTCTAGTTTCTCGAAGCAGGCATGCCTTTTCAGGTCCTGAGTCCATCCATGGTCCTCACCACAGACGCCTCCCTGCTCAGCTGAGGTGCCCACTGTGAGGGGCTCCGCACCAGGGCAGCTGGTCATCAGATGAGAGCCCCCAGCAGATCAACCTCCTGGGGCTGCAATTGATATACTTAGCCCTGCGAGTGTTTTGCCACCACCTTCACCACCAGCCAGTGCTGGTCCAGATGGACAACCAGGTGGCATTGTTCTATGTGAACAAACAGGGGGGCACGGGGTCCTGTGTCCTCTGTTGGGAGGCAGGATATCCTCCTGCGGGTAGTATACCTACCAGGCTAGAACAACCAGCTGGCTGACAGGCTGAGCAGGGTCTTCCAGCTGCACGAGTGACAGCTGGACACCAGGGTGGCCGACCAACTCTTCCAGATGTGGGGGACATCCGTGATGGATCTGTTCGCCAGCCTGGACAACTTCCAGTTGCCCTGCTTCTGTTCCTGCCAGGCCCACCCCTCCAGGGTGGCGGTGGACGCATTCCTCATCTCATGGTTGGAGGGCCTCATGTATGCTTTCCCTCCCACGCCGCTGATTGCTCAGACCTTGTTCAGGACCATCTGCGACAGGGCCTTGCTCATCCTGATAGCCCCTTGGTGGCCCAGGCAACCATGGTTTCAGCTGCTCCTCCGACTAATGGTGGAGACCCCCATCCCATTGGGGAACTCTCTGGGACTTTGTTCTCAGGAAGGGGGCTCTCTTCTGCACCCCAACCTGGGGTCTCTGTCACTGACAGTGTGGTTGCTGAAAGGGTGACCCTTGCCCCTTTCCACCTCTCAGGTGAGGTAAAGGAGATCCTGCTGGCCTCTCGCAAGGCCTCTACTAGGAAAGTTTATGCTCTCAAGTGGTGCAGGTTCTCGGCCTGGTGTGCTGAGCACAGGGCTGACCCATTCTCATGCCTGTTGGGTTTGGTGTTGCAATACCTTCTCCACCTCTCGCAATCTGGGCTCAAGTCTAACTCAGTCCGGGTGCACCTTAGTGTCCTGGCGGCGCACCACCACTCAGTGGATGGCAAGCCTCTCTCGGTCCAGCCATTGGTAACCCGCTTTCTTAGGGGTCTGCTCTTATCGAAGCCCCTGGTTCGCACTCCAGCGACCGAATGGGACCTCAGTGTGGTTTGGGGCAGCTCACTCGCCATCCCTTTGAGCCTCTAGCTACTTGCCATCTATGATACCTCTCTTGGAAGGTGATGTTCCTGGTTGCACGCACCTTCACTAGCAGGGTTAGCGAGCTTCAGGCCTTAGTGGCGGATGTGCCTTATACCAGGTTCTACAAGAACAGAGTGGTGCTCCGCATGCACCCAAAATGTCTTCCGAAGGTAGTATCGTCCTTCCATCTCAACCAGGAAGTAATACTCCTTCCGAGGCCTCACTACAGTAGGGTGGAGACAGTCCTTCACACCTTGGACTGTAAGAGGGCTTTGTTCTTCTATATCCCAATGCACTCAGGGCCACCGCAAAGCTACTCAGCTTTTTGTCTCCTGCGACCCCAGTGGGGAGGTGGTGACCAAGTGTACACTGTTCACCTGGGTGGTGGACTGTATCTCCCTCGCCTATGAGCGGACAGGCTCCCACTGGAAGGCCATGTCACAGCACACCATGTCAGGGCCATGGAAGCCTTGGTGGCAAACGTGCGCTCTGTCCCGATGGTGGACATTATCCCATACCTTTGCAGCCCATTACTGCATGGAAAGGGAGTCCTGGCGGGACAGTGCCATAAGCCAGGCTATACTCTGTAATCTTTTCAGAGTTTAAGCAACTCCTACCCTCCCACCCTTCTGTGTTCAGGCTACTGGAGTGCTGGTTTTCATCGGACACAGGGGTCCTGCTGAGGTCTGTGGACACTGATTTAATTGCTGCTGCTCGCAGATCCCCGTGAGGGAGTCCGGGTTTTGTGCTATGGGCTTTCAGTAGCCTGTAGCTGGGGAGTCCCATATTTGAGGATTGACTTCCTGCTTGTTCCCGGAGAAAGCCTAGTTACTCACCTGTAACAGGTGTTCTCCGGGGACAGCAGGAATCAGTCCTCACAACCCTCCCTCCTCCCCTTGGAGTTGCTCCTTTACCATCTTTTATTTTTACCGTCTTTTAGCTATGTCATCTGACTGAGCAAGATGGCACCCTTGGGTAGGATGGGGACCATGCATGCGTGGTGGCATCTCCCAAAGGCTTTCTTTGAAAGCTGGGGGGATGCTTCTGCAAGGGCTCCGTCAGTGCCAACGTCATGTATATTTGAGGACTGATTCCTGCTTTCCATGGAGAACACCTGTTACAGGTAAGTAACTACACTTTCTGGCAAAGGAAGGCAGGAATAATTGTCAGGAAACTGTCCACAGCTCTAAAGTCACTTAACCCTCCTTTACCTCAGGTAGAACTTAGGGGCATGTTTATTAAACCGTGGTAAAGTCACCGGCGGTAATGGCAGCGCTAAGGTTCCCGATGCCATATAAGGCTATCGGCGGGTAGGGGTGGTTTGGTGTAAAGGGAGCTATGGGCCGTGTTACGCATGGAACAGGGTGCCTTGACCGTTTAACTCGTGGTAATGGGACATCTCACGTTAAAGTGACAAGTGTTAAGGTGCCCTGAGGGTTTAAGGTGCCTGAACCTAAGGAGCCCTAAAGGTTTAAGGCTCCTAAGAATAAAACAAAGGATATTATAATGCCCCTGTATCGTTCCAATTTACAACTGCACCATGAATATTGTGTGCAATTCTGGCTGCCATATCTTAAAAAGGATATAATGAAATTAGAAAAGGTACAGAGAAGAGACACCAAAATGGTGAAGGGGATGGAAGGATACTCTTATGAGGAGAGGCTTAAAAGGTTAGGGCTTTTCAACCTGGAAAAGAGACGGCTGAGGGGAAATATGATAGTGGTCTATAAATTAATGAATGGAGTGGAACGGGTAAATGTAGATCGATTCTTTATGCCATCAAAAAGTAGAAAGACTAGGGGACATACAATGAAGCTATGGTGTAACCTATTTAAAATTAATAAACAAAAATATTTTTTCACTCAACGCATAATCAAACTCTGGAATTCGTTACCAGAGGATGTAGTAAAATCTATTAGTGTAGCTCGGTTTAAAAAAGGTTTGGATAAGTTCCTGGAGGAAAGGTCTATAAACCAAGAGGACCCAGGTAATTCACTGCTTACCCCAATACAAGCATTATAGAAGCTGTGTGTGTCTTTGGGAAACTGCTAAGTACTTGTGTCCTGGATTCGCCACTGTTAGAAACAGGATACTAGGCTTAATGGATGTTGGTCTAACCCAGTATGGCATTTCTTATGTAAGCCCTTCCCAACTTGCTGCCATTAGTCTCCATCTCACATATTGGTGGAAAGATGAACAAACTAGTAACATAAGTGCTTTTTCCTTTTAAAACACACCTATAAGAACGGGAGGCAAGATGGTGGCAGGTTGTGGTGCCGGTGGAGCAGCTCTGTCCTGATCGGGTTGTTGTTTGGCTGGGTGATCTTCCGTACTTGTTTGTAAGGGGCAGAGAAAAAAGGAAACAAGCCAACCTACCCTTGGGTTCGGCATTGATTTCTGCCACTGGCCAGAGTTCCTTGGATCGGTGTGAGTTTGTTTCTGCTGGTCCTGGAGCGGCATCTTTGGCGGCAAATCCGGAGGAGGCTTCAGCATTGCTGGGCATATCGGGAGTGGTTCTTTCCCCTGAGCAGCATACCCCTCCCCCCCCCCCATTCCAACCCAAATGCTCTTCGTCGCCTGATATAGTGCTTCCCCCCGGCTTTCTAAAGAGTGTTCCGGTGCGGGGAAGTGAAGAGGGCTCATCATTGGCACTTTCAGCTTTGTGTCCTGGTTCCCTGCAGCAGTCTGTTGCGATTCCTGCTGAGATTTCAGCAGTTGGTGAGATTATTTCTGTGACTGAACTGCAGATGGAGAGGATGGGAGGAGGGCATTTGCCGAATATTAGGGGGTTGGTAAAACCTGCTGTTGTTATTTTGGACACGCTATGGGAAGCCATAGCTACTTTAACTTCTTCCTTGCCTACAGTTGTGGGCACAGTGAACTCTATATCTTTATTAAACTTTTGATAGAACGCCCATCGGCGTCCACCTGGGCGGTTTACAATAGCAATAACAGTAACACAAAAAAAACAGAATCAGAAAAGAACTACAATGTCAGACAGGAAAGCACACAGACATACCAGACTAAAGAAGAAAAGAGCCTAAGTGGAGGTGGAGGAGGAAACGGGAGAGTCTGGAAAAGGGAGGTCATAGGCAGTACAGAAGAGGTGGTTTTTTAGGAGGGACTTGAATTTTGGAAATGATTGTTCTTGATGGAGTAGGGGGGGAAGGAAATTACAAAGTGATGGGGCTAGAAAAAAGGAGGAGGAATGATGAGTCTGCTCCAGGCGGGCACGGGCTGGGGAAGGGAGGTCAAGGCAGTTGGTATGTAGTGACCGGAGACTGCGAGGTATAGTACGGAAAGTGTAATGAATCTGCAAGATACTGAGGAGTGTGCTGATGCAGGGTCCTGTAGGTCAGGATTAGGAGTTTGAAGGTAACGCGGTAGGGGAGGGGAAACCAGTGTAGGTGGATCAAAGAGGGCATGATGTGAGAGAAACAGGGTATGAGTGAGGAGGCGAGCAGCAGCGTTCTGAATTAACTGTAGATGGTGTAGCTGATGGTGGGGGATTCCGGCAAAAACAACATTGCAGTAATCCAGGCGCGAAATTACAAGAGAGAGAAGAAGAGTCGTGAGAGATGTAGGGGAGAGTAACGGACTGATGGCTTGAATCTGACAAAGGAAAAAGTGAGAGCGGCGCACAAGAGAAGAGATGTGGGTTGTGATGAGGAAGGCACTGGTGAGCCTGCAGAGTTAGAGAAAATCAGTGATTGTACCTTTAAAAACATTCCAGCAGTGCACAGGCTTCAGAGCAAGCTTAGAGTTTCTGAGGCTAGGCTGCCACACCCAAGCTCTGCTGACGGAGTAGCAGGCTTGAAGCATGATTATGAACACCTGTTAAGGCAGAGAGAAACGCTGCCCAGGAAGCACCTTTATAAACCCTGCTTAGGGAAAAGCAGAGAGGAGAAGAGCTGCTCAGGAGGAAAAGGTTGCTCAGAAGGGAAGAGCAGAGCAAGCAAACACTCAAGGAGAGAGTCCAGGAAGACAGAGTCAGAGACGGACTCAGAGCAGGACTGGAAATTGAGCTGGAAGTTCCCAGAAAGAAAGTTCCAAGCAGAGGAAAGAAGAAGGACCTGGAAAGAGTCTGGCACAAGGGAAACCAGGCAAGAGCTGCTCAGACGGAGAGAGCAGGGCAGGTTCCAAACTTCTGTTCCTGACCAAGAGGTTCACAACACTCAGAGGTGGGTGCCTAGGTTTCAAACCAGGAGGCAGAAGAACACAGCCTCCAACAGAGAGCCGTGGTTAAACCTCAGAGAGGAACTGGGGCAAGAGAACTAAAGAAAGATATCCAGTAATACAGTTCTCCATATTCCTTACCGGGTAGAGAAGTCCTGGAGGGAGTTACAGGAATCCTCAGCAAGAATTCCACCAGAGGCAGGTCATGAGAGCTCAGTGCAGGATATTATAATTCCAGAGCAGGAGGAAATGCAAGTGGAGTATAATGAACCAGACCCCTTGATTACTGAACTGCCAATGGACTGTTCTTTGTGTCGTGCAGAGGCTACTGAATCCTTGATTAAGGAGTAGCAGCCTGAGTAAATGCTTTTGGGAAAAAGCACTACCAAGAAAACTTAACCTTGCTAAGGTAGGAACCAGGTTAAGTAAGACAAGCTTGCACAGCACTGTATATTATCTCACTAAGGAAGCAGAAAGACATTCTTTACTTTGCTGAACCTAAGAAGCTGTACTTTTGATTTGCCTGTTTTGGATTGATGAAATGTCTGCGTCTGTTTAATGCCTTTGAGAAGTTACTCAGCTTAAGGATGTAAATATTTTCTGTACTTTTTGTCCTGGAGAAAATATCCAGATACTTTGCATTTGAACCTTATTTGTGCATATTTTGGGGAAATAAACTGTGTCATGTTTGCCTTCACTCGATGTCTCCACGACTATCCTTTTTAAGAGGGAAACTACAACTCCCAGAGGGCACTGCTCCTGAAGGAAATAGTTTTCAAACCCTTTAAAGAGGACTAAAATGACATCATGATCTACACACCCATCTCAGTCGACAACCCGGACTACACCAACATAACAAAATGCCTCACCCAAATGGCAAACTGGCTTCAGGAAAACAACCTATCAATCAACTACAGCAAGATGGAGGCACTGATCATCACGCGAAACCCGGCCTTTATCCCCCCACCCGACATCAAGATAAGAGATGCACTCATACCCATAAAATCAGAAGTTAAGTACCTCGGAGTCATCCTGGACAAAGAACTTAACATCCAAGCACACATAGGCAGAGCAACCAAAAGTGCATACCTAAGAATGCGACTCATCAAAAGACTCAAGCCCCTCCTCGACCCAGAGCACTTTCGCACAGTTTGCCAGGCGCTGATAACCCCTCTACTAGACTTCTGCAATCCAATATTCACCGGGCTACCAAAGCAGACCCTCAGACCACTACAACTGGCCCAAAACACGGCTGCCCGCATAATAACCGGTACTACAAGACACGATCACATCACACCCATACTGAAAGAACTGCACTGGCTCTCAATCATCTCACGCATCGAATACAAGACTATCATAAACATATTCAAGATCAAACACTCCTCCGCCATAAGCCTACACACACTCATACAACCCGACACAAGCACACGGCCAAGAAGAAGAGGCACCTCCAATCGGGTTAACACCCCAAAAGACTTCACCAAGACCCGCAAAGACACCGCACAACGAGCAATCTCCCTGGCTGCTCCATCCATATGGAACTCCCTCCCAGATGATCTGAGACTAACCACAGAACTCAAGGACTTCCGAAAACAGCTGAAGACAACCCTATTCATCGATTACTATGGACATACCCCCTGAACCAGCATACAAGTCAGATCATCAAACCCCCCCCCCCCACCACCCCAAGACTGTATAATAGCTCATGATGTATAATAGTGCACTATGTAGATAAACCAAATCTAATCACATCCCCGCCAACACATACACACCACCCTGTACACTGCATGAAAACATTTGCCCCCTTGATTGTTTGCCGTGGAAACCACTTTGATTGAATGATAAGGCGGTATATAAATACCATTAAATAAATAAATAAACCCTAATCCCCTAAGCACGTGGCTGGGGATAGGGACACGTGACAGGGTGTGGAAGGAGAGGTCAGGATCCAGGGTGGCTCTGAGGTATCGGAGTGAGGTTAGAAGGGAAATCAGGGCATCCAAAAGAAGAGGGGAGAGGGTTGGTTGGGGACCATCGTGGGTAAACCATATTGCAGATGTTTTAACTGGGTTGAGATGGAGTAGATTGGAAGATAGCCAGGCAGTGACAAGTGAAAGACAGGCATTGAGGGGGGAGAGATAGGGGTTCACAGGGTAGGTATGGTATAAAAGAATAGCATTGTCAGCATAATAGTAAACCCAGATTGTTGCACCAAGAGAGTGAGGAGAGCTAGGAAAACGTTAAACAGAAGGGGAGCCAGAACAGAACCCTGGGGCACCCCGCAGCTGAGCAATATAGGGGAGGAGGTGCAGGCATTAGAAACCACAGTGAAGGAGTGTGAATGGAGGATGGAGTGGAACCATCGGAAAACTGTTCCCCGTAGACCTGCAGTCCTGAGGCGTGAGAGTAGAATGAAGTGATCAACAAGATCGAAGGCAGCAGAGAGATCCAAGGAAATGTCACCACGGTCATGGGAGATGTGAAGTTCATTGAGAAAGGACAGAAGAATGGTCTCAGTACTGTGGCCTGAATAGAAACCGGATTGACAGGGGTGCAGAAAGTGAGTGGAGTCTAAGTGAGTGGAGAGTTGTGCAAAGATGGCCTTTCAAGGAGTTTAGAAACGAATGGAAGGTGAGAGACAGGATGGTAGCAGACTGGATCATAAAGGCTGAGGGAAGGATTCTTAGTGATGGGACATACTAGGTCATGCTTCCAGTACCTGCTGCGAGGCAGGAGTTGAGCATGGTAAGAAGGACTGGAAGAAGGAAGTGCAAGGGAAGGTTCCGGCAGCCAGTTGGAAGGGATCGCATCCAGGGCGCAGGTGGTTTTATGAGAAGAAATGACCAGTTTGATAAGTTTGATGGCAGAGAGAGGCTTAAAGGTAAAGCACACATGGGAAAGAGATGGGGATGGGTGGAATTGGATGCGGAGGAGATAACAGAAGAAAAATGAGATCATTTTGCTTCTAATATCTGAGATCTGTAATGGGCATGACATCTTTTGAAACGGTGAAGGGACTCAGCATCCCTCTTTTTTTTCTCCAGATGCGTTCTGCGGAGTTGTACCCATTGCAGGTGGAGGCTTGGATGATACCATGGGTGGCACAGACGCAGGGAAGCAAGTTCGTAGGTGCAGGCCCAGTCGTTCTGCTGGAAGTTGGAAGTAGGGAGAGGATAAAGGAGACGAGGGAGTGGTCAGTCTTGGGCAGTGGAGTCACTGCAATGTCTTTAGGGAGGCAGGGAGAGTCTGAGGGAGTGATCAAAAGGTCCAGAGTGTGTCAGCCAACATGAGTGGGCAGGAGCACGTGCTGATGAAGGCCTAAGTCATGAAGCAGGGTAGCGAAGGATTTATCACGGGCTATGGTAGGAGGGGAGAGGTGGACATTAAACTCTGAAATTTTGTCTGTGAAAACTGTTATTGCTGAGGTTTCCAAGGTTCAGGAGCAGCAGGCTGGTTCTATTTCTCAATCTACAGTAGAACTTGGACACCTTTGGGAGGCTCAGGGTGCCCTAATCAAGGACATGAGTGTGTCGACCAGGAAGATGGAATTTCTGGAGAATCAAGTCTGGAGGAATAACCTTCGGTTTTTGAACTTTCCTAAATCTCCTGTTGTGTCTCCCCTGGAAATGGTGAGGAAATACTTCTGTGAGGTGCTTAAAATCCCACAGGAGCATTTATTTTATATATTTATCCAGATTTATATGCCACCTTTTCCTTCAATCAAAGTGGTTTACATTGGGGATTATATACTATTTATGTAAGGGGGTAGTGGGAGGAATAAAACGGAGGGCTGGTTGACAGTAGAAGGTTATGAGCATTGGGAGGGTTCATAGTGTTCAGCGAACAGAAGTGTTTTTAACATCTTGTGGAAGTCCTTAATGTCCTTTGTGGATAGTAACATAGTAAATGACGGCAGATAAAGACCAGCATGGTCCATCTAGTCTGCCCAGTAAGATGGCTGGAGTAAGATGGCAGGAGTAGGTGCCCCTCTATGCAGGCCACCCCTCAAGCCACCCCTCCCCATGTCTTTGTCTAGGGGTGAACCCACCGCTCCCTGCAGGACACCCCCATTTGTTGAGAAGTCAGCTGGTTCCGTTTATTTTGATTTTATTCTGTTGCTATAAATGGATCCATTGTGTCTGTCCCATGCCATTTTGAATTCTGTCACCGTATTTGCCCCCACCTCCTCTATCGGGAGGGCATTCCAAGCATCCACTACCCTCTCAGTGAAAAAGTATTTCCTGATATTGCCTTTCAATTTTCCACCTTGCAGCTTCATGGTATGCCCTCTCGTTTTACAGCTTCACCGTCTTTGGAAGAGGATTGTTTGCTCATTATTTCTCCTTAAGTATTTAAAGATCTGAATCATATCTCCACTATCCCTCCTCTCCTCCAAAGTGTACATATTTATTTATTTATATATTTGCAACAATTTTTATACTGCTCCTTCCCATGATCAGCAGCGGTTTACATTTTTAACATTTATCTCTGCCAGGACAGCAGATAAAGACCAGCATGGTCCATGTAGTCTGCCCAGTAAGATGGCCGGAGTAAGATGGTAGGAGTAGGTGCCACTCTGTGCAGGCCACCCCTCAGGCCACAATTTAGAACTATGTACATAGCAACCGGTAACATAGGAGGTCGAAACTCCAAACTATTTACATAGAGAACATGATAAGTTCAGTTAACTAAATACATAATATTTACATTGATGTACATAGGGAATGTTACATATCTGAAGTGTTTACTTTTTAATCTACTCTTTTGAACCAGTTGTGTCATATGAAACCCGTTGTTGAAACGCGTTGTTGAAACGCGTCATGATATGAATTATTCTTGTAAACAAGTTGGTTTATGTTATTTCTGCCAGATTATAATAATCTTGGAATAAGTAGGTTTTGAGGTTTTTCGGAAAGATTGGAGGTCCTTGTTGGCTCTTAGTGTGCCAGGGAGTTTGTTCCATTGTGTGGATGCTAGATAGGTAAATGTTTTATTGCTAATGGTCGTATTTACCTTACATATAGTGAGTGGTAACAGTAGAGTGTTAAGGTTGTGTGTACGTCTGTTCCTGTTGAGGGGTTGTGCATTAATGAGTGTTGAGAGGAATGAAGGGGCAATACTGTGAATTAGTTTGAATGTTGTAATTATTATTTTGCATCTTATACGCGCTTGGATCGGTAGCCAGTGAAGTTCCATTAGAATAGGTGTGATGTGATCTGAGATCCGCACATTCATCACTATTCAAGCTGTAACGTTCTGGGCCATTTGGAGTATATTGATTGTTTTTTTAGGTAGTCCATGGAGGATGCCATTACAATAATCTAGGTGTGGAGTTATGAGTGCTTGCACTATTGTTCTAAAATCTGAGTGTTCGATGATATTTCGTAGTGGTTATAGGATTCTCAGTTTGTGGAAAATTGTTCTGTTTAATAGCCTTAGGTGAGTTTCCATGCTAAGAGCCTTATCAAGCGTCACTCCTAGGTACTTTATTTCTTGCTTGATGTTGTAGGAAATATTGTTTAGTAGGATTGTGGTGGGATGTTTAACTTCTGAGTTTTTAGAGATGAACATTACTTCAGTTTTCTTGTGGTTAATGTTCATGTTGTTTTGTTGGAGCCATAACTGGGTTTCTTTGAGGCAGGCTTCTATGTGACTATAATCTGGGTTGCATAAATCCAATTGTGTATAAAGCATTATATCATCTGCGTATAGTTGAAAATTAATTTTGTGCTTTTGAAATATTTTACAAATGGGCCTTAGGTATAGGTTCAATAGTATGGCGGATATTGCGGAGCCCTGGGGTATACCTTGTGTTTGTGGAAAGGCATTGGATAAGTTTTGGTCAAAGTATACCTGCTGGACTCATAAGAACATAAAATATGCCATACTGGGTCAGACCAAGGTCCATCAAGCCCAGTATCCTGTTTCCAACAGTGGCCAATCTAGGTCATCCGTACCTAGCAGTTTCCCCAAAAGACAGGTTCCACAATGCTTGATTTGGGTCAAGCATTGATATCCCGGATCCCTTCTTAATAATGGTTTATGGACCTTTCCTCCAGGAACTTGTCCAAACCTTTTTTAACCCAGCTACACTAACAGCCTTTACTACATAGAAACATAGAAATATGATGACAGAAAAAGACCACATGGCCTATCTAGTCTGTCCTTCCATAACCACAACTACAACAGTCCCCTTTTTACCACACAGAGATCCTCTGTGTTTCTCCCATGCTTTTTTGAATTCAGTTACTGTCCTCATCTCTACCAACTCCACTGGGAGACTATTCCACGGATCCACTACTCTTTCCGTAAAGAAATATTTCTGCATATCACTCCTGAATCTATCTCCCTTCACCCTCATCCCATGTCCCCTCGTAGCAGAACTTGCTTTCAATTGAAAGAGGCTCTCTCCCTGAACATTTATGCCACGGAGGTATTTAAACATCTCAATCATATCACCTCTATCCCGCCTTTCCTCTAAGGTGTACATATTAAGATCCTTCAGTCTATCCTCATATGCTTTATAATGAAGACCACTAATCATTTTAGTAGCCACCCTCTGCACCGACTCCATCCTGTTCACATCCTTTTGAAGGTGCGGTCTCCAGAATTGCACACCATACTCCAAATGAGGTCGCACCAAAGACTTATACAGAGGCATTATCACCTCCTTTTTTCTGCTAGCCATTCCTCTCCATATGCACCCAAGCATCCTTCTAGCATTTGCCATTGCCTTTTCTACCTGTTTAGCTACTTTAAGATCATCAGACACAACCACGCCCAGGTCCCGCTCTTCTTTAGTGGACAAAAGTACTTCACCCCCTATACTATATTGCTCCTTTGGATTGCTGCAGCCCAAATGCATGACCTTACATTTTTTAACATTAAATCCCAGCTGCCACATTCTAGACCATTCTTCAAGCTTAGCTAGATCCCTCCTCATGTTATCTACACCTTCCTGGGTGTCTACTCTATTGCAGATTTTGGTATCATCCGCAAAGAGGCAAACCTTACCTGACAGCCCTTCCGCTATATCACTAACAAAGATGTTAAAAAGAATCGGACCAAGGACAGATCCCTGGGGCACACCACTGGTAACATCCTTCTCCTCAGAGTGAGCTCCATTTACTTGTACTCTTTGTCGCCTCCCACCCAACCAATTTCTAACCCAAGCAGTAACTTTAGGGTCCATCCCTAGGGTGCTCAGTTTGTTTATAAGTCGCCTGTGAGGAACAGTATCAAAGGCTTTACTGAAATCTAAATACACCACATCTAGGGCTCTCTCTCGGTCCAACTCCCTGGTCACCCAGTCAAAGAAATCAATCAGATTTGTCTGACAAGAGCTGCCTCTGGTGAATCCATGCTGCCTCGGATCCTGTAATCTGCTGGACTCCAGAAACCTTACTATTTTCTCTTTCAGCAACGTTTCCAATAATTTACTCACCACAGAAGTCAAACTAACTGGCCTGTAGTTTTCAACCACATCCTTACTTCCGCTTTTGTGTAAAGACACCACATGAGCCTCTTTCCAGTCCTTTTGCACTACACCCGACTCCAACGAGGCATTGAAAAGGTCAGTCAGTGGAGCTGCTAGAACATCCCCAAGTTCCCTCAGTATTCTAGGGTGTATCCCATCCGGTCCCATCGCTTTGTCTACTTTAAGTTGAGCTTATTGCTCACGAACACAGTCTTCTGAAAATTGTTCAAGATGTCCCTCGCTTCTGTTCCTGTTTGTGGGTGTTTTCTGAGGTCCTGCTCCTGGTTCTTCATCTGTGAACACAGAACAGAAATATTTGTTAAGCAATTCCGCTTTATCCTTATCAGCTTCTACATATTCCTCCCCTGCACCTTTGAGTCTGACAATACCACTTTTGCCCTTCCTCTTCCTCCGGTAACAAATTCCAGAGTTTGATTACACGTTGAGTGAAAAAATATTTTCTTTTATTAGTCTTAAATAGCTGTAGCTGTAGCTTCATTGCATGTCCCCTAGTCTTTCTATATTCTGATAACGTAAACAATCAATCTACATTTACCCGTTCCACTCTGTTCATTAATTTATAGACTTCTATCATATCTTCCCTCAGCTGTCTCTTCTCCAGGCTAAAGAGCCCTAACCTTTTTAGCCTTTCTTCATAGGAGTATCCTTCCATCCCGTTTACCATTTTGGTAGCTCTTCTCTGAACCTTTTCTAATAATGCTATATCCTTTTTAAGATATGGCGACCAGAATTGCACACGATATTCAAGGTGTGGTTTCACCATGGAACGATATAGAGGCATTATAATATCTTTTGTTTTATTTTTATGATACCTAGCATTCTATTTGCTCTCTTGGCCGCCGCTGCAAACTGGGCCAAGGGTTTTAACATGTTTTCCACAATGACGCCTAAATCTTTTTCCTGGGTGGTGGTTCCTAGTGTGGAACCTTGCATCGTGTAACCATAGTTTGGGTTGTTCTTACCTAGGTGCATAACCTTGCACTTGTCCACATTAAATTTCATCTGCCATTTTGATGCCCAGTCTTCCAATTTATCAAGATCCTCTTGCAATTTTCCACAATGCTCTTGGGTTTTAACAACTTTAAATAGTTTTGTATCATCTGCAAATTTGATAACCTCACTCGTTATTCCCCTTTCCAGGTCATTTATGAATATGTCAAAAAGCAGCGGACCCAGCACAGATTCCTGGGGTACACCACTATTCACCTTTCTCCATTGGGAAAATTGGTCAATTAGCCCTACCTGCTGCTTTCTATCTTTTAACCAGTTTCTGATCCACAATAGTACACTGCCTCCAATCCCATGACTCTTTAGTTTTTCCAAAAGTCTCTGATGAGGGACCTTGTCAAAGACTTTCTGAAAGTCCAAATACACTATATCAACTGACTCACCTTCGTCCACCTGTTTATTCACACCTTCAAAGAAACATAACAGATTAGTGAGACAAGATCTTCCTTGTCTAAAGCCATGTTGGCTGTCTCCCATTAGGCCATGACTATCTACATGCTGAGTAATTTTGTTCTTTATGATGGTTTCTACCATTTTTCCCGCTACTGATGTCAGGCTCACCGGTCTGTAGTTTCCCGTATCACCCCGGAACCCTTTTTAAATGTTGGCATTACATTGGCGATCCTCCAATCTTCAGGTATTACAGATGATTTTAATGAAAATTCACAGATTACTAATAGCAGGTCTTCAATCTCATATTTCAGTTCTTTCAACACCCTTGGATGTATACCATCTGGCCCAGATGATTTGCTACTCTTCAGTTTATCCAATAGTTGTAATACATCTTCCCGATGTATCGATATTTCCTTCAATTCTTCTGCACCTTTAAATACCACTTCAGTCATGGGTAACCTCCCTACATATTCCTCAGTAAAGACCGAAGCAAAGAATTCATTCAGTTTCTCCGCTATCGCCTTGTCGCCTCTTGGTGCCCCTTTAACCCTTCTATCATCTAATGGACCAACTGACTCTCTCACAGGTTTTTTGCTACGAATGTACTTGAAAAAGTCTTTATTCCGCGTTTTTGCTTCCACAGCAAGCTTCTTCTCAAATTCTCCCTTTGCCTGCCTTATCAATGCTTTGCATTTGACTTGCCAGTGCCTGTGCTGTTTCCAGGTTTCATCGTTTGGCTCTTTTTTCCATTTCCTGAAAGATGCTTTTTTTGCAACAACAGCCGCTCTGACCTCACCTTTAAACCATGCTGGCAGTTTTTTGGACTTCCTTCCACTTTTCTTAAAGCGTGGAATACAGCTTGTCTGGGCTTCCAAGATAGTATTTTTCAACAACACCCAAGCTTAATGTAAGTCTTTAACCTTTGCAACTACTCCTTTTAGTTTTTTCTTAACTATTTTCCTCATTTTATCATAGTCTCCCTTTCGAAAGTGAAAAGGTAGTACTGTGGATTTACTTACTATTCCTCCTCCACTAATTAAATCAAATGCGATCATGCTATGATCACTATTGCCAAGTGGCCCTATCACCCTTATCTCTTGCACTAGATCAGGTGTTCCACTAAGGACTAGGTCTAATATGGCTTCCCCTCTGGTCGGTTCATGAACCAGCTGCTCCAAGAAGCAGTCATTTATTTCATCTAGGAACTTTATCTCCCTAGCATGTCCTGCCATGACACTGACCCAGTCAATACCGGGGTAATTGAAATCACCCATTATTATTTCTGTGCTGTAACTTTTGTTAGCTATTAAAAGAGGGCTGCTACATAGTACCCTGTCCTGTGCTGCTGAGGTAAGCTGTGACCAACTTCCTGGGTGATTAACAGTCCTTGCTTGGATAGAAGGAGTCTTTCAAAATGGCCTTTTGACCTGCCATCTGGTGTTAACACCTGTTGAAAAGGTTTCACAGGCCTCTTGCCACCTAGGTAGAAGGCCTCTTTGTAAAGGCCTCTAGAAGACTTTATTTGTTGCTCAAAGGGTACTGACCCTGTTTTGCCGTTTATGCTAAGCTATATTCTGATTTGATTTAAATTACAGTTCTTTGCTGCTGCTAGGCTCTGACTTATTATGAAATTTAAACTACAAGCTCTCTGCTGGGTTCTAAATTTAACCAGAAAGCTCTCTTCTGTGTTTCAAATGTAAACTAAAAGTACTTTGCTGATACTAGGTCCTGAGTGACTATTAAATTTAAACTATAAGCTCCCTGCTGGGTATGAAATGTAACCAGAAAGTTCTCTTCTGTGTTTTAAATTTAAACTTAAGCTGCTGCTACTAGGCCCTGACTGATTGAACAAAAAAACAGTGCGTTCGCAGATTAATTAGCTTTAATACAAAGAAGTCCTTTTAGAAAATTCTCAGAAATATATTCTCACAATTGCAGATCTCTCTCCAGAAGTAACAGTCCCTTTTTCTAGTCCTTCAAGACTCTATTGGATATATAGGAGTTGAACCATTTTAGGGGGGTTCCCTTTATTCCTATCGATTCAAGACTTGATATGAGGGTCTTATGATTCACAGAGTCAAAGGCCGCTTTTATATCTATGAATAGTAAGATGAACATTTTCTTGCAGTTTTCAATGCCTTTATATAGTTTATCAAATAACACTAGTAGGAGTGTTTCTACTCCATGTGATTGACAAAATCCATATTGTTGGTCATCAAGTGCATTTGTGGCGTTTATATGGTCCTGTAACTGATGTTGGACTGTTTTTTCAATGTTTTTTGCTAGAAATGGAATACTTGATATAGGTCTAAATGAAGCTGGGTCTTCTTTGTTGAGTGTTTTGTTTTTTAGGATAGGTCGTATGAGTGATCTTTTTAGTTCCGTTGGCATAGTTTCTTGATGAAGAGATTGATTTACTATGTTTAGTATTATGGGTGCAATTTCTGTTTTTGTGGCCTTGATCCATGTTACTGGGCAGAGATCTAGAGGGGATGTAGTAGTGTTTATATTTGTAATTATGTTTAGCATTTGTCTTAGGTCTATTTTGTGAAAGTTTTCCCACTCTTCTACAGGATCGATAGTCATTGGTGTCTTTAGAATTACATTGCTTGCTGTTATTTTATGGGAGGTTTCTTCTTCTGTAGGATTCAGTTTGCTAGAATAATGGTCAGCAAGTGTTTGGGCACTTACTGGATATTTCATATTGGTGTCCTTAGTGGGTGTGGTAAGAGACTTTACTAGTTCGAACAGTTCTCTAGGTCTATTTAGAGCATTATTTAGCTTTTTGGCATGGTAATTCTTTTTTGCAGAATTTATGGCTTCTTTGTATCTTGCGAGTAATAACAGATATTATGGTTATGGTTTAGGCATTTGATATACCGCCCTTTACTTACGCATCAGAGCGGTTTACATGTATATACTAACAGGTACTTTTTATTCCCTTGTCCCCGAAGGGCTCACAATCTAAGTGTACCTGAGGCAATGGAGGGTTAAGTGGCTTGCCCAAGGCCACAAGGAGCAGCCATGGGACTAGAGACCTCAGTCCCTCCGGCCTTTAATTGTGCTTTGATTTCTGGTGAGATTTTATTTCTCCATTTTTTGCCTTTCTTCTGAGGTCTTTCTTTGCTTTAACCAAGTCAGAATTGTACCATGCTTCAGTTTTGTTTTTTAATTTGATGTTTATGTTAGGAGGAATTTTGGGTGGTTGTTTTGAAACTGCTTCTATTCCATTGTTCCATCGTGCTACTAAGTCATCCAGAGTTGTAGTTTCTGTGTTTGTGTGAGATGAAATTGATTTTATTAATGCGTCTTTATCCAAATTTTTAAACTTGCTTCTCTGTGGATGTGATTTAGTTTCTAGATTGGTAGGTTGCATTGGCATATAGCAGGTGAATTTGGATCAGGTGATGGTCAGGCCATGGGACTTGAGCGATTTTTGGTGATGAGCTTGTTGCTATATTATTTGAGTGCTTTTTAGGCAGGAATACCATGTCAAGTACATTTCCCTTGTTGTGTGTGGCTGTTTGAATTATTTGTTGATATCCCATTTGGTGCAAGGCTTCTATGAATGCATTTTTGTGTGTGGTGTGGAGTGATGCAAGGTTTATGTCCCCCAATATCATTTGGTAATTTTTTTATTGAAGTTTCACAGACTGCTTCAAGGACTGTTGCTAGAGCTTCATGGTTAGATGAGGGTGGTCTGTATAAGAGAGAAATTGCAAGAGTTTTGTTCTCCACTCTAAGGAAATCTATTCCTTCGAGTGACTTCTGAGAGCAGTTAGTTAATTTTAAATTGTCTCTTGCAATTATTAGAACTCTCCCTCCTCTTCTATTGATACGGGGACAGTTAAATAGATTGTAACCTAGGGTACCTAGTGTGTTGAGGAGAACTGTCTGAATCTGTAAGCCATGTTTCTGTAATACAGAGTAGATCTGGCTTTTCATCAGCAATAAGGTCCTGTACAATGTGTATTTTATTTCTAATAGACCTGGCATTTATTAGTAGACAGTTTTGGGGGATAAGCATGCCGTTGTTATGAGTTGTTGTGGAAGGGGTAGTTTTAATTTTGATTAATCTTGAGTCAGGTTTCTTTAGTTTTGGGTTTATTTGGTGTATATTGGGAGTTTTGTTTTTGTCTGGTGCCCATTGTGTGTATTGCGCTGAGTAAAGTATATGAGTGAGACTCGGAAGTGAGTATATCGGGTATGTATAAGGATAAGATATTGATGTTTTTGCATACATTATCACACATAGTAGGATGGTTAGTAGCATATTAAGGAATTCCATCATCAATGTGCGTTGTTTTGTAACTAAGTGTACAATATAAATTGACTTTTTGCACGTTGCTTTGTTATGCAACAGTAGTTATATACAAAGTTGGCTTTAGTCTTCTGGAGGCAACTTTGTTTCAACTTATGTATCTACTTAATAGGAGTCAGCAATGTTTCCAGATAGTACAGACAAGTGTTCAGTTATTACATAGAGCAGATATTGATTATATGCCAGGATTTATTATTATTAAAGAAGAGATCTAAATATTCTATCTAAACAAGCAGGTACCTGAATGCGAGACATTGCATATTCTGTAAATGCAGGTAACAGATCCTTGTGGTTGCGGACCGGCATAGAGCACTGTTCTTGTGGTGACAGATGAGTTGGTCATCTTTTGGCGGATTTGCAGTTTCTACGGTGAGCAGTGTATCCGTTGAGGCAGTCATGGAGGTGTGTTTGGAGCTTTCTCACCACGGGCTCTCGCCTAAGGGCCACACCAAAGGGCCCTCTGGCGAGGCCCTCAGGCACGTGCACGCCTGGAGAGACTGAAAACTTTGTAAAGTGGAAGAGGGCCCTGATTGGCCTTGTCGGAGGGGAGCAGGGCAGAGCATACCTTCCCGCTCTCCCTCGATGATGCCGATTGGGGCTGGAGCAGCAAAGAGGCTGGTCGGCTGGAGCAGGGCTCCTTTTAAACAGTTTCGAGCTGGCTGGGGTAGTCGTCGGGCCCGATTGGCCTTGTCGGAGGGGAGCGGGGTGGAGCTTACCTTCCCACTCTCCCTTGATGATGCCAATCGGGGCTGGAGCTGCGGCAAAGAGGCTGGTCGACTGGAGCAGGGCTCCTTTTAAACAGTTTTGAGCTGGCTGGGGCAGTCATCGGGCCCGATTGGCCTTGTTGGAGGGGAGCGGGGTGGAGCTTACCTTCCCACTCTCCCTTGATGATGCCGATCGGGGCTGGAGCTGCGGCATCATCGAGGGAGAGTGGGAAGGTAAGCTCCGCTCTGCTCCCCTCCGACAAGGCCAACCATGTTTAGGTCTTCAAGTCTCTTCTCATAAGGCTTCTGACGCAGGCTCCAAATCATTTTGGTCACCTTCCTCTGAACAGTTTCCATTCTTTTTACATCTTTGGCAAGATACGGTCTCCAAAACTGAACACAGTATTCCAAGTGAGGCCTCACCAGTGACTTATACAGTGGTATTAGAACCTCTTTCTTTCTGCTGGTAATTCCTCTTCATATGCAGCCCAACATCCATGGCATGCCCAACATCCATGGCATGCCTATTGTACGGCCCTTGTTGAAGAAGCCCTCCCTAAATCCCACCATCCCAGCCAACTGGCGGCCTGTTTCTAACCTTCACTTTCTCTCCAAGATCCTCAAAAAATAGTTTTCTCACAGTTTTCCTGCACCTCGACGCCACCCTCTCCCTTCACCCCCATCAATCTGGCATTAGGTTGGGTCACAATACTGAGACTGATTCTGCTTGCAGTTCTGAATGAAGTCCATCAAGCCCATGAGCGTGGTGATCTCTCTACTGCTCTTTCCCTAGATCTTTCCTCTGCTTTTGACCTGGTGGACCACCGCACGCTCCTAGCTCGCCTGCATGGGTTCGGGGTTCAGTTTTCACTCCCACATTTCTCTACTTGCTCGGCGCTCTTTCCTCTCTCTGCACCAGATCCATGCCATCCGTCCCTTCCTCCCGCAACCTTCCCTTACTACCCTCGTGTTGTCCTTTGTCTCTAGGCTGGACTATTTTAATGTTGTCTTTGCAGGTCTCCCCCAATATCAGCTTCGTTGCCTTCAGCTCATTCACAACACTGCCACCCGCCTTATTACTCACTCCTCCCCCTCAGATCATATCACCCCTCTCCTCCTGCAGCTTCACTGGCTTCCCATCAAATTTCACTTCATCCACAAGATACTCACTACCACTCACAGGGTACTCCACACTGGCATTCCCCGCTACCTTGCCGATATCATTCACCACCAGCCCTCCCCGCGTCCCCTCAGTTCCTCCTGTGGAAATCGACTCTTCCTTCCCTCCCCTGCCCAAGCCCACCTTGAACTCACCCGCCACTCTGCCTATTTTTTCCTCACCCCTGCACTCTGGAACTCACTCCCATCAGCTTTGCGTACTGAGGCCTCATTTCCCCGCTTTAAAGCTATGTTGAAAACCCACTTATTTCACCTGGCATTTGATCTTACCCCCACCCTGATCCCTAGACTCCCCACCCCTGCGAAGTATTCCTTGTTTCCCCCTTCTGTGTGTCGCGGCTTCTCTTCTTTGTGTCGTGGCTTCTCTTTTTTTGTCTCTCTTCCGTCTGTTCTGCTGCTTTCCTATCTGATTGATGGTATTCCTTTCCTCCTTTGCCTCTCTCTGCAGCCACATTGTATGTACACCGCTCTGATGCAATAGCCTGGGCGGTATATCAAGTGCTTCAAGAAAGATAAAATGTTCATTTGTAAATGCAAATAAGACTAAAATTAAAAAAACCCCACCTATAAAATGTGCTGACCCCTTGAAAAGAAATTTTGAGGCACTTTAGTGTGACTATAATACAAGGTAAATACCTTTCCTTCCAAAGAAATATGACAATACAGAGACCAATGAGCAAACATATCTAAAAATCTCACCCAAGAGAAGGAAGCATGCTAATGTTTTGGAAGCTCTCTAGGTGATTCTATTGCTTTGCATGCTGTATGAAAGGTTCCTTATATTTAGTCGTGTTATAGGTGTCATAGACTATATTGACCACCAGAGAGCACAGTCATACCAGCTTCTGACGCTCAATGTTCCCAAACTCCTTTGGAAGATAGTGAAGTTATTTATTTGGGTTTGCAATCATCCTCTGGCAAAAAAGGAAATGTATTCCTTAGAATAGCTATGTACCATACAGTGATACATGTTAAGTCCTCTTGTTTAGTTCTCTTTTTCTCTCATCAGTCAACCATCCTCATGTTGCTCCTGTGATTGCCAGTTTTCAGAAATCCAAGCACAGTATTAGCAGAAAACATGTGCTTCCTGCTCTGTAAATGTGTATTTGTGTAAGGTCTTTTGGGGTTGCACGGACACAACAGTTATGTGCCTACCTGTATTTTCATTAAAAATTCTATTTTCAGACACTCAGTGTTTTAACTCACAAATTGGATCAAGTTGAAATTGCACTTTTGATACAGGTCTGGGTTTCTGAGCAAAATTTTGAGGAAATGTTTGGTAGACTAGGAGGAAAATCATGAGTTGATCCAACGTTAAAGTTCTGTTTATGGTTTTCAATTTGATATACCTCCTTTTGCAGGCATTCAGAGAGGCAGGGCCAGCCCATCCATTGTGCAGGAATGTTGCCCACACATGGCCCCGCACCTCGGGAGGCCCTACGCCTGCCTAACCGGCTTCAGAAGGAGCCGGGAAGGCCCAAAGCCCACTGCCCCAGCTCATCTCTGCAGAACTGCGGGAGAAAAGAATGCCATTTTCCTCCTTTCCCGCGGCTCTGTTAAAGTGGAGCCTGCCAGCGCACTGAATACCAGGAGGTTAAATGGGGGCATTTCCTGTCTTGCACGAGACAGGAAATGTCCCATTTAACCTCCCAGCATGCTGGCGGGCTCATCTTTAACAGAGCCGCAGGAAAGGAGGAAAATGGCGTTCTTTTTTGTGGCTCTGCAGAGGTGAGCCGGGGTGCCGGGCCTCCCCAGCTCCATCTGAAGCCAGACAAGCAGGTGCAGGGCTCTTCTGGGGGGGAGGCTAGGACTGGAAATGGGCTGATGGGAGGGGGAGAGAAGGAGAGATCTGCTAGCCCTGGGAAAAAACTGGGGGGGTTAGAATTGCAAATGGGCTGATGTGGGGAGATGGGAGAATTGGACTGGAAGGGAGCGGATGCTGGGAGGGGCTGGAACTAGAAGGATGCTGAGGAGGAAGGACTAGGAGGGGATGGAGCTGGTGAGAAAAAAAAGAAGCTGGGGGAGTGAGGATAGAGTGGGGAAAAATATTTTGTGTTGGAGGGAAGAAAAATCTACGATTGACCAGGTATTAGGACATTTGGATGAAAAAGGAATAAAGAAAGAAATGGAGGAAAGAGCAAAAGGGGAAAGATCAGTATGTTAGAGGCAGATGTAGAGAGAGAATGGAAAAAACAAGGAGAAGAAAGGACAAATGGACAGCAGACAATGGAGAGTTAGCAGAAGACATGAAGAAACCAGAAGAAAGCGACTGGGGCAATTGTGACTGAAAAATACAATTCCCAAACAACAAAAGGTAGAAAAATATTTTTTTTTAGTTTGAATTTATTAACTGGAGTATGTCCGCTCTGGGAAATGTGCATTGTTAGCGTCTTTATGTTTTGTTTAGTTCAAGAGGAAATTCATTCATAGTTTTATTTCTCCAGTGTGTTGCACATTCCAAGTTTGGCTTTTGGGGTTCCCAGTTGAATTATTGTCTTCCTATTTCTAAATTGTGATCCCTTGTTCTTTGTTTGATGATGGTCTATGTTCTGCATGTGTAACCGAGCTGAGTATTCTGTTCATGTTATTTCTATGTGACAGTCTCACTTGCTTTCTTTCCCCAGTAGGAGATATATTGATATTCTCTGAGATGTTGGTTTAATATTTGCAGTGTAGCCTTTTGATAGGTAGGTTTGGTGCTTTGTGAGTCCTAGTAGTGCTGTTATGATACGACGGGTTTACTATGGGCAGGGTTTATAGTACTTTCCAATATGCTGGGCAGTTGACACTGGAGTATAGTAATGTAGAAATCTGGTAGTCTTTCTTTATCTACACTTCTTATGCAAATGGTGTTTGGTGTGTTTACTAAATGTTAATGCGCTTTCATAAATGTTAATGTGCGTTAAGTGCAGGAACACCCATTTATTTCTTATGGCACAGTGGCACTTAACACACATTAATATTTAGTAAACATGCCCCTAAGTCATGGCCAGGAAAAGAAAGAGGCTTGTGAAGGGCTCCTTTGAAAGCCGCCTAAAAGTTTAGATGGGCAACATGCACATTTTAAAATAAAATAAATAAAATTTATGCAAATGAGGTCCAATGGATATGCAAATGAGGCTCCACAATGAGTCACCGCACATGGCCCCACATCACCCTTGTGCCGTCCCTGCAGAAAGGTTCAGTTACATCTACCTAATAAATGACTGAACAGAGTTCATTTGAAGCTGTTATTATGGAAAAATATGGCCTAAAAAATTGATTCATGTTGTATCAAATGGTAGGATGCAAACATTTTTATTGTCTAACATGGGGAGCCAAGTCGCCTATGTTGAGACTGGCAAGATGGTCATAGGGAATAGAGCTTATTGGTGTGTTAGGTTTGTAATGTTTGACTTTTCCTGTATGTTAAGTCAGGTGACTCACCCAAGTACAAGAAATGTATAGCCTTCAGGTCAGTTAGTAAGTTCACTCAGATAGGAATTTTTCTCTAGTTCCTTTGCTAATACCATGTCACATGCTGGGTATCCATTACAAATCTATGGAGCCTGCACAAAGTCTGCATAATAAGAGATATGAATGGAAGACAGTACATGTGTTGTTCAGATTAGCAATCTATCAGGCCGATGCAGAAAGCTGGTGCTGAAATCACGTAATACCAGCTTTTTACACCTGTTTGCAGCCCACCAATAGCGCACGACTTCACCACAACCATGCAAAAGAAGTGAGCATGCAAATGAGCCCCATGTTAAACCATGCGCATGCAAATGAGCCATCCCTTAAACTGGGCGCAAAATGGCAGTGTTAAACTGGGAGAGCAAGCCAAATACATAAGAACATAAGATGTGCCATTCTGGGTCAGACCAAGGTCCATCAAGCCCAGTATCCTGTTTCCAACAGTGGCAGTACCTAGCAGTTTCTCCAAAAAAATCAGGGTCCACAGTGCTTGTATTGGGGCAAGCACTGGATTGCCCGGGTCGTCTTTAATAATGGTTTATGGACCTTTCCTGCAGGAACTTGTCCAAACCATTTTTAAACGCAGCTATATTAGCAGCTTTTACTACATCCTCCAGTAATGAATTCCAGAGTTTGATTACATGTTGAATGAACAAATATTTTCTCTTATTAGTCTTAAATAGGTTATACTGTAGCTTCATTGCATGTCCACTAGTCTTTTTTATATTTTGATGACATAAAGAATTGATTTACATTTACCTGTCCCACTACATTCATTAATTTATAGACCTCTATCATATCTCTCCTCAGTTGTCTCTATTGCAGGTTGAAGAGCCCTAACCTTTTTAGCCTCTCCTTATAGGAGTAGCCTTCCATCCCTGTTACCATTTTGGTGGCTCTTATCTGTACCTTTTCTAATAACGCTATAGCCATTTTAAGATATGGCGGCCAGAATTGCACACAATATTCAAAGTGCGGTCGCACCATGGAACGATACAGAGGCATTATAATATCCTTTGTTTTATTCTTCATTCCTTTCCTTATGATACCTAGCATTCTATTTGCTCTCTTGGCCACCACACATTGGGTGGAGGGCTTCAACATGTTATCCATGGTGACGCCTAAATCTTTTTCCTGGGTGGTGGTTCCTAATCTGGAACCTTACATCATGTAATCATAGTTTGGGTTGTTCTTTCCTAGGTGCATAACTTTGCACTTGTTCACATTAAATTTCATCTGCCATTTGGGATGCCCAGTCTTCCAGTTTATCAAGGTCCTCTTGCAATTTTTGACAATCCTCATGGGTTTTAATAACTTTGAATAATTTTGTGTCATCTGCAAATTTGATTATCTCACTCATTATTCCAATTTCCAGGTCATTTACGAATATGTTACAAAGCAGCGGACCCATCAAAGATTCCTGGGGTACTCCACTATTCACTTTTCTCCATTGCGAAAATTAGTCATTTAGCCCTACCCTCTGCTTTCCATCTTTTAACCAGTTCCTGATCCACAATCACTGTCTCCTATCCCATGATTTTTTAAATTTGCCGTCTCTCATGAGGGACCTTGTCAAAGGCTTTCTGAAAATCCAGATATGCTATATCAACCGATTCACCTTTGTCTACCTGTTTATTCACACCTTCAAAAAAACATAACAGATTAGTAAAACAAGACCTTACTTGGCTAAAGCTATGTTGGCTGTCTCCCATTAAGCCATGACTATCTACATGTTGAGTAATTTTGTTCTTTATGATGGTTTCTACCTCTTTTCCTGGTACTGACATCAGGCTCACCGGTCTATAATTTCCCGGATCACCCCTGGAACCCTTTTTAAAAATTGGCATTACATTGGCCATCCTCCAATCTTCAGGTATTACAGATGATTTTAATGATAGTTCACAGATTACTAATAGTAGGTCTGCAATCTCATATTTCAGTTCTTTCAATACCCTTGGATGTATACCATCCAGTCCAGGTTATTTACTATTCTTCAGTTTATGAAATAGTTGTAATGCATCCCGATGTATCGATATTCCTTTCAATTCTTCCACAGAATCTCCTTTAAATACCATTTCAGAGTGTGCATTGCTTCCACTTACTTCCTGGCTGGATTGACTGGTGCTCTCTCTCCCGGGGCGTCTGAGGTCACGTGAGCACTGAGGGCTATAACAGCTGAGCCCCCACTGCGGCACCGCGAGTGTGCATTGCTTCCATTTACTTCCTGGCTGGATTGACTGGTGCTCTCTCTCCCGGGGCGTCTGAGGTCACGTGAGCTCTGAGGGCTATAACAGCTGAGCCCCCACCGCGGCACCGCGAGTGTGCATTGCTTCCACTTACTTCCTGGCTGGATTGACTGGTGCTCTCTCTCCCGGGGCGTCTGAGGTCACGTGAGCACTGAGGGCTATAAGAGCTGAGCCCCCACCGCGGCACCGCGAGTGTGCATTGCTTCCATTTACTTCCTGGCTGGATTGACTGGTGCTCTCTCTCCCGGGGCGTCTGAGGTCACGTGAGCACTGAGGGCTATAACAGCTGAGCCCCCACCGCGGCACCGCGAGTGTGCATTGCTTCCACTTACTTCCTGGCTGGATTGACTGGTGCTCTCTCTCCCCCGGGCGTCTGAGGTCACGTGAGCACTGAGGGCTATAAGAGCTGAGCCCCCACCGCGGCACCGCGAGTGTGCATTGCTTCCATTTACTTCCTGGCTGGATTGACTGGTGCTCTCTCTCCCGGGGCGTCTGAGGTCACGTGAGCACTGAGGGCTATAACAGCTGAGCCCCCACTGCGGCACCGCGAGTGTGCATCGCTTCCACTTACTTCCTGGCTGGATTGACTGGTGCTCTCTCTCCCGGGTCGTCTGAGGTCACGTGAGCACTGAGGGCTATAACAGCTGAGCCCCCACCGCGGGACGTGCACCGCGGGCGCGTGCCCGTGGGCACGTGCTCCGAAGGGGCGTGTCCAAAGGGGCAGGTCCTGCCCCTTTGGAGCCCCTTCGGAGCACTTTGGAGCACTCCGGATTACATTGGAGCTTTATTTTGTTTGTTCTAATTTTGGTGTATGGGGAAACGGAAGAAAAAAGTTACTTCTCTTACAATGTCGTCTGGTAAGGTGGTCAAGGTTGTTGGACCTATGGACAGTCATGTTAAGTCTGTCGTGCCCTCCTCTGCCGCCCAGTTATCTTCAGCGTCTTCCATTTCTCCAGGCTCCTGTCTCGGAGAATTGTCTCCAGAACCGCGTCGGGTTTTCTCTCCTCCCTGCATGGCGCGTCACCATTGGGTAAAGGGTTCTCCTCGTAGATCCGAGGAGGTTCCCGCGCCTGAATTTGTTTTCACTGCCAGACTCCTTCTTGAAGGTAAACTCTGATTTATCTCTTGTGCCTGAGCCCTTTGAATTTTCTTCTACTGTGGAAACACCTAATCCCCCGAAAGAAATTTTCTTTACAAAGACATTGGCAAGTAGTTGCTCGGACAGAGATGTCCTTGAATTCATCTTTGCTGAAATTTTCTAAATTTACTCATGAGACTGTGACTGCATTAACTGACTGTCAGACTAGATTATGTAACTTGGAAAGTTCTAGAACTAAACTGGAGGGTGCGCTTTCTTCTGTACAGGGAGTCTTGGCATCATCTGTCCAAGACTCTCTCTTACTGCACCAACGTTGATGAGATTTTTTGAGAATGCTTTGCGAGTTAAAAATCTTCGATTGTTAAATTTCCCTCGAACCCACTACCTTTCTCCTAGTATCTTTTTTCTAAATATTTAAAAGATGTATTGAAAATATCTGATCCTGATAATATACTTTTGTCAAAATTGTACTATATACCGGCAGGGATAAGAGAAACTCCCGTTTCAGATTCTGAGTTAGGTGGTGGTGCTCGCGGAGAAATTGACCAGTTGAATCCTTCGAGTTTAGACTTATCTCAATTTTTGGAGACTTCTATAGAAGAATTACCCTCTCGAGCTACATTATTGGTTACCTTTTCTTTGGAAAAAGATAAGGATTTAATCTTATGCACTTATTTTAAATATCGTCATGAGAAATTCTTTGGTCAAGCAGTTCAGTTATTTCCTGATGTAGGTCGCATTACTCAAGTAAAACGTAAAGCTTTTCTTTCACTTAGGCCTCGTGTCTTGGCTTTAGGTGCCACTTTTCTCTTAAAATATCCCTGTAAATGTGTTGTAGCTTATCAGGGTTAAAACTTACATTTTTTTAGATGCTTTACAATTGGAGACCTTTTTGAAGGGTTTGGCTTTGTAATAATCTATTTGTTTTCCTATTTCTCGGTGTCTTGCTAAAGTCAAAAGGAGTTAGTTATATTGCTTTCATTCCATACTGGGATATTTGTTTTCTTCTATATTTTTTTTCTTCTTTGCAATTGTTCACACTCCATGTTGTGGGCTGGGTGTTATTATTTGGTAAAATATTGTTTGTAATATGATTGCTTTGTATTACCTTTTGATTACTCCAATAAAGAGTTTAAATTTAAAAAAAATAAAAAAAATAAATACCATTTCAGTCATGGGTAATATTCCTACATCTTCCTCAGTAAAGACCGAAGCGCAGAATTCATTCAGTCTCTCCGCTATGGCTTTGTCCCCTCTTACTGCCCCTTTAACCCCTCTCTCATCTAATGGTCCAACTGACTCTCTCACAGGTTTTTTCCCTATGAATGCACTTGAAAAAGTCTTCATTATGCATTTTTGCTTCCACAGCAAGCTTCTTCTCAAATTCTCTCTTTGCCTGCTTTATCAATGCCTTGCATCTAACTTGCCAGTGCTTGTGTTGTTTCCAGTTGTCATCATTGGGCTCCTTTTTCCATTTCCTGAAAGATGCATTTTTGGCAACAGCCTCTCTGATTTCACCTTTAAACAATGCTGGCAGTTTTTTGGACTTCCTTCCACTTTTCTTAAAGTGTGGAATGCAGCTGGTCTGGGTTTCCAAGATAATATTTTTAAGCACCACCTAAGCTTGATGTAAATCTTTAACCTTTGCAACTGCTCCTTTTAGTTTTTTCCTTAACTATTTTCCTCATTTTATCGTAGTCTCCCTTTTGAAAGTTAAATGATAGTACTGTGGACTTTCTTACCCTCCTTCATTTATTAAATCAAACACGATCATGCTATGATCACTATTGCCAAGTGGCCCCAACACCCTTATCTCTGCACCAGATTTTGTGTTCCACTAAGGACTAGGTCCAAAATGACTTCCCCTCTGGTCTGAGCAAAACAAGGAGCACCGCTCTTGCAACTAGCCACAGGATGCACAATGAGCAAGAGACAAAGATCGTCAGGATAAATCCAAAGTTCTTTTATTGAAGTAGTCCCCAACGCATTTCGGCATGAAATGCCTTCCTCAGGGGGTAACAGCTAAAACATCAAACATAAAAATTCATAACAATAATAATAAATGACATTAATAGTAAAAAAAAAGCCCTAATAACACTAAAGACTTAAAGCTCAATTTGAACCTTAAACTACAAACGTCTTGCTCCATACTTAAACGTAAACGCAGGACAAAAAAAAATATATATACATAGGGAAATAAAAGAATGATTATTATATATGAAAACATAAATATGTATGAGAACTGTATAATAAAGGAAATGTATAAAAAAAGGAAAATGTATAAAAAAACATCTAGAAAGGACAGTGTTAAAGACATGATACATAAATAAATATGTACTCACATTAGACCAATTCTAAATTTCCTAGTATATCGTGGATAAATGGTGATGTCGTACTGCTGCTGAAGCACTAGTGCAGCAGGGTTTCAATCATGTATACACAGAAGATAAATCGTCTTTGTATGATGAGAAAACTAAAAAACATATGTACACTAAGACAATTACTCTAAATAAACAATATTATCTACAGGTAGAATAGTGAAGAATAGTTGAAAATACACCGGTGGCACATGAGTAACCAAAAAACTATTAACTACTTCTATTCATAAAATTTATAAAACTATATGAAATCAGAAGGACAAGTAATTGTAGAACTATTATTGTCAACATAAACTAAAACATGGGGAATAGTTGAGCTTACTTAAAATAAGGTTATCATTTTATTTATTTTTATTTATTTAGAAAGCATTTGTATACCGCTCCTTCCAGCGATCAGAAGCAGGAAAGATTACATGGATAAAGCTGTCGAATCAAGACAGAATAATTTTGATTTGTACATAAAGATTCGATAGGTTAGCACGTCACGCAGAAAATTATCTACTTCTAAGCTAAGGGGATGATAATTTACATATGTACATTTATACATTACAGGTTTTCTGGGGAGCTGTGGGGGAGTTGCCCCTCATGCGAATTTAGTACAAGTTGAAATGACTTTGAAATAGGTGGGTTTTGAGTTTCTTTCTAAAGTCGGCTAGATCAGTGCTGGCTCGTAGGTCGGGTGGGAGTTGGTTCCATAGTGTCGGTGCTGTGTATGAGAAAGCCCTGTTACTAGTGATTTTTTTGACTGATCTGATATCTGTTGGAGTGTGGAGGGTGTTGGAATTGATGGTTCTCCTGTTTCTGTTGGATGGTTGCAATCTGATTAGGGTGTCGAGGAAGGATGGTGCTATGCTGTGGATGAGTTTGAAGGTGGTCATCAGTATTTTGTATTTTGTGCGGGCTGCTATGGGGAGCCAGTGTAGCTCAATTAGTACTGGTATTACACTGGTAAGACTTTTCTTCATGATGATCCTGGCAGCTACATTTTGTGCCATTTGAAGGATGTTCAGGGTTTTCTTAGGAAGTCCTTGAAGAATGGCGTTGCAATAGTCGAAATGTGGCATGATGAGTGCTTGAGCAACAGATCTGAAGTCGTGGGGATCAATAATATTCCGTATGGGTTGTAGAGCTCTTAGTTTGTAGAAGACTGCCCTGTTGGTTTTGCGCAGGTGAGTTTCCATTTTTAGGTCGCAGTCAAATGTAACTCCTAGATATTTTATTTCTTTCTTTGTTTGATAAGTGTTGTTGCACAGGGTTATTGATGTAGGTGGGTCAAAATTTGCTTTCCTTGAGATATACATCACCTCAGTTTTCTTGTGATTGATTGTCATGCTGCTTTGTTGTAACCAGTTTTGCATCTCGCCAAGACATGTTTCGAGTGAGCTGTAGTCCGGGTTGTCAGTGTCAAGTTGTGTGTACAGCATAATATCATCGGCATAAATGTGGTAGTTGATTTTATGCTGTGTAAATATTTTGCATAGTGGTTGCATATATACGTTGAAAAGGAGTGCTGAGAGTGCAGAGCCTTGTGGTATACCTTGTGTTTGAGAGAATGCTTCTGCTTTTTCGCCGTTGAATTGTACCTGTTGCATTCGGTTTGAGATGTATGATGTGAACCACTTTAGTGGGGTTCCTGATATTCCTATTGACTTGATTCTGTTTAAGAGGGTTCGATGGTTAACTGTATCAAAGGCAGCTGAGATGTCGATGAACAGGAGTATATACATTTTCTTTTTGTTTTCCAGGCCCTTGAGTAGGTTGTTAAGTAGAACTAGTAATAGGGTTTCGACCCCATGATGTTGTCTAAAGCCGTATTGCTGGTCATCTAGAGGAGCATTGTCGTTCAGGTGTTCTTGGAGTTGTAATAGGACTGCCTTTTCAATGATCTTTGCTAGGAATGGTATGCTCGATATTGGGCGGTAGGATGCTGGGTCATCTCTGCTGAGTGTACTGTTTTTTAGAATAGGTCTTATGACGGATTTCTTTAGCTCAGTGGGCATGAATCCTTGTTGTAGTGATAGGTTTACTATGTGCGAGATGTACGGTGCTATGTCCTGTTTCACTGCCTTGATCCAGGTTGCTGGGCAGGGGTCGAGTGGGGATGTGGTGCTGTTTATGCTTGTGAGTATGGTTGCAATTTGCTGGTCTCCGATTTTGTGGAAATGTTTCCCTAACTGGTCTTGATTTGTGTAGGTCTCAAGATTGTTTAGTGGTGTCGGTAGTGTTGAGTCATGGTAGGGTGTAGGTCTTGTGGCAGTTAGTTTGCTCGCATAATGGTTTGCCAATGTTTGGGCCTTGATGGAGTTGTTTAGGTTGTCGCTTTGGGATGTTTTAGTAAGAGATTTGACGAGTTCAAATAACTCCCGCGGTCTGTTGATCGCTTTACTTAATATGTTAGTGTGATGGTTTCTTTTAGCAGAGTTGACATCATCTTTGTACTTTGTAAGAAGGGTCATGTATTTGGTTTTGAGCTCGATGGATTTGGTTTGTCTCCATTTTCTCTCTATTTTGCGGAGTTCTCTCTTCGATCTTGCTAGATTTTCCGTGTACCAGGGTTCGGAGCTGAGCTTGCTTGCATTACCTGAGGTTTTCGATGTAGGGTTTGAAGCATTTTGTATGTTCGTGTTCCATCTGTTTGTTAGATCGTCCAGGTCCGTGTAGTCCAGATCTATGTGAGATGAAATGGTATTTATGAGGTGTTCTTTGTTGAATTTATTGAACTTCCTGATTGGGTGAGGTATTCTCATTTCCTTTGCATTTTTGGGTAGGGACGGCAATTTTATTTTGAGATCGATTTGGTGGTGATCAGACCATGGGACTTGGTTTATCTTTAACTTAGGTGGTTCTAAGTTTGGTTGACGATTGGTGGGTATGAAAATCATGTCCAGGGTATTTCCCCTATCATGGGTGGCATTGTTTACTATTTGGTGGTAGCCTGGTTGGTCCATGGCTTCAAAGAAGGTGTTCGAGTGGGTTGGGGGAATTGATGCTATGTTCAAATCTCCCAGGATGATTTGGAATTTTTTGTTTTGGGTGGTAGTGATGTTTTCCAGTGCTGTGGCTAGCGCTTCGTGGTGTGGAGAGGGAGGTCTGTATATTAGGCAGATGGATAAAGCTGTGTTTTCTACTTTGAGTAGGTCAATGTCTGTGTTTGTGATCGTGGATGTGATTGTTAGTTGCAGGCTGGCTTTGGCTGCTATGAGGACTCCACCTCCTCTTTTGTTGGAGCGCGGGCAGTTGTGGAGTTTGTAGCCGGGTTTACTTATTTGGTTTACTATAGCAGGATCAGAGTCAGTGAGCCAAGTTTCCGTTATACATAGGATGTCTGGTTGTTCATCAGTTAGAATGTTGTGGATGATGTGTGTGTTTGGTTCCTTATTGACCTGGCATTAATAAGGATGATGTTACATGTGTGATGGGCTGGGTGGGAAGGCCGTGTGGGTTTATCTTGCGTTAATAAGGATTTGTTGCCACGATTGCTCTTAGCTTTGGTTTTAGACTGCTTTTGTGGCTTGTTTTGCTTGGTAGGAGTGTGACTCTGAGGTAATATGTGTGTTGGTTGATTAATGGTAATGGGGATTAGATTGTGTTGATGCAGGAAGGGTATTTGGAGGGGGTGGGAAAAGTAGATAGGGGTGTATAGTAGCGGTAGCAAGTAGTGCGGGTTTAGGTTAAGTCTGTGAGGGGAAGCCAGATTACACATGCACAGTAAAAAGAAGGTGTAGAGGAGCTCCATTTCCTAGCTGCTTGGGGGCTTGAATTTCTTACTTAGTGTGGTACAGAGATATAATATTCAGTGGAACAAAGTGGAATGTGATACAGTGTAACAACTTGGTTAGTACAGTATAGTATAGTGAGATAATTTACAGTGTAACAACTTGCTGGTAGGGTACAATGCTTGTGACACAGAGTTTCCTTATTGTGATACAAGAGTACAGTGTAACAACTTGGTTAGAACAGTATAGTATAGTGAGATAATTTACAGTGTAACAACTTGCTGGTAGAGTACAAGATTTGTGACACAGTCGCAGATATGATTCCAAACTATTATTGTTTGTTATAGATTAAAAATATGAATGTTTCTTACTAAAAACACCCAAATTAAATACTAAAAATTTGGCGTTCCTATGTTTCCCTCAATGGACTCGTAGTAAAGACTGCGGTGTAATCCTATAGTTTGTCTATTAGAGTCCCACTTTAACATGGTGCATATATAGTTTTTTGGTTACTCATGTGCCATAGTATGTACTATAAGTTGGGTTAGAACAATAGCACTAATATAGCACGTAATGTACTCTATCTGCACGCTCCATAAATTGGCAACATGTTAAAATGTGACAGACCCGCGGTGTTTAGTCTCCAGTATGCATTCAGAACATTGTTCAACAGTAACGTACTATTATGCCCATGGGTTACAATTTGCGGTAACACAGTTTATTGATTGTTACTGTATTTAATGCAATTACATCTATAAAGGAATTGTTTAGTATTATTCATTATTTACTATTATCCATTGTATAAACCGGTGTATTTTCAACTATTCTTCATTATTCTACCTGTAGATAATATTGTTTATTTAGAGTAATTGTCTTAGTGTACATATGTTTTTTAGTTTTCTCATCATACAAAGACGATTTATCTTTTTTTACTTTTTTTACTATTAATGTCATTTATTATTATTGTTATGAATTTTTATGTTTGATGTTTTAGCTGTTACCCCCCGAGGAAGGCATTTCATGCTGAAATGCGTTGGGGACTACTTCAATAAAAGAACTTTGGATTTATCCTGACGATCTTTGTCTCTTCCCCTCTGGTCTGTTCATGAACCAGCTGCTCCAAGATGCAGTCATTTATTTCATCTAGAAACTTTATCTCCCTAGCATGTCCTGCCGTGACACTGACTTATTCGATACAAATGCAATGTGTGCCTTCGAGTCAGTCCTGACTCCTGGCGACCCAGAAGCTCCTGGGTTTTCTTGGCAGTGTCACCAGAAGTAGATTGCCAGGCCTTTCTTCCGAGGCAATGGAGGGTTAAGTGACTTGCCCAAGGCCACAAGGAGTGCTAGTGGGAATTGAACCCATTACTGTTTTGTAACTTTTGTTAGCTTCCCTGATTTGTTTGAGTATTTTATCATCCATTTGTTCATTCTGGCCAGGCGGTAGATAGTACACCCCCACTGTCATCGCCTTCCCCTTTTTACTTGGAATTTCAATCCATAGAGATTCTACAGTGATTTTTGTTTCCTGCAAAACTTTAAATCTTTGTGACTCAATGCCCTCTCTAACATAGAGCGCAACCGATTTGATCCTCACTATCATTACGATATAGTTTGTACCCAGGTATCACAGTGTCCCACTGGTTGTCGTCCTTCCACCATGTCTCTGAGATACCAATCATATCTAACCTCTCATTTAGTGCTTACTCTCCCATCTTATTTTTTAGACTTCTAGCATTTGCATACAAGCATTTTAGAGATGTATTTTATTCATATTAATCTGGCTGTCGGTAAGCAGGGATAATTTAGAATCTTTAGAAACATAGAAACATAGAAACATGATGACAGAAAAAGACCACAAGGCCCATCTAGTCTGTCCTTCCATAACAACTACAACAGTCCACTTTTTACCTTTAGAGATCCTCTGTGTTGGTCCCATGCTTTTTTGAATTCAGTTACTGTCCTCATCTCTACCACCTCCACTGGGAGACTATTCCACGGATCCACTACTCTTTCCGTAAAGGAATATTTCCGCATATCACTCCTGAATCTTCTCCCTTCACCTCATCCCATGTCCCCTCATAGCAGAACTTGTTTTCAATTGAAAGAGGCTCTCTCCCTGAACATTTATGCCACGGAGGTATTTAAAACATCTCAATCATATCACCTCATCCCGCCTTTCCTCTAAGGTGTACATATTAAGATCCTTAAGTCTGTCCTCATATGCTTTATAATGAAGCCCATTAATCATTTTAGTAGCAACCCTCTGCACCGACTCCATCTGTTCACATCCTTTTTGAAGGTGCGGTCTCCAGAATTGCACACCATACTCCAAATGAGGTCGCACCAAAGACTTATACAGAGGCATTATCACCTCCTTTTTTTCTGCTAGCCATTCCTCTCCGTATGCACCCAAGCATCCTTCTAGCTTTTTGCCGTCGCCTTTTTTACCTGTTTTAGCTACTTTAAGATCATCAGACACAACCATGCCTAGGTCCCGCTCTTCTTTAGTGGACAAAAGTACTTCACACCTCCTATACTGTATTGCTCCCTTGGATTGCTGCAGCCCAAATGCATGACCTTACATTTTTTAACATTAAATCCCAGCTGCCAAATTCTAGACCATTCTTCAAGCTTAGCTAGATCCCTCCTCATGCTATCTACACCTTCCTGGGTGTCTACTCTATTGCAGATTTTGGTATCATCCGCAAAGAGGCAAACCTTACCCGACAGCCCTTCCGCTATATCACTAACAAAGATGTTAAAAAAGAATCGGACCAAGGACAGATCCCTGGGGCACACCACTGTTAACATCCTTCTCCTCAGAGTGAGCTCCATTTACTTGTACTCTTTGTCGCCTCCCACCCAACCAATTTCTAACCCAAGCAGTAACTTTAGGGTCCATCCCTAGGGTGCTCAGTTTGTTTATAAGTCGCCTGTGAGGAACAGTGTCAAAGGCTTTACTGAAATCTAAATACACCACATCTAGAGCTCTCCCTCGGTCCAACTCCCTGGTCACCCAGTCAAAGAAATCAATCAGATTTGTCTGACAAGACCTGCCTCTGGTGAATCCATGCTGCCTCGGATCCTGTAATCCGCCGGACTCCAGAAACCTCACTATTTTCTCTTTCAGCAGCGTTTTCCAATAATTTACTCACCACCGAAGTTAAACTAACCGGCCTGTAGTTTCAACCACATCCTTACTTCCGCTTTTTTGTGTAAAGGCACCACATGAGCCTCTCTCCAGTCCTTTGGCACCACTCCCGACTCCAACAAGGCATTGAAAAGGTCAGTCAGTGGAGTTTGCTAGAACGTCCCAAGTTCCCTCAGTATTCTAGGGTTATCCCATCCGGGTCCCATCGCTTTTGTCTACTTTAAGTTGAGCTAGTTTCTCACGAACACAGTCTTCTGAAAATTGTCAAGATGTCCCTCGCTTCTGTTCTTATTTGTGGGTGTTTTCTGAGGTCCTGCTCCTGGTTCTTCATCTGTGAACACAGAACAAAAATATTTGTTAAGCAATTCCGCTTTATCCTTATCAGCTTCTACATATTCCCCCCCTGCACCCTTGAGTCTGACAATACCACTTTTGCCCTTCCTCTTCTCACTAATATATCTGAAAAATGTCTTATCCCCCCCATTTTTATTGCATTGGCTATTTCCTCCTCCTTTTGAATCTTTGCCTTCTTGACTACTTTGCTAGCTTCTCTAAGTTTTTCCAAATACAGATGCCTGTCTTCCTCTCTCTGTGATCTCTTGTATTTCATGAAGGCCTCCCTCTTTTTCTTCACTTTTTCAGCTACTTCCTTCGAAAACCATAGCGGTCTCCTGTTCCTTTTGCCTTTATTTACCATTTTAACAAAAAGGTTGGTTGCCTTTAAAATACCCCCTTTCAGTTTTGCCCACTGTTTTGCCCACTGTTTTAAGCTCTGTCTGCTCTGTACTCAAGAGCATTTGGGATACTTTTTGTTCCGAACCATGCGCTCTTGGGCGACTGTTAGCTTTCCCCTATTATCTAGGGAAAGGCGACGCTAGTTAGGCATGCTTTCACAGAGAAACGGGCATCGTGTGGCTATTTTGCATATTAGCCCTGACAGTATTTTGATTGTATCGGGGATGATTGTGGCAGGGCCGTACCGAGATTGAAATGCACACAGTCCGACTTGCACAATGGGCACATATCCCCTCCTCCCCCATGGCGGGAGAGAAGAGGCGCGCCTGTTGTGTAAGTTGCCGGCACACTAAGCAGATCTGTCCCTCCCTTCTCTGACGTCGCGTCACAGCAGGGTGGGAAAGATGTGCTTAGAATGCCGTGAGAAGGCTTAAGGGGCACATTTAAGATGTCTGCCGTTGCCTGCCGCCACTGAGAGAAGAAAAAGTGGCGGCGGCAGGCAACTGCAGACAGCTGAAATACGCCCCTTAAGCCTTTATGCACTATGTGGCCGCACCGCTCACACAGGACTAGGTACGGTCCTGGATCGTGGTATCGAGAAAAGCCCCTGATGCCGGTGCTCTGACAGAAAGTGACTGCCGGGTGATCCAGCAGCCCCTGAAAAAAAAAAAAGAACCTGGTGGTCTAGTGGCACCTGAAACCTCCCCCCCCCCCACCTGGTACCTTTCAAAGCGGGAGTACTGCCCAGGTACTCCCGCTCTTGGTCCACCATCTTCCCCTGTGTGGTGCCATGTAGGGTTGCCAACCGGCCGGTTTTCAGCCAGCCTGGCTGGTTTTTCCATGGCCAGGCTGGCTGCCGGCGCAGAGGTAAAACCGGCCCTTGAAAAGCCGGTTTTTTTGCTCTGGCCGCAAGATCGGAAGCAGCCAGAGCAAAAAAACGGCTTTTCTTCCGATCTGAAGAAGTACGCGGAGTTAAAAAAAAAAACAGCCCGCACACCGGAAGGCTTCAGAGGGAGCCGGGGAAGCCCGCGCGAGGCCCCAGCTCCCTCTGTACAACTGCCAGCGTGAAGATCCTTTTCCTTCACGCTGGCGGCTGTTTCTGTGAAGCCGCGATTGCTGGGAAAGGTTAAAGGCAATGCCCTTTAACCTTTCCCAGCATTCGCGGCTTCACAGAAACAACCGCCAGCATGAAGGAAAAGGATCTTCACACTGGCAGTTGTACAGAGGGAGCCGGGGCCTCGCGCGGGCTTCTCCAGCTCCCTCTGAAGCCCCTCAGACAGCCGCGGTGCTGGTTGGGGGGGGGGGAAGAGGCCAAGGACTGCAAGGGCTGTGATGGGGGGGGCCTAGGACTACAAATGGGCTGGGGGGGGAGACCTGGACTGGAAATGGGCTATGAGGGGGGGGAACGTGGACTGGAAAAGGGCTATGGGGGGACTTGGACTGGAAATGTTGCTGTGATGGGGGGGGGGGGGGACCTGGACTGGAAATGGGCTATGGTGGAGGGAGGGGGAACTTGGACTGGAAATAGGCTGTGATTAGGGGGGCTAGGACTGCAAATGGGCTGTGATGGTGCGGAGGGGGGATTAGGACTGCAAATGGGCTGTGATGGTGGGGGGGGGCTAGGACTGGAAATAGGCTGTGATGGGGGGGGCTAGGGCTAGAAAGAGGCTGTGATGGGGGACTTGGACTGGAAATGGGCTGTGATTGGGGGGGGCTAGGACTGAAAATGGCCTGTGATGTGAGGGCTAGCACTGGAAATGGGCTGATGAAGAGCTGGAATAGGACTGGAAATGGGCTGATGGGGGCTACAATAGGACTGGAAATGGGCTGATGTGGGGCATGGGAGAATGGGATTAGAAGGGAGTGGATGCTGGGTGGGTCTAGAACTATAAGGGAACTGATTTTGGGGGAGGACTAGAATGGATGGGGAATGAGAATGGAAGGGAAAAGATATTTTGTGTGGAAGAAAAGTCTATGATGGGCCGGGTACTGGGAGAGTAAGAGGGGCTTGAGAATGGAAGGGTGAAATTTAAATGGATGATAAAGGAATAAGGAAAGAATTGGGGGAAAGAGCAAAAGGGAAACAATCAGTATGTTAAAGCATAAATAGAGAGAGAATGGAAAACATCTAAAAGAGAAGAAAGGACAAATGGATAGCTCGCAGAAGACACAAAGAAACCAGAAGAAAGTGACTGGAGCAATTGCAACTGAAAAATAAAATGCCCAAACAGAAGGTAGAAAAATACTTTTTATTTTGAATTTATTAACTGGAATATGTCTGGTCTGGGAAGTGTGTATTGCTAACATCTTTGCGTTTTTGTTTAGTGCAAGAGGAAATTACTTTATAGTTTTATTTCTCCAGTGTTGTACATTTCATGTTTGGCTTTTGGGGTTCCCAGTTTAATTATTATCTGACCAAGGAAGTTAGCCTACACGTATCCTCGGTAATTTTTGTGGGTGGGGCTGGGGGCGGGGCGGGGCAGGGGTGGGACTAGGGGCGGAGAATGGGTGGAGCATGGCAAGCCACAGGTGTCGGGTTTTTCTCGGTGAAAAAGTTGGCAACCCTAGTGCCATGCGATGCCATTTTTCAAGATGGCGGACCAAGAGCGGGAGTGCTTAGGCAATGCTTCCACTTTGAAAGGTAGAGGGTGGGAGGTTCAGGGGCCCACTAGACTACCAGGTTAATTTTTTTTTAAGTCGAGTTGGGGGTTCAGGGGCCGCCAGCCCACCAGAGAGTCACCTTTTGTCAGGGCACTGACAGTATTATGATGGCATTTGGGGCTTTGCCCAATGCCTAGATCATAGAAACATAGAAACATGATGGCAGAAAAAGACCACATGGCCTATCTAGTCTGCCTTTCCATATGGACAACTACAATAGTCCCCTCTTTTCCCTTAGAGATCCTCTGTTTTTGTCCTATGCTTTTTTGAATTCAGATACTGTCCTCATCTCTACCACCTCTACTGGAAGACTATTCCACGCATCTGCTACTCTTTCTGTAAAGAAATATTTCCGCATATCACTCCTGAGTCTATCCCCTTTCACCCTCATCCGATGTCCCCTCATAGTAGAGCTTGCTTTCAATCAAAAGAGGCATGGAGTTATTTAAACACCTCTATCATATCTCCTCTATCCTGCCTTTCCTCTAAGGTATACATATTAAGATCCTTAAGTCTGTCCTCATATGCTTTATAATAGAAATATAGAAAAATTATGACAGAAAAAGACCACATGGCCTATCTAGTCTGTCCTTCCATATCAACAACTACAAGAGTCCCCTTTTTTCCTTTAGAGATCCTCTGTGTTTGTCCCATGCTTTTTTGAATTTAGATACTGTCCTCATCTCTACCACCTCCACTGGGAGACTATTCAACGGATCCCCACTCTTTCTGTAAAGAAATATTTCTGCATATCACTCCTGAATCTATCCCCTTTCACCCTCATCCCATGTCCCCTTGTAGCAGTACTTGCTTTCAATTGAAAAAGACACTCCCCCTGTGCATTTATGCCACGGAGGTATTTAAACGTCTCAATCATATCACCTCTATCCTGCCTTTCCTCTAATGTGTACATATTAAGATCCTTACGTCTGTCCACATATGCTTTATAATGAAGACCACTAACCATTTTAGTAGCCACCCTCTGTACTGACTCCATCCTGTTTATATCCTTTTGAAGGTGCGGTCTCCAGAATTGCACACTATACTCCAAATGAGGTCGCACCAAAGACTTATAAAGAGGACTCCTTTTTTTCTGCTAGCCATTCCTCTCCGTATGCACCCAAGCATCCTTCTAGCTTTTGCTGTCGCCTTTTCTACCTGTTTAGCCACTTTAAGATCATCAGACACCGCCACACCTAGGTCCTGCTCTTCTTTAGTGGACAAAAGTACTTCACCCCCTATACTATATTGCTCCCTTGGATTGCTGCAGCCCAAATGCATGACCTTGCATTTTTTAACATTAAATCCCAGCTGCCAAATTCTAGACCATTCTTCAAGCTTAGCTAGATCCCCCCTAATTTTATCTACACCTTCCTGGGTGTCTACTCTATTGCAGATTTTAGTATCATCTGCAAAGAGGCAAACCTTACCCGACAGCCCTTCCGCTATATCACTAACAAAGATGTTAAAAAAAAATCGGACCAAGGACAGATCCCTGGGGCACACCACTGGTAACCTCCTTCTCATCAGAGTGAGCTCCATTTACCTGTATTCTGTCACCTCCCACTCAACCAATTTCTAACCCAAACAGTACCTTTAGGGTCCATCCCTAGGGTGCTCAGTTTGTTTATAAGTCACCTGTGAGGAACGGTGTCAAAGGCTTTACTGAAATCTAAATACACCACATCTAGGGCTCTCCCTCGGTCCAACTCCCTGGTCACCCAGTCCAAGAAATCAATCAGATTTGTCTGACAAGACATGCCTCTGGTGAATCCATGCTGCCTCAGATCCTGTAATGCGCTGGACTACAGAAACCTCACTATTTTCTCTTTCAGAAGCGTTTCCAATAATTTACTCACCACCGAAGTTAAACTAACTGGCCTGTAGTTTTCAACCACATCCTTACTTCCACTTTTGTGTAAGGGCACCACATGAGCCTCTCTCTAGTCCTTTGGCACCACTCCTGACTCCAACAAGGCATTGAAAAGGTCGGTGAGTGGAGCTGCTAGAACGTCCCGAAGTTCCCTCAGTATTCTAGGGTGTATCCCATCTGGTCCCATTGCTTTGTCTTTTTTAAGTTTAGCTAGTTTCTCACGAACACAGTCTTCTGAAAATTGTTCAAGGTGCCGCTTGCTTCTTTTTCTGTTTGTGGCTGTTTTCTGAGGTCCTGCTCCTTGTTCTTCATCTGTGAACACAGAACAGAAATATTTTTTAAGCAATTCTGCTTTATCTTCATCATTTTCTACATATTCCTCCCCTTCACCCTTGAGTCTGACAATACCATTTTTGCCCTTCCTCTTCTCACTAACATATCAGAAAAATGTCTTATTCCCCCATTTTATTGCATTGGCTATTTCCTCCTCTTTTTGAATCTTTGCTTTCCTGACTACTTTGTAGCTTCTCTAAGTTTTTCCAAATATAGTTGCCTGTCTTCCTCTCTCTTTGATCTCTTGCATTTCATGAAGGCTTCCCTCTTTTTTTTTCACCGTTTCAGCTACTTCTTTCGAAAGCCATAGCGGTCTCCTTTTCCTTTTACCTTTATTTACCATTTTAACAAAAAGGTTGGTTGCCCTTAAAATATCCCCTTTCAGTTTTGCCCACTGTTTTTCTATTCTGCTAACGACTCCCTGAGGTATTGGCCCATCTGCAGTTTTGCCCACTGTTGTTCCCATCTGCAGTTTTGCCCACTGTTGTTCCCATCCTGCTAACGACTCCCTGAGGTATTGGCCCATCTTGGCAAAGTCTAAGACCCTCGCTTTTGAATGGATTCTAACAGCCCTAGTCCCAATACTGAACCACACCATCTGGTGATCACTGGATGCAAAATGATCTCCCATCAGAAACACTTTCACCATTGGTAAGCACCAAGTCCAATATGGCCCCTTCACGTGTGGGGTCTGTTGCCAATTGCCTGAATAGTTCTCCCTGTAGAGAATCCAGGATCTCCTTACTTCTAGATGATACTGCATCAGGAATGTGCCAATCAACATCTGACATGTTGAAATCCCCTATCAGTAGCACTTCCCCTTTCCTAGCAATACTGCATATGTCTTCAATTAACTCTCTGTCCACTTCTTCCTCTTGTGAGGGAGGTCAGTATATCACGCCAATGCAAATAGATTTCTCTTTCCCTCTTTCTAGTTTAACCCACAGTGCCTCCTCTCTCCCTTTTAAGCTCTGTAATTCGAAAGCTTTATTATTATTTTTTATATATAGTGTCACTCCTCCTCCCCTTCTTCCTACCCCGTCCTTTCTGAATAAAGTATAGCCTGGTTTAGTTACATCCCAGTCATGGTTTTCTGTGAAACATGTTTCTGTAACTGCCACTAAATCCAAGTCAGCCAAACCCAACAAAGCTTCAACATCAGGGATCTTATTTCCCATGCTACGGGCAGTTATACACACTGCTTTCCATATGTTACCCCTTTTACCCATATTCATAAAGGTATTTAATGTTTCACTTACCTGGGGGCTTTCACTTACTTGGGGGCTGTCTTCACCCATCCCCAAAGAATCTAGTTTAAAGCTCTCTTCAGTAGATTAGCCAGTCTACTACTGAAGATGAGTCAACCTTTCGTGGACAGATGGACGCCATCTCTGCTCTGCAACCCTTGGAGCAGCATCCCGTGGTCCAGGAAACCAAAACGCTCTCGATGACGCCATCTACGCAGCCATGCATTCATCTCCAGGATGCGAGCCTCTCTGCCTTGGCCTTTATCCTTAACATGGAGAATTGAAGAGAACACCACCTGTGCCCCTATCTGCTTCACCCTCTGTCCCAAAGCCATGAAGTCACTTTTGATATGCTTAGAACGATACCTGGCAGTATCATTTGTTCCAACATGGATTAGCAACATTGGGTAATAGTCAGTGGGCTTGATGAGTCTCGGTAAACTCTCTGTAATGTCTTGGATTTTGGCACCTGGCAGACATCATACCTCTCTGGACATCAATGAAGATCACTAACAATTTTAGTAGGCACCCTCTGCACCGATTCCATCCTGTTTATATCCTTTTGAAGGTGTGGTCTCCAGAACTGCACACAATACTCCAAATGAGGTTGCACCAAAGACCTATACTGAGGAACTTCCTTTTTTCTGCTGGCCATTCCTCTCCCTATGCACCCAAGCATCCTCCTAGCTTTCGCCATCACCTTTTCTACTTGTTTAGCTATTTTAAGATTGTCAGACACAATCATGCCAGTTCCCGCTCTTGTTTTGTGGACAGAAGTACTTCACCCCCTACACTGTACTTCTTCTTTGAATTTTTGCAGCCGAAATTCATGACACTGCATTTTTTAGCATTGAATCTCTACTGCCAAATTCTAGACCATTCTTCAAGCTTAGCTAGATCCCTCCTCATGTTATCTACTCTTTCCTGGGTGTCTACTCTATTGCAGATTTTGGTATATCACTAACAAAGATATTAAAAAGGATCTGACCAAGGACAGATCCCTGGAGCACACCACTGGAAATCTCTCTCTCCTCACAGTGAGCTCCATTTACCTGTACTTTTTGTCGCCTCTCCCTCAACCAATTTCTAACCCAATCAGTAACTTTAGGGTCCATCCCTAGGGTGCTCAGTTTGTTTATGAATCGCTTGTGCAGAACGGTTTTAAAGGCTTTACTGAAATCCAAGTACGCTACATCTAGGGCTCTCCCTCGGTCCAGCTCCCTGGTCACCTAGTCAAAAGAAATAATCAGATTTGTCTGACATGACATGCCTCTGGTGAATCTATGCTTCTTCTGGTCCTGTAATCCATTGAACTCCAAAAACCTCACAATTTTTTCTTTGAGCAGAGTTTCCAATAATTTACTCATCACAGAGGTTAGATTAAATGGCCTGTAGTTTTCAACCACATCCTTATTTCCACTTTTGTGTAAAGGCATCACATGTGCCTCTCTCCAGTCCTCTGGCACCAATCCCGACTTCAAAGAGGCATTGAAAAGGTCAGTTAGCGGAGCTGCTAGAACATCCTCCTGTTCCTTCTGTGTTTTCGGATGTATCAGTAGGCAGGGATAATTTAGAATCTTTAAGCTCTGTCTGCTTTGTACTCAAGGGCATTTTGGCTACCTTTGTCTTTATTGGAACCTCTCTGCTGATGTGTCCTAACTTCATATTTTTGGTAGTATCCTTCAAGGATACATTGTTCTGAACCATGCCCTCTTGGGTGACTGTCAGCTGTCCCCTATTATCTAGTTTAAAAGCTGCTCTATCCCCTTTTTAAAGGTTAATGCCAACAACCTGGTTCCATCCCGGTTAGGGTGAAGCCCATGCCTTTGAATTATGGTGCTGGCGGCAAATACTGTGTATACCATGGACTGCCCGAAGAACAAACCAGTCGGTACTAGAGGAGATCAAACCTAAGCTTTCTTTAGAAGCTCAGATGACAAGACTTTGACTTTCATACTTTGGACACATCATGCGAAGTAAGAGATCATTAGAGAAAGACATTATGCTTGGCAAGATAGAAGGTCAACGCAAAAGAGGAAGGCCAGCAATGAGATGGATCGATACAATAACAGCAGCTACGGGTACCAGTCTCTCCACAATGAGCCGCCTGATGAAGACTGAACACAATTTAGGATAGCTATCCAGAGGGTCGCCATGAGTCGACTCCGACTCGACGGCACTTAACAACAACAACAACAACAACAACCGATAACCAGATTAATATGAATAAAATAGAGCAAATGCTAGAAGTCTAAAAAAATAAGATGGGAGAGTTAGAATACATAGCACTAAATGAGAAGTTAGATATGATTTGTATCTCAGAGACATGGTGAAAGGACGACAACCAGTGGACACTGTGATACCTGGGTACAAACTATATAGTAATGATAGAGCTGATCAAATTGGTGGAGAGGTTGCGCTCTATGCCAGAGAGGGCATTGAGTCACAAAGGATTAAAGTTTTGCAGGAAACAAAATTTGCTGTAGAATCTCTATGGATTGAAATTCCATGTAAAAAGGGGAAAGCGACGACAGTGGGGGTGTACTATCGACCGCCTGGCCAGAATGAACAAATGGATGATGAAATGTTCAAAGAAATAAAGGAAGCTAATAAAAGTTACAGAACAGTAATAATAATGGGTGATTTCAATTACCCCGGTATTGACTGGGTCAGTGTCACAGCAGGATATGCTAGGGAGATAAAGTTTCTAGATGAAATAAATGACTGCTTCTTGGAGCAGCTGGTTCATGAACCGACCAGAGGGGAAGCCATTTTGGACCTAGTGCTTAGTGAAACACCAATTGATCTTCCTGTGATGTGTAAATCAATACTCAATCTAACTGTATATCTTAAAAATTTACTGTATTGCAATACATTATGATTCTGTAAAGTAAACCGCTACTGATCGTAGGAAGTAGCGGTATACAAATGTTTACTAAATAAATAAAATAAAATAAACACCAGATCTGGTGCAAGAGATAAGGATGTTGGGGCCACTTGGCAATAGTGATCATAGCATGATCGCGTTTGATTTAATTAATGGAGGAGGGATAGTAAGGAAATCCACAGTACTACCGAAAGGGAGACTATGATAAAATGAGGAAAATAGTTAAGAAAAATCTAAAAGGAGCAGTTGCAAAGGTTAAAGACTTACATCAAGCTTGGGTGTTGTTGAGAAGTACTATCTTGGAAGCCCAGACCAGTTGTATTCCACGCTCTAAGAAAAGTGGAAGGAAGTCCAAAAAACTGCCATCATGGTTTAAAGGTGAGGTCAGAGAGGCCGCTGTTACCAAAAAAAGCATCTTTCAGGAAATGGAAAAAAGAGCCAAATGACAAAAACTGGTAACAGCCCAAATAGTGGCAAGTTAAATGCAAGGCATTGATAAGGCAGGCAAAGAGAGAATTAGAGAAGAAGCTTGCTGTGGAAGTAAAAATGCACAATAAAGACTTTTTCAAGTACATTCGTAGCAAAAAACCTGTGAGAGAGTCAGTTGGACCATTAGATGATAGAGGGGTAAAAGGGGCATTAAGAGGGGACAAGGTTATAGCGGAGAGACTGAATGAATTATTTGCTTTGATCTTTACTGAGGAAGATGTAGGGATGTTACCCATGACTGATAAAGGTGATATTGTGGAAGAATTGAAAGAAATATTGATACACTTTGAAGATGTATTACTAGAACTATTTGATAAACTGAAGAGTAGTAAATCACCTGGACCAGATGGTATATATCCAAGGGTGTTGAAAGAACTGAAATATGAGATTGTAGACCTGCTATTAGTAATCTGTGAACTATCATTAACATCATCTGTAATACCTGAAGATTGGAGGATGGCCAATGTAATGCCAATTTTTAAAAAGGGTTCCAGGGTTGAGCCGGGAAACTATAGACCGGTGAGCCTGACGTTAATACCAGGAAAAGTGGTAAAAACCATCATAAAGAACAAAATTACTCAGCATATAGACAGTCATGGCCTAATGGGAGACAGCCAACATGGCTTTAGACATGGGATATCTTGTCTTACTAATCTGTTATATTTTTTTGAAGGTGTGAATAAACAGGTAGACAAAGGTGAGTCGGTTGATATAGTGTATCTAAACTTTTAGAAAGCCTTTGACAAGGTCCCTCATCAGAGACTTTTGGCAAAACTAAAAAGTCATGGGATAGGAGGCAGTGTACTATTGTGGATCAGGAACTGGTTAAAAGATAGAAAGCAAAGCTTAGGGCTAAATGGCCAATTTTCCCAATGGAGAAAGGTGAATAGTGGAGTACTACTGGGATCTGTGCTGGGTCCGCTGCTTTTTGACATATTCATAAATGACTTGGAAAAGGGAATAATGAGTGAGGTTATCAAATTTGCAGATGACACAAAACTATTTAAAGTTGCTAAAACCCATGAGGATTCTGGAAAATTGTGAGAGGATCTTGATAAATTGGAAGACTGGCATCCAAATGGCAGATGAAATTTAATGTGGGCAAGTGCAAAGTTATGCACCTAGGAAAGAACAACCCAAACTATGGTTACACGATGCAAGATACCACATTAGGAACCACCATCCAGGAAAAAGATTTAGGCATCATCGTGGATAACATTTTAAAACCATCTGCCCAATGTGCAGCGGCGGCCAAGAGAGCAAATAGAATGCTAGGTATCATAAGGAAAGGAATGGAAAATAAAACAAAGGATATTATAATGCCTCTGTATCATTCCATGGTGCGACCGCACCTTGAATATTGTGTGCAATTCTGGTCGCCGTATCTTAAAAAGGATATAGCGTTATTAGAAAAGGTTCAGAGAAGAGCCACCAAAATGGTAAAGGGGATGGAAGGATGCTCCTATGAACGGCTAAAAAGGTTAGGGCTCTTAAACCTGGAAAAGAGATGGCTGAGGGGAGATATGATAGAAGTCTATAAATTAATGAACGGAGTGGAACGGGTAAACGTAGATCGATTGTTTACCTTATCAGAATATAGAAAGACTAGGGGACATGCAATGAAGCTACAGGGTAAACTATTTAAGACTAATAAGAGAAAATATTTTTTCACTCAATGTGTAATCAAACTCTGGAATTTGTTACCGGAGGATGTAGTAAAGGCTGTTAATGTAGTTGGGTTTAAAAAAGGTTTGGACAAGTTCCTGGAGGAAAGGTCCATAAACCATTATTAAAAGGGACCCAGGATATCACTGCTTGACCCAATACAAGCACTGCGGTACCTGTGTCTTTTGGGGAAACTGCTAGGTACTTATTACCTAGATTGGCCACTGTTGGAAACTGGATACTGGACTTGATGGACCTTGGTCTCACTCAGTATTGCATAGCTTATGTTCTTATAATGCATTTGGATATATTACCCTGCTATTTTGAGAGGAGGAGTCAGCATGAGGTATGCACATTTCTCTCTCGTTTTTATTTTTTAGTTCTATTATCTCTATTCAAATTATAATACATGAAATGAAACAAAAGCAACACCATCAACAATACAGCTATGTCATTTATTTATTTATTTATTTGCACTTATTTTTATACCGCTCCTTCCAGTGATCAGCAGCGGTTTACATTTAAACATTTAAGTTCTGCGTGTATAGTAGTTAGATATAACAATAAGAAAATAAAAAAAACCTCTGAACTATTCACATAGAGAGAAACAAGTATGGTTGGTTAACTATATACAAAATATTTACAATGACATGTAAGGGGAAATTTCACATGCCTTATGGGTTACGTTTTAATATTCACTGTTGGGCTTTGGTATATCATATATTGATAAAGTTGTTGGGAACCATCATGATAAGATTTATGCTTAATATGATCTGATTTATGTTATTTCTGATAGATTATAATATTCTTGAAATAGGTGAGTTTTGAGGTTTTTTCGAAATGATTGGAGGTCTTTGTTGGCTTTTAGAGTGTCAGAGTTTGTTCCATAGTGTGGGGGCTAGGTAAGTGAATGTTCTATTGCTAGTATTCATTTTTACCTTGCATATAGAAGGTGGGATTTGTAGAGTGTTTAGATTGTGTGTACGTCTTTTTCTGTTAGGGGGTTGTCAGGTTGAGATCGTCATAGGTCACAAATAACCATTTTCCTCTCTCATTAAATTGTATCATCGGAACTGATTTCTGAGTGAAGGTGAATAGGCAATTATACTTCTCAGCCACAACCCTTTCATATGTTGTTCACCCAGAGTTCCACCAGGCATTCACATTTAGAGCTGTATTGTCTTTCCAGTTACTTAATATTAATTTTATGGCCAGTGAGAGCAGGATATTCAATGAATAGACTTTGTCCTTGTTTAACTGAGAGATAATCCCCAATGATTTCCATAGTATAACCTTTCAAGTTACCTGCTCTCTCTTACTATTTTGCAAGTACATTCCCAGACTTTGCTCCAAAAATAAGCAGTTAGGGCAGAATATAACATATAGGAGGGAATACCTTGGCCCACCCCTCATGATATTCACCATCGGCAAAAGCATTTAGTTTCTCGGCTCTTACCTGGGTCCAAACAGCTTTATGAACAGCAAAATATAAAGATTGCTTAGGGGAAGTGGAAAGCAAAACCCAAATCATCTTTTCAGACTAATTCCCATTTCTTTGTCTCAAATACTCCTCCTAAGTCTCTCTCAACCCCTACAGATGCCCATGATGATTTCCCCTGCATCAAAAAAATAAAATTTGGATATTGCCTTTTTAGATGCTTAAAGAGCATTTGAGACATCTTCTAGTTTCCAGGTTCCAACAGGTCAGCCACTCTGACCTCCATGCTTCTGTATATAATAATGGAGTTGGTGCCATTAGACGTAGTACCCAGAAGGCAAGTCAAATTTCTGCTGCATTTTTTCAGAGGTATTTAATCTATTCCTTGTTATAAGGCAACCCTATGTCCAGATCCCTCGGAATTACCAAGAAGCCCAATTTACCATCTGTTTCTGTACCTTGAGCAGCCTGTTATACCATACAGGCCTCCTTTTGGAATCTACACTAGACAGGAAACGCAGAAGCTTCCAGCTCTCTGAATGCCATAGTAGTCCTATCAAGCATCATTTATATTCTGATTTAGTGGGAAGTTTCATAGTTGGGGCAAGAAAGAAGGTTTTTACTTTTGAAAGCTAGTCCAAAAATGTATTAGGTTAGTCAATAAAAAAAGTATCACCATATTTTCCTTTTCTCCAGGACCAAGCAGGAAGTCAGTCCTCACTTATGGGTGACGTCGGCGCCGACGGAGCCCTCGCGGAGCAATTTTCCCCAGCTTTCAAAGAAAGCCTTTGGGAATTGCAGCGCGCATGCGCGGTCCTCTTCCCGCCCAAGGGTGCCATCTTAGCCAGTCTTCTTTTTTCCGCGGAGCCCTACAGACGTACCCGTCGTGTCCCCGCGAAAAAGTTGATTTTTCTTCAGAATTTCTCTTTTTTTCCATTCGGTCGACGCCGGTCTTTTTTCCCTTCCCGCCGGACTCGCGACGCCGGTCCTCGAGGCCTCTTCTTATTTTTCGGTTTTTTCTGACTTAGTCAGTTTTTCGTTTCGGTTTTTTTCCCCTGGCAGCCCGGTCCTTTGACCTCGCCGGGGCCCTTTTTTCCCCCCGATGGCTGCCAGTGGTTTCAAGCGGTGTGGTCAGTGTGACCGGAATATGTCACTAACTGACACACACGACTTTTGCCTCCGCTGCCTGGGCCCGGATCATGAAGAAACTGATCTGTGGGCCCTGCGGCAAAATGTCCTCCAAAGCGTTGAGAAGTCGGCGGCATCAGCGGGATAGGATCTTCGCTGACCCCAGCCGTACCCGGACCTCGTCGGAGGCCTCCGCGTCCAAAGGTTCCAGCTCGGACCGTCGTCGGAGTTCCTTCGACAGGGGTTCTCCCTCCGGGGACCATCGTCGTAAGGTGAAACCCGCGAGGGCGGCGTCGGTGGACGCTCCTGGCTCCGCGAGGGCCAGGTCGCATAGCCCCGATAGCCGTCCCGGGTCCTTGGAGAAGGAGCATCTCACGAAGCGACCTCGCCTGGAGTCGGAGCTGCCTGCTCGGGTAAGTCCTGTGGTCCTCCTGGACTCGCCTCCGAGACAGCCGACGTCGGGCCCGACGCCGTCGGGGCCCGAGTCGGGGGCTGCTGGGTCACCTGAGCTCGGACTCAGGTTGACGGCCTTGGAGAGCAGATTGTCTGCCTTCATGGACCAGCAGCGGGCACTGCTCGCTGGCTTCGCTGGCGCCGCTGCCCCGACCGCCGGGACGTCGACGTCCAAGTCGACCCCGGAGACCGAGGCCGATCCTCGAGTCGATGCGAACTCGAGTCGATCCTCGGTCGAGGTCACCCTCGGCCTCCCGTTCGTGACCGAGGTCGCTGACGCCGACTCCCTCGGCATCGGGGCGGCAGGCGGCCGCGCCCTGACCAGGCCGACCCCACCGAGTCCTCGTCGGAGTCGGTCTGGGAGTCTGAAGAGGAAGAGTCGCCTGATTCTTTCCGGACCCAATCGGTGTGTCCCCTCGGACTCACCGGAGTCCGAGCCTCGGAAGGCAGTCCCCCCGGAGGATGCCCGGTTCTCGGACTTCGTCAGGGATATGGCCAAGGCTTTGGCCTTCCCTGCGGACCCCGAGGAGGAGCCTCGAGCCGAAGAGCTCGACGCCCTCCAGTATGACTCTCCCGCAAGGGAACACTTTACTGTACCCGGTTCCTCCCATGCTGGAACGACTACTCTTCCGCATGTGGGAGAGTCCCGGCCACCTCGCCGGTCCTGAGCAAGCGGGTCGATTCTATGCTATCGAGTCCGCAAGAGCCCTGGCTTCCAAAAAGCACAGCTGCCACACCATTCGCATGGTAGTGGAATCGGCCATGCATCGTCTTAAAGAGCCAGAAGATGCACTCCTCGGTGCCTCCTGGCAGGGAGGCCCGTAACCTGGATGGCCTTGGCAAGAAGTGTTTCCAGGGCTCTATGCTTGCATGTCGTGTCCAGACCTACCAGCTATACATGGGCATGTATCTCCGAGACCTGGCTAAAGAGCTAGCCGGCTTCTCCGCTGGTTTGTCCGAGGAACCCTTGCGGAGGTTCCTGGCCTTGTCCACTGGTATTCGGGAATGCTCAAAATTCATATCCCGAGGCAGCCTACGATGGCTTTGAAAGCGTCGGCTCGAGTGGCCGCAGCCGGCATCCGGTGCCGCCGACAGGCTTGGCTTCAGTCATCTGACCTCGAGCCCTGGGTGCAGGACAAGTTGGTCGATGTCCCCTGCTGAGCGAAAACCTCTTTGGCAAGCCCATGGCTGAAAAGGCTGCACAAATTGAGACTGAGACTCTCACCAGGACTAGGCTTTCTAGGAAGACCTCCGCCCCTTCCCAGAAAAAGAAGGGCTCGGGAAAGAAGTCCTTTACCCGAGGAAGGCGGCTGCCTACAAAAAATACCCCCATTATCCAGGCCCCTGCAGCTCCCCAACAGGGCCAGCAGGCCAAGGGACGGGGTAACGGGTACCCGTAGGCAGCAAGCCCCCAAGCCTGCACCACCAGCCCCTGCTCAGCAGGGTGGGGGTTTTGACTCACTAAGCATAGCCTCTCCCCCCCCCGCTGGTTCCTCCCAGCACCGGAGGCCGGCTGGTTCACTTCGCCCACAGGTGTCCAGCATCACCTCAGATGCCTGGGTGCTTCAAGTCGTGCGAGAAGGCTATCTTCTCCACTTCCACCAGGTCCCTCCCTCCTTTTTTCCGGGAGAACCTCCACGACCCCCTCTGCACAGGGAATTACTCCTTCAGGAGTTAGCAGGTCTTCTACAGGAACAGGCGGTGGAAACCGGTGCCCCACCACCTGAAAGGTCAAGGCTTTTACTCCAGGTATTTTCTGATACCAAAGAGAACAGGAGGCCTCAGACCCATCCTGGACCTGCGCAACCTCAACAAGTTCCTCGTGCGAGAGAAGTTCAAGATGCTTACCCTTGGAATCCTTCTGCCCTACCTCCAGCAGGGAGATTGGCTATGCTCCTTGGATCTAAGGATGCCTACACGCACATCCTCATCCACCCAAGCCACCGACAATACCTAAGGTTTGTGGTGGCAGGAATTCATTACCAGTACAGAGTACTGCCCTTTGGCCTGTCCTCCGCGCCGCGAGTCTTCACAAAATGTCTCGCGGTGGTGGCGGCCCATCTCCGGCTTCACGGCCTCTATGTCTTTCCGTACCTCGACGACTGGCTCATCAGAGCAGCGTCCGCTCTGGAGGTCACCAGCGCCACGCGCCGCACGGTGACTCTTCTGCAGCACTTGGGCTTTGTTATAAACTTCGCAAAGTCCACTTTGCTCCCCTCACAGGATCTCGAGTCATCGGCGCAAGGCTGCACACTCCTCAGGCACGAGCGTACCTACCGCTCGACAGGGCTCTACGCTCATGGGACCTAGCCGACGTTTTCGCAGCCAGCCCCTGGTCTCCGCCAGGCGCTTCCTGAGACTACTCGGCCATATGGCTTCCACCGTCCATGTGACCCCCAATGCCCGCCTGCATATGCGGCCCTGCTCAATGGTGTCTACGCCAGAAGTGGCGACAAGCCACAGTCGGCCTGGCAGAACTAGTGAGCGTATCCGAGCCGCTGATCTCGTCTCTCCGGTGGGTGGCTTCAGCAGCCGAACCTGATCTGCGGAATGCCTTTCCAGTCACCTCAGCCGGCCCGGGTGCTGACAACAGATGCATCCCTCCTGCGGTGGGGAGCGCATTGCCAAGGGGCACGCACTCAGGGCCTCTGGACCACGTGGGGAGTCTTCTCAGCAGATCAACTTCCTGGAGCTCAGAGCGATCCGCCTGGCTCTCAAGGCCTTCTCCCACCTGACTTCTCACCAGTCCGTCCTTTTCCAGACGGACAATCCAAGTTGCCATGTTTCTACGTGAACACGCAGGGGGGCACGGGCTCCTACCACCTCACCCGGGAGCCACAGAAGCACAGCTCTTGGGCCGTCAGACACGGCATACTCCTCAAGGCAGTTTATCTCACAGGCCAAGAGAATTACCAGGCGGACAAACTCAGCAGGAACCTCCAGCAGCACGAGTGTCGTCTGTATACCTGGGTCGTTCAGAAGCTATTTCTAAAGTGGGGCCTCACCACGATGGATCTCTTTGCCAGTCCTCACAACCGGCAACTTCCTCGCTTCTGCTCTCGTCAGCCACACCCCCTTCGGGTTGCGGCGGACGCTTTTTCTACTCTCATGGTAGGGGAGCCTTCTGTACGCTTTCCCTCCCATCCCGCTAGTCTCCCGGACTCTTTTCAAGGTTCTCCGAGACAAAGACCTCATGATCCTGGTGGCCCCTCGCTGGCCCAGACAGCCGTGGTTTCCGCTCCTGCTGCAATTAGCGGTGGAGGATCCATTTCCCTCTGGGGTTACAACCAGATCTCCTCACTAAGGATCAGGGGTCTCGGCTACACCCCAACCTCAGGTCTCTCAACCTGATGGCCTGGCTGCTGAGAGGGTAGTCCTCGCTCCCCTTCTCCTGCCGGCAGAAGTGGAGGAGGTCGTCCTAGCTTCTCGGGCGAACCTTCTACCCGCAAATGCTACGCCCTTAAATGGCGTCGCTTTTCCGTTGGTGTGGCCAACAGTCTCAGGATCCCTTCTCCCTGCCCGGTGTCGGTGATCCTGCAGTACTTGCTCTACCTCTCTAATCTGGGACTTAAGTCCAACTCCGTCAAAGTTCACTTCAGTGCTCTTTCAGCACATCATGTGCCGGTGGACGGCAGACCTCTTTCCAGCGGACCCTCTTCTGTAGCGAGGTTTCTCCGAGGTCTTCTTCTAACTTAAACCACCTCTGCGCCCGCCAGCGCCTGACTGGGACCTGAATGTGGTTTTGCAGCGGATCACCTGTCCGCCTTTTGAACCTATGGCTACCTGTTCTCTCCGTTTTCTTTCTTGGAAAACACTATTCTTGATAGCCCTCACTTCCGCTAGACGCGTAAGTGAATTGCAGGCCCTCGTGTCTGATCCCCCTTACACTCGGTTCTACAAAAATAGGGTAGTCCTACGGACTCACCCAAAATTTCTTCCAAAGGTGGTCTCCCCTTTTCATATCAATCAGGAGGTGGTACTTCCAACCTTCTTTCCCAGACCACACTCCAGCCGAGCTGAAACGGTCCTCCATACCCTGGACTGTAGAAGGGCTCTGAACTTCTACCTTGACCGTACGCGGGAGCATCGTAAAGCTGCTCAGCTTTTTGTATCTTTCGACCCCAATAAATTGGGGCTCCCGGTCTCCAAGCGTACTCTGTCCATCTGGGTTGCGGACTGTATCGCTGGGGCTTATGGGGCAGCCGGACTCTCCTTGGAAGGTCGAGTCACGGCTCACTGCGTTCGGGCAAAGGCCACATCAGTGGCTTACCTCCGCTCTGTTCCGCTGGCAGACATCTGCCGGGCCGCTACTTGGTCTTCGAGCCAGACTTTTGCGGTCCATTACTGTCTCGAGAGGGAGTCCCGCAGGGACAGTGCTTTCGGACAGGCAGTCCTCCGTAATCTCTTTGAGGTCTGAGCAACTCCTACCCTCCATCCCGGATGTGGGCTACGGTGGGTAATAATCCAGCGAAGATCCTTCCTTCTGTGCTGCTGAGCTAGAGGGAGCTCATTTTTGTGCTTAAGGTCTCCGGTAGCCTTGAGCTTGGGAGTCCCATAAGTGAGGACTGACTTCCTGCTTGGTCCTGGAGAAAGCGTAGTTACTCACCTGTAACAGGTGTTCTCCAGGAGCAGCAGGAATCAGTCCTCACAACCCTCCCTCCTCCCCTTGGAGTTGCGATCGTCTGCTTTACTTTTTTGCAAATTTTTATGCTGTCTTTTTTAGCTATGTCATCTGACTGGCTAAGATGGCACCCTTGGGCGGGAAGAGGACCGCGCATGCGCGCTGCAATTCCCAAAGGCTTTCTTTGAAAGCTGGGGAAAATTGCTCCGCGAGGGCTCCGTCGGCGCCGACGTCACCCATAAGTGAGGACTGATTCCTGCTGCTCCTGGAGAACACCTGTTACAGGTGAGTAACTATGCTTTTTGTTTCTCTTTTTATGTATAATCATTTTTATTATTTACACCAAGAATATACAAACAGACTATCAGGCTGTCCAACCCAGACAAAGGGGGCAACTGGCAGACAACCTAAGGCTACAGTAGCACACAATGTCTCACAGTGTCCGCCCCTCAGTAAAAGAAACATCCTCCCACAGCAGAATTCCATAAACAAAGTCACAGGTTAGGATTTTACGAAACATGGTAGGGAGAAAAAAAAAAGAAAACACACTGCAATAAAGAATGTCGAAAGGACCTACCAATCTGCCCGGGTAACCGGTGAAGAGAAATGCAGCCATATCGAACACTGAGAGTATGAAGCAACCCCCTCCCAAGCCCACCTCACCCCTATCCCCTCCCCCCGTTCCCTAAGACCCTCCCTTAAACCCCCCCCCACCACTCCCCCCCTATACCCTCCCTTCCAAAACAAACAGAATTATATATATGGCCGGCTAGGGGGCCTCCCCCAAATCTACCTCACCCCCCCCCCAGCGACTCCACGTACAGGAGTCCCAGCAAAGAGTTACTCACATGCCCCCCCTAAGGAGGGCCAGCGACGTTCAACAAAGGGTCCCAAATGGTTTGAAAACGTGACCAGGGTTTCTGCCCAAGAAGGCGAGCCTTTCTGGATTCCATCAGCATCAGATCCTGCAATTGGTGTTCCCATGCCCCAACTATAGGTCCCCCCTCTCCGAGCCAGTGCCGCAAAATACATTGTTTAGCTACTAAGAATCCTTTCTCATAAAACTGTCTCTGGGCTTTGGTTCCCGTAATTTCTGGATATTCTAAATGAAACAAACACCACTCCGGATGAAGCTCTATCAGGACGGTCGTCCAGAGTCGCAGTTTGATCCCTATTGTCTCCCAAAAAGAGTGGATAATGGGGCAAGACCAGAACCGGTGGAACAAGGTTCCCACCTCACGTTTGCAGAGACCACACACATCCGCCGACACTATGCCCATCTTCCACGCCCTCACTTCCGAGATATAGGCTCTCCATAACAGCTTAAACTGCATTTCCCGATGCCGTACCGCCTCCGAAAGTTCCCGGACTTTGGAAAAAGCCTGTCCTAACATTTCCTCAGTTATACTCTCCACTCCATCTTTCTGCCACCGTCCCGCCAAGGAAGATAGAGAGTGCCGCGTCGCAGGAGAAGCCAAGGCCTCTCGTAGTTCACGGGCAGAGGTACTATCCTGAAGCCTCTCCATCAAAAGCCACAGACTCTGACCTCGCAGCACAGGCCGACCCTTGCTGAACAAACTAGCTACGTAATGGCGGACCTGCAGGTAGAAATAGAACGACGTACGCGGCAAAGTATACCGGCAGCCTAAGCGACAAAACGAGTCCAAATGCTCCGAGTCCTCCAACCGCAACTGCCCAAGATATTCCACCCCGGCCTGTAACCAAAGCTTAGCTACCCCTCCTTCCTGTCCCGGCACAAAACCACGATTACCAAGCAACGGCAGACAGTCCGTGACAGCCCAATGCATATCTCGGGACCGGCACAAGAAGCTCCACGCCTGCCGCAAAGTCTGTAAATAACTTGACTCTTTCCAAAAAGGGGTTAGCCGTACCTTTCCACAATGTAACAGGTAAATTCGATGCCAAGGCTCTGAGAATTGATCCACCAGAGATACAGGTAGCCGTTCCTCATTGCCCACAACTAAATCACTCAGTCTCTGCGCTATATAACATAAATTATAAGTCCGCAACGAAGTCCAACCCACTCCACCCTCGTCTACGGGACGCATGAGCGCCGCCAAAGCTATCCGCGGCCTCCGGGATTTCCACAGGAATCTACCCAACTGCTTATGAAGCTCCATTAGATCACGCCTAATCAACCAAAGGGGCAGTTGGCGCAGAAGATATATCCAACGCGGCCATTCTACCATGCGCACCAATGCTATACGCCCATGAGAGAAATCGGGAGATCCCGCCATTTCTGCAAGCGTGCTATAGTCGAGATAAGTGAGGGCGTACATTCACCTCATAGAGGCTCCGCGGGTGGTCGGGAATATAGATACCCAAATACCGAATGTGCCCCTTTGCCCATGTCAATGGAAAGTCCCCCTTCCACGTCGCTCGGGACTGATTAGCCACATCCAACACCATCGATTTCGAACAATTAATGCGGAGCCCGGAAAACTTCCCAAATCTCTCGATGATACGAAGGGCCTCCGGCAAAGAGCCCGTCGGATGCGTGAGACAGAGCAGGAGATCATCTGCAAACGCGCTTACCTTGATACCTCCTCCACGCCACTCAATTCCCGCCACTTGGGGAGACTGGATCAATGAGAGCAAGAGCGGTTCTAATTGCAAGACATACAACAAAGGGGAAAGGGGGCACCCCTGCCGCGTCCCCCTCTGCAACAGAAATGGCTCAGAATAAATCCCCCCGTTATCGACTACCGCCATAGGGGCAACGTACAGTGCCTGGAGCCAGTGTAGAAACTTACCCCTGAAGCCAAAACTCTCCAAAGAGCGAACATGTATCTCCAAGATACTCTGTCGAAGGCCTTCTCTGAATCCAAGCTAGCCAAAACCACTGGTTCCTGCATCAGCAGACACTTCTCGATACCCAAAAGCACCTTAGTAATGTTCACGCAGGCCTCTCGCCCCGGACAAAGCCCGCCTGATGTGCACCCCACCAAAGCTGGGAGAAAGAGCTGAAGACGAGTCGCCAGCACCGAAGCAAATAGTTTCAAATCAACATTAATGAGCGATATCGGTCTATAAGAGGCCAGATCTTCCAGGTCTTTGCCCTGTTTTGGTAACACAGTTATGCTAGCCGTCCGCATATCTCTAGGAAAGCTTCCAAGCTCCACCACCTCCTCATACACTGCCGCCAGCGTGGGCACTACCGACGAATCCAAGAGCTGGTAGGCTTCATAAGTGAACCCATCAGGGCCCGGTGCCTTATGTGGTGCCCCTGCCAGTATCACCTTTTGCAGCTCCTCTCCCCCGATAGGGCGATTCAGAACCGCCCGTTGTTCGTCCGAGAGCTGAGGAAGGGAGATCTGCTGCAAAAAGCGTTCTATCTCCGCCTCGCTGCCATCCTCCTGCGCATAAAGCTTCTCATAAAAGGCACAGAAAACCTGAACCACCTTGTCCACTCGCGAGTGACGCCCTCCTTCAGCGTCTCGAATCACCGTCACCCCCCCCTCGACCCACCTTTATCCCGCACTAAGCGCGCCAGCAATTTCCCTGAACCGATCCCCAAACCGGAAAAACTGATGACGATAATACTGTTGTGAGTGAAGAGCTCGCTCCTGCAGCAAGGCGTTCAATTGATTCTGGATATCAAGATAGTCGGGGACCCCTCTCGGAGTCTGAACTGCTTGCGTCTTAGCTTCTCTAAGGGCCCGCGTCAACCGAAGAATGTCTCCATTCACTCTACGCTTCTCTGCCGCCACATAGGCTATGATATGGCCCCGTAGTACTGCCTTGCCAGCCTCCCACAAAAGCGCTGCCGAACTGACCGACCCTCATTTAAGCGCACATAATCCGCCCACTGCCGACGCACGTACTCGCAGAACCCTGGTTTCTTCCACAAATATCCGGGAAAAGTCCACCTGTGCCCTTGCGAACGGTCCCCCCGCCACACCATAGTAACCATAGCATGATCTGAAATTATAATAGGAGCTATTTCCACCGACGAGACCTTCCCAAACCAGTGTCGGGACACCAGAATATAGTCAATTCTGGACCACGTCAGATGGGCTCTCGACAAGTGTGTGTAGTCTCTGCACCCCGGATGTAACACTCTCCAGGAGTCAACCAAATCTCCCATCTCACATAAATAACCCACACCCCGAGAGCTCCAGCCTTTTCCAGGATGAGGCTGGGATTTATCTAGAGAGGGATCATGGGGGCAGTTGAAATCTCCGGCTAAAACTATCGGAATTTTTGGGGCTCTGAGAACCTTCCTAATATAGCTTTGAAGAAACCATGCTCATAAGTGTTGGGGGCATAGATATTCCCAAGATACAATTCTTCCCCCTGGATTTTGGCATGCAGAAATAAATACCTACCCTTAGGGTCCACCTGCAATCCCAGGACCTCACAAGACAGATGTTTATGGATCAGCACGGCTACCCCCTGTCTCCGCGAACCCGAGGATGCTGAAAACACCTCCCCCACCCAGTCCCGTTTGAGCTTAGCATGTTCTTTGGCAGTTAAGTGGGTCTCCTGCAGTAGGACTACCTGGGCTTTTCGCGTTTAAGGGCCTGAAGAAGTTTAGTGCGCTTAACGGGAGTCCTTATCCCCCCCACATTCCAAGTAATAATATTCAATTCAGGGGTCATGGGACCGTCAGGCAATATGACTCGTACTGCAGAGCACCCAGTACTAAGGCACGGGGCAAGCCCAGCCTCCACCCCCACACCCAACAGCAGCAGACCCCACCATATGACCAGAGGCAGCCCTTGAGCCAGCCCATACCTACCCGGGAACCTCGCACACTATCCCCCTTCCAGCTTTGAAAACCCCAGTCCCCCTCCCACCCACCCCCTCCCCATCCCCCATCCCTTCCCACAACATAACAGAAAGAAATAATACAAAAGAAGAAGAGAAGAAAAAAACCCCTTTAAAAGAAAACTTATCAAAGCCCTCAGTTACCTACACTGAGGTCTAGGCCTATAGTGATGCTGCCATGCAGCCGTGGCACCTTGACACCCCCCCCCCCCCCCCCCCCCCGTCCCCCGTCTCTCTCCCCCTCTTAATAAAGAGGAAGGAAAGAAGAGAAAAAAAATAGAAAAAGAAAATGGTCCGCCCCGAGACCGGGGATCCCGCGGTACAGCCACCCCCAACATTAAAGCAAACATGCCCATAGCAAACCATTAATACAGGGAACATATATCTTAACGCTGAAGTGAATGGTAAGCTGACATAAAAGGAAGCATTGTCATAAAAGGAAGCATTGTCCTGGGCTCGTGGCCGATGCCTCGTCAAAGGATGACCCCTCATCCAGAGAGGCCCGCCTCACACAGCGCGCCGCGGATCCCTAAAGGCCTACAGAAAGAAGAGACCTCATATCAGGCGTCCACAGTCGGCTCCTTCATCTTTGCCAGGAATTGTTGCGCTGGACCCACCTGTTCAAAAATGTGGGTCTGTCCCTGAACAGTAACTCGCAGCGTAGCAGGAAAAGCCAAGGTAAATCTCGCTCGACGTCGAAACAAATCTGCACAGATCGGCGCAAACTCCTTCCTCTTAGCTGCTACCGCCGCCGAATAGTCCTGGAAGAGCAAGACCTTGCGATTCTCCAGCATTAGCTTATCCATTTTGCGGTATGCTTGCAGGAGCTGAGTTTTACGCTGGAAATTAAGGACCCGCAGAATCACAACCCGAGGCCGATCACCCGACTCTCTTCGGGGTCCGAGACGATGGGCCCTCTCAATTTTAAACCGCCCACTCAGCTCAGGTAGGCCCACAGCCTCTGGTAACCATTTTTCCAGGAAGGACAGGAGTTCCCGCTCTGGCTTCTCTTCCCCAAGCCCCACGATCCACAGATTATTTCGCCGCGATCTATTCTCCAAATCGTCTATCTTCTCTTGTAGCGCCTGCAAAAGCTGTTTATGGACTGTAAGTGTTCGGTCTCTGCTTCCCTCGCCCTCCTCCATGCTTGTAACACGATGCTCCAACTGCTCAACTCGTTTGCCAACATCTGATAACGCCGCCTCCATGCCGTCCATCTTTTGCATAAGGGTGTCAAATTTGGGGTCTAAAAGTCTGACCACCTCCTTGCCCAATTCCGCCGGGGCCGATCCGTGCTCTCGCTCCTGGCGAGGACAGCTGTATCGTGGTGGCAAGCCGAAGGCCCCGCTATAGGTGGCCTCCTCCCGGTCCTTCTTCGACGTTAACGGCATCGGACAAACACGGTAAGGCTCTCCGCGGGTTACCGCAGTCCCAGAGGCACTCCTAAAGCCCGGGGGGAAGCAGTTGTTCAAATTAGCAGAGTAATTTTGCAGATTATTGCCAAGGCTGCGACGGAGCGAGCGGGAGCAGTCCACCCTCACTCACGCATCACGTGACCTCTCTTGTTTCTCTTTTTATTTAGCTAGATTATAGGGAGAGAACCAATTGTTGCTCCTCTATTAAACGCCATACCCGTCTATCCCGCACATCCACACTGCAAAACCTTTGCCCCTATTTCTTATTTTCTTTATGTTTTTAGTGTTTCTCATTTTCTCCTCTTCTCCTCTTGACCCCTACTCTCCCCTACTATTTTATTCAGATCACCCCTCTCCCCTCTTTTTTTCCTTGCAGCTGCCCCCAGATTTCATGTTCTCTGTCTCCCTCTCACGCTCCTCACAATTCTGTTTCTCTTTCTCCTCCAGCCTGAGAGCCATATTTTTAGGCATGTTTCACTTAGGCATAGCGTCTACTGTAAAGGGTTCATGCAGCTGGGCAAATATTGTCTGTCTGTCTGTTTGCGCATGCGTAAGCATGTGTAAACAAACTTGCATATGTTAGCTGCCAATCTGGTTGAAGTTTCTGAAATGCAGCTTTTCACCTTTCCCCTACCTCAATTGGCTGTGTGCATGGTTGAGCTGCATGGTGGAGGAAGTCCAGGCTGATCTCGTGGTTTTAAGGCTCACGAGATTTGAAGCTTTGGTCAGCCCAAACTTCCTCCACTGCATGGCTCAGCCATGCACACATGATTACAACGGGGGAAGTGTGAAACTGCAGCGAGGCTGAAGAATTGCTGTATGAGAGAGTGACTGGATAAAGAAAAGGATATAAGAAAGAGAAACTGGGTGAAGCCTGGAAGGTGTGGGGCCTATGAGAGGTAGAGAGAGACCAGATGCTTGGGGGGGGGGGGGGGGGTCATGAGAGAGAAAAAGAGACACGGGGAAGCCTGGGGGGTAGGAGAGAGAGAAACATGCACATAGCCCCTGATGCTCCCCATGACCAACTCCCCTGACACACACACATGCACCCCAACACATATGCACGCACCCCCTGACACTCCCCATGACACACACATGCATACACACAGTCCCCAACACTACCCATGACATACATGCATGCACCCCTACACACACACACACAACCCCAGATACACATAGGCACTGCCGGACATATACACACAGTCCCTGACACATATATGCCTGGACCCCACTCCCCGACATTTGTACGAGTCACGCATATCAACCTTCCACATGCCTGATTCTACAAGTGGGGATATGTGCCATTGTGTCACACAGCAAGTGCACTATTTTCAGCTTGTTTTTCTAATAACCTCCCAGTCGTCCTCTGAATTGGGAGAATGAGGAGGTGGGAAGAAGGGTGGGAAATGGCACCTTCACTTGAAGACTCTGCTGAGGAAACCGGCAACGGCACCATTAGGTGTCCCCATATCTGGCCCTGCTTCTGTGACCTTAGTGAGTTTGGCCAGGGAATGTTGTTTCATTTCTGGCCAGTTTGCAGAAATTGATTGTAACCTTTGGACATTGTCTTTTTGTATGCGAAGCCAGTCTGACTTCCATTTTATATCGGGCTGAGAAGTGGGTGATTCTGCATGGCCAAAATTTATGGCCCTGCTTTTTAGGAAATGACTGTCATTTCCAATTTGGAGCTTGTTTACACTAAGCAAGGAGACTTTCATGAATGTTTTCTTTTGAAACTAAGAACAAATGTTTATGAAGCTGAGCGCTGGAAAGCTTTTGCTTAACTTCTGGATAAACGGATTAGATTAGTGTCCTAGTCGGTACCGGGCACAAAGAGTGAGATTAAGCTTCTTATACATAGTGAAGCTGATGTTTGGGAGACAATTGTGCATAACATACAAATACCTACAGCATAGCACTGTTCCCATGAGGAGAACTGGGAAAATGTCATATTTCCTTTCCCCCTGGGAAGCAATTCTCACAAAGCTGCGTAGTGAAAAAGTATGCAAGTACTTTTATTCCCCTGTATCTTTAGACAGTTTTCAAAAAGAAAATCTCTTTAAAAACTGCCTCAAGGTATGTGGGTGCAACAATGCCCCTTGCCCACTGTTTTTGACCCAATCTAGAAATGCCCTCACACTGCAGTGTAGATAGTTTATGTATATAGTTAACCCAGTTATCCAAGTTTGTATTCCTGTTCAATGTAAAACCTGACAGTTTGTCGTTATGGTCGTTTTGTTATGATGTAAACCGCGCTGATTCTAAATAGCGCGGTATATAAGAAACTGTAATAAATAATAAATAAATAAATAAATATAGCGATGAAACTATGCACCTGAAATTTAAAATTCCCTGAAATGCACCTAGTTGTCTCCCCTAACTAGAACATGCCTCTTGGAATGCACTTAGAAGCAGATTTTGGAAACAACATGTGTTCCAAAATCTTCCTTTTTATAGGTATTATTTGAGGTGATGATGAAATTATGCAGCCTGTGAAATGTTTGTGAAGCATGCACTGGTGCAGGGCCCCTCTCTCTTTCCGCCTTGAGCTGTTGCCATATATAAGCTGTCTCTGACCTTCGCAGCGGTTGTGTGTTGGATGATCAGAAGCCTAAAGGAAGCAGACTTGCACACTGACGCACAGACTAAACGTCCTTAGTATCAAAGGTTCCAAGCTGACACAGGCTTGTTTCTGCTTTTACCAGGGAGATTGCAAAGGGTCTAGAAAGGACAGAATCTTTCAGATCCATGGAATCTGAACTATGGTGTCTCTCAAGGGTTAGCGCTTTCTCACTTCTGTTTTTCAGCATATATTTGCAACCTTTTAGCTAATTAGCAATGCCAGTTTGAATTTTATGATGTATGCTGATGGCATAGATTTATGGCTTACTTTGTTAAGAAGCTTGGATGAGTTGTAATAAGCTAAGTCTGAATGCACAAAAAAATGAGGTCACATAAATTAAGACCCTAGCTTGACTTTCGTCTTTCACAAATGTGGAATACAGATAAAGGTGATATTCTTAATTAATGAAGTGAAAATCTTCTCTGGCACTTTAGACTGGGACAAAATATGGCTAAAGTCTAATGGGAGAGGGGGAGGCAGAGAGAAAATTTGATGCTCGCATGCCCCCATACTCACACTGAATCTCAGGGTGTCCACAACTCAAAGGTTCCCAGGCATGGTATTTGCACAGGGATGGCTGGGCGGGGAAAGGGAGTAGAGGAAGGGCTTGCTTGCATGCACTGGAAATGTAATTGGGCTTGGCAGTGTCCTCTGAAGTAGGGCAAATGCTGAATTACTTCATAAAGCAAAAAAAAAAAAAAAAAGGAGCTAGAAAATGAACCAACTGAGCAGGAGACCAATAGAACTGCCAAGACATGTTGTACTTGTGCCAAAGGAGAAAATCTAACGAGAGGCTAAGTGAAATGTGTTCAGAAAGTGAGCGGATGGACAAAGCAGATATGCAGGTAAAATAGCCTACTGTGCAAAGGCTTTATCTAACAGTGGAGCCAAGTTGCAGGAGCCACAGATCCAGTGGTAAGGTGAGGGAGATTGAGACACTGGTGAGCAGGATAGATTTGAAGAAGGGGGCCCTGATGATGCAGGAGAAAGAGGAGGAGTGTTTTTTCCCTCCTCCCCATCCATCACTGTTTCCTTCACTCTTCAACCGAGTGAGCTCCTTGTCTTTCCCCCTAAACACATCTCTCTCCTTTCTCTGTTTCCTTAGCTTGCGACCTTGGGGTCATCTTTGATTCTTCTCTCTTTCTCTGCACACATTCAACAGATAGCTAAAACCTATTGTTTATTTTTCTGTAATATCAACAAAAATTGGCCTTTCCTTTCTGAACACCCTACTAAGACCCAGATCCACTCTCTAGCCACTCTGTCTAGATTATTGCAACCTGCTCCTTGATGGTCTCCTTTTGAATCATCTCTCTCCCCTTCAAGCTGTTCAAAACTCTGCTGCACAGCTAATCTTCTGCCAGTCTCGCTATGCTCAAATAACCCCTCTTCATTAATTCCCTATCCATTTCCGCATCCAGTTCAAACTTCTCCTACTGACCTATAAGTGCACACATCCTGCAGCTCCTTACTAGCTGTCTTCTCTTGTCTCTTCCTACATGTCACCTTGGGAATTCCGCTCCTCTGGCAGATTCCTTTTATCTATGCCCTTCCCTGCCACTGTCAACTCCAGACTTCATTCATGCCACCTTACTGCTCCATATGTCTAGAACAAACTATCCGAGTCAATATGTCAGGTTCCATTTCTGGCCCTATTCAAATCCAGGCTAAAAACCTCTTTCTCTCAAGGCTGCTTTGGAATCTCAATCCTCTTATTCTCCTGCTCACCAACTATGTGTATTTTTACTATTCTCTTAGATTTACCCTAATCCCCAGTTTGTTGCGATGTCTTTCTTGATTGGATTGTAAGCTCTAATGAGTATTCTCTTCTTTGTGTGCCTCCCCCAAAAATGATTACTTTGAAGGACACTAGCAATAAATCCTTTTCCTGCATAGACCCTACACTGTGGACCTCTGTCCCAAAAGACCCAAGATTAGATAAAAAGTACCTTCCTTTTAGGAAACGCTATGTGGTGAGGCTCTTTGCCTTGGGATTTGAACCTGTTTAGGATCATTAAGTGAAATGGATTATATTCTTGAACTGTTAAAATTTACAAACATCCACATAATGATGGTACAATATAAAGATTTAGTATATGGATTTTATCCATTTATTGTGGCTTTGTCATCTATCTATATCTTGTCTGTGTATTTATTTTGTTATTTTATTGTGTTAATTTTGATGGTTTGTTGTATGTTTCTTAAATATGATGCTGTGCCATCTAGAAATTTGATCATCTTGTTCATTGCTATCTTTTCATGATCATTTATGCAAATATTAAACCGCTCTGGTCCCAGTATGGATCCCTGGACCACTCCACTATTCATCCCCTGGGAAAATGAACCATTGAGTTCTACTGTTTCCTGTCTTTAACCAGTTACCAATGTATAGTTGGACACTGCCTCCTATCCCATAGCTTTTCATGACCTATAAAGAACTTGGTCAAATACCTTCTGAAAATCCAGATACACAACATGAAAAGGCTCTCCTTTATCCACGTTCATTTAAAAAGAAAATCCAATAGACTGGTAATTCCTCTCTGTGACAGCTCAGATTTGTTAGTCAAAGACCATAAATGAGCACAGACAGCAACAATAGTTCCAGCTGGTCTGACTTGTATATACAAGCTGCTCCAAAGGAGTCATTTGGGTGTGTACAGTCTTTAGAGATCCGGTGGGAAGCATTTCAGTATTCCATGACAGAGTTCACAAATTTCAATAAGTACCTCCTCCTTGAAACATTTCTTATAATATGGATTTAACTTGAGGAGTTGTGATCACGGATTTCAATCCACAAATCATAAGAACATAAGATATGCCATCCTAGGTCAGACCAAGGTCCATCAGGCTCAGTACCCTGTTTCCAACAGTGGCCAATCTAGGTCACAAGTACTTAGGAGTTTCCCCAAAAGAGACACAGGTTCCACAATGCTTGTATTGGGGCAAGCAGTGGATTTCTCGGGTCCCCTTTAATAATCTTTATGGACCTTTCCTCCAGGAACTTGTCCAAACCTTTTTTAAATCCAGCTACACTAACAGCTTTTACTACATCCTCCGGTAACGAATTCCAGAGTTTGATTATGCATTAAGTGAAAAAATATTTTCTCTTATTGGTCTTAATTCATTGATACATTTAAATTAAATTTCAGATAAGCTACCAGTGAATAAATCTCTGAAATGTTAAAACATATAGCTTCTTCCCAGCTTACCCAAAAATTACTCTACTCTGTTACATCTTTCTTGTTTTTCTTTAACTTTTTCTTGTTTTCATTTCTTTGTTTTTCCATCACTTACCTCTCTCTCTCTCTTTCCAGTCACTATCTCACTCTCTACTTTTTTCATTGAAGGACACAATTAAGGTGGAGCCTATCTCTCTGGAAGAGCCCCTCCCTTCTCCAAGATGCAAGGTTCTACATTAGGAACCACCACCCAGGAAAAAGATTTAGACATCATCATGGATAATACATTGAGACCCTCTGCCCAGTGTGCAACGACGACCAAGAAAGCAAATGGAATGTTAGGAATCATAAGGAATGGAATGGAGATAATACAATGTATATAGTTTCCCCCAGTTACTTCCAAGTTGATCTCCCTGTTTATTGTAAATACAACTCAAAGTTCCCTGTGTTGTATCGTTGATGTTAAATGTAAACCGCTCTGATCTAAAATAGAGCGGTATAGAAGAACTGTTAAATAAATAAAATAAATAAAATAAAATAAATAAATAAATAAACCACTGATATTACCTATAATGCCCCTGTATTGTTCCATGATGCAACTGCACCTTGACTATTGTGTGCCATTCTAGTCACCGTATCTTAAAAAGGATGTAGCAGAATTAGAAAAGGTACAGAGAAGAGCCACCAAAAATGGTAAAGGGGATGGAAGGATACTCCTATGAGGAAAAGCTTAAAAGGCTAGGGCTTTTCAACTTGGAAAAGAGGCGGCTCAAGGGAAATATGATAGAGATCTATAAATTCATGAATGGAATGGCAAGGGTAAGTGTAGATTGGTTGTTTATGCCATCAAAAAGTAGAAAGACTAGGGGACACACAATGAAGCTACAATGTAACCAATTTAAGACTAATAAGAGAAAATATTTTTTTACTTAACGTGTAATCAAACTCTGGAATTCATTACCGGGGGATGTAGTAAAAGCTGTTAGTGTAGCTGGGTTTAAAAAAGGTTTGGACAAGTTCCTGGAGGAAAGGTCCATAAATCATTATTAAAGAGGACTCAGGAAATCCACTGCTTGCCACGGGACAAGCATTATGGAACCTGTGTGCCGCCTTGGGGACCTGCCAGGTACCTGTGACCTGGATTGGCCACTGTTGGAAACAGGATACTGGGATTGATGGACCTTGGTTTGACCCAGTATGGCATTTCTTATATTCTTATGTTATGTTCTTAGTTTGCCCTTCCTTAATCTCGTGTACATCTTGCCAATCAAATTCCATCCTCTCACCTATCTTTTTCTGTCCCTACTGTCATCAACCCCCCCTGGTGGCCAGTGGCTGTAAGGGTAGGTTGAGCATATTATTATTTTCTGGGAGTAGAGGGCTCTTTTAAGGCCAAGGGTATCTTGGTCTTTGTAGTCCTGCTCCTTATGTGAATAAATTGTGTATGCCAAGTAGAGGGTAAATAAGGCTTTTATTTCCCTTTTAACGCAAAAGGTTCGCTGAGATACAGAAATACAGAAAGTCCTTCTTTTCAGGCTTCCACCACAACATAAGTAAGGAGGTAAACTGTTACAAACTTCACAGTTGCTTGTAGGATTTAACCCAGGATTCTTTCAAACTTTAGAGCAAAACAAAGGAGTGAACATTCCTCTTTCATTCAGCACAAACATGAGTATTCTCAAAGCAATGTCTGTATAACTCACAGTTCAGGGAGTGATTCAAAACTGCCCGCAATACAAATGGAGCAATCCATTAATTCGTCTTGAGATAAGGGAATAGGATCCTCAAGTGCTATCTGCATGGGCTCTGGGTCATTGTTATCTCCCTCTGAATTGGAGCTTTCCCTGGCCGCTATATAGTTTGCCAGTCACTGTTTCTATTCCCTTGTTTCCAGCAAGGCTGTTCTAGGGCTCTCAAATAAGCATGGCTTGTTCCTATGCCCTTACGTCCTGGCTTATAAAACTCTGGCCTGCTTCTTTTTCTTTCAAACTGGATATCTGCTTTACAAAAGCTTCTAGGAGCTGAGCTTCTCTTTATGAATAAAGTGTCACCATACCTTGGCTTCCTGTAGCCGGTATAACTGGCATTTTCCTTCTCAGGCACTTCTCAGGACACAGTCTCTTTGGCAGACTTTCTCTTGGAAGCTTCTGGGCACTGCTTGACCTTTCTGTAGCCTAGGAAAACCTGGTGAGGAATCCAGACTTCCTTGCTTCCTGGTATAGGTAACTCTGCTATCAGTACCTTTCCTTTTGGAGCCTTTCAATCCTGTTTCAGAGTCTTCTGGTGAACGTAGGCCTCTCTCCAGGTATGGCTCTCTCCTTCTGAGCTCTTTACCTCTGAGGTCTCCTGCTACCAAGTCTTTCTCCGGACTGACTCTCCACGGCCCGTCTTTCTCTCTGGCTCTTTCTGCTCCTCTTCCAGCTCCTGCCATCCTTGTCGTGCTGCTTGTCTTGGCTGCACTGCTTGACCTGGCTGGGCTGCTGTTCCTGGCTGTCTCAGCTCCCCTTCTCCTCCTCCTCCCTTCTCCTGCACTAGCTTTCTGCTTATAAAGGCATTCCACGTTTGAGTTCCCCGGGCTACTTTTCAGGTGCAGCTGATTAACTTCTGCAGAATCATCAGCCGGGTGTGTTAACTCAGCCTCTGTAAGTTTTCGCCTGCTCCCCCTAGCTGCGCTGCAGGGAAATTGCATCTTCTGCACATCATTTGTTTTGTGAAAGACAGCGTTTTTTTCGAAGTCTTCACTTTCATTAGCATCCACTCTATGACACTACATCTTCATTTTATATCTATTACCTTACATGTCTGTTGTCCTCCCACTCTCCATGATCCCACCCCACCTTCCTTCAAACCTTTCCTCTCACAGTTCCATTTAAATGATTCTATGGAAGCCTTATTCACCATTTTTATGTGTGAAATGGCATCCATGTGTAAATGGCAATTTTGGAAAAGGCTGAATTTACATGTAGAAATTGCAAGGGGAGGGGGTGTCAGGGCATGGTTTTATTTATTTATTTATTTTCAGTCTCTTATATACCGCGCTATTCAGCATCAGTGCGGTTTACATGGAACACAAACTTACAACAGGGCGGCAAGCCGCTCTGTGTTTACAGAGAACGGGTGCTACAACTTGGGTAACGGGGGTAACTATTTACACATAGGCGTCATGTTTAAGTCATGGTTGAGGAGTGACTTAGGAAGCTCAAACATCTGCATGTGTATTTCCCGTTTCATATAGAGAATACATGTCTATGACGGCAATTGTCCATGCTGACATTTACAGCTGCTCGCTGGCACGCATAGTTTGGAAAAAGTGCTCATTTTGACCAGACTTTTACAGAGGGGATTAAGGGAGTTATCCTCCTAAATCCCCTGTTATTTATTTTCCTCTTTAATCTGAAATTAGACAGAGACATCTGTAGCAAATTGGTGGAATTTATATGTATAGATTTACAAAATGGACAATATACGTTGTGTAAGTACTAGCACCCACACGTGGAAGTTATAAAATTCCATCTTCCGCTTGTGTCATGTTTTCTCCACAACTTTTTCTGCCATGTAGATTTTGGCTCCCTGTATTAACAAAATGGCTTCTCTTTCCCCATGTATCATCAAATATATGTGCACTCCTGCACTATTTTAGAAAAGGCTCCACATTTTTTCTTCAGCCTTTTCTAAAATACTGCTGGAATTGTATACATTTCAATTTCTATGTTCTATCTAAAACAGGGGTGTCAAATTCTAGTCCTGGAGGGCTGCAAACCTGTCAGCCTTTTAGGATGTACCTGATGAATATGCATAAGATAAATTTACATGCATTGCCCCATTGTATACATATTATCTCATGAATATTCATTAAGGACATCCTAAAAGCCAGCTGGTTTGTGGCCTTTCAGGACTGATCTGAAATGTGCCTTCACATCTATTGTCCATGGTGGAGGTTATGTATAGGAAAGAAAACACTTCATTGAGCTGTGAAGGGATGAACCTGGAAGGACTCTGTTTGATAGCATTGCTATAACAGAACATTCTGATTTGGTTATCTTTGAGGTAATTTTATAAGGAGCTGTGCAAAGTTTCATGCCCATCAATATGCGTAAATCATGTATTTTCAATGACTTAGGTGGGTGGCTGGATGTTCCTGAGTGTACTGTAGCTGGTTGCTGTTTTGTAAGTATGTGCATTAGGCCAATGGCATGAACTTTCAGTATGGGCATGCACGGGGAAGAAGACAAATCTACAACGTAATTTATGAAATACTATAACCTACATACATGCTTTGAAAATCTAGGTAGGGCATTTATAGTAGCCCCAGGGCTGGCATAAGTGCTTGTGGGTAAATTTAACATGCGTTTTCAAACACTGATGCCCAGTGTCATAAATTCCACTCAAGCAGTTCCTGCAATGCAGGGGGGGGGGGAGGGAGGAGACCTGGGGGGGGGGGGAAGGGGGCCCATGGGAATAACATTGGTGCTCGTGTCTCCAACTTACATTAACTTGTTTGCTGCACTGTCTCTGCTCCAGGTCTGGTACTTTAAGTGTTGATTCCTTATGTGGACGCCTTTGTATAGTAATTGATTGGTCCAGTTTGTCATCTAATACAATGGATATGTTTACTTATTCTGAAGAGCAACTATCAAACATTTTGTGGACAAGATTTTATGATATATTTGTTGATTTGGGTGAGCATACTTCTATTGAAAGGCAGTGAATTGAACTTTTATATTTTTCAAATAAATTAAAATGGGCTATTCTCGTTAGATCATACCTGTATTTGATGATCTTTGACTATTAGTCCGACAAAAATTTATCAAAAATGTATTATAAGTGGGATCTCTTTGGTTTTGTGGTTTTAGTTCATGCCTTTCCAGGAGAGGATCAAGGTGAGTTACATTCAGTTTGAGAGTGGATTCCTTATTGTGGACTCTTTGGTATGGTAGTTGCTCTTTGCCAAGCATTGGCAGTATGGGCTTTCAAGGCTCATGCTAGCAGCATCAGCGAGGGAATACTCACACCCCATCCAGACATGTGCTGTCTAGGTAGCATGTTTTTTTTTAGCACGGCACCAAAAACGTGCACTACCTAGATACCGCGTTTCAGAAAATTGACCCCAGTCATTTTTTAATAGCTATGTATCACGTCTGATCGGCGTCTCCCTGTTATAGGACAGGCTAAACCACTTCTCATTTTGAGCAGTTTGATTTATATAGACTTGTGAATAAGATTTCATTAAGCAAAGAAAGATTATGGGGCAGTTTTCAGATTGTTTTGTTTTGCAACAGACTGCAAGTACTTCATGCTAATAGGCTTGACATCGGTTTTCAGAGCACAAGCAGGCACTTATGGCTACTTTGAATCTTGCAGTAGATGTGAAGTCCCTTGTGCCTGCTTTTCATTTGGGTAGATTTTTTGATGAAACAATATGTATAAAGATTTGAATATGAATGTACAAAAATGGACATAATCACAGCTACAAATATACATAGAAAAAGAGGTTTTAATTCTTGAACAATTCTTATTCACAACTTTATACTATTCATTTAGACAGCAATCATAATTAACCTATACTTTCATAAAAACTAAAGAACATAGACTACACAAGATATTCCATATAATAAAAACACAACACATCCACAGCACAAACTGCTCACAAATAGTGACACTCAGATTACCAAATCATTTAGAATGTCTGTCTAATTACACAAAGGAACAAAACCAACTCTTTTGGTACAATATCTGTACCAGTGCTTCTTAACCCTCTCCTGGAGGCACACCTAGCCTGTTGGGTTTTCGGGATTACCACAATGAATATGCATGAAATAGATTTGCATACAAGAGGCTCTATTATATGCATATTTATTTCATGCATATTCATTTTGTATGCAAATCTATTTCATGCATATTCATTGTGGCAATCCTGAAAACCCAACAGGCTAGGTGTGCCTCCGGGAGAGGGTTAAGAAGCAATGATCTATATAGAAACATAGAAACATGACAGCAGAAAAAGACCACATGGCCTATCTAGTCTGCCCTTCCACATCAACTACAATAGTCCCCTTTTTCCCTTAGAGATCCTCTGTGTTTGTCCCATGCTTTCTTGAATTCAGATGCTTTCCTTGTCTGATTCCTCCACTGGGAGACTATTCCACGCATCCACCACTCTTTCCATTAAGAAATATTTTCACATACTACTCCCGAGTCTATCCCCTTTCACCCTCATCCTGTGTCCCCCTCGTAGCAGAGTTTGCTTTCAATCAAAAGAGGCTCTTCTCGTGTGCATTTATGCCATGGAGGTATTTAAATGTTTCTATCTTATCTCTTAAACATTAAACATTTCCTCTTCATCAAATATCTCACTGACAACACTGAACCTCAGTCCCACTTGAATAGCGAGAACTTCAGCAATAGTAGTAGTCAACCAGGCAAGCCCTCGCAACATGTGTCCCCAACAATGTAAAACACCAAACAGTATCCTTTTCTTGCTACGCTTCTTATGTATATAGTTTACCCTGTTATCCAAGTTCCATATCCTGTTAATTGTAATGACCAGACATATGCAACTTGTCGGATGTTTCTGTTCCATGTAAACCGCGCTGATGTCGAATAGTGCGGTATATAAGAAATGTTAATAAATAAATAATAAATAAATAATCTCCTCTATCCCACCTTTCCTTTAACATATACAGGGGTGGATCTACAATGAAACTAATGAAACTTAAGTTTCAGGGCCCCTAATCCCGGAGGGGCCCAGAAACAACTTTAGTCCATGTTGCTTAAACCTTTGGTCTACTGTATGAGAGGAGGTTTTAAAAAAAATAATAACATAGTGTAATTCAATACAACATAATAGTTAAAAATTAAAAGGTTATTAAAGTATCATGTAGGCTAGCTGTAAATGAGAAAATGTTCAAATTAAGGATGTTTCATAAGAACATAAGATATGCCATACTGGGTCAGACCAAGGTCCATCAAGCCTAGTATCCTGTTTCCAACAGTGGCCAATCTAGGTCATAAGTACCCTAGTATCCTGTTTCCAACAGTGGCCAATCTAGGTCATAAGTACCTAGCAGTTTCCCCAAAAGACACAGGTTCCTCAATGCTTGTATTGGGCCAAGCAGTGATATATTGGGTCAAGCAGTTTCATTCTGAATATATTTAATATAAAATAATTATAAATAATTAAAAACACGACTAACATTTATGACAGAAATGAAAACTTTTATTAAAATTATATAACATTTCCCTAATTTTTATCCCCCCATAACTCGAAAACTATAAGGCATAGGAAATGTTTATTCACACCAGTGACTGACATGTGAGATAATCCAGTACAGCAATTTTAATCAAAATCTGAGACGTAGTGGTTAAATTTTTAAAAGCTTTGTGGTGATCTGTCATGGAATAATCCCATTGAAGAAGATAACAGTGGTTACCCAGACCTCGATGCTGGTTGCAAAGGGGCCCCCATAACAGTCCAAGCTTCAGGGTCCCAAAAATGTAGGTCCATCACTGAACATATACATATTAAGATCTTTAAGTCTGTCCCCATATGCTTTATAATGAAGACCACTAACCATTTTAGTAGCCACCCTCTGCACCGACTCCATCCTGTTTATATCCTTTTGAAGGTGTGGTCTCCAGAATTGCACACAATAGTCTAAAACAATTTTTTAAAGTGCCTTCAAGTCAATACTGACTCCTGGCAACCCATCAGCCCCAGGGTTTTCTTGGCAAGGTATGACCAGAAGTAGATTGCCAGGCCTTTTCTTCCGAGGCAATGGAAGGTAAAGTGACTTGCCCAAGGCCACAAGGAGTGCCAGTGGGAATCAAATCCAGATCTCCTGGTCAGTAGGCTGTTGCTCTAACCCCTAGACTATTCAACAAAGACCTATATAGAAGCATTGTCACCTCCATTGTTCTGCTGATCATTCTTCTTCCTAAGCACTCTGTTCTAAGATGCGCTTTGATAAAATTCATTCCATTGATTTTTAGATATACAGTTTGCCACATCTTTTTGATTCTTTGTGCAATAAACAGCTATTCGGTGAGCCAGTTTTGTAACGTAGGGCAGTGGATGGCGTGGGAGGGGGGGGGGGAAGCTGAGAATCGCCCCACTGAAAATTACTCTGGATCGACTAAAGAAAAAATATATACATAGGCGTAAACATTCTTCCCTATATTAAATATCTAAAGTGGAAAAAAACCCAAATCCATTTTGGAGTCCCTGTATTTCTTTAATTATTGTTGCTTTCTGCAGAAATTCCACCAGAAAAATCACTTTAATTGAAGAAGCAAACTGAGTTGCTAGATGAGTCTGTTTATTAGTCGCCAGCCTCTGAAAGGTGCAGAGTACCAGCAGTATGTTGAAAAATACAGTTAAGTCTTTGGCTGAATTCTTGGCATCGCTGCATAGCAGTCACGGGATTTTTACACACTGTATTCTTTTAGACTTGATGTATGTGATGACAAAAAAGCTTTACAATAAATGACTTTATACAAGGAATCGATTTTGCGTACAAAGATTAACTGGAGAAACTTCACATCGGCCTTGGCCTTCTGGATTTAAAAACAAAACAAAACTTTTCAGCAGTACCTAAAATGCATGATAGAACAGAAACACAGGAGTATGTGCACTAAAGATGACGGACTTTGCATTGCTGGTGTCTTTCTGTGGAAAAATAACATTGCAAACTGGGGGAGTGGAAGTAATTGGCACTCATCTTTGGCAGAGGACAAGAAATAGAGGCTAATATGAGGAGGCCACATTATGAGGTTTTTCCTCTGTGTTCCCAGGCCCTCCTTATCTAAGTGATCTATGTTGCTCTTGTAGCTGTGGAAATTCCCTTGGAAGGGAGAGATTCTGAGTGGTGTGAGTATTTTACGTTATGGCTGCAAACAAATAAAGAGGGCAAGTGCCGAACTAGAGAAGTCAAAATGGTGGATATATGATTATGGAGGAGATGTCTGTAACTATGGTATGAGCACTGGAGAGTAGATTTGACCAGTTTTCGTCTAAAATTGATGGGGCCATACAGTCGATGGTGGCGTTCACAGCCCAATGACTGAGGCAGAGATCAGATTTCTGGCCTAGAGGATGCTGGTGGGCATGTGACAACCTTTGTGGTGAGGCTTAAGGAATTGGTTGCATGCAAGGCCAAGAAAATCGATGTCTTAGAAAATCATTGTCAATGAAAAATACCTGTGGGTGGTGGGAATCCTGGAGAATATCCAGGACTCAGAGCTCTGGAGTTTCTTGGAGTCATGGATCCCTCTTAGTTTGAATCTGGACAGCACGGTCAGGGATCTACAGATCGAATGTGCACATTGACTGGACCCACACCATGAAAATGACCCCTGGCCACGTGTAGTCATTATAACATTTCAGAGCTTTCTACAGAAAGAAGCAGCACTCCAGGTGGCTAGGGTACCGAAGTATGCGGAGCATGAAGGAAAAAAGATTTTGATCATTCAAAACTACTCTAGCCAACTGATGCAAAAACAAAAGGAGATTTCTACTGTGTGTGGCTTGCTTTGCAACAAAAAGGTGAGATTTGCTCTGCAATTTCCGGCCTGATTAAGACTCATTCATAATGGCTAAGCACATTTTTTTCATAGCACCTGGGGCACTGGGGAACGTTTACCAGCAAACACTTTCCAGATTGATAATACTTGACTCAGTATATGTAGTGTGCTTATGGATTGTTGGGGCTATGATACTGCGCCTACTTGGTTGGTTTGCTGTGGCCTTCGTGTAGTAAGGGAACATATGGCACTGGCTTGTTAATGTGTGACAGGCATCACTATGGGTCTCTGTTAGTCTTTCCTAATGTAACTAGAAGATAAGTGAGCTCTGGTGAACCTGGAATTGTTCATCTTGTTTTCCCTGAAGCATGATATCTGGACTGTGATTCCCCAGATCCCAGACTTCTGGACTTTGGATTTTTGGATCAGCATTTTAATCCTGCACCATGTGGACTTCTTTGCCTTTGGTCTATTTTTAAGGGCTGAGTGTGGTGGTTTGGAGTTGGTCTGTGGGAGGGGGAGAGGAGATAGGGGTAAGTGACAGGATGTGCAAGTGGGGTGGGGGGGGGGGTGCCTCTGGTGTGATGTGCAGGTGTAGGTTATTGTAGCGAGCTGGTTTTGCTGGTAGTGCTCTAGAACCTTTGATGTTTCTGTGAATATTGATAAAAGTGACTGTTTATGGGGAGAGGTAGGCCTTGGGGGTGATTGGCGGCAAAACTGGGAAGGTTTAGGACTGGGGTTTGGTCGGTGTGTCTGATATGTCTGTGGATAAGTGTAATGAGTGATTGTTTATGAGTGATGTTTGGGGACTTTGATGGGCCATTGTCTACAGTGCTAAGCCTGGGACTGCACAATTACATTTCTGATGCAGAGCTTTTTATTTATATAAAAAATACTTTTTTGTGGTTAAATTAGTGTGGTTTTTAATGGCTTGGTGTGGAAGAAAAGGGATAGGGGTGGGTGGGACATAGATTGGCGTAGAGAGCAATGGGAGGGGAGAAGTGATTGAAACAGTATGGATTGTTTACTATTTGCATTTCCATTCACTGCATTTTCCTGCTATGATAATTTTGGGCTGACATCTAAATTACCCACGGAAAGTTTGTTCCATAGCTTCTGCTCTGGTGGATGCACTGTGTTTGAGCTCCCTTCAACTATGCTGGACAGGTAGCACAATGGGCCCTTGTGAACCTTTACGCTGAGGGTAGTTGTTAGGGGCGGCCAGAGCGGTGGGGTCTGTTTGATTATTAGTTTCCTCTTGGCGCTTTGCCTATCCTCATCATAATATGGTAAAAAGATGAGTTGGTTGTGTGATGTATGTAGATTGTCTGGGCTGCAGTGTTATTGTGTTATCAGAATGTGGAGGCTGAGTGGGGTTGAGGCACAAGTGAAGAGGTGGGAGGAGGATAGTTGGGGTAGCTAGGGGATTTTTTGTATTGCATGAAACCATCAGGGTGGAACTATGAGCAGTCTGGTCATAAGCAAAATGGTTGGAGAGATGTAAAGGATTAGGGTAAGTGAAGAATGGGGCAGAGATTTCGGTATTGAGGGGAGAGAGATTTGATAGGTAATAAATCCTTCGATTAGCAGATTTATTGGATTGCAAAGGATTGTATTATTTAATAGTATGTTCTAGTGGATGTTGTAGGTTTGGGCTTGGGGCTGGTAGGGGAAGGTCTATCTTATTTGTTCACAGATTCAGGTAAACTAGATCAAACTATGTGGTTTGATTGCAAAATAGTATGGGGCAAGGGGAGGCTACAAGGGCTAGGTATATGGGGCAACAGGTGAGTTGGAGCAGTGGGTGGAGAGGGCCCAGACATAGTAAGTGTGATCGCTGATGATGGAGATAGACTGTCTGTGGCTATGGTCTGAGAAGATTGCAGAGGGCAGGTGTAGAGAGCTGGGGGTGGTTTGGGCATAGTGTTGGAAAGACATGCATGGCTGTGGTATCTGGTAAAGGGCCTACACTGATTGCTGTGGTCCCTCATTAAGACTACAGCTTTTTTGTGGAACTATAGGCTTTTGCTGAACACATGAAGATCAAGGTTTTGAGGATTTTTGTTCCTGGAATGTTTATGGCATTGGTTTCCTCATTAAACAACACAACATTTTGAAAGCTTTAAGGGATAAGGGGGCAACTATTGCTCATTTTCAAGAAACACATCAAACATGTGTATGGTGGTGTATCAATGATGGAGTGGTGGGTGCCAGCTGAGAGGGGGGTACACCCCAGCCAGGCCCACGCTTCCAAGCAGCATGGCAAGCTTACCTTTCTTTGCTTCCTCCAATCCAGAGCCGATGGCTCTTCTCTCCTCCCGGACGTCTCACGCTAGGAACAAACTTGCAACACCTCAGTAACAGTATCAGCAGCACAATATTAGGAATTCGCCATAATTTATGCAAAATCATCTTCAACCAATTAGACAAAAAGTGGTGAGCCTATAGCATAAGTTCTGAAAGAGGTGCTCATGCCTAACTCTCTTGGCATTCATCACTTCAAACTGATAATGAATGAAGGACAAGTGAAACACGGGCCCTGGTGTGGCTGCCCTTAATTTGACCCTATGCAGGTCATTGCTGCTGGTTCCTCTGAGGATGGCAGCCCACGTTGAGTCTGTGACAGCTCATGGATCTGCTGCAGCTGCGGACCGTGCTGTGCTACACTGACTACATCAATGGTGGCACTGGCTCCCTTCACCTTCCTTTGCAGCCTTCCTTGCTGCTGCCACCCATCAGCGCAACAATTCTGAATGTCTCAAACGTTTATGGCGCTGGAGCTGAAAAATGGCTCCCTATCTAGACTAATACACGTCCCTCCACGTTTTGCAGGTTCTGCATGTCCATGAAACAATACTCTAAAGTTATACCTCCGTTGCTCAAGTTGCCCTCTTTCATCTATGTTCCAAGTTTAAAGTTACCTGTACAAGTTTTTCAGCTCCATTTTGTAAACCGTTCTATGTAAACCATTTTGCCTTGTAGAAAAAACGGTATATTAAAAAGAGTTAAATAAATAAATACTCTGTAATAGTACTTTAAAATAACTCACTAAAGCAGAAGCTGCTAGCACAACATTTTTGTTTTTAGAAAATTAAGGGACATGATTAATAAAGAATGTGCTGATAGTGTGCCTTTGGGGCTGAGAGTTAGAGCGAGTACCAGCGCTTTAAGGGGTGTGCGCATCCATCCTCTGGCCATTAGTGCAGTGTAAACATGTGACACCATGCTAACCGGTACATAGGTGCACTTAACACCACCCATTGAACTGGCAGTATGTGCACCCACGCTAATGGCTTCTTTCATGGTTAGTGCGTGCCTAAAACGCCCATGCTAAGGGCAAAGTGCCATGTTCTACCTACAAGTTACAACCCACCCAGTCCCCACCCCGTTGTGTGCTACCTGGTGAGCATGCGTGCCCATGCTGTGAGTGTGATGTGCTTACTGTCCGCTAAACCCTCCACTAATGGTTAATGCACATTAATAAACATGCCCCTAAAATTATTCACAATCATCAATTTCATTCAGATTTCTGGTTCATTTCTTGTATTTAAAGTTGTAGTATTTTTGTTTTCTAAAACCTTTTTCTACTTAGTTGCTGCTGCTATTAGGAAATGAATCTGGTTAGTGAATGCACTGACTGGAACCTCCATACAGGTTATGTTATAGCAATAAAGCGTGGAGAAGGAATCTAGAGATAAGATCATTTTCCAGATCATAAAAGGGATAGGGCTATAACAGAATTTGTGCCTTTAAGCTATACAATGCATGGGAATAAGCCAGGTCAGGAGACATCAGGGTTGAGATGGAGGCAAGGAATTATTTTGGATACTCTGGTGCTGCTCTTTTAATCTGCATCAGAGTGGAATTCTTCTGGAATAGTGTGTCTTGGTGCTAAATCGACTCCAAAAGACCTCTCAAAATCCTATTTAAAGAATTGCCATTGTGGCTTATTCTCCACTTGGGCTGAAGGACTCTACAGCTGCTTCTCTGGAAAGGCGAGATCACAGGGCAGAAATGTAAAGAACTTGTGGCAAAGATTTAAATATGGAACCAGAAGGATGAAAGATTTCACCTGATCTGAGATGCTGACCATCTTGTCATTGAAGGCACTTTTTGAAAACTGTAGATCTGTCAGACATTAAGCCCAAAATAAGTGAACCCCTCGTCTTATACAAAATTTTGTAAAGTTAGTGGTCTTTGTGTGTGTGTACCTCTACTTTAATATACATATTGTAGTGGAGGAGTGGCCTAGTGGTTGGGGCAAGGTACTTCAGGCCGGAAGGTTGGGGGTTCAAATCCCACTAGAGGACAGCAACCTTGGGCCGGAAGGACTGGGGTTTCTAGTCCCACAGGTGCTCCTTGTGGTCTTGGGCAAGCCGCTTAACCCTCCATAGCCCATGTTCCCTGTAAAATACTTATCTCCAAGTTATAATGCCCTGTTCAATGTAATTTCAGTTTGTTCAATGTAAACCACACTGATGCAGAATAGCACGGTATATAAGAGAATGCAAATAAATAAATAAAAATAAAATATTACCACTTCTATTAATTATTTGTATAGTGCTACAAGGCATATGCAGCACTGTACATATAGATGTAAGACACAGTCAATTATGCAATTAATAATCACCGACTCCCCATCATGTATAGGATCAAATTCTCACGCTTGCGCACTAAGAGGCATGCTTACTAAAATGTGCTACCAAGTAGCGTGGGGTTCAGCACACGTCAAGTGCACCACAGTAAAATGCACCACATGCTAACAATGCAGCCGCACTTAAAATCCCATGTTGCCGGAGTAGCGTGGGTTGGGGTGGACACTGGCTGGTTCAGGGGTGTGGAGCGTGCAGATAACGGGTAGCATGGGCATCTTTTGTATGCGCTCACTGGAAGTGTTGCATTTAACACGGTCCACTTAGCACCACCTCAGTGGGTGGCATTAAATGTACCCGTGCTGATCACACCAAATGGAATGAGTGTGGGGGTGGCACACGACCCATGCTAGCAACATGGGGACATGCCTCCATTTATAGCACGGGTCAAGCACCACCCTTGTGCTCATTTATGGGGCCGAATGCACACTGCCGGTGTAAATCTTAATAAATATGCCCCAAAGATTTCTGTACTGGCATACCCACCCTACCTATTTACTCATCTTATCCCCTATAATCCCAGTGGAGTACTCCACTCTTTAAATGCCCGTCTTTTGATCTCAGGCACATCTGGAATTAACTTGTGCCTCAGCTTTCCTATTGTTTTGTCTCATAGTTATAGAATCTGGTGCCCCCCTCCACCTCAGCCACATGCAGTAACTCACTCTGGAAGCCCAGTAATGATATCAGCGCCCGTTCTGTACTTGCGTCGTCTTTGGCTGCACTGCTTGCACAGCCCTTGGTACGGCCCTGCACACACCACTCTTATAAATAAGAGGAGACCTCTTTGAAAAAATTCAGAAGGCCTATTATTACCAGCTAGCCTTTGATCCTGGCATTTTAATCTGTGATATACTAAATGAAGCATTTGCAGAGATTCTATTTCACTCTCATCTTGCCATTTTTTTCTCTTAACTGTTGTCTAATTTGTTTTCATATTACACCCTCACCTCTTTCACTCTTTGTCTCCCCCACTTCTATTTCATCGTTTCTCTGTTTTATGTTTTTTTAAATTTGTAAACTGCTTTGCCAGTACCTGAAAGGCGATATATCAAAATTTTAATAAACTATAAACTATTAGACTGTGGTGATGCACACTTTCCCTGACAGTGTACAGGAGTGTAATACAACACTACAGTTTCTAATGATTTAGAGCCAAAGGTATATTAGAAATGCAAATCCAGAGATATTTACTTGGTAGCTACATAATTCATTTTTTTAAAATTTATTAGAAGTTGCAAATTTTACAGACCAAAAAAAGATCAAGAATATCCAACTGTTAACATCAATAGAAAGTAAAAGCCCACCTTAAGCTCCATAGTAGAGTGATAGTCTGTATCCAGTTCCATGGAGAGCTACTCTGACACCGATGGCAAGGTTAAGTTGCTCTTTTTCATATTTTAAAGTTTGATTAATAAATATGATTAAAATGGAAAGTTTGTTGCATTAGGGAGATGTCCCTTGCTTACAAAGAGTCCGACACAAAAATGAAAGTTTTACATACGTTTATATGAACTGGGTTAGTTAGAGCTATAGCTCTTTTTGGGTCTGATTTTTATTGGTGACACCATAAGGAAAGAGCAAGTACAAAGAAACAAAATAAATCAAATCAGGAAATCCAATGGAAATATACTCCAAACAGTCCCCAAATCACACCAGACCAAAATCCACCCCAAACCCTAATATTTCAGATACCATGATCAGCAATAAACTTTTCCAGGTGTGTTGGATCTAGGAACACATAATTATTTCCCTGAAGCGTAATCAGACACTTACAGGGGCATTTCAAAAAGAACTTATTCCCATGGCCACAGTCTTAGGGCATAAGGAAATAAACAGCTTCCAATGGGCCTGAGTGGCCCAAGTTACATCTAGAAAAGCAAACTTTTTTGACCACAGAATAACTGATCCTTCTTAGGAAAATAAGCCTTCAAAACAGAAATTTTATTGTTCAAAATCATGAAAATCACCAAAAGGGTAGCTCTTGATGAGATAATATCTGCAGAGTCTTTGAGAAACTCTGTTAAATTACTTATAGAGGGAATTACTAAACTATCAAGAGCACCCTCCTGACCATTCACCTTCCTAACTTTTTGAGGAATATAATACATTTTTGAAAAACTAATAGGGGTATGTTTACTAAGGAGTGTTAAGGGAGCACCGGATTACAAGCGTAAATGTCAGCGTTAAGGGTGTTTGCGTGTGATAAAGAAAGGGGCGGGGAGTAGGTGTCCCTATGTTAAGGAAACAAGGCATCACTTATCGCGCACTAAGAGGATACTGGGCATTAAGGTGGCAACTGTGCACCTTACTGCCCGAAAAAGGCAGTGATCTTAACGCAGGATAAGGGAGCCTGTCTGAAAGTGACATATCAGAGGCTGCATGCAGGGCCAGCCCAACCACTAGGCAAACTAGGCGGTCGCTTATGGCAGCTACTTCCAAAGGGCAGCCCAAGCAGGGTAATCCAAGCTAAATAATGGAGTTTGACAGCGAGAGGAGGTGTAAAGCTTGATGTTCGCCTAGGACACCAACACTCTGAATCAATTCTAGGGCTGACCTTGACTGCATGGAAGGAAAGATAAGAGGAGATGGACCTCAATGACTCAAATGGTTCTTATGTGTCATACAGTACGTGGGAGGATAATGTTGCAGCCGTCGAAGTGACAGGTAGTCTATGAATGTGCCCTGATGTCAGTGTGTGGTTTCGGATGATTTGTAAGACCTACAAGGAAGCTCCAAGGCCTTGATGTATCCATGAAAGGAAACACACTAGCAGGAGTCACAGTTATGCACTGTTCTGTTGTCATATATTCCAAATAATGTGGTAAGCTGCTTGCAGTCCCTGATCTGTGACTGCTCTCATCAGTGCTGTCCATGCATTAATGTGTCTGGAACACACGTTCAGATATCACTGATTGGATTGAAATGTCAATGCATATTCCAGGGGAGGTCCGATACCTGCCCGTTGGGTGCGTGCTCTAGGAGGCATACATATCCCTTCATCACATCAGTCAGAAACAGACTTTCCAGCTATGCCTGGCACTGCCAGGTGCTGGTGTGGCCTTGCTGGTTGTTAGGGGCAGAAGAGGGGGCACTCCTCAACCACAATACTCTGAGGGTTTCTTGCTGCTGATTAGATGCAGATTGTAGGGTGATGTTTCCGGTGCCACTGGTGCACTGTGAAACACTGTACATGTGCACATATCACACTGTGAATATGCACTGTGCCTGTCAGGCTTTGCATGGCAGCATCCTCTATCACATGACAGACAAGGCACAATAGCTTGCTCACATGAGTAGGAGATTGTGCTGAATCAGTTTTGAGCTGATCTGGTCTTGTGGCACACTGCTCTGATTTGAACTGAAGAGCAGGACAGGCTCTAGGCCACACACTTCAAGTAGATGCTATCCATCTTGTTCCTTTACAAAAAATCTGTCAAACACTACCCTGGATTTTGATGTACAGATCTGACTGTTCAACATACTGGAGCAAATATCAGCTATGTACGCTACAATCCACATTGACTGGCACAGCACACCATGTCTCTGCACAGACCCTGGTCAATGATTGATCCACAGAACACCTTTTACCTCCACTGAGGCTGCAGGAGCTATGCACATATCAAACCATATAGTGCTGCAGTACTCGACAGCCCTGTACTATTCTCCAACCTCCTTAGGGATTGGTGCAATGCTGTATGTTATGTCATCACACTATGGATTGGGAGAGTAGATGCCATATGAAACTGTACCGCTCATTGGAGTGTATCCTTGTCCAGCCCATAGACATATTGCTCTCCGTGTCATGGGTGTGCCAACCCAATGTCTCCATTGCATAGCACAGGGTTGTCAGGTGTGTGTGATTTGCTTGGGGTGTGCTCTCTCATCCCAGCATGTGATGCCTCAGAGCTATCCCCACAGCTGGTCTCCCCTATACATAGTGTTTTTCAGTGAGTGTTCCTAACTGGTCGTCTTTGTCATGCATGACATCATTAATGGCCCCCTGTGCAGGGTGCCAGTGGGCTACATGTACATATATGAGGTGAGGTCTTTGGCTTTCTCTTCCCCACTGTTCCCCTAATACATAATACATCCTGTTTAATGTGTTTGGGCCTACTATGACTATGCAGAAAGTCATGATTGTGACCCATATACCTCAGTTTGTGGGCCCTGTAGTTCTGTAGCCTGATTGGCATTAAACAGCTTTTTATAATCCATACAATGCCAAAGAATTAGCTGCCCCTCCTCATACGGTAATGCTGGAACAACTTACACAGGCACACACCTGCAAGCGCTGAAACTGCCACTGTAGGGAGCATGCACGCAGCACATCAGTTCTGTGTCCGCTGTCTGTGTGTGACAGCGCAGCTGGATCTGAGTTAAGCATCTCAACAGGGCCCCACAATCTGTGTCCTCACACCATGAATTTCTGGCATACAGCCTCAGACAACAGATATATCTGTAGATACACTGGCTGCAATGTGTGTGGATGTGGGGACACTGTTCTGTCCTGACCATGGCTATCACAATGTTTGCATTGTGTCATGTATCATTGGAAAGTGGTGATGACTTCTTATCTGTGCAAGTGCTATTGTTGCTACTGTATGTCTTTCTCAGACACTACAGAACCTAGGCTTGCCAATAGTCTCTAGATGTGCCTGGCAAGAAACATTCAATCCTGTATCCAACACATTGCATGCTGGAATGTGTATGGCTCCCATTGCTATGGTGTCCCATACAACAAGCATGATTAGAAGGCAGTGCTTGATATGGGGACACCTCTGCACAGTTGCAAATGCTCAGGCACATATGGTGACTTACCAGACTAGGACCAGGCCATTGCCCAGACACATGCACAGCTCATGCATGTGTCTATCCTGCACATGCATGATAGAATATAGACATCACACAGGAGGGAGCCTGCACCCATCAGACAGATTGCCACAGTATACACGCCCCATGAGGCCCAGTATACATGTCCCTGAGAGGTGCGCTGACAGTCAGTCAAGAAAAGGACAATTGTGTACAGCACTAACAAGCCACCATGGGACCACCGATGCTAGTGCCAATGTATTTGCACTTATGATATATGGTCAACGTTCGCCAAGCAAATCACTCATGAATTAATGGAAACTAATTGTGTGCTTGAACATTCACCCTTAAGGAACTGGTGAAAGTACTGTCTAATGGCACAGGGGTCTCAGTATAAAACTCCGCAGTTTAATGTAAGGTCTGAAAATCAACACCTTTACTGAACTGCTTTGCACATCAACGACCCCATACCACGTGCCAATGACCGTAATTCACCTAATTTTTTTTTTTTTTTTTACATTTTTTTCTGTCGTTCTTTTTTCTGTTTCCTTTTAACTGTGAATAAGCAATGTAATAATGTCCCATGCACGTATCTCTTGCAAAATCTTCCAAAGTGCTTCCTCAAGTGCAATAAAGTGTAATAGAGATTATAAAAAATTGTCCATCAAAGAAATTCTTTCAAAACTAATCATAAAAACCACTCGTAATCTCAAATTAAACACTTATCTTCCCCACTATTATCAGCTGTTTTGTTTTCTTTAAGATGAGGAAAAATAGCACTGCTGATGATTATTGCAGAAGTCCCAACGCTGTTCATCTAAGGCGCCCAAGCGTTTCACGAAGTATGTTTCTTCAGGGGAGTGCTCACCCACACCAGGGACTCTTCCATTTGTTGAATGCTATAATTAACTTGAAGAGGCAAAGACAATACTCGCTATTCTGTTCTCACAAAAGCAAAAAACGCCGCGCAAAATTAGGTGAATTACGGTCATTGGCATGTGGTATGGGGTCGTGGATGTGAAAAGCAGTTCGGTAAAGGTGTTGATTTTCAGACCTTACATTAAACTGCGGAGTTTTATACTGAGACCCCTGTGCCATTAGACAGTACTTTCAGCAGTTCCTTAAGGGTGAATGTTCAAGCACACAATTAGTTTCCACTAATTCATGAATGTATTTGCACTGGCAGCAACAGTCACCTTCTCGCCATCAGTGCTCCCATCTTTTTAACATCATTGTTTGGCATAGATAGGGATCACTGTTGTCTATGGAAGTGGTCACAGGGTCCACATTAGTGTGAGCACCTCCCCATTTGACAAAGCACAGAGAATTGGACCAGCACATTTTGAATATAATTAAGGAGATTTAACTGCTTTTTCTCTGAAAGGACAGCTGGGAAACCGGCTGGTACTTGGTAGATCTCTCTCTTTTGCTTTAACAGATACCTAAGCTCCACGAACAGAACATTGGCTGGGAAAAATCATATCGCTAAAGCTGTTGCCCCCGTTACAGCTTCTGCCTCGGTCCAGACAGAGGTCCTAATGCCAGTTGAAGGACCGGTTTCATGTGCAGGGTGCCTACATGCTGAAGCTCTGAGGAAACAAGTGGAGGAACTCAGAGAGGAGGTGGTGAGGCTGAGGAGCATTCAAGACAGTGAGAAGTACATTGATGAGATGCTTCTTGCAGCAACCAAACTCTCCAGCAGAGGAGAAGATGGGTGGCAACAGAATGTCGATGGTTGGACACAAGTCACAAGGGCCTGCAAAATCACCAATCCAACTTCTCCAGCCCTTGAATTGAAGAACCATTATGCAGCCCTGGAAGTGGAGGAGGTGAAAGCATCCCTGGAAAGGGAAGAACCAGAGCTCAAGTACCCCAAAGTTGCAGAATCAGTGACCAGAAGGAAACGAAGGGTAGTGGTTGTTGGAGACTCTCTTTTGAGGGGTACTGAGGCATCCATCTGCCGACCAGACTTGATGTCCAGAGAGGTATGCTGTCTGCCTGGTGCCAAAATCCAAGATGTTGCGGAGAGTTTGCCGAGACTCATCAAGCCCACTGACTATTACCCAATGTTGCTAATCCATGTTGGAACAAATGATACTGCCAGGTATACCTCAGAACGTATCAAAAGTGACTTCATGGCTCTGGGACAGAGGGTGAAGCAGTTAGGTGCACAGGTGGTGTTCTCTTCAATCCTCTCTGTTGAGGGTAAAGGCCAAGGCAGAGAGGCTCGCATCCTGGAGATGAATGCATGGCTGCGTGGATGGTGTCATCGAGAGCGTTTTGGTTTCCTAGACCATGGGATGCTGTTCCAAGCGTTGCAGAGCAGAGATGGCATCCATCTATCCTAGAAAGGTCAATGCATCTTCAGTAGTAGACTGGCTAATTACTGAAGAGGGCTTTAAACTAGATTCGTTGGGGATGGGTGAAGAAAGACCCCAGGTAGGTGATACATTAAATAACTTTATGGAAATGGGTAACAGGGGTAACATATGGAAAGCAGTGTGTATAAATGCCCGTAGCATGGGAAATAAGATCCCTGATGTTGAAGCTTTGGTGGGAGTGACTGACTTGGATTTAGTGGCAGTTAAAGAAACATGGTTCACAGAAAACCATGATTGGGATGTAACTATACCTGGCTATACTTTATTCAGAAAGGAAAGGGTAGGAAGTAGGGGAGGAGGAGTGGCACTATATGTAAAAACTACTATTAAAGCTTTGGAATTACAGAGTTTAAAAGGGAGAGGGGAGGCATTGTGGGTTAAACTAGAAAGAGGGAAAGAGAAATCTATTTACATTGGTGTGACATACAGACCTCCCTCACAAGAGGAAGAGGTGGACAGAGAGTTAATTGAAGACATGCGCAGCATTGCTAGGAAAGGGGAAGTGCTATTGATAGGAGATTTCAATATACCAGATGTTGATTGGCACATTCCTGCTGCAGTATCATATAGAAGTAAGAAGATCCAGGATTCTCTACAGGGAGAACTATTCAGGCAATTGGTAACAGACCCCACACGTGAAGGGGCCATACTGGACTTGGTGCTTACCAATGGTGAAAGTGTTTCTGATGTTGTAGTGGGAGATCATTTTGCATCCAGTGATCACCAGATGGTGTGGTTCAGTATTAAGACTAGGGCTGTTAGAATCCATTCAAAGGCGAGGATCTTAGACTTTAGGAAGACTAACTTTGTGAAGATGGGCCAATACCTCAGGGAGTCGTTAGTTGGATGGGAACAGCTGAGGGAAGTAGAAAAACAGTGGGAAAAACTGAAAGGGGATATTTTAAGGGAAACCAACCTTTTTGTTAAAATGGTAAATAAAGGTAAAAGGAAAAGGAGACTGCTATGGTTTTCAAAAGAAGTAGCTGAAAAAGTGAAGAAAAAGAGGGAGGCCTTCATGAAATACAAGAGATCACAGAGAGAGGAAGACAGGCATCTGTATTTGGAAAAACTTAGAGAAGCTAGCATAGTAGTCAAGAAGGCAAAGATTCAAAAGGAGGAGGAAATATCCAATGCAATAAAATGGGGGGATAAGACATTTTTCAGATATATTAGTGAGAAGAGGAAGGGCAAGAGTGGTATTGTCAGACTTAAGGGTGCAGGGGAGGAATATGTAGAAGCTGATAAGAATAAAACGGAATTGCTTAACAAATATTTTTGTTCTGTGTTCACAGATGAAGAACCAGGAGCAGGACCTCAGAAAACACCCACAAATAGGAACAGAAGCAAAGGACATCTTGAACAATTTTCAAAAGACTGTGTTCGTGAGAAACTATCTCAACTTAAAGTAGACAAAGCGATGGGACCAGATGGGATACACCCGAGAATACTGAGGGAACTTGGGGACGTTCTAGCAGCTCCACTGACTGACCTTTTCAATGCCTCATTGGAGTAGGGAGTGGTTCCAAAGGACTAGAGAGAGGCTCATGTGGTGCCTTTACACAAAAGCGGAAGTAAGGATGTGGTTGAAAACTACAGGCCGGTTAGTTTAACTTCGGTGGTGAGTAAATTATTGGAAACGCTGCTGAAAGAAAAAATAGTGAGGTTTCTGGAGTCCATCGGATTACAGAATCCGAGGCAGCATGGATTCACCAGAGGCAGGTCTTGTCAGACAAATCTGATTGATTTCTTTGACTGGGTGATCAGGGAGTTGGACCGAGGGAGAACCCTAGATGTGGTGTATTTAGATTTCAGTAAAGCCTTTGACACTGTTCCTCGCAGGTGACTTATAAACAAACTGAGCACCCTAGGGATGGACCCTAAAGTTACTGCTTGGGTTAGAAATTGGTTGGGTGGGAGGCGACAAAGAGTACAAGTAAATGGAGCTCACTCTGAGGAGAAAGATGTTATCAGTGGTGTGCCCCAGGGATCTGTCCTTGGTCCGATTCTTTTTAACATCTTTGTTAGTGATATAGCGGAAGGGCTTTCAGGTAAGGTTTGCCTCTTTGTGGATGATACCAAAATCTGCAATAGAGTAGACACCCAGGAAGAGGTTGATAACATGAGGAGGGATCTAGCTAAGCTTGAAGAATGGTCTAGAATTTGGAAGCTGGGATTTAATGTTAAAAACTGTAAGGTCATGCATTTGGGCTGCAGCAATCCAAGGGAGCAATATAGTATAGGGGGTGAAGTACTTTTGTCCACTAAAGAAGAGTGGGACCTAGGCGTGGTTGTGTCTGATGATCTTAAAGTAGCTAAACAGGTAGAAAAGGTGATGGCAAAAGCTAGAAGGATGCTTGGGTGCATACGGAGAGGAATGGCTAGCAGAAAAAAGGAGGTGATAATGCCTCTGTATAAGTCTTTGGTGTGACCTCATTTGGAGTATAGTGTGCAATTCTGGAGACCGCACCTTCAAAAGGATGTGAACAGGATGGAGTCGGTGCAGAGGGTGGCTATTAAAATGATTAGTGGTCTTCATTATAAAGCATATGAGGACAGACTGAAGGATCTTAATATGTACACCTTAGATTAAAGGCGGGATAGAGGTGATATGATTGAGATGTTTAAATACCTCCGTGGCGTAAATGTTCAGGGAGAGAGCCTCTTTCAATTGAAAGCAAGTTCTGCTACGAGGGGACATGGGATGAGGGTGAAGGGAGATAGATTCATGAGTGATATGCGGAAATATTTCCTTACGGAAAGAGTAGTGGATCCGTGGAATAGTCTCCCAGTGCAGGTGGTAGAGTTGAGGACAGTAACTGAATTCAAAAAAGCATGGGACCAACACAGAGGATCTCTAAAGGTAAAAAGGGGACTGTTGTAGTTGTTATGGAAGGACAGACTAGATAGGCCATGTGGTCTTTTTCTGTCATATTTCTATGTTTCTATGTTTCTATGATGCAACCCACACAGGAAATGTGGTGTTGAATGTCAGCAATCTGGCTGTCCGTGGCTGCACCACAGTAACATTGGTTCTCAGATGCTACCATATCACCATGTGTGTGTAACATGATGGGAAAACATCATTCAACATTGCAGCGCTGACCATTCCATTCCCCAGGAGCACGACATTCGGCTCATGATGATTAGTATTGCCTGCCTCAGTGTACCTGTGATAGAAAGGCAGTACACATCTTGTGGAGCAGTGAGCTGGCTGCACCCACACATGATGTCAGTGGCTCTGTAGCTACATAAGCATGCAGAATGTCTGTCAACTGCCACCATGTGGGGATGCCTGCTGCATGCTAGATGTCTGGTTGTAGTACTGTGTAACTCTCTTCCCAGCTGTCCCAACAGCATCATCCGGGCCTGCAGCAGGAGATATGGGAACTCTACAGGAAACACAGCGTATCCTCGGCAATGGCACACAGGAATCCACTGAGGAGGAGACATCCCTGAGTAGTATAGTGCACCATGAAGGCCATGGGAAATTATGGCGGGCCTCATGTCTAATCTTGTCACCTACACCATGGGCAGCCACAAAGACCTCTCAGGTTGGTTTTCATGCATGTGTGGTACATTCCTTTGTGAGTACTAGGTACAGTATGTGACCTGTTGCTCACACAGGGGACATGGAACAGAGTGGGCATGGTGTCTAATTGCTAACCAGGGTACATGATTGCACCATATCGATGTCCCCAATTACAGGGTGGGTCTGTTCTACAGCCATGTAGGCTACAATGGGCTGTGTGCACCACTGACCCATCTAAGCACCATGCAGGGCCGTACCGAGTGAAGATCGTGCCTTGTGCGACTTGCACATCGGACGCATGCCCCCCCCACCCTCCCCCGCAGCAGGAGAGAAGAGGTATGCCCGATGTGCAAGTTGCCGGCATGCTAAGCAGATCTGTCCCTCCCTGCTCTTGCAGGGGGAGGGAAAGATCTGCTTAGCATGCCGGCAAGAAGGCTTAAGGGGCGCATTTTAGCTGTCCTTCCATTGCTTGCCGCCACTGAGAGAAGAAAAAGTGGCGGCGGCAGGCAACGGAAGACAGCTAAAATGCGCCCTTTAAGTCTTTGCGCCCTGTGCAGCTGCACCGCTCGCACAGGGCTAGGTACGGTCCTGGAACCATGTCCTGGCCTAGAGTCCTCCACTGGTATACCTTCAAGAGCAATGTGGCCAACTGTCACAGCAGTTAGGATTTGTCCACATAGGGTGGTACCTTGGCCCCTGCCTATGTGCAGCAATCCATACACTGCATTTGTATCGGCTCCTTTCCCATGCAGGACTGGTACTGGTGCAGTGCAGTAGTGCACAACCTCCCTGGAGGTATCATTGGTTCATGGTCTCCCACACAATATATACAGCTACATTCGTGGTGCCACAATGCACATCTCTTATTCACTGCTACCTCTGTCTGTGCGGCTTTTCACTGAATGTTGTACATATCCTCCTGTCTGCTTGCTAACCTACCTGTTTGTGCAATTAGTATAGCCCTTCCCCCCTCATTGAAGCATTGTCTAACTCTCCTCATCTCCCCTCCCCACATGTGCTTCTGCCATTTGCCAGTTCTTGCTGTGGAAGGTACATCTCCATTACTAGCCCTGTTCCAAGCTCTAGGGCCACATTTCTTACTGCCTATTTGTGAGTCTCAGTTGTCTTTCTTGATACATATATTTACCTTCTCTGCATTTTTGGATTTCCTCTGGTTCACCTCCCTTACTTCCAGTTGTCTAAATCTGGCATCTCCTTTTCACTTCCTAATTGTCTGTCCCTCCCTCCCACCCCACAGCTCACCTACCCCCTGGCTAACAGTCTGTTTTATCTGTCCTGGGCTCATCTCCACTATTACTTACAGGTGCACTCCAAATCCCTGAGATATTTCTCCTGCCTTTCCTTCATAATTTTTGCCTGACGTCTGCTCTCCTCTCGGTTTCCTTTACTATGGCTCAACATCACGCTCTCTTCCTATTGTCGACACTCCCTAATCTTCTCCCTTCGTACTAATAGCCTCAAGCCCCCCGTCCTTAGCATCCCCGCTCCACAATCCTTACTTCTCCCACCATCTTCTCGTCTACCCTATCATCAGTTCTTGAGCTTCACCATTCTCTACCTTTTATTCAGACACCTCCTCTCTCCCTGAAACAACCTCACCCTTACCACAGCCATACGGTCTCCTCCCTACCCCGCACTCTTCTGCTTCTCCTCCTGTCATCTGGAGATCTCAGTCCCAACCCTGCCCCCCCCCCCCGACTTCGGTCACACTTCAAGGTCAGATATACACACAACTCTTCAAATTTTATTCATATCCCTCTACTTTTCCCCTAATCTCTCTGTGTTTCCTGTGCTTGTAGAATGCACACTGCTTCTCACATTAACTCTTTACCTCTCATGCCCTCCATCTTCTTGCTGTCAGTGAGGCCTGGTTCCTCCCTGAGGACTCAGCTTGCTGCCCTCTGTCACAGTGGCCACTAGTTCTCTCACATGCATCGTCCCACTGGCTATGGTGGTAGTATTGGTTTGTAGTCACTCAATCCTGCCAATTGCAAATCCTCCTTCTGCCTCAGTATGACTCCTTTCCTTCCTTTGAAGTCCACTCCATCTGCCTTCTTACTCCACTACCTCTCCGGATAACTGTGCTTTATTGACCCCCCCGACAAGTCCATTTCTACCTCTCTCACTGATTGATTCGTGGCTGTCCTTCTTTCTGGGTTCATCTTCCCCCTTCCTTATTCTCAGGGATGTTGACATTCATGTTGAAAACCCCTCTGACCCCTATGCTTCTAGGACCTTTTCCCTCACCTCCTCATTTAACCCCCCAGCTTTGCTGTACTGCCCCCACTCACCAGCACAGCCACTGCCTTGACCTTGTCTTCTGCTCTGATTGTTTACCCACAAACCTCTGTACCTCAGTTCTTTCCTCATCTGACCTTCACCTGCTGACCTTCACACTTCGTGACCCCCTGCCTCAGTCTCGGACAACCTTCTCCAACCTCTTTAGAGACCTTCATGCTATTGCCCCATTGACTCTCTCCACTACTGTCACTTCATTTCTCCACTATCTCATCTGAGTCTGTTGATGAGGCTGTAGCTTCCTATAACACTGCACTCTCATCTGTTCTGTGACAAACTGCACCCTAGCCCTGGCTGACTTCAACTTCCCCCATCTACATTCCTGTGGTCGTGCTGCTGAGCACACTTGGCTCACATCCTGTATCCTTGGGGACCTTCTACACTATAGAATCATGCTTGATTCTGTCCAGTCAGACATGGCACTTGCCAAATAGGACTATTATGTCCACCTCAGTAATTCTCTTGCCTCTGACCCTCACCACTTTATTACAACTCTCAACTCTCTTCTCATTTCCTCTCTGCCCAAACACCAATGTGTGGTGTCTGTGGGAGGTGCCTGGATCCTTTGTTTAGACGGGGATGTCTATCCAAATGGTGCTTGACAACTGGCCATTGGAGCAATGTCAGCAGATGCAAGCCATGTACGACCTTACTGTTCAGTACCCAGTTGCTTATGTGTGAATTACACCTGTCGTGCCAAATTTCTACTGTATATTGTGATGTATACTGTGTGGCTTTTGAAATGATGCACTACATATCCCATTGGGTTTGCTCAGGGCTCTACATGTAACTGTTTTATAGGTCTGCACAGTGGTCTGGCAATACAGAGTTTCATTGCCACTCCACTGGTCAACATTGCAACCGTTACTGACTTTAAAAGGCCCTAATCTGTAGTATCTTGGTGAGCTGAACATGAATATAACATTAAAAAAATTTTATTGGCTCTCATTTTGAAGATATTGCATGTAGTTCATTTTTGACGTTTCACCGTGTAAATTTATCCAGTAGGACATCAAGAACATCCCAAATAAGCCTTGAATGATGTAATATTGCATCACATTGCATAATACCAGCATGCACACATCATCCAGAATTGATTGCATCATTTTCTGATGCAATGCAATACTACTGCCAGACGGCTGCTGAAGCCATCTGACGTCAGCAGTGTACTATACGTAGTCGGAAAGGTTGAGCATTTAAAATATTTCAGACTGTGTGCAAGACAGTTTAAGCTACTGTTACATCTAACTTTTATTAATCATATAATTTTAGCCATTTAGGTACAATACAGAACAGTAATGCCGTGAAAGTGCGTTAATACCGTTGACAATTTCTGCTACATTTGTGGGGAAGTGATATTTGCCAACCAGAAGAAAAGTATCACTTCTCAACTGAAGAAGGCATATCATCTTTACTTTGGATGCAAGATTGGTGACCAAGACAAGCCTTGGGCTCCGCATATATGCTGCGCTACATGTGCAACACAGCTTTCACAGTGGTTGAATTGCAAAAGACCATCAATGCTGTTTGCAGGCCCCATGGTATGGAGAGAGCCAAGCAACCACATAAATGACTGTTACTTCTGCTTGGTTCCTCCTCTTTCCAGCAGAATAACGAAGCAAAAGAAGTCAAGCATAGTCTACCCAAACATTCCGTCTGCATTGAGACCAGTTCCACATGGTGAGGGACTTCCTATTCCAGAACCTCCATCAGAATATTCTCTTGATTCATCTGATGAGGACAAGGGTGAGCCGACCTGTTCTTCTCCTGGTCCGTCAGCATGCAGTGACCCAGATTTTCACTGGGATGCATATCAACTCCGCACACAATAACACAGGAAGAACTAAATGACCTGGTTCATGATTTAGACTTATCCAAGAACAAGGCAGAATTGCTAGGATCAAGACTCCAACAATGGAATCTTCTAGAAGAAAATGTCAACATTACTTCATATCGAAAGCGCCACCAGCAGTTGGAGCTTTTCTTCAGAAAGGAAAGTAATCTGGTATTCTATTCCGATATTGAAAGCCTCATGAATGCCTTAAAAATCACTCATGACAAGACTGGAGACTATTTACAGACTCTTCGAAACTGAGTCTGAAGGCTGTAAACAATGGAAACCGTCTTCCATCTATTCCAGTAGCGCATGTCGTCCACATGAAAGAGACATATGATAACTTAAAGCATCTACTGACTTCCATTAACTATAACAAGTACAGCTGGCACCTCTGTGGTGACTTGAAGGTAGTTGCCCTTTTAATGGGACTGCAGCAGGGATATATAAAATACATGTGTTTCTTATGTGAGTGGGATAGCCGAGCAAGGGATTGGCACTACTTGTGGAAGGAATGGAATCACAGACAAAATGTAACAGTTGGAGAGAAGAATATCCAGCACCCAGCTCTGGTTGAGGCTCAGAAAATCCTGCTACCACCCCTTCACATCAAACTAGGTTTGATGAAAAACTTTATGAAAGCCATGGACCGCACTTCGCCAGCTTTCCGATACCTGCATGAAAAATTCCCTTGACCCAGCGAAGCAAAGATTACAGAGGGAGTTTTTGTGGGTCCTCAGATTCGAGAGCTCTTCAAAGATGACCGGTTCAACAACTTGCTGCAAGGTGATGCGAAACAAGCATGGAATGCTTTTCGCCTAGTGTCAACAAACTTTCTCGGGAATGTTAGGGCAGAAAACTACAAGGAACTAGTAGAAGACATGCCGATGCAGTATCAGAAACTTGGCTGCAATATATCTTTAAAGATCCATTTCCTTGTTTCCCATCTCGATTTCTTTCCTGACAACTGTGGTATGGTTATGGGGAAACTGCTAGGTACGTATGACCTAGATTGGCCACTGTTGGAAACAGGATACTGGGCTTGATGGACCTTGGTCTGACCTAGTATGGCATATCTTATGTTCTTATGTTCTTATGATGAACAGGGCAAACGTTTTCACGAGGATATTGCAACGGTGGAGCAAAGATACCAGGGAAAATGGTCCACTACAATGCTGGCTGACTACTGCTGGACACTCCCCAAAGAAGCTCCCGAACAGCTGTACAAGAGACAGGCAAAAAAATCTAAGAAATAGTCTATGACTTGGTTTTTTGCAGGTTATAACCGAAGGCCTATTATATTTACTATTGACATGCATTTCATGATGTAAACATCAATTCTTGTAGATTACAAAAAACCTGGAGCCAACTGTGCAATTTCCCTGTCATATTCGTGTTCAGCATATAAAAATTGATAAGAAATGACTATTTTTATTTCAGTAACATGACTTTTGTAAAATTTGTTGACCAGATATATATCAACATGCATATCCTTTCATATCAATCCAAGCAAGATCACGAAATGAGTGTGGACATGATGCAGACATGTCTCCAAAACACTACCTGTTACAATGATCCACCTATAATGTGTGCCTTCTGCGTTAGTGCTTTGGAGGGGGTGTGATGCATCTGTGGGCATTCAGTAGGAAGCGTACCCTTCTGTACAATACTGCACAGATCACACTATGGGGCTGATGCCATGATATGTCTTCAGATGGGCACATCTACTGGGAGCTGTTTCCCAGAGGATGGGTCACTATACAGCATGCTCCCATGTGCACAAACCATGTGTTGACATGTCTCAAAAATCTGACTACCACCATCTCCCCCAACATGCTATCTGCTTATGCAACAATTGTCAGATTTTTTTGTTTTTTCTGACATCGTGCCAGTTATCCATCAGGATCTGGAGGATATGCAGGGTTGCATATCTGATGTGGGACACTCAGTCAGAGCTGCATTTGAGGCAATAGCCACCTCCATGACAGGTGCCATTAACCAACAATTGGATGCCTGCTGCAACAACCCCAACAACTACCAACACCAGGGACACGCTCTACTGGCACTGCAGGACTTGCAAGCAGAGAACCAAGGAGGGGACAGGGTTGTCCTCCCAAATGATGATAGACTTGTTCAGAGGGGCATACTTTGCATGTAGGTCACTGTTCATACAGCAATGTGTGTATTTCCTTCAGTAGGTTATAAATATGGTTGTCTTGTTACATGTGTGCATGTCTTATTCCATGGCCTTTTGTTGTAGGAACTGTGGCCTGTATCCAGGACCTACACATACACTTCACCATATGTCTGTACAGGTGATGTGTGTAAACCAGTTGTGCCCTTGGCAGCAATATGTCAGGCTCTAAATATCATTCCCCCTTTCATCATGATTTTGCCATCCCACACACAGAACAGTTCCCTTATTCAGTTGCCCTTCATGGATCTCATATGTCTTTGTTAGTTCAACATGAGAGGGCACCTCTTTGTTAGCGTGACATCTGTAACTGTGGTATTGTTAGAACGGCGATGGAGACACAACAAGTCGACCAATACCCAGGCGCTATACTTAACAAAGCAAAAGGACTACAACAAACTCATCAACCAAACAAAGAGAGAATACCACACAAACATGATACTCAAATCCAACAACAAACCAAGAGAGCTCTTCGAAATTGTGAAAACCCTAACCAAGGAACAAAAGACCGAAAGCGAATTCCAAATGGACCCACAAGCTTTTCCAGACCACATTCAAGAAAAATTCCATTCCTCTTTACAACCAAGATCAAGCACAACCACCAAACCAACCACTCCCCTGAAAACTTGGGGCACATTCAGCACCCCATCCACATAGCAGCTCTCGCACATCATCACCGCACTCAGTACAAGCACGGCTCCAACAGACCCATGCCCAGTGACATGGATCAAAGCTACTAAGTCAAACTTCATCCACAACATACACAACATGGTGCACAGTTCACTGACACAAGGAAACATGCCAAGCCAGCTAAAGCTCATCACAATAAGACCAATCCTGAAGAAATCCCCACTCGACAAGAACAATCCAGCAGCATACAGACCGATCTCAAGCATACCTCTACTGGCAAAAATTATTGAGAAGGCAGTACAGCATCAGCTACAAGACCACATCGACAACCACGCACCAATAGACATCAACCAACACGGCTTCCGCCCCAACCACGGAGTCGAAACACTCCTGTTATACCTCTTTGACAACACACTCCACCTCATAGACAACTGCAAGAACGGAATACTGATCATTGGGCTACATGGATCCACCCTGAAGTGGTTCCACTCATACCTAATGGACAGACAGATACAGATCAAGGTCGGCACCAACACATCCCGACCCATAAAGGCGTACCACAAGGATCCACCCTATCGACGCTATTATTTAACCTCTACGCCCAGCCAATATGCGACATCATGAAAGAACACAATATACAATACACAATTTATGCCGATGACATCATGATATACACACCTATCACACTCGACAACCCAGACTACTCTAAGATAACAACCTGTCTCACGCACATGACCAGCTGGTTTCAAGACAACAACCTGACCATAAACTACAGCAAGACTGAGGCACTAATCATCATCCGAAACACCGACTTCATACCTCCACTCAACATCAAGGTAGACAACACAACCATATCCATAAAACCAGAAGTAAAATACCTCGGAGTGACTCTAGACAAAGAACTGAATCTACAATCTCACATAAGCAGAACCACCAAAAACGCATACCACAGGATGAGACTAATCCGACGCCTCAAACCCCTCCTCTCCCCGGAGCACTTCTGCACAGTCTGTCAGGCACTAATAACCCCAATACTAGACTGCTGCAACACAATCTATCTCGGTCTCACAAAACAGACACCCAGACCTCTGCACCTAGCACAAAACAGCAGCACGCATAATATCTGGCACAGCAAGACGAGAACACATCACACCCATTCTGAAGGATCTCCACTGGCTTCCAGTCATCTCACGCATCAAATATAAGACAGTCATAAACATATTCAAAATCAAACAACAGACATCAGCTCTCAGCTTACAACCACTCATACGATCTGACAGGACTACATGACCAAGGAGGAGGGGCACTTCCAACCATGTTAATACACCAAAAGACTTCACCAAGGTCCGCAAGGACACCGTGGACCGAGCCCTTTCTCTGGCTACACCAGCAATTTGGAACGCCCTCCCAGATGAACTGCGATTAACAACAGACATCATGGACTTTCGGAAGCAGCTTAAGACAACACTCTTCATCAAACACTACAGGGTCGTCACATGAACTACTCACCAGTCAAGACCACAGACCAACCCCCCTCCTCTTCCCCATGTACATAGCATTGTATAATAGCGCACGCTGTAAATAGCTCAACACGAATCTACGGCACACCACCGCACATGCACTCACTGTATCACTGCATGCACACACACAAACCATTACTTGTTGATTGTTTGCTGTGTAGACCGCCTTGATTGAAGGAGAAGGCAGTACAGAAATCCTTTTAAATAAATAAATAAATAAATTGCTGTGCATGAGCTAGTCAACTTGTATGCTACAAAAAACACAATGATTGGTGTAACCTTGTGGCACTTGTATGAGGAGAGCAACTGTCGCTTACATATCTGCCTTGGGCCGGACATGCACATATCAAATGTACATTCCACAATTTTGATGCATAAGCGCCATAGAGATACATACGGCATGTAACACAGATATACAGGTCTCCCTCACAAACTGCATCTCTGATAGAGGAGGGACTGCCCTTTGGAAGGGCCACTAGATATTGTTCAGTTTGCATCTCTCACTCTTGCATGTATTCTAAACAGCTTGACAACACAGTTTTTGATTATGGTGTAGGAGGGATACTTATCACCTACTGTGACATCCACAGCATTGTCAATTGTTTTTGCCATGTTCCCTTGTAAGAACAGATATCACTGCTCATCACTCTTTTATCATGATGTCTCCGGTTCTGTGACTGTCTGACTTCACACCTACAGACAGAAAAAAAGAGTATATGAATTTTGATCAACTTTGGAACAGTCGCATTGAAAACACTGACATGCAATATGATAGAGTTCTATTACGTTACAGAGGATGGTGGAATCGGGTCAGCAAAAGGCATATCTGGAACCCCTCATATATGGAGAAGCAGTCAACCTGGCACATGTGAGCTCTTCATGCTATATTGTCTCCTCTTATTCTGCTGAACACATCATCCCTGACAGCACTTGACGGTGTACCTGGCCCTACAGAACACAGCAGCTGTGGGCATATGGTCGCAAGTTATTCAAAGTACTTGCCCTTCTGATTCTTAAACATCTGAGAGACACCCTAACAGCCATCACAGTGGGTTGCAATAGCAACAATGCTTGACATCTACTATACACAGAGTTACATGCCTGCATGCTGTCCAATATACCATCAGAGCTGTTGTGTTATACAGCAGCACTGGCCATTAGATAGGCATGCCGCTTTAATATGTCCTTAGGCCTTCTGGCCAGTCTGCATAGTGTGTGTTGATCATACATTATAGATGGCTATAATCTGTCTTCTACAATGGTTTATCCTGATGGCTGTGTGGCAGATCAGAGCTCATGAGCTGCCCATGTTGGTGATCTTCGACACACTTAAGACACCTGTTCTGTATAGAAACATCTGGTATTCTGAGGGATTCATATCAGTGGCAATGAAATACTTTGACATTTTTCCACAAAGATTATGAGCGTCTCCAACTGGTGCCTCTGGACACATTCACAGCTATGTGGTGAATCACATATCTATGGGTATTTTCCTACATCACAGTCTGTGTAGGTCCGTACCAAGACATAGTACACTATGGCCATGCTTTGCCACTTGAACACCTCATGACATGTACAGCTTAGAAACCGAGAGGCTATACATATATATACAGTGCTTGCTATCAAAGTTGTTAGTAATGAGCATTTTATCAGGGCATAAGAACATAAAATATGCCATACTAGGTCAGACCAAGGTCCATTAAGCCCAGTATCCTGTTTTCAACAATGGCCAATTTAGGTCATACATACTTAGCAGTTTCCCCAAAAGGCACAGGTTCCACAATGCTTGTATTGGGTCAAGCTTTGATATAGAAACATAGAAACATAGAAACATGATGACAGAAAAAGACCACAAGGCCCATCTAGTCTGTCCTTCCATAACAACAACTACAACAGTCCACTTTTTACCTTTAGAGATCCTCTGTGTTGGTCCCATGCTTTTTTGAATTCAGTTACTGTCCTCATCTCTACCACCTCCACTGGGAGACTATTCCACGGATCCACTACTCTTTCCGTAAAGAAATATTTCCGCATATCACTCCTGAATCTATCTCCCTTCACCCTCATCCCATGTCCCCTCGTCGCAGAACTTGCTTTCAATTGAAAGAGGCTCTCTCCCTGAACATTTATGCCACGGAGGTATTTAAACATCTCAATCATATCACCTCTATCCCGCCTTTCCTCTAAGGTGTACATATTAAGATCCTTAAGTCTGTCCTCATATGCTTTATAATGAAGACTACTAATCATCTTAGTAGCAACCCTCTGCACCGACTCCATCCTGTTCACATCCTTTTGAAGGTGCGGTCTCCATAATTGCACACCATACTCTAAATGAGGTCGCACCAAAGACTTATACAGAGGCATTATCACCTCCTTTTTTCTGCTAGCCATTCCTCTCCGTATGCACCCAAGCATCCTTCTAGCTTTTGCCGTCGCCTTTTCTACCTGTTTAGCTACTTTAAGATCATTGGACACAACTACGCCTAGGTCCCGCTCTTCTTTAGTGGACAAAAGTACTTCATCTCCTATGCAGTATTGCTCCCTAGGATTGCTGCAGCCCAAATGCATGACCTTACATTTTTTAACATTAAATCCCAGCTGCCAAATTCTAGACCATTCTTCAAGCTTAGCTAGATCCCTCCTCATGTTATCTACACCTTCCTGGGTGTCTACTTTATTGCAGATTTTGGTATCATCCGCAAAGAGGCAAACCTTACCCGACAGCCCTTCCGCTATATCACTAACAAAGATGTTAAAAAGAATCGGACCAAGGACAGATCCCTGGGGCACACCACTGGTAACATCCTTCTCCTCAGAGTGAGCTCCATTTACTTGTACTTTTTGTCGCCTCCCACCCAACCAATTTCTAACCCAAGCAGTAACTTTAGGGTCCATCCCTAGGGTGCTCAGTTTGTTTATAAGTCGCCTGTGAGGAACAATGTCAAAGGCTTTACTGAAATCTAAATACACCACATCTAGAGCTCTCCCTCGGTCCAACTCCCTGGTCACCCAGTCAAAGAAATCAATCAGATTTGTTTGACAAGACCTGCCTCTGGTGAATCCATGCTGCCTCGGATCCTGTAATCCGCTGGACTCCAGAAACCTCACTATTTTCTCTTTCAACAGCGTTTCCATTAATTTACTCACCACTGAAGTTAAACTAACCGGCCTGTAGTTTTCAACCACATCCTTACTTCCGCTTTTGTGTAAAGGCACCACATGAGCCTCTCTCCAGTCCTTTGGCACCACTCCCGACTCCAACGAGGCATTGAAAAGGTCAGTCAGTGGAGTTGCTAGAACGTCCCCAAGTTCTCTCAGTATTCTAGGGTGTATCCCATCCGGTCCCATCGCTTTGTCTACTTTAAGTTGAGCTAGTTTCTCACGAACACAGTCTTCTGAAAATTGTTCAAGATGTCCCTCGCTTCTGTTCTTATTTGTGGGTGTTTTCTGAGGTCCTGCTCCTGGTTCTTCATCTGTGAACACAGAACAAAAATATTTGTTAAGCAATTCCACTTTATCCTTATCAGCTTCTACATATTCCCCCCCTGTACCCTTGAGTCTGACAATACCACTTTTGCCCTTCCTCTTCTCACTAATATATCTGAAAAATGTCTTATCTCCCCATTTTATTGCATTGGCTATTTCCTCCTCCTTTTGAATCTTTGCCTTCTTGACTACTTTGCTAGCTTCTCTAAGTTTTTCCAAATACAGATGCCTGTCTTCCTTTCTCTGTGATCTCTTGTATTTCATGAAGGCCTCCCTCTTTTTCTTCACTTTTTCAGCTACTTCCTTCGAAAACCATAGCGGTCTCCTGTTCCTTTTGCCTTTATTTACCATTTTAACAAAAAGGTTGGTTGCCTTTAAAATACCCCCTTTCAGTTTTGCCCACTGTTGTTCTACATCCCCCAGCTGTTCCCATCCCACTAATGACTCCCTGAGGTATTGGCCCATCTTCGCAAAGTTAGTCTTCCTAAAGTCTAAGATCTTCACCTTGGAATGGATTCTAACAGCCCTAGTCCTAATACTGAACCACACCATCTGGTGATCACTGGATGCAAAATGATCTCCCACTACAACATCAGAAACACTTTCACCATTGGTAAGCACCAAGTCCAGTATGGCTCCTTCACGTGTGGGGTCTGTTACCAATTGCCTGAATAGTTCTCCCTGTAGAGAATCCAGGATCTCCTTACTCCTAGATGATACTGCAGCAGGAAAGTGCCAATCAACATCTGGCATATTGAAATCTCCTAGCAGTAGCACTTCCCCTTTCCTAGCAATGCTGCGTATGTCTTCAATTAACTCTCTGTCCACCTCTTCCTCTTGTGAGGGAGGTCTGTATATCACACCAATGCAAATAGATTTCTCTTTCCCTCTTTCTAGTTTAACCCACAATGCCTCCTCTCTCCCTTTTAAGCTCTGTAATTCCAAAGCTTTAATAGTAGTTTTTACATATAGTGCTACTCCTCCTCCCCTTCTTCCTACCCTGTCCTTTCTGAATAAAGTATAGCCAGGTATAGTTACATCCCAGTCATGGTTTTCTGTGAGCCATGTTTCTGTAACTGCCACTAAATCTAAGTCAGCCACTCCCACCAAAGCTTCAACTTCAGAGATCTTATTTCCCATGCTACGGGCATTAATACACACTGCTTTCCATATGTTACCCCTGTTACCCATTTCCATAAAGGTATTTAATGTATCACTTACCTGGGGGCTTTCACTTACCTGGGGTCTTTCTTCACCCATCCCCAACGAATCTAGTTTAAAGCCCTCTTCAGTAGATTAGCCAGTCTACTACCAAAGATGTGTTGACCTTTCTTGGACAGATGGATGCCATCTCTGCTCTGCAACCCTTGGAACAGCATCCCATGGTCTAGGAAACCAAAACGCTCTTGAAGACACCATCCACGCAGCCATGCATTAATCTCCAGGATGCGAGCCTCTCTGCCTTGGCCTTTACCCTCAACAGGGAGGATTGAAGAGAACACCACCTGTGCACCTACCTGCTTCACCCTCTGTCCCAGAGCCATGAAGTCACTTTTGATACGTTCCGAGGTATACCTGGCAGTATCATTTGTTCCAACATGGATTAGCAACATTGGGTAATAGTCAGTGGGCTTGATGAGTCTCGGCAAATTCTCCGTAACATTTTGGATCTTGGCACCAGGCAGACAGCATACCTCTCTGGACATCAAGTCTGGTCGGCAGATGGACGCCTCAGTACCCCTCAGAAGAGAGTCTCCAACCACCACTACCCTTCGTTTCCTTCTGGTCACTGATTCTGCAACTATGGGGTACTTGAACTCTGGTTCTTCCCTTTCCAGGGATGCTTTCACCTCCTCCACTTCCAGGGCTGCATAATGGTTCTTCAATTCAAGGGCTGGAGAAGTTGGACTGGTGATTTTGCAGGCTCTGGTGACTTTTGTCCAACCATCGACATTCTGTTGACACCCATCTTCTCCTGTGCTGGAGAGCCTGGTTGCTGCAAGCAGCATCTCATCAATGTACTTCTCACTGTCTTGAATGCTCCTCAGCCTCGCCACCTCCTCTCTGAGTTCCTCCACTTGTTTCCTCAGAGCTTCAGCATGCAGGCACCCTGCACATGGAACTGGTTCTTCAACTGGCAATAGGGCCTCTGTCTGGACCGAGGCAGAAGCTGTAACGGGGCAACAGCTTTAGCAATACGAGTTTTCCCAGCCATTGTTCTGTTTGTGGAGCTTAGGTATCTGTTAAAGCAAAAGAGAGAGATCTACGAAGTACCAGCTGGTTTCGCAGCTGTCCTTTCAGAGAAAAAGCAGTTAAATCTCTTTAATTATATTCAAAATGTGCTGGTCCAATTCACTGTGATTTGATAAAGGGGGAGGTGCCCTATAAAGTAAGACTGCTCACCAGGGGTGGGTGGGATATCCTGGGTCTCTTCTTAATAATGGTTTATGGACCTTTTCTCCAGGAACTTGTCCAGACCATTTTTAAATCCAGCTACACTAACAGCCTTTACTACATCCTCTGGTAACAAATTCCAGAGTTTGATTACACATTGAGTGAAAAAATATTTTCTTTTATTAGTCTTAGTTTACCCTGTAGCTTCATTGCATGTCCCCTAGTCTTTCTATATTCTGATAACATAAACAATCCATCTACGTTTACCCGTTCCACTCCGTTCATTAATTTATAGACTTCTATCATATCGCCCCTCAGCTGTCTCTTTTCCAGGTTAAAGAGCCCTAACCTTTTTAGCCTTTCTTCATAGGGGTATCCTTCCATCCCCTTTACCATTTTGGTGGCTCTTCTCTGAACCTTTTCTAATAACGCTATATCCTTTTTAAGATACGGCGACCAGAAAAAATGCAATGTGTGCCTTCGAGTCAGTCCTGACTCCTGGTGACCCAGAAGCTCCTGGGTTTTCTTGGCAGTGTCACCGGAAGTAGATTGCCAGGTCTTTCTTCCGAGGCAGTGGAGGATTAAGTGACTTGCCCAAGGCCACAAGGAGTGCTAGTGGGAATTGAACCCTGGTTGCTTGATTACCAAGCCAGTGTTCTAACCACTATGCTACTCCTCCACTGGAACGATATAGATGCATTATAATATCCTTTGTTTTATTTTCCATTCCTTTCCTTATGATACCTAGCATTCTATTTGCTCTCTTGGCTGCTGCTGCACACTGGGCCGAGGGTTTTAACATGTTACCCACCATGACGCCTAAATCCTTTTTCTGGGTGGTGGTTCCTAATGTGGAACCTTGCATCGTGTAACCATAGTTTGGGTTGTTCTTCCCTAGGTGCATAACTTTGCACTTGTCCACATTCAATTTCATCTGCCATTTTGATGCCCAGTCTTCCAATTTATCAAGATCCTCTTGGAAGTTTCCACATTCCTCTTGGGTTTTAACAACTTTAAATCATTTTGTGTCATCTGCAGATTTGATAACCTCACTTGTTATTCCCTTTTCCAGGTCACCTGCTATTCCACATCATGACACCACTAGCTAAGATGTATCAGTTATTGAACATCTTGTCATCTCAGTGCCATATCAAGGAGACAGAGCTGTCAAACGCCATTCACATCCCACAGTGCAGAAATTGCTAGAAGATGTGCCATGTCATGGACATCCATAAATCAAATACTGTGCCAAGACCCATTACACTATCTGCTGGGGCAGCTGCTAGACGATGCATCAGCAGTATACACCTACAGATTGACGCACTTGATCTGCTTGCAGAGCCCATAATCTACATAGTAACATCAGATCAGCCACTGCATCAGAACCTTCCAGACTGCTGTAGTTGGGCAAAGTGCTTGTCCACACAAATATTACAATACATGAACACTTGATGTCTTCATGTGGTAATATGGCACATATGCCTACAGACATATCCTTCTAACTTGAGGTGGACAGTGTGGACCTGCACATTGGACCATTACATACCAACATTGGAGGCTTATTGACTCTGGTGTAATTGACTACATGCAGCAGATGACCTACCCCAATGAGCTATGTTATCACAATCTAGTGTTTCATAAGATCTTCAGGTACTCTTGTGCAGTGCTGATCCATCTTGGGAATTGCATCTCCCCTCACAGTGTACACTAGATGGTAGCATCATGCATCGTAAACAAATCAGATAGGTGTGGCTGACACTGCACTGGGACATGATTACTAGTACAAACATTTGTATAGTGCTACAAGATGTGCGCAGCACTGCACAGACACATGTAAAAGATGGTCCCTGCTTATCAAAGTTTACAGTCTAGTCAAGACAGACAACACAGTAGCTGAGACATAGGATACATCTAGGGGGAATGGTAAGGAAACACGAGGGCGATCAGATGAGTCAAGATCCGAAAGCGACATTAGAGTTAATGGCTATCAGCTGAGACTCCTCCAAAATGCACTATAAATATTCAGAATGCAATTTGCTACATTTATGATGTGTTTCACATCCAATGACAACACTGCCCTTCTCATTTCCCTCATAGCCAACACAAGAAGATGTCGTACTGGAATCAAGATTCAAGGCAGATTTGGGCAGGTCAGTCCTGTATAACACAATGCATCATGCTGTAAAATGGGGACCCATAACAGCTGGGCTCAGTTTTTTTACATCCTTGGTCTTTGTGACCGGCAATTTGTCCTTCAGGTCACTAGAATGGTGCAGTGTACTGCTGCATGAGCTATGGAGCTGTCATTTCTCTTGAGTTCCTGAAAAACAAGAGATAGAATGCAGAGGACTTTCCAAGATTGCTGACATTAATGTTGCTACTGTGATTATTACACATATCCTTAGCTTTACCTAGACAGCACTTACATGCAAACAGCTGCTGTATCAAGAGTTGCCTGATCTCCGAGCCCCCCATGTATTCTCACAGTCATGTGCAGGACAGCACAGTCGATCCAGCTCCAGATCCAGGTTAATTTAGATTGGAATGTGATGCCTGATTGCAATGTTGTGCAGCAGGCCAGAATGATCTTAGCCACAGTCAGAGGTTGGTATTGTAAGGCCCCACCTTTTTTATCCAGACACCTGAAGCAATTTTTCAATATACCAAAGGTGTGCTCGATGACAGAGCAGGTAGCAGCATGGGCCTCACTGTACCTGGTCTCTGCATGTTACCGTGGGAAGCGCATTGGGGTCAGCAACCAGGCTCTGCATCCACTGAGGCAGAACATGTGATATTGTCAAATCATTTGCATATATAGACAGACAAGGCCTAATGAACATGTGCTCACTGGCCATTGGCTCAATGAATGTGATGTGCAGTCTCACAAACAACATAGGCCTACAATGGAACCTTTTTGCTATCATTATGTCTGTGCGACATGGTGCCAAGAGAGGTTATTACAGGCCGCATCTCTGCAGAACCTCCACAGGCAGCTAATGGGTAACCTGGCCAAAGGAAATCTGTTTACACTGCTGCCTTCGAACTGCTGAGTATGGAAGTCTTGAGCTTTGTCTGTCTTAGGGATTTTTCATTCTCATGAAACATAGAAACATAGAAACATAGAAACATGACGACAGAAAAAGACCACATGGCCTATCTAGTCTGTCCTTCCATAACAACTACAACAGTCCACCTTTTGCCTTTAGAGATCCTCTGTGTTGGTCCCATGCTTTCTTGAATTCAGTTACTGTCCTCATCTCTACCACCTCCACTGGGAGACTATTCCATGGATCCACTACTCTTTCCGTAAAGAAATATTTCCGCATATCACTCCTGAATCTATCTCCCTTCACCCTCATCCCATGTCCCCTCGTAGCAGAACTTGCTTTCAATTGAAAGAGGCTCTCTCCCTGAACATTTATGCCACGGAGGTATTTAAACATCTCAATCATATCACCTCTATCCCGCCTTTCCTCTAAGGTGTACATATTAAGATCCTTAAGTCTGTCCTCATATGCTTTATAATGAAGCCCATTAATCATTTTGGTAGCAACCCTCTGCACCGACTCCATCCTGTTCACATCCTTTTGAAGGTGCGGTCTCCAGAATTGCACACCATACTCCAAATGAGGTCGCACCAAAGACTTATACAGAGGCATTATCACCTCCTTTTTTCTGCTAGCCATTCCTCTCCGTATGCACCCAAGCATCCTTCTAGCTTTTGCTGTCGCCTTTTCCACCTGTTTAGCTACTTTAAGATCATCAGACACAACCACGCCTAGGTCCCGCTCTTCTTTAGTGGACAAAAGTACTTCACCTCCTAAACTGTATTGCTCCCTTGGATTGCTGCAGCCCAAATGCATGACCTTACATTTTTTAACATTAAATCCCAGCTGCCAAATTCTAGACCATTCTTCAAGCTTAGCTAGATCCCTCATGAGGCAATAATGACAGATTGTACATCCACTGTGAATGTACTGTTATGATGGGTGCTGTGTCCTCCCTTCAGGATGGCATACTGTTACAAATTTCAGTATGAACAGGTCACTTCTCTTGCCTTCCCTTTGAGTAGTGCAGAGCTGTGCTGACACAAATATTGCAAGGGTTCAATCTGTGCAGCGTTTCCAGAGTGCCAATTCCAAACTGTGCTGTTTCACCACCATTCCCATGAGGATACATTCTGCAGTTGCTTGCATATACTTCCTGTCCTTACAGCACAGCATCTCTGTATGTTACAGTTCATATACATTGAAATGCTATCAGTGAGCAGCACATTGGGACAAAAAAAATGCAAAACGCCATTAGGCGCGCCCGCACCTGAGGGCCTCTCCAGAGGGCCCTTTGATGGTGATCTGAGGTGGGCTAAAGTCATCTCATTTTCTGTTGTTTGAAATCACAGCTGTTCTTCAGTGTCATGCATGTTGTAAGTCTTGTCTTCTCTGCTAACATGGTATCTACTCTCTGCTGCAGATACCTCTACTATATCATGTTGTGTTAACTTTTCAAAGCTAGTTATGAGTATCGTAGCTACATGCTTGTAGGTTATTCAGCCCTCTGGTTTAAATCTTATAGAATGTCTCTGATATTATGTCTGCTTTCTGCTGGATCACCACCTTTCCTAAATACCTAAATACCTTTAGGTTCAAGAAGGTTTGTTATCAGATTTTCCATGCTGGCAATGCTGTTAACTCAGCTATTATTCCACTACTGCTCACCAACTAGACTAGAGTAGTGCTTGGTAGCGCACCCTCAACTAGTTGCCATTAGTCGCACTTCACCCACAATCGGTGATCTCCTCTCCCTATCACAATGTCAGACCTGATTCCTTTCATGTTGCTTCTATATTGCCTCACCCAATCCTTCATATTTGCTGGAACCTTCTCGCACAATAAGGCCTGATTTCCACCATACATGGCCATGGCCATAGAGGACTGTATGATATTTTCTCTCATTTGAAACCACCATGCCTGACAAGACACCAACATCTCATTCATATTGTATGCCAGCCCCCAGCAAAGAGCCTCAGACAGAAGTCCCCAGAGGAAAGATTTCTAATCTGTATGCTCATAAATACACAAGCTATCCGTAACAAATGGCTGATTATTGGTGACTGTGTTGAAAGTCATAAGTTAAACATGCTCTTTGGTACAGAATCATGGTTCACTGACGCAGTACTCACAAATCAATTAAAGCTCCCTAATTACGACCTCTTGTCCAAGAACTAGCAAAAGAGGTGGAGGCATCTTTATCATGGTCAGATCTGATCTTCAGTTCCAATGCCTTACCTCACACAACTCTAACATCCTTGATACCATCATGATTGCAAATAAGCATTTAGCAATAGCTCTTTTCTGTTGATCTCCATCCACATGCACTGATGACCTCTCTAAAGTCCTTGACCTAGCATGCAACCAATCAACAAAGGGTAGACCACTCTGGCTGTTGGGTGACTTCAGACTCCCTGCCTTATCAAAGAAGAACTCCACAGCCTTTCTTGATACAATGTATTCACTAAGCTATGAACAACTAATACACGCCCCTATCCACACTAAAGGAAACACATTGGACCTTATCTTCGCACCCTCTTCCATGTTTGGAACCAACAACCCTGACCAACCACAAATTATACCAGTACCTTAGTCAGACCACAAGGCCATTTTCTTCCATATCCCATCTTCCCCACTTGACCCTAGTACCTCTTCCACTACTACACCACCACCAGTTCATCGCTTTAGACCAATAAAGAGGCATTCCTTGAAGAAACCCTACCCAACCTAAACTCTGACACCTCTGAGCTACTTGAACACATGGAACTCCACCTTGAGCAAAACTGCACTCCTACCATTTTGGTGGCTCTTCCTTGATTAAAGGAAAAGGCGGGATAGAAATACCATTAAATAAATAAATAAATAGCCCATGGAATCCAATAAAAGGATTCATACTACCATTTGGTTCACAGCAGATCTATGTAAGTCCCTGCTGCACCTCAGGAAACTTGAGCAGAAATGGCACCACTCTAGACTCCCCCCATGATTGTGACACATACATGAAACCCTGCAAGAATACTGCAATGCAATTAACTAGAGAACACCAGCATCCTTATGTCCTCCCTTACCAAGCCCTGTGAGCTTTTTGGAATAATTCAGTTCCTCATAAAGGACATATCATTACAACATACCAAAGGCATACTCCACCCACAGGACTTCGCTACCCACTTTCATAATAAAACAAATGCGATTATCCATAATATAGGAGATCCTGGAGCAGACAATCCTCATAGTGAAAGCACCAACATCCCTCTGCTAAGCTCTTTCCACCCATACTCCGCTGAGCAAATCGAGGGCTAAACTCTACCACCTCACCAGCTGACCCATGCCCCTCTCACTGGGTCAAGTCAGCTTGCTCTGAATTAAGTTCTCATATCTTGAAAATCGTACACCTCTCCTTTTCCAAAGGTCTGGTGCCAACACCACTAAAAACTGCCACCATCAGACCCCTACTAAAGAATCCCAAGTTGGACCCACACGACTTATTTATTTATTTTATTTATTTAGACAGTTTTGTATACCGCCTTATCCTTCAATCAAAGCGGTCACAACACAATTGGGGGATACATTTAACACATGGGGATATGAGACACATACACTAATACTTACAGGGAACATGGGCAATGGAGGGTTAAGTGGCTTGCCCAAGACCACAAGGAGCATCTGTGGGACTAGAAACCCCAGTCCTTCCGGCCCAAGGTTGCTGTCCTCTAGTGGGATTTGAACCCCCGACCTTCCGGCCTGAAGTACCTTGCCCCAACCACTAGGCTACTCCTCCCTCCCTCCTCCCTCAGACTTAATCTCCTATAGAGCCATATCTAGCCTTCCTTTTCTGGCTAAGATAACAGAGAAGATAGTCCAACAGCAGATTCAAGACCACATTGATGCCTACGCCCCTTTGGAGCAGCATGGCTTCTGTCAACAACACTGTGTTGAAACCCTGCTTGCCTCCCTTATAGACAATCTAGTTAGGGGCATGAACAAAATAAAACAGAGCTTCATTCTAATCTTCCTAGATATTGCATCAGCCTTTGACACAGTCTGTCAAAACCTCCTACTTACACAACTACAACTGAAAGGAATATAGAACTTAGCCTTAGAATGGTGTAGATCATATTTAGCAGACTGCTAATGATTGGTACGCATAGGTGCCCAAACATCATCTGAGTACCAACAAACCTAAGGAGTACCTCAGGGCTCTTCCTTATCTGCCTTGCTTTTCAATATATACATCCAACCGATTTGTGTGATCATCCAATCCTACAGCATACTGTATCACATCTATGCTAACGATGTGCTGCTCTACACCCCATTCTCCACAGACAGTTCTAATTACACTGGAATTACAGACTGCTTTAATGCAGTCTCGGACTGGCTAGGAATTCACAATCTGAGAGTGAACTGTAAGAAGACGGAAGTTTTATTCATCACAAAAGATCCAACCTTCATACCACCATCTGCCCTACAGGTAAAGGATGCAGAACTGAAGACTAAACAAGAGGTGCGATATCTAGGGATCACTTTGGACTAGTGCCTGAACATAGAAGCACATATAGTAACATAGTAAATGATGGCAGATAAAGATCAGTATGGTCCATCTAGTCTGCCCAGTAAGATGGCAGGAGTAGGTGCACCTGCCACTCTTTGCAGGCCACCCATCCCCATGTCTTTGTTTAGGGGTGGACCCACCACTCCATGTAGGACACCCCTATTTGTTGAGAAATTAGATGGTTCAGTTTATTTTGATTTTATCCTGTTGCTGTAAAGGGATCCACTGTGTCTGTCCCATGCCATTTTGAATTCCGTCACTGTCAGTAAAGCAGTAGACCTCAAAATACAGACTCTCCGTCACCTATAGCCCTAACCTTTTAAGCCTCTCCTCATAGGGGTATCCTTCCATCCCCTTTACCATTTTGGTGGCTCTTCTCTGTACCTTTTCTAATTCCACTATATCCTTTTTAAGATACGACCAGAATTGCACACAATATTGCACCATGGAATGATACAGAGGCATTATAATATCCTTTGTTTTATTCTCCATTCCTTTTCTTATGATTCCTACCATTTTATTTGCCTTCTTGGCTGCCGTTGCACACTGGGCGGAGGGTTTAAATGTGTTATCCACGATGACGCATAAATCTTTTTTCTGGGTGATGATTCCTAATGTGGAACTTGCATTGTGTAACCATAGTTTGGGTTTTTCTTTCCTAGATGCATAACGTTGCATTTGTCAACATTAAATTTTATCTGCCATTTGAAAGTCCAGTCTTCCAATTTATTAAGGTCCTCTTGCAATTTTTCACAATCATCTTGAGTTTTAGCAGTTTTGGATAATTTTGTGTCATCTGCAAATTTGACCACCTCACTTGTTATTCCTATTTCCAGGTCATTAACAAATATGTGTATGACCTGTGAGTTGCTGTACACTGGCAGATCTATAATTTTTCCCATACCACAAACTCAAACGTCATGCATGACCCATGAGGTCCTTTGAGAACCATCCTGCTCTGTCCAGGGGGCCAAGCACACCTCCCCCACCATCATACATGTCATGCTGGTAGCGGCTACTGCTCCCGTCATCACAGTCACCACTGTGGCTGTTGTAGAGTTCATGTATGTCTGTATTGCTTAGCCCCCTCATGTTCCCATGATGCACATCACATTCAGATCAGCTAGATTCATATTTTGCCATTGTTGCTCCATTGAAATTGGTCATATGTCCTTCATGCACATGACAGGCAGCCCATAGGCAAGTGTTCTTTTGCAACAGTTACACTAAATGTGAAGAGGTCCACATATCACCTGGTCCATAGGGCACACTAAAATAAATGCTCTCCTCATGTTCTGGAGAGGATCTATTTCACTGCTAGGCTACAGTATGTCTTGCATACAATGTGTGCAGTGCTGGCCAATTGATATGGTATGGTATCTAACTGAAACATGTGGAAATGGCATATCCATGGGAGCCATTGTGCTGTGCAACTGCTGGCCAAGGACTGTGCTGTGCCGTGCCCCAGGGGTAGCTGCGGCTGTTTTCCATGAACCAGAATGCAGTGAGTGTTGAGTGACCAGGAAGTGGTAGTGCTGACACAAACCTGCAGGCCTTGCATAATCCATATGCAGGCTCAGGTTCCCTGGCTCACAGGGTAAGAGGATTGCATCTCTTTCCTAAGATCTCTCATCCAAAAGATCAAATCACAGTCTGTCACCAAGCAACAGTGCACCGTATCAGCCATTCTTATCACATCTGTGCCTGGTCTGCTAGTCATCACCCACTGCATGTACACATAGCCACCATGAAGATATGGGCTTTGTACAAACAGCATGGACATCCAGCAGCCTGGCTAGTGACTGGACTACAATAGAGACACAGCTCCCACATCACTACATCTTGACCTTATATAGCACTATGTGCATATATAGCCATGACATGGTCACAGCTCGGTCAGAATCAGGGTGGCCTCTCAGTATGAACTGATGTGTGCACTCTGGCCATGCTTGAACCAGACCCATATTAGGATGGCTCGGCCATTTACCTAACCGCTAACTCATATACCTCCAGAGCAAACTCCTCTGATTTAGATAATACCCAGAATCCTCTTCTCTTAATTTGTGTACCCTTTGACTTTGAACTTGGTGCACTAGAAATTGGGCCTCAGACAGGCTGTGAATGCATGTTGGTCCACAATGACCTTTGTCTGACACATCCCCAAATACTGTATCCCCCTACACAGCTTTTGGCAGTGAGCATTGCACATAATGCCATGCTTGTATACCCATATAATGTGGATACTATCATGTTGAAATCCGCCTAAACAGCTTAATATTATCCACACAGTCAATGTGTACAGGGAGAGTGAGCAAGGGCAGGCCATAAACATTATCTAGTTAGTAGCGATATACAGCTGCTATCTGGGTAAGTTATAATTTTAGGGATATGTATACTAAACCATGTTAGCTGTCAATGACTACTACTACTACTGAGCATTTGTATAGTGCTACAAGACGTACGCAGTGCTGCACAGACATGTAAGAGACAGTCCCTGCTCATCAGAGCTTACAGTCTAGTCAAGACAGACAACAGAGTAGATGCAGACAGAGATACATCTAGGGGGAATGGAAAGGAAACACAAAGGAGATCAGGTGAGTCAAGATCCGAAAGCAGCAGTGAAGAGGTGAGTTTTTAACCTGGATTTGAAGAGGGCCAGAAAAGGCGCCTGGCATACAGACTCCTGTAGTTTGTTCCAGGCATAAGGAGCAGCAAGGTGAAAGGAGTGAAATCTAGAGTTAGCAATAGAAGAGAAGGGCACAGATAGCCCATGATATTGTGCCGCGTTGACAGCTAACACCGGTGAAATGCAGATAGCACAGTGATTTTCCATGCTATCTGCATTTTGCATGTTAGAAGAGGGCGGGATTGGGGCGGGCAGTAGGCATGGTGACAGGAGATGGCCAACATATAAACAATTGCTGTGTGCTGGCTGTCAAAATCGCTGATAGCGTAGCTGCAGGTAACACCACCTCAACAGGTGGCTTTAAGTGTAGCTCAGTTATTGTGAGTGCCACTGTGTGACTGCTGCATGGTGGCGGCAGCAGCATCAGCAGCATCTGACTGCCCGTGGCAGCTCTTCCGTCCTCCCCAATGCAAGAATGATGCTGGTGCCGCAGAACCCTTATACTGCCCCCTTCAGCATCCCCTGTCAATATCTTACTGCTAGGAAGCAGCACTGCGAGACTAGTGCCATATTGGACAGCACTGGAGATGGGACAGAGGGGGACCACTCCTGCCCCAAACACTGCTGGACCACCAGGGAAGTCCTGGTAAGCTCAGGGGGCCCAGCTAGCTAGCTGGGAAGATCACTGCTGGAGTTGAGGGAGAACATCTGACTGAGTTCTTTTCGGCGTCCAAAAAGTGTGTGGGGGCCATTTGTAATCGCAGCGGTTGTGAGCGTTGAAACAGGGCATGTGAGCAGAGTCTGTCCTAAACACAGTGCTGTGTTCGTCTTCCATTGCTGCGAAGCTGGGAAAGCTTGTCTCTTTGATTGCGGGGAAGCTGTGAAACCGTGAAGCTGTGAAATTTCAGCTGACTGGATAAGTACAGAAACAGTTTTTCTGCTGAATGATCTGAGCAGTGAAAGCTTTATACTTTTTAACATTTAAAAAAGGTGAGATTTAAGAAGTTCTTGATACATAATAGGCATGGAAGGGCATTTACTAATGTGCTTTTTCTTATGGTGATTTGGTTCTAAAGGAGGGAACCATTATTGATTAAAAAGGAAGGCACGCCACGAGAGGGGTTTTTCCTCAAGGCTATTCTTCCGACAAAAAAAGAAGAGCTCAGGATTTCTATTTACACTCTAGTTTTGGTTTTGGGGTTTAATTATTTAGAGTGGTGTTATTTAAATAATTTTGGAGTTGAGGGAGGGGCAGGCAGCCTGACACATGTGGTTGGGTGCTATCTGAGGAGTATTGGAGGGCCTGTGTGTGTACTACAGATCTTCCGAATGCAGCACTGGCATCATTCTTGCATCAGGGGGATCGTAATGGGGGCTGCAGGGGGTCGGATGCTGCTGTGCCAATCAGGGAGGACTGAGCAACTACTTGCTCTGTCTTCTCCCTGCTCCCTCACTTTAGCCCATGTTCCAGCATCGGAAGGCAAAGCAGGACCCATGTGACCTGCTGATGTAGGGAACATACAGGGGCGGCTCAAGGCAATCTGCTGCCTGAGGCGAAGTATGAAAAGGCGTCCCACCCCCCCACCTTAGAGGGGGGCAGGGCTTTTTCAGAAATCCAATCAGAGACTGAACCAAACCAAAAAGCCGATTAGATTATATGGAGGAAATGCAAGATGTTTGCACACAGGGCCATATCGAGCTGCAATCGCATCCTGTGCAACTTGCAGCTCGGAAGCACGCCCCCCCTCTCCCCATACCTCCGTCCAGTGCTGTCTGCTCTTTCCCTGCTGCTGCCGCCCTCTGTTTTTTTCATAGAGGCGCCGGCAGCAGGGAAAGAGCAGGCAGTGCTGGACGGAGGTATGGGGAGGAGGAGGGGGACATGCACCCAATCTGAAAGGCGCCGGCACTTTAAGAAGATCTGTCCCTCCCTACTCTGACATCATGTCGGAGAAGGGAGGGACCAGATCTGCTTAAAGTGCTGCAAAAACGCTTAGGGGCATGTTTACTAAAACCCCGCTAATGTGCGGGCCGCGGTAGTGTGCGGGTGCCATATAAGGAGTGGGCGTTTCTGTCTGAAAAAGAAAAACCGGGATATAATTATGCGCTAAGGTGTGTGGCACCCATGTGCGCCCCACACATTAGCGCATGAGAAAGCTGCGCGGGAGGCATAAGTGGCGCGCTGATGTGCACACAGAAGAGCAGAGCCACAGCACAATGGTTAAGGCACTTAACCATGGTGCAGGGATCAGGGGTTCAATCCCCCACAGTGCCCAATGAAGATGGCTAGCTGAGGCGTTAATTTATGAGGTATTTAAATAATGGGCGGTATAAGGCGGCACGCTAATGTTTCAGGAGGCACTTTAATATTGGGCGGCATAAGTGGCACGCTGATGTGCACACAGAAGAGCAGAGCCACAGCACAATGGTTAAGACACTGACCAATGGTGCAGGGATCAAGGGTTCAGTCCCCCACAGTGCCCAATGAACAAGGCTGGCTGAGGCATTACGTATTATGGGGAAGATTGCTTTAGGAGTCATTTTATGTTTAGTTTAATTATCACTACTAGCAAACACACTCTCAAAGCGTGTTAACATAAGGCGCCCTATAAGGCACATTTTAAAGTGCACTGTCCGCCAAGGCACCCTAGAATGTTGCTTATAGGGCGCTTTAGAGGGTGCCGTATGAGGTACCGCAAGGTCAGAGTACTGTTTGTGATGGCAGCACTGTGCAGTTTAAGGAATGAAAAGCATAAGTAGGTGCGCTGACATGCAAGGAGGAGCAGCAGCAGTGGAGCACAATGGTTAAGGCACTGACTGCTGATACAGGGGTCCTGAGTTTGCTCCCCAGGGTGCCTAATACATAAGGCTCAAAAACATAACCCGAGATCCAATATTAAACCATAATTGTGAAGCAATCAGTCTTTTTTTGTCGGAGCAGCTAACACAGTAAGGGGAAAGGTAACTACCCCAAACCACTGTAGCCAATCCTTTTAATCAAATATGTCATAAAAAATGCTTTGTACAAGTGTTTAAAAGTACACTTATCTGAAAATGTTGGCGGTATTTAACTCCCGCATCAAAAACGCAATGCACGTAGAAACAGGCTGTAAAGACTAATCAGCTAGCATCATGAACGATGTGACACGTTTCGGGGTATAAAACATTTCCCCTGCATCAGGTTCCAGCCTTGTCCAGCCGAAGCAGCCTTGAAGAGCGTCTTCAAACCAACGGTTTTTATCATGAAAAAATTTACAGGTGCCCGGATGAGAACCAGCCCAAAATCATTCACAGACCAATCAGAAAAACAAGGGGGAGGAGCACTGCTCAGCGCCGCCCCCTCAAAGCTGATCGACACACAAAGCTGATCGGCACGCAAAAAACAATGAGTAGGTCAAAGAATAGATCAAAAAGCAAAAGTCAAAGAATAGTATGCCAGTCTATTTGTTGATTTAACCCCCGAGGAGTGACAGCATTCAACCGATAGATCCAACGTTGTTCTAAAATTTGTAAAGTCTTAAGCCGATCTCCCCCCCGCGGATTCACTGGAACAAAATCCAAAACCCACCAATGCAAATCTGTAAAGCAATGAGCGGTTTCTATACAGTGATCCACTAATGGAGCGGACAGATTACGTGTCCGTAAACGGGAAGCATGCTCACCCAGACGAATTTTAAATGATCTTGAAGTACAGCCCACATAATAAAGATCACATGGGCAAACAATCAGATACACCACAAAAGATGTCAAGCAATCGGTACTCCAACGAGTGATGTAATGTTTATCGGTGTGCTTATCTGTCCAAGAGGTGCCAGCCAGTGTATTAGGGCAATAAATACACGAACCACAAGGGGAATGTCCAGCCGAGACATGAGTCCGTAACGGGCAATCCTCAGGAGGTACAGTGTGAACGACCAGATCCCGCAAATTTGAACGGCGGGAATAAGCAATACGTAAATCCCTGCGAAAGCAGGGATGTACTGCCAACACTGGCCAAAATTTACGTAAAATTCTAACTACATCACCCGAGCCACAAAAATATGGGAGAACCCCAGTAACCTGTGCAGACTGATCCTGCAAGGGACGAGGAGCTGAAAAGAGCCATTCACGATGGATATTACTAGCACGTTTTCTAGCCAAACGGATCACTCTTTTTGGGTAACCCCTGGAGAGCAAAGGGAAACTTAAATCTTTTGCGGCGCGTTTATAGTCAGCAATGTTGGAACAAATCCGACGAATCCGAATAATTTTTTCTGGATTTATTTTGATACCTAACAAGTCATGACTTCTACGGTGTTTGCCTTTACGGATGAGCGTCTATCTCAACTTAAAAAACAAAAGTCATTGTTTGAGGATGCTGTAGTCACAGGTCCTCTGACCAGTCTTCCCCCTACCATTCTGGAATTGAAAGATATTTATAAGAAGTTAATTAGGGCTACTTTGCATGGCTCTGCTATGGCCCAATACTTAAAATCATCTATTATCCCTAGGGGTCTTAGAGTGATAAAGCCTCCTAAACAGTTCATTGATGACCAAGAATTATTTACAACCTGGCATGCCATATTGAATAAATGTAGTATTGATCTTATTGCTTTGCTTTTGGAAAGATCACTGAAGGAACAAGAGATGTTGAATGTACAGGCATCTGAATTTAAGGCAAAACTTTTGGAAACGATGGAACCTACTAGCTTTCAATCCCAATGGCAAGAGATTGATAAACAACTGACATCATTTCGTGACCATATTAGAGGATTGAAGATTAATAAATTCAAGAGAGATAAGAGTGATTATGACAATGATTGTGTTTACAATTGGCCGTCGCATACCACTCGTTCTTGCACTAGGCGTGTGACTTTTGCTCAGGATTCGGATGATACTACTGAGACTGATTCTACTGGATCTGTGGAGGAAACTACTAAGACCCGTCCGGCTTCGAAATTACCCTCTTCTCGGGGGGACACTTTTAGGGGCCGTAGACCACGAGGGTCCACATATCAGGATTTTCTCGAGGGACCGGACACCAGGTCCCGGACTCGCAATTGTCAGTTTTGAATCTCTCTGGTGTATCTTTAAAACAACGACAACAGGAGGTCCTTGAGTTGGGCCTTTCGTTTGTTCCTTCTCCGCGTTATGATGGCTTTGAGGTGCGATGTGCTTTACATCGCTTTTTTTGAAAATTGAAAGTTATTCACCATTTTTCTCTCCAACCTGTGTCCGTGGATGTCTCCCTGATTAAAAAACGGTCAACTTGGGCACCGCTTTCTTTGACTGATGCAGCTATTTCCACTTTTCAACATTTAGTTTTGCAGGACTTGGACAACTTTGAATCTCGGGTGGCTCCAAATTTTTGCAAATTGTCGCGGGCACAGTTTCAAGCTATACAACAACTTTCCTCTTCACAATTGGTGATTCGTAGAGCGGATAAAGGTGGGGCAACTGTACTCCTTTCCAAGGACCAATATGAGGAAGAAATTGATAAGCATTTGAGTAATCGTCAACATTACTCTTTGATTTCGGATCCCACTTCGGACCTTTTGGAGACCATACATACTTTGGTATCTTCAGCGTTTTTGCGAAATTGGATAACCAAACGGGAATCTGAGTTCTTGATTAATTCCCATCCTGTACTTCCAGTTTTTTATTTAGTCCCGAAGGTTCATAAATCTCTTGAATGTCCTCCGGGCAGACCTATCATTTCTTGCAGGGATTCAATTTTGGAACCCCTATCTAAGTTTTGTGACTTGTTTCTACAACCAGCAGCGGCTCGGGTTACATCCTACATTAGGGATACGGGAGATTTTTTACAATTGACTTCTTGCACAGCCATTTCCACTTATACATATATGGTCACGCCTGATGTCCAGTCCCTTTATACAAATATTGACCAAGTTGAAGTATTAGATGGTTTACAGTCTTACCCTCTTGACTTACCAGATCGTATTCCTCAACAGTTCATTCTTGATCTACTCACTTTGGTCCTTCAAAAAAATCATTTTATTTACCGCCAGCAGTGTTATCTCCAGATTTTTGGGATAGCTATGGGGGCCACGGTAGCACCTTCTGTGGCCACCATTTATATGGGTTGGTTTGAGGACTCTTTTGTTTACTCCCATCCCTTATTTTTTAATATCCCGTTCTGGAGACGTTTCTTGGATGATATCTTTTTTCTATGGACGGGGTCGTTAGTTGATCTACATGCTTTTTTGACATCTCTGAATTCTTTCAAGCAAAATATTCAATTTACTGCCCAGATTGAATCAGCGAGTATTCAATTTTTGGATGTCCAGATTGACCTTTCTGATACAGGTTTCTGTACCTCTTTGTATCGCAAATCCGTCCAAAGGAATACTCTTTTGAGGTTCAATAGTTTTCATCCTCCGGCTCTCAAGAGGGGGCTGCCCTTTGGTCAATTTCTTCAGATTCGTCTGATTTGTTCCAACATTGCTGACTATAAACGCACCACGAAAGATTTAAGTTTTCGTTTGCTCTCCAGGGGTTACCCAAAAAGAGTGATCCGTTTGGCTAGAAAACGTGCTAGTAATATCCATCGTGAATGGCTCTTTTCAGCTCCTCGTCCCTTGCAGGATCAGTCTGCACAGGTTACTGGGGTTCTCCCATATTTTTGTGGCTCGGGTGATGTAGTTAGAATTTTACATAAATTTTGGCCAGTGTTGGCAGTACATCCCTGCTTTCGCAGGGATTTACGTATTGCTTATTCCCGCCGTTCAAATTTGCGGGATCTGGTCGTTCACACTGTACCTCCTGAGGATTGCCCGTTACGGACTCATGTCTCGGCTGGACATTCCCCTTGTGGTTCGTGTATTTATTGCCCTAATACACTGGCTGGCACCTCTTGGACAGATAAGCACACTGGTAAACATTACATCACTCGTTGGAGTACCGATTGCTTGACATCTTTTGTGGTGTATCTGATTGTTTGCCCATGTGATCTTTATTATGTGGGCCGTACTTCAAGATCATTTAAAATTCGTCTGGGTGAGCATGCTTCCCGTTTACGGACACGTAATCTGTCCGCTCCATTAGTGGATCACTGTATAGAAACCGCTTATTGCTTTACAGATTTGCATTGGCGGGTTTTGGATTTTGTTCCAGTGAATCCGCGGGGCGGAGATCGGCTTAAGACTTTACAAATTTTAGAACAACGTTGGATCTATCGGTTGAATGCTGTCACTCCTCGGGGGTTAAATCAACAAATAGACTGGCATACTATTCTTTGACTTTTGCTTTTTGATCTATTTTTTGACCTACTCATTGTTTTTTTTTGTGCCGATCAGCTTTGTGTGTCGATCAGCTTTGAGGGGGCGGCGCTGAGCAGTGCTCCTCCCCCTTGTTTTTCTGATTGGTCTGTGAATGATTTTGGGCTGGTTCTCATCCGGGCACCTGTAAATTTTTTCATGATAAAAACAGTGGTTTAAAGACGCTCTTCAAGGCTGCTTCGGCTGGACAAGGCTGGAACCTGATGCAGGGGAAATGTTTTATACCCCGAAACGTGTCACGTCGTTCATGATGCTAGCTGATTAGTCTTTACAGCCTGTTTCTACGTGCACTGCGTTTTTTGATGCGGGAGTTAAATACCGCCAACATTTTCAGATAAGTGTACTTTTAAACACTTGTACAAAGCATTTTTTATGACATATTTGATTAAAAGGATTGGCTACAGTGGTTTGGGGTAGTTACCTTTCCCCTTACTGTGTTAGCTGCTCTGACAAAGAAAGACTGATTGCTTCACAATTATGGTTTAATATTGGATCTCGGGTTATGTTTTTGTGATTTTTTCACCGGGGTTTGGGAATATTTAATTTTTTCTGGATTTAATACGTAAGGCTGGCTGTGGCATCAGCTTTGCAATGTACATATTTTTTCCTGCAGCACTTTATTTTTATTTTATTAATTGCTGCCAGCAAACACGCCCTCATGTGCCGTAATTGAAGGTTCCGTATAAGGCACCCTATAAGGCACTCCATAGGGTACATTATAAAGTGCACTGTCCGCCACGGCACCCTAAAATGTCCCCTATAGGTCACCCTATAAGTTGCATCACAGGATAATGTATAGTGCACCTTATATGGATGGGAACCATAAGGTGCCCTATAGGGCGCCCTGTAAAGCGCCCTCAGAGGCACCTTATGGGTACAGTACGCTGAGGGTGTTTTTGCTGGCATCAAAATATGTACATTAAAAAAAGATAATGCTTTGGACAACCCTATCAAATAACCCTACTGTGGGTTTGAACCCATGACCTCTGGATTCACAGGCAGTGAAGTAACCATAGGGCTACAGCTCTATAGCTGCTAGCAAGCCCCTGGCTGGCTGCAGAGAGCCTGCACGTCACCACACAGACAGTCTGCTGTGGTCACCAGGATAGGGTTAGCCCACCCGTACCCATGATGCACTGCACATGCAAATCAGCTGACCACAGATGAACACAAGATGGGCAATGCACCCCCACAGCACCTCGGCCTGGTAGGGGGAAGTGACCATGTGCATCCACACAGCACCTCGGCCTGGTAGGAGGTACTGACCGTGTCTTTTACTGGCACAGAGTAGCTACACACCGTCACATTGTGCGGGTTCTGTGCTCACCCTGAGGGTGCGATGAGGCGCCCAGGACCAGGTCCACAACACCTTCCATGGCTGAAAGAGGCCATGCCGGAGGTCCAAAGCAGTGTTAATGTGTGAGATAGGTAGTTTCTGCAGAAACACCTTGGATATCTCTGTCTGTCTCAGTCAGGTGTAGCCCCCATGGACCCCTAGGTGGGCCATGCACCACCACCCCCCTCCTCCAGGGCTGAGGGTGGTAAACAGGGCCTCCCATCAATCAATCCACATTCTACCTCCCTGCAAAGGTGGCAGTAGAGGGGAACATCAACCCCGGTCCTGCTGAGGAACAGACACCCCACAGGGTAGTCAATGCAGCTCTATACACATCCATAACACAATAGCAGACAGACATTAGGCCTGGATATGCTAAGCTGCACCCCACCACTATCTGATATTCTCCTGCAGCAAGCCATCAGCCACTGCACCCTGCAAGCCGCTCCATCAAGACACATACCAGCTGCAAACAGTCTGCAAGCTAGTTCATAGTGCATATTCCCAGTGGAGATGCGTGCACCCAAAACTGGGCCATCAGCATACACAGCAAGCAGATAAATCAGTGACTGGGCCTCAAAAGGAAACCCATATATATCACATGAGAGAAATACTATATAGCACTATGGGGGTGCCTAGACATGCTGTCGTCACTGCACAGTCAGGGTGAGAGTGATCCCCCAGCAGGACATACAGAGGTCACCCTGTCTGTGTAGGTGGTGGCTGAGCACTAAAATGTCCCAGTCAGTGCCCTATGCCCTGTGCAGATGCACCCTGGCCAGGCCACCCTGTCCGGCCTATACCCATGGTACCTTGCTCCTCATTATGCACATTGGCAGCCCAATACTGGCAACATTGCTGGCAGTGTGGGCTGTGGAAGGTGTTTGCAGCCACCACACACTGGATAGACAGACAGCCACCCCCACACCTATGCCAGCATTGTGCTACTATAGAGGAGTTCAGCAGCCATACCCACCACACCAGTCCTGGGCACAGTACAGGCATGGATATGGTACGCAATACTGTTGGGGGTCACTCACCAGGGTGGTAAACACTGTCAGAGACCAGACCTGCAGCACACACCGCAGACATCAGAATGATTGTTATGGTGGAGCTCAATGAGCAAAATGTGCTTAACGTAGGAATTGATATCTGCCAGTTATCATAGGAAACGTTTGATAGCTGTGTACCATATACCCAGGTGTAGGGTGGCATTGCTAAGGTATGCAACTGCTAGTATTGGGAGATACAGGCAGGGCCCAATGTCCTGCCTCTCCAGGAGGCATTGGCCAATGGGGCCTGTGGGTGTGTGTGTGGGTGTGTCTGGCCCTGTTGGCTGCTGCTTTACGGCAGAGTTTCCCAACTCCAGTTCTGGTGTTGCAAACACTGTTCGGGTTTTCATGCTGTCCCTCATAAATATGCATGAGCTACATCTGCATACCATGGGGGTGGTGCATAGATATGCAGCACAGGCATCTTTATTAGAGGCAGCATGGAACCTGAATGGTGTGGGGCCCTTCAGGACTGCATTTGGGAGACTCTGCTCTAGGTAATGCGCCTGTTTATGGTGTCTGTGTTTGGTGTGGTAAAATATAGGCGTATTAACCATGCGTATGTTCTCAGCAATAAAGGTTTGTCCTTACTATCATGGTTTAGTTGTGGGAAAAATATGTGGACAGGATTGGCAGTAGCCCCAGCTGGCCTTTGAACCTGTGACCTTCTGTTCTTGCACACACTGTCTGTGTGCACTGCACCACCGTGTTGCCACAGATATGCTGCATTCCCTGGGGAGTCCATGACTGTACATCCAACAGAGCCTGTCTGTTGCGGTGGACGGTGCAAGCCTGCACAGGCCTAGGCCACTGTCTGCTGTGGCTTGCAGCCACTGCCCCCTCCACCACCTGTACCCTTCCGCCAACATGCAGACATGTCCTTATCTGGGAAAAAGCATATGACCTGATTGAGTTGTGGCACTCCAGGACTGAATTTGGGGGACTCGGCTGTAGGTAATGCCCATTGTTATGGTTTGTGTGCGGTGTAGGGTAAAATATGGGTGTTTGAACCATGCTTATGTTCTCTGCAATAAAGGAGTGTCTTTACTATCACTGTTTAGTGGTGGATAAAACTATGGGGATTGGGTTGGTTGGAGCCCTAGCTGGGATTTGAACCTGTGACCCTCTGGTCTTACAGGCATTGGCTGTGTCCGTTGCACCACACTGTGGCCATAGAGACAGTGCACTCCCTGGAGATAGGAAACCTGGCCTGACGAGTCAGAAACCCTGCTCTGCACAATTTTACTGTGGGCACATTTACCTTGAATGGAGACAAAAGTGCAAATAAACCTAAAAAATGACCTCGAAAAAAGGGGCAAACACCCATAACCAAGCTGGGCAACAGTGATATCACTGGGCAACATTACAAAACATTCCCAGGAAAGCTCTAATAACATGAAATGATTTTTGAAAGGGTCTATGGAGCGTAGACCCTTCCAAAAATCATTTTTTTTGGAGCTTTCCTGGGAGTGTTTTTTATTGTTGCCCATTGCTATCACTGTTGCTCAGCTGAATTATAATTTTTACAATTTTTCTTGTGGTCATTTTAAAGTTGTATTTGCTATTTTGTTCTGTGCACATGTATCACACTGCTCACGGTTTGTAGGTTTCCCCGGTTTTGCTGTACATTGCTGACGGAAATGGTTTCTCTTCCCTTTAAATCGGCTCTAACGTGAGGTTTTCACTCGCGGTATTTTTTTGACTGAAATTCAGCCCCGCTCCTGTTCGGGGAGCCTCCCACTCTCCACCCATTGACCCCATCCCCCCTGCCCCTCTGGAGCCTTCTTCCGCCCTCGGAATGCCTTTCCACGCCTCTATCGCACTTCAGCGCGCCGCGCACTTGTGCGGGCCCGTTAGTGCAGCACGCACGTGTGCGGGGTCCAAAAACGCACTATTAGCGTGCGCTAAGGTACCTTAGCGCACGCTCAAGTGCGCCCCGCACAATTGCGTGGTTTAGTAAACATACCCCTTAGGGAGTGCATTTCGTCTGCCTGCTATTGTTCTGCCAGCAGCGGCAGGGCAACAGCAGACAGCCAAAATGCGCCCCCCAAACCTTTCTGCCCTGTGCGGCTGCACTGCTTGCACAGGGCTAGTTAAAGTCCCGTTTGCACATCAAGGAACTAAAAGACAGCAAGAACCAACAGCACAGTTTATAAAACTAAATTATACTCATTTTTATTTTGTTGTTATAAACAGCGTTATGGTTCTTGCTTTTTCTTTTTCAACATATATTTTGCATCCACAGTAGGTGCAGAGCAGAACCAGGACATTCACCCACAGAACTCAATATTTAAAAAAAAAAAAATCTGTATCTGATCATCTCACTAACAACAACAACAACAACCACTATTCTCCAGTACCAGGCATATTGTGAACTAATACAAAACCCTACAACAAAGAGCAAACCTACCATACCATACCATATCAGCATAAACTTCCAAAACTCACATAAGGAGCCCATCCAAAAAAAGCATCACTGTAAATACTACAGTGGGCCCTGGAACATCCATACACCTATTTGAAAAGCTGAACAAGTCAAATTACTACAGTACAGAATAGATCTTTATGTACAAACTCAATGTTAACAGAACACCTGACCTCAGTAAAACACTCGCAACATCGACCCTCACCAAGTACAGAATAAGTAACCACAATCTAAAGTAAAAATAAAAATATGTAGACTAAATTTAAATTGAAACCCAAAGAAGCCAGAGTTCACATTCAGTGCAATGTCAGATAAATAAGAGATGCAGTTCCTCAATACTGTGTAAAATATAAAAATAACACATAGTCCAATAACTAAAATTAAATGCAATTATTTTTTTTACCTTGGTTGTCTGACCATTTTATTCTCTGATCATGCTGGTCCCGATCTGAGGCTTCAGATTTCCTTTCTTCTCTTAGCTCTCTTTCTGTGGTCTATGGTCCATATGCCATTTCTTATCTCTTCTTTTGTTTTCTTCACTTCCTTCCATCAACCCATTTCCAGTTCCCCTCCCCAGTATCAGTCCCTTTCCAGTCCTCTCCTCCCAGTTCCTTCCAGTGTCAACCGCCTTGCATTCCCATGACTGCAAATGGTGTCCATTCCCTTCCAGTCCCCCTCCTTCCCCACTGTCCAGCCCCTTCTAGTCCAAATACCATCCCAGATATCAGCTCACGTCCACTCTCGGTGCCACCCCCCCAGTCAGCTCCCTTCCAGTCGCCCTACCCTCTGTCCATCCCCCTTCCAGTGCCATTTGCATGTCAGATCCCTTCCAGCCTTCTCCCCATTACCCAACCACCTACAATTCCCATCCCCAAATGTCAGCTCCCTTCCAGTCCCCCTTCAGTACATCCCAGGTGTCAGCTCCTTTCCAGCCCCCTACTTCCCCATTGTCAGCTCCCTTCGTGCCCCCTCCTTCCCCTGGCAGACCCCCTCATTATCCGCTCCCTTCCAGTCCTATTCCACCATCCTTCCACATCAGCCCATTTTAGCCCTAGCCCTAGTTTTCTTCCAAGGCCAGCAGCACTCTCCTCCCCTCCCCCATTAGCCCATTTCCAGTCCTATCCCCCTTCAGCCCACTCTAGTCCTAGCCCCCCAATCATCCCATTACCAGTCCTAGCTAATTTCCAGTGCTAGCCTCCCATCTGCCCATTACCATTCCTAACACCCCCCCAATAAGTCCAAATCCTGTCCTAGCCCCCCTAATCAGCCCATTTCCAATTCTAAATCCCCATCAGACCATTTCCAGTTCTAGCCCCCTCCCGATCAGCCAATTTCCAGTTCTAACTCCCCCATCAGCCCACTTCCGGTCCTAACCCCCCATCAGCCCATTTCCAGTCCTAGACCCCCATCAGCCCATTTCCAGTCCTAGCCCCGCATAGCCCATTACCAGTACTAAACCCCTCCATCAGCCCATTTCCAATTCCAGCCCCGCATAGCCCATTACCAGTTCTAAACACCCCCATCAGCCCACTGTAAATTGTTAGAAATGTATATAGTTTTCCCCAGTTACCTCCAAGTTAAAGCCCTGTTATATGTAAACAAAGATCATACTCAAATGACCAACTGTTATATTGTTTTAATGTAAACCGCACTGATGACAAATAGCGCGGTATATAAGAAATGTTAAATAAATAAATAAATAGCCCATTACCAGTCCTAAACACCCCACATCAGCCCACTTCAAGTCATAACCCACCCATCAGCACATTACCAGTCCTAACCCCCCATCAGCCGATTTCCAGTCCTAGCCCCCATAGCCCATTACCAGTTCTAAACACACCCATCAGCTCACTTCCAGTCCTAACCCCTCCATCATCCCATTTCCAGTCCTAGACCCCCCTATAGCCCATTACCAGTCCTAACCCCCATCAGCCCATTTCCAGGCCTACCCCCCATAGCCCATTACCTGTCCTAAACATCCCCCATCAGCCCACTTCCAGTCCTAACTCCCCATCATCCTATTTCCAGTCCTAGACACCCCCATGGGCCTATTGCCAGTCCTAACCCCCCCCATCAGCCCATTTCCAGTTCTAGAACCCCCCCATAGCCCATTACCAGTCCTAAACACCCCCATCAGCCCATTTCCAGTCCTAGCCCCCATAGCCCATTACCAGTCCTAAACACCCCCCATCAGCCCACTACCACTCCTACCCCCCCAACATCCCATTTCCAGTCCTAGACCGCCCCTTCAGCCCATTTCCAGTCCTAAACCCCCACCCCTCAGCCACGTTCCAGTCCTAGCCCCCAATAGCCCATTACCAGTCCTAACCCCCCCATCAGCCCATTTCCAGTCCTGGTCCCACATCAGCCCACTTCCAGTCCTAACCCCCCATCAGCCCATTTCCATTCCTAGCCCCCCATAGCCCATTACTAGTCCTAAACACCCCCCATCAGCCCACTTCCAGTCCTAACCCCTCTGTCATCCCAATTCCAGTTCTTGTCCCCCCATAGGCCATTACCAGTCCTAACCCCCCCATCAGTCCATTTCCAGTCCTAGCCCCCCATAGCCTATTACCAGTCCTAAACACCCCTCATCAGCCCATTACCAGTCCTAGCCCCCCATAGCTCATTACCAGTCCTAACCCCCCATCAGTACATTTTCAGTCCTAGCCCCCCATAGCCTATTACCAGTCCTAAACACCCCTCATCAGCCCATTTCCAGTCCTAGCCCCCCATAGCCCATTACCAGTCCTAACCCTCCCATCAGTCCATTTCCAGTCTTAACCCCCATAGCCTATTACCAGTCCCAAACACCCCTCATCAGCCCATTTCCAGTCCTAGCCCCCCATAGCACATTACAAGTCCTAACCCTCCCATCAGTCCATTTCCAGTCCTAGCCCCCCATAGCCTATTACCAGTCCTAAACACCCCTCATGAGCCCATTTCCAGTCCTAGCCCCCCATAGCCTGCTAAAAGTCCTAAACACCCCCATCAGCCCACTTCCAGTCCTAACCCCTCCATCATCCAATTTCCAGTCCTAACCCCCCCATCCGCCATTTCCAGTCCTAGCCCCCCATAGCCCATTACCAGTCCTAAACACCCCCCATCAGCCCACTTCCAGTCCTAACCCCCCTCAGCCCATTACTAGTCCTTACCCCCCATCAGCCCATTACCAATCCTAGCCCCGCATAGCCCTTTACCAGTCCTAAACACCCCCCATCAGCCCATTTCCAGTCATAACCCCACATCAGCCCATTTCCCTTCCTATCCCCCCATAGCCCATTACCTGTCCTAAACACCCCCATCAGCCCATTTCCAGTCCTAGCCCCCCATAGCCCATTACCAGTCCTAACCCCCCATCAGTCCATTTCCAGTCCTAGCCCCCCATAGCCCATTACCAGTCCTAAACACCCCACATCAGCCCACTTCCAGTCCTACCCCCCCAACATACCATTTTCAGTCCTAACCCCCCATCATCCCATTTCCAGTCCTAGCACCCCATAGCCCATGACCAGTCCTAAGCCCCCCCATCAGCCCACTTCCAGTCCTACCCCCCAACATCCCATTTCCAGTCCTAGACCCCCCTGCAGTCCTTTTCCAGTCCTAACCCCCCACCCATCAGCCCATTTCCAGTTCTAGCCCCGCATAGCCCATTACCAATCCTAACCCCCATCAGTCCATTTCCAGTCGTAGCCCCCCATAGCCCATTACCACTCCTAAACACCCCCCATCAGCCCATTTCCAGTCCTAGCCCCCCATAGCCCATTACCACTCCTAAACACCCCCCATCAGCCCACTTCCATTCCTACCCCCCCAACATACCATTTCCAGTCCTAGACCCCCCCTTCAACCCATTTCCAGTCCTAGCCCCCCATAGCCCATTACCAGTCCAAAACCCCCATCAGCCCATTTCCAGTCCTAGCCCCCCATAGCCCATTACCAGTCCTAACCCCCATCAGTCCTTTTCCAGTCGTAGCCCCCCATAGCCCATTACCACTCCTAAACACCCACCATCAGCCCATTTCCAGTCCTACCCCCCAACATCCCATTTCCAGTCCTAGACCCCCCTGCAGTCCTTTTCCAGTCCTAACCCCCCACCCATCAGCCCATTTCCAGTCCTAGCCCCGCATAGCCCATTACCACTCCTAACCCCCATCAGTCCATTTCCAGTCGTAGCCCCCCATAGCCCATTACCACTCCTAAACACCCTCCATCAGCCCATTTCCAGTCCTAGCCCCCCATAGCCCATTTCAAATCATAAAAACCCCCCATCAGTCCAATTCCATTCCTACCCCCCCAACATACCATTTCCAGTCCTAGACCCCCCCTTCAACCCATTTCCAGTCCTAGCCCCCCATAGCCCATTACCAGTCCAAAACCCCCATCAGCCCATTTCCAGTCCTAGCCCCCCATAGCCCATTACCAGTCCTAAACCCCCATCAGCCCATTTCCAGTCCTAGCCCCCCATAGCCCATTACCAGACCTAAACCCCCATCAGCCCATTTCCAGTCCTAGCCCCCCATAGCCCATTACCAGTCCTAAACCCCCATCAGCCCATTTCCAGTCCTAGCCCCCATAGCCCATTACCAGTCCTAAACATCCCCCATCCGCCCATTTCCCGTCCGAGCCCCCATAGCCCATTACCAGACCTAAACCCCCATCAGCCCATTTCCAGTCCTAGCCCCCCATAGCCCACTTCCAGTCCTAAACACCCCCCATCAGCCCACTTCCAGTCCTAACCCTTCCATCATCCCAATTTCAGTCCTAGACCCCCCCATCGCCCTTTACCGTTCCTAACCCCCATGAGCCCATTTCCAGTCCTAGCCCCCATAGCACACTTCCAGTCCTAAACACCCCCATCATCCCACTTCCAGTCCTAAACACCCCCCATCAGCCCACTTCCAGTCCTAACCCCCCCATCAGCTCATTTCCAGTCCTAACCCCCATCAGCCCATTTCCAGTCTTAGCCCATTACCAGTCCTAAACCCTCATCAGCTCATTTCCAGTCCTAGCCCCCCATAGCCCATTACCAGTCTTAACCCCCCATCAGTCCATTTCCAGTCCTAGCCCCCCATAGCCCGTTACCAGTCCTAAATACCCCCATCAGCCCACTTCCAGTCCTAACCCCCCATCATCCCAATTCCAGTCCTATACCCCCATTAGCCCATTACCAGTCCTAGCCCCCCATAGACCATTACCAGTCCTAAACACCCCCCCATCAGCCCATTTCCAGTCCTAGCCCCCATCAGACCATTACCAGTCCTAAACACCCCTCATCAGCCCACTTCCAGTCCTAACCCCCCATCATCCATTTCCAGTCCTAACCCCCCAATAGACCATTTCCAGTCCTAACCCCCCCATCAGCCCATTTCCAGTCCTAGCCCCCCATAGCCCATTACCAGTCCTAAACACCTCCAACAGCCCACTTCCAGTCCTACCCCCCCCAACATCCCATTTCCAGTCCTAGACCCCCCTGCAGCCCATTTCAAGTCCTAGCCCCCATAGTCCATTACCAGTCTTAAACCCCCCCATCAGCCCATTTCCAGTCCTAGCCCACCATAGCCCATTACCAGTCCTAAACACTCCCCATAGCCCATTACCAGTCCTAACCCCCCCCCATAAGTCCATTTCCAGTCCTAGCTCCCCATAGACCATTTCCAGTCCTAAACGCCCCCATCAGCCCACTTCCCGTCCTACCCCCCCCCTTCAGCCCATTTCCTGTCCTAGCCCCCCCATAGCCCATTACCAGTCCTAACCCCCCATCAGCCCATTACCAGTCCTAACCCCCCCATCAGCCCATTTCCAGTCCTAGCCCACCATAGCCCATTACCAGTCCTAAACACCCCCCATCAGCCCACTTCCAGGCCTAACCTCCCCCCCCCCAATCAGCCCATTTCCAATCCTAGACCCCCCGCCCATTTCCAGTCCTGGCCCCCAGGAAAATAAAAGCACTCAATTTACTGCCGCTGCCGAGTCCACTTCTCGGTAGCGGCAGACTCATTTCTCCTTTCTATAGAAGCCACAGCTCCTGCTTCTTGGAACCGTGGCTGCGAGATCAGCTTAAACATAAAGCCAGCCATATGCAGAGCCTTCCCTTGTAGCGGCGTCCCACCCCCAAAGGAAGTTCTATTCAAAGGAAGTTACTTCCTTTGGGGGTGGGACGCTGCTGCACGGGAAGGCTCCGCACTGGCTGGCTGATCTCGTTAGTACAGACGCAATTCCAAGAAGCAGGAGCCGCGGCTGCTATAGGAAGGAGAGGTGAGTCTGCCGCTGCCGAGAAGCGGACTCAGCAGCGGCAGCAACTTGAGCGTTTGGATTTTTTTTATTTTTAACTTTTGAAGGCTAAGTGAGGTGGCTGTTTTGGAGGCATTTTTTGCCGCCTTTAAAACTTTGCCGCCTGGGGCAGCAGCCTCCTTCGCCTCATGATAGAGCCGCCCCTGGGAACATGTGCTGATGCAGTACTGGACTGCCCAGTGTGGCGTCTGCAGGGCAGATGCTGTCCATTCCCCCTGCATTTACCACACAGGCTTTGCATTAGTGTATGGCATTTTGCAGGGCCGGATTTACGTATACGCCATGTACGCCATGGCGTAGGGCCCACAACCGGCAGGGGCCCACAAAAAATAGAACCAGGTTTTTTTTTTTCAACTCGATTAAAAAAAAAACCTGGTGGCTGCCGCCGCGGGGCCCCCTCTGCTGCCGCGGGGGCCCCGTCTACAAGATGGTCTGGTCTGGTCTGGTCTGGTCGGGTCTCGTCTCCCTCCCTCCCTCCCGGCTGCGAGAGACGCGAAGATAGAGCGTCTCCTCGCGTCTGTGTTAAGCCCGCAGGGGCTGATGGGATTTCCCATCAGCCCCTGCGGGCTTAACACAGACGCGAGGAGACGCTCTCCCTTCGCGTCTCTCGCAGCCTGCAGCGAGGGAGGGAGAGAGACCCGACCGGACCCGACCCGACCGGACCGGACCCGACCAGCTTGTAGACGGGGCCCCCGCGGCAGCAGAGGGGGCCCCGCGGCGGCAGCCACCAGGTTTTTTTTTTAAAATTAAATTTTACATTCGGCCGGGGGGGGGGTCGGAGTCCTATCCCCCCCGGCCTAAAGTAAAATTTAATTTAAAAAAAAAACCTGGTGGCTGCCGCCGCGGGGCCCCCTCTGCTGCCGCGGGGGCCCCGTCTACAAGCGGGTCGGGTCGGGTCCGGTCGGGTTGGGTCGGGTCCGGTCGGGTCTCTCTCCCTCCCTCCCGCGCTGCTGGCTGCGTGATACGCGAACATGCGTCTCTCGCAGCCTGCAGCCTGCAGCGAGGGAGGGAGAGAGACCCGACCGGACCCGACCCGACCCGACCGGACCCGACCAGCTTGTAGACGGGGCCCCCGCGGCAGCAGAGGGGGCCCCGCGGCGGCAGCCACCAGGTTTTTTTTTAAAATTAAATTTTACTTTAGGCCGGGGGGGGTAGGACTGGTAATGGGCTATGGGGGGGGGGTAGGACTGGTAATGGGCTATGTGGGGGGGGGGGGTAGGACTGGTAATGGGCTAGGGGGGGGGGTAGGACTGGTAATGGACTATGGGGGGGGGTAGGACTGGTAATGGGCTATTGGGGGGCTGGGGCTGGAAATGGACTGGGGGGGGGTAGTGCAGGTAATGGGCGATAGGGGGGCTGTAGCTCGAAATATGCTGGGCTGGGGGTTTTAAGGCTAGAGGTGGGCTGATGGGGTTAGGACTGGTAATGGACTGTGGGCTGTTGGGGGGGCTTAGAACTGGCAATGGGCTTTGGGGGGGTTAAGACTGGTAATGGGCTGTGGGCTGATGGGGGCTGTCTGGTAATGGGCGATGGGGGGGCTCGGACTTGAAAATGGCTGGGGGGTTAAGACTGGAGGTGGGCTGATGGGGTTAGGACTGGTAATGGGCTGTTGGGGGGGGATTAGAACTGGTAATGGGCTTTGGGGGGGTTAAGACTGGTAATGGGCTGTGGGCTGATGGGGGTTGTCTGGTAATGGGCTATGGGGGGCTAGGACTGGAAATGGGCTGGGGGGTTAAAACTGGAGGTGGGATGATGGGGTTAGGACTGGTAATGGGCTGTGGGCTGATGGGGGGGGGTAGGACTGGCAATGGGCTATGGGGGGCTGACTGGAAATGGGTTGATGGGGTTAGGACTGGAAGTGGGCTGATGGGGGGTTAGGACTGGTAATGGGTTATAGGGGGGGCTTAAACTGAAAATGGGGTGATGGGGGGTTAAGGACTGAAAATGGGGTGATGGGGGGTTAAGGACTGTAAGTGGGGTGATGGGGGGGCTAGGACTGGAAATGGGCTGATGGATGGCTAGGACTGGAAATGGGCTGATGCAGGGACTAGAAGGGAATGGATGCTGGGTGAGGCTGGAACTAGAAGGGAGCTGATGTTGGGGGAGGATTAGAATGGGATGGGGCTGGAAGAGTAAAATGGAGAAGGGAAAAATATTTTGTGTGGGAGGGATAAAAAATCTACAATTGGCCGGGTATTGGGAGAGTAAGTGGGGATTGAGGATGGAGGGGTAATATTTGAGTGGATGAAATAGGAATGAGGAAAGAGCAAAAGGAGAAAGATTAGTATGTTAAAGCAGATGTAGAGAGAGAATGGAAAAAAATCTAGAAGAGAGAAGAAAGGACAAATGGACAGCAGACGATGGAGAGTTAGCAGAAGACACGAAGAAACCAGAAGAAAGTGGCTGGAGCAATTGCAGCTGAAAAAAATGCACAAAAGGTAGAAAAATATCTCTTTATTTTGAATTTATTAATTGGAATATGTCAGCTCTGGTAAATGTGCATCATTAACATCTGTGCTTTGTTTAGTACAAGAGCAAATTAATGTATTGTTTTATTTCTACAGTGTTGTACATTCCAAGTTTGGCTTTTGGGATTCCCAGTTTAATTATTGTCTTCCTATTTCTAAAAATTTATAACTTGTTTGGTGATGGTCTATGTTCTGCATGTGTAATTGAGCTGAGGTGTTCTGTTTATATAATTCCTATTTGACATTGCCACTTGTTCTCTTTCCCCAGTAGGTCATGTATTGTTGTTCTCTGAAATGTATTGGTTTAATATTTGCAGTGTTGCCTTTTGATTGGTAGAGTATGGTGCTTTGTGAGTCCTGGTAGTGCTGTTAGGATACGGCGGGTTTACTATGGGCAGTGTTTGTAGTAGTTCCTAATGTGTCTGGCAGTTGGCACTGGATTATAGTAATGTAGAAATCTTTTAGTCTTTCTTTATCCATACACTCATTAAGAGGCACGTTTACTAAAAGTTAGTATATGGTAACATTATGCAAATATTTATGCAAATGAGGCCCCTTATGCAAATGAGGTCCGCACCCCCCTTGGGCCGCCCCTGCTGGGGGCCCACAATTTTTGTTGGCGTAGGGCCTCACTCAAGGTAAATCCGGCCCTGGCATTTTGACATACGCCACGCAGCAGGCGCAAAGCTACTACCACACTTTAGTTTAGGCCTGCTCAATAGCAGCTCTAATTATGTGAAGAATTTATTTATTTATTTTTATTTATTGAACGGTTTTATATACTGCCTTTCAGAAAAATCAAAGCGGTTTACAAAGAACAAAACTTGAACATTACATTGAAACTTATTCAAACAATTGAAATTACAGTGAACATTAAATTGTATATAATAAAAATGATAATTTGAGGGTTACAATGCTGAGTAAATGCTGATTAGGTATATAGATAGTTTAAACATATATACAGATTTAAATATTTACAAATTTCAAAAATCTTATCATCTTATCTGAGCAAGGAAAAATGTATTGTAGTTCACTAGAATTATTAGTGTAAAGAGTAAATGTGATAATGTGGAGAATTGGGTATTGTAAGATAGAGTAAGGAAAAGGAAAAAGTAAGTTGTGAATTAATGAATATGAGTATACATGAGTTTAAGTGGGAAATATTTCATCTATTGGGAATGAGTCTCCAAAGTATTCTATAAATAGGTGAGTTTTAAGATCTTTTCGAAATGCTGAAAGATCTGTGATATCTCTGAGTTTATCCGGCAGAGCGTTCCATATTAAAGGAGCATTGAAGCTGAATGCCCTATTTGTTGTAGTTTTATTGAGTTTTGAAAAGTTTTTTGGAACAAGTAGTGTGTTCAGGTTCCTTTGTCTCACTGTTCTGGTCCTTGAATGAATTGTCAGTAGATCAGTTAGATATGATGCGGCTATATCTCTTATCAGTTTGAACGTTGTAACCGGGTAGCCGGACCCAGCGCCCCCTCTCTTCTTACCCCCACCCTTATTCTACCCCCAACCCCCCTCACACCCCTTCAGCTTCAAATTACCACAGACAGCAATTCTTGGTGACAACTGGTCGCAGCTTTATTTCAAACAACTCATTAACATTAAACAGAAATACTGATCCAACCAACCCCCCGCAGATTGATGCACCGCCAGCCATACAACTAGCAAAGCGGCCACGCCTCCGCTCCAGCCGTGGTCCCCACCAACGGCCAAGTTCTGCCACCCCTATCCGACTTCGCCATGTTACTAGCAAAATCTTCCAGGGGTTGTCCGGGTCGAGGGCACCCTGCCCCCTCCCCAAGTCGCCTAAGGCTCCAGACCCCGGGCCTCCGGGATCCCGCCCGCACGAACCCCCCCCACCCCATGCTGCGACACCCCGACTAAATTCCCCCCCACCCTGCCAAATTGGGTGGGCGGGTGGGCTGCCGGTTGGGCGCCACGAGCTCCGGAGCACATGCCTCATCCTCTGTCCTGATTGGCTCTGCTCGTTATGCCTCGAGCGGAGCCAATCATTTTGAAAGATGCGCGCAGCGTACTAACGCTGACGCGCGTCGCCGTCCTCTTCCTGCACGAGCAGGGTCCCGCGCCGGGCCGCGCACCCGGTTACAGGCGGGCGCCGGGACCCTGCCCGCGCCCTGTTACTTATGATAACTTTATATTTTATCCTACTTTGTATAGGTAACCAGTGAAGTTTGTACAGTATAGGGGTTATGTGTTCAGTTGGACCTGCATTTATAAGCATTCTTGCAGCAACATGTTGTGCTACTTTTAGTTGGTGTAAAGCATGTTTTGGAATACCTTGAAGAATTATGTTACTAAAATCCAAGTGAGGCAGGATCAGGGCTTGAAGGACTGATCTGAAGTCCAGATTTGATAATAATGGTTTTAGATTTTTAAGATATCTTAATTTATTATATATTATGTTTGTTGTATTCCTGATGTGTGTTGTTAGACTTAACGTTCTGTCTATGATAACGCCAAGGTATCTTATTTCATCTTTTATGGGGATGCTTATGTTTTCAATTTTTATTTCTGTTGGGGGGGGTAAATTTTTGATTTCTAGAAACAATTAATGCTTCTGTTTTCTTGAAGTTAATGTGTAGATTGTGTTCATTTAGCCATTGCGTCATTTTAATGAAGCATGATTTGATATTGGAGAAGTCCAGGGAGTCTATGTCTATAGGGAGATAAATCATAACATCATCAGCATAAATTGCATATTTTAATTTGCACTGTTGAATGATGTGGCATATAGGTTGTAAATATATGTTAAAGAGTAGAGCTGACAATGCAGAACCTTGTGGGATTCTTTAGAATATCATCAAAGATAACTGCAAGAAGTGTTTCTACACTATGGTATGGTCTAAAGCCGTATTTGTGTGAATCTAAGGGGGCATGAAGTTCAATGTGATCCTGAAGTTGATTATATACTATTTTTTCTATAATCGTTGCCATAAATGGAAGGCTAGAGATAGGTCTATATGAAGAGGGATCAAAATTGTCTAGTTTTTTGTTTTCAGAATAGGTCTAATCGAGGCTCTCTTTAGGATGGTTGGCATAGTACCATGTGTGAGAGAAAAATTTTGCTATATTTAGAATGTAGGGCGCTAGGAGTGGTTTAGTATTTTTGATCCAGCTAACTGGGCAGGGATCAAGACTAGAAGTGGTTGTGTTAATATCTGAGATCACCTTATCCAGTTCTTTTAGTGTTACAGTATGAAATTTATCCCATATGTGTTCAGGCTTTGGGTTGGAGTAAATTAGTGGAATTGGAGGGTCTGATAGTGGAGAGAGCTTAGTTATGTAATAGTCAGCAAGAGTTTGTGGGTTAATAGGGGTGACATCTGTATTAGGAGGGTTTGATACTTTTCAACTATTTCAAATAATTCTCTGGGACGATTGAGGGAATTTGTTAGTAATTTTGTATGAAAGGCTTTTTTAGATGCATTTATTGTTTTTCTGTAGTAGTCTAGTTTCTCATTGTATAAATTGCTGTCATTATTTGAGTTAGTTTTCCGCCATCTTTTTTCAATCTTTCTAAGTTCCCTCTTTATTTGTCTAATTTCTTGCGAGTGCCAAGGTTGGGAGTCTCTCTGTTTGGATCTGGATTTGTTTGTTTTAGAGCTAGGAAGCATAGCTGCTTTTTTTATAGTCTCGTTCCAGTTAGCAATACTGATATTGATGTCTGTTACTGTTTCAGGAATATGTGGTAATATCTGTCCTAAAAAATTTTCCCTGTCAAATTTCCTGAACATTGTAGTTAGTCTTTGTTTCGGCTGTTGAAATGTGGGAGATTGAATCTAATTAAATGGTGGTCGGACCATGGAATGGGAATAGCCTGGGGTTGTGAAACATTGAGATTATAATCTGGAGATCTTTGAAGAAAGATTAGGTCAAGGGTGTTTCCTTTTATGTGAGTCGGAAAATCTATGATTTGCTCAAAGTCAAGTTCAGACATGGTTTCAATGAATGCTTTTGAGTGTGATGGTGTAGTTGAGGGGAGGTTTAAGTCTCCAGTGATTACTAGCTGTTTTTTTTCTTGTGTTGAGGGAGCATATCATATCTAATATGGAGGATAAAGATTTTGTATCTGTGGATGGAGGTCTGTATATGAGACCAAATGAATGTGAAGTTGTTTCAAACATAAGAACATCCATGTTCTCAATATTGTTAGTGGAAATGAGGGAAGCTTTAAGGTTATTATTTATGATAGCGATGACACCCCCACCCCTTTTTAAAGCCCTAGAGCAGTGAAGTAGCTCATATCCATCAGTTTGTAATTGATTTAGGAGAATGTTATCATGAACCGTGAGCCATGTTTCTGTTAAGAATAATATGTCAGGTTTATAATCGGTGAGGATATCAGTTATGATCGGTATTTTATTCCTAATTGATCTCACGTTTATAAGCAAACAAAGAAGGTCTTTAGATAAGGATTTGTGTTGTTGGACATGGTGATGGTAAGATTTCCCAGGTGTGATATATATTAGACGATTTCTTTGACCTTGTGCATGAGGTGTTTTGTGATATGGTGCAGTATGAGAGATGTTGGGATTCTTATGTTGGAGAATAATTGGAATGTTATGAGTAACAAGGGAGTATGCTTGGATATATTTTGGCACAAATATTGTAAGTAGAATAAGAAAGATAGACATGATTTTAAGCCGATTGATGTAATCCATAATGATAGGAGTCTATTGTATTAATTACCTTTCTGAGATTTCAGTAGAATTGAAAAGGTGAAAGGCAAGGTTTCTGCTCTAAGGTCGCAATTAGGTTAATGCTCAGCTAGTAACTAATTACTGGCTACTGGCAACAGTATATGAATCTCATGATAGGAATAATTACTGACTACTGGCAATAGTATATTTAAAACAAGTAGAAGTAATTATTAGCTACTGACAACAGTATATGTAAGACAGGTTAGGAAAATTACTGATTACTGGCGACAGTATAAGTAGTTCACTAGCTACTGGTAACAGTATATGTAAGATATGTAGGGATAATTATTAATTATTGGCAACAGTATGAATAATTCACGAAAGAGATAAGTATTGGCTACTGACAACAGTATAATTAAAACAGGTAGAGATAATCTATTAGCAGGAGAGAAAGGGGTAGGCTTTTAATTTTTAAGGGGGCCGTTATGTAGTTTTTGGTGAGGGGGCTGTGTATGAAACTACTAACAATAGTAGATGCGGCTACTGGCAACAGTAACGTGGTCAAAATAGAAACAGTTCTCTGGGGATTACTGGTGATAGTAAATGCAGTTCAAAATAGTGACAGATATATGAGACTACTAGCAATAGAAGATGCGGTTATTGGCAACAGTAACGTGGTCAAAAATAGAAACAGTTCTCTGAAGATTACTGGTGATAGTAAATGCAGTACAAAATATAAACAATTATATGAGACTACTAGCAATAGTAGATGCGGCTAATAGCAATAGTAATGTGGTCAAAAATAGAAACATTTCTCTGAGGATTACTGGTGATAGTAAATGCAGTTTAAAATAGTGACAGTTATATGATGCTACTAGTCATAGTAAATGCGAGCTAATGGCAACAGTATTATAGTCAATAATAGAAACAATTCTATGGGAAAGGGTCTCTTTCTATGTCCGTTAAGGTGATGTATACTTGCTGTGGTCGCAGAAGTAGTCGTGTTGACGATGAAAGCGAGCTCAACCCTGGGGGAGCTCAAGCTACTATTGTATTGATGAGGATGGATCGCTTGTAGGTTTCTGGGGCATCTCAATGAGGGCTGTTGCCTAAGGGCCGCCGTGCCAAAGGGCCCTCTTGCAAGGCCCTCAGGCACGGGCCCGCAAGGCGCGGGTGCGCCTGTGGCGCTCCTTTTTAAAGAGCAGTGGGCTGCCCCGATTGGACAGCACTAGGCTGTGACGCAGCTGCTGTGGGTGGAGACGGGCAGCTTCTCACTCCCTCCTGGGAGAACTGGACACTGGAGAGGTTTCAGTCCGGGTGGAGCTCTTTTGTGAAGCTGAGGCTTCAGTCCGGGTGGAGCTCTTTTGTGAAGCTGAGGCTTCGGTCCGGGTGGAGCTCTTTTGTGAAGCTGAGGCTTCGGTCCGGGTGGAGCTCTTTTGTGAAGCTGAGGCTTTGGTCCGGGTGGAGCTCTTTTGTGAAGCTGAGGCTTCGGTCCGGGTGGAGCTCTTTTGTGAAGCTGAGGCTTCGGTCCGGGTGGAGCTCTTTTGTGAAGCTGAGGCTTCGGTCCGGGTGGCAGCTTCTCTCCCCCCTGGGAGAGCTGGACGCTGAAGAGGATGATAGCAGCGGTGATCACATTGCACATCTATTCAGCACTGGTAAATTTATGTAGTATTGAAATGCCAGCCCTAATATTTAAATTAACAGTCACTGCTAAATTTTGGGGTCACAGTTAAAAAATATTGAAAACACAGTTGAAAGTGTGCGATTTAATGGTTCCTGTACCTGAGTGTGCAAATAGGTTTCCAAAGCTCTGTCTCACACTAGAGTTATCACTGTGCAGGCAATGAGATGCACAGAGAAAGAAACCGTTTGGATTACTCCCTCAGAACTGGTATATTTATTTAAAAATATCAATCATCCACTTTTCCTGGGTCATTTCATGTGAAGTTTTCTCTAAGATGATATGTGTTAATTTGTAAAAAAAAATTTCTTCTAATTAAAAATAAAGTAGGGAAACTATTATTTATTATTCGTAGAAGATAAAAGTCAAGCTAAAATTTTTCTTGCAAGGGCAAACTCAGAATTTAGCATGCATGCTAAAACAACATCCAGCAGCCTGTAAATTATTTATTTAACAGGTCTTTTATACTGCTTTATCATTTCAATCAAAGCAGTGTTCATTGTAACTTAAACTTGGTAATGTACATTAAACAGGGACATTGATAACTTGGAATTTTCTGAGTCAATGGAGGGTTAAGTGATTTGCTCAAGGCCAAAGGAGTGCTAGTGGGAATTGAACCCTGGTCTTTTAGGTTCCCAAGCCAGAGCTCTAACTATTAGGCTACTCCTCCACGCCATTAGTTTAGCTCAGGGGGACTTACTACACCTCCGAGGTGTAATAAGTCCCCCATCTAAATAGCAGACCCCAGATGTACAGGGCTGACCCTTGAATTGGCCCTGTACGTCTGGGGTCATGACACCTCCCACTGCCTGCCCTCACTCCTTCCTTGGCCTGCCCCCTTCTGCCGCCATCCAGAGCTCCCGGCACATCTCTCCTATACATGCGAGGAGCTTTTGAAAGGCGATTCGGTCCCGGGCCTTCAGTAAGGATGGACGTCCATCCTTACTAAACATGGCTTGGACTCTACCCCATGGTGTTTGATTATACTAATGATGTTTTATTGATATATTGGCCATATTATTTATTTATTTATTTGTTACCCCTGAAGCAGGCTGTGGCTGAAACATGTCGGGTTTTATGTTTATTTAATTGTATGGTGCTTTATTTAGTTAATTTTGTATGGTTTTATTAAATTGAGATTAACTTGGGAACACAGTCCAAAGGACAGAAGATGATCAAATGCCTCCAGGCTCTTCAGCCAGCAGGCATACAAACCAAATTGTTAGCATAGTCTGTGCGGAAAGTGAGTGCTCCAAATTGATGATGTTATCCATTGGGTACAAATGACCTGGCTAGAAACAGTGCCTCTGCAGTTCAAAGGGACTTCCAGATTCTGGGTGAGAAACTTAAACCCACTGTCAACACTATAACATTCTCAGAAATTCCATCTGTTCATGCTAAGGGGGAAAGGAGAATGCATCACATAACCAACTGTAATATGTGGCTCCAGACCTGGTGAGATAGAGAAGGTGGAAAAGGAGGAGAAGTAGCCCTATATGTCAAAAGCAATATTAAAGTTACTGAAATGCAGGAGACGTGGGGAAAAGAAGAAGCACTATGGATTGTGTTAGAAAGAGGAGATGGCACTGTCATCCATACTGGTGTGGTCTACAGGCCTCCGACTCAAACCGATGAAATAGATAATAAACAGATGATGTGTTAGAACAACTTGCAAAACTGAAAGTGGACAAGGCCATGGACTGGATAGGATACATCCAGGATATTGAAAGAGAGGTTCTTGCAGGGCCTTTAAAGGATGTTTTTAACAGATCCTTGGAGAATGGAGAAGTTCCTCAGGACTGGAGAAAGGCTGATGTGGTACATCTTCACAAAAGAGGTTACAGGGAAGAAGTGACAAACTACTTTTCCCTTACCTCTGTGGTGGGAAAAGTAATGGAGGTGCTCCTGAAAGAGTGAATAGTGGACTTTGTCAAAACTAGCAGGTTGTATGATCCGAGGCAATCTGGTTTTACTAAAGGACGATCTTGCCAAACAAATCTGATTGAGTTGCAGAACAACATCAGAAGCAGCCATACTTTTAAATCACACATCAACGACAAGTGGGAAGAAGTGGGCAGAACAAAATCAATTCAAAATACATGCAAGCCAGTTAAATGCTGGAAAGCAATGAGCACAAATGCTTGAAGCTTAGCCAACAAAGTTCCGGACCTGGAAGCCCTAATGGTGGAAATGGACTTGGACATTGTGGCCATTACAGAAACATGGTTTAATGAATTGCATGAATGGGATATAGCCATAGCTGGCTATAATCTATTCAGAAGAGACAGAGAAATTGGAAAAGGAGGAGGAGCAGCCTTGTATTTTAAAAAGCAATATTAAAGTTACTGCAATGCAGGGGGCATGGGGAAAAGAAGGAGCGCTCTGGATTGTGCTGGAAAGAGGAGATGGCACTGTCATCCATACTGCTGTAGTCTACAGACCTCCAACTCAAATCAAAGAAATTAGATAATAAATTGATTATAGATATTGCCAAGATAGCCACAAAGGGGGAAGTGATCATATTGGGTGACTTTAATCTACCCGATGTGGATTGGAGTACTCCTTCTGCGAATCTGGCAAGAAGCAAAACAATTGTGGATGCTTTCCAAGATGTGTCCCTTAAACAAATGGTGATGGAACCAACCAGGGAAAGCTCAATGCTGGATTTAGTGCTCACCAACGGTGAGAGCGTGTCGAATGTCTGGGTGGGTGCCCCTGTGAGCAGCAGCGATCATCACATGGTGTGGTTTGAGATAAAAACCAAGGTGCAGTCCAATCATAGCAAGCTCAAAAGTCCTAAACTTCAAAAGCACTGACTTCAATAGAATGGCCAAGTACCTGAAGGAGGAGTTGGCAGGGTGGGAGGGGATAAGGAAAGTGGAATTGCAATGGGCTAAATTAAAGGTGGCAAGAAAAGGGGCAACAGATAAAAATGTACTGTAAGGAAAGTAAATAAAAACAAGAGGAGAAGGAAACCTATTTGGTTCTCCAAAGAAGTGGCTGCTGAAATAAAGGCAAAAAACACAGCTTTCACAAAATTCAAAAGCTTGCAAACAGAGAAACACAGTAAGGAATACAGGAGCAAACTAAAAGAGACAAAAAGAAAAATAAGGAAAGCAAAATCAAAGGCAGAAGGAAAGATGGCTAAAGATGTGAAGTATGGCGACAGAACTTTCTTCAGGTATATTCGGGAGAGGAGGAAAATCAGAGATGGAATTGCACGACTCAGAAGTGCTGGGAACAGATTTGTGGAAAGTGACACTTGTAATGAGGAAGATCCATCCTTTGCCTTAAAAACACAGGATTCTGTGAGAACTAGGTCAGAAGCTGACAGGCAGGCAAGCCATATGAGCAGTAGTTGTCAGGGGCAACGTAAACAAACCCAGCCACGAGGTTTGCAACCCTGCCCAACTAGCAAAGAATCCCTAGTTCCTAATAGCTTTCACCTGAGTAGGGCAAGGACTAATCAGCATTATAAGAAACACTCAGGAAAGCCAGAACAGGGAGAACGGGGAGAACGGAGAAGCCAGGCAGAACAGCGAAGCCAGCAGCCAGGAGCAGAGGAATCAGAGAACAGCTGTGCGCAGCCTTGCTTTATAGGGCGCCTCCCCTTTCACAAATCACAGTGAATTGGACCAGCACATTTGTATGTAATTAAAGTGTTTTAACTGCTTTTTCTCTATAAAGACAGCTGCGAAACCGGCTGGTACTTGGTAGATCTCTCTCTTTTGCTCTAACAGATACCTAAGCTCCACGAAAAGAACAATGGCTGGGAAAAATCGTATTGCTAAAGCTGTTGCTCCCGTTACAGCTTCTGCCTCGGTCCAGACAGAGGTCCTAATGCCGGTTGAAGGACCGGTTCCATGTGCAGGGTGCCTGCATGCTGAAGCTCTGAGGAAAGAGGTGGAGGAACTCAGAGAGGAGGTGGCGAGGCTGAGGAGCATTCAAGACAGTGAGAAGTACATTGATGAGATGCTACTTGCAGCAACCAAGCTCTCCAGCTCCGGAGAAGATGGGTGCCAACAGAATGTCGATGGTTGGACACAAGTCACCAGGGCCTGCAAAATCACCAATCCAACTTCTCCATCCCTTGAATTGAAGAACCGTTATGCAGCCCTGGAAGTGGAGGAGGTGAAAGCATCCCTGGAAAGGGAAGAACCAGAGTTCAAGTACCCCAAAGTTGTGGAATCAGTCACCAGAAGGAAACGAAGGGTGGTGGTGGTTGGAGACTCTCTTCTGAGGGGTACTGAGGCGTCCATCTGCCGACCAGACTTGATGTCCAGAGAGGTATGCTGTCTGCCTGGTGCCAAAATCCAAGATGTTACGGAGAGTTTGCCGAGACTCATCAAGCCCACAGACTATTACCCAATGTTGCTAATCCATGTTGGAACAAATGATACTGCCAGGTATACCTCGAAACGTATCAAAAGTGACTTCATGGCTCTGGGACAGAGGGTGAAGCAGTTAGGTGCACAGGTGGTGTTCTCTTCAATCCTCCCTGTTGAGGGTAAAGGCCAAGGCAGAGAGGCTCGCATCCTGGAGACAAATGCATGGCTGCGTGGATGGTGTCATCGAGAGCGTTTTGGTTTCCTAGACCATGGGATGCTTTTCCAAGGGTTGCAAAGCAGAGATGGCATCCATCTGTCCAAGAGAGGTCAACGCATCTTTGGTAGTAGACTGGCTAATCTACTGAAAAGGGCTTTAAACTAGATTCCTTGGGGATGGGTGAAGAAAGCCCCCAGGTAAGTGAAAGCCCCCAGGTAGGTGATACATTAAATACCTTTATGGAAATGGGTAACAGGGGTAACATATGGAAAGCAGTGTGTATTAATGCCCGTAGCATGGGAAATAAGATCCCTGAGGTTGAAGCTTTGGTGGGAGTGGCTGACTTGGATTTAGTGGCAGTTACAGAAACATGGTTCACAGAAAACAATGACTGGGATGTAACTATACCTGGCTATACTTTATTCAGGAAGGACAGGGTAGGAAGAAGAGGAGGAGGAGTGGCACTATATGTAAAAACTACTATTAAAGCTTTGGAATTACAGAGCTTAAAAGGGAGAGAGGAGGCATTGTGGGTTAAACTAGAAAGAGGGAAAGAGAAATCTATTTGCATTGGAGTGATATACAGACCTCCCTCACAAGAGGAAGAGGTGGACAGAGAGTTAATTGAAGACATACGCAGCATTGCTAGGAAAGGGGAAGTGCTACTGATAGGAGATTTCAATATGCCAGATGTTGATTGGCACATTCCTGCTGCAGTATCATCTAGAAGTAAGGAGATCCTGGATTCTCTACAGGGAGAACTATTCAGGCAATTGGTAACAGACCCCACACGTGAAGGGGCCATACTGGACTTGGTGCTTACCAATGGTGAAAGTGTTTCTGATGTTGTAGTGGGAGATCATTTTGCATCCAGTGATCACCAGATGGTGTGGTTCAGTATTAGGACTAGGGCTGTTAGAATCCATTCCAAGGTGAGGATCTTAGACTTTAGGAAGACTAACTTTGCGAAGATGGGCCAATACCTCAGGGAGTCGTTAGTGGGATGGGAACAGCTGGGGGATGTAGAAAAACAGTGGGCAAAACTGAAAGGGGGTATTTTAAGGGCAACCAACCTTTTTGTTAAAATGGTAAATAAAGGCAAAAGGAACAGGAGACCGCTATGGTTTTCGAAGGAAGTAGCTGAAAAAGTGAAGAAAAAGAGGGAGGCCTTCATGAAATACAAGAGATCACAGAGAGCAGAAGACAGGCATCTGTATTTGGAAAAACTTAGAGAAGCTAGCAAAGTAGTCAAGAAGGCAAAGATTCAAAAGGAGGAGGAAATAGCCAATGCAATAAAATGGGGGGATAAGACATTTTTCAGATATATTAGTGAGAAGAGGAAGAGCAAAAGTGGTATTGTCAGACTCAAGGGTGCAGGGGGGGAATATGTAGAAGCTGATAAGGATAAAGCGGAATTGCTTAACAAATATTTTTGTTCTGTGTTCACAGATGAAGAACCAGGAGCAGGACCTCAGAAAACACCCACAAATAAGAACAGAAGCGAGGGACATCTTGAACTATTTTCAGAAGACTGTGTTCGTGAGAAACTAGCTCAACTTAAAGTAGACAAAGCGATGGGACCGGATGGGATACACCCTAGAATACTGAGGGAACTTGGGGACGTTCTAGCAGCTCCACTGACTGACCTTTTCAATGCCTCGTTGGAGTCGGGAGTGGTGCCAAAGGACTGGAGAGAGGCTCATGTGGTGCCTTTACACAAAAGCGGAAGTAAGGATGTGGTTGAAAACTACAGGCCGGTTAGTTTAACTTCGGTGGTGAGTAAATTATTGGAAACACTGCTGAAAGAGAAAATAGTGAGGTTTCTGGAGTCCAGCGGATTACAGGATCCGAGGCAGCATGGATTCACCAGAGGCAGGTCTTGTCAGACAAATCTGATTGATTTTTTTGACTGGGTGACCAGGGAGTTGGACCAAGGGAGAGCTCTAGATGTGGTGTATTTAGATTTCCGTAAAGCCTTTGACACTGTTCCTCACAGGCGACTTATAAACAAACTGAGCACCCTAGGGATGGACCCTAAAGTTACTGCTTGGGTTAGAAGTTGGTTGGGTGGGAGGCGACAAAGAGTACAGGTAAATGGAGCTCACTCTGAGGAGAAGGATGTTGCCAGTGGTGTGCCCCAGGGATCTGTCCTTGGTCCGATTCTTTTTAACATCTTTGTTAGTGATATAGCGGAAGGGCTGTCGGGTAAGGTTTGCCTCTTTGCGGATGATACCAAAATCTGCAATAGAGTAGACACCCAGGAAGGGGTAGATAACATGAGGAGGGATCTAGCTAAGCTTGAAGAATGGTCTAGAATTTGGAAGCTGGGATTTAATGTTAAAAAATGTAAGGTCATGCATTTGGGCTGCAGCAATCCAAGGGAGCAATACAGTATAGGAGGTGAAGTACTTTTGTCCACTAAAGAAGAGCGGGACCTAGGCGTGGTTGTGTCTGATGATCTTAAAGTAGCTAAACAGGTGGAAAAGGCGACAGCAAAAGCTAGAAGGATGCTTGGGTGCATACGGAGAGGAATGGCTAGCAGAAAAAAGGAGGTGATAATGCCTCTGTATAAGTCTTTGGTGCGACCTCATTTGGAGTATGGTGTGCAATTCTGGAGACCGCACCTTCAAAAGGATGTGAACAGGATGGAGTCGGTGCAGAGGGTTGCTACCAAAATGATTAATGGGCTTCATTATAAAGCATATGAGGACAGACTTAAGGATCTTAATATGTACACCTTAGAGGAAAGGCGGGATAGAGGTGATATGATTGAGATGTTTAAATACCTCCGTGGCATAAATGTTCAGGGAGAGAGCCTCTTTCAATTGAAAGCAAGTTCTGCTACGAGGGGACATGGGATGAGGGTGAAGGGAGATAGATTCAGGAGTGATATGTGGAAATATTTCTTTACGGAAAGAGTAGTGGATCCGTGGAATAGTCTCCCAGTGGAGGTGGTAGAGATGAGGACAGTAACTGAATTCAAGAAAGCATGGGACCAACACAGAGGATCTCTAAAGGCAAAAAGTGGACTGTTGTAGTTGTTATGGAAGGACAGACTAGATAGGCCATGTGGTCTTTTTCTGTCGTCATATTTCTATGTTTCTATGTAATGTTCATCTGCTGTGACGCAGTTTGAAACTCAGAGGCAAAGTTCTGTCCAGAGTGAATGGAAGCCTGAAAGAGTGAAACAGTATGTATCTGGGAGCTGTGAGCTGGAAAGTGATTCTGAAGCAGATTTAAGGAAGTTTACTGGCAGCAGAAATACCTGGAGGGTTAATGCTCAAAAGCCTCGTAGGAAAAGTCCAAGGTGGGTGCCGTGCTGTGAAAGCCAACCGAAGGATTTTACTAGAGAGCTAACGTGGGAGCATTTACAAGTCCCTGAAAGGGAGAGGTATTCTATAGAAGATGTGTGCATGTCTGAAGAGGAAGTGTTTGGAAGGCCTAAACCTCAGAGAAGGATTCACAGAGTAAAGACCTGTGCTAACAAGGGAGAACAATTCCTTTATTCACTGCCAAAGCCTGAAGTTAGAACAAACAGATATTCTAAAGGGAAAAGTTCCTATAAGAAGGTATGTTCAGAATATCCTGAATGGTGGGTCTCTCCTCTCTCACACTCTGATAAATACGGTAGCAGCAATTACAGCCCTAGAGAGAGCTGGTCAGACAAGCTCCGTGACGAGACACTGCAAGGAGATTTACAAACGTTCTGTAGCAAGGAAAACATTTGTCCTTCTGAAAGTAAGCATGAACCCATGGTCATTGATTATGCTAGTGAAAGCTCATGTGATGATCCAATGGACTGTATGTTAATTATCTCAGACAAAATTACCTCTTTATGTTAAAGCAGTGATTGTGCATTGCTGGAGCCTAGCAGTGAAAGTCAAGAGCGCCTGTTTGTCTACAGAGGAATTATGTGCTGAGTAATTGTGTTCTTATGCCTACCATTTAATTAAGAAGCAAGAAGAAGTCATTATTATTTCCTTTATAACATGCCAGAGAGTATGGCTTTATTGTCTTAAGTTCCTGTGTTGTGCATTTGAGAAATCCGACCCCGGGAGGGGAAATAAAACCCTAATTTACCTGAACCACTCGTGTCTACAACTACTTATTCCTCCTAAACATCATCAGGCAGCCAGACCTGCTACCCTAGGCAGTAGCCTGCCCACCTGGTGGTGACACACTGAAAAAGTAAAATTGCTGAACAAATACTTCTGCTCTGTTTTTACTAAAGAAAATCCTGGAGAAGGAGCATCTGTGACTCCCAAATATAAAAATGGGAATGAAGTAGATACCACACCATTCACTGAAGATGATATGTTAGAACAACTTGCAAAACTGAAAGTGAACAAGGCCATGGGACCGGATGGGATACATCCCAGGATACTGAAAGAGCTCAGAGAGGTTCTTGCGGGGCCGTTAAAGGATGTTTTCAACAGATCCTTGGAAACAGGAGTAGTTCCTCAAGACTGGAGAAAGGCAGATGTGGTACCTCTTCACAAAAGTGGTGACAGGGAAGAAGTGACAAATTACAGGCCCATGAGCCTTACCTCGGTGGCAGGAAAGGTAATGGAGGCGCTTCTGAAAGTGGACTTTCTCAAAACCAACAGGTTGCATGATCCGAGGCAACATGGTTTTACCAAAGGGCGATCTTGCCAAACAAATCTGATTGAGTTGTTTGACTGGGTGACCAGAGAACTAGATCGGGGCATGCAATGGATGTCATCTACCTGGATTTCAGCAAAGCCTTTGATACTGTTCCTCATAGAAGGCTTATCAATAAACTCAGTAGTTTGGGGATGGGTCCCAAGGTGGTGAACTGGATCAGAAATTGGTTGACTGACAGACGACAGAAGATGATGGTATACGGAACTCACTCGGATGAAAGGAGGGTGATTAGCGGGGTGCCCCAGGGTTTGGTCCTGGACCCGGCACTGTTCAGTGTATTTGTGAGTGGTATTGCTGAAGGAAAAGGCTGTCTTTTTGCAGATGACACAAAAATTTGCAACTGCGTGGACTCCCCTGAGGGAGTGGATAATATGAGGAAAGATCTATAAAAGCTGGAAGAATGGTCTAATGCTTGGCAATTAAGATTTAATGCAAAGAAGTGCAGTGTCATGCACTTGGGAAGCAGAAATCCAGGTGAAATGTATGCGATAGTGGGAGAGAGATTGGTGTGCATGGACCAGGAAAAGGACCTGGGTGTGATTATTTCTGCACATCTCAAAGTGGCAAAACTGCGACAAGGCGGTGGCAAAGGCCAGGAGGATGTTGGGTTGCATACAAAGAGGAATTACCAGCAGAAAGGAAGAGGTACTAATGCCACTGTATAAGTCACTGGTGAGGCCTCACTTGGAATACTGTGTTCAGTTTTGGAGACCATATCTTGTAAAGGATATAAAAAGACTGGAAACTGTTCAGAGGAAGATGACCAAAATGATTTGGAGCCTGCGTCAGAAGCCTTATGAGAAGAGACATGAAGACCTAAATATGTACACTCTGGAGGAGAGGAGGGACAGGGGAGATATGATTCTGACCTTTAAATACTTAAAGAGAAATAATGAACAAACAAACCTCTTCCAAAGACGGGGAAGCTGTAAACCTAGAGGGCATAACATGAAGCTGCAAGGGGGTAAATTGAAAGGCAATGTCAGGAAATCCTTCTTCACTGAAAGGGTGGTGGATGCTTGGAATGCCCTCCCGATGGAAGTGGTGGGGGCAAATACAGTGATAGAATTCAAAATGGCATGGGACAGACACAGTGGATCCCTTTACAGCAACAGGATAAAATCAAAATAAACTTAACTAACTAATTTCTCAACATACAGGGGTGTCCTACACGGAGCGGTGGGTTCACCCCTAAAACAAAGACATGGGGAGGGGTGGCCTGCACAAAGCGGCAGGTGCACCTACTCTTGCCATCTTACTGGGCAGACTAGATGGACCATACTGGTCTTTATCTGTTGTCATTTACCATGTTACTATGAGTTCTTTGACTGGGTGACCAGAGAGCTAAATCAGGGGCATGCGATGGATGTCATTTACCTGGATTTCAGGAAAGCCTTTGATACTGTTCCTCATAGGAGGGATATCAGTAAACTCAATAGTCTGGAGATGGGTCCCAAAGTGGTGAACTGGATCAGAAATTGGTTGACTGAAAGATGACAGAAGGTGATGGTAAACGGAACTCACTCGGATGAAAGGAGGGTAATTAGCAGGGTGCCCCAGGGTTCAGTCCTGGGACTGGTACTGTTCAATGTATTTGTGAGTGATATTGCTGAAGAACTGAATGGAAAAGTCTGTCTTTTTGCAGATGACACGAAAATTTGCAACAGAGTGGACTCCCCTGAGGGAGCGGAAAACATGAGGAAAGATCTACAAAAGCTGGAAGAATGGTCTCATGCATGGCAGTTAGGATTTAATGCGAAGAAGTGCAGTATCATGCACTTGGGAAGCAGAAATCCAAGGGAAAAATACGCGATAGGGGGGTGAGTGTGCACGGACCAGGAGAAGGACCTTGGTGTGATTATTTCTGAGGATTTCAAGGTGGCAAAGCAGTGCGACAAGGCGGTGGCAAAAGCCAGGAGGATGCTGGGTTGCATACAAAGAGGAATTACCAGCAGAAAGGAAGTAGAAGTCGCTGGTGAGACCTCACTTGGAATATTGTGTTCAGTTTTGGAGGCTGTATCTCGCAAAGGATATAAAAAGACTGGAAAGGGTTCAGAGGAAGGCGACCAAAATGATTTGGGGCCTGTGTCAGAAGACTTATGAGAAGAGACTTGAAGATCTAAATATGAACACTCTGGAGGAGAGGAGGGACAGGGGAGATATGATTCAGACCTTCAGATACTTAAAGAGTATTAATGAACAAACAAACCCTTTCCAAAGACAGGAAAGCTGTAAAACCAGAGGGCATAACATGAAGCTGCAAGGGGGTAAATTGAAAGGCAATGCTAGGAAATACATTTTCACTGAAAGGGTGGTTGATGCTTGGAATACTCTTCCGCTGGAAGTGGTGGGGGTGAATACAGTGACAGAATTAAAAATGGTATGGGACAGACACAGTGGACCCCTTTATAGCAACAGGATAAAATCAAAATAAGCATAACATATCTCAAGAAACATGGGTGCCCTACATGGAGCGTTGGGTTCACCCCTAATCAAAAGCATGGGGAGGGGTGACCTGCATAGAGCATCAGGTGTACCTGCTCTTGTTACCTTGTTGGGCAGACTAGATGGATCATACTGGTCTTTATCTGCCGTCATATACTATGTTACTATGTAAATATATAGGCAACTGAGGCAATAGATGAAATAACAAGAGGCTAAATTGTGTTGATGGACTGCGTCTCTCTGTGGCAGGAAAAAGGTCCTAAATTCAGGCGATATGTGGACAAGCATATAAAGTAAGGAAAGGTGGTAACATATGGAACAGAACAAGTTCAGGACATCACTCCTAGCAAAAACATAATAACATTGGAAACAGCATATTAACCTACACATCAATGACAAGTGGGAAGAGGAGCCTAGAATAAAATCCATGCAAAATACAAGCAAGCCAACCAACAAATGCTGAAAGGTAATGAGCACAAATGCTCGAAGTTTAGCCAATAAAGTTCCTGACCTGGAAGTCCTAATGGTGAAAATGGACTTGGACATTGTGACCATTACAGAAACATGGGGGTCTGTTTACTAAAGGCCGGTGTTGTGCGGTCCGCGGTACCGAGCGGGTGCCGTATAAGGAGTGGGCGTTCCGTCGTGAAGAACAGAAGCTGTGATTGACAGATGCGCTAAGGTGCGCGGCGCCCGTGTGGTTAGTGCCCTGTGACATTACGGCGTTTGATCTGTGCACATAGATCACACTGCTCACGGTTTTTGGGCTTCCACTATTGTGCTGCACATTGCTGACGGAAACGGTTTCTTTTCCCTGCACAGCACCTCTAACGCGAGTGTTTCACTGGCGGTAAATGTCTTTGCAGATTCGGGCACGCTCCTGTGCGGCGAGTCTCTCCCCTCCCACATTCCGCCCACTGACCCCGTCTCTCCGCCCTAGGGGCCTTCCTCCGCCCTCATTTCGCCTTGGCACGCCTCTTTCGCACATTACCGCCCCGCAAATGTGCGCGTTGTCGGCGCACGCTTGCGGGACCCGTTAATGTGCCGCACACTCGTACGGGGCGCTTAAGAGCACTTAAATACATCTTTTAGAGCGCTCATGTGCGCCCCGTACATGTGCGCCGTTTAGTAAACAGACCCCATGGTTTAATGAGTTGCATGAATGGGATATAGCCATAGCTGGCTATAATTTATTTAGAAGAGGCAGAGAAGGCAGAAAAGGAAGAGGAGTAGCCTTATATGTTCAAAACAATATTAAAGCTACTGAAATGCCAAGGATGGTGGGGAAAAAAGAAGTGCTGTGGATTGTGTTGGAAAGAGGAGAAGGAATTATCATCCATACTGGTGTAGTCTACAGGCCTCCAACTCAAATGAAAGAAATGGATAGAGACTTGATCATTGATATTGCAAACTTAGCCATGAAGGGAGAAATGATCATATTAGGTGACTTTAATCTACCGGATGTGGATTGGAGTATTCCTTCTGCAAATCTGGAAAGAAGTAAAAAGATTGTGGATGTCTTCCAAGAAGTATTGGTCAGACAAATGATGACGAAACCAACCATTATAAGTTCAACTCTGGATCTAGTACTCACCAATGTAGATAGTGTGTCAAATGCCTGGGTGGGTGCCCATGTGAGCAGCAGCGATCATCACATGGTGTGGTTTGAGTCCAATCACAGCAAACTCAAAGTCCTAGACTTCAAAAACGCTGGCTTCAGTAAAATGCCAAAGTGCCTGAAGGAGGAGTTGGCAGGGTGGGAGGGGATAAGGGAAGTGGAATTGCAGTGGACTAAACTAAAAGAAGCAATAAAAGGGGCAACAAATATATATATATAAAAAAAATATATATATATATGGAAAGTATATAAAGACAAGAGGAAAAGGAAACCTATATGGTTCTGCTCAAATAAAGACAAAAAACACAGCAAATTGCAAACAGAGGATACACAAAAGAATAAAGGATAAAGCTAAAAGAGAAATAAGGATAACAAAAGCATAGGTGGAAGAAATGATGGCTAAACATGTGAAGCATGGCAACAAAACGTTTTTCAGGTATATCCAGGAGAAGAGGAAGATCAGAGGGGAATTGCAAGACTCAAACATGCCAAGGACAGATTCATGGAAAGTGTATTCACAAAAGAAAATCCTGGAGAAAGACCATGTATGATTGACATACAAATGGGAATGGAGTAGATGCCACACCATTCATAGAAGATGATGTTTTTGAACAACTTGAAAAACTGAAAGTGGACAAGGCCATGGGACCAGATGAGATACATCCCAGGATAATAAAAAAGCTCAGAGAGGTTCTGGCAGGGCCCTTAAAAGATGTTTTTAATGGAGACGGGAGAGGTTCCGCAGGATTGGAGAAGGGATGATGTGGTACCTCTTCACAAAAATGATAATAGGGAAGAGGTGAAAAATTATAGGCTAGCAAGCTTACTTCAGTGGTGGGAAAAATAATGGAGGTGCTCCCAAAAGAAAGACTAGTGGACTTTCTAGAAACCAATAGGTTGCATGATCTGAAGCAACATGGCTTTACTAAAGGATGATCAGGCCAAACAAATTGAGTTTCTTGACTGAATGACCAGAGAACTAGATCAAGGGCATGCGATGGATGTGACTTACCTAGTTTTCAGCAAAATCTTTGATACTGTTCCTCATAGAAGGCTTATCAATAAACTTTGCAGTCTGGGGATGGGTCCCAAGGTGGTTAACTGGATCAGAAATTGGTTGACTGACAGACGACAGAAGGTGGTGTAAACGGAACTCACTCGGATGAAAGGAAGTGAGTAGTGGTGTGCCCCAGGGTTCTGTCCTGGGACCGGTGCTGTTCAATGTATTTGTGAGTGATATTGCTGAAGGACTGAAGGGAAAAGTATGCCTTTTTGCAGATGACACAAAAATTTGCAACGGAGAGGACTCCTCTGAAGAATCTACAAAAACTGAAAGAATGATCTAATGCTTGGCAGTTGAGACTTAATGTGAAGAGGTGCAGTCATGAACTTGAGATGCTGAAATCCAAGGGAATTGTATGAGATAAGGGGTGAGAGGTTAATGTGGATGGAACAGAAGGACCTCGGAGTGATTGTTTCTGAGGATCTCAAGGTGGTGAAACAATGTGATATAGTAAGGTAGTGGCCAAAGCCAAAAATATGCTGTGTTGCATACAGAGAGTAATAACCAGCAGAAAGGAGGCAGTATTAATGCCCCTGTACAAGTCATTGGTGAGGCCTCACTTGGAGTACTGTATGCAGTTTTGGAGACCATATCTTGCAAAGGATATAAAAAGACTGGAAACAGTTCAGAGGAAGGCGACCAAAATAATTTGGACCCTGCGCCAGGATACGTATGAGAAAAGACTTGAAGTATAGAAGCTCATTAGAGTGGCCTAGTGGTTGGGGCAAGGTACTTCAGGCTGGGAGGTCGGGGGTTCAAGTCCCACTAGAGGACAGCAACCTTGGGCTGGAAGGACTGGGGTTTCTAGTCCCACAGGTGCTCCTTGTGGTCTTGGTCAAGCCACTTAACCCTCCATTGCCCATGTTCCCTGTATTAGTGTATGTGTCTCATATCCCCGTGTGTTAAAATGTATCCCCCAATTGTGTTGTGACTGCTTTGATTGAAGGATAAGGCGGTATACAAAACTGTCTAAATAAATAAAATAAATGATGCCATTGGCATTGAGGCATTTGTGGACCTGATATCCTCAAAACAGCCCAAATGTGAGGAATGCTCATCCTCTTCAGAACAGACAGGGCTGAGTCTTTACAGAGTTGGAACCAGCCAGCTGATTCTCTCCAATAGATTCTGCAGACACTTGTTGAATCTACTGTAGCCCTTCTCTTGAAGAACTTTGAGGACAAGATGGATGTCTTCTTTGCATGGTGTGAGGCAGCTGCTTTGACTGCACTGGGGCCAGTACATGGAGACATAAAACTGATTTTCAAGACTCACCGAAAGCCTGCGGGAGGTTCATCGACATTGAGACCTCTAAGAGCCTCGACATCAGTGACTGCCTGGTCGGTGCCCACTTCCTGAGCATTGAGGGGTGACCACTCTCCGAGACCAGAGAACACTGGCACAATGAGGTTCTGACTGGAAGTCTGCACTGCAAGAGAAGTGAGGTCAGCCTAGGCAGTGACTCAGATGTCTCTTGACTGTTTTTCTGAGTCAGTCAGAGCATCTCTGGGATTCTGAGTACGATTTACTCAGAGGAGAGGACTTCTGAATTGCCCTCAGACACCTACCCTCTTTGTGAGAGAAGAAAATATACTCTGAAGGAACTGTTCTTTATTGAGTTTGTATGGAACATGTCTAAATCCATTCCTTTTAAGTTAAAGGTGGAAGAGAAGCCTAGGACTGAAGCATTAGAGATCCTCCAATTCCTTAATGCCTCTAAGGAAGTTGTGACAGCGCCCGTTCACAGAATCCTCAAGGATGTGCACTTGATGATACAGCAAGGTGGACTTGCTGTATCATATTCAAAAGGTTCTCGGATTCAAGAAGCTCTAGCTGCTATATAATTCTATGGTCACTGAAAACTACTCTAAAAAGAACCAAAAGCTACAAGACCCACTCTTTGGTGCCCCTCTGGGGAGGGAGGCTTGGACATTGCAATCTTTTCGGAAAAGGTTCTTTCAGAAAGCTATGCTCATGCCACGTATAGTGTTCTATCAGCTCTTCATGAGCAATGCACTTGTGGAGCATCATGCACAGCATGCAGGAGTTTGCAGACTTTCTTCCTCCAGAGAAAGCCAAACAACTCCAATTCCTAGTGAGTAAAGGGAAGGAGTGTGGAAAATGCATAGTCTAAGTGACTTACAATGTTCTCAAAATGGCATTGAGAACTTCCTCCATGTGTACCGGTGCCGGAGACTCTCATGTCTCTAAGCCTCAGACTTACAATATGATGTCCAAGTAAAGCTCAGTGACATGCTAAATGATTGAGGGAATTTCTTCAGAGATAAGGTACAGGAAACTGCCACTCACATCAAGCAGCACAGTGACACTCTTAAAACCCACTCAAGGCCCACTTCTAAACCAGCCTCTGCAACATCTAGGACTTATAATAGTGAAGAGCATAGGAGATCCTACTACTCTCATAGGTATAGGTATCCTCCTAATGTCTGCTCCACCTAGATTGAGCAGCGTCATAGTAACATAGTATATGATGGTGATAAAGACCAGTATGGTCCATCTAGTCTGCCCAGCAAGGTGGCAAGAGTAGGTGCACCTTCTGCTCCGTGCAGGTCACCCCTCCCCATGCCTTTGTTTAGGGGTGTACCTACCACTCCGTGTAGGTCACCCCTATTTGCTGAGAAATAAGAAATAGTTATGTTTATTTTGATTTTATCCTGTTGCTATAAAAGGATCCACTGTGTCTGTCCCATGCCATTTTCAATTCTATCACTGTATTTGCCCTCACTACTTCCATCAGGAGGGCATTACAAGCATCCACCACCCTTTCAGTGAAAAAGTATTTCCTGACATTGTCTTTCAGTTTACCCTCTTGCGGTTGCATGTTATGTCCTTTAGTTTTACAGCGTCCCTGTCTTTGGAAGAGGTTTGTTTGTTCATTAATACTCTTTATTTAAAGTTCTGAATTATATCTCCCCTGTCCCTCCTCTCCTCCAAAGTGTACATGTTTAGGTCTTCAAGTCTCTTCTCATAAGTCTTCTGATGCAGGCTCCAAATCATTTTGATCACATTCCTCTAAACTGCTTCTAGTCTTTTTATATCCTTTGCCAGTTATGGTCTCCAAAACTGAACACAGTATTCTAAGTGAGGCCTCACCAGCAACTTGTACAATGGTATTGGTACTCTTCCTTTCTGCTGGTAATTCCTTTCTGTATGCAACCCAGCATCCTTCTAGCTTTTGCCACCACCTTGTCACACTGTTTCGCCACCTTGAGATACTCAGAAACAATCACTCCGAGGTCCTTCTCCTGGTCCATGCACACCAACCTCTCGCCCCCCCTATCGCATACAATTCCCTTGGATTTCTGCTTCCCAAGTGCATGACACTGCACTTCTTCATATTAAATCTTAATTGCCAAGCATTAGACCATTCTTCCAACTTTTGTAGATCTTTCCTCATGTTATCAACTCCCTCAGGGGAGTCCACTGTGTTGCAAAGTTTTGTCATCTGCAAAAAGACAGACTTTTCCATTCAGTCCTTCAGCAATATCACTCACAAATACATTGAACAGTACCAGTCCCAGGACCGAACCTTGGGGCACCCCGCTAATCACCTTCCTTTCATCCAAGTGAGTTCCATTTTTGTCACCTTCTGTCGTCTGTCAGTCAACCAATTTCTGATCCATTTCACAACCTTGGAACCCATCCCCAAGCTGTTAAGTTTATTGATAAGCTGCCTATGAGGAACAGTATCAAAGGCTTTGTTGAAATCTAGGTAGATGACATCCATTGCATGCCCTTGATCTAGTTCTCTGGTCACCGAGTCAAAGAACTCAATCAGATTTGTTTGACAAGATCATCCTTTGGTAAAATCTTGTTGCCTTGGATCATGCAACCTGTTGGTTTTCGAGGAAGTACACTATTCACTCTTTCAGGAGCACCTCCATTATTTTTCCTGCCACTGAGGTTAGGCTCACTGGCCTATAGTTTGTCACTTTTTCCCTATTTCCACTTTTTGAAGAGGTACCACATCAGCCCTTCTCCAGTACTGTGGAACTTCTCCTGTCTCCAAGGATCTATTAAAAACATCCTTTAATGGCCATGCAAGAACCTCTCTGAGCTCTTTCAGTATCCTGGGATGTACCCCATCCGGTCCCATTATTTCTTTTTTTGTCTCCTTTAGTTTGATTCTGTATTCTTTTCTGTGTTCCTCTGTTTGTGAACTTTTGAATTTTGTGAAAGCGGTGTTTTTTGCCTTTATTTGTGCAGCCACTTCTTTGGAAAACCAAATAGGTTTCCTTTTCCTCCTGTTTTTATTTACTTTCCTTACATAAATATCTGTTGCCCCTTTTATTGCCTCCTTTAGTTTTGCCCATTGCAATTCCACTTCCCTTATCCTCTCCCAACCTGCCAACTCCTCCTTCAGGTACTTGGCCATTTTACTGGTCAGTGCTTTTAAAGTCTAGGTCTTTGAGCTTTCTGTGATTGGATTCTACCTTGGCTTTTATCTCAAACCACACCGTGTGATGATCGCTGCTGCTCACAGGGGTACCCACTCGGATATTTGACATGCTATCTCTATTGCTGAGCACTAAATCCAGCACCGAACTCTCCCTGGTTGGTTCCATCACCATTTGTCTTAGCAATGCATCTTGGAAGGCATCCACAATTTTTTTGCTTCTTTCCAGATTTGCAAAAGAAATACTCCAATCCACATTGGGTAGATTAAAGTCACCCAATATGATCATTTCCCCCTTCATGGCTATCTTTGCAATATCAGCAATCAATTCACTATCCATTTCTTCGGTTTGTGTTGGAGGCCTGTAGACTACACCACTGTGGATGACAGTGCCATCTCCTCTTTCCAACACAATCCACAGAGCCTCTTCTTTTCCCCACGTCCTCTACATTTCAGCAGCTTTAATACTGTTTTTGACATATAGGGCTACACCTCCTCCTCTTCTACCCTCTCTATCTCTTCTAAATAGATTATAGCCAGCTGTGGCTATATCCCATTCATGCAACTTGTTAAACAATGTTTCTGTAATGGCCACATTGTTCAGGTCCATTTCCACCATTAGAGCTTCCAGATCAGGATCTTTGTTGGCTAGGCATTGAGCATTTGTGTTCATTGCTTTCCAGGATTTGTTGACTGGCTTGCCTGTGCTTTGCATGGATTTTGTTCTACATGCCCCTTCCCACTTGCCATTTATGTGTGGTTTAAAAGTGTGTCTGTTTCCAATGTCATATTGCTTTGGCTGGGAGTGACGTCCTGAACTTGTCCTTCTCCATCCATCACTCCCTTTCCCTAGTTTAAATGCCTGTCCACATACCGCCTGAATTTTTCACTTAGGATCCTTTTCCCTGCGATGGAGAGATGTAATCCATCAGCACAGTATAGTCTCTTGTTGATCCATTTGTTTCCCCAGTCACCTATATTTCTAAATCCTTCTTGTTTGCACCAGGTTTGGAGCCATGTATTAAAGTTGTTTATGTGATGCAGCCTTTCTGCTCCCTTGCCATGAACAGGTAGAGCTTCTGAGAATGCTATAGTGTTAACAATGCGCTTGAGTTTCCCTCCCAGAGTCTGGAAGTCCCTTTGAACTGCAGAGGCACTGTTTCTAGCCAGGTCATTTGTACCTAAGTGGATGACAATATCAGTTTTGGAGTGCTCACTTTCTGCACTAACTATACCAAGAATTTGGTTTGTATTCCTGCTGGCTGAAAAGCATGGGAGGCATTTGACCATCTTCACTCCTTTGAACTGTGTTCCCAAGTTGGTGCCTCTGATGATGGAATCTTCAAGTAGTAATAGTTTTCTGTTTTGTGATTTTTTCCCCCTATTTGGTGCATTATCAGTAGATTTGGCATTGAGTCTTACATTTAAGGGCACTTCAGTTTCCACGAATCGGGCACTCTCATTATCCAAGGCAGAGAAGGCGTTATGCAGGGATATCTCTTGATGTATAGGGTGTCTCTGCATTACAGGTCGCAACCTACCAGAGCACACTGTGATCCATTTATTCCTGGGATGTTTGATTCTTTGTGGGAGCGGTGGTGGATGTTGGCCAGCCTAGAGGAGGTGTGTTTAATTGTAGTTAATTCTTCCCTTAGTAGAGTCAATTCTTTACACATAGCAGATAACTTGAGGCATATAGTGCAAACTCTTAGGTTCCAAATGATTCTTCTCAGAATGAAAGCACCACAGTTATTGCACTGAATACATGGTATGCTGATTTAGCTGTTCTAGGAGGAGAAAGGGAGAAAAAGTAGGTGTAACATCTAATTAAAGGACAGATGTCAATGTATACGATGACTATATAGGCAATGCAACCCTGGGGTGGGCGGGAACTTAAGTGTCCCTGGCCAGTAGACCTTATATGAACTGAGGGCACACTCAGATATCTGATTTAAAGGCTATGCAAGAGGAGTTGCTCTCACCTTTGTCAGTAGATGGCCTAAAGGTCCCAGCCAGCTTCCCAGCCAAAACCTGGGATGGGGTTTTGACTGGATCATAGAGAACAAAGGCAGAATTCCAATACTGGTTCTAGACACCCTTCTGGGCAGGGGGAGGCTACCATTCTTTGCAGACTGGTGGCTCTTAATCATGTCCAGTTTGGGTACAGATTGCATCTATTCGAACTTCCTCCAAATTGCTCTCTGAAAGTTACAACAAGCAACTCCTCTTTCTTTCCTATTAATTGATGGAGTACCCTTTCTATTTCTATGTTGTTTATTGATTTTATTGTACATTGCTTTGATGTTTGAGAAGCAGTATATCAAGTTTTTAATAAACCATAAACTCTCAATACCAGGAAATACTCTGACATGAGTTCTCTGCCCTCAATGAGGTCAGTGAGGTCAAACTTGCCCCACTAGAGGAGGAAGGGCAAAGATTCTACTCTAGGTACTTCCTGTTAACAAAAAAGACAGGGGATTCCATTCTATCCCATCCTAGATCTGATGAATCTGAGCAAATTTCTGTTTTGAAAGCTGTTCAGAATGGTTTCCCTCAGCATCCTGATTCCCTACCTTCTAAAGGAAAATTGGCTATGTTCCCTGGACTTAAAGGATGCATATACCCACTATAGATACATTCCAGGCACAGAAAGAATATGTAATTTATCATAGGGAAACATTACTATCAGTATTGCATACTGCCTTTTGGCCTCACATCCACATCTCGCATCTTCACTCTTTAATATCTATTCATCCCTGTTGTGTAAGTTACTGCGTTCGCTTAATTTAGAGTTCAGAGTTTGAAGAATTTTAAGAATTTCATCCCAATGGGCTTCTTTGTTAAACAACATTTGCCATTTTGGTCTCATAAATTCGTGGATGACAACAATGGCCTTGGCATTAATTCTACTAGGACGGAAGTCATGATCATCTTTAGAAATTACACTTACACACTGCCTGATTCGATGAATCTCAGTATCTCTGCTATTCCTGTGAGGGAAATGGTTCACTATTTGGGTGTGGTGCTGATCAGACTCCCTCTCTTAAAAACTCAAGTTACTACAGTGATGCGGGCAGTGCATTTTAAGTTACGTATAGCATGCTGTTTAAAATTGTATCTTAACCAGGCTTCTTTAGGATGGTGGTGCAAGCTTTATTCTTGCATCATTTGGATTATTGGAACCTTATTTATTTGGGTGTACCACAATGTGTGTGGGGGGGAAGGAGTAGCCTAATGGTTATAGCAATGGCTTTGGTGACCAAGGGAGCAAGGTTTGATTCCCACTGGCACTCCTTGTGGCCTGGGTAAGTCACTTTACCTGCCATTACCTCAGAAGAAAGGCTTAGTAATCTAGTTCCAGATACAGGTGTAATCAACATTATTGGCACCCTTGCATTTTAGGTATGTTGTGTACAATATCTTGAGAAATAATTGGAAATATTTAAACTGTATGCCATCATAATATTTTAATAGTATATTCAAAGGTATATAACAAAAAAAAGATGTCTGTGCAACTTAGACATAGTAATTTCTGAGAAAAAAAACTAAATATGACCTGGATAGGATTAATGGCACCCTTCACTAATATTTTTGGTTGCACAGTTCTTGGCAGTGATGACAGCCTCCAAATGTTTCTTGCAGCCATCTATAAGATTTATACATCTGTCTGCTGGTAGTTTCTACCACTCTTCAGCTGCGATTTGTTTCAGCTCATGAATGTTTCCAGGATTCCTTTTACCAATGGCAGATTTCAGCTCTTTTCAAAGGTTCCCGATTGGATTGAGATTGATTGGCTGAACTTGTTCTGAATTTGTCCAGTGGAAGGAGGGCTTCCCTGATGATGTGGGAGAGACCTTAATTTTCGTTGGTGGTTCTAATGAATGATGTCATGGTGGGACAGCCAATAATGTAACCCTCAAATTGTGTTGTCTTAATGTTGTCAAATATCCTCATGTTAAATGTTGTAAAGCACCCACATGTTGAATGTAACCCAATTGTGATGTGATGTAACCACTTTGATTGTAGGATAAGGTGGTATACAAGTATGTCTAAATAAATAAATATATATAATGGTCGACTCTTACAGAGTAAAATCATAAATAGCGGTAAAACTCCTCTGTATTGTAAACTGAAAGTAATAAGTTTAAAACATGAACTGTCATTCATATCAATTAGGAGACATTGTTGTTCGGCAACCCAGTGGTCTCAGTATCTCGGGGTATAAGCTGAAACTTGCAGCGTATCCTCCCCTTATGTCACATCAATGACCACCTATATGTTTGTTGCCTTTTTTCTAATTTTTACAGGTGAAAAGTTGAACCTTAAATATGTCTCGCTTATTAATTGTAGATAACAATCGCTTAGCTTTTGTTGATAATTCTTAAAGTTCTTTCACTTCATTATGATACGTTGTAAATGCTCCCAACGCTATCCAGCGCCAAGCGTTTCTCCAATTACGGGTTCCTCAGGGGAATGGCTAAGCTCTACAAATGAAAACACAGTAGTGGTGAACTTTACTTTCTTCTGAGTTATTGTTTCGTCTCTCGCAAGGAAACTGATTAATATCTTATAAATGTACTCACTATTCTCTTGATCATGCCAGCGTTCCAACCGCATATATTGTGCTGAACTGCAAGGCTGTTGTAAAAAGGACACCGCGCATGCGCTTTTTAAAGTTGAGATGAACCAATCCTAGAAGGACCCTCCCATTTCTGCTCTCATATACATAATTCCCATTCAATGCGGGCATTTAAACCTAAAGGTTCAACTGTTTGCAACCTATATATCCAGCGTTGTTCCATATACAATAGAGTTTCATCTACAGTGCGGCCCTGATGTGGTTGTTGTACCTGTGTTATGCAAAAACACTCTAGATCTTCAAAAGTGTGTTGTGATGACAAACAGTGCTCAACTATAGGAGCTTCTAAACGCTTGCATTTTAATTTGCTCTTATGTTCCATCAGTCTAATCCTAAATGTACGTTTAGTTTTACCAATGTATAATAGAGAACATGGGCATCTGATACAGTAAATCACCTGTGTGGAAGCGCATGTAGTGAAAGACCTTAACTGGTAAGTCTTTCCATTATGGCAAAATTGATTGCATTCTTTTATTACTGAACAGATGGAACATGTTCCACATGCTCTATGTCCAGACTCTTCTAGGTCTGGCAATTGTGGATGTCGCACCTTTGTTGGACTCAAGATGTCTTTCAAATTACGTTGTCGTTGCCACACGCAACGTGTATGGTATTTTCTAAGACCTGGTATGGTGGTCAACACACTTTTATGTTTCTTTAAACTGGATTGTAAACATGCACTTAGAGGAGAATAGTTAGTAACCGAGGTATCCGGATGCCCTACTCGGCATGGGTCCCCCACCCTTCCATCACCCACCCCCAACCATTGACAAAGTAGACAGACGTCAAGTAATGGAGTTAATGCATGGTCGCAGCTTTTATTAACATTGAAAACACCGGCCCAACATGGGCCAACTCAGCAATTCAAACCATAACAGTGAAGAGCCCCCCCCCACCCCCTCCACCCGTCATCCGGATGATGCCCCCCACCAGCCGTATAGCAAAGTGGAGCACCATCCAACCCACCCACCCCCAGTTACCCCTTCTCGCCCGCCTCGCCATGTTAGCAAAGGCCGGCTGAAGGGGTTGCCTAATTCCGGGTAGAGACCCCAACCGGGACGTCTCCCCCAACTCGCATAGCCGTGCCGCTCACATAGAAAGCGGCCTCCAGCTGAAATGAGCCGCCAGGTCAACGAGCACCAGCTCGCCACCTGCTCGCAAGGCCCGAAAAAGAAAACGCCACCCTAGCACCCCCCCCCCCCCAGCTGCAACAAGTTCCCACATCCCCCTACCCAACCGAAAAGAAAGGGCGGGAGGGAGGGAAACCTTTTCAGTCGCGAGCAAGGAGGGAAAGGGGAGATCGCCAACCGGCGTTCCCTCCTTGCTCGCGCTGACTCCGCCCCCGCGACCCTCCAACGGCCAATCTTCGGGCTCCCGCAGGAGCGCGTGGAGCCCCCGCCAGGGCGCATGCCTCGCCCCCCCCCCCGAGAAGCGGCCTGCCTCGTGGCCGGGCCCCGGGAACCCGGTTACCTGGCAGCCGCGGGACCGGGGCCCGGCGGCTAAGCCGGTACTAACCGAGGTATCCGGATGCCCTACTCGGCATGGGTCCCCCACCCTTCCATCACCCACCCCCAACCATTGACAAAGCAGACAGACGTCAAGTAATGGAGTTAATGCATGGTCGCAGCTTTTATTAACATTGAAAACACCGGCCCAACATGGGCCAACTCAGCAATTCAAACCATAACAGTGAAGAGCCCCCCCCCCACCCCCTCCACCCGTCATCCGGATGATGCCCCCCACCAGCCGTATAGCAAAGTGGAGCACCATCCAACCCCCCCACCCCCCCAGTTACCCCTTCTCGCCCGCCTCGCCATGTTAGCAAAGGCCGGCTGAAGGGGTTGCCTAATTCCGGGTAGAGACCCCAACCGGGACGTCTCCCCCAACCCGCATAGCCGTGCCGCTCACATGGAAAGCGGCCTCCAGCTGAAATGAGCCGCCGGGTCAACGAGCACCAGCTCGCCACCCCGCCACCGGCGCTAGGTAGCACGCTATCCTAGTGCCGCCCCCACCAAGGAAAGCTGCGACCAGCACCATGACTCAAGCGCCTCCTGCCAGTCGTTCAAAAGAAGGTCCTGCCCCACCGGGGCAAGGTGAACCCCATCAAGCCGGTACAAACCAGCACAAGTAACGTCCGCCCAAGGGTGCCGGACCTGGAACCCGCCCGTCTGCTGAACCCAGCGCCCGATCTGCCGGTTAACTTTGCACAAACCCCTCGACCAACGCCGCTGGGTCCAACAAGCGGGGCGGGGTATAATGTCCGACCAAACAATGGCCACCCCAGGGAGGACCCCACGCAACAGTGCAATGTCTCTCTGAACAGTCCCAATGAGTTGCCGGCAAGCCCAACCGGCAATGTCATTGCCACCCAGGTGTAACAGCAGCCCGACCGGCCGCCGGCGCCATCCAAGTTCCGCTCGAACACAGTCCAGGAGCTGGTCCCAATGCATGCCGCGGCGGCCCATCCAGCACAACCGCACTCCGGCTCCGGCGAGGCCCAAGTGAGCACCCAGCGGCCGCACCGCCGCGCGCCGCTCCGCCCAGTAGACAAAGGAGTGCCCGATGATCCACCAGTCGCCGGACGCCGCACCCCGCACCATCTGAAAGCAGAAAGAACGGACTACCACCAGCAAGCAACTCTGCAATAGGAAACAAAGGATTAGTGCCCCCAGCCCCCCCCCTTTCCACCACCGTAGGCAGACCTCCACCTCGGCAGCACCCCCACGCTACTCCGCACCGCCGCTAGCCGACGGGCGAACGTACCCGGCGTAAGCACCCGATCGCCAACGGCCTATACGCCGAATCACCAATGGGTCTAACCCCGCAGCCGCCGCGCTGGTAGCCGCTCCGATCCGGAACGAGTGCGAAGCGTAACCCCGCTCGTCACAACCCAAGGCACGCAGGGCCAAGCGTAGCACCGCCGTGAACTGAAACTGCGTCACCGGCTTGCCGTCCGTGTGAATGAAAAACTGGCCACGCGCCACAGGGTGCCGCCGCGCGTACGCACCAAGAGCCCGAACGGGACAGGACAACAAGGGAGGGATGGCGCTCAGCAGTACCCAGCCCCCTTTTCCGGACTGGTCCGTCTTAGAATGTGAGAGGAAAATGCGAACACGCGCCAGTTCCACCCGGACGTGCCCCGCAGCCAGCCCCCCAAAAGCCCCATGGTGCGCCGACCGAGGAACTAGCTCAGACACACGGAAGGCGCCGAAAAAAGCAGTGGTAAACAATGCGTGAAATAACACTGCCTCGAAGCCCGAGGAGGCCACCCGCGGCAAAACCTCACAAAGCTGCAGCAGGAGCTCGTGAGATACCGGGCGTCGCCAGTCCGGGAGCCCCGGCTGGGCGCGGGCCCAACCGGCGAGCAACCGCCCAACCAAAAATGAGACACGCGGATTCCCCCAACCAGCAGCCTTACAAAAGAAGGAGAAGCCCGCAAGCGCCCCGGTGACAGCCGACCGTGCCCATCCCGCCTTCTTCGCCCACAGCATAAAACGGCCAGCCATGTCATCAGGCACCACCCCCCCAGACCACCCACGCGCACGCAAAAAAGCACTCACCTGAGAGTAGCCCCTGCGGTAAGTCATCCAGGTACTACGAGCCACTGACGCCGCCAAGAGAACCATCAGGTCGGGGTCCCAATCGTCCAGAGATGCTCCGGGACCCGCGAGGGTAGCTCGTCCGCCCCAGGAGCCAGCCGCCGGAACTGCTCCCACTGAAAACATGATAAAGCGTCAGCGATGGAGTTCTGAGAACCCGGCACATGACGTGCCCGAGCGGTGACATTCAGACGCAAGCAGGCCAACACAAACACCCTCATCAAGGCGGCCACCCGGGGGCATCGGGGAGCATGACGATTCAGAACCTCAACAACCGCCGCATTGTCGCACCAGAAGACGACCCGCCGATCACACAACCGGTCAGGCCAAACCCAAAAGGAAACTACGATCGGGAACAGCTCCAGGAAGGTGATGTTCCGCGTCAAGCCGGAGCGCACCCAGGCCGCAGGCCAAGGCTCAGCACACCAGGCCCCTTGACAAAAGGCCCCGAAACGGAAACTGCCCGCTGCGTCGGTAAACAACTGAAGGTCGCGATTCGATAACTCAGGCCACTGCAGGACGGAGCTGCCGTCGAAGCCAGCCAGGAACGCGTCCCAAACCCGCAGATCCTCCCGCATCCCCAAGGTCACCCGAATCCGGTGATGCGGCAGCCGCACCCCCGCCATTGCCAAGGATAGGCGCCTCGTAAAGGGGCGCCCCATGGGCAGGACGCGGCAAGCAAAGTTAAGATGCCCAACCAACGACTGCAAGATGCGAAGGGAAGTCTTCGCAGCGGCGCAGACAGAGGCCACCAGCTCGCGGAGGCGATGAACCTTCGACGCCGGCAAGCGGACTACCATAGCCACCGTGTCAATCTCAATGCCGAGAAAGGTGAGGCAAGTAACCGGTCCCACGGTTTTGTCAGCTGCGACGGGAATGCCGAATGCAGCTGCCACACGTAGGAAGGTGCTCAAAAGAGCGGGACAGGTCGGGGCCCGCTCGGGCCCGACAAACAGAAAATCATCCAGATAGTGCACAATGCTGGAGACTCCTGACTGCCGTTCGACTACCCAGTGCAAAAAGGTACTGAAGGCCTCAAAATACGCACAGGAGATTGCACAGCCCATGGGCATACACATATCGAAGTAGTACCGCGCCTCAAAGCGAAAGCCGAGCAACGGGAAAGCGGAGGGATGAACCGGCAACAAGCGGAACGCCGATTCGATATCCACCTTGGCCAGAAGGGCCCCCGGTCCGCACTGACGGACCAGGGAGACGGCGGCATCGAAAGAAGAGTAGTGCACCGTGCAGAGCTCGCGAGGTATATGGTCATTGACCGAGTCGCCCGGAGGGCAGGAGAGGTTGTGTATCAACCGGAACTTGCCCGGCTCCTTCTTGGGAACCACACCCAATGGCGAAACCGTGAACGGGGAAAAGGGGGGATCCAAGAAGGGACCCGCCACGCGGCCCAGAGCACACTCCTCGGAGATCTTGCGGCGCACAAAATCCCCATGGAGCCGCGCAGAGGCGGCGTTGCGAGAACCACCCGAAGCGGAGGACCCCCGGACGGGGATGCGAAAACCCCGTGTGAACCCCCCCAGAATCAAGCCAGCCGCCCTACCCCGGCGGGAACGCCCGTACTCGAGCAGCCACGGTCGCATCGCCGCGACTCGTACCGGGGTAACAGCCAGGGCGCGCGACACCTCACTTGCCCCCTGCAGGGGACCCTGCGACCCCCTTCCTGCTGCACTTCGCGGCCGCGTGTGCGCCGCCGCACAAGGAGCAAGCATGCTTAAACTTGCAATCCGGGAAGGGGCAAGACGCCTTGTTGAAGCGCCAACAGACGTCCCCCCCGACAACCGCCGCCTTCTGCTGTGGCAAAGTGGGGCCGGAGGCACGAAAGGACCGACCCCCCGGCGACAGCGGAGACGAGCCCGCCTTAGCCCCCGCCGCACCGGTTCCAACGCCCCGGCCCCTCGCGGACATCTGGGTCAACCACAGGTTGATGTCCTTTGTCCCCCACTGCAAGAGACTATTCTCCTCCATCTGGTCCCGGAACTCCTCATCGTAATTCAACCAGGCCCACCCCTCGTGGGCCTGGGACGCCGCCAGGATGTTGTCGGCGTAGGCCAACAACGCCCCGAATTGGTCCGGGAAGTAACGCCCCCAGACACTCGCCAGACGCAGAAAAGCGCGGGTCCAATTGAGTGTGTTGTGAGAGACCTTGCGCACCCGGCCCGCCTTCTCATCGTCCTTGCGCTTTTTCCTGCTCTCCCCGGAGCGCTTCCGTCCGTCGAGCAGACGGAAGATATCAATATATCTACGACGCTTGATCCGCCGGCGCAACTTCCGCGGAACCGACTCCCAAAGCTCGGCGCAGCGTATGACTGAGGTCCCGCCAGGAACTCTGCCATCCCCCACCCCCGGAACAGAGCTGTGCGAGGAGGCCGAGGATGACGACGAGGAGGAAGAGGACGAGGACGCCCGCCGGCAGCGACGAGCCCGCTTGCGCTTCCCTTTCCCCTTGCCCACCCCCACGGAACTGTGCCCTCAGCCCCGACAGTGTACTCACCACTCCTCCCGGAGGAGGCGACCGGAGCGCCCCCAGTGGGCGCGGCAAGGGCCGAAACAACCGCTGATGCCGTGGAACTCGAAGGGCCCGCTCCCCCCAGCCTGTCGGAAGCAGCCATGGCAGTGGCAGGCGTCGAGCTCCTCGGAACCTGCGGAGATAAAGAAGAGAAACCAGCAGCCGGGGCCCCGGGGGTACTGAGAACTGCTGAGGGCCCGACCCCCCAGGCGCGCGCCGAAGGCCCCAATCCCCCAGCCTCCCACGCCGCAGCACCCCCAGCCCCTCCATGCCCCTCACCGAACCACCCACCCCAGCCACCCCCCCAGGGCCCTAGACCCCCCCACGGAACCGCCCCATACGCCCAAGGGGCCGAGGGACCGAGAAACCCAGGAGGAGGAGGAGAGACCAGGGGGGAGGGGGAAGGCCCCACCCCTACACAGGAAGGGGATGGAGCCGAAAGCCACCCGCGCCCCGCCCCGGGAGGCGGATCGGGCACTAGGGCCCGCGGGGACCCCGACCCGGTGACGACTGGGCAGCCCTGCTCATGCATCCCCTCGAGCAACCCCAGAGCACAGTCCCCACCCGACATTCCCGTAGGAGGAGCCGGATCACCCACAGAGGCGCCCTCGGATGCAGGCGCGGGCACGATGCGCCCACCGGAGGCCCCACCCCCCCGGGCCCCCCCTGCTCTGCTGCGCCCTCGCCCCTGCCGGGCCCCAGCCCAGGAACGGGTAGCCGAGGCAGCAGGGGGCACCACCCTAACGCGGCCCGCAGGAGCGGACCCACGCCGTACAGTACCGCGCCCACGAGTGCCGCCCCGCGGCCCCCTAGCAGCGCCTCGCGCTGAAACCTGTTTGGCCATGAGTGCTGCTCAGTGGCCCAAGGAGCTGCCAGGACCCAGGGGCCTACCGGGCAGGTCTGCGGCCTTACCTAGGCTAGGTAGCGTCTGCGCCTGTTCCTTGGGCTGTGCTTCCCTTTTTTTTTTTTGTGTGATGAGCTGGGCTGAGGACGCGAGGAAAAAATTAAGAGAGGGGGAGGGGAGGGCCCGCCTAGCAACCACCCGACCTCAGGCCCGCTGGCACCACGTTCCCCGTCAGCAGGAGCAGGCAAGCCCGCTAAAGCGCAAGAGACAAGGAAACGAGCCGCCCACGTGCGCCGGAGCGATCGCGCACGCAGGACGGAGCAGCTCCAGCTCTAACGGTGAGCTGTCAGGAAGTCGGGGCTGTTTGGGGGACCCACGGGGGACACGAGGCCTAACCGTCAGCAAGGCAAAACAAACCACCAACCTTTTCAGTCGCGAGCAAGGAGGGAAAGGGGAGATCGCCAACCGGCGTTCCCTCCTTGCTCGCGCTGACTCTGCCCCCGCGACCCTCCAACGGCCAATCTTCGGGCTCCCGCAGGAGCGCGTGGAGCCCCCGCCAGGGCGCATGCCTCGCCCCCCCCCCCCGAGAAGCGGCCTGCCTCGTGGCCGGGCCCCGGGAACCCGGTTACCTGGCAGCCGCGGGACCAGGGCCCGGCGGCTAAGCCGGTACTTATCAAGTTAACTACTTCTGTTTCGGATGATGCCTTCTGTTTTGATTGTAAAAGTAAATCTCGATTTGCAAACCGTGCTCTTGTATATGCCTCTTTGAGTATCTTTCTCGGATATCCTCGCTGGATAAAATTTTCTCGTAATTGTTCTGTTTGCTCCCGAAATTCCTTCATTGTGCTACAGTTTCTTCGATAACGAATAAATTGTGAATACGGCAGCCCGTTACGAAGCTGTCTTGGATGAGCACTCGAGTAGTGAAGGAGGGTGTTTTTATCTGTTGTTTTACGGTAAATAGAGGTTTGCCATCCTACAGGTGTCTTAGTAACCAAAATGTCCAGAAACGAAAGTTGGGTTTGATGGTATGTCATAGTGAATTTTAAATTAGGCTCGCATTTGTTCAACCAAATATTGAACTGTTGTAGGGACTCACTGTCCCCTTGCCAGATTACAAAAATATCGTCGATATATCGTTTCCAAATTTTTAATGATGTTGTATATGGACAATTACTAATCCACTGATGTTCAAACCGCTGCATGTATAGATTGGCCACTGAGGGGGCGCAAGTAGCGCCCATGGCTACTCCAGAGACTTGATGATACAATTGTTCTTCAAAACAAAAACAATTGTTGAATAAGGTTAATTCAGCTATATTCAATAAACGCTACAGCGAGTTTTATTGAATATAGCTGAATTAACCTTATTCAACAATTTTTTTTGTTTTGAAGAACAATTGTATCATCAAGTCTCTGGAGTAACCATGGGCGCTACTTGCGCCCCCTCAGTGGCCAATCTATACATGCAGCGGTTTGAACATCAATGGATTAGTAATTGTCCATATACAACATCATTAAAAATTTGGAAACGATATATCGATGATATTTTTGTAATCTGGCAAGGGGACAGTGAGTCCCTACAACAGTTCAATATTTGGTTGAACAAATGCGAGCCTAATTTAAAATTCACTATGACATACCATCAAACCCAACTTTCGTTTCTGGACATTTTGGTTACTAAGACACCTGTAGGATGGCAAATCTGTATTTACCGTAAAACAACAGATAAAAACACCCTCCTTCACTACTCGAGTGCTCATCCAAGACAGCTTCGTAACGGGCTGCCGTATTCACAATTTATTCGTTATCGAAGAAACTGTAGCACAATGAAGGAATTTCGGGAGCAAACAGAACAATTACGAGAAAATTTTATCCAGCGAGGATATCCGAGAAAGATACTCAAAGAGGCATATACAAGAGCACGGTTTGCAAATCGAGATTTACTTTTACAATCAAAACAGAAGGCATCATCCGAAACAGAAGTAGTTAACTTGATAACTAACTATTCTCCTCTAAGTGCATGTTTACAATCCAGTTTAAAGAAACATAAAAGTGTGTTGACCACCATACCAGGTCTTAGAAAATACCATACACGTTGCGTGTGGCAACGACAACGTAATTTGAAAGACATCTTGAGTCCAACAAAGGTGCGACATCCACAATTGCCAGACCTAGAAGAGTCTGGACATAGAGCATGTGGAACATGTTCCATCTGTTCAGTAATAAAAGAATGCAATCAATTTTGCCATAATGGAAAGACTTACCAGTTAAGGTCTTTCACTACATGCGCTTCCACACAGGTGATTTACTGTATAAGATGCCCATGTTCTCTATTATACATTGGTAAAACTAAACGTACATTTAGGATTAGACTGATGGAACATAAGAGCAAATTAAAATGCAAGCGTTTAGAAGCTCCTATAGTTGAGCACTGTTTGTCATCACAACACACTTTTGAAGATCTAGAGTGTTTTTGCATAACACAGGTACAACAACCACATCAGGGCCGCACTGTAGATGAAACTCTATTGTATATGGAACAACGCTGGATATATAGGTTGCAAACAGTTGAACCTTTAGGTTTAAATGCCCGCATTGAATGGGAATTATGTATATGAGAGCAGAAATGGGAGGGTCCTTCTAGGATTGGTTCATCTCAACTTAAAAAAGCGCATGCGCGCGGCGTCCTTTTTACAACAGCCTTGCAGTTCAGCACAATATATGCGGTTGGAACGCTGGCATGATCAAGAGAATAGTGAGTACATTTATAAGATATTAATCAGTTTCCTTGCGAGAGACGAAACAATATCTCAGAAGAAAGTAAAGTTCACCAATACTGTGTTTTCATTTGTAGAGCTTAGCCATTCCCCTGAGGAACCCGTAATTGGAGAAACGCTTGGCGCTGGATAGCGTTGGGAGCATTTACAACGTATCACAATGAAGTGAAAGAAATTTAAGAATTATCAACAAAAGCTAAGCGATTGTTATCTACAATTAATAAGCGAGACATATTTAAGGTTCAACTTTTCACCTGTAAAAATTAGAAAAAAGGCAACAAACATATAGGTGGTCATTGATGTGACATAAGGGGAGGATACGCTGCAAGTTTCAGCTTATACCCCGAGATACTGAGACCACTGGGTTGCCGAACAACAATGTCTCCTAATTGATATGAATGACAGTTCATGTTTTAAACTTATTACTTTCAGTTTACAATACAGAGGAGTTTTACCGCTAATTATAAATAAATAAATAAACAAACAGTTGCTCAAATACTGGCCTTTTTAGGGTTGGCAAGGTTGAAGGCAGTTATGTTCAATTGTTTGAAAGGACTGATTGAGCTTTCCTGTGGCACCTGAAGCAGAGTCAGTAGTGGACTCGAAACGTGTATGTTGTGATTGAGACAGCTTGTTTTTCGGAACAAAAAAGATGAATTTCTGCCACACGAAAGACTGATAAGGTAAGTGCATTTACTTGGTGAACAATTTTAGAAACCTTACAGTGATTAAAATGGACATGACCAGCTTTCGAGATTGAGTGTTGCTCCTCTCCTGATGGCATGCCCGACGGAGAAATACATTTTGAGTATTCTACATTCTTTGGGTGATAGGTGGATTTTTGATTATATATTTTTCACTTTTGGTGGTTTTTTTCTGTTTTGCATTAAATAATAGACTGCTTGGGATTCATCTCCACTGAGTTTGGGACAGTTAAAAATTGACGATTGGACCCTTTCCATTTCTACTCAATTGAGAGATTTAGGATTATTCATAGACAGTCAACTATCTCTGGTACCCCATATTCAAAGATTATCTAAGGAGGCATTCTTTAATGTGAATGTTATTTGGAAATTGAAACAGTTTTTTTTGCAGAGAATTTCTGTACAGTGGTGCAAATGTTTGTCTTATCTTCCTTTCACTATTGTAATAGTCTATTTTTTTGGTTTACCTACACGAGTGATCAATTTGTTACAGTTAGTATAAAATGCTGCTGCACATGTCATTGCTGGAATAAGTCGTTTGGAATACATTATGCCGATATTGCAGAAATTACATTGGTTATCTGTTAAGTGGCGCATTATCTATAAGATTTTGCTTATTGTCTTTAAATCTCTTAATCATTTTGCGCTACAACGTTTACCTACTGCGTGCTCTGTGCTCTCAGGCTACTCTGTGTGGACACCCCAGACCCGATATTCGCAAGGCATTTACATGGTTACAGCCCTGTAAACCATATAAATGCCACTCAGCAGGATATACAACAATCTTCTCCCTTACAAGCTCCGATGCTAAATGCTCGTAGGTGTTCTGGGGAGGATTGGAGGTGACAACACTTGCTAACTGGGCAGTGGTAATATTTCATGCTGCCCAGTTAGTGACCTGCGGCTAAAAGGTGTAGCAAAAGCTTGCCTATCTTTTAGCTGCAGGGGCTAACCGGGCAGCATGCAATATTACCGCTGCCTGTTTAGCTACTGTGACTGGAGGCTGTGCGGCAAGCCTGGATATTCAATGCCAGGGCCACATATGACCCCAGCATTGAATATCCAGGGCTAAGGGTTGGTGCAGATGGCTATGCGCTATAGCCATCATCATTCAATATTGGGCCCACCATCTTTTTACGATGTACATGTTTGTGAATTAAAGTGGAGGATGTTTTCTGTGGAAGCTCCCAGACTCTGGAATTAGTTTCCTGTAGAGATGCACCTTGTTTCTGACAGTGGCATGTTTAGGAAGCAGCTTAAGATTTATCTTTTCACTCGGGCATATGCAGTGTCTAGTAGCTCCTGATCCAGCACATATTTAGGTGGTGATTATATTGAGAGCAGATGACTTAATAGTTTTATTTTTGTTTATTGAGTTGTTTATGTGATTTTATATGACGTATATTGTGGATGCTAAACCTAAAGCTGCTCAACCTGCACATAGTTACCCTAGTTAGTCCCAAGTTGCAACAGCTGTTTATTGTAAGTACAGTGCAGGCCGACCTGCACTGTACAAATGATTGTTGACTGTAAACCGCACTGATTCTAAAGAGCGCGGTATAGAAAAGACATTAAATAAATAAATAAATAAATGTTTTTTTTGTACTCCATCTAGGTTATTCTGTGGAATATAAATGTTTGAAAGAAAGAAAGATCTATGGTTGAAACTCATTGTTCTTCCTTGCAGTCAGTTAATGTTTCAGCGATTAAGGATAGCTTGATTATTCATTGTAAACTGGAATCTCTTGAAAATGTAACGAGATAAAAAAATCTATGGATTTTGAATTTTCCATTATCTGAAATATTGTTAAAAATATACCTTAAAGAAATTCTTGCTTTGTCTAATTCTGACTCTATGTTGTTTTCCCAAGATATATTCTGTGACTGGTAAAAAGGTTTCTTGTGAATCTCAAGAGGGGTTTGAAGTGTTTTTTTTAACAGTATTTATATACCACCTTTGACTTAAATCAAGGTGGTTTACATTAAACTCAATTATGTGTTTAATGTAAACACATAATTGATGTGTTGCATCCACAATCCAAGTCTGATTTGGATAAGGTTTCAGTCATGAAAAGTTACTTTAAAATAAGGAGATGTTATTTTGTAGATTTAAAATTCAAATGTTTCCTGATGTCTTGCTGGCTACGTAGCTACACAGGAAGGCTTTTTAGCCTTTAAGCCTAGGGTACTGGCCCTTGGGACTTCTTTCTATTTGAGATACCCCTGTAAATGTTTAATTACTTTTCAGGGTTTATTTTCTTGGATCCTTTGCAGCTGGAAAGTTTTCTGCAGTGAATAATTTTGGGTGGGGTGGGGAGCTAATTAGTTACAGTTGCTACTAGAGGGAGAGAGTTTTCTCTCTTTGTTTTCCTTATATTATAATTTTATTGTCACTATCTCCCCAAGATATGGGCGAACTATGTGGTATTATTTGGTTCTTTGTACCTTTAATTTTTCTTTCATGTTTCCTTTTGCATTACTTTTGTAAAGTAACAATTAGATAATTCTACTACAGGCAGCACTGCAGATATGTAAGAGACAGTCCCTGCTCATCAGAGCTTACAATCTAGTCAAGACAGACAACACATTAGGTGTAGACAGGGATACATCTAGGGGGAATGGTATGGAAACAAAGGAGATAAGGCGAGTCAAGATCCGAAACCAGTGGACCATGTAAGACTTACTGAGGTACCAAAATTGTATAAGTGAAAATATGATTAAGGTGATTTGTAAATGTGGCATAACGATAAGCCATGTTTCTTGCACAGTGCTATAGATGGAGTAGCCTTTAAAAGCTGTCATTATTCAGTAGCTTCAGTAATGGTGAAAACGGAAACACCCAGACACAAAAGTCTTCCATATATGAACATAGATCCCTTAGATTATTTGATACTGTGCTGATGAGTCTTGGAAAGACACAGGTTCTGGGCGCAGAGACTTTATTCTCAAGTAGTACTTGTGCTCAAGCAGGATATAGTAACCCATAGGTTGTAATTTCCATTATTTGAGGTGGCATCATTAGAAAATGGTTTATTCATAATCTACTTCGCTTCATACAGAAATGAAGAGTTTACTCTCACAGCTGTAGGAATTTCTAGGGCATGAGGATATTGGAGAACCTAGCCCCAAGTCAATGTGAAGTTGCTATATTGATCTTATATGAAGGGCTCCATTGTCCCTGCTGCAGTTCAAACGGTTATAGCAAGGATAGCATCAATTCATACAATGTGTGACAAAGAAGAAACGAGATTGTGGCAGCCATGCCCATGACGCAATGCCAATTGGTTAACCGCTTATGTCACTGTGTTGTGCAAGATTTCACCACTATTCTGCTATAATATTTTTCATCTCTCTCACTCTGTTTTTATTTTTCAGCTTTTTTTGTAGCACACTGCTCCATCACTTTGTCATGCAACTGGAGGTAGCAGAAATATGGACCAAAGAATCAACTTGAAATTTCTGGTTAAGTTGGAGAAGGGCCTAACTGAGTGTCTCCAACTTCTCCAAAAGGCTTATGGAGAAGATGCAATGTCAAGGCCACGAGTCTTCGAGTGACACAAATGCTTCAAGACTGGCTGCAAGGAGGTGGAGGATGACCCCAAGTCAGGACAGCCTTCCACGACAAAGACGGCTGAGAACATTGACAGAGCGAACCAGCTGGTGTGGATTGATCGCAGATTGATGGTGCAGATGATAGCTGAGGAGCTCAGCATGAACAAGGAGTCAGTGCAGACCATCTTGGTGCAGGAGCTGGGGATGTGGACGGTGTGCACCAAGATGGTGCCCAAACTTTTATCTGATGACCAGAAGGAGCACCGGGTCAATGTTTGTTGAGACTTGCTAAAGAAGATCGGGGAAGATCCAGAGTTCGTTGGCCAAGTCATCACAGGAGACGAGACTTGGGTCTTCCAGTACGACCCTGAAAGCAAGAGACAGAACCAGCAGTGGAAGACTCGACTGTCAACCAGACCTAAGAAGGTGTGCAGGTCCAAATCAAGGATCAAGGTCATGCTGATCGCATTTTTTGACCAGAAGGGAGTGGTCCATCATGAGTTTGTGCCTGAGGGTTAGAGAGTCAACCAGCACTTCTACCAGCAGGTCCTCAATCGCCTCCAGGACCGGGTTTGGCACAGCAGACAGGCTCTGTGGAACGACAAGTCGTGGCTGCTCTACCATGACAACGTGCCTGCACACACAGCACTCAGTTTAAGGCAGTTCTTGGCCAACAACTAGATTCACAGCTCTCGACCACCCTCCTTATTCCCCATATCTCGCACCATGTGACTTCTAGCTCTTCCCCAGGCTGAAAACTGTGCTCAAAGGAACTAATTTTGCCTCTGTAGAAGAGATGAAGGCCACTGTGACGAGGGAGCTGAGGGACTTCAAGGAGGAGGACTTTACCGAGTGCTTCTGTACGTGGCAGAAGCAAATGCAGAAGTGCATTAACTTTGGGGGGGGGGGGGGATTACTTTTAAGGGGACAATGCATAATTTCTCTGTAGATTTTGTAATGAAACATTTATGGGACAGTCTCGTTTCTTTTTTGTCACACCTTGTATATGGAACATAAAGTGTGATCATAATAAAGATTTATAAAAGTTATAAATATAGAATCATACTTCATCACGTTCAAACCAGGTAATGCACCTTTAAATGATGCCAATCCAGAGAAGATGTCATAAGTTAACAGGACATACGCCATGGACCTGTCATATAATATTTTGATGTTAACAGAGAAGTGGAGAAATTCCTAGAAAAAATTAGGCACCACACTTTCGATATTATAATGACACATACTGAGAATAAATCTTAACTGGCATTATGAAATTACCAGAACAAGTTCTAGAACATGAGTGCAATTTTGTCCGTCCCGTCATTTTATGCTGGGCCAAAGTGTCTTGGAAAGCCACAGAGGCTTTGAACACAGAGGCTTTATTATCAAATATTACTTGCATTTGGGCAAGTTTCTTTTTAGCAACTATATTTTTAGCAAGGTCAGGCATAATCATAATCTTCTTATCTTCATACATTTAGTGGAGATTTTGCTTTCGCATCTGCAAGAATTTTTACTGCTTGATGGTATCGGAGAACTTTAGCCACAACCGCCCAAAGTGAAATTGCTTTGTTACTCGCATATGAAGGAACCTGGTGCCACCTCTCTTTTTCTATAGGCTTTGAGGAAGATAAACTTAGAAACGTGCAATATTTTCTTCCAAGAAAGCTAACATATTCTACAGTGCTTTCTGGTAAGCCCAAAATAGCGCTGCGTATGCCTTGTAGCACTATACAAATGAACAGTAGCAGTAATAAAATACTTATGTTACTTCTCCTATCGTAATTAACCAAGTCTTCCACAACGGTAATTTCTTGATGCTCATTGCATTATAGTGATTTGCTTCAACGCTTCTTCCAATTTGGCTGTACAAACTTCCCCTAGTCTTAGTTGAGAGAGAGTAACTTGTATTGTTAAACTTTCCAAATCTGCTGGCATCTGTTTTGTGGCAGCTAATTGTGTTTACACTTGTTCCTTGAGGTTTAACATTTCGACAGTAGCAGATCTACAGGTGAGGCTTTGTCTTTAGATACCATTTTTCCAGTGCCATTTTAATCCTGAGGAAAGAGCAACTCAGTTGTCTGATTTTGCTGGTTTCATACCGAAGGTGTTGCAGGCTGCCTAAAACGATGGCGAGATGATTGAGGCCATGGGAAGGTGTAAAATCTCCCAATTTTTAAGGGTTGAATGAAAGAGCAGAGATTATATCACCATCTTTGTTGTGCCTGGAGCCTTGGAGAATAGAATCCAATTCCACTACTAATAATCATTTGTATTGTGCTATCGGGCAGACACAGCAACATACACAAATATGTAAGAGATACTCCCTACTTGAAACAGCTTACAATCTATTCAAGACAGACAAGCAGATAAAAGAGGAGGGAGGGTTAGGGTAGTTCAAGGGAAATGATAAAAACACACGAGGGTGTTAAACAGCAGAATAAAGAGGTCAGGATTCAAAAGCAGCCTCAAAGAGGTTGGTTTTTAGCCTAGACTTCAAAAGGACCAGAGATGGAACCTGACGATCAGCCTCAGGTAGTCTATTCCAGGCATTTAGCGCAGTATGGTGGAACGGACAAAGTCTGTAATTCTTTGTGCCTTTCTCTTCTACTGCTAAGAGTGATTTGCCTGATGAATACAGTTCCCCAGGAGGGTTGTAGGGAGAGATAAGAGAGGAGGAAGGTAATGAGGAGCAGCAGGATGAATGCCCTTTGAGGTCAGTAGGAGAAGTTTGAAGTATGCAGTAAGGGAGCCAGTGAAGTGATTTGAGAAGAAGGGTTTTGTGAGCATAGCTACACTGATGGAAGATTAGCTGTGCCACTGAGATTTCTGTTCAGGCTGCTTCTTCTGCAAAAAAAGAGTGAAAAAAATGATATAAAAGGTTTGTTGCCAATAAAAGTAAGTTGTAATAATACAAAAAATGGTCACTTCTGGAGCGCACACTAATACCTCAAAAAAAAAATTCACTCCACTTATTTAACACATTTATAGTATCAAGGAAAACATCGCCTGCTTACAATGCCTGAAATTGTCATCAAGCATGCTGATAAGTGCGGTGCAATTGTAGTTTTGAATCATGCTGATTATCTGATGGAGGCTCATTGTCAGTTATCTGACCGTTCAACATATGTAATATTAGATACAGACCCAACCTCCGTTTTACAAGCCAGCATTAAAGAACTTACCAACCAAGCATTTAAAGATCAGTGTATCTCTAAGAAAGAGTTGTCTTTTTTGAATATTAAGTCACCAAATCTGGCCAAATTTTAACTTTTTCCTAAAATCCATAAGGATATGTTACATCCCCCAGGTAGACCTATTGTTTCAACTAAAGGCACTGTTTTGGAGCCTTTATCCATGTTTGTCGATTCTTTTTTGAGACCTTTGTTAAAAGATATTCCATCTTATATACATGATACTGCTCATTTTTTACAGATTTTAGCTGAAGCTTCGGCATGGGCTAAAATCTCCTCTGCTCTTTTGTTAACCCTCGACATTACAGCACTATATACTAGTATTCCTCAGTTAGTGGCGTTAGCTGTAGTGAAAATTGGGCTGACACAACATGGGGATTTATCAAGGAATCAAATAGAGTTTATCTCACATTTTGCAGAATTAGCTTTATATAATAATTATTTTCTATTTGAGGGACAGATATATCAGCAAATCTTGGGTGTAGCCATGGGGGCTGCTTTCGTCCCGTCCATTGTTAATCTGTTTATGGGACAATATGAACAAAAATGGCTTTCAGATTCTCCTTTTAGTTTCCAGATTAAGTTATGGAGTCATTATATTGACGACGTCTTCTAATTCTCTTATTCAGTTTCATATATGGCTGAATGGTGTGGATCCTCATATACAGTTTACCCTGAATCATCATACAGAAGAGATTTTCTTTTTAGATGTGAGGGTTTTCCGACAAGTAGATGGTTGGACTCCCTTTATCTCAGTTTATAAGATTTCGTAAAAATTGTTCTACAATAGATGATTTTAAGGTTAAGTCTAGGTGTTTAAGGGCAGAATTTACTGCCAGAGGATATCCAAGTAGGATGATAGATTGGGCTTATCGCCAGGTGCTTTTTAATGATCGGGATTGGCTCCTTCATTCCTGTTCTAGGCAGAAGCAGAAAAATGATATTGAATGTGTTAATTTTATTTCTTTCTCCCCTTTGAGTTTTAAGATCCAGTGTATTCTCTCTAAGCATGCCAATGTTTTTCAAATGCTTCCGGGTTAGTTGGAAGGCGGCCTTGTTGTGTCTGGCAAAGGAATCGAAATGTAAAAGAGATGCTAAGTCCCACTTATTTACGATCATTGGTTCCCTTGGGTGACACACAGCCAGGTCACTGGAGATGTAATAGGTGTTCTTTATGTTTTGCATCCTGTGAAACACGAGTTTTACTTATGGTGGTAAGAAATAAAGTTTAAAATTGCATACTTCATGTGAATCGGATTATGTGGTATATGGACTTTTTTGCCCTTGTGGGTTACTATATGTGGGTAAAACCATCCATTCTTTTAAAGTACGGCTTGGTGAACATAAAAGTAAGCTACATTGTAAAAGTTGGGAAGCCCCGATTGTGCCACACTGTTTGGAGAAAAGGCATGAGTTTAGTGATTTACACTGTTTCTGCATTGATAGAGTTATGACTGGGAAGGGAGGTCGAACTAGAGGAAAACCTTATAATTTGTGAGCAATGATGGATTTTTCAAATACAGACTGTTAGTCCTGGGGGGGTTGAATTTACAAGTGGACTGGGGAGCCTGTTGTTAGGAGGTGATAGGTTCTTCTGGGTTTGTTTGTGATCTTTTCCTTTAAATGTCAGGGTTGCAGTCGGATGAAAGTCTCCTTTTTCTGTGGTTGGTTGTGTCTTTGTGGGTGGTACTAAGTTGGGTATATCTGTGCACATGTGTGGTGTTTTTGTAAGCTCTTGCAGGTTTGATTGAGACATCGCCAATTTTGGAACACAGTTTTGGGTTGGCTGTCTAATGTATGTCATTTTTAGGGTAAGTGGTAATTGTTATTTGGTGTGGTTCAGTGGTTATTATATGACACTTGCCATGGTTATAGTATACAACTGAGGGAAATACAGGGGGTTTTGATTTTGAGTTTCTGTTTTTCAGTGCTATCATTATATTCTTTATCCCCCTGAAACAGCATTGAAGCGAAACGTTGAATGGGCGTCCTGAGGGGCCTTGGGGCATGAAGTTTTGAATGGGCGATGGCTAGCTGTGTGCCTGTTTGAGATATTATGATCTTATGAACTGGATTTAAGTTAAGTGTATACCACTGCTGCTAGCTATACACCTAAGGTAGTATTTTGATAGCTTGTGCCTACATGAGCGATGATAATAAAGTAATATATAAGAAAATTTAAAAAAGTTTATAATAAAGGGAGTTTTTTTTACAGGTCGTTGATGTGTAGGGTTGTGTGGTATATATGGTTTTGATACGATTCACTCTTTAACCAGTTGACTCTGAGACCTGTTTTTCTCTTTTGCTGTTTTCCTTGAAGAGATATAGGGGTATGTTTACTAAACCGGGCTAACGGTTAACCCGGGCTATCTGCCACTAGGTCCCATTGAATAATATGGGACCTAGTGGCAGATAGCCCGGGTTAACCGTTAGCCCGGTTTAGTAAACATACCCCATACTAGAAATGTGTTAAATAAGTGAATTGTTTTTTTTGAAACAAAAACAAGTTAGCTGTTGAGTCTCTTACTTGCGACACTATTAGTTTTCCATTTTTCTTTTTGAGGCACCGCATAACTAGGAATTCCCATATGAGAGGGCATTCACCTGCTTGTCCACGGAGGAAACAGTGTTGCTGGATTTTCAAAAGTATGCACAAAAATTAATGAAAAATCCTATGCATACTGAACAGCAGGTATGCATATATGCAGGTATTTTTAACGGGATGATGTTCAAAGGGAACATATGCGTACTTTCCTTTTGAAAACTGGTATACCTGTCCAGAGTGATAGGGCCAGGTAACAAAGAAGATTTCATCCTCCCATCCCAATAAGCTTGGCCCTAACCCATATCCTGATACCCCTGATCCACGTTGCACCTTTAGTTCTAGTCCTATCTCCCCCATGAAATCCCAACACCATCATGAAGGGCCCTCTTTAATATCAAGCCCCAAACCCAACATGACGACCCAATCATGCCTACGACATTAAGGCTCATACTCCTTGATCCCCTTTCTATCTCTGAAATCCCTTATTTTTGCAGATGGCCTTGATCTTCAGTGGATGGGAGAGTCATCCTGTTGATACTGCTGCAGCTATTGAGCACCATCACCTAAGGTATCTTATCCTTATCACTTAGTAATGAAGCACCAGAAGGTGGCATAATTCGATAGCTGCAGTAGTACTATTGAAGATCAGAAATTTCTATTGGCAAGGGATTTATTCTAGAAGCATGAGGGAACTGAGATTTATGTATGCAGTCTGGCCTTTCTGGGTTGGGACAGGGGTCAGAACCTCATGTTAGAATGGGCTTGCATTGGTGAGATCAGGGTCTTCATGGAACAGGGTTGATCTTGCTAGGAGTATGATACTGACACTTTCACTCTGGGCTGATTAGCAAAGGGGATTTTGATATCCAGGGTGCACAGTAAAAATTCAACACCTGGTCCAAGATAAGTGCTAAATTTTAGGTCTCAGCAGTCATTATTTAAGCCCAGCATACCCATTTTTCAATGATGTTACCTCATTTAAATGCAAGAGCTGGCTACTTTTAGCCAGTTTAGCATGCATTATGTCTTATTTCTTGTGCACTTAAAACTTCTTTAATTTGCATGCTAAGCTTTAGTGCACTAGTGCATATGTCCTGTAATGGGGAATTTTAGTCTTTTAAAATCTACTTTACTTTGGAAGAAGTTTCAAATACCTGAAGTGCTTTGAGCTTACATTATACTGTAGTTACACACCTTGATAATCTTCCTCTGTAGGCTAGGTGTTGTAACAGGTGGTAAAATACACATTTTTGAGGGGGGAAGGGCAGTGGAGGGTGATTTATCATAGATTTGATCTTTGTAAACATTGATATATTGCAACAAGGAAAAGAACTACTGCAAAACTGGAACAGACATTTTTACTGAAAACTTGGCAGCCTATCTACCCCAGTACAAAACTAGAACAAAAAGTGGATAAAACTTCCTCACATAGTTTCCTTTGTCTCAGGATAGTGCATGTCACACATGTAGGGACTGATTTGTCTCTTCTTTGCTCATACATACCTCCATCTTCATCCCCTCCCCAGGAAGGCCTTGCAAAACAGTAAAAACCTAACTGATTAATAGAGGTGCACATTCATTAGTGCACCTTATATAATATAACGGCATGTTTAAAGTGTGCTAAGTAGACATGAATGCATGGTAGGTTTAAAGGCTGTGTGCTGTGGGGGAATAGCTAGCATGCCCCCTACAGTTACCACACTGAAAAGTTCCTTACTGCATATGAACATCATTCGGAATTACTGCAGGTGCAGTTAACGCCTCCTGTTGAGAAGGCATTAAGAACGCCAACGTTAACTGCAAAATTGACAGTGCAAAGTAATAACTGTGCATTAACAATTTGCACGCCACACCCACTTTTCACCCATAACATCTGTCTCTGCCTCATCATGCGCTAAGCAGTTAGTGTGGGATTTTTACCACACAGGCTGCTTTTAGTACATGGTAACTGTTAGTGTGGACCATTAGCTCACACGAAGACGTAACCATTAATGCACTTTAGTAAACATGCCCTTTAGTGCATGCTAAATGTATTAAATGCACACATGTTGATTTAGAGTACCTTAATTTGTCAGTTAGTGCATGTTATATCATGTTAGCACATACTAAAAGTTTCTTATTACATGTATGAAACCAACCCATAAATCTGGAAACATCTGTGAAAGAAACCAAAACTAACTAACTTTTTCTTGTCTGTGCATATTCCTTCTGGCGAATACCAATCTGTTCACAGATCTGCTGTAGGTAGCTAGATAGTATGGGCCCGATATTGATTTAGGCAGGCTATGCTCCCCTACGGCGCATAGCCCTGCCTGCCGATCCTTAACCCTGGATATCCAATGTCAGGGTCATATGCGGCCCTGGCATTGAATATCTGGGGATCGCCACAAAAGTCGGAAGCCACAGTAGCTAACCGTGCCACAGCGATATCGCATGCTGCCCGGTTAGCTCCTGTGCCTTAAAGATAGGTGAGGGTTTTCCTTGCCTATCTTTAAGGCGCAGATCGCCAACCAGGCTTCTTCCCATTAGCACTTATCGCCCCCAACATGCCTCGATGCTAACTGGATGTGAGTACGATTGAATATCCCCATCTAAGGCATTTACATGGTTTACTGGGCTGTAAACCGTGTACATGCCTTTTGAATATCGGGCCCTATGAGCCTTACAGGTTTACATCAGCCTTACTAACATCTCCTTGGGAAATTCGCAATAGCACAGAGCCACTGTTTCACAATGCAACATCAACCAGAGATGCAGCTTGACTGTCAGCATTACTTTTATTGATTTGGCTACTTGATTCCTTTTCAGATTATTTTTATTTTAAACATCCATGTGTCCAAATTTGGAATTACTCAAAAATTTTAACAGTCCAAATCCAAATGGAAATTGGCTATAAAAGACAGTTCTCCCTCTCTCTTTCGTCCTGGATTTGTAGAATATAAAGTAGAAAAATATTTTGAAAACTGAGGATAACCATAGACTTGGCCATTTCTGTTGAGAAAAAGAAGGCAAGACAGAAAATGTTTTCATGGGAAACAAACTCTTAACCATTCCACTATGAAACACTACTATTAGCTTATGGCCATCAGCTGTCTGTGCTGTGCGCATGGACCGGACATCCTCTGGAAACACTAGAGGCATCTGCGTAAGTGAAGATTATCGCCCAGGTCAGCAGCAGCTTCCGTTTATTCATTAAGGGGCCTATTTACTATGCTGTGTTAGCTGTTTAACTGAAGAACTGCTATGTACTCACAGTAAAGGCTCTCGTTAACAATTCAACGCCTTAACAGATAGCACACAGTCATTCCTACATTAAACAGCTAACAGAGAAGGGGAATGTGTGGGGACTACATTTTAACTCTTAAAATGGCAGATAAGGTGCAGCTAGTAATACCACCTCAAGTGGCTTTGCTAACTGCATCATGTTATCTGCTGTACATTTAGGGGCATGTTTACTAAAGTGCGCTAACAGCGTGGGGTTTAACACATGGTAAGCACACCATGCTAACAGTTAACACAGGTGCGCCATGCTAAAAATCCCATGCTAACTGGTTAGTGTGCGATTCGGCGGGGACTGGGTGGGTTGGGGCAGAACATGGGTGTTGATGGGGCATAGTGGTTAGCGCAGGTGTCTTGGGCACACACTAACCATGGCTATTGCTGTTAGCGTGGATGCACTTAACGCCACCTCATTGGGTGGCACCAGCATACAGGAGGATGAATGCAGATGCCCCCTGAAGCTAGCCTGGGTCTCCGTGCTAAATCTGTGGCCCAATGGCACGCTAACTTAGGGAACTTCAGTAAACATGTCCCTTAATGCATAGTAAAAAAACATTTTTTCTGCATGAAGTGCACAGCGAAACGCTGGGAATACTCCCTAACACTTAACTCAGAGGTGTTGCAGTTACTATGTAGTACCCAGAAAATCTTAGTGCAGCTTAGTAAATGAGGCCGTATTTATATGGTTAGAGCATTCCTGCCATCCCGTCAGAGACTAGATCTCAAAGGCAGAGAAATGGGAGCCTGGAAGAACTCATGGCTGAAAGAGTTTTAAAAATATATACAAGAATTATCACCTTTGGCTTGGGACATCTAACATCCGAAGCAGTCAAGACCATCACTGAAATAAAGCAGTTTTTTTGCTTTGTTTTGTTTTAAAAGAAGCAGTTTTGTGAAGTATGAAAACAACTGTGAATCTGAAAGAAAATAATGAATCAAGAACTGCAGCCTCTCGTTACTTTGGAGAATCAAATTGCATTTAGATGTTTTTATACTTCCTTGGAAAAGAAACAGATCTCTAAAAGCAGTAAAACCATACAGACCGCTGACATGCCAGCTTCCAAGAAACATTCTGTTTCGTAGCAAAGTACGTGAAAAATAAAACAAAGTCATTGGCTTAAAACGTGAAACAGATTTATCGCTACACAGATCAGAAAGACGGAAAATAATTTCATTCAGGGTATATGAGATACTGAGGTTTGAAAGGCTGCGCATCAGGGGTTGCATGATAAAGCGTATGGCTGGAATGGCCATGAAATGATGTTTTCAAGAATGCCTTTACCACTGCTGTACCCGGAGAAAGGCACACCCACAGACTCAACACTGGGCGGCACAGACAGATAAATGGTTCTGCCAACCATTCTCCCCACGCACCACTACCACCACCTTAACAGCTGAGGCTTGACACTGGAAAGACAGCCATAGCTAGGGACGTTCTTCTCCTGAATATTATCAGCATCTGAAGAGTGGCAAGAGTTAAGGCTTTTATCTTTAAACAATAATGTACTATTATTAATAAACTAATAAACCTTTTCCCGTAAAAGTGCTTGTTAAACTAATGGTATTCTGTTCACAGTGCCATGTACAGGTAGCAGTCCCACAACACTTCAGGATTTCAGCAGGGGAATCAATAAACCAGTATTTACAAAGAATGTACAAGTATGGATAACAAACACGTCACTCTTATCAGTCACCCCAAAGACAGAACTCTCTAATGTCGTAAAGGCTTGACGCACGCAGCCATCATGCTCCATTCTCTCGCGCTCTCTCAGACTGTTTCTTCTGAGAAGGTGCCAGTGTCTTATCCAAAGTGGTATAAAAATATTCATAAAATTGGTCTTATCTTTGTGTACTGTACATGGGGAAGTCCTTAGTCCAAAGGGGTTTTTAGATTCAGTGGATAGTGCAAGGGATACAAAAGTTAAAAAGGTATTTACTTGTTATTACTACTCTTATTATCATTAATGAAGAGAATCCTTCTCTGTTGCACACAAACTCTTTGGAGTTCAGTTCATGCTGGTGGTTTTTTGGCCTGCAGCTCTGTCGATGGACTGAAAGCTGTTTATAATGCTCCAGAGCCTCTCCAGTTGCTTGCCATGGTGTGAGCTTGAGCAGCAAAGCAGAACCTGGACACTATTCTCTCCATCTCTCCCTACACTTGAATGATGATTCTGACCTCTGGTTGCAAAAGTCAGCAAAGAGTGGCAGTTTCTAATTTACTTACAATGACAGGGGTGTGTGCAAAATATCAGAGAGAATAGAACAGAGGAATATGGGCTGTAGGTGTAGGGGGTTAATCGCCACAACCCCAATAGCTCCTGCTTCCTTCATGCGTCACTTATCACTGTCTTTCTGTTTCCTGGCGGATGGCCCAACAGCTCCCAGGAGTTTTTCGTTCATTTAACAACTCTGTGACTGGCATAAGAGCAGAACAGAAGTACTATTGAGGATGAGTTTGCAACTGCCACTATGGGGCTTCTTCTTCCTTTAAAGTTTGACTTGGGTTCCCTTCTTTTTCAGTCATTTCACCTGAGTGATCATTGCTCTTGATGTGCTGTTTATGGAGCAAATCCCTCCACTTGCCTTTGTTCTTCCTGAGGTGGCAGAGCATATTTTCAGATAGGGGGCTTTCTCCTGTAAACCGGGCCCATTCCTCAAAAAGAGGCTCTACGATGTAAGTCATGAAACCTAAGAAAACAGAGGAAACAGGAAGGAATCATTATCTTTGATCGAAAGACATTTCATATTGTTCGGGTCATGTTAAACTTACTGCAAAAAAAAAAAAGGAAAATGAAAATATTAGATAAAAATATAAAACATTAATTTTGCAAACACAGTTAATGAACTGTCACTTGTGCAGTCATCACTATATTTAGTTACATCATTCATTTTGCATTCAAATATTAGGGCATCTTTTGAAATATAAAAATGGGGTTCAGGATGACTTTGTTATTTGACTGAACCATCTAACTTCTCAACAAATAGGGGTGTCCTACATGTAGTGGTGGGTCCACCCCTAAACAAAGACAGGGGAGGGGTGACCTCCACAGAGCGTCAGGTGCACATACTCTTGCCATATTGCTGGGCAGACTGGATGGACCATGCTGGTCTTTATCTGCCATCATTTACGGTGTTATGTTACTATGACTTAATGAGACATATCAGCTGCAGAAGGCATTTCTGATTGAGATTAGGGTAAATTTTTCACAGATCATCTCACTGCAAAAGCACGTACAAACCTACGCACACTGTTTGAATATCAACAGTTATGCAGTTAGACATTGTGATGGCCAAAATGTCCCCAAGCCCTTAGGAAAGGGAAAAGAGCACACTTTTACCTTAAGGGAGAGAAGCAGCAGGCGGGGATGTGAAACACAAAATGTTTTGAAACAGGAAAAAACTCACCTAGTGAATAGCTGCAGGCCACGCCCCAGCTTAGGAACAAGCTGTAGGGTTAATGAAAACCAGCTGGGGAAGCAGCACGTGATCACTGCTTAGACACGTGCAAAGGGAGTTCCCAGGGGATTACAAAAGGAAAGGAGCAGTAACAGAGAGCAGATGAAGCGGACGGAACACAGGCAGCACTTGGAACACAGACACAGAGTGGAGAGAGCTGAGTCAGAGAGTTCAGACAGTGTTGAGGAAAGTCTGAAGCTCAGCCTGCTTCATGAGGCATATTCTGATGCCTATGCTAATGCTGAGATTGAGAAGCAGCATTACAGGAAGAAGGGAGTTCCCAGGGGAGGAGCTACTGGAGACTCAGAACGGAGCAGGAATCCTAATGTGCTGGAGGGAGGAAAAAGCCCTCAGATATCTGAAGTGAGAGGTATTTCCCAGGACAGCCCAGCCTTAGAGGAAGCTGCTAGAATACTCAAAGGAACAAGCCACAAAGCAGGGAGGTTTGCTTTGGAACCTGGAGGCAGGTGATTTCCTTTGGAGGGAGCTTTGAATGAGGACAGTTTTACTACAAGCCAAAGGCTTGGTAAAAACCCATCTGATAACAGGAGAACCGTGAGTAACCCTCTGTCTAACAGACAGTTAAACAAGCTGAAAGCATTAAGCCACTCATGGAGAGAGAAAGAATTGCCAGTATGTGCTAAGCAGCCTAGAGACAGAAAAACCTCTAGGTGGAAGGAAATTCTTAAACTTTTAGAAAGTGTAGAGCCGGGTATTACCAGGAGGAGTTTTAATCTTGATGTACAAGAGCCAGACACTGAAGATATGGAGATAGGAAGTTATCCTTCTGACAGCGAATGTGAATGCCCAATGGAATGTGCTCTATGTTATAAGACAAGCGTTTGAGCCCTGGAAAGGGGAAAGCTCAAACAGCTGCCTTTGCTAGTTAAAAGGTGTAAACAGGCTGGACTGTGTTTTAAAAGCCTTGTTTCCTTTTAGAAATGTTCCTAGAATAAAACCAGAAAGTGCTTGTATGTGAAGAAGTTTTAGCAAGGCAAACTAGCACTTGTGTTAAAGAGGCTAGGAGAAGTAATGAAGCCTTTGTTCATGAAGTCTGGAAGTAACTGAAGTTAATTGTATCAGGAGAAGAAATCCTTTTTACTTTCTTGTTTTGCGTTGAGCTTTGTACAAGCTCTATTTTGGAGAAGCAGTGAAAATCAATAAATTTCCTGTGTTAGCCTTAAAGCCTCTCGGACTTTCATTTTTACATGAGAACCCACAACTACAAAATAAAGAGGTGACGCACCCTATTAGGTGACCGCCTAGGGTGGCCATTAGGGTGCGGGTAGATCACAACATACATGCATATGCTTAAGTGTTGTTGAATCATAGTGCAAAGGACACACTTCAGCAGCATGCCTATTGTGTGTATACATTTCTGAAGCTTAAATATACGTATACAGTTTCAAATCCTGCCTCTGAAATGTCCCCCCCCATGTTTTTTTTAAATTCAGCCAAACACTATGGGCCCGATATTCAGTGGTGGTTGCTGGTGCAATTACAGCAGCTAACCGTCACTGCTGCACACTCAACCTGGATATTCTCCAGGAATAAGCAGGAAGTCAATCCTCACATATGGGTGATGTCTGTGCCGATGCAGCCCACGTGGAGCATATCCCTAGCTTTCAAAGATAGCCTTTGGGACATGCTATCACGCATGCATGGTCCCCTTCCCGCCCAAGGGTGCCATCTTGCTCAGTCTCCTTTTTTCCGCAGAGCCCAACAGACGCTCGTCCTATTTCCCCGGAAAAAATCTTTTAAAATGTCCTTAAAAAGTGTTTTTCTTTCCAGTTGCGTACAGTTTCCTCTTCCCGCCTCAGTCCAGAGCCAATCCCAGTGCTGTTCTTGGCTCCTTCTCTCCTTTTTGATCGAGGCTTGCCTAGACTAGTGTTCATGCCTTTTTTCACCCATGGGTTGTCTACCTTGGCCAGATGTGTCTCCCACCATGTCCCCCAGTGGGTTAAAAAAATGTGATTGTTGCGGTCAAACCATATCTACTACAGACACACATGACTGCTGCCTATGCTGCCTGGGTCCGGACCACGATAGTACCACCTGTGACCTGTGCCAGGCCATGACTCCAAAAACCAACAAGGAAAGGTTGGAGTTGCAGGAGAGGATGTTGTCGATGTCCAACGGCACTGGCTTCCCCAAAGCTGAGCTCCAAGCTCAGCACTTCCCGTGAGGCCTGGGCGTCCTCGGAGTCCCACGGTGCTGGCTCCTCTGAGAAGACCCAGGACCCCAAGAGAAAAAAGAAAAAATCCTTGAAGTCTGTCAAGATTCCACTGGTGAAACCTGGTAAAGTCCTGCGGAGGGACACAGGTGACTGAGCATCACCCAACTAAGGTCTCTAAGATGGAGTTCTTGGCTGGCAGAGACCGCATGAGGCTCCTTGAGGCCATGTTCCTCATCAAGGACGCACTTGCGAGAGTGCCGGTGTCGGGGCTGAGGTTCTCGGTGCCCACGCCGAAAGCTATGGAGCCTTCTGGCCTCGCAACCAGAAGGATGGCCTTGGAGGATCCCGGCTCCTTGGGGCCGGCCTCGAGACCGAAGGCCACAGAGTATCGAGTCTCCAATTCTGAGAGGGTGCTGCCTTTCGGTCTGGCCTCCTTGTCAAGGTTCGTTACCAAGTGCTTGGCGGTGGTAGCCGCCCACTTGTGCCTGCAAGGAGCTTTCTTTTTCCCCTACCTGGACGACTGGCTCATCAGAGGGAGTAGAGCCTCAGAGGTCAGGCAGGCCATAGAGCGTACAATCCTACTGCAGCACCTGGGGTTCATCATCAACTACCCCAAATCCCATCTCACCCCAACCCAAAGCCTGGAGTTCATAGGGGCTCAGTTGGACACATTACAAGTCAAGGCTGTCCTCCCAAGAGAAAGGGCAGAATGCCTCAGGCAACAGGCAGGAGAGGTGCAACGTAGCCAGTCAGTACCGGTTTGCCTCCTGCTCCGCCTGTTGGGCCACATGGCCTCAACAGTCCACATCATGCCTTTAGCCCATCTCCACATGTGGACTCAAGCCGCGGGCGGACTACAGGACAGGGTCAGAGTCACCTTCTATCTGGCGGAGTCCCTCACCCGGTGAAAGTAAGCTCTGCTATGAGGGGACATAGGATGAAGGTGAAAGGGGATAGACTCAGGAGTAATATGCAGAAATATTTCTTTACGGAAAGAGTGATAGATGTGTGCAGTAGTGGAGGTGGTAGAGATGAGGACAGTATCTGAATTCAAAAAAGCATGGGACAAACACAGAGGATCCCTAAAGGAAAAAAATGGGACTGTTGTAGTGGTTGATATGGAAGGTCAGACTAGCTAGGCCATGTGGTCTTTTTCTGCTGTCATGTTTCTATGTTGTTCTGCTGACCTGCCGACTGATTGCCCCTAAAGATGCAATGTTGAGTGACATATGGGAGGTTGTGACTCGCACTGAAATCTCTTTGCGGTCATCTCTCGCAGATGTGGTAAAGAAATTGACAGATCAGGATGTTCGGATAGCGGAATGTAAATCTACAATAAACAAATTCGGAGGCCAATATGATTTGACCCAAGCTGCCCTCTCATCCTCTATATGTGATAGTCTGGTGATTCATCAACAGCTTGAGGTTCTTGTGAATGCAGCTCGGGTTAATTATTTTCATTTTCTTAATTTTCCTTGTACTCGTTTTTTGTCTCCTATAATTCTTCTTCAAAAGTATTTTAACCCTTTCAGACCTGAATTTTTCCACAGACACCATATATATATACATGGACTTCAATGAATAACATGACATCCATTACAGTGGACATATGGTCTGAAAGGGTTAAAGAGGTTCTCTTGATTAATGATGTAGATGCTATTAAATTTTCTAATGTTTATTATATTCCTTGTGGGACCGAGGCTGAAGGACAGATGGAGGAGGAACCTGAACCTGTTTCTCTTTCTCCTTCTGGTCCTTTAGATTTATCAAACTTTTTAGAATCATCAGCTGATCCTAGTCCTACTCGGGTTGCTTTGATTGTTTCGTTTATCATATTTTTATCAATAAGAGAAGTAATGTGGTTGCATTTTCTTAAGAAGAATTCTAAATTTTGTGGAAGTCCTATTCAAATTTTTCCGGATGTTTGTCGAGTTACTCAGAAGTGCAGAAAAGCTTTTTTAAAATCTGAAACCTCAAGTCTTGGCTCTAGGGACCTTTTTTTTCCTAAAATATCCTTGTAAATGTATAATAGTTTATCATGGGGACAAATATGTTTTTGTGGACTCTGTTCAACTCGAGGGTTTTTTGTCTGGGAAGCAAAGTGGTTGAATTTGGTTTCTTTAGTTCATATGGCCATCTGGTTATTGTTAATGTGGGTTTAAAGGATGTTTTCAGGGGTCCGAAAGGGACAGGATGTTGTATGACGATGTGATTTTGAATTGTTTTTTCAAGTTAGAACTGGCTTAACTCTTGATGTGGACTACTGTTAGTACATTTCCTTCTTTGTTATTAAATAAAGAATATTGAAACGGTAAAATTAGAAAAAGGATTTGTAGAGGGGACACATGCATCAACCAATTTCCTTAAGATCTTATTTATTTACAATTTCTTATATACCGCACTATTCGGCATCAGCGTGGTTTACATGGAACAGAGAGAACAGAACGTGAACATAGTTCTGGGTTTACATATAACAGGACAGTAAAACTTGGATGAACAGGGGAAACTATTTACACACTGGAGTCATAGAGAAAATATCATGAGAAGCTATGGACAGGACACCTGGCTAGGAGTGTTCTCTGGATGATTAGGCGTGTTGGTGTAGCTACAAGTATTCAGTGTATGTGATTCAGTGTTCTCTGGGAAGTATTTGAGGAAAAGGTAGTGTTTAAGGGCTTTTCTGAACTGTATTAGGTTAGGGATCAATCTGATGTTTAAAGGTAAAGCGTTCCAGAGTATTGGGGCACAGAATCTGAAAGCCCTATTCGATGTTGTCGCTGTGCATCTTAGCGGTCCTACATATGTTGCAGGTGTCTTTGGGACTGGCTATCCAATGGGTGTATTTAGATCCAAACATGTTCCTTTATAATTCAGTCATGCTTCTCGATTTCCACCTTTCCAAAAAAATGGAATATGGTCAATAACACACCATTTCATTGTCCAAATGAATGACTGTGCTGAGTTACTAAGATGAAGAAATTTAGACATCATCAAACTGATTTTCAATCTAAAACAGTTTTTCCATTGATGAATAAAGTGATGGATCCAGAAATAAAGATATATTTGATTACACCTCTGAAGACTCTGAATCAAGTGGTGATGGCTATTCACAAGATTTTTTTAGAAGAGGGATCATGGAAGAGAAGAATAAGAGGACAGGTGTGTGCCTGAGGATGACATCCGTGTCAAGTAGAATACGGGGCCAGTTGGCGGTGTCCTCTAACTTGGGCTCAGTCCAAGAAACTGCAGTTATAAATTTATCTTCTACTCCCCTTACAGAAAGGAATATATTTTAAATCTCGGTATGTCATTTGTTCCCATGGTAATGTACAAAGCTTTTGACTTGCAGATAGCCTTATATGTTTTTTTTCCACAAAATAGTGATGAAGTTGTATGTGGAACAACATTCATTGAGCCAAGATGATTCTATAGTATGTAATTCTAAGTGGATTCCTGTGGTCCTTTTGGATCCTGTGATTGCTACTTTTCAAAGACTGCTGTTGCAGGATGTGGAGCAGATGGAGAAATAAGTCCTTTTCCATTGCTTGTAATATAAGTCGACAACCTTATTTGGATCTAAAAGACATGTCCATGAATAAACAATTGGTTGTACGTAGGGCTGACAAAGGGGGAGCAAATGTGGTTCAGACTAAACAACAATATGATAATGAAATTATGTGACAACTTAATGACAGAAAATATTATAAATGTCTCCCTTGTGATCCTACTATGGCTTTGAAAGTTCAAATAGAAGATCTAGTGAAAAGGGTTATCATGAGGTTTTTGTTACACAGAGAGAATTTCAGTTGAACAATTTTTTTCACATTCCTATCTTTTATACATTATCAAAAATACATAAATGGTTGGAAGACCCCTCAGATCACCCTATTATAGCTAGTAACAACTCAGTTTTGGAGCCTTTTTCTATATTCACAGATCAAATTTTGAATTTGTTAGCAAAACAGGATACCATGCATTTGCTTGACATCTTGTCTGAGATAATGATTTACAAGGAGAAATGTGGTTAGTGGGATTTCTAAAGAAATTGTACTGGACTTGTTATGGCTCGTATTATGCCAGAACTAGTTTTGTTTCAATGGGGTATTCTACCATCAAATGTCCCCTCATGTTAAATGTATCCCCCAACTGTGTTGTGACCACTTTGATTGAAGGATAAGGTGGTATACAAAACTGTCTAAATAAATAAATGGTGTTGCTATGGGAGCCACTGCAGCTCATACAGTGGCTACTCTTTATGTAGCAGCTTTTGAAAAGGATTATTTGTACAGCTCTCCTTGGATGTCATATATTTGATTATCTTTACAGTCTTTTACCATCTGGTTGAATAGTATAGAACCTAAGCTTCAATTTGAATGCTTCTTTGGACAGTAATGTCCAGAAGATTTACCATAGCAGCCTTGGGGTACTTGAGCACCCCAAAGTTGCAGAATTAGTGACTACAAGGAAGTGAAGGGTAGTGGTGTTTGGTGATTCTCTTCTGAGGGGTATTTGAGGTGTCCATCTGCTGACCAGACTTGATGTCCAGAGAGGTGTGCTGTCTGTCAGGTGCCAAAATCTGTGATGTTATGGAGAGTTTGCAGAGACTCATCAAGCCTACTGACTATTATCTGATGTTGCTCATCCATGTCGGCACAAATGATACTGCTAGGTATATATCCCTCTGAGCGTATCAAAAGTGACTTCATGGCTTTGGGACAGAGGATGAAGCAGTTAGGTATGCAGGTGATGTTTTCTTCAATCCTCCCTGTTGAGGGTAAATGCCAAAGCAGAGAAGCTTGCATTCTGGAGATGAATGCATGGGTGCATAGAGAATGTTTTGGTTTCCTGGACCATGGGATGATGTTCAAAGGCTGCAGAGCAGAGATGGCATCCATCTGTCCAAGAAGGGTTTAAGTGCCTTCAGCAGCAGACTTTGCTAACCTACTGAAGAGGGCTTCAAACTACATTCATTGGGGATGGGTGAAGAAAGCCCCCAGATAAGTGAAACATTTTTTTTTTAGTACCATCAAGTCAGTGTTGACTCATAGCAATCCAGTTACCTCTGGGTTTTCTTTGCAATGTATCACTGGAAGCAATGGAGGGTAAAGTGACTTGCCTAAGGTCACAAGGAGTGCCAGTGGGAATCAAACCCTTGTTCTTCTGGGTACTAGGCAGCTGCTCTAACCACTAGACTACTCCTCCACTCCAAAACTTTAAATACCTCTGCAGAAATGGGTAAAAGGGGCAACATCTGGAAAGTGGTGTGTATACATACCTGTAGCATGGGAAATAAGATCTCAGATGTTGAGGCTTCAATGGAAGAGGCTGACTTGGATTTAGTGGTGGTTACGGAGGTATGGTTCATGGACAGCCATGACTGGGATGTAATTATACCAGGCTATATTTTATTCAGAAAGCACAGGGTAGGAAGAAGGGGAGGAGTGCTGGCAATAAATGTAAAACATAATATTAAAGCTATAGAATTACAGGGCTTAAAAGAGAGAGAGGAGGTACTGTGGGTTAAACTAGAAAGAGGGAAAGGGAAATCCATTTGCATTGGAGTGATATATTAATATATATATTAGCTCATGTAAATAGCTAAGAAACACAGCCCCCTCTATACCTTTCTTTAGAGAATACTGGGATGTACATAGTTATGGATCCATCAATCTTGTATATAGTTTGTTTTAACTAGTTCTCTGGTTCCAATGATGTTATTAAGCTGTTAAATGTTATGTTATTGTTCAATGTAAACCGCCCCTGATCGATGGAAGGAGCAGTATAAAAGTGCTGTTCAATAAATAAATAAATAAAATATACAGATACCTCTCACAGGGAGAAGAAGTGGATGGAGATTTAATAGACATACTGTGGTACTGCAGACCCTCTGCAGACAGAAGAAAATGCTTTTAACAGAAAAAAGAGGCAGACACCGGCTGCAGCGTCACGAGGAGCCATATAGGGGGAGCAAGAGGGACCTCTGGAGGACTGAGGAGCCACACCCCAGAGCCAATGATGCAATACCGGCCTGCACCCAATCCAGAAAGGGAAGAATTCCTTTTAAAAGCCCAGACACAGGAGACACAAGACACACAGGAAGGAAGCTGACCCTGGAAGGAGAAAGGAGAGCTTTCCTGGAAGGAGAGAAGGACCAGGGAATAGGGGTCCTAACAGAAGGAACCAGCCCAGCAGACTCAGCAGAACCAGGTGAAGGAATCTGCTTCAAATATCCCAAGAGGGGGGAGGATACGCTTTCCAAGTGGGAAAGATACAAAGAAGAGGCTAACCCTGGAAGGAGACGGACTGTGCCAGAGAGTCCTGGACCTGAGTCTGGCAGAGGCCAGCAACCTTTGAAAGACACACCGAGGAGTAACCAAGAAGGAGGTGAAAGAGTTACTTTGAAAGGTAACATTCTTGGCACAGAGAGAAAGAAGCTGTGGTGCGAGTGTGGCCTAACCCCAGCAGAAGGCCGGCCGGAGAACTGGAGGCCTACCTTGGTGTCAGAGAAGCCAAACCACAGCAGGAACAAGCATCAACCCTCCCTTGGCCGGGATAAACCCAAAAGGAAAGGTAATCACTATTTTACTGATTGTGATTTTATGAATGCTGTGATGCATGAGGAGCAGGGCCTAGAGCAGGAATGGGCAAACTACGGCCCGCGGGCCGTATACGGCCCGGCGGACCTTTTAATCCAGCCCGTGGACGCGTGCGGAAATAGAGACTACAGGAGAAGTAGCGCGGTGGCAGAGCGTAACAGCTGCCTCGGATATGCCGAAGTGAAAGAGAAACGCTCAAGCTTAGAGCGTGAATAAGGGCCGGAGGCTTTACTTGTTTTTAAAATCATCCATAGGTGTCGGAGAGGGGGGCGGGTGGGGGGCAGAGGGGCCGTGACCCCACACTAAAACTTTGCTGCTCCGATCGGGGCTTCGTTCCGCTGGGAGCCGATCTCCTGCGGGCAGAAGCCGGGAAAGGCCAGCGATCGCGACCTGGCAAGCAGCAGGCTGCCGGCGGGCAGAAGAGCACTGCGATCGCAGCACAGATCCCTCCTGTCGGCCCGCGGGAGATCGGAGGGGAAGACAGGTCCGCTGGCCCAGGGGCGGATCTTCCCCTCCGGACACAGCCTTCGGACGCCTCTGAAATCAGCCGAAGTCGGAACACTTGACCCTCTGATTGCTATCTCTTCAATGAAAGGTAAAGCTGTCTATGTCCCACGTCACCCCAAAGACGGAAACGTCCTCTCCCAGTGCCTGCCAAGCGACTGGGGATCAGGAATTGCACACGCTGAATTCAGAGAGTCCCCCAGGAGCCCCTACTCACCACCGTATGCTCTGGCAGCAACCAGTCCCTGCTGATGAGTAGAAGCGCTTCCTTTTCGCCTGCTCCCGGCTTCGGCGTTTTTGTATGTATAGGTAAGTGCGTATGCATCTCAGGCATGAATCACTCTGTTGGAATGTGCACTGACTATAAACTTCTCTCATTTTATGAAAGAAATACATTGCATAAAAGTTTTGTAAAATAACTTTTTTTATGCTTTTCTACCTTAAATTAATCTAAACATTTAATGTTACAAATTTAAATTTAATTTATATTAATTCACACATACACACCGTCCATCTACTTTTGGTCCGGCCCCCGGGTCCAATATATGAACCCATTGCGGCCCTCGAGTCAAAAAGTTTGCCCACCCCTGGCCTAGAGGAATGCTGTCCTTCTAGAACTATTTGTGCTACAAAATACAAACCTGTGCCAAACAAGAAACTCCTTAGTAAAAGAGCAGTAGGTGAGAGAAACTGTCCTCACTCTAGAACTGTACAAAACCAAGGCTTACCTTTGGATGCAGCGCATTGGGACATTGTACAAACATTATATAAAAAGCCTGAATGCGAGCCACTAAATATTCCTGACTGTGAACCGATGCAGGTGGAATTCCCGGATGACCTTTCGGATCCCGAGATGGATTGCAGCTATTGCCTGGCAGAAAGCTTTGAGCCCTTAGCCGAGGAGTAGAGCTGTGGTCTGGGGGAAGGTCTGAACCTGTGTTTCTTATAATACTGCTGTGAAGTTAACAGGTCTAACTCAGTTCATGTTTCTTTTTCTTTCAACCTGAAGCAAGGACATTTTTGTGTTGATGTAAATTCTGAGCTACTGAACCTATTTGCAATACGGGAAATAAAAGCCTTTTATTCTCCCTACACTCGGACTGTTATATTCTTTGGAGCTTTGGTTACCCAGAAGGCTACCAGGACTATAAAAACTTGGGCCCTGTCTTTGAGCTAAACTCCACCATAAAATATTTTTGTGTCCACCCTCCCTGCTGTGACATCCCAGTGCCACCAGGGGGGCGGTATGACAATACACAGCATTGCCATGAAAGTACTACTGATAGGGGATTTAAGTATGCCAGAATAATGACTGGCATATCCCTGCTGTGGTGTCATCTATTTTATTTATTTATTTTTATTTTATTTAGCTGTATTTATATCCCGCTTTTCACCGGGTCAAAGCGGTCAATTGGGAGATACATTTAACACGAGGGGATATCACACACATACGCTAATACTTACAGGGAACATGGGCAATGGAGGGTTAAGTGGCTTGCCCAAGACCACAAGGACTGCCTTATAGGACTAGAAATCTCAGTCCCTCCGGCCTGAGATTGCTGTCCCCAGGTGGGACTTGAACCCCCGGCCCTCCGGCCTGAAGTACCTTGTCCTAACCACTAGGCCACTCCTAGTAAAAAGATCCTGGATTCTCTACAGGAAGAACTATTCAGACAAATGTTAACAGAACCCACACGTGAAGGGGCCATACTGGACTTGGTGTTTACAAATAGGGAAAGTGTTTCTGATGTTATAGTGCATACAATGATAACCAGATGGTGTGGTTCAGTATTAGGACTACGGTTGATAAAATTCATCCAAAAGGGAGGGTATTAGACTTTAGGAAAACTAACTTTGCCAAGATGGGACAATACCTCAAGGAGTCGTAAGCGGGATGGGACCAGCTGGGGAATGCAGAAAAACAGTGGGCAAAACTGAAAGGGGATATTTTAAGGGCAACAAACCTTTTTTGTTAGAAAGGTAAATAAATGTAAAAGGAAAAGGAGGCTGCTATGGTTCTCAAAAGTAGTAGCTGAAAAGGTGAAGAAAAAGAGGGAGGCCTTCATTAAATTCAAGAGATCACAGAGAGAGGAAGACAGGCTTCTATATTTGGAAAAACTTAGAGAAGCTTACAAAGTAGTCAGGAAAGCAAAGGTACAAAAAGAAGAAGAAATAGCCAATGCAATAAAATGGGGGGGGGGGGGGGGATAAGACATTTTTAAAATATGTTAGGGAGAGGAGGAAGGGCAAAAGTGGTATTGTCAGACTGAAGGGGGAAGGGGAGGAATATGTAGAAGATGATCAGGATAAAGCAGAATTGCTTAGCAAATATTTCTGTGCTGTGCTCACAGCTGAAGGGCCAGGAGCAGGACTTCAGAAAACACACACAAATAGCAACAGAAGTGATGGGAGTTCGAACAATTTTCAGAAGACTGTGTTCATGACGAACTACTGTAGCTAAACTAAAAGTAGATAAAGTGATGGGACCGGATAGGATATATCCGAGAACACTGAAGGAACTTCGGAGTATTCTAGCGGCTCCACAAACTGACCTTTTCAATGCTTCTTTGGAGTCAGGAGTGGTCCCAGAAGACTGGAGAAAGGCACATGTGGTCCTTTTACACAAAAGTGGAAATAAGGATGAGGTTGAAAACTACAGGCCGGTTAGTCTAACCTCTCTGGTGAGTAAATTATTGGAAATTTATTTTATTTATTTTTATTTATTTATTTACATTCTCTTATATACCGCACTATTCTGCATCAGTGTGGTTTACATTGAACAAACTGAAATTACATTGAACAGGGCATTATAACTTGGAGATAACTATTTTACAGGGAACATGGGCTATGGAGGGTTAAGTGGCTTGCCCAAGACCACAAGGAGCACCTGTGGGACTAGAAACCCCAGTCCTTCCGGCCCAAGGTTGCTGTCCTCTAGTGGGATTTGAACCCCCAACCTTCCGGCCTGAAGTACCTTGTCCCAACCACTAGGCCACTCCTCCACTCCACTGTTGAAAAAGAGAATAGTGAGGTTTCTGCAGTCCAATGGATTGCAGGATCCAAGGCAGCATGGGTTCACCAGAAGCAGGTCTTGTCAGACAAATCTGATTGATTTCTTTGATTGGGTGACCAGGAAGTTGGGCCGAGGGAGAGCCCTAGATGGGGTGTACTTAGATTTCAGTAAAGTCTTTGACACCATTCTGCACAGACAACTTATAAACAAACTGAGCACCCTAGGGATGTACCCTAAAGTTACTGATTGGGTTAGAAATTGGTTAAGTAGAAGACGACAAAAGGTACAGGTAAATGGAGCTCACTCTGAGGAGAAGGAGGTTACCAGTGGTGTGCTGCAGTAATCTGTCCTTGTCTGATTCTTTTTAACATCTTTGTTAGTGATATTTCGGAAGGATGTTGGGTAAGGTTTGCCTTTTTGTGGATGATACCAAAATCTGCAATAGAATAGACGCCTAGGAAGGAGTAGATAACATGAGGAGAGATCTAGCTAAGCTTGAAGAGTGGTCTAGAATTTGGCAGCTGAGATTTAATGCTAAAAACCGCACAGTCATACATTTGGGCTGCAAAAATCCAAGGGAACGGTACAGTATAGGGGGTGAAGTACTTTTGTCCACAAAAGAAGAGCGGGACCTGGGCGTGATTGTGTCTGACGATCTTAAAGATCACATGGCCTATCTAGTCTACCCTTCCATATCAACTACAATAGTCCCTTTTTCACCTTCAGAGATTTTCTGTGATTGTCCCATCGTTTTTTGAATTCAGATACCTTCCTCTTCTCTACCACCTCCACTGGGAGCCTATTCAACACATCTACTGCTCTTTCCATAAAGACATTTTTCTGCATATTACTTCTGAGTTTACCCCCTCTCACTCTCATCCTATGATCACCTCATATCAGAGCCATGTGATCTTTTCTGCAGTCATGTTTCTATGGGGTATGTTTACTAAAGAGTGTTAAGGGAGCAGGGGATCTTGAGTGATAATGGCAGCATTAAGGGTGTTTGCGTGCGATACAGGCTTGGAGCGGGAAGTAGGTGTTCCGGCAGTAAGGGCGCAAGGTCCCACTTATCGTGCACTAACAGGACACCGGGCATTAAGGTGCCAAGTGTGCACCTTAATGACCGAAAACGGCAGTCATCTTAACGCTGGATAAGGGAGCCCCAGCGAAAGTCAATGTAAAGGTGATGGATGGAAGGACAGGTGGGAGCTGATGGGCCTGACAGATCCTCAGGCATCCTATGTATCAGTCAGTAAGTGGGATGAGCATGTGGGAGGCAGCAGTACTGATTCAGTGAGTGGTGCCCACATAAAATGCTGTAATGCCAGTGTGTGGCATAGGATGGGGAAGATGTGTCCCCTGCCGAACCACAATCATCTGATGTCTGCTTCAAAAGGATGATGGATCAGGAGTGGTGAAATGCAGATCAGTCATAGGAGAGGCATGAGTGATACATCGAAATAAGGAAAATGTTCCTGTGTGAGCCATCCTGTAGCAGCTGGCAGGAGAACACATGACTGCACATAGCCGTTTCTTTCTCTATAACATCAACAAAATTCGTCCATTCCTTTCTGAACACACTACTAAGACACTTATCCACTCCTTAATCACCTCCCGTCTTGACTATTGTAACCTACTCCTTTCTGGTCTCCCTTTGAATCATCTCTCTCCCCTTCAATCTGTTCAACACTCTATTGCACGGCTAATATTCTGCCACCCTCATCATGCTCATATTACCCCGTCTTCTCAAGTCACTTCATTGGCTCCTTATCCGTTTCCACATCCAGTTCAAACTTCTCCTGCTGACCTATAAATGCATTCACTCTGCAGCTCCTCACTACCTTCCTTCTCTTATCTCTCCTTACACACCCCCCCTCCCCCCCCAGGAACTGGCAAACTGCTTCTATCTGTGCCCTTCTTTTCTATGGCTAATTACAGACTTAGCTTCTTTCACCTTGCTGCACCTTATGCCTGGAACAAACTACCTGAATCTGTACGTCAGGCGCCTTCTCTGACCCTTTTCAAATCCAGGGTGAAAACTCACCTCTTTGCTGCCGCTTTTGGATCTTGACTCACCTGATCTCCTTGTGTTGTTTGCCTTGACTAGATTGTAAGCTCTGATGAGCAGGGACTGTCTCTTACATGTCTGTGCAGTGCTGCATACGTCTTGTAGCGCTATACAAATGCTCAGTAGTAGTAGTAGTAATAGCCGGTAGAGGCTGATGGATGGACTGAAGGAAGGATGGCGGTACATGAGAGTGTTGTATGGGCTTGCATCACCGATGTACTAGATGTGACATCACCAATGTAGTTGTAGTGTGTTGGGAAAAAGCGTGCTTGTGCTATGGGGAAGCCCCAGTACCAGCTATGTGGGTCTCAGAACTGTCCCAGGCTCCCAACCATCATACAACCCCCCAGACAAATGTGCAAACCGCAACTGGACAAGAGTCTCTCATACTGGCCATATGGAGCAAGTAAGGAAGTGTGATAATTCCTGTAGGTGGCCATTCCAGGAGTATGATGTGGCTGCATGTAATGCATACTGTAGATGTGATGGATCCAAAGCTGTACAGTCACAGTGATGACGAAATAATCGAATCATGTATGTTATATATAGTAACATAGTATATGATGGCAGATAAAGACCAGCACAGTCCATCTAGTTTGCCCAGCAAGGCGGCAAGAGCAGTTGCACCCTTCGCTCCGTGTAGGTCACTCCTATTTGCTGAGATATAAAAGATAGTTATGTTAATTTTAATTTTATCCTGTTGCTATAAAGAGATCCATTGTGTCCGTCCCATGAGGTAGGTGCAGAGCTTCAAGAATCGGCTCAATGCCGTTGCTTTGGAACAGTCAGATATGCATTTAACTATTTTTTTTTATATCGCTTTATCATTTCAGTCTCCAGGAACAAGCAGGAATGTAGTTTTCACATATGGGACTCCCTAGCTCCCAGATGCCAGAGAAAGGTCCCCAGAATCAGTAGATTTGCCTCAGAGCAGGCCTCAAGAGGGCATGGATCTTTAATGGACATCTGGCATCAAAGGTTCTGGGACGGAGGGTAGGAGTTGACCTAAGTCTGAAAGAGGTGTTGGAGTACAGCTTGACCAAACATGTCATCCCAGCAGGAGTCCTTCTTCAAACAGTAATGTGCAGCAAAGGTATGCACCAAAGACCAGGTGGCCGCTTTGCAGATTTCGTCAATGGCTGTAGAATGTAGGTTTGCCTTCGAGGCAGCCATGGCACGAACATTATGGGCAGTGACATGACCTTCAAGGGATAGTCCTGCTTTAGCATAAGCCAAATGAGATGCAATCTGTTATCCATTTAGATAGAGTACGTTTGGATACTGGTAACACCAAGTGACTGGGATCAAAGGAGATGAATAACTGAGAGGTCTTACGGTGCTCAGCTGTCCTTTGAAGATAGAATGCCAAGGCACGCTTGCAGTCAAGAGTATGGAGAGTTGCCTCTGCCCTAGAGGAATGAGGTCTAGAGAAGAAGACAGGCAGGTAGACTGACTGATTCAAATGGAAAGGAGATATCACCTTGGGCATGAAATGAGAATGAGACCCAAGGACCACCTTATCATGGTGGAAGCGGGTATAAGGCGGGTCAGCCACCAATGCTTGGAGCTCACTGATGCATCTAACTGATGTGAAAGCAACAAGGAAGATGACTTTTCAAGAGAGAAACTTTAGCGAGGTTGTGACTAAAGATTCAAAGGGCGGCTTCAGGAGCTAACCTAACAACACATTAAGATTCCATGCTACCGGTGGTGGCCTGATGGGAGGCTTGGTTAATAAGAGCCCTCTCATGAAACGTGTCACAAGCAGTTGTAAAGAAATAGGCTGTCCATCCAAGGGATGGTGAGTCGCAGCAATTGCACTGAGGTGAACCCTCACCAAGTTTGTCTTGAGAACAGAGAATGAAAGATGGAGGAGATACTGAAGGAGAGCTTCCACCGGAGCTGAGAAGGGATTAAGAGCCCTTTGGGTACACCAAGTGGAGTACCTACGCCACTTAAAGCCATAGGAATGTCTGGTAGATGGTTTCCTGGAGGCTAGTAGGATGTCCTTTACTTCCTGAGGAAGTTTGAGACCTTGCAAAACTACACTTTCATCAGCTAAGCCATGAGATGGAGAGACTGTGGGTTGGGATGGAGTAGTGTCTTCTCCTCCTGTGAGAGAAGGTCGGGAGCTGATCTGAGACTGAGAGAGCAAGTCTGTGACAGACATAGCAGGAGAGAAAACCACAGTTGACGTGGCCAGCGTGGGGCTATGAGGATCATGTACCCCCTTTCTGCTTGAAGCTTGAAAAGCGTTTTGGGAATCGGGGGTATGGTAGGAATGGTATAGAGGAAATCCTGACCCCAGTGAAGGTGGAAATCATCGACCTGCTGGTGACTGGTCATTGGGGTTCTGGTGCAAAAACGAGGTAGTTTTTGGCATTCTGTGGAGAGGCAAAAAGGTTTATCTCCGGAGTTCTCTAGGTATGAAAGATGTAGGAGACTGTCTCCTGATGGAGAGACCACTCGTGCAGGAGGAGGATCCGACTCAATCTGTCTGCTAAGACGTTTTGGTGTCCTGGCAGATATACTACTTGGAGATACATCTGATGAACAATGGCAAAGGACCAAATATGGAGAGCCTCCCTGCAGAGGGCCCAAGAGCCCCCCTGCATGTTCATGTAGAACATTGCTACTTTATTGTCCAACTGGACCAGAACTCTGTGGCCCTGCAGTTATTATTGAAACACTTTGAGGGCATTGAAGTTTGCATGAAGCTCCAGCAAATTTATTTGGAGTTGTGACTCCTGCTCTGTCCAGAGGCCCTGAGTGGAGAGACAGTCCAAGTGGGCTCCCCAACCCAGTCTGGAGGCATCTCTTGTCAGGATGCATTGATGAAGAGACATCTGAAAAGGTGACCCTACAAGGAGATTTCCTGGGGTAGACCACCAGAACAGGGAGTTCAAGAGAATGTCTGTGATTTTGATTTTGTCTGTGAGGGTCCCAGAGGCCTGTTTGCAATGGGAAGCAAGAGTCCATTGAGATGTCCACATGTGCAGATGAGCATATGGCACTACATGAACTGTAGAGGCCATATGGCCTAACAGTTGTAGCATCTCTCTGGCTGAGAGATTGTTTTTGAACCTTACTTGAAATGCTATCTGTACTAGGCGGGTACAATGGTCCTGGGGTAGAAATGCCCTTAACCATCGCGTGTCTAGAACAGCCCCTATGAACTCTAAAGTTTGAGTAGGAGCTAAATGGAATTTTGGAAAATTTATCAAAAATCCTAGATCTTGTAGCACTTGAATAGTACGAAGGAGTGATAGGTGAACTTCCTGAGAAGTGGCTGCCCTTATTAGCCAATCGTCTAAGTAAGAGAAGACAAATATTCCGAGAGTCCTTAGATATGTGACAACGACTATCATACACTTTGTGAAAACTCTTGGGGCAGAGGTGAGTCTGAAAGGAAGGGCTCTGTCTTGATAGTGAGTTCCTTGGAAGATGAAGCGTAGATACCTCCTGTGTTCTGGATGAATGAGGATATGGGTATATGCTTCTTTGAGATCTAGAAAACAGAGCCAGTCCTGACTCTGGAAATAAGGCAGAAGGGTTCCTAGTGAAATTATTTTGAAATTCTCTTGAACTAGAAACTTGTTGAGGTTTCTGAGATTTAAGATGGGTCTGTACCCTCCGTTCATTTTTGGAATGAGAAAGTACAGAGAATAGAACCCCATCCCTTTCTGGGATGTTGGAACCTCTTCTATGGCACACTCTGACAGAAGAGAGGTGATCTCTTGCTGGAGGAGAGCAGTGAGTGGGGGTTGGGAATGATATTCCCCCACTAGAGTGGTGGGGGGCATGGTTTGTAGATGAAGCTTGTACCCCTCTCGCACTATGGTTAGTGTCCACTGCTCTGAGGTTATGAGATGCCATCTGTGGACATAATGGCAAAGCCTGTCTGCTATATGGAGGGAGTGGGGGTTCTCCAGAGGCAGGGTGGCAATGTTCTCTAGGAAGAAGTAAAAAATCAGGCATAGATTGAGTTTGCGCTGCTGGTTGCGATTTAGCAGCCTGTGGCTTCTTCTGCTGCTTGGGAGGCTGTTGCTTCCTCTGGGTACCCTGAGGCTGGTATTGAGAAGTTGAGGGGGTAAGAAGAGTAGAATTTCTTCTTACCACAGAAAGGCTTCTTAGCAGCTGTTTTTTTCTTGGCAGGGTAGGAAGTTGCCTTTGAAAGCCTATTGAGGGTGGTATCCTCAGACTCTAACTGAAAAGCCTTATTTTGCCAATCCTTTCCAAACAGGTTTTCTCCTGTACAAGGAAGATTTTTCAGCTTATCTTGAACCTACTGTTCAAGGTCTGATGCCTGAAGCCATGCAATCCTACAGGCACCTATGCAGATAGACATTGTTCTGCTAATGCATTCAAAACAATAAAAGGTCCTATTGAGGGAGTCCTAGGGAGGAGTGGCCTAGGTCCTAGGGAGGAGTGGCCTAGTGGTTGGGGCAAGGTACTACAGGCTGGAAGGTCGGTGGTTCAAATCCCACTAGAGGACAGCAACCTTGGGCCGGAAGGACTGGGGTTTCTAGTCCCGCAGGTGCTTCTTGTGGTCTTGGGCAAGCCACTTAACCCTCCATTGCCCATGTTCCCTGTAAGTATTAGTGTATGCGTCTCATATCCCCTCGTGTTAAATGTATCCCCCAACCGCTTTGACCCGGTGAAAAGCGGGATATAAATGCAGCTAAATAAATAAATAAATTGACAAACTTGGAAACATTTTGGACATGTTTGACTAATATAAGGTAGACCGCCCTCTTGTCATCTGGGATAAGGATACATCAACTCCAGATCCCTAGTCACCTCCCTAAGGAACATACCCATGTAGAGTAACTACGCAATCTCTGTTTGTGACTGAGGCTATGGCCCTCATTCTTGAACGTGGGTTGCGCATCTGAACCTTATTCCCCCTCTGGCTCTCCCTGTGCATCAGGATGGGGAGAGCCGGCAGGATTGGGGCAGAGTGGGGATGGGTCAGCCCAGCAGCACGTACAGGGCCAATTCAGGTCACGGCCCTGTATGTCCTGCCGGGCTTGTTGGAACGGACTGCTTATACCACCTCAAAGGGTGCTATAAGCAGTTCTTTCTGCATGATCAGAGCCAGGCAACTCCCCCGGGACCAGGGCCAGGTGCGTGAGGGTCCCTGACGTCCGATCCTGGCCATAGCAGGCCAGCCACGGGTCAGGCGGTGGGGATATTAGGGGCCGGAGCCGCGGATGTCTGGGGCGCCTGCGGGGAGGATGTCCCCGCAGGCGGAAGGGGCATGCCAGGCTGTCCATGGGCCCAATTCTGGCAACTGTGGGAATGTTTTGTTCCCGTGGACCAGAATCAAGTCCTAATGACCTGGATGTCCCACTCCCGGAATGGGGCTCCACGTGTTCTGTTAGCATGGAGTTTCTATTACTACTACTATTGATCATTTATCTAGCGCTACAAGGCTTATGCAGCACTGTAGAGATGCATGTAAAAGATGGTCCCTGCTCAACAGAGCTTAAAATCTAGTCAAGACAGAAAAAAAAACAGTTAGGAGACAAGAATATGTCTAGGGGAATGCTAAGTAAAACCATAGTTAGAGAGCAGGAGATTACGTGAATCAACATCTTAAAGCGGCACACTCAAAGGAAATGGCCTTTCTCCCCCAAGCCAGTGGGGAGGAGAGAGCAGCAAGAAAGGACTTATCTGCTGGCTCTTAAATTCAAAGGAAATGTGTCAAGCTCTGCTGGGTTACAACTGGTTAAGTAGGGGGGTGGGGGGTGACAAAGCATATGGTTTATTCTCTCACCTGGGAGAAGGCTAGAGAATAACATCCATCACTGTTATCTGGCAGAATCCGGCTTGTTCAGTTTTCTGAATAAGAATATGGATGTTCTAGAGCCCACTGCAATATTTATGGTATTGCCCTTTTCGGGTACGCTCCATGTTGTGTAAGTTTCGGAAGTTAGTGCTGTTATGGAATAGTAGATTTGCTCAATGGGTCCTGTACTCTGGGTTCTTGGTGTAGTCAACTGTAGGGTGTTGGTTGGGGGTACTGGAATATGGATTGTCTTTGAGATTTGCAGTTTTGCATTCTTTATGAGGCCAGACTGAAATTTAAAATATTTTGTCACTTAAGATTCAAGGAAATTTCAGATTTTAAGGGAACGTCTCAGTTTAATTTTGATAGTAGCCTGATAGCTTCAATGCTGCTGATTTCCGGACTTTTTCAGCTCTAGCACAATCCAGTCCAGCCTTTGAATTCATGGCTACCTGCATTAGTTTTTGTTATTTTATATCTTCCCTCCTCATCAATAATCTGGTCATAGCAAAATAAATCTGATGTACAGATATTTAGAATGGTTTGATTTGGTGGGGGGGGGGGGGGGAGGGCTGTGTAAATAGCTTTTCATTAACCAAATTTAATGTTCATTATTATGTTTGTTTTATTGTAACATCTGTTTTACTGAATTGCATGTGTATGTTTGGAAGCCACCTAGGATGGATAGCATATACATTTTAAAATAAAGTATACTAAATTTATGCAAATGATGCTGCAATGAGTCTCTGCACATCACCCTCGGGGGGGGGGGAGTAGACGGGGGGGGGCATTGGGAAGTGGAGGAAAGCAGAAACCTCGCAACAAAGGTAGAAGAAAATGTTATTTTCAATTTAGTGATTGGACTTGGTGCTATCTTTATTTTTATACAGTTCAGGGAAATGCATCTTTTTATTTCTCTGGTGTTCCACTGTATGCAGAATCTGGCTTCTTGGGGTTGCAGTTACATTTTTATCTACCTATGATTATTTTTAGGTTATAGTCACTTATTCTGTACTTGGTGTGAGGGTCTGTGTTTTGTGTGTGTGGCCAAGACCGGGTGTTCTGTTAACATGGAGTTTATACAAAGGGATCAGTACTGTAGTAATCTGAATTGTTCAGCTTTTCAAATAGATGTTTGGATGTTCCAGGACCCGCTGCAATTTTTACAGTGGTGCTTTTTTTGTGTAGGCTCCTTATGTGAGTTTTGGAAGTTGGTGCTGGTATGGTATGGTATAGTAGATTTGCTCTATAGATCCTCACTGACTTTGTTGAAGGGTTTTGTATTAGTTCACAGTATGACTGGTACTGGAGAATGTTTTTTGTTGTTAATGAGATGACCAGAATCAGATTTTTTTTTTTTTAGATATTGACTTCTCTGGGTGAATGTCCTAGTTCTGCTCTGCACTCATTGTTAAGGGAGGGAGTTCTATGAATGCAAAATATAAATTCAAAAAGAAAAAGCAAGAACCATAGTGCAGTTTATCAGGGCCAGTGCTAGGGTTTCTAGCGCCCCCCTGCAACCTATAAATCGTGCCCCTCCCTGATTAATATTAATGTTGGCTGCACCCTACTCTTCTTTTTCTCCAAAACTGCTTTGTGAACTCTTTTCAAGCGCTATTAAGATTTCTCCTTCAAATCCAGTGTTGTAAGAAAATTGCAGCGAAAGAGCAAATGCACAGCGAAAATAAAAATACTTATCAGTAAATACTTAGCATCATACAAACAGGCTGTGATAGTCCAAAAAAAATAAAATCTGATTCTGGTCATCTCACTAACAACAGCATAAACATTCTCCAGTACCAGGCATATTGTGAACTAATATAAAACACTGCAAAAGTCACTAAGATCTAAAAGGCCAAATCTACCATACCATACCATACCAGCATACACTTCCAAAACTCATAAAATAAGGGGCCTACCCAGAAAAAAGCAGCACTATAAATACTGCAATGGGCCCCAAAACATCCATACAGCTATTTGAAAAGCTGTACAAGTCAAATTACTACAGTACAGATACCTATGTACAAACTCTAGGTTAACAGAACACCTGGCCTTGGTCACACACTCAGATCACAGACCCTTACCAAGTACAGAAAAAGTGACCACAATCTAAAGTCAAAATAAAAATATGGAGACAAAAATTAAAATGAAACCTCAAGAAGCCAGACTCCGCATGCGGTGCCACACCAGAAAAGAGATGCAGTTTCCCATACTGTGTGAAATATAAAAAGACAGCGCAAAGTCCAATCACTAAATTGAAAATAAAATGATTTTTTCTACCTTTGTTGTCTGATGTTTGATCATGCTGGTCCCGATCTGAGGTTTCTGTTTTCCTCTGTCTTCTCTTAGCTCTCTTTCTATGGTCTATAGTCCATCTGCCATTTCTTGTTTCTCTTTTTGTTTTCTTCATTTTCTTCCATTGGCCTTTTTCCAGTCCCAGTAACCCTCCCCAGTATCAGCCCCCTTCCCAGCCTCCCTTCCCAGTACCTTCCAGTGACAACCACCTTTCATTCTCAGCACTGCCACTGGTGTCTATTCCCTTCCAGTCCTCCTCCTTTCCCACCATCCAGCCCCTTCTATTCCAAATATCATCCCAGGTATCAGCGAACCTCCAGTCCCAGTACCCCCCTCCCATGTCAGTTCTCTTCCAGTCACCCTCTCCTCTGTCCATCTGCCTTCCAGTGCCATCCCCAGTTGTCAGCTCCCTTCCAGTCCCACCTTCCCTCCAGCTCCCTCCTTCCCCACTTTTCCGCTCCCTTCCAACCCCCATTTCAGCTCCCATCCAGCCCCCCACCTTCCCCCCTGTCAGTTCTCTTCCAAACCCACTACTATTACCCAGCCACCTTCCAGCCCCATCCCCAAGTGTCTGCTCTCTTCCAGCTCCCCCCATGTCTACTTCCTTCCAACCTCCCCGTGTCTGCTCCCTTCCAGCTCCCCCGTGTTTGCTCCCTTCCAGCTCTCCCCCCCCCCCCATGTCTGCTCCCTTCTGGTCCCTTTCTTTCTCTCTTCTCCTCTCACTGATTCGTCCTTCAAAAAAAGAAAGCAGCTGCAGGAACTCTGTTCCCGTGGCTCTTCTATCTTTCACACTGCTGGGTTGCGGAGTTTCTAAAGGCAGTAATAAGCATTTCCTGTTTCTTACAAGAAACAGGAAATGCTGGTTACTGCTGGAAACGCTGTGGTCCAGCAGTTTAAAAGAGAGCAGAGCTGCGGGAACAGAGAAATGTTCCCACGGCTGCTTTCTTTTTGAAGTAATGGGTGGCAGGCAGCTTGTGACAGCACCCCCCCATCGCCGGTGCCCTCCTGCCGCACTTACCCGGCTTAACGGGTAGCACCAGCCCTGCAGTTTATAACAAAATAAAAATTAGTTATAATTTGGTGTTATAAACTGTTCTGTGATTCTCGCTCTTTCTTTTAATTTCTTGGTGTGCATTTCCTCCACATTATCTAATTGACTTTTTGTTTTGGTTCAGTCCCTGGCTAGAGTTTTGAGGAAGCCCCCCCCCCACTCCGGGAAGGGGGGTAGAGGCCATTTCATCCCTTGCCTCAGACAGCAGATTGCCTTGAGCCACCCCTGGATATGATATATTACAATAAAAGAGTTATGGAAGTATTAACATCTGGATCACCATCCAAAAATCCTCTTTTGTTAGGTAAGATCACAAACTCCTCACCACGAGTAACTTAAAAAAGTGGAACAGACCACATAAAATATCTGAGAGTGCATGGATAAAGTCAAGTCCAAAATGATACCTAGATAGGGCATATTTATATGTTCAGAAATATTATGATCATCAAGCAAAACGGATGGGATTTTCATAGGAAAATGTGAATTCATCACAATCATGGAAGCAGTTTTCTTATAATTGATACTCAATCCATTAGCTAAGAGCCAATCAGAAAAAACAGAAAAATTACGCAGTAGAGGGTCATTTTAGAAAGTCTATCATGAGTTAGATGTCTGAAAATGGACACTTAGACTTGCAAAGCATGGAGACGTCTCTGGGGCCATTTTAGAAGCTTGGTATATAGACACTCCCAGTGTGAACAGGGGCATGTTGATGTTGTGGCCTGGGCGGCTGCATGTCACGGTGTGATTTCAGAATGGTATAAGCATGTCTGGCCCTGGTTGGTGAGGCGTCCATGACTATACTTGTTCCTGACCATGAATAATGTGAAAAAGTGCTCATTTTATGAATTTAAAATGAATGGCAGACCAGGACGTGCTAGTCACAGGACATAGTCATCTCATTTCTGAAATATTCAGGCCGAGAGGTCCAAAAACCCAGTTCTGCAGATGTCCAATTTGGTGGTATCCACATTTGCTAATGGCCTAAATCTGTGCAGGTACCCAGCCTTGCTATCTGCAGGGGAGGAGAAGGGCATCTCCAGAACTGGTTACCTGGACACTCAATTTTTGGGGCGGATACAAAGAGATTTCAGAAGGCATATACAATATATGTGCCTCCCTTCACTGCTGCCATTGCTTTAAAATTCCACCGTTAAGCTGTCATCATTCACAGAGAAAAGAATACGTAATTAAATATAAACTGCATACAATTTATAAATAATATAGAGTTGCTGTAGAAGCTTATATGGGGGGAGTCAAAATATATGTTAAAAAGAGTAGATGAAAGAGAAGAACTTGAGAGACCCCCCTTACCGACCAAACCGTAGAAAATCCATTACAAAAAACTATCTTTTGTCTTCTATTAGACAGATAAGAGTGAACCCCTGTTAATACGATGCCCTCCATACCAAGCCCTGCCAGCTTAGCTAATAAGATTTATGATATAGCAAGAGTCAAATGCAGAGGCTAAATCACTGAAAACCAGATGATAAACAGATTGTGGCCTATCTAGGTCTTGTAATAAACAATCAAAGAGCAAAGCGAGCAAGTGCTCAGAACTATGTCCCTGCCTAAAGCTATGTTGCCCTGCATGGAAAAGTTGATGTATCTCTACTCTACGACTATTTATCATTTGTATAGCGCTACAAGGCACACCCAGCGCTGTACATATACAAGTGAGAGACAGTCCCTGCTCAGTAGAGTTCACAATCTACGCAAGACAAACAAATACAATAAACAGGGTACTAGGTAGGACTAAGCAATTATCTAGCTATGGTTTAGCAATCTGCTCTAACAATTTACTAATAAAAGATAAATTAGATACAGGTCAATAGTTCAACAAATCAGAAGAATCTAAACCATCCTTTTTCAACTTAGGATGCACAATAGCATGCTTCAACCGATCAGGAAATACCCCGGTGGACAAGGACATTCGTACTATGTTGCAAAGAAATTATGAGCCATTTTCACATGACTAGCAGGTATTAAATCTGAAGTAGAGGCTGCATGCAATGAAAAAGATGTTCAACAGAGTCTGTTACCTCAGCAAAACGTTTCCATACCACCGAAGAAGGGTAAGATGGCACAAAAGGTGCAATATCATTAGGCACTTTCTGACAAATCTGATGTCTTTGTGCAAAATAGCTAGTAAATTGATCTGCTGAGGGAAGGGCATTGTTCTGTGCAAAGGAACCTTAAGCAGTGCGCAAACAGTATAGAAGAGTTTGGCTAGGTGAAATGACTCTGAGTCTTATTTATGGTGGATCTGCTCTTTGATAATGGATAAGGAATATATATCAGTAATGAACTATAGATTTTGAAATTTTGCTAACCTGGTCTAATTTTACTTTGCAGACAATTATATAGATTGAAGCCGAGTGTTTTTTTTAAGAGAAAAGTCACAGGCAAATCCTGAGATAAAACCTACACAGCCCACCAACACAGTGTTTAAATAAATGTGAACAGTTTGATTACATTTCTGCATACCTAAATATTTGTCATATAACACAAATGCCTAGAAAAGCTCACATAATGCTTGTCAACATCATAAAGCATTTGAATTGCAGGCAAACCAAAGGTTTGCTTTTATAAGCAAAAATGTTAAAATTAATCTACAACATCTGGAGTAAGTCTTTGACACTGAGAACTGTGGGTATCCCTTCATAAATATTTTCTTCCATTTTGTAGCTAGAAGAAAAATCCTAAGATCGCGGTTTCTATCTTTTGATCCGGCATTCTTGTTTTGCATAGAGGGGATTAATGTATTTAATAGCAATGTCAGTAAGATAGAAATGCTGATCTGATGGGGCCTGCTCCATCGCACATTGTATGGAGAAGTCTGTGACTCAAGCTCTGGTGACATCTTGCATATAGCTAAGTTTAGGGAGGCTGCTAGATAGAAAGCTGGCCATCTGCTTTGCTGAGCCACCTGACCTGTGAGCATTTTTGACATTTATGAGCCTGTTGCACTGATTTCACCATACCGAGGATGACAGCTGGTCCACTTATTTAAAAAAAAATACTCTAGCATGCATGAGGCTGTCACTAGTGTTGCCATACCTTCCTCTACCTCACACAAGTCATCCTGCCTTCAATACTCCCCCCCCCCCCCCCCACCCCAGGATTGGTCTTTATTTCTTGGCATCCCCCCTCCAAGTTAGGATTTAGGGATAGGCAACATAGGCCAATTTTATATACCGCACTATTTGATATCAGCGCGGTTTACATTATAACAACAAGCTGTTTGGTTTTACATAGAACAGGAGTACAAACTTGGATAACAGGGGTGAACTAAGTACATGAAATAATTACAAAGAGCAAGATTAAGCAACAATAACATGAGGAAAATATGTGCATGAATTGCAGAAGGGGGGCTGTCTTAAGTGTTGAGTCTACTGTCTTTGTATCTGCCTAATGTATACCAGCAGTTAACAAAATATTTGGTCAGAACATTAAAACCCCATACAACTTCAATTTATAAGATGTTGAATGTGTGTCCAACAAAGCATTCTTTCATTCAATATACTATAGTGACAAATAATGAGCTGATAGAAAGGTATTGGATGCACACAGAGCAATGACTTCTAAGTCTGTTGAAAAATGCCATAATATAGTACCAAATTAATGTGATTAAGCAAATACGTTAATGAATGTAACAAACTGCCACTGTAGAGGTGTCTCCTACCAGTTTCTTTTTGCCTGTGGGGCTAAAGGCTGCTTTAGACGAGACGGGCTGGTGTATGAGCTCTAGAAATGGTGCTCCAGGCTGGCACCTGCTGTCTTATCCTTTGTCAGTTGCTGGACGTGGACTGTTGATGGGCCAGGACCTGACCTCCTTAAGGCGGTGTTCTTTGGCTCTGAACAGCTGGGGGCAATGTGCTCAGTGAAATGTTTTGATATGTCGGAATCTGGCTTTGGGGCTATGATCTCTGGGAGAGAAGCCTCTTTTCCACAGATCACCAGTCTTCCCCACGGGCGTCAACATCTTAAATCTAGCCCACCCCCCCTCCCTAACAGCACACTTATGCTTGCTGAATCCACTTGTGTGAGGTGGATTGGGCTCAGCTTCTCTCAGACAGCGATATGGGGTGTACCCAGGAGTCCCTACAACAATGCCGTCTCTCCTACTTGGGCACATGTTTCCAATATAACTTGAAAGTCTGTTGCAAGAAAAGAGAGGGCAGGATATCATAGGAACTATCCATTTGTTGGCTTATACCTCTATGTTCCAACAAGAAATGCCCCCCAGGTGCAGTAGAGAAGGCATCTCTACTGGGAGGAGTGGCCTAGTGGTTGGGGCAAGGTACCTCAGGCCAGAAGGTTGGGGGTTCAAATCCCACTAGAGGACAGCAACCGTGGGCTGGAAGGACTGGGGTTTCTAGTCGCACAGGTGCTCCTTGTGGTCTTGGGCAAGTCACTTAACCCTTCATTGCCCATATTCTCTGTAAAATAGTTTCCAAGTTATAATGCCCTGTTCAAAATAATTTCAGTTTGTTCAATGTAAACCGCCTTGATATCATGAAAGGTGTTATATAAGAAATGTTAAATAAATAAATCTGGGAACATTTGGGGAGGCCAAATGTTGCCAAGCTTCCAGTAATATAATTGCTGGTTTCAAGGCCCTGCTGGTCACCATCCTGTCTTATCAAAAAACAACCAGTTGGCAACTATGTGCCACAATGTAATGGTTCAGACACACTTACCAGGTTTGCCTAGAATAGAAGGTGCTCCTTTTCAGTGACCAACCAGCTTCTAGGTCCCAGGTAGTCTCTCTCCTCATGCCCTGACCACATGATAACCATGGTAGCAAGACAGCATTTTTTAAATTCACAGGCTGGTTTCTATAGTGGTGATTTAATGAGATCAACACAGCCATCTGGATCCATGATTTTTAAAAATAGTTGAGGAAAAGGTGCCGATGTTGTGCAAAATGAGCGACACACTAGGTCAGGATAGGCAATATGGTTAGGCAATATTTGGGGAAGATTAGCCTTCCCAGATCTCTTATACCAGTTGCCTATGCTGAAGATAGAATGTCACTATCAAAACTAGTTCAAAATTACTGGTTTGGAAAATTAGCTCTTCAGTAATTTTGGAAGGAGAAGTATAAAGTTATGCACCATTTGCATGCATAAATCATGTATTTTCAATTGCTTACACATGTAGATGGGCCTTTATGCGTGTACTTTAGCTACTCACTATTTTACAAGTATGCATATATTTTCACTATGAGATTTCATACAGGCGGAGTGTGTAGTTACGCATGTATTTTATAAAATATGGGTGTACGCGCATTAAATATGTGTGAATATCTCTGATAGTCATAGGCTTGGTGTAAGTGCTCATGCCTAGATTTGACACAAGTTTTCAATCACTTACGGCCCTATTTCATAAAGTCAAGTAAGCATATCCTTGACTTTGTAAAATATGTGTGAAATACACGCTTTTCTCATTTTCATATTACAGTTCTTTTCATTATATCTCATTCTCATTAGTGATTCCAAAGGCCATTCTGAAAATCATCTGGATACCCTTAATGTCAGTTTCCCTTTCTGTGAGCGAATTAAGGGTATGTAATGCCATCTGACCCAATCGTCTACACCTCAGGATACAAAAATGGGTGACCACGGCCTTTGCATCTCTGTTTGACATGTCAAGGAAGACAGAGGAGGTTCCAAGGGACTGGAGAGGAGTGAATGTAGTTCTGCTACAAAATAGTGGGGGCAGGGAGGAATCAAGCAACTACAGACCCATTGGTTTAATGTGAAACAACTATGGAAACTCTACTAAAAGAAAGACAGTGCAGCACCCTGAAAAAAGTAGATTACAGAACACCAGATAGTACGGATATGTTCATTATGTATGTAATTTGCATGATATTCTCATTCTGGTCTTAAATGATATCTTATTATGGTTCGTTATGGTCCGCCTTCAACTGTTAAGGTTAAGCGGAATATAGCTACTGTGTTGTTGTTGTTAAGTGACGTCGAGTCAGTGTCGACTCATGGCGACCCTCTGGATAGTTGTCCTAAGTTGTGCTTTGGTCTTCAGTCAGGCGGCTCATTGTTGACATATACTGGTACTCGTAGCTGCTGTTATTGTATTGATCCATCTCATTGCTGGCCTTCTTCTTTTGCGTTGTCCTTCTATCTTGCCAAGCATGATGTCTTTCTCTAATGATCTCTCTCTTTGCATGATGTGTCCAAAGTATGAAAGTCAAAGTCTTGTCATCTGAGCTTCTAAAGAAAGCCTAAGTTTGATTTCCTCTAGTACTGACTGGTTTGTTCTTCGGGCAGTCCATTGTATACGGAGTATTCGCTGCCAGCACCATAATTCAAAGGCATCAATTTTCTTCCTGTCTATCTTTTTCACTGTCCAGCTTTTGCATCCATATGATGTTATTGAAAATACCATGGCTTGAACGAGTCAAATCTTTGTATGGAGAGAGACATCTCTGCTTTTGAGAATCTTGTCTAGGTCTTTCATAGCCATTCTGCCAAGAGCAATGCGTCGTCAGATTTCTTGACTGCTTGTTGCTTCTTTATTGATAGTTGATCCAAGTAGGTTAAAGTTGTCCACGATTTCAATTTCTTCTTCAACAATGAACTTATTGATTTTGCCAGTTGTCATGATCTTTGTCTTCTTTACATTAAGGTGCAGGCCCATTTTAAGACTATGTTCCTTGATCGTGAGAAGCAAATGTTTCAGATCTTCTTCACTTTCAGCCAGTAATGTGGTATCATCAGAATAGTGAAGGTTATTGATGAGTCTTCCACTAATCTTCACACATCTGTTGTCGTCATACAGTCCTACTTCTCTGATTTGTTCTGCATATAAATTAAAAAGGTAGGGGGAAAGTATACAGCCTTGTCATACACCTTTGCTTATTTTAAACCATTTTGTTTCTTCTTGTTCCGTTTGAACTGTTGCTTCTTGATCAATGTACAGATTGTGCAAAAGAACAATCAAGTGTTCTGGTATACCCATGCTTCTTAATGTAGCCCAGAGTTTCTCAAGGTTTATACAGTCAAAAGCCTTGCAGTAGTTGATAAAGCACAAATAGATATACTTTTGGTATTCTTTAGTCAAGGATCCATCTCACATCCGCGATGTCTCTTGTTCCTCACCCTTTCCTGAACCCTGCTTGCACTTCAGGTAGTGCTTGTTCCAAGTATGGCTGTAATCTCTGTTGAATAATCTTCAGTAGAATCTTGCTGGCATGTGGGATCAGAGCAATTGTGCAATAATTTCCACAGTCAGTTGGCTCACCTTTCTTTAGTATTGGTATAAACACAGATCTTTTCCAGTCAGTTGGCCATGATGTTTTCCAAATTTCTTGGCAGAGCCTTGTAAGTATGGTAACAGCTGTAATACATCTATGGAAATGCCATCAATGCCTGGTGCTTTGTTCTTTGATAAGGTTTTCAATGCTGTGTACAGGTATACAATCCTTAAGCATCTTGTAACATTCCAATTCAAGGCTGGAATTTTTTCTTTAACTCTCGTAGCTTTAGGAAAGCCGATCATGTTCAAATAGTTTCTGCTTCTATTTCCTTTCATGTGCCATTGTAGTACTTTTCCTTGTCCTGTCTTGCTGCACGTTGGAAATCTCTGAGTTCTGCGATTGTCTTTCTTTCCCCTCTGGCTTTAGCTTCTCTGCATTTCTGGGCAATTTTCAGAGTTTCTTCCGTTATCCTTTTTTGCCTTTTTCACCTTTTGTAGAGACTTCTCACTTTCTTCCAACACAACCCTCTTGATGTCATTCCATAACTCTTCTGGAGCTCTGTCATTTGTATGTAAAGCAGCAAATCGATTTTGCAGGCCATCTTTAAATTCCAGTGGTATATTCTCAAGGTCATATTTTGCTACATGAGTGGCTTGCTCTTTTTCAACTTTAGCTTGAGTTTGCATACTAGTAGTTGGTGATCTGTACCACAGTCAGCTCCAGGGTTTGTCTTTGTTGATGCTATAAAGATTTTCCATTGTTGACTTCCACAGATGTAGTCAATTTGATTTTTGTACAATCCATTGTGTGAAGTCCATGTGTGCAGTCGCCGCTTGTGTTGCTCGAAGAAGGTGTTTGAGATGAATAGATTGGTCTTGCAGAATTCTATCAGTCTTTCTCTAACTTCATTTCTGTTGCCAAGTCCATATTTTCCAACCACTTTGCCATCTTCTTTGTTGCCAACTTTTGCGTTCCAATCACCCATGACTGTCAGGATATCCTGTTTGAATGTTCTGTCAATTTCAGCTTGTACTTGTTCATAGAACTCATTAATTTCATCTATTTCTGCAGCTGTTGTTGGGGTATATACTAGAATTATAGTTGTGTTGATAGGCATTCCTCGTAGACTAATAGAGATTAAGCATTCACTGACTGCATTGTATTTCAATACAGTTCTTGCAAGTTTCTTCTTTATTATAAATGCAACACCATTTCTTCTTTGTCTTTCATTTCCAGCATAGTAGACCATGAATCATCTGATGCAAAGTGCCCGATGCCAGTCCATTTCAGTTCACTGACACCCAACAGATCAAGTTGTACACGTTCCATTTCATTCTTGACCACCTCCAACTTCCCTTGGTTCATGCTTCATACGTTCCATGTCCCAATATATAAGACATCTTTACAGCTTCTGACTCTCAATTCATGTGCAGCTTTCAGTTCCACTAAGGACTGCTTTCAATAGAGGTAGAAATATAGGTGAGCTTTTTACTAATTTTGATGGATCTATACCACCAAAAGTGAGTGTTCAAACTAAGGGTCATTACCCTTGTTCTAAATGTAATTGGTGTACTTTGGCATTGATAGGACCCAGCTGGACACACAATGATGGTAAAGTATATCATTTGGCAGGTTCCACTTAAATCTCTTGAGACTGAAGGTCTTCACCATTCGATAAACTGGTTTTCTCTACTCTGACCATGTGTCCATGAAATGATGATGTATTTATGAAGGAGCGCTCTGTAATGCAGTAAGTCAGTCTGGTAATGTTTTCCCTGATGTAGATAAATTGACTTATGCTTATCGAAACGCAATATTGTGTTGGGATATGTTTTGTATAAGATTTTGCTATGTATGTTTCATTACTATGGCTGTATGCCCGACAAGTTCAACGATGATGAGAGAAATTCAGTACAAGCTTTTTGGGGCTGTTATGCTGGAAGGTCAGGTTTGACCGGCTTAATTTTTGTTATTCTGAGAACTTGTTTGGGGGGTTTTTAGTAGTAGTAACTAATCCTCTTGCTGAGAAATTACATATAATGTGGAGGTTGGGTCTGTTTATGTTTGATGTTGTACCTTTGCGATTGGCTTTATTTGCCCTGCTCTAACTGAGTAAGTTTGCCTTTTTTGTATGAAAAACAAGCACCAGCAACAAAGCATTCTCATTCTCAGCCCCGATAACCTGGAATCATCTACCACATGAACTGCGAGCTATAAAAGACATAAATGACTTTAGAAGGAAAATAAAAACCCATCTTTTCAAATGTCACTATAACCTGATGTAAAAAGTGAAACCATGATGCCGACCTGTGTAAATGTAATTAATAGAGAACTGTAATTATGTAAATATTGTAAACCTAATTTTTGAAGTGTCTAACCCTGCATGTTGTGCCTAACCCTAAATCTATGTATATATGATCCAATTTTCCTGTCTTGATTTGACATATCCCACATTTGTAATCAAACCGCTGCTGATCGCTGGAAGTAGCGGTATATAAGTGTAAACTAAATAAATAAATAAATAAATAAAATAAAATAAGCCTGCTAGAGAATGGAAGCAATTAAAAATCGTCTATTAAAATGGTACAAGTTTTTCAACACAGATCTTACAGAAAATGGGATAGGAGGCAGTGTACTATTGCAGATCAGGAACTGGTTAAAAGACAGAAAACAGAAAGTAGGGCTAAATGGCCAATTTTCTCATAAGAGCATAAGAAATGCCATACCGGGTCAGACCAAGGTCCATCAAGCCCAGCATCCTGTTTCCAACAGTGGCCAATCCAGGTCACAAGTATCTGGCAGGTTCCCAAAAAGGTACACAGATTCCACAATGCTTATGTAAGCAGTGGATTTCCCTGTTCCTCTCTAATAATGGCTTATGGACGTTTCCTCTAGGAACTTGTCCAAACCTTTTTTAAACCCAGCTACACTAACAGCTGTTACTACATTCTCTGGTAACAAATTCCAGGGTTTGATTACGCGTTGAGTAAAAAAATATTTTCTCTTATTAGTCTTAAATGGACTACATTGTAACTTCATTGCATGTCCCCTAGTCTTTCTACTTTTTGAAGGAATAAACAACTGATCTACGTATACCCGTTCCACTCCATTCATTAATTTATAGACCTCTATTATATCTCTCCACAGCTGACTCTTTTCCAAGTTGAAGAACCCTCCTCATAGGGGTATTTTTCCATCCCCTTTACCATTTTGGGTGGCTCTTCTCTGTACCTTTTCTAATTCTGCTATATCTTTTTTAAGATATAAAGAACAGAATTGCACACAATATTCAAGATACGGTCACACCATGGAATGATACAGAGGCATTATTATATTCTTGGTTGTGCTCTCCATTCCTTTCCTTAAGATTCCTAGCATTCTATTTGCTTTCTTGGCCGCAATTGCACACTGGGTGGAGGGTTTCAATGTATTATCCATGATAACACCTAAATCCTTTTCCCGGTTGATGGTTCCTAATGTGGAACCTTGCATCGTGTCACCATAGTTTGAGTTGTTCTTCCCTAAGGAGATCATTCCAGAACATGAATAAGCCCTTTCGATGTGTGGCGTAGACATTTTTCTATGACTGCATTTTGAAACCCCGCAGTCCTGCACATTCACGGCACTAGCATGGGGATCTCAGAACGTGGGCGGGAGGGAGTGGAACAGGGGCAGAACGTGGCGTGGCCAACATCGGAAACATATAAAGCATATTCATTAATGGCCTGTGTACGTCTTCAGTGTTTCCCCACAGACTTCCATGTTACTCCTGCAGAAAAATGGAATAAAGGCAGGACTTAGAACAATTTATGCTCTGCTCAAAGCATCCCGTATTGAAGAACGGTTGTGACAAGTATACTATAAACTGTTGTGTCTGCAGTCAGGAGGGACACAAGATGCAGGGATAAAGAAAAGATAGCAGAGGTGAGGGAAGGATGTAAGGTATAGAAACAATATAAAACACCCCTACAGTAACAGTGAGAGCAGCAAGGGTGTTTATTCTGGTTATGCTAACATTTGCTGTTTATGCTAATGGAGCTATCTTAGGGTTCCCTAACATGTCCTATGTTCTATAAAATGGGACTGTTGATGTAGGCCTAGTATGTGACTGAGCATGGAAAAGAATTTTGTTCGAATGAGAAAAGCATATCAGATTTGCAGTCCTAGAATTCAATGCTATTATGTTATACTAGCTGTTGTTTATAGGTTCAGGGGATCATTTTGGCAGAAGTATATTTAATGTGAGTGCGAGAGTGTGGTTGTGTGTGGTGTGAGGGTTGCATGGGAGAATCTGTGTGCTCTGTCATAATTTTGGGGGAATATGAATACCTGGTCAGTACCTGGATCATAGGGATAACCTCTGCGTCACCAGATACTGGTGTGATGGGGTCAGAAAACTCAGCAAAGGTTCTCTATAGCAAAATGTGAAAACATATCCCTGTCAAGAATAAGGGAGCAGTAAAACAAAATGCCAAAAATGGGGTCAAACATCAACCTGCTCCTAGGGTACAGTGCTCCCTTCTTTTAAGCATCAGCTATGAGATATGTAGCTTATTCACAAAAGAAGGGAGCTCAGCTGATTGCTTTCCAGAATAATTATATATGATCCTTGGTGTCTGAAACACTAACCCTTTATCAGCAGTGCCTGAAGCAGAGCTCAATGGAAGGGCATGAGCTTGAAACACAGTTCTATGTCGCTGGAGATCTGACGGGTTTACTTTTACAAAAGTTGGCTCGGCATAGATTGCATCTATGAAGCCTTGGAGGAATGGGCTTTGACCATCACGACAGCTAAGTTTAGCTTCTGTTTTTAAGGGTTTTTTTGTATTACACTTAGTGGTGCTTACATATTTAATGATGATTTCTATGTTGTCCCAATAAAATTAAAAATGAAACTTTGTTGCTTGAGGGGCGTTCTGACTTTAAATTTAGTGGTCTGACCTTGTTATCTTAGTATCCCTTAGTGGTTTTAGCTCACGGTTGATTTTTCATAGATGTATGCTCTGATGGCAGCTATGTCAGAACAAACATATCCCATTAGACTTGCTGTTATTATATCAATGACTGCACTGAGCTTACTTTGCAATGTTCTGGGCATCCAACAGACTAGTATATTTAGTCTTGTTGGCATCTGCATTTAGGTATGATCAGTATTCATGTGTTATTTGCATGAACACAACACTATCAGTGAGAGGAACAGCTTAGGGTTTGAATGTTTTAAGAGGGGAGGTGGAGGTAGGCGGGATCGTAGACATTCATCTTTTCAGAATATTGCGAGTGCGGGGACGTCCAAGCTGTTTAACATATCTACATCTCCAATTCAAGATACGCAGTTGCATCCATACCGGAAGTGGGTTTAGAACGTTTTCGTCTTCAATTTGGATGTGCCTGTGACCTGTACCTGAATCTTATGGAATCGGCCGCTAAGTGTATAACTTTGCACTTGTCCACGTTAAATTTCATATGCCATTTGAACATCCAGTCTTCCAATTTATCAAGGTGTCTTCCAATTTATCAAGGAAAAAAGTCAATAGTAGAGTACCACAGGGATTTGTGGTGAGCCTGCTGCTTTTTAAAATATACATAAGTGACCTGCAAATAGGAATAACAAGTGAGGTGATCAAATCTGCAGATAACATAAAATTATTCAAAGTTGTGAAAACACAAGAGGATTGTGTAAAATTGCTAGAGGACCTTGATAAACTAGAAGACTGGGCATCCAAATGGCAGATGAAATTTAATGTGGACAAGGATAAAGTTACGCATTTAGGGAAGAACCCAAACTATAGTTACATGATATACAGTACCACATTAGGAACTATCCAGGGAAAGGATTTAGGTGTCATCATGGATAATAAATTTTCCATGGCAAAATCCATAAAATTACTCTTCTATTCTCTTCTAATTCATCTTCACCCCTCTTCCCCTATCCAATATCAGTTTTCCCCCTCATCTTTCCCTACCCTTTCATCCCTTTCCTTAATCTCTGATGAGGAAACTTCCCTTCTTCTTTCCTCCTCTAAACCCACTACCTGTTCTTCTGATCCTATCTCTACCCATCTCCTCAACTCCATCTCTTCCTCTGTTACCGCTTCCATCTCATATATTCTCACCTTTCACTCTCCACTGCAACTTTCCCTAAAGCCTTCAAGCATGCTGTGATTACTCCTATTCTCAAAAACCCTCCCTTGACCCTTCAAGTCCTTCCAATTATTGTCCAATCTCCCTTCTCCCTTTCATTTCCAAACTTCTTGAGCGTGCAGTTCTCAGTTGTTGCCTAGAATTTCTCTCCTCTCATGCCATCCCGGATCTACTCCAGTCTGGCTTTTGTCCTTTTCATTCCACTGAAACAGCCCTTGTCAAAGTCTCCAGTGACTTGTTCCTGGCAAAGTCCAAGGGCCTCTCCTCAGTTCTTATTCTTCTTGACCTTTCTGCTGATTTTGATACTGTTGATCATTCTCTCCCCCTTGATATATTCTCTCTTCCTTTTAGAGTCTCTGTACTGTCTTGGTTTGCTTCTTAGCTCTCGAATCACTCCTTCAGTGTTTGTTCACATGGTTCCTCCTCTTCCGCCATCCCTCTCTTAGTTGGGTCTATACTAGGACCTCTACTTTTCTCTCTCTATACCAAGTTCCTCGATGCACTCATCTCTTCCCATGGCTTTCAGTATCATTTTTATGTGGATGATTCTCAAATCTATATTTCTTCACCTGACATTTCTCCTGCACCCCAAGCTTGTATCTCTACTTGTTTATCTGATGTTGCTGCCTGGATATCTCTCTACTGTATGAAATTGAACATAGATAAAACCAAACTTCTTATTTTTCCCCCTAAACCCTCCTCCTTCCTATCTCTATCTCTGTTGACAATACTCTTCTTCTACCTGTCTCCTCAGCCTTGGGATCATTTTTGACTCCTCTTTCCTTCTCCTGACACAGTCAACAGATCGCTAAAACCTGTATTTCTTTCTGTTTAGCATTAGTAAAATTTGCCCTTTCTTTCTGTTCACATAACTAAAACCCTTATTCACGCTTTAGTTACCTCCTGTCTTGACTACTGCAACATCCTTCTTGCTGGTCTCCTTCAGTGTCATCTCTTTACTCTTCAGCTTTTTCAGAACTCTGCAGCGCGGCTAATCTTCTGCCAGCCAGGTTACACTCATGAAACCCTTCTTTTGAAATCACTTCACTGGCTTCCCTTTCATTTCCACATCTAATTCAAGCTACTTCTCCTAACCTATAAATGCATTCACTCTATTGTCCCTCATTATCTTTCCTCTCTCCCTACACTCCTCCTCGTGAACTCCTCTAGTTTCCTTCTCTCTATGACCTTCTCTTCTAATGCTAACCCCAGATTTCAATCCTTTCACCTTGCTGCTCCTTATGCCTGGAAAAAGCTTCCTCTGTCCTTATGTCAGGTCTCTTCTCTCTCACTTTTCAAATCTAAGCTAAAGGCTTACCTCTTTGAGGCTGCTTTTGGATCATGATCTTTGTTCCCTTGTGTTTCCTCTTTCTTTTGACCTCATGCTCCTTGTACTATACTGTCTTTTAAATTGTAAGCTCTATGAGCAGGGACTGTCTTTTGTGTTGGTACAGTGCTGCATATGCTTTGTAGCGCTTAATAAATGATTAATAGTAATAATACACTGAAACCCTCCGCCCAGTGTGCAACAGCGGTCAAGAAAGCAAATAGAATGCTAGGAATCAAAAGGAAAGGAATGGAGAATAAAACCAAGGATATTATAATGCCTCTGTACTGTTCCATAGTGCGAATTCATTACTGGAGGGGTGTATTAAAAGCTGTTAGTGTAACTAGGTTTAAAAAAGGAGGAAGGAAAAGCCTATAAACCATTATTAACAGCATGCACAGTTATAATTGTTTTTCGTCTAAAGAAGAGATGGGCGTTCATACTGCTTTTTTCATGTTAGTATCTGTTTTTAAAGTCAGTTTTTGTTCTGCTGTGCTGGCATTTGTGCCCTCTGATCCCTTGAGAATTGGCACGAATTGCAGCATCTTTAAATGTCTGGCGTCTTTTAAAGCATGTCCTTTACTACTGTGGCAATAGGCTACCAGGGATTACCAAGAAACAGGCAAGTTTTTTGTTTTATATAAGATCTTTTCTCATCTCAAGGTTTTTAAGTTTACAATCAGCACTATCACAGTGGGTTACCTACACATAGTGAGAGAATTGAATTGTTTCTTATAGGTTTCCCGTTATCGGCACTTACTGATCCATATGAGCGTTTTGTACCAACACAATAGTGACTTCATTACTAATTTCTTTTGTGCAATCGGGTAAAGTCCTCCTCATCCCCAATGGTTATAAGTTACATTGCACTTAATCACAGTATTCACATATATTACTAGGTTCTTATATTTAGTTTTAATATATATATGTATTTTTCAGCATCTGTCCTTTTTATAATATATGTCTATGTAGACTTTTAGAATGTTATTTCTTATCTATGTTCTTATGTTCACTATTTATTTTGGCAATCATTATTTTGCTTTTATGATGCATTGTCCATTGTTGCGCTTAAGAGTTTTTATTTGCTTTAAACTGTATAATGCTATTTTAATCTTATTTCATTTGTTTTAGTGGTTTGTTTATATGTGATTTGTTTTAATTGGTGCTTTTAGTTTATATTGTTTCTGATATTTGTGTTTTATTTTCCTCTTATTTTTTTTTATAATTTTATTATTTATCAACATTTTAAATATACATATCACTCCGATACATAACAGGAATTAAAAGAAAAAAAAACAATAGAGAAATATTCAAATCACACACATTCATAACAACATGACAGACCACCTTAAGAGGGAGGAAGCCTTACCATACCTAGGAAAAAACAGAAAAACCACCCCAAACCCCAAGGGTGACCCCACGAAGCTCAAAGAGCCTTCATGAGCTGCAACAAACTCAGACAGCATACTAGGATCAAAAAAACACAAAACACATTTTTCTCCCAAAAGTTACAACACATTTACAAGGAAATTTCAAAGAATATCCAGCCCCCAATGCTTCTATCCTTGATCTTAAGACCAAAAAGGCCCTCCTATGGGCTTCGGTAGACCATGAAAAGTCAGGAAATATGAGCACACATGATCCTAGAAAGCTGACATTCATATTATGAAAATATAAATTTAGAACAGAATCTATGTTAGATTCAAATGCAGCCATCAGAGTGGTGGTATCAATGACTACTTCCAAGGAGGATTCCAGGAATGTGTTTGATTAAGTTGACCAGTGTCCTGTTCTTCCATAGGAGAAGGCTTCCAAGACTGTGGAAGAGAGATATAATACGCCTTATCAAAGGGCGGGCGATTATCAGCTGTAACTTCAAAACCTCCCTCAGATATTTTTTAACCATGTCCACAGGGGCAATCAGTGGATTTTCTTCTTTGATTGTTTTTCAAGAAAATCAATCCTCAGATTCAGAACTTCCTTCTCTTTAATTTGGGCATCAACAGTTCTTGTTGCCCCACAGTCCGCTGCTCCAACTCTTCCACCTTTTCTCCCACTTGGGTCAAAGCTGAACCTGAGCAAGAAACTCTATAGTAACAGTTTGTACCTCAGTCTTTAAGGCCGCCATTGATGCAGTTATGGAGGATTCCAAGCTTCTCAGGGCATGCCGCAGCATCTACCATAACACCTGAACAGATCTCTCCACACATGCAACTCCCCTGGAGGGCCCCATCTCTCGCTCAACAATCTGGCCTAATGGTGAGGAGGTCAACGATTGTGGTCCCGAAAGCTCATTGCTCACAAGGCACTCATTGGCACTCCACTTAGCAGCAGCAACCCCATTGAGAAATTCACTTCAGGGACACGGGGGGAGTACTCTCTCCTTGGGGTTTGACGAAGCCCCTTTGTGCTCCAGTTCACTGCCTGCTGAACTGAGCCAGTCAAAGCCTCTACCGGAACCAAGCACAGCAAGCCCTTGCAGTCACTCAACAAAGTCTGCCCTTTCACAGGGTTGCCCACCGTGTCAGGACCTCACTTGGGCTTCCCTTTCCTCTTACCCGGCATTACAATACAGGGAAGAGAATGGGACAGAAGAATGCCACTCTGAGCTCTCAATCACCTCAGGTAAGATGCCAAACGTAGCTCCTCTCCTCTTATTTTTTATAAGGCTATACCCTCCTTAGGAAGGCACATATTGAAACGTATTGGGGTAGTGCTACAATAAAGGTGTTGGATCTGACTACCATAGACTCTTTGGGTCCGATATTCATTTGCCTGGATCTTCAAAGGGCTATGTGCCAACGGGCGCATAGCCCTCCCCGCCGACCACCAAATCAGATATTCAATGCTGTGGCGATGGCATTGAATATCTGGTGATCGCTGCCTAAGCTGGGAGCTGCTTGGTTTCCTCGCCTATCTTTAAGGTGCTGATCTCTAACTAGGCAGCAGCCAATATCGCTGCTGCACGGTTAGCGCTATTCTCCGCCTCTGCTCCACCCCGATACACCCACAAACACGCCCTGATGCTAACCGGATAGCATCAGGATGCGTGGGGAACTTAAATTGGGATATTTAATGGCACTAACCATGTAGGTGCTGTTGAATATCCAAGGCATTTACACAGTTTACTGGGCTATAAACTGTGTAAATGCCTTTTGAATATCGGGCCTTTTGCTTTTGTGAATGCTGCCTTTTTGGGAACCTGACAGTACTTGTGATCTGGATTGGCTGCTACTGAAACAGGATACTGGGCTTGATGGACCTTTTTTTGACTCAATATGGCATATCTTATGTTCTTAGAACAGCCTAAGACATTCTAAATATACTCACTGGAAGAAAGAAGGTAAAGGGAGACAAGCTAAGCATCAATAAATATTGGAAAGAAAATGTTTTCCATAAAAAAGGAAATGTAATGATGGGAGTCATGAACTGAAGACAGAGAGAGGAAGATTTAGAGGAAACTAGAGACAAGGCTTCTTTATTGAGAGAATAGTAGAGACCTGAAATAAATGCAAGAAGAAGCAAAGGCAAACAAAACTATGAAAATTCCAGCATGCTTGAGACTAGTAGCGCAGTAGTAACAGAGTTAGAAAGGAGATTGGGTTCATGCTTTTCCAATACTATCTCAAGGTGAGTTAGTCAGTGTGCTTAGTACTTCCTTGTCCCTGGAGGACTTACATCCCAAGGAGACCTTTTGCTAAAGTGTGCTAAGCCATTAACAGGCATTTTCATTCATGGTAACCAGGGCCGGATTTGCCTATACGCCACGTACGCCGTGGCGTAGGGCCCACAGCTGGCAAGGGCCCACCGGGAATGTTTTTTGCACAGGGCCCCGCGTTTCAGGGGGCCCCGCGCAAAAAACATTCTGATCCATCATTAAAATTAAAAAAAAAAAAAAAAAAGCTGTCGCTGCCTCTGCCGGGGCCGCCGCGACAGAATCGAGTGTGCCGCGGGGCCCCCCCTGCCCAGCAGAGCCTGGCCTGCCCTCCCCGGTATCACCTCTCTCAGCTGCCTCCCTCCAGTCACACGCGCCGGCTTTCAGAGCGCGAGGTGAGTTTCTCCCTCGCTGCTCTGTTAAGCCCGCGGGGGCTTAAACAGAGCAGCGAGGGAAAAACTCTTCCCTCGCGCTCTGAAAGCCGGCGCGTGTGACTGGAGGGAGGCAGCTGAGAGAGGTGATACCGGGGAGGGCAGGCTCTGCTGGGCAGGGGGGGCCCCACGGCACACTCGATTCTGCCGCGGCGGCCCCGGCCCCGGCAGAGGCAGCGACAGCTTGTTTTGTAAAAAAAAATTCGCTGGGCTGGGGTGGGCTGGGGGGTTAGGACTGGTGATGGGCTGGGGGGGTTAGGAGTGGTAATGGCTGTGGGCTGTTGGGGGGGTTAGGACTGGTGATGGGCTGGGGGGGGTAGGAGTGGTAATGGCTGTGGGCTGTTGGGGGGGTTAGGAGTGGTGATGGGCTGGGGGGGTTAGGAGTGGTAATGGCTGTGGGCTGCTGGGGGGGTTAGGACTGGTGATGGGCTGGGGGGGTTAGGAGTGGTAATGGCTGTGGGCTGTTGGGGGGGTTAGGACTGGTGATGGGCTGGGGGGGTTAGGAGTGGTAATGGCTGTGGGCTGATGGGGGGGTTAGGACTGGTAATGGGCTATGGGGGGGTTAGGAGTGGTGATGGGCTATGGGCTATGGGGGAGCTAAGTCTATATGGGCTGATGGGATTAGGACTGGAAGTGGGTTGATGGGGGCTTAGGACTGGTAATGGGCTATGGGGGGGGGCTTAAACTAAAAATTGGGTGATGGGGATTAGGACTGGAAATGGGCTGGTGGGATTAGGACTGGGAGTGGGCTATGGGGGGCTAGGACTGGTAATGGGTTGGTGGGTTGCTAGGACTGGAAATGGGCTGGGGGATTAAGACTGGAGTTGGGCTGATTGAGTTAGGACTGGTAATGGGCTGTGGGCTGTTGGGGGGGGGGGTTAGGACTGGGAATGGGCTATGGGGGGCTAGGACAGGAAATGGGATGATGGGAAGGGGTTAGGACTTGAGGTGGGCTGATGGGGTTAGGACTGGTAATGGACTGTGGGCTGATGGGGGGGTTAGGACTGGCAATGGGCTATGGGGGGGTTAAGACTGGTAATGGGCTGTTGGCTGATGGGGGCTGTCTGGTAATGGGCTATGGGGGGTTAGGACTGATAATGGACTATGGGGGGGGGCTAGGACAGGAAATGGGCTGATGGGAGGGGTTAGGACTTCAGGTGGGCTGATGGGGTTAGGACTGGTAATGGACTGTGGGCTGATGGGGGGGGGGGTTAGGACTGGCAATGGGCTATGGGGGGCTGACTGGAAGTGGGCTGATGGGGGGTTAGGACTGGAAGTGGGCTGATGGGGGGTTAGGACTGGAAGTGGGTTGATGGGGGGGCTAGGACTGGTATTGGGTTGATGGGGGGGGGCTAGGACTGGAAATGGGCTAATGGGGGGGCTAGGACTGGAAATGGGCTGATGCAGGGACTAGAAGGGAATGGATGCTGGGTGAGGCTGGAACTAGAAGGGAGCTGGTGTTGGGGGAGGATTAGAATGGGATGGGGCTGGGAGAGTAAAATAGAGAGGGGAAAAATATTTTGTGTGGGAGGGATAAAAAATCTACAATTGGCCGGGTATTGGGAGAGTAAGTGGGGATTGAGGATGGAGGGGTAAATTTTGAGTAGATGAAATAGGAATGAGGAAAGAGCAAAAGGAGAAAGATTAGTATGTTAAAGCAGATGTAGAGAGAGAATGGAAAAAAAAAACCAAGAAGACAGAAGAAAGGACAAATGGACAGCAGATGGAGAGTTAGCAGAAGACACGAAGAAACCAGAAGAAAGTGGCTGGAACAATTGCAACTGAAAAAAAATGCACAAAAGGTAGAAAAATATCTCTTTATTTTGAATTTATTAACTGGAATATGTCAGCTCTGGGAAATGTGCATCATTAATTTTTGCGCTTTGTTTAGTACAAGAGGAAATTAATTTATAGTTTTATTTCTACAGTGTTGTTGTATATTCCAAGTTTGGCTTTTGGGGTTCCCAGTTTAATTATTGTCTTCCTGTTTCTAAATTGTGATTCCTTGTTTGGTGATGGTCTATGTTGTGCATGTGTAACTGAGCTGAGGTATTCTGTTTATATAATTCCTATTTGACATTGCCACTTGTTCTTTCCCCAGTAGGTCATGTATTGTTGTTCTCTGAAATGTATTGGTTTAATATTTGCAGTGTTGCCTTTTGATAGTTAGGGTATGGTGCTTTGTGAGTCCTGGTAGTGCTGTTAGGATATGGCGGGTTTGCTATGGGTTCTAAATGGGCAGTGTTTGTAGTAGTTCCTAATGTGCCTGGCGGTTGGTACTGGATTATAGTAATGTAGAAACCTTTTAGTCTTTCTTTATCCATATACTCATTAAGAGGCATGTTTACTAAAAGTTAGTGTATGGCAGAGCTACTCAATTCCAGTCCTGGTGGTCCACAATCCTGCAGGTTTTCAGGATATCCCTAATAAATATGCATGAGATATATATGCATTGGAGATATCCTGCCAACCTGACTGGTTTGTGGCCCTCCAGGGCTGGATTTGGAGACCCCTGCCTTACATCTCTGTCATTTACGATTGTGAGTGGGCAAGGTGCAGATGTCCAAGACATCAAAAAAGTTAGATAGCATTTGTCACATTCCTCCTTGCTTCTCACCACCACCAAAATATTATCTATTAGACAACTTTTTGGTGGTGGTGAGAATTGAGGAGGAATGTGACACATTCTATCTACCCTTTTGATGTCTAGGATATCTGTACCTTGTTCACTCACAATCTTAAATGACAGAGATGTAAAGCAGGGGTCTCCAAATCCAGCCCTGGAGGGCCACAAACCAGTCAGGTTGGCAGGATACCTCCAATGCATATATATCTCATGCATATTTATTAGGGATATCCCGAAAACCTGCAGGATTGTGGACCACCAGGACTGGAATTGAGTAGCTCTGGTGTATGGTAACATTATGCAAATATTTATGCAAATGAGACATCTTATGCAAATGAGGCCCCGCACCGAGTCTCCGCACATGGCCCCGCACCCCCCTTGGGCCGCCCCTGGGCCCACCGGAGGGCTTTAGAGGGAGCCGGGGAAGCCCGTGCAAGGCCCCGGCTCCCTCTGTACAGCCTCCAGCGTGAAGAGCCTTTTCCTTCACGCTGGCGGCTGTTTCTGTGAAGCCGCGAATGCTGGGAAAGGTTAAAGGTTGCCCTTTAACCTTTCCCAGCATTCCCGGCTTCACAGAAACAGCCGCCAGCGTGAAGGAAAAGGCTCTTCACGCTGGCGGCTGTACAGAGGGAGCCGGGGCCTCGCGCGGGCTTCCCCGGCTCCCTCTGAAGCCCCTCAGACAGCCGCGATGCTGTCCGGGGGCCCAGGACTGCATGGGGGGGCCCAGGACTGCACAGGGCGGGCCAGGACTGCACAGGGCGGGCCAGGACTGCACGGGGGGGCCCAGGACTGCACGGGGGCGGGCCCAGGACTGCACGGGGGCGGGCCCAGGACTGCACGGAGGCACGGGGGGGGGGACACGGGGGGGCCCAGGACTGCACAGGGGGGGCCCAGGACTGCACAGGGACATGGGGGGGGGCCCACAATTTTTCTTGGCGTAGGGCCTCACTCTAGCTAAATCCGGCCCTGATGGTAACCATTATCGTGGGGACACGATGGTTACCATCTGCTGATTCACATGATAACTGCAAATCATGTGTTGGGGTGATGAATGGGTGGGTTAGGGACAGAGAGTGGGCATGGTGAGGACATTGCTGTTACAGTGGAGGACATATCACATGCTGTCAATTTTGCCACTAGCACGGGTGCACCAACGACCACCTCGACAAGGCGGAATTAGGTGCACCCATGGTGACTGCGCTGTGCGTTAAGGGAGTATGCATCTGCACATTAACTGCCAGGAAGGCTTTGCATTTAACACACATTAGTTTTAGTGCTAAACATGCATTAAGTACAAATGACTAACACATTTTAGTACAAGGGCACCTAAGTTTGTATATGAGGCAATCAAGGAATAAGTGACATACAGCATCAGTGGGGTTTGAACCATAGCTTCCCAGCTCATTCTTCTAACCATTAGGCAGCTACTCTGTTGCCAGTAACCCACCCTTCTTGCCCATAAGTGTAGATGCAAGGGGAAAGGGGATAAAGCAGAAAAGAAGGCACAGTCAGGCAAGCGCAAGCTAACAGCACTACAGACCATGGCTTGGTTGGGTGGGAACTGGTAGCCTAAAAATCCCCAGAAACCAACCAGGTTGATATTTGTGAACTGGCGATGGCCATGTATTGCTCAGCAAAGCTACAGGGAGCTACAAAACGTAACCAGAAACGACGGCAAGAACCTCTGCCCCGTAACAACAGTAATTTAATGCTACATTAGTTTCATATATACTGTTCTGCCACAAACTCAGATCCACATCCACTTTGATTCCCAAACACTTAAATGTGGATCCTGGTTGGTGGATAGATTTAAAGCAGGAGCCAGAGTATTATGGGGGTTCTGTGCCAATTCTCTAAAGAGCTGACAACTCGTTTTCACCCGCCTGTCTCTCCAGAGACTTTATAAAGTGTTGCTTTTGCTCGGCAATTCAGCAGAAGTATTTTAAGAATGATTCATATTGTTCAGTTTGGGGACTATGCTAATTTTTGTTTCATTCCATATACGAGTTTGTTGTGAGTTTACAGTTCTTATTACTGGTTCAGTAAAGATGTGGGTGTTAAGAAGTGAGTCCATCTTACATGCCAAGCTGAATTTGAGTTTAGCCTTCTGTCTACCTGCATACCCCATTACATGCCGTGAGGACAGAACTCGTTCACAAGATGTAACTGCTTAGATGATTAAATAGACTGGTGATAAGCTAGGGATAGTTGAAACTTGTATGCTGATTTACCCTGAATGATACAGTAATGAAAAGAAAAACAAGCAGCGCTATCCTAGAAGAGGTCAAGCTTTCAGGGCAGGCAGCTGGGATACATCCTTAGGAGCACAGATCGGTAACGGAGCACACTGGATGGGCCCAACTAGCTGTCTTCTGTTTTGTTACTTCAAGAATCTCCCATCGGGTGCTGTGTACACAATCCATTTGCCACAAGTTGGTCTACTACATTTTCTTAAACTTATGTTGTGCAATACTGAATAAAAAAGTTGAAATATTGCCTGTTTTTATCGGATTTTTAGTATTTGAGCTTTGAAAGAATTAATTTCACAATGCTCATGGCTAGTCATCATTTTCTGTTCAGACAAGGCACCTGCAAACTGCCCTTGGGTTAGCTGCTGTAGTAGTTCAGACCAATATGAATTCTATTGACTCCTTTACAATGTATTTATTAAGCAACAATAAAGATCTGCTCACCGATTTGTATACTAGGTATTGTATCCTTCTGCTGATTACACAGTGGGCTTATTTCCAGTTCAAATTTTCTTTCAAGGTCACCTAACCAGACAGAAGGAGAAAAAAAAGACCCTTTTTTTTAGCAATCCTGTAACTCATGGTATATCCCTTTTCAAGTATAGAAAAATTCATGCCAGAGATATAGGTCAAGCTGTTGATATTTTTTGCATCTCTCTCTTAGGGGCTTTACTAACAGAGCTCACTAGCAACATTAACGTGCACTATATGCTGCAGGGTTTGCGACATACTATATACTGTAATGTCCATTATTAGTGTAAGGACACATTCACTGTTAGTAAAGGACTCCCTTATTTACTTCAGTGTAAGCATGTATGATGTTTTCCGCTCTGAACATATTTTGAGAAATATGGCCTGAGAACTAGATTTTAGATTAGCAGAATAGAAACAGTTTTAAACAAATAAATAAAAAGTAAAAATTAAGCTTAGGAATCAAAATACCTACCGGACATAAATGCAAATGCCACATGAGAACCTGCTGTGCATTCTAGCGATTCTCTCCTATATAATATACTAATATTTCTCCGTGCTCTTTAATGATTCTCTAGTCCAGTCTGCACTTGATAAATATTAGCACTCTCTCACCGTGTTGGGTAGTTTGAAAAAAATATAAATTTGTGTAAATGTTCAAATGCCAAGTAGGTAAAAATGGGGATTACTCAGATAGCATCTGGAAAAGACTCTGAGTGGCATAAACATAGAAACCAGATGGCAGAAAAAGACCACATGGCCTATCTAGTCTGCCCTTCCTTATCACCCACTACAAGAGTCCCCTTTTTTGCCTTTAAGAGATCTCTGATAGAAAAAGATCATATGTTACAATTCGGTGAACCACTAGATGTCCCTACACTCCAAAACCGGTAAATCTCTAAGGCTTTCCTATACCAGTACATCTACACTCTGTGTGTCCCCTGAACTGTTTACGAAACTGGAAATAAAGTTTTCTATCTGGTGTTAGTGAATATTTTCTTTTCTGCTTATAACCATACTAAACAGAAGACTCGTACTCTGTTCAGCAGATGTCTCCCTGTTAAAGGACTGAAAGGATTAAGATGAGTGTGGTAGCAGAAATATACCGGTATATTATTTTATTATTTAAAGAATTTTTTTTACTTGTACAGTATATGACTATAAGATTTTATTTAAGATGGAAAGCGAATAAACAAATTAAATTAAATTTTCAGTGTCAGATTTTTCTGGTGCTCTGCAGCTCACCACAGCTTCTAGTGGCTCTCTCACAACTGCTGCCTCTCAGGATCTAAGGGATCGCCCCTCCGTTTAACTTGCAGCTCCCTATCTGTTCTTCTAGCCGTCTCTCTCTGGATTAGCTCCTTTCACCATCGCGGGCTGGGCACTGGCAGCCCACAGCACATCTTCTTGTTCCAGGTTCAGATCTTCAGGCCTATTGGACTCTACTTACTCTCAGGCTGCCTCTTCTACTGAATATTTGTATAGTGCTACAAGACGTATGCAGCACTATCCTTCTCTTATTGATCTCTTTCACTTCAGCTGCTTCTGGGTCTCAACTACTGCCTCCCAGCTTCCTGGCTGGCAGCTCAGCCCAAGGCAGTATCCTGCAGCTTCTCAAACCCTTCACATCTGCAGAATCCCTCTACTTTTTGGCTGATCGTGCAGTATGCCAAGAACAAACAGCACACTGCCGCACAAAATAGCAGGAAGAACCAGTCCAAAAACGTGGGCAGAGAATAAGAGTCACTCTTATAGAAATTTTCAGCATGGTGGAGCCTCCCGTGTATTTGAGAATATGTTGACAGATTTGAAGACTGTTACACGCTAATTTTAGTATCCTTGCTTGGATATACATTTCAAATCCTACAATTTTTCTTTTTTCATATATGCATGTAAAAGGAAAATGGCCTATAGCACTATCGGGTTCTTTTTGACCATGTTAATCAGCTAGTGGTGCAATATACAACCTAAGTGAGCCACAATATCCCAGAAGAAGTCCTATACGAAACACGGCCTGTGTTGGGTTCTGGCCACCTCTATCAAATAAGGATCAATAAAGTTTTTGTGTTTATTCTCTGCCGACCTTTTTGGACTGGTTCTTCTTGATCGTACAGTATGGACTGCTCTGAGGATGCAGAGAGCAGAGTTAATAAATTCTAATCTATGCTGGCACTGTTGCAGGTCTGTTGGGACATTGATACATATGTTGTATGATTGCACTTGTTTGAGAAGCGTTTGGACAGGAGTTTGGTCTTATGTTAAGGCCATCCTCAAGTTACATTTCGACCTGTCTTTAAAGCTGATGCTATTTAGATCTCTAGTGGTTCTAATAGCATGGGCAAATATGAGAAAAGGTTATTAGATATTCTGTTATCACTGGCTGTGCAAGCAGTATTAAATAATTGGAAAGATGTAATATTTTGGTGGAATACTGTTTACTTGGTCTGTAAATGAGGGGGCAGCCCATGTCAACTTATCACTCAAAGTTTACAGAACCTGGAGATCGGTGGAGGACTATCTTCAATTTGGATCTTTTTGATAGCTATGTCTTTTGTAGCTTTTGGTACATGTATTTTTTCACACTTCTTCATAACTATCCAGCATCTTTAGTTTTAACTCCCTTTTGTACATCTGTTATGATGTATGTCTTGCTTTTGATCTGTTTGTTTTTATTTTGTTAATTTGTATAGTAATGGCTGTTTTGGTCATTTGGAATTTGTACAATGTTATAAAAAAACTTGTAAAAAAAATCACTGTTCCTCATTCTAAACATATAGTGATTCCTGCAGCACCAATGCCCCTCCCCCCCCAATCTTACCAGACCTCTCCAAAGGCATTGTAATCTGCTGATCCTTCCCAATGCATTCTACCTCCCTAACCCCTCCCACTAGTCAATAGATGCTCCCCCAGCCATCTGACCTCCCCCACCTGAACTCCCCCTCCCCCCAGCTGAAGATCCCTAATCAATCCCTCCTCGGGTCACTCCTACAAAACCCCTCACCCTTTCCTCTGATTTTGCCGGGTCCCTGGTTTTTACTGGGAGTAGGGAGCAATCCCCATTTGCTCCTGCTCTTTCAGCTTAGGGTTCCACAATGGCTATCAAAACACCTAATGATAATCTCATGGTATAACCACTAGGAAGGCTCAGGTTTACCGCTACGGGTCATGTGGTCATTTTGAAAGTCAGAGCTGAAGAAGGAATGAGTGGAGATTGCTCCTGCTCCCACTAGACACCAGGGACCGTGGTAAGAACCAGGTAAGAGATCTGGGATAGAGGGAGCTGGAGCTGTTCTTCTTGCTTGGGGGGGGGGGGGGCTTGATCGGGGTATAGGCAGCAAAATGCAGTGGGCCACAGGGGCTATGGCCCTGGATTAGGGTCCTTCATGCCAGGGGTGGGTGGGGTGGGGGGGGGCAGAAGGCTGGAGGGAATCTGTTGACTTGTGAGGGTAGGAAGGATGGAATGCCTTAGGAGAGTCCAAATGGATCAATGATGGGAGGGAATTGGGAGGGGGCCAGACCTTTCCCTTCGCACTTGCCCCTTTAGGCAGGCACTTATTTGTGCTTCAGGGCAGATGCAAATGCTGTTAAGATTTTTTAATATCAATGTGGATTTGTCTTTTAAGATGGAGAATCCACATTGATGTGTTAGCCCCACCTAAACCATTCCCTCTCTCCACCACTACCATGCCTCCTAACCAAAATAAACATGGTGTGCGCATCACCACATCTAAATAGCCCCTTTCTAAAATGGCATTTACATGGGTATGCCAATCTACACATGTCAATGCTGGTATGTACGTGGAGATGCTTCTAAAATAACAACCTTAATTTCCTAACTACAGACAGGCAGCCAACCGGACAACCATACTAGGCTAACTTTCAAATAGAAACCAGCTGAGATTTGTGGTGCTATAAAGAGAGGCAGTAGGGAATGCAAAAGGACAGTTTGAAGGACAGAAGAGATTAGAGGCATAATAAATAGGAAAACAGAAATATATTCCATACTAGCTCATACCTTATGAAATTCACTGGAGACATCGCTCATTTTTGACACTCCACATCCTGCTCCCAGAAGTCATTCTCCCTCTCTCCATCCAACCTTTCTAGCAGTCACATTCACTTTATCCCTCAGCCTGCCACTCCAACAGTTACTTTTACTCTCTCCATCCCCTACCAGCTCCTTCAGTCACTCACTCCACCACCACCACCACCACCACCCCCCCTGTGCCAGCAGTCACTCTCTTCACCAATAACCCCATGCTCCTGCAGTCACTCTCCCCACCACCCAATCAGACACTGTCTCCACCCCCCACCACCCCCTCCCGCGCCAGCAGTCACTCTCTTCACCAATAACCCCATGCTCCTGCAGTCACTCTCTCCACCACCCAATCAGACACTGTCTCCACCCCCCCCCCACGCCAGCAGTCACTCTCTTCACCAATAACCCCATGCTCCTGCAGTCACTCTCTCCACCACCCAATCAGACACTGTCTCCACCCCCCCCACGCCAGCAGCAGTCACTCTCTTCACCAATAACCCCATGCTCCTGCAGTCACTCTCTCCACCACCCAATCAGACACTGTCTCCACCCCCCCCACGCCAGCAGTCACTCTCTTCACCAATACCCCCATGCTCCGTCAGTCACTCTCCCCACCACCCAATCAGACACTGTCTCCACCCCCACCCCCCACCACCCCCTCCCGCGCCAGCAGTCACTCTCTTCACCAATAACCCCATGCTCCTGCAGTCACTCTCTCCACCACCCAATCAGACACTGTCTCCACCCCACCCCCCCCACGCCAGCAGTCACTCTCTTCACCAATAACCCCATGCTCCTGCAGTCACTCTCTCCACCACCCAATCAGACACTGTCTCCACCCCCCCCCACGCCAGCAGTCACTCTCTTCACCAATAACCCCATGCTCCTGCAGTCACTCTCAACTCCACCCAATCAGACACTGTCTCCACCCCCCCCCCACCCACACGTGACAGCAGTCACTCTCTTAAACAATAACCTTCTCGCTCCTGCAGTCACTCTCTCCACCACCCAATCAGACACTGTCTCCACCACCACAACCACCCCCTGCGCCAGCAGTCACTCTCTTCACCAATAACCTCACGCTCCTGCAGTCACTCTCCCCTCCACCCAATCAGACACTGTCTCCACCCCCACCCCCCCCGTGCCAGCAGTCACTCTCTTCACCAATAACCCCATGCTCCTGCAGTCACTCACACCACCACCCAATCAGACACTGTCTCCACCCACCCACCACCCCCCCGTGCCAGCAGTCACTCTCTTCACCAATAACCTCATGCTCCTGCAGTCACTCACACCACCACCCCCTGTGCCAGCAGTCACTCTCTTCACCAATAACCCCATGCTCCTGCAGTCACTCTCTCCACCACCCAATCAGACACTGTCTCAACACCCCCACCACCCCCCCGTGCCAGCAGTCACTCTCTTCACCAATAACCTCACGCTCCTGCAGTCACTCACACCACCACCCCCTGTGCCAGCAGTCACTCTCTTCACCAATAACCCCATGCTCCTGCAGTCACTCTCTCCACCACCCAATCAGACACTGTCTCCACCCCCCCAGCACCCCCCGTGCCAGCAGTCACTCTCTTCACCAATAACCTCACGCTCCTGCAGTCACTCACACCACCACCCCCTATGCCAGCAGTCACTCTCTTCACCAATAACCCCATGCTCCTGCAGTCACTCTCTCCACCACCCAATCAGACACTGTCTCCACCACCACAACCACCCCCCCGCGCCAGCAGTCACTCTCTTCACCAATAACCTCATGCTCCTGCAGTCACTCTCCCCACCACCCAATCAGACACTGTCTCCACCCCCCCACCACCCCCCGTGACAGCAGTCACTCTCTTCACCAATAACCTCATGCTCCTGCAGTCACTCTCCCCTCCACCCAATCAGACACTGTCTCCACCCCCCCACCACCCCCCCGTGCCAGCAGTCACTCTCTTCACCAATAACCTTCTCGCTCCTGCAGTCACTCTCTCCACCACCCAATCAGACACTGTCTCCACCACCACAACCACCCCCTGCGCCAGCAGTCACTCTCTTCACCAATAACCTCACGCTCCTGCAATCACTCTCCCCTCCACCCAATCAGACACTGTCTCCACCCCCACCACCCCCCCCGTGCCAGCAGTCACTCTCTTCACCAATAACCCCATGCTCCTGCACTCACTCTCCCCTCCACCCCATCCGCCACCGTCTACACCCACCCACCACCCCCCCGTGCCAGCAGTCACTCTCTTCACCAATAACCCCATGCTCCTGCAGTCACTCTCACCCCCACCCAATCAGACACTGTCTCCACCCCCCCACCACCCCCTGTGCCAGCAGTCACTCTCTTCACCAATAACCCCATGCTCCTGCAGTCACTCTCTCCACCACCCAATCAGACACTGTCTCCACCCCCCCACCACCCCCCCGTGCCAGCAGTCACTCTCTTCACCAATAACCTCACGCTCCTGCAGTCACTCACACCACCACCCCCTGTGCCAGCAGTCACTCTCTTCACCAATAACCCCATGCTCCTGCAGTCACTCTCTCCACCACCCAATCAGACACTGTCTCCACCACCACAACCACCCCCCCGCGCCAGCAGTCACTCTCTTCACCAATAACCTCATGCTCCTGCAGTCACTCTCTCCACCACCCAATCAGACACTGTCTCCACACCCCCACCACCCCCCCGTGCCAGCAGTCACTCTCTTCACCAATAACCTCACGCTCCTGCAGTCACTCACACCACCACCCCCTGTGCCAGCAGTCACTCTCTTCACCAATAACCCCATGCTCCTGCAGTCACTCTCTCCACCACCCAATCAGACACTGTCTCCACCCCCCCACCACCCCCCCGTGCCAGCACTCTCTTCACCAATAACCTCACGCTCCTGCAGTCACTCACACACCACCCCCTATGCCAGCAGTCACTCTCTTCACCAATAACCCCATGCTCCTGCAGTCACTCTCTCCACCACCCAATCAGACACTGTCTCCACCACCACACCCCCCCCCCCGCGCCAGCAGTCACTCTCTTCACCAATAACCTCACGCTCCTGCAGTCACTCACACCACCACCCCCTGTGCCAGCAGTCACTCTCTTCACCAATAACCCCATGCTCCTGCAGTCACTCTCCCCACCACCCAATCAGACACTGTCTCCACCCCCCCACCACCCCCCCGTGCCAGCAGTCACTCTCTTCACCAATAACCTCACGCTCCTGCAGTCACTCACACCACCACCCAATTAGACACTCTCTACCACCACAACCACCCCCTGCGCCAGCAGTCACTCTCTTCACCAATAACCCCATGCTCCTGCAGTCACTCTCCTCTCCCTGCCCCAGCAATCATGCTCCAAAGAGGCTGGACACCAAAGGCAGCCTGCCTACTTCTCAGACTCTCCTTCCTCCACGGCTCCTCCAGCTTGGACTGCAGAAGTTATGGCCTCCTTTCTCTGCAGCAACTCTGGCTTGGCCCACAGAAGATAGGGCCTCCTATCACTGCAGCAGCCACACACACTCTTTATTCTGCCAAACATCCCCAAAGCAGAGGCCTGGGGCTGTGTGCACTTGTGTTAATAAGCACATGTATATACGATATATATATATATATATATATATATATATATATATGTATATATATATGTATATATGACAGATCAGCCAGAAAAGAGGCAAAGGGGGAAATAAGGAATGCAGAGTCCGAGAAGACTTTAATAAAGGAAGTAAAAAAAAAAATAGTAGTTAAAACACTTTACATGAAAATAACCGTGATGAGGAATAGAGGGGCAGAATCTAATGACAAAAATAGTGAATAATGAGCAAGGAAAGGTGATACTCTAACTAGAGGAGGTTCTTGAAAGATGGAAATTCTATTTCCATGATCTAACGAACCCTTCAGGATTTACAACTAACTTGGAAGAAACAAATCAAAAAGTGATTAAGCTGGAACCATTTATTCTCTTTTCAGATGTGGAAAATGTTATTAACTGTGCGGCAAAAAACAAAGCACCTGGTATAGATGGATTGTCAGCAGAAATAATTAAAACAACAGAAGTAGTAAGGACAAAATGGCTTTATAGTGTGTTTTTTGCAGCATGGAGCCAAGAGAAAAACACTAAAAGATTGGTGAATTACCATTATTGTCCCAATCTGAAAGAACAAAGGCAGTCAATGAGACTGTTCCAATTATAGAGGAATTTCTTTATTAAGTCGCACAGTCAAGATGAATGCTAGAATAATTAAAAATGCCTAAGACCTATAACAGAACATCAGTTGTCAGTTCAAATGGGCTTTAGAGAAAAATGCAGTTGTACCAATGTCATCTTTACACTTACACAACTAGTAGAAAGACATATTGAATATAATAAAATACTGAAAGATGCTTTTGTAGACCATGAGAAGGCTTTTGATTAAGTAAACGGGAATGCTATAGGAAATTCTGACAGAATATGGAGTCACAAAAAGCCCAGAATTTAGTAACTTTATCTGGATGATTAGCACCCCCCCAATCACCAACGCTATCCAATTTGACCCAGATGCACCGCACCCAGCAAAACACAATGCCCAAACAACCCTGTATTATCCCTTCCCCTCACTGTATACATAGTTATATCCTCACAGCCATGCTTGAGCTAACCTTAATTACTGTCCAAGTTCTTGTACCCCTTCAATTTTTTAAGTAACTACTGTTGCACCTAAGGTTCGCTGTATTGCACCGTTCCCTGTAAACTGTTTTGACTGGCAGAAAGATGGTATTAAAAAGTTGTTAAATAAATAAATAATATATCAGACAACAACAAATTATGTTATCTGGCCATTCTATAAGACTGCCTTGGCATAAGCTGCCCCACAAAGCTTATCTGCAATAACAAAATGGTTGTAAAGCCCGACAAACAGCATAAAGAAGATAGGTAAAGAATATGAAAACTCATTGTCAAAAGTACACCTTGTGGAAGCCGTATCAGTGGCTTATAATCATTACTGACAGCTTTCCTCGACAACTACTATGTGGAGGAGAATGAGGGTAGAAGATGACGATGACTAGCCAACTGGTTTGAGTTTGGAAATTCATCCACAGTTAGCTGGTTATAAAACACTTAGGGCCTGATTCTGTAAGGCGACTAATATCGTGCAGCCCTGCTAGCTATGCTACCTGAATTCCGGCAGCCCCTCTCTCCGCATGCACAGAGCTGCTGTGCGGAGAAAGCAGGACAGGGATGGCATGAGGGCAGAGCGTGGGTGGGCAGGCACTCAGGGCCGATTCAGGTCACAGCCCTGTATGTCCAAGGAGCACCAGGGGGGATGCACAGCTTATTCCACTTTGGAGGTGGAATAAGCGCTGGGCTCCCATGTGCCCTGGCCCGGCAGGCCCCTCCAATGCAATAGAGTCAGGAAGCGAGGGTCGGGCAGCAGGAAAACCAGTCTGGGTGGGGTGTCGGGCCATTGGTGCACCAGCGGGAGCAGGGGGGCCTGACTGTGCTGCCTCCATGACGTCCCTGCGGCTGCTGCAGGGACACGCCAAGCCGTCCTGTTGCCTGCAGTGTAGAATTGGGTACAACGGAGCCCATCCTGTTTGGGGATGTCTAGACGGCCTGGACATGCCCCTTCCTGGATTGGGCTCTTAGCTATTTAGTTGATGAACAGCTTACTCAAATCTATCCCTTTGTGAAAGTAGATTTTTATTTTTTCTCTTTAAGATATTAGAGACATTCACCCTCTAACTTGATGTGAAACTGATTTATTGTTCATGTTCAAAGTAGAAACATGATGGCAAATAAAGACCATATGGCCTATCCACTCTGCCCTTTCATTCCAACTACATCACAGTTATTTTCATGCAGAGTATTTTCACTACTATTTTTATGTCCTTTGTTAAAGTCCTCTCAGACTCTGCCTTCCTTATTTCCCCTCTTTGCTGGCTGATATATCCACATAAATGGCCAGAATCTGATGGCTGTCTGTGATAGTCAGGATCCCAATTCAATGTGTGCCCTCAAGTCAATGCTGACTCCTGGTGACACAGCAGTTCCTGGATTTTTTTGGCAGGGTGACCAGAAGGAACTTTCTAGGCCTTTCTTTCAAGGTAATGGAAGGTTAAGTGACTTGTCCAAGGCCACAAGGAGTACTAGTGGGAATTGAACCCTGGTTTCTTAGCCAGTGCTCTAACCATTAGGCTACTCCTCCACTCCTAGGAGCCTCATATTCCCATAATTTTATGGCAATGGCTATAGAATTTGCTCTAAAAAAAGGAATTCTGAGAATAATGTGGCTACATTACACATCTGTTCCCACATATATGTATTTCACAAAGTCTTTTGTAAAATACACAGGAAAGTGTAAACATGGACAGCCCAGATGCCCTATACGAAACAGGTTTCGTATTTATTTTTTCACTGGACGTCAATTAAAAAAAAAGAATAGATAGTATTGATTTTATAATTGATAAACGTTTCTCTTATATGCCCTTGCTGTAGTGACAGAAATTCAAATTATGGGCCCCCAAGCAACAATTTTTAAAGGGCCCCCAGAACGGGAGATGTCCATTTCAGAAGACAGGAGAGCAGCTGCAAGAGGGCCTCCTTCTTCCTTGGGGCCCTTGTGCACTGTAGAGGCCACCTGGACAACATTTATGCCACTGCCTTGCTCCTATCCTAACCCCCATCACTTTCACTTTCCTTCCCCCCTTCCTCTCATTCATCAAATAATAAGACATATGTAATTTATACAAGAAAATTATATAAGAAATTTGTTAACTCTGTTTTCTTCTTTTCCTCTTTTTTCCCAATCTTTGTTTTGTTCTGCTCTTCCCTCTCCCCAGGGCCAGTGCGACCATTAGGCGACCTAGATGGCCGCCTAGAACACCAGTGGTCTAGGGGAGGCCCATTGCTGCTGCTTCCCCTTTCTGGGACCTGCCGTGGCAACTAGGGTCTCAAAGAACGCTGTAAAACTCTGGCGCTATGAGGCTCTTTAACTTCTGCCTCCTCAGACACCTGATGCCAACTTCCTTTTTGCACGGGCATTGAAGCTCCCATTAAGTGCCAGCTGCGTGTGCTTTCAAGGTGCTGTAGTGGGTACCTTCATACCCTGCCTACATGCCACCAGACGTGCGCTGCCCAGACAGTGTAGGTGATTTAAGGGCAGGGCCTTGCGCTACTTTGTAGCATGGCACAAAAAAGAGCCAAACGATGAAACCTGGAAACAGCACAAGCACTGGCAAGTCAAATGCAAGGCATTGATAAGGCAGGCAAAGAGAGAATTTGAGAAGAAGCTTGCTGCGGAAGCAAAAACACGAAATAAAGACCTTTTCAAGTACATTCGTAGCAAAAAACCTGTGAGAGAGTCAGTTGGTCCATTAGATGATAAAGGGGTTAAAGGAGCACTATGAGGCGACAAGGCGATAGCGGAGAGACTGAATGAATTCTTTGCTTCGGTCTTTACTGAGGAAGATGTAGGGATGTTACCCATGACTGAAGTAGTATTTAAAGGTGTGGAAGAATTGAAGGAAATATCGATACATCGGGAAGATGTCTTTACAACTATTAGATAAACTGAAGAGTAGCAAATCACCTGGGCCGGATGGTATACATCCAAGGGTGTTGAAAGAACTGAAATTTGAGATTGCAGACCTGCTATCAGTAATCTGTGAACTATCATTAAAATCATCTCTAATACCTGAGGATTGGAGGATTGCCAATGTAACACCAATTTTTAAAAAGGGTTCGAGGGGTGATCCGGGAAACTACAGACCGATGAGCCTGACATCAGTACCGGGAAAAATGGTAGAAACCATCATAAAGAATAAAATTACTCAGCATGTAGATAGTCACGACCTAATGGGAGACAGCCAACATGGCTTTAGACAAGGAAGATCTTGTCTTACTAATCTGTTATGTTTTTTTGAAGGAGTGAATAAACAGGTGGACAAAGGTGAGTCGGTTGATATTGTGTATCTGGACTTTCAGAAAGCCTTTGACAAGGTCCCTCATGAGAGACTTGGCAAAACTAAAGAGTCATGGGATAGGAGGCAGTGTACTATTGTGGATCAGGAACTGGTTAAAAGATAGAAAGCAGAGGGTAGGGCTAAATGGCCAATTTTCCCAATGGAGAAAGGTGAATAGTGGTGTACCCCAGGGATCTGTGCTGGGTCCGCTGCTTTTTGACATATTCATAAATGACCTGGAAAGTGGAATAACGAGTGAGGTTATCAAATTTGCAGATGACACAAAACTATTTAAAGTTGTTAAAACCCAGGAGGATTGTGGAAAATTGCAAGAGGATCTTGATAAATTGGAAGACTGGGCATCAAAATGGCAGATGAAATTTAATGTGGAGAAGTGCAAGGTTATGCACCTAGGGAAGAACAACCCAAACTATGGTTACACGATGCAAGGTTCCACATTAGGAACCACCACCCAGGAAAAAGATTTAGGCGTCATTGTGGATACCATGTTAAAACCCTCGGCCCAGTGTGCAGCGGCGGCCAAGAGAGCAAATAGAATGCTAGGTATGATAAGGAAAGGAATGGAAAATAAAACAAAAGATATTATAATGCCTCTATATCGTTCCATGGTGAGACCGCACCTTGAATATTGTGTGCAATTCTGGTCGCCGTATCTTAAAAAGGATATAGCGATTTTAGAAAAGGTTCAGAGAAGAGCCACCAAAATGGTAAAGGGGATGGAAGGCTACTCCTATGAAGAAAGGCTAAAAAGGTTGGGGCTCTTTAACCTGGAAAAGAGACGGCTGAGGGGAGATATGATAGAAGTCTATAAATTAATGAACGGAGTGGAACGGGTAAACGTAGATCGATTGTTTACGTTATCAGAATATAGAAAGACTAGGGGACATGCAATGAAGCTACAGGGTAAACTATTTAAGACTAATAAAAAAATATTTTTTCACTCAAGTGTAATCAAACTCTGGAATTTGTTACCGGAGGATGTAGTAAAGGCTGTTAGTGTAGCTAGGTTTAAAAAAGGTTTGGACAAGTTCCTGGAGGAAAGGTCCATAAACCATTATTAAGAAGGGACCCAGGATATCAATGCTTGAACCAATACAAGCATTGTGGAACCTGTGTCCCTTGGGGAAACTGCTAGGTATGTATGACCTAGATTGGCCACTGTTGGAAACAGAATACTGGGCTTGATGGACCTTGGTCTGACCCAGTATGGCATATCTTATGTTCTTATGTACGCCTGCTACCCGGGTAGCACGCTTTAGTAAGCATGCCCTTATATTTGTGTTTCTATGTATACTTATATGTATGTATTTTTTTGGAAGTTGATAGAATTGCTCCAATGCATTCAAGAGTTGTGACTGTTATTCTTGATGTGGTAAATGACAGTTACAGCATAATTTGTATTTGACTGAGCTGTGTTGTATCCCGCATTGTGCTTTAAATTATCTATTTTTCATCATAATTATCAAAATTCCTGAAACTATAATGTGAAAGGAAATGACAGCATGTTGGGCTGCTCACCTTGCCTGTAGAATTCCTCACAGACCCTTTCACTCCACTGCCGGCTCATCTCCCAAATTCGACAAGGATTGCAAATGTCAGCACACTTCAGTGCAATCTGCTCATTCAAGAAGATATCATGGAAAAGGAGAGAAGAGAGTTGTTTATCCAACAGCCTCTTGAATGTAGATGAAATTACAGTGCCTTGCAAGTGTCCTCACAATTTTCACATTCTGCTGTATAAACATTTCAATTCAAAATCCATTAATTGGGAGTTTGTTTCACAGATCTACACAACATACTCTACACTCTCAGCATGAAAGAAACATAGAAATATTCAAAAGTAATTAGGAATAAGAAAAAAGTTTTGATTGCATAAATCTTGACCCCCTCACTTCAATATTTGGTGGAAGCCCATTTTACTGCAATAACTGCAATGAGTCATTTGGATAAGTGTCTACATATTTGCATAGTAGGATGTTGCTGTTTTTGCTTGTTCTTGGCATATTGATCAAGTTCTTTCAGGCTGACTGAATTTAGTCTGTGGGCTACAGTCACCAAGTCTTCCGACAGACTTTCTATTGGACTTAGATTTGGGCTCTGACTAGGCCTCTCAAAGACATTCACTTTCTTGCCGAATCACTCCATTGTTGCTTATGCTTTGTGTTTAGGATCATTCTCCTGCTGAAAGGTGAATCTTAATTTAATTTAATTTTGATATTTCTATTGCACCTTTACAATATAGTTTAAGAAGGATTACAAAAAAATGATCACCAAAATAGTTAATCAAAATGTCATTAAAAACAATCCTAGCTAATACAAGTGTTCTAATCTAAATTAATCAAATTAAAAAGATAAAAATTCACAAAATCAAAAACTCATGTAATTATTCTATTGTTTTAAATTCCAGTAAATAGCTGTCCGATAATAAATAACTTTTCCAAAGTACATTTCAAATTATAATTTCTCACCGAAAGGTAACTCAAATTATTGTAATTAGGTGACTATAGAAAACTAGGTCATCAACATATGTCAACATGTCCATCATATAAGTTGGAGAAATAGTATTCATAATTTTGAACATAAAACATAATAGTTTAAATACAGTTCTCAAGTGGATGGATAACCAATGCAATTTAATTAAAAAGGATGTTGCATGATCCCATTTAATGCCTTATAGAATTACTTTAGCTATGGTATTTTGTATAATTTGCAATTTTGATAATGTTTTTTGTAGTTAAACCGAGATAAAGAAAGTTGCAATTATACAGTTGAGATATGATGGTTGCCCGAATTAACAATTTCAGCTGACTCTCACTGACAGCACTTTTTGATAATCTTCTCAGTCCCATGACTGTGGTAAAATGAAACAGGTTTTCATCAAGGATATGCCTGTAATTTGCTCCGTTCACCTATCCCTTGATCTCAACAAGCTCCCTGTCTCCTATTCTGCAAAATATTTCCAGATCGTAATGCTGCTACCACCATGCTTTACTGTAGCAGGTGTTCTCCGTAAACAGCAGGAATAGGTCCTCATGTATGGGTGACGTCCCCCAACGGAGCTCTGCCCGGGAACGCTTCCCACTCTTAAACTCAGTTCTGCCAATTTGGCGTCTGCTGAAGTTCCGCTTAATTGTGGAGTTCCAGAAAGCTTGATTCTTTCTCCTATTCTGTTCAACCTATTTCTTGTCCCCTTGGCTACTCTAATTCAGAGTTATGGACTGGGGATTTATATATACAGTATGCAGATGATATACAGGCCATTCATTATTGCACATCAGATTTGGGAATCAGGTTTTTCATCCTTGTTATCCAATTATTTAGAAGGAATAGTTAATTTGATTTTAAAACACAGATTGGTATTAAATATTTTTAAAAAAAATCAATGGCTTTGTTGATATCTAGAAGGAATTCCAGCTGCAAGCATGGACCTATTCTCCAATGTAACCACATACCAGTTGTTGAAAAAAATTACTTTTTAGGTGTTATTCTAGATAAAGATTTATCCTTTCACTCATATATTTTGACATTAGTTAGTAAATGTTTTTACAACTTACGTTTAATAAGATCCAAAAGGCCCAATTTGGATACTAAAGATGTATAAATGTTAGTATGTGCATTAGTTGAGGTTAGACTACTGTAATTCCTTATTAATTGGGCTTCAGTAATATCATATTAAGCATTTGCAATTAATTCAGAACACGGTTACCAAATTAATTTACAACACCAAATGATCCAATCATGTAACCCTTCTACTCATAAAATTACAATGGTTACCTATCCTTAGTAGAATAACATTTAAAATACTCATGCTGGCACACTGCACTTTCTATTCAGGACTTCCACTTTATCTTCTCTCACTTTTGGTTTCTTACCTTCCTCAGAGACAATTAAGATCCACTCCATTGGCTAGTACTTCCCTCAATGCATAAAATTAAGTGTGAATTCAACTATTGCTGGTCAAACTCCCATTTAGTAGAATTCTCTCCCGTTAAATTTACAAATGGAGACATCTCTTAGAAAGTTTAAGAAAGTCTTAAAGATGTGGCTGTTCCATGTGCTTTCAAAGAATTTTTGGATAATCCTTGACTTTTTTTTTGGCTGCTTTTTTAGACAATACTTGACTTTTTGTTTTATTTCCCTTTTATTTCTTTGGTTACTTATTGTCATTCGGTTGAGATCACTGTTCTGTCCATCTCTTTCTATTAGTTCCTGTTGGTCTCTGTCATGTGCTAGTTAGTGCTGAAATCCGGATAGAGCAGAGACCAGCACCACTACCCAAAGAGTAGCAATATTCAGTTTGCTAGCCAGATAGCTATCCGGACAGCCTTTTTGCTTTCCTAACATTATGTGGATAGTCATCTGGATAGTGGACTGAATATTGCTGCTAACTTGATAATTCGATGCTCTAGTCTCTCTCTGTCCACAGACTGTCCCGGAACTATCTGTATAGTGTCAAGGCAGCCTGTAAGATATTCAGCATCACTATCTACTGTAGATAGCGCTGCTAAATGCAGCTAGATAGCAGAATATTTACCTCTATGTTTATGGTTGATATTCAAAACCTGCTGGGATAATTTGCATTCTCCGGGAACAAGGAGGAAGTCAGTCCTCACTTATGGGTGATATTGGTGCCGACGGAGCACACGCGGTAGCTTCTCTCCAGCTTTCAAAAAAAGCCTTTGGGAGATGCGCCACACATCCATGGTCCCCTTCCCGTCCAAGGGTGCCATCTTGCCTCAGTCTCCTTTCTTCTGCAGAGCCCATTGGATGTGTGCCTGTTCCCCATTGGATATGTTTGTTTTTTCTCTATTTTTTCATTCTCTGGTCGCATACCAGCTCCCTTTCCTGCCCCCGAGCTTGCTTGCCTTGGCATTGCATCTCAAGTTCTTTTTCTTCAAGGTATCTCAACCAGTGTGGATTCACACCCTTTTTTCCTGGCTGGGCCTAAGGTTTTTGACCTTGCAGGGGCTGTCTTCTTTGCCATGGCCTCGACAATTGGCTTCAAGCAATGCGACCGCTGTGCCCATATGTTGCTCACGGATCTGCACGATTGCTGCCTTGGGCCAGACTATGACCCCTTGGACTGTGGTCTCTGTAAGAAGATGACCTCCAAAACTCATACCAGCAGCAGCGGGAGACCTTTTTCCATAAGATGGACATAGTGCCTGAGTCTCCAGAGATACCACACTCCAGGATCCCCTTCAGATCTCCGGAACCTTGGGGAGACTGTGCTGCCTTGGAGCCCCAGGCCACAGGTCTTTGAGCCGGAGTACCCCGTAGGAGGAACTCAAGAAGAGCTGGAAACCATCAAAGACTGCGTGGGTTGACAAGTCTGGGAAAGTGGGGAAGTCCCATGGGCTCCGGATCTGCAGCCCCCAGCACGAGTCCAACAGTGTTGGTTGGAAGCGGCCGACCAAGGTTCCCCAACGGGAGAGGTCAGTGTCAGGGGATCAGCCTCGAACCCGCGAAGCTATCCTTATCAAAGACTCTCCCTTAACGGAGCCGATGCCAGGCCTGAAATCCTCAGTGCCCATGATGAAGGTTGCAGAGCCATCTGGCCTCAAGTCCAGATTGGCCGCCTTGGAGCGCAGTCTCTCTGCCTTCATGGCCAGCAGCGGACTCTGATGCCTGGTTCCTCCAGGTCATCACTCCTAACTACCAGGTCTTCGACTTTGAGGAACTCCCTGGATGTTGAGCCAATCCTCAAGCGCATCAGCCTTGAGAGGTCCCTTGGCATCGGTCCCGGTCCTCAGATCCTCCCCGCTGAGCCGTGGTTCTGGCCATAGGGCTGCAGGGATCATCTGATTCAGGGCCTGACCTTAGAGCCCGGGCCATCCTCGACTCTTCCACCGACAATGAGTTGGACTGGGAGACCGAGGGTGATGAGTCCTCGGACACCCAGCATCACTGGGACATCCCCTCAGACATGTCTCCTCCAGAGTCTCGGCACCGGTCCCCACACAAGGACATGACTTTCCTCGACTTTGTTTGAGACATGGCTAAGGCCCTTGCCTTCGACACTGAGTGGGAGGAGGACCCTTGCACAGAGGACTTCAAGATCCTCCAGTATGAGTCTCCTTCCAAAGAGGCACTCACAGTGCCCATTCCCCCGATCCTGAAATAGCTACTTTTTCGGATGTGGGAGACCCCTGTGTCAGTGCCCATAGTGAGAAGATGGCTGGACTCAATGAACCAGGTCTGCCGGAGCCCTGGCTCCCAGAAAAGCTAACAGCCCCCCAACTCCATGGTGGTGGAGTCAGCCATGCGTCGGCTCAAGAGCCAGAAGATGCACTCCTTGGTGCCCCTGGGTAGGGAGGCCCGTGCCATGGATGCCTTGGGTAGAAAGTGCTTCCAGGGCTTGATGCTCATTGGCCAGATCCAAGCATACCAGCTGTACATGGGCATGTACCTGAGGGACATGGTGAAGGAGCTCGCTGGATTCTCGACTTGTCTCTTGGAAGAACCCCTCCTGCAGTTCTGGACCCTGGCCTCAGCTGTTAGAGAGTGCTCCAAGTTCATGACTTGGGCAGTCTATAACTGCTTCAAGTCAGTGGCTGCGGCGGGCATCGGTACATGCTTCTATGCAATTTTCAGCTGTCTCTCATAATCTAGTTTAAAAGCTGCTCTAACTCCTTTTTAATTGTTAGCGCCAGAAGCCAGGTTCCATTCTGGTTCAGATGGAGCCCATTCCAGTGAAATAGACTCCCCCCCCTTTTAGTGAAAATTACCCAGATTATAAGAAATCTCAAGTTCTCCGTCTTGCATCATAGGCTCATCCTCACATAGTGGCCCTGGGCTCCAGCCTGCCTCTTGGCTCGTGCATGTGGAAATGGGGGCATTTCTGAAAATGCTACCCTGAAGTTTCTGGATTTTAGTCACCCACCTAGAAGCTTAAATTTAGCTTCTAGAAACTTCCTCCTGCATCTTCCTGTGTCATTAGTATTCACATGTACCATGGCAGCCGGCTCTATCCCAGATACCTGTAAAATTCTATTTAGTCACATAAGGCAAGCAAGTTACCAAGTGATCTTCATGATCACCAGTCACCCAGTAATCTATATTCCTAATGATTTAGTCTCCAATAACAATGGCAGTCCTATCCTCACTCTTTTGGACACACAGCATTGCAGACATGTCTTTACTGTAAGAGAAGTTATCTGTAGCCAATATTTCAACTGTATCTCAATTACTACACTAAAATAACATGTCTCCAGTGCTAGAAACCTCTACTCCGATTCCTAGAACTCATCAAAGCCTCCAGAAATAAGCTGAAGGATGTCATCAAGTGCAAGTGAGGCTTGGAAAAACAGTGACTGCCTCTTTCCTCTCTCTCTTTCTTTTCTCTCTATATTGTAATATTCTTTGCATAAAAGCCATCCTAATGCATGATACAGAGAAGACGGAAAGCAAGGATTTCTATTTCTTAGCTTCTGCAAGTCTGTGTGACCTTTTCTTCAAGAAGCAAGCATGTAGCGATTATATATCTTTCTTTTCTGAGGAAGCAGTCGATTAACATCTTGCCAGGACGCTTTTCTGTATCAATTTATACTGCTCAGAAACCGGTGATTCCAGGAAACCACCATTACTAGTGTTGTTCGAATGCTAAAATGCTAAGAGACGAACACTTAACTCATCATTTTGTTAAATAAAAGACACTAAGGTGGTTGTTTTAGAAGTATTCCGATGTACAAACAACAGCAGCATTTATACATGTAGGTTGGCAGATGCATGTAAATGCTATTTTAAAAAGGGGCTATTGTGAACTAACTCTGCAGCTTTCTGCAAAACACGCAGTCCTACTGCGACAACAGGATTCTTAACACCGCTGCTCATTTCCAGGACGCCTTAAGCAAAATATGTAATAAACTAGGATTAGTTTGTATTTGTTCTGTTACCTGAAGCATAAAATGCCTGTGCTCTGAATTTCCCAAGCACAAGTCCTGGTTGTGGAGGTGAGCCTTAAAGCGGCTTAGAAATTCATTCTGTCGATTGATGTCTGTTGCCAGGATGAGGGAGCCCAACTGCCGTTCAATATCCTGTCTGCAGTCATAAGAAAAGAGAACCTAAATCTTCACACAAAACTAGAGGGCCCCTTTTACTAACAATAAGCACGCCACACAGGAATAAATGGGCCATGCAGCAGATAGCTCAAGCTAAGTGTTAGTAAAAAGGGCGCAGAGTCTTTATACAAGATTATTAAGATACCAACTGCTTGGGCCCCTCCTAAAACCTTATTCCTTCTGTGTGCCATTAGGAGCTCCTGCAAATGTGCTCCCCAAGGTTCCTTCTAAGACCCAGTAGCCAAATATGACCCTGTAAGATTGTCTGAGGAGGCAGACTTGTGCATATCTATTGGAGCGCCACTCCATCAGGCAAGATTAAGCTGTACAAGGAATTCAGTATTTAGATGTATTGCTGGAGCTTTCTGGAATAATCTCCTTTTGGAGGCAACATTGGAATCTACTTATCTAAAGTTTTGTAAGATGTTGCTGGCAGAGCTGCTGAAACTACTTAAGGGGCCCTGGGCAAACTTGGGTGGATGGGCCCACATTTTTCCCTGTTAACTCCACCTTTCATTTCCTACCGGACATCCCCCCTTCCCCTAGCCCTGGTAATCTGAGCTGCTGGCACAGAGCTGCAGCTTTTATCCTCATTGCCAGATGACAGGAAGACAGCGCATACTCTGTCCTCCTCCTGGCCCTATGAGAGCTAGTGTAAGTACCCTTCTACCTTCTCATGGCACGTGCAGGCTGGTGCAACTGTGGTACAGGGTCTTTCTTCCATATGGTGTTTAAAGGTTTGTCTTATGGACATGGACAATGCAAAGAGACCTTAAGTCTTGCACCCATCCAAATAGCTTTTAGGCTCATGCTCCCTCCCCCCGTTTTGAGAATTCAACTAACAGAAAACATCATGATATCACCACCAACGCTCCCAGAAAAATCCTGTCCTATAAAAATGTGTAATTTGACATCATAAGATCAATATTCCAAAGTCCCTCAAGGGTTTCTTAAGAAAAATATCCTAGTGGATATATGACTGGATTCTGGTCATATAATGAGAGGTAGTATTTTGGCTTGATTGAGGTTATTCAGTCGCTGAATGGGTTAATTTATCTTTGTAGATGGCCTGCTGAAATAGCAGGCCTAATTTTAAACAGACAAGTTATCCATTTAAAGTTAAGCTTGCATATTCAGCCACTCATTTTAAATTCCTAGGGTGGTTGAATATATGCTTAAAGTTAAATGCATAATTATGCACATAACGTTTATGTGTTAGCTGATGAAAGCCTACCCCCATAGTTTCAAACGTTAACTCTTGCACAGATATATAATACAAATATTTCAGAAACCACATCACAGTGTCTGATGAATGCGTCATCTGAGATTTTTCAGGGCTAATTTCAAAAAGATAAATGTTATATATACGTTTATAAATTGAAAGAAATCCATCCTGCATTGGTTGAAAGTAATCTCTGAAACGCCTGGCTGGCCTGAACTAGGATTCTTCCCCTTAATACTAGCTATGGATAAAAAATCTAATTTTGTCCTCGCTTCAGTAACAGCGACCCAAACTCCCTTCATTGTAAGATTCTATGTGAAGGTTTACAAAACCCTGCACACAAGGGTGGAGGGAACTAGAAGAGGGCAGGGGGGCTGTTAGGGAGCAGGCTAGCTTTGCTTTGATCTGCACAAGGGGATAACAACAATGAATGTGCATGAGAGACAGCTACGCACAATGAAGGCAATTCACTGTCGTTATCCTGAAACCTGACTGGCTGGGTGTGTCCGCAGGACGGGGATGAGAAACCCTGATCTGCACTGTGCTCTGCTCCCGCTAGCCAGTGGTTCACCCAGTCCTCGGGAAGAAGCTGAAGGCACATTTATTTCAGGCGGCCTCTCGAGCACTCTTCAGCGTTTGAGGTGAGAGAAAGTCCCTCAACATTTTCAAAATAAGTTAGCTGTTATGGCAGCTTTGTTAAGTAGTTGTTGGGTCTGTTAAAGTTTTGTTCTAATTTTCTAATTATGTTTAATTCTCATTTATGTTAATTAAAGATGTTTGCAGTATATCTCATGCTTATATGTTTTAGGATTTCTGTTTATTATGTATGTTTTCATCTCATCCACCTAGACCTTCGGATAGTGTGGAACAAAATAAATAAATTATATATATATATGCGTTTGTTTGTTTTTTACAATAAAAATAACATGCAACCAAGGCTATTTACTAGAAGTTCAATGTGTTAACATAGTATGTTAATTGTTAGCAGGCTAATTTCTTGCATTCAATAGCTAATGCAAAGAGCACCATGTCGAGGTGTGGAATGGGCAGAGACTGCATCTTACTCCTAGATAGCTCAGAGTAGCTAATACATCACAAGAGCTGTGGCTAACTGCGTTGCATATAATCTGCCTGCAGTTAATGCATGATTTTCTTTGCATTAACTGCACAGCAGCTGGCTCAAAATGCTGGGAATGCGCCCAACAGTTAACATGGAGGTTTTGCAGTTACTGTGCATTAGTTTGGGGAACTGCCAAACCTTATTGCACTTTAGTAAACAGGGGCCCAGATGCTCTAGTTTTACCTTGTACTATACCTGATACTTATCTCTTTTAGGTCAGCATGTGCATATGGCTGAAGTCCTATGCATACCACTGACTGCTGCTGCTATCTGGATCTTTGCAACCTGGAGTTGGGCGGTTTCTGGAAAGCATCTTTCTCACCCGTATTACTTACATCATGTCTTCTGGCAGATGTGCTAGGAGCCTAGATTCCCGAAGCATGCCAACTGTGGATCTCCAGTGATGATTTTCCAAGACAGAAACATTCTAGGCAGGAGAAAAGGGGAAAAGAAATAGCTAAGGATAAGAACATAAGAGATTTATTTATTTAACAGTACTGTATTTCTATACCGCCTTATCCTACAATCAAGGTGGTATCACAGCAAGACAATCAAAAGTAGTGGACGTGTAATTCATGCAGTGAAAGATATGTCATCATTTGTGTGTAAGATGTTATAGTGTGTTGGAGATGCTGTACTGGGCCAGACCAAGGTTCATCAAGCCCAGTATCCTGTTTCCAGCAGTGGCCAATCCGAGTCATAAGAACCTGTCAGGTTCCCAGAAAGGCATCCAGATTCCATGCTGTTTATCCCAGAGGTAATCAGTAGATTTCCCCAGTCCATTTAAACAATGATTTATGGACTTTTCTTCCAGAAATTTGTCCAAACATTTCTTAAACTCAGCTATACTAACAGCTTTTAATACATCTTCCGGCATGCATGCCCATCTTGGCTACAGCAAACCCAAAATCCCAAAGGAGTAATACACAGTGAAGGTTTATTCTAAAAATGGGTAAAACTGCTTCAGCTTACATGCAAAACCCCATTCAAACAATGGGAATGAAGGGGGAGGTGGGTAGGAAGCATTAAAGGGAAGTGGGATTTTAAGAGTCAAAGGGGTATGTTTACTAAACCACGGTAGTGGACTCCATGAGATATCGGAGCCGCGGCCCTATTAAAATCATTGGGGCTGTGGCTCCAATATCACATGGAGTCCGCTATCGCTATTTAGTAAACATACCCCAAAGAGTCAAATCAAGGCAGACAACAAATAACTTTGGCATATATTTGACTTGCCTCACACTTTCATGCTTGTTTTGAATGCTTTTTACCTATTTTGACTATGAATGTTTACAGATTTATGCTTATATCCAAAGTATCTGAAGATTCACTCTTGTGAAGTATTTTAAAAATGTGAATACCTAAATAAGCCCAAACCAGTTCAAGTAAATTTGGAATTTTAACAAGAAAATTAGTGCTAGATTGCAATCTGGCTAAGCAAACTCTATTGCAAATGAACATAAGAACATAACATAAGATATGCCATACTGGGTCAGACCAAGGTCCATCAAGCCCAGTATTCTGTTTCCAACAGTGGCCAATCTAAATCATATGTACCTAGCAGTTTCCCCAATGCTTGTACTGGGTCAAGCATTGATATCTTCGGTCACTTCTTAATAATGGTTTATGGACCTTTCCTCCAGGAACTTGTCCAAACCTTTTTTAAACCCAGCTACACTAACAGCCTTTACTACATCCTCCGGTAACAAATTCCAGAGTCTGATTACACGGAGTGAAAAAATATTTTCCTTTATTAGTCTTAAATAGTTTACCCTGTAGCTTCATTGCATGTCCCCTAGTCTTTCTATATTCTGATAACGTAAACAATCGATCTACGTTTACCCGTTCCACTCCGTTCATTAATTTATAGACTTCTATCATATCTCCCCTCAGCCGTCTCTTTTCCAGGTTAAAGAGCCCTAACCTTTTTAGCCTTTCTTCATAGGAGTATCCTTCCATCCCCTTTACCATTTTGGTGGCTCTTCTCTGAACCTTTTCTAAAATCGCTATATCCTTTTTAAGATACGGCGACCAAAATTGCACACAATATTCAAGGTGCGGTCTCACCATGGAACGATATAGAGGCATTATAATATCTTTTGTTTTATTTTCCATTCCTTTCCTTATCATACCTAGCATTCTATTTGCTCTCTTGGCCGCCGCTGCACACTGGGCCGAGGGTTTTAACATGGTATCCACAATGACGCCTAAATCTTTTTTCTGGGTGGTGGTTCCTAATGTGGAACCTTGCATCGTGTAACCATAGTTTAGGTTGTTCTTCCCTAGGTGCATAACCTTGCACTTGTCCACATTAAATTTCATCTGCCATTTTGATGCCCAGTCTTCCAATCTATCAAGATCCTCTTGCAATTTTTCACAATCCTCTTGGGTTTTTACAACTTTAAATAGTTTTGTGTCATCTGCAAATTTGATAACCTCACTCGTTATTCCACTTTCCAGGTCATTTATGAATATGTCAAAAAGCAGCGAACCCAGCACAGATCCCTGGGGTACACCACTATTCACCTTTCTCCATTGGGAAAATTGGCCATTTAGCCCTACCCTCTGCTTTCTATCTTTTAACCAGTTCCTGATCCACAATAGTACACTGCCTCCTATCCCATGACTCTTTAGTTTTGCCAAAAGTCTCTGATGAGGGACCTTGTCAAAGGCTTTCTGAAAGTCCAGATACACAATATCAACCAACTCACCTTTGTCCACCTGTTTATTCACTCCTTCAAAAAAACATAACAGATTAGTAAGACAAGATCTTCCTTGTTTAAAGCCATGTTGACTGTCTCCCATTAGGTTGTGACTATCTACATGCTGAGTAATTTTATTCTTTATGATGGTTTCTACCATTTTTCCCAGTACTGACGTCAGGCTCACCGGTCTGTAGTTTCCCGGATCACCCCTGGAACCCTTTTTAAAAATTGGTGTTACATTGGCGATCCTCCAATCTTCAGGTATTAGAGATGATTTTAATGATAGTTCACAGATTACTGATAGCAGGTCTGCAATCTCATATTTCAGTTCTTTCAACACCCTTGGATGTATACCTTCCGGCCCAGGTGATTTGCTACTCTTCAGTTGATCTAATAGTTGCAAGACATCTTCCCGATGTATCGATATTTCCTTCAATTCTTCCGCACCTTTAAATACCACTTCAGTCATGGGTAACATCCCTACATCTTCCTCAGTAAAGACCGAAGCAAAAAATTCATTCAGTCTCTCCGCTATCGCCTTGTCGCCTCTTAGTGCTCCTTTAACCCCTTTATCATCTAATGGACCAACTGACTCTCTCACAGGTTTTTTGCTACGAATGTACTTGAAAAGGTCTTTATTTCGTGTTTTTGCTTCCGCAGCAAGCTTCTTCTCAAATTCTCTCTTTGCCTGCCTTATCAATGCCTTGCATTTGACTTGCCAGTGCTTGTGCTGTTTCCAGGTTTCATCGTTTGGCTCTTTTTTCCATTTCCTGAAAGATGCTTTTTTGGCAACAACAGCCTCTCTGACCTCACCTTTAAACCATGCTGGCAGTTTTTTGGACTTCCTTCCACTTTTCTTAAAGCGTGGAATACAGTTGGTCTGGGCTTCCAAGATAGTATTTTTCAACAACACACAAGCTTGATGTACGTCTTTAACCTTTGCAACTGCTCCTTTTAGTTTTTTCTTAACTGTTTTCCTCATTTTATCATAGTCTCCCTTTCGAAAGTTAAAAGGTAGTACTGTGGATTTCCTTACTATCCCTCCTCCACTAATTAAATCAAAGGCGATCATGCTATGATCACTATTGCCAAGTGGCCCCAACACCCTTATCTCTTGCACTAGATCTGGTGTTCCACTAAGGACTAGGTCTAATATGGCTTCCCCTGTGGTTGGTTCATGAACCAGCTGCTCCAAGAAGCAGTCATTTATTTCATCTAGGAACTTTATCTCCCTAGCATGTCCTGACGTGACACTGACCCAGTCAATACCGGGGTAATTGAAATCACCCATTATTATTACTGCGCTGTAACTTTTGTTAGCTTCCTTGATTTCTTTGAGCATTTCATCATCCATTTGGTCATTCTGGCCAGGTGCTCGATAGTACACCCCCACTGCCATTGCCTTCCCCCTTTTATATGGAATTTCAATCCATATAGATTCTACAGCAGATTTTGTTTCCTGCAAAACTTTAATCCTTTCTGAGTCAATGCCCTCTCTAACATAGAGCGCAACCCCTCCACCAATTTGATCAGCTCTATCATTACGATATAGTTTGTACCCAGGTATCACAGTGTCCCACTGGTTGTCCTCCTTCCACCATGTCTCTGATATTCCAATCATATCTAACCTTTCATTTAGTGCTATATATTCTAACTCTCCCATCTTATTCTTTAGACTTCTAGCATTTGCATACAAGCATTTTAGAGAATGTATTTTATTCATGTTAATTTGGCTATTGTTAGACATGGGTAAATTGGGACCTTTAAGCTCTGTCTGCTCCATACTTGAGGGCATTTGGGCTACTTTACTCTTTTGTGGAACCTCTCTGCTTTTGGTAGTATCCTTCAAGGATACATTCTTCCGAACCATCCGCTCTTGGGCGACTGTCGGCTTTCCCCTAATATCTAGTTTAAAAACTGCTCTATCTCCTTTTTAAAGGTTAATGCCAGCAGCCTGGTTCCATCCCGGTTAAGGTGAAGCCCATCCCTTCGGAAGAGCCCCTCCTTTCCCCAGAATGTTCCCCAGTTCCTAACAAATCCAAAACCCTCATCTCTGCACCATTGTCTCATCCACGCATTGAGACTCCGGAGCTCTGCCTGCCTTTTGGGTCCTGCACGTGGAACAGGAAGCATTTCGGAGAATGCTACCCTGGAAGTTCTGGATTTCAACTTCCTACCTAAAAGCCTAAATTTTGCCTCCAGAACCTCCCTACCACATTTTCCTATGTCATTGGTACCGACATGTACCAAGACAGCAGACTCCTCCCCAGCACTATCTAAGACCTTATCTAGGTGGCGCGTGAGGTCCGCTACCTTCGCACCAGGCAGGCATGTTACCAGGCGATCCTCACGTCCACCAGCCACCCAGCTATCTACATGCCATGTGTGTGTCCTGACTCCTGGTGACCCAGAAACTCCTGGGTTTTCTTGGCAGTGTCACTGGAAGTAGATTGCCAGGCCTTTCTTCTGAGGCAATGGAGGGTTAAGTGATTTGCCCAAAGCCACAAGGAGTGCCAGTGGGAATTGAACCCTGGTTTCCCAGCCAGTGTTCTAACCACTAGGCTACTCCTCCACTCCAAGCAAATGCTATTAACCAAAGTAAATTTCAGCTACCTAGTTGTAAACCTGAACCCACACTCAAGATGAGTTAGTGGAGATCCACTCGTTCCAGATTTATTGTGTTTAATTACATTCATATAATTTCTCTTTAACCCATGGGAGCCATCGCTACCATCCTCTATTCTCATCTCAGCTTACGGTTTAATCATTTTATAGCTTCCCCAGTGCTGGGATCAGAAGTGCAGGGGAAGTAACAGACTGGCTGCACAGGAAGTGTATAAGAAAATTTAAGCCAGGAAGAAACACTTTGAAGGAACTTTTTTTTCTAGAGACAACTTTGTAATACGCCTGTAGATGCACCATTTTCATAGGAAACATTATTTTGTCTTCTAACTTTTACACAGATATACCATCTTGAAAATGTAGTCACTAGGTTGAATTATTTGGGAGATAATGTGTATGCAGACAGACAGACAGACGAAGAGGCCACATAGCAATTTTGTTTTTAATAGCTGAAAATGTGCAAGACTATGGCCACCATAAGATCTGCAGTGAGGCCGTGGCCCTGCTTTGGGGGACTATCCAAGGGCGCTAACCCAGATAAGTGCCCTAGCCACTACTATCTGTGGTTTTTCAGAAGCACTATGCGTGTAGTGCCGCTGAAAATCCCTACTGACCAGCTCGGCAGTATCTAGATCAGTGCTTTTCAAACTTTTATCGCATATGACCCCATTTTAACAACTGAAAATTCACATGACCCAGATACTAATGAAATCAAATTAGCAGTTCTCCAGCCTCCTTCCCCTCCCTCCACTCATCTAGAGCAGGAAGGCAGCAGCAGCAGCCGCAGCAGTCAGCACAGGGTCCCTTTTGTCAGTATGTAAGAGTAGTTACTCACCTGTAACAGGTGTTCTCAAGGAGCAGCAGGAATCAGTCCTCGCATATGGGTGTCATCGACGCCGATGAAGCCCCAGCGGAGCATTTCCCCAGCTTTCCATGAAAGCCTTTGGGAATGCAGGCACGCATGCGCGGTTCCCTTCCCGCCTAAAGGTGCCATCTTACCTCAGTCAAATGACATAGCTAAGAACAGTACACAAAAATAAAAAATAAACTATGTACAACTGCAACTCCCAGGGGAGGAGGGAGGGTTGTGAGGACTGATTCCTGCTGCTCCTGGAGAACACCTGTTACAGGTGAGTAACTACTCTTTCTCCAGGACCAAGCAGGAAGTCAGTCCTCACATATGGGTGATTCCCTAGCTCTGGGCTACCGAGGAACCCAGGCTGAACAAGAGAACTCCCTCTAGTCTCAGCAGGAAAGAAAGGCTTTTCAAGGACACAACCTCCACCGGTAGCCCAACTGAGGGCAGGAGTTGCCTAAACCTCAAAGAGATTCCGGAGTACTGCTTGGCCAAAAGCACTGTCCCTACGGGACTCCCTCTCCATACAGTAATGGGCCGCAAAAGTCTGGCTTGAAGACCAAGTTGCAGCCCTGCAGATGTCTACCAAGGGCACAGAGCGGAGATGAGCCACTGAGGCAGCCATTGCCCTGACATGGTGGGCCGTGACCCGACCCTGCAAAGGAAGGTCAGCCGCCTTGTAAGCCCAGGTGATACAGTCAGCCACCCAGATGGACAAGGTACGCTTGGACACAGCCAGCCCCAACTTATTGGGGTCAAAAGATACAAAGAGTTGAGTAGCCCTCCTATGCCCCTGCGTATGGTCAAGGTAGAAGGATAAGACCCTCCTACAGTCCAGGGTATGCAGGACTGTTTCAGCCTGGCTTGCATGAGGCCTTGGGAAGAACATTGGAAGAACCACCTCCTGATTGAGGTGGAAAGAGGAGACAACCTTTGGGAGGAACTTGGGATGAGTCCTGAGGACTACCCTGTTCCTATAAATCCTGGTGTAAGGCCTATCACAGACCAGGGCCTGAAGCTCACTCACTCGCCTAGCCGAGGTAAGGGCTATCAGGAAGAGTGTTTTCCAGGATAGGAAGCGTAGTGGACAAGTAGCCATCGGCTCAAAAGGTGGGCGAGTCAGTTGCTGCAAGACCACATTCAACTCCCACTCAGGGGCAGGAGGATGGATTGGAGGCTTGAGCAAAAGCAAGCCCCTGAGAAAACAGGACACCAAGGGGTGACCTGACAGAGAATGTCCCTCCACCAGTGAGTGGTGAGCTGCTAGAGCTGAGAGGTGGACCCGAACAGAATTGGACTGAAGTCCCTGATTTGATAAGTGCAGCAAGTACTGAAGCACTACTGGCACAGTACAGGAGAAAGGATCCTCTGTACGTAGCTGACACCACACAGAAAACCTTTTCCATTTGAGAGCATAGGTTTTCCTAGTGGACCATTTTCTAGAGGCTAGGACAACCTCCTCAACTTCCTGAGGTAGGCCCCAGGGAGCCAAAACTACCCTTGCAGCCTCCAGGCCATCAAATTGAGAGCTTTGAGATTGGGGTACAGAAGGTAACCCTGCTCCTGTGAGAGAAGGTTGGGTTGCAACCCCAGAGGCAGTGGGGAATCCACCGCCAGTTGAAGCAGAAGAGGAAACCAAGGCTGTCTCGGCCACCTGGGAGCCACCAGCAGGACCGAGGCCTTGTCCTGAAGAATTTTGAAGAGAGTTCGGGCCACCAAGGGCGTGGGAGGAAACGCATACAGGAGGCCTTGAGACCATGGAATCAGAAAAGCATCTGCTGCTATTCTCAGAGGATGCGGTTGCCTGGAGCAGAACTTTGGCAGTTGATTGTTCATTGGGCTGGCAAAGAGATCTACCAAAGGGAGACCCCGTTTTAGGAAGATCCTCTGAACTACTGAAGAATGCAGCCACCACTCGTGGGGCTGCAGAATTCTGCTTAACCTGTCGGCCAGGTAGTTGTCCTGGCCTGGAAGGTACACAGCCTTGAGGAGCATGTTGTGCTTGAGGGCAAATGAACAAAGGTCCTGAGCCTCCCGACAAAGGATTCTGGACCCAGTCCCGCCCTGTTTGTTCACATAAAACATGGCTACTTGGTTGTCTGTCTGAACCAGGACAGATTGATGAGCCAGGGCAGGAGAGAAAGCTTTGAGTGCTAATCAAATAGCTCTGAGTTCGAGGAGATTGATCTGCTGTGTAGCTTCCCAAGGAGACCACAGGCCCTGGGTGCACCTGTTCAGACAATGAGCTCCCCAGCCCTGCAGGGAGGCATCTGTGGTCAGTACCACCGTGTACCCAGGAATCTGAAAAGGGACCCCCTTCAGTAGATTGGGTGGGTGTAGCCACCAGTTGAGGGAGTTCAGAAATTGTCTGGACACCCTTATCCTGTCTCTGAGGCTGCCTGTGGCCTGTGACCACTGAGTCTGAAGGCACCACTGTGCAGGTCTCATATGGAGCATGGCATTTGGGGTCACATGCACTGTCGAAGCCATGTGGCCAAGCAGCCTCAGGCAGAGTCTGGCAGAGACCAATGACCTGTTGAGAAACTGATTTGCCAAGGCTATCAATCTTTTGGCCCTGTCTTCTGGCAAGAAAGCCTTTGCCAGCAGAGAGTCCAACCTTGCCCCTATGAACTCCAAGTTCTGGGAGGGGAGCAAAGTGGACTTTGCGAAGTTTATGACAAACCCCAGGCTTTGAAGAAGTGCAATAGTTCTGAGGGTGGCTTGTCTGGCCTCCTGGCACGTCTGACCCCTGATGAGCCAGTCATCCAGATAGGGGAAGACAAAGATTCCCTGATTTCTCAGGTAGGCCGCCACCACTGCCAGGCACTTTGTGAAGACTCTGGAGGCGGAGGTGAGGCCAAAAGGCAGCACTCTGTACTGATAATGGTTTCCTCCCACAATGAACCTGAGGTACTTTCTGTGGTCTGGATGAATGAGGATGTGAATGTACGCATCCTTTAGATCTAAGGAGCATAGCCAATCTCCCTGCTGGAGGTAGGGCAGAAGTGTTCCAAGAGTAAGCATCTTGAACTTCTCTTTCTCTAGGAACTTGTTGAGGTTCCTGAGGTCCAGAATGGGTCGAAGGCCACCAGTTCTTTTGGGCACCAGGAAATACCTGGAGTAGAATCCGTGACCTTGGAAGTGGGGAGGCACAGGCTCCACCGCCCTGTCCACCAACAGACCTTGAAGCTCTTGAAGGAGAAGGTCTGTGTGCAGGGGAGGCCTTGGAGGCTCCCCTGGAAAGTAAGGAGGAGGAAGTTGGTGAAAATGAAGTGCATAGCCCTTGTGGACTATGTCCAACACCCAACTGTCCCCGGTGATGAGTGGCCACTGGTGGGCAAAGAGGGCGAGGCGACCTCCTGTGCAAGGTTGGGAGAGCAGGGATGGAGAGGCTACGCTCAAGGAGTCAAAACCCCCCACCCTGCTGAGTGGGAGCAGGGGCCGGAGGCTTTGGGGTCCTCTGCCTACCGGGCCCATTACCCTGCCCCTTGGCTTGCTGACCCTGGGGTGCAGCTTGGGCAGCCTGATATTGAGGGTACTGTTTGTAGGCAGTGCCCTTCCTTGGGTAAAAGGGCTTTTTACCCGAGCCCTTCTTTTTATGAGAAGGGGCAGAGGTCTTCCTAGACAGCCTTGTCCGTGTAAGGTGCTCTGTTTCGAGCTGAGCGGCCTTCTCGGTCATGGGCTTGCCAAAAAGGTTTTCACCTCGGCAAGGGACATCGACCAACTTGTCCTGAACCCATGGCTCGAGGTCCGATGACTGCAACCATGCTTGGCGTCGAGCCGCGATGCCGGCTGCCGCAACTCAGGCCGAAGCCTTGAAGCCATCGTAGGCGGCGCGGGACATGAACTTCGAGCAGTCCCGAATCCCTGAGGACAAGGACTTAAATCTCTGCAAGGGTTCCCCGGAGAGTCCAGCAGAGAACCCGGCCAACTCCTTGGCCAGGTCCCGCAAGTACATGCCAATGTACAGCTGGTACGATTGGACACGGCAAGCAATCATCGAGCCCTGGAAGCACTTTCTACCAATGCCATCAAGGTTTCGGGCCTCCCTGCCAGGGGGCACCGCGGAGTGCATCTTCTGGCTCTTCAGACGATGCATGGCCGATTCCACAACCATAGAATGGTGTGGTAGCTGTGCCTTCTGAAAACCAGGGCTTTTTCTGAGTCGATAGATCGAGTCGACTCGCTTGCTTAGAACCGGCGCCAAGGCCGGTGCCTCCCACATACGGAAGAGGAGCCGTTCCAGCATCGGAGGAACCGGGACAGTAAAGGCCTCCTTCGGAGGAGAGTCATACTGCAGCGCCTCGAGCTCTTCAGCTCGAGGCTCTTTCTCGGGGTCCGCCGGAATAGCCAAGGCAGTGGCCATATTCCGGACAAACTCCGAGAACCGAGTATCCTCCGGAGGGGATCTACTCCAGGGCTCAGACTGCGGTGAGTCCAATGGGACGCACCGAGTCTTGAACGTATCGGGAGACTCCTCGTCCTCCGTCTCCCAGGCAGACTTGTCTGAGGAGGAGTCAGGGTCCGACCCCGCGGGGCCCTGGAGCACCCACCCCGACGTCGGAGGCACTGGCGTCGACGCCCTCGGTCCCAAACGGGAGGTCAAGGGAGACCGCGCCGAGGTCGACTTCGAGCCATGATGGACTTGAGTATCGGCTTGGTCTCCAGGGTCGACTTCGAAGTCGATGTCCCGGTGGTCGGGGCAGATGCGCCAGACAGGCTGGCCATCAGTGCCCGCTGCTGCTCCATGAAGGCAGACAGTCTGCTCTCCAAGGCTGTCATCCTGAGACTCAGCTTGGGAGATGCAGCAGCCACTGACTCGGGCCCCGGCGGCGCCGGGCCCGATGTTGGCTCTCTGGGAGGAGAGTCCTCGAGGACTATGGGGCTTACATGTCCAGCAGACTCCGGCTCCACGTGAGGAACTTTGGCAGGCTTCTCTTGTTCCACGGGCCCGTGGCGACGGTCGGGGGTCTTAGACCTGGCCCTCGAGGAGCCAGGGACCTCCTCCGACGACGCCCTCGCGAGCCACTTCTTCCTCTTCCGTTCCCGGTCGGGGGACCCCCTGTCCGAGGAGCTTCGACGGCGCTCGGGATCGGAATCCCAAGATGTCGAGGCATCAGACGAGGTCCGGGCCCGGCTGGAGGCTGAGTCCGAGAAAAGCCTTTCTTTTTGTTGCTGGCGACTTCGGAGTGCCTTGGAAGGCATCTTCCCACATGGCCTGCACGACTTAGGGTCGTGATCAGGGCCGAGGCACCGAAGGCAGCAGTCGTGTGTGTCGGTGAGAGACATTAATTTCTTATACCGATCACACTTTTCAAAACCACTGGAAGCCATCGGGGAAAAAAGAGTCCCCGCGAGGTCAAAGAACCGGCCTTCCAGGGAAAAATGGAAAAAAGGGCGCGAATGCCAGCCACGAAGGGCAAAAACTGAAAAAGAAGAATCGGGCTCGATACCGGTGAACCTAACCTGGCGGGAGGGGAACCGGCGTCGAACCGGGAGAAAAAATAGCGATAATCGCCAAAAAAAAATCTACTTTTAACCGGGAGGACAGGACACACGTCCGGTGGGCTTCTCGGAAAAAAAGAGACTGAGGTAAGATGGCACCTTTAGGCGGGAAGGGAACCATGCATGCGTGCCTGCATTCCCAAAGGCTTTCATGGAAAGCTGGGGAAATGCTCCGCTGGGGCTTCATCAGCGTCGATGACACCCATATGTGAGGACTGACTTCCTGCTTGGTCCTGGAGAATGTATGCTTACTGACCTCAGTACTCAGCATGGGTTTCTAACAGAAAGCTTACCCAGGAGGGGCAAGGGCCTATGAATATTCATCTGTCCAAGAAGGGTCGACGTGTCTTTAGTAGCAGACTGGCTAACCTACTGAAAAGGGCTTTAAACTAGATTCGTTGGGGATGGTGAAGAAAGCCCCCAGGTAAGTGAAACATTAAATACCTTTATGGAAATGGGTAAAAGGGGCAACATATGAAAAGCAGGGTTTATAAATGCCTGTAGCACAGGTAATAAGATCCCAGATGTTGAGACTTTAATGGGAGAGGCTACTTGGATTTAGTGGTGGTAAGAGACATGGTTCACGGACAACCATGACTAGGATGTAACTATACCAGGCCATACTTTATTCAGAAAGGACAGGGTAGGAAGAAGGGGAGGAGGAGTGGCACTATATGTAAAAAATAATATTAAAGCTATGGAAATACAGGGCTTAAAATGGAGAGAGGAGGCACTGTGATTTAAACTAGAAAGAGAAATCTATTTGCATTGGCGTGACATACAGACCTCCTTCAAAGGAGGAAGAGGTGGACGGAGAGTTAATTGAAAACATATGCAGCATTGCCAGGAAAAGGGGAACTGCTACTAATAGGGGATTTCAATATGCCAGATGTTGACTGACCGCTACTTTCCCAACATTCATAGCTCTCTGGCCTCCCTTCTTCAGGCCCTGCAGTAAGGCCTGGCGGAACCGGGTGAGGGCCTTCTCTCCATCTGCACTATTTGGATCCCACTTTGGATCTTTGTTTGGGAAATCTACAGCTGCTGCCTGTTGGGGATTTAGGACTCTCTCGTCCTCAGGGTTCTCTTCCAACCATCGAGTGGTTGCTCGCACTATCCGTGCCCGCTCTTCAGTAGTAAAAAGGGTAGACAAGAGCTGGCGGCAATCGGATCAGGTAGGCTGGTGGGTCTGCATAATACTAGACATCAATTCTGTCAACTGTCAATAAAATACCTAGGGGTAACGCTTGACAGGGAACTAAAGATGGAAAAGCACCTCCGCATAGTAAACAGGGCCGTTTTCTACAAACTTAGAGTCCTGCAGCCACTAAGAAGCATCATGGAAGCTAATGATTTCAGGGCAGTAGCTGAAGCCCTCATCACACCTCATTTCGACTACTGCAATGCAATTCTACAGGGCCTTCCAAAGAAAACCCTAAACATACTCCAAATGGCACAAAACGTGACAGCCAGAATCATCATGAAAAAAAGCCTTGCTGATCATATCACACCAGTACTAATCGAACTACACTGGCTCCCCATCGTTGCTCGAATAAAATACAAAACCCTAATAACCACTTTCAAACTCATCCACAACATAGCACCAACCTTCCTCACAACCCTAATCGACATACAACCTCCGAACAGAAACAGACGAACCACCAATCTAAACACCCTATACGTACCAACAAGTATTAGATCTGTCAAAACTGTTACAAGCAACAGAGCTTACTCCTACACTGCACCCACACTCTGGAACCAACTCCCACCCGAGCTACGCTCTAGCAACGATCTAATGGACTTCAGGAAAAAACTAAAGACTTTCCTTTTTCAACAAGCCTACAATATGACCTAAACAGTAACAACCAACTATTTACCATCTGCAGAAACAAAATGTACTTATGTGTAAAAATGTATATATGTAAAAACCTCCTCCCTCAATGCGTGTTGTGCTTATCCTGTGAATCACTTTGTACATATTTGAAAAGGTCTTTGTCCCTGATCTGACAGTGTCCGTCACGTAATCCTGTAAATCACCTTGTACATATTTTGAAATTTTCACTGCCCTGATCTGACAGTTTCCTTCATTTAATCAAACCGCTCCTGATTGCTGGAAGAAGCGGTATGTAAATGTATGCTAAATAAAATAAATAAATAAATAAACTCTTGGGGTTTCTCAGTATAGGAGGCATAATGTGCTTTCCAGTTTAATAAATCTGTTGTGGAGAAGGGTACATAAACTAGACTGGTCAGTCCGACCACAACCTGACCCCCATCATCTACAATAGGTAATCCTGGGACCTGCCGCAGTGGCATTTGGCAAACTTCTCTCTGGCCCGCTGTCCTGCTTCTAAGGGCGTAACGCAGATTTGCGGACCCGGGGGTAATTCTGCTGCTGGTGCTTGGACTAGTGGGCGACCCTGGACTAGCATGTGACCCTCCGTTGGCAGATCCTTCAGGGGATGATGGTTCCGTTGCAGAGCTCTGCTCAGGACTTGCAGCACTCTGCTCAGGACTAGGGCTCCGACTTTGGGGAAGGGGGTGGTCCTCGGGTGGTGGAGGTGGGTGATCGGGTGGGGGTACCTCAGCTGGGGGTCGTCTTTCCACTTCTGGCTCTACTCGGGGTACTCGTGGAGCTGACGGGACTGGAGTATACAGAAAAGTGGGTGGATAACTCGGGACCTCTGGAGGCTCTGGGGCTGCATAAATAGGGTTTTTTTCTTTCTTAGCAGGGACTCCCGTTGCAGTTGCTAACATAATTCTACTCTGCCCCTCAGGGCAACGCTTCATCCAAGGGGGTTGTTTCTCACAGATATCTAGCCAGGAGTCTATATAGAAAAACTGTTCGGGACCATATCTGCGCACCACCTTGTGCACTCGGGACACAATTTTGACATCAAAAGTACCTTCTGGTGGCCACATGGCGTCCAGCACCGGCCACACCCTACTACACAATATTTCTAAGCAGGTCGGTGTCATTTTTTCCCCATAATCACCACTAAATCCCTTCTTAAAATTCGTGATCATACAGTTCAGCGGAGTTTGTACGGACTCCGCCCCTCCCATTATGATGTATGACGTACAAGACAGCAAACAGAAAGGGTGGGCAGAATGGCTGCGGGTAAGGGGTCTGCACAGCCCACAGAACAATAAGGGGGACAAACACTGAACGCTTCCTCCTTTTCGCGACCTGGGCGCGGTCGCCCGGCCAGGAACTGCACTACTTAGGAGTCCGCTCTCGTTTGGTCTGTATTGCAAGACCTCTCAAGCACACGTCACACAACCAAACATGCTAGAATTTCCCAAATTCCAAAATCCCGGGCTAACTGACTAAACCAAAATTTACCAAACCAAAAGGGTCAGTGGCTTCGCCCCACGCACACTCATGCAGGGTTACTAGGACCGCCCTGGAAGTTGATCAGACTCCCTTTACCATTACCATACCATATTAGTCTCAAGACATTCCCAGAACTAACTGACTAAAAAACCAGAAAAATCATTACTCACCGGATCCGGTAGCTAATGCGCTGCGCAACCAAACCCTCCTTGGGTTGAATCCTGGACTCCCCTCTGGGTTCGAGGTGTTGGCCGGCTGGACCCAGCAAGTCGCTGAGGCAGGGCGGAACCCTCCGATGCAAGGGGACCGGCGGCACCTGGGATCCTCTCCACTGTCGGTCGGCCGCGGTTCCAGCCGGACCAAACCTGGAGGCGGTAATACGTGGTAGTATTCACTTGCGCACCATTCACATACCCCACCTTCCTGGCCAATGCACCAGGAATATGTTGTAGCGAAGTGTCCGCAATAAATAAAACCAGGAGTCTATTTACTAAGATTCAAGCCAATTTATTTGTGCACAGTCTCAGGCACTGTCACATTCAAAATGGTCTGAGCAATGGAGTTCAACAAAACAACTTTTATACCTTTCTTCATCAGTTCTATACAGACAAACTCCTCATTGGTCCCGGTGCCCCCTCCACCCCCATCCAATGGGGACCGCTGACCGGGCTTAACACCTGTTCCCCCCTGCTCAGGCCTCCCTAGCCATGGCTCAGTTTCTAGACATAACACATTCTGCTACAAGGTCCCTCCTCAGCTTAAAGAATGTGTGAAAGCAAGATACTGGAACACATCTGTTATCAACATAAAGGAGCTAAATAGAAGATTCTTGCATTCTTATCAAAGCAGTTTCCTAACTTCTACTGGCTTTCAGCTCTGCTCAGCTATAATATTCTCAAGTGGGGGTTGGGACTCAGGCCTAACCTACAGGCCTTTCTTACTCCTGCAGGCTATGCAGGCTATTCTAGGCTATAGCCTATCACACTATGGAAATACAGAGCTTAAAATGGAGAGAGGAGGCACTGTGATTTAAACTAGAAAGAGGGAAAGAGAAATCTATTTGCATTGGCGTGACATACAGACCTCCGTCAAAGGAGGAAGAGGTGGACGGAGAGTTAATTGAAAACACATGCAGCATTGCCAGGAAAAGGGGAACTGCTACTAATAGGGGATTTCAATATGCCAGATGTTGACTGACAAGTCCCTGCTGCAGTATCAACTAGAAGTAAGGAGATCCTGGATTCTCTACAGGGAGAACTATTCAGGCAACTGGTAACAAAACCCACACATGAAGTGGCCATACTGGACTTGGTGCTTACCAATGGTGAAAGTGTTTTTGATGTTATAGTGGGAGATCATCTTGCATCCAGTGATTACCAGATGCTGTGGGTGAGTATAAGGACTAGGACCGATAAAATCCATTCAAAAACAAGGGTCTTAGACTTTAGGAAAACTAACTTTGCCAAGATGGGCCAGTACCTCAGGGAGTCATTAGTGGGATGGGAATAGCTGGGGAATGTAGAAGAACAGTGGGCAAAACTGAAAGGGGATATTTTAAGGGCAACCAACCTTTTTGTTAAAATGATAAATAAAGGTAAAAGGAAAAGGAGACCGCTATGGTTTTTGAAAGTAGCTGAAAAGGTGAAGAAAAAGAGGGAGGCCTTTATAAAGTACAAGAGATCACAGAGAGAGGAAGACAGGCATCTATATTTGGAAAAACTTAGAGAAGCTAGCAAAAAGAGAAGGAAATAGACAATGTAATAAAATGGGGGGATAAGTCATTTTTCAGATATGTTAGTGAGAAGAGGAAGGGCAAAAGTGGTATTGTTAGACTCAAGGATGAAGGGGAGGAATATGTAGAAGCTGATGAGAGTAAAGTGGAATTTCTTAACAAATATTTCTGTTCTGTGTTCACAGATGAAGAACCAGGAGCAGGACCTCAGAAAACACCCATAAACAGGAACAGAAGCAAGGGGCATCCTGAACGATTTCGAAGACTGTGTTCGTCAGGAACTAGCAAAACTTAAAGTAGACAAAGCGATGGGACCAGATGGGATACACCCGAGTATACTGAGGGATCTTGGGGACATTCTGGCAGTTCCACTGACTGACCTTTTCAATGCCTCTTTGGAGCTGGGAGTGGTGCCAGAGGACTGGAGAGAGGCACATGTGGTCCCTTTACACAAAAGTGGAAGTAAGGATGTAGTTGAAAACTACAGGCTGGTTAGTTTAACTTCGGTGGTGAGTAAATTATTGGAAGGGCTGCTGAAAGAGAAAAGTGAGGTTTCTGGAGTGCAATGGATTACCGGATCCAAGGCAGCATGGATTCACCAGAGGCAGGTCTTGTCAGACAAATCTGATTGATATCTTTGACTGGGTGACCAGGCAGTTGGACCGAGGGAGAGCCCTAGATGTGATGTATTTAGATTTCAGTAAAGCCTTTGACACCGTTCCTCACAGGCGACTTATAAACAAACTGAACAGTCTAGGGATGGATTCTAAAGTTACTGCTTGGGTTAGAAATTGGTTGAGTGGGAGGTGACAAAGGATACAGGTAAATGGAGCTCACTCTGAGGAGAAGGAGATTACCAGTGGTGTGCCCTAGGAATCTGTCCTTAGTCCAATTCTTTTTAACATCTTTGTTAGTGATATTGCGGAAGGGCTGTTGGATAAGGTTTGCCTTTTTGCGGGTGATACCAAAATCTGCAATAGACACTCAGGAAGGTATAGATAACATGAGGATCTAGCTAAGCTTGAAGAATGGTCTAGAATTTGGCATCTGAGATTTAATGTTAAAAAACGCAAGGTCATGCGTTTGGGCTGCAGCAATCCAAGGGAGCAATATAGTATAGGGGGTGAAGTACTTCCGTCCACAAAAGAAGAGCGGGATCTAGGCGCGATTGTGTCTGATGATCTTAAAGTAGCTAAACAGGCAGAAAAGGAGACGGGAAAGCTAGAAGGATGCTTGGGTGCACAGGGAGAGGAATGGCCAGTAGAAGAAAGGAGGTGATAATGCCTCTGTATAAGTCTTTGGTGCGACCTCATTTGGAGTATTGTGTGCAATTCTGGAGACTGCACCTTCAAAAGGATATAAACAGGTTGGAGTCAGTGGAGGAGGTGGCTACTAAAATGGTTAGTGGTCTTCATTATAAAGCATATGAGGACAGACTTAAGGATCTTATTATGTATAACTTTAGAGGAAAGGCGGTATAGAGGTGATATGACTGAGACGTTTAAATACCTCCATGGCATAAATGCAGAGGAAGAGAGCCTCTTTCGATTGAAAACAAGCTCTGCTACAAGGGGACATAGGATGAAGGTGAAAAGGGATAGACTCAGGAGTAATATGCGGAAATATTTCTTTACGGAGAGTGGTAGATGCGTGGAATAGTCTCCCAGTGGAGGTGGAAGAGATGAGGACAATATCTGAATTCAAAAAAGCATGTGACAAACACAGAGGATCTCTAAAGGAAAAACGGGGACTGTTGTAATGGTTGATATGAAAGGACAGACTAGATAGGCCATGTGGTCTTTTTCTGACATCATGTTTGTATGTTCACTGGCTCACAGACCACATGCTGACTGGTGACTGGCAGTAATTGGCATATGTCATAATGAAAGTCCAGAGAAGAGGAGAAATGGCTATGTTTCTATGATCCCATGCACTGGTAATGTGAACCCATTTGGGATGCTGACCCCAAGTTTGGGAACGACTGATCTAGATAGTGCAAGGGCAGAGTGAGGGCGAAGCTTGATCACTTCACTCAATTATGTGCATAGCAGTGCTGAATAAGAACTGCCATAATGGGTCAGACCAGAAGTCCATTAAGCCCAGGGTCTTGTTTCCAACAGTGGCATATACATAAATGGCCCGATATTCAACTAGCCCTCGCCGTTGAACTTTAGACTGGATATTCAATACCAGGGCCATATCCGGCTACTGGCATGGAATATGCGGATTGGCTGGACAGTGATGAAGCTAACCTGGCAGCCGCAATATTCAGCTGCTGCCCAGTTAGCTTCCAGGGCTGAAAGTTAGGCCGGCCTTTAAAGTTTCTAACTTTTGCTGCTTAGCAATAACAGGTAGCGGTTCAATTTCATCACTATCCAGTTATCGCTGGGTGCCGCCCTGTTCCACCGCCGATGCACATTGGCTAACCGCATTAATCATGCCGAATATACCCTCCCAAAATATTTAAGCACCACAGCTGCTGTTTACAAAAATCACCAATTGCAGTGGTTAAATATCAGGTTATATGAGTTTATTCAGGCACAGCTGAGCTTTTCACCTGCGTAGGAATAAATAAATAAGTTAATGATAAGATCTGAGATGGCTAAACCGGTCTGAACTGTGAGCCTTTACTATAACTTACAAACAGTGGATGATTATTCACCTGGCACTGTCCTTTCAAATCCTCCTTCTTTCTGCCAAGCAGACATAGGGAAGTCATGTTTTCCACCTGCCTGTATGCCACTCTGATTTTAACAGCAACCCCCTAATGGTTCAGCACAATGGCTTTTCCTGTACATCTTTTTAAACACAGTCAAAGGTCTACAAGCTAACATGTCACCATGGTAGTCACCGTGTTTGAGGGGTGTAAGCCAGATCCAAGCAGCTAGTAGCATTTCAGACCTAAATGCTAGCCCATGGTGTCATCTCATGAGTGACTAGCTATGTCTATGCCTCTCTTCAGCTGCTTCTCTCACCTGGTACAAGCTGGCGAGGTGATGTTTGGTTTTGATTAGGAATGGCTGGTTGACCCCTGGATGGTCCACATCGTGTGCTGCAGCAGCCAACAGTCCAAGCATGATGTCCAAAGGTGTGAGGACACTGGTAAACTATCAAAGTAGCACACACAAATATGCAGAACATTTCTTAGATTAAAAGCAAACACAATGAACATTAAGGCACAGGTGGGCTTTACAAGTTGAGGCTTGATCTTACAGCACATGAATATTTCAGTTTGTATACTCACTTCGCATTATTGCTTCTAGAGTTTATGAAGACTACTGCCACACTATATTTTAAACACAGATAGCAGGCTTTGCTGCCCTGAATCAGCCTGATCTTGGCTAATCTCAAAAGCTAAAAACAAAGAAATGTACACCACCCGTAATAAACAACAATGCTTAAAGATTAGATGAATCATGCAAAAGCACGCAAAACAAAATGTTTTTATTTTTATATACGAGGTATCATCTCTTAATAAGCAAATAACCAAACATTCAGAAAAAATGGACATGAGAAAAATGATTTGTTGATGGAGCATAGATGGATTAAATATCCCCCCTCGACAAAGGCACATTGGTGCCAAAATGTAAGCATTGGGATTGTTGGCTTTTGAATCTGAGGCAGATCATTGGGTGATAGCCTTTGTACACTGGAAGTCCAGCAAAATGACCTCATCTCTTTCCTTCAGCAATTGATAAAGCTAAGTTTTTGTTTTATACATTCAAAAGGTTAAAGATTTGATTTATGATGATGGTGTGAACCTCCGTTTATACAATGAGGTGCGTGATGATATTCAGTGCATAAGATGTTCAGGTTTTTTTTTCTGAATCTCAGAAGCTAAGCAGGGTTGGGCCTGGCTAGTACTTGGATGGGTGACTACCTTGGAATACCAAATGCTGTAGGCTCACTGTGCAGAAGAAAGGCCTGGCAATCTACTTCTGGTTGCACCTTGCCAAGAAAATCCAGTTGCCAGGAGTCAGCATTGACTCAAAGGCACATACTTTTTTTTTTTTTACAGTACTGGTTGACGCACTGGAGCCACTGTGATGAAGGAAATACTGCTTCAGATTAAAAACAAAATCCAACGCCTGCCAAGGAAGGGGGTATGCTGTTTTGTGGATAAGTGTTGATTTGGGACAAACTGGGAAATTAATTATGATACATCTGAACCAGCAGCAGTTCAGTTCTGATCTGCACCTATCTCATGATCTTTGGGCCAGATTTTGCTGGAACCTCCCTTAACATAAGTCCAGTATGACTTGTGCACTTCGGAGGCTGCTACTTATCATTTGCATGGCGCTACAAGGTATATGCAGCGCTGTACAGACACATGTAAGAGAGAGTCTCTGCTCATCGGAGCTTATAGTCTACTCAAGACAGACAATACAACAACTGAGGACTAGGATATATCTAGGGGAAAGGAAACATATGAGGTGAACAGGAGATTGAGGGGATCAGGATCCAAAAGCAGTCTCAAAGAGATGAGTTTTCTGCCTGGATCTGAACAGGGCTAGAGATGGAGGCTGACGTACTAACTCGGGTAGTTTGTTCCAGGTATAAGGAGCAGCAAGGTGGAAAGATCAAAGTCTTGAGTTGGCAATGGAAGAGGAGGCCACAGATAGAAGGGATCTACCAGAACAGTAGAGTTTCCGAGGAGGGATGTAGGGAAAGATAAGAGAGGAAAAGTAGTGAGGAGCAACCGAATGGAGTCACTTATAGGGCAGTAGTACAAGTTTGAACAGGATGTGGAAACAGACAGGGAGCCAATGGAGTGACTTGAGAAGAGGGGTAACATGAGCATAACAACACTGATGGAAGATTAGTTGTGCAGCTGAGTTTTGAAGTGGAAAAAGATAATTCAGAGGAAGGCCAGCAAGGAGGTTGTGAGCTTGTAAGTGACTTGAGAATGTAGAATAGCATTTTGCTTGCTCAAGTAGCTGCTCATATGATTACCTCAACACATACATACATAAAAGCAGGTGCTAGGAAAACAGCCTCTATTTTTATGCAGCTTAGGCATAGACATTCCCAAGGGCTGGGGAATGGGTGAAGCAGAGGCAGGATCATTGTGTTCCTTATAAAATACATGCATATGCGCTAATTCTTATTGGCACACACACACACGTACAAATTTATTCCTGCCCTTCAGCAGCTGTTACTTACGGATAGGCTGTTTTCTAAAGACAAACTGGCAAATATGTTGCATTTATAAAACATCTCAACATATGCACCTATGTTCCTTCTTTGCCTAGGCACCTTGTTATAAAACGATCTTTCCTGTCTGCAAGCTAGGCTGAGTCAGTCCCATACTGTCAGTCGATACTGAAGCCCCTCTAAATTCACATCAGCACGGCTTCAGAGAATTACATGGCGTAGAAACCCTTCTTACCTCCCTCTTCAATGATATTACCACCTTTGTTGACAACATCCACCAAGGATGTGTACTTATCTTCATCGACATAGCTGCAGCTTTCGACTCTGTTCACCACGGCCTACTAATTGAACGCCTAAAAGAAAAGGCATTACCGGCCTTGCTCTCGACTGGTGCAGATCATACCTTGAGGGAAGAGGACAGCAAGTAAGATCAAGATCAACAAAATCAAAGCCTTTCCACCAAAAACAGGGCGTCCCTCAAGGATCATCACTATCATCTCTCATGTTTAACATTTACATTCAACCCGTCTGTAACATCATAAAATCCTTCAATGTGCAATGGCAGATATATGCCGATGACATCCTTCTTTACATGCCATTCTCCACAAAGCAAATGGACCTCTCACCTCTTATTGATTGTTTTGACGCAGTATCCGAATGGTTTCTAACGCAAAACCTTCGGATCCAACATAAGAAAACAGAGGTACTCTTTGTCACGAAAAATCAATACTTTACCCCTCCTCCTCATATAAAAGTGAGAGAAGCCGAATTACAAACAAAACCTGCAATCCGTTATTTAGGAGTCACTTTGGATCAACGTTTGGACATGAAATTACACATATCCCACATTGTTAAAGCTGTATATTTCAAGATCCGGACACTCAAACACCTCCGAACCTTATTGGACCCAAGTGACTTCCGAACTGTTTATCAAGCCCTTATCCTACCCCATTTTGACTTCGCCAACGCCATTCTCCAAGGGCTCCCACAATCTACATTGACCCCCTTACAACTGGCCATGAACGCTGCTGCTAGAGTTCTATTTGGAGCAGCGAGATATGACCATATCACACCCATCTTATTGCAGCTCCACTGGCTCCCAACACATGGAAGAATACTATTTAAGACCCTAGTACTCACCTTTAAAGCCATCCACAATATAACTGCTTCAACGCTAGTCAATCTACTTCAACCCACTCCACCCAACAGATCCAGAAGATCTACATCAGCAAACACCCTAATTATACCAAATGCTTCAACAAAATGCACACTAACAACATCCAACAGAGCATTCAGTCTTTATGCTCCCAAATGTTGGAATACACTGCCTCCAGAAATCCGATCAATCTCTGATCTCATGCAATTCAGGAAAGCACTCAAGCACCACTTATTTATACAATACTACCAAATCAATCCTAATACACCATAGACACACCCATCCTCTAGTCCTAATGCATATCCATAGATTTATCATAAGATATTCACAAAACTCATTATTATATATGTAAATAATTTTGTGCATTTCTCCCTAAGTTATCCAAGTTTTTCTTCCCTGTTCTATGTAAAACTGTTATTGTTAATTATGGTTCCATGTAAACCGCGCTGATGCTAAAGAGTGCGGTATATAAGAAAAATAAATAAATAAATAAATAAATAATCTGTCTTTATATTCTAAACTAGAACAGAGTTATGAAAGAATGGCCTCCATTTAAAAAAATAATCACACTAGTGCCATTAAAATCCTGTACTATGTTTAAAGTCTTACTTTTAACATAAGAACATAATATATTTCATACTGGGACAGACCAAGGGTCCGTCAAGTCCAGTATCCTGTATACAACATTGGCCAATCCAAATTACAAGTGTTTGTCAGGTTCCGAAAGGTATACAGATTCTCCATGAACAAGCAGGATACATCAGCCACAGCAGGTGACGTCCTTCTGATGGCACCACAGATGGACGTGCTCTACTAGAGTTCAGAAGGAAAGCCTTTCTGAGCATGTGCCAAGGTGCCACTCCTCAGAGCCTGTCCCTTCTCACCACAGTCTCTTTTCTTCCGCCTTGCCAGATGGCCGGAAATTTCAGCTCTCCAAAAAAAAAAAAAAGAAGAAGAAGAATCAAAGAAGAAAAGAAAATCGAAGATGAATGAGCTCCAAAGCCTGGTTCAAGACACATCTGCGGGTTAGGAGCTGAATCGGGGCTCTTCTCTCCCTCAGCACATGGCCAAGAGGAAGAAGAAAAAGAATATGGCCACTGGTGAGATCGCATCAGCAAACTTCCCTGCGGCATGGGATGTGCCCAAGATGGCCTCTATCCCCCCGGCCTGGGACTGAGTGCAGCTCAAACTCTGCCTCTCCAGTTTTCCACAAGGCCTGATCGGCCCTTGGATCCAGCAGCTAACAGCACTGACCCTGGCAGAATCATGGCTCCACCTCCCATAGTGATCCCACTTATTCTCAGCGCTGGGCCACCTCTGCAGGAGCAAGCCCCACCCCCCTGCACCATGACTGGTCAGCGCTGAGATTCAAACCGAGCCGAGGGTAACTCTTCTCATCGGCCATGGCTCTACCTCCATGATGCCAAAACTCCACCCTCGGACCGCCCTTCAGCGCTGGAGCTGACAGGAGCCCCTCCCACAAGGCACAAAAGGAGCAGAAGCAGTTTTAAAAACAGCCATCGGCGTCAGGGCTCTCATGCCAGGTACAGACGACATAGAGAGTACAGAAGCAGCAGCAGCAGCAGCTACAGCTCTGATAACAGAGGTGACGGACAGAGCAGGAAATGGCCATCTTCCAGCTCCAGCAGCTCTATCTCGACCAGCCTCCCCCCCCCCATGCAAGCAGTCCTGTGGCAGCACTAAACTCAGACAGTGCAGGCTGCTCCGAACCACTGCTCCCTTACAGTTTGATGTGTCACTGCCTGCAGACATCCTAGATCTCTTGGCCCGCTTCCTGGTGCAACACTTACAGCAGTTGAATACCACTTCTACAGCTCCCCCTTCTCATATGCTCCCTGTACAGACAGAAGTGTTGCCACCATGCTTCTCGCCGGCGACCTCAGCATCAGAGAGTGAGGGGGAGAAGCAACCACCCTTGGCTCGACGGGAGAATCAACGCATTCCACAGAATTGCCAACCAAGCAGTTAGAGACTCCCCATCACCACCATCACCGCTGCCACACTTGCCACCAGAGGATCTCATGTACCACAAGTTCCTCCAGAAACTTGCAACACAACTCTCCCTCACCACGACCGACACACGTGACCCCAGGAATGAAGTCTTTGGGATTCTGAAGTATCTGGACACCCCGCAAATGCCAGTATTCATACCTGTGCACAACCTGAAGGAACATTTGCTGGGAATCTGGAAGACCCCAGCATCAGCTCCAACCACCTCCCACAAGCCCAAGGCGAAATACCATGTATTGCTATCCCTGGGATTTGAGAAGACTCAGCTTTGCCACCAGCTCATCATTGTGGAACTGGTACAGAAACACACTAAGAGCTTCCACTCACATGTGAACACTCCATCGGAAAAGGACTACAAGATCTTGGATGAGTGGTGAAGGAAGGCCTTTCAGAATGCCATGCTCAGTGCTAAAATAGCCGCTCACCAGTTCCAGCACATACTTTTCCACGACATGCTGATGGACAAGCTCAAGAGCACTGTGAACGCACTACCATAGGAAGCTAGGAGCACGACATCTGCCACCCTGATGGACCTGAGCGAATGCGGTAAACACCTCATCCGCTCTACCTTTGATACATTTGACAAAGTTGCCTATATGGCAGGTGCGGCCACTGGCACCAGACAGATGGCCTGGCTCCAATCCTCTGGCCTGTGAGACGGCACTCATGAGAGAATCACTGATGTCCCCTGCTGCAGGGACAACCTCTTCAGAGACAAGTGCATGACATGGTTAATAAACTAAAGGACCACTGCACTACCTTCCAGATGCTCACCTCGGAAGGCCTGGATCCCAGCTCCAACCACCGCAGATCCTAGGGCGCACAATCCCGCAAGTCCTACTCCTTGTCACAATGCTACAACTTCTAACATCGTTGGCAACTGCAACATTCCAAGCAGCAGCTTGCATACCAATGATCCTACCAACAGAAGCTATATCATAGGGAGCTCAGACACCAGAAGCAGGCTTGCCTTCTCGTTGAGCAAGAACACACCCTTCTTTTGATGTCTCTCTGAACCCAAGCCCATCTGTAGGTCCACCGGTGGGGGGATGATTCTTTTCATTCAAGAGCACCTTGGAGAAGATCACAACAGAGAAATGGGTCCTGAAGCTCACTGCCAGGGCTACCCCATCAGTTTCTCCTCTATCCCCTCCAGCGAGACTCCATTGCAGTTTCTTCCCCTCATGGCTGTGGAGATACACTCTCTCCTGAAGTCACGAGCCATAGACCCTGTTTCTCCAGAAGACATCACAAGGAGTTTTACTCCAGGTACTTTCTAATCCAAGAAATCTGGGGGTATGTGCCCTATCTTGGATCTCCGCCGCCTCCCCAAGCACATTCGAAGGGTGAAGTTCCAAATGTACTCCCTAGGTTCCATACTTCCTCTACTACAAACAAACAACAGGCTGGCATCTCTGGATCTGCAGGACGCCTATACCCACATTCCCATCCATCAGACCTACAGGTGGTACCTCCACTTCTGGGAGTCATAGTATAGGGTGCTCCCCTTCAGCCTATCTTTTGCACCAAGGGTTTTCATCAAATGTGTGGCACTCCGCAAACTCAGGATGTGTATCTTTCTGTACTTGGACGACTGGCTCTTGGAAATGCCCTCGCAGCAGGAGGTGGAGCCTACTGTACAGAGGACCACTGAGCTGCTATCTTCGCTGGGCTTCTTCGTCAATTATGAAAAGTCACAGCTATGTCCCACATAGTCTCTGAAGTTGATTGGAGTGGACATCCAAACAGCCCTGCCAAAGGTGTTCCTGCCAGTGCAGTGAGTGAACATCATCACAGCTCTAGCCAAAAGGGCCTCCAACTGCATTGCTGCCAGAAAGATGCTACACCTCTTGGGACACATGGCAGCTAGGACACATGTGCTTCCCCAAGCTACCAATGCGGCACCTTCAGTGGTTCCTGTGGAGTCACTGGAACCAGCAATCACAGCCACTCTCAAGTCAGATCCCTATTATTCCCGCAATGCGTGAAGTGCTTGCCTGGGGAACACAGCAGTCGAACATCTCCCAAGGTCAGCATCTCCAGTAGCCTCACCATCATCTAACCATCACAACGGATGCCTCCATGGTGGGCTAGGGTGCCCACCTACTCAACCTCCAAACTCAAGGCCTCTGGACGCAGGAGGAATGCCTCCACCATATCAACCTCCTGGAGCTCCGTGCAATCAGATATACCCTCAAGGCCTTTGAACAATGGATAACCCACAAATGATATAATAACATAAGAAATGCCATACTGAGACAGACCAAGGTGCATCAAGCCCAGTATCCTGTTTTCAATAGTGGCCAATCAAGGTCACAAGTACCTGACAGATTTCCAAAAAGGCACACAGGTTCCACAATGCTTGTCCTGGGTCAAGTAGTGGATTTCCTTTTTAATAATGTTTCATGGATTTTTTCCTCCAGGAACTTGTTCAAACCTTTTTTAAATCCAGTTACACTAACAGCCTTCAATACATTCTCCGGTAATGAATTCCAGAGTTTGATTACGCACTGAGTGAAAAAATATTTTCTCTTATTAGTCTTAAATGAGTTATATTGTTGCTTCATTGTGTGTCCCCTAGTCTTTCTACTTTTTGATGGCGTAAACAACCGATCTACGTTAACCCGTTGTACTCCATTCATTAATTTATAGACCTCTATAATATTTCCCCTCAGCTGTCTCTTTTCCAAGTTGAAAAGCCCTAACCTTTTAAGCCTTTCCATCCCCTTTACCATTTTGGTGTCTCTTTGTACCTTTTCTAATTCTGCTATATCCTTTTAAAGATATGGCAACCAGAATTGCATACAATATTCTAGGTGCAGTCACACCATGTAATGAATAAGAGGCATTATAATATGCTTTGTGTTATTCTCCATTCCTTTCATTATGATTCCTAGCATTCTATTTGCTTTCTTGGCCACCGCTGCACACTGGGTGGTGGCTTTCAATGTATTATCTATGATGACACCAAAATCTTTTTCCTGGGTGGTGATTCCTAATGTGGAACCTTGCATCATGTAATCATAGTTAGGATTGTTCTTTCCTAGGTGCATAATTTTGCACTTGTCTACATTAAATTTCATCTGCCATCTGGACGTCCAGTTTTCCAATTTATTAAGGTCCTCTTGCAATTTTTCACAATACTCTTGCGTTTTAACAACTTTGAATAATTTTGCGTCATCTGCAAATTTGATCACCTCACTCATTATTCCCATTTGCAGGTCATTTATGAATATGTTAAATTAGTGGAGTTGTGTGCCCATAGGCTGTTGCTGAACATGTAAGTCCATTTGAACACTGACCCACTTGTTCTTTATTCACTAGGGAAACTTGAATGTGCAATGTTGTCAATCAGATACATTACCGACAAGAATATGGATCAGTCAGCAGTGCATACAAATATGTGCATACTGATGTGCAGGGAGCATTACCGAACAGCTGGAGGATGCAGGCTGAGCTCCGGGACGCACCAACGTCATTGGGTGTTGTTTAAAACTTTGTTGCTGCTGTTTTCTTGCTGGGAGCATTACCGGGCAGTTAGGAGCAGCTGGAGGACGCAGGCTGAGCTCCGGGACGTCCTGACGTCATCAGGGGCTTGTGCACATATTGGCTTCAACCCTAGGTGCCTTGCAGTGGGCGTGATCTAAGGGGCACGATACAAGGGGCTTATCTGCCCCTCGGGAGCCCGTTGGAGGACTGCAGGAGGCGCAGTACTGTGCTGGTGACTGAATGCTGATTTATTCATGGGTAAGCAAAAAGAGAAGCTGCTGCCTGCTGAGCCTGTTATAGGACCAATGGACCAGTATGTAAAGATAACTGCGGGGGAAAATGTGCCTTTGGATCCAGATTTTCTCTCTCTACGTTCCCCAGGTGCTACGTTAAGTTCTCCGGATCGTACTCCACCTCCTTTCCCCGATTTACAAGTATTCCATCTACTTCAATGGCCGTGGAAGAACTTTCTCAGCAGAGTACCCCTCTACAACAAGGTGCAATGCTGAGGCCTGTCTTCTGGTCTCCCCCACTGTTTGAAGCTAAGGTGGCCTCTGATTCAGAGGTATCCTTGGTAGATATATGGTGGGTTGTTACTCAGACTGAACAGACTCTGGTTACCACGGTGTCTCAGCTTTGTGTCTTCTCTCAGGGGATAGCCACAAATCTGAATAAGCTGGAAGGGAAGGTTAATTTCTTGACTAGTCAGATTTCTAAATGTGAAAATCAGTGCAGTGCTCTATAGGCAACGCATGCCTCTAGCATCAAAGATAGTCTATCTGTTCATTATAGGTTGGAATCATATGAAAATTTCTTTAGGGTAAAGAATGTTCGTTTTCTTAATTTTCATTTATGTCGGCTACTTTCACCTGAGATATTGTTACGAAAATACCTTTGAGAGGTCCTGGTCCTTCCTGGGGCCAACTCTATGGGTTTTTCTAAATTATTTTGCCTAACTGGAAGGAGGGTCTCCTCCGAGTAGCCAGAGGGGTTTGATGTTTTACAAGCTTTTGCTGATATAAATTTGACTAGCTTTCTGGAAGACTCACAGGACTATTACTTCCAGGGCTACTTTATTAGTTAGTTTTGTTTCTGAATAGGATAAGGTTTCTGTTTTTAGGGCTTACTTTAAAAATAAGAATGCCTTGTTTTGTGGGGCAAAGTTGCACTTGTTTCCAGATGTCTCCAGAGCTACACAACTCTGGAGAAGGGCCTTTTTTGGCCCTGAAACCGAGAGTGTTGGCTTTGGGGGCGTCTTTTTTTCTTCAATATCCCTGTAAATGTGTTATTACATTGCATGGAGATAGGTTTATTTTTGTGGATTCCTCTCAGCCCGAGGTGTTCTTGGCTACCAGGGAAATGCAAGATTAATTTGGGGGAGGTATAAAGGGGATGATATATATTTGTAGGCTGAATGTTTGAGTGATGCTTTTGTGTCTTGTTTTCTTTTTGTTTTGTTTTTTATTTGATGTTCTCCCCGATATGTGGGCTAAGAGATGAGACCTTATTATTGATTGGATATTATTATGTATCATCATATGGTAAATTGCTATTCAATTTTCTTGTTTACTTGTTTGTAAAGTATTTCAATTATGAAAATCAATTTAAAAAACAGATGATGTGCAAGTTCAATAGCACAAAAAAGAAACTCCATTTCTCTCAGTTCACAGTTACACTCTTTTTATCCCCTAAACTATCATTATCATTTCTTATTTCTAACCCATCTTTGCACTTGAACAATGCTAAAGGTAAGTTAACAATGAAATAGGAATATATAAAAAATTACAACATAGTAAAATATAAGATTACATGCAAAAATAAATAAAAATTAATTAAGCTAATAGAATCTTAAAATACAAAAAATCAAATAATGATCGCCAATTGAAAACTTACAGGGAAAAGCTATATCTCAAGAACTTCCTTAAAAAAGTAAAAGATTCTTCATAAAACTAGCTGCTTTAGGTAAGTGAATCTACTGTATAGTACAGAACCAATATATGAACAAGCAAGGAAAGCATGTGGAGGATGGCTCATGGAATTCTTTCCAGCCTCTCTACATATGTGTTTATATGTATGTGTGTGATTTTGTTGGGGGTGTGGGTGGGCAGGGGAGGACAGTTCTGTGGGTGGAAGAAGATGCAGGGGGTAGTTAAGTGGGTAAGGGTAGTTGCAGGGGGTAAATGTGAAGTAAGGTATAGTTGTACGGGGTAGTTTTGGGGATGGAAGTAACTGGGGTGGTGGAGAGATGTGAGGGAAGCTTTGGTGAAAGTGGTTAGATGTAGGATGGGGTAGTTGAGATGGATAGTTTTAGGGGTGGGGATAGCTGTGGAGGTTAGCTTTCAGGCATGTGAGTAGTTGTGGGGGTAGTTCTGAGTCTGGAAAGTGGGAGTAGTTTCAGGTGGATAGCTTTGAGCGGTGGGGTACTTGGGGGTTGGGGTAGTTGCAGGGGTTAATTTTGAGGGGTGAATATGGTTGGGGTGGAAGGATAGTTTTGGAGGATGGGGCAATTACAGTGGGGGGGATAATTGCAGGGGGTATTTTCCAGGGGTGGGGGTAGTTAGGAATAGTGTGGAGGGTGGAGGTTTTTTTTTGGGGGGGGGGGGTATTTGGGGGATGACAATAGTTAGAAGGGGTAGGTTTGAGAAGTGGGGCAGTTGGGGGTGGAAGAGTAGCTGCATGGGGGTGGGGACAGGTGCAGGCAGTAAAGGTAGCTGTGGAGCATTTTGGGGGTAAGAAAGTTGCAGGAGGTAGTTTTGGGGGGTGGAGTTAGTTGGGGTGGAGGATAGTTGAAAGGGATAGTCTAGGAGATGGGGAGTAGTTGAAGAGGGTAGTTTTGGGGAGTAGAGGGTAGCTGTGGTGGGTATTTTTGGGTGCTGAGGTAGTGTGATGGGGTATTGTGACGGGGTAGTTACAAGGATAGTTTTGGTGTCTGAGGGTAGATGGGGAGTGGGAGGCAGTTGCAGGGGTAGTTTTGAAGGGTAGGATAATTTTGAAAGTGAGAGGTAGTTATAGTGGATAGTTTTGGGGAGTAGAAAATAGTTGCAGGGGGTTACTTTTGGGGGATGGAAGTAATTAGGGGTAGGGGTTGTTTTGTGGGGTAGGGCAGTTTTGGGGGTGAGACAGTAGTAAGTGGTGGGGTATTTGCAGGGGATAGTTTGATGGATGGACGTAGCTAAAGGAATAGTTGAGGGGATAGTTTTGGGAGAGGGGGAATTTGGAAGGAGGGGAGAGTAGAGAACATTAATGTACAATTTCAAGGTATTATTGTCACTACTTTGTGCCCTCTTTAGTGAGGTGAGCAGATAGGGCTTAGTTCCCAAACAGGGAATGAATTTCAGAAGCTACTGTGGAAAACTCCTCCTTAACAGAGAACCTGAACACAGAGATCAGGACCACCTTAGCCATAAGAAGAGGCTGGACAGGGCTGTAAGCCAATATGGCTGTTAAGATGCACTACAACTCCTATGAACACCTGGGACAGAGAGTGAAAGATGAAAGGGTGGAGGCAAGTCAGCTCCAGGTGAACAACAATCAGTAGTAACATTCCAAAGGTAAAAGGCACGTTTCTCCCTAGAAGTGGAAGGTTTGTGGCTGAAGAGTGAAGTTCCTTCTACCAGCTTAATCTAGAGCATTGCACATTTTGCCAGAAGTCCAGATGTGAGGAGCATCGAGTTTGAGAAGCATGGTTTTGGAGCATGCAGCGTGCACAGTGGTGGAGATTACTGTACTAATCTTTTGTTTTGCCTTTGTTAAATTGGAGTAAATACTACTACTACTACTACTACTATTATTAAACATTTATAAAGTGCTATAAGGCATATGCAAAGCTATACAGACATACATAAAGACGGTCCCTGCTCGTTCAAGCTTACAATCTAATTAAGACAGACACAACAAAAGATAAGAATATGGGAAAAAATGAAGGGTGAAGAGACATAAGGAATAAGGATCCAAAAGCAGCTTCAAAGAGGTGAGCCTTCAGTATAGGCTTGAGAAGGGGCAGAGATGAAGCCTGAAGTACAGATTCAGGGAGCCTAAGCTGAGCTACAAGCATACTCTCTGAAAGACGGAGGGAGGTTGGCAGCATTTACTGGCTGTTGAGCTACCATGGGCGGTGGCAAAACCCAGTCTTTCCTGGAGCTAATTGGGGAAAAGGCTTGAGGGCAGAGAAGGATTTCATTTTATGGCTCCAACTTAACTGGCATGGAATCCAGACTGGACTGTTTAAACTATGGATTGCATAAATCTGTGAATACAAGGTTTTCCTTTTGGAAGAAAATTATGGACTTCTGTTACAGGTTCAAGTAGGAGCCTGATCCAGGCCAAAGAGTGGTGGTGATATTTAAAAGGCACCACTGCTGGGAAGATTCAGAGGGAAAAATGACTGTTGGAAATAGGCATACTTCCGCATCATTAAAATCGTTAAAAATGTTGAAAGCCCCTATCTCTAGTGTTTGGATCCATCCCAGAGCTTAGTTGGAAGAAGTGCTTGATATCTGAAGAAATCTAAGTGACTGGGACACTATCACAGTTCACCACAGGGAGGCACTCCGAAACACTGCCAACATTGTAACTCCTTGCTTAGCTCTGTAAAAGGGCCTAAGCTCCATGAAAAATTCCTTCATAGTTCTCAGCAGGGAATCAGAGGACGACTATAAATATGCAATCTAAAAGATAGATCAGAAACTAGAGAGAGAATAATAAACCAAGGAGACTAAAAAAAGCAAAACCTCTCTGCATACTATAACAGCATGATGGCACCAGAACCAGAGACTTTTTTCATGAACTCTGTAAACGTCATTTCTCCCCCCTCTGCACCCCCCATGGTGTACTGCAAGCAGTCTCCTACCTTTGGCTCCTTTAGGAAGCAGTGCATAGCTTGGGTGACATCAGCAGCATGAACAGCATTGTGGTATGGATTTTGGTTATGGTAATCTTCTTGAACCAAAACTAGATTTGGAAACAAAACTCGTTGTTACACCTTTTCTGATGGTATCTGTTGTTACTTCCTGGGATACTTTTTTTATATGTACTTTTTTGGGGATACATAATACATACTGGAAAAATAAGATAAAAATATTCCCTGGAATTTCCCACACTTGCCCAAATTTTGGATGGTTTAGCAGCCTTACTAAGTTGACTTTTTATTTACCAGATAATGTCTTTTCCTTAAGTCCCGCTGGACCATTCCCAGACAAGTGGGTTGTGTCCCTCTATCAGCAGAGGTTTCTTATGACCTCATCCTGCTATAATAGCCAATACAGCTAGGAGCATACTTTAGTAATCATACCCAAGCACATTGCCAAGAATCCCTGACTGCACACAACTTCAGTGAGGATAACAAGGTTTAACAGAACAAGGAACCATAACTATGTACAGGATAACTTTCAGACAGAAGGCAGGGCCAACCACAGAGAAACACAGCACACCATCACCAGTCACAGGAGTGGGTTCAGGACTAATCTAGCAGGACTCAAGGAAAGGACATTATCTGGTAAGTAAAATGTCACCTTCCTTATTGTCCTGCTAAACCATTCCAGACAAATGGGATATACCAAAGCTACGACTCCACTGGGTGGGAAGAAGACACGGCAGCTTTCAAGACCTCTGTACCAAAGGCCGTATCCACCCAAATGTGGACATCCAAACACTAATGTTGGACAAAAATGGAAGGTGATGCCTATGTTGTCACCTGACAAAATGTTTGAGGGGGGTGACCGAACTATGCTCTGCCCAAGAGGATGCCTGTACCTGGGTAGGATGTGCATGCTAATCCTCCGACTTGCAAAAAGAGCTAGTGACCTTGAAATACCGGAGAAATACTCTCTTAACATCCATTAGGCAAAGGACCTTATCCTTCCCCTGGCACTGTTCCTTAGAAAAGGAGAGCAGGCAGACCACCTGATTAACATGAAAGGATGTAGTCACACTTCCTCTTTGGTCGAATTACTGAATGTCTTAATCACAGCTTACACAAGAAAATGCGTTCAAGTATAACTGGATGCTTGCTTTATCTTCAAAAATTATAACAAAGAATATATCTACTAATTTGAACTATTGAGGTCTCAGACTTATTGTAGCTCTGCCATAAGGACTAAACGTCCGTTATCGTGGCAGCGAGCCCTTTTGCATCAACGACCTCGTGAGTGTGAGTGGGTAAACAAGCACAGCCCTACAGACCCAAATCAATTATTTAAAATTCCAAAACTCGTGTTCTTATCTGTGCTAGAAAACAGCCCACTCTCATGGATTTGAGTATTGATCCCGACGCCTCCCTTTGGTACCAGTCTAGCGTTTCACAACGCTAACTTTCATCAGGGGATCTGTCCACTACTCCGATCCAACTCTGCAGTTCCTTTTAAAACTCCATAGCTGCCCATGTTTCACCAAGAAAATCTCCGAATCAATGAAATGGTAACACGCGGCGTTTCGTGTTACCATTTCATTGATTCGGAGATTTTCTTGGTGAAACGTGGGCAGCTATGGAGTTTTAAAAGGAACTGCAGAGTTGGATCGGAGTAGTGGCCAGATCCCCTGATGAAAGTTAGCATTGTGAAACGCTAGACTGGTACCAAAGGGAGGCGTCGGGATCAATACTCAAATCCATGAGAGTGGGCTGTTTTCTAGCACAGATAAGAACACGAGTTTTGGAATTTTAAATAATTGATTTGGGTCTGTAGGGCTGTGCTTGTTTACCCACTCACACTCACGAGGTCGTTGATGCAAAAGGGCTCGCTGCCACGATAACGGACGTTTAGTCCTTATGGCAGAGCTACAATAAGTCTGAGACCTCAATAGTTCAAATTAGTAGATATATTCTTTGTTATAATTTTTGAAGATAAATCAAGCATCCAGTTATACTTGAACGCATTTTCTTGTGTAAGCTAACATGAAAGGATGGCACCACCTTGGGCAAGAAGGAAGGGGTGGGCTGAATGTACAAGGCCTCCTCCGAGAATGACAAACAGGGATCCCTACATGACATAGTAACATACAATGCCTGCAACTCAGAGATATGTCTCGTCGAGCAGATCATGCCAAGAAATACTATCTTAAGGGACCGATCTTTAAGTATATCCTACTTCAGGACCCACAAATCAAGGCCCAGAAAAATAAGTTGAGATCTCAAGAGGGAATGCAGGAGAGGACACAAGTAATGTACCCTCTGAAAGAAACGAGACACATCCAGGCACAAGACTATAGAACATCCTACCACTGGCCCCCTGAAGCATGACAGGGAGTTAAAGGAGAGGCTTTTGCCAAGGCTATCCTGAAGAAAGGCAAGCCCACCATACTGGGGCTATGCTGACACTCATGGCACCAATGTTCAAACAGGCACCAGAAGCACACATAGGCAAGGCTGGTAGAACCTCTCCTTGCTTTTGTGTGTGTATGTCATCAACTCAATGCTGACTCATAGTGACTACAGCCGCTCCTGGGTTTTCTTGGCAATGTGTGACTGGAAGTAGATTTCCAGGCCTTTCTTCCAAGGCAATAGAGGGTAAGATGACTTGCCCAAGGTCACAAGGAGTGCCAGTAGGACTTGAACCCTGGTCTCTTGGTCATCATGCTGTTGCTCTTAACACTAGCCTACTCCTCCACTCTTCACTGTTTGAAGAATAGTCTTTACAGTATGTGCACAATGTTGCTTCTCAAGAGCCAAGCCTTAAGCGAGAAAAGAGCTGGGGCATCCAGAAGGATTGGCCTCTGCCTCAACAGCCTCTGGGTTGCCAGAAGTAGCAGAGGAGATTCCCACAAGAATCGCATCAGAACCCAAACCTCATGCCTAAGGAATCATTTGATTTATGCCACCATCAAGCCACGAATCTGTAGGCAATCCCAAATTCTGGGGACCTGCTGAGCCCAGAAGATGGCCAATTGAGACAATAGCTTTCTCACTCTCTCCTCAGGTAGGAAGACTCTGCCTACATGAGTGTCGAACCACGCTCCCAGGTATTCAAGTAACTGGGAAGGCTGCAAATGAGTCTTCCTGTGGTTGGTCACTCAGTTGAGACTCTCCAGGAACTGCATCGCTCAGACTGATACCCAAGATGCTTCCAACTGCAATCTGGCTTGGCTTAACCAATCATCTAGACATGGGCAAACACAGATCCCTTTGCGCCTCAGTGCATTGGCTGCCACCATCATGACTTGAGAATGCTCTTAGACCAGTGGAGAGGCCAAAGGGAAGGGCTGCAAATGGAAAAAGAGAGCCGAGAATGACATAGCACAGGTTGCGTTGCTGATCTTTGTGGATGGGAATGTGGAATTAGGTCTTGGTCAGATCCAGGAGCATGAGAAACTTGCCGTGTCACACTGCGTGGATCACTGAGCGCAGAATCTCCAGACAGAAGTGTACATTTTGCAGCTGGGCCCTGATCCCCTTGAGGTTGAATGGATGGAAGGACCCATCTTTTTTCGGCACCATGAAATAGATGGAATACCAGCTCTTGCTCCATTCAGCAGAGGGGACCAGCATGACCGCATGTAGACTGAGCAAACTTTCCAGTATAGCCTGAAAAGAGGCCCACTTGGCTGCAGAGCCACATGGGGAGACAACGAGGTGTCTGTGATAGGCTCTCTACTTTCCAGATCGGCGTCATGCTGAATGGTGTCTAGCACTCAGCAACCCTCAGTGATCTGGGTCCATTCATGAAAGAAAAAGCGTAGCCTGCCACCCACTGGAGGCACCCCGGAATGAGCCTTCAATCTGTCATTCCACTGGATGGGAGGAGGCACTTCTGGAGGAGGTAGGCTCTCTGGGTTCACGAGCCCCAGAAAAAGAATGAGCCCTACAGCAAAATCAGGGCGGACTGTCGGGAGTGATACCGACGAGAATCCCAGGATCCCTGGGATTTCTGGAATTGGGAATGAGGATAACAGGTGGATGTAGAGGGAGGAGGATAGACCTGCTCACTTCCACGACCCCTTAGGTGATGAGGTTTGGACTCACTCAATTCCTTAACCAGCTTCTCCAAGACCTCCTCAAACAGCAGCTTTCCTTTAAAGGCAAGCCAGGACAACTGAGATTTGGAGGCTGAGTCTGCTACCCAGCAGCAAAGCCACAGTCAGTGTCGCACCACTGTTGGAGAAGGCAACATCCTTAGCCTCCAATAATGAGGCTAACAATGATGATAGATAGCATCTGACAAAGGCTGCTGCTGATTCCAGATGGATGGAGGTATCATCCAGAGGGAGTGAAAGAATCCATTGGAGGAGAGCTCGAGTAGACAGACCTGCCCAAACTACTAACTGGAAAATAACAGAGAAAGTCATAAACTGACTCTTCGTGAGATCTTCCATCTTGTGATCCAAGTGGTCTTTGGAGCCGCACCACCTTCCACCATGATTTGTGGTCTGCTTCGTGATCACAGTGACATAAGCATCCCCTTGAGGCCTGCTCAATCCCATGGCATAATCCTCCTGTGGCAGGCCATAAAGTTTCTTCATGACCTTGACCCCTTTCAACAGGAAGTCGGCAGGCACCATTCCAAGCAGACCATACACCATTCCAAGCAGACCATACTGTTGATAACCTTTGGAAAGGCAAGCACCCAGAAGATCAATGTCACCAGCTCTTCCCTCCTGAACAGGCAGATAAGGGAATCATCCTGGACCTCTGAAGAAGGCATTTTGTCCTCAAAACTGACATCCTTGTCAGGTGTCGGAACTGGACTCCAAATCCCTGGCAAAGAAGAGACTGTGTGAACCTCATGATTTCAATCCCCACCAAACTCGCTTAGGTGGCAGAGCCCAGGCCAAGCTTTGGCCATTCTGAGTCAAAAGGCTCTCCTCTGACCATATAGAGAGCAACAGAGAGGACCTGTAATCCCATGGTCCAAATTGCCACGCCAGAAGGATCACACTTACTGAAGGAATGAAAAGAACTTTGGGGAGGAAAACCTGGAGACTGGGAGCTCCCTGTTGTTTTTAGCCCCACCACGAGAAGGGGACAGGCTTGCAGGCAGGTTACTAAGACATGGGGAACAGCTAACAGAACGAGAGCTGGAATCCAAGACTTGGGAATCCTTCTTCATCACTGCATTCGCTACCCCCTGCTGCAAGAGGGGAGACAGGCCCTCCAAGGACGCATCCAAAGCCTCCATGCAGGAAGTGCAGAAGCTGGAGTCCAACAATGTAACTTTCCACTTTCCATAGACCGGGCAGCATTTCTCAGAAGAAGGCATGTGCTGTGCTAATACTGTGTGCCTTATGTGTCGCAAAAAGCCCAGCATCGCAGGTTGAAGATGTGCTAAAAAGGCATGCTGTGATGTGCACTCTGGCTGCATAGGAACCACCATCATTTGCTATGGCTGTGCATAGATCTGAGGCATTCAGGACTGAAGCACAGTAAGGTGAATACTCAGCACGCATAGCACAGCTAATGGGCACAGACAGCACAATGAGGTGGGGAAAAAAAAAGCATCTCATCAATGGTTGCTCCAAAAGCCCAAAACCTGATGGATGCACTGCCCAGCGGACAAGTCGAGTAGCCCCACTTAGTCCCAAATAGAGAGATTTAGTTTTAGTACTCATCCATTTGCCGGGCTCAGTGCTGCTCTCCTGCTACCAGGGCCTGCAGACACATACCTCTGAAGAGTCTACTGCTACTCATCGGGGGAGAGCTGGAGGGAAGGAGGAGGAATGGGACACTGAGGTTGTGTGAGGCGAAGAATCCTTTTCCAAACTTCTGGCTGCTCAATGGTCCTTAACAAGATAAGGTTGAGGAGCCGAACCAATTCCTCTCCTCCAAAAAGCAATAACCAAAATAGTACTGGCTTTAAGGGTGACTAATGGAGCCTCCAGTGCTGAGCTCAAGTGAGGAAATCACCCTTAAAGATGGTTACTAATGAGCTAAATCAAATCTCTCTCAAAATTTTCACCAGAACTGCATCGATGCCAGAGACAGATGTAATGCCTATTATAGCAGGATCAGGTCATAAGAAATCTCTTTAACTTTTTCTCTGTCTCCACCTCTGCTTGTCTGGACTGCTCTAGCAGAATGATATGGAAACTGTCTTTTGTGGAAAAAAATAATTTCAAAGATTTGTAAGAGATGCTGGGCTGTTAATAAATCACTCTCTTCTCACTCTTCTGAAACCACTCATTCTAACTTTAAAAGAAAATAACCTTTAAACTACAAATTCATACAGCACATTTATTTAGCTTTTCTGGTGTGCCACTTATATGTTGTCTCAACACATAGAGGCCAATTCCATAATCTGCACATCCAGGCTATCCGGATGGCCAGATTATGGACGGGGCACAGGTGCACCCGATTCTGCAATTGCGGGAGCTAACTGTTCCCATGGGTGCAGGATCAGGCATCTAGATGGGCCAGGGCACACAGTATCCTGAGCAGGAGGACATAGAGCAGGCTGTCCGTCCCCACCGCTCAGTGCTCCTGCTGGTGTGCCGGTGCTGTTGCGTCCCATCGCCATGGCAGCGCAATGCCCAACAGGAGCAAGCAGGCCCGACAGCGGAACATGTTGCATTTCCCCGCCGTTCCACTCTCAGCGGGGTTTACCAGAGCTGAGATCGGGCTACACGGGCTCACCATCATCCACGCTGTGGGATGGTAGGTGCTGCCAGGCCCGATCGCTGCTGCTCCCGGGACTTATTCCACCTCATGTCCATCTGTCACCTGCTGGATGTACAGGTTTGTGACCCGAATAGGCACTATACGTCTGGGTGCTGCGGCCCAGTCTCTGTCTCCATCCCACCCCTATCCAGTGCTCCCTGCACACCTGTATAGTATGAGCAGGGAGACAAGGGGTGGAATAAGGTCCCTGTGAATAGCAGGGGATGCATGTCCCAACCGGATGTGCAACAGCATTATTCGTGTTTTGGCATGACCACCATTATGTTTTGGAAGGGACGCCAAACAGAAACACCAGCCTTGCACCCCCCCGCCCCAGCTGCCGCCAATTGCGTCTCAGGAGGGGTAGGCAGGCAGCGGCAATATTTTAAAAAGCGGAGTAAAAACGCATCCATTTTTGGAAATACTGCTGCTGCCACTGCTCATCTCCCCTCCAAATGGAAGCGACAGCAGCTGGGGGGGGAGGGGGAGGACAGCCGGTTATGTTGCCACTGCCGCCGCCCAACCAGGCCAGCCGCCTAGCTTGCCTAGTGGACGGGCTGGTCCTGTGATTTGGTAACAAGAAGCTAAGGTACCTCATTTGAATCATCAGGGAGTTAATATCCAGGTACTCTCACTTCTCTAGGTAGGGAGTTAATAGAATATGCAAGGTATCCATCTTCATTCTCTCTTTTTTATCAGGAATTTTGTTTTTCTTGGTACAGCATTAGTTCTAGTTCTTATTCAATCTGCTAGGATGTAATGCTCCTCTAAACAGCCCTAATTTTAAACTGAAGCCATGTTAATATCCAGAATACCTCTATCTTCTGTAGAGAGGGAACAAGGGCAGTATTCCATTCCTTCCTTTTTAATGGCTTTTAAATAGCCAGCCTTTCTCCCGAGACTGCCCGCTCAAGCTGCACAAAACTTTCCTGACTGGTTTAGGTTTGGAGGGTAAGATTCCTCCGAGACTACCTCTCAGCACTTCTTTTGGCTCTGCAGGGGTTGTGGTCACCTTCGCCTCATCTTTGGAGCTCAAATGCTTTATGTCAGCAAGTCATCTCAAACTCTCCTAGCCACAGATGGAACAGTGAACTCAGGCTTCTAGTATCATAGTGCACAAATACAGGCTCTTTCCTGGTCTGACCTAGCACTACCTAAGTTTGCTGGCACAGTGTAGCCACAGGCTGCTCCGTGACCTCAGTCTGGTGTTATATTTGATATATTACCCCACAACAGAAGGAAACTTGTCTATCTGTAGCTAACAGTGGAGTTGTAAGGTACTTACCTAAAAACCGGTGTAATTTCACCATGTCTAATTGGAAATGGTGAATAAGCCCATGGGTGTTGAAGAGGTGACACAGCAATGTTACCAGGCTGTTTCCTGAAAGAAAAATGGCAAATGCTATAAGACTCTCGGGTGCAGCATTAGTTTCCAAACTAGAGTTAAATGACTAAATCCAGCAGGGGCTCTCTAGCCACACAACTCTACTAGGCAGAAGACTTAGCTGTTAAAATAGCAGGAGGCACTCAAGGTATTCCCAAGTTTGGGGGTAGGGGAGGGGATAATTACCCAACTAGCACTGATTTTCAGTAGAAGGTTGCTAAGTTTAGTTTTCTAAACACCGTGCAGAAAAGGCAGGCAACTTTCTACGGCTGACAATTATCCTAAGATTGACAACTAAGTTCAGGAGCTGGCTGAAAAACCACCCCCACAATTGATAGGTGTCTAAAAATTACAAAACGTTCTGTGCACGAAGCAGTCTGAGTTGAAATAATAAATAAGGGACGAGGCAGTTTCTCACTTCGGATCTCTCTTCTAGCATATGGAAAAGCTTAGGAGATGCAGTAGAACTGGAGTTTTGATCATGTGGGGCCTGATTTTCAGTCATCTGGGATTTGGTAAGGCGATGCGCCTCATCGGCGCATAGCCCTCCCCCACGACTTCTAAACCAGATATTCAATGCCACGGTGATGACATTGAATATCCGATGATCACTGCAGAGACAGGAAGCCGCCGGGGCTAACCGGGCAGCAGCGATATTGGATGCTGCCCAGTTAGCTCCTGTGCCTTAAAGATAGACAAGTGTTTTCCTCGCCTATCTTTATGGATCGCTAACTGGGCAGCATCCAATATCGCTGCTGCCTGGTTAGCAACATTCTCAGTCTCTGTTCCATCTCGGAACGCCCCCAAAATGCTCCGATGCTAACCGGATAGCATTGGGGCACGTAGGGGACATAGACAGGGATAATCAACTGCACTAACCATGTAGGTGCCATTCAATATCCCTGTTTAAGGCATTTACATAGTTTACTGGGTTGTAAACCATGTAAATGCCTTTCGAATATCAGGCCTGTGGTGTTTTTGCATCGTTGAGATTCAGAAACAGTGAGACTGCTCAGTAAATCTTTTACTGTGATGTGCTACATTGACACCATAAATGTGTATCACTTTTGGGCCGATGCAGAAAAGCTTAGCGTGATATTTTTCTGGTGCTTTTCCTGCGCTAGACTTGCTCTCCAATCTAGAAAGCAAGCTAGCGTTGGAAAAACACTAAAAGATCCCACACTATGCTAAACTGCAGCCCACTTGCCATACAAATCTCTGCTTAATTAATTTATATATATATATATATATGGCTTCTAACAATCATATCAATATACCACATTTGGAATTGCTCTTCCACGAGATCTCACAGTAAATCCTGTAACAAACATGATGTTGGCAGCCACCTCAATCATTTGAATCCTAAAGCATGCCCTAAAAAAACCCCACACACTAAACATCACCTCTATAGAACTTATGAATACTAGATCAGTAAGAAACAAAATTCATTTAATCAAAGATCACATTGTGGACCAGCACCCAGACATTTTATGCATTACAGAATCTTGGCTCTCCCCCTCTGATAGTGTCCTCCTCAACCAACTGGTCCCCTCTACATACTCCGCCTTTAATAATCCTCGCACTCTAAAGAGAGGTGGCGGAGTTCTAATCATTGCTAAAGACTCATTGCAACTTCAAACACTCACTTCTAGCAACTCTGAGCATTGCAGTTCTATTGCAGTGGGAAACAAGTATCTAACTATTTGCCTTGTTTATAGGGCCCCCCACGCACCAGCTGAAGAGCTAACTACCACTCTTGAAACTGTCTGTGCAATCACCACAATTCACAAACCTTTAATCTTACTAGGTGACTTTAATCTCAGCTCTGCAACTAACAATGATAGGCAAACCTTCCTTCAGGCAATGGACTCTTTACTATTCTCTCAGCTAATAACCACTCCCACCCATAGACATGGTTCCACACCAGACCTAGTTTTTGCCCCAAATTATCTCTTAGACAAGGGATTTATTTCCTCACCCATAATCACCCCGATTCCTTGGTCTGATCATCACAGAATCAAAATTGAATTGACAAACAATACGGCCAAGTTCAACATAACACATTCTGCTTCATTTGGAATCAGAAGATTTAAAGCTTTCAAAAAAGATCAATTCTTAAAAGACACACTACCCTACCTCAACTCGGATGAACCTAACTTGGACAAACTGGTTAAGAATTGGAACATTACCATCAGTACAGCAGCAAAATCCAAACCGTACATAAAATCAAAGAACGTAAGACAACACGCTCCATGGTACTCCAATACAATTCGCAACGCTAAAAGAGAATTAAGAAAGCTAGAACGCCACTGGAGACGCTCCAAATCTCCAACTGCACAAAACACTTACTTAACAAAGCAAAAAAGATATAATGATCTTATTAACGATACAAAACGAGAGCATCACACTAACACCATTCTGAAAGCCTACAATAAACCCAGAGAACTCTTTGAGATAGTAAAAGACCTAACTAAAGAACCAAGTCCTGACAAAGACATACAAATCAACCCTCAAACCTTTGCAAACTTTCTCCATGAGAAAATAGGTCACATACCGACTCAAATACATACCGAAACCTACAGCTCCATCACAACAACAACAATAACAACAAGTTGGGACAGTTTCCACACTCCTTCAACCAAACAGATTTCGGATATCATCTCTGCTCTCAATACTAGCACTGCCCCTACTGATCCTTGCCCAGTTCAATGGCTCAAAGCAACCAAGCATAACTTCCTCAGTTATATACACAATATCGTATCCATATCCCTATCTCAAGGAATAATACCCGAACAACTTAAACTAGCCTCAATAAGGCCTATCCTCAAAAAACAAACCTGGATAAGAACAATCCAGCGGCTTATAGGCCAATCTCTAGCATACCATTCCTAGCCAAAGTAATAGAAAAAGCAGTACAGCTACAACTCCAAGACCATGTTGACGACCATGCCCCACTCGATCTACATCAACATGGCTTTCGCCCCAACCATGGAGTTGAAACACTGCTGCTATATCTGTTCAATGATATCACCCAGACCATAGACAATTACAGGCAAGGATCTTTATTGATCTTCTTAGATATTTCAGCGGCTTTCGACACAGTTGACCACACTATCCTCCTATCAAGATTGGAAAGTATCGGTATCTCTGGTACTGTCCTTAGTTGGTTTAACTCTTATTTAACAAACAGGCAGTTTCAGGTTAAAATTGGAAACAACACTTCACAGCCTACAAATATCAAGCAAGGAGTACCTCAGGGATCTGCGCTTTCTTCCCTTCTATTCAACATTTTTATTCAGCCAATTTGTCAAATTATGGCAGCCCATCAAATAAGTTATACGATTTATGCAGATGACATCATGATTTATACACCGATTGATCTCATTAACCCCGACTACAGCAAGATCACAAATTGCCTTGACAACATGTCTTCCTGGCTCACATGCAATAACCTTGCCTTAAACTACAATAAAACAGAGGCGCTTATTCTCACTCGAAACACCGACTTCAACCCCCCACCTTTCATTAGATACAACAACATTACAATACCAGTTAAGGATGAAGTTAGATATCTTGGAATTACCCTCGATAAAGGTCTAACCCTCCAGTCACACATCAGAAAAACTGTGAGGTCTGCATACTACAGAATGAAAGTGATTAGACGCCTCAAGCCCTTACTCTCATATGACCACTTCCGGTCTGTCTGCCAAGCCTTAATAACTCCTATTCTGGACTTTTGTAATCCTATCTACTACGGTCTTTCAAAACACTCACTTAAACCTCTTCAGATGGCTCAGAACACGGCAGCCAGAATTATTGCTGGCTCAGCATCTCAAGATCACATTACCCCTACTCTCAAAGAGCTCCACTGGCTTCCAATAAGCCAGCGCGTCAAATACAAGATAGTAATTAATATATTCAAGATCAGACATAAATGCTCTGCTTTTAGCCTTCATAACCTCTTACTCCAGAATAACAACAGGCCAAGACGAATAACTACATCAAACACCCTCAGCACCCCAAGTAGTTTCAGAAAAGCGTGTAAATGTACTACACAAAGGGCAATTTCCTTATCGGCCCCACTTATATGGAACTCTCTCCCTCCCGATGTGCGATCCATGGATGATTTAAAGGAGTTCAGAAAACAACTGAAATTTGTACTCTTCACTGAGTACTATGGCACAGACATCTAACAGTCTCTATTATTATAGCCTGCATATAACTTGTTTTACTGTAACGGTTCCTTGATGTTGCGTATCCCAATTTTACCTTCACTCTTTAGTTTAGTCAGTGTATGCCCCCCTGTCTCTGTTCTCCCTTCTTGTGTCTGGTAACCGCTTTGATTTAAGGAAAAGGCGGTATAGAAAACCTGTTAAATAAATAAATAAATAAATAAAAATGTGCTAAAGCTTAGCGCAGCTTTTTACACTGTTTTTTTAATGCTGGATCTTCATGCCTGCTTTGAGCAGGCGCAAAGATCCAGCTGGCAGCAAAAGTATCATCTGAGGTGAAGTTTGACACCACCTCAGATGATCCAGGCATCGGGGAAAGCCCTCGATGCCATCGACACACTGTCACGGGCCAGTGCCCCCCAACAGAAACAAAATCCCTGGTAGCCAAGTGGCCCCGATTCCACCCCCATCCAATCCAAAAAAATCCCCAGTGGCCCAGCAACCCCAATCCCCCCACTCAAACAAACAAAAAATCCCTGGTGGCCCCTGAACCCCTCCACCCCCCTCCCAGTACCTTCAATCATGGAGCGGGATCGTTGCCCACACGCCCTGTCCTTGCACTGCCATGTTTCCTCAATGCCTGGATCATGTGTAAAGGTGCCCAGACATTGTTGCAAGTTTGGCATGACGTCTCTGATTCTCTGGGACAGCATGCCAAACTTGCGCGAGTGTTTGTGCGCATGTGTTTGGCTTGCTCTCCCAGGTTAATGCTGACATTTTGTGCACTGGGTAATTTGCAAATTGCATCCCAGCGCAATGAGTCGGCATTAAAGTCATGCTATGGTACCCTGCGCTAGAGTTTTAAGCACAGCTCTATCTCAGGGCTTCTGAATCAGCTTGTTTGACAGCATGAGTCCTTCAGGCATTTCATATGCCTACGGCACCCCATCTTTGCTGAATGATAAGCCAGTATCAAGAAACTGCTGATAACAAAAAGTATGCCAAGTCACCACTTGGTTAACAGATGGCATCATAAGGATTAAACAGCTGAAGTCTCATTGAGATAATGTGGTGATGCAGTAATAGAATATCACGAGCACTTCAGGGCCAGCTGGCTTCAAGCTTTGTATGTAGCCATTAGCTGAAGGAGGAGGGAAGAAACGGTGGACCACGGCATTCAAGGACTGAAGTAATGTTACCTGGCAGTAACCCAAATATTGGACTCACTTTGCTTAGTTGATTATGAAACTTTAAGAAGAATCAGGTTGAAGTGAAATATGGGAAATGTGGTTCCTGGCTTCTGTATGCTATAACTAGCAGACAGGAAACAGGCAACTAAAATATATACAAAAATTGCTTCAATATATGCCCACATATACTTATTTGACATCTATTTAACTTAAGGTGCCTACCAAGCTAGTTTCAGAAATACACTAAGCAGCAGGACACCTTTTTGGTTCTTGAGGCCCAAACTCTTTCCCCTTAAGCCCACCGCTGACTTTCTACTTTACAGGTGATGTAGTTACAGCCAGGCGAACACACAATTATACTGATCATGAGCACCTAAATAGTCGATGGGAGAACAATTAACTGCACATAATAAGACTAGGCTAATTATGAGGTTTACCACTGCTACACTGTACATACGTTAAATATCAACCAGATCTGTTTGGTTTAAAGTTCCATAGAGTATTTGTTATTCACGAATTGTTAACCAGTTCTATGTGATTCATTGTTCTCTAGAATAATTGCTACTTGTTAATTGTAAACCGTTTTGACTATCAGAAAAGCAGTATAGAAAAGGTGTTAAATAAATAAATTATTAAAATTTGATAATAGCCATACAATTGTTACAAAAATCTGACTGTATGTCACAGGGCAATTGGTTCAGAAATATTGGGGTCCTTTTACTAAAGTGGGTTAGGTGCATTTTGGTGCATGATGCTGCTTCCGCAGACCTGAGGTAATTATTACCATGCAGGCGGGACAATTACCATACGCTGAAACACGCATTAACCATGCATCGTGCAATAGGGTGGCATCTGGGCAGGATTCAGGTGGAGAATGGGTATTGACTGCACATTGAGGTTAGAGCACGTGCATTCATTCTGCGGCTCCCCATGACCTTTCCTCTCTTATCTTAGTCTACATCCCTCCTTGGGAACTCCGCAGATCCCTTTTATTTGTGCTCTTCTCTGCCACTGCTAACTCCAGACTTCATTCACTTCACCTTGTTTATTTATTTATGTGTTCTTCTATACTGCTTTATCTACGAATCAGAGCAGTTTACAGAGAACAAACTACTAGTAACAAGGAACATGTGCTGTAACATGGAGTCGTGCATAAAACCTTTTTACGCAGAACATGGAATTTACATAGAACCATGATACATTAATGAATTTAATAGGGGCATGTACAGAGATTTAAATAAGGTCATGAGTGATGGTCCTAATTTATGCTGTAAACATGTAGACTAGGGAGTGTTTTGAACTCATGGTCAAGGGTAGACACAACTGGGGGGGGGGGGGGTTAGCTGGGGATGGAGTATAAGCGCAGCTGGTACTTGGGCAGCTTGGTCTTCCTTCAAAGTGCTATGTGAATAGGTGTGTTTTGAGATGTTTGCGGAATTCTGATAGGTCTGGTAGCTTCTTTTTTTTTTTTATAAGCTTTATTTATAAACACCATTAAACAAGAGAAACATTAACAACAGTAAACAGACTCCGAGCAGGGTTGTTTCTGATCCCCAACCCAGAGAACAGTCAAGGGAATAGGTGCAGTTTTCAAATTATATCCACCCCCTCCTACTCCCCCCCTCCCCCCCCCCTATAGTCACCATCCAATCCAAAGTTAGAGTAATCCCAGGGAGCTCCATACGGAAGCCACTGGATCAAGTCCCTATCTATATACTCTGTTAGAGACCCAATTGCAACACTTCATTGCGAATACCCGGGCTCAGGTTTTGAATATAAGGGTCCCAGAGCCTCTGAAAGACCGGCCACCTTCGAATGCTACCCCGGGCACACCTATACTCCAGGAGCATCAATTGATGGAAATTATTTCGCCACTCCCAGAAGGAGGGCGGATGCCTATCCCTCCACCCACGCAGAAGGGGCCCCTTACCCACCAGACATGCCTTACGTACCAGTAAACGTTCCCATTTCCCCTTGGGCTGTGTAGGGCGTAAGTTATCCAGCACAACTAGGGAACTATCCCAACACACCTGCTGCCCCAGCAGCCCAGACAGAAAGGAACAAATTTTTGCCCAATAGGGACGTATGAGTCGACACCCCCACCACATATGCAATAAAGTCGCTAAAGGTTCAAAACACCTCAGGCATCGCCCATCCGACATGATATGACAGCGGAAGGCCCATCGAGGGGAAAAATATACCCTAGTTATGCATTTAAATTGTATTTCCCTCCAACGGACTCCCACCGCCAGATCTACTATTTGCCGTAGGGCTCTAAGAACCATACCGGGAGGGATCTCGCACCCCATCTCCACAGCCCAGGCCAGCTCCACACTACGGTAATCGGGTACAGGCCTATATTGGGCCACCCGATTTTTCAGCACTCTTATAGATGGCGAGTCTTCTCCCCCCAACTCAAAAAATTCTATAATCTGCGCCGAGCACTCCGCCCGAAGTTCCGTCTCCGGTAACGAGGCTACATAATGAGAAATCTGCAGGTAGGCAAAAAAAAAGACCAGGCCTCAACTCATATTCCCCACGCAAGGACTGGAACTGCTTACATTTCCCTGAGGGTTCTACCACATGGCCTATATTGCAAATTCTTCTCTGGGCCCATTCACGAAACATCCCAGTATCGGTCCCTGGGGTGAACTGCGCGTTGCCTTGAATGGGCAGCCAGCTCGAAACCCTCCAGTTCCTGCCCCAATACATGTTCAACTGCTTCCAGGTTCGCCGGACCGAGCCAAGCAACACACTATCCCCGACATTGCCCCAGCTCAGCCTGTTTTCTTGATGCAAAAGAGCCAGCAAGGTATTTGGCGCAGCAAGCGCCTCCTCGAATGCCCTTGGAGTGTATACTTCAGTTCCGCCCAGCCAATCCCCCAGGTGCCGAGCCTGGCAGGCCAGGGCATAAACCTCGAGATCAGGAAGCCCCAACCCTCCCTGTTTCCATTTACCCACCAAGCGGCAATATGGCATACGCGCTCTCGCCCCCTTCCACAAAAAACCCCGAATTACTCCCTCTAACCGCCAAAGATCACTTCTCAACAACCAGACAGGAAGAGTCTGCAGCCAGTAGAGTATCCGCAGCAGAATAACCATCTTGATCGCCGCTATTCGCCCCGACAAGGATAAAGGAAGGGATCTCCACGCCTGCAATTGATCCTGCAGCCCTGTCAATGGTCCAATTTAAGTTGCATCGATAGAGCCGGGAAGGCTGACTAGTCAGCCGAATGCCCAAATACTTAAAGTGGTCCTCTGCCCATCTAAGAGAGAAGTCCCCTGCCACCCACCCCTTAATTGTCCCGACACATCTAGGGCCTCAGATTTTTCCGTATTAATACATAAACCCGCAAACTGTCCGAAAATATGGAATTCCCGCAACAGCGAGGATAAGGAGTCACGGGGCGCTGACAAACGCACCAGCAGGTCGTCCGCAAAGGCAGACAATTTAAACTCATGCGGACCTATGCGGATTCCACATATCTCACGAGAACCCTCCACTCGACGTATAAAAGGGTCTAAGGATAAAACAAAAAGAAGAGGGGAAAGAGGACATCCCTGCCGAGTGCCATGTCATAAGTTAAAAGCCTCTGACAACACCCCATTACAGTAAATCTCTGCAGACGGTTCGGCATAAAGGCTACGGACCATATTACAGAAGGAGTGCCCAAGCCCATAACACGGGAGTAGATAGTGTAGATATTTCCAATCAACTCTGTCAAAGGCTTTTTCTGCATCGAAGCTCACTAGCAACGAATGTAGCTGTCTACTCTGCACCCATTCCAACGAGGACAATATTTTACGAAGGTTACATACGGCATGTCGGTTTTTAACAAATCCAACTTGCAACTCATGGCCCAACACTCCCGCCAGGCGATCTGCAAAGATTTTCGCCAGTAACTTAAGATCAAAATTAAGTAGTGAGATGGGACGATAAGAAGCCGCCTGCAGAGGATCCTTCCCCGGTTTGGGGAAAAGGGTAATATAGGCATGGTTGCCTCCCCAGTGAAAGCCGCCCTGCTCAGATCTCTTAGTGTGGAGGGCAACTAAGGTAGGAGAGTAATAGTCACTAAGAATCTTGTAAAATTCAGTGCCTAACCCATCGGGTCCCGGTGTTTTATAACAACTCGCCTTAGCGATAACCGTTTGCACCTCTTGGATAGTTAACGGTTGATCTAGCAATACCCTCTCTGCCTCGCTTAACCGAGGTAAGTCTATATCCTTCAAATATTGCATCATCCGTGTGGGAGATCCCGCCTCCGCCATGTATAGTGTCTGGAAAAAGGAACGAAAGACGCGGGCGATCTGCGGGCTATCTTTATGAAGTATCCCCTGACCATCTCGGAGTGCTGTAACCAATTTCGAGCTCCGGGGGCCACGCAAACAGCGGGCCAACAACTTGCCCGGTTTATCGCCGTGACAATACAATTGATAACGGTAATACATGATGGACTTCTTTGCCCGCTGATGCAAGAGTTCATTTAAGGCTATTTGTGTCTCCCAGAGCTTTTTCTTAAGCGCAGTACTCGGATTACCTGCATTCCTCCTTCTTAACTTCGTAACTAACTTCTCAAGGCGGATAATATGTTCGGCCTGCAGTCTCCGTTTCCTTGCCATGAATCCGATAATATCCCCCCGTAGGACGACTTTAGCTGTCTCTCACACCAGCTCTGGATCATCGTGATGCTCACTATGATCCGATTCGAACTCCTGCCACCGTCGTGTAAGAAATTGATGAAACTGGGTGTCTTTATAGAGCTCAAGCGGAAAACGCCAAATCCTCGCCCTAGGGCTGTCTCCGCTCCACCGCAGCTCAAGCCAAATTAGAGAATGATCCGAGATTTCTACGGGTCCTATCTGCGCCGCGTCGACAGTGACAAACAAGCCTTTTGTAATCAACAGATAGTCGATACGTGCGCTGGAGCCGTGCGCGCGAGATTGGTGAGTATAATCCTTTTCGTCAGGGTGTAACAGCCGCCAGGGATCTACCAGCCCCAATCGAGTGCACAAGCGGAGCAACGCACGGGCCGTCTGTAGTCTTTCCCTAGCCCCCCCCCCCCTTGGATGTATCTAATGCCACGTCCATCACGCCATTAAAGTCACCTCCTAAGATCAGTGGGAGCTCTGGCAATTGCTCTATTTTGGACGCTAGGCGAGAATACAATGCCGAATCCAGCACATTGGGGCAATAAAGGTTCCCTAGAATGACAGGCTTCCCACCCAGTGTACCATGCAGCAAGATAAATCGCCCTGTGAGATCAACAATGTCGTTTTTAACGTCAAAACGGACATTTTTATGTATCAAAAGCACCACTCCGCCCTTCTTTCCCATGGCCGGGGGCCCCCCATACCTGCCCCACCCATTCCCGGCGAAGTTTACTGTGCTCTTCAGCAGTCTGGTGGGTTTCTTGAAGCAAAGCTATGTCGGCTCGTTGCCTGGCCAAAGCCTGCAAAATTTTAGATTTCTTAATTGGGCTCCCCAAGCCGCAGACATTCCAAGAAATTATCTTCAGGTTAAATTGGTAATATATAGGTCTTCCAACAACATAATTACCAATTTCCCAGAGGGAGCCCCCCCAGCCTGGAACTCCCTCCACCGTGCATTCAAATTGCTCCCCCAATACAAAACATTTTTGTCAGGGATGTGACTATGCCCCCCCCCCACCCCCCCTTCCCCATCCGCCCCTACCTCCCTTCACTCTCTGTCTCTCTATCTTCCACTGGCCCTAAGTAGGGCAGAAGATCACCTCCCGGAGATCAGTTAAATGCGTAGGTCCTCCCCGCCCACATTACCCCGGTACTAAACAGCAGCAGCTCTAGCTCCCACTACAACAGTTTGCAGACTGGTCCCCACAAAGTCAAATATACCAGGAACCCCACATGTTTTAACAGACCGGAAACCCAAACAATAGCAAAGGCATATATATAGAGTCATGAAAGGCCTCTCAAGGATCTCTCCCCCCGCCGGAGACAGGTCCTCAGGGGCCGCAGCTCATTGGCAATGCCCCCCGAAAGCGCGCCCCAGTCCCCACCCTCCCACCCCCCCCCCCGGGACTCCGGGCCCACACAACTCCAAGTTTAAGAAAGTTCCTACCCGAAGCCATTGGGCCGCCAGGGGACCTGCAGGCGGCTGCGACCAGGGCTCATGCTATCCCCTGACATTACAAGGCATAACAGCACCTGCCACACAGATATCTGGGATTATTAGACTGAACAGTAGGCCTGACCCACACCCCAGAGGGACGTGAAGAAGGCATCCCTGGACTTTCTGTCTACCCCAACATCTTCCCACAGGCTAGGGGGACTACCCCTACCCCCCCACTTGCTACTTCACAGGAACAGTTTACAACATGATATGTCAAAACCAAAAAAAAAAAAAAAAAAAAGATATCAAACAGTTCAAAGTCCCTATGTTGAGGAAGGACCGGAGGGTCCTCCCCAAGGAGCGCTCTGTCCCACCGACTCCATGCGCCACAACAATCCTCGGTTGGGTAAATGTCCAGGCTTGTAACTGAGGGCCGAACTACAAGAGCTCTTCATAGGCCAGCATCATTCCCTTCTCACATCTCCAGGGACCATCCCCGAGGCTATCCAAAGAAGGGACCACGAAAAACAATGACATATGTCCATGGATTTCAGACCGGAACAAAGTCCGCCATTGTCCCCTCCGGCTAACTGTGCTCTTTCCAACTAAAGCCAGGCCGCAATGATTACATGTCGGCTCATGTAGCCGCCGGAGACAGTCGCTCTCCTCTCCCCAGCGCCTCAATGTAGGAACCGGCGTCCGCGGCGGATTCGAAGGACCGATGGCTTCCTGCGTGGAACACATGCAGCCTAGCAGGGTACTGCACGGAGAACTTAATATTCGAGTTAATAAGCTTTTGGCAAAGGGGAGCGTAGGCTCGGCGTTTCTGACTTAGAGCCGCAGAATAATCTTGTGCGATTCTAATTTTCATGTTATCGTGTAGTAGCTCACCCTTCTGCCTCGTGATTCTAATTATGGCTTCTTTTTGAGGAAAGTGTAGAAATTTTGCTAAAACCACTCTCGGCCGCTGATCTCGAGGCTGCTTAGCTCCCACGCGGTGTGCTCTTTCAATACGCAATTTACCACCATCTTCGATGCCTTCGAATAGCTGGGGGAGTAAGGTTTCCAGGTAATGAGCTAAATCTTTATCCGCAATCGAATTTGCAATACCCATCACCCTCAGATTGTTGCACCTAGAGCGATTCTCCAAATCGTCCATTTTCAGTTCATGTGCCTGTATCTGGGATTTCAACAGCGTCAGATCTTGTGTTAAGGTCTCCAGGCAGTCCTCTGCCTTCCCTATATGATCCTCCGCCTCTTGGAGCCGACTCCCCAAGGCCCCGACGGAGGCTTGTAAAGTATCCATTTTTTCATGTAGTGCGGTAAATTGCATGGATAATGCCTCTGCCACTGCTGCAGAAACCTCCTCCAGAAATACCGGAGAGGTCGGCGATTTAGGCATAGCCATGTTGTCGGCCATTTTAGGTGCCGGGGTTCCACGCTCCTTCTCCCTCCGAGCGGTTTTTACAGCTGCTGCCATCCCTACAGGTAGCACCCGAGAACAGTTCAAGCCAGAAATTACCATTGTGACTAGGTAAATATTATCGTTAGCTTGAATTCGGCATTCAAAGCGGCAGTAAATTCACGGTTTGGGCCGAGGAAGACCAGAGCGCAAGCAGTGGCGACCTGCTGCCCTTGCCGCATCACGTGATCTCTCGGTCCGGTAGCTTCTTATCTTTTCGGTGCAGAGTTCCAAAGCGTGGATAAGTAAAGCGAGAATGCTCTACTGCATGTGGACTGGTTGCTCATTGCAAATTCCGTAGGCATTGCTAATGTGTTCTGTGCACAGCTTCTTCTTGTTCTGTTGTTCAGTAGTATCTGTATGAGAGATCTTAAGTGGGTTGAAGAAAGGTTGTGCATTATTTTGACAGTGTTTAGTAGGACCTTATATTTGATTCTGCTTGCAATTCAGAGCCAGTGTAATTGTTTTAGGACAGAGGTTCCCAATTCCAGTCCTGGAGGGCCAAACACCATTCAGGTTTTCAGGCTGTCCCTAATAAATATGCATGAGATGCATTTGCATGCACTGCCCCCATTGTATTCAAATGTATCTCATGCATATTCATTAGGGACAGCCTGAAACCCTGAATGGTGTTTGGCCCTCCAGGACTGGAGTTGGGAACCTCTGTTTTAGGATAAGGGTGATATGTTCAACTTTTGGAGCTCTGTAGATCAGTTGGACGGCTGTGTGTTGTGCCATTTGCAAATTGTATAAGGCCTGCTTCGGTAGACCCTAGAAGATGCTGTTACAGAAGTCGCACCATATGCCTGGAACAAACTACCTGAGTCAGTATGTCGGGCTTCCTCTTTAATCCTATTCAAATCCACCTCTTCGAGGCTGCTTTTGGATTCTGATGCTCCTCACTCTCTTGTTCATAAATTATGAGTATCTTACCATACTCTAATCCCCATTTCTGTGATGATGTTGGTCTTGATTAGATTGTAAGCTCTGATGAGCAGGGACAATCTTTCACATCTATATGTTGAGTGCTGCGTACGCCTTATAGCTATATAAATAATAAGCTGTAGTAGCAGTAGTAGAACGGGCGTCAGTAGCGCATGCTGATCACCAGTGTTGGAGTTAGCACATCTACACCTACTGCCACCTCAATAGGTGTTGAAAGCAGGTTGACAGCGCATGGCCTGAACCATTTCTTTGCTGATCTCGAAAGACCTGATTTTGGTAGGGCTGTGGTCCTTGTGGCCTACCCCATTCTGACACTTATGAAACTATGCAAACCACAAAAGCATTGTTTAATGTACGAGACAGTGCAGTGAGGATGACTGTGACAAGGTAGAGAAGTGAGGAAACTGAAACGAGCAGCTTGGCTGAAGCAGACTGGGCTCTCCTATGGGCACAGCAAGGGGATTTACTTCCCTTAGCTCCATGCTATGGTCTATGCCTGGGAACCAGAAGGCTGTAGATTCAAATCAAAAGATACCGAGAAGGAAAAATAAGCTATGCCACTATAGAGAGCATAGCAAGAGGGTAATTTTGGGAGACCTAATACTGTAGGTGTTAATTTTGAGGCTATTTTATAAAGACATGTAGGTGCCTATGTCTTTGTGCAGCTTCTGTAAAGCTCTTTTATAATTGCGGCTAAATTGTGGCTGCATACATATAAATACGCTCATGAGCAGGGATAAATGCAAGTGGCTGAAGCCCACATGTAGCTGCGTATTTTATAATCTACACACGTGCTTCGTGATTCCCCCCATGCTCAACCCAAACACGTCTAAATGCAGTTTGTATATAAGTATATACTGTCTTGTTGCCATGTGCACTTTTACACATTTACGATGTCCAGAAGACTGTGTTCGTGAGGAACTAACTAAACTAAAAGTAGACAAAGCCATGGGTCCGGATGGGATACATCCAAGAATACTGAGAGAACTTGGGGACATTCTAGCGGCTCCACTGTCTGATCTTTTCAATGCCTCTTTGGAGTCGAGTGGGACCAGAAGACTAGAGAAAGGCACATGTGGTCCCTTTACACAAAAGCAGACGTAAGGATGACATTGAGAACTACAGGCCAGTTAGTCTAACCTCTGTGGTTAGTAAATTATTGGAAAGGCTACTAAAGGAGAGAATAGTGATGTTTCTGGAGTCCAATGGATTGCAGGATCCAAGGCAGCATGGATTCACCAGAGGCAGGTCTTGTCAGACAAATGTGATTGATTTTTTTGACTGGGTGACCAGTTGGACCAAGGGAGAGCCCTAGATGTGGTGTATTTAAGATTTCAGTAAAGCCTTTGACACCGTTCTGCACAGGCAACTTAGAAACAAACTGAGTATCCTAGGGATGGACTCTAAAGTTACTGATTGGGTCAGAAATTGGTTGAATGGGAGGCAACAAACAGTACAGGTAAATGGAGCTCACTCTAAGGAAAAGGAGGTTACCAGTGGTGTGCCTCAGGGATCAGTCCTTGGTCCGATTCTGTTTAACATCTTTGTTAGTGATATTGCAGAAGGACTGTCGGGTAAGGTTTGCTTGTTTGTGGATGATACCAAAACTTGCAATAGAGTAGACATATAGGAAGGAGTCGGTAACATGAGGAGGTATCAAGCTAAGCTTGAAGAATGGTCTAGAATTTGGCAACTGAAATTTAATACTAAAAAATGCAGGGTCATGCATTTAGGCTGCAAAAATCCAAAGGAGCTGTACAGTGTAGGGGGTGAGGTACTTCTGTCCACAAAAGAAGAGCAGGACCTTGGCGTAATTGTGTCTGACGATTTTAAAGTAGCTAAACAAGTGGAAAAGGTGACTGCAAGAGCCAGAAGAATGCTTGGGTATATAGGGAGAAGAATGGCCAGCAGAAAAAAGGAGGTGATAATGCCTCTGTATAAGTCTCTGATAAGACCTCATTTGGAGTACTGTGTGCAATTCCGGAGACCGCACCTTCAAAAGGATATAAGCAGGTTGGAGTCAGTGTAGAGGGTGGCTGCTAAAATGGTTAGAATCTTTATTATGAAGCATATGAGGACAGACTTAAAGATCTTAAGTCTAGCCCCGTGAGATCAGAATTGTGACCAGGCCTGTACGTGCAGGCCAGGACCCCGATTCAGTCCAACCTGCACATACAGGCTTGCCTGGATAGCTTAGTCACTACGGCTCCATTGAAAAGCCGCGATCCCCGGCCGCCAGCTCCAGAGGTGCTTTCCCTGCAGCCTGACCCCCGATCTGGCTACCTAAGGCCAAGGTCGGGCTGTGGGGAATGTCCTTTCTGTGCCCCAGGCTCGCCGTCCCCTGCCAACTAGGGGAACTTATTTCACCTCCGAGGTGGAATAAGTTCCCCCATTCAAGACTCCAGCCCCAGACATAAAGGGCCGACATTGGTATCCGACAATTGCCCAATGTTTGCCCTAATGATGCCCCTGATCTGTCCCTTTCCTGCCCCTGTCTACTTTCCCCATACAACGCATGGGGAAAGTAGACGGGATCAGGAAAGGGAACGAATAGCAGGGATGGACATCCCAATGGGACGTCCATCCCCGCTATTCATGCCTCGGAATGACCCCTTAAGTTTCTTATTGGACTATTTGCATGGTTGCTGCTGTCCTCCCTTATCTTGTACTCTGATTCACATGTTTATTCTCTCATTTTTTCAGTATATTTATGGATTGACACGGTATCTTTTTATCCTTCTTTGACAAAAGGTTTTTATGTTTTATGCTTGGTCATGCATATTTTAAATCCAATATCAGATGTACCTAGTGCCATCTTTTTTAAGCACCCTGTTTTTATTCTGGCTATTACACTTTACCTATATGATCTTTTCTGATTAATGTATTTTATGTTTTTTTTTTATTGGTAATGCCTTTATGGCAGCTATCTATATAGCCACATGTTAGTCTTCTATGATTGTTAGAATATTGTTTTATTAATTATTTATTTATGGTTTAGCATTTATACTTTATATTTTAAATTTATATTATTGATGGGTTCGCATTAAAATGTATGTGTTTGTGTTGGAGGATTTCATTTTTAACCCCTGAGGAAGGCACTAGCTGCCAAAACAACGCAGGTGTAGAGGTTTTATTTATTTTTATTTTATATTTATGAAATTTTACAAATTAAACCAAGAAAGTTTGCAAAACATTCTTGCAGAAAAAAGAGCAGATACATTTAGCAATCACAATATTTCAAAAACAAACCAAGTAATTTAAAATTACAAAGTATCTACTCACCCTAGCCCACAAAAAAAGGACAATACAATATTATATTTAATCATAAGCAGAAAGAAATATTGTGCGACAAACCAAACCCGATTTCAAATTAAGAGAGCACAGGTGAGGCACCAATGGAGGACTCCAGGCGCCTAGCATTAATGAAGGCAGTTAGTTGAGAGGGTTCATAAAAAATATAAGAAACAACATGATACTTCACCAAACATTTGCAAAGGTGTTTTAAGAAAAAGAAACCTCCCAACTGTAAAACACCAGAACACGGCAGAAGAAATTCCCTGCGGCGTTTCTGGGTCTCCCTAGCTAAATCCGGATAAATACGAACCATTAATCCTCTAAATAGTAAATTTGCTTCCTAAAGTAGAGCTTTAAGAGCCACTCTCTATCAGAGAGTAAAGCAAAGGTAACCAATAAAGTAGAGGGAACCAGAGATTCACAATCAGATTGCTCCAGTAAATCCCTAACATTCAGTACATTCCCTTGCTCCGGATCCTCCCCCTAAATTAACTAAACCGGATGTGAACTTAGCTTTAGGTAGATCATAAATCTTAACCAACGGTGGTATTAATTCAGGGGAAAACCCCAACACATCTACCAAATATTGTTTGAACATTTTTCTAGGGGACACAGTACTAAGCCTAGGGAAATTAATTAATCTTAAATTATTAACTCTAGACAAATTGTCCAAATGTTCCAATTTAACTTGTACAGATGAAAAGTTTTTCTTAAATGCATCAGTTTGATCTTCAAGAAGAGAAACTTTTCTCCGGGTCTCCGTCATGTCAGACTATACTTCCACCACCTTCCGCTCCAACTCCTCAACCGCAGACACTGTATTAGTCACTTTCCGATCCAGCGATGTAATCTGTGGCACCAAAGCTTCACCCAGAGAGAGAATAGCCTGCCAAATGGCCTCCAAAATAAAGTTAACCAGACGCTGAAGGGAAAAAACTGAACCTGGATCAGCAGATGTCGAAAAAGCCTCCATTCTTGCTGGCGTCACTCCTCCACACACCACAGAGAACTCTTGCTCTGCACCGACCTCACTAAACGGCGCCGATGCGGAAACAGAGCCATGCTGCCCGACGACTGCACTCTTCCGCTTCCGCGGACTTTCCACTTCTGGCCCTCTCGAGCCACCAGCTTCCCCCTTCAGTAGGGGAGAACCAAGCTCCAGGAAGCCCTCGGGCAGGGACTGCCCACAGAAGATGTTTGGCGCCAGGCTCAATGGGGAGACAGATGTAGCCGAAGCAGCCGCCGAGTCACCCGACTCCGGCAGGGTTGCAGCTCGGCGGCCGTCCCCAGCAACCGGGTCCCGCGGCGCGCTTACCACGAAGGAATCAAGAGGTCCTACTGCAACCGGCGTAGAGGTAAGGGGAGGGATGAGAGGGCAACGACCCACCTTTCCCCTTACGTTTCCTGCCCATAGGGCTCCAATAAGAAACCACGCTTACTCCGGACAAATGGCTGCTGCCATGTTAGTCAAAGCACCGCCCCTGGTGTAGAGGTTTTAAATAAAAGTCTTGACAGGGTGTGTTGGGTTCCTTGCTCCTGTCCTCCCAGGCAAACAGGAGAGCCATCTCCTGAGCTACCTCACCATTCCTCATGCCGCCTTGCCAAATGACAGAAGCCACCGCCATGATGTTGTCCGAAAGCACTTGAACCGCTTGGCCCTTTCACCAAAGATTCAAAACAGCACTGACTGGCTGTGGAAAGTGCCACACAGAATACAACTAAGTGTTGAGAGGCTACGGCACGCTAGCCCCAACTGTGGCAACATTGTATATGGCCGCATTTGAAGAACAATATCTGTATGGTTCACATCTGTATGGTCAAATATACGCATCTAGAAGCAGTTTTTTGATGAAAGTTTTGTATATGGAAGGGGACTAAATCAGAATTGACGGAATTTGTAGGATGGCTAAATGAACAGAAGTCTAATTTACAATTTGAATGTACTTTCAATTTTTATAAGATTTCTTTCCTGGACATTCTGGTTTTAAAGTCTGGAAAAAAGTTACAAACTACTTTCTATGAGAAACCGGTGTCCAGGAATAATTTATTGTTACACAAGCCATCATCCTGTTCGATTAAAAAGAAGCCCGCCTAAGAGTCAATTTTTGCGGCTACACTGTATTTGTTATGATAAAAAGGAATATATGAGCCAAGCAAGAAAATACATACAGCGCTATGTGGATCATGGATACCCAATGTCATTGATTGATAAAGCTTATAAAAGTGGTCTGAATGTGTGGAGCATTTGCTGTTGCCTTCAGAGGATGACAAATTAGTTTGTGTTTTGCCATTTTCTGTTAATGCTCCAATGGTTGCAGCAATTCTACATAAATACTGGAGTGCGTTACAGGGTCATCACTGCTTTCAAGAACATTCTATAGTGGCCTACAGACGTGGAAGGAATATCACAAATTATGTGTGTTAGTCAGTTACCTGGGATTCAATGGAGGATTGGTATCCGAGAGATGTAGGTCATATGGTTTGTGGGGGAAAGTGACTTTTGCCAATCAGCTATTGTGGGCGATTCCTGGATACCCTCTGGACAACAAAAACCAGTTTGCATATGGTGGAAAACTTTGTGTCATACCACGTTTGTGGTGTACGGGATAGTATGCTCGTATAATAAACTATATGTAGGTAGGACAAGATGCCCTTTGCATCAGCATCTTAGGGAGCATCAATCACGTATAAATACGGGAACACTCTCGGCTCCAGTGGTGGAACACTGTGTGGCATTTCATCATGATTTTGGTGATTTAAAATGGAGGATTTTGGATCATGTTCCATTAAGTTGGCGAGGGGGATACAGGAAAGGCAGACAGAATTATGAGGAACAATATTAGATATTCACTTTAAATACTGTGATACCAGAAGGGCTGAATAGACGAATTGACTGGTTTACATTATAGGGGAATCCCAGTATTGTCCTTTTAAAGAAATGGGGACATTTAAAAAAAAGGATAAAAAAGGGGGAATCCCTGAATTCATTGGTGGATGAAGCATCAATAGCCTAAGGGAGGCGGTGCTTGAAAATGGAATCTATATAAGAAAAAGGCCAAGGTCATGTTTGAAGCTTGGGATGCTCACAGAAGGAATCAGTATAACGTTATTGGAAGAAAGAATGAAGTTCTCCTGAATAGATAAGTGAATTGGTTTAATGTGTGAGAGGATAGAGGATTGTATAGCCCTGAAGCAGAATAAGTTCTTACTATTCGAAATGCGATAGTTGTGGTTGGCAGTTTTCATTGGGAAGCATCATAGACTGATTGAAGCTTAAGAACATATCATCTATTATTTCCTTATATCTGGATGAGCTTTTTGTTCTACAGTAGAGACAGAGATCTTATTTGAAAAAAGGAAAAAAGGACTGAGAAATTATTCACCATCTAAAAGAATAAAAGGAACTATAAAGCTAGAAGCAGCTGATGATAGCAGCTTTGATGAACATAACCAGACAAATATAGAGTAATGAAAAGAGTTTATAAAATGTTGAGCACCTGTTAGTGGGATATAATTAGGTTCGTATGTGAGCTATTTTATCCTGCATGGATTCAAGATTTTTTTTGGGATGTGGAAATAATCATGTCCCGGGAATGTCCCAGTTTTTATATTATTTCCTACTATTTACTTTTTTAATTGGTCTTGTTTTATTTGATTCTTTCATGTGTCAAATATGTGCGCATTTATAGTCCAAAGCCATTTCACTAGCCACTTTTTTAAAGGAGATATTGGACATTAAGGGGTTGAACTGCAAGGGTACCAATAATGTTGACCACAACTGTATTTTTGGATTAGCATAACGATTTGTTGGACTCCCGAAGATGTCATATCAGTGAAAGCATTTTTTGGATTGTGTTTTTATTAGCTTCACTTTTTTGATTGGGTTATTGAATTTAGGATTTCGTCCTATGTATACATATTGAGATCTTTAAGCCTATCCCCATATACCTTATGAAGAAGACAGACTGATTGATTTCTTTGACTGGGTGACCAGGGAGTTGGACCAAGGGAGAGTCCTAGATGTGGTGTACTTGGATTTTAGTAAAGCCTTTGACACAGTTCTGCACAGCTGAATTGGTTGAAGGGGAGGCAACAAAGGGTATAGGTAAACGGAGCTCACTCCAAGGAGAACGAGGTTACCAGCACTGTGCCACAGGGATTTGTCCTTGGTCCTATTCTTTTTAACATCTTTGTTAGTGATATTGCGGAAGGGTTATCGGGTAAGCTTTGTCTCTTTGCAGATGATACCAAAATATGCAGTAGAGCAGACACTCAGGAAGGAGTAGATAACATGAGGAGGGATCTAGCTAAGCTTGAAGAATGGTTGAAAATATGGCAGCTGAAATTTAATGCTAAAAAACGCAGGGTCATGCATTTGGGCTGCAAAAATCCAAGGGAGCGGTACAGTGTAGGGGGTGAAGTATTCTGTCCACAAAAGAAGAGTGAGATCTGGGTGTGATTGAGTCTGATCTTAAAGTAGCTAAACAGGTAGAAAAGGTGACAGCGAAAGCTGGAAGGATGCTTGGGTGCATAGGGAGAGGAAAGGCTAGCAGAAAAAAGGAGGTGATAGTGCCTCTGTATAATTCTTGGGTGCAACCTCATTTGGAGTATTGTGTGCAGTTCTGGAGACCACACCTTCAAAAGGATATAAACAGGCTGGAGTCGGTGCAGAGGGTGGCTACTAAAATGGTTAGTGGCCTTCATTATAAAGCATATGAGGACAGAAGTAAGGATCTTAATATGTAGAGGAAAGGCGGGATAGAGGAGATATGATAGAGACATTTAAATACCTCCGTAGCATAAATGCACAGATGCATGGAATAGTCTTCCAGTGGAGGTGGTAGAGATGAGGACAGTATCTGAATTCAAAAAAGCATGGGACGAACACAGTGGATCTCTAAAGGAAAAAAGTGGACTACTGTGGTAGTTGATAAGGGCAGACTAGATAAGCCATGTGATCTTTTTCTGTCGTCGTGTTTCTATGTTAGTATCCGACCGACTCCATCCTGTTTATATCCTTTTGAAGGTGTGGTCTCCAGAATTGCACACAATACTCCAAGAGAGATCTCACCAAAAGCTTATACAAAGGCACTATCATTTACTTTTTCCTGCTGGCCATTCCTCTCCCTATGCACCCAAGCATCCTTCTGGTCTTTGCCATCACCTTTTCTACCTCTTTGGCCACTTTAATATCATCTCATATAATCAACCCCAAGTCCTGCTCTTCTTTCATGCACTGAATTGCTTGACCTCCTCTCCCTTTGGTTTTTGCAGCCAAATGCATGAATTTGCATTTTTTTAGCATGAAATCTTAGCTGCCAAATTTTTGACCATGCTTCAAGCTTCACTAGATCCCTCCTCATATTATCCACACTTTCCAGGATGTGTACCCTGTTGCAGATTTTGGTACCATCTGCAAAGAGGCATACTTTTCCTGACAGACCTTCTTCAATATCACTTACAAAAATGTCAAAAAGTATAGGACCTACTAATACTAATTCCTAAGGCACACCACTGGTAATGCCCCTATCTTCAGTGTGAACTCCATTTACTATTACCTTCTGGCACCTCACACTCAACCAGTTTCATAACCAATTAGAAACACAGAAACATGATGGTAGAAAAAGACCACATGGCCTATCTAATTTGCCCTTCCATATCAATCACTACAACAGACCCCTTTTTTTCCTTTAAACTTTTTCCTTTTCACTTTAAATTCCATCCCAAGAGGACTTAGTTTATTAGTGGAATGGTGTCAAAAACCTTACTGAAATCTAAATATACCACATCTATTGCTCTCCCCTGATCCAATTCTCTGGTCAATCAGTCAAAGAAATCAATCAGATTCGTCTGACAAGACCTATCTCTAGTAAAGTCATGCAGTTTTGGATCTTGCAATCCAATGGATTCAGAAACCGTACTATCCATTCATTTACTCACCACAGAGGTCAGACTAACCAGCCAGTAGTTAACAACCTCTTCCATCCGCTTTTGTGGATAGGAATGACATTTGCTCATCTCCAGTCCTCTGGGACCACTCCTGACTCTAGTTAGCGGAGCTGCCAGCATTTCCCTAAGTTCTTTCAATACCCTCAGATAAATCTTGCCAAGCCCCATCGCTTTGTCCACTTTTAGTTTTGCTAGCTCCTGATGATCACAGAGTTCTTGTTTTGAGCCTTTTTTTATTTTGTGGAATCATCCCTTGATTCATGAAATGTCTACATGTGAAGAGTGAGAGCTGGTCAGAGGTTTTATGCACCCCTCTGCCAGAGCGTGCAAGAGAGACTTCAGGTGTTGTCTTGCCTCCCAAGTCTTAAGAGTCTGCAGTACTGGAGTGGACACTGCCTAATGGAGAAGGTATGCTGAGAAGATGCCTCCAGGTACTGAAGAAAGGAGGAGGAAGAAAGAACATTGGTCTGCTAAGTGCTTAGGAACCTTAATCCGGGATCCCTTTGACATTTGCAGAACATTCTCCTATGTCTACTGGAATCACAGACACAAATATCTTAAGGGCATACTATCTGTATTAACAAAGACAGTGCATGTTGTTGTATCTACTATTTCACCCTGTTACTGTTTGTGTTGGACACTTCTACAGTAAAGTGAATTGGAGCATCAAATTCAATGTCAAGAGTTTCTTTAATTTTGTGCCAAAGGCCTTGAAGAGATTTTCCTTCATGGAGAATCTGTTCCCTGTTGACAGATAATGAGATTTGGTGAAGAAGTATATTGTTCTAGCATCTTTTCTTTTTTTCTGTTATTTTGCTGGAAGACTAGTGTTGCAGGACCAGAGGCTTGAATGCAACCAGATATGCCATATTGGGTCAGACCAAGGGTGCATCAAGCCCAGTACTCTGTTTCCAACAGTGGCTAATCCAACTTACAAGTACCTGTCAAGTTCTAAAAAGGTATTCAGATTCCATGCTGCTTTTCCCATGGGCAAGGAGTGGATTTGATACTTTGATAAAAATCTATCTAATACCTTCCCACAGACACAAGGTATCCCACAGGGCTCAGCATTATCTGCCATATTATTTAACCTATACTTAAGACCCATCTGTACAATATTCCAGAAACACAAAATTGACTATCATCGGAGAGGAGAGTTGGTCCTGCTGGGGAGAGAGAGATCAGCTGCGATTGCTGAGTGAGAGCGTCTGACGTCACCATCCTGCCCTATAACAGTCTGGGCTGAACCGCGGGACTGTGGAGAGGAGAGTTGGTCCTGCTGGGGAGAGAGAGATCAGCTGCGATCGCTGAGTGAGAGCATCTGACGTCGCCATCCTGCCCTATAACAGTCTGGGCTGAACCGCGGGATGCGGTCGCGTCTTTGGGCATGACCGAAGGGGCATGACCAAAGGGGCAGGCCACGCCCCTTTGGAGCCCCTTCGGAGACTTTCGGAGAGTTTCAGAGGGGTGTTTTTGAGGTGTGGACTTTAATATTCTTCAATGGGGAAACATCGTAAGAAGAGCCTTCCAGCTGTATCGACCGTGAAGGCCCCCAAAAGTGAGGGCCCTATGGATAAACACCTAGTCAGGCGAACCCTGGAAGGTGGGAGTATGGAGTCGTCTGTTGCTGTGAGTACTTCCTCATTGTCCACCTCTTCTCCGATTGGGGGTGTTACCCTACCCCACTTGCCACAGAATCTCGGTGGGATTGGAGACGGAGGTGAGAAGGGAGTTTCCCCTCAGGCCTCCGACCTGGTGTCTGGCTTAGTTTTGGGGGATACTATTCCTAGTGTTAAATTATTGCCGCTACCTAAAGTTGTTCAGGTACCTTCAGTGAAGGGGGGATTGGAAATTTCCTAGACCCCTCCTTCGGATATATCACTTAAAGATATTTGGACTATTGTGACTCGGCCTGAAGTGAGTTTGACTGGAACTTTGGGGCAAATTGAAGAGTTCACAAAAGATGCTGTTGCTAAGTTTATAGATTATGATGAGCAATTAGGTGTGGTTGGGGAACGCCTGGGGCAATTAGAATACTAAAGTAAATACTGTTAGAGCTGTTTCTGTAGCCTCTGTAACGGATAGCTTGTATGTCCGTAGACAGTTGGAAAATTTTGAGAATTCAATGAGGTCGAAGAACTTGCGGTGTTTAAATTTTCCTATTACGCATTATTTATCTCCACTTATTCTCTTTTATAAATATCTGAAAGAGGTGTTGCTTTTTGAGCAACCTGAAACCTTTAAAATTGCAAATATTTACTATATACCTAAATTTAAAAAAAAGATGTCTAGTGAGGGAGATGATGTTGTAGGTGCTCAGGCGGCCTCTCCCCCTAGTTTAGAACTTTCTGATTTTTTGGAATCCTCTTCGGATAATATAACTGCTCGTGCTACTCTGGTGGTTACTTTTTATTCCGAGATGGATAAGAATTCTGTTATGAAAACGTATTTCTCTAAGAAACATGTTATTTTTTGTGGTTCTAGGGTCATTCTTTTCCCGGATGTCTCAAAATCAACTCAGATGCGCCGGAAGGCCTTTCTGGCGTTGAAGGACCGTACACTTGCATTGGGAGCTACTTTTTTCCTTAAGTTCCCATGCAAGTGCATAGTTGGACATGCTGGGAAAAGATATGGTTTTATGGAATCTGACCAGTTATTGGCCTATCTTAAAGCCCAGGAATCCCAGTCTGAGGTGACAAGTTAGTATTTAGGGTTTTAGAATTGATTTATCTCCTTTCCCTTGGAAATTGTTTTCCTATATTGTTTTTTTTATTTGATATGGCTTGAGTCTCTCTTCTCCCATGATGTGGACTTGTAGTTGCAGATATGTGTTATGTTGGGCCTTTGGGTCTTATGTTTTTCTTCTTGTTTTTCTGATATTATCTGTATTGTTCATTATGCACAATTTAAAATGTTCAATAAAAAAAAAAAATTGACTATTATCTATATACAGATGACATAATGCTTTATACACAACTGGATATATGTAACCCGGATTACAACCACTTAGAAACTTGCCTTAAAGAAGCACAACTATGGCTCCAACAAAACAATATGTCTATCAATCATAAAAAAACAGAAGTAATGTTTATCTCTAAAAACCCGGAATTTAAACACCCCCCCCACAATCATACTTAATAATACAACCTACAACACTAAACAGGAACTAAAATACCTAGGTGTCACCCTTGATATGTCACTTAACATGGAAACCCACCTAAGACTATTAAATAGAACTATTTTCTACAAACTAAGAACCCTCCAGCCTTTACGCAATATCATCGAACTATCAGACTTTAGATCAATAATACAAACAATCATAACACCTCATCTGGACTATTGTAATGGCATATTACTACAAACCTGGCTGCAACGCAACAATATGTCAATCAACCATAAAAAAACAGAAGTGATGTGCATCTCCAGGAAACAAGACTTCAACCCTCCACCAACGGTTACCATGAACAACAACGTTTATACCACAAAGCCCGAAATAAAATACCTAGGAGTAATGCTGGACAGCAACCTAAATATGGACAAGCACCTCCGAATTACCAATCGGGCCATTTTCCACAAATTAAGAGTCCTGCAACCGCTACGGAACATTATTGATCACTCCGACTTCAGAACAGTGGCACAAGCCCTCATCATTCCCCACCTGGATTATTGCAACGCCATTCTACAAGGTCTGCCTAAAAAAACCATTAACATTCTTCAACTGGCACAAAACGTAGCAGCCCGAGTCATCATGACAAAAGGTCTAACAGAGCACATCACTCCCGTCCTAATTGAGCTACATTGGCTCCCCATCACGGCCCGCATCCAATATAAGATATTAGTAACCACATTCAAGCTTGTTCATAATGTAGCACCCTCTTACCTCAACACCTTAATCTCAGCACAACCAATCAACAGAAGCAGAAGAACAGTGAATAGCAATACCCTTCAAGTCCCGAGTAGTCTGAGAAATTTCAATGCTAACACCACTAACAGAGCGTTCTCCTTTATGGCTCCACGACTCTGGAACCAAATGCCCCACGAACTGAGAGCAAATAAGGACCTGAAGGACTTCAGGAAAAAACTAAAGACTCACCTATTTCAGACTCATTACAACCTAACCTAGTCAATGTAATCCTTTCGAACAACATGGCTACTAAAAATCATATTCAACAAGAAATGCATCCTGTAATTATGTAATTTATGTATATATGTAAAGCCTCCTCTCAAGAAATCAAATGTAAATCTGTAACCGTTTGCTGTGACTTTCACCCTCCCCTGATTTCCTACTGTATGCTTAAATTTTGGTCTGTACAACCGCACCCTTTTGTATAGAAAACCGCCACTGATCGCTGGAAGTGGCGGGATACAAGTGTACACTAAATAAAATACATATTACAAGGCCTACCCAAAAAAACAACAAACATATTACAGATGGCACAGAATGTCACAGCCCGAATCCTGATGAACGTACCTTTCTCAGATCACATCACACTCATTCTAAGAGAACTTCACTGGCTACCTATACATGCACGCATAAGATACAAGATAATAATTACAACATTCAAGTTAATAAAAAACATTGCCCCATCTCACCTTGCCTCACTCATAAAACCTCAACCCACCAATAGGAAAAGACGTACACACAACCTAAATACACTACAAACTCCTCTCTCCATTTGCAAAGTAAAGGTAAACACTAGTAATAGAGCATTCACATACATTGCTCCCACACAATGGAACAGACTCACAGACACCTTAAGAGCTAACAAAGATCTCGTATCATTCCGTAAAAGCCTAAAAAAACATCTATTTCAAGAATACTTCAATCAGACAGAAATAACTTAGAGTAAATCTGTGCTTGAACAATTTGATGGAGGTCTTCCCTCTGTTAGCATATAAAATCACAAATCCACCAAGAATTAATTAATATATAAATTTATCTGCTTGTACATTACTCACAAATACTGTAGTTAAATTTATAACATGTATGTTAACATGTTATCTTCTATTATGTAAATAGTTTTGAATTTATTTTGAGTTATCTTAAATCATTATTACCTCCAATGTTCTACGTTATCTTCTCACTGTTTTATGTAACTGCTAAACTGCGCAGAGTTAATTGTTAAATGTAAACCGCTGCTGATCACTGGAAGGAGCGGTATAAAAATGTACTCAAATAAATAAATAAAATAAAGATTTCCCCAGTTCTCTTTAATAGTGGTTTATGGACTTTTCCTCCAGGAACTTGTCCAAACCTCTTTTAAATCCAGCTACACTAACAGCTTTTACTACATTGTCTGGTAACTTCAAACTGAAAAGCCCTAACCTTTTAAGCCTTTCCTTTTAAGGATATCCATCCACCCCCTTTACCATTTTTGTCACTTTTCTCTGTACCTTTTCTAAATCTGCTATATCCTTTTTAAGATATGGTGGCCAGAATTGCACACAATATTCAAGGTGCAGTCACATCAGAGAATGATACAGAGGAATTATAATATCCTTTGTTTTATTCTCCATTCCTTTCCTTATGATTCCCAGCATTCTATTTGCTTTTTTTAGCCACTGCTGCACAATGGGCGGAGGGTTTCAACATGTTATCCATAAATCCTTTTCCTGGGTGCTGCTTCCTAATGTGGAACCTTGCATTATGTAATCGTAGTTTGGGTTGTTCTTCCCTAAGTTCCTAACTTTTCACTTGCCACATTAAATATCATCTGCTATTTGGATGCCCAGTCTTCCAATCTATCAAGGTCTTCTTGCAATTCTTTACAATCATCTTTTGTTTAAACAACTTTGAATAATTTGGTATGATCTTCAAACTTGATCACTTCACTCATTATTCCTATTTCCAGGTCATTTATAAATATGTTAAAAAGCAATGGGCCTAGCACAGATCCCTAGGGTATTCCACTATTCACCTTTCTCCATTGAGAAAATTGGCCATTTAGCCCTACTGTCTGCTTTCTATCGTTTAAACAGTTTCTGATCCACAAGAGTACACTGCTTCCTATGGCATGACTTTTTATGTCAAAGGCTTTCTGAAAATCGAGATAGACTATATCAACTAGCTCACCTTTATCTACCTTTTTATTATCATCTTCAAAAATATATGAGATTGGTAAGACAAGACTTTCCTTGGCTAATTCCATGTTGGCTTTCTGCCATTAAATCATGACCATCTACATGTTCAGTAATTTTGATTTTATAATGGTTTTTACCATTTTACCCAGTACTGATGTCATGCTCACTGGTCTGTAGTTCCTCAGATCATCCCTGGAACCCTTTTTAAAAATTGGCATTACATTGGCCACTCTCCAATCTTCGGGTACTAAAGATGATTTTAATGATAGATCACAAATAGTAGTTCTACAATCTCATGTGTCAGTTCTTTCAGCACCCTGGGATGTATGCCATCCGGTCCAGGTGATTTGCTGCTCTTATCAATTTGCTGAATTACATCTTCCTGATTTATTGAGATTTCTTTCAATTCCTCTGATATCACCTTCAGATATCATTTCTGGCATGGGTAAGTTTCCTACATCTTCTTCAGTAAAGACTGAAGCAAAAAATTAAATTAGTCTCTTCACTATGACCATGTTCTCTCTCTCAGTGCACCTTCTACCCTTCCATCATCTAATGGTACAACTGACTCCCTCACAGATGTTTTGCTATGAATATACTTGAATACATTTTTATTATGAGCTTTTGCTTCCACAGCAAGCTTCTTTTCAAATTTTCTCTTTGCTTGCCTTATTAATGCCTTGCATTTAACCTGCCAGTACTTATACTGTGTCTCTTAGGGAAACTGCTAGGTACATATGACCTAGATTGGCCACTGTTGGAAACAGAATACTGGGCTTGATGGACCTTGGTCTGACCCAGTATGGCATATCTTATGTTCTTATACTTTTTCCTGTTTTCGTCATTTCACTTTTTTCCATTTTTTGAACGTTTCTCTCCTAGCTATAACAGCCTCTCAGGCCTCACCTTTAAGCCATGCTAGCTGTCATTTGGCCTTCCTTCTACCTTTTTTAAAGCATGAAATACATCTGGTCTGGGCTTCCAAGATAGTATTTTTAAATAATGCCCAGGTCTGATGTAAACTCTTAACCTTTGCAGTTGCTCCTTTTAGTTTTTTCTTAACCATTTTTCTCATTTTATTATAGTCTCCTTTTTGAAAGTTGAATGCTAGTCCAGTCAATTTCCTTGCTATCCTCTCTCCATTTGTTAAATCAAATGTGATCATGTTATGATTGCTATTACCAAGAGTCCCCAAAAGAGTTACCTTTCCCACTAGATCTTGCGTTCCATTGAAGACTAGGCCTAAAACAATGTCCTCATGTGTCAGTTCCTGAACGAGTTGCTCCATGAAGCAGTCATTATCTAGAAACCTTATCTCCTTAGCATGTCTTGATGGGACATTGACCCAGTCAACTCCGGGTAATTGAAATCTCCCATTATTACTGTGTTGTAAACTTTGCTAGCTTCCCTAATTTATGTTACCATTTCATCTTCTGTCTGTTCATTCTGTCCAGGCTGATGGCATTACGCTCCCATTGCCATTCTCTTCCCCTTTTTACATGGAATTTCTACCCATAGAGATTCTACAGTGTATTTTGTTTCCTGCAAAATGTTTATCCTATTTGACTCAATGCTCTCTTTAACATATAGAGCCACCCTCTACCAATGTGACCTACCCTAACCTTGAGATGTAGTTTTGTACCCTGGTATCACAGTGTCCCAGTGGTTATCCTCTTTCCACCAGGTTCTAAAATGGCAATTATATCTAACCTTTCATTCACTGCTATATATTCTAACTCTTCCATCTTATTATTTAGACTTCTAGAGTTTGCATATAGGCATTTCGAAGTTTGCTTTTTGCTAATATTAACAGTCTGGCTATTTGATGTCAGGGTTAATTTGGAATCTTTGAACTCTGATTTTTATTTAAAGGCACCTTGGTTATTTTTACCTTTTTTGGAACCTCTCTACTGGGATGTCCTGACTTCCCTGTTTTGCTAGTATCCTTCAAGGATACATTATTCTGAACCATGAGCTCTTGGGCAACTGTTGGCTTCCCCCATTATCTAGTTTTAAAGCTGCTCTATCTCTTTTTTAAAGGTTAATGCCAGAAGCCTGGTTCCACTCCAGTTAAGGTGGAGCCCATCCTTTCGGAAGAGCCCCCCCCCTTCCCCAGAATGTTGTCCAGTTCCTAACAAATCCAAAGCCCTCTTCATTGCACCACTGTCTCATCCACGCATTGAGACTCCGGAGCTCTGCCTGCCTCATGGGTCCTGCGCCCGGAATGGGAAGCATTTCTGAGAAAGCTACCGTGGAAGTAGTTCTGGATTTCAACTTTCTATCTATAACCGGGGAGCCGCACCAAGCACTCCCCTGTCATTACCCCCCCCCACACCCACACCTTACTCCGGCCCCACCCCTCTCCAACAAACTTAGACCACACATGAGTTGGTATAACAACAGGTCGCAGCTTTATTTGCCCCATAACATATTAACATTTTAACAGGAATAACCCAACACCCAATCCCGGTGCGAAGTGTTACCTCACCAGCCATATGAATAGCAAGGTGACAACACTACCGCACCTAGGCCGGTCAACCACCGGACAAGTTAGTACCACCCCTGCCCGACCTCGCCATGTCACTAGCAAAAGTCTGCTAGGGGTTCACCGGGCCGCGGGCACCCTGCCCCGCCCCAATCAGCTATGGCTCCGGACCCCGGAAACCTCCGGGATCCCACAACCCACCCCAACCCCCTCCAGCTGCAACACCCCCAAATCCCACAACACCCAACCATCATAACCGGGTGGGAGGGCGGGAAACCGGCCAGCCGCCCTTCCCAAAACCATGTGCTAGCGTGCGCTCGGGCAGCCGCTGCACATGGCTCTTCCCCCCTGTTGATTGGTTCCAGCCGCGCGCATCTCGCGGCGGAACCAATCAATTCAAATGATGCGCTCCTGCGTCAGCACGCAGGCGCGCTTCCGAGCTCTTCCCCCCCCTTCTTTTCACCTGCCTTCTCCTCCGCCTTGCTGCCCCGGCCAGGGGCGCGTTGACGCTCGCCCCCGGTTATCTTCGGGCACCAGGACTTCGCCCGTGCCCTTTTCCAAAAGCCTAAATTTTGTTTCCAGAACCTCCCTCTCAGATTTTCCTATGTCATTAGTACCAACATATACCAAGACAGCAGGCTCCTCCCCAGCACTATCTAAAATCTTATCTACGTGGCGCATGAGGTTCGCTACCTTCGCAACAGGCAGGCATATTACCAGGTGATCCTCACACCACCAGCCACCCATTTGTCTACATGCCTAATAACTGAATCGTCCTAACCTTTCCCTCATGGGCAGAAGGCCCTGGAGACACATCCTCAATGCAAAAGCGTATTACATCACTGAAAGGACAGGTCCTAGCTACAGGATCACTTCCTGCCACACCAAAGTGATACTCTCCTTTCACGTGACTTCTCTCCTCCATGGCAGCAGAGAGGCTGCCAGACTGTAGATCGTACTTCAGTACTATGTCCCTGTAGATCTCATTTATATACCTCTTTGTCTTCCATAGCTCCTCCAAGTCTGCTACTCTAGCCTCCAGAGATCGGGCTCATTCCCTGATAACAAAGAGCTCTTTGCCCTTAGTTCACACATATCTCTCACCACCTGGGAGAAAATCATACATGTAGCACTCAGTGCAAAAGACTTGACAGCCCCCATCTGCCTGCTGGACTTCATCTTAGATTGAAAGATTTCTTTTAGCTATGCAACGTTGTTAAGTTATGTAAAGTTGCTAGGTGAATATGGATACTTGAACCAATACAATTATACCTAATAACTTTAAAGGACTTTTAGTGTTTCCCTCAAGATGAACTGAAAAGACTTAATTAATCTACTCCTAAGGCCTAATAACCGGCTGATGAAGATAATCATTTAAACATGAACGTGAGTAAGATCATCCCTTCCCCTTAACTGGTCTGGGAGGCTATAAATCAAGAATTATGCCTGGGGTGGTTGAGTGGGGGGATGACCTAATTATATCTGTGCTTCTAAGGCAATCTTTTACTTTCTTGGGGGATTCACACTGCTCTTGGTTTGATAGAAGGAGCCTTTCAAGTTGTTCCTTTGATCTGTCACGTGGCTTTAACACATATTTAAAACAATTTCACAGTTCTCTTTGCCTCCGAACTGGAAGGCCTCTTTGTAAAAGGTCTCTAGAAAACAATTTCTTTCTATATACTCAAAGAATATTTACCCTATTCTACTTTCTCTGTTACGATATACCCTAACTGGCTTTAATTTAAGTGAAAGTTGACTTGTAATACTAAATCCTAACTGGCTTTAATTTAACTGAAGTCTCGCTTGTTATACTAAGCCCCAGCTGGCTGTAATTTCACTGAAACTGTTATACTAGACCTAACTGACTTCATAAAACACTGAATTTTAAAATACACAGATTTTATCAGTTTAAGTTCTCCAAGGAATTCCTTTTTCCCCCAAGATTTATATATTTGTAATTAAAACCATATTGGGAGCTTATTCTGATCCATTGGGAAGTTCTGGCCTTGTTATTGAGACTGTGGTTGCAGTAGCATATACGCTTGTGAGTTCCTGCTGCTGGAGCAGTATAAAGGAAGATGCTCGAGCAGGCCACCCGGCATCAGCAGAAGTGTATCTTGTGACATATGCTGCAATATTGATTTAGATAAAGATAGATATATACATACACATAAAATATACAGATACTAGGCTAACAGAAGTATTTTTCCAACTGCAGCAAATGAAAATGTGCAAACATATTCCTATCTAAGGCCTCCCCCGCCACTACCACCTATAAGCAGAAGGCAGAATGGCAAACTTTTATTGGGACAGAAAGTGGAGAATTGGTAGAGGCAGGGGGCAGAAATGAATCATCTCACACACAGGACACTGTCTGCACTCACCACATAGATCCTGCAGCTAAATGTACTCCCTCCCAATATGTGCCAAAACCATGATTTCAATACTCATGTCTCTGTAGCTCTGGTGTCTATGAGATTTTTTTCAAAGGAAATCAGGCTCTGGCTCTATTCCTGCTGTCCAAATCAGGACCCACACTGCTCTCTTCTGCGTCTGCCATTCTTGTCCTGTGGTGAGGGGCTAGTGCTGCACCATCCTGGGCTTGTCTCTGATTTCTATATTACCACTTCTTTTCAGAATCAACTCTACTCTCATCCTTCAGCCGAAGCTTGTGCAGAAGCCAGAGCGGGGTGAGCTGTAGGCGGCACCGGGGCAGGAATCAGACACTCTTTCCTCAAAGGCAGCTGCTTCTCCTGTAAACCCTACGATGTTGAGCTACATGGTGCTAGCCGTGTCAGTCCAGGACCTACAGAGTTTGGGGGCACAAACATCACTGACAGGACAGGGGAGGAGAAGGTGGGCAAAGAGCAGCAGAAGGCTTAGAAGGCAACTGATGAACAGAAGATGCTACTCAGGCAGGGAAGAGAGAGGTAGTGGGAAGACAGGACCCAGGCTAGAGAGTTAATGTTACTTTTGCCCTGGATTTTACTGACTTGCTAAAGCAAAAGATAAAGCAGAGCTCCCCAAACCTGTCCCGAAGACCCCACAGCCAGCTGAGTTTCAGGATATTCACAATGACTATGCATGAGATACATCTGCCGACATTTGAAACCCAGTATATGCAGTTATTTCATGCATATTCATTACAGATATGATGAAGAACCAGAAAGCTGTGGGGTGTCCCCAGGACAGGGCTGGAAAGTTCTGGAATGAAGAATTTCCAGTTCTTTGTGACCTTTATCATCCTGCTGACCCAGAATTGAGATTACCTTAAAGGGGAAGAAGCTTAAAACTTGAAAGTGGTTTTTCTTTTTGTCTTTAACAAAGAATCCCAAGAAGAATTTAAATCAAATCTCTGTACGGAACCCATCTATATTACACCGTCGTCTGGCTGCCCTGTCATTCACTGCAGATACAAGAAATACCTAAACAAGCAAGCAATAAGTTTCCAGTGACAGTTATATTCTGAAAAATTGTAACAGTGGAACAATTCTTTTTCTGGAAGCAACTTACCATTTGTCAAGCGATCAAACAGGAAAATGTCAAAAGTCCACATTTCTGATTTGGAGAGCATATGCTGGGAAGACAAAGGATACAGCACTGAAGGATACAATACATCAGCTGTACGGAGAGGACTGTTAAGCTATTTTATCTTAACCTAGAAATTTCCTTCTGCTCCCAGCTCATTCAGAAGCAGGGCTGGTATCTGGTGCCATGATCCTTCATTCATAGGGACCTTTGCTTTCAGGATGTATTTTGGTTTATTTTTTCAGGGACTTTCAGGGCCCGACATTCAACTAGGAGGAAAGGAGAGAAAGAAGATGGCCTTCCGCAGATAATCAAACCAAGAGAGCAGCGGAGGCAATGACCACGGCCTACCAAAGTATTAGATGAATATCTTTATTGAGGATCCAACTGTACAAGTTTTGGCCGAAGCCTTCGTCAGGGGTCTAAAAACATAAACATATAACATAAACATAATAAAAACATAAAAATCATTACATATTAAAAATTAAAAATTGAAAATTAAAAATATAAATATCATTATATATCAAAAGTTAAAAATAAAAAGACTATATAATATATCTGAACATTACCAAAACACCACATAGAAGGTGTGGGGAACACGTCTATGGGATGAAGCTACCACACTTCCCAATCTAGAATATGATGGAAATACAAAACATAACAGAAGAAGCGTTAGTCCACGTAAAATTATAATGGAACGTGCATATCCAACATCGTAATAAAAGGGCATATACAAATGTCAAAAAACAACTCCATGAAATACAAACTTTATATATTGAAATATATGGTGGACACCAATATGTGTGTACACATATATGAAGGAACTAGCAGACAAAAGACTTAATACAAAACTATTTTAAAGAAATGTAAAGAAATATAGGAGAACTAATAAAACATAGTGGTTCAACACATAGTAAAATTATGAAAATACTAGCGCTACAAGTGCAAAACAATGAAACAAAAAACAAAAAAAATAAGGGACAATGTACATCTGTAACAGAAAAACATACTGGCAAGATTTTAACATTAAAAAGATAGTAGTACCACCACGGGGACTGCAAACTATCAAATATGTGGTAAATGAAGGAAAGCACTGGATATGTTAATGACTTTACTGTCTCAATGTATCCATCGTATCTCTGACAGTAAAGTCATTAATATATCTTATCTTCTCTCCTCTTGTCAAATATTTTCACGCCTCCATTTTTTGTTTATCCAGTGCTTTCCTTCATTTACCACATATTTGATAGTTTGCAGTCCCCGTGGTGGTACTACTATCTTTTTAATGTTAAAATCTTGCCAGTATGTTTTTCTGTTACAGATGCACATTGTCCCTTATTTTTTTTGTTTCATTGTTTTGCACTTGTAGCGCTAGTATTTTCATAATTTTACTATGTGTTGAACCACTATGTTATATTAGTTCTCCTATATTTCTTTACATTTCTTTAAAATAGCTTTGTATTAAGTCTTTTGTCTGCTAGTTCCTTCATATATGTGTACACACTTATATTGGTGTCCACCATATATTTCAATATATAAAGTTTGTATTTCATGGAGTTGTTTTTTGACATTTGTATATGCCCTTTTATTACGATGTTGGATATGCACGTTCCATTATAATTTTACGTGGACTAACGCTTCTTCTGTTATGTTTTGTATTTCCGTCATATTCTAGATTGGGAAGTGTGGTAGCTTCATCCCATAGACGTGTTCCCCACACCTTCTATGTGGTGTTTTGGTAATGTTCAGATATATTATATAGTCTTTTTATTTTTAACTTTTGATATATAATGATATTTATATTTTTAATTTTCAATTTTTAATTTTTAATATGTAATGATTTCTATGTTTTTATTATGTTTATGTTATATGTTTATGTTTTTAGACCCCTGACGAAGGCTTCGGCCGAAACTTGTACAGTTGGGTCCTCAATAAAGATATTCATCTAATACTTTGGTAGGCCGTGGTCATTGCCTCCGCTGCTCTCTTGGCCCGACATTCAACTAGGCAGACTAGGCTGCTACAGCGCATAACCCTGCCCGCTCACCCCTAACCCCAGATATTCAATGTCGCAGCGACGGCATTGAATATCTGGTTTTGGCACCCAGAGAAAAGCGCTGCAGAGCCTAACCGGGTAGCGCCGATATTGCACCGCTACCTGGTTAGCATCCACAGCTAAAATTAGGCAAGCCAAAAGCTGGCCTAGTTTAGGTGCGGATCGCTAACCGGGTAGTGGTGTAATATCACTGCTTCCCGGTTAGGGGCAGCCACCGCCTCCGCTCTAACCGGATAGCATCAGGGAGCGTAGGGGACATAGGCGGGGATATTCAATGGGCCCTCAGTGCTTATTATAATAAAAACAAAGCCAAGATAGAAATCAGACGAACAAAATGACTCGGCACTTTCCTGAGTAGATATCAAGAGTTTAAAATCAAAGTAAAGGGCCCTATCAATGGTATATTTCATTGTGGGGCTACCTTTAGGGGGTGTGAGACCTGTGTGACCTCACAGGACAAGGCTGCTTTAAAGGAGTACTATAGCATTATCGGGGGTGGGGGGGAGGGGGGAAACCTGGCAGCCATGCAAGGTGGTGTTTCTGGGGCACCACTGGCACTAAAGTCAGTCTTGCTCATCCTCCACTTCCTCCATCCCCTACTGTTGCCTCCCTCTCCCTTGCCAGAGTCCCTACTGCTGACTCCCACCCCCATCCTTGTCCAAGCCCTCATCTCTTATTTACTTTGTCACAGTGGCTGCGGACTCCTAAGAGGTTTTCCCACCTCTTAGAGCCTCATATTACCCAAAAGCCCACTTTTCTGGCCAATCATTGAGAAATGTGTGGCATTATAGAAAGCGCATGGCTTGAAGTGCTTAAGTGTGGCATGGAGCTGATAGCCAACGGAATAGTGCTTTGCCCTGACATGTGGCACTTCCTTCTGTAGTTGGAGCAGCATGGCAAAACTCTGAAGAGGCTGAGCACGATCGTATATGGAGTCATACATCAACTGCTGCAAGTCGGTGCTAGAATTAGAGTACAAATAGCTTTAAACCAGTTTTCACCTTTGAAAAAATTATTGCATGGAAATTGGTAAAAATGTGAATGCAAATGATACCCCTTACTTTTTATCTCCCTGCAACACATCTAGTCTGGTCATTGTGACAGTCCTCGGCCATGCATCATGGCACTTTCTAGGATTCTGCAAATCCTGGACCCTGAATCTAACCATTAGTTAAATTGAATGATGACCACAAGGGCTTCTCCCCCAGCTATCCTGGGGCATGGAAGGCCTGGCTTGAGGATCATTGGGAACATTTCATGTGGCAGGGGGCAGCAATTGCCGCATAAGCCGCCAAACCAGGCTTTATTAATTTGATTGAAAACATTTTTTGTAATCATCAGGACATAGAATATCGCTCTCCCTCTAGTACATGATGGATGAAAGCCCTTTAGTTCTTATTTTTTACTCTATTTGGCTGAATTGCACAGCAGACCATGGCTCTTGATGGGATTTAGCTCTCCATACATGGCATCATGAAGGGAACAATGACCAGGTCTGCTAGTCCATCAAGTAAATTATTGATAGAGGTGGAGCATGAGCTTTCAGGTCCAGTTGCACTAGCTCACACCATTTTACACACACGCACATTCCAAGATGAACAAATCAGTAGTGGGGATGGAAGAGGATTCAAAATAGGCACGATTTGCTTTTTGTACAGGCAAGTGCCAGCAAATACATAAGACACGTGCGGTACGCTGGCATCGAAGCATGGATTTCTGGCAATCTTGTGGTCCCAGGAAACATTGGTAATGACCTTCTTTCCTTTTTCATCTAGATTTTTTTCTCCACTACATTTTTCCTCCTCGTCCTTTTCCTCTCCCCCATCTGCCTATAGCTTCTTTTGCCTACCACAAGTCTACTAGTGTTCTTCTCGCCTCCTCTTTTATATTGAACCGAGAGGTTTTCCGGTCCAAAACCAGACATCTCCACAAACCCTTTACTGCACCCCTCTTACTGTTTGCCCGTTTTCATTCCTCTTTGTTTGCTTCTCCTACCACAGGTACTAATATTCCTCTCTGCTCTTCCTACCGCCTGCGTTTTCTCTCTTCCTTTTCCTCTTGTGCTATGAGTACAGTAAGGTGAGAGCAGCACCTCGTGAATAGCGACAGGGTGATGGGGCAGCCAGAAAGCACTACTGTCATACATACTGCTCCTGCCAGCTCCCATGGCCTGCTAGTCATAAAGCACTCCCCTTTGGCCATCACCAAGCCATGGGAGGAGGCAGGAGCTGCAGCCCTTGAGACAAACGCTTTCTGCCTGCCCCTCCATCCTGAAGCTACTCAAACCATAGTGTCAGTGCAATATCAGCCAGTCCACTGCCAGTTTTGAATTCCTGTTCACCTCTGGTGAGGTGCTAACTGTAACTACGCATCCTGCAATGGGACTTATTGGTAATAACTGAAAAGTCAAACGTTCTCAGAGGTGCAAGGCATTTACTGACAGAAGCTTTTCCTGATTCTCCCAAAGCACTTTTGTCTTTTTTGTCTGTCTCCACTAGGTTGTAAGCTCTGCAGAGAAGGGACCATCTCTTATGCGTATCTGTACAGCTATAATGCTGTATAAATATTTAGTAGTAGTAGTAGAGTAGGCCATTTTGCAACAAGTTCCCCAGGCTGCATACGTCTGCTTGCAATACTCTGGTGAGTTTATCGTTTTCCACTTCCTCAGGAGGTCACAATGCTAATTCCAGCCATTAATTTTTAAAATGAGTCCTTAAAGCCATAGTGTCTTAAAACCTAACACTTCCCAACAATAAGAACATACATATTGACAGTATTATAATTCAGTAGGAATCACAGATTAATCAATATATCCAACAAAATTATTACAATATATATTTCTTTTCATCTCCAAGCAGTCTGACCTATTTATCCTTAAAAGTTTTGTTCAAATAAAGACCTAAAGAGTAATTTATTAAACAGCACATTTTTAAATGGCAAACAAAACATCTGTTCACTTCATTCAGACCAATTGATTATAATGTTACCAGTAAAGGAAATGATCAGCCAAAAATATAACACCACAGTTATACAGCCTGAATGGGGAAATTGACTTTCCATCATTTCTATATCACTTTTGATAGCTGTCTGTTACTTAGACAAAACTGATCACTGCTAAACAAAAAATCTGAGAAGACATTCCGTGATCTTCCAGGAGTAATTAAATGCACTTCCAAGAACCATCCCGTAAATGTATTTATTTATGTTGGAACTTTAAGTCTGGCTGCTGAACTGGGCAGCAATGCTATAGTGAGTAATCTCTGTCTAATTAAATATGATTAATGCTCTAAAGACAAATACATATATGTAATGCTTCCTGGAAATACAGTTGACAATCATTCTGGGAAAAGGGTTTTTTATATGATTATTACTGAAACCAAATCGGTGGGGGGAGGGGGGTTAGTTTCATTTATTTATTTAATTTAACAGGGTTTTTTTTTAATACCGCTTTATCATTTCAGTCAAAGGGGTTTACATTGTAACTTAAACTTGGTAATGTACATTAAACAGGGACATTGATAACTTGGAATTTTCTGATACAGGATATCTACAAGACAAGACAAGACAAGGAGAAATACTACAATGATAAATGCAAGGAAATAGAATCAAAAACTATTAGAGGAAGAAGAAGATTGGTTTTCTAAAGCTACGAGAGAAAGCAAAAATTCCAGCCTCGAAATGGAATGCTACAAGATGCTCAAGGATCCATGTTGAATGATGCTGAGAAGAAAAGTCAAAGCAGCATTGAAAGTCTTATCAAAGAAGAAAGCACCAGGCACTGATGGCTTTCCTATTGAAGTCTTACAGCAATTGGATGAAGTTGTTACCATACTACAAGACTCTGCCAGGAAATTTGGAAGGCAAATTCATGGCTAACTGACTGGAAAATATCTGTATTTATACCAATACTGAAGAAAGGTGATCCAACTGACTGTGGAAATTATCGCACAATCACTCTGATCCCACATGCTAGCAAGATTCTACTCAAGATCATTCAGCAGAGACTACAACCATACCTGGAACGAGAACTGCCTGAAGTGCAAGCAGAGTTCAGGAAATGGCGAGGAACGAGAGATATCATTGTGGGTGTGAGATGGATCCTTGAAAAGACTAAAGAATACCAAAAGGCTTTTGACAGTGTAAACCATGAGAAACTCTGGGCCACATTAAGAAGCATGGGTATACCAGAATACCTGATAGTTCTCTTGCACAACCTTTACATTGATCAAGAAGCAACAGTTCGAACAGAACAAGGAAAAACAGAATGGTTTAAAATCAGCAAAGGTGTACGACAAGGCTGCATACTTTCCTCCTACCTCTTTAATTTATATGCAGAACAAATCATCAGAGAAACAGGACTGTATGAAGACAACCAAGGTGTGAAGATTGGTGGTAAACTCATTAACAACCTTCGCTATGCTGATGATACCACATTACTGGATGAAAATGAAGATGATCTGAAACATTTGGTTCTCAAGATCAAGGAACATAGTCTTAAAATGGGTTTGCACCTTAATGTTAAGAAGACAAAGATCCTGAAAACTGGCAAAATCAATAATTTCATCGTCGATGGAGAAGAAATTGAAATAGTTGACAACCTTCACTTACTTGGATCAACAATCAATAAAGAAAGGACTAGCAGTCAAGAAATCCGACAACATATTGCTCTTGATAGAATGGCTATAAAGGACCTAGATAAGATTCTCAAGAGCAGAAATGTCTCTCTCCACTCAAAGATTTGACTTGTCCAGGCCATGGTATTTTCAATAACGTCATATGGATGCAAAAGATAGACAGTGAAAAAGATATACAGGAAGAAAATTGATGCCTTTAAATTATGGTGCTGGTGATGAATACTGTGCATATCATGGACTGCCCAAAGATCTAACATAAGCTTTCCATAGAAGCTCAGATGACAAGACTTTGACTTTCATACTTTGGACACATCATACGAAGAGAGAGATCATTGGAGAAAGACATAATGCTTGGCAAGGTAGAAGGTCACCATAAAAGAGGAAGGCTGGCAATGAGATTTATTTAACAGGCTTTTATGCCACTTTATCATCTTAGTCAAAGTGGTTTACATTGTAACTTAATCTTGGTAATGCATATTAAACAGGGACATTGATAACTTGGATTCTTCTAAGGCAATGGAGGGTTAAGTGACTTGTCCAAGGCCAAAAGGAGTGCTAGTGGGAACAGAATCCTGGTTTCTGGGTTCCAAAGCCAGTGCTCTAGCCATTAAACTACTCCTGGATTGATACAATAACAGCTGCTATGGATATCACTCTATCAACAATGAGATGCTTGGCTGAAGACCGAACAAAGTTTAGGTCAGCTATCCAGAGTGTTGCCAGGAGTTGACACAACTCGACGGCACTTAACAAGAACAACACTGGGGGTGGGGCAAATACAGTGAGAGAATTCAAAATGGCATGGGACAGACACATGTGGGCCCCTTTATAGCAACAGGATAAAATAAAAATAAACTTAACTGTCTGTGCAATCTCAACAAATAGGGGTGACCTGCATGGAGCGGTGGGTACACCCCTGAACAAAGGCATGGGGAGGGGTGACCTGCATGGAGTGGCAGGTGAATCTACTCTTGCCACCTTGCTGGGCAGACCAGATGGACCATGCCGGTCTTTATCTGCCATCATACACTATGGAGTATGTTTACTAAACTGCGATAATGTCGCAGCGGTGACGTTATCTCGCGTTACGTAATGTTATCGCGTGGTAACTCGCGATAACGTTACTTAACGCATGATAACATCCCCGGCGGCGTTAAATCCCGCAGAGGGTGGAGAGAGGGCGGAGAGAATGGGTCAATGGGCGGGGAGTGGGCGGGGAGAGGCCCCTGCTACACTAACGCTGTGAAATGAAGGGCCGAAAATTACCGCGAGTGAAAACCTAGCATTAGAGGCACAATTGCAGGAGAGAGAAACCATTTCAGTCAGCAATGTACAGCAAAGGCAGGGAGACCAAGAAAAGTGATAGTAGTGCTACATGTGCAGCAACAGCATAGTGCCCAAGTATGAAAGGGCACTATGGTGATGCTGCAAATGGGGTACAGGGGGCTGCAGGTGGGACAAGCAGTGGGGCAGCTAGGGCACAGTGTGGACTAGGCAGATGCCTAGGTGGCACATAGGAACGCAGAAATGGAAAATAAGCAAGACAGCAACTGACCAAGGTCAAACATGCCCATGAGTGTGTGTGCCACAGTGTCCCATCCAGTGGACAGTACCCAGCAGTTACCCCAAAGGGCAGATAACATTGGCAGGCGGTGCCTGGGGGAAGCGTGGATGTCTATGTAGGCACCCCTACCCCAGACCCCACACCATAGTCAGCCGAATACCGGCACACTGGTTGGCCTGGGACTGCGCACCACCAGTACCACCAGCATACGGGCATGTCAGCATGGTGGTGGAGGGGTGCTGGTGGTGGAGGGGGCAGTGGCATCTGCCCATAGCAGACCAAGGCCAAGCCCTGTTTAGGTGGGTGGCGTGCAGTGCAACAGACAAGGTCTGTCTGAAGAACAGTCATGGTATCCCCAGGGAATGACCTGCCTCTGTGGCAACAGTTTGGTGCAGTACACACAGACAGTGTGTTCAGGGGCAGAAGGTCACAGGTTCAAGTCCCAGCTGCAGCTCCTGCAGACCATGTCCCTATATTTTACCCTACAGAGCACATACAACATAAACATGTGCACTTCCTAGAGCATCGGCCAACAGGGGCACAAACACCCACAACCACAGGATCCACTAGCCAAAGCTTCATAGAGAGTCAGGCTGTTGGGCCCAGCGTGGAGCAGCAGTTACCACTACTAGCACCTGCATACCTTAGCACCATCATAAACATGGAAACACGCTCCACATATATCAAAGGTTGCTATGATTACATTCAGATAACAAATCCTAAATTAAACACAATTTGTTAACAGAGATTCATCATAGCAACCTTTCTGATATATGTGGAGTGTGTTTCCTTTTTTTCTGACAGTGTTTACCACCCTGGAGATTGACCCTAACAGTATTGATTACCTTAGCAATGCCTGCACTGTGCTCATGACTGGTGTGGCGGGCAGGGCTGCCAACCACCTCGAACTTTGCACTTTTGACATAGGTGTGGGAGTGTGTGTATGTCTATCCAGTGTTTTGTGGCTGCCTACACCTTACTGAGCCTACAATGCTTACACTGTATCCAGTGTTAGCCTGCCAATGTGCATAATGTGGAGCAAGGTATTGTGGGTATGGCCCGGACAGGGCGGTCTGGGCAGAATGCATCTTCACACGGCATAGGGCAATGGCTGGGACATTGCAGTTGCCGACCGCCACCTGCATGGACAGGGTGGCCACAGCATGTCATGCTGGGAGGTCACTCTCACCCTGACTGAGGAGTGACCATGGCATGTCTAGGTTCCCACCTAGTGCTACACAGTGTTTCTCTCAAGTGATATCTGTGAGTTCTGTTTTCTGAGGCCCAATCACTGATATACCTGCTTGGTGTTTGTGCTTACATCCCGCTTCTGGTTGCACATAGTTCCTCTAGGACAGTGGTTCTTAACCAGTCCTCCTTGAACCCCTAGGCCAGTTGGGTGTTCAGGATAGCCCTAATGAATATGCATGAGATATATATGCGTTAGAGATATCCTGCCAACCTGACTGGTTTGTGGCCCTCTAGGGCTGGATTCGGAGACCCCTTCCTTACATCTCTGTCATTTAAGAATGTGAGTGGGCAAGGTGCAGATCTCCAAGACATCAGAAAGGTTAGATAGAATTTGTCACATGCCTCTTTGCTTCTCACCACCACCAAAATATTGTCTATTAGACAACATTTTGGTGGTGGTGAGAATTGAGGAGGCATGTGACACATTCTATCTACCCTTTTGATGTCTAGGACATCTGCACCTTGCCCACTCACAATCTTAAATGACAGAGGTGTACGGCAGGGGTCTCCAAATCCAGCCTTAGAGGGCCACAAACCAGTCAGGTTGGCAGGATCTCTCTAATGCATATATATCTCATGCATATTCATTACGGCTATCCTGAACACCCGACTGCCCTAGGGGTTCAAGAACTGGTTAAGAACCTCTGCTCTAGGAACATGCACTATGTACTGGCTAGCAGACTGTCTGCAGTTAGCATGTGTATGGCTGGCACACCTTGCATGGTGCGGTGGGTGCAGACCGACTTTGCCCTCTGCTGGTGAATGTCAGAGTGTGGTGGGGGGCAGCTGAGCTTTTCCAGGCCTACTGCCTGTCTGCCAGTGCCCTATGTGATACGTACACATCTGCATTGACTGCCCTGGAGGGCACCCTTTCCCCAGCAGGACTGGGGTTGATGGTCCCCTCTACTGCCTCCATTGCAAAGATGTAGAGTGTGGTTCTGTTGGTGGCAGACCACATCCCCCACCCTGACCCAGAGAGGGCAGGTTGGGTGGTACTACATAATCCACATGGGGGTCCAGACACCCCCCTGCTCTTATAACAAGTGACCATGCTAACCATACTGGATATGCACTATTCTGGGTGCATCATGGTCCACAAGGGCTAGATGTGACTGGGGAATGCAGATAGGATTATCCTAGGTGTGTCTGCAAGAAATACCTGCCACACACTGGCACTGATGGGGACCTGTAGCAAAGGCTATCTCAGCCAACCTGGGTACTGCAGACCTGGTGCTGGGCAACCCACCTCACCCTCAGGGTGAGCACAGGACCCGCACAATGTCACGGTCTGTAGCTACTCTGTGCCAGTAACACACACGGTCAGTTCCCCCTACCAGGCTGAGGTGCTGTGGAGGCGCATACTCCATACTGTGATCAGATGTAGACTACTGTTCTGCATGTGCAGTGCATCATGGGTACTGGTGGGTTTACCCTATCCTAGTAACCACAGCAGACAGTTTTTGTGGTGACCTGCAGCCCATCTGTAGCCAGTCAGAGCTATGTTAAAAGCCACTGGACAATGCAATGACTGCCAAGGCAGAAGTCATGAGTTCAATCCCACAGTGGTTTATTTAATAAGGCTGTCTGAGGCAATTCCTTTTAATTTCTGTAACAGTCAGACACATCCCCACAATCTGTGCTGCTAGCCAAAACCACCCTCATCTCAGTGCCTTAACCTATGGCGCCTCATAAGGTGCGTTGTAGCGCACCCTATGAGGCTCCGTACAGGGATCATTATGATCAGCCTGATCATAACGTTCCCTGTATGGCGCGCTACAATGTGCCTTATGAGGCGCCGTAGGTTAAGGCACTGAGGTGAGGGTGGTTTTGGCTGGCAGCACAAATTGTGGGGATGTGTCTGACTGTTACAGGAATTAAAAGGAATTGTCTCAGACAGCCTTATTACATAAACCACTGTGGGATCAAACTCATGACCTCTGCCTTGGGACCTGGGCGTAATTGTGTCTGATACTCTTAAAGTAGCTAAACGGGTAGAAAAGGTGACGCCAAAAGCTAGAAGGATGCATAGGGAGAGGAAGGACCAGCAGAAAAAAAGGAGGTGATAGTGCCTCTGTATAGGTCTTTTGTGCAACCTCATTTGGAGTATTGTGTGACCACACCTTGAAAAGGATATAAGCAGGTTGAAGTCGGTGCAGAGGGTGGCTACTAAAATGTTTAGTGGCCTTCGTTATAAAACATGCAAGGACAGATTTAAGGATCTTAATATGTATACTTTAGAGGAAAGGTGAGATAGAGGAGATATGATAGAGATATTTAAATATCTCCATGGCATAAATTCACAGGAGGAGAGCCTCTTTGATTGAAAGCAAGCTCTGCTACGAGGGGACATAGGATGAGGGTGAAAGGGGATAGATTCAGGAGCGATATGCGGAAATATTTCTTTACAGAAAAAGTGGTAGATGCATGGAATAGTCTCCCAGTAGAGGTGGTAGAGATGAGGACAGTATCTGAATTCGAAAAAGCATGGGACAATCAGAGAGGATCTCTAAGGGAAAAGAGGGGACTATTGGAGTAGTCGATATGGAAGGGCAGACTAGATAGGCCATGTGGTCTTTTTCTGTCATGATGTTTCTATGTTTCTAAATATCAGGCTCATAAAGCTTAAATAATAATGTAAACAGACTGCAGAAAAATATTTCCTGTATCCTTATAGGCATCAAGCAACATGATAACAACCACTAACTTTGCTTTAATAAATCTATGCTCTTTCTCATTTACCTCACAACAAATAATTTTTTGAACAAGCTTTAGGTGTTTTGTTTTTGGGTTTAATTTCTAGTTTTCTGCCTTAATACACTTAGGGGCATATTTACTGAAGGTTTTAATGTGAGTTAATGAAGTTAACACACACTGGGGGTTATTTTGTCCCATGAATAGCGGGGATGGATGTCCCTTGGGACATCCATCCTCTCTATCTGTCCCACTGCCGTCCCCTTCACTAACCTCCCTGTATGAACAGCGGGTTTGTACAGGGAGGCCCAGACAGGAGCGGAAGGGGGTGTTCTGGAGGCGGGCTTGACATGGACGGTCCTTGAGCCTGGATGTACAGGGCCAATTCCGAGGTTGGTCCTGAATGTCCAGGGGCCTTCAGACTTGACGGGGGACTTATTCCACCTTGAAGGCCATGGGATCAGAACCGGGTCTAACTTTGCACAGCCCAATTCTGCCTGGCCATACAGGGGGCTGGACGTCCTATTGGGAATAGGCCTCACTGTGTTCACAGCCCTTTTATTTCTATGGGCGCAGTGGCACTTAATGGGCATTAATGAAATTAATGCATGTTAGCCTTTAGTGAACATGCCCCTTACATAAGAACTTGTTTGGTGCAGTTTAATAAAGACAACATAGGTGCCTAAGTGCCTTTATAAAATAGACTCCTGCAATGATCTCTAATAGCACATACCTTCTTAGAAGGTGTAAATGCGTGTTAGAATTTGAAATAGAGAACTTCTGGTGACATCACCGAACCACATGGACGGCTGAAAACGAGCTCCGCGTTCATCCCCACAAAAGTAACTAATCTCCCCGGAAATAAAGTGTTACAAATACCCCAAGAGGAGTGGAACGGTCAGAGGGAGCAGAGGCTGGAGTAATAATGACAGCGAGGAAAAAGACGGCAGACATAAGAGAGTATACGTTCGCTGCGGTCAGAGGTGAGCAGAGAGAAGGAGGAAAACTGGGAGGTGAAGCGTATACTGAGGCCGAGGCTGAAGAGCAGTTGAATATCTTGGAAGAGGTGCAGAGTAGAAGTGCTGTGGTGCAGATTTCAAAGGAAGAGCTCCAGTCATGGTTTGGTGAGCTGCAGTCTGCAATGGCGTGATTCAGAACAGACATGGAGGCGGCCATAATGGAATTTCACGCTGATGTGCAGGAGCTGGAGAAAAGAGTGGAGGAGGCGGAAGGGCAAGTGGAAGAGGTGCGAAGCAATGTGAGTGCAATAAACAAAGCAGTGAACTGTTTAGAAGCTGAGAAGGAACAGATTGAGTTAAAGCTGGAAGATTTGGAAAATCGGGTGAGAAGGCAAAATCTTTGAATAAAGGGGGTGCTGTAAAATGAGGACTACAGAGACCGTGAACAGACTGCACGAGACATATGTATGGCAGTGCTGGAGGAGCCCGAGGATTGAGGGCAGGCACTGGAAGTAAAAACAGACCGAGCGCACTGCACGCTGGGCCCGAGGAGAGGGGAGGCACCACGGGACATTATTATATGCCTCCAGGACTTTAAAATTAAAGAAAAAATAATAAATAAGGTGAGGGGAGCAGGCCCCCTAGAGTGGAAAGGAAACAAGGTGGCTATTTTTGCGGACTTGGCTGTGGCCACGCTACAACGCTGAAGAGAATGGAGAGGATTTACAGTGAGGTTAAGGGAAGAGAACATTAAATATAAATGGCTGTACCCTGCAGGAATAGTGTTTACCAGCCAAGGCATCACAAGGAGGGCGTTAACGGCAACGCAGTTGGCGGCAGAGATGAAGGAAGCAGGAGTGACACGCTTACCAGAGGTGGGAGAAATGAGAAAACCTGTGAACGGACAGACAACAAGATGGCAGAGAGTGGAGAGCAAAGAGAGAAATAGTAAATGTGTGATGCAAAAGAGAAAGGACATGGGACTGAGCAAATAAGCAGAGGAAAGAGAAATGGAAAAAGAATGGAAATCAACAGCAAAGCTGGACTGAGTTTGTGATGTGAGGGGGAAAGGGGGGGAAGGTTAAATGTGAAGAGATAAGAAGGGGGGGAGATTAAGATAAGAAGAGCGTGTAATGTGAAATGTGTAACATTTATTTATTTATTTTATTTATTGAACAGTTTTATATACCGCCTTTCAGAAAAATCAAAGCGGTTTACATAGGACAAAACTTGAACATTACATTGAAACTTATTCAAACAATTGAAATTATAGTGAACATTAAATTGTATATAATAAAAATGGTAATTTGAGGGTTACAATGCTGAGTAAATGCTGATTAGGTATATAGATAGTTTAAACATATATACAGATTTAAATATTTACAAATTTCAAAAATCTTATCATCTTATCTGAGCAAGGAAAAATGTATTGTAGTTCACTAGAATTATTAGTGTAAAGAGTAAATGTGATAATGTGGAGAATTGGGTATTGTAAGATAGAGTAAGAAAAAGGAAAAAGTTGTGAATTAATGAATATGAGTATACACGAGTTTAAGTGGGAAATATTTCATCTATTGGGAATGAGTCTCCGAAGTACTCTATAAATAGGTGAGTTTTAAGATCTTTTCGAAATGCTGAAAGATCTGTGATATCTCTGAGTTTATCCGGCAGAGCGTTCCATATTAAAGGAGCATTGAAGCTGAATGCCCTATTTGTTGTAGTTTTATTGAGTTTTGAAAAGTTGTTTGGAACAAGTAGTGTGTTCAGGTTCCTTTGTCTCACTGTTCTGGTCCTTGAATGAATTGTCAGTAGATCAGTTAGATATGATGGGGCTATATCTCTTATCAGTTTGAACGTTGTTATGATAACTTTATATTTTATCCTACTTTGTATAGGTAACAAGTGAAGTTTGTACAGTATAGGGGTTATGTGTTCAGTTGGACCTGCATTTATAAGCATTCTTGCAGAAACATGTTGTGCTACTTTTAGTTGGTGTAAAGCATGTTTTGGAATACCTTGAAGAATTATGTTACTAAAATCTAAGTGAGGCAGGATCAGGGCTTGAAGGACTGATCTGAAGTCCAGATTTGATAATAATGGTTTTAGATTTTTAAGATATCGTAATTTATTATATATTGTGTTTGTTGTATTCCTGATGTGTGTTGTTAGACTTAACGTTCTGTCTATGATAACGCCAAGGTATCTTATTTCATCTTTTATGGGGATGCTTATGTTTTCAATTTTTATTTCTGTTGGGGGGGGTAAATTTTTGTTTTCTAGAAACAAATAATGCTTCTGTTTTCTTGAAGTTTATGTGTAGATTGTGTTCATTTAGCCATTGCGTCATTTTAGTGAAGCATGATTTGATATTGGAGAAGTCCAGGGAGTCTATGTCCATAGGGAGATAAATCATAACATCATCAGCATAAATTGCATATTTTAATTTGCACTGTTGAATGATGTGGCATATAGGTTGTAAATATATGTTAAAGAGTAGAGCTGACAATGCAGAACCTTGTGGGATTCCTTGTTTTTGCGCATAGGTTTTAGATGTATGGTTTCCTATTTTTACCTGTTGCGATCGATCAGTTACATATGATTGGAACCATGCAAGAATAGTGCCATGTATACCAATCTGTTTGAGTCTTTCAAAAAGGATATGATGGTTAATTGAATCAAAGGCAGCCGATATATCCAAAAATATAAGTAATACTGCTTGTTTTGATTTGTCAATGTATTTTAGAATATCATCAAAGATAACTGCAAGAAGTGTTTCTACACTATGGTATGGTCTAAAGCCGTATTGGTGTGAATCTAAGGGGGCATGAAGTTCAATGTGATCCTGAAGTTGATTATATACTATTTTTTCTATAATCTTTGCCATAAATGGAAGGCTAGAGATAGGTCTATATGAAGAGGGATCAAAATTGTCTAGTTTTTTGTTTTTCAGAATAGGTCTAATCGAGGCTCTCTTTAGGATGGTTGGCATAGTACCATGTGTGAGAGAAAAATTTGCTATATTTAGAATGTAGGGCGCTAGGAGTGGTTTAGTATTTTTGATCCAGCTAACTGGGCAGGGATCAAGACTAGAAGTGGTTGTGTTAATATCTGAGATCACCTTATCCAGTTCTTTTAGTGTTACAGTATGAAATTTATCCCATATGTGTTCAGGCTTTGGGTTGGAGTAAATTAGTGGAATTGGAGGGTCTGATAGTGGAGAGAGCTTAGTTATGTAATAGTCAGCAAGAGTTTGTGGGTTAATAGGGGTGACATCTGTATTAGGAGGGTTTGATACTTTTTTAACTGTTTCAAATAATTCTCTGGGATGATTGAGGGAATTTGTTAGTAATTTTGTATAAAAGGCTTTTTTAGATGCATTTATTGTTTTTCTGTAGTAGTCTAGTTTCTCATTGTATAAATTTCTGTCATTATTTGAGTTAGTTTTCCGCCATCTTTTCTCAATCTTTCTAAGTTCCCTCTTTATTTGTCTAATTTCTTGCAAGTGCCAAGGTTGGGAGTCTCTCTGCTTGGATCTGGATTTGTTTGTTTTAGAGCTAGGAAGCACAGCTGCTTTTTTTATAGTCTCGTTCCAGTTAGCAATACTGATATTGATGTCTGTTACTGTTTCAGGAATATGTGGTAATATCTGTCCTAAAAATTTTTCCCTGTCAAATTTCCTGAACATTGTAGTTAGTCTTTGTTTCGGCTGTTGGGTTGTGATTCTATTGAAATGTGGGAGATTGAATCTAATTAAATGGTGGTCAGACCATGGAATGGGAATATCCTGGGGTTGTGAAACATTGAGATTATAATCTGGAGATCTTTGAAGAAAGATTAGGTCAAGGGTGTTTCCTTTTATGTGAGTCGGAAAATCTATGATTTGCTCAAAGTCAAGTTCAGACATGGTTTCAATGAATGCTTTTGAGTGTGATGGTGTAGTTGAGGGGAGGTTTAAGTCTCCAATGATTACTAGCTGTTTTTTTCTTGTGTTGAGGGAACATATCATATCTAATATGGAGGATAAAGATTTTGTATCTGTGGATGGAGGTCTATATATGAGACCAAATGAATGTGAAGTTGTTTCAAACATAAGAACATCCATGTTCTCAATATTGTTAGTGGAAATAAGGGAAGCTTTAAGGTTATTATTTATAATAGCGATGACACCCCCACCCCTTTTTAAAGCCCTAGAGCAGTGAAGTAGCTCATATCCATCAGTTTGTAATTGATTTAGGAGAATGTTATCATGAACCGTGAGCCATGTTTCTGTTGAGTGGAAGGGGGAGGATGATGTTGTGGAGGAAGTGAAAGCTACTAAATGGTAGAAAGAAGGAAGAGAGGGGGAGACTGGGAGGAAGGGAACTAAGGGAGGAGAGGAAGGGGCGGGCAGAAGGAGGTTACCCGGATCCTGTGTGTGCAAGAAGAAGAAGTGTAGAGAATTGAAGTTATGGGTAGTAATCAAAAATAACTTGAATGCAAGATTGTAACCATAAATGTGAAAGGCCTTATTTCCTGGTATAAAAGGCAGGCCCTATTGAAAGAGGGCAGCAGAATAAGAGTGGATGTTCGGCTTATACAAGAAACGCATTTAAAAACAGTACAAGAAAGATGGTTGATGAGTAAAGAATATGATAAAGTGTATCTGGCCCATAACAGGGAATCGCCAAAAAGGGGAGGAGTGGGAATAATATTTGCAAGAGGATTGAATGTGGAAGAAGAGCATGTGGAGAGAGACCCGGGAGGGCGCTATATTTTGTGGAAAGGGAAAATAGAAGAAAGGCCCGTAGCAGTGGGGAGTATATACGTGCCAAATACACAGCAAGGGCAGTTTTATGGGAAGCTACATGAGATGGTGGAACCCCATCTGCAAAGTCCGGTAATATTAGGAGGGGACTTTAATGCAACACTGAACCCCAGAATAGACACTACAGGGGACAATAAGTGTGGGCCAAAGAGGGTAAGTAAGAAGTTGGCGAAGTTGTTGCATAAATTGGGTTCAGTGAATGTTTGGAGGCACATACATGGGAATAAGAGGGAATATACACATTACTCTCACCCACATAAGAGCTACAGCAGATTAGATATGATATGGGTAGATGGGAGGATAATAGAACAGGTCAAGATGGTGGAGATAGGTCCCATAAGTTGGTCAGACCATGCCCCGGTGGAGACTTCCTTGAGATTACAAAAGGAAGGAGGAGGTCTGCGCTTTTGGAGGTTGAATGAGTCCCTTATAGATGAGATAGAAGGGCAAACAAGTATACAGAACATTATAAGGGAGTATATGTGTCATAATGAGGGGGTGAAGTGGGGCTGGTTGGTGTATGGGATGGGTTGAAGACGGTCATAAGGGGACAGTATATAGCGCTGACGGCGAGACAGAAGAGAGGAAAAGAACAGAAAGAACGGGAGTTGTTAAAAGAGTTGAGATCAGAAGAGCTAATGCACAAGCAGAGAGGGGGAAGAAAGCGGCTACAACGAATTAGGAAAGTTTTATTTATTTTCATTCTCTTATATACCGTGCTATTCTGCATAAGTGTGGTTTACATTGAACAAGGCATTATAACTTGGAGATAGCTATTTTACAGGGAACATGGAGGGTTAAGTGGCTTGCCCAAGATCACAAGGAGCACCTGTGGGACTAGAAACCCCAGTCCTTCCAGCCCAAGGTTGCTGTCCTCTAGTGGGATTTGAACCCCCAACCTTCTGGCCTGAAGTACCTTGCCCCAACCACCAGGCCACTCCTCCACTCCAAATATGAGAAGAATTAGGGGGCTTACATGAAACTGAGGAGGCCTATAGGTTAAACCAACCAAAACACAAGTTCTATGTACAGGGAAATAGGCCAGGTAGATATCTTGCCAGATAATTAAGGGAGAAAAGGGTGCATCAGCAGATCCTGAAAATAAAGGATGAACAGGGAAAGTGGGTTCGGAGGACAGAACACATACAGAAAGTATTTTGGAAATATTATGGTAAGCTTTATGAATCGGAGCAAAAAGAAGAGGGAGTAGATATAGAGAGGTACCTGGCAGAGATTACATTGAAACAATTGGATTTAGAGCAACAGAAGTGGATGAATAGAGAGATAGCTAGAGAAGAAGTAGTAGAGGCTATAAAGAGCTTGAAGGAGGGTAAGGCTTCAGGATTGGATGGATTTACAGCCAGGTTTTATAAAAAATTCTGTGAGGAGATTAGTCCGATATTGTCTTTAATGAAGTATTAAAAGGGGAGAATTTACCAAGCTCTATGGAGATAGCTGGAGTGGTAGTTATACCTAAACCCGGGAAGGACTATGGGAAGTGTGTCATATAGATGGGAAAAAGTATATGGTGTGGTTAAAATACCGGTGGTCTTGGCAGCAATCCAAGAACACTGTTATAAGATGTTGTTCCGAATCTATTTAACCCTAGTAAGGTTGTGTAAGATGGGGAGATATAATGATGCGATGTGTTGGAGGGGGTGCGGAGAGCGGGGGGAGTATATGCATATGTGGTGGAGCTGCCCTGTCTTACAGCAAACATGGCAGTGGCTGAAGGATCTCATGCGGGAGCTGGTGGTCTGGGTGGGAGATATTACACCAGCGGGAGAATTAATGAATGAATGGGGGGGGGGGATCCGAAAAGCGATATAGTGTATATGTTGAAGATGCTTGCAATTGGAGTGCGGATGGAAATAGCAAGGGGGTGGAGGTCTGAGAGAGCACCAGCACCTGAAAGGATATCCAGTAGAATAGCATATATTTATAGGATGAGTGAGATCAATGCATATACAATGCACAGGACTGAGAGCTTTCAAAGGAGATGGCAAAAATACATGGTGTGGTTACAGAAGGAGGATAACGAGGTAATGGGCTGAAACTAATTAAAAGCATCAAAGGGAATTGTTAAAAAAGGAGGGGGGGAACACCGAGGATCCGGGGGGGGGGGAAGGGGGAGGAGGGGAGTAGAAGGGAATATTAAACAAAACTAATTGTACAAGTAAAATGGAGAGAAACAGATTGTTAAATAATGTAAAGTAAGGCTAGAATGGTAATCAGGTACATGTTGGGATGATGGATATAGTTGGATGTAGGATACCATTGTTTTGTAAAGCAGTTGAAAAAAATGATGTGTTACTTTGTACTGTACTAAATAAAAATAAAAATTATAAAAAATAGAATTTGAAACAGAATTAGTTGAGAGTCCAGTCATCATTTAAAAAAAAACCGTTAGAAGCTATTTCTTGCAAAACTCCATATTTTTCCATTGAGAATTTATAGTATTCTTATCTGTGCTCTTCAACTCCAAAGCCAGTTCCTGATGCTGCCCTTTCTAAACTACTGTACTATATGACTGGAAGAGACTTCTAAGCTGATCTGTCATACTTTCCTTCTTATTATAATCACCATAAGAACATAAGAAGTGTCATACTGTGTCAGACCAAGGTCCATCAAGCCCAGTATCCTGTTTCCAACAGCGACCAATCCAGGTCACAAGTTACCTGTTAGATTCCCAAAAGATAAACAGATTCCATGATGCTTATCCTGAAGTAAGCAGTGGATTTCCCTGGTCCTCTTTAATAATGGTTTATGGCCTTTTCTTCCAGGAACTTGTCCAATCCTTTTTTAAACCTAGCTACACTAACAGCTTTTACCTACGTAACAAATTCCAGAGTCTTGAGGCTCTTTTTAAATCTTAAACCCTGGTTCTTCTGATTCTATCCTTGTTGGTTTCAACCATTTTCTATAATATAATTCCTGAAGCTTCTTATTTGTCCTGCATGTGCGTTATGACCAAGATGGACGTGCTAGAGAGACCACATAGTAGAAGTATTACAATGCCTCTGTGATATCTCACCCATGCTTGTCCAAGGTAGTCTTCATCCAGTAAGTGCAGAGAAGCTTGGGGTACAATTCCACGCAACAGCCTGGATGCATGGAAATACCTCTGAAAGCTTAAGAGTCTCTTCACCTTCTTCTTGGTGCCAATTTCCCCTGAGTATGTTGTATCTGTGAGAAGGAAATAACACAGAAAAATGTACGAGCTAGGAAAATAATTTTCAAAAGCATATAAACAGAAGGAGGCTTTTATAAAACTGCTATGTGGATAATTTAGGACAGATAAAAGCTACCCGAAATCGTTACCCGCATAGCCATCCATACACTGTTAAACAGATAGCACCAGGCGCTGACTGCAAAGACTGAGATATTCAGTGCCAGCCACTATCCAGATATTGGTACTGAATATCCAGTATCTATTTAACTGCGGTGGACAGCATTTAAAAAAAGTTGACTTCTGCAGTTAAATAATCTTAGAGCCTCGTTTACTGACTAGTGTTAAAGGATTAACGCACCTTAATATGAACTGCATAGTTAGAGGGTCATTTTAAAAGGTTTAGTCATGATCTGGACGTCTGAAGACGTGTATGTGAACATCAAAATCATGGAGATGTCTCCTTAGCCATTCCACAAATGACATTCATAGATGTCTCAGGTGCAGGGATGCCAAAGTAGGCAAGGGGGTGTGGCGGAGGCATGTCCAGGGAGGAGCAATGGACTTACACATCCCCATTCAATATCAGAAACGTCGGAGACATCTACATGCAAGACCATCTTTAAACTGACTCCAGGCATGAACAGGCATCAGGAGAGTGCTTGTTTTCACCTTAAAACATCCAGAGAGTGTAGAGAAGATGGAGAATTAAGTGACTAGCCTTAGATCACAAAGGTCCACACTGGGATTTGGATCCTTGCCACTACTCTAATCATTATGCTGTCAGATGTCTTGGTTCTGAAATGCTATCCTGGGGAATCTATACAGACGTTTGATAGACGCCTATATCGGGCAAGTCCATGTTTCCGAAATCATGCCTGAACTTGCATGTACCTGCCTTTTTTTCCAAACGTTCTATCTTTGACATCCCAGATTGCACTTGGACGTCCCATTGTGAAATGTGCCTCTTAGTAAATAGCCTCCATTGAAAATAATGGGGCTTGTGTTCTTTGATGTTAAATTACATAAACTCATTAACACATATTAGTTAATGAGGCCTCTGAATTTTTGTGGCCAGTGACCAGTAGCCCATGTACTATAGGCTTTTCAAAACCATCATGATGTGGGAATCAAATCTAGAGCTTATTAGTAATGTTATGGCAGCATTTTTAACAAGTTGGTGTTAATGTGAGCAGTTCTGAGGTACTCTCAGATACAAAGAATTGCAGTAATCTGTTCTTGTGATCACAAAACTCTGAATCACTTTTGCTATTTTAGGAAAGGTGAGATTTGTTTTAATCTCTCTGGATGAAAGAAAGCAGACTTGGACACTAGGGCAACCTTTGAATTCCTCCTAAAAGAAGGATAGAACAAATGTCAATATTTATTCAGTAGCCATATTTTGTCTGTAGAATGCAAGTAAAAAGATATCACCTTATAAATGAGGCTTTTGGTTTTCATGGTTTATTAGTTTTGTTTGTCTTCAGCACCAGACAGAGGATCTGTGCTGCTACTAGGTGCTACAATACAGCTTTTTAATGGCTGATTCCCACAAAAATCAAATTGTGTATGCATATGTTTGGAATAGCTGGACTAGAAATCATGGATTGGGAGGTTTTCATATCAACACCCAAAACATCCCCTCAAGTTACTGCACTGTCACAACTACCAAAGGCATCAGGAAGTTAGTGCTGTTGCGCAAAAAAGAGCCTATGACATGCTGATGAAACCATAAGTTCTAATCATTGACTCTTTCCAGCGCTTGGTCCAATTTCAATCATATATCCAAATTCCAGTTTCCAAAAATAATGTGTGTGGGGGGGGGGGGAGGGAGGCGAGGGGATATTCAGCAGTGGCAGCTAGCCCTTGTAAAGCAGCTAGTCGTTGCTGCTGAACCTAAGACCCAAATATTCAATGCTGGGGTCATATCTGGCCACCAGCATTAAATGTCCTGATGGGCTGGATAGCGTGGAAGCTAACTGGGCAGCAGTGCTATACAACCGCTGCCTGGATAGCTTCTGCCAATGAAGACGCGTTCACTCAAAACATAACAAAGGGTTTTGAAGCCCAACCAATCTTCATTCACTTGTACTATTCAAGGAAGAAAGGTCTCAGACTCATAGCACTAAGCCGACTAATTTCCAGCTATTGTGCTGTATTTGCATCAATGACCTTCTTTCTTAACTCCAAAACCTACTAGTAAAAACTTGCTTTTAGAATGTTTAAATTTCCCAATGTTAAACAAATCAGAATGGTTATCACTGTTTATCCGCTGATCTTAAAGCTCTCCCATTCGATGATCTGAAATCAATAACCGGGCAGAGGCTGAATATTTGCCATTGCCTGACTGTCCCAGGGTGCCACCTCCACGCCGCCCGTTGAATGTCTTGATGTTAGCTTGCTAGCATCGGGGCTTGCAGGGCAGCACCCACGGATATTCAGCATTAATTGCATTGAGTATCGGGCCCAATGCAATCTTCAAGACCTGCAACAACCCCTCTTTATTTAGTTCCTTCTAAATGGCTTCAAGGCTCTTCGCTTGATGGTCTGGTTTAGTCTGCAGTCTGGTAGGCTCTATTCTGTCCAAAATGAAGAATCAATCACTCAGTTTCAGATCCAGGAAATTACTGCCCTATTTCAAATTTTTCTTACCTCTCCAAGATTATGGGAAAATGTATTTTACAGCAGTTAAACAATGTTCCAGATAAAATAAATGCTTTATATCTTTGTCAATCAGGATTCTGGATTTGTCATAGCATGGAAGCAGTCCTAACAGTTCTCCTCAATGACATGAACAGTCATTTGGATCCTGAACAAATAGCCATTAATGTTTCTTTAGATCTTTCAGCAGCCTTCGACCTGATCAATCATCATCTATTCATTTCAAGACTGACTGTGGCATTTCTCATACAGTCTCACATTGGCTTTAGTATAACAAGCAAACCTTCAGTTAGATTAAAGTCAGGGCATAATGTTAACAAGCAAACATTCAATTAGTGTTTATTTCTCACCTACCTCCCTAAGCCCCCACCCACCCCACGGATAATCTTTGATCTAAAGGCTCTTAAACAAATTATGAGGAGAGGAGGGATCTTAATCACTTTCAGGTTTAACTAGCTATCTTCATTAGCAAGGTATTAGACCTTAGGAATATATTAATTAGGTCCTGCAGTTCATCTTGAGGTGAACATTAAATAAAGTCCCTTAAACCTATTAGGTATAGTTGTGATGGTTCAAGTATCCATATTCCCCTAGCAACTTTAAATAATTGAAAAAATTTAAATAGTTAAACAAATCATTAAAACTAAGATACAGACAGCAGTCCAGTGGCGAAATAGGGCTATCCAGTCTTTCACACTGAATGTCGCATATATGATTATTTCCCAGTTGCAACGTGAGGGGTCTTACTGTACGTGCGCACTAGATGGAAAGAGCTCCCTGCTCTCGGGGAATGAGCCCAATCTCTGAAGGCTGGAGTAGCAGACTTGGAGGAGCTGAGGAAGATAAAGAGGTTTATAAACAATACCTTCAGTCCTACCTCCAGTTTGGCAGCCTCTCTGCTGCAATGGAGGAGAGAAGTCACTTGAAAGGAGAGCATCCTTGGTATGGAAGTAAGTGATCCTGTAGCTAGGACCTGCTCTCCAGGTAATGTAATACCCTCTTGCACTGAGGTGTCTCCAGGGCTAGGTGACCATGAGAAAAGGCTTAGGACAATTGTAATAGGTGGCAATTTGATTATTAAGCATGTAGATAGCTGGGTGGCTGGTAGATATGAGGATCACCTGGTAACTTGCTTGCCTGGTGCAAAGGTGGCAGACCTCACGTGCCACCTAGATAAGGTGATGGGAAGGAGTCTGCTGTCTTGATACATTTTGGTACCAATGACATAGGAAAGTGTAGGAGGGAGGTCTAGAAGCGAAATTTAGACTTTTAGGTAGAAAGCTGAAATCAAGAACTTCCAGGGTAGCGTTCTCAGAAATGCTTCCTATTCCATGTGTAGGCAGAGCTCTAGAACCTTAATGCACGGATGAGACAATGGTGTACTGTAGAGAAGGTGGTTTTAGATTTGTTAGGAACTGGGTGCCATTCTGGCAAAGGGAGGGGGGGCTTTTCTGAAAGGATGGGCTCCACCTTAATCAGGATGGAACCAGGCTGCTGGCATTAACCTTTAAAAAGGAAATAGAGCAACTTTTAAATTAGATAATGAGGGAAAGACAACAATCACCCAAGAGCATATGGTTCTGAATGATATATCTTTTATGGATACTAGTGAAACAGGGAAGTTAGGGCAGGAGTGGAGGAGTAGCCTAGTGGTTGGGGCAAGGTACTTCAGGCCGGAAGGTCAGGGGTTCAAATCCCACTAGAGGACAGCAACCTTGGGCTGGAAGGACTGGGGTTTCTAGTCCCACAGGTGCTCCTTGTGGTCTTGGGCAAGCCACTTAACCCTCCATAGCCCATGTTCCCTGTAAAATAGTTATCTCCAAGTTATAATACCCTGTTCAATGTAATTTCAGTTTGTTCAATGTAAACCGCACTGATGCAGAATAGCACGGTATATAAGAGAATATAAATAAATAAAATAAAATAAATCTTCCCCCTCCCTTATTCTCAGTGATTTTAACATTCACGTTGATAAACCCTCTGACTCTTATGCTTTAAAGCTTCTTTCCCTTATCTCCTCATTCAACCTCCAACTTTGCTCTACTGCACCCACTCACCAGCATGGTCACTGTCTTGACCTTGTTTTCTTCTCTAATTGTTTACCTTCTAATTTCTTACCTCAGTTCTTCCCTTATCTGACTATCACCTTCTCAGCTTCAATCTTTATCACTCTCCTCCTCAGCCTCGCCCAGTCTCCTCCAACTTTTTTAGAAATCTTCATTCCATCGACCCATTGGCTCTCTCCACTACTGTCTCATCTCCTCTTTCCTCCGCTATCTCATTTAAGTCTGTTGATGAGGCTGTAGTTTCCTATAACTCTGTACTCTCCTCTGCTCTAGCTGCTCTTGCTTCACCTATGCCTCGTCTTGTGAAGCACACCATACCTCAGCCCTGGCTATCTTTGACTACCCGTATATCTTTGTTCCTGTGCCTGCTCAGCTGAGTGCATTTGGCTCAAATCACATAACTTTGCTGACTTTTTTCACTTCAAATTCATGTTTGCCTCTTTCCAGTTAGCCTTAGCCTCAACCCTGCCACCGGAATTGGCGGTAGCGCCGCTTAGCAAGGGGGGTGTGTGTGGCTCGGTGCATAGGGGGGTGGCACGGCCGGGGCTTCTCCCTAGGATGGCAGAAATCCTTGGATCAGTCCTGCATCTGACTAACTCTCTTGCCTCTGGACCTCACCATCTCTTTTCAACTCTCAACTCTCTCCTCAAGGTGCCTCCGCCTCTGACCCCTCCTTCCCTTTCTGCTCGAACCTTAGCCAATTACTTCATGACAAAGTCCACAAGATTACACTCCAGTTCCCATCCCCTCTTATTTACTTGGCATTTTATATATACCATCTCTCAGTATTATCAAGGTGGTTTACAATGTAAATAACAACAGATTTACATGGAACAGGTACATTGAGCAACAGATTTATATGGAACAGGTACATCCAATTAACTGTGCAACATTTCAACTATTTACAGTGTATCTTTAGGACTCTAGTGTAGTGTACGGCATTGTGGGTGGAGTGATTGGTAGGAGTTCTTGAATGTTAAGGCTGTGTGTTTGCTCTTCAATCCCAACTCTTCCCCTCAACCTCTGCTACCCTTCCTTCCTTCTCTAAACTCTCTGATAAACCCTCTTGTCTTCTCTCCTCTTCTAAACCTCCTCTTCGCTACCTGGGAGTAACCATCGACCAAGAACTGACCTTCAAAGATCACATAAAGCAGACCGTTAAATCCATTTACTACAAATTAAGAACGCTGAAACCCTTAAGACCACTACTCACCTCCAATGACTTCCGAACAGTCTTCCAAGCCCTTATAACACCTCATTTTGACTATGCTAATATCATCCTGCATGGTCTACCCAAGAGCACCCTCAACCCACTCCAATTGGCGATGAACTCAGCAGCCCGCATCCTCTGCGGCACTTCCAGTAGAGACCACATCACCCCCATACTAACAGAGCTTCACTGGTTACCCCTACAAGCCAGGATAACTTACAAAGCACTTCTGCTATCCTTTAAAGCAATTAATCAAATAGCCCCACCTTCCCTCTCATCACTTATTATCAACACACCCCCACGAACAGACTGAGAAGATCCGCAGCCGCCAATACTCTTGTCGTACCAAAGGAGTACACTAAATGTAACCAAACAACCAGAGACAGGGCCTTCACCTTTTTCGCTCCAACTTGCTGGAATAACCTCCCTCCTCATATCCGATCAATAAAAGACCTCTCTCAATTTAGAAAGGCCCTCAAAACACTACCTATTCTGTCATCATCTTTTAGGCCCTAACCCTACACCTCCTCCCCCCATCTCACAAATCACTCACACAGCCTCTGACATTCCAACAACATAGTCATAACAGAACACGACCTAGACGCTCTGCACACCCAAAGTTACGACCCACTTTAACTGTAAATTTCCAGAGGTAATATATCTTTCTGTATATAGCTTGTATATAGTTTACCATGTTGTCTCCAAGTTACTGACCCTGTTATAATGTAAGCAAAAGACCCTGTTATAATGTAAGCAAAGGACTGTTCTAATGCGAAATTTGTTATCTGTAAACCGCACTGATACCAAAGAGCGCGGTATATAAAAACTGTAAAATAAATAAATAAATAAATAAATAAATAAACTTACTACCCGCTCCTCTGATCCTATCCTCACCCGTCTCCTTAACTCCATCTCCTCTACTGTCATCCCTTCCATCTCTCATATTATCAATCTATCGCTCCTCTCTGCAATTGTCTCAACAGCATGCTGTTGTCACACCTCTCCTCAAGAACCTTCACTAGACCCTACCTGTCCTTCTAATTATCAACCCATCTCCCTCCTTCCTTTCATTTCTAAACTTCTTGAACGTGCGGTTCACCACTGTTGCCTTGACTTTCTCTCCTCTCAAGCCCTTCTGGATCCACTGCAATATGGCTTTCGTCCTTTACATTCTACTGAAATGGTTCTTGCCAAAGTCTCCAGCGACCTGTTCCTGACAAAATCCAAGGGCCTTTACTCAGTCCTCATCTTTCTTGACCTTTCTGCTGCTTTTACTACTGAACATTTGCTTTTGACATTGTTGACCACTACCTTCTCCTTGACACCTTGTCCTTACTTTTTAGGTTTTAAGGTCTCTGTGCTATCCTGGTTCTTTTCTTATCTCTCCCTTTGCTTTTTCAGTGTTTGCTCTGGTGGATCCTCCTCTATTGCTATTCCACTCTCGGTTGAGGTACCCCCAAGGGTCTATCTTGGACCCACTCCTTTTCTCTCTCTATACCCAGTCTTTTGGTGCACTCATCTTCTCTCATGGTTTTCAGTACCAGTTTTACGCTGATGACTCTCAGATCTATCGCTCTAAATCTGATATCTCTCTGGCAATCCAGGTCTGAATCTCTATTTGCCTTTTGTCGCGTACCGCCCCTGGTGGCCAGTGGTCATAGGGGTAGGTTGGACACAAAGATATTTTTATATGAGAGGAGGTTCCTTTAAGAGCCAGGTGCAGCCTGGTCTTAGTAGTTCAGCTCCTATTAAGAAGTAAATTGTGAATGCAGAATAGAGGGATAACATAGGCTTTTATTTCCCTTTACACAAAAGATTCAGGTGGGTCACAACATAGAGGAAAATGTCCTTTACTTAAGGAATGAAACAAATTCATGGTAAAGAAAACTGTAATGCTTCACAGTTGCACAAGGATTAATTAAGGCTTCCTAGAGTAACTCAACCATTTCAATACACTTCTTCCTTTTAGCATACAAGTAACACTCTGGAGACAGCATATATTATTTACAAGTCTAGCAGTGATTCTAAACTGCTGATAACGCACAGAGAACAGTCCATCTCCTCTTGAGACAGAAGACTAGGCTCCACAAATTCCACTTGCATCTGCTCTGAGTCAGAGTTATCCCTTTCTGTATCTGGGGTTTCTCTGGCTATTGTTTCTGGCCAGTCGCTATTCTTATTCTCTGGGTGTTTGTAGAGTTCTTCTAAAGTTTGCCAGTGAGCGTGGCCTACCTTTGTGCTTTTACCATCTGGGTTATACAAGGTAGGTTTACTTTCCTTTCTTGTAAGACGAGCATTGCTTTTAAAAGGGCACTTATAAGATGAGCTTTTTCTCATAAAAACAGAGTCAGCATACCTTGGCTTCACGCAGCATGTAGAACAGGAACTTTCTCCTTCTAGTAGTTCTCCAGGGCTACAATCCTCGTGCCAGTCTTTTCCCTGAAAGCTCTTGTTACCTTTCAGTCTGGTCACTGGTTCCTCCGGTAAGTGCAGGCCTCTTTCCAAGCCTAACTTCTGGCTTCCTCCTTCAGCACTGCTCTGCTTCCCAAAGTGACTGTTCCTTTGCTCAGCATTGCTTTCCCCTTCACTCCTAGGGCTTAGCTCAATGCTCCTGGTGCTTCCTTCTTCTTGGCACTTGCTCGTGGTGCATTTCTCTCGCACGGCTTTGCTCCTGGTGCTTCTCTCTGGTCCACCTCTACCTCCACCTCTACCTCTACTCCCTTTCCAGTCTCCAGCCTCTTGCTTATAAAGCTCTCCTGTGTTTGAGCTTTCTGGGCTGCTTGTCAGGTGGTGTCGATTAGCTAGGTGTGTCCAGTCAGCCTCTGTGAGTGCACGGCTGCTCCCTCTAGCTGCTCTGTGTGGGAATTGCATCCCGTGCACATCTTTTATATTATGAAAAACAGCTTCTTTTCTTGCTTCTTTGCTTCCATCAGCTCCTGCTGCATGACACTTTCTGATATTGCTGCCTGGATGTCTCACTGCCATTTGAAATTAAATATGGCCGAAACTGAGCTTCTTAGTTTTTGCCCTAAACTTACTTTCTCCCTTCTCAATCTCTGTGGATGACACTCTTCTACTCCCTGTTTCCTCAGCCCACAACCTTGGGGTCGTTATTGACTCCTCTCTCTCCTTCTCCACACACATCAAACTGATAGCTAAAACCTGCTGTTGCTTTCTCTACAACATTAGCAAAATTTGCCGCTTCCTTTCTGAACACACTAAGACACTTATCCACTCTTTAATTACCTCCTGTCTTGACTATTGTAACGTCCTCCTTGCTCAAGGTGGCAGAGCAATGTGACAAAGCGGTAGCCAAGGCCAGAAAGATGCTGGGCTGAATGCAAAGACCCAGCTGAAAGGAGGTGTTGATGCCCCTTAAACAAGTCATTGGTGAGGCCTCACTTGGAGTATTGTGTTCTGTTTTGGAGAACATATCTCACAAAGGACCCCCCTCTTCCCCACTGCCCAACCCATGGCTAGCCAGCCAGGGCCTAGATCAGGTGTCAGAGACTCCCCTGCACCCGGCCCTGGTCCCGAACGCCCCACTGGTGCTGATTATTCCACCTTCGAGGTGGAATAATCAGCACATCCCCTCTGACGTGACCTGTAAAATGAAGTCCCTAAGAAATAGCACTTCAGCACACCAAACTCAGGACTCTCCAATCTACTATCTCAGGGCCCCATGTAGTTTGAAGATTGATTATTTTTTTCTTTGAAAAAACTTAGAAGATTGCTCACAAGCTAAATCTGGGTATGTTTTGGATGAAATACAGTATCCCGTTGCTATTATAAGGGGGTCATTTCCTAAGAGTGTCTGTAGGGTCACTTAGGGGTATGTTTACTAAACTGCGGTAATGCCATTCGCGTTAGGATCTGCGGTAGAGGCAGAAATACCCAAATAAGGACATGGGCGGTACATCGTTACCGATAACGCGCGTTACAAGGCGCCATAAATTAACGAGCATTACATGATAGAGGGAGCTGTGGCACGTTACCGCACGTTAATCTTAAGAATGCGTGTAAACATGCGAACACAGAAGCAGAGCTGTAGCACAATGGTTACTACACTGACTGATGGTACAGGGGTCATGGGTTTGATTCCCCAGTGTGCCTAATGAATAAGGCTGGTTGAGGCATTATGTTTAAGTATTGGGTTGTGAGGAATTTTAGTTTTACTTTAATTAGTGCTGCCAGCAAACACACCCTCACAGTGGCGTAACCTAAGGTGCCGCATAAGGCACCCTAGAAGGCACTCCATAGGGCACATTATAAAGTGCGCTGTCTGCCAAGGCACCCTATAATGTCCCCTATAGGACACCTTATAAGGCACCTTATAAGACGCTTCATAGGGCGCCGTATAAGGTGCTTTATAGGGCACCTTATGAGGCACCCTAAGGTGACAGTACTCTGAGGGTGTTTCTGCTGGCAGCACTAATGTACATTAAAAATAGACAATGCCTCAGACAGCCCTATCAATGAACCCCACTGTGGATTTTGAACCCATGACCTCTGGCTCCACGGGCAGTGAAGTAACTAGTGGGCTACAGCTGCTAACAAACCCCTGGCTGGCTACAGGAGGACTGCACGGCACCACACAAACATTCTGCTGTGGTTACCAGGATAGGGTCAACCCACCCGTACCCAGGATGCACAGCACATGCAAATCAGCAGTCTACAGATGATCACAAGATGGGGTATGCACCCCACAGCACCTCAGCCTGGTAGGGGGTGCCGACGGTGTGTGTTAGTGGCACAGAGTAGCTACAGACCGTCACAGTGTGCGGGTCCTGTGCTCACCCTGAGGGTGAGGTGGGGTGCCCAGCACCATTTTCACAGCATCTGGCTTTGCTGAGATAGGCTATGCTGCAGGTCCCCATCAGTGCCAATGTGTGATAGGTAGGCCTTGCAAACACCTCTAGGATATGCCTGTGTCCATCTGTATTTCACATCTAGCCCTTGTGGACTATGATGCACCCAGAAAAGTGCATACCCTTTGTGGGTGCCATGGTCACATGATTTAAGTGAAGGGGGGTGTTTGGACCCACAGGCGGATTACGTACCACCACCACCCAACCCACCCTCTGTGGTTCAGGGTGGGGGACAGGATCTCCCACCAACAGATCCACATTCTACCCCCCTGCAATGGTGACGGTAGAGGGGACCATCAACCCCAGTCCTGCTGGGGAATAGGCACCCTACAGGGCAGTCAATGCAGATCTGTATGCATCCATAACTAAGGCAATGGCAGACAGACAGTAGGCCTGGAAATGCACGCTGCCCCCCACCACCATCTGACATTCTCCAGCAGCAAGCACAGTGAGTCACCAGCCTCTGCATCCTGCAAGGTGTTCCAGCCACACACATATGAACTGCAGACAGTCTGCTAGCTAGACCATAGTGCATGTTCCTGGAGGAGATGTGTGCACCCAAACCTGGGATGTGAGCACACCCACCAAGCAGATAAGTCAGTGATTGGGCCCCAGAAAACAGAACCCATATATATCACTTAAGAGAAACACTGTATAGCACTATGGGGGAACCCAGCCATGCCGTGGTCACTGCACAGTCAGGGTGAGAGTGACCTCCCAGCAGGACATGCTGTGGCCACCCTGTCCGTGCAGGTGGTGGCCGGGCACTACAATGTCCCAGCCATTGCCCTATGCCCTGTGCAGATGCATCCAGGCCAGGCCACCCTGTCCAGGCTATACCCACAGTACTGTGCTCCTCATTATGCACATTGGCAGGCTAACACTGGCACCAGTGCAAACAGTGTGGGCTGAGGAAGGTGTTAGCAGCCACCACACACTGGACAGACAGACACACACTCCCACACCTATGCCAGCATTGTGCAACTATAGAGGCTTTTGGCAGCCCTGGCCACCGCACCAGTCCTGGGCACAGTGCAAGCATGGCTATGGTATGCAGTACTGTTGGGGTCACTCCCCAGGGTGGTGGACACTGTCAGATACCAGACCTGACACACACTCCACAGACACCAGAGAGGTTGGTATGATACAGCTCACTGAGCAGACTGTGCTAAACTTAGGAATTGCTATGTGCCAGTAATCATAGCAACCTTTTGATATCTGTGTACCGTATTCCAAGGTTTAGGGCGGCATTGCTAAGGTATGCAAGTGCTAGTATTGGGAGATGCACGCAGGGCCCAACATCCTACCTGTCCAGGAGGCTGTGGATAATGGGGCCTGTGGGTGCAGGTGTTTCTGCCCATGTTGGCCGCTGCTCTAGGGCAGGGGTTCCCAACTCCGGTCCTGGTGGGCCACACACTGTTCGGGTTTTCATGCTGTCCCTGATGAATATGCATGGAAGATATCTGCATACCATGGGGGCGGTGCATAGAAACTGACCCACAACATGCCACAAGGGAGGATGTCCCTGTTTGTGTTCTCTTTTATTCAGCACAAGTTTTTCAAGTCAAACAAATATAGTTGAAGTATTGGCATATCCTTCAGGTGCACCCCATTTTTCAAGAGATCCCACGGTTTGCATATATGCAGTCTGTAACTTGAAAAAGATTTTAACTCATTTGAAAATGAGGACTTGGATGGAGGAGACTTTTGCGTTATTGAGGGGGGCACGCTAAATGTGGAAAACGTGTGGTATGCAAACACACTATAGAATTGAAGTACTATGTTCATCCTCTGACATGGGGGAGAATTTAAATTACAGCACTCTGATGATTGTCAAAGTTGGGGTGTAATGTAAGCTACAGTGTGTCCCTGCAACAAAACATATGTGGGTCAAACGTCCCGTATGTTAAAGACTCTCATAATTGAACATCTATCCTCTATCCGTCGAGGGATTCATATGTCCCCACTTGTCAAGCACCAGATGGATAGACAACATTCAGTGCAAGATGTACAATGCTTTGCCACTGAATAGATATCAGTGGTGGGGAGAGGGAATTCAATGCAACACTTGTGTCAATGAGAACAAAAATACATATTTAATTGATGCACTATGTACCCACGGGGGTTGAATGGACAGATTGAATGACAATTATTTTACTGAGCCAACGAGCTTCAGATGTCTGCCACTTGAACAGTATACCGTGCAGATGCAGCGTATTGAGTCTGGTGCCATTAATTGAGAAACTGCTTCAGGGTTTTGTTAATTTGTTTCTGTGAGTCTTAAGGTTTTAGCACTTAAGTTTTGTGTTTTTATTCCAGCGCAACAATCTCCCTGAGGAAGCCATAAAAAAGAGGTGAAACCATCATCTGGGGTTGGAGGTATTCTGAAAGCGAAGGCGCTTGTTCACATCATCAGAGGACCACCACAGAATAGAGATAACTAGAATATTTATATTTTTTAAAATTGTTTGAAGACAAAGAATTTTTTGAGATTGGTCAATGGACATTAATAAAGGACACTAATAACTTTGGGAATTAGGAATTATCTCACAAATCCCGATATTTCAAGCATTTAAGAAGGGGGGCTATGATGAATGCAATAGCGGTAATACAGAAGGCTTTAATGCCGCAATAGTAAACTGCTGTTAAATTTGAGCCCCTTGTACGGCCTTAGAGACATTGGGAGCAATGATGTATGTTTGTTTGAAGTAAGCAATGGGAAGGAGCATTATTTAGGTGAATTTTGTTGACAAAATTTTGTGAACTAATATGAAAAGTATGCTCACTACAAGACCATGCCTAGTTTTACGCCTAAAATCAGCTCTTAGAAAGTTGTGCCTGGATATACAGATGCAAAAAGTAGGCGCCCAGGCATTCCCATGGTTGTAGTTTAGGTGGCGCCGAGGCAGAGTTGTACTGTACATGTGTACAAGATATACTAGTACACACATAGGGCCTGATATTCACGTGGGCAACTATGCACCACCACGGCACATAGCCCTGCCAGCTGACCTTAACCCCGGATATTTAATACAGGGTCATATGCGGCACCGGCATTGAATATCCAGGGATTGCCGCACACACCAGAAGCCGCAATAGCTAACCGGGTGATATTCATGCTGCTCGGTTAACCCCTGCACCTAAAAGATAGGCGAGGTTTTTCCTCGCCTATCTTTGGGGCGCAAGTCATTAACTGGGTAGCATGCAATATTGCTGCTGCCCGGTTATCGATCATCTCCACCTCCGTTCCTCCCCAGAACTCCCCCAACATGCACCAATGCTAAGCGGTTAGCATCGGGGCACGTAAGAGCCATAATCGGGGATATTCAGCGGCAGTAACCATGTTAGTGCTGTTGAATATCCCTCTAAGCGGAAGATACACGATATATCAGGCCCATAAAATATATGCATAAATTTATGCCTGCCTCGGAACTGGTTCTGGAACCTATTTTTATAAAGATATATAGGTGCCTATAAAGACAGGCTTAAAATATTGCCCTTATAAAGACAGACATAAATTAAGCACCTTTTCCAAATCTGACATGGGTGTTCTGTTATAAAATTACTCTCTTTATGAGTAAAATCTGTGGTAGCTGGAAATAAATTGTATATGCTTTTTTTTTAGCAAATGCCATGGTCAGCAGGCCAGCAGTCAAATGAGTTGGGGAGAGAGCAGTGTTTCCCCCCTTGCACTGCTTTCCCCCCTCCCCGAGGCAGATCTCCTCCTATGAAGGTTAGGCCTCAGTAGACATTTTTCTCTCCCTCTGCAGGCTCTGTCCCTCTACCAATTCCCTTAAGACTAGTAAGTTGAGAAGAGCAGAAAGCACTATCTTCTGGGCAGACTGGGTGGGTTACTATGGTGCCATGTTCCTATGCTAGCCTACCTATGTTTTTCTGCACTGTCAGTTCACTTCAAGAAATCAGCCTTACTGTCTTGCACTTTCAATTGAATGACAAAATGCTGGTCTAGGTTTGAGATTATCAGGTCAGTATTTTGAAGGAGATACGACAGACTGAAGATTGGTTTCCGACTTCCATCTGCCTCCTCACCAGTCCTGGGGTGGTGGGCTGATGGTGGAAGGGCTCATTTGAGGGGAGGGGTCCAGCTCGCTGGGTTTCTTGATTTAGGGAAAGACATTTCCTTTGGGAGAGAGGTACTAATGACAACACAGGCGACCCATGTTCAAAGAACTTTCTTTCTTGTGGTCCGTTGGGCATCCATGCATATCGGCTTCAAAAGGTGGCTACGTAGAGCGGGGTCAAAAGATAGCTCAACCAAACTATTAAATCTCGAAGACTTCAAAAGTTTCAGACTTTTTAATTTAAAAGTTATTTTCTCTTTGATGAGATGTATATAACGTTATAATGTAACTCTGCGCATCCTGCAGTAGCATTTATTGTGTCAGCAAAGTTCAAATATCCCTTTACTTGCAAAGGTCTCATTTTCAGCAAGTCATGTTTCTTTTGGCAAGGCACAAACCTGTTAAGTATGTGTTATGCTACCTACAGCACAGAGTCTAAGATATGTATAAAAGGCCACACAACTGAACATGTTTTGCCTAGATGAGATAACTTTGAATACGTTTTCAAAGTATTGATGTAAAGGATATATTTTAGAAACAGCTGCACATCTAACAGAAGTGGTGGCAGGACAGGAGAGCAAAACACAGGCGTTTTATTCTCTATGCTGCGCAGGCTCCAGACTTTCCTCTAGATGACATCATCAGTCAGAAAGACGCACAAAAAATATAATATGCACACAGCATTAACAAACACAGTGCAAGGTCAAGCTTCCTTTAAGGGAATGAACTTCATTTCCTCAAACAACAGGCATGGGCATTAAATCAGATCTGGCACAATAACGGAATTGTGTTAAATGCTTGTCATAAAAAAATAATTTGCATACTGTGTATAAAAGTTACTCTTTAGTTTTTCTATGTGCAAAAAAAACATTTTGTTCAAGAGGAGAAGAGGCGATCCCTCTTAAGGTACAGTTTATATATCAAAGGCATTCCTGATCTTCAAATAAAAATAAAACAAAAAAAGATAAAGAAGGTGGTACCTGTTCATTGGACTGGCTTAATACATTTTTTGACCTGCTTTCTCAGGCCAAAACCTCCTTCCTCAGATCAGAACGATATCTGAACTCGTCACCTGATTGAAAGTTCAAGACAGTAACACCATCATCTTGACGTGGACTGACAGCGCAGAAGAACACAGGTTGGTTAGCATAGGAACAGAGCACCATGGTAACTGATTGACCTGAAAGTCTTGCACCAGGCAGGTGGGGCAGGCAGTCCGGACTCCCCTTTCCTCTTCTAAATATCACAAGTGCCTGGACTTCCTCTTGAGACCCTAGCCCCTTCCCTGCTGAATGAGGTACAACCCTTCCGTGAATTTACAAAATACACTCATGATAAGCTTCTCGCTGGAAGGAAAGGGTAAGGGTAGTATTCAGAAAGATACCAAAGCAGAATGAGGTGTTTAACAAAATTTATTTGGATGTTTAAGTAGGGTAGGTGCATAGTGAGTAAGGGTACTAGAACTAATTTGTTCAACAAAATGAAAAAAAAAAAAACCGCAGGCAAATGTAATGCAAAATGATTAATCAGTTTAGAATAACAATACCACCGATGTACAATCACTTTTTTAAATCTAACAACATAAAGACTTAAACCCAAACCAGCCATTCTCTTTTCTGTTCCCAGTATTCCTCGGTGTGGCCCTCCCAAATCTTCTGTAGGACATAAACACACCAGTATTCCTCAACTGCCCCAACACAAGTATGATAGAGGGGACAAGGCTACAGCAGAGAGACTGAATGAATTCTTTGCTTCGGTCTTTACTGAGGAAGATGTAGGGATGTTACCCATGACTGAAGTTGTATTTAAAAGTGATGCTGCAGAAGAATTGAAAGAAATATTGCTACACCCGGAAGATGTATTACAACTATTTGATAAACTGAAGAGTAGCAAATCACGTGGACCGGATGGTATACATCCAAGGGTGTTGAAAGAACCGAAATATGAGATTGCAGACCTGCTATTAGTAATCTGTGAACTATCATTAACATCATCTGTAATACCTGAAGATTGTAGGATCGCCAATGTAACGCCAAGTTTTAAAAAAGGTTCCAGGGGTGATCCGGGAAACTACAGACCGGTGAGCCTGACATCAGTACCGGGAAAATGGTAGAAACCATCATAAAGAACAAAATTACTCAGCATGTAGATAGTCATGGATTAATGGGAGACAGCCATCATGGCTTTAGTCAAGGAAGATCTTGTCTTAATAATCTATTATGTTTTTTTTGAAGGTGTGAATAAACAGGTAGACAAAGGTGAGTCGGTTGATATAGTGTATCTGGACTTTAAGAAAACCTTTGACAAGGTCCCTCATCAGAGACTTCTGGCAAAACTAAAAAGCCATGGGATAGGAGGTGATATACTATTGTGGATCAGGAACTGGTTATAAGACAGAAAGCAGAGGATAGGGCTAAATGGCCAATTTTCGCAATGGAAAAAGGTGAATAGTGGAGTACCCCAGGGATCTGTGCTGGGTCCGCTGCTTTTTAACATATCCATAAATGACATGGAAAAGGGAATAATGAGTGAGGTTATCAAATTTGCAGATTACACAAAACTATTTGAAGTTGTTAAAACCCAAGAGGATTGTGGAAAATTGCAAGCGGATCTTGATAAATTGGAAGACTGGGCATCCAGATGGAAGATGAAATTTAATGTGGACAAGTGCAAAGTTATGCACCTAGGAAAGAACAACCGAAACTATGGCTACACGATGCAAGGTTCCACACTGGGAACCACCACCCAGGAAAAAGATTTAGGCATCATCGTGGATAACATGTTAAAACTCTCTACCCAGTGTGCAGCGGCGGCCAAGAGAGCAAATAGAATGCTAGGTATCATAAGGAAGGAATGGAAAATAAAACAAAGGATATTATAATGCCTCTGTATTGTTCCATGGTGCTACCGCACCTTGAATATTGTGTGCAATTCTGGTCGCCGTATCTTAAAAGGTGATTAGAAAAGGTACAGAGAAGAGCCACCAAAATGGTAAAGGGGATGGAAGGATACTCCTATGAAGAGAGGTTAAAAAGGTTAGGGCTCTTCAACCTGGAAAAGAGACAGCTGAGGGGAGATATGATAGAGGTCTATAAATTAATAAATGGAGTGGCACGGGTAAACGTAGATCGATTGTTTATGTCATCAGAATATAAAAAGACTAGGGGACATGCAATTAAGCTACAGGGTAACCTATTTAAGACTAATAAGAGAAAATATTTTTTCACTCAACGTGTAATCAAACTCTGGAATTTGTTACTGGAGGATGTAGTAAAAGCTGTTAGTGTAGCTGGATTTAAAAAAGATTTGGACAATTTCCTGGAGGAAAGGTCCATAAACCATTATTAAAAGGGACATGAGATATCACTGCTTGACCCAATACAAATATTGAGGAACCTGTGTCTTTTGGGGAAACTGCTAGTTATTTATGACCTAGATTGGCCACTGTTGGAAACAGGATACTGGGCTTGATGGACCTTGGTCTGACCCAGTATGGCATATCTTATGTTCTTATGTGTAAGCACCCCTGATTTGTGTGGCTATGTCCCTGTAATACACCTCTTTGTGTTAATTGAGCTCAGTTAAGCTAGTAGTGGTGTGACCAGAGATGTGATGATACAAGTTTAGTCTCACCAATGGGTGATCTATCAGTGCCACTCCTGCTAGGCAGATGTCAATCCATGGTGTAGATCCAGGTCCCACAGAGCTCTGAGGTACTCCCACATTATAGGCAGCCATTCCCTTAAGTCCCTTGATACAACTAACTACATCTCTCTAGGCCCTGACCAAAAGAAGGCTTTTCCTTGGTCTATGCACTGACTCTGAACTGTATGCTAGCTAAACTAAAAATAAAAATAAAGAGTACTCTATCAAGCAAGAGTCTCTAATGCTTTTGCCCGTAATAGGAAACAGACTTGCAGCAGCTTGCATTCGCTGGACTCTAGGGATCAACATACTGATACCTCCAAGACTCTTGCGCAGATGCTATTCCTCTGGTCTCCTTCAGGCTCTGTGTCTCTTTGCTGGCATTTCTGAGGGCCGATTGCCTCTCACAGCACAGCTCAGGCTAACACCTCCCTGCAGATGCTAACACTGTTGTTCATCTTCACTCTGCCTTCCTTCACATCTGGGCACATACAGTATATCCAGGATAGTTCTTCACTAGGATCCTAAATGGCTTGGTCCACTTTCTACCCTAAACCTTGCTGCTCCAGGGATTTGTGGTTTATCCTTGCTTTATAACAGCTGCTGGCCCTTTCTTTCTTTTCTCTGGCTGCAGCTGAAGACCAGCAGTTCCCTTTCTTCCCTGATCTGTCTGTTTTAGCAGCACTGCACTCAGTGCTTACCTTCTTGTGGTTGGTTTCTCATCTGTTGGATCCTCTGACTTCCTTCTCCTGGGATCTGCCTTTTCAATTCAGGTAGTTCACTGAGGCAGCAGTCCTGGCTGTTCTCTGCTCTGCTTCTTGTCTGCTTTACTTCTATTCTTTTTTGTTCTTGAAGGCATCTCTCTGCTGTCTGGGCACCTGGTCTCTTTTCTGAAGAAGGAGGGTGAGGATTTCTTTTTTTCTCTTTAGCTCAGCTCCTCTCTGTTCCATGGGCTTCTGCTCTCTCAGCACATAGATTCTTTGATCTCTTGTCCACTTTAGCACATGGCTGCAGGTGCTCTCTGTCTTCTTCTATGGCTCTACATGCCTGTCACTCACCCTAGTCTTCTTTTCTGAAGTTCCATATAAAGACATTGATGTTATTCTTCCTTTCTGGGGGGGGGGGGGGGGTGTCTCCTTGCTCCTCTGATGTCACATCCTGCAGTTTGAGGGACATAGAGCTCTTCCTGCCTGTGGCTGTCTGGGGTCCTATATCTCCATTTATTTTAAAACTTTCTACTGAGGACTTACCTTCATGGGGTGGGGGGGGGGGGAGGGGGTAGAGGGAGAGGGATTTGCTTCTGGGATGGGGTAGAGGGAGAGGGATTTGCTTCTGGGATGGGATACCTCAGACACTGCTTTCTTCCCAACCCATTTGACTGCTAGCCTGCAGAGCATGGTTTCTGCTAAATAAAAAAGCATATAAAATTGTATTCCAGCTATCACAGATTATATTTATAATGGGGATAATTTTATAACAGAACACCTATGTCAAAAGTTGGAAAAGGTGCCTATATTAAACCTAAGATATAAGGACAACATAAGCATTTAAGCATCTATGTACCTTTATAAGGTAGGCACCCAGAGCCCCCCCCCCCCCCATATCAATGCCACTCTGACCTGAGGAAACATAGAAACATGACGGCAGAAAAAGACCATATGGCCTATCTAGTCTGCCCTTCCATATCAACTATTATAGTTCCTTTCTTTACTTTAGAGATACTCTGTGTTTGTCTCATGTTTTCTTGAATTCAGATACTGTCCTTGTCTCTACTACCTCCAACGGAAGGCTAGTCCACGCATCTACCACTCTTTCTGTAAAGAAATATTTTTGCATATTACTCGAGTCTATCCCCTTTCACCCTCATCCTATGTCCCCTTTTTGCAGAGCTTACTTTCAATTGAAAGAGGCTCTCCTCCTATGCATTTATGCCATGGAGGTATTTAAACATCTCTATCATATCTCCTCTATCCTGCCTTTCCTCTAAAGTATATAAATTGATATCTTTAAGTCTGTCCCCATCTGGTTTATAATGAAGACCACTGACCAGTTTGGTAGCCACCCTCTGCACAGACTCTATCCTGCTTATATCCTTTTGAAGATGTGGTCTCTAGAATTGCACATAATTCTCCAAATGAGGTCTCACCAAAGACTTATACAGAGATACTATCACCTTTTTTCTGCTAACCATTCCTCTCCCTATGCACCCAAGCATCCTTCTGGCTTTTGCTGTCACCTTTTCTACTTGGTTAGCCACTTTAAGATCATCAAAATCAATCATGCCTAGGTCCCGCTTTTCTTTTGTGGCCAGAAATACTTCACCCCTTATACTATACTGCTCCCCTGGATTTTTGCAGCCCAAATGCATAACTCTGCATTTTTTAGTGCTAAATCTCAGCTGCCACATTTTCAACCATTCTTCAAGCTTAGCTAAATCTCTCCTCATGTTATCTACTCCTTCTCCTGGGTGTCTACTCAAGATTTTGATATCATCTGCAAAGAGACAAACTTTACCCTACAGTCCTTCTACAATATCATTAACAAAACTGTTAAAAAGAATCGGACCAAGGATCTATCCTTGTGGCACACCACTGGCAACATCCTTCTCCTCAGAGTGAGCTCCATTTAAGTGTATCCTTTGTTGCCTCCCACCCAACCAATGTCTAATCCAGTCAGTCACCTTAGAGTCCATTCCTAGGGTGCTAAATTTATTTATAAATCGCCTGTGCAGAACTGTGCAAAAGCTTTACTGAAATCTAAGTACACAACATCTAGGGCTCTCCCTTGGTCCAACTCTCTGGTCACTCAGACAGAGAAGTCAATCAGATTTATTTGACAAGATCTGCCTCTAGTAAACCCATGCTACCTCGGATCCTGCAATCCATTGAACTCCAGAAACCTCATTATCCTCTGTTTTAGCAGCGTTTCCATTAATTTACTCATCACAGAGATCAGACTAACCGGCCTGTAGTTCTCAACCTCATCCTTACTTCCACTTTTGTGTAATGGGACCACATGTGCCTTTCTCCAGTCCTCTGGGACCACTCCTGACTCTAAAGAAGCACTGAAAAGGTCAGACAGTGGAGCTGCTAGAACTTCAATACTCTCGGATGTATACTATCAGACCTCATCGCTCTGTCTACTTTTAGTTTAGCTAGTTTCTCTTAAACACAGGAACGAGGTTTTGGCCTCTGAAAGCTAGTCAAAAAATGTATTAAGCTACGGCAATGAAAAGGTGTCACCTTACTTTCTCTTTTTATTAATTTTGTGCTTATTAACCTTTAAAGTGGGCTAGCATGGCAACCACGCTATGTTTTCCTGGTCTAGTCTTCACTAAAGTGTACGTTTACTAAACTAGGCTAATGGTTAAGGTGTGTTATTTGTAACTAGGCTCCATTGAATAACATGGGGCCTATTTACAAATAGCATGCTTTTACTATTAGCCGTCCTTCCTTAATGTACCCACATAGGTATCAGAAAGTGGTGGGCCATAGGGGCTCTGGCCCCACCAAAACTTTGCTGCAGTGATCGAGGCTTCCCACACTTCAGTCCACAGGGATCCAATCTTCCACAGGCAGAAGTAGGGGAAGGCTGTTGATCGCAGCCACATGGAGTTTGACTGACCCAGGAGCGAAGCTTGAGCACCCCCACAGAAAATGGCATTCTGACACCTCTGCATACCCCTAAGAGAAGTTTAAAATAAACCCAAGAAATTACTGACTGGCAAGTTTCAGCTGGGGTGTAAGCACATCCCAGAACATAGAGTCGCCGGAAAGGACTGAATTAGTAGTGAGACGCTTGTGAGCAGCACTGTCTGGCCTAATTTTACACTGACATAATTACCTAAGCCTCCTTAGACAAGCAGTTAGCTCAAGACTTATTTTAATTTCATAGAAATCCCCAGCAGAAAAGGGGATTCATACTTCTCCTCAGCCTGGCCTATTCCATGGCATCAATCATTATTTACAATTAGAATCGAGTCCAGAGACAGAAACAAACCAAATATTCTCCTTCAACCTGCTAGGTAACTGTAATAATCATGACTGGTTAGAGTGTAAAACTGCCCTTGAGCTCACAGACTCAACTATTAGAAAATGCACAAAATGCTCAATAACTCTGGACAGATCTGCAATAGGACGTTAGTTCTCTGGTAATTTACTATTCAGATCCACCTTTTTCAATAGTGCCCCCATTTATCATTTCAATGATCCAGTCACCATTAGGCTCCTTTTATCATTTGGAAAGCAGCACTATGGCACATTCCTTATTCTGGAACAAAAGGTCAGGTGACAAAATGAGCGATTCACCAGTCATTCATTCCAGTATACAAAAGGTTACCAGATTTTTTGCAGGCAAATCTGGGATATTTATCCAAAGTGTATATGGGGGGAGGGAGGGGAGGAAGGAACACCTTAGTTCCAGATCTGAGCAACAAGGCCTGAAGGAGGGAAGAGGAGTCATTATTTTGCCCCCCCCCCCCCGATCCATCCCATTACAGCAACCATATCACCTCCAAGCAGACAAATTGACAGAGAAGTGATGAATTACCCCTGTACTGTATATAAAGATAACAAATGTAAACTCTAAAATCAAGGACAATCCCCAAAAATTGGGGACCTCTGGTAACCTTAATAATGCATGGATGTTGGGTGGAATAAGTGAAAGATGGGAGAGAAACTAAAAACCTGAGCTTTCCCCAAATTAATGCAGTAATGAAAACCCCACTTCCTCTTTTATGCACACTATAAACTATTTCTCAGTTTGGGATGTGAGCTATTTCGGCAAAACAAATGTTTTAAAGATTGCCAGGGATAAGCAGTGGATTTTCCCCAGACCACTTTAATAATGGGTGGATTTTTCCTACAGGAACTTGTCCAAACCTTTTTAAATCCAGCTTCACTAACATATTTTACTACATCCTCTGGCAACGAATTCCAGAGCTTAATCATGCACTGAGTGAAAAAAATATTTTCTTGGATTAGTTTTAAATGTACTACTTGGTATCTTCATTGCACATCCATTGTTCTTTATCCTTTATGTAGGAGTAAACAGCCAATTCACATATACTCGCTATATTCCACTCATTATTTTATAGACCTCTATCATTATCTCCTCTCGGCTATCTCCAAGTCCTAAGGTTTTAAGCCTTTCCTCAGAGGGTATCCATCCATCCCCTTTATCATTTTGGTTGCCCTTCTATTTACCTTTTCCAATTCTACTATATCTTTTTTTTGGATGCAGCGACCAGAAGTGCACATAATACTCAAGGTGCGGTCACACCATAGAGTGATACACAGTCATTATGATATCCTTTGTTTTATTCTCCTTTCCTTTCCTTATTATTTCAAGTATTCTGTTAATTTTCTTGGCTGCTGCTACACATTAAGCAGAGGATTTCAACATTATTATCTGTGATGAAACTTAGATCATTTTCCTGAGTGGTGCACCTGCATGATTAGTGTTGTTCTTACTGAAATGCATAACTTTTCATTTATCTATACTAAATTGTGTGTGCCATTTGGATGCCCAGTTTCCCAGGGTCCTCTTGTAATTTTTCACAATCCTCTTGTGATTTAACAACTTTGAATAATTTTGTGTCATCTTCAAAATGATCACCTCACTCATTGTTCCCATTTCCAGATCTTTAAAAATATGTAACAAAATGGTGGGCTCAGCAGCGATACCTGGGGTACTCCACTATTTACCTTTCTCCATTGAAAAAAGTGACCATTTAACCCTCTTCTCTGTTTTTCTCTCTCTTTTAACCAGTTCCCAATCCACTATAGGAGTTTGCATCCTATCTCATGGCTTTTTAATTTCCCCAAGAGTTCCTCATGAGGGACCTTGTCAAAGGCTTTCTAAAAATCCAGATACTATTCTGAGAAAGACATGCAGGACAAACGAAAACGTCTATGACATGCACGAGCAAACATATACCGCATTCTGAACACTTGTACAATGACGCACTCTGGAGTTGGGTATATGGGTGTGCATGTGTCAGTGGTCACACGTGTAAGTTTGCCCACTGCGCATATCAGACCTACACACACAAAGCCTGAAAGGTATACATTCGCTGTCCGTGCCATACATCTATGTGCACAAGCGATCATGGGTTTGCCGTCCACGTGTAGGTATGAAAATGTGCTCACCTGCACTGTGGTCCACGTGCAACAGGAAACAGGATGGAGTGATATGTCCCCCCCAACCAAACCCTCATCAGCAAAAGAGAAATGTCCACCGTCAGGCCAACTTCTCTGAGGCAGAGACCCACCTGCTCTGCAGGATGGTCATCCAGGATGAGGCAGCCCTCCTCCCCAGGAGGCACAGATGGCCAGGCCAGGCTGCAGCACACAGGGGCTGGAAACAGATAAGGACCACCCTAGTGCAGTAAGCAGACAAAAGCAGGAAAGGCCAGGAAAGTGTGTGTGAGAGCAGGCAAGGGCAGGAGGAATGCATGTGGAGGGACAATGCACAGAATCAGGAGAGCATCCCCAAAGCCAAACATCAGTGGGAAGGAGGGTCAAGAGTGTCCAGACACACACAAAATGGCAGACAACCAGGAAGAAAGACGCCCACCTGAAACACAAGTGGACAGAACTGTGACAACTGAAGGCAGCATACAGTTTACAATAGGAAACACGCAACCTGAAACAGACTGACCCAGAGAATACCACGGAGGCAATGTAGGTGCTAAGGACAAACATACACACGCACACAGAAAACAATGTCCCTGCGCAACTCAAAATGCCAAGTGATGTAAAGTCAAAAATAAAACGCGTGAGGCAGAAAAGAAAATAAAGTAAATAACAAACACAATGAATCACAACAACCACCCCACACCAATGTATGAGTGTTGGAACACTGCCAAAGCATGTCAGCCAAAGCAGTGCACAGCACTACAGAAATAAGATGATGCACACCAATACTGATAACCTGAATATATCTATCTCACAGGAAATGGAGGGCAAAGTGGCATGCTGATTCAAAACAAGGGGAAGCTAGTGGGAATTGAACCCTAGACCACTGGCTCCTAAGCTAGGGTCCAAAACACTAGGCTACTGCTCCCTGACAAGCCTATGCACACAAGCTGCAGGAACAAGCCACATGCACCTGGTAAAAGGCAGCAAGAGCCCCGAGACAGGAGGAACAGGGGAAGGAAACCCTGTGTGGTGTGAAACCCTGCAGTGCACACAGAAAAGTGCCCATACCTATGGGAGGCTGCCCTGAAAGAGGATGCAGAGAAAGGGACAGAGACCAAGGTCACCTAGAAAGGAGAAAACGTGGGAGGCACACCAGCAGCCCATGCAAAACAAGGCCTGATGCGAACCTGCCACAAGGCACCAGGGCAATCCTCAAAACAGGCATGTCTGAAAATACAGTTGCCACAATGACACGGTGCAGTGCTGCTATGTGCCCTGTATGCTGTTTATAGGTATGCCCCAGATGTGTGACAAGAGACTGTTAGGGCTGCATGCAGCATGCATGTCCCACAAGTTGCATCCCAGGTCAGGCATGTAAGTTGCAAGGTCCTCCTGAATGCCTCTGATGGCAGGGCAGGCTGGTTGGTGAACCACTGTCCTTGTGGTGTCCTTGCCCATGGCCCAACCAGTAAGCTCTGCAGACACACATGATCCAGGAGGCTGGGGGGAGCAGAGCAATCCGCTGTCCAGGGTGAGGTGTCACTGGAGAGGTGTCAACACAGTGAGACCATGTTTTGTGGCTGCAGGTCATGGAAGGAGAGGCAGGCAGCTGCTGGAGCAGATCTAGGAAGAAATGTCACAAACATTTGTGTCCACAGACGCTTCAATATCATGAGGAACACAAGAGGCATACAGGGTACACTACCATGCAATCCATAGGATGAGGCCGTGAATGCTGATGCAGATCCGCCAGCGGCTACAGAGTGAGCAAGATGAGTGGGCATGTACTGTGTCGGAATCAATGCAATGTCACCAGTTCCACCCCACAGCCCATGTGGTACAGCCATGTATGGGGGGACAGCATAAAGAGCATGCAGGCAGGGACTGACAACAGGGACACAACAACCAGACCACCCAACCTTCTAATGTCCACCCTCTTGTATCCCACACACAGCTATCCTAGTTGAGGACTCGCCCCCCCCTCCCCCCCGGGCCAGAGGAGGAGGAAGCCTCACAAGGTGAGAAGGCAGCAGAGCAGCTAGAGCTACAGTGAGCTAGCAAGGGGTGGACCCCCAACATGGAGAGCACCAGCAGCCAGGCAATGGAGAAGACTGCAACCACCAGCACGGCTGGCCACATACAGCTCTCCTTCACCTCTCCATCAGGGGACAATGGGGAGGGAGATGAGGTCACCCTCACACTGGTGGAGGTGCCCCACTCCCCTGAAGGGGAAGGTCTGGATAGCACCATGCAGGCTAGGAGGCTAGGAAGGGGAGGCCACAGGGAGGTGTCAGGGGTGCCCTGGTGGGTTCCACAGCATGGGCTGTGATGGTGGGCTAGGGCACAGATGGGGTGATGTTCCAGAGGAGTGTCCAGTGGAGGGGGGCATGGATGGGTCAGAGTCCATGGAGGACAGGTAGCTGCAGGACATGCCACCAGGCTTTGCCGTGTGGCCTACGGAATGGGGGGCATTGATGGCGGCACTGGGGGAGCACTGTATGTCTGGGGGCATGCAGGGGGAAGAAGGAGGGGCTGGGAGTGTGCAGGGGGAGGAGGGAGATGCCAGGAATGTGCAGGGGGAGGATGGAGGGGCTGGGAGTGTGCAGGGGGAGGAGTGAGGTGCCAGGAGTGTGCAGGGGGGATGGAGGGGCTGGGAATGTGAAAAGGGAGGAGAGGTGGGCCAGGAGTGTGCAAGGGGAGGAGGGAGGGGATGTGAACAGCATCTGTGGCGAGGCCAAAGCACGGTGCACAGCGATGAGACACCAGCCACATGTGTAGTCCATGTGAGTCCGCCACAGGGTGAGGGCACTGGGGCCCCTGTGCGCAGAGCCCTGCAGCCCAGCACAGTGCACTGCATATCATTGCACTGCACCTGCAGGGCATCCGGGCAGACCTCCAGGTGCTGAACCAGGCAGTGCACAGCCTCACTGATGCCCTCATGTCCCCACCTGGGCCATGGGCCAGTGGGTGGGGGGCCCAGTGGCAACAAGGGACAGGGTGTTGGGTCCGCAGCACCACCCACAGCCATGTTGGCTTGTCACGGCCTACATTGGCCGCTGGGTCATGTTTTGCTTGTTGCAAGGCCAGGAATGTTGGCAATAATAAAGTCTGTGACGTTCACCAGCTTGACCATATGTCTGTACTCACTGGGGTCAAAGGGGGCACAGTGACACACATGATGCTGTGGCATGGGTGGGCAGGCACAGGTGCACAGTGAACAAGGGCAGAACGTGGGACAAACATGCACAGGCAGTATGGATGTGTGAGGGATTGAGGGCTACACTGCACCTGTGGGTGAGGGGGAGGGGTCATGCCTGTCTGGGACTGGGGAGGGTATGTGTGGAGGGTGGCGTGCACCCTGAAAGGGGGGAAACGGATGCCAGACTGCAGGAGTGTAACATGCGAGTGTGGAGGGACAACAGAGTGAATGCACCTATGTGTCTGTTTAAGGAGTCTGACCTGAATGCGCTAATGGATGGGGAGCCAGTGGAGGGACCTTAAAAGAGGAATCATGTGACAAAAGTGAACATGGCGGAGATAGAGCAGCTTTTAAACTAGATAATAGGGGAAAGCTGACAATTGCCCAAGAGTGTATGGTTCGGAACAATGTATCCTTGAAGGATACTAGCAAAAGGTTGAAGTTAGGGCATATCAGCAGAGAGGTTCCAAAAAAGACAAAAGTAGCACAAATGTCCTTGAGTACAGAGCAGACAGCGCTTAAAGATTCCAAATTACCCCTGCCTACCGATAGCCAGATTAATATGAATAAAATACATCCTCTAAAATGCTTGCATGCAAATGCAAGAAGTCTAAAAAATGAGATGGGAAAGTTAGAATATATAGCACTAAATGAGAAGTTAGATATGATTGGTATCTCAGAGACATGGTGGAAGGAGGACAACCAGTGGGACACTGTGATACCTGGGTACAAAATATATCATAATAAGAGTAGATCAAATTAGTGGAGGAGTTGCGTTCTATGTTAGAGAGGGCATTGAGTCACAAAGGATTAAAGTTTTGCAGGAAACAAAATTTGCTGTAGAATTTCTATGGATTGAAATTCCATGTGAAAAGGGGAAGGGGAACGTGATAGCGGGGGGGGGGGGGGGTGGGGGGGTGGGGTATACTATTGACTGCCCAGCCAGAATGAACAAATGGATGATGAAATGCTCAAGGAAATCAGGGAAGCAAACAAAAGGTTACAGCGCAGTAATAATAATGGATGATTTCAATTACCCCGGTATCAACTGGATCAGTATCACGGCAGGACATGCTAGGGAGATAAAGTTTCTAGATGAAATAAATGACTGCTTCTTGGAGCAGCTGGTTCACGAACTGACCAGAGGGGAAGCCATGTTGGACCTAGTCCTTAGTGGAACACAAGATCTGGTGCAAGAGATAAGGGTGTTGGAGCCACTTGGCAACAGTGATCATAGCATGACCGTGTTTGATTTAATAAATGGAAGAGGGAGGGTAAGGAAATCCACAGTACTACCTTTTAACTTTCAAAAGGGAGACTATGATAAAATGAGGAAAATAGTTAAGAAAAAACTATAAGGAGCAGTTGCAAAGGTTAAAGATTTACATCAAGCTTGGGTGTTTTTAAAAATGCTATCTTGGAAACCCAGACCAGCTGTATTCCATGCTTTAAGAATAATGGAAGGAAGTACAAAAAACTGCCACCATGGTTTAAAGATGAGGTCAGAGAGGCTGTTGTTGCCAAAAAAGCATCTTTCAGGAAATGGAAAAAGTAGCCAAATGACAAAAAACGGAAACAACACAAGCACTGACAAGTTAGATGCAAAGCAATTAGAAGGCAGGCAGAGAAAGAATTTGAGAAGTTTGTTGTGGAAGTAAAAACGCATAATAAAGACTTTTTCAAGTACATTTGTAGCAAAAAACCTGTGAGAGTCTGTTGGACCATTAGATGATAGAGGGGTAAAAGATCGAGGGGCACTAAGAGGGGACAAGGCCATAGCGGAGAGACTGAATGAATTCTTTGCTTTGGTCTTTACTGAGGAAGATGTAGGGATGTTACCCATGACTAAAATGGTATTTAAAGGTGATGCTGCGGAAGAATTGAAAGAAATATCGATACACCGGGAAGATGTATTACAACTATTTGATAAACTGAAGAGTAGCAAATCACCTGGACTGGATGGTATACATCCAAGGGTGTTGAAAGAACTGAAATGAGATTGCAGACCTACTATTAGTAATCTGTGAACTATCATTAAAATCATCTGTTATACTTGAAGATTGGAGGATAGCCAATGTAACACCAATTTTTAAAAAGAGTTCCAGGGGTGATCCAGGAAACTACAGACCGGTGAGCCTGACGTCAGTACCAGGAAAAATGGTAGAAACCATCATAAAAAGGAACATTACTGAACATGTAGATAGTCATAGTTTAATGGGAGACAGCCAACATGGCTTTAGCTAAGGAAGGTCTTGTCTTACTAATCTGTTACTTTTTTTGAAGGTGTGAATAAATAGGTAGACAATGGTGAGTTGGCTGATATACTGTATCTGGACTTTCAGAAAGCCTTTGACAAGGTCCCTCATCGGAGACATTTGGCAAAATTAAAAAGTCATGGGATAGGAGGCAGTGTACTATTGTGGATCAGGAACTGGTTAAAAGATAGAAAGCAGAGGGAAGGGCTAAATTGCCAATTTTCCCAATGTAGAAAGGTGAGTAGTGGAGTACCCCAGGGATCTGTGCTAGGTCCACTGCTTTTTAACATATTCATAAATCACCTGGAAATGGGAATAACGAGTGAGGTTATTATATTTGTATATGACACAAAACTATTCAAAGTTGTTAAAACCCATGAGGACTGTGAAAAATTGCAAGAGGATCTTGATAAATTGGAAAACTGGAGATCCAAATGGCAGATGAAATTTACTGTGAATAAGTGCAAAGTTATCCACCTAGGAAAGAAAACCCCAAACTATGGTTACACTATGCAAGGTTCCACATTAGGAACCGCCACCCAGGAAAAAGATTTATGCATCATTGTGGATAACATGTTAAAACCCAGTGTGCAGCGGCAGCTAAGAGAGCAAATAGAATGCTAGGTATCATAAGGAAAGGAATGGAGAATAAAACAAAGGATATTATAATACCTCTGTATCGTTCCATGCTGTGACAACACCTTGAATATTGTGTGCAATTCTGGTCACCATATCTTAAAAAGGATATAGCGTTATTAGAAAAGGTACAGAGAAGAGCCACCAAAATGGTAAAGGGTATGGAAGGATACCTCTATGAAGAGAGGTTAAAAAGGTTAGGGCTCTTCAACCTTCAAAAGACGGCTGAATGGAAATATGATAGAAGTCTATAAATAAATGAATGGAGTGGAAGGGGTAAACATAGATCGATTGTTTACGCCATAAAAATATAGAAAGACTAGGGGGCATGCAATGAAGCTACAGGATAAGCTATTTAAGACTAATAAGAGAAAATATTTTTTTACTCAATGTGTAATCAAACTCTGGAATTTGCTACTGGAGGGTGTAGTAAAAGCTGTTAGTATAGCTGGGTTTAAAAAAGGTTTGGACAAGTTCCTGGAGGAAAGGTCCATAAACCATTACTAAAGGGGACCCAGAATATCCACTGCTTGACCCAATACAAGCATTGTGGAACCTGTGTCTTTTGGGGAAACTGCTAGGTACTTGTGGCCTAGATTGGCCACTGTGGGAAACAGAATACTGGGCTTGATGGACATTGGTCTGTCCCAGTATGGCATATTTTATGTTCTTAGATAGATGGGCAGCTGTGGTCAGAGTAGGCTGAGGTAGTAAAATATGGGAATAAGGGAGACCAATGAGAAGGGGTGTACAATATTCATGACATGAAACACGCAGGAAATGTACTGGTATTCAGAGGGATGAAAGGATGGCCCATGTACATATTACAGAGAGAAAGTGATAGGAGCTAGCAGCCTCTGGGATATGTGAGGGAAATGATAGGGTGGAAGCCAAGAAACTCCCACGCATGCGTGCCGAGGAAACATGACAAACAGGTGTGTCAGCCATGGTTAGTGAGAAAGGAGGGAGGGGGGAGAAGTGGTCAGGGGACAAACCCAGAGTCTCAGTCCTGGCCATGTTCAGTTACACAGGGTGATGAGACATCCAGACAGCAATAGCAGATAAGCAGGATGAGATTGGGGCCTGGAGAGAAGGAGAAAGGTCAAGTGAGGAAATATAAAAATGTGCATCGTCAACATACAGGTGACATTGGAAGCCAAGGGAAGAGCTGAGGGAACCAAGGGACTGTGCATAAAAGGCAGAAAAGGAGTAGACCAAGGACTGAAACCTGTGGAACACCAACCGATAAATGAATAGCAGAAGTGGACAAACCTTGAAAACATGCCACCGGACTGCTGAGAGAGGTAAGAGGGGAACCAGAAACCTTACAGCCAAGGGCTGATAGCGTGGAGAGGAGAAGGAGGTTGACGACAGTATCAAAGGTAGTGGAGAGGTCAACAGAAGGGGGATAGACTAAAGCCCCTATGAGCCAGCTGAGAATAAATCCCAAGGGACCTTAGCAAGAGCTGTCTCAGGTGAATGGTGAGGATGGAAGCCAGAGTGAAGGGGAACCAAGAGGGAGGGAGTATAGAGAAACATGAGGCAATGAGAAGGAACGACACGCTCAATATGTTGTGAGGTAAAAGAAGGAAGGGAGATGGGATGATAGCTATATGGAGCGGATGGGCCAGGGAATGACTCTCTGGAAAGAGGGGTGTGCAGAGCATCTTTGTAGGCAGCAGAGAAGGTGACAGGAGAAAGGGACAGGTTGATGATATGGGAAATGGCAAGGACAACTGAAGAGATAATAGCGGTTTGAGGATAAGTGGGGATGGGATAAGAGGGACAGGTGGTAGGATGAGCTGCAGAGATGAGGTAGGAGGTCTCAGCACCAGAGATGATAGTGAATGATGAAAGGATGGGGATGGGGGAGGAGGGTGGCTGTGAAATAGGCAGAGAAGGGGTCGAAAGACATGGGAGTTGAGCGAGTGATCATGATATTGGTGTTGCCGTGGAAGACAGTGGCAAGGGTATGGGCAGTAACGAAAGGGGGAATCTGGTGGGGAGGACCCAGAGGTAGGGAACTAGGCAGAGAACAGACAGTTGGGGTTGAAAGCTAAGAAGCTAGTCCGGGGAATAACATAGTCTTGCCTGGCAAGGGAAATGGCTGAGATGTAAGACACGAGCATGAACCTGACGTGAGGGTACCCAGAGTGGTGATGGGATATCAGCCAGGTGTGTTTGGTGGAACAAGCAGAGGAGTGTAGGTAGTGTGTTGTGGAGGTGAGCCAAGGATAGGGTGAGGAACGCTGTACAGGACATGAAGTGAGGGGAGCAAGAGCCTCGAGAGCAAAGTTGAGAGTAGAGTCCCAGTCAGCCACAGTAACGTCAACAGAGCTTGTGAAGCGTATAGTAGAGAAAGGTGAAACATGAGAGGCAGATAGGGATAGAGTATCGATAGTCGGCATGTTCCCAAATGAGGTGGAGGTGACAGGTTGGGAAGATGCGGGAGCATGCTGGAGTGAGAGGCCAGGGAGGTGATGGTCATATAGTGGCAGAAGGGATATGCGAAGAGTAGAAGGGGAGCAAATCTAATATAAACCACGATCCAGGACGTGGCCATGCTGATGAGCAGGGGCAGTGGAGTAAAGCTGGAGGTTATAAGACGATGTAAGGGTGGGAGGTTGTGTCGCATAAACACCTGAGGGGCAATCGACATGGACACTGATGTCACCAGGGATAAGAGATGGTGATGATGAATCTAGAAATGAGGAGAGCCATAGATCACATACTTCATAAGAAGTGTGTCTTCACGAGATTCTGCTGTGTTTCTGCACCCCTCTGGTGCACTGTCCCATGGCGATGTCCTTCTGGTCCTCAGGTGGTATGTCATCAAGTGCGGGCTGCCTCCTGCGCAGTGCATAATTGTACAGAATGCAGCAGGCCAGGAAAATCTTTCCCACTTTGGCTGGCCCATAGAGGAACTTGCCACCCGAGCGATCCAGGCAGCGGAAGTGGCCCTTAAGCAGGCCAAATGTCTGCTCAATGATGGAGCGTGTCCGCCAGTGCACCTGGTTGTACAGCTACTCCTCCAGTGTGCTTGGCTGGATGAGGGAAGGGTTAGGGCGGCCGTTATAGTTGGTGATTCAATCATTAGGCATGTAGATAGCTGGGTGGCTGGTGAACATGAGGATCACCTGATAACATAGATTGTGCGCCCTTTGGGGACAAGAGAAAAATATATGTACAGTACCTGAATGTATACCGCTTTGACTGGTAGAAAGGTGGTGTATAAGCCTAGTTAAATAAAATAAATAAATAAAACATGTCTGCCTGGTGCAAAGGTGGCGAACCTCACGTGCCACCTAGACAAGGTTTTAGATAGTGCTGAGGAGGGGCCTGCTGTCTTGGTACATGTTGGTACCAATGACATCGGAAAATGTGGAAAGGAGGTTCTGGAGGCCAAATTAAGGCGTTTAGGTAGGAAGTTGAAATCCAGAACTTCCAGGGTAGTGTTATCAGAAATGCTTCCCGTTCCACGTGCAGGATCAAAAAGGCAGGATATTATAATGCCTCTGTGTCATTCCATGGTGCGACTGTAACTTGAATATTGTGTGTGGTTATGGTCACCATATCTTAAAAAGGATATAGCAGAATTAGAAAAGGTACAGAGAAGAACCACCAAATTGGTAAAGGGGATGGAAGGATGCCTCTAAGAGGAAAGGCTTAAATGGTTAGGGCTCTTAAACTTGGAAAAGAGATGGCTGAGGGAAAATATGATAGAAGTTTATACATTAATGAATGAAGTAAAATGGGTAAGCGTGGATAGGTTGGTTGCTCCATCAAAAAGTAGAAACACTAAGGGACATGCAATGAAGCTACAAAGTAACCCCTTTAAGACTCTCTGGAATTCGTTACCGGATATGTAGTAAAAGCTGTTAGTATAGATGGGTTTGAAAAAGGTTTGTACAAGTTCCTGGAGGAAAGGTCCATAAACCATTATTAAAGAGGATCCAGAAAATCCACTGCTTAAGCCGGGACAAGCATTGTGGAACCTATATACCTTTTTGGAAACCTGCCAGGGCCACTTTTGGAAAGCGTATACTGGACTTGATGGACCTTGGTCTGACCCAGTATGGCAGTTCTTATATTCTTATTCTTTGTAGAGCACTGTAATTCAAAGGCATCAATTTTCTTCCTGTCTTTCTTCTTCTCTGTCCAACTTTCACATAGATATGATGTTATTGGAAATATCATGGTTTGGACAAGTCAAATTTTTGAATGAAGACATCTCTGCATTTGAAAATCTTGTCTAGATCCTTCATAACCATTCTGTCAAGAGCAATGTGTCATCAGATTTCTTAACTGCTTGTTATTTATTTACATTCTCTTATATACTGTGCTATTCTGCATCAGTGCAGTTTACATTGAACAAACTGAAATTACATTGAACAGGGCATTATAACTTGGAGATAACTATTTTTTTTACAAGGAACATGGGCTATGGAGGGTTAAGTGGCTTGCCCAAGACCACAAGGAGCACCTGTGGGACTAGAAACCCCAGTCCTTCCAGCCCAAGGTTGCTGTCCTCTAGTGGGATTTGAACCCCCAACCTTCCGGCGTGAAGTACCTTGCCCCAACCACTAGGCCACTCCTCCACTCCATCAAATCAAATCCATGAAATCAATGGGGCTGCGGCTCCGATAACGATTGGAAACCGCTGACGTAGCTTTGTAAACAAGCCCCATAGTCTTAAAATGGGCCTGCACCTTAATGTAAAGAACACAAAGATCCTTACAACTGGCAAAATCAATAAATTCAGCATTGATGGAGAAGAAATTGAATAGTTGACAACTTTAACCTACTTGGATCAACTATCAATAATGAAACAACAAGCAGTCAAGAAATCAGACGTCGCATTACTCTTGGCAAAATGGCTATGAAGGATCCAGACAAGATTCTCAATAGCAGAGATTTCTTTCTCCATACAAAGATTCAATTTGTTCAAGTCATGGTATTTTCAGTAATGTCATATGGATGCGAAAGTTGGACAGTGAAAAAGATAGACAGGAAGAAAGCATAGTTACTCACCTGTAACAGGTGATCTCCGGGAACAGCAGGAATTTAGTCCTCACATAAGGGGCATCATCGGTACCGACCGAGCCTGCGCAGGAACGCTCCCCAGCGTCCAATTAGAAAGCTTTTGGGAGCATCCCACAGCACCTGCGTGCTGCCTTCCCGCCTTTCCCAACTGCCTCTCTCCAGTTGAGTTTTAAAGCTGAGACAAAGAGAGAGAGAGGGAAAGGGAAAGAGATAGATAGAGAAATACAGCTCCTAGGGGAGGTGGGAGGGTTGTGAGGACTAAATTCCTGCTGTTCCCGGAGATCACCTGTTACAGGTGAGTAACTATGCTATCTCCAGGAACAAGCAGGTATGTAGTCATCACATATGGGGACTCCCTAGCTTTAGATGCCAGGGAGAGACCCCAGAAATTGTGCGTCCCTAAGAAGGGCTCCACTTCCCCCCATACTTCTACAACGCCTGAAAGAAAAGGGGATTCAAAGCACAGCACTGGAATGGTGTAAATCCTACCTATCCAATAGGTGGCAACAAGTCAAGGCAGGCCAAACATCCTCAGAACCATTTCTGCAGACACAGGGGATACCTCAAGGATCGTTCTTATCGGCACTGATGTTCAATATCTATATGCAGCCGATATGTGATTTGATCCGATCCTTCAACGTACAATGCCTTGCTTACGCAGACGACATCCTCCTTTACATGCCGTTCACAATTGACCAACCAGTGTTCTCCCCAATAATCAGTTGCTTTGAAGCTGTAGCTGAATGGCTGTTGACACAAAACCTACGGATCAATCATGACAAAACTGATGTTCTATTCGTCACGAGGAACCGTAAGTTCATACCTCCCCCATCACTACTTGTCAACAATGTAGAGTTGAAATCCAAACCCACAATCCGTTATCTCGGCATCACACTGGACCAGCAACTGGATATGAGAACACATGTGAAGAACGTCACAAAGGCAATATATCATAAGATCAGAACGCTACGTCACCTCCGCCCCCTACTGGATTTCACTGACTACAGAACAACCTTCCAGGCATTAGTCCTCCCACATCTGGATTTCGCTAACATCATCCTCCATGGTCTCTCTCAATCAACCTTAAATCCGCTCCGCCTAGCTATGAATGCAGCTGCAAGAGTCCTTTCTGGATCGTCAAGATGTGACCACATAACGCCTATCATGAAAGATCTGCATTGGCTACCTTTACATGCCAGACTCCAATACAAGTCATTAGTCCTTACCTTCAAAGCCCTAAATAACTACCCTCCTACGCCAATCAGCAAGCTAATCCATGGTACCCTGGAAAATAGAAACAGGAGGCCTACTGCAATGAACACCTTAGTAGTCCCCAAGATGATGACTAAGTATACAAAGGCTACCTCCAACAGGGCCTTTTCTATATTTGCTCCTTTAAGCTGGAATGCCCTTCCCCATGAAATCCGTGGCATCAAAAGCCTAGTCCTATTCAGAAAAGCCTTGAAACACCACCTGTTCACAAAATGCTACCCAGAAACCATCCGAGGCAAACACACAACCGGCAAGCTTCCCACATGCCCCAGCCGCCCTAGCACCTTAATACAAACAGAAAATGGTTAGCCTGCACACAAGCCCATCCGCTATTCACTATACGTGTACCACCCACCAACAAAAGCACATGCAATTCCTAAATGAGTTAGAGTATTGTACATAGTATCGAGTTAACTTGTATATAGTTTTCCCGGTTTATCCCATGTTTAATTTCCTGTTCATTGTAAACTCAATGTTGCTTGTATGCATTGTAGTATGTTTTTGTTCGATGTACACCACGCTGATTATAATAGCACGGTATAGAAGAAATGTTAAATAAATAAACAAATGGATCTCAGGCATCCTACCAGGGATGGTGGGTAGGAGTTGATTAGGTATGGAACAGGTGTGGGAGAACAGCCTGACCAAACAAGGCATCCCGGCGGGAGTCCTTGTCCAAGCAGTAATGGGCTGTAAAGGTATGAACTGAGACCCAGGTGGCTGCCTGACAGATGTCGTCAATAGACACAGAGTGCAGATGAGCCATTGAAGCTGCCATGGCTCTCACATTGTGAGCTGTGACATGGCCCTCCAGAGGAAGATTCTTACTCTGATAGGCAAAGGAAATACACTGAGCAATCCAGTTAGATAGTGTTCTCTTGGAGACTGGAAGTCCCAAATGAGAAGGATCAAAAGCAACAAAGAGTTGAGAGGACTTTCTATGTTGCTGTGTTCTTTGTAAGTAAAAGGCTAAAGCTCTTTTACAGTCCAAAGTATGAAGGTTCCTTTCTGCATGCGATGCATGAGGCCCTGGAAAGAACACAGGTAGGTAGACCGCTTGGTTTAGATGAAAGGGCGAGACCACCTTTGGCATAAAGTGTGGATTAGTCCTAAGGACTACCTTGTCATGATGGAACCTTGTATAAGGTGGATCAGCTACTAGTACTTGCAATTCACTGATGCGACGTGCTGATGTGATTGCAATGAGAAAGATAACCTTCCAAGAAAGGAATTTCAAGGAGGTAGTAGCTAAGGGTTCGAAAGGTGGCTTCATGAGCTGACCAAGAACCAAATTTAAGTCCCATGCCACAGGAGGTGGCTTAATGGGAGGCTTAGTTAGCAGAAGGCCTCTCATAAATCTTGCTATAAGAGGATGGGAGGAAATAGGCTGTCCATTGAGGGGCTTGAAGGAAGCTGCAATAGCACTCAAATGGACCTTCACTGAGTTAGTCTTAAGTCCTGCATTGGATAAATGAAGGAGATACTCCAGTAATGATTCCAGAGGTATGGCAATGGGGTTAAGACCCTTCTGCGAACACCATATGGTAAAACATTTCCACTTGAAAGCATAAGAGCGTCTTGTGGAAGGCTTTCTGGAAGCAAAAAGGATATCCTTTATTTGCTGAGGGAGGTTAAGATCATGGAGATCTAGGCCTTCAGCAACCAAGCCCTCAGATGCAGAGACTGGGGATTGGGATGCCATAACATTCCGTCCTCCTGAGATAGGAGATCTGGAGCAGACCCTAACTCCAGGGAAAGAGCTTGAAAGAGATGTAGAAGCAGAGGGTACCACACTTGCCATGGCCAAAATGGAGCTATGAGAATCATATGGCCTCTGTCTCTCTGAAGCTTGAACTGGGTTTTGGGAATTAGGGGAATAGGTGGAAAGGCATACAGGAAGTCTTGACCCCAATAAAGGAGGAAAGCATCTCTGGCCTGAGCCCCCTGAGCCGGAATTCTGGAACAGAACCGGGGAAGTTTGGCATTCCATGGACTTGCAAAAAGGTCTATGTCCGGGGTTCCCCAAATTTGAAAAATCGTGGCCACCTGGTCTGCATGCAGAGACCACTCGTGGGGAAGCAGAGCTTGACTGCCCAAGAGTTTTGTATGCCTGGAAGATACACTGCCAGGAGATGAATCTGATGCTCTCTGGCAAGGGCCCATAGTCGCAAAGCTTCGTTGCAAAGCGACAGAGAGCCTGTTCCCCCCTGCTTGTTCACATAGAACATGGCTACTTGATTGTCTGTATGAATGAGGACTGTCTTGTAGCTGAGCAGGGTGTGGAACACTCGAAGAGCAAGATAGATTGCTCTGAGCTCCAAGAGACTGATATGTAGATGAGTCTCCTGTGGAGACCAGGTGCCTTGGGTGGAGAGGTCTGGCAGATGAGCTCCCCAACCCATAGGAGAAGCATCTGTTGTGAGAGTTGCCTGGGGTAAGGGTTGTTGAAAAGGGGACCCCAGCAACAGGTTTTGAGTGGACTTCCACCACTGGAGGGACAAAATAAGGTGACTTGTGTTTGCTATTTTGTCTGCCAGGCATCCTGATACCTGTGTCCATTGAGTGGATAAAGTCCACTGGGCTGCCCTCATATGGAGGCGAGCATAGGGAACCACATGCACAGTAGATGCCATGTGGCCTAGTAGTTGTAGCATTTCTCGGGCAGTGAGGTGAGGCTTTAGCACTGCTTGAGAAGCTAACTGCACCATGCGAAGGCAACGGGCCTGGGGGAGATAGGCCCTTGCCTTTCTGGTATCCAGCAAAGCTCCTATGAACTCTAGAGACTGAGTGGGAGTTATACTGAATTTTGGGATGTTTATTACCAGACCCAAATACTGAAGGATACGCATTGTGCAGGATAGAGAAGCCCTGGCCTCTGACCCTGTTGGGGCTCGAATGAGCCAATCGTCTAAGTAGGGGAAGACGAATATCCCTAGAGTGCAGAGAAATGCTGTTACCACAGCCATGCATTTCATGAACACCCTTGGTGCTGAGGCCAGGCCAAAAGGAAGCACCCTGTATTGGTAGTGCTTTCCTTGAAAAAGGAACCGAAGGAACCTTCTGTGAGTTGGATGGATGAGAACATGGGTGTACGCATCCTTGAGATCTAGAGAACAAAGCCAATCCTGACTCTGCAGGTATGGCAGCAGAGTTCCAAGAGAAATCATTTTGAATTTCTCTTTGACAAGGAATTTGTTCAATTCTCTGAGGTCCAGAATTAATCTGTATCCCCCCTGTTTTCTTTGGGATAAGGAAATAGGGGGAGTAAAACCCTGTACCCTGCTGATGGATGGGTATTTCTTCTATTGCCCCTTGGGCAAGAAGCATAGTGACCTCCTGACCTAACAGGTTGATGAGAGAGGTCAGAGAATTGAACTGCCTTATCATTGTGGGAGGGGGCATGCTCGAAAAATGAAGCTTGTACCCCTCTTTTATGATGGAGAGTGTCCAATGCTCTGCTGTTATCTGCCCCCATCTGGGGGCAAAGTGACACAACCTTCCTGGAATGGTGGAAGGCTCTGGTCCAACGAGAGCCAGGAAGGCTAAGTTCTCTAGCTGAAAGTCAAAGGCCTTGTGGAGGCTGAGACTGCTGGGACGGCTGAGGCTTAGCAGTCTTTGCTTTTCTTTGTTTGGGTGGTTGCTGACCTTTCCTGACAAGCTGACCTGCAGAACGTCCCTGCTGAGAATAAGCAGGATAATATCTTTTCTTTTTAGAAAAGAATGGTTTCTTGAAAGATTTATTTCTAGCGGGATCAGCTGTGGACTTGGATAATCTATCCAAGGTGGAGTTTTCAGCATCCAACTCATTGTGGTAAGAGGTGTCTCCCACATTCTTAACATGAGATCATGCAAGATCTCATGGATGGGCAAGGTAGCTGCCTCCTTAGGAGTTTTGGGATATTGTAAAATTTCCAACTCCTTTGCTCTGGGCTCTGTTTCAGGGGCCACAATAATGGACAGACCCTGAGCCACCTCCCTGATAAAATCCTGAAAGGAAATATCCTCTGGAGGAGACATCCTGAGCTTAGGGGAGGAGAGCTCCTCTGGGAGAAGCATTCCTGCATCGACAGAACTGTCAGAATCCTCAGATTCTTCTGAGGACTCGAAGTACCATCTATCCGGATGCTCCTGAAGAGCCCGATACCCGTACCGACCAAAGTCGGTACCGGGAGTAATCGGTACCGGAGTATCGGTACCGGAAGGCATTGGATGACTGGGTACCAGCAATGCGGACACCGATGTCGATGTCGATGCTATCGGTACCAGTAACGATACAGTGCCGGAGTCGGAGCCGGCACCGGTTGAATTGTCTGACACGGTTCCAAGGGCGTCGATGCCGCAAGGAGAGCCGCCAGACTGCGCTCAATAGCCAGGACTCTCTGGTCTAGCGACGCTGCCAATGCCTGGATGTCGGTACCGGAGAAGATCGCCAGTACCCCAGAGCATGGCACCAGTAGTTCTGCCAAGGTCGAGGCCTCGAGAATGTCCTGGAGCCCCCGCCGGGGCAATTTTGCTGGTGCAGAATCCTCAAGGGCAACGCCAGAGGCATCTCGATGCTTAGAAGGAGATCTACCCTTTGAGGACCAGCTAGACTGATGTTTAGTTACTTGAGATCCACGGGAGGAAGACGAAGCCCTGGAAGACATCGATGCCACCGAAGCTGCATCAGAGGGAAACAGGGTACTGAATTTCGCAGCTCGGTTCTGTCGACCTCTCTTGGACATCATGGCACAGGCCATACATTCCGAAATGGAATGGTCAGGACCTAAACATTTCAGACACCACTCATGGGTGTCGGTGACAGAGATGGTACCGCCACACTTGGTGCACTTTTTAAAACCCGAAGAGGGTTTTTCCATTATGGAAAAAATCCTGGGCCTAAGGCCCAAAATGGCACGTACACCTGGAAAAAATGGGAAAAAAAGTACTAAGAATTTTTTTTTTTAAGAAAAGAAAGAAAGAAAAACTGGCGGTACCAGTAAAGTGTCGAGAAAGGCAGACGCGACCACAAAAAAGAAGGAAAATTTTCTGCGGTGACAGGAACATGACCTGCTGGCTCCACGGAAAACGAAGAACTGGAGAGAGGCAGTTGGGAAAGGCGGTAAGGCAGCACGCAGGCACTGTGGGATGCTCCCAAAAGCTTTCTAATTGGGCGCTGGGGAGGGTTCCCGCGCAGGCTCTGTTGGTACCGACGATACCCCATATGTGATGACTACATTCCTGCTTGTTCCTGGAGAATTGATTCCTTTATATTATGGTGCTGGTGATGAATACTGTGTAAAATATGGACTGCCCAAAGAACAAACCAATCAGTACTAGATGAGATCGAACTTAAGCTTTCTTGAAAAGCTCAGATAACAAGACTCTGACTTTCATACTTTGGACACATCATGCAAAGAGAGATAATTAGAGAAAGACATCATGTTTGGCAAGGTAGAAGGTCAACGCAAAAGAGGAAGGTCAGCAATGAGATGGATTGATACAACAACAGCGGCTATGGATGCCACTCTGTCAACAATGAGCCGCCTGACTGAAGACCGAATACAGTTTAGGATAACTATCCAGAGGATCACCATGTCGACACTGACTCAATTGCACTTAACAATAGCATTGTATCTCCCCTATCCCTCCTTTCTTCCAAAATATACATATTGAGATATTTAAGTTTGTCCCAATATGCCTTATGACAAAGCCCACTGACCATTTTGTTAGCCACCATTTGCACCAACTCCATCCTGTTTCTATCCTTTTGAAGGTGTGGTCTCAAGAATTGTGCACAATTCTCCAAATGAGGTCTCACAAAAGACTTCTACAGAGGCACTATCACCTTCTTCTTCCTGTTGGCCATTCCTCTCTCTATATACCCAAGCATCCTTCTGGCTTTCTCCGTCACCTTTTCTACCTGTTTAGCCACCTTAAGATCGTCAGAAACAGTCATTCCCAGGTCCTGCTCTTCTTTCATGGACAGAATTACTTCACCCCTTATACTGTACTGCTCCGTTGGATTTTTGAAGCCCAAATGCATGACACTGCATTTTTTAGCAATAAATCTTAGCTGCCAAATTCTTAACCATTCTTCAAGCTTTACAAGATCACTCCTCATGTTATCTTCTCCTTTCTGGGTGTCTACTCTATTGCAGATATTAGTATCATCCGCAAAGAGGCAAACCTTAACCGACAGCCCTTCTGCAATGTCATTAACAAAGATGTTAAAAAGAATTGGACTAAGGACAGATCCTCGTGGCACACCACTGGTAACAGCCTTCTCCTCAGAGTGAACTCCATTTACTTGTACACATTGTCGCCTCCCACTCAACCAATTTCTAAGCCAGTTAGTCACTTTAGGGTCCATCCCTAGTGCGTTCAATTTATTTATAAGTCACAATGTGGAACGGTGTCAAAGGCTTTACTGAAATCTAAATACATCACATCTAGTGCTCTCTCTCGGTCCAACACTCTGATCGCCCAGTCAAAGAAATTAATTAGATTTCTCTGACATGATCTGCCCCTAGTAAAACCATGCTGCCTTTGATCCTGCAATCCAGTGGACTCCAGAAACCTCAATATCCTCTGTTTCAGCAGCGTTTCCATTAATTTACTCACCACAGAAGCTAGACTGAGTGGCCTGCGGTTCCCAACCTCATTGTTACTTCCACTTTAGTGTAAAGGAACCAATACGCCCTTCTCCAGTCCTTTGGGACCACTCAAGACTCTAACGAAGCATTAGAAAGGGCAGACAGTGGAGCCACTAGAACTTCCCTAATTTCCTATAATACCCTTGGTTGTATCTCATCCGATCCATTGCTTTATCTACTTTTAATTTAGCTAGCTCCTTATAAAAAAGTCTTCTGAAAATCTTCAAGATACACCTTACTTCTGTTCCTATTTGTGGGTGTTTTCTGAGGTCCTGCTCCTGGCCATTCATCTGTAAATACAGAGCAAAAATATTTGTTAAGCAATTCCATTTTATCTTCATCACCTTCTACATATTCCTCCCCTTCACCCTTGAGTCTGACAATATCACTTTTGCCCTTCCTTCTCTCACCAACATATCTGAAAAATGCTTTGTCCCCCCATTCTACTGCATTGGCTACTTTTCCTTCTATTTGTATCTTTAATTTCCTAACTCCTTTCCTAGCTTTTACAAATATTGACGCCTGTATTTTTCTTTCTGTGATCTCTAGTATTTTATGAAGGCCACCCTTTTTTTCTTTATCTTTTCAGCTACTTCTTTTGAGAAACACAGTGGCCTCCTTTTCCTTTTACATTTATTTACTTTTCTAACAAAAAAGGTTTCTTGCCTTTAAAATATCTCCTTTCAGTTGTGCTCAGTGCTTTTCTACATCCCCCAATTGTTACTACTTCTCATCCTGCTGGCGACTCCTTGAGATATTGTCCCATCTTGGCAGAGTTAATTTTCCTAAAGTTTAAGATGTTCACTTTTGAATGGACTATATCAGCTGTACTAGTCCTTGTAATGAACCTCACCATCACTGGATTCGAGATGATAATCCACTATATCATCAGAAACACTTTCCCCATTTGTAAGCAGCACGTCCATTATGGCCCCTTCATGTGTGGGTTCAGTTACCAGTTGCCGGTTTAGTTCTTCCTGTAGAGAATCCGCAGCAGGGGTGTGCCAGTCAACATCTGGCATACTGAAATCACCTATCAGCAGCGCTTGTCCTTTCATAGCAATACTGCAAATGTCTTCAATTAAATCTCCGTCCACTTCTGTCTGAGAAGGAGAACATAAGAACATAAGATATGCCATGCTGGGTCAGACCAAGGTCCATCAAGCCCAGTATCCTGTTTCCAACAGTGGCCAATCTAGGTCATACGTACCTAGCAGTTTCTCCAAAAGACACAGGTTCCGCAATGCTTGTACTGGGTCAAGCATTGATATCCTGGGTCCCTTCTTAATAATGGTTTATGGACCTTTCCTCCAGGAACTTGTCCAAACCTTTTTTAAACCCAGCTACACTAACAGCCTTTACTACATCCTCCGGTAACAAATTCCAGAGTTTGATTACACGTTGAATGAAAAAATATTTTCTTTTATTAGTCTTAAATAGTTTACCCTGTAGCTTCATTGCATGTCCCCTAGTCTTACTATATTTTGATAACGTAAACAATCGATCTACGTTTACCCATTCCACTCCGTTCATTAATTTATAGACTTCTATCATATCTCCCCTCAGCTGTGTCTTTTCCAGGTTAAAGAGCCCTAACCTTTTTAGCCTTTCTTCATAGGAGTATCCTTCCATCCCCTTTACCATATTGGTGGCTCTTCTCTGAACCTTTTCTAATAACGCTACATCCTTTTTAAGATACAGTGACCAGAATTGCACACAATATTCAAGGTGCAGTTTCACCATGGAACGGTATAGAGGCATTATAATATCTTTTGTTTTATTTTCCATTCCTTTCCTTATGATACCTAACATTCTATTTGCTCTCTTGGCTGCCGCTGCACACTCAGCCGAGGGTTTTAACATGTTATCCACAATGACGCCTAAATCTTTTTCCTGGGTGGTGGTTCCTAATGTGGAACCTTGCATTGTGTAACCATAGTTTGGGTTGTTCTTCCCTAGGTGCAGGTTTGTATATTACACCAATTTGTGGAAGTCTGCGACGGAGGAGAGTGGAAGTACCTGAAGATAGCAGGCAGGAACTGTGATACAGTGACGGAGCCTTTGCTAATCACTGCATCGCAGTTCCTTTGTCATTGCCACCACTGCTGGCCAGGAGAGGGGTGGTAGTAGTGGTGGTGGCAAAGGAAAGGAGGTGTGACAGGATAGAGGGGTCCGCCTAGGGTGCCTGCAGTCCTTGCACTGGCCCTGTTCCCATTACACTACTAGGGACTGGATCGAGGTTTGTGGCAATCTGTCAGGGGGGCCATTATGTGGGTCCTGATACCAGGCAGGGGCCACTGGGGAGTACGTCAAGGAATGAGGGGGATGGATGCTGTCGAGAGCTATTTTGCTGCTCACACACACATTAGATCTAGAGCTGCACACACTTTTCCCACGTGCAGCTTTTCAAAATTTGTGCGTTCACTGGATGTGGTGAGATATTGGCATACAGACCTGCATGTCCTTACATGTATTTTACAAGAGGCTCTGTTTGGTAGAGCCTTTGTAAAATAAGTGCCAGTTTTCCAAGTCCTGGCTTGGATGCTTTGACTCTCCTTTCCACTTCCAATCTAAAATTGGTCTTCACATATCCCAAGCATTTCCTATTGTGACATTTACCCACATAATATTGGGGTAACTGAGATCACCAATTATTCTTATGTTGCCATTCATCATCTGTCTGTTCATTTCTGACTAGGTGGCAAGTAGTATACCCCACCCTATTCTCTTTCCCTTCTCACGTGGACTTTCTATCCATTAAGATTCCATAGTGCATTTTGTTTGCTGAAGAACTTTATCCTGTTTGACTCAATGCTCTCTTTAACATATAGTGCCACCCCTCCACCAATTTGATCCATCCTATTACTTCAAAATTTAAATTAAAGATGAATCTCTATCAACAAATTGTGTTTAACTTAGGATTTGTTAGCTGACATTAATCATAGCAACCTTTTGATATATGTGGAACGTGTTCCCAAGTTTAGGACGGCATTGCTAAGGTATGCAGGTGCTAGTACTGTGAGATGCTGCTCCGTGCAGGGCCCAACAGCCTGACTCTCCATGAGGCTTTAGATAGTGCAGCCTGTGGGTGTGGGTTTTTATGCCCCTGTTGGCCACTGCTCTAGGGCAGAGGTTCCCAACTCCAGTCCTGGGTTTTCATGCTGTCCTGGGTTTTCATGCTGTCCCTAATGAATATGCATGAGATACATTTGCATACAATGGGGGCAGCACATACAAATGCAGCACAGGCATATTTATTAGGGTCAGCATGAAACCTGAATGGTGTTTGGCCCTCCAGGACTGCAGTTGGGAAACTCTGCTCTAGGGATTGCACATGTTTATGGTGTCTGTGCTCTGTAGGGTAAAATATAAGCGTTTCAGGCATGTTTATTTTATCTGCAATAAAGGTTCCATCTTTATTACCATGGTTTAGTACTGGGTAAAATATGGGGAAAGGGTTGGCAGGAGCCACAGCTGGGACTTGAACTTGTGACCTTCTGCTCCTGAACACACTGGCTGTGTGTACTGCACCACACTGTTGCCACAGGGACAGATCATTCCCTGGGGATACCATGACTGTTCGTCAGACAGACCCTGTCTGTTGCAATGCACGGCACCCACCTAAACGGGGCTTGGCCATGGTCTGCTGTGGGAAGATGCCACTGCCCCCTCCGCCACCAGCACCCCTCTGCCTCCATGCTGACATGCCCTTATGCCGGTGGTGCTGGTAGTGTGCAGTCCCAGGCCATCCAGTGTGCTGGTAGCCAGCTGCCTATGGTGTGGGTTCTCGGGTAGGGGTGCCTACATGGACATGCACGCTTCCCCCCCGGCACCGCCTGCCAATGTTATGTGCCCTTGGGGATACCTGCTGGGTAATATTCCCTGTGACACTCTGGGACACACACTCGTGCCCATGTTGGACCCTCGTCAGTTGCTGTCTTGCTGATTTACAGTTTTGGCATTCCTATGTGCCACCTAGGCATCTGCCTAGCCCGCACTGTGCCCCAGCTGGACCACAACATGTGCCGTCTGCAGCCCTCTATATCCCATTTACAGCATCAGTACAGTTGCCCTTTCCTACGTGCCCACTCTGCTGTTACTGCACATGTGCATGCCATAACAAACCTGCCCAATATAAACGAGAAAAAACCCTGATCAGCACTATTTCAATGTGGGATCATTCACTTTGTAGGGGGACAGAGAATAGACCCTTCCAAACATGATATCTTTTTTTTGGGGCTTTGTCAGTGGTGTTGCTTTATGTTTATCATTAGTATCACTTTTGGCCAGCTTGGTTATTGGGATTTGAAATGTGGTTCTGGTCCTTTTATATGTTTATTTGCCTTTTTGGTTCCTGCACATGTATCACAACTATCACTTTTCTGGGTTTCCCTGCTTTTGCTGCACCTTGCTGACTGAAATGGTTTCTCTTTCCTGCAAATGTGCATTAACGCGAGGGTTTCACTGGCGTTAGTGTTCAGAACCGGATTTCACAGCGTTAGTGTGCCTGGAGCCTCTCCCTTCCCACTCTCTGCCCATTGACCCCTTCTCTCCGCCCTCTGGGAAGCCTTACTCCACCCTTCAGACCCGGATTTCACAGCGTTAGTGTGCCTTAACGCCGCCGCCACATTATCGCGCGATAATACCACTGCTGCGACGTTAAGACGGTTTAGTAAACATACCCCCATAATTTTATTTTAAAGCATTTTTAAAGCCAAAAAAGGGTAGACATTTTTGCAGAGATGACAACAGAAAAACTATTTTTCTATTAAATTCCTAGTCACGCTGCAATCCATTTTCAAAAGACTTTTACTACAGGCACAGAATAGAAAAAAACCCTTTGAAGAGTCAAGCCTGCTGAGTTACCTCTTGTTTTCAGGATGACAGAAGGGATGTCATGTTCCAGTGACAAAAATCTCATGGTGACCAGAAGTATCAGTTTCTACTCTTGGACAAGAACCTATATTTCATTATGTCCTTTGCAACACAGCAAATTCTTTCATCACATGCATGAACAAGTGCACTGCATTCATATACCCTTTCATATACTTTTTTCCAGTATACACGTATCCTGGTTCACACTGTCAGGCACCACCACACACACATGCCTAATTGCAAAGCAACAAAAAATGATTATAATTATTTTTGTTTACAATCCAGGCAACCAAAGTAAGAAACAAAGTAGACAAGGGGGTTCTCAGTCCTGCACTTGTTAAGTATTACTTGATAATAATTAAGAATACTTAGGGGTATGTTTACTAAACCACGGTAAAGTAACAGGTGGTAATGGCAGAATTAAGGTTCCTGAAGCCTTATAAAGCAGTGGGTGGGTAGGGGGCGTCCCGGAGTTAGGGTGTCTTGGGCCTTTTAACGTGTGCAAACAGGAAAATATGCGGTAAGGTGCCCTAATGTGAGACAAGGTGTCCTAATATGTGACAAGGCATCCTAAGGCGAGACAAGGTGCCCTAAGGTGGAAAGCATGCACCTTAAGGCACGAAAACAGCTGTAACCCAAATGCTGGATAGAGCACCAAGGAATGTCAATATAAAGGTGATGGAAGGAAGAACAGGTAGGAGCTGATGGACCTGCCATTTTGGTGGGCACCCTATGTGGCAGTCAGTAAAGTGGATGAGCATGGGGAGGCAGCTGTACTGATGCAGAGGGTGGTGCCAATGTAAAGTGCTGCAGGCACTGTGTGTGGCATAGGATGGGGAAGACGTGTCCCCCAGCAGAGGCAGAAGCGGCAGAATGTTTGCAGTGACAGAACGACAGAGTAGTAGTGGTGACATGCAGATCAGGTACAGGAGAGGCGAGCATGAAGAGCCATAATGAGGAAAAGAGTGTGGGTCATGGAGTGGCAGCCTGCACAAGAAGACAGGACTGTACATAGCTGACAGAGGCAGATAGATGGGCTGAAGGACAGATGGCGGCAGAGGAGAGGGTGGTATGGGCTGGCAGCACCGATGTGCAGAGGCCTGACTGGTACAGGCATGAAAATGATCTGAGTAGCACAGTCACAAAAAGAAGGAGTAGGAATCAAACCCCTGTCCCCTGCTTATGGAGACCTTGCACTAACCTCCACACCTCTCTGCACAGCAATGGCTGGATACAAAGAGACTGCAGATCACTACCTAAAATGTGTGCGCCGGCATAGGGTAGCTCCAGTCCCCATGATGCAGTGCACATGCAGAACAGCGGTCTACAGCTGACCACCGAATGGAGAATGCACTTATCCATCACCTCAGCTTAATAAGATGCACTGACAGTGTGTGATATAAGCACAGAGCAGCTACAAACCGTGCTACTGAGCAGTTTCTGCGGTCACCCTGAGGGTGAGGATGGGTGCCCAGCTCCAGGTCCCAAGTACCTGCAGTACTAGAGACGGTCTTTACTGACTGTGCTGCAGTTCTCTATCACTGCCAGTGTGTGTCAGGTCTTGTCTGCAGTGTGATATGCTAATCACCTATGTATCCTGCTATATGTGTACATCTGGTCCTGTGCTCTGCCCCTGTTGGACAGAGGTCCACCTAGAACAGTACATGATGGATCTTGGTCTGACACAGTCTGGCATATTTGCATGTCTTATGTGCCACTTAGGCAACTGCCACCTTGTGTACCAGTAGCCCCCACTGCATGACCCACATGCACCCTCCTTTGCCCCATTTGCACCATCAACATAGTGCCCTTTCATACTTGTGCACTATGCTGTTGCTGCTAATGGAGCACTACTATCACTGTCTTCGGCTCACCTGTCTGTTCATCACATTGCAGACTTTAAAATAGGCTCTCTCTCCTCAAAATACACCCTTTCCGTGAGGTTTTGATATGCTTTAGGGTTTCCAGCTTTAAGGTGTCTTCATTAAGGGAGCAAGCCTTGTTCCTGCCCACTGCCTGTCCATTGACCCCCACTCTCCATCCCGTGGACGCCTACTCTCTGCCCACAGGGCACTTTACGCTGCTAGTATTATTAGCACATGCTAAAGCAGCGTTTTGGACGCGCTAAGGGCACAAGCGCATCGTTAGTGTGCACCAAAGAATGAAAGGAAAGGAATATGGCAGGGCCGCCCAAACTGGGCGGTTGCTTAGGGCAGCAATCTCTGGAGGGCAGCAAAAGCAGGCCATTCAAAACTAAATAACAGATTTTGACAGCCAGAGGGGGTGTAAAGCTTGAGGTTCGCCTAGGGCTCCAACACTTTGGATCAACTCTAGGGCCGACCCTAGAATAAGCTCACAATATTACCAAATATTATCACCTCAAAACTTAGAAAATTCAAAGGAAAAACAAATAACAGTTTGTGAAGGGAAGGGAATTTTAAGTCGCAACTTGTCTAGATAACACTCAAACATTACCTGATCAAATCACTGGATTGTTAGCCTCTAGATTTTAGAAAATATTTGAATTTAAATGGATGAAGATAAAAAAATAGATTTAGGGGTATGTCCAGTAAAGAAAGTTAGATTTAACGCCCTGTGGTAGCAGCTAATGCACGAGAAAATCAGATATCTCAGGCACTTTTCTGCAATATCTAGTTTTCGCTTAATGCAAGGCTGCAGGGGTGGGATCGGGACAGGAAGTGGGGGTGGCGATAGTTGGCAGCTACCACACAAAACATTTTAATGTGGTGACTGTCAAAATATGGCCTGATAGCGGCGATGGAAAATGCCACCTCAAGAGGTGGCATGTCAGCTTGAAGGCCCGATAATGAAGCAGTCCGGCCACTATAAGTCTGCGCTTTTCAACTAGTCAATTTATAGTCTGAAACAGTGGCTTTATTAAATGAATGATTTCATATTTTATTCTGCCTTTGATTTAATTTTACAGCATTTCAAGTTGTAATACAATTCCCCTAGGGCTTGTTGTGAAGAGCTATGCCAACAGAAACAGAACTCTGAAAATCAAGATGGCATCCCCCTAATCTCCTGAAGTATTAAGGAAGTGCACTCGTGGGGATACTGGGCTGGAGAGAAGATTTCCATTACTGAATCTGCTCAAGAACACTAAGGGGTATGTTTACTAAACCGTCTTAATGTTACTGGCGCTAGTTGCAACATTAACGTGACGAATGCCATATAAGGTAGTGGGCGTTCCGGCATTAAGGTAGCAATGGCTGGTTTTCGTGCGATAGAGGGTGCCTTTTCTGTTATTGCGCGATAGAGGGAGCCGTGGCACGTTATCGCGCATTAACCTTAACTTCGCACGGTGACCTGCAATTAAAGCAAGAGAGGCGTAGCACACTGGTGAAGACAGTGACTGCTGATACAGTGGTCATGAGTTCAATCCCTCAGTGGGCTCAGTTAAAAAGCTGTCTGTAGCAATTCCTTTTTATGCTTGTAACAGCCAGACACATCCCAACAATCTGTACTGTCAGCCAAAAGAAGCCTCACCCCAGTGCCGCAACCTAATGCACCTTTTAGGGCATACCATAATGCACATCATAAAGTACCATGTCATGCAATGTGGGTCATAATGTGCCCCAGAGGGCAGCACAAAAGGTTGGCACCCTCCAAGGCAGCATACAAGGCACCCCATAAGCTGGCTGAACCTAAGGTGCCGCTAAAGATGCTCCAAGGAGGCTAAGGTGACACAAGATATGGTGCCCAAGGGCAGTAAGGTGCCCCAAGGTCACAAGCATGAACTGTATGGGCCAAAAACAGATGTAACCCTAACACTGCACAGAGCACTAAGGAAAGGCAATGAACAAGTGATAGAAGGAAGTAGATGTCGGAGCTGATGGACCTGCCAAATCTGCGTGCAGCCCATGTGGCAGCTGGTAAAGTGGACAAACATATCATGAGCAGCTGTGCCAGAGGATGGGAATACGTGTCCACCGGAGGAGGTAGAGGTGGCAGGATAAGAGCAATGACAGGGGGGCAGAGGAGTGGTAGTGCCATGCAGAGCAGACACAGGAGAGGCAAGCATGAAGAGCAGCAATGCAGAAATGTGTACCAGTGCAGGACATGAGGTAGCAGCCTGCACAGTAGGGCAGGTCGCCACACAGCTGACACACACACACAAACGGACAGAAGGATGGTTGGCAACTGTGATGAGGGTATAATGTGCCAGCAGCACAGATCTGCACAGATATGACTGTTACATAAATGGAATGTAGTTGTGTAGGACAGGCATAAAAAAAGGGAACAGAGAGGAATTGAACCCATGATCTCTGCCACTGAGGTCATTGTAATAACCATCGTGCTACACCAATATGGGTTTTAGCATACCAATGGTTGGCTACAGAAAGAGTGCAGGTCACTGAACAAACTGTCTGCTGTGGTTACCAGGATAGGATAGCACCAACAGTACCCATAATGCAATTCACATGCAGAACAGCAATCTACAGATGGGATATGCACCTCTACAGCACATCAGCTTGGTAGGGGGGAATGACCGTGTGTGTTACTGGCACAGCGTACCTACAGGCCATGCCATTGTGCGTGTTCCGTGCTCACCCTGAGGGTGAGGTGGGTTGGCCAGCACCAGGTCCGCAGTACCCACTTTGGTCTCTATCAGTGCGTGACAGGTATTCGTTGCAGATACCCTTAGGAGTTTTCTGTGTCCATTTGTATTTGCCAGTCATGTCTGGTTCTTGTGGACCATGGTGCACCCAATATAGTGCATATCCAGTGTGCTTGCCATAGTCACATGTTTCAGGAGCAGGGGTGTATCATGTCACACATGACAATGATGAATGCAGCAAACTGCCCTCTCTGGGTCAGACAGACCCTCACCCTCACCGTTTGCAATGGGGGCAGTGGAGGTACATGATGAGGGACTGTGGGACCAGCAACCCCAGTCCTGCTGGCAAACAGACAGCTGATACAGATCTGCATTTGGGATAGGGCCACTGGCAGACAAGTAGTGTGCCTGGTCAGCTCAGCTGTCCCCCACTATGATCTGACATTCACCAGCAGAGGGCAGTCAGTGTGCAACTGCTGTACCCTGCAAGGTGTTGCAGCCATACACATGCTAACTGCAGACAGTCTGCTAGCAAATACATAGTGCATGTTCCTAGAGGAACAATGTGCACCCAAACGTGGGATTTGGCACAAACACCAAGCAGGTTTATCAGTAATTGGGCCCCAGAAATGGAAACCCACAAATATCACTTGACAAAAACACTGTATAGCACTATGTGGGAACCTAGACATGCAATGGTCACTGCTCAGTCAGAGTGAGAGTGACCTCCCAGCATGACATGCTGTGGCCACATTGTCCTTGCAGGTGGTGGTCACACACTACAATATCCCAGCCATTGCCCTATGCCCTGTGCAGATGCATCCTGCCCAGACCGCCCTGTCCGGGCCATACCCACAATACCTTGCCCCTCATTATGCACACTGGCAGGCTAACGCTGGAAACTGTGCAAACATTGTGGGCTCAGTAACGTGTATGCAGCCACAAAACATTAGATAGACATATACACACTCCCACACCTATTTCTGCATTATGCAAAGATAGAGGTGGTTACCAGCCCTGGCCGCCACATCAGTCCTGGGCACAGTGCAGGCAGTGCGAAGGAACGCCATACTGTTAGGGTCACTCTCCGGGGTGGTAACCACTATCGTAAACATATCTGGAAGCACACGCCACATATATCAGAAAGGTTGCTATGATGAATCTCTTTTAACAAATTGGTTTAACTTTGGATATGTGATCTGACATTAAGCATAGCAACCTTTTGATATATATATGGAACGTGTTTCCATGTCTATGACGGCATTGCTAAGGTATACAGGTGCAAGTAGTGGTAGCTGCTGCTCCACGCAGGGCCCAACAGCCTGCCTCTCCATGAGGCTTTGGATAGTGGAGCCCGTGGGTGTGGGTGTTTGTGCCTCTGTTGGTCAATGCTCTGGGGCAGAGGTTCCAGATTCCGGTCCTGGTGGGCCAAACACGATTCTGGTTTCCTGGCTGTCCCTTGTGAATATGCATGATTACATTTGCATACAATGGGGGCAGTGCACGTAAATGTATCTCATGCATGTTTATTAGGGACATCCTGACAACCTGAATGGTGTTTGGCCCTCCAGGACTGGAGTTCGGAACCTCTGCTCTAGGAAGTGGACATGTTTATGGAGTATGTGCTCTGTAGGGTAAAATATTGGGACATGGTCTGCGGGAGCCCCAGCTGGGATTTGAACCTGTGACCTTCTGCCTTTGAGCACAGTGGCTGTGTGTACTGCACCAAACTGTCACCACAGAGGCAGGCTGTTCCCTGGGGATCCCATGACTGTTCGCTGGCACTGCCCCCTCCGCCACCGGCACCCCTCCACCAGCGGCCTTCTCTTTCCCCGATGGGAGGGAGAATGTTGCTCGCCCTCAGATCCCTAAGACAGACCTTGTTCCTGTGCTTATGGAGTTTGCTTGTTTAAATAAAGAGGGGGGGGGGGTTTGCTGACAAGAAACTGTGATCTGAGTTCTTTTTTTTGGTTTTTCCCCTGGTGTACGGGTCCCATGTGCTCCAGGCAATCTTGGTAACTATTAGGGATGCTTTTGTAGGTAAGAACCCGCCTACACCACAAAAGCCAGCTGCCCAATAGACACCACAAGAACACCCTCGTCAACGCTATTTCAGTGTTGGAAAATTCACTTTGTAGAGGGAATGTGACTTGACCCTTCCTGAATTGCGATCCTCCTTTTTATTCTTTATAGGCGGTGTTGAGTACCCTTTTTCAATATTGTTTCTCTTGGCCAGCTTGGTGTTTCGGATTTCACTTATGGTTCTGATAATTTTATATGGTGTTTGCATCTTTGGTTGCTGCACATGTATCACTACTATCACTTTCTGGGTCTCCCTGCCTTTGCCGCACATTGCTGACTGAAATGGTTTCTCTCTCCTGCAAATGTGCCTCTAATGCCAGGTTTTCGCTGGCGCTAATTTTCTGGTCTTCAGATGCCGGCGTTAGTGTAGCAGGCACCTCTGCCTGCCCACCACCCGCCCATTGACCCCTTCTCTCCGCCCTCTCTCCGCCCTCTGTGTGTCTTAATGCTGCCGGAGACATTATTGCGTGATAAGGTTACATATCGTGCGATAACGTCGCCGCTGCTACGTTAAGACGGTTTAGTAAACATACCCCTAAGCAAACATGTCCTTACAGGCTGTACACTTACCAGCACCCATGGTTATCCTGCATGCTATGTCTCATGTTGGACAACACAGCCATCCAACTGCTCAGATAAATTCACTGTAGAAATGGTAACGATGCACTCAGTTTTCCCCTCCCATCATTGCAATGAAGATGAGCAGCAGAAATCAAGTACTGCGTTTTCATAATTTTATCAATTAAAATAAGATATTATCTCTTTCTTTTTCTAAGCGCACAATATATAACTCATAGGAACATAGCATATGATGTCAGATAAAGATCAGCATGGTCCATCTAGTCTGCCCAGTAACGTGGCTATTTATTATGTTTAACTATGTCTCATATGAATTCTCTATTGGCTGTTTCCTTGTTAAAAAACGTAATTACAAGATAAAAATATGAAGTACATAAAGAAACTGCAGTGTTTCACTGGGAAGGACTAAGAAAAGGAATACAAAATGTCCTCCTTACTGTTTAGAAGTCGGAAGTCTATGAAAGGGTAGGAGCCACGGCGCTCAGAGAGAACCCCTGCTGGACTTCTCACCCGTGCATCTCCTGAAAAACACAAAACACCATGAAACAGTGCCACCAAAAGTGGTTTACTTTAAACCATTCAAACCAGCAAAGTAAAAAGCTATAAGAATACCATATTTCTGGAGGTCAGCCACCATGTGTAGGTCTTTACATGCCTCTTGTTAAATCAAATAAAAGGCAAACACCTATAATAGCGCCACCCTGGAAGAGGGAATGGCTCTCGCACTTAAAAAACATTGAGGCAGAGCCGAGATCTTTTTGGAAAGCTTGATATTTACACTAAGGGGCCCTTTTACTAAAGGGCGGTAACTGTTAGCATGGTTCAGGCATGATCTCAGAGGGAACTGGGATATGCATTAACAGCGTGGGGCCATGAGAGTTAGCACAGTTGTATTTCGGCACTAACTGTCCATGGCACATTGAGCTTGCAAGTGGATGGGTTAGGGACAGAGAGTGGGAGGGGCTAGTGCCTCGCAGTCAGCACACCTGCGCTAGCTGCAAGGTGAGCAGTTAGCGTGGGTGCACTTTCTGCCACCTCCATAGGTGGAGCTAAGTGCAACCGCACTAATTGTGCCCATTTAGGGCAGGGTGCACTGTCCATACCTCCGACAGTGAATGCGGTGCTGTTGCGCCTAATGTACTAAGGGCCCGATATTCAGTGCCAGCGGCCAGTTGCCGGTGCTGAATATTCTACCTGAATATTCAGTATAGAGTAGTTACTCACCTGTAACAGGTGTTCTCCAGGAGCAGCAGGAATCAGTCCTCACATATGGGTGACATCGGTGCCGACGGAGCCCTCGTGCGGAGCATTTCCCCAGCTTTCAAGGAAAGCCTTTGGGAATGCAGCGCGCATGCGCGGTCCCCTTACCGCCCAAGGGTGCCATCTTGCTCAGTCTGATGACATAGCTAAAAGACAGCAAAAATCAAAATGAATGATATGACTGCAACTCCAGGGGAGGAGGAAGGGTCGTGAGGACTGAGTCCTGCTGCTCCTGGAGAACACCTGTTACAGGTGAGTAACTACTCTTTCTCCAGGACCAAGCAGGAAGTCAGTCCTCACATATGGGACTCCCCAGCTCTAGGCTACCGGGAACCCTAAGCTGAAAAAATGGCTCCCTCTCAAGAGCCTCAGCATTCGTGATAATAATATCCTCTGAGAACACCCCCATATGGTAGCCCAACACAAGGGCTGGAGGGTAGGAGTTGCCTAAACCTCAAAGAGATTACGGAGTACCGCCTGACCGAAAGCACTGTCCCTTCGGGACTCTCTCTCCAGGCAGTAATGGGCTGCAAAGGTCTGGTTTGAAGACCAAGTTGCAGCCCGGCAGATGTCTGCCAACGGAACAGAGCAGAGATGAGCTACTGACGTGGCTTTCACCCTGACACGGTGGGCCGTGACTTGACCCTGCAAGGGGAGGTCGGCTGCCTTATACGCCCAGGCGATACAATCTGCTACCCAAGTGGACAATGTACACTTGGAGACAGGTAACCCCATCATATTAGGGTTAAAGGAGAAGAAGAGCTGAGTAGCCCTTCAATGCCCCTGCGTACATTCTATGTAAAAAGACAATGCCCTCTTACAGTCCAGGGTATGCAAGACTGTTTCAGCCCAGCTGGTATGAGGCCTGGGAAAAAAGGTCGGAAGAACCACCTCCTGGTTGAGGTGTAAAGAGGAGACCACTTTTGAAAGGAACTTGGGATGGGTCCTTAGGACCACCCTGTTCCTATAGAACCATGTGTACGGTCTATCAGAAACCAGAGCTTGTAGTTCACTCACACGTCTGGCCGAGGTAAGAGCCACCAGGAAGAGCGCTTTCCAAGAGAGGAAGCGCAAATGGCAAGTAGCCATCGGCTCAAATGGTGGGCGAGTAAGTTGCTGCAAGACCACGTTCAAATCTCACTCAGTCGCCGATGGACGAACCGGAGGCTTGAGAAGAAAGAGACCTCTGAGAAATCGGGACACCAAGGGATGAACCGACAGAGACTGTCCTTCCACCGGTGAGTGGTGCGCTGACAGAGCACTGAGATGGACCCGAACAGAGTTAGACTTAAGGCCTAGGTCTGACAGGTGAAGTAGATACTGCAGTACTAAAGGCACAAAGCAAGAGAAAGGATCTTCATTGCACTGAGCACACCATACCATAAACCTATGCCACCTGAGGGCATAGGACTTTCTGGTGGACTGGCTCCTAGAGGCCAAGACCACCTCCTGAACCTCCTTAGGTAGACATAAGGGAGCTACCACTATCCTTTCAGCAGCCAGGCCATCAACTTGAGGGACCTGAGATTGGGGTGCAGAAGGGAACCCTGCTCGTGAGACAGGAGATCGGGTTGCAACCCCAGAGGGAACAGAGTTTCCACAGCCAACTGCAGCAGAAGTGGAAACCACGGCTGCCTCGGCCATCTGGGGGCTACCAGAATCACCGAGGCCTTGTCCCGGAGAATCTTGAACAGAGTTCGGGCCACCAGGGGTGTGGGAGGAAACGCATACAGGAGGCCCGTAGACCAAGAGATCAGAAAAGCATCTGCTGCCATCCTCAGGGGATGAGGCTGTCTGGACAAAACCTGGGCAGCTGATGGTTTTGTGAACTTGCAAAGAGATCGATGGATGGAATTCCCCAGCAGGGGAAGATCTACTGGACCACCAATAGATTCAACTGCCATTCGTGAGGCTGGAGAATCCTGTTTAGCTTGTCTGCTAGGAAATTCTCCTGACCAAGTAGATAAACTGCTTTGAGAAACATGCCTTGTTTGACTGCAAAGGAGCAAAGGGCCAGTGCCTCCTGACATAGGAGCCTGGACACCGTGCCCCCTTGTTTGTTCACATAGAACATTGCCACCTGATTGTCCGTCTGAACTAGGACAGACTGGTGAGAGAGGGCATGAGAAAATGTCTGCAGAGCTAAGCGGATTGCTTGCAGCTCCAAAAGATTGATTTGCTGCGTGGCCTCTCGAGGAGACCAGAGGCCTTGAGTGCACATGCCGTGGCAATGTGCACCCCAGCCCTTTAAGGAAGCATCGGTCATCAGCACCCTTGTGTGTGCTGGAGCCTGAAAAGGTACCCCCTGAGAAGGTTTGGGAGATGTAGCCACCACTGTAAGGAGTCCAAAAGTGGTCTGGACACCTTTACTCTGTCTCTGAGGTCACCTGTGGCCTACGTACACTGATCTCTGAGGCACCATTGAGCAGCCCGCATGTGCAGACGGGCATTCGGAGTCACATGTACTGTGGATGCCATGTGGCCCAGGAGCCGCAGGTAGTGCCTGGCGGAGACATGAGACTTGCTTTGGAACTTGTTGGCCAAGTCTATCAGTCTGTGGGCCCTGTCTTCGGGCAAGTAAGCTCTTGCCTGAAGGGTGTCTAAGCTTGCCGCTATAAACTCTAGGTTCTGAGAGAGGAGCAAAGTGGACTTTGCGTAGTTTATGACAAAGCCCAGATGCTGAAGAAGAGAGACAGTGCAAAGAGTGGCTTGTCAGGCCTCCTGGAGAGACTGACCCCTGATGAGCCAGTCCTCCAGGTATGGGAAGACAAAAATTCCCTGATTCCTGAGATAAGCTGCCACCACCGCCAGGCATTTGGTGAAAACCCTGGGGGCAGAGGTTAGGCCAAAGGGAAGTACCCTGTACTGAAAATGGTTTCCTCCCACCACAAATCTGAGATATTGTCTGTGGTCTGGATGAATGAGGATGTGAGTATAAGCATCCTTTAGGTCTAAGGAGCATTGCCAGTCTCCCTGCTGGAGGTAGGGCAGCAGTATCCCAAGAGTAAGCATCTTGAACTTTTCCCTCTCCAGAAACTTGTTTAGGTTTCGCAAGTCAAGGATAGGACGGAGGCCTCCTGTCCTTTTTGGTACCAGGAAGTACCTGGAGTAGAAGCCTTGCCCTTTCAGGTGGTGAGGCACCGGTTCCACCGCCTGTTCCTTTAGAAGACTTGCCAACTCCTGAAGGAGGAGGTTCCTGTGTAGAGGGAGTCTTGGAGGCTCCCCTGGATAGTAGGAGGGGGGTAGCTGGTGGAAGTGGAGCATGTAGCCCTTTTGGACTATGCTCAGTACCCAGGTATCCCCTGTGATGGCTGGCCACCTGTAGGCGTACAGGGTCAGCCGACCCCCTGTGCTGAGTGGAGCCACCGGCGGAGGAGAGGCTATGCTGTGGAAGTCAAAATCCTGCTCCCTGATGTGCAGGAGCCGGAGCTGGTGGCTTGGAGGTCTTCTGCCTATGGGGCCCATGCCCCTGCCCCTTGGCCTGCTGGCCCTGTTGGGGAGCTGGAGAGGCCTGATATTGAGGGTAAGATTTGTAGGCAGCATCCATCCTTGGGAAAAAGGGCTTCTTTCCTGAGCCCTTCTTTTTTTGAGAAGGGGCAGAAGTCTTTCTGGACAGCCTTGTCCTGGTGAGAGTCTCAGTCTCGATTTCTGCAGCCTTTTCAGTCTTTGGATTACCGAATAGGTTGTCACCTCAGCACGGGACATCGACCAACTTGTCCTGCACCCATGACTCCAGGTCCAATGACTGTAGCCAGGCCTGACAGCGTGCACCGATGCCGGCTGCGGCTACCTGGGCTGAAGCCTCGAAGCCATCATAGGCTGCTCGAGAGATAAACTTCGAGCACTCTCGGATTCCTGTCGACAAGGCTTTGAACCTCTGCAAGAGTTCCTTGGAGAGGCCAGCTGAGAACCAGGCAATCTCCTTTGCCAGGTCCCTTAAGTACATGCCGATGTGCAGCTGGTAAGTCTGGACACGACAAGATAGCATAGAGCCCTGGAAGCACTTTCTACCGAGGGCATCCAGGTTCCGGGCCTCCCGGCTGGGGGGCACCGAGGAGTGCATCTTCTGACTCTTCAGGCAGTGCATGGCCGATTCTACAACCATGGAATTAAGAGGTAGCTGCGCCTTTTGGAACCCAGGGCTCTTACGGACTCAATAAATGGAATCGACCCATTTGCTAAGAACCGGCGCCAAGGCCGGTGCCTCCCACATATGGAGAGCAGCCGTTCCAGCATCGGAGGAACCGGTACAGTAAAGGCTTCCTTCGGAGGAAAATCATACCGGAGGGCATCGAGCTCCTCGGCTCGAGGCTCCTCCTCGGCGTCTGCCGGGAATGCCAAAGCCTTGGCCATGTCCCTCACGAAGTCCGAGAACCGGGTATCCTCCGAGGGGGACCTTCTCTGAGGCTCGGACTCCGGGGAGTCTGAAGGGACACACCGGGTCCAGAAGATGTCAGGAGACTCCTCGTCCTCCATCTCCCATGCCGATTCCTCCGAGGAGTCGTCGAGCGGCTCTGGCCATGTGGGCCCCGGTGCCATCCGCCCTGACACAGAGGGCACCGTCATCGACGACCTCAGCCCCGCATGGGAGGTCGAGGGGGGCCTTGACCGAGGATCAACTCGAGAGTTGATGGACTCGAGGATCGGCTCGGCCTCCGGGATCGACTTAGACGTCGAGGTCCCGGTGGTCGGGGCAGATGCACCAGTCAGACCGGCGATCAGCACCTGCTGCTGTTCCATGAAGGCAGCCAAGCTGCTCTCCAAGGCCGTCAGCCTGAGTCTAAGCTCAGAAGACTCAGGAGCCCCCGACTCGGGCCCGACGTCGGTTCTCCCGGAGGAGAGTCCACGAGGACAACAGAACTTACGTGACTCGGGGACTCTGGCTCCATGTGAGGTAGTTTGGACGGCCTCTCTGACTCCGAGAGCCTGGGGTGGCGGTCAGGGCTACGCGACCTGGCCCTCGAGGACCCAGGGGCCTCCACCGCCCCTCACGAGCTTCTTCTTCCTTTTGTGCTCCCGGGTGGGAGACCCCTCTCAGAGGAACCACGACGGCGCTCGGGCTCAGACTCCCGAGATGTCGAGGCCTCTGACAAAGTCTGGGCCCGGCCGGACACGGACTCTGAAAAAATTCTTTCACGTTGATGCTGACGGCTCCGAAGTGCCTTCGACGACATTTTACCGCACGGGCCACAGACCAGCGGGTCATGGTCGGGCCTGAGGCATCGGAGGCAGCAGTCATGTGTGTCGGTGAGAGACATAAGTTTCTTGCACCGAACACATTTTTTTAACCCGCTGGCAGCCATCGGGGGAAAAAGGGCCCCTGCAAGGTCAAAAGACAGGGCTGCCAGTGAAAATATCAAAAAACAAAAAAGGTGCGAACGGTAGTCACGAAGGACAAAAACCGAAAAAAGAAATTCCGGACTCGATACCGGTGTACCGAGCCCAGGCAGGAAGGGGAACTGGCGTTGAACCGGATAAGAAAAAGCGAAAATCGCAGAAAAAAAAATCTACTTTTCCCGGGTGACACAAACTCACGTCCATTGGGCTCCGCGGAAAAAGAAAGACTGAGCAAGATGGCACCCTTGGGCGGGAAGGGGACCACGCATGCGTGCTGCATTCCCAAAGGCTTTCCTTGAAAGCTGGGGAAATGCTCCGCACGAGGGCTCCATCGGCGCCGACGTCACCCATATGTGAGGACTGACTTCCTGCTTGGTCCTGGAGAACTGGGTCATATCTGGCCCCAGCATTGAATATCCTGGGTAGCCACATAGGCCAATTGGTAACCGGGCAATGGTGATTTGAGCCGCTGCCTGGTTAGCATTATGTGATGAAAGTTAGACCAGGGTTACCTTGCCTGGCTTTCGTCGCATATCGCTAACCGGGCAATGGTTCAATATCGCCACTGCCAATTGGCACCGCCTCCACTCTGCTCCGAAAGGCTCTTGACATGCCCCGATGATAAGCGGCTAGCATCGGGGTATATAGGGCTGGCCTACCCCGTTCACTGTAATTAACATGGTTAGCAGTTCTGCTAACCGTATTAATTGCGTGGAATATTGGGCCCTAAGCTTTTGGTGTTGCACTTCTGTGTGTGTTTGTATGAATTGTTTTATTACTTATTATTACTTCTCTTTCTCCCATTGCTTTAAGTGAAGGGATCGAATCCCAAGAGCCCAGGTTCTGTTGCCCAGTGAGGGGTGGAGCAAGTACATTCAGTTATCACCACTAAAACAGGCATCAACTGCTTAGTGAGCTTTAGTAGATGGGTCCCTCAGATCACATACAGCTGCCAGGTTTTTTTTAATATTATAGCATATATTTATTTATTTATTTATTTACTTACATAAGTTTAAACCACCTTTCTGAACAAAAAGCTCAATCAAAAGGGTGTACCCATAAAACAGCCGTGTCTTCAGTAGCTTATGGAAAGCCATCAGGGAGATCTGAGCACAGAGATCCAGAGAAAAAGAGCATTACACCCCTCACTCGCCACTACCCCTGAATGCTTTTTCTCAGCTGAAGGCCCTATGTATCATCTCTAACCCTGGCACCGCTAACAGCCGAGCCTGGGATGACCGCAAAGGCTCAGGTGAATGATACCAATCCAACAGTACCCGCAGAAAGCCTAGGTGTGAGTCCTGTAGCACCTGAAAGACTATCACCATTAAATTAAACAAGCCCATGCTGCCAATGCAGCTGAGCCAGAGAGGGCCATGCACTCTCCCGGAGTCCTGCTCCCGTCAACAGTTGTGCAGCCATGTTTTGCACTACCTGAAGGCGCCTGAGAGTCTCATACACAATTCAACATATAGGATGTTACAGTAATCGAGTGTTCCATGCACCAAAGTCTGTACCACCGGTTGCAGCGCTGCTGTATCCAAATATGGTCGCAATTGACAAGCTAGTCTAAGCTTATACCAGGAAGAGTGAACCACTTGACCAATCTGTTTCCCTCCGACCCTGGTCCGTTCCAGTACAATGCCATGGGAACGCAATTCGTTTGTCCAGGGAATTTCAAATCCTGAAATGGATGGCAATCGTTGGAAGTCTGACCAAGTGTCTGTCCCGAAGCACAGACACAGTCTTATCAACGTTAAGTATTAGGCCACTACCCGACAGCCAGGGATATACTTGTTCTAAGCAATCATTCAGCTGCTCCATTGCTACCTCCAAACCCCAACTCAGAGGATCCAAAATTTGGAGATCATCAGCATATGCATAAAAAAATAAGCCAAAGGAGCACCCTAAGGGGGATCCTTGAGGAACGCCCCACTCCCAAGCATAGAGGGATGAGCAGCCCGCCGACCCCCAGACCTGAAGCGTCTGTCAGACATGAAGGAGTCCACCCACTCAAGCACCAATAAATCAAATGAAACTAACAGCACCAAGATCCCTTGATAAAGCCAAACATGAACTTGGTCAAGCATAGTTGCCAACAGTGTCTCTACCACACTCCCCAAACAAAACCCTCCCTAGCTCACATCCAGAAGGGCATGATCCTCCAGATACACCTCCTCCCCCCCCCCCCAATATGCGCCACCACTTCCTTCTCCACTAATTTTGTCAAAAGGGGCAGGTTGGAGATGGGGCGAAAATTGCTGCAGTCCTGAAAGTTCCCATCTGCTTTCTTCATCAAAGGTGTCACCACTGCCTCATTAAGGTGCCTTGGGACACTGCCCTAAGTCAAAGACGGATTAATCAGCGTACACATCTACTCTACCATGGGCTGCATAGCCCTTTTGAAGTACCGAATAGGGGCCGGATCCAGCCCTGACCAGGTTTCCTGCACTCTAGCTAGTAGCACCAAGAGGCTCTCATCAGTAACGTGATAGAAGGAGTCCAATCTCTCTGGACCAAATGAGGGGGATGGCACCACCACCTGTGGACCCCCAGGCCACCCTTCAACCGCTCAACTTTAGTCACAAAGTAACAGGCCAAATCCTCAACGGCCACTCCCACCTTCTCATGTCCTCCAACCGACCTTCCTTGGATCCCCACCAGTCCTGACACCACCTGAAAAATAGCTTTAGGTCGACTATCAGCCTGTGCAATCTGTGCCAAGAAGCAATGCCTCGGCCTGAATGCTGCCTGTATATATTTGACAACTTCCGCCAACACGTCCAGTCACTCTCCACCTGGAAGAGCACCACCACCGCTCCAACTGCTGCAGCATCTACTTCTCCCCATGGAGTTCCCTGGGAAACCAGGGGTTCCTTCGAGCCTCCGGACCAAGGCCTTATGGACCAGTGCCACCTCATCCAATGCCATCAAAACTGCCTGATGCCAGTCCTCTAGAAATTTCTCTTCTACCCCTTCCTGGCCCTCCTGACGAACCACCAGTGCTGTGGCACACCACTGATCCATGTCCACCTCCCAAGAACCTCGCTCCAAACTCTATCCTCACCAGTACATCGCCATGTCCCCCTGGACCACTGACACCAGAAACAAACTAAGCCATGATTGGTCCAGGGATGCGGCTGCACCCCCAGAACCTGCATGCTCCCCCGTCCAACATATGAGAGTTTCCAAATACTAAATCCAAGATATCTCCACACGAATGCATAGCCTGTTTAACAAGTTGCCACAGGCCCCCCAAATTCCAAGGACAGCAGAAAGGATGCCTTCCCATCCTCTACACAATCCACATGTGCATTAAAATCACCCATCCCCGAGGGGCTTCTCTAAACTAGCTTCTACTAAAGCTTCCCACAACCCCCCTAACCAACCCCTGACAGATAGTATACCAACAAAACTCCCCAAATTCCCCCCTGACTTGACCAAAAGAACAGTCCCTCCACCCGGTCCGGAAGCTGGACCACCTCCCTCTGAACCCAGAAGTGTTCATGTACTATTACCAACATGCCTCCTCCCCTCTGATCTCATCTCCCCATCGGATAGCCCATGTAGCCCAGATCTGCCAGCCAGTCATCTACCAAACTCTGCCTCTCCCTCACCCAGGTCCATGAGGAACAGGTAGTCCATGACCTCCTCCAGTAACAAATCCTGGATGGGCAGTAACTTCAGCAACATAGACCACACATTCAGGAGTGCACAGTCCCACCATATGTCAGGCGGAGGGGGCTGTCCAAGTATATGAAAGCAGTAACAATGATATTGCTGGAAGCTCTGGATGAGTGAGAGGCAGAAGCTGAGGTTTCTAACCTCCATCCATACTTTGATGTATTCATTCCATTTCTCTGACTCCCGTTTTATCCATAATACTCGTTATGATGAAAGAATGCAATTAATGCAAGACCTCAACTGTATCAGTATCAGTCTCACTCTCTGTGTCCTTTGCAGTAAATCATTGACACAGTGTTCAGCAGAAGGCAGGTGTCATGGTGCAAGCACTTCTGCTGTGGATGCTGGAATACAACTGAGACCATCAGCTCATTTCACATAGGCCACCCTTTGAAGTCTGTACTGATCTGAGCAGTGAAAGGTGAAAGGCTGGAAATGCTGTGATGATTCCCTTCGGCCAGGGCTAGTAAGGCACAAATCATTACAATGGTATAATTTAGATTGACCAAGTCTTCTCCCAAACTATTTTGTAAAATATGAATTACATGATAGTGTGTTTTATGGTTTAAATATTGACCACAAAATGTGCAGAATTATATTTATTAGAAAATAAATATATGTCATTTTATGAGGTCATCAAGCGTAATATCTGTTTATGTTTAAATTTCTTTATTGGGACATGTATATATACATTTCCATATAGGCATAAAACACCCAAAACTCTATACAAAAACCTTATAAACCAGCACAAATAAGCTTAAACACCAGCCGTTTGGGCTACACCATATTGAACCATACTGTCCAATCTTTTCATATTTTTATGTCCCACCTCCCTCCCCCTTGCACTATCAGAGGCCTGAGGGTGATTGATCTCAACATGGAGTATGAACCCCATATCCACATCAGATTTACTGTTTAGATGCAACAAATGATAATTACAAATTTCAGCCACCAGAGCACTCACCATTTAGGATAAAAGCTTGGGGGGGGGGGGGGTATTCAGTGGTGATGGTTTGTACTTGTACAGTAGCTAGCCTTCGCCACTGAGCTTTGCACCCAGATATTTCATGCCAGGACGATTCGAGTTGGCAGGATAGCGCCACAACTAACCAGGTGGCGGCTGAATATTAGTTGTGGTGTTTCAGTGGTGAAATTTAGGAGAGCCTGTCAGGTGCCTAACGTTTGCTGCTTTGGGATAAGCATCCATAAAAAGTGAATCCCGCCGAGCAGTTTTTAGGCAGTTTGCAGGTATCTTTATAAAACAGTCTCAAATAGGGGCCTACTTGGACTTCTAACCTAGGCAACCTGTTAATGCTGCCTTCTACTTATTTAAAGAGAAGAAAACAACATGAAAAAGGGTGCTCAGCTAAGGAGCACTAACTTCTGTAAGTCTAATACAATAATATTAAACTGTTTTAGCAGAATGTATTTGAAAGATTTGAATGTACTAGTCATTTCTTTGCGGCATACTCGTTCCTTTCTTGTTTGTTTATTTGTGATGAGTGGCACATAATGAACTCATACACATATAAACCATTCAAACTTCTATGAAAAACTAAAACAAATGAAATGTAAACATAATTTTGAAGAAAAGATTTGCATCATTAATAACAAAAATTGGCAGATTGATTCTCCTCCCCCTCCCACAGTGCATCCTGGGATACACAATGCAGGGTCAGCAGACTGACTGACCCCATTCTGTGTCCCAAGAGGGGGTCAATCTGACAAATAAGAGACTGACCCTGCGCGGTGTATCCAGGGATGCACTGCATAGGGCCAGGCGCTTTGATTCCGCCTCCCATCAAAATAAAGGACTGGGGTCCCGTACAATGGGCTAGTTACAATGTGGCAAGATTTTATTTTGGAGGGTATCAGGGAGGTCACACTGAGTCCACTAATGATTTTTTGAAGGGATTGAGAGAGTGGGAGGTTTTAGAGCAGGTCAGCGGGGGATCGAGGGTCTGATTCTGACTGGGATCCCTTTGCCCTCGGCTGTATCTTTTTGCCTGCCTTAAGCTGGTATAAACATTCAGCGTTAAGACAAGAGTTAAAATTTGCTCTATGTTTCAGTGCAGTGTTTTACATCGGGAGCATCACGAATTTGCATATGCTTAGCATGTCCACTGTGCTGTGCTTTAGCGCAGTGGTTTTATTCGGGATTTTCCTGCGCTAGCTTGCTTTCTGCATTGGGAAGCAGGACTACTGAAGGGCAAACGTAGAGCAAAGCTACTCTAGAACATAAGACAGTTTATTGCATCAAGGCCTGAAAAGGGCTCTTTTTGCCTTTCCCTCAGCAACTCTTCCCAGCATGCAGTCTGAATCCCTTCTCTTCTTACCCACGGCTCAATGTCAGCCCTCTTCTTCCCTCAAAGGTTAATGCTGGACCTCAGAAGAGAGAGAGAGAGAGAGAGGGGGGATTCAACCTGACTGCTGGGAGAAATCTGGAATGTGAGAAAAGGTGATAAGAGATCTCATTTTGGGGGTTACTTTAAGGGGTCTTATTTTGTGGCCACTGAGTATTCTTTTGTGTGTGAGTATGAGGGGGTGTTGTGCTGGGGCTGGTGAGCCCATGTTGTTAAGCGAAGAGGTATGTAAGACCCAAAAATACCCAGATAACAAAGGTAAAAAATAACTTATTTTTGGTTTAATGATTCAATGGTGTCAGCCTGGGAATATGAATATGGATGTGCAACATCTCAGATGTCCTTGTAGTTTGCAAGTGCTAGTGTGTACTTTCTGGGGGGCCGCTGTAATAACACACGCACTGGAAACGGCTGAGAGCGCAGTATTCTAATGCACATGCTGAAAAGCCTTTTACTCCAGATGCAGTAAACTTCTAGTATGCAAATGACTATGGTGGTAAAAAATGTGCCTTGAGAGAAAAAACTGCGCACACTACTGCATCAGCATGACACTATCACTCCCTGGACTCCTTAGGGGGAGTTGGGTTCCCAGAGGCGGGGAGAGGGCAGGTTGACCTGACCAGGTTATCCTGATACCTGATACAAACATTCTGTTGGGGGGGAGGGGGGAGGAATGCAGCAGCATTTGGGAATGAGCCTGTGCTCAAGGCCCTGCGTTGAGTTGACTTTCATTCTGTAACAGCAGCTGTGGGCAGAAGATGGAGGTAGGGTTGCAGCAATGCTGGGGGAAGGGGTAAGGGCAGGCCTGTGCAGCAGCAAAATGATGAACACAGCCTCCTCCCTCCCCAAATTCTGCCACCCTAGGCGGAAACATTGTCCGCTTAGTAGTAGGTCCAATCTGAGTGCACTGGAGAACTGTGGCAATCTGCCTCAGTTTACATGGAAAGTCAGTGACAAGAAAGCATAGTTACTCACCTGTAAGAGGTGATCTCCGGGAATAGCAAGAATTTAGTCTTCACATATGGGTGACCTCGGTACTGACACAGCCTGTGCAGGAACGCTCCCCAGCATCCAATTGGAAAGCTTTTGGGAGCACTCCACCATGCCTGCGTGACTGCCTTTCCACTTTCCCAACTCCTTCTCTTCAGTTGAGTTTGTAGCTGAGAAAAGAAAGTAAATGAAACCCTATAACTCCTAGGGGAGGAGGATGGGTTGTGAAGACTAAATTCCTGCTGTTCCCGGAGATCACCTGTTATAGGTGAGTAACTACACTATCTCTAGGAACAAGCAGGAATGTAGTTTTCACATATGGGACTCCCTAGCTCCAAGATGCTAGATAAAGAGAACCCAGAACCGATGGAGGTTTGCTTCGGAGTAGGCTCGAAGAGGTCATGGATCCCTCATGGATTTCTGGTATCGTCAAAGTCCGGGACAGAGGATAGGAATTGCTTCTAAGTCTGAAAGAGGTGCTGGAGTACAGCTTGACCAAACTTGGCATCCCAGCTGGAGTCCTTATCTAGACAAGAATGAGCAGTAAAAGTATGGATGGAAGACCAAGCTGCTGCCTTGCAAATTTCGTCAATGGCTACTGAGCGTAGGTTTGCCATCAAGGTTGCCATGGTGTGAACATAGTGAGCAGTGACATGCCCTTCCAAGGGAGAGTCCTGCTTTGTCATAAGCAAATGAATTTCAGTTCGCTATCCATCTGGACAGCATACGTTTAGAAACAGGGAAACCCAGATAACTAGGGTCAAATGAGATGAACTACTGTGAGGCTTTACGATGATCTCAGGTCCTTTGGAGATAGAAAGCTAACGCTTGTTTGCAGTCAAGAGTGTGCAGAGTTGCTTCTGCTCAAAATGCATGCGGTTTAGGAAAGTCGTCTGGAAGGTAAATTGACTGGTTTAAATGGAAAAGAGACACGACCTTTGGCATAAAGCATGGGGTGAGTCCAAAGGACGACTTTGTCATGGTGGAACTGGGTATAGGATGGGTCCACCACCAAAGCCTGAAGCTCACTAATACATCTAGCTGAGGTGAGGGCAATTAGGAAGAGTACCTTCCAAGACAGGAACATTAGTGAGGTCATGGCTAATGGCTCTAAGGACGGCTTAAGAAGCTGCACTAGAACGACACTGAGGTCCCAAGCCATCAGAGGTGGCTTAATGGGTGTTTTGGACAGCAGGAGACCTCTCATGTAATGCGCTACTAGCGGTTGTGAGGAGATGGGCTGTCCATCTAGTAGGTGGTAAGAGGCTGCAATGGCAGTGAGGTGGACTCTCACTAAGTTGATTTTCATACCTGTCGAGGACAGGTGGAGGAGATACTGGAGGAGACGCTCCACTGGGGCAGAGAAGGGACTGAGATCTTTCTGGGACCACCAGATGGAGAATCTACGCCACTTAAAAGCATATGAATGTCTGGTGGAGGGCTTTCTAGAAGCCAAAAGGATCTTCTTAATCTCTTGTGTAAGGTCAAAGACTTGTAATGCTATGCTCTCAGCTGCCAAGCTGCGAGATGGAGAGACCATGGATTAGGATGGCATAGTGAGCCATTGTCCTGGGAGAGGAGATCAGGTGACGAGACCAATCGCAGAGGATGAGTCTGAGTTAGGCGCTGTAGCAGTGGAAATCATGGTTGCTGTGGTCAGTGAGGGGTTATGAAAATCATGGAGTCCTTGTTGGACTGAAGCTTGAAAAGCATTTTGGGAATGAGGGGTATAGGAGGGAAAGCATAAAGCAGACCCTGACTCCAGTGTAGGTAGAAGGCATCCACCTGTTGGTTGCTGGATGTCGGATTTCTTGTGCAGAAGCAAGAGAGATTGGCATTGTGTAGAGTTCCCCAGGTCTGGAAGATCTGGGATGTTGTGTTTGGATGGAGAGACCATTTGTGGGGAAGAAGGATCCTACTCGGCTTGTCTGCCAAGACGTTGAATTCTCCCGGGACTCGAGATACACTGTTTGGAGGTGTATTTGATGAGAAATGGCAAAGACCACAGGTGGAGAGCCTCCTCGCAGAGGGCCCATGAGCCTGTTCCTCCCTCCTTGTTCACAAAGAACATAGTAACCTGATTGTCTGTCCTGACTAGGACCTGTTGTGCCCTGAGGTGGTGTTGAAACACCTGGAGGGCATTTGAGATAGCACGAAGTTCCAGTAGATTGATTTGGAGTTGTGACTCTTGCCTCTGGGTGGACAGGTTGCCCAGGTGTGCTCCCTAACCCAGTTTGGAGGCAACCACCATCAGGGTGCACTGAAGTGCAGGCATCTGAAAAGGTGACCCTATGAACAGATTTTCTGTAGAACACAACCACTGAAGAGATGTGGTTAGAGGGGCAGTGACTTGGATCCTATCCCTTAGATGACCTGAGGCCTGCTTCCACTGGGAAGCAAGAGTCCACTGGGCTGTCTGAATATGTAGTCGGGCATATGGAATGATATGCTAGCATTTGTAATTCCGTACAAATTGTATATAACCATGTATAGTCTGTACACCTTGGCAACTAATTCTGTACAAATTGTATATATGGGGCCCTCCCCCAATCTACTGAAATCAAATGTATACCTTGATCTGTGTGCTTTAATCAAATATGTATCGTATCCAAATGCTTGTCCCGTGTTACGTAATCATTGACTAATCAAAATGTAAAACTGAAATCTCAATGTACCGTACAATACATTATGATTCTGTAAAGTAAACCGCTGCTGATCGTAGGAAGCAGCGGTATACAAGTGTTTACTAAATAAATAAATAAATAAATAAAAATAAATAAATAAATAATATGTACTGTAGATGCCATGTGCCCAAGGAACTACAGCATCTCTTGGGCGGTCAGATGGTTTCGTAGAAGTGTCTGGGATGCTAGTTCAACTAAACGGGCACAATGGAGCTGGGGCAAAAACACCCTGGACTACTGGGTGTCTAGTAGGGCTCCAAAGAACTCTAGCTTTTGTGATGGAGTAAGCTGGGATTTTGGGAAGTTTATCATAAGTCCCAAGTGTTGTAGTAATGTGATAGTATGATGCAAGGAAAGCAGTACCTCCTGGAAGGTGTATACTTTTATCAGCCAGTCGTCTAAGTAAGGGAAGACGAATATCCCCAGAGACCTTAGGTATGCGGCCATGACTGCCATGCACTTTATGATGACTCTTGGGGCAGAGGCGAATCCGAAGGGAAGGACTCTGTATTGATAATGCTTTCCTTAAAAGGTGAAATATAGACATTTCCTGTATCCTGGATGGATGAGGATATGTGTGTATGCTTCTTTCAGATCTAGAGAACAGAGCCAGTCCTTGGAGGTATGGAAGAAAAGAACCAACAGAGATCATCTTGAACTTTTCATGGACAAGAAACTTGTTGAGGTTTCTGAGTTCCAGAATGGGCCTGTATCCTTTGGTTTTCTTTGGAATGAGAAAGTTCGGATCATAGAAGCCCATTCCCTGTTGAGATGTTGAGACATCTTCTATGGCGCTCTGAGACAAAAGAGATGACGCCTCATCCTGTAGGAGAGCAGTGAGTGAGAGTTGCGTTTGATATTCCCCTGTGAAAGTGGAGGGGGGCAGAGTTTGCAGATGAAGTCTATACCCTTCCTGGACTATGGTGAGTGTCTACTGCTCTGAGATGATGAAGTGCCATCATCATGCATGTATTGGGTATATATTATTTATTATTCTTTAATGCAATATCATTTATGATTTTAGCTGGAATGTCATTTTTATGTGGTTTTAGCACGTGTTTTGTCTTTTTGTTTTTAACATTTATTGTTTCTTGATAGAGATTGCATTAATATTGGCCATCGACTATACTTTATTGGTCTTGGCCCTGTTCAACTGTAAGTTTTCAACATTTCATGCATTTTATTTTATCTTCACACAAATTGACTGCTCCCTGTTGTGAACAATTCTCACCTGTTCTTTCTGACATGTATGCCTTTTATCCGTGTGGTAGTTTGTGCATATTTATTTTACATATGAGTATTTAATGTTTTAATGGCTCTTATCTGATCTGTTTATGGTTATTTATTTATTTATCTCTTTTAGAGTCACGTTTATTTATTGTGAGGTGTATTCTTGTGAGCATTTAAAGTGTATTCTTATAATTATCATTAGTTATACACATATACTGTTTTTATATATTGTGATAAGGAAGCTTATCATAGCTCAGGAAGGAGCTATAGAAAAGGTGAAGTGACTCTAAACAAGCAACCTGTCAGTTCTGGTAGAAATAAGAAAACAGAATTTTCCCATAAAAGACTACCAGTCCCAGAATGCACCAGGTTTCCAACAACCATTAGAGGAGCTGAAGTGGGGAAACGTGTGTTCAATCAGGAGGGCTATGAGGTAATCCCTAAGCACTCATCTCAAAGGGCAGGGCCTGATTCAGCACAGCTGCACTGTATTAGGGGGGAGCACTCATCTAAGCAGAATAAGAGTAGAGTTTATTCTACAGATGACCATCTTCATGATCACCTTGGATATCCAGAGAATGGTCCTCATTATCCTGAGAATCAGCTTGAGCTTGATCATCAGTTTCATCTGAAGGATCATCAGAAGCAGAAGCCAAACCGGACGGACAGAGAGAAAAAAAACCCTCTGGAAGAAAGAGGAGAAAAGCCTTTGAGAGGTCTAGAAGAGTCCAAAGCAGTACGTATACTGGGAGGTATTCCAAGGGCCAGCATACACCATTGGACTGGGGAAAGCCAGAGGAATGGTGCTGCAGAGCTAGGAATCACCAGAGGCTACCTGTGAGGGAGACGGCTGCACGTGGAAGGGACCCTAAGACCTGTGCCAGAAGGTATGTGAAGAGAGATCCAGTGTCCAGGGATCTGGATTGGAAGGCTGGACATAAGAACTGGACTACATACTGGCCAGGCTATATAGAGAGGAACTCTAGCAGCAATGGAAGCTCAGGTATGAACACTGATCTATGCCCTAGCTATAACCTTGAAAGACAGCAGGGAAACAAGTATTCTCCTGAAAATGCTCCATTGAGAGATTCATCTGTGCCAATCCATGATATTGAACCCATGCTTGTTGAACAAGGGGGAATAATAGCAGATGAGGATCCTGTTTATATGGACTGCTCTCTATCTAAACTCCGTTGGTAACTTTCTGTTATAAAGTACAGCAACCATCACAAAGAAATACAAATTTGTTCTTTAATCTACTCAGAAAAGCTCCTGAAGCAGGATTTGAACCACACAGTGGAAGGCAAGCCAGCTAAGGGGTTTCAGCTGGTGACTGCTAGCAATTAAGCCTTACCTAATTGCTTGTGAGCTAGGAGAGAATCACTTCTGTATCTATGTGGGAAGTAATCAGAAGTTAACCTGAAAAGAACAGTTTGTTTCTTGCTTTGTGGCTTTTCATTTGTTGTTTTCCTGATTTTGACTTTGTTTTTCCAAGTTAACACTGAAAGCAAGTAACCTAATTTATGTGCTACCAAGCATATCTGTGTTGGGAGAAATAACCCCATAAATAAATATCTTATTGGCTTTACCCAAGAGCACAACTAAATTATTGTCAGCAGCTGTGTCTGGTGTGAATGAACTACATTGCCCACAATACCTTGCAAATCATATAGATATATGCACTTGACAAGACTGTGAAGATTCTCACCCAGGCAACCGTCTGACAATATGCATATAGTTTTCATTAGTTTTATTATTTGTGTTTTCATTGTATATTTTTATGTCTCATGTTGTTTTGTTGTTCTCTTTCAGATTTATTCCCCGACGAAGGCAACGCCGAAAAATGCCATAGGTGTGTTTGAATAAAGGACTATTTGACCTTCTTGCCCTTGTGTGTTTCCTGATGTTTAGCAAGATAGGACGTGTCTTTGTTGCTGAGTTGCTGAGATGGTGCTGGCACACTTAGAACATTTTTTGAAACCACTAGCTGGTTTCTCCATGCCTTCAACGGATGGGAAGGTAATGGTAGGCTTACGGCCTGAAAGGGCTTCAACATGTCTGTTTTTTTTTTCTTTTAGAAAATAAACTAAAAGAAGAAGAAAAGAATAGAATAAAGGAACCAGCAATGTCATTGATGGTGCTGGCATCGACGGGAAGGCAGACGCTATCCTCAAAAAGAGAAGCTTTTTTTGCGGTGACAGGATTTGCTTCTTGTGGCTTCGCAGAAAGCGAAGAACTGAAGAGAGGGAGTTGGGGAAGCAGGAAGGCAGTCGCACAGGTGCAGTGCAGTACTCCCAAAAGCTTTCCAATTGGACACTGGGGAACGTTCCCATGCAGGATCCGTCGGTACCGACGTCACCCATAGGCAGTCGCGCAGGTGCAGTGGAGTGCTCCCAGAAGCTTTCCAATTGGACGCTGGGGAAATTTCCCACGTGGGATCCATTGGTACCGACGTCATCCATATGTGAAGATTACATTCCTGCTTGTTCCTGGAGATCATGTATGTAGAACATGTGTACGACCAAAGTCACTCAAGCATGCTACTATATGACCAATCATCAAGAATTAATCATTCAACAGAAATGATCCAGCATCATACCACCCTATTTCCAGTCTACCATTCATGGCTGAAATCACTGAAAAGGTGGGACAAAGGCAGTTACAGGAGCACATGGACCAACATGCCCCCCTGGATCCCCATCAACATAAGTTCAAACCAAATCACAATGTCAAAACTCTGATAACATCACTCCTTGACACCATCATGAGGGGAATTGACAACATCAAATCAGGCTTCATTCTCCTATTCATGGACATATCAGCTGCCTTTGACACAGTATCCCACATTATAATGCTGCTACACCTCCAAGAAAAAGACCTATATGATACTACACTAAGATGGTTTCAATCATATTTCAGCAACGGACAACAGCAAGTAAAATGTGGCATGCACAAATCCACTCCCTTCAGCCTAAAACATGGCATCCCTCAAGAATCATCGATCTCATCAATGTTATTCAACATCTATATACAACCAATCTGCAACATAATTAAACATCACAATATACATTACCGGCTATACGCCAATGACATTATGGTTTTCACTCCAATTGACCTCCAAAACCCTGACCTCTTACCCATAACCAAATGCATGGAAAAAATAACAGCTGGCTTGGAAACAACAACCTCACAGTAAACCTCAACAAAACAGATGATTTATTCATCACAAGGGACTCCTCATTCAAGCCCCCACAAGAAATGGCCTATTACACAGGACCATTAAGGTACAAAAAGAAGTCAAATATCTTAGTGTCATCCTAGACCAAAACCTCAGCCTTCAGACTCATATAATTAAAACCACTGCAAATGCCTACTACAAGATGAAACTTCTCAAAAACATAAAGTCATTACTGAGCCAGGATCACTTTCGTACTATATTTCAAGCAGTCATCACACCAATCATAGACTATTGCAATTACATATACAGTCAAACCTCGGTTTTCGTGTGCCCCGGTTTTCGTTGGTTTCGGTTTTCGACGTCTTTTCTAACTGAGATCTTGTCTCGGTTATCGGTTTTCGCCTCGGTTTTCGTCAGGAACCAGTGCTGCCAGATCTGAAAACCTACACCCTCGCGCTGGTCTGCCCGCCCAGTCCCGGCAGCACTACCCCCCCCCCCCCGGACTCACCCGATCGCGTGTTGAGAAGCCAAAGTCAGCTGAGCAACATCCTCGAGCCAGAGATGCAAGGATTGCACAGAGAGGAAGGCCCCGATCTCTCCACCGCCTGCCTGTTCTCTGGAGCGCCCCCTCAGGCTCGGAGGTAGCAGGGTAGCTGTCAATGTAAGCAGGAGATGTTGCATGAATGTGGGAGGCAGCGATCAGATTACAGTGCCGTACAGTACAATATCTGTGTGTTTGCTGTCCTGTGGACGATCGGGCAGGTGAGAGAAGTGACAGGAGCTGGGTGTCTGGAACGGATTACATTGAATTTACATTATTTCCTATGGGAAATATTGCTTCGGTTTTCGTACGTTTCGGTTTTAGTCAGACTGCTTAGAACGGATTAATCATTAAAACCGAGGTTTGACTGTACCAAGGCCTCTCAAAGTGCTCCATACACCCCCTCCAATTAGCACAAAATACAGCCGCCCGTATTATCACTGGAAATTCCAAGGAAGATCACATAACTCCCACACTTAACCAATTACATTGGTTTTTGATACAGTCTCTGTCTAAATCCAAGACAATCCTCATAATTTTCAAATTCCTACACCACTCCTCTGCAGATATCTTTACAAGAATTAATTTCGAGACACCAGCACCCGTCCCAGGAGAATCAACAATGAAAGCATGATTGCCCTCCCATCTGAATTCAAGAAATCCAACCAAACAACATCAACAAGGGTACTTTCCCTCTCTGCTTCAGTGTTATGGAACTCTCTGCCAGAAGATATCAGAACCACATCAGACCTCAAGAACTTCCATAAAAAACTGAAGACACACCTTTACACTGATCACTTCAGACAAATTACCTAAATAAACACTTTACCTCAACCCCTGCTAATGCAGCCCATATCATACCTGGTCATCTCCAAGCTAGTTTTCATATACTAGTGCCCGCCCCTCTGTATATAAGTTCCACAGTGTTTTTGTTACCATTGTTAATAGTACGACTTCTTTTAATGTAACAGTTAAGTCTGCAATATCCTCACTCGTTATACTGTATAAGTTTTATGTTTCATGTAAACCGCTTTGATTGAAGGATAAGGTGGTATAAAAAAAAAAGATTACCGTATATACTCGAGTATAAGCCGAGTTTTTCAGCACATTTTTTGTGCTGAAAAACGGCCCCCTCGGCTTATACTCGAGTCAACGTCTCTGCGCATAAGTTGCTGCCGCTGCCGAGTCCGCTTCTCGGCAGCGGCAAACTCACCGACTCCTTCTTCTGCAGCCGCGGCTCCCTGCCTCTTAGGGAACCGCGGCTGTGCTTGTAAAATCATCTCGGAGCCCTTCCTGTCTTGACGGGCTCCGTGCAGCATTGTCCCGTCAAGACAGGAAGGGCTCCGAGATGATTTTACAAGCACAGCCGCGGTTCCCTAAGAGGCAGGGAGCCGCGGGTGCAGAAGAAGGAGTCGGTGAGTTTGCCGCTGCCGAGAAGCGGACTCGGCAGCGGCAGCAACTTCTGCCCCCTCCCTCCATCCATATCAGCTCCCTCCATCCATGTCAGCCCCCTCCCTCCCTCCCTCCCTCCATGTCAGCCCCCCTCCCTCCATCCATATCAGCTCCCTCCCTCCATGTCAGCCCCCCTCCCTCCCTCCATCCATATCAGCTCCCACCCTCCCTCCAAGTCAGCTCCCACCCTTCTTCTGCAGCCGCGGCACCCACCCTCTGAGGGCACCACGGCGGTGCTTTTAACATCATCTCGGAGCCCTTCCTGTCTTGACGGGCTCCGTGCAGCATTTTCCCGCCTCTAAAGGAAGTTTTGGAGGTGGGACAATGCTGCACGGAGCCCGTCAAGACAGGAAGGGCTCCGAGATGATTTTAAAAGCACAGCCGCGGTTCCCTAAGAGGCAGGGAGCCGCGGCTGCAGAAGAAGGGAGGGAGCTGACATGGAGGGAGGGAGCTGATATGGATGGATGGAGGGAGGGGGGCTGACAGGGAGGGGGCTGACATGGAGGGAGGGAGCTGATATGGATGGAGGGAGGGGGGCTGACATGGATGGAGGGAGGGGGGCTGACATGGAGGGAGGGAGCTGATATGGATGGAGGGAGGGGGGCTGACAGGGAGGGAGGGAGGGGGCTGACAGGGAGGGAGGGAGGGAGGGGCTGATATGGATGGAGGGAGGGAGCTGATATGGATGGAGGGAGGGAGCTGATATGGATGGAGGGGGGCTGACATGGAGGGAGGGAGCTGATATGGATGGAGGGAGGGGGGCTGATATGGATGGAGGGAGGGGGGCTGATATGGATGGAGGGAGGGCGGCTGACATGGAGGGATGGAGGGGGCTGATATGGATGGATTGGGGAGGCGGGCTGACATGGAGGGAGGGAGCTGATATGGAGGGAGGGAGGGAGGGAGGGAGGGCTGGCTCTGCCGGGCAGGGGGGGCCCTGCGGGACATGCGATTTTGCCGCGGCTGAGGGGGGGGGGGGTTAGGACTGGTAATGTGCTGTGGGCTGGGGGGGTTAGAACTGGTAGTGGGCTGGGGGGGTTAGAACTGGTAATGTGCTGTGGGCTGGGGGGGGTTAGAACTGGTAATGTGCTGTGGGCTGGGGGGGTTAGAACTGGTAATGTGCTGTGGGCTGGGGGGGTTTAGGACTGGTAATGTGCTGAGGAGGAGAACTCCAGTTTTGAAGGATTTTAGCTCTTGTGTGTTAGCTTGGTTGCTGATTAAGCTAAGGTTGATGTACTTTTAAAGATACGGTATTTTTGATACCATATTGTTTTTGTTGACCCCATTTTCCACTTACAGAGCTATTTTACTGTTTTTTGTTTAAATAAATATTCATGTAATTTTATTGGTCTCTATCTTTATTTTTTACATTGACTAGTAGGTGCCTCATTTCCCACCCTCGGCTTATACTCGAGTCAATAGTTTTGCCCAGTTTTTTGTGGTAAAATTAGGTACCTCGGCTTATACTCGAGTATATACGGTAAATAAATAAAGTTCTCCCAACTCCCTGTCTCCTTCAAGCAGCAGTCTCTGTTTCTTCTCTACCAAATGATTAGGATAGATGACATAACTTCACGCAGGCTGAATCTTGGAATTTACTTCTATCTTGCCTAATTTGCCACTGCTGTGTAATCGCTGCTTGGAGGAGACTCACTTTTCATAGTAAGTTGCACTGATAATAGGAAAATCACAGCATGCTGTGAGGTGGCATCCTGCTTACTAAGAGCTTCAGAGTTGTTCACTGGGGAACCAGCCACATTAGCAATGTCCACATCAGAGGCAGCAGGCCCAGCTTTAAGTTGCCTTCTTTTTACCATGCTCCTTTAGACTGAGGAATTTAAAAAATGCAATAAAAAAAATTGGTACAGAAGGACAGCCAATTAAAACACAAGAAGGCCTAAATCAAACCAAGACAGCTGGTTACCTATTTTTAGTACACCTCCCACAAAGCAGCGCTTTCTGCAGCAACTAGCAGCCCTTGTACTGTTTCCACTCGATGACTCTAGTTATTCTTAACACCTTGTACAAATCAGTAGATTTGACGTGAAAGGAGTTTGCTTCAACTGTGGGTGGCACGGATCACATGGTTGTCTCCTGCCCTGCTTGCTTTCCTTTGGTTTTGTTAACTAAAAGGCTGAAAACCACAGACCCCTGGCATTAATCTGCCTAGTTATAGTCTTTACTATCTTGCAAGTGTAAATGATCGAAACATACTCAGCCACATGGTCTTGGTCAGTTTGCCCTTTCAGCAAACAGGAACACAGTGATTCAGCTTATGTGTGACATCTTACAAAGAATTTCCCACTTCATGTTGCATATCCAGGCCCCAGTATTGAATATCTGGGTTGGCTGGATTGCCGGGAAGCTCACAGGGCAGCAGAGATATTCGGCCCCGGTTAGCTTCTGGGGTGAAAGTCAGGCCAGCCTTTACTATGCCTGACTTTCGCTGTGTGTTGGTAACCAAGCAACGGCTCAATATCACCGCTGCCCAGTTATCGGCAGGTGCCACTCCAAAGGATGCTGGCACACCCCATTGCTGACCGGTTAGCATGGGGGATTGCAGCGGCAGCAACTGTGGACATTCAGGAGCTGAACGGCAAACTGTGTAAATGCCTTTGAATATACCGCCCCCCCCCATGTCTTTAGAACAAATTGCTAATTAGGAGGGTCATTTCAGAGGTTTGTGCAGCTTTTACACATGCAAACAGTGGTATTTATGCATGTAAAAAGGAATTTTAGAAAGCTGCTATTTGCATGTGTAGAAACTGCAGCATATACGCTTTGGGAGGACGCATGAGGTGGGCAGGTCAGAAGAGCGTGCATGCATTTCCGAACATCAATGGCAATTCACATATATTTTAAAAATATGAATGTTGGCATTTACCCCCTCTCTGAGGCAGAAGGCTCAACTACTACTCATTTGAACCTGGGGTTTGTGCCAGTGATTAAGAGGCAACTGCGCTTACCTCTACTGGACATGTGGGCGGGGGGAAGTAGGAAGATAGATGGGAGATGCTAGATAGAGGGGGAAGAGAGAGAAGAGATGATGGATTAAGGATGTGAAAGAGAGAGAGGAGATGCTGAACAAAATGGGAACAGTGAGACACGATGCTAGAAGGAAGGGGGGGGGGGAGAGAGAGAGAGAGAGAGAGAGGAGATGCTGGATGGAAGGGGGGAGAGAGACTGGAGAATGAGGGGATGTGAAATGAGAGGGCCAGGATAAGGGAAAGAGATGGGAAGCTGCAGGTAGATTCAGTAAAAATAGGGAGATTGAAGAATGGATAGTAAGAAGGAGTGATATCTAAGTGGAGGAGTAGCCTAGTGGTTAGAGCACTGGCTTGGGAACCAAGAGAAAGAAACACACGAAGCGAGAGACATATGTTGGTCAAGGGTGCCTTTATTAATGAACTCCAACGCGTTTCGGCAATGCCTTCCTCAGGGGGAATGCAGCTCATAAAATAAAAACAATATGTGTTATAAATAAGAATCAAACAAATACATATTTAAAAAATGGGTAAAATATATACATATATGTAAACTGTCAAAATTAAACTTCATGGTGAAATCATATTAGAACACCACAAAGCTGTCTCAGGGAAGCAATAATTCAAAATCCAAATCAAACCCTGTACTATGCTTTACTCAAATAGTAACAACCAATATTAATCTTATTACAATAATTTCTTTTAGCAGGCAAAAATGACCTCAGGATGGCTAATATCCCTCATACAGTGACAAGTCACTATAGGGAAATAGCAGACACTTCACATCACAGGTCAAATAGCCTATATCATCCAACCTAATAAATACAACCAATTTTACAAACTTAATACACCCCAAACAATTCACTCAGGAACCTATATCCAGTAATCTTCACAAACATTCACCACATAAATAACACACACCATTAAAAGCGTCTAACTTGAATAATCATGGCAGTACATCTGGAGTCATCAGTGCAGTCCCAAAGCTGAAAAAACATAACACAGAATTACTCCCATGTAAATATAGGCTCACAAATAAGAGCACACTGTACTTATCTGAAGTAAGCAGCTTAAACAGCACACAGCCTCAATGGGACCAAAACCAACGGCTCTTCAGCACACTGCCCAAAGCCAGCTCAATGAACCAGCCAGAACTTGAGGAAAAACACTTCTCTTTCAGGCTCTAGACTTAAAACTTCAACCCTCCATGCTTGCCCTTGAAGCAAGCTTCCGTTTCGCCAAAAGGCTTTATCAAAAGGGCTTACAGCAATGGAACAAAAAAGCCTAGGTCTAACAAACTTTTCCTCATGTTGAAAACCACACCCCAGCAACTAACCGACACTAAAAACACTCACCCACCAATCAAAATCTGCCACAGCAGCAGCACAGAAGCAGGAGGCGGAGCTACAGAGGCCAGCCAGCAAAACACACAGATGGCCACTGCTACACAGTGTGCAACAGAATTAAAGAAACAGAGACCACTCAATCTTGTTATTGAGTCCTTTTGGATGCAAAGAGTTCAGTTTATAAATCCAACGTTGTTCCAATTGTAGCAGTTGTTTTCCTCGATCACCACGTCGGATATTAAAAGGAACATGATCAATTACAGTACATTGAAGATCTTCAAAGTTATGCTGAAACTCTATACAATGCTGCACTAATGTGCGATGTCAAAGATGTACGTATTGCAGTTTGATGGCCAATGAATTATGTGCTGCCTTTGTTAAGAGGGGGGTGTATTCCCCGATTACGAGTTACCACTACCTGTAACACTACATTTGTGGTTTATGCCTTGTGGTGTTCATGTCCTTTACTGTATGTGGGGAAGACTTCTAGAGCTTTAAAAGTGAGGATGGCAGAACATAAATACAGTTTACACAAACAGCGTGCTGACACTCCATTAGTGCAGCATTGTATAGAGTTTCAGCATAATTTTGAAGATCTTCAATGTACTGTAATTGATCATGTTCCTTTTAATATCCGACGTGGTGATCGAGGAAAACAACTGCTACAATTGGAACAACGTTGGATTTATAAACTGAACTCTGCATCCAAAAGGACTCAATGACAAGATTGAGTGGTCTCTGTTTCTTTAATTCTGTTGCACACTGTGTAGCAGTGGCCATCTGTGTGTTTTGCTGGCTGGCCTCTGTAGCTCCGCCTCCTGCTTCTGTGCTGCTGATGTGGCAGATTTTGATTGGTGGGTGAGTGTTTTTAGTGTCGGTTAGTTGCTGGGGTGTGGTTTTCAACATGAGGAAAAGTTTGTTAGACCTAGGCTTTTTTGTTCCATTGCTGTAAGCCCTTTTGATAAAGCCTTTTGGCGAAACGGAAGCTTGCGTCAAGGGCAAGCATGGAGGGTTAAAGTTTTAAGTCTAGAGCCTGAAAGAGAAGTGTTTTTCCTCAAGTTCTGGCTGGTTCATTGAGCTGGCTTTGGGCAGTGTGCTGAAGAGCAGTTGGTTTTGGTCCCGTTGAGGCTGTGTGCTGTTTAAGCTGCTTACTTCAGATAAGTACAGTGTGCTCTTATTTGTGAGCCTATATTTACATGGGAGTAATTCTGTGTTATGTTTTTTCAGCTTTGGAACTTGTCAGACGGCTGCCTAGGGTGAGAACTTACACAATCTTGACGATGCATATATTCATATGAGTCTTGCAAGGTATTGTGGGTAATGTAGTTCATTCACTCCCAAACACAGCTGAAGACAATAATTGAGTTGTGTAACCAGTGGTAAAGCCAATAAAATACTTCTTTTATTGATGGGGTTTAATTCACCCAGCACAAATATGCTTGGTAGCAATATAAATGAGGTTACTTGCTTGCAGTGTTTAAATGGATAACATAAAGTCACAAAGCAAATCAGAAAACAACCTTCAACTTGTCAGGCAATTAGCTAATGTTTTCTTAGCAAATAATTACCAAATAAAAAGGCACAAAGAAATAAATAAACTTTGCTTGTTAGGTTAACTTCTGCTTATTTTCCACACAGATCATGCAGTGATTCTTCCTTGCTCACACACACAATCAGGTGCAGCTTTAATTACTATCAATTGTCCAGCTGAAACCCTTTAGCTGGCTGTCTGCTATTGTGTGAACCCAAAATCCTGCTTTAGGAGCTGTTTGCAGTGGAAATAAAGAACAAAGTTAGGTTTCTTTGTGATGGCTGATGTGTTTGCTCACAGAAAGCTAGCAATAGCATTTAGATAGAGAACAGTCCATGTAATTAATAGTTTCATCTGCTGTATCTCCCCCTTCATCAATCAGCATAGGGTCACTATCATACATTGGCACAGACGAGTCTTTCCATAAGGCACTATCATGAGAATGCTTATTCCCTTGCTGCCATTCACTATTATAGATAGGGTCTGGATCAGTGTTCATACCTGAGCCTCTCCTGCTATCATAATTCCTCTCTGTATAGCCTGGCCAGTATGTAATCCAGTTCTGATGTCCAGCCTTCCAGTCTTGATCCCTGGACACTGGATCTTTCCTCACATACCTTCTGGCATAGGTCTGAAAGTCCTTTCCACGTGCAGTCTTCTCTCTTCCAGGTAGCCACTGGTGATTCCTATCTCTGCCATTCCATTCCTCTGGCTGACTCCAGTCCAATGGACTCTGCTGGCATTTGGAATACCTCCCAGTATGGGTACTGCCTTGGAATCTCCCAGACCTTCCAATGGCCTTTCTTCTCTTCCTTCCAGAGAGTTTCCTTCTCTCTCTATCCGCTTGGCTTGGCTTCTGTTTCTCCAGGTGATGCTGGTGCTTGAGCTTGAAGCTGTTGCTGTAACTCTTCCTGAAGCTGTTATCTGAAGAATAAGCTCTATTCTTATTCTGTCCTAATGTGTGCTCCTCCCTAACACAGCGCAGCTGTGTTGAATCAGGCCCTGCCCTTTGAGATGAGTGCTTAGGGATTACCTCATAGCTCTCTTGATTGCACACACGTTTTCTCACTTCAGCCCCTCTCATGGCTGCTGGAAACCTGGTGCATTCTGGGACTGGTAGTCTTTTATGTGAAAACTCTGTTTTCTTACTTCTACCAAAACTGACAGGTTGCTTGTTCAGAGTCACATCATCTTTTCTATAGCTCCTACCTGAGCTATGATAAGCTTCCTTATCACAGACTGCACTGATGACTCCAGATGTACTGCCATGATTATTCAAGTTAGACGCTTTTAATGGGTGTGTGTTATTTATGTGGTGAATGTTTGTGAAGATTACTGGATATAGGTTCCTGAGTGAATTGTTTGGGGTGTATTAAGTTTGTAAAATTGGTTGTATTTATTAGGTTGGATGGTATAGGCTATTTGACCTGTGATGTAAAGCGTCTGCTATTTCCCTATAGTGACTTGTCACTGTATGAGGGATATTAGCCATCCTGAGGTCATTTTTGCCTGCTAAAAGAAATTATTGTAATAAGATTAATATTGGTTGTTACTATTTGAGTAAAGCATAGTACAGGGTTTGATTTGGATTTTGAAATCATATTAGACCCATATATAAATAATGATAATAAAACCACATGTAAAACGAACATCAAAATTACAAAGAGAAAGAAGTGGGCAAATGATCTGGAATCCTGGAGAGAGAGTTAAGACAGAGGAAAGCAGAAACCAGAGACTGTGACCAAAAGGATTCGAAAAATGAAATGGCCAGACTACAAAGGTAGAAAAACAAATGTTATTTTTCATTTAATGATTAGAATATGTCAGTTTTTGGAATTTATATCTGCTATTTTAATATTTGGCACAGTATAGGAGAAATGCATCGCTACTTCCATTTCTCTGATATTGCACTGCAAGCACAGCCTAGCTTCTTGGGGTTTCAGTTTAATTTTTGTCTACATATTTCTATTATCAGTTTGTGGCAATCTGTTTTGTACTTGATGAAGGTCTATCTATGTTTAGCATTTATTTATTTAGACAGTTTTGTATACCGCCTTATCCTTCAATCAAAGCGGTCACAACACAATTGGGGGATACATTTAACACGCAGGGATATGAGACACATACACTAATACTTACAGGGAACATCGGCAATGGAGGGTTAAGTGGCTTGCCCAAGACCACAAGGAGCATCTGTGGGACTAGAAACCCCAGTCCTTCCAGCCCAAGGTTGCTGTCCTCTAATGGGATTTGAACCCCCGACCTTCCAGCCTGAAGTACCTTGCCCCAACCACTAGGCTACTCCTCCCTCATGTATGTATTCTGTTAGCATTAAATGCCTGTATAGGGTTCTGTAGTAATCTGGGCACCCCAATGCCATTTTCTCTGATACACACATATCATGCAACCACCATCTCCAATGTGTCATCACCATGGGTTTCTCTCGTCCATCCATTTTAGTACAATACAATTTTTTTGCTAAATAGCGGGCCTTAGAAATCTTTCATTAATGTCCAATCATATCAAACAGCAGAGTCTACTTTGATAGACAACTGCACACCCAGTGGGTCAGATATCTCTGCATTGCCTCCCAAAATCTCTCTGTAATGGGACAAAGCCAAAACAAATACCCTAAAGTCCCTGAGACCTTCCCACATTTTAAAGACTGATCTGAGTCACTATGTGACTGAGTTTCAGAAAAGTATAATTACAGCAATATCTTATTCCTGCAATTGTTTATTGACTGTAACCTTCCCGAACTGTTATAACACTTTCACTAATTGCAGTACAGTGACGGCTGCAGCCAACTCAGTTTTTTATTTATCCACAACTAGCTGAACATAGTACTTCACAAATGAGGGCTGTCATGAAGCTGGAGGTAGAAAAGAAACAGTGTTAAAAAAACCTCCTTATTTTCATGGAACTCAGAAAAGGCAGAGAGCGCAGTTCTAGCGCAGCTCAGCCAGAGGGCGCATGAACAATTACACAGTACCTGAAGCAACGTGCTCTAGCATTGATCACATTAATAACAAGCAGTTTCACCTGTTCTCAAACTCAGAACGTGCAAACCAGAAATCCCTTTATAAAGGAAATCAGATGATCAGTGATATAGGAGGAACAGGAGGAGGAACAGGAACAAGGAGAGAAACAGGAGGAGGCAAGAGCAAGTGCTGGGAAAATGGCAAGAGCGAGGTCAGAAGGACCGGCAGCAGGACCAGTGAGAGAAGCCTGGAAGAGGAAGGCTTCCATGTGCAGCCAACTCAAGGAGACAGAATCCAAAAGAGGTATTTTCAAAGGGAAAAAGTCCAGAGAGGCCAAAGGTATTGGAACGGAGTCCAAAGCCAAGCAAACCAAAGAAGCAGCTTGCCTGATGAAAGCAACTCTCCTAGCCCAAGTAAGTCTCCTATGCTAAACCAGATAGGCACAAGGAAAGGAGATTCCTTCTACAGTGATACTTTTGCCAAGAAACACAGAGAGTGGAAATCCACGTCAGGTTTTCCTGGTAACTCTGATTGTAGAGCAGTGCACAGAACAGCTTGTCAGCCTGAGAAGCTGAGTCCTGGGTGTGGCAGCCTACAGAAGCCAAGGTATGAAAAGCCTTTCATTATAAGGGAAAGTTTAAGTGATGAAAACCTTATGGAAATAGATAAGCCTCAGAAAGTTAGAAGAAGTAAAGCTAACCTTTTAAAAGTACTTCTCAACAGTGTGATAAGGAAGTTATATGAGAAACAGAAGAACACCTGTGAGGAGTTAGCAGATACTGAAGACAGTCATAGCATTGAAGAAGGGAGTGACCCAGAATCAATGGACTTTGATTGTGAAACCAATGTTCCCATTCCTCAGAGTGAACCAATGGAATGTAACTTTTGTTCAAGAACTAGCTTGATTGCCTTGCTAGCTGTATAGAGAAAAGAGAACTCTGCATATGGTGAAGTTAATAATCATTTGTTTCCTGATGTTAATTTCTATTGATTTAAAAGAAGCCTTAACCCAGTTAAACAGTTAATTGTGAAGCCTACAACCCTTAACTGTTTATTTAACGGTGGAACCTTTTTGTTAGAAGAAAGAATTACTGTCATTTTCTTTTGTGTCTTATTGAACCTAAGCGTTGACCGGGGAAATAAAGCCTTATTACCCTACTTTGGCGTAGACTGTTCTTTATAAGGAGTTCTGCACTACAAGGACCAGAATCCTCCTGGTCCTTCAGCTCAATCACTCCTTAAAATAAATTAAATGTCACCAGACGCCCTTATTTCCTACGCCAGTAGGGGCGCCTGGGGACAGGGCCTACTCTCCTCCAGCAGCAACAAAATTTCCTCCAAAGCTTCATTGTGCTTGGGTAGAAAGGAGTCTACACAGCCCTGTATGTAAGGCCGCAGCGGTAAGTACGCAAAGAAATCTCTAGAATCAATGTTGTACATTTCTCTCAGGCTCTGGAAAGCCTGAATTATACCGTCTTCATCTAGCACATCAACTATAGGATCTTGAACTTAGATTGCAAAATTAGGGCTCTTAAAACTGGTTTCACCCAAACTGCTCTCTGAGTTTCTGATTTATTCAGTCTCATTACAGCAACTAGCCTCATGTTCAAAGGCTTAAAAGACTGCATCAAGAAGGGGGTCTTGCCTATCCGTTGCCTCCACTGTTATTCTATGTGTTCTGAATTTTATTCTGCTGAAAGCTCAGCAGTGGCAGAGCCAGGACAGAGTTTTTGGTGGGGCCTGGGATTAATATTGGTGGGCAAAAGGCAGTGCAAATGTTGACACCCCCTGCAGTTCTCTCATTTGACTCTTCTGTTGCCATTGACTGGATGAGTTTGATGCCAAAGTGGAGAGACCATGGCCCACTCTTGGCTACACCTCTGGAGACTGGATTGATGGAATAATATGTTTGCTTACCTGTAATGGGGGTTCTCTGTGGACAACATGGGAATGGAGCCACAATAGAGGGTGATGCCATCTTGTATTTATGTATTTAGCATGTTTTATATATCAGTTTTCTTAAATCAAAGTGGTTTACATTGAGCAAGGAAAACATAACTCAACCGAATTAGGGTTTTACATAGAATCTCTTATGGCACTGCATCAGACAGGATTGCTCTCTTCAAAGCTCAGAGTGCCCAGTGGAGCACCTCTGAGCAGACATGACACTTTCTGCCTAGCCAAGTGTTTCACGATTCACTTATGTCTATTACAAAGCTAGTCTAGCAGTAGAGGGGAAGGTGGACGGAGTATATGGCTCCATTCTCCTGCTATCCATGGAGAACCTTCATTATAGGTAAGCAAACACACTTTCTCCATGGACAAGTAGGGGAAACTGGAGCCACAATAGAGGGTGAACTCAGAACTAAGGGTTGCTGCAGATTTATAAAAGGTGACCCTGGATGACAAATGGATGGAGGTTATGCAAAAAGGTTCTTGAGAACAGTTTGTCCATAAAGTGTATCGCTTTGAGAAGATGAGTTGAGACAGCAGTGCTTTGTGAAACTGTGAACAAGGGACCGTGCTGCTGCTGCTTTGCAAATATCCACAACTGAAGTAGAACCTAGGTATGCTATTGTTGATTTTGCTCAGAGGTCATGAAAGGAAACCCTCTGGGGAGGTGATTTTTCTTCCGACAATAACAGAAGTCAGTACAAGCGTATATCCACTGAGAAAGGATTCTCTTGGAAACTGCTGCTCCTGGGCTATTGAGGTTACAGGAAACAATTGAGAATCCTTCCTTACTGACCGAGTAGCTTTTAAATAACGCACCAAAGTTCTTTTACAATCGAAGGGGTGAAAGACAGCTTCAGCAGGATGAGGGTGAGGCTTGGGGGAAACCTGGCAAGGCAACTAACTGATCAAGCTGAAAATCAGTGACTATCAGGGCTAGCCTCTCTTCTCAAGTCTCTTCATTGGCTTCCTATCTGTTTCTGCATCCAGTTCAAACTTCTCTTGCTGACCTATAAGTGCATTCACTCTGCAGCTCCTCACTGCCTTTCCTCTCTTATCTCTCCCTACACCCTGCCTCAAGAACTCCGCTCTTGAAGCAAATCGCTTTTATCTGTGCCCCTCTCTTCTACTGCCAACTCCAGATTCTGCTCCTTTCACCTTGCTGCTCCTTATGCCTGGAACAAACTACCTGAGTCTGTAGGTCAGGTGCCTTCTCTGACCCTTTTCAAATCCAGGCTGAAAACTCACCTCTTCACTGCTCTTGACTCATCTAATGTCCTTTCCTTACCATTCCCCCTAGCTGAATCCCATGTTTACAGCTACTGTGTTGTCTGTCTCTATTAGATTGTAAGCTCCGATGAGCTTGTGTCTGTGCAGCATAGCATATGCCTTGTAGCGCTATACAAATTTTGAGCAGTAGTAGTAGCCCAACCACAAGGCAAACTAAGTGGTTGCCTAGGGACAAAGCTTCTGGGGCATGGCAAAGAGCAAGGCATTCAAAGCTAAACAATTCTGACAGCCAGATGGGGCCTAAGGCTTAAAGTTTGCTAGGGTGCCAGCACCTTGGTCCAGCTCTGGAGCCAACTCTAGTCACTACTTCAGGGAGAAAAGAAGGAAGCATCCATAGAAGCACCCTGTTGGGAAAAAAAGAATATAACTCGTAAGGGTAGTAGTAAACTAGAGCCTCAAGCTCACTGACTCGCCTGGCGCATAATTGCTATGAGGAAAAGAACCTTCCATGAAACATGCTGAAGTGTTGCTTCTGCCATTGGCTCGAAGGGAGAATGAGTAAACACTGTACAAGGACAACACTAAGATCCCACTGTGGAGGTGGTTGATGAACTGGAGGCTTGACATGGAGCAGCCCTTTAATAAATCTGGCAATAAAAGGATGAAAAGACACTGGCTTTCTATCAATAAAATTATGGTAAGTTGCAATGACAGATAAAGGCATCCAGACAGAGTTTGACTTCAAGTTAAAATCTGAGAGATGAAGAAAGTAATCTAGGAACATTGGAACTTGACAAATTGCAGATTCAGAGTCCTGCTGAGCATACCAGATAGCAAAAAGTTTCCTCTTAGAAAGATAGGACTTGTGGGTAAACAGTTTCCTAGATGCCAGCACCTCCTTCATCTCTCGCGAGACTGAATAGATGATATCAACTGGCTTTCAGCATTCATGCCATGAGTGACAAGGACTTGAGGTTGGGGCGAAGCAGACTCCAGTTTTGTTGTGAGAAGGTTAGGATGAGTTCCTAGGAAAAATGGCATCTTCTGAGCAAGGGTGAACCATGCCATGGGAAACAGTTGATGTAGCCAGAAGGGAGCTACAAGAAATGATTCAGGCTTGGTCTTGAAGAATCTTCTGGATCACTTGAGACAGAAGAGGAAAGGGCAGAAAGGCATACAGGAAGCCCTGAGACTAAGGAATGGTGACAGCATAGAGGACAATCCTGTTTAGAGACAGCCTCCTGAAGCAGAAGAGAGGATACTTAGTATTGTGCTCCATTGCAAATAAATCAATCCAAGGTATTCCCCAGACTCTGAATAGGTGTTGTGTGGTTTGATGATTGAGAGACCAGTCATAAGGGTCTAGGAGATGACTGAGTTTGTCTGCTATCTGATTCTGTGTTCTGGGCAGGTAGGCCAACTGTAGGGTTGTGGGCATAGAGACAGCAACCCTACAGTTGGCCTACCTGTCAAGATTACCTGACAAGAAAGGAATTGAAAACAACAGCCATCGATCAGGTTAGAGGGCTTGCCCACCATTGAAGAGTAGACCTCATGATCGGAGTTATCTGAACTCTTGTGGAGAAAGGTTGGCACAATCAGTCCTACTGAAACTTCAAGTGCCACTGGAGCAGTCTCATTTGGAACATGGCCAGTGGCACAACATAGTTTGCAGCAGCCATGTGACTTATGGTCCAAAGAATCACTTAAGTTAGAACAGTGACTCTGCTTAATATCTGATGGAGTAGAGCCTGTAATGTCAAGCAGTGATCTTCAGGAAGGAAAGCCTTGTTTTTCTGAGTTAACAGCCGCGCACCTATAAAGTGGATATCCTGAGAAGTGGTTAAAGATGATGGGCCTGATTTTGATTTAGGCAGTCTGCCCACCGACCCCCTTTACTCAAATTTTCACTTCCATGGCAACAAATAAAAATCCGGGTTATGCTGGATGCATCGGCAGCCACTGAGGCTAAGCGGGTAGCCCCGGAACATCCTCAATACACCCCGATGCTAACTGCACAGCATCTGGGCGCATTAAGGACTTATCCGGGATTTTTGAAAGGCACTACCCTTTTAGGTGCCTTTCAAAAATCCCAGATAAGGCATTTACATGGGTAACTAGGGCAGTTACTCGTGTAAATGCCTTCAAAAATGCTGCTCGATTTTTCCATACTGATGAGAAACCCTAACTGGCGCAAGGTTGATATGGCGATCTGTAAGGAATGCTGCATCATGGTCACTGACATGGCAGAGATGAGAATGTGGTCTAAGTATGGAAACACAAACAGTTTTTGCTGTCTGACGTGTGCCATCACTGGAGTAAGACACTTTGTGAAGACCCTGGGTGCTAAAGAGAGAATTGAAGGACCTTGCATTTGTAAAGTTTGCTGCTGAAAGTGAAAAGGAGGAACTTACAATAATAAGGATAAACTGGGATATGCATTTAAGCATCCTTTGAATCCAGAGACCTGAGCCAGTCTCCCTGAAAGAGGTAGTATAATAGAACTTTTCTTTTTTCAGGAAACGACTGAGGCTCCTGAGACTTAAGATTGGACATAGTCCTCTAGATTTCTTGGGTGTTAGGAAATATCTGGAGTAGAAGCCCTGAGCCTCCTGGTGGAGGGGAACTTCCCTGATCGCATGTGTCTCTACTTAGGAGATGTGAATAGAAGAGTAGCTGGAGAGGACATTCAGAGGATTATCTGAGGGGAAGAGGAGTAGCCTAGTGGTTGGGGCAAGGTACTTCAGGTCGGGGGTTCAAATCCCACTAGAGGACAGCAACCTTGGGCCGGAAGGACTGGGGTTTCTAGTCCCACAGGTGCTCCTTGTTGTTTTGGGCAAGCCACTTAACCCTCCATAGCCCATGTTCCCTGTAAAATAAGTTATCTCCAAGTTATAATGCCCTGTTCAATGTAATTTCAGTTTGTTCAATGTAAACCGCACTGATGCAGAATAGCGCGGTATATAAGAGAATTAAATAAATAAAAAAAAAAAAATATATAAGAGGTCTAGAAAACACAGCCTGTACCCATGTGTTATGATGTTTAGCACCCAGTGATCTATGGTGATAGTCTGCCAGGTTGTGCAGAAGTGTTGAATCCCCCCCCCCCCCCAACAGAGACTATCAAAAGCATTGTACCAGCTTTGGAGTCATAGCCAAAGTAGAAGTTGCCTGCTTTCTTTCTCCTGGATGTTGTTGAGACACATAAGGCTGTATGGGCTGTCTCTGTGGAAGCAGACATGAGTAAGGCTGAAAATGACTGCAAACATAGAAAGAAGGTAAGGAGTCTGGTAGGACTTATGATGGATTGGGAACTGTTGCCTATGAGGGGAAGACTTAGAATCTGATGGCTGAGATGAAAGCTCCCACACAGTGGAATAGTCACCCTTGATAAAAGACAAGTTATCTTTCACTTTTTCACCAAATAAGGTATCTCCTAGAAATTAACATCTGCCAGAACACATAATTCCTCCCAGAGACTAGAGGCACATAGCCATATAGTCTGACGAGCACCAATTGCCACAGTATCATTAACATCATAAGTAGACCTAATTAGGTGGTACTGACACTCCTCTATTTCCACCAGAAGAGAACATGAAGTTGAAAGCAGGTCACATGGTAATGCCCCCATTTCCTGCTGTACTTGCTGCAGTAGCATACAATGATACCTTAGTATCTGCAGTTGATGACACGTAATTCTTAAATTGATGACAGAACTCTGATATACCTTTCATCTGACCATATCCAGAGTTCTCAGGTCATTGCCCAGTAGAGTATTGTAAGACGACTCTGGAGTCTTCGTTCGTTTCAAAGCCGCCTCTGACACCAAAGAATGAGAAGAATAGTCAGGTGCAGCTTACACACTATACTTGAGATCCAAACTTCTACAAGTCAGTGAAATTGAGAGAGCAGTCTGTCATATTTTAAGCAGAACGTCTTGAAAAACATGATGAACTGGAAGCGCCAGTGATTCACGATACATATTCATAGAACTCAGAATAGCAATAATGTCTTTCTTATTTTGAGATGCTGCTGGTGCAGATAAGGTTAGAACCTTGGAGAGGGTTTGCAAAAACTTTGAATAAGACATATCCTCAGATTGGATCAACGGTAGATCCAGAAGTAAATATATCTTGCCAGAGGCATGAACAGGCTCATAATAAACATCCATCTCTTAGTTCCAGAAGACTAACCAGACCAGGGACACTTTCATAAACAGGAATTCTGAAGGAGATTCCCATGAAGAGTGTGATGGAGAAGGCAGGCCAGTAGCACCCTTGGAAAGTGAAAGCTGTGGAACTAGGTCCGGAGGGTGATCAGAAGTATTCTGAAGTAGTTTGTTACAAAGAGGTGCACATGAGCTACAGTACCAAAGAAGTGGCAAAACAGGATCTTTTTACAACATAAGCATTGATCGAGAGGAGGAGCAGAGAAGTCTGTAGACAGCTCCGAGTGAGAGTGAGCCTGACCTGTCTTTGAGGACACAGGAAGATGCTCTGCTTCCTTAGAATGATATTTTTCTTTATGAGACTTTTTTTCTTATGCTCAGTATTGACTATATTCGAGGTGCACTTAGAAGAGGAAGCAGCAGCGACACCCTGTCCAATTGTGGATATGATAAACAAGGTGTGGAAGGGCTGGAAGACTGACTCCCTTTTGTTGTCAGCTGTTTATTATATAGATTGGCTTCAGCTGCCTGCAGCGGCACAAGCTGTGGTATGGAGTGGAGGAATAGCCTAATGGTTAGAGCACTGCTTGGGAACCAAGAAACCATGGTTTAATTCCCACTAGCACTCCTTGTGGCCTTAGGGAAATCACTTAACTCTCCATTGCCTCAGAAGAATCCAAGTAATCAATGTCCCTGTTTAATGTACATTACCAAGTTTAAGTTACAATGTAAACCACTTTGTCTAAAATGATAAAGCTGTATAAAAAACCTAGTAAATGGACTTCCGGTGACGTCAGGAAGCAGGATGGCGGCTTTCTGAGCGAGCTCTGCGGCGTTCGGAGTAAAAGCTAAAAATAAAGCGACCCTACCCCGGTATTGCGAAGCGGGTGGAGAGGTGCCGATGACCAAGGAGTCGGAGCGCAAGTCGGTGAAGCAGCGTCTTGCAGAGTACCGGTCCCCATATGCGATGCTGGGGGATTCGGAGCGTGCAGACCATGCGGGCAAGATGGCGGAGGAGGGCGGAGAGCGCTCCGCCTCGGAGGGCGAGCGGTGCCTGGATCCAGCTTCTCTCGGAGGCCTGAAGGCATGGCTGACTGAATTTAAGGAGGAGCTGAAGGCCGAAATGAGTCGGTACCAGAAGGAGCTGAAGGAGATTCTGGGCCCACTGCGACAGGAGGTGAAGGAGCTGGGGGCCAGAGTGGAAGGGGCAGAGGAGACGATAGACCATCATGCGGCCACACTGGGAGATTTGAGAGCGGGATGGTCGGAGTTGGCCCAAGCGCAAGAACTCCTGAAGGCAAAGGCTGAGGATCTGGAGGATAGATCGCGGCGGAACAACGTGCGGGTGAGAGGAGTGCCAGAGGAACAACGCTTCAAGAATTGTGAGGAGACCTTGATACAGCTTTTTGGAGCCCTCCTGCAGGCGGCGGAGTCAGCGGGAGAGGGAGAGAGAGTGCAGCTGAGCATAGAGAGGGCCCATCGCAGCCTTGGCCCCATTCGGGACAATAAGCCCAGAGACATCATTGCCTGCTTGAGCCCTTTCAAGGTGAAGGAGAAGCTAATGGCCGCAGCACGGAAGGCAGGGCCCTTTAAGTGGGAGGGAGCCACGATTGAATTGTACCAGGACCTGTCTGCAGGTACGCTGCAGCGGAGGTGGGAGATGAGAGGGATTACAGCACTGCTTCGTAGAGAAGGATGGCGGTACAAATGGCTGTATCCCTTTGGACTGATGGTGACAGTGCAGGACACCTCGCGCAAAATCCAGAAGGCAGAGGGGGCCTGGCAGATCCTGAGAGAGTTGGGAGTGAAGAACATCCCGGAGAACCAGCTGTGAGGGCCGCCGCGGGAGCAGAGAGCCCAGCACAGGAGCGAGGGGACGAAGTGGCAACGTGTGGAGAGCAAGAGCCGGAGGCTCACTAGACTGTCCAGGGAGCAGGCTTCGCCGAGAGCGGTGGAGAAGGATGCAGGGGGCTGAGGGGAGAGGAGCCCCACAGGAGGACTTCACAGTGATTGATGGAACCTGTTTAAGGCTCCTTGGTCCTTGGGACTGGATTGCTTGAGTATCTGTTTGTTGTTGAGTTGAGTAAGTGGGAATGTGCAGGCAGGTCTAAGGGGGGGTTAGGTGGGGGAAGGGGAAGAGGGGGGGTTGTTTAAAGGGGGTGGGGGATGGTGACTGGTACAGTGTGGGTAGGAGCTTGGGTGGGGAGGAGCGGTGCTGGTACATGTTAAAGGGGGCTCTAGAGGGAGGGGGGAGAGTGGGGGAGAGGGGGGGTGTGAGAGGGTGGGGTGCCAAGAGCGAATGCCAAGGAGAGCGTCACCGGGAGCACTGGGGAAGGCTCCGGAGGGAGTGGTGATGAGGGGAGGGGAGGGAGGAGGGGAGGAGAGGGAGGGGGGGAGGGGGAAGGGAGAGGCCCGGCACATTACCGAAAGGGAGGGGGGAATGGAGATTGCTATGGGGGGTAGGGGTATAGTGGGGTCCATCAATGCAAAGGGGCTGAATGAACCCTGCAAGCGGCACCAATTGTTTCGGGAGGCTACGAGATTGGGCTGGGAGATCGTGCTGGTTCAGGAGACTCATTTGCGGAGGAAAAATGAGGGGTTGCTACGCCATGCCTCATATCCGCACCAGTACTTTGGGGGTATAAGGGGGGCAGAGGCGAGTAAAAAAGGGGGGTGGCCATACTGGTGCGACGGGGCAGTTCCTTCAGGGTGAACGTTGAAGCACGAGACCAGGATGGTAGGGTGTTGTTGCTGGGGGGAGATTGGGAGGGGGAACCCGTTACTTTGGTTAATGTTTATGCACCCAATGTGGGACAGGCCCAATTTTGGAAGGGGGTGAGTGCCCTGTTGGCACAGCATGCCCAAGGGAGAATTCTTCTAGGGGGCGATTTTAATCTGGCCCTTGACCCGAAGTGGGACAGACAGGCCCAGGGGGGAGATGGCAGGAACCAGGCCCGTGGAGTGCTGCGGCGCATCATGCAGAGATACAATCTGAGAGATGTGTGGCGGCAGTATCATGTGGGGAGCCGGGAGTACACTTTCTACTCATCCCCCCATGATAGTTTCAGCAGAATTGATTATTTCTTGATGGAGGGCAGGTGGAGCACCCAGGTCCAGGAGGTAGAGATTGGGAACATCACCTGGTCGGATCACGCGCCAACGTGGGTGACCATCAGTCATGGTCGGGGGGAGGGGGGTGTGCGATTTTGGCGGCTCAATGAAAGCCTCTTGAGAAAGGAGGAGGTGGTGAAGGATGTTAAGTGCTGCCTCCAAGAGTACTGGGCACTCAATGATAACGGGGAGGTGGGGAGTGTGGGACTTTGGGGAGGGATGAAGGCGGTGGTGAGGGGGCGGTTGGTGATGTGGGCGGCCAGATATAAAAAACAGCGCCAGGCTCGAGAGGAGGCCCTGCAGGGGGAGATTAAGCAGGTGGTGGAGAGATACCAGGCCCGCGGCTCCCGCCAGGATTTCAAGCAGCTACAGCAGCTCCGGATGGAGCTGCACAAATTGCAGGTTGAGGAGATAGGCTACAAGCTAGAGCGGGTAAAGCAGCGCTACTATGAGTGGGGGGATCGAGCAGGTAGAATGCTGGCTAACAAACTACGGAAACGGGAAATGCAGATGGCCATTGCTGGGATAAAAGGGGATAAGGGGGAGATATTACGGACAGAAAAGGATATAGGGGAGCAATTTTGTAAATTCTATCGGAAGCTATACCAGAAGGAGGGAGGGGGGATGGAGCGGGGGGTGGATTACTTGGAAAGGATTGAGTTGGCCCGGTTGGGGGAGGGAGACATCCAGGGATTGGAGGGGGATATTACTAGAGCTGAGGTGGAGCAGGCCTTGGGGGAGCTTCCGCAGGGGAAGGCTGCAGGACTTGATGGCCTAACGGGGGCGTTTTACAAAACGTTCCGGGAGGAAGTGTTAGATGGACTGGTGAAGGTAGCCAATGGGATACAGCAGGAGGGGGGGCATCTGTCCTCGGAAATGCTGACAGCAGGGATTACTGTTTTATTGAAGGGGGGGAGGGATACCCTGCAGTGTGGATCCTACCGCCCAATCTCATTGCTGAATGTAGATGTGAAGATTATAGCGAAGGTGTTGGCCAGGCGACTGGCTGGCCTGCTTCCGGGGTTGATAGGGTTGGACCAAACTGGATTTATCATGGGGCGGCAGGCATCTGACAATATTAAAAGGGTGCTGGAGGCTATCTGGGGAGCGAGGGAGCAGAGGGACCCGGCCATGCTGCTTGCTATCGACGCTGAGAAAGCGTTTGATAGGGTGGACTGGGAGTTCCTGTTTGGGGTAATGCGGAAAATGGGGGTGGGCCCACGGTATCTGCGATGGGTGCAAGCCTTATATCAGGGACCCCAAGCGCGGGTGAGGATTAACGGGCGGTATACGGCGGTACTGGAGCTGGAGAGGGGGACTCGTCAGGGGTGCCCCCTCTCGCCGCTGCTGTTCGCTATAGCTATTGAGCCACTTGCCCAGGCCATCCGGAGTGATGGGAAGATATGGGGGTTGCGGAGGGGGGGGACTCCATCATAAGATCTCTTTATTTGCGGATGATGTCCTGCTGGTTGTGACAAAGTCGGAGGAGTCCCTGCCGGAGATTATGGTCCAGTTGGGAAAGTACGGAGCAGCTTCCGGGTTCAAAGTGAATCCTGACAAGACGGAAGCATTGAGTATTAACCTGCCGCAGCCAATGGCGGTGAGACTGCGGGCCCGTTACCCCTTTAAATGGCCTGGGAAAGCTATTAGGTACCTGGGGGTCAATATCACGGCTACGCCCCGGGGGTTGTATAAGGCCAACTATAGTGCCCTATGGAGGGAGGTAGAGCGGGATTTGCAACGTTGGGAGCGCACGGAGATTTCATGGCTGGGCAGAATAGCGGCGATTAAAATGAATGTAAATAAATTTTATATGTTTTGCAACTTATTCCGTTGCGACTACTAAGGCAAGATGTTCGAAAAATGGAAAGTTTACTCCAAAATTTTCTTTGGAGTGGGAAAAAACCAAGATTAAAAATTGATCAATTATATGGGCCGTGGAATCAGGGTGGTATAGGGTTGCCAAAAATAGAACATTATAATCTAGGTTGTCAGTTTCGTCATGTAAGAGACTGGTTAATAGGGACATCAGTATATACACCTTATGATTTTGAATCCGCGTTAGTAGCTCCATATTCACTTTTATATGTGTTACATGTAACAAATATAAAACTACCAAAAGATTTCAAAAATAATATTTTATGGCAAGGGGTTCGTTGGAGTTGGAAGTTACTTTGTGAACAATTGGATATTTCAAGTGAAATTTCTGGATTTTTGCCTTTGCAAGGCAATTTAGCCTTTCAAAAAGGTATAACATCTACTTTTTTAAAGGGTTGGGAGAGAAAAGGTTTAAAACAATTGTGGCAAGTAACAAATGATGAGGGTGCTCTTAAACCCTTTAATGAATTAAAAAAACTCTATGGATTATCACAGGGACATTTTCATGTTTATTTACATTTAAAATATTATTTGATTTCAATGAAAGATGTGGTAGGAGGTTTGAGACGGGAAAATTTTGATAAATTAGAAAAATGGTTTATGATAAAAGATAAAGAACGTATTTCAGTAGCAGAATATAGTAAAGCATTGAGAAACATATCGCAAGTTCAGAGTTATAGTCATTTGAGTTTGAAATGGGAAAGAGATCTTAGAATTAATCTTGATTTGTATGATTGGGAAATAAGTATTGGGAGTATTCCAAAAATAATTATAGGAGCTAAGCTGCGTGATATGCAATTTAAAATAATAAAGCGTGCTTATATATCTCCCTATAAAGCTTGGAAGGCAGGTTTTGCTGAACATGGTAATTGTCCATGGTGTGGATTGGAGCGGGCACATTTGGGGCATATGTTCTGGGGATGTAAACGTGTAAAAAAATTTTGGGATAGGATTCAAAAATTTTTAATAGGTATTTTAGGGCAAAATTTGATTTTAACCTCAGGTTTTGTTGTTTTAGATGCTCCTTTACAGGGACTTTATTCTTTAGGGAGTAGATTATTAATAAGGAAATGCTGTCTGCTTGCAAAACATTGTATTCTTAGAAAATGGAGAGATTCTGGAGGTCCAGAATATTGGGAATGGAGGAATGTAATGCATCAATTAGTATTATGGGAGGGAGAGGCCTCTAGGAAACATGTTCGTAGAAGAGCAAAATTTTTTGATGATATGGTCTCCTTATCTTGAAAAGTTGTCGGCCAGGGCAAGAAATGATATTTTAACGGTGTAATTTGGTATAACTTTGAACTAAGTGATTAAGTTGGCATAATTAGGATTTAAGACTGGAATGGGATGGGAATAAGGGTGGGAGTGGGAAGGGGGAGAACATGGTGGGAATTGGGAGGAATAAAGGGTTGGGTGGTTTTGGGGGAAGGGAGATAAAGGTGGGAAATGGGAAGGATGGTAATGGGTATAATTGTGTAAGAAGATATAAGTACAGAATTGGGTTATATTTTTATGTCTTAATTTGTATTCTGCTTACAGTATTTTAATATGTTTGTAATGTTTCAACATGTAAGCTGCTGTTATTATATGTTCAATAATTAATAAAAAGATTTATAATAAAATGAATGTGCTCCCGAGATTGCTGTACTATTTTCAGGCCTTGCCTGTGTCTATCCCGGGGGCACATCTACGAGGGATACAGCGGAAGGTTAATCAGTATATTTGGAGGAAGCGACCACCTCGGATAGCGCGGGCAGTGATGTATAGGCGTAGGGAGGAAGGGGGACTGGGGGTACCGAACCTGCAGGGGTACTACTGGGCGGCTCAGGCTCGCCATGTGTTAGACTGGAGGGAAGGGCGGGAACAGAAGACCTATGTGGAAATGGAAAAGGGGAGTGGACCAGGGCAGCGGCTGGCCTGCTTCCCTTGGATGGAGAAGGGGGAGCGTGGACTAACGGAGGGGGCTAGCCCCTTCGTCTTACATGTCCTACGGGAGTGGGATAAAATTAAGGGCCGAGAGCGGAAGGGGGAAGGGGCTTCGTTCTCACTGCTGCGGGAGTTGTGCCACACAGCAGAGTTCTGCCCGGGGCGGGAGGGGGGGGATAGCGCAGGTGGGCGCGGGGGGGACTGAAGTACTTTTATCAGTTTGTTGATGGAGGGGAGTGGGTTCCTTTTGCAGATTTGAAAGAGGCATATGGCCTGCGCGACGCAGATAGGTTCTACTATGGGCAGGTGGTGCATTTTCTTCGGAAGAAATTAGGGCGGGATGGGCTGGATCGTGATTATACACCACTGGAGGTGGTGTGGTATGGGAAGAAGCTTTCGGCGGGCCTCACCTCGCGATATACCGGGCGATATAGGGGTCAAGGGCTGGTAAGCACAGGTATATGAGCGAGTGGGAGAGGGACTTAGGGAGGGAGCTGGATGAGGGGCAATGGAGAAGTCTCCTGGATCAGGTGCGATACTTACCCCTATCGGTGGCTATTAGGGAGAATTGGTACAAGGTGGTGATGCGGTGGTATTACACGCCCACGCACCTAAATAAGATGTATCCCACCGTATCTAGTAGATGTTGGAGGGACTATGGAGGGGAGGGGACCTTCTTCCACATATGGTGGAGTTGCCCAAAGATGCAGGTCTTTTGGGGAGAGATTAAGAAATGGATTCAGGAGGTGGTGGAGAGGTGACCCTTGACCCTGGTGGGTATTTGATGGGGTGGTGGAGTGAGGGGGGGCCGGAACGGGAGAAGAGGCAGATAGTGGCCTGTCTAAGTGCGGCCCGCTGTGAGGTGGCCTACAGATGGAAGCAGAAGGAAGCCCCGCAGGTGGCCCACTGTGTGGAGAGGCTGAGGCAGGTATACTTAATGGAAAAGTTAACAGCTGCGAGGAGACAAAAGATTGACCGGTTTGAGAAGCAATGGAGCAAGGTGCTGGTGTACCTTCGCGCCGACTCGCAGAAGCAAACCGGGTGAACACAGGGGGGGGGGGAGGGGGAGAGGGGAGTAGCAGGTGGGGGTACGGGATGGGGGGAGGGGGGAGTAGAAGATGGAGGGGGGTGGGGGTGAGATGGGGGAGTAGGGGGGGGGTGCGGGAGAAAAAGGGGGTGGGGAAATTATTGAAGTTCTGTGTAGCCTGCGCAGGAATGTTGGTTTGAGGCTGTTGGCATTGTTGTGTAGATAATGTTAAACGTTGAATAATGAGTGATGTATTCTGTTTGCTTGGAATATAAATTCTAAATTAAAAAAAAAAACAAACAAACTAGTAAATACATTTCCTGCTGATTGAGAGAGAACTCTTGTGGCTGGTTCACTATTTATTTATTTGATTTCTCATATTCCGCGCTATTCAAATCAGTACGGTTTACATATAACAGAACATATAAGGTACTTCAGGCCGGAGGGTCGGGGGTTCAAATCCCACTAGAGGACAGCAACCTTGGACCGGAAGGACTGGGGTTTCTAGTCCCACAGGTGCTCCTTGTGGTCTTGGGCAAGCCACTTAACCCTCCATAGCCCATGTTCCCTGTAAAATAGTTATCTCCAAGTTATAATGCCCTGTTCAGTGTAATTTCAGTTTGTTCAATGCAAACCGCCTTGATATCATTTATTTTTTATTTTTATTCTCTTATATACCACGCTATTCTGCATCAGTGCGGTTTACATTGAACAAACTGAAATTACATTGAACAGGACATTATAACTTGGAGATAACTATTTTACAGGGAACATGGGCTATGGAGGGTTAAATGGCTTGCCCAAGACCACAAGGAGCATCTGTGGGACTAGAAACCCCAGTCCTTCCGGCCCAAGGTTGCTGTCCTCTAGTGGGATTTGAACCCCCGACCTTCCGGCCTGAAGTACCTTGCCCCAACCACTAGGCCACTCATCCACTCCTGAAAGGCGATACATAAGAAATGTTAAATAAAATAATAAAAATAAATGCAGTCGGGCTGTATTGTATTTACAATGAACAGAGACTATAACTTGGACATAAATGGGGTAACTATCTACAAATTATTTACACTAGTAACAATCTGAACATACTAATATTTACCTGGAGTGGGTCCGGTGAGGTTAGCTGCAGGACAGTGTGCTGGGTGTGTTGTTGGAGAGGTCCTGGAGCTTGGGGGTGTCTGTTTTGTGAGCTGTCTTCTGAGTAGTACTGTAAGAATAGGTGGTGCTTCAGCGCCTTCCTAAATTGGGCCAGGTCAGTGATTGCTCGAATGGCTGTAGGGAGGGCATTCCAGCATCTGGGTGCATAAAGCATGAACGCCCTATTGGATGTTGCGTGGGTGCATTTCATTATTTCGTTAGGTGTTATCAGTTTATTGACAGTTGCGGATCTTCTGGATCTGGTCGGAGGTGTGAGGTAGATTAGCCCAGTGATGGAGGTGATAGGTTGGTTGTTTATGGCCTTAAAGGTCATTACTAGGATCTTGAAAGCTAGTCTGCCATGGATTGGTAGCCAGTGGAGTTGTTTCAGGATTGGTGTAATGTGGTCTATTCTTGAAGCTCTGTATAGAATTCTGGTGGCTGAGTTCATTGCCAGCTGGAGTGGGTTCAGTGACGCCTGTGGGAGTCTGTGTAGGATTGCGTTAGCATAGTCAAAATGTGGGATTACGAGAGCTTGATTGTGCGGAAGTCATCTAGGTCCAATAGAGGTCGCAGATGCCGTAGTGTCCGTACTTTATGGTATATTGCCTTAACTGTGTTTCCTACGTGGGTTTTCAAGTTCAGCTGTTGGTCCAAAGTGACCCCTAGGTAACGGATTGTGGGTTTGGCAGTCAGCTCGGCATCCTTCACCTTTAAGCAGGCTGGAGGGGTGAAGCCTTGGTTCCTCGTAATGAAGAGGACAACTGTCTTCTTGTGGTTTATTCGGAGATTTTGAGTATGAAGCCAGTCAGCAACAGCATCGAAACAGCTTGTTAGTGGGGAGAAGTCAGGCTGGTCTGTTGAGAAAGGCATGTAGAGCAGTACGTCGTCTACGTATACCAGGCAGGCGATGTTAAAAGAGCGGATCAGGGCACAGATGGGCCGCATGTATATGTTGAACATCGGTGACGATAGCGAGGAACCCTGTGGCACACCCTGTTTTTTGTTGGAAGGGTTCCGAGGTTGAGGTGCTGGATCTTATGTGCTGCCATCTGTTGGTAAGGTAGGACTTGCACCAGCTTAGAGCTGAGTCCTGTATTCCCTTTTCTTCGAGACGTCCCAATAGCAGCTCGTGGCTTACAGAGTAAAAAGCTGCTGTGATATCCAAGAAGACAAGGGCAAACCCTTGTCGGATGTCGTCAATTCCTAGTATTATTGTATTGAAGAGGGTGGTGAGGAGGGGTTTGACGCCATGCGCTTCTCTGAATCCGTGCTGACATGGATCTAACAGTGCGGCCATCTCAATATGGTGTTGAATTTGGCATTAGACCACTGTTCCCTCTAAGCTGTGCGCGTGTGCGCGCGCACACACCTTGCCGAGTTTAAAAGTTGTTGTGTATTTACGGTATTCACAAGTTCTACAATATTTTCTAGTGCAATCAATGTGGTGTACATACTGTATTCTGACGTGTAGTCAAATTTTAAAGTATATAACTCCGAGTGTCGTTATGTGGCGCACAAAAGTTTACCCTTCCTTCAAAAGCTGCACAGCTGATATTTTTTGCGCACACAGCCTACAGAAAATTAGAGGGAACATTGCATTAGACTACCTTTTCTATTATCGTGGCAAGAAGTGGGATGCTTGAGATTGGTCGAAAGGATTCGACCTTCTAGGGGTCCAGTTTGCTGTTTTTCAGCAGCGGCCTGATGGAGGTGTGTTTCAGCCTTTGTGGGAATGAACCTGATGAGAATGAAAGATCCATGAGTTTGGTCAGAAACTGGCTGAGATCACTGCATAGTTCTTTTATCCAGAATGTTGGACAAGGGTCATTTGGTGCGGTGGTGGTGTTGATAGATGCGATGGTGTCCTCAATGTCCCTCTTTGACAGGGTGGTGAATTTGGTCAGTGGCGTTGGATGGGGGGGTTTGTGTAAAGTGGTGGGGCTTGTAGTCTTGTTGATTTGCTGAGATTTTGAGTGGAGATAGTCTGCAAATTCCTGTGGTTGAGGCAAGCTAGATTGGTCTGGGGATGGTTCTTTTGCTAGGGACTTCACTATATTGAAGAGGTTGCGTGGTTTGCTCAACGAACGTTTCAGAAGGTCCGTGTGGAATTGCTTCCTCCTCTCCATTATTGCTTCTCGGTGCTTTCTTAGGTGTAAGTTTTTTATATGCACCCTGGGCTTCTTCGGTGGAGCGTGATCGGCGCCATCGTCTCTCTAGCTTATGTAGGTGGAGTAGTGACGAACGCAGCTCAGTGGCGTACCATGGGGCAGACTCTCGTCTCCTTGGTGATTTGTTCATGGGTGGGAGCTGAGCGATGGTACTGAGGCTGTTGTCCCAGCTAGAGATCATTTCCTCCAAGCTAGAAGCTGTTGCATTGAAAAGTGGAAGGGCTTTTTCCTTTAGCTCCTGTGGGTGTCCTGAGGAGGGCAATCATATCAAGAGTCCTGCCCATAGAGACTTTAGCATCAGATAATGAGCTAAAATACTTTATGAGGAAAGCAATGCAATGAGTGTCCGATGCGATGCATGAAAGACTGAGGTGAATCGTTGAATGCTAGGCTAGGCAGGAAGTGCCATGAATCCTGAGAGGCACCCCACAGGGTGCTCCTGAGCTTTGAGGACAATTTGATACAGTGTCATACAGCATGACGTCACTCACTGTTGTGGCTCCAGATTCCTTTGATTGTCCGTGGAGAAAGTAACTTATGTCAAATAAATAAATATTTTATATGAGTTGGAATCAACAACAAAAAAGACTAGTGAAAACTTCTTTCCGTATCTATGAAAACCCTAACTTAATCATGCAAGAAATAGAGCAGAAACATACTATAGTATGCCTTACTGCTTTATCAGTCAGGCCACTGAAATTTCATTTCTATCAGACGAGACAGCAAGATTAAAGAGGACTGATGAGACTTTTCATGTCAGCAGGGTCAGTTCTGTAGATCGATCAGATACAAATGTGAGATGTTCTCAACAGCACAAGTCTAATATGTGTTCTTCCACTGGATAAACTTATTTCCCTTTTGATATACTGATTGCAGAAGACTTAAAACAAACTGCAGGCAGACTGGCTCCATCTCTCAGCTCTGATTCCAGCTTGCTTTTTTTTTTTATTATTGTTACTTTCATTTGTGATGGCATGCCTGAAGACTTGCTGTGTCTAACTCGGTACACTCCTTCGGCACTGTCTTACTGTCATCTGCATTATTAATGTGCCCCTATGGGTCATGGAATTGTACATTGTACATATGTAAGTAGTTTAGTTTGCATACCCCGTTTATCCAAGTTATTACTCCTGTTCTATGTAAATCAGCAGCATGTTATCCAAGTTGTTTTCTCCTGTTCTATGTGAAGCCAAACAGTTTGTTATGGTCATTTTGTTGTATGTAAACCGCGCTGACAATAGTGCGGTATATAAGAAATTGTAATAGATAAATAAATAAATAAATAAATAAATGGAATGACTGAAAGGTTTGAAATTTTACTGAGGATACCTGGCCATGTAACATGCACACTACAAATGTTCAGCATGAATGCTACATAGTGTGCTATGCACGAAGGCCCCTGGCATGCACGCAAAATGGGTTCCCAATAACGTTAGTGGGTATGGGTTACTTGTGTATAAATAGGGCTTTTGATACTCAGTTATAACCAGAAAATCCTGATAAAACATCCCCAATGAAAGAAATTTGGTTTTCTGGTTCTACCAAAAATCCCATACCTTCCAGTGTTCCAATGATGTCATCCCGTTCCTACCATCTTGGCCAGATAATGTCAGTGGAGCAGAATTGACCTCTCTCTTCCTCCGTGACCACATGAGAGACAGCCACATGGAGAGAGAGAGCCATGGCCACAATAAATTGGAGGAGACAGCTGCCGGGCCTACTGCACTAATCAGGAGGAAGCCACGGCTGCAAAAAAAAAATAATGATAAAAGGGATAGAACAACTTTTTAATGAAGACAGGCTATAACAGTTTAGGGATCTTCAGCTTGGAGAAACAACAACTGAGACTGGTGTAGAATAGTTTAATAAGGAATGGTTGTTCAACCTTTAAAAGAACACAAAAACAAGAGGAGACTCCATGAAACTAATGATCAGCAGACTGAAAACAAATCATATATTTTTTTTTTCATGCAGCACTTAAATTAATTATGGAACCTTTTGCTGGAGGATGTTGTCAAGACAACATATATAGCTGTCTTTGAAAGACAAGCTCCTAGAGGAAAATGCCATAAAAAATTATTAGCCAGGTAGACTTGGAAGAGCCATTGCTCATCCCTGGAAATGAGCTATGAGATATATCTGTGTTTATTGTTTATGTTTATGTTTATTAAAATTTGATATACCGCTCATTCAAAAAGACCAGAGCGGTGTACAATATAAAAACTTTGTAAAAACAGTCAAAGACAGTAGCCAGAAGAAAGGAAAGGAAGTTACAATCTCAAATTATAAAGCGGGGGAGCTAAAGAACACAGCACAACAATTAAGAAGAAGGAGATGACACAGAAGGGAGGGAAGGAGCTAAAAAAACACAGCACAACAGTTAAAAAGAAGGAGATGGCACAAAAGGGGAGGGAAGGTCCAAAGCAAGGGAGAAGAGATGTTTTTTTAGATTGCATTTAAAAGTGGCATGATGAGGCTCGAGGCAGAGGGAGGGAGGAAGAGAGTTCCAGAGGGCAGGGGCTGTGAAAAAGAAAGCAGAGGAGCAGGTGGACTGTAGGTGGGCCAGAGAGGGGGAAGGGAGCGTGAGGCGGTTGAGGTGAAACGAGCGGGGAGTGCGTCTGGGGGTATGATAGGTGAGGAGGTCAGCCAGGTATTGCGGGGTATTGGTATGAAAAGCTCGATGGAACAACGTGAGCAGTTTGTAGTGGAAGCGGAAGGGTAAGGGCAACCAGTGGAGACGAGAGAGTAGAGGTGAAACATGATCGCGAATAGAGGAATGAGTGGCAATGCGAGCGGCTGTATATTGGATACGTTGAAGATGGTACAACTGTGACTTAGAGAGACCAAGAAAGAGGAAATTGGCAAAATCGATACGGGATATAACCAAAGAGAGAAGTAATGTGGCAAGTGCAGAGGAGGTGAGAAACGGACGGATAGCACGAATTTGGCGCAAGAAAAAGAAGGAAGTTTTAGTGACATGAGAGATGTGGTCTTGAAAAGATAGGTGGGAGTCGAAAACAATGCTGAGATAGCAGAAGGAAGAGACCAGTGATATGGGAGAGCCTAAGAGAGAGGGGGCCAGGAGGGGAGGGGAATCACCACGGGAAAACCAAATAGCAGTGGTTTTTGTGAGATTGAGATGAAGACAGTTTTGTGACAACCAACTAGCAACCGTGGAGAGACAGGAATTAAGTGGGGATAGATCGGGGTGAGAAGGGGAGGTGTGGTGAAGGAGAACAATATCATCAGCGTAGTAGAAGGCGCTGATCCCAGTTTGTTGAATCTGAAGGGTGAGGGGAGCTAAGAAGAGGTTGAAAAGAAGAGGGGCAAGAACAGAACCCTGAGGAACACCACATAACAAAGGAAAAGGGTCAGAAACTGGGACAGAGGGGGAAGAAGAGAGGATGGAGCAAGACCGTGAGGACAGAAAAGAGTGAAACCAGTGAAGAACCGTGTGGCAGAGGCCTGCCTCTTGGAGACGGAGAAGAAGGAGAGAGTGGCCTACAAGATCGAAGGCAGCGGACAGGTCAAGGGCAACCGCCACCGAGATATCACCACGATCGTGAGCTACGTGAAGAGCATTAGTGAAGGCAAGAAGGATAGTTTCCACACTGTGACCCTGACGAAAACCAGACTGACGTGGGTGGAGGAAGTTGATATCATCTAGGTAATGAGAAAGCTGGGCGAATACAAATTTTTCCAGGAGTTTAGAGGCAAATGGAAGGTTAGAAACGGGACGATAGTGGGAGGGAGTCATGGGATCAAGGGAGGGCTTTTTCAGAATGGGGCGGATCAGTGCGTGCTTCCAGGGGTGGGGAAAGATGCCTGAAGAGAGACTTGAATTGATCATGGAAAGAAGAGGAGGAAGAAGTGCAAGGGATGGATCTAACAGCCAAGTTGAAGGAATGGAATCAAGGGAGCAATAAGTCTTATTGGAGGAGGAGATAAGCTGGTGGAGTTCAGCAGAAGTTATTAGAGAGAAGGAAGGCCAGGTGTGAGAGTGAATTGAGGACGGCGGAGGAGACAGGCGGCGGACATGAAGGAGTGGCCATGGGACTAGAGACCCCAGTCCCTCCGGTCTGAAGTTGCTTGTCCCCATGTGGGAATTGAAGCCCTGGCCTTCTGGCCTGAGGTAACCTGTCCCAACCACTGAGCCACTCCTCCCTAGGGACAATACAGATGAACAGGGCCAACTGGCTCAGCCGAACCCACTACTCAGAAACCTGCCCAATCCTATGAGCAAAGTGCATGTGTTTGAGCCCACTTTTAATGGAAGATTCTCCAGCAGGACAGTTGCGCTCAAATTTGGCAATCATGAACAAGTCAAAAAGCACCTCTCAACGTACCCAGGTGGGTCCTGGACCGGCCTGGTGAGAACTCAAGGAAAGATTTCTCTTTCCTTATTTTATTTATTTTATTTATTTATTTGTATTTCTTCTATACCGCACTCTTTTTCATCAGCGCGGTTTACATTAAACAGGAATACTCATTTCAATCAACAGACTGTGGTGAGCTTACATATAACAGGAAATATACAACTGGGATTATAACTTAGGGAAACTATGTACATATTTGTAGCATGTATCACCTTATCACCCCTCTAGGCCAGTACATGTAACCAATGGGACGTACCAGAGCAGTACCTAAACATGGGAGGAACCCTCAAGTCCAGCCTGGAGTACAGAAGCACCAAACACTGCATCCCCTGCCACCTACACATCCAACCGATAATGCCTTGAAAAGGTGTGAAGCAATGGCCTTGTTGCCGCCCTGCAAATGTCTCCTGGAGGAACCAGACAATGCTCCGCCCAGGAAACCATCTGGCCTTGAGTCGAATGAGCCCATAGCCCCAAGGGTGGAACCTTTCCATGTGCAGCATATGCCACACAGACGGCCTGCTTCACAATAGGGATTGAGGCCTTGTAGGACACTTCTTTGCGAGGAACACCAAACAGGACAAATAGCCAGTATGTCTTACATCAAAGGCATGGAACCTTTTTGGATCTCCACAGAACTCTATGGAAATCTAGCCAATGAAGGCACCAATCACCTTCTGATCTCCCAAGATCTAGAAAAGCTGGCAACAAAATCACTTGATTCAAATGAAAACGTGACACCACCTTCAGCAGAAAGGACAGCACCAGCCTCAGAACCACTTTCTCCCAGGTAAACTGCAGAAAAGGTTCCCTACACAAGAGCGCCTGGAGATTGGAAACCCTGCGTGCAGAACTGGTCGTCACCAGGAACACAGTTTTCAGGGTGAGATCCCGTATGCACGCCTTGGTGACCGGCTCAAATGGAGGCCCCGCCAGCGCCTCCAGAACCATATTCAGATCCCATGGTGGAATCACCTGCCACAAGGGCGGACTATGATCTTTACTGTTCTAAGGAATTGGATCACATCTGAATGCACTACCAGCGAATGACCCTGCACCCAGCCCTGATAACAGGCTAATGCTGCCACCTGCACTTCAAGGAGCTTAGGGCCAGCACCTCCTCTAGGCCAGCCTGGAGGAACATCAATATGTCAGGGAGCGAACAGACCAATGGGCTCATTGCCTTGGCAGCACACCAACCCTCAAATATGTGCCACATTCAGACATAGGTCAGCATGGTAAAATGCTTTCTAGACTTCAGCATGGTAGAAATTACTGCTGTGGAGTAACCTTGGCGTCGCAATCTTGCCCTTTCAAGGGCAAAGCCGTAAGTGAGAATCGATCCACCTGCGGCATTAGGATTGGTCCCTGTGCTAACAGGTTGATCCTGTTGGGCAAATTCTAAGGGTGATCAACCAGGAAACGGATGAAATCTGCATACCACGGCCTCCGAGACCAATCCGGTGCTAAGAGAATCACACACCAATCGTGCACATCTATCCGCTGCAGCAGGCAGCCGATGATGGCCCATGGCAGAAACACATATATGAGCCCTCTGCCGGCAAAGCTTGCACCAAGGTGTCGAGCCCTTCTGACATGTGTTCTCTACGCCTGTTGAAGAACCGTGCTGCCTTGGCATTGGTCAGATTCACCATGAGATCCATGACTGGCTACTCCCAATGCAGCGTGGAATATTGCTGCACTGAGCTCCCATGCCTCGGGATCCAATTGAGGTAGTCCGCTTGAACATTATCCTTCCCAGCGACATGTGCCACCGACAGAGCAATGAGGTGTTCCTCTGCCCATTGCAGCAGCATCTGACTCTTGTTCATCAGGACGGCACTGCCCGTGCTCCCCTGCCAGCTGAAATAAGCCACCATTGTTGCATTGTCAGAGAAGACCCGAATGGCCTTCTCTACTATCAGGTGCTGGAAGTTCTATAGCGCCAAGAAGATCACTCTCATTTTGAGTCGGTTGATAGACCAAGTGACTTCCTCCAGGGACCAGCATCCCTGTGTCACCTGGGACAATGTGCTCCCCAATCGAAGAGGCTGACATCCATGGTCATTAAGACTCATTGCAGCAGTTCTAACGGCATGCCTGCCCTGAGATGAGCAGGCTCCAGACACCACTCCAAACTTGTTCTCACCTCCTCCAGACACACCAACTTCTGAGATAACGGGTGTCTCTGAGGAGACCACCTCAAGAGGAGAGCTTGTTGTAGTGGCCGCATATAGGCCCTAACCCATGGCACCAGGTCTAAGGCTGCCACCATCAAGCCCAATAGCTGCATATACTAGCATGCTTTTGGAACTGTCAAACGCAGAATCTTCCGGGTCTGTGCCAAGATCTTCTGCATCCCAACCTCAGGAAACACAACACTGCCTGCTGCCATACTGAATAGTGTACTGAGGTACACCAGGCATTGTACTGTTGAAGATGGCTCTTGGTTTGGTTGACCACCCATCCCAGATGTTGTAGGAACTCCAGCACTCGCCACGTACCGACATGTGCCTCTGCCTCAGATTTCACCCAAATGAGCTAATTGTCCAGATAGAGTGCACCAGAATCCCTTCCTGCTTCAACACCGCCGCCACTACAACCATCACCTTTGTGAAAGTGTGCGGAGTGGTGGCCAGTCCAAATGGTAGTACCCTGAACTGGAAATGCCCCATGGACAAGGCAAACTGCAGGAATTTGCTGACGATCCTGTCTGGTGGTATGTGCAGATAGGCTCCAGGAAGGCCAAAGCACAGGGTATCATCCATAACAAAACAGGGAATCTGTGATGACAGCACCTGCACACTCAGGGTCCCTGGGGAAGGACAATGGTAGAAGGGTAAGGGCTTTTCCCTAAGAGAAAAACATCATTGGACTGCTCAAAGTACTAAGTGGTAAAGAATAGGTATCAAAGGATGATACATTAACTGGGAGGAGTGGTGTGGAAAGCCCCCCAAGCGTTCAAGATTAAGGTGCAGAGAACTGGAAGGAGAGGGGTAACACCCTAACCACAATAAAAGGAGATTGGCCTGTTCTGCAACATAGTTTTGGTTTATTGTTCATGCCAATTGTTGTTGTTTTTATCTGTGACCCTTAACTTTCAGGTAAACCTTTAGTTCAGAACACAATTTCTGGCCTGGACTCACTCTTTTGAGAAGGGAGTGTGTGAGAGTGTCAAGTGCTAAGGGCCTTCTAGCTTTGCCAGTCCCCAACAAGAGAACCCTGAAATTTTAAATGCGCTCCAGAGAAAGACTGAATTAAGAGCTCATAGGATTGGTGTGCTTTCTTCTCTGCCAAACAGTTGGTGAAAGAACTATATGGACCACATAGAAAGGGGCTTACATATGCATCCACCGCCCTGTCGGTAAAGAAATATTTCTTAAGATTGCTCCAGAGTCTGTCCTAAGCTATCTGGCTAACTATCCATATATCCACCCTAGACCCACCTGACATCATGACAGGTGCTATTAACTGCATAAGTACTTTTGAATATTGACCCAGCCATATCCTTCCACCTTTAAAAAAACAAATTCTTTTCTATTTCCTGCTGCAAATGATTGTTTTGAACAAACTGTTTTCATTGCCTTTTACAATTTGGGTGGTAATTTTCATAACTATGTGGGTAGAAAAAGATACAGAGAAGAGCAACAAAAATGGTAAAGGGGATGGAAGGATACTCCTATGAAGAGAGGCTAAAAAGGTTGGGCTCTTCAACCTGGAAAAGAGACAGCTGAGTGGAGATATGATAGAGGTCTATAAATTAATGAATGGAGTGGAACGGGTAAATGTAGATCGATTGTTTACGTCATCAGAATATAGAAAGACTAGGGGGCATGCAATGAAGCTACAGGGTAACCTATTTAAGACTAAAAAGAGAAAATATTTTTTTACTCAACGTGTAACCAAACTCTGGAATTCGTTACTGGAGGATGTAGTAAAAGCTGTTAGTGTAGCTGGGCTTAAAAAAGGTTTGTACAAGGTTCCTGAACAAAAGGTGTATAAATCATTATTAAAGGGGACCTGAATTTTAAAGAGGACCAGGGAAATCCACTGCTTACCCCGGGACGAGCATTGTGGAACCTGTATGCCCTTTTGGGAACCTGCTAGTTACTTGTGACCTGGGTTGGCCACGGTTGGAAACAGGATACTGGGCTTGATGGACCTTGGTCTGACCCAGTGTGGCATATCTTATGCTCTTATGTAGTTGCAAAGTCCACAGGTCCTTTAATTTTCACACTTTGCATCAGTTTTCAAAGGGAATGTGTGCACATGCTCACCCTTCGAAAATTGCCCAAGGGCAAGTACCACCTATAGTACTTTTCCCCTTCAATAAAAAGCGCAGAGTTGTGAAATTGCAAAACTGCATGTTATTATTTTTCCCAAGCAAATTCTGCCTCTGAGGCTGACTACTTTTTCCACGGGGACAAATGCATGCACTGGTGATCCTCATGTGCACCCTGGCCATGGAAAGACTGGGCAAGTTTCAGGGAGCCAATTTACCTGAGTAAACAGCATTTGAAACTTGCCCTCCCTCTGAACAGGCTGGAGACTTTTAGTTAGCAAAAATGCTTCCATACTTGCGTTCCATAATCTCACATTTTAGAAAACAAAGTGTGAGGTCCAGTGAAGATCACTGAAACTGGTGGGCAGTCACAGGTGTACTTGAAGGTTAACATCAGGGGATCACACAGTATTTCAGTAGCGTCATCAATGGGGAGCCACTAGCTTGTACCGATTCCCACATAGTCCAGTGGCTTCCACACTACAGTAGTAATTGAATAAATAGTGAATAGCAACACTCCCTACAGGCCTAATGATGCTGACCCCCAGCCAATACAGCCTAGCTGAGTGCAAAAGCAGCAGCAGGAAACCAAAAAGTGGGGTTAACAGATTTCCATTAATGCCTTGAAGGCCTGAAACAGATTATTTTTTAATATTTCATATTTGCTCCTCTGTCTAACATTTTCTGTATCTAGACAGCACCAATATAAAACACACGCAAATTTAATTTCAGTAATACCTTTCAATAGAAAGCAGAAATGATGTAAAAATAGAAGAAAGCATCTGCCTGATATTTAAAGACACTTCTCCGGGGAGCAGCAGCTGTGTGCCGAGTCTATCTAGTGATTTTCAGTGACACTATTTGGATTCTGCTGCAGAAAATCATCACTGATTGCCTGGCACTCTCCACTTAGTGCCGACGTGCTGCATGGCTAGCTCTCCAGTAGGGGTGTGTAGGCCGAACATTTTTGTTTTTATTTTGTTTCCTTTGTCATTTATGGATTTTTTTATTTTACTTTTTTTATTCTTTCCCATTTAGGGGACAATAGCCTCAATAGTTTGTACTATTACACAATAGGGCGCCCTATTGTGCAAGTGAGCACACTGCATGCAGTACTGAGCCCTATTGTTCAAATAGTGTGCTCTAGTGCTCTAGAGTGCATCCTTCTTCAACAGTGCACGCATTGATAAATAGTGACCACTGCTGAGCAATAGTGAGCAACAGGGCACATGCTTGATGGCATATCATTTCAGCTTAAAAACAACATGGGAAACATCAGTGACATTTCCCATGTCGTTTCAAACAAATGCGCAGCCCTGCTCTCCAGGTAGCAGCCTGAACCACACAACTTTCTGGATAGTGCAAATTCTATCGCGATATTCAGCAGCGGCCACAGTCCAGATACCAGTGCTGAAAATATATGGACTGTATTTAAACACCATGGCGAGCGTTTAAAACGAAATGCTGACCACACTGTTTAACTATCAAGCCGCATGTTTTCAACCCCCTCCCCCACCTCCGGAATCACAAATAATTCTGTTCCATTCTCAAGTCTAATGGCAATGCATCCCATAAATAGATCCATAATTGCTAAAAGCTCAGACACATTCAACACAAATTGATCGGCTCAATTCAGTGATCTCTCTTCTACATAATGCTCAACAAATGGTGCTAAATATGATGGCTGTCCTAGATATAAACTTTCAAAAACAAGTCATTCTCCATTTCATGAAAAGCCAATGCACTGAGTATAAAGTAGGAGAGACATGTTCATATTTTATTGTGCCCACAGTTAACTTTGCTGCTGTATTCTGCAATAATTGAAGTACCTTAAACTATGTCCAGGGAAACTATAATACAGGACATTGTAAAAATCAGTTTTACTCTTCCAAGAATGCATCAGAGTTACCAAATCATTCTGTTTTAAATACGGACACATTTAGGAAATTTGTTGCAAATCACAGAAAGCAGTGTATTATGCCCGATATCTTTTTCCTAAAGGTCAACTTCTCATCCAACTATAGCCCAAGACTCTGGACAAACTACTGTCCCTACATTTATTGGTCTCATGACTATGACTAAACCATACAGCCTCGGTTTAGGTGGAATCTAATTTCAAATGATGCTCCTCCTAACAGGGGCTCTACAGGTCAAACAACTGTAAGGATTTGAGGGTTATTTTTATTAAATTGCTCGCTCTCTGACTGGGAGCTCTTAAAAGGGATTTTGTATATTTTAAAGCAAAGTTACTTTCTTCTTGGTGCTTTTACAGAAATATTTCCTCTAGCAGAGTAGGTTTTTGAACTCTAGTAACCTTCTCAGCTTTTGGGAACTGCTGACACCTACACCTAATCAGGAGTTAGTTCCCTCCCTACCCACCCCGACTCCCACCCACCCCTAGTGAGCAGTCTTGCTTTATAGGGCACCTCCCCATTTAACAAAGCACAGGGACTTGGAGCAGCACATTTTGAATGTAATTAAAGAGATTTAACTGCTTTTTCTCTGAAAGGACAGCTGGGAAACCGGCTGGTGCTTGGTAGATCTCTCTTTTTTGCTTTAACAGATACCTAAGCTCCACGAACAGAACAATGGCTGGGAAAAATCATATCGCTAAAACATTTGCCCCTGTTACAGCTTCTACCTCTGTCCAGACAGAGGTCCCAATGCCAGTTGTAGGGCCAGTTCCATATGCAGGGTGCCTGCATGCTGAAGGTCTGAGGAAACAAATGGAGGAACTCAGAGAGGGGGTGGTGAGGCTGAAGAGCATTGAAGATAGTGAGAAGTACATTGAGATGCACCTTGCAGCAACCAAGCTCTCCAGCAAAGGAGAAAATGGGTGCCAATAGAATGGCGATTTTTGGACACAAGTCACCAGGGCTTGCAGAATCACCAATTCAACTTCTCCATCCCTTGAATTGAAGAACCATTATGCAGCCCTGGAAGTGGAGGAGGTGAAAGCATCCCTGGAAAGGGAAGAACCAGAGCTCAAGTACCTCAAAGTTGCAGAATCAGTGATCACAAGGAAGTGAAGGGTAGTGGTGGTTGGAGACTCTCTTCTGAGGGGAACTGAGGTGTCCATCTGCTGACCAGACTTGATGTCCAGAGAGGTATGCTGTCTGCCTGGTGCCAAAATCCAAGATGTTATGGAGAGTTTGCCGAGACTCATCAAGCCCACTGACTGTTACCCAATATTGCTAATACATGTTGGAACAAATGATACTGCCAGGTATCCCTCGGAACATATCAAAAGTCACTTCATGGCTCTGGGACAGAGGGTGAAGCATTTAGGTGCACAGGTGGTGTTCTCTTCAATCCTCCCTGTTGAGGGTAAAGGCCAAGGCAGAGAGGCTCACATCCTGGAGATGAATGCATGGCTGCGTGGATGGTGTAATCGAGAGCGTTTTGGTTTCCTAGACCATGGGATGCTGTTAGAAGGGTTGCAGAGCAGAGATGACATCCATCTGTCCAAGAAAGGTTGATGCGTCTTCGGTAGTAGACTGGCTAATCTACTGAAGAGGGCTTTAAACTAGATTTGTTGGGGATGGGTGAAGAAACCCCCAGGTAAGTGAAAGCCCTCAGGTAAGTAATACATTAACTACCTTTATGGAAATGGGTAACAGGAGTAACATATGGAAAGCAGTGTGTATAAATGCCCGTAGCATGGGAAATAAGATCCCTGATGTTGAAGCTTTAGTGGGAGTAGCTGACTTGGATTTAGTGGCAGTTAGAGAAACATGGTTCACAGAAAACCATGATTGGGATGTAACTATACCTGGCTATACTTTATTCAGAAAGGACAGGGTAGGAAGAAGGGGAGGAGGAGTGGCACTATATGTAAAAACTACTATTAAAGCTTTGGAATTACAGAGCTTAAAAGGGAGAGAGGAGGCATTGTGGGTTAAACTAGAAAGAGGGAAAGAGAAATCTATTTGCATTGGTGTGATATACAGACCTCCCTCACAAGAGGAAGAGGTGGACAGAGTTAATTGAAGACATACGCAGCATTGCTAGGAAAGAGGAAATGCTACTGATAGGGGATTTCAATATGCCAGATGTTGATTGGCACATTCCTGCTGCAGTAACATCTAGAAGTAAAGAGATCCTGGATTCTCTACAGGGAGAACTATTCAGGCAATTGATAACAGACCCCACATGTGAAGGGGCCATACTGGACTTGGTGCTTACCAATGGTGAAAGTGTTTCTGATGTTGTAATGGGAGATCATTTTGCATCCAGTGATCACCAGATGGTGTGGTTCAGTATTAGGACTAGGGCTGTTAGAATCCATTCAAAGGTGAGGGTCTTAAACTTTAGGAAGACTAACTTTGCCAAGATGGGCAAATACCTCAGGGAGTCGTTAGTAGGATGGGAACAGCTGGGGGATGTAGAAAAACAGTGGGCAAAACTGAAAGAGGATATTGTAAGGGCATCCAACCTTTTTGTTAAAATGGTAAATAAAAGGTAAAGGAAAAGGAGACCGCTATGGCTTTCAAAAGAAATAGCTGAAAAAGTGAAGAAAAAGAGGGAGGCCTTCACGAAATACAAGAGATCACAGAGAGAGGAAGATAGGCATCTATATTTGGAAAAACTTAGAGAAGCTAGCAAAGTAGTCAGGAAAGCAAAGTTTCAAAAAGAGGAGGAAATAGCCAATGCGATAAAATGGGGAGATAAGACATTTTTCAGATATGTTAGTGAGGAAGGGCAAAAGTGGTATTGTCAAACTCAAGGGTGAAGGGGAGGAATATGTAGAAGCTGAAGAGGACAAAGCGGAAATGCTTAACAAATATTTCTGTTCTATGTTTACATATGAAGAACCAGGAGCAGGACCTCAGAGAACACCCACAAACAGGAACAGAAGCGAGGGACATATTGAACAATTTTCAGAAGACTGTGTTTGTGAGAACCAACTCAACTTAAAGTAGACAAAGCGATGGGACCAGATGGGATACACCCTAGAATACTGAGAGAACTTGGGGATGTTCTAGCAGCTCCACTGACTGACCTTTTCAATGCCTCGTTGGAGTCAAAAGTGGTGCCAAAGGACTGGAGAGAGGATCATGTGGTGCCTTTACACAAAAGCGTAAGTAAGGATGTGGTTGAAAACTACAGGCCGGTTAGTTTAACTTCGGTGGTGAGTAAATTATTGGAAACGCTGCTGAAAGAGAAAATAGTGAGGTTTCTGGAGTCCAGCGGATTACAGGATTCGAGGCAGCATGGATTCACCAGAGGCAGGTCGTGTCAGACAAATCTGATTGATTTCTTTGACTGGGTGACCAGGGAGTTGGACCGAGGGAGAGCCCTAGATGTGGTGTATTTGGATTTCAGTAAAGCCTTTGACACTGTTACTCACAGGCGACTTATAAACAAACTGAGCACCCTAGGGATGGACCCTAAAGTTACTGCTTGGGTTAGAAATTGGTTGTGTGGGAGGTGACAAAGAGTACAGGTAAATGGAGCTCACTCTGAGGAGAAGGATGTTAACAGTGGTGTGCTCCAGGGATCTGTCCTTGGTCCGAATCTTTTTAACATCTTTGTTAGTGATATAGCGGAAGGGATGTCGGGTAAGGTTTGCTTCTTTGTGGATGATACCAAAATCTGCCATAGACACTCAGGAAGGTGTAGATAACATGAGGAGGGATCTAGCTTGAAGAATGGTCTAGAATTTGGCAGCTGAGATTTAATGTTAAAAAATGTAAGGTCATGCATTTGGGCTGCAGCAATCCAAGGGAGCAATATAGTATAGGGGGTGAAGTACTTTTGTCCACTAAAGAAGAGCGGGACCTAGGCGTGGTTGTGTCTGATGATCTTAAAGTAGCTAAACAGGTAGAAAAGGCGACGGCAAAAGCTAGAAGGATGCTTGGGTGCATACGGAGAGGAATGGCTAGCAGAAAAAAGGAGATGATAGTGCCTCTGTATAAGTCTTTGGTGCAACCTCATTTGGCGTATAGTGTGCAATTCTGGAGACCGCACCTTCAAAAAGATGTGAACAGGATGGAGTCGGTGCAGAAGGTGGCTACTAAAATGGTTAGTGGTCTTCATTCTAAAGCATATGAGGACAGACATAAGGATCTTAATATGTACACCTTAGAGGAAAGGCGGGATAGAGGTGATATGATTGAGATGTTTAAATACCTCCGTGGCATAAATGTTCAGGGAGAGAGCCTTTTTCAATTGAAAGCAAATTCTGCTATAAGGGGACATGGGATGAGGGTGAAGGGAGATAGATTCAGGAGTGATATGCGGAAATATTTCTTTACAGAAAGAGTAGTGGATCCGTGGAATAGTCTCCCAGTGGAGGTGGTAGAGATGAGGACAGTAACTGAATTCAAAAAAGCATGGGACAAACGCAGAGGATCTCTAAAGGTAAAAAGGGGACTGTTGTAGTTGTTGATATGGAAGGCCAGACTAGATAGGACATGTGGTCTTTTTCTGTCGTCATATTTCTATGTTTCTAATCATTTTACTACTGACTGAAAATATACATTCAGTCTTAACATAGCAGCCCCTTGAATGTCTGTCACACAGCCCAATTAACTGTTATCTGCATATATGACATTCTATATTATACCCCTCAATCTGCTTCCCTAATGGAGCCAAATATACTGTATATTGAAAAGCAACAATGATACAACCAAGCTCTGTGAAATTCCATAGGGCCAATCAAACCAAGACACGTTTGTTTCTTTACAATATACCTTAAAAGACCTATTCATCACAGATGATATCAACCACCACAACACAACCCCATAAATTCCCTATTTCTAGAAACAATTTTTTCAGAACCATGGATCAATCATATAAAAGGCATCTGATAACTCTAAAATAATCAATGAGGTACATTTCCCTCTTTTTGCACGCATCTGAATACGATTTACAATCCCAAGGGGCCCTTTAACAAATTCGCATTTAGCACTAAAACTAACATGCATAAGTGAAGAGCCTCTGCGGTATCTGTTGGGGGCGTGGTCAGCATGTTCCCAGCAGTTAACCCACGGATGTGTACCCTAATATATGCCACAATTACTGCAGGTGCACCTAACACCACCAATTTAGGTACATTAGTTGCACCCACGTTGATTTCATCACTGACAGTGCACGATATGTCCCCCTGCACTAACTGCAATGTGCTCCCCACACCCACTCTCTGATCCTAACCCACCCATTCACCATCCCAATTGGCAGTCAGCATGTGGCACAATTGGCAGTCAGCATGTGAATCAGCACACGGTACCTGTCATGCCCCTGTGTTAACCGTTAATGCAAGCCAGTTACTGTGTGAAAATTTGCATTAACTTCTTAGCACACTTTATAAAAGGGCCCAGCTCCGTACTATGTGCCTTATTAAAGACCAAGTGACTTGAATGCAATAGCTTATTCATAGCAATATATTCAAAGAATTGTTCATAAGATGCTCTTTCCAATAATTTACTCAAGAATGGAAACTCAGATATCAATCTATAATTTTTCAATTTCACTCTATCCAAGATCATTCTTTTCAGTATCAGCTGAACCGCTGTTTGTTGCAAATCAACTGGCACACAACCATGCTGCAACAAGCTATTTACAATATAAAAGTGCTCCTGACCCTCTCTTAGTGTACTCCCTAGACAGTCTGGTTTTCAGGATATCCACAATGAATATGCATGAGTTAGATTTAAATGCATTGCCTCCACTGCATTCAAATCTACACCAGGACAGGGTTGAGAACCAGAGTAATTTAATATACTCACAACCCACCTTACCAAACAATTCTTCTAATGTTAAGGACACCGGATTTAAATTACAGGTTGGCACCTTCAACTGCTTTAATATTGGTCCAGTAGAGAGGATGAGCCTGGCCCTGCAGATATTGAGTTTATTCAACTTTTCTGAAGGAAGGTTGCAAAGTTGTGGGATGGTTCGTTCGTTGGCTCTAATATGGACGTTCGTGATGGAGAGGGATTTGTTTATGCTGGTGGTTTTGAAGTTGAGGGTGAGAGGGTTTATAGTGGTTGGGATAACTTTGTTCCTATTATGGTGGAGGAGATGAAGTGCTGTGTGGGTCAGTTGAGGCCAGGGGAATACTACTACTACTAATACTTCTACTGTGGTAGGCGAAGGCCTATGATCCATGCTGCTTGAACTAAACAGACAGGCTGAAGCAGCTTGACCTGTAAATGAAGCCTGTGGTTAGGCCCAGAGGAGTGAAACCCCCCCCCCCAATACTGCTTCCATAGAATCGAAACTTAACTAAGCATAATCCAGCATAGCTAAGCAGAAACGAAACTTAGAGGAGATAGAAAAACAACTTTAATTGGAACTGATAAGATGTGTGAAGCTTCTATGGAATTAATTAACTCTGCTGAAAGAAAAGTTACAGTGCCCTGTTTTCCCATATGTTTTGGTTAGCCAGTGACCTTGGAGGAGAATTGTATCAAGAGTCTAAGAACTGACCATTGTAATGAGGACTATAAGGGGGGGGGGGGGAAACAGGTTCTGAGCCCAGACCCTGGTCCTCATTGGACAACTACGTAACTGTACCGGGACCAATAGATGGAGCGAGAGGGGTTACCGGGACCAATGGAAAGTTTGCCTATGTCTAGAATGGAAAAGAACAGTATAAAAGTTGTTGTTTTACTAACAGCCATTGCTCAGCCATTTTGAATGTGATTCTGCTTGAGTCTTGTGCACAAATAAATGATTTGGACCTTCCGAACAGACTCCTGGTATTATTGGATTGTTTGCACTCTGCCGCTACATATTCTTGGTGCGTTGGCCGGGAAAGTGTGGTTTGTAGAAGGTATACGAGCTGATATACCACGACTTTCCGTCTCTATAGGTTTGGTCCTGCCGGGCTCGTGCCCTCCCGATGTGGGCTCGGCTCCTGGGCGCCACCGGTCCACTTGCATCGGAGGGAGCTGGGCCAGGCCTCGGCGGGTGCCGGACCCGGACGGAGCCAACACCTCGAACCCGTGAGGGGAGTCCGAGGTCCAACTCATGCACTTGCTCGGGAACGGGGACCGGATCCGGTGAGTATAGTTTTTGGTATGTCTAGACAGATGAGTCAGAACTGCAGCTTGTAACTTGGAACTAGTAACTGGCCACTTGTAACTTGTAACTTGGAATTTTGGTAAGAGAGCTCTCAAGACGGTCCGATTAACCCTGCATAGTGTATTCGTGGGGTGAAACCATCGTCTTCTTGATTTTGACTTTGATTTTGAATTTGGTATAGCCTAGTCAGAAGAGACAGGACTGGGTTTTTGGGATACGTTGCTAGCATGATTGTGTGCATGAAGTGTGATTGAGAGGTCTTGTAATAAAGACCAAGTGAAGGTGGACTCCTGAGTAACGCATTTCCTGGCCGGGCGACCGCGTCCAGGTCGTAAAAAGGAGGAAGCGACTGTCGTCTTGTCTTGTTTTTCGTTTCCCTTGAATGTTTCTAGGGCCGTGAGGACCCCTTACCCACGGTCCGCCCTCCTTTCCCCTTCTGTTTGTTGTTGCGCGCACACATCGAAATGGGAGGGGCGGGGTCTACTAGGCACACTCCATTAGAATGTATGATTAAGTATTTTAATAAAGGATATTCAGGAGATTATGGAGTAAAAGTGACTGCGTCACGATTACAACTCTTGTGTACTAGGGAGTGGCCCACCTTAGACCCCATGTGGCCCCGAGATGGAACATTTAACATAGGAATTATTAAGTCAGTTCATCGGAAGGTGCGAGCAGCGCACCCCGACCAGTATCCCTATATAGACTCCTGGTTAAGTATTTGTGAGAAGCCGCCCCCTTGGGCACAGCGCTGTTATGAAGAACCGTGCAGAATAATGGTAGCGATGTCAGAACAAACACAGAAGGCAGGGAAAGAAAAGAAACCTGTCCATGTTGATCCTGAGTCCCCGGAGGTTGTAATTAGACAGCCCCAAGCTCAGTGCCCCGTAAAAGTACCACTGCGTCCCGCGGCAGCGCCCCGGGACCGGCGAAGTCCACCCCCCGACCTGCAGCCAGAAAATCCGCCCTCTGACGAGGCCGATCAGCCCGAGACTGAGGGAAATCTTGAATCAGAACTAGAACTAGAAGAGGGAGAGGAAACGTCTTCACAGGGTGAGACAGAAAGCGAAAAATCAGTTGCCAGTGCAAGTTCATCTGTTACGAGTGAGGCTTCCCAGACTAAGCGTATCTTGAGACAGAAAGCCCCAGCCCAGATGCAGAAAGCTCCTATCAAGATGCAGAAAGCTTCTACTAAGAAAGTAATGCCACTGCGGCAAGTCCCGGGAATACCCGTAAGAAACGAGGAGGACTGGATAGTACCGGGACCCACAAGTTTAGTTTATGTGCCATTCTCCACCACTGATTTGTTGAATTGGAAATTGCATTATGCCTCCTACACTGACAAGCCCCAAGAGTTGACAGAATTAATGAATACAATTATGCAGACTCACCAACCCACTTGGTCAGATTGCCGTCAGCTCCTGTCTACTTTATTTACTACTGAGGAGCGGACGAGAATCATGCGAGCAGCCGTTAATTGGTTAGCAGATAATCCCCTAGCAGAGGGACAAGGAGGAATAGATAATCACGAAGCAGCCAAGAGAATTTCCGAATGAAGATCCTCAGTGGGATCCAAACACCGATATAGGATCTAGAGCTCTAGCACGATTTCGCCAAGGCCTTTTACAAGGTCTGCGAAAGGGGGGTCAGAAAGCCATAAATCTCACAAAGACAGCTGAAGTTATCCAGGGCGTAGATGAAAGCCCAGCAGTGTTTTATGAGAGACTATCTGAAGCATACAGAATGTACACTCCCTATGACCCAGCTGCACCAGGAAGCCTATGTATGGTGACTGCTGCTTTTGTCAGCCAGTCTCAACCAGATATTAGACGAAAATTACAGAAATTAGAAGGGCTTGCGGGCATGAATGCAACTCAGCTACTGGATGTCGCCCATAGAGTGTTTGTGAATCGTGATAATGAAAGACAGAGAGAAAGTGACCGTAAAATGAAGAAGGCCGATTTTTTGGCTGCTGCTTTAGTTGAACAGAAATGGGGAGGTTTCCCTAACCGAAGGAGCAGAGGTAGAGGACGGGGCCGAGGAGATAGCCGGCCCACGCTAGGCGCAAATCAATGCGCTTATTGCAAGGAAGAAGGACATTGGAGGAATGCATGCCCGCAACTCGAAGATGCCTCACACGAAGAAGAAGAGAACGCCCCTCGGCGAGAGAGGGAAAGAGGCCGATCGCAGAATTGCAGAGGAACGACTCGAGTACATTTCCAACGGGAAAGAGAAGAGGCCGTAGAGGCAGTTGAAGCCGCCACGGACTATGATCTCGATGAAACAGATTAGGACAGACCGGGCTCCGAATTCATTTTAGGTTCCCAGGAGCCTATGGTCTGTTTAAAAATAGGGAACCAATTCATGGACTTTATGGTTGATACTGGAGCAGAACATTCTGTAATAGATAAGCAAATAGCCCCTTTGTCCACAAGAGCAGTCACTATTATGGGAGCAACTGGCGCAAAAGCCACCAAGTCTTTCCTGAAAGACCGAGTATGTGAATTAGGGGGACAGCAAATAGCACACCAATTCCTTTATATGCCTGAATGCCCCGTGCCGCTACTGGGACGGGATATGCTAGCCAAGCTGCAGGCCCAAATATCCTTCACTGAGAAAGGAGAAATGCAAATGATGGTAAATCCAAAACCTGCAGGGCTAATGGTGCTTACTGTTCCCCGAGAAGAAGAGTGGAGATATTACAGTACTGAACCAATTCTTGATACCAATCTTAACATACCAGCAAGCATTACGGCTCCTCCTGGAGTATGGGCAGAAGATAACCCACCAGGCCTAGCCAAGCACATAGCCCCAGTAATCGTGAACCTCAAGCCTGGAGCAGCACCAGTGCATGTTAAGCAATACCCACTCCCGAGACCAGCCATTGAGGGCATCCATCACCACTTATTAAGATTACTGAAGCATGGTCTTCTCCAGATATGTCAATCACCTTGGAATACACCTCTCCTGCCAGTTAAGAAACCTGGGACAGGTGATTACCGCCCAGTACAAGATTTGAGGAGAGTGAACGAAGCAGTTGAGACCATACATCCAGTTGTACCAAATCCCTATACACTCTTAGGATTAATACCTGCTGAAGCTACCCACTTTACTGTCCTGGATCTGAAAGATGCCTTTTTCTGCATACGATTAGCTCCGATTAGTCAATTGTTTGCCTTTGAATGGCAGGACCCTGTCTCAGGCAGACGGGGCCAGCTCACCTGGACACGATTGCCTCAAGGATTCAAGAACTCACCCACCATTTTCAGTGCAGTACTGAACCAAGATCTTTCAAGTTATCCTGTAACCCCTGGGGAAAGAGTGCTTCTTCAGTATGTGGATGACTTGTTGATAGCTGCCACCTCAGAGAGTGAATGTGTACAAGCCACAAATGACCTTTTACAACTTATAGATAAAGCAGGATATAAAGTTTCCAGAGCCAAAGCACAGCTATGCCAAACGGAAGTAAAGTATCTGGGTTTCCGGCTGACCAAAGGAAGCCGACAACTGGGACCAGAAAGAAAAGAAGCTGTGTGCAGTATCCAAACCCCAACTACCAGGAGACAAGTCAGAGCCTTCTTGGGAGCAGCAGGATACTGCCGAATATGGATACCCAACTTTGCTCAAATTGCTAAACCACTATATGAAGCCACCAAAGGAGAAGAGAAATCACCACTAGAGTGGGGACCTGACCAAGATGAAGCTTTCAAAACCTTGAAGGAAGCATTAATGTCATCACCAGCACTTGGACTGCCAGATGTCCAGAAGCCTTTTCGTTTGTTTGTACATGAAATGCAAGGGAACGCTCTGGGAATGTTAACCCAGACATTGGGACATTGGGAGCGACCCGTAGCATACTTATCAAAACAGCTAGATACTGTAGCCAAAGGATGGCCTCCATGCTTGAGAGCTGTGGCAGCCACAGCATTGTTAGTGAGTGAAGCAGACAAACTCACCTTAGGACAGAACCTGCGCGTTACAGTGCCACATGCAGTTCTTGCCCTTATGGAACAAAAAGGGAATCATTGGTTCACCAATTCTCGAATGCTGAAATACCAGAGCATGCTATGCGAAAATCTCCGAATACAATTGGAAGTGAGCCATGCTCTCAACCCAGCCACCTTGCTACCAATCAGCAGGAACCCACCAGAACATGACTGTATGGAAGTCATGGACACTGTGTTTTCAAGTCGACCTGACCTAACTGATGTACCTATAGCAAACCCTGACCAGACTTACTTCGTGGATGGAAGCAGCCTCATCAATGGACGACGTTGTGCCGGGTATGCAGTAGTCACCCGGGAGAAAGTCATTGAATCATCACCTTGCCTCAGGAACATCAGCGCAGAAAGCAGAATTGATAGCGCTAACAAGGGCACTAGTATTAGGTGCCGGACTCCTGTTGAATGTGTATACAGACTCAAAGTACGCTTTCACAACTTTGCATGCTCATGGAGCTCTTTATAAAGAACGAGGACTTATTACCTCGGGAGGCAAATCAATTAAGTACAGCCCAGAAATATTGATGTTACTAGATGCAGTATGGGCCCCAGCACAAGTTGCTGTTATGCATTGCCGAGGACACCAAACAGGAAAAGGAGAAGTTGCCCAAGGAAACAGATTTGCTGATGCCTCAGCGCGCAAAGCAGCCATGACAGGCCAGATTTCACCACAGGTAACACCAGTACAAGCAGCATTGTTTCCAGTACCCCTCAACTTGTGGATGCCACGATATGCCACAAGGGAACTAGACTATTATTGCACTACAGAAAAGGGGGTACTGAAAGACGGATGGATTGAGCTGCCACCAGCCGAGGGCAACCAACCTCCAGGACGAATAGTGATCCCTGAATCATTGGGACCAGCCTTTGTAAAGGCCTTTCATCAAGCTACACATTATGGGAAAAGCGCAATGGAAAAGGCACTCAGACCCCATTTTTGCATTGCACTGTTGGGAGCCTTGTCAGCCTCAGTGGCCCGCCAGTGCGTAACTTGTGCGAAGAACAATGCCAAGCAAGGTCCTACACCACCACCCCGAGCCCAGTCAGGTGGTGTAACTACTATGCACAACCTGCAAATAGACTTTACTGAAATGCCAAAAGTCAGTGGATATCGCTATCTGTTAGTTTTAATTTGCACCTTCTCTGGGTGGGTGGAAGCTTTCCCCACCAGGACTGAAAAAGCCAGAGAAGTTACCAAAGTATTGCTGAGGGAAATCATCCCCCGATATGGAATCCCTGCAGTAATAGGATCAGACAATGGGCCCTCATTCGTATCTCAGATTACCCAACAGTTAGCGAGTGCCCTACAGATACAATGGAAGTTACACACTGCATATAGACCCCAGAGTTCAGGGAAAGTTGAGCGAATGAATCGCACACTAAAATCTCAGTTGTCTAAGCTATGCCAGGAGACCCACCTGAAGTGGCCCCAAGTTCTCCCAATAGCTTTACTTAGAATACGCTCAGCCCCTGTGAAATCATCAGGATTTTCTCCCTTTGAAGTTATATATGGTAGGCCCCCACCAATAGTACAGGGGGTCAAAGGGAGTTTGACACAAATTGGTTCAGAGATAACCAGACAAGAACTCCTAGCTCTTAGTTCTATTCTGCAGACTCTTCATGCGTGGATACAGGACCAGTTACCCATCAACTTGACGGAATCCTTGCATCCCTACAAGCCTGGTACCTCGGTGTGGATCAAAGATTGGAAGAAGACACCGCTGGAACCGCATTGGAAGGGACCGTATACCGTCATCCTGTCTACACCAACAGCTGTCAAGGTCGCAGAAATCGAATCTTGGATCCATCACAGCAGAGTCAAGCCAGCAGCAGTTCCAGAGCCAGATCAGTGGACAGCAGTGCAACATCCTGATATTCCTTTGCGGCTCACCCTGAGGCGGCAACCGGCGGCCTAGAGTCCCATCTGGGCCGCCTGAGAACTGCAGCGTTCTACAGTTGACAAGTCTTTCGAAGAGGATTGCTGTTTCCAACACAGCAAAAACACTTGTTTCTTCATTGAATAACTTTGTACTCTCAGACTTTCTTCAGGCCAACTACAGTTGGTAAGTGGGCATACAGCAGAACCTTGAGGATCTTCAATCAACATTGACACCCGTTGAATTGCTTCATTAGCAAATGGGTCGGCATTGTGCCAAAAAGACAGTGAACGTCGAGGTCAAGATTTTCCAGTGGAGTCTCAGAAGGACTACAATCAACATGCATCTTTGTTTCTACTTTGTCCTGGTTGCCTGCCTGGGGGAATTTGAACTTGTTCTTGCTTTACCCCCATGCACTGCCTGCATTACTTCCACTCGAACTGGAATGAAAGTAACTCAGACTTTGCTTTATCATTCTTACTATACCTGTACTGGTACAGTGAGCCGGTGTATATACAACACCACTGAACTGAACGTTTGTACTAAGGGAAATACTAAAGTTTGTTTTAGCCCACATCAGAACCCATCCTGTTATACTCTAGAAATACGATGGGATGATGCAGATGGAGCTTTACTTAATGCCACACCCCCACTCACTGACCCTACAAAGGGTGCTGTTTTATATTTTGATGCTTGCGATGCTATAAATAGGGATGGTCGGTCTCATTGTGCTAACTGGGAAAAAGCATATTATGATCATAAGTATATGTGTCCAGAAGGAACCACCGGGTGGGGGGCATGTACAGGTAAACGAGTTCTAGCAAATGAATATAGCACAGCACCAGTAAAAGATTACTATTGTCCAAAATGGGAATGTGTGTTCTATGCTACATGGAAAACTGGTATGGTAGAGAATACCAGGGATAATCGAATTGCAGCCCTACTTAAGCCCTCTCTAAAGAATCCAGAAAAATGTAAGAAGGGTGCCTGTAACCCATTAGAGTTATACATAATAAACCCCAGTGCTTGGAAGCAAGGATATAAATTTGGACTCTGTATTGCGGGTACTGGATCAGATCCCGGAACCATTGTATATATAAGACTGAATACCCAGGCCCATCGTTCATCACGGTATCATATACATAATACTTTCTATGAAACTATGCATGTAAACAAGTTTGACATTCCCCATCCTTCACAAAATCTGTTCTTAGAGTTAGCTGGAGCAGTCGTATCTAGTCTCCACATTTCAGACTGCTACTTCTGCGGAGGAACTAGGATGGGTGATCAGTGGCTTTGGGAGGCCCAAGAACTGAATTACTCCATAGCCTACAATCATACAGAGCTGCACAAGACCACCAGTGAATGGGTATTAGCACACCCAATAGTTGGACGTCTGTGTTATGCTCGGACTGGACCCCAGTTCACCTTGAAGGTAGGACAGCTTGTCTGTCTTAGCCAGAGGTTTTATAATGACACCACAAAACAGACATCCTGATGGTCAGGAGTTAATGCATCAGAACCCACCAACCCATTATCAAAATTCCCTGAGCTTGCTGATTTATGGACTAACCTTGCCCAGCCTCATGCCTGGCAAGCCCCACCTGGCTTGTATTGGATCTGTGGAACCCGAGCATACGCTCGACTCCCTATTCACTGGGGAGGGGCATGTGTCTTAGGAACCATCCAACCTTCTTTCTTTCTGTTACCCACAGAACATGGAGAACAATTAGGTTACCCAGTCTATACCAAGAGACAGAAAAGAGCAGCTTTGAAGATAGGCAAATGGGAGAGATGGGAAGGGGAAGACTGGCCACCTGAGAGAATTATTGCCTATTATGGACCAGCCACTTGGGAGCAAGATGGCACTTGGGGATACCGGACCCCTGTGTATATGATAAACCGTATCATACGTTTACAAGCTGTGGTTGAACTAATTACTAATGAGACTAGTCAAGCACTTACACTTCTAGCTAGACAAAGCACACAAATGCGTACTGCCATATATCAGAATCGCTTGGCACTAGATTATTTGTTAGCAGCTGAAGGAGGAGTATGTGGTAAGTTGAATTTAACCAATTGTTTGAAGATAGATGACAAGGGTCAAGTAGTTGAAGAGATTGCTGAAAACATGCGAAAACAAGCTTATGTGCCAGTACAGACCTGGCATGGTCTTAAGATACCTAACTGGTTCGAATCTATCTTCTCTGGCCTGGGGGGACTTACTACTTTTATTATGATAATATTAGTATTTGTAGCCTTGTTTCTGTTACCATGTATAATCCCATGCTGTATGCGCTCTATTAACAGTGTGATCGAAAATACCGTAGAACGCAAGACTGCCACTAAGATATTGGCCCTATGGCACCCTAATCCTAGTATGTATGGTCGTAATCCGACTCCAGTGTAATTGAGTGATTTAACTCTCACACCTTATTAACAATAGGGTGAGATTAATCAAAGGGGGGAATGTGGTAGGCGAAGGCCTATGATCCATGCTGCTTGAACTAAACAGACAGGCTGAAGCAGCTTGACCTGTAAATGAAGCCTGTGGTTATTTTTATTTTTATTTATTACATTCTCTTATATACCGCGCTATTCTGCATCAGTGTGGTTTACATTGAACAAACTGAAATTACATTGAACAGGACATTATAACTTGGAGTTAACTCTTTTACAGGGAACATGGGCTATGGAGGGTTAAGTGGCTTGCCCAAGACCACAAGGAGCACCTGTGGGACTAGAAACCCCAGTCCTTCCGGCCCAAGGTTGCTGTCCTCTAGTGGGATTTGAACCTCCGACCTTCCGGCCTGAAGTACCTTGCCCCAACCACTAGGCCACTCCTCCACTCCACTCCTCTGGTTAGGCCCAGAGGAGTGAAACCCCCCCTAATACTGCTTCCATAGAATCGAAACTTAACTAAGCATAACCCAGCATAGCTAAGCAGAAACTAAACTTAGAGGAGATAGAAAAACAACTTTAATTGGAACTGATAAGATGTGTGAAGCTTCTATGGAATTAATTAACTCTGCTGAAAGAAAAGTTACAGTGCCCTGTTTTCCCATATGTTTTGGTTAGCCAGTGACCTTGGAGGAGAATTGTATCAAGAGTCTAAGAACTGACCATTGTAATGAGGACTATAAGGGGGGAAACAGGTGCTGAGCCCAGACCCTGGTCCTCATTGGACAACTACGTAACGGTACCGGGACCAATAGATGGAGCGAGAGGGGTTACCGGGACCAATGGAAAGTTTGCCTATGTCTAGAATGGAAAAGAACAGTATAAAAGTTGTTGTTTTACTAACAGCCATTGCTCAGCCATTTTGAATGTGATTCTGCTTGAGTCTTGTGCACAAATAAATGATTTGGACCTTCCGAACAGACTCCTGGTATTATTGGATTGTTTGCGCTCTGCCGCTACACTACTACTACTACTAAAACCTCTGCATTGCTCCATAGTGTGATCGTACCTTAAATATTGTGTGCAGTTCTGGTCGCCATATCTTAAAAAGGATGTGGCCTATGTTCCGGGAGAGATCTGTGGTGGAGATCATGGTAACCTGCTGCTGCAGTGTAAGCAGCATTGGATATAGAAGTTGAATGCTCTTGAACTGTGGACTGAATATGATCGAGTGGGTTTTTTTTTGTAACGTAACCCTTCCTCTAACTGAATGTGTTCCCCTCTTAATGGCTCAATGAGTAGAGCAAGGCAGTACATCCTTACTAATCTAGCAGGTAAGGTCGAGGCTTCTCCTGCTTAACTGTGATTGGTAGATTTTTGATTTAAAAGGTGTGTGAGTGGCGTCAGATGACAATGCTGGAAGTTTGCTACAATTGAAGCTCCTGATGCAGCTGATGGCAAAACAAAGATCTTTGTTGGGCTTAATATGAAAATTTTGGCTCTCTGCAAGATCTAAGGAGAACAGATAAGTGATACATTCTTTGCTACATAGTAGCTTTGAAGTTTGAAATTGAGAAATATTGTATGGGTTTTGAGGAATGATTGCCCCATTTATTTTACATTAAGATAAATCTTGTAAAAGGTGATGAGTAAAAGAAGAGAAAAAAATATAAAATATGAAACTTTATAAAATACAATGAATAAACTATGTGTATTCTAAGAGGAGTTCTTTTTTTAGACCGGTGATGAATGTAAGAACACCACATCCCCTGTGGCTAGGGTATTAGCCCATGACTTGTAGAGGGACAGGTAATAATACTGAGGTCTTTTTCTCCTCATTAAGATTTTTCTTAACGGGATTTGTTGGAGCCTTTGAGTATTTTTGGGGACTTTCTTTGGATTTTTATACTGTAAGTATTATTGACGATGAATACATTTTTCATATATGTGCAAAAAATGTACTTCCAAATGAGCAAGTCTCAGATGCCCCAGAGGTGGTTATGTCTTGTATGCAGTTGGCTGATTATTGGATATCACAGAATCAATTGGTGCTGAACTTCGTTAAGACTGCTTTATTGTGGATAGGCCATGATCCATACGCACAGGAGGGGTTGGAGATGGTATATGAAGGGGTTTGGATTCCTATGCTCCAAAAGGTGTGCGGCAGAGTTTAAATTGAATTTGGGATGGAATGAGAGGGAGCAGGTGAGGATGAAGTTTCCTTTGCTTTGATTTTAGGACAATGTTGCAGTCTTTGGTGTTTGATGCATTTTACTCTGGGTTGCCCGATTCCATGCTTCACCCTCTACAGATGTTCAGAATGTAATAGTGAGACTGGTTGTAGGAGCATCAGAATTTGATAGGATTTGTGCCATCCTGTAATCTTTGCACTTGTTCCTAGTGTTACAGCTTATAAGCTTTAAAGTTTTAATTTTTCAAGTGATGCAAACTCTACAACGAGTGTTTTTGTCGGAGCTGTTACAATGGTATGTACGGGGACAGACCTTAGGGTCTAGTACAATATGTCTAATTTGTTAGTAGTGCCGGGGTTGTGGGTGGTGAAGATGATTGCCGCTCGGAGGTGGTTTTGGTCAACTGTGGAGCCTGAGCTGTGGAATTCGCTACCACTCCCTCTTCATATAGAGCAGGAATACATGAAATTCAGGTCCTGGTATTGAATATCTGGGTCTTTGTGTCAGCATCAGCAGCTAGTTGCTTTAAAATGGCACCACTGAATATTGAGCCCTTCGCTTCTATCTGATCAGTTGCAAGTAATCAGCAATCGACATGGATTTCTCCCATTTAAATCCAGGAAGGAAGCCAAAGGATAGGACCCAATATTCAAAAAGGCCACTATTAAAACGCCGTGACAATTAAGCATCAGCAGGATCTTGATGGCAATTTCCAGACAGGAGCTGCCACTGAACATCCAGGCTGAGTGGCGCTATTCGGATACGTATCGGCCCTTCTCTGCTCAGTGCAGTATTCAGCTGCACTTATCTGGATTGCAACTTAGGCCTACTTTTCATGCGGCCCAAGATATCCAGATAAGTGACGGCTGAATATTGCACTGACCAGAGAAATACCAACATTTATCCTCACAGTGCAGCACTCATACCCTCACTCTGCCCACAGACTGCTGCCTGCACAACTGAGCAGTGCCAGTTCTGTCTGTGGAGCTCTCCGGATAGTGTCATTGTTTAAGATGGCCTCCCACTGGCCGTCAGACTAACATCAATAGACTAGAAGTAGTGTTAGAAGACAGAAATCTTAGCAATGAAACAATTTATCTTTAAATGCTGAAATTTATGCTCATGTTGAAGCTTTAAATAGCGCTGCTATTTCCCTCACCACAGTACAGAGCACTGAAGACATATGGACAAAGGGGACTAAAAAGGAGAGGACATATACAGAAGTTAAAAAACATTTCTTTGGCCCATATCCAGCAATGAGAAATGATACAGTTTCTGGTGGGAGATTCTTAGTTATTCCTCACACGCCCTAGCACGCTTTTGATATCTGTAGTTCAGCTTCTTCCATTCACCATCATCTCTGCAAGTACCAAATTACAGAAAGTTTGAAGCAGACTCAAGTCTCCTTCAAGAGCCTGAGCTTCTGGGTAGCCCTTCAGCAAAATAAGCTTTATTCTTTTCAATGATGGATTTCTGTTACGGCAGTAAGTGCAAATGCAAAATAATGGGCATCTGAAGGGGCGATCCAGTAATCCTCAGGACTTTCAGATGGATCATACATATGCATTAGGGTTTATGACAAACACAGATTGGTTTGCATTCATAAAATGTCTGCTGGCCCAGTATCTAATGTCTCAGCTTATTTATACTGTCTGAAGATGCAGGGTGTTAAAGAGAGAACTCCTAGGGCATCTTAATACTTCTACTGCTTGCTTCTCTCCAGCTTCTCAGCTAGCTTGAATCTTTTTCTATACAAGAAGGATAGATCATGATCATGCCACTGACTGGAGAGAGAGGGCACATAACATGCTGTATGGAAAGAGTCCATTGCAAGAGAGAATGCCTGCTGACAATGAGGCACATTCTATACTGTGCGTCCCGGCCTCTGTGCGTCTGGTCGGAACCGGTCGCACAGAGGTAGACGCAATTCTGATCCCGTAGAGTACATCTAACCCCCGCGGGATCAGAATCGCGTCTAGGCCTGTACGTGCAGGCCGGGACCCAATTCCCATCGGCCTGCATGTACAGAACCCTGCCCGACTAACTCAATCAGAGGCTCCTGAATGGAACTGCGGTGCCATGGCCATTCAGGAGCCGCGATCCCCGCCGCCGACTACTTTTCTTTTCCCTGCAGCCCGACCCCTGATCTGGCCTCTCATGGCCAGGATCAGGCTGCGGGGAATCTCCTGCACCCCCTTACCATTCCGATCCCGGTCGGACCTCCTGTCCCTTGATGTCTAGGGGGACTTATTCCACCTCCAAGATGGAATAACTCCCCTGTCCAGTCTGCCATCCCTGGACGTAGAGAGCCAACTTCAGAATCGCCCCTGTACGTCCAGGGCCGCAGACTACTCACTGCCCATCCTAACTCTGTCTCCGCTGCGCACCTTCCTGCCCCCATCTAAGCCTCCCCGTACAACCTCCGTGTTCATATGGGGAGGCTTCGTTGGGGATGGCCAGGGAGGTGAATAGACCCCAATGCTATCATCCAAGATTCTCCTAAACACATCAGCGGCTAAATTCTTCATTTGTTGCTTGCTATCTCTAACGTCACAAACATTACTGGCTTTTTCGTACACAGCTTCCAAGACAGCAAAGTCACATCCAGGAAGAAGGGAAGTCATCTGTGGTGTTTTTCCTTTGACAGTTTGTTGGGGAATGCAGGAAATGAATGTCCCAAGTCCATTTACCGTATTTTCACTTTGTGCCAATCCAAAAGAGGTTCCAGGAAAAAAGACAGATTTTTCCGAGCTATTAGGTGATTTGTAGTGGGAGAAATAATCTGCTAGTGTTTAAAGCTGCTAGACACTGATGTATGGCAGGTCAAGAATAAATTTGACGATCCATCTGCCAAGCTATGTTCACATAACAGATGCTGACGTGTCACAGGTGATCTGCTCTGCACTTTGGATCAGAAGTGCTGTAAGGCTGACCTCTGGCTGTAGGCCACATTGTTTTATTATCTGATCTTCAAGGAAAGGATAAATATTGAAAGCAGTATAATGGCATAGGCAATGGTACAGTATAATTACACAGAATTAATTAGGCTGATTAAACAGTGGGTCAAAATGCACTGCCATAGGTTCAACCCTTCTGTAAGCTCTCTCTTCTGTAGATTAATTAAGGGAAACGGATATGTTCAGTGGCACAATTCCAGGGAGTAACAGAAATGTGAAACAGTCACAATCCAGACTTAAATGTACTCAGATCAATATTCAAAAGCCGTGGTCAACATTTATTTTAAATAAACGCCAACTGTAGTGTTTAAATGCTGCACGTGTATTCAGCAGCACGACCCGCAGAAGCGATGGCGCTGAATATACACATTCAGTGGTGACTGCCAACAACTCTGCGGATAGCAGGGAGAGTCGTCGCTGTCTGGACAGCTGTGTACTTTACTTCAGCTCAGCCTTCTTGCTTGCCTAACTTAGGACAGCAGATGAATATTGCTGACTATCCACTACCCTCGCCCGGCCCTGTGCTGTCAGTGCCGCTGGAAATTCTTACAAATCGCCCTGATCTGAATACTGCTGCCAAAAATTCAGAAATAGAACATTTGCAAAGAGTGCAAAGTATGGCTGGACATACGTCTTCTAACCTATACGTGATCATATTTGGCCAGTGTTCACTGGCTGCCCATTCAGCAAAGTCTTTGAGTTGGATTTACAAAAACCTTGAGGGGCAAGCTCCACATTAATTTGTGGATTTGGTATCATGGTATGTTCCTGACAGATTTTTGCTTGGGCGCAGCAAGCTCACTGAGTTTTCCCATAGGCAATGCAGCACATAGCCTGCCCAACTCAATATCTAGCCCAATATGTATTGTTCTAACCCCCTTTTGACTGACCGTTCTCCCTAATGGGATGCCAAAGGTTAAGGGAACCTCGTCCATGTTGATTATGGAGTTCAGTGTCACTGTGTATGCGATAATTTCTTTATGAATTCCCTAAAATTCCGTACTTTATCCAAGAAATCAGCAGGGAGCTGCTGACACATGGTTGTTCTTTGTCTTATGCTTAATTTGTATCTTATCATAAATCGGTAACACCAGGAATGACCAGCCTTGAATCCCTGTATATTCATTTCCCTGATAATATGAACAGCTTTGAATCACACCTGCATAGTGGACAGTCCACAGCCCTGAGCCCTCTGCTCTAAAATGAACTGAAGGAGATGTGCTTCCAATTCAGGCCACCATGCTTTGCAGCCACGATTTGCCTACTTGCTGCGTTTCATCAAGGTTAGTTTTCCCTGCGTCTTCCTCCAGTCTCAAACTAATTTCTCATTTATCCCAAAAGTTTGCTCAGCGGCTCTGTTACCATATTCTTCTGTGTACTGAATAACTTTAAGTTTGAATTCCATGGTGTATGAGTTCCACACCTTCGGTGTTACCATTTTCTGTGGGGTTAAAGATAACATCTTTTTGGTAACTAAAATTCATCCAGTATGCTATTTTGTATGTTGTTTGCGATTATAGCAAAGGTACGTACCAGTCTGCTGATCGGAGGGTCTGCTTGCAAGTGTTGGATGTAGAGCAGAGGGCCCATGGAGAAAGACCATCCACTGCGCAGTTGCAAGTAATTATATCTGTTTCAAGGGGGTGTGTTATGCCACGTAAAATTCTTATATAAGTCATTCCGGTGTATAGGTTGTGTCAGCATTTCCGAATGTTAAAAACTGGAGCTTATAACCCAGGGAAATACGGTACTATATCATGAAACTCTGACAAGACTTCAACATGCCTTAAAATTCTGAAGCTCAGCTGAAGGTTCAGATGTAGTACATCTGTCTCCAGCCTTCTCATGGCTACACAGGACACGCAGCAGACAATGTCGTTCAGTCGCTTGGGCAACCTTGCTTTGAATCAAGGTCCAGACAGCTATTTGCATATTGCTGCCTCAGTTATAAAGCTGCTTCAGTATGGATGCTATATGGGCAACTGATATTGTTTTACCCAGGAGACATGAAGTTAGGTCAAACATAACATTTCTTCAAAAGTCTTTCATTTTATCCTCAATAATAACCAAGCACCTGCATGGAAATCTAAGGAAGAAAGATCCTCCAATTTATTAAAAAATGTATATTTCTACCTTTATGCTCAACAGTGCATTTAAGGCGTGATAACTGGTATCTGTTGCTAATTTGTATGGTGGATGTGTATGTAACCAGGAAGAGGATAAACCCCCCCCAGAAAGCTGTTGAAAGGTCAGCTACATGAACTATAATGTACATTAAAGCTGTGAGTCCATTTTGTTAACATACGCTTACACAAAAAAGAATTAATCCTAAATTCAGATGATCGAAGGAAAACTTTATCAAACTCACATCACTAAGCTATCTAAAATATATTTAAAAAATAAAACTCTGGTGAATGTAATGGTTGTGTACGTTTGGTAGATAACAGAAGCGTCTATATCTTGACAGATCTTTTATAACCATGACAAATGCAGTCAGCTCACGTGATCTGCTGGGGACTAGCTCTGATTTTCACTGAGTTTCTAAATGTACACAATAACCCTACCTTTGCCCTGTATTTTGCTAAACAAGGACTTAGAATAACCAAGAAAAAAAGTTGCCAAGAAGATATTGACAGTAGTTTAATTTCAGTGCACAACCATAAGAACATAAAATATGCCATACTGGGTCAGACCAAGGTCCATCAAACACAGTATCCTGTTTCCAACAGTGGCCAATCGAGGTCATACGTACCTAGCAGTTTCCCCAAAAGACACAGGTTCCACAATGCTTGTACTGGGTCAAGCATTGATATCCTGGGTCCATTTTTAATAATGGTTTATGGACCTTTCCTCCAGGAACTTGTCCAAACCTTTTTTAAACCCAGCTACACTAACAGCCTTTACTACATCCTCCGGTAACAAATTCCAGAGTTTGATTACACATTGAGTGAAAAAATATTTTCTCTTATTAGTCTTAAATAGTTTACCCTGTAGCTTCATTGCATGTCCCCTAGTCTTTCTATATTCTGATAACGTAAACAATCGATCTATGTTTACCCGTTCCACTCAATTCATTAATTTATAGACCTCTATCATATCTCCCCTCAGCCAACTCTTTTCCAGGTTGAAGAGCCCTAACCTTTTTAGCCTCTCTTCATAGGAGTAGCTTTCCATCCCCTTTACCATATTTGGTGGCTCTTCTATGTACCTTTTCTAATAATGCTATATCCTTTTTAAGATACAGCGACCTGAATTGAACACAATATTCAAGGTGCGGTCGCACCATGGAACGATACAGAGGCATTATAATATCCTTTGTTATATTTTCCATTCCTTTTCCATTCTATTTGCTCTCTTGGCTGCCGCTACGCATTGGGCGGAGGGTTTTAACATGTTATCCATGATGACGCCTAAATCTTTTTCCTGGGTGGTGGTTCCCAGGGCCGGCCCGTCCATTGTGCAATAATGTTGTTTGCACAGGGCCCCACGTTTCAGGGGGCCCCGCCCAAACAACATTGTGCATTTGCCAGTAAATTAAAAAAAAACCAACTTGCTGCTGCTGCTGTTGCTGCAGCCATGGCAGCGGCAGAATCGAGAGTCCCACGGGGCCCCCCCCTGCCCCACGGGCTTAAACAGAGACGCGAGAAAGGGAAACTCTCCCTTTGCGGCTCTGAAAAGCCCGCGCTGAGGGAGCTGAGGCAGCATGGAGGACTCTGCCGGGCAGGGAGGGCCCTGCGGGACGCTCGATTCTGTCGCTGCCACGGTGGCAGCGGCAGCAAGTTTGTTTGTTTTTTTAAATCTACCTGGGCTATGGGGGGGGGCTAAGACTGGAAGTGGGCTGATGGGGGGATAGGACTGGTAATGGGCTATGGGGGGGCAAGGACGGGTAATGGACTGGGGGGGGCTAGGACTGGAAATGGGCTGATGGGGGGGCTAGGACTGGTAATGGGCTATGGGGGGGGAGAGGGCAGGTAATAGGCTATGGGGGGGCTAGGAATGGAAGTGGGTTGATGGGGGGGTTTAGGACTGGTAATGGGCTATGGGGGGGGGGGCTAGGACTGGAAGTGGGTTGATGTGGGGTTTAGGACTGGTAATGGGCTATGGGGGTTGATAGGACTGGAAATGGGCTGAGTGGAAGGGGGGCGTGAACTGCAAATAGCTGATGGGGAGGGGGCTTGGAATGGAAATGGGCTGTAAGGGGAGGGAGCTAGCACTGGAAATGGGCTGAGTGGGGGGGGGAAGCTAGGACAGGAAATGGGCTGAGGGGGGGAGCTAGGACTGGAAATGGGCTGTTGGAGGGTGCTAAGATTGGAAATGGGCTGTGGTGGGGGCTTGGATTGAAATGGACACATGGAGGGGCTAGAACTGGAAGTAGGCTCATGGGGGCTTGGATTGGAAATGGGCTGAGTGGAGGAGACCTAGGATTTGACATTGGCTGATGGTGGGGCTAGGAGAGGACTACAAATGGGTTGATGGGGGTCTGATGGGGGCTGGGATTACAAATGAGCTGATGGAAGGACTCGGATAGGACTGGAAATGGATGGGGGGAGCTAGGACTGGAAATAGGCTGATGGTGTGGCTAGGATAGGATTGGAAATGGGCTGATGTGGGCTAGGACTGGAAATGGGCTGATGTGGGGACTAGAAGGGAGCGGATGCTGGGTGGGGCTGGAACAAGAAGGGAGCTGATGTTGGGGGAGGATTAGAATGGGATGGAGCTGGGAGAGTGAAATGGAGAGGGGAAAATGTTTTTGTGTGGGAGGGAAGACAAATCTACAATTGGCCGGGTATTGGGAGAGTAAGTGGGGATTGAGGATGGAGGGGTAAAATTTGAATGGATGAAATAGGAATGAGGAAAGAGTAAAAGGAGAAAGATTAGTATGTTAAAGCAGATGTAGAGAGAGAATGGAAAAAAAACTAGGAGAGAGAAGAAAGGACAAATGGACAGCAGACGATGGAGAGTTAGCAGAAGACACGAACAAACCAGAGGAAAGTGGCTGAAGCAATTGCAACTGAAAAAAAATGCAGAAAAGGTAGAAAAATATCTCTTCATTTTGAAATTATTAACTGGAATATGTCAGCTCTGGGAAATGTGAATCATTAACGTCTGCGCTTTGTTTAGTACAAGAGGAAATTAATTCATAGTTTTATTTCTACAGTGTTGTACATTCCAAGTTTGGCTTTTGTGGTTCCCAGTTTAATTATTGTCTTCCTGTTTCAAAATTGTGATTCCTTGTTGGTGATGGTCTATGTTCTGCATGTGTAACCGAGCTGAGGTATTCTGTTTATGTAATTCCTATTTGACATTGCCACTTGTTCTCTTTCCCCAGTAGGTCATGTATTGTTATTCTCTGAAATGTATTGGTTTAATATTTGCAGTGTTGCCTTTTGATAGGTAATGGTGCTTTGTGAGTCCTGGTAGTGCTGTTACGATATGGCGGGTTTGCTATGGGTTCTAAATGGGCAGTGTTTGTAGTAGTTCCTAATGTGCCTGGCGGTTGGCACTGGATTATAGTAATGTAGAAATCTTTTAGTCTTTCTTTATCCATACACTCATTAAGAGGCATGTTTACTAAAAGTTAGCGTATGGTAACATTATGCAAATATTTATGCAAATGATGCCCCTTATGCAAATGAGGCCCCGCACCCAGTCTCCGCACATGGCCCAGCACCCCCCTTGGGCCGCCCCTGGTGGTTCCCAATGTGGAACCTTGCATTGTGTAACCATAGTGTGGGTTGTTCTTTCCTAGGTGCATAACTTTGCACTTGTCCACATTAAATTTCATCTGCCATTTGGATGCCAAATCTTCCAGTTTATCAAGATCCTCTTGCAATTTTTCACAATCCTCTTGGGTTTTAACAACTTTAAATAGTTTTGTGTAATCTCCAAATTTGATAACCTCACTTGTTGTTCCCTTTTCCAGGTCATTTATGAATATGCCAAAAAGCAGCGGACCCAGCACAGATCCCTGGGGTACTCCACTATTCACCTTTTTCCATTGCGAAAATTGGCCATTTAGCCCTACCCTCTGCTTTCTTTCTTTTTAACCAGTTCCTGATCCACAATAGTACACTGCCTCCTATCCCATGACTTTTTAGTTTTTCCAAAAATCTCTGATGAGGGACCTTGTCAAAGGCTTTCTGAAAGTCCAGATACATTTATCAACCAACTCACCTTTGTCTACCTTTTTCAAAAAATCATAACAGATTAGTAAGTCAAGATCTTCCTTGTCTAAAGCCATATTGGCTGTCTCCCATTAGGCCATGACTATCTACATGCTGAGTAATTTTGTTCTTTATGATAGTTTCTACCATTTTTCCCAGTACTGACGTCAGGCTCACCGGTCTGTAGTTTCTCGGATCACCCCTAGAACCCTTTTTAAAAACTGGCGTTACATTGGCGATCCTCCAATCTTCAGGTATTACGGATGATTTTAATGATAGTTCACAGATTACTAATAGCAGGTCTGCAATCTCATATTTCAGTTCTTTCAACACCCTTGAATGTATACCATCCGGTCCAGGTGATTTGCTAATCTTCAGTTTATCAAATAGTTGTAATACATCTTCCCGGTGTAGCGATATTTCTTTCAATTCTTCTGCAGTATCACCTTTATATACCACTTCAGTCATGGGTAACATCCCTGCATCTTCCTCAGTAAAGACCGAAGCAAAGAATTCATTCAGTCTCTCCGCTATAGCCTTGTCCCATCTTACTGCCCCTTTTACCCCTCTATCATCTAATGGTCCAACTGAGTCTCTCACAGGTTTTTTGCTATGAATGTACTTGAAAAAGTCTTTATTACGCGTTTTTGCTTCCGTAGCAAGTTTCTTCTCAAATTCTCTCTTTGCCTGCCTTATCAATGCCTTGCATTTAACTTGCCAGTGCTTGTGTTGTTTCCATTTTTCGTCATTTGGCTCTTTTTTCCATATCCTGAAAGATGCTATTTTGCAACAACAGCCTCTCTGACCTCACCTTTATGCCATGCTGGCAGTTTTTTGGACTTCATTCCACTTTTCTTAAAGCGTGCAATACAGCTGGTCTGGGCTTCCAAGATAGTATTTTTCAACAACACCCAAGCCTGATATAAGTCTTTAACCTTTGCAACTGCTCCTTTTAGTTTTTTCTTAACTATTTTCCTCATTTTATCATAGTCTCACTTTTGAAAGTTAAAAGGTAGTACTGTGGATTTCCTTACCATCCCTCCTCCATTAATTAAATCAAACGTGATAATGCTATGATCACTATTGCCAAGTGGCCCCAACACGCTTATCTCTTGCATCAGATCTGGTGTTCCACTAAGGACTAGGTCCAATATGGTTTCCCCTCTGGTCGGTTCATGTACCAGCTGCTCCAAAAAGCAGTCATTTATTTCATCTAGGAACTTTATCTCCCATTTCAGTTTCTTTAGACTAGTGCAGAATGGAAGGGTAAAGGAGCGCTTGAGGTCAGGCAGTGCCATCTTGAAAGATGATGCCAGTGAGATAGGAGTGAATGAGGACAGCTGCTGTCCTCATTAGACCACCAGAGATTTTATGGTAAATATGGGAAGAGATTGCTATTGGAGGGGCAATTTTTCTTTTTATAAAGGGGCATGCCTTTACGACGTCTTGCTTTTTAAAAGAATTTATGATTTAGATGCAGAGAGTTTGGCATAAGGGAACTGTGACTCAGGAGGAACTCTCACAGGGCCTTGCAGTCCTTATAAAATATGGCAGCCCCAAGATGGATGCCAACAATGTTTATCGTTTAGTATTTTTCATATACCACCCTTTGTGGGGAACATTCAGAGTGGTTCACAAACATATTTTAAAACACAAGTACAGAAAGGAACACCTAATCAACACAGGAAAGAATAGAGTCCAAATAGAATAGAGGAGAAAGAAATGTAAATGGCAATCAACCTTAACCCTCTGAGTCCAGCCCAACACCAATGGCCTGCTCAAACAAATGGTTTTTTAAAAGGGACTTGAATTTATTAAAGGAAAGTTCACAATGAAAGCATGAAGGTAGACAGTTCTTTAAGGTTGAGGCAGCAAAGAAAAAAAACAGTACATCCGGTAGTTTCATATTTGACTCGAGAGGGGGGAAAATAACTAATCTGCTTTCATGGAGGGAACATAGGTAGCATGGAGGTGCATAAGGAATGGTAAGGCAAGACAGATACTGAAGAGCATTGTTATAAAGGAAGCAATGGGAGCCAATGATACTGAATGAAGAACGGGATTACGCAATCAAATTTCGTAACTCATGCTAGAGTCTGTATGGTGGTATTTTGGATGAATTGAAGCCTCTTTAACTGGAATTAGGTAAGCCGGCATAAATCACGATACAGTAGTCAAGACATGTTATCACGGTGCTAAGGAGGAATGAGGTTTATGCAGCGGGGTCCAGAAGGGGATGCAGTGCATCGAACAGATGGAGCGCAAGAAAAGCAGATTTGGTAAGGTGGACAATTTGTTTACTGAAAGAAAGTTCAGAGTCAATATACTGTATATGCCCAGATATCTGAAGCATGAATATATTGAGATGGGGGTGGAACCAAGAGATGGGGCTATAGAAGGAGTGATTCTGGAACCAGTGATCCAGGTAGCCGTAGTTTGTAGATGATTGAGCTTGAGTGCATTTGCATGGAGCCAGGAGGATATTTTCTCCAGAGAAATATCTGGGTGTAAACTGTCAGTCATGCAGTATCATGGCTAGGAATGTGTAAAGTTCCTGAACATGGCAACAAATGTAAATCCCTGTGGAATTATCAAACTGCTATACAGAGGTACCCCAGCTTAATAAATCCTGAAAATATTTTACTTATGGAAAATAAGGCCTTGCCTAGTAGCGCTATATAAATGATCATTTGTAGAAGTAGTAGTAGCAATAGCAGATAGCCATAAACACAAGTCAGGTGAGATAAAGTTAAAAATAGTATACTAAAATTAAAAGAAAAAAATCTAGCTTTACATAGATAGATTCTTTGTAAGTTGGGATAAATTTTATTGTATAAATAGAAGATTTATCCAAAAATATTGCCATATATAAAGGACTGGATTTTCAGTGGTGGTCATCATATTAATTTATACATTGACTGCCAGGTTTAAGATACACCTCCACTCCAGCAGCCGAACAGCATCGACAGGGGAGAGCATGGCTGGTAAGCTCCTCCCTGCTCCCCAGTGACCAGGTCAATCAGCTCCGAACCGCAAGAGCTCAAAACCCCCAGCGTGCCTAGGCACGCCCGCGTCTGGTGGGCCTGCACCTAAGGGCCACGCCAAAGGGCCCTTTGGCGAGGAACGCCAAACCGTGACACTCACATCAACTGGTTTGCCCTAACTCATCTGTTCTGCCAATTCAGCTACTCAACTAACTGAGCCAGCATGACGCCAAATTGCAGCACAAAGCAGTAACTAACAGTCATAGCAGTACGAAAGTGCCCCAAGGACAACCTAGATCCTGTCGACCACAGAACTGTAAGTGTGCTAAAACATGAAATGAATGTATAGCTGCTCACCACCAATGTGCTTTTAATTATAACTGTTGCTTTCTGTCACATAACAAGATCTATTTGCATTAGTCCCTCAATATCCTAAACTGTACCCGTCTATTACTGAATTTGCTTCACAATAAGTTTTACTGTATTTGCTACACATAAGTAACAACTGTCACGTAAAATGTTATGTGGTAAACCTCACAAATACCTATACCTAGGATTTAAAGCCTTATTCTGATGCTCAAGCCTCTCCTTCTTATCCTAAGTTACTACAAATTCCAAACACTAGGTATCCAATGCAATCCAAACCCTAGACCAAACTACCAATCCAACATTCAGAGCTCCACTAGTCCAACGTATAGCTATTATATAATCACTTAGTCAGCACAGGTGACCTCATCCCTGTAAACAGGAGAAACACACATAATACGTCCGAAAACAGCGATAAAAATGCCCCCCCACGCCTTTCATCTTCAGGAAAATATGCATCTGCTTCATACTCATCACCCTCTTAGCCCTGACCAATGGCCTAAACAACAAACACTACAGACCCATCCCCATAATACAAAGATCAATACGCAATGGTTTTACCCCAATAACCCACAACATTGGACACGACACAATCACAAAGCTAAACCCCCCTAGGCTAATCAACATAAATTTAACCCCAGACCCTCGAATGACCCCACAACCCCACACATCGAAACACAACACCCTCTCATGCTACTTAACCAATGCAAGGTCAATGAGAAATAAACTCCCTATTTTTACAGACCTCCTCAATGACTAAAAGCCTGACATAGTCTGTGTAACAGAAACTTGGCTATCAGACACAGACATGGTCTATATTAACCAATTAAAGACTAAAGAATACGAGATTTTCCATCCACACAGGGCATACAAAAGAGGGGGAGGTGTCCTCATCATAACAAAACAATCTCTCAACACAAGGATACTAACTTCTGACAATATCAATAACATGGATACCCTTATCCTAAAAATCAGACACCTTAGATCAGGGGTCCTCAAACTACGGCCCGTGGGCCACATGTGCAGGGACGGCCCAAGGGGGGTGCGGGGCCATGTGCGGAGACTCGGTGCGGGGCCTCATTTGCATAAGGGAACTCATTTGCATAAATATTTGCATAACGTTACCTTACACTAACTTTTAGTAAACATGCCTCTTAATGAGTGTATGGATAAAGAAAGACTAAAAGATTTCTACATTACTATAATCCAGTGCCAACTGCCAGGCACATTAGGAACTACTACAAACACTGCCCATTTAGAACCCATAGCAAACCCGCCGTATCATAACAGCACTACCAGGACTCACAGAGCACAAGACCCTACCTATCAAAAGGCAACACTACAAATATTAAACCAATACATTTCAGAGAATAACAATACATGACCTACTGGGGAAAGAGAACAAGTGGCAATGTCAAATAGGAATTACATAAACAGAATACCTCAGCTCAGTTACACATGCAGAACATAGATCATCACCAAACAAGGAATCACAATTTAGAAACAGGAGGACAATAATTAAACTGGGAACCCCAAAAGCCCAACAACACTGTAGAAATAAAACTATAAATTAATTTCCTCTTGTACTAAAAGCGCAGACGTTAATGATGCACATTTCCCAGAGCTGGCATATTTCAGTTAATAAATTCAATAAAGAGATATTTTTGCTACCTTTTCTGCATTTTTTTCAGTTGCAATTGCTCCAGCCACTTTCTTCTGGTTTCTTCGTGTCTTCTGCTAACTCTCCATCGTCTGTTGTCCATTTGTCTTTTCTTCACGCTTCTAGTTTTTTTCCATTCTCTCTCTACATCTGCTTTAACATACTAATTGTTCTCCTTTTGCTCTTTCCTCATTCCTATTTCATCCACTCAAATTTTACCCCTCCATCCTCAATCTCCACTTACTCTCCCAATATCCGGCCAATTGTAGATTTGTCTTCCCTCCCACACAAAATATTTTTTAACTCTCCCAGCTCTATCCCATTCTAATCCTCCCCCAACATCAGCTCCCTTCTAGTTCCAGCCTCACCCAGCATCCGCTCCCTTCTAGTCCACGCATCAGCCCATTTCCAGTCCTAGCCCCCATAAACCCATTTCTAGTCCTATCCGAGCCCCACCATCAGCCCATTTCCAGTCCTAGCTCCCCCATCCGAGTCCCTCCATCAGCTCATTTCCAATCCCAGCCCCCCATCAGCCCATTTCTACTCCTTTCCTAGCCCCACCATCAGCCCATGTCAAATCCTAGCTCCCCTCCATTCAGCCCATTTCCAATCCAAGCCCCCCATGAGCCTACGTCCAGTTCTAACCCCTCCATGAGTCCATTTCAATCCAAGCCCCCCCAACAACCCATTTCCAGTCCTAAGCCCCCCCATCAACCCATTTTGTCTTAGCCCCCATATCCCATTACCAGTCCTAACCCCCAAAGCCCATTCCAGTCCTAACCCGCCCATTAGCCCATTTCCAGTCCTAGCCCCCCCATAGCCCATTACCAGTCCTAACCCCCCTATCAGCCCATTTCCAGTCTTAGCAAGCCTGTAGCCCATGACCAGTCCTACCCCCCCATCAGCCCATTTCCAGTCTTAGCCCCCCCATAGCCCATTACCAGTCCTAACCCCCCTCCCCCCATCAGCCCACTTCCAGTATTATTCCCCCCATAGCCCATTAGTAGTCCTAACCCCCATAGCCCATTACCAGTCCTAACCCCCTCACCCTTCAGCCCTCTTCCAGTATTATTCCCCCTGTAGCCCTTTAGTAGTCATAACCCCCCATAGCCCATTACCAGTCCTAACCCCCTCCCCCCATCAGCCCAATTACAGTATTAGTCCCCCCATAGCTCATTAGTAGTCCTAACCCCCCATAGCCCATTACCAGTCCTAACCCCCTCCCCATCAGCCCACTTCCAGTCTTAGTCCCCCCCATAACTCATTAGTAGTCCTAACCCCCCCATAGCCCATTACCAGTCCTATCCCCCTCCCCCATCAGCCCACTTCTAGTCTTTGTCCCCCCATAGCTCATTAGTAGTCCTAACCCCCCCATAGCCCATTACCAGTCCTAACCCCCTCCCCCATCAGCCCACTTCTAGTCTTAGTCCCCCCCATAGCTCCTTTGTAGTCCAAACCCCCCCCATAGCCCATTACCAGTCCTAACCCCCTCCCCCCATAAGCCCACTTCCAGTCTTAGTCCCCCCCCGTAGCTCATTAGTAGTCCTACCCCCCCCCCCCCCGCCCAGATAGAGTAAAAAAAAATACTGGCTGCTGCTGCTGCCGCCGTGGCAGTGGCAGAATCAAACGTCAACACCGCGGGGCCCCGACTGCCCGGCAGAACCTCCCTCGAGCATCAGCTCCCGAATCCCTCCCAAAGCGCGGGCTTTCAGAGCCGCGAGAGCTTCTCTGACCTCTCGTGGCTCTGTTAATCCCACCGGGGCTGATGGGAAATCCCATCAGCCCCGGTGAGATTAACAGAGCCGCGAGAAGAAGGGAAACTCTCGCGGCTCTGAAAGCCCGCGCTTTGGGAGGGATTCGGGAGCTGATGCTCGAGGGAGGTTCTGCCGGGCAGTTGGGGCCCCGCGGCTTTGACGTTTGATTCTGCCACTGCCACGGCGGCAGCAGCAGCAGCAGCCGCCAGTATTTTTTTTTTTAATGTACTTGGGCTAATGAATGTTTTTTGCGTGGGGCCCCCTGAAACGCGGGGCCCTGTGCAAAAAACATTCTTGCTCAAAGGACGGGCCAGCCCTGCACATGCGGCCCGCCAAGGACATTTATCCGGCCTGCCAGGTGTTTTTGCCACCGCTGCCTGTCCTCAGGGGCGGCTCTACCATAAGGCGAAGTGAGGCGGCTGCCTCAGGTGGAGAAATGTCAAAGGCGGCATTTTTGCCCCCAAAGTAGCCGCCTCACTTCAACTTCTAAAAAAATAATCCAACTTAAACACAAAGTAAAACCGGTGCAGACTGCGGAGCCTTCACGTGCAGCAGCGTCCCGCCCCCAAAGGAAGTTGTATGCAAAGGAAGTTACTTCCTTTGGGGGTGGGACGCTGCTGCACGTGAAGGCTGCGCAGTCTGCACCGGTTTTACTTTGTGTTTAAGTTGATGTCGCTAGGTGTTTAGGACTGGTAATGGACTGATGGGGGGGTTAAGACTGGAAGTGGGCTGATGGGGTGTTTAGGATTGATAATGGACTGATAGGGGGTTAGGACTGGGTGGGCTGATGGGGGGGGGGTTAGAACTGGAAAAGAACAGGCAGCGCTGGACGGAGGTATGGGGGGAGGGGGGGCATGCAGAGCCTGCTGCTGCCTGAGGACCGAGGTAAGAACAAGGCTGCATTGATGGACACTGATCAGACTGCATTGATGGGCAGTGCAGTCTGTATGTCTCTGTGTGGGCAAAGTTATTGCTGGTATATTGTTTTTGTAGCGCTGTGTACATATATATTTGTATTTTACTAATAGCAATTTGGAATCCCTAGGAAACAATGATATCAAGAAAGAGAAAAATTGATTCGGAGTGTAGGATATTCAAAGAACAGTGGACTTATGATTACTTTTTCATGCAGTACAAGGAAAGAGCTGTGTGTTTGATATGCCAGAATATAGTGTCTGTGTTCAAAGAATACAATTTGCGTTGACACTATGAAACTCAACATAAAGATCAGAATGTCGGATTGTCACTGCATTCTGTAATGGATATAGTTGCTAAGTTCTCACACTGCATATAGTTGTATGAATATCAGAATGTCGGATTGTCACTGCATTCTGTAATGGATATAGTTGCTAAGTTCTCTCACTGTATATACGAGGGGGTACCCAAAAAAAACAGGAATTATTTTTTAAAAGCTATTTATTTCAAATTCTTTACAAAACAACCTTATCCCCTTCAAAATACTCTCCATTACAACTGATACATTTGTCCCACCGGTGCTTCCACTGTTCGAAACATTTTTTGTAGTCATCTTTAGAAACGGCTGACAGCTCCTCCCTCGTTTTTTTCTTGACTTCTTCAATGTTGTCAAATCGGTGTCCTTTCATGCCCCTTTTCTTGCGTGGAAATAAGAAAAAGTCGCACGGAGCCAGGTCAGGCGAGTAAGGTGCGTGGGGCAGCGGAACCATGCCATTTTTAGCCAAAAACTGTCTAACAGAGATGGCTGTGTTTGCAGGTGCGTTGTCGTGGTGGAAGAACCAGTCTCCTGTCTGCCACAACTCGGGTCTTTTTTTGACGAACACTGTTGCGCAATCTTCTTAAAACTTCCAAATAAAAGGTTTTGATTGACGGTCTGACCTGGGGGAACAAACTCTGAATGAACTACCCCCTTGACATCAAAAAAGCAAATCAGCATTGTTTTGATGTTTGATTTGACTTGACGACATTTTTTTGGACGGGGTGACGATGACGTCTTCCATTGGCTTGACTGTTGCTTTGTTTCTGGGTCGTAACCATAGCACCATGACTCATCACCTGTAATGACCTTTGACAGAAAATCTGGATCAGTTTCAAGCTGTTGTTTCAAAACACGACATGTTTCAACTCGATGTTCCTTTTGATTGTCAGTCAGAACCCGAGGAACAAACTTGGCAGCAACCCTTTTCATTCCCAAATCTTCCGTTAAAATTCGCTGAACCGAGCTCCAAGATAACCCACTAATCTCTGACAGTTGATCAATTGTCTGTCGATGGTCTGTGAGCACAAGCTCTCTAATTTTTTCAATATTTTCATTGATTCGGGCAGTTGATGGACGCCCAGAACGAGGTTTGTCATCAATCGACATGTCGTCATTTTTAAACCAAGCAAACCACTGGTACACTTGACTTTTTCTCATAGCGTCATCTTGATAAGCTGTTTTCAACATTAAAACAGTTTCAGCAGCATTTTTACCGAGTAGAAAACAAAATTTCACAGCTGCACGTTGTTCACTTAAACTTGTCATCATAAAAAAAGAAACCAGAACAAAACAGCGCTAGCAAAAACAATCACTGCAGATGAACAGAACAAGCCAGGTCGACAACACAGGCGGCACTGAACTGACAATGAGTTGCACTATACACGCCTAGCGGCAGAAGTGTGTACTACACAAGCTCCGCCCACGGCAATGTTATTCCTGTTTTTTTGGGTACCCCCTCGTAGTTGTATGAATATCAGAATGTCGGACTGTCATTGCATTCTGTAATGTATATAGTTGCTAAGTTTTCTGTAAAAGGTTCACAAATGTTCTATGTAATATGAATAGGTATGCATTCCTGTTGTACCATTTATAGAGTTGTTCATTGTAAACAGCACTTGATCCATGGGAAAGTGCGGTATAAAAGTGTTAAATAAATAAGTGCTGCAATACATAAAAATCCACAACTATAAAGAAAAATCCCAGCATCTACTATAAAAACAAGGAAAGATGTTTTGTCGCACTCGTGTCAAATGAGAGGTATATTCAAGATTCGCATGTATCCTCAGCCCAAGTCATTTTATTTTAATTTCTAAATCGCACAACTAATAATTACCAACCAAAACAATAAATTCAGTTCAAAAAAAGTATTAATTAGTTGCATGTTGCCGGGCTCAGCACTGCTTCAGGAAATCACTTCATAAAATTACCCCCTATATGTGTTGCTGTTAAGTGCCATCGAGTTGGTGTCGACTCATAGCGACCCTCTGGATAGTTGTCCTAAATTGTATTGTGACTATGGATTGGGTTTTCATGGCTAGATACAGAAGTTTAAGTTTAGTGTTGTTGCCGTTGTCACAGAAATGTGTTCCTCCGCCATCAACACTGTCCCATTCTGCTGCTGCCCAGATGGGTGGTTTGTCTTGGTCTGGCACCTCAGCTGAGACCTGTTCATCTTGGGAGACCCTGCCAGTAGTTAAACTACCGATAGCTTAGCCCTTAGCATCACTGATGCACACAAGCCCTCACAGCATGACAAGCTGCAAACCATTATGTAGAACAGCTGAAAATCTATGTTTACCAGCTGCTGGTGAATGTATATCTTCCTTTGAAACTTATTCGCAAACTACAGACCTCCGTCTTGAGAGACTACAGTATTTTTAATATTTAACTGATCTTTAATAGATCTTTATCCTTCTGACACTTGTGCTCACAGTCATAAGGGTATGTTAACTAAAGAGTGTTAAAGGAGCAGAGCATACTGAGCGATAACGGCAGCATTAAGGGTGTCTGCATGTGATAAAGGCTTGGGGCTGGTAGTAGTTTTTCCAGTGATAAGGGTGCAAGCATGCACTAACAGGACATCGGGTGTTAAGGTGCCAAGTGTGCACCTCAACGGCTGAAAACCACAATCAGCTTAATGCTGGATAAGGGATCCCCAGGGAAAGTCAATGTAAAGGTGATGGATGGCAGGACAGGTGGGAGTTGATGGACCTGACAGATCCTTGGACATCCTACGTGGCAGTCAGTAAGTGGGATGAGCCTGTGGGAGGCAGCTATACTGAGTCATTGAGGGGTACCTATGTAAAATGCTGTTATGTCAGTGTGTGGCATAGGATAGGGAAGACATGTCCCCTTGCGGTGCCACAATTGCCACAATATGTGCTTCAAATGGATGATGGATCAGGAGTGGTGACGTGCAGATCAGTCATAGGAGTGGCGTGAGTGATAATCGAAATGAGAAAAAAAGTACCTTTGTGATCCATGGTGTGTAGCAGCTGGCAGAAGAATACATCATTGCACATAGCGGGCAGAGGCAGACAGATGGGCTGAAAGACGGATGGGGGTAGATGAGAGGGTGGTATGGGTTTGCAGCACCAATGTACCTGATGTGACATCGCCAATGCAGTTGTAGTATGTTGGAAAAAAGCATGCCTGTGACACAGGGAAGCCGCAATACCAGCTATATTGGTCTCACAGCTGGCACAGCCTCCCAAACATACAACTCTCCAGACAAGTGGGCAAACAATTGGAGAAGAGTCGCTCATACTGGTCATATGGAGCAATGAAGGGAGTGTGATGATCCCTGCAGATAGGCATCCCAGGGGTAGGATTTGGCAGCATGTAATGCATAGATGTGATGGAGCCAAAGCTATACAGTCACAGTGATGATGAAGTAGTCGACTCATGTTTGCTATGTATGTTATATATGTATTACACAAAAAGAAACCAGGCAACGAGGAACCCTTGGAAGGAACAAAGTTTATTGAGGGGGTCAACCCTACACCTGTTTTGGCCACACCGGCCTTCTTCAGGGGATTGTGACCACTAGTAAACATAGAAACACATAAAAACATGTGATAAATAAATTAATAAACAAGCACTGATGACTTCTGAGTGTACAGAATTAAATGATGTAAAATTGTACATATAAATAATTAAAAACACAATCCAAGTCAATAAAAAATAAGAAATAAAAACATCATCTAATAGATAATCGTTAAAAATAATAAAAAGCATAATCAAACATAAAGAGCATGCTGCATGCAACAGGAAAGGATAAAATTTAGAGGTAAAAATTAAATATAAATAAATAAATTAAAAAATATATATATATATATAAAACATAGTGGCAGTGATAAACAATAATACAGTACCTTATCAACAGATGAGTTGAAATGGACATATACTCAATGGTACTTGAGAGTGCAGAATAAAACACTAAAGACAGAACACAATGAAAACTGTTAAAAAAAGCCTTGAAAGGCAGTATAAGAAGAAAGGGAACAGAACAATTTGGAAAGGAGGAGGGAACTAAAATTGTAAATCCATTGGCAAAAAGGAGGACAACCAAAGATTTGTAAAGGTGATATAAATCACTGTTGGTAAGAAGGCAGTGGAGTGGCCATGAAAGAGGCACCAAACTTATTGCAAAAAATAAATAGAATAAAACATGAGTGTTAGAATTAAATGAAAGCCTTAGGATAATCATAGAGGAAGCATTGGACACACATGAAAACCTAATTATGTGAGCAGACTCCAGGTGGTTCCTCAAAAGAACGATCAGCCATAGTGATAGAACGGTGCTTCAAAAAAGAATCATATGTGGAACTTGGGGGCATGTTTACTAAACATTCCTAACGTGCGGGGCCGCGGTAGTGTGCGTGTGCCATATAAGGAGTGGGCGGTTCAGGCAGAAAGAAGAAAAAAACCCGACCGTACGTGTGCGCATCGCACTAATTTGCGGGGCCCACATTAGCGCGTGGGAAGGCTAAGTGGGGCGCTGCTGAGCACATATCAGAACAGAGCTGTAGCACAACGGTGAACACACTAACCAATGGTGCAGGGGCCACAGGTTCAATCCCCCATTGTGCGCAACAAAAAGGCCAGCTGAGGCAACACCTTGAATGTGTAGAAGTGGTTCAGGAGGCAAAGTACTTTTGGACGGCATAAGGCGGCGCACTGTACTATCTGGGCGGCACAAGGCGGCGCACTGTTCTTTTTGGGCGGCACAAGGCGGCGCACTGTTCGTTTTGGGCGGCACAAGGCGGCGCCACTAATTGTGGGCAGGAGGTGGCGCGCTGATGGGCATAAGGCGGTGCGCTGATGCCAAAGCAAAGGAACACAGCCACAGCACAATGGTTAAGACACTGACCAATGGTGCAGGGACCAGGGGTTCAATCCCTCACAATGCCCAGTGAAAAGGCTAGCTGAGGCAGTATGTTATATGTTGTGGAGTGCTGTAGGATGCTTTCTATTTTTATTTTGTGATAACTACTAGCAAACGCACTCTCACAGCATATTAATATAAGGCGGCCCATAAGGCACATGTTACAGTGCACCGTCCGCCAAGGCACCCTAGAATGTCCCCTATATGGCAGCATGTATGTTGCGACACAGGATAATGTATAGTGCACCCTATATGGCTGGCAACCGTAACGTGCCCTATAGGGCGCCCCATAAAGCACCCTCAGAGGCACCTTATGGGTACAGTATGCTGAGGGTGGTATTGCTGGCAGCAACATATGTACAGTAAATTAAAAATAAATCTGTGGACACCCCTATCACATAACCCCACTGTTAAACATGGGTTTAACCTATGACATCTGGCTGCACAGGCAGTGACGTAACCATTGGGCTACAGCTCTATAGCTGTAAGCAGCCCCTGGCTGGCTGCAGATAGCCTGTACGTCACCTCACTGACAGTCTGCTGTTGTGAACCACCCGTACCCATGATGCACTGCACATGCAAATCAGCTGTCCACGATTGAACACAGGATGGGAAATGCACCCCTAAAGCTCCCCGGCCTGGTAGGGGGAAGTGTCGTGTGCACCCACAGCACCTCGGCCTGGTAGGGTGACAAACAGCAAAGAGTAGCTAAACACCATCACATTGTGCGGTTACTGTGCTCACCCTGAGTGTGAGATGTTGCCCCAGGACCAGGTCCACAACACCAGCCATGGCTGAATGCGGCCATGTCAGAGCTCCAAAGCAGCAAAAACCTGTGGAATAGGTAGGTGCTGCATAAACATTTTGGAGATCTCTGTCTGGCTCAGTTAGTGGGGACCCCCCCCCCCATGGATAAAACAGGGCTTCCCCTCAACTGATCCCCACCCCGATGGCAGTAGAATAGACCATCAACCCCAGTCCTACTAGGGAACAGACACCCTACAGGGCAGTCCAAGCAGTTCCACACACATCCATAACACAATATCAGACAGACATTAGGCCTGGATATTCACAGATGCACCCCACCACTATCTGATATTCACCTGCAGCAAGCCATCAGCCACTGCACACTGCAAGGCACTCCATCACAACACATATCAGCTGTGAACAGTCTGCTGGCTGGTCCTGATGGACATGCATGCACCCACAATTGGGGTGGCAGCACACACAGGCAGATAAGTCCATGAAGAGGCCCCCACAGGACACCCATACATATCACATGGGAGAATCACAATATAGCACGATGGGGGTGCCTAGCCATGCTGCCGTCACTGCACACTCAGGGTGAGAGTGATCCCCCAGCAGCACATAAAGAGGTCACCCTGTCTGTGTAGGTGGTGGCCGGGCACTACCATGCCCCTGCCAGTGCCCTATGCCCTGTGCAGCTGCATCCTGGTCAGTCCACTCTGTCTGAGATATACCCATGGTCCCTTGCTACTCATTATGCACATTGGCAGGCCAATACTGGCAACAGTGTTGGCAGTGTGGGCTGTGGAAGGGCATGCAGCCAACACCCACTGTATAGACAGACACACAATTCCACACCTATGCCATCATGGTGCTACTATTGAGGAGGTAATTAGCTTTGCCCACCAAACCGGTGCTGGGCACGGCAAGGCATGGATATGCTACGCAGTACTGCTGGGGGTCACTCCCCAGGGTGGTTAACACCGTCAGAGGCAAGGGCTGGAGCACGCACCGCAAACACCGAACAGATTGTTCGGATGGGGTCAACTAGCAGTATGTGCGTAACGTATGGATATCTATCTGCCAGTATTCCTAGCAAGCGTCTCAGAGCTGTGTACCGTATACCTCAAGTGTAGGGTGACATTGCTAGGGTATGCAGGTGCTAGTATTGGGAGATGCACGCAGGGTCCAATGTTCTGCCTCTCCAGGAGACATTGGCCAATGGGGCCTGTGGGTGTGGGTGTGGGGTGTGTCTGCCCCTGTGGCTGCTGCTTTACGGCAGAGATCCCCAACTCCAGTCCAGGTTTGCATCACACTGATCGGGTTTACCTGCTGTTCCTCATGAATATGCATGAGCTACATCTACATGCCATGGGGGTGGTGCATAGATATACAGCACAGGCATTTGTATGAGTGGCAGCATGGACCCTGACTGGTGTGTGGCCCACCAGGACTGCATTTGGGAGATTCTGCTCTAGGTACTGTCCCTGTACATGGTGTCTGTGCTCAGTGGGGTAAAAGATAGACGTAGTACCATTGCATATGTCCTCGCCACGAAGGTTTGTCCTTACTATCACTGTGTAGCTGTGGGAAAAATATGTGGGAAGGATTGGCGGTAGCCCCAGCTGGGCTTTGAACCTGTGACCTTCTGTTCTTGTATGCACCGTCTGTGTGCACTGCACCACCTTGTAGCCACAGATTGGCTGGATTCCCTGGAATGTCCATGCCTGTGGATCCGGCAGGGCCTGTGTGTTGCAGTGGACTGTGCCAGCCTGCACATGGCTTGGCCTCTGTCCTCTGTGGCTAGCTGCCACTGCCCCCTGCACCACATGTACTCGTGCGCCAACATGCTGGCATGAGCTTCTCTCAGAAAAGCAGATGACCTGATTGCAATGTGGCAGTACGGGACTGCATTTGGGGGACTTGGCTGTAGGTATGCCCATTGTTGTGGTGTGTGTGCGGTGTTGGGTAACATATGGGTGTTTCCCCCATGCTTATGTTCCCTGCAATACAGGGGTGTCTGCTCTATCTTTGTTCAGTGGTGGGTAAAATATATGGACTGGGCTGGCAAGTGCCCCAGCTGGGATTTGAACCTCTGGCCTTCTAGTCCTAGAGGTCATGGCTATGTCCTCTGCACCACACTATGGCCACAGAGATGGTGCAGCCCCTGGAGGTAGTAAACCTGGCAGGATGGAGTCACAAACCCTGCTGTATGCATTTTTACTGTGGGCTCCTTCACCCTGTGTGGTGACAAACGTGCAAATAAAACCCGGGAATGACCACGGAACAAAGGGGGAAAACATATACCCAAGCTGGGCAACAGTGATATTAATGGGCAACCCTAGATAACACTCCCAAGACTGCTCCAGAAAAAGGGAAATGTTTTTTGGACGAGTCTCCGCTCCGTACACCTTTCCATAAATCATTTCTTTTTTTGGAGCTTTCCTGGGTGTGTTATCTAGTTTTGCCCATCACTATAACTGTTCCACAACTGAATTACTATTTTTCATATTTTTGTGGTGGTCATTTTCTATTTATAATTGCACTTTTGTGCTGTGCACATGTATCACACTGCTCACGTTTTGCAGGTTTCCCCGGTTTTGCTGTACATTGCTGACGGAAATGGTTTCTCTTCACTTTAAATGCATTCTAACGCAAGTGATTCACTCGTGCTATTTTTTTTTGGAAATTCAGCCCCGATAATGTGCGGGGCGCCTCTCCCCTCCCCTTCCCCGCCCATTAACCCCTTCTCTCCGCCCCTCCGGGGCCTTCCTCCGCCCTCCGTTAGCCTTTCCACGCCTCTATCGGACCTTTGCGGGCACGTACTTGTGCGGCACCCGGTACTGTGACGCGCAAGTGTGCGGGGCTTCATCGCACGTTTGCGGGGCGTTTAAGCGCTCTTAAGTACCGCTTTTAGTGCGCTATTTTGCGGCGCGCTAATTAGCGGTTTTTAGTAAACATGCCCCTTGGAATGTGCACACGTAATCACCGTAAAGCAAAACAATAAACTACCCATAAGAGAACACCATTATCTTAACATATTACAATGTTAGGTTAGACTAATTGCAAGGAAGTATGGTGCAGTCTTCGTCAGGAAATAAAATCAGAGGTGTGCAGATGATCAATTGTCCATGCTGTCCGCTATATTGTATTTGCTATAAAATTAAAGGCATAAGAATACTCAGATAGGGGCATTACATCAAGACGAGCAGGGTATAAGACAGTGTCTGTGAGCCCTCTGACCATATTAACTGTGGATAAGAAAGCCCGTAGCTGTGCTCAACTGAAACTTTGGTTTTAGCACAGATATGCTCACATGGCTGCTTTGCAGGTATAAAGGCTCTTAGAAGTCCAAACTTAAGACTAAAACATTTTTTTAACATAGTGAATTTTAAAAGAATCTTTGTAGTCAGAGTGGTGAACAGTGGGCAGTTTAAACTCGCATGTATAACAAAAACCAAACCAAAACCTGCTGTTCTTTACATCATAAGATTAAACTTAAAATGGTACAAGTAAAAACCAAAGTAAAACATCCACAGAACTGTAAAAATAGACATACTCGCTAAAGGATCACTTCAAAAGGCAAAGGGAAAAGTGGAAGGACATATACTGTGCTTGCCTCCTAGGTATGTGCTTGGAAATCAAACAAGGAAAAAAAATCCAGCACAGATGGCAGTTAAATACCATGAATCACCACACACGTCAGCCAAATTTGCATAGAGTAGTAAAAGGAACTGATCAACAATTGTCCAGAAAAAGTAAAAATACAAGTAAAAAATCTTGATGAAGAGAGTTCTTACAAATTGTTTTTAATTATTTATATGTACAATTTTATATCATTTAATTCTGTACACTCAGAAGTCATCCGTGCTCATTTATCACATGTTTTTATGTTTACTAGTTGTCACAGTCCCCTGAAGAAGGTCAGTGTGGCTGAAACACATGTAGGGCTGACCCCCTCAATAAACTTTGTTCCTTCCAAGGGTTCCTCGTTGCCTGCTTTCTTTTTGGGTGCTGTTTTTCTGCAGGTGGGGTGCTTTTTCTGTTCTTACTTTTTATGCCATATTATATATGTATTTACATAACTGTTTTTTTGTAGACCGCGCTATCATTCCAGTCAAAGCGATTCACATTGTCGCATAACCGTGGAAATGTACATTAAAAACAGGGACACTGATAGCTTGGATTATTCTGAGACAATGGAGGGTTAAGTGACTTGCCCAAGGCCACAAAGAGTAGAGGTCATGCTTTGAAGGATTTAATATACATAAAACTCTTCTGCAAAATGCTCCCACCAGTCACACAAGGAGTGCTAGTGGGAATCAAACACTTTCACTCAGCTGCCAGACATCTGCAGGACAAACAGAGCCAATAAAAGCATGTGCTCAGTAGGACATGATCACAAATAGCATGTGTACAGACCCAATGTGCTAGCGGAACACATAAAAAAGTGCACAACTTTGTGTCTGCCAGTCAAAGCAGACCCTGAACTGTTTCTGGCATCAAAATGAACTCAATATTCCACAGCCACAAATAGAACAAGGGGGGAATCAAACCCTCATCCATCACTTATGATGCCAGTGCTCTAACCATTAGGCTACACCTCACCTCCAAACCATTCTGCACAGCAAAGCCTTGAATCAAAGAGACTGCAGTTCCCTGCCTGCAATGGGTGAAATCAAGCACCTGAAACAATGTGCCTGGCGCATTATGAGACCGTGGTACACCACATCTGCCTACAGCAGCGCACATGCAGTATATAATGCACAGGAAACACAGTACTGTAGCTGCTCAACAGACATAGTGCTTCAGGATACAACTGTTGTCCAAAGGACAAAGCACATGTGAAGTCAAGATGCCTGCCCCTCCACTGTTCCCCCTATGGGAAACAACCCCCTGTGACCTGCTACACATGCCGTGATAGGTACACCTGCACACTCACAGAGCGCAAACCACATGACTGACCCATGCGGTCCATTGCAGACCATCTTGGCCTCCACATGGGGCCATGCACACGTCTCCCACCATCACAGATGACAAGCAGTACAGGGCAATGCCCCAGTGATCACAGTCGCCAGTATGGCTGCAATTTCTGCTCTGTGTATTGATATAGGTTAGCCCGTCCGTTACCCATGATGCATTGCACATTCTGAACTGCTTTCTTAAAATGATCACCACAGGACAAATGCTGTGATCCATCACATCAGGCCAGAATTATGCAGGGACATTGTGTGCTTCTGGCACATAACAGCTGTAGACTGTGCTACCGACCAGTTTCAGGGGTCACCTTGACTGTGAGGGGGGACACACATCACCTGGTCCCCAGGGTCTGCACTGAAATAGCTGGACCCTCCAGGTCCCGAAGCAGATTTTTATCCCTGCCAGTGTGTCACTTGGTTGTCTGCACAATTGAGGCATGCCAGAATGTCCTGTCATATTTGTCCCTTGTGTCCTGTTCCTTTTGGCTAGGGTCTGTCCTATTATATCTCATGGGTCCACCAAAGCAGCAGAGTACCATGTGAACAGAAGAAACCCAGTACTAATTCGTGGTATCAAAGAAGGAGATCTTTATTTCACACAATTTGCCCAAATGCCCAAAACAGGCCGTGTTTCGAATCCTCTTTGTCAGGGGAATTGAGGCGTACTACATCCATAAATGCATGAACAAACAAACAATAAATAAAATGTTGTTCATAACAAATAATAATAAAAACATCCATAATCCATCATATAAAAACAATATACGCATTACATAAATGAACAAAATAAAAACATAAAAAATATAGAAACCAATAATTAATAAAAATGAATCATTAATAAAAATGTTGGAATGCCCAAACAAAATGCCATAAACATTTACACAACAATAAAAACATTAGATACTAAAATAAATACAAACTATAAATGAAATAAAATATCATGCAAAATATTCATGTAAGGGTGTGACAACTAAAAAGAACATTTAAGTTCTTTAAAACAATACCTCTCCAACAGGTTCAAAACGATTGTATAAACCTTGTGCTAAAAGGGAGAAGAAAAGGAACTAGTATCAAGAATGGTATAAAACAAAGCTGGAGTGATATTAAAAAATGCCGCGTTGATGAATGTCAAATACCAATCTTATGGTATTTACATAATATGTATAAACGAAATACAGCAGGAATGATGTTGAAACGGCCTCATACATAATTATTACAGGCTAACTAATATAGTATCACATGATGTATGTAAACAGCAAAAAAAGGAGGAACACTAGATGGTGGTAATTGAAAGAAAGCCAAACCCACACATTATGAGATGCCTTTAAAAACGGATTCGCTTACAAACACATTAAAAACCTAATTTAAATTTTTTTATAAATAGATCCCCTTTCCTATTTATATTAAAAGAGATATTTCTTCAAATTATAGTCCCTAATAAATTAAAGGTGTTTTAAAAATTTTGGATAGTAGATAAATCTATTCATCATAGCAAAAACCTTTTTCTGAAGAGTATTAAAACCCAAACCCGAAGAGACCCATCTCATATCAATGTGTGATTCAATTCTTCAAACCTTAAAAACCCATGACTAAACGTCATTTCAAAGCTAATAACAAAGTACATCTAGACTTTGTATCCAACTAATGTATACACACTTGAGAGAAACCTCCCTTGTAACTACGGTTCTGCAAATCCTAATATCCCTTGAAAGAAAACTGAATCAATGTATTAAACACCTAAATGCTACAGACTATTGTATCCATCTAAAACTAACATTTTACTTAAAAAATATTAATCTAAATAACTGCCGCTAAAAAAAAAACATCTTTTGTTATTGCAAAAACCTTATAAGGCAAACACCTTTACCTGCAGGATGATATACTTAATCGCAGCCACAAGGAATAACCAGACAAAACTTTCTCTTGTACATCAATCTTTTCAGAAGGGCACAGTGATATTTTATTTCATTTATAGTTCATATTTATTTTAGTATCTAATGTTTTTATTGTTGTGTAAATGTTTATGGCATTTTGTTTGGGCATTCCAACATTTTTATTAATGATTCATTTTTATTAATTATTGGTTTCTATATTTTTTTATGTTTTTATTTTGTTCATTTATGTAATGCGTATATTGTTTTTATATGATGGATTATGGATGTTTTTATTATTATTTGTTATGAACAACATTTTATTTATTGTTTGTTTGTTCATGCATTTATGGATGTAGTACACCTGAATTCCCCTGACGAAGAGGATTCGAAACACAGCCTGTGTCGGGCATTTGGGCAAATTGTGTGAAATAAAGATCTCCTTCTTTGATACCACAAATCAGTACTGGGTTTCTATCATATCTGATTACAGTCCCCAAGGTTGTGGCAGCTGTTTCCAAGAACAAGAAGCCCAAATGCAGTACCTCTTTTCCTAGGTAGGAGGGTGAGGGTTGGGGGTGGGGGCAGGAGGGAATTGGTGCAGACACAAAACTGATGTGCCTTCAAAGCCAATAGTTATCAGCTGTAGAACAGCTGTTAGCCGTGCCTTCTGAGACTTCTGATCAACTATAGCAAGCACAGTCAGTCTGCATGTGTTGGCCACTACAGGGCTGTGGCAGCCATTCACATCCCCACTGTGCCCAGTTTTAGTCATCACACACTGAATGTGCACAGAGCGATCATGTATACCCTGGCTTGGTACAAACAGCATCGACAGCCAGCAGCCGGTGAAGTGATTGAAATGCCAAGAAAAGAACTGCACCCCTATAAATGCAGCTTTATACTATATAGCGCAATGTGGATACATGGTCGTGACATGGTCACAGCTCGGTCAAAGTGAGAATGGCCTCTTAGCATGAAATGATGTGTGCACCCTGGCCATGCTTGTTGCAGACACATGTTCGGATGGCTCTGACATTTACCTAACCTCTGACTCATAAACCTCCTGTGCTAATGACTCCATTTCATACAATACCTAGAATCCTCCCCTTAATTTGTGTACCCTTTTGACTTTGGACTTGTGTAACGAAAATCCTATGCAAGGTGCACTGGAAATTGGACCACAGACAGGTTGTGTGTGCATGCTGGACCACAGTGGCCTAAGTCTGACACAGCCCAAAACACTGTGTCCCCTTATACAGCATGCGGGAGTGAGCATGGAACATAGTGCCACGCTCGTACACCCACATTTTATGTCCCTTGCGGTAGATGAGAGGGTGGTATGGTTTGCTGAACCTGGCCAGTGCAGCACATGCACTCACTCACACTAGAGATGCAGTGGACACCCCACCCCCCGAAAAGTGCATCGGAGCTTGGCAGCTTGTACATGAGGTCTCACACTGTATGCAGAGTTTCTGAAGAGTTGACCAGCTGCATGTAGTGTGCACAGACATATTGCCTGGGCATCACATGCATGCACACTGAATTGCTGCAGCTCACACTCCTCTGGGGACACATACACAAATGACCCTGCTGTCCAAAAGTGGTGCACGTTGTCCTTGTTACCTGCCTCTTAGACCCCCTGTAATGCTCTTCCATTGTCAATGTCTGCTCAGTGTGCAGGTGTTCTTAGCACACTCTGCACTGTATGGGTGCTATCAATGCCCACTCAGTGTGCTGGTGCTGTTAGCATGCTCTGCCATCCAGCCTTACATTGTTCATTTTGACAGATGGGTGTGAGGACCCATGCTGGACAATGTGTGAGGGGGGGTTGTACTTGATACTTCTGTTTTGGGAAGGTATGATACAGTTAACACACCAGGACAATATAATCCTAATCCCCAGGCTGGCCTTGAACCCATGACCCTTTGCTTATACACACACTGGTCTTATGTTTGGAATCACAGAGCAGCCATATGTATTCATCAGTCCATGGCTTTTTAGGTGGCTGTCGTCAGGGTGCATGGGGGCATGACTTGGGGTGTGCCTATGTCTGTTTAGCTGTCTGTGGGCTCTGTGCCATAATTTCTGTCAGGGTCTGTTCAGCAGGTGTTTGAGAGGGACATCTTGTGAGGTCTGTATGTTGCACAATCTCGCTATGCTGCTGGTACAACTGACATGCATGTTGTAATTTTGGGATATGTGCAGTGAAAGAGGAAGGCCATGGTACCTGAATGCATACAATCCAGGCTATGGGTGTCCTAGTGGAATATCCAACGTAGCCATTGCAAGGTGTCTACTTGTGTGTGATTCATAGACTACTCTCACATGTGGCAGATCATAATGGGTAATGTGGATGCACATGTGGCTCAGATGGCTCTGTCCGACTGCGTACTGAGTTCTGGTGGGGTCATCAAAGCACTCACAGATTCTGGTCATCCTTTGGCAGGTAAGAACATAAGAACATAAGATATGCCATACTGGGTCAGACCAAGGTCCATCAAGCCCAGTATCCTGTTTCCAACAGTGGCCAATCTAGGTCACACGTACCTAGCAGTTTCCCCAAAAGACACAGGTTCCTCAATGCTTGTACTGGGTCAAGCATTGATATCCTGGGTCCCTTCTTAATAATGGTTTATGGACCTTTCCTCCAGGAACTTGTCCAAACCTTTTTTAAACCGAGCTACACTAACAGCCTTTACTACACCCTCCGGTAACAAATTCCAGAGTTTGATTACACATTGAGTGAAAAAATATTTTCTTTTATTAGTCTTAAATAGTTTACCCTGTAGCTTCATTGCATGTCCCCTAGACTTTCTATATTCTGATAACATAAACAATCGATGTACGTTTACCCATTCCACTCCGTTCATTAATTTATAGACTTCTATCATATCTCCCCTCAGCCATCTCTTTTCCAGGTTAAAGAGCCCTAACCTTTTTAGCCTTTCTTCATAGGAGTATCCTTCCATCCCCTTTACCATTTTGGTGGCTCTTCTCTGAACCTTTTCTAATAACGCTATATCCTTTTTAAGATACGGCGACCAAAATTGCACACAATATTCAAGGTGCAGTCTCACCATGGAACGATATAGAGGCATTATAATATCTTTTGTTTTATTTTCCATTCCTTTCCTTATGATACCTAGCATTCTATTTGCTCTCTTGGCCGCCACTGCACACTGGGCCGAGGGTTTTAACATGTTATCCACAATGACGCCTAAATCTTTTTCCTGGGTGGTGGTTCCTAATGCGGAACCTTGCATTGTGTAACCATAGTTTGGGTTGTTCTTCCCTAGGTGCATAACTTTGCACTTGTCCACATTAAATTTCATCTGCCATTTTGATGCCCAGTCTTCTAATTTATCAAGATCCTCTTGCAATTTTCCATAATCCTCTTGGGTTTTAACAACTTTAAATAGTTTTGTGTCACTCCTGGACCCGTGCCCAGTAAATTGGCTAAAAAACTCAATATCTATACTTTCCCAATTCATACTCCCCATAATAAATCTCTCACTAAAAAATGGATACTTACCCTCATCACTAAAGCATGCTCAAATCCGCCCTATCTTAAAAAACTCCACTCTTGATAAATCATCACCTAAGTCCTACAGACCCATATCAAGTATTCCATTTCTGGCTAAACTGATCGAAAAAAGCAGTTCAAATCCAGACACAGGAATACATTGACAGCTCAGCACCCCTTGACAATCAGCAGTATGGGTTCCGCCCTCGACATGGGGTGGAAACACTGCTAACAGTCCCTAATTGATACACTCGTAAGAGGCATTGATAGTACAAACAGGCATTCCTGCTCATTTTCATTGACATATCTGCAGCTTTTGACAGTGTTCACCATACAACGATGATAAGTAAATTGCAACAAAATAGGAATAAAATCCACGGTCCTAAAATGGTTTTCCTCATACTTAAACAACCAGAACCCAAACGGTCCGCATCGGTGACCGTACATCAAAAACTTACAATCAGGAACTAGGACTCCCCCAAGGCTCTTCCATGTCAGCGCTACTTTTTAATATATACATAAAAAACATTTGCAAAATATTCAAAAAGCACAATGTATTATATCACATCTACGCAGACGATATAATGTTGTATGTACCCTTCACTATACCAAACATCCCTACATTACTGATCAATACTTGCCTCAGCGAAATAAACAATTGGCTAAACGAAAATAACTTATATATTAACCACGCAAAAACGGAAGCCCTTATAGTGACCAAAAAACACATCATTTCACCCCCTCCACCACACATCTCCCTGCAAAACAATGATATCAAACTAAAAAATGAAATACGGTATCTGGGAGTTTAACTAGACAAACACCTTAGTATGGACTCACAGATAAGAAATATAACAAAGAAAGTCTATTTCAAACTTAAAATATTAAAGCAACTCCGCCCCCTATTACACATACTTGACTTTCAACGCATAATACAAGCGATCATAACACCCCACTTTGACTTTGCAAACCTAACCTTACTAGTTGTAACAAATCAAAACTTAAAAAAAACTTACAACTAGCTCAAAATGCAGCAGCCAAAACCATCATAAAAACCAGTTCCCTTCCAACATATAACGCCTATCTTAGAATCCCTGCACTGGCTCCAATCCAATGCCGCATACAATACAAAACCTTGTTAACCACATACAAGGCCCTAAACAATACAGCACCCTATACTGTAAATAACCTAATCACCCAGGAACACGGTCACAACATACAATGAAGAGACACATTAAATAAGTTAATAACACCAAAGGAAGTTATAAAAGCCATAAAATCAACGAACACGAAAGCCTGCGCCCATGCCGCCCCCATTCTGTGGAACAATATCCCAGCTGAACTACGATCATTACCCCAAATCATGGAGTTAGGAAAAAACTCAAAACATACCTATTCTCAACACACTATGCTTCTGTATCAAACTCACCAACACAACATGAAAAGGGATAGCTGCACCACAATGATAATCAGCCCTCGACCAGGAACAAGTACTAACACACTGTAAGATATCCAGAGATTCTATGTAAAACTGTATTTTAGTTCTAAACATGTTCAATGTATATAGTTCTCAACTATCAAACCTGTTTCTGATAGTTTGAACCCATTATTGTTATTATAGAAATTGATTTTATTGTTAACACGTTATATGTAAAAACAGCATGATGCTTATTACTGTTCCTTGTAAAACAGCCTTGCTTGTTAATTGTTGTTCATTGTAAACCGCAACTGATCTATGGAAGTGGCGGTATATAAAACCTGCTAATTAAATTAAATTAAATTAAATCTGAAAATTTGATAACCTCACTCGTTATTCCACTTTCCAGGTCATTTATGAATATGTCAAAAAGCAGCGGACCCAGCACAGATCCCTGGGGTACACCACTATTCACCTTTCTCCATTGGGAAAACTGGTCATTTAGCCCAACCCTCTGCTTTCTATCTTTTAACCAGTTCTTGATCCACAGTAGTACACTGCCTCCTATCCCATGACTCTTTAGTTTTGCCAAAAGTCTCTGATGAGGGACCTTGTCAAAGGCTTTCTGAAAGTCCAGATACACTATATCAACCGACTCACCTTTATCCACCTGTTTATTCACACTTTCAAAAAAACATAACAGATTAGTAAAACAAGATCTTCCTTGTCTAAAGCCATGTTGGCTGTCTCCCATTAGGCCATGATTATCTACATGCTGAGTAATTTTATTCTTTATGATGATTCCTACCATTTTTCCCGGTACTGACGTGAGGATCACCGGTCTGTAGTTTCCCGGATCAACCCTGGAACCCTTTTTAAAAATTGGCGTTACATTGGCGATCCTCCAATCTTCAGGTATTAGAGATGATTTTAATGATAGTTCACAGATTACTAATAGCAGGTCTGCAATCTCATATTTCAGTTCTTTCAACACCCTTGGATGTATACCATCCGGCCCAGGTGATTTGCTACTCTTCAGTTTATCTAATAGTTGTAATACATCTTCCCGATGTATCGATATTTCCTTCAATTCTTCCGCACCTTTAAATATCACTTCTGTCATGGGTAACATCCCTACATCTTCCTCAGTAAAGACCGAAGCAAAGAATTTATTCAGTCTCTCTGCTATCGCCTTGTCGCCCTCTTAGTGCCCCTTTAACTCCTCTATCATCTAATGGACCAACTGACTCTCTCACAGGTTTTTTGCTACGAATGTACTTGAAAAAATCTTTATTTCACGTTTTTGCTTCCGCAGCAAGCTTCTTCTCAAATTCTCCCTTTGCCTGCTTTATCAATGCCTTGCATTTGACTTGCCAATGCTTGTACTGTTTCCAGTTTTCGTCATTTGGCTCTTTTTTCCATTTCTTGAAAGATGCTTTTTTGGCAACAACAGCCTCTCTGACCTCACCTTTAAACCATGCTGGCAGTTTTTTGGACTTCCTTCCACTTTTCTTAAAGCGTGGAAAACAGCTGGTCTGGGCTGCCAAGATAGTATTTTTCAACAACACACAAGCTTGATGTAAGTCTTTAACCTTTGCAACTGCTCCTTTTAGTTTTTTCTTAACTATTTTCCTCATTTTATCATAGTCTCCCTTTCGAAAGTTAAAAGGTAGTACTGTGGATTTCCGTACTATCCCTCCTCCACTAATTAAATCAAAGGCGATCATGCTATGATCACTGTTGCCAAGTGGCCCCAACACCCTTATCTCTTGCACTAGACCTGGTGTTCCACTAAGGACTAGGTCTAATATGGCTTCCCCTCTGGTCGGTTCATGAACCCACTGCTCCAAGAAGCAGTCATTTATGTCATCTAGGAACTTTATCTCCCTAGCATGTCCTGCCGTGACACTGACCCAGTCGATACCGGGGTAATCACCCATTATTATTACTGCGCTGTAACTTTTGTTAGCTTCCTTGATTTCTTTGAGCATTTCATCATCCATTTGTTCATTTTGGTCAGGTGGTCAATAGTACACCCCCACTGCCATCGCCTTCCCCTTTTTACATGGAATTTCAATCCATGTAAAAAGGTGAGACAGCAGGGTGCTCATGTTTTCCTCCAATTTCGGCTGCTCTCATATTGCATAGTATTCCTGACTCAGTGAACTCTTTACGCACCACAGACGCATTTCCATTCAATATGCGCAGGTGTGGGCATCCTGATCCAAGGTCTAGCCCATCCAGTAGTCACACTAGCCATGCCCCCAGCTGGTGGGTAGGCAGCATGCCAGCTTATCCCTCCCTCCCTGCTGCCGGTGATCTTATTTCGGTAGCATACATGCAATTAATCACACGCGCCTGCCCCCTCCACTGGGGGCTGTGGGCAGAGGTGCTGCTGCCATAGACTTCATAAGAGAAAGAGCAGGATGTGCTCTGCTGTACTTGCTGCTTATATACTTGGCATCCCACTGACAGTGGCAACTGCTGCATTGCACTTGTCACACAGCGCTGGAACACAGATCTCTCCAGCTGCAGCCGCTGCGCTGCCACCCCCACCCCCACCCTCGCACACTGCTTACCTGGCAGCATGGTGGCAGTGTGGGTGGCAGTCCTCCCTGCTGACTAGGGCAGCATGTATGTCTGTTGACGCTGTCACAGCAGAGTCATACCACAAATGTTCTCCCTAGGGAGCCGCCTTGTCTGCCTAGTGGACCTGCCTGCCCCACAGCATCACACATGTGACACCTCCTTTGCCATATTGGCACCATCAACATAGTGCCCTGTCATTATACGGCACAATGCTATTGATGCTAATGAAAAACTACTATCACTTTTTTGGGATCCCCTTGTGTGCATCACATTGCAGACATTAAACTAGGCTCTCTCACCTCTAAAGTACCCCTTTCTGTCAAGTTTTACTTGGCGTAAGGGTTTCCAGTGCTGAGGGCTCTAACACACGATTGTGCAAGCTGGTGGTAAGGAAGGACATGCAGTCAATACCCACTCTCCACCCCATTAATGCCTACTCTCCACCTCCTTTTCCTTTAATGTTCCTCTAATGCTTGTTAATATGGTGTTATCTGCTCTTTCTGCAGCATTAAGGGCGCAAGGGTGCCAATAACACTCCTCGTGGGAGGAGTGGCCTAGTGGTTAGGACAAGGTACTTCAGGCTGGAGGGCTGGGGGTTCAAGTCCCACCTGGGGACAGCAATCTCAGGCCGGAGGGACTGGGCTTTCTAGTCCTATAGGTACTCCTTGTGGTCTTGGGCAAGCCACTTAACCCTTCATTGCCCATGTTCCCTGTAAGTATTAGTGTATGTGTGTCATATCCCCTCATGTTAAATGTATCTCCCAATTGACTGCTTTGACCTGGTGAAAAGCAGGATATAAATACAGCTAAATAAATAAATAAAATAAATAAATAACAGGTATTAACAGCACACTTGCTCCATTAATGCTCTTTAGTAAACATACCCCATAGAGTTATACTACAAAAGTCAGCCATTTAAAAACCAAGGTAGGGGCCAGCCTGTCTCAGAGCAACATGTGCACAAGCTTCATGCCCTACCACAAAATAGCTTGTAGAGGATAGATTATTGCTATGGCTGCCTGCACAGAAGGGTGTGAAATGCAAAAACTGGTAATGGAATTTGGCTTCCTCTCTAAAGGCTGACTCAGCTGTGAGCAATGGTAAAGGCAAAATGACAGAATCCAAGTGACTTTCAACGCACATATTTTAATGCCGGATGCAGCAAAGATAGGTCATGCAAATAACCCCCGTGTTAACCGTGTGCATGCAAATGAGATATCGCAGTATTAAATTGGAAGAGCAAGCCAAACACGTGCACAAGAAGTTTTCGCTAATTTGGTTTGCTCTCCAAGCAGTGCATGGCTAATTTGCATAGCAACCCAGACAGTATTTTGATGGCACTGGGGGGCGATTGTGGCATCGGGAAAAGTCCTCGATGCCATCAAAATACTCTCGGGGGCTGTGCCCAACAAAAAAAAATCATCCCTGGTGGTCCAGCAGCCCCGATCCCACCCCCGACAGTATTTTGATGGCATCGGGAAAAGCTGGATATAAATTGCCTCACTCCTGAACTCATTACATACATGAAACTAAGTCTCTTATATGGGAGAAAAGACCTCAGACTAATGCATTACCTCCCACTATGTTACGAAACAAATCACCATAGGGGATTTAGACCTTCATGCATCATCGGTCCCAAAAACTCCCCTATATAATATTTAATAAACGTACAAAAAAAGTGTTTTTTTTACATTTTTTCTTACATTAATTCACATATATACCAAATGCCACTCCTCTAAACTTCAGCATCAATCCTTTAACCCCAACAGCTTCTCTTCTAAACTCATTGCGTCTGAAGCTAACCATTAACCCAACAAAGATCTTTAAAGATCTTCTCTTTAAAAAAGGCTCCACTAGAGGTAAACTTAAAACTCAGACGACAACCTTGTTGTCTGAGTTTTAAGCCTTTTTTAAGGAGAAACAAGGATCATTGTTGGGTTAATAGTTAGCTTCAGATGGCAATGTGTTTAGAGGAGAAGCTGTTGGGGTTAAAGGATTGATGCTGAAGTTTAGAGGAGCGGCATTGAACGCTGAAGTTTAGGAGAGCAGCGCTGAAGCCTGACACCTTAAAGATAAGTAGAATCTCTTTATCTATGGCTGTAAGGGAAAAGTGATTTGACTTTGAAACCTTGTGTTCTTTTCAGAATATGGTGCTGTGTTTTCTTCTGATGTGGTATGTAATAGATTGGAATATGAGCTTCTTGTGAATACAGATAGAATTATGTGGTATATATGTGAATTAATTTAAGAAAAAATGTAAAAAAAGCACCTTTTTTGTACGTTTATTAAATATTATATAGGGGAGGTTTTGGGACCGATGATGCATGAAGCTCTAAATCCCCTATAGTGATTTGTTTCGCCACATAGTGGGAGGTAATACATTAGTCTGAGGTCTTTTCTCCCATATAAGAGACTTGGTTTCATGTATGTAATGAGTTTGGGAGTGAGGCAATTTATATGTAGTTAATATCTTTAAGAGGCTAAGGGTGTGGTTGTGATTTGACTGTTGAATCTCTTAATGCAGTATTACAGTATAATTGGAAAAAGCTGGACCATCCAGGATGATTTTATTGTCGGGCATGGCCCCCGACAGTATTTTAATGCCATTGGGGGCCTTTCCTGATGCCACGATTGTCCCCCAATGATATAAAAATACTGTCAGGGGTGGGATCGGAGCCGCTAGACCACTAGGGATCATTTTATTGTGGGGAACAGCCCCCGACAGTATTTTGATGGCATTGGGGGCCTTTCCCGGTGCCATCAAAATACTGTCGGAGACATGCATTAGAAGTTTACTTCCACTCAGACCCGGCAGTAAACTTTTGGCGCTATGGCTGGTTGTGAAATCATCTCCGCCTGCTTCTGCATCGGGCGTAGCCATGATTTGCAGAAAGACCAGCAGATTAGAATACATTTAAATAATTAAGGATTCATTTAAGTACGCGTGGTGTTAATTGGCGCTAGTTTTTCCATCAGCGTTTACATGTATTTCTTGCATTTAAACGATTGTTAAAATGTGCTTAAACTGGCGTTATGGGCTCATAAAGCCCACACTAGCTTTCTGCTTCAGCCTTTTAGTCTGTAAGGAGTAGGTGTGAATGGGGATGCCTGCTAGGAAAAAAGAGCTATAGTGATGGGAGAAGCACCTATCATCTATGACCTCCCCCTACAAAAACTGACTTTACCTATTCAATTTAATATTTCATCAATTGCCAACTAGTCCCTCAGAAACAAATGAGAAAATGAGGAATTCTGGAAACTGTAATGTAGATGGTATAGAGCAGCAATGTATGTCTGAATGAATGTCAAAAATTTCTCTTGTGCTAATGATGGGACAAGAGAGCTTCACTTTCACCATTAGACTTTGTTACTCTACATTTTGCTTCCTAAGTTTAAATAGGTCTTACAAACACTGTATTATTCTGCATGCCAAAGAGAGGACTATTATGAAGTCCTTTTGAAATGAAATGCCATTTACAGCAAAGTGTTCAAGGTTATGAAGTCTGTGCATGAGCCAGGGGAGAGGGGGTTGGAAGAGAGAATTTATAACACAGCTTCAAGGATAGAGGGACTGCACTACCTTGGAAAGTGCTACAAGTGAAAGGACAGATAACTAAGAAGAGATCAGCCAATGTACTTGTTAAGTAAAGTACGATAAGGTATAACAGATGATACGCTGGCGAATTCACAGGCAGGACCGGCCCCAGAGCTGGTTCAAGGTGTCAGTGCCTCAGGCAAACCTTAAGCCTTATGTTGCCTCTGTCTGTCAGAATCTATTGTTTAGCTTTGAATGACTTACTCTTTGCCACCCCCCTCCCCACAAGCTGCCATCCTAGGCCACCGCTTTGTTTTCCTAGTGGTTGGGCTGGCCCTGTGTATAGGAGTTCATCTTTGTAGCATGTTCATCTTTGTCCACACAACGGACCTGCAACAGAGCCTTCGAACTCTATGCCCCATCCCTCTGGAACTCTCTACCAAACCACATCAGAAACAATGATGACATCACATCATTCAAGAAACAGCTGAAAACAATCCTATTCCGTGAGCACCTTTGATCAGAACTTCCACCCTACCCACACGATCTAATACCTAGACCCAGCAGAAGTGTACATGTCTATGTCCACCCAAAATCACTAATTGTTGTCCCTGGTGATGGCCCCACCCTATAAAATACTATCCCCCCCCTGTTATATGTTACACCGCTTTGACCCGGTGAAAAGCGGTATATAAATGCAGTTAAATAAATAAATAAATAAATAAATTTAGATTTACATCCTGCCATGGTTCAGACAGATCATAAAGGTAAACACCATCCAACGGGATATCTTCTTGAAAAACTCACTCTTAGAACCTCTCAACCCACAGTGTGTGTATATAACACAAAACGAGAGAAGGTCTCAGACTTAGTGGCACTACATGCCAGGCTAAAACATGGCCAACTCTTGTGCCTATTTGCATCAATGACCTGTTCTCTCGCAGAAAACATACACTGCTGGAGCATACTCTCAAAAACATGGTAAGCACAATAAATAAAGTAGACAGAAAAAAATCATCTTCAATTTTCTCTGCAACAGTATATCCGCTACATGCTTAACCCAGCTCTGCTCCTGTCAGTGTAATGATGAATCCCAGTGAAAATTGACCTGATACAGATGGTTCAGACAGGACAAGGTCAAAGTGGGTGTGTGCTGAGGACATGTGCCTCCAGCATCCTATTCATGAGGACTTCCTGATCCCTGTGGATGAAATCAAATGCATGGAAATAAACCACACATACGTCTACATGGTCCAGTACTTGGTAAAGCTGTTTATTTAGTCCCTTAAAGCCTGACAAGAATATTAGTACTTTATGAAATTTGTGAAAAGACCTCAAGTGTCTAGTGAAATTCAAAATGACCCTGGGTAGATAGGAATGAAAGGGATTCACTATTTTGCGGGAAATGTTTTTTTAATGTTGAAACAAAGGTACTAGAGGGGGCGGGAGGGGGAAGTAGAAAGAAATTGGGAGAACTTTCTATGTCAGCAGGGAGGGGGTCTTGGAAGGGAATGGGTGGACATTGAGGGGTATTTTCAATATTGGGGGAATATATGGGGATAATGGGCCTTATTTTTTTTAATTTACATTCTCTTATATACCATGCTATTCTGCATCAGTGTGGTTTACATTGAACAAACTGAAATTACATTGAACAGGGCATTATAACTTGGAGATAACTATTTTACAGGGAACATGGGCTATGGAGGGTTAAGTGGCTTGCCCAAGACCACAAGGAGCACCTGTGGGACTAGAAACCCCAGTCCTTCCAGCCCAAGGTTGCTGTCCTCTAGTGGGATTTGAACCCCTGACCTTCTGGCCTGAAGTACCTTGCCTCAACCACTAGGCCACTCCTCCACTCCACTCTGCTCCATGCCTTGAACAATGCACCCTTTTTCATTAAGTGCTAACGTGGAGGGACAGTGCACAGGCACTGAACTATAGCCCTGGAATACAGCTTAAATGTTTTGCTATCACAAGCCATCTTTCCTTAATTCCTCTGGCTAAGGCTTCATCCTTTCTCCTTCCTCAGCCTCTCTGTCTTCCTGTGTTTTCTCTCATTTTCATTGATGTTTCCATGCACAAGTCATCCTGTGCCCAGCCTGTGCAGGATCCAGTTCTGATCTAGTCTGCCAAGTCCTTAAGATTGGCTGTGATTGCCTTATAGCTTCTTATTTCGGGGTGCCTTCCGAGCCTACACTGCTTGATACCTCTGTAGAGACCCCTTAGGTTCTGCTTCTTTAAGCAGCAGAGACCTCTAGTGGTCCTATGAATATATTATACTTTGACCTATAAGTGTTCTGATAATTATTCAGAACAAGGGAGATTACTCTCTTTCAGTGTCATCATCCTGGGAAGAGACTCTTCTGGGAAGGAAAATTCAATTACTATAAAACCCCCACCCAAAGGTAGACCTCTGTTTTGGCTGGTCTAGCCATCGTACCATCAAGTTGGATCTACCTGCTTAGGCAAAGCATTTTAAAGGAGCAGTGGGGTTGGAGTGTTGCATGGGTTGCTGTGGCCTTGCATCCACTGTGTCCTGGTGAACACTACCAGGACACAACCTGCTCAGGAGGAGAGAAGTCAGCCCTACCAGTGGAAAAGAGAAGAAGAAAAACCATGGCACATCTGGGAACTGCTGATCCAAAGAAGAGAAGGAGAGGATCCGGAGGAACAGTTCTGAAACCAAGTGACACTAGAGCCAGGAGCTTCCAAGGTGCTACATTGGGGACCTGCATCTATAGCAGCCTCCAACTCAGAGGTACACTCAAAGTATATAGTGCAGGAGGAGAGTTTCGCCTATCAGGGATAACCATAGAGCAAGGGGAAACTCTCCTCCTGTACTATATACTTTATATATACTATATACTCTCATGTTGCATATTTTTTCTAATCTCTGCTAATGCATATTTTTGTTATTGTTTTCAGTGACCCTTGAATAATTTTAAGTAAACCTTTTGGTTCATCACACTAAATTTCTGGCCTGTACTCTATTATTGAGAAAAAGGGAATTGGAGTGACTGAAGTGTAGATGCCAAAGGCCTCCCATTATTTACTGGTCCCGTTTCAGGATCCCTGATCATCCTCGAGAGTTGAGACTGAAAAGACAGTATTTCCTCTTGGAAGCTATGCCCCCAGTATGGCAACCAGGATGCTTAGTCACTGAAAGGGCCCCCTCAGATTGGCAGGGGTTACAAGATTGGTGCACAAAATTGGGACCTGAAGTTGGCATCTAAAACAGCACTGACATTTTTTGGGCTCTTGGATACAAAGCTAAAATTTTAACTTGGCAGAGTAAAGCCTCCTGTGAGGTATGAACAGAGAGCAGGTGGGGGGGGGGGAGGAGGGGGGATAGAGCCAACTGCAGAGACAGTGGGAAGGTGAATCGCAGTATTTCTGCAAAGTTTCGACAAAACCCACAACTGTAGGTTGAAAAGACTGCTTTGCAAAAAATCTTCCCATCTTTTGTAAAATTTGAATCGGCAGCCATTTCATGCTGATAGGCTCAGGGAATGTGCGGGGTGGGAATGTGTGCTCTTAAGGAGGATATATGCACCAAATAGTGATGTAATTGAACATGTGCCCAGCTCACCCAATTGGAGAGCATCAGCACATGTGCAAGAGGGCCGTGTACTTTAGCCATGCCGCAGAGGACTAACACTATTTACAAGGATCAAGGAGGACCTGGGTGATTCAAGCATGGAGTCTTCAAGTATTACACAAGCTGACTAGGCCAAGACCATCTTGAGGCCTATCGCAACCACTAATTATGCCAGAGAGAAGCAGTGATCAACGATAACTGGTACCCTCTGTGCCTTTGCTGCAGGTTCATCACCAATGACATCTCATCACTTGAGACCAAAACTGCTTTTATCTATAGAAGAAGAAGTGCCTTGGGCTGAGTGCAGAGTGTACACTGCCATTGAGAACATGCTCCAGTACTGGTAATTCTACACTGCCAGTACTGCCGAGAACCCTTCTTTGACACCGAGGAGACATCAGACTCATAGCTGGGAGACTCACTGTCCAGTGTGGCTGAATGCACAGCAGAATGACTTGAGTCACTGGAGCTAGTGCAACAACCTGCTCCTCCAAAGCAGTCGGAGGCCTAGATGCAGGTCCCATAGGAGATAGCAGCAGCATGGGACTCCCAGTGCCAGTGAGGTGAGTACCAGGGATGTGGTTCTTCTCCCCCCAGAAAGCTGTGCCATGTTATGGAAGGAGGGACCCTTAGAACTGAGACCATGAGCTGGGAGGCAGAAGGAGAGTGTGTGGCCTCCACCACTAGGCTGCAGTAACTGAATGACTAGAACCACATCCACACTGAGTGCAAGAGCATGTGGGAGGCCCATGACACCTTTAAGGCTCACCACATGACCATGGTCGTGCCCTGCTACAAAGAATCTATGAACAAGCCTTAGAAGGGCCTGTTCCTATTAACACCAAAGATTGCTAGTGAAGGAGCCAACTTTTGCAGTGTCCATCAGTCATTTTCCAGCCCAGAGCTGGGCCAGAATTCTTCTAAAGGCAGATGAATGCGCAGCACAGGGAGAGGGAAGGATTACTAATGGAGTTCATGAGCGACCTCTAGATTGAGCCAGATTGCCTAGGCGACTATAAATTAAAAGGCTGATCCAGGACTGAAAGATACATTTGACATAGAGTGTGGGAGATATGGTGCATTGCCTATTCCTATGTGAACCTACTAATCATGAGTGTGGTGGAGCTAAAGAGAGAATAAAGGGTACATGATTTATTTATATTCTCTTATATACCGTATTATTCTGTATCAGTATGGTTTACATTGAACAAACTGAAATTACATTGAACAGGGCATTATAACTTGGAGATAACTATTTTACAGGGAACATGGGCTATGGAGGGTTAAGTGGCTTGCCCAAGACCACAAGGAGCACCTGTGGGACTAGAAACCCCAGTCCTTCCAGCCCAAGATTGCTGTCCTCTAGTGAGATTTGAACCCCTGACCTTCTAGCCTGAAGTACCTTGCCCCAACCACTAGGCCACTCCTCCACTCCATGATGAGATTTACAACAGGATGAGATGAGCTGCTACATTCACCGCCTATAGCAAGGATGATCCTTTGGTGAGGGCCACCAATACTGGTCAATACTGCCAGAGGCAGGTGAGATGATCAAACAGGAAACATGAAGTGTTAAGATGGAAGGATCTTTCCAGGAGAAGACTAGTGAGAAAGCCAGATCCAGGCTGGTACTGCGTCTGAACTGATTCCAGAGAAAATAAGGAAAATGTTAGAGACTGCTGATTCTTGCTGATAGAGTGGAAGCCTTCAGTTTCCAGATGTTATTTGTTCCAGCCACTGTTCCCTCTAAGCTGTGCGCGTGTGCACGCGCACACACCTCGCCGAGCGAGCGCACATACTTTACAACAGAGCACACAAAAATTATGGCTCGGATTCTGATAGAAAACAACACAGACGTCTTAAAATTTAAAAGTTATGATTGTAATTACTAGAAATTTCCCGCTTCATTTAGTAATTGTCTATTTTCATTTAATTTGATTAAAATCAATGTGGTGTACATACTGTATTCTGACGGTAAGTCAAATTTTAAAGTATATAACTGAGTGTCGTTATGTGGCGCACAAAAATTTTACCTTCCTTCAAAAGCTGCACACAGCTGATATTTTATGCGCACACAGCCTACAGAAAATTAGAGGGAACATTGGTTCCAGCACGATTCTCCTGCCTTTGTTTAAAGAGCTCATTTCAACAACGCCGAGAAAATTCTGGGGAGGGGCGGGGAGAAGTTGTCTGCTCATAAAACAAACATAAATTCTTCTTCGGCACTGAGCGCAGACCCCTTACGTCTCCTTCGAGTAGGTGTTAAGTTTAGGCATTGAGTTGAGTCTTTGCTCTTCTGCGCACTACTCTGCATCTGGGCGGGATAGCTAATTGCTTGATTATCATGCAATTTGAATGGATTTACATGGGCTGTGTGCTAGTAGTGGTGTTGGCATCTACACAGCGATTACATTCGCGCCAATCCATTTTCTGCATTGCAGCATGATGTCTACTCATGAAAAATCTGCACAGATGTGGTGCTATTTATGGGTGGACTGTGCGCTAAAATTTCTGCATCAGCCCCTTTATGTGTTGTGTGTTTTGTGCTTCGTTACAGGGAATCACAAGACCCAGCAGATGGCACAGTGAGGAAATTGTCCAAATTAAAAACTAATGAAGTAAATGGATTGATGTGATGGAGAAGTCTAGATGTACCACACTGCCTGTACTAGTGCAGATTGAGAAATTGTTCATTTTGATTTTGGTTTTCACCATGTTGTATAAAAAAAAGGTCCTCTTTAAACATTTACAAAAAACTTTGAAAACTGTAATTAAAAACATAACATCTGTAAAAACATGTATTGTATTAAAAGTCATACAATATGAAAATCATTGCTATAGAAACTAAAGAAAGCTCAAAAAATGTTCTCAACCATTTTTTGTCTTCCGTTGATACTTTTATTTAATTTGCTATGATGTAGCTATCTCCCTATTTCTATATTAAGTATCTTTTACTTGAAGCATGATTTGTGTATATGAGCAATTATTCCTCCCTTAGAAGAAAAATTAAAATTAAACTGACTCTGCGTTGCTACCCCACACCTTACTGGGTGTCCCACTAATGATAAGGAGATTTATTTTAGTTATTTGGTTTTATATACCGCACTATTTCACAATCAGCGCGGTTTAAAAGGAACAAGTAGGAACACTTTACATAGAACAGGTTTTACATAGAACAGTTTACATATAACAAGTTTAAATAGAACTGTTGTAACAGAATAATAACAATAGATAATGAACTAAACAGTTGGTCTTATCAAATAAACCGGCTTGTCAACTTGGGCTACCGGATAACTATTTACAGGAGATATAGCAGGCGGGGATCAAAGGGGATATAGTTGTGAGTTGCCAACTTAAACAGGTGTCCCACTATTAAGATACAGAAGTATGTGATGTTTAATCAATATGACTGCCTAACTGTGGAATATTGATGGATTGTGACATCTCCTATTCAGAAATTAACTACAGGAGATTTATTGGGTTGAGAGAGTAGTTTTCTTCACTCAAGAAATATTACCAGAGTAGTGACGAAGGTGTATCTCTGACCTAGAGACTTTATCAACAGAATGAACTAATGTTGCATCTTGTGTTCCTGTCTAATGAGCAAAGATCTGGGATGCATGCATATGTAACAGAAGTGGCTTTCTGGCATCTTCAATGAATGTCACCCTGCAGTCAAGGTATTTTTGGAGAGCGCAGTGTCTTTCTTGCTCCTGCCATAAAAGAAGACATACGAGAGTTTCCTTGTTATTTTTGAGAGACTATGTTTCCATTCTGACACGCATGGGATCAAGGAGAATTCTCACATAATGTATTACTGATACCGGATGTGACACCATTTTCTGTAAGAACTTTGCTTTTGCATATGGGTGACTAGCATTCTAGGCAGCTAACTTGATCATCGTAGTTACCACTAATCAATTCTGTTTATTCTAAGTCAGAAGAGGTCTCTGAGAACAGGGAAGGAGAATGTATGTGACTTGTTTCCCTTCCAGGGGTGAGTCCTGTGCTGGAAGCAGACCCACTAAGATGGCCACTTAGTATTTTCCCTGGCAATGAGTTAAGATCAGATTGCAAGGTATATAGAAAAACATGGTTTCACTGTTGGGTTAGGCTGTGTTCAGGGTTTTATGGTTTATAATTAGAGGTGTGGAGGGGAATTTTAGAAAGGACGTCCAAGTGAAATCTGGGACATCTAAGTCAGCATGTCTGAAAAAAAATGCGGGCACCTCCAGGTGCAGACACAATTTCACAAACATGGACATGCCCAATATGGACGTCTGCGGGGGCATCTACAAAGATGTCCCCAGAATAGTATTTCAGAATCTGGACATCTAGGAATAGCCTAATGGTTACAATAGTGAGCTAAGGCTAGGAGTCGAATCCCATTGCTGCTATCACTGTGATTGTGCTGAGCACTGGGAATGATGGAGTGCTATCGTCTCTATACCCTCTGGATGCTTTTCAGCCAAAAACGAGCACTTTCCTGATGCTTATTCATGCCTGGAGTAGGTTTAAAGAGACACGACTCTGTACGTTCAGGACGTTTCTGAGATCAGGCAGTGACATCCAGGTCCCTGAAAATGCCCCAGCCATGCCTCCACCACACTCCTTTTCAGATTTGGACGTCCTCCTGCTGGGGATGTCCACAGACCTGGCTTCTAAACTGGCTCTGAAAACATCTCTGTGCTTTCGATGTCTCTATGCTTAGATTTTCCTCGCCTATCTTTAAGGTGCAGAGGCTAAATGGGTAGCATCAAAAATCAGTGCTACCTGGTAGCTCCAGTGGCTTCTGGGTTGTGCGGCGAGACTGGATTTTCAATGTCAGGGCTGCATATGATGCTGGCATTGAAAATCCAGGTTAGGTGGAAGGAGGGTGGGCTATGCGTTGATGCGGAGTATATCACTGCCCAGCTGAAAATCGGGCCCCATATTTTTGGCCTGGAGCTTATTATCAAGAGAAAGGGAATTGGAATGAGTGGAGTGTAGATGCCAAAGACCTCCTAGTAAATATCTACTAGTCCCGTTTCAGGAACCCTGATCATCCCCTTGAGTTGAGAGTGAATATAAATTTCGCTAGTTTATGTGAGTACTTCAAAAAGTCTAAGCATGGACATTTACACCTTCTCAAGAGCTGATAAAAGGGATACTGGACTACTGAAAAAGATGGCTCCTGGGTGCTGGACTATGCCCCGAATATAAAGGAAAAGTAGTGTGTGTGTGTCTTATCTCTTTTTACCCTGAAGGTCACTGCCACCAGCTATACATATAGCAGTGATGTTCAGCTGCTATCTGTATAGCTAAGTGGCTTAATTTAAGCCTGTGAAAAAGAAGTCCTAAGTTAATAGCTTAGCTATATGTACAGCAGCTGAATTTCGCCACTATCCATAGAGCTGGTTGTTCTGCCTTTACTCCACCCTAATTCTGTCATTTTGTGGCAGTCAGAAAGAATTTCAGCAGCACTATCCACATTTTTATGTTAAGTGGTGGCTGATAAGCATAAATGTCTTTCTGAATATTAACCCATCTGATTTTATAAATACAGCCATATGGATCTGGACCATGGACTATGTGAAAGAAAGAACGAGACACTGCTACCCATATAAGAATTCATTAAGGTAGGGTCTTGACTCAAGTTTTCTCCCAACTCCTCAGGACCTATAAACTGATAAGTTCTCCACCTTCACACCTGTACAACTGGAAACTGTCAGAAACACCAGTCAATCGAGGGTGCCAATACACTTGTTTCCCCTGGGGCTATACCTCTGCATTTCCTGAGACTTTGGTTAGCTGTCCAGTCTGATTATTGGCTTCTCTAATGTAAAGTGTATAGATCCCATTACAATGCAATGAAAACTGGCGTTGAACTAAAATCCTGTGATAGTGTGGCGTGTGGTACGAAGGGGTTTTCTTCAAAACACCAAACAGACAGCAGCTCAAGGAAAACAAAGCTTTTTTTATTCAGACCTAGTTTATTAAACCTTCACAAAGTTGATCTCCTGGCCCTTCCTCCAGCTCAGTTAAGTTCCTACCTTTGTCGGCTTGCCTTGAAAGGATTGCTGGCCCCAAGGGCCTCTTCCCCTGCTGCACACTGCTGGGGTTTCAGCCTCTCCTTGGCTCTTTTAAAGGGGCCTGTTGATAATCCTTCTGGATCGGGACAGGCAACACTCTATAGACCTCATCACACACATCCTCCCACTCAGCTCAATCATGCCCCATTGAGCACCTGCTTCACCCAGGACCCCCAGCGGGAAAGGAAGTCTGCATTCAGGTGAGTCTGACCAGCCCTATGGTAGATCTGGAACTGGTAGGACTGGAGACTCAAGAACCACTGCATAATATGACCAATGGACTTTATGCTGAGCCAGCCACTTGAGGGGATGGTGATCCGTCATTAGTATGAACGGACGGCAGAGCAGATAGTATTTGAAGGTTTCAAGTGCTCACTTGACAGCGAGGGTCTCCTTCTCAATCTCTGCATAATGCTTTTTCTGAGGAAGCAGTTTCCTACTGATGAATGTTGTAGGATGTTTTTCACCCCCAGCTTCCTGGGCTAGAATGGCTCCTAGGCAAACCTCCGAGGCATATGTTTGCACAATAAAAGGCAGAGAAAAATGAGGGCTACTTAGGACAGGTTCAGAGCACACAGCCTTCTTGAAATGCTGGAAGGACAGGTCCAGGTCCGATGACCACTGGATCCATCAGGAGTTCTCTTCCGGAGGAGACTGGTCAATGGCTATGCCACCACTGCAAAATTAGAGATGAACTGGCAGTAATAGCCAATCAGTCCAAGTAAGGCATGAACCTTTTTCTTCGAGTTTGGAGTGGGGAACTTGGCAATGGAATCCACATTCTGCAGTTGAGGTCACATTGTATCCCCCAGGTACTGAATGTCCCAGCCTCCTAGAAAACATTTATTGGGGTTGGCAGTAAAGCTGGACTTCTGCAGGCTGGTGAACATGGCTTGAACTTGGGCTAGATGCGTGGCCCAGTCTATGCTGTAGATGATGATATTGTCAAGGTAGACAGCTGCATACTTCTTGTGTGGTTGCAGCAGGCAGTCGACTAGGTGTTGAAACATAGAAGGAGCCCTGTGTAATCCAAAGGGCAGCACTGTAAACTGCAGTCCTTGCGATGTCAAAAAAGCAGTTTTCTCCTTGGCAGCCAGAGTCAAGCATCCTGCCAGTATCCTTTGGTCAAATCCAAGACTGATATAAAGTGTGCTCCACCGAGTTGCTCGATTAGCTCATCTACTCTGGGCATAGGTTATGGTTCCAGTTTAGAAGCTTCAATGACTCTCCGGAAGTCAATGCAGAATCTGTTGCTTCCTTTGGGTTTGGGAACCAAGACAATAGCTGACGACCAGTCACTCATGGACTCTTCTATAATTCACAGGTTAAGCATCTCTTCCAGCTCCTTGGCAATGGCTGTCGCCGGGCCTCTGGAATCCGATAGGGTTGTTGCTGAAACTACCCCAGGGTCAGTAATGATATCATGACAAATGAGGTGGGTTTCTCCCAGGCAGGTGGAAAATACCTTTAAGTTCTGGTGGATCAAACCTTCTAATTCTTTTCTCTAGGCAGCGCAGAGCTGGTCTCCAACTGGGATTTGAGCTGGATTCCACAGGGCTGAAATTTCCTGCCCAAAATCATCTCCGTGTACCATCATAGTTGTCACTGGAGTCCACTTTTTAAATTGGTTAATATGTTAAATTTTGGCTTTCTTCCATTTATCGGGCTGGACAATCTTGTAGTTAACAGGCCCTACTTTCTCTTCAACCTTATAGGACCCCTGCTACTTACAGAGTAACTTGCTCTTGGATGAAAGTAGCAAGACTAAAACTCTGTCTCCCGGTTGGAAGGTGTGATGCACAGCTTACCAATTGAAGCCCTTGGCCTGCTCAGCTTGGGCTTTTTCCAGACTGAGTTTGGTCACTTCTCTGGCTTTTTCCAGCCAGTCTTGCATTTGTATAATGTACTCCATCAAATTACAGCCCGCATGGGGTTCTTCTTCCCAGGTTCCCCCTACCATGTCTACTATGCCTCTTGGCCATCTTCCGAAGAGCAACTCAAAAGGCGAAAATCCCATGGAGTTCTGAGGTACCTCGCAGATAACAAACATCAAATAGAGTAGGAAAATGTCTCAGTTCTTCCCATCCTCCTGCACAAACTTTTTAAGGGAGGAGTAGCCTAGTGGTTGGAGCAAGGTACTTCAGGCCAGAAGGTCAGGGGTTCAAATCCCACTAGAGGACAGCAACCTTGGGCTGGAAGGACTGGGGGTTTCTAGTCCCACAGATGCTCCTTGTGGTCTTGGGCAAGCCACTTAACCCTCCACTGCCCATGTAGTATTAGTGTATGTGTCTCATATCCCCACATGTTATGATCAATCTGTTTTTTATTCAAAGAACCAAAGAAGGCAGTAACATGGCCTATACACGATACCTACCACCAGAACAAGTGGCTACATAGAAACAGAAGAGTAACAAGATATAATGCTGCATATAAAGCACACAGTTTACAAAATTTTTTGTTAGGGACCCCCCTTGGGGAGAACTCCCCCATGTGATTCCCAGCGTCCCCCCCCCAAAGACACAACCAACGAACGCACCCAATGGTAGAAGATAAGAAAAAAGAACCTGAAAAGTACCCACAGGCCTGGGGTTGACTCTGCTCCCAAGCCCGTCATCAAGTACCATCCCGAAAGCAAGCGAGCTAAATCCCTCAGTGTCTCTCCCACCCTCACCTTCTGGCCCCCCCTCCTCCCCTATCCCCCCCCTCCCGGGCCCCACCACCCCCCTACCCCTCCCCTCCCCAAAGCCTCCCCGGGTAGCGAGTACTGGGCTGACACACAGACTTGCACGCATGCTGTCGGAGCAGACCAACACTGCCGGACGAGCTGCACAATCACCATCCCCACTCAAGGCCCTCAGGGCCGCCGCATGACCCTACTGCGAGCTCTCCAGGGCAATAGTTGCAAATGAGGTCCCCAGCCCTCCAAGAACCATTACCACCGTCGCTCACTCCCATGAGCCCACAACTGCTCCATGAGCATAATCCTATGAAGATGGGTTCGCCAAAGCCCATACAGGGGGCCCTTAATGTCCAGCCATTGCTGCAGCACGGTCATTTGAGCAGTCACCAACACCAATCGCATCCAGCGCCACCCCACCGCCCCCAAACAGTCCGACCACGAGGGCTCCCACACATCAAGCACCACAATCTTGGCACTCCAAGGCACAAGCTGTTGCAAACAGGCAGCCAGGTAGGCGCGCACCTTCCCCCAGAAGGGCTGAACACACCGAGAGTGCCAAAACATATGTCCTAACGTAGCCCGGGGTTCCGCACACCGGGGACAGCAGTGCGTAGTTCCCACCCCTGCCCGCCACGCCCTGAGAGGAGCGAAATATAACCGCCGCAGAATCTTATACTGGGTGTCCCGGTGAGGGACTAGTACACTCATGGAAGGAATAGCGGCCAGCCCACTCAGGAGCTCATCCGCCTCCCCCAGATCAGCCTCCCACGCTTCCGCCAGCGGCACCAAATCTAGAGGGGGAACCCCATCCCATAGCATTTTGTGTAACCAAGACACACGCATGCCCTGTTCGCCCCCTAACAATGCCGTCTCGATCTCCGTACTGACCTCCCCCTTCAGAGGCGTCACAGGAACCGTACGTATATAACTACGAAGTTGGGCGTAACGGAAAACATCGTTGCGATTCAAAGGGTATTGCTGGCAGAGCGTAGCAAAATCAACCATCTCCCCCTCGGAGTTCAACACATGCTCCAAATTTGTGATCCCCATCCGGTCCCAGGCCAAAAAAGGCAATTTCCCCAAACCCGGTGCGAAAGCTGCATTCCCTCGAATAGAGAGATAGGGTGTGTGATAAGCCGAAATCCGGCGGCAGGCACAGAAGTACTGCCAAGCCATTCTCACCGGATCCAGAAGAACTCGCCAGAGTGCCCCCCCACCCCCTTAACCACTTTAGCATGAAGAAGATACCGCATATGAAACGGAGAAACCACAGCAGCAAGCGTCCCTACCGGGGAGTAGTCCTCTAAGTCCCACAACCAGTCCAGAGCGAAACGTAACAGACAGGCGACATTGTATTTCCGCACATCCGGGAAGCCTAAGCCTCCCAACTCGCGAGGCTGGCTAAGTACACTCAGACGCACCCGAGGCCTACCCCCTCGCCAAAGCAACCTATTAAACTCCCGATCCACCTTCCGAATATCGGAACGTTTTAAAAACAGCGGGAGCGTCTGCAGCAAGTAGAGAAGTTTCGGGAAGAGAGTCATCTTACATAGAGCTACCCTCCCTCCCAGAGACAACGGTAGATCACGCCACTTATCCACCGCAGACGATATAGAGGCTATCACCCTTGCAATATTCAGGCTATAAAGGTCCCCAAGAGCCGCCGGCAGATAGACACCCAAATACTTAAAATAACCGTTTGCCCAACGCAAAGGGAAGTCTGCTTGCCAAACCTGTCCAGCCGCCGCCCCCAGGAGCATTGCCTCCGACTTATCCAAATTAAGTTTGAAGCCCGAGACCAGCCCGTATTCCCGTATGAGATGCAGAAGGGGAGGTAACCCAACCTGTGGGTCTCCCAGATGTACGAGCAAATCATCCGTGAAAGCCGCAGCACGAAACTCCTCTCGACCCATCGGGACCCCACGAAATTGCGTAGGTTCACGAATCCTATGTAGAAGAGACTCCAGGGTAAGTACAAATAAGAGTGGAGACAGAGGGCACCCCTGCCGAGTCCCCTTCTGAATAGCAAAGTCCGCCGTCATGTCCCCATTCACCAACAGGGCCCCAATCGGAGCCGCGTATAACAACCGGATCACATCCACAAAAAGGCCCTCAAACCCCATCACCGCCAGAACCTGATACATAAACCCCCACTGGACCCTGTCAAACGCTTTTTCTGCATCAAAGCTGATAAGTAACGAACCGTGGTTCGTGACGTGCTCCGCACACAGGGAGAGCAAGATCTGATACAAATTGTGAGACACATGGCGTCCCCGGACAAAACCCACCTGGTTAGAATGAATCAGGGTCGGCAACAGAGGGGCCAGCCGGTCCGCCATGATTTTAGCGAGGAGTTTGATATCTACATTAAGGAGCGAGATCGGCCTGTAAGATCCCGGAAGAAGAGGATCCCTCCCAGGCTTTGGGCAGGACAGTAACTAGCGCTTTCTTCGCCTCGTATGGGAACTTCCCTCAATGTATCAAATCTTCGTAATACCCTTCCAAGGGGGCCACTATGGCAGTGCCCAGAAGCTTATAGAACTCGCCGCGGAAGCCATCGACCCCCGGAGCTTTGCCGTTCTTCAAATGTTTAATACCCTCCTAGACCTCCCTCCCCGAAATTGGTCGATTAAGAGACTGGAGTTGGTCTGCAGTAAGCCGCGGTAGGACACAACCATCCAAAAAGACCCAACCCTCTGCCTCCCGATCCCCTTCGGCCGCATAAAGATGCCGGAACAAGTCTGTAAAAACGGCCTCGATCTCCTTCTTGTCCCGTTTAATCGTCCCATCGGAATGCCTAATGGCCCCAATATGCCGGGCACCTTCCGCGGGTCGCACCAGAGCAGACATCAGCTTACCGGCCCTATTAGCAGATCAATATTCTATGTATATAGTTCAATGTATATAGTTTTACCCCCATATTATCCATGTTTATCTTATCCAAATTTATTTTCCTGTTTTATGTAATACCGAACAGCCTGTTGTTCTGGTCTTTGGTTCTCTGTAAACCGCGCTGATTGTAAATAGCGCGGTATATAAAAAATTGAAATAAATAATAAATAAATAAATAAATAATATTACCATGCTGATAGAGCTTGAACCTATAGTACAACATAGACTTCTGGGCCCGGCAGTGGAGTAGGGTTTCCAGTTCCAACTGAAGGTCTCGCAATGTACGTTGATTCGCCGCAGTCTTAAAGGCAGCTGCCCTCCTACGAGCCCTACCCAGCTCCTTCTCCAACACCAGAATTTGTTGGTTTAGTCGCTTACGCCGCAGGCTATGATAGCTGATGATTTCCCCACGCAGAACCGCCTTCCCAGCTTCCCAAAGGAGGGCGGGGGAAGTCTCCGGCGAGTCGTTAAAGGCCACATAGTCCCCCCAGCACTGCCACAAGTGTGCTTCAAACTGAGCATCCCTGCTAAGGTCCAAGGGATATCTCCAAAGTCGGCTGCGATGAGAGCCAGGATCCCGAAGCTCCAAAACAACCAACGCATGGTCCGAAAGAACAGAAGACCCAATCGCGGATGTTATAACCCGCCCAAACAGTGGTTCCGAAATCAGGAAGTAGTCAATGCGTGACCACGTCCCATGGGCCCGAGACATATGAGTATAATCTCGCTCCCCTGGGTGTAGAACCCGCCAAACATCCAACAAACAGTACGCCTCACAAAGGCCCCATAGGCGTTTACGAGCCCGTTGACTCCCGTCCCCCCCTCTACCAGAGCGATCGAGCACACTATCTAACACCTCATTAAAGTCCCCTCCCATGACAACCTGATAACCCCCTGTAGCCTCCAAAATACTACCCAGAGCCCAGTAGAAGCTTGCTTCATACACGTTAGGCCCATATACCGAACATATAGCCACTTTCGAGCCATTGAAGTCCCCATACACAAACATATCGACCTTCCGGGTCTGCGACCACACGCTCCTCAACCCAGGTAACTGATTTGGTAATTAAAACGGCCACACCCCTCTTCCGCCCCACAGCAGGGGCTCCATAGACGTGTGAAACAGGGCCCCTTCGCAGCTTTGCATGTTCCCCCGCCGATTGGTGTGTTTCCTGAAGCAATATTACGCCCAGGTGCTGACGTTGCAGGTGCTGAAGCACCTTGTACCGTTTAATCGGAGAGCCTAACCCACAAACATTCCATGTCGCATAGCGAATGGCACTACCCAGGGTCCACACTCCAATCGAGCCTCCAAAAAGAATCAACTCGCCAATCCACTAGGTGGAAACCCCCCCAGCCTAGGGTCTCCCCCGCTATCCGCAGCCGCCCGCTCCAAAGCCTCCACAACCACATCCATGCAAACAAACAAACGTAGAAGCCCGACCAACATACATACAAGCCCAACCATACTGAGAAGCCCATCGAATATCCAATAGCCTCGCTACCCCTCTGAAACAAACCCTTCTGCAGATCACCCCTCCTCCGCTCCCCCCCGGACCCCCCCCGCACCCCCCTCTCCCCTTTAAACAACCTCTACCCACCACCAGGCTAGCCACCCTAGCTCCACCCGGACTTCCATTGCATGCAGGGCCCTCTCCCTCCTCCCCCCCACCCAATGGAACAAACAAACTCTACACACCCCAGTACCAGCCCCCCTGAAAAAAAAGGAACAGGCCCCCAGGTCACTGCCCCAAGCCTCCGTACTGTCCCCCCCCTACCATCTGAAGGCCCCCCCCGAAACACCGAGAGCCAGGGTCCCCGTCAGGACTTCGCGCCAGGCACGCAGGTGTGCAGGAGCAGGACACAGAGAAGAACCCCCGACAGCCCTTACCTTCTCGCTCCCCCCTCCCCCTAGGCATACCTCCCAAGTCCCATTCCAAGGCCCAGCAACCAGTGTCTATCCCAGCGCCCCCGAAGAGAAAGGGAAGGGAAATGAACGATCCGGAGAAGGAAAAGGGAGAGAAAGAAAAAAGGAAGGGGGATAAAATGAAGGGAACAGGAGAGAGAGAAAGGAAAGGGAGAGAAAACCCAGGACCGCCCACAATGGGCTAGCCCTAGAGCAGATTACCTGGCAATGCCCCACAGTACAGAGAGACAAGTGCTATTCCACAAATGTGCCAGACATTACAAATAAAAAGAGAAAGAGAAAAAAAACCGCTGCACAAATCAACAACATCATAATAATAATAACATCATAATAATAATGACATCATAAAAAGAAGAATAACATAACAGTACTAATAATAGGGGTACCAATAATAAAGGGTACCCGGGGGCCCCGTAGCTTATCACAGTCCCAGACAGGGCGTCCGGGCCCCCGCGAGGAAACACTATAGCCACCTTGCCCAGTTAGAGTCAAAAGGCCTAAAGTCTGGCCCAGAGAAGTGCCCCACACAGACATCCCACTGAAATAGACCGAACACCAACAAGGTCCCGCAGACAAAGGGAGCTCTTTCCGTGCCCGGTCCCAGAGGCCGCAGCCCCTTAAGTAAAAGAAAAACTGAACCGTTCGCTGACGACCCAGCCCTGCATACTCAGCCTAGGCCATTGCAGAATTCCATGGCTTCCTGTGGAGAAGAGAAGATCCGGCGGCCGCTCTCGGAGTCCACCCTCAACGTGGCCGGGTAGGTCAGCGTGAAGCGAACTCCTCTCTCCACCAGTCTGCTGCAGGCGTCCTTGAAGGCCTTCCGGCGCATTGCAACTCCGGCCGAATAATCTTGGAAGATTAGCACCCTGTTTGCGTTGGCGCCTGACCTCCGGGATAGGCGCGAGGCTCGTAACACCCCCTCTTTTTGCGCCACATTCAGGAACCGGGCGATGACCGCCCTCGGCCTCCCGTCAGTGGCCCGATTCGGACCCAATCTGTGTGCGCGCTCCAGCACAATGGGCCCCACGTCTCCATCCAGGGGCAAGTGCTCGGGGATCCACTTCTCCAGATAACTTCGGAGATCCTTCTCTTGGACAGCCTCCGCAATGCCAATAAAACGCAAGTTGTTACACCGGCTGCGGTTCTCTAAGTCCTCGAGCTTGTCCTGCTGCCGGGCCAAAGTCTCCTCCAACCTCTGGAGCCGATTCTCATCGCGCACCTGCAGATCCTCCAGTGCGCCTATACGAGTTTCAGCCCGTTCTACACGGCAGGTAAATTCGGAGACCGCTTGCGCCACGGCGGTGATTAGTGTCGCCAGCCCTCCCAGGCGTTCCTCCAATGCTGACTCCACCGCTTTTGAGACGTCCTCCACCATCGTCGTCGCCGTGGCCTCAGGCAGCGATCTCTCCAGGACCTCCTCCGCCATCTTAGCTTCCCCTCCGCGTGGCTTTTCGTGGCAGGGGGTTTTGGTCGCCATGCGGGGCGCTCCCGGGACCCCTCGGCTAGCTGAAGGAAGACCCGTGCTGTTAAAAAGGCTCTCACCCGCTTTTGGGTAGGTGCGAGGCGGTCACAATAAGATTAGGGGTTGAGAGAAGCGAAAGGGCCTCGGAGCCAAGAGGGCTGTGACCCGCTCAGCTCACCATGCTACCGGAAGTCATCCCCGAATGTTAAATGTATCCACCAATTGTTTTGTGACCACTTTGATTGAAGGATAAGGCAGTATACAAAACTGTCTAAATAAATAAATAAACATCTGTTTCAGAGTTTTATTGAATAGCACAATGAGGCCATCCATCAGTGGGTGATATACTAATGTTTGCAGCATCTTGACCTTCACCATGGCACACACTTGCTTCACTACCTTGGCTACAAAGAGTATTCCTTGATCTGTGAGGATCTGATTCGGCATTCCCAACCACAACAATACTTCCCAGAGGATGGTCGCGATCTTACAGCAATGGCCTCTGGGTAGCAGGTAGCGTAGTCTAGTATGATTAAAATATACTTGTTGCCTTGGGCGGTTTATTCTAAGGGACCTACCGGGTCCATGGTCACTCTTTCAAATGGGGTTTCAATGATAGGCATAGGCACTAGAGGGGCAGGTTGGACTCCGGCAGGTTTATGAAGTTGGCAGGTGGGGCATGAATGGCAATATAACTGCATCTGTTTATGGACCCTGGGCCAGAAAAATCAGGCTAAAACGCACTCCAATATTTTCGCCCTACCAATAATAAATAGCTATAAGCCAACAAGAAAACCTGTTGATGACAGCGCTGGGGAACTATCAACTGTTTTACCTCTTCTCCCTCTAGGGTGTCCTCGGCTACTCTAATAAATCTCCATTTAGCATGAAATAAGAGAAGGTTTTTGTAGGGGAATCTCCATTATCTACTAGATCCCCATCCACCTCCAAAACCCGCACTCGGGGCTCATCCTCTTGCTGGACCCTTCTGAAGCTCCCTGGGTCTTCCCCCAGCCCCCACGCTGGGAAGGGGATAATTGTGTTTGGGTGTCTACCGCCAAGCCCTGAGCTATCCCTATAGGTGCTCATTCCCCAGATCCCTCCCCCATAGCTGCCCCCTGATAGTGTAGCTTTTCCTGATGATGCTGACTCCGGGACTTAGCAGCTCAGGTGTCTTGACATATAGATCCATATCTTCCAGGGGAAAGATCTCTGGGAAATCTTCCTGGTCAAACTTAGCAGAGCCGTCCATCAGCTGGGCCTGTATCGCTCCGAAGTTTGGATAGTCTTGGCCGATCACCATTGGATATGGTAGCTAGGGCAGCACCATGACCTTGAATATGACTTGCCCTGCTGGAGTCTTAAGTGAGACGTATGCCACTGGATACTGCCTCTGCTCTCCATGTACATAGGCCAGTGTTACCGTCCTTGCATAGTGAATTTGAAACCGGGTTACGATTTCCCGGTGAACAAGGGCCTGCACACTTCCAGAGTCTACAGTATCAAGGCCTGGAAGCTGGTCCCCCTCGTGTTCCAGAGGAATCACAAAGTTCTGTGCCCCTGGGTGTAGAGTGTCCATAAAAGTGCAGGTGTGAGGGATGGTTAGGCTGACATACATGGGTTCTTCCGTAGCCAGATTCCCAAGCAGTGTCCCCACACCTAAAACAGGTGAAGGGGTCATGGCTGGAGCCATGCCGTCACCTAGGAGGTGACTTTGTGGGTTGGAACATGGGAGCCAACATCCATTCTGGCTTCCCTTTCCGTCCTCCTGGGCTGATGAGTGACTTCCTCCCCTTCTCACTGTCTGCTTCAGTCAGCAGCTGGGCTTCATGATAGCCATCAGCTATTTCCAGTGCACTCTCCAGTGTAAGCTTGGGGTGCTGACGTACCCACTGTTTCATTGGGGCAGTCAAGCTCTCCAAAAACTGCTCCAAGAGCAGGATCTTGGCTATCTCAGGCCCAGCCTTTCCCTCCAGTTGCAGCCACTTCCATGCGAGATCCTTCAACTGATAGAGGAACCTCTGAGGGCTCTCTTTTATCTGGAACCCCCCCTTTCTGAATCACTGTCAGTAGGCTCTGTGGTACAGCTGGCCTGTTCCAGTATGGTGACCTTAACAACTGCATATGCAGCTCGCCCATCGGGGTTGGTGTCCTGGAATGCAGCCTGACCGCTGCCCGTTAGCAGAGTCCCCAAATAGGTAGTCCATGTCGCCTCTGGCCAGCCAGCTATGTGGGCGGTTTGTTTGAAATTCACCAAAAAATGGTCCAGTTCATCTTCTCCCGTCATTTTTTCCCACCCAACAACTTTATTGGTTTTAAGTATGTCACCTCTTCCCTATACATGAATCACTAATTCACCCTCCTCCACAACAAAATCCCCAACTAGCTGCAACACAGTGTGGCTCAAACAATAATGGCCATAACAGGTGCATTTCCTTTACAATTACTTTAGCAAGATATGTTCTCTACAACCGAATACCAAAGCATTCTCAGCCTATTCCCTCTTAATACAGTCCCTTCCACTTCCCCTAGATTACCTAAATCCCCTCCCCCCTCCCCCATCCTCCCCTTCTGCTGCCATGGGGTATTGAGTTTGGATCTCATCCAGAGTTACCTATAACGCACTCCCCTCGGTGTGGTAGGGGCCAAGATCATGCAGAGCTCGGCCCTAGCCAAGGTATGCATGGCACTGATCCACTGCTTGAAGGAAGGAGTTCTGACCCCCACCCAGTGTTGTAGGATTAACTTTTTAACACACCCAATCCCAATCATAATAAATTTCCCCTCCACTTTTCTAATTTTTTGTTCCTTCAACGGTTCTTCATCTCCCAGAAGTAGCATGCTATGTCCAATTTAGAGATTTCTGAGTAATGATTTCTAGCCCCTGTAGGGCCTTTCTCTACCATCATTTTAAGAAGCACTTAAACTGGAGGATGGAGTTGCAGTCTATGTAGAGCCTGGGTCAACTGAGCTAGGGGACTCTTCTGTAGCTCCCCCTGTGCTTGAACAAGTTTCTGTATCTGCTGCTGCTGTTGTTGCTGCCCTTCCAGCAGGGAGCGTTGAAACTGCTGCTGATATTGTTGTTGTTGCTGTTGATACTGGTGTTGTTTCTCCTGATACTGCTGTTGTCGCTCCTGATACTGTTCTTGTCACTGTTGGAGTCTGCTGCCCTTCTGCCAGAAGTTGGAGAAGCCGCTCCATCCTGGCTTGTCACTGGTTCCCTTGCCAACACCACCACAGCTTCCTTTTCTGCAGCTGGGTTAACCCTGCAGTATTCCAGCTCCAACAAACTTTTAGTGGCCTCTAGTGGCCAAAACAAAGCCTGCCTGTCTGGCACCGACTATATCTTCTTCAAGCTCTCTAACTAGGGTAAGGTTAACCCTCTTAACTTATACAAACCAAAGAAATCCTGACCTGCTGTAGAGGCCCAGCCCTGGGGGAACGTGGGTTTGCCCTCAGTCACATGGTAGAGAAAATCCCCAAGCTGGGAAGGGGTTTTCTTCAAAACACCAGGCAGTAGTTCAGGGAAAACAAAACTTGTTTTTTACTCTGACTTAATTTGTTAAACCTTCACAAAGCTGGCCATCCGGCCCTTCCTCCAACTCAGTTCAAGTTCCTTCCTTACCCAGCTAAAGTTCCTACCTTTGTACGGCTTGCCTTGAAAGGATTCCTGGCTCCACGGGCCTCTTCCCCTCCTGCAGCCTGCTATGGTTTTAACCTCTCCTTGTGAGCCAGGGCTGCAGACTTTTCCCTCTGGAAAGGAACAGGCAACACTCTATAGACCCATCACAAATCCTTTAAGTGTACCCTTAACCAGAGGAGAATCAGTGACTAAAAAGGCATGAGCTAAATCAAAAATCTCTTCCCTATCTCCTATTTTCTGATTAAGTGGCTGAACATCAACCAATTACTTAATTTTGATAGTGGTAGGTGGCACTGCTAAGGAAATCATAAATCATTCTGAAGGGAGACTTCTAGAAAGTTTTGGGAAGAATGGGACTTCATGGTGCCATACATTGCCGGCTGCTTTCTCCATTTGTCTGGAGCCAAAGACAGAGGGAAAATACAAGCATTTCATTCCAAGTTTTCATGTACTTTCCCCTGTCTCCTGTATCCCCCCTCCTTACCTTTAAGCAAGAGATCTGTCTGACACTCTGTTTGGATGACTTGGCAGGATCTAACACCCAAGCACTAGTTGCACAAAGCTGTCCTAAAATGGTTCATTTTGCAACAGTGCCAGTTTTTCCTAAAAGATTTTGTAATATATGGGTAACAAAATAAAAATGATCTGATTGCGAAAGCCTGTAATTATGTTCCTAATAATGCGATGACCTTCATACCTTCATTTTTTTAAATATCTGGATTGCTCAAGTCCCAGAGTAATGAATGAATTGAAAGAAGGAGTAGGGTACAAGTGGGCAGTGGCAATACCTTAGAGTGAAATTGCACAAACAATGGGTAGACATTACAGCTACTACTGTAAGAATTATTAAGGATTTGATTCACTAAGGGCTTTATTGTAGAAGCCTTATTCACATTTTAAATGTGGATGTGGCGGCAGAAAAACAGGAAGCCGCACCCATGTTCAAAACGCCATTTGAGAAAGCCAGTGAGATGCACATTTCTGTGTCCAGCACATCCATATCTCCACATCTTCACCGAGGGGGTAGCGGGGCATTTATGGGCATGGTCTAGGCCGTGTGCGCACCCGCATGTCCATGACGTCTTTCACATAGGCCAAAGACATTCAGTGCAGATTATTTTTAAACATGCCAATCTACACCTGCTATAAATCACAAATAAGGATGGGCACATTAATTGCCGTGGCAGGGATGCCATTTGCCCTAATCTCTGTATACAGGTACTAACTACAGAGGATGTTTCTAGCTGACTCCCTATAGGGAAAGCCAAAGGAGGAATTGTGATTTCAAAGAAGTTATAAGAAGGGGAGCTATGGTGGGAAAAGTGTCCTTTCCTCATCTTCTTTCTGCCAAGCTGGCCTGAAGGGGTGCAAAGCCTTCCCTAGTCAGTGGGTCTCTGGCTGCTGGCTAAACCCCAGAATAAGAGTAAGGAGGGTTGAACAAAGCCACTTTTTACCAGTCTCCCATGATCAAGGCTAAGGTTTAAGGTGTAAAAGCTTCAGAGTCTGTTGAGGGTGAACCCTAAGCAAGCCTATCCAGCCAAAAGGCAAAAGAAAAAGAGACATTGTGGCTGAAAGAGAGTACTGTCCCCAAATTAAGAGAGAGGATCCCTAATGCTATCTCTGCTATTACTCTTTGTGGTCTTTTCGGAGCGGTATACTGAATAATTAATTGTGATTACTCCACCAACTAACAGCTAAAGTTTAGGTGTTCTGTATTGGCTTATTTGTAATTTTAGGCTTTTCTTACCCAATATGTAGTCTCAGATCACCTCGGCTTCAAAAGACTCTACATAGAATAAGAGTCAACGTGCCTTGTAAACATCAATGACTACTGGGTTTTTTACTCCTGTTCACATGGAGTTCTTTTACTAGCCATTTTTTTGTATATAAGAGGGTGTCAACTGCATCTCTGCTATTACTGGCAAAGGCAAACCCTGAACTTGTGCGTAGCATGTTATAAAGGAGCCTAAATTCAGTTGTTGGGGTTCTGAAAAGGAGCACATGCAGTTGAAGATACTACTTTCTGTTCTTAGAGAAATTTTGACCCATTCAAGTGGAGTCAAACAGCTAGGTGTTCAGGGAACCCACAAGGCATGTAGCAGAGGCAGAAGTTCAAATTATAGGCCTTAAGCAACAATTTTGAAAGGGCCTCCACAGTGAGAGGAGCCCATCTTGGAAGGTCCATGAGTAGCTGCAAGAGGGCTTCCTTCTTCCTTAGGACTCCCTTCACGCCTGCGGCAAAATTTACACCACTGGTGTGTGGAGTGTCATTTACAATAGATCCGTAAGGAAGAAGAAGAGAGATTCCATCAGAGAATCACCCAAGAGGTACACGGAGGAGAGTCAGAAGAAGAAGATCTGGACTGAAGGAACGCACCAAACGAGAGAAGAAGGAGAGTAAACTACAGAAGAAGATTTAGTGAGTTTAATGCTCAGCCTCTGAGACTGTGCTTGCGTGGGGCTTCTTTAGCCTTTTTTTATCTTCAGTATTTGAATACGAAGCAAAAGATGAACTGGGAATATTTTAGCAGCAACCCATAAACTATGGGGCCAATATTGAAAAGCACTGATCTGGTGAAAAGCATCTACTAACTGGGTAAATGCTAGCAAGGGCGGTATTAAGCAGTGCTGTCCAGACACTACCAGGCTGAATATTCCCTCTCACTGACTCGGCACTGTCTGAATAGTGCTAGGCTGGTATATGGGCAGAGTCAAGGTGGAGTCCAAGGTTATCCAGTAAGACCAGAAAAAGGGCAGTCCTAACATTCTGTGGAATGAATATCTGCTCACTACTGAATCAGTATATGCAGCGACAGCCACTATCCAGATAATGGCACTGAATATCTGGCTCTAATTAAGCCATGGCAGCTGGTGTTTTAAAAAACATGCTGACCGCTGCCGCTGAATATTGACCCCTGTATTTTTAATCATACTACTGGGGTGATTTGTCTTTTCGAAGGTGGATTGTGTGAAGTGGGATTGAAACATACAACAGAGGTGAGAGATTGTCTCTAGATGTAGGGCCTTGAGAATTACTTCTCCTTCCTTGCCTCTTTGGAATCACAAAGGAAAAACAAATCTCTGTTCTGTAATCCCTGGATGCGCAAATACAATGGTCCGTCAGTGGTCCTGCTAGATCAGTGTTTCCCAACCCAGTCCTACGGGGCACACCGGCCAGTCAGGTTTTCGGGATATCCCTAATGACTATGCATGAGATATATATGCATTAGAGATATCCTGCCAACCTGACTGGTTTGTGGCCCTCCAGGGCTGGATTTGGAGAGCCCTGCCTTACACCTCTGTCATTTAAGATTGTGAGTGGGCAAGGTGCAGATGTCCTAGACATCGAAAGGGTATATAGAATATGACACATTCCTCCTCGATTCTCACCACCACCAAAATATTGTCTATTAGACAACTTTTTGGTGGTGGTGAGAATCGAGGAGGAATGTGTCACATTCTATATACCCTTTCGATGTCTAGGACATCTGCACCTTGCCCACTCACAATCTTAAATGACAGAGGTGTAAGGCAGGGGTCTCCAAATCCAGCCCTGGAGGGCCACAAACCAGTCAGGTTGGCAGGATATCTCTAATGCATATATATCTCATGCATAGTCATTAGGGATATCCCGAAAACCTGACTGGCCGGTGTGCCCCGTAGGACTGGGTTGGGAAACACTGTGCTAGATAGTACTCTGCAGTATATCATTATTTTATTAGAACAGATAGCTTCTATCAACAGAATCACAAAATCCTTTAAGGGAAATGCTGCTATCAGCCTTACAAAACAGTTCTTGCAACCTCTGTGAAGAAAATGAATTTCTCCTTTCTCATCTGAAAACCAGAAGGGGGTGGCAGCCTGGTACTGTTTTGTTCAGCAAGACTTTAAACAAAGAAACTTTGAGTGGGAATCATGCATAAGGCTTTGCAAAGAAAATAAACTTCTGATGGCTAAATGAATCCCAACACTGCTAGTCCAGCACTTCCCTTCTGCTTCTAATTTAGAGGGAACGTAGGTCCATACAAGTGTAGAGACCGCTAAGGTCCTGCATTGTACTTTTCCCATGATTTCTAGTGGCTCTACTCAGGGGCGGCCCAAGGGGGGTGCGGGGCCATGTGCGGAGACTCGGTGCGGGGCCTCATTTGCATAAGGGGCCTCATTTGCATAAATATTTGCATAATGTTACCATACACTAACTTTTAGTAAACATGCCTCTTCATGAGTGTATGGATAAAGAAAGACAAAGATTTCTACATTACTATAATCCAGCGCCAACCGCCAGGCACATTAGGAACTACTACAAACACTGCCCATTTAGAACCCATAGCAAACCCACCGTATCCTAACAGCACTACCAAGACTCATAAAGCACCATACCCTACCTATCAAAAGGCAACACTGCAAATATTAAACCAATACATTTCAGAGAATAACAATACATGACCTACTGGGGAAAGAGAACAAGTGGCAATGTCAAATAGGAATTATATAAACAGAACACCTCAGCTCAGTTACACATGCAGAACATAGACCATCACCAAACAAGTAATCACAATTTAGAAACAGGAAGACAATAATTAAACTGGGAACCCTAAAAGCCAAACTTGGAATGTACAACAATGTTGAAATAAAACTATAAATTAATTTCCTCTTGTACTAAACAAAGCACCGACATTAATGATGCACATTTCCCAGAGCTGACATATTCCAGTTAATAAATTCAAAATAAAGAGATATCTTTGTACCTTTTGTGCATTTTTTTTTCAGTTGCAATTGTTCCAGTCACTTTCTTCTGGTTTATTTGTGTCTTCTGCTAACTCTCCATCGTCTGCTGTCCATTTGTCCTTTCTTCTCTCCTCTAGTTTTTTTTCCATTCTCTCTCTACATCTGCTTTAACATAATAATCTTTCTCCTTTTGCTCTTTCCTCATTCCTATTTCATCCACTCAAATTTTACCCCTCCATCCTCAATCCCCACTTAGGGGCTTGTTTACAAAGCCGCGGTAGCGGTTTGCGATCGTAATCGGAGCAGCGGCCCCATTGATTTCAATGGGGCCGCGGCTGCGATCGCGAACCACTACCGCGGCTTTGTAAACAAGCCCCTTAGTCTCCCAATACCCGGCCAATTGTAGATTTTTCTTCCCTCCCACACAAAATATTCTTCCCCTCTCCATTTCACTCTCCCAGCCCCATCCCCGTCTAATCTCCCCCAACATCAGCGCCCGTTTAGTTGCAGCCCCACCCAGTATCCGCGCCCATCAAGTCCCCACATCAGCCCATTTCCAGTCCTAGCTCCCCCATCCATTTCCAGTCCTATCCGAGTCCCTTCATCAGCTCATTTCCAATACCAGCCTCCCATCAGCCCATTTCTAGTCCTTTCCTAGCCCCACCATCAGCCCATGTTAAATCCTAGCTCCCCTCCACTCAGCCCATTTCTAATCCAAGCCCCCCATGAACCTACTTCCAGTTCTAGCCCCTCCATGAGTCCATTTCAATCCAAGCCCCCACCACAGCCCATTTCCAATCTTAGCTCCCCCAACACCCAATTCCCAGTCCTATCCTAGCCCCTCCATCAGCCCATTTCCTGTCCTAGCTCCTTCCCCTAAGAGCCCATTCCAAGCCCCCCTCCCCATCAGCTATTTGCAGTTCAAGCCCCCTTCCACTCAGCCCATTTCCAGTCCTAGCAACCCCCCCCCAACCCATTACCAGTCCTAACCTCCCCATCAGCCCACTCCCAGTCCTAATCCCACCAGCCCATTTCCAGTCCTAATCCCCCATCACCCAATTTTTAGTTTAAGCCCCCCCATAGCCCATTACCAGTCCTAACCCCCCATCAACCCACTTTCAGTCCTAATCCCATCAGCCCATATACAGATTTAGCGCCCCCATAGGCCATCACCACTCCTAAACCCCCCCAAGCCCATCACCACTCCTACCCCCCCAGCCCATCACCACTCCTAACCCCCCCCAGCCCATCAACACTCCTAACCCCCCCCCCAGCCCAGCAACACTCCTAACCCCCCCCAGCCCCCACCCAGCCCAGCCCATCAACACTTCTTAACCCCCCCCCCAGCCCAGCCCAGCAACACTCCTAAACCCCCCCCCCCCCCAGCCCAGCCCAGCAACACTCCTAAACCCCCCCCCCAGCCCAGCCCAGCCCAGCCCAGCCCAGCCCAGCGAAAATTAAAAAAGAAAGAAAACCTGTCTGCTGCCGCGGTCGGGGCCGCCGCAGCAGAATCGAGCGTGCCGCGGGGCCCCCCTGTGCACGGCAGAGCCTGCCCTCCTTGTAGCAGCTCTCTTTGGAGCTGAAAAGTCAGACGCGCCGGCTTGCAGAGCAGAGCGCGAGGGAAGAGTTTCTCCCTCGCTGCTCTGTTAAGCCCGCGGGGGCTGATGGGAACTTCCCATCAGCCCCCGCGGGCTTAACAGAGCAGCGAGGGAGAAACTCTTCCCTCACGCTCTGCAAGCCGGCGCGCCTGACTTCAGCTCCAAAGAGAGAGCTGCTACAAGGAGGGCAGGCTCTGCCGTGCACAGGGGGGCCCCGCGGCACGCTCGATTCTGCCGCGGCGGCCCCGACCGCGGCAGCAGACAGGTTTTTTTTTTTTTCTTTTCAATTTTACTTTTCAAAAAGAATGTTTTTTGCGCGGGGCCCCCTGAAACGCGGGGCCCTGTGCAAAAAACATTCTCGCTCAATGGACGGGCCGGCCCTGGCTCTACTAGGAATGTTCCATCTGGCCTCTTTGTAACCTGCCTCTTTCTAGAACCGGAGAGAATTTTTCACCTTCTGACTCATCCAGCTATTCCCAGTGTTATAATGCTGGGAGGTCACTAATGTCATGATGTAAGCAGAGAGGAGGAGAGTAATTTTGGAGGGAATCTGAATGGGGTATAAAACCTCAGTACTGATTCAAATCTAGGTCCTTGGCTCCATAGCCATTGCACCAAAGCATGGTGCCTTTGGCCAAGCAGGAGAGGAAGGAGACGTAGTGCAACCCAGAGCTTACTCAAAGGGGTTTCTGAGGGGAAGTTCTGAGACCACTTAACCCAAAGCACTGGGGGAAGTCTTCTCAGGAATTGCTGGAGAAACCAGGAACAGCATTAGGGAGTTGCTACATGACTACCAAAGGATTTCGAAGGAGAGGGTGTTCGAAGCTGCTTAAGCCAAGGCACTGCAGAGGCCTCAGCAGGGGCACTGGATGAAACCGCCAGAGGAACAGAAGGAAAAATCCAGAAGATGCAAAGACTTTGGGAATCGGAGCCACAGAAAGGCTGCACACTGAAGGGGAACAGTGACTGCAGCTTTTTCCTAAACCAGAAGGATCCTATTAAATTATTCCCTAATCTGGAGAACAAAGTGGGGAGGTTGAATTCTGTTCACTGAGAAACATAGTACACTCATAAAACTGTAGGTGATTTTCTGGACTTTCTCATCTGTTCTCTGTTTTTTGTAACTGAAGATCGCTGTGAGTGACTCAAAGTTCCTTAGACAAAGTCACTGGGTTCATAACCAATCCCTTGACTGGACTGAGTTTTTAGACAGTGTGGAAAGAGTGAATGTGAGTGCAATAGACCCCCCCAGGAGTATCCTGGTCCTTCCCCAAGAACCTTTGCAAACCCCAGGAGTCAGACTTTGCAGGGTTGGTCTGGCACTTGGAATCTGTGCCCCCAGACATGCAGCGCTGCACACTGCTGAAAGGGACATACAGCATGGTAGGCGTTACATAAGAATGATTTTAATCATCTGGCAATCTGTCTCAGAAATGGCTTTGCAGTATGCAGCAAATGTGCACGGCAAGTGGCATTACAGACAGACGGAGAGCGGAGATCAACCTGCACTTTATTATAGCAAAGAATGCTGGCATGTAACTTGCGTACAGTTCAGAGAAGCAACGCATTTACTGTGCACTTATTCTGTATTCAGGCTGTCTTGCACCCACACTCTATTTTAATTTGATTAGATCTCCTAATAGAAAGTTCAAGGTCAGATACAAACCAAGAAAAATACACAATTATTTCATTATTACAAAATCAAGTATAATAGAAGTAAGTATTATCAACATTAGAGCAACATAATCTGACAAACTGCTTTTCCATGATATCAAACATCACGTGATTTAAAAAAGTACAGATTTATGACGAGTGAAAAAATTGAACAGCGAATTTGCATTACATTCTGCCAGGAAACTTGGAGGTTCGTGCAAAGAGACTTATGACAAGTTACAGCAAGTGTATGGCGATGAATGCATGAGTCGGGCTCGAGTTTATGACTGGTACAAATGTTTCCAAGAAAGTCGCTAAAGTGTTGACAGTGACAAACGTGTGGAAGGCCATCCACGAGCAGCAATGAAGACAAAGCTGAAGCAGCGCCTGCCGCAATACGCTCAAATCGTCGATTGACTATCAAGGAGCTTGCTGAGGACGTGGACATCAGTTTCGGGTTGGTACAGTATATTCCTATTATCTATTTGGGGATGAGATGTGTGTCTGCAAAATTTGTGCCAAAAGTCCTGTCCCTGACCAAAAAAAAAGATCTACTGTCTGCAGCAGGGAGTTGTTGGAATGCATTGAAAATGACTCCAATTTCATCGAAAAGATTATTACTGGTGATGAATCATGGGTTTATGGTTATGATCCAGAAACTAAGGCTCAGTCCTTACAATGAAAGACTCCAGACTCACTTAGACCCAAGAAAGCCCGTCAGGTGAAGAGCAATGTCACGGTCATGCTCACAGTTTTCTTTGATTACCAGGGTATTGCTCATCATGAGTATGCTCCAAAACGCCAAACCATCAAATAAGGAGTACTACGTCAAAGTTCTGACTCGTTTGAGAGATGCAGTTCATCGTAAGAGGCCAGAGTTGCACAGGAATGGTGAATGGTTGCTTCATCACGATAATGCCCCAGCTCATTTTATTGTAAACCGCCCTAATGTTCCGACATGGGTGGTATATCAAGTGCCAAGAAAGATAAAGATACATATACATCACATCTTGTCCAGCAGTTCTTGGTCAAACCCCAAATTGAGCAAGTCTGTCAGCCTCTGTCCTCACCTGACCTCGCACTCTGTGACTTTTTCTTGTCTCCAAAACTGAAATTACAACTGAAAGGAATAAAATTTGACAACTTGGAGACCATTAAGCAAAATTTGACACAGCTTTCAAAGTTGTTTCCAACAGTGGCTGGAACAAGTGTGTTTTATCTGAAGGGAACTGAATGCAATAACTGTCACTGTACAAGTCTCAATACTTTTTGAACATACCTTGTATAGTAATGCAATGTGCTTTTGAGTCATTGTGGACTCCAGGGTTTTCTTGGCAGTAGATTGCCAGGCCTTTCTTCTGAGGTAATGGAGGGTTAAGCAACTTACCCAAGGCCACAAGGCATGCTAGTGGGAATCAAACCCTGATTTCTTGATTACTAAGCCAATGCTCTAACCACTAGGCTACTCCTCCACTCCTTGCACAACAATACGTATCGTAAATAAGAGAACAACTGAATACCAAACCAAATACTGCCAAAGAAGCAAAAAGGAGTGTGAAATATGTTTATGTAGCTAGGCTTATATACTGCTTTTCTCTGGGTCAAAGTGGTATACATTCAGGTGTGGTATATATTTCCCTTATCCCTGAAGGACTCACAATCTACATTTTTGTACCTGAGGCAATGGAGGGTTCAGTGGCTTGCCCAAGGCCACAAGAAGCACCTGTGGGACTAGAAACTCCCGTCGCTCCAGCAGGATTTAAACCCTTGGTCCTCAGGCAACTTGCCCCAACCACTAGGCCACTCCTCCCAGGGAGTACATATGTTCTGAGGACACAGCTCATTGTGCAGATCAGAATGCACAGTATCACTGCCACTGAGCTCCTCAATCTTAGCAGAAATGAGCTGGCTTCTCATGAGTCACTTTGCAGATAATTTTCCAAACAGTTGTGTAGATAAAGCAATGGTTTGTGTGCAGGAATAGGCTTTTACAAAACTGCACACCTGATATCCACAAGGCTGGTGCTACAATTAAGGGAACTAGTCCGTGGCTAGAACACCTGTAATGTGAGGGTGGTCCACTGTCACTGCTCTCTGGGACCAGCAGCAGCAGCAGCAATGACTTGAAACAGTACTGCAGTGCTTACCAAAACAGCGGCAGTGTAAGGACAGGAGCCGAGTGGTGCCTGAAATAAGGGTCACCTAGGATGCCTCATATCCTTGCACAGCTCTGGATATCCACATACATTATGCACACACAGCCTGCACATGTTTAATTTTGACCAGATGGCAAAGATGTTCTAGCAGCAGGATGCAGTGGAGGAGGGGCTTGCATACTTGTGCATACTTTTGAAAATTCAGTCTTATGTGCATAAAATAACCCAGTAATTTTGTTCATGCTAAAGAGTAGGGTGTAAATGGAAGCACATAAATTCCTTGGGGTAATTTCCAGAACATGGGCCAGCTCTGTAGCTGCTTCAGCACTCCCAGCATTGAGCAAGTTCTTTTAGTGCATCTAGGGAGGGGTAATTTGTGTCGTGTTTAGCAGCCCCAATTATTTTGAAAAGTTGCCTCGGGGCAATTTCTCCAAATGGGTTAGTTTTGCGCATATCATGACCCTCACGTCTAAGTCAGGGTATGTGGAGTATGATCTCAGTCTTTCAAATTTACTGCTAATGCTCGGCGTACTACTTGCATCGTGCCAAAGAGAGCTTCCTTCTGGAGTTTGTAAGATGTAACATGTATACGTAGTTTGTCAAGATGTGCTTGGAAATTCTTCATTATCAAGCCTGTGACTACCAATACAATGGAAAATATTTCTGTATCTTTCTGCCACATTTTCTTGGTCTCTGACTGCATTTCTTGGCACTCAGGATCTTCTGCCTCTCCACAGGATTCACAGAATAATCACTTGGAACCAACACCTCTATTATCAATGTTGTTCTGGTGTTTTTCTCCTTCACCACTATGTCAGGTTTCCTCACATCCAGTTTCTTATCAGTCGGAATGGTGATCATAACATCTTCATTCTCTGTAATTCTCTTAGGGTCATGATCCCAGTGCATTTCTGGCACAGTGATGTTGTAGTGTTTACAGTTTCCAATGTATGAGGCATGCTACTTTGTTGTGCCTTCCTATATAGGAATTTTCTGCCATCAGCTCTTTCTTACAGAATAGAAATATGTCTGTTTTGCCATTTTTTTGAATGCTCGCTGAAAAACCATCTTGTCCAAAATCCACTTTCCTGGACTGCAATTGTTAATCTCTCATCCTTCGGTTTCAGTTCACCACTCCTTAACCATTCATGTGTCTGTTCTTGATCAACAAAGGGTTCCTGGAGAAATACTCTGTATTTCTCACTGTATTTGTGCATTTGCTACTTGTTTTCCCTCATCTGCTGATCTAATTCTTGGAAGTTTTTTTCTCTTTGCAAATTTTGTTGCTTCCTTTCCTGTGTGTGCTTGTGGATTCTCACTCATTCCATCTAGTCATCGGAATACTTGTCCAAGTTTGACGATGAAGACAGATTCTGGATGTTTATTTTCATATTTCAGCACTTTTGTATATTTGGATCTGATGATGTGTTAAGTAGGCCTGTATGTGTAATCAATCTCTATGAGGCCTAGCACTCCTTTAGCTCTAGGAATGTACAGTCTTGGCATACACCGATACTTGTAATTACCTCATGGGCATGTAGGTGTTTTCTTTTTCGCACATCCAGGTTTTCAAGATCTTTAAGAGGCCAGTCTACAATTCCAAAGGTGTACAAGAGTAGAGGAATTGCCAGCTGATTGATGACTTGTATCTTAACCCATGATGTTAAGGCATTTTTCAATAATGATTTTAATCTTCTATAGTATTTTTTACTAATCTTTTCTCTCAGTAATTTCTCTATGTGCAGAAATATGTGCATACTTTCATTCTGAATGTTTGCTGAAGCCTGCCAAGGGAAGAATATACATGTACATTAACTGCATATAGGCAGTTATGAAATTACCCCTTTGATGGCCAAAATATTGAGATCATGAGAGTTGGTAAAGTAGATCTGTTATCGACTAGGTCAGTGTTATGGCAGGACATGCTACGGAGATAATGTTTCTAGATGAAATAAGTGACTGCTTCGTGAAGCAGTTGGTTCATGAACCGACAAGAGGGGAAGCCATTTTGAACCTAGTCCTTAGTGGAACACAAGATCAAGGTGTTGGGGCTGCTTGGCAATAGTGATAATAGCATGATGGCGATTGATTTAATAAATGAAGGGAAGAATGGCAAGGAAATCCACAGTATTACCTTTTAATTTTCAAAAGGGAGATTATGATAAAATGAGGAAAATAGTTAAGAAAAAACTAAAAGGAGCAGCAAAGGTTAAAGATTTACATCAAACATGGGTGCTGTTTAAAAATACTATCTTGGCAGCACAGACCAGCAGTATTCCATGCTTTAAGAAAAGTAGAAGGAAGTCCAAATAACTGCCAGCATGGTTTAAAGGTGAGGTCAGAAAGGCTGTTGTAGCCAAAAAAGCATCTTTCAGGAAATAGAAAAAGGAGCCAAATGACGAAAACTTAAAACAACATAATCACTGGCAAGTTAGATGCAAAGCATTGCTAAGGCAGGCAAAGAGAGAATTTGAAAAAAAAGCTTGCTGTGGAAGCAAAAATGCAGATGGAGTCATGCCGAGGCATGAATAGTGGGGATGGCCCTTTCCCGATCCAGTCTACCTTCCCTGCGTGATGTACGGGGAAGGTAGACGGGGGAGAGAAAGGGGCAGATCGGAGGCGGCGTTAGGGCGGGTGGTGGGTGGTCTTTGGCCCTGGATGTACAGGGCCGATTCCAATGTTGGCCCTGTATGTCCGGGCCGGCGGCATGAATGGGGAATGTATTCTACCTAGGAAGTGGAATAAGTTTCCCTATTCAGTGAAGGACAGAGGACATTCCCCGCAGCCCGATCTCGGCCTAAGGATGCCAGATTGGGGGTCGGGCTGCGGGGAAAGCACTTTTGGAGCCAGTGGCTGGGGACTGTAGCTTTTCAATGGAGCCGCAGTGCTATGGCAACCTGACGCCATGGCGCTGTGGCTCCATTCAACAGCCCTGACTGAGTTATCTGGGCAAGGCCTGTATGTGCAGGCCAGGCTGAATCAGGGTCCTGGCCTGCACATACAGGCCTGGTCGTGATTCTGATCCTGCAGGGCTAGACGTGCCCTGCGGGATCAGAATCCTGGCTCCCTCTGTGCGTCCATGTCGTAATCGAGCCCATAATAACTTTTTAAAGTACATTCCTTACAAAAAAACTGTGAGTCAGTTGGACCATTAGATGATAGAGGGGTAAAAGGGACACTAAGGGAGAACAAGGCCATAGCAGAGAGACTGAATGAATTCTTTGTTTTGGTCTTTACTGAAGAAGATGTAGGGAAGTTACCCGTGACTAAAATGGTATTTAAAGGTGATGCATTGGAAGAATTAAAAGACATATCAATAAACCAGTAAGATGCATTTCAACTATTTGATAAATAAAAGAGCAGCAAATCACCTGGACCAGATGGTAAACATCCAAGGGTGTTGAAAAAACTGAAATATGAGATTGCAGACCTACTATTAGCAATCTGTGAACTGTTATTAAAATCATCTGTAATACCTGAAGATTGACGAATGGCCAATGTAATGCCAATTTTTTAAAAAGGGTTCCAGGGGTGATTGAGGAAACTACAGACTGGTGAGCCTGACATCAGTACCAGGAAAAATGGTAGAAACCATTATAAAGAATAAAATTACTGAACATGTAAGTTAATCATGGTTTAATAGGAGAAAACCAACATGGATTTAGCAAAGGAAGGTCTTGTCTTACTAATTTGTTATATTTTTTTGAAGGTGTGAATAAACAGACAAAGGTAAGCCAGTCGATACAGTGTATCTGGATTTTCAGACAGCTTTTGACAAGGTTCCTCATCACAGACTCTTGGCGAAATTAAAAAGTCATGGGATAGGAGGCAGTATACTATTGTGGATCAGGAACTGGTTAAAAGATAGAAAGCAGAGGGTAAGTCTAAATGGCCAATTTTCCCAGTGGAGAAAGGTGAATAGTGGAGTACCCCAGGGATCAGTGCTGGGTCTGCTGCTTTTTAACATATTCGTAAATGACCTAAAAACGGGAATAATCAGTAAGGCAATCAAATTAGCAGATGACACAAAATTAGTCAAAGTTGTTAAAACACAAGAGGATTGTGAAAATTGCAAAAGGACCTTGATAAATTAGAAGATTGGACGTTCAAATGGCAGATGAAACTTAATGCGGACAAGTGCAAAGTTATGCACCTAGGAAAAAACAACCCAAACTATGTTGACACGATGCAAGGTTCCACATTAGGAACCACCACCCAGGAAAAAATATTTAAGTGTCATCATGCATAATATGTTGAAACGCTCCACCCAGTGTGCAGCAGTAGCTAAGAAAGCAAATAGAATGCTAGGAATCATAAGGAAAGGAATGGAGAATAAAACAAAGGATATTATAATGCCTCTGTATTATTCCATGGTGCGAACGCACTTTGAATATTGTGTGTAATTCTGGTCACTGCATCTTAATAAGTATATAGTGTTATTAGAAAAGGTACAGAGAAGAGCCACCAAAATGATAAAGGGGATGGAAGGATACCCCTATGAGGCGAGACTATAAAGGTTAGGGCTCTTCAACTTGAAAAAGAGATGGCCAAGGGGAGATATGATAGAGGTCTATAAATTAATGAGTGGAGTGTAGCAGGTAAATGTAGATCAATTGTTTATGCCATCAAAAAGTAGAAAGATTAGGGCACATGCAATGAAGTTACAGTATAACTCGTTTATGACCAATAAGAGAAAGTTTTTTCACACAACGCGTAATCAAACTCTGGAATTCATTACTGGAGGATGTAGCTGGGTTTAAAAAAGATTTGGACAAGTTCCTGGAGGAAAGATCCATAAACCATTAATAGGACTCGGGAAATTCACTGCTTGCCCAAGTACAAGCATTGTGGAACCTGTGTGCCTTTGTGGGAACCTGCCAGGTACTTGTGATCTGGATTGGCCACTGTTCAAAACAGGATACTGGACTTGATGGATCTTGGCCTGACACAGTATGGCATTTATGTTTTATTTTTGTCTTTGCATATTGTAGAGGAACATGTTCCCTGCTTACTGGAAGTCAGAGATACTGGAGTGAAGCTGGGCTGTACTTTCATCTTGAACCCTACATTTTGATGGGAAGAAAGCAATTTAATAAACAATTCCCATGCAAAAAACATCTTTTATAAAATTACCCCTGGAGTAATGTGCATAAACGTATGTGCGATGGCAAGGCGGCGTGCACTTTTACGCAACCTATATGTAGGCCAGTCCTGAGGCGAGGTTTGGGCAGAGCACAGATGGAGTCATGATTGACATGTGTATTTTATGAAATATGTTGGTATATGCTTACTTTACGGGTGAGCATTTACATCTTCTCCCTAGCAGGTATAAACATTTGCGGCTCAATCTAGCTGTGATTTCTGCTGGGCTACCCCTAATTTGGGAGGCACATAGGCGCCTAAGTGCCTTTATAAAATAAGCTATACATAGGCGCCTATTTGGCCTCCCAAATTAGGTGATCTCTTATAAACATTTATCCTCCACATGTAATACATTCCTTAAAATGAGGTAAATGAAAGGGGGTGCAATAAATCTAACATAAATAAATATACAAGAATATTGGCTTTGCCCATCTTTGATCCTAAATAATGCAAGACTGTAATGCACACCCCTGTGTCTTACAGTTAGGCTACTGAATGATCTTTGCATCAGCCTTTCTTAAACTCTCGCACACTACAGGTAGTCCAAAATATTGCAGCCAGTATACTACAGGATAACATTATTGGCACCCTTGCAGTTCAACACCTTAATGTCTAATATCTCCTAAAAAAAGTGGCCAGTGAAATGGCTTTGGAGTATATATGTGCACATATTTGATACATAAAAGAATAAAAAAAAAACAAGACCAATTAAAAAAGGAAATAGTAGGAAATAGTATAATAAATGGGATGCTGCTAGGACATGATTATTCCCATAAAATTCAAAAAGTAGACCAAAAGTATATCAAACATTTATTACCAGCTGGCACACTCAGTTTTTGTTGGAATATTTGTCATGAGGAATACTACTCCTGCAACAAATTTTCCTATTTAATCATTTTAAGGTTTACCTAAAAACTAGTGAACCATTCCTAAAAGTGTATACCAACACAAAATCAACTGGGTTAGTTTGGAACCATTCGTTAGTGGAACTTTATGGCAGCAAGTTCTTTCCAATGGAGCATTGATACAGAACTCGAATGGTTGTTAGCTCTAAACACAGTGCTGTGTTTGCAATATTGGAGGAGATCTATTGAGATATTTGCACAGATTTCCACATTTAAATTTGCCATGCTGGGAGCTGGTTGATGGACTAGATCGAATTAACCATGCTAGGAACTGGTGCTGGAGTATCCTGCTGGGTGCTGGTTGCTGAGATACGTAAAAAAAAACCAAGGGGGGAACAGCATTTGGCTAACCAGATATGTTTTTTTAACTATTTCATTTTGAAAGAAGTAGAATATTCCTTTCTAGTTTTGAATTAGTGATCAGGGTTTGGTATGTCACACATTGTTGTGTTGGTATACACTTTTAGGAATGGTTCACCGGTTTGTAGGTAAACCTTAAAATGATTAAATAGGAATATTTGTTGCAGGAGGTAGTATTCCTCATTACAAATATTCCAACAAAAATTGAGTATGCCAGTTGGTAATATATGTTTGGTATACTTTTGGTCTACTTTTTGTTTATTTGGGGAATAATTTTAAGTGGACATAGTATTTTTGTTTGCTTTAGGACATGATTATTGGCACCATTATAAACAGTTCAAATCAGTTCGAACAAACCACATTCCCACTGCGGTAAAATTAGATGTACCTGTTATCAACTGTCAATACTCACGACTTGAATCAACCAATGAATGATGACTCTAATGTTTAAAATGGCCACATTCACTCCCTGCTCCATTTTCACAATGGTGAAGACAAGAGAGCTGCCTGAGACCATCAGAAAAGCCATTATCACCAAACATCAAACTTCAAAGGGGTATAAGACCATCTCCAAAGACCTTGGGATTCCTGTGTCTACAGTTTGCAATGTTATTAAGAGGTTTACTGCTCATGGAACTGTCAAGAACCTCCCAGAATGTGATGGGAAGAGGAAAATTAATCCAAAACATCTTCAAACTATTGGAAAAATACCATGTATATAACATCTAAATAGCTTAAGGCTGACCTTGAGCAATCTGGAGTGGTGGTTTCAACCCGCACTATACACCATGCACTAAACAAAGAAGATCTTCATAGGCAAATGTCAAGGAGGACCCCACTGCTCAAAGACAGACATTAAAAGGCCTGATCTTTGTCTGAACCCACATTGAGAAACCATAATCCTTCTGGGAAAATGTTCTGTGGACAGATAAAACCAAACTTGAGCTCTTTGGCAATGCTGACCAGCGATATATTAATAGGCGAAGGAATGAAGCATATAAGGAAAAAAACACCCTTCCTCCTGTTAAATAAGGTGGATGTTCCATAATGTTGTGGGGTTAGCAAGGTATTTTAGAGTGAAATGTGCTACCTAGTGTCAGAAAGCTGGGTCTGCATCAAAGGTCAGGGGTCCTCCAGCAGAACAATGACCCAAAACATACATTGAAAAGTAAAAATGAATAGTTAAAAAGGAACAAATGGACTACTTTAAACTGGCCAGCAATGAGTCCTTATCTTAAACCAATCAAGAACCTTTGGAAAGAGCTGAAATCTGCCATTGGTAAAAGGAATCCTGGAAACATTCATGAGTTGGAACAAATCGCAGCTGGAGTGGGAGAAACTACCAACAGACAGATGTACAAAATTTATAGATGGCTACAAGAAAAGTTTGGAGGCTGTCATCACTGTCACGGGTTGTGCAACCAAATATTAGGGAAGGCTGCCATTAATCCTGTCCAGGTCGTATTTTGTTTTTTTTTCTCAGAAATTATTACATCTAAGTTGCACAGACATTTTCTTTTGTTGTTTACTTTTGAACATAACTACTAAAATATTATGATGACATACAGTTGGAATATTTCCAGCAATTTCTCAAGATATTGTACACAACATACCTAAAATGTAAGGGTGCCAATAATGTTGACCGCAACCAGGGGCGGCTCAAGGCAATCTGCTGCCTGAGGCGAGGGATATGGTGCCCCCCCCAGCATGCGCTCCCCCCAGCGTGCGCCCTCCACCCCCAGTGCACCCCCCTCCCCCGGGTGGGGATCTTTCTCAAAACTCCAGTCAGGGACTGAACCAAACCTCCAGTCAGGGACTGAACCAAATCAAAAAGTCAATTAGATAATGTGGAGCAAATGCAAGATGTTCACACACCAAGGAACTAAAAGAAAGAGCGAGAACCACAGCAGTTTATAACTCCAAATTATACTTCATTTCTATTTTGTTATAAATTGCGTGCTTGCTTTTTCTTTTTGAACATATATTTTGCATTCACAGAACCCCCTCCTCAACAATCGGTGCAGAGCAGAGGTAGGACATTCACCCACAGAACTCAATATATTAAAAAAAAAATAATCTGATTCTGGTCATCTCACCAACAACAAACATTCTCCAGTACCAGGCATATTGGGAACTAATATAAAACCCTACTAAAGTCACTAAGATCTGTAAGACTAAATCTACCATACCATACCATACCATACCAGCATACACTTCCAAAACTCATACAATAAGGGGCCTACCAAGAAAAAAGCAGCATTGTAAACAATGCAATGGGCCCCAAATCATCCATACACCTATTTGAAAAGCTGAACAAGTCAAATTATTATAGTACAGATCCCTACGTACAAACTCCATGTGAACAGAACACCTGGCCTTTGTCGCACACTCAGAACACAGACCCTTACCAAGTACAGAATAAGTGACCACAACCTAAAGCAAAAATAAAAATATGTAGACAAAAATTAAAATGAAACCCCAAGAAGCCAGACTCTGCATGCGGTGCCAGACCAGATAAGAGATGCAGTTCACCATACTGTGTAAAATATAGATAGCACAAAGTCCAATCACTAAATTGAAAATAAAATTATTTTTTCTACCTTTGTTGTCTGATGATTTTTGATCATGCTGGTCCCGATCTGAGGTTTCCGTTTTCCTCTGTCTTCTCTTAGCTCTTTCTATATAGTCTATAGTCCATCTGCCATTTCTTGTCTCTCCTTTTGCTTTCTTCATTTTCTTGCATCAGACTTTTTTCAGTCCCAGTAACTCTCCCTAGTATCAGCCCCCTTTACAGCCTCCCCTCCCAGTACCAACACCCTTGCCTTCCCAGTACCGCCACCAGTCCCAGTGCCCCCTCCCATTTCAGCTCCCTTCCAGCTCCCCCTCTCCCCTGTCCATCCACCTTCCAGTGCCATGCCCGGGTGTCTGCTCTCTTCCAGCTCCCCCCCCCCCATCTGCTCCCTTCCAGCTCCCCCCATCTGCTCCCTTCCAGCTCTCCCTCCCCATGTCTGTTCCCCTCCAGCTCCCCCATCTGCTCCCTTCCCCATGTTTGCTCCCTTCCAGCTCCCCCCATCTGCCCCCTTCCCTATGTCTGCTCCCTTCCAGTGCCCCCCCCCTGTCTTCTCCCCTCCCCATGTCTGCTCCCCTCCAGCTCTCCCCCGTCTGCTCCCCCCCGTCTGCTCCCTTACAGCTGCCCCCCTGTCTGCTCCCTTCCAGCTCCCCCCTTTGTCTGCTCCCTTCCAGGCCCCCCCTTGTCTGCTCCCTTCCAGGCCCCCCCCTTGTCTTCTCCCTTTCAGGCCCCCCCTTGTCTGCTCCCTTTCCTCCTCACCTCACTGATTCTCATCATTGAAAATCAAACGAAAGCAGCCATGGGAACATTTCTCCGTTCCCGTGGCTCTGCTTTCAAACTGCTGGGTCGTGTGGAGCTGGTGGGGGCCTGAGGTCATCGCTTCCGCTGCTGCAGCAGCGGCCGTGGACGCGGGGCCCTCGGCCCCCCCCCCACCCCAGCAGTTTGAAAGCAGAGCCGCAGGAACGGAGAAATGTTCCTGCAGCTGCTTTCATTTGAGATGAATCTTGCTGGATGGCGTCAGTGGTTCTACCATAGGCAGTTTCTAGGGAGCGGCAAATCAGTGCCACCCCCTAAAAACTGCCACCTGAGGCCACCGCCTCAGTTGGCCTAATGGTAGAACCGCCCCTGACAGCAACTGTAACTACTTCCCTTTTTGGAGAGGGTTCCTCTGACTATGATCTCATTTGCACAGATCTCTCCCAGTCAGAGAAGTTCCCTTTTTTAGCCAAAATCAAATCCTCATAATGATAAAACTGCTAGAGGACTCTGCACTGGTTTAAATGTTTCCAAACTGTCAGAGCAGCCTGGCCCTGGAAAACTGGAGCACTGCTTCTTCAGAAAGATACAATATATACTTTGCTTTCTGGCTGCTACTGTGATCTAGTGATCAAGAGAACAGTTAATCGATTATAACACATACAAAGTAATTGGGGGGGGGGGGCGGGGGATTGGGTTCAGATACCTGTCGGCTTTGCAGGAGTGTTTAGCATAACTTGCATTTTTCTAAGCAACTGCTATTTTTAAGGGCAATAATAGTTTCCTATGAGTGCTGTGGTGCTGCCCCATTGTATTTTAAAGAGCGGATTGCTTAAGTGTTTCAGAGAGTATTTAAAAGTCAAGCACTTTCAAGGGCATGTGTGCAGGCCAAGTTCAGCACTACAAGGACCTAAGCTAAGCAAGGCTACAAGGAAAACCTTTTCCAGGAATCAGCCTTTCAGTGTCAATCAAATCCTCCACCAGGGTCTCTCTACAGGTTCATCTCAGGACCAAAGCACAAACTCCTGAAAATGCAAGTCTGAGTCTCTTGCATCTACTTCAAAGCTAAGGTTGTGTTTATTAGCAAAGAGGGACAGTGAGAGGCTGAAAGAGGGAGTGAGAGTGTGCTTGTGTATGTACAGAGAGAACAGAGCATCCATTTAGTTCAAGCACTGTCTACAGGATAAGTTGTCAGAAAATTTATCACAAACATTGCAAAGCCTATCAAACTCCAGCCCATGCTTAATCAGCTGCAGCACTATCTGAATATGGCTGCATCCTAGAGAGAGAACTGCCAGGGGGCTGCTTAGCTGTAAGAGTTTTTCTAGAGTATTATGACTTGCTGGGTGTACTTCGGACACATTGATCGGTTCATAGAGGTTACAGCTTTCTATCGCATTTATTTTCCACCTCAGTTTTCGGTATTTGTAATGTCTACTGCAGTCTTTGAGATCTCGGTATGTTCTCATGTATGTAGTTCTCTCAATCCTCTCTCGCATTCCTCTGATCCAGTACTTCTCAATCCTCTCCTGGAGACACATCTAGCCGGTCGGATTTTCTGGATTACCACAATGAATATGTATGGCATAGACTGGATATCCAGTGTATGAAAATCTATCTCATGGTTATTCATTGTGATAATCTGGAAAACCTGACTAGCTATGTGTGTTTCCAGGAGAGGTTTGAGTTTCACAGTTCTGACCCAACCCACATTATCTCATAAATATTGGTCACATATCCAATGCCCCCATGCTGCGTGCTGCGATGCACACCTTTCGCAGGTCTACAGAGGCAGGGCAGCAAACTGACCATAGAGCTGGCTTGCTGTGCTGCCTCCAGGCTCAGCCTTCTCTTCTCTCGCGATTCACACGACTTCAGCCAAGACAAGAGGAGGCTGGGCTTGGAGACTGCGTGGCAAGCCAGCTTTATGGTAAGTTTGCCACGTTGTCTCTGTGGGCCTGGCTGGGGTGCACTCCCCTCCTGGCCAGCACCCAGAGCAGCCTTGATAGTGCCACTGCATATATTAATCTATACAGAGCAAGGTGTATAACAAAGATTTTTATTGCGGAAGATTATAGGGGCCGCTATAATCTTCCACAATAAAAATATTTGATAGATACGTCACTCTGGACTAGTACTATTTGAGTGCGAGTGTGGTTGGGCTTTGGTACCTGAGTATATATCTATTTATATGCAGAGCCGGATTAACCCTACAGTGCATCACAGTCAAACATATATTTGACTACTCCAATATACTGCCTTTCTTTCTCCTCTCCCCTCTCCCACAGAGCCAGATTCACTCTTCTTCTGTCTCCCCCCAACTCCCAGAACCTCCATTCATAGTCTATCCCAAATATCCAGTCTGTCCCCCCTCCGGGCCCACCCCATTCACCTCTCCTGCACAGGCTTGCTGTGGGTGTGGTGGCAGTAGCAGGCTGCAAACGAGTATGGGCACTGAACAATGTCATGCTTGCTAAAGAGGAGGAATAGGTAGAGCAGTGGGCTGAGTACCTGAAAAATCACAGATCAAATCCTGCACCTCCACCATGACTTGTACAATTTAGGACTTTGTTGAAGTGATTTAATGCATTTTATTTACCTCTATATTCAAACTGGGTGTTATTTACTAGCTAACCATATAACTCACATGAATGCATGTTAATACAAATTAACATGGATTAACACATTAGTACAGGTTAGTAAATGAGACCCTTGATCTTGTGCTTAGCTTTGAAAAGGACTGGGAGGGGCATTAATTTAGTCCTCGCACTCACTCACAACTTGCTGCCACACTTAGGACCAGCCTCTGCAGCTTCCTTGGACTGCTTTAGAGAAATGAGCTGGGGGAGGGAGGCCTGAGGAAGGAGTGGAGGGCAGTGCCAGAAGAGAGGGATGGTGGTAGGAAAGCAAGGAGGGAAAATGTGGACTCAGGGGCTCTAAGAAAGAATGTGAGCCATATGGGGGCAATAGGAATGGGGCATGCCTTCTGCAGATTACTGACAATTATATTGATTTCTTTGACTGGGTGACCAGGGAGTTGGATCGAGGGAGAGCCCTAGATGTGGTGTATTTAGATTTTAGTAAAGCCTTTGACACCGTTCCACACAGGTGACTTATAAACAAACTGAGCACCCTAGGGATGGATCCTAAAGTTACTGCTTGCATTAGAAATTGGTTGAGTGGGAGGCGGCAAAGAGTACAGGTAAATGGAGCTCACTCTGAGGAGAAGGATGTTATAAGTGGTGTGCCACAGGTTCGATTCTTTTTAACATCTTTGTTAGTGATATTGTGGAAGGACTGTCGGGTAAGGTTTGCCTCTTTACAGATGATACCAAAATCTGCAATAGAGTAGACATCCAGGAAGGTGTAGATAATATGAGAAGGGATCTAGCTAAGTTTGAAGAATGGTCTAGAATTTGGCAGCTGATATTTAATGTTAAAAAATGCAGGGTCATGCATTTGTGCTGCAGCAATCCAAGGGAGCAATATAGTATAGGGCAGCGATGGTGAACCTATGGCACGCGTGCCAGCTGTGGCACGCGAAGGCCTTGCAGCTGGCACGCGGGAAGGTCCGCTAGGACAGGTGTCTTCCTCCCTTCGTCTGCAGCCGCGGCTCCCTGCCTCTTAGGGAACCGCGGCTGTGCTTGTAAAATCGTTGCGGAGCCCTTCCTGTCTTGACGGGCTCCGTGCAGCATTGTCCCGCCTCTAAAGGAAGTCTAAACTTCCTTTAGAGGCGGGACAATGCTGCACGGAGCCCGTCAAGACAGGAAGGGCTCCGCAACGATTTTACAAGCACAGCCGCGGTTCCCTAAGAGGCAGGGAGCCGCGGCTGCAGACGAAGGGAGGAAGACATGGGGAGAGGGGGGGCTACCATCGACAGGGGGAGAGGGGGGGGCTACCATCGACATGGGGAGAGGGGGGGGTCGACATGGGGAGAGGGGGGGGGCTACCATCGACATGGGGAGAGGGGGGGCTACCATCGACATGGGGGGGGAGGGGGGCTTACATGGAGGGAGGGAGCTGATATGGATGGATGGAAGGAGGGGGGCTTACATGGAGGGAGGGAGCTGGTATGGATGGATGGAAGGAGGGGGCTTACATGGAGGGAGGGAGCTGATATGGATGGATGGAAGGAGGGGGGCTTACATGGAGGGAGGGAGCTGATATGGATGGATGGAGGGAGGGAGCTGATATGGATGGATGGAAGGAGGGGGGCTTACATGGAAGGAGGGATAGATGGAGGGAGGGGGCTGACATGGACAGAGGGGGGACTGACATGGAGGGAGGCTGACATGGACAGTGGGGCTGACAGGGAGGGAGGGAGGGAGCTGACATGGACAGATGGAAGGACGGGGGCTGACATGGAGGGAGGGGGGCTGGCATGCACAAAGGGGAGAGACAGGGACATACTGGACAGACGGGATAAATGCTGGAGAGAGGCGAGAGACATTGCGGCTTAGGATTATAATGGGCTGATGGGGGAGCTAGCACTGGTAATGGGCAGATGGGAGGGGACTAGGACTGGTAATGGGTTGAAGGCTAGGACTGGGAATGGACTGATCAAGGGGGGGGGGTTGGGACTGGTAATGGGCTGATAGGGGGGTATGACTGATAATGGACTGATGGGGGGCTAGCATTGGAAATGAGCTGATCGGTGAGGTTAGGACTGGAAATGGGCTGATGGGGGGATAGGACTGGTGATGGGGGGGTAGGACTGGTGGTATTGGGCTGATTAGGGGAGGCTAGCACTGGTAATGGGGTTGAGGGGGGGATTAGCACTGGAAGTGAGCTGATTGGGGGGCTTTGACTGAGAATGGGCTGATTGTGGGGAGGGGAGGATAGAGCTGCTGGCCCTGGAAGAAAACTGGGGGCTAAGGCTACAAATGGGCTGATGCGAGGGGATGGGAGAATGGAACTGGAAGGGAGTGGATCTGAGAGGGGCTGCCATGGTATTTGTACTAGAAGGGACTGGTCAGTGGGGAAGGAGGGGGACTGGAAGGGAATGGACACCAGTGGCAATCATGGGAATGCAAGTTGACATTGGAAGGTACTGGGAGTGAGGACTGGAAAGGGGCTGATACTGGGGAGGGTTACTGGGACTGGAAATAGGCTGATGGAAAGAAGTGAAGAAAACGAAAGAAGAGATAAGAAATGGCAGATGGACCATAGACCACAGAAACAGAGCTAAGAGAAGACAGGAAAGCAGAAGCCTCAGATCGGGACCAGCATGATCAGAGAATAAATTGGTCAGACAACAAAGGTAGAAAAAATAATTTTATTTCATATTAGTGATTTGACTACAAAATCATCATAATTTTGAAATCAAATATTGTTACTTGTTGTGATTAATTAACCGTATTTTCCGGCGTATTTTTTTTGGTGTGCGCTGGAAGAGGGGTAGTCTTATACGGCGAGTATAGGCCAAACACCTATATTTTAACAGGAAAAGTAGGGGGTCGTCTTATACGCCCAGTCGTCTTATACGCCGGAAAATACGGTAAGTAAATTTAACGTTTTCTATGAAAAGTAGTTCTGAGGGGGGTCAAAAAAATATTAAAAGAAAAGTGACAATAATATAATAATATATTTATAATGTGGATTACATTTGGGCCCTCATATTTACCTCAGGCTATGATTGTGATTGTGATTATGATGGTACACTGTAAGAAACAATATATGCAGTGTTAGATTTGTTTTAAATGTCGCAATGGTTTTGCGGCTCCCAGTTTTTTTTTTCCCTTCGGAAACGGGTCCAAGTGGCTCTTTATGTCTTAAAGGTTGCAGACCCCTGTGCTAGGAGAAAGGCCCCAGCCCGGCCCCGCGCTTCCCCTTCCGGTCGGAGCTTCTGCGCGCCTCTCGCCGAGAAGCTGCACGCTAGGGCTCGTGCGCCGTCCTCTCGCGAGATTATAGGACCCGCGCGGGAGCTGGGTTCCAAAGAAGAGCAAAACCTACCACTTTCATGATGAATGGGAAATGGACTACTTCTTCATCATGGTGAAAGACAAGTGTTGTGTAATTTGTAACGCCCCAGTATCCTTGCCCAAAATGGGTGATCTGGAACATCATTATAAGGCTCTAAAATATTGTTGTTAAGGTTTAATTGACGTGCTGGCACTTTGAGGAAATTCTTTGGTTTTGTGCGGCAGTTTGGGCACTCGGGCTCAAAAAGGTTAGCCATCACTGGTATAGGGGGTGAAGTACTTTTGTCCACTAAAGAAGAGCGGGACCTAGACGTGGTTGTGTCTGATGATCTTAAAGTAGCTAAAAAGGTAGAAAAGGCAATGGTGAAGGCTAGGATGCCCAAATGGGTGCATAGGGAGAGGAATGGCCAGAAGAAAGGTGATAATGCCTCTATATCAGTCTTTGGTGCGACCTCGTTTGGAGTATTTTGTGCAATTCTGGAGACCGCACCTTCAAAAGGATATAAACAGGTTGGAGTCGGTGCAGAGGGTGGCTACTAAAATGGTTAGTGGTCTTCATTATAAAGCATATGAGGATAGACTTAAGAAGCTTAATATGTACATTTTAGAGGAAAGGTGGGATAGAGCTGATATGATTCAGACGTTAAATATCTCCGTGGCATAAATGCACAGGAGGAGAACCTCTTTCGATTGAAAGTAATCTCTGCTATGAGGGGACACAGGATGAGAGTGAAAGGGGATAGACTCAGGAGTAATATGCGGAAATCTTTCTTTACGGAAAGAGTGGTGGATCCGTGGAATAGTCTTCCAGTGGTGATAGAGATGAGGACAGTATCTGAATTCAAAAAAGCACGGGACAAACACAGAGGATCTCAAAAGGAAAAAAGGGGACTGTTGTAGTGGTTGATATGGAAGGACAGACTAGAAAGGCCATGTGGTCTTTTTCCGCTGTCATGTATCTATGTTTCTATTGCCGATTTAATGGTTCTGTCAGCCACTGGCCTCTCTTCATTAAAACCGCTGGTTGCCAACCCTACTCTGGCCCGAAGTCTCACATCTGTCAATAATTCACTATTCTCATGCAAGAGACTTGACAGATCTGCAGGCCCACTTTTGGCTTTGGGCTCTAGTCATGTGCCTAGTTTTCCTATGCATTAATCTTTCCCTGCTTACACAGCTAAAAAGTTGTGCATTCTAAGGGGCAGAAATTTAAAGCAAAAGACTTTAGAAGTTACATGGATAAGTCTTTTGGAACACTGGCTCTATGTTTTTTTTCAATCTTTGTTGCCATGCAGAAAGCCAGGGTTTGATAATCAACTTGCATTTCTCTTTCTCAAGGTGATCAGGACTACTCTAGAAGAGAGATTCTCCATTCTGTTCCTTGAGAGCCTTAAACAAGTATGTTTTTCAGGAATACTCATGCTATGTATCTGCAGACAGAAAGTCTAAGAACTAGACTAATTTGCTTACCTCAGCGACCCTGGAAATCGGACCTGTATGTGACCCTTGAGGGCCAGAGCTAAGAGCCCCTGCTTTGAAGGCAGCGGTCAAAGCCTCCATGTAGGAGTTTAAAAAGAGATCTCCAGCACCTCTTCTCAGGATCACAGAGGCAGCACTTACACCACGTGCTGGAGGACATCGAGGTCCGTCTCTTTCAGTTAGCAACAATGTTGCTGCACTACCTAAACTGATAAGGGGGTAGAAGAAGGCCGCCAGTGACGGATTATAGAGTCATCTTCTCTCCCAGGTCAGCACATAATGCACAAGGTTAGAACAAGTTTCACTTTGGCAGAAAGTTCAAGGAAGAAGCTGGCTGCCAGGACAAAGCCTTAAAATATGCAGATTTTGTCATGCTGCCTACACAATGCACTAATCTGTCTTAAACTGATTAAACTGAACTGGGCACATTCAGGGCCTCTAGAAAACAAAGGGGTCTATATTCACCTGGTACAGGGACCGTATTAAAACGTAGATTCAGTGCCACTATGTGTATAACTATCTGCGTAATGCCATCACTGCGCTGGCACTGCTCACAGTTTAGGCTTGCTATTTAGTAGTCCTAAACAGGGAAGTTATCCAAACAGAGAGTGGTTTTATCAGGCGACAGTGAGATTTATACACATTTTTATGTGCATATTTCACAGCTGTTTTAGAGAGTCAAGAACGCACGGACTTTATAAAATACGGGCATAAGCGGTTAAAAACACGTGTAAATTTAAGGCGTGAATTCTTACACAAGCCCTATGGCAGGTGTAAAGGCCCATGCCTAGATTTTTCATGAGCGCATGCAAATTACAGTATTTTATATAATTTACATGTCTGACTTGGCTCTGTGCACATGCTCCATCCAAACTCTACCCTTGTAAATGTCCACAGTGAAAGTGCGCACCATCACCTAGACACACATGCTTTCAGAATAGCAACCACGTCAAATATGCGTGGGAATGCCCATATGCATGCATATATGGCTAAAATACCCAGGCTTACACATGTTTGCACGTAAATCTAGGTTTTTCCTTTTAAAAATAAAAGTAACCCCCACAGTGGCTGAATATTGCTGCAATCTGGATTCGTTTGAAGACTTATCCTCTTTCTGCCCCAGACTGAGTCCCATATTATATGGATATTATCAGGCCATTCAGTCATATTTATGGCCTGATACTGTTGGTATAATTGTTAAAAATACACAGACAGCAGAGTTTTAGGTTCACCAGCTGCTAGTGAATGTACAAGTTTTTCTATCAGGCCAAATTTCTTTTCAAGGCAAACTCACATCATTTTTCTAATCTCCATAAAATCTAATTTAGAAAAAACATTTTTAAATAAGTGACAGAGGCAAAGCAGAAATGACTAACAATGCAGAAAAGAGAAGGGGAGAAACGTTGTGAGCTTCTTTGAAAAGTTCAGTCCCTAAACGTTTCTCTTCTTTCTGCTTCACCAATTCTATGAATTTAGACTATGTGCTTTAGACTTCTTAAATCACAGGTGCTCCAGAGTGAAACAGGAAGGAAAAGCAAACACATCTCCTGCTAGCTGGTGCTTAAATCTCACCTGCTCTTACTCCCTGCTCAATTAGTTCATGTCCACACACACAAAACCGCGAATGGCATTTGATAAAGCAAAGTCCTGCTTATATGGAACCAATTCCCACATCATCACCCTAGGCACCTCTTCTCAAGTGAAGAGACAGCACTGTTCTGTTTAGTGCATATTATACAATATCATCAATTAGAGCATGGAGCTGTGAACCTGGATGCTTCGGACTGGTTTTCCTACCTGCCACTTGGTGCATGACCTCGAGCAAGCCCCTTTGCCTCTTGATTTCCAAAACCTAGAGTTGAAGGTCTTCAGGGTAGATGCGCTGCAGCCATATCCTATGGATTTCCTTGGTATAGAACCAAATTTTTTAACAATGCAGTATAAAGTAATGACCATTGTCATGCACTTCAGTTCAGGGCTTCATTATCATTTCAGCACAATTCAGTTTTAATGGAGAGGATCTTCCTGGTCATTATGGATACCACAACCCCCTCCCCTCTTTCTTGTGCTCTTATTCCTTCCCCCTTCATTGTACAGGTCAGCCTTTGTGCTTAAGACTTTTATTTTGCTAGGTGTCTCAGCTACCCAGGGGGAGAAGGAAGAAAATATGCTTTCAAGTCTGACACATTTATATGCCAAGCCAAACCCAAAGTTAAAAATTGGAACCAGTCATATTAGCTGAGTATGTGAGACAAGAGGAGGTGGCAATAAGTGACTCTGAACTTTTACAGAGCTCTGCTAGTGAGTGGATTTTTGCCTCCTGGGACATCTTACTGTGAGTTCTAGCTGTTTATTTAATTATTTACTGTTTGTCTAACTGTTGTTTGTTTAATTATTTAGTGTTTGTCTTAGTGGTGTGCAAGTTTCAGCCTTCTCAGCTGTACTTACCTTGCCTCTCTCAACTGGGCTTTGTGTGGTACCCCCATCCCCCTGCTGAGGGTTCAGGACAGGGTACCTTGTAACTGCCCTCTTTAATAGGACTTATCTCCCCCCCTCCCTCCCCAGCACCCACCCACCCCTGGGGAAATTGTAGTTTTATAGGTACTTGGACATCTTAGAGGAAAGGGGCTGCTCTCAGGTGCAGCTCTTAATCCAAATCAGTCATACACAGAGGACCTGTGATTAATTAGCTTCAGGTACACAGGGTGTATTAGGGGTATTAGATACACTTTTATTAGTATAAGCATCTACACCAATCCTTATTATATACCGATTTAAAAGACCTAAACACAAGCTTTAAACTCAGATGCAGTCAGAGGTCCAGCAACGAGATGGGGGTTCTCCAGTCTTTTGCATCGAGTGTCACATGTATGATTATCTCCCAGTTGGTGAGAGGTCCTACATATGCACTAAGTGCAGGGAGCTCTTTGCTCTCAGGGAACGAGTCCGTTCTCTAGAGGCTAGAGTAGCAGACCTGGAAGACATAAGAAAGACAGAGAAGTACATGGACGAGACCTACAGGGATATAGTCCTGAAGTCCCACCTCCAGTCTGGCAGCATCCCTGTTGCCATGGAGGAGAGAGGTCACGTGACAGGAGAGCATCACCCTGGTGTGGCAGGAAGTGATCCTGTAACTAGGACCTGTCCTCCAGGTGATGTAAAACCCTCTCGCACCGAGGACGTTTCTCCAGGGCCATGTCCCCATGAGGGGAGGGTCAGGACAGCTGTTATAGTTGGTGATTCAATCATTAGGAATGTAGATAGCTGGGTGGCTGGTGGACGTGAGGATCGCCTGGTAACATGCCTGCCTGGTGCGAAGGTAGCAGATCTCACGCACCGCCTAGATAGGATCATAGATAGTGCTGGGGGGAGTCTGCTGTCTTGGTACATGTTGGTACCAATGACATAGGAAAATGTGGTAGGGAAGTTCTGGAGGCTAAATTTAAGCTTTTAGGTAGGAAGTTGAAATCCAGAACTTCCAGGATAGCGTTCTCCGAAATGCTTCCTGTTCCACGTGCAGGACCCAAAAGACAGGCAGAGCTCCGGAGTCTCAATGCGTGGATGAGACAATGGTGCAAGGATGAGGGTTTTGGATTTGCTAGGAACTGGGGAACATTCTGGGGAAAGGGGGGGCTCTTTCCGAAGGGATGGGCTTCACCTTAATCAGGATGGGACCAGACTGCTGGCATTAACCTTTAAAAAAGAGATAGAGAAGCTTTTAACTAGAAAATAGGGGAAAGCCGACAGTCACCCAGGAGCGCACGGTTCGGACAAAGGTATCCTTGAAGGATACTACCAAAAGCAGTGAGGTTCCAAAAGGGAGTATAGTAGCCCAAATGCCCTTGAGTAAGGAGCAGACAGAGCATAAAGATTCCCCATTACCCATGCCTACCAATAGCCAGATTAATATTAATAAAATACAGTCTCTAAAATGCTTGTATGCCAATGCTAGAAGTCTAAACAATAAGATGGGAGAATTAGAATATATAGCATTAAATGAGAGGTTAGATATGATTGCACTCTCAGAGACATGGTGGAAGGAGGATAACCAGTGGGACACTGTGATACCTGGATACAAACTATATCGTAATGATAGAGCTGAACAAATTGTTCAGTTGCACTCTATGTTAGAGAGGGCATTGAGTCAGAAAGGATTAAAGTTTTGCAGGGAACAAAATATGCTGTAGAATCTCTATGGATTGAAATTCCATTTATGAAGGGGAAGGTGATGGCAGTGGGAGTATACTATCGACCACCTGGCCAGAATGAACAAATGGATGATGAAATGCTCAAAGAAATCAAGGAAGCTAACAAAAGCCACAACAGAGTAGTAATAATGGGTGATTTCAATTACCCCGTATCGATTGGGACAGTGTCACAGCCGTACAAGCTAAACAGATAAATTTTCTATATTAAATTAATTACTGCTTCTTGGAGCTGCTGGTTCATGAACCTACCAGAGGGAAGCCATACTGGACCTAGTCCTTAGTGGAACGCCAGATCTGGTGCAAGAAATAAGGGTGTTGGGACCACTTGGCAATAGTGATCATAGTATGATCATGTTTGATTTAATCAGTGGAGGACAGATAGTAAAGGAATCCACAGTACTACCTTTTTAACTTTCAAAAGGGTGACTATGATAGAATGAGGAATATAGTTCGGAAAAAACTAAAGGAGCGGTTCCAAAGGTTAAAGACTTACAGCAAGCTTGGGTGTTATTTAAAATACTATCCTCGAAGCCCAGACCAGCTGTATTCCACGCATTAAGAAAAGTGGAAGAAAGTCCAAAAAACTGCCAGCATGGTTTAAAGGTGAGGTCAGAGAGGCTGTTGCTGCCAAAAGAGCAACCTTCAGAAAATGGAAAAAAGAGCCAAATGATGAAAACTGGAAACAGCACAAGCACTGGCAAGTTAAATGCAAAGCATTGATAAGGCAGGCAAAGCGGAATTTGAGAAGAAACTTGCTACGGAAGCAAAAACACAAATAAAGACTTTTTCAAGTACATTCGTAGCAAAAGGCCTGTGAGAGTCAATTGGACCATTAGATGATAGAGGGGTAAAAGGTGCAATAAGAGGAGACAAGGCTATAGCAGAGAGACTGAATGAATTCTTTGCTTCGGTCTTTACTGAGGAAGATGTAGGGGTGTTACCCAAGACTGAAGTGGTATTTAAAGGTGATACTGCAGAGGAATTGAGAGAAATATCGCTACACCGGGAAGATATATTACAACTATTTGATAAACTGAATAGTAGCAAATCACCTGGACCGGATGGTATACATCCCAGAGTGTTGAAAGAACTGAAATATGAGATTGCAGACCTGTTATTGGTAATCTGTGAACTTTCATTAAAATCATCTGTAATACCTGAAGATTGGAGGGTCGCCAACGTAACACCAATTTTTAAAAAGGGTTCCAGGGGTGACCACCGAAATTACAGACCGGTGAGCCTGACGTCAGTACCAGGGAAAATGGTAGAAGCCATCATAAAGAACAAAATTACACAGCATGTAGATAGTCATGGCCTAATGGGAGACAGCCAACATGGTTTTAGACAAGGAAGATCTTGTCTTACTAATCTGATATGTTTTTTTGAAGGTGTGCATAAACAGGTAGACAAAGGTGAGTCGGTTGATATAGTGTATCTGGACTTTAAGCTTTTGACAAGGTCCCCCATCAGAGACTTTTGGCGAAGCTAAAAAGTCATGGGATAGGAGGCAGTGTACTATTGTGGATCGGGAACTGGTTAAAAGATAGAAAGCAGAGGGTAGGGCTAAATGGCCAATATTCCCAATGGAAAAAGGTGAATAGTGGAGTACCCCGGGATCTGTACTGGGTCCGCTACTTTTTGACATATTCATAAATGACCTGGAAAAGGGAATAATAGTGAGGTAATCAAATTTGCAGATGACACAAAGCTGTTTAAAGTTGTTAAAACCCAAGAGGATTGTGGAAAACTGCAGGAGGATCTGGATAATAGGAAGACTGGGCATCCAAATGGCAGATGAAATTTAATGTGGACAAGTGCAAAGTTATGCACCTAGGAAAGAACAACCCACACTATAGTTACAAGATGCAAGGCTCCACATTAGAAACCACCACCCAGGAAAAAGATTTAGGAGTCATCGTGGATAACATGTTAAAACCCTCCGCCCAGTGTGCAGCGGCGGCCAAGAAAGCAAATAGAATGCTAGGTATCATAAGGAAAGGGATGGAGAATAAAACAAAGGATATTATAATGCCTCTGTATCGCTCCATGGTACGACCGCACCTTGAATATTGTGTGCAATTCTGGTCACCGTATCTTAAAAAGGACATAGAGTTATTAGAAAAAGTACAGAGAAGAGCCACCAAATTGGTGAAGGGGATGGAAGGCTACTCCTATGAAGAGAGGCTAAAAAGGTTAGGGCTCTTAACCCTAGAAAAGAGGCGGCTGAGGGGAGATATGATAGAGGTGTATAAATTAATGAATGGAGTGGAACGGATAAACGTGGATAAATTGTTTACGCTATCAGAATATAGAAGGACTAGGGGGCATGTAATGAAGCTACAGGGTAAACTATTTAAGACAAATAGGAGAAAATATTTCTTCTCTCAACGTGTAATCAAACTCTGGAATCTGTTACCGGAGGATGTAGTAAGGGCTGTTAATATAGCTGGGTTTAAAAAAGGTTTGGACAAGTTCCTGGAGGAAAGGTCCATAAACCACTATTAAAAAGGGACCCAGGATATCAATGCTTGGCCTAGTACAAGCACTGCAGAACCTGTGTCTTTTGGGGAAACTGCTAGGTACGTATGACCTAGATTGGCCACTGTTGGAAACAGGATACTGGGCTTGATGGACCTCGGTCTGACCCAGTATGGCATTTCTTATGTTCTTATGTTCTTATGCAGCTGAATAAGGCTGAAGGACTTGCACGGCCAGGATACCACAGGGTAAGAGCTGGTCTGATGAATAAATCTCTGCAATTCTCAAAGCTCACCTGTAAATGCTCTTGCTGAAACAAGGACATACAAATCTACAAATCCCAAAGCACAGATTCATGCATTATGACTACTGGTGACAAAAGAGATCAGGGCTAGAATCCCACTGACACTCCTTGTGGCCTTGAGCAAGTCACTTAACCCTCCATTGCCTGAGGTACAAACTTAGAGCATACAATCTATTCAAGATATACAATGTTTAAATCTATGGGAAATGGTTCTAATAGACATGGGTGTTAGCCAGGAGAATAAGGAGGACAAAATCCAAAAACAGTTCCAAAGAGGTGGGTTTTTAGCCTTGATTCGAAGAGCTTGAGCCTGACATACTGACTCCGATAGTCTGTTCCAGGCATACAGCGCAGCAAGGTAGAATAAATGAAGTCTGGAGTCGGGAATGGAAGAGAAGGGCCCAGATAAAAGCGATTTGTCTGATGTAAAATCTTCAAGAAAGTAGATAGAGGTGGGAGATTTGGAAAACTATCAACTCAATATTTTTTGAAGAGATTGGTTTTCAATAAGCCCTAGAATAAAGTACCAATCTTAAAGCATCAGGCACAGACATCGTCACGCTTGCCAAACACCACCAATACAAACCACCTCTTAAGAAATACACAGACTGCTGCAAAAGACACATTTGCTCCATTTGTTACAGGAGTTGATTTAATTTCTGTTTACAGGGAGCCATGCCTTTTCTATAATTTTTGCACGGTAGTTTAATCTGTCATGTTTTTCCCTATGGTTAGGGAGCCATTTCAACATTATGCTGGCCTTATTTTCGTGGCTTGCTACAGGCTTGTGATCTCCTAGGCTAAGAGAGATCACAAGCTAAGTGTTGCAGGCCTAATACTGTGCTGCAAAGGAACTTATTATTTTACCTGTGAAGATTCCTAACGTGTCTTCATTTTCCCAAATCTCCCTTTGTTTCAATCCCCATAGTCCGCTTTTGGCTTTCCAAAGAAGTTTCACCATCCTGATAAAGTCAAGCAGGTCCCCAACCAGGACCCCCTGCTGATAGGTTGCTAGATTGCCCAGAGAAGAGAACAGCAGCTCTCCCTCACTTGCAGGCCATCCTCTGACTACAGCAGCTGAGTTCAAAAACCCGTTCTTAGGCAGCTCAGGACCATGTCGTATTGCTGCTGCTGGAGGGCAAATTCTTCTTAATGAGAGGAAACAAAACCAAATTTAAAAAAAACAAAACAAAACCAGCTACATATAACTAGCAAAGCAAGGCTTCTCTTCCCCTCCACCGCCAAGCCTTCAATGTCTCGTAGTCCCCAGCTGGCAGACAAGTGCTGCAGAGAGTTTGTCTCCAAGGTCTCTTGCTGGCGACTGAACTGAAATAGTCACATAGCTTTGTTTTTCATTTTTCTATTTACATTTGGTAATATAGAAGATGTCAGTTTCCTCTCTCTCTCTCTCTCTCTCTATAAGGCCTACTTCACAATATGACATGCTGAGCTGGAGAAGCCCTGGCAAGTCAATAAGGTATTTTTTTTCTCTCTCTCCACCTATCTTGATTTTTTGATCTTTCAACATCTTCCATCTACTACTACTACTACTACTACTACTGAGCATTTATAAAGCGCTGCCAGACGCACGCAGCGCTGTACAGAAAAAGACAAAAATAGACAGTCCCTGCCCAATAGAGCTTACAATCTAAAAAGACAAAACAAAGAAGGCGAAGGACGAGGAAAGAACAAAGGCAACGGAAGGATAAGAGGAGAAACAAGACAAAGGAAAAAGGTAAGAACAAGGGAAAAGAAAAGGAACAGGTGAAAGAAAGACAAGGGAAAAGGAGGCGAACAGGTAACAGAAGCAAAGAGGTGAGCTTTCAACCTGGATTTGAAGAGGGTCAGAGAAGATGCCTGACGTATAGACATCTGTTGCTGAAATTACACATGCTCACATCCAAAAAAGAAAGGCTGAATAACATGGTGCAGTTGTGTTGTTAGTCCACCTGGATATATGAAAATAAAGATCAACAACAAGGTAATAACTTATAATTTAACATATTCTGAAGGTCATTTTAGAAGGGTTATGCTGCATTTGTGGAGTGGAGGAGAAGCCTAGTGGTTAGAACCCCTCCTCGGACACGCCGCTCATCTGGCAGATCCCTTTTATCTGTGCCCTCCTCTGTCACTGCCAACTCCAGACTTTGTTCATTCCATCTTGCTACTCCATATGCCTGGAACAAACTACCTGTATCTGTGTGTCAGGCTCCTTCTCTGGCTCTATTCAAATCCAGGCTAAAAACCCACCTCTTTGACGCCACTTTTGGATCCTGATGGTCTTCACTCTCGTCCACTATTTATGTGTATCTTACCATTCTCTAGTCCCCGGTTTCACTGAGGCACATTCAGGTTCCTGCACATCCGGCCACATTGGTCGTGCAAAAACCGGACGTGCGGGAGATGTACCCGATTCTGTCGCTGCGGGGCCCAGACGTACCAGCGACAGCAGAATCGGGGACATAGATGTCTGGCCAGGCACCCCATTTTGGTGCAGGGGACGTCTACTGACTTGCCCACTCAGCTGCAGAACGCTCCATCTAGTGTGCCAGTGCAGGGGTATCCCATCACCACGGCACCAACACGTCCAGCTGGCGCACCCAATTACCACAAAGCATAGCAACTCAGTCACCCTGCCGCCTGACCCTCGGCATGGGCCCCCAAAGCTGGGATCAGGCGGTGGGAGACGATGGGGTGGGGGGGGCTGCACGCTGCAATCAACACCGCACCTGGCACATATTCCACCATCAGGGTGAACTAAGCCTGGCGTTCAGGACGATGCTGGGGGACATACAGAAGCATGACCTGAACTGCCTCTTTATGTCCTGGCAGATGGCACCTCCCCCTCCTGTCCCCGTCCAGCGCTTCCCACACAAATTCTTTGTATGTGCGGGGAGTGCAGGGCGCTGAATAGTGTTCTGGGGCTAAGCGTGGGTTGAACATTTATGCCGTACATCCAACCCCGCTATTCAGTGATCAGAATGACCACCTATGTGTTTTGTCTTGATTAGATAGTAAGCTCTGTGTCTTACATCTATATGTATAGCGCTGTTTATGCCTGGAACCGCTATACAAATGAGTAGTAGTAGGAGACCAGGATTTAATTCGCGCTGGTACTCCTTGTGGCCTTGGGCAAGCCACTTAAGCCTCCATTACCTTGGAAGAAAGGCCTGGCAATTTACTTCTGGTCACACTACCAAGAAAATTCAGGAGCTGTTGGGTTGCCAGGAGTCAGTATTGACTCAAAGGCACAGAGTGCATTGCATGCTACAGGTGCATATGTAAATAGCCCTACGTGTCTAAAGAGCGATTTTAGAAAAGTTGCTGCATATCTGTGGCATGAACAGTTTTGAAGGGGGGGTGTTCTGGGGCAGGCCTGAAAAGTATCTGTGTATGGTGTATTTTCTATTTACTAGTGGCAATACATGCATACTTTAAAAATTTCACTTGCTCTGAGTAGCATACAAGTATCAGCTAACTGCTCGTCCTGACTTAGGCTTTGAAAAAGTGATTGAGACGGCAATGGTGTGTACTGTGTGCTTGTGTGAAGCTGCATTTTTTTGCACATAGTTTTTTTGTGAAACGGTTGTTCATGCTGTACATATCCTTATATGTATTTTAGGCATGTTTGTTGGGGGGGGGCACAGTTTGTGAAGAGCGTGCGCATTCACACTCACAGGCTATGAAATATACACCTACGCACGTACGTCAGCTACTTGCATTTTAGAAAATAATCTCAAAAGAGGTGCATATTTGAAGGCAAATAGGACAGCTACCCTGAGCCCCACAGCTACAAGGGACTCCCCTAAAAACTCAATATCGGCAGCTGCCCATCCAACTCGCAGTCACAGACAAAGCCTCTCCCCTTATCTCTTGCTGGTGGACTGGCATCAGCATGGTGTAAATATCCTTGCTGCAGAAGCTCAAAGCATCAGAGTCCGACCTTCACAGTCCCAGTGGAAGTTACCATCTTTACAGACGCCAGACCCCAGGACCCTGAAGTATAACACACCAGCCAGGGGAAGGAGGCTTCCCATGGGCTGTCTTGCCAGCAAGCTGAGTTAGACAGCAGGTAAAGCAGCCACAAGACATAAGGACTCAGAGTCATCATAATGCCCAAAGGAAGAAGACGAGATGTGTGCCGCTGTCTGCCCAAGCATGCCAAGTCAGTAGCAGATCAATCAGTTCATCCATCAGAACCTGGTGTTTTACACATCTTTGTTTTCTTTCTTTTTAAATTCATTTTATTATTATGCAGATCTACACGCATCTTTTATCACACGCACAATAATATAAGTCCAATATAGGATTCAAGAACCAACATGCTTACAAATGAATCACAGAAAATGCCTACTCAACTGTAAAACATAATCTAAAGAGGCTTCAAAAAATGTAACTATTCAATATCAGAATCCAAAACGGAATCTTTAACATGACTTTGCAGAAAAAAATTAAGTTGATCTGCATCAAAAAAATACACTGGTTCAACTGATATTTAATGTTGCATTTACACGGACAGTTAAATAGAAAGTAGCACCAATTGCCAAAACATGAGTTCTTAAAGACAAAAATTGTTGCCTCTGAGACTGTGGGACCCTTTTAGCAAAGTGCATTGTGGTTGTGCATCTAACGTGCCAACAGCACGCATACCATGGTACTATCATGCAAACTGTCGGGGGTGTGGACAGCATGTTCCCATAGTAACCTAGTAAATGACGGCAGATGAAGACCAGCATGGTCCATCTAGTCTGCCCAGTAAGATGGCAAGAGTAGGTGCACCTGCCGCTCTGGGCAGGCCCCCCCTCCCCATGTCTGTGTTTTAGGGGTGAACCCACCGCTCTGTGTAGGACACCTCTGTTTGTTGAGAAATTAGTTAGTTAAGTTTATTTTGATTTTATCCTGTTGCTGTAAAGGGATCCACTGTGTCTGTCACATGCCATTTTGAATTCTGTCACTGTATTTGTCCCCACCACTTCCATCGGAGGGCATTTCAAGCATCCACCACCCTTTCAGTGAAAAGGTATTTCCTGACATTGCCTTTCAATTTACCCACCACACTTACTCTCTGCCCCTAACTTACCCACTTATCACCCCAATGTATGAAGCACATAAATTGGGCCATGCTAACTATGCAGGCGCTGCACTACTAGTTACCATGCGCCACTGCACGCAGTCAGCGCATGCTGCAACATGGGCTAACTGCACAGCACACTTTAAATAACCAATCTCTATCAGATTCTATATGAAGAGTCATTAATAAAGATTAAGGGAGGAGTTCCATGGATAATTCTTCCAAGCGTGAAACCATCTCCATTGACAAATTCTTGGACTTAGATCCCAACTCCTTAGACTTACTCCTAATTGGGAAATAATAGGCAGAGATAAGAGGAGGAAGAGAAGTATCTGGAACTTCTAAAACCTCTTTCACATAACTTTTCAGCAAATCCATAAAAGTTGCATTATTCACTTAGGAAACTTGACTATCTTTATATTTCTATGTTTCAATGTATTTTCTGTATTCTCAGTCTTCCACATTAATAAAACATTAGTCTTAGCTAAGTCCATAGAAAAATGATATACGTCTCAGAGTTCTGTATCCATGAGTTACTGTTTCTATGCACTTATCAACTTTTCTTCAAAACCCTGTGCACGTCGCTCAGATTTTACGCATCACATAATGTTGCAGCTTAATCTTTGTTAATACCATTTTTTTCACCAAAGTAGAAAAGGCTTGTAAAATGATTTCAATAGAGGAATCTTTTAATTCTGAACCATTGTTCCCAATGGAAATATACAGCAATATAGAAACTTGCTTTCCCAAGTCCTCAGCAAATAAATGTTCAGCCTGTCCATGTAAAGCTTCTGTGGTAAGAAGCCAAACTGTCACTCACAGCAGCAGCTCTAACCTCTGGGGTTGCTGAGGCAACTCTCTATTTCAATTCCAATGTAAAAGGAGCAGTAGCATCAATACCATCAAACCCTCTCCCAGCTTTAGCTTGAAAAATCTTTGGCATTGCTCCTTGTCACTGTGCCACTGCAGAATTTCTTCACCCGAAGATGTTGCAATGTTGCTGCACTGACTCTAGAAGAAGAGACAGATCCATCCCATGCTCGGCGTCTTAAATTGAGTGAAGAAACTCTTCAACCAAATCCAGATGACGTCCAGCTAGGTCTAAAGATCGTTTTTCCACCTCCATCAATACACAGTCTTGACATACAGTATGGAGCCAGAAGCCGCCTGCATACCTTGCTGTATAATCGTTGAAACTGGAACCGATTCAGGGCTGGGAGCCAAATGCTAAGCAGGGGTACTGGCCAAAAAAGCCCCGATCCTCAGTATAGACAGTCTGCATCCCACTGCACTTCCCAAAGAAGGGCTACATAGACAGTGGGTGAGTCTTCTCCACTCCTATCAGATAACCTTTGTTTATCCATGAGAACTAAAGAGAGGTGAGGACAAACACTCCTTGTGATTCAAGGCACCATCTAGTATCCATCTCACACCTCTTTATTGTTGTTGTTGTTTTTAAGTGCCGTCGAGTCGGAGTCGACTCATGGCGACCCTCTGGATAGCTATCCTAAATTGTGTTCGGTCTTGAGTCAGGCGGCTCATTGTTGACAGACTGGTCTTCAGCTCTTCCCCAGTAGCTAGTTGAGTGCCTTCCGACCTGGGGGTCTCATCTTCCAGCACTATAGCACAATTTGCTTTGTTGTAACTATCCATTGGGTTTTCATGGCAAGATACAGAAGTAGATTGCCGGGCCTTTCTTCCGCGCAGTTTAAGTTTGGTGTTGTTGCCTTTGTCACAGAAATGTGATCCTCCACCGTCAACACTATCCCATTCTGCTGCCGCCCAGATGGGTGGTTTGTCTTGGTCTGGCACCTCAGCTGAGACCTGTCCATCTTGGGAGACCCTGCCAGTAGTTAAACTACTGATAGTTCACCTCTTTATTAAAGAAGGTAATTACTTCATTACTTCACTATTTTTGATCCAAAGGACATGACATTAAATACAGGGTTAAGAAGAGAGAGAGAGGAAAAGAGAGCAAATGGTTGTGTCAGAACAAGAGTAGGCAAAATGCCATGAAGCTAACAGGTAGCAGATATACTCGGAAACAGAGAAAATACTATCAGATAAAGAACATACAGCCATCCATAAAAACTGTTAAGTTCTACATTCCTTTCCTCTCAGAGATCCTTGGTACTTGTCCCATGCACTCTTGAATTCAGTTACAGTTTCAGTTCCACTACTTCCAATGGGAGGCTGTTCCATGCATTCGCCACCTTTTCCGTAAATAAATATTTCCTCAGATTACTTCTAAATCTTTCCCCTTTCACCTTCATCCAATGATCCCTCGTTCCAGAGCTTCCTTTCAACTGGAAGAGGGCCACCTCCTGCACATTTATACCATGGAGTATTTAAATATCTCTATCATATCTCCCTTCTCTTTCCCTTCCTCCAAAGTATGCATACTGGGATCTTTAAGATTATCCCCATATGCCTTATGATGAAGATCACTGACCATTTTAATAGCCAACCTCTGGACTAAATCCATCTTGTTTAAATACTCTTGAAGATGGAGGAGTGGAGTCTGACCCTGTCTGGTAGTTGTACATCACCTGTGGGTATTGGATGCTGATTGCTGTTGTCTGCTTAGCCCTATTTAATCTGGGCTACACCGCGGGATGCCGAAGAATGGAGTCTGACCCTGTCCGGTAGTCGAACATCACCTGCGGGTATTGGATGCTGATTGCTGCTGTCTGCTTAGCCCTATTTAATCTGGGCTACACCGTGGGATGCAGACGTGGGCGTGTCCCTCGGGCACGTGTCCGAAGGGGCGTGACCAAAGCGGCAGGCCACGCCCCTTTGGAGCCCCTTCGGAGCTTTTTGGAGTTTTGAGGAGTAGAAGTGAGTGGTTTTCTCCGGTATGGGGAAAAGAAGAAAGAAGAGCATACCAGCTGCATCAACTATGAAGGCCTCCAAGTCTGAGGGCCCTCTGGATAAACATTTGATTCGTCAGGTTGTGGAAAATTGTAGCTTGGAACTATCGGCCTCAGTAAGTACTCCCTCACTTTCAGCCTCATCTCCAATTGGGGGTTTTACCTTACCCCTCCCGTTATCTGATCAGGTTGCGGTGCGGGAGGAGGGTTTAGGTGGTCCTTCCCTCTGTCCTGACGCCGCCTTGGTTTCTGTAGAAGCGCCGGATCGGGCCTGTCTAGATGTTAAACACTTACCAATACCTAAAGTGATTCATATTCCGTCGGTGCTAGGAAGTGCTATCGGTTCTTCTTTGCCCCTTCAGGAAGTGACTTTGAAAGACATCTGGGCGGTAGTTACTCGTACTGAAGCTGCTCTTACAGGAACTCTGGGACAAACTGAAGAATTTACTTGGGACTGTCGCTAAATTTATTGAATATGATGCTCAATATGTGGTTCAGGATGAATGTTTGGCGCAGGTGGAGGCAAAAATAGGCTCTGTTCAGGCAGTCTCAGCTGCCTCAGTTAAGGATAGTATGTATTTTCATAGACATCTTGAAGTGCTAGAGAATGCATCTCGGTCTACAAATCTGAGGTGTTTAAACTTTCCAGTTACACACTATCTTTCCCCCCTTATTCTATTTCATAAGTATTTGAAAGAAGTTTTAAAATTTGAGCAACCTGAGGTTATTAAGGTTGCAAACTTGTATTATATGCCTAGGTTTAAAAAGAAAATAGAGGATAATGTGGAGGGGGACGAGCCTGTTCAATTGCTCTTGCCTATTAGTTTGGATATTTCAGAATTTCTTGAGTCCTCTTCTGATATTATTTCAGTTTGTGTGACTTTGATTGTTACCTTTGTTACAGATTTGGACAAGAATTCAGTATTGAAAACATATTTTTCAAAAAAAGATGTGCTTTTTTGTGGTCAGAAGATCACCATTTTCCCAGATGTCTCTCGTATAATTCAAAATCGCCGTAAAGGTTTTTTTGGAGTTGAAAGATCGCACCTTAGTATTGGAGGCTACTTTTTTCTTGAAGTTCCCATGTAAGCGTGTAGTAGAGTATCGTGGGAAACGTTATGGTTTTCTAGACCCAGTTCATTTAGAGGTTTTTCTTAAGAATCATGAGTCTCATTTGGAATGACGGGTTTATGTAAATTAGGGTTTGGATTATTAGTACGATACTAGGGGCATGTTTTGTTTTCCTTTGATTTAATATTTTATTAATGATTTTCCAGCCTCCCATAATGTGGACTTTTATGTTCTATATGTGTAATTACTTGGATTTCCATGAATTAATGGTATCTTGGTATATGTAAGTATCTTATGTTTCTTTCATATTTCTTGTTCCACTTATTGTATGGAATAAGTTGAAATTTAATAAATATATTCAACATAAAAAATACTCTTGAAGATGCAGTTTCCATAACTGTATAAGCAAATTTGACAAATTGTGTGTGGATTTAGGAGCCAGGCCAAAATCTTAGGAGCTAATGCTTGTGACCTCCTTACACCACACTCCCCTGTTGTCTCTCATGCCGGTTTCATGTTCTCAAGTCTCATGAGACTAGCGCCAGAGTTTCTACACTGTGCAGCATCTTTAGATAACAACAGTTATAGCATCAGAAATTAAGTGTCTGGGTCTGTGGTGCAATGATGGTTTGGCTTGTCTGTATATTGGGTGTGGTGGTGGGTGCCCTTCTGTGGGTGGGGGTGCAGGGCTGCAGTGCATGTGTGCACGCGCTGCAGAGCTGGGCAGCCTGTGTGTGTGTGGTGCACAGGTAAGGTGCCTGTGTGTGTGGGCTGCTTATGTACTACTACTACTACTACTGAACATTTGCATAGTGCTACAAGATGCACGCAGCGTTGCATAGACACATGTAAAAGATGATCCCTGCTCATCAGAGCTTACAGTCTAGTCAAGACAGACAACACAGTAGCTGTAGACATAGGATACATCTAGGGGGAATGGTAAGGAAACACAAAGGAGATCCGCCGAGTCAAGATCCGAAAGCGGCAGTGGTGAGTTTTCAGACTGGATTTGAAAAGGGTCAGAGAAGGCATCTTACGTACAGACTCAGGTAGTTTGTTCCAGGCATAAGGAGCAGAAAGGTGAACGTGTAGTTACTCACCTGTAACAGGTGTTCTTCAGGGACAGCAGGAATCAGTCCTCACATATGGGTGACGTCGATGCTGATAGAGCCTCGCGGAAGCATCTCCCCAGCTTTAAAAGAAAGCCTTTGGGAGATGCCACCACACATGCGTGGTCCCCTTCCCGCCCAAGGATGCCATCTTAGTCAGAAGACATAGCTAGAGTCGACAAAAGAAGATGGCAAAAATTATACAGCAACTCCAAGGGGAGGAGGGAGGGTTGTGAGGATTGATTCCTGCTGTCCCTGGAGAACACCTGTTACAGGTGAGTTACTATGCTTTCTATAGGAACAAGCAGGAAATCTGTCCTCACATATGGGACTCCCTAGCTACAGGGAAAAATCATGGCCAAGCTGTGAGCGGTGTCCAGGGAGAACCATTTCTCCGGTAGCCTGAACAAGAAGGATCAGAGGGCAGGAGTTGCCTAAACCCCAAACAGATTATGGAGTACAGTCTGGCCAAAGGTGCTATCCCATCGGGACTCCCTCTCCAGGCAGAAGTGAGCTGCAAAGGTGTGAACTGAGGACCAGGTGTTTGCCCGGCAGATGTCTTCCATAGGGATCGAGCGCAAGCTTGCACCCAAGGTCACTATAGCCCTGACATTGTGTGCAGTGACCCGTTGCTCCAACGAGAGCCCAGCCTGATCGTGGGGCGAAGGCAATGCAATTTGCCACCCAGGTGGACAGGGTCAGCTTGGTAACAGCCTCCTCCAATCGACTGGGGTCGTAGGAAACAAAAAGCTGTGAGGCTTTGAGGTGGCCCTGGGTACATTGCAGGTAGAAGGACAGGTCCCTCTTACAATCCAGAGAATGGATAACGGCCACCACCTTGTCGGCGTGGGGCCATGGAAAAAAGGTGGGGAGCAGGACCTCCTGGTTGAGGTGGAAGACGGATATCACCTTCAGAAGTAATTTAGGGTGGGTGCGAAACTTGACCCTATTCTTTTACAATCTGGTGGTCACCAAGGCCTGAGGCTCACTGATTCTGTGGGCAGAGATGAGCGCCACAAGGAAGACAACCTTCTAGGAGAGATAACATAAATGTCAGTTAGCCAGAGGTTCAAATCCAACCTGGGGATAGGCTCGATAAGGTTGGCTGAGTCACCTGGTGAGCTGCGTCAGAACCACGTTAAGGTTCCATTCTGCCGGGGGAGAGCGGATGGGAGGCTTAGAGAGCAACAGGCCCCAGATAAATTGGGTAATGAGGGGCTGCGCTGAAAAAGGTTTGCCCTCTATGGGATGATGATGCGTCGAGAGCACGCTCAGGTGCACTCTAACAGAGTTGGACTTTGAGTCTGGTTTGCGAAAGGTAGAGCAAGTACTGCAGCACCTTGTGCACCTGGCAAGAGAATGGGTCAACCTGTTGCTCCACATACCAAACTGAGAATCTGCGTCACTTGAAGCATAGGTTTGTCTCATGGAGTTCTTATGAGAGGCCAGTAGGACTTCCTCCACCTCCCTTGGGAGGTTAAAGGGTGCTAAGGCTACCCATTCAGCATGCTGTCAGCGACTGAGACTCCAGGTTGGGGTGAAGGAGGGAGGGAGCCCTCCTCATGGTCAAAAGCCCCGAGGCTATTCCCAGAGGGACCGAGAGCTCCATCGAGAGGCGGAGCAACAGGGGAAACCAAGGCTGCCTGGGCCACCGTGGGGCCACCAGTATTACAGATGCCTTGTCCCGTAGGACCTTGAAGAGGGTCTGGGCAATTAGTGCTGTGGGAGGGAAGGCATACTGAAGGCCCTCCGATCACAAGGAAGGCGCCCACCGCTATCCGGGAGGGATGTGGTTGGGGTCCACAGAAGCAGGACAGCTGAGCATTGGTTGGGCTGGCAAAGAGGTCCAGACTTGGGATCCCCAGAATCAGAATAGCCACTGCACCACCCTGGGATCTAGTCGCCATTCGTGCGGCTGGAGGACCCTGCTCAGTCTGCCCGCTAGGGCATTGTCCTGGCCCAGCAGGTATACCGCCCTGAGAAGCATTCCCTGACCGATCCTGTATGAGCAGAGGGATACTGCCTCCTGGCAGAGGCGCTGAGACCCTGTGCCCCCCTGCTTGTTCAGGTAGTACATTGCCTGGTTGTCCATTTGGACTAGCACCGACTGGTTCCGCAGGCAGTGGTGGAAGGCCTTGATCACCAGAAAAATGGCCTTGAACTCCAGCAGGTTGATCTGTTGCTGGATCTCCACTAGGGACCAGTTGCCCTGCATACGCAGTTCCTTGCTGTGGGCACCCCAGCCCAGTAGGGATGCATCCGTGGTGAGCACCCTCTGGGGGTTTGTGGGCTAGAAGGGCATGCCCTCTTGCAGGTGCTGTGTGCCCTGACACCAGCCCCATGGCTCTGCTAGTTGATGGGACACTGAAACCCTGTCCCGTAGCCTGCCTGTGGCTTGTGTTCACTGCAGGCAGAGACACCACTGAGCTGTCCGCATGTGGAGGCAGGCTTTGGGAACCACATGGACTGTGGATGCCATATGGCTTAGCAGGAGGAGCAGGGACTGTGCCGACACAGAGTGATGGCGTTGTACCTCGGTGGCCAGAACTCTGAGGCAATCCGCCCTGTCCAGAGGGAGGAAGGCCCTGGCCTGGAGAGTGTCCAGATGGGCCCCTATGAACTCCAGATCCTGAGTTGGAGTGAGGTGAGATTTGGGATGATTTATCACGAACCCCAAATGCTGCAGGACCTTGATGGTGCAGGCTGTGGCCTGTTGCACCTCAATGGCCGTGTCCTCTTTCATGAGCCAGTTGTCTAGGTATGGGAAGATGAAGGCCCCTTGGGGACAGAAGTAGGTGGCTACCACTGCCAGGCATTTGGTGAAGACCCTTGGTGCAGCGGCTAGGCCGAAGGGTAGTACCCTGTACTGGCAGTGGTCGCCTCCGACCATGAACCTTAAGTACTGCCTGTGACTGGGATAAATAAGGATGTGGGTGTAAGCATCCTTTAGGTCCAAGGAGCATAGCCAATCTCCCTGCCGGAGGTAGGGCAGCAATGTTCCAAGGGAGAGCATCTTGAACTTCTCCTGCACCAGGAACTTGTTCAGGTTTTGCAAGTCCAAAATGGACCTTAGGCTCCCTGTTCTTTTTGGGACCAGGAAGCAACGGGAGTAGAACTCCTTGCCCCTAAGCAGTGGATACAGGAGAAACTCCTTGACATCCCCTGCCTCGGTGAAAACCTTTTCAGCAAGCCAATAGAGGACAAAGCAGCCGAGATTGAGACCGAGTATGTAACCCAAACTCGGCTCTCAAGGAAGACCTCTACCCTTCCCAAGAAGAAATCATTGGGGAAGAGGCACAATTTCCATAGGAAAGGCCTACCTTACCGAGCCTATCCCCAAAACCAGACCCCCAAGACCCCACAGCAGGGTCCCCATGACAAAGGACTGGGCCAAGGCCAACGTAAGCCTAAGGGCTCCAAGCCCCAAACACTGGCTCCTGCCCAGGCTGGGTTGGGGTTTTGACTCCCTGAGCATAGCCTCTTCTCCCGGGGAGGAGCAGCTGCCAAAAGGTTACTGAACTGCCTACCCATTGCCTGCACTGAACTGGTTACCCATTGCTTGCACTGAACTAGTTACCCATTGCTTGCAAAATCCACCCCTTCCTGTCTGAATACACTACCAAAACGCTTGTCCACTCCCTAATCTCCTCTCGCCTCGACTATTGCAACATACTCCTTGCTGTTCTCCCCTCGAGCCATCTCTTCCCCCTTCAATCTGTACAAAATTATGTTGCTCAACTAATCTTCCACCAGTCTCACCATGCCCACATTACTCCTCTTCTCAAGTCGTTTCATTGGCTCCCCATCCAATTCAAACTTCTTCTACTCACCTATAAGTGCATTCACTCTGCGGCCCCTCGATACCTCTCATCTCTTATCCCCCCCCCATTCCCCCCCCATCCCAGCTCTGCTAACAAACTACTTCTATCTAGGTCTTTCACTCGTACCGCTAACTCCCGACTCTGCTCCTTTCACCTGGCTGCACCGTATGCCTGGAACAGCTTACCTGTGTCTATACGTCAGGCACCCTCCCTAGCCCTCTTCATATCCAGATTAAAAACCCACCTCTTCACTGTCACGTTCAGATCCTGACTTCTATCCCTCATCTTAACCTAACCCCATCATTTTCATGACAAAACTGTAAAACCCATCGATTTGATTAATGTTTGTACTGTCTTGACTAGATTGTAAGCTCGGACGAGCAGGGACTGTCTCTTGTATGTATGTCTGTACAGCGCTGCGTGCATGGGGCTATATAAGTGTTTATTATTAGTAGTAGTAGTAGTAGCGTTGGGCTCAGTTTGGGTCTTCAATGACCCATGGTGGCTGCTTGGCTGGAGCCACAAGTGCTTACCAGGGAGGATCGCACTCCTGAGGACTGGGATCGGGATCGAGACCCTCACCGAGGATAGGCTCGAGGCTCGGGACTCTTGAGGATCATCTCGGTGGCCGTCCCTGCAGTCTCGATGCGAGCATCGGTGGGGCCAGGCATAGACACTTGCTGCAAGGCAAGGAAGGCAGTAACACTGTGTTCCAATGCAATCATCCTGGCTTCCCATTCAGGTATTGCAGCCTTTGATGTGGATGCCGGTATGACTGGGTCCAGCATCGGTGAAGAGAAGGAATCTTCGATGTGACAGGCTTCGGGCTCCTTCACTGGCTGCTACCGCTCCGATTCCTCTGATACCCTGTGGAATCTGGCACGGGACTTGCCATGTGTGTCCGATTTCCAGGATGAGGTCCTTGAAGAGTTCTTCTTCTTTTTGCACTCATGTTCTGGAGAACCCATGTCGGAGTATCCATGGGCCCATTTGGGTGCCGTGGGGAATTTACAAGACTCCAAGGATCCATGCGGGACCCTTGAGTGTGAGGCTACCGGGGACACTGAGGCAGAGTCTGACCTGTGGAAGATATCATCTTGCTTCTGCCGATGACTTTGGATGGCCTTCGCAGACATTTTCTTGCACAGGGTGAAAACCTCTGGGTCATGGTTGGCACCTAGACACTGGAAGCAGCAATCATGTGTATCTGTTAACAACATGTTCTTTGTGTACCGATCACACTTTTTGAACCCACTGGTTATTGGGGCAAAAAAGACCCCTGTGAGGTCGAAGAACCTCAACGTGGCCAGCTGTTAGAAAAAGGCATGAAACCATGCTGGGGGGGGGGGGAGGGGCAGGACTAAAAACGGTTCTGGGACTTAAGCTGGGGCAACGGGGCTCGAAGGTGGGAAAGGGACCGGTGCTAACTGGAGAAGAAAGGCACTTTAGTGTACAAGAAAATCAACTTTTTTCCAGGGAAAGAAGACGGACATCTGTTGGGCTCCACGGAAAAATGGAGACTGCATAAAATGGCATCCTTGGGCAGGAAGGGGACCACGCAAGCGTGGTGGCATCTCCCAAATGCTTTCTTTGAAAGCTGGGGAGATGCTTCCACAGGGCTCCATCGGCATCACTTCCTGCTTGTTCCTGAAGTTAGCAATAGAAGAGAAGGGCACAGATAGAAGTGATTGCCAGAAGCCCGGAGTTCCCGAGGAGGGGTGTAGGGAGAGATAAGAGAGGAAAGGTAGTGAGAAGCTGCAGAGTAAATGCACTTATATGTCAGCAGGAGAAGTTTGAACTGGATGCGGAAATGGATAGGAAGCCAATGAAGTAACTTGAGAAGAGGGGTAATATGAGCATGACGAGGCTGGCGGAAGACTGGCTGTGCAGCAGAGTGTTGAACGGATGGAAGGGAAGAGAGATGATTCAGAGGGAGACCAGCAAGGAGTAGGTTACAATAGCCTAGACGGGAGGTGACTAAGGAGTGGATAAGTTTCTTAGTAGTGTTCAGAAAGGAGTGGGCAAATTTTATTGATGTTATAGAGAAAGAAACGGCAGGTTTTAGCTATCAGTTGTATGTGTGTGGAGAAGGAGAGAAAGGAGTTAAAGACGACCGCAAGGTTGCTAGCTGAGAAAAAAGGGAGGAGTAGAGAGTTATCCACAGAGACTGAGAAAGGAGGAAGGGGAGAAGAGGGTTTAGGGGGAAAAATAAGAAGCTCAGTTTTTGGCCATGTTCAATTTCAAGTGGCGGTGAGACATCCAATGTCAGAAAGGCAGGCAGAGATCCTGGCCTGGATTGCTGGAGAGATTTCAGGTGTAGAGAGGTAGATCTGAAAGTCATCAGCTTAAAGATGGTATTGAAAGCCATGGGAAGAGATGAGTGCTCCAAGGGACTGGGTATAGACAGAAAAAAGGAGTGGACCCAAGACAGAACCTTGAGGTAGCTTAGGAGATGAAGCGTATGTGTTCTGGGTTCTGGGGATGCACCATTCAGCAAATACACATTCTGCCCTTTTGTTCCCATGCATTCATCCCTTTAACCTCCTTGTACTCTATCTCTCCCCCAACCCCTCCCCACTCTCTATTCCCCTTTTCTATCTCTCTAACACTCCCATCCTCCTGCCCCCATTCCCCCATCCTTCTTCCTTTTTTTGAAGCTACTGGCCCTTTCATTTTTTGCTGCTTCAGTCCCCCCCTCCATCTAGCCTTTTTTTTTGCAGGCCACAATCTGCTGTCCTCTTCTGTCTGCAGTAAATGGGATCTCCTTGGGCAGCCTGCTGCCTTCCAGGCCACTGTCACAGCCTTTTCCTTCTATTCTGCCTGCAGGATCTAATTTCCCACAGGCAGATAGGAGTCTTTGCTGTGATCATGGTTGAATTTTGCCCCATGATCATGATCTTTGCTTCGGTCTTTACTAAAGAAGATGTAGGGAAGTTACCCATGCCTGAAATGGTATTTAAAGATGATGTTGCAGAAGAATGGAAAGAAATATTGATAAATCGGGAGGATGTATTAGAACTGTTTGATAAACTGGAGCATAGCAAATCATCTGGACCGAATAGTATACATCCAAAGGTGTTGAAAGAACTAAAATAAGAGATTGCAGGCCTACTATTAGTAATCTGTGAACTATCATTTGAATCATCTGTAGTACCTGATGAATGGAGAATGGCCAATGTAACTTCAATTTTTAAAAAGGGTTTCGGGGTGATCCAGGAAACTACAGACCGATGTCAGTACCAGGCAAAATGGTAGAAACCACTATAAAGAATAAAATTACTGAACATGTAGATAGTCAGGGTTTAATGGGAGAAAGCCAACATGGATTTAGCCAAGGAAAGTCTTGCCTTACTAATCTGTTATATATTTTTTGAAGGTATGAATAAAAAGGCAGACAAAGGTGAACCGGTTGATACAGTGTATCTGGATTTTCAGAAAGCTTTTGACTAGGTCACTCTCGAGAGACTCTTGGCGAAATTAAAAAGTCATGGGATTGGAGGCATTGTAGTATTGTGGTTAAAAGACAGAAAGCAGAGAGTAGGACCAACTGGCCAATTTTCTCAATCGAAAAAGATGAATAGTGGAGTCTGGTGTCTTGGTACATGCTGGTACCAATGACATAGGAAAATGTGGGAGGGAGGTTCTGGATGAGATGATGGTGCAAAGAAGAGGGTTTTGGATTTGTTGGGAACTGGGTAACATTTATAAAGGAGATTGAGCAGCTTTTAAACTAGATAATAGAGGAAAGTCAACAGTCGATCAAAAGCGCATTGTTTGGAACAATGTATCCTTGAAGGATACTAGCAAAAGTGGGAAGCTAGGACATCCTAGCAGAGAGGTTCCAATAAAGATAAAAGTTATCAGATGCCCTAAAGTACAGACCTGAAAGATTCCAAATTACTCTATCAACTGATAACCAGATTAATATGAATAAAATACAACCTCTAAAATGCCTGTATGCAAGTGCTAGAAGTCTAAAAAATAAGATGGGAGAGTTAGAATATATAGTTCTAAATGAGAGGTTAGCTATGATTGGTATCCCAGAGACATGGTGGAAGGAGGACACTGTGATACTTGGGTACAAACTATATTGCAATGACAGAGTAGATCAAATTGGTGGAGAGGTTGTGCTTTATGTTAGAGAGGGCACTGAGTCACATAGCATTAAAATTTTGCATGAAACAAAATATGCTGCAGAATCTCTATGGACAGAAATTCCATGTAAAAAGGGGAAGGCAATGGCAGTGGGGGTGTACTACCGACCACCTGACGAGAATGAAAAGATGGATGATGGAATGCTGAAAGGTGTCTCCCTATCTGTTTCTGCATCTCTTCACTCCCTGCACCACTCCCATGCAACTTCGCTCATCAAGCAAATTGTCATTATCTGTGCCGTTCTTTTCTACCGCTAATTCCAGACTCCGTTTCTTCCACCTTGCTGCACCATTTGCCTGGAAAAAACTACCCGAGTCAGTTCATCATGCTCTATCCATGGTCCTATTCAGATCAAGACTAAAAGCTTATCTCTTTAAGGCTGCCTTTGGATCCTGACCTCTTATCCTCCTGTCTTCACTTGTGTGTTTTAATCATTTCCCTTACAGAATTACCATAATTCCTTGTTTGTTCTGTTTGTCTGTCTTTGCAGATTGTAAGCTCTGTTGAGTGGGGACTCTCTCTTATGTGTATGTGTACAGCGCTACGTTTCCCTAGTAGCACTATAGAAATGCTAAGTAGTGGTATTAGTAAACATGATAGATTGGCAGTCAAGTACTAATGCACCTGTATATATTTCCAGAATACTGCAAATACTGTTCTGTTTAATACATTGCATTTTGGTGCACTATTTTGATTTTTGGCACATGATTCCCTGGAGTTTATTCAGTGCATATTACTGCTGCGTATGCCTTGTAGTGCTATACAAATGATCACTAGTAGTAGTAGTATCAGTTAACAAAGGTACTAGAGTAGAAGGAAGGCAGCTGCACCAGAGCCACACAGTGAAGATGTCCTTCCTGCTGTGATCTAAAGTACCTTCACTTCCCTTTTCTGATGACATACGCGCTGTCCTCCACCCCAAGGCTTTAACTCATTGCGCCATGCCCTGCTCCAGTCCTGAACCACTTTCCAGGGCACTTCGTAATTTATATTGTTGTATGGTATAATGCTTAGGTTCCTATCAGTCGCACAAGCAAACTCCTTTAGAGCCCCACTGTCGGAACGGATGCTCTTGAAAATGAAACAAAAGCTGTACCGATATTTCTGAACATTCCAGGTAAAACGGTTTAGCTCAGCATATGCCTCAGCACGGGAAATCTCAAAGCCAACTGGAATTGAACTAACGTTCCCCAAAAAGAGAAGCCAAAAGAAGAAATGGACGTTCAGTCATGAATGTGTGGATGATGGTGGCGAGGTTACCGCAGAGGAAATGTTAAAGCAAGTTTGTTTTCCCACTCGCTGATGCTGTGTTTACTCGCTTGAATGAGAGCTTTTCTCAGCTGGAGATTTTCTATAGTTTGTTTGGTTTTATTTTTTACACCAAGTACTACTACTGCTTATCATCTGTATAGCTCCACAAGGCATACGCAGAGCAATGTCCACATATATGTAAGACAGAGTCCCTGCTCAATAGAGCTGAAAATCTAAGCAAGACAAACACAACAAATAGGGACTAGGGAAGAAGTACGAGGAAAAGGTTATAACACACATGGGAGGAAAACAGGAGAATAAGGGGGTCAGGATCCAAAAGCAGCCTCGAAAAGGTGAGTTTTTAGCCTGGATTTGAATAGGGCTAGAGATGGAGCCTGACGTACTGACCCAGGTGGTCTTCCAGGCACATGGTTCAGCAAGATGGAAAGAATAGAGCTGGCAGTAAAAGAGAAGGGCATAGATAAAAGAGATCTGCCAGATTTGTGGCGTTCCTGAGGAGGTGTGTTGGGAGCGATAAGAGAAGAAAGGAGCTGCAGAATGTAAATGGATAGGGACACAATGAAGTGATCTGAGAAGAGGAGACGAGGAAGGCTACAAGTGCAAACATATTAAGAGGGAGTTGTCATCATTTGGGTCAAGATATGGATGACATTGGTGCAGAAGACTTGAATCTTGAGATATGCTCGGCTGTAAATGCTTTGCCAGCTGAGGTATATAATTTGTCTCTTGAGATGTTAAATTACACCTGTGCTGAAAGGTGATTGGATCTAAACCCAAAACTAAGCACTACATTGTGGCTGCTTTTGATGTATCTGTAACCCTGTCTTCAGGAGAGAGAAGCTTCTCACATTTAAAGCTATTGGAAAGCTTTTGTGTTCAACAATATTACAAGATTGTCTGAATGGTCTGGCTGAAATCTCAATGGAGGAAGAAATTTGTCTCAAGTTGAACTACTAAAATAATTGAAGATTTTGTCCCTGCCAAAGCAAAAAAGGTCCATTTTACTCCTAAATGATTTGTTGACATTGTTGATATTTCATACTGTTGAAGAAATCTGTTCTGATTTGTCTTTTTCCTAAATAAAAGTCATTTTATGTTGTAATATTTGGGGATATCAGGGCCTTCCTTAAAGTCTGCCCTGGGTCCCAGCATGTCTAACAATGACCCTGCCTACCTGGCCTCCCAACCTAAGTGACCTCTTATAAAATTACAGTCCATGAAGTTAACGCATTCACTCACAAAAAATTTCACAGGTTGGCGGTTGTTTTGTGGTATTTAGCTGCATTATGCAGATGAACTGCTGGCTCATCTGCAACCCATATTCCAAAATATTTTACTTGCATTCACAGCTATGGAAATTTTCCCCTTTCTGTGATGGCAGCTTTAGTTAAAAGGGCCTGCAAGCAAGCCTCCACCCCCAATCTGGGGCTCAAGATTAACAAAATACAATCTCCTCCAAACGAAGCCCCACAAACATCTTGCCAAAGGTCAGATGATGTACTTTTCTCAAGGTGACACAACTGGGGAAGGAGTAAGTGAGGACTGCACGCACACCTTAACTGTGGAGTAAGACAGGGGTTGGGGACAGAGTAGGAAGGCTGAGGCATTCCACAGGCTTTTACAGTAGGTAAGCGGCTTGTAAAAGGGACTCGGGAATGTTTTTCTTTTGAAGCCCTGCCTAGGGCTAGAATGGAGGTGTTTCCAGGGGGGGGGGGGAGGGGGGTTGTTAGTGGGATTTATGACATGGGACCAGCTGCCCCTTTAATAAAATTCACCATGTGAAGCCAGTTTGGAGGCATGTAGAAAAAATAGCCACACCTCTTTGTATTGTGTTTATTTTTTAAATTTAGCAAAAAAGGGTGCTGCAAAGCCATTTTCATCTGATTTCAAGAAAGTCCGCTTTTGAGCTGGCTTGCATGATTTTGCATCACAGCAACTCATTAATATGAACTATACAAAGAGGTTTACTATTGCAAACTCCACATTTTTAAAGTGACTTTGCAGAAGAAGGCTTTGTGCAAAAACAGCATGAAACATCAACATTTCAGAGTTTTCGTCTGTAGACAGTTTGTGTGATTTTCCATGCAAAGGCAACTTTTAAGAAGTTTCTTTGCACTTTGGTGTGTCAACCTCTAAGAGCTTATTGAATTTAATGGCAGCAATGCTCTCCATACAAACTTTTTATCTAAAGTCTGGGTCTTCTTATCTTTTAGTCAAACCTTTGTGCAGGGACAGTTCAACCATTAGGAAAATTAGGCAATTGCCTGGGGCGGCAGCTTTGGGGGAGGGGGGCATTTATTAGCTCTATTCAAATCAAAACAATAATCAGCACATACCTTTACCCTCAGGGAGTGAGACCAGTTTTCAAACAGTCCATTTTCCTGAGTAAATAGCCCATGTAAATAGACTGTGCAAATTACTGTCATTATCAGTGCTCTCCCTAGAATCTTTTGAATGGGCGCACCTGGCTAGTTTAATCTGATGAATTGACATGACAAAATAATGAGCAGGAATGGAAAAATTATTTACAAGATTTTGTAATTCATACTTAAAAATGTAGCAGGATATGTAAATAGAATATGAATGAATTATACACTTAAATGAATTTGAAACAGTGACAAAAAATGCATTGTACAGGGAACTTCCTGAAAGACGACTAGTTACATTGTTTGCTGCTGGTCAGCTTATAGAGTGGCCCACCTGGCTATTTCTTTATGCTACCCCGATGCAAAGATTTCTGGGGAGGACAAGATTATTTTAGGAGGGCTGGTGTCAGGATGATCAATATGATTGCACTTAATTATCATCATCTTGGGTGAGAGGGTGCTGGGGGCCAGAAAGTTCATTCAGAGGGGGCAAGACTGGAGGTTTGCCTAGGGATCCTAACACCCTTCCACCAGCTGTGTCTCTGTGTGCCTCCGTTGCTCTCTGGTTGGACTGGAAAATAGCACCTATTTGTCATTCCAAGGCACAGAGTCGAGCAGCATTGCAAGTTCAGGGCTTATGTGTAATTTTGCAAACACTTCAGGTTTTGGGTGATTCTTTGGTCTTTTAAGATTCAGATGGATTAGACAAAGGAAACAAAGATGGTTCCTTTGGCTTCCTAGGAAAAAATAAGGTGCTAAAGTGGTCCATTTCACTCGCCTAACCTGCAGCATACATTTCACACATTGTCTGCAGTAACTGCTCCAGCTATCTGTGTAAAGCAATACTAAAAATACTTTTCAAAGACCTTCACTCATGCCTAGAGATGCCCTACAGGTAGCATTTTGAAAACAATCACCATATTTGGAGTCAGACAAGGTTAAAAGAAATTGTGCGGAGGTGGGGTGATGTCTTGCATCTCCAAACAAGTTGTTGGAAACATTACTCAACTCTTTATTAAGTGAAGGACTATTTAGAGATGCAGAAGGCTTGGTTGATGTACTGAATTACATGCGCAGAGCAAAGTGTTAAAAGAATGTAATTCTCTGCTGCCTCTCGCTGCTCCCCCCACCTCCCTCCTGAGGTTTGATGCCAGGCGCTATATAACATTGGGTGACTTTCAACTCGAGAAGTTGTTAGACTGAAATTTGAGTTTTCCTGCTATTTCATAACAAAATAGGTCAGGAAGATTTTCTCCTATTTCGTTCCTATCAGAAAAATTCAAAGTTGTGAAACTTCCATCTTCTAATATTTCTCAGGACCCTACTAGACCACAGAACTCCCTTTGGTTCTTCTGATATGCGTGTTTTCTTATGTTTTTTTGAAAGTGTGAATAAACAGGTAGACAAAGGTGAGTCGGTTGATATAGTGTATTTGGACTTTCAGAAAGCCTTTGACAAGGTCCCTCATCAGAGCCTTTTGGCAAAACTAAAGAGTCATGGGAGAGGAGGCAGTGTACTATTGTGGATCAGGAACTGGTTAAAAGATAGAAAGCAGAGGGTAGGGCTAAATGGCCAATTTTCCCAATGGAGAAAGGTGAATAGTGGTGTACCCCAGGGATCTGTGCTGGGTCCGCTGCTTTTTGACATATTCATAAATGACCTGGAAAAGGAAATAACAAGTGAGGTTATCAAATTTGCAGATGACACAAAACTATTTAAAGTTGTTAAAACCCAAGAGGATTGTGGAAAATTGCAAGAGGATCTTGATAAATTGGAAGACTGTGCATCCAAATGGCAGATGAAATTTAATGTGGACAAGTGCAAAGTTATGCACCTAGGGAAGAACAACCCAAACTATGGTTACATGATGCAAGGTTCCACATTAGGAACCACCACCCAGGAAAGCACAGTTACTTACCTGTAACAGGTGATCTCCGGAACAGCAGGAATTAGTCTTCACACGTGGGAGACGTCGCCGACGGAGCCCGCATGGGAATGCTCCCCAGCATCCAATCAGAAAGCCTTTGGGAGCATACCCCGCGCCTGCGCGGTGGCTTCCCACCCTTCCTACTGCCTCTCCCCAGTTGAGTTTCATAGCTGAGCCAGAAGGAGAGGAGAGGAAGGAATAGAGAAAAAAGAGATACAACTCCTAGGGGAGGTGGGCGGGTTGTGAAGACTAATTCCTGCTGTTCCGGAGATCACCTGTTACAGGTAAGTAACTGTGCTATCTCCAGGAACAAGCAGGAATGAGTCTTCACACGTGGGGACTCCCTAGCTAAGGATGCCCGGGGAGATCCCATAAGCGCAGCCCAGGACGGGATGGCATTTGCCCAGCCTGAATCCCCGGCATCCCCTGAGGGATGGAGGGCAGGAGTTGAATAGAGGAACAGCGAATCTAAAGACTACAGAGGGAAGTCTTTAGAGTGCAGAACAGGTAGCATTAAGATACAGCAAAAAAAAACCCAGGCTACAGGAAGAGTAGTCAGAGGGATGCATAAATAGTTTCAGTAAGCATTTAATGAGTAAATGACCTAGTACCATATAGAGCTTACCGGCCATTAAGTTTTAATGAATTAATGGTGTGGAACCCTGTAGAGCTTACCTACCGGGTTGCCGGAAGCAGACCTGTGATGAAGGCACCGTAGACGCAGTAGCGAAGTCGTCAAGGAAACTTCACCGCAGCGAGGAGGAAGTTCCAAATCCGGAAGGCTAGGAGATCCAGGCGTCAGCTGGGTCAGGAGAAGGACGGCAGGTCTTCCAGGAGGCTTAGTGCAAAGCTGAGCACTCCCTTAGGAGTAGAGTCCAGAACTCAGAGGACTAACAGTAGAAGACTGGCCGAACCAGAGAGCCCATTCCGGAGAAGAGTAGGGGTGTACCCCGGAGCAGAAGGAGTACACAGGCTACCCTAGCGAGAGATAGGGAGACAAGGGTCCGAACCCCCGGGAGGAGGACCTAACTGAAAAGGGAGCTGTAGACTTCACAGCGGTAGAGTACCAGCAGTCCGCGGCCCGATCGAGGAATAGGCAGGCGGACTGGCCGGACCCCGGGGGGGGGGGGCGTGAGTACCGGCCATAGGGGAATTAGGCGGTAGAACACAGGTACTGCGGGCATTCCCCCCAATATGCGCCCATCGCGCAGGTGATATCTAGTATGTCTAAGCCGGTGGGCATGAGGACGCCCACTCCGGTACAAACGCAGGTATGCCGAGGGGCCTACCTCCCTGAGCATCACCCTGGTAAGGCGGATCTGCCATTGATCCACAGAACGTCCACCTGGGAAGGTGGCTGCAAGATCCGTCAGTAGAGGGATCTATTCCGGAGGACAAGGGCAGATCGGCGAACCAACAGCGCGGTAGCGTGGAGGACGGAGGATAGCATCAGTCCGGTAGAACGCCACAGGGGCTGGAAGCCCTATATGTGTCCCCAGGACCTGCACGCAGAAAACCCGCGCCCCGCACAGACGGGGGACAGGAGGGTATAGTCCTGGCAAGCATTGGGGGACTATAGCGGCTGGAGGGGAATTCCGGTACGGAAGCAATCAGCAGGGGGATACTGGCTGAGAAGGGTTCGGAGACGTACTGAAGGGTAATTAAGTTGGCCATGGGCCATAGCTATCACGGAATAGAAGTGGTCTCCCTTCCAAATGGAAGGAGAATACCTGAACCCCTAGATAAGCCTCCGAACCATTTGTCAACTGAACGAGCCCCAGAGTAGAGCTCAATTTTTAAACTTCCGATAAGAGGGTTAAGTGCAGGCAGCCGCCCGCCTGAGCCTAAAAATGCTTAGTATGAGAGTCCTGGCGCGGGCCCGGGGGCATCAACCCGGGGTGAGAGGTCCCTTGCTTGGGCGCACCTGGAGAGTGGGCGGAGGGCTGATATTTCCTCTTCTTAGGGAAGGGGGGTCTGGAGAGGCGTTTACCACCGCCGGGTGGCCGGGCCCTAGGCTGGCTGCTAACTCTGGGAAGGTTAGCGAAGCACTGTGCGACCTGACGCAAGGCTTTGCTATTGAAGAGGTGATCTCCGTCGCAGGGAGAATTACCCAGGTTGTGCTGTGCCCGTCTACACAACTCGGACGCCTGCAACCATGCTGTACGGTGTGCTCTAATGGCAACAGCAGAGGCTCTGCTGACCGACTGGAAGGAGTCCAGCGAAGCACGAGAAAGGAACCCGGAGATATTCCTGCAGTGATAAAGGAGCAGGGAATATTCAAAGGCCTTGGTTGCAGATACGAAGAGGGATAACCGAGACAACCTCTCGGTGACCTCCCGGAGCGACAGACTCATATAAAATATATATGAAATAATTCTGGCTGTCAGCATAGACGTCTGGAAGGCTTGACGTCCTAGAGTATCTAGCGTCTTTGAGGCGTGGCCTGGGGGGCGAGAAGCATGCTTCTCCTTGCTTCCGGCCTTCCTCAGCGCCGATTCCACCACAATGGACCGATGTGGAAGCTGGTGCTGCCGAAAACCCGGGGATGGAGGCACCCGGTACAGAGCCTGCATCACAGTCGACGGTGCCGGAACCCTCAAAGGCGACCACCAAGCTCCCAGCAGGAGATCCTGCAGGGAGGGATGCAGAGGAAGCATCACGGCTGCCTGTTCCGCAGGGCCCGGGCTCGGGTCCGGGGTAGGGATGGCCAGTAAGTCCGCCATGTCAAGGAGGAAATCCTGAAAAGGTGGCTCTGCCGGAGGAGTTATGGCGGGGGAGGCTGCCAGGGCACACAGAGGCCGCTCGGGCCGATGCCCGCTGGGCAGAGAAGGGGACCAACCGACCCGGATCGGGGCAGTCCCCATGGCGTCGTCGGCTCCTGGGATTGATTCCAAGCTAGGCATCGAAGGGGTCGATGGCACCGACGGCGCCGCAGGAATCGGCCTCGGCCCCGAACCCGGGGGTGGCGCTGCTCCCGGCGATCGAAGCGGTTCCGCGGCCGCCGGAGGGCAGGGGCCAGCGGTCTCCGCTCTGCGTCGCAGGAGGGGACAGGGACCGATCCCGAGACGTGTAGTGTCCAGGCTTTCAAGGCTGGATACCGACTCCAGGCTGGGCATCGAACCGAGCGAGGAGATCGACTCCCTTCTAGAGGGCCCCGGCGGGGGCGACCGCGCCGGTGGTGGAGATCCCAGAGCGCGGATCGGAACCGCGCCGATCGGTGCCGCGAGCATCAGAGGTCCCCGAGGGCGGAGCTTGGCGGAGAGGGGGTCATTTGACGCCGGCGCCGATGTCGATCGGCGGGCACTGCCCGATGCCGGGCTCCCTCTCGAACCTGTCCAACCCAGAGAGAAATCCTTCCGGGGCATACGGCCCGTCCCCGAGGGGACCCCGGTCACCCGACGACGAGTCCCTGCAGGGGGGGGAGTGCAAAGCCCCTGCGCCGACGTCGGGGTACCGTTGCAGGGCGGCGCAGATCCAGATTGGGTCGAAGCGGTCGAAGACCCCGAGGCCCCTTCTCTAGGAAAGGGCAGGGCCCTCGACGGCCGCGTCGATGCCGGGGTGTCGCCCGTGCGCTGGCTGACATACCCCGAGGTCCCTGGGGAAGGTTGATGGCAGTCCCTCGTGCTCGACGCCCCTGCCGTCGCCGGCGGAGCGGCGCCGCTTGAACCCGGTACCACCCTTACGCAGGGCTGGGATACAGGCAACCCGGCGTGGGTCGAAGCGAGCGGCCCGGAGGGGAGGGAGGCCAGATGACCATCCCCGGTGCGGGGCGGAACCACCGACGCCCGCGCGCTCGAAGCGGGTACTACCTCCGCGCATGACCTGAATGTAGGGCCGTCAGACAGTGTCGAGTCGATCGGCCCCCGAGGTGCTGAGGGCAGCAGCTGGTGATCCCCGGTGGGGAGCGGGTCACTCGACACCGACGCCGACGGGTCGGCACCGCCCAAAGCGGATACCGCCCCCGTAGGAACGCCATACCGGCACGAGTCGGTCGGCCCCGGAGGTGCCGAGGACCGCAGCCGCCAATCCCCGGTGAGGAGCGGAACGCTCGACACCGATGCCGAGGGGTCGGTACCGCCCGAAGCGGGTACCGCCCACGCGCATGGCAGGGATGGAGGAACGCCAGGCTGGACCGAGTCGATCAGCCCCGGAGGCGCCGAGGACAGCAGCCGACGATCCTCGGTGAGGAGCGGAGCGCTCGACACCGACGCCGATGCCGGGGGCTCAGTACCGCCCGGAGCGGCTACCACGCCCGAGCATGGCTTGGATGTAGGGAGGTCAGACCCGGTCGAGTCGATCGGCCTCGAAGGCGCCGAGGACACCGGCTGATGATCCCTGGCGAAGAGTGGAACACTCGATGCCGATGCCGGGGAATCGGCACCGCTCGAAGCGGGTACCTCCCTCGGGCATGGCTCGGGAATGTTCTGTGAGGAGCGAACCTCAGGAACATCCCGAAACTCCGTAAATGCTTTGGAGCCCGAGGACTCCCGCCGGGGTATATCAGCCAAGGAGGACTTGAGGGGTTGGCTGGAGCCGTCGCCAAGCCGCGCATGAGACTCGCCCCTCAAGACTCGGCTAGTCTTAACAGACTGTTGTGTGGTTACCTGATCCTGGAGAGAAGAATAACCCGACGACCGCGCCTTGGGCGCAAAGACGTCGTCGAGGGATACCCGAAAGAGGGAGGGTCTTCTCCTGACACTGTAGCCCGGGGAATCTGGGAAAAAGGGGTCAGGCCCCAAACAGGAGAGGCACCAGGCATTGGAGTCCACGTGGAAAATTAAGTCCCCGCCGTGAGGCTGGGGGGAAGAAGGCTCCATGCCCCGGTCCTCAGCGCCCGGAGGGGGCGACGAAAATTAAATGAAAAATAATTAAAAGAAAGAAAGAAAAGGGGGGCACGGAGGTGCCACCGTTGGCGGGAAAGCCGCGACTACAGAAAAAAGGAAAAATTTCTTCGGTGGCAGGAGGGACGTCCTGCCTGCTCCGCGGAAAACGAAAAACTGGGGAGAGGCAGTAGGAAGGGCGGGAAGCCACCGCGCAGGCGCGGGGTATGCTCCCAAAGGCTTTCTGATTGGATGCTGGGGAGCATTCCCGTGCGGGCTCCGTCGGCGACGTCTCCCACCTGTGAAGACTCATTCCTGCTTGTTCCTGGAGATAAAGATTTAGGCGTCATTGTGGATAACATGTTAAAACCCTCGGCCCAGTGTGCAGCTGCAACCAAGAGAGCAAATAGAATGCTAGGTATCATAAGGAAAGGAATGGAAAACAAAACAAAGGATATTATAATGCCTCTATATCGTTCCATCGTGAAACCGCACCTTGAATATTGTGGGCAATTCTGGTCGCCGTATCTTAAAAAGGATATAGCGTTATTAGAAAAGGTTCAGAGAAGAGCCACCAAAATGGTAAAGGGGATGGAAGGATACCCCTATGAAGAAAGGCTAAAAAGGTTAGGGCTCTTTAACCTGGAAAAGAGATGACTGAGGGGAGATATGATAGAAGTCTATAAATTAATGAACGGAGTGGAACGGGTAAACGTAGATCGATTGTTTACGTTATCAGAATATAGAAAGACTAGGGGACATGTAATGAAGCTACAGCTATTTAAGACTAATAAAAGAAAATATTTTTTCACTCTACGTGTAATCAAACTCTGGAATTTGTTACCAGAGGGTGTAGTAAAGGCTGTTAGTGTAGCTGGCTTTAAAAAAGGTTTGGACAAGTTCCTGGAGGAAAGGTCCATAAACCATTGTTAAGAAGGGACCCAGGATATCAATGCTTGACCCAATACAAGCATTGTGGAACCTGTGTCTTTTGGGGAAACTGCTAGGTATGTATGACCTAAATTGGCCACTGTTGGAAACAGGATACTGGGCTTGATGGACCTTGGCCTGACCCAGTATGGCATATCTTATGTTCTTATGTCAAGGCTATTGTGACCTATTTACAGTCCCAGAATCAGCCACCCATCAGACTATGAATCAGAGGCATTGCTAGGTAATTATACAATATGGGGCAAGTAGATCCACAAATCTTTCCTTCCCTAGCCCCCTCAGATTTGTTGAATTAAAGTTAAAAAATTACAATTGCCTCCTTCTTTCAAGCACAAGCCCATAAATACACTGGGGGTGGCGGGGGGGGGGGCATATTCAAAAGGGTTAGCAGGTTAGCAGGACCTGTATTTAGCCATTAACCAGATAGCTAAACTGGATAAAGTTAGGACAAGCGAGGACAGCTTTGTATAACCGGATAGCTATAGTTCTGCCCGTCAACACCGGATGGCAGACAGGCTCCAGCGGTGACTATCCAGTTCTAATTAAAGTGGCGGTGGCCAGACACTGTAAATTCACTGGTTGCTACTGCTGAATATTGGCCCCTATAATTTTATTCTTTGCTGCAAAAAGTCTGCAAGAAAACCTAAACCTGCCATAAATGTTAATCATGGGCCCTACAGAAGAATCTGGAAAAAATGAGAATTATTATGATTTGCCAGAAAAAAAATCCCAAACACAAACTGAAATTTTTCCTAAATAAGCAAGAAGAGCATACCTTGTGCATCTGAGAACTTTAAGAGCAATGGTGACTGAAGTGCATTAGGCAATAACGCATGTTATTTGGCCCTTAATACACATTAAAGAAAAATAATGTGTGTTATTTCACAGCAACCCACAAATTCCCACCGTAACGTGCATTGAATACTAATGAGATGAAAAGCATGCAAATGTATGCAAAACACCTTATTAGGTACCTTAAAAAGGGGCTTCTTGGACCATGGCTTTGGTGTGGGGAGGAGGATCGGACACTTAAGAGGAGAGGAGGCTGAAATATTTGGGGGACCCAGGTTCTTTGGTCGTGTCCAGAGGTGGGGAGCCCTGACTTGCTAGCTCCAGGTTACCTTCATGGTCCTTTAAGATGGCGGCTAGAAGCATCAGGCCACGTGTTAGCAACCCAATGCTCCTGAAGGAAAAATAACACCTTTATTTTTCCCAGGCAGTAACGCAGCTTGCAATGATTTACCACAAGTTGCATTATTCCTTTATAACAGGAATCACTAACTTATGGTCCAAAGTTACTGCAAGTTAGTGACGCCCTCGTTAAACTAAACTGTGGTAAAATTCCTGATTTTACTGCAACTTCGTAACTTCCCCCTCCTCCCAAAGTGGTTATAAAGACACTAAAAGAAAACTTTCTAAAAATCCTATGTGAGATGGGAAAAGGGGATAGCATACAAAAAGAGAGTGGCATGCCAGAAAATAACTGGCAATATGAAAACAAACATTAAATATTAGACAGGGGTAGAAGCACAAGAACGCCAACAGTCTGGAACAGATAAAGCTCTATCTTTATATCCAGACTGAAAAGGGAAAGGGAGGGGGAGGTAAAGGGATGCTATTGCTAAAGCTTTTGCATGTACAAAAGCGAAGGGGTAGTTTTTCAGACAGCTTAACCACAAATGCCCTGCAAACTGCAAGGAAGAGATAAAGTAGACACCCCTGACCTAACCAATCTGAGGCCCTTGACAGTCAGATACTTTCCAGGCATACAAGTAGGTGCTTTTTCATAGAAAGAAGTCAACTGACTCAAATCTTTTCCAAACACTACCGTGCTCTTACACCTGTATTATCATGTGATAAACTGCCTTGCTAAGACTGTATAAAAATATAGCTTGAATCCTGCACTGGGACTGGACTCCTTGCTTAGCATGAAGTGAGCCAGCCCTGCTCTAGTAGTTCAAATAAAAGAGGTATCTGCCTGGAATATTTTGTTTCCATAGTGTCTTCTCTTGTTCTCTCTTCACCGGGTGTCATCCAAGCTGGACCGGGACCCCGCTAGATAATCGTCCCATGACAGATGGCACCCCAGATTGGATGATCTTAGCTGCCGAGAATCCTGGATTGATGGAATGTTAAGCGTGCACCCACTAAGGTCAGTGTTACTGGGGAAAACCTTCCTGATCCTGAGGGGGAGAAAGGCGATAAGTGGGAGGTCCAGGGAAAAATGATAGACTGGTGAGGAGACAAGACCCTTGATGAGTTTCCAGGTAGGGAGAATTGGTCACCGGCGGGAAATTTGGTCACCTCACTCATTCACAGGCTTGGTGTTGAGCTTAAAAAAACCTCCCTCAGAGGCTTGGTGGAAATGGGAAATTTAAGGTTTAAGAGTCCCGGGACTGAAACACCTTTAGCATGCGTCACAAGAACTTGGGACCATTTGCCATGTACGGCCGACCTGTTCAAATCGGTTCTAATTAAGTTATGCCAGGTTGTCTGGCCAGCATATACGGCTGGGAATAAAATCCCATGGCCGAAGGATGGGTCCTTTGAACCCTCTGTTTTTCAAATTCTAACGGACCAAAGAATATATCAACTTGATTACTGTTATTTGTTTGAGAGTTCTATTAATTTTTGTCTGGACCAAAATTGTGGGAAGTATGTTTGTCCTATACTGAAGAAAAGGGATGAAGGGGTAATACCTAAGAAAGATAGTAACATTTCTCAACAGCCTCCTCCTCCCTACCAAGATTTAGATGACCCCTTGACCCCCTACTTTATGATTTGACCCCTACTGCCCCAAGATCACTTGACACTCCTACTCCGGACCAGTTTATTCTGGAAGCACGGAATACTCCTTCAGTTAATCTTCCTGCCCCAGAACTATAGCCTACCCATTCAGAGTGGAGGAGTGGCCTAGTGATTGGGGCAAGGTACTTCAGGCCGGAAGGTCAGGGGTTCAAATCCCACTAGAGGACAGCAACCTTGGGCCAGAAGGACTGGGGTTTCTAGTCCCACAGGTGCTCCTTGTGGTCTTGGGCAAGCCACTTAACCCTCCATAGCCCATGTTCCCTGTAAAATAGTTATCTCCAAGTTATAATGCCCTGTTCAATGTAATTTCAGTTTGTTCAATGTAAACTGCACTGATGCAGAATAGTGCGGTATATAAGAGAATGTAAATAAATAAAATTCAGTACGTTTAGCCTCCCCCCAAAGGTCACTTTCAGCTGACTAGTCACCTAGTCCCTCCCAGTCAGATAGTTCATCACAGGCAGACAGTTCTTCCCCATCCCAACTAGTCCCAGGTTCCAGGGAAGAGGGCATTTACCAGTCCATAAACCTGTAGGCACTGCTACTAATACCCAAGAATTGACAGATAGTACTCAAGCTGTAATACATCCTAATAATGTCCAAGACATTACTACTCAAGCTGTAATACATCCTAATAATGTCCAAGACATTACTACCCTAATGCCCCTGAAGGTTGTCCCTTCCATAGGGGCCGAAGGACAGATTACTGACCGCAAAGTCTATGTCCCCTTATCCATCGCAGACCTCCTCAACTGGAAATCCACCACCACCCACCAGTGGAGAGATGATCCAGAAAGAGTATTAAGGTTTTTGAAACTATTTTCCTTACCCATGAGGCAGACTGGAAGGACTGCCAAGTGCTTCTTAGGACCGTCCTCATGCCTGGGGAAGGGCCAGATGTTATTAGGGCTGCCAAAGAAGACAGAACCACCATTGACCGAAACAATAATAGGCCCGCAGGAATTAGACACCTTACTGATGATGATTTTGACCGTGATCCCAATTGGGACCCCAATACCGAGGAGGGAAATTATCTTACCACGATTTTCCGTCTTTGTATTTTGGAAGGTCTCCATAAGTCTACCCATAAGTCTGTTAATTGGCAAAAAGTAAATGAAGTGAAGCAAGGACTAGATGAACACCCTTCATATTTCTTTCAGCACCTTCGTGAGGCTGTAAGAGTCTGGGGAGGTATAGGAGGTCCTGATGATGCTGCCCATGTCGCCTTAATGCGAGGCTTGTTTAAAGGCCCATGGGGGCCTTATGTGTGGGAGGAGTGGCCTAGTGGTTAGGACAAGGTACTTCAGGCCGAAGGGCCGGGGATTCAAGTCCCACCTAGGGACAGCAATCTCAGGCCGGAGGGACTGGGATTTCTAGTCCTATAGGCACTCCTTGTGGTCTTGGGCAAGCCACTTAACCCTCCATTGCCCATGTTCCCTGTAAGTATTAGCGTATGTGTGTCATATCCCCTCGTGTTAAATGTATCTCCCAATTGACCGCTTTGACCCGGTGAAAAGCGGGATATAAATACAGCTAAATAAATAAAGGACAATGCGCCCCTGATATAAGGCGCAGGCTGGCATCAAGGGATGATTTTAATGGCATGAACTTAGATGCAGTATTATCTGTAGCCATTTCAGTTTTTAACAATAGAGATATTAAGGAAAAACGCAATGGGAAAAATGTAACCAAGCTATTGCCAGCTGTCATTACCCAGAATCAAAATGCCGTTCCTAGAGGTCCTCGACCAAACAACATTCCTGGACTCGGTACTTGTTTCCAGTGCAGTCAAGTGGGTCACTTCAAACGTGAATGTCCCCATAAGGGACTATCCTTGGTCCGGTGGGGGGAGGGAAGAGGCAGACACCCGTTTCCTCTACCTCGCCCTGCCCTCACAGCATCGCAAAACCCTTCCCCTCAATGGAATGATAGAGAATTCACTCAAGATGACTACTGACTAGATGACAGCCATCTGAACATTTCCCCTGACAACCCACTAGTCCCCGTTCAAATAGGTGATCAGTCATATGATCTCCTCCTGATACTGGGGCTACAATCTCCACCAATGTTCCCTCTAATTTTCTGTAGACTGTGTGAGCATAAAATATCAGCTGTGCAGCTTTTGAAGGAAGGTTAAATTTTTGTGTGCCACATAACGACACTCGGAGTTATATACTTTAAAATTTGACTACATGTCAGAATACAGTATGTACACCACATTGATTTTAATCATTAAATAAAATAGATGATTACTAAATGAAGCGGAAAATTTCTCGTAATTAGAATCACAACCTTTAAATTTTAAGATGTCTGTGTTGTTTTCTATCAGAATCAGAACCATATTTTTGTGCGCTCTGTTGTAAAGTATGTGCACTCGCTCAGCGAGGTGTGTGCACGCGCACACGCGCACAGCTTAGAGGGAACAGTGATCTCCACTCTCCACAGTCCTACGGGACTTCCTCTTTCATCTAAAGCCGAGAATGTGGTAGGGATCTCAGGGCGGCCTGAACGCCTCCCTCTTTCAAAACCATTGGAAGCACGATTGGCTCCCTTGTCCACCCTTCATGCCTTCCTCATAGCCCCACAGAGCCCAATAAATTTGTTGGGAAGGGATCTTTTATGTAAATTACTGGCCACAATTACCTGTAGCCCAGACACCATCTCGTTAGACTTCCTTGAGGATGTAATTCCCCAACTCCCTCTGATAATGATCAGAGTCCAAATTGGAGATTGCTTTTCACCAGAACTTAGAGAAGTGATGGATGCAATTCCTCCATGACTCTGGGGTTGCAAATCTTCAGATGTAGGACTCCTTAAATCTATAGAACCAGTGAGAATTGAAGTTAGGCAGGACGTACCCTATCCCTCCATTCGCCAATATCCACTTCCCAGAGAAGCAGTCCTCGGTCTTACACCTTTAGTGGAGTCATTTATAGACCAAGGGATTCTTGTTCCCTGTTTCTCGCCCTGCAGTACACCCATCCTGCCTGTCAAAAACTCTGAACTCTGAAGGTAAGCTGGTATATCGGTTTGTGCAGGATCTTAGAGCAGTGAAAAAGGTTGTAATACCGAGACATCCGGTAGTGCCTATTCCTCATACAATTCTTACTGCCATTCCCCCGGACACTACATATTACTCAGTCGTGGACCTTTGCTCCGCATTTTTCTCCATCCTAATTCACAAGGATTCCCAATGGATTTTTGCCTTCTCATGGGGCTCCTCCCAACTCACCTGGACACGACTTCCACAGGGGTATGTGGAGTCTCCCGCCATATTTCCTGCCTCTGTCCACCGAAACTTGAGGGATGTAGAATTGACTTGCAATTCTACCCTTCTTCTCTATGTAGATTGTATACTTGTATGTTCCCCCTCCAGGGAAGCGAATGTGCAGGATACTAAAGATCTTTTAATTTGCCTAGCCTACAAGGGCCACAAGGTCTCCCCGACAAAGATTCAGTTTGCCCAAAAGGAAGTACACTATTTGGGCCATGTACTATCAGAAGGTCAGAGGAAACTATCTGAAAGCAGAATTCAGGGTATAATAAATAGCCCTAGGCCACACACCAAAAGACAGATGAGAGGATTTTTAGGAATGGTTGGGTTTTGCTGAGCCTGGATCCCTGGGTTTGGGGAATTATCCAAACCCCTCACTGCCATGACCTGTAAGGAGGATCCTGATTAATTATATTGGACTAGGGAGGTCAGCAATTGCTTTGATCAGCTAAAACATGCCCTGTCCACAGCCCCAGCCCTGGGTCTTCTAGATTATCATAAGCCCTTCACTCTCTTTGTCCATGAGCAAAGGGGGTGTGTGGCTTCAGGGGTCCTTACTCAAGAGTTGGGACCACACAAGCGACCTATAGCTTACTTTTCCTGCCAGCTAGACCTGGTGGCCCGAGGATCTGTAAGTTGCCTGAGAGCAGTAGCTGCCACTGCTGTCATTGTGGAAAAAGCAAACGAGTTTGTGCAGGGACATGCACTGACCGTAGCCATTCCCCATTCTATCCACATGCTTCTAAATCAAAAGAACATTCAACACTTTTCAAATGCTAGATTAAATAGGTACGAAACTGAGCTCCTGACTCCTAGTAATCTTACCTTTGTCAGAACTAATACTTTAAATCCAGCCACTCTTTTGCCTGACCCTGATGACAGGGAACCCCACCATGACTGCTGCCAGGTAGTGCAACTCAATGAGAAGTCTCGTCCTGACCTATCCGATGTCCCCCTGGAAAATCCTGACTTGACTCTCTTCTGTGATGAAAATTCTAGAATTGTCCAGGGCGTTCACCGCACTGGCTATGCCATTAATAACCCGGACTCTCCTAACCCTGTATTAGAGTCTGCGGCCCTCACATCAAATTATAGTGAGCAAGCGGCAGAACTAATAGCGCTCATACGTGCCAGTGAATTAGCCGCTAATGTTAGCCATTAATATTTACACAGACACCCAGTACGCATTTAGTATTACTCAATCCACAGGTCGGTTGTGGAAACATCGAGGGTTTCTCACCTCAGCAGGAACCAAGATTGCTAATGCCCCATTAGTCAGTACCCTATTAGAGGCTTTTCAACTTCCTGAAGCTGTCTCTGTTATGCACTGCAAAGGTCACTCCCGAGACTCTGATCCTATTTCTATAGGCAACAGAATGGCTGATTATGCCACTCAGAAAGCTGCCCTACTGCCACAACCCACTTCATTACCCATACAGGCATCAGTCTGCCCAAGTACTTCTGAGCCCTCTGACCCTTGGTACTCTAATTTATCCCCTGAGATAGTAGAACAATGGACTTCCTGGGATCTCATCCATCACCTGGATGGGTCATGGACTGCACCAGATGGCAGAGTAGCTATCCACACTCCTCCGTTAATGCAACTCTTAAGATTGTTACATCAAAGAACTCATTGGTCAGCTATGAAAATGGGTGATTCAGTTAACCGCCAGGGGTTTGCCCCTGGAGTCTACTCCCTAGCTAAGCAAATTGTTAAGGATTGCCTGCTGTGCGCAGCTAGTAATCCATGGTGAGAACCACAAGGGCCTCCGGGGGCTAAACTATGGGCTTTTGTTCCCTTTGAGCGGCTACAAATTGATTTTACTGATCTGAATCCTTAGCATGAAGTGAGCCAGCCCTGCTATAGTAGTTCAAATGAAAGAGGTATCTGCCTGGAATATTTTGTTTCCTTCTGTCTTCTCTCTTCACCAGGTGTCATCCAAGCTGAACCGGGACCCCACTAGATAATCATCCCACGACGCTATGTGCATATTTTATTACATTGGTGCTAATGGGCTAATATAAATCCTTGCCAAAAATGTACTCAGAACCCATAACTTAGTGTTTCCCAAACCTTTATCCACTATAGTCCCATTTTAGCACTTAAAAATTCATAGGACGCCAAATGACGATGAAAACAAAGAAGCAGATCTATGGGTCACTCACTTCTTCACTGCCTCTGCCCTCCACTTATTCAGAGCATGAAGACAGCAGCAGCAGCAATGCTAGCAGCAAGTGCACAGGGCCCTCTGTGTGCTCATAGACCGCAGCACTCTGTGCACGAGTCTACAGTCTAACACAGTGCTACTCAACCTTCTCCTGGAGGCAAACCTAGCCAGTTGGGTTTCAGGATTAATGCAATAAATATGCATGAGATACCAAAGAGGTATCACATGCAAATCTACCTCATGCACATCCATTGTGGTCATCCTGAAAACTCAACTGGCTGGATATACTCCAAGGATTGGGTTGAGAACCACTGGGGCCTTAAAATGTTCACTGACTTGTGGGCACTATTCCGACTGCCACTACTGGGCACAGGTCATAGTGAAGGTTAATGGCAGGGAGAGCTGTAGTGTCTCTATGATCCCATCCAGGTGACCCCATTTGGAGCCCCAACCCACAATTTGGGACCACTGCTATAACACAGGCTGATAGTCCAAACCTATCAGACCATAACAGCACTACCCACCAAAACTCAAACAGAAACGTCTATGGAAACATCAACAGTGCAAATACTATAACAGGTCCTAGCGAACAGCAATGCCCATCTAGCAGAAATAAAAACCAAGCCGGACTGCTATATATCCCTACATTTCTCTCATGCTTCCATGATCCAGCAGAAGGCAATCAGACGCCCCCTGTCCTTCCTATAGCAAAACTTAAGTCACAGAAAATCATAATACAAAGATCTTGAAAAATGAGTTTACTGCTGCAAAACTATAACATACTCACTGCACTTACATATCTGTATAGTTTAGGCTCGTTATGCAGACCGAATAACTTATCTGGTGAACGGAGATAGACTCAGGAGTAATATGCAGAAGCATTTCTTTACGGAAAAAGTGGTAGATGGCGTGGAATAGTCTCCCAGTGGAGGTGGCAGAGACGAGGACAGTATCTGAATTTAAAAAAGCATGGGACAAATCCAGAGGATCTCTAAAGGGTAAAAGGGAACTGTTGTAGTTGATATGGAAGGGCAGACTAGACAGGCCATGTGGTCTTTTTCTGCTGTCATATTTCTACAGTATGTTTCTATGTCTGCGGCCTTCGACCTGGTTGAACTAACCCTTCTGTTGGAGCACTTTGTTAGGCTAGGATTCGGAGGTATTTGTATTAGCATGGTTGGACTCTTTCCTGTCCGACAGGGGTTTTTGGGTTCATGGGCCGGAGGGCTCTTTGGCTTTGCATACGTGGGACTAGGGGGCTCCATAGGAGTGCCCATTGTCCCCTTTATTATTTAATGTCTATCTGTAGCTCCTGGGGGCTGTGGTTTGATACTTTGGCCTCTCCTTTTTTTGCATACGCCGATGATCTTCAGATTCTGACACCATTGGTTGGAAATCCAGGAGAGGTTGTCTGGCAGCTGAATCAGTGTTTGGATGGGATATGTCGATTGATGGTGGGCAGTGGTCTGGTGGTGAATCCTGATAAGACAGTGTGTTTGTGTTTTGGGCCAGTGCTCCCATCTGATTTTGGCCCTCAGCCGATGACCATGGGGGTGGTGCTCCCATGGGTTGCGGAAATTAAGTCCTTGGGTGTGTTCCTGGAACACACAGGCATTGGGGATAGGCAGGTAAGCCATATGGTTCAGTCCACCTGGCTGAAACTTTGGTTGGTGCATCAGCTGTGGCTGTTTTTGGAGCCGGCAGCACTACGTTTAGTGGTTCAGACCACAGTTCTGGGGACACTTAATTATTGTAATGTTCTTTTGTGGGGCTGCCAGAGAGATTGCTGCGCTGTCTGCAGGTTGTGCAAAATGCGGCTGCTCTGCTGCTGACTGGAAGTCGGCACGGAGAGAGTGCCCAGCTATCTTTGGCATGACTTCACTGGCTGCTGGTATGGGAGTGGGGGCTCTTTAAGTTGCTGGTTATCATCTTTAAGGTTCTGCGGGATTCCTGTTCCACTTATTTGCGGGAGTTGCTGTCATGGTATGACCCTCCCCGGGCTCTGCAGTCCTCCCAGGGTCGCTTGTTGGAGGTGCAGGGTCTGAAAGTGCTCCGTAAGGCTTCACATCGGGGGCAAGCATTTAGGGCGGTGGCCTGTGAGCGTTGCAACTCTCTTCCGTTGGAGGTGCAGGCTCAGGCCTCGTTGCTTGCCTTTCATAACGGTTTGAAGATGTAGCTATTTGTCAGTGCCAGCATGAGCTCGGGTGATTGAGGGGGGTTTCGGGTGCTTTGTTCTGTGTACTTTGTTCCTGACATCTGTTCTGTGATTGCATTGTAGTTTTGTTTCTTGTAAACCCTTTTGACTGAGTTTGTTCTCAGAAAAGTGGTCTAAACCTTGGTAAATAAATAAATAAAATAAATAAATAAGCAGAGTTTTCTAGCAATGCAGAAATATGATAGCCTTTCTTTAGCCCCACTGTACATGCAAGTGGGTTTCATACTCTCATTAAGAGGCATGTTTACTAAAGGTTAATGTACGTTCACAAATTTGAATTCACAAATTTGAATTTGTGCTAAGTGTAGCAGCATACATTTATTTCTATGGGCACAGTGGCACTTAAAGCACATTAATGTTTAGTTAACATGCCCCCTAAGTCATTGTTAAGACAAAAAAAAAACCTTGTGAAGGGCTTCTTTGAAAGCCGTTTAAAAATTCAGACAGGCAGCATATACATTTTAAAATAAAATAAGATGAAATTAGACTTACCTGCTAATTGTTGTTCCTTGAGGAACTCCAGTCCACACTTCTGGGTACTGTACCTCTTCCAGCTGCTTGGAGACTGAGCATGTCATCTTTTGATGACATCAGTATTAATACAGCAGGGACCGCCCACCAGCCCCAGTTACCTATTAACAAAGCAGATTCACAAGAGCAACAAATGAGTAGTTAAACTCGAACGAACAATTCTACACCTAAATAATCTGGCGTCCCCCTCACCGGAGGAGAGATTCTCCCTCTCCCCAGAATGTGGCTGTTTTTGGAACCGGCAGTGCTACATTTAGTGGTTCAGACCACGGTTCTGGGGACACTTACTTATTATAATGTTCTTTTGTGGGGCTGCCAGAGAGGTTGCTGCACTGCTTGCAGGTTGTGCAAAATGTGGCTGCTTTGCTGCTGACTGGGACTCAGCACAAAGAGAGTTATTTAGGCGTAGAATTGTTTGTTCGAGTTTAATTATTCATTTGTTGCTCCTGTGAGTCTGCTTTGTCAATAGGTAACTGGGGCTGGTGGGCGGTCCCCACTCTATTAATACTGGTGTCATCAAAAGATGACATGCTCAGTCTCCAAGCTTCTGGAAGAGGTACACTTACCTGTGGCTCACCTGGGCGATGATGTCCAGTATTAAGCATGAGGCAGACAACCCTTTCGGTCCATCCTCAACACTACCCTCCCTATGATCATCTGTTATCCCAGCTCACTTCCTTAGCCAAGGAAAACTGCTTCAGGCCCCAGTCACAGACAACCGGCACTCAGGGAGGGATCTGGGACAGGACTGGAGTTCCTCAAGGAACAGCAATTAGCAGGTAAGTCTAATTTCATTTTCCTTATTGTCCCTCCAGTCCAGTTCCACACTTCTGGGATGTAACAGAGCAGTTACATTAATGGGAGGGACCAGCCAAATCGGTCTGAAGCACCGCCGATCCAAAACAGGCACCACCCGCCGCCTGGACATCCAAGCGATATTGCTTAACAAAGGTATGAAGCAAAGACCAGGTTGCCGCCCTGCAGATTTCTACTGGTGGCACCAAACTATGCCCATGAGACCGCTTGAGCCCGCGTAGAATGTGCACACAACCCCACTGGCACTGGCTTACCCTTCAAGATGTATGCCGTGATCACTTCTCTGATCCATCTAGAAATAGTGGCCTTGGCCACTGCTTCCCCTCTGTGTGACACTCCAAACAGAACAAACAGGCGATCTGATTTGCGGAAGGACACAGTTCTCTTCAAATGATGCCTGAGGATGCAATGAACATCAAAGAGGTGCAACTGTGGGTTGGTGGAGACATTCCCTGCATTCACGAGGACCGGTAGGGAAACAGACTGATTTAAGTAACATAGTAACATAGTAAATGACTTTAGATAAAGACCAGTATGGTCCATGTAGCCTGCCCAGTGAAATGCTGACACCACCTTGGGCAAAAAGGAAGACACTGGTTGCAGGACTACCTTCTCCCTCGAAAAAGGAAGGAATGGCTCCTGGCATGATAAGTCTGCGCATCAAGCATATTGCATGAGAAATACCGTCTTAAGGGTTAAGTCCTTCAGCGAAGTTCGGCTCAATGGGCTCTCCTATAAGTGCTGCTAGCACCAAATTGAGATCCTACGGCGGCACCACTGACTTGCCACAGAGGATGCAGGTGGGAAACTGCCCTCAGGAATCGTGCAACGTCAAGGTGCATATCCAATGCTACCCCTTGGACCTTTCTGCAATAACAGGAAATTGCCAACAGTTGCATTCTCAAGGAACTAGCCGCCAGGCCCTTATCGAACCCATCCCGCAAGAACGCTAAGATGTCTGGAATGGTAGCCATGGATGGCAGAGGCTACCTGTCTGCACACCATGCCTCAAAGATGCGCCAGACCCGGATATAGGCTAGAGAGGTAGACCTTCTCCTTGCCTTCAGCAAGGTTGAAATTACTGGACCCAAGTAGCCTTTCTTCTTCAATCATACCCTCTCAAGAGCCATGCCATAAGCAAGAATCAATCCACCTGAGGCATATCCAGCGGGCCCTCCGTCAAGAGATCCTCTCGAGTCGGAAGATGCCATGGCTGATCTGCCAGAATCCGTGCGAGGTTGGCATACCATGGGCATCTTGGCCAAGCCAGGGTGATCAGAATGACCAAACCTTGATGAGCTTCGATCCTCTGCATTATCCGGCCTATGAGAGCCCAAGGAGGGAACACATAGAGAAGTCCATTCACAGGTCACTTTTGCACTAGGAAGTCTACGCCTTCTGACATTCTCTCTTTTCTCCTGCTGAAAAAGCAGCTCGCTTCAGCAGTCTCGAACATTGCCATCAGGTCCATGACCGGAGTGCCCCATCGGCACACCACCTGGGTGAACACCTCCTGGTTGAGCACCCACTCGCCAAGGTCCAAGCGCACTCGGTTCAGGGAGTCCGCTGTCATGTTGTCGACTCTTGCCACGTACGCTGCCTATAATGCCTGGAGGTGACTTTCTATCCAGCTTAACAGCGCTTCAGCCTCCTCCTCCAAGGCTGTGCTGCCTGTGCCTCCCTGGCAGATGATGTAGGCTACCATGGTTGCGTTGTCCAAAAGGACCCGGACCACCTTCTCCTGCAACCATGGCTCAAAGCTCCGGAGTGCCAGAGCTACCACTTGCATCTCCAGCCTGTTGATTGACCAAAGAGCCTCCAGCATGCTCCACAGTCCCCGAGCAATGTGTCCTTTGCAATAGGCTCCCCAACCGGACAGACTGGCATCGGTCATCAGCGGGATCCACAGTGGCAACTTGAAGGGCATGCCTCTGTCCAGATTCCCTGGGCAAAGCCACTAGTTGAGTACTCTCTTGGCCACTCGCAGGTAGTGGCATTTCTGGGACAAGGGATGCATCTAGTGTGACCACTGCCAGAGAAAAGCCCTCTGCAGGGGCCACATGTGTGCCCTTGCCCATGGTACAAGTTTGAGAGTGGCTGCCATGGTCCCCAGGACCTGCAGGTAATGCCAGGCCTTGGTTCTGTCATCCTCAGAAACTGTCAGATTGATCTTCGTAGCCCTTGTGCGCACTGTTCCGGCAGGAAGACTCTCCCCACATGGGTGTCGAAGAGCGCTCCCAAGTACTCCAGTTCCTGAGATGGGTCCAAATGGCTCTTGGCCACGTTGACCACCCAACCGAGGCTTTGAACGAACTGTACAAACCAGGATGATGCTCGTTCGCTTTTGTCTCTGGACTTTGCCTGAATCAGCCAGTCATCAAGGTACGGATGCACCAGAACCCCTTCCCTGCGGAGCGCCGCCGCTACCACCACCATGACCTTAGTGAAGGTACGAGGCGCCGTTGCTAGACTGAACAGCAAAGCCCAAAGCTGGAAATGCCCCATCGGTACTGCAAATTGGAGGAACTGCTGATGTTCTAGTCATATGGGGATGTGCAGATATGCCTCCATTAGATCAAGGGAGATCAAAAACTCCCCGCTTCTTACCGTGACTATGACGGATTGTAATGTCTCCATGTGAAAATGCGGGACCTGCAGACAGCGGTTCACTCACTTGAGATTGAGGATCGGGTGAAAGGAACCTTCCTTTCTTGGCACCACAAAGTAAATGGAGTACCGACAGCAGCTGTACTGGTCTTGAAGAACAGGCACCATGGCCCTGAGCTGCAAAAGTCGCTGCTGCTTTAGTTCGCACCTTGCAGAGAGACTGAACAAAGGAGATGCCCACCGGATGAGCCAATTTGAGGGCATACCCCTCCTGTATAACCTCTAGCACCCATTGGTCAGAAGTGATCTGGATCCAGGCAGGGTAGAACTCCCGCAGCTGATGTCCCACAGGCTGCACCGCTACCTAGGCCCCCTCGCTTCATTGGGATTTCTGGGGCCCTGAGGACGATGTGGCAGCAAATCCTCTGCCCGCTCCTCGAAAACCCCAAAACCCTTGCCCTCTGAAGGGGAATTTTCCCTTCTGGTAAGGGGTAAAAAGTGTTGAATGAAAATGCCTAAAGTCCCGCAGCTGGCCCTGGGTCGCAGGAGAGGTGCAGCCCTGTTTCTGCTTATCCTTGGGCAGACACCCACCTTTGGACTCTCCCAAGTCCTTAACTAACTTGTCCAGCTCCTCCTCAAAAAGCAGTTTCCCTCTAAAGGGAAGCTTGCTGAGTCGGGTCTGCCGCCCAGTTCCACAGACAAACGTAGCAGCGAGCCGCAACTATCGAGGCCATGCTCTTAGAGAGCCCTCTAATGAGGTCATAGTGAATATCCATGAGAAAAGCTGTTCCCGATTCCAATCTGGCTGCCTCCCCTGCCTGGTCCATCGTCGACTCCCCCTGCTGATGAACCCGCTGCGACCAGGGGAGGCAGGCCCTAGCCATCCATGCCCCGCAAATGGAGGCTTGCAACAAGAGGACATTAATATCAAAGGCCTGCTTTAACAAGGTGTCCAACTTCCTGTCTTGGACATCCTTAAGTACCGCGTCCACCTTAGGGGACCAAAAAAGCTCGCGATCCTGATCTGGCAGTGGATACAGGTGTGACATGGTCCTAATCCCCTTAAGGCCAGCATCCAGCAGATTCCACTCATCCTGAATCATCTGCCTGACTACTCTATGCATCGGGAAAACCTTCTGCGTCTTCCGTACCGCTTGCAGTAGCAGGTCCTCTAGTGACTTGTCTTTTGCCAGAAGGCTAATGGGCATATTAAGAGCCTTCAGGGATTCCACAATGAGCGCTGGCAACTTCTCCCGGCAGAACACCTGTACAATCTGCGCCTAATCTTCCTGTTCTGGGATCTCATCTTCTTCCAGCTCTTCGTCCAAATCTAGCTCCATTTCCAGGTCCTCTCCCTCCAGCCCTTCAGACAATGGAGACTGCCCCTGCAACTCCTCCGAGGGCCTAGGCCTCTTTGCAGACACTGCCCCTGGATCGCTCTCTTTTGGGTCCATTGCAATGTTACCTCTAATTTTCTGTAGGCTGTGTGCGCATAAAATATCAGCTGTGTGCAGCTTTTGAAGGAAGGTTAAATTTTTTGTGCGGCACATAACGACACTCAGAGTTATATACTTTAAAATTTGACTACACGTCAGAATACAGTATGTACACCACATTGATTTTAATCAAATTAAATGAAAATAGATGATTACTAAATGAAGCGGGAAATTTCTAGTAATTACAATCATAACTTCTAAATTTTAAGATGTCTGTGTTGTTTTCTATCAGAATCAGAGCCGTAATTTTTGTGCGCTCTGTTGTAAAGTATGTGCGCTCGCTCGGCGAGGTGTGTGCGCGCGCACACGCGCACAGCTTAGAGGGAACAGTGGTCCATTGTCCTTTTAGTACTGTGTTCCGGTGCCGAGGAACTGCCCGCTGATTCCTGCTGGTTCAAGCAGAATGCCTTATGGAGAAGGAGGACAAACTCTGGGGAGAAAATACCTGGGACCCCTACATCTTCCAGGTTTTGTGATGTGGAGGGTCCGGGAATAGCCAGGGAGCAGGAAGTTGTCTCTTGCAGTGCAAGCACAGAACCCACGGAGTCCTGTGCCTCCTGAGATGGAGAGAACGTCCTCTCCTGGCCTTCCCTGTCCTGCAGGTTCTGTTCCATCGAAGTGGCCTCTTGCACGCACCCTGACAAATGCCTGCATCCGAGATCACACTCCACTGGGTCCCACAAACCAGGCACTGCGGTCTGGGCAGCATAATGGAAACAAACCAGTGGACTGGTCTCTAGTTTGCCCCCGACCCTCTCTGAGGCTAAGAGGGAGACTCCCCTATCTGAGAACTTCAAAGAAATTAATACCACTTCAAAACTGCTACAAAAACTGAAAATCCCTTCTTTTTTTTTAAATCAAATTAAGGAATGCTAAATTGTTCTTCCCCAACCCAATAGTGGGTGAAAAACTAATTGGGAGACCCGTGCCATGAAAGAGAGAGAGAGAGGGAGAGAGAGAAAATGAAAGAGCTGCCTCTTTTTCTTCCCGCACAGCTCACTACTCCCCCACCACACGGTTGCAGGCCTCTGACGGCAAGACGGGCCTCTGGCAAATTTGCTACCACTGCCTGGCTTTCCAAAACTGCACCGGACACCACGTGTATCTCCGATTAATCCTGCAGCACTCCTGGTGCCGTCGTGTGTGCGCTCCTCCTCCTCACTTCTTCCCCTCGTGCTCAGCCAGCAACCGTAGCTCCGGCGTCGAGGGGGGATTGTCTGCCGGCTCTACAGCGTCTGCCCTCCAACTGCAAGGCAGCTCCTCACTCGATAACGGGTTCGGGAGCCGCCAGAGTCCCGATAGGTAAGATAGCCTCTGCAACACCCCCACTCACCAAGGAGGGGGGGGGGGGTTACTACTCCGTTTCCTTTTTTTTTTGCTTACAACTTACAGAACCAAATAAAATCTCCTCTACAATAAATCAATTAAAAAAAATAAAGATAAAGCTAAACTGCTCATTAGTTGTCCCTTCAGTGAGTCCAGCATCCTGGCTCTCTACCTCCTCCAGCTGCTTGGAGACTGAGCATACTGGGACTGGTGAGCAGTCCCTTCTGTATTAGTACTGGTGTCATCAAAAGATGACATGCTCAGTCTCCAAGTTGTTAGAAGAGGTACACTACCCATAAGTGTGCTCACGGACTGGAGGGATGATAAGGAAATTTGATTTATACAAATGAGACCCAGTGGATATGCCAATATTATGCAAATGAGGCCCCGCAATGAGTCTCCACAGATGGCTGTGCAACACCCTTGGGCCGTCCCTGCTTAAACTCATTTCACCATGTTTGTCCCTAAAATGTTTCCAATACAGATAAGAATGTCTCTGCAAAGGAAAGGAAAAGTGTTATTGTGCTATACTGTAAGTGTACAGTTTTCAAGCTGATGAGAATCCTTTTCATTACCATGTGGACTAAGGCTATTGAAATGAGCTCACATCTAACAGACAGGCCAATTTTCATAGTAATTTATGCAGGTAAAATTGTGACTCTCCTGTGTTAATTAGCTGTGTGAAAACTGCCCCCTCTCATCCAACAAAAAGTCTGTGGGTTGTAGTTTTACCTACACTGAGAGAAGGCATATTTACATAGTAACATAGTATATGACGGCAGATAAAGACCAGTATTGGTCCATCTAGTCTGCCCAGCAAGGCGGCAAGAGTAGGTGCACTTGCCGCTCTGTGCAGGTCACCCCTCCCCATGCCTTTGCTTAGGGGTGCACTCACCGCTCCATGTAGGTCACCCCTATTTGTTCAGATATAAGAGATACTTATGCTTATTTTGATTTTATCCTGTTGCTGTAAAGGGATCCGCTGTGTCTGTCCCATGCTATTTTGAATTCTGTCACTGTGTTTGCCCCCACCACTTCCATCGGGAGGGCATTCCAACCATCCACCACCCTTTCAGTGAAAAACTATTTCCTGACATTGCCTTTCAGTTTACCCCTTTGCAGCTTCATGTTTGTCCATTAAGTATTTAAAGGTCTGAATCATAACTTCCCTGTCCCTCCTCTCTTCCACAATGTACATATTTAGGTCTTCAAGTCTCTTCTCATAAGCCTGTATGTGACTACATGTACTTTGTTACTTTGTCCCAGTGGCTAGTTTCAAAATCAAGTATGCATCTGCCTCCCCTTTCAACACTGATCCAAAGCCCATGGATAAAAACTATATGTGTGCCCCCCCTCCCCCAAAAGGCACTCTTCTTTCACCCTCTCTTTTCAATACTTTTCTTAGCTCCCTAATCACTCATTCAGTCCCTTGATGTAAACTCATATTTCTGATGATATCCATATGACCATCCCATTAGTTTGCTGTCACCTGATCTCTTTCTTCCACATAACTGTCTGGATGCCATAGTGTCCTGGATTTCTTTCCAAAAAACTAAAGCTCAATATTGCCAAATCTCAAGCCATGTGGATTTCAGGTCAGGATCTGCACTCCTCTATAGCACTCCAGCTCTTAGGTCAGGATCTTACGTTAACTGATTCCCTTAAGATCTTAGGCTTTCTTTGTGATGCCTTCCTTCCCTTTGATCTACAAATCTCCTCAGTTGTCAAATCACGTTTCTTCTCTCTTCATCAGCTTTGTTCTTTCAAGTCCTACCTCAATCAAGAGGCCCTTACAATGGCAGCCCATACTTTGATCCTCCATAGACAGCAATGGTAATATCGTCTATCTTGGTCTTCCTCTTAAAATGTCTTCAAAATGTTCAGAATATTAGTATTAAACTTATTCACAGCTCCCAGAAATATGACCATCTCATAGCACTTTATATTTACCATCACTGGCTTCCTATTTCCTTTAAGGAAAATTCAAAATCTTACTCATTGCTCATAGAGCCTTCTATACCAGTTTCCCCTTATAACTGCTTCCCTCTTCTTCCCGTTCCACTCATTCCCAGTATGTAAACATCCTCTATCTCCCCTCAGCTAACTGGATCCAGTTCATCACTATTTGTCACTCTGCTTTTTACTTTGCTGACCCCTCTCTCTGGAATTTGCTCCTCCCATACTTATCCTGATCCAATTATAAGAAATTCAAATCAAGCCTCAAGACGATCTTCATCACTCAGGCCTTTGGACCAGATGAGTGATGGTGCTTCCCCCTAATGGTTCTCCTCTTCCTGTCTCTATCTTTTGTTCCTATTTGTCTTATTCCTTTGCCTTGTTTTTGTTAATTTTATAACCAATTTTGCCTTATTTTCTTTTATCTCTGTTTATTTTATTAACTTTTGTAAACTGCTTTGAGAATTGATGGAAAGTGGTATATGAAATGTCCAGAAATAAATAAATGAACAAAGGTCACTTTTCCTCTAAGCTTCCTATATCTCATATAACACTGACAGCGAATAAATGAACAAATACAGTCTTGGAAAATTTAACAGGATGGCACCTGCTTTTACAGAAATATATGATAATGTGAAAATTTGTGGCCTGTCAAAAGAAGGGAACATCTGAGTTAAAGACTGTGCCGATGTTCTCATCTATAATTGCTTCTAATGGTGCACTTACTTGCTCACTATCAAGTAAGGTGCTTACAGCAAACATTAGAAATGCCGGGTAGTATCTTTTGATTGTGCTAATTAATCTAATACCTTATGCTGACCTCTTTCTTTAAGGAAAACAAAGGAGGGAAGGAAGAAAGAGAAAAGGTTTGTCGCCGGCTAAGAACCTCTCTTGGCTCTTAGTTTCCATGATCAGTGCCAAAACTATTGTCTCTCGCAACAATCATTGCAAACATACAAAGGCTAAGAAATAATGAGCAAGAAGGTTCCTTTTCTTCTAATTTTCTCATTTTTCCTTTCTCTGTTGCCCACAGCCCTATTTCCTGGATATTCACCTCTCATACATCATAGCACTATATAAGAGTTACACACCACTGCACACACACCACTTGCTGGATGGTTTCTTATGTCAGGAGAGTTCAATCATATTGAAACAATCTGCCAGTCTCAATGCCAGGAGGAAAGGTAAAATTTCCTTCCCTGTCCTCTTTTCACTTTATGTTTATTTATGTTAATTAGTTTGCTTGATATACCGCTCCTTTGTGACACCAGGGCAGTGTACAATTAATAAAACATACAAGGAAAAAAGACATTTCAATCATCCAAAGCAAAAGGGACAGAGAAAGACCCAAGACAGAGTGTGGTCAGGCGTTGGGGGGAGGGAAGTCGAATGTGGAGCAGAAAAGGTGAGTTTTCAGGAGAGACTTAAATCTGGGGAAAGAGGATACCGGACAGAGGGTGGTAGGGCGGGAATTCTATAGGGAGGGAACCAGAAAAAATATAGCAGACTGGAGAGTGGATTGCAAATGGGCACGTGATGAAGAAGGAAGGTGTAAATGGTTAATATGAAATGAGCGAAGGCTTCATGTGGGAGTGTGAAATTGAAAAGAGTCTGTCAGGTATTGTGGGGTGTGGGTGTATATGGCCTGATGCACTAAGATGAGAACTTGTAATGGATGCGATGGTCGATGGGAAGCCAGTGGAGCTGAATGAGGAGTGGTGTAATATGATCCTGACAAGTGGCATGTGTGATAATTCTCGCTGCTGTGTTTTGTATCAGTTGGAGATGGCGAAGTTGAAACTGTGGGACACCAGTAAGGGCAAGGTTACAGAAATCAAGATGTGACATTACCAAAGACAGAAGAAAAGTAGTCAATTCAGAGGACAAAAAAGGACAAATTGCCCGAATTTGGCAAAGATAGAAAAAGGACGTAAGAGTGAGCAGTGCAATATGGTCATTAAAAGATAGATCACAGTCAAGAGTCACGCTGAGATAGTGGAAATAGGATACCAAAGGAATGCTGAGGTAAAGGCCAAGGCAAAGCAGCTCGCATTCTGGAGATGAATGAATGGCTGCATGGATGGTGTCATTGAGAGCGTTTTGGTTTCCTGGACCATGGGATGCTATTCCAAGGGTTGCAGAGCAGAGATGGCATCCATCTGTCCAAGAAAAATTGACATGTCTTCAGTAGCAGACTAGCTAATCTACTGAAAATGGCTTTAAACTAGATTTGTTGGGGATGGGTGAAGAAAGCCCCTAGGTAAGTGAAAGCCCCCAGGTAAGTGAAACATTAAATACCTTGATGGAAATGGGTAAAAGGGACAACATATGGAAACAGTGTGTATAAATGCCCGTAGCATGGGAAATAACATCTCAGATGTTGAAGCTTTAATGGGAGAGGTTGACTTGGATTTAGTGGCAGTTACAGAAATGTGGTTCACAGAAAACCATGACTGTGATGTAACTATATCAGGCTATACTTTATTCAGAAAGGACAAGGCAGGAAGAAGGGGAGGAGTGGCACTTTATGTAAAAAATAATATTAAAGCTTTGGAAGCTTAAAAGAGCTTAAAAGGGAGAGAGGAGGCACTGTGGGTTAAACTAGAAAGAAGGAAAGAGAAATCTGTTTGCATTGGTGTGATATACAGACCTCCCTCACAGGAGGAAGAGAAGGATGGAGAGTTAATTGAAGACATACGCAGCATTGCTAGGAAAGGGGAAGTGCTACTGATAGGGGATTTCAATATGCCAGATGTTGATTTGCACATTCCTGTTGCAGTATCATTTAGAAGTAAGGAGATGCTGGATTCTCTACAGGGAGAACTATTCAGGCAACTGGTAACAGAACTCACACGTGAAGGGGCCATATTGGATTTTGTGCTTACCAATGGTGAAAGTGTTTCTGATGCTATAGTGGGAGATCATTTTGCATCCAGTGATCACCAGATGGTGTACTTCAGTATTAGGACTAGAGCTGTTAAAATCCATTCAAAAGTGAGGGTCTTAGACTTTAGGAGAACTAACTTTGCCAAGATGGGCCAATACCTCAGGGAGTCGACAGCAGGATGGGAACAGCTGGGGGGTGTAGAAAAACAGTGGGCAAAACTGAAAGGGGATATTTTAAGGGCATCCAACCTTTTTGTTAAAATGGTAAATAAAGATAAAAGGAAAAGGAGACTGCTATGGATTTCGAAAGAAGTAGCTGAAAAGGTGAAGAAAAAGAGGGAGACCTTCATGAAATACAAGAAATCACAGAGAGAGGAAGACAGGCATCTATATTTGGAAAAACTTAGAGAAGCTAGCAAAGTAGTCAGGAAAGCAAAGATTCAAAAAGAGGAGGAAATAGCCAATGCAGTAAAATGGGGGGATACGACATTTTTCAGATATGTTAGTGGGAAAAGGAAGGGCAAAAGTGGTATTGTCAGACTCAAGGGTGAAGGGGAGGAATATGTAGAAGCTGATGAGGATAAAGCGGAATTGCTTAACAAATATTTCTGTTCTATGTTTACAGATGAAGAACCAGGAGCAGGACCTCAGAATACACCCACAAACAGGAATAGAAGTGAGGGGCATCTTGAACAATTTTCAGAAGACTGTGTTCATGAGAAACTAGCTAAACTTAAAGTAGACAAAGTGACGGGACTGGATGAATACTGACAGAATAATGAAGGAACTTGGGGACATTCTAGCAGCTCCACTGACTGACCTTTTCAATGCCTCATTGGAGTCGGGAGTGGTACCAAAGGACTGGAGAGAGGCACATGTGGTCCCTTTATACAAAAGCGGAAGTAAGGATGTGGTTGAAAACTACAGGCTGATTAGTTTAACTTCGGTGGTGAGTAAATTATTGGAAGCACTGCTGAAAGAGAAAATAGTGAAGATTTGGAGTCCTGCCGATTACAGGATCCGAGGCAGCATGGATTCACCAGAGGCAGGTCTTGTCAGACAAATCTGATTGATTTCTTTGACTGGGTGACCAGGCAGTTGGACTGAGGGAGAGCCCTAGATGTGGTGTATTTAGATTTCAGTAAAGCCTTTGACATCGTTCTTCACAGGCAACTTATAAACAAACTGAGCATCCTAGGGATGGACCCTAAAGTTACTGCTTGTGCTACAAATTGGTTGAGTGGGGGGCAACAAAGGGTACAGGTAAATGGAGCTCACTCTGAGGAGAAGGAGGCAGTGGTGTACCCCAGTGATCTGTCCTTGGTCCGATTCTTTTTAGCATCTTTATTAGTGATATAGCAGAAGGGCTGTCAGGTAAAGTTTGCCTCTTTACGGACGATACCAAAATCTGCAATAGAATAGACACCAAGAAAGGTGTAGATAACATGAGGAGGGATCTAGCTAAGCTTGGTCTAGAATTTGGCAGTTGAGATTTAATGTTAAAAAATGCAAGGTCATGTATTTGGGCTGCAGCAATCCAAGGAAGCAATATAGTATAGGGCAGTGATGGCTAACCTTTTTGAGCCCGAGTGCCCAAACTGCCGCACAAAACCAAAGAATTTCCTCAAAGTGCCAGCACGTCAATTAAAGCCTCATTTGCATAAGGTGCCTCATTTGCATAAATATTTGCATAATGTTACCATACACTAACTTTTAGCAAACATGCCTCTTAATGAGTATATGGATAAAGAAAGACTAAAAGGTTTCTACATTACTATAATCCAGTACCAACCGCCAGGCACATTAGGAACTACTACAAACGCTGCCCATTTAGAACCCATAGCAAACCCGCCGTATCCTAACAGCACTACCAGGACTCACAAAGCACCATACCCTAACTATCAAAAGGCAACACTGCAAATATTAAACCAATACATTTCAGAGAACAACAATACATGACCTACTGGGGAAAGAACAAGTGGCAATGTCAAATAGGAATTATATAAACAGAATACCTCAGCTCAGTTACACATGCAGAACAGACCATCACCAAACAAGGAATCACAATTTAGAAACAGGAAGACAATAATTAAACTGGGAACCCCAAAAGCCAAACTTGGAATATACAACAACACTGTAGAAATAAAACTATAAATTAATTTCCTCTTGTACTAAACAAAGCGCAAAAATTAATGATGCACATTTCCCAGGGCTGACATATTCCAGTTAATAAATTCAAAATAAAGAGATATTTTTCTACCTTTTGTGCATTTTTTTTCAGTTGCAATTGTTCCAGCCACTTTCTTCTGGTTTCTTCGTGTCTTCTGCTAACTCTCCATCTGCTGTCCATTTGTCCTTTCTTCTGTCTTGTTTTTTTTTTTTTCCATTCTCTCTCTACATCTGCTTTAACATACTAATCTTTCTCCTTTTGCTCTTTCCTCATTCCTATTTCATCTACTCAAAATTTACCCCTCCATCCTCAATCCCCACTTATTCTCCCAATACCCGGCCAATTGTAGATTTTTTATCCCTCCCACACAAAATATTTTTCCCCTCTCCATTTTACTCTCCCAGCCCCATCCCATTCTAATCCTCCCCCAACACCAGCTCCCTTCTAGTTCCAGCCTCACCCAGCATCCATTCCCTTCTAGTCCCTGCATCAGCCCATTTCCAGTCCTAGCAGTCCCCCAACCCATTTCCAGTCCTAGCAACCCCCCAACCCAATACCAGTCCTAGCCCCCCCTCATCAACCCACTTCCAGTCCTAACCCCCCATCACCCCATTTTCAGTTTAAGCCCCCCCTATAACCCATTACCAGTCCTAACCCCCATCAGCCCACTTCCAGTCCTAACCCCCCATCAGCCCACTTCCAGTCCTAACCCCATCAACCCATTTCCAGTCAGCCCCCCATAGCCCATTGCCAGTCCTAACCCCCCCATCAGCCCACAGTCCATTACCAGTCCTAACCCCATCAGCCCACCTCAAGTCCTAACCCCTCCCCATCTGCCCATTTCCTGTCCTAGCCCCCCCCCATAGTCCATTATCAGTCCTAACCCCCCATAGCCCATTACCAGACAGCCCCCATCAGCCAACAGCCCATTACCAGTCTTAACCCCCCCATAGCCCATTGCCAGTCCTAACCCCCCCATCAGCCCACAGGCCGTTACCGGTCCTCACCCCCTCAGCCCACCTCAAGTCCTAACCCTCCCCAACAGCCCATTACTTGTCCCAGCCACCCCATAGCCCCTTATAAGTCCAACACCCCCCCATAGCCCATTACCAGTCCTAACCCCATCAGACCACCTCCAGTGTTAACCCCCCATCAGCCCATTTCCAGTCCTAACCCCCCCCAACAGCCCACCTCACGTCCTAACCCCGCCCCCTCAGCCCATTTCCTGTCCTAGCCCCCCATAGCCCATTACCAGTCCTAACCCCACCCAACAGCCCACCTCAAGTCCTAACCCCTCCCCATCAGCCCATTTCCTGTCCTAGCCCCCCATAGCCCATTACCAGTCCTAAGCCCCCATCAACCCACTTCCAGTCCTAATCCCATCAGCCCATATAGACTTAGCTCCCCCATTGCCCATAGCGCCCCCTTAGCCCATCACCACTCCTAACCTCCCCCCGCCCATCACCACTCCTAACCCCCCCATCAGCCCATTTCCTGTCCTAGCCCCCCATAGCCCAGTACCAGTCCTAGCCCCAACAGCCCACAGCAAGTACCAATCCTAACCCCCCATCCCATCTCCAGTCCTAACCCCCCAACAGCCCACAGCCATTACCACTCCTAACCCCCCCAGCCCATCACCACTCCTAACCCCCCCATCAGCCCATTTCCTGTCCTAGCCCCCCCCAGCCCATCACCAGTCCTAACCCCCCAACATCCCACAGCCATTTACACTCATCACCCCCCCCCCCCATCACCAGTCCTTAACCCCCCCCCAGCCATTACCAAACCTACCCCCCCCCCCCAGCCATTACCACTCCTAACCCCCCCCCCAGCAAAATATTTTTTACAAAGAAAGCTGTCGCTGCTGGGGCCGGGGCCGGGGCCGCCGCGGCAGAATCGAGTGTGCCGCGGGGCCCCCCCGCCCAGCAGAGCCTGCCCTCCGTCCCCGGTATCACCTCTCTCAGCTGCCTCCAGTCACACGCGCCGGCTTTCAGAGCGCGAGGGAAGAGTTTCTCCCTCGCTGCTCTGTTAAGCCCGCGGGGGCTGATGGGAACTTCCCATCAGCCCCCGCGGGCTTAACAGAGCAGCGAGGGAGAAACTCCCCTCGCGCTCTGAAAGCCGGCGCGTGTGACTGGAGGCAGCTGAGAGAGAGGTGATACCGGGGACGGAGGGCAGGCTCTGCTGGGCGGGGGGGCCACGCGGCACACTCGATTCTGCCGCGGCGGACCCGGCCCCGGCAGCGGCAGCTTTTTTTTTTTTTTTTTTTAATGCCGCATATCTTGATTGCGGACCTTCCCGCGTGCCAGCTGCAAGGCCTTTGCGTGCCACAGCTGGCACGCGTGCCATAGGTTCGCCATCGCTGGTATAGGGGGTGAAGTACTTTTGTCCACTAAAGAAGAGTGGGACCTAGGCGTGATTGTGTCTGATGATCTTAAAGCAGCTAAACAGGTAGAAAAGGCGACGGCAAAAGCTAGAAGAATGTTTGGGTGCATAGGGAGAGGAATGGCCAGCAGAAGAAAGGATATAATAGTGCCTCTGTATAAGTCTTTGGTGCAACCTCATTTGCAGTATTGTGTGCAATTCTGGAGACCGCACCTTCAAAAGGATATAAACAGGCTGGAGTACTAAAATGGTTAGTGGTCTTCATTATAAAGCATTTGAGGACAGACTTAAAGATCTTAATATGTACACCTTAGAGGAAAGGCGGGATAGAGTTGATATGATTGAGACGTTTAAATACCTCTGTGGCATAAATGCACAGGAGGAGAGCCTCTTTGGATTGAAAGCAAGCTATGCTATGAGGGGACATGGGATGAGGATGAAAGGGGACAGATTCAGGAGTGATATGCAGAAATATTTCTTTAAGGAAAGAGTGGTGGATCTATGGAATAGTCTCTCAGTGGAGGTGATAGAGATGAGGACAGTATCAGAATTCAAAGAAGCATGGGACAAACACAGAGGATTTCTAAAGGAAAAAAAAGAGGACTGTTGTAGTGGTTGATATGGAAGGACAGTCTAGATAGGCCATGTGGTCTTTTTCTGTTGTCATGTTTCTGTGGGGTCACTGAGGGACAGGGACCACCAAATGCAAACCATACAGCCAACATCTTGGAGAGGATAAGATGGAGATAGTTTGTGGTTAGCCATCTAGAGATTTGGGACAGACAGGCATTAAGTGGGGACAGAAACAAGATGATATTGTCAGCATAATAGTACACAGAAAGTCCTGATTCAGTCATTCTAGAGGCTGCTACCTCCATGAGACAATGTCTTGTCCAGTATAAGAAACTGAGAAATTGCTCCTAATTACTGCAGCTCTGATTTATGAACAGCCTAGCACTGCTAGGAGCTGAACCTGGCCAAAACATTCCCTAGTGCTAAACTTGTTAAACACCAATCCCAACAAGGTGGAAACCGAAACTTGCGGTGGAAACCTAATCTGCCCATATTTGGAGATTCATGGTCTCTGTGTCCTACATATACAAAAACTCCTACCGTCCTTATCCTCAACAAATGAATGACATGATACATGTCCATCTTGCATAGCTTGCTGTCAGTTGTGAATAGGGTTGCAATCAATCTCACAGAAACAAGCCAGATTAATGTTATATAAGAACATAAGAAATGCCATACTGGGTCAGACCAAGGTCCAGCAAGTCCAGTATCCTGTTTCCAGTCCAGGTCACAAGTACCTGTCACGTTCCCAAAAAGGTACATAAGTTCCACAATGCTTGTCCCAGAGTAAGCAGTGGATTTCCCAGGTCCTCATTAATAATGGTTTATGGACCTTTCCTCCAGGATTATGTCCAAATCTTTTTTAAACCCAGCTACACTAACAGCTTTTACTGCATCTTCTCTTATTAGTCTTAAATGGGTTACATTGTAGCTTCATTGCATGCCTCCTAGTCTTTCTACTTTTTGATGGAGTAAACTGATCTACGTTTACCCATTCTACTCCATTCATTAATTTATAGACCTCTATCATATTTCCCCTCGGCCATTTCTTTTCCAAATTCAAGAGCCCTAGCATTTTAAGCCTTTCCTCATAGGAGTATCCTTCCATCCCCTTTACCATTTTGTTGGTTTTCCTCTGTACCTTTTCTAATTCCACTATATCCTTTTAAAGATATGGGGAACAGAACAGCACACAGTATTCAAAGTGCGGTCTGTGATAAGGAAGCTTATCATAGCTCAGGAAGGAGCTATAGAAAAGGTGAAATGACTCTGAACAAGCAACCTGTCAGTTCTGGTAGAAATAAGAAAACAGAATTTTCCCATAAAAGACTACCAGTCCCAGAATGCACCAGGTTTCCAACAGCCATTAGAGGAGCTGAAGTGGGGAAACGTGTGTTCAATCAGGAGGGCTATGAGGTAATCCCTAAGCACTCATCTCAAAGGGCAGGGCCTGATTCAGCACAGCTGTGCTGTATTAGGGGGGAGCACTCATCTAGGCAGAATAAAGGTAGAGTTTATTCTACAGAGAATCATCCTCATTATCCTGAGAATCAGCTTGAGCTTGATCATCAGTTTCATCTGAAGGATCATCAGAAGCAGAAGCCAAACTGGACGGACAGAGAGGGAAAGAAACCCTTTGGAAGAAGGAAGAGAAAAGCCTTTGAGAGGTCTAGAAGAGTCCAGAGCAGTACGTATACTGGGAGGCATTTCAAGGGCCAGCATACACCATTGGACTGGGGAAAGCCAGAGGAATGGTGCTGCAGAGCTAGGAATCTCCAGACGCTACCTGTGAGGGAGACGGCTGCACGTGGAAGGGACCCTAAGACCTGTGCCAGAAGGTATGTGAAGAGAGATCCAGTGTCCAGGGATCTGGATTGGAAGGCTGGACATAAGAACTGGACTACATACTGGCCAGGTTATATAGAGAGGAACTCTAACAGCAATGGAAGCTCAGGTATGAACACTGATCTATGCCCTAGCTATAACCTTGAAAGACAGCAGGGAAACAAGTATTCTCCTGAAAGTGCTCCATTGAGAGATTCATCTATGCCAATCCATGATATTGAACCCATGCTTGTTGAAGAAGGGGGAATGATTGCAGATGAAGAATGTGTTTATATGGACTGCTCTCTGTCTAAACTCCTTTGGTAACTTTCTGTTACAAAGTACAGCAACCATCACAAAGAAATACAAACTTGTTTTTTAATCTACTCAGAAAAGCTCCTGAAGCAGGATTTGACCCACACAGTAGAAAGCAAGCCAGCTAAGGGGTTTCAGCTGGATAACTGCTAACAATTGAGCCTTACCTAATTGCTTGTGAGCTAGGAGAGAATCACATCTGAATCTATGTGGGAAGTTATCAGAAGTTAACCTGAAAAGAACAGGGTTTTTTTTCTTTTTTTGTGGCTTTTCGTTTGTTGTTTGATATATGCTAAGAAAACATTAGCTAATGCCTGACAAGTTTGAATGTTGTTTTCCTGATTTTGATTTTGTTTTTCCAAGTTAAACACTGGAAGCAAGTAACCTGATTTATGTGCTACCAAGCATATCTGTGTTGGGAGAAATAACCCCATAAATAAATATCTTATTGGCTTTAACACTTGAGCACAACTAAATTATTGTCAGCAGCTGTGTCTGGTGTGAATGAACTACATTGCCCACAATCCCTTGCAAATCATATAGATATATGCACTTGCCAAGACTGTGAAGATTCTCACCCAGGCAGCCGTCTGACAGGTCGCACCATGAAATGATACAGAGGTGTTATAATATCCATGATTTTATTCTCCATTCCTTTCCTTATTTATTTATTTAAATATTTGTATTCTGCTCACTAACGTGGCGGATTACAAGAAGTACATACAAAACCATATGAAATAAAATCAATACTAAAATCTAAATTACAAAGTAGTATAAAACAAAACCTCAAAATGATCATAAAAACATAATAATTAACATAACATAATACCAAACAAACACAAAGGCAACAATCAGATTGCAGTTCTAATTATATAATTCTTAACATAATGTAGCAAATGCTTGCCTAAAAAAGTAAGCTTTTAACCATCTTCTGAATGATGATAAATCAGAAATCTTACATAAAGCTTCTGGTAATATATTCTACAAAGGTGGAACAGACATTAAAAATTCTATTCCGTAATGCTTGATAGTGGATTTTCTTAAAATTTGGAACCACCAACAAGGTAGCATCTTGGGAACGTAATGACCTCTGTGGACAGTGCAAGCTCAATAAGGTAGACAAGATGAATGGACCAATCTGATTAATGCATTTAAAGGTAATCATCAAGCTTTAAACTGTATCTATTATTTTATTGGTAACCAATGCAAAGCGTATAACTGCTGTTGAATATCCATAGAGTGGCCACTCCCAGTAATAAGATGTGCAGCGAAATTCTGCACAGACTGTAAAGATCGAAGAGTGCCTATTGGGTAAACCTAGAAAAATACTATTATGATAATCAAATGCGAAGAACATCAATGTTTGGATAGCAGTACGACAATTTTCAGAAGTAGGATATGCTTTCAAACATTTTAATAGATGTACGTAACTTATAATAAGCTACCTTCACCAATTTCTGTAGATGCGACCTCAAATGCAGTGAGGAATCCAGTATTATCCCTAAAGCGCGAATCTCGGATTTAAATGTCAGTGATGAAAGTTGATTACCAGAAATAGAAAACATCCAGAGGAGTTCTTAACAGAGTCAATATTTCAGTGTTTGATTTTAAAAGCCAATTTTTAATTAAACATATAACAACAAATGACATCAATACAACAGGTAACTTCAGTAGAACAGTCATCAATAGAATCAATCGGAACTAAAAATTGAACATCATCCGCATATATCCAAAAGTCTAAACCTAAGGTACCAAAAACATCACATAGAGGAGCAATGTAGATGTTGAATAACATGGCAGACAGCGCAGACCTTTGCGGCACCCCTGCATTCACAGTTCTCCAAGAGGAAATGTCATAGGATGATTTCACTTGCACAGTCCTATCTTTCAGAAAAGATCTAAACCAGGATAATACTAGTCTCTGAATCCTCAAAGATTCCAAACATTGAATCAATAATTCATGGTCTATAATATCAAAGGCAGAGGAAATATCTAAAGTAACTAGCAGATATGCCCTTCCTTTATCAAAACCCATAAGAATCTTTTCCATCAATGTTAACATCAATGACTCCACCCCATAATTGGGAAGAAACACGAATTGAGAGTTGGATAAGATTTTATATTTTTCCAAAAAACCCTGGAGTTGTAACAATACACCTTTCTCCATAACTTTTTCCAGACATGGCAGAGTTGAGATAGGATGATAATTCGCGGAATCAGTCTTCCTTCCAGAAGGATTTTTTAATAAGGAAAGACAGAAGTCTTTTTCAGTGCTATAAGCACAATCGAAGCATTAATAATTACTATAATTGGCTCCTTCAAGATGTCTCTTAAGTCCTTAAACGTTTTCAAAGAACATAATTCCAAATAGCTATAAGATGCCTTCAAGGAGGATAAAATCTCTGAGACCTGAGTCACAGAGATTTCATCAAAAACAGACCAAGAAAAAAGAACAATCAACCAATGAAGATGAAACAACTGATACATTTAATGTAGCTAAATTTGAAGACTTAAAGGTGTCACGGATATGTTTTATCTTGGTACATTGATAATCCATAAAAATTTGTGCAGCAACTTCTACCTTTACGTTCTGATCTGCTACCGTAGTTGCAAGGCATTTAACTACAGAAAAAAAGAGTGTGGCCAAGACCCATCATAGCCTCAATCTGAGAATTATAGTATTGTTTTTTATTTTCATCTATTAAACCGATATTGTGCCAAAAGCGTTACAAACTCCAGTTTCAGATTAGAGCATAGTGAAGATCTCCATCGACACTTTATCCTCCTAAGATTTCTACGAAGGTCTATAAGCTCTGTCGTGAACCAAGATTGACTACGATAAGTATTCTAGTAGGCTTCATTTTTTTCAAATGTGCCACAATACCCAAAGAATTCTGAAGGGATTCAGTCCAAAGATTAACAGCAGACAACATCCTGCGCTGCAAGTTCATTAATATTTTTCAAGTACGGTTCCCATACCTTGAATAAATCCACAGCAGAAAAGGCTCTATGATAAATACTAGGGCCTACAGTTGTGCTATCCTATCATCAAGAGCACTCCCATTAGATAACAACTGAGTTGAAAAAGAAAATTTCAACAAGAAACGATCAGACCAAGGAACCTCTCTAACTTCCAGTAGCTTTGTTGAACAACACTGTCCATCATGAAACAACAAATCTAAAGTACCTCTGGCCAGATGGTAAAGCAGCTAAAGACATTAAAAAAGGATCATTACTTTGTTCAATCCCTGCCTTCCCCAAATTGCCTATGATAATGTTAGGCAAAAAGATATTAACTCCATAAGGAAGAACTCAGTTACATCTGCAGAAGATGCTTCTAGTATTTCTGGAGGACAGCACATCAAGCAGTAAAACAAAAATTCTTCTTGAAAACAAACAACAAATGTCATCTCCTTCTCCCAGTGTGATTCCTAGCATTCTATTTGCTTTCATGGATGCCGCTGCACACTGGGTGTGTTATCCAGGGCCGGATTTACCTATACGCCATGTACGCCATGGCGTAGGGCCCACAGCCGGCAGGGGCCCACAAAAAAAGAACCAGGTAATTTTTTTTAAACACAATTAAAAAAAAAAACCTGGTGGCTGCCGCCGCGGGGCCCCCTCTGCTGCCGCGGGGGCCCCGTCTACAAGCTGAAGCCGTCGGGTCGGGTCGGGTCTCTCCCTCCCTCCCTCCCTCCCTCGCTGCAGGCTGCGAGAGACGCGAAGATAGAGCGTCTCCTCGCGTCTGTGTTAAGCCCGCAGGGGCTGATGGGATTTCCCATCAGCCCCTGCGGGCTTAACACAGACGCGAGGAGACGCTCTCCCTTCGCGTCTCTCGCAGCCTGCAGCGAGGGAGGGAGGGAGAGAGACCCGACCCGACCCGACGGCTTCAGCTTGTAGACGGGGCCCTCGCGGCAGCAGAGGGGGCCCCGCGGCGGCAGCCACCAGGTTTTTTTTTTAAATTAAATTTTACTTTAGGCCGGGGGGGGGGGGGGGTAGGACTGGTAATGGGCTATGGGGGGGTAGGACTGGTAATTGGCTATGGGGGGGAGGTAGGACTGTTAATTGGCTATGGGGGGGGGTAGGACTGGTAATGGTCTATTGGGTGGGGTAGGGCTTGTAATGGGCTATGGGGGGGGTAGGACTGGTAATGGGCTATTGGGGGGCTGGGGCTGGAAATGGGCTGGGCTGGGCTGGGGGGGGGTTAAGGCTAGAGGTGGGCTGATGGGGTTAGGACTGGTAATGGACTGTGGGCTGTTGGGGGGGCTTAGAACTGGCAATGGGCTTTGGGGGGGGGGTTAAGACTGGTAATGGGCTGTGGGATGATGGGGGATGTCTGGTAATGGGCTATGGGGGGGGATTGGACTGGAAATGGGCTGGGGGGTTAAGACTGGAGGTGGGCTGATGGGGTTAGGACTGGTAATGGGCTGTTGGGGGGGGGTTAGAACTGGTAATGGGCTTTGGGGGGGTTAAGACTGGTAATGGGCTGTGGGCTGATGGGGGTTGTCTGGTAATGGGCTATGGGGGGCTAGGACTGGAAATGGGCTGGGGGGTTAAAACTGGAGGTGGGATGATGGGGTTAGGACTGGTAATGGGCTGTGGGCTGATGGGGGGCGGGGTAGGACTGGCAATGGGCTATGGGGGGCTGACTGGAAATGGGTTGATGGGGTTAGGACTGGAAGTGGGCTGATGGGGGGTTAGGACTGGTAATGGGTTATAGGGGGGGCTTAAACTGAAAATGGGGTGATGATGGGGGGTTAAGGACTGTAAGTGGGGTGATGGGGGGGCTAGGACTGGTATTGGGTTGGGGGGTTGCTAGGACTGGAAATGGGCTGATGGATGGCTAGGACTGGAAATGGGCTGATGCAGGGACTAGAAGGGAATGGATGCTGGGTGAGGCTGGAACTAGAAGGGAGCTGATGTTGGGGGAGGATTAGAATGGGATGGGGCTGGAAGAGTAAAATGGAGAAGGGAAAAATATTTTGTGTGGGAGGGATAAAAAATCTACAATTGGCCGGGTATTGGGAGAGTAAGTGGGGATTGAGGATGGAGGGGTAAAATTTGAGTGGATGAAATAGGAATGAGGAAAGAGCAAAAGGAGAAAGATTAGTATGTTAAAGCAGATGTAGAGAGAGAATGGAAAAAAATCTAGAAGAGAGAAGAAAGGACAAATGGACAGCAGACGATGGAGAGTTAGCAGAAGACACGAAGAAACCAGAAGAAAGTGGCTGGAGCAATTGCAGCTGAAAAAAATGCACAAAAGGTAGAAATATATCTCTTTATTTTGAATTTATTAATTGGAATATGTCAGCTCTGGTAAATGTGCATCAGTAACATCTGCGCTTTGTTTAGTACAAGAGCAAATTAATGTATAGTTTTATTTCTACAGTGTTGTACATTCCAAGTTTGGCTTTTGGGATTCCCAGTTTAATTATTGTCTTCCTATTTCTAAATTGTGATTACTTGTTTGGTGATGGTCTATGTTCTGCATGTGTAACTGAGCTGAGGTGTTCTGTTTATATAATTCCTATTTGACATTGCCACTTGTTCTCTTTCCCCAGTAGGTCATGTATTGTTGTTCTCTGAAATGTATTGGTTTAATATTTGCAGTGTTGCCTTTTGATTGGTAGAGTATGGTGCTTTGTGAGTCCTGGTAGTGCTGTTAGGATACGGCGGGTTTACTATGGGCAGTGTTTGTAGTAGTTCCTAATGTGTCTGGCAGTTGGCACTGGATTATAGTAATGTAGAAATCTTTTAGTCTTTCTTTATCCATACACTCATTAAGAGGCACGTTTACTAAAAGTTAGTATATGGTAACATTATGCAAATATTTATGCAAATGAGGCCCCTTATGCAAATGAGGTCCGCACCCCCCTTGGGCCGCCCCTGCTGGGGGCCCACAATTTTTGTTGGCGTAGGGCCTCACTCAAGGTAAATCCGGCCCTGGTGTTATCCACGATGATGCCTAACTCCTTTACTTAGGTGGTGCTTCCTAACGTAGAACCTTATATTATGTAACCATAGTTTGGGATGCTTTTAGCTAGTGCATAACTCTGCACTTGTCCGCATTAAATTTCATCTATCATTTGGACATCCAGTCTTCCAATTTATCAAGGTCCTCTTGCAATTTTTCACAATCTTATTGTGTTTTAACAACTTTGAATAATTTTGTGTCATCTGCAAATTTGATTATCTCACTCATTATTCCTATTTCCAGGTCATTTATGAATATGTTAAAAAGTCGTGGGCCCATCACAGATACCTGCAGTACTCCACTATTTACCTCTCTTCAATGAAAAAATTGGCCATTTAGCCCTACTCTCCGCTTTCTATCTTTTAATCAGTTCCTGATTCACAATAGTATGCTGCCTCCTATCCTATGACTTTTTAATTTTGCCAAGAGTCTCTCATGAGGGAACTTGTCCAAGACTTTCCGAAAATCCAGATACACTATATCAACCGGCTCACCCTTAACTGCCTTTTTATTCACACCTCCAAAAAAATATAACAGATTAGTAAGACAAGATCTTCCTTGGCTAATCAATGTTGGCTTTCTCCCAATTGAAACATGACTATCTACATGTTCAGTAATTTTGTGCTTTATAATGGTTTCTACTATTTTGCCCAGGTCTGGTATCAGGTTTACTGGTCTGTGGTTTCCCAGATCACCCAGGCAACCTTTTTAAAAATTGGCGCTATGTTGGCCATTCTCCAATCTTCAAGTACTACAGATGATTTTAATGATAGTTCACAGATTACTAATTGTAGGTCTGCAATCTCATATTTCAGTTCTTTCAGCATCCTGTGATGTATACTATCCGGTCCAGGTGATTTGCTGCTCTTCAGTTTATCAAACAATTCTAATACATCTTCCTGGTTTATCGAAATTTGTTTCAATTCTTCTGATACATCACTTTTAAATACCATTTTAGGCATGGGTAACTTCCCTACATCTTCTTCAGTAAAGACCAAAGCAAAGAATTCATTCAGTCTCTCTGCTATGGCCGTGTCTTCCTTGGTGCCTCTTTTACCCCTCTATCATCCAATGATCCAACTGGCTTCTCTCATGGATTTTTTGCTACGAATGTACTTGAAAAGGTTTTATTGTGTATTTTTGCTTCCACAGCAAGCTTTTTTTCAAATTCTCTCAATCCTCTGCCTTATCAATGCCTTGCTAGTGTTTATGTTGCTTCCTGTTGACATCATTTTATTTATTTGGCTGCATTTATATCCTGCTTTTCACTGGGTCAAAGTGGTTGGGGGATACATTTAACATGAGGGATATGAGACACATACACTGATACTTACAGGGAACATGGGCAATGGAGGGTTAAGTGGGTTGCCCAAGACCACAAGGAGCACCTGTGTGACTAGGAACCCCAGTCCTTCTGGTCCAAGATTGTGGTCCTCTAGTGGGATTTGAACCACTGACCTTCTGGCCTGTGGTACCTTGCCCCAACCACTAGGCCACTCCTCCCTCTCCTCATTTGGCTCCTTTTTCCATTTCCTGAAAGATGCTTTTTTTGGCTACAACAACCGAGTCTCTAACCTCATCTTTAAACTATGTTGGCAGTTTTCTGGCCTTCCTTCCACCTTTCTTAAAGTGTGGAATACATGTGATCTGAGCTACCAAGATAGCATTTTTAAACAACATCCATGTTTGATGAAAACCTTTAACCTTTGCAGCTGCTCCTTTTAGTATTTTCTTAACTATTTTTTGTCATTTTATCAGTCACCCTTTGGAAAATTAAAAGGTAGTACTGTGGATTTCCTCCCTCTATGTATTAAATCAAATGCTATGATCACTATTTCCAAGTGGCCCTAACACTGTTATCCCTTGCACCAGATCCTGTGTTCCACTAAGGAACAGGTCCAAAATAGCTTCCCCTCTTGTCGGTTCATGAACCAGCTGCTCCAAGAAGCAGTCATTTATTTCATCTAGAAAATTTTTCTCCCTAGCATGTCCTACTGTGACACTGACCCAATCGATACCAGGATTCCTTGATTTCTTTTAGGATTTTGTCATCTATCTGTTCAATCTGGCCAAACGGATGGCAGTATACTCCCACTGCCATTGCCTTCCCCTTTTTACATGGAGTTTCTATCCATACAGATTCTATAGTGTTTTTTGTTTCTTGCAAAACCTTTATCCTGTGTGACTCAATGCCCTCTCTAAAGTAGAGTGCAACCCCTCCACCAATTTGATCTACCCTATCATTATGATATAGTTTGTACTCAGGTATCACATTGTCCCATTGGTTGTCCTCCTTCTACAAGGTCTGTGAGATGCCAATCATATCTAACCTTTTATTTAATGCTATATACGTATTATAGCTCCCCCATCTTATTTTTTAGACGTCTAGGATTTGCATACAGGCATTTTAGAGGTTCTATTTTATAGGAACAATCTGGTTATCAGTTGACAAGGGTAATTTGGAATTTTTCAGTTCTGTCTGCTCTGTACTTAAAGGCATCTGGGTTACTTTTATCTTTACTGGAACCTTCCTATCCAAGATGCCCTAACTTCCCTCTTTTGCTAGTATCCTTCAAGGTTACATCCTTCCAAACCATGTGCTCTTGAATGACTGTCGGCTTTCCCCTATTATCTAGTTTAAAAGCTGCTCTTCTCCTTTTTATGAGTTAATGCCAGTGACCTGTCAGCAGTATGGTTCCACCCCGGTTAGGGAAGAGCCCATCCTTTCAGAAAAGCACCCCCCCTTCCCCAGAATGTTGCCCAATTCCTAACAAATCCTTGCACCATTGTCTCATCCACGCATTGAGACTCTGAATCTCTGCCTACCTTTTCGGTCCTGCGCATGGAACGACAAGTACATAAGGAACATAAGAACATAAGATATGCCATACTGGGTCAGACCAAGGTCCATCAAGCCCAGTATCCTGTTTCCAACAGTGGCCAATCTAGGTCATACGTACCTAGCAGTTTCCCCAAAAGACACAGGTTCCGCAATGCTTGTAATGGGTCAAGCATTGATATCCTGGGTCCCTTCTTAATAATGGTTTATGGACCTTTCCTCCAGGAACTTGACCAAACCTTTTTTAAACCCAGCTACACTAACAGCCTTTGCTACATCCTCCGGTAACAAATTCCAGAGTTTGATTACACGTTGAGTGAAAAAATATTTTCTTTTATTAGTCTTAAATAGTTTACCCTGTAGCTTCATTGCATGTCCCCTAGTCTTTCTATATTCTGATAATGTAAACAATCAATCTACGTTTACCCGTTCCACTCCATTCATTCATTTATAGACTTCTATCATATCTCCCCTCAGCCGTCTCTTTTCCAGGTTAAAGAGCCCTAACCTTTTTATCCTTTCTTCATAGGAGTATCCTTCCATCTCCTTTACCATTTTGGTGGCTCTTCTCTGAACCTTTTCTAATAACTCTATATCCTTTTTAAGATACGGCGACCAGAATTGCACACAATATTCAAGGTGCGGTCTCACAATGGAACGATATAGAGGCATTATAATATCTTTTGTTTTATTTTCCATTCCTTTCCTTATGATACCTAGCATTCTATTTGCTCTCTTGGCTGCCGCTGCACACTAGGCCGAGGGTTTTAACATGTTATCCACAATGACGCCTAAATCTTTTTCCTGGGTGGTGGTTCCTAATGTGGAACCTTGCATTGTGTAACCATCGTTTGGGTTGTTCTTCCCTAGGTGCATAACTTTGCACTTGTCCACATTAAATTTCATCTGCCATTTTGATGCCCAGTCTTCTAATTTATCAAGATCCTCTTGCATTTTTCCACAATCCTCTTGGGTTTTAACAACTTTAAATAGTTTTGTGTCATCTGCAAATTTGATAACCTCACTCGTTATTCCACTTTCCAGGTCATTTATGAATATGTCAAAAAGCAGCGGACCCAGCACAGATCCCTGGGGTACACCACTATTCACCTTTCTCCATTGGGAAAATTGGCCATTTAGCCCAACCCTCTGCTTTCTATCTTTTAACCAGTTCTTGATCCACAGTAGTACACTGCCTCCTATCCCATGACTCTTTAGTTTTGCCAAAAGTCTCTGATGAGGGACCTTGTCAAAGGCTTTCTAAAAGTCCAGATACACTATATCAACCGACTCACCTTTGTCCACCTGTTTATTCACACTTTCAAAAAAACATAACAGATTAGTAAGACAAGATCTTCCTTGTCTAAAACCATGTTGGCTGTCTCCCATTAGGCCATGACTATCTACATGCTGAGTAATTTTATTCTTTATGATGGTTTCTACCATTTTTCCCGGTACTGACGTGAGGCTCACCGGTCTGTAGTTTCCCGGATCACCCCTGGAACCCTTTTTAAAAATTGGTGTTACATTGGCGATCCTCCAATCTTCAGGTATTAGAGATAATTTTAATGATAGTTCACAGATTACTAATAGCAGGTCTGCAATCTCATATTTCAGTTCTTTCAACGCCCTTGGATGTATACCATCCAACCCAGGTGATTTGCTACTCTTCAGTTTATCTAATAGTTGTAATACATCTTCCCGATGTATTGATATTTCCTTCAATTCTTCCACACCTTTAAATACCACTTCAGTCATGGGTAACATCCCTACATCTTCCTCAGTAAAGACTGAAGCAAAGAATTCATTCAGTCTTTCCGCTATCGCCTTGTCACCTCTTAGTGCCCCTTTAACTCCTCTATCATCTAATGGACCAACTGACTCTCTCACAGGTTTTTTGCTACGAATGTACTTGAAAAAATCTTTATTTCGCGTTTTTGCTTCCACAACAAGCTTCTTCTCAAATTCTCCCTTTGCCTGCTTTATCAATGCCTTGCATTTGATTTGCCAGTGCTTGTGCTATTTCCAGGTTTCTTCGTTTGGCTCTTTTTTCCATTTCCTGAAAGATGCTTTTTTGGCAACAACAGCCTCTCTGACCTCACCTTTAAAGCTTCCTTGATTTCTTTGAGCATTTCATCATCCATTTGTTCATTCTGGCCCGGTGGTCGATAGTACACCCCCACTGCCATCACCTTCCCCTTTTTACATGGAATTTCAATCCATAGAGATTCTACAGCAAATTTTGTTTCCTGCAAAACTTTAATCCTTTCTGACTCAATGCCCTCTCTAACATAGAGCGCAACCCCGCCACCAATTTGATCAGCTCTATCATTACGATATAGTTTGTACCCAGGTATCACAGTGTCCCACTGGTTGTCCTCCTTCCACCATGTCTCTGATATTCCAATCATATCTAACCTCTCATTTAGTGCTATATATTCTAACTCTCCCATCTTATTTTTTAGACTTCTAGCTTTTGCATACACGCATTTTAGAGACTGTATTTTATTCATATTAATTTGGCTATTGGTAGACATGGGTAATTTGGGATCTTTAAGCTCTGTCTGCTCCATACTTGATAGTACTTCTGTACTTGACAGTACTCCAGTACTTCTGATAATGCTACCCTGGAAGTTCTGGATTTCAGCTTTCTACCTAAAAACCTAAATTTGGCCTCAAGAACCTCCCTCCCACATTTTCCTATGTCATTGGTACCAACATGTACCAAGACAGCAGGCTCTTTCCCAGTACTAAATACAACCTTGTCTAGGTAGTACATGAGGTCTGCTACCTTTGCATCAGACAGGCATGTTACCAGCAGATACACACACCACCAGCTACCCAGCTATCTACATGCCTAATGATCAATTGCCAATTATAACGTCCATCCTAACCCTTCCCTCATAGGCACATGGCCCTGGAGGAACTACCTCAGTGCAAGAGGGTTTTACATTACCTGGAGGACAGGTGCTAGCTACAGGATCACTTCCTGCCACAGCAAGGTGATGTTTGTCTTTCATATGACCATTCTCCTCCATGGCAACAGAGAGGCTGCCAGACTGGACATGGGACTTCAGTACTATTTCCCTGTAGTCTCACCTATATTCCTCTGTGTTGTATTTATTTACTTATTTAACTGGTTTTATTATACCATTTTTCTACCAGTCAAAACTGTTTACAAACAACAATGTGCACAAAGGTGTAAACAGCGACAGTTTGCTAGCCTCAGAGATCAAACTCATTCCCTACCAGCAAAGAGCTCCTTGCACCTAATGCACATGTAAGACCTCTCACCAACTATGAGAAAATCGTACATGTTAACGGTCTAAAAAAACAAGCTATTTACCTGTAGGATACAAGTCCTCACAGATGGCTGATGTCACTGATGGAGTCCAGCACAGGAAACAGTTTCCCAGCTTAGGATCCTTCCCGAAGCATTTGGAAGGCTTCACCACACATGTGCAACACTTCCCGTCTGTCACCGTCATGTGGGACTCCCTCACTCTACTGCTAAAGCTGAGTGCATAATACAACTCCTTGGGGATGTGGGAGGATATATATCCTGCTGTCCAGGCAGAACACCTGCAACAAATAAATAAGTTTTCTTTGAGGACCAGCAGAATAGTAAGTCCTAACAAAGGGGATTCCCTAGCTAAAGGCTGTCTTCAACAGAAAAATGGGAAATTATGAACATCGAAGGCATTGCAAGAGTAGAGGCTTTTGGTGGAGGAATAGCCTAGTGGTTAGAGTGGGAGCCAGGAGACCAGATTTTGAATCCCACTAGCACTCTTTGTGGCCTTGGGCAACTTACTTAATCTTCCATTGCCTCAGGTACAAACTTAGACTGAAAGTCCTCGGGGACAGGGAAATACCTGACTCTAACTTGCATTTTACTCCTACTGGAAAGGTGTGAGATAAGTAAATTAATAAAATGGTGGCAACTAGCCTTTTTATAATATTTTTTTGGGGGGCGAGCAGCCTGGAAATGAAAAGAAATGGGCCTAAGGGGGATGGAATTGGATTCTATTCCCCAAACAGATTCTGGGGGATAGACTGGCCAAATCTACGTGGGAGTCTCTTTCTAGATAGCACTGAGATGTGAATGTAAGGCAGAATTCCACGTCACAGTCTTGCAAATTTCCTCCAATGAGGCTGACCTCAAGTGGGCTACTGACACAGCCATGACTCTGACATTATGAGCTGTGACATGACCCTGAAGAGTCAAGTCTGTCTGGGCATATGCAAAGGAAATGCTGTCTGCTAGCCAACTGGATAAAATGCATTTGTTGACAGCAGTCCCAGCTTGTTGTGGTCAAAAGAAACAACATATTGTGTGGACTTTAGCCTTCTCTAAATAGAAGACTACGGTTCTCTTAAAGTGCAATGTGCTTTTACCTTTATATGTGCGAGGACTGGGAAAAAGAAATGTTGGCAGGATGATTAATTGGTTAGGGTGGAAATCTGACACTATCCTAGGAAGGAACTTTGGATTGGTGCCAGGGCTGGCACAACCACAAGGCAAACTAGGCATTTGCTTAGGACGGCAACCTCTGAAGGGCGGCAAAATGTAGGGAATTCAAAGCTAAATGATAGATTTTGTAGTGAAACAAAAAATCCCTAAGGGCTAAAACACCATCAAATAACCTATTCCCACAAGTGTTCACACTGGTACCATTAAATTATAATTAATTTTTTATTTTTTTGTCGGACTCATGTCTGTGTGAGGACTAAACCTCTACCTCACACAGACATGTCCATTTTAATCAATTGTGCAGTAGATTTAAAGGAAACAAGCACTTAACTTATGGTTTGTACATTTTGTAAACATTCTAATCCTACATCAAAAGCAATCTCATGTGTCCTGAGAAAAAGAAACAATGGGGTGCATCAGAAACAATGGGGTGCATCAGAAACAATGGGGTGCATCTCATGTGTCCTGAGAAAAAGAAAGAACAGGGTGCAACACAGCACTGCATTTTGGGTCTATAACACTCAAAAGACCCTGCATCAGGCCAAAACGTCCCCACAGAATTCAAAGGACCGAGGAAGGACAAACAATCCTAGCGGAACCCATTTTAAAACACAGACCGGCATGTGACGTCACAACTACCAATTGGTTACTGCTCAAGCCAATGGAAAGGTGAAAGCAACATTGCAGACACCTGACCAAACAGCTGAATTCACAGAAGACCGTGGCAATCAAGTTCCAGGTTGAGTCCCAGCGGAGCAACAATATTTAATCTGAAAATCCATCACTGTTAGTATGACTGTAAAGCAACCTCCTGATCACCAACTCTGATTAGGGGAGGGATCCAGTCCAAAACCTGTCATTGAAATTGGGAAAAGGAGTGGTTTAATTATATACTGTGATGAACTATGGATGCAGACATCATTTCCTTTCTTGTTTCCTTTCTTTTTTAAAATCTACTGCACAATTGATTAAAATGAGCATAGTCTGAGGTAGAGGTTTAGTCCTCACACAGACACCAGTCCGACAAAAAAAACCAAAAAATTAATTATGATTTAATGTTACCAGTGTGAACACTTGTGGGAATAGGTCCTTTATTAAATTATAGATTTTGACAGCCAAGGGGAGAGTAAGGATTAAGGTCTGTCTAGGGCACCAATGCCTTGAACCAACTCTGGGGATAGCCCTGAGGAGTGCACAGAACCACCCAATTATAAAGCTTTGTGCAGTTAAAAGTAGATCAGTTACTAGAACTTGGAGCTCCCTTACTTTACGAACTGAAGTTCCTAACAGAGCTTTGCATTTCAAGCAAAGGTAAGAGTTTGTGGCTTTTAATTATTAGCTCTCTTCCTGCGAGCCTCTTAAAAGGGTTTTTGTATGTTTTTAAAACAAAGTTACATTCTTTTTGGTGCTTTAGTTCAAAAGAAGAAATACTTTCTTTAGTGGTACAAGTTCAAAACTCTGCTTTTAGTATCTTCCTCAGCTCTTTGAAGCTACTGACACCTCATCAGGAGTTAGTGGGCCTGATTAACCTGTGAAAGAACTGAGAGCAGCTGAGGGCTGCATAAAAGTCTACAGAGCCTTGCACAAAGAGGCATTCCTAACAGGGGCTCTGTATTCCAAGAAAATGTAATAGTGTGTGGCTTTTAATTACTAGCTCTCTGCTTGAGAGCTCTTAAAAGGGTTTTTGTACATTTTTAAAACAAAGTTACATTATTTTTGGCGCCATAATTCAAAAGGGGAAATATTTTCTTTAGTGGTGTAGGTTTAAAACTCAGCTTTTAGTATCTTTCTCAGCTCTGAAGCTACTGACACCTTATCAGGCATTAGGTCCTTCCCTACTCCGCCTAACTCCCACCCACCCCATGTGAGCAGCCTTGCTTTATAGGATGCCTCCCCACTTAGCTACACACAGGGTCTTGGAACAGCACATTTAGAACACACTTAAAAGAGGTTAACTGATTTTTCTCTGAAAGGACAGCTGGGAAACAGGCTGGTACTTTGGTAGGTCTCTCTCTCTTTTGCTTCAACAGGTACCTAAGCTCCACCAACTGAACAATGGCTGGAAAAATCAAATCACTAATGCTATTACCCCCATTACAGCTTCTGTCTCTCTTCAGACAGAGATCCCAATGGCAGTTGAAGGACTGGTTACATGTGCAGGATGCCTGCATGCTAAAGCTCTGAGGAAACAAGTGGAAGAGCTCAGAGAAGAGGTGGCAAGGCTGAGGAGCATTCAAGAAAGTGACAACTACATTGATGAGATGCTTCTTGAAACATCCAAGCTCTCCAGCAGAGGAGAAGATGGGAGTCTACAGAATGACGAAGGTTGGAAACGAGTCACCAGGACCTGCAGAATCACCGATCCAATTTCTCCAGCCCTTGAATTGAAGAACCGTTATGCAGCCTTGGAAGTGGAGGAGGTAAAAACATCCCAGGAAAGGGAAAAACCAGAGCTCAAGCACCTCAGAGTTGCAGAATCAGTGACCACAAGGAAGCGAAGGGTAGTAGTGAATGTGACTTTCTTCTGAGGGGTATTGAGGCATCCATCTGCCGACAAGACTTGATGTCCAGAGAGGTATGCTGTCTGCCAGGTGCCAAAATTCGAGATGTTATGGAGATTTTGCCGAGACTCATCAAGTCCATTGACTAGCTATTAACCAATGTTGCTCATCCATGTCGGTACAAAGAATACGGCAAGGTATCCTTCTGATCATATCAAAAGTGAATTCATGGCTCTGGGACAGAGGATGAAGCAAATAGATGTGCAGTTGGTGTTCTCTTCAATCCTCCCTGTTGAGGGTAGAGGCCAAGGCAGAGAAGCTTGCATCCTGGAGATAAATGCATGGCTGCGTGGGTGGTGTCATCGAGAGAGTTTTGGTTTCCTGGATCATGGGATTCTGTTCGGAGGGATGCAGAGCAGAGATGGCATCCATCTGTCAAAGAAGGTTCGACGTGTTTTCAGTAGCAGACTGGCTAACCCACTGAAGAGGGCTTTAAATTAGACTCATTGGGGATGGGTGAAGAAAGCCTCCAAGTAAGTCAAACATTAAATATCTTTATGGAAATAGATAAAAGGGACAACATATGGAAAGCAGTGTGTATAAAAGCCCGTAGCATGGGAAATAAGATCTCAGATTTTGAGGCTTTAATGGGAGAGTCTGACTTGGATTTAGTGGCTGTAACAGAGACATGGTTCATGGACAACCATGACTGGGATGTAACTATACCAGCCTAGACATTATTCAGAAAGATCAGGGTAGGAAGAAGGGGAGGAGGAATGGCACTATATGTAAAAAGTAATATTAAAGCTATGGAAATACAGGGCTTAAAAGGGAGAGAGGAGGCACTGTGGGTTAAACTAGAAAGAAGGAAAAAGAAATCCATTTGTATTTGGGTGATATAAAGATCCCACTCACAGGGAGAAGAGGTGGACAGGGAGTTAATAGAAGACATATGCAGCATTGCCAGGAAAGGGGAAGTGCTACTGATAGGGGATTTCAATACGCCAAATACTGATTGGCACATCCCTGCTGCAGTCTCATATAGGAGATCCTGGATTCTCTACAGGGAGAACTATTCAGGCACTGGTAACAGAACTCACATGTGAAAGGGCCATACTGGACTTGGTGCTCACCAATGGTGAAAGTGTTTCTGATGTTAAAGTGGGAGATCATCTTGCATCCAGTGATCACCAGATGGTGTGGTTCTGTATTAGGACTAGGGATGATAAAGTCCATTCAAAAGCGAGGGTCTTAGACTTTAGGAAAGTCCTCAATACCTTAATGAGTCATTAGTGGGATGGGAAGAGCTGGGGGATGTTGAAAAACAGTGGGCAAAACTGAAAGGGGATATTTTAAGGGCAGCCAACCTTTTTGTTAAAATGATAAATAAAGGTAAAAGAAAAAGAAGACCACTATGGTTTTCGATAGAACCAACTGAAAATGTGAAGAAAAAGAGGGAGGCCTTCATGAAATACAAGAGATCACAGAGAAAGGAAGACAGGCATCTATATGTGGAAAAACTTAGAGAAGCTAGCAAAATAGTCTAGAAAACAAAGATTCAAAAAGAGGAGGAAATAGCCAATGCAATAAAAAGGAGGGATAAGACATTTTTCAGATATGTTAGTGAGAAGAGGAAGAGCAAAAGTGGTATTGGCAGACTCAAGGGTGAAGGGGAGGAATATACAGAAGCTGATGAGGATGAAGCAGAATTGCTTAACAAATATTTCTGTTCTGTTTTCACAGATGAAGAACCAGGACTTCAGAAAACACCCACAAGCAGGAATAGAAGCAAGGGGCCTCTTGAACAATTTTCAGATGACTGTGTTCATGAGAAACTAGCTAAATGTAAAGTAGACAAAAAGTGATGGGACCAGATGCGATACACCCAAGAATACTTTGGAGTTGGGAGTGGTGCCAGAGGACTGGAGAGAGGCACATGTGGTCCCTTTACACAAAAGTGGAAGTAAGGATGTGGTTGAAAACTACAGGCCAGTTAGTTTAACCTCGGTGGGTAGTAAATTATTGGAAGTGCTGCTGAAAGAAAAAACAGTGAGGTTTCTGGAGTCCAACAGATTACCGCATCCAAGGCAGCATGGATTCACCAGAGGCAGGTCTTGTCAGACAAATCTGATTGATTTCTTTGACTGGGTGACCAGGGAGTTGGACCAAGGGAGAGCCCTAGATGTGGTTTATTTAGATTTCAGTAAAGCCTTTGACATCGTTTTGCACAGGTGACTTATAAACATACTGAGCACCCTAGGGATGGACCCTAAAGCAGGGCCGGCCCATCCATTGAGCAAGAATGTTTTTTGCACAGGACCCCGTGTTTCAGGGGGGCCCCACGCAAAGAACATTCTGCTTTTTTAAAAATTAAATTGAAAAAAAAAAAAAGCTGGCTGCTACCGCTGCCGCCGCCGCAGCAGCAGAATGGAGTGTCCCGCGGGGCCCCCTCTGCCCGGCTGACCTCTCCCGGCCCAGCTGAGCCCTTCTGCGCCGGCTTTCAGATACGCGAAGGGAGAGTGTCTCCCTCGCGTCTCTGTGAAGCCCGCAGGGGCTGATGGGAAGCAGGGGCTGATGGGAAAATTCCCATCTGCCTCTGCAGGCTTAACAGAGACGCGAGGGAGACACTCTCCCTTCGCGTATCTGAAAGCCGGCGCAGAGGGGCTCAGCCGGGCCGAGAGAGCTCAGCCGGGCAGAGGGGGCCCCGTGGGACACTCCATTCTGCTGCTGCCTCAGCGGCAGCGGCAGCTGCCAGCTTTTTTTTTTTTTTTAAATTTTCCATGAGCCATTGGGGGAGGGGGCTTAGGACTGGTAATGGGCTATGGAGGGGGTTAGGAATTGACTTGAGGTGGGCTGTGGGCTGTTGGGGGGGTTAGGACTGGTAATGGGCTATGGGGGGTTTAAGACTGGTAATGGGCTGTGGACTGATGGGGGCTGTCTGGAAATGGGGTGATGGGGGGTTAGGACTGGTAATGGGCTATGATGGGGTTAGGACTGATAAGGGGCTCTGGGGGGGGCTAGGACAGGAACTGGGCGGAGGGGGAGGGGTTAGGAGTTGAGGTGGGCTGATGTGGTTAGGACTGGTAATGGGCTGTGGGCTGTTGGGGGGGGGGTTAGGACTGGTAATGGGCTATGAGGGGGTTAAGACTGGTAATGGGCTGTGGGCTGATGGGGGCTGTCTGGAAATGGGGTGATGGGGGGTTAGGACTGGTAATGGGCTATGGGGGGGCTAGGACAGGAAATGGGCTGATGGGGAGGGGTTAGGATTTGAGGTGGGCTGATGTGGTTAGGACTGGTAATGGGCTGTGGGCTGTTGGGGGGGGTTTAGGAATGGAAATTGGCAATGGGGGGGTTAAGACTGGTAATGGGCTGTGGGCTGATGGGGGCGGTCGGGAAATGGGGCGACGGGGGGTTAGGACTGGTAATGGGCTATGATGGGGTTAGGACTGATAATGGGCTATGGGGGGGGGCTAGGACAGGAAATGGTCTGATGGGGAGGGGTTAGGACTTGAGTGGGCTGATGGGGTTAGGACTGGTAATGGTCTGTGGGCTGTTGGGGGGGGTTAGGACTGGTAATGGGCTATGAGGGGGTTAAGACTGGTAATGGGCTGTGGGCTGATGGGGGCTGCCTGGAAATGGGGTGATGGGGGGTTAGGACTGGTAATGGGCTATGGGGGGGCTAGGACAGGAAATGGGCTGATGGGGAGGGGTTAGGATTTGAGGTGGGCTGATGTGGTTAGGACTGGTAATGGGCTGTGGGCTGTTGGGGGGGGGGGTTAGGACTGGTAATGGGCTATGGGGGGGTTAAGACAGGTAATGGGCTGTGGGCTGATGGGGGCTGTCTGGAAATGGGGTGATGGGGGGTTAGGACTGGTAATGGGCTATGGGGGGGCTAGGACAGGAAATGGGCTGATGGGGAGGGGTTAGGACTTGAGGTGGGCTGATGTGGTTAGGACTGGTAATGGGCTGTGGGCTGATGGGGGGGTTAGGACTGGCAATGGGCTATGGGGGGCTGACTGGAAATGGGCTGATGGGGTTAGGACTGGAAGTGGGCTGATGGGGGGGTTAGGACTGGTAATGGGTTATAGGGGGGCTTAAACTGAAAATGGGGTGATGGGGGGTTAGGACTGGAAATGGGTTGATGGGGGGCTAGGACTGGTAATGGGTTGGGGGGTTGCTAGGACTGGAAATGGGCTGAGTGGAAGGGGAGGCTTGAACTGCAAACAGCTGATGGGGAGGGGGCTTGGAATGGAAATGGGCTGTGAGGGAAGGGAGCTAGGACTGAAAATGGGCTGATGGAGCAGCTAGGATAGGACTGGAAATGGGCTGTTGGGGGAGCTAAGATTGGAAATGGGCTGTGGTGGGGGCTTGAATTGAAATGGACTCATGGAGGGGCTAGAACTGGAAGTAGGCTCATGGGGGGCTTGGACTGGAATTGGGCTGAGTGGAGGGGAGCTAGGCTTTGACATGGGCTGATGGTGGGGTTAGGGAATGACTAGAAATGGGCTGATGGGGGCTAGGATTGGAAATGAGCTGATGAAGGGACTCGGACTGGAAATGGATGGGGGAGCTAGGACTGGAAATGGGCTGATGGGGGCTAGGACTGGAAATGGGCTGATGCAGGGACTAGAAGGGAATGGATGCTGGGTGAGACTGGAACTAGAAGGGAGCTGATGTTGGGGGAGGATTAGAATGGGATGGGGCTGGGAGAGTAAAATGGAGAGGGAAAAAATATTTTGTGTGGGAGGGATGAAAAATCTATAATTGGCCGGGTATTGGGAGAGTACATGGGGATTGAGGATGGAGGGGTAAAATTTGTGTGGATGAAATAGGAATGAGGAAAGAGCAAAAGGAGAAATATTAGTATGTTAAAGCAGATGTAGAGAGAGAGAATGGAAAAAAAACTAGAAGAGAGAAGAAAGGACAAATGGACAGCAGACGATGGAGAGTTAGCAGAAAACATGAAGAAACCAGAAGAAAGTGGCTGGACCAATTGCAACTGAAAAAAAATGCACAAAAGGTAGAAAGATATCTCTTTATTTTGAATTTATTAACTGGAATATGAAAGCTCTGGGAAATGTGCATCATTAACGTCTGCGCTTTGTTTGGTACAAGAGGAAATTAATTTATAGTTTTATTTCTACAGTGTTGTTGTACATTCCAAGTTTGACTTTTGGGGTTCCCAGTTTAATTATTGCCTTCCTGTTTCTAAACTGTGATTCCTTGTTTGGTGATGGTCTATGTTCTGCATGTGTAACTGAGCTGAGGTATTCTGTTTATGTAATTCCTATTTGACATTGCCACTTGTTCTCTTTCCCCAGTATTCTCTGAAATGTATTGGTTTAATATTTGCAGTGTTGCCTTTTGATAGGTAGAGTATGGTGCTTAGTGAGTCCTGGTAATGCTGTCAGGATACGGCGGGTTTGCTATGGGTTCTAAGTGGGCAGCGTTTGTAGTAGTTCCTAATGTGCCTGGCGATTGGCACTGTATTATAGTAATGTAGAAATCTTTTAGTCTTTCTTTATCCATACACTCATTAAGAGACATGTTTACTAAAAGTTAGTGTATGGTAACATTATGCAAATAAGGCCACTTATGCAAATGAGGCCCCGCACCGAGTCTCCACACATGGCCCCGCACCCCCCCTTGGGCCGCCCCTGCCCTAAAGTTACTGCTTGTGTTAGAAATTGGTTGGGTGGGAGGCGACAAAGGATAATGGTCAATGGAGCTCACTCTGAGGAAAAGGTGGATCCCCAGTGATCTGTCCTTAGTCTGATTCTTTTTAACATTTTGGTTAGTAATATTACATTAGGGATGTCGGGTAAGGTTTGCCTCTTTGTGGATGATACCAAAATCTGCAGTAGAGTAGGCACCCAGGAAGGAGTAGATAACATGAAGAGGGATCTAGCTAAGCTTGGTCTATAATTTGGCAGCTGAGATTTAATGTTAAAAAATGTAAAGTCATGCATTTGGGCTGCAGCAATCCAAGGGAGCGATATAGTATAGGGGGTGAAGTACTTTTGTTCACACAAGAAGAGCGGGACCTAGATGTGATTGTGTCTAATGATTTTAAAGTAACTAAACAGGTAGAAAAGGCGATGGCGAAAGCTAGAAGTATGGTTTGGTGCATAGGGAGAGGAATGGCCAGCAGAAGAAAGGAGGCTATAGTGCTTCTATATAAGCCTTTGGTGCGACCTAATTTGTAGTATTATATGCAATTCTGGTGACCGCATCTTCAAAAAGATATAAACAGATTTGAGTTGGTGCGGAGGGTGGCTACTAAAATGGTTAGTAGTCTTCGTTATAAAGCATATAAGGACAGACTTAAGGATCTTAATATATATACTTTAGAGGAAAGGCAAGATAGAGGTGATATGATTGAGATGTTTAAATACCTCCATGGCATAAATGCACAGGAAGAGAGCCTCTTTCGATTGAAAGCAATCTCTGCTACGAGGGGACATAGGATGAGGGTGAAAGGGGAAAGACTCATGAGTAATATGTGGAAATGAAAGATGACGACAGTATCTGAATTTAAAAAAAGCATGGGACAAACACAAAGGATCTCAAAAGGAACAAAGGGGACTATTGTAGTGGTTGATATGGAAGGGCAGACTAGATAGGCCATGTGGTCTTTTTCTGCTGTCATGTTTCTATGTACTGCCACCAATTACAAGACTTTCCAAGTCAGGAATTTCAATGCACATGTATCAAGTGGCTCAGAATGAGCTTTCATCAGCTGGGTTAAGATCATGTTGAGGTCCTAAGTCAATGTAGGTGGCTTAACAGGAGGCTACAACAGAAGCAAGCCCCGCATGAATCGAACAACTAAAAGTTTACCTTCTCCTGTACACGATGAGGATATCTGCCAGTTGCACTCAGATGTACCCTAACCAAGTTGGTTTCAAAATTGACTCAAACAAATGTAGAAGATATTCAAGCAGTTTTTCTGTGGGGCAGGAAAAGGATTTTAGGGTCTTTCCGTCAAACCATTTAAAACTCTATGACCTTGTAATGGAATCTTTCCTGGAAGCCAAAATAATTTGCAGGACATTATCAGGCAGGTTCAGTGAAAGCAACATTGCTCCTTCAACATCTAAATTGAGTGGATTAGAGACTCAGGGGTACGTTTACTAAACCGTCTTAATGTTACCGGCGTTAGTTGCAGTCTTACTGTGACGAATGCCATATAAGGTAGTGGGTGTTCCGGTCTTAAGGTAGCATTTTGGGTTAGCATGCGATAAAGTCCGTTATTGCGCGATAGAGGGAGCCGTGGCACGTTAACACACGTTAGCCTTAATTAGGTGCGCTGACCTGCAAACACAGCAACAGAGGTGTAGCACACTGGTTAATACATTGACTGCTGATGCAGTGGTCATGAGTTTGATCCTTCAGTGGGCTCAGTTAAAAGACTGTCTGAGGCAATCCCTTTTCCTGCTTGTAACAGTCAGACACATCCCAACAATTTGCACTGCCTGCCAAAAAATCCTCACCCCAGTGCCGCAACCTAATGCACCTTTTAGGGCGCACCATAAGGCACATCATAAAGCACCATGTCATCCAAGGCAGGTCATAATGTGCCCCAGAGGGCAGCAGGAAAGGTTGGCACCCTCCAAGGCAGCATATAAGGTGCCCCATAAGCTGGCCAAACCTAAGGTGCTGCAAAAGATGCCCCAGGGATGCCAAGGTGATACAGGAGATGATGCCCAGGGGCACAAAGGTGCCCCAAAGTCACAAGCATGAAATGTATGGCTCAAACACAGATGTAACCATAACACTGCACAGAGCACCAAGGAAAAGCAATGAACAAGTGATGGAAGGAAGTAGATGACGGAGCTCATGGACCAGCCAAATCTGCGTGCAGCCCATGTGGCAGCAGGTAAAGTGGACAAACATATCGGGGGCAGCTGTACCAATGTACAGGGTGATCATAATGTACAGTGCAACAATGACAGTGTGTGGCAGAGGATGGGGATACGTGTCCACCAGAGGAGGTAGAGGTGGCAGGATAAGTGCAATGACAGGAGGACAGAGGAGAGCAGTGCCATGCAGAGCAGACACAGGAGAGGCAAGCATGAAGAGCCGCAATGCAGAAAAGTGTGCCAGTGCAGGACATGGGGTAGCAGCCTGCACATTAGGGCAGGACGCCACACAGCTGGCACACACACATAGATGGACAGAAGGATGGATGGCAACAGTGATGCGGGTATAATGTGGCGGCAGCACAGATCTGGCTGTTACACAAATGAAACGTAGTTGTGTAGGACAGTCATAAAAAAAAAGGGAACAGAGAGGAAATGAACCCATGACCTCTGCTATTGAAGTCATTGCATTAACCATTGTGCTACTTCACTATGGGAGCTACTATGCTAATGGCTGGCTACAGAAAGAGTGCAGTCACCATAAAACTGTCTGCTGTGGCTACCAGGATAGGATAGAACCAACAGTACCCATAATGCAATTCCCATGCAGAACAGCAGTCTACATCTGCTCACCAGATGGGGTATGCACCTCTACAGCACGTCAGCTTGGTAGGAGGAAATGACCGTGCGTGTTACTGGCACAGAGTACCCACAGGCCATGCCATTGTGCGTGTTCTGTGCTCACCCTGAGTGTGAGGTGGAGTGGCCAGCACCAGGTCCGCAGTACCTGGGTTGGTTGAGGTGGGTTGTGCTGCAGGTTTCCATCAGTGCCAGTGTGTGATAGGTATTTGTTACACACACCTTTAGGAGGTCTCTGTGTCCATTTGTAATTGCCAGTCATGTCTAGTCCTTGTGGAACATGATGCACACAACATAGTGCATATCCACTGTACTTGCTATGGTCACCTGTTTAGGGAGCAGGGGTGTGTCAGGGCTCACATGGCAACAATGTACTTAGCAAACTGCCCTCTCTGGGTCAGGGTGGGGGACATGATCTGCCCCCAACAGACCCGCACTCTCACCCTTTGCAAAGGAGCAGTGGAGGTACATGAGGACAGGCTGGGGGACCAGCAACCCCAGTCCTGGTGGTGAATGGACAGCTGCTGCAGATCTGCACTTGGGACAGGGCCACTGGCAGATAGGTAGTGGGCCCAGTCAGCTCAGCTGCCCCCACTACAATCTGACATTCACCAGCAGAGGGCAGTCAGTGTGCTCCTGCTGCACCCTGCAAGGTGGTACATCCATACAGATGCTAACTGCAGACAATCTGCTAGCTAGTACATAGTGCATGTTCCTGGAGAATCTGTGTGCACCCAAAACTGGTATGTCAGCGCGCACACACCAGGCAGATATATCAGCGATTGGGCCCCAGAAAAGAGAACCCATAAATATCACTTGAGAGAAATACTGTAGAGCACTTTGGGGGAACCTAGCCAGTCAGCCAGGGTGAGAGTGACCTCCCAGCAGGACATGCTGTGGTCACCCTGTCCGTGCAGGTGGTGGTCAGGCACTACAATGTCCCAGCCATTGCCCTATACCCTGTGCAAATGCATCCTGCCCATGCCACCCTGTCCGGGCCATACACACAGTACCTTGCTGCTCATTATGCACATTGGCAGGCTAACACTGGAAACAGTGCAAGCAATGTGGGCTCAGTAAGGTGTAGGCAGCCAGAACACACTGGATAGACAGACACACACTCCCACACCTATGCCAGCATTGTGTAAATACAGAGGTTTGTGGCAGCCCTGGCTGCCACACCAGTCCTGGGCACAGTGCAGGCATTGCTATGGTACTCAATACTGTTAGGGTCATTCCCCAGGGTGGTAAACACTGTCAGAATCAATAACTGAAACACACTCCACAGATATCAGAAAGGTTGCTATAATGAATCTCTATCAACAAATTGTGTTTAACTTAGGATTTGTTAGCTGACATTAATCATAGCAACCTTTTGATATATGTGGAACATGTTCCCAAGTTTAGGACGGCACTGCTAAGCTATGCAGGTGCCAGTATTGGGAGATGCTACTCCTCGCAGGGCCCAACAGCCTGACTCTCCATGAAGCTTTGGATAGTGGAGCCTGTGGTTGTGGGTGTTTATGCCTGTTGGCCGCTGCTGTAGGGCAGAGGTTCCCAACTCCGGTCCTGGTGGGCCAAACACTGTTAAGGTTTTCATGCTGTCCCTAATGAATATGCATGAGATACATTTGCATACAATGGGGCGGGGCATACAAATGCAGCACAGGCATATTTATTAGGGACAGCATGAAACCTGAATGGTGTTTGGCCCTCCAGGACTGCAGCTGGGAAACTCTGCTCTAGGGATTGCACATGTTTATGGTGTCTGTGCTCTGTAGGATAAAATATAGGCATTTCAGACATGTTTATTTTATCTGCAATAAAGGTTCCGTCTTTATTACCACGGTTTAGTACTGGGTAAAATATGGGGACAGGGTTGGCAGGAGCCACAGCTGGGACTTGAACCTATGACCGTCTGCTCTTGAACACACTGGCTGTGTGTATTGCACCACACTGTTGCCAGAGGGACTGATTGTTCCCTGGGGATACCATGACTTCGGCAGACAGACCCTGTCTGTTGCAGTGCACGGCACCCACCTAAACGGGGCTTAGCCGTGGTCTGCTGTGGGCAGATGCCACTGCCCCCTCTGCCACCAGCACCCCTCTGCCACCATGCTGCCATGCCATTATGTCGGTGGTGCTGGTGGTGCACAGTCCCAGGCCATCCAGTGTGCCGATAGGCAGCTGTCTATGGTGTGTGTTCTTGGGTAGGGGTGCCTACATGGACATACGCGCTTCCCCCCCGGCACCGCCTGCCAATGTTATGTGCCCTTGGGGGTACCTGCTGGGTAATATCCCCTATGACACTGTGGGACACACACTTGTGCCCATGTTGGACCCTCGTCAGTTGCTGTCTTGCTGCTTTACAGTTTCGGCATTCCTTTGTGCCACCTAGGTATCTGCCTAACATGCACTGTGCCCCAGCTGGACCACAGCATGTGCCGCCTGCAGCCCTCTATATCCCATTTACAGCATCAGTACAGTTGCCCTTTTCTAAGTGCCCACTCTGCTGTTACTGCACATGTGCATGGCATAACAAACCTGCCCAATATAGACGTGAAAAAACCCTGATCAGCACTATTTCAATGTGGGATCATTCACTTTGTAGGTGAACAAAGAATAGACCCTTCCAAACATGATATCTTATTTTTTGAGCTTTGTCAGTGGTGTTGCTTTATGTTTATCATTACTATCACTTTTGGCCAGCTTGGTTATTGGGCTTTTAGATGTGGTTCTGGTCCTTTTATATGTTTATTTGCCTCTTTATTCCCTGCACATGTATCACAACTATCACGTTTTTGGGTTTCCCTGCCTTTGCTGCCCATTGCTGACTGAAATGGTTTCTCTTTCCTGCAAATGTGCCTTAACGCGAGGGTTTCACTGGCGTTAGTGTTCAGACCCAGATTTCACAACGTTAGTGTGCCTGGAGCCTCTCCCCTCCCACTCTCCGCCCATTGACCCCTTCTCTCCACCCTCTGGGAAGCCTTATTCCACCCTTCAGAGACGGATTTCACAGCGTTAGTGTGCCTTAACACCGCAGCCACGTTATCGCGTGCTAAGTGACGTTATCGCGTGATAATGTCACTTATCACGCGATAAAACCACTGCTGCGACGTTAAGACGGTTTAGTAAACATACCCCTAGGTTACAGACACTATCTTTTGGACACACTGAACTTAATGATAACTTCACATCTTCCAAAGTTAACATCTGAAAATCAGCCACTTGAACTGTTCACAGTGCTGAGAAGTATGAGCAGTCCTTATCTCAGGAATTCTTCGGGAACAACAGATCCCTCAGTGCCTCAATGCTCATGATGTTCTACTCCAATGAGGTTTGATTCCAATGCACTCCAGTATTTGCCCACTAATCGGTGTCGTGAGCCCTCAATGTTGATGAAGATGAAGTCATTAGCATGCACAGGAAGGTGTCCAATGGATTTTACCAATGCTCAATGTCGGGGGTGATCAATGAACCCTTAATGTCAATGCATCCTCAATGTCCAATGTAGCTCCCAGGTCCAGGGAGAATGATGCTTTCATGAGAACATAAGGATTTGCCATACTGGGTTAGACCAATCAAGCCCTGCATCCTGTTTCCAATAGTGGCCTATCTAGGTCGTAGGTTACCTGGCAGGATCCCAAAGGTTAGACAGATTCCATGCTGCTTATCCCATGGATAACTGATAGACTTTCCCCAGTCTGTTTAATAATAGTTTATGGACCTTTTCTCCAGGAATTTGTCCAAACCTTGTTTAAACCCAGCTACACTAAAGCTTTTACTACATCCTCCATCTTCGTGCAGCTTTTCCAATGACTGTTGCATCACTTCCCATTATTAGGACACTCCATTTCTGGATACTTCTTTCCTTTGTAACAATGGAGAATTCCAGAGCTTAATTATGCCGATGTTGATGGACTGGATTTAGTTGCAACAAAAATATGTTTGTGCTGCTTTTCTTGACCTTTGTGTCCTCTCCTTGACATCTGTGAAGATAAATTAGTGAACGGAATAATGGTCAGGCCCCAGACACTGTAGGCAGCAGCTGTGGGAATCTCTGATGGATATGGTCCCGCTGCACTAGGTGCACTTTTTAAACCTGCTCGTGTTTTTGCCTTTGGACTTGTCACTGAAAAAGACAGCCACAGCGAAATCAAACAACTCAATTTTGAAAAAAATGTACCCAACCGGGGTGCCTAAGGCTTCCAAGGGAGGCCTATACTGGCAAAAGTCCAAAAAAATAAAGAAAACTTACCAATGACCAAAAATCCTGACTAAGATGCTTATGGGAATCAGTTCCACACAACACCAACAGAACTGTTTAAAAACATGAAAAAACCCAGAAAAAATCTCAAAAAATAGCCTAAATAAGGGTCATTGTTGAAAAGCTAATGGTGACACGATCTCTTGGCCCCAAGGAAGAACAAAGACTGAGGTGGCTCTGCATAACAGTGGCAAGTGGGAACTGCTGTGCATGTGCAGTGAAGCTTTCCAGAAGCTTTGGGAAGGATTCTAAGCTGGGAAGCTGTTGGGCTCCGTTGGTGACATCGCCCATCTATGAGGAATTGCTGTCCTACTTGTCCTTGGAGAAAACCCATTTGCACTCTCATTTGGGGCAAGAATATGTTTCCTTTGCATGAAGCAGTGGAGTCTCTGGCCCTTATTGGAGCCTCTGAGGGGTTGCCTCTTCAGACCTGACTGGGGTTTAGAAGGACAAAGAGGGCTGCAGTAGGTTGGAGCCAGAAGATGCCCTGGGACAAAGAGGGGGAGATGAGAGGGATACTGAGAGAGAAGGGTTAGGGAGGTGACAATTTTGAGAAGGAGGGCATAATGGGGTAATTACTAGAGTAAGACAGAAAGGGCTACACCTGGAGGGGGTAGAGAGTGAATGAGGAGAAAGAGGGCTACATGGGGATGGGGTGGGGGATATGCAATCACCATGGGAGTCATCTACTTATGATGCATTCCTGTCACCTGGTCCCCTCAAAATAAATTAATAGTAAGGAGAGGTGGCAATAGAGTACCTGTCAATTCATGTCATTTGTGGTGATTAAGTCCAGGTGGAATTTTTCAAACCCTAATATTGACACACGACAGAGTCAGAAATGGATCACTGAGACCTAATTGTCTTTATCAACACACTTTTTTGTGGGAGAATTGTAGCAAGATGAGGACATGAATGCTATCTTACAGCTGCTAATCAGATCATGAGCTGCAGGAAGCAGGTTAATGATATGCAGTGGACTAGGTTTATATCTGCATTTGCCAGAGAACTGAGACACAGCCTTCCTTATTTCACTAAACATGACGCCAGTGTGCCTGCAGGCAACTTGGCAATATGGCAATGTGTCTTGCAGTTATACAGTCTTTCCTAAAGAGCGGTTGAGCAAAAATAAATGAAGCGTTAACTGTATGTAGTTTGTAGACACAGAATAAAGTGCTTGTGTGCTCATTAGGCTGGAACTTGGATAACATCCTATTCACGGTGTATTATGAGGTTTTTTCCCATGGTTCTTAAATGCTAAACATGAGATAAAGCCGCAGTATTCTCTGCTTATTCCACGCGGCAAGTGGTCTGTGTGACTGATGACTGAAACGATGATTCAGCACAGTCTGAAGTGTTAAAATCTGCTCAGTGGGGAGATTATCATCAAGTATTTTAGAGAATATTTACCAAAGCGTTTCTGCAGATTTCAACTTGCATAAAGCAAGAGGCACCCATGCACCTCCTGGAGGTCCCCTTCCCTTGCACGATTCCTGATTCACCACTTTCAATGGCTCGAAGCTTGGAAAATGGCCATGTTCTGAGATATCTAAGCACTATAGTGCCTCACAAATCCTGCCAACTCTGCCCCACAGAAGCGCTGCAGACTGGTCTTGGGAAATAAACCAGGTATTTATTTTAAACTCATTTTCTAAAGCTAAAACAAAGTGAAACGACATTCCATGGAGATAAAATGGTAGAAGAATAAGCAAAGCGTGCCTATGCCATCCAGCATTCCAGCTGAATTGTGGGGGAGGGACCTTGGCCTGCTTTCTAACCATCTGCTGCTGCTCAAACCATCATGTGGTTTAAACCTACAAGGGGTCGGCAGGTCTCATGACACTATGGAGCCTCATGTATGAGGTGGCTGGAACTCACCAGGCAGTCAGAACGCAAGCTGGGATTCCCTGTGCAAGTCAGCAAGGCCATTGCCACCATCTTATCCCTGCTCTCTCTTACCGCAACCAGCTCTGCTTCTAGTAGGAGAGATTGTAAATGTTGAAAAGGGGCTTTTTATACCTTCAGGGACCCAGTGATAAGGGATCCTTCCTGCAGTTCAAAATATAAAGTACACACTACTGCACTTGTTTCTAGGAGATGCTTCAACTGCCTCTTGATTTTCATTTCATTTAAGTCAATACTTATCATTTCTGTAGTCCTACTGGATATACAGAGCACTACACAGTGGTGATAAGTATTTAGGTACAATATGTCCCTTCCCCAAAAAGCTTACAATCTAAGTTTGTACCTAAAGCAATGGGAAATAAAGCAATTTGCCCAAGGTCACAGAGAGTGCCAGTGACAGAAGCAGGACTTAAAACTGGCTTCCCTGGTTTACAACCCATTGCTCTAACTACAAAGGCACTTCTTCTACATGTTACTGTTACTACGGAGACAACTGATTTGCATTTGAAACCTATACATATGCTTCTTTTCTCCTATGCAGGTGAAAAATACTGTGCATACTATAGACAGCCCAAAGAACAAATCAGTCAGTACTAGAGGAGATCAAACCTACGTTTTCTTTAGAAGCTCAAATGACGAGACTTTGACTTTCATACTCTGGACACGTCATGCAAAGAGAAAGATCATTGCCAAGCATGACTTTTCTCTAAAGTTGAAGGTCAATGCAAAAGAGGAAGGTCAGTAATGTGATGATAGATACAGTAACAGCAGCTATTGATATCGCTCTATCAACAATTAGCTGCCTGACTGAAGACTGAATATAGTTTAGGACAACTATTCAAAGGGTCGCCATGAGTTGGCAGTGACTCGATGAAACTTAACAACATTGGACCTGTAGAGTGTACAGTGCTGTGGAATGGTATTAAGTATTTGGATAAAATATGATCCTGCCTAAAAGAGCTTACACTCTAAGGCAAAGGGAGTTAAAGTGACCTACTCTAGGTGTGTTAATGATAGAAGTAGATTTGAACGTGGGGTCTCTGGCTCTCAGCCTTTTGTGCTACCCACAAAGCCACATCCTTTATTTATTATTAAAACTGCTTATTCAGTACTAGCTCAAGGTGAGTAACATTCAGGTACAGTAGGCATTTCCCTGTCCCCAGAGGGCTTACAATCTAACTTTGTACCTGGTCTTTCTGGTCCCAGGATGCTGCCCTAACCACTAGGCTACTCCTCCACTCCCTTTCTTGAGCTTGTGTTTTCTAATAGTTCAGTTTTGCTGTCACTCAAAACCACTGCCCCCCCCCCCCCGCACTGGCTATGGGGGTCATTCCGATCCTCATTTAGCAGGTCTGGATGACCGATCCGGATATCCAGACACACTAAAATGCTCAGATCATGCTGCTGGGCACAGAGCTCCCTGCACATATAGCGTATTTGAGCAGGGAGCTCTGTTCATGGGCAAGAGTATGAGCCGGTGGAGGACTGAGGATGTGCAGTGGGCAGCGCCTAACCCCAGACATACAGGACAAATTCAGAGGTTGGCCCTGTACGTTTGAGGCCGGCAATGTAGACGGGTTGCGTATTTCACCTTGGAGGTGGAGTAAGTCCTCCTGGATGGTGGGGGATGGCAGCACAGGTCCCTGAGGACAAAGTGAGGGGGCACAGGGGGTTCCCCGCAGCCCATCCCTGGCCTTGGAAGGCCCAGATCGGGGGTCGGGCTGCAGGGAAACACATGTTCTTCCTTCGGCCGGTGATCGCAGCTCCTGAATGGGGACGCAGTGGCATGTCAACAAGACACCATGCCACCGCCACTCCATTCAGGAGCCTGGCTGGGCTAGCCGGGGATCTGTTGGGTGTCTGGCCTGACAGAATCAGGGCCTGGCTTGCATGTTCATGCTGGTAGACCCAATTCTGATCACTTGGGCACATATAGCCCCGCGGGATCAGAATCGGGTGCTACTGCTTCACGTCCAGATTCTGTCAGGCCATACAGGGGCAGGACGTGCAGAACAGAATTGGCTTCCACGTTACTAGATACCTTTGGTTTAATCTCTAGCCTCTGTACTGATTTCTGAAGCATACTGCAATTGTCACACGCCCTACCTAAGGCATTTTGGGGATCATTCTGGAAGCCCTGTTCATGATTTGGATGTGTGAAAGAGGCATAGAGACATCCAAAGCACAGAGATGTTACTAGAGCCATTTTAGAAGCCAGGTCTGTGGATTTTCAAGTATGAACAGGGCACAGTGGAGGCATGACTGGGGCGTTCCCAGGAACGTGGACATCACTGCCTGATCTCAGAAACATCCTGGACATCAGGAGTCATGCCTAAATTTAGACCTGCTTCAGGCTTGAATAAGCATCTGAAAAGTGACTGTTTTGGCTAAAAAACATCCAGAGGGTGTAGAGAAGATAGCGCTTCATATCCCCAGTACTCAGCACAATTACAATGACAGCACAAGTGGGATTTGAACCCTGGCTTCCTTGCTCCTAACCCAATACTCTAATCAGTAGGCTATTCCTAGACGGCCAGGTTCTGAAACACTATTCAGAAGATGAATAGCTAGACCTCCCACAGACGTCCATATCGGGCACATCCACGTTTATGAAATCATGTCTGCACCTAGATGTGCCTTTTTTTTTCAGACATTCTGGCTTAGGACATCCCAAATTGCACTTGATTGTAAATGCCCCTCCACGTATATAAGGACCTAAGAATTACCAAGTTACCACAGGTCAGCCTCCCTGTGATGGTCACCAAGCTGTGTCACATGGAAGTATCTGCAAATCCCAATGGGGAGATCCATTTTATGTCGCTCGCTCCAAAAAGTAAGAATGTAGTATCTTTAGATAATAACTGTTAATGAATCTCCCCTCACAAAAATTGTTCGAATTTCCTTTGAGCCGGCTGTATGATTTGCTTTGAACACATTCTTTGGCAACAAATTCCATAATTATATTGTACACTGACTGAAAAAAACACTTTCTTAAATTAGTTTTAAATTTGCTGTTAGTTACTTTCAAAGGGCCTGATTTACTAAAGCTCTACTACTAATCTGTGTCTATGAGAAAGAAATAAAGGCCAACATATAAAATAGATGATACCTTAATAAACACTAGTTTATCTATTGCAAGCATTTTGTATATCATTTCTTGACAAAAAGAACACAGAGATCACAGGACCTAGAAATCAGTTCAACAAAATTTTCACCTTACATTATTATTTGTCAGCTTTTATTTTCATGCTTTCAAATGGACCTAACTTTATCCAAGATGTGTCTATGAAAAAAGAGATAAGTAAATCTGGCCCAAGGGGTGTTTTCCCTATTCCTGGTATTATTTGGAAGGATAAATATAACAGCTCCCTGCTCCACTCTGTTCTCGGTGTCACAGACTCCACCATTTCCTTTTCACTCATCTCTCCTCCAAGCTGAAGAGCCATAAACAATTTCCTTTGTATTCAGAGTGAAGTCCTTCCATCTCCTTTATCATAGGCATTGGATTGGGCTAGGCTACACAGGCCCTGACCCCACCAAAGGTTTGCCTGCCAGGTGCCAGCCGTAAACTGCATGGAGGCCACGATCGCGGCCTTCCCCTCCTGTTCTGCCTGCAGGGAACCTAACCCCACAGACAAAAGAGAAAAGAACAGCCACAATCTCAGCAAAGACTCCTTCTGTCTGCCAGCCGGAGTTCAGATCTCTATGGGCAAAACAGAAGGGGAAGGCCCTGATCACAGCCTTCATGCAGGTTGTCTGCCCATGGAGATTCAATCTCCCAAGGGCAGAAGAGAAAGAAAAAAGACTCCTGTCTCCCCGCTGGTGATCGGGGCAGACAGGAGTCTTTGCCATAAGAACATAAGACCAAGGTCCATCAAGCTCAGTATCCTGTTTCCAACAGTGCCCAATCTAGGTCATAAGAACCTAGCAGTTTCCCCAAAAGACACAGGTTCCTCAATGTTTGTATTAGGTCAAGCAGTGATATCCCATGCCCCTTTTAATAATGGTTTATGGACCTTTCCTCCAGGAACTTGTCCAAACCTGTTTCAAACCCAGCTACACTAACAGCTTTTACTACATCCTCCGGTAACAAATTCCAGAGTTTGATTACACGTTGAGTGAAAAAATATTTTCTCTTATTAGTCTTAAATAGTTTACCCTGTAGCTTCATTGCATGTCCCCTAGTCTTTTTATATTCTGATGACGTAAACAATCGATCTACGTTTACCTGTTCCACTCCATTCATTAATTTATAGACCTCTGTCATATCTCCCCTCAGCCGTCTTTTTTCCAGGATGAAGAGCCCTAACCTTTTTAGCCTCTCTTCATAGGAGTATCCTTCCATCCCGTTTATCATTCTGGTGGCTCTTCTCTGTACCTTTTCTAATAACGCTATATCTTTTTAAAGATACAGCGACCAGAATTGCACACAATAATCAAGGTGCGGTCGCACCATGGAACGATACAGAGGCATTATAATATCCTTTGTTTTATTTTCCATTCTTTTTCTTATGATACCTAGCATTCTATTTGCTCTCTTGGCTGCCGCTGCACACTGGGCGGAGGGTTTTAACATGTTATCCACATTGACGCCTAAATCTTTTTCCTGGGTGGTGGTTCCCAATGTGGAACCTTGCATCATATAATCATAGTTTAGGTTGTTCTTTCCTAGGTGCATAACTTTGCACTTGTCCACATTAAATTTCATCTGCCACTTGGATGCACAGTCTTCCAATTTATCAAGATCCTCTTGCAATTTTCCACAATCCTCTTGGGTTTTAACAACTTTAAATAGTTTTGTGTCATCTGCAAATTTGATAACCTCACTCGTTATTCCCTTTTCCAGGTCATTTATGAATATGTTAAAAAGCAGTGGACCCAGCACAGATCCCTGGGGTACTCCACTATTCACCTTTTTCCATTGGGAAAATTGGCCATTTAGCCCTACCCTCTGCTTTCTATCTTATAACCAGTTCCTGATCCACAATAGTACACTGCCTCCTATCCCATGACTCTTTAGTTTTGCCAAAAGTCTGATGAGGAACCTTGTCAAAGGCTTTCTGAAAGTCAAGATACACTATATCAACCGACTCACCTTTGTCTACCTGTTTATTCACACCTTCAAAAAAACATAACAGATTAGTAAGACAAGACCTTCCTTGTCTAAAGCCATGTTGGCTGTCTCCCATTAAGCCATGACTACGTGCTGAGTAATTTTGTTCTTTATGATGGTTTCTACCATTTTTCCTGGTACTGACATCAGGCTCACCGGTCTGTAGTTTCCTGGATTACCCCTGGAACCCTCCTTCTCTTCTGTCGATGGGAAATTGGACCCCATGGGCAGAACAGGAAGGGAAGGCCGCAGGGGCTAGGGGTGGAGCTTGGAGCAGTCAGGGCTTAGCTTGGGCCCCCCAATCATATGGCCATTCTGCCGCCTTTGGTGCCGCCTTTCTCTGTACCTTTTCTAGTTCTTCTATATCTTATTTGAAATGGTTTAACCAGTCACACCATAGATCTCTAAAGAGTTTTATTCTCTATTCCTTTCCAATAAGTTCTTAACTTTCCATTTGCTTTCCTGATGACTTCTGTACACTGAGCTGAAGATTTCATTGAGCTGCATACAGTGACTATGAAATTCTCATCCTGGGGGTGGCTCCTAATGTGAAACCCAGCACTGAACATAGAGAATTGGGATTATTCTCTTTATATGTATCATTTTGTCTTCTGTCATTTAGATGTCACTTTCTCAGTCTCCCAAGTTCTCTCAAAATGCAAGTTCTGAGTTTCGTCATGTTTTTATTACTTGAATTATCCGTATTATCTTCAGATGTGATTACCTTTGTTTTAGTCCCTTTTCTAGATTAATAAATTAAGCAATGTTGGTCCCAGAACAGATCTTTGGGGGAAGGGGCGGATCCACTATTTACTTCTTTCCACTGAAAAAATAGACCATTTAGTCCTACTGTCTGTTTCCTATCCTTTCACCAGTCACAAGTACACAAGAGGACATTATCTTATATCTCATTACTTTCTAATTGCTTATAGTGTTGATTCAGAACGAACTGAAGATAACTATGAGGTGTGACACAAAAGAAACAAGACTGTGGCAGCCACGTTCATGACTCAATGCCAATTGGCTAACCGCTTATGTCACTGTATTGTGCAACATCTCGCCACTATTCTGCTATAATACTTTTCATCTCTCACTCTATTTTTCTTTTTCAGGTTTTTTTGTAGCACACTGCTCCATCGCTTTGTCACGCAACTGGGGGTGGCAGAAATATGGAGCAAAGAATAGACTTGAAATTTCTACTTAAGTTGGAGTGTCTCCAACTTCTCCAAAAGGCTTATGGAGAAGATGCAGTGTGAAGGCCGCAAGTCTTCAAGTGGCACAAAAGCTTCAAGACTGGCCGTGAGGAGGTGGAGGATGAGCCCAAGTCAGGACGGCCTTCCACGACAAAGATGGCTGATAACATTGACAGAGTGAACCAGCTAGTGCGGAGTGATTGCAGATTGATGGTGCGGATGATAGCTGAGGAGCTCAGCCTAAACAGGGAGTCAGTGCGGACCATCTTGGTGCAGGAGCTGGGGATGCGGAAGGTGTGCGCCAAGATGGTGCCCAAGCTTTGATCAGATGATCAGAAGGAGCACCGGGGCAATATTTGTCGAGACTTGCTAGAGAAGATTGGAGAAGATCCAGAGTTCGTTGGCTAAGTCATCACAGGAGATGAGACTTGGGTCTTCCAGTACGACCCTGAAAGCAAGAGACAGAGCCTGCAGTGGAAGACTCGACTGTCACCCAGACCCAAGAAGGTGCGCATGTCCAAATCAAGGATCAAGGTTATGCTGATCGCATTCTTTGACCAGAAGGGAGTGGTCCATCATGAGTTTGTGCCAGAGGGTCAGACAGTCAACCAGTACTTCTACCAGCAGGTCCTCAAGCTCCTCCATGACCAGGTTTGGCGCAGCAGGTGGGCTCTGTAGAGAGACAAGTCGTGGCTGCTCCACCACGACAATGTGCCCACACACACCGCGCTCAGTGTGAGGCAGTTCTTGGCCAACAAATAGATCACAGCTCTCAACCACTCTCCTTATTCCCCAGATCTCGCACCGTTCGACTTCTGGCTCTTCCCCAGGCTGAAGACTGTGCTCAAAGGAACTCATTTCACCTCTGTAGAAGAGACCAAGGCCACTGTGATGAGGGAGCTGAGGGACCTCAAGGAGAAGGACTTTACTGAGTGCTTCCGTATGTGGCAGAAGCGAATGCAGATGTGCATTAACTCTGGGGGGATTACTTTGAAGGGGACAATGCGTAATTTCTCTGCAGATTTTTTAATAAAACATTTATGGGACAGTCTCGTTTCTTTTTTGTCACACCTCTTATATGTAGAGGCTGCTTGAATGTTACTATGAGAGAAGCAGTACCATTCACTGTCTCTCCTAAATATTACTAGGAAGGATAGAGAAAAACCTGAAATTTTCCAGAACAGGAGGAGGAGACTCCTCTGGGAGGGAAAATTCTACTTCATATATAAACCACTCCCAAAGACAGAACTCTGTCTTTGGCACACAACCACTGCACCAGAAGGGAGAAGAGGAGTCTTTTGCCCCTAGCCATTCATTCCATATACAGCAGTGGTTCCCAACCCAGTCCTCGGGTACCCCCAGCCCAGTCAGTTTTTCAGGATATCGACAATGAATATGCATGAGACAGATCTGCATGCACTGCTTCTGAGGACTGGGTTGGGAACCACTGATATAGAGTAAGCAGTGGGCTTAGAGCAGCAGCAAGCTAGAAGGAGAGAGCAGAGGGTTGACATCTATGCAAAACCTGTCAGCACCCCACTGTTCAGAAGTAGCTCAGCCTGTGACAGGGGTTCCAAGAACTGTACCAAGTCTTCCAGTACATCAGAGTCAGGTTCCCTGTAGAGCAGTACTGGGGACCCGCATCTACAGAAACCACTTTGTATCATTATACACCAATGGCACCAGATCAAGTGCGACATCCAGCACAGCTCTGGGGAACTGTGGCTGCCTCTCATACAGATTCAGGTACTCTAGGAAAAGCACTAGGAAGAGGATAAAGGGATTTTCACTCAGGAAAACCAGCCTAAATAATATGATGCATATGTGGTGAAGTGGCCAGATTAACTAAGGGTGCAAGAGTGGTAAAGGATAACTAATCAGATTAAGATAAAGAGTAACTGAAAGGAGAGTGGTAAAATACCCAAACAGAGAAAAGAAATAAGTAATTTGCCTGTAACTAATTTTGTTTGAGAAAGAGTTAACTGCTTGTAACATAGTTACAGTGGCGGGATTCAGCTCTTTTCAAAGGTTCTTGATTGGATTGAGATCAGAAATCATTGCTGGCCAGTTTAAAACAGTCCATTTTTTCCCTTTCAGCTATTCTTTTGGGTCATTGTCCTGCTGGAGGACCCATGAAATTTGACCCAGACCTAGCTTTCTGACACTAGGTCGCAAACATTTCGCTCCAAAATACCTTGGTAGTCCTCTGACTCCAGGATTTCTTTAACACGTTCCAAACCTCCAGTTCATGAGGCAGCAAAACAGCCCCACAGCATTATGGAACCTCCACCATATTTAATCCTAGGAAGGGTGTTTTTTTCCTTATAAGCTTAATTTCTTTGCCTGTAAATGTATCGCTGGACTATGTTGCCAAAGAGCTCAAGTTTGATTTCATCTGTCCACAAAAGATTTCCCCCAGAAGGATTGTGGTTTCTCAAGATGGGTTTGGGCAAAGATCAGGTGTGCCTTTTTATGTCTGTCTTTGAACCATGGGGTCCTCCTTAGCCTTCTTACATGAATTTCTTCTTTGTTTAGTGCCTGGCATATGGTGCAGGTTGAAACCACCACTGCATATTGCTCTAGGTCGGCCTTAAGTTCTCTGGATGTTGTATGTGGTGTTTTTCCAAGTTCATACTAACCTTCAAAGACTTCTTGGATGAATTTTCCTCTTACCACCATGTCCTTGGAGGTTCTTGACAGTTCCATGAGCAAAAAACACCTTAATAACATTGTGAACCATAGACAAAGGAATCCCCAGGTCTTTGGAGATGACCTTGTACCACTTTGAAGTTTGATGTATAGTGACAACGGCTTTTCTATGGTCTCAGGTAGCACTATTGTCTTCACCATTGTGAAAATAGAACAGGGAGTGAATGTGGCCATTTTAAACATTAGATCCATCATTCACTGGTTGATTTAAGTAATGTGAGTACTGACGATAACAGATACTTTTAATTTTAATGCAGTGGGAATGTGGTTCTTCTATTCAAACTGATTTGAATTGTTTATAAGGGTGCTGATAATCATGTCCTGGCAATGTCCCAGGTTTTATACCATTTCGTACTATTTCCTTTTTTAATTGCTCTTTATTTATTTATTTAGACAGTTTTGTATAACACCTTATCCTTCAATCAAAGTGGTCACAGCACAATTGGGGGATACATTTTAACACAAGAGGATATGAGATGCATACACTAATACTTAAGGGAACATGGGCAATGGAGGGTTAAGTGGCTTGCCCAAGACCACAAGGAGCGCCTGTGGGATTATGTGACAAATATGTGTGCATAAATAGTCCATGCCATTTCAATGGCCACTTTTTTTTTTAGGAGATACGAGTATTGGACATTAAGGGGTTGAACTGCAAGGGTGCCAATAATGTTGACTACAACTGTAACTGTTAACAACTGGCAAATTACATGAAGCACCTACCTACTGAAGGAGCTGAAGTAAAATAGTAAGTAACTGCTTGCATTCAACAGTTTAGAGAAAATGAAGCTGTTGTGTATGGCAGATTATCTAAAAAGCATTTACATATTGTAGAATTCTTTATTACTCATCTTTCTCATCAGATCTGTTTGTGATGGTTAGTCACAGAGCAGGCTGTGGAAGGACACAGCTTCTATTATGGAGGAAAGGCAGTTCCCTCCACAGAGGAGCCCCCAGGTAACCTGGATGCCCCCAGGTAACTTGGATATGTTTGTAGAGCACCTACAGGTGGGTCATGTACTTCCTCTGAATTCTGTCTCCATTGCCTTCAAAAATCCTGTGCTAAAGAGTGTTTCTAGAGCCAGTAAAGAAGGGTTCTCTTGGCACTGCTCTTATAGTAAGAAATTTCACTTTAAAGTTGATTATTCTATATGAATCCCAGGCTATGTCTATAAAGAGGCATGTTGCTGGTCACTTGCATATTACCATAGGTTTTGAAAGGATTTTCCAGCTAGTTTGCCCTGGTTGAAAATTGTTCCCCTCAGAAGTGCTGAACGTGTTATACAGACACACTGGTATGTTTAGGTCAGGAGAGGGAAAGGTATCCATTTGGTTTACCAAACTAAACTCAGTGAAATAACAGGTGCAAATGTGCGAAGTCACTTTGTAGACACGTGGTTGTAACTACCTGGAACTTTTCCTTTTGAAAACCAGCCACCACATGCACACATGCAGAAATATGGCCAGACTTGTAACTACGTGGGCTATTCAACATTGCCCCTGCATGTACAGCTTGCAGTTAGACATTTGATTGATATTTCGCAGCTTGAGGATGGGAAAAACTCTTGCAAAATCTACCTATTGCAACAATGTGTATAGTATGGCTCAAGCCTCCCCACCTAGTTTCCTGAGACGTTTATGAAACAGAATTTGCTAAAATCTGCCTAGAAGCTGTTCTTGGGAGAGTACATTGCACTGGCACTTGAAACCTGTAAGAGAAATGTATTTTTACGATCATTTTGTAAGACTAATTTCATTGCAGCAGTTTTTACATGCCGCGGCCCTGTGTGAAGCAGAAAATGGTTTTTGAGGACCAAGATTATCTCTTCTGAAACTTCACTTCTCTTGTCGAATGCCTGCAAAAATGCAGAGGAGGTAAGATGAAAAGTTATTTTCGAGGTACTTTGTGAATTTCTATACTAGGGGTATGTTTACTAAACTGCGGTAATCGTACATAACGCGCGTTATGTAACGTTAACGATTGTAAGCGCATCATAACGCGCATTATGATGCGCTTACGATCGTTAACGTTACATAACGCGCGTTAACCGTAGTTAACGATCGTAAACTCCCGCGGCGCGGTAAAACACAGCAGAAGGTGGAGAGAGGGCGGAGAGAAGGGGTCAATGGGCGGAGAGTGGGCGGGGAGAGGCTCCCTTCACACTAATGCGCTGATCTGAAGAGCTCAATTCCAACGCGAATGAAAACCTGCCGTTTAATGCACATTACAGGGGAGAGAAACCATTTCAGTGTCAGCAATGTACAGCCCAGGCAGGGAAACCTAAAAAAAGTGATAAGTGTGATACATGTGCACAGAACAAAAGGGCACATAAATACTGAAAATGACCCCAACAAACTGGAAAAAAACCATAACCAAGCTGGCCAATAGTGGTATCAATGAGAAACATCAACCCTTCCCCCCCCTGAGTAAGCTCCATAGAACAGATATAAATCGTGGAAGGGTCTATAATCCGTCCCCATACAAGGTGAATGAGCCCACAGTGAAATAGCGCTGCTCAGGGTTTTCCCCACCATCGGACAGGGTTCCTATGGCGTGCACATGTCCTGCAACATCAGGGCGGGCATGTCGGAACGGCAACTGGACAGATGCCGGAGAAGGGGATACAGAGGGCCGCAGGCGGCACATGCTGTGGTGCAGCTGGGCTACAGTGCGGACTAGGGCGATGCCTAGGTGGCCCATACGAATGCTGAAGCAGCAGAGCAGCCAGACAGCAACTGCTGAAGGCCCAACATGGGCACGACTGTGTTTCCCACAGTGTCACAGGGGATAGTACCCAGCAGCTACCCCCAAGGGCACGGAACATTGGCAGGCGGTGCTGGGGGGAAGCGTGGACACCTATGCAGGCACCCCTACCCCAGAACCCGCACCATAGGCAGCCGCCTACCTTCACACTGGATGGCCTGAGACTGCGCACCACCAGCACCACCAGCAGAATGGCATGTCAGCATGGTGGCTGAGGGATACTGGTGGTGGAGGGGGCAGTGGCAGCTGCCCAGAGCAGACCGTGGCCTAGCCCTGTGTAGGTGGGTGCCGTGTACTGCAACAGACGGGCCCTGTCTGATGAACAGTCATGGTATCACCAAGGAATGTACAGACTCTGTGACAACAAGGTGGTGCAGTGCACAAAACCAGTGTATTCAGAAGCAGAGGGTCACAGGTTCCATTCCCAGCTGTGGTTCCTGCCAACCCAGTCCCAAATATTTTACCCACTACTACAACGTGCTAATACAGACAGCACCTGCATTGCAGATGATGTAAACATGCCCAAGACACCTATATTTTATCCTACAGAGCACAGACACCATAAACATGCACATTACCTAGAGCAGAGCCTCCCAAATGCAGTCCTGGAGGGCCAAACACCATTCCGGTTCCATGCTGCCTCTGATAAAGATGCCTGTGCTGCATTTCTATGCGCCACCCCCATGGTATGCAGATGTATCTCATGCATATTCATGAGGTACAGCATGAAAACCCGAACAGTGTTTGGCACCGCAGGACTGGAGTTGGGAACCTCTGCCGTAAAGCAGCAGCCAACAGGGGCAGACACACCCGCACCCACAGGCCCCATTATCCAAAGCCTCCTGGAGAGGCAGGACTTTGGGCTCTGCGTGCATCTCCCAATACTAGCACTTGCATACCTTAGTAATGCCACCCTAAACCAGAGAATATGGTACACATCTATCAAAAGGTTGCTATGAGTACTGGCAGATAGCAATTCCTAGGTTAAGTACACTTTTCTGAGTGAGCTGCATCATAGCAACCTTTCTGATGTCTGTGGAGTGTGCTACAGGTCTTGTGTCTGACAGTGTTTACCAACCTGGGGAGTGACTCCTACAGTATTGCGTACCATAGCCATGCCTGCACTGTGCCCAGGACTGGTGTGGTGGCCTGGGCTTCCCAACACCTCTATAGTTGCACAATGCTGGCATAGGTGTGGGGAGTCTGTGTCTGTCTATCCAGTGTGTGGTGGCTGCCAACACCCTCCACAGCCCACACTGCTAGCACTGTTGCCAGTATTGGCCTGCCAATGTGCATAATGAGGAGCAAGGTACCGTGGGAATAGCCTGGATAGGGTGGCCTGGCCTGGATGCATCTGCAAAAGGGCATAGGGCAATGGTTCGGACATTGTAGTGCCTGGCCACCACCTGCACGGACAGGGTGGCCATAGCATGTCCTGCTGGGAGGTCACTCTCACCCTGACTGAGCAGTGACCATGGCATGGCTAGGTTCCCCCATAGTGCTATATAGTATTTCTCTCATGTGCTATTTATGGGTTTCCTTTTGGGGCCCAATCACTGACTTATCTGCTTGGTGTGTATGCTGACATTCCCGTTCTGGGTACATGCATCTCCTCCAGGACCATGGACTAGCTGGTGGACTGTCTGCAGCTAGTATGTGTCTTGCTGGAACACCTTGCAGGGTGCAGCGGCTGGAGGCTTGCTGCTGGAGAATGTCAGATAATGGTGGGGGGCAGCTGAGCATTTCCAGGCCTGCCGTCTGTCTGCTATTGCGTTATGGAGGTGTACCACTCTGTCTGTTCCCCAGCAGGACTGGGTTTGCTGGTCCCCTCTACTGCTGCCATTGCAGGGAGGTAGACTGTGGATCTATTGGTGGGTGATCCTGTTTCCCACCCTGAGCCCCAGAGGGTGGGTTGTGTGGTGGTACATAATCTGCCTATGGGTCCATACACCCCCTCTTCACCTACAGCAGGTAACGATGGCACCAACACAGGATATGCACTATTCTGGGTGCAGCATCGCCCATAGGAACTAGACATGACTGAGACATGCAGCAGGACACAGATGTATCCTAGGTGTGTCTAACGGAACTACCTATCACACACTGATGGGGACCTGCAGCATGGCGTATTTCAGCCATGAAAGGTGCTGTGGACCTGGTGCTGGGTGCCCCACCTCAACCTCAGGGTGGGCACTGTATCCGCACAATGTGACTGTCTGTGGCTACTCTGTGGCAGTGCCACACACAGTCTGTTCCCCCTACAAGGCTGAGGTGCTGTGGGGGTGCATACCCAATCTTGTGCCCATCTCTCGACTGCTGATTTGCATGTGCAGTGCATCATGGGTACGGGTGGGTTACCCCTATCCTGGTAACCACAGCAGACAATTTGTGTGGTGACGTGCAGTCCTGCAGCCAGCCAGGGCTTTGTTCACATCCTTATTAGGTGTCCTATAGGGGACATTATAGGGTGCCTTGGCGGACAGTACACTTTATAATGTGCCCTATGGAGTGCCTTATGGGGTGCCTTATGCAGCACCTTAGGTTATGCCACCGTGAGGGTGTGTTTGCTGGCAGCACTAATTAAAATACACGTCAAATGCCTCACCAATCGCTACTTAAATGTAAAGGGTGCTGCCTCAGCCAGCCTTATACATTAGGCCCACTGGGGAATCGAACCCATGACCCCTGTACCATCAGTCAGTGTTGTAACCATTGTGCTACAGCTCTGTTGCTGTGCTTGTATGCCTGCGCGCCTTCTTAAGATTAACGCGCTGTAACGTGCCCTGTAGCGCTCGTTCATTTATGGCGCCTTGTAACATGCGTTCTCGGAAACGATGTACCGCCCATGTCCTTATTTGGGGTTTCTGTCTCTACCGCGGCTCCTAACGCGAATCGCACTAACGCAGTTTAGTAAACATACCCCTAGGTTAGACAGTGCTGCCAACAAAGCAGAAGTTATGCATCGGCAGTAGAGGCCTCAGTTACTGTCATTTTAAAAATTGTGTTAATCAGGCAGCTGCTGACAAGAAGGCATGGCAACTGCATTATTTCATACTTTAATTCCATACCTTGAAGTGGATAAATTGTACACACTGCCTGGAAAGAAATCATGCATAGTGACAACAAGGAAGCCTGTTCTGAGATGCACATTACACACTTTAATGTAATTGCAAATTTTGAAGAGTAGGGTACTGTAGGGGGGCTAGCAATTACTCTCCGTCACTCCCTGTTTGTACAGCATAAAGGCAGCAAACTCCCAGTGCTAGAAGTTTAAGTGAGGGATATGGAATACATTAAAGCAAGCTGGCCCCAAACCTTGAGTTATGCGTACCCGCTGCTATGGATTGCTTTGTGACTAAAGGGCTGACGTGCTTCATTGTGGACAAAAGCTCTAAAGATCTTGCATGCCATGGTCAGCTGTAAGAGCCAAAGCTATCTGTTGGTTTTGTGAACCACCCATTGATTCTGGAATGCTTATCCCCATGAAGGCTTACAATGTCAATTTCCAAGACTCAGGCTTAGGTTTCTGGCAACAAGGAAGAAGCTTTTTGCTGTAGCTAGCGAGATTTTTACTCTTTCCACCTCCAACATGTCTTGTTTTAATGTCTTTCTTAGAATTTCTTTATCAGTCTGCTCTTTGACAAGCTATTCTTCTGAGCTCGCGTCCATGAATTAGCTTTGCAGTGGAATTTTAAGTTCTACGGTATGACCGGTTTTACCAAATTAAAGAATGTGATCTAGTAAGGATTTGTTATTCAGGAACATGTGCACATGGTAGTAAATATGCAGTGACATCATTGCTACTCTGAAAGGCTTACACTTACAGAACACGTATTTATTTAATTAGCTTATTCAACAAACATTGACAACACTACAGAAACAGGTCGATTGGTTCAAGATTGCACAAAAACAGTGACAGGTGGCATTAGAACTAATGCAGTTCTGACTGAGGTCCTGAGCCTAGGTTGCATGTCTCCGAAGCAATCATGTGTGAAAACAGGCTGCAGCTCAACAGAAGCAGCACCACGATCCTACTCTCATTGACTTCCATCAATTCAGCAAAATTTCTGTGTCCTATCAGAGGGTAATTTTATTAACCATTTCTGTGCCCAAAATGCTGTTTTACACACCTAAAAGAGCTTTTATAAAATTAGGTCACGCCTAAAAATAAATGTGCTCATGAGAGGAGCTGGGGTGGTGCGTGTGTAACAGATGCAAAAAAAAAGAAAAATAATTTTTCCTCACTCCCTCATCACCTACATCAAACTTCTGAATTCCTCCCCCTAAAATTGATAGATTTTCTACTTTACTCAAAAAATAATCAGCTATTTGATTCACATCCAGTACAGTGCCTCCCTTCTTAGCATCTTTTCCATATTCCAACAATCGACGGGCATCTCGAAAAAGCGCCTGCAATTTATTACCAGCTTCCATAATTTGAGCAGAACAAGCTGCCCTCCTAGCCTTCTGTAAACGACAATGATAGGCATTAGCCGACACCTGCCACTGCTGCTTTGCCTCCACACTCCCCGTTTTGTGCTTATGATGCTCAAGTCTCTGCACCTCTTGTTTAATACCACGTAATTCCTGCAAGAAACAAAACCTGTTCTGGACTATATCAACTCTAATACACACTAATTTCTTAGGTGCTACCTCTTCTACCACGCAACCGACCACATCAAGCTATTCCCTCACCTTGGCAGTCATGGGAGTATCCAGAGTCTCAGAACGCTACCCAAGAGCCACAAACCATAACCAGTATTCATCTATCGGACCCAGTCGTTCACATGGCACCTTAACCGGCCGACAATTCCTCAAAAGTAACCAAGGGAATTCAAAATGAATCAAGAAATGATCTGACCAAGGCACGAGCTCACTCTTAAAGACTTAAAGGTCACAAGGTCCTACAAAGCCTGGACTCATCTCACATCCAAAAACTAACCAGGCCCAACCCTACTTAACTTCCAAGATCAAGCTCATTTAGGGTGGCATGGCCATAGCCTTCTGAGCAGGTAAGATGTGCTAATTAGTTTTTCTGTTTCTTAAGCATATTAAGGAATATTAGGAATTGAGTTATTTTTTTCCATCCTGTCAAAGTCTATTTCTATTTATTTAGCAGTATTTATATACCGTTTTTCACCAGGTCAAGGCAGTTTACATAGAACAGCGATGGCGAACCTATGGCACGCGTGCCAGCTGTGGCACGTGAAGGCCTTGCAGCTGGCACGCGGGAAGGTCCGCAAAAAAGAAAAAGCTGGCTCTGACTGCTGCCGCGGACAGGGCAGAATGCAGTGTCCCGCGGGGCCCCCTCCGCCCGCTAAGCCCCTCTGCAAGGGCTTTCAGATTCGCGAGGGAGAGCGTCTCCCTCGCGTCTCTGTTAAGCCCGCAGGGGCTAATGGGAAATTTCCCATCAGCCCCTTTAGACGCGAGGGACTGATGGGAAATTTCCCATTAGCCCCTGCGGGCTTAACAGAGACGCGAGGGAGACGCTCTCCCTCGCGAATCTGAAAGCCCTTGCAGAGGGGCTTAGCGGGCGGAGGGGGCCCCGCGGGACATTGCATTCTGCCGCGGCAGCGGCAGCAGCAGCAGCCAGAGCCAGCTTTTTTTTTTTTAAATTTGCCAGGGGGGGGTTAGGACTTCTAATGGGCTAGGGGGGGGGGGTTTAGGACTTCTAATGGGCTGGGGGGGGGTTAGGACTGAGAATGGGCGAGGGGGGTTAGGACTCCAAATGGGCTGGGGGGGGCGGGCGGGCGGGGGGGTAGGACTGCTAATGGGCTAGGGGGGGTTAGGACTGCTAATGGGCTATGGGGGGGTTAGGACTTCTAAGGGGCTAGGGGGGGGGTTAGGACGTCTAATGGGCTGTGGGCTGATGGGGACTGTCTGGAAATGGGGTGATGGGGGGTTAGGACTGGTAATGGGCTATGGGGGGGGTTAGGACTGCTAATGGGCTGGGGGGGGCTGGGGGGGGCGGGCGGGGGGGTTAGGACTGCTAATGGGCTGGGGGGGTTAGGACTGCTAATGGGCTGGGGGGGCTGGGGGAGCGGGTGGGCGGGCGGGGGGGGGGGGTAGGACTGCTAAAGGGCGGGGGGGGGGTAGGTCTGCTAATGGGCGATGGGGGGTTAGGACTGCTAATGGGCTGGGGGGGGTTAGGACTTCTAATGGGCTAGGGGGGGTTAGGACCTCTAATGGGCTAGGGGGGGGGGTTAGGACTGCGAATGGGCTAGGGGGGGGTTAGGACTGCTAATGGGCTAGGGGGGGTTAGGACTGCTAGCGGGCGGGCGGGCGGGGGGGGGTAGGACTGCTAATGGGCTGTGGGCTGATGGGGGCTGTCTGGAAATGGGGTGATGGGGGGTTAGGACTGGTAATGGGCTATGGGGGGGTTAGGACTGCTAATGGGCTAGGGGGGGTTAGGAATGCTAATGGGCTGGGGGGGCGGGCGGGGGGGTGAAGGTAAGCTAAACGGCTAAGGGGGGTTTAGGACTGCTAAAGGGCTGGGGGGGCTTGGGGATCGGGCGGGCAGGGGGGGGGGTGTAGGACTGCTAAATGGCTAGGGGGGGTTAGGTCTGCTAATGGGCTATGGGGGGGTTAGGACTGCTAATGGGCTAGGGGGGGTTAGGACTGGTAATGGGCTGTGGGCTGATGGGGGCTGTCTGGAAATGGGGTGATGAGGGGTTAGGACGTAATGGGCTATGGGGGGGTTAGGACTGGTAATGGGCTATGGGGGGTTAGGACTGGTAATGGGCTTTGGGCTGATGGGGGCTGTCTGGAAATTGGGTGATGGGGGTTAGGACTGGTAATGGGTTATAGGGGGGCTTAAACTGAAAATGGGGTGATGGGGGTTTAGGACTGGAAGTGGGTTGATGGGGGGGGCTAGGACTGGTATTGGGTTGGGGGGTTGCTAGGACTGGTATTGGGTTGGGGGGTTGCTAGGACTGGAAATGGGCTGATGGGGGGCTAGGACTGGAAATGGGCTGATGCAGGGACTAGAAGGGAATGGATGCTGGGTGAGGCTGGAACTAGAAGGGAGCTGATGTTGGGGTAGGATTAGAATGGGATGGGGCTGGGAGAGTAAAATGGAGAGGGGAAAAATATTTTGTGTGGGAGGGATAAAAAATCTACAATTGGCCGGGTATTGGGAGAGTAAGTGGGGATTGAGGATGGAGGGGTAAAATTTGAGTGGATGAAATAGGAATGAGGAAAGAGCAAAAGGAGAAAGATTAGTATGTTAAAGCGGATGTAGAGAGAGAGAATGGAAAAAAAAAACTAGAAGAGAGAAGAAAGGACAAATGGACAGCAGATGATGGAGAGTTAGCAGAAAACATGAAGAAACCAGAAGAAAGTGACTGGAGCAATTGCAACTGTGTAACTGAGCTGAGGTATTCTGTTTATGTAATTCCTTTTTGACATTGCCACTTGTTCTCTTTCCCCAGTAGGTCATGTATTGTTATTCTCTGAAATGTATTGGTTTAATATTTGCAGTGTTGCCTTTTGATAGGTATGGTATGGTGCTTTGTGAGTCCTGGTAGTGCTGTTAGGATACGGCGGGTTTGCTATTGGTTCTAAATGGGCAGTGTTTGTAGTAGTTCCTAATGTGCCTGGCGGTTGGCACTGGATTATAGTAATGTAGAAATCTTTTAGTCTGTCTTTATCCATACACTCATTAAGAGACATGTTTACTAAAAGTTAGTGTATGTTAGCATTATGCAAATATTTATGCAAATTGACGTGCTGGCACTTTGAGGAAATTCTTTGGTTTTGTGCGGCAGTTTGGGCACTCGGGCTCAAAAAGGTTAGCCATCACTGACATAGAACGTATGTGGTAATACAATAAACAGCATCATGAAAACTATTTACAATCATACAGTAGTAACAGGAATCATAACTATAACTATATACAATTAGGAGGTATATAGGACAGTGGGATATTAGTCAGTCTGCTCCCACTGAAGGGGGCAGATTAGGTGATAGAGTTGAAATGTTCTGAGAATAAGTGTGTTTTCAGATGTTTCCTGAAGAACTTCAGGTCAGTTGTATTTCTGAGCTGGTCTGGTAGATTGTTCCATGTGGACAGAGTTTACAGTTGAAAAGCCCTTTTGCATGCTTGCTGGTTGGATTTTGTTTTGATATGGGGAATTGTGAGGGTGTTCATCATGGATGTGCCTCTGGATCTGTGGGGTTGGGAGGTCTGGAGTAGCATGTGGAGGTGTGTGTGTGTGTAGTGGGGGGGGGGGGGTCAGTGTAGTGCTTTGTGTGTTAGGATGATGGCTTTGAATTTTATGTGGCTCTGTAGTGGGAGCCAGTGGAGCTGATTGAGTATAGGTGTAATGTGGTCATTTTTCGCTGCAGCTTGTAAGGTCCTGGCTGTTGAGTGCAGTACTGTTTGGAGGGGCATGAGTGTGGATTGAGGCAGACCATGGTATATAGCATTGCAATAATCCGGGTGAGGTATTACGGAGGCTTGCAGAATGGTATGGAAGTCGTAAGGTTCCAGAAGTGAGCATAGGGGCTGAAGTCTCTTTGTTTTGTAGAAGACTGTATTGGCGATCTTGCTGATGTGAGATTTGAATGTAAGGTGATGATTGAGGGTTATTCCGAGTATTTAACTTCAGTCCATGTGTTAATTATTATGTTCTTCAATGTTAATGAAGGTGGGGGGATGAAGGTGGTATCTTTCATTATGTAGAGTGCTTCTGTTTTATTGTAATTGATCTGGAGGTTGTTGTCTTTTAGCCAGTTGGTTACTTCGGCGAAACATTCTTTGATGAGCAGACAGATTGGAATGGTTTCTGTCGACTGGCATAGATGTGGACTTTGAGGCCATATAATATAATGAATGAGCAGACTGGTTGGAGGTAGAGGTTGAAGAGGATGGCAGAGAGGGTAGATCGTTGAGGGACTGCTTGTGTCTGTTTGAATGGGATGAAAGTGTTTTGTCCAATCTTTATTTGCTGGTGTCCGTCTATGAGGTAGGATTTGAACCATTTGAGTACTGTCCCTTGAATTCCGTTGGTGTGTAGATGTTGTAGGAGGATTTGGTGGTTTACGGTATCAAAGGCAGAAGACATTTCTAAGAAGACTAGTAAGAAGGTTGATTCGTTGCATTTCTTGAACTAGAGTATCTATCAGGGTGGTTAGCAGTGTTTCCACAGTGTGATAAGGGGTATATGGCAGTGGTTGAAAGACTCAGGTGGTTTTCTGGCCCCGTTTGCAAGAAAAATGTGTCATGGAATAACTTTCTTTTGTTGTGCTACTGCTACCCTATATATTAAGAAAAAAGCCCACTATATGATCACTTAATGCATTTTCTGTAAAGAGAATTTAATGTTAATGACATTTTAACCAACTAATGATGTTTACTGAAACTGGCTTGGTGTATGCGCATGTATGGAGGCTGCTGGCAGTGCTGCAAGGAAGACCCTGCTACATGTGGTGCCATGGAAGACCCTAATCTTCAGGCAGGAGACCACCAGCTGCTGAGAAGGACCAAGCCTGGATAGCAGCTAAACATCATATGGCCCATTCAGTCTGCCCTTACATTCTAACTGCTAAGCTTCACAGTCCTCTTTTTCTCCTAGAGATCGGTTGTGTTTGTCCATGCTTTCTTGAATTCAGAGACAGTTCTCTTCTTTATAAATACCACTCTTTCCATAAAGAAATATTTCCTCAGATTTCTCTTGAGTCTATCCCACTTCATCTTCATCCTATGCATCTTACTGCAGAGCTTTCTTTCAAATAAAAGAAGCTCTCCTGCACATTTATGCCACAGAAGTATTTAAATGTCTTTATCATATCTCCCTTCTCCCGCCTTTCTTCCAAAGTATACATATTGAGATATTTAGAGCATAAGATATGCCATACTGGTTGAGACTAAAGGTTCTTCAAGCCCAGTATCCTGCTTTATGATGAAGACCACTGATCATTTTAATGGCCTCCTCTCCATAGACTCCATTCTGTTTATATTCCTTTGAAAGTGTGATCTACAGAATTGCACACAATATTTCAAATAAGGTCTTACCAAAGACTTATACAGAGGCACTATCACTTCCTTCTTCCTGCTGGCCATTACTCTCCCTATACACCCAAGAATCCTTCTGGCTCTCACCATTGTCTTTTCTTTCTATTTAGTCACCTTAAGATCATAAGAAACAATCACCCCCAGGTCCCACTCTTCTTTTGTGAACAGAAGTACTTTATCCCCTATACCAGGGGTCGGCAACCCGCGGCTCCGGAGCCGCATGCGTCTCTTTCTCACCTTTGCCGCGGCTCCGGAGCACACTGCCCGCCCGGTATTTATGGCGTTATGGGCTCCCTCCCTTCTTCTGCAGCCGCGGTTCCCTGCCTCTTAGGGAACCGCGGCTGTGCTTTTAAAATCATCTCGGAGCCCTTCCTGTCTTGACGGGCTCCGTGCATCATTGTCCCGCCTCTAAAGGAAGTTGTTTACCACTTCCTTTGGAGGCGGGACAATGCTGCACGGAGCCCGTCAAGACAGGAAGGGCTCCGAGATGATTTTAAAAGCACAGCCGCGGTTCCCTAAGAGGCAGAGAGCCGCGGCTGCAGAAGAAGGGAGGGAGCTGACAGGGAGGGAGCAGATATGGATGGATGGAGGGAGGGGGCTGACATGGAGGGAGGGAGCAGATATGGATGGATGGAGGGAGGGGGGCTGACATGGAGGGATGGAGGGGGCTGACATGGAGGGAGGGAGCTGATATGGATGGATGGAGGGAGGGGGGCTGACATGGCGGGAGGGAGCTGATATGGATGGAGGGAGGGGGGCTGACATGGAGGGAGGGAGCAGATATGGATGGATGGAGGGAGGGGGGCTGACATGGAGGGAGGAGCAGATATGGATGGATGGAGGGAGGGGGGCTGACATGGAGGGAGGGAGCAGATATGGATGGATGGAGGGAGGGGGGCTGACATGGAGGGATGGAGGGGGCTGACATGGAGGGAGGGAGGGAGCTGATATGGATGGATGGAGGGAGGGGGGCTGACATGGAGGGAGGGAGCTGATATGGATGGAGGGAGGGGGGCTGACATGGAGGGAGGGAGCAGATATGGATGGATGGAGGGAGGGGGGCTTACATGGAGGGAGGGAGCAGATATGGATGGATGGATGGAGGGAGGGGGGCTGACATGGAGGGAGGGGGCTGACATGGAGGGAGGGAGCAGATATGGATGGATGGAGGGAGGGGGGCTGACATGGAGGGAGGGAGCAGATATGGATGGATGGAGGGAGGGGCTGACATGGAGGGAGGGAGCAGATATGGATGGAGGGAGGGAGGGGGGCTGTCATGGAGGGAGGGAGCAGATATGGAGGGAGGGAGCTGATATGGATGGATGGAGGGAGGGGGGCTGACATGGAGGGATGGAGGGGGCTGACATGGAGGGAGGGGGGCTGACATGGAGGGAGGGAGCTGACATGGAGGGAGGGGGGCTGACATGGAGGGAGGGAGCTGACATGGAGGGAGGGAGCTGATATGGATGGAGGGAGGGGGGCTGACATGGAGGGATGGAGGGGGCTGACATGGAGGGAGGGAGCTGATATGGATGGAGGGAGGGAGGGGGCTGACATGGAGGGATGGAGCACTGGTAATGGGGTTGAGGGGACGAGCACTGGAAATGAGCTGATTAGGGGAGGCTAGGACTGGTAATGAGCTGATGGGGGGGTAGGACTGGTATTGGGCTGATTAGGGGAGGCTAGCACTGGTAATGGGGTTGAGGGGGGATTAGCACTGGAAGGTACTGGGAGTGAGGACTGGAAAGGGGCTGATATTGGGGAGGGTTACTGGGACTGGAAATAGGCTGATGGAAAGAAGTGAAGAAAACGAAAGAAGAGATAAGAAATGGCAGATGGACCATAGACCACAGAAAGAGAGCTAAGAGAAGACAGGAAAGCAGAAGCCTCAGATCGGGACCAGCATGATCAAAGAATAAATTGGTCAGACAACAAAGGTAGAAAAAATAATTTTATTTCATATTAGTGATTTGACTACAAAATCATCATAATTTTGAAATCAAATATTGTTACTTGTTGTTGTAATATTTTCTGGCGTTTTTTTTTTTGGTGTGTGAAGGAAGAGGGGTAGTCTTATACGGCGAGTATAGGCCAAACACCTATATTTTAACAGGAAAAGTAGGGGGTCGTATATAGCATTAAGGTAAGAAACAATATATGCAGTGTTAGATTTGTTTTAAATGTCGCAATGGTTTTGCGGCTCCCAGTTTTTTTTTTCCCTTCGGAAACGGGTCCAAGTGGCTCTTTACGTCTTAAAGGTTGCAGACCCCTGCCCTATACTGTGCAGCTCCCTTGGATTTTGCAGTCCAAATGCATGGCCCTTCATTTTTTAGCATTAAATCTCAACTGTCAAATTCTTGCTATTCTTCAAGCCTTTGACAAGGTCCCTCATGAGAGACTCTTGGCGAAATTAAAAAATCATGGGATTGGAGGCAATGTAGTATTGTGGATCAGGAACTGGTTAAAAGATAGAAAGCAGAGAGTAGGGCTAAATGGCCAATTTTCCCAATGGAGAAAGGTGAATAGTGAAGTACCACAGGGATCTGTGCTGGGCCCACTGCTTTTTAACATCTTCACCAATGACCTGGAAATGGGAATAAGGAGTGAGGTAAACAAATTTGCAGATGACACAAAAATATTCAATGCTGTTGAAACACAGGAGGATTGTGAAAACTTGCAATTGGACCTTGAAAAATTGGAAGACTGAACGTCTAAATGGCAGATGAAATTTAATGTGGACAAGTGCAAAGTTATGCACTTAGGAAAGAACAACCCAAACTATGGTTACACAATGCAAGGTACCAAGGCGCAGAGGCTAAGGGGCGGTATCGAAAATTGCTGCTACCTGTTTATCCTCGGCGGTTGCCGGAAGATCCAGACAAACCCGAATTTTCACTTCCGCTGCCGGGTTAAGGGGTCGGCAGGCAGGCTATGCACCGCCGTGGCGCATAGCCTGTCTAATTGAAAATCAGGCCCTTATGTTCTAGATACATCCTCATGTTAGCTAAACCTTCCTGGGTGTCTACCCTATTTCAGATTTTGGAATCATCCACAAAGAGGCAAACCTTTCCTGACAGATCATTATAACTTACAAAATTGTTAGAAGTTAGCAGTGAGCTGGTTTCACAGAATTAGATTCACAGAAGTTGTATATGGGCTGTGTTTCATTACCTTCTTTTAATATCTATAGTGCTGTCCACAGTATATGGGTTGTCCACAGGTTAACTTAAAAGTTATGCTTTTAGCCAGCACTGAGAGGTTGCAGAAAATGTTTGCTTCCTCTACCCCCTGATTGGATAGCTGTGTTAAATCCAGCCACATATCCAACTTGCTTGTGACTCTGCTGTTCTGTTATGCTTACCAAGGGCTTGGGCGTTGCATTGCAATTCCTACTTGCTATCATCGGCTGCTTTGGCCATTCTCCAATGCAGACTTCCAGTTTCGCATCCTGCTTGCTACTGAGGAGGGCAGAAATGGCCAATGATAGCAAGCAGGAACCATAACGCAGTGCCAGAGTTTTTTGTAAGTGCTGGGTTGCGGGTCCCTCGCCGTTGCCATCGCTGCTGTTGACCCCGGAGAGAAGCAGCAACGGTGGCAATGGGCACCCCCAAAGGGCCGATGCTCTAGTTCGCCTAATGGTAGCCTAATGGTAGCGCCAGCCATAATGAAGTTGCAATGATGTTTGTAAGAAATTGTCTTGATTAGGAGCTTGCAATGTCATTTAGGTGTAGGCTTCTAGAAAAATGGACTACAAGGAGATCCAGGAAATGCTTAATTCATTTTGAAGAGAACCCAGAGCCCTTTGCTTGAGAAATGGGGACAATATAGGTTCTGAGATCAGTGGTGCTAAGACAGTAAAAGTGACCTCAGCAAAGCAGTAAGAGGAACAGTCTGGGGAAGCACAGACATGTGAGACAACCAATCCAAATGCAAAGATTTTAGAGATGCTGGGAAAAATACTTGCCATTTCTGAATGAGGACGAGAGAATGTTTGCACTACTGCATCCAGCAGGAAACCAGCAAAGGGTTGCAACAGGAAAGGGAGGCAGTGGGCCAGATCTTGTTTGGTGTGTCAAATTCCAGTCATAAAACAAATGCCTCTTGCAACAGGGATTAATTGTGTTACAGGTGTTTCCAGTCAGGGCACGAATGTAAGCACTGTCCAGGTACTTCATTCAAGGAGTCTGCCCCACCCACCTCACCCATAGCATTCCTGCATGGGGTGGGGAGAGGAATAGTGTGGGCAGAAATAAAGAAACCCCTGACATGGATAATGGTGATCTACAGTTTATTTTCAACTCCTATAGAGAGATGTTACCAGAATCACATAATGGGCTGTGCAGTATATGACCTAGAGCTTGAAATAAACAGATGCAAAGTTGTTGTACACACTTTGGTTGTACCAGGACAAGATGGTGATATGATTACTGGGACTAATATCATCAAGTATTTACTGACACACCTCAAGAAGACAGAATATTGGAAAAAGCTGTGCAAACCAGAAAGGCCTGATGCTGAAGCAACTCTGGATCTGTTCTAAGATCTGACATGTTGAAGGGGGCGAAGAAGTGCCACAAAAAGAGGGTGTGGTGAATTTGATGAGATGTATTACTCTAGAACTGCAAAGAGGGCATCTGGTTTAAGGAAGGCTTTCCAAGTCAGCTACTATTTCAGTTGGTTTTACTGTTATGGTTGAACCCACCTCATCCAGGACAGCATCTAAGACTATTTTGGTAGAAAGAGTAGTGACTCAATTTCGGAGTGACAAAAGGGTGCCATCAAAAATGATCAATCCTTAGAATAAATCTATCACTTTGAGGAGAAATGCTAAGGTTGCATATTCTGTATAGCCCTTGAAGATTTTGACCACTGCTGGCTGCTGGTTAGGACACCCTTCCCCAAGGGTAGTGAAAGCAGCTTTCAGAGCAGCCCTGGCTGGCTTAAGAAACACAAGCTAGCCCTGGGAAATCAAATCCAGATCTCCCGCATGAGAGTGCACGGAAATGCCACTGAGTCATTAAGCTGGTCCCACCCAAATTTTTGACATAAGGACTTTTCCAGATAAAAGGCATCCACCAATCTGACTTTGTGGTCATAGATTCAGAGGTCCTGAACATTTTGACGCGACTGAGGAAACTACTTCGGTTTTAAAAGTGACCTCTGCACTAAATCATGCAATCAAATTATATTATATTACTCTTTGGGGAGTGGAGGAGTAGCCTAGTGGTTAGAGCACTGGCTTGGTAACCAAGCAACCAGGGTTCAAGTCCTGTCTAGCACTCCTTGTGGCCTTGGGCAAGTCACTTAACCCTCCATTGCCTCAAAAGAAAGACCTGGCAATCTGTTTCCACTGACACTGTCAAGAAAACCCAGGAGCTTCTGGGTCACCAGGAGTCAGGATTGACTCAAAGGCACACATTGCATACTCCTTGGGGATTCTGCCCAAAATAATGTAAAAGTCTGGAAAATTCTGCACATTTGATATTTGCCAAAATAGTAACATCAATCACTGTCTTTGACTAATTAAAATGCAATTCAGAAAAAGGTTATTACTCAAAGATGCAAAACATTTTATGTGTCTGCACAGAATTCCCCAAGAAGCCTTATGTAGCAATTCCACATGTAAATGACATGTTTACATGCAGACTGCAGATACATGTAAATGCCGATTTTTAGAATGCAGTGATTGACATGAAGAATTGCTTTGAGAGTGGGGATACCAACTTTTAAAAATCTGCCACCTGCTGCTCTCCTGCTAGGCCCCTGCCCCACCTCCTAAATAATCCATCCCAGTGACGGCAGCAATTTGGACTTTAGTGTCTGCAGGCCACATGAGAGGGAAGGACAAAATATTGCACTCTTCAATCCCCACTGAGGAACATATAGACATAATGGGGGTAATTTTATAAAGCACCGCCTGTTTTTAGGCACCAACAGCATACCTAAATATCAGTATTTTAGTCATTTATGCACATTAATGGCCACTTGCATGCATAAATGACTTCTATGAAATACAGATCAGCGTAAAAATACACTCATTGTTTGCACTGTTTGTACCTTCATTGTGGGCGTGCACATGGGAGAAGTTTGCTTGGAGCTTGCAAGTACATGCATCAATAATAGACTAATTTATGCATGTGCTTGCAAAAAGTAGCCAAGGGCTTTTACACCAGCTCTAGGGTTGATGTAAATGTCCCACCTTAACTTAGGGTGTGTTCTCTGCCGCTTAGGCCAGTATTTCATAAATTCAAATACTCACATACTGAATTTTGTAAAACAGGCATAAAATACATGCGCGTTAACTAGGTGCAACTTTATAAAATTGCCCTGAATGGAGGATATTTTATAAGAAGCCGCCTAGATTTAGATGGCAAGAAAACATGTAAATCCTTGGTAATTTCATTATTTACATACATAAGTGCCACTTACGTACATAAATGACCTCTTGTATGCTGGGCTCTATAAGTATGCGAGTAGATCTGATGGCATGTACTTTCACTGTGGGTGTGCATATGAGCAGAATTTCAGCAGAGCTTGGGCAGAGTGCACATGTACATGCATAAATTATAAAATCTTATAATTTACACTCATTCTTTAGAAATATAGGCGGGGCATTTACGCAAGCCCTAAGGCTGAAGTATGTGATCACACCAATAAGGCATATTCTTGACTACTTATGTTAGGATTTTATTAAGAAAAGTAGGCACCCACTTTTCTTTATAAGATAGGCTTAAAAAGGCACATTTTGGCTGCCTTAAAGGAGGCGCCTGTTATAAAATTATCTTCCACAGACATTTCAGAGACCTGTGGAAGGAAAATCACCAATGAGACATTGTGATATCTGGGTATAAATTATATTAAAATGATAGGGTGGATCAAATTGGAAAGGGGTAGTGCTATATGTTAATGACAACAGAGTCAAGCAGGATAACAGCTCTGCTGGAAAAATCATTGTGCCATATTTACAGACAGGAATTCCAGGGTGATGGAGAAGAGTATAACACAGAAGGTCTACTACTATCTATCTACTTGGCTAGAATGAAGAATCAGGCAGTGAAATGCGAACAGACATTAGGAAATCCAGCAGAACTGGCAACAGTAATAATGAGAGATTTCAATTACCCTGGTACTGATTGGTACTGACTGTTGTTGCCAAAAAAGCATCTTTCAGGAAATGGAAAAAGGAGCCAAATGATGAAAATTGGAAACAACATAAGCACTGGCAAGTTAGTTCAAATAAATTAATTGATGTCAGAGGCTTTTGACAAGCAATGGATCACAAAACGAGAATTCATTTTTCTGGTCAATAAAAACCCTAAGATTCCGGTTTTTATTTGGTCCCAAAGGTACATAAATGTTTGGTGAATCCACCTGGACGGCCGATAGTATCATGCCGAGATTCCTTGTTAGAACCGTTATCTAAATATTGCAATATTTTTCTACAGCCGGCAGCGGCTAAAGTTTCCTCCTACATTCGAGCCACAGGTGATTTTTTGGTGCAATTATCTACATGTAGTGATTATGCATCGTATACATTCTTGGTCACTTTAGATGTACAAGCGCTGTATACAAATATAAATCAGGCAGAAGTATTGGCATGTTTAACTACGTTTCCACTAGTTCTCCCTCCGCGTACCTTTTTGCTCAACCTTTTAGACCTGGTGTTGAATAACAATTATTTTTTGTATCAACAATGCTATTTTCTACAAACCTTTGGGATAGCTATGGGTGCCACGGTGGCTCCCTCCATTGCTACCATTTATATGTCTCAGTTTGAGGAGCAATAAGTTTACACTGATCCTTTATTTTGCCTTATAGCATTCTAGCGTCGTTTCCTGGATGACATATTTTTCCTCTGGATGGGTTCAGCTAGTGATTTGGAAATCTTCATAGGATCATTAAACACTCATATGCCTAACATTCAGTTTACGGCTCAAATTGAGCAATCACAAATTCAATTTCTTGATCTTACCATCCAACTTACCCCAGAGGGTTTAAGTACAACTCTCTACCGTAAACTGGTGCAACGTAACACATTGTTGAACTTTTTAAGTTACCACCCTACCCCACTTAAACGGGGGTTACCATATGGACAATTCCTTAGGCTTCACTGCAATTGTTCGACATTGCAGGAATTTAATCGACATGCGGAGGATTTGCAACATCGTTTGTTACTTCGAGACTACCCTTATTCTCTAATAAAAATGGCTTATAAGCGAGCTCAATTTACCCACAGAGAATGGCTCCTTACGCCCTCTTGATCATCTCAGGATGAGCAATTATCAGAAGTTAAGATCACAGGTATTTTTCCATATGTAGGTGGTATTTCTAAAGTTACAAAAATATTACATCAATTCTGGCCGGTTTTGGGTTTACATTCATGTTTTTCGAACAAGCACTTGAGGATTGCATATTCAAGAGGCTACAATTTACGTGACATGGTGGTCAAGACTACATCTCCAATGGATCGGCCTTTATCATGTCATCTGCACCCTGGCCACTTTGTGTACGGCTCATGCCGCTATTGATCGTCGGCCATTGTGGGGTCCACTTGGATGGATGTTCACACTTTGGTTGTGTATAAATCTAAATGGCACACTACCTGCGATTCTACCTATGTAGTATATTTAGTCCAATGCCCTTGCTCTCTATTATGTTGGGCGCACTACCAGAAGTATAAAAACCCAGCTTGGAGAACATGCTTCTCGACTGTGTACGAGAACTTTAACAGCACCTTTGGTTGAGCACTGCTTATTAAAACACATGCCTTTGATCAACTTCTATGGTAGATTTTGGATAGTGTTCCATTTGAGCACAGAGGAGGGGATCGGATCTCCAAACTGCAGAAGCTGGAACAAAAATGGATTTATATATTAGGGACAGTTTCCCCTTCTGGCTTAAATGCGTTTTTGGAATGGCATAGCATTGTTTTTTTTTTTTAGTGCCATCAAGTCAGTGTTGACTCATAGCAACCCAGCTACCTCTGGGTTTTCTTGGCAATGTATCACCAGAAGTAGATTGCCAGCCTTTTCTTCCGAGGCAATGGAGGGTAAAGTGACTTGCCCAAGGTCACAAGGAGTGCCAGTGGGAATCGAACCCTTGATCTTCTGGGTACTAGGCAGTTGCTCTAACCACTATTGTTTAGCCTGTTATTTTTGTATATTTTCAATTTCAACACTTTAGCCTTTCAGGCTCCGTCATGAGCTTTTCATCCAATGGGAATGAGGGATTCCCTTAGTCATAGGGCTTCCCTCGTTCGATTAGCTGCAGCTGGTTTCATCAACTTATGAGCGTGTCCCTTGATGAATGTCGGTATTTTGTTAACATCTACGTCACACGCCGGTTCTTAGAAAGGAATTGAATGCTCGGTTGTGGACATTGAAGCTTTTGTTACTGCAGGACTTGTCACCAACCTGATGCAGGGTCAAGGTATTTCTGACCCGAAATGTGCCATGTCGTTCATCGCTGATTCTGTGGTATTTTTAAGCTTGTGGTAAAGCTCAGATAGTTAAGTATTTTAAATTAGTTACACTGCTTTTTTAAATGAATAAAAGGAGCATTCACGGCGAGGGGAAGGTTTTGATTCCTCCTTCTTTTGAATGATTCCTCCGACAAAAATAAATTGTTAAAGGGGTATTTTTCCTATTTTGTTGGGTATTTTTCTTTCTTGATTTGTATTTTACCTTGACAGAGGGATGTTTGGTAGAAGTTAAATGCAAGACATTGATAAGGCAGGCAAAGAGAGAATATGAGAAAAAGCTTGCTGTGGAAGCAAAAATTAGTAATACAGACTTTTCCAAGTACATTTGTAGCAAAAAAGGTGTAAGAGAGTCAGTTGCACCATTAGATGATAGAGAGGTAAAAGGGGCACTAAGAGGGGACAAGGCCATAGTGGAGAGACTGAATGAATTCTTTGCTTCGGTCTTTACTGAGAAAGATGTAGGGGTGTTGCCCATGACTGAAATGGTATTTAAAGGTGATGTCAGAGAAGAATTGAAAGAAATATCGATACAATGGGAAGATGTATTACAACTATTTGATAAACTGAAGAGTAGCAAATCATCTGGACTGGATGGTATACATCCAAGGATGTTGAAAGAACTGAAATATGAGAATGCAGACCAACTATTAGTAATCTGTGAACTATCATTAAAAACATCTCTAATACCTGAAGATTGGAGGATGGCCAATGAAACACTAATTTTTAAAAAGGGTTCCAGGGGTGAGCTGGGAAACTACAGACTGGTGAGCCTGATGTCAGTACTGTGCAAAATGGTAAAAACCATTATAAAGAACAAAATTACTGAACATGTACATAGTCACAGCTTAATGGGAGACAGCCAGCATGGCTTTAGCCAAGAAAGGTCTTGTCTTACTAATCTGTTATGTTTTTTTGAAGGTGTGAATAAACAGGTTGACAAAGGTGAGTCAGTTGATATAGTGTATCTGGATTTTCTGAAAGCATTTGACAAGGTTCCTCATGAGAGACTCTTGGCGAAATTAAAAAGTCATGGGATAGAAGGCAGTGTTCTACTGTGAATCAGGAGCTGGTTAAAAGATAAAAAGCAGAGGGTAGGGCTAAATGGCCAATTTTCCCAATGGAGAAAGGTAAATAGTGGAGTACCCCAGGGATCTGTGCCGGATCCACTGCTTTTTTAACATATTCGTAAATGACCTAGAAATGGGAATAACAAGTGAGATAATCAAATTTACAGATGACACAAATTATTCAAAGTTGTTAAAATCTATGAGGATTGTGAAAAATTGAAAGAGGACCTTGATAAATTGGAAGAATGGGCATTCAAAAGGCAGATGAAATTTAATGTGGACAAATGCAAAATTATGTATTTAGGAAAGAACAACCCAAATTATGGTTACATGATGCAAGGTTCCACATTAGGAACCACCACCCAGGAAAAAGATTTAGGTGTCATCGTGGATAACATGTTGAAACCCTCTGCCTAATGTGTAGCGGTGGCCAAGAAAGCAAATAGAATGTTAGGAATCATAAGGAAAGGAATGGAAAATAAAACAAAGGATATTATAATGCTTCTGTATTCTTTCATGGTGCGACCGCATCCTGAATATTGTGTGCAATTCTGGTCGCTGTATCTTAAAAAGGATATAGCAGAATTAGAAAAGGTACAGAGAAGAGCCATCAAAATGGTAAAGGTGATGGAAGGATACCCCTATGAAGAGAGGCTAAAAAGGTTAGGGCTCTTCAACCTAGGAAAGAGACGGTTGAGGGGAGATATGATAGAGATCTATAAATTAATGAATGGAGTGGAACCGGTAAACGTAGATCGATTGTTTACTGCATCAAAATATAGAAAGACTATGGGGCATGCAATGAAGCTACAGTTGTTGTTGTTGTTAAGTGCCGTCGAGTCGGAGTCGACTCATGGCGACCCTCTGGATAGCTACAGTATAACCTATTTAAAACTATTAAGAGAAAATATTTTTTCACTCAACGTGTAATCAAACTCTGGAATTTGTTACCGGAGGATGTATTAAAATCTGTTAGTGTAGCCTAGTTTAAAAAAAGGTTTGGATAAGTTCCTGGAGGAAAGGTCCATAAACCATTATTAAAGGTAACCCGGGAAATCCACTGCTTGCCCCAGTACAAGCATTGTGGAACCTGTGTCTTTTGGGGAAACTGCTAGGTACTTGTGGCTTAGATTGGCCAGTGTTGAAAACAGGATACTGGGCTTGATGGACCTTGGTCTGACCCAGTATGGCATATCTTATGTTCTTATGACATGCTAGGAAGGTAAAGATTCTAGATGTCATAACGGACTACTTCATGGTAAACTTGTATTGGATCTGAGAGAGAGAACTATTCAGTATTTAGGATATGTTTACTAAAGGGCCTTAAAGGAACAAGTGTGCCATTAACACCTGTTATCGGAACCCTTGCACCCTTAAAAAGCTGAATTAATGAGCCTTTCTTTATTTATTTGAAACGTTTTTTCTATATCGCCCTTTCCAGAGATCAAGGGCAGTTTACATTGAAACATAACTTTTACAAGGAACAAATTTTGAAACATAACTTTTACAAGGAATAAATTGGAGTGGAGGAGTGGCCTAGTGGTTGAGGCAAGGTACTTCAGGCCGGAAGGTCGGGGGTTCAAATCCCACTAGAGGACAGCAACTTTGGGCCAGAAGGACTGGGGTTTCTAGTCCCACAGGTGCTCCTTGTGGTCTTGGGCAAGCCACTTAACCCTCCATAGCCCATGTTCCCTGTAAAATAGTTATCTCCAAGTTATAATGCCCTGTTCAATGTAATTTCAATTTGTTCAATGTAAACCACACTGATGCAGAATAGCGCAGTATATAAGAGAATGTAAATAAATAAATAAGTGTTAAAGACTCCTGCAGTGTTAAGGGAACAGTAGGTGGAGAGTGTGTGATAACAGGGTGAAGAGTGGGCATTGACAGCGGGTGCTCCCTTAAAGCCTGTTGCATTAGTGCCTTTTATGCTGGGAACCCTAAACATCTGCAATATGATGCACAAACAGGGGAGCCCAAGATAGTGATGGTAGTGCTCCATTAGCAGCAACAGCATAGTGCCCAAATATGAAAGGGCACCATGTTGATGGTGCTAATAGGGCAAAGGGGGTGGCACATTGGTCATGCAATGGGGGTTGCTGGTGCACAAGGCACACCAGATAGCTGCCCAGGTTGCACATCTGTGATGTCTGCCATGATCCCACAGTGTCAGTGGCAGCACACAAACATGCTGCTGCTGTGAAAAGGTGATGCACAACATGGAGTGGTCCAAGTATCCCTGGCACCCTAGGCAGAGACCCTGTCTGCCCCCCCTGCTGCCACTGCTGCTGGCTCTGGAGAAAGAAGCCGATAGTGCCAGCAGCTGCAGCTCTACAGGGGGCTGCAAAAAGCCTCCGCCTAAGGAAATACCACTGCTGCAGCTGTCTGCCTCCCTGCGAGACGTATCTGCAGCTGGCGGGGATGGGGTTACACCAGCAGCAGTTGATTCGGAGAGCAGCATGGCTGCCCATCTGTGCCTATGCCCCCCCATGTAGAACTGGCACCCTAGGTGCACGCCTAAATCACATGGTGGATGGGTCAGGATTGTGCACCACCCCCACTGACAGCTTGCTGGTATGTCAGCATCGTGTGTGGGTGTTGGTGACAGGTGCTGCAGCGGCCGTCTGCAGCAGACAAAACCCATGACCTGGTCCTGTATGCCATTCATACTGCAACATGTGCCAAGGTCTGTCTGATGGGAAACATGTCAGCCCCAGGGACTGCTGTATCCTTATGGCAGCTCTGTGGTTCAATATGCAAAGCTTGCATGTATATGAGTGGTGAGTCACAGGTTCAAGACCTGGCTATGGATCATGTCTTTCATGGTCCTGTGGGTAAACTTTGGCCTATAGTGCAGGTACAGCGCCAGCATGTGCAACCCCCAAAGAATCAGCCAGCAAGGGTACAAACACCCATCAGCCACACAGACAGATTCCACTATCCACAGCTGGATGGAAAGGCAGGCTGATAGCACCAGCACAATGAGTGGGCGTGAATGTCAGAGCATGCTACTAGCGCCTGCACAATGAGCACACATTAACAATGCTTGAGCTGATATGGAGACCAAAGTGGCAGGCAGGAATGCCAGCCATCCCTGCTTTTACACAGTGCAGCAGTGTGAGTGTGTCTCTCCAGAGTTCTGTGGCCTTCTGCACTGCACTGTGCCCCACATTGCCTAGGCTCTTCCCAGCATTAATCTGCAGATGTGCATGATGAGAAGAGGATTGTGGGTATGGCCTGAAACAGAGTGGGTTGCCCAGGATGTGTCTGCATCAGAGGGTCAATGGTTGAGACTTCATAGTGCCTGTCTGCCAAGTGCATGGCCTGCGTGGCCACAGCAATTCATGCTGTAAGGGCAATCTCACTCTGACCAAGCTCTGACCATGGCACGGCTATGTACCCACATAGTGCTAGACAGTGTCCAGCTCTAGTGATGTGGGTGCTGTCCCTGTCCTGGGAGACCAATCACTGTGCCAAATGCTGGGTGACCATGCTGTTTGTCCCAAGCCAGGGTGTATATGTTTACTCTGTGCACATGCATTGTGTGCTGACTAGCTACAGTTGGCATGTGCATGGCTGAAACAGCCCTGTGGTAGGCAGCAGGTGCAGTCTAACTGTGATTGGTAGGCCCAGATATTTGGGACAGCAGTTGTTCTTGGCCTACTCACTGTGGGCATGGCAGGACTATCAGGACAGTAGTAGCAAGCCTAGAGCCCTGCCCCCCACTTGCATTTGTCATCCATGGCATCAGCTGACATGCACTGTTCTAGTAGGGTCCCTGTCCAACAGAGGCAGGACAAAGGGCCCAGATGTGACAGGTGTCTACAGCATGCTGCAACTGTGCATAAAACAAGGTGACTAGCATAACACACTGGCAGTGATGTGTATCTGTAGCAGAGACCACATCTAACAGTGTAAGCCCTTAGGGTGACTGCTCAAACTGCTCAGTAGCAGCGTTTGTAGCTGTTATGTGCTTGTAGCACACAATGTCAGCTTATCTTACTGGGTTGATGTGATGGATCAGTGCATTTTCCATTTGTTGATCAGCTGCAGACTTGCTGTTCTGCATGTGCAGTGCATCATGGGTACTGGATGGGCTAACCTATACAGGCACAGATAGCAGTCATTTTATGTTTATTCAATTTCTTGATATACCGCTCAGGCTGAAGTCGTCCCCAGATTCAACTTGTGAAATGGGCTCTGGGAACGTGTTTGCAATTTCGATATCCACATGCATGTTTTCAGACGTTCAAATTGCGAATAAGGCTTCTAAAATGACCACTGTAGTTATTCCTGGTCCCAGTAATGGCCCCAGGATTTCCCCAATGAGGGTCAGTCACTTCAGAGCATATAGCATCATTGGACTGTGGCGCAGGTTTGCTCCTGCGGGGCCCACTGTATAAAGTCTTCAGTAAATAATGCCTTTTTAACTGCGTTAGCACATGTTAACTCCCCTAAATGAATTTCATGCAATGTTAAAACAGTAGCCTTTGAGTTACTGGCATACGTTCGTAACACAACCCTCTGGAATGGTTTGGCCAGCAACAGGTTGGTGAACTAGTAAGTAATCCCTGTTAATGTCTGCTCTTGAGGGTAGCCTTATTGCTTCAGTTGTCTGTTCGGGGTTATGCCCTTCTCAGGGAAGACAGAAAGACAACAGTTAAAGGGATTTCTCTGAGCACTAGGAAGATTATTAGACAGAATTCAAAAGAAAATAATAGTTACTGACTGACCACATGGCATCAAATGGATAATGTATTATTATCTTTCAGGACCCACAGTACCTACGTTTTTCTTCCAACACTATTGAATTCATCATACACAAAACCTTGGCATCTGAGGCTGGGACCACCAATATGCGTCACTCTTACCTCAAACAAAGCATTTATCAAGCAAGTTATCAGCTGTGGCTTTTGAAAACCTGCCTTCTATTGTTACATTCCCCTTCAGAACACACTGCCTTCCAAAGCTTTCCAGAACTATTCAGGCAGCGGCTGTAAAGATTTGTTTACTGTGCTCTATGAAAAAGGAACTCTTCAAAGGAAGGTGAACTATAAGTTTTTATTTTTTTCCAGAATTACCCTGCATTTGGCAGAGCAGCAACATGAATTCTAAATTTAAAGAGAAAACAGGAAAACAGAATATCGACTCATGACATATGAAGCGAGGCCCATGAATGACACTGATTGACAGCAGTTCGCACTCTCTGCTGATGTTAGCCCACTAAATGCAAACAGGTTGTTTACTTACTATATACAACTAAATCCTGCTCAGATATTCTTTATAAGAGTAACATTCTAAACCATTTTCCCACCAAAAAACACCACTTTATGTTCACAAATGGACTTTGATAAAATTACATCACACCTAAAAGTACGTGTGTTGCAAGCCAGCACACTCTTGTACAGTAGGCCCGCTCAGGGGAGGGGTCTGGACAGAGCATGGGCAGAATTGCAGTTTACAAGTGTTCCATAAAATACACACATCTATGGGGTATGTTTACTAAAGGGCGCTAACGTCGCAGCGGCAGAATTAGCGCGCGATAAGGTACGTTATCGGGCGATGAAGGTGCGTTATCGTGCGATAACGTGCCTGCGGCGTTAAGGCACCTTAACGCCATGAAATCCAGCCCTAAAGGGCGGAGGAAGGCTTCCAGGGGGCGGGGAGAGGGGGTCAGAGGGTGGAGAGTGGAAGGGGAGAGGCTCCAGGCACACTAACGCTGTGGAATCCGGGTCTGAAAACTAACGCCAGTGAAACCCTCGCGTTAAGGCACATTTGCAGGAAAGAGAAACCATTTCCGTCAGCAATGTACAGCAAAGCCAGGGAAACCTAAAAAAAGGGATAGTTGTGATACATGTGCACGGAACAAAAAGGCAAATAAACATGGAAAATCACCTGAACAAAATTTAAAAACACCATAACCAAGCTGGCCAATAGTGATATTAATGAGAAAAATAAAAAAAACACTTCAGAGAAAGCTAAAAACAAAAAAAAGATATTAATTTTGGAAGGGTCTATGCTCTGTCCCCCTACAAGGTGAATGATCCCACATTGAAATAGCGCTGATCAGGGTTTTCCATTTTTATTGAACAGATTTCTTATGGCATGCACATGTGCGGCAACAGCAGGGTGGGCATGTCGGAAAGGGCAACTGTAGAGATGCTGGAAAACAGGATACAGAGGGCTGCAGGCGGCACATGCTGTGGTGCAGCTGGGGCACAGTGCGGACTAGGGAGATGCCTAGGTGGCACATAGGAACGCTGAAACTGTACAGCAGCCAGACAGCAACTGATGAGGGCCCAACATGGGCACGAGTGTGCTTCTCACAGTGTCACAGGGGATAGTAGCCAGCAGGTACCCCCAAGGGCACAGAACATTGGCAGGCGGTGGTGGGGGGGAAGCGTGGACGTCTATGCAGGCACCCCTACCCCAGATCAGGCACCATAGGCAGTGAATATTTTAGATAGACTAATGTCTTTCACCGGTTTTTTCAACTCAAGGGTTTCTATCCCTTAGAGGAATGTTCCAGGGTTGCGTCCCTGTTTAAAGAATAAAAAGGAACAATCAGCTATAGGAAGATGTTTCTTACACCTTCATGGCGATAGTTCCAACAAAAAATGTAGTCTAATAGGATAACTTTATTTCCTTTGATAGTGTGGTTTAAATTATATGTAGGGAATAAATATAGGTTAAATTAATTGAGAGGAGAAAGAAGGGCAATCGCAGAACTCAGAGATTTCCAACATGCAGCAAGACAAGACAAGGAGAAGTACTACAATAATGCATGCAAGGAAATAGAATCAGAAACTATTAGAGGAAGAACAAGATCAGTTTTCCTAAAGCTACAAGAGTTAAAGAAGAAATTCCAGCCTCAAACTGGAATGCTACTAGATGCTCAAGAATCCATGTTGAATGATGCTGAGAAGATCAAGAAAAGATGGAAAGAATATACAGAGTCATTATACCATAAAGAGCAAGTGGACCAAAGAGCTGTTTCAACCTGTATCTTATCATCTGGAACCACCATTGGTGATGAAAGAAGAAGTCGAAGCTGCATTGAAAGCTTTATCAAAGAACAAAGCACCGGGCATTGATGACATTCCCATTGAGGTGTTACAGCAATCGGATGCAGCTGTTACCATACTTACAAGGCTCTGCCAGGAAATTTGGAAGACAACATCATGGCCAACTGACTGGAAAAGATCTGTGTTTATACCAATACTAAAGAAAGGTGATCCAACTGACTGTGGAAATTATTGCACAATCGTTCTTATCCCACATGCCAGCAAGATTCTACTCAAGATTATTCAGCAGAGACTACAACCATATCTGGAACAAGAACTGTCTGAAGTGCAAGCAGGGCTCAGGAAAGGGCGAGGAATGAGAGACATCATCGCAGATGTGAGACCTCCTGCAGCGCACCACCAATCAGACTTTTCTCCCTGCATACCGATTGCTAAACTCCAGACCCTAGCCCAATGAATGTCTTATGTCATATTGTGAATGGTTTAATATTTAGTTTTGTTCTTTATTAACTCCATTTTGCACTATTTATTTTGTTCCATATCTTCCATGTAACGTTTGTGTTTTCATTCTAATTATTCCCTGTAAACCGCTGTGACTAGTAGATACAATGGTATAGAAAAGCTGATAAATAAAAAAATAAATAAAAGAATACCAAAAGGATATCTATATGTGTTTTATTGACTACAGCAAGTCTTTTGACTGTATAAACCATGAGAAACTCTGGGCCACACTAAGAAGCATGGGTATATCAGAACACCTGATAATTCTCTTGCACAAACTTTACATTGATCAAGAAGCAACAGTTCAAATGGAACAAGGAGAAATAGAATGGTTTAAAATCAAGCCAAGGTATATGACAAGGCTGCACACTTCCCCCCTGTTTAATTTATATGCAGAACAAATCATCAGAGAAGCAGGACTTTATGAATACAACCGAGGTGTGAAGATTGGTGGAAGAGTCATTAACAGCCTTCGCTATGTTGATGATACTACATGACTGGCTAAAAGTAAAGATGATTTGAAACATTTAAGAACATAAGAACATAATAAATACCTTACTTTGGTCAGACCAAGGTCCATCAAGCCCAGTATCCTGTCTCCAACAGTGGCCAAACCAGGCCACAAGTACCTTGCAGATTCGCAAAGAGGCAGACAAGTTCCACCATGCTTGTCCCGGGGTAAGTAGTGGATTTCCTAGGTCCTATTTAATAATGGTTTATGGACCTTTGCTCCAGGAATTTGTCCAAACCTTTTAAAAACCCAACTACACGAACAGCTTTTACTACATCCTCCGGTAATGAATTCCAAAGTTTGATTACGTGTTGAGTAAACAAATATTTTCTCTTATTAGTTTTAAATGAGTTACATTGTAGCTTCATTGCATGTCCACTAGTCTTTCTACTTTTTGATGGTGTAAATAACTGATCTACATTTACCCGTTCTATTGCATTCATTAATTTATAGATCTCTATCATATCCCTCTTCAGACATTTATTTATCAAGATGAAGAGCCCCAGCCTTTTAAGCCTCTCCTCATAGGGGTATCCTTCCATTTTTGTCGCTCTTCTTTGTACCTTTTCTAAGTCAGCTATATCCTTTCTTTGGACACATCATGTGAAGAGAGAGATCATTAGAGAAAGACATCATGCTTGGCAAGGTAGAAGATCAACCCAAAAGAGGAAGGCCAGCAATGAGATGGATCGATACAATAACAGCAGCTATGAGTGCTGCTCTATCAACAATGAGCCGCCTTACTAAAGACTGAACACAGTTTAGGACAACTATTCAGAGGGTCGCCATGGGTCGACACTGACTTGACGGCAATTAACAACATTGCCACATAAATGCTGAAATGACTAGCCTCCAGATAAGAGAAGAAAGACCCCAGGTAAGCAAAACATTAAATATCTTTCTAGAAATGGGTAAAAGTGGCAACATCTGGAAAATGGTGTGTATAAATACCTGAAGCATGGGAAATAAGATCCCAGATGTTGAGGCTTTAATGGAAGAGGTTGACTTGGATTTAGTGGTGGTTACAGAGACATAGTTCATAGACAACCATGAATGTAATGTAATTATACCAGGCTATAACTTATTCAGGAATGACAGGGTAGGAGGAAGGGGTGAAGGAGTGGCACTATATGTAAAAAATACAATTAAAGCTATAGAATTACAGGGCTTAAAAGGGAGAGAGGAGGCATTGTGAGTTAAACTAGAAAGAGGAAAAGAGAAATCAATTTGCACTGGTGTGATATACAGACCCCCTTCACAGGAGAAGAAGTAGATTGAGATTTAACAGAAGACATAAGCAGCATTGCTAGGAAAGGGGAAATGCTATTGATAGTTTGATTTCAATATGCCGGATGTGGACTGGCACAACCCTGCTGCGGTGTCATCTAGAAATAAGGAGATCCTGGATTCTCTACAGGGAGAACTATTCAGGCAATTGGTAACAGACCCCACACGTGAAGGGGCCATACTGGACTTGGTGCTTACCAATGGTGAAAGTGTTTCTGATGTTGCAGTGGGAGATCATTTTGCATCCAGTGATCACCAGATGGTGTGGTTCAGTATTAGGACTAGGGCTGTTAGAATCCATTCCAAGGTGAGGATCTTAGACTTTAGGAAGACTAACTTTGCGAAGATGGGCCAATACCTCAGGGAGTCGTTAGTGGGATGGGAACAGCCAGGAGATGTAGAAAAACAGTGGGCAAAACTCAAAGGGGATATTTTAAGGCCAACCAACCTTTAGTTGTTAGAAAGATAAATAAAGGTAAAAGGCAAAGGAGGCCACTATGGTTCTCAAAAGTAGCTGAAAAGGTGAAGAAGAAGAGGGAGGCCTTCATGAAATACAAGAGATCACAGAGCGTGGAAGACAGGTATCTATATTTGGAAAAACTTAGAGAAGCTAGCAAAATAGTCAGGAAAGCAAAGATACTAAAAGAAGAAGAAATATCCCCCCATTTTATTGCATTGGCTAAGATATTGTTATTGTCAAACTCAAGGGTGAAGGGGAGGGATATGTAGAGGTTGAAAAGGATAAAGCGGAATTGCTTAACAAATATTTCTGTTCTCTGTTTACAGATGAAGGGCCAGGAGCAGGACGTCAGAAAACACCCACAAATAGTAACAGATGCAACAGGAATCTTGAATGATTTTCAGAAGACTGTGTTTGGGAGGAACTAGCTAAACTAAAAGTAGACAAAATGATGGGACCGGATGGGACACATCCAAGAATACTGAAGGAACTTGGTGAAGTTCTAGCGGTTCCGCTGATTGACCTTTTCAATGCCTCTTTGAAATCGGGACTGGTGTAAGAGGATTGGCGAGAGGCACATGTGGTCCCTTTACAAAAAAGCAGAAGTAAGGATGTGGTTGAAAACTATAGGCTGAATAGTCTAATCTCTGTGGTGAGTAAATTATTGGAAATGCTGCTCAAAGAGAAAATAGTAAAGATTATGTGCTCTTGTCCTATGCTATAGTCACAGAGTGGACTCTAGGAGTCTCTTAGCTCCATGCACGGTATGCACATATAGACATGTCCATCTCAGGTACATCTGCACACAATATAAACTATCTCAACACTGTCTACTGATCACTGACTACAGCAGTCAGCATGTCATTATGTATTATTCCATAACAACAACCAGCCTTATTTTTACAGAAACAACATGCATTGGTTTGACTGATCATGAATATATGACATTGATCTCTGAATGATGCATACACAACTCCAGCTGGAGGAATGTGCCATAGGATGTCATGTTGGTCTCTGCATCACCTGCCACCATGCTGGAAGGCAGTGCTGGAAGTGAATGTTGGGGTGGAGGTGGGGGGAGGGGGGAACAGTCCCATACATGTTTTGAATGTGCCTCTGGTAGATGGTATTGCTGGCCAGAGCCTATCTGTATACTTTGCATCAGAGGCCCTGCATGACAGCCTCATCTTCTCTCCCCAGACACTGAGTATGATAGCCACAAGGGCAAACAGGCTGGGGATGACGGCGTATGTGTAGCCAGCAACTGTACCAACATCTAATCCCATGTCCAACTTGCAATGCTTCCATGTGTTCTTGGAGAGGGGGAAACTGTGCCCAGAGTGTGGGAGAGTGAATGTGCTGCACTGGCCACATTCACAGTATCCATGGCCAGGGACATGAAATAATATGGGAATACAAGCATGGCACTATGTTCAATGCTCACTGCCAAAACCTGTGTAGGGGGACACAGTCTTCTGGTATGTGACAGACGTAGGCCACTGTGGGTCAATATGGACTTGCAGCCAGTCTCTGGGTCAATTTTCAGTGCTCTTTGCATTGTATTAGCTGTCCCTAAGTTCAAACTACAAGGGTACACAAATGAGGAGCAGATGATTCTGAGTTTACACAGGATGTACATGAGTCATAGGTTTGGTAAATGGCTGAGCCATCTTAACATGGGTCTGGCATGAGGAAGGCCTGACTGCACATATCTGTCCTTGCTGCGAGGCCGCTCTCACTCTGACTGAGCTGTAACCATGTTACTGCTATGTATCCACATAGTATATAGGGTTAATCTGCAATGACATGGGCACTTTTTCTTTATGGCAGTCCAGTCACTAGCCAGCCTGGAGGTTGTCCATGCTGTTTCTATGGAGCCAACTCCCCTAGATGATCCTGATCTGTACCAGTCCTTACCTCCTCACCCACCTGCTAAGGAACCCCTAGCTGGAGAGAATTCTGGAGAGGGCAGACACCTGATGCATAGTGCGCCTGCAGATCATCAGCTCCCACAGCTGCTGGCACATGCTGCACCAGCCAGTTCATGGTCTAATGCTGGCACCCACACATCATGTTGCTGGCAGCTGGGGCCAGCCAGCCCTGACTGTGACCTGTCTGGTGCAGTAGGTGTGTTAATTGGCATTATGTGGGAGATGCATGATACTATGCATCAGATGCAGGCCAATGATGTGAGGGTGGAAAGGGAGCTGGCAGTGCTACAGGAGGAAGTGAGGGACCATTGCCATCACCTGACACCTCTGCCCACAGGTGAGCAGGAGGTACCATGAGGCTCCTCTCCAGCCAGGGGTTTTGCAGCACTGACTGCCTCCTTCTGTTCCGTACCCCCTACCCGCTTGACCTAGAGGGTCTTTTGTTATGTTTGTAGTTTGATGATAATGTCTTTTCAAACAATCTCAGGCACCTGTCATGTTTTCACCATTGTGAAAATGGAACAGGGAGTGAATGTGGTCATGTAAGACTTTAGAGCCATACATCATTGGTGGATGCAAGTCCTGTGAGTCCTGACAGTTGACCACAGGACTTGCATATTACTTGCATTTGAGTTATGTTCTGTTACAATAGCAAGCCAACTATATGTACATATTCCAACTGTATGTCATCATAATATGTTAATAGGATGCTCAAAGGTGCACAGCAACAACAGAGATATCTCTGCAATTTAGACATCGTCATTGCGGAGAAGAAAACAAAATATGACTTGGACAGGATTAATGGCACCTTTCACATGTATGGAACCCATACAACAACCACAACCCTTGTCAGTGATGTCAGCATCCAAATGTTTCTTTTAGCAATCTATGGGGTCTGTACATGTGTCTGCTGATAGTTTCTCCCCCTCTTAGACTGCGATGTTTTCCAGGTTATGAATGTTTCCTGGATTCCTCTTACCAATGGCAGATGTCGGCTTCATTCAGAGGTTCTCTATTGCACTGATATCAGGACTTTTTGCTGGTCAGTTTTTCCCTTTTTCACCATTCTTTCATACATTAAGATGTATGTTTTGGGTCATTGCCCTGTTGGAGGACCAATGATATTTGACACAGACATAGCTGACAGTAGTAGTTTTCTGACCTCATGATTCCTTTAATACGTTACAGCCCTCCAGATCATGAGGTAGCAAACAAGTCCAACAACATTATGGAACCTCCACCATCTTAAACTGTAGGAAGTGTGTTTTTTCCCTTATGAACATTATTTCTTCAACTGTACATGTATCGCTAGTCTTCATTGCCAAAGATCTCACTTTTGGTTTAATCTCTCCAGAGAACAAATTTCCATAAGGATTGGGTTTCTCAAGATGGGTTTTGGCAACAATCAGGCATGCCTTTTTATGGTGTCTTTGATCAGTGGTGTCCTCCTTGGCCTTCGCCCATGAAGTTCATCTTTGTGCAGTGTGCAACATATGGTGCAGGTAGAAGCCACCACTCCTGACTGACCCAGGTCAGCTTTGAGCTCCTTGGATGTTGTATATGGTATTTTTCCCACATTTTGCATTACCTTACCACCACATCCTGGGAGGTTCTTGCCAGTTCCCTGAGCAGAAAACTTCTTAATAACATTGCATATTGTAGACACAGTAATCCGACAGTCTTTGGAGATGGTCTTGTATCCCTTTGAACTGTGATGTTTGCTGATAATGTCTTTTGTGACAATGTCAGGCATCTCTCTTGTCCTCACCACCGGTAATATGGAACTGGGAGTGAATGTGGCCATTTTAAACATTACAGCCATCATTCATTGGTTGCTTCATGTCATGTGAATACAGAGAATTGATCACAGCTGCATCTACTTTGACTGCACTGGTAATGAGGTTCTTCTGTTCAAAATGATTTGCAATGTTTCTAAGGGTGCTAATAATCATGTCCTACCTGTGTTCCAGTTGTCATTTAATTTCATATGATGTTATTGACATTCTGGATTTGATGTCTCCAATTGCACTTGGACATCCCATTGTGAAATATATCTCATTGATGACGGCTTTTATTGTTTTTGTTTTTAAAGTTACAAATGCCAATAAATATGGTTCTTGTTCGCTTATTCTGGCTGGCATATCTGTTTATTGTGGTCCAGCTCAATGTAAACTGTCTGTAATATGACATAACATGTATGTTACTCACATGTCCCCTAATTTCACACAGACCCCCAGGTAGAACATCAACATTTCTCTTAATATATGGCTGCATATTTGGAGCTCCTGCAGACTTTGTGATCCACATCTGTGCATGTTGAGATACTGCAGTGGGAGTGAGTGACCCCTATCAGACCTGGCCTGCACATGTTGTGCCTATTTGGACTCATGCACCCAACATATATACACTATGTGCTGCCACATGATCTAAGCAATGACCAGACCACCTTTTTCATTCCAGTGATTCATGTCCATAAGATGTCTTTTCACCACAGTCATAAATGATGCCTCATTGTCGTGAGGCCTCCCCAGCCAGTTAGGTTTTCTAGATAGCCACACTGACTATGCATAAGACAGACTGACATACTGTATAATGGAGACAAGGTCAGCAAACCTCTGTCATGCATATTCATTGTGCATATCCAGGAAAGTCTACTGTCTAGGAGGCAAGGTATGGGAAACCCTGTTATGGAGGGTAGCAGAATATGGTGGTAGTCTCTGGAGTCAGACAAGTACATACATAATAGAAATCTCTGCTAATGGTCTCTGATGGTTCTGCATTAGGTTTGTTGCTCACTTCTTTTCCTCACCCTGCAACGTCTTTTTGACATCTGTACCTTCCTAGATACAGCACGATAATTTTCATCAGATACAGGGTCTTTTTTCTCAGTGCACAGTAAAGATCAGTGATAGACTGTGGGTCTATTAGATGACCCCTGGAGATATGCACTGATTTTACAAACAATTAATGTGGCTAGTGGGGAATCTCAAACTCTTAGCCGTTCCTGTATGGGATGGATAATGTGTCGCTGTGAAAATGGGATTACCGTGACATTCTCCATTTCTCATTCATGCTGGGAATCAGAGCACATACTTCAGACCTGACTGATGCATGCTTGGTTAGTCACAATGTTTTTAGCATGATGCTTACTGAAACATACATGACTGATATTGATTTGTCCCCACAAATGTCACTATGCACAATGTTAGGTGCAGATTTGCAGCAGGGATGCATTGTGTCAGCAAACCCATGTAATACTCCCTCCCACCTCCATGCATCGTTCTCCACATAGGCTTTGTGATCGCTCGTACTGTCATGACAGCTGGTACACCCAGGCTCACACAATGGCACTTTGCTCCCTAGGACATATCACACATACATCACCTGCAAAGGATGTACAGGTCACCAATCATGCTCAGTCACTGCAACTCCTCATAAGCATATACATCCCGACTTCTCTGCCATCCACTGACATCATCCCGAATGAGCTGAGTACCCCTCAATGACATCCACCTGCCTCCCACATTATCCTCACACTCAATGTCTAACACATAAGGAACATGTGGATGTGACATGACCATTAGCTACTACCTTTGCTTCCATCCAGCACCTGTAATGTGACTTGTTGTAAGGCTCCCTTATCCCCCATTAAGGTAAGCAACTATAGCGGGTATTCATGGGATGCTTGGTGCACTTACAGTGCATTGAAAAAGTATTCCTCACCTCTGTGTTTGTCCTGTTTTGTCGCATTACAACCTGGAATTAAAATGGAGTTTTGGGGGTTAGCACCATGTGATGTACACAACATGCCTACGACTTTGAAGGTACAAAATATCCTTTATTGTGACACAAACAATTGACAAAAAAAAACTGAAAGCAGGAGTGTGCATATGTATTCACCCCCAAAGTCAATACGTTGTAGAGCCACCTTCTGCTGAAATTACAGCTGCAAGTCTCTTGGGGTATGTCTCTATTAGCTTAACACATCTAGCCACTGGGACATTCACCCATTACTTAAGGCAAGACTGCTCCAACTCCTTCAAGTTAGATGGGTTGTGTTGGTGTACAGCAATCCTCAACTAATGCCACAGATTCTCAATTGGATTGAAGTCTGGGCTTTGACTAGGCCATTTCAAGACATTTAAATGTTTCCCTTTAAACCAGCTTTAGCAGTATGTGTATAGTCATTGTCGTGCTGGAAGGTGAACCTTCGTCCCACTCTCAAATCTCTGGAGGAATGAAACAGGTTTCAAGAATTGCCCTGTATTTAGTGCCATCCATCGTTCCTTCAATCCTGACCAGTTTTCATGTCCCTGCCAATGAAAAACATCCCCACAGCATGATGCTGCCATGTTTCACTGTGGGAATGGTGTTCTCGGAGTGATGAGAAGTGTTGGGTTTGCGCCACACATGGCGTTTCCCATGATGGCCAAAAAGTTCAATTTTCATCTCGTCTGACCAGAGACCCTTCTTCCATGTGTTTGGGGGATCCCCACATGCTGTTGTGCAAACTCAAAACGTGTTTTCTTATTTCTGCCTTTAAGCAATTACTTTTTTCTGGCCACTCTTCCATAAAGTCCTACTCTGTGGAGTGTATGGTTTAAAGTGGTCCTATGGACAGATACTCCCATCTTCGCTGTGGATCTTTACAGCTCCTTCAGTGTTATCCTCGGTGTCTTTGTAGCATCTCTGATTAATGCCCTCTTTGCTAGGTCTGTGAGTTTTGGTGGGCGGCCTTCTCTTGTCAGGTTGTAGTGGTGCCATATTCTTTCTACTTTGTTATAATGGATTTAATGGTGCTCCGTGGGATATTCAGAATTTGGGATATTTTTTTATAATGCAACCCTGATATATACTTCTCCACAACTTTGTCTCTGACCAGTTTGGAGTGTTCCTTGGTCTTCATGTTGCTTGCTTAGTGGTGTTGCAGAGTCAGGGGTCTTTCAGAACAGGTATATTTATACAGGTATCATGTGACAGATCATTTGACCCTGATTGCACACAGGTGGACCCTAATTAACTAATTATGTGACTTCTAAGGTTAATTGGGTTGGACCAGATCTTACTTAGCGGTTTCATAGCAAAAGGGATGAAAACATATGCACTCACAACTTTTCAGTTTTTACTTCTTTTTTTAATATATACAAGGTATTTTATTGTCATTTCACTTCACCAATTTGGACTATATTGTTAGGTCCATTACCTGACATCCAAATGAGCCTCTATTTTCATTCCATGTTGTATGTAATGCGACAAAACAGGACAAAAATCAAGAGAATGAATACTTTCACAAGGCACTGTATCATCCGATGTCGTCTTAACACTTGCTAAGTGGCCGCTAGTGCTCTTTAACACCGGAACGCCTACTCCACGCCCCATCCTTTAATGCATGTTGAGACCCTTAATGGTGCCATTTAGCGCTCACCAATGCTGCATCCTTACCAGCTTTTAGTAAAAGCACCCCTTAGTTTAAGACTGTTGTGAATTGTTCTTTTTTTCCTTTCAAATCTCTGTTAGTTGTTTTAACCTTTCCGTGCAATGCCTCGCTGATTAGGAATGCGCTAATATTGTAAATTGGAATCTGTAACAACACGTAGAGCATGCACACAGATTCTGCCCATCCATTGAGCAGAAGGAAATGTAATTAACACACACTAGAGAATCTGGAGCTTGCTGTCATGAGGGTGATGCACACTCCCTCTATGAAAAATGCAAATCTCACAGACAGTATGACTCGGGATTCCCGCTTCACTGGGTTCAGAAAGCAAAGACAGCCACAGGAATCTGATCATGAGTTTAACACACAGGGCACAAAGCACAATAAATTGCTGAAATGGGTCTTTGCTCTGATCTCCATCCCAGGCCAATACATAAATCTGTTCCTAGATATCAATATTGTTAAACGTTTCAGCTAGATATACATGAGCCTACAGTGACCTAACTCAGTTGGATGACTCACATTTGAACCAGTGTAAAAATGAGTGAAAACTAGCTCGAAGCAAAGCTGGCCTAACTATGATCTTGTTCTCATATTGCTGAGATGGAAAGAACTAGTGAGATACCAAGAGAGTCAGGGGCTGAACTTAGAAACATCAGGAGCCACTACTGACAGAGTTTTGCAATGAAGAACTATAGGATTTCCAGCAAAACACAACATGTCTGATAATACTGTAACTAGGCATTTTAATACCTAGGTCATAAAATCCTCTTTACTCCCTCTGTTGATGTTCCATTCCTAGCCATCCATGTCATCCTCCCAGCGGTCCTTGATATCCCCAACTTCATTCTTGATCTCTCCCCCCAACAATGGTCTTCAAATCCTGCCAATTTCTAGTGGTCCTTGACATCCACAAGCCTCTACCAATGTTCGGTCTTTAGGACTCTCCCTTTCTTTCTATCGCCAGTGATCCTCCATCTGTACTGAACTGGTGTGTCTGCTGTCTGGGAGTGCACAAGATGCAGATGTGCAGAATGGAATGCACAAGTGAAGGACGTTTATAAAGGCTGCGTGTGTGTGTGTGTGTGTGTGTGTGTGTGTGTGTGTGTGTGACGTCTGAGTGTTGCACAGGAGGATCAGTAGTGCTCATCTGCTGATCTGGAGGGACATGAAATGTCTGGCCGGTACCTGGATCGTAGGGATGACCGCAGCGTCACCAGGTGCCAGTGTGCTCGGGGAGGTTATATCAGAAGAGGTTCTCTACAGCACAATGTCACAACAATCCCTGTCACTAATAAGGGCCCCTCAGAATGAGAGCAGTCAACAGTGAAAATTGCACTAAGATATGCCCAGGGGCACCATCATAGCTCTCTAGATATATGCACAAATGTAGAGAGCGGTGCTTTTGGTTATTTATTAGCGCTGTTTGCACTGCTGAATAGTCCCATTCTGCGGTCCCTTGTGACAGGGATATGTTGTGACGTTTCGCTATAGAAGCCTTCTTCTAATGTCTTCTAGGCCATACTGAGCATTGCATAGACTGTTTTCAGAGATGACCATTACAAGCATAACTAAGGATGTCTTCCACTGCCATGTATCTTGTAATGCGAGGTATGTCATGTCAAAGAAATCATATTCTACCTGCCTTTATACTACTGTAGAGTGCAATGAGCTATCTTTGAAGTGTTCTGGGCATGCAACAAACTGGTCTAGATAGTTTAGTTTGCATCACCAGTTCTGTATCATCAGTAGTCATGTGTGGTTTGCATCAGCACAACACTGTCAGTGAGTGGAGCAGCTTAGGAGATGCATGTCTTACACGGAGGCATGGCTGTTCGCAGGTCTATAGCGGAGATGGGCGGATTCGTGAATGTTTAACTTTTCAGAATATATGAGCGTGGGGACATGCAAAGCCATTTGCTGCACATAGCCATGTCCTATCCTCTATAGTGCTTTGTCCGTGCAGCGCCAAAAATGTGTATGTCCCTATTCCAAAACTGCATGTTCGTCTAATGCAGAATCTCGTTTAAGTTGGACACGTTTAAGATTTGGACGTGCCCACAGCCAAGAAGTGCATGTAATGTAACTGGCCCCAATGTGGAACCTTGCATCATGTAACCATAGTTTGGGTTGTTCTTTTCACTTGTCCACATGAAATTTCATCTGCGATTTGGACGTCCAGTTTTCCAGTTTATCAAGGTTTCCAGTTTATCCAGTTTTCCAGTTTATCAAGGTCCAGTTTTCCAGTTTATCAAGGTCCGTTTGCAATTTTTCACAATCTTCTTGCGTTTTAACAGCTCTGAATAATTTTGTATCATCTGCAAATTTGATCACCTCATTCACTATTCCCATTTCCAGGTCATTTATGAATATGTTAAAAAGCAGCGGACCCAGCATAGATCCCTGGGGTACTCCACTATTCACTGTTATCCATTAAGAAAATTGGACATTTATCCCTACCCTCTGCTTTCTATCTTTAACCAGTTCTTGACCCGCAATAGAACACTACCTCCTGACTTTTAAATTTTACCAAGAGTCTCTCATGAGGGACCTTGTTAAAGGCTTTCTAAAAATCCAGATAAACTATAATGAACCGGCTCATCTTGGTCTACCTATTTCTTAACACCTTCAAAAAATAAAACAGATTAGTAAGATAAAATTTTGCTTGGCTAAATCCATGTTGGCTTTCTGCCTTGCAAAATTATTCATCCCCTTGGTTTTTTTCTGTTTTGTTGCATTATGTACAACCTGGAATGAAAATGGAGATTCATTTGGATGTTAGGTAATGCACCTAAAAATATAGTTCAAATTGGTGAAATGAAATGACAATAAAATACCTTGAATATAAGTAAAAACTGAAAGGTTGTGCGTGCATATGAAACCCCTAAATAAGATCTGTTCCAGCCAATTAACCTCAGAAGTCACATAATTAGTTGATTAAGGTCCACTTATGTGCAATCAGTGTCACATGATCTGTCACATGATGCCTTTATAAATATATCTGTTCTGAAAGGCCCCTGACTTTGTAACACCATGCTAAAGGCTCACCTCTTTGAGGCTGCTTTTGGATCCTGTTCCGCTTAGTCTGCTATATGTCTCCTTACCTTCCCTAGTTGTATCCTTGTCCTCACCTGTTGTATTGTCTATCTTAACTAGATTGTACGCTCTGATGAGCAGGGACTGTCTTTTATATATTTCTGTACAGCTCTGCGTACGCCCTGTAGTGCTATATAAATGTTCAATTTTATATCTTCCCTCCTCATCAATCTGGTTACAGCAAAATAAATCTGTGCAGATACTTATAATGGTTTGATTTGGCCGCCATAATGTTAACCCGGGTTAGCGCACCGTAATGTTAACCCGGGTTAGCGCACCGTAACGTTAACCCGGGTTAGTGCGCCGTAACGTTAACCCGGTTTAGCGCGGCGTAATGTTAACCCGGGTTAACGCGCCGTAATGTTAACCCGGGTTAACGCGCCGTAACGTTAACCCGGGTTAATGCGACGTAACGTTAACCCGGGTTAACACGATGTAATGTTAACGCGATGTAACGTTAACCCGGGTTAACGTTACAGCGCGCTAACCCGGGTTAACGTTACGGCGGCCAAATCAAACCATTATAAGTATCTGCACAGATTTATTTTGCTGTAACCAGATTGATGAGGAGGGAAGATATAAAATTGAACATTTAACCTCAATACCTCAATACCTTACTGACCTTCTCAACTTCACCATTCCCACACGTAGTCTCCGCTCTCTCCACATCAACTGGCTCCATCTTCCCTCACCGTCTCGTGCACGTTTACAATCTACCCGCAACTCTGCCTTTTTCTTCTATGGTCCAGCCCTCTGGAATTCTTTACCCACCCCGCTTCGTTTGGAAGAGAACTATATTTACCTTTCGGTCTTTACTTAAAACTCATCTCTTTGCCTCTGCATACAACCTCCCAGCCACACCCAGCTGACCTGGTTTATTCATGTTTACTTATGTCTTCCTTTCTGTCTTTGTCTCCCCTATGCACCCTTTTTAACCCATCTCATTCTATTTTCTCTTTCCTCTTTCCTGTCCCAATTATGTATTTCCTTTCTTGCTATAGGTCTTGTGCCCATCCCGGTTAGTTTGTACTATGTGAACCTCCCTGGCGTAATGAAGGGCGGTATATCAAGTTGAATAAACATAAATATAAATATAAACATAAGCAGGCAACATGAAGACCAAGGAGCACGCCAAACAGGTCAGAGACAAAGTTGTGGAGAAGTATAGATCAGGGTTACATTATAAAAAATATCCCAAATTCTGAATATCTCACAGAGCACCACTAAATCCATTATAACAAAATAGAAAGAATATGGCACCACTACAAACCTGACAAGAGAAGGCCACCCACCAAAACTCACAGACCGGGCAAGGAGGGCATTAATCAGAGATGCTACAAAGACAACAAAGATAACACTGAAGGAGCTGCAAAGATCCTCAGCGGAGATGGGAGTATCTGTCCATAGGACCATTTTAAACCGATCACGCCACAGAGTGGGGCTTTATGGAAGAGTGGCCAGAAAAAAGCCATTGCTTACAGAAAGAAAGAAAGAAGAAAACACATTTGGATATTGCATAACAGCATATGGTGGACCCCCCAAACACATGGAACAAGGTTCTCTGGTCAGATGAGATGAAAATTAAACATTTTGGCCATCGTGCGAAACACCATGTACAGTATAGCACAAACCCATCAGTTCCCATCACCCCGAGAACACCATTCCACAGTGAAACATGTTGGTAGCAGCATCATGCTGTGGGGATGTTTTTCATTGGCAGGGACATGAAAACTAGTCAGGATTGAAGGAACGATGGATGGCACTAAATACAGGGCAATTCTTGAGGAAAACCTGTTTCAATCTGCCAGAGATTTGAGACTGGGAAGAAGGTTCATCTTCCAGCACAACAGGGACCCTAAACATACTGCTGAAGCTGGTTTAAAGGGAAACATTTAAATGTCTTGAAATGGCCTAGTCAAAGCCCAGACCTCAATCCAATTGAGAATCTGTGGCATTACTTGAAGATTGCTGTACACCAACGCAACCCATGTAACTTGAAGGAGTTGGAGCAGTTTTTCCTGAAGGAATGGGTGAAAATCCCAGTGGCTAGTGGTGCTAAGCTAATAGAGACATACCCCAAGAGACTTGCAGCTGTAATGGCAGCAAAAGTGGCTCTACAACGTATTGACTTTGGGGGGTGAATACATATGCACACTCCTGCTTTCATTTTTGTTTTTGTCTTATTCATCGTTTGCGTCACAATAAAGGATATTTTGCACCTTCAAAGTCATAGGCATGTTGTGTATATCACATGGTGCAGACCCCCAAAACTCCATTTTAATTCAAGGTTGTAATGCGACAAAACAGGACAAACATAGAAGGGATAAATACATTTGCAATGCACTGTATCTACATGTTCAGTAATTTTATTCTTTAAAATGGTTTCTATCATTTTGCCTAGTACTGACGTCAGGCTCTCCGGTCTGTAGTTTCCCAGATCAACCCTAGAACCCTTTTAAAATTGGCGTTATATTGGCCATTCTCCAATCTTCAGGTACTACATATGATTTTAATGATAGTTCACAGATTACTAATAGTACATGGCGTGAAAAAGTCTTGCATTGGTAGTGCCGAATTGGCAGTTTTTAGTTATTTGGATTACATGGATAAAATGCATTACAGTTTACAACCTATTCTGCATGTCATTTTCTTCCTCTGTCTGACAAATTTGCCATGACTTGAGCGCTGTTTTATGACCGTTTAATACCCATGTTTGTTTGGTTGTGAACCTATGTACAAAGATGCAATGTGTGCCCAAAAAGCTGTTGTATTTTCTGTTCTGTGTATGTTGGCAGTGTGCATGTTTTCTTCTTAATTTCTTTAGGTAGCCCTGAAAAGGGTTGTGTTTTGTTGTTGGTGGCAATTAGTACTTGATGGGCCAGCCCTTGCCCTTTCTCACTAGATGATGTCTGTCTGGCATGGAGTGGACCAGTTTGACAAGGTGTTCTCGTGTTATGAAGCGATTCCAGGCTGCAATTAGTGACTCAATCACCTCTCACTTGGTCTGTGGCTGCTTCTTGGTAATCTCAAATGATGTCTTATACTATAGATTCTCAATCGGGTTGAGATTGGGTGACTGAGCTGGCCAGTCAATGGTTTGAATTCTATTTATTTTCTTCCAGTCGGAGATAGTTTTCGCTCAGTGGCAAGGTGCATTGTCCTCCTGGAAGAAATATCTGCCACAAAACAGTTACTCAGTTGATGGAAGCATGCATGTCTGCAGAATTCCTATGTATTTCACTGCATTCACCATCCCATCAACAATATGGAGTCTTCCAACACCAACGGCTGCCATGCATCCTCAGATTATGACCTTGGTTGAATGCTTCACGGAGCTATTCAAGCACTCAGGTTTGTACTCTTCATGAGGAAACCTCCTCACATGCTTTCGTTGCTGAACAGAATTTTCTCCCAGTCAGCCTTGCTGTATTTTGAGTACTTGGATTCCCACTCAATGTGTCTCTTCATCTGTTCCACCATTAGTAGCAGCTTCCTCTGTATCTTACAGCCCCTCAACTGTACTCCAAGCATCATCTCCTCATAGTGGAAGTGCAAACTGCAACAGAACACTTCTTTCATTCCCGCAGTAATTCAGGGGAGGTTAGCTTGCAGTTGCCAAGAGATATCCTTATCAAAGCCCTGTCATCTCTCTTGGTTGAATTTCTAGACTGACTGTTACAATGTCAGTCCTGCATATTTACCGTCTCCTTATGCTTCTACGGAATGTGGACAATGGTGCTCTGATTACAGTCAACTTTGCTGCAATCTATAGGCTGGAATGACCTCCTCGTGGAAAATTAATGACCAGACCCGGTTCTCCATTGATAGAAAATGCAGCCTCGTCACCATGCCAGGATACTGAGCATCAGATGCGATACACATGTGTTGATCCACATTTAAGTTCAAACTCTGTGGGCTGCCAAAATACCATGCACTGATTGGCTATCAAATATGACTTCCTATTGGCTGAGGAAGCACAGTATTCTATTGGTTCATTTTAATGCTGCTTTGACACAGAATCCAGTTGATTGTAGTGGGGCATCAGATGCGATACACATGTGTTGATCCACATTTAAGTTCAAACTCTGTGTGCTGCCAAAATACCATGCACTGATTGGCTATCAAATATGACTTCCTATTGGCTGAGGAAGCGCAGTATTCTATTGGCTCATTTTAATGCTGCTTTGACACAGGATCCAGTTGATCGTAGTGGGGCATGACAGCCATACAAAGGTTCACAGACAAGTAATTTTTCATGCAGGAATGGCTGCCAATTTTAATTTGGAACAAAACAGTATATAATAAGCCAGGATTCTGCCACAGATTTTGGAAAGATTGTCAAAATAAAGTTGAGACTAGCTTGATCATGCAGCCTATGCAAGACTTTTGCACTCTACTGTAGACCTGCAATCTTATATTTCAGTTCATTCAACACCCTTGGATGTATACCATGTGGTCCACGTGCTTTACTACTCTTCAGTTTATCAAATACTTGTAATATATCTTCCCAGTTTAACGTTAACCCGGGTTAACGCGCCGTAACGTTAACCCGGGTTAGCGCGCCGTAACGTTAACCCTGGATAGCGCGCCGTAACGTTAACCCAGGTTAGAGCGCCGTAACGTTAACCCAGGTTAGCGCGCCGTAACGTTAACCCGGGTTAGCGCGCCGTAACGTTAACCCGGGTTAGCGCGCCGTAACGTTAACCCGGGTTAGCGCGCCGTAACGTTAACCCGGGTTAGCACGCCGTAACGTTAACCCGGGTTAACGCGCCGTAACGTAAACCCGGGTTAGCGCACTGTTACGTTAACCTGGGTTAGTGCGCCGTAACGTTAACCCGGGTAACGTGCCATAACGCATACACCTCAATACCTTACTGACCTTCTCCACTTCACCACTCCCACATGAAGTCTCCGCTCTCTCCACATCAACCGGCTCCATCTTCCCTCACCGTCTCGTGCACGTTTACAATCTACCCGCCACTCTGCCTTTTTCTTCTATGGTCCAGCCCTCTGGAATTCTTTACCCACCCCGCTTCGTTTGGAAGAGAACTATATTACCTTTCGGTCTTTACTTAAAACTCATCTCTTTGCCTCTGCATACAACCTCCCAGCCACACCCAGTTGACCTGGTTTATTCATGTTTACTTGTGTCTTCCTTTTTGTCTTTGTCTCCCCTAAGCACCCTTTTTAACCCATCTCTTTCTATTTTCTCTTTCCTGTCCCAATTATGTATTTCCTTTCTTGCTATAGGGCTTGTGCCCACCCCGGTTAGTTTGTACTATGTGAACTGCCCTGGTGTAATGAAGGGCGGTATATCAAGTTGAATAAACATAAATATAAACATAAACATAAGCAAGCAACATGAAGACCAAGGAGCACTCCAAACAGGTCAGAGACAAAGTTGTGGAGAAGTATAGATCAGGGTTACATTATAAAAAATATCCCAAATTCTGAATATCTCACAGAGCACCATTAAATCCATTATAACAAAATAGAAAGAATATGGTACCACTACAAACCTGACAAGAGAAGGCCACCCACCAAAACTCACAGACCGGGCAAGGAGGGCATTAATCAGAGATACTACAAAGACAACAAAGATAACACTGAAGGAGCTGCAAAGATCCACAGCGGAGATGGGACTATCTGTCCATAGGACCATTTTAAACCGATCACGCCACAGAGTGGGGCTTTATGGAAGAGTGGCCAGAAAAAAGCCATTGCTAAAAGAAAGAAAGAAAGAAGAAAACACATTTGGAGATTGTATAACAGCATATGGTGGACCCCCCAAACACATGGAACAAGGTTCTCTGGTCAGAAGAGACGAAAATTTAACTTTTTGGTCATCGTGGGAAACACCATGTATAGCGCAAACCCATCAGTTCCCATCACCCCGAGAACACCATTCCACAGTGAAACATGTTGGTAGCAGCATCATGCTATGGGGATGTTTTTCATTGGCAGGGACATGAAAACTAGTCAGGATTGAAGGAACGATGGATGGCATTAAATACAGGGCAATTCTTGAGGAAAACCTGTTTCAGTCTGCCAGAGATTTGAGACTGGGAAGAAGGTTCATCTTCCAGCACAACAGGGACCCCAAACATACTGCTGAAGCAGGTTTAAAGGGAAACATTTAAATGTCTTGAAATGGCCTAGTCAAAGCCCAGACCTCAATCCAATTGAGAATCTGTGGCATTACTTTAAGATTGCTGTACACCAATGCAACCCATGTAACTTGAAGGAGTTGGAGCAGTTTTTCCTGAAGTAATGGGTGAAAATCCCAGTGGCTAGATGTGCTAAGCTAATAGAGACATACCCCAAGAGACTTGCAGCTGTAATGGCAGCAAAAGTGGCTCTACAACGTATTGACTTTGGGGGGTGAATACATATGCACACTCCTGCTTTCATTTTTGTTTTTGTCTTATTCATCGTTTGCGTCACAATAAAGGATATTTTGCACCTTCAAAGTCATAGGCATGTTGTGTATATCACATGGTGCAGACCCCCAAAACTCCATTTTAATTCAAGGTTGTAATGCGACAAAACAGGACAAACATAGAAGGGATAAATACTTTCACAATGCACTGTATCTACATGTTCAGTAATTTTATTCACATAGGTTTTGCCCTGGTCACCCAGAATGCAGAACATGCTTTCGTCGCTGAACAGAATTTTCTCCCAGTCAGCCTTGCTGTATTTTGAGTACTTGGATTCCCACTCAATGTGTCTCTTCCTCTGTTCCACCATTAGTAGCGGCTTCCTCTGTATCTTACAGCCCCTCAACTGTACTCCAAGCATCATCTCCTCATAGTGGAAGTGGAAACGGCAACAGAACACTTCTTTCATTCCCGCAGTAATTCAAGGGAGGTTAGCTTGCAGTTGCCAAGAGATATCCTTATCAAGGCCCTGTCATCTCTCTTGGTTGAATTTCTAGACTGACTGCTACAATGTCAGTCCTGCATATTTTGCTGCAATCTATAGGCTGGAATGCCCCTCCTCGTGCAAAATTACTGCCCAGACCTGGTCCTCCATTGATAGAAAATGCAGCCTCTTCACCATGCCAGGATGCTGAGCATCAGATGCGATACTCATGTGTTGATCCACATTTAAGTTCAAACTCTGTGTGCTGCCAAAATACCATGCGCTGATTGGCTATCAAATATGACTTCCTATTGGCTGAGGAAGCGCAGTATTCTATTGGTTCATTTTAATGCTGCTTTGACACAGAATCCAGTTGATCGTAGTGGGGCATCAGATGCAATACACATGTGTTGATCCACATTTAAGTTCAAACTCTGTGTGCTGCCAAAATACCATGCACTGACTGGCTATCAAATATGACTTCCTATTGGCTGAGGAAGCGCAGTATTTTATTGGTTCATTTTAATGCTGCTTTGACACAGAATCCAGTTGATCGTAGAAGGGCATGACAGCCATACAAAGGTTCACAGACAAGTAATTTTTCATGCAGGAATAGCTGCCAATTTAAATTTGCAACAAAACAGTATATAATAAGCCAGGATTCTGCCACAGATTTTGGAAAGATTGTCAAAATAAAGTTGAGACTAGCTTGATCATGCAGCCTATGCAAGACTGTTGCACTCTACTGTAGACCTGCAATCTTATATTTCAGTTCATTCAACACCCTTGGATGTATACCATGTGGTCCACGTGCTTTACTACTCTTCAGTTTATCAAATACTTGTAATACATCTTCCCAGTTTAACGTTAACCCGGGTTAACGCGCCGTAACATTAACGCGCCGTAACGTTAACCCGGGTTAGCGCGCCGTAACGTTAACCCGGGTTAGCGCGCCGTAACGTTAACCCGGGTTAGCGCGCAGTAACGTTAACCCGGGTTAGAACGCCATAACGTTAACCAGGGATAGCGCGCCGTAACGTTAACCCGGGATAGTGCGCTGTAACGTTAACCCGGGGGAATTAACGTTACGGGAGGAGTAGCCTAGTGTTGGGGCAAGGTACTTCAGGCCGGCAGGTCGGGGGTTCAAATCCCACTAGAGGACAGCAACCTTGGCCGGAAGGACTGGGGTTTCTAGTCCCACAGATGCCCCTTGTGGTCTTGGGTAAGCCACTTAACCCTCCATTGCCCATGTTCCCTGTAAGTATTAGTGTATGTGTCTCATATCCCCGCGCGTTAAATGTATCCCCCAATTGTGTTGTGACCGCTTTGATTGAAGGATAAGGCGGTATACAAAACTGTCTAAATAAATAAATAAATAAAACCCGGGTTAACGCGCCGTAACGTTAACCCGGGTTAGCGCGCCGTAACGTTAACCCGGGTTAGCGCGCCGTAACGTTAACCCGGGTTAGCGCGCCGTAACGTTAACCCGGGTTAACGCGCCGTAACGTTAACCCGGGTTAACGCGCCGTAACGTTAATCCGGGCTAACGTGCCGTAACGCATACACCTCAATACCTTACCGACCTTCTCCACTTCACCACTCCCACACGTAGTCTCCGCTCTCTGCAGCTCAACCGGCTCCATCTTCCCTCACCGTCTCGTGCATGTTTACAATCTACCCACCACTCTGCCTTTTTCTTCTATGGTCCAGCCCTCTGGAATTCTTTACCCACCCCACTTCATTTGGAAGAGAACTATATTACCTTTCGGTCTTTACGTAAAACTCATCTCTTTGCCTCTGCATACAACCTCCCAGCCACACCCAGTTGACCTGGTTTATTCATGTTTACTTGTGTCTTCCTTTTTGTTTTTGTCTCCCCTATGCACCCTTTTTTTGGGGGGGGGCGGTGGAAGAGCACTATGACGCATCCCTTTGGAAATGGGAGAATTTAATCAGGCTCTGCCTCACTGGTGACACTCACACTCTTAACGTTTGTCTCCAGTGCAGCAAGATTCGGCCTTCTCTCTTCCTGCACTTAAAGAGGCCATGTCCCTATTTCTGTGTGATGTGCCATACCCTCAAATCTATGTATATATTTCCCCAACATTTCTGTCATGATTTGACAACTCCCAAATTTGTAATCAAACCGCTACTGATCACTGGAAGTAGCGGTATATAAGTGTATACTAAATAAATAAATAAAAATAAAATAAAAGCTGCTCCTCCACTTGCCCCACCCATTATCTTACTTTTGTAACAAACAAAATATACTGTAATTTCCTTTAAACTATTGGATTACATCAAGCACATATCAAAACTATGGCACAGACATTCAGGAGAAAGAAGATTTACTTGAAAAGCTAATGTTTAGTGCTACAGTTCTTACTCATCTTGGGTCATTAGATAAATCTTAATCCAACCCATTTTTTCACCACTGAAAGAAGAAATCTGTGTCATAAAACATGAGGTGCTATGACAGGATTTGTTGAACATTTTTTTCCATGAGAGTTTCTAACTTTATTTGGTCTGCTATCACCTTCCAAATCTGAGATTCCCCATTTCCATTTTAATGTGCTTTCAAACATCTTACTATCTTGGGAAAGAATTATTCTACAATAAGTGATTATAAGAAAATCCTTAAAATGTCTGTCCTCAGCATGTGAACAGTATGAGTTCCATGGAATTTTAATTTGTTTTGTTTAAAGTACTGCCAAATACACCATATGGAGCAAAAGAAGTCAAGACTGTTTCTGCTACAAAGATTAAGAGTTCTCTAAGGCCACAAATGAAAAGGTGGCTGTAAATGTTTCCTCAGGTGAGTTAATTTTGACTTAGAAACATGAGTATAGTTTGTGCTAGGAATTGTCATTAGGATGCCAGAACTCAGAAACAGCGTCATTTCAGAATAGGAATAAAATTAACTGAAATGTGATAATTTAATTAAGCTATCATGGATGACATAAAAATTATGACACAAAAAAAATCTGTCAATCAGCTGCTATGGATGAAGCTAATGAGATGCAAAAATATGCCACTTGTGGTACCCAAGCCTGGGCCAGAGGCTTACAGCTATGGGCTGCCTTGTTTGTCCTTAAATGAACTGTATTTTCCCTTTGCCACCAGCAATGCACTCTGGGACTTGTAGTTGAGAAAAATTGTATTCAAAAAGACAAACTGTAGTTGTGCAACCGGAGGTTGAGGCAATCAAGAATATTTTTATTATTGTGGATTTCCACACGCATTAAAGTTCTGTACACGAATACAAAAATGGATAACTTCTCCAGTAACAGAAGAGTAAACAAAAGGAAATTGTACTTGAAGTAAATGCAGCACAAGTCTCTTTAAACACAAGCAGCTGTCTTCATGACAATAAACATAACACAGCCTTATGAGCTCCTTCTAGCAGAAATACCTTCTTTCTTCTACAAAAGCTTCCTTAGCCTTGCATACAGGAACTTATGCTTCCCTAAGACAAAGAGAGCAATCCATCTGGCAATCTTCTGGAGGAAGATTGTGACTCAGGTAATTCTATCTGCATGGGCTCCGGTACTGAAGCTGGTTTATCTCTACTCCAGGCCTCAGCACTTTCTTCAGGCTTTCTGGCTTGTAAGAATTCCCAAAATTCATTCCATAATTTCTCCTTTTGGTGATAAACATTTACATAAGGAGAGTAAGCTTCTCCTCACTGAAATGCTTGCTTCAAAGCTTTTACTGAGTTCAAATTAACTTCCCTGCTAACGGTTGGGTCCTGGTTCTTTCCCCAGTGAAACGAATCCACCCACCTTTTGTCAGTTGAGGTTTTCAGCTTAGGATTCTGAATACAGGATAAAGGTACCTGTTCCCACAGATTTGCAGCCTTTCTCCCAGAACGTGGCTGGCTTTTGGTTTAGGAACCTTTCCCAGACATGGAGTGTTTCCTTCTCTGCTCTTAGCTTTCAGCAGCTGGAAATCAGCACACTCACGTCTCTCAGGTATCCATGAGCTCCTAGGACCTGGACTCAAACTGGCACCTTCTCTCCCACGGCTGGAACTCTTTGAACCAGATGAACTCCTGGAACTAGCACTCCTGTTCCTCCAAGCTGAACTCAAACGAGAGCTGTGAACTCCCTTCTTCTGTTTGAAGATGGGTTTTAAAAACCTGTTTCCTTCCTATCAGAGCTTCCTCTGAGCACGTGTGCTCATAATCAGCAGCTAAGCCTGCCTCCTCATTAGAGCTAGGGCGTGGCTTGGCTTGGCTTTTTTTCATAGTAGCTTTCCTACCTCTGTGTAGAGCTGAGCTGTCAATAGTTTTAAAGGTACAAGTGTCTTTTTCTTCTACTTCCATTTTCTCCTGCTCACTCTCATCACCACACACTGTAGTTTTACATTACCATGTACTAGAAGTTACAGCATGATAAAAAAGAGTTACTATGAGGTAAAATTCAATACTGTACATACATTTGAATTTGTGAGACCCACAAAAATATCACAGTGAACTCTAGCCTACTTGAAAAGTACAAGATAAGCCTTCAAGCCACATACTGTGAGTGCTGTGATTAGGGAAAGAAGAACTTCAGGACCCAGATTTGAGGGATAAGGATGTAAGAGGAACATAAAGGGTAATTTTCTAAAATGCCTCCTGGATTTATGTGCAATGTGCTCAAATCAACATTTTAGTCATATATAGCAGAGACATGGTTCACAGACAACCATGACTGGGATGGCAAAGGCACCTGCAGGATAACGAACAAACCAAAGGAGCTGGTGCAGAGATGGCGGTCAAACAATCTTTATTTAAAGATCTGAATCATATCCCCCCTGTCCCTCCTCTCCTCCAGAGTGTACATATTTAGGTCTTCAAGTCTTTTCTCATAAGTCTTCTGACACAGACTCCAGATCATTTTGGTCACCTTTCTCTGAACTGTTTCCAGTCTTTTATATCCTTTGCGAGATATGGTCTCCAAAACTGAACACAATATTCCAAGTGAGGCCTCACCAGTGACTTATACAGTGGCATTGGTACTTCTTCCTTTCTGCTGGTAATTCCTCTCTGTATGCAACCCAGCATCCTTCTGGCTTTTGCCACCCCCTTGTCATACTGTTTTGCCACGTTGAGGTCCTCAGAAACAATCACTCCGAGGTCCTTCTCCTGGTCCATGCACTCCAACCTCTCGCCCCCTATCGCATACAATTCCCTTGGATTTCTGCTTCCCAAGTGCATGACACTGCACTTCTTCACATTAAATCTTAACTGCCAAGCATTAGACCATTCTTCCAGATTTTGTAGATCTTTCCTCATGTTCCCCACTCCCTCAGGGGAGTCCACTCTGTTGCAAATTTTCGTGTCATCTGCATAAAGACAGACATTTCCATTCAGTCCTTCAGCAATATCATTCACACATATATTGAACAGTACCGTTCCCAGGACCGAACCCTGGGGCACACCGCTAATCACCTTCCTTTCATTTGAGTGAGTTCCATTTACCATCACTTTCTGTCGTTTGTCAGTCAACCAATTTCTGATCCAGTTCACCACCTTGGGACCCATCTCCAATCTGTTGAGTTTATTGATAAGCCTCCTATGAGGAACAGTATCAAAGGCTTTGCTGAAATCTAGGTAGATCGCATCCATCGCATGCCCTTGATCTAGTTCTCTGGTCACCCAGTCAAAGAACTCAATCAGATTTGCTTGGCAAGATCATCCTTTGGTAAAACCATGTTGCCTTGGATCATGCAACCTGTTGGTGTCGAGGAAGTCCACTATTCGCTCTTTCAGGAGCGCCTCCATTACTTTTCTCACCACCGAGGTAAGGCTTACTGGCCTGTAGTTTGTCACTTCTTTCCTATTACCACTTCTGTGTTGAGGTACCACATCAACCCTTCTCCAGTCCTGTGGAACTTCTCCTGTCTCCAAGGATCTATTCAAAACATCCTTTAACGGCCCTGCAAGAACCTCACTAAGCTCTTTCAGTATCCTGGGATGTATCCCATCTGGTCCCATAGCCTTGTCCACTTTCAGTTTTGCAAGCTGTTCTAACACGTCATCTTTTGTGAATGGTGTGATATCTACCCCTGTCCCATTTGTATATTTGTCAATCACAGGTGGTCCTTCTCCAGGATTTTCTCTAGTAAAAACAAAGCAGAAGAATCTGTTTAGCATTTCTGCTTTTTCAATGTCACTTTCCATGAATCCATTCCCAGCACTTTTGAGTCCTGCAATTCCACCTCTGATTTTCCTCTTCTCCCAAATATACCTGAAAAAAAGGTTTCGTTGCCACACTTCACATCTTTTGCCATCTTTTCTTCTGCCTTTGATTTTGCTATCCTTATTTCTCTTTTTGTCTCTTTTAGTTTGATCTTGTATTCTTTTCTGTGTTCCTCTGTTTGCGAGCTTCTGAATTTTGTAAAAGCTGTGTTTTTTGCCTTTATTTGAGCAGCCATTTCTTTGGAGAATAAAATAGGTTTCCTTTTCTTCTTGCTTTTATTTACTTTCCTTACATATGTATCTGTTGCATCTTTTATTACCTCCTTTAGTTTAGCCCATTGCAACTCCACTTCCCTTATCCCCTCCCAGTCTGCCAACTCCTCCTTCAGGTACTTGGCCATTTTACTGATCAGAGTTTTTGAAGTCTAGGACTTTGAGCTTGCTGTGATTAGATTCTATGCTGGCTTTTATCTCATATCACACCTTGTGATGATCGCTGCTGCTCACATGGGCACCCACCTAGATATGCGACACACTATCTCCATTGGTGAGCACTAAAACCAGCACCGAGCTCTCCCTGGTCGGTTCCATCACCATTTGTTTAAGCAATGCATCTTGGACGGCATCCACAATTTTTTTTTACTTCTTTCCAGATTTGCAGAAGGAACATTCCAATCCACATTGGTTAGATTAAAGTCACCCAGCATGATCACTTCCCCCTTCATGGCTATCTTTGCAATATCAACAATCAATTCACTATTCATTTGTTTGTTTTGAATTGGAGGCCTGTAGACCATACCATTATGGATGACAGTGCCATCTCCTTTTTCCAAAACAATCCATAGCGCTTCTTCTTTTCCCCACATCCCCTGTATTTCAGCAGCTTTAATATTGCTTTTGACATATAGGGCTATTCCTCCTCCTTTTCTACTCTCTCTACTAAATAAATTTATGCCAGCTATGACTATATTCCATTCATGTGACTCATTAAACCATATTTCTGTAATGGCCACAATGTCCAAGTCCATTTCCACCACTGGGACTTCCAGATCAGAAACTTTGTTGGCTAGGCTTCGAGCATTTGTGCTCATTGCTTTCCAGCATTTGTTGATTGGCTTGCCTGCGTTTTGCATGGATTTTGTTCTACATGCCCCTTCTGCTTGTCATTGATGTGTGATTCAAAAGTGTGGCTGTTTCTAATGTTGTTTTGCTTTTGCTGGGAATGATGTACTGAACTTGTCCTTCTGCATTCGTCACCCCCTTTCCCTAGTTTAAATGCCTGTCACATACTGCCTGAATTTTTCACTTATGATTTTTTTCTCTGCGACAGAGAGCTGTAGTCCATCAGCACAGTATAGTCTCTTGTTGATCCATTTGTTTCCCCAGTCGCCTATATATTTAAATCCTTGTCTGCAGCAGGTTTGGAGCCGTGAATCAAAGTTATTTATGTAATGCAGCCTTTCTGCCCCCTTACCATGAACAGGTAGAACTGCCGAGAATGGTATACTGTTAGCAATGGGCTTGAGTTTCTCTCCCAGAGTCTGGAAGTCCCTTTGAACTGCAGAGGCACTGTTTCTAGCAAGGTCATTTGTACCCAAGTTGATGACAATATCAGTTTTGGAGTGCTCACTTTCTGCACTAACTATACCAACAATTTGGTTTGTATTCCTGCTGGCTAAAGAACCTGGGAGGCATTTGACCATCCACTCTCCTTTGAACTGTGTTCCCAAGTTGGTGCCTCTGATGATGGAATCTACAAGGAGTAGTAGTTTTCTGTTTTGTGATTTTTTTTCTTCCTATTTGGTACATTAGCAGTAGATTTGGCATTAAGAGGTATGTTTACTAAACTGTCTTAACGTCACAGTGGCAGTATTATCGCACGATAAGTGATGTTATCGCGTGACTTATCGCGCGATAATGTCACTTATCGCGTGATAACGCGGCTGCAGCGTTAAGGCACCCTAACGCTGTGAAATCCGGCTCTGAAGGGTGGAGTAAGGCTTCCCAGAGGGCGAAGAGAAGGGGTCAATGGGCGGAGCGTGGGTGGTGAGTGGCTCCTTGCACACTAATGCCGTGAAATGAAGGGCAGAAAATTAGCGCGAGTGAAACCCTCCCGCTAAGCACATTTGCAGGAAAGAGAAACCATTTCAGTCAGCAATGTACAGTCAAACCTTGGTTTTCGTATGCCCTAGTTTTCGTACGATTCGGTTTTCGTTGACTTTTTTCGTTGAGATTTTGACCTAGTTTTCGTACATTGTCTTGGTTTTCGTACAGTTGAAAATGGTGCACCATCTTGTGGCCAGAATTGGGATTTTCTTTATTTTGATTCTCTTGCTGATTGATTGTATTCCATATGCCAACAAGAGTCTTCAATAAAGATAAAATTATGTTAAATGTTCATCTATCCATTTCATTAGTCATTTATATTTATTTCTCATTGTTTTCTGTATGTAAAAATATAGTTATTCTCTATAAAATGTATTTTTTGTTAATATTTTTGGGTGTCTGGAACAGATTAATTGGATTTACATTATTTCTTATGGGAAATATTGCTTCAGTTTTCATGCATTCGGTTTTAGTCAGACTTTTTCAAACGGATTAATCACGAAAACCGAGGTTCCAGTGTACAGCAAAGCCAGGGAAACCCAAAAACGTGATAGTAGTGATACATGTGCATGGAACAAAATGGCAAATAGCACACAGGAGAGCAGGGCTCCTGCAGAAACCAGTCAGTACACAGGGAGCAGAAGCAATGGACGACCCAGTTGCTTAATGTAATCTCAAACGGCTTTATTGTAGATCCCCGACGCGTTTCGGCTTACGCCTTTCTCAAGGGGGAGAGTTGCTTACAGAAAACAAATAAAAACAATTAAATGCATACATAAACATCACTTTGAAAAGGACACCGGATAACATTAATATGATAATTAATTTAAAATAAAGAAATCTCATGTAAAATCAAGGGTTTAAAACGTTAAACAATTTTAAAAAAATATGTATACATATATGTAGAAAACATATATAAATCCATGTACAATAAATTAATCACGTTTAGTATAGTAAAACCATGTAATAAAAGAAAAAACACAATAAATATCCATAATATAACATAATTAAAAACGGTAATAAACATGATTAAACATAAGCCAAAAGAACATAATTAAAAAATATATACTTAAATGATTAGAAAATAAAAAATTAAGGACAAAACAGACGCAAGGCAGAGGAGACAAGAGGTTACTCACTGAGTGATGCACCAAAATGCCGTTGAAATTCAAAGGACACTAAATTCCTTATTGTGCCACTATATAAAGTGCAAAAAAGGGGGGGAGGAAGAGGATAAATTGTTAAAACTTAACACTTGGAAACATATGGCTGAAAAGGTCATGCATTGTAAACCTTTCTCAAGATATAGATGAAACACTGCTCTTAGAGAAAAATTTTTTTTTTTTTTTTTTTTTTTTAGAGAAAATTTTTTTTTTTTTTTTTTTTTTAGCAATTGAATAAGGATAACATTACTTGGCATACATTCTACTGTATAAACAGTGTGTGCTAAGGGATTTTTATCGCGATCAACTGATATTTGTGTGAATGAAAAATATGTGGGTAAAAAATAAGGAGAACCTACTCACTGAGACAGGCACCTAAGTGCTAAGACACTGCTGTACGGTGAAATCTATAGTGGCTCTGTATGATAAATATGAAACACGTTAGTTTACAAGTCAGTGGAGCTGAACTTAGTAGATTGAGAAAACCGATCGTGAGAGTTACCTGATGGGAGATGCACAAACCGTTCCACAAAACAGATAGTGAATACTAGAAAATCTTAGAAAATTTTAACACAGCAGGACACTGTTGCGTTCTCCAGATTCGAATCAGAACGCCGTTTCGGGACCCTGTTTTTAGAACGCCGAGTTTCGCGCCGAAAGAGGCGTGGCTAACTACCTCCAATCACTGAGTGATCTGAAAAAGACTGACAGAAGAAACCATTGATGTGTGATTTGGTATTAGAGAGTAAGATCCTATGAGCAACAATGGTGTAACAAACGAATGGAGCACTTTTATTAAAAGTAGTGTTAAGAACCATGTGTCATATTCTAAATAGGAAAGCAGTTTAACAAACCTGACAGCTACTCAACGGAGGTCTAAAAAAAGGGGGGAATATGGATCTATTTTTAAAAAACACATGGATTAATGTTAAAGGCTGATCCAGCCTATGTATCAAAGGGGGTTGAAATGATATGTCTTGCGAAAGTGTTTTGTAAATATAACTTGATTCAAAAGGTTAAAACACGATTAAAAACCTGCTGTTATAAAACGGACATGCCGCGTGCTATAGAAAACGATTGAGAACTTCTATGCCTTCTTTAAAACAGACGGTATAAAATGAATATAATAAAATAGTGTCATACGGAACCTTGTAAAAGAGGCCATTCGTTATGTGTAACATATGGTATTTGTTTATAAAAACAAACTACAGGGAGATATAAATGAACTTGAATAAAAAGTAGTGGATTATTGCACTTTCAAAACACGAAATGTAAATATAGATCATTCTTCAAAATTGATATTATCAAACTTTAAGTGGCTATAAGATATGAGGTGATAAATTTAATAAATAGTAATAATAATAATAATAATAAAAAAATTGTGTATTGTACATACACTAATATAGATAAATACATTAAAAGTATAAATAAAATTAAAATTAAGTTAAAATATAAGTATATGACCAATGGGTATGATAATATCTATATGTGTAGTGTATTATAAGCGTGTAGTTCTTGAAAGATCAGGGTACAAAAAATGGAGAACCTGCTTATAAAAACAAAAAGTGTAAATATAAATATAAACTGGAAGATCAAAGAAACACTGACAAATCAACCTCCTGATTGAGACCATTAGGTTCTAAACTCTTAAATTCATATATGAATCTCTGCTCTAATTTAAGGAGTGATTTGTCTACATCTCCACCTCTCCAGTGTGGAATGACCACTTTCAAAACTACATATTTAAGGTCCTGTATAGAATGGTTCATTTTGGTCCAATGAGCGACTAAGGGGCGATCAGGAACACTTCGTTGAAGGCAACTTCTGTGCTCTATAATGCGAGTACGAACCTGTCGTTTGGTTTTACCAATGTAAACTAGATTACAGGGACATAGGATCAAATAGACAACATTTTCTGTTTTACAGTTAGAGAAAGTGTGGAGGTAAACCTTATGATGGGTGGTAGGATGCTCAAAACTGTTTTTTGCTAAGATGGTGTGTGCGCACACAGAACAATTTCCACATTTATAATGACCTTTTGTGCTTAATGAGGGCTTTTTTTGTGTTAAGGCTGATGGGACCAAAATGTTAGCCAGATTTGGATTACGTTTATAGGCAATCATAACTCTTTTGGTTGCAAAGGTGGGCAAAGATGTCAATAATTGCCACTCTTGTTTTATAATCTTGGTAATTTCACTAGAGTAATTGGAAAAGGTGAGAGGGCATACAATTCGATCTGTCATTTTTTTACGATCTTTTTTAATAAGAAGCGAACTGCGGTCCACACTACAGGCCTTAAAGTAGGCCTTCTTGATGCTCTTCTTAGGATAGCCACGTTCTGTAAATCTATGGTGCATTTCTGTTGCATGTTTGTCAAAATCCGTTTCATTAGTGCATAATCTTCTGATTCTCAAGAACTGACTGGAAGGAAGGTTGTATTTCAAGGATGTATTGTGGAAACTATTGTAATGTAACAGGTTGTTACGGTCGGTGGGTTTACGATATAAATCTGTAATAAATCGGTCTTTGCCTTTTTTTATTAAAATGTCTAAATAGGCTATCTCTTTTATGCTGTATTGTCCCTCAAATTGTAAATTGGAGTCCAAACTATTCAGCCACTGGAAAAAAAGTTGTAAAGTATTTTCAGTGCCGTCCCAAATTATGAGGACATCGTCAATGTATCTCTTCCAGAGCCTTATCTGAGCTTTAAAAGGATTAAAAGGTAAAAATTGTTTCTCAAATTCAGCAACATACAGGTTGGCAACATCGGGTGCCATCGAGGACCCCATGGCGACCCCCTTGATTTGTTTGTAAAAGACTCCTCTGAACGAAAAATAATTTTCAGTCATGGCTAGACTAGCAAGCTGCGTGAGATAAAAAGTAGGAATACGAACGGGTTTTTCTCTTTGTATTAACGTATTGGCTAATACTTCCAGAGCAGCTGCTTGGGGAATATTGGTGTATAGTGATTTTATGTCTAAAGTGACCAATAGTAACTTTTCTTCGTATCCTGAAAAATCCTGTAATATGTTGATGATGTGAGTTGAATCTCGCACGTATGAATCTGCTAATATAACGAATGGTCGAAGGAAGATGTCTAAAAATTTAGAGATGGGTTCTAGAAGAGAACCGATTGCTGAGACTATTGGTCGTCCTGGTGGGTTCTCTAGGGATTTGTGTATTTTTGGAATGATATAGATGGTGGGAATGGTTGGAGATGAGACTTTGAGAAATGACAGCTCTTTAGGAGTTAAATAACCCGCTTCTTTACCAATATATAAAAGAGTGTCAACCTTTTGTTGTAGGCTCTCCGTCGGGTCATCGTAAATCTTTTCATAAAATTCCTTGTCTGATAGTTGACACATGAGTTCATTTATATATGTAGCTCGATCTTGTAAAACTAACGCTCCTCCTTTATCGGCAGGCTTTATTATGATTTCATTGTTGTTACGTAGGTCATATAGTGCCGTTTTCTCTGCCTTGGAAAAGTTATAGTATGTCTTTCTTTTCTTTTTATATAATAAGTGAACTTTGGATAGCACGACCTGCTCATACGCTGTAATGAGTGGGTCAACGTGTGTTGGAGGCATCCAAGTGGACGGTTTTTTGATAACCGATTTGTCATCATAGGGGGTGTCAGAGTTATGAAAATAATTCATAATTTTAAGTTTTCGAAAAAACTTAAAGAGTTCTACATGCGTACTAAATTGATCATGATTTTTAGTAGGTACAAAGGATAAACCCTTGGCAAGGACCTGAATCTCAATACCAGTAAGGTGATGTTTAGACAGATTAATTATCCCGTTCACAAGTCCCAGTCCAGACGCCTCTTGGACATGAGAGGATGGTCCCTGTCCCTCTCCCGTTGGGGCTGGGGCTGGTGTGTTTTGGAAAATTGGTGAGACCTTTGAGGGTATGGTTGATATCTCCGACCACCTCCCCTCCAAAGAGAGTCCATTTGAAAACCCCGTTGTGGACTACGGCGTACTTGATGAGTGGAGGGAGGAACTCCAGAGAACAGGGACCCAGAGGGGTCTAACGTGTCGACACGGGCTTCTCCGGTGTGTCTTCGACTTCTTTTTTGACTCCTTTCTAGACTAGGGGAATGGGTGGGAGATCTATTGCGAGTTTTATTTTGGTTTCGCGAGTCATTTCTATACCGTGGTCTGGGAGAATGATGTGCAGTTTGTTGTTTTGTATAAGAGGTGCTTCTTGGTCGAGTTTTAAAACCTGAACCATCATGTGTCCAATAATAGACAGTGTTCAATTTATAATCTTCCTCATCCCTTTTTAGTTTATTGATTTTAATATCTTTGATCTCCTTTTTGTATTCTGTAGTGTTGCGGTCAAATTTTCTTTTCTCTGCTTCAAAATTGGAATCTTGCTTTTTTAGTTTGTCCATAGATGCATCAATGGAGGGCTTGAGAACTTCTGCCCTGCGTCTGGAAGTAGTCACAATTAAAATCATTAAATCAAGTGAACATTTGTTCAAAATTTTTATCCAGTCTGTCATAAAGGTGTTGTCATCTCGAAACATACCCGGTGCCTTCTGGACTCTAAGACCTCTCGGAATTATTTTTTACAAACAAATCAAGGGGGTCGCCATGGGGTCCTCGATGGCACCCGATGTTGCCAACCTGTATGTTGCTGAATTTGAGAAACAATTTTTACCTTTTAATCCTTTTAAAGCTCAGATAAGGCTCTGGAAGAGATACATTGACGATGTCCTCATAATTTGGGACGGCACTGAAAATACTTTACAACTTTTTTTCCAGTGGCTGAATAGTTTGGACTCCAATTTACAATTTGAGGGACAATACAGCATAAAAGAGATAGCCTATTTAGACATTTTAATAAAAAAAGGCAAAGACCGATTTATTACAGATTTATATCGTAAACCCACCGACCGTAACAACCTGTTACATTACAATAGTTTCCACAATACATCCTTGAAATACAACCTTCCTTCCAGTCAGTTCTTGAGAATCAGAAGATTATGCACTAATGAAACGGATTTTGACAAACATGCAACAGAAATGCACCATAGATTTACAGAACGTGGCTATCCTAAGAAGAGCATCAAGAAGGCCTACTTTAAGGCCTGTAGTGTGGACCGCAGTTCGCTTCTTATTAAAAAAGATCGTAAAAAAATGACAGATCGAATTGTATGCCCTCTCACCTTTTCCAATTACTCTAGTGAAATTACCAAGATTATAAAACAAGAGTGGCAATTATTGACATCTTTGCCCACCTTTGCAACCAAAAGAGTTATGATTGCCTATAAACGTAATCCAAATCTGGCTAACATTTTGGTCCCATCAGCCTTAACACAAAAAAAGCCCTCATTAAGCACAAAAGGTCATTATAAATGTGGAAATTGTTCTGTGTGCGCACACACCATCTTAGCAAAAAACAGTTTTGAGCATCCTACCACCCATCATAAGGTTTACCTCCACACTTTCTCTAACTGTAAAACAGAAAATGTTGTCTATTTGATCCTATGTCCCTGTAATCTAGTTTACATTGGTAAAACCAAACGACAGGTTCGTACTCGCATTATAGAGCACAGAAGTTGCCTTCAACGAAGTGTTCCTGATCGCCCCTTAGTCGCTCATTGGACCAAAATGAACCATTCTATACAGGACCTTAAATATGTAGTTTTGAAAGTGGTCATTCCACACTGGAGAGGTGGAGATGTAGACAAATCACTCCTTAAATTAGAGCAGAGATTCATATATGAATTTAAGAGTTTAGAACCTAATGGTCTCAATCAGGAGGTTGATTTGTCAGTGTTTCTTTGATCTTCCAGTTTATATTTATATTTACACTTTTTGTTTTTATAAGCAGGTTCTCCATTTTTTGTACCCTGATCTTTCAAGAAAGCACAGTTACTTACCTGTAACAGGTGATCTCTGGGAACAGCAGGAATTAGTCCTCACATATGGGTACGTCGGTACCGACGGAGCCCGTGCGGGAAAGCTCCCCAGCTTCTTAGAATAGAAGCTTTTGGGGCCTCCCACTGCACATGCGCACTGCCTTCCCGCCTTCCTGAACAGCTCTCCTCAGTTTCGAGTTTATAGCTGAGTCAACAGAGAGAGGACAGGAAGATAGATAGATAAAAGATACAACTCCTAGGGGAGGTGGGTGGGTTGTGAGGACTAATTCCTGCTGTTCCCAGAGATCACCTGTTACAGGTAAGTAACTGTGCTATCTCCAGGAACAAGCAGGAATAAGTCCTCACATATGGGGACTCCCTAGCTTAGATGCATGGGATCCCCTGTAAAGGTTCGCCATCTTCGTATGGATCTCAGGCATCCATTCTGGGAAGGTGGGCAGGAGTTGTTTAGGAATGGAACAGGTGCTTGAGGACAGCCTGGCCAAACAAGGCATCCCGGCGGGAGTCCTTGTCCAAACAGTAATGGGCTGTGAAGGTATGAACCGAGGCCCAGGTAGCGGCTCGACAGATCTGATCTATGGAAACAGAGTGCAGATGAGCCATAGAAGTTGCCATGGCCCTCACATTGTGAGCAGTGACATGGCCTTCCAGAGAAATGTTTTTGCTCTGGTAAGCAAAAGAAATACACTGAGCAATCCAATTGGAAAGTGTACGCTTGGAGACTGGAAGTCCCAAATGGGAAGGATCAAAGGCCACAAAAAGTTGAGAAGACTTTCGATGTGGCTGAGTCCTATTAAGGTAAAAAGCGAGAGCTCTTTTACAATCCAGAGTATGAAGGTTCCTCTCTGCATTGGATGCATGAGGAGCTGGAAAAAAGACAGGTAGATATACCTCTTGATTAAGATGAAAAGGCGAGACCACTTTAGGCATAAAGTGGGGATTCGTCCTAAGGACCACCTTATCATGATGAAATCTTGTGTAAGGTGGATTAGCCACTAAAGCCTGCAGCTCACTGATGCGGCGAGCCGAAGTGACTGCAATGAGGAAGATGACCTTCCAGGAAAGAAATTTCAAGGAGGTGGAAAACATTGGCTCAAAAGGTGGCTTCATAAGTTGACCGAGCACTAGATTCAAATCCCATGCGACCGGGGGTGGTCTGATGGGAGGTTTAGTGAGAGTCAGGCCTCTCATGAATCTTGCAACAAGAGGATGAGAGGAGATAGGTTGTCCATTTATATGTTTCAAGGATGCTGCAATAGCACTTAAATGGACTCTTACCGAATTCGTCTTGAGGCCTGCATTGGATAGATGCAGGAGATAATCAAGAAGAGAATTCAAAGGAAGTGCCAGAGGGTCAAGACCCTGCTGAGCACACCAAATGGAAAAACGTTTCCATTTGAAAGCATAGGAACGCCTGGTAGAGGGTTTCCTAGAGGCAGAAAGGATATCTTTCACTGGTTGGGAAAGATGAAAGTCTTGAAGGCTTAAGCCTTCAGTAACCAAGCACTGAGGTGAAGGGATTTGGGGTTTGGGTGCCACAAAGTCCCCTCCTCCTGAGACAGGAGGTCTGGCGCAGCTCCCAGATCCAAGTAGGATCCCTGGGAGAGCTGTAGAAGTAGAGGGAACCACACTTGGCGTGGCCAGCGTGGAGCTATGAGGATCATAGTTCCATGATCCCTCTGGAGTTTGAACAGAGTCTTGGGAATCAAAGGAATGGGTGGAAAGGCATACAGGAATGCCTGATTCCAATTCAGGAGAAAGGCGTCCGTGGCCTGAGCTCCCTGACACGGAGTTCTGGAACAGAACCGGGGAAGTTTGGCATTCCACGGACTTGCAAAGAGGTCTATGTCCGGGGTCCCCCATTCCTGAAAGATTCGGTTTATTTGGTCCAAATGTAGGGACCATTCGTGTGGCAGCAGAACTCGACTGAGCCTGTCCGCCCGAGAGTTTTGAACTCCTGGGAGATACACTGCTAGCAGGTGAATCTGATGCTCTCTGGCGAAGGCCCATAGTCTTAGAGCTTCGTTGCAAAGCGACAGAGAGCCCGTCCCTCCTTGTTTGTTTATGTAAAACATGGCCACCTGATTGTCCGTCTGAACTAGGACAGTCAGGTTGGCTAGGAGGGAGTGGAAGACCTTGAGGGCAAGGTAAATTGCTCGCAGTTCCAGAAGATTGATATGAAGGGTGGTCTCCTGTAGAGACCAAGTGCCCTGAGTGGAGAGAGTTTGCAGATGGGCTCCCCACCCTGTTTGGGAGGCATCTGTTGTGAGGGTTGCTTGGGGTAGCAATGGTTGAAATGGAGCCCCCAACAACAGATTCTTGGTGGAAGTCCACCAGTGGAGGGACCAAACAGACGATCGGAGGTTTGTATTTGGTCTGAGAGCGCTCCTGACGCCTGAGTCCACTGAGTGGCCAGGGTCCATTGAGCTGCTCTCATATGAAGACGAGCATAGGGCACCACATGCACTGTGGAGGCCAGATGACCCAGTAGGCGTAGCATTTCCCTGGCTGTCAAGTGAGTGCTGGACTGAGCTTGGGAGGCCAAACTCAGGAGGCGCTGGCCTCGAACATGTGGAAGGTAGGCCCTTGCAGTGATGGTGTCCAACTGGGCCCCTATGAATTCTAGAGATTGAGTAGGGATGAGTTGGGACTTGGGAAGGTTTACTACCAGTCCCAGATACTGCAAAAGGCTCCTTGTGTGGTCCAGGGAAATCTGGGCCTGTGACTGAGTTGGAGCTCGGATGAGCCAGTCGTCCAGATATGGGAAGACAAAGATTCCCATGCCTCTTAGAAATGCGGCTACGACTGCCATGCATTTTGTGAATACTCTTGGAGCAGAGGCTAGACCGAAGGGGAGTACTCTGTATTGGAAATGTTTTCCCTGAAACAGAAAGCGAAGATACTTTCTGTGGGATGGATGGATGAGTATATGTGTATACGCATCCTGTAGGTCTAGAGAACAAAGCCAGTCCTGACCCTGGAGGTAAGGAAGGAGAATGCCGAGAGACAGCATTTTGAATTTCTCCTTGAAGAGAAATTTGTTCAATTCTCTCAGATCTAGGATTGGTCTGAATCCCCCTGTCTTCTTTGGAATGAGAAAATAAGGGGAGTAGAAACCGGACCCTTGTTGAGGAAGAGGAACCTCTTCTATGGCCCCTTGGGCAAGAAGAGAGGAAACCTCTTGACCCAACAGGGTTAGGAGAGATGGGGGAGAATTGAATGGTCTCACCATATGATGGGGAGGAAGGCTGGAGAAATGAAGTTTGTAACCCTCTCGAATGATAGAGAGGGTCCATTGTTCTGTTGTGATTTGTTCCCATCTGGGAGCAAAGTGAACCAACCTTCCGGGTATGGTGAGAGGTTCTGGTTGTGTTAGAACCAGAAGTGGCAAGTTCCCTAGGAGCAAGTCAAAACCCCTGAGGGGTTGGAGCCTGCTGAGCTACAGTAGCTGCTGCAGGCTTAGCTCGTGCTTGTTTGGATTGCTGACGCTTAGCAGTATAGCGAGGTTGAGAAGACTGCTGGCCAGTATTTGAAGCAACTCTGGCCTTCTTATAGTAAGGCCTTTTAAAAGACTTTTTCTTAGTAGGAATTGAAGTGGACTTTGAAAGTCTTTCCAAGGTGGCATTTTCAGCATCCATCTGGGTGGCTTTGATTTGCCACTCTTCCCCAAATAAGTTCTCACCTGTACAGGGCAGATTCCGTAAGCCATCTAGAACCCAAGGTTCCAGATCAGAGGCCTGGAGCCAAGCAAGACGTCGGGCTGCAATAGCAATGCCCGAAGCCCTACTGGCTCCCTCAAAGGAATCATATGCTGCCCTATTAGAGAACTTAGAAACCTCTAAGAGTTGTTTCACTAGGGAAAGGAATCCCTGCTTTTTATCCTCAGGGATAAAGGGGGCAAAATGCCGCACCTTTTTGGCAAGTTCCTCCAGGAACATGCCCATATAGAGACTGTAGGAATTAATCCTGGCTATAAGCATACTAGCCTGGAAAATTTTCCTACCAAAAGAGTCCAAAGTCTTACATTCCCATCCTGGAGGGGTGGAAGAGTGCCTTTTGGTACTCCTAATCTTCTTCATTGCAGACTTCACCACAATAGAGTGGTGAGGCAATTGAGTCTTTTGGAAACCAGGAGAAGGAGGGACCCTATACATGGTGTCCAACCTACGGGAATAAGGAGACAAAGTCAAAGGATTCTCCCAGAAATCCATCAGTTGTTCTTGAAGGATTTCATGGATAGGCAGGGTAACTGCCTCCTTAGGGGCCTTTGAGTATCCCAAAATATCCAGTTTTTTGGATCTGGGTTCCTTTTCAGAGGATGTGGTAATAGAAAGGGCTGTAGCCATATCTAAAACAAAGTCCTGGAAGGACAAATCCTCTGGAGGGGACATTCTCCTTTTAGGAGAAGAGGGCTCCTCAGGTAAGTTGAGTGAAAACTCAGCAGAATCATCAGAGGAGTGAAAATCCTCAGAGGAATCGGTGCTTTCCTCTAACGCACGATACGCGTACCGATCGGTATCGATATCGGGCGTATCGGGTATGGAACCGGTATGGAGCGAAAGCCCATACGGTACCGACTTGCGTTTAGAGGTGGACGGCCTCGATACCGGCATGGCGGACGATACCGGTATCGGGCCCGGAACCGCTGAAAGCGGAATCGATGGCGTTGCAGCTTTAATGAAAGCCATGACGGCCTGCTGCATGGACTGTACAGTATCGCCCATGGACGCCATAGCTGCCTGGATGTCGGTACCGGAGTGACCCGGTACCCCAGAGCAGGCTAACAGGTGATCTGTCGAGGCCGTAGCATCGATATCAACCTGAGACCCCTGAATTGGCGTTTTTGGAAGTTGGACTTCCCGCCGGGGTTGTTTGGCTGGGGCAGGGTCCTCAAGTTCTAAGCTAAGAGCCTCTCGATGCTTTGAAGGAGATTTGCTCTTTGAGGACTTGCCCACAGAAGGTTTGGTTACCTGAGATCCATCCGGAGAAGAAGACCTGGATGACTGTGATGCTGTATTCTCTGAAGCAAACAGCACATGGAATTTGTTGGCCCGGTTCTGCAGCCCACGTTTAGACATGTGGGAGCAAGATGGGCAGTCCGGTATGGAATGGTCAGGCCCCAAACAGTTCAGACACCAGTCATGGGTGTCTGTGACTGAAATAACAGCATTACATTTGGTACACTTCTTAAATCCAGGGGCTGGCTTCTCCATGAGGAGAAATTGAGTAGGCCGAGAGGCCTCTCTGAAGTGACCAAAAAGCTAAAAAATAAGAAAAAAGAATTATAATTTTTTAAAGAAAGAAAGAAAAGACCGGCGATACCGGTATCGGTATGGGGAAGGCAGGTACGCGGTCTAAAGAAACAAATAAAATAACAATTTCTTCAGCGGTGACAGGAACACGACCTGCTGGCTCCGCGGAAAAAGAGAAACTGAGGAGAGCTGTTCAGGAAGGCGGGAAGGCAGTGCGCATGTGCAGTGGGAGGCCCCAAAAGCTTCTATTCTAAGAAGCTGGGGAGCTTTCCCGCACGGGCTCCGTCGGTACCGACGTACCCATATGTGAGGACTTATTCCTGCTTGTTCCTGGAGATCTACACGCTTATAATACACTACACATATAGATATTATCATACCCATTGGTCATATACTTATATTTTAACTTAATTTTAATTTTATTTATACTTTTAATGTATTTATCTATATTAGTGTATGTACAATACACAATTTTTTTATTATTATTATTATTATTACTATTTATTAAATTTATCACCTCATATCTTATAGCCACTTAAAGTTTGATAATATCAATTTTGAAGAATGATCTATATTTACATTTCGTGTTTTGAAAGTGCAATAATCCACTACTTTTTTATTCAAGTTCATTTATATCTCCCTGTAGTTTGTTTTTATAAACAAATACCATATGTTACACATAACGAATGGCCTCTTTTACAAGGTTCCGTATGACACTATTTTATTATATTCATTTTATACCGTCTGTTTTTAAAGAAGGCATAGAAGTTCTCAATCGTTTTCTATAGCACGCGGCATGTCCGTTTTATAACAGCAGGTTTTTAATCGTGTTTTAACCTTTTGAATCAAGTTATATTTACAAAACACTTTCGCAAGACATATCATTTCAACCCCCTTTGATACATAGGCTGGATCAGCCTTTAACATTAATCCATGTGTTTTTAAAAATAGATCCATATTCCCCCCTTTTTTTAGACCTCCGTTGAGTAGCTGTCAGGTTTGTTAAACTGCTTTCCTATTTAGAATATGACACATGGTTCTTAACACTACTTTTAATAAAAGTGCTCCATTCGTTTGTTACACCATTGTTGCTCATAGGATCTTACTCTCTAATACCAAATCACACATCAATGGTTTCTTCTGTCAGTCTTTTTCAGATCACTCAGTGATTGGAGGTAGTTAGCCACGCCTCTTTCGGCGCGAAACTCGGCGTTCTAAAAACAGGGTCCCGAAACGGCGTTCTGATTCGAATCTGGAGAACGCAAGTGTCCTGCTGTGTTAAAATTTTCTAAGATTTTCTAGTATTCACTATCTGTTTTGTGGAACGGTTTGTGCATCTCCCATCAGGTAACTCTCACGATCGGTTTTCTCAATCTACTAAGTTCAGCTCCACTGACTTGTAAACTAACGTGTTTCATATTTATCATACAGAGCCACTATAGATTTCACCGTACAGCAGTGTCTTAGCACTTAGGTGCCTGTCTCAGTGAGTAGGTTCTCCTTATTTTTTACCCACATATTTTTCATTCACACAAATATCAGTTGATCGCGATAAAAATCCCTTAGCACACACTGTTTATACAGTAGAATGTATGCCAAGTAATGTTATCCTTATTCAATTGCTAAAAAAAAAAAAAAAAAAATTTTTTTCTCTAAAAAAAAAAAAAAAATATTTTTCTCTAAGAGCAGTGTTTCATCTATATCTTGAGAAAGGTTTACAATGCATGACCTTTTCAGCCATATGTTTCCAAGTGTTAAGTTTTAACAATTTATCCTCTTCCTCCCCCCCTTTTTTGCACTTTATATAGTGGCACAATAAGGAATGTAGTGTCCTTTGAATTTCAACGGCATTTTGGTGCATCACTCAGTGAGTAACCTCTTGTCTCCTCTGCCTTGCGTCTGTTTTGTCCTTAATTTTTTATTTTCTAATCATTTAAGTATATATTTTTTAATTATGTTCTTTTGGCTTATGTTTAATCATGTTTATTACCGTTTTTAATTATATTATGGATATTTATTGTGTTTTTTCTTTTATTACATGGTTTTACTATACTAAACGTGATTAATTTATTGTACATGGATTTATATATGTTTTCTACATATATGCATACATATTTTTTTAAAATTGTTTAACGTTTTAAACCCTTGATTTTACATGAGATTTCTTTATTTTAAATTAATTATCATATTAATGTTATCCGGTGTCCTTTTCAAAGTGATGTTTATGTATGCATTTAATTGTTTTTATTTGTTTTCTGTAAGCAACTCTCCCCTTGAGAAAGGCGTAAGCCGAAACGCGTCGGGGATCTACAATAAAGCCGTTTGAGATTACATTAAGCAACTGGGTCGTCCATTGCTTCTGCTCCCTGTGTACAAAATGGCAAATAAACATAGAAAATGACCTGAACCACATTTAAAATCCCAATAACCAAGCTGGCCAATAGTGATATTAATGAGAAACATAAAGAAACACTACTGAGAAAGCATAAAAAAGAAGATATCAAGTTTGGAAGGTCTATGGTCTATCCCCCTACAAGGTGAATGATCCCACATTGAAATAGCGGTGATCAGGGTTTTCCCTTTATATTGGGCAGGTTTGTTATGGTGTGCACATGTGCCGGAACAGCAGGGTGGGCATGTAGGAAAGGGCAATTGTACAGATGCTGGAAATGGGATACAGAGGGCTGCAGGCGGCACATGCTGTGGTGCAGCTGGGGCACAGTGCGGACTAGGCAGATGCCTAGGTGGCACACAGGAATGCTGAAACTGTAGAGCAGCCAGACAGCAATTGATGAGGGTCCAACATGGGCACGATTGGGTGTCCCACAGTGTCTCACGGGAGATTAACCAGCAGGTACCCCCAAGGGCACATAACATTGGCAGGCGGTGCAGGGGGGAAGCGTGCATGTCCATGTAGGCACCCCTACCCGAGACCCACACCATAGGCAGCTGCCTACCGGCATACTGGATGGCCTGGGACTGCGCACCACCAGCACCACTGGCATAATGGCATGGCAGCATGGTGGCGGAGGGGTGCTGGTGGCGGAGGGGGCAGTGGCATCTCCCCACAGCAGACCATGGCCTAGCCCTGTTTAGGTGGGTGCCATGCAATGCAACAGACAGGGTCTGTCTGACGAACAGTCATGGTATCCCCAGGGAATGAACTATCCCTGTGGCAACAGTGTGGTGCAGTACACACAGCCAGTGTGTTCAGGAGCAGAAGGTCACAAGTTCAAGTCCCAGCTGTGGCTACTGCCTACCCTTTCCCCAAATTTTACCTAGTACTAAACTGTGGTAATAAAGATGGAACCTTTATTGCAGATAAAATAAACATGCCTAAAACACCTATATTTTACCCTACAAAGAACAGACACCATAAACATGTGCAATCCCTAGAGTAGAGTTTCCCAACTGCAGTCCTGGAGGGCCAAACACCATTCAGGTTTCATGCTGTCCCTAATAACTATGCCTGTGCTGCATTAGTATGCGCCACCCCCATTGTATGCAAATGTATCTCATGCATATTGATTAGGGACAGCATGAAAACCTGAAGAGTGTTTGGCCCACAAGGACCGGAGTTGGGAACCTCTGCCCTAGAGCAGCGGCCAACATGGGCATAAACACCCACACCCACAGGCTCCACTATCCAAAGCCTCATGGAGGGGCAGGCTGTTGGGCCCTGCGCGCAGCAGCATCTCCCAATACTAGCACTTGCATACCTTAGCAATGCTGCCCTAAACCTGGGAATACGTTACACATATATCAAGAGGTTGCTATGAGTAATGGCAGATAACAATTCCTAAGTTAAGCACAATTTGCTGATAGAGCTGCATCATAGCAACCTTTCTGATATCTGTGGAGTGTGTTTCAGTTTTGGTTTCTAACAGTGTTTACCACCCCGGGGAGTGACCCCAACAGTATTGCATACCATAGCCATGCCTGCACTGTGCCCAGGACTGGTGTGGTGGACAGGGCTGCCAAAAGCCTCTATATTTGCACAATGCTGGCATAGGTGTGGGAGTGTGTGTCTGTCTATCCAGTGTGTTGCGGCTGCCTACTCCTTACTGAGCCCACACTGCTTGCACTGTTTTCAGTGTTAGCCTGCCAATGTGCATAATGAGGAGCTAGGTACTGTGGGTATGGCCCGGACAGGGTGGCTTGGGCAAGATGCATCTGCACAGGGCATAGGGCAATGGCTGGGACACTGTAGTGCCCGGACACCACCTGCATGGACACGGTGGCCACAGCATGTCTTGCTGGGAGGTCACTCTCACCCTGACTGAGCAGTGACCACTACATGGCTAGGTTCCCCCATAGTGCTTTATAGTATTTCCCTCAAGTGATATTTATTGGTTCTCTTTTCTGGGGCCCAATCACTGACTTATCTGCTTGGTGGGTGTGCTCACATTTCTTCCAGGAACATGCACCATGGACTAGCTAGCAGACTGTCTGTAGTTAGTATGTGTATGGCTGGAACACCATGCAGGGTGCAGTGGTTGGAGACTCACTGTGCTTGTTGCTGGAGAATGTCAGATAGTGGTGGGGGGCAGCTGAGCATTTCCAGGCCTACTGTCTGTCTGCCATTGCCTTATGGATGTGTACAGGTCTGCATTGACTGCCCTGTAGGGTGCCTGTTCCCAAGCAGGACTGGGGAGGATGGTCCCCTCTACTGCCACCATTGCAGGGATGTAGAATGTGGATCTGTTGGTGGGAGATCCTGTCCCCCACCCTGAGCCCCAGAGGGTGGGTTGGGTGGTGCTACATAATCTGCCTATGGGTCCAAACATCCCCCTTCACTTAAATCATGTGACCATGGCACCCACACAGGATATGTACTATTCTGGATGCATCATAGTCCACAAGAGCTAGACGTGACTGGGAAATACACATTGACACAGGTGTATCCTAGGTGTACCTACAAGAAGGTACCTATCACACACTAGCACTGATAGCAACCTACAGCATAGCCTATCTCAGCTAAGCCAGGTGCTGCGTACCTGGTGCTGGGTGCCCCACCTCGCCTTCAGGGTGAGCACAGTACCCTCACAATGTGTCGGTCTGTAGCTACTCTGTGCCAGTACCATACACGGTCAGTTCCCCCTACCAGGCCGAGGTGCTGTGGGGGTGCATACCCCATGTTGTGATCATCTGTAGACTGCTGATCTGCATGTGCAGTGCATCATGGGTACGGGTGGGTTAACCCTATCCTGGTAACCACAGCAGACAGTTTGTGTGGTGACCTGAAGTCCTTCTGTAGCCAGCTAGGGGGCTTGTTAGTAGCTGTAGCCCACTGGTTACTTCACTGCCTGTGGAGCCAGAGGTCATGGGCTTGATCCCACAATGGGGTTATTTGATAGGGATGTCTGAGGCATTTTCTTTTTTTTAATTTAAATTAGTGCTGCCAGCAAAAACACATTCACAGTGCTGCAACCTTAAGGTGCCTCATAAGGCGCCCTATAAGGCGCCTTATAAGGCACCCTATAGGGAACATTATAAGGTGCCTAGGCGGACAGTGCACTTTATAATGTGCCCTCTGGAGTCCCTTATAGGGTGCCTTATGCGGCACCTTAGGTTACGGCATTGTGAGGGTGTGTTTGCTGGCAGCACTAATTTAAATTAAAAAAGAAAATGCCTTAGACAGCACTGATTTAAAGTAAAGGGCAATGCCTCAGACAGCTTTATGCATTAAGCCCACTGGAGGATTGAACTCATGACCCCTGTTTTATCAGTCAATGTGTTAACCATTGTACTACACCTCTGCTGCTGTGTCTGTAGGTCAGCGCACCTAATTAAGGCTAACGTGCGTTAACGTGCCACGGCTCCCTCTATCGCACGAAAACTGACTTTATCGCAAGATAACCCAAAATGCTACCTTAAGACCGGAACGCCCACTACCTTATATGGCATTCGTCACAGTAAGACTGCAACTAACGCCGGTAACATTAAGACGGTTTAGTAAACATACCCCTATGTGTACTTTACATATTAACATTTAGGCCTGCTCTTGAGCAGGTGTAAGGTCTGCACCTTCAATCTGGGCACGATTTCTACATGATTTGATTTTATGAAGATACATAGGTGCCTATGGGGTATGTTTACTAAAGGGCGCTATTTCCGCTGCTGAGAAGTTATCGTGCGATAAGGTACGTTATCGCGCGATAATGGCGCTTTACTGGGCGATAAGGTACCTTAGCACGCGATAACGCGCTGTGACAAGGAAGCCTGTTTTGAGCCTATGAGTATAGAAAAGGCCAATGACTTTAACTTAGATAAAGGAGAAATCCCTGCAGGGCATGGATTTCAGGCCCCTCATAGAGAAAGAAAACTGAGGGAGAGAAAGTTCAGGCAGCCACACCCTAACTCCTATGCAGGCTTGAGAGGTGATTACAATCACCTGGGAGGAGTGGAGGAAGGGCTGGAGCCCTGGAGAGGGAAATATAAACCCCTGCTAAAGCAGAAGAAAGATGAAGCTCAGAGGAAAGGAGAATCTCAGAGGAAAGGAGAGGTCTCAGGAGGTTCGGAAGACTCAGAGGATTCGGGGGAATCAGGAGTGGAGCCAGGAGCACCTGCAGATCTCCAGGAGAGAACCCAGAGAGGAATAAAGAGAGCTGTTCCAGAGAGGCTGGAAGGAGACAAGGAACCGTAGCGAGCACAACCAGGGAAAACTGCCCAGTGCTTCAGGTACTGACTGTCTTTATCGGGGAGAGTTGAGCTCAGGAGAGACATTAGAACCCCCAGGGAGGCTGTATTTTGAGCACTGTGTCCAGAGCTCAGAACAGGACACTGCCCTAACAACACCAGAGGATATGCAGATTGAGTTGGCAGGGGAGGAATTGCAAGATCTAGATATCCCCATGGACTGTACCCTGTGTCAAGCTACAAGCATGGAATCATTATGCTAAAGGCTAGCATTGAATGAGAAAGTCTCCTAGAAGCAGATAACTGGAATTGAGCCAGGAATTGGGTTTGAAGAAAACTCCACGTGTTTGCATTTCTCATGCAAAGTGCTGAGTCACGCTGAAGAGAAAGCTTGTGAATGTTTGTTACTTGTTTTCTTATTTTAAGTTTAAAAACCTATCTTGAAAGGAAGGAGGGAAAGAAGAGGATGTTCCAGAGGAACTGAGTTATTCTTTTGTTGTTAAGTGCTTCACAAACACAAGGTTAAAAAAGAAGTATTTTTACTTTGCTGAGCAGAGCCGTTTCTCTAAGACTGAGCAACGTTGTTAACCAGCTGCATGTGTTTAAAAGACTGTGAAGCAGTTATACTGATCTAAATGCTGTGTTGCAAACAATCCTGAATGGATAAAGTTCCTGTGTACAGTTTACTTGAACCTTTACTTTAAAATAAATTCTGTCATTTGCCTTAACATCGGACCATGACTACACTTCTTCTTAAGAGCCAAACTACATGTCCCAGAATCCACCTGAGGAAAAGTTAGTTTATTTGAGCTCACCAAGAGAAGTTCTCCGTTACCTCGCCCCTCTAAGCCAGAGGCCAGGGGCAAGGGCGTGACAGCGCACAGCGGCGCAAACGAGCGCTGAAGGTGGAGAAAGGCTCCCGGAGGGCAGAGGAAGGATCCCCAGGGGCGAAGAGAGAGGGTCAATGGGTGGAGAGTGGGAGGGGAGAGGCTCCCTGCACACTAATGCTGTGGAAGCTGGGTCTGAAAACTAACGCCAGTAAAACTCTGGCGTTAGGGCAGATTTGAAGGAAAGAGAAACCATTTCCGTCAGCAATATACAGCAAAGCCAGGGAAAACAAAAAAAAGTGATAAGTGTGATACATGTGCATGGAACAAAAGGGCAAATAAACATTAAAAATGACCAGAAGAAAATGTAAAAAAAACATAACCAAGCTGGCCAATAGTGATATTAATGGGAAACATCAAAAAACACTCCCGAGAAAGCTCCAAAAAAATAATATTAATTTTGGAAGGGTCTATGCTCTGTCCCCCTACAAGGTGAATGATCCCACAGTGCAATAGCGCTGATCAGAGTTTTCCCTTTTTATTGGACAGGTGTCCTATGGCGTGCGCATGTTCCGCAACAGCAGGGTGGGCATATTGGAACAGGCAACTGGACAGATGCTGGAAAATGGGATACAGAGGGCTGCAGGTGGCACATGCTGTGGTGCAGCTGGGCCACAGTGTGGACTAGGGTGATGCCTAGGTGGCCCATAGGAATGCTGAAACTGTACAGCAGCCAGACAGCAACTGATGAGGGCCCAACATGGGCACGAGTGTGTGTCCCACAGTGTCACAGGGGATAGTACCCAGCAGGTACCTCCAAGGGCACAGAACATTGGCAGGCGGTGGTGGGGGAAGTGTGGAAGTCTATGCAGGCACCCCTACCCCAGAACCCGCACCATAGGCAGCCGCCTACGGGCACACTGGATGGCCTGAGACTGCGCACCACCAGCACCACTAGCATACGGGCATGTCAGCATGGTGGCGGAGGGGTACTGGTGGTGGAGGGGGCAGTGGCAGCTGCCCACAGCAGACCATTGCCTAGCCCTGTTTAGGTGGGTGCCGTGCACTGCAACAGACATGCTCTGTCTGATGAACAGTCATGGTATCCCCAGGGAATGAACCATCCCTGTGGCAGCAGTGTGGTGCAGTACACACAGCCAGTGTGTTCAGGAACAGAAGGTCACAAGTTCAAGTCCCAGCTGTGGCTCCGGCCAACCCAGTCCCCATATTTTACCCAGTACTAAACCATGGTAATAAAGACGGAACCTTTATTGCAGATAACATAAACATGCCTCAAACGCCTATATTTTACCCTACAGAGCACAGACACCATAAACATGTGCAATACCTAGGTCTGAGTTTCCCAAATGCAGTCCTGGAGGGCCAAAAAACATTCAGGTTTCATGCTGTCTCTAATAAAGATGCCTGTGCTGCATTTCTATGCGCCGCCCCCATGGTATGCAAATGTATCTCATGCATATTCATTAGGGACAGCATGAAAACCCAAACAGTGTTTGGCCCACCAGGACTGGAGTTGGGAACCTCTGCCCTAGAGCAGCGGCCAACAGGGGCTGAAACACCCACACCCACAGGCTCCATTATCCAAAGCCTCATGGAGAGGCAGGATGTTTGGCCCTGCGTGCAGCAGCATCTCCCACTAGCACTTGCATACCTTAGCAATGCTGCCCTAAACCTGGGAATACGTTGCACATATATCAAAAGCTTGCTATGATTAATGGCAGATAGCAATTCCTAAGTTCAGCACAATTTGCTGATTGAGCTGCATCATAGCAACCTTTCTGATGTCTGTGGAGTGTGTTTCAGTTCTGGTTTCTGACAGTGTTTACCACCCCGGGGAGTGACCCCAACAGTATTGCGTACCATAGCCATGCCTGCACTGTGCCCAGGACTTGTGCGGTGGCCAGGGCTGCCAAAAGCCTCTATATTTGCACAATGCTGGCATAGGTGTGGGAGTGTGTGTCTGTCTATCTAGTGTGTGGTGGCTGCCAACACCTTACTCAGCCCACACTGCTTGCACTGTTTCCAGTGTTAGCCTGCCAATGTGCATAATGAGGAGCAAGGTACTGTGGGTATACCCCGGACAGGGTCGCCAGGGCAGGATGCATCTGCACAGGGCATAGGGCAATGGTTGGGACATTGTAGTGCCCGGCCACCACCTGCACAGAGAGGATGGCCACAGCATGTCCTGCTTGGAGGTCACTCTCACCCTGACAGAGCAGTGACCACGGCATGGCTAGGTTCCCCCATAGTGCTATATAGTATATCTTTCAGGTGATATTTATGGGTTCTATTTTCTGGGGCCTAATCACTAACTTATTTGATTGGTGGGTGTGATCACATCTCCTCCAGGAGCATGGACTATGAACTAGCTAGCAGGCTGTCTGCAGTTATATGTGTATGGCTGGAACACCTTGCAGGGTGCAGCGGCTGGAGGCTGGCTGCTGGAGAATGTCAGATGGTGGTGGGGGGCAGCTGAGCATTTCCAGGCCTACTGTCTGTCTGCCATTGCCTTATGGATGTGTACAGATCTACACTGACTGCGCTGTAGGGTGTCTGTTCCTCCAGCAGGACTGGGGTTGATGGTTCCCCTCTACTGTCACCATTGCAGGGAGATCTTGTTTCCTACCCTGGGTTGGTTGGTGGTGCATAATCTGCCTATGGGTTGAAACACCCACCCACATCACGTAACCATGGTACCAAAACAGGACATGCACTATCCTGGGTGCATCATAGCCTATGAAGACTAGATGTGGCTAGAAATACAGATGTATCTGCAGGAACTACCTATCACACATACTAGCACTGATGGGAACCTGCAGCATGGACTGTTTCAGCTATGAAAGGTGCTGTGGACCTGGTGCTGGGCGACCCACCTTACCCTCACGGTGAGCACAGTACCCACACAATGTGATGGTCTGTAGCTATTCTGTGCCAGTAACACACACGGTCAGTACCCCCTACCAGGCTGAGGTGCTGTGGGGGTGCACACGGTCAGTTTCCCCTACCAGACCGAGGTGCTGTAGGGGTGCATACCCCATCTTGTGATCATCTGTAGACTGCTGATTTGCATATGCAGTGCATCATGGGTACGGGTGGGTTACCCCTATCCTGGTAACCACAGCAGACAGTTTGTGTGGTGGCCTGCAGTCCTTCTGTAGCCAGCCAGGGGCTTGTTAGCAGCTATAAAGCTGTAGCCCACTGGTTACTTCACTGCCTGTAGAGCCAGAGGTCATGGGTTTGATCCCACAGTGGGGTTATTTGATAGGGCTATCTGAGGCATTTTCTTTTTTTAATTTAAATTCGTGCTGCCAGCAAAAACACCCTCACAGTGCTGTAACCTTAAGGTGCCTCATAAGGCGCCCTATAAAGCGCCCTATAAGGTGCCTTATAAGGCGCCATATAGGGAACATTATAAGGTGCCTTTCCGGACAGTGCACTTTATAATGTGCCCTCTGGAGTGCCTTATAGGGTGCCTTATGCGGCACCTTGGTTACGGCACTGTGAGGGTGTGTTTGCTGGCAGCACTAATTTAAATTTAAAAAGAAAATGCCTCAGACAGTACTGATTTAAAGTAAAGGATAATGCCTCAGACAGCCTTATGCATTAAGCCCACTGGGGGATTGAACTCATGACCCCATTTCATTAGTCAATGTATTAACCATTGTGCTACACCTCTGCTGCTGTATTTGTAGGTCAGCGCGCCTAATTAAGGCTAATGCGCATTAACGTGCCATGGCTCCCTCTATCACACGAAAATGTACCTTATCGCACGATAACCCTAAATGCTACCTTAAGACCGGAACGCCCACTACCTTATATGGCATTCGTCACAGTAAGACTGCAACTAACGCCAGTAACATTAAGACGGTTTAGTAAACATACCCCTATGTGTACTTTACGTATTAACATTTAGGCCTGCTCTTGAACAGGTGTAAGGTCTGCACCTTCAATCTGGGCACGATTTCTACATGTGTGTTTATAATGGAACCCAATGAAAAAAACATACCTGAGGTCTGGGGACTGAGTTGAGGCTCCAGGAACCAGCAGCAATAATTTTTTAAAAAATTGGATGGACGGAGAGCTGCAACGATGAACTGGCAGCTGTGTTTTTTTAAAAGAAAAAAATAAAAGGGCAGCCGGAGGTGTGGGCCTACTCTGCCGCCTGCTCTGAAGCCCATCCTGGGCTCTGGAGTGAAGAGGAAGCTGACGGAGGTGGTCAACAACAGCTCTCAATCATACCGAGAGGCAGTTTGGGGGATCAGGGAGGATCAAAGAAACCAGTGGCTCCCCGATGTTGGAGGGGGGTTGCGGGTGCTTGCCATCATCCCCGATGCAGGTGATGGGGGTCTAGAGGTGGAATCGGGCCTGTTGGAGGGGTGCCTAATATGGCGCTTAACCTAAGGAGCCCTATAGGGCGCCTTACAAGGTGCCTTACGAGGCACCTTATAAGGCACCTTACGAAGCGCCTTACAAGGCACCTTACGAGGCACCTTACGAGGCACCTAACAAGGCACCTTACGAGGCGCCTTATAAAGCACCTTACGAGGCACCTTATAAGGCATCTTACGAGGCGCCTTATAAGGCAGCTTAAGAGGCACCTAACAAGGCACCTTATAAGGCACCTAATAAGGCACTTTATAGGGCACCTAACAAGGCACCTTATAAGGCACCTTACTTATAAGGCACCTTATAAGGCACCTTACTTATAAGGCACCTTACAAGGCGCCTTGTAATGTGCCTTATAAGGCACCTTGTAACGCGCGTTAGTCTAAGGCGCCCTGTAACGTGCGTTAGCTGATACGACTTGCTGTAATGATGCACTGCCCACGCCTTTATATGGGCATCTGTACCTTTACCGCGGAACCTGACGCAGGTGACATTACCGCAGTTTGGTAAACATACCCCAAAGTATTAAGGTATGTTAAGTCTAGCATACTTTTTAACATTGGCCAGCTACAATAAAAATGGCAGTAAAGTTAAAAAGTGTATAGATTTTGCTATTGTTTTTGACTTCATAAATTGGAAGCTCTCTGGTCCAGCCCTGGACTCCTAAGAAGGAGATGCTCTGTTATGGAACCAGAAAGTCCCCAATCCCCTATTTGTTTTTCCACCCCACCACCCATCTACCTGTCTAACCATTTACTAATCTACCCACTAACACCCATTCACAAAACCAACCCATGCCCACCACCTTTTAGACCCAACTATAGTTTACTCTTTTCTGGCTCTTCTTTTCTTCAGTGTAGGCATATTTTAAAACAACAGGGGTTCAACACAGGAAGTAATAGGTAGGTGGGTGGGTAGGTAGAATGAGTGTTCCAGGGATCATGTCTGGGATTTCCTGGGTATGGTGGCGCTAGGGTTCACCGGTATGGATTCCTGACACAGGTACCCCAGTTTTTAGCACTGTTTTTAAACTGGGAAATGCAGCTCCTGGCAACAGAGTTTGAGTAAAGTTAGCAATAGACTTGGAGTTAATGGGAGGATGCAAGAGACCTAAGTCTAGAAACCTTACACCCAAGAACCCCAGATTTAGGACCATGCTGACACAACACAATAAACTAATGCTAGTACCAGATATGCAAGTTAACTGTACCACTACTATTACTATTTATTTCTAAAACATTACTAGACATATGGGGGCCTATTTACTAACCTGTGCTAAAGGTTTGCATGTGGAGGTCGATTCTGGTCTGGAAGTCCACAAACCGTCCAGAATCTGGACAGGCCTACGTTGCACCTGATTCTGCTCCTGCGGGGGCTAACCGTACCCGCGGGAGCAGAATCGGGTGCAACTGGCCGGACATGCAGGCCGTGCCCCGATTCTGGGAACCCAGACGTCCAGCTCGCTATCTGGCTAGCCCAGCCAGGCTCCTGCATGGAGCTGCGGTGCCATGGCACCATGGCTCCATGCAGGAGCCACGATCCCTGGCAGCCACAGCAAAGTTCTTTTCTCTGCAGCCTGACCCACAATCGAGCCACCATGGCCAGGGTCGGAGTGTGGGGAACCCCCTGCATCCCTCACCTTCCCTTCTGACCCAGGATCCGTTGTCCTCCTCCATCTAGGGCAGGGGTTCTCAACCCTGTCCTCGGGACCCACCTAGCCAGTCGGGTTTTCAGGATAACCACAATGAATATGCATGAAGACATTTGCATATAATGGAGGCAGTGCATGCAAATCTCTCTCATACATATTCATTGTGGTTATCCTGAAAACCCGACTGGCTAGGTGGGTCCAGAGGACAGGGTTGAGAACCCCTGATCTAGGGGGACTTAATCCACCTCCGAGGTGGAATAAGTCCCCCCGCGCAAATGGCAGATCCCAAACGTACAGGGAATCAGACCCACTCCCCGCCTCACTCCTCCTCTGGCCCATCCCCTCCCGCCCACGAACAGAACTCCCCACACAACTTGCCTATATATGCTGGGAGCTCTGTCTTCCGGATCGGCAACCCAGCATTTAGTGTCTCTGGACGTCCGGACTGGACATCCAGCCCCGCTAAATGTGGGTCAGAATGACCTCCTTAATGCATATTAGCTTAGCCAAAATTAAAGCATGTTAAGTTCACAACCTCTGCATTAACCACTGGGGGCATCCTCAGCACTTTAGGAAAGTCAGCTGTGAACTTAAGGCAGATCAGTGATCAGTAATGTGCATTATTGACACGGCCAAAAACATGGAATGCAGTTAGCTACACTTCTGACAGTAGAGCTCATTGCATCATGTTATCTGGCACTTTTGCAGTTAATGCACAATAACAATTTACACATTAACTGTAAGGTGTTCTCTCTGTCCATTCCCTGCCCAGACCTCATCCCCTAATAGTAAGTTCCACATTAGGTGTTTAATGTGGAGGTCAAGCATTGTCTGAAAGTGTGGTGCCTTGCCATCTGTGTGCATTAAAAGCCATGTTAAATACCTAACATAAGTTTAATAAGTAGGCCCTGTGGTGTCGTATTCAGATACACTGCCTTTGAATCAGACATTAAGGGGGTCAGTTTGGAAGTCCTGTTTGTGTTTTGGATATTGGAAAATGGGCATAGAGACGTCCCAAGCACAGAAACATCTCCAAAGTCATTTTAGAAGCCGGGTCTGGGGAATTCCCCAGCGTCAGGACATCCAAGTCTCAATGGGCGCATGGTAGAGGCATTGCTGGGGCGGTCCCAGGAATCTGGACATCACTGCCTGATCTCAGAAACGTCCGGAGTCATGTCTAAAGTCATACCTGGTCCACACGGGTATACGCATCAGGAAAGTGCTTGTTTTGGCTTAAAAACATCCAGAAGGCATAGAGAAGAAAGCACTCTATCATCCCCAGTACTTGGCACAATCTCAATGACAGCAGAGATGGAATTTGAACCCTGGCTTCCTTGTGTCCTAGCTCACTGCTCCAACCATTAGACTATTCCCAGATGTCTGGGTTCTGAAATACGGTTCTGGGAATGTCTATGTAGACACCCCCACAGATGTCCATATTGGACACATCCACGTTTGTGAAACCGTGTCTGCACCTGGATGTGCTTGCTTTTTTTTCAGACATTCTGGCTTAGACGTCCCAGATTGCACTTGGACATCCATTTTAAAATGCCCCTCCAAGGGGTATGTTTACTAAACTTTCTTAACGTGCGCACCGCGTTAGTGTGCAGGATGCCATATAAGGAGTGGGCGTTTCAGTTTAAAGTAACAAAACGGGATTAGCGCGCGCGCTCTTGTGCGCCACTCGCTCTTGTGCGCCGCGCACATTAGCGCATGAGTAACACACGCGGGAAGCATAAGCAGGCGTGCTGATGTGCCAACAGAGGAACAGGGCTGCAGTGCAATGGTGAAGACACTGACAGATGGTGCAGGGGTCATGGGTTCAATCCCCCACTGTGCCCAATGAATAAGGCTGGTTGAGGCACTACCATTTATGTGTAATATTGCATCATGAGGCATTTTAATTTTATTTTGATTACTGTTGCTAGCAAACACACTCTCAAAGCGCTGTAACATAAGGTGCTGCATAAGGCACCCCATAAGGTACCCCAGAGGGCACATTTTAAAGTGCACTGTCCGCCACGGCACCCTACAATGTTGCATAAAGGGTGGCCTATAGGGCGCCATATATAGTGCCCTATGAGGCACGGCAAGGTCATAGCACTGTTTTTGATGGCAGCACTGTGCATTGTAACGCATGGAAATGTTCAGTAGGTGTGCTGACATGCAAAGAGAAACAGCAGTGTAGCACAATGGTTAAGACACTGACTGATGGTGCAGGGGTCATGAGGTCAATCCCCCAGTGGGGTTAATGATTACCTGTCTCAGGCATTACACTTTATTATACAGCAGTGCTGAATGAGGCATAGTGCTTTATAATGTACATTAGTGCTGCGTGAGGCATATGTCTTCTTACGTTACAACAGTGTTACCTGAGGCAGTCTCCTTTCTACATTACAGCAGTGCTGCCAGGTGAAACACCCTCACAGTGCTATAAACGTCATGTGCAGTGCAGCATGGTTACGAATGGATCAACCCTACCCTGGTAACCGCAGCACACAGTCTGCAGGATTCCTTCTGTAGCCAGCCAGGCATCTGTTCTCAGCTGTGGCCCACAGGTTACCTTGCTGCCTGTGGAGCCAGAGGTTGTGGGTTTGAATCCACAGTGGGGTTATTTATGAGGGCCGCCTGTGGCAGGTTTTTAAATTTAAATTAGTAGTGCTAGCTCAAACACCCTCACAGTGCTGTAATCTTCAGGTGCCCCATAAGGCACCTTAAGGTTACAGCACTGTGAGGGTGTTTCTGCTGGCTGTACTACTTGAAATTACATGCAAACTGCCCCAGACAGCCCCCCATGTACCCTGTAAAATAGTTATCTCCAAGTTATAAAGCCCTGTTCAATGTATGTCCAGTTTGTGCAATGTAAACCGCAATGGTGCAGAATAGCGCGGTATATGAGGGAATGTAAATAAATAAAGTAAATTAAATAAATAAACCCACTGTGGATTTGAACCACCAACCTCTGGCTCCACAGGCAGTGCAGTCACCAGTGGGCTACAGCTCTATAACTGTAAAGGGATGTCTGGCTGGCTACAAAATAACTTCTGCAGACTGTGTGCTGCGGTTACCAGGGTAGGGTTAGTCCTCTCGCACCCATGATGCACTGCACATGCAAAGCAGCAGTCTACAGATGATCTGAAGATGGGGTATGCACCCCCACAGCACCTAGGCCTGGTAGGGGGTACTGACCGTGTGTGTTACTGGTACAGAGTAGCTACAGACCGTCCCAGTGTGCAGGTCCTGTGCTCACCCTGAGGGTGAGGTGGGGCGCCCAGCACCATGTCCACAGCACCTGTCCTAGCTGAGATAGGCTATGCTGCAGGTCCCCATTAGTGCTGGTGTGTGATAGGTGGTTCCATCAGACACACCTACGATATGCCTGTCCTCATCTGTATATCCCAGTCTGGGCCTTGTGGACTACGATGCTCATGGAATAGTGCATATCCTGTGTGGGTGCCATGGCCACATGATATATTTGCAGGGGGGGAGGAAAGGTGCTGTTTGGACTCATAGGTGGAGTGTGTCGTACCACCGAACCTGCCCTCTGGAACTCAGGATCCCCATTCTATATCCCTGCAATGGTGGTGGCAGAGGGGACCATCAACCTCAGTCCGGCTGGGGTACAGACAACCTACGGGCACTCCATGCAGTTCTGTACACATTCATACTTCAATAGCAGACAGACAGTAGGGCCTGAAATGCCCAGCTGCCCCACCACCATCTGACATTTTCCAGCAGCGAGCACAGTGAGCCCCCAGCTGCTGCACCCTGCTCCAGCCATACACATACCAACTGCAGACAATCTGCTAACTAGTCCATAGTGCATGTTACCGGAGGAGATGTGAGCACACCCACTAGGCAGATATATCATTGTTTGGACCCCAGAAAAGGGAACCCATACATATCACTTGACAGATATTCTATATAGCACTATGGTGGAACCTAGCCATGCCGTGGTCACTGCTCAGTCAGGGTGAGAGTGACCTCCCAGCAGGACATGCTGTGGCCACCCTGTCTGTGCAGGTGGTGGCCGGACACTACAATGTCCCAGCCACTGCCCTATGCCCTGTGCAGATGCATCCTGCACAGGCCGCCCTGTCCGGGCTATACCCACAGTACCTTGCTCCTCATTATGCACATCGGCAGGCCGATACTGGCAACAGTGCTAGCAGTGTGGGCTGAAGAGGGTGTTGGCAGCCACCACACACTGGATAGACGGACACACACTCCCCTCACCTATGCCAGCATTGAGCAACTATAGAGGTGTCTGGCAGCCCTGGCCACCTCACCAGTCCTGGGCACAGTGCAGGCATGGCTATGGCACGCAATACTGTAGGAGTCACCCCCCAGGGTGGTAAACACTGTCAGACACAGGACCTGTATCACACTCCACAGACATCTGAACGATTGCTATGATGCAGCTCACTCAGCATATTGTGCTTAACTTAGGAATTGCTATCTACCATTACTCATGGCAACCTTTTGATAGATGTGTACCGTAATCCCAGGTGTAGGGTGGCATTGCTAAGTTATGCAAGTGCTAATATTCGGGGAAGGAAACTGGGCCCGAAGCCCTGCCTCTCCAGGTGGCTTTGGATAATGGGGCCTGTGGGTGTAGGCATGTCTGCCCCTGTTGTCTGCTGCGCTGGGGCAGAGGTTCCCAACTCCGGTCCAGGTGGGCCAAACACTGCTCGGGTTTTCATGATATCCTTAATGAATATGCATGAGATACATCTGCATACCATGGGGGCAGTGCATGGTGATGCAGCACAGACATATGTATTGGAAACAGCATGGAACCTGAATGGTGCTTGGCACTCCAGGACTGCCTTTGGGGGACTCTGCTCTAGGTACTGCACATGTTTATGGTGTTTGTGCTCTATGGGGTAAAATATATGCATTTGAGGCATGTTTCTGTTCTCAGCAATACAGGTTCAGTCTTTATTACCATGTTTTCTTCATGGGTAAAATAAGGGGAATGGGTTGGCAGGAGCCACAGCTGGGACTTGAACTAGTGACCTTCTGCTCCTGAACACACTGGCTGTGTTCACTGCACCACACTGTGCTCACAGAGACAGTGCAGTCCCTGGAGATACCATGGTTGTTTGTCAGACAGAGCCTGTCTGTTGCAGTGCATGGCACCCACCTACACCAGTCCTGGGCACAGTGCAGGCATGGATATGGTACGCAATACTGTTGGGGGTCACTCACCAGGGTGGTAAACACTGTCAGAGACCAGACCTGAAGCACACTCCACAGACATCAGAAAGGTTGCTATGATGGAGCTCAATCAGCAAACTGTGCTTAACGTAGGAATTGCTATCTGCCAGTAATCATAGCAAACTTTTGATAGCTGTGTACCGTATTCCCAGGTGTAGGGTGGCATTGCTAAGGTATGCAAGTGCTAGTATTGGGAGATGCACGCAGGGCCCAATGTCCTGCCTCTCCAGGAGGCATTGGCTAATGGAGCCTGTGGGTGTGGGTGTGTCTGCCCCTGTTGGCTGCTGCTTTACGGCAGAGGTTCCCAACTCCAGTCCTGGTGTTCCAAACACTGTTCGGGTTTTCATGCTGTCCCTCATGAATATGCATGAGATACATCTGCATACCATGGGGGTGGTGCACACATATGCAGCACATGCATCTTTATTAGAGGCAGCATGGAACCTGAATGGTGTTTGGCCCTCCAGGACTGCATTTGGGAGACTCTGCTCTAGGTAATGTGCCTGTTTATGGTGTCTTTGCTCTGTAGGGTAAAATGTAGGTGTTTTGGGCATGTTTACGTCATCTGCAATAAAGGTTCTGTCTGTATTAGCACGTTGTAGTAGTGGGTAAAATATGGGGACTGGGTTGGCAGGCACTATAGCTGGGACTTGAACCTGTGACCTTCTGCCTCCAAACACACTGGTTGTGTGCACTGCACCACCGTGTTGCCACAGAGACAGTGCATTCCCTGGTGATACCATGACTGTTTGTCCAGCAGGGCCTGTATGTTGCAGTGCATGGCACCCACCTACACAGGGCTAGGCCATGGTCTGCTCTGGGCAGCTGCCACTGCCCCCTCCACTACCAATACCCCTCTGCCACCATGCTGACATGCCCTTCTGCTGGTGGTGCTGGTGGTGTGCAGTCTCAAGCCATCCAGTGTGCAGGTAGGCAGCTGCCTATGGTATGTGTTCTGGGGTAGGCGCCTGCCAATGTTCTGTGCCCTTGGAGGTACCTGCTGGGTACTATCCCCTGTGACACTGTGATAAACACTCTCATGCCCATGTTGGGCCCTCATCAGTTGCTGTCTGGCTGCTGTACAGTTTCAGCATTCCTAAGTGCAACCTAGGCATCTGCCTAGTCCGCACTGTGCCCCAGCTGCACCACAGCATGTGCCGCCTGCAGTCCTCTGTATCCCCTTTCCCAGCATCTGTCCAGTTGCCCATTCCGACATGCCCGCCCTGCTGTTGTGGAACATGTGCATGCCATAGGAAACCTGTCCAATGGAGAGGGAAACCCTGATCAGTGCTATTTCACTGTGGGATCATTCACCTTGTATGGGGACGGAGCGTAGACCCTTCCAAAATTCATATCTTTTTTTTGGGGCTTTCTTGGGAGTGTTTTCTGATGTTTCCCATTACTATCACTATTGCCCAGCTTGGTTATGTTTTTTTGTATATTTTGTTGGGGTCCTTTTCAATGTTTATTTGTACTTTTGTTCCGTGCACATGTATCACACTTATCACTTTTTTGTAGGTTTCCATGGTTTTGCTGTACATTGCTGACAGAAATGGTTTCTTTTCCCTTTAAATCAGCTCTAACGCGAGGTTTTCACTTGCGTTAGTTTTGGCCTCGGATTTCACATCATTAGTGTGCGGGGAGCCTCTCCCCTCCCACTCTCCACCCATTGACCCCTTCTCTCCGCCCCTGGGGAGCCTTCCTCCGCCCTCCGGGAGCCTTTCTCCACCTTCAGCGCTCGTTTGCGCCGCTGCGCGCGTTAGCGTGCGTTAAGGCACATTTGTGCCCCATAAAGCATCATTATCGCGCGCTAAGGTACCTTAGCGCGCGATAATTGCACAGCGCGCACGTTAAGAAGGTTTAGTAAACATACCCCTTATTAAATAACACCACTGTGGGATCAAACCCATGACCTCTGCCTCTGCAGTCATTGAAGTAACCAGTAGGCTACATCGGTATAAGGTCTAGCACACTGCTGGCTGGCTACAGAAAGACTGCAGGTCACCACACAAACTGTCTGCTGTGGTTACCAGGATAGGGTAAACCCACCCATACCCATGATGCACTGCACATGCAGATCATCAGTCTATAGCTGATCACATAATGGGGTATGCACCCCCACAGCACCTAGACCTGGTAGGGGGAACTGACTGTGTGTGTTACTGGCACAGAGTAGCTACAGACTGTGACATTGTGCGGGTCCTGTGCTCACCCTGAGGGTGAGGTGGGGCACCCAGCACCAGGTCCGCAGCACCTGGCTTGGCTGAGATAGGCTGTGCTGCAGGTCCACATCAGTGCCAGTGTGTGATAGGTAGTTCTTGCAGACAAACTTAGGATACACCTGTGTCCATCTGTATTTCCCATTCACATCTAGCCCTTGTGGACTATGATGCACCCAAATGGTGCATATCCTGTGTGGGTGCCATGGTCACATGTTATAGGTAAAGGGAGGGGGAAGGGACATGGACCATCAGGTAGTTTGACCCCGGACTTCCCTAGACCCATTCAAGAATCGTGAGGCACTAAGCAGTTCCTGCCAGACTGCTAGCCCTCACTCTTGTACTCCATGGGAGGAAACCCAGCCTCTGTACACAGCATTGCTCTCAGTGAAGCCTTTGCTCTCTGATGCTGACTTTGCTCCTATTTCAGACAACCTCAAGCTTCTTTTATTTATTCTTTCTTTTTATGAAGCCTACTGTGGAGTATATGGGAGTCTGGTCATATAAGTGGCCCCTTGGCTTCCCTGTTTGACTATTGTGTACCAGGCTGTCAGCTCCTCTGTGTGTGTGTTCGCTGCTTCTCCCAGGTAAAGGCCAGTCTTCAGGTGTTGTACTCTGCTGGGGGGGGGGAGTTAATGCAAGGGTTCTCTCCCTCGGTAGTGTCAATTTCATTTCCATGTAATTGATTAACGGTGCTAGGAGGGGAGAGGGCATCAGGTCTGCACTCCCCTCTCTTTTCTTCCAGTTTTTCATTTTCAGCCATTTCTGTGTGGTGTGTATGCACGCAGCTTCTTTGGTGTGCTATGTGTATGGGGGAAGCCACGGCATAACCAATCGGGGATTGTATCATGGCTGTAGTAGGTTAGGGAGGCAGTGGGAGTGGAATTTTTCTTTTGGCGACATGCAGGACAGCTCTGTGGAGCAGGGAGCAAACTTGTCAGGCCCGGCAGTTCCTGTGGTTTTGGCAGGAACCGTGGCCATTTCAGACGCAGCAGACATTTCCTCAGGAAATCGCTGCCGGCAAAGAAAAAGGCAAAATTGCAGTCAAGAAAGGGTTCAGCACTACAGACAGCATCCAGCATGCATTTAGACTCAATAGAGCATATCTTTCCCCCGATTTTATCCTTTCCCTGCACAAGGCCTATTGTTTTAAAAAGAAGCAGACGCAAGGAGCAGACCAGACTGCATTGTCCTCTATCATGCCCAGTGGCTCTCTGCCTGATGGAGGGCCCGAAGGGGGGGGATCGTCTCAGAAATCTTGAACATGAGAGGGATATCTAGGGAGCACCGATCTCTCCTCAGTCCCAGGCCTCGGAGGAGTTAGGAGAAGGGCTCTCAAACCTCTGAGGAGAGTTGGAGGGCCAGGACCTCAAGGAGTGGGAGATCCCTGCCAGTGAGTACTCTAAAGTATTTTGGGTGTTTCACAGGGAGGAGCTCGTGGATCTCATTAGGCATTCACTGGTGGTTCTGAAATATTACTCCTCCTCCAGCGTTAGTGGAGGACCCCCTGGAGGATCCCATGTTGCAGGGCTTTGAAGGGGCTTAGGTCTGCTTTCCCATGCACAAGGTTATTAAGTAAATGACTGAAATGGACTCAAATGTGGCAGAGCCAATGGGCACCTTTATCCTATTCCGCAGGAGGAGAAGGACCTCCTTAAGATGCCCAAGGTAGATGCCTTGGTGTCGGCCGTGGCTAATAAAACCACCATCCTGGTCGAAGGGAGTGCAATGCTAAAGGACCTTCAAGATTGCAAGCTCGAGGAGCTGTTGAAACAGGCCTTTCACAATACGGACTTGGCTTTGCAGGCCTCCAACTGTGGAGATTATGTCACTTGGGCTTCCATTCGGTAGCTGCAGGCCTTGCTGCTCCTGAGCGGGAGGCTTTGCCTTTGGCACCGGAAGGAGCTCAGTCAGAGTCTGCTTCCATCTAGCTGATGGATGCCTTTTATGATTTGATTCATGTTTCTGCAAAGACTATGGCCTCCATCATCGCCACTCGCCGTTTCCTTTGGTTGTGGAACAGGTCGGCGGACGTCTCTTCCAAGTCACGGCTTAGCAAGCTACCTTTCAAGGGTAAGTTGCTGTTTGGGGAGGCCCTGGAGAAGTTGGAGGACTTGGGAGATTCTAAGGTGGCGTGTCTGCCTGAGGACCGACCTAAAGGGTCCAAGCAGCCTGCGCCTTCACAGGGACAGCCTAAGGATTTTCAGAGGTTTCACTCCTTACATCGTGTCACTACTTACCAGCGTGGTATCTATGGTGCTTGGGGGCTGCCTTTTTGGGACTTCAGAGGTTCAGGGCATGGTTTTGCTCAAGCCTAAAAAGTCCCAATGATGCCAGGATGGCCCAGGGGAATCTAATCCCAATAGGCGGTCGGTTACAGCTGTTTTATCCTGCCTGAGCCAAGATCACCACCGATCAGTGGGTGCTGGAGATTATTCTGGAAGGGGTACGCCCTTGAGTCCTTGAATCTGCTTGACCCCTCTCTGAAGCATTTGTTTAGTCTCCTTGCCAGGCTCTGGCAAAGAAGGTGGCCATCCAGGATACCCTTCATCACTTATTGCGCCTGCAGGCAGTGGCTCCTGTGCCTCTCGACAAGTACAGGTCCAGCCAATACTAGATTTATTTTGCAGTCCTGAAAAACAATGGCTTATGGTGTCCCATTCTTGAGCTCAAGCACATGAATTGAGAATTGAGAGTGACGCATTTATAATTGTTTAGAGAGGCCCTGGAGAAGTTGGTGAAGGACTTGGAAGATTTGAAGGGGGCGTGTCTGCCTGAGGACCGTCCTAAAGCGCAGCCCCCCCCCCCGGTTTGGGTTCTTGTCACTATGGATGCCAGCCTCACAGGCTGAGGAATGCACTGTCAGAGTCAGGTTACACAGGGGTGATGGTCTCAGCAGGAGAGCTCGTGGTCCATCAATCATCTCGAAATGCAGGCAGTCTTTCTGGTGCTTCAACACTTTCACCCTCTAGTAGCTTGAAAAGGGGTGCGGGTGTGCTCCGACAATGCCAAGATGGTAGCCTACATAAATCGGCAGGGCTGGACTGGAAATGTATCTCTGGTGGAGGAGATATGACTCTTGCTGCAATGGGCAGAAGCGAACCTCTCCGTTAAGGACAACATTCAGGCAGACTTTCTCAATCGGCACTGCTTGGATCCTGTGGAGTGGGAACTGAATGCAGTGGTGTTTCACAACATCACGCTCCAGTGGGGAGTTCCAATCATGGATCTCATGGTGATGTTGGCCAATGCAAAGCAGCCAGATTCTTCAGAAGGCGACAGGAGCACATGTCCAAGGGACTCGATGCTCTGGCACAGGAGTGACCATCGAAGAGTCTCCTGTTTGTGTTTCCACCCTGGGCCATGATCAGGTGCTCCTGCAATGCACAGAGCTGCACAGGGAGACAGTAATCCTCATGCTCCAGATTGGCCTCACTGGCCATGGTACGCAGACCTGAGGCAGCTTCTGGTTGCCGAGCCTTGGCATCTCCTGGACAAGATCAATCTGTTGTCTCAGGGACCTATACAGATGCCGCCAGTGGATCGGTTCTCGCTTATGGTCAGCTCTCGCTTATGGTGGGCTGAGGCATAGGGGCTTTGCGGCACTGGTCATCACCACGCTATTAAAAGCTTGGAAGCGTTCTACCACTCTGGCCTACCTCTGAATTTGGGGGGTGTTTGCACATTGGTGTGAGACCAAGGGGGTCTGTCCTCTTGGGGCCTCTTTATTGGACATTCTATGGTTTCTGCAGAATGGTCTGGACAAAGATCTGTCTCTTAGCTCCCTGAAGGTTCAAGTTGCGGCTATCTCCTGCTACAGGGGGTGGTTGCAGGGTTGTGCTTTTGTTTCTCATCCGGATATGGTGTGCTTTCTGCGAGCGGTCAAGCAGGTTCGACCGCCACTGCGTCTGGTGGTTCCTTCATGAGATCTCAACCTGGTTTTGTCAGCCTTGATGGAATCACCCTTTGAGCCTTTGGCCATGGCTTCTCTGAAGTGCCTTACTTTAAAGGAGATCTGTTTGGTCGTGATGACTTCAGCACATCGGATCTCGGAGCTGCAGATGCTCTCTTGCAGGGCTCCTTTCCTTGTGACGTCCAAGGAGAAAGTGGTCTTGTAGTCAGTTCCCTCCTTTTTGATGAAAATGGTCTCCCAGTTTCATTTGAATCAGTCTTTTTCACTTCTGGCTTTCACAGACCTGGGAGACTTGGACAAAGATTGTCAGCTTCACAAGCTGGATGTCTGCAAGGTCCTGCAGCAATATCTTAAGAGAACCAAGTCCATTCATAAGTCTGATCATTTGTTTGTGCTGTTTGGAGATGCGTGGAAGGGAGAGGTGGCCTCCAAAGAATCGGTGGCGCGTTGGCTGAAGGACATCATCACCGCCACTTATGTGGCCAAGGGTAGACAGGACCCCATTGGTATGAAAGCACATTCCAATAGAGTGCAAGCGTCATTCTAGGTTGAATTCAGACTGATTCCTCCAGTAGAGATTTGTAAGGCGGCATTACTGGTTAGACTTCAGGAGGTAGCGGATGCTAAGTTTGGAGTGGCTGTGTTGCAGACTGGACTCGCGGTACCCTCCCGAGAGTGATTTCTGTTCTGGTACATCCCAAGAGTCTCGGGACTGGACTGGAGGGACAATACGGAAGGCAAAATTAGATCTTACCTGCTAATTGTGTTTCCTTGAGTCCCTCCAGTCCAGTCCCGGCCCCGCCCATTTGGCATTTTGATCCTTTATTCAGATAAGAACATAAGAACACAAGATATGCCATACTGGGTCAGACCAAGGTCCAGCAAGCCCAGTATCCTGTTTCCAACAGTAGCCAATCTAGGTAATACGTACTGTGGCGCTTGCGCCCCTACCAGGCGGCTGCCTAGTAGGGACGGGTGATCACCTCTTATATTTTCCTAGGGTTGTAGTTGTGTGAGGAATAATGAACCGAGTGGTTTATAAAAGCGCACAGGAATTTATTCAGCTTCCTTGCAGGTAAGTGGATACAATTTCTTCAAGCTCATTTACTCTCCAGACAAAAGAAAATAATGGATACTTCTCCAGTAACAAATGTCCAAACAAAACAACAGCAAATTCAACTATCAAGTGTTTCTGGCTCACACTAATTTACCTTAGTGCAGGCATCACATTCCATCTCTGAAATATTGGAATTTACATCAGCCTCTTTGGCTTCAATCTCCATACTCTCCGCTGAGCTATGGCAGGGTTCTGCTTGGTAGCGCTCAGGGACTTTCTGCTTTAGAGTTTTTAACAGGTCAAACAACCTCTCCCACTTTCTTGCCTTCCCTTCTCTGGGCAGGTCTCCTATGGGGTGCTCTTGCTTAACCTTCCTGGTGAAATATTCCTTTCTGCACTGTGTTCTCTGGGGTATAACAGTTTCATCAGAGTCAGAAGAGAAAATATACTTGGAAGGCCTTATTGCCTCCCTTCTCCTACCTTGGGCTTTCGGTGCAATATTCTCCTGATTAGAGCTTTGGCCAGTCAGGACTCCCTCTGCCTCAGCGTAGGGCAGAGACTTGTGGTAGAGCTTTCCCACTCTCTTGCTAGGGTAGGTGGTTCTCCCCCTGGAACCTTCCCTATGTCCTCTATGGCTACTGTGCTGAGTATGGTGGCTTCCTTTGTACCTTCTCTGGTTGTCTTTATAGCGGTTCCTTTCTCTGCTGCTCCTTTTGGCTACAGGGCTGTTCCCTCTGTACCTTCTGGAACCTGGACTGGAACCGGAGCTGCAACTCCCACTTAGGCCTGGACTGCAACTCCGACAGCAACTGTCACTGCAACTGCAACTGCGTCTCCAATCATGCTTCTCACCATGCTTCCAACCATGCTTCCAACCTGCACTCGAACAATGCTTCCAACCAGCTCTCCAACCATGCTTCCCACCAGCTCTCCAACCAACTCTATCTCTAGTGTTTGTTTGCTCCCTTTCAAACACTGAGCAGGGCAACTCCCTTCCTGGCTCCGCCCTTCTGTACCTCCCACTCCTATCTGTGGCTGACCTGGAGTGTGGGCGTGGGTTACAGCTAGGTCTGCCCTCTAGGTTTCTCTCCAGGCTTCTGCTGTGGACTATGTGATCCTGTGTACCCATCCCGCGCAGTACCTAGCAGTTTCCCCAAAAGACACAGGTTCCGCAATGCTTGTACAGGGTCAAGCATTGATATCCTGGGTCCCTTCTTAATAATGGTTTATGGACCTTTCCTCCAGGAATTTGCCCAAACCTTTTTTAAACCCAGCTACACTAACAGCTTTTACTACATCCTCCGGTAACAAATTCCAGAGTTTGATTACATGTTGCGTGAAAAAATATTTTCCCTTATTAGTCTTAAATAGTTTACCCTGTAGCTTCATTGTATGTCCCCTAGTCTTCCTATATTCTGATAACGTAAACAATCGATCTACGTTTACCCGTTCCACTCTGTTCATTAATTTATAGTCTTCTATCATATCTCCTCTCAGCCGTCTCTTTTCCAGGTTAAAGAGTCCTAACCTTTTTAGCCTTTCTTCATAGGGGTATCCTTCCATCCCCTTTACCATTTTGGTGGCTCTTCTCTGAACCTTTTCTAATAATGCTATATCCTTTTTAAGATACAGCGACCAGAATTGCACACAATATTCAAGGTGCGGTCGCACATGGAACGATACAGAGGCATTATAATATCCTTTGTTTTATTTTCCATTCCTTTCCTTATGATACCTAGCATTCTATTTGCTCTCTTGGCTGACGCTGCACTCTGGGCAGAGGGTTTTAAGATGTTATCCACAATGACACTTAAATTTTTTTCCTGGGTGGTAGTTCCTAATGTGGAACCTTGCATCGTATAACCATAGTTTGGGTTGTTCTTCCCTAGGTGCATAACTTTGCATTTGCCCACATTAAATTTCATCTGCCATTTTGATGCCCAGTCTTCCAATTTATCAAGATCCTCTTGCAATTTTCCACAATCCTCATAGGTTTTAACAACTTTAAATAGTTTTGTGTCATCTGCAAATTTGATAACCTCACTCGTTATTCCCTTTTCCAGGTCATTTATGAATATGTCAAAAAGCAGCGGACCCAGAACAGATCCCTGGGGTACACCACTATTCACCTTTCTCCATTGGGAAAACTGACCATTTATCCCTACCCTATGCTTTCTATCTTTTAACCAGTTCCTGATCCACAATAGTACACTGCCTCCTATCCCATGACTCTTTAGTTTTGCCAAAAGTCTCTGAAGAGGGACTTTGTCAAAGGCTTTCTGAATGTCTAAATACACTATATCAACCAACTCACCTTAGTCTACCTGTTTATTCACACCTTCAAAAAAACATAACACATTAGTAAGACGAGATCTTCCTTGTCTAAAGCCATGTTGGCTGTCCCCCATTAGGCCATGACTATCTACATGTTCAGTAATTTTGTTCTTTATGATGGTTTCTACCTTTTTTCCCGGTACTGACGTCAGGCTCACTGGTCTGTAGTTTCCTGAATCACCCCGGAACCCTTTTTAAAAATTGGCGTTACATTGGCGATTCTCCAATCTTCAGGTATTACAGATGATTTTAATGATAGTTCACAGATTACTAATAGCAGGTCTGCAATCTCATATTTCATTTCTTTCAACACCCTTGGATGTATACCATCCGGTCCAGGTGATTTGCTACTCTTCAGTTTATCAAATAGTTGTAATACATCTTCCCGGTGTAGCGATATTTCTTTCAATTCTTCTGCAGTATCACCTTTAAATACCATTTCAGTCATAGGTAACATCCCTACATCTTTCTCAGTAAAGACCGAAGCAAAGAATTCATTCAGTCTCTCCGCTATAGCCTTGTCCCCTCTTACTGCCCCTTTTACCCCTCTTTCATCTAATGGACCAACTGACTCTCTCACAGGTTTTTTGCTATGAATGTACTTGAAAAAGTCTTTACTATATGTTTTTGCTTCCACAGCAAGTTTCTTCTCAAATTCTCTCTTTGCCTGCCTTATTAATGCCTTGCATTTAACTTGCCAGTGCTTGTGCTGTTTCCAGTTTTTGTCATTTGGCTCTTTTTTTCCATTTCCTGAAAGATACTTTTTTGGCAACAACAGTCTCTCTGACCTCACCTTTAAACCATGCTGGCAGTTTTTTGGACTTCCTTCCACTTTTCTTAAAGAGTGGAATACAGCTGGTCTGGGCTTCGAAGATAGTATTTTTAAACAACACCCAAGCTTGATGTAAGTCTTTAACATTTGCAACTGCTCCTTTTAGTTTTTTCTTAACTATTTTCCTCATTTTATCATAGTCTCCCTTTCGAAATATATTATAGAGGTTGGCTGTATAGTTGGCGAAGCAGCGAGTACAGCCACAAAGAGACCAGTGAGTATGAAGAAGATCATCTTCCAGTGGAGTAGCATGTTCCCTTAGGGGGTTGGGCATTGGGACAAATCTCTTTCTCTCTGCACTGCTTGTCCTCGTTCTGTATATACTCCTCTGTATAGTTTGATTTTTTTTTGAGTCAGCTCAGTTTCATACTGCTGTTTTTTTGCTGTCAGATGTGCATTTGCTGTTCTTTCATAGGTTGCTGGAGGAGAGGCACAACCCAAGAGTCTCAGGAAAGGGACTGGACTGGAGAGACTCAAGGAAAGACAATTAGCAGGTAAGATCTAATTTCGCTTTACTGGAGTTCAACAACCACATAGCAGATTAAATCTCACAAATGTTTACTTTAGCAAGGTTAAAATCAAATTTATAAAAAAGAGAGATTAAATGTAAAGACCAAATCAGCAGGGGACTTAAAGCAACTTGTTAATAAAAAGGGGGATTGTATAAAATACAATTGATATTAAACCTTAAGACAATAGCCAAAGGAGGCAAGTATTTCAGAAACCATACGGTTAACAACTGCATAAAGAGGAAAGAAAGAAATAAAAGTTGCCCCTCCCCTTACTATTTAGGATTGTTTATTCTTGGGGGCCTCTTTTACTAATTGCTATTATTTTCTAAAATGGTCATTAACAGGGGAATGCAATTTACATATGCATGTGCCTGATTATATGTGTTTAATTCCCAAATAGGACTTCTAAAATAACCCCCTTAGGGGCTTGTTTTCTAAACCGTGCTAATGGTTAGTGCAGGGTTCGGTGCCATCAAGCCCACCGTGGTAACTATTAGCATGAGCTAAAAATGTGGTCATGCTAAAACTCCCACGCTAACTGCAGGTTGGGGTTTTGACTGGGCGGGCTGGGGCGGGAGTGTGGATGGTGACTATGCGCACTGCAGTTAGTGCAGGCATCACTGGCGCACACTCACTGTCAATGCCACAGTTAGCAGTGGGGCACATAATGCCACGTCAATGGGAGGTGGTAACTGCACCCACAGTAATCATAGCAAACAGCTTAGCATGGGGCTGGTGTCGGTCATGTGCTAATTGCATGGGGACATGCAATGCACACCCCCATTTGTTAGCACAGGTCTGGCGCCACCCCAGTGCTACGTTTTGGGGCTGAACGCATGGTAAACTACCACATTTTAGTAAACATACCCCTTAATGTCCATTTTCACTCTATATGCTCCTTTTCCCCTACTTCAGCTTTGAATAACCAATATTTATTTTCACCAGCTTTCTCAAATAATCATTCACTACAGCCTCCCCGCTAGCCTAAAAATGAATGAATCGAGCCTTAGATTTTCAAAAAGGAAACAATTAAATTTTTTGTATGTCACGTAATTGTGGGATGATGTTATAGAAAACCACATGTGAAATATTTTCTGATGTAATGACAATGAAAGAGGATGGCAGGGTATGTCTGCCAAAACTAAATCTTTTATGACTTATTTAGAGAAGAAGAATGACGTTCTTCTAAGATACCTTTTGTAGATAAGTCTATTTCATTGCCATCATTTACTCTGGTGGAAAAACAGTTTTGGGAAGACATACTGTAATTTGGGGATTATTAAACATCAAATTACATTTCCTTATCTAAACTAAATACCCCTAATATTTTTTTGATGCTCTCATTTAGGAAGCCATCCTCTCGCCGCACATGCCATGAACCTTTGCAGTGCACATTTGGCTTTGGTTTATTTCCTCTTAATCCCAACACACAATATCAAGAGATAACTTGTTTTCTTTGTCATCTGCACAAACTGGATCTACTGTGGTTGATGTGGCACTTCTTACTGTACATGGACTGCAGATGTCTTGATGGCCCAGGAAAACCCGAAGACAAAGAGCACTCAATCCTGTTCTTTCTTAAAGCAGTGCTGATACTACTGCAGGGAAGTTAAACAAAGACAAAGGGTCCTGTTTACTAAAGGTCTTCTCCTATTTTGTGTCTTTGAGAAAATGCGTAGTAAACAGGGCTCAAAAATACAAACTTCAAAACTGCTACGCTTGTTTTCACAAAAATCATAGTTACTCACCTGTAGCAGGTGTTCTCCATGGATAGCAGGAATAAGTCCTCATATTTGGGTGATATCCCCGATGAAACTCCACATGGGAATGTTCCCCAGCTTCCATAGGAAGCTTTTGAGAGGCTTCATCGCGCATGCACACCTGCCTTCCCGCCTGCCATGGCACCATATTATCACCAGTATGATAGCCAAGCTAGTAGCCAAACAACAACTCCATGGGGAGGTGGGAGGGTTGTGAGAACTTATTCTTGCTGTCCACGGAGACCACCTGCTACAGGTGAATAACTACACTTTTTCTGTGGACAAGCAGGAAGTAAGTCTTCACGTATGGGATTCCCAAGCTACAAGCTATCGAAAAACAAGAAAACAGCCCAACAGGGGCAACAAACTGGAGAGTTGAGAGAAATAGCATGGATAGTCCCTCTGGGTGACTTGACTGACTCAGCGTCCACAACGTACATCAACATCAGGAGGACTCTTTCGGTATCCTGGACGGACAGATTGGCCGGTGAGAGGAGTTGAACCTAAGTTCCAAACAGATGCCGGAGTATGGCCTTGCTGAGGTTGCCGTCACATTGGGAATCCCCATCCAGACAGTAATGGGCTGTAAAGGTGTGGACTGAGGACCACATTGCAGCCCTGCAAATCTCCTCTGTGGAGACCGAGCACAGATTGGCCACCGAAGCAGTCATGGCTCGGACATTGTGAGCCATGACATGCCCTCAAGGCTCAGACCTGCCTGAGTGTAGGTGAAGGAAATGCAGTCTGCCATCCAAATGGACAACATGTGTTTGGAGATGGCAGTGCCCAACTTGCTGGGGTCAAAGGAGACGAAGGACAGGGTGGAATGCCGATGTGCTCTCATCTGCTCCAACAAAAGGCCAGGGCATGTTTACAGTCCAATGTGTGCGGCATGGTCTCCGCTCTGTTGGCTTGAGGCCTGTGGAAAAAAGTGAGTAAGACCACTGACTGATTAACCCTTTGAAGGCCTACTTTAAATTTTTAATCCACATTCTGCAGCCGGGTTAATTTTTGCATATTTCAGGAAAATTGTACCCGTCTTATTCAATATGTTCTAATAGTGATTTTCCTTCTGCTATGGTCATGTATTATATACCAGTTGATAGGAATATTTAGTCAGAATTTTGGATCCCGAGAGTTTTGGGCTTGGCCTGGAAAGGGTTAAGGTGGAAAAAGGAGACCACCTGGGGTAAGAATGCAGATGCATCCACAGCAATACCCTATTTTATTTATTTATTTAATTGTATTTATATACCGCCTTTCACCGGGTCAAAGCGGTTTACAAAATCAAGGGGGAAATAGAATGAGAGACATTATAACATAGGTTAAAAAAAAGAGGGGGGGGCACCATCACTGGGGAGGTTCAAAAGGGAGGGTTTGAAACAGTACAGCCATAATATTTACAAAATGCTGGGTTTGTTGAGAGACTGATTGACCCAGACAGAGGATGAACCTGGGGGTCAGTTGGTGCTTGTTCATTTGTGTCCTAGGTGGATGGTGAATAGGTGAGTTTTTAGTTGTTTCCAGAAGGAGGTGAGATCCTTGTTACCACAGATGATGGTTGGAAGGGTGTTCCACAATGATGGGGCATATAAGTTAAAAGCTCAGTTGCAGGATTGTTGGTTAAATTTTGTTCTTTCTTGTGGTACTTCTAGTAGGTCGGATGTGGGCTGCCGTGTTGGTCTTTTGGAGCTCAGCCGTGTTAGCAGAGTGCTCATATGTGTGGCTTTTTGTTGGTGGAACGCTTTATGAATCAGAACCAATGTTTTATATTTGATCCATGCCTCAAGAGGGAGAAAATGGAGGTCTCGTAATATTGGAATGATGTGATCATATTTATTCCCTTTTTGTATGATCCTCGCTGTTGTGTTGAGGACTGTCCGTAGAGGATTAAGGTTGCTGGCTGGTAGTCCTTAGTATATCGCATTGCAATAGTCTATGTGGGGAGGAGTCATTGCTTGCATGACTGATCTGAAGTCCGGTGGGTCAAGGAGTGGTCTGAGTCGTTGGAGCATCCTGACTTTGAAGAATACATTTTTTACTGTTCTTGTGATCTGTTGTTGGAAGGACAGTGCTTGGTCTAATATGACGCCTAGATACTTTATTTGAGTCTGGACCTTAATTTGATGAAACTTGGTGTACGGCGGGTGAGTTATCAAGGCCTGAAGCTCACTAACACGGCAAGCCAAGGTGACTACCACAAGGAACATGACCTTCCATTTCCACCAGGAATGCCTCTCAAGCACACCCAGCACGCAATGATGTAGTCACACCCACTGGCGCTACCACACACCATGAAAATATTAGTATGTACAGTATCCTTATCATTGTAAATAGCCTCTAACCAAATACAGTCCTCACTTTGGACCTGTGACTTGGTTTACCAACTTATATATAGTTACCCTAGTTATGTCCAAGTTACGGCACCTGTTTCATTGCAAATACAGTGCAGCCTCAACCGCACTGTATAAGTTACTGTTGTATGTAAACCGCAGTGATTTTAAAGAGCACGGTATAGAAGAGACACTAAATGAAGAAAGAAAGAAAGAATTTTAGCAGGCATGACACAAGCGGCTCAAAAGGAGCTCATAGGAGCTGCGCCAGCACCACACTGAGGACTCAGGCCACCAGAGGGGGCTTATATGGAGGTTTAGAAAGAAGCAAACACTGCATAAAGCAAGCTATCAGTGGCTGAACAGAGATGGGCTTGCCCTTCAAGCTTTGATGGTAGATCCCAATCCTGCTCAGGTGGACCTGGAATGAACTAGACTTGAGGGCCGAGTTTGAAAAGTGTAACAGATACTCTAGGAGCCTTTCAACTGCTCAAGAGAAGCAATCCAGTGTTCTGTCAGCACACCAAACAGAGAACCTTTGCCACTTAAAGGTGTAGGAACAGCATGTGGAATCTCTGCGGGAAGCAAAAAGAACATCCGTCACTTCCCCAGATAGGTCATGTTCTGAGAGAACTGCCTACTCAGCATCCAATCTGTGAGGGCCAGGGAACAGACACTGGGGTAGAGTAAGGCCCCGCCCTCCTGAAAAATGAGGTCTGGGTCACAACCCAGACAGAGAGGCTCCCACTGAGAGAGTTAAAGCAGCAGGGAGAACCATGGCTGCCTGGGTCACTATGGGGCTATAGGATCAGGATGCCTTGGTCTGCCTGGAGCTTCAGCAGTGTGTTCGCTATGAGTGGGATTGGAGTTATACATAAAGAAGCCCCGTCCCCCAGTTCAGAAGGAAGGCATCCAAGGCCAGCCGGTAACTGGAGGCTATCCTGGAGCAGAACCGATCCACCTGAGCATTGTGCGGTGTAGCAAAGATATTTATTGACGGAGTGCCCCACTCTTTAAAGATGTGGTCCACTACCCTCCTGTTGAGGGTCCATTCATGAAGCTGGAGAATACTGCTGAGGTGGTCTGCCAGGGCACTGAGCTCTCCAGGCAAATAGGTCACCCTCAGCTTTATCCCATGAGCCACATTGAACTTCCACAAGCGCACTGCCTCCCAACACAGGAGATATGATCCCATGCCACCCTGTTTGTTGATGCAAAACATTGCTACCTGGTTGTCCATTTGAATCAGAACCACCTGGCTCGCAGCTCCAGGAAGTTGATTTGGTGCAGGCTTTCCTGCTCCGACCACAGACCGTGCGTGCACAGGCAACCGAGATGAGCTCTCCAGCATAACTTGGATGGATTTGTGGAAAGCATCCCATGGGGTTGCAGTGATTGAAAGGAGAGACTCTGGAGCAAGTTCTGCTGCTGCAAGCACTACTGGAGAGATTCCGTGAGGGGCATGTAACCACCACCTGTTCCCAGAGGTGGCCCATGTTGCATTCAGAGAAGGGCCAATGGGGTCACATGTACCACTGAGGCCATGTGACCAAGCATCTGCAACATCCTCCAAACTGTTGAGTGATGCCTCTGTCAGATGGCAGTGACCACCTCTGTGAGGAGTGGCCTAGTGGTTAGGACAAGATACCGCGGGCCAAGGGTTCAATTCCCACCTGGGGACAGCAATCTCAGGCCAGAGGGACTGGGGTTTCTAGTCCTATAGGCACTCCTTGTGGCCTTGGGCAAGTCACTTAACCCTCTGTTTCCTCATGTACACATGTAGATTGTGAGTTCTTTGGGGACAAGGGAAGGTATCCAGTACCTGCTTGTAGTGACTGTAAACCACTCTGATGCCCTTCAGCATGGGCAGTATATCAAGAAATTGCATAAACATAAACATCAGGAGAAAGGCTCAAGCCAGAGTAGTATTGAGGAGGGCCCCAATGAATTTCAGCTGCTGAGAAGGTTAGAGGTGTGACTTGGGGTAGTTTATCATGAACTGCAGCTGAATGGTCAGATAGGCCAAATGCTGAACCCCATCCAATGTGGAGCTCTTTATAAGCCAATCATCTAAGTAAGGAAAGATGAAGACCCCCAGGGTCTAGAGGTAAGCAGCCACCTCCACAAGACACTTTGTAAAGACCCTGGGGGCCAACGCCAGTTCGAATGGAAGTACTTGCTACTGAAAATGCTGAACCCCAGCACGAACCAAAGGTATTTTCTGTGCAGAGGATGGATCGGGATGTGCATGTATGCATCCTTCAGATCCAAGGAGCATAGCCAATCGTCCTTGAAGAGGTAAGGGAGCAGGGTCCCTAGGGAGACCATCTTGAATTTTTCCTGTACTAAGAAGCGATTGAGGTTCTGAAGATCCAAAATGGGCTGGAACCCCCCCCCCCGCCCCCGTCTTCTTGAGGAGCAAGAAGTATCAGAAGTAAAAGCCCCGCCTGACATGAGCAGGAGGCACCGGCTCGATAGCCAGCTCAGCCAGCAGGGTGACAACTTCCTCCTGAAGGAGACCGCAGTGAAGCAGGTCCAGAAGGTACTCTCCTGCGAAGAAGTGGGGTGGGCAGCTGGGCTAAGTGCTGCCAATACCCGCTCCGGATGATCTGCAGGACTCAGGCATCCATGGTGATGAGAAGCCACCTGTCTTTATCTTTATTTGTGAGGATTGATATACCGCCCATGCTGGAGTGTCAGGGCAGTGTACAATAAAAAATATATATTGGCTACTGAAAAATAAAGCCAGAAAGGAACGCCATCAGCAGATAGGACAGGGATAGATAAAGCAGAACGAAACAGAGCGAAGTGGTCGAGCCGTCCCCCCACCTGAAGGGGCACCCTGTTGGGGACTGGGTGATTAGCTATGCGCCTAAGGAGCCAGTCAAAAACCCACCCCTGGCTTGGGCTGAGGCATGGGTTGGGCTTTCTGAGGCATGTCACGCACCTCTGCTGGTGCAGGGCTTGTGCCTTCGGCTGGGCACCTTGAGGGCTTTGGTGGTACTGGTGCAGATCTTTTTTCCCTGGTATTTCATCCTAAATGGGTCATCAGTCTTTTGTGAGAGTCTGGAGATGATGACATGCTCCTCAATATCGCCTGCCAGCTCCTCCACTGGCTTGCAGAAAAGGTTCTCTCTCCCCCCCCCTCCCGGCAAGGCACATCCACCAGCTTGTCCTGGACCCACTATTCCAGGTTGGAGGACTGAAGCCAAGTAAGACAGTGTGCCCTGGTACCCACAGCTGCCACCCGTACAGCCAACTCAAAGGCATTGTAAGTGGCACGAACCATGTACATCGAGCAGTCCTTGCCATGGCCCACCATGGAGTGGAAGGAATGGCATTCTACCGGTATGAGAGAGCTGAACTCATTCAGGTCCACCACGATTGTCCTTCAGGAACATACTCATGTAAATTTGGTAGGAGAGTACGCAGGCAACCAGCATGGAACTCTGAAAGCAACTACACCCGAAGGTATCATGGGTCCAGGCCTCTCGGCCGGATGGCACCGAGGAATGGGACTTGGTGCTTTTGATCCGTTTCATGAAGAACTCTACCACCAAGGAGTTGGGTGGTAGCTGAGGCTTCTAGAAGTCTGGCGTGTTCTGGATCCAATATACTCAATCGAGCTGCCGACTGATGGCCGACACGGTTCTCCCACATCCTGAGCAGCAGATGCTGTAGGATCCAGTGCACGAGTACCGTGATTGCCTCCTTGGGAGCAGAAGGATATTGGAGGCAGTCCAGTTCCTCTGCCCTTGGATCATCCACAGCTTGTAGCAAGAATGGAATGGCCTTTGCCATGTCATGGACAAAGACCTGGAAGGACATATCCTTCGGGGTGACTTCCTTCGCTCATATGGAGAGGAAGGGTCTGAGGGCAGGTCCGGAGACTCCCGCTCGGAGACAAACAATTCCTCCTTCATCTCCCATCTCTTGGAGTCTGATTTTGAGAAAAAGTCAAAACAGCACTGGGTCTTCTCCTGGCACCGCTGCCAATCAGGCGGGGAAACCGGGCATCAATGACATGCCTCACGAGGATGCAGGTGCATCAGGACATCGAAGCCTAAGATGCTGAACAAAAAGATGGAGGTTCGGACCGGTGTGGACTCCGACCGCCAACTTGACATTTCTGCCTCAGTAGAGAGTGCATGGGTATCAAGGATGGGTTATATGGCATGTGGTGACACTGCCAAAGGCAGCAGGGCCCCCAGGGCCTGTGCATCAGGACCACCGCCATATGCACTTTGAGGGCCTGAAGGTGCTCTGCTAGTATCTCCATCTTAGAGGTCATTGGGGCCGGGATGACAACTTTGGACACCAATTCCAGCACCCGTCTTGGGGACTCCATGATAGCGCATCAGGAGACTGCCGGTGGCCATCCAGGGTCTTGGGAGTTAACTCTTCTCACCAGAGCAGCTTGGCAGGCCGCTCCTGATCATCACCCTCGATGTTGTGTCAGGAAGGGCTCCGGTGTTTATGCCCATGGCCTTTGGCTCTGTTCTCGGATGCCCCTTTCGATGTCAATGGAGCAGAAGTGGGAGTCTTGCTGCTTCTCTCAGTCCTTTAGGCACAGGGTAGGAAGAAGGGGAGGAGGAGTGGCACTATATGTAAAAACTACTATTAAAGCTTTGGAATTACAGAGCTTAAAAGGGAGAGAGGAGGCATTGTGGGTTAAACTAGAAAGAGGGAAAGAGAAATCTATTTCCATTGGTGTGATATACAGACCTCCCTCACAAGAGGAAGAGGTGGACAGAGAGTTAATTGAAGACATACGCAGCATTGCTAGGAAAGGGGAAGTGCTACTGATAGGAGATTTCAATATACCAGATGTTGATTGGCACATTCCTGCTGCAGTATCATCTAGAAGTAAGGAGATCCTGGATTCTCTACAGGGAGAACTATTCAGGCAATTGGTAACAGACCCCACACGTGAAGGGGCCATACTGGACTTGGTGCTTACCAATGGTGAAAGTGTTTCTGATGTTGTAGTGGGAAATCATTTTGCATCCAGTGATCACCAGATGGTGTGGTTCAGTATTAGGACTAGGGCTGTTAGAATCCATTCCAAGGTGAGGATCTTAGACTTTAGGAAGACTAACTTTGCGAAGATGGGCCAATACCTCAGGGAGTCGTTAGTGGGATGGGAACAGCTGGGGGATGTAGAAAAACAGTGGGCAAAACCAAAAGGAGGTATTTTAAGGGCAACCAACCTTTTTGTTAAAATGTTAAATAAAGGCAAAAGGAAAAGGAGACCGCTATGGTTTTCGAAGGAAGTAGCTGAAAAAGTGAAGAAAAAGAGGGAGGCCTTCATGAAATACAAGAGATCACAGAGAGAGGAAGACAGGCATCTGTATTTGGAAAAACATAGAGAAGCTAGCAAAGTAGTCAAGAAGGCAAAGATTCAAAAGGAGGAGGAAATAGCCAATGCAATAAAATGGGGGGGATAAGACATTTTTCAGATATATTAGTGAGAAGAGGAAGGGCAAAAGTAGTATTGTCAGACTCAAGGGTGCAGGGGGGGGGGGGGAATATGTAGAAGCTGATAAGGATAAAGCGGAATTGCTTAACAAATATTTTTGTTCTGTGTTCACAGATGAAGAACCAGGAGCAGGACCTCAGAAAACACCCACAAATAAGAATAGAAGCGAGGGACATCTTGAACAATTTTCAGAAGACTGTGTTCGTGAGAAACTAGCTCAACTTAAAGTAGACAAAGCGATGGGACCGGATGGGATACACTCTAGAATACTGAGGGAACTTGGGGACGTTCTAGCAACTCCACTGACAGACCTTTTCAATGCCTCGTTGGAGTCGGGAGTGGTGCCAAAGGACTGGAGAGAGCCTCATGTGGTGCCTTTACACAAAAGCGGAAGTAAGGATGTGGTTGAAAACTACAGGCCGGTTAGTTTAACTTCGGTGGTGAGTAAATTATTGGAAACCCTGCTAAAAGAGAAAATAGTGAGGTTTCTGGAGTCCAGCAGATTACAGGATCCGAGGCAGCATGGATTCACCAGAGGCAGGTCTTGTCAGACAAATCTGATTGATTTCTTTGACTGGGTGACCAAGGAGTTGGACCGAGGGAGAGCTCTAGATGTGGTGTATTTAGATTTCAGTAAAGCCTTTGACACTGTTCCTCACAGGCGACTTATAAACAAACTGAGCACCCTAGGGATGGACCCTAAAGTTACTGCTTGGGTTAGAAATTGGTTGGGTGGGAGGCGACAAAGAGTACAAGTAAATGGAGCTCACTCTGAGGAGAAGGATGTTACCAGTGGTGTGCCCCAGGGATCTGTCCTTGGTCCGATTCTTTTTAACATCTTTGTTAGTGATATAGCGGAAGGGCTGTCGGGTAAGGTTTGCCTCTTTGCAGATGATACCAAAATCTGCAATAGAGTAGACACCCAGGAAGGTGTAGATAACATGAGGAGGGATCTTAGCTAAGCTTGAAGAATGGTCTAGAATTTGGCAGCTGGGATTTAATGTTAAAAAATGTAAGGTCATGCATTTGGGCTGCAGCAATCCAAGGGAGCAATACAGTATAGGAGGTGAAGTACTTTTGTCCACTAAAGAACATAAGAACATAAGATATGCCATACTGGGTCAGACCAAGGTCCATCAAGCCCAGTATTCTGTTTCCAACAGTGGCCAATCTAGGTCATATGTACCTAGCAGTTTCCCCAAGAGACACAAGTTCCACAATGCTTGTACTGGGTCAAGCATTGATATCTTCGGTCACTTCTTAATAATGGTTTATGGACCTTTCCTCCAGGAACTTGTCCAAACCTTTTTTAAACCCAGCTACACTAACAGCCTTTACTACATCCTCCGGTAACAAATTCCAGAGTTTGATTACACGTTGAGTGAAAAAATATTTTCTTTTATTAGTCTTAAATAGTTTACCCTGTAGCTTCATTGCATGTCCCCTAGTCTTTCTATATTCTGATAACATAAACAATCGATCTACGTTTACCCGTTCCACTCCGTTCATTAATTTATAGACTTCTATCATATCTCCCCTCAGCCGTCTCTTTTCCAGGTTAAAGAGCCCTAACCTTTTTAGCCTTTCCTCATAGGAGTATCCTTCCATCCCCTTTACCATTTTGGTGGCTCTTCTCTGAACCTTTTCTAAAATCGCTATATCCTTTTTAAGATACGGCGACCAGAAGAGCGGGACCTAGGCGTGGTTGTGTCTGATGATCTTAAAGTAGCTAAACAGGTAGAAAAGGCGATGGCAAAAGCTAGAAGGATGCTTGGGTGCATACAGTGAGGAATGGCTAGCAGAAAAAAGGAGGTGATAATGCCTCTGTATAAGTCTTTGGTGCGACCTCATTTGGAGTATGGTGTGAAATTCTGGAGACCGCACCTTCAAAAGGATGTGAACAGGATGGAGTCGGTGCAGAGGGTGGCTACTAAAATGATTAGTGGGCTTCATTATAAAGCATATGAGGACAGACTTAGGGATCTTAATATGTACACCTTAGAGGAAAGGCGGGATAGAGGTGATATGATTGAGATGTTTAAATACCTCCGTGGCATAAATGTTCAGGGAGAGAGCCTCTTTCAATTGAAAGCAAGTTCTGCTACGAGGGGACATGGGATGAGGCTGAAGGGAGATAGATTCAGGAGTGATATACGGAAATATTTCTTTACAGAAAGAGTAGTGGATCCATGGAATAGTCTTCCAGTGGAGGTGGTAGAGATGAGGACAGTAACTGAATTCAAAAAAGCATGGGACCAACACAGAGGATCTCTAAAGGTAAAAAGTGGACTGTTGTAGTTGTTGTTATGGAAGGACAGACTAGATAGGCCATGTGGTCTTTTTCTGTCATCATGTTTCTATGTTTCCTGGTCATCTGCAAGCAGAGATTACAGGAGGAGGGCTCATGGTTGGGCCCGAGGCTCTGGAGGCAGCAGTTAAGTTGATCTGTGACCGAAATGGTATATGCACACTTAGGGGTATGTTTACTAAACTGCGGTAATCGTACATAACGCGTGTTATGTAAAGTTAACGATTGTAAGCGCATCATAACGCGCGTTATGATGCGCTTACGATCGTTAACGTTACATAACGCGCATTAACCGTAGTTAACAATCGTAAACTCCCGCGGCGTGGTAAAACACCGCAGAAGGTGGACAGAGGGCGGAGAGAAGGGGTCAATGGGTGGAGAGTGGGCGGGGAGAGGCTCCCTTCACACTAACGCGCTGATCTGAAGAGCTCAATTCCAACGCGAATGAAAACCTGCCGTTAAATGCACATTACAGGAGAGAGAAACAATTTCAGTGTCTGCAATGTACAGCCCAGGCAGGGAAACCTAAAAAAAGTGATAAGTGTGATACATGTGCACAGAACAAAAGGGCACATAAACACTGAAAATGACCCCAAAAAACTGGAAAAAAACCATAACCAAGCTGGCCATTAGTGGTATCAATGAGAAACATCAACCCCTCCCCCCCAGAGTAAGCTCCATATAACAGATATAAATCGTGGAAGGGTCTATACTCCGTCCCCATACAAGGTGAATGAGCCAACAGTGAAATAGTGCTGCTCAGGGTTTTCCCCACCATCGGACAGGGTTCCTATGGCATGCACATGTCCCGCAACATCAGGGCAGGCATGTCGGAACGGCAACTGGACAGATGCCGGAGAAGGGGATACAGAGGGCCGCAGGCGGCACATGCTGTGGTGCAGCTGGGCCACAGTGAGGACTAGGGCGATGCCTAGGTGGCCCATACGAATGCTGAAGCAGCAGAGCAGCCAGACAGCAACTGCTGAAGGCCCAACATGGGTACGACTGTGTTTCCCACAGTGTCACAGGGGATAGTACCCAGCAGCTACCCCCAAGGGCACGGAACATTGGCAGGCGGTGCTGGGGGGAAGCGTGGGACACCTATGCAGGCACCCCTACCCCAGAACCCGCACCATAGGCAGCCGCCTACCTGCACACTGGATGGCCTGAGACTGCGCACCACCAGCACCACCAGCAGAAGGGCATGTCAGCATGGTGGCTGAGGGATACTGGTGGTGGAGGGGGCAGTGGCAGCTGCCCAGAGCAGACCGTGGCCTAGCCCTGTGTAGGTGGGTGCCGTGTACTGCAACAGACGGGCCCTGTCTGACAAACAGTCATGGTATCACCAAGGAATGTACTGACTCTGTGACAACAAAGTGGTGCAGTGCAGAAAACCAGTGTATTCAGAAGCAGAGGGTCACAGGTTCAAGTCCCAGCTGTGGTTCCCGCCAACCCAGTCCCCATATTTTTCCCACTACTACAACGTGCTAATACAGACAGCACCTGTATTGCAGATGACGTAAACATGCCCAAGACACCTACATTTTACCCTACAGAGCACAGACACCATAAACATGCACATTACCTAGAGCAGAGCCTCCAAAATGCAGTCCTGGAGGGCCAAACACCATTCCGGTTCCATGCTGCCTCTGATAAAGATGCCTATGCTGCATTTCTATGCGCCACCCCCATGGTATGCAGATGTATCTCATGCATATTCATGAGGGACAGCATGAAAACTCGAACAGTGTTTGGCACCGCAGGACTGGAGTTGGGAACCTCTGCCGTAAAGCAGCAGCCAACAGGGGCAGACACACACGCACCCACAGGCCCCATTATCCAAAGTCTCCTGGAGAGGCAGGACATTGGGCTCTGCGTGCATCTCCCAATACTAGCACTTGCATACCTTAGTAATGCCACTCTAAACCGGGGAATATGGTACACATCTATCAAAAGGTTGCTATGAGTACTGGCAGATAGCAATTCCTAGGTTAAGTACACTTTTCTGAGTGAGCTGCATCATAGCAACCTTTCTGATGTCTGTGGAGTGTGCTACAGGTCTTGTGTCTGACAGTGTTTACCAAACTGGGGAGTGACTCCTACAGTATTGCGTACCATAGCCATGCCTGCACTGTGCCCAGGACTGGTGTGGTGGCCTGGGCTGCCCAGCACCTCTATAGTTGCACAATGCTGGCATAGGTGTGGGGAGTGTGTGTCTGTCTATCCAGTGTGTGGTGGCTGCCAACACCCTCCACAGCCCACACTGCTAGCACTGTTGCCAGTATTGGCCTGCCAATGTGCATAATGAGGAGCAAGGTACCGTGGGAATAGCCTGGATAGGGTGGCCTGGCCTGGATGCATCTGCAAACGGCATAGGGCAATGGCTCGGACATTGTAGTGCCTGGCCACCACCTGCACGGACAGGGTGGCCATAGCATGTCCTGCTGGGAGGTCACTCTCACCCTGACTGAGCAGTGACCATGGCATGGCTAGGTTCCCCCATAGTGCTATATAGTATTTCTCTCATGTGATATTTATGGGTTTCCTTTTGGGGCCCAATCACTGACTTATCTGCTTGGTGTGTATGCTGACATCCCCGTTCTGGGTACATGCATCTCCTCCAGGACCATGGACTAACTGGCGGACTGTCTGCAGCTAGTATGTGTCTTGCTGGAACACCTTGCAGGGTGCAGCGGCTGTAGGCTTGCTGCTGGAGAATGTCAGATAATGGTGGGGGGGCAGCTGAGCATTTCCAGGTCTGCCGTCTGTCTGCTATTGCGTTATGGATGTGTACCGCTCTGTCTGTTCCCCAGCAGGACTGGGGTTGCTGGTCCTCTCTACTGCTGCCATTGCAGGGAGGTAGACTGTGGATCTATTAGTGGGTGATCCTGTTTCCCACCCTGAGCCCCAGAGGGTGGGTTGTGTGGTGATACATAATCTGCCTAGTGGTCCATACACCCCCCCCCCTTCTTTCACCTACAGCAGGTAATGATGGCACCAACACAAGATATGCACTATGCTGGGTGCAGCATCGCCCATAGGGACTAGACATGACCGAGACATACAGCAGGACACAGATGTATCCTAGGTGTGTCTAACGTAACTACCTATCACACACTGATGGGGACCTGCAGCATGGCGTATTTCAGCCATGAAAAGTGCTGTGGACCTGGTGCTGGGCGCCCCACCTCAACCTCAGGGTGGGCACTGTACCCGCACAATGTGACTGTCTGTGGCAGTGCCACACACGGTCTGTTCCCCCTACAAGGCCGAGGTGCTGTGGGGGTGCATACCCGATCTTGTGCCCATCTCTCGACTGCTGATTTGCATGTGCAGTGCATCATGGGTACGGGTGGGTTACCCCTATCCTGGTAACCACAGCAGACAGTTTGTGTGGTGACGTGCAGTCCTGCAGCCAGCCAGGACTTTGTTATCATCCTTATAAGGTGTCCTATAGGGGACATTATAGGGTGCCTTGGTGGACAGTACACTTTATAATGTGCCCTATGGAGTGCCTTATGCGGCACCTTAGGTTATGCCACCGTGAGGGTGTGTTTGCTGGCAGCACTAATTAAAATACACGTCACATGCCTCAACAATTGCTACTTAAATGTAAAGGGTGCTGCCTCAGCCAGCCTTATATATTAGGCCCACTGGGGAATCGAACCCATGACCCTTGTACCATCAGTCAGTGTTGTAACCATTGTGCTACAGCTCTATTGCTGTGCTTGTATGCCTGCGTGCCTTCTTAAGATTAATGCACGGTAACGTGCCCTTTAGCGCTCGTTCATTTATGGCGCCTTGTAACACACGTTCTCGGAAACGATGTACCGCCCATGTCCTTATTTGGGGTTTCTGTCTCTACCGCGGCTCCTAACGCGAATCGCACTAACGCAGTTTAGTAAACATACCCCTTAGTGCTCTTTTTAAATCCACTGGCTGGCTTAGACATGACTGGGAAGATGGCCACTGCGAGATCAAATGGCTCAATGATGCCAGCCAGCAAAAACGCACATAAAAGTGCCAGCCAGCAAAGTGCCAGCCAGCAAAAACGCACCGAAAAAAACAAAAAAATTAGAAAAAGCAATGTCGGCGAGAGCTGTCGCACCCGATGACAGGCAGTGGGCACTAAGAAAGAAAAGAGACCCACGAGGGGGCAAGAAAAAAATTCACTCTTTTTCCAATGACGACAGGAACACATCCTAGAGGCTCTGTGGAAAAAGAACACTGGAGATAGGATTGTGCCTCAGAAGGCGGGAAGGTAGGCGTGCATGTGCGATGGAGCCTCCCAAAAGCTTCCTATGGAAGCTAGGGAGCATTTCCATGTGGGGTTCCATAGCCAACATCACCCATTCGTGAGGACTTACTTCCTGGTTGTCATGCAGAATGTTGATTTGTGTTTTCCACAGCTGCTTTATATGTATATCACATGTAAAAATAATGGGGATAATTAAAATCACATGAACTGGGATTCTCCTATCCTGAAGCATAATATAGATCAGTAATGTACTTATCTAAAAAAATTTTAGGGGCACTCCGATACAGAACAGCCTACCAACTCAGCATTAGAATGATTTATATTATGATTTATTTTTAATGTGATTGTCCAGAGCCACATAACAATAGAGAAAAGCAGCTAGATCAGCTCCTTGTAGGATTTATTGTGCATAAAGATGTTTTTATGAGCGGAAATGGTGCCTTTTAAAATTACTCTGGGGCAACATAAATGTAGACGTATGTTGTGTGCCAAGAAGGCATGTATTCTTTTACAATGCGCAAGGAGGTGTGTTTGGGGGTCGGAGTTTGGGCAAAGCACAAGTAAAGTTGCAATTTACTCAATGCATGTACGCAGGCATAAAGGTTTGTGGTTTCAATCTGGATGTGATTTCTGCTGCTTTCGCCCAAGTATTTTATCAAGACACATTGAGCCCGATTCCGAAAGGGCCATGTCAGGGCCGTCCAGACAGCCCTGTGCAGGACAGGCCTGTTAGGACCTGATTCTGTATGGCGGGAACAAAATACTCCTGCCGCACACAGAGTCGGGTCAGAGGACAGCCCGGCGAGCCCTTGCCCGCCTGCGAGGACATCCTTCAATTTACCTGGCTAAGTTTTAACTGGCTAGATTTTGGGATATTTTCAGTCACAACCTAACCCGATTTTCATCTAGATTTACACCGAGCACACTACTGAAACTGGCAGCAACTGTGGTAGAAGAACTTTGTTAAAAAGTAAAATCCCAGATTATCATAATGCTCTGGGTAACCTTTCATTGTAGCTGAGGACTATACTCTCCCTCGCTCTCACACAGATCTTTCTCTGCCAATGTCAGTTACTGGTACAACAACATGTGCTCAACTCAGGGCTGTTAATTTACCTCATCTCTTCCTCCTTCTGCCATTGAAGCAGACGTGTGGGTCTTTTAAGTTGTTAATTCTTCATGACAAACAGTGTTGAACTGAAATACTAGCATTATATGGATTTTCTGTTGGTGGGTGCTAGCTGTACTCAAAGTTTTGGAAATTAAACAGAAATCAATCTGTGGAGTAGAATTTTGGCAAAGAAAGGTGCACAGATGGGGATAGGGGGTGATATTTTAGATTTTGTTTAGAAACACGGAGCAACCTCTCTCTTGATCCACATGGCCTTTGGATAATTAATGAATCATAACAGATAGGAATCCTGATTAGACGGCAGTGAACTTGCATTATCTTTCTTTTATTAGCAAATAAAAGAAAAAATCCTTTAAAAAAAAGATCTCTTTATAAACTAATTTTCTTTAACTTCCGCCTAAAGTTGAAGCTTCTTGTGTGGCTGACTGTAGCACTGCTATCAAAAGATGTACTACTAAATAGCAAGCCTTTAACAGAAAATACGAGGCGCAGACCATGCCTAGATTCTTCCTTTACGGCTGTAACTGCCTAATTTAGATCCAGAATGGAAATGGCTTAAAGAGGTCTGAGTTAATTTTACAGAACCAAATATACCCTCCAATTTTAATCAGTCTAACTGCAATATAAACAAATATTTTCTCAACAGAAATATGGATTTTAGACAGGACTTAACCCTTTGAAGGCCTACTTTAAATTTTTAATCCACATTCTGCAGCCAGGTTAATTTTTGCATATTTCAGGAAAATTGTACCCGTCTTATTCAATATGTTCTAATAGTGATTTTCCTTCTGCTATGGTCATGTATTATATACCATTTGATAGGAATATTTAGTCAGAAGTTTGGATCCCGAGAGTTTTGGGCTCGGCCTGGAAAGGGTTAATAAGAATATACTAAATAGCTGGCAGGCAAAGATCGTGACCTATCCAGTCTGCCCGGTATAGATTTGTCTCCTTGGCAGATGTCCAAATGCAATCCAACATCAACTCCCCTCTTGCCCATATCTTCCATTCGAATTCTCAGTCCTCTTATATTTGTCCCAAGCATGATCAAAGCCCACCAATGCTGGCCTCCCCATGCTTCTTTGGAGCCCTAAGGTAATCAGACCCCATTCACGCCTCCACCACGCCTCCGTTCAGATTTGGACATCCTCGCAATGGGGACGTCCACAGACCTGGCTTCTAAAATGCCTCTGGAGACGTCTCCATGCTTTGGACTTCTCTATGCCCAGTTTCTGACATTCAAAGCATGAACAGTGCTTCTAAAATAGCCCCCTCTCCATATGTCTGGTGTATAGATATGAGATGCAAGTGGTTAAGCAGACTAAGCGGGCTAAGCAGTTACCTAGGCGATGGAAACCTGTTGATGATTATAGTGCTTGGTATCCTGGGTCTCATTTTCAGAGAGAGTAAATGTGACACCTTGTGTATGCATTTCTTAATAATGATTTTGGCTTGCCTGTTTATTTCTAAATTGAAAGTTAACAAAATGTTTGAACTGAAAAATAAAGATTTTAAAGCAGCTAGCTGGTTAAATAACCAAGAGGTTCAAATGCAAAATACTTGAACTTATTTCTCCATGCCTTCTCCCAAACAAAGCACGCGTTTAAACAGTTCTGTAATCTATGGGAATGCAATGCCTTCTTTGCATTTCAGACCAACATTTCCTTGATAACAATAAGTCCTCTCGAAATAACTTCACAGCAGTCCAAACTGCTTATTGTGCCAAAAGCACATGGACCGAGTCACACTAATAGATAGAGGCAAGAAAAGAGCACCGAACCATATTCCAGGGTACTGAATACTCAGATCACTCTAAATCATGTGCCCTTCAAGCACTTTCCAGGCACACACTGTTAGGGAAAATATATTTACAAGGAGATTTAGAGAGATCTAAAGCCACATGTATGGAGGAATTTGCTTTTGGAAAAATAACGAAATAATCACATTTTTCTCTTTAAATTCAGATGTTTACACAATCTGAAGTAGTTCCATATTTGCAGCCACTAAATAAAAAAAGAAAAAGAGAGGAAGGTAATCCAAAACTTTTGCGCCTAAAAAGGGAAGAACAGTAATTGACATCTTCCAGAATCTCACCCAACACCCAAATTCCTTTAGTTTATAAGCCTACTGTCAATTGGTCATTCTGGCAATCATTAATAAAGGATAAAACCAAATACATGAAAGAAAAGTATATTTCCATGGAATTTTGTAATCAAATTCTCCAATAGCTCTGTGACTTAAAGTGATTGAAAAATATTCCTATGTTTAACATATATTATAAAGATGAATAGGCCATTTGCTTTCTGTCCTTTCTCCTAAAATAATAGAGCAGACGCGCCATACAACCTTACCCATCTGACCCTGACCCTCTGAGACACCCTTCCTCTTGATATGAGGTCAAATGCACCTTCAATAAATTTAAAACAGTTGTTTAGACCTGGTTCTTTGTAGATATTTTTGGGGGCTAGACGGAGTGCCAGCTGGGTGACAACAAGGCCATTTCTTTATGGTGATGCATTGTTGTTTTATCATTATTTTATGTTACTTTTGTTTTATGTTCTTTCCTTTTTTTCCATAGTCTTTTGAATTGTATGCTATTTTTATTGATTGTATTTTTATGTTATAACTTATACCATATGTACATTGCTTTGGTGTTCATATTTGAAGGGAGGGGGTCTATCTAGTATATCATTCAAGTAAAATAAAGTTTATAAAATACTAGCGCAAATCCTGCAGCAATAGTCCTTCCCTGAAGGACTCCTCCCCTCCCCCTCCTGCTGAATTAGTGTTGTGGTCTTCCATTTTCTGTGCTGCACACGTGGGTTTAGTTCAGATTGCCTTGGTGTTCTCTAAGAAGAGGGGTGCTTCCAGTGCTCTCCCAAAGGTGATTTTTTACTGAGTTGCTGCATAACTGTGAGTCTTGTTTCCAAATAACTGTGCATCTGTTTGTCTCCACATAGCTCTCTATCTGTCCATAGTTGGGTTCCTTACCCACTCCATTGCTGTAGAGGTTTACCTTTTAAACTTTCTCTTACCCTTCTCAGCTGTAACTTACCTTGCCCCTCTCAACTAACTGGGCTTTATGTGGTACCCCCCTCCTTCCTGCTGAGGGTTCAGGACAGGGTACCTTGTAACTGCCCTCTTTAGTAGGACTTTTCTCCCTCCCTCCCTCCCCAGCACCCACCCACCCCTTGGCTAATTGTACCTTTATAGGTACTTGCACATCTTAGAAGAAAGGGGCTGCTCTCAGGTGCAGCTCGTTATCCAAATCAGTCATACACGGAGGATCTGAGCTTAATTAATTAAGCTTCAGGTATACAAGGTGTATTAGGGGTATTAGATACACTTTTATTGGTATAAGCATCTACACCAATCCTTAGTATATACAGAATTTAAAAGACCTAAACACAAGCTTTAAACTAAGATGCAGACAGAAGTCCAGCAACGAGATGGGGGTTCTCCGGTCTTTTGCATTGAGTGTCGCATGTATGATTTTCTCCCAGTTGGTGAGAGGTCTTACGTATGCACTAAGTGCAAAGAACTCTTTGCTCTCAGGGAGCGAGTCCGTTCTCTAGAAGCTAGAGTAGCAGACCTGGAAGACATAAGAAAGACAGAGATGTACATGGACGTGACCTACAGGGATATAGTCCTGAAGTCCCACCTCCAGTCTGGCAGCATCCCTGCTGCCATGGAGGAGAGAGGTCACATGACAGGAGAGCATCACCCTGGTGTGGCAGGAAGTGATCCTGTAACTAGGACCTGTCCTCCAGGTGATGTAAAACCCTCTTGCACCGAGGACGTTTCTCCAGGGCCACGTGCCCATGAGGGGAGGGTCAGGACAGCTGTTATAGTTGGTGATTCAATCATTAGGAATGTAGATAGCTGGGTGGCTGGTGGACGTGAGGATCGCCTGGTAACATGCCTGCCTGGTGCGAAGGTAGCGGACCTCACGCACCGCCTAGATAGGATCGTAGATAGTGCTGGGGAGGAGTCTGCTGTCTTGGTACATGTTGGTACCAATGACATAGGAAAATGTGGTAGGGAAGTTCTGGAGGCTAAATTTAAGCTTTTAGGTAGGAAGTTGAAATCCAGAACTTCCAGGATAGCATTCTCCGAAATGCTTCCTGTTCCACGTGCAGGACCCAAAAGACAGGCAGAGCTCCGGAGTCTCAATGCGTGGATGAGACAATGGTGCAAGGATGAGGGTTTTGGATTTGTTAGGAACTGGGGAACATTCTGGGGAAAGGGGGGCTCTTCCGAAGGGATGGGCTTCACCTTAATCAGGATGGGACCAGACTGCTGGCATTAACCTTTAAAAAGGAGATAGAGAAGCTTTTAAACTAGAAATTAGGGGAAAGCCGACAGTCACCCAGGAGCGCATGGTTCGGACGAAGGTATCCTTGAAGGATACTACCAAAAGCAATGAGGTTCCAAAAGGGAGTATAGTAGCCGAAATGCCCTTGAGTAAGGAGCAGACAGAGAATAAAGATTCCAAATTACCCATGCCTACCAATAGCCAGATTAATATGAATAAAATACAGTCTCTAAAATGCTTGTATGCCAATGCTAGAAGTCTAAACAATAAGATGGGAGAGTTAGAATATATGGCACTAAATGAGAGGTTAGATATGATTGCACTCTCAGAGACATGGTGGAAGGAGGATAACCAGTGGGACAATGTGATACCTGGATACAAACTATATCGTAATGATAGAGCTGATCAAATTGGTGGAGGGGTTGCGCTCTATGTTAGAGAGGGCATTGAGTCAGAAAGGATTAAAGTTTTGCAGGGAACAAAATTTGCTGTAGAATCTCTATGGATTGAAATTTCACTTATGAAGGGGAAGGTGATGGCAGTGGGGGTGTACTATCGACCGCCTGGCCAGAATGAACAAATGGATGATGAAATGCTCAAAGAAATCACAGAAGCTAACAAAAGTCACAACAGAGTAGTAATAATGGGTGATTTCAATTACCCCGGTATCGACTGGGTCAGTGTCACGGCAGGACAAACTAAAGAGATAAAGTTTCTAGATGGAATAAATGACTGCTTCTTGGAGCAGCTGGTTCATGAACCGACCAGAGGGGAAGCCATACTGGACCTAGTCCTTAGTGGAACGCCAGATCTGGTGCAAGAAATAAGGGTGTTGGGACCACTTGGCAATAGTGACCATAATATGATCATGTTTGATTTAATTATTGGAGAACAAATAGTAAAGAAATCCACAGTACTACCTTTTAACTTTCAAAAGGGAGACTATGATAGAATGAGGAATATAGTTAGGAAAAAACTAAAAGGAGCGGTTCCAAAGGTTAAAGACTTACAGCAAGCTTGGGCGCTATTTAAAACTACTATCCTCGAAGCCCAGACCAGCTGTATTCCACGCATTAAGAAGAGTGGGAGAAAGTCCAAAAAACTGCCAGCATGGTTTAAAGGTGAGGTCAGAGAGGCTGTTGCTGCCAAAAAAAGCAACCTTCAGGAAATGGAAAAAAGAGCCAAATGATGAAAACTGGAAACAGCACAAGCACTGGCAAGTTAAATGCAAAGCATTGATAAGGCAGGCAAAGCGGGAATTTGAAAAGAAACTTGCTGCGGAAGCAAAAACACGAAATAAAGACTTTTTCAAGTACATTCGTAGCAAAAGGCCTGTGAGAGAGTCAATTGGACCGTTAGATGATAGAGGGGTAAAAGGGGCAGTAAGAGGAGACAAGGCTATAGCGGAGAGACTGAATGAATTCTTTGCTTCGGTCTTTACTGAGGAAGATGTAGGGATGTTACCCAAGACTGAAGTGGTATTTAAAGGTGATACTGCAGAGGAATTGAGAGAAATATCGCTACACCGGGAAGATATATTACAACTATTTGATAAACTGAATAGTAGCAAATCACCTGGACCGGATGGTATACATCCCAGAGTGTTGAAAGAACTGAAATATGAGATTGCAGACCTGCTATTGGTAATCTGTGAACTTTCATTAAAATCATCTGTAATACCTGAAGATTGGAGGGTCGCCAACGTAACACCAATTTTTAAAAAGGGTTCCAGGGGTGACCCGGGAAATTACAGACCGGTGAGCCTGACGTCAGTACCAGGGAAAATGGTAGAAACCATCATAAAGAACAAAATTACGCAGCATGTAGATAGTCATGGCCTAATGGGAGACAGCCAACATGGCTTTAGACAAGGAAGATCTTGTCTTACTAATCTGATATGTTTTTTTGAAGGTGTGCATAAACAGGTAGACAAAGGTGAGTCGGTTGATATAGTGTATCTGGATTTTCAGAAAGCTTTTGACAAGGTCCCCCATCAGAGACTTTTGGCAAAGCTAAAAAGTCATGGGATAGGAGGCAGTGTACTATTGTGGATCGGGAACTGGTTAAAAGATAGAAAGCAGAGAGTAGGGCTAAATGGCCAATATTCCCAATGGAAAAAGGTGAATAGTGGAGTACCCCAGGGATCTGTACTGGGTCCGCTGCTTTTTGACATATTCATAAATGACCTGGAAAATGGAATAACGAGTGAGGTTATCAAATTTGCAGATGACACAAAACTGTTTAAAGCTGTTAAAACCCAAGAGGAAAGTGGAAAACTGCAGGAGGACCTGGATAAATTGGAAGACTGGGCATCCAAATGGCAAATGAAATTTAATGTGGACAAGTGCAAAGTCATGCACCTAGGAAAGAACAACCCACACTATAGTTACTCGATGCAAGGCTCCACATTAGAAGCCACCACCCAGGAAAAAGATTTAGGAGTCATCGTGGATAACATGTTAAAACCCTCCACCCAGTGTGCAGCGGCGGCCAAGAAAGCAAACAGAATGCTAGGTATCATAAGGAAAGGGATGGAGAATAAAACAAAGGATATTATAATGCCTCTGTATCGCTCCATGGTACGACCGCACCTTGAATATTGTGTGCAATTCTGGTCACCGTATCTTAAAAAGGACATAGCGTTATTAGAAAAAGTACAGAGAAGAGCCACCAAATTGGTGAAGGGGATGGAAGGCTACTCCTATGAAGAGAGGCTAAAAAGGTTAGGGCTCTTTAGCCTGGAAAAGAGACGGCTGAGGGGAGATATGATAGAGGTCTATAAATTAATGAATGGAGTGGAACAGATAAACGTGGATCAATTGTTTACGCTAGCAGAATATAGAAAGACTAGGGGACATGTAATGAAGCTACAGGGTAAACTATTTAAGACAAATAAGAGAAAATATTTTTTCACTCAACGTGTAATCAAACTCTGGAATCTGTTACCGGAGGATGTGGTAAGGGCTGTTAGTATAGCTGGGTTTAAAAAAGGTTTGGACAAGTTCCTGGAGGAAAGGTCCATAAACCACTATTAAAAAGGGACCCAGGATATCAATGCTTGACCCAGTACAAGCATTGTGGAACTTGTCTTTTGGGGAAACTGCTAGGTACGTATGACCTAGATTGGCCACTGTTGGAAACAGGATACTGGGCTTGATGGACCTCGGTCTGACCCAGTATGGCATGTCTTATGTTCTTATGTTCTTACTTTGGAGGCACGGTCATTATGCCTGCTTGAAAGCAGGCCTAAATGTCCACACGTAGAGTATGCACATAGATTAAAAGTATTTTATAATTAACACATGTACTGCACATCCCCACGTGTACTCCACTCAGAATGCATCCCCAGCAGTGCCAACAGTAAAAATATATGCTTTCATGCCATCGCAAATACTTTACCACCTGCTGCGGTTTTAGAAGAGCCATTATAACCTATATATTGCCACATCTGATGATCACATGGTCTACTATGCTGGAAATGAAAGACAAAGAAGAAATGGTATTGCATTTATAATCAAGAAGAAACTTGCAAGAACTGTAATAAAATACAGTGCAATCAGTGAAAGCTAAATTTCTATTCGTCTACAAGGAATGCCCATCAACACAACTATACAGTAATTCAGGTATATGCCCCAACAACAGCTGCAGAAGAGGATGACGTTGATGAGATCTATGAACAAGTACAAGCTGAAATTGATAGAACATGCAAACAGGATTCTTGATAGTCATGGGTGACTGGATCGCAAAAGTTGACAACAAAGAAGAAGGCAAAGTGGTTGGAAAATATGGACTTGGCAACAGAAATGAAGCTGGAGAAAGACTGAGTTCTGCAAGACTAAACACATTCTTCCAGCAACACATGGACTTCACCCAATGGATTGTACAAAAAATCAAATTGACTACATCTTTGGAAATCAACAATAGAAAATCTCTATAACATCAACAAAGACAAAACTTGGAGCTGAGTGTGGTACAGATCACCAACTACTAGTATGCAAACTCAAGCTAAATTTGAATGTAGCAAAATATGACCTTGAGAATATACCACCAGAATTTAAAGACTGCCTGCAAAATCAATTTGCTGCATTAGATACAAATGACAGAGTTCCAGGAGAGTTATGGGTTGATATCAAGAAAGTTGTGTTGGAAGAAAGTGAGAAATCTCTACAAAAGATCAAAAAGCAAAAATGGCCAAAATGGATGACCGAAGAAACTCTGAAAAGTGCCCAGAAATGCAGAGAAGGTAAAGCCAGAGGAGAAAGAGAATAAAGTTATCCTATTAGACCACATTTTTTGTCGGAACTATCGCCATGAAGGTGAAAGAAACATCTTCCTGTAGCTGATTGTTCCTTTTTATTCTTTAAACAGGGACGCAACCCTGGAACATTCCTCTAAGGGATAAAAAACCTTGAGTTGAAAAAAACGGTGAAAGACATTATTCTAACTAAAATATTCACTTAGCTGTCCAGAGATTCTTTTGTAAGCCGGGAGTCAGCGATTCTCAATCCTTATTCTTGCGGTTTTCTCACACCGTCAATTCAAAAGATATCACCATGATCCGCTGTAACACTTCTCTCATGCTGTTCTCAACCAATCCTAACTGCTAAACATCTTCCCTTGAAACGCAACCAGATGTGGTAACCCAACGTTGTGTTTCGAGTCGTAGAACCTCCTGACCCTTCTTCAAACTTCGTCGCATTTATGAGGACTATAAAACCTTTTCCGGTTATATTCTCTATTCAATCACGTGACTGGTTGACGTCCAATAGATATCCAGATAACGGGCAAATATGGAAACTCTATCTATACCTCTTCAAAGCATGCTCCACCAGTCCAATGAGGAATTTAAACCACATGGTGTTATCGAATTTAAAGTGTAAATCCAGAGGTTTGCCGGTGGGTCAATTCATTCGACTGCGACGATTATGTTCAATGATTGATGAATTTCGGAGACAGGCACATGACCTTAAGCTCCGTTTAAAAGAAAGAGGATATCTGACAGCCATAATTAATAAAGCATACAAAAGAGCACGGTATAACCATGCTGAATGGTGGCACACCACAGCAAAGGAGTCAACCTTACGTCGAGAGACTTACAAGCTTTTGTGGGTGTTTTGCCCTATATGCCACATTCGGCTACTGTCATGCACATCCTTAAAAAACATTGGTCAATTTTATCATTACACTCATGTTTTAATAAACCCCTAATGTTGACCTTTCAACGGGGTCGCAATATTGCAGATTGGGTTACACATACAGTGGATGAATTACCATTGTCTGACAGGAAGGGACATTTTGGCTGTACTAACCGTGATTTCTGTGACATAACAATAGAGGGTCCGGTCTGGGAACATCCTACAACACATCATCAGATATATAATAATTTTCATACTACATGTCAGACCATTTTTGTGATCTATTTATTACTTTGCCCATGTAATAAAATTCATATAGACAGAACGTCAAGAACCGTGAAGAAAAGGTTACAAGAACATCACTCCCGCATCACTACAAAGATCCTGTCAGCCCTGGTGGCTATGCATTGTCATGAACATCGTCATGAATTTAAGGATCTACGATGGCGAATTTTAGACCATATACCAGAGAGAGTGTGAGGAGGGGATCGTATATACCGTTTACAATATTGGGAGCAATTCTGGATCTACACTTTGAATTCGATAACACCATGTGGTTTAAATTCCTCATTGGACTGGTGGAGCATGCTTTGAAGAGGTATAGATAGAGTTTACATATTTGCCCATTATCTGGATATCTATTGGACGTCAACCGGTCACGTGATTGAAATACAGAATATAACCGGAAAAGGTTTTATAGTCCTCATAAATGCGACGAAGTTTGAAGAAGGGTCAGGAGGTTCTACGACCCGAAACACAACATTGGGTTACTACATCTGGTTGCGTTTCAAGGGGAGATGTTTAGCTGTTAGGATTGGTTGAGAACAGCATGAGAGAAGTGTTACAGCGGATCATGGCGGTATCTTTTGAATTGACTGTGTGAGAAAACCGCAAGAATAAGGATTGAGAATCGCTGACTCCCAGTTTACAAAAGAATCTCTGGACAGCTAAGTGAATAACATAAGAACATAAGATATGCCATACTGGGTCAGACCAAGGTCCATCAAGCCCAGTATTCTGTTTCCAACAGTGGCCAATCTAGGTCATATGTACCTAGCAGTTTCCCCAAGAGACACAAGTTCCACAATGCTTGTACTGGGTCAAGCATTGATATCTTCGGTCACTTCTTAATAATGGTTTATGGACCTTTCCTCCAGGAACTTGTCCAAACCTTTTTTAAACCCAGCTACACTAACAGCCTTTACTACATCCTCCGGTAACAAATTCCAGAGTTTGATTACACGTTGAGTGAAAAAATATTTTCTTTTATTAGTCTTAAATAGTTTACCCTGTAGCTTCATTGCATGTCCCCTAGTCTTTCTATATTCTGATAACATAAACAATCGATCTACGTTTACCCGTTCCACTCCGTTCATTAATTTATAGACTTCTATCATATCTCCCCTCAGCCGTCTCTTTTCCAGGTTAAAGAGCCCTAACCTTTTTAGCCTTTCTTCATAGGAGTATCCTTCCATCCCCTTTACAATTTTGGTGGCTCTTCTCTGAACCTTTTCTAAAATCGCTATATCCTTTTTAAGATAACGGCGACCAGAATTGCCCACAATATTCAAGGTGCGGTCTCACCATGGAACGATATAGAGGCATTATAATATCTTTTGTTTTATTTTCCATTCCTTTCCTTATCATACCTAGCATTCTATTTGCTCTCTTGGCCTTTCACCGGTTTTTTCAACTCAAGGGTTTTTATCCCTTAGAGGAATGTTCCAGGGTTGCGTCCCTGTTTAAAGAATAAAAAGGAACAAACAGCTACAAGTTTAAATTATATGTAGGGAATAAATATAGGTTAAATTAATTGAGAGGAGAAAGAGGGGCAATCGCAGAACTCAGAGATTTCCAACATGCAGCAAGACAAGACAAGGAGAAGTACTACAATAATGCATGCGAGGAAATAGAATCAGAAACTATTAGAGGAAGAACAAGATCAGTTTTCCTAAAGCTACAAGAGTTAAAGAAGAAATTCCAGCCTCAAATTGGTATGCCACTAGATGCTCAAGGATCCATGTTGAATGATGCTGAGAAAATCAAGAAATGATGGAAAGAATATACAGAGTCATTATACCATAAAGATCAAGTGGACCAAAGAGCCGTTTCAACCTGTACCTTATCATCAGGAACCACCATTGGTGATGAAAGAAGAAGTCAAAGCAGCATTGAAAGCTTTATCAAAGAACAAAGCACCGGGCATTGATGACATTCCCATTGAGGTGTTACAGCAATCGGATGCAGCTGTTACCATACTTACAAGGCTCTTCCAGGAAACTTGGAAGACAACATCATGGCCAACTGACTGGAAAAGATCTGTGTTTATACCAATACTAAAGAAAGGTAATCCAACTGACTGTGGAAATTATTGCACAATCGTTCTTATCCCACATGCCAGCAAGATTCTACTCAAGATTATTCAGCAGAGACTACAACCATATCTGGAACAAGAACTGTCTGAAGTGCAAGCAGGGCTCAGGAAAGGGTGAGGAATGAGAGACATCATCGCAGATGTGAGACCTCCTGCAGCGCACCACCAATCAGACTTTTCTCCCTGCATACCGATTGCTAAACTCCAGACCCTAGCCCAATGAATGTCTTATGTCATATTGTGAATGGTTTAACATTTAGTTTTGTTCTTTATTATCTGTATTTTGCACTGTTTATTTTGTTCCATATGTTCCATGTAACATTTGTGTTTTCATTCTAATTATTCCCTGTAAACCGCTGTGACTAGTAGATACAATGGTATAGAAAAGCTGATAAATAAAAAAATAAATAAAAGAATACCAAAAGGATATCTATATGTGTTTTATTGACTACAGCAAGTCTTTTGACTGTATAAACCATGAGAAACTCTGGGCCACACTAAGAAGCATGGGTATACCAGAACACCTGATAATTCTCTTGCACAAACTTTACATTGATCAAGAAGCAACAGTTCAAATGGAACAAGGAGAAATAGAATGGTTTAAAATCAAGCAAAGGTATATGACAAGGCTGCACACTTCCCCCTGTTTAATTTATATGCAGAACGAATTACACAGGTACACTAAAAAAAATATTTTTTAAACTGCCTCTAATGTTTCGATTGATTTTTACGTTTTTTGGTGCGCTGAAACCAAATCTGGTAACCAATTTGCTCCATCACGTACAGATTTTTTGCTACATTGGGTTAGCAGTTTGAGGTGAACGTTTCAGATTGAGTGCGATCGAGATAAAAGTTTCTTGGATGAATTCTTTATACTAATTGTTTAGTAGTTATTCAAATAAGAATAAAGAAAATTGTAACAAGGCAGCACATAAGAATAGAGTAATGTCAACAAAACACACTGTGATGGTAGCTAAATTGTCTGCACTTAAAACAGCCACATACATGTGCACAAACATTGAGCATATAAGAGCGAGGTTAGACACAAAGCAAAGCAAAGAAATGTGCAAAAAATGTTGTACAGATATGGATGAAAGAATAGAAAACGCAAACCGCACCATTGCAATACATGAAGACAAACACCCGATGGTGTGAAAATAAAATTCTAATAAATGAGATCCGACACTGTGGTAATAACTAGCAAATTTTTATTTCAAAGTTTAGTAAAAACACGATATTTGTCAACACAGTTTAGATTTTAAAGTCATTCTTGGGTCAATCAATCTCCTGGTGGGCCTGTTTCTTCTTCCCCCGAATGCTTCTCTTGGTGCGCTGCTTGGCGTATTTTTCATCTGGGGTTTCCCGCAGCAGCAACCAGCAGAAATCAGCCATCATAGTGGTGTTCCATCTTCCTTGGTCCCTTCTCTCTGCGTCCTTGATGTCCTGGTGAAACCTTTCACCTTGTTCTTCACTGTACGCCCCCAAGTTTTCGGGAAAGTAGTTCACATGGGAGTGCAAGAAATGGACTTTCAGGCTCATGTTACAGCCTTGTTCTTTGAAGGCATTGAGCATCCTGGCAACAATATCCTTATAGTTCTCATCCCGCCTGTTCCCCAAGAATTTGAGAACAACATCCTTGAAGGAATCCCAGACTTTTTTTTCCTTCTCAGACATCGTTTCAGCGAATGCTCCATCTGAAATGAGTTTCCTTATATCAGGGCCAACAAACACTCCTTCCTTTAGCTTTGCTTCAGAAAGTCGGGGGAACTTTGAGCAAAGGTACCGAAAGCACTCACCATCTTTTGGAAGGGACTTGATGAATTGCTTAATGAGACCCAACTTAATGTGGAGAGGTGGTAATAGAATTTTATCACGAGGTACCAAGCTCTCATGAAGAACATTTTTCTCACCGGGTCTCAAATACTCCCGAATTGGCCAGTCTTTTTTTCCCCCAGTGTAGGTCGCGGGCCCGGCTATCCCACAAGCAAAGGAAGCAGGGATATTTGGTGAAACCGGATTGCTGCCCTAATAGCATGGATAGAATTTTAAAGTCTCCACAAATCATCCACTTATGCTCATCATAACGAATCTTCTGAAGAATCAGGGCCAAATTCTCGTATTTTTCTTGGAGAATAATAGAGTGAGCAATAGGAACTGAAGCGAATTTGTTGCCATTATGAAGAAGAACACCTTTTATGCTGTCTTTTGACGAATCAATGAACAGCCGCCATTCAGCAGGATCATACTTGAGTTTAAACTTTTCCATCACTCCGTATATATCGTTGCAAAATACCAAATCTTCCTCTTTGCTGAAATACTTCAAAAATTGTGTCTCGCGGTTGCGGTACCAATAAAAAGTTGTTCCTGGTGACAATAGATTTTTCTGTTTAAGCCGAGAACCTAGCAGTTGGGCAGCATCTTTTGGGAGTCCTAAATCCCGGACTAAATCATTCAATTCAGCTTGAGAGAAAAGTTCAGGTTTCGGATCTGGTTCAGTTTCAAACTCGGAAGTACTGGACTCATCGGGAAAAGCCATCTGATGAGTCTCATCATGATCAGAACCGTCCACACAAATATGATCCAAAGATTTTGGTGGTTCAGGCACAGGTACTTCGTTGCTATGAGGCATAGGCCTAATTGCTGAGGGAAGGTTGGGGTAACTTATTACGTTCTTATTTTTTAAGTTGTATCCCTTCACAATGCAAGAGCAAAAATAGCAGTCACTGCTGTGGTCTCTTTGTTCACGCCACATCATAGGTATTCCGAAACGAAATGCTTGTTTTTTACCTTTCATCCATAAGCGTAGATCTTCCTCACATGTCTTGCACACTTTGTGAGGAGCCCACGGTTTGTCTTGATCGCCTAACTTCAAACCGAAATAGGCGAAATATACTTTTTTAATAAATGCAGAAATGTTCCTCTGCCGCTTTTTCACGGTATATTCCCCACAAATAAAACAAAAACTGTCCGGACAGTTGACGCAACCTCTGGCTCTGTGAGCCATCACAAATACACAGCACTGCAAACTACAACTGTAGTGAACCACTTTGGAATAAAGCTGGATTACGACTGAGCAAACAAAAGGTAATAATGAACTTGCAAGAAACTGAAATTTGACAGGAACGTTCATGTCGCAACCACCGTGTTTGAGCGAGCGAACGAGGCGAGGCGAACAGGAAAGAACATGCGCCAACGCGAGTACTGGATTTAGCCCCCCGCCTCCCAATTGTCCTGTTAATGTATAAAATGAATACAAAACACTCTAAAATATCATGAGGGAGTGTTTCTAGTTAGTTAACCATTACAACCTCTATTTTGGGCCAAGAAAATAAACTGCAGTCGGCTAAAAAGAAATTATGTGAACATTCCTTATATGGGTAAGAAATCTAATTTTGCAAGAAAACGTGACGTGATGGAACATTTTGGCTATTTTTCCTGGATTCAGCACCCCAAAATCTATAGGAATCAGTTGCAAAACTGGAGGCAGTTTTTTGGTAGTGTACCTGTGTTATCAGAGAAGCAGGACTTTATGAATACAACCGAGGTGTGAAGATTGGTGGAAGAGTCATTAACAGCCTTCGCTATGCTGATGATACTACATGACTGGCTAAAAGTAAAGATGATTTGAAACATTTAAGAACATAAGAACATAATAAATACCTTACTGGGTCAGACCAAGGTCCATCAAGCCCAGTATCCTGTCTCCAACAGTGGCCAACCCAGGCCACAAGTACCTTGCAGGTTCGCAAAGAGGCACACAGGTTCCACCATGCTTGTCCCGGGATAAGTAGTGGATTTCCTAGGTCCTCTTTAATAATGGTTTATGGACCTTTGCTCCAGGAATTTGTCCAAACCTTTTAAAAACCCAACTACACGAACAGCTTTTACTACATCCTCCGGTAATGAATTCCAAAGTTTGATTATGCGTTGAGTAAACAAATATTTTCTTTTATTAGTCTTAAATGAGTTACATTGTAGCTTCATTGCATGTCCACTAGTCTTTCTACTTTTTGATGGTGTAAATAACTGATCTACATTTACCCGTTCTATTGGATTCATTAATTTATAGATCTCTATTATATCCCTCTTCAGCCATTTATTTTTCAAGATGAAGAGCCCCAGCCTTTTAAGCCTCTCCTCATAGGGGTATCCTTCCATTTTTGTCGCTCTTCTTTGTACCTTTTCTAAGTCAGCTATATCCTTTCTTTGGACACATCATGCGAAGAGAGAGATCATTAGAGAAAGACATCATGCTTGACAAGGTAGAAAGTCAACATAAAAGAGGAAGGCCAGCAATGAGATAGATCAATACAATAACAGCAGCTATGAGTGCTGCTCTATCAACAATGAGCCGCCTTACTAAAGACCGAACACAGTTTAAGACAACTATTCAGAGGGTCGCCATGGGTCGACACTGACTTGACGGCAATTAACAACATTGCCACATAAATGCTGAAATGACTAGCCTCCAGATAAGAGAAGAAAGCCCCCAGGTAAGTGAAACATTAAATATCTTTATAGAAATGGGTAAAAGTGGCAACATCTGGAAAATGGTGTGTATAAATACCTGAAGCATAGGAAATAAGATCCCAGATGTTGAGGCTTTAAATGAAGGGGTTGACTTGGATTTAGTGGTGGTTACAGAGACATAGTTCATAGACAACCATGAATGTAATGTAATTATACCAGGCTATAACTTATTCAGGAAGGACAGGGTAGGAGGAAGGGGAGAAAGAGTGGCACTATATGTAAAAAATAAAATTAAAGCTATAGAATTACAGGGCTTAAAAGGGAGAGAGGAGGCATTGTGAGTTAAACTAGAAAGAGGAAAAGAGAAATCAATTTGCACTGGTGTGATATACAGACCCCCCTCACAGGAGAAGAAGTAGATTGAGATTTAACAGAAGACATAAGCAGCATTGCTAGGAAAGGGGAAATGCTATTGATAGTTTGATTTCAATATGCCGGATGTGGACTGGCACATCCCTGCTGCGGTGTCATCTAGAAGTAAGGAGATCCTGGATTCTCTACAGGGAGAGCTATTCAGGCAACTGGTAACAGAACCCACATGAGAAGGGGCCATACTGGACAGGGTGCTTTATCAATGGTGAAAGTGCTTCTGATGTTATAGTGGGAGATCATCTCGCATCCAGTGATCACTAGATGGTGTGGTTCAGTATTAAGACTAGGGCTGATAAAATCCATTCAAAAGTGATGGTCTTAGATTTTAGGAAAATAAATTTTGCCAAGATGGGCCAACAGGAGTGGAGGAGTGGCCTAGTGGTTGGGGCAAGGTACTTCAGGCCAGAAGGTCAGGGGTTCAAATTCCACTAGAGGACAGCAACCTCGGGCCGGAAGGACTGGGGTTTCTAGTCCCACAGGTGTTCCTTGTGGTCTTGGGCAAGCCACTTAACCCTCCATGGCCCATGTTCCCTGTAAAATAGTTATCTCCAAGTTATAATGCCCTGTTAAATGTAATTTCAGTTTGTTCAATGTAAACCACACTGATGCACAGTATATTAGTGAATATAAATAAATAAATACCTCAAGGAGTCATTAGTGGGATGGGAACAGCCAGGAGATGTAGAAAAACAGTGGGCAAAACTCAAAGGGGATATTTTAAGGCCAACCAACCGTTAGTTGTTAGAAAGATAAATAAAGGTAAAAGCCAAAGATGGCCGCTATAGTTCTCAAAAGTAGCTGAAAAGGTGAAGAAGAAGAGGGAGGCCTTCATGAAATACAAGAGATCACAGAGCGTGCAAGACAGGTATCTATATTTGGAAAAACTTAGAGAAGCTAGCAAAATAGTCAGGAAAACAAAGATACTAAAAGAAGAAGAAATATCCCCCCATTTTATTGCATTGGCTAAGACATTTTCAGATATGTTAGTGAGACTAGGAAGGGCAAAAGTGTTATTGTCAGACTCAAGGGTGAAGGGGAGGGATATGTAGAGGTTGATAAGGATAAGCGGAATTGCTTAACAAATATTTCTATTCTGTGTTTACAGATGAAGGGCCAGGAGCAGGACATCAGAAAACACCCACAAATAGTAACAGATGCAACAGGAATCTCGAATGATTTTCCGAAGACTGTGTTTGGGAGGAACTAGCTAAACTAAAAGTAGACAAAACGATGGGACCGGATGGGACACATCCAAGAATACTGAAGGAACTTGGGGAAGTTCTAGCGGTTCTGCTGATTGACCTTTTCAATGCCTCTTTGGAATCGGGACTGGTGTAAGAGAGAGGCACATGTGGAGAGAGGCACATGTGGTCCCTTTACAAAAAAGCAGAAGTAAGGATGTGGTTGAAAACTATAGGCCAATTAGTCTAATCTCTGTGGTGAGTAAATTATTGGAAATGCTGCTCAAAGAGAAAATAGTGAAGTTGCTGGAGTCCAATGGATTGCAGGATCGGAGGCAGCATGGATTCTCCAGAGGCAGGTTTTGTCAGACAAATATGATTGATTTCTTTGACTGGGTGACCAAGGAGTTGGACCGAGGGAGAGCCCTAGATATTGTGTACTTGGATTTCAGTAAAACCTTTGACACTGTTCCGCACAGGCGACTTTTCAACAAACTGAGCACCCTAGGGATGGACCCTAAAGTTACTGATTGGGTTAGAAACTGGTTGAGGGGGAGAAGACAAAGGTAAATGGAGCTCACTCTGAGGAGAGGGAGGTTACCCGTGGTGTGCCGCAGGGATGTGTGCTTGGTCCAATTCTTTTTAACATCTTTGTTAGTGATATTGCGGAAGGGCTGTCGGGCAAGGTTTGCCTCTTTGTGGATGATACCAAAATCTGCAAAAAAGTAGATACCCAGGAAGGAGTAGATAACATGAAGAGGGATCTAGCTAAGCTTGAAAATGGTCTAGAATTTGGCAGCTGAGATTTAATGCTAAAAAATGCAGGGTCATATATTTGGGCTGCAAAATCCAAAGGAGCAGTAGAGTGTAGGGGGGGGGGAGTACTTCTGTCCACAAAAGAAGAGTGGGACCTGAGTGTGATTGTGTCTGACAATCTTAAAGTAGCTAAACAGAAAAGGCAATGGTGAAAGCTAGAAGGATGCTTGAGTGCATAGGGAGACGAATGCCAAGCAAAAAAAGGAGATGATAGTGCCTCTGTATAGGTCTTTGGTGCGACCTCATTTGGTTTATTGTGTGCAGTTCTGGAGACAACATCTTCAAAAGGATATAAACAGGTTGGAGTCGGTGCAGAGAGTAGCTACTAAAATGGTTAGTAGTCTTTGTTATAAGCATAAGAACATAAGATATGCCATACTGGGTCAGACCAAGGTCCATCAAGTCCAGTATCCTGTTTCCAACAGTGGCCAATCTAGGTCGTAAGACTACTTTGAAGCTTTTGTTGACCAAAATATCAAGTGGCTGCAGCATTTTAGTCATGCCACCAGGTACAATTTGTTCTTTATTCCTTCGGTTATGTACACCCTCATACTATCCATTATCAATAGCGCTCTATGTCTTTTAAAAAATCCATCAGGCCATTTGACAAAGCAGTGCTCTAACCATTTCTCCATCATGGACTCATCCATCCAACCATTGACACTGACGTCAGTAACAACATTGGGAGTGAATGTTTCACGTGGCAGCGTTTTCCATTTAAAAATCAGCATTGGTGGGAGCTTCTTACCACTTGCACAGCAGGCCAACACTACAGTAAAGTGTACCTTTTCTTGGCCAGTAGTTTTGATGTTGACAGTCCTCTCCCCTTTTTTATTAGTAGTTCGCCCTAAAGGGATGTCAAACGTTAAAGGGACCTCGTACATGTTAATGATGAAGTCAGGAGTTACACTGTACAAGTCTATTTCCGTACTTATAAATTCTCTAAATTTTTTAAATCTTCTCCAAAAAATCAGGAGGGAGCTGTTGACACATGGTTGTGCTTTGTCTTATGCTTAATTGGTTGTGCAACATAAATCTGTAACACCACGAATGGCCACTCTTAAAACCCTCAATGTTCGTTTCGCTGGCAATATTGACTGCTTTCAATCGTACCTGTACTGTTGAAAGTCCTCATCCTTCTACCCTCCGCGCTATGACGAATTTGAGCAGACGCTTTTCTAATTCGGGCCATCTTGCATTCCTGCCGCGATTTGCCTTCTTGCTTCTTTTCATTAACATGATGGAGTCCCTTTTATTTCTCCAATCCCTAACTAATTTCTCGCTCACTCCAAACTCTCGTTCAGTAGCTCTGTTACCATATTCCTCCGCGTATTTAATTGCTTTTACTTTATACTCTGCTGTATATGCTTTCCTTTTCATCGGTGCCGCCATTTCTGTATAAGCAAAAAATATCTTATAACTTGTAGAACAACGCTTTTAGAAGTAATTTATATTGTCTGTACATAAACTGAGAAAATCTTAACTTACCTGGATACTGTTTGCAGTTTGTAAATGAACGACGGAACTTGCCAAATGGATCAAATATGTGTATTGGGAAGTTATTTATAGGCCAAATAGTTACTTTGATGTAGGTAACGAAATCAAAGCTAAGTTCTCATTGGTGATTGTGCTTCCTTTTCACACGTTGGCTGGATCAAAGTTGTATATAAAGTTAGCATATAAGTCGCTCTGAAATATAAGTCGCACCCGGAAGTTCTTTTGTAAAAAACCACGACTTATAACCCAGGAAATACGGTACTTTAAGCTCTACCCGATGAGGGTAACCAGCTACACCTGAAAGTGAATTTGACTTTCTCCAGGAACAAGCAGGAAGTCAGTCCTCACATATGAGTGACGTCAGCACCGATGGAGCCCGCATGGAGCACCTCCCCAGCTCTCAAAGAAAGCCCCTGGCAATGTCACCACGCATGCATGGTCCCACCTCCCACCCAAGGGTGCCACTTTGATTAGTCTCCCTTTTTCCACGGAGCCCTTTGGACGCACATCTTTGTATCTCAGAAAAAGCATATGAGGACAGATTTAAGGATCTTAATATGTATATTAGAGGAAAGGCGGGATAGAGGAGATATGATAGAGATGTTTAAATATCTCCATGGCATAAATGCACAGGAGGAGAGTCTCTTTCAATTGAAAGCAAGCTCTGCTATGAGGAGACATAAAATGAGTGTGAAAGGGGACAGACTCAGGAGTAATATGAGGAAATATTTTCTTTACGGAAAGAGTGGTAGATGCATGGAATAGTCTCCCAATAGAGGTGGTAGAGATGAAAGACAGTATCTGAATTCAAAGAAGCATGGGACAAACACAGAGAATCTCTAAGGGAAAAGAGCAGACTATTGTAGTAGTCGATATGAAAGGACAGACTAGATAGGCCATGTGGTCTTTTTCTGCTGTCATGTTTCTATGTTTTTTACAACATTACCCTCAAAGTGTCTGTTTTGATTAAATATGCTTGTATCTTTAGACACTATAATTGAATTATGTTTTGCAAGTTTTTCTGGTCAGTGAGTTTCTTGATGTGACCGCGCACTAGTTGTCACGATGGTCTATAGTGCAGTTGCACTTAACACCGCCTTGAAAAGTAGCATTAAATGCAGCCATGCTACCGGCAATCCAGTAGCATGGCTGCTGCCCAAAAGAAATACAAAAACATGGCTCCTCAAAATCCCATACGCAGTTGATTCCCCCACAACCACTGAAGCCCTCTTTGATCCCCTACCTACATCCCACCCCTCCTGATGCAGCTGCACTGGCTCCCCATTCAAGCCAGGATTAGCTTCAAGATCTTAGTGATGACTTTCAAGGCCATCAATGGGTTATCCGCTTCTTCAATATGTGACCTCATACAACTACCCATGCCCAACAGGATAAGAAGAACTGCTGCAGCCAACATGCTAGCAATACCAAAATCTATGACAAGATGCGCCATATCAACTTCTAATAGAGCCTACAGCCTGAGCGCCCCAAGCCTCTGGAACTCCCTACCACCACACATCAGAGCTATCCCCAACTTGAGCCAGTTCAGGAAGGCCTTAAAACACCTCCTCTTTATTAAACACCTCACAGCCTCCCCCGAACCCCAGCCACCAGGTATGAACAACACACAATAACTCCATCTCACATATATACAGTTACCTATTTCAATGTTTCAAATATGTACATAGTTTCCCCCGTTATCCAAGTTGATTGCTCCTGTTCATTGTAATGACCTGACTCTTGTTTATTGTCGGATACTGTTTGTTTTATGTAAACCGCGCTGATCGCAAATAGTGCGGTATATAAGAAATGTAAAATAAATAAATAAATAAATAAATAAATAATCCCATATCCTCTCCTTCCAAGAGAACCTTCCCTCAGGAACTGGTGTTTCCAAAGTCCAGATCCAACCCTTTCCCAAGTCCCCTCCTGGGACCTATATGGGGGGCTCTACGCTCTGTAAGTAAAGCAGCTCCCTTTTGCTCCTGCCTCACTTGCCATGAGGTTCCAAAGTGGCAGCAGTAACCTGTAGTGGTAATCTTGGACTACTGCTAGAGGTTAGTGCTGCCCTTTTGGAACCTTGCAACAAGTGGGGCCACAGCAGAGGGGGAGTGCTCCTGCCTTCTTCACTTACAAAGCATGAAGCCCCACCCCAGGATAGATCCTGGAAGGGTTAGGTTCTTGCTTTGGGGGGGGGCGCGTTTCTCTTTGGGGGTACCTGTTCCTAGGGAAAGGTTCCTTTGGGGGAGGTTTGACCGTCCAGGTAGTTTGGTGTTGAATGGGGGGGGGAGTAGAGGGGGGTTATATATGGGAGGGAGGACCAGCTTCAGTGGGTGGGATCAGATCAGAGGGGGAATGTTTTGTAGGGGAGTGAGGATGAGTAGATGAGTAGCACTGTTGTGGCAACAGCTACATTTTTGTTTTGCCAGGTCCTGTGTCACATTCTGCACTTTCTTTTGAGGCATATAACATGGGAATGTGCAGCAAATATCTATCCCATGTGCTAAATGCAGGGCAGATGTTGTACATGCCCTCTGCATTTACTGCACTGACTTTGCATTTACCAGACCTTAACTTTTGCTGTTAAGTTGCAATAAGTACAAAACCTTACCACACTTCAGTATGTTGTTAAGTGCCGTCGAGTCGGAGTCGACTCATGGCGACCCTCTGGATAGCTATCCTAAATTGTGTTCGGTCTTCAGTCAGGCGGTTCATTGTTGACAGACTGGTACCTGTAGCTGCTGTTATTGTATCGATCCATCTCATTGCTGGCCTTCCTCTTTTGCGTTGACCTTCTATCTTGCCAAGCATAATGTCTTTCTCTAATGATCTCTCTCTTCACATGATGTGTCCAAAGTATGAAAGTCGAAGTCTTGTCATCTGAGCTTCTAAATAAAGCTTAGGTTTGATCTCCTCTAGTACCAACTGGTTTGTTCTTCGGGCAGTCCATGGTATACACAGTATTCGCCGCCAGCACCATAATTCAAAGGCATCAATTTTCTTCCTATCTGTCTTTTTTACTGTCCAGCTTTCACATCCATATGATGTTATTGAAAATACCATGGCCTGAGCAAGTCGAATCTTTGTATGGAGAGACATCTCTGCTCTTGAGAATCTTATCTAGGTCTTTCATAGCCATTCTGCCAAGAGCAATGCGTCGTCTGATTTCTTGACTGCTTGCTGCTTCTTTATTGATAGTTGATCCAAGTAGGTTAAAGTTGTTCACAATTTCAATTTCTTCTCCTTCAATGATGAACCTGTTGATTATGCCAGTTGTCATGATCTTTGTCTTCTTTACATTAAGGTGCAGGCCAATTTTGAGACTATGTTCTTTGATTGTGAGTAGCAAATGCTTCAGATCATCTTCACTTTCAGCCAGTAATGTGGTATCATCAGCATAGCGAAGGTTGTTGATGAGTCTTCCACCAATCTTCACACCTCTGTTGTCTTCATACAATCCTGCTTCTCTGATGATTTGTTCTGCATATAAATTAAACAAGTAGGGGGAAAGTATGCAGCCTTGTCTTACACCTTTGCTTATTTTAAACCATTCTGTTTCTCCTTGTTCCGTTCGAACAGTTGCTTCTTGATCAATGTACAGATTGCACAAGAGAACAATCAGGTGTTCTGGTATACCCATGCTTCTTAATGTGGCCCAGAGTTTCTCATGGTTTACACAGTCAAAAGCCTTGCTATAGTCGATAAAGCACAAATAGATATCCTTTTGGTATTCTTTAGTCTTTTCAAGGATCCATCTCACATCTGCAATGATGTCTCTCGTTCCTCGCCCTTTCCTGAACCCTGCTTGCACTTCAGGTAGTTCTTGTTCCAGGTATGGTTGTAGTCTCTTTTGAATAATCTTCAGTAGAATCTTGCTGGCATGTGGGATCAGAGCGATTGTGCGATAATTTCCACAGTCAGTTGAATCACCTTTCTTTAGTATTGGTATAAACACAGATCTTTTCCAGTCAGTTGGCCATGATGTTGTCTTCCATATTTTTTGGCAGATCCTTGTGAGTACGGTAACAGCTGCATCAGATTGCTGCCATACTTCTATGGGAATGCTATCAATGCCTGGTGCTTTGTTCTTTGATAAGGCTTTCAATGCTGCTTCAACTTCTTCTTTCATCACCAATGGTTCCCGATCATAAGGTACAGGTTGAAACGGCTGTTGGTCCACTTGATCTTTATCATATAAAAACTCTGTATATTCCTTCCAACTTCAGTATAAAGGCCCCTAAATGTTAAGGACCATAAGAAGAGATACTGCTGGCTGAAAGAAAATAGGTGATCTTATCTCTATGTAAATCATTAGAAACACATCATCTGGTTTGTGTATGCAATTTTGGAGTTTCAATTTCAAAAGAAGAAAATTGTAGTTGCCGTGTTAGTACACTTCTATAAGAGCATAAGTTATGCCATACTGGATCAAACTAAAGGTCCATCAAGCCCAGTATCCTGTTTCCAACAGTGGCCAATCCAAGTCACAAGTACTTATCAGGTTCCCAAAAGGCATGCAGATTCCATGCTGCCTATTGCAGGAATAAGCAGTGCATTTCTCAATTACCTAGGCATCACACTAGATCAAGAGCTTAATCTGCAACAGCAAGTAAACCACACCACCAAATCAATCTATTACAAACAGTGTATCATAAGGAATCTATGCAAACTCCTAACCCCTATGGATTTTCCCATAGTGTGCCAAGCTATCACCACCCCCATATTCGATTACTGCAACACAATCTATCATGGTCTCCTGAACAGCACATACCCTATGCAATTGGCACAAAACACAGTAGCAAGAGTCATACTAAGAGCATCTCGTCCAATCCACATCACTCCACTCCTCAAACAGCTTCACTGGCTACTTATAACTAGCAGAATCAAATACAATGTTATCCTCAGTACTCACAAGATCATACATAATCTATCAGCAGACAGTCTCACATCATTATTAGCAAAACCTGCCAATAGCAGGCCCAGGAGACAAAATATACACAATTTGCTGGACATACCACCAGATAAACCCATGAGTAGCCAAAGGGTTAACAGCAGAGCCCTATTTGCCCCATCATTTTGGAACTCCCTACCACCCCAAACAAGGTCCATCGAAGACACAGGCAACTTCCGCAAGAAGTTGAAAACTCTGCTGTTCTTGGAGCACTACGGTGCAGACTCTCAATAGGAACTTCTCCTCACAACAAGCAGTAGTTCCTATCTCATTATATATACTGCAGTTACGTTTATTACTCCTTACCATCCTTAATACCTGTTGCGCTACTGTTAAATGTAAGGAGCACGTTTGGTTAAAGCTGTTTAATATTCAAGCACTGAGTTAAATGTGAACCATCTTGACTTGTAGAAAGACGGTATAAAAAAGATGTTAAATAAATAATAATGTTTATTGGCTTGGATATGTGCAAATAAAGATCAAACAAGCAAGCTGCAGGTAATACCTTTTTATTGAACTAACTAAATATATTTTTGACAATCTTTCGAGAGTTATTCTTTCTTCATCAGGACTCTGAAGAAATAATGTAGTTACACAGGATTTATTTATTTATTTATCAGGTTTTATATACCGCTCTATCCTTTAATCAGAGCGGTTTACAAAATAAGTAGTCTTATATCTACACAACAGTATAACTAACACATAATTTCAGTGAACACTGGATTGTAAAGAGATATTAGGGGTATTTGGAGGGAGGAGAGAAGGGGGTCACTGGAGAGGGATGCTTCAAGGGTGGGAGTAAGGGAGCTATTTACAGAGAAAGGTCTTTGTAAGGTGGGGGGAATGGAGGGGGGGGTAGAGGAGGGTTCAAGGGAGCTTATTTACAAATGAGAGAGTTATATACAGCAAGGGAGAAAGCTGGTGTAAGGGCTTTACTGAATAGGAAGGTCTTCAGTCTTGTCTTGACGTCCTTCGCATCTGTAGTAGTCCTGATGTCCTGGGGGAGTAAGTTTCAAAGGGAGGGTGCTGCAAGAGACAATGCCCTCCTGGATGTCGAGTTCATTGATTTGCAGTATGAGGCCGGTGACTGGATGATGTCCATCATTGGTCTACGTCTGGGCCTAGTGTCAGCTTTTGTCTTGATCAAGTCCTTGAGGATGTTCGGTCCCAGATTACGCTGTATTTTGAAAAGGATGAGGGCTATTTTGAATTTGATTCTGAGCGTGCTAGGTAGCCAGTGTAGTTGGCTCAGGATAGGGGTGATGTGTAGATGTCTTGCAGAGCCTGTGAGGATATGTGCAGCCGTATTTTGTACCATCTGTAGGGCGCGAATAGTTGACGCAGGCAATCCAAGGAGAATCGAGTTGCAGTAATCCAGTATGGGTGTTATTATTGCTTGACAGACTGTCCTGAAATGGTCTTGGCTTAGTATGGGCTTTAGCCGTCAAATGATTGCCAATTTATGGTATGCATTCTTTGTAGTTCTGGCGATGTGGGAGTGGAAGTTCAGGTTCTTATCTAGAATTATTCCCAGGTACCTTATCTCCTCTTTGACAGGTATGGATTCGTTGATAAGGTCAATATGCTGAGGAGGGGAGAAGTTGTTGTTGCGTGTGATGAACAGAGCTTCTGTTTTCTTGTAGTTCATCTTGAGGTTGTTGTTGGATAGCCATCGGGATAAATCATGGAAGCAGTTGGTTATAGGTGCATAGTCAGGTAAATTGGTTTAAATAGTACAAGCTCATCTAGGCTCCGGGGACACATCAAAGCAAGATGTATCACCTACAACTTATTTGTTGACCTTATGGTGTAGACGCTTCACCACTGTAGTAGCCTAGTCTGAGTTGGGGCTCTAAGATATAAATATGTTTACTGTTGAGCACAAGTAGAAAATATGACAGAGACTTAAACTGGTTTATATAATGCATAATTGGGAAAATTTTCAGTAATTCACATAGCTAAATATGTGTGTTACTTTGTAACTAATTCTCAAAAGAAAACAATGTAGGTCATTTCTCATAGAAAACTTGACTACGAGCATAAAGTATCAATGTGTAAGGTGAATGTGTACTTTGATCAATTCAAGGAATGCTTCTTTAACCCGGTTAAAGTATGTGCATGCTTTTAGCTAGGCCAGTTTACCAAGGTAAATGGCTTTGAAAATTGTCCTGAAAGAGGAGAGCATGTGAGAGAAGTTCTAGAAAACCGAGTCACAGTATAAGGTTGTGAGGTGATATACTCAAAAATTAGTAATGACTTCTTCACAGAAAAAGTAGTGAATACAACAGCCTCTAAGATAAGTACAAATGGTGTCAGGATTTAAGGAAGCATAGGATACAGGTAAGGTGTCCCTAATTGCAGAAAAACAAAGATCAATTCAAAGGTCAAGTTGCAGTAGGTTGGAGAAATGAGTCAAAGAGATAGTACTTGAAGTTCTTGTCTGTTGAGGTGAAGGGCCATGTTTTCTGCATTCATTGTGGGAATTTGATACTCCAATGTGTCCTGTGCATTCTCCAGGGCAATGGCTTCCATCAAACAGGAAGTCCCAATTGGTGGAAACATGAGCTTTTTTGGTGGCAAGTCCCTTTCTGTGGAATGCACTTAATGCCCACTGGAAAATAATTTGTGTTTCCGGAAGAAGCTGAAATCTGCACTTTTCAGGGAAGCATTAGGGAGAGCTAAATTGGTTTCTTTTCAATTGAATTGCTTGGCTTGCCTTATTTGTCTGGCTTATTGGTTTTTGTTCAGTTTATATATGTGATTTTCTAAGTTGCTATGAACTAAGGCTGGAATAGTGGTTTTATAAATTGTCCTATAAATAAAATAAATCTGCTAGCATATTCTCTGTTCCTACGAAGACTCTTGAAAACGCAATGGAGAGAACAGCAAACACATACCGAACTCCTTTGAACAAATGAGATTTGCCATTGTTTGATTTAATCCACAGAACCTGTACTGTCATAGGAGGACATCATTATTTGTTGCACCATCCAATCATTATAAAATAATTTAGTGCCCATCCAAAGGAGTTCTTACATAGTTGGTTTCTTATTCTTCTTCTCTTTCTTGGAATTTTAAGAGCTTGTGTACATAAAGATGTTATATTCATCTTTAATTGGTTTACATTAGCATAATAGCTCAGTAGCAGTAACAAAGAGTGTTTTATGGAGCCATGGTATCCACCGGTTTCTGTTTCCATGTTATGTGCTTAACTCAAGCTGTGGGCAGCAAAGGAATTCCAAGATTGTCCAATTACTTCAGAGAACTGCACAAAGCCATTAGCCTCTTCTTTTACTCGCACGCTGTATTCATGTTGAGTACAATGTGCAAAAAGTCAGTAACAGTTCTCTAGAGCCAATGGAGTCTTTGTGAATATAGTTTTGAAATGAACCTCATAAAAGTGCAAAAAGCATGCCCAGTTTTCTCCTCTGATCAAATAGTCCAACAGTGAATCTAATTTAGTGTAATTCAATGATGGTTTAAGACAGGATCCTCATAGTATTCAAAGCTATACATCATGCATTACACTGTCACTTTAAGCAATCAACAATCTGAGGTTTCCAGATTGCCTCGATATGTAATGAATCTAATTGGTTCTCATGTGACATCACAGTGTAGTGTAGTCCCGGTCCCACCTATCAAAGAACAAGTCATGCCCAGAAACCAAGTCACAAAAATATTTATCCCAGGTTCTCTCTAACTTCTTCACAAAGCCAATACACATTCTTATCAACAGGGAGCAGATTCTCCATGGGGGGGTGGAGGAAGGGATATCCTTTTAAGGCTCTTGGCGCATAAATTCAAAGAAGCTCCAGACATTGAATTGGATGTTTCAATTCTCCAAACCAAGTAGTATCTGGTTCCAGTTTCTGTTCAGCAAATAAACAGTCTTTTGGCAACATGGATTGTACAGTATCACCCTAGGCATTTGTGCCTGTAATCTCAATCTTGGTAGATCTGGTCATAGACATATTTTCCAAGGTTCTCTCCAACTTTTTCAATCAGTTTATGGTTTTATAGTTTATGGGTTATTAAAATCTTGATATACCACCTTTCAAACATCATAACGGTGCACAATAAGAACATAATAGAACAGAAAAGAAAGGAATGCCATAAAATCTGATAGGACAGGTAACTATTTAAAATCAGGTAGGCACAAAAGGAGGGAGGAGGGGGAGGGGAGAGGCAGAGTTCCAAGGAGCTAGGCAGGAAGATTGTATGCAAGTTGGAATAAATGGGTTTTTAGAGCTGCTTTAAATTTGGGAAAGGAAGATTCAAGTCGGATTTCTCTAGGCATGGAGTTCCTGAGGAAGGGTCCTAGGAAAAAGAATGCTGAATGTCGAGTACTCTTGAGCCGGGCTAGTGACAGGAAGGGAAATTCACGTGTATAGATTTTCAAAATGAATGGAAGGTTAGAAACAGGTCAAAAATTAACAGAAAGTGAAGGATCGAGGGATGGATTCTTCAGGATAGGGCAGACAATGGCAAGATTTCCAGGATGTGGGAAAGATACCGGAGGAGAGACTATTGTTGAAAAGGGAAAGAACAAAAGGGAGAAGAGTCAAGAATGCTTCAGGGACTCAAAAACAAATGAGGTAGTGGTCAGTCCAAGGGAGCACGGAGCTTTGGAGACAAGAGGGTAATGGCTGGGAAGCTGTAGGGCTAAGGAGGAGATCCAGTGTATAAGCAGCAATGTGGGTAGGAAAAAAGATACGTTGTGAGAGGGAAAGATCGGATAAACGCGAAACGAATAACTTATCTCGAGGGCAGGTGGGTAGATCCATATGGACAATGAAGTCACCTAAAATTAGTAGATCGGGGTATGCAGTAACAGTTTCTATCAGTGTGGTGAGTAGTAAGTTTTATAGATGGGGAAAGAGAGAAGGGGGAGCATAGATTAGCAGAATGTACAACATATGAGGAGACTCCGGGTAAAGTAAGGTAGCAGAACTGACCTCAGTGGCGGACAAAGATTCTCAGAACATGACAGCAACCCCCTCACTAGATCTAGAGGAGCGGGAGATAGAGATAGGAATAAATCCAAGTGGGCGGCAGTGATATAAAATGGCCTCCTCCCCTTCTCTTAGCACATAGCACATAGTCTCTTAGCAGGGACTGTCTCTCTTATTTGTGTGTACAGCACTTCGTATGTTTGCAGCGCTTTATTAATGATTAATAATAATAACATACTGTTATTGACACGGAGTAAATTCTCCAAAGGGGGAGGGAAAGACCACTTGTGCCCTTGATCCCATCCCCTCAGCTTGGCTCCTTGAGCCATCACTCGCTCTCCTCCCCCCATTACTTGCAATGCTTAATTCTAGTCTGTCATCTGGCTCTTTCCCCACTGCTCTGGAAGAAAGCATTCATCCATCCTATCTTCAAGAAACCGTCCCTTGACCCTTCCCTCCCTGCCAACTGGCATCCAGTGTCCAATCTTCCCTTCCTTTCTAAGGTTCTTGAGCACTTTGTTTTCTTCCAGCTGTCAATGCACTCCATCCTCATCAGTCTGGCTTCCAAGAAGATCATAGTGTCGAGTCAATTCTACTTTCTCTGCTCAACGAGCTCCATGTCACGCACAAACAGGGTGATTTCACTATTGTGGTTTCCCTTGATCTCTTCTCTGCATTTGATCTGGTGGATCACCGTACTCTCCTCTCCTGCCTATCTGACTGGTATCACTGGTATCTTCCACAAATGGTTTTGTTCTTTTTTTACTGCATGTTCCTTTTCTATCTTTTCTGGTGCTTCAGCTTCACCTGCTGTCCCACTGCTCTGTGGTGTTCTGCAGGGTTCAGTTTTGTCACCCCTTTTGGTTAATGCTTTCCTGGCTCCCCTCTGTCTTTTGGTCCTGCAGTCTGACATCTCTGCCTACTATTATGCGGACGACATACTTCTACACTGCACTTCTTCAACAGCTCCCGATCTCTCTGCTTTTTTCTCCTGTCTAGACCACATTCACTCCTGGATATCCACGAATCCCACCAAGTCCTCTGCCACTTGAATAACTTTTGGGTCTCCTCCTCCCTCTTTAGCTCCCATCTTGGCTTCCACCCCTGTTCCCTTAGTGCCCTCTTTTCGGTATCTTGGGGTCATCCTGGACACTTCTATGACCTTTACGGAACACATCTCTTCTGTTTCCGCCACTGCTTCTTTTACCTTCACCAGATCCGTACTATCCATCCCTTTCTTTCCTCTGAGGCATTATCCACACTCATTCTGTCTTTAGTCATCTCAAGGATCGAATACTGCAATATAGTACTGGCCGGTCTTCCCCAATATCAGTTGCATCAACTACAGTTACTGCAGAACACTGCTGCTCATATTTTTACACATTCCTCTCATTTTGATCATGTCTCCCCTCTCCTGACCCGCCTGCATTGGCTCCCGGTCCACTATCGAATCCACTACAAGCTCATCATTGCTCATAAGGTCATTCACACCTCTACTCCTAGCTACCTGGCTGATCTTATCCATTTCCATCACCCCCCTTGACTCCTACGGTCTGCTCACACTCATCACCTAGCCCTCCTCTCTATTCACAGGAGCACCTGGAACACACCCGAGGCGCTGCCTTTTATTTCCTGGCCTCCGCCCTTTGGAACTCGCTCCCCCTCTCCCTGCACTCTGCACCTTTCATCCCTAGGTTTAAATCAGCCCTTAAAACACACTTCTTCGAGCTAACGTATGGAACGTCTACCAATACACCCCATTCCTCACAGACTGTTAGTCTGTTTGTTTTGTATGTCTGTTGTTCTGCCCACTCCCCCTGTTATTTATTTTCTGTCTTTTTTGCTGTCCTTTTGTATTCTCTTTCCTTTTTTTTTTTATTGGTGTTCTTTTCTTTTCTTCCTGCTTTGCAGCCTGTTTGTTTATTTTATTGTAAACCGCTATCATGCTCCGGCCCTAGCGGTATATCAAATAACAGCATGCATAAATAAATAAATAAAGCCCTTGCTACACAATTTTAAAGAAGCTCCTAACACTGAATTGAGTGCTCCAATTCTCTTTACTATGTAATCTCCAAATCAAACAGTATCTGGTCATAGTCCTTGGCTTCAGCAAAAACACAGTCATTGATAACATGGATTATATCACCTTAGATATTTGTGTCTATGATCCCAATCCGACTACTTGGCTGTTCAGCAATAGACAGAGGACTCCCTTGTTGGGCTCCTAGAGTGATTAGCAGACACCAAGATTTCTCCCCCCTTCCTTCCAATGGGGATCCTAATTCTCTCTTCCTTCTTTTAGTACTTGATGGCAAACTTCCCATATTACCTTCTCCAATAGGCAAAGTCCCTTCCAGAACAGCAGACTCCTCTTTTAGCCTTGGGAAATAAACCAATACCTTCAATCTCTCTTCAACACTCAGGCAGAGCAGTAGGGTAAAACCTCTGTCTGGCTTTCACTCTTCAAATGTAGGCGATTCAAGAATCAAGGTGTGATTGCACAATGGACACAAATAAAAATAAAATCTGGGACCCAGATTCGCCCTTAGTAGACAGCATGCAACACAAATCCACAATCCACAAAGAAACCACAAGAATCCACAAATAAATCACAGCTCGTATCCTGTTCTTAGGTGTTATATAGAGGGCAGGCAGAACTAACGCAGCTATCCCATAAGGGGGATGTTACAGCAAGATGGCATTCACCTACTGCTAGGCTAGAAATGGAATGGTCCTGCACCAAAGCATGCTGGAATGGTGAGAATCCTGAAAAACGACTTTCAGAAATAAGGTACAGGCCCAAGGCTGGATCTCTGCACACAATCAGACCATACTAAGCAAACACACAAGAAGCCAAACTAAGATAGCACCTCACACCCTATTCACTGAGGTTATACATTGGGCAGGCAGAACTACAGGGGCTGTTAGAACAGGATGGCATGGCCCTACTGTTAATGCTAGGAATACAAAGGTCCTGTAGTTACAGCATGCTGGAATCGGGCGGCCCAAGGGGGATGCGGGGCCATGTGCGGAGACTCAGTGTGGGGCCTCATTTGCATAAGGGCCTCATTTGCATAAATATTTGCATAATATTAACAGGCACTAACTATTAGCAAACATGCCTCTTAATGAGTGTATGGATAAATAAAGACTAAAAGATTTCAACATTACTATATTCCAGTGCCAACCGCCAGGCACATTAGGAAGTACTACAAACACTGCCCATTTAGAACCCATAGCAAACCCACCATTTCATAACAGCACTACCAGGACTCATAAAGCACCATACCTTACCTATCAAAAGGCAACATTGCAAATATTAAACCAATACATCTACTGGGAAAAGAGAACAAGTGGCACTATCAAATATAAACTACATATACAGAATACCTCAGCTCGGTTACACATGCAGAACACAGACAATCATCAAACAAAGAACAAGGAATAACAATTCAGAAATAGGAAGACAATAATTAAACTGGGAACCCCAAAAGCCAAACTTGGAATGTACAACAACACTGCAGAAATAAAACTATAAATTAATTTCCACTTGTACAAATCAAAATGCAGATGTTAAAGACGCACATTTCCCAGAGCTGACAGAGCTGACCCAAGCCTGTGACCCTCTGCTCATATACACACCAACTGTGTATAGTGCACCACAGTGCTGCCACATGGTTATAACAGTCCCTGGGGATGACAAGCTTCCCATCAAACAGACCTTGGCACATGTTGCACTGTTGCAAGGCTTGGTCCGCTGCAGGTGGGTGCCGCTGCCCCCTCCACCAACATCCCACACACCATGCTGACATGCTCATGTGCTGTTAGTGTTGGTGGTGCGCAGTCCCAGGTCAGCCAACATGCGGTTTGGCGGGTGCCAAGGGCGCAGGGTCTGGAGGGGGGAGTAGAGGCATACATGGCAGCCACATATCTCCTCCACAACCATCTGCCTTTCCAGGGACCCCATCACCGCTTGCCAATGTTATGTCTCTTCAACCTGGGGAAAAGACGGCTGAGGGGTGATATATTAGAGGTCTATAAAATATTGCCTGGAGTGGATTGGGTAAAAGTAGATTGATTGTTTACGCCATCAAACTGTAGTAGGGTTAGGGGACATGCAATGCAGCTACAGTGTAAGCCATTGAGGACTACTGGGAGTGAATGGTTTCTCAGTCAACGCGTTTCAAACTCTGGAATTCATTTCTGGAGGATGTTGTAAAGGCTGTTACTGTAGCTGGGTGTCAAGAATGACAGGTTCCAGGGGAGTGGTCCATAAACCATTATTAATGAGGGGCCCAGAATATCCCCTGCTTGCCCAATACATGCACTGTGGATCCTCTGCGTCTTTTGGGGAAGGTGCTAGGATTGTCCACTGTTGGACACAGGATAGTGGGTTTGACGGACCTTGATCTGACACAGTCTGGCATATTTTCAAGTCCTATGTTTTTATGTACCACCTAGGCAACTGCCTGGTCCGCCCTGTGCACCAGCAGCCCCACTGCATGGCCTACGTGCACCCTCCTTTGCCCCATTTGCACCATCAACATAATGCCCTTTCATACTGTATTTGGGCACTATGCTGTTGCTGCTAATGGAGCACTACTATCACTGTCTTGGAATCCACTGTCTTTGCAGATGTTTAAATAGGTTCTCTCTCCTCAAAATACACTCTTTCTGCAAGGTTTTGTTATGCGTTAGGGTTCCTGCTGTTACGGTGCCATCGTTAAGGGAGCAAGCCTTGTTCCCTCCCATTGACCCCCACTCTCTGCCTATTCTCCACCCACAGGGTACTTTATGATGCCGGTACTGTTAGCGCACGCTAATGGCACACTTGCTCCATTAGCACGCGCTAATTGCACACTTGCTTCTTTAGTGCGTTTTAGCAAACATACCCCTAAGAGGACAGAAACTGTCAGGTGGACTCCTGAAGTAAAATAAAGAGATAATGTACTGCTACTATTATGCCACAAACTCTGCATTTGGTTACAGAGAATACACACTGAGAGCTCACAAAATAATGGAGGAGAGACATAAAATCCCAAAAGAAAAACTGGAAGAGGCTACTGATGCAAATACAAGATCTCTGATTGGACAAATTAAAGGAAAATATCTATGTCAGGATGTGTTAAAACAGCTGGGCAGTGCCGCAGAAAGAGAAATAGAGAAAAAGATAATGGGTTCAGGAAGGAGTAAACTAAAAAAGAAAAGATGCCACAGCAACCAGCACACTTAGATGAGGCAACAAAGGACATACAATATCTGAGAAAGATGAGAACATCGATCTGGAGGGACAGAATGGCATGAGGAAGCATGAGAAGGAAATGCGGGATGGTCCAGTGGGTGGAGAAGGAATTGGAGAAAACTTTAATAATGTGAAACAGGCCAGGAGGCAGAAGGAAGAGGAGAGACAGGAGAGAGATCAAGAGGTTGGTCATGGACCTCCTGGCCTGCATGGAGGTTGAGAGGCATGGTGAAACTCAAGAGAGAGGTTGACTGCCTAACATCTAAGGCAAAAAGCATGATAAGTAAAATTAATAAGGCCATTATTTACATTAAGAAACCATCAATGGATATTACAGAAATACAGTAAATCAATGCACTACTATGCAGCCCAGCTTGTTACAGAGACAATTTTACCAAAAAGGACAGAAGGCCAGAAGAAAAGGATAACAACTCATCTTTGGAAAAAATATACTGAAGTCAAACTAAAATTATTGCATGCCAAGGTGTTCCTGATAGATGGGCATCTCAAAGGATCAAGATCAAAGATAATGCGAAAGATCCAAAACAACAAAATGAAACATGCTGCATTAATAGAAGACCTTAAATTCATATGCTGCAATAATAAACCATAAGGAACAGCAGAAGCACAAAAATTGCAGAGATATGAAGAAAACAGGAAAGAAAGATGTCAACAAATTAGAAAGAACCCAAAGCAGTTTTACAGAGAACTGGAGAAGAGTATCAGTGAGGTGAAAATACCACCAAGACTGACACAGAAAATTTCTGGAGAAAGTTTTACGAAAAGCTTCTAGAGCACAACCAAAAAGCAAAATGGCTACCTATCATGAGACAGTATTTGGAAAAGTTGAACATTGAAGTTATGGATTGGCCTGAGGTAACAACACAAGAACTGGAAAATAGATTAAAAATAGCCTCAAACTGGAAAAGCTCTGGCCCAGATTGAGTAACCAGTTTTTGGCTAAAACAGTTAACATTCCTTCACCACGATCAGGGCAAATTGCAAAAATCAATTAATCAAGCAGCCAGACTTAACATCACAATGGCTAATAACAGGAAAACACTTCTCCTTCCAAAGGGAGACCAAACTAACATTTCCAAAAAGTACAAACCAATAACTTGTCTGCCTACAAGCTACAAGCTACTTACTGTAATAAATGCCGACAGAATATATGACCATATTGATTCCAATAATACGTATCATGGCAGTAGAACAGAAAGGTAACAAAAGGTAGTAGACAGTTCCAAAGACCAGATACTTCTAAACAAAGTCATCATGGTTAATGATAAGAAAAGCAGAAATTTCAGAATAGCATGGATTGACTATAAGAAAGCTCTGAGGAGTGTTCCACACTCCTGGATAATAAATTGCTTTGGAATGTATAAAATAAAATCTAAATTGATTAAGTAGATCAAATTCACTACGAAAATGTGATAAACCATACTCCACCTATAGTATGCAGATGGACAGTTCACCATTCCTAATATCAAGATCCAGCCAGGAATATTTCAGGGAGACTTACCACTGTTTTGTATAGCACGTAATCCTTTGTGTGTACTTCTTAACTCTTTGACGTATACCTTTAGCCTTAATCCTAAAGCTGGCCAAAGATCTAGAGATGACATAAAATCTACTGTTTGTAGATGACTTGAAGCTCTATAGTCCCAGTGAGAACACATAGCAGAACAACTCGTTAAAAGCTTCTCAGTTGACATCAGGATGATTTTTGGTCTGCACAAATGTACTAAGGCAACCTTCTTTGAAGGAAAACTGAGGATAACTGAAAATATCTCTCTAACTGTAACATAAACGAAACTGAACATGAAGGTGTATATAAATACCTAGGAGCAGAGGAAGGAGCAACAATTCAGCATAAAATATTGAAAGAAAAGACCAGCAAAGGGAGTTACAGGAGACTAAAGCTAATTCTAAAAACTGCACTAACATGAAAGAATCAGATACAAACCATCAATCAGTTTACAATCTCTTCACTCTTGAATTGTAGACTGGAATTTGAAATACCTTGAGAAACTAGATATACAAACAAGAAAACTCTTCCATGCCTACAAGGTGGTTTAAAAGAACATAAGAACCTAAGAAATGCCATATTGAGTCAGACCAAGGTACATCAAGCCCAGTATCCTGTTTCCAACAGTGGCCAATCTAGGTCACAATTACCTGGCAGATTCCCAAAAATGTACACAGGTTTCTCTTTAATAATGGTTTATGGACCTTTCCTCCAGGAACTTGTCCAAATCTTTTTTAAACCCAGCTACGTTCACAATTTTTACTACATTCTCCGCTAAAGAATTTTGATTAAGCGTTGAGTAAAAAATATTTTCTCTTATTAGTCTTAAATGGGTTACATTGTAGCTTCATTGCATGTCCTCTAGTCTTTCTACTTTTTGATAGCATAAACAACTTATCTACATTTACCCATTCCACTCCATTCATTAATTTATAGACCTTTATTATATCTCCCCTCAGCCATCTCTTTCGAAGTTGAAGAGCCCTAAACTTTTAAGCCTTTCCTCATAGGGGTATCCTGCCATCGCTTTTACCATTTTGGTGGCTCTTCTCTGTCCCTTTTCTAATTCTCCTATATTCTTTTTAAGATATGGTGACTAAAATTGCACATAATATTCAAGATTTGGTTGCACCATGGAATGATACAGAGGCATTATAATATCCTTGGTTTTATTCTCCATTCCTTTCCTTATGATTCCTAGCATTCTAATTGCTTTCTTGGATGCCGCTGTACACTGGGCGGAGGGTTTCAACATCTATTATCCAATATGACGCCTGAATCTTTTTTCTGGGTGGTGGTTCTTAATGTGGAGCCTCGGATCATGTAAGCATAGGTTGTTCTTCCCTAGGTGCGTAACTTTGCACTTGTCCACATTAAATTTCATCTGACATTTAGACATCCAATCTTCCAATATATCAAGGTCCTCTTGCAATTTTTCATAATCCTCTTGTGTTTTTTTGAATAATTTTGTGTCACCTGCAAATTTGATCACCTCTCTCGTTATTCCCATTTCCAGGTCATTATGAATCTGTTAAAAAGCAGCAGGCCCAGCACAGATCCCTGGGTGCTCCACTATTCATCTTTCTCCATTGAGAAAATTGGCCATTTAGCCCTACACTCTACTTTCTATCTTTTAACCAGTTGCTGATACACAATACTACAATGCCTCCAATCCCATGACTTTTTAATTTCACCAAGGGGCTTGTTTACAAAGCCGCGGTAGCGGTTCGCGATCGTTATCGGAGCCGCGGCCCCATTGATTTCAATGGGGCCGCGGCTCCGATAACGATCGCGAATCGCTACCGCGGCTTTGTAAACAAGCCCCCAAGAGTCTCTCATGAAGGACCTTTTCAAAACGCTTTCTGAAAATCCAAATAGGCTATATCAACTGACTCACCTTTGTCTACCTGTTTATTCACAACTTCAAAAAATATTACAGAATAGTAAGACAAGACTTTCCTTGGCTAAATCCATGTTGGCTTTCTCCCATTAAACCATGACTATCTACATGTTCAGTAATTGTATTCTTTATAATAGTTCCTACCATTTTGCCTGGTACTGACATCAGGCTCACCAGTCTGTAGTTGCCCCTGGAACCCTTTTTAAAAATTGGTGTTACTTTGCCATTCTCCAATCTTCAGGTATTACAGATGATTTTAATAATAGTTCACAGATTTCTAATAGTAGGTCTGCAATCTCATATTTCCGTTCTTTCAACACCCTGGGAAGTATACCAGCCAGTCCAGGTGATTTGCTACACTTTAGTTTATAAAATAGTTGTAATACATCTTCCCAGTTTATCAATATTTCTTTCAATTCTTCCAATTCTTCCTTTAAATACCATTTCAGTCATGGGTAACTTCCCTACATCTTCTTCAGTAAAGACTGAATGAAAGAATTCATTCATTCAGTCTCTCAACTATTGCCTTGTCCCTCTTAGTGCCCGTTTTAGCCCTCTATCATCTAATGGTCCAACTGACTCACAGGGTTTTTGCTATAAATATACTTGAAAAAGGTTTTATTATGTGTTTTTGCTTCCACGGCAAGCTTTTTTTTCAAATTCTCTCTTTGCCTGCCTTATCAATGCCTTGCATCTTATTTGCCAATGCTTATGTCCTTTCCAGTTTTCATCATTTGTCTCCATTTTCCCATTTCCTGAAAGATGCTTTTTTGGCTACAACAGCCTCTCTGACATCACCTTTAAAGCATGCTGGCAGCTTTTTGGTCTTTCTAACACTTTTCTTAAAGCATGGAATACAACTGGTCTGGACCAGGAGGAAAGGTCCATAAACCATTATTAAGAAGGGACCCAGGATATCAATGCTTGAACCAATACAAGCATTGTGGAACCTGTGTCCCTTGGGGAAACTGCTAGGTACATATGACCTAGATTGGCCACTGTTGGAAACAGAATACTGGGCTTGATGGACCTTGGTCTGACCCAGTATGGCATATCTTATGTTCTTATGGGATTCCAAGATAGTATTTTAAACAATACCCATGCTTGATATAAATCTTTAACCTTTGCAGCTGCTCCTTTTAGTTTTTTCTTAACTATTTTCCTCATTTTATCATAGTCTCCCTTTTGAAGTTAAAAGGTAATACTGTAGATTTCCTTGCTTTCCTTCCTCCATTTATTAAATAAAACGTGATCATGCTATGATCACTATTGCCAAGTGGTCCCAACACCTTATCTCTTGCACCAGATCTTGTATTCCACTAAGGACTAGGTCCAAAATAGCTTCTCCTCTTGTTGGTCCATGAACCAGCTGCTCCAAGAAGCAGCCGTTTATTTCATCTAAAACCTTTATCTCCCTAGCATGTCCTGTCTTTTTGGCTGACTCTGCACAGGAACTCCAGGGACTGGGATTGCAACAACTGACTCTTCCCCAAATGATCATTCAGCCAAGGCTCATCAGAAAGGCCATCATGCAGGGCACTACCAACCCAAGAAGCCTTTGAAGGAAAATGGGCTCGGATGAGCCAGTGGCCCAGATATGCCCAAGATATGAGTGCACACAAATCCCTAGGCACTGTAGTGCCACAGACACCACCACCATGACCTTGGAGAATGTTCTTCAGGCAGTGGAGAGTATGAATGGATGGGCAGCGAACTGAAGGTGAGAGCCAAGTATGGCAAAACACAGATACTTGCTGATCCCCCAGATCGGGATATGAAAATACACTAAAACCAGAAATGCCAGGAACCCCCTCTGTACATCACTTAAATCCAGGACTGCAAGGTTTCTATCTAGAAATGCACGACCTGCAAGCACTCGTTGACACACTTGAGGTCCAGAATGGGCCATAATGTTTCTACCGTGACATGAAACAAATGGAATATCTGCCCCTTCCCTGATCATCCAGGGGAATGGGCACCACTGCCTTCAGGAGAGGCAACTTGTTCAAGGTGATCTGCACAGTGGCCCTGTTGTTCGCAGACCCACAAGGGAGAAGACGCAAGTGGTCAGGATCAGTTCTTTGCATTCCAGGCCATAGTCATACTGAATGGGGACTAGCACCAAGTGATCCTTGGTGACCCAGGCCCATTCCTGAAGGTGAAGCCTGCCCCCAACTGGAGGAACCATGGAATGTGCCCCCAAACCTTCATTGCACAGCCCAGGAGGGTCCTCCTCTGGATGGAACTGGGTCGCTGGACTCAAGCGCTCCAGAAAGAATGGAGAACAAGCTTGAAATCCATAAGCAGAGGGAAAGAAAGGCTTGTCAGGCTGGTAGTGATGGGATTCCCAAGATCTACGAGAGTCTGACCAGCATGCTCACGAGGAGCGGGCGGAGGATGACAGAAAAGGGGCTCTTGCCCACCTCACAGGCACCATGGACCTGTCCTCCAGAAGACAGTAAGATTTTGTGTTACCCAGGTCCTTCACCAGCTTCTCCAAATTGGACCCAACAAAAGCATCCTTCTAAGGTCAGAGGGGCAACTGGGTTTTGGAAGATGAGTTCGCTGCCTCACAACCGAGCCAAGTCAATGTCATGTCACCGTTGACAGGGCACAATCCCTGGCTGCTAACGTACAAAGCCATACATGGCATCAGAAAGGAAGGCTATAGCCGACTGCAAAGGAAGTGTAGAATTACTCTGCGGAAGAGACTGAATCCACTGGAGTAGAGCTCGAGATGTCAGACCTGCAATTGTTGCCAACTGAAGAATAGCAGCCAATGCAGCCAACTGGATCTTTAACATGAATCCACCTTTCGGTCCAGAGAATCCTTTAAGGCTCATCCGCCTTCGACAGGAATGATAGTCTGTCTGGAACCGCCATGACCTGCATATTCACCTTGGACACAACAAACCACCCAACAGACACCTTCTCCTGGAGAGCATGCATTCTCTTATACATCCTTAACCTCTAAAGAGGGGAGTTGATAGAATCCCACTCTGACTGGAATAGGCCATTGGGCACCTCCAGGAACAGGAAGACAGAGTGGATTTCTGCACACATTGCAGGAGTGGATGCATCCTCAGTTTCTACATGCCAACATTCAGACATCTGAATCCAAGCCACAGTCCAGATCTTGGACAGATCCCAACTGAATGTCATCTCCAGGGGGCACCCTTTGCTTGGGATGCTTAGCCATACACAAACAAACAGGGCTTCCACTCTCAGCCTGCCCCTAAAGAGATTGCACTCTAGGGAACCCAGAGGCTGCAGGGTTTGAATTTCCATGCCAGAATTATCAGGCCTGTTATAAAAAGGAAAAGAATTCCAAGGAGGACAATCCGGACTCCGGAAGCTCTCCTCGCAGAAATGATCCTCCTACACCAGGGGACCCAACTGCTGCCAATCTCCGAGAGGACAGGGAGCACCATAGAGCATGGTCGCTGGAACCTCCAGCCGCATGTTTATACTTACAGCACCATGCGTCATCTCCAGCCTGTAAGAAGGTAAGGTCGGACTAACCACTTCCCCTGGCATAAAGAGGGGGAGCAATCCCTCCAGGGATAACTCAGGAGCTGCCATGCTAGAAGGGCAGGGTCCAGAAGCCGGAGATGAGGCACTTTGCTTGCCACAGGCCAAACAACAATACCTGGAAGAAGACATAGAGAGTTAAGGCAAGAATCATAACTGTGTGTGCTAAGGCCAGAGCAGCTTGAAGGTTGTGATAAGGAAGCTTATCATAGCTCAGGAAGGGGCTATAGAAAAGGTGAAGTGTCTCTGAACAAGCAACCTGTCAGTGCTGGTAGAAATGAGAAAACAGAATTTTGCCATAAAAGACTACCAGTCCCAGAATGCACCAGGTTTCCAACAGCCATGAGAGGAGCTGAAGTGAGAAAACGTGTGTTCAATCAAAAGGGCTATGAGGTAATCCCCAAGCACTCATTGCAAAGGGCAGGGCTTGATTCAGCACAGCTGTGCTGTGCTAGGATGGAACACTCATCTCAAAGGGCAAGGCCTGATTCAGCACAGCTGCGCTGTGTTAGGGAGGAGCACCCATCTAAGCAGAATAAGAGTAGAGTTTATTCTACAGATGACCAGCTCCATCATCTTCCACTTGATCACCAGTTTCATCTGAAGGATCAGCAGAAGCAGAAGCCAAACCGGACGGATAGAGAAGGAAAGAAACCCTCTGGAAGGAAGAGGAGAAAAGCCTTTGAGAGGTCTAGAAGAGTCCAAGGCAGTACGTATACTGGGAGGTATTCCAAGGGCCAGCATAGACCATTGGACTAGGAAAAGCCAGAGGAATGGTGTTGCAGAACAAGGAATCACCAGAGGCTACCTGTGAGGGAGACAGCTGCAAGTGGAAGGGACTCTAAGACCTATGCCAGAAGGTATGTGAAGAGAGATCCAGTGTCCAGGGATCAGGACTGGAAGGCTGGACATAAGAACTGGACTACATACTGGCCAGGCTATATAGAGAGGAACTATAGCAACAATGGAAGCTCAGGTATGAACACTGATCTATGCCCTAGCTATAACCTTGAAAGACAGCAGGGAAATAAGTGTTCTCCTGAAAGTGCTCCATTGAAAGATTCATCTGTGCCAATTCATGATAGTGACCCTATGCTTGTTGATGAAGGGGAAATAATAGCAGATCAAGATATTGTTTATATGGACTGCTCTCTATCCAAACTCCGTTGGTAACTTTCTGTTTCAAAGCATAGCAACCATCATAAAGAAATACAACTTGTTCTTTATTCCACTAAGAAAAGCTCCTGAAACAGTATTTGACTCACACAAGTAGAAAGCCAGCCAACTAAAGGGTTTCAGCTGGATAACTGATAGCAATTGAGCTGCACCTAATTGCTTGTGAGCTAGGAGAGAATCACTTCTGGATCTGTGTGGAAAGTAATCAGAAGTTAACCTGACAAGAACAGTTTATTTCTTTCTTTGTGGCTTTTCGTTTGTTAGAGATATGCTAAGAAAACATTAGCTAATTGCCTGACAAGTTTAAAGGTTGTTTTCCTGATTTTTATTTTTGACTTTGTTTTCCCCAGTTAAACACTGGAAGCAAGTAACCTAATTTATGTGCTTCCAAGCATATCTGTGCTGGGAGAAATAACCCCATAAATAAAGAAGTATCTTATTGGCTTTAACACTTGTGCACAACTAAATTATTGTCAGCAGCTGTGTCTGGTGTGAATGAACTACATTACCCACAATACCTTGCAAAGAAAATCATATAAATATATGCATTGTCAAGACTGTGAAGATTCTCACCCAGGCAGCCGTCTGACAAATGGCGTAGTTTTTCGGATTGCTTTTGCACAAAAGGGGATTTACTTGCTGAGGATTACAACTACAGTTCAAGTTTAAAGCTGTAAAAAAAGATTTTCCCTCAACTGCACTTTGGAGGAGAGGAAGCTGTCCCAGGAGGAAAAGACCCTGTGCAGAGCTGGATTCATCACTGAGACAAGGTAATAAGTACCTGGGCATGTCTAGTGGTGGATGGGAGTAAGCACAGGGTAATTGAGAAAAAAAGAGTGTAGAAAAAACACCTGTTTGGAAGGTGGTGCACTGTGTTTTTTTCTTTGTTTTTTTTTCTTACAGGGTTCAAGATGGATTCAAAGGAACTAGCTCAGTGGATGGCAGCCCAGTTCAGCAGGCAGCAGGAGCTAGCACAGCAGGCTCAGGACACTGCTATGAGAGCCTTAATGGACCAGCAGAAGCCAGTGCTTGATCTGGTGCAAGCCCTAGTTGAGCTGAAGAACCAAAGTGGAACAGATGCAAGACCAGCAGTGAATACTGGTACACCACATGTGGACAGTGTGGGACTCAATCAAGGGATTGGGGCATTTAGTTTTGGGAAGCTAACTCCAGATGATAATGTTGATGATTTTCTAGAGTCTTTTGAAAGAGTGGCACAAGCATTAGCATGGCCAGAGACCCAGTGGGCAGTAAGGCTGGCAGCCTCATTAACTGGAGAGGCGCTTGCAGCTTATAGAGCAATGCCAGCAGCCCAGGCTTTGAATTATAAGGATGTAAAGGCTGCTATTAGAGATCGCCTAGGGTTGTCTATTTCAGAGTATAGGCGAATGTTTAGAGCTACTACATTGAAAGTGGGTGAAACACCCAGGGCTCTGAGTCAGAGAATCAGAGGTTTAGCTGTAAAATGGTTGGAGCCTGAGCAAAAGACGGTAGAAATGTTATTAGATATTATAATGCTTGAACAATTTATGTCTGGGGTGCCTAAAGATTTGCACACTTTCCTTATACAGCAAAATTGCCAAAATCTTGGAGAGGCAACCATGCTAGCAGAGAGATTCTTGGGAGCCACGCAGGCTTGCCATAGAATGGGTGGCCCTCTGAAGATAGGTGCTGAGGCAAGTTGTGCTGTATCAGAAAAGAAAATAGTTAAAAATATTTCTGAAAATAAATGTACTGTGCCAAACCAGATGACACAAGGGAGTGAAAAGAAATGTTTCAAGTGTGGAAGCTGGGGACATTTAGAGAAGGGATGCCAGTCACACACTAGCTTAATGGGTCTGGATTTAAAACAGCCCAAAGAAGGATTTCTTTTGATGGTTGATGTGCAAGGAATTACCATAAATGCTTTGTTAGACTCTGGGGCAGACCAGAGTATGATGTCAGAAAGGCTTTGGAAGAGAATAGAGGCCCAAGAAGGATTTGTGCCTAGAACCCCTGAAAGCCAAGTTCACATCGGATGCATTCATGGTGCTGCAACATCACATCCCACCTATAGGCTAAAGGTTAAGTGCCTGGGGGAACAAGAGGAAGTCCTGGTAGCAGTGGTGCCTAGGCTACCCTTTGATTTGGTTCTAGGAAAGGACTGGCCAAGATTTAAGCAGGGGCTAGTGAAAGGGCTAGGAAAGAAGGAGGGAGAAGGATTAATAGAAATAGCTCCAGGGCCTTTCTTTGGAAGTCCTCAGTCCCTAGCTAAAAAGATGGTTCAGCTTCCAGAAGGCCAAACTATGGGTAATAAGAGGGGCCTTGTATCCACCCGCTCGCAGGCTAAGATAGAGAGCCAGCAGAAGGAGGAGGGGGAGCAGGCAGAGTTATTAGGAGACTTACCCTCTCATGATGATTTAATAACCCCATCATCTGGTAAAGTAAGAAAGTTGAAAGCACAAAAGCGGCGTGAGAGACTTTGCAGAGCACAGGGTAGGGCTGAGATGTTAGCTGGTCAAAGTTTACCCTGGGTGCCAGCTGAGTTAGTGGAAAAGTTTCCTAACTTTCCACAAGAGTAGCGAGCTGATCAAGCTCTCACCCGGGCTTTTAAGTATGCTCAGGAGGTCAGGGAGGAATTGCCCAGATTCAGACTAGATAATGATATATTATATAGAGAGAGTCAGGACCCCAGAAATGGGACCATACGTAAACAATTGGTGGTACCCACAACTTTCAAAGGGCTAGTACTTAGACTAGCACATGATCATCCAGTGGGAGGTCATAAAGGGATGCAAGGAACGCTGGATCAAATACTTAAGCGTTTTTACTGGCCAGGTATTTTCAAAGAAACTGCCCAGTTTTGTGCTGCATGTCCAGCGTGTCAGCGAGTTACAGCGGCTCACCCACCGGTGGTGCCATTGATCCCCATGCCAATTATCACAGACCCAATTGGTCGCATTGCCATGGATATTGTAGGCCCATTAGTCAAAACGCCCCGAGGTTTCCAATACATCCTAGTTATGGTAGATCAGGCAACAAGGTTTCCTTGGGCCATACCATTGAGGAATGTTTCTGCAAAAACAATAGCTTTAGAGCTAGTAAAATTGTTTTGTGAAGTGGGATTCCCAAGAGAGGTGTTGACTGACCGAGGGTCCAATTTTGTATCCAAATATTTGGCCCAGGTCTGGGATGCCTTTGGCATTCATCACGTAAAAACCTCAGCCTACCATCCACAATCAAACGGTTTGGTGGAGAGATTCAACCAAACTCTCAAACAAATGTTGAGAAGGGGGTTAGCAGGAGAGGTAAAAGAATGGGATATGTTATTGCCTTTTGCCTTGTATGCCTGCAGGGAAAGAATTCAGGTGTCCCTAGGGGTAACCCCATATGAATTGATGTATGGTAGGGCTCCACGGGGTTTGTTAGACATTTTGAGGGAACAATGGATTGATCCTGAACCAGGAAGTCAGGAGGTGCCACTGTTTCTACGTGACTTGAGAGCACGTTTGAAAAGGACGTCGCAGGTTGCTGGGAGGAACCTGCAGGACAGTCAAGTTCGCCAGAAAGGGTGGTATGATAGGAAGGCCAAAAGCCGCCAATTAAGCATTGGTGAAAAGGTTTTGGTTCAAGTAGCAGGTACAGCCCCAAAATTTGAAGTACAGTGGAAAGGGCCATGGAAGGTTGTTAAACAAGTGAGCCCAGTATCTTATGTGGTAGAAAATGCAAGAGGGCGTAGGCAGACCTACCATATTAATGTACTTAAGTCTTGGAAGAAGAGGCCTGTAAATAATGTCCCTGAAGCCAGTCAGGAAGTAAGTGAGCTTCAAAATGATAACACTCTCGTAGGTATTACGGACTGTAGGAAAGAAGTTTCACCAGTTAAACCAGTCCGTAATAACTTAAGCAGGGGGGTATGTGATAAGGAAGCTTATCATAGCTCAGGAAGGGGCTATAGAAAAGGTGAAGTGTCTCTGAACAAGCAACCTGTCAGTGCTGGTAGAAATGAGAAAACAGAATTTTGCCATAAAAGACTACCAGTCCCAGAATGCACCAGGTTTCCAACAGCCATGAGAGGAGCTGAAGTGAGAAAACGTGTGTTCAATCAAAAGGGCTATGAGGTAATCCCCAAGCACTCATTGCAAAGGGCAGGGCTTGATTCAGCACAGCTGTGCTGTGCTAGGATGGAACACTCATCTCAAAGGGCAAGGCCTGATTCAGCACAGCTGCGCTGTGTTAGGGAGGATCACTCATCTAAGCAGAATAAGAGTAGAGTTTATTCTACAGATGACCATCTTCATGATCACCTTGGATATGCAGAGAAGGATCATCAGTTTCATCTGAAGAATCAGCAGAAGCAGAAGCCAAACCGGACGGATAGAGAAGGAAAGAAACCCTCTGGAAGGAAGAGGAGAAAAGCCTTTGAGAGGTCTAGAAGAGTCCAAGGCAGTACGTATACTGGGAGGTATTCCAAGGGCCAGCATAGACCATTGGACTGGGGAAAGCCAGAGGAATGGTGTTGCAGAACAAGGAATCACCAGAGGCTACCTGTGAGGGAGACAGCTGCACGTGGAAGGGACTCTAAGACCTATGCCAGAAGGTATGTGAAGAGAGATCCAGTGTCCAGGGATCAGGACTGGAAGGCTGGACATAAGAACTGGACTACATACTGGCCAGGCTATATAGAGAGGAACTATAGCAACAATGGAAGCTCAGGTATGAACACTGATCTATGCCCTAGCTATAACCTTGAAAGACAGCAGGGAAATAAGTGTTCTCCTGAAAGTGCTCCATTGAAAGATTCATCTGTGCCAATTCATGATAGTGACCCTATGCTTGTTGATGAAGGGGAAATAATAGCAGATCAAGATATTGTTTATATGGACTGCTCTCTATCCAAACTCCGTTGGTAACTTTCTGTTTCAAAGCATAGCAACCATCATAAAGAAATACAACTTGTTCTTTATTCCACTAAGAAAAGCTCCTGAAACAGTATTTGACTCACACAAGTAGAAAGCCAGCCAACTAAAGGGTTTCAGCTGGATAACTGATAGCAATTGAGCTGCACCTAATTGCTTGTGAGCTAGGAGAGAATCACTTCTGGATCTGTGTGGAAAGTAATCAGAAGTTAACCTGACAAGAACAGTTTATTTCTTTCTTTGTGGCTTTTCGTTTGTTAGAGATATGCTAAGAAAACATTAGCTAATTGCCTGACAAGTTTAAAGGTTGTTTTCCTGATTTTTATTTTTGACTTTGTTTTCCCCAGTTAAACACTGGAAGCAAGTAACCTAATTTATGTGCTACCAAGCATATCTGTGCTGGGAGAAATAACCCCATAAATAAAGAAGTATCTTATTGGCTTTAACACTTGTGCACAACTAAATTATTGTCAGCAGCTGTGTCTGGTGTGAATGAACTACATTACCCACAATACCTTGCAAAAAAAATCATATAAATATATGCATTGTCAAGATTGTGAAGATTCTCACCCAGGCAGCCGTCTGACAAGGTATGCATTAACTGTGTTTTTATTGTGGAATGTGTTAATTGCGCTTTTACTGCAATGCCTGCTAGGGTAGGAATGTGCATTGGAGTCGCTTGGGCAAAATGTGTATACAGACCGCATGACCGCCAGGTGTACAATAGGAGAAAATGCTACTAACGAGTGCAGAAAATGGTGGGAAACCACCACACTGTGCCAACAGTCATCAGCAGTCTAACCCAAATTGCGTCCCACATAGATGGAATCGTGAGCCCCCAACAAAGACAGTGACGAGATCTAGCCTTGGTACTTACTGCTGAGAGGCCCAGGCAGAAGTTCCATGCTGAGCACAGCTCTACTCCCCTGATGTTGTTTTACTGGCTTTTGCAGCAGTAATTTTAAGGTGACTGGCAGGCAGATCCCTCCGAGAGCCTTCTGCAATCTTCGGGAAAGAGCAGGGGGGAACAGAGGAATAGGGAAGGGGCATTGAGGTTGTTGTGCTTAACAGGCCTTTATCATGATAAGCCCATGGAGCTGAACCAATTTTCTCTCCTCCAATGGCTACCAAAAAGACCGCAGTCTAGTGGAGCCTTCCACATCGCGCTCAAGTGAGAAATTCACCCTCAAAATGGCCATTCACGAGCTTTTAATTAATCCTTTCCTCTCAATCTTTGGATTTTCTTCAGAGAGGCGAAAATCCCTCTACCATCTGCTGGAAACAGAAATACTGAAGAGATCTCTGGTAGTTGAGGCGGATAGAGGCATGGGAGTGATGTCATTGAAACTTGGGCTTTTCATTGATTCTTTGTCTCCATCAATCTGCTGATAGGGGAGCACAACCCGTTTGTCTGGACTGGTCTAGCAGGACGATATGGAATTCATATTCATTGTTTGAAGGGGGTTTCACCAGTTGATATAACAGTGACAACAGGGCGTCTGAGGAGATTATGGAGTTGGTAGTAAAGGACAGGCGCTTGAGTGCTGATCTGCTCACAGGCAAGCAGTAGGAGATAACAATATTTGCCTTTCTGCTCCCCAAGCAGCAGGCAATAGGGATAGCTTCTCTAGTAACCTAGAAGAAACATCTGATTGCAGCTTTGAAGGATATTTTATCTCGGCCAGATGGGAAAAGAGAGCCATTCCTATGGGGCTGCAGATATTACTGGTATAGAAGGAGCAACAGTGAATCCCACATCTATTGCTTGGGAACGCCAAAGGGAATCCAGGATCCTTCAGTAATGAAAGCTTTTCTGTGTTTTTTGCTGGACTGTAATTCTGACTTGACTAATTCTGGAAGAAGAGATTTATTTATTTAGCTGTATTTATATCCCGCTTTTCACTGGGTCAAAGCGGTCAATTGGGGGATACATTTAACATGAGGGGATATGAGACACACACACTAATACATACAGGGAACATGGGCATTGGAGGGTTAAGTGGCTTGCCCAAGACCACAAGGAGTGCCTATAGGACTAGAAATCCCAGTCCCTCCAGCCTGAGATTGCTGTCCCCAGGTGGGACTTGAACCCCTGACCCTCTGGCCTGAAGTACCTTGTCCTAACCACTAGACCACGCCTCCCTCATTGATATCATCTGCAGGTTGCCTTTCACTTAAAATTATACCTGATTGGAAAAACAGTCTAGCAAATAATTCTCCTCAAGGAATGTTTATTAAACTGTGCTACCCAGTAGTGTCAGGTTTAGCACATAATTTGGGCACCGCACTAAAATGCAGCACAGGCCCTAGTATTAAAACTCCTGTGCTATCCAGGTAGCGCGCGCTGAGGCGGGGACTGAGTGGGACAGGGGCGCAACACAGGCATTGCTGGCATTCCATGGCTAGCGCAAGCATTGATGGCTCGTGCTGTGCTCGATGCCTCAGTACAGATAATGCCACCTCAAAGAGTGGCACGAAGTGTGCCTGCAAGCCAACTTGCACAGTGCCATATCCTGGGCTCACTAATTGCAGGCGGATGGAAGCACATCCTCCCTGAAGTTAGCACTGACCCCCATGCTAGTAACGTGGCTCACACGCACGTTACCGGCACAGGGTTTAGTAAACATGCCCCTTCATGCACTGAATTATCTAACTTGCTTCCCTCCTAAGTGAAGAATCCTCGGGCTGCATTGAGCATGTACAGTATATCCTGCATGCTAATTCCAGTGAACTAGAATAAAATAGAGTGACTATTACCAAACTAAACCTGGTGGAGTAGCCTAGAGGTTAGAGCAATGAGCTGAGAATCAGGGAAGTCACGGCTCAGCTCCTGCTTCTCCCTGTTGCGCTCCTTGCGGCCTTGGGCAAGTCTCTTTCCTGTGCTTCAGGTAAAAGCCTAGGGCTTGATACTAGAGATACTTGTGCTGACCTGGATAGTACTGCTGATGCTGAAAATCCTACCAGATCCGCACTGTATTAGCCAGGCAATGCATGGGTGGAGGAAAAAGCTTTCCAGAGGGCAGTGGTATTAAGGCCATTGTCCATAACACTTTAGGTTATCAAAAAGACTGTCCTAGGTTTTCTGGATGGCGATCCAAATACAGTCACTATCCAGTCACTATTGGCACTCTATTCCATCTAGAAATTTAGTGCTGGCCACAATCTGGATTCCCACACTGAATATCCAAAGTTTATTTAAGCACCACAGCTGGCATTGACCTCCCCCCCCAGCAACCACTGTGTTTTAACTATTGGGCCACTAGATGCAAGCTCTCTAGGGAAGGGAACTACCTACCATACCTGAATGTAATCTATGTAATCTGCTTTAAAAGTGGATTGGAAAAGTGAGTCATTAAATTGAAACAAAACAATTATCCAGTTGTAGAGTCTTGTTGGAATAGGAAATATGCATTGTAAATATTCACAACACCCTAGCTCCTGGTGGGGGATTACAGAAACTTTCAAGCACAGGGGGAATGAAGTTGAGATGAATGCAGCCTCTTATATGCCGTTGCAAATGGCCACCTCTTGCCAGCTGCCCAAAATCATGTTTCAAATGCTTAGCTCTAGCCCTAACACATACCATCTGAGAAATGCAGCACAGTTCAATTTAGAATCAAATGAGGCACTTCAGTGAGATGAAAATTGGAGCAAAATTACTCCAAGAGCTAGAGAGTTCAAGTCATCTTATTCCAATGTAAAAAGTACCTGTAATGCTGAAACTGTTTGAAACCCATATCGCTGAAATAGCAGCCACATGAAACCCATTTGCACTAATGAGAAGTTGCCTGCTAACAGACTTGGGGTTTGGGATAATAATACAATGCCAAATACACGCATAGAACATATGTTTGTAAAGATCTGCCTATAAAGATTTATTTTCACAATACGTTCACTACAGAAGAGATTTAAATATCATCAAAAATCTAAATTCTAAACACATGTAAATTGAACAAGAAGATCTGGTTTAAACAAACTCACAAAATGACTACAGTAAAACCCTAAGCATATAATATGAGCTCCCTATATGTCTTAAAGATTAAAGATGCAATAAATTCAAATAGTTTAAAACAGGGGTTCTCAACCCAGTTCTCAAGACACACCCAGCCAGTCAGGTTTTCAGGATAAGCAGAATGAATACGCATGGGAGAGATTTGCATTCAGAGGAGGCAATGCATGCAAATCTCTCTCATGCATATTCATTGTGGCTATCCTGAAAACCTGACTGGTTGGGTGTGCCCCACGGACTGGGTTGAGAACCCCTGGTTTAGAAGGTCAGCCTATAGCACAAAACCCATAACAACAGCAGCCTCACTGAAAGCAAAGGAATGTGTATTTGTTAGTGTGCCTTCAAATAGGGCACCTTTTACTAAAGCCCACTAATGTTTTGCACCTAATGTGTGTTTTCAGCGCATGCTAAGTGAAAAACCACAGCATCAGCTGTCGGGCACGATCAGCACATTCTGACAGCAAATGCATGGCACAGTAACATGGGTTCGTCTAACGACTCGATAGAGCAGTCAGATGAACTCGTGCTACGTGCCATGCTAATTGTGATCGCACGCTACTGTGCTCCCCACACCCATGCTCTGCCCCATCAGTCCATTATTCCTAGAAAAATAACGGCAGCTCAGAGTTGGTGTTATTGTCCTCTACAGGAGCATCGGCAGCTATCTTGTGGCCCGATGATCCCAGAAAGTCTTCTTAAAGAGGCCAGTGCATTTCTACACAGTAACACATGATTACCAATTAATGTGACTTTTGGCGCATGGCAGCTGGCAAGGCCCACATTAGCGATCACTGCGGTCAGCTACCGCATGCTAATTCGTGCGCTAACCGGTTAGCAGGATTTAGTAAAAGATGCCCCTAGGGGTGCTAAATTGATTTAGTGCATGCTAACCTATCAATTAATGTGTGCTAAGTCAGATAGCACATGTTAAAATATTTTAATGCGTATTAAAAATTTTTTATTAAAACGATACAAAATACATTTGAAAACTGGGAAAAAAGGCCGAACAAACTAAAAATGAAGGGAAGCTATTTGCTCTTTGTACATCCCCAATAATTACTGTAAAAATGAGAAGCAGGCAAAGATTGAAAGTAGTGTATGGAAAGCAAAGTACCAGGGCCAGCCTAGCGGTCGGTGACAATGATGTGCACTGCCCTGCAGAATATTCCTATTTTGATCCTGGTTAGTTGGGTCTGCCATGGAGGCAGTGCCCTCAGCCCAAGGGAGGGAGGAAGGAAGGGAGGGAGTTATGGTCATCATATAAGTCAGGCTTGGGATGGCAGCATTCCAGATAGAGCCCCACTGCACAACCACCTGCTCCAGATCTGTCACTGCAGTGACCAGGCTAGGTAAACCGTAGAGGTAAATGAGGAAAATAAGCATTTATTTAATGGAACTCTATAGCCCACCAATCCAGAAAACAATATCTGGAATGGAAGGATCCCTGGGAAGCTGTGAACAAGGCTCATGACATCAGACTCCAGTCTTAGTTACAAATGACCCAAAGCAATAGAAAAAAAAATCAGGCTTCCATAGTCCTGCAAGATTTAAATGTTTGCTATGAAAAAAACAATATAAATTAAAAGAAAACTAAGGCTTGGTTCACTGATAAGTCATGTGCTCTGCCATGTAGAACACCTAGGTTTGATTCCCAGAGAGGACTCTACTTGGGCTGAACAGGGCTGGGATGCCAGAAAGTCTGACCTATTACTCAAGAGTGACATCTAATGGCCAGATTTAGGGGTCCATGATAACTAGACTGGGGAGCATCATTGCTTATGGCTTTTAGCCAAGGACTGCTGATGCAATGGCAGGACGGACTTGATAGGGATGACAAAAACAGGGGAAAGATCCCAACACAGTTGTATACTTCAATAGAGGCATATTCTGAATGAACTCAAGGCTTCAAAAATGCAGGAGAAGGAAACTGCAGGACCCAGAAATAAATCAGAATTAACACACTGGTTTGAAGGAAAAGAAATAAAAACACTTGGTGCACATCTGACCAAGGGAGCTCAATTATTTAAAACCAGTCACAAAAATGTTAGATCAATATAAAAGAATCAAATGCAACTTGTTTTGCCATCCTTTGTTTCTAAATAAAACTAAAAATGTACTGCAAAACAGGAACATCAAGGGGCATGTTTACTAAAAGTTAACGAGCATTAAGGAGAAATTAGACCTTACCTGCTAATTGTCTTTCCTTGAATTCCCTCCAGGCCAGTCCAGGTACGCATGGGTTGTTTCCTTCCACCAGCAGTAGAGAAATGAACATTTCAGAGTTCTGACATTCCAACACAAGAGCTCCCCTTTCAGCTCCAGACTTCTGTCTCCTATTGACAAAGCAGCTAACTAACTGCTCCAAGACGGCAATTAAACCTCTCTCCCTTTCGAGCCTCAGCTCAGACTGAAGGGGACAGAAGTAACATGGTACCGTCTAATACGAAGAAAAAGAACCGAAAATTATTTACACTGTACAAAGTAAGGACAAACCGGGATAGCAGTCCATCCCTAATAGGGCACCCACCCCATAAACTGGGCAGGAGAGTTGTATTTCTTCAACTAAGTCCTTACTCCAAAACTGTGTGCCAACCACAGCATTGGGCTCGCCCAAGCTCTGATCAAATATCCAGCAACAATAGAGAGAGTCCTGGATTGGCCTGGAGGGAACTCAAGAAAAGACAATTAGCAGGTAAGGTCTAATTTCCCCTTCCTAATCGTCCTTCCAGCCAGTCCAGGAATGTATGGGATGTATCAAAGTAGGACTTATAGAAGGGAGGGACCTGCGAGACCAGCTTAAAGCACTGCAGCTCCAAACCTATCATCGTTTGCTGCCTGGACATCTAACCGATAATGTCTAGTGAAAGTATGGAGCGATGACCAGTTTGCTGCCTTGCAAATCTCAGCTGGCGATATTAGACTGTTTTCCGCCCAAGATGTCGCCTGCATCCTAGTGGATTGGGCCCTAAGGTCCACTGATGACACCTTTCCACTTATCACATAGACTGAATATATAGCCCAGCGATGGTGAACCTATGGCACGCGTGCCAGCTGTGGCACGCGAAGGCCTTGCAGCTGGCACGCGGGAAGGTCCGCAGAAAAATAAAAATCTGGCTCTGACTGCTGCCGCGGACGCGGCAAGGGCAGAATGCAGCGTCCCGCGGGGCCCCCTCCGCCCGCTAAGCCCCTCTGCAAGAGCTTTCAGATTCGCGAGGGAGAGCGTCTCCTTCGCGTCTCTGTTAAGCCCGCAGGGGCTAATGGGAAATTTCCCATCAGCCCCTTTAGACGCGAGGGACTGATGGGAAATTTCCCATTAGCCCCTGCGTGCTTAACAGAGACGCGAGGGAGATGCTCTCCCTCGCGAATCTGAAAGCCCTTGCAGAGGGGCTTAGCGGGCGGAGGGGGCCCCGCGGGACATTGCAATCTGCCGCGGCAGCAGCCAGAGCCTGCTTTTTTTTTTTAAAAATTTGCCAGGGGGGGTTAGGACTGCTAATGGGCAGGCAGGAGGGGGGGGGTTAGGACTGCTAATGGGCCGGGAGGAGGGGGGGGTTAGGACTGCTAATGGGCAGGGAGGAGGAGGGGGGGTTAGGACTGCTACCGGGCAGGGAGGAGGAGGGGAGGGGTTAGGACTGCTAATGGGCAGGGAGGGGGGGTTAGGACTGCTAATGGGCAGGGAGGAGGAGGGGGGTTAGGACTGCTAATGGGCAGGGAGGGGGGGGGTTAGGACTGCTAATGGGCAGGGAGGAGGAGGGGGGGTTAGGACTGCTAATGGGCAGGGACGGGGGGGGTTAGGACTGCTAATGGGCAGGGAGGGAGGGGGGTTAGGACTGCTAATGGGCAGGGAGGGAGGGGGGGGTTAGGACTGCTAATGGGCAGGGAGGGAGGGAGGGGGGGTTAGGACTGCTAATGGGCAGGGAGGGAGGGGGGGGTTAGGACTGCTAATGGGCAGGGAGGGAGGGGGGGGTTAGGACTGCTAATGGGCAGGGAGGGAGGCGGGGGGTTAGGACTGCTAATGGGCAGGGAGGGAGGGAGGGGGGGGTTAGGACTGCTAATTGGCAGGGAGGGAGGGAGGGAGGGAGGGGGGGTTAGGACTGCTAATGGGCAGGGAGGGAGGGGGGGTTAGGACTGCTAATGGGCAGGGAGGGAGGGAGGGAGGGAGGGGGGGTTAGGACTGCTAATGGGCAGGGAGGGAGGGAGGGAGGGGGGGGTTAGGACTGCTAATGGGCAGGGAGGGAGGGAGGGAGGGGGGGTTAGGACTGCTAATGGGCAGGGAGGGAGGGAGGGGGGGTTAGGACTGCTAATGGGCAGGGAGGGAGGGAGGGAGGGAGGGAGGGGGGGTTAGGACTGCTAATGGGCAGGGAGGGAGGGCGGGAGGGAGGGGGGGTTAGGACTGCTAATGGGCAGGGAGGGAGGGAGGGGGGTTAGGACTGCTAATGGGCAGGGAGGGAGGGGGGGGTTAGGACTGCTAATGGGCAGGGAGGGAGGGAGGGAGGGGGGGTTAGGACTGCTAATGGGCAGGGAGGGAGGGAGGGGGGGGGGTTAGGACTGCTAATGGGCAGGGGGGGAGGGAGGGGGGGGGTTAGGACTGCTAATGGGCAGGGAGGGAGGGGGGGGTTAGGACTGCTAATGGGCGGGGAGGGAGGGAGGGGGGTTTAGGACTGCTAATGGGCAGGGAGGGAGGGGGGGGTTAGGACTGCTAATGGGCAGGGGGGGGGGGTTAGGACTGCTAATGGGCAGGAGGGGGGGCGGGCGGGCGGGGTAGGACTGCTAATGGGCTGGGGGGGGTAGGACTGCTAATGGGCGGGTGGGCGGGCGGGGAGGGTAGGACTGCTAATGGGCTGGGGGGGTAGGACTGCTAATGGGCTGTGGGCTGATGGGGGCTGTCTGGAAATGGGGTGATGGGGGTTAGGACTGGTAATGGGTTATAGGGGGGGCTTAAACTGAAAATGGGGTGATGGGGGTTTAGGACTGGAAGTGGGTTGATGGGGGGGGCTAGGACTGGTATTGGGTTGGGGGGTTGCTAGGACTGGAAATGGGCTGATGGGGGGCTAGGACTGGAAATGGGCTGATGCAGGGACTAGAAGGGAATGGATGCTGGGTTAGGCTGGAACTAGAAGGGAGCTGATGTTGGGGGAGGATTAGAATGGGATGGGGCTGGGAGAGTAAAATGGAGAGGGGAAAAATATTTTGTGTGGGAGGGATAAAAAATCTACAATTGGCCGGGTATTGGGAGAGTAAGTGGGGATTGAGGATGGAGGGGTAAAATTTGAGTGGATGAAATAGGAATGAGGAAAGAGCAAAAGGAGAAAGATTAGTATGTTAAAGCGGATGTAGAGAGAGAGAATGGAAAAAAAGCTAGAAGAGAGAAGAAAGGACAAATGGACAGCAGATGATGGAGAGTTAGCAGAAAACATGAAGAAACCAGAAGAAAGTGGCTGGAGCAATTGCAACTGTGTAACTGAGCTGAGGTATTCTGTTTATGTAATTCCTTTTTGACATTGCCACTTGTTCTCTTTCCCCAGTAGGTCATGTATTGTTATTGTCTGAAATGTATTGGTTTAATATTTGCAGTGTTGCCTTTTGATAGGTATGGTGTGGTGCTTTGTGAGTCCTGGTAGTGCTGTTAGGATACGGCGGGTTTGCTATTGGTTCTAAATGGGCAGTGTTTGTAGTAGTTCCTAATGTGCCTGGCGGTTGGCACTGGATTATAGTAATGTAGAAATCTTTTAGTCTGTCTTTATCCATACACTCATTAAGAGACATGTTTACTAAAAGTTAGTGTATGTTAGCATTATGCAAATATTTATGCAAATTGACGTGCTGGCACTTTGAGGAAATTCTTTGGTTTTGTGCGGCAGTTTGGGCACTCGGGCTCAAAAAGGTTAGCCATCACTGATATAGCCTGTTTCACCCAACACACAATTGAAGCTTTCGGATCTTGGCTCACCTGGAATTTTTCAGATCTTGACTCACCTGGTCTTTGTGTTTCCTTACCATTCCCCCTAGATGTATCCCATATCTACAGCTACTGTGTTGTCTGTCTTGACTAGATTGTAAGCTCTGATGAGCAGGAACCGTCTTTTACATGAGTCTGTGCAGTGCTGCATGCTCAGTAGTAGTAGTAGTTGGAAGGTGCTTCTCCCTTATGGGGGCCTCCAAACAAGACAAAGAAATGGTTCGACTGACGAAGGGATTCCGTCCTCTTCAGATACCTTCATAATACCCTACACAAATCCAGAAGATGCAGCTGCCGGTCTTCATCTGACTCCTCCAGTGAGGGGAACACTAGCAGAGACACTGCCTGAATCAGATGGAAACGAGAGACCACCTTCGGAAGAAAGGATGGGACCGGCCGCAACACAACATTCTCTTTAAAGATCATCAAAAAGGGCTCCCAGCACAAGAGTGCTTAAAGCTCTGAAATCTGCCTAGCCGAACAAAGTGCCATCAAAAACACAGTCTTCAAGATAAGGTCCTTTAAGGACAACCTAGCCAATGGTAGAAAGGGTGCCCCAGTCAATACCGACAGCACCAAATTCAGGTCCCATGGGGGAACTGTACATCTCAAAGACAGCCAGATGTGGTTTATCACCCGAAGAAATCAAACCACATCCAGGTGAGCCACCAAGGAGCATTCCAGTACTTGTCCTTAAAAAAGAAAAGGGCCGCAACTTGCACCTTCATGGAATTGAGAGCCAAACCCTTCTCTATGCCTTGCTGCAGAAACAGCAAAATATCGAGGAGAGAACAAATGAGAGAGCGGATATTTTGTTCAGCATACCATACTTCAAACACTCGCCAAACTTTCATGTAGGCTACTGTGGTGGAAGGTTTCCTGGATTGCAACAGCATAGCAATTCAGACGAGGCATAACCCCAATGTTGCAACCGTACCCTTTCAAGAGGAATGCCGTAAGTAAGAATCGATCAATATCAGACCCTAGGATAGCTTATTGACCCTATCCAGAAGCCTCCAGGGCTGTGCCATGAATGGCAAGTGAGATCCACATACGACCATTTCTGTGGCCAATCTGGCTTAAAGAGAAGCATCTGACCATCGTGAGCCTCTATACACAGTAGCAGGCGCCCAATCAGCGGCCATGGAGGGAACATATACAGCAGTCCCTCGCACGGCCAAACCTGCGCTAGAGTGACAAGACCCTCTCACATGCACTCCCTGCATCTGCTGTAGAACTGGCTCACCTTGACATTGTCAGGCATGGCCATGGGATCCATTACTGGTACCCCCACTGTATGGTGATCTCGTGAAACACTGCCACGTTCAGTTCCCATTCGCCCATATCTAACCGGTGTTGGCTGAGAAAATCCACCTGAACATTGAGCTTGCCTGCTACATGGGCTGCCGACAGGGCTGCTAGGTTCTCTTCTGCCCACAACAGTAAGGGGTGACTCTCTTCCAACAGCGAGACACTGCTCGTGCCCCCTTGCCTGTTGATATACACCACTGTGGTCGCATTGTCTGAACACACCCAAACTGCCTTCTGGGCTATCGAGTGTTGGAAGGCCTGCAAGATCAGTCACACTGCCCTCATCTTCAAGTGGTTGATGGACCACGAGATCTGCTATGGTGACCAACATCCCTGGGCAACCTGTGCCTGGCAATGAGCACCCCCAGCCTGAAAGGCTGGCATCCATCATCATAACATAGTAACATAGTATATGACGACAGATAAAGACCAATATGGTCCATCTAGTCTGCCCAGCAAGGCAGCAAAAGTAGATGCACCTGCCACTCCATGCAGGTCACCCCTCCCCATGTCTTTGTTTAAGGGTGTACCCACCACTCCCTGTAGGTCACCCCTATTTGCTGAGATATAAGAGATAGTTATGTTTATTTTGATTTTGTCCTGTTTCTATAAAGGGATCAACTGTGTCTGTCCCATGCCATTTTGATTTCTGTCACTATATTTGCCCCCACCACTTCCAACACAACAGCATTCCAAGCATCCACCACCCTTTCAGTGAAAAAGTATTTCCTGACATTGCCTTTCAGTTTACCCCCTTGCAGCTTCATGTTATGCCCTCTAGTTTTACAGCTTCCCCGTCTTTGGAAGAGGTTTGTATGTTCATTAATACTCTTTAAGGGGGCTATTTGTGCCTTCTCCCGGCCGCGACTAACTTCCCCACTGGTTGTGCGGGGAAGTTAGATGGGGCGGAGAAGAGGCGGCTCGGGGGCAGAGTCTGAGTGGTCGCTGACCCTGGATGTACAGGGCCGATTCTAATGTTGGCCCTCTACATCCAGGGCTGGTGACATGTGCGGGGAAGTTATTCCACCTCTGAGGTGGAATAACTTCCCTTGACGTGCTTTTATCGCACAGCCGGGGTGTGGATGGGGCAGGGAGGGCTGGGGGACATTCCCCGCAGCCCAACACTGGCCTTAAGCATTTTTACTCTGGCAGCCAGCATCGTGGCTCTTCAATGGAGCCGTGGTGCCATGGCAACATGATGCCATGGCGCCGCGGCTCCATAGAAGAGCCTTGGCTGAGTTAGCCGGGGACATTCCTGAACGTGCAGGCTGGACTGAATCGCAGGGCTAGACATGCCCCGTGGGATCAGAATTGCAATCCCCACTTTATGTCTGGTTCAGACTGGACGTACAGAGGAGATCTATGTCCAGGATGAAATTGGGCCCTAAGTATTTAAAGGTCTGACTCTTATCTCCCCTGTCCTCCTCTCCTCCAGAGTGTACATATTTAGGTCTTCAAGTCTCTTATAAGTCTGCTGACGCAGACTCCAAATCATTTTGGTCGCCTTCCTCTGAACTGTTTCCAGCCTTTTTATGTCTTTTGCGAGATATGGTCTCCAAAACGGAACAGAATATTCAAAATGAGGCCTCACTATCGCTATGTACAATGGAATTAGTACCTCTTCCTTTCTGCTGGTAATTCCTCTCTGTATGCAACCCAGCATCCTTCTGGCTTTTGCCACCACCTTGTCACACTATTTCGCCACCTTGGAGATCCTCAAATAATCACTCCTAGGTCCTTCTCCTAGTCTGCGCATATCAACCTCTCGCCCTCTATCGCATACAATTCCCTTGGATTTCTTCTTCCCAAGTGCATGAAACTGCACTTCTTCACATTAAATCTTAACTGCCAAGCATTAGACCATTCTTCCAGTTTTTGTAGATCTTTCCTCATGTTATCCTCTCCCTCAGGGACATCCACTCTGTTGCAAATTTTCATGTCCTCTGCCAAAAGACTGACTTTTCCATTCAGTCCTTCAGCAATATCACTCACAAATACATTGAACAGTACTGATCCCAGGACCGAACCCTGGGGCACATCGCTAATCACCTTCCTTTCATCCGAGCGAGTTCCGTTTGCCGTCATCTTCTGTCGTCTGCCAGTCAACCAATTTATGATCCAGTTCACCATCTTGGGGCCCATCCCCAAGCTGTTTGAGTTTATTGATAAGCCTCCTATGAGGAAGAGTATCAAAGGCTTTGCTGAAATCCAGGTAGATCACATCCATTGCATACCCTTGATCACATCCATTGCATACCTGGTCACGCAATGAAAGAACTTAATCAGATTTGTTTGGCAAGTTCGTCCTTTGGTAAAACCATGTTGCCTTAGATCATGCAACCTGTTGGTTTTGAGGAAGTCCACTATTCGCTCTTTCAGGAGCGCCTCCATTACTTTTCCCGCCACTAAGGTAAAGCTTACTGGCCTGTAATTTGTCACTTCTTCTCTACTGCCACTTTTGTGAAGAGATACCACATCAGCCCTTCTCAAGTCCTGTGGAACTTCTCCTGTCTCCAAGGATCTATTAAAAATATCCTTTAATGGCTCTGCAAGAACCTCTCTGAGCTCTTTCAGTATCCTGGGATGTATCCCATCCGGTCTCATGTCCTTGGCCACTTTCAGTTTTGCAAGCTGCTCTACACATCATCTTCTATGAATGGTGTGTTAACTACTCCATTCCCATTTGTATATTTGTCAATCACAGATGGTCCTTCTCCAGGATTTTCTTTAGCAAAAACAGAGCAGAGGTATTTGTTTAGCATTTTCACTTTTTCAATGTCATTTTCCACAAATCCGTTCCCAGCACTTTTGAGTCCTGCAGTTCTATCTCTGATTTTTCTCCTCTCCCGAGTATACCTGAAAAACGTTTTGTAGCCACACTTCACATCTTTAGCCATCTTTTCTTCTGCCTTTGATGTTGCTATCCTTATTTCTCTTTTTGTCTCTTTTAGTTTGATCCTGTATTCTTTTCTGTGTTCCTCTGTTTACAAACTTTTGAATTTTGTTAAAACTGTGTTTTTTGCCTTTATTTGTGCAGCCACTTCTTTGGAGAACCAAATAGGTTTCCTTTTCCTCTTGTTTTTATTTACTTTCATTACATACATATCTGTTACCCCTTTTATTGCCTCCTTTAGTTTAGCCCATTGCAATTCCACTTCCCTTATCCCCTCTCACCCTGCTAACTCCTCCTTCAGGTACTTGGCCATTTTACTGAAGTCAGTGTTTTTAAAGTCTAGAACTTTGAGCTTGCTGTGATTGGATTCTACCTTGGCTTTTATCTCAAACCACACTGTGTGATGATCACTGCAGTTCAGATGGGCACCCACCTGGATAATTGACAAGCTATCTCCATTGGTGAGCACTAAATCTACACCAAGCTCTCCATGGTTGGTTCCATCACCATTTGTCTAAGTAATGCATCTTGGAAGGCATCCACAATTTTTTTACTTCTTTCCAGATTTGCAGAAAGAATCCTCCAGTCCACATTGGATAGATTAAAGTCACCCAATATGATCTCTTTCTGCTTTGTGGCTATCTTTGCAGTATCAGCAATCAATTCACTGTCCATTTCTTCAGTTTGAGTTGGAGGCCTATAGACTACACCAGTATGGATGACAGTGCCATCTCCTCTTTCCAACACGATCCACTGCACTTCTTCCTTTCCCCACGTCCCCTGCATTTCAGCAGCTTTAATATTGCTTTTGACATTTAGGGCTACTCCTCCTCCTTTTCTACCCTCTCTATCTCTTCTAAATAGATAATAGCCAGATATGGCTATATCCCATTCATGCAACTCGTTAAACCATATTTCTGTAATGGCCACAATGTCCAAGTCCATTTCCACCATTAGGGCTTCCAGATCAGGAACTTTGTTGCCTAGGCTTCGAGCATTTGTGTTCATTGCTTTCCAGCATTTGTTGACTGGCTTGCCTGTGCTTTGCATGGATTTTGTTCTACACGCCTCTTCCCACTTGCCATTGATGTGTGGTTTAAAAGTGTGGCTGTTTCCAATGTCATATTGCTTTTGCTGGGAGTGATGTCCTGAACTTTTCCTTCTCCATCTGTCACCCCCTTTCCCTAGTTTAAATGCCTGTCCACATACTGCCTAAATTTTTCACTTAGGATCCTTTTCCCTGTGACGTAGTCCATCAGCACAGTATAATCTCTTGTTGATCCATCTGTTTTCCCAGTCGCCTATATATCTGAATCCTTCTAGTTTGCACCAGGTTTGGAGCCATGTATTAAAGTTGTTTATGTGATGCAGCCCTTCTGTCTCCTCACCATGCACAGGTCTCATGAGAATGCTATAGTGTTAACAATGGGCTTGAGTTTCTCTCCTAGAGTATGGAAGTCCTTTTGAACTGCAGAGGCGCTGTTTTTAGCCAGGTCGTTTGTACCCAAGTGGATGACAACATCAATTTTGGAGTGCTCACTTTCTGCACTAACTATACCAACAATTTGGTTCGTATTCCTGCTGGCTGAAGAGCCTGGGAGGCATTTAACCATCTTTTCTCTTTTGAACTGTGTTCCCAAGTTGGTGCCTCTGATGATGGAATCTCCAAGTAGTAATAGTTTTCTGTTTTGTGATTTTTTTCCTATTTAGTGCATTATCAGTAGATTTGGCATTAAGGGCACTTCAGTTTCCATGAATTGAGCACCCTCATTATCCAAGACAGAGTAGGCATTATGCAGGGATATCACTTGATGTGTAGGGTGTCTCTGCGTTACATGTCTCAGCCTACAAGAGCCCACTGTGATCCATTTGTTCCTGGGCTGTTTGATCCTTTGTTGGAGCGGTGGTGGATTTTGTTCAGTTTGTACCCTAGAGGAAGAGTGTTTAATTGCAGCTAATTCTTCCCTTAGTAGAGTTAATTCTTTATGCATAGCAGATAACTTGAGGCATATAGGGCAAGCTCTTAGGTTCCAAATGATTCTTCTCAGAATGAAAGCACCACAGTTATTGCATTGAATATACAACATGCTGATTTAGCTATCCTGTGGAAACTTCTGTATTACCAGTATTCATTGCGGCTATTCCAGTGGTATGCCCACTGTGAGGTGGGCAGCTTGGAGCCACCATCTCAGGCTGTCCCTCACTTCCTCCAGACATTTCAGCTTCATAGATAAAGGCTGGGCCTGCAGGGACCACCTAGACAGCAGCACATTTTGCAATAATCTCATGTTGGCGAAACCAGGGCACTAGATCCAATGCCGCCGCCATGGAGTCCATCAGCTGCAGATAGTACCACGCCACCAGCGCTTCCATCCACAAGAAGCGCTGCACCTGCATCTAAAGCATCCACACCCTGTCCTCAAGCAAGGAGACCAAACACGCTTGAGTGTCGAACTGGGCCCCCAGATAGACCAGGTGCTGAACCGGCTGGAGCCGGCTCTTGGCCAGGCTGACCACCCAGCTTTGACTCTGGAGAAACGTCACTGCTCACTGTATAGCTCAGTTGGCTTTGGCCTCTGACTTTGCCTGAATGAGCCAATCATCAAGAGAGGGATGTACCATGAGTCCTTCTTTCCTTAGCTCCGCAGCCACCACCACCATGACCTTGGTGAAAGTGTGAGGTGCAGTAGCAAGGCTAAACAGAAGTGCTTAAACTGAAAATGCCCCATGGGCATGACAAACCGCAGGAACTGTTGATGATCTGGCTGAATTGGGATATGCAGATAGGCCTCCGTGAGGTCTAGCGTGGCTAGAAACTCGCTCTGCCTCACCGCCAGAATAACCAACCATAAGGTTTCCATGCAGAAGTGCAGCACATGCAAAGATCGATTCACATGCTGGAGATCTAGAATGGGCCAAAACATTCCATTTTTCTTTGGCACCATGAAATATATGGAGTATCGACCGGATCAGTACTAGTTGGGAAGTACCAGAACCCATGCCTTGAGATGTAACAAATGGTGCAGTGTGTCTTGCACAGCTCTCTCCTTTTCCAAAGCCTTACACGAGAAAGAACTAACACCTCAGAGAGGGGACAGGCAAACTCCAGTGGATACCATTACCAAATGATTTCCAGCACCCACTGGTCGGTCATTATGCCAGCCCAGACAGGTAAAAATGCTGTAATCGACTACCTATCGCCACCACCTGGGCTTTCCTAGCTTCATTGTGGTTTCTTAATTGGGGCCGCAGAGGCGAAGAAATAGCCCCCTTGCCCCAAATCACCCGCACTGACATGGAGTGAAATGGTTGGCCCGGAATCTGCAGAAGTCCCTTGGCTGCCCCCACTGGAGAGCACCCCCCTTATGTTTATCCTCAGGCAAGTGGCCTCCCTTAAAAACACCCAAGCCTTTGACTATCTTTTCCAACGCTTCCCCAAACAGGAGCTTACCCTTGCAGGGAAGCTTACTGAGCATGGACTTGGAGGAGGCATCCACTGACCAACCTATGCAGCAAGAGAAAACACTGGGCCGCCACTATTGAGGCCATGGTCTTAGAAGCCACACAGACGATATCATAAAAAGTATCTGCCATGTATGCCATGGCTGACTCTTGTCGATTACCTTCCAGCACCACCTGGCCTTCAAGGTCAGAAGAAAAACAACTTTGCAGCCATCGAATGGATGCCCTAGAAACATAGGACCCACAAATAGAAGCCTGCAGGGCTAGGGCACTCGAGTCAAAGGCCTGCTTGAGTAAGGACTCCAGCTTACAATCCTGAAGATCCTTAAGTGCAGTGTCACCTTCCATGGGAATAGTGGTTTTCTTGGTCACTGCTGAGACCAAAGCACCCACTTTTGGCATCCACAGTAGGTCTCATTCCTCCTGATGAATAGATACAGGAGACTCATCACCCTGCTCCCCCTCAAGGTAGCCTCATGGAACTCCTATTCAGAGTCAATCATCTTTTTAATAACTCTGTGCATGGAAAAGCAAGCCTGCTCCCCTTTGAACTTCTGCAGCAGGGGATCCTCCAGGGGCTTGTTCACCTGAGCAGGAAGAACGATGTTCAATGCCGCAAGTGAGTAAGCAATAAGGGCCGAGAGTTCCTCCCTGTGGAACACCCAGAAAACACTGTGGTCCTCCCCCGCAGGAATCTCACCCCCTTCCAGCTCAGGAGCTGCAGGTTCCCCTCAGAGGTCCGAGGGACCCTCCCTAAGCTCCTCCGAGGTCCGTGACGAAGGAGAGTCTTGACTCAGCCAGGCGTCTGGCACCCCCGTACCTCGCTTCTCTGGAGGGGCCCCTTCTAATGGGGTCTCCTCCAGCAGGGTCTCAACATCCAACTGAGCAGGTACTTTAGTGAGAGGAACCTGAGCTTCTGCCTACTTTCTCTTTAGGCAGTATGCTTTATGAAAGGAGAGATTGACATCGGGTAAGAAAATAGGTTCCTGCAAGTCAGCCAAAACAACGGGTTCAGAACAGTGTGGAGAATGTGTCACCTGAGACTTTGATTTATTCTTGCTCTTCCCATGTTTCACTGTGCCCTCAGGGAAAATGGCTGCCAGAGCCGAAATGGACACGGTTTTGTCAGGAACCGCCATCCCAGAAGAGTCTTCAGAGGGAAGCCCTGAGTCTATGTCCCCGGTGGTCAGATTCGATAGTAGGGATCTGCCCTGCCACAAGCAAAAATGACAAACACCCACAGAAGAAACACCACAGCTGCCTGCATAGAGAATACAAACCACAAACTCCGGCAGCATGCACTTCCCCGATCATCATGGACAAGACTAAGGAGCAAGAAAAAACGCACTGCGGGAGAAAAACCAAGCGAACCCCAACAAAGTAAGCATTATTCACTGATCAGCTCCCTGAACAGCCACCACGAACTAGAACTACAGCTCAGAAATGCCATCTAAGCCCCTGCTTTAGCACTTTGTCAGCGGGAGTCTGCTCAATGATGAAGCACGGCTCTCAATGTCCTGTAGCTAACAGGCTCGTGGGAAAAAGTGACCCGGGGATTTGAAAACCCCTAAGGGCCCACACCAAAAGGCAGGCCCTGCTACACTGCCTGCCCTCAGTCACCTATGCACTGGCAGGGAGAGACCCCAGCAGCACTTGTGCAACTTCTGTCACCTTGGATAGTTAACCTGCTCTGGCAGATTTTTTGTTTTCCCTCTTAGATGAATTATCCTGTTTTGTTTTGTTTTTGTTTTTAAGCGGCTTTCCAGGAGTTTACAATGCAAGAGATCTTCAACCAGCTGCTGAGAACTGAGAGACTAGAGTCTGAAGCTGAAGGGGGAGCTCTTGTGTTAGAATGTCAGAACTCTGACATGCTCAGTTCTCAGTTGCTGGTGGACGGAGACAACCCAAGCGTACCTGGGCTGGCCTGGAGGGACGATTAGGAATGAAAGTTAAGGTGTGTTAAGTGCTGCAATGGCTCATAGAAATGAATGAGCAGTGGCAGCAGTTAACACACATTAACTTTACACCTTTACTAAACATATCCCCAAGGCAACATTATGACTTGTGTAAAATATAGAACTGGGGGGTCTTACATTGTCAGTATTGCTCCCCAACCATATTCTGTGTCTGTGCAAACTCTACAGTTTACGCTTGTCCTTTTACTCTTTGCCCACTCTACTTTGTTGCGCTTTAACATTTTAATCTCTTTCACTGTGTTACTTGCAGTACAATACAAAATCTCCCACCTCTACCCCATCTTCCTACTATCAGCCTCGCTCTACCTTCACCTTAATCCAAAACTTCAGTTTTGCATGGCATTCAAAGCATCATTCGTGTAAGAGAGCATTTTACTTTTGAACATCCTTTGTAACCCACAATTCACACAGGGATTAATTACCCAGCCTGAGGCTGGCAATAGCTGGGATGGAACAGCTATTTGAGAACACCAGGTGAATAAAAAATAGGGATTCAAAGCTTGAAGGCAGCCTGTATGTGAAACCAAGTTGTAGGTTTGCGCGCTAATATGTGATAATGCAAAGGATATGAGTTTCCTCGTTATTTCTTTATAAGCACACATAGGGGTATGTTTATTAAACCGTCTTAATGTCGCAGCGGTGGTATTATCACGCAATAACGTCACTTATCGCGCGATAACGTGGCAGCGGCGTTAAGGCACACTAACACTGTGAAATCCGGGTCTGAACACTAACGCCAGTGAAACCCTCGCGTTAGGCACATTTGCAGGAAAGAGAAACCATTTAAGTCAGCAATGTGCAGCAAAGGCAGGGAAACCCAGAAAAGTGATAGTTGTGATACATGTGCAGGAACCAAAAAGGCAAATAAACATATAAAATGACCAGAACCACATTTAAAATCCCAATAACCAACCTGGCCAATAGTGATATTAATGATAAACATAAAGCAACACTACTGACAAAGCGTAAAAATTAAGATATCATGTTTGGAAGGGTCTATGCTCTGTCCCTCTACAAAGTGAATGATCCCACATTGAAATAGTGCTGATCAGGGTTTCTGTCGTTTAGATTGGGCAGGTTTGTTATGGCGTGCACATGTGCAGCAACAGTAGAGTGGGCACATAGGAAACAGCAAATGTGCTGATGCTGTAAATGGGATACAGGGGGCTGCAGGCAGCACATGCTGTGGTCCAGCTGAGGCACCATGAGCTCCGTCATCTACTTCCTTCCATCACTTGTTCATTGCCTTTCCTTGGTGCTCTGTGCAGTGTTATGGTTACATCTGTGTTTGAACCATACATTTCATGCTTGTGACTTTGGGGCACCTTTGTGCCCCTGGGCACCATCTCCTGTGTCACCTTGGCATCCCTGGGGCATCTTTCGCGGCACCTTAGGTTTGGCCAGCTTATGGGGCACCTTATATGCTGCCTTGGAGGGTGCCAACCTTTCCTGCCGCCTTCTGGGGCACATTATGACCTACCTTGGATGACGTGGTGCTTTATGATGTGCCTTATGGTATGCCCTAAAAGGTGCATTAGGTTGCAGCACTGGGGTGAGGCTTTTTTGGCTGGCAGTGCAAATTGTTGGGATGTGTCTGACTGTTACAATCAAGAAAAGGGATTGCCTCAGACAGTTTTTTAACTGAGCCCACTGAAGCATCAAACTCATAACCACTGGATCAACAGGAAACGTACTAACCATTGTGTTACACCTCTGCTGCTGTGTTTGTAGGTTAGCACGCTTAATTAAGGCTAACGCGCGTTAACGTGCCACGGCTCCCTTTATCGCGCAATAACGGACTTTATCGTGCGATAACCCGAAATGCTACCTTAAGACCGTAACGCCCACTACCTTATATGGCATTCGTCACAGTAAGACTGCAACTAACTCAGTAACATTAAGACGGTTTAGTAAACATACCCTATAGTAGCTTGAATGATTTTGAGCCCCTATAGAAAAATGGCAAGAAAGCACTAGTGACTGTGCATAGATGCAAAGCCAGCATAAAGTAAAGGCAAAAAATCACAAACAACTAACAACTACTCACATTTTAGTCACTTGCCTGCTTTCTTTATATATTCTATCCAAAATTTAGTGGCGGGGGGGGGGGGGCAGGGAGGACACAGACTAAAGTATGTTAAGGGAATAATGTATTATATCTGCCTCTTAATATGCATCAAATGACAAAATTGTGTGTTATTTTACTGTAATCTACATTAGGTTAAGGCAATGCACATTAGCAATTAATGAGATGCAAAGTACGTAAATCCATGCAAAGCACCTCATTATTAAACAACTCAAATAACACAGCTTGCACTGAACTTTACCAGCTCAAACCTGATGTTAATTTTCCTCCACAGCAGCATCAGCAGCTAACATGCAGCCTGATGCCCCTTTCTTAAAGAGGCCAATGCATTTTGACAGCCACACAGACCCCCCTTCTCCCTGCCAAAACCCCCTGAAGGCTCTCTCTGGGTGCCCTGTCAAGCCCTCCCATCCACTTCCAAAGTCCCCCCCCCCCGGACTCTTTCCTCCCCCTCGAGAATAACTGCTACCCACCCGACCCCCCAAAGAAGATCCCTCCATGCTCCACTTGAACACCCTGCAGACCCCATATGCACCTCCCCGGGCCTACCTTGAAAATCCCTAGTGATCTAGTGGCACAGGGTAGGAGCGATTCCCATTTCCTCTTGAACCATAAGGTTCCAAGTTCAAAATGATTCCTCTCGATTTCCAGCACTGTGGGGGGTATGAGGGTTGTCTTTGGTGGGGGGCTCAGGCTTCCATGGGGTGGATAGGGTCCAGGGAATAATTTTTTGAAAGGATGTGGGAGGGACTGAAAGGGAGTCCAGGGGAGTCATATAGCACGGGAGTTACTAAACCTGCAAGTTGGTGATCCTCACAGAATATTCAGCTGCATTAAAATGTAATATTTTATCAGAGCTTAGCACCTAGCCCTCTTATTTATTTATTTATTTATTTACTTCTCTTATATACCGCGCTATTAAAATCAGTGCGGTTTACAATTGAACAATTGACCTTGATTCAAAGAAAAGAATGGCAGAAAGGATAACACTCACACATAAATGAACCCATTCATTATAATGAGAGAGAAAATGTTAACGGCTTAACCATCTGCAATGAGTAATTGCTGGCCCGCAAATGCGCTCACACGCACATCTCTTACCATCTACATACTCTTTAAGCTCCATCCTGTACTAACAAGTGCATTCCTTTAGCAAATCCTAATCAACCACAGCTAGATCTTATACTAACTAAGCAATCCTCAGTCTCCACAGTGCTGTCATTACCTCTCCACATCACAACCCCTTTTCCACATACAACACATGGTATCAAGACAGAGGCACAGAGCACCAGAGCCTCATGAGCCAAATAAAAGAGCTGCCTCACCTCCGCTGCATCGCCAGCAGTCATGTCATAATTGAGAGAGTTCTGCCTTCCTACATCCCGCTCCTGCCAGCACTCTGCCACCTTCTACACCACATCCATTCACACATGCTAGGAGAGTGTCCTCTGTAACAGGATGCCCTGCATGCCCCCTCCCCCCCCCATCACTGAGCTGAACAGAGGGATGCATACCACTGAACATATAGATGTAGCAAAAGCCTCTGTGCCCACAAAAAGGAACATTCTGTACTCCCTGCTGAACCTAGCTGCAATATCATGCAATAGACAGATAGATATAACATTTAAAGCTTTTCCAGCTATTCCTTGGCTAATCCCCCTTTTAATTCCAAGAATTGAGGGCAGACACCATGTTATCTAACTCTGTAAAGTTACCGAAAATTGTGCCCTCCTCAATTTGCAGTCTGTATAATAGAAACAAAAGTGGAGTAAGTGGGTGGGACTCTGCCATCTTTGCATGTTCCTGTTTCCACATTTCTCGGAAAGGCTTGTCGCTTTCCACAGGTCACTTCTGCACTGAGCTGGACCTGCCCTCCAGATCTCACTCCTTTGCCCTTCCTCCATATGTTCTAGAAGTTGTCTCTCTTGTCCCCCTGTTGGTTTACAGATAGTTTTGTGGGAAATACACTATTTCTCCACCTACCTCATTTGTTTCTTAGGAGCAACACTCCAGTTCAATCGGTTTCCATCTGCCACCCCCATTTGAATCATACAAGTCTTGACTCAGTTTGAGCTACTTCAGGTTAGGATTGGCTTTGGGTCAAATAAAACTATTTACATCAACCCCCTCCTCCTCCCTACTATCCAGGCTGGAAAGTATTTGAACCTAATCCAAACCAGCTCACACAGAAATTTCAGAGGAAAGCACAAATTCTAGCAATGTTGTTGCAATTCACCCAAGTTTAGAGGCACAAAAACCTATTACTGTACACAGTGAAGGATTTCCTATGCCCATTTGTTGCTGTGCTGTTGGGTTAGTTTCCTTTCTTTTAAATGGTTTACTGTTTTGTTCCGTGTTGTGCTACACAAATAATATTTAACTGTAGTTTTCGCACATGAATTGATTTGTCTTATAAACTATTTATTTATTTTATATTATTTATTTAGATGTTTTTTATACCGCCTTATCAAGTAATCAAAGCAGTTTACAAACATTTACAATGAACAGTATTTAGCAAAACACAGAAATTAGTAGTGAGCAAAACTCCCAGTGGAACTCCATCCCCACTATTCACGGGACAGAATGACCCCAATACTGTATTACTGCATCATGCAGAGCCTTGGAGTTAAGGAATTAAGGCGACTTACCTAGCATGCGAACACATTTGACATTCTGGTCAGGACTATCAAATGAGATTTCTCCACACCTCTGAAAGAAAAGGAGTAAGACAATCAATCCAAGAATCTTACTTTTTACTAGGATCTGATTTGCAAATGATCTTGGAAGGTTGCATATATTCAAACCCTGAATGACTAGTGCAGCTTGGTTCACATTTCTTGCAAGTTCTGCAGCCTTAGGAGCAACTTTTAAGGCCCAAGCATACTCCTCTTCACCCCTCACCCTACCGGCTACCCCATGAGTCCAGGGGAATCCCTCAGTGAATGCCAATTAAGCAGCCCAGAAACTGCGGGTTTATGATCATAACTTGTGTAAGTGACAGCAAGCACACCAACAATAACGAATCATTAGCTGGGAGGCTGCAGATCACTCAATCTGGCACAACCCAACCCTAAACTATGGACTGTCATGCATGTATTTCCCATACATCAGTTCTGCAAATCAGATTCCATTGAAGAAAAACTACCACCGTGATCATGTGTACCATGGAAAGCAAGAACAACATACTTGTAGTGATTTTAATATACAGTCCAGTAACATGGAGTAACAACAGCATGGCCAGTGGTGAGAGGCAACCTAACTCACTCTGAGTTTAAGCCTCCTGCACTATACCATTTTGACATGTTTATTATTGTGCATGTACTGTGCACGTTTATACTCAAAGGTTGCAATAAAAGGCTCAAACAAAAAAATAAAGTGCTGCTTTTTCAAGCCGTTTGCATTCAAGTGAGCAATGTGTCAGCAGGGAAAATACTGGTAGCCACAATAGATCACTAAGTCAAGCTCAATGATTGGCTGGTTAGAAACAATAAAGAGATGAGTTTAGAACTGGCCGAATAAGTGGATGCAGAGATAAATGTGCAAAGACAGCAATTTTAGAAAAGGAAAGTACACCTATACTTTTGCTTTCTAAAATTGCCACTTATATGGACAACCAGTGGAGGCAGGTACATGTGTATATTTATGCCTAGAGTCAGGGCCAGCATTAGGGGTTGACAAACAGGGCAATTGCCCTGGGCTCCCATGCCACAGGGGGTCCCAAGCCAGCTTCAATCTGAAGGAAGAAAAGCTTGAAAGTGGGTTTCGGGGACCTCTCCCCCAGTTTCTGCCCTAGTCCCTTGTATGTCTACACCAGCTCTGCACAGAGGAGGCGGGAATACACACATGTATTTCTGCTGGGTTATAAATATATATTTCACATTTTGCAGAGGACATGGACAAACTCTAAACTCTGTCCAATCCTGCCTCATGGAATGTCTACTTCACATATGTATGAAAGTATATGATCACTCCCTGCATATATTTGTATGCATATATAGCCAGTAGCCAGTGTTCTATAATTGATGAAATAAATGACCCCTTCTTGGAGCAGCTGGGTCATGAACTGACCAGAGGGGAAGCCATTTTGGATTTAGTCCTCAGTGGAACACCAAATCTGGTGCAAGAGGTAAGGGTGTTGGGGCCACTTGGGAATAGTGATCATAGCATGATCACGTTTGATTTAATTAATAGAGGAGGAATGGTAAGGAAATCCACATTACTACCTTTTAACTTTCGAAAGGGAGACTATGATAAAATGAGGAAAAGAAAATACTAAAAGGAGCAGTTGCAAAGGTTAAAGATTTGTTGTTTAAAAATACTATATTGGAAGCCCAGACCAGCTGTATTCCACACTTTAAGAAAAGTGGAAGGAAGTCTAAAAAATTGCCAGCATGGTTTAAAGGTGTAGTCAGAGAGGCTGTTGTTGCCAAAAAAGCATCTTTCAGGAAGTGGAAAAAAGAGCCAAATGACGAAAACTAGAAACAGCACAAGCACTGGCAAGTTAAATGCAAGGCATTGTTAAAGCAGGCAAAGATAGAATTTGAGAAGAAACTTGTTGTGGAAGCAAAAACGCATAATAAAGAGTTTTTCAAGTACATTAGTAGCAAAAACCTGTGAGAGAGTCAGTTGGAACATTAGATGACAGAGGGGTAAAAGGGGCAGTAAGAGGGGACAAGGCTATAGCGGAGAGACTGAATGAATTCTTTGCTTCGATCTTTACTGAGGAAGATGTAGGGATGTTACCCATGACTGAAGTAGTATTTAAAGGTGATGCTGCAGAAGAATTTAAAGAAATATCGGTACACCTGGAAGATGTATTACAACTATATGATAAACTGAGGAGTAGCAAATCCCCTGGACCGGATGGTATACATCCAAGGGTGTTGAAAGAACTGAAATATGAGATTGCAGACCTGCTATTAGTAATCTGTGAACTATCATTAAAATCATCTGTAATACCTGAAGATTGGAGGATCACCAATGCAATGCCAATTTTTAAAAAGGGTTCCAGGGGTGATCCGGGAAACTACAGACCGGTGAGCCTCACGTCAGTACCGGGAAAAATGGTAGAAACCATCATAAAGAACAAGATTACTCAGCATATAGATAGTCATGGCTTAATGGGAGATAGCCAACATGGCTTTAGACAAGGAAGATCTTGTCTTACTAATCTGTTATGTTTTTTTGAAGGTGTGAATAAACAGGTAGACAAAGGTGAGTCGGTTGATACAGTGTATCCGGACTTTCAGAAAGCCTTTGACAAGGTCCCTCATCAGAGACTTTTGGCAAAACTAAAAAGTCATGAGATAGGAGGTGATATACTATTGTGGATTAGGAACTGGTTATAAGATAGAAAGCAGAGGGTAGGGCTAAATGGCCAATTTTCCCAATGGTAAAAGGTGAATAGTGGAGTACCCCAGGGATCTGTGCTGGATCCGCTGCTTTTTAACATATTCATAAATGACCTGGAAAAGGGAATAACAAGTGAGGTTATCAAATTTGCAGATGACACAAAACTATTTAAAGTTGTTAAAACCCATGAGGATTGTGGAAAATTGAAAGAAGATCTTGATAAATTGGAAGACTGGGCATCCAAATGGCAGATGAAATTTAATGTGGACAAGTGCAAAGTTATGCACCTAGGAAAGAACAACCCAAACTGTGGTTTCACGATGCAAGGTTCCACATTGGGAACCAACACTCAGGAAAAAGATTTAGGCGTCATCGTGGATAACATGTTAATGCCACGCCGAGGGGGCCCTCTTCATCAGAAAGGCGTGAACGAGTCCTCTTAGATCCTGCGCTCTGCTGCTCGGTAGGAAGACTCTTCCTGCCCTCGTGTCGAAATGGGCTCCCAAGTACTCCAGCACCTGCGCGGGCTCGAGCCTGCTCTTTTCCGCATTGACTACCCAGCCCAGACTTCGCAGAAACTCCACCACCCGGTGGGTAGCTTCCTTGCTCTCCCTTCTCGACTTCGCTCGAATCAACCAATCGTCCAGGTAAGGATGAACCAAAACACCTTCCTTTCTCAACGCCGCCGCCACCACCACCATCACTTTGGTGAAGGTACGTGGAGCCGTTGCCAACCCGAACGGCAACACTCGGAATTGAGAATGACCCATCGGGACTGTGAAGCACAGTAACCTCTGATGCTCTTCGCAAATTGGTATGTGCAGATAGGCTTCTGTCAGATCCAATGACGTAAGAAACTCCCCTTGTCTTACTGCTACTATGACCGACCGCAGTGTCTCCATCCGAAAGTGCGATACCCGGAGGCACCGATTCACTCTTTTTAAATCCAGAATTGGTCGAAAGGAGCCCTCCTTTTTTGGGACTACAAAATATATGGGGTATCGACCGCAACCGCACTCCTGCTCCGGCACCCTTACCACTGCTCGGAGCGCCAGAAGCCTTTCCAACGTCTTCTGCACCGCCACCCTCTTCGATCGGACCCTGCAAGGAGATAGGACGAAGGCGTCGACCACTGGACGCTGAAACTCTAGCATATACCCTTTCTGAATGACGTCCAGCACCCACTGGTCTGACGTAACCCAGACCAAGGCGGAATAGAACTCCCTCAATCAACCCCCTATGGGTATCCATCCCGCCTGGATCCCCCTCACTTCATTGCGACTTTTTAAAGGTCGAGGACAAGGAGGCTCCAAAACCCTGACCCGCTCCTCTGAAACCTCAAAAATTCTGGGACCGGAAAACCGCACATCCCCGCTGAAACTGACCAAACCTCTGCAGGCGAAAACGCCGAAACTCCCTCTGCTAACTCTTTGCCGCCCCCAGAGTCCGTCCCGGCTTCTGTTTATCTTCTGGAAACTTTCCACCCTTAGACTCTCCCAGATCCTTCACTATCTTATCCAAATCTTCTCCAAACAGAAGTTTACCGCGGAAGGGAATCTTACTCAACCTAGCCTTAGAGGAACCATCGGCCGCCCAATTACGAAGCCACAAGCACCTCCTAGCCGCTACCACCAAAGCCAAACTTCTGGATAGGCTTCGGATAAAATCATACTGGACGTCCGCCAAATAAGCCGCCCCCGTCTCCAACAAGGCAGCTTCCTCAGCCGTGTCAACCACCTGAGTTCCCCTAATCCTCTGTGACCATCGCATACAGGCCCTGGCTACCCACGCCCCACAAATAGAAGCCTGCATGGCAAGGGCATTAAAATCAAACACCTGTTTCAACAGGGTGTCCAGGCGCCTATACTGCACATCCTTAAGGGCTGTACTACTCCCCACAGGTATGGTCGTCTTCTTCGTGACGGCTGCCACCGCCGCATCCACTTTAGGGGACCTGAAAAGTTCCTTATCCTGGTCCGCCAAAGGATAAAGGCACGACATCGCTCTCGACCAATTCATCCCTGACTCCAGCATGTCCCATTCCTCTTGAATCATCTCCCTAAACACTCTATGTAGGGGAAAAACCCTCTAGGACTTGCACACTGCCTGCAATAACAGGTCTTCCAGGGTAGCGTCCTCCCCTGGACCCGCCACCTGCATGTTGAGGGCCTTCAGTGTCTCTGTGATAAGGGCCGGCAACTCCTCCTGCCGGAACACCCTAACCACTCTTGCCTGGTCTTCCTGCTCCGGAAGCTCACCGTCTTCTAAATCCTCTTCTACTTCTAATTCCTCCAGAGCTTCCGACTGCTCCTCCGGTTCCAGCAATATCGCCCTCTCATCCTGGAGTCTTGATTTTTTAACTGGGACGCTATTCGCTCCCTCGTCCAGCTGAGGACTGGGACGTTTCTCCCGCTCTTTCGTTCCTGCCCCTACCGCTACCATCACCCCTCCTAGGGCTTGCTGTAGCAGGGCCACAAATTCCGGGGAGAATATTGCTGCTAATTCCCCCTGCACCAAGGTCGTGGGACTATCTGCAGCCAAAGACGGTCCTGCCACTGGCTCCATAGGAGGAACCAAAGGAGAGGGTGGAGCAGACAAGCCCGCTGGAAGCCCTCCTGGGCACTCTCCAACCTCCCCCTTGTCTAACTCTGCGGCGGCCGCCTCCAGTAAAAAGCCCTTACACAGGCCCGCCTCAGACAGTGATCCCTTCTTAGATCCACAACGCAAACACACCGGTTTAGAAGACATACCTCCCACTGTCTCACAATCACTTCACCGTAAATCTTTGGCTTCTATCTATCTATCAAACACAAATTGTCTTCCTTTTTTAATTTTTTTACAAGTTCAACACCAAGAGGTCCTCTTAACTCTCTCTCCCTTCACCGAGCCTTCACTCGGCCTGTGTCTGCGCGGACAGCTGCGCGGCTGCAAATTGTATTCCCGCGCTTTTCCTTCACCACACAGTTTAGGCCTGCATGGCCCCGAAACAGCCCTGCGCGTTCCTGCCCACGTCCTGGCAGCCCCCCCCCCGCCACCTACACGGCTTCCGTTCCCACTGCCTGCCGGCTCTTACCTCACCAGCTGCAGCTTGCAACCATGGGACTGCTGGCTTCCACCGCGCTCAGCCTGCTAGCGGCTTCCGCGTCGGCAGAGCCAAAGAGCACACTGAAGCTCCGAACTCTGCCAAAGTGCATGCCACTGCTGCCGTGATCCCCGGCAGCAGTGCAGTAATTACACTCCCAGCGCGCTCTTCCACTTGACTCCTCACCCACGCGGTGGGTTCGGGAGTCGGGGTCTGATTCTTTACCAGCCCGCTCTGCAACCTTACTCTCCGGGACCAGTTACCCCCCTAGGGATGGAGGAGGAGTGAAGAGCCCACCCCCGCAGCTCCACAGACTCCTGGGCCAGTGGTTTGGTTTTTTTTTTACAATTAAAGGCACTAGAAAGAAACCCTAAAAGCAATAAAGCCCTACAGCTCCTTAGTTATCCTCAAGTGAGTCCTGAACCCCCCTAGGGTTAATACTCCTCTAGCTGCTTTGGAGACTGAGCTTACTGGAGTAGGGAGGCGGATCCCAGCCTATTTATACAGGAGTCACCAAAAGAGTGACATGCTCAGTCTCCAACGCTGCGAGAGGAGGTGCTAAACCCCAGAGGTTCAAGACTAGACTGGAGGGACGATCAGGAAGTACAGGTTAACTATATACAGATGTTCTTAGGTTTGGGTGAGCATGATTAGGGTCTGTGTGGCCTTGAGTAGTTCTTATTACCAGTTGTGTTAGGTAATGGACTGGTGTGTCAGTGAAGCTTGTGAGTTTGGGTGTGAGTTGTCTTCTCCATAGTATGCAGTGAAGAGGTGCGTTTTGAGCTGCTTTCTGAACTCTTGGAGGTCTTTGATTGCACAGATAGCTAATGGTAGGGAGTTCCAGAAGCTGGGGGCTGTGTATGTAAAAATGCTCTGGAGCTGGTGGTTTGTTTCATTTGGCGGATTGAGTGTGGGATTGTTAGGGAATGAAGAATGTTCTCCTTTCGTGATCTGGTGTCTGCAGGGATATGAAGAAGAGTTGAGGGGAAGGATGGTGCAACATTGTTGATGAGCTTGAATGTTGTCACGAGTAGTTTTATCCGGCTTTGTATTGGGAGCCAGTGGAGGTCATGTAGGAGGGGTGTGACATGGTCGGTAAGTCGGGCTTTGCAGATAATTCTGGCTGTGATGTTCTGCACATGTTGGAGAATGTATAGGATTTTTGCCAGTAGCCCCTGCAACAGGCTGTTGCAGTAGTCAAAGTGTGGGGTAATGATGGCTTGCACAACCAACCTGAAATCGCTTGTTTCGAGGAGGGGTCTCATGTGTTGTATGTTCTTTAGTTTCTAAAAGATTGTCCTGGCTGCTTGCTTCAGATGGGGTAGCATGCTGAGTGTGTCAAGAATTATGCCGAGATATTTAACCTCTTGCTTGACTCGAAGTGTGATGTTGTTAATGGTGATGGTTTGGGGTAGAGTTATGTTTTGATTCCTTGTGATGTAGAGCATTTCTGTCTTGCTCTTGGCAGAAAAGCTATGAAGTACCTAGACAAGATTCTCAAGAGCAGAGATGTCTCTCTCCATACAAAGATTTGACTTCTTTAAGCCATGGTATTTTCAATAACATCATATGGATGTGAAAGTTGGACAGTGAAAAAGATAGACAGGAAGAAAACTGATACCTTTGAATTATGGTGCTGGTGATGAATACTGTGTATCCTATGGTTTGCCTGAAGAACAAACCAGTCAGTACTAGAGGAGATCAAACCTAAGCTTTCCTTAGAAGCTTAGATGACAAGACTTTGACTTTCATACTTTGGACACATCATGTGAAGAGAGAGATCATTAGAGAAAGACATAATGCTTGGAAAGGTAGAAGTTCCATGCAAAGAGGAAGGCCAGCAATGAGATGGATCTATACCATAACAGCAGCTATGGATGCCACTCTGTCAACAATGAGCCGCCTAACTGAAGACCAAACACAGTTTAGGACAACTATCCAGAGGGTTGCCATGAGTAGACACCGACTCGATGGCACTTAACAACAAACTCAGGGACTCAAACCATGAACACAAAAAAACCCCTATTGATCTCTTCAACCTTTTATAGAAGGCTCTCACAAGAAAATATTTTACCAATAAAATACTTGATCAATTAAACATTCATTCACAAGGAGAAAAATACCTCAGTGTTCTTACCCGTCCCTCTATGAAGCTTGGGACAATGCTCTTGCTACAGGGGATATGATGTTCATACAAACATCACTGGTTGGAAAAAAATCCTTATGTATTGTTATCTTTCATAAAGTATTAAACATTTTTTTATAACCATAAAAAAAAAATTTATATTTTTAAAAGATTATAAAAGGATAAACTTTTTTCTATCATAGCTAACACAAAAAACACTTGAACACATTGCAAAACCATACCGGAACAGTTCAGTACATTAGAAACTGCATTCAAAGCTGATAATGCTGTAAAGCACTTATCTATAGTTCCTTGCAAGCAGCCTTCAGAATCTCCACATAAACACTTGACAAAGATCCTTGTTTTGCCATTAGTTATGTCCATCCCAGCTAGCCAGACAGTGCCCCCTTCCCCTCATTAAAAGGGAAATCCCAGCTAGCCAGACAGCATAGGGGGTCCCACTGCCCCCAAGCCACTCCAACGTCCTACCTCCTGAGCAACTGTTGGCTTTCTCCAAGGTCTAGTTTAAAAGCCACTCTATTTACTTTTTGAAAATTAGTAACAGCAGCCCGACCCCATCCTGGCTAAGATAGAACCAATCTTTATTGGAATAGGCTCCCCCTTCCCCAAAATGTAGCTCAGTTCCTAACAAATCTAAAACCCTCTTCTCTGCGCCATCATCTCATCCATACATTGAGATGCAGAGCTCTGCCTGACTATGAACTGAAATGCAACTAAGCGCACCATGGAACACATCCACAAACAATTGAACAAGAAACAGCCACACAAATCAAAACCACCAGACACCCACACACTCTCCACAACAACCCTCTCCTGAGTGCACCAGTAAACCGTGCACTAATCAATGCTAGGTTGGTGTGTAACAAAGTAAACACCATAACTGGCTACTTACAAGACCAACAGACTGATATCAGGTGCATAACACTGATCACATCACTCTGAATCAGATCATTTCACCCACATACACTCCCTACAACTGCCCACAAACGTACAAGAGAGGAGAATGAATGCTTATGCTAGCAAGGAGCCATTTCAAATTTAAAACCAACTCAGCAACCAGCACAAAGAGCAATATCATCATCGCTAACAAACACATTACAATATGCCTCACCTACAGAGCACTAAATTCCAAATCTGACAAGCTCTCAGCACTACTGGAGTCAGTGTGCGCATCCACTTCTTCTCACAAACCTCTTATAGCCTTAAGAGACTTCAACCTGAGAAAAATAGAATCACTGCAATACACACAACTACTACACAAGCCAACACACCAACAGGGCTCAACCCTTGACCTCATCTTTGCCCCCAACATACTCCCAGAGCACAACGCCATACCTCCACCTACAGTCACCCCAATACCATGATAAGACCACATGATTATATTTAAGATAAAAGTCCCCAACCCGGCCACCATAAGACAAGAGCAACACAACAGGAGAAGATTCAAGAGATTAGATAAACAATTCCTTCAAGATATTCTACCAAAATGAAATATAGACACCACAGACCTCAACAGCACAATTGAAAACTGGAACCAAATACTTCAACAGCTGCTGCAGCACCAAACAATACAAGAACATCAATACAAAGAACACACTCTGCACCCTGGTACTCTAATGAAAAAAGAAACAAAGAGGACACTAAGAAAGTTGGAAAGAAAATGGAGACAAAAAAATCCCAGAGACACACTACAACAATACAGAAATAAACAAAAAGAATATAATGACCTAGATCACAGATGTAAACAAGAATACCACAAAAACCTTATTATGAAATCCGCAAACAAACCTAGGGAACTATTCAACATGGTTTAAACCCTCAACAAAGAACCCTCACCACAGAACCGTCACATGAAATACAGAATGAAATACACCCAGAACAAATAACAAATTACCTTATATCAAAACATAAGAGAGTCCACCATGACACACCACTGCAAACAGATCACAAAGAATGTCTCACCGCCAGGGGTACATGGGGTGAATTTAGTAGACTATCCATGGAACAAATAGACCAAATCATATCCACTCTGAACATCACAACCTCACCTTCTGACCCATGCCCGATGTCATGGATCAAAATAGCCAAGGAAGAGCTCAATGCACCCATACACAGGATAACCCAAGGCTACATGCCACAATTCGCAGTTAAAACTAGGCTAGCTTTTGGCTCACCTAGTTTTATCCACGGATGCTATCCAGGTAGTGGTGCAATATCACCACTACCCTATTATCAGTACTCTCCGCCTCCACTCTGCCCCAGAATGCCCCGACACACCCTGATGCTAACCGGATAGCATCAGGGCGCATAGGAGATATAGACGGGGATAATCAACGGCACTAGCCGTGTAAGTGCCATTGAATATTCTCACCGCGACATTGATTATCCGGGGTTAGGGGTTGGTGGGCAGGACTATGCAGCAACGCAGCGCATAGCCCTCCTAAATGAATATCGGGCCCAAAATTACTGAACATGTAGACAGCGTAGTTACTCACCTGCAATAGGTGTTCTCCAGGGACAGCAGGAATCATCCTCACATATTGGTGACACCACACATGCATGGCCCCCTTCCTGCCCAAGGGTGCCATCTTGCTTAGTCAGATGACATAGCTAGAGCCTACAAAAGATGGCCAAAAAGTTACAGCAACTCCAAGGGGAGGAGGGAGGGTTGTGAGGACCGATTCCTGTTGTCTCTGGAGAACACCTGTTACAGGTGAGTAATTACACTTTCTTCAGGAACATGCAGGAAGTCAGTCCTCACATACGGGACTCCCTAGCTACAGGCTACCGAGAACCTGTAGAAAAAGGCAAAACATGGCCCAGCCGTGAGCAGCTGCAAACGAATCTGAGGATAGACTCTGAGGACCCCAGTGCCCAGGGAGAACCATGGCTCCGGCAGCCTGAACAAGAAGGGTCGGAAGGCAGGAGTTGCCTAAACCCCGAACAGATTACGGAGTACGGCCTGGCCGAAGGCACTGTCCCATCGGGACTCCCTCTCCAGGCAATAGTGAGCATCAAACGTGTGAATGGAAGACTAGGTGATGGCCTGGCAGATGTCCACCATAGGGATAGAGTGTAGGCTTCAACTGAAGTTGCCATAGCCCTGACATTGTGCACCATGACCCGGCACTCCAGTGGTAGCCCAGTCTGATCATGGGTGAAGGCGATACAGTCTGCCACCCAGATGGACAGAGTCCGCTTGGTGACAGCCTTCCCCAGTCGACTGGGATCGTATGAGATGAAAAGCTAAGAGGCTTTGCAGTGGTCCTAAATACACTGTAGGTAGAAGGGCAGGGCCCTCTTGCAGTCCAGAGTATGAAGAATGGCTGCTGCCTTGTTGGTGTGGGGCTGTGGGAAGAAGGTGTGGAGTACCACCTCCTGGTTGAGGTGGAAGGCGGATACCACCTTTGGAAGGAATTTAGGGTGGGTGCGAAGCACGACCCTGTTCTTAAGAAACCTAGTGTAAGGTGGTTCGGCCACCAAGACCTGCATCTCGCTGACTCTGCAGGCAAAGGTGAGCACTACCAGGAAGACAACATTCCAAGATAGGTACTGCAAATGGCAGGTAGCCAAGGGTTTGAAGGGCGGCTTGGTAAGCTGCGTCAGAACCTCGTCGAGATCGCATTCTGCCGGAGGCGGCCGAATGGGAGGCTTAGAGAGCAGTAAGCCTCTCATGATGAGGGGCTGAACAGAAAGAGGTTTGCCCTCTATGGAGTGAAGATGCGTGGAGAGCATGCTCAGGAATACCCTATCAGAGTTGGACTTAAGCCCAGCTTGCTAGACGTGGAGCAAGTATTGGGGCACCATGTGCACTTGGCAGGGGAAAAGGTCAATCTGTTGCTTCACACACTATACTGAAAACCTGCACCACTTGAAGGCATAAGCTTGTCTCATGGAGTCTTTATAAGAGGCCAGGAGGACGTCCTCCACCTCTATGGGGAGGTTGAAGGGCGCTAGGGCGACTTGCTCATTCGCCACGCTGTCAGCGAGAGGGACCCCAGGTTGGGGTGGAGAATCGAGCACTCCTCCTGGGACAATAGTCCTGGGGAATTCCCCAGAGAGACTGGGAGCCATGTCGAGAGGCACAATAACAGGGGGAACCAGGGCTGTCTGGGCCACCACGGGGCCACTAGGATCATAGAAGCCCTGTCCCATAGGACCTTGAAGAGGGTCCACCTGATGAGTGGCGTGGGAGGGAAGGCATACAGCAGATCCTCTGCCCACGAGATTAGGAAGGGGTCCGCCGCTACCTGGGCCGGGTGCAGTTGGAGACAGCAGAAGCAGTGCAGCTGAGCGTTGGCCGAGCTGGCAAAGAGGTCCAGAATTGGGGTTCCCCATAGTCAGAATAGCTGCTGCGCCACCCTGGTGTCTAGATGCCACTCGTGTGGCTGGAGGACCCTGCTCAGCCAGTCTGCTAGGGCATTGTTCTGGTCCAGAAAGTATACTGCTCCGAGGAGCATCCCTTAACTGATCGCGTACGAGCACAGGGCAACTGCCTCAGGGCAGAGGCATTGGTGCCCCTCTGTTTGTTCAGACAGCATCACGATCTGGTTGTCCATTTGGACTAGCAGCTACTAATGCTGCAGGTGGTGTCAGAAAGCCCTGAGTGCCAGGAAAATGGCTCTTAGCTCCAGCAGATTGATCTGCTGCTGGCTTTCCACAAGAGACCAGTTGCCCTGTATGCGCAGTTCCTCGCAGTGGGTGCCCCAGCCTCGCAGGAAGGCATCCATAGTGAGGATCCTCTGGGGGTTTGGCAGTTGGAAAGGCATACCCCTCTGCACATGCTGTGCGTTCTGCCACCAGTTGAGTGACTCTGCTACTTGACGGGACACAGACCCTGTCTTGGAGCCTGCCCGTGGCCTGAATCCACTGAGAGCAGAGGCACCACTGAGCTGCCCACATGTGGAGGCGGGTATTGGGGAGCACATGGCCAAGCAGGCATAGCTTGGACTGCATCGATATGGTGTGATGGTGCTTCACCTCGGTTGCAAGGGCCCTGAGGAGATTCGCCCTGTCAGGGGGGAGGAAGGCCTTGGTTTGGAGGGTGTCCAGATGAGCCCCTATGAACTCCAGGCCCTATGCTGGGGTGAGGTGGGATTTGGGGTGCTCAACTGTCCCCTCCCAACAGGATGTTGCTTCAAGCTAAGTTCCAATCTACTGTAAATAGTTAAATGTAAATAGTTCATTATACCGTTCCATGTAATACGTGTTCTGTATCACTGTAAACCGCTTTCATAAAACTGAAAACTGGTATACAAAAAATGTTAAATGAATAAATAAATAAAATTATCATGAACTCCAGATGTTGCAGCACCTGGATGGTGCAGGCTGTGGCTTGTTGCACCTCTGAGGCAGTGTCTCCTTTTATCAGTCATTCGTCCAGGTATGGAAAGACGAAGGCCCCTTGGAGACAGAGGTAGGCGGCCACCACTGCCAGGCATTTGATGAAGACTCTTGGGGCGGAAGCGAGGCCAAAGGGAAGTACTCTGTACTGTTAGTGGTTGCCCCCGACCATGAACCTCAGGTACTGCCTGTGGCTTGGATAAATAAGGATGTGGATATAAGTATCCTTTAGGTCTAAGGAGCATAGCCAATCTCTCTGCTGGAGGTAGGGCAGAAAAATTCCAAGGGAGAGCATTTTGAACTTCTCCTGTACCAGGAATTTGTTGAGATTTCTCAGGTCCAAGATGGGCCTTAGGCCTCCTGTTCTTTTTGGGACTAAAAAGTACCTGGAGTAGAACCTCTTTCCCCTTGAGTGGGGTGGTACTGGCTCGACAGCCTTGTCCCCGAGAAGGCCTGTGAGTTCCTACAGTAACAGGGCCTGGTGCAGGGGAGTCCAAGGGGGTCTCCTGGAAAAGAAGGAGGGGGCTTCAGGACCAGATGAGGGGGGTAACCCTCCCTTACCACCTAGAGTGCCCAGGAGTTGGTGGCTATGGCAGCCCACCAGTGGACAAAGAGAGACAGGCGCCCTCCTGTAGGCAGCTGATCCCCCATGGATAGAGAGGCTATGCCTTGGGAGTCAAAAGCCTGACCCAGTCTGGGCTGGGGCTGGTGTTTGGGGCTTGGGGCCCTTGGGCTTTTGAGGGCCCTGGCCTGTTCCCTTGCTTTGGTGACCCTGCTGAGGGGTCTGGGAGGCTGGGTATAGGGGATAGCCTGGGTAAATCTGGCCTTTCCGGTGGAAGGGAGGCCTTTTCCCAGGTGGTTTCTTCCCGGGAAGATTGGAGGTCTTCCTCGAGAGTCAAGACCTGGTAACATACTTGGTCTCGATCTCAGTCGCCTTGTCCTCCATCAGTTTGCCAAAGAGGTTTTCCCTGAGGCAAGGGATATCGAGGAGTTTCTCCTGGACCCATTGTTTGAGGACCAATGCCTAGAGCCATGCCTGGGGTCAGGCACCAATGCCTGCAGCGGCTACCCTCACACTGGACTCAAAAGCCACACTGGACTTCAAGCAGTCTCCGACAAACCTTGTGAGGGTCTGGAAGTGCTGGAGGTGGTCCCCGTCGAGGCCTGCCATGAAGCCTCTGAGTTCCTTGGTGAAGTCTTGGAGAAATATGCCAATGTACAGTTGGTAAGTTTGTATGCAGCATGCCAGCATCGAGCCCTGGTAACATTTCTGCCCAAGGGCATCGAGGGTGCAGGATTCTCTGCCCAGGGGCACCGATGAGTGGGTCTTCAAGCTCTTTTGTCGACGCATGGCCAACTTGACCACCATAGAGGTGTGGGGAAGTTGTGCCTTCCTAAAGCACAGTCCTTGCTGGACCCGATACATGGTGACCAGGCATCAGCCGATAATCAGCACCAATGCCTGTGTCTCCCACATCCGGAGAAGGAGTCGACCAAGGATGGGAAGAATGGGGACCATGAGAGCCTCCTTAGGTGGAGCCTCATATTGGAGGATTTCAAGTTTCTCCGTATGAAGTTCCTCCTCTGACCCTTGGACCTTGGTCTGACCCAGTATGGCATATCTTATGTTCTTATGTTCTTATGTTCTCCGTGGTGATGGAGAGAGCCTTCGCCATGTCCTGGACGAACTCGAGGAACGAGGTGTCCTCGGGTGGGAACCGAAGCCTCGAGGCCAGTGGAGATGGGTCCAAGGGAAGGTCACGGTGTGTCCATAACTCCGGGGATGTCTCGATGTCAGACTTCCAGATGGAGTAGTCCATCTAAGGCTCAAGGCCCGACGGCTCCAGAGATGTCTATGGGTCTGGTCTTTGGTGGCTCAGGGCCGGTGCTTGGCCAGAGTCAGAGGCACTTGCCTGCGAAGACTTCGCTCCCGAGGATGGGGAACGAGATCAAGACCCTCACCAAGGATCAGCACAAGGCAAGTGGCTATCGGGGATCACTTCAGCAGCCCAGGGGGTCCTCGACATCGAGGTCCCTGTGGTCTCAAGGCATGCACCGGTGGGGGCCAAGCATTGAAACCTGCTGCGAGGCAAGGAATGCAGAAAAACTGCGTTCCAACGCCAGCATCCTGGTTTACCACTCGGGGGTCACAGCCTTTGACACCGACGCCAGGGTGACCAGGTCATGTGTTGAGGAGGAGAGGGGGTCCTCAACAGGAGGGGCCTCAGGAGTCCTAGATCAGTCACCGGAGGCCTCAATGTCGGTCCAGGGTACCCTCACTGGTCGCTCCCGCTCCAACTCCTCGGAAGCTCGTTGAGGGCTGAGGGACTTGCCATGCTTGTCCGCCTCCCAGGATGAGGCCCTTGAGGCCTTCTTTTTATGCTTTCACTCCAGAGACCCTTGCTCGGAGTGTCTGCATGACCTTTCAGTAACCACAGGGGCTTTAAGCGAATCCGAGAATCCATGGGGGCCTTCAGGCGCAAGGCTACTGGGGATACTGGGGTTGAGTCTGCCCTGTGAAAGATATTGTCCTGCTTTTGCCGGCGACTTTGGATGGCCTTAGCGGACTTCTTTTTACACAGGGAGCACTCCTCTGGGTCGTGGTCAGCATCCAGACACTGGAGGCAACAATCATATGTGTCGGGGAGGGACATGTTTTTGGAGTATCAATCACACTTCTTGAATCCGGTGGTCAATGGGACAAAAAGGACCACAGCGAGGTCGAAGACCCTTGATGCGGCCAGTGGTTGAAAAAGGCACAAAAGGCGCTGAAATGGAAAAGAACCTAACAACTAAGTTTCAAGGCCCAACGCTGGGACAGCGATGCTCAAAGGTGGGAAAGGAGCCAACGCTAACCAGAAAAAGGCACAGAAGTGCACAAGGAAATTAACTTTTTTCGGGGAGGACAAGACGAACGTCTGTAGGGCTCCACGAAAAAAGGAAGACTGAGCAAGATGGCACCCTTGGGTGGGAAGGGGACCGTGCATGCATGGTGGCATCTCCCAAAGGCTTTCTTTGAAGGCTGGGAAGATGCTTCTGCAAGCGCTCTGTCAGTATTGATGTCACCTATATGTGAGGACTGACTTCCTGCTTGTTTCTGGAGAAAGTTTAATGGGAGAAAGTCAAAATGGATTTAGCCAAGGAAAGTCTTTTCTTACTAATCTGTTATACTTTTTTGAAGGTGTGATTAAACAGGTAGACAAAAGTGAGCCGGTTGATATAGTATATCTGGATTTTCAGAAAGTCTTTGACAAGGTTCCTCATGAGAGACTCTTGGTGAAATTAAAATGTCATGGGATAGGAGGCAGTGTACTATTGTAGATCAGGAACTGGTTAAAACATAGAAAGCAGAGAGTAGGGCTAAATAGATAAGTTTCACAATGGAGAAAGGTGAATAGTGGAGTACCCGAGCGATATTTATCTTTATCTTTATTCATCACTTTATATACCACCCACACAGAAGCACCAGAGTGGTTTACAATATAAAAATTAAATTAAATTAAAGGCTGCAGAAAAGGGAAACAGAATTCCACTGGCTGGATAGGAAAGGGATAGAACCGACAGACAGACACAAGACAGGGAGGAACAGACTAAACAGGGAAGAACAGACTATGCATGAAAGCTAGGGGGGGACAGGAGGAGAGGAAGATGGCGGGGTCAGATCAAAGGCAGCACAGAAGAGACAGGTCTTTAGGCTGGCCTTGAATCTGACAAAGGAGGGCTTGAGACGGAGGGCAGGAGGGAGCGAGTTCTAGAGCTTGGGGCCAAGAAAGAAAAAGGCAAAGGAATGGGTAGATTCTAGATGGGCCTGGGAGGGAAGGAACATGCGGTTGGCGTGGTTGGGTCGGAGTGAGCGTTGGGGAGTGTGGAGGTGGACCAAATTGGAATGGTACTGGGGGACACCGGTGTGAATGGCTTTGTGGACAACGATGAGTACTTTATACTGGATTCTGTAGAACGCAGGAAGCCAGTGAAGACGGATGAGAAGGGGAGTAATGTGGTCGAAGCGGGTAGCATGAGTGAGGATCTAAGCTGCTGAATTTTGAACAAGTTGAAGCCTGTGTAGTTGGTACTGGGGGAGCCCAGCAAGTGAGATGTTAAATATAGTCTAGGCGAGACATGATGAGGGAGATGGCCCGCTGCTTTTTAACATATTCATAAATGACCTGGAAATGGGAATAACGAGTGAAGTGATCAAATTTGCAGATGACACCAAATTATTTGAAGTTATTAAAACACAAGAGGATTGTGAAAAATTGCAAGAGAACCTTGATAAATTGGAGGACTGGGCATCCAAATGGCAGATGAAATTTAATGTGGACAAGTGCAAAGTTATGCACCTAGGAAAGAACAACCCAAACTACAGTTATATGATGCAAGGTTCCACATTAGCAACCACCACTTAGGAAAAGGATTTAGGCATCATCGTAGATAATCCAAAGAAACCCTCCACCCAGTGTGCAGCGGCGGCCAAGAAAGGAAATAGAATGCTGGGAATTATAAGGAAAGGAATGGAGAATAAAACCAAGGATATTATAATGCCTCTGTGTCTTTTCATGGTGTGACCACATCTTGAATATTGTGGGCAATTCTGGTCGCCATATCTTAAAAAGGATATAGCAGAATTAGAAAAGGTACAGAGAAGAGCCACCAAAATGGTAAAGGAGGTAGAAGGATACCCCTATGAGGAAAGGCATAAAAGGTTAGGGACCTTCAACTTGGAAAACAGATGGCTGGAGGGGAGATATGATAGAGGTCTATAAATTAATGAATGGAGTAGAACGAGTAAACATAGACAGGTCGTTTACTCCATCAAAAAGTAGAAAGATTAGGGGACACGTAATGAAGCTACAATGTAACCCATTTAAGTGTAATAAGAGAAAATATTTTTTCACTCAACGCGTAATCAAACTCTGGAATTCGTTACTGGAGGATGTAGTAAAAGCTGTTAGTGTAGCTGGGTTTAACAAAGGTTTGGACAAATCTCTGGAGGAAAGAACCATAAACTATTATTAAAGAAGACCAGGAAATCCCTGCTTACGCCAGGACAAGCATTGTGGAACCTATGTACTTTTTTGGGAACCTGCCAGGTACTTGTGACCTGGATTGGCCACTGTTGGAAACAGGACACTGGGCTTGACAAACCTTGGTTTGACCCAGTATGGCATTTCTTATGTTCTTATTTCTCTAACCTCAGGTTAACAGGACTTATTTGATCCTAGTCCTGGTGGTGGGTCCGATGAAACTAGGCAATGTTCTTACTTTCCACCAATATCTCTTTGTATGATTTATGTAACTTTCATTGATGGAAGAGCTAGCTTGCTAAAATATTCATGTCTTGATGAAGACTATACAATTTTGCATTCCTAAATAAATTAATTGCTTACATGCTTACAATATAATAACAAGCTACTGTGCTATCCATCCTATAATTAATTTTATATCCTGTATAAACAGCAGGAGGCAGAAACTAAACAGTCCAACATCTCCACACTTTTCAGGGGGACCTCATTCAGAGAAATCTTCTGGATGCCACCCAAAATGTGATAAAATGGAGCGATTTACTCAGTAAAAAAGTGTGTTTATGCAGAGCTTTTGCATCTCAACCCAGAGATGCTCCTGAATGCATAAGTAACAATTAAATGTAATATTATACTACTACAATTTCAAACGAGATTTAAACCAGACCCTGGAACTAACCTCAATTGAAAAGAAAATGACTTCCAGAGCTTCAAAGAACACAGAAGTGCCCATCCCCTAAAAGGGAAGCATATGGTACCATAAAACAGCAGCCTTCAGCTTCTCCAAAAGGAAAACTGCTGGGATGTTCCCCAGAACTATGGTCTTATAAACAGCCAATAAAGAAAAGAGATAAATAATGAAAAAAGAACTTTTCCAACAAGCATGCTGGAGCACTGAAACTTTGACTAAAAATTCACGACCTTTGAATTCTTTCAGGGTTCCCACCTTTGACTAGAGTACTGATGTTTTGTCACATAACTCACTTCTGGAGATAAATATTGGACTTCTTCCAAGCCGAAGTCAAAAGATTTTCAACATGTGTCCCAGATTTTTATTTTCAGGAAATGGGAAGCTCTGTAACCACCCATGCCAAGTTGTTAGCTGCCCAGAAATTTGTAAAGCCATATTTTTCTTACTAACCAACTCCCTCCCCTAAATCAGGAATCAAGGTGCAGACATTTACACAAAAAGAAGGGCTGCAAATTGGCATATGCAGAAGGGCACATGCTATTTATTTAGCAATGCTTATATACCACTTTTCACAAGGTCAAAGTGGTGTACATTCAGGTATGGTAGGTATTTCCCTTGTCCCCAAAGGGCTCACAATCTACATTTTGTACCTGAGATAGTGGAGGATTAAGTGGCTTGCCCAAGGCTACAAGGAGCGCCTGTGGAACTAGAAACCCCAGTCCCTCCAGCCCAAGGTTGCTGCCCTCCAGCAGGATTCAAACCTCTGGCCTGAAGCAACTTGCCCCAACCACTAGGCCCCTCCAGATGCTATAGTGAAAAGTAAGCTCTGAGGGGAAGATTAGCAAAGATGGTGTCCAACTGTTTATGACTGCATTTAACCTACTGTGCACTGCGAGGCCTATGAGGCCCTAAATACAGATATCACACAGGAGAGGAAAGAAGCAGATATGACGGACTTTGACGCTAATTGCATAAATACACAAAAAAACTAATATTTCCTGGGAAATGAAATGATAAAACAAGAGAATACTCAGTGCTGGGCAAGCAAGAGTAAAGCTATATATTAAAATAGCTCTGAAGTATTCAACTATGCAAGAAAAATGGTTCTGATCTGCCACTGCTTTCTCCTGTTTCTAGATTTCAGCTTTTCCCTACGAGGTATTACATTAACTATGCGGGAATTAATAAAATTACCCTCTATTGAGGTAATTCCATAAGGGGCAGCTGGAATTATGCATTTGTTTACAAGTGTAATATCAAAAACACATTGCAATGATTAATAGCTCAAATAGATTAAGAAGATTCCAAATTCATCATATTTCCACTGTGAATAAACATTCACTTATTTCAAAGAATAAATACAGATACAGGTAATATGTAAACTAATAAATATTTATTGAACATATATATGAATATTTTATAAATAAATATTCATCATCATCATCGCTTATCACAAGCAGCAAAAATGTATTGTATATTTCATAAACAGCATCTAGCTAATACACCAATTTACTTATCTGATGCATAATATTTCACACTCAGCATCCATATAATATAACAATTCACTTATAAATACTCCCCCCAGAAACAACAAAATTACAGAAACCACATATAATGTTCTGCACAAACAAAAAACTAACATATTACAAAAATAATAAGACCAACCACAAAAAAACTCACAACAAGAAAGTACATACAACCCTTCTTATTTCAGTGACCCTATTTCAAAAATTTTGTAACATTCTTGTTCCAAAAGCTCATTTGGTTCCGAAATTCTTGTTCCAAAAGCTCATTTGGTTTCTGGTATGTGAGCATGTGCCCTCCCTGCAGAATCTCTGCATGTGCTCATGCTTTCTGCAGAAAGCACACCAGGATGGCTACCGGCCAGTTAAACTGAGGGTAGAAACCCCTATTCTTTGTTGCCTGGTCCTGCAGGAGGAGAAGGAGCTGTTATACACTCCTATGCTGCACTAAAATGAGTCTAGGAGAGCATCCACATGGCCCCGACAGGGTGAGTCACTCAAAGACACAGCACACAGGGGAATATGTAGCTGTCAGGACTGGGTGAAAAGGTTCCTTTGGGAGATACCTTCTGAGGGGCCTGTAAGACTAGCACAGAACCAATAAGAACAAACAAAGAGATGAGTGTAGCCACAGACACACAGACAACCAGAAGCACAATCAGAACCTGGCAGGGAGAATAGGCGCACAGATACAAGCAGAGCAGTGGCAAAGAAACAGAAGGCAAGGGACGGGCAGGACATGCTAAGGACCCTGGCATGTGTGTGCACTGGCACATGGGCATGTCTGTAAATGCCACAGCAACCAGTTTGGAACGATGTGCAAACCAAGTAGTGCATTTATTAATTATTACCACGGGGAGAAGTTAAAGTAGCCAACCCGACATGGCCGTGTTTCGGCAACGCCTTTGTCAGGGGTTTTGGCCTATACAGAAATTAATAAAATACAATAAGGAACAATATGCAAACAATAAAAATGATAGCAAATAAATAAATAATTACATCAATGAATCAAACATTACTAAAACATAAAACCTGAATGGAAAGCATCCTGTAATGTGGAGCCCAACCAACATAGTAAGGGGCACAATAGTGATTATGTAAAAGTAATAAAATTACAATTGTATGTAATAAATAACAAAGAATAAGAAGAGTAGAAATGCAGGGCAATATATAAACATATTTCCTTAAAAACACAGTTAAAATGAGTGAAAAATCTGCAATTATAAGATCTTTTGTGTTTGTTTTCAATTATTTAAAAAAATCATAAAGGAATAGTAGAGAAGAAGGAGAAACACATGTGGCTTATGGTAAATACCAATGTAGTCATGCTGATCTGTTTGTGGCGTGAACGTGAGATTCAATTCCCACTGTATCTGGAGGAGAGAAAAACGGAGAAATATAATCGAATGGTCAGGAACCGGTTTCTAATTATGCATTCAAATTCTCCTTAATGTGGGAGTGCGGCTAGAGTAATTCCATATTACAGTAATGTGAGACTACTACAGGCAAACTGAATGCAGAAGGAAAACTCATTTAATTTGAATTTTGTAATCACGAAAAAGCATGATAATATGTGCAATAAATCATGTTGATACCCATCTAACTCAAGACTTGTATGTTTAATAAAAAGCACAACTTATAGGTACAGCATAATTGCAAACCGAATACGGCAAAAAGCTTTCGCATTTATTTTAGTTTGAAAACGCATGATAATGTGTACAGTAAATCATGCTGATACCCATCCGATTCAAAGTTGTATGTTTAAATGGAAAGAATCTCTTGTAAGCACAGCGTAATGTCAAGCCGTCCACTGTAGAAGTAAAGAGTGAGGAGCCGCAGCTTCAGTGTCTTAAAAAAACCCCATGCTTTGACGTGAAAAGGAAGATTGCCATAGCAACATATAAATAACAGTCTCGATCTTAAACTATAAGTCCCTCTTCTAGGATGATTCTTCTATGATGGATTTTCTTTTACCACAAGCAGTCATCACTGTGCCAGGTCATTACAGCAACTTTATTTGCTATGCGCCTGTTAGAAACGATGGCTGAAGGTTTTGGGTTTTCACAGCCCTGTGTGATTATCTTCAGAAGCTTCTGATTGGTTCCACCTGAGAACCGGTGGCAATGGCTTCTTTCCTTCTCTTCCATCCTATCCACTATTTTTAACCGATTGTACCAACGTTCTTAGTAGAATTAATTGTGAATGGATTTCCATACATTATTGTTTTTTTATTGGTGACAATTCTGTTTTTCAAAATCTTTTCATTTTTTAAATCTATGCGACCAGTTTTTTATAGTGTGGGTAGAGCTTAACCATTGTTGGAAGCAGCGTCTGAAACTTAAGAATCAGCGATCCACGCTTTTTTATCCAGCCTCATGTTACTATGATTTTAGTTGCTCTCTCATAGGTACTTATACTGATTTGGTTTCTTTCCTACTTGAGAGAGCAGTCTCAACAATATAGTCATATTAGTCCCTAAAAAAATACTCTCTGTACTGTGTAACCCTTAGAGCTACACATTCAACATCTCAAATGTACCTCCGATCCTTCATGCAATCTTTGCACTGACGGTTTAGTCCAGATTTCATGAGACTTCCAAATGACAAAGAGTGCTTGTTGCACAGCTTTGAATAAACATAAGTCCTTTTTATTCCAAATATGATTTGCCCTGTCTCATAGCAGTTTAACATTGGCACTACTATTTACATGTTGCTATGGCAAACCTTTTTGCGCCAAAATACGGGTTTTTAAAGGCAATGAAGCTGCGGCTACTCACTTTTTACTTCTACAGTGGACGGTTTGACATTACGCTGTGCTTACAAGGTATGCTTTTCATTTAGACATACAACTTTGAATCGGATGGGGATCAGCATGATTTATTGTACACATTATCATGTGTTTTCAAAGTAAATTAAATATGAAAGCTTTTTGCTGTATTCAGATTGCAATTACGCTGTGCCTATAAACTGTGCTTTTTATTTAAACATACACGTCTTCAGTTAGATGGGTATCAACATGATTTATTACACATATTATCATGCTTTTTTGTGATTATAGAATTCAAATTAAATTGAGAGAGTTTTTTTCTGCATTCAGTTTGCCTGTGCTAGTCTCACCTGCTGTCAATGATTTTCATAGGAAAAGGTACAGCCTATCTACAAAACTCCTCCCCCTTTCTAAAATCAGCGCCACACATGTTTATATGCTGTACACGTGCCCGGATGTGGCCCATTTCAGAACACATATGCAAATTGGGGATGTGCAGGTGCTGTCCCTTGCACATTGATATAACAGGAAGATAGACATGTGCAGCCCCATTTTAGAAACGCTGTGATCAGTGCTGTCTCAGCCGTTACCGTGGCTCCCAAGCAAAGGCTGCTCACCAGAAAGGACAACTTCCAGTGAGGTGGATGTCCTTTTGTGGGAGGTGTTCAAGCATCACAGAGTGCCCCTGGGTCATGAGGGGGTCCATGTGAGTGCTTACCGAAAACAGAAGCTCTGGCGGTGTATCTGTCAGAGATTGAGTGCCACCTTCTACTGCAACCAAGAGCCTGAGGACCTCAAAAGAAAGTGGAAGGAGGTCAAAAGAAAGACAAGGTCTGAGGTCCAGTAGAGAGGACCAGACAGCAAGGTACAGACCCTCACCAACCTGGACCAACAGGTGCTCCAAACAATTGATGAGGAGATTGATAGAGGTGGGAGACCTGGATTCATCAAGAATCTGTTGCACATCTTCCATTATCTGTACTCCCCCTCTCTGCATGCCCTGGCGCCTCCTGCTGCTACTTCCTCTCCACGTAGGTGCTATCAGGTCAAAGCTCAGATAATGCAGAAAAGAGAGGGACACGCGCGTAAACAGCTGCTTCTCCCAACAGAATAAAAAAAGTGTATTTTGAGAATAGATTAATTATATTTTGAATAGTACTATATAGAGCTTGCCTTTAATGTGATAAGCTAGAGAAGCTAAGATTAGCTACTCAGAGTTTTAAATATAGAGTAATAAAAATACAAATATAGAGTAGTTTTCTAGATCACTGATGGTATTTCAAACTTCCCCTGCTGGCGGGTGTCTGCCAATTAGAGGGATAAATTGTTATCTTATATCTTTTCTCCTCTGTTAATTGACGAAAAATTGTGGTTCCTCTTAATATTAATTTTAGGTTTATATCCAAGGTGTGTTTGTATTGTCTTCTAATTTGCATATGAGCCGCTTTCTGCATGCTGGCGCTGAAGTTACGTGCTATTGGTGTGCTGCAAATTGGCATAAAATGTTGATAATGTGCCACTTCAGCGCCGGCTTTCTGCATCGGCCTGTATGTTTGGGAATGGAAACACCTAATCAATCAAACACATGTGGGACAGCCATTTAGGAATTGTGTGACTGATGTCCTGGGAGGAGTGCATGCAGCAGAGGAGGGGCCTGGGTCTTAGTCACCAGTGGTGTCTGGAAGGTATGCACTCTGATTGTTCCCCCTCCCTGAGGCAGAATTTCTGCACTCGCAGTCTCTGTTACTCTGTTACTCACCACCTGTCCTCACTACTACTACTACTACCAATAATAATAATCATTTGCATAGCACTACATGGGGTACACAGTACTGTACATATAGATGTAAGACACAGTCACTGCTCATCAGAGCTTACAATCTAATCAAGACAAAACACGTGGAGCACCATCCTGAATTAGCCATCCATCCCCCTGTACGGCCAACCAGAGTTAGACCAAATTCTGATCCAAAGGGGGCTAGACGTGCCTGCGGGATCAGAATCAGGTGGACAGCCCGGACATGCAGGCCAGGCCCCAATTCCGGTTGTCCTACATGCATAGCAGATCTCCGGCTACCTCAGTCAGGCTCCTGAATGGAGCCACAGTGCCATGGCGTCCCATCACCATGGCACCGCGGCTCCATTCAGGAGCTGCAAATGCTGGCTATCACTGACCCTCTCCTTTCCCCGCAGCTGGACCCTCGATCCAACCTCCTATGGCCAAGGTAAAGCTGCGGGGACCTTACTGCACCCCCTACCTCTTTGACATGACCCAGCGGCATGATTCCCTGACATCCAGGGGGACGTAGTCCACCTCTGTGGTGGAATAAGTCCCCCATCCATGTTCACAGCCCTGGACATAAAGGGCTGACTTCAGAATCGTTCCTGAATGTCGGGTATCGCAGCCTGCCCATGCCCCGCCCTCGCTCCGCCTTGGACACATCCCCTCCTGACTCCGTCTAAGCCTCCCCATACGAATGAGCTGCTCATATGGGGATGCATTAGCTGGGGATGGCAGGGGAGTGAATAGTGGGGATGGACGTCCAATCCGGATGTCCATCCCCGCTATTCGTGCCACTGAATGACCCCCATAGTGAAATTGGGGACTGTAGTATGCTAAGATACACATAAGTAGTGGAAAAGAAAGTGAGGAACATCAGGATCCAAAAGCGGCTTCAAAGAGGTGGGTTTTTAGCCTGGATAGGGCTAGAGAAGGGGTCCGAGACTCAGGTATTTTGTTCCAGGTATATGGAGCAGCAAGATAGAATGAACGAAGTCTGGAGTTGGCAGTGGCAGAGAAGGGCACAGATAAAAGGGATCTGCCAGACGAGCAGAGCTCCCGAGGAGGGGTGTAGAGTGAGATGAGAGAGGAAAGGTAGTGAGGAGCTGCAGAATGAATGCATTTGCAGGTAAGCAAGAGAAGTCTGAACTGGGATGCGGAAACTGATAGAGAGTCAGTGAAGCGCAGCGACACTGGCAGAAGATAAGCCATGCAGCTGAGTTTGGAACAGATTGAAGGGGAGAGAGATGATTCAAAGGGAGGCCAGCGAGAAGTAGAGGTGTGCAGAGGTCGTGGCTTCCAAGACACCCTGCTATGTTGGTGCATGAGCACCTCTGCCAGCAGTCCTTGGGGACTCTTCCCTAGCCAAGCACCAGACTTATCACCACCTTCCTACTCAAATGCCATTTTGACAACTGCCACCCTCTGTATATGTTGCTACATCTGCCTCGGGTTGGGGCAAGCACACATCTCTGGCCATGTGAACTTTGGGTGCTTCTGCTTTGCTGTGGATGTGGTGATGGGATGTGTGCAGATGACTCCTCCAGAAAATGAGCCCAGCTTGCACTTGCTCACAATGCTTCTACGGTTTAGTTAAATGTTGAAGCTGACCTCACAATTCTCCAAGTTCTTACCCCCGGTTCTATGTAACTCTTTGTTACCAGTTCTTTGTAAACTGCTTTGACGCTGCGATAAAGCGGTATATAAAAATAGCTAAATAAAATAAATGTGCACTATTGCTCATGTGGCTTGCTGTGGACATGCAGAGTGTGTGGCACTAGAGGGCATAGCAGTTATAACCTCATCCATGTCGCTTCTGATCACAGTCGTGCCCCTCTTAAATGTATGCTACAGCTTGCATTGTTCAGAGCTGCAGCGATGGGGCCACAGCTATCACTCAGAATGCCTTCCACTGTCACCCACTTTGTAACACCGCACCAGATGGTATATATGTCAAGGAAAGGGCATGCAGCAATGACATGACATGGGGTGGGTAGACAGCTGTGAAATGGTGAATGATGGTATTATATCTCCTACGTACAAGAATTGAGGAGGCCCCAGATGCCTCATCAGGCATGTAGATAGCTGGGTGGATGGTGGATGTGAGGATCACCTGGTAACACGCCTGCACGGTGCAAAGGTAGCGGACCTCACATGCCACCTAGATAAGGTTTTAGATAGTGCTGGGGAGGAGCCCTTTGTCTTGGAAAGTGTGGGAGGGAGTTCTGGAACCTAAATTTAGGCTTTTAGGAAGAAAGTTGAAATTCAGAACTTCCACGGTAGAATTCTAAGAAATTCTGCTCGTTCCACGCGCAGGACCCAAGAGGCAGGCAGAGCTCTGGAGTTTCAATGCGTGGATGAGACAATGGTGCAAAGAAGAGGGTTTTGGATTTGTTAGGAACTGGGCAACATTCTGGGGAAAAGGCAGGCTCCGCCTTAACCAGGGTGGAACCAGGTTGCTGGCATTAACCTTTAAAAGGAGATAGAGCAGCTTTTAAACTAGAAAATTGGGGAAAGTCAACAGTTGCACAAGAGCACATGGTTTGGAATGATGTATCTTTGAAGGATACTAGCAAAACAAGTAAGTTAGGGCATCCCAATAGAGAGGTTCCAATAAAGGTAAAAGAAACCCAGATGCCTTTAAGTAAAAACAAGACCAAGTTGAAAGATTCCAAATTTTCCGTCATCCGATAGCCAGACTGTTAAAATGAACAAAAAAACAAACTTTGAAATGCCTCTATGCAAATTCTAAAAGTCTAAAAAATAAGAAGGGAGAATATATGGCACTGAATGAAAGGTTAGATTGGCATCTCAGAGACGTGGTGGAAGGAAGATAACCAATGGGACGCTGTGATACCAGGCTACAAACTATTTTGAAATGATAAGGCTTATCACATAGGTGGAGGGGTAGTGCTATATGTTAAAGAGGGCATTGAGTCAAACAGGATAAAGGTTTTGCAGGAAATGAAATACACTGTAGAATCTTTATGGATAGAAATTCCATGTAAAAAGGGGAAGAGAATGCCGGTGGGGGTGTTCTACCGCCTGCCTGGCCAGAATGGACAGACAGAAAATGAAATGGTAAAAGAAATAATGGAAGCTGTCAAAGTTTATAACACAGTATCCGGGCCATCACTAACCTCGCCCAATTTAGGAAGTCACTGAAGCACCATCTCTTCCTCCAGCACTACTCCCATATTAATGACATATCACAACCAGCCATACTCAACCACCAGGGCACCTTCCCTAGCACACCCACATCACACGGTTGCAGCCCCACCCTTTAGCTCAATGGTACACCCAGTATGTTGAATGTGTATATAGTTATCTAATACTGCAAATGGATACCAATGTGGAACAGACGCCAATGTGTATATAGCCACCGAATATTGCATATAGTCACAAAGCAATACTGTACATCTGTGATCTGTATGATCAACCTGTATATAGTTAGACAACCTGTAAATAGCTGCCAGCCAATCCGGTCACCTGCGACCTGATCGCTTAGCCTGTACATAGTTACCCTCGTTAGTCCCAAGTTGTAACACCTGTTCATTGTAAGTCCAGTGCAGGTTCTGCCTGCACTGTTCAAATTTTGTTGACTGTAAACCGCACTGATTCTAAAGAGCGCGGTATAGAAAAGACATTAAATAAATAAATAATAATGGAAAATTTCAATGACCCCAGTATTAACTGGATCAATGTTACATCAGGCCATGCTAGGGAGATGCAGTTTCTAGATGAAATGTCTGCTTCATGGAGCAGCTGGTTCATGAACTGACTCGAGGGGGAAGCTATTTTAGATCTAGTTCTTAGTGGAAAGCAGGATCTAGTGCAAGACGTAATGGTGTTGGGGCCACTTGACAATAGTGATCATAACATGATCACATTTGATTTAGTAAACGGAGGGAGGATAACAAGGAAATTTACTGCACTAGCATATAATTTTCAAAAAGGAGATTATGATAAAATGAGGAAAATGGTTAAGAAAAAACTAAAAGGAGCAACTGCAAAGTAAAGAGTTTACATTAGGCCTTGGCGTTATTTAAGAATTCTATCTTGGAAGCCCAGACCAGATGTATTCCACACTTTAAGAAAGTTGAAAGGAAGGCAAAACGACAGCTAGCATAGCTTAAAGATGAAGTCAGAGAAGTGGTTATAGCTAAGATAAAATCCTTCAAAAAATGGAGAAAAGACAAATGTCGAAAATAGAAAACATAAGTACTGGCAAATTAAATGCAATGCATTGATAAGGCAGGCAAAGAGAGAATTTGACACTTTGACACTATTCTCTGCTCAAACACAGTTAATTGGAGTTGTTATACAGTATATGTTCTCTACTAGACTGTGGATATCCTGAACCCTAACTTGTCTGTGCATCTCAGCTGTATAGGTACATGTGAAATAGCATTAGAGAAATTTTTTGCTGTTTCAGTCAAACATTTTATTGCATCTATAACTGAGTCAGTTGCTGAATACCAAAGACATATGCTGTGGTCGTTTTCTTTCCCTTGTGCAAAATGTGCAGCCAAGTGAAACCTTGAGGAAGCCTGAAGAGATTATTGCTGATGAAAGCTTATTTCCACTGACCCCTCTTCTATAGTAGAGCTAACTGGAAAGGACGAAAGCTTTACATAGGTAGGGACTATAACAAAGATCTGAAATACAAGCTAAGACGTGTTAGTTTGTAATCCTGTCGAAAACATGCCCCCCAGGACGGTATTCTCCAAATACAGCTAGAAGTGTGCACCTTGTGGAAACCCCCATGCTTTTACTGTAGCTGAATTGAGGAAAGGCAGTTTTACCCACATAAATGGCTTTGAAAACTGCCCTCTTCAGTTACAACATAACACTGTGTTGTAGTGCTCCCCAGAGTTCTCATTGGATTTGATGTTTTCCTTGGGTTATTTCTTCTTTTGTCGGGCCACCTGCATGAGGAGAAACATGAAGGAAAAAGTTCCCCTCCTGTTGAGCTTGCAATAGCAAAGGGTCCAATGGACAAGCATGTCATGGCCATCTGTGAATCAGGGAGCAGGGGCAGAAGCTATCATGGGCACAGATCTCTCTTAATTTGGAGGCAGAACTCTCTTGCCAACATACCAGGAGGATCTCTCAATCTCAGCATTTGTCTGTGGATGAACAGCTACAAGGAGGATTTGTAAACTGCTGATACAGTCCCTTAGCCTTTTATGTTTTCAGTGCTCCAAAAACTTGGCTTTACAGGGGACATCTTCCGACTGAATCACATTTTTGTATTCTAGCCTTGATCAACAGTCTGGGTTAACGGGACACTTTTAGAGCCTTTTTCTTACAGCAGGGGTACCCAGCAGCAGTGCCCCTTGCCACCTATTCTCTTCAGCTTGACCCTGAATTCATTACTCCAGAGGATAAAACCAGACTCCCTGGTAAAGGGGGTGGAAGTTGGGAAGAAGGATGTAAAAGTATATGCATGTGCGATGATTTACTTATGAGCATCACCTCCCCAAAGATGTCTGTAGAACAAACACTGCAGTTGATTGAGGAATTTGGTACATTTTTTAGGTTGAGAATTAATCGGAGTAAGTCCCTAACATTGGATGTTGGTGGTACCTTTCAGAGTAGTTGGCAAGGCGTCTTTCTGCTGCAGTGGGCTCAGGATTAGCTTAGATATCCGGATATCCAATTATATAAGGACCCTAGTAAAATCTATGACTGCAGCTCCTTGCTCAGATGGAGGAGCATTTGTGTCTTGGAAGGTAGGATACATTTATTTAAGACACTTAAACTTCCCAGCAGTTATCTATTTTGCTTTGCAAAAAAGATGTTCGTAAATTTGAAAGGCTGCTGTCCAAATTTATCTGGACCAATAAGAGACCTTTGCTCCCCCTTCGGATATGCATAGAAAAGTAAAAGGAGGGAAGGTTAGGGTTCCAGTTATGCAGTTTACCTTCTGCACCGCGTTATGTGGCTGATGTCCTGGCCTGAGTGGAGCACGCTAGAAGGCCTAAAAATAACGCACTAATCAGCTGGAAATAAAACTAATGACTCAATGACTGTGGTAAACTCTTGCACTGGAAGGAATGGCTTCAGTCTATGGAGCAAGCCCATGTTATAAAAGGTTGTCTTAATATGAGTTTTAAGATGAGCACTCATAGAAAGATGGTTATCACTGTACCTCAAGATACTTAACTTCAGAAATAGATAGCTTCATTGCCAATTCTCAATATTAGAGGGACATTAGGTACAGAAAAAGTGGACTGAAAATGAGGATTGCTTCCGTTATGAAGATTTAATATTAATCCATTTGCAGGCATCCAGTTAGTTAATATCTCAGTATAGTTAACTGAGTGGGGGGCCTTCTGATCTCTAAGTGGAACATAAGAACATAAGAAATGCCATACTAGGTCAGACCAAAGTCCATCAAGCCCAGTGTCCTGTTTCCAACAGTGGCTAATCCAGCTTACAAGTACCGGGAAGGTTCCCAAAAAGGTACACATGGGTTCAAATCCCACTTCTACAAATTCCTGTTTTTTGATATGGGCAGGAAGAGGCCATTTAGGGGCTTGTTTACAAAGCCGCGGTAGCGGTTCGCGATCGTTATCGGAGCCGCGGCCCCATTGATTTCAATGGGGCCGTGGCTCCGATAACGATCGCGAATCGCTACCGCAGCTTTGTAAACAAGCCCCTTAGTCTTTATCTGCGATCATTTTCAATGTTTCTAGGTTTAGCAGTAGTGAGAACCATTTCTTCCCCTCAAGAGCCAACTGGGAGGAAGAAATGAATGTAATCGGCATAAAGTTCTAACTGCAACCCCAGAGGTTTTAATACAACACAAACAGGTTGTAAGTATTGTGATAAGGAAGCTTATCATAGCTCAGGAAGGAGCTATAGAAAAGATGATGGGCCTCTGAACAAGCAACCTGTCAGTTCTGGTAGAAATAAGAAAACAGAATTTTCCCACAAAAGACTACCAGTCCCAGAATGCACCAGGTTTCCAACAGCCATTAGAGGAGCTGAAGTGGGGAAACGTGTGTTCAATCAGGAGGGCTATGAGGTAATCCCTAAGCACTCATCTCAAAGGGCAGGGCCTGATTCAGCACAGCTGCGCTGTATTAGGGAGGAGCACTCATCAAGGCAGAATAAGAATAGAGTTTGTTCTACAGATGACAAGCATCAGCTCCATGATCATGATCTTCAGGATCACCTTGGATATACAGAGAAGGATCATCAGTTTCATCTGAAGGATCATCAGAAGCAGAAGCCAAACCGGACGGATAGAGAAGGAAAGAAACCCTCTGGAAGGAAGAGGAGAAAAGCCTTTGAGAGGTCTAGAAGAGTCCAAGGCAGTACGTATACTGGGAGGTATTTCAAGGGCCAGCATATACCATTGGACTGGGGAAAGCCAGAGGAATGGTGCTGCAGAACAAGGAATCACCAGAGGCTACCTGTGAGGGAGACGGCTGCACGTGGAAGGGACTCTAAGACCTATGCCAGAAGGTATGTGAAGAGAGATCCAGTGTCCAGGGATCAGGACTGGAAGGCTGGACATAAGAACTGGACTACATACTGGCCAGGCTATATAGAGAGGAACTATAGCAACAATGGAAGCTCAGGTATGAACACTGATCTATGCCCTAGCTATAACCTTGAAAGACAGCAGGGAAATAAGTGTTCTCCTGAAAGTGCTCCATTGAAAGATTCATCTGTGCCAATTCATGATAGTGACCCTATGCTTGTTGATGAAGGGGAAATAATAGCAGATCAAGATATTGTTTATATGGACTGCTCTCTATCCAAACTCCGTTGGTAACTTTCTATGATAAAGCACAGCAGCCATCACAAAGAAATATAAATTTGTTCTTTATTCCACTAAGAAAAGCTCCTGAAGCAGGATTTGACTCACACAGTAGAAAACCAGCCAGCTAAAGGGTTTCAGCTGGATAACTGATAGCAATTGAGCTGCACCTAATTGCTTGTGAGCTAGGAGAGAATTACTTCTGGATCTGTGTGGAAAGTAATCAGAAGTTAACCTTACAAGAACAGTTTATTTCTTTCTTTGTGGCTTTTCGTTTGTTAGAGATATGCTAAGAAAACATTAGCTAATTGCCTGACAAGTTTGAAGGTTGTTTTCCTGATTTTGATTTTTGACTTTGTTTTACCAAGTTAAACACTGCAAGCAAGTAATCTAATTTATGTGCTACCAAGCATATCTGTGCTGGGAGAAATAACCCCATAAATAAAGAAGTATCTTATTGGCTTGTGCACAACTAAATTATTGTCAGCAGCTGTGTCTGGTGTGAATGAACTACATTACCCACAATACCTTGCAAAAATCTTATAAATATATGCATTGTCAAGACTGTGAAGATTCTCACCCAGGCAGCCGTCTGACAGTATATACTGAAAAGTACTAAAGAACTTGTAGAGCCTTGAGCAATTCAGGAGGCTAACGGTTTCCAATCTGGGAAGGTCTCACCTACTTTAAACTACTGCCTATGATTCATCAAGAAGTTTTCATACCAAAACAGACAGCAGAAATTATTTTTCACTCAATGTATAATTAATCTTTGGAACTTACTACTAGAGGATGTGGTAAAAGCAGGCTGTTTAAAAAAGGTTTGAACAAATTCCTGGAGGAAAAGTCCATAAGCCATTATTATGGTAGCCCAAGAGAAAACCACTGCTTATCCCTATGGATCTGGCTACCTTTGGGATATGTCAGATTCTTCTGACCTGGATTGACCACTGCTGAAAAGCAGGACACTGGGCTTGATGGGCTTTTGGGTGTGACCTAGTATGGCAGTTCTTATGTTTAATGAATAAAATGAAGGCAAAGTCCTATGATAATGAAATAGTATGGTATGATTAACCATGTCAAATACAGAAGAAATGTCCAGTAGGACCATTAGTACTGCCTCACCTTTGTCAGGTTTGCAACAAATGTAATCAACAGCTCACAGAAATAACAGCTCTGTGTTAAGACCCCTGCAAAATTCATGCTGACTCATACCAAATATCAGGGCTGGCCCAACTATTATACAAACCAGGCAGTCATCTAGGGTGGCAACTTCAGGGAGAATGCACAAAGCAGGGCATTCAAAGCTAAACAATAGATTTTGATAACCTGGGAGGTTGCAAAGTTTAAGGTTTGCCTATGGTGCCAAAAACCTGAATCAACTCTGGGGTTGGCTCTGCCAAACATGTGGAGGCCAATTCAGATCTGGGTGCCTCAGGTCTGTCCAGACATCCAGAATCTGGGTGGACCAGAATTGCACCTGATTCTGATCCTGTGGGGACTACACGTCCCTGCGGGATCAGAATTGGGTACACCCAGCCTGGACAGGCCGGCCGTGCCCTGATTCTGGGTTCCCAGACTTCTAGCCACTTACCCGGCTAGCCTAGCCAGGCTCCTGCATGGAACCAAGGTATCGTGGCATTCTGTTGCCATGGCTCCGCAGCTCCATGAAGAAGCCACAATCCCCGGCAGACCCTAAAACGATCTTTTCCCTGCCGAATGGCCCCCGATCTGGCCTGCCATGGCCAGGGTCGGGCTGCAGGGAACCCCCTGCACCCTCTTACCTCTTTTTCCCTGCCCGGAGCAAGTGTTGGCTGCCCTCTAGGTGGAATAAGTCTCACATCCAAATGGCCGACCCTGGACGTACAGGGCTGATGCCGGAACTGGCCTTGTACATCCGGAGAAGGGGTAATGCCTCTGGCCCGCTCTCGCTCCTCCCTCGGCCCGACCCCTCCTGCCACCGTACAGAGCTCCCCTCACATCTCTGCTGTATGTGCGGGGAGCTCTGTGGGTGGAATCAGCACCCTAATGTTTAGCAGGGATATATGTCCAACTCGGATGTATATCCCTGCTAAACGCAGGTCAGATCTACCCTATTATGTTTATCTAAAAGTCTTGCAACTATAAGAGCACAATTTTCTTTAGTATCTTACTAATAGAAGGTTAGAAATTGGGTACAAATTACCTACATCCATAGTATCTACAATCGGCTTTTTAATGACAGGCTAAACAACAGCTTTCTTTAAATTAGCAAGGGAAAAAATCCTTTGGCAGTGATACATCCATTCACTGATCAACATTCAAACCATTACTGACTTTAAAAGGCCCTAATCTGTAGTATCTTGGTGAGCTGAACATGAATATAACATTTAAAAAATTTTATTGGCTCTCGTTTTGAAGCTATTGCATGTAGTTCATTTTTGACTTTTCACCGTGTAAATTTATCCAGTAGGACATCAACAACATCCCAAATAAGCCTTGAATGATGTAATATTGCATCACATTGCATAATACCAGCACGCACACATCATCCAGAGTTGATTGCATCATTTTCTGATGCAATGCAATACTACTGCCAGACAGCTGCTGAAGCCATCTGACGTCAGCAGTGTACTATACGCAGTCGGAAAGGAAAGTAATCTGGTATTCTGTTCCAATATTGAAAGCCTCATGAATGCCTTAAAAATCACTCATGACCCACAAGAATGGAGACTATTTATAGACTCTTCGAAACTGAGTCTGAAGGCTGTGCTTTTGAACAATGGAAACCGTCTTCCATCTATTCCAGTAGCGCATGCCGTCCACATGAAAGAGATAAATGATAACTTAAAGCATCTACTGACTTCCATTAACTATAACAAGTACAGCTGGCACCTCTGTGGTGACTTGAAGGTAGTTGTCCTTTTAATTGGATTGCAGCAGGGATATATAAAATACATCTGTTTCTTATGTGAGTGGGATAGCCGAGCAAGGGATTGGCACTACATGCGGAAGGAATGGAATCGCAGACAAAATGAAACAGTTGGAGAGAAGAATATCCAGCACCCAGCTCTGGTTGAGGCTCACAAAATCCTGCTACCACCCCTTCACATCAAACTAGGTTTGATGAAAAACTTCATGAAAGCCACAGACTGCACTTCGCCAGCTTTCCGATACCTGCATGAAAACTTCCCTCGACTCAGCGAAGCAAAGATTAAAGAGGGAGTTTTTGTGGGTCCTCAGATTCGAGAGCTCTTCAAAGATGACCGGTTCAACAACTTGCTGCAGGGCGATGCGAAACAAGCATGGAATGCTTTTCGCCTAGTGTCAATAAACTTTCTCGGGAATGTTAGGGCAGAAAACTACAAGGAACTAGTAGAAGACATGCTGATGCAATATCAGAAACTTGGCTGCAATATGTCTCTAAAGATCCATTTCCTTGATTCCCATCTCGATTTCTTTCCTGACAACTGTGGTATGGTTAGTGATGAACAGGGCGAACGTCTTCACCAGGATATTGCAACGATGGAGCAAAGATACCAGGGAAAATGGTCCACTACAATGCTGGCTGACTACTGCTGGATACTCCCCAGAGAAGCTCCCGAACAGCTGTACAAGAGACAGGCGAAAAAATCTAAGAAGTAGTCTATGACTTGGTTTTTTACAGGTATTAACTGAAGGCCTATTATATTTACTATTGACATGCATTTCGTGATGTAAACATTAATTCTTGTAGGTTACAAGAAAACTAGAGCCAACTTTGCAATTTCACTGTCATATTCGTGTTCAGCATATAAAAAGTGATAAGAAATGACTATTTTTATTTCAGTAACATGACTTTTGTAAAATTTGTTGACCAGTGGAGCACCATCCATTACCACAGCCACCACTCTAACTGGCTCAAGGTGAAGGGATCCAAAGTACAATGGCATAGAGGAGCAGCCTAATGGTTAGAATCCTAGTTTAGGAACCACAGGGTTCATTTCCCACTAGCAGTCCTTGTAGCCTTGGGCAAGTCACTTAACTTGGATTTTTCTGAGGAAATGGAGGGTTATCAATGTCCCTGTTTAATGCACATTACCAAGTTTAAGTTACAATGTAAACCGCTATGATAAAGCGGTATGAAATAAATAAACAATAGCTGATATTCAAATACTTCAATGTGACTTACTCACTTATCTTTAAGTGAATTTTCAGCTGCTGTCTCGTTATTTGGTAAGTTAGAACAGGTGTTTATACAAGCCTACTTATATAGATAAGCTTAACCAGACAGCACTAGTCAGTTAACTAAGAGCCCCAACCCCAGACTGCCTCCTGCACCCCCCTCCCTCCACACAACTGCATCATTTCCATACAGTCAGCAGGCCCAGATTTTCAAAGATAATGATGGAAGTAAACTCCTTTGAAGTGTTATGTGATAGAATAAAATAAGATAGTTTGTCCTGGCAAGTTTTCTTGTTTTTCCCAAAAATGTAAAATAAATAATTAAAAGTGTTGAAATCTCTCATAGAAAGTAAATCGAGTTGCTGTCACAATGTTCAACAGTGGGGGGAAGGGGGGGATGTGAACACTGATGCTGAGAGCAAGCTCAGGCTAGAGAAACTACAGGTCTTCCAGCTTCCGCTCAGGCTGGACATTCAGGTGCTGGCAGCCAGCAGAAATGAACCGAATATCTACCAGAATAGAAGGGCATGCAGGGAGCCAAGCAATGAGTCTTCACAGAGCGAGTGCAGGAAGCTGGAAGTAAATATGACAAGAATTCAGTGAAGCAGAACTCCCATGCCAAGGATGTAGGCAGAGACCAAGTTCTGGCAACATGCAAACTGAAGAGCTGCAAATATATCTATATCTATATCTATATCTATATATATATATATATATATCCAGGGCAGGAAACACTATGGGGTATGTTTACTAAACCGTCTTAACGTTGCAGCGGTGGTATTATCGCGCAATAACGCGGCGGTGGCGTTAAGGCACACTAACGCTGTGAAATCCGGCTCTGAAGGGTGGAGTAAGGCTTCCCAGAGGGCGGAGAGAAGGGTCAATGGGCGGAAAGTGGGCGGGGAGAGGCTCCAGGCACACTAACGCTGTGAAATCCGTGTCTGAACACTAACGCCAGTGAAACCCTCACGTTACGGCACATTTGCAGGAAAGAGAAACCATTTCAGTCAGCAATGTGCAGCAAAGGCAGGGAAACCCAGAAAAGTGATAGTTGTGATACATGTGCAGGAACCAAAAAGGCAAACATATAAAAGGACCAGAACCATAATTTGAAATCCCAATAACCAAGCTGGCCAAAAGTGATATTAATGATAAACATAAAGCAACACCACTGACAAAGCCCAAAAAATAAGATATCATGTTTGGAAGGGTCTATTCTCTGTCCCCCTATAAAGGGAATGATCCCACATTGAAATAGCGCTGATCAGGGTTTCTGTCGTTTAGATTGGGCAGGTTTGTTATGGCGTGCAGATGTGCAGCAACAGCAGATTGGGCACGTAGGAAAGGGCAACTGTACTGATGCTGTAAATGGGATATAGAGGGCTGCAGGCGACACATGCTGTGGTCCAGCTGGGGCACAGTGCGGGCTAGGCAGATGCCCAGGTGGCACATAGGAATGCTGAAACTGTAAAGCAGCAAGAGAGCAACTGACAAGGGTCCAACATGGGCACGAGTGTGTGTCCCACAGTGTCATAGGGGATATTACCCAGCAGGTACCCCCAAGGGCACATAACATTGGCAGGCGGTGCTGGGGGAAAGCGCGTATGTCCATGTAGGCACTCCTACCCGAGAACCCACACTATAGGCAGCTGCCTACCATCACACTGGATGGCCTGGGACTGCACACCACCAGCACCACCGGCATAATGGCATGGCAGCATGGTGGCGGAGGGGGCAGTGGCATCTGCCCACAGCAGACCATGGCCAAGCCCCGATTAGGTGGGTGCCGTGCATTGCAACAGACAGGGGCTGTCTGATGAACAGTCATGGTATCCCCAGAGAATGATCTGTCCCTGTGGCAACAGTGTGGTGCAGTACACACAGCCAGTGTGTTCAGGAGCAGAAGGTCACAAGTTCAAGTCCCAGCTGTGGCTCCTGCCAACACTGTCCTCATATTTTACCCAGTACTAAACCATGTAATAAAGATGGAACCTTTATTGCAGAAAAAATAAACATGCTTGAAACGCCTATATTTTACCCTACAGAGCACAGACACCATAAACATGTGCAATCCCTAGAGCAGAGTTTCCCAACTGCAGTCCTGGAGGGCCAAACACCATTCAGGTTTCATGCTGTCCCTATTAAATATGCCTGTGCTGTATTTGTATGCGCCGCCCCCATTGTATGCAAATGTATCTCATGCATATTCATTAGGAACAGCATGAAAACCTGAACAGTGTTTGGCCCACCAGGACCAGAGTTGGGAACCTCTGCCCTAGAGCAGTGGCCAACAGGGGCATAAACGCCCACACCCATAGGCTCCACTATCCAAAGCCTCATGGAGAGTCAGGCTGTTGGGCCCTGCGTGGCGCAGCATCTCCCAATACCGGCACCTGCATACCTTAGCAATGCCGTCCTAAACTTGGGAACATGTTACACATATATCAAAAGGTTGCTATAATTAATATCAGCTAACAAATCCTAAGTTAAACACAAGTTGTTGATAGAGATTCATCATAGCATCCTTTCCGATATCTGTGGAGTGTGTTTCAGCTATTGATTCTGACAGTGTTTACCACCCCTGGGAGTGACCCTAACAGTATTGAGTACCATAGCAATGCCCGCACTGTGCCCAGGACTGGTGTGGCGGCCAGGGCTGCCACAAACCTCTATATTTGCACAATGCTGGCACAGGTGTGGGAGTGTGTGTCTGTCTATCCAGTGTGTTGTGGCTGCCTACACCTTACTGAGCCCACATTGCTTGCACTGTTTCCAGTGTTAGCCTGCCAATGTGCATAATGAGGAGCAAGGTACTGTGGGTATGGCCCGGACAGGGTGGCATGGGCAGGATGCATTTGCACAGGGTATAGGGCAATGGCTGGGACATTGTAGTGCCCGACCACCACCTGCACGGACAGGGTGGCCACAGCATGTCATGCTGGGAGGTCGCTCTCACCCTGACTGTGCAGTGACCACAGCATGGCTAGGTTCCCCCATAGTGCTCCACAGTATTTCTCTTAAGTGATATTTATGGGTTCTCTTTTCTGGGGCCCAATCACTGATATACCTGTGTGGTGTGTGTGTGCTGATATCCCATTTTTATTTATTTATTTAGACATATTTGGTATACTGCTTTATCATTAAAATCAAAGCGTTTTAGCACATCAAACAATTGATAATATTGTGTGTTCAGAAGCATGCAGTGGAGGTTTAAGAAGAGTGCTGAAAGGTGCAGTGTGCTAGATTTTATCAGTGAACTATATACATAGTGATTAATATACATATTTACAAGAATGGATCCATGTGAGAGGTGAGCTATGGTCAATGATCTACTATTGCCTTGAAAGTACTTCAAAATGTAATCAGTTCAGGTGAGGTCCTTGAAATGTTCTGTAAATAGGGCAGTTTTAAGAAGCTTTCTGAAGTCCTTGAGGTCTTTGGTTGATCTTAGGTGGTCTGGAAGGGAGTTCCATATAGCGGGCGCTGCTAGGGAGAGTGCCCTTCATGACGTGGCCTGCTTTGTTTTTGCAAATTCCATTGGTGTGCTGACGGTGTCTGAGGTTCCTTTTCTTCTTGGTCTTTTGTTGTCGTTGGTTTTTATGAGTGGTTGCAGGCTGTCAGCTGAGAGGTTGTGTAGTATTTTGAAAATGTTTACAAGTACTTTGAATTGGATTTGAGGGCTGATTGGGAGCCAGTGTAGGTGGTGCAATATGGGGGTGATGTGGTTGTGATTAGTACAATCTGTTATGAGTCGTGCGGCTGTGTTCTGTGCTAGCTGAAGTGGTCTTATGGTCTTTTTTGGTATCCCCTGGTATATGTGATTGCAATAGTCTAGTGTGGGAATGATGATGTTTGAAAATGCTCCTGAGCGAGTATCGGTTTGAGCCTTCTGACGGTCCTCATTTTGATGTAGGCGCTCCTTGTGGTTTTTGCAATGTGGGATTGGAGGTTAAGGTCCTTGTCAAGTGTTACTCCCAGGTATTTTATTTCTTGTCTTACTGGTATAATGATGTCCTTCAGGTTGATGGTAGCCGTGGGTGAGAATGTCGGGTTTCTTGTGATGAATAGCGCTTCAGTTTTGTTGTAGTTTATTGACAGATTGTTTTCCTGAAGCCAGGTTGCCATTTGTTGGAAGCAGTTGGCTATGTTGGAGTAGTCTGGGTTGTCCAGTTTGATTGGTGTGAATATTATGTCGTCTGCATATATGGTGTATTGAATTTTGTGGTCCTTGATGATGGCGCAGATGGATTGTATGTATGGACTGAAAAGCAGGGCAGAGAGTGCTGAGCCTTGTGGGACTCCCTGTGTGGCTCTGAAAGGTTGAGAGGTCTTTGATCCACATTTGACTTGTAGTTGTCTGTTGCTGAGGTAAGATGTAAACCATTTCATGGTGGTGCTGTGTAATCCTACCTCCTGCAGTCTGGTTAGTAAGGTTGTGTGACAGACAGTGTCAAATGCTGAGGAGATGTCTAGGAATATCATGAGGACGCCCATTTTGGTGTTGTCAATCGTCAGTCTGTCGAATAGTTGTATTAGTAGAGTTTCAACCCCATGGCTAGGTCGGAAGCCGTGTTGATTGGGGTCCAGGGGATTGTGGATGTCAATGTGTTGTTGGAGTTGATATTGGACTACTTTCTTGATGATCTTGGATAGGAATGGTAGGCTTGAGATGGGTCTGTAGGCGTCGGGGTCTGTTTTAGCTAATGTGGTTTTCTTGGGGATCAGACGTACTGTGGCTAGTTTCAGGGTGTTTGGCATTATTCCTTTGGTGAGAGAGTTCTGTATTATTTTCCGTATGATTTGCGTCAGGTCTTCTTTTGTTGCTTTAATCCAGGATACTGGGCAGGGGTCTGTAGGAGCGGTGCTGGTGTTGAGGTCAGTGATGATTTTGGAAAGTTGTTCTTTCGAGGGGATGCTGAATGTGCCCCAGCTCTGTGTTGGTGTGGAAGACCTGAGTTTGACAATCTCATTGCTGTTCTTAGGTGTTGCAGTGAATTTGGTTTTGAGGTGGTCTGCAAATGTCTGTGGGTCTATCTGTTGCTCATTTCTGTTGTAGGGCTCTTTAGTGAGGGTCTTTACAACTTCGTAGAGTTCACGGGGTTTGTTGGTGGACTTCAGGATGAGGTTCGTGTGGAATTCTTTCTTCTGCTGGTTGATGAGGTTGTTATAGTCCTTTTGTTCTATCTGGTATTGTTTCTGTAGGGAGGGAGATTTGTTACGTCTCCAGCATCGTTCGGGTCACCTTAGTGCTCTTTTTGCTATGCGTATATACTTGGAGTACCATGGTGTGCAGCAGGGTTTTGTGATGCGTGATTGTTGTGTTCTGCAGGCGGCTGGCTTGGCAGCAGAAGAAATGATGTTGTTCCATTTAAAGATTTGATCATCTATGTCCGTTGTCTCGGTGTTTTGGGTGCATAAAGTTTCTCCAGGAACATGCACTATGTACTAGCTAGCAGACTGTCTGCAATTAGCATCTGTATGGCTGCACCACCTTGCAGGGTGCAGCAATTGCACACTGACTGCCCTCTGCTGGTGAATGTCAGATCGTAGTGGGGGGGGAAGCTGAGCTGACTGGGCCCACTACCTATCTGCCAGTGGCCCTGTCCCAAGTGCAGATCTTCAGCAGCTGTCCATTTGCCACCAGGACTGGGGTTGCTGGTCCCACTGCCCCCCTTGCAAAGGGTGAGAGTGCGGGTCTGTTGGGGACAGATCATGTCCCCCACCCTGACCCAGAAAGGGCGGTTTGCTAAGTACATTGTCACCTTGTGAGCCCTGACACACCCCTGCTCCCTAAACAGGTGACCATAGCAAGCACAGTGGATATGCACTATGTTGTGTGCATCATGGTGCACAAGGGCCAGACATGACTAGCAATTACAAATGGACACAGAGACCTCCTAAAGGTGTCTGCAACACATACCTATCACACACTAACACTGATGGAGACCTGCAGCACAGCCCACCTCAACCAACCCGGATACTGCAGACCTGGTGCTGGCCACTCTACCTTACCCTCAGGGTGAGCACAGAACACGCACATTGGCATAGCCTGTGGGTACTCTGTGCCAGTAACACGCACGGTCATTCCCCCCTACCAAGCTGACGTGCTTTAGAGGTGCATACCCCATCTGGTGAGCAGATGTAGACTGCTGTTCTGCATGTGAATTGCATTATGGATACTGCTGGTTCTATCCTATCCTGGTAGCCACAGCAGACAGTTTTATGGTGACGTGCACTCTTTCTGTAGCCAGCCATTGGTATGATGACTCCCATAGTGATGTAGTACAATGGTTAATGCAATGACTTCAATAGCAGAGATCATGGGTTTGATTCCTCTTTGTTCCCTTTTTTTATGGCTATCCTACACAACTACATTTCATTCGTGTAACAGTCATATCTGTGCAGATCTGTGCTGCCACCACATTATACCTTCATCACTGTTGCCATCCATCCTTCTGTCCGTCTATGTGCATGCCAGCTGTGTGGCATCCTGCCCTAATGTGCAAGCTACTACCCCATATCCTGCACTGGCACACTTTTCTGCATTGCAGCTCTTCATGCTTGCCTCTCCTGTGTCTGCTCTGCATGGCACTGCTCTCCTCTGTCCTCCTGTCATTGCACTTATCCTGCCACCTCTACCTCCTCTGGTGGACACGTATCCCCATCCTCTGCCACCCACTGTCATTGTTGCACTGTACATTACCATCACCCTGTACATCAGTACAGCTGCCCCCGATATGTTTGTCCACTTTACCTGCTGCCACATGGGCTGCACGCAGATTTGGCTGGTCCATGAGCTCCGTCATCTACTTCCTTCCATCACTTGTTCATTGCCTTTCCTTGGTGCTCTGTGCAGTGTTATGGTTACATCTGTGTTTGAGCCATACATTTCATGCTTGTGACTTTGGGGCACCTTTGTGCCCCTGGGCACCATCTCCTGTGTCACCTTAGCATCCCTGGGGCATCTTTCATGGCACCTTAGGTTTGGCTAGCTATGCCTTATATGCTGCCTTGGAGGGTGCCAACCTTTCCTGCCGCCCTCTGGGGCACATTATGACCTGCCTTGGATGACGTGGTGCTTTATGATGTGCCTTAAAAGGTGTATTAGGTTGCGGCACTGGGGTGAGGCTTTTTTGGTTGGCAGTACAAATTGTTGGGATGTGTCTGACTGTTACAAGCAGGAAAAGGGATTGCCTCAGACAGGCTTTTAACTGAGCCCACTGGGGGATTGAACGCATGACCACTGTATTAGCAGTCAATGTATTAACAATTGTGCTACACCTCTGTTGCTATGTTTGCAGGTCAGTACGCCTAATTAAGGCTAACGCGCGTTAACATGCTATGGCTCCCTCTATCGCGCGATAACGGATTTTATCGCGCGATAACCCAAAATGCTACCTTAAGACCGGAACACCCACTCCTTATATGGCATTCTTCACATTATCGCTGGAGCTAGCACCGGGAACATTAAGACGGTTTAGTAATCATACCCCAATGTCTGTCAGCAGGAAACCAGGGTGGAATAAAAGCTAATCCTTAATGTCCAGAGCAACCCCATTTGGCATGAAATAAAAATTGCCTATGGGGACCTCAAGGCTGCATTGCTGCGATAGTGCTCTGGTCTGAATTTACATCAGGCTGGAAGAGATAAACAAACACATATATTCAAGTCTGTGAGTTCCTAGAGGCAAATAAAAAGCCCATATTAAAATATATCTGCATTTGAGCATGTCTGAGGACAGAATACAGGAGATTAATAAATCACCTACAATGGCACCTCTTAATTCATGCTCCAAATTTCTTATTTTGCCTTTCTGCATTCCTGATTTTATTGTGATGAAAATCAATCAATTTATTGTGCACTGAAAAATTTTCTATTAAAACAAATGTACGAATCTAACCAGAAAAAAACACTCCAAAATTGGGAAAAATTCATGATAAAAAACAAAAACTAACCAAAATTTTCTTTCCAGTGCACATCCCTACTGAAACCATGACTCACTATGTTCCAACTGTAGAGAGAAATGTGTTCACGCTCTTTATTTTGAATGCACGGACAGAAAACTACTTACCATGCTCATATATGCTAAATGGGAGATAGTATTGTACATGACCTCATTAGTCATTACACGTTATTTACTAAACTGATGATACCAAGAGCTCAGTTTAGTTTACCCTCCTACTCAGGACTGGCTCTAAGTTTTTACTACCCCTCTATGACTTTTTTTATCATCTTTTAGCCATGCCTGCATGCTGAAATTCTTTTTAACACACACTAGAACTTCAAACACATGCAAATCAATTGTGCATGCATTAATATATAGGTTAATGCATATGAAATTGATTTTGCGTGCACTAAACATTTAAGGCACTTTACAGATTCACATCACTAGTCTCTATTTGCCAGAATGATGGCCACAATTCCATCTGTGGAAATCTGTCATCTCAAGCATGTGTTTGTATGGCTGGTGCCTGGAGACAGCCTCACTCTCTACTGCTTGAAATATACAGTAGCTCCTAGTCAAGCATGTTGATCCCACACAACAAGACTGCCACATTTCATGCTGGGGAGGTGGCAATATCTTAGGACTCCCTCTGAAATCCTCCCCCTTAGTCCAACTACTTTACAAATGTATCCTGCATTTGCTGACCTTATCCCTGCCCCAAAATTACCTGCTTCCTTATCATCCTTTCAGTCTAGTCCCGAACCTCTGGGTTTAGCACCTCCTTCAGCAGCTTTGGGGACGGAGAAACGCCATTCTTCTGATGACACTAGTACAAATCCCCCAGGGACCGCCTCCTGACTCCAGTTCTCTCAGTCTCCAAGCAGCTGGAGGGTGGTGAGCCTAGAGCCCCCCCCCCCCCCCCGCTCTTCTCTCTCCTTCCTTATTGTATTCAATGGAGCGGAGGAGAAGGCTGGACAAGAGACAGCATCGGGGAAGGAGTTTTGTAAGGGGACAGGGCTCCGGCTCCCGAACGCACAGTTTGGGTGAGGAGTCGGCAGAGGGATCTACGGAGCAGTGTAGCAGTCTTTTCTCCGGAGCGCGCTGACAAGTGACAATTGATGAAACAGCTTCTCTGCACAGCCGTTTCTTCACCTGACGCTGAAGCTGCTATTTTCGGCCAAGTGCAGGTAGGGAGGGAGGTGACAGCCGCAAGAGAGTTTTGTTCAAGGTAAGAGGCCCTGAAGCGAGCATTAGTAGAGGTGTGTGTGCGCCATGGGTGTTTGTGTGTGTCGCGGCGTTCGGGCCGAGCCGCGTGTCAGAAGCGTGGGAAGACAGGAAGGCTCTGTTAACTGTGCAGGCAGTTCGTTTTGGCCTTGGGGGCCCTCGTTTTTTGACGGGGTCGATTGATTTCGGGTGGAGTGACTCATTGTTGACTCCAGGTACCTTTAGGTAAAAAAAAACCAAAAATAACAAGTTTAAGTCTTTTTGATTTTGTCTCTGCGGAGATCAACAGGGCTTCAGTTGGGAAAGTAACTGTTGGTTCAGAGCGCTCAGCTGAAGTAAAGTGCTGGGTTGCAGTAAAAAGAATGCCTTCTAGGCCGCAGTGTTTGGTCTGTGGTGCTAGAAGAGGAGCAGTTTCAGAGATGGGGGTGTGTAGAGGGTGCGTCCAGGAAGCAGTCTCTATGGAGCAGGCATTGGAAAGTGCTGGTGAGAGTCAGAAAGGACCAGTTGGGGCCCTGCCGGAGCCTGTTTCTCCCTCTGTGCCACCTCTAGAGTCGGTAGCAGGGCCTTCTTCCGCTCCGGATTTTTCTCCCTCTCCGGCACTGTTGCTGGGAGGATTGGTGGCAATGTTTTCTCCAGATTTCGTGTCTCTGCTTCAGCAGGCCTTTGGAAGTGTGAAGAGAGGGACGGCAGCTGGTTTCTTGGAAGGGGAATAGTATGGAAAGCGTCCAGGAACCCCCCCAAGGTTTGGGGGAGACTGGATTTCTGTCTAAGAAACCTAGGACAGTGAAGGAGCGGCCTGACCAGTCTGTAACATCAGAGGGGCTCCATTCGGAAGATGGGGAGAGAGATTTAGAGTTAGAGGACGAGTTAGAGGAAGGAGAGCTCACTGAGCAGGAAGACCAGGCTAGGGTGGTGCGTGTTTTTCATCGCGATGCGTTGCCGGCACTCATTACTGAGATCCTGAAAGCTCTTAATATGCCATCTGCGGGGCCGGTGGAGGATTCCACCTTAGAAGACCCATTATTGCAGGCTGTTCGAAAAACTCAAAGAGCCTTTCTGGTACACAGAGTTGTATGGGAGATGATTCAAGAGGAGTGGGACATGCCCGAGGCAGCTCTTAAAGGGTCAAGGGTTATGGCCCACCTTTATCCATTGGTTGATCAGGACCGGGAGTTGTTTAAGTCTCCAAAGGTAGATGCAGCAGTCTCGGCAGTGACGAAGGAAACCACCATTCCAGTGGAAGGTAGTGCTGCTCTCAAGGATACCCAGGATAGAAAGTTAGATACGTTGTTGAAGCAAGTCTTTGACATCAATGCGTTGTCCATTCAAGCTTCTATTTGTGAAGCATGGGTGGCAAGAGCCTGTCTTCGCTGGTCTCAGCGGATTCAGGGTGAACAGATGGAAGAGGCAGCCGGGGAAGCGTCTAGGCTGGAATCTGGGGTTGCTTACCTGGCAGATATTCATTATGACCTTATTCGGGGATTGTCAAAAAATATAGCATCGGTAATAGTGGCAAGATGGTATCTTTGGCTGCGCAATTGGGCGGCGGATGGTTCCTCCAAAACAAGGCTGGGTAAACTGCCTTTCAGGGGTAAACTACTGTTTGGAGAAGACTTAGATAAGTTAGTAAAGGATCTAGGGGAGTCCAAGGGCAGACTGCCTGAGGACAAGCAGAAGTAAGGGCGTCCCGCACCGACAGCCAAGGGTCAGCAACGAGAGTTTCGCCGTTTCCGTTCCCCACGGTTTGGTCAATTTCAAAGAGGACGTTTCCCCTATAGGAATCAGGGGTTTCAAGGGTTTCAAGGGGCAGGCAGAGGATTTGCGGCCTCTGCTTCCTCGAACCTTAGAAAGTCACAATGAAGTGAGGAGGACCCCAGGTAGGGCAAGTGCCCGTGGGAGGTCGATTACGGGACTTCTACCCTGCCTGGGCCCAAATCACATCAGATCAGTGGGTGTTGGAGGTTATTCGGGAAGGATATGCTCTAGAATGTCAATGCCTGGTGGTCGACTCTTACGTTCAGTCCCCATGCAAGGTGCGGGTCAAGTTAGAGGCAGTATGAGAGACCTTAGACAGGCTACTGAGCCTCAGTGCAGTGGTGCCAGTACCTCCAGACCAGTACGGTTGCGGTCGGTACTCCATATACTTTGTAGTGCCAAAGAAGGAAGGGTCCTATCGACCGATTCTGGATCTCAAAAGAGTAAATCGTTGTCTCCGAGTGGCTCATTTTCATATGGAGACTCTGAGATCAGTTATCGTGGCAGTACGAGAAGGAGAGTTTCTCACCTCTCTGGATTTATCAGAAGCTTACCTGCATATTCCAATTCGATGGGAACATCAGAGGTTTCTCAGATTTGCAGTCCCTATGGGACATTTTCAATTCCGAGTGTTACCTTTTGGATTGGCAACGGCCCCACGGACTTTCACAAAGGTGATGGTGGTAGTAGCAGCGGCATTGCGAAAGGAGGGAGTATTAGTTCACCCTTATTTGGACGATTGGTTAATTCTGGCAAAGTCCAAGAGCGAGAGCGAGGCGGCGACAACCAGAGTGGTGGAGTTACTACAGAGTCTTGGTTGGGTAGTCAACATGCCAAAGAGCAAATTGAAGCCGTCACAGAGCCTAGAATATCTGGGTGCTCAATTCGATACAAGCGTAGGAAAGGTTTTTCTGCCACAACTGCGGGTAAAAGGTTTGAGAAAGCTAGTCCGAAAGTTTCTGGAAAGGACAACGCCTATGGCATGTCATTATCTACAGCTACTAGGGACCATGGCTGTGACGCTCGAGTTGGTTCCGTGGGCAAGGGCACATATGCGACCGTTGCAGAGAGCACGCCTCAGAAGGTGGTCACATCAGGAGGACCCGCTGTCCCAGAAACTACCCTGTCCATCGGAGACACGCCACGCTCTTCAGTGGTGGTTACGTCCAGAGGGTCTGGAAGAGGGAATGCCCTTGGAGTCTCCTCCCTGGATACCCCTAACGATCAATGCAAGCCTAGTAGGCTGGGGAGCACACTTCGAAGGAAGTTTCGCTCAAGGGCAGTGGACCAAGCTTGAAAAGGTTTGGTCAATCAACAGATTGGAGTTGAGAGCGGTAACGCTGGCACTTCGAGCTATTCAACCTTGTCTGCAGGGGAAGGCGATTCGGGTGTTTTCCAACAACGCAACCATGGCAGCCTACATCAACCGCCAAGGGGGCACCAGCAGTGTGTCCCTGGAAGCCGAGGCCGAGCAACTGTTAGATTGGGCCGAAGTACATCTGCTAGCTTTGTCGGCGACGCATGTGGCAGGAATAGACAATGTGGAGGCCAATTTTTTGAGTCAGGTCAGGGTGAACCCAGGAGAGTGGGTTCTCCATCCGGAAGTGTTTGAGATGGTGGTGCGACGCTGGGGGACGCCAGTAATTGATTTGATGGCTACTTTCGAGTCGGCGAAAGCCAACCGATTTTAAGCAGAAGACGGGAAAGAATGTCGGAAGGCTTAGATGCTCTCATTCAGAGATGGCCAGAAGAACAACCCCTGTACGTGTTTCCACCCTGGGTGTTAATAGGTTGGGTGCTACAATGGATAGAAGTTCACAAAGGTCTGGTAATATTGATCGCGCCAGACTGGCCACGGCATCCTTGGTATGCGGATCTGATAAGGCTCTTAGTGGAGCGGCCTTGGCATCTACCTAATCGCAGAGATCTGTTATTGCAGGGTCCCCTGCACATGCTTCAGGTGGATCGGTTCTCGCTTGTGGCTTGGCTCTTGAAAGGGCGAGGTTAACAGTGAGAGGTTACTCTACAGCAGTTATTTCCACTTTGTTAAGAGCGAGACGGAGGTCTACTTCATTGGCATATGTTTGGCCGAAACTTTTGAGTTGGGTCCTTCAATAAACTTTGTCTGCATATCTATACCTACATGTAGGCCTGGTCCTTGGGTTCCGCTCTTGGTTTGAATATGTTTGTATCTGGCATATATTTGAAATGTGTTGTGAGGACAAGAAGGTTGAGACCTTGAGAGCTTCGATTCCGGAGGTGCTGTCCTTTTTACAGGATGGTTTTGAAAAGGGCTTAGCTGCAACATCCTTAAGAGTGCAGCTAGCAGCACTATCCTGTTATAGAGGAAAGATAAAAGGCAAGGTGTGGGAGCACATCCAGATATTAAGCGTTTTTTGAGGGTGGTGGTTCTTTTGAGACCACCATGTAGACCGATGGTTCCGACATGGGATTTGCAATTAGTGCTGGAAGCTTTGGTACGCGAGCCGTTTGAACCTTCATTGAAGGCATCAATAAAAGACTTGACTCTCAAAGTGGTGTTTCTGGTAGCTATATGCTCTGCTCAATGAATTTCGGAATTGCAGGCTCTGTCTTGTCGAAAGCCTTTTCTCGCCTTTTATGAGAGGAAAGTGGTACTGAGGCCGGTACCATCTTTTTTGCCCAAAGTAGTATCAGTTTTTCATGTAAATCAGGTGATTTTGTTGCCGGTTTTTGATGAAGATAGTGAAGGTTCTTTCGGAGCGAAATTGCATCTCTTAGATGTTCGTAGGGTGTTAAGATGTATATTCGGAGGATGGCGGGATTCCGCAATACGGATAGGCTGTTTGTCCTGTTTGGGGGGTCAAGGAAAGGAGAAGCAGCGTCAAAAGCTTCTATTGCTAGGTGGCTCAAGGACGCTATAGCATCAGCGTACATTTTGAAGGGCAAAGTAGTGCCTGACGGGCTTAGAGCTCATTCCACGAGGGCGCAGGCGTCGTCGTGGGCTAAGTGCACTTTAGTTCTGACTATTGACATTTGTAAAGCGGTTACTTGGTCCTCTTTAAATTCCTTTGTCAAACATTACCATCTGGATGTTCAAGCGGAAAGGGATACCCATTTTGGATCAGCAGTGCTTCAGGCTGGTCTAGCTGGGCCCTCCCATTGAATTTATCACTGCTCTGTTACATCCCCAGAGGTTCAGGACTAGATTGGAGGGATGATAAGGAAGGTGAAATTAGACTTACCTGCTAATTGTTGTTCCTTGAGGAACTCCAGTCTAGTCCCGCATCCCTCCCTGGTAGTTTCTTTTGGAATATAGCCTGAAGCAAAGAGGTTTATTTCTCAGGACAGGCTGGAGGAGCAGCTGTGTGGGTTGCGGTCCGTAAGGGGACGTTGATAGCTGGGGATTCTGGTGGGGCCAATATCCTCTGTAAAAAGGGGGACGGCGGACCTAAGCTATACATAAGTAAGTACTTGATTTTCCTGTTAATCAGTTAATATAGAAGTTAGTTTACAGGTTGATTGTAATGTTTACTACTTAAATGTTGCTCCGGTGAGTCTGCTTTGTCAATAGATTACTGGAGTCAGGAGGTGGTCCCTGGGGGATTTGTACCACTGTCATCAGAAGAATGATGTTTCTCAATCTCCAAAACTGCTGGAGGAGGTGCTAAACCCAGAGGTTCAGGACTAGACTGGAGTTCCTCAAGGAACAACAATTAGCAGGTAAGTCTAATTTCACCTTCTCGTCTCAGGACTCCCAAGCCTTCCCAAACCTTGCCTCCCAATTCTCCTGCTGGTAGGAAGAGCGCATCTTAACTCTTGTTAGCTCCTCTGCTGTTGAAATGGCAGGGTTCTGCGCTGCTTCACACTTTGACTCCAAGCTGTACATGCAGAGGGTAATTCGGTAAACCATGCGTGGAACGTTCCATTCTAGTAATGCACATATGTATCTATTCGAAAGGACTTGCACGCCTGAATGGAGCTTTAGGTGCCCTGCTATTCTGCTAGCGTGTGTGCATTTTCTGTCATATATACTTTCAGTGTGACTGGGCACAGGGAAGAACACAGGCAGGGACTAAAAATACATGTATAAGTTAGGAAATACTATAACTTCAGTGTGTTCTTTACAAATCTAGGGTCGGTGTAAGTGGCCCGTGCTTACATTTGGCACACATATCTCACCACTTACACCCCTACTCTCTAAAGTAATTTATAAAATTAAACCCCAAACAAACCAGCAAATCGCATACACTCCACTCATTGCTTTACGGTGCTTGAAGAATTAAGATAATACTACTGAACACGTTGTATTATACCAAATAATCATGCTATTTGTTGATAGTGGTTTCTTTTTTAAGAGTCTATTTTCTTAAAGAAGAAACGTCAGAGCTTTTTTTGAGGGGCGCGCAGTGGTACAGAGTATCGACGTCTTTTTCACTGCCTGCTAAAATTGACCCCTGGTCCTCATGTAGTAATGAAAGAGTCCTGCATATCAGTACTGGAACCTTTTTTCTAGAAAAAATGCACTGAGAAAGTAGTCTTATGAGATCATCATGTCTGTATTTGTGTGTATGGAAACCTCATGTACTCCAGCAATCCTTTTTGGGTTCATCCAATAAAAATGGTATCATAACTTGCAGATTCCACTAAAAGAAAGCAGTGGATCTGCAGAAAGAGAATTCAGTCTCCATTTATCTAAGGATACTGAAAGAAGTTGTTCCACACAGAAATAATGGATCATACTCCCCCCTCCTAAAATGTACACATAACTATAAAAATATTACCCATTGTATTGTTGCTTGAGGGAGGGACCCCGGTTCTCCTTCCTTGTTAGTCTGGGTGGCTAGGGTAGAGGTTGTGTGGGAAATGGAAAAGGTATCCTGTGTTCTACGGGACCAGAGGCTCGGGTGCAAGGAAGGGGGTAGTGCTAGTTTTGAGGCATTTGTGACATCTATCCTACACCAACCAGGGACATAGCATATATTTTGTGGGTATGTTTAGAATCCGGTTTAATGATTTCTGAATTGGGTTCTGTTTTACTGTTGAACCTTGCATACTGGTGTAACGGAGAGATGTGTGACAGCATTTAGCACTGTTTTTTTGTTGGAAAATTCAATAAAAAGTTTCAAATTAAAAAGAAATTCCGTTTGTCAGGATATCCTTGAGATGTACTTAAAATCTGATGTGAAATGGACATTGAAGTTAAAGAGACATAAGGGTATGTTTACTAAACTGCGGTAACGTTACATAACGCGCGTTACGTAAAGGTAACGATCGTTTACGTTCTGTGGCGCGGTAAGCACCACAGAAGGTGGAAAGAGGGCGGAGAGAAGGGGTCAATGGGCGGAGTGTGGGCGGGGAGAGACTCCTTTCACACTAACGCGCTGATCTGAAGAGCTGAATCCTAACGCGATTGAAAACCTGCCGTTAGATGCACATTTGCAGGGGAGAGAAACCATGTAAGTGTCAGCAATGTACAGCATAGGCAGGGAAACCTACAAAAAGTGATAAGTGTGATACATGTGCACAGAACAAAAGGGCACATAAACATTGAAAATGACCTCAACAAACTGGAAAAAAACTTAACCAAGCTGGCCAATAGTGATAATATTGGGAAACAGCAAAAAACACTACCGAGAAAGCTCCCAAAAAAAGATATTATTCGTGGAAAGGTCTATGCTCTGTCCCCCGACAAGGTGAATGATCCCACAGTGAAATAGCGCTGATCAGGGCTTTCCCTTGTTATTGGACAGGTTTCCTATGGCGTGCACATGTTGCACAACAGGGTGGGCATGTCGGAAAGGGCAACTGGACAGATGCTGGAAAAGGGGATACAGAGGGCCGCAGGCGGCACCTGCTGTGGTGCAGCTGGGCCACAGTGCGGACTAGGGTGATGCCTAGGTTGCCCATACGAATGCTGAAACAGCAGAGCAGCCAGACAGCAACTGATGAAGGCCCAACATGGGCACGACTGTGATTCCCACAGTGTCACAGGGGATAGTACCCAGCAATTACCCCCAAGGGCACAGAACAGTGGCAAGCGGTGCTGGGGGGGGGAAGCGTGGACATCTATGCAGGCACCACTACCCCAGAACCCGCACCATAGGCAGCTGCCTACCCGCACACTGGATGGCCTGAGACTGTGCACCACCAGCACCACCAGCAGAAGGGCATGGCAGCATGGTGGTGGAGGGGTGCTGGTGGCGGAGGGGGCAGTGGCATCTGGCCGCAGCAGACCATGGCCTAGCCCCATTTAGGTGGGTGCCGTGCACTGCAACAGACAGGCTCCGTCTGACAAACAGTCATGGTATCTCCAGGGAATGAACTGTCCCTGTGGTAACAGTGTGGTGCAGTACGCACAGCCAGTGTGCTCAGGAGCAAAATGTCACAAGTTCAAGTCCCTGCCAACCCTGTCCCCATATTTTACCTAGTAATAAACCATGGTAACAAAGACGGAACCTTCATTGCAGATAGAATAAACATGCCTGGAACACCTACATTCTACCCTACAGAGCACAGACACCATAAACATGCGCATTACCTAGATCAGAGTTTCCCAAATGCAGTCCTGGAGGACCAAAAATCATTCAGGTGTCATGCTGTCTTTAATATAAGGACATGTTAGCATGGTGGCGGAGGGGTACTGGTGGTGGAGGGGGCAGTGACATCTGGCCGCAGCAGACCATGGCCTAGCCCTGTTTAGGTGGGTGCCGTGCACTGCAACAGACAGGCTCCGTCTGACAAACAGTCATGGTATCTCCAGGGAACAAACTGTCCCTGTGGCAACAGTGTGGTGCAGTATACACAGCCAGTGTGCTCAGAAGCAGAAGGTCACAGGTTCAAGTCCCAGCTGTGGTTCCTGCCAACCCAGTCCCCATATTTAACCCAGTAATAAACCGTCATAAGAAAGACAGAACCTTTACTGCAGATAGAATAAACATTCCTGGAACACCTACATTCTACCCTACAGAGCACAGACACCATAAACATGCGCATTACTTAGAGCAGAGTCTCCAAAATGCAGTCCTGGAGGGCCAAACACCATTCAGGATCCATACTGTCGCTAATAAAGATGCCTCTGTTGCATTTCTATGCGCCGCCCCCACGGTATGCAGATATCTTCCATGCATATTCATCAGGGACAGCATGAAAACCCAAACAGTGTGTGGCCCACTAGGACTGGAGTTGGGAACCCCTGCCCTAGAGCAGTGGCCAACAGGGGCAGAAACACCCGCACCCACAGGCCCCACTATCCACAGCCTCCTGGAGAGGCAGGATGTTGGGCCCTGCGTGCATCTCCCAATACTAGAACTTGCATACCTTAGCAATGCCACCCTAAACCCGGGAATACGGTACACAGATATCAAAAGGTTGCTATGATTACTGGCACATAGCAATTCCTAAGTTTTGCACAATCTGCTCAGTGAGCTGTATCATACCAACCTCTCTGATGTCTGTGGAGTGTGTGTCAGGTCTGGTATCTGACAGTGTCCACCACCCTGGAGAGTGACCCCAACAGTACTGCATACCATAGCCATGCCTGCACTGTGCCCAGGACTGGTGCGGTGGCCAGGGCTGCCAAAAGCCTCTATAGTTGCACAATGCTGGCATAGGTGTGGGAGTGTGTGTCTGTCTATCCAGTGTGTGGTGGCTGCCAACACCTTCCTCAGCCCACACTGCTTGCACTGGTGCCAGTGTTAGCCTGCCAATGTGCATAATGAGGAGCACAGTCCTGTGGGTATAGCCTGGACAGGGTGGCCTGGCCTGGATGCATCTGCACAGGGCATAGGGCAATGGCTGGGGCATTGTAGTACCCGGCCACCACCTGCACGGACAGGGTGGCCACAGCATGTCCTGCTGGGAGGTCACTCTCACCCTGACTGTGCAGTGACCACAGCATGGCTGGGTTCCCCCATAGTGCTATACACTGTTTCTCTTAAGTGATATATTTGGGTTTTGTTTTCTGGGGCCCAATCACTGACTTATCTGCTTGGTGGGTGTGCTCACATCCCAGGTTTGGGTGCACACATCTCCTCCAGGAACATGCACTATGGACTAGCTAGCAGACTGTCTGCAGTTAGTATGTGTGTGGCTGGAACACCTTGCAGGGTGCAGCGGCTGGTGACTCACTGTGCTTGCTGCTAGAGAATGTCAGATGGTGGTGGGGGGCAGCTGTGCATTTCCAGGCCTACTGTCTGTCTGCCATTGCCTTATTTATGGATGTGTACAGATCTGCATTGACTGCCCTGTAGGGTGTCTATTCCCCAGCAGGACTGGGGTTGATGGTCGATGGTCCCCTTTACTGTCACCATTGCAGGGGGGGTAAAATGTGGATCTGTTGGTGGGAGATCCTGTCCCCCACCCTGAGCCACAGAGGGTGGGTTGGGTGGTTGTACATAATCCGCCTGTGAGTCCAAACACCCCCTTCACCTAAATCATGTGACCATGGCACCCACACAGGGTATGCACTATTCTGGGTGCATCATAGTCCACAAGGGCTAAATGTGAAATACAGATGGACACAGGCATATCCTAGGTGTGTCTGCAAGGACTACCTATCACACACTGGCACTGATGGGGACCTGCAGCATAGCCTATCTCAGCAAAGCCAGGTGCTGCGGAAATGGTGCTGGGCACCCCACCTCACCCTCAGAGCACTGTGACGGTCTGTAGCTACTCTGTGCCAGTAACACACACGGTCAGTACCCCCTACCAGGCTTAGGTGCTGTGGGAGTGCACATGGTTAGTACCCCCTACCAGGCCGAGGTGCTGGGGGGTGTGCATTCCGCATCTTGTGATCATCTGTAGACTGCTGATCTGCATGTGCAGTGCATCATGGGTATGGGTGGTTTAATCCTATCCTGGTATCCACAGCAGACACTTTCTGTGGTGACCTGCAGTCCTTCTGTAGCCAGCCAGGCATGTAGTAGTAGCTATAGAGCTGTAGCCCACTGGCTACTTTACTGCCTGTGGAGCCAGAGGTCATGGGTTTGATCCCACAGTGGGGTTATTTGGTAGGGTTGTCTGAGGCATTTTCTTTTTTTAATTTAAATTGGTGCTGCCAGCAAAAATACCCTCACAGTGCTGTCACCTTACAGTGCCTCATCAGGCGCCCTATAAAGCACCTTATAAGGTGTCCCATAGGGAACATTATAGGGTGCCTTGGCAGACAGTGCACTTTATAATGTGCCCTCTGGAGTGCCTTATAGGGCGCCTTATGCGGCACCTTAAGTTACGGCCCTGTGAGGGTGTTTGCTGGCAGCACTAATTTAAATTACAAAACAAAATGCCTCAGACAGCACTGATTTAAAGTAAAGGGTAACGTCTCAGCCAGCTTTACTCATTAGAGCCACAGGGGGGATTGAACTCATGACCCCTACACCATCAGTCACTGTATTAACCATTGTGCTACAGCTCTGGATGCCTTACAAGGTACCTTATCAAGTGCCTTATAGGGCGCCGTACAGGGCGCCTTGCGTGGCGCTTTACAAGGTGCTTTCTAACGCTCGTTACTCTATGGCGCCTTGTAACGCACATTATCTGTAACGATGTACCGCCCATGTCCTTATTTGGGCATTTTTCTGCCTCTACCACAGAACCTAACGCAAATGACATTACCGCAGTTTAGTAAACATACCCCATAGTTAGCATGCTGAGGAAGAGATCTACATGATCTTGTAGCCTCTGTAACACAACATCTCTTTGCTGTGCACCAGAAGCTATCACAACTTGCAAAGATTTAAGATTTCTCCAGGACCTATATGACTGTTAAAACTTTTATGATTCTGCATAGAGTCTACCACACACTTCCTACCAGGTCTTGATGGTTCAATATGACAGTGTCCCTGTTCGCAAATGTTTCTTGCAGTTGTCATTTGTTTTCTTTTCTATGTGCTTTTTGTTGGTTGACTAACTTAAAATTTCCATATCCCCTCTAATTGTCTGTGCTGATTCTATTCCTTGCAAAGGACACAGTTGATAAACCACAAGTTGACCTCAGATTCCATCACATGGGTCATCAAAGCTCGGGCAGAAAAATTCCTCTATAAAGCAACTGGAGAACTCACATGGGTTAGTTTTGTTTTCTTCCTCACTTTCCAAGCAAAGATTATGCCAATGTAATTGATTCCAAGTTTCCTTTCCATTTCTTTTTTTCTTTTACCACAAAAAAAATTCTTGTTATGGAGATTACTGAATGAAGACTGATAAAAGACAATATCCTTGCTCAACATGGAGTCCAAGTTCACATAACATATATACCAGATATTTATGAGAAAATTCCCACTTGCTACATTGGTATTTTTATAAGGCATTTCTCTAGTGCAGACAAATTTTTACATGCAGAAATAAAATGTTATAAAATTGACTGGGGCAGACAGCATATGGGCAATAGCCTCTTGGTGCCTACTTTTACTCAGAAGGAACGTAGGCACTTGGGGGTTCCCTTGTGACTTAGGTGCATATGTTATAAAATACACACAGACATCCATAAAATTTGCTGGATCATTTGCAGGAGTCTCAGAAAGTGTTTTAAATGTGTGTGCTTGTCTTTCACACAGTTTAAATGGCCTCTGATTAAAAGAAAAAAAATCCCCTCTCGACATGGAAACTTTTAAAAAGTGAGCTGTTCTGTGAAGAACTTATAAGGAATTTGGCATATTATAAATCCTCAGGGTTTAAAATTGCCAAGATGTTCTAGTTTGTAAAGGCAAGGAAGAGGTACTTATGTCACTGCACAAGTCACTGGTGAGGCCTCACTTGGAATACTGTGTTCGGTTTTGGAGACCATGAGGTATGTTTACTAAACCGTCTTAACGTGCGCTCTGCAACGGTATCGCGCGATAAGGTACCTTATCGCCCGATGAAGGCGCCTTACTGGGCGATAAGGTACCTTAGCGCGCGATAACGCACAATAACGCGCACAGCGGCGCAAACGAGTGCTGAAGGCGGAGAAAGGCTCCCGGAGGGCGGAGGAAGGCTCCCCAGGGGCAGAGAGAAGGGGTCAATGGGTGGAGAGTGGGAGGGGAGAGGCTCCCCGCACACTAACGCTGTGAAATCCGAGGCTCAAAACTAACGTCAGTGAAACCCTGGCGTTAGAGCTGATTTAAAGGGAAAAGAAACCATTTCCGTGAGCAATGTACTGCAAAACCAGGGAAACCTACAAAAAGTGATAAGTGTGATAAATGTGCACGGAACAAAAGGGCAAATAAACATTGAAAATGAACAGAAGAAAATGTAAAAATAAAATAACCAAGCTGGCCAATAGTGATATCAATGGGAAACATCAAAAAACACTTCCAAGAAAGCTCCAAAAAAAGATATGAATTTTGGAAGGGTCTATGCTCCGTCCCCATACAAGGTGAATAAGCCCACAGTGTAATTGCGCTGAGCAGGGTTTCTGACTCCATTGGCCAGGTTTCCTATGGCATGCACATGTTCCACAACAGCAGGGCGGGCATGTCGGAACGGGCAACTGGACAGATGCTGGAAAAGGGGACACAGAGGGCTGCAGGCGGCACATGCTGTGGTGCAGCTGGGCCACAGTGCGGACTAGGGTGATGCCTAGCTGGCCCATAGGAATGCTGAAACAGTAGAGCAGCCAGACAGCAACTGCTGAGGGCCCAACATGGGCATGAGCGTGCTCCCCACAGTGTCACAGGGGATAGTACCCAGCAGGTACCCCAAAGGGCACGGAAAATGGCATGCGGTGCTGGGGGGAAGCATGGACAGCTATGCAGGCACCCCTACCCCAGAACCCGCACAATAGGCAACCACCTACCCGCACACTGGATGGCCTAAGACTGCGTTCCACCAGCACCACCAGCAGAAGGGCATGTCAGCATGGTGGCAGAGGGGTACTGGTGGTGGAGTGGGCAGTGGCAGCTACCCAGAGCAGACCGTGGCCTAGCCCTGTTTAGGTGGGTGCCGTGCACTGCAACAGACAGGCTCTGTCTGACAAAAAGTCATGGTATCTCCAGGGAATACACTGTCTCTGTGGCAACACAGTGGTGCAGTGCACACAGCCAGCATGTTCAGAAGCAGAAAGTCACAGGTTCAAGTCCCAGCTGTGGTTTCTGCCATCCCAGTCCCCATATTTTACCCACTACTAAAACATGCTAATACAGACAGAACCTTTATTGCAGATGACGTAAACATACCCAAAACACCTACATTTTACCCTACAGAGCACAGACACCATAAACATGCGCATTACCTAGAGCAGAGTCTCCCAAATGCAGTCCTGGAGGGCCAAACACCATTCAGGTTCCATGCTGTCTCTAATAAAGATGCCTGTGCTGTACTTCTATGCGCCGCCCCCATGGTATGCAGATGTATCTCATGCATATTCATGAGGGACAGCATGAAAACCCGAACAGTGTCTGGCCCACCAGGACTGGAGTCGGGAACCTCTGCCCTAAAGCAGCGGCCAACAGGGGCAGACACACCCGCACCCACAGGCTCCATTATCCAATGCCTCCTGGAGAGGCAGGATGTTGGGCCCTGCGTGCATCTCCCAATACGAGCACTTGCATACCTTAGCAATGCCACCCTAAACCTGGGAATATGGTACACATATATCAAAAGGTTACTTATGATTACTGGCAGATAGCAATTCCGAAGTTATGTACAATTTTCTGAGTGAGCTGCATCATAGCAACCTTTCTGATGTCTGTGGAGTGTGCTACAGGTCTTGTGTCTGACAGTGTTTACCACCCTGGGGGGTGACCCCAACAGTATTGCATACCATAGCCATGCCTGCACTGTGCCCAGGACTGGTGCGGTGGCCAGGGCTGCCAAACATCTCTATAATTGCACAATGCTGGCATAGGTGTGGGTAGTGTGTGTCTGTCTATCCAGTGTGTAGTGGCTGCCAACACCCTCCACAGCCCACACTGCTAGCACTGTTGCCAGTGTTGGCCTGCCAATGTGCATAATGAGGAGCAAGGTACCGTGGGAATAGCCAGGATAGGGTGGCCTGGCCTGGATTCATCTGTACATAGCATAGGGCAATGGCTCAGACACTGTAGTGGCTGGCCACCACCTGCACGGACAGGGTGGCCACAGCATGTCCTGCTGGGAGGTCACTCTCACCCTGACTGAGCAGTGACCACGGCATGGCTAGGTTCCCCCATAGTGCTATACAGCATTTCTCTCATGTGATATTTATGGGCTCTCTTTTGAGGCCCGATCACTGATTTATCTGCTTGGTGTGTATGCTGACATCCAAGTTCTGGGTATATGCATCTTCTCCAGGAACATGCACTATGGACTAGCTAGCAGACTGTCTGCAGTTAGTATGTGTCTGGCTGGAACACCTTGCAGGGTTATTTTCTCAGGTTTCTCCACCTTCTGCAGCCCAAACAATCTGGCACTCACAGCAATATGTAGCTAGTCCATAACCTCGGTCAAAATGGCAGCCAAAACAGAAGTTCCTGCTGCCGGCTGGTTCAGCGGTGGCATCATCATCTGACTGTCCTGCTGCACACCAGCATTAAGTGGGGATAAATTAGCCAAAGTCTGCGAATCACTGCTGAAGACGGCCCCAGGATCCATTAGCAGGTTCTCTCAAGGAGCTGGAGGGTTCCTGGCATCCAGATTTAACGAAACTTCCTCAGAGCAGAGCGAGCTTCCCTTCTCATTGCTGCTAGCGAGTGAGCTCCCTTCTTCTCAGGGGAACCTAGAGGCACCACTAACTTCTTAACCGAAGATTGGCTGGCCAGTAAAGACACTGGGTTATTAAGCCAAACCTTTTGTCTTTCTTCATGAACAAAGAAAAAGAGAAAAGAAGAAACAAAAGCAACAATTGCAGACTAGCTAGGTAGTAGCCATTGTGGAATCCCAAACCCAAATTTTAAGCAGGGCTTGCCTATGATGGCAAATCCCAGTCATTCCGATGATTTCTAATGTCCATACAGATTAGTGCTAATTGATTCCAGTAGATGGCGCATCTGGTGATTATTACTCTTTACTTCCGAATTGAGACAGTGGCTGCTTATGGGTTGGGGGGGGGGGGAGGGTTGTTATTTTTAAGAAACTTTAAGCGCTCCTTTATTTGCAAATGTCCCTGCTAGAAACACAGTCTGCTTTCATGATCCAAATTTCTTTTTAAATTAATGTTAAACTTACCACAAAATGTGCCCAAATCTTTTGTTTAAAGTTTCTTTATTCTTCCAGTGCAATGGCGTCAGCCACTGTCCAGTAATATTCTATAAAGGAGAAAGGAATGAAGCGCGCTCCTTGTTTTCCCATTGCGTTTGGAAACCAGTGTGAAACCAGATTTAAACTGCATGATTTAACTGTTTTCAGACATCACAGAATGGATGCAGTGCTGACTTGAAACTAATGACATGTGTATTACAAGCAGGGCTTTGTTTCTGCGGGTGCTTAGGGGCGTGCTTAGTAAGCTGCAGTACCTGCTAATGCCACCGAGACAGGGCAACATTGGGCCACTTCAACAGACAGCCAAAGGGAAAAAGCAGATGGCCATAGCAATTTTCTACGCTATCTGCAGAGCCCACAGTAACTGCAAGAGTGGGTGGGATATGGGTGGAGCATGGACATGTCTGTAACACGTAGTTACGCACGTATCAACAGCACATGGTCGCCGTCAAAGCCACAGACAGCACGGGTGCAAACAACATCTCCTCGATGGGCGGCATTATTTGCATCCACGGTGCTGCTGGGCCACTCTCTTTGCAACTTCGGTGCGCTGTCTGCTGGGAAAATGATCTGCACGTCCCCAACCAATAGTGCACTGCATTCGCAGCTAACGTGGCACTATTTGCACTATGACCTAACGCGGTTTAGTAAACATACCCCTTAGTCTGAATTCCTTTTTTCCTATAATCAGGTCCAACCATTGGCAAATGATGGGGGTGGGGGTGGGGCTGGATTAGGGAGAAGAGCAGCTCTCCTCTCTTTTATTTTCTCTGCTTCAATCGCACCCAACTCTCCTGATCTCTGGAGGCTGTAGTCTAGGAGGGGAGGGGGCTGGATGGAGCAGGGCACCGTGACCAGATGCCATTACAGAATGGCATCAAAACCCTGATATCTGTCCATATTATTAACCTTTCTGCACCCTGAAATGTTACTGTTATTAGCCGTGATATGTATTTTTTTCTCCTTTCATATATTACTTGGGTAACACATAAAAATGTTATTATGCCAATAAAGTTTCCTGAATCTGAAAAAAAATACCAAGATGGAAGGGAGAGGAGAAAAAGAGAATAGTACTAGTGGGGAAAGGAGGAGAGATAGATCAAAGCACCAGTGATGCTTTTCTCTCTGTCAGCCTCCTCCCTCCCAGTTCTGTCATGGATTGCAGAAGAGGCACCAGCAGGTAAGAGCTTTCTTATGCAGCCTGCTGGCAGGAGGGAGGATCACGCTATGATTAAACTCTAGTCGCTTACAGGGGGTGGAGCCACTGTCAGGACGCAGGGCACAGAGAATTTCTCCAATCCCCCTTCCCTCAAAAACTGCCCTGCACCTTTCCTTCTAGAAAATACGCACTGGCTATAAGAGAATTAACTAAGGACCATAAGTCTGTTGCGGATGGATAAGATGCCATGTTTTATCAATTACATTTAAGAGTCAAATCAAAAGATGCACACCCAGTTTCAAGAACTTAAGGGGATTATTAGCATTTTAAATGTGCAAATCAATCCTCTATATGTGAAATTACTGATATGTTACACTAGATGAAGCCGCATAGTTCATTTTACAGGAAAGCATTTCACTGTCCCAACTTTGTGTGAGGATTTTTTTTTGACTCAGCCAATTTCCTTGCAACTATCCAGGGATTTTTTCTACTATTTTATATCCTTTACCAACTTATTTTAGTCTAGTCATTACAGTGACAGCCCTGGGTCACCGGCCATGGTCTTCTAGAGTTCGTTCCTGGGCCCCATATCTGACCACTAGGTGTCACTGTTGTGCAATGACTATAACTCCCAGCCAGGTTATGAACACTGCCTGCACAATATCCCCAGCACCAGCAGAGCAGAACACCTGAGCCAGGAACTGAATCCAAGCCCCTCCGCACGGCAGTGCATAGCCATGTCACTAAGCCACCAGACTGGCTGTAACATAAGTGCATAAGAATACTAATGAATGGTGGTCTACAAGTCTTTGAGGAAGAATGAATGTCCTAGATTTTAACAGAAATGGAGAACAAAATGAGAAGGAAACCCAGTATATTGTCCCCAATATATTGTCTCCTAAGTAAGTATTTCTCAGACTCTTAGGCTGCACCTCCTTTTTCTTCTCTGTAATATTTTTAGTGCCTTCCAGTTAATGATAAAATTACTTTTGCAGCTCTTTTCAACAAGGCTGAAGTAGTATAGCAATGATGCAATCAATCCATCGGTCCCTCTGTCTCAGGGCATGATAATTTATGGAAAAGATGACCAATGGGGGGGGGGGGGGGAGGGAGAAAGTGCAGAATAAGCCTGGTACTTTATCTACAGAAAATGACCTTGCCCTTAAGGGATCAAGGCTATTTTCAGAAAGATCGAATTATAAAAGTAGTAGAAAATTAATGCATAGAGCATGACCTTCAATTCCTTTTTCTAAATGAAGTTCAATCAAATTCATGTCAAAGCAAAGCCATGCTCACCCAAGTGGGTCCAGCTCCCAGTTTAAAAACACTGTCCTAAATGATACAGAGTATTAACTTTATCTTTTTTGGGGGGGAGGGGGGCTGTCAGATTTCTCAATCAGAACAGGCCTGCTTTTAGACTTCATTTCAACTAGCTGGAGTGGAGGGATGGAATCCCCCTCTTTTATAAGCCCCCCCCCCCCCATTCAATATTGCCCAGCTAGTGCTGTCATGGCTCTTGGCTAGCACCCACAGACTTCAGCTTCCTATGGAACCTAGCAAGCATGCACTCAAGTATAGCCAATAGGTTTCACAAAGGGCAATTTTTCCACATGGGTTAGTTTTGTGCATGCCATACCAGTCATGAAGCTCACTCTTAAGGCAGAGTATAGAATGGCTAAGAGTCTTTTCAACTCCTCCAGTGGCTGGCAGTACTGCATCCACTGCATTTTAAGGCCAGACAGACCAAAGATGCAGAAAACTAGTCTAGGAGCCAGACCTGAGTTTTCCCCACAGCACTACACAATCTGGAAAAACAGTAGCGTAAACATAGCCTGAAGTCTTGAGAGATTTCTCTGAATGTTAAATCTATCTGCCACCGAGCATTGGGCTGAGGCATAACTTCACGTGAAACAAAATATTTCATCCCCTTTCTCTTTAATTATGATGTGCCTATCCTCAGGCCTAGGGCAATTTTCAGGCAGCCTAATGTTAGTAAAGGTAAGTTGCCCTTCCCATGTCTATGTCTAACAGTGACTAGTAAGTGAGAAGAAGAAAACAGCTTTCATTTTTCTTTTCATATCAGATTGCTTTAAAATGGCTTCAAACCGTGTCAAATAATGCACTTGCATGGAACACTTCAGAAGCAGAACAAACTCGTGAAGAGGGTTATAAAAAAAGTTCTTCTCTCATTCCTATTGGCTTACAGCTACAGGGTGTAATGGGAGCGCAGTGGCTGGTAAGATAATGGTGTTGCATGGTATGGAAGGTAAAGAAAATATCTTACTGAGAAATCCATAAACTGCAGCATGATAGCAAATTAATGTACTGGCACGATCTACAGCATGCTTAAACCACAGGGAGTCAGAGTGTGATCTAGATATTCAAAGACTTGTGACTTCTCTTATCTAATATTCATGTAATATATACTGTATATATTCTCACGGAATGGTCTTAAAATCTTCTACTTCTTATATGGCATGGTACCGTTAGTTACAATATATATTCTGCCATCAAATTCTGTCGCTTGCTCTTTCTTGTCTTACGTTTCCCTTTGCTCTTCCTCTCCTCCCTTTTTTTCAACATCTGGTCTTTGTTTCCTTTCCTTCTCTACTGTGCTAGCCACATTCCTTCTTTGTCTATTCTTTTGTTTCTCCAAGGCACTATCCTTTGACCCTAGGTTTGAACTCTTTCCTCCAATCTCCCTGCTTCCTTCTTGTTCTACATTGACATGTTTCTTTTCCCTTTAGCACTGTTCCTGGCCCTGTACTTTCTTGGTCTCCACACTGAGCACTGTTTGCTCTCTTCGGGAAATGTTAAATTAAGCTTCTGGATGGTATCATGAGCAAATATTACGGCTCAGAATATTTCAAAAATGAAAAACAGGATTCAAACAATGTTGTATGCATTGACTTCCTGCAGGAAGATTTTGGACAACATGCCATGAATATTTTAGAAGAGCCATAACAGTAGGCATTTGGGTGGGCCGCCACCGACACCCCTCAGACCCGACTGCAGTAGGATGCCAAAGCCAATACCAGTATGCGCAAGGAACCAAGCACCAGGCCCTTATCAAGGCCCACCTGCAAGAATGCGAGAATTTGGCAAATAGATGCCGATGCTCTCCAAGACACACAGCAGTCCTCAAACACTCTTGTTGGGACTCCCTCTCCAGGCAGTAGTGAGCTGTGAAGACCAGGTGGCGGCCCAAGGATGGAACGCAGATTTGCCATGGAAGTAGCCATGGCCTTGATGCGGTGCACCATGACCCTCTAATCCAATGAGATGCCTGCTTGCCCATAGGCAAGGGTAATGTAGTCTGCCACCCAAGTGGATAGAGTTCGCTTGGTCACTGGGAGCCCCAGATGGTTGGGGTCATTAGATATGAAAAGCTGTGGTACTTTGCAGTGGCCCTGAGTCCATTGCAAGTAAAAAGACAGGGCTCTCTTACAATCCAGATTGTAGAAAACAGTCTCTGCCCTACTGGCGTGAGGCCTCAGAAAGAAAGTGGGGAATACCACCTCCTGGTTGAGGACAAATGGGAACACCACCTTTGGCAGAAACTTGGGGTGTGTGCGGAGCTCCATCCTGTTCTTATAGAACCTCGTGTGGGATGGTTCCTCCATCAGAGCCTGGAGCTCACTGACTCTGCATGCTGATGTGAGTGCTACAAGGAAGGCGAAGGTGACCTTCCAGGACAGGTACCGGAGGTGGCAGGTAGCCAGAGGCTCAAACGGAGGCTTAGTGAGCTGCGAGAACACCGCATTGAGATCCCACTCAACTGCTGGAGAGTGGATGGGGGATTTGGATAACACGAGGCCCCACAGGAACAGGGACACCAGGGGCTAAGCTGAGAGGGGTTTCCCTCAACAGAATGGTGATACGCTGTGATGGTGCTCAAGTATACTCTGACCAAGTTGGACTTTAGTCCAACCTGTGACAAGTGGAGCAGGTACTGGAGTACTATTTGTACCGAGCAGGTGAATGGGTTTGCCTGTTTTTCTGTGCACCACACTGTGAAATGGCGCCACTTGAAGATGTATGCAAAGGCCTTACATGAGGCCAGAAGGAACTCCTCCATGTCATATAGATCATTGTGACCTGGTTGTCAGTCTGGATCAGCACTAAGAGGTGCTGTAGCTGGTAGCGGAAGGCTTGGAGAGCCAGGAATATCACCTGGAGCTCCAGCAGGTTGATTTGCAGCCGGGCTTCCTCCTGGGAACAGCAATCTTGCATCTGGAGGCCTTCGCAATGTGCTCCCCAGCCCAGTAGAGAGGCGTCTGTGGTGAGGACCCTCTAGGGGTGGGTGCCTGGAAGGGCATGCCTGCCTGAAGGGAGTCTGCCAGCTGACAGGTCACTTTGACTCTGTCTCTCAGCCTGCCTATGGCTTGTGTCCACTGAGACCAGAGGTACCACTGGAGTGCCCTCATGTGCAGGCAGGCATATGGGGTCACATGAACCATGGAGGCTATATGTCCCAAGAGGCGAAGTAGGAGCTGGCAGGTAGTGTCCGGCATCAATTTACCTCTGTGGCCAGCTCCCTGAGGCATACTGATCTCTCCTGAGGGAGGAAAGCTTTCGCCTGGAGGGTATCTAGTTGCGCCCCAATGAATCACAGATGCTGCAGGGTGTTTATGGTGTGCTCAGTGGCACATTGTGCCTCTGCAGCCGTGTCCCCTTTTATGAGCCAGTCATCCAGGTAGGGGAACATGAAAGCTCCTTGCAGCCAGAAGTGGGCTGTGACCACTGTGAGGCATTTTGTGAAGACCCTTGGTGACGAGGCCAGACCAAGGGCAGCACCCTGTATTGGTAGTGCTGTCCCCCTACCACGAACCGGGGTTATTTTATGTGGCTGGGATGGATTAGGATGTGTGTGTAGGCATCCTTCAGGTCTAAGGAGCACAGCCAATCTCCCTGCTGGAGGAATGGCAGCAGTGTTCCAAGGGACAGCATTTTGAACTTCTCCCGGATCAGAAACTTGTTGAGCTCTCACAGGTCCAGGATGAGCCTGAGGCCCCCTGTCCTCTTGGGATGAAGAAATACCTGGAGTAGAAACCTGTACCCCAGAGATGTTTCGAGACTGGTTCCACTGCCTTGTCCTGGATTAGGCCTGCTAGCTCAGTGAGAAGCAGAGTCTGGTGAAGGACAGGTCTGGTGGGCTCTCCTGGAAAGTAAGATGGTGGCGCCCGCTATAGGTGGAAGAGGTAGCCTCCTTAACCACTTGTAGCACCCAGGTATTGGTGGTGATGGCTGTCCACCTGTGGGCAAACATGGCTAGGCACCCCCTTGTGGGCAGCAGAGGACCCCCTGAGAGTAGGGAGGTCACGCCCAAGCAGTCAAAAGTTCCCCTAAGGCTGGGCCGGAGCCTGGGACTTCAGGGCCTTTTGTTTTCTGGGACTATGTCCCTGGCCTTTTTGTTGCTGGCCCTGTTGAGGGGCTGAGAAGGCCTGGAAATGCGGTGTACAGCTAAAGCCCCCTTTCTTCCTTGGGAAGAAGGGCTTTTTCCCCCAGGCTTTCTTCCAGGATTGCACCAAGGTCTCGTCATGTACTCAGTCTCTATCGCTGCTGCCTTATCCGCCATGGGCTTCCCGAATAGGTTCTCTCCTATGCAGGAGACATCAATCAGTTTGTCCTGCACCCATTGTTCCAGGTCAGATGACTGCAGCCATACCTAGCATCGTGCCCAGATGCCTGCGGCAGCTGCCCTGACTGATGACTCAAAGTCATCATAGACTGCCTGGGACAAAAACTTTGAGCATTCTTTTACCGCCGAGGTCAGGGTCTTGAACCTATGTAGGGGTTCCCCATCGAGGCCTGCCAAAAATCCACCAAGCTCCTTCAACAGTTCATTCAGGTACATACCGATGTAGAAATGGTAGGACTAGATCCGGCACGTTAGCATTGAGCCCTGAAAGGCCTTCTGGCCGACGGCATCGAAGGTTTGGGCCTCCCTGCAGGGTAGGACCGAGGAATGAGTTTTTTGGCTTTTAAGCCTGCACATTGCTAACTCCATGACCATGGAATTGTGGGGAAGCTGGGTCTTTTGAAACTCAGGACTTCGGTGTTCCCAGTACATGGCGTCAAGGTGCCTACTAACAATTGGTCCGAGCCACGAGTGCTCGTCGGGGAGGATCGGTGTCCCGAGGAATGGGATCTCATCCGGAGCCAGGGGTTCTCTCGAGGCCAGTGGCGTTGGAGGACCAGCTCAATGTCCATAGAAGCCCTTGATGTCGAGGGTCCCGTCATCAGGGTGGATGAACCAGACAGGCCAGACATAAATGCCCGCTGCATGGCCACTAGGGCAGATATACTGCTCTCCAGGGCTACCATTCTGGTCTCCATACCAGTTAGCTCTGTAGCCTTTGACACGGGCACCGAGGACTTTGGGCCCAGTGTCAGTACTGTCGAGGGGGAGTCCTTGATGAGGATGGCCTTGGAGGGCTGAGGCTGGTCAGTGGGTGCTGATGACTCCTTGGGGGGCAGCTTTGAAGGCCACTCCTGCCCCGACTCCTCAAACTCATGCCTGGGACTGCGGTCTTGGGATGGGATTTCCTCTTCTTCCCAGATCTGCCCTCTGAAGCGGTTTTTCTTGTGCTCCACCTCTGGGGATTTCTGCTCGGAGGAACCACAGCTGTGGGACTCCGAGGAGGCTCTAGCTTCACGGGGCACTGAGGTATTGGAGGGGGCCCTGGAGCGTCGTGTCACCAGAGACTCCGGCGTGGAGCCGGACTTCTGAAAAAGATTTTCTGCTGCTGATGGTGGTTCTTTAAGGTCTTTGAGGTCATGGTTCTGCAGAACTCGCAGTCGGAGTCGTTGTACTCCGGGCCAAGGCATCAGATGCAGCAGTTTTGAAGCCACTGGAGGCCACTGGCTGAAAAAGAGCGCAAACACCGGTCGAGGAACACCTCAATACAAAAATGAGAGAAAGGGATAGATGAACCCGAGGAGCGATGCCGAGGCGAGCTGGCTCGAAGGCAGGAAGGAACCGGTACACAAACCAGACAAACGTAACAATAAAAAGCAGACTTTTTCTGGGGAAAGCTGGACAATGTCCGATGGGCTCTGCGGAAAAAAGGAGACTGAGGCAAGATGGCACTCTTGGGCAGGAAATGGACCACACATGTGTGGTGCATCTCCCAAAGGCTTTCTTTGAAAGCTGGGGAGATGCTTCTCTGCGTGGGCTCCGTCAGTGCCGACATCACCCATATTTAAGGACTGACTTCCTGCTTGTTCCCGGAGAATGCTATTTTCCCACAAGACACCAGAGGAAAATCTTTTACATTTGCTGCCGTAAAAAGATTCCAGAAAGAAAAATTTAATTGTTAGTCACAAATATGTACACATGGTGAAATGGAACTGACACACATCTAGAAAAATCTGCACTACTCATATATTTCCATGTTCTAAAAGCAATGATGTTGGCTTAAAGTTCCAGGATCTGCTTTTGCTGACCCTAACTAATATTGTTCTAATTCAGAAAAGAAAGAAATGCGTGACTGATTTGAGGAGTCCAAAGAGTGAAAATAAGGAAGCTTTTCTTACTTCCAAAAAAATGAATCTTCTGGAAAAAAAATGAGGATGTGCAACACTGTTTTAATTATTTCTACCACTATCAGAGAGTAGACTCAACAGAGCTAAGTCTTCTCATTACTGTTTTAGCAAACAAGAAGCCCAGGGTCATGCCCAAACAAATTATATGCAATCTCATTTCTGAATTATGTTATAATTCTGTGAATTCTAATTTGGTAAACAAAAGAGTCTCTTTTAATGATATAACATCTTTTTCTACTAAATGAAATTCCCAGAGGACTGTACCAGACACAAAGAATATGAGCAAAGGGCCATTGTGCTCTTATCTCTCCATCCAATTAGGGGGGGGATTCATATTTAAATAAAAACCATTCCAATCTTGTCTCGTGCAGCTTTTAGAAGGATGCTAATATTTCTCTTTACCTTGTAAAGTCACCCCACACCTTTGTGCCTATCATGAAGGTGCAGCTAGGAAATTGTTGAATTGTGGCTTCTAAACACTTGTAGCCCTTGACAGCTTATCATTTCCTCTTGGGACTGCACTATGCCCCTGATCACATGACTCTAATAGCCAATCGGAACACAGAGGAAGATTTGTCCAATCAGGAAGATGGAGAAGACCTGATTTCAAAACTGCCCAGACATAGCATAGGGACAGGGAGAGGAAAGGCAAGTGCTGCCTGCAAACTCTGATCTCTTAGGACTGTTGACCCCTGCAGTCCCAAAGTGAGCATTCCAGCTAGGCTAGGCAGCAGTACATAGTAGATGGCTTGGAACAACAATAGCTATAACACATTAGAAGTTACTACTCTGCTGAGCCTCTTTCATTGTTGTTTCGTCCTGAGAGCTGTTCTCATGGCCTGTGATTTGTGACTGGAGCAGTTTCTGCAGGTTATGTGCAGATGATAAAGGCCACATGGAGTATAATTAAGTCGTCTCATGTACACAGAAGGGAAGAGATCTGTGCCAAGCTCTTGTATAAATTACTGAATCCTCAGACTTTACTCCAGTAATGTTCATCATCACCTTACAAATACAGTTCTTCAACAGCATCATGTGTGAGTTTATAGATTACAGCCAAAGCTAAGTTCAGTGTTTTCAACATTTAATGCTTGAATCCCCTAATCATCTTACCCTAGGGAAGAAAGGCACTCTTTGCAATCCCAGCTGAACTCACTGTATACCATTATTAGTAGTTGCCCTCAGGAAGTCTGGGGACAGCTTGTATGTTTGTGCATATATATTGTTGTGCCCAGTTAACAGTGTAAATACATATCCTTGAGAGTTACAGTGAGATCGCTGTTAATGTACCAGGCCTGATACCAGGTTATTTACTATTCATAGATCATTGTCCAAAAAGCACAGTATTTATTTATTTATTGGAAATTTTTATGCCGCATTTTCCAATAGATCAAATGAGGTTTACTACCAAAAACAAGTATGCACTGTGTGTAGATGTTCATACTTGTCTATTGTTAACCCTTTATATGTAGCTCTCTTACTACAACCCTGGTCTCTGAAATCATAAAAACGGTTTTATCCAGGTATGCTCAGATATCACAGGAAGAAGAGTTAGGTGCAATACTAGAATACTCATGTCAGAAACAGCTTCCCTAAGAAATCTATTCACAGAGGGCTAATCCATTATCATACAGGCTACACCCCTGCTTTCATAGCAATTATGAATTGCCAGTGAGGTCAACAAAGGAAAGGATCAAGACTTTTTTTAGAGGGAGTACGTGGTGCTATTCAGTACCAGCACCTATTTCATTCCCTGCTAAAACTGATCTGTAGTCATTTATTTATTTATTTGTATACCGCTAATGGTACACACATCATAGTGGTTTGCAATAACCAATTATAGTATGAGCACTAGAAAAACATGGAAGACAACAATAGATAGGACTGGACAAACAAAGAAACATAAGGGGACAAATGAATAGCACAACAATTTAAAGGAAAATTCTCATGATGTTTTATATTTCAGGATACAAAAGGAGGGGTAGAATGGGTACTGGAAGATTGGAAATAATGTGCCTCACTTTTCTTAAGTGAAGGCCTGGGTAAAAAAAAAAAGTTTTCGGGCCAGCCTTAAATTTTATGTATGAAGACTCAAGGCAAAGTTCAGTGGGTAGGGCATTCCATTTGTGAGGGGCTTGAAAATCAAAGCAACAGATCTGAAAGTCCCAAGATGTAATACATTCTTTGTTGGGACAACCAGGTAGTTTTCATTCGATGACCAAAGTGTTTGTGAGGGACAGTAAGGAATAAGGTGTGAATGGAGGTAAGCAGGTAGACCGGTAATAACAGTATTTTAAACAATACGGAAGGGAATAGCGAGCCAATGCTGTTCACATAATAGAGATGTAGCATTATTGAAATGTTTGGCATTGTAAAAATTTTAACGACAGTATTTTGAATAGTTTGAGGTTCGTAAGTGCCCGATAGTAGCGAATTGTAGTAATCTAATTTATTCATCACGAGTAAGTGAAGTACGATTTTTAAAACCTGGTTGTTTAAATATGGCTTTATAGCCTTTATTCATCTCACTGAGAGGAAGCAAGCTTTTACTGTGTTAGAAATGTGTTGGGTGAAGGTGAGGTTTTTGTCAAATAAGACTCCCAACGATCTAATATTAGTCTTAAAAGAAATCAGCTGTATTTGGTTGATAAGGAGGCGGTTTCTCATTGTGGGAGATCCATAAGCTTCTGGTTTTTTCCAAGTTGAGAATCATTTTCTGGGACTAAATGAAGTTTGGAGTCCAGTTCATCCTGGAAGGAGTGGTCCCAGGTCTTGTGAGTAACCATCAGCTGAATGTCCTCATGAATTCATGAAAGAGCCCTGCATATAAGTTTTTGTATGTTTATTTGCTAGGAAAAGTGCACTGGATGGGATGATCCTACACAAGAGTATGCATACTATAAAATTTTGACAGTCACTACCAGATCCAATACCCAGGCACCTAACATTTGAATTTATAAATCTGTCATCTTTGAATTCCTAAATCTAGGTGCCTTAAATCATTTAGGTGCCGCAAAAGTGCGCATAGCCAGGGCAGAGATAGGTAAGGGGAGGAAGTTGGGCACCAAACACCAATTTTCAGTATTAGGCTCCTAACTTGGAAAGCCAAAACTAGGGACTGCTTGAGCAGCCCTCAATCTGGCCACCCACAATCTCCCTTTTCCCCATATATTAAAAAATATATGTCAGGATGCAGTCAGACCCCAGTATCTCCCCTTGTTTCTGCTAATTTTACAGTTTTGTGGGGGTCCAACAAGTCTCTCATACGTTCACCTACCTATAGTAAAAATCATGCATGGTACTGACCCCCTGCTAGCTACCTGAAATCTAACTCAGAGGTGGAAATGGCCCTTCTAATCTTCCTCTCTCTCTCCAGAAGTCTCCTCCACCACCATAGAGCCTAAGATTAGCAGAAAAGAAACATGCTTTGGTCCTCCTGGTTAAGTATTGCTCTGACAGCAATTTAATTTAATTCAAAGTAATTTAATAATAGCACTTATATTCCACCTTTACAATCAAAATGAAGTATTTCTGAACACACTATTAAGACCCTTATCCACACTCTAGTCATCTCCCATCTTGACTGTTGTAACTTGCTCCTCGCTGGTCTCCCTCTGAATCATCTCTCTCCCCTTCAATCTGTACAAAACTCAGCTGCATGGCTTATCTTCCACCAGTGTCGCTATGCTCACATAACCCCTCTTAAGTCACTTTACTGGCTCCCTAGCCATTTCCGCATCCAGTTCAAAACATCTCTTACTGACCTACAAGTGCATTCATTCTGCGGCTCCTCACTTCCTTTTCTCTCTTATCTCACTCTACACCCCTCCTCCGGAACTCCGCTCCTATGGCAGATCCCTTTTATCTGTGCCCTTCTCTGGCACTGCCAACTCCAGACTGCTCATTCAGCTTTGCTGCTCCATATGCCTGGAACAAACTACCTGAGTAAGTATATCAGGCTCCTTCTCTAACCCTATTCAAATCCAAGCTAAAAACCCACCTTTTCGAGGCTGCTTTTGGATCCTGATGCCTCTCATTCTCATTCACCCATTATGTGTTTTATACCATACTCTAGTCCCAGTTTTGTGATGTGAGCTTACAATCTATATGTACAGCGCTGAGTACCCCTTATAGCGCTATACAAATGATAAGTAGTAGTAGTAATAGTAGTAAAATAAACAATTCAAATCAGTAACATAATAAAATACATTAAAAGATAAAAACATATACACTCAATTCTCAGTATTCGCAGGGAATAGTTTCCCTGAAAATGCCACAAATACTGAAAACGCGAATACAAACGGAAAGCTAATACAGCTTTTTGAAGTTGACTTTGTCAGAGTACAGATTAATATCCAGCTGAATGTTCTTTTTGGTAAGCTGACCTGTTTCAGAGTTTAATATTTAGCACAAACCGAGATCCGCGAGGGCACGGAAGATCTGCTGGACCCCATCCCGAGGCTGCACGTCGAAAATCAAAGCTATTGCACATGTCCACGAATAGCTGGGAGGAGCCCATGAATATCAAAAAGTGGACTACTATTTATTTTGTACAAATAAGTGCATCCGCGAACATGAAATGTGTGAATTCTGAGGCTTGACTGCAACATTAAAAAAATACATTTGGACATAAAACATCCAATCCATCAAAGAAGAAAAAGAAAAAAAAGAAACATAAAATCCTATGTTACTACTATGTGTTTCAAATATGTGTAAATAGTTAATTATGGTTATCCAAGTTGAGCTACCTGTTATCTGTAATTGATGGTTGAGCCATGGGGTCCCCAGACAGCTGAAGCTGTTGGGCCCACCGCAAGCAAGCCCGGGCTACCCAGGCCCCACAAACGGATGCCTGGAGAGCCAGGGCGCTAACGTCAAAAGCTTGCTTTAGCAGCGCTTCCAACTTCCTATCCTGGGTGTCCTTGAGGGCAGCACTGCCCTCTACCGGGATTGTGGTCTTCTTCGTGACTGCCAACACTGCTGCATCTACTCTGGGAGAAAGAAGCAATTCCTTTTCCCCTTCTGGCAATGGGCCATAGACCGAACTCCTCTCAGTCCCAATTCAGGTTGATCCCATTCCTCCTGAATCATTTGCTTTACTACCCGGTGTACCGGAAAAACCTTCTGCGATTTTCTGACTGCCTGGATCAGTGGGTCCTCTAGCGCCTCTTCCTCTGCTGGGACTCCCGCTGCCATATTAAAAACCTTTAGGGATTCCCAATCAATGCCGGCAACTCCTCCCGGCGGAAGACGCGAACAATTCTAGTTTGTTCCTGCTCTGGAATTTCACCTTCCTCCAGCTCTTCCTTGTCCTCCCCCATCTCCCTGTCCGAGGATTCACCCTCCTGATTCTCAGACAGCGGGGGACGAGGAACCTCATCGTGAGAAAGCCTAGCCCGCTTTGACGGAACTCCTGTTTCCTCTTGCTCTCTAGTGTCCAAAGAACGGCCTACAGCTCCGCCTAGTGCCGAGCCCTGCTCCAGAGTTCCTTGCTTGCGCCGGCAAAAGGCCCTATGCATCAGCAGCACAAATTCTGGGGAAAAATCCCCTCCGCCACTCGCCTCCAGGCCACCCCCGGACATAGAAGGCCTGGGTTGCACCAGGGGAATGGCCAACTGTTCCGGCGTAGCAGGAAGGGCAGGAGCAGACTGACCCCCTACCTCTAGCGGGTCCCCAAGCTCCTGAGAACACGAATCAAGGGGATCCTGAGAAAGAACTTGCATCACCTGCTCTCCCTCGGCTGCCTCTGTTGCGCAGCCCCTACAGATCCCAGCCTCTGACACCATAGACCTCCGGGTGCCACAAAGCAAGCACTGGGCCTTAGGCATAGTGACACTAAACCAAAAAGTCTTCCTTGTTTTTTTTTAATTTTCAACTATAGAGACTCCCTCTAGGGTCCCCCGAAGCCTCCTGCAACTACCACCAATTCCCTCAAGCTAGGCACCCCCAGTTACTAAGGCCCTCTGAACGGTGCCGGCTAACCAAAAAATGCTGTGCAATGCGTGCCAAAAAAGCACGCGAACCAAGTAAAAATGGCTCCTACCAGCTCTCTCTCCCGCGCCTCTTCTGACGCACATCTGCTTCCACCACATGGTCGGGCGTGCTCGCACCACTGGCCACAGACTCGATCCGGCCCTGATCCCCTTTTTTTGATGACTCTTTTGCGCCGTTTTCCTGTTCACCGGCTCCCCCTTTCACTCAGAACATAAGATATGCCATACTGGGTCAGACCAAGGTCCATCAAGCCCAGTATCCTGTTTCCAACAGTGGCCAATCTAGGTGATACGTACCTAGCAGTTTCCTCAAAAGACACAAGTTCCACAATGCTTGTACTCGGTCAAGCATTGATATCCTGGGTCCCTTCTTAATAATGGTTTATGGACCTTTCCTCCAGGAACTTGTCCAAACCTTTTATAAGAACATAAGATATGCCATACTGGGTCAGACCAAGGTCCAAAAGGTTGCTGCAGTGGTAGAAAAGGGCACCAAACTCTAGAGAGGGAGATGCCACCCCAGGTGGGATTTGAACCCACAATCCCAGGTTTAGAAGGCCAGTACTTTATCCATTAGGCCACTCAGAGATTGCTGTGGCTACAAGCTTCTTCCTGCCTGTGTGCTCAGCCACCTGCAGGGCTTCAGCAACACAGCGGAAGATGTTCCGGGGCCTCGGGGCTGACAGCAGGCTACAGGCAGTGTTCCTCCTCCACGCGGCCAGCGCACTGCCGGGAACACATGCAGGAGACGGCAGGGACCGCTACTCCAGGTCGGTGCAGAACTCCCCCTCCCTTATCCTCTGAGGGAGAATATGGCAAAGGCCCCCGGGAGAACTAAAATAAACCAAATCTGTTAAGAGAAAATAAAATAGAAAAAGTAACCAATACAAATCCCTAGCTAAGTCTCTCCAGTAATCTAATCTAGGTTACTGCCTCCCTTCTAGCTGCTTTGGAGAATGAGCAAAACTGAAGCTGGTGGGATGTGCCAGTACTATATATACCCTAGGGTCATCAAAAGAAGATGATGTGCTCAGTCTCCTCGCTGCTGGAAGGGGGGCACAACCCAGTAGATAGGGACTGGACTGGAGAGACGTTAAGGAACCCTCCATTTCTCCTCAGCATCTGCCCTCCTGCTTCCTCTTCCCCATTGATCTGCCCTCCTTCCTCTTCCTTCTTTCCCCCAAAACCCAACCCTTTGCCTCCTTCCCCCTGTTCCCTGGATCTCTCCCCTGCCTCCTTCTCCCTTCCTCCATCAGTCCTCACCTCCTTTCTTTTCTCTCCTGTCTCTCTATCCTTTCCTCCAATACTTGCACGCTCTCTCCCTTTTCCCTTGCCCAGCACCTACCCCTTGCCTCCCTTCCCCCATTAAGGTGCCTTTCCCCAGTATCTGCCTCATGCTTCATTGTCCCCTACCACATGGCTCCTTACCCCTCTTCCAGCATATACTCCATGCCCTCCATCTAAGACCTTTCTCACCCTACTTCCTATATCTGTAAGATGGCTCATAAAAAGAAAAACAATGTGGCTCCTATCTCTACCCCATGGCTACTGCTCCATCTCTTCACTTGCCACCAGAGTTCAACCACAGTTTCTGCTGCTGTAATTCTGTTCCAGCGGCATAGCCAACATGGCAGCAAAGCACACAGATAAAGCTGCCCACACATTTTAAACAAGCTTGAGCAACTGCAGCGACAATGGATGGCGAAATCTGCCCGCTCCTCCTACTCTTCTCTCTACATGTACATGGTCTAGGGTGTGACATGTGTGGCGGCACATCTGCACACCTTAGTGTAAGTGGCCATACTCAGCAAAGACTTAGCAGCCTAAGTTTAGGAGCCTAAAAAACATTAGAAACGTATGCTCTTCCAAACTGCAGGTTCCTAAATCTTGCTAGGAGCCTGCATATCTGGGCTTGCACTGCTGAATATCCAGGCTGACCGGACAGCAGAGACACTATACGGTTAGCAGCGATATGAAGCCACTAGCTAGCACTAACTAGTCAAGGTTAGGAGAGCCACTCCCCTGTCCTACCATTAACTGCTTAATTTATCCGGTCACCAGATGAATATCATTTGAACTGGATAGTGGCTATCACTACCCCCATTCTGCCCCGGTTTTAACCGGCATTTGTTCGGTAGTCTGTGGGAATATTCAGCGGCACTAACTGATGACTGCAAGTCTGCTAACCGGCTAAAACATAGAAACATGATGGCAGAAAAAGACCATATGCCCTGCCATACCAACTACTATAGTTCCCTTTTTTCCCTTTAGAGTTCTTCTGTGTTAGTCCCATGCTTTCTTGAATTCTGATATTGTCCCGGTCTCCACCACCTCCACTGGGAGACTATTCCATGCATCTACCACTCCTTCTGTAAAGAAATATTTCCGCATATTACTGCTGAGTCTATCCGCTTTCATGTTCATCCTATGCCTCCTTGTTGCAGTGCTTTCTTTCAATTGAAAGAGGCTCTCCTACTGTGCATTTATGCCACGGAGATATTTAGATGTCTCTATCATTGTATTGTTTTTATGTAGATTGTAATGGTGTTTGTACACCCATTTAATTGATTATGGTCAGAAAAGTGGTATAAATTTGTATAAATAAGTAAATATCTCCTCTCTCCCGCCTTTCCTCCAAAGTATACATATTGAGATCTTTAAGTGTGTCCCCATATGGCTTATGACAAAGTCCACTGACCATTATGGTAGCCACCCTTTGCACAGACTTCAATGTGTTTATATCCTTCAGCCCGTGCCTGAACATGTGCTGTCAGCTAGCACCCTTTAGTAAAAGACCCCCTAAATATTAAACCATGTACAGATCTATAATACACATATGTTTCAGAAATCATATCACAGAGTCTGATGAATGTCTAATCTGTGATTTTTCAGGGTAAATTGCTAAAAAATAAATTCAGTACCTAAAATGAAAGAAATCCGTACTGCACTGGTTAAAAGTAATACCTGAAATGTCTGGCAGGCCTGAACAAGGATGTTTCCCTTTACTACTCCCACAGAAAAATACGAGTTACTTACCTGTAACGTGAGTTCTCCAGGGACAGCAGGATAAGTCAGCCACAAGTGGTGACGTCATCCGACGGCGCCAGAACGGAAGTACTCTCACTAGCCCAGAAGGCATTAGCCTTCTGGGCTTGACCGGTAGCCCCACCTCCCGATCCGCCCCTAGCTGGCCAGATCTTCCATGCTGAGGCCCTCCAGCAGTTAGGAGGCGGAGCGGAGACAGAGATCCCCGCCGGGGAGGAGGGAGGGAAAGTGTGGCTGACTTATCCTGCTGTCCCTGGAGAACTCACGTTACAGGTAAGTAACTCGTATTTCTCCCAGGGCAAGCAGGATGAAGTCAACCACAAGTGGTGTCTCCCCAGCTATAGAGGCAGCGGCGGGGAACCAATAAAGAACCAAACTCAAGTACCGTAAGGTGCAAGCAGGTTTAATGCGGCCTGACGGAGCAGGCCTGTGCAACAGTAGGATGTGCAAATAACAGGTCTGTGCAAAACAAGTTGAGCAAATAAAAACCAAGAAGGGTTTACACAAGTGCAATTATAACCAGATGTTCAACATGAACATAATAATGTGCATAAAACATCACAAGACGTTAAAACCGTTAACAACAGTGAGCGAGAGTTACACTAGTGCAAAACATAGCAGATGTTCAACGTGAACAAATATTGCGCAAGGACAACATCACCAGAGGTTCAACAATGAGCAAGGCATAACCGGGCGGAGCCCATAATTTAACCCTGTCTGTGGCTTAACAGATGGTAATAGTCCTGGGCCTGGGCCTTAGGGAGTCAAGGCACACGGCCGGCCCTGAGCACACAGACAATACAGATAGGCCGAAGGCCGGTCCGCCATGGTCTGGGCCATCCAGACAGTAATGTCTTTGAAAGGTCTGGACGGAGGACCAAGTGGCGGCTTTGCAAATGTCCGGAACGGGAGTGGAGCGCAGATTGGCGATGGAAGTGGCCAGCGCTCGCAGATGAGGTGCTTTGATGCCCACAGGGGGGTCTATTCCAGCGAGCGAGAGGCACAGAGAGATACACGCAGAAATCCATCCTGACAGTGTGCGCTTGGAGACTGGGCGGCCAGGCTTGTTAGGGTCATAAGAGATGAAGAGCTGCGACCCTCTGCGCACCGCTGCGGTCCTCTGCAGGTAACAGCGAAGGGCCCGGACGCAGTCCAATGTGTGTAGTCGGCGCTGCTCCTGATCGGAGTGGGGTTCGGGGAGGAAGCAGGGCAGTTCAATGACTTGGTTGATGTGAAAGGAGGTCGCCACCTTGGGGACAAACGTAGGGTGTGTCCGCAGGAGAGCACGGTCATGTAGTAGGACTGTGTAGGGCGGGTAATCGACGAGAGCGTGGAGCTCGCTGATGCGCCTGGCAGAGGTGATGGCGATGAGGAAAAGAGTTTTCCACGAGACAAACTTCATCCCTGAGGAGAGCAGGGGCTCGAAGGGCTCCTTGGTGAGCTGGTTGAGTACAATGTTCAGGTCCCAAGGAGGTACCGGAGCTCTGATTGCGGGGTGTAGATTGGCCAGCCCTTTCATGAAACTGGCGACGTCCGGGAGGACTGCCACCGATGAGCCGCTAACGCGGTGGTGGAAAGCTGCGATGGCAGCGAGGTGGACCTTGATGGACTGCGTGTGTAGGCCCAGGGTGGAGAGAGATGCCAGGTATTCCAGGAGCTGGGGCACTGGGCATGAGAATGGGTCGAGGTGCCGTGCCTCGCACCAGATGCTGAAGCAACGCCATTTAAGACTGTAGCATTTCCTGGTGGATGGTCGCTGGGCTGCAAGAACGATCTGCTGGACCTCGTCCGACAGGTTGAGGGGAGCTAAGCTTAACCTTTCAGCTTCCAAGCCACTAGCGACAGCGTCTGCAGGTTGGGATGCAGCATGGACCCATTGTCTTGGGACAGGAGGTCCGCTCTCAGGGGGAGTCGAATTGGAGGCTCCGTCGCCAGGCGGTGCAGGTACGGGAACCATATTTGTCTGGGCCAGTAAGGGACCACCAGGATGACTGTCGCACGGTCCCTGATGATGCGTTGGATGGTCCGCGCTACCAGGGGGGTCGGCGGAAACGCATAGGCCAGTGTCCATTGGTTCCAGGGAAGGTCGAAGGCGTCCACCGCTAGCCTGAGTCGGGAGGGTCTCTTCGAGCAGAACAAGTGGCACTTCGTGTTGCTCTGGGACGCAAAGAGGTTGATTTGCAGGGGACCCCACTCCTTGAACAGGAACGCTGAAACGTCTTGGTGAAGCGACCACTCGTGTGGGTTGAGCTGTCTGCTGAGGCAGTCGGCTAGGACATTCTCCTCTCCTGGCAGGTAGCATGCTTGGAGGCTGCAGTTGAGGGAGAGTGCGAGGTTCCATACGAGGAGGGCTTCTCTGCAGAGGGGACGTGACCCTGTGCCCCCTTGCTTGTTTATGTAGAACATTGCGACTTGATTGTCGGTCAGGATCCTGACGATTTTGCCGGAGATCAGGCTCTGGAAGGCTGAGAGGGCGAGCCGGACAGCTCTGAGCTCGAGAATGTTGATATGGAGGTTTGTCTCGGAGGGGGACCAAGTCCCTTGGGTGCTCGAGTTGGCACAGTGGGCTCCCCATCCCTGTTTTGAAGCGTCCGTGGTTACAGTGATCTGGTATGGGGGCGCTTGTAGGTGCATGCCCCTGGCGAGGTGTTTGGGGAGGGTCCACCAGCGTACCGCCTTGGAGGAAGTATCGTCTTTGGGGACTGTGGCGGACAGGAGCTGGGTGTGCTGGCACCAGTGCGAGCGAAGATGCCACTGAAGGACTCTCATGTGCAATCTTGCGAGGGGGAGGACATGGGTTGCAGCGGCCATGTGTCCCAGGAGGCGTAGAATGGTCTGGGCCGAGGATTGAGGGCTGCTTAGGAACTGTAGCGCTAGCCGGACGATTGCATGTCTCCTGCTCCGAGGCAGGAAGGCCTTGGCCCGCTTTGTATCCACGCAGGCACCGATGAATTCCAGCTTTTCTACTGGCGAGAGATGGGACTTCCTGAAGTTCACTAAGAAGCCCAGGGAAGACAGTAGGGATATAGCTGCGTTGACCGCCTTCCGCAGGGATGCAGGGGATCTGGCGGAGAACAGCCAATCGTCCAGGTAGGGAAAAACACATATCCCTTGCCTCCGAAGCGATGCGGCCACCACTGCTACGCATTTGGTGAACACCCGGGGGGCGGGTAAGAGTCCGAATGGCAGCACTCTGTATTGGTAGTGGCAGCCCGCCACAAGGAAGCGCAGAAATTTTTTGTGTTGCGGGTGCATTGGGACGTGTGTGTAGGCGTCCTGGAGGTCCAGAGAGGCCAACCATTCCCTTGGTTGGATGAGTGGCAGGATGGTGGATAGGGAATGCATCCTGAACTTCTCCTTGGCGATACATTTGTTGAGCTTCCTTAAATCGAAGATTGGACGCACACCCCCTGATTTTTTGGGGACGAGGAAGTACCTCGAGTAGAATCCCTTGCCGATCTCGCCCAGGGGAACCATCTCGATGGCTCTTGAGGCCAGTAGGGCCCGGATTTCCGCGGCCATGGGGGCGAGGTGCTCTGGAGGGGTTGAGTTCTGAGGAGGAGGCCGAAGAGGCAGCCTGGAAGAGAAGTTGATGCGGAAGCCCTGCTTTATGATTGACAGCACCCACTGATCCGATGTTATCCTCTCCCAGGCAGGGAGAAAAGCGGACAAGCGCCCCCCGGTTGGAAGGTGCTGGCAGGGCTGCGAGTCAAAACCCCAAATTGCTCTTCGCGGGAGCCGACGTTGATTTCTTAGGACCTTGGTCCCGCTGTTGGTGCTTTTGCCTGTATGGTGCCTGGTAATGCTGTTGATGCTTGTACCGGGGCCGCTGCTGCCATTTGCAATAAGGTTGGTACCTTTTGGAGCCTGTGCTGCTCTGTGTGGCCTTGCGGTAGGTGCGAGGGCGGTCAGGACCTTCCTCTAAAGTCTGCAAGGTGGTGCAGCGCTCCCGCATGTCATTGACTGTGTCCTTGACCTTGTCGCCGAACAAGGAATCGCCCGAACAGGGGGTGTCTGCAATGCTGTCATGCGAATCCGTCCGAAGGCCGGAGGCCCGGAGCCAGGCCAATCTGCGGGCCGATATGGCCGTGCCCGCCACCCTGGCTGCGGTCTCAAAAGCATCGTGGGCGGCCCGCCCTTGGTGCCGTGTGCAGTCATCCAGCTCTGCGAGAGCAGACAAGAGAGAGGGCGGAATCTCTGGCAGGAGGGAAACAGCGGACTTGATGCCGCTCACCAAGGAGTCTTGATAAATCGCGTGCTGGAATTGGTGGGCCGCGATCCTAGCATTCAGCATCGCCCCCTGATAGACTCTCTTGGCCACATCGTCCATGAGCTTATTGTCCTTGCCCGGAGGTGCATTGTTAGAGTTGCACGTGGACTTGGAGCATTTAAGCGCTGATTCCACAACAATGGACTGGTGTGGTAGCTGCGGCTTCGCAAAGCCGGGAACGGGCTGGACGTTGTACTTGCTGTCCAACCTACGAGGGCAGGCGTGGTTGGAAGCCGGAGCCTGCCATATCTTGGTGAGGTTGTCACGGAGAAGTTGATAGACGGGGGTGGACTTGGGAGCGTCAATGAACTTGAGAGTGCTCTGCACCTCGTCACGCCGATCCGGAAGGTCCACTGAAGAAATGGAGAGCGCGGCAATGATTTTCTGAATGAACTTGAAGTAGGTAATGTCCTCAGGTGGAACAGGAGGGTCAAATGGAGCTTCAGTATGAGATGGTGAGCCCGAGCGGGATGCCGCATCCATCAGAGAGGGTGATGCTGGAACATCTTTTTTCTGAGTAGCGATGGGGGGGCCCGGGCTGTGCAGTGTGTGCTGGTCAATAGCGCTGGTCATTGCGGTAGGCTGAGGCTGCATGATGGCGTTGGACCCAGAGACCAGGTGGTCAGGGAGGAGGACCATTGCTGCAGCATGTCTTGCAGTAGTCTTAGGGTCTCTGGGGCAGACTCCTGCTGGGCTTGCTCAGGGACAGTCTGACCACCTGATTCAGGCAGAAGTAAGAGCTCTTCGTGTGCCTGACGCTCATCGTGTCCACCGTGGAGGCTGTGCACAGGGGATGAGCCTTGGGCAGTGCAGGCAGAAGATGATGATCGGCGGGATCTGCTGGGAGAAGAAGAGGATTCAATGCTCCGGCTGGAGCTGCTGCTACAGGAGCGATGGCATCTGTGCCTTGATTTGCCTCTGTGCCTGTGCGATCTGCGCTGGCCCCTCCTGCTCCGCGATCTCCTGCTGTGCCGTCGGGAACGACGCTCCCTGCTCCGAGTTCTGCGCTGAGATCGACGCCTGTGCTTAGATCTCTTCCTGCCCCGGTGTGGACGTGTGCTCTGTCGGGAGCTGCGCTGAGGTCGGGAGCTCCGACGGAGGTCAGCGTTCAGAGAGCGTGAGTGCTGGCTTTGAGCTCCGGAGGCTGCTTCTGCAAAGCTGGCTGCGCTGCCGGCAAGGCTGAGCCGGTCAGCGTCGTCGAGGGGCTGGCCGGAAGCAGTCATCAGGACGGCCGGAAGTGCCACAGTAGAGTGCAGAGAATCCCCGGACAAGATGGCAGCCTCCAGGGGAGCACACGTGGTGCTGCGGGACTCCTGCTCGCAGCGAGAGACGGAGGCCTGATCAGGTGCGTCCCCGGCCGGAGTGGCAGGCACGATTGAACTGCAAGTGGAGGTACTCACTGCGGGGTTTAGAAAATCTGCAAGAGCATGCCGGCGGGATTTTATAGCCCGGGGGGACATGTGGCCGCAAGCGGGGCAGTCCTCAACGGCGTGCTCCGATCCGAGGCATCTGAGACAAATTTGGTGCGAGTCCGAGTTGGCCATCTTACGGGAGCAGCCGGGACATTTTTTGAAGCCGGGTTTCTTCATTTTCCAGGTGATTTACGTTTTCGGTGAGAGTAAAACAAAAAACCGTCTTGATGGCAAGGCGGAAGAAGAAGACTGGCCAGCTAGGGGCGGATCGGGAGGTGGGGCTACCGGTCAAGCCCAGAAGGCTAAAGCCTTCTGGGCTAGTGAGAGTACTTCCGTTCTGGCGCCGTCGGATGACGTCACCACTTGTGGCTGACTTCATCCTGCTTGCCCTGGGAGAACAGCCCTTTGCTTCTGTTCCAGGCCCTCCCCTCTCAGGCTGCTATAGGGAACAAGACAGGAGGGGGGTAAGGCTACAGTGAGCAAAACACAGCAGATCAATTGAGAGCTAAACCACTCACTACCCAACCCCCTTTCCTCTTGTGTACAGGATTTTGTTTTCTTTCACAAAGTATCTGATCAGAAAGGCAGTTTGTGTCACTGTTGATTAGATTCTTTTCTCTGTTGTCTTCAGAATCAGACACTAGCCAATAGAGTTATCAGGACAGAGCACTGTGTGTACATTCAATAAGTCCTCTGCCATGCTGGGCCTGGGGCCGATATTCAGCTGTTAACTGGATAACTAAACTGGTTTGTTAGGTCATTTCAATAGCAGTCCTAAGTTTAACCGATTTTCACTGTCTGGTTAGTGACTGAATATCAGCGCTAACCAGATAGCAAAGCTGTTCTCTGGCAAACCCAGTGCTGGATGCCAAATAAGTGCTGCATATCTGGGTTTATTTAAAGAAGTGGCGGCTTGGCTCTTTAAAAGCACCTAAACGCCATTGCTGAATATTGGTTTCACCCAGATTAATGGTGTAGGCTTTTAATAGAAGAGGTGTCTGAATTAGATAAGTACTGTGTGCTATTATTTTGGAATACTGGAGTGTACATGCCCTGTAGGGTTCCTTTTCCAGAATGAAAATATCAGTTGTCCTTGTTTTGCACCAATTTAAAGTAATTTAACATAGTATTTATATTCTGCAACAAACCTAAATAGCTCATGCTAGATTACAAAATAAAATGAAACAAATACATAAAATCATATAGTTACAATCCAACCATAATGCAATACAACATAAAATTAAATGTTTTACTACAGAATTCTTGCCCACCAACCCCACTTAGACAAATACTGCCCATCAAGGCACTCTTTCTACATAAACGGGAAACTAAAAACACTTAGAAAATGACCAAGTAATACTGCCTGTGACTGAGCTCTCTGTCAGTGTATCTGTCAGCCTGTCCATACATACAGTTTTGTTTGTGCATGGATAAAAAAACAAGAAGTGCATACAAAGAGAGACCTCAGTGCTGGCTATGAAGTCCCAGATCGCTGTGGCGATGAGAGAACCTGCAAAGATTTCTACCCCTGCTGGCTGAACATTTCTGAAAGATGGCGGTGTAAGAGGAAATTTGGGCCTCACTTACAGAAGCACTAGAAAGGCCTGGCAGCGTAAGCACTGTGGCAGGCGGGGAGCCTGGGCCCCACCTTCTGAAAAAGGGATGAGGCCTGAAGCTGCTAGCACTGTGTTTATAGAGAAAGTGATGAAACCAGGAGATGGGAGTAGAATGGCAGGTGGTGTGCCTGGGCCCCACCTGCTTAAAAGAGGGCACAGATGGAGGTGGGGGGAGCCAGGGGGAGGGGGTGACTGAAAACCCTCTAGCTTGCAAACTACCTTCATCATTCCCAAATCATCCACTATCACCCCCACCCCCACATTCACTCAGTGTTTGTAGCAGCACTCATTCAACTTCCCCTGCTGCACTCACTCAGCTCCTGCCATTCATTTCCCCTCCCCCATCCATTCACTCAGTTAGGCTCCCCTCCTGCCAGCATCTCCAAGTCACTCACTTAGCCTGTCCTCTATTAAACCCCACACATTCATTGACTCACTGACTCAGCTCCCCCCACCACTTATTATGGTCTCATCTACTCAAACGCCCCCATCTACTCCCAAACTACCCATAACACTTATAACCCCCCAATGTATTCCCTCAGCTCATCTACCACTCATAAACCCCATCCAATCACCGAGTCATTCCACTTATTCTGCCACATGTAACACCTGCATCCACTCATTCAACCTCAATTTACTATCCATAACCATCCATGCATGTATTCATTCAGGCTCCCACCACTCATATCTCCTCACACACTCAGCCCTCTGTCCACTAATAACCCCCATCTACTCAATATTTTAGCCCCCCACTGCCACTCATAACCTCTCAATCCATTCACTGATTTAGTCCCCTTGCAGGTCTTATTTGCTCAGTCTACCTACTCACACACCCCCAGCATACACTTCAGCAGTAAAACATGCTTTCCTGTAATACTTAGGACATGTGCTTTTCAACTTGTTTTTAACTAGAAACAGAGAAAATGACGACAGAAAAAAACCACATGGCCTGTCTAATCTGTCCTTCCATATCAACAACTACAACAGTCCCCTTTTTTCCTTCAGAGATCCTCTGTGTTTGTCCCATGCTTTTTTGAATTCAGATACTGTCTTCATCTCTACCACCTCCACTGGGAGACTATTCCACGGATCCACCACTCTTTCCATAAAGAAATATTTCCGCATATCACTCCTGAATCTATCCCCTTTCACCCTCATCCCATGTCCCTCATAGCAGAACTTGCTTTCAATCAAGAGGCTCTCCTCCCTGTGCATTTATGCCATGGATGTATTTAAACATCTCAATCATATCACCTCTATCCCGCCTTTCCTCTAAGGTGTACATATGAAGATCCTTAACTCTGTCCTCATATGCTTTATAATGAAGACCACTAATCATTTTAGTAGCCACCCTCTGAACTGACTCCATCCTGTTTATATCCTTTTGAAGGTGTGGTATCCAGAATTGCACACTATACTCCAAATGAGGTCACACCAAAGACTTATACAGAGGCACTATCACCTCCTTTTTTCTGCTAGCCATTCCTCTCCGTATGCACCCAAGTATCCTTCTCGGTTTTGTCGTCGCCTTTTCTACCTGTTTAGCTACTTTAAGATCATCAGACACAACCACGCCTAGGTCCCGCTCTTCTTTAGTGGACAAAAGTACTTTACCCTCTATACTATATTGCTCCCTTGGATTGCTGCAGCCCAAATGCATGACCTTACATTTTTTAACATTAAATCCCAGCTGCCAGAATTCTAGACCATTCTTCAAGCTTAGCTAGATCCCTCCTCATATTATCTACACCTTCCTGGGTGTCTACTCTATTGCAGATTTTGGTATCATCAACAAAGAGGCAAACCTTACTCGACAGCCCTTCCACTATATCACTAACAAAGATGTTAAAAAGAATCGGACCAAGGACAGATCCCTGGGGCACACCACTGGTAACTTCCTTCTCCTCAGAGTGAGCTCCATTTACCTGTACTCTTTGTCGCCTCCCACTCAACCAATTTCTAACCCAAGCAGTAACTTTAGGGTCCATCCCTAGGGTGCTCAGTTTGTTTATAAGTCGTCTGTGAGGAACAGTGTGAAAGTTTTTACTGAAATCTAAATATACCACATCTAAGGCTCTCCCTCGGTCCAACTCCCTAGTCACCCAGTCAAAGAAATCAATCAGTTTTGTCTGACAAGACTTGTCTCTGGTGAATCCATGCTGCCTCGGATCCTGTAATCCGCTGGACTCCAGAAACCTCACTATTTTCTCTTTCAGCAGCATTTCCAATAATTTACTCACCACTGAAGTTAAACTAACCGGCCTGTAGTTTTCAACCACATCCTTATTTCCGCTTTTGTGTAAAGGCACCACATGAGCCTCTCTCCAGTCCTTTGGCACCACTCCTGACTCCAACGAGGCATTGAAAAGGTCAGCTAGTGGAGCTGCTAGAATGTCCCCAACTTCCTCAGTATTCTAGGGCATATCCTATCTGGTCCCATTGCTTTGTCTACTTTAAGTTGAGCTAGTTTATTTTATAGGTTTTTTACTACCACTTTATCATTTCAGTCAAAGCATTGTAACTTAAACTTAGTAATGTACATTAAACAGGGTTATTGATAACTTGGACTTTTTTCCTGATGCAATGGAGAGTTTAGTGACTTGCCCAAGGCATGCTAGTGGGAACTGAGCCCTGGTCTCTTGGTTACTAAGCTAATGCTCTAACCACTAGGCTACTCCTCCACTCTACCTACATTTACAAAATCTACTGCAGCAGGCATGCAAGCTGTCCTGCTTTTCAAAGGGCCATTGCCAGGTTATATGAAGCCTGAGTTCTGTGTACTATAGGATGATTTGCCCTGATGCCAACTTGCCCCAGCCTCGTAGCCTTCCCACCCCCTTCTGTGCCCCTATTCCACAACCGCCACTTACCCGTCACTGCCTCCAGCTGTTTTTGATCTTCTGCGCTGTCTACAAGTCAGGGTTTGAGTTACAAACCATGTGCGACATTGTACACCAGCATCACTGCTCAGATCTATGGGCTTAGTCTGACAGCAGCACTGACAGAGGACTTGAGACGTTTGCTGCACCAGTCTTTCAGGATTTCTTAAAAAAAAATAGAAGTTCCTTCTAGCAGATTTTGAAACAGACCACATGGTGCAAAGTTCTCCAACTCCTGCCCTAGCTGGGCTGAAATGCTGGTAAGAACAGAAAACATGAGAATCCTTGTCTCTTTAGTTCAAGGACAGTTGATATTTTCATTCCTGAAAAAGAACCCTACAGGGCACGTACACTCCAATTTTCCAAAATAATAGCACATGGCACTCATCTAATTGAGACACCTCTTCTATTAAGAGCCCACACCATTCGTCCGGTAAAAACTCTAGCTATATTTTCCTCCTTTCCAAGCTGGCAACTGTTGAGGACTTTTAATGGAACTCCTTGAATTATTTACTATCTTTAAATATGAATGGAAACACTATATACATTAAAATCATTATCCTAAATACTCCCACAGATAAAGACAGCTTGTTTATTCTCTGAACAAGTTGATTTCAGTGTGGAATTATTGGCTCTTTTCCAGTGAATACAGCTATAGGGAATTTCTTTTTTTCACTTTTCAATCTGTTATAAACTTTTTATCCACAAGCTACAGAAAATATTGTATGTTATTTTCTTATTCTGTTTTACTATACTACATTTTACATAGGATAAATTATTTACTTCAACCTTTTCATGCTTTCCAACATATAGGGTTCAATTCATGAAAGCATGGTAACCCATGGTATCTGTTAAGGGGTGTTACAGGTGCTACTTACTTTGGACCTCATTATTTCAAATGGGGCCAATACACTAATAACACGTGCAATCTGTTAACCCCTTGCTTCGTTTGCGGCTTGTTATGCTGCATGGGCTTGCGTGCTTCAGTGATGTTGAGAGCTACACTATCAGTAACTTAATTACTGGCAGGGCCTCCCAAGATGGACAGGTATCAGTTGAGGTGCTAGACTAAGACAAACCACCCATCTGGACCACAACAGTATGGAATGGTGTTAGTGGCAGAAGATCACATTTCTGTGACAATAAACAACACTGGCATTACTTATGCGTAAAAAAGATCTGGCAAGCCTACTTCCCTATCTTGCCTTGAAAACTCAATGAATAGTCACAACAAAACAAATTATGATATAGTGCTAGAAGAAGAGCCCCCTCCTCCCCACAAGTCAGAAAGCACTCAACAAGCTACTTAGGAAGAGCTGAAGACTCTTCAGAATATAGCCAACATTTATGATGTCTGGCTGTGCATTAAATCAGTCAGAAGATGTCTTACATATTGAGACATGGAACATACAAAACATGAACCAAGGGAAGCTAAAGGTGGTCAAGAGCCAAATAGAACATGCACATTTTTATCTGTTGGATGTCAGCAAACTGAAATAGACTGGCATTGGGCACTTAGAATCTATGCCGGAAATGTAAGACAAAGGAGAAATGGTGTTGCATTTATAATTAAGAAAAAACTTGCAAGAACTGTGATGAATACAATGCAGTCAGTGAACACTTAAATTTATATTTGTCTACAAGGAATGCCCATCAAAGCAACTACTATTCAGGTACATAAGACAACAACAGATGCAGAAGGGGGCACAGTTGACCGGTTCAATAAACAGGTGCAAGCTGAAATTGACAAAAGATGCAAACAAGATATAATGAAACTGGAGTTCAAAAGATGGGAAACAAAGAAGAAGGCAAAGTGGTTGGAGAATATGGGCTTAGCAACAGAAACAAAGCTGGAGAAAGACTGATAGAACTCTGCAAGACCAACAATCTATTCATCTCAAACACCTTCTTCCAGCAGCACCAGTGGCAACTGTACACATGGACCTTGCCCAGTGGACTGTACAAAAATCAAATTGCCTACATCTGTGGAAGTCAATGATAGAAAAAAGTTCAATAACATCAACAAAGACAAAACCTGGAGCTGATTGTGGCACAGATCACCAACTAGTATGAAAACTCAAGTTAAAGCTGAAAAAGAGCAAGCCACTCATGAATGTAGCTAAGTGTGATCTTAAGAACATAAGAACTGCCAAACTGGGTCACACCAAAGATCCATCAAGCCCAATTTCCTATTTCCAACAATGGTTAGTCTTGAAAATATATCAACAGAAATTAAAGACTGCCTGAAAAATCAATTTGCTGCTTTGGATAAAAATGACAGACCACCAGAAGAGCTATGGGATGACATCAAGAAAGTTATGCTCAAAGAAAGTTAAAAGTCTCTGCAAAAGGTGCTAAAGCAAAAACAGTCAAAATGGATGACTGAAGTAACTCTGAAAATTGCTCAGATAGTAAGAGAAGTTAAAGTCAGAGGAGAAAGAAATGTATTCATAGAACTTAAACATTTCTAATGTGCAGCAAGGCGAGACAAAGAGAAGTACTACAACGATACATGCAATGAAATATAATCAGAAACTATTAGAGGACAAACAAGATCAGCTTTCCTAAAGCTACGCGAGTTAAAGAGAAAATTCCATCCTTGAATTAGAATGCTAAAATACACTCAAGGATCCATGATGAATGTGCTGAGAAGATCAAGAAAAGGTGGAAAGAATACCCGGAGTCATTATACCATAAGATGAAGTGGCTCAAAAGGTGTTTCAACTTCTACCTTATGATCAGAAACCATCGGTAATGAAAGAAGTTGAAACTGTATTGAAAACATTATAAAGAACAAATCACCAGGCATTGATGGCATTCCCACTGAAATATTACAGCAATCGGATGTAACCATTACAATACTTACGAGGCTCTGCCAGGAAATTTGAATGACAACATCAAGTCTGACTGACTGGAAAAGATCTGTGTTCATACCATTAAAGAAGAAAGGTAATTCTCATGACTGTAAAATTATTGCACAAATACTCTGGTTCCACACACTAACAAGATTCTACTCAAGATCAATCAGTGAAGGCTACAACCATATCTGGAATGAGAACTGCCCAAAGGTTAAGCAGGATTCAGGAAGGGGTGAGGAGCAAGAGACATCATCGTGGATATAAGAAGGGTCCTTGAAGAAACTAAAGAATACCAAAAGGATATCTACATGTGTTCCATTGACTACACAAAGGCCTTTGATTGCATAAATCATAAAAAGCTATTGGCCACATTAAGAAGTAAGGGAATTCCAGAACATCTGATAATTCTCATGCATGACTTTAACCTGCTTAAATCAATAATCAATAATGAAATGACAAGCAGTCAAAAAATCCGACAATGAATGGCTCTTGGCAGAATAGCTGTGAAGGACCTGGATAAGATCTTCAAGAACAAAGATTTGACTTGTCCAGGCCATGATCTTTTCAATAATGCCATATGGATACTGTATGAAAGTTGGACAGCGAAGAAGAAAAACAGAAAGAAAATCAGTACCTTTGAATTATGATGCTGGCGAAGAATACTGTGTATACCATGGACTGCCCGAAGAACAAACCAATTGGTACTAGAGGAGATCAAACTTAAGCTTTCCTTAGAAGCTGAAATGGCAAGACTTTAACTCTGGACACATTATGTAAAGAAAAAGATCATTAGAGAAAGCCATCATGCTTGGCAAGGTTCAAGAGTCACTGGCAATGTGATGGATTGATACATTAACAACAGGTATGGATGCCACTCTCAACAATTAGCTACCTGACTGAAGACCCAAACATAGTTTAGGACAACTATCCACAGACTGCCATGAGTCGACATCAACTTGATGGCACTTAACAATAACAAACCTGTTGCCATGTTTTGCAGATTACTGGGCTTTTATGAATTGTCCCCATAGGATCCACCAGATGTGTTTGCATGTTTATAGTATGTTTCTGTGAATTGTGCTGCTCAGAGCAAAGCAGCTTCCTGCAAAGGTCATGTAATCTTTCCTCTTATACACTGAAACTGCATGTGACGCTTTCTCTACAGTCTCACTGATACATTCTTGGCTTCGTGTCCTAGACCAAGGTGTAATTTCTGACCCTGTTAGTGACCTCTAGACAAGGCTGGTGTTACCATCTAGCAAACTAGGTGGTCACCTAGAGCGCTAGCCCTGCAAGGGCACCCACTGCCTCCGTTGTCATCCCTCTCAGGACCTACAGTGGCAACAATGGTTGCAAACAGCCCTGTGGTGCTTACCTTTAAAGTTTGGCACCACAAGGCTGTTTGCTTCTGCCCCCTTGGTCTGCCCAATGCCGACTTCTTGTTTGCATCGAGGTGTCGGAGGGGGAAGAGGCAAACAGGCTCATAGCACCAAAGTTAAAGGTAAGCGCTGCAGGGGTGTTTGCGGCCATTGCTGCTGCTGCATGTCCCAGAGAAGGACGGCAGCATCAGAAATGGGCATGGGAGGGGGGCACAAGAATTGAGGTTTGCGTAGGGCATCTCATCTCCTTGTGCTGGCCATGCCTCTCTAGAGGGCCTAGTCCATAGGGGTAATTTATTGTGCCTTTCTCTTTAAAGCAGAGATCTCCACTTTGCACATAGAAAGTAAGCCACTCCAAGGCTCCCTCCTTCCCCCACCATGTAAATCGCATTGGAGGTCATTCCAGAAAGCAAATAAGGCTTTGAATGTGCGCCGGGGATGTTTATCTCCTGAAAATGTCTACAAGCGTATTCCGGTAGATAGCTCCTGCGGACGTTTACCTCGCTAAAGATCCCAGAACGTGCCCAGGAGGGTCAGAATAAGGGGGTGATTTGCCACAGAGATGTATGAAGTGTATTCAGGAAAGGCCAGTGTATGTTTTGGGAGGTCCCGTAGATGTGCCTGTTATACCTGCCGGAAATATGGAATAAGGCCAGTACTTTGAAAATATTCTGCTGTGCTGGTATAAAGGTGATGACTAGTCTGTTCTGAAATGGTGGACTGCAGTATGAAAAAACACCGCAAGATATATTTATAAAGAACAGAAATTAGAGTTGTGGGAATCTTGTAAGCCAAAGAGACATTATTAACTACCCTGAAAGAAATATTAAGAAGAGCTATAGTGATTATTTTGGCCATACTGATATCTGCTGTTTGTGCTAAAGGAGCTAATCTAGGAGACCCTAACAAGTCCTGTGTCCTGAAAAAATAAGACTGTTGATGTAGGAATAGTATGTGAGTGAGTATGGAAAGGATTCTTGTTTGGGTGAGAAACGGAGATCATATTTTAAGTCCTGAGACTCCATGCTTTTCTGTTATACCAGCTGTTATTTATAGATTCAGGGCATCATTTTGGCAGATTTAGTTTTTTTGTGACTGAAAGTGAGTATGTGCAGTTTGAAGGTTGCACGGGAGGGCGTGGTGTGCTCATCTGCAATTTAGGGGGGACATGAATGCCTGGCCAGTACTTGGACCATATAGTTGACCGCTGCGTCATCAGGTGCCAGTATGATAGGGCAGGAAAAATCACAAATAACTCATCATAGAGAAGGAGTAGCATAGTGGTTAGAGCACCAGCCTAACACCCAGAAGATTGGGGTTTGACTCCCACTGGCTCTCCCTGTGACTTTGGGCAAGTTGCTTTATCCTCCCTTACCTCAGAAGAAAAGGCCTGGCAATCTATTTCTGGTCATACTTACCAAAAAAACCCAAGGGCTGCTGGGTTGCCAGAAATCAGCATTGACTTGATAGCACTTAAAAAATAAATCAAAACAAATCCCTGTCAATCATAAGAGACTCTCAGAATAAGATCAATGAAAGAATAACTACAGATTTCTTCTTCTGCTATTGTTGTTTTGATGCAAGGTATCTATGTCCTAACAAATCCAAAACGGTCTTGTCTCAGAGCGTTCACACTATCATAGAATCGAATATACTCCTGCGCTCTACCACGTTAGTTATATGTCGTAATCCTATGGCACTAGGTTCAATGAGGAAATTTTTACGGGTCTCAGACTTATAATAGCATGAGTTTCTGGATTGTTTTTGTCCAGTAACACGCTTATTTGCATCAACGACCCTTTTTACTTTCTATCCTCTCAATTCTTCTTCATGCAACCAGCAACAAAGTGTCAAAAAATGTTTCACTTCAGTCTTTTAGAGAAAGATATTGTTTAACTCACATTGCTAAGTACTGCAGATAGTCCATTGAAACAAGATATACTTGAAACCCTAAAAACAATGAAAAAATATTCTTTAAGGTGCCACTTAACTCGCTATGCCATAAGGTTTCATCCATATGCTGCAGTTCTTCTGTTTGAAATTAAAAATCCCGACGCTATTGTTTGAAGCGCCTCTGCGTTTCTCAATCCGGTTCTTCAGGGGACTCTTAAAGTGTCGCTACTAATTTAAAAGACATAAAAACACCCATCCATAGCTAAACTACTATAAGATGTTATCATATGAAAGCTCCACATGCTACCTCTCAAAAAGTACTACATAAAAGCAATTACCTCAAAAAGAATGATGCTGCCCACGTAGAAATAACAAACCTTCAGTTCCTCATGGAAACTGTTTTTGCAGTCTGCAAAAACGCCGCGCATGCGGACTTGGGATTTTACCCCAGTTATTTAAACTTCTTCAGACTCCTCCCATCCGTTACTGAGCGTGAGATACTTTATACCCGTGAAATCCCTTTTTTTTATATTAATAGCGTAGACATTCTTACTATAAAGAATAAAGTTTAAGACGTGTCTAAGAATTTTTTAGGAACAAACACCCCAATCAATTGCCAAATTTAACCCCGCTGGATGAACGGAACCCAGTCGGTGTATCCAACGCTGTTCTCTGACTATTAGAGTGTGGTCCCTTGTCTTGCCACAGGACCCAGGCAGTTATACCATCAGCTGAGTGGCGTAGCCATGGGAGCCACGTGTGCTCCTTCCGTGGCCAACCTATATATGGGCGATTTCGAAGAAAAATGGATGTCTCAAGCCCCCCAAGCGCAACAGATTAAAACCTGGCTCCACTATATTGATGATGTTTTTTTGCTTTGGAGTGGCACTGAACATCAACTAGCTGAATTCATTCATTGGCTTAACCAATGTGATCCTCATATACGATTTACACATGAGTTTAGTAAAGAGAGTATTACTTACTTGGATGTTCGGGTCACTAAGGGGTTGGATCACTGGGAAACTACAGTATTCAGTAAACCTACTGATAGAAATACCTTTTTACAATTTGACAGTGCTCATCCTCCGAGACTTAAAGAGGGGCTTCCGTTTTCACAATTTTTAAGATATCGTCAAAATTGTTCTAGCCGCGAAGATTTTAAAGAGAAATCGAAGCGATTAAAAACACAGTTTATTCAGAGAGGTTATCCAGCGGGAGTGGTCACCAGAGCTTACAAACGAGCTTTGTATAGTGATCGAACTCTAATATTGAACTCTCAGTCATCCCGAAGTGAATCAGACACATGATTTGTGCATCTTGTAACCAAGTATTCTCCGATTAGTGTGAGCATACAAAAAAGCATCAAAAAGAACAGTAGGGTTTTGAAAACACTACCCAGCATGGAGCACCACAGTATCCGCTGCATGTGGCAACGAAGTAAAAATTTGAAAGAATACATCAGCCCGGCGGTTTTACGGATGGAGCACTCGATCATGCAGAATGGAGAAGCAGTAGGTCATCATCCATGTGGCCAGTGCACCATTTGTAATATTTCTAAAACATTAAATCAGTTTAATTACAAGGGAGTGACCTATTGGTTAAAGGGTGACACTACTTGTGATTCAACTTATGTGGTGTATGCAATATTGTGCCCGTGTGGCTTGCTGTACATTGGGAAGACAATTCGAAAATTCAGAATTTGTATGAAAGAGCATGAGAGCAGGATCAAGTGCAAGAGGCTAGAAGCTCCTCTGGTAGCCCACTGTACAATTCAAGGTCATAATTTTGAACATTTACGCTGTTGGTGCATTGAACAGGTGCAGATGGGGTCCTGTGGCAAGACAAGGGACCATACTCTAATAGTCAGAGAACAGCGTTGGATACACCGACTGGGTTCCGTTCATCCAGCGGGGTTAAATTTGGCAATTGATTGGGGTGTTTGTTCCTAAAAAATTCTTAGACACGTCTTAAACTTTATTCTCTATAGTAAGAATGTCTACGCTATTAATATTAAAAAAAGGGATTTCACGGGTATAAAGTATCTCACGCTCAGTAACAGATGGGAGGAGTCTAAAGAAGTTTAAATAACTGGGGTAAAATCCCAAGTCCGCATGCGCGGCGTTTTTGCAGACTGCAAAAACAGTTTCCATGAGGAACTGAAGGTTTGTTATTTCTACGTGGGCAGCATCATTCTTTTTGAGGTAATTGCTTTTATGTAGTACTTTTTGAGAGGTAGCATGTGGAGCTTTCATATGATAACATCTTATAGTAGTTTACCTATGGATGGGTGTTTTTATGTCTTTTAAATTAGTAGCGACACTTTAAGAGTCCCCTGAAGAACCGGATTGAGAAACGCAGAGGCGCTTCAAACAATAGCGTCGGGATTTTTAATTTCAAACAGAAGAACTGCAGCATATGGATGAAACCTTATGGCATAGCGAGTTAAGTGGCACCTTAAAGAATATTTTTTCATTGTTTTTAGGGTTTCAAGTATATCTTGTTACAATGGACTATCTGCAGTACTTAGCAATGTGAGTTAAACAATATCTTTCTCTAAAAGACTGAAGTGAAACATTTTTTGACACTTTGTTGCTGGTTGCATGAAGAAGAATTGAGAGGATAGAAAGTAAAAAGGGTCGTTGATGCAAATAAGCGTGTTACTGGACAAAAACAATCCAGAAACTCATGCTATTATAAGTCTGAGACCCGTAAAAATTTCCTCATTGAACCTAGTGCCATAGGATTACGACATATAACTAACGTGGTAGAGCGCAGGAGTATATTCGATTCTATGATAGGTTGATGCAAGGTATGTCATGTCAAGATAGCACTTGCCTTTATGAAAAATACAAGGGCGACTGAGAGTCTTTACCTCCGAAGTTCAGTAGTCAAGAGAAAAAAGTCAAAGTACAGAAAAATATTGAAAAACAGAAAATTTATGCCTTTGAATTATGGTGCTGGCAACGTATACTGTGTAGACCGTGGACTGCCCGAAGAACAAACCAGTCAGTACTAGAGGAGATCATACCTAAGCTTTCCTTAGAAGCTCAGATGACAAAACTTTGACTTTCATACTTTGGACATATCATGCGAAGAGAGAGATCATTGGAGAAAGACATAATGCTTTGCAAGGTAGAAGGTCACCGTAAAAGAGGAAGGCCGGCAATGAGATGGATCAATACAATAACAGCAGCTATAGATACCACTCTTATCAACAATGAGCCGCTTGGTTGAAGACCGAACAAAGTTTAGGTCAACTATCCAGAGGGTCGCCAGGAGTTGACACCGACTCGACAGCACTTAACAACATGTCATGACAAACATAGATTGTGAGTCCTTCGGGGACAAGGGAAAAATATATATACAGTACCTAAATGTACACCACTTTGACTGGTAGAAAAAGTGGTATATAAGACTAGTTAAATAAATAAATAAATAAAATAAACATATCACTTTTTACTTGCTGTGATTATATCTTTGAGTGCATTGAGATTACCTTGCACTGTTCTGGGCATGCAGCAGGTTAGTATAACAAGTCTAGTTTATCTCAAAAATTATGTATCCTCTGGATTTATGTGTAGTCTGCATCAACATAATAATGTCAGTGAGAGGAGCAGCTTAGGAGATGCACATTTTAACAGAGGAGGTGTGGCCATTGGAGAAATCCAGGGCAGGATTGGAAACGTCCATCTTTTCAGAATACATTGAGCGCAGGCACTTCCAAACCGTTTACTTCGTATACCTGTGTCTCGTCATAACAGCGGGGCCCATGTTTCTCCATAGTGGTTTGCTTGTGCCACGCTGGAAACATCTATGTCCCTGATTCTGGAACAGCGGGCGCGTCTATACCCACGGCTGCAGAATCAGGGTGAAATTGGGCCTGTTTTCGATTTGGATGTGCCCACTGCCCAAATGTGCATGTTATGGAATTGGCCTCATTGTATTTTCACCAATTACCATCCATTCAGTCTGCAATTATTCAATTACGCATTTATTCAGTCAATCATTCTACCGAAATATCTACAGAAAAGCTCATTATTCCTGTATTAAACCAGAATCATTGCAGCACCCTTGGCTTCAACTCAGGCCCAGATATAGGCATAGGCAAAAGGGTACCACATTTTGAAACCATATCTGGGCTAAACAGGAGCCTGATTCCACTTGCTTTAGGACTGTGCTCTGTGATACCTTCCTTCCTCACTGCTCTCTGATCCTGCCTATGGGCACAAACATCTTCAGCTCTGCTTGAACTATCTAGTTCCTTGTTTGCTTATGTGTAATAAAACAGCTGGAAATTTAGAAACTGCCTTTTGTTATGAATGTTGGTCTGGTTTAACTAGCTGTTTGGTAATACTGCTAAACTGCAGCATGAGAATACAGTGAAAAGGCTTTTATTCTTCAGGTGTAAGGCAAAGGAGCAAATTATAAAGATATATTCCGCAGGGGCAAAGCAGAAAAGCAAAGTAAAAGACATATCTTCCCAAGTAAAAACTGATTCTACAAGATAGCACTCGCCTTTGCGAGAAATACAAGGACGACTGAGAGTCTTTACTTCAGAAGTTCGGTAGTCAAGAGAAAAAAGTCAAAGCACAGAAAAATACTGAAAAACAGAACTTTCTCCTAAGTGAGGGGAAAGCATTTTTTAAAAGCAATTTCTGTTAGAGTTGTGGCCTTGCTGCCTGTAGCTGCAGATCAAAGGGATCTGCTTCTTCCCTTCCCCTCCTAGTGCCAATGTAATCTGAGATTCTGCAGCCTGTTTGCAAAGAAAGCCAAACAAGTGCACTACTTAACAGTCAGACTGGGTCAGCACACATACAAACCATAAAAAATGGCAAATTCTAATCCAGCAGAAGCCATTTGAATGACGAAAATAGGAATGCTGAAGTTTCAAAAGGCACATGAAGGCATCCAGCCTACGTGCAAAAACAAAAACATAATTCACAATGCATGAGACCTCAAATCAGACTCAGGGAATGGCCAGTGAAGGCCAGTTTTCTGTTGACCGCCTATTGCTCCTATCTGGTATCTGCCGACTGCTGATCGCTCCTATCCGGTGTCTGCCTGTGGGGATCCCAATTCCCACGGGCAGAAGTGCTGAGATGGCCGTGACTGCAGCCGGAAAAGCTGATGAATGCCCATAAGAGATCCCCGCAGGCAGTCACCGACTCTCCCCGTTCTGATCAGTGACTGCAATTCTGCCAAAATAAAAAAAGGTTACTAAGTTTGCTGCAATCTTAATTTCTTCAGCAATCTATGCAGAAAACTTAGTAAACTTTATTTTTTTTTGGGGGGGGGGTGGGGGGGGGAGGGCAGGCTGTGCAGTCACTGGCTCTCCCGGCTGCCTCAGCACTTCTGTGAATGGAGGCAGGGGTGAGTGGGAATGGAGGACAGGAGTGAGCGCAAGTGGGAGAGGTTGAAGGGGAGAGTCTGTGGGTGGGGGAGGGACAGTAGGAGGGGGTTGGAGTGGGGAGGGGAGGGAAGGGAAGGGAAAACCGAGTTACTTACCTGTAACATAAGTTCTCCAGGGACAGCAGGATAAGTCAGCCACAAGTGGTGACGTCATCCGACGGCGCCATAGACGGAAGTACTCTCAGTAGCCCAGAAGGCTTTTAGCCCTCTGGGCATGGCCAGTAGCCCCACCTCCAGATCCACCCCTAGCTAGCCATATCTTCCCCAGCTGAGGCGACGCCATGAGCTAGGAGGCGGAACGTAGCGGTATGGCCCCCCCCCCCCCCGCCAGGGAGGAGGGTGGGAAAGTGTGGCTGACTTATCCTGCTGTCCCTGGAGAACTCACGTTACAGGTAAGTAACTCGGTTTTCTCCGAGGACAAGCAGGATGAGTCAGCCACAAGTGGTGCCTCCCCAGCTACACTTGCAGCGGCGGGGGTAAGGACCGGCAAGGATGACGGAGGCAAGATAGTAAGGTGCAACAAGACAGGTTTAATGTGCAACATAGCAATAATGACCATGCAACATAGCATGGGACAATCGAACTGTGCAACTCAGAAGTAACAGCGAACTGCGCAACTAGCACGCGGATACTGAACAATAAGGTGCAATTGCATAAGTGAGGCTGCGTAAGCAACCGACAGTTAGGTTTCTTCAAGGGCTGGTAGGCAGCATAGCCTTATCGCGAGTCACAAGGGTCCAGACCTGAGTCTGGTGCCGGGTTAGTGGCTGCAGATAGCACCGCAAGGCCAAATGCAGAGCCACCTTGATCTGTCTTGTCCAGGCAATAGTGCCTCTGGAAGGTCTGGATGGAAGCCCACGTGGCCGCTCTGCAGATGTCAGGTACCGGGATGGAGTGTAGACTGGCGATGGTGGCGGCCAATGCTCGCAAGTGATGTGCCCTGACTCCTGCAGTGGGTGGTGCTCCTGCTCGTGATAGGCATAGGGAGATGCAAGAGGAAATCCAGATGGAAAGAGTACGCTTGGACACCGGGCGCCCAGGTTTGTTTGGATCATACGAGACAAAGAGCTGAGAGCCTTTTTGTAAGGAGGATGTCCGCTCTAGGTAGCACCATAGGGCCCTAACGCAGTCCAGGGTGTGCAGTCGTTGCTGCTCTAGGTCGGAGTGTGGCTCGGGCAGGAAGCAGGGCAGCTCAATGGTCTGATTGATGTGGAACGCGGTCACCACCTTGGGGACAAACTTCGGGTGCGTCTGCAGGCAGGCATGGTCCTGATGTAGTATGGTATAAGGCAGGTAGGCCACGAGGGCGTGTAGTTCACTGATCCGTCTGGCTGAAGTGATGGCGATAAGGAAGAGTGTTTTCCAGGAAACAAACTTCAGTTCCGCTAGTTGCAGTGGCTCAAAGGGCTCCCCCGTGAGCTGGTTGAGAACGATGTTAAGTTCCCATGGTGGCACAGGCTCTTGGACAGGGGGATGGAGGTTGGACAGGCCCTTCATGAAGCAGACCACCAGTGGAAGCGCCGCTACCGATACGTCCCCAATACGGTGGTGAAAGGCTGCTATGGCAGAGAGGTGGACCCTGATGGACTGGGTCTTCAGGCCAAGCGCCGAGAGGGAGGTGAGGTATTGGAGGAGTAGGGGCACTGGGCATGAGAAGGGGTCCAGATGCCGTGACTCGCACCAGATGCTGAAGCGGCGCCATTTGAGACTGTACGATTTTCTGGTAGAAGCCGCCAGTATGACTTGCTGGGCCTCGGCTGGAAGGTTGAAGGGTGCCAGGGTTAGCCTTTCAGCCTCCATGCTGTTAGCGATAGCATCTGCAGGTTGAGATGGAGGATCATGCCGTTGTCCTGTGAGAGTAAGTCTGGCCTCAGGGGTAGGCGAACGGGAGGTTCCAGTGCCAGGCGGTGCAGGTATGGAAACCAGACTTGCCTGGGCCAGTATTGGACTTCCAGAATGGCCAATGCCCTGTCCCTGATCAGGTGTTGAATAGTCCGTGCAATGAGCGGGGTGGGGGGGAAGGCGTAGATCAGGGACCACTGGCTCCAGGTCATGTCGAAGTCGTCCGCCGCTATCCTGTGTAGCGCGGGTCTCTTGGAGCAAAACAGGCGGCATTTGGCGTTCTCTTGCGTCGTGAAGAGGTCGATTCGTGGGTGGCCCCACTTCATGAAGAGGGACAATGACACTTCTTCGTGGAGTGCCCACTCGTGAGGATTCAGCTGTCTGCTGAGGCGGTCGGCTATGACGTTCTCCTCCCCCAGCAGGTAGCATGCCTGGAGGCTGCACTTGTATGAGAGGGCCAGGTTTCCAGGTGCAGAGGGCCTCCCTGCATAGTGGCCGCGACCCCGTGCCCCCTTGTTTGTTTATGTAGAACATGGTCACTTGGTTGTCGGTCTGAATCCTGACGGTCTTGCCCTTTATTAGTTCCTGGAAGGCTTGGAGCGTGTGGCGGACAGCTCTGAGCTCAAGGATGTTAATGTGCAGGGCTTTCTCTGAGACCAACCACGATCCTTGTGTGTGGGTCCCGACACAATGGGCTCCCCATCCCAGAGCCGATGCATCTGTGGTCATGGTGATCTGGTGGGCAGGTGGTTGGAGGCGTCTGCCCTGTGACAGGTTCGTTGAGTGAGTCCACCAGCGGATAGCTCTGGCCACTGTGGAATCGATGGGGATTAGGGTGGACAGGGGCTGTGAGTGCTGGCACCAGTGAGAACGGAGGTGCCATTGGAGGACTCACATGTGCAGCCTCGCGAGGGGAAGGACATGGGTGGTAGCTGCCATGTGCCCCAGGAGGCGTAGGAGGGTTCTTGCCGTCGAATGCGAGGAGCTGAGTACTTGGAAAGCAAGGGCGATGATGGTGTGCATTCTGTTCCGTGGAAGGAAGGCCTTGGCTTGAGTAGTGTCTATGCAAGCTCCGATGAACTCCAGTCTCTGGACTGGGGTGAGACGATACTTCAGGTGGTTGACTAGAAAGCCTAAGGAGGCGAGTAGTGAAGTGGCTTTCTTGACTGCTACACGGAGTTCTGTGGGGGAGGTTGCGGAGAACAGCCAATCGTCCAGGTAGGGAAAAACAAATATCCCGAGTTTGCGAAGGTGCGTGGCTGCTACTGCCACACACTTGGTGAAAACTCTGGGAGCAGGGGAAAGCCCGAAGGGAAGGACCCTGTATTGGTAGTGGTTCCCCGCTACCTGGAAGCGCAGGAATTTCCTGTGGTGAGGGTGTATGGGAACGTGAGTGTAGGCATCTTGGAGATCCAGAGAGGCTAGCCATTCCTCGGGTTGGATAAGAGGAAGAATGGAGGTGAGGGAGTGCATCCTGAACTTCTCCTTGGCTATGCACTTGTTGAGTTCCCGTAGATCGAGGATGGGTCGGACACCCCCCGACTTCTTGGGAACGAGGAAATACCTGGAGTAGAACCCCGTGTTGATCTCGCTGAGAGGAACAGGCTCGATGGCTCTGGACCTCAGGAGGGATACTATCTTCGAGGTCATAGGTGCAAGATGGTGCGGAGGAATGTTGCTCGCAGGCGGAGAACATTGAGGCGGAAGCGAGGAGAATTTTATGCGGTAGCCCTGCTTGATGATGGTGAGCACCCATTGGTCCGTCGTTATAATCTCCCAGGAATGCAGGAATGCAGATAAGCGTCCCCCGGCCGGCAGTTGCAGGCAGGGCGGCGAGTCAAAAGCTAGGATTGTTTTTTGCTGGCCCAGATGGGGGTCTTCTTTTGTGCGCGCTTCCGCTGTCGCGGCTTCTGCCTGTAAGGGGCTTGGTAAGACTGCTGTTTGTACCGGGGCTGCTGCCACTTACGGTATGAATTGTATCGCTTGGGGGCCGATAAGCTCCGCGAGTTTCCCTTGCGGTAGGAACGAGGACGTTCTATGCCCTCCTCGAGGGTTTGAAGTGTGGTGCAGCGTTCATGCATGTCATTGACTGTGTCCTTGACTTTGTCACCGAAGAGCGAGTCGGCAGTGCAGGGAGTATCTGCAATCTTGTTGTGAGAGTCAGTCTGCAAACCTGAAGCCCTGAGCCAAGCCAGCCGACGTGCGGAGATGGCAGTTCCGGCAACTCTGGCGGCTGTCTCGAAGGCGTCGTGGGCAGCTCGTCCCTGATGTTTTGTGCAGTCCCAGAGCTCTGCCAGGGCTGTGGTGATGGTTGGCGGGGTTTCAGCAAGTTGGGTGATGGCGGATTTGATGTTGGTCACCAGTAGGTCCTGGTAAACGGCATGTTGAAATTGGTGTGCCGCTATTCTGGCATTCAGCATGGCACCCTGGTAAACCCGCTTCGCCACGTCGTCCAGGAGCTTGTTGTTCTTCCCCGGGGGTGCATTAGTAGTGTTGCGAGAAGATTTAGATATCTTGAGGGCTGATTCAACCACGATAGATTGATGTGGTAGTTGCTTTTTGTCAAACCCAGGCAGGGGTTGAATTACATACTTAAGGTACAATCTGCGCGGGCAGGAATGATTGGATGCCGGGGTCTGCCACATCTTGGAGAGATTGTCCCGGAGGAGTTGATGGACGGGCAGAGCGGTGATTGCCTTGGGGGTGTCGACGAACTTGAGCGTGCTTTGAACTTCGTTGTGCTGGTCCGGGGTGTCAACTGATGCGATGGAGAGAGAAGAGATGACCTTGCGCACAAACTTGGAGTAGGTCAAGTCTTCCAGAGGGTTGGAGAGGCCCAAGGGGTTGTCAGAGGCTGGGGTGGAGAGAGAATCTCTGTGTGATGATGCCTCTACTTGTGAGAGCTCCTCCGCGCCATCCTCCCCCGGTGGCGTGGGGACAGCAGCCTGCATGGATGGCGCAGCCTCGGGGGCTGGTGTAGTAGGCTGGGGCAGGGGCTGCAGCAGTTGGTTCGAAGCCAGGTTAGATAGGGTGGATGTCCACTGCTGCAACATGCCTGTGAGAAGTTGAAGTGTCTCTGGGGTCTTCGCTGGAGCGGGCATAGTCTGCTCACTAGTCTCCTGAGAATGCAAGCTTGCTACAATTGAAGAGGAGGGGGAGGAAGGTAGAGAGTCCTCTCTGTCGCTGCAGTAACTGGGGACAGTGGAGTTTGAGGATCGCCGCGATCTCTTGCGGTGAGAGGGAGAGCTTCCATGCCATGATCTGCTGCGTCTGCTCCTCTTGTCCCTGGCGCGACTCCGACGGCAGTGAGACGATCTGCGGGAGGAGGTGCTGCACTGCCCACTATGTTGTCTGTCTCTGTGGATGCGGCTTCTGCTCCGTTTTCGGCTCCTGCCCCAGATGATCGGCGCAGGCTCCCCGAGGCTCTGTGCCGACTCCGTGAGTCTCTGCGCCGGCTTGCTCTGTGCTGGCTTTTTGAACCTCTGTGTTTGCTTGCAGCCCTGCGCCGGGGGGGGGGGGGGCTGGCTCCACTGTGCTGAGCGTCGGAAGAGGCTTCGGTCAGCTGAGAGGAACCCGGAAGAGCCGTTGCCGGAAGTCCAAAGGGCGAGGAGGAGGCGGCCCGGGCAGTAATGGAAGCCACCGGAGGGAGAAGACACATGGCTGAAGGGGTCTCTCCTTCACGGCAGGAGACGGAGGCCAAAATAGGCGCGTCTCCGGCCGGAACGGCAACGTCGGCAGGTCCGGGTGCTGAGGTGCTTGAGGTCCTCGCAGCAGCAGCAGGAGAAAGATAATCGGAGAGGGCATGTCGGCGCGACTTGAGAGCCCGGGGAGACATGCGGGCGCAGAAGGGACAATCCTCCACGGGGTGCTCCTTACCTAGGCATCGGAGGCAAAGTTGATGTGCGTCAGAGTTGGCCATCTTCCTGGAGCACCCCAGGCACTTCTTGAATCCCGGTTTCTTCATTTAAGATGGAAAATTTGGAGGTAAGGTAAGGCGGAAGACAAAGACTGGCTAGCTAGGGGCCGATCTGGAGGTGGGGCTACTGGCCATGCCCAGAGGGCTAAAAGCCTTCTGGGCTACTGAGAGTACTTCCGTCTATGGCGCCGTCGGATGACGTCACCACTTGTGGCTGACTCATCTTGCTTGTCCTAGGAGAAGGGAAAGGATAAATGCATGGAAAGTAAGTAAAGGGCGCAATGTGCAGGTACAAAAGACACACCCCATCCTGGCACACACACATGCAGGCACATCCACCTCTGAACCACACACACACACACATGTAGCGTGTCTTACGAGAAACAGGAAATGCTTATTCTTGCTATTAGAAACTCCATGGCCCAGCAGTTTAAAAGTTAGCAGAGCCACGGGAACAGAGAAATATTCCCGCGGCTGTTTTCTTTTTTGAAGAGGTGGGTGGCGGGTGGCTAGAAACGGCACACCCCGCCGCTGGCGCCCTCCTGCTGCGCTTACCCAGCTTACCGGGTAGCACCAGCCCTGAACTGCCCCCCACCCCTCAAACAAGCTGGCTCTCCACTGATTCGGTGACAGCCTGCCTCCCAACATGCGCCGCTACTGCTTTTTCCTTGCAGCAACAGCAGTGGTGGTCTGGTCTCCGATTAAAAAAAAAAATGTAAAAACGCAGGTTCTCCTGAGCTGAGAAGGCTGCTCTGGTCCAGCCTCTCTCTGATGCATGCTTCGTGTCAGAGGGGGAGGGACAAGACCAGCCCTCCTAGCAAGGAAGTGCTTAGACCCGTGCTTGTTTTTTGTTGTTTTTAAAATCGGAAAACAGACCGCTACTGCAGCTGCAGGCACAAATAAAGCAGCAGCAGCAGGAGAGGGTGTGGAAGTCCGGAAGAGAAATGCTGATTAGATGGACACAAAAGGGGGGGAGGTGGAATGGCCAAAACCACCCTGAGGATTTCTGCCATCCTAGGCAGGTCCTCTGTGCCTCTCCCCACTGGCTGCGGCATCTGTTTTCTCACCAGGGGAGTTCAGCCACTGCTTCAGCATGTTGGGGCTTAAAGTGCCCGAGTGCATGCACACTCATGGCTTGCGCTCCTGCTCCCCCCCCCCCCTTCGATGGAACTTCTTGTTGGAGGGGCAGGAATTGCAGGCCATAACTGCGTGCACGTACATGGGCATTTTAAAGCCCGCCACGGTGCTGAACTACCACATCACGGGGGGGGGGGGAAGGTATGCCAGACTGCCCACTAGGGTCAGCTGCCCTAGGCAACCGCCTAATTCACCTAGTGGATGGACAGGCCTTGGCCAGAAGGGAAATGCTGGGCAGGTGGACACGAAGGGGGGGGGGTGGAATGGCTGGAAGGGAAATGCTGGGAAAATGTTGGACATGAGGAGGAGCAGAGGACAGATGGTAAATAGGAAGTGTGGATGGGATGACACAGGGCAGATAGTAGACACAAAGGGGGGGTGTTAAAGGGCAGAAACTGGACACACAGTACAGGTGGGTGATAGGCAGATGCTGGACATGGTTTGGAGGGGTAGAGACAGACAGAGGGTGGGGATAAAGAGAAGATGATGGATATGGAGTGGGGGTATATGCTGGACATGGGATAGGAGGTATAGAGAGCAGATTCTAGACATGAGGTGGAGAGCAGAGGCTGGACATGGGGTAGAGATCATAAAGAGATGGAGGGCAGATGCTAAACACAGGTTAGGTGACATAGGGGATAAATGGCAGATGTTGGACATGGGATGCGTGATATAGGGCAGATGCTGGACATGGTACATGTGGAGGGCAGATGCTGGACACAAAGTCAGGCAGTGGAGGGCAGATACTGTACATGGGGTGAGAGAGAGAGAGGAGATGCTGGGCATGAGGTGGGGAGAGAGGGGGATGCTGGATATGGGGTGAGGGAAATAGAGAGAATACTGGACATGGGGGGAATAGGATGAGAGAAGGGAAAAAATTTTTCTTTATCGAATCTGTGGCTCCAAGTACAATGGGAAATATTTTTGTGTCTTTTTGCCACATTTTCTTGGTCTCTGACTGCATTTCTTGGTACTTCAGGATCTTCTGCCACATGATTCACAGAATAATCACTTGGTACCGAGATTTCTATTATCAATGCTGTTCTGGTGCTCTTCTCCTTTACCACTATGTCAGGTTTCCTGGCATCCAGTTTCTTATCTGTTGGAATGGTAATATCCCAGGTGATCATAACCTCTTCATTCTCTTTTATTCTCTTATGGTCATGATCCCAGTGCTTTTCAGGGACACTGATCTTGTAGTGTTTATAGAGTTTCCAGTGGAGGAGGCAAGCTACTTTGTTGTGCTTTTCTGTGTAGAAATTTTCCACCATCAGAACTTCACAGCCAGCTATTAGGTGAGTCACTGTTTCCAGCTCGTTCTTACAGAATTGGCATATGTCTGTTGTGCCCGTTTTTTCGCTGTAAACCATCTTGTCCATAATCTGCTGTCCTGGGCTGCAACTATCAATCTTTCATCCTTTGGTTTCAGCTCACCTCTCCTCAACCCTTCATGTGTCCGTTCTTAATCGACAAAAGGTTCTTGGAGTAACACTCTGTATTTTCCACTGTAATTGTGCATTTGCTACTTGTTTTTCCTTGCCTGGTGATCTAATTATTTGAAGTGTTTTTTCTCTTGTTTTGCAAATTCTGTTACTTCCTTTCCCATGCATGCCTATGGATTATCACTCATTCCTTCTAACCATCGGAATGCTTATCCAAGTTTGATGACGGAGACAGATTCTGGACGTTTACTTTCATATTTCAGAACTTTTTGCATATTTGGATCCAATGATGCTGTCAGATAGGCTTGGAGGCCTAAAACAGTAGCTCTGTAGGTGTTGTCAATCTATATAAGTCCTAGCCCTCCTTCAGCTTTAGGAATGTACAATCTTAGCATACACTGATTCTTGTAAATTACTTCATGAGCATGGAGGAGTTTTCTGGTTCGCAAATCCATTTTTTCATGATCTTTATGAGGCCAAGTCACAATCCCAAAACTGTATGAGAGCACAGGAATTGCCAGCTGATTGATGGCTTGTATCTTATTTTGTGATGTTAAAGCACTTTTAATAACAGTTTTGATCTCCTGTAATATTCTTTACTGATCTTCTCTCTCAATAGTTTCTGCTCGAGTGTCATTCCTTCCTCTATTCCAAGATACTTATATATGCCTTCCTGTTCAAGGTCCTTGATGTCAGCAAGGGAGATGTTTTCTGTTTTGCTCAATTTTCCACTGTCACTTGTCAAGGCCAAAAGTCATCCTGATGTCATCAGAAAAGGTTTTCACCAGATGAAGCTGCTCTGCTAATTGTTGGTCACTCCAGATCATCTATAAATAGCAGACGGGAAATTGCTTCTGGGTTGGTACCATCTTTAAGATTCAGGCTAAGTCCATATCCCAAAAGTTGATGAGAGCACTCATTGGATTTAGCGCCAAACAAAACTGGATCTTAATGTTAGGAATGATGTACTGACCATCTTCATATCTCAAAAAAGTGTGGATTGCCATATTGTCATAGTGGACTTAATGTACTCTATCAAAACAGAATTTATTTTATACATTTCAAGGCAATGTATTATCCAAGAGTGTGGGATGCTGTCAATAGCTTTCTTATAATCAATCCATGCTATACTGAGATTTCTGCCTCTTTTAGCACTGGCCATGATAGCCTTATTCAACATTAACTGATCTTTGGTTCCATATGCTCCTCACTTATAACCCTTTTGCTCTATCACCATGATGTTATTGAGCTCAATGAGATCATATATTCTGTCTGCATCTACCTCAGTGAACAGCTTATAGATTGTAGGAGTTTCTATGTGAGATCTGTAGTACTCTGGCTTGTTCAGTTTTCCAAATAGGTGTAAGGATGTTTTAAGGCCCACTGCTGGTCTTTTTCTGGGTAGGCTCCATATAATGTTAATTTTAAAAACTGATGTCGTCATGGTATGGTAGATTTGCTTTATAGGTCTTCAGTGACTTTGTAGGGTTTTGTGTTAGTTCACACTCTGCCTAGTACTGGAGAGCTGTTAATGAAATGACATCGGAATCAGATTTTTTTTTCTTGTATGTTGGGTCCTAGTTATACTTTGCACCTACTACTGAAGGAGAAATTTTGTTGGATGCAAAATAGATGTTCACAAAGAAAACAAGAGAATCATAATGCAGTTTCTAACAGCAAAATAAAATTAATTCAATTTTAACTAATTTTATTTTGATGTTACAAACTACACTGTGGTTCACTTTTTCTTTTTGTTCCTTAGCATGTAAGCACCTTACATCTCCTTTGTTTTTTGCATAATATATATTTATAGGTGTTGGTATTATTTTTACCTTAGAGTGCCAGGCTAAATAATTATGCAGCTACAATTTTTGCTGCATTTTAATTATATAGCCTGGGAATATATTACTTTTTTTGGGCAAAGCCACTGAATAAGAAGCTCTGCTCCCTCTTTGAGTATCTTGGGGGCGCCTGTTTTATATACTGGTTTCTTATCCATCTAGTGATTTTTTTAAAGATAGCCATAATGAATATGCAAATGCAAATATATCACTCCATCTTTTGCCCCCTCAAATGAAGCCGTCAAACTATGCCCATGCTGGCATATCATGAGACAAACTGAGAGACACTGTGCTGGACTAGACAGGGCATGGCAGAAAACAGAACAGGGCTTGTCTGATTTTTCAAAAGCAGATATAAACATTGGTCTTATGAAACAACTGCAGTCTAGCTACAAATGATACCAATTCCTCTCAAAAAATATCTTAACTTCCTAACAGACTACAATACAGATGAAAGGTGGGGAAAACGACTTTTGGAAAGGTGTGAACTAAGAATGCCTAGTGGCAGATATTACAAAAAAGAGAGAGACCAGGATGACGGTTACCCGATGTCCCAGAGTTCAGTGGTTGTCCCCAGTTTTAGAGTTGTGTCCCCAACTCCACCAGTTTGGCAGTCTCTTGTCCCCATTTTCAGCAATGGGGACAGAGTAGAAAGAAGATGTATTTTCAATTTAATGATTGGAATATGTCAGTTTTTAGAATTTACATCCATTATCTTTATATTTTGCACAGTATGGGTGAAATGAATCATTGTGTCTATTTCTCTGTTGATTTGTCTGCTTGGACGTCATAGAGCAGCTGTCATAGGATGGATGGGGGGGGGAGCAGGTAATGACTCCTCTTCTCTCCTCAAGGTCTTATTGCTAAAACCTAGAACTAAGCTGTCCCTTCCTCCCCCTTCCCATCCCCTACATCGGATACCAAGTGTCCTAGATTTGCATGCTACAAATCTGGTAACCTTACGGGATAGGACTCTTAACGGAAGTCACATGACATCACATCATTCCAGCTCTTCCAGGCATACATCAAGATCTTCAAGGTCAGTAAACGTCAGTACATTCGAACCGGTCCACAAGCGCAGCCACTTCTACAGTCCATGCTAAAGCACAAGCCACAAAGGCATGTGTGCATTATTGTTAATAAAAGGCCTCCTTAAAGCTGGAAAAAAATTAAAATGGATGATACTAATGTGGCAGCTGCATGTTAAAAAGACAAACTGGATGTTACTCTAGAGATGCTGTATCAAGAAAGGGAGGCAGACATGCAGGGGCCCAGGGCAGAAAGGGGGGGGGGGGTCAAAGTCAGCCTGCAGCCTTTTGTCTCCTTCAGCTTGAGCCAGACTTGGGGACCATTGTGGCATGGGGGCCCCCGGGCAATTAACCTGTTTGCTACCCCCTAACGCTGGCCCTGAGTGAGGCCCAGGCAAGGGTCCTTGAAGCTGCCATTGGACAAAAAGTTATTGAGAGCCAGATTAGCTACATTGCCTCAGCAGATCCTGCCAGCACAGTAAAGGCTATTTTTTAGCATATATCTTAGAGCAGAGGTTCCCAACCTAGTCCTTGGGGCACACCTTGGCCAGTCGGGTTTTTAGGATTTCCACAATGAATATGCATGCGATAGACTTGCATACAATGCAGTGCATGCAAATCTATCTCATGCATATTCATGGTGCACATAAGCAATCTTGACCCAGAAGAGATCACAGATACTAAGGAAATACAGCCCTCTTCTCCCATGGGCAACATTCCTTAAAGCGAGTCAGCCTAACGCAGGCCACACCATGGACATATAGATGTAAGACACAATACCTGCTCATCAAAGTTTACATTTTAATCAAAACAAAAGATATATTGAAACTGGGGACTACAATATGGTAAGATACACATAAGTAGTAGACAAGAGCATAAGGAGCATCAGGAATACACTGAAAAGAATGAAATTTTTCCAAAAATAGCGGATACAGAAAAGGAATATGTGGATTTTTATGTGGTTGATGGATTGAAGTCCCTGCCTATGGAAGAAGAAGAACTGACATTCTGAAAATAATGCAGGCAATGTTAACTGAGGCAATTTGAGAATCTATAAAGTAGCCTCCAATGGTGCCGAGGTGATGTATGTTGTTGCTTTTGTACAGACCTGATGGGGACAGTCTCCATTTGAGCAACACGTTTTGTTATGGCGTCGATATATAGACGATATATTTTTGATATGACGGGGTAATGCTGATTTATTGGCTCAGTTTTTCCAATGGCTGAATGATCTTGATTTGAGTTTACACTTTTCATTTGAGGCACATCCAACCACTATGTCTTTTCTTAATATACAGATCACTAGAGTTGGCACCCATTTTGAATTTTCAATATTCTGGAAGCCTACTGACAGAAATACTTCACTACACTTTGAAAGAGCGCATCCTGTCCATCTAAAGCACAGCCCTCCAGTGAGCCAATTCTTCATATTGCACTGACTTGGTTCTTCTGATTTAGAGTTTTGGGCACAATTTAACTTAATGATGAATCGTTTTTTTTGAATCAAGACTATCTAGTATACTGTGTGAAAGCAGCGTTTTGTAAAGCATGGTTTTCAATCAGAGAATTTCTTTTTAATCCCCGGGACAGATCCGAGGGACCCTCTACAGGGGTGTGTATCTTGCCTTTTTCGGATCAAATCTTTCGGGTTCAGCGCATTGTTAAATGCTATTGGTTTCTGCTACAGATTCATGCTGATTTTAAGGAAGTACTTCTGTTTTCATATTGGTGGGGTCGGATTTTGCATGACAGGCTAATGCTGGCATGCCTCCCTGCTACTGACAATCTTTGTACTGCACCTCCAGGACTTGTCTCATGTGGAAGCTGTCAATTTTGCCCACAACTACAGTAGTTTGGGGTAATCCTTTGTGTTTACCATCTGGCAGATCTGCATTTTTGAAATTTAGTGGTGATTGTAACATCAGCTCAGTTCACTTTTCACTTTTATATGTGGGAAAAAACATGGCGAAAACTATGGGTACGATTGATAGAGCACAAAAGTAAACTTTTACTTGCCACAGATGAGACACCATTAACCCATTTTGGACAGCTTGCATATTCTTTCTCTGTTCTGGATGATTTATTAGATTTGTTACACTCAAACAACTATGAAATACCGGCAATAATAAAAAATATTAAAACTTTGCAGAAAATAGAAGTTTCACATAGTGTATGTTTTTCATACACTGGTCCAATATAATATATTGTCCGTCTTCAGAAAAGATAGGATTCAGTCCCAATATTCATTGACATAAACATACTGTATGATACTATTGAAACTGCAGTTTTCATTTAAAACACTTTATTATGGTATAATATAGTTTGTCAACAGTCCATTCTGATGGCGGAATATGATACACGTGAAAACACTTCTGATGCAGTGCATCGATATTGCACCATTGAAACACCTAGAACAGAATGCTTGACAGCAATTAGTTTTGACAACATATTAGCCCAGCATATGAAAATCCTACAAGGTCGATATACGCACCAATAACTCTGACACTAAAGGGGCTTGTTTACAAAGCCGCGGTAGCAGTTTCCGATCGTTATCGGAGCCGCGGCCCCATTGATTTTGTAAACAAGCCCCTAAGTAACTTACAGTTATCTAAACCTATTTTCTAAAGTCTACAAATACTTTTATTTGCAAAATAGTAGCTAATACAGCATTATAAACTACTTACTATTTTTTGTGATCTTTTTATGTTGAGCCGCCAGTACCGTCAAAATCAGCAAACTTCAAATACCTATTAAACTAACTAGATCTCAGATAAAAAATCTGTATATAATGCTTTTTGACATAATGATAATAGCTAAACATAGTTCCATTGAATTTATAACCATTAATTAGTAAACCAGTTGAGTAGTAAGTATGGAAACCTTATGTATGTAAAGCATACGCTGGTCCAAAACGGGTTAATCACACATTGTTGTCGATATCAACATAAGTTTTCTCATTTATGATGTGCAGTTTATGAGCAAGTATGTCTGTCTGTATGGGGCGGCGATTTAGACCACCTCCTTTTGCAAAGAGAACTTGTTTGCTCCTATGGGTCTCAATAACGACATAGAGTGGTCAGCTTTTTATTAAAAAAATGTCTTTGTAATTTTGGTGTGTTGGTGGAGTCTGAGTGTTCTCGGTTTGAACACAAATGGAATTGCAGGGTGGGACTTCATTTGGTTTTTAAATGGCAAGATGGTGCAGACATATTTCAGAGCATTTTTGTCTCTCGCAGAAGCTCGTTTGAAGATTTACCCTCAACTGGACGTATGAGAAGGATGCGGATCCCTGACGAAAGCTTGTTTTGCTGAAACATCAATGTCGGATCTGCTGGTGATGAAATATCCTGTATAAAGGCATCTGTGGTTTCGCTTACAACTGCTGAGATAAGCAATGCTGTTTGTGCATTGCTTTTAACTGTGTGTGCTCATTGCAGTGTTGTCCACCTTAGATATTACGTTAAAGGACTTTGGACTATTGGAACGATCTTTCAGCATAATTTTTGTTTTCAATATTTATGAAGTAAATACCTTTTTCAAAAAATTATTGGTGATATAAAAATATTTGTCCTACCCACCAGATATCCAAGGCATACCAAATAGGCCAAATGATCACTTAAAAGTTAATTTTAAAGGCGGGGTTAAATCATATAAGGATGCTATTGCTAATACACCAGGAATTTGTGAAGGTTTTATGACATAATGCAAAAGCCTGACAAGTACAGTATACTGTAGAAAACCCCACATATCTTCCACAAAGGTTTACTCCCATTAACATATCAAGTGGCACTGGCTTCATCAAATCGCTCTCCAAGCTAAGTAGCATGGAGCTAATAATTTTGGCATATGTCAGGTACTTAAGACCTGGATTGGCCACTATTGGAAACAGAACACTGGGTTGATGGACCTTTTGTCTGACACAGTATGGCAGGTCTTCTTATGTAAGATCAGTCAATTGGGGATAATGCTTAATGTGTCAGAAAGGAGAACCCACTGAATCCCAAATTTCAATATAAAAGCTAAGTCATATAAATAAAAATCTAGGATATTAAGCCCACCATTGGCTCTTGATGTGCTAAATTTTCCCAATGCAGTCCTCAGTCCTTGATTACTACAGATATTGACTTAACAATCTATCCACTCTCTTACAGAAACTTCTCAGGCCAACCAAGAATAACATAGCAAGAATGGTATACGGGGCAAAGACCATTTTAACCAAATCCACCCATTCCTACCAAGACAGCACTAATGAATTCCATTTTAAATCTATAAATTCTATCCACATGAACCTCCACTGCCTGTGCATTTAATGTAAGTAGGCTGTCCAGTCTACACCACATGTTGCCCACCGATATTATAGGTCACTGGCACCACCGCTTTTCTTAAGTCAGTTTCAGTACCATAACTGTGCCAGCCAATTCATTGTTGTGCCCATCTTTTATTTAATTTTATTTATGTATTTATTTAAACTTTCTTAGATACCATTTTTCAAGATATCAAAACAGTTTGCAGGTAACAACAACTTAATGCAGAGAACATTAGGGGAAGGTGTGTGATGAGAACATTATAACTTTAATACAGCAAACTTATGTACAACAGGTTGAATCATCGGGTAGGTAAGGTGGGTTTGAGTTAGCGACTGGATTAAATGGGTGCGGGATGAGAGAGGGGGTTATGGGGGGGGCAGTTGGGAAGGTTTTGGAGAGGATGCTTCAATTAACTATTTTGCACAGTGCTTCCTCCATACCTCTTGCCTTTGGCTGACTCTTATTGGTATCTCATTTCTCAATCAGCCGTGTCCTAGAGTCGCCTTAGTAAATGAAGTTTTTCTCCGCCTCTCTCTGATACACCACTCTGATATATTTGCCAAGTGATGTTTGTGCTAGGATGGGGTTTGGTCGTCACGTGCCCAGATACATTGATGTGTCTCCTGTCCACCTTCCATGCTGTTGCTTGCCAAACTGCTTCCCATCCCCTTTCCTGCCACTTTAATAGCCAACCGTGGACTCCTGCTGTGCACCCTACATCATGGCACAGCTGCCTCAATTCCTAGCCTTCTCCCCTCCCTTCCCTTGCTCCTTTTCTGGCTACTCTTATAGCTTTGCCCTCAATCTCGGGCTGTAGCTATGTTACGCAGCCCTGGACTCTTTATATGGCTGGGCTGCCTCACTCTACATTTTGTTTCAATTTAGTTTGATTGTAGGGACTAAGGAGATCATTATAGAATCCTTATTCATGATTTCCATGTCTCAAAGTGCCCATTCAGATGTGTAAATCACATCGACACCTAAGAAGCATTTAAGAATGCCCTGAGTTTACACGTCTATTTTGCACTAGGGCCAATTAAATTAGAAGTACAAAGCAGCAAAAAGAAATCATTGTCCCCCTCCCCATCTCCCCCACCAAAAAATAGTACTAAAATATGAATTGAAAATTGTAAAAAGACTTGATTTCTTATACTTGGAGTTGGTTTCAGTTGCCTTACTCAGAAACTGCCATTACTAAAAGGAAGAAAGCCAGACACTCCAAGTCTAAATGATATTCTGGTTTCAAAAAACCTTTTTCAGCGTCATTTATGACATGTTAATAAATTTCACTGTTTCTGCATCAACAAGCAAGATGAAATCAGAAACAGTAGTGGGCGATGGCATCCAAAGGTGCTGACACAGACCAGCTCATGAAAACTGCGGAGGTTTTGCTAAGCAGGTACATGTATCCCCATGCAGCCACCATCTCACTGATCCCTTAAGTCTATTTTTTTAAGGCTGCTGGCATTAACCTTTAAAAAGGAGATAGAGCAGCTTTTAAACTAGATAATAGGGGAAAGCCGACAGTCGCGCAAGAGCGGATGGTTCGGAAGAATGTATCCTTGAAGGATACTACCAAAAGCAGAGAGGTTCCAAAAAAGAGTAAAGTAGCCCAAATGTCCTCGATTATGGAGCAGACAGAGCTTAAAGATCCCAAATTACCCATGTCTACCAATAGCCAAATTAATATGAATAAAATACAGTCTCTAAAATGCTTGTATGCAAATGCTAGAAGTCTAAAAAATAAGATGGGAGAGTTAGAATATATAGCACTAAATGAGAGGTTAGATATGATTGGAATATCAGAGACATGGTGGAAGGAGGACAACCAGTGGGAGACTGTGATACCTGGGTACAAACTATATCGTAATGCTAGAGCTGATCAAATTGGTGGAGGGGTTGCGCTCTATGTTAGAGAGGACATTGAGTCAGAAAGGATTAAAGTTTTGCAGGAAACAAAATTTGCTGTAGAATCTCTATGGATTGAAATTCCATGTAAAAAGGGGAAGGCGATGGCAGTGAGGGTGTACTATTGACCGCCTGGCCAGAATGAACAAATGGATGATGAAATGCTCAAAGAAATCAGGGAAGCTAACAAAAGTTACAGCGTGGTAATAATAATGGGTGATTTCAATTACCCCGGTATCGACTGGGTCAGTGTCACGGCAGGACATGCTAGGGAGATAAAGTGCCTAGATGAAATAAATGACTGCTTCTTGGAGCAGCTGGTTCATGAACCGACCAGAGGGGAAGCCATATTAGACCTAGTCCTTAGTGGAACACCAGATCTAGTGCAAGAGATAAGGGTGTTGGGACCACTTGGCAAAAGTGATCATAGCATGATCGCCTTTGATTTAATTAGTGGAGGAGGGATAGTAAGGAAATCCACAGTACTACCTTTTAACTTTCGAAAGGGAGACTATGATAAAATGAGGAAAATAGTTAAGAAAAAACTAAAAGGAGCAGTTGCAAAGGTTAAAGACTTACATCAAGCTTGGGTGTTGTTGAAAAATACTATCTTGGAAGCCCAGACCAACTGTATTCCATGCTTTAAGAAAAGTGGAAGGAAGTCCAAAAAACTGCCAGCATGGTTTAAAAGTGAGGTCAGAGAGGCTGTGGTTGCCAAAAAAGCATCTTTAAGGAAATGGAAAAAAGAGCCAAAAGACGAAACCTGGAAACAGCACAAGCACTGTCAGATCAAATGCAAGGCATTGATAAAGCAGACAAAGGGAGAATTTGATAAGAAGCTTGCTGCGGAAGCAAAAACGCGAAACAAAGATTTTTTCAAGTACATTCGTAGCAAAAAATCTGTGAGAGAGTCAGTTGGTCCATTAGATGATAGAGGAGTAAAAGGGGCACTAAGAGGTGACAAGGTGATAGCGGAGAGACTGAATGAATTCTTTGCTTCGGTCTTTACTGAGGAAGATGTGGGGATGTTACCCATGACTGAAGTGGTATTTAAAGGTGCGAAAGAATTGAAGGAAATATCGATACATCGGGAAGATGTATTGCAACTATTAGATAAACTGAAGAGTAGCAAATCACCTGGGCCGGATGGTTTACATCCAAGGGTATTGAAAGAACTGAAATATGAGATTGCAGACCTGCTATTAGTAATCTGTGAACTATCATTAAAATCATCTCTAATACCTGAAGATTGGAGGATCGCCAATGTAACCCCAATTTTTAAAAAGGGTTCCAGGGGTGATCCGGGAAACTACAGACCGGTGAGCCTCAAGTCAGTACGGGAAAAATGGTAGAAACCATCATAAAGAATAAAATTACTCAGCATGTAGATAGTCATGGCCTAATGGGAGACAGCCAACATGGCTTTAGACAAGGAAGATCTTGTCTTACTAATCTGTTCTGTTTTTTTTGAAAGTGTGAATAAACAGGAGGACAAAGGTGAGTCGGTTGATATAGTGTATCTAGACTTTCAGAAAGCCTTTGACAAGGTCCCTCATCAGAGACTTTTGGCAAAACTAAAAAGTCATGGGATAGGAGGCAGTATACTACTGTGGATCAGAAACTGGTTAAAAGATAGAAAGCAGAGGGTTGGGCTAAATGGCCAATTTTCCCAGTGGAGAAAGGTGAATAGTGGTGTACCCCAGGGATCTGTGCTGGGTCCGCTGCTTTTTGGCATATTCATAAATGACCTGGAAAGAGGAATAACGAGTGAGGTTATCAAATTTGCAGATGACACAAAACTATTTACAGATGTTAAAACCCAAGAGGATTGTGGAAAATTGCAAGAAGATCTTGATAAATTAGAAGAGTGGGCATCAAAATGGCTGCTGAAATTTAATGTGGACAAGTGCAAAGTTATGCACCTAGGGAAGAACAACCCAAACTATGGTTACACAATGCAAGGTTCCACATTAGGAACCACCACCCAGGAAAAAGATTTAGGCGTCATAACATGTTAAAACCCTCAGCCCAGTGTGCAGCGGCAGCCAAGAGAGCAAATAGAATGCTAGGTATCATAAGGAAAGGAATGGAAAATAAAACAAAAGATATTATAATGCCTCTATACCGTTCCATGGTGAGACCGCACCTTGAATATTGTGTGCAATTCTGGTCGCCGCATCTTAAAAAGGATATAGCATTATTAGAAAAGGATCAGAGAAGAGCCACCAAAATGGTAAAGGGATGGAAGGATACTCCTATGAAGAAAGGCTAAAAAGGTTAGGGCTCTTTAACCTGGAAAAGAGACTGCTGAGGGGAGATATGATAGAAGTCTATAAATTAATGAACGGAGTGGAACGGGTAAACGTAGATCGATTGTTTACCTTATCAGAATATAGAAAGACTAGGGGACATACAATGAAGCTACAGGGTAAACTATTTAAGACTAATAAAAGAAAATATTTTTTCACTCAACGTGTAATCAAACTCTGGAATTTGTTACCGGAGGATGTACTAAAGGCTGTTAGTGTAGCTGGGTTTAAAAAAGGTTTGGACAAGTTCCTGGAGGAAAGGTCCATAAACCATTATTAAGAAGGGACCCAGGATATCAATGCTTGACCCAGTACAAGCATTGCGGAACCTGTGTCTTTTGGGGAAACTGCTAGGTACGTATGACCTAGATTGGCCACTGTTGGAAACAGGATACTGGGCTTGATGGACCTTGGTCTGACCCAGTATGGCATATCTTATGTTCTTATGTTTGTGCTACCATACATACTTCAAATCAGTGTCCCAGATCAGTCTTTTTAATCCTTAATTATATACATGATACTTTCTAATGCCAGGTTATATGTTGTTATATTAAAGGGTGGCCCATTATATCTTCGTAACAGAAGGCTAGATTGTGGTACTTTCACAAATCTCTTTCTTAAGTATAATTACTGGTGCATAAAATAGTCTATTCTGGACAACCTTTTCAACTACGCCTGAAATCATTCCGGCAATCCAGACCTGGATCTCTGCGTGAATTTCTGACATTGCTGCCTGGATGTCTCACCGCCACTTGAAATTGAACATGGCCAAGACTGAACTTCTTATCTTTCCCCCTAAAACCTCCCCCTCCTCTTCCTCCCTTTACAGTCTCTGTGGATAACTCTGTAATCCTTCCTGTCTCCTCGGCCCGCAATCTGGGGGTAGTCTTCGACTCCTCTCTCTCCTTCTCCACACACATCCAGCTTGTAGCCAAGACCTGCCATTTCTTTCTCTACAACATTAGCAAAATCCACCCCTTCCTCTCTGAACACACTACTAAAACACTTGTCCACTCCTTGATCACCTCCCGTTTTGACTACTGTAACCTACTCCTCGCTGGTCTCCCTCTGAATCATCTCTCTCCCCTTCAATCTGTTCAACACTCTGCTGCGCGACTAATCTTCTGCCAGCCTCGCCACGTCCATATTAAGCCTCTTCTCAAGTGACTTCATTAGCTCCCTATCAGTTTCCGCATCCAGATCAAACTTCTCCTCCTGACCTATAAATGCATTCACTCAGTGGCTCCTCCGTACCTTTCTTCTCTTATTTCTCCTCACAACCCCCGTTGAGAACTCCACTCTTCCAGCAAACTGCTCCTATCTATGCCCTGCTGTCCCACTGCTAACTCCAGACTTCGCTCCTTTCACCTTGCTGCACCTTACGCCTGGAACAAACTACCTGTGTCTGTATGCCAGGCACCTTCCCTTACCCTCTTCAAATCCAGGTTGAAATCTCACCTCTTCCCTACTGCTTTTGGATCTTAACTCTCCTGATTTCCTTCTCCTTCCCTTGCTCTATCCCTGCCTACACCTTCCATATTTGTCTTGACTAGATTGTAAGCTCTGATGAGCAGGGACTGTCTCTTACTTGTTTGTTTTTGTACAGCGCTGCGTACGGCTTGTAGCACTATATAAATTCTCAGTAGTAGTAGCAGGATGTGCCACAGGCACGTCCCTAAAAGAAACGCATGTGTGCCCGATTTTAGAATGGTTCTGAACGTTTGGGCTTAGTGGCATATATGCCCATGTCTGTACCCACCCCTGGCCATGAACAGGCATCTGCGAAGACTTGAACAGAGAAGAGGAGAAAGCCCTCTCATTCCCCCAGTAATTTCTGCCACTCCAAAAAAGCATAGAGGTAAACAGACCTTTTTCTTAGCTGCCGCACTGTTGCATACCTCTGCTTGCAAAATGGCAAGCCAGGATGTGAATATGTGGCGAGAGATACATGTGCCCATTCTGGAATACCATCACAGACACGTCTACATTGCCGGACCCATGACTGTCCATATTGGACAGGTTCAGGTTCTTGAAATCACCTTGAAACTTGCACGTGTCTGAGGTATAATTCTGCACGTCCCTGGAGTATAATTCTGCACGTCCCTGGGGTATAATTTTGCACGTCCCTGGGGTATAAGTCTGCACGTCCCTGGAGTATAATTCTGCACGGCCCTGGAGTATAATTCTGCACATCCCTGGAGTATAATTCTGCACAGCCCTGGAGTATAATTCTGCACATCCCTGGAGTATAATTCTGCACGGCCCTGTTTCTTTCTATCTGATGGAGACATTTATCTTTTAGGTTGGAGATAGACTGATTTTAGAAAAAGCCACATGCCCACCTTCACTGCTGCCCCTTCCATGAAATTTCAGATGTTTTGACTTGGATGTCCCAGATTGACCTAAAGAGCCTTTAACTGTTCTTTGCCAAATATTTTATATTAGCATAAGCAGATGTGGGATTCCATTGATCATGATAGATTTAAAAAAGGCATAAAGACTCATTTTGGGTGGTATGTGGAGATGGGACTTGAGAGTTGGAGGTTCAGACGTACAGAATTTCAGCAGTATTTTACAAGAGGCTCTGTTAAACGTGGAGCTTTTTCTAAAATAGTGCAGGGCTAGAAACACAGAGAGGGAAGAAGGATAACTATCTCTCTTGTAGCACTTTTTAAAAACCTAAATGTGCCAAAGAGCAGTTGTAAACCCTTAACATGGACAATTGCACTCATACATGTGCATTCCCTAGATGAAATGGGTAATACATGTGTAGATTTTTGATCTGCTCAGGCTATTCCCTAAACACACTGCCGATATCCTCCCTTGCAACTTCTAAGTAGTAAGAACATCCATATGTAAATTGAGCCCTTTTTAAACACATCCTTTACAGTACACGTGGATGCATTCTCCACACGTAAATGCCTGATTTTACACATGAAAATTGCAAATAAGGCTTCTCAAGTAACTCCCATAGGCTCAAAAGCAGGGTAGCTCTAATTGTACTAATGGCATACTATTGGCCAGTTTTTGGAATAAAGATTTAAAGGATTCTTTTATCAAATTGCTCCTGAGCAACAATATTCAGGTAGGCATCTGGTAGAATTGCATGGTCCACTCCTGAGTTAAACTCTATAAAAACTGAAGTACAATGGGTAGAGACAATGTATGAGCTCGTTAAAGGAGGCTAAAGAATATTATCTCATAATCTTTGCTATGTAGATAAATGCGAGTACATATGGGGTCATTTTATAGGGGGGCAGCTACTTTTTCGCATGGAAGTGGGTGCCTAAAAGGGGTATTTTTGTCATTTATACATATAATGGCTTCCTATGGAATTGCACTCACTGTAAACGTAAGTGTACACTAGACTTTACAAAATAGTAGTGTAAGAGGCAAAGATCACATCTTAAATTAAGGCATGATGAATGACGCCGGCCTAAGAGCTGGTGTAAATTACCACGCCTCCGTTTTGCACGTATGCGTTTACATTTCAATCGCATGCACTTGCTCATACTGCCTATGCGCCACTCAAACTCTACCCCCAGTGATGCAAACAACGCACATACTTTCCCACTAGTTGGTATCTTATGAGATCATCAGTGTGCATAAGCGGCCATTTATGTGCAGAAATGACTATAATACCAACATTTACGTGCGTTGTTGGTGCTTAGAACTAGGCAGCTCCTTATAAAATTACCCTCATAATGTCCGAAATTGTTACTGCATTGAATTATCCTTGGTAGTTATTTATGATGGTGAAAAAGATGACAACTAAAAAGTCGTACTTCCCTTTCACTTCTAGCCCTGACTGTGGATCTTCGGCAATAGACTTCTAAGAAAATATACAGTCAACACATTCATTTATAGATAATATACAGGATGCCCCTGTTGTTCCTTTACCTTATGAATCTCCTCCATATGCTACATTTTCCAATTCTCTCATAAAGAGATTAAATTGATAATATCCCAATTGAAGTAAACTAGATGTTGATCGGATTCTCATCCATTTCAGCTAATCCAAATAGAAAAGCCAGTTATGTTTCCTCTTCTTGCCAAGATTTTTAATTTGTCATTGACTAAAGTGTTCTCCATAATAATTCAAATGGGCAACAGTACGTTTGGTTTTAAAAAATTCAAGTTTGCCAGTTGGTGGGCTAGCTAATTATTGCCCTATTTCTAATTTAGCTATGCTGGAAAAATTAATTGAGAAATGTGTTCTACATCAATTGGAGGAACTCTTTGGAGGACCTGAGTATCCTTGGCCCCTAACAGTGTAGATTTCGGAAAGAGGAGAGCACTGAAACTTTGCTGGTGTCCATACCAGTCATCTGCATTGTCACACTGAAAGAAGGAAGTAGATGCTCTAGTCCTTCTTGATGTTCCTCAGCCTTTGATACTATTGAACATTGCTTTCTTATCTCTAACCTGTGGTCAGCTGGACTGAGTGCTTTACTGTTAAAACAGTTCAATTCTTTTTGGATAGCTAGCAGCACGTTAGGCTCCCTCACATGCATATGCTCATTGTTCGTGTGCCATCAAGTCATTACTGACTTCTGGCAGCCCAGCAGCCCCTGGGTTCTTGGCGAAGTGTGAGCAGAAGTAGATTGCCAGGCTTTCCTTCCAAGGCAATGGAAGGTGAAGTGACTTGCCCAAGGGCACATGGGTGCCAGTGGGCATCAAACCCTGGTCTCTTGGCTACCACTAGGCTACTCCTCCACTCCTTTGCATGCTTGTTAACTTCCCAGAAAACACCACATCCCCGAAAGCACATCATTATCACACACGCACTCACTGCCACACACACACACATCCCCATACTCCACTATACTATTCTCTGCTCAAACAGTGGATTTATTTGCAAAACATTTTCTCTATAGGCTTGTAGACATCTTCACACTGTTAATTTGTCTGTATATATAAATTGTATACCCATTTATATGAGAGAATTCAGTAACTAAGGGCCCTTTTTGCTACACAATCAACATGTGCAATCTGCCACAAAGCCCACAGGAATAAACGGGCCACGCAGTAGACAGCCCATGCTAAGTGCTTAGTAAAAATGGCCCTAAGTCCGCATCGATGCTGAACACCAAAGCTTTATATTGTGGTGCTTGTCTTTCCCTCATGCAAAATTTACAGCCAAGTAAAATCTTGAGGAAGCCTGAAGAAATGCATTGCCGTTTAAAGTTTCTTTCCGCTGAGTCCTCTCCTACGTTGAGAGCTAGCAGGGAAGGAGTTTTCTCCACTTGTTACTGCCTATTAGAATGCAGACATTTGCGGCCTGGTTAGCAATTCCTCATTTTGATTTATCCTGTGTTCAATGGTTTACCTCGGTTCGTTTTTTCCTGTGGTTCAGTGCTACAGCCCTACCAGTGCGTGGCGTGCTATTGCAGTACTGTCTTCCATTTTGTTCCCCCACCCCCCACTTGCAGTATGTAATTACTTGCTCTTGATGGTGTGCCAGGCTCTTTTCCTAAGTATCCTCAAAACTGCCTCAGCAGTTACCTTTTGCCCAGCCTTTCCCAGAGACAAACTAATATCCTGTATTTATTTTCATCCCCCTTCTTATTTGCTCTACATCTTCATTAGGTTTAATGCTGAAGTGATTTTTCTTCCAATTGTTTACGCTTCTTGAACGGCTATCTCTTGATCCCTCGAGTTATTACAGATTTCTGTTGCTCAATATACACTTCTTTTCCAATTTTAGCTCAAAGTAGTTTACAATAAAGCCTCCATAAACAATTAAACTATTAAAGGGTCAGAATGTAAAAGGACTTATCTAATGAACAGTTGTGGCTTCACTGCCCTGAATGAGCCTGAGCTTGGCTGAGCTAAGCAGCGTCAGGTTTGGCTAGTATTTGAAGAGGGGATGACCTTGGAATATCAGGCACACAGACTTACTGCAAGGAAGAAAGAGCTGGCAATCTACTTCTGCTTGCACCTTGCCAAGAAAACCCAGAGACTGTGTTGCCAGGAGTCAGCATGGATTAGATGGCACACACACATCTCCAGTTAACAGCAGCTGATAACTGGCTTAGTCTCACTGAGAAATTTAGCAGCACAGACCTCCCTGTGTGGCGATTGGGCCAGGGTGCTGAATACATCTTAGAGAAATTATTCAAACTAGGAAGGCTGGACACGTTCAGCCAGCAAATCATGCTCATAAGTGGTTTTGAAGATGTCTTGTGGTCTACAAATCCAGCCACCATCATCCTGTCAATCTGGACCCAAACAATTTTTATCAGAGGACTTTGTATCCACTGCCTATTCATCATCATGTCTTCTGCTACTGCTGTAGGTGTTAGCATGTTGTTACCTCAGTCCTATACTACAGAAAATTTAATTTTAGGCCAAACCATAAACACAATAATTTCTGGCTGTAACAATATATCCATAGGCACCAACTCTTGCCGTGGGTACTTGACCATCTCTTTACTCTTTCCTGAGACTCAGAGCCCAATTGGAGGACAAGCAGGAAGTTCTTCCACTCCTAGTTACTGCTCCTGCCTCTTTTTGCAGCCTATTGGCTGGTTATGTCTGACTAACTGGCTGCAGGGAGCAGAGGAAGCGGCTGTAGCCTAGGATAGACACTCTTCCTGGGTGTAGCTGCTGGTGAGGAGGGGTACAGCAGCACTTAGAGACTGATAAAAAGAAAGACAGCAGAGCAGCACTGGAAGAGAAATAGTTTGTGAGACGTGCTGCGTGGGATGGGAAGAGAGTAATGGTTCCCATGAAAGATTTATTCTTGGGCTTTGGGACGAGGGAACTGAAATGTGCCTATGGGAAGGAAACTGAAAAGTGCCTATTTATTTATTTATAGTCTCTTATATACCGCACTATTCAGCATCAGCGCGGTTTACATGTAACAAAAATGCTCAGTACAGTTGAACGCGTATGAGTTTTACAGGTAACAGGGCGCAAAAACTTGGATAACAGGGGAAAGCTATTTACAAAATTTATTACATGGAGTCATAATAACATTAGTTTCACAGAAACATAACCACCACTAAGGGTTTGAGTATCATACTTGGTGTGTTGTTGAGATACCATAATTTGTATGGAAATGGTATCGCCATGAGACTTTGGCCATGAGACTAGGCCACTCCTCCACTCCATGTTCCCTATGGAGTGGAGGAGTGGCCTAGTGGTTGGGGCAAGGTACGTCAGGCTGGAAGGTTGGGGGTTCAAATCCCACTAGAGGACAGCAACTTTGGGCTGGAAGGACTGGGGTTTCTAGTCCCACAGGTGCTCCTTGTGGTCTTGGGCAAGCCACTTAACCCTCCATAGCCCATGTTCCCTGTAAAATAGTTATCTCCAACTTATAATGCCCTGTTCAATGTAATTTCAGTTTGTTCAATGTAAACCACACTGATGCAGAATAGCACGGTATATAAGGGAATGTAAATAAATAAATAAAATAAGCTGAGATGTGAACTGAATCTGCTAAGGGATGGGACCTGCTCAGAGGAGAGCTGGTGAAGGAAGGGTGACATAGCACCTGATGGGGAGAGGAACTGGGAGTATATATATGTTGGTGTTCTCCACATAGAACTATAGATGGAGCAAATTATAAATATTTTAAATAAAAAAGTGGTGGAGTAAAGCAGGTTAGATCAGGGGGATGCAGGAAGCAGAGAAATTAAGTTTGGTGGGTGAGGCAAGTAGGGAGGTATTAAGCACCCCGCCCTCAAACATTAGCCAAACTATGCATAGGAAGTAAAATAAAAGGGGAAATAGGATAAGAGGAGAGCAGTAACAAGAGATAAAGAGAAGGAGAGGGTGAAAAAGAAGGGAGGGAGGGGTCTGGGAGAAAAGGAAGTGTGCGGACAGGCTGGGAAGAGAAGGGAAACTGTTGAGAACAGACTAGGATGGAGAGAGTGTGTCATAGATCAGTGGTTCCCAATCTGTGGTCTGTGGTCATTACAGGAAGACCACAGGATACAGGAAAGAGAGAGACTGATGGGGAACATAGAGATTGGTAGCAACTGGCTAAGAGGAGAAAGAGATTAAAGGGAACTGAATGCAGGAGGGAGAAAGAAAGAGACTGAGCTGGTGGGGGCTTGGTTGGGTAAGAGAGAGAGTTGCTGGTGGAGACAGGAAGGGGAAGGGAGATAAAGAGGACTGGTGGGGACAAGTCTCATGCTGAGGCAAGGGGGTCCAACAAGAGTGGTGGGAATGAACAGGGGGTCCCTGAACCTTTTGGAGCTTAATAACTTGTCGACACAACCAAAAAGGTTGGGAACATCTGGTGCAGATGGGGTGTGAGGGAAAGAAGAGTGAGGAGGGTGGTAAACTACATAACCTATCCGGCACCATCAAATTATCCCTCATTTCCGCCCCCCCCCCTCATATCCCTCTTGGGGAGCACATACACCCAAACAAACCCACCCTCACTCTTCTCCATCTAAAGCTCGCTACTACCCTAAAAATAGACCCCCGCGCTATTCTAATAAGAAGTCCACACGTAACTTATCCAGCCTTATCCATATCCCTCTCCTCCCCCCTCCACTCTCCCGTTTACTTGCGCCCTATGAAATGCATGCTCAGTCATTAAAAAAACCTCTTTTATTCATGATCTTTTCATCTCTAATGCCCTACACCTCCTCGCCCTAACCGAGACCTGGCTCCCCCCAGACGACACTGCGTCCATTGCCTCTCTCTGCTATGGGGGCTACCAATTCTCCCATACACCTCGATCTACTGGTCGCGGTGGTGGCGTTGGCCTCCTACTCTCTCCCTCTTGCCAATTCCAACCCCTCCTGCCACCCCAATCACACTCCCCCCTCTCCTTCAAAGTCCACTCCATTCGCCTCCTCAAACCACTTCCCCTCCGAGTAGCGGTTATTTATCACCCACCCGACTATTCCAAGTCAACCTTCCTCACCGACTTCGACTCCTGGCTCTCTGCCTTTATGGATCCCTCCTCCCCCACTCTTATTCTCGGCGACTTCAACATTCACGTCGACAACCCCTCTGACCCCCATGCCTCAAAATTCCTCACTCTTACCGCCTCATTTGACTTCCAACTTTGCTCCACTGCCCCCACACACCTACACGGCCATTGCCTTGACCTAATACTCTTCTCCAATTCCTCTCCCTCAAACTTCTGCAAATCAATCCTTTCCTTATCTGACCATCACCTCTTAACTTTTACTCTACAGCTCCCGCCATCCCAACCTCGTCCTGTCTCCTCCGACCTATTTAGAAATCTGCATAATATTGATCCCCTGACTCTCTCCTCCACCATTTCTCCATCTCTTTCCTCCATTTTATCATCCGAGTCCGTCGATGAGGCATTATCCTCATACAATGCTACACTATCCTCAGCTCTTGCCCCTTCCACCCCACGTCCTGTTAAATGATCTACTCCCCAACCCTGGCTTTCACCCACAATCCATTACTTATACATCTGCGCCCGTTCTGCCGAACGAGCCTGATCCAAATCCCACTCCCCAGCAAACCTTCTACATTTCAAATTCATGCTTGGCTCCTTCCAGTCAGCCTCAGCACTTGCCAAACAAGACTACTACATTCATCTAATTCCCTTGCCTCTGATCCTTGCCGTCTCTTTAACACCCTCAATTCTCTCCTCAAGGTCCCCCCGCCCCCAATCCCGCCCTCCCTCTCTGTCCAAACCCTAACCGACTACTTCCACGACAAAATCCTCAAAATTACCCTCCAATTCCTTACCCCCTCATCTACCTCCCCTCCTTCCCATTTCTCCTCCCCCATCCATACTCCCCCCCGCCACCCTCTCCTCCTTCCCTTCGATCTCTGACGATGAAACCACACTCCTTCTTTCCTCCTCCAAACCCACCATCTGTTCTTCAGACCCTATCCCCACCCATCTCCTACATTCCATCTCCCTCACCATTGTCCCCTCCATCACTCATATCCTCAACCTTTCACTCTCCACTGCAACTGTCCCCGCTGACTTCAAACACGCTGTTGTCACATCCCTCCTCAAGAAACCCTCACTTGATCCCACATGCCCTTCTAACTATCGACCCATCTCCCTTCTTCCCTTCATATCCAAACTATTAGAACGAGCAGTCCACCGTCGCTGCCTTGACTTCCTCACCTCCCAGGCCCTCCTGGACCCACTTAAATCCGGCTTCTGTCCCCTACATTCCACTGAAACGGCACTCACTAAAGTCACAAACGACCTGTTCCTGGCTAAATCCAAGGGCCTCTACTCTATCCTCATCCTTCTTGACCTTTCTGCTGCCTTTGACACCGTCGACCACGACCTTCTCCTCATCACCCTCTCCTCGCTTGGCTTCAAGGATTCCGTACTATCCTGGTTCTCCTCCTACCTCTCCCATCGCTCATTCAGTGTATGCTCCGGTGGCTCCTCCTCCTTTCCTACCCCACTCCATGTAGGAGTACCCCAGGGATCTGTCTTGGGCCCCCTCCTCTTCTCTCTCTATACCCAAGACCTTGGTGTGCTCATCTCCTCCCATGGCTTTCAATACCATCTCTATGCCGATGACTCCAAAATCTACCTCTCTACACCTTATATTTCCCTGCCTGTCTTTCGGACATCGCTGCCTGGATGTCTCATTGCCGATTAAAATTGAACATGGCCAAGACTGAACTTGTCTTTCCACCTAACTCCTCCCCCTCACTTCCCCCTCTCTCAATCCATGTGGATGGATCTACTATCCTTCCTGTCCCCTCGGCCCGCAATCTGGGGTTATCTTTGACACCTCCCTCTCCTTTTCTGCTCACATCCAGCTTGTAGCTAAGACCTGCCGCTTCTTTCTCTACAACATCTGAAAAATCCACCCCTTCCTCTCTGAACACACTACCAAAATGCTTATCCACTCCTTAATCTCCTCTCGCCTTGATTACTGCAACCTACTCCTCGCTGGTCTTCCCGCTAGCCACTTCCTTCCCCTCCAATCTATACAAAATCACGCCGCTCGACTAATCTTCTGCCAACCTCGCCATGCCCACATTACTCCTCTTCTCAGGTTGCTTCACTGGCTCCCTGTCCAATCCTGCATCCAATTCAAGCTTTTCCTGCTAACCTATAAGTGCATCCACTCTATGGCCCCTAACTACCTCTTATCTCTCCCTACATCCCCTCTCGAAATCTGCGCTCTGCTAACAAATTACTTTTATCAATGCCTTTCACATGCACTGCGAACTCCCGGCTGCGCTCCTTTCACCTTGCTGCACCTTACGCCTGGAACAGCCTACCTGCCTCTGTGCGCTTGGCATCCTCCTTGGCCCTCTTCAAATCCAGATTGAAGACCCACCTCTTCACTGTTGCATTCAGATCCTGACTCCTTCCTCATCTAACCCTAACCCCGTCGTCATTTATGACCAAACTACTGACCAAACCGTAACTTGCGCAGAACTGACTAATGCTCTACCTTGCACAGAACTGACTAATGCTCTATACTGTTCTAACTTATGTTTGTTCTAACTTGATTGTAAGCGCCGATGAGCTTGACTCTGACGGGCAGGGACTGTCTCTTGTATGTTGGCTACCTCTTGTTAGGTCAGCTGTGCAGCGCTGCGTGTGTGGCGCTTTACAAGTGATGAATAGTAGTAGTAGTAGTAAACTGTTAGGGATGAGCTGGAGCTGGGGAGAAAGAGAGACTGTTGGGCCTTTCAGGGCTTCCTTAGCTCTTCTTTTGGCTCCAGGAGTTCTCCCTGTGTGTGCATCTCATGTTGTGCTCTACATATAGTCTTAGCCAACGGTGCCTGTGACCCACCATACTTTGTTTAAATTTTTTCCGGCCATGATAATGTGCAATCAGTTAAACACCCCCAATCATTTTGAAAAGTTGGCTCCTGTGAATATTCCCCCAAACCAGTGGTGTAAATTCTGGCCAGGTGGTCCTTACAGTACAGGAGGACCCCAAGGAAGAATGGGTCCCTCATGCAGCTGCTCAAGGATCTTCTAAAATAGACTCCTCGCACTCTGGAAGCCCCTTTCAAAATTATGGCTTAGAGTCCATAATTTGAATTTCTGCTGCTGCCCCAAGCCCTTTACAACTTCTGCCCTAGCATTCTAATGGGGAAAGAGAGAGAGTGAGTTTTCACTGGCTCTAGCTGTTTTATAAGGGAAGTTCCCCAATAAATTCTCCTCCCTGCCTCATAGATGTGCCATCCACTAACCCCCAGATTGGCCAGCAGGAAATAACATCTGCACCTTTCGCCTCACTCCTTCCCTTTCCCTACCAGTAAAGAAAAAGGCAGCTCTGAAGTTCTTTGTCTGGAGGCCAAGCTTCTTGCAGTCAGCAATAAAGTAATTGTCCGACTACTAAACCAGACTGTAGAGTTTCTTAGATTCATTTCACATATAAATCCTCTCAGACGAAAAATAACAATGTCCTGATCCACACACAAGTAAGCTGTTCAGTTAGCAAACCTCTGGACCAATGGGTCCTAGTCACCCACCACCTCAGCATCCCAATATGACTTCTATTTTAATACCTGACGAAAAGGCACAAGAATCTAAAAAAGGTCAATGTTGTACAAGCTCTCCAGTGAATTGGTACAATTGTTTCCGCGATGGTAGTCAAGTCTCCTCTGAATTTGCTTGAGTATTTTGACATTTGTACATACAATATCTGTAATCTAAGTCTGATATATCTGATATATACTGTACTATCCCTCCTTCCATTCCTAGTACGCTGGGACCTTAGAGCATTAGAATCTCCTGGGAAAACAGTGGGGAGGTGTTTTAAATTGCCCTTAATCCTTTTATGAACTACAACAAAATCAGTTGATTGACTGACTGATTAAACAGACCTGGGTTAAGACCTTTTCAAAGGAAAAGAACAGTCTGAGAACATGTTGTGATACAAGGACAGAGACATATGGAAAAACAAGCTTTTGAAAAACTAATAAACACATATTAATCTTTTATGAATATAAACACACAGGCATCTGTCTTACATCTAAGCAAAAATCTATTTTCTATGCACAGCTTAGATCTTTTTTAGTTTGTAAGATAAAAAATATAAGTCCCAGGAAAGTCATGGTGTGAAGGTCAATCTGCCATACAAGACCCATACACGTATTGTGAAATAATTTTACTCCTTGTATTTTGTAAGCAGATGACCTGACACAGCTTAAAATCACAGTTCCCAGTTTACTGAAGTAGATGTTTCAAGATTCTATGGGAACAGTTTGCAAATTCTGCAGCAGATTTTTTTTTAAAATTCTGTGGCAAATATTTGAATAAGTTTGCATACAGAATTATGTTTTGGGATTGTTTTACTTTATTTAAAATATCAATTTATGGCATTTCTTATGTGCCTGGTTACTGTATTTGGACTTTTGTGGAAGGATGTGGGGGATCAGTGCTGGGAAGGGAAGAGATAGAAAATAGAGAAGGAAAAGGAATCTGGGGGATATGAAAAGGGGTGAATCTCAGCAGGAGATTGGATGTTGGAGATAAAAAATGAAGTAGGAAAGAAATGAAGCAAGAGTGCGGGGTGGGGGCAGACTGGGAAAATCAGGGAGTAGAAAAAGATGGAGGAAAGATGGGGAAGTTGGGCAGAGAAGGGGCACCATCCTCCTCTCAAACCAACCCCCTCTCTCAACCACTCTCCTTTTGCCTCCTGTTCCCATTCACTCTCTCTTTGCTTCCTCCCCCCCCCCCCACCCTCACCCCATACCTCTCACCTGCTTTGTGGCTTTCTACTATTGCCATCAACTGCAGGAGGCACTGCCATCCAAGCGCAGGAGGGGGCGCTGTGCTTCAAGTCATGTCTTCCCTTACTGTTTCCGGCCTGGAGTGTACGCTTTGCAATCCCTGGCTCAAAGCGATGCTGCGCCAGATACAATGTGGGAGATCACACTCTGAAAGGCAGAGTCCCAGCTATGATCTGAAGCAGCCAGGATTTCGCTAAGTGGGGAGAGATGCAGCAGTCACTGACACAATGGCCCTCGGTCTCCTGCAGCGATTTTGCAGGGAACAGGGAATTCCACAGAAAGGGGTGCATTTTCAGCCCTATCCACAACCATGGAATAATGGGAAGGTGGAGACACTGTTCTGAGGTCATGCTGCAGAGGTAATGCGTTTGAATGTGGGAGAGAGGGAAGACAGATTGTGCTGTAGAAGCAACCTCAGGCAACAGTAAAAGAGACGCTGATGAATGGTCTCAGCAGACATACTTCCACTAAGGGTTCCCTGGGCAGCTGAGGAATACTAGTGGCAGACTTAATTGTCAATGGAAAATAGGTTAAAATATTGCACCCTAAAAATCTGTGTACATGCATATATATAATGATAAAAAAATACAATATAAAAGGGGAAATGGAATAAAAAATACTACACTCAGAATACATGAATGTACATAATAAAAAAGCAGCAAAAATAATTTTCAAAAGTACAATACAGTCCTCGCTGAATTAGTGCAACAGCAACAGTCTAGAGACAGGTAATTCCATATCTTCAACTGCAGATGGGAGCAGCAGTGCTTCTGTTGGGTCTGAATGAGGGTTTAAATTGGTCTGCTCTTGCCTTAGTGACTGACCTGTATGCCGGCTCTGCTGACTGATTGTTGTTGTTAAGTGCCGTCGAGTCGGAGTCGACTCATGGTGACCCTCTGGATAGCTATCCTAAATTGTGTTCGGTCTTGAGTTAGGCGGGTCATTGTTGACAGACTGGTACCTGTAGCTGCTGTTATTGTATCGATCCATCTCATTGCTGGCCTTCCTCTTTTGCGTTTACCTTCTATCTTGCCAAGCATGATGTCTTTCTCTAATGATCTCTCTCTTCGCTTGATGTGTCCAAAGTATGAAAGTCGAAGTCTTGTCATCTGAGCTTCTAAAGAAAGCTTAGGTTTGATCTCCTCTAGTTCCGACTGGTTTGTTCTTCGGGCAGTCCATGGTATACACAGTATTCGCCGCCAGCACCATAATTCAAAGGCATCAATTTTCTTCCTGTCTATCTTTTTCACTGTCCAGCTTTCACATCCATATGATGTTATCGAAAATATCATGGTTTGAACAAGTCGAATCTTTGTATGGAGAGAGACATCTCTGCTCTTGAGAATCTTATCTAGGTCTTTCATAGCCATTCTGCCAAGAGCAATGTGTCGTCTGATTTCTTGACTGCTTGTTGCTTCTTTATTGATAGTTGATCCAAGTAGGTTAAAGTTGTTCACGATTTCAATTTCTTCTCCTTCAACGATGAACCTGTTGATTATGCCAGTTGTCATGATCTTTGTCTTCTTTACATTAAGGTGCATGCCCATTTTGAGACTATGTTCTTTGATTGTGAGAAGCAAATGTTTCAGATCATCTTCACTTTCAGCCAGTAATGTGGTATCATCAGCATAGCGAAAGTTGTTGATGAGTCTTCCACCAATCTTCACACCTCTGTTGTCTTCATACAATCCTGCTTCTCTGATGATTTGTTCTGCATATAAATTAAACAGGTAGGGGAAAGGTATGCAGCCTTGTCTTACACCTTTGCTTATTTTAAACCATTCTGTTTCTCCTTGATCCGTTCGAACTGTTGCGTCTTGATCAATGTACAGATTGTGCAAGAGTACGATCAAGTGTTCTGGTATACCCATGCTTCTTAATATGGCCCAGAGTTTCTCATGGTTTACACAGTCAAAAGCCTTGCTATAGTCGATAAAGCATAAATAGATATCCTTTTGGTATTCTTTAGTCTTTTCAAGGATCCATCTCACATCCGCAATGACGTCTCTCATTCCTCGCCCTTTCCTGTACCCTGCTTGCACTTCAGGTAGTTCTTGTTCCAGGTATGGTTGTAGTCTCTTTTGAATAATCTTCAGTAGAATCTTGCTGGCATGTGGGATCAGAGCGATTGTGCGATAATTTCCATAGTCAGTTGGATCACCTTTCTTTAGTATTGGTATAAATACAGATCTTTTCCAGTCAGTTGGCCATGATGTTGCCTTCCATATTTCTTGGCAGAGCCTTGTAAGTACGGTAACAGCTGCATCAGATTGCTGTAATACTTCTATGGGAATGCTATCAATGCCTGGTGCTTTGTTCTTTGATAAGGTTTTCAATGCCGCGTCAACTTCTTTTTTCATCATCAATGGTTCCTGATCATAAGGTACAGGTTGAAACGGCTGTTGGTCCACTTGATCTTTATCATATAAAAACTCTGTATATTCCTTCCATCTTTTCTTGATCTTCTCAGCATCATTCAACATAGAACCTTGAGTATCTTGTAACATTCCAATTCGAGGCTGGAACCGTTTTCTTTAACTCTCGTAGCTTTAGGAAAGCCGATCTTGTTCTTCCTCTAATAGTTTCTGCTTCTATTTCCTTACATGCGTCGTTGTAGTACTTTTCCTTGTCCTGTCTTGCTGTATGTTGGAAATCTCTGTTGAGTTCTGTTATTGTCTTTCTTTCTCCTCTGGCTTTAGCTTCTCTGCGTTTCTGGGCAATTTTCAGAGTTTCTTCCATCATCCATTTTGGCTGTTTTTGCTTTTTCACCTTTTGTAGAGACTTCTCGCTTTCTTCCAACACAACCTTCTTGATGTCATTCCATAACTCTTCTGGAGCTCTGTCATTTGTATCTAAAGCAGCAAATTGATTTTGCAGGCAGTCTTTAAATTCCAGTGGTATATTCTCAAGGTCATATTTTGCTGCATTCATGAGTGGTTTGCTCTTTTTCAACTTTAGCTTGAGTTTGTGTACTAGTAGTTGATGATCTGTACCACAGTCAGCTCCAGGTTTTGTCTTTGTTGATGTTATAGAACTTTTCCATCGTTGACTTCCACAGATGTAGTCAATTTGATTAGTGATTGTTAAGACAGAGTTAATCAGCATGCAGCAGTGATCTAAGCTGAGATCTGAAGATACCAATGAATGAACTTGCACTTTGCAACTCCTTTGGGTCACTGCAGGGGGAGCTTTAGGTGTGTTAATTGTGAGGACCTATGGAAATTTTGCGGCAACACCCCAATTATACGGTTTCACCTGTGCGGCTGCACAATCACAGGAGCCTGGTGGCATTGATTATAATGCACATATTTGTAAGATCCTTTTTTCACATTTATATCGTTAAGGTGGTCTTTTACTGAAGAGCACTAGCTGGCAGTGCGTGTTCTGGACGTGCGCTGGGAGATGTGTTGCCAGCTACCGTGGGGCCAGAACAGCGCAGGACAATTCCTGTGTTGTGCAGCTTGCGTAAGGGTCAGAAGTGGGTGGGTTAGAGGCAGAGAGTGGGCATGGTGAGCTCAGCACAGTTAGTGCCGGGTTCACACCACATGTTAACTGCATCCTGTGCGATTAGTATGGGTTCACCTAGCGCCACATTAATACAGTAAGTGGAGTTAAGTGCACTCCTGTTAATGTGGCACACATTAGGGGAATGTGTTCCAGGTTAACTGCCGGGGAAATGCTTTCCACACTCCCAACAGTTAATACAGTGGTGTTGCACCTAATGCACCATAACTTCGTCGCTTTTGGCCATTTAGGGCATCTTTTACTAAAGAGCGCTACTAGGGTGTTGCACTTAAGTGTTAAACTGATCTACAGAACTGCTGGGCTTTGTTCAGAAGCTTACCTCTCTTAGCACATGAGCTGCTGAACTTCCATTTGGAGGTGCCTGTTTGGTGAGAGCACCCTCATTGCAAGCCTCTGCTAACCTTTCAGCTCTATTCAGACATTTTCTTGCGCCTGTTTAGAATTTAGCTTGTTTATTTATTTATATATTACTCTTTCTTTCCATATTTCTATATTTTCAGTGTATGTCCTACTTCTGTCTGTGTCCTTTACCTAGCTCCTGCCCTCTGCACTGCTGTGTCTCCCTTCTTACGTAGTAACATAGTAGATGACGACAGATAAACACCAGTATGGTCCATCTAGTCTGCCCAGCAATATGACAGGAGTAGGTGCACCCCTACCCATGTCTTTGCTTAGTGGTGCACCCACGAGGAGCAGGTGCACCCCTCCCCATGTCTTCACCCCTCCCCATATCTTTGTTTCTTTGTTTGTTTAGGGGTGAACCCACTGCTCCTCCCCCCATCGCTCCATGAAGGACACCCCTATTTGTTGAGAAATTAGATGGTTCAATTTATTTTGATTTAATCTTGTTGCTGTAAAGTGATCCACAGTGTCTGTCCCAGGCCACTTTGAATTACGTCACTGTGTTTGTCCCCACCACCTCCATCGGGAGGGCATTCCAAGCATCCACCACCTTTTCAGTAAAGAAGTATTTCCTGACATTGCCTTTCAATTTACCACCTTGCAGCTTCATGTTATGCCCTCTAGTTTTACAGCTTCCCCGTCTCTGGAAGAGGTTTGTTTGTTCATTATTTCTCTTTAAGTATTTAAAGGTCTGAATCATATCTCCCCTATCTCTCCTCTCCTCCAAAAGTGTATATATTTAGGTCTTCAAGTCTCTCCTCATAAGGCTTCTGACGCAGGCTCCAAATCATTTTGGTCGCCTTCCTCTGAACAGCTTCCATTCTTTTTACATCCTTTGCAAGATACGGTCACCAAAACTGTACACAGTATTCCAAGTGAGGCCTCACCAGAGACTTATAGAATGGTACTAGTACCCCTTCCTTTCTGCTGGTAATTCCTCTTCGAATGCAGCCCAACATCCTCCTGGCTTTTGCTACCGCCTTGTCACACTGTTTTGCCACCTTGAGATCTACAGAAATAATCACACCGAGGTCTTTCTCCTGCTCCATGCACACCAACCTCTCGCTCCCTATCGTGTACATTTCCCTTGGATTTCTGCTACCCAAGTGCATGACACTGCACTTCTTCGCATTAAATCTTAATTGCCAAGCATCAGACCATTCCTCCAGCTTTTGCAGATCCCTCCTCATGTTAAGCACTCCCTCGGGGGAGTCCACTCTGTTGCAAATTTTTGTGTCATCTGCAAAAAGACAGACTTTTCCATTCAGTTTTTCATCAATATCACTCACAAATACATTGAACAGTGCCGGGCCTAGGACCAAACCCAAGGGCATCCCGCTAATCACCTTCCTTTCATCCAAGTGAGCTCCATTTATCATCACCTTCTGTCGTCTGTCAGTCAACCAATTTCTGATTCCGTTTACCACCCTGGGACCGATCCCCAAACTACTGAGTTTATTGATAAGCCTCCTATGAGGGACAGTATCAAAGGCTTTGCTGAAATCCAGGTAGATGACATCCATTGCGTGTCCTTGATCCAGTTCTATGGTCACCCAGTCAAAGAACTCAATGAGATTTGTCTGGTAAGATCGTCCCGCGGTAAAACCATGTTGCCTTGGATCCTGTAACCTGCTGGTATTGAGAAAGTTCACTATTCACTCTTTCAGGAGCATCTCCATTACTTTTCCCGCCACCGAGGTAAGGCTCATGGGCCTGTAGTTTGACACTTCTTCCCTGTCACCACTTTTGTGTAGAGGTACGACGCCAGCCATTCTCCAGTCCTGAGGAACCTCTCCTGTTTCCAAGGATCTGTTGAAAACATCCTTTAACGGCCCTGCAAGAACCTTTCTGAGCTCTTTCAGTATCCTGGGATGTAACCCATCCGGTCCCATGGCCTTGTCCACTTTCAGTTTTGAAAGTTGTTCTAAAACCTCATCCTCTCTGAATGGTGTGGTATCTACCAAATTCCCATTATTACATTTGGGAGTCACAGGTGGTCCTTCTCCAGGATTTTCTTTAGTAAAAACAGAGCAGAAGAATTTGTTTAGTAATTTCGCTTTATCAATGTCATTTTCCATGAGTCCGTTTCCAGCACTTCTGAGTCCTGCAATTCCACCTCTGATCTTCTTCCTTTCCCGAATATACCTGAAGAAAGTTTTGTCGCCGCACTTAACATATTTAGCCATTTTTCCTCTGTCTTTGATTTTGCTGTCCTTATTTCTCTTTTTGTCTCCTTGAGTTTGATCCTGTATTCATTTCTGTGTTTTTCTGTTTGCAAGATTTTGAATTTTGCGAAAGCTGTTTTTTGCCCTTATTTGAGCAGCCACTTCTTTGGAAAACCAAATAGGTTTCCTTCTCCTCTTGTTTTTATTTACTTTTCTTACATATTTATCTGTTGCCCCTTTTATTTTAGCCCATTGCAATTCCACTTCCCTTATTCCCTTCCACCCTGTAAGCTCCTCCTTTAGGTACTCGGCCATTTTATTGAAGTCAGTGTTTTTGATATTTAGGACTTTGAGCTTGCTATGATTGGATTGCACCTTGGCTTTTATCTCAAACCACACCGTGTGATGATCACTGTTGCTCACAGGGGCACTCACCCAGACATTAGACATGCTATCACTGTTGGTGAGCACCAAATCCAGCGTTGAGCTTTCCCTGGTTGGTTCCATCACCATTTGTCTAAGTAATGCATCTTCGATAGCATCCACAATTTTTGTTGCTTCTTTCCAGATTTGCACAAGGAGTAATCCAATCCACATCGGGTAGATTAAAGTCACCCAATATGATTGTTTCCCCCTTTGTTGCTATCTTGGCAATAAAATCAATTCATTATCTATCTCTTCAATTTGAGTCAGAGGTCTGTAGATTACAGCAGTATGAATGACAGTGCCATCTCCTCTTTCCAACATGATCCAGAGCGCTTCTTCTTTTCCCCATGCCCCCTGCATTTCAGTAGCTTTGATATTGCTTTTGACATACAAGGATACTCCTCCCCCTTTTCCATTTTCTCTGTCTCTTCTGAATAGATTATAGCCAGGTATGGCTATATCCCAATCATGCGATTCATTAAACCATGTTTCTGTAATGGCTACAATGTCCAAGTCCTTTTCCACCATTAGGGCTTCCAGGTCCGGAAGTTTGTTGTCTAAGCTTCGAGCATTTGTGCTCATTGCTTTCCAGCATTTAACTGGCTTGTGTGCATTTTGCATTGATTTTATTCTACCCACTTCTTCCCAGTTGCTTTTGATGTGTTGTTTAAAAGTGTGGTTATTTCTGTTATTCTGCTTTTGCTTAACACGTTACTTCATTACTCACCTCCTCCTCCCACCTCTGGCTTAAAATTCTTTCTTCTCCAGGACCAAGCAGAAAGTCAGTCCTCACATATGGGTGACATCGGCGCCGACGGAGCCCCCGTGCGGAGCATTTCTCCAGCTTTCATAGAAAACCTTTGGGAATGCAGCGCGCATGCGCTGTCCTCTTCCCGCCCAAGGGTGCCATCTTGCTCAGTTTTCTTTTTTCTGCGGAGCCCGACGGATGTATATTCGTTTCACCCGAGGAAGAAGTTGATTTTCTCTGCGTTAACCTGTTTTTCTTCGGTTCGATGCTGGTTTCCCTTTCCCGCCTGGGCCCGATACGTCGGTATCGAGCCCGGATCTCTTTTTCAGTTTTTGTCCTTAGTGACTAGCGTTCGCGCCATTTTTTCTTTTTTCACTGGCAGCCCTGTCTTTTGACCTTGCAGGGGCCCTTTTTCCCCCGATAGCTGCCAGCGGGTTTAAAAAGTGTGATCGGTGCAAGAAACTTATGTCTCTCACCGATACACATGACTGCTGCCTCCGGTGCCTCGGACCCGATCATGACCCGATGATCTGTGGTCCATGTGGGAAAATGTCCTCTAAGGTGTTACGGAGTCGGCAGCACCAAAAGGAAAGAATCTTCTCTGACTCCGCGTCCAGTCGGGCCTGGACCTCGTCAGAGGCCTCGACATCTCGGGACTCCGGCCCCGAGCAGCGTCGAGGCTCCTCTGAAAGGGGGTCTCCCTCGCGGGAGCATCGTAAGAAGAAAAAACCCGCGAGGGCGGCGTCGGTGGATGTACTTGGCTCCTCGAGGGCGAAGTCGCATAGCCCCGAGCGCCGTCCCGGGTCTTCGGAGTCGGAGAGGCCTGCAAAACAACCTCATGTGGAGATGGAGTCCCCAGGTCACGTGAGTACTGTAGTCCTCGTGGACTCACCTCCAGGGGAGCCGACGTCGGGCCCGGCGCCGCCGGGGCCTGAGTTGGGGGCTGCTGAGTCTCCTGAGCTCGGACTCAGGTTGACGGCCTTGGAGAGCAGCTTGGCTGCCTTCATGGAACAGCAGCGGGCACTGATCGCCGGTCTCACCAGTGCATCCGCCCCGACCACCGGGACATCGTCGTCCAAGTCGACCCCGGAGGCTGAGCAGATCCTCGAGTCCATGCGAGCTCGAGTTGATCCTTGGCCAAGGTCCCCCTCGGCCTCCCGTTCGGGACTGAGGTCGTCGATGCCGGTACCCTTGGCGTCGGGGCAGATGGCATCGATGCCTGCCCGACCGGAGCCGCTCGATTCCTCCTCCGAGGAGTCCGGCTGGGAGACAGAGGATGAGGAGTCGCCCAACACCTTTCGGAATTGGTGTGTTCCTTCGGACTCGCCCGAGTCCGAGCCTCGGAGAAGGTCTCCCCTGGAGGATACCCGGTTCTTGGATTTCGTGCGGGACATGGCCCTACAGTATGACTCTCCTCCGAAGGAGGCCTTTACTGTTCCGGTTCCTCCGATGCTGGAACGGTTGCTCTTCCGCATGTGGGAGGCGCCAGCCTCGACGCCGGTTTTGAGCAAGCGGGTCAATTCCATCTATCAAGTCCGCAAGAGCCCCGGGTTCCAAAAGGCACAATTACCGCACCACTCCATGGTTGTGGAATCAGCCATGCATCGTCTGAAGAGTCAGAAGATGCACTCCTTGGTGCCTCCCAGCTGGGAGGCCCGGAACCTGGATGCCCTCGGTAAGAAGTGCTTCCAGGGCTCTATGCTTGCTTGCTGTGTCCAGACCTACCAGCTGTACATGGGCATGTACCTTCGAGACCTGGCGAAGGAGATTGCCGGGTTCTCTGCTGGTCTCTCCAAGGAACCTTTGCAGAAGTTCATTGCTCTGTCCTCGGGTATTCGTGAGTGCTCGAAGTTTATATCTCGAGCAGCCTATGATGGCTTCGAGACTTCGGCCCGAGTAGCCGTGGCCGGCATCGGTGCACGCCGTCAGGCTTAGCTACAGTCATCGGACCTCGAGTCATGGGTGCAGGACAAATTGGTCAATGTCCCCTGCCAAGGTGAAAACCTCTCTGGCAAGCCCATGGCTGACAAGACTGCAGAACTTGAGACCGAGACTCTTACCCGGACAAGGCTGTCCAGGAAAACCTCTGCCCCTTCTCAGAAGAAGAAGGGTTCGGGGAAAAAGACCTTTTACCCGAGGAAGTCATCTGCCTATAAACAGTACCCTCATTATCAGGCCTCTGTAGCTCCCCAACAGGGTCAGCAGGCCAAGGGACAGGGTCATGGGCCCCGTAGGCAGAAGGCCCCCAAGCCTCCTACTCCGGCTCCTGCTTAGCAGGGAGGGGGATTTTGACTGCATTGGCATAGCCTCTCCTCCTCAGCTGGCCCCCATCAGCACTGGAGGCCGACTGGCCCTGTTCGCCCACAGGAGGTCAGCCGTCACAAGGGATACCTGGGTTCTAAGTATAGTCCAGAAGGGTTATCTCCTCCACTTCCACCAGGTACCCCCCTCCTATTTTCCAGGGGAGCCTCACAGACTCCCTCTGCACAGGGACTTACTCCTGCAGGAGTTGGCAGGTCTTCTAAAGGAACAGGCAGTGGAACCGGTGCCCCACCACCTGAGAGGTCACGGCTTCTATTCCAGGTACTTCCTGGTACCAAAGAGAACAGGAGGCCTCAGACCCATCCTAGACTTGCGAAACCTGAACAAGTTCCTGGAGAGAGAAAAGTTCAAGATGCTTACCCTTGGAATCCTGCTGCCCTACCTCCAGCAGGGAGATTGGCTATGCTCCTTTAATTTAATTTAATTTAATTTACAGATTTTTTATATACCGCTCCTTCCATTGATCAGGTGCGGTTTACATGGAACAACAATAAAACAGTGAACTGTTTTTACAGATAACAAGTTGTAACTTACATTTAACAATTTGTGAACTATGTACAGAGTAACAGAGTTAAAACTATATACAGGCTTAAATATTATTCGTTAGTCTTTGAATACATTGTTTTCGGGCTTTAGTGGTTCGACCTTTTTTGGAATAGTTGTATTGGCTGAAATATGACTATCCTTTATCTATCTGTGAGGTGGGAGGTGAGTTCGCCAAGGGTGCATAGTGCATTGTGAATAAGTGTGTTTTGAGTTTTTTCCTAAACTCCATGATTTTGGGTAAGGATCTTAATTCTGATGGGATAGTGTTCCAAAGTATGGGGGCAGCATGGGAGAAGGCTTTCTTGTTTGTGGTCTTTTTGGCCTTAATAAATTCTTTTGGTGTAGTTAATTTGTTTAGCTGGTCTCTCCTTTGAAGGTTATGAGTAGGCTCAGTTTTAATGAGGTTATTTATAGACAGGGGTGCTGTTTTATTTAGAGCTTTGTAGGTGGTTAAAATAGTTTTATATTCTATTCGACTTTGAATCGGGAGCCAGTGTAGATATTCTAAAATCGGGGTTATATGTTGGAAAGGTGGGGCCTTTGTAATGGTCTTAGCTGCCGCATTTTGTGCCAATTGGAGCTTTTTCAAGGTCTGTTTTGTTACACCTAGTAGGATTTGATTTGCGAAATCGAAGTGGGGGGTTATTATCGCTTGTATAATTCGTTGAAAATCTTGTAGGTGCATTAGTGGGCGGAGTTGCTTTAATATTTTGAGTTTGAAATAAACCTTTTTTGTTATGTTTCTTACATGTGTGTCCATGCTGAGGTGTTTGTCTAGTATTACGCCTAAATAACGTACTTCAGTTTTTAGTTTGATATCGTTATTCTGCAATGTGATATGTGAGGGGGGAATGAATGTTGTGTTTTTTGTTACTATTAGGGCTTCTGTTTTTGAGTGATTGATGTATAGGTTAGATCCTTAGATCTAAAGGATGCTTATACTCACATCCTTATTCATCCAGACCACAGACAATATCTCAGATTTGTAGTGGGAGGAAACCATTATCAGTACAGAGTACTGCCTTTTGGCCTTACATCCGCCCCCAGGGTATTCACCAAGTGCCTGGCAGTGGTGGCGGCCTACCTCAGGTTTCAAGGCCTCTTTGTCTTTCCATATCTGGACGATTGGCTCATCAGGGGTCAGTCTCCGCAAGAGGCCAATCAAGCCACCCTTTGCACTGTCGCTCTGCTTCAGCACCTGGGGTTTGTCATAACTTCACAAAGTCCAGTTTGCAACCCTCCCAGAACATGGAGTTCATAGGAGCTCAACTAGACACCTTTCAGGCAAAGGCCTTTCTACCAGTGGACAGGGCCCACAGATTGATGGCTCTAGCCAGGCTATTCCACAGCAATTCTCTGGTCTCCGCCAGACAATTCCTGAGGCTCTTAGGCCACATGGCATCCACGGTCCATGTGACTCCAAATGCCCATCTGCACATGAGACCAGCTCAGTGGGGCCTCAGGACTCAGTGGCACCAAGCCACAGGAAGCCTCACGGACACAGTGAGGGTGTCCAGCCCACTACAGTCTTCTCTGCAATGGTGGCTTCATCTTCCGAATCTAGTACAAGGGGTGCCTTTTCAGGCACCTCCACACTCTCAGGTGCTGACGACCGATGCTTCTCTACAAGGTTGGGGTGCACATTGCCAAGGGGCATGTACTCAAGGCCTGTGGACTCCTTGGGAGGCCGCACAGCAGATCAATCTCTTAGAACTGAGAGCTATCCGCTTAGCCCTGAGAACTTTCTCTCATCTCATCTCTCACCAGTCCGTCTTAGTTCAGACGGACAATCAGGTGGCTATGTTCTATGTGAACAAACAAGGGGGGCACAGGGTCCCGTCTTCTCTGTCAGGAGGCGCAGAAACTGTGCTCCTGGACAGTCGATCATGGCATTCTTCTCAAAGCAGTCTACCTCCCAGGTCAGGAGAATTACCTGGCGGACAGATTGAGCAGGATTCTGCAGCCGCACGAATGGCAGTTGAACCCTTTAGTGGTTCAACAGATCTTCCTGAGATGGGGCCTTCCAACCATAGATCTCTTTGCCAGTCCTCTGAACCGTCAACTTCCCAGGTTCTGCTCCAGACAACCGCATCCTCTCAGAGTAGCAGCGGATGCGTTTCTCATTCCATGGTCTACAGGCCTCCTATATGCATTTCCTCCCACGCCTCTAGTGTCCAAGACACTATTCAAGGTGATCCAGGACAAGGCCTCAGTGATTCTGGTGGCCCCCAGGTGGCCAAGGCAACCCTGGTTCTCACTACTGTTACAACTAGCGGTGGACACTCCTCTTCCTCTGGGGATGCAACCCGATCTCCTGTCTCAGGAGCAGGGATCTCTCTTGCACCCCAATCTCCAGTCCCTCAATTTGATGGCCTGGCTGCTGAAAGGGTAGTCCTAGCGCCTTTACTACTGCCTAGGGAAGTAGAGGACGTAGTCTTGGCCTCTAGGAGGCAGTCCACCAGAAAGTCTTATGCCCTTAAGTGGCGTAGATTCTCTTCCTGGTGTACTCAACACAACGAGAATCCCTTCTCATGCCTAGTACCAGTGGTGCTGCAGTATTTGCTTCACCTGTCCAACCTAGGCCTTAAATCCAATTCTGTTAGAGTTCATCTTAGTGCTCTTTCCGCACACCACTCACAGGTGGAGGGTCAGTCTCTCTCCAGCCATCCTTTGGTGGCTCGCTTCCTCAGAGGCCTGTTTTTGCTTAAGCCTCCAGTGCGTCCACCGGCCCCTGAATGGGATTTAAATGTGGTCTTGCAACGACTTACTTGCCCACCATTTGAACCTATGGCTACTTGCCCTATGCGTTTTCTGTCCTGGAAAACGCTGTTTCTGGTAGCCCTTACCTCAGCTAGGCGGGTGAGTGAGCTTCAGGCCCTAGTCTCAGAAGCACTTTATACTAGGTTCTTTAGGAACAGGGTAGTCTTACGGACTCACCCTAAGTTCCTCCCAAAGGTTGACTCCTCCTTCCACCTCAATCAGGAGGTGGTTCTTCCGACTTTCTTTCCCAGGCCTCATGCTAGCCGGGCTGAGATGGTCTTGCATACCCTGGACTGTAGGAGGGCGTTGTCCTTCTACCTTGACCGTATGCGGGAGCACCGGAGGGCGGTTCAGCTCTTCGTCTCTTATGACCCCAATAAGTTGGGGTTGGCTGTCTCCAAGCGTACTTTGTCCATATGGGTAGCTGACTGCATTGCCTGGGCTTACAGGGCAGCCGGCCTCTCATTGCAGGGTCGAGTTATGGCTCACCGCTCATCTCCGCTCTGTTCCGTTGGTAGACATTTGCCGGGCCACTACTTGATCTTCAAGCCAGACCTTTGCGGCCCACTACTGCCTTGAGAGGGAGTCCTGCAGGGACAGTGCTTTTGGGCAAGCGGTACTCCATAATCTCTTTGGGGTCTAGGCAAGTCCTAGCCTCCAGCCCTGGTGTTGGGCTACCTGTCGGGGGCGTTATCAGAGAAGATTCTGTTCTTGCATGCTGAGGGTCTAGAGGGAGCTCATTTTTTCAGTTTGGGGCCTCTGGTAGCCCTAAGCTAGGGAGTCCCATATGTGAGGACTGACTTCCTGCTTGGTCCTGGAGAAAGAGTAGTTACTCACCTGTAACAGGTGTTCTCCAGGAGCAGCAGGAATCAGTCCTCACAACCCTCCCTCCTCCCCTTGGAGTTGCAGTCATATGATTTATTTTTGCTATTTTTGCTGTCTTTTAGCTATGTCATCAGACTGAGCAAGATGGCACACTTGGGCGGGAAGGGGACCGCGCATGCGCGCTGCATTCCCAAAGGCTTTCTATGAAAGCTGGGGAAATGCTCTGCACAGGGGCTCCGTCGGCGCCGACGTCACCCATATGTGAGGACTGATTCCTGCTGCTCCTGGAAAACACCTATTACAGGTGAGTAACTACTCTATACCCTTTATCTGAACATAAAGAGGGTTATTTTAGGAGCCTTCTTCACAATTTCCACATGGAAATTCTGGCCTCTGCAAGAGGAAACAGCATCCACGTGGAAGTGACAATTTTAGACAGGGCTCAATTTAAACATGGATATCCATAATATGTAGAAAATGCAACTGGGCATGTTGGAAGTATGGTCGTGGCGTGGCCTGAGCGGACCAGAAATCTGCATGTATGTTCTTGCTTTTATATCAGGAATGCACATGTGTGACCCAAAATTTCCAGATTGGGATTTATAGCTGCTCCCTGGCATGTATAGGTTTTTAAAGAGTGCTTGTTTCTCCCAGCCCTTTGCAAGAGGGACTAAGGGGATTATTCTCCATAATCCTCCATTGTTTTCCCCCTCAAAGTGAAACTAAATAAACACTGTGGTCTCTATACTTAATTAATGGCATTTACACCCATAGGTTTGCAAAATATCACAAAGGGACAGAAAAAATACCCAAACTATTAACAGGGTCAAAAATAACACACACCTACAAAAACCCTGTCCGTAACATGAACCAACCCCTCAGAGTAGACCAATTAATTTTTTGTCGGAGTTGCCAACTCAGTGAATAGGAAATATCATAACACCACTGTGGCCCTTCCATTTTAATAAAGGAAAAAAAAATTGTTCAACAACTTGACTTAGCTGATCAATGGCTTGATTCCAAGGCTGCTCCCAGTAACACCGCAATCTGCTCATCCAACATGTCACGTTTCGGGTGCCCTCTGTTAAGCACCCTGCTTCAGGTCAGAAAAGACAGAGGGAGGAGCCACCAAAATAGAAACCCCTTCTGTTCAGACAGGCTAAAACTTTAACAGTATTTGTATTAAATAATTGTGTACCAGTCCAACTGCATGTTTAGACCTGCTGGATGGACCGTATTAAGCAGAAAGATCCATTTCTGTTCTAATCTTTGCAAAGCCTGAATGCGGTCCCCTCCCCGCGGATTTAGTGGCACGTGATCCAAGACGCGTCTTTTCTGATTGGCTCTTATAGTCTTCCTTGTATCCGATTGGTTAATGTTGATTAACAGCTGTGCAAATGGAACTGTTGCCAGGACTTTTAAACCGTTCTCCTCAAATTGCTTTTTCGCTGGCTGATGACTACCCGCGTATTGCTTGACCTGAAGCAGGGTGCTTAACAGGGGGCACCCGAAACGTGACACGTCGGATGAGCAGATTGCGGTGTTACTGGGAGCATCCTTGGAATCAAGCCATTGATCAGCTAAGTCAAGCTGTTGAACAATTTTTTTTTTCCTTTATTAAAATGGAAGGGCCACAGTGGTGTTAGGATATTTCCTTTTCACTGAGTTGGCAACTCCGACAAAAAATTAATTGGTCTACTCTGAGGGGTTGGTTCATGTTACGGACAGGGTTTTTGTAGATGTGTTGCAAAGTATCACAACAACAACAACATACGTAGTTTACAAAAGGCTTCAAGTTTAGCACAAGCAGCCTTTTCTACTCCTCCTATTACTACTTATCATTTATATAACACTCCTAGGCATATGCAGAGCTATATACATACAGATAAAAGACAATCCCTACTCCACAGAGCTTAAAATCTGCTAAATCATAAAAGCAGAACAACAGGCAATTAGGAAATTCTTAGGGAAATGATTAAAATACATATGGACGGAGACAGAAGAATAAGAGGGTCAGCATCCAAAGGCAGCCTCGAAGAGATGAGTTTTTAGTCTGGATATGAATAGGACCAGGGATAGAGCCTGACATACTGACTGAGGTAATCTATTCCAGACATGCAGCGCAGCAAGGTGGAATAAACAGACCCTGGAGTTGGCAGTAGAAGAGAAGGGCACAGATAAAAATGATTCACTTGATAAGCAAATCTAAAATGCCTGCAGAATTCTGTATGCCCTGACCATGACCTCCCAATTCCAATTTCCCCGTACTATCTAAAATTTGCCTTAAGAACCAGTCCCTCGTGAATTATATTAGAATCAAGTAGCTATACTCACAAAAACAGCAAGAAATAAACATGCAGAAATCAATAGATGAATGGATAAGCATGTATGCCCTCCTCCACTTCTATTGACTTTATATAGTGAATCAATGGCAGAAACTTGCCCAATATTCAAGATGCTAACAATGATGATGCACTTCTATTGGCGGCTGTCAAAGAGGTTCTAATAACCTGCAATGCCTAAAAGATGAGCTTGAACATGTAGATGAAAGTTATGAACCACAAAGAGAATACCAAAACTATAGAAATATTTGTGGATGGAATAAAAATGAAACAAATTAAAGAATACCAGTATCTAGGGAACTGGATCAAAGAAGATGGAAAATGTTTAATAGAAGTAAAGAAGAAACTGTGAATGTAAAAAAAATAATGTTGGGCTATAAAGTACTTGACTTACAGTTGTGGTCAACATTATTGGCACCCTTGCAATTCAATTCTTTAATGTCCATATCTCCTAAAAAATGTGACTAGTGAAACGGCTTTGGATTATATATGCACACATATTTGACACACAGAAGAATAAAAAAAACAGGACCAATTAAAAAAATAAATAGTAGGAAACAGTATAAAAACTAGGACATGATTATTGGCACCCTTATAAACAATTCAAATTAGTTTGAACAGAAGAACCACATTCCCATGACAATAAAATTAGACGCACCTATGATCTATTGTCAGTACTCACATGACTTGAATCAGCCAATGAATGATGGCTCTAACGTTTAAAATGGCCACATTCATTTTATGGTCCATTTTCACAATGCTGAGACAAGAGAGCTGCCTGAGACCATCAGAAAAGCCATTATCACCAATCAAATTTCAAAGGAGTACAAGGCCATCTCCAAAGACCATGGACTTCGTGTGTCTATAGTTTGCAATGTTATTAAGACGTTTTCTGCTCATGGAACTGTCAATAAACTCCCAGGATGTGGTGGGAAGAGGAAAATTAATCCAAGAAGTCTTCGAAGGATAGTGCAAACTTTTGGAAAAACACCATGTACAACATCCAAAGAGCTTAAGGCTGACCTGGAGCAATCTGGAGAAGTGGTTTCAGCTGGCACCATACACAGCGCACTAAACAAAGAAGGACTTAATGGGCTTAGACCAAGGAGAACCCCACTGCTCAAAGACAGACATAAAAAGGCACAGCTGATCTTTGCCCAAACCTACCTTGAAAAACCACAATCCTTCTGGGAAAATGTTCTGTGGACAGATAAAATCAAACTTAAGCTCTTTGGCAATGCAAAACAACAATAGATTTATAGAGGAAAAAATGAAGCTTATAAGGAAAAAAACACCCTTCCTAAAGTTAAATATGGTGGAGGTTCCATAATGTTGTGGGGCTGTTTTGCTGCCTCGGAAACTGGAAGCCTAGAATGTATTAAAGGAATCATGAAGTCAGAGGACTACCAAGATATTCTGGAGCAAAATGTGCTACCTAGTGTCAGAAAGCTAGCTCTGGGTAGAAGGTCATGGGTCTTCCAGCAGGACAATGACCCAAAACATACATCCAAAAGTACAAAAATGGTTCAAAAGGAACAAATGGACTGTTTTAAACTGGCCAGCAATGAGTCCTGATCTCAATCCAAATCGAGAACCTTAGGAAAGAGCTGAAATCAGACTTTGGCAGAAGGAATCCTGGAAACATTCATGAGCTAGAAAAAAATCACATTTGAAGAGTGGGAGAAACTACCAGCAGTTAGATGTAAGAAACTTATAGATGGCTACAAGATACGTTTAGAGGCTGTCATCGCTGCCAAGGGTTATGCAACCAAATATTAGTGAAGGGTGACATTAGTCCTGTGCAGGTCATACTGGGCCCAATATTCAATGGCACTTACATGGCTTAAAAACCTGTAAACCATGTAAATGTCGCTATAAAGTGATATTCAGCAGCACTAACCCAGTTAGTGCTACTGAATATCCCCAGTTCCGCTGCTACACATCCTGATGCTATCCGTGTAGAATCGGAGCATGGTGGGCATTCCATGGTGCAGCAGAAGTGGCACCCATTGCAAACTGAGCAAAAGTGATATTGAATTGCTGTCCAGTTAGCAACCTGTAGGTGAAGATAGGCGTGGGAAAAACTCAACGGTCTGTACTGTGGGAGTTAACTGGGCAGTGGCTCAGTATCGCCGCCGCCCGGTTTGCTTCTGCACCATGCAGAGCGTTGCGGCAGACCTGAATATTCAATTCTGGTCCCCAGATATGGCCCTAGATTGAATATCTGGGATTGAATTTCAGCGGCGACGGTTATGCACCTTAGAGGCACATAGCCATCACAACTCAATATCGGGCCCATTTTATTTTTATTTATTTATTTTATTTATCTATTTCTTCTATACCGCCCCTTCCAGAGATCAGGGGCGGTTTACATGGAACAAGTAAACATTTGTATACTGCTGTATACATTACATGGAACAGAGATTTTTAACTTTATACAGATAATAGATACTATTTTACATGGAACAGAGATTTCTAACTTTATACAGAGTAACAGTGCATTTTGGGTTTTTTTCTCAGAAATTACTACATCTAAGTTGCATAGACATCTTTTTTTTTGTTGTATACCTTTGAATAGTCTATTAAAATAGACTGTTAAAAGTTGGAATATTTCCAATTATTATTCAAGATATTGTACACAACATACCTAAAATGCAAGGGTGCCAATAATGTTGACCACAACTGTAGAATTAAATCAAAAGTGCTTGTAACAAACTCATGCATTTTGACCTGTTCTAGACCACTGGCAGGTGGCCAGAACAACCAAACAGTCAGCTGAACATGCTGGGAACAGTGTCTTTATTCCCGTCTAGGTCTGCTGCTTGAGAGTTCCCTCCTGGACAGAGGGGCATGCCAGACCTGTTCAGCAAATGCTTACTTATATCCAAAAGACCTTCTGGAACTGTATTTTGTTAATCTGTTAGACCCCTAGAATCAGGCTCTGTAGTCTACTTTCATAGCTTCTCCTTACCCAAAGTGGTAGCCCCACTCTTAACATGGCCCAACTAAGATTGGTCTGTGCTTGTCTAGCAGCCTCTGGGCAGTCTGCTGGTCCTCTGCTCTCTCTGCCCCACTGCCCTGCCTCTTTCTCCAAGAGAGTTTCTCCCCATCTAAATTACACTTTAATTAACTCTATATGGCCACACCAGCCACCTTCCAGAAATCTACTTCTTAAAGCTACATCACCTGACCCAGATTTAGTCACAGGCAACATAGACAACTGCGTAGGGTGATGGTTTTTGAAAGCACACAATACCCAGACCAAAGAGGAAACTGCTCCCACTTACTTTAAGGCCATATGCATGTGCTCCTCTCCTGGCTTTCCACTCTTTGAGCTCTTTGGTTCCCTCTACCCCTTGCCCTCCAGATCTACCTTCTGGTCTTGCCTATGGGCACCAAAATCTTAAATCTGGCCCTGATCATAGCTTTTTTGAATTAGAGCACCAAGTGTAGGGACAGCTCTATCATTACACAAAGTGAGGCAGTCACCTCAAGTGGCAAATTTTTTGGGAAGCCAAAGCAAGTGCCCCCCAAACACCCTATTGGCAAGCATTTTCCTTTGTTCATGGCTAGCAGCTGGGCCACTTTCAAAAGCGTCAGGCTGCAGTCTCTCTCCTATGGTTTTCCCCAGCATTTATGTTCTATACCACCACCCTCCCTCCCGCCACCATATTTCCATGACGCCTGCAGCGGCAACAATAAAATAAACAATACACACAGGACTTTAGAGACTTGTGTACACCTCAAAGTTTCACCCACTCTGATGTATATTTTTCACATCCAAGGCAGTGGACAAGCAGGGCCTTTGAGGTGTACAGGGGCCTCAAAGGCCCTATGCTTACTGTTTCATTTATTATCAAGGCAGCTATGGGCCTTGGGTGATGTGGCATCAGCAGTGTCTGCAGTATGGGGAGGTGGGCTTGTAAGCAAAATGCTGAACTGGGGGCAGAAGTGGGGGCAGGGAGATTGGAAGGACAATGCAAGGCTGTGTGGCAGAGGAAGGGAAGAGAGACAGAACATGCTGGCCGAGGGACTAGGGTAATGGAGGGGAAATTCTGGACATGTGGAGTGGCATAAGGAGGTGGAGAAGGTATACTGAACATGGCAGTATACGGAAGTAGGAGTGTTGGATATGGTGAAGGAGACATAGGAAGATGGAGGACAGATGCTAGATACAAGGGAGGAGGCGGGGAGATGCTGGACACAGAGAAGAAGCTGCAAAAAGAAGAGCACAGGGAGATGGAAGGGAAATGCTGGACAGGAGTCACCATCTCTAATCCTCCACCAGCCACACATAGGAAAAAGAAAACAAACCAAAAGACCCCGCCAGAACACGGTCATATCTCATAATCCTAACTGGCTCATGGTAGTCTAAATGCAATCTTTTTTTTTTTACAGCAACTAAGAGGCTTATGACCATAATGTAATGCACGGCCAAGCTCCACTGCCTCCAAATATAACGGAAAGGCAGGGAAGCCCGGAACACGCCGATCCCTTAACACTCCAAGTCAGCGCTGGCTGACCCAAGACAGATACCAGAGACGCAGGAAACCCAGGAGGGTTCTGGACTGGGCTGGAGGGACTTAAGGAAAGACATTTAGCAGGTAATGCCTAATTGAACCTTCTACTTTGTTAGTGATATTGCAGAAGGGCTGTTGGGTAAGGTTTCCCTCTTTGCGGATGATACCAAAATCTGCAATAGAGTAGACACCCAGGAAGGAGCAGATAACATGAGGAGGGATCTAGCTATGTTTGAAGAATGGTCTAGAATTTGACAGCTGAAATGTAATGCTAAAAAATGCAGGGTCAGGCATTTGGGCTGCAAAAATCCAAAGGAGCGGTATACTGTAGGGGGAGAGGTACCTCTGTCCATAAAAGGAGAGCAGGACCTAGGCATAATTGTGTCTGACAATCTTAAAGTAGCTAAACAGGTAGAAAAGGTGACTGCAAAATCTAGAAGGATGCTTGGGTGTATAGGGAGAGGAATGGACAGCAGTAAAAAGGAAATGATAATGCCTCTGTATAAGTCTGTGGTGCATCCTCATTTGGATTACTGTCTGCAATTCTGGAGACTGCACCTTCAAAAGGATCTAAGCAAGTTGTAGTCAGTACAGAGAGTGGCTACTAAAATGATTAATGGTCTTTGTTATAAAGCATATGAGGGCAGATTTAAAGATCTTAAGAACATAAGATATGCCATACTGGGTCAAACCAAGGTCCATCAAGCCCAGTATCCCGTTTCCGACAGTGGCCAATCTAGGTCATACGTACCTAGCAGTTTCCCCAAAAGACACAGGTTCCACAATGCTTGTACTGGGTCAAGCACTGATATCCTGGGTCCCTTCTTAATAATGGTTTATGGACCTTTCCTCCAGGAACTTGTCCAAACCTTTTTTAAACCCAGCTACAATAACAGCCTTTACTACATCCTCCAGTAACAAATTCCAGAGTTTGATTACACGTTGAGTGAAAAAATATTTTCTTTTATTAGTCTTAAATAGTTTACCCTGTAGCTTCATTGCATGTCCCCTAGTCTTTCTATATTCTGATAACGTAAACAATCGATCTACGTTTACCCGTTCCACTTCGTTCATTAATTTATAGACTTCTATCATATCTCCCCTCAGCCGTCTCTTTTCCAGGTTAAAGAGCCCTAACCTTTTTAGCCTTTCTTCATAAGAGTATCCTTCCATCCCCTTTACCATTTTGGTGGTTCTTCTCTGAACCTTTTCTAATAACGCTATATCCTTTTTAAGATACGGCGACCAGAATTGCACACAATATTCAAGGTGCGGTCTCACCATGGAACAATAAAGAGGCATTATAATATCTTTTGTTTTATTTTCCATTCCTTTCCTTATGATACCTAGCATTCTATTTGCTCTCTTGGCTGCCGCTGCATATTGGGCTGAGGGTTTTAACATGTTATCCACAATGACGCCTAAATCTTTTTCCTGGGTGGTGGTTCCTAATGTGGAACCTTGCATCGTGTAACCATAGTTTGGGTTTTTCTTTCCGAGGTGCATAACTTTGCACTTGTCCACATTAAATTTCATCTGCCATTTTGATGCCCAGTCTTCCAATTTATCAAGATCCTCTTGCAATTTTCCACAATCCTCTTGAGTTTTAACAACTTTAAATAGTTTTGTGTCATCTGCAAATTTGATAACCTCACTCATTATTCCCTTTTCCAGGTCATTTATGAATATGTCAAAAAGCAGCGGACCCAGCACAGATCCCTGAGATACACCACTATTCACCTTTCTCCATTGGGAAAATTGGCCATTTAGCCCTACCCTCTGCTTTCTATCTTTTAACCAGTTCCTGATCCACAATAGTACACTGCCTCCTATCCCATGACTCTTTAGTTTTGCCAAAAGTCTCTGATGAGGGACCTTGTCAAAGGCTTTCTGAAAGTCCAGATACACAATATCAACCGACTCACCTTTGTCCACCTGTTTATTCACACCTTCAAAAAAACATAACAGATTAGTAAGACAAGATCTTCCTTGTCTAAAGCCATGTTGGCTGTCTACATGCTGAGTAATTTTGTTCTTTATGATGGTTTCTACCATTTTTCCCGGTACTGATGTCAGGCTCACCGGTCTGTAGTTTCCCGTATCACCCCTGGAACCCTTTTTAAAAATTGGCGTTAGATTGGCGATCCTCCAATCTTCAGGTATTACAGATATTTTAATGAAAATTCACAGATTACTAATAGCAGGTCTGCAATCTCATGTTTCAGTTCTTTCAACACCCTTGGATGCAGGATGGGATCGCCAATCATCTCAGCCGGCCCCTCAGATATACAGAGTTCTGCCAGGGAACAGGAAATGAGGGAGGGCAACTCAATTATGCGGAAGAGTCTGACCACTGTGGGGTCCTCCCAACAGGGATCTCCCCTTCCTCCAAGTCTTCCATAGAGACATCCTCCAAGAGGCCCTAGGGCCCCTCTTGGGCTCTTAGAGAGTCCAGTGACCCCTCTGAGGCCCCATACTGTTCTGCCTCCAGATGCTCCCTCCTAGCCCTCTTAGTAAGCACCGATGAGGACCCCTCTTGGGTCACTGGGGGATATCCCCTCCTTGAGAGCCCCCCTTCCTGGCTTTGCCATAGGCAATAGGCCCGATACAGAAGGAGTGCAAATTTGGGTGAAAAAGGGGGGGTGTCTTTGGGGGGGGGGGCGCCACCAGGCCACTCAATCTGGCCAGACGGCCCTGCTGCGAATCTGGAGGCATCTTCAACGTGATCAGGTCAAAAGTCAGATCTAAAATGGCAACCATTCCTGCCAAAGTTCCAGGCCCCACATCAGCAGAAACCACATGGCTGTGGTTACTGGGCTCCTCACCCTACACATGCCTGCTCCCTTCCAGTAATTCCACGGTGGTGTTGCTATCCCTGAGACAGCTGTGGCATAGCCCCTCAGCTGAGAGTTGAGCCCACTGGCTGCCATAGATCATGAACCGGCCTCTGCTATCTGTCTCTGCCATGAGTCCTGCAATGCTGCTGCTCACTCCCTCCCAGGGCCTAAAGTCAACTGTGGGCCCCCACCGGTCTTACCAGGATCAGCCGCACAGGTCAGAGATCCTCTTCACTGTCTTTCACTCCCTTCATTGCTGCAGCTTGTGCCCTCTCTTGAGGTTTTTTTTTTGATCAGGCACAAACCGTGCCAAGAGAGAGAGATAGACTGCGCTCAACTCCAGGACTTCTCCCTAGTGTTGGGAAGAGGGAACGGAAGAGCTGAAAGTGCGGCTGGAGGGAGAATTAGGCGAGGGACCTGGATCACCGGGTTCCACACCCTAATTAGGAGCCTACCTGACAATGAGCAAAAGGAAGAAAACAACCAACACCTAACTCTTAACAGCCCAGCCTATGCACATCCACCATCTACTGAGACTGAGAAAACACGGACTGAGTTAGGGTGCACAGGCTCCTTTTGGGCTGTTTCAGCTCAGTTGTTTTCTCAGTCTCCATCTGCTGGTGGGTGGGCATAACCCATGTGTCTGGACTGGACTGGAGGGAGAATATGGGAACATATATTTATTGTTTTTCTTTTTTTAATTTCATCTAAGGCTGGCCTGAACCAGTGACCTAAGGGCTGGAAGGCAAACATCTTGCTGGGGGCTTCAGACTTGACTTGAGAACACTAAGGACTCACTGCTCTGAAGTGGCAGTGGTCCCTTCAGAGAGAAAACGCCATCTTTAGGGGTATGCATACAGGTAATATGTTCCCTACAGTTTCCTTCTCTATGCTGAAAGTGAAAAGTGTGGGCCAAACCACCTTCAACCATGTTTTTTTCAGGGAATGTTTTCCAAATGGTTTAGTTTTCCACCTATCATGACAGTTATGAACCTCACTTCTAAGTCAAGGTATGATCTCAGTCTCTCAAATTTACTGCTAATTCTCAGCGTAGTACTTGCATCGTGCCAAAGAGAGCCTCTTTCTGGAATTCTTAAGATATACTATGTATGGGTAATTTATCAAGGTCTGCCTGGAAATTCTTAATCAAGCCTGTGGCACCCAACATAATGGGAAATAACTCGGTATCTTTCTGCCACGTTTTCTTGGTTTCTGGCTGCATTTCTTGGTACTTGAAGATCTTCTCCCTCTCAAAGTGATTCACAGAATAGTCGCTTGGGACTGACACCTGTATAATCACTGCCACTCTCATGTTCTTCTCCTTACCACTATGTTCAATCATGTTTCTGTGAGAAAGAGTACTTGAATTTTATGTTTAAGTAAAGGATCATAAATAAATATGTGCTTTGTTTTAAACAAGCAGCAGTTCGAAGGTTCTACCCGACAGTGACCATTGACCTCGTCATCTATAGAATGTGACTGGAAAGAAACTTGATCTGCTTGAGGGAAGGGAACCAAGCAGCAGGCAGGGTATACTGCACCACTCTTATAATCAAAAGAGAAATCAAACCCATTGGCCTTCATCCCCATACAACAGGGATATGATGGTAGGCAATCTCGGGGGATGAAAAAGGCAAAATAAAACAAAGGACGAAGAAGAGCAAGAATTCTAAGTAAGCAGATTACTGCACTTAAGGTGCAGTAACAAAGGGCCGGGGCAACATTGGCAAACCAGGCAGTCACGTAGGGCAGCAGCTTCTTGGGGGAGGGGCAAAGAGCGGGGCATAAAACCAAGGATATTATAAGCTACAATGTAACCCATTTAAGACTAATAAGAGCAAATATTTTTTCACTCAATGCGTAATCAAGCTCTGGAATTCTTTACTGGAGGATGTGGTAAAAGCTGTCAGTGTAGCTGGGTTTAAAAAAGGTTTGAACAAGTTCCTGATGGGGTCCATTATTAAAGAGGACCTGGGAAATCCATTGCTTACCCCAGGACAAGCACTGTGGAATCTGTGTATCTTTTTGGGGACCTGCGAGGTACTTCTGATGGGGCTTGATGGACCTTGGTCTGACCCAAGATGGCATTTCTTATGTTCTTATGACGTTCAAAGCTAAACAATAGATTCTGACAGTCGTGGGGGGGGTCATAAACGTTAAGGTATTCCTAGGGCGCCAACACCCTGAACCATCTTTAGAACTGGCCCCAAGTGAGTGCAAAAACATACCACACTTTAATAAATATGCCTCTTGGTGCTTCCGTGAAGATAAAACTACACTAAATAAATGCATCAGGCAAAGATGCTTTAGTAAGAATGAAAACAAGCAGGTAAAACTTTGAGCTTTTTATGCATACCCCCAAATGAAAGGTCTCAGGAGGAGAAGCCTCTTCTATCTGCTTGCCAGCTATGCTGGTGCCATAAACGTCAGCTGACACCTTTGCTTAATCCTCTGGATTGTTGTTATGAGCAAACAAACTGAGACTGGGGATCTGAAGGTGAAGGTCTGTTTATTCTTGAGAAGATCCGTGTACTACGCAAATCTCAAGTCCACAAAGTCACCACCCAGAGTGAACAGGAATTCACAACTGAAGAACGCTGCAGCAACTGCACGCTGCACCTACAGAGGCCCATATTCTGAAAGGCTAGCAGGCTCTGGCAGGAGGATCAGCCCTGACGAGCCCACTATTCCACAGCGCTATCCGGGCAGTGCCTGGGCAGTCCGAGGACAGGGCTGGCGAGGAGCTGGCACTTACCTGGAGCGGTGATTCTCAGTGCCCACATAACTTAGGACAGTAGTGTTTGTGGACTGGCTCTCTGGATAGAACATTGAAAATTGCTGCTATCTGAATAGTGGCCACCGCTGACCGCAAAATCTGGATATTTCACGGCAGCTGCTCTCTGAATACTGCTGCTGAATATTCAGATTACTTTTACCCATGGCGGCTGCTGTTTTAAGAAACGCTGACCATCATGGCTCAAAATTACCCCCACAGTTTAAGAAAATGTATTTTTAAGTAGTTAAATGATGTCTGGTCAATGATTTTGTATTTTTTCCTGTGATTAACTATGGCAGATAGAACTACATGCCATAGTAGTGATGGTTAACTCAGGTCCTTGAAAGCTGCAAACAACTCTGTTTTTCATATTATGAAAATGAACAGATTCTATCATCAAACGCACGCAAGTGCACTTCATGAGCAATCACTGTGAAAATGTTGAGACCCAGACTCATTTGTGGCTCTCATGGATTTAAGTCCGGCAACCCTGCTGCTTTTCCATTGTGTACAGCAAACCATCCACACGACACTGGCTCTATAAGCAGACCAAGCTCATGCCTCAATAATCCAGCTGTAAGGTGCCTGCAGCCTCTATGCCTTTCACGCTGCTGCCCCTTTAGAGGTTTTAGAAACCTCTTTCCTGAGCCTGCCACTCAGCTCCTTGCCCTGCTTCTCATGTATCACAATTAGACCTGAATGAGGTTCTGCTAATGATAAGAAGACCGCAATTTCCTAATGCTGAGCAATAATATGAGGAGAAGGTCAGAGGTGTGCCTCTGGAGATAAAAATCACTCGGTAAACATCTGAGACTTGTGCCGTCATTGTGAGTATTTTGGAAGATTTTTAACTAGTAAATAGAGCACACATCTGCTCAATTTCTGATTAAGTAACTTTTTCACAGAGACTATTCCTACGCACTGCTGCAGTACGCAGTGAAAATGCATTCAGATTCAGACTGATCTCTCAGGAACTGGCAGGAGACCATTCCTTTCTGGGGACTAATGGTATCACTTTCGGTACTTTGGCATCCCCATTCCTTTGCTGTTAGCACCTACTTTCATGTAGGAACCTTTTAATTCTATGACCCCCTTCACTAAGGAAGTCATTCTGAAATGCAAATAGGTTGCCTGGATGTGCGAGATAGATGTTTTCCGTGCAAAAACGTCTAGACCCATATTCCTAAACCACGTGGCCCTGCAGGTACATGGCACGAAAATGAGGATGTTAGAACGTGGGCAGGAGGGGTGGAACGGGGGTGTGGCAAGCCACAGAGATGTGGAAAGCGTCTTCAGGAAAGGCCAGTGTATGTTCTGAGTGTTTCCTGCGGACGCCTATGTTATACCAGCAGCAATGTGGAATAAAGCCAGCACTTAGAAAAGTATCTGCTCTGATCTTCAACACGTCGATATAGATCAATGGCTGTGACGTGTCTGTATTGAACTGGTGTGTCTGCTGTCTGGGAGGGCACAAGATGAAGTTGTAAAGAATACAATGCACAAGTGAGGAACGTTTGCAAGGTTGGAAAACATAAAAAACTTCCTGCAATAGTCTTTATTCTGGCTATGCTGACATTTGCTGTTTATGCTAAAAGGGCTATTCTAGGCTTCCCAAATAACTGCAGTGTTTGGAAAGAAGGGACTGCAGATGTAGGGATGGTATGTGAGGTAGTATGGAGCAGATTTGTGTCTGGCTGAGAAATGCAGAGCAGATGTGTTGTCCTGAGACGTCATGCCATTATGCCTTAACAGCAGTTGTTTATAGGTGCAGGACATGTTTTTTGCAGATATATGTTATTTGTGGCTGCAAGCAAGAGCGTGTGTGTGTGTGTGTGTGTGTGGTATGGGGGTGCAGGGGAGGCCCTGGTGTGCTGATCCACCACCCCGGGGGAAATGTATACCTGGCCAGTACCTGCACCATGGAGTTGACTGCAACATCACCAGGAGCCAGTGTGAATGGGCAGTATATTCTGAAAAGCTACTCTGCAGCAACATAGCAGGGCACGTCCCTGTCAATGGTGGGGGACCCTCGGAGTGGGGGCATGCTGCAATGCAAACAGCACCAAGACACATCCGACTGCACATCCGACTGCACATCCGACTGCACATCCGACTGCATGTTATTTGCGACTGCAATTACTAAAGTGTTCTTCAAATGCCATGTGGGTTTTGCTGCAGGATCTGTCTGGACAAACATCTCACATTCCACTTGCTTATACGTACAATAGCTTTGGTGCACGTACATAACCTTGCAGTGTTACAGGCATGGAACAGACTAGTATATACAGTCTGATTTGTATGACCAAACCTGTTTCATCCATATTAATGTGTTGTTTGCATGAGCACACCACTGTCAGTGTGAGCATCGGCTTAGGAGATATTTTGCTAGCGGGGGCGTGGCCGCACAGAGATGGGAAGCATCCAAGACATCTATCTTGTCAGAATACGGTGGGCATAGGGACATAAGCCACACCAGGACGTATATCTCCCTGATTTCGGAACCATGGGTGCATCTATACCCGTGTTTCGGAATCAGCTTTATTACATGCCTGTTTTCAGGTTAGCTATTTCTGCTGGCCAGACGTGGCTGGTATAGAATCGCGCTCTACATGAGTACACATTGGAACAACAGAAAGAAGAGCTTAATGATGTTTTATCTTTATTACCAAGTGAATCATCTAAAAAAAGATTATAAAAACGGAAAAAGAACAAAATAATTCTAATCACTCCGAGGAGTTGGGGATCTGAAGAATTACAGTATGGCTCATAGCAAAGCCACTGAACAGCAGGCTGTAATTAAATGGATAGCGCTGGTGCACTCACCACACTATGGGGCCAATGCAGAAAGCCAGCGTTAGAGATGTGCACTAAAAGCCGTGTGCATGGTTTTCTAGCACGAGAGTAACGCAGAAGTTACGCACCTGTATGCAGCAAGCAAACTGCATGCAAATGAGATAGGCACAGAAGTCTGCGCTAAACCAGCAGGCACGTACGCAAAAGCATCTGCATTAACAGCGCCTAGATTCTGCGTACACAAAGGCACTTGTGCACATGTGCTTGAACTCTATGTGGTGCATATCTCTGCTCAGAGATTAAATGCTGAACAATATCAGTGTCTTTGAACAGCGATATTATTCCGAGCAATATTCCAAGCAGAGGTTGCTGTCATGTGCCACATACGAGTCCATCATGCATTTGGTCCAGCACAGTTCCCCTGCCTTTATTTTAAAGAACTGATTTCAGCAAAGCCTGGAAAAGACAACAGGGGGATGTCTGCTCACAACAGATATAAATTCCTCCTCGTCACTGAGTACAGACCCCTTACATCTCCTTTGGATAGGTGTTAATGTTCCAGCATTAAGTTCCGTCTTCGCTCTTCTGCGCACTTCTCTGCATCCAGGCGGAATAGCTAATTGCTTGATTATCATGCAATTTGAATGGATTTACATGGGCTGTTCACTAAAACCGGCGCTGGCATCTACACAGCGGTTACATTCACACCTATGTGCAGACGGTACGCTAACCTTTCTGCATCAGCCTTTATAGAGATTACTTCAGAAGCATCCCCATGTGTGATTGCAGCATTTGCATGTATAAATTGTGATTTTAGAAAGCCACTATTTATGCATGGAGAACTGCACCATTTCTAGATTGCAAAGAGGCATGGTTAGGGCATGGAGAGGAAGTGGTTTGGGTGATCCTACAATATCAACATGTATTCCACATTTAACACAGGGAATCCACAACAATTAAAAGGGGCAGATGTATATGCCAAGTCTAGTATTCCCCCTCATCCCTTGCCGACATCAGCACTCCCATCAGCACAGTCTCCTGCCGAACATCATACACCCATCCTGAACCTCCCAGGCAAACACCACCCGATTGGCCCTCCTGATCCCCCCCCCCCTCAACTCGTATTGGGGGTCCCTGCTGTCTAGTGAGGAATAGGAGCAATCCGTAATCGCTTCTGCTCTGTCAGAATCCCAGGTTCAAAATAACATTTATGACTTTTAGCTGCTAAAAAGGTGACACCGTTCCACAGAAAATACTCAGCCATGGAGACAGAGGACTGCAGTAGCTATCACACAAAACCTGCTACAGTATATTTGCATGGCTCCAAGGTGATACATTTATTTATGTACCGTAATTTTTGTACAACAGTTCTGCCTGATCTGCTGGTGGGTTCACCTACGAAGAATGAGGGTCTTACACTGAGCACAAGAATGCACTTCACAACTGCCTGCAGCCTCTTGTGTATTCCAATAAAAATCGGCAATAAACAGACCCATAAGTTCACTGATAGCAGGTCTCCTTCCATTGCTAAGCCTCAGAGTTCTAGCAGATAGCTCTGCAAACATCAGTGCAGCTACTCGGCCTTTTGACTTCAGTAGGAAGATCTGTAAGGCATATGGGCTGAAGTTATCACTGCTTGCACAGACAGAATGCTAAAGAGCCTACCATTAAACCTGCCAGTCGCATTGACTGATGCAGTGGGTTGCCAGCTTTGCCAAGTCCTACATTTTTGAAGCTGTACACATATCACCCCAAACTGTTTTATCTGCGGCAGGACAACTACCGCTGTGCATGAATCATTCACATTCGCCAGGGTACAGTAAATCAATAGCAACGTGCTCAGATCTGCAACTTTGAAGTGTGCTGGAGCTCAGACTCACACTGCCTGAATCCACAATAGGCATTGTTCAGAGCCTTCTTAATAAAGCCTCAAAGCATTAATAAAATCAACTGGCAAAGAATGAAATGTTTTCCAAGGTACCCGGAGGGGCACTGTGTGATTCTCAACCTACTGCAGAGTTTCATTATCCAGGCAGCAACTTCAAGATATGAAATGTCTCTGCGGAAAATAAATGCCTCTGTTTCTAGAACAGGTTTATAAGATACTATAAGCCTCTTTTAATAATGAACTTCACACATGAAGAAAAACAACTGCAGTAACATTCTAATATGGAGTAACAAGATAGGGGTCGATATTCAGCTGCAAGAGTCGGCATATTTTTTTAAACCCAGGCTGTGGCATTTTAAAAAATACAAATATTTAGTGCCAGATGCACACTCAGTCAATGGTACTGACTGCCAACTGCTATCCATACAGAAGTGATAATTCAGCCACTGTACAGATAGCCTAGAGAGATTACTTTAGGATAGACGGCTTTTAAGCACGCCTGAAGTAAGAGCACAGACAATCATATGCTGTTGTTGTTACATACATCAGTCAGTGTCATAACATACATAGCAACATAGTATATGAAGGCAGATAAAGACCAGTATGGTCCATCTGGTCTGCCCAGTAAGGCGTTTAGAGTAGTTGTACCCACCACTTCGTGTAGGTCATCCCCCTCTATGCCTTTGTTTAAGGTTGTACCCACCGCTCTGTGCAGTTCACCCCCTCTATTTATTGAAGTATAAAAGGTGCTTAAGTTTATTTTGATCTTATCCTCTTGCTTTAAAGAGATCCACTGTGTCTGTCCCATGCTATTTTGAATTCCGTCACTGTATTTGCCCCACCACCTCCATCGGGAGGGCATTCCAAGCATCCATCCCTTTCAGTGAAAAAGTATTTCCTGACGTTGCTTTTAAGTTTACCTCCTTGCAGTTTCATGTTATGCCCTCTAGTTTTACAGCTTCCCCTTCTTTGAAAAAGGTTTGTTTGTTAATGAATACCCTTTAAGTATTTAAAGGTCTGTATCATATCTCCCCTGTCCCTCCTCTCCTCTGGGGTATACATTTTTAGGTCTCCAAATCTCTTCTCATAGGACGTCTGGCGCAGACTCCAAATCATTATGGTTGCCTTCCTCTTAACTATTTCAAGTCTTTTTATATCCTTTGCGAGGTATGGTCTCCAAAACTGAACATAATATTCCAAGTGAGGCCTCACCAATGACTTGTACAGTGGCATTAGTACCTCTTCCTTTCTGCTGGTTATTCCTCTCTGTATGCAACCCAGTATCCTTGTGGCTTTGGCTTCCACCTTGTCACACTGTTTCACCACCTTGAGATCATGAGACACTATCACTCCGAGGTCCTTCTCCTAGTCCAGGCACACCAACCTCTCACCCCCTTTCACATACAATTCCTTTGGATTTTTGCATCCCAGGTGCATGACACTGCACTTCCTCACATAAAATCTTAACTGCTAAGCATTAGACCATTCTTCCACCTTTTACAGATCTTTCCTCGTGTTGTCCAATCCCTCAGGGGAGTCCACTCTGTTCCAAATGTTTCTGTCATCTGCAAAAAGGCAAGCTTTTCCCTTCAATCCTTCAGAACTATCACTCACAAATATATTATACCGGTCCCAGGATCGATTCCTAGGGCATACCACCACTATACTCACCTTCCTTTCTTCCAAGTGAATTCTGTTTACCACAACCTTCTGTTGTCAACATTTTTTGAAGGATTTTGGAGTATGTGAACACTTCATATGGTGAAGTATTTTATACTTCAGGACAACAAGTGACATACAGGAGTCCTGTGAAGCACTCACCTGATTTTGATGGTTCTGAATAATATTATTTCAATTAATTATCTAATGAAGGCATGAATTTACTGGAGTTCAAATACATGGCACCTCTCACTGAGTAACAAAGATATGACTCCATTCTGTTGGGTTTGGTTATCCTAAATTCTTTGTGCAGAAATGACTTGGAGTGAGCTACACTGAGATTTCTGAAATACAGACTCAGGTAAGTTCTTTTGATGGGAAGGGCCAGCCCACCCACTAGGCGAGCTAGGCAGCTGCCTTGGGCGGCTTTGAACCACCACTTTGTTGCCTGCGGCTTTGTACCACCACTTTGTTGCTTCTGATCCTCCTCCAACACAACGGACCTGCAACAGAGCCTTTGAACTCTATGCCCCATCCCTCTGGAACTCTCTACCAAACCACATCAGGAACAACGGTGATCTCCCATCATTCAAAAAACAACTAAAAACCGTCCTATTCCAAGAATATCTCTGAATAGGACCCCCTATTCTCCTCAAGATCTTCAGACCAGTAACTGTACTATCCTGTCAGTCTCTATGTCCATCCCAAAATTATTAATGTTGAGCCCCCCCCCTTTATATGTCCCACCGCTTTGACCCGGTGAAAAGCGGGATATAAATACAGTTAAATAAATAAACACAACTTACTGTTGGAGGGGGTCAGAAACTGTAGGCCATGTGTGCTTAAGCATATAGCCTGCTGTGGGCAACAAAGTGGCGCACAAAGCCATCGCTTTTAAAATACCGCCACCACCGCCGTCCCCTTACTCCCCCTCCAAGATGGATTTGGCAGCAGTGGCGTGGCTCAGGGGCATCTTGGCATGGAGGGGGGGGGGGAGCGGTGCGGCCGGAGTTTCTGCCCTGGGCGGCAGAAACCCTTAGGCCAGCCCTGCTGATTGGATTGGCATATCTTTGAAATAAATGAAATTATTCAGGACTTCATGAAAAATTCATTTATCATTAATATTCTGCATCATGCCTACTACTAGGAATCTAGGTGACAACTACCTAACCCAAAATACAAAAAGATATAAATAAAAAAAGCTAACAGATTTCATAAAATGATAAACACATTTGAAAGAATCAAATTATATAACAGCTTAAATAATTAATTCAATTGAGAACTATTATAAAAATATACAAAATTCCAAGGAAATGTCTGTTGAATCTTCATTACTTCATTCACTGTGCACATCAGAGTGCTCTTTTCTGCGGGGAGAAGAACTCAATTGAGTTACGTTTAGCATTCCATTCAAAATGGCAGGCAATTCCTCCCTGCTATGGTGGACCTGAACAGTGATGGAAAAGAATCATTCACCTCTGGAAATACCACCATTGGTGGAGAAGTGCATTTTTTGTTTCTTTAGGTGGGCTGCACAAATAGCAACCTTAACGCAAACGGATAAGGCAGCTAAATATTTGGCACAAAGATTACTGGATAAATCGTCTGCTTATCTTTACGCGGCAGCCATCTTTCCAAATACTGCCCCCTAATTTATAGAGTTTCAATTAATGATCTTTGTATTTGTGATCTCTGAAGTCTCATCTATCAAGGATTTCTTCAATAAATCAGTTCCAAGTCTATAAATTGAAAGTGCAAATGAATAAATATCGCAGTAGGTATAACTGTCAAAAATATTAAAAAAAATTAAAGTGACAAGAAAAACATATGTCTATTTTTGAAAGTAACTGTGGCCTTTCCAGGGATACCTTGGTTTTTAATATGCTTTGACCGCCTCGATTGGCTCTGATTTCCCTGACCCCATTGGCCCTTCTTATCAGCAGTTTCTGTTCTTCTTTGTCAGGGTTACTATTGGTACTATTGCCATTGGTTTCATTTTGATTTCATTGCAGAGCCTAATCTTTTGAGAGAGTCAGCAGAAAAGTACGTAAGAAGCAGCAATGTTTAGTGCAGCAGATATTATAAATATGCAATCCATGGGCATTACGACCAGGGAGACCAATTACTGCTGCTGAGAAGGAGGCAGACTAAAAACGGTGGCACTAAATATGGGAAGCAGTTTCTAGGCCTAGTTTAGGTTTCCTCCACGTCACTTCTCAATCAAAGGGAAAAGGAAGAGATAGAGTCTAGCATGACTTCAGTGATCCAAACCACATCCACCTCAATCCCAATACAGCATATACAGTAATAAATGTGGGCTTTCTGACTCATTGACAAACTTGGAACATGGATGCCATTTTTGACCTTGCCTAGAAAGCTTGAATAAAGGTGGAACTTAGAAATACTCGCTTCATATTTACACACTTTAAGACTCCTGCTTGAAGCTGCTTAGAACCTGCACTTAGGTTCTGGACCCAATCAGTATGGGAATCGTTTTCACCTAAGCTTGAAATTTATAAGTGAATCGTCTTTAGCTCCCATGGAAGACACATTACAGAATGCCTCTTTTTCTGCTGTCCTGGCAATATCAATGTCCTTAACAAGCTATCGTAAACTTAGTATTTTCTATTTCTCACAAAATATAACTTCTGTATTTCAGGCAGATGTGAATATAGAAGGCATTTAAAATAAGTTTGAAATCATGATTACAAAATTGCTAAGCATGTAAATGAGGTCGGGTGAGGGAGGAGCAGGATGCTGCTATCATGAGACATATTTTACCTTTGTCCATCACTTTGTGAGCTACGGAAAACTCAGCCAGCTCACAGTAGAATAATGAGATAGGTTAAGAGAGAAAATTCTGAATCAACTTCCCCACCAAGCTGTGCAGAAGCCCTCTAGCCAAGATGCTGCTGGCAGGGGGAGGGGTTACAACATTCGGCAGGCATGTTATTCTGAATGTGCCCAGAAGATCTGTATTTCCAGTATGGAGTAGACTGAGCTGGTCTAATCTCCAAAAACAACTAACTGTGAGCACGCTTCTTTCACCCATCCTTAGATGATTCTACAGAAATATCAGATCACATTCGAAGTCAACATACAGCTGAATGATCAAAACCAAGAGGGTCTTTAAATATAGCAATCCGTTCCCTCTCACTTTTAAATTAATTGACCTAGTAAATCCCCCTATTGTTTGGGGATAATGCCTCCAAATAGGTTAGCTTTGGGTATGTCGTAATAGGAATGAATCTGACTCCTACGCCAGGGTGTATTGGAGGTTCTCTTAATCTCTCGGATTGACTGCTGTTACATCTCAGCATTTGCAGTGTTCTGAAAATAAGTTCTTTCTGGATTCATAAAGTATAGCAAGTAAGGCAAGATACTGAGGTGCATGTGACAACTTTTTAATCAGGCTGGTGGCGGCTCCCCAATACAGCTGGGACAATTTCTGTATCCCGCTGACACATTTTCTGGGTCTTTGCGTATGTAGATGTTTGAAGATCTTCTTTCTCTGCACACATGGTACAACATAGCTTAGCATTGACACTTCTGCTAATAATGCCATTCTTGTACTTTCCTCCTTTGCTACAACGTCTGGTTGTCTTGCTTTTCATCATCTGGAATGGGAATATCTCAGGTGATCGCAACTTCTTCATTCTCTACAATCCTAACAGACTAATGTGATCAATATCGGGCATTATCCTGGAACATCAGCACTTTTTGTATGTTTGGATTTGTTGATGTCATTAAGTAACTGAAATGATAAAGTGGTATAACCCCCCCCCCCACCCCGTTAAATAAATAATAAAATAAAGCTGTGGCAGTAGCTCCGTATGTATAATCTCTTTCTATAAAGCCCATGCTGCTCAGGAAGTCCGTGCCTAGGCGGAACCTGGGTAAGGGGGCATTTCTGCCATGGTGCCATAAGCATGGGCCTTGAAAGCCTGTGAGATGGCGCTTGACGGGGAGCAACTGCACTAAATTTCAAGGGTGTTGAAAGAACTGAAATATGAGATTGCATATCTGCTATCAGTAATCTGTGAACTATCATTAAAATCATCTGTAATAACTGAAGATTGGAGGATGGCCAAAGTAATGCCAATTTTTAAAAAGGGTTCTGGGGTGATCTGGGAAACTACAGACCGGTTAGCCTGATGTCAGTACCGGGAAAAATGGTAGAAACCATCATAAGGAACAAAATTACTGAACATGTAGATAGTCATGGCTTAATGGGAGACAGCCAACATGGCTTTAGACAAGGAGGATCTTGTTTTACTAATCTCTTAGGTTTTTTTGAAGGTGTGAATAAACAGGTAGACAAAGGTGAGTCGATTGATATAGTGTATCTGGACTTTCAGAAAGCCTTTGATAAGGTCCCTCATCAGAGAATTTTGGCAAAACTAAAAAGTCATGGGATAGGAGGCAGTGTACTACTGTGGATCAGTAACTGGTTAAAAGATAGAAAGCAGAGGGTAGGGCTAAATGGCTAATTTTCCCAATGGAGAAAAGTGAATAGTGGAGTACCCCAGGGATCTCTGCTGGGTCCGCTGCTTTTTGACATATCCATAAATGACCTGGAAAAGGGAATAACAAGTGACGTTATCAAATTTGCAGATGACACAAAACTATTTAAAGTTGTTAAAACCGATGAGGATTGTGGAAAATTGCAAGAGGATCTTCATAAATTGGAAGACTGGGCATCCAAATGGCAGATGAAATTTAATATAGACAAGTGCAAAGTTATGCACCTAAGAAAGAACAACCCAAACTATGGTTACATGATTCCACATTAGGAACCACCACCCAGGAAAAAGATTTAGGCGTCATTGTGGATAACATGTTAAAACCCTCCGCCCAGTGTGCAGCGGCAGCCAAGAGAGCAAACAGAATGCTAGGTATCATAAGGAAAGGAATGGAAAATAAAACAAAGGATATTATAATGCCTCTGTATCGTTCCATGGTGCAACTGCACCTTGAATATTGTGTGCAATTCTGGTTGCCATATCTTAAAAAAGATATAGCGCTATTAGAAAAGGTATAGAGAAGAGCCACCAAAATGGTAAAGGGGATGGAAGGCTACTCCTATGAAGAGAGGCTAAAAAGGTTAGGGCTCTTCAACCTGGAAAAGAGACGGCTGAGGGGAGATATGATAGAGGTCTATAAATTAATGAACGGAGTGGAACGGGTAAACGTAGATCGATTGTTTACGTCATCAGAATATAGAAAAAACAGGGGACATGCAATGAAGCTACAGGGTAACCTATTTAAGACTAATAAGAGAAAATATTTTTTCACTCCACGTGTAATCAAACTCTGGAATTTGTTACTCGAGGATGTAGTAAAAGCTGTTAGGGTGGCTGGGTTTAAAAAAGATTTGGAAAAGTTCCTGGAGGAAAGGTCCATAAACCATTATTAAAAGGGACCCGGGATATCACTGCTTGACCCAGTACAAGCATTGTGGAACCTGTGTCCTTTGGGGAAACTGCTAGGTATGTATGACCTAGATTGGCCACTGTTGGAAACAGGATACTGGGCTTGATGGACCTTGGTGTGACCCAGTATGGCATATCTTATGTTCTTATGTTAATTCAGGACGGGTGTCCCTGCCCCCTGTGTCTAGCACAGTGCCCCACACTACTAATGTGGTCCAAACTTGCGCTACTAGCATGGGGTTAGTAAACCAGCCCCACAGATTCTTTATACTATCTCATGGGCATGGAGGAGTTTGTAAGATCTTTATGGAGATAGTCTACTCTTCCAAAGCTATATAAAAATATGGGAACTGTAGGCTGATTGATAGCTTGCTATTAAAGCACTTTTCAATATTACTTTTGGTCTCCTGAGATATTCTGCCGGATTGTTGCTCCTTTCTTTGTCTCTCTTTCTGAGAGGATACTCTGCAGTTAAGTGAACATAACTTTGCCGGTAAATTTTAAAGACTTAAAGATTGGGGCAAAAAGAGACTGTGGATTTACTTTAAAAAAATCTAGGGAGGGATATTCAACATGATCAATACAGTGAGCAGACATGCTACCTACATTAATCACAGTCAGTGGGATATTCAGTGGCTCGCATCGGGGGCGTTCCATGGGTGGACAGAAGCAGCACCCAGCGATAATCGCGCAGCAGCGATATTGAGCCGCTGCCCGGTTAGCGCTAAGCAGCAAACGGCATCTGAAAGGGTAGCCTAATTTTCACCACAGAAGCTAACTGGGCAGTGACTGAATTTCTCCGCTGCACAGCTAGCTTCCTGCCTCTCTGACTAACCCAGATATGGCCCCGGCATTGAATATCCGGGTGTTTGTTTCAGCAACGATGGCTATAATCGCAGATTAATATCCCCCCCTAGATTTTAACTTTTTTAAAGGTAAAAATCAGTTATTGCCATGGCATAAAAGTTTACAATTAATTTGCCCTAGTGTGTCGTTAGGCCTTGTAAAGTTTTAAAACAAAACAGACAAGTAGCTATTCTTTTTTCCCACCTACTCCAGCCACTTCCCTTAATTTATGCTCAGTTTTCCTAATTAATAATGAAATTTGTCATTACAGGGCATTTTAATCAGCAAATGATTAACACTTAATAGATTATCAGCAGTTCAATAGGAAGCAAGCACAGAATATTAGAAGATAAAATAAGAAAAAAAATCCTGAAGGCCTTCATTTTACTCTAGATATCCCCATTCCTACTCTAGATATCCCTTAGCAATGCTAAACTAAACAACTCATAATACAAATATGCAGAAACAGTGCAGCAGTGAGATGGGGGCTATCCAGTTTTTTGTACTGCTATATGTATGATTATCTCCTGAATGAGTCTGACCTCTGGAGGCTAGAGTAGCAGACTTGAAGGAGCTGAAGTAGACAGAGTCCTTCAGGAATACAGGAGAGAAATCCCGCCTCTCTGATGCTTGGGAGGAGAATGGCCACCTGTAAGGACAGCACATCCTTGGTGTGGCAGGAACCTCCTGCGCCGCCTCACTTGCATTCCCGGGTCCTGCGCCGTGATCCCCCTCTGTCCAGGGAGACTTATTCCACCTTCAAGGAATAAGTCCCCTGTCTAGATTCGAGGCCCCGGACGTGCAAGTCCGACCTCTGAATTGGCCCTGTACGTCTGAGATCACGGCCCGCCCATGCCCGCCCTCTCCCTGCCTCTGGAATGCACCCTCCCACACCCATCTAGGCCTCCCCGTACAAACCTGCTGTATGTATGGGGAGGGTATTGATGGGGTCAGCAGGGAGATGAATAGCGGGGATGGACGCCCCATCTAGTCTGCCCAGCAAGATGGCTAGAGTGGTTGTACCTGCATATCACCCTTCTCTATGCCCTTGTTTAGGGTTGTACCCATTGCTCCATGCAGGTCACCCCCTCTTTTTGCTGAAGTATAAAAAATTTAAGTTTGTTTTCATTTCATCCTTTTGCTATAAAGGGGTCCACTGTATCTGTCCCATGCCATAACTGTTTTTGCCCCTACCGCCTGAAGAGGTCTTCTGTTAATGCAGCTTAAGGTTTTGAGTCTATTATGCTCTGAATCCTCAATTAATTGAGGTACTCATTTATCTGTGACACTTCTGCTGCATAGTCAAGTTAATATTAAACAATGCAGCAAGCATTGGTTGAAATACCAGCCACTGCATTTAAATAATCCATTCAGCAGCACCATCTTGATCCATGAATATACAAGGAGTATGCCAACCACTGCCACTGCTATATGGACAGTGGCAATATTTAGCCTCTGTCCATATAGCTGAATGGTTTAAGTTAGGACAGCTTTTTTGTAACTTTATGTAGTCTTTCCCTCATCTGGACCCCAGCATACGTATCCATCTCTTTGCTGAGACTTGGTGTGGTTGTGATATGAGATCATTAAATGAGGACACTCAGGAAGATTTGGCAAGAGAAATGTATTTTCTCCCAGTTTAGCAATGAACAGCAATTCACTGACCTCTTCGCAAACCTCTTAAAAACCTGTACTTGTCTCCTTTCAGAAGCATGTAATTTCACTAGGATTATCAAGAGGCTGTAAATGAATGAATAAAAAAGAGCTCCATGTTTACAAAAGCACTTTGTTTTTTTTGTGCCATCAAGTCAGTGTTGACTCATAGTGACCCAGCTACCTCTAGGTTTTCTTGGCAATGTATCACTGGAAGTACATTGCCAGCCTTTTTTTCTGAGGTAATGGAGAGTAAAGTGGCTTGCCCAAAGTCACAAGGAGTTCCAGTGGGAATTGAACCCTTGAACTTCTATGTACTAGGCAGTTGCTCTAACAACTAGGCTACTCTTCCATTCCACAAAAGCCCATTAAGCAAAGGAATATCTGGAAGTGGCATATAACAGTTTCCCAGCTGTGAAAGTGTGCAATTGGTATAAACAACCCACCCTACAAAACTCACAACCCTGTCCAGAACAGGCCAGAATTCTATTAAGAGCTGAACCGGGGGACAACCAGCTCTATGGTTGGGTCGGGAGTGGTGCCAAAGGACTGGAGAGAGGCTCATGTGGTGCCTTTACACAAAAGCGGAAGTAAGGATGTGGTTGAAAACTACAGGCCGGTTAGTTTAACTTCGGTGGTGAGTAAATTATTGGAAACGCTGCTGAAAGAGAAAATAGTGAGGTTTCTGGAGTCCAGCGGATTACAGGATCTGAGGCAGCATGGATTCACCAGAGGCAGGTCTTGTCAGACAAATCTGATTGATTTCTTTGACTGGGTGACCAGGGAGTTGGACCGAGGGAGAGCTCTAGATGTGGTGTATTTAGATTTCCGTAAAGCCTTTGACACTGTTCCTCACAGGCGACTTATAAACAAACTGAGCACCCTAGGGATGGACCCTAAAGTTACTGTTTGGGTTAGAAATTGGTTGGGTGGGAGGCGACAAAGAGTACAAGTAAATGGAGCTCACTCTGAGGAGAAGGATGTTACCAGTGGTGTGCCCCAGGGATCTGTCCTTGGTCCGATTCTTTGTTAGTGATATAGCGGAAGGGCTGTCGGGTAAGGTTTGCCTCTTTGCGGATGATACCAAAATCTGCAATAGAGTAGACACCCAGGAAGGGGTAGATAACATGAGGAGGGATCTAGCTAAGCTGGAAGAATGATCTAGAATTTGGCAGCTGGGATTTAATGTTAAAAAATGTAAGGTCATGCATTTGGGCTGCAGCAATCCAAGGGAGCAATACAGTATAGGAGGTGAAGTACTTTTGTCCACTAAAGAAGAGCGGGACCTAGGCGTGGTTGTGTCTGATGATCTTAAAGTAGCTAAACAGGTAGAAAAGGCGACGGCAAAAGCTAGAAGGATGCTTGGGTGCATACGGAGAGGAATGGCTAGCAGAAAAAAGGAGGTGATAATGCCTCTGTATAAGTCTTTGTTGCGACCTCATTTGGAGTATGGTGTGCAATTCTGGAGACCGCACCTTCAAAAGGATGTGAACAGGATGGAGTCGGTGCAGAGGGTTGCTACTAAAATGATTAATGGGCTTCATTATAAAGCATATGAGGACAGACTTAAGGATCTTAATATGTACACCTTAGAGGAAAGGCGGGATAGAGGTGATATGATTGAGATGTTTAAATACCTCCGTGGCATAAATGTTCAGGGAGAGAGCCTCTTTCAATTGAAAGCAAGTTCTGCTACGAGGGGACATGGGATAAGGGTGAAGGGAGATAGATTCAGGAGTGATATGCAGAAATATTTCTTTACGGAAAGAGTAGTGGATCCGTGGAATAGTCTCCCAGTGGAGGTGATAGAGATGAGGACAGTAACTGAATTCAAAAAAGCATGGGACCAACACAGAGGATCTCTAAAGGTAAAAAGTGGACTGTTGTAGTTGTTGTTATGGAAGGACAGACTAGATAGGCCATGTGGTCTTTTTCTGTCGTCATGTTTCTATGTTTCTATGGATAAAATAAGCAATTGCATGAAGCCCCAGCAACTCAAGGTAATCCCCAAAATCTCTCACTCGCCTGATAGGGTTGCCAACTGGCTCCAGATGTGCCCGACAGGCTTGATCCAGTCCTGGGTTTACCCCATTGCATGCAGGGACATGTAGTTCTGATTTCTCCATTGCACTCTATAAGAAAAACAAGACTACATTTCCCAGCATGCAATGGAGTAAACCCAGGCATGGATCAAGCCTGTCGGGCGCATCTGGAGCCAGTTGGCAACCCTATCGCCTGACAACCACTCCTCTCCCCCTCCCCCCCTGCTTCTTCCTCGCTCCTTCCCAATATTCCTGCTTGAAGTCCCCAGTCCCCCTAGCACCACCTCTCCATTCACCGATTTAACAAGCAAAATGTTCTTTGGACTTGTCCTACAAATCATTGCCTTTTTCTATTAAGTATTCCAGGAACATATTCCTTTTTTCTGCATTTTAGGGCAGCAAATGTATGAATATTAGAAATAGGAAATATTACAAAGTCCAAACTCAGCAGGAGCAAGCCAAAAAATCATTAAGCCTAGCAAGTAGAACTGCGTCTCTTCCAGCTTATCCTCAGATGTGATTCTCTGATTTATCACGGCTGATAGCTAAAACAGAAGTGACTTATGGATTCATACCGAGTTACAGATCCAAGAAGGATCCTCCATTAAAGAAAATGGTTGCTGGCAAAGAAACTGACTCCCCCCTCTCCCCTTATCGTGATCACGAAAAAGCTGCAGTCCCAGAGGTACTAATGAGAGAGAATACGTGCCATTGAATCAACTTTGACACCAATCTAACCAAATTAAAATGGAGATGTTGTCCCTTACATCTCTCTTTATTTTAAGGGACCGTGGCTGAATTACAGAATAAGACTTTCTTGTTAAAAGAGTATGGGGCCCTTTTACTAAAGGGCATTAATCAGCACAGGTTAGAGCACAATTTTTGTAGTCACTGTGCTTCACACATTGGGGTGGTAAGTGGGCAATCTAGAGACAAAGTGCACCCCCAGTTAACTGCAAGGTGTGTGATTAACACAGGTGCAATTACCGTCACCCCCATAGGTAAAGGTAAGTGCACCAGTGCTATTTTAGAGCCCAGAAACATCGCAGACTTATCTTTGTTCCGATCCCATTTAAAAACCTATCTTTTTATTGAACATTTTGGCCAAAATGATTCCACATCAGAAACTGACCCAACATAAACCCTACACCCTTCTAACTGCCACCCCTCTGTCAATTTTCAAGACAATCAACAAACCACAATCATACTTCAACTCCCTACATTATATCCCTTCAGCCAACATCAACATCCCCTGTAAATTGTACATAAGTTACAATGTTTAGAATTATGCATATCTAAATGATTATCGTATTGCAGCTGTTTTTGTTAATACGTTTTGATGTATCTGTTGTTTCAACTGTAAACCACTATGATTACCCGAAATAGCAGTATATAAAACTCACAAACAAATGTTAGGGCAGGGTACATCACATTAGCTGTTGGGACATGCTTTCCACACCCCTGACAGTTAACATAGTGGTATTGTATCTAATGGGCTATGGCTTTATTTATTTAACAGGTTTAGTTTACTTTGTATTATACATTAAACAGGATACTGATAATTTGGATTCTTCCAAGGAAATAGAGAGGTAAGTGAGTTGCCTAAGGCCACAAGAAATGCCAGTGGGAATCAAACCCTGGTCTCTTAGTTCTCAAGCCAGTAGGCTACTCCTCCACACTGCTGAAGTTATAAACAAACACAAATAGACATGGAAGTGAAATAGATCTTGAATGATTTTCAGAAGTTTTGAGCACTCTCAGCGTGCTAGATACAACACCATCATGATTTTTAGTAAAAGGGCCCTTTGTGACCCTGCCACAGGACGATGTTAAAATCACAGATAAACTGAAAAGGAATTTTGAAGAGAAACAAGGGGAGAATGTGAGGGCTACGAGACATAGTGAACGTGATGATCCAGTGGCAGCAATTGGAAATTCACTTTATGAAGACCTTTGAGACTGCAGGAGTGCAGAGAGTGCCTTCCCGTAGCAACCAAAAATAGCCCAAGATCTGTGGTGACCTGTATGTTGAGATACCCTCAATTATTACTGGAAAACCAGGAAAAAGTCTAAGGGGGTCTTTTTACTAAAGATGACTAGGTGGACGCACGTGTTCTGGAGCGCACTGAACCCGTCTGGCCAGCTAACGGAGAGCCATGACAGCACGAGATCATTCCCATGCTGTACAATCCTCGGTAGGGTCCTGAGTGGATGGGTTAGAGGCAGAGAGTGGGGGTGGTGAGCTCAGTGCAGTTAGCGCTGTGTTCACACCACATGCTACCTGCATTAGCGTGGGATCACCTCAACAGGCAGCGTGAAGTGCACCCGCGCTAAAGTGGCATGCGCTAAGGGACAGGGCTCTGCATTATCTGCTGGGGAAATGCTTTCCAAGCCCCTGACAGTTAATGCATGGTTTCGGTGCTTTGCTGCATTTGGTGCAACACCTTAGCGCCCTTTAGTAATAGGGCCCCTAAGTGTTGGCACCTGTGTGGCGAGAAGAAAAAAATTGTTTTTGACAGGTCTAAATAAAGTTATGATTTCCAAAATTCCCAATGGTGATGTATGAACGATTCAAAAATGAAAAAAAATCACCAAATATGCGCCAATCTCAAAAATTATTAATTTATGTCGGGCATGCCATCAGGAGGACAGTGAGTTGCTCAACCTCGAAAGCTAGACAGAGAATGGCTCTTTTTGCATTCCTTCAAATTCCCACACTTCAGCTACGAAGGACTGTGTTACTGGCATCTTACCTTTCATGCACAACACTTCTAAAGTGGTTTCAATACTTAAGAAACATTGGCCTGTTTTGAGTTTACATTCTTGTTTTTCTAAACTCCTCACTTTTGCTTTCACATGAGGCTCTAATTTACGTGATATGCTAGTCAAATCAGCTCTACCTATTGATCGCCCCTTGGATAGACCTTTGGATATCACGGGACATACAGTTTGTGGGCGATGCCAGTTCTGTTCATTGACCTTGACTGGTACTGTATGGGAAGACCCCTCTACATGGAGATTGTATCATTTTTATTGGTCCACTACCTGTGTTTCCAGCTTTGTTGTTTACCTTTTACAATGTCATTGCAATTTGCTATATGTGGGCCGTACCACTCGTTAAAATCAGATTGGAGGAACATGCCTCACGATTGTGTTTACAAAATCGCTCAGCTCCTATGGTTGAACATTGCTTAACTTTGGGCCATAGTTTTCAAGATCTTCACTGTAGATTCATAGATTTTGTACCACATGATCCTCGGGGCAGGGATAGGATTTCCCGGCTCCAATGGCTTGAGCAGTGGTGGATTTTCACTTTGGGCTCAATGCATACTCAGGGCCTCGATCGAGAGATAGATTGGCAGTCTTTTCTAACTAACGACCAATGAATAAGGGAATCCCCGTGTTTCATGGGGGTGTTCCCTTTTCATTGGCGGCTCTTCTCATGATGGCATGACACATCGGCCAATCATAGAGCAGCTCTTTTCTCAAAATGGTCTTTGTTCCTTTTGGCGTTTTATGGCAGTTATATTTTGAGAGCACACTGAGGATTTAGATGACGCTTCCGTTTGCACTTGAAATAGGGTCTCTTGTGGACTCGAAATGTGCACGTCGTGTGGTTGCTTTATCCTTTGGATTAAGTTGGCATCTCATTTTACTGCTGATATCCAAAAGCTAAGTACCCTTCATTTTAATGAGTTTGAACTATATATTTGATTAAAATGGACATGTCCAGCTTTCGAGGTTGAGCAACTCACTCTCCTCCTAAATAAAGTTACAGCACAGAAAGGGAAGACATTTTTGGCAAGGAGCAATCTGAACTAACAAGGATAAAATTTGGTGAATACAACCAAGCATTTGAGAATACTGAAGAACTTCAAAGATATATTAGTTCTTTTATTTATTTATTTATTTATTTTATTTAGACAGATTCGTATTCCACCTTATCCTTCAATCAAGGTGGTCACGTCACATCACAATTGGAGAGTTACACTTAACATTAGGGTACTTGTGAACATTTAGACAGAACAATTACTTAACACCATTTAGACAGTGCAATTGAAGGGTAACATTTAACAAGGAAGAAAAAGGAGAGTCAAGAGGATAGTTACTAACATGCATTAAAGGAATAGCACATGATTATTCCTGGAAAAATAATGCCAGTTCAAAGCTGCTTTTATTTTTCTGCCTGGTAGCATTGGGCTGCTAACACATGGCCCACTCCCAGGTGCCGTCTTAAAGGGATTGACTAGTGCATTATAAAATTAAAGGGTGGTCTGACGGGTCCTCCATTCACCATCTCCCTAGCAAAAACTCCCACATCGAAGATATCTCCCACCCCCAACATAGACTTCCTACCACGCCTTCAATACAAAATCCAAGCCCCCAATAATAATCATTGAAAAATCTTCTCAATCACAACTTCTATTTAACAAACCAAAACTCTTTGGGACCGATTCCAATCCCGACATACATCTCCTTTGTACGTCTAGGGTGACCCGGACGTACAAAGGAGATTGTGATTCTGATCCCGCGGGGCACGTCTAGCCCCGCGGGATCAGAATCGCAAACAAGCCTGTACATGCAAGCCGGGGCTATGATTCAGTCCCAGCCTGCACGTACAGGCACTGCCCGGCTAACTCAGTCAAGGCTTTTAAATGGAGCCACGGTGCCATGGCATCATGTTGCCATGGCACCACGGCTCCATTTAAAAGCCGTGATGCCAGCCGCCTGCTACAAAGGTTAATTCCCTACAGCCCGACACCCGATCCAGCCTTCTAAGGCCAGGGTCGGGCTGCAGGGAATTAACTTCACTCCCCCCAGCCCCTTCTGCACCCCAATGCAGACCCAAAGAAATGTCCAGGGAAGTTATTCCACTCCGGGGGTGGAATAACTTCTCCGGACATTTTGCCAGCCCTGGACGTACAGGGCCAACATCAGAATCGGGCAACTGCCCACTGCCCGCCCCCGTGCCGCCCTTCCCCACCCCCATATAACTTCACCACACAACCGTCAGGGAAGTTATAAGGGGGCAGGAGCCAGCACGAATAGCGGGGATGGACGTCCTGTTGCGACAGTATAGGTGGCAAAGTACTATTGTGCAAGAAAAAAGAATGGGATCTGGGAGCAGGACTGTACCAACCTAGAAATGCACCCTGTGCGACTAACAAATCTGGTACCCCCCCTCTGCCCCAGCCACATGTAGTAATTCACTCTTTTTGAACTTCCTGGAAACCTAGTGATGATATCAGCACCATTTCTGTACTTGAGCCCTGTGTATCTGATAATCTTAAAGTGGCCAAACAGGTAGAAAAGGTGGCAGCAAAAGCCAGAAGGATGCTTGATTTCACAGGGAGAGGAATAGCCAGCAGGAAAAAGGAGGTGATAGTGGAGTATCTTGCAGAAACAGGAAGCGCCTAGTTTCATATTTAAAACAAAGTGTTTGCGCAGGAACTGCCTCCTCTCTGCAATCAAAGTTCTGTGTGAGTCTGAGCTGTGGAATGCAGGAACACTCCTGTAGGTTTCTGGTTCACAAACCTCACCAGACTAGGGTTAGAATTCTTATATAGCATGGCTCAGACTCACACAGAGCACATTGTCCAGGGAAGAGGCAGCTCCTGCTTAAACAGCGGTTGCAGCCAAGAGTTAAAAAAAAAAGCAGGGATTGGGGGCAGAAAAATCTCAGGTGCCATATAGAAATTTTTAGTTGTTAAGATGACCTGATGCCTGGGTTTGGTAGAGCTCTGGTAGTAATCAGTCTATAAAATGAAATCTTGCAGATATGCTGGCATATCATTTTACTTTAAATATGAACCAATGAATTTCACCAACTTGCAGCTTTAATACATAATAAGGAGATGAAGCTATGAGAACGCATGAAATAGTGAAGATAATCTATGTATGCTTTTGCATTAAGGAATACGAGCACATGTACATTCACTTAAAAGTAACAAATTTAATTGAAGTCAAACATTATGAAGGCTCAGAGGCACATTCTAATATGTGCGCCCAGACCCCTGTGCACCCAATCAGAATCGGGACGCACAGAGGTAGACCCGATTCTGATCCTGCGGGGGCTAGACGTGCCCCGCGGGATCAGAATCAGGTCTAGGGTCTGTACGTGCAGGCCGGGAACCAATTCTAAGGAAAGTGTGGTCGACAGCCAGGAATCACGGCTCCTGAATGGAGCCGCAGTGCCAAGGCAATGGGACGCCATGGCACCGTGGCTCCATTTACGAGCCTGAGTTAGCAGGGCATGAGTTTGTACGTGCAGGCCAATCAGAATTGGTTCAGGTTGTTGATTGATTAATAAAGTATCCTTCCAACTTTTAACCACATAGTAGTGACTGGGTATCAGTCTGCCAAACTGGACATATGGGGCCGACTTCAGAATCGGCCCTGTACATCCGGGGTCATGGATCGCCCATGCCCCGCCCTCACTCCACCTCCAGATCGCCCCCTCCCACCCCCGACTAAGCTTCCCTGTACAAGTTCATATGGGGAGACTTCTGCCGGGGACGGAAGGGGGGCAAATAGTGGGAATGGACATCCCAAAGGGACATCCATCCCCACTATTCGCGTTACAGAATAGACCCCTCAGTGTTTAACATGCATAGGAAAATGAGGCAGGTGAATTCCAGAGAGAGACAATGAATCTGTGCGCCAGAGAACAAGAGCAACTACCACAAGTGCAGATTTAATTGTAAAAACAAGACACAGTTGTTTTATTTGCCGAGAGGCATATTCCAAATGGGACATCCAAGTACAATCTGGGAAGTCAAAGCCAGAACATCTAAAAAGAAAGGCAGGCACGTGCAAGTTCAGGCACATTTCCAGAAACATGGATGTACCCAATATGCACATGTATCAAATGTCTATATAGACGTCCCCATGAAAGTATTTCAGAACCAACATGTATGGGACTTTGTAATCTAAAGCTAGACACTTAATTCTCCATATTCTGTACACTCTCTAGATGTTTTAAAGTCAAAACAAACACTTTCCTGATACCTATCTGCGCCCTGAGCAGGAATAAAAATGCAAATGACAGCAGATGGCTCTGCTACTTCCATGATCAAACGGTCCATTATACCTCCCCATACATGCCTCTTCCACACCCCTGTGCCTACTTGAACATTCCTGTACTGGAGACATCTGCGAAAGGCATTTGTGGAATGTCTACTGAGATTGTCCGTGATTTAGACGTCCATGTGCATGTCTGCAGACATCCAACCCACGACAAAACCTTTTAGAATGATCCTCAGAGTGTAAAAGCTTCCAGAAATCACCCAAGAATTGCAACAACCATGGATGTTGAACATTTTATTCAACTATTAATCAACACATTTCTTGACTTTAAGGGGGTACGTTTATAAAGGATTTTTTTGCATATAAACCCTATTTTATGCACGTATTAGACCCATCATATACCCCATTTGTTACGCATGTAAAAGAACATGCAATGACGAAAGACATGTACTTGTACATAACCTGCATATAGGTGTGTTTGAGGGCATAATTTGGGTGGAGTCATGAGCAACCTTTCTGCTAAGCAGCTCAAAGTTTTGTGTGAGTCCTCCCTCAGCATTCCTGCCCGTGGGGGGGGGGGGGGGAGGTAGTGCTTCAATATCGCGCCTCTCCCTCACAATTGAAAGCACAATATTGAAGCACCATTCCCCATGAGCAGGAATGGCAGGGCAGAACTTCCATTCAGCTTTGAGCTATTTAGCGGGAGCGTTAGTCATGAAGTATGCACGTGGTTTAGAAAATACCTATCTACAAGCAGACCACCATGTACACTTACACTTGCTCGGGAAGATGATTAAATGTGGGGGGGGGGGGGCCACATGTTAGCCATGACTGTGCAGGTTTAGTGAAGCTAATTTATAAAGATACAGAAGCGCCTATGTGTCTTTATAAAATAGCCTCAAAATAGACACCTACCTGGCCTTCCAACTTAGGTGATCTTTTATGAAATTACCCTTCAGATGTGACTCACTAGACTTTAATAATAAGGTATCCTCTGTGTTATAGGGGTTGGATAGGCTATCGTCCTTCAGAAGCTGCTGAGAACTGGAATCTTGTTGTAGTGTCTGAAACACAGATTTTGGAATGGGGTGAATCCTAAAATGGATACCAAAAGAGGGATGAGAATGGGGAAAGGGCAAAGGCTTCAAAAATTGAGAGCATTCACCCAGGCTTTTGATGTAATTGATAGGTAGAGGGAGAGGCGCTGTAAGAGTAGGAGCTATACATGCTGTTCAAGAGCACATGACTCTTACTTCATTATCTCTGGGTAGAGAAGAGTATGGCCCTCCAGATTGGCAAGTGTGATATTGAGATGATATCCTGGTCCAATCATGTGCCTATTTGGGGGGAGTTGCAAATGGATGTGCTACTGAAAGAGAGGGAAGTTTGGTGACTAAATGACTGTTAGGATAATAGGAGGAGCTATGTAAAGTTTGCTAAGATTATTGAGGATTATCTAGAGATCAATGATGATGGTGAAAGTTCTCCTGCGGTTCGCTGGGATTCTTTAAAAGTGGTCCTCAAGGTAAACTTTATTTCGCTAGGGGCGTATAAGAAACAGGTAAAAGAAGAACATGTCCATGTTTTGAGGGAGAAATTGGCATACCTGGAGGAATAATATCAGCTAGGGGCCCTGGGGAAAACTGGAAGGAAGGAGGTTATTCAGCTCCGGAATCAACTACATGCATACAAAGCCCAAGAGGTTAAATATGCACTGGAAAGATTAAACCAGATTCAATATGAGTTTGGCAACAAGATTAGTTGGCTTCTAGCCAGGAGGCTGAAAAAGGTGCAGGATAGGAATTGGATTATGAGGGATAGAGATTAAAAAGGGCAGGAATTTACTGATCTGGAGAGCACAAAATGGAGGTTTGTAGAATTTTATCAAGGGCTTTACACGCCAGAAGATCCAGCGAGTGGGGTAGCTATCAATGGTTATTTGGAGGAGTGTAGTCTACCATAATTGTCAGAGGAAGATAGAGAGAGTTTACTGTATGTTGTCCTATTGGGGCTGCTGAAGTGTTTGCTGTTATTAAATCTTCACCCCGAGCAAAAGCAACTGGAATGGATAGCTTTACCAATAAGTTTGTTCACACCTTCCAAAGGCCGGTGGTTGATCTACTGGTCCAGGTATATAATCGCTTTTGGAAGAAAGACAAATGCCCTTGTCTATGCGCACGGCGGAGGTAACTATTTTACACAAAGAGGGGAAGGATCCCACATTGTGTGGTTCCTAACACCCGATATCGTTGCTCGGTGTAGATCAAAAGATCTCTTCCAAGGTGCTGGCTAACAGATTGCTTCTTTTGCTCCTGAAGTTGGTGCATCCTAATCAGTCTGGGTTCATCCCGGGAAGACAAGGTTTCAACGATATTTGGAAAATTTTACATTTGATATGGGGGGAGAAGGCTAAAAGAGGATCAGCGTCTGTAGTACTTTTATCTATAGATGCGGAAAAAGTCTTTGATCAGGTGTATTGGCCCTTTTTATTTTCAGTACTTCAAAGGATGGGGTTGGGAGAAACTTTATCAGGTGGGTAAAAATTTTATATGTAGAACCAATGGCCAGGATGAATGTTTATGGTAGCTATACCCCAGTGTTTGAGTTTAGGAGAGGAACGCGGCAAGGTTGCCCCTTATCCCCATTATTATTTGCTTTGTCTATAGAATCTATAGTGCATAGAATGCAGAATAACTTGCCCATTAGGGGTGCAGTACAAAATCTCTGTTTGACGATGACATTTCTAGTAGATCCCAAGCTTTCACTGCAAGCACTGATGGATGAACTGGCTCAATTTGGCCTAGTGTCCACATTCAAAATTAACACAACTAAGTCTGTAATTCTGAATGTTACTACAACCCCTTCCATGCAATAGCAAGTACAACAGTTCTTCCGTTTCTGAGGGGCTAAGGGGGCATTAGATACTTAGGGATAAATTTATCTTCAGACCTTTCATCCCTTTTCAAATTAAACTACTTGCCCCTGTAGAAGAAAATTGAGCTAGACCTTCTTTAATGGAGGAAATTACATCTGTCCTGGCTGGAACATATAAATAACATCAAAATGATGATATTGCTTAAATTAATTTACTTGTTCAATAATCTTCCCATTCCAGTTCCTGCACCTTTCCTAGCAAAAGCCCAGAGGGAGTTATTAGGTTTCATTTGGGATTATTATAAAAGACCAAGAATTTTGAAAAATGTAATGTTCCTCTCCAGGGAGAAGGGGGGGGGGAGGGAGGGTTGGCAGTCCCCTCACTACAGAGATATTATCCAGCAGCACAGCAAAAGGCGACAACAGAGTGGGGTATCAACTCTCATAAGCACTGTTCCCTCTAAGCTGTGCGCGTGTGCGCGCGCACACACCTCGTGGAGCGAGCGCACATACTTTAAAGCAGAGCGCACAAAAATTACGGCTCTGATTCTGATAGAAAACAACACAGACGTCTTAAAATGTAAAAGTTATGATTGTAATTACTAGAAATTTCCTGCTTCATTTAGTAATCGTCTATTTTCATTTAATTTGATTAAAATCAATGTGGTGTACATACTGTATTCTGACGTGTAGTCAAATTTTAAAGTATATAACTCCGAGTGTCGTTATGTGGCGCACAAAAATTTAACCTTCCTTCAAAAGCTGCACACAACTGATATATTATGCGCACACAGCCTACAGAAAATTAGAGGGAACATTGCTCATAAGGAATTAATACAAATTGAACAGATTTTGGGGAGAGGTATTCCCTTACTCTCTGTGGAATGAAGGGAAGAGGAAACACAAACATTTGGGAGGAACCTCATAAATGGGTTGACAAGAGAGGTATGGGGTAAATGTAAACAGAGAGCTTTTGGACATCGTAGGCTGTTCTGAGGATCCCCGCTTTGGTTTAATCCTTTATTCCCTCCAGGTATGACAGATATGGTGTTTGCAAAGAGAACAAGAGGGATTGTGTTGCTTGAACCAAGTCATAGGGGATGGAAAATTGTTTCCTTTCAGGAGCTGCAGGAGACCACTGATATTCATGGACAGGAATACTATCAGTATTGTCAAGTGAAACATATGATTCTTAAGTGGGGGAAAGATTTATTTTCTGCTAAAGTCCCTATTTTAGAGAGGGCATTGTTGGTTGGGGTTGTAAAAGGGGGCATTGCCAAGGTGTACTGTGCTTTAGGGGAACAAGAGTTGGTGAAGCAAAGTATTAAAGGCTTTGGGAGAAAGACCTGGGGGTGGATTGGGATGATGAGAAATAGGAATCAGTTATCACAGGATTATATAAAGGAGTGATATCCATCAACTTATTGCAGAATAATTATAAATTACTGTATCTGTGGTATTACACTCTGATGAAGCTTCTTAAGGTCCTGAAGGTGGTGGATGGGAAGTGCTGGAGGAATTGTGGTATGGAGGGCACTTTTGCTCACTAGTGGTGGACTTGTCCAAAAGTAGTTAATTTTTGGGGGCAAGTGTTTTCATTCTTGGGCAGCCTCCTGGGTAAGGATATGACACTTCTTATGGAGTTCGCTCTACTACACTTTATGCCATAGAATCTTACAAAAATAGAGGCACAGTTGTATATCTTTGGTGTTACAGCTGCTCTCTTGGTGTTGGCACAGGGATGGAGACAGGTGGATATGCCTCCCCTAGAGAAGATGCAAAGGAAATTGGGCTTTATACATAGGATGGCAGAGCTGAAAGCCTCAAGACAATGTAATGAGCAATGATCAGCGGTTTGTGGCAATATGGGAACCCTTTTCTTAATAGAAGTTGGGTATTGCAGAGCGTCTTCTGTAAGGGCTGATCACTGTGAGGTATGGGACCCTTGGTTTGAGATCAAATGGGGGTGAATCAAATTGGGAAGAGCATGTGTGCATAATGGTTGAGGGGATAAGTGCCGAAGGGCAAACCTGAGTTGTGGAAGGGGGGTTGCGGGAGAGGGCAAGGGAGGGGTATATGGAGGCCTTTGTTATGATGCAATATGTTGACCTGTGTAATGTACGAGTAATGATGGTTCAATGATTATGGCTATGTTGTTGTTATTGATTGCTGAGTGTTTCAATAAAAAAATTGTTCATTCCAAAAAAAAAAAGAATGCTGTGGATTCACTATTGAGATGTGAGTGTGAGAAATGGCTCGCAAATGCAGTAAACTACTTAAAATGAGTGAATGGGATTAAATAATGATATTCACAGGGAAGAGAGAGAAAAATGCAGAAATACATCTGAAACAAATACTGAAAGACCATGAAACTGGAACGTGAATGAACTGAAGAATAATGAGAGGAGATCAGATTTCTTAGGACTACTTCCAATAAATAGCATTAGGTCACTGCTTTGGATCTATTAGGTGGAAAATGCACTGAGTGGGAACAAAAGATTGGATAATAGATTCTCTTACAAGTTTTCTGACTACAGTTCATGTGACCAATTATTTGTTGCTGTTGTTAAGTGCCATCGAGTCAGTGTCGACTCATGGCGACCCTCTGGATAGTTGTCCTAAATTGTGTTCGATAGTCAGTCAGGTGGCTCATTGACGACAGACTGGTACCCGTAGCTGCTGTTATTGTATCAATCCATCTCATTTCTGGCCTTCCTCTTTTGTGTTGACCTTCTATCTTGCCAAGCATGATGTCTTTCTCTAATGATCTCTCTCTTCGCATGATGTGTCCAAAGTATGAAAGTTGAAGTCTTGTCATCTGAGCTTCTAAAGAAAGCTTAGGTTTGATCTTCTCTAATACTGACTGGTTTGTTCTTCGGGCAGTCCATAGTATATGCAGTATTCGCCACCAGAACCATATTCAAAGGCATCAATTTTCTTCCTGTCTATCTTTTTCACTGTCCAGCTTTCACATGCCTATGATGTTATTGAAAATACCATGGCTTGAACAAGATGAATCTTTGTATGGAGAGAGACATTTCTGCTCTTGAGAATCTTGTCTAGGTCTTTCATAGCCATTCTGCCAAGAGCAATGCGTCATCGGATTTCTTGACTGCTTGTTGCTTCTTTTTACAGTTTTTAGTTTGTTCTGAGAGGATTCAGTTGCAGAAAGCGTATGTTAGTTGCTGAAACTAAAACAAATATTTAATAGAATTGAGTTTTAATCACCTGCGACAAAACTGCATTTAAATATGGGTATATAGAATTCAAGAAGTTTGTTTGTGGAATCCCAAACAATATAATTGGGATCAAACATCCAATTAAAAAGATTTTAAATTGCCAGTAAAGAGAACCTTGGTTAAAATTATTGCAGGAAAGACTTCTATTATATAAATATTCTAAAACTGAACAGGAGAGTGAGTCGAGGCAAGCGCCTTTTCACCTGCAATCCTCTGGGACCACTCTCAACTCTGAAAACATCAGACTGCACTTTATTCAATACTCTCAGCTGTATCCTGTCCAGTCCCATCGTTCAGCTAACACCTCAGGAACAGTCTTCTAAAAATGATTTAAGGTCAATCTCACTTCCATTCCTATTTATTTATTTGTGTCCATTTTATTATTTGTGCCCATTTTATTATTTGTGTCCATTTACTGTTGTCCTACACCCGGGTCTTTCTCAGTGAACACCAAACAGAAATATCTGTTAAACAATACTGCTTTTAACTTGTTAGCCCCTACATATTCTTCCCCTTCACCCTTGAGTCTCACAGTGCTACTTTAGCACTTTCTCCTGTCACTAATATCTCTAAAACATTTTCCCTCCCTAATTTACCATATTAATTATTTTATCTTCCATTTGAATCTTTGCCCTCCTGATTCCTTTCCCAGCTTCTCTAAGCTTTTACAGATATTACTAACTTTTTCTGTGATCTATTGTACATTATGAATGCTAACCTTTGTTTCCTTTCCTTTTCATCTACCTTTTAGATAGGAGGCAATAAACTATTCTGAAATAGGAACAGCTTAAAAGATAGGAAACAGAGCGTAGAGCTAAATGGTCAATTTTCTCATTGGAGAAAGGTGAATAGTGGCCCATGGGTAAGGCCAAAACCTCTGCGGTATTATCAGGGGGCTGTTCCCAGTTTCCACCCTGTAGATGCTGCAGAGATTTTGGGTTTACCGAGGAGATCCGCGATACCTGAATCAGCAGATAGCACTGGAAGTCCCACAGTACCTGCCAATGCAGGTATCACAGGCCTCCATGGTAAATCAATGGTGAGGACAGGAAGCAACCAGGTGCACAGCGTTCTCATGAGCCCTGTGCCCTGATTGCTACCATTGCTCCCCATGCCCCAATCCTCTCTCCCCAAACAATATTGTTGGTGCCACGGCTCTAAAGATCTGTGGCACTCTCAATACGTAAAGATCCCCATTGGGAACTGTCGGGGGGGGGGATCAATGCACCCCTTAACAAGAGAAACTATCCCAGCTAGTCAGTTGGGTGGCCAAAGTCCCCCCTTCCCGCTCCTGTAACAAATCCTGGCTAGCCAGTTGGTGCTTCCCCTACTAAATCTGGCTAGCCAGTCAGCTTGGAGGGACCCCCCCCAGGCCTACCACCCACTCACCTGACCCCCCGGTCCATACCTTGAAGCCCTGGTGGTCCAATGGTGAAGGGGGGCAGGAGCTATTCTCCCTACTCCTGAGCCTGTCATCAGGCCTTGCAAAATGGCTACAATCATGTGACATCGCAAGACCGTGGCCATATTTGTGAGTACCACTAAGGAGGGTAGGAGCAGTCCTCCCAAGTAGATACTGTTTAAGGAGGGGACAATTGGGGCAAGGGGAGGTAGCATGCCTGCACCATGCATTACCAGCAGATAATACCACCTGTTGAGGTGACATTACCTGCTGCAATGAGGCCTGATTCAGTAGCCATTGCATGGAAAAGTTTTACATGATAGCTGAAGACCACTGGCATGCCTACGTCCCGCCCCAATCCTGCCCTCCCCAGATCCACCATGCAAAATGCAGATATTGCAGGAAACTGCCCGCGATATCTGAATTTCCACTGCATTAGCTGCTACCGCTGGGTGGTATTTCCACATTAGCCCTGTAGTAGCAGCTAATGCAGTTTATTAAACATAACCCTTAATGTTAAAAAATATTTAAGTATTTGGGCTGCAAAAACCCAAAGGAGTCATGCAGTATAGAGGATGAAATACTTCAATGCATGAAAGAAGAGCAGGGCCTGGGGGTGATCGTATTGGATGACCTTAAAGTGACCAAACAGGTAAAAAAGACAACTGCAAAAGCCAGAAGGATGCTTGGGTGCGTAGGGAGAGGAATGGCCAGCAGGAAAAAGGAGGTGATAGTGCCTCTGTATAAGTCTCTAGTGAGACCTCATTTGAAGTACTGTGTACAGTTCTGGATCCCAAACCTTCAAAAGGATATAAACAGGATGGAGTTGGTCCAAAAGGTGGCAATTGAAGTGGTTATTGGCCTTTGTCATAAGGTATATGGGGGATAGACTTAAAGATCTCAATATATATACTTTGGAGGAAAGGATGGAAAGATATGATAGGGACATTTAAATGCCTCCATGGTATAAATGCACAGGAGGTAACCTAGTTGAAAGGAAGCTCTGGAATGAGGAGTCATAGGATGAAGTTGCTGAAAAAATATTTCTTTACAGAAAGGGTGGTAGATGGGTGGAACAGCAGTGGAGGTGGTAGAGACAAGAACTGTTTCTGAATTCAAAAAAGCATGGGTCAAGTACAGAGGATCTCTGAGAGAGAGGAAGGGATTGTAGAACTTAATAATTCTTATAGATAGGCAGACTGAATAGGCCATATGGTCTTTATCTGTCAACATTTTCTATGTTTCTATGATTTAAAGTACGAGTTTGTTACATATCTACACAATATACTTTACACTTTCAACATGAAAGAACACATATAGACATATTCAAAAAGTAACAAAATTAAAAACCTAAAAGCCTTGATTGTATAAATCTTCACATGCTTTGTCATAGTAAATCCAATTTCCTCTTTGCCAGACAAGTCTAGATGAGTGGGTTATTTATTTATTTATTTATTTACATTCTCTTATATACCGCGCTATTCTGCATCAATGCGGTTTACATTGAACAAACTGAAATTACATTGAACAGGGCATTATAACTTGGAGATAACTATTTTACAGGGAACATGCCTCTCCTGCCAGCAGATGGAGACATATATAAACTGTAGCTGTGCAGTGCTGCGTGTGTGGCGCTTTACAAGTGCTGAATAGTAGTAGTAGTGTTTAACATACAGCCAGCAACTCAAGCAAAGAGCGGAGATGGACCATGGAATAAAGATCAGATACCTGTGTAGGTTATAAGTATCTGTTCTTTATTCCAAGGTCCATCTCTACTCTTTGCTTATGTATGACTGATTTTGCAGAGTCCAGACCTTTTCCTTGCTTCTCGTAATATACTGCCAGGACATCAATTGCTATACCCTCTTTCCTGCAGATGGACAAACATAATAGTATAAAGGGCCTAGCCTTAGGGGAAGCTTTTCTACATCACACCCATATGTACTAGTCTGGCAAGGATAAAGAGGAAGGCTCAATTATGTTTACCTGATCATGGTCTTTCTTGAGTTCTGCCAATGCAGTCCACCATTCCACTAGAAAATTCTGATGTCCAGGAAGTACTGTACAGTAGGATTTAAGATACCTCAGCCTACATTATGGTGGCATATTAAGAGATAAAGTTGGAAAACATTTATTTTACCCTTATGGGCTGATGCTAAATAAGGATCTGCATCTGATAGACGACATTGCTTGGAAAAACAGGAATGAACAGTCCATAGCTTTGAAACAAGAATAGTGACTGACATCCTGGCTACACCAGATTATCTACAGAAGCCAAACAGTTTAGCTCTGTCACCATCTGCTGATAGGAAAGCTATAACACACTCTAGACTGGTCTAGCAGGACTCAAGGAAAGACAGAGCAGTCACAGGGGCATGTTTACTAAACGTTAATGCACGTTAAGTAAAGTTATCGTGTGTTAAGTGCCGTCACTGTTCATTAATTTCTGTAGTCCATTGCAGAACTTAATGCACGTTAACATTTAGTAAACATGCCCATACAGTATGAGCAAGACTTGTAAGAACGGACCTGCTGCCAACAGCTGTGTTTCAGAGCCTGGAAAAGGTGAAGAACTGTGAACTAAAAGAAGGGCTGAGGTAAAGCAGCCTGAGAAGGACCAGTGCAGCTGGAAGATTTGTGGCCCGCGAAGAGCCCCTGGTGGTGACCAATGCCAACGGAGAGCTGCAGGAAGGCGGAAGCTAGCCAAAAAGATGCTCAGAGCCTGCCAAGAGCCCCAGGGCTGAAGAGGATTGAAGTTGTGCTGCAAGCTAGTGGTCCCCAGCAGTGAGAGCCAAGTCGATTGTGCAGCTTGACATCTATTATGTTACTATAAAACTTTAAATCTGGAGGGTGTTAAGTCTTCCCAATCTCATTTGACGCTTTAATTCTAGACTTCCAAATTTGGTAGATCAAGTTAATGATTCATGTGAGATATTGTCCACCATCATATGAGATACTTTCAAGGAAACTCTTAGTGTAGTGATTATCAACTTTAGTATTGGAAAGAATTCACTCAGACAGCAGGAACTGCACAGTTTGGTAACAGAAATCAAACATTACGAACTAACACATCATCAGGAAAGGTAACAGTTCATGGATGTCTGTTCAAAGACTGAAATACAAATGCAATGCCATTTGAGGTTAATAAGCAAGCAAGTCAACTGCCTCACAGAAAGCTAGCTATAATTCAGTAAGTGATGCAAATGATCACTTATTAGCACAATACTCAAAAGTAACAAGGAATAGGATAGCTCAGGTGGTACAATCTCCACATGATCAATTGACTTATAATAATACTTGCCTAAAAATATATGGAGTACTATTTCAATCACTATCATTCAGAAACTATGCAATACTGGCATTAACAATGAATTTCTTAACTGGATCAATCCCAGTTCAATCTGGAGGAGAAAAAGAAATTGGACTCTACAATGAAAAAAGAAAATTCAGAAACACATTAAATCTCTTAACGCCACATAAATCACTGGGATGGGATAATTTTGCAGTGGAATTTTACTAAGCTGACTCCCAAACTTAACTATAACCAAATTTCATTCCCCAAAGTAAAGCTAAGGCCGTGATCATATTGGAGAAGCCAACCAGAGACTCACTACAGAATCAAAATTACAGGCTTATTTTATTAATCAGTGTGGACAGTAAAATATATGCTAAGATAACGATGCAAATATTAAGCAAATGGTGTAAGGATTAATCCACATGGATCAGTCAGGACTTTTTAAAGGGTCACTATTCCAAAGGTGTTATGTGATATCATGCACAAAACTAAAAAGATAGAGGTTCCCACTCTAGCGATTTCATTAGATGCAGAAAAGACTTTCCGTCAGGTGCAGCAACGGTATTTATTTCAGGTTCTAGATTGCAGTGGTTTTGGAAAATATTTTGTGAAAATATTTATGCTGTATGGAACCCCTAAACTGTAGTGAATGGTGAACAATATTCTTTCAGATCCTTCTTCTAAGTAAAGATAGTGGATAGGGACTAGTATCTTTAGCAGTTGTTACTAGGCTGATATTTTCTGGTTTTGTAAACTGCTGAGATGTAGGCCTTTGGCCCACCACTAATGGTATAGCAAATGTTTCAAATTAATTAAATAATGATACTCCCGGGTGCAGTTTTAATGGTATAATGTCAATTATTTTTATTATTTTATTTATTATTTATTAGAGTCTCTTTTATACCGCGCTATTCAGCATCAGTGCGGTTTACAATGAACAATAAAATACACATTTCCGATGGTAGGGATGATATTAATATGTGTTAGATGTTTCCATTCCTAAACTCTAGACACCATAGGCGGAATATTCAAAGCCACTTATCTGGGTAGTAGGACCTGCTACACATTTAAGTGCCACTCACTAGGAACATCTCTTGATTTTCTGTGACATTATCTGGAAAAAGCGGCTAAAAATTACTGCAGACTGCCCTAGTGTTCTTTGAATAGCATTGAGATGGTCCATGGTGGGGAGAGGGGGGGATAATGGCGGTTCCCAGAGTTTTCCAATTAATAGCAATATGTAGTCCGTTAACCAGAAAACCATCTTGACAAAATTTAGATAGAAAAACACTTGGGAGTGATCTTATATAATAAAAACTGCTTTTTAAAATTAGTTACTCCTCCCATAAAAGGAATGTGGTATCAGTGATTGGCTGCAAAGAAGCAACATCTTGAGGACAACCCATCTTGAGGAGTGGAGGAGTGGCCTAGTGGTTGGGGCAAGGTACTTCAGGCCGGAAGGTCGGGGATTCAAATCCCACTAGAGGACAGCAACCTTGGGCTGGAAGGACTGGGGTTTCTAGTCCCATAGGTGCTCCTTGTGGTCTTGGGCAAGCCACTTAACCCTCCATAGCCCATGTTCCCTGTAAAATAGTTATCTCCAAGTTATAATGCCCTGTTCAATGTAATTTCAGTTTGTTCAATGTACACCGCACTGATGCAGAATAGCACAGTATATAAGAGAAGGTAAATAAAATAAATAAATAACCTAGGCAATCTAGTTATTAACGTTGTGAGAAGCTGCTGCCAGTAGACCAGTCACAAAAGCCACCAATGCATCTTCCATATTACCTTCACTACAGCCTGAATTAATAATGCTGCAACCCTACACAGCTCATAACTGAGCAACAAAAGCACTGTGATACAGCTGAAGTTAGAACATTCCCATACCGTAAAAGTATCCTGCTGACAGCTTCATTGGTGCAACAGTACCATTTCTTAAAGGACAAACATTCCAGTAAAAAGTCACAAACACACACATAGCCACAGTCTCTTTCATTAACATATGATATTTTTCCAGCACATGCCACACCAGGGACAGCTTAAGAAGTGAGCCAGTGAGGCACTGGCTCAGGGTACTCAAGCTTAAGGGCATCAAAAGCCTCATCACATAGCTCTTCTAATGGCAGAAGCTTGCTTCTTTGCTCTCACTGCTCCTTCATTCTATTGCAAGCATAGTTGGTGGGGTTAAAAGGCAGGAACAGGCACTTCCTGTATTCTTGCAAGAAACAGGAAGTACCTGTACTGGCTTTTCAAATCTCCCTTTGATGAGGGAGTGGCAGGAACATAAGAGCAGGCTCTTGCCATGATGTTACAGAGTAGGTAGAAGAAGGGGGCTGAGGCCAGTTTTGATGATGGGCTGGAAGAAGGAAGCTGGCACAATGGTGATGATGAGGATGAGGTTAAGAGAAAAGGGCTGATGATGATTTTGAGCTGGGGCTAGCAGAAGGGGGCTAATAGAAATGATAGAGCTGGTGCTTTAAGAAGGGGACTGATGGTGATGTTGAGGATGGGGTTAGGAGAAGGGGTCTGGGCCTGACACTGAGATGGGAGAAGGGGATTGCAGCTGATGCAGGGCTGGAAGAAGGGGACTGGAGCTGGGAAAAGTGGGGTTATGGTGTGGCCAGAAGCAGGAAGGAGAAAGGGGTTGGGGCTGGGACAACAGGCTGAAGCTGGGACTGGGACAAGGGGGCCGATGCTGATTCTTGGGCAGGCAGGATGAGGTGGCTGTGACTGATGCTAGAGTTAGAAGGAGGCTGGCACTGGAAAATGCTGAGGGAGTAAGAATGGAGATGAGGACAAATACAGCGAGCGGAGAAACAAGGGTATATATAGGGAAAAGTGGAACGAGAAGGGCAGAGAGATTGATGCTGGAATAAGGAGGAGGAAAGAACTCAAAAATGAAATTGCAGACCTACTATTATTAATTTGTAAACTAATCATTAAAATCATCTATTTTTAAAAAGGGTTCCAGGTGAGATACAGAAAACTACAGACTGGTGAGCAGGGCAAAATGGTAGAAATCATTACAAAGAACAAAATTACTGAAAATATAGATAGTCACGGTTTAATGGAACAAAGCCAAAATGGATTTAGCCAAGAAAAGTTTTGTCTCACTAATTGGACCTGGTGAAAAGCGGTATATAAGCATTGCTAAATAAATAAATAATTTGCTATATTTCTTTGAAGGCATGAATGAACAGATAGATAAACATGAATACGTTTATATGATGTGTGGTGACATTTTACTTACTAGATAATGTCATTTCCTTGATTCCTGCTAGATCAGTCCAGACAAGTGGGTTGTGTTCCCCTACCAGCAGATTGGTAGAGACAAAGAACCAATAAAAAGCCCAAGTTGCAATGATATCTCTCCTATGCCTCTATTCACCTCAGCCACAGGAGGTCTCTTCAGTATTCATCCCTAAGCATATGGGAGAAACTTGGCAAGCCTCACACAACCTCAACCATGAGCAACAATGAGTAATCAACAGTACAGAACTATGTAGAGGAAAGCATAAACAGAAAGCTGTCAGTAGAAGATGAACTTGCAGAGCCAAATATAAAAATCATAGCGGGCCTAAGGGTACCGGACAATAAGAACAAAGCAAATACAGTTCCAGGGGTGGGCCTTGGACTGGTCTAGCAGGACTCAAGGAAAGGACATTATCTGGTAAGTAAAACAGCACCTTCCATATCATCCTGCTAGACAAGTGGGACGTACCAAAGCTACGCCTCCACTGGGCAGGAAAAAGACACAGCAGCTTGCAAAACCTTTGAGCCAAAGGCCGTGCCTGCTGTACTTGGACATCCAAGAGGTAATGCTGGACAAATGTAGAAAGTGATGCCCACATTGCTGCCCGACATATGTCTGCAGGGGCTACTGAGCTCCACTCCACCAACGAGGATTCTTGCCTTCAGGTAGAATGGGCACACAAACCCTCTGGAACCAGCTAGTTCTGCAACAGATATGCCAAGGCAATGGCCTCCTTAATCCAACACCCCAATGTAGACTTAGCCACCATGAAAACAGCACAAAAAGATGATTTGACTTATGAAAAGAATTTGTAACCTCCTTGGTCCCTCACTTGGTTTGCAGCTTGTCGTGCTGTGAGGGCTTGTGTGCATCAGTGATGCTGAGAGCTAAACTATCAATAGTTTAACTACTGGCAGGGTCTCCCAAGATGGACAGGTCTCAGCTGAGGGGCCAGACCAAGACAAACCACCCATCTGGGCAGCAGCAGAATGGGATAGTGTTGACGGCGGAGGATCACATTTCTGTGACAACGGCAACAACACCAAACTTAAACTGCGTGGAAGAAAGGCCCGGCAATCTACTTCTGTATCTTGCCATGAAAACCCAATGGATAGTTACAACAAAACAAATTGTGCTGTAGTGCTGGAAGATGAGACCCCCAGGTCGGAAGGTACTCAACTAGCTAATGGGGAAGAGCTGAAGACTTTTCAGAGTAAAGCCAGCATTTATGATGTGGTTGGATCAAAGCCCTCGGGATGTCTGACTGCTGATGTAGCTGTGCATGAAATGAGAGTAGGAAGCTGTAAAGATGTCTTACGCATTGGAACATGGAACGTACGAAGCATGAACCAAGGGAAGTTGGAGGTGGTCAAGAATGAAATGGAACGTGTACAACTTGATCTGTTGGGTGTCAGCGAACTGAAATGGACTGGCATCGGGCACTTTGCATCAGATGATCACATGGTCTACTATGCTGGAAATGAAAGACAAAGAAGAAATGGTGTTGCATTTATAATAAAGAAGAAACTTGCAAGAACTGTAATGAAATACAATGCAGTCAGCGAACGCTTAATCTCTATTCGTCTGCGAGGATTGCCTATCAACACAACTATAATTCAAGTATAAGCCCCAACAACAGCTGCAGAAGAGAATGAAATTGAAGAGTTCTATGAACAAGTACAAGCTGAAATTGACAGAACATGCAAACAGGATATCCTGATAGTCATGGGTGACTGGAACGCCAAAGTTGGCAACAAAGAAGAAGGCAAAGTAGTTGGAAAATATGGACTTGGCAACAGAAATGAAGCTGGAGAAAGACTGATAGAATTCTGCAAGACCAACGATCTATTCATTTCAAACACTTTCTTCCATCAACACAAGCGGCGACTGTACACATGGACTTCACCCAATGGATTGCATAAAAATCAAATTGACTACATCTGTGGAAGTCAACAATGGAAACGTTCTATAACATCAACAAAGACAAAACCTGGAGTTGACTGTGGTACAGATCATCAACTACTAGTATGCAAACTCAAGCTAAAGTTGAAAAAGAGCAAACCACTCATGAATGCAGCAAAATATGACCTTGAGAATATACCACTGGAATTTAAAGACTGCCTGCAAAATCGATTTGCTGCTTTAGATACAAATGACAGAGCTCCAGAAGAGTTATGGAATGACATCAAGAAGGTTGTGTTGGAAGAAAGCGAGAAGTCTCTACAAAAGGTGAAAAAGCAAAAACAGCCAAAATGGATGATGGAAGAAACTCTGAAAATTGCCCAGAAACTCAGAGAAGCTAAAGCCATAGGAGAAAGAAAGACAATAACAGAACTCAACTGAGATTTCCAACGTGCAGCAAGACAGGACAAGGAAAAGTACTACAACGACGCATGCAAGGAAACAGAAGCAGAAACTATTAGAGGAAGAACAAGATCGGCTTTCCTAAAGCTACGAGAGTTAAAGAAAAAGTTCCAGCCTTGAATTGGAATGTTACAAGATGCTCAAGGTTCTATGTTGAATGATGCTGAGAAGATTAAGAAAAGGTGGAAGGAATATACAGAGTTTTTATATGATAAAGATTAAGTGGACCAACAGCCGTTTCAACCTGTACCTTATGATCGGGAACCATTGGTGATGAAAGAAGAAGTTAAAGCAGCATTGAAAGCCTTATCAAAGAACAAAGCACCAGGCATTGATAGCATTCCCATAGAAGTATTACAGCAATCTGATGCAGCTGTTACCGTACTTACAAGGCTCTGCCAAGAAATATGGAAGACAACATCATGGCCAACTGACTGGAAAAAATCTGTGTTTATACCAATACTAAAGATAGGTGATCCAACTGACTGTGGAAATTATTGCACAATCGCTCTGATCCCACATGCCAGCAAGATTCTACTTAAGATTATTCAAAAGAGACTACAACCATACCTGGAACAAGAACTACCTGAAGTGCAAGCAGGGTTCAGGAAAGGACGAGGAACGAGAGACATCACTGCGGATGTGAGATGGATCCTTGAAAAGACTAAAGAATACCAAAAGGATATCTATTTGTGCTTTATCGACTATAGCAAGGCTTTTGACTGTGCAAACCATGAGAAAGTCTGGGTCACATTAAGAAGCATGGGTATACCAGAACACCTGATCGTACTCTTGCACAATCTGTACATTGATCAAGAAGCAACAGTTTGAACGGAACAAGGAGAAACAGAATGGTTTAAAATAAGGAAAGGTGTAAGACAAGGCTGCATACTTTCCCCCTACCTGTTTAATTTATATGCAGAACAAATCATCAGAGAAGCAGGATTGTATGAAGACAACATAGGTGTGAAGATCAGTGGAAGACTCATCAACAACCTTCGCTATGCTGATGATACCACATTACTGGCTGAAAGTGAAGATGATCTGAAACATTTGCTTCTCACAATCAAAGAACATAGTCTCAAAATGGGCCTGCACCTTAATGTAAAGAAGACAAAGATCATGACAACTGGCATAATCAACAGTTGAAGGAGAAGAAATTGAAATTGTGAACAACTTTAACCTACTTGGATCAACTATTAATAAAGAAGCAACAAGCAGTCAAGAAATCAGACGACGCATTGCTCTTGGCAGAATGGCTATGAAAGACCTAGATAAGATTCTCAAGAGAAGAGATGTCTCTCTCCATACAAAGATTTGACTTGTTCAAGCCATGGTATTTTCAATAACATCATATGGATGTGAAAGCTAGACAGTGAAAAAGATAGACAGGAAGAAAATTGATGCCTTTGAATTATGGTGCTGGCGGCGAATACTGTGTATACCATGGACTGCCCGAAGAACAAACCAGTCGGTACTAGAGGAGATCAAATCTAAGCTTTCTTTAGAAGCTCAGATAACAAGACTTCGACTTTCATACTTTGGACACATCATGCGAAGAGAGAGATTATTAGAGAAAGACATCATGCTTGGCAAGATAGAAAGTAAACGCAAAAGAGGAAGGCCAGCAATGAGATGGATCTATACAATAACAGCAGCTACGGGTACCAGTCTGTCAACAATGAGCTGCCTGACTCAAGACTGAACACAATTTAAGATAGCTATCCAGAGGGTCGCCATAAGTCGACTCTGATTCGACGGCACTTAACAACAACAACCAGATAAGCACTCCTCCAGACATCCACAAGGCAAAATCCTTCCCCAAATACTGCTTCTTAGAGAAGGGGGCAAGCAAACCACTTGTTCACATGAAAGGGAGAAATCATCTTAGGTAAGAAGGAAGGCACAGGCCGAAGGGAAACAGCTTCCTCAGAAAAAAAGACAGACAAAGATTTCAGCAAGACAGAGCCTGCAGCTGGGAAATCCGCTTTGCGGAACGAATCACAACCAAGAAGACCGTCTTGAGCATCAAACCTTTCAGAGTAGCACGCTTCAACAGCTCAAAGGGTTCTGAAATCAAGGCCCTGAGCACCAGGCACAGATCCCAGCAAGGGACCACAGACCAGAGAGGAAGACGCAGATGCTGAATCCCCTGAAGAAAGCACGAAACATCCAAGTGTAAGGCTAGAGACTTACCAGCCACCAAACCTCTGAAACACACCAAAGCTGCTACCTGAACCTTCAGGGAGCTTAGAGAAAGACCCTTCTCCAAACCTGTAGAAAGGCCAACAGAGATGGCAACTTAGCTGCCTCAGGAGCCAGCTGCCATGCGCCTCACCATCATTTAAAGAGGCACCAGACCCACACATAGGCCAGGTTGGTAGACCTCCTCCAGGCTCCGAGCAGAGTGAAAACGATCACCGGAGGGTAGTCCTTACATTCTAGCCATCTCCTTTCAAGAGCCAAGTCATAAACGAGAAGGGACCTGGGTCTTCCAGGATGATTGGTCCCTGATGCAATAGGCCCCAAGACAGAGGCAAATGAACAGGTGGCACTTGCAGGGAGTCACATCAGATCTCCAAATCACGCTCTCTTCGGCCAATCCAGCACCACAATAATAGTCCTTCCTGGATTGCACTCTATATGCTAAATCACATGCCCCATCAGGGGCCATGGAGGAAAAACATACAGCAGGCCTTATCTTGGCCAAGGCTGAGCCAGGACATTGACTCACTCGGACCCCGTCTCTGTGCGACAACTGAAGAAGTGGCACACTTTGGCACTGGAGTGGGACATCATCAGATCCATCTCAAGACGACCCCAGTGGTGCAGAATTAACTGAAATGCCTCCTGACTCAACTCCTGCTCTCCTGGATCCAGAGAGTGCCAGCTGAGAAACTCCGCTGCCACACTGTCCATTCCGACAACGTGTTGAGCCGAAAAGGCTCGGCGCTCTTCTCCACCCTGGCAAACAGGAGAACCATCTCCAGGGCTACCCCTGTACTCCTCATGCCACTTTGCCAATTGACATAAGCCACTGCTGTGGCATTGTCCGAAAACACTCGAATCGCCCAGCCCTCAGTCAGGAGCCAGAAATGTAGAAGAACCAACCTGATGGCTCTCACCACGAGGTGGTTGATGGACCACACTGCTTCCCTGTGGTTCCAAGAGCCCTGGGCCATCTAATCTTGGCACAATCTTGATTGTCACCACCATCAATCCAAGGACCTGAAGATAATCCCAAACTCTTGGTCCTGGAGTGAACAGAACAGCGCCAGGAAATCCAACAGCCTTTTGACTTTCTCCTCTGGCAGGAAGACTGTCCACTCAAGTATCGAAACATGCTCCCAAGAACTCCAGGGATTGAGAAGGCATCTACTGGCTATTTCTCTATTGATCACCGAGCCAAGGCTTTCCAAAAAGGACACCACTCAGGTCGCTACCCGAGACGCCTTTGAAAGAGAACAGGCTCAGATAAGCTGGCCATCCAGATATGGGTGCACACAAATTCCTTGGAGCCATAGCACCATAGTTACTACCACCATGACCTTGGAGAACATCTGTGGGGCAGTGGAGAGTCCAAATAGGAGGGTGGCAAACTGAAAGCAAGAGTCAAGCACAGCAAAATGCAGATACCTTTGCTGATCTTCCCAGATCGGGATATGAAAATATACCTCGGACAAATCCAGAGATGCCAGGAACAGCCTCTTCCACTGCCCACGCACCCACCGAAAAGGAGGGGGTATCCACATCGTCACCAAAACAATTCTGAACTTCAACAAACTAGCCGCAAAAAGCACCATAACATGGATTCTGGCCGCCTCACGGAGTGGAAACCCTCTTAACTTCTCTCATGAACAACCTCATAAAAGGAATTAAAATCACCAACCAAGGTTTCATACTCATATTGCTCGATATCTCAGCAGCCTTCAACACTAAACCATGACATCCTCCTACAACAGTCAATAGGAATCCAAGGTGCTCTACTAAGATGGTTCCAAGCCTACCTGCACAACAGGTTCCAATGGATAAAGATTGGATCAATGTCATCAACTCCCTACTCCCAGACTCAAGGATCTACCCTCTCAGCACTTTAACATCTGCATGCAACCACTCTGCTCAATCATCCAATCATACAACATCAACTATCACATCTATGCCGATGACATCATGCTATGTGCACCATTCAACCTAAAAAAACATTCATATAAAGAGCTACAACAATGTTTCATAGATGTCTCTCAATGGCTGACCAAAAAGCACCTATCCATAAACCTCAAGAAACCGAATCCTTATTCATCTCCAAGAACGAGTAATTCACTCCACCCACATCCATCACTCTCAACCACACAGAAATCCAAGTCTGACCTGAAGTTAAATACCTGGGAATCATCCTAGACCGTCACCTCACTCTGAAGACACAGATAACGAACACAGCAAGATCACTCTACTTCAAAACCCAAACCCTCCAGCATCTCCGCCCTCTCCTCGCTCCATCAGACTTCTGCTCTGCCCTACAGGCTCTCATCATACCACACGTCGACTACTGTAACTCCATTTACCATGGACTACCACAATCAACACCCCCCCCCCCTCTGCAAACAGCCCTCCACATGGCAGCTCGGATCACCCAAGGTGCCTCCAGATACGATCACATCGCCCCCATCCTCATACACCTGTACTGACTCCCATTACAGAGCAGAATACAATACAAAATTCTCTTGATGATATTCAAAAGCTCAATCACCAACCATCCCCTACCTTCAAACCCTCATTGGACCACCCTAGACAAACCGACCACGAAGATACTCCACGAGGAACCCCCTAGACACCCCCCCCAAGCAAGAACAAGAAGCACTCAGCAAGCATGCATCAGATCCTTTGAGCTCTATGCTCCCACATCCTGGAACTTCCTCTCCGACCCAATAAGCAACACCAAAAACCCTCTCACGTTTCTCGTGGGAACAGGCACCACTGCCTTCAGGGGCAGCAACTTGTCCAAGGTTGCTCGCACAGAGGAAATGATGAAGGGTCCAGGATAAGCTCTTTGTATTCCAGGACACAGTCTTACTGAATGGTGTCTAGCACCCAGCGAACCTTAGTGATCCAGGCACATTCCTGAAAGAAGAAGTGAAGCTTGCCCCTAACCAGAGGAACCAGAGAATCGGCCCCCAAACCTTCATTGCACAGTCCAGGAGGGTCTTCCTCTGGAGAGGACAGAAAAGTACTGAGAACGAAGATTTAAAGGGGGGGGGCGGAACAAGATGGCTGCAGGCAGGTTCATGCTGTGAGTCGCGCTATTGCCGATGGGGAAAAGGAAGGCAAAATCGGCATCTAAGCCTTCCAAGATGCCGGTGGCATCTTCCCTGTTACCTTTTGGAACTTTTGATTCCTTCGTGTTGTGTGGCGAGCAGCGACCAGAAGGATTGCCAATGACAGAGAGCCCTATTGGCAGTGGAGCAGAGCAGGAGTGCTTATCCAGCAGCTCGGGGCCAGACATCATGTCGCCAGTGCAGTGGCACTCACCTAAGGCAGCAGCGGTTGGAGACGCATTGGCGGGCGCAGCAACAGTGGCAGAAGCCCAAGGAGGTGTGTCGCTAGTTGCTGGAGGGTTGGCCACGGCATGTGAAGAAGAACAGTGCGAGAGCATGCTTAGTCTTCCAGGTCAGCCTCCATTTGCTGGGTCTTCACAATCAACTGCGGGAGGAGCGGCTGGATCTTGCCGCCATAGGAGTTTCACCCGGAGTTCTTCAGGCTCCAGGAGATGGTTCAGGAATGATTGGGGCTCCAGGTACCTTTGTCCTTGTTCGTCTGGAAGTTTTTACTTTGGAGGCAATTTGGACATTCATTGCCAGCCTTGGGGAAAAGCTGTTCCCACAAGTTTAGGCTTTGTCAGGGCAAGTTCAAGAGCATAAACAACAATTGCAGCAACATAATGAAGCGCTTTCTTCCTTACAATTCTTAACAACTAAGATTCAAACCAAGACAGCTGTTGTGAAGGACTCGGTTAGTGCTCTTTGTAAAGATGTTCTTACTTTACAAGCTAGGATTGAGACATTGGAGAACTATGCTAGATATTCTAATTTGCGTATTATTAATTTTCCATGTTCTGCTCTTATAACTGCTAGAGAGCTCTTTAAGAAATATTTATTGGAGATACTTGGTATACCGGTTGAATCCCATCCCCCATGGCAAAAATATATTACCTTCCACTTGGTAGAAGGTCTCCTGGTGGTGGAGAGATTCCTAGTGCTCAATCGGCAGACTCAGATGTCTCTGCGCTGTTGGAATCTTCAGATGTGGAGACATTTACCTCTGCTACCTTGGCGCTCCTGTTTTCACGCAGAGCTGCTGTGGGTAGTGACACTCCCCCCCGCTTCCTCTGTATGATATTGTGATGTTTTTTGGTAGATACCTGCCTTTTTTTCCTGCATTACTCGTGTAGTTTGCATTTCCTAGTCATGCTCTCCCTTGTTTTTGTGGGCTAGGGCAGGAGTTAAACTGTAAGTCAGTATTGGCATTACTCGTGTATTGTTTTTTTGATTATCTTGTTTGACCTCTTATTTCTTTGAGTGTTGTAGAATGCTTGATTTAAAAAAAAGGACTGATAACGAGCCCGGTCTGAAAACAGAGTGGAAGAAGGGCTTTCCAGCCAGTAGCGATGAGAGTCCCGAGACCCCTGGGAGCGGGCGGAGACTGACAGAAAAGTGGCTCCTGCCTGCTTCACAGGCCCCTTGGACCTATCCTCCAGAAAATGGTAAAATTTCTTCTCACCCAGGTCCTTCACCAGCTTCTTCAAATCGGCTCCAAAAAAAACCTTTGCTTCAAAGGCCAGTTGGGTCAGTTGGCTTTATAAGATGCACCTGCCGCTCAGTGTTGGAGCCAAATCCAATGCTTTCTCACCACTGACAGGGCACTATCTCTGGCCGCTAAATGTACCTGGTCATACATAGCATCAGAAAGGAAGGCCATAGCCAACTCCAAAAGAGGGGTAGAATAATCTGGCAGAAGAGACTCAATCCACTGGAGCAGGCCTCGAGGCATCAGGCCTGCACATACCGCCAACTGGAGAATAGCAGCTGCTATGGCAAACTGGTTCTTCAACAACAGATTCATCTTTCGGTCCAGAGAATCCTGTATGGCCAATTCGCCTTCCACAGGAATGGTGGTCTATCTAGTAATTGCCGTGACCTACGCATCTATCTTAAGAATATAAAGCTAGATACTGAACAGGCAAAAGAAAATACCTGAACAGAGCATCCTGAATCTAAAGGCAGCTAATGCCAGCTTCCTCCTCCGAGAGAGCACACATTTCTTATACATCCTAGCCCCTTAGGTGGGGAGTCGGGTGAATCCCTCTCCGATCGGATCATGTCCTTGATCACCTCCAGGAACGGGAAGACAGTAGTGGATTTCGGCACCCCTTACAGGAGTGGATACACCTTTGGCTCCTGCTTTGTGCCTGGAGCATCCGCCAAGTTCAAGGTAAATGAGACCCTGGAAATCAATGCCGCTAGTTCCTTCTTCCGCAACAGACAGATAACACCAGCCTCTTCACAATCGTCCAAAGATGAGAGTATTTCTTCGTCCACATCAAAGCCCAGAACTGAGACATCTGAATCCAAATCAAATCTCGGACAGATCCCAGCAGATCCCCATCTCCAGGGGGCGCCCTTCACCGAGGACGCTTAACCATAGGCAACTGCACAGGGTTTCCACTTTAAAGCCTGCCCCTCGCTAGAATGCACTCAGAGGCACCCAGAGGCTGCAGGGTTAGAATTTTCATACCAGAATGACCAGGCCTGTTGTAAAAAGGAAAAGAATTCTGGGGAGGACAATCCAGAGTCCAAAAGCTCTCCTCTCAGAAATGACTCTCCAACACTAGGGGACATAGCCGCCGCAAATCCTCTAGAGGATGGGATGTGGCCTACAGAACGGATACCAGAACTTCCCGCCTGCTGGTTATCCTTACTCACAGTGCCATCCGCCACCTCCTGCCCTGAGGCAGGCAAGGCCGGACTAACTACATCCCCTGGCTGAGAGAGGGGGAGTAGGCACTCTAGGGATGACTCAGAAGCTGCCATGCAAGAAAGGCAGAGTCCAGAAGCCAGAGATGAGGCACCTCGCTTGCCACAAGCCAAACACGCCTGGAAGGTGCATGTTAACAGCACTATAACAGCAATATGCGCTGCAGGCTCTAGGGTAGGAATGTGCACTGTAGCCACTTGGGCAGAATGCAAACACGTAACACGCAACAGTCAGGCTCACCATAGTAAAAGTGTTACTAACGTGTTCAGAAAACGGCAGGAAACATCCATACCGCACCAATGGTCACCATTGGTCCAACCTAAATTGCATCCCAGACAGACGGAATCAGGAGCCCCCAACAAGGTCAATGACGAGGTCAAGCCTTGGTACTCACCCCCTGAGAGCCCCAGGCAGCGAGTTCTATAGTCCTGGTGTGGAAAGGGAGAAGGATCTGCTGGATGTAGAAGATTTGCTTTTGGTGAATTTCGTCTGAGTGGCCAGGGAGTTTCTGGTATGGCTTCTCCTTTCTCTGTTGGAGTGGTCTCTAGTAGTGATCTTAAGTAGGTAGGAGGTTCAGTTTACAGAGTCTTGAAGATGGTGTGTAAGTTTTTATATTTTATTCTGCTGTTTATTGTAAGCCGGTGGAGTTTTTCCAAAATTGGGGTGATGTGTTCCCTGACTGAGATTTGTGTGATGGTTCAGGCAGCAGTGTTCTGCGCCAATTGGAGGCGCTGTATGGTTTGTTTTGATAGGCCATTTAGTATGCTATTACTGAAGTCCAAGTGGGGGAGTACCATGGTTTGGAACATTGTGCGGAAGTCACTTGTAGGTAGTTGCAAAGTTTTTATTTTGGAGTATATTGCCCTCATAGTATTCTCACCAACCTGCTTCATCTTCCTCCACTGGCACGGGCACACCAGGAGTCAACTTGTTGCGCCACATTTTATTTTCTGACTCCTCCTTATGTAATGCACTGCCATCTTTTCTCATGCTAAATTCAAGGCAGGATTGAAAACGTTTTTCTTTACAAAGGCTTACAAGGAACACCTGGGCTAACTACAATACCTGTTTTTTCTCCTCTTACTTTTATCCTGATAATTAATTATTATAAATTATTGAATGTTGCTTATATAATGTTCCCTATTTTAAGCTATAGGGTTTTGTTTGTCTTGTTATGTCCTTTATGTACCCATTTTCTTTTAATTTTGTAAAGCGCTTTGTCATGTACCACAGTGAAGACGATAGTCATGTATCACTTCTACAACTTCCTTTACATAAGAACATAAGAACATAAGATATGCCATACTGGGTCAGACCAAGGTCCATCAAGCCCAGTATTCTGTTTCCAACAGTGGCCAATCTAGGTCATATGTACCTAGCAGTTTCCCCAAGAGACACAAGTTCCACAATGCTTGTACTGGGTCAAGCATTGATATCTTCGGTCACTTCTTAATAATGGTTTATGGACCTTTCCTCCAGGAACTTGTCCAAACCTTTTTTAAACCCAGCTACACTAACAGCCTTTACTACATCCTCCGGTAACAAATTCCAGAGTTTGATTACACGTTGAGTGAAAAAATATTTTCTTTTATTAGTCTTAAATAGTTTTTCTTCTCTATTCTCCTACGCTCACAAGCACTCTCACTCATGCAGACTCAGCTCCCCCGTAAGAAAGTCTCTCACCCCACACAGCTACATTCTCCCTCAGCAGGTGCTGGGGGAGGGGTTCAGGGGTTTCAGGAGGTGGGGTTTGTGCACTGTATTGTGGAAGCCAATGGGAGGGGGTGTACATTACTGACACTGGCCTCTTTAGGAGGTTCCATGGGAGCATCAGGCCATGCATTGACACAGTTCTATTAACTTGCAAGCCAATCCAGCACTGCAAGCTTCACCCTGCTTCTTGACATATGCCACAGTTGTGGCAGTTTCTGAGAAGACATTGATTGCTTCGCCCACCAGGAGAGGCTAAAACCACTCCAGTCAACCAGTTGATCAACCAGAAGGCTTTCTGAGGTGACCAGAGTCCCTGAACAAGCTGACTTAGACCATGAGCTCCCCAGCCTTTCCAGTTGGCATCTGTAGTGACTAACAACCAATCTGATGCATCCAGAGTCATCCCGATCAACAAATGGTGTAACTGCAAACCCCACATTAACTGAGCTTTGATACCCCCGGGGGGAGAGGAAGGGTCTGGTCACACTGCAGGGAACAGAGAAACCACAGTTAGCCGATGACTCTGAAGGAGATGTATGTGCACCCTGACTGAAGGGATCAGTTCCAGGGTCGGTGTCATGGACCCTAGGAGTTGGAGATAGCCCCGGGCCAGGGAGCTGACTGAGCACAAAATGCCCTGAGCTGATTCTGCCCTTGAGAGACCTTTCAGGCATGAGGAAACTCAACCCAGGAGAGGGCTGAACCCAGTACCAAGATATTTAAAGATTTGTGAGGGGATCGGGCTGCTCTTGGGATAGTGGACCACCAACCCCAGCCTTTCCAGCCTGAGAATCACCAGAGCTGTGTCATCCCTGGACTTTTCCAAGAAGTCTGACTTGAATTAGCCAGGTATGGGTGAAAATGGATTTATTGCCTGCTCAGAAATGCTGCCACTATCATGACCTTTGATAAGATGCAAGGATCTATGGCTAAGCTAAATGGCAAAGTCCAACACTGGAAATGGCAGTCCAGGAAACCACAGAATCATAGAAACATGATGGCAGATAAAGACTATATGGCCTATACAGTCTGCTCTGCCATACCAACTACTAAGCTCTACAGTACCCTTTTTCCTTTAGAGATCTTCTGTGCTTGTCCCATGCTTTTTTGAATTCAGGTACAGCCTTTGTCTCTACTACCTCCACTGGGAGACTATTCCATATATCTACCACTCTTTCCGTAAAGAAATATGTCTGCCAATTACTCCTGAGTCTATCTCCTTTCACCTTCATCCCATGCCCCCTCATTGCACAGCCCTCTTTCAACTGAAAGGCTCTCTTCCTGTGCATTAATGCCATAGAGGTATTTAAACATTTCTATCATATCTCACCTCTCCCATCTTTCTTCCAAAGTATACTTATTGAGATCTTTACATCTGTTCCCATATGCCTTCTGACAAAGCCCACTGATCATTTTGGTAGCTACCCTCTACACCGACTCCATCCTGTTTATATCCTTTTGAAAGTGTGTACTCCAGAAGAGCAACTGCCTAGTACCCAGAAGATCAAGGGTTCGATCCCCACTGGCACTCCTTGTGACTTTGGGCAAGTCACTTTACCCTTCATTGCTCGGAAGAAAAGGCTGGCAATCTACTTCCGGTGATACATTGCCATGAAAACCCAGAGGTAGCTGGGTTACTATGAGTCAACACTGACTTGATGGCACTAAAAAAAAAAAAACCTCCAGAATTGCACACAATGCTCTAAATGAGGTCTCACCAAAGACTTATACAGAAGCACTATCATCTCCTTCTTCCTACTGGCCATCATCAGAAACAAGCACATCTAGGTCTCACTCTTCTTTAGTGAACAGAAATACTTCACCTCCTATACTGTACAATTCTTTTGGATTTTTGCAGCCCAAATGCTTGATCCTGTATTTTTTAGCATTAAATCTCAGTTGTCTAATTCACGATCATTATTCAAGCTTTGCTAGATCCTTCTTTATGTCATCTACACATTCCTGGGTGTCTACTCTATTGCAGATTTTGGTATCTTTGTAAAGAGACAAACCTTACCTGACAGCCCTTCCACAATATCACCTACAGAAATGTTAAAAAGAATTAGACCAAGGACAGGTCCCTGCAGCACAACACTGGTAACATCCTTGACCTCAGATGGAGCTCCATTTACCTGTACCCTTTGTTTCCTCCCTCTCAACCAATTTCTAACCCAGTCAATCACTTTAGAGTCCATCTCTAGGGCACTCAATTTATTTATAAGTCATCTATGCAGAACAGTGGCAAAGGCTTTACTGAAATCTACATACAACCGAAGTGAAGAAATCGCTGGTGTTGTTTCCTGATGGGAATAGGGAAGTATACTTCTGCGGGATGCAAAGAGATGAGAAACTCCCTCTGCCAGACTGAAGCAATGACCGACCTGATGGTCTCCATGCAGAAATGGGGGCTCTGAAGCTGGCATTAGCTGCCTTTAGACTCAGGTATTTTCTTTTGCCTGTTCAGTATCTAGCTTATTGTTTGTTTGTTTATTGTTTTGTCTATATTTCTGTTTTGTCAGTGTGTGTCCTGCACTCTGCAGTGCTGTGGCTTCCTTCTCACCACTTTATTGCCTCTGTTTCTTGACTATCTGACTGCACATTTTGGTGTGCCTTTTTCTCTTGTTCTCTAGTTGGTATTTTCAGTCCTCAGTTTTTACCAGGGCACATTCTGTGGACTCTGGCTGCTTTCACTTGCTTGCATTCAGCACTTTCCTTTCCCACTTGTTCAACTGTGTGTGTCTCTGTCTCCTCTTCGTTATTATCTCACCCACCCACCCCCGGCTTATAGTCTTGTGCTCAGTACCACAATCCCTCACAGGTGCACCTTATCCCCTGCAATCTCTACCACCTATCCTTTTACTTCCTCTGACTTCTCTGCTCCTCTCCATCTCTCTTTTATGGTTCCTCATCACTTTCTCTTCCTATTGCTCATACTCCCTAATTGTCTCCCCTCCTATCAACACCTTCAAACCCCTCCCCCTTATCTCCCCTTTACCATCCTCACTTCACACACCATTTTGTCATCTACCCTATCATCAGCTTTTGAGGTTCACCAATTTCTCCCTCTTGTTCAGCCATCTCCTCTCTCTGAAACCTCACCCTTGCTACTGCTGTGTTGTCTCCTCTCTGCCCCGCACTCTTCTACTCCTTCTCCTTCTCTCTTCCAGAGATATCAACCCCAATCCTGCCCCCCCCCCCTAGACTTCTGTCACACTCCCAGGATAGATAAGGCAGCAGCTCAAATATTATTCATATCCCTCTCCTCTCCCCCTCCTCTCTTCTTTTCTCATGTGCCTTGTGGAACGCACACTCCATCTCAAATAAACTTGCCTTTACTCATGATCTCTTTATCTCTAATGCTCTCCATCTACTTGCTCTAACTGAGATTTGGCTCCTCCCTGAGGATTCAGCTTCAGTCGCTGCTCTCAGTCATGGTGGCTATCAATTTTCCCACATGCCTTGTCCCACTGGCTGAGGTGGAGGTGTTGGGCTTCTACTCTCTCCTTCTTCCTTCTGCCTCATTCTCACTCCTTTTCCTCCTTTGAAGTCCATTCCATCTGGATTTTTACCCCACTACCTCTCCAACCAGCTGTTATTTATCCACCCCCTGACAAGTCCACCTCTACCTTTCTCTCTGACTTTGACTCGTGTCTTTCCTTCTTTCTGGATTCATCTTCCCCCTCTCTTATTCTCAAGGATTTAAAGCTTCTCTCCCTTACCTCATCATTCAACCTTCAGCTTTGCTCTACGGCCCCCCACTCACCAGTAAGGCCACTACCTTGACCTTGTATTCTTCTCTAATTGCCTACCCTCAAACTTCTATACCTCACTTCTCCCCTTATCGGACCATCATCTGCTGAGTTTCACTCTTCATCACTCACCTCCTCAACCTCTCCCTGTCTCCTCCAACCTCTTTAGAAATCTTATACTATTGACCCGTTGGCTCTCTCCTCCACTGTCTCATCATCTCTTTCCTCCAGTATATCATCTGAATCTGTTGATGAGGCAGTAGCTTCCTATAACACTGCACTCTTCTCTGCTCTGGATGCTCTTGCTCTGTCCATGCCACGTCCTGTGAGGCGTACTGCACCTCAACTCTGGCTGTCTTCCATACCTGCTATCTATGTTTCTGTGCCCGCTCAGCTGAGCATGCCTGGCTCAAATCCCACACCCTTGTGGACTTTCTACACTTCAAATTCATGCTTGTCTCTTTCCAGTCAGCCATAGCACAGGCCAAACAAGAATATTATGTCCATCTGACTAATTCTCTGGCCTCTGACCCTCGCCGTCTCTTTACAACTCTCAACTCTCTCCTCAAGGTGCCTCTGCCACTGACTCCTCCCTCCCTTTCTGACCAAACCCTGGATGACTACTTCCATGACAAAATCCACAAGATCACACTCCAATTCCCCACGAGGTCAGCTACTCCCTCTCCTCATCCTCTTCACTTCCAACCTCCCCCCCCCCCCCACCTCTGCTACCCTTTCTTCCTTTTCTATGATCTCCGAGGAGGAAACTATTCACCTTCTTTCTTCATCCAAACTCACTGCCTGCTCCTCTGATCCTATTCCCACCCATCTCCTTAGCTCCATTTCCTCCACTGTAGTCCCTTCCATCTCTCATATTCTCAACCTATCGCTCTCCACTGCAACTTTCCCTGCAGCCTTCAAGCATGCTTTACTCACTCCTCTCTTCAAGAAACCCTTGCTAGACCCTACCTGTCCTTCTCACTATCAACCCATCTCCCTCCTCCTCTTTGTTTCTAAACTACTTAAACATGCAGTTTTATCTATCAGTTAGATGTGTGTGAAGGAAAGAGAGGAGTCAAAGACAACCCCAAGGTTACAAGCTAAGGAGACAGGGAGGAGTAGAGTTATCCACAGAGACAGAGAAAGGAGGAAGGAGAGAGGAGGGTTAGGGGGAAAACTAAGAAGCTCAGTTTTGGCTATGTTCAATTTCAAGTGGCAGTGATCCTCTACAATCTGGCTTTCAACCTTTACATTCTACTGAAACAGCTCTTGCCAAAGCCTCCAGTGACCCGTTCCTGGCAAAATCCAAGGGCCTTTACTCAATCTTCATCCTTCTTGACCTTTCTGCTGCTTTTGACACTATACACCACAACCTTCTCCTTGATACCTTGTCCTTGCTTGGTTTTAAGGACTCTGTCCTATTCTGGTTCTCTTTTTATCTCTCCCATCACTCTTTCAGTGTTTGTTCTGATGGATACTCCTGTACTACTATCCTGCTTTCAGTTGGTGTACCCCAAGCATCAGTCTTGAGTCCACTCTTTTTTTCTCTCTATACCCAGTCCCTTGGTGCACTCATCTCTTTCCATGGCTTTCAGTATCATCTTTTTGCTGATGACTTCCAGATCTACCTCTCTACACCTGAAATTTCTCTGGCAATCCAGGCTCAGATTTCTGCCTACCTTTCTGGCATTGCTGCTTGGATGTCTCACTGCCACTTGAAATTGAACATAGCCAAAACTGAGCTTCTTAGTTCTCCCCTAAACCCTCCTTCCTCCTTTCTCTGTCTCTGTGAATAAATCTCTACTCCTCCCTGTCTCCTCGGCTTGCAACCTTGGGGTTGTCTTTGACTCCTCTCTTTCCTTCTCCACACACATCCAACTGATAGATAAAACCTGCCATTTCTTTCTCTACAACATCAACAAAATTCACCCATTCCTTTCTGAACACACTACTAAGACACTTATCCACTCCTTAATCACCTCCCGTCTAGACTATTGTAACCTGCTCCTTGCTGGTCTCCCTCTGAGCCATCTCGCTCCCCCCTTCAATCTGTTCAACACTCTGTTGCGCGGCTAATCTTCCACCAGCCTTGTCATGCTCATCTTACCCCTCTTCTCAAGTCTCTTCATTGGCTTCCTATCTGTTTCTGCATCCAGTTCAAACTTCTCCTGCTGACCTATAAGTGCATTCACTGTGGAGCTCCTCACTACCTTTCCTTTCTTATCTCTCCCTACACCCCTCTTTGGGAACTCTGCTGTTGTGGCAAATCGCTTCTATCTGTGCCCTTCTCTTCTACTGCCAATTCCATACTTCACTTCTTTCACCTTGTTGCTCCTTATGCCTGGAGGGAAAAAAGAAGCAGAAAACCAAGAACCACGGCCTAACACAGTAGAGGTTTCAAAAGGACTTTATTGGTAGACCCAACTAAAACGTTTCATCCTGAGGCCTTCTTCAGGAGTCTAAAAATAAACATAGACATAAAATTATACATACATAATACAATCTAACATTAAAAACTTATATTAGGAAATAAATAAAAAACATATATAAAAAATATATATATTTTTTTATATTAAAAAATATTTAAAAAATCCTGAATACAAATAAAATACATTACCACGGAGGATAAAGAGCAACGTATAAAGTGTGGACCAAGCCACTCTTCCCAATCTGCGGTAAATAAAAAATAAAACAGGTATGAACATATAAAACACTTATAGGATAATTCATATATTCAACATAAAAGTATCTAAATCATGAAAACAGACTGTATATATATTCTATACAGTTAAACATTTTTTTAAAAAGGCATTTCATAAATAATACATATATATGCATACTGCAGAGACAACTAACACAAAAGAAACAAATGAAAGATCATACAAGAAATATAATAAAGCTGATACATAAAGGATACAATAAAATACATGTAGATGCATACATAAATCATTCATAAGTAATGTACAAACGTGACAGGCATTAATATGGTAACCAAGTAAAATAAACATTGCTAAAAGCAATGTGACAATGTAACTTCCTTGTCATAAGAAAGGATACAATCAAGAGCTTCATGAATGGCATAGGGTTTAGTAGCAAATAAACACATAAAACAGTTAGTAAAAATAGGAAAGTAAAAAAGGGGGGGGAACAAAAAACCGTGAGTAGGCATTAAATATCAGAATAATTGCCCAGAGCAACCGGCAATTCCATAAAAGACAAAAAGATCATGGACGTATCTCCAAAAATGAAAGAGTAATCTATTGTAATCATGTATCACAAAACAGACTATAAATGGGAGATGTATTTGTGAAAAACGTGTGTGAATATGATAGCAGATAAAAACATATTGAAAGAAATACATTTCGGCTGTTTTAAAACTCTTCCCGATAGTAGTAGGTAGGTGGTGCTGTTCTTATCTAATATGTTTGTCGGCAAGCTTCACGTATCTGTACATGGTCCGTTTTCATTTTTAAACATGTTTTTTATAGCGTGCTCTTGAATCCATTAAATTTCTAAGTGGTTTCCTTTTGTTTTCTCCCTTTGTCATTATGTTTTATCACTTTGTCATTTGTTTTAATTGCCAGTCGGACCTTTTTTCTTGTTTTAAAACAGCCGAAATGTACCATATTAATGCCTGCCACATTTGTACATTACTTATGAATGATTTACATATGCATCTACATGTATTTTATTTATTTCACCTGTTCCTTATACACTTCTCCCAATACCATAACCCCTCACCGACTCCCCCAACACAACCGAATCCCTCAGTATGAAGTTGCAATTGTTCTGTCACATGTCGCACATTATGTAAATAGAACACGATGGGTAAATTAGACTTACCTGCTAATTGTTGTTCCTTGCGGAACTCTAGTCCAGTCCCGGAACCATAGAGTTATCAACCTCCTCCAGCAGCTTTGGAGACTGAAATACATCATCGCTTTGCTGGCACCAGTATAAGTAGGCAAGGACCGCCCCTTCTCACCAGTACCTATTGACAAAGCACACTAAGCAGAACAACATATAAGGAGAATTAACCAGAATACATTTAACATTACAATATATATATATACGGAACAGAATATGCCATGTTCCATTTCAAGTAAGTAATATTACTTCTCTAAAAAAAATTTTTTTTTTTTTAAACAAATTAATTGCATTCATTGACTGTGTCGGAATAAGGATATCGTCTGACAACACAGAAGCGCCGCACCCTAAGAGCGCTACGCAAGAGGGTCCTCCCATGGCTTCATCCCTCGCCCCCCGGAAGCAAAGACCACACAGAGCACCCGCGGGAGCCGAAACAATCAGGCTGGCAACACTTCAAACCAAGGGAGAGATCCGGGACTGGACTAGAGTTCCGCAAGGAACAACAATTAGCAGGTAAGTCTAATTTACCCTTCCTTAGCGTCCCTCTAGTCCAGTCCCGGAACCATAGAGGATGTAACAGAGCAGTGCACATCAACGGGAGGGACAAGCAAGCCCAGCCTGAAGCACCGCTGAGCCGAAACGCCCATCCGCCGCTGACAAAACATCCAAGCGGTAATGCTTAGCAAAGGAATGCAAGGACGACCAAGTCGCCGCCCTACAGATGTCGCCCACCGGGACCAGACTGAACTCTGCCCAAGACGCTGCCTGCGCCCGAGTGGAATGAGCCCGAAGACCCAGCGGAACCAACTTGCCCTTCAAGATGTAAGCCGATGTGATAGCTTCCTTCAACCAGCGGGAAATAGATGACTTCGCCGCCGCTTCTCCCTTACGTGGTCCCCCGAACGCCACAAAAAGGCGATCTGACCGCCAGAAGGACACCGTCCGGGCGAGATACTGCTTGAGAACCCTGCGGGCGTCCAACAGGCGCAATCGACCCCCCGATCCGGCCCCATCACGATCGGAGAACACCAGAAGAGAGACCACCTGGTTAACATGAAACGCGGACACCACCTTGGGTAAGAACGCCGGAACGGTACGGAGAACCACCATGTGGTCGGTAAAAGAGAGATAGGGCTCCCTACAAGACAAGGCCTGTAGCTCCGAGATCCTCCTAGCTGAACAAATCACCACCAAGAAAACCGTCTTCAACGTGAGGTCTTTTAGCGAAGCAGTGGACAACGGCTCAAACAGGGGAGCCAGCAAGGCTTCCAGAACCAAATTCAAATCCCACGGAGGAACAGCACAGCGCCGTGGCGGCCGCATGAGCAACACCGCCCTCAAAAACCGCCGGACATCCGCGTGGGCCCCGAGAGACTGACCCTGCACCTTCCCCCAGTAGCAGGAAAGGGCAGCCAGCTGCACACGCAACGAACTAGCCGCCAAACCCTTATCCACACCATCCTGCAAGAAGGAAAGGATCTGCGACACGGAAGCTCCCAACGGATGGACGGTATGCTCTGAACACCAAACCTCAAAGATGCGCCAGATGCGAATGTACGCCAAGGAAGTTGACCGTCTACGTGCCCTCAGCAAGGTCGAAACGACCGCCGGCGAATAACCCTTAGCGGTCATCCGGGCCCTCTCAAGAGCCATGCCGTAAGCGAGAACCGAGCTACCTGAGGCATGCGCAACGGGCCCTGACTCAAGAGATCGGTCCGCTGAGGGAGCCTCCACGGGCGATCCGCTAACAGTCGCACCAAATCCGCGTACCACGGCCGCCGGGGCCAATCGGGCGCCACCAGCACCACGAGGCCCCGATGACGCTCTATGCGCTGCACCACCCGGCCTATCAGAGCCCAAGGCGGGAAGACATAGAGCAACTCCTCCTGCAGCCAGGGCTGTGCTAGTGCGTCGAGCCCTTCCGACATCCGTTCTCGCCGTCTGCTGAAAAAGCGATCCACCTGAGCCGATTGGAAGGTCGCCATGAGATCCATTAGGGGAAGACCCCAGCGCCTTACCAGAAGCGCAAAGACCTCGGGGTGAAGGACCCACTCGCCCGGGTCCACCCTTCGGCGACTCAGAAAATCCGCCTCTACATTCTCTACACCTGCCACATGCTGTGCCGACAGACACTGGAGATGCGATTCGGCCCAAGCCAGCAACTGAGCTGCCTCCTGCTCCAGCACCACGCTGCCGGTGCCGCCCTGCCGATTTATGTAAGCAACTGTGGTCGCATTGTCCGAGAGAACCCGCACCGCCTGCCGTGCAAGAGTCCCCCGAAACGCTTGCAGAGCCAGAAACACCGCTCGCATCTCCAACTGATTGATGGACCATTCCTTCTCCACCATTGACCACAGGCCCTGGGCATACGCGTCCCCGCAACACGCCCCCCACCCCAGAAGACTGGCATCCGTGGTCAGCAGCTTCCAGGACGGGGGTTCCAAGGGCATGCCCGCGGCTAAAGTCTCCGGGCGTAACCACCACCAAAGATCCAGGCGGACCGCCCGGGGACAGATCAACCGCCGAGATAACGCATCGCGCTGATGAGACCAACGCCGGAGGAGCGCGGCCTGAAGTTTATCGCATATGCGCTCTGGCCCAAGGCACCACCTCTATCATCGCTGCCATCGTGCCGAGCAACTGGAGATACTGCCACGCCGTAGGCACTGGCTGCCGGAGAAAGTGCCGCACCAGCTCCCGCAATGCTCGCGCCCGCTGATCCGGCAAGAACACTCTCGCGTGAAGCGTCTCGAAGCGCGCCCCCAGGTATTCCAACGACTGCGAGGGAGTCAACCTGCTCTTCGCAAAGTTGACCACCCAGCCCAGACTCTGTAGCAACCGCACCACCTTTGCGGTGGCCTCCACACTCTCCGCTCGAGACTTTGCCCGAATTAACCAATCGTCTAGATAAGGATGCACGAGCACTCCCTCCTTGCGAAGAGCCACCGCTACAACTACCATGACCTTTGTGAACGTGCGGGGCGCCGTCGCCAGGCCGAAGGGCAACGCCTGAAACTGAAAATGTCCCATGGGAACCGCAGGTAGCGCTGGTGCTCCCGCCGAACTGGGATATGCAGGTAAGCCTCCGTGAGGTCGAGCAAAGTCAGAAACTCCCCCTGCCTGACGGCCGCTATGACGGATCGAAGGGTCTCCATGCGAAAGTGAGTTACCCGGAGACACCGATTGACCCTTTTTAAATCGAGGATAGGACGAAAGGAGCCCTCCTTTTTCGGCACCATGAAATAGATGGAGTACCGACCGGAACCGCAGTGGTCCTCTGGCACCAGAACGATGGCCCTGAGGCGCAACAACCGCTGCAATGTGTCGAAGATGGCCCTCTGCTTGAGCGGAGCACTGCAGGGCGAAAGAACAAAGGAATCTAACACGGGACAATGAAGCTCGGGAGCGTAGCCCTCCCGGATTACCTCCAGAACCCACTGATCTGACGTAAGTTGGACCCAGGCAGGGTAGAATTCCCGCAACCGCCCCCCAATGGGAACTACACCCACCTGAGCCTGCCTCATCTCATTGGGACTTTTTACCAGAGGCAGAAGGAAAGGTGGAGAAACCTCTGCCGGCTCCTCTAAAGCCACGAAACCCCTGGCTTCTAGTCGGGAACCGTCCACACTGGGGCAGACCAAAACGAGCCGCCCAAAAACGGTGAAAATCCCGAGGAGCAGCTCGAGACCCAGAGGCAGCCCTGACCAGCTTCGGTTTATCCTCTGGAAGACGACCCCCTTTAGACTCACCGAGATCCTTAACCAGCTTTTCCAAATCCTCACCAAATAACAACTTACCCCGAAAGGGAAGTTTACTGAGACGAGCCTTGGAAGAACTATCGGCCGCCCAATTGCGCAACCATAAATACCTGCGCGCCGCTACAACAGAGGCCATCGACTTAGCTCCACTACGGATGAGATCATAATGGATGTCCGACAAATAGGCAGCCCCAGACTCCAAACGCGCCGCATCCTCTACCTGCGCTGTCCCGACATCCCCCTATAATCGCTGGGACCAGCGCAAGCAACCTCTCGCAACCCAAGCCCCCGCTACGGCGGCTTGCATAGAGAGGGCACAGACATCAAACACCTGCTTCAACAGCGTATCTAACTTCCTATCCTGCACATCCTTCAACGCCGCGGCGCCCTCAACCGGTATCGTAGTCTTCTTAGTGACGGCTGACACCGCCGCATCAACCTTTGGAGACCGAAAAAGCTCCCTATCCTGATCCGACAATGGATAAAGGCACGACAAGGCCCGAGAGCCCCGTGGCGCCGACTCGGGTGAGTCCCACTCCTCCTGAATCATCCCTCTAAAGACTCTATGCAGGGGAAAGACCCGCTGGGACTTGCGCACCGCCTGGAGCAGAGGATCCTCCAGAGCATCATCCGACGACGCCACCATAGCGGGCATATTCAACGTTTTGAGAGTCTCGGCAATCAAGGCCGGAAGCGCTTCCCTCCTAAACACCCTGACGAGCTGACTATGCTGCTCCGAGTCAGGTAACTCTCCCTCCTCCAGCTCCTCACCAGAGGTGTTATCCAGGTCCACGTCCTCCGCCCCGAGGTTTTCCCCCAGATGAGACGGAGAATCCTCCTCCGCGGACCCTTTGGCTACTTTCGCAGCAGGAGCGCCGTCCTCCGCCCAAAGCAGGGACCCCGGACGTTTCAGCCCCTCCGAAGCACGAGCCGAAGAGACTAAGCCGGGTTGCAGGAGCGCAAAAGCTTGTTGCATGAGAGAGAAAAAATCTGGCGGAATCCCCGGAGCAAGGGCCACCGACGTCTGACCCTGCGAAGCCGAGGACCCCTCCCCCGGGGAAGACTCCGGCCCCTGAAAATCCAGAGTCGGAGGCAAAGCCGGTACCTCCCCCAGCGTAAACTCCTCACCTGCGATGGCCGGAGAAGGAGCTGAAGCTTCCATAACGTTGGAAGCCAGAGTACAGGACCCACACACACTGGATCCTGACAGCAAACCCCGCTTAGCTCCACAACCACACAGCGTGGCTTCGCAGGCATACTCAGAGGGAAGCACTCCTGCCACCCTCTGTCCGTGGGTCCGCAGCACAGCCCAGCAAAAAAGAGAGCTTGTGAGGCTGAATCCAGAAACCCCCGTTTAAAAGTAAAGATTTTTTTTTTAAAATTCTGCACACACTATGATGCTAAGGCACCCCCAAGTCGAACCCAGGTGGTCTGCAGCCAAAACGAGGGTTAGAAAGCCCAGAAAAAGCAAATTAAAAGCAAAAAAGAAAATCGGGATTTTTTCAAAATGGCCGCCGTAGCCGATTCCCGCCGAAAAAACCACGCGACAGGCCACCCCGAGAGGAATAAAAAATCAAACTTAGGCACCCCCCCCTGTTAAACCCAAAGGGGCCCCCAAAAAGTAGCAAATTAAGCACCTTCTACTCACCACAGCAAGATGGGGTGAAGGAGAGAGGGAGAGATGCAGCAGCCTCGCTGGAGCTCAGCCTGACTGTGGCTTCAGCTCCAACACCAGCAGCAGTTTGTCAGCTGCCCTGCCAACTCCGGGCCACTGCTGTTAGCCTGCAACCTGCTCCTCACCCTTCAAAGAGGGTTCGGGAGCAGGGAGGCACAGAAATATCCTTGTGCTGACTGAGCCCCACAGTGCTCGTTTAAACAATGGGGCAGGTAAAGGAAAGAAGTAAAAGTTAGAGGAAAAGTAAGAGGAGGGAGGGGGGAAAAGGGGGGGGGGCAGATGGAGCCAGAGGAAGAAATCTCCTGCACCAGCACAGCTCCTGCAATCAAAAAACCCAGAAGGGCAAATCAATAAAAGTAAAGTCAAATTTAAAGTTAAATGTATTCTATTTAGCTCTGCCTATATTCCTAACTGAGCCCAGAACCAGGCTCAGAATCTCCTTCAGCAGCTTGGAGACTGAAAGTACTGGTGAGAAGGGGCGGTCCTTGCCTACTTATACTGGTGCCAGCAAAGCGATGTATTTCAGTCTCCAAAGCTGCTGGAGGAGGTTGACAACTCTATGGTTCCGGGACTGGACTAGAGGGACGCTAAGGAACACTGTATATAGTTGCATAACATAAATGTACAAAGTTTCCCAAAGTTTTTTGTCCTGGTTAATTTCCCTGTTATATGTAAACTCATGCCGGCCTATTGCTGTCCGTGAGTCGTTTTGTTCACTGTAAACCGCACTGATGATAAAGAGCGCGGTATAAAAGAACTGTTAAATAAATAAATAAATAAATAAAATAAATAAATTGTATCCTTTATGTATCAGCCTTATTATATTTCTTGTATGATCTTTCATTTGTTTCTTTTGTGTTAGTTGTCTCTGCAGTATGCATATATATGTATTATTTATGAAATGCCTTTTTAAAAAAACGTTTAACTGTATAGAATATATATACAGTCTGTTTTCATGATTTAGATACTTTTATGTTGAATATATGAATTATCCTATAAGTGTTTTGTATGTTCATACCTGTTTTATTTTTTATTTACCGCAGATTGGAAAGAGTGGCTTGGTCCACACTTTATATGTTGTTTTTTATCCTCTGTGGTAATGTATTTTATTTGTATGCAGGATTTTTAAATATTTTTTAATAGAAAAAAAATATATAATTTTTTTTATATATGTTTTTTATTTATTTCCTAATATAACTTTTTAATGTTAGATTGTATTATGTATGTATAATTTTATGTCTATGTTTATTTTTAGACCCCTGAAGAAGGCCTCAGGCCGAAACATTTTAGTTGGGTCTACCAATAAAGTCCTTTTGAAACCTCCACTGTGTTAGGCCGTGGTTCTTGGTTTTCCGCTTCTTTTTTCCTTTCACTTTTGTGGAATTCTCCTTCTCCTGCTGTTTAGCTCCTTATGCCTGGAACAAACTACCTGAATCTGTATGTCAGGCGCCTTCTTTGACCCTTTTCAAATCCAGGCTGAAGACTCACCTCTTCGCTGCCGCTTTTGGATCTTGACTCACCTAATGTCCTTTGTGTTACCTTACCATTCCCCCTAGCTGTATCCCATGTCTACAGCTATAGTGTTGTCTGTCTCTATTAGATTGTAAGCTCCGATAAGCAGGGACCGTCTTTTACATGTGTCTGTGCAGAGCTGCATACGCCTCGTAGCGCTATACAAATGTTCAGTAGTAGTAGTAGTAGGAAGGAAACTCCTTTCTTGGGCACCAGAACTAGATAGAATAGCACCCCTCTACAGAGGGCACAAAGCATCCTTTAGTAGCTCTGCAAATTTCAGCACACAGCCTTGACTGAGGATATTGAGGACCCAGTGGTCTGATGTGATGATGGGCCATTCCAAGATAAACATACAAGAGACATCCCCAACTGGCTGAAGCTCCGATGGGACCCACTGGACTGCATTGTGGGTGCTTTATGACTTCTGCAGGGGCTGCTGCTGAGTTTGAGGACTTTGAGAACCCCAAAAGGACTGACCTTTCTTAAGCCTAGGCCCATAGGATGAATACGCTTTATCAGGACTCCTAAAAGTCCAAGGGCATCCCAATGCTTCACATAAGGCCCCACATAAGGCACTTCTTGACCCCTGGACTTTCCGGATGTTTCAAAAGGCAAACCTTATCCAGGCCTTTCACAAACTTCTCTAGTTCATGCCCAAAAAGCAACTTGTTCCTAAAGGGTAGCTTGCTCAGCCATAGCTTAAAAGCAGTATCAGTCAACCAACTACAATAAATAGGGGTGACCTTCATGGAGCAGTGGGTAAATCCTTAAACAAAGGCATGGGGAGGGGCGACCTCCACGGAGCAGCAGGTGCACCAACTCTTGTTGCCTTGCTGGGCAGACCAATGAACCATGGTGGTCTTTTTCTGCTGTCATATACTATGTTACTATGTTATAGAACCAAACATGCCACTTAGTCACTACTACCACTACCACTGACTTTGAGGGAATGCTGATCTAGTCATATAGAACATCAGCCACATATACAGCTCCACACTCCAATCTCACCACTTGAGAATCTAAGGCAGAAGCCATAAAGGCATTCTAAAAGAGGGCCTCTACCCATCTATCATGAAACTCCTTGATGGTTGTGTGCTTTAATACTACCATGATGAAGACAACCACTACAGGAGCCCAGAAGACTGATCCAGCTCACCCTGGGGTTGAGGGTACAGCTGAAACAGGCCCATGTGTTGCTTCTTAGGATTAGGTAGAGGAATGACCTTGACTCCACCAAATGCAGAGCCAAAATAGCATCCTGAAAGGGCCTAAACAGGCCCCATCTCTGAAACAGGCAGATCACTGAGATACAGGCTTTCCCACAGAGGAATCATTCTGACCCCCTCAACTAAACCCAATAGGGATTCAGACTGGGCTTCCAGAGAAACAGATAAATGCAAGGGCAAAGCAGGAGCCTTGACCCTCTTGACAGCCCATTACAGATGTGCTCGAGACCTCGGGTCTTCCATAGGGAGTCCTGAACCTCAGACCACCACAAAGGGGGTTATCAAGCAACAAAAAAAACTGAAAGCCTGTGAGCTGTTTCAGCAGCTGCTGCTCAAACCCAGCAGAAAGGGAACCCCTTACGTCTGTTCTCCTGCTCCCATCAGACCCCCCCCCCCCAAGAGGGCCACCTACCCCACAGAGAAGGGCATATAGGAATCAGAGGAGGCACCAGAAGCAGTATAGAACCCCAGGCTCCCCATGTGGGGTCTCAAAAATGCTGGAAAAAGCGGGCTCTGGACATCCACATTACAGAGGGAGCAACAGAAGCCTGCCGCGCAGCTGACCTGACAGGAATCACAACAGGCACAACGCTGGGCCCTGGCATGCTAGCAATGCGGCAAGAGAGAGAAAAAAAGCAGGAAAAAATACCACAAAAAAAAGGATGAGAACAAAAGCACAGGCTACGAAAAAAGAAACCACCGAAAAAAAGCACAGGCTGGGAAAAGAACTGCCAAAAAAATGGCCCAGGCCGTGAAAAAGGGACCGCCAGAAACAAAAACACAGGTCGAGAAAAAGAAGTGCCGAAGAAAAACAGCTCCATGGTAGTGAAAAGGGAATCCCCACACTGGACAGACTTTCCCAGCCACCTACACCAGCCCAGGAAGGCCCTGCTGCCAAAAAAGGCCTGATTTTTTTTTTAATATGGAGCTGCTTAATACAGTAGCACAGAGAACCAAATTTCAGCCTAATAGGAAATAATGGTCAGAAAAGGACCTAGAAAAAATATAGTAAAAGAAATCCTGAGATAGAGGACAGCAAGAGAGAAGGGGCACCTGGGATCAACTTACAGCCCCCCTCCGGGGCCCCATGGGGTTCTCCTACTCCTCTCAGGCCCTCCAAGTACTAGGAACCCATGCTTAACAAGACTAGTCACAGAGCGGCTGCCAGCACAAGGAGACAGGGACATACCCGAGCACCGAGCAACACTGGACCTACCAGTCTCAGTCACACAGGCCACATCAGGACCGTGGTGTAGGCCAGAGAAACAGGCCTATCTACACTCCTGCACCAGTCCATACACCTGCTGGAGACATACAAATATGGCTTCTTTCAATGCTGCATCAGTAGATATTCCAAGTGATGACATCACTGAAAGTTGCTCAAGTTTGCCTGCACCTGCTGGCAAGGGAGTATAACGCACTTGTCTGGACTGGTCTAGCAGGATGTTAAAGGAACATGTTCTATACTGTACATTTGAAGAGTGACTTGAAGTGAAAGCATGCAATTTATGAAGTCGCTATTTGAAACCTCAGCAGTCACTAAGATGGCTCTCCTGTTAATCTCGAATCACCTTATCTGTGAATATGTGAGACGGAGTCCTGATAGAAATGTAATCTAGTGAACAGAAAGCAGAGTTATGAAATCTACAGTACCGAGTTTGGATTTTACCACCACTGTCTATTTTGGGGCACACATAGAGTACGTGAATACCTTTTCTTGTATGAGCTTTGATGAATTTTCAGACGGAAAGTATGTGTTTACTTCTGCTTAGAAAAAAAGTCTCAAGGAACTTACGCACATCTGATCATTACCACATACAAATATTTAGGTTAATTTGCAGCATTTTTTAAAAAATCTTCATGTAAATGCAAACTCCTCCCAAACCCCACTCCCAAGAATGCCTACAACCAGTCTGGGAAAAATTATGTGTGCAAAGGCTGCATGAGGCTAACTTTGCTCATATACTGGGAGGGAAAATGCCCAACTGCCTACACAGTCTGTACTGACAAACCATAATTCCCACACAGTTACACAATAAAAACAGAATCAGTAAACCACCCTCATTTCATAAAATAATATTCTTATACAATGGGAGTCAGCATTGACTCGACAGCACGCACACACACGACACATTATTACGCAAACTAAGTGAATTAACAAATAGCCAGGCTTTTACTTCACCCTACATAATGCTGCTTCCTTTGACCAATACCGAAAAATATATGTTAGCAACTATGCAATTATAAAAAATGTTGAATAGATTATAGCTTATAAAAAGGATATGCAGTCAAATATTTAGGGATCGATATTCAAAGGCAGTGGCCAGTGCTTTTAAAGCAGCTAGTCGTCTCTGTTTAACTTAAATCCTGATAATTATTATAATCAATGTCAAGATCATATCCGACCACCAGCATTGAATAGCTGAAGTGCCTGATTAACAATTTAGCTAACCGGTTATCTGTAATATTCAGTCGATAGCCAGTTAAGGACATCACAGATAACTGGTTATCCTTGGGTGCCACCCCTGGAACGTCCCAGCACTATCTGGCTAGTGTCGGGACGTTCATTGGCATAAATCGGGGATACTCAGCTGCACTAACCACATGAATGCCTGTAAATATCCCACTGAGCGGCACTGAGGTGGTTTGCAGGTCTGTAAATTGCCTAAATGTCTTTGAATATCAACCCTTCAGAGTCTATGACAACTAAAATTTAAAAAATAAATGGATTCCCCTAAAACCTTAGAAGTTCTACAAGGAATTGATGATGCCTACTATCCACACTTGTATACTGGGAAATAAACTGCCTGTATCTGACTCCTCTTGGCTCCCCTGATATCGGAAAATTTAGTGTGCAATAGGCAGCTATGTTTAAGTTGCATTAATTTCATGGAATGTTAATTTTTCTAAAAAACAAATATCCCTCTCATGATCTTCACAAATCCCATATTATGTTCTGAAATTTTGGTCAGGATCAATTGCAGAACAAAAAATGAATGAGGTGGTATAATGGTGCACTTGTATTCTTGAGAGATGTAGATCAGCTCTCCCTCTAAAATTAAAAAAGAGAGACTCTCCTGTCTCCTCAGAACCTGCACGCAGAAACATAGAAAACGACAGCAGATAAAGACCTATTCAGTCTACCCACCCATACCGCCTACTAAGCTCAATAATCCCTTCCTTTCCCTTAGAGACCCTCCTGTGCTCGTCCCATGTTTCTTTGAATTCAGACATAATATTTGTGTCCACCATTTCCACGGGGAAGCTATTCCACGCATCCACCACTCTTCCTGACTCTAATCCCTTTCACCTTAGTAGTATCCCATTATACTACTCACCTTCATCCTATGCCCCCCTCCTTCTAGAGCTTCTTTCAACTGAATTTATGACATGGAGGTATTTCAACGTGTCTGTCATATTTCCCCTCTTGTTCCTTTTTCCCAAAGTATACATGTTGAGATCTTTAAGTCAATCCTCATAAGCTTTATTATGAAGACCACTGACCATTTTAGTAGACACCCTCTGTACCAACGCCATTCTGTTTATGGGCCCGAATTTCAGTTGGGCGGTGCTATGTGCTGCGTCGACACATACCCCGCCCACCTCCCGCCTAACCCAGATTTTCCATGCCAGGGTCACATGCAGCTGCAGAAGCTACCCGTGTAGCACCAGTTTTCGATGCTACACGGTTAGCCCAGCGCCTTAAAGACGGGCAAGTTTTTCCCTTGCCTACCTTTAAGGCGCAGAATGCTAACCATGTAGCATCGAAAATCAGTGCTACCCATGTAGCGCCATGGCCCGCCTCCACTCTGCCCTGGAATGCCCCCAACATGCCCCAGTGCTATGCAGATAGCATCTGGGAGCATTAGGGACATATCTGGAATTTTTGAAGGGCACTACCCATGTAAGTGCCCTTCGAAAATCCAGGATAAGGCCTTTATATGGGTAACTAGGGGAGTTACCAGTGTGTGTAAAGGCCTTCAAAAATCAGGCCCCTATATCTTTTTAAAGGTGCAGTCTCCAGATATGCATCTAGTTCTCTAAGATATGCCATACTGGGTCAAACTAAGGGTCCATCAAGCTCAGTATCCTGTTTGCAACAATGGCCAATCCAGGTCACACATAACTAGCAGGTTCCATGTTACTTATCCAAGGGGTAAGCAGTGGATTTCCCAGGTCCTCTTTAATAATAGTTTATTGAATTTTCCTCCAGGAACTTGTCCAAACCTATTTTAAACCCAGCTACACTAATAGCTTTTATTACATCTCTGGTAATGATTTCCAGACTTTGATTACCAAGTTGAGTGATCAAAAAAATTCTCCGATTAGTCTTAAATCTTCTACATTGTAATTTAATTGCATGTCTCCTAGTCTTTCTACATTTTTGAAGGAGTAAACAACCGATCTACGTTTACCCGTTCCATTCCTTTCTTTATTTTACAGACCTCTATCATATCTCTCCTCAGCCATCTTTTTTCCAAGCTGAAGAGCCCTAACCTTTTACATCTTTCCTCATAGGAGTATCCTTCCATCTCCTTTAACATTTTGGTGTTCTTCTCTGTACCTTTTCTAATTCCACTATATCCTTTTTAAGATATGGTGACCAGAACTGCACACATTCAGCATTCTAAAAGAGGTCTCACACTAGAAACTTATACAGAGGCAATATCGCCTCCTTCTTCCTATGGCCTTTCCTCTCTGTATGCACCAAGCATCCTTCTGGCTTTTGTCGTCACCATTTCTATCTGTTTGGCCACCTTAAGATCACCAGATACACTCACTCTATGTCCTGGTCTTCTCTTGTGCACAGTACTTCACCCTTTGGGTTTTGTAGCCAAAGTGCATGACCCTGCTTTTTTTAACATTTAATTTTACCTACCAAAATCTAGACAGTTCTTCAAGTTTTGCTAGATCCTTCCTCATGCTATCCACACCTTCCAGGGTGTCTACACTATTGCATACTTTGGTATTATCTGCGAAAAGGCAAATCTTGCCCGACTGCCCGTTTGCAATATTGCTGACAAAAATATTTAAAAGATCAGACAAAGGACTGATCCCTGCAGCTCATCACCTAAAAATGTGTACTGGATCATATTTCACACCAAATGTCACCAGGTGGCATCATTACATGCACATATTCATGGCATAAATGGCTCAGCTTAAGATACCCCTGTCAACAGCCTCATGGACCAACCCCCCACCCCCCGACATGTCCTGAAAATCTGCTGTGGATGAGATGCAAAACCAAAAAGATAATTTGTATCCATAGAAGATGAGGGTCTAGAAAGTATACTCCTGTAAGAATTCTCTGACATGCCCCGAAATCTGGTGTGGATGGGACACTGAACAGGAAAATTATTAGTGGGGATAAAAAAACACATAGAAAGGTAGGATGGAAATGAGAAAACATGGTTCGTGGTTCAGTCATTCTGATGTCCAGTAGGTTATGCATATCAGCTTCTTTAATCAGAAATCAGGAACGGATACGGGGAATGCACATTTCTTTACTAATAACTTCATAACAGAAAATAACTCTGCATTTCTAATGCCAGTCACTACGTTCTCATTAGCTACAAATCAAACACTGCAGCCTTTCAGAGAGAAGCCACACTTTCCCCAGCATTTAAAGCAGCTTCACTCCTGAATTAAAAGTCCAAACTCAGCTTAGTAGTACTCACCTTGCCTATTATTTCAATAGAAATATTTTAACTCTTGTGAATTCAAGGCAAATACTTTGTGTTGGCTTACCAGCTTACATGCACCTTGGTGTTTAATTATGTGCAGAGGAGAAATTTATTCTAAATGGTATATAACAACTTTCAAATAAATTAATAAATTCTAAGTCAACCTCCAGGACCTTAATTGTGCACAGTAAGAAAGAATTTGACTGAGAAGACAGAGCTGTTCATACAGTAGGGCTCAACAGAAGCTATGGTTCAGGAGACTTGCTATCAGCATTATAAAGCGACACAAATGCCTTGCTTGAGCAGTTGAGCAGAACATGGGCTCGATTCACTAGTCCTGAGCTCAGTGTACTGCTCTGCAAAAGAGCGGCTCTAAGTCGCACCAGTGAGTCGTGGCACAGTTTATGTTCATTATTCATTCATTTGACATCTCTCACATCAACAGAGGTGTGATTTAAGCCACTGCAGCACAGCAGACTCAAGCAGAAGTTGCTTCCCAGCATTTTTTAGCACCACACATAGGTTTTCAACCCAGTCCTCGGGGAACCCTAGGCCAGTCAGGTTTTCAGGATTCCCACAATGAATATGCATAAGATAGATTTGCATACAATGAAGGCAGAACATGCAAATCTTTCTCATGCATATTCATTCTGGGAATCCTGAAAACCTGACTGGCTTAGGGTTCCCCAAGGACTGGGTTGAAAACCCCTGCATTGAGAAAACAATTTAGCCCAAATCCAAAAAGAAGTTCCAATCAGAACTAAAGGAGCCCACTTTCCAGGGGACACACTTGCACGTCTGCAGTCTATGTCTATCCGAAAAAAATCCCCTCCATGTCGGTGTTCTCAGGCTTCTCCCCCACCCTCCAAAATCTGGTGTGGAAAGGCCATGCGCATGCGCACACAGGGCCAGTTTTAAGGGTATGTGACCTGTGCAGTTACACAGCACGCTCAGACAGTTTTAAAGGGGTGCGGTGCAGCATTCTGGAGAGAATCCCTTTCCCTGCCATGAAGACTGTAGCATCTCTATGGTTCTAAAGTACTGCTACCCAGCCAGCCTGGACTTAGACACAGGCAACAAGCTTAGGGCACCAAATTTTGAAGTCACCAAATACTCAGGCCAAAGAAAAGCCTGCTCCTGTGTACTCTAGTGCCATGTGTGGAGTAGTGGCCTAGTGGTTGGGGCAATGTACTTCAGGCTGGAAGATCAGGGGTTCAAATCCCACCAGAGGACAGCAACCTTGGGCCAGAAGGACTGGGGTTTCTAGTCCCACAGGTGCTCCTTGTGATCTTGGGCAAGCCACTTAACCCTCCATTGCCCATGTTCCCTGTACATATTAGTGTATGTGTCTCATATCCCCTCATGTTAAATGTATCCCCCAATTGTGTTGTGACCACTTTGATTGAAGGATAAGGTGGTATACATAACTGAATAAATAAATGTGCTAGGACTGCTTTGACACCATAGCCTTCTTGTGTTCCTCTTCTGGCTCACCAACCTCTACAATTTGTGACACAACTTCAGTCTCCTTCTGGGATCTGCCATCTGGTCTTGTCTTTGGGCTCCACAATCTTAAATCTGGTCCTGCTACTCACACCACTCATGGGGGGGTGTTAGGTCCTGCTATGGAGAGCAGAGTATCTCTGTAGCTGTGGGACATTCCTCTTTCCAACCATGGAGACTCTGCACTTCCTGTTTCAGTAGCCATACATGCAGTTATCTTACAAGCCTTTTTTTCCCATTAGGAAGCAGGCTAAAAATATTTTTTGTCTGGACAGTTTTCCTCCATGTGCCACACTCCCAAGTGTCCTTTAGTCCTCTGCAGAACTTATCAGGAACCTTCCACTGTACAACGAGTGTTGTACAGAGCCCTCAATCCAATGGAGACATACTATCCTGAGCCATCCTCCTGGAGGGCCATATATCAGGTAAGACATAGAGTGGTTTGGTGCTGATGCCTCTGTCAGGGAAGGGTTTTTTCACAGTGCAAAGGCTATGTAAACTTTCTCCGTGTTTTGTGCTGACTAAGTCTCCAAGGAACAGGAATGCTGCCAATAAATCAACCTTAACTTGAAAATGTTCACACTTCAGCGTGAGAGGCTTATGGGGATTTGTTTCCTTAAGGCAAAAAAAGGAAAAATGTCAAATATTTAAAAATGTAGAGCTAAAAGCCCACTGTCAACCCATTGCAGCAGTTTCAAACAGAAGTATAGACAAGTGCCACACAGACACAGATTTCATTATCTCTGCGCTCTAAAAAGCTGACCTTTCCTTCAGAAACATTAGCTCAAAGGTCCTTGCATTCCTCAAACATGCTTAGCACACGCACTTCATTCAAATATACCAGTTCTCATTCTGAAAAGAAAATGGGGAATAATGGATTTTAAAATAAATACTTTGTTTTATCTGAAACCTTTTCAATGTGAATCCTCATTTTCTTAACTTGTGACATTTTAAAAGAAAGGAAAACAAATGATGCATCGAACCTCTCTGTCTGGCTTCTGTAACATGAGCAAGGAGGTAGCGGTGAGGCCAGCAGAAACTAACAGCAAAAAGGACGCACCTTTTCTTAGAACAACTGCAACCTAACCATGAAAAATATTAATGAAAAAGAATTCAGGTGGACTCATTCAACATGTTCATGAGTTGGTGTAACTGACTCATTTTAGAAGCATCTACATGCGGAAAAACATGATGGTGATTTCCACATGCAAAGGGCCTGGACACAGAGATTGCAAGTGGATGTGTTTTGGGCATGATTAGGGAAGGCTGGAAAAGTACCACGTGTCTTAAGAAATGTTTGCATCACTTTTTGTATCTGCTCCAAGGCCAGCTACCTGCTCATTTGGACTTTAGGTCTCCACCAGTGTTTCAGGGGGCAGAGGCATGAACCTCTGAGATGTCTACCAACCAGGGTTGGTGCAAGGATATGAGGCTCCCTAGGTGAACCTCATTCCTGCTGCTGCCCTTCTGCAGCAGCGAGAAGTACTATAACACAGCACCACAGTGCGCGGCCTTCCTGCTTGTGCCCTGTCCAATGCGGACTTCCTTGTGCATGGTGTAAGTGCTTTTTATTCAAACTCTCACCTCTTATTTTTCAGACTTCTAGCATCTGCAAAAAAATAAATATATAAGTAAGAGGTGAGAGTTTGAATAAAGAGCACTTTTTTTAAAGACTTCTAGGATCTGCAGAGTGGAGGAGTAGCCTAATGGTTAGAGCAAGTATCTCATACCCAGCAGATCAAGGGTTTGAGTCCCACTAGCACTCCTTGTGACCTTGGGTAAGAACATAAGAAATGCCATACTGGGTCAGACCAAGGTCCATCAAGCCCAGTATCCTGTTTCCAACAGTGGCCAATCTAGGTCATACGTACCTAGCAGTTTCCCCAAAAGACACAGGTTCTGCAGTGCTTGTACTAGGTCAAGCATTGATATCCTGGGTCCCTTTTTAATAGTGGTTTATGGACCTTTCCTCCAGGAACTTGTCCAAACCTTTTTTAAACCCAGCTATACTAACAGCCCTTACTACATCCTCCGGTAACAGATTCCAGAGTTTGATTACACGTTGAGTGAAGAAATATTTTCTCTTATTTGTCTTAAATAGTTTACCCTGTAGCTTCATTACATGTCCCCTAGTCCTTCTATATTCTGATAGCGTAAACAATTGATCAACGTTTATCCGTTCCACTCCATTCATTAATTTATAGACCTCTATCATATCTCCCCTCAGCCGTCTCTTTTCCAGGTTAAAGAGCCCTAACCTTTTTAGCCTCTCTTCATAGGAGTAGCCTTCCATCCCCTTCACCAATTTGGTGGCTCTTCTCTGTACTTTTTCTAATAACTCTAATAACACTTTACTCCTCATTGCCTTGGAAGAAAAGGTCTGGTAATCTACTTCTGGTGATACCTCATCATGAAAACCCAGAGGCAGCTGGGTTGGCAAAAGTCAGCACTGACTTTAACTCTGCTTTAGTATCCTTCTCAGCTCTTTGAAGCTACTGACACCTAATCAGGAGTTAGTGGGCCTGAATAGCCTGTGAAAGAACTGAGAGCAGCTGAGGCCTGCATAAAAGGCTTCAGAGCTCTGCACTGTTGAGGCATTCCTAACAGGGGCTATACATTTAGGGTTGCCAACTGGCCGGTTTTCAGCCGGCCTGGCCGGTTTTTCCATGGCCAGGCCGGCTGCCGGCGCAGATGTTAAACCGGCCCTTGAAAAGCCGGTTTTTTGCTCTGGCCACAAGATCGGGAGCGGCCAGAGCAAAAGACCGGCTTTTCTTCCGACCCGCAGTTAAAAAAAAAACCCACCCAGGGCCGGCCCACACACCGGAGGGCTTCAGAGGGAGCCGGGGAAGCCCGCGCGAGGCCCCGGCTCCCTCTGTACAGCCGCCAGCGTGAAGATCCGTGTCCGTCACGCTGGCGGCTGTTTCTGTGAAGCCGCGATTGGTGGGAAAGGTTAAAGGCAATACCCTTTAACCTTTCCCAGCATTCGCGGCTTCACAGAAACAGCCGCCAACGTGAAGGAAAAGGATCTTCACGCTGGCGGCTGTACAGAGGGAGCCGGGGCCTCGCGCGGGCTTCCCCGGCTCCCTCTAAAGCCCCTCAGACAGCCGCGGTGCTGGTCGGGGGGGGGGGGGTGAGGCCACGTACTCCTGGGGCTGTGATGGGGGGGGGGCTAGGACTACAAATGGGCTGTGATGGGGGGGACCTGGACTGGAAAAGGGCTATGGGGGGGGGGACTTGGACTGGAAAAAGGTTGTGATGGGGGGAGGGGACCGGGACTGGATAATGGGTAGGGGGGGGGGGGGGACTTGACTGGAAATGGGTTGTGATGGGGGGGGGACCTGGACTGTAAACAGGTTATGGGGGGGGGGACTTGGACTGGAAAAAGGCTGTGATGGGGGGGGGGGACCTGGACTGTAAAAGGGCTATGGGGGGGACTTGGACTGGAAATGGGTTGTGATGGGGGGACCTGGACCAGAAAAGGGCTGGGGGGGGGACTTGGACTGGAAAAAGGCTGTGATTAGGGGGGCTAGGACTGCAAATGGGCTGTGATGGTGGGGGGGGGGCTAGGACTGGAAATGGGCTGTGATGGTGGGGGGGGGGGGACTCGGACTGCAAATGGGCTGTGATGGTGGGGGGGCCTAGGACTGGAAATAGGTTGTGATGGGGGACTTGGAATGGAAATGGGCTGTGATGGGGGGGGGACCTGGACTGGAAAAGGGCTATGGGGGGAGACTTGGACTGGAAATGGGTTGTGATGGGGGACTTGGACGGGAAATGGGCTGTGATGGGGGGGGGACCCGGACTGTAAAAGGGCTATGGGGGGGGACCTGGACTGTAAAAGTGCTGGGTGGGGTTGGGGACATGGACTGGAAATGGGTTGTGATGGGGGGGGACCCGGACTGTAAAAGGGCTATGGGGGGGACCTGGACTGTAAAAGGGCTATGGGGGGGGGGCATGGACTGGAAATGAGTTGTGATGGGGGTGGAGGGGACCTGGACTGGAAAAGGGCTATGGGGGGGGGGACTTGGACTGGAAATGGGCTATGGTGGAGGGAGGGGGAACTTGGACTGGAAATAGGCTGTGATTAGGGGGGCTAGGACTGCAAATGGGCTGTGATGGTGGGGGGGGGCTAGGACTGCAAATGGGATGTGATGGTGGGGGGGAATAGGACTGGAAATAGGCTGTGATGGGGGACTTGGACTGGAAATGGGCTGTGATTGGGGGGGCTAGGACTGGAAATGGCCTGTGATGTGAGGGCTAGCACTGGAAATGGGCTGATGAAGAGCTGGAATAGGACTGGAAATGGGCTGATGTGGGGGCATGGGAGAATGGGACTAGAAGGGAGGGGATGCTGGGTGGGTCTAGAACTATAAGGGAACTGATTTTGGGGGAGGACTAGAATGGATGGGGAATGAGAATAGAGAGGGGAAAAAATATTTTGTGTGGAAGAAAAGTCTATGATGGGCCGGGTATTGGGAGAGTAAGAGGGGCTTGAGAATGGAAGGGTGAAATTTAAACGGCTGATAAAGGAATAAGGAAAGAATTGGGGGAAAGAGCAAAAGGGAAACAATCAGTATGTTAAAGCAGAAATAGAGAGAGAATGGAAAACATCGAAAAGAGAAGAAAGGACAAATGGATAGCTCGCAGAAGACACGAAGAAACCAGAAGAAAGTGACTGGAGCAATTGCAACTGAAAAATAAAACGCCCAAACAGAAGGTAGAAAAATACTTTTTATTTTGAATTTATTAACTGGAATATGTCTGGTCTGGGAAGTGTGTATTGCTAACATCTTTGCGTTTTTGTTTAGTGCAAGAGGAAATTACTTTATAGTTTTATTTCTCCAGTGTTGTACATTTCATGTTTGGATTTTGGGGTTCCTAGTTTAATTATTATCTGACCAAGGAAGTTAGCCTACACGTATCCTCGGTAATTTTTGTGGGTGGGGCTGGGGGCGGGGCAGGGGTGGGACTAGGGGCGGAGAATGGGTGGAGCATGGCGAGCCACAGGTGTCGGGTTTTTCTCGGTGAAAAAGTTGGCAACCCTATATACATTTCAAGCAAAGGTAAGAGTTTGTAGCTTATTAAATTACTAACTCTCTGCCTGGGAGCTCTTAAAAGGGTTTTGGTACATTTTTAAAACAAAGTTACATTCTTTTTGGTGCTTTAGTTTAAAAAGAGAAATATTTTCTTTAGTGGAATATGTTTAAAACTATGCTTTAGTATCTTTTTCAGCTATTTGAAGCTACTGACACCTAATCAGGTATTAGCTCCCTCCCTACCCCCCCCCCCCCCATCTTCCACCCAACCCTAGTGAGCAATATTGCTTTATAGGGCTCCTCCCCAATTAACTACACTCAGGGACTTTGAACAGCACATTTTGAAATACTTAAAGAGATTTAACTGTTTTTTTCTCTGAAAGGACAGCTGGGAAGCTGTCTGGTACTTTTGTAGATCTCTCTCTTTTGTTTTAACAGATAACTAAGCTCCACAAACTGAACAATGGCTGGGAAAAATCATATCGCTAAAGCTGTTGCCCCCGTTACAGCTTCTGCCTCTGTCCAGACAGAGGTCCCAATGCCAGTTGAAGGACTGGTTCCATGTGCAGGGTGCCTGCATGCTGAATCTCTCAGGAAACAAATGGAGGAACTCAGAGAGGAGGTGGCGAAGCTGAGGAGCATTCAAGACAGTGAGAACTACATTGATGAGATGCTTCTTGAAACATCCAAGCTCTCTAGCAGAGGAGAAGATGGGTGCCTACAGAATGACGAAGGTTGGACACAAGTCACCTGGGCCTGCAGAATCAGCAATCCAACTTCTCCAGCCCTTGAATTGAAGAACCATTCTGCAGCCCTGGAAGTAGAGGAGGTGAAAGCATCCCTGGAAACGGAAGAACCACAGCTCAAGTACCCCAAAGTTGCAGAATCAGTGACCACAAGGAAGGAAAGGGTAGTGGTGGTTGGTGACTCTCTTCTGAGGGGTACTGAGGCATCCATCTGCCGACCAGACTTGATGTCCAGAGAGGTATGCTGTCGGCCAGGTGCCAAAATCTGAGATGCTACGGAGAGTTTACCGAGACTCATCAAGCTCACTGACTATTACCCAATGTTGCAAAAGTGGTATTGTGAGACTCAAGGGTGAACGGGAGGAATATGTAGAAGCTGATGAGGATAAAGCGGAATTGCTTAACAAATATTTCTGTTCTGTGTTCACAGATGAAGAACCAGGAACAGAGCCTCAGAAAACACCCACAAACAGGAACAGAAGCGAGGGGCATCTTGAAGAGTTTTCAAAAGACTGTTTGTGAGAAACTAGCTCAACTTAAAGTAGACAAAGCGATGGGACCGGATGGGATACACCCTAGAATACTGAGGGAAGTTGGGGACATTCTAGCAGCTCCTCTGACTGACCTTTTCAATGCCTCGTTGGAGTCGGGAGTGGTGCCAAAGGACTGGAGAGATGCTCATGTGGTCCCTTTACACAAAAGCGGAAGTAAGGATGTAGTTGAAAACTACAGGCCAGTTAGTTTAACTTCGGTGGTGAGTAAATTATTGGAAACACTGCTGAAAGAGAAAATAGTGAGGTTTCTGGAGTCCAGTGGATTACAGGATCCAAGGCAGCATGGATTCACCAGAGGCAGGTCTTGTCAGACAAATATGATTGATTTCATTGACTGGGTGACCAGGGAGTTGGACCAAGGGAGAGCCCTAGATGTGGTGTATTTAGATTTCAGTAAAGCCTTTGACACCGTTCATCACAGGCGACTTATAAACAAACTGAACACCTTAGGGATGGACCCTAAAGTTACTGCTTGGGTTAGAAATTGGTTGAGTGAGAGGTGACAAAGGGTACAGGTAAATGGAGCTCACTCTGATGAGAAGGAAGTTAGCAGTGGTGTGCCCCAGGGATCTGTCCTTGGTCTGATTCTTTTTAACATCTTTGTTAGTGATATAGCGGAAGGGCTGTCGGGTAAGATTTGTCTCTTTGCGGATGATACCAAAATCTGCAATAGAGTAGACACCCAGGAAGGTATAGATAACATGAGGAGATATCTCGCTAAGCTTGAAGAATGGTCTAGAATTTGGCAGCTGGGATTTAATATTAAAAAATGTAAGGTCATGCATTTGGGCTGCAGCAATCCAAGGGAGCAATAGAGTATGGGGGATAAAGTACTTTTGACCACTAAATAAGAGCGGGACCTCGGCGTGGTGGTGTCTGATGATCTTAAAGTAACTAAACAGGTAGAAAAGGCAACAGCAAAAACTAGAAGGATGCTTGGGTGCATAGGGAGAAGAATGGCTAGCAGAAAAAAGAAGGTGATATTGCCTCTGTATAAGTCTTTGGTGCGACCTCATTTGGAGTATTGTGTGCAATTCTAGAGACCGCACCTTCAAAAGGATATAAACAGGATGGAGTCAGTACAGAGGGTGGCTTCTAAAATGGTTAGTGGTCTTCATTATAAAGCATATGAGGACAGACTTAAGGATCTTAATATGTACACCTTAGAGGAAAGGCGTGATAGAGGTGATATGATTGAAACATTTAAATAGCTCCGTTGCATAAATGCACAGGGGGAGAGCCTCTTTTGACTGAAAACAAGCTCTGCTACGAGAGGACCTGGGATGAGGGTGAAAGGGGATAGATTCAGAAGTGATATGGGGAATTATTTCTTTACGGAAAGAGTGGTGGATCCGTGGAATAGTCTCCCAGTGGAGGTGGCAGAGATGAGGACAGTATCTGAATTCAAAAAAGGATGGGACAAACACAGAGGATCTCAAAAGGAAAAATGGGGACTATTGTAGTTGTTGATATGGAAGGCCAGACTAGATAGTCCATGTGGTCTTTTTCTGTAGTCATTTTTCTAGGTTTCTATGTAAGTTAATTACTTGTTTGCTCCTTCCCTAGAATCTTTACTCAGTCCTTGAAATGGAGTAAAGATTTGGCACTACAAGGCAAAATGCAATGCAATGCGTTATTTCTTACATCAGAAACAATTTAAAATGCAGACTTTTACATGTGTTTTGCATGCCACTGTGCTGACATTTAGCATGGTAGCTTTAAACATAGAAACATAGAAAATGACAGCTGATAAAGACATGCTGCCTATCCAATCAGCCCATCCATAAGAACTATTAAGTTCTGCAATCACTTCCTGTCCCCCAGAGATCCTCTGTACTTGTTCCATGCTTTCTTGGATTTGGGGAGGCTGTTCCATGCATCCGCTGATTTTCCCCTGCTAAAAAATTCTGACTGCATCAGAAGTAAAATTAGCACAGGAAAATCAGGAGTAAATTAATGTGCTAATGAATAGTGCAGCTTACTACATCAGCCTCTCAATTTGTCATACTTCATTTGCTAACAGGCATTAAGGAGCTAACATACATTAATGCATGTTGACGCACATTAATCTGAATTAAGTGTACAATTAGCTAATAGGTCCCATTGAGAATAATGGAGCTTGCATTATTTAACATGCATTAAACCACACAAATGTGTATTGTTGTTGTAAAGTGCCATTGAGTCGATATTGACTCATGACGACCCTGTGGATTGTTGTCCGAAATTGTGTTCGGTCTTTAGTCAGGTGGCTAATTGTTAATAGATTGGCATCTATAGCTACTGTTATTGTATTGATCCATCACATTGCTGGTCTTCCTCTTGTGCACTGACCTTCAACCTTGCCAAGCATGTCAATGCAGCCTGTGTTATATGTCTATCACTTCTATACTCTCTGCTTCTCTCCCTGTCACTTTCCTATATGATTTGTAGTTCTTTTCCAATTCTTCCTATTTAGAGAATTTTGTTATAAATCACCCTGCTGTTCACTCGAAGGGCGGTATATTAAGAAGCAATAAACCATAAACCATGATGTTGTTTTCTAATCTTTCTCTTTGTATGATGCGTCCAAAGTATGAAAGCTGTAGTAGTAGTAGTATGGAAGTCAAAACCTTGTCAATTGAGCTTCTATAGAAAGCTTTGGTTTGATCTCCTCTAGTACTGACTGATATTTGTTCTTCAGGCAGTCCCTGGTATACAATGTATTCTTCGACAGCACCATAATTTGAAGGCATTGATTTTCTTCCTGTCTTTCTTCTTCACTGTCCAATTTTCACATCCATATGATATTATTGACAACACCATGCCTTGGACAAGGCAAATCTTTGTATGGAGAGATATGTCTCCGCACTTGAGAATCTTGTCTAGATCTTTCACAGCCATTCTGTCAAGAGCAATGCCTCATTGGATTTCTTGACTGCTTGTCATTTCTTTATTAATTATTGATCCAAGTAGGTTAAAGTTTTCTAATGTTTCTATTTCTTCTCTGTCAAGGATGAAATTATTGATTTTGCTAGTGGTCAAGATCTTTGTCTTCTTCATGTTAAGGTGCAGGTCCATTTTAAGACTATGTTCCTTGATCTTGATAAGCAGATGTTTCAGATCATCCACACTTTCAGCCACTAACATGATATTCTCAGCATCGTGAAGACTGTTGATGAGTCTACCAGAAATCTTCATACCTCAGTTGTTTTCATACAGTCTTGCTTCTTTAATGATTTTTCTCTGCACATAAATTAAAAAGGTATGAAAAAAGTATATAGCTTGGTCATACACCTTTGCTGATTTTAAACCATTCTGTTTCTCCTTGTACTGTTTGAACTATTGCTTCTTGATCAATGTAAAGTTTGTGCATGAAAACTATCAAGTGTTCTGGTATATCCATGCTTCTTAATGTGGCCCAGAATTTTTCATGATTTACACAATCAAAGGCCTTGCTGTTCAGCTTCAATAACCTTAGATAATATTTGGGACGCTATCTCTCACCTTTGCCATATGGTGGGCAACCAGTTCTCTGTTTCCTCTACTCGAATTTCCGCGCTTGAAGCGGTTACTCCATCTATGCAAACTTCTATCGGGGATTTGAGTATTAAGCAAGCAAGTATGGATCAACGTTTAACAGGACTTTCTAACCTAACTGACTCTTTGGTTAAAGATAATGTTTTATTGCGGTCTAAAGCGGAGTCATTGGAGAATGCTGCTCGGGCAGCTAATGTCCGGCTCTTAAACTTTCCTATTGTACCTGGGCAGGCACCTTTAGATTTATTTAAAGGGTACCTTCATGAGGTTCTTTTGGTTCCCTTAGAATTGATCCCTCCAGTTTCAAAAATTTACTATCTCCCCTTTGGGAAAAAATCTGGGAAAGTTTCTGTGGGTCCTTTGGAGATGGAATCTCTTAATGCTTCTGCTTTGCTTTCTACCCCCAAAGAGGAGGACATAGTGGTATCAACCTTGTTAGTTACTTTAGCTCTTTCCTCAGATAGAGAATGGTTGCTGAAAATGTTTTATAAAAAACGTGATAGTTTGTTCCATGGTAAAAAGATATTAATTTTTCCTGATGTAGCGCGGGAAACGCAGAAACGAAGGAGGGCTTTCCTATTACTAAAACCAGGGGTAGTGCGTATTGGTGCATCATTTGTATTACGTTTTCCATGTAAATGTTTAATTACCTATAAAACACGGAAGTATGTTTTTTTTTCCCCTGAGGATCTTTCTGCTTTTGTTAGTTTGCATCTACCTATTAGTTCCTCCCCTGAGGTATGACTCCATCATTATATTAAGTTCTCTGTGGCACACTGTCTCCTCTTATTTTTTCTTCTTTGTGAATTGCCTGTGTGATAGGGGTTGTTTTTTCCCTTTATTTTTGGCCCACTCCTTCCATTCTGGGGGACTACCTATAACTCTTGCAGTATTTGCCTTTTCATTATTGTACATTGCCTTTTATTATTACATGCGAGAATTATTGTTCTGTACAAGTTGTTTCTTGGTTGATTTTTTTTAAAAATGCATAAATAAAAAATTAAAAAAAAAAAAAGGCCTTGCTGTAGTCACTAAAACACATACAGATATTCTTTTGTCTTTTCAAGGATCCATCTCACATCTGCAATGATGTCTCTTGTTCCTTGCCCTTTCCTGAACCTTGCCTGCACTTCAGGCAGTTCTTGTTCCAGGTATGGCTGTAATCTCCACTGAACGATCATGAGTAGAATCTTGCTGGCATGAGAGATCAGAGCGACTGTGCAATAATTTCTATAATCAGTTGGATCATGCTTCTTCATTATTCATATGAACACAGATAATTTCCAGGCAGTTGGCCATGAAATTGCTTTCCAAATTGCCTGGCCTTGTAAGTATTAAAACAATTGCATCTGATTGCTGTAATACTTCAATGGGAATGCCATCAATGACTGGTGCTTTGTTCTTTGATACTGCTTTCAATGCTGCTTCAACTTCTTTCATCACCAATGGTTCCTGATCATAAGGTACAGATTGAAACAGCTGTTGATCCACTTGATCTTTATGATATAATAACTGTGTATTCTTTCCACCTTTTCTTGATCATTCAACATGGATCCTTGAGCATCTTTTAAAAAGCATTCCAATTTGAGCTGGAATATTCTCTTTAACTCTCATAGCTTTAGGAAAGCCAATTTAGTTCTTCTGATAATTTCTGATTCTATTTCCTTGCATGCATCATTGTAGTACTTCTCTTTTTCTCATTTTGCTACACATTGTTAATCTCTTAAGTTCTATGATTACCTCTCTTTTCTGGCTTTAGTTTCTCTGTGCTTCTGAGCTATTTTCATTTTGGCTGTTCTGCGTTTTCAGCTTATGTAGAATTTTTTTACTTTTTTTCAGGCACAACTTTCTTAAAGTAATCCCATAGCTCTTCTAGTGCTCTCTTATTTGTATCCAAAGCAGCAAGTCGATTTTTCTGGCAGTCTTTAAATTTCAGTGGCATATTTTCAAGATCATATTTTTCTACATGCATGAGTGGCTTGCTCTTTTTCAGCTTTAGCATGAGTTTGCTTACTAGTAGCTGGTGATCCATACCACAGTTCAGTTCTAGGTTTTGTCTTTGTTATTGAGCTTTTCCATCATTGACTTCCACAGATGTAGTCAATTTGATTTTTGTACATCCATTGGGCTAAGTCCATGTGTACAGTCGCCACTTAAGTTGCTGGAAGAAGGTGTTTGAGATGTTGGTATTACAGAATACTTTTTTTTATTACTGAGGATTTTCTGAAATCATGCAAATTTGAAAACAAAGCAAGAAAGTAAGATAGTTCACATAGCAGAGACGGGGGTGGGGGTGCATATTTACCATGGCAGAGACGGGGGGTAGAGGGGTGCATACTTACCATGGCAGAGACGGAGGTGTGGGGGTTGGGGGGTTGAGGTGGGGGACAGGGAGGTGGGGGGTTGGGGGGTGGGGGTAGGGGTAGGGGGTGGGGGGTGTTAGAGCTAGCAGATCTGGAGGCCAAGCACATAGATGTGAGGGGAACGAACACATAATCTAGGCAGCCTGCTAGCCACTGTGACAAGAATACCATGCAATATGATAACAGCCCATGTCAGAGGAAAAATGCCCAACCTGTCCCCTCACCAGCCAAATGATGTCCATAATCAGTGCATGAACCGGTGACCCCTCCATAAGTAAATACATAGTCAGTTATGGCCATCTGAGCCACAAGATGTCCCTCACCTACACCTGTCGAACATACCTTGTTAGACAAGTATAGCACAGATCTTGCAGGGATCTAAGCAGACATAGGCATACCACAACACATGCCCTTCTGCATACTGACAATGAATTCAGCAATACATTACTCATCACCCCAAATGAGAGTCCAAATGCACCTGGTTGTGACTGTGGTACACTGACCTCTAAATGGTGTATGCACAATCCCAGCTGCCGAAATGTGGCACAGGATGTCATGTTTGTCTCTGCATTTCTTGCCACCGTATGGGAAGGCAATATCTGGAGGTGACTGTTGGGGTGGGGGGAACAGTACCATACACGTTTTGACTGTGCCCATCATAGTTGGCATTGCTGGCAAAGCCTATGTTCACATGGCCAGAAGCTATACAGGCCTACTCATTGTCTGCATTTGTTACATCAGAGGGCCTGAATGACAGCCTCACTGGCTCTCCATGGGCACCGAGTCTGACAGTCACAAGGATGTTGTTAGAGCACAAAGAGGCAGCTAATGGTGGCGTATGTGTCACCAGCAACTGTTCCAACATCCAAAACCATGTCTAATCTGCCATGCTACCACGTGCTTTTGGGGAGGGGATGGCAATGCATCTGCAGCATGGGAGAGTGCATGTGCTGCACAGGCCAGTTTTGCTGTGTCTATGGCTAGGGACATGTCTTATATGGGAGTACAAGCATGGCACTATGTTCAGTCTTCACTGCCAAAAGCTGTGTAGGGAGACACCGTATTGGGGTATGTGAACGGCAAAGGCCACCGTAGGCCAGCATGCACTCACAGCCTGTCTCTGGCCCACTTTCCACTGTGCCTCACATTGCATAAGCTGTACCCAAGTTCAAATTAACAGGGTACATAATGAAGAACAGAGGATTGTGGGTATTGCCTAAAACAGAGTGGTTCACACAGAATGTATATGAGTCAGAGGTTAGGTCAATGGCTGAGCCATCTTATCATGGGTCTGCAACGGCCATCGCCTAGGTACACACATCTGTTCATGCTGAGAGGCCACTCTCACTCTTACTGAGCTGTGATCATGTCACGGCTGTGTATCCACATGGTGTTATATAGGGTCAAGCTACAGTGATATGGATGTTTCTTTTATGGTAGTACAATTGCTGGACAGGCTGCTGGGTGTATGCTTTTGTACAGCGCTAACGTGTTCATGGTTGCTATGTACACTTGATGTGTGTGGTGACTAATGGACTGGGCACAGATAGCATATGAGTGACTGATACAGCCCAGTGTTGCCCAACACATGCAGACTGCTTGTGATTGCTCCAGTTGATAGGTATTCCTTGTAGACGAATAGAAATTGAGTATTCACTGACTGCATTGTATTTCATTACAGTTCTTGCATGCTTTTTCTTAATTATAAATGCAACAGCATTTCTTCGTTGTCCTTCATTTCCAGCATAATATGCCATGTGATCATCAGATTCAAAGTGCCCAATGCCAGTCCAGTTCACTAATACCCAAAATATTGAGATGTACATGTCCCATTTCATTCTTGGCCACCTCCAGCTTCCCTCGGTTCATGCTTCGTATGTTCCATATCCAAATATGTAAGACATCTTTGCAGCTTCTGACTCTCATTTCATGTGCAGCTACAGCAGCAATAGGATATCCCAAGGGCTTTGTTCCAACCACATCCTGAATGCTGGCTTTACTTTGAAAAGAGTCATCTCTTCCCCAGTATCTCATTGAGTGCCTTCTGACCTGGAGGTCTCATCTTTCAGCACTAAATCACAATTTGTTTTGTTGCGACTATCCATTGGGTTTTCTTGTACACAGGTAATGCCAGTGTTGTTGTTGTCACAGAAATGTGATCATCCACCACCATCACCGTCCGATATCACTGCTGCCCAGATGAGTGGTTTGTCTTAGTCTGGCATGTCAGCTGAGACCTGTCTATCTCGGGAGACCCTATCAGTAGTAAAGTTACCGATAGGTTAGCTCTCAGCATCACTAATGCACACAAGCCCTTGTGACACAACAAGCTGCAAACCAAGCAAGGATTAACACATTAACATTCAATTCCAACAGCTTCTTCTTGTCTTGTCTACTGCACCAATTTATATATTCAGAAAGGGCAGTATCCCACTGTTGCCCATGCTAGTGTCACTTTATACATCCAACATGAAAATATCTTATCTAGCAAAGAATTAATAAAGGAAAAAAACATAAATATCGAAAGCTTACATTTAAAGCTCTGAAGTCTGATATGTGCTTCTAATCCTAAATGTGTAAGGTTATCAGATTTTTTGCAGGCAAATCTAGGGCACTTATCTGAAGGGAGAGAGGGGAGCAAGAGACACCTCAGCTTTAGGTGTCAGAAACAAGGTGTGGAGGAAGGAAAAGGAGCCATAGGATGGAGGAGTCAGCCCCCTGCTCCATCCATCCCAAGACAGCAACAATATCACTTCCAAGCAGACAAATCGACAGAGAAATAGAAGCAGTGATGCATTTCCCCTTTATTGTGTAAAATATAAAGATAATGGATGTAAAGTCTATAAACTGACACATTCAAATCACTAAATTGAAAATTATTTTTTTTTCTACCCTCTCTATTTCCATTGCTGGAATCACGGACCAGAGGCTGCCAGAGGAATCAGGGACACAGCTCTAAAATCAGGGACAATCCCCCCAAAATCTGGGACATCTGGTAACCTTATAAACGTGCAACAAGTAGGAAACTGTAGATGGACAGGGAAGAAAAATGGAATCCTTCCTGTATGAATGGTCATAAGCTAAACATTTGACACATTTATTAACAGATGTATAACTTTAGCAGTTTGGATCTCCAGCCCTTTAACTATGTGCCTTCATTAGCAGGGCAAGAGTAGTTCAAAGGCAAAAAGTAGTAAGACCCTCTGTTCTTTACCTAAGAGGATTTGATAGAGTCTAAATAACCACACAAGACAATCTGTCTTTGCCCTCTGTAGCAGGGTTTCTGTAAGTTAGCAAATCTCCTGGCATCCTTATACAAGGCAGAAAGAGGCAGTGTATTCCAGGAAGTTCTTCACATTTGCAGTCAGCCAGTTGTGGTTCCAGCCAGGAGATGGGCTTTAGCAAGCAGTTGCCAAATCAGGTGAAGAAACACTCGGCATTCCTGCTCTTCCTAGTCTTAAGTCAGCCTCTCCTTACAGTTTTCAAACCTCTTTCTAAAAGCCCTTAGGGTGCTTGAATCAGTCAGTTACTTAATTGAGATAATTCTGCCTTGAACGGGAGAGTTGTTTCACTGCTGCTTCTTTAAGTGTCTGGCTACTTTTCACATGCTCATTTGTGACCCTCTGTTAACAGTCCAAGAGGATGGAAAAATGTTTAAGGCAAACAGAACAGGATCTTTCTAGAGCAAGGATAGGGAATTCTGGGTCTTAAGTGCCACAAATTTGTCTGGTTCTTAGAATTTCCACAATGAATATTCATGAGATATTTGCTTACATGTAATCCAAACACAGGCTAATTTGAATAATGTCATTAGCCTGAAAACTAGACTTCTCTACAGTATTTCAGGCGGGAGTTGTTTACTTATTATATGTTTTAAAAGGGTTCTTATTCTGCATTATTCAAAGGTCTAGGCGGATTACAATAAAACATTCATAATAATTAAACCATAAAACATATAAGCATGAGACATACTGCAACCATCTTAAAATAACATAACTGAGACTTAAACATAGTTATAAAAATGAGAATAAAACTTTAAACAGACCCAACAATTATTTAAAGCTGCCATAACCTTGGCTTGTAAATATGAGAGAATCTCTTTCACCTCAATCCCTGAAGAGTGCTTGAGAGGCCTCCTGAAATAAATGTGCCTTCTGCTTCTTCCCCAACCAAGTCATGTGTGGCAAAGTCTGCAGTTCAGCTGGGTAGAGAGTTCCAAATCTTAGGTGCTGATATTCAAAAGATTGTCCCATTACTCATTCAAATGTGTCTGCTGAAATGATGGCACGTCATTCAGCATAGAACCCTGCGACTGTAATGCACAAGGAGGCTGATAAACTCTCAAGACAGAGGAGATACTCAAGGGTGCCTCGTGATTCAACCCTTATGCTAGGATCACCAACAGGCCATCAGGCCAGTTTAATTAAAGAAAAACCAGTAGCTGGAGCATAAAGATCTAATTATTTTTATTCATGCACTAGTTACAAGTAGCTTAGACTGTTGTAATATATTATTACACTGGTCAACATTGAAATCGTTACTGACTTTAAAAGGCCCTAATCTGTAGTATCTTGGTGAGCTGAACACGAATATAACATTAAAAAAATTTTATTGGCTCTCGTATTGAAGATATTGCATGTAGTTCATTTTTGACGTTTCACCGTGTAAATTTATCCAGTAGGACATCAACAACATCCCAAATAAGCCTTGAATGATGTAATATTGCATCACATTGCATAATACCAGCATGTACACATCATCCAGAGTTGATTGCATCATTTTCTGATGCAATGCAATACTACTGCCAGACGGCTGCTGAAGCCATCTGACGTCAGCAGTGTACTATACGCAGTTGGAAAGGTTGAGCATTTAAAATATTTCAGACTGTGTGCGAGACAGTTTAAGCTACTATTACATGTAACTTTTATTAATCATATCATTTTAGTCATTTAGGTACAATACAGAACAGTAATGCAGCGAAAGTGCATTAATACCGTTGACAATTTCTGCTACATTTGTGGGGAAGTGATATTTAGGAGTGGAGGAGTAGCCTAGTGGTTAGAACACTGGCTTGGTAACCAAGCAACCAGGGTTCAATTCCCACTAGCACTCCTTGTGGCCTTGGGCAAGTCACTTAACCCTCCATTGCCTTGGAAGAAAGGCCTGGCAATCTACTTCTGGTGACACTGTCAAGAAAATCCAGGAGCTTCTGGGTTGCCAGGAGTCAGGACTGACTCAAAGGCACACATTGCATTGCATTGATATTTGCCAACCAGAAGAAAAGTATCACTTCTCAACTGAAGAAGGCATATCATCTTTACTTCGGATGCAAGATTGGTGACCAAGACAAGCCTTGGGCCCCACAAATATGCTGCGCTACATGTACAACACAGCTTTCACAGTGGTTGACTTGCAAAAGACCATCAATGCCATTTGCAGTCCCCATGGTGTGGAGAGAGCCAAGCAACCACACAAATGACTGTTACTTCTGCTTGGTTCCTCCTCTTTCCAGCAGAATAACAAAGCAAAACAAGTCAAACATAGTCTACCCAAACATTCTGTCTGCATTGAGACCAGTTCCACATGGTGAGGGACTTCCTATTCCAGAGCCTCTATCAGAATATTCTCTTGATTCATCTGATGAGGACAATGGTGAGCCGACCTGTTCTTCTCCTGGTCTGTCAGCATGCAGTGACCCAGATTTTCACTGGGATGCATTATCAACTCCACACAGAATAACACAGGAAGAACTAAATGACCTGGTTCGTGATTTGGACTTATCCAAGAACAAGGCAGAATTGCTATGATCAAGACTCCAACAATGGAATCTTCTAGAAGAAGATGTCAACATTACTCCATATCGAAAGTGCCACCAGCAGTTGGAGCCTTTCTTCAGAAAGGAAAGTAATCTGGTATTCTGTTCCTATATTGAAAGCCTCATGAATGCCTTAAAAATCACTCATGACCCACAAGACTGGAGACTATTTATAGACTCTTCGAAACTGAGTCTGAAGGCTGTGCTTTTGAACAATGGAAACCGTCTTCCATCTATTCCAGTAGCGTATGCCGTCCACATGAAAGAGACATACGATAACTTAAAGCATCTACTGACTTCCATTAACTATAACAAGTACAGCTGGCACCTCTGTGGTGACTTGAAGGTAGTTGCCCTTTTAATGGGACTGCAGCAGGGATATATAAAATACATATGTTTCTTATGTGAGTGGGATAACCGAGGAAGGGATTGGCACTACTTGCAGAAGGCATGGAATCGCAGACAAAATATAACAGTTGGAGAGAAGAATATCCAGCACCCAACTCTGGTTGAGGCTCACAAAATCCTGCTACCACCCCTTCACATCAAACTAGGTTTGATGAAAACTTCGTGAAAGCCATGGACCGCACTTCGCCAGCTTTCCGATACCTGCATGAAAAAATTCCCTCGACTCAGCGGAGCAAAGGTTAAAGAGGGAGTTTTTATAGGTCCTCAGATTTGAGAGCTCTTCAAAGATGACCGGTTCAACAACTTGCTGCAGGGTGATGCAAAACAAGCATGGAATGCTTTTTGCCTAGTGTCAACAAACTTTCTCGGGAATGTTAGGGCAGAAAACTACAAGGAACTGGTAGAAGACATGCTGATGCAATATCAGAAACTTGGCTGCAATATGTCTCTAAAGATCCATTTCCTTGATTCCCATCTCAATTTCTTTCCTGACAACTGTGGTATGGTTAGTGATGAACAGGGCAAACGTTTTCACCAGGATATCGCAATGATGGAGCAAATATACCAGGGAAAATGGTCCAATACAATGCTGGCTGACTACTGCTGGACACTCCCCAGAGAAGCTCCCGAACAGCTGTACAAGAGACAGGCGAAAAAATCTAAGAAGCAGTCTATGACTTGTTTTTTTTTACAGGTATTAACCGAAGGCCTATTATATTTACCATTGACATGCATTTCATGATGTAAACATTAATTCTTGTAGATTACAAAAAAACTAGAGCCAACTTTGCCATTTCACTGTCCTATTCGTGTTCAGCATATAAAAATTGATAGGAAATGACTATTTTTATTTCAGTAACATGACTTTTGTAAAAATTTGTTGACAAATGTTTATTTAAAGAGTTTAAAAATTGTTCAGGATTCTGCAACATGGATAGTGACAGGATGCCATATTCGTCTGCATATTTCTCCTGTGCTGGTGACCATGCACTGGCTATCAGTAGAATATAGAATACGCTTCAAAGCAATGTATCTAGTTTATGAAGCTCTTCAGTCGGATGATGAGTTAATCGCGCTGGCCGGGATATTCAGCAGCACTAACACAATTACCGCTAGCTGTCACTGATGAGTACTAAACCCAGATATTCAATGCTGGGGCCATATCTGGCCACCAGCATTGAATATCCAGGTTGGCTGCCGAAGCAGGAAGCTAACTGGACAGCGACGATATTCAGCTACTGCCTGGTTAGCTTTGGCAGCAATCGTTATAACAGCCTTTAATGTGCCTACCTTTTGCAACTGAGGAATAAACAGGCAACGACTGAATATCGCCACTGACTGGTTATCCCTGGGTGCCGCTCACGGAATGCCCCCGAAACAACCCGATGTTAACTAGTTAGCATCAGGGCGTGTAGCGGCAGTACCCATAGATATTCAGTGGCATTAACCATGTTAGTGCTGCTGAATATCCTGCTTAGCGGCATTTACACAGTTTGCAGGTTTGTGGGTCTGCAAATCATGTAAAAGCTTTTGAATATCGGGTCTGTTAAGTTTTAATGTGTGTTATGTTTTTTTTCTTATCATGCTTTTATTGTATTTTTGTTTCTGTATGTTTTATCATTTGATTATATTAACAGTTGTATATTTTATTATTATTATATTTTGATTGTATTGTATTAATATTGTAACTCACCTAGAGCATTCAGTTATTAGGCATGCAATAGATATAAGTAACAAAATAAATAATACATAAATTGCCATTTTTGTTCCATTAAATTTAATACAAATAAAAAATTGGAGGAAAAGCCTAAGTAGGCTGTATGTTGAGTATCTTTCTTTACGTGCCTACAAATGTTCACGTATTTTGTTATAGTATCTTTTTGTTAGGTTCTGCAGATTATAGCTTTCGCTTTTCATTCAACAGGCTTACATATAACTGTTTCTACCTTGAACATACTGGTCTTCTGGCACAAAAATCAGTTACAGGAATAAACAGTGAGTTTGCAGGAAAAAAGGGGGCTCCCCAGACCCTAGAAGAAACAGAATGGGGCCAAAATTCATGTTTGAAGCCATCACTATTGGAGGAGACTAAAAGAAAGAAATTACATTTGGTATTGTAAATATTACTAAGGGGTATGTTTACTAAAGAGCGTTAAGGGAGCCAGGGTGTCATTAACGCACATTATTGGCACACTTGCACTCTTAATGCAACTAAAATTCTGCTTCAACATGTGTTAAAGGCTCCAGCAGCATAAAGTGCCTTGTGGGCGGAGAGTGGGAGTTAACAATGTGTGTGCCTTTAACATGCCTTGCACAAACGTGTCCTAAAGAGCCTTAACGCTAGGAACCCTAACGCAAAGTAAAACCATGTAGAAAGCCTATTTTAACATCTGCAATGTGATGCACAGACAGGGGAGCCCGAGAGTGATAGTAGTGCTCCATTAGCAGCAACAGCATAGTGCATAGTATGAAAGAGCACAATGGGGTATGTTTACTAAACTGCGGTAATGTCACCTGCGTTAGGTTCCGCGGTAAAGGTACAGATGCCCATATAAAGGCGTGAGCAGTGCATCGTTACAGCAAGCCGTATCAGCTAACGCATGTTACAAGACGCCTTATAAGGCACCTTACAAGGCACATTACAAGGCGCCTTATAAGGCACTGTACATCCCCATCACTACCAGTGTGTGACAGGTGTTCCTTGCAGTGCGGCTGAAGGTATTTTGGTGTCCATCTGTATCCTGCAGTCACATGTGGCCCTCTGGGACCACCCAGATTAGTGTGTACCCCGTGTTAGGGTCTGGCTGACATGGGCACCTGTTATTAGGGCAGAGGGGTTTCTAGACCTGCATGAAGTTTGTATAGCAGTGCCTTTATAAGGTCAAAGGGGTATACACTACCTACCCCAAAGGGCCCACATCACCCATTTTGTAGGTAAGAGACAGGTGCCGCAGCCACGGTGAATCAACCTCCATCCTGCTGGTATAAGACAGCCCTCCAGGGTTGGTGGGCCAGAGCCATACCTGTGATTGGGGCAGTGGCAGACCGGCAGCAATGTTGGGGTTAGGCCTGGTAAACCCCAACTGCCTCACACCACCGTCTGCCAGTCACCAGCAGACAGCACAGTCAGACTGCACCTTATAGGTGTTCCAACCATGCACAGTCTAACTGCAGACAGTCCACTAGCCAGTCCATAGTGCATGCTCACAGAGAAACTATGTGCACCAACCAGGCATCTCAGTGATTGGGGGCCCCAGCACTGGGAACACAAAAGTATCACTGGCGGAAGATAGTGTAGAGCGCTATGTGGGAACCTAGACATGCCATGGTCACTGCTCGGTTAGAGTGAGTGCCCTCCCAGCATGACATGCTGTGGCCACCCTGTCCATGCAGGCGGTGGTTGGGCACTACAGTGTCCCAGCCATTGCCCCACACCCTGTGAAGATGCATCCTGGCCAATCCGCCCTGTCCGGGCCATACCCACAACACCTTGCTCCTCCTTATGCACATATTCAGGCTAACGCTGGTAACAGTGGGACATTATGGGCCCAGAGAGGGGTGGGCAGCCACAGAACAATGGATAGACATACATACACACACACTCCTATTGCAGCATTGTGCAAAGATAGGGGTGGTTGGCAACCCTGCCCGCTACACTGGTCCTGATCACAGTGCCAACATTGCTAAACTGTGCAGGAGGTAGTAATAGTGCTCTGGTAATAACTGCAACTCAATGCTGGGGCCAACAGCCTGACTCTTCATGCATCTTTGGATTGTGCAGCCTGTGTGAGTGGGTGTTTGTACCTCTTTTCGCTGCTGCTTTCGGTTTTGCACATGTTGCTGTTGTATCTGCATTGTAGGGTAAAATATAGGGACATGCTCTGCAGGAACCACAGCTGGGACTTGAACCTGTGACCCTCTGCTGCTGGCCACACTGGCTGGGTGTACAGCACCACACTGTTGCCACAGATGTATGGTAGTCCCTGGGGCTACCTGTACTTTTCCTCAGCCAGACCTTTTATGTTGCACTTCACACCACGTATTGGTACAGGGCATGACCTAGGTCCACTGCAGGCAGGTGCCACTGCCCCCTCCAGCACAGGCACACACCCCCCTGCCATGCTGACATGACCATATGCTGTCGGTGCTGGTAGTGTGCAGTCCCAGGCCATCTACTGTGTGGGTAGGTGGTCGCCTAGGGAGCTGGGTCTGGGGCAGGGGGCATACATGAGCATCCTCACATCCCCCCATTACCGCCTACCAATAGCATGTCCCTTCCCCTTGGGGGAGGGTTGGCTGGGGGGATGTTAGGTCAGTGCCCTGGCAACTGTTAGCTCGGGTGGACCAGGTAGATGCAGGTGGATTGTGTTTGGCCTTTGTCAGCTGCTGTCATGCTGATTTCAGGCTTCTATGTTCCTATGTGTCACCTAGGCACCCGCCTAGTCCACCCTGTGCCCCAGCTGCCCCCGCTACATGTTCTGCCTGCAGCCCCCTATGCCCCACTTGCACCATCGCCATAGTGGCCTTTCATACTTGGGCACTCTGCTGTTGCTGGAAATGGAGCACTACTATCATGTATCTTGGGCTCCCTGCCTCTGCTGTACATTGCTGACACTGAAATGGTTTCTCTCTCCTGCAAATGTGCATCTAATGGCAGGTTTTCATTCGCGGTAGGATTCAGCCCTTCAGTTCAGCGCATTAGTGTACAGGGATCCTCTCCCCGCCCACTCCCCGCCCATTGACCCCTTCTCTCCGCCCTCTCTCCACCCTCTGCGGTGTTTACTGTGGCCGGGAACGTTAACGATCGTTAGGGCGCGTTAACATTACATACTACACGTTAACGTTACCTAACGATCGTTAACATTATCTAACACGCGGTCTGTAACGTTACCGCAGTTTAGTAAACATACCCCTATGTTGATGGTGCAAATGGGGCAAAGGAGGTGGCACATGGATCACACAGTGGGGGCTGCTGGTGCACAGGGTGTACCAGGCAGCTGCCTAAGTGGCACATAAGAACAGAAGATTATAAAATTTTATTTATTTATTAAATACTTCTATACCGCACGTTCCCATGGATCAAGTGCGGTTTACAAAGAACAAAGGTGCGAATGGTACAACAGGAAATAATACCTATTCACATTACATAGAACATTTGTAAACTTTTTACAGGGAACATAGAGAACTATATACATTCCAGAGTGTATATGCCAGACTGTGTCAGACCAAGGTCCATCATGCCCAATATCCTGTTTCCAGCAGTGGACAATTTAGGTCACAAGTACTGTGATAAGGAAGCTTATCATAGCTCAGGAAGGAGCTATAGAAAAGGTGAAGTGACTCTGAACAAGCAACCTGTCAGTTCTGGTAGAAATAAGAAAACAGAATTTTCCCATAAAAGACTACCAGTCCCAGAATGCACCAGGTTTCCAAAAGCCATTAGAGGAGCTGAAGTGGGGAAACATGTGTTCAATCAGGAGGGCTATGAGGTAATCCCTAAGCACTCATCTCAAAGGGCAGGGCCTGATTCAGCACAGCTGCGCTGTGTTAGGGAGGAGCACTCATCTAGGCAGAATAAGAGTAGAGTTTATTCTACAGATGACCATCTTCATGATCACCTTGGATATCCAGAGAAGGATCATCAGTTTCATCTGAAGGATCATCAGAAGCAGAAGCCAAACCGGACAGAGAAGCAAGGAAACCCTCTGGAAGAAAGAGGAGAAAAGCCTTTGAGAGGTCTAGAAGAGTCCAAAGCAGTACGTATACTGGGAGGTATTCCAAGGGCCAGCATACACCATTGGACTGGGGAAAGCCAGAGGAATGGTGCTGCAGAGCTAGGAATCACCAGAGGCTATCTGTGAGGGAGACGGCTGCACGTGGAAGGGACCCTAAGACCCGTGCCAGAAGGTATGTGAAGAGAGATCTACTGTCCAGGGATCTGGATTGGAAGGCTGGACATAAGAACTGGACTACATACTGGCCAGGCTATATAGAGAGGAACTCTAGCAGCAATGGAAGCTCAGGTATGAACACTGATCTATGCCCTAGCTATAACCTTGAAAGACAGCAGGGAAACAAGTATTCTCCTGAAAGTGCTCCATTGAGAGATTCATCTGTGCCAATCCATGATATTGAACCTATGCTTGTTGAAGATGGGGGAATAATTGCAGATGAAGAATGTGTTTATATGGACTGCTCTCTATCTAAACTCCGTTGGTAACTTTCTGTTACAAAGTACAGCAACCATCACAAAGAAATATAAACTTGTTCTTTAATCTACCCAGAAAAGCTCCTGAAGCAGGATTTGACCCACACAGTAGAAAGCAAGCCAGCTAAGGGGTTTCAGCTGGATAACTGCTAGCAATTAAGCCTTACCTAATTGCTTGTGAGTTAGGAGAGAATCACTTCTGTATCTATGTGGGAAGTAATCAGAAGTTAACCTGAAAAGAACAGTTTGTTTCTTGCTTTGTGGCTTTTCATTTGTTGTTTTCCTGATTTTGACTTTGTTTTTCCAAGTTAACACTGAAAGCAAGTTACCTGATTTATGTGCTACCAAGCATATCTGTGTTGGGAGAAATAACCCCATAAATAAATATCTTATTGGCTTTACCCAAGAGCACAACTAAATTATTGTCAGCAGCTGTGTCTGGTGTGAATGAACTACATTGCCCACAATACCTTGCAAATCATATAGAAATATGCACTTGCCAAGAGTGTGAAGATTCTCACCCAGGCAGCCGTCTGACAAATGGCGTAGTTTTTCGGATTGCTTTTGCACAAAGGGGATTTACTTGCTGAGGATTACAACTAAAGTTCAAGTTTAAAGCTGGAAAAAAAGATTTTCCCTCAACTGCACTTTGGAGGAGAAGTGGTTGTTCCAGGAAGCTGTCCAGGAGGAAAAGACCCTGTGCAGAGCTGGATTCATCACTAGCACAAGGTAATAAGTACCTGGGCATGTCTAGTGGTGGATGGGAGTAAGCACAGGGGTAATTGAAAAAAAAATAGAAAAAAACCACACCTGTTTGGAAGGTGGTGCACTGTGTTTTTTTTCTTTGTATTTTCTTACAGGGTTCAAGATGGATTCAAAGGAACTAGCTCAGTGGATGGCAGCCCAGTTCAGCAGGCAGCAGGAGCTAGCACAGCAGGCTCAGGACACTGCTATGAGAGCCTTAATGGACCAGCAGAGGCCAGTGCTTGATCTGGTGCAAGCCCTAGTTGAGCTGAAGAACCAAAGTGGAACAGATGCAAGACCAGCAGTAAATACTGGTACATCACATGTGGACAGTGTGGGACTCAATCAGGGGATTGGAGCATTTAGTTTTGGGAAATTAACTCCAGATGATAATGTTGATGATTTTCTAGAGTCTTTTGAAAGAGTGGCACAAGCTTTAGCATGGCCAGAGACCCAGTGGGCAGTAAGGCTGGCAGCCTCATTAACTGGAGAGGCGCTTGCAGCTTACAGAGCAATGCCAGCAGCCCAGGCTTTGAATTATAAGGATGTAAAGGCTGCTATTAGAGATCGCCTAGGGTTGTCTATTTCAGAGTATAGGCGAATGTTTAGAGCTACTACATTGAGAGTGGGTGAAACACCCAGGGCTCTGAGTCAGAGAATCAGAGGATTAGCTGTAAAATGGTTGGAGCCTGAGCAAAAGACAGTAGAAATGTTATTAGACATTATTATGCTGGAACAATTGATGTCTGCTGTGCCTAAAGATTTGCACACTTTTCTTATACAGCAAAATTGCCAAAATCTTGGAGAGGCAACCATGCTAGCAGAGAGATTCTTGGAAGCCACGCAGGCTTGCCATAGAATGGGTGGCCCTCTAAAGATTGGTGCTGAGGCAAGATGTGCTGTATCAGAAAAGAAAATAATTAAAAATGTTTCTGAAAATGAATGTACTGTATCAAACCAGATGACACAGTGGAATAGAAAGAAATGTTTCAAGTGTGGAAAATGGGTACATTTAGAAAAGAGATGCCAGACACACACTAGCTTAATGGGGGTGGATTTAAAACAGCCCAAAGAAGGATTTCTTTTGATGGTTGATGTGCAGGGAATTACCACAAATGCTCTGTTAGACTCTGGGGCAGACCAGAGTATGATGTCAAAAAGGTTTTGGAAGAGGATAGAGGCCCAAGAAGGATTTGTGCCTAGAACCCCTGAAAGCCAAGTTCACATCAGATGCATTCATGGTGCTGCAACATCATATCCCACCTATAGGCTAAAGGTAAAGTGCCTGGGGGAACAAGAGGAAGTCCTGTCAGCAGTGGTGCCTAGGCTACCCTTTGATTTGGTTCTAGGAAGGGACTGGCCAAGATTTAAGCAGGGTCTAGTGGAAGGGCTAGGAAAGAAGGAGGGAGAAGGATTAATGGAAATAGCTCCCGGGCCTTTCTTTGGAAGTCCTCAGTCCCTAGCTAAAAAGATGGTTAAGCTTCCAGAAGGCCAAACTATGGGTAATAAGAGGGGCCTTGTATCCACCCGCTCGCAGGCTAAGGTAGAGAGCCAGCAGAAGGAGGAGGGGGAGCAGGCAGAGTTATTGGGAGACTTACCCTCTCATGATGATTTAATAACCCCATCATCTGGTAAAGTAAGAAAGTTAAAAGCACAAAAGCGGCGTGAGAGACTTTGCAGAGCACAGGGTAGGGCTGAGATGTTAGCTGGTCAAAGTTTACCCTGGGTGCCAGCTGAGTTAGTGGCAAAGTTTCCTAACTTTCCACAAGAGCAGCGAGCTGATCAAGCTCTCACCCGAGCTTTTAAGTATGCTCAGGAGGTCAGGGAGGAGTTGCCCAGATTCAGACTAGATAATGACATATTATATAGAGAGAGTCAGGATCCCAGGAATGGGACCATACGTAAACAATTGGTGGTACCCACAACTTTCAAAGGGCTAGTACTTAGACTAGCACATGATCATCCAGTGTGAGGTCATAAAGGGATGAAAGGAACGCTGGATCAAATACTTATGCGTTTTTACTGGCCAGGTATTTTCAAAGAAACTGCCCAGTTTTGTGCTGCGTGTCCAGCGTGTCAGCGAGTTACAGCGGCTCACCCACCGGTGGTGCCATTGATTCCCATGCCAATTATTACAGACCCAATTTGTCGCATTGCCATGGATATTGTAGGCCCATTAGTCAAAACGCCCCGAGGTTTCCAATACATCCTAGTTATGGTAGATCAGGCAACAAGGTTTCCCTGGGCCATACCATTGAGGAATGTTTCTGCAAAAACAATAGCTTTAGAGCTAGTAAAATTGTTTTGTGAAGTAGGATTCCCAAGAGAGGTGTTGACTGACCGAGGGTCCAATTTTGTATCCAAATATTTGGCCCAGGTCTGGGATGCCTTTGGCATTCATCACGTAAAAATCTCAGCCTACCATCCACAATCAAACGGTTTGGTGGAGAGATTCAACCAAACTCTCAAACAAATGTTGAGAAGGGGGTTAGCAGGAGAGGTAAAAGAATGGAATATGTTATTGCCTTTTGCCTTGTATGCCTGCAGGGAAAGAATTCAGGTGTCCCTAGGTGTAACCCCATATGAATTGATGTATGGTAGGTCTCCACGGGGTTTGTTAGACATTTTGAGGGAACAATGGATTGATCCTGAACCAGGAAGTCAGGAGGTGCCACTGTTTCTACGTGACTTGAGAGCACGTTTGAAAAGGACATCGCAGGTTGCTGAGAGGAACCTGCAGGACAGTCAAGTGCGCCAGAAAGGGTGGTATGATAGGAAGGCCAAAAGCCGCCAATTAAGCATTGGTGAAAAGGTTTTGGTTCAAGTAGCAGGTACAGCTCCAAAATTTGAAGTACAGTGGAAAGGGCCATGGAAGGTTGTTAAACAAGTGAGCCCAGTATCTTATGTGGTAGAAAATGCAAGAGGGCGTAGGCAGACCTACCATATTAATGTAATTAAGTCTTGGAAGGAGAGGCCTGTAAATAATAATGTCCCTGAAGCCAGTCAGGAAGTAAGTAAGCTTCAAAATGATAACACTCTCGTAGGTATTACGGACTGTAGGAAAGAAGTTTCACCAGTTAAACCAGTCCGTAATAACTTAAGCAGGGGGGTATGTGATAAGGAAGCTTATCATAGCTCAGGAAGGAGCTATAGAAAAGGTGAAGTGACTCTGAACAAGCAACCTGTCAGTTCTGGTAGAAATAAGAAAACAGAATTTTCCCATAAAAGACTACCAGTCCCAGAATGCACCAGGTTTCCAACAGCCATTAGAGGAGCTGAAGTGGGGAAACGTGTGTTCAATCAGGAGGGCTATGAGGTAATCCCTAAGCACTCATCTCAAAGGGCAGGGCCTGATTCAGCACAGCTGCGCTGTGTTAGGGAGGAGCACTCATCTAGGCAGAATAAGAGTAGAGTTTATTCTACAGATGACCATCTTCATGATCACCTTGGATATCCAGAGAAGGATCATCAGTTTCATCTGAAGGATCATCAGAAGCAGAAGCCAAACCGGACAGACAGAGAGGCAAGGAAACCCTCTGGAAGAAAGAGGAGAAAAGCCTTTGAGAGGTCTAGAAGAGTCCAAAGCAGTACGTATACTGGGAGGTATTCCAAGGGCCAGCATACACCATTGGACTGGGGAAAGCCAGAGGAATGGTGCTGCAGAGCTAGGAATCACCAGAGGATACCTGTGAGGGAGACGGCTGCACGTGGAAGGGACCCTAAGACCCGTGCCAGAAGGTATGTGAAGAGAGATCCAGTGTCCAGGGATCTGGATTGGAAGGCTGGACATAAGAACTGGACTACATACTGGCCAGGCTATATAGAGAGGAACTCTAGCAGCAATGGAAGCTCAGGTATGAACACTGATCTATGCCCTAGCTATAACCTTGAAAGACAGCAGGGAAACAAGTATTCTCCTGAAAGTGCTCCATTGAGAGATTCATCTGTGCCAATCCATGATATTGAACCTATGCTAGTTGAAGATGGGGGAATAATTGCAGATGAAGAATGTGTTTATATGGACTGCTCTCTATCTAAACTCCGTTGGTAACTTTCTGTTACAAAGTACAGCAACCATCACAAAGAAATATAAACTTGTTCTTTAATCTACCCAGAAAAGCTCCTGAAGCAGGATTTGACCCACACAGTAGAAAGCAAGCCAGCTAAGGGGTTTCAGCTGGATAACTGCTAGCAATTAAGCCTTACCTAATTGCTTGTGAGCTAGGAGAGAATCACTTCTGTATCTATGTGGGAAGTAATCAGAAGTTAACCTGAAAAGAACAGTTTGTTTCTTGCATTTGTTGTTTTCCTGATTTTGACTTTGTTTTTCCAAGTTAACACTGAAAGCAAGTTACCTGATTTATGTGCTACCAAGCATATCTGTGTTGGGAGAAATAACCCCATAAATAAATATCTTATTGGCTTTACCCAAGAGCACAACTAAATTATTGTCAGCAGCTGTGTCTGGTGTGAATGAACTACATTGCCCACAATACCTTGCAAATCATATAGAAATATGCACTTGCCAAGAGTGTGAAGATTCTCACCCAGGCAGCCGTCTGACAGTACCTAGCAGTTTTCCCAAAAGGCACACAGGATCCACAATGTGTATAATGGGGCAAGCAGTGCATATCCCGGGTCCTCTTTAACAATGGTTTATGGACCTTTCCCCAGGAACCTGTCCAAACATTTTTTAAACCCAGTTACACTAACAGCTTTTACTACATCCTCCTATAATGAATTGCAGGGTTTGATTACGCATTGACTGAAAAAAAAATTTCACATAGTAGTCTTAAATGGATTACACTGTAGCCGCATTGCATGTCCCCCTAGTCTTTCTACATTCTGATGGCATAAACAATCGACTTACGTTTACCCATTCTACTCCAGTCAATAATTTATAGACCTCTATCATATCTCCCCTCACCCATCTCTTCCCCAGGTTGAAGAGCCCCAACCTTTTTAGCCTCTCCACAAAGGGGTATCCTGCCATCCGCATTACCATCTGTGATGTCTGTCATGAACTCCACAGTGACAGTGGCGGCACACAGACATGCTGCTGCTGCGGAAAGGAGATGTGCCACATGGGGCGGTCCAAGCATCCTGGCACCTCAGGCAGAGATCCCGGCTGCCCCCCCTACAGCCACTGAACCCAGCTGTGGGGGAAGAGGCAGACAGTGCCAGCAGCTATAGCCCTCCAAGTAGCTGCAACATTCAGGCGCCCAGGGAACTACCACAGCAGTGGCTGTCATCCTCCTCCCGAGACGTATCACTGGCAGGCAATGATGGGGTCCCTGCAGAGGCAGATGTTTGGGGGGGGGGGTGCTGTGTGGCCATCCATGTATATCTCTGCCCTCCCCATCCATACCTTGTGCCCTAGGCACCTGCCAACCTGCATGTTGAATGAGCTGGGACTGCGCGCCACCAACACGGACAGCATATGGGTATGCCAGAATGCTATGGGGGTGTTGGAGGAGAGGGCAGAGGCACCCATGTGCAGCAGACCAAAGCCATGCCCTGGTCCTGTGCACCATGCACATTGCAACATGTGCCAAGGTCTATGTGATGCGAAGCATGTCCCTGTGGCTAAACATTAGCCTACTGTGCAGGTACAGCCCCATAATGTATGTGCAGCCAGCAACCCCTATGTGCAACACCTAATGAATCAGCCAGCAAAGGTGCAAACACCCATCAGCCACATAGACAGGCTCCACTATCCACAGCTGGATGGAGAGGCAGGCTGATAGCACCGGACGTTAACATCAGAGCACGCTACTAGCTCCTGCACATTGAGCACACATTAACAATGCTCAAACTGATATCAGGACAAGGTGGCAGGCAGGAATGCTAACCATCCCCATTTCTGCACAGCGTATCAGGGTGTATGATGTATCTCCATTGTTTTGTGGCTTTCTACACCTCACTGAGCTTCGCAGTGCCTAAGCTGTTTCCAGCGTTAGTCTGCAAATATGCATGATGAGGAGCAAAGTGTTGTGGTTATGGCCTGAAACAGGACGGATTGGCCAGGATGTGTCTGCATCAGAGGTAGGGTCAATGGCTGAGATGTCGTAGTGTCCGTCTGCCATGTGCATGGACTGGGTAGCCACAGCATGTCATGCTGGGAGGGCACTCTCACTCTGATGGCGCAGTGACCATGGCCCGGGAGACTGCTACGTACTTATTACCTAGATTGGCCACTGTTGGAAATAGGATACTGGGCTTGATGGACCTTGGTCTGACCCAGTATGGCACATCTTATGTTCTTATGGCTATGTATCCACACAGTGATTATACAGTGTCTGGTTCCAATGATGTGGGTGCACTTCCTGTCCTGGGGGGTCTTATCACTGAGCTAAATGCTGGGTGTCCATGGTTGATTTTTGCTCATGTAATGTGTGCTGACCAGGGGACGGTCTGCAGTTGGTATGTGCATGGCTGAAAAACTCAGTGGTGGGCAGCAGGTGCAGTATGACTGTGCTTGCTCTGAGTAACTGTTAGACCTAGGTGGTTAGGGTGTGAGGTGTTCCAGACCTACTCCCTGTGGTAATGGTAGGGCCAGTGGGACTGTAGTAATAAACCCATGCAAGCCTAGATATCCCCTCCGCTAGTTGGCATCCATGGTATCAGCAGCTTAACACTGGGTATTGATATACACTGTTCTAGGAGAGTCCCTATTCAACAGGTGCAGATCACAGAACTAAATGTGACTGGCACATACAGCATACTACAATTCTGCAGGAAACAAGGTAACTAAGAACATCACACTACAGACAGTACCACTCATGCACTGGCAGTGATGAGGATCTGAAGCACAGACTTTTTCCAGCATAGCAAATTCTGGGCGCCCATCCTCTCCCTCAGGGTGACCACAGAAACTGCTCAATAGGACAGTTTGTAGATGCTCTGTGATTGTATTATCCACTGTCAGTGCATCCTACTGAGCTGAGGTGATGGATAAATCCATTCTCCATTTGGTGATCAGCTGTAGACTGCATCATGAGTACTGTGGGGGCTACCCTATACTGCCACACAGAGCAGACATTTTAGGCAGTGACCTGCAGTCTCTTTGTATCCAGACATTACCACTCAGACCTGTGTGGAGGTGTAGCCTACTGGTTAGTGCAATGTCTCCATAAGCAGAGGATAGGGGTTTGATTCCAACTTATTCTTTTTGTGACTGTGCTACTCAGATCATTTTCATGCCTATAACAGTCAGGGCTCTGCACATTGGTGCTGGCAGCCCATAACACCCTCTCCTCAGCCACCATCCTTCCTTCAGCCCATCTACCTGCCTCTGTCGGCTGTGTACAGTCATGTCTTCTTGTGCAGGCTGCTACTCCATGACCTACACTGGTACTCTATTCCACATTTTGGCTCTTTGCACTCACTTCTTCTGTGCCTGATCTGCACGTCACCACTACTACTCTGTCCTCCTGTTGCTGCAAACATCCTGCTGCTTCTGGCTCCACTGGGGCATTTTGTCTTCCCCGTCCTATGCCACACACTGACATTGCAGCACTTTACATTGGCACCACACTGTGCATTGGTACAGCTGCTTCCCACATGCTCGTCCATTTTACTGGCTGCCACATAGGGTGCCCTCCGATATGGCAGGTCCATCAACTCCCACCTGTCCTTCCTACCCTAACCTTTACATTGACTTTCCTTCGTGCTCTATCCAGCGTTTGGGTTACAGTCGTTTTCGTGCCTTAAGGTGCATGCTTTCTACCTTAAAGCACATTTGTCACCTTAACATGCCTTAAGGTGCATGCTTGTCACCTTAATGTGCGATGTCCTGTTAATGTGCATTAAATGGCCAAGGCGGCCTGTTAACATGCGTTAAATAGCCCATAGGCCACTTTACGCCGGAATACCCCTTACCTGCCCAACACCTCTTAAGGATTAATGCCCTTTATCGCTGCCGTTAATACCCGTTATCTTAACGCACTTTAGGAAACATACCCCTAAGTTTTGCTTTTGGATAAAACTTGTATATGATTTCCTTTCTTGCGCATAAGGTAGACGTAAGCTTGACTGATGAGTATGAGTGCAAGAGTATGCTGGTGTGTGCGCAGTGTATGTTCTGTTCATATATGTATAAGGGAGCACATGTAAGGTATAGTTGAAAGGGAAGGGCATATGTGACAATGAAGGCATTATGTTGGTTTTCGTTATATATAGTCTTTATAAATAGTCTTTATCTTTATTTCGTCACTTGATTGACCACCCAAGCAATAGCGACAGAGCAGTTTACAATAAATGGCTGTAGTTAGAACTTAGAAAATAATGCCAATGTTTACAGGAAAGTGGTTCTCAAACTTGAAAACATAACCACCCTGAATTCACTTGTGCTTCATGCCCTCTCCTCCAAAAGAATATTCCTCTGCCCTTCTCCTTCCCCACCATCCCAGGTTCTCTCATTCTCCTCATGCCTACTATCTAACCTCTTTCCCCTATTCCTATTCTCCTATCTCTCCCAACAGATCCTTACTCCCTTATTTCTCTTCTCCAAATGCTGGGTCCATGATTCTCCTTAACTCCCCCCAGTATCATACCCTCAGTCATCTTCCCCCCACTCTTCCTTGATCGAGTCCTTAGTCCTCTCCCATCCCCCAACCTGGTTCCTCATTTCTTCTTCAAACCTCCCCCTGGCCCTCAGTGAGTCATCTCTCCTCTGCCTCTACCTAATCTCTCAATCCTTCCCTCATCTCTTCATTCTGGGTCCTCGCTCTTTTCTATCACAGTCCCCCAGGATCTACACTCCTCTCTCTCCTGGCTCCTGTTTTTCTTTCTCTCTGCATCAACTGAGTCCTATCTCCCCCTATTCCCCTATCCCAACTCCTATCTAATCTTTCCCATTCCATCCTATGTCATTAATGTCTTGCACCTTGCCTGATCTACCTTCTTAGTTTTCTCTCTCCCTCTGCCACTTCCTCTTATTCAGAATCTTCAGTCCTCTCTCCAACACAAGGATACCCAGAGTGGCATTTTACATGCATCCATTACCTACTGTACTGGATGGTTCTAGTTTCCCATTGCAATAAAATACCACTGATATTCTCCTCATGTTGTTTCAGGAGACTGTCGTGAGGAAGACAAGAGAAGAGTAAGGCCTCCACCCTAATAATCACCCTTCATCTCTAGCTATGAACACTCCCTCTCCCCCGCCATAATGTACCGGAACCTACATTAACCCTTTCCACTCAAATACATTTGCTGTTTCTCGTGCCAGTTCATAATAAATATTAACAAGAAACTGGCCAAATTACAACCAATATGACATACACATTCTACAGTACCCAGTCATGTTGGGTAAGACATACAAAATATAAACTAGCACATTAGTCATATGTCCCACAGGGTAGGACAGATGACTGTAATGGAAATATTTAAATGTCCCACGGGGTGGGACAGCCGAGTGGAAAGAGTTAAGCCTTATGCAAGCAATTTGGCATAAAATACTCTTTAACCAAAACAGTTTTCTCTCCTAGAGAGAGAGCAAGCAGAAAGGGATTTCTCCCAGGCTTACTCATCCCAAATACATAAATAAATATGTGTACAAGTTCATGGTAACATAGTAAATGATGGCAGATAAAGACCAGCATGACCCCTCCAGTCTGCCCAGTAAGGTGCTTTTCTCTTGGATTCTAACTGCTGCTCTGTGTGGTTACCCCTGCTCCATGCTTTTCTTTTGGGTTGTAACTGTTACTCCATGCAGGTTACCACCACTATGTGCTTTGACTTTGGCTTGTAACTGTCACTCCGTGCGAGTTACCCACGCTCTGTGCTTTTACTTTGGGTTGTAACTGTCACTCTGTGCAGGTTTGTAATTGTCACTCTGTGCAGGTTACTCCCACGCTGTGCTTTTACTTTGGGTTGTAACCATTGCTCTGTGCAAGTTATCCCCACTCTGTGTTTGTACTTTGGGTTGTAACAGTAGCTCTGTGCAAGTTACCCCCACGCTGTGCTTTTACTTTGCGTTATAATTGTCACTCTATGCAGGTTACCCCCACGCTGTGCTTTTACTTTGGGTTGTAACTATCTCTCTGTGCAGGTTACCCCCACGCTGTGCTTTTACTTTGGGTTGTAACTATCTCTCTGTGCAGGTTACCCCCACGCTGTGCTTTCACTTTGGGTTGTAACTGTCTCTCTGTGCAGGTTACCCCCACGCTGTGCTTTCACTTTGGGTTGTAACTGTCTCTCTGTGCAGGTTACCCCCACTCTGTGTTTTCACTTTGGGTTGTAACTGTCTCTCTGTGCAGCTTATCCCTACTCTGTGACTTTTTTGAAGTATTAAAGTTATTTAAGTTTTGCTTTGAGCAGGAATACAAAGAGTCCCTGCAGAATTTGAACTTGCAAATAAATCTGCTTGCCGTCTTCTTTTCATAACCTGGCACCTTCGTCTGGGTTTCCATCTCAGTTAGAACATCATGCAGTTATGGCTACAGCACAATGAGCCTTCACTCACAGCTGCCCAGGGTGTTTTTTCCATTTTTATTCCCTTTTTCCCTCCCACTTTCTAATTCAACCAATTAGGCAGCAGTTCTTAGTAGGCAGCAACAAACCATGACCCCGCTATGGAAGTCAATACACATATAACCTGAAACCTACCTGTAGGTTAGGTTATATTTATTCTGGATGTACACAGGGAAAACATTTTAGTTTTGTTTTTGTTTCATCTATCTTTTTATTCCTGTTATCAGTTTTTCATTGCATTTCACACATTTATGTGAATAAAAAATATTTTAATGTGCATTAGAACTTACAAACACAAGCAAATTGACTTTATCTGCATCTATTCATAGGTTGTGTGTCGTCAAGTCAATGCTGACTCCTGGTGACCCAGTCCTTTAAACTGATTTTGTTTTCCCCTTGGAATTTGTAACACTAGTTCCCAATTTGTTACTCTAACCCACTAGCATTCCCTGGTCCTAGGCATACGGACAGCTATAAGCATTCATTTTCAACATTTCCCTATTCCACAACCTCTGGAAAATCAGCGAATGCACGGATCTGGAACACACGATAGAGGAGAGAGGGAATGCAAATCTGAGAAATCATCTGAAAAACCGTGACTCTTCAAGGAAACACCTAACCCCATATATTTCTGTTAACACCGCTCTGTCATGAGAAGCTTTCAGAGCGGCATGGAAGAAAATCTTAGGCCATCAGGTTAAGGTCAGGAAGTGTAGGAAGAATCCTGTAGCCTACTCTAAATGAAAACATTATAGCATAATCATTAAAAAATAAGCTAAGCTTTCCCCTGGTTTCCATTGAGCACGACAGGTACTAGAAATGAATGAGCCTCATACCTTTTCAGCACACAGAATTTATATGTTCTGGCAAAATTCATTCCATGTGTTTCCATTGAACCTAATGAGGTGTGAAGCAATTTGGGTAATGAAGGGACTTGTTAGCTTCCCATCAGGAAAGAGCAGCTCCATTCTCTTTCACAGCCTTAAAGGTGTGAGAGAATTTACAAAAACTACTACTTCATAATAGTATTTTCACTTAGAAAGCAGTCTATACTGTGCCACTTAAAAAGCAATCATGAGAAGCAGGGGCTCTGGAAAGATTTCTATTTAAATGTAAATGTTTACCAATATTTTTTAGTCTCAGTGACTCAATTTCAGCAGAATGTAAAGTCAGAGAAGTCACTTGGTTGGGGGGGGGGGGGGGGATTCAAGAGAGCAGCCTGAATGGAGACAGAACTATAAGCTTCTTTGTGTGGTGGGTTATCTGTCCACTGGGGCTAGGCCTTGGTGTGTTTCCTATGGAAAAGGGAAAGGTAGGATGTGGGGAATTCAGAGATGCCAAGTCTCCCCCATTAGGGGTGTGCCACACTCGTTTGAAGGCTCTCTCACCTCACACTCTTTGGACCCCTTCTCTCGCTCCTTAGAGCCTCGGTCCCAGTGCATTGATCTTGATTGCTGTTTTCAGGAGAGGTAAGCCCCACAAACGTATTTAAGAGTTAACTGAGGGCAATTAGCAAGACCTTCTTATTCCACCAAAGTAGAGACCAGAGGCTCTTTATGAACAGCCTGGATCTCTGTGGTTTGCTGGGGAGGTCTGAAGTGGAGGAAGGGAACAGAGACACCATCCTGGTAACGTTTGATTTTTAAGGCTGAAAAACATCCAAAGAGTGTAGAGAGGAAAGCATTCCATCATCCCCAGTATTAGGCACAACCTCAATGATAGCAACAGTGGGGTTTGAACCCTGGCTCTAGCCCACTACTCTTAACTATTAAGCTATCCTGGACATCCAGGTTCTGAAATATGGTTCTATGTCCACATTTCTGAAATCCTGTCTACACCTGGACGTGCCTGCTTTTTTTTTTTCAGATGTTCTAGCTTAGACATCCCAGATTGCACTTGGACGACCCTTCTAAAACCCTCCTCAAGGTATTCGTGCTTCCTGATTTATCTTACAGAACCCAAAAGGTCAGAGCAGAATGTCTTCAGTTACGTCCTCAGGCCTTGGTCCTGTGGATGGAGTTTTTTCTGAAGTTTCCTACTAAATGTTTTGCAAGATTTAGAGAAAGGGATTATGTGTTTAATGATCCCAGCAACCTCCATGAATTAATTCAGCTCCAGAAACAAGTACTGGGCATTGAAGAAATATCATTTAGCACCAGCGTAGTTGGAAATGAATAGGAGTATACATTATTTAAGGGTGCTAATGTGATAGAGATGACTTCTCTGTAAATCTCCTTTCTTAGCTCCTCTTCATTGTATTAATGCTTGATAAAGAATATGGTTATTTTACTTTTTCCTATTTTCCTTTGAGGGATATATTTATCAGCCAAGATTATCTTTGGCTTTTATGTTGATAGATGTGACTAGTATCACTTTTCCTGTTATTTATTGAACATGTTAATAAAACTACAATGTTGGGGGAGATCTAAGGCGCAGATGTGGTTTCGCTGCAGGTCTTGTCATCCTGACCCGTTTGGACATTGCCGGCAGTGATAGAGTCAGCTGCTGCTGATGAAGGACCCCTGCCAGGCTTAAAAGCCACAGGGAATAACCCAGATAACACCCCTTTGGAGCCCCTTTAGAGTAACATCAGAGTGCCGTTGGATGCCAGGTCCCTGCCTGGCAGTTTAGACTGAGAGAATTCTTGGCGTGAGTTTTTGCTATGGGACAGGGTAAACCGAAGAACAAGAGTCATTCGGGATCTGCCAAGAACATGAGTACTGTGTCTGGACCCATGGACAAGCATGTTGTTGCCTCCAAGACTGTATCACCCTTTTCTCCAGAAGGAGCTTTGTTAGGCTCTGTTGAGCATTCTCTCCCCCCCCCCCCCCCCCTGCTGGCCCCTATGTCGTCTACTGTCTAGGTGGCTTGTAACTCCAGGCTTTAATGTGGTTCCTTTACCTTCTCCAGTTGCATTACCTAAAGTTCTAGAGGGGGAATCTGCCTCTCCTGCCCAAGATATTACCTTGAAAGATTTATGGAGGATTCTTTCATATATAGAAACAAGACTTGTTTCTGCATTATGTGTTTTTTCTCAAGAAACTGTTGCTAAATTGCAGAATGTGGACTCTAAAATGTCTGAATTAGGGCAATCAATTAACCTCTTAACTGAGGAAGCTGAGTTAACTTGTTTTACCCTAGCCATTTAGCCAATGGGGAAGCCGAGTTAATTCATTCCCTACAGTGATCGCCACTGCTCCCGCTGATCACCGATCCCCCTGCCTCTCTCTGCACAGTCTGTCAGTCATCGCAGCAGTGACTGACAGACTGTGCAGAGAGAAGCAGGGAGATCAATAAAGAATAGTGCTTGATCGGCAATCACTGCAGGGAACAAACTGCAGTTGGAGAGGTAATTCCCCAGGCAGTGGTTGGCTAGGTGTTATGCCTTTTACGCAGTTAAGGGGTTAAAAGGATGGATTCTCAGCTGTAGGTTTTGCAGGCTACCAATGATCTGCTATTAAAGATTCTATGATTCTTCATAATAAGTTAGAGGGTTAGAAATTTGTATTTGCTTAATTTTCCTTTCACATACGGTATCTTCTCTCTCCGGAGATTTTCCTTAAGAAATATTTCCTTGAAGTGTTAAATTGACTGGTGATATTTCTATCACAACGTGTTTTTATTTGCCTGCTAAGGTTATCTCTCAGAGTGGTAAGGAGGGTGATTTTGATTGCATACAGGCTAATGAGAGTCAGAACCTTACGGCTTTCTTAGAGGACCTCACAGACAAGATATCGCGTAGGGCAGGGGTGGCCCACTCCAGTCCTGGTGCTCCACAAACCAGCTTAGTTTTCATGATGTTCCTAATGAATATTCATGAGATATATTTGCATCAACTGCCTCCCGTTGTATGTAAATATATTCCATGAATATTCATTAGAGACATCATGAGAACCAGGCTGGATTGTGGTGCACCTAGACCAGAGCTGGCCACCCCTGGTGTAGGGCCACCCTGGTGGTATCTTTTTTGTCTGAAATTGACTTATTTTAAGAACACGGATGTCACTTTCTGTGGTGACAAATTGTTTGTTTTCCCAGATGTTTCTATGAGTACACAGCTTCGCAGGAAGCAATTCCTAGCCCTGAGGTCCCAAGTATTGGCCCTAGGGGCCTCTTTCTATCTGCGTTTTCCATGTAAATGTATTGTCCCCTTGCAAGGTAATACTTGCATTTGAAGAAATTTATCTCAGATAAGAAACAGAAGGTGGGTATTTATTTATTAGGATTTGTTAGAGTATTAGCCATTTGTTTTTGTGAGGCATATACCTTGTTATTGCCTTTTAGTTTTTCTTATCTACTGATGTATTTCCCCTTGATATAGGCCTCTGTGTGTTTCTATTATCTTCTTTACTGGAAATGTTTGTTTTTCTTTTATCATATTCTTGTGTGACGCACTTTGTTTTTGTTGAAAATGTAATATTTTTCAAAATTTGAATAAAATAAAAAAACCTTTTTTTAAAAGTGCAGTCAAATCAATGCTGACTCCTGGTGACCCAGCAGCCATTGAGTTTTCTTGGCAAGATATGACCAGAAGTATATTGCTCCTTAATACAGCTCCTCCTCTCCTGTTATTTCCCAGGGCCAATGCTAAAAAAACAAGATACCAGTATTTAGCACCTGCAAGCACCAGCAAGGCAAAAGCCTTGTGTGGTTTAATTAATCTCCTCTTTCTGCCCCTTAGTCTAGAGCAGAGGCTCCCAACCTTTTTGGTTGTATGGACCCTTTGTTAACCTACAAAAAGTTCAAGTACCCCCCAGTTCATCCTCATCACTCTTCCCAGACTCCCCCCCCCTCCACACTAGCCCTCTTTCTCCATGGACAAACAGGATGAGTCAGCTACATTTGGTGATGTCATCCAAAGGCACCATACGAACAGAGGTCCCGCTCCCTGTCCTACCCGCACCTGTTCAATTTTGCTTCTTCTGCCTTGCCAGAAAGACAGAACATTCAGCTCTTCACCACTAGTCTACAATAGCAATGGAAAAGAACAAGAGAGAAGGAGCTAAGCACCAAGAGAAGAAACCCTACAAGCCTGGTGTCAAGAATGCCTCAAGTGTGGGAAATAGATCAACACCACTGATGCTCACGACCAATGCGTCCGATGTCTGGGGGCATCCCACCACATGGAAGATTGTCCCCACTGCTCCCGTATGTTCCCCAGGGCATGCCGGTCCCGCAGACACACATTGTAGGACTTCCTCACCTCATCGGAGCTCTCAGGGTCCACAGTAAACTGACGCCGATCCTCCTCTCTCCAGCAGAATGATCCTCTCAGTGTTGTGAAGAACGGTGGCCATATGGCCGCTGAAGACAACATGACCACAAAAAGCCATCCGGAAGGCCCACCTTTGGCACGGGATGCACCTCTGCAGGCCTCCATCCTCAGCTCGGTGGCAGCAATGGTATCCGCGGCAGCCCCTCAAAGGACTGCCCAGCCTGAACGGCTGCCCGATCCAGCTCTGGAACCTCAGAGGAACATCACAGCCTGGCGTGGCTCTCCCCTGCACCGTTCAATCCCCACAGCACTCCATCCCCAACTACAGAGACAGACAACACAGGAGCAGAAGTCTCTCCAGCTCCAGCAACCAAGGTACTTCAAACAGGCTGTCCCAAAAACACTGCCACCACAACAACTCATCAAGAAGACGGCACAGCCACACTGCATGACGCAGCCCATACCGGGCACCTGCTCGCAGCTTTATTAACCTCCAAAATGTTCATGTACTTCCCAGTTCATCCCCACCACTCTTCCTGGATCCCTTCTTCTCAGCATCAAGCCTGTCCCCACTAGCCCTCTTTATCTCCCTTCCTCTTCCTGATTCCCTCTCCCTCCAGCTATCCCTCCCAGCCTCTGTCTTGTTCTCTCTCCCTCTCCCAACCAGCTCCATCCAGCCTCATCTATCTCCCTCCAGCCAGTCCATACCAATCTCTATTGCTTTTTTCTCTTTTCTGTGTCCCACAGACCTGCATCATAATGGTCTCAGGGATCCCCTACGGGTCCATGGACCACAGGTTGGAACCAATCACTGGTCTAGAGTGTAATAATAATAATACTTCTCATTTGTATAGTGTTATTAAGTGTACGCAGAGCTGCACAGTGGAGATAACAATTCAGGTACAATATGTATCTTCTCTAAAGAGTTTGCAGTCTATAATTTGTAATCTACTTGGTTCTAAAATAAACCTAAGTGAGTACCCGAGAGAACAGGAGATAAAGTGACTTGCCCAAGATCAAATAGAACAGTTGTAGCAGAGGCACATCATGCGAAGAGACAGATCATTGGAGAAAGACATGCTTGGCAAGGTAGAAGGTCACCGTAAAAGAGGAAGGCCGGCAATGAGATGGATCGATATAATAACAGCAGCTATGGACACCATTCTATCAACAATGAGCCACTTGGCTAAAGACCAAACAAAGTTTAGGTCAACTATCCAGAGGGTCGCCAGGAGTCAACGCCGACTCGACAGCACTTGCAACAACAACAGCAGAGGCCCACTGCTTTAACCACCAGGCTCCTTCTTCAGCTCCTTCAGTCTCCCTGTATGCCTACAAGCACAGGTTATGCATTGTTTTGGTTGCCCTAATTGAATATCATTCACAAAAGTGCACATTTTCCATTTTAATCCATGCACAGTGTTACCCATAGAGATCTTTTATCTATGGCACCCTGCTTTTATCTTATTTCCTGAGTGCTACTACTTAAACAGCTTCTTACTCAGTGAATAACTTTTAGGCCATTCTCTGGCTGGCTAACTTTCTCACTAATCTTTCACGTGAAATGATGTCGAAAGCCTTGCTGAAATCAGGATAGGCTGAAATTGCTACATCCTTCTGATCAACTACTCTGTTCATTTCAGATCAAAAAAACGTCAATACGTTTGCTTGCAAGGCCTTCCCCCTCATGAAACCACATTGTCTAGGATTCTGCTATCAATTGGTATCAAAGTATTGTGCTGTTCTATCCTTCAGTAGCTTTTATATCACAGATATCAGATTAAGGTGTTTCTTGTTATATGCTTCCTCTTAGTGATATGATTCTACATCTGATCGTTGCCATTCTCTCTAAACTGCCCCTGTTTCAAGCTATACACTAAACAGAGCTGGAGGGGTATAGATCTTCTTGAGTTTCTTTAGGCCGCTGGAATGTATCCTATCCAGCTCCATAACCTCGTTATATATAACTGTACCAGTACATCAATACTAGTCCTACATGTCTGGTATCAGGCCTTCCAAGTGGTACTAATGCACATTTTTATGCACATTACAAATACGTTTGGGATAGTACCTATGGCACATCAGTGCTGCCAGTCCATACCACCCTCTTCCCAGCTGCGATCCTACAGCTGCCTCCCACATGCTCATCCACTTTATTGGCTACCATGTAGAGTGCCCATAGTCTGGCAGATCCATGTGGATACATAGTTGTGCCATGGTCACTGCTTGGTTAGAATGAGAGTGCCACCCAGGCCATGTATGTAGCAGACAGGCACTACGAAATCTCAGCCATTGACCCTACTGCTGAAGCAGACATATCCTGGCCACTCTGCTGTTTCAGGCCATACCCACAATCCTCTGCTCCTCATCATGCACATTTGCAGACTAACACTGGGAACAGCTTAGGCAATACAAGGCACAGTGAAGTGCAGAAAGCCACAGAACAATGGAGAGACATACATACATGCAAAAGTAGGGATGGTTGACATTCCTGCCTGCCACTTTGGTCTCCATATTAGCTCAAGCATTGCTAACGTGTGCTTTCTTGCCAAGGTGCTCCTCTGAGAGCCCCGCCTTATCCCCTAGAAGGGGATGATTATGATGTGAAGAGGACTGTTTTGCTTCAGAAGATAAGTCTGCGGAGAAAGGGGATTTTGCCCTTGTGGAGGGTAAAGATTTTTTGGTGGTCTGCCTTTTTCACCAAGTGGATCTTTTGGTATTGATTCAAGATGAAATGGCAACCTTACGTCTTGAGGAGTCAACCTCCAAGAAAAGAACCCGTGACAGTGCAGGCATTATCAGGAGTCATCCTGGTTTTTATTCCTTTACCTGAGATGATAGAAAACTATTGGTCTTCCAGTGAGAGAATAAAGAGTTGGGCCTTAGGGATCCAAAATTCCTATCTTGGTGGTACTCCTGTCCCAAGGCAAACTGAATCAGACTTTTGGGCTCTCTCAGGTGGATGCCCTTGTCACAGCAGTGACCAAGCGCATAACCATTCCAATAGAAGGGGGTGCTGCGCTCAAGGAGTCTCATGACAGGAAGGTAGAAACCCTCCTGAAGAATGCCTTCAGGGCCACTTTGGAGCCAAAGGCCACAACCACATGTGCAGGCTGGGTGACCAGGGCACTTTTATGCTGGGACTAGTATCACACTCTAACATTAATGCCAGTTAGCACTCGCTCAGTGTGCAGGTGCTATCAGCCTACCTCTCCATCCAGCTGTGGTTAGTGAAGCCTGTCTGTGTGGCTGATGGGTGTCTGTACCCTTGCAGGCCAATTCATGGGGGTTCCACATGCTGGTGTTGTACCTGCATTGTTGGCTAAAGTCTAGCCACAGGGACATACAATACATTGTCCACAGCCAGGACTTGAACCTGTGACCCTCTGTTCAGATATATGCTGACTGTGTGTGCTAGGCCAAAATGCTACCACATGGACACAAACGTCCCTGGGGCTGACATACTTCCCATCAGACAGAACTTAGCACATATTGCAATGTGCATGGCAACAGGAACAGAACATGGCTTTGGGCTGCTGCAGGAGGCTGCCACTGCCCCTGCCGCCAACACCCCCACACCATGCTGACGTGCTCACATGTTGTCAGTGGTGGTGGTGCGCAGTCCTATCCCATCCAATATGCGGATCTGGTGGGCATCCAGAGCGCAAGGTCTGGATGGGGGGGGGGGGGGCCAGATGAACACATGGACTGCCACCACCCCAACCATCTGCCTCTGCAGGGACCCTATCACCACCTGCCACCGATACGTCTCGGGGGGAGGATGACAGCCACTGCAGTGGTAGTTCCCTGGGCACCTGCATTTTGTAGCTACCTGGAGGGCTACAGCTGCTAGCACTATCGGCCTCTTCCTCTACAGCTGGGTTCAGCGGCAGTGGGGGGGGGGGGGGAGCTGGGATTTCTGCCTAGGGTGCCAGAACCCTTGGACCACCCCATGTGGCACATCACAGATGGTAATGCAGATGGAAAGATACCCCTATGAGGAGAGGCTAAAGAGGTTAGGGCTCTTCAACCTGGAGAAGAGGTGGCTGAGGAGAGATATAATAGAGGTCTATATATTAATGAGTGGAGTGGAACGGTTAAATGTAGATCAATTGTTTATACCATCAAAAGGTAGTGAGACTAGGGGACATGCAATGAAGCTACAGTGTAACCCATTCAAGACTAATAAGAGAAAATATTTTTTCAGTCAATGTGCAATCATACTCTGGAATTCATTACCGGAGGATGTAGTAAAAGTTGTTCCTGTAGCTGGGTTTCAAAAAGGTTTGGACAGGTTCCTGGAGGAAAGGTCCATAAACCATTATTCAAGGGGATCCGGGAAATCCACTGCTTACCCCACTACAGGCATTGTGCAACCTGTGTGCCTTTTGTGGAAACTGCTAGGTATTTGTGACCTAGATTGGCCACTGTTGGACACAGGATACTGGGCTTGATGGACCTTGGTCAGACCCAGTATGGCATATCTTATGATCTTATGTTGTTATGTGCCACCTGGGCAGCTGCCTGGTCCACCCTGTATACCAGCAACCCCACTGCATGACCCACATGCCACCTTATTTCCCCATCAACATACTGCCCTTTCATACTTGGGCATCATGCTGTTGCTGCTAATGGAGCACTACTATCACTGTCTAGGGCTCCCCCTGCCAGTACATCACATTGCTACATTTGAATAGGCTCTCGCCCCTCTAAATACACCTTTTCCACGAGTTTTTACTTTGCGTTAGGGTTCCCAGCATTAAAGGGCAACAGGCATTAAGGGAGCACATGCTGTTAACACCCACTCTCCACCCCGTTAATGCCCACTCTCCGCCTACTGCATCCCTAATGCTGCTAGAGACTTTAAAGCAGCATTAAGGGTGCAAGGGTGCTGTTAACAGGTGTTAATGGCACAATGGCCCCCTTAACGCCCTTTAGTAAGCATACCCCAAAGAGTTTAGGTAATGTTTGGAGTTAGCCAGACAAAACCCAGGAACTGAATCTCTCTCCCACTCTCTGGCTAACGTTTATTGCTTGCAAGATGCAGTGCTGGGGCATTCCTGGGCACAGTTTTATTTTCGAAGGTGTAATATTCAGCACTGTCTGAACAAAATAGCAGACCTAATGCTATCTAGATATTTGGATATATTCAGCAGAAAACTTATCTAGATCAGTTCCATTGAATATCTGGATAAGGGCATCCAGGCAACTTGATCTGGATTACTTTGCCAAATACAGACCTCGCTGTGATTTCCGAGGAGTTCAAGACAAACACTCTACCAAAATGGGGAAGGAATGACAATCGTCATCCCCATTTATCACAGGTTAGGCAATAATTGTTGTTCCTAGGTCATTGTCAGTCCATCTTTTCCTAGGTCTGCCTGGAAATCTTTTTCCTATGGGCTGATGGTGGAGAACTTCTTTTGGGAATCTTCATATTGCATTCTGTCTACACGTTGTTTCCATTGTTCTTTATGATATTCAGGTTTCTCATATATAAAATATTTACACCTTGTCTTTTATCTTTATCCTTAATCTATCATATTCTTTAACCAGTCCTAAAATTTTTGGAATTAATATTCAGCCACCGCAGTCATCATTTTTTTTAAATGCCAGCTGCAGTAATTAAATGCAATGTGTGCCACTGAGTCAATGCTGACTCCTGGTGACCCAGCAGCCCCTGGGTTTTCTTGGCAAGGTGTGACCAGAAGTAGATTGCCAGGCCCTTTCTTCCAAGATAATGGAGGATAAAGTGACACTGCTCTAACCAGTAGGCTGCTCCTCCATTCCTGCAGTGGTTAAATAAAATATGTATATTCAGCGCTGCTATTTGGACATTGAATCTACATAAAACACAGTCAGCGACAGAGTGATCGGACAGCATTGATATCCAGTCCACTATGTGAACAAGAATATCTGGAGAACTTGGGGCAGTTTACCTGGGTAGCAGACCGAATATTGATGCTATCCAGATACCTCTGGGAGTTGCCCATGCTTCGCCGACATTCCACCCTGGGGACTGTCGGTATGAGGTTCAGCAGCACTATCCAGATAGTGGCTATGAAAATTGCCAAACAGACCCAGTCAGCAGCACTTATCCAGACAGCAGATGCTGGTATCTGGCTAAATGCTTTTAAACACCGGGTCCTTCATTTCTGCAGCTAACATCCTTCCTATACAGAACCGATATGTCAGATCCAAGTTGAGAGTTATGCTACAGGCTGGTAACCTTTTCACATAAAAACTGACTTACTGATAAACTTCAAAATAGAATTAAACCAGAAGGAATGATAGCGTTTTCTATTCATGAAACCCTGGCCATCTCAACTTCAAACATTTTCCAAAACAAAGCAGCAGTATCCTTAATTTAGAACTCTTTATAATGCAAGTGCAAGGATTTGAAACCGTGAACACGAGCATGGAATAAATTAAAATATTTTGGCAAGTGAAAGCAACAAAATTTAATAAAAATTCCCCTTTAAGTGGATTTGATGAAAACCACAATGAATATTGGATTGACGTCCTTTCAGTACACTACGCTTCTGGGTGGCATGTAGCAGAAAGTTGGCCATGGGGGAAGGCTGAAAAGTGATGACTACATCATGGCAAGACGAGAAAGACCAGTCCCAGCACCCCCCATATAATATGTATTAGAGTCTAACTGCCTAGAAAGTCAGCCCTTTGCAAAGATGAGCGCAATGTCATCTTCATTTGCTTATATTTCATAGAAATCTGAAAACTGGTTTCAAATAAACACATGCACGCACGTATAACGTGAGATACTATCTTATTCATCTGCTTGAATACATTTTTCTTTTTCAGCTTGCTCAAATAATCCTCTTTTCTCTTTTCGGACTAGATCTAACCTATTAGATTTACAGCAATCTGTCTGGCAGACTTGCTGGATTCCTGTGCTAAAGTGGCGTCCAATTATTTTGAACAACCACTGCAGGAATTAATCTTTGAGAAGGAGAGGCATTTATCATCTGTTCTACTCTACTTTCTAAAACAAGACATCATCCGGTAGTTGGTATTCTTGGAACCTACCCTAGGTAAAGGAAATATTTCTAATTTTGGCATCAGGAAACTTCACGCTGGCAGACTACAAATTGCAGGGGAAAAGGCATCAAAGTTGTGCTCCCATGCAAAAACTGCTCCAGCGTTTTCAATTCAAATCCCCCCCCCCCCCCCCTGTTTTCAGGGAGATTACTGTCAGGGCAAAACTGAAGCAATATCCGCCCATAAACAAATGAACTTTGATACATCTGCCCATGTTAATGCCAATCTTCTTATGTACAGCATCATTCCTAATCTTGAAATTATTCACTGACAGCAGCAAAGTGGTCCATCTCAAAAAGCAATTCTGAAAATCTACTACTGAATGCTTAGACAGTAATTTTCAACAGCTTGTCTCCCAGAGCAAAGGTGCTCTAGGAGCAGTTTAGTTTCTTTAAGTTCTTGCCTTTTCGAAATCCAAGCTCAAGATAAGTCACTGATTCTGATACAGCTGATAGGTCCCTGGCCAAGAGGGTTACACTTTGGCAATATAATGAAGTGACTTGCCAGAGATCAAATGGATTATCAGTGGAAGAAGCAGGAATCAACCTTGGTCTCTCTGGTTCTTAGCCTCTGACTTAGGGTTGCCCACTAGCACTTGACAGGTTTGACCCAGTCCTGGGTTTACCCCTTTGCATGCAAAGACTTGTAGTCTTTTCTTATACAGTGCAATTGAGAAATCAGAACTACATATCCCTGCATACAATGGGGTAAACTGAGGACTCTGACAGGCTTGTTGGGAGCATCTGGCAACTCTACTCCGACTAGAGTTTCCAATTCGATGGTTTTCAGTCAGCCTGGTTGTTTTTTATATGGCCAGGCCAGCAGCCAGCTGAGAGTTAAAACTGGTAATTGCAAAGCTGTGTTTTGTTGGCCTAGTGTGAGAATGTCTGGGAGTTGAGTAAAAAAGTAACACAACCACCCTCTTCAACCTCGTCAACTCCCGACTCACCCTGTGCGCTCCTCCCCGGGCCCACGATTCAAATAATTATTGCTTGAATCATGGGCTTCTGCAACTATAGAGTCTGAAAGGTTCAAGATTCAGCTGTTGGAACCATCCAGACCTATTTGGGTCGGACTCCATGGATGCAGAACCCTGTGGTTCAAACAGTGAACTTCAATCGCCAGGCTGCGTTTCTGTGAGATGGCGATGGCGCTTGGTCCGTGAAAGAAAGTAGAAGCAACTGTCATGGGGACAGGGGGAAAAATTTAGAGGTGGGGGGGAGGGTAAGTATAAGCAATACTGGTGGGGAGAGAGAAGAAGGAAGAGCCTGGGAAGTAACATTAGAGTATGGATAGAGCTGCTAGAGACAGCCCAGCAGGAACTCAAAAGGTAAGGACTGTGGGGAAAACAAGGGAAGAACAGGTACTGAGGATTGCGGAAGAAATTAAAACATGAACTCTGGGTAGGAATGTAGGAAATTCGGAGGCAGAACACAGAACTGTGAATGGCAGAGGAGAGAGACTGAGTGGGAATTTGGAGGGGACAATACCTAGGAATTGGTAAATATGAGTGAAGATGTGGGCTAAGAATGGGGACAGCTAGGTAGGGAGTAAGAGAAAAATGGACTGGAGACCAGGGAGAAAATGAATGACAGGGAAGGAAGGAGCTGGGACTGATGAGGGGATATGAGGCAGAGGATGGCAGACAAGGATTGAGGGGGTGAGTACAGAGGGCAGAAATAAGGGACTAGAGCAGCAGTTCTCAATCACTGTGTCAGGACACACTGGTGTTTCAGCAAGAGCTGGAAGGTTTGTCACCCAAAATCTGACAGACAGCAATCCTATGCTTCCCTTAACCATGTGTGTCTGCAGGCTGGGAAAAGTGCAGAGCAAGGAGCTAGGATCCTGAAATCCCCATAAGTGCTCCCTGCTTCTGCTTCAACCCTATCCCCAGTGATCAATGTTGCCGCTAGCCCAAGCTGGAAATGCTGCAAGAATGTTTTTCCCTCACCACCAGCACCACTGGCAATCAGCACCAACGCATCCCCATCCTACCTGTGCTTCAACTGTAATCGCTGCCGCTGCCAGAAATATGGGCTCCTGCTGTACCCCCGTGGCAGCCAAAGCTTCCACTGCTGGCTGTAAAGCAGGAGATGGTCTAAGGAAATTCCCCTGCATGCTTTCTCCTCCTGCCAAGTCTGCTAATTTGGTGAGTTTTAAAAGGGGGACTGGTTGTGGGGAATGGTGTTGGAAGGGGAACGAGAGGATGTGCATACAGGTGGGAAGCATGACGGTTTGAGAGAAATGGCATGAGCCTGCAAAGGCATGAGAGAAAAGGCGTGACCCTGTTGCAGGGATCTCACTACAGGAGGGGAACCCCAGGGGTGTCAAGTGCTTCCTCCCAAGAACATGATATTCAGGATTGAAATTAGGTAGGGACTGGGAGGTGAAAGAACAAGGGCTCAGGGCCTTGCGCAAGTGCAGGTACTTTGTAACCAAATGGAGATGTTGAAAATGGGAACGGAATGACCGAGTAGAGATTCAGTAATTGAGTGGCAATGAGGGCAATGCGCTCAGTTTGGGATATGTGTAAGGGTATCTGTGAGATGGGCTGGAGTATTTGCGACACTGCACAGAAAGATGGAAGGGCGTAGAGAGATGGTGTGAATGTATGAAGGCTATGGAGGCACTGGGGAAGGGGTATGATAGAGGAAAGATGCCATCTGTAAAGGGATGATAGAAGACAGAAATAGAAAGGCTGGAGAAGAGGTAAAAGGGGGTATACGATGCTAAGTAGGGGACAACAGACAGCATAAAAGGCTGGAGACCACAGAAGGCAGAATGGGCGACAGGGAAGCAACTGGGGCTGATGAGGGAACACATGGCAGAGTAAGGTATATGAGGGCTGAGGTGGCGATTCGGTGCAGATGTTTGGAAAAGGGGGATGAAAGGCAGGCGAAGGCGTAATAGACAGCGGGGAATGGGCTGGCTGGGAGGAATGAGTGGAAGAGGGGAAGTTAGTAGGTAGGTCAGAGAGAGACTGAGGACTGGGGAGGGGTGATGAGAGGGAGTGAAAGAGGCACAGAAGAGAGAGATGTAGAAAAAAGATGAAAGGAATAGATCAACAACAGGCATTTAGGCAAAGGAGGAAAAAGATAGAGACAAATGAAAAATGGAGACTTTGGAAAAGGATTAGGAGAAGACCAACAAAATAAGAATGGAAACAGACTGGGATTATCCCACTTAGAAAACTAAACTGCCCACACAACTGTGGTTAAAAAGAAGGATTTTATGTTCAGTTTTTAGTGATTGGAAAAATATCAATTTTCGGAATGTGCATTTCATATATCTTGGTATTTTGCTGAATACAGGAGAAAATTGGTGTTTATATCTGTGACGCTACCTTTTCAAAGCTATAGCTCTTGCTGTTTGTGCCCTGTGAGTTAGTGCTGGTACAATACAGAAGTGTTGTGTACATGAGTTCTGAGTAGCCTATTTGCAAGGTTTTGAGTTACTTCACAAAGAATCTGACAGTGGGAGGATTCTGCGTTTCTGTTACTGATATCAGAATTTTTTTTATTTTTGGTCTGGCAAAATTTAAATGAAAGTATTCTAGTTCTGCTCTGTATAGGCTCCAAAATAGGTTAAAAAGAAATATATCTTGATGAGGTCACATGATGTGGTGAGGGAGTGTGGATGCTTTTGCTACTCTCTTTGGACTTCCGCCCTCTATTATGCCTACTATTTGTCTCTGCTTTTGGTAAATCCTGCCCCCCCCCCCAAGTGGTGAGTGCTGCTGGCGCTGACTTGACTAAGTCTGGTGATTTACAGCGGTCTGCATCCGGGAAAAATAAAGTCGGCTCAGCGGGAATGCAAAAAGACTGCATCGGGGCCATCCAAAATGGTAGAGGCCCTGGCATCCCGAGTTCCTCTAGACAGATCTCGCTGGTGGAGGTGACAGCAGCAGTAGTGGGGGGGCTGTAAATGCTCATTTCAACAAAGTGACTGTCAAGCTGAATTTGGTAACACAAGCCCTGGCTGGGTTAGGCAGCCAGCTGCACCAGGCAGAACAAAGACTTTCTAACCAAGAAGATGCCTTGGCAGCAGCACAGCGGGACATCCAGGCACTCAAAGACACAGTGGCCAAACGTACAGACAAAATGGAGGACTTGGAAAATTGTAGCCGGCACAACAATCTAGTTTATCGGTATTCCTGAATCAGTGAAGGATCAGGAGCTGCAGGGCTACCTAGAGACTCTGCTGCCTTTAACTCTCAAATTCAGAGAAGATCCGAGTCCCTTCCTTATTGAACAGGTGTACCAGAGGTCAGCCATATTAGTGCCTAACAGCATGGCTGGAGGTGTGGACTCTACCCGAGCCTTGCTGAACTGATTATGTCTCTGTGGGCAGCAGGATCCTATGTCTCCGGAGATGGGGGGCTGTCACGGGCCTGAGAGCAGGACGGAGGTGCTTACAGAGGGGGTTTATGCCATGTTGCTGCAGAGGGTATCTACTGTTTTGTTGCTGAGTTCTGTTTACCATTCCTTCTCCTACTTTACCATTCCTGGTAGGTGTAGGGGCTTTAAGAGTGGAGGGCAGGGGGAGGGGGTAGGCTGATATGTGTGTGGGGGGTATGCGGCTGTGATGGTGTGTTTGGTCGGGGAAGGGAAGGGAGTGTGCGTGATGGTCACGTTAGTGAGGGGTGTGAATGGGCCAGTGTGCATGCCAGTAAGCGGGGGAGGGGGGAGCCCAGACACATCTAATTGTGGCTTACTGCTCAAAGATGGTGGTTGTTGCATGTGGGGGGGTTCCAAGGGGTGGGAGGGGAGGAGGGAGGTTTTAGTGGACCGAGAAGGTGGCTACTGGATAATATGGGGCTGCTCATCTTGGCGGTCAACTGGGGTGTTCTCGGCTGGGGGGGAACTCCCCGTTCTCAGGGTCTGATACCATTTGATCATGGGCCTGGATGGCTGGGAGGTCGGCTGAGGGTCATATCCTGGAATGTTTGTGGACTGGGTCCTCCAGTCAAGCGCCATAAGGTTTTGAGGGCCCTGGCTGTCAGCAGTCTGACCTAGCTTTTTTACAGGAAACCCACCAATCCGAAGTGGAGCATTCTAAACTGAGGAGGGATTGGGTGGGGCAGGTTTGAATGTGCCTCTGTAGTCTCTGACGCCACTGAACAGTATGTGCTCCTGGGGAGGGGTTACTGGAGGGTACTTCTGTGGTGCTTTGCAATATATATGGTCCTAACTCCCCAGACCCACTTTTCTATGCCGTGTAGTGGCTGTGATTGAAAAGCTTCTAGAGGGCCGCTTGGTGGTCAGCGAGGATCTTAAATGGAGAGAGAAATTCCTTCTAATCTTAATGAAGTCCCCCAATAAGTGACTTTTTCACGGTAGTCTGAACTTTGAACGCATCTTGTCTGCGAGTCTGTATGTTCAATAGATCATGGACAATCTCTAAGTAAAGAGCTATCTAAATATTTAATGGCATTGCTATTAGGAGCATGGTCCAGGCTCTGATTCGCATGTGGTATTTATGTAAGATTCAGCTCAGGATCCCAGACAGGTCTTTGGTAACATTTTATTGCCAATACATAGTGATCCATCCTGAGTTTTGGTTGGAACTGGGAGCTAGAGAGTCGCTCGGATGCTGCTGGTATTGCTATTTTATAGGGCTTCTGGAACCAAAACAGGAAAAAGTTCAAGGTTAACAACATGAACAGTGCTGTGTTGGGTCAAACCAGTGGTCCACTGGATCCAGCATCATGTATCTGGCAGTGGCCAGTCCAGGACACTTGAAAGTACCCAGTGTATCTCAATGGGAAAATCTTAGTACTGTGAATGGACCTGTTCTCCAGAAACTTGTCCAAACCTTTCTTAAACCCAAGTATACTAATAGTCTGGATGAAATCCTCAGATAACAAACTGCACAGCTTAATTTTGCGTTGACTGAAGAAATCCACCTTTTTCAATTAATAGCCCTAGTACTATTTGAATGGGCAAATAACCATCTCCTATTGATCTGTCTCTTACCAGTCAGGACTTTATAAATCTCTTAACAGATTCCTTCTCAGATGTCTCTTATCCAAGCTGCAGAGCCCTGACTTCCTAAGCCTTCTGCTGCCTTCTCTGTATCTTTTCTGGTCTTGCTTTATCATTTGAAATGAGGAATCCAGAAATCCACACAATTGTTGCACCTTATCTCTATAGAGAACCATTATAAAAAGAAATTAAATGGTTCAGAGGAAGGTGACCAACATGATACGGGACTTGTACCAGAAGGCGCATGAGAAGAGACTTATGAAGACCAAATATGTATACCCTAGAGGAGAGGAGAGATAGGGGGCCACGATACAGATAAAGGGTATTAATGAACAACAAGCTTTTTTTCAAAAATGGGGAAGCTGTAGAACTAGAGAAGCTGTAAGGAGGTCAACATAAAAGCAACATCAGGAAATACCTTTTCAAGGAAAGGATGGTGGATGCCTGGAATTTTCTTGAATGGAGATGGTGGGACAAAAACAGTGGCGGAATTCAAGACAGACATGGCATCATTACATGGCAAGAGGGGTTAACCTATACAGAGTGGCAGGTACAACCTTAAACAAAGACATAAAAGGAAAGCTGCACAGGGCAACTCTAGCCACCTTTTTTTATTTAGGTGCCTTCAAGGCAATGCTGACTCCTGAGACCCAGCAGCCTGTGGGTTTTCTTGGCAAGATATGACCAGAAGTAGATTGCCAGGCCTTTTCTTCAGAGACAATGGAGGGTCAAGTGACTTGCCCAAGGCCACAATGAGTGTCAGTGGGAGTCAAACCCACCTCCCCTGGGTAGTAGCCTGCTCCTCCACCTTACTGGACAGATAAGGTGGACCATGCTGGGTTTTGTTTGCCGTTTTTTACTATGTTGCTATAATATTCAACATTCAGTGGCATACGTTCTACCCAAACAGCCACCGCAGTGTGGGGGTGGGAGCCCGGGCAGAAAGGGGGCTTATGAAGTGACAGGAAGGCAGCGCGACAAACTTGCTTTTTCCTGTTTGCTGTACTGCCTTCACGCTTCTAAGTTTGCTGTAGGCCTGGCAGCTGTTTCTTACCAGGCCGAAGTCTCGCAATAACAGCCACACCGTGAGATTTTGGCCTGGGCCCATGGCAAGCTTGGAAGAGAAGAGGCCATGCAGCGAAAGGAAGAAGTAAGTTTGCCGCTGCCGCCACATGGGGGGGGGGTGCTGCACAGGGAGGGGGCATGCCACCGCAACAATGGAGGCTCTCTGCAAAATTCTGCTTGGGGGCTCTTCATTGTAACTTACGTCACTGTCCCCATTCCTTTCTAAATAATACTTAACATGCGATGAATGTCATCTACCTGGATTTCAGCAAAGCCTTTGATACTGTTCCTCATAGGAGGCTTATCAATAAACTCAACAGCTTGGGGATAGAGCCCAAGATGGTAAATTGGATCAGAAATTGGTTGACTGACAGACGACAGAGGGTGATGGTAAATGGAGCTCACTCGGATGAAAGGAGGGTGATTAGTGGGGTGCCCCAGGGTTCGGTCCTGGGCCCGGCACTGTTCAATGTATTTGTGAATGATATTGCTGAAGGACTGCATGGAAAAGTCTGTCTTTTTGCAGATGACACAAAAATTTGCAACACAGTGGACTCCCCTGAGGGACTGGATAACATGACGAAAGATCTACAAAAGCTGGAAGAATGGTCTAATGCTTGGCAGTTAAGATTTAATGCGAAGAAGTGCAGTGTCATGCACTTGGGAAGCAGAAATCCAAGAGAAATGTACGCGATAGGGGGCAAGAGGTTGGTGTGCACGGACCAGGAGAAGGACCTTGGTGTGATTATTTTTGAGGATCTCAAGGTAGCAAAACAGTGCGACAAGGCAGTGGCAAAAGCCAGGAGGATGTTGGGTTGCATACAAAGAGGAATTACCAGTAGAAAGGCAGAAGTACTAATGCCACTGTATAAGTCACTGGTGAGGCCTTACTTGGAATACTGTGTTCAGCTTTGGAGACCATATCTTGCAAAGGATGTAAAAAGACTGGAAACTATTCAAAGGAAGGTGACCAAAATGATTTAGAGCCTGCGTCAGAAGCCTTATGAGAAGAGACTTGAAGACCTAAATATGTACACTCTGGAGGAGAGGAGGGATAGGGGAGATATGATTCAGACCTTTAAATACTTATAGAGAAATAATGAACAAACAAACCTCTTCCAAAGACGTAGAAGCTGTAAAACTAGAGGGCATAACATGAAGCTGCAAGGAGGTAAATTGAAAGGCAATGTCAGGAAATACTTTTTTACTGAAAGGGAGGTGGATGCTTGGAATGCCCTCCCGATGGAAGTGGTGGCGGAAAATACAGTGACAGAATTCAAAATGGCATGGGACAGACACAGTGGATCACTTTACAGCAACAGGATAAAATCAAAATAAACTTAACTATCTAACGTCTCAACAAATAGGGGTGTCCTACATGGAGCGGAGGGTTCACCCCTAAAAAAGACATGGGGAGGGGTGGCCTGCACAGAGTGGCAGGTGCACCTACTCTTGCCATCTTACTGGGCAGACTAGATGGACCATACTGATCTTTATCTGCCATCATTTACTATGTTACTATGTCATGGATCCATTGGTGGACATCTCTCGGGGAGATGATGGGTCATTGGGGGGGGGGGAGATTACTCACATCTTGCATAGGTTCTGTTCAGTTTTACAGCTGGTTGATCCTTGGCATTTTTGCTGCGGCCCATGGATAGAGACTATACCCACTTATTGCTGGTCCATGGGATCAGTTTGTGAATCGATTATTTACTGGTCTCAGAGCCTTTGTTTGCCTTGATAAAAGATGCAGTCTTGGAACTGAGTGAAATCTCGGATCATGCCATGATCTGGGTGGACCTCACGTGGGGTTTGCCAGTATAGGGACTTAGGCTCTGGCTATTTCCCATGGCATTATACAGGGATGAGCAATTTGCTGCGTATATTTGCGAGCAGTGGAATGACTATTTGTGCCACAATGCCCAAAATAAGGATAACCCTGAACTATTCTGAGAAACTACTAAAGCGGTGCTGAGGGGGGCATCAAAGCCTATGCTGTGTGGAGGAAGAAGCTTCTTAATGCAAGGATGGTATGCTTGGAAAGTAAGGTGGTATTAGAACGGCAGTGATTGGCTTGTTGTCATACCTCCGGGGCTCTCACTCAGCTTTCGGAGACACAAGTGGTACTGAATGAGGTGCTGCATCAAGAAATCCATAATGTATTACAAATTTCAGCTGTACAAATATGGGGACCATTCTGGGAAGTTGCTGGTGCGGTGTTTGAAGGGCACCAGTAGTTCACGGGTGGTTGTAGCACTGAAGGATGAGCAGGGGATATTGCATGTGATGTCAACGGAAACACTCGCTTGTTCTATGACTTCTATCGGACCTTGTACACCGGGGACCAAGTTTTGCCTTCTCAAATAGCGGAGTACCTCTGCGCAGTTCACCTTCCAAAGTTGACTGCTCAGCAAGCAGACCAACTGGGGGTCCCCATCACAGCTGACGAAGTGCAGAGGGGGATCCAGCGGGCACAGTGTTGTAAAGCCCCAGGCCCTGAAAGTTTTAACATGGAGTTTTATAAATTGCTCCAAGTTTAGGTAGTGCCTTCCTTGGTGGAAATGTACTGGTGGAAGGCAGAACTAGATCAATTCTACTGGAGGGGGTAACCGGGCATACATCACTTTACTTCCCAAACCGGGGAAGGACCCATTGCATGCTGAATCGTATATGACTATCTCATTAATTAATTTTGATCTTAAACTGCTGGTCAAGATCATGGCAGAGCATCTGGAATTGGTGCTCCTGCTCTATGAATCGCAAGTTGGTATTGTTAGGAGCCAATGTGCAGCCAGTAACCTGCACAAAATTGTGTCATCTTTGGAGTGGGTGCACGAGAGGGGCAGCCCTCACAGTTAGTTAGTTTTGATGCGGAGAAGGTTTTCGACAGGGTCAAAGTGCTGCCAAGATATGGCCTGGGAGAGTCCTTTCTTCATATGGTGTAGCTTTTGTATTTGGGGCTGACTGCGGCTGTGCTGGTGAAAGTCACACTATCCGAAGTGTTGATTTATGTTGGGGGACGCAGCAGAGCGACCCCTCTCTCCCTTCTTTTTGTCCTCTCCCTGGACCCTTTGTTGCGTTGGATTTTGGCAAGTCCAGATATTTGAGGTATCCACATTGGGAAGTCTGAATTCAAAGTCTCTGCCTTTGCAGATGACTTCCCCTAGATGTCTCTACCAATCCTCTTGGGTGAATTTAGGTCTTTCGGTGAGTTGGCTGATTTCAAACTCAATATGGATAAATACGAGGCTTTGGATGTGCTGCGGAAATTGAAATCGATGCCTTCCCCCTGTGGTGGGCTGATCAGGCGTTTCATTATTTGGGGATCCAGCTGCCCAGTGACCCCTGTCAGATTTACCATGAAAATGATACAAAGTTGTTGAGCCACCTTAAAATGAAGATAGTGACTCAGCCCCTCTGCTTCTCTCCATGTTGGGGAGGGTAGAGGTATTTCATATTGCTCTATATGCTTCAAATTCTTCCGATTCGATTTTTGAAGCAGGACATTGTCTCCCTGGAGAAGGAGCTTTGCCATTTTGTCTGGCAGGGGAGACTAGCGCGGGTGGTTCTGGGGCAGTTTCAAGTGGATTGGAGACAGGGCGGGGTGTGAATCCCAGACCTTCAACAGTACATAAGGGCTGTCAATTGCAGCACCAATAGGATTGGCTGGGCTTAACATCGATACTCACACCCGCCTTTTGAGGAGGATTTTGTAGCCTTGTATAGTATGTTGGAGGTACTGCATATGCCTAGCACATATGCCTTTGGTGTAGCTCATTGGTGCGCTCCATTAGAGAGGTATGACAATACTTGTGTTTACGATGGCAAACATTGCCTATGGTGTCAGGCTTCCTGCCGCTGCAGGGGAACGATAGATCCCCACTAGGTCGGGACTCCTGTCCTTTCTGGGTCTGAGCGGATAAGGGCCTGCATTTACTCTGGCAAGTAGTAGATGATTCTGGGGCAGTGCGTGCCTTCACGGAGCTGAGGAAGGAATTCGGACTTGAGGGTCATCATTTCTTTGCGTATTATCAGCTGCGACATTTTCTGCAATCCCAACCAAGGGAACACTTGTCGACTGGGATGACGGATCGCATGGAGAACTTCTTTGAGTTTGAGGATCGTGGGGCCCTATCTATCTCGTAGTACTGTCATAAAATGTTGGAGTGGGTCCCAGTTCAAGACTGCTCACATTTGGAATCTCAGTAGACAGTGGAGTTGCATCTGGTGGTCACTACAGGGACGGTACTAGGGACCATCGCCCATATACCCAGGTTAGTGATGAGGGCCCGTTTGAGAGAGACTCAGTATTCGGTGGTGTGTAGGGCCCAGTTTTTCCCTAAGCAGGCAGAGAAGAGTGGTATTGCCGAAGGGAGGAGCTGCGCCAGTATGCTCTCCCTGGGGCTGACTTGGGCTATATGTGGTGGCACTGTGCAGAGACTCAGAGGTATTGGTGGTGGGTGCAGGGCTACTTGACCACATTGCTTGGACAGAAGGTGGAAGTGACAGCAGAACTTGTGATGTTTGATTTGTTGAATCCCTGCTTACCTTAAGTTAGGTCGCTCAAATGCTGGTGCAGAAGGCATGCTTAGCGGGGAAGCCACCTATACTCCATCACTGGCATGATACTGTGGCCTCTTCATATTGGGAATAGAGTAATTGTTTTTATGAGCTTATATTCCTGGAACGCCTGGCGGTGTGGGGTTGTGCAAAAAGTAAGGCACCCTTTTTTGCCTTATGGGAGAGGTATATTTTGACCTTGGCACCCCGTGCACGTAATGAGTTGCTGAAACTCTAGAATGGGGTGAGTGCTTGACAGGGGACTTGGTTAGGGGTATGAGCATGAGCGAAGGGGTTTGGGGCAGCTGGATTAATGAGGGAACTGCTCCCAACATTAGATGTCCCTCCCCGGCTGTATTCCCAATCCACTGAGGTCTCTCTGATTTTCTGTCTTAACGACCCACATTTATGGCACATCCTGGATATCTGAGCACCTTCTTCAGTTCATGGGGGAGGGGGGAAGGAAGGGGGAGGTGGAAATGGGGTAGGGGTCCGGTTAGGGTCGGTATTGACTATTTGTTGTTTGTTGGTTTGACTAATGTCTGTTCCACAACTGAAAATCTGTTGCTTGCTCACTTTTTATGCTGGTTGGGGTGCTGGTTAAGTGTACTCCCGGTACCCCAGCTCAGATTGTGTTTTAGTGTTGTGCCAATGCACTAAACATATTGTTACAAAAAAATCTTGATACTGACTGTAATTTTAGTTTGAATTTATCTATCATTCATACATTTTTGCAAAAATAAAATTCAGTAACTTTGTTTTCAATAATGGTTTATTTAAAAAGTAATTTCTGTTTAGAATAATTTATATTGATCTTTAACTAAGGTAAAATGGTGTTCAGCCACAGATTGTCGTGTTCATCATGTTCGGTGTGTCATACACATGAACGTAGTCTGTCAGGTGTGTCACAACAGAAAAGGTTGAGAACCACCGGACTAGAGAGTAGGTAAAAGGTAGGGGGGGTGTAGGAGGCTGAGGAAAACGACAGACAGGGGGGGGGGCAATGGGAGTGCTACAGAAGGAATGAGAGTGGGAGATGGAAAACTACTGGATAGGCGAGAGGTGGACAATAAGAGTCTGAAGACTAGAGGGTGAGAGGAAGGGACAATGGAGGATGAAATCTACGTCTGAGTGGATAGAGGTCAAGAAGACAGAAATGAAAAGAAAAAAGAGATAATACTGTGTCACAGGCATGTAGAGAAGGAAGGGAAGAAGACAGAAGGAGAGAGAAGAAATATAAATAGATGCTGTGAAGGCCAGCACAAGGAAATTGGAAAAGAGATATTGGAATGAACTCAATCAGAAAAATAAAATGCCCAGATAGCAACTGTAAAACATTTAAAAAAATATTTTCAATTTTTAAAACCAATATGGACATACAAGTTGTTTTCGTTAATGTATAACAACTTGTATGTCCATATTGGGTTTATTTATTTATCTATCAAAAATTTGTTTTTTGATGGTGCTTTTATTATTTTTTTCAGTAAGTGTTTTAACTTTGCATTTGTTTCTTTGAGGTTGCTTCCTCATTTGATATCCCCCGAAGAAAGCCTATGGCCGAAACGCATAGGGGTTAATAAAAAGGGTTGGTCAAACCTGAACATCTGCCAGTCTTGGTATCTGTTCCTTTGTTCCTTCCAAAGTTGCATACATAATTCTCTTTTTTTAGGACTGCTGGCCCCTTCTGAACCAGTGGCTTAGCCAGAACATTGGTGGGTACTGGGCAGTACAGTTGCTGACTCTGCCTCCCATTCTCCTCTCATTGGCCTGTGGTTTTGCCACTGACTGAGTGGCCTAACTCTAAAGTGAAGTGGCTGCAGGCCACTCAGGACCACCTGCGGCCCCTGTTCTGAACAGGTGGAGGCTAATTTTATAAAGTCCCACATAGTTAAGGACTGTTTTTCTGCACGTATTTCACACCTGCTTTATAAAGTAAAGTATATGTGTCATTTTCCTTATAAACCTGGGGCACAAGTAGCTGAAAATGTGTAAATTAAGGCACAAGCACTTCCACCAGCCTTAAGTGTGCTGCAAATGCCCCTGCTTAGGTTTGTCACGAGTGTGCACAAATTAAAGCAATTTCTTTTAAATAGAAGAGGCACTCAGTGCCCTTTCTAAAGCCAATAAGGACCCCCTGGTCCTAGATTGTTCTGGGGCATAACTCACCCATGAAATACCACAGGCATTCATCTCTTATTCATCCATCCTGCACACCTCTAACCATTTCTCCTCTACCCCATTAATTCCAACCAATCAGAACCAGGTTTCTAAGATAAAACTATGGGGCATGTTTACTAAAGGTTAACGCGTGTTAAGTAAAGTTAACGCACATTAAGTGCTGCAATGGCTCATAGAAATGCACGTTAACCTTCAGTAAACATGCCCCTATGACTTTGCCAATTGTTAAAAAAAGAAAATCAGCACAATAAAATTAACAAGAATTAAAAGCTAATGAGAAGAGCTATGCCTTTGCTCATTTCCAAAAATGCAAAAAGTTATTTGCAGTCCAAGCTTCCTCTGATGGTCGATTCTAAAGCATAGAGACAAGAAGCTTTATTCCTAGTCTTTTTTCATTGCATTTCTCGAGGAGATGGAAGGTGCAAGAATACTTTTCAATGTGAAAAATAAAATTTTGAACTGCACTTGGTATTCTATAGATAGCCAGTTTAAAGACTATAACAGAAGACTAAAAGGGACGAGTTACTAAGAAGAATTTTTGTAAGTGCATCTGTTGGTCTGTAATTTTTATTTCTTATGTTTATTGTAGTCTGCATAGAAATTAATATAGATATGTGGCATATAAATAGTCTTAAATAAATAACATTAACATATGTTAATCCACTGTTAATATGCGTTATTGTAGTGCAGGTACCATTTTATCCATGGGATCTAGTTACTAATAACATGAACATAAGAACATAAGATATGCCATACTGGGTCAGACCAAGGTCCATCAAGCCCAGTATCCTGTTTCCAACAGTGGCCAATCTAGATCATGCGTACCTAGCAGTTTCCCCAAAAACCATAGGTTCCACAATGCTTGTATTGGGTCAAGCAGTGATGCATTAATGGTGAATTAAAGCACATTAAAGATAATACATCTTAGTAAGTAGCCCCCTAATTTGCTCGTGATAATTCATACCTCAGTCAAACATGTGGCCAGATTTTAGATCATCTGGTAGCTATGCATGTGATCTCCATTATCAGCACGGAAGCCCTTTGCTTGTACTGCTGCCAGTAGTGGGAGGGGCTGAGATATCAAGTTCTGTGTCACGAGGAGCAGGCAATGCCTGTTCCTCACAACTAAAATCGCGATATGACAACATCTCTCTCTATAGGCAACAATGCAGGAAGAGGACTCTGATGCAACTCTGACTCTGTGAGAGATCAGTACAGAAAGCTTGACAGCAGTCTATGTGCAATATAATAAACACACAGACCACATCTACCAGAAATTCCTGATCAAAGAAATGCCACGGTTTCCAATGCAGTGCAAATGGAAACAGAGAGGGCTTCTCATGGCCGATGCCCTTATTTCCATCAATAAAGTTTCGTCCAACACCACTCTCACATTGCAGTCTTTAATTATTTATTGTTACTTCAACATGTATATACCTAATAGCAGAAGAATAAAGGAAGGGAGAGGTAGATGCTTAGTTTTCCTCAGTCATAATACCTCGGTTTTGCATGCATTCAGTTTCAACATATTTTCTCTTAGCCGATCTGTATTCATAATTCAGCTTATCGTCTCTGATAGCTGAGATATGATATTTGCAAGAAAAAGAGGAATGGGCTCCGACTAGCCAGCAGTGGCTTGCAGACAACCTAAAAAATAGCCTCAGGCACAGAGCACAGACCTTGTTTTCTCTATAAAAATGGCAGCGATACAATAAATCACCCTGCAACATTATACAGCAGTGGGAGTGGGATGGAAGAGCAGCCTCGTGGTTAGGGCACAAAGCCAAGAGCCAGTAAAGCCTGGGCTCAAATCAAACTGCTACTCACTGTAGCCTTGGGCAAGTTACTTAACCCTCCATTGTTTCAGGTACAAACTTATAGAAACTCTCTTGGGACAAGGATATAATTTACTTTTCCTGAAAGTAACTTGACTTCAGCTACTGCCGAAAAAGTGTGAAATAAACATTTCTTTAAATTAACCCTTTCATGGCTGTTGTTGCCATATGGCAACTTCCAAATTTTCCCCAAAGGTTTTCACTGGATTCTATATTTCCAAAAAATCCGCACATTGTGTGCGAAAAGTGATGTGTATCTGTGCTTGACATCTGAAAAAAAATGTTAATTAAACTATCACACCCAGCAGTACATGAAACTGATGCCAAGACTGTTTTTAATTTTCAGCCATTCAGGACCGTAGTTGCCATATGGTAACAGTAAATATTGTTTCTTAGAAATACATTTTTTTCAAAAAAACCCTTTATATTCTGCATCATTTAGCTCAAATCTTAATTTAAAAAAAAAACAGAAAAAAAAATTTCAGTTACAAAACAATTATGTGGATGCGAAAGGGCTAGGCAAAAAAATGAGGTTTAGACACGGAAGACAATTCTTTCCTTGGCAGACGTTTTTCATCCATAACTCCGTCAACTCTTGCTATTGAGTGGTTACCCAATTTTTTCCTATAGGTAAAGAGAGATTATGGGTAAGAAAAATGGGACAGAAAATATTTGGCCTGCTCTTGACTGCATGGATGTTTCACTGCTCAGGTACTGAATTCACAAGAGTCAAGAGAACAAGCCTGTCTGCGGCCCCTTTTACATTTTCTAAGGCTAGGCAAAAACATTTTCAGCAAGAGATGAACATTCTTTCCCCTGAAAGAATGACCCATAGCACACAAATATTTTAAAATGTCAAAATAGCTTCCATAGAAAAGAATGAGAACTGTTCGAGCTGGGTTAAAATCAGGTTTGGATTGATCAGGGTTAGTAAAACAATTCCATTCTTCAGAAGGATCGGTCCAGTCTTGGTTTTAACCCAATGTATTTTATGACAGATGACTGTTTGCATTGGGCAGGCAGTGGGCACTGGGTTAAAATCAGCACTGGATCAGTCTCTCTCCAAAAAATGAAACCAATTTATGTCCCTAACTTTAGTCAGAGAAATTTGGATTTACAGTAGCTTCTGCCTTTTTAATAGTAGTTGAAGGTGAGCTTCATAGAGGTTCTCAGAGGGTTTACCTCAGGCAATGGAGGGTCAACTGCACCATGGCCACAAGAAGCATCAAGTGGGATTTGAATACTGGCTTCCCTGGGTCAGATGTCATTGGTCTAATCAGTAGGCCACTCCTCCACTCTAGATAAGCTCAACCTGGTTTACATCAGATCTGTCTAGAACAGGGGTCACCAACCTGCGGCCCGCGGGCCGCATGCGGCCCACAAGGTCCCTTCGTGCGGCCCGCGAGGCTCTACCCCGGTTAACATTACGTGCGGCCCGCCAAGGATTCCCGCCATTGTATCCACGCGCTCGCAGCTCACCGACGACCACCTGCAAGTGTCCCTTCTCCTGTCAGTGTCATCTGTGAAGCCGGACTTTAAGCGTTTGTCTGCTAGCATGAATCATCAGCCATCTCATTAAATTCAATAAAGGTGATCAGCCATTGTTTTCATAATTTTGCGTTTGTTGTTTTTTTTCGCGGGGGCGGGGAGAAGGGGGTGCGGCCCGCGAGGCTCCCGGTAGTCGGCTGTGCGGCCCGCGGCCCTCTGGAGGTTGGTGACCCCAGGTCTAGAACTACTCACCAAAACCTAAGTAGGCTCAGCCTAACCCAAAATGGCAACTGAATGTTAGATCCTTGTAGGCTCATCCTCTCCTCCTATAGTAACAGTCCTACTGGTGCTGACACGTGATGATGACATCCAACAGTGACTAATGCACAAGCTCATTTCAGTGCTGTCCGGTGACATGTAACAGTGGGTCAGGCAGACAGGCATGAACTGCTCCAGCCTACCTATAACCAAGCCTGGCAGTAGAAGGAACTGGGGCTCCCTCTTTATTCCTGTAAGGAGCTCAGCCCGCAGGGCAAGGAGGCTAATCCTTCCACTGTCATTTCATTGCTCTTCATCTATTCAGAGCAAAAGAAAACAGGAACTCAACGAAGCGAAATCTGCCTTCCCGAGGAGACTGGACTAAGCCAGTTATTCTGACACTGCAGTGCTCTGCCCTGCATGTAGCTTTATAAAAGCACACTAGCACAGCAATACAAATCAGAAAACTCATGTTCACTCATCCAGTCGGAGACTCGGCTTTCCTCAGAGTGCACGACTGATATTGCATCATTTTTGTTTACAAAACAGCAAGATCACAGAACTCAACTGAGGTATCTGGATATTGCTGATATTCAGGCTGCTGTCTGGATAAACTATCTTGTTAACTTAGAATACTTAAGAGTTTCCCTTTGAAATTCTTGGCTAGGGGGTAGTGCAGGGTGGACCTGGACAACTTCCTTTCAAAAATGTCCTAATACTGCCTCCATTCAGTCTATATCCTTTCAGAGGTACCAAAGAAAGCAAAATATTATTTTCTGCATCATTTGTAAATCTTTTCAACTCTTAAAACATTCTAAATGTATACCTAAGGAACACTGCCCATAAATCTCACTTTGGGACAGTTCACTCTTGACATTTTTGGTTTATACTAGAGGCAACGAAGTGTGAAAATGGCTTGGACAGTGTCAAGGGGTTCTCAGCCCCACTACTCTAGCCACTAGGCCACTCAGAGCATGTGGGTGCACAGCCCCCAGACTCACTCACAACCTACTGCTGCCATACCCAGAACTAAGTACTGCAGGTTTCCCTTTATTCATCTATCCTGCACACCCATAACCATTTCTCCTCTACCCCATCAATCCCAGGTAAAGTGCGACAGTTTGGGAGGGCGGAATCGATGAGCAAAGATCCCAGGAACAGGGCAGGGAAAGAGTGACTATGACTGGGGATGGGCTTCATAAAAGAAATAAAAGAGGGTCTGTGATAAGGGTCCACAAATGTATGTTTTGCCTTGACCCAATACAGGGCTATTCTAGCCCTACATTCCATCTCAGCACTATACGGATAGCGTCAGGGGGGTCCGTATGACAGTGACAGTGAGAGCCCAGTATTCAGCGGCACTAACCATCCAGTGCTACTCAGTATCCCCACAGACCACCTTCACACAAACTGTATAGTGCCAGGGCGGACCATGGGCAGGGCTAGGCGGTCCTGGCACCTATCCAGTCAGCGGCGATTTTCAGCCCACTAACTGGATAAGTAACTGCATAAAGTTAGGATAGGTCAAAAGCTGTCCTAATTTTATGCAACTGTGCTATTCAGTTAGTGACTGAATATCGCCACTAACCAGATGGCAATTGAGGTTGGCGCTGAAACCGGATATTCAGCGCTGAAGCATATTCAGCATCCGATTTTTGCTTAGGGCATCTTTGTGAGAAATGGGATCTGTAACTCGGGATGCTCACACTTTCCTGTGTATTTTATAAAGTGCTCTGCTGAACACAGAGCCTGTTGTAAAATATGTATAAGGCTGCATGGGTATCAGGGCCGGCCTGTCCACTAGGCAGGCTAGGCAGCTGCCTGGGGAGGGGGCAAACCTCTGTGTGCAGCATGGTGTCCGTAACAGGCTATGTGCTTTGGCACACATGGCCTGTCGCTTCTGACTCCTCTCCAACATAGAAGGGGATCAGAAGCAGCAGGCCATGTGTGCTGAAGCACATGGCCTGCCATGGGAGCTGTGCTGGCCATAGAGATTTGCCACCCCAGACAGGCTGCCACCGCACCAAGCAAAGTCATCCCCCGCCCCACCCCACCAATAGAATCGGCAGCAGTAGTTTGGGGCAGTGGGGTGGCACAGTTTGGCATGGGGGGTGTGGCGTGGCTTGGGGCAATGGAGGGAGGGTACAGCTGAGGCTTTTGCCTGGGGCAGTAGAAACCCTTGGGCCGGCCCTGATGAAAGCACACATGTAAGTGCTGGCATGGCCAGCGGGAACAGTCATTTCAGTAAGAAACACGGCCAAGAAAAGAACAGCTAAGTGCCCACATTTACCCAGGCAAGTGTGTAAATATTGGCACGTACACATGCAAGTGCCAGATTTTAAAAAACTCAGGGGCCACTATTCAGTGGCAGTGGTCAACACATTCAAACCGGCTGGCTGTCGATGCTTGAACTAAGACATGATATTCAATACTGGAGTCATAGCCAGCTACTGGCAATGAACATCCGATGTGCCCTGTTAGGTAAACTGAAAAGTTAGGCCAGCCTTTTAAGTGCCTAACGTAAGCTGGGTAATTGTTAACCGGCCAGTGGCTGAATATCATCGCTACTGCTGGTTAATGTCAGCAAAGCCCGTGGAATGCTACATGGTTAGCACTGAGCATTCAGCGGGGCTAGGAGGGGCTATTCCATGGCACAAAACGGCTCTGTTGGTGAATATCCTGCTCACCTTGATTAACGCAATTAGTAGATCTGCTAACCGTGTTAATTGGAAGTCCAGAAAGAGATAATTAAGGAGTCAAGTGATATAACTCTTGTTTGCATGGTTTGAGATGGTTTTAAACACCAAAGAGGTAAGCACAATTGCTCCCTCAATCACTGATGCAAACCCAGGTCCAAACGAGCAGTTAGCTAACACTTAAGCCTGCCTCCGAGCAGGTGTAAATTCTAATATCCAGATCTTTTCAAAGTATAGATGTAGACATCAGCAGCGGCTCTATCGTTAGATGGAGTGAGGCGGTAGCCTCAAGCAGCAAAGTTATGAGAGGGGCAAAAAATGCCCCAAAACACCCCAGTGGCTACCTCCTTACCTTGCCTTCTCTTTAAACAAAAAATGTAATAGAGAGGACTGACTACCTGCTTCCACCTCTCACCGGGCTGGGGCAGCACACAGCACAGTTTAAATCACCAAAATAAAATGAGATCTAATAAACTGCTCCTTGGTGTCTTATCATCTTGCATCTCCTTTGTCTTTTGCAGTATATATATTTTTATATTAACATTTGGTTTGCAGCTTGTCGTGCTGTGAGGGCTTGTGTGCATCAGTGATGCTGAGAGCTAAACTATCGGTAGTTTAACTACTGGCAGGGTCTCCCAAGATGGAAAGGTCTCAGCTGAGGTGCCAGACCAAGACAAACCATCTGGGCAGCAGCAGAATGGGATAGTGTTGACGACGGAGGATCACATTTCTGTGACAACAGCAACAACACCAAACTTAAACTGAGCGGAAGAAAGTCCCGGCAATCTACTTCTGTATCTTGCCATGAAAACCCAACGGATAGTTACAACAAAACAAATTGTGCTGTAGTGCTGGAAGATGAGACCCCCCAGGTCGGAAGGCACTCAACTAGCTACTGGGGAAGAGATGAAGACTTTTCAGAGTAAAGCCAGCATTTATGATGTGGTTGGATCAAAGCCCTCGGGACGTCTGACTGCTGATGTAGCTGCGCATGAAATGAGAGCCAGAAGCTGTAAAGATGTCTTATTCATTGGAACATGGAATGTACGAAGCATGAACCAAGAGTTCTCCCAGGACAAGCAGGATGAGTCAGCCACAAGTGGTGATGTCATCCGACGGAGCCGAGACGGAAGTACTCTCAGTAGCCCAGAAGGCTTTAGCCCCCTGGGCATGACCAGTAGCCCCGCCTCCCGATCCGCCCCTAGCTGGCCAGAATTTGTCTTCCGCCTTGCCAGCAAGAAGTGATTTTCTACTACTCTCACCTACCTCGACCATCATGAAGAAACCGGGCTTCAAAAAATGTCCGGAGTGCTCCAGGAAGATGGCCAACACAGATTCCCATCAATTTTGCGTCCGCTGCCTAGGTAAGGAGCACCCCGTCGAAGATTGCCTCTCCTGTGCCCGCATGTCTCCACGGGCTCTGAAATCGCGTAGGCATGCCCTCCTGGACTCAGCAGATCCCGCTGCTGCTTCGATCCCGAGCACCGCGCCTTTAAGACATTCTTCCGTTCCCACTCCGGCCGGGGACAAGCCTGCTTCAGTCTCCGTTCCCCGCCGTGAAAGTGTGCCTCTGCCTGCCTCATGTCTGCCCATGGAAGCCGCCATCTCTGATCAACTTGACTCCACCCTGCTTCCTGCCTCTCTTCCGGTTCCTGCCCTCCTGACCTTCGACCCTGAAGATTGCGTCAGCCCCAACAGGCTCCGGCACAGGACCTCCGGCTCACACAGGATCGCAGAAGGGCAGCACAACGCAGGACCATCTCGCTACCAGGCTCAGCAACACAGTGCCTCCTGCAGTCGCGCCAGATGGTCCCAGAGCCAAAGCCGCAGACAAGCGGGGAGCCGGCGCAGATCCATCAGCTGGCGCAGATCCGAACGGAGCCGGCGTAGATCTCATCGGAGCCGGCGCAGACCTTCTAGGCACAGATCTAGTGGCAGACGTGACTCTTCAATTCGCCGCAGATCAAGGAGCCGGCGCAGATCGTGCAGCCGGTGCGGCTCACAGAGTCGCCGCAGATCGCCCAAACGGCACGGCAGTGCTCATCACCATCACAGCAGGAGAAGAGACAGAAGTTCACGGAGGAACTTCAGATCCCCCTCTCGGCGCAGTGACAAATCGCGCAGCCTAGACAGGAGCAGTTCAGGGCACAAACGTAGCAGGAGCAATTCTTCAAGAGACGAATACCTCTCTACACCACAAAAGAGGACACAACACTCTTCTAGCTCCTCAGTGTCCAGTCAGGGAGCTGTCTCTTTATCTTCATCGTCCTCCTCATCAGTCTTGGAAGACTTGCCCTCTCCAAAGGATGACAATCAGAACCCTACTCCCGGTGTCCAGCCCTCAGCTACACCACATCAGCCCCCTGAATCTATCCTGCTCCTTACAGGCATGTTGCAGGAGTGGGCTACCAAACTGTCCAGCATGGCTTCCACTCCATTATTGCTGACAGCACCCCAATCTACGTCACCAACTCCTGAAGCACAGCCCCCCATGCAGACTTCTGCACAGGGAAGCGCCACGGAGTTAGCTCCCTTGGCACAGGCTCTGCCTCACAGGCTCTCTCTTTCCACGGAGGCCTCTGATAACCCTGCCGAGGTTCCCGCCCCTCCGGAGGACCTGACATACTACAAGTTCATCCGCAAGGTTATTTCCTCACTGTCCATCGTTCCTTTGGATACCCCGGACCAGCACAATGAAGTTTAAAGCACCCTCAAATTCGTGGACACTCCCAAGACCATCGCCGCACTGCCTGTGCACTAGCTTCTCCAAGACAATCTATCCAAGACGTGGCAAACTCCCGCTTCCAATCTGACCTGCCCACGCAAACTGGATCTTAAATATGCAGTTCAGCCCCTACCGGGTTTTGACAAGCCGCAACTCCCACATCAGTCTATCATGGTCGAGTTGGCTATCAAGCGCTCCAAAAATTCACGCACCTCCAGCAATGCACCACCCGGTAAGGACAACAAACTCCTTGATGATGTGGCAAAGCGTGTTTACCAAGGGGCCACGCTTAACGCCAGGATAGCGGCCCACCAATTTCAACACGCCATCTACCAGGATTTGCTGGTGGCCAACATCAAGTCTTCCGTCACCCAGCTTGCTGACGTTCCGCCTGCTCTCCTTACATCCCTGGCAGACCTCGAAGACTGCACCAGACATCAGGGACGAGCTGCCCACGACGCTTTCGAGATAGCTGTGAGAATCGCAAGATCTGCCATTTCCGCCCGTCGCCTGGCCTGGCTTAGGGCCTCAGGCTTACGAACGGACTCTCACGACAAGATTGCGGATACCCCTTGCACTGGGGACTCTCTCTTTGGCGACAAAGTCAAGGACACCGTCAACGATATGCGGGAACGCTGCACCACTCTTCAAACCCTCGAGGAGGGTACAGATCGCCCCCGCCCTTATCGTAAGGGAAACTCGCTGAGCTACTCAACTCACAAGCGTTACAATTCCTACCGGAAATGGCAACAACCGTGATACAAGCAGCAACCCTACCAGCAGCCTTACAGGCAGAAACCGCGGCAGCGGGAGCGCACTCAAAAGAAAACCACATCTGCCCCGGCTAAGAGCAATCCTAGTTTTTGACTCTCTGCCCTGCCCCCACCTTCCGATGGGGGGTCACTTGTCTGCCTTCCAGCGCTCCTGGGAGAATATAACGATGGACCAGTGGGTGCTCACCATCCTCAAGCAGGGCTACCGAATAAGATTCTCTTCGCTACCACCTCAGCGCCCCCCGCTGGCGATCAGCATCCCCCGCTTTATGAAAGGACTACACAACCTACACCCCCCCCCCTGTCCGTGAGCCAGTGCCTCCTTGGGACCTCAGCATCGTCCTGGATCAGCTCACGGGGGCCCCCTTTGAGCCGCTGCACCTAGCAGATCTGAAATTCGTCTCCTGGAAAACTCTGTTCCTTGTTGCCATTACTTCAGCCAGACGGATCAGCAAGCTTCAAGCTTCAAGCCCTTGTGGCCTACCCACCGTATACCATTCTCCACCAGGACCGTGCATGTCTACGAACGCATCCTAAATTCGTCCCGAAGGTGGCTACCGCCTTCCACCTAAATCAGGCCATTGAACTGTCCTGCTTCCTACCGGGCCCGCACTCAGACTTGGAGCAGCAGCGCCTTCACACCCTGGACTGCGTCAGGGCCATTCGGTGCTACTTGGAGCGGACTGCCTCTCTACGCAAGGGCTCCCAGCTCTTCGTCTCGTACGACCCCAACAAACCAGGTTGCCCTGTGTCTAAGCGCACCTTGTCCATCTGGATCTCCTCTTGTATCTCCTTATGCCTTTCGCTCGCGGGAGCACCACCCGTTTCAGGAGTCCGGGCTCACCACTTGCGGGCTCTTGCCGCCACCATTGCCAATCTCCGCTCCATCCCCATCCCTGAGATCTGCAGAGCGGCCACCTGGGCCTCCATCCACACCTTTCAACGCCATTACTGCCTGGATATGACAGAACATACCGGCTCAGCCTTTGGCCTAGCGGTGCTGTCCGCGGCCAACAAACGAGTACCAGCACCTGGGCAAGTCTAAGCCTCAAGGTGCCCGCTATCTACTCGCCAGCACCCATTTTGGTCGCCTGTGACTGTTGTCTCTAATGATTTATTGCACTGTTGTTTTTCTAATGACTTATTGCACTGTTGTTTGCTACTCTTCAGCGCCCCAGTTGGTCGCTGTCCCTGTTGTCTATTGCACTGTCTTCTTGCACTGTTGACTGTTGTTGACTCCATTGTCATTGCACTCTTGATTGTTCACGGCTGGTTGCCTTGTCACTCATGTTACTTGCACACTGTTGCCATGTTTACTGCCTGCGGTGTTGCACATTAAACCTAACCTGTTGGAACTTGGCTGGGAAGTGCGTCGGAGGCATTCGGGGTCACTTGCTTGGCCCCCGGGACTGCTGCCTTGTGCAGCATTCAGCTTGGACGCTTGTGTCTTCCCCGGAACAGCAGACAGGCATCGGGGAGAGAGCCCGCAGCTGTGAGAGGACCCTGAGTGGATAAAAGCTGCCAGTTTACTAACTTACATCTGAACTTGGCTGGGAAGTGCGTCGGAGGCATTTGGGGTCACTTGCTCGGCCCCCGGGACTGCTGTCTTGTGCAGCGTTCAGCTTGGACGCTTGTGGCTTCCCCGGAACAGCGGACAGGCATCGGGGAGAGAGCCCGCAGCTGTGAGAGGACCCTCTGAGTGGTTTTGCATATTTGATCCTATAATTTCTGTTCTGTTTTGCCGCGGAGCGTGGTTCGCGGAGCATGGTTCGAAGAGGCGTGTTCAAAGGGGCAGGAGGAGTGGTCTAGTGGTTAGGACAAGGTACTTTAGGCTGGAGGGCCAGGGGTTCACGTCCCACCTGGGGACAGCAATCTCAGGCCGGAGGGACTTGGATTTCTAGTCCTATAGGCACTCCTTGTGGTCTTGGGCAAGCCACTTAACCCTCCATTGCCCATGTTCCCTGTAAGTATTAGCGTATGTGTCTCATATCCCCTCGTGTTAAATGTATCCCCCAATTGACCGCTTTGACCCGGTGAAAAGCGGGATATAAATACAGCTAAATAAATAAATAAAATATAAATTTGACGCCACTGCAACGTCACAGTCGTTATCCAGGTGACTACACGCTCCTGTCTAGAAGAGTGGAAAGTTTGGAATTGTGGTGGGTTTTTCTTTCTGTACCCTGTCTTGGCCGTATGGGGAAACGGAAAGCCAAGGGTGGGGGTGCTTCTGGGGGTGATCCCGCCAGTGCTGTGAAGCCGACGGTCCCCCTTGATAAGCACTTCTCCCCCTTGCCGGTTGCTCATTCCTCTCCAGAGTGTGCTTCCCTATGTTCGGGGGGAAGATCTCCCCCACCGTGTCCTCTTCCGTCAGTGCTTTCTGTTTTTACTGGGGAGCCCTCTGATAAGGTAAGGGGTACTAATATTTTCTTTTTCTTTGCCTCAGCCGGTTGTTTCAGGTGTGTCGAGTAGTGTCGTTGCGCTCTCGGCCTTATCTCCCGATATTGAGATCACAGTGAAGGATGTCTGGGGGGTTTTGAAGTCTATTGATGAAAAGATCTCTGGTACTTTAGGTTCTTTGTCCAAATTTTCTCAAGAGACTGTAGTTTCTCTACAGCAATTAGATGGTAAAATGGTTTTGCTTGATACTGCTGTTTCTAAGTTGGAGAGACAGATTGTGTCTGTACATGCAGCTCAGGCTGCTGGTATTAAAGACTCTCTGGTTCTTCATAATAAAATTGAGGCGATGGAGAATTCTGCACGTTCCTGTAATCTTAGTTTTTTGAATTTCCCTAATTCTAAACTCCTCGCTCCAAAAATCTTATTAGATAAGTACCTTAAAGAAGTGCTTTTACTTACTGACCCCATTGAAGTTTCTCAGTTGTATTATATTCTCCCCAACTCTAAAAGGGTTACTCCTATTGAGGGGGAGTTTGATGCAATTGAGCCTACTATTTCTAACCTCATTGCCTTTTTAGAGGACTCCTTGGATATAATTGATACTCGATCCACTTTGTTAGTGACCTTTTTGTCTAGGGATGTTAAGCAGCGTGTACTTCGTGCGTTTTTCAAGACTACTAAGTTTTGTGGTCATCTTGTTAATGTCTTTCCTGACGTATCACGTAGCACTCAGCTCAGAAGAAGGCTTTTTTTGGCCTTAAAACCTCAGGTATTATCCCTGGGAGACGCCTCCTTTTTTCTTCGTTTCCTGTGTAAGTGTATTATTACCTTAAAGGGTGTCTTATGTCTTTACTGATGTTGCTCATTTAGAAAGTTTTTTGATTGAAAAACAGAAAGCATTGGTAGAAGTCCAGGGCGTCCAGGAATAATGTAGCCTCCACTTCATGGGCCTTGTGTCTTAGTTTCTTTATTATTTAAATGACTTCTTTATTATCAATACTCAGCCAAGTTTCGTAATGTGGGCTATATCTGAGCTGTTTTCTTTCTGATGTTTGTACATCTAATGTGGTCATTTGTTCTGGATTGACCTTCTCTGTATTGTTTAATGCATTTTTGGAAATAAAAAAAAAAACCCTAACCTGTTGCACTTTAATGCCCCGCCTACTTATTCTTATCTTCGGCCCTCTCCCCCCACGCCGCCGTAAGTGCAGCTCGGGAGGCACCACTTGTGGCTGACTCATCCTGCTTGTCCTGGGAGAAAACTGAGTTACTTACCTGTAACATGAGTTCTCCAGGGACAGCAGGATAAGTCAGCCACACCTTCCCGCCCTCCTCCCCGGCTTGGGGAAGTATATAGGGCACGACCTCTTCAATCCGCCACCTAGCTCGTGGCGTGCCTCAGCTAGAGAAATCCTGGCCAGCCCCTGCTGTCCCTGGAGAACTCACGTTACAGGTAAGTAACTCAGTTAAGTTGGAGGTGGTCAAGAATGAAATGGAACGTGTACAACTTGATCTGTTGGGTGTCAGCGAACTGAAATGGACTGGCATCGGGCACTTTGTATCAGATGATCACATGGTCTACCATGCTGGAAATGAAAGACAAAGAAGAAATAGCGTTGCATTTATAATAAAGAAGAAACTTGCAAGAACTGTAATGAAATACAATGCAGTCAGCGAACGCTTAGGGGGATGTTTACTAAAGTGCGGTAATCGTGATTAACGCGCGTAAAGTATGTTTAACAATCGTTAGCACGTCCGAACGCGCGTTCTGACGCGCTAACGATCGTTAAACGTACTTTACGCGCGTTAACCGCAGTCAACGATCGTAGACCTCCGCGGCGCGTTAAAACAGCGCAGAAGGTGGAGAGTGGGTGGAGAGAAGGGGTCAATGGGCGGAGAGTGGGCGGGGAGAGGCTCCCCTCATACTAACGCGCTGAATTTCTGAGCTCAATTCCAACGCGAATGAAAACCTGTCGTTAAAGGCATTTAAAGGGAAGAGAAACCATTTCCGTCAGCAATGTACAGAAAAACCGGGGAAACCCACAAAACGTGAGCAGTGTGATACATGTGCACAGAACAAACTTTCACATAAAACGTTAAAAATGACCACAAGAAACATTTTAAAAAGCATAATTCAGCTGGGCAACAGTGATAGCAATGGGCAGCAAGGAACAACACTCCCTGGAAAGCACCAAATAACAAAGGAATGATGTGTGGAAGGGTCTACGCTCCACAGACCCTTTCAAAATCATGTCATTGTAATGGAGCTGTCCTGGGAGTGTTGTGTAATATTGCCCAATGATATCATTGTTGCCCAGCTTGGTTATGGGTGTGTGCCCCTTTTCTGAGGTCTCCTGTGAGGATTATGTGCACCTTTGTCTGCATACAAGGTAAATGAGGCCACAGTAAACCTGTTGCAGAGCAGGGTATCTGACTCGTCAGGCCGGTTTAACTAACTCCAGGGACTGCACTGTCTCTGTGGCCACAGTATGGTGCAACAGACACAGCCAGTGCCTGTAAGACCAGAGGGTCACAGGTTCAAATCCCAGCTGAGGCTCCTGCCAACCCAGTCCCCACAGTTTTACCCACCACTAAACAGTGATAGTTAAGACACTCCTTTATTGCAGAGAACATACGCATGGCCTATATTTTACCACACCAAACACAGACACCAGAAACAGGCACATTACCTAAAGCAGAGTCCCGCAAATGCAGTCCTGGAGGGCCCCACACCTTTCCGGCTTCATGCTGCCTCTAATAAAGATGCCTGTGCTGCATAGCTATGCACCACCCCCATGGTATGCAGATGTAGCTCATGCATATTTATGAGGGACAGCATGAAAACCCGAACAGTGTTTGAAACACCAGGACTGGAGTCGGGGAATTCTGCCGTAAAGCAGCAGCCAACAGGGCCACACACCCACCCACAGGCCCCATTGGCCAATGCCTCTTGGAGAGGCAAGACATTGGGCCCTGCCTGTATCTCCCAATACTAGCAGTTGCATACCTTAGCAATGCCACCCTACACCTGGGTATATGGTACAGAGCTATCAAACATTCCCTATGATAACTGGCAGATATCAATTCCTACGTTAAGCACATATTGCTCATTGAACTCCACCATAACAATCATTCTGATGTCTGCGGTGTTTGCTGCAGGTCTGGTCTCTGACGATGTTCGCCACCCTGGGGAGTGACCCCCCAACAGCCTTGTGTACCATATCCATGCCTGTACTATGCCCATGACTGGTGTGGTGGGTATGGCTGCTGACCACCTCTATAGTAGCACAATGCTGGCATAGGTGTGGGGGTGGCTGTCTGTCTATCCAGTGTGTGGTGGCTGCAAACACCTTCCACAGTCCACACTGCCAGCAATGTTACCAGTATTGGGCTGCCAATGTGCATAATGAGGAGCAAGGTACCATGGGTATAGGCCGGACAGGGTGGCCTGGCCAGGGTGCATCTGCACAGGGCATAGGGCAGTGACAGGCATATTGTAGTGCCCGGCCACCACCTACACAGACAGGGTGACCTCAGTATATCCTGCTGAGAGATCACTCTCACCCTGACTGTGCAGTGACCACAGCATGGCTAGGCACTCCCATGGTGCTATCTAGTATTTCTCTCATGTGATAAATATGGGTTTCCTTTTGGGGCCCAGTCACTGATGTATCTGCTTGCTGTGTATGCTGACATCCCAGTTCTGGGTGCAGGCATCTCCACTGGGCACTAGCAGACTGTTTGCAGCTGGTAGGTGTTGTGATGGAGTGGCTTGCAGGGTGCAGTGGCTGATGGCTTGCACCAGGGGAATATCAGATAGTGGTGGTGTGCAGCATACCATATCCAGGCCTAATGTCTGTTTGCTATTGTGTTATGGCTGTGTACAGAGCTGCATTGATTGCCCTGTGGAATGTCTGTTCCTCAGCAGGACTAGGGTTAATGTTCCCCTCTACTGCCACCTTTGATGGGAGGCCCTGTTTGCCACCCTGGGGGAGGGGGGGGGTGGTGGTGCATGGGGCTACACCTGACTGAAGCAGACAGAGATGTCAAAGGTGGTCCTGCAGAAACTACCTATCTCACACTGTAACACTGCTTTGGACCTAGTGCTGGGCGCCTCACTGCACCCTCAGGGTGAGCACAGTACCCGCACAATGTGACGGTGTGTAGCTACTCTGTGCCAGTACAACACACGGTCAGTACCCCCTATCAGGCCGAGGTGCTGTGGGGGTGCACATGGTCAGTTCCCCCTACCAGGCCGAGGTGCTGTGGGGGGTGCATTCCCCATGGTGTGTATCTGTGGACAGCTGATTTGCATGTGCAGTGCATCATGGGTGTGACTGGCACAATCCAACCCTGTGAAACTCCAGCACCAGCTCACAGGCTCTGATAAACCATAGGCCATCACACGTACATCTGCTAGCATAATGCATAGGTGCAAGACACCCTACAGAGTCTGTAATATAAGATGCCCCCACTGGTAAAAACACACGTACCCACGCAGCTATGCACGTACCAACGCACGCACCGACGTACGTGGCTGGGCACACTCCGAGGGTGTGTTTCTGACACCAATACTCAACGTAACGAAAAACATGCCTCCTCATTCCCTCTATAACGTACAGGGTGATGCCTGGGACAGCCTTCCATGTTAGGCACACTGGGAACTTGAACCCATGCTGCCTGTAACAGCGGTCAGTACCATAACCATTGTGCTACAGCTCTGTTTCAGTGCTTTGTGTCTGTACATCTTCTTACGATTAACGCGCAGTAACGCACCACCGCGCCCGGTAACGCTCGTTAAGTTTTTGAACGCGCGTTAGTGGGGACGATGTACCGCCCAAGTCCTTATTTGGGGTTTCTGTCACTACCGCGGCTCCTAACGCGAATTGCACTAACGCAGTTTAGTAAACATCCCCCTTAATTTCTATTCGTCTACGAGGAATGCCTATCAACACAACTATAATTCAACAACAACTGCAGAAGAGAATGAAATTGAAGAGTTCTATGAACAAGTACAAGCTGAAATTGACAGAACATGCAAACAGGAAATCCTGATAGTCATGGGTAACTGGAACACAAAAGTTGTCAACAAAGAAGAAGGCAAAGTAGTTGGAAAATATGGACTTGGCAACAGAAATGAAGCTGGAGAAAGACTGATAGAATTCTGCAAGACCAACGATCTATTCATCTCAAACACCTTCTTCCATCAACACAAGCGGCGACTGTACACATGGACTTCACCCAATGGATTGTATAAAAATCAAATTGACTACATCTGTGGAAATCAACGATGGAAAGTTCTATAACATCAACAAAGACAATACCTGGAGCTGACTGTGGTACAGATCATCAACTACTAATATGCAAACTCAAGCTAAAGTTGAAAAAGAGCAAACCACTCATGAATGCAGCAAAATATGACCTTGAGAATATACCACTGGAATTTAAAGACTGCCTGCAAAATCGATTTGCTGCTTTAGATACAAATGACAGAGTTCCAGAAGAGTTATGGAATGACATCAAGAAGGTTGTGTTGGAAGAAAGCGAGAAGTCTCTACAAAAGGTGAAAAAGCAAAAACGGCCAAAATGGATGACGGAAGAAACTCTGAAAATTTCCCAGAAACGCAGAGAAGCTAAAGCCAGAGGAGAAAGAAAGATAATAACAGAACTCAACAGAGATTTCCAACGTGCAGCAAGACAGGACAAGGAAAAGTACTACAACAACGCATGCAAGGAAATAGAAGCAGAAACTATTAGAGGAAGAACAAGATTGGCTTTCCTAAAGCTATGAGAGTTAAAGAAAAAGTTCCAGCCTTGAATTGGAATGTTACAAGATGCTCAAGGTTCTATGTTGAATGATGCTGCGAAGATCAAGAAAAGGTGGAAGGAATATACAGAGTTTTTATATGATAAAGATCAAGTGGACCAACAGCCGTTTCAACCTGTACCTTATGATCGGGAACCAGTGGTGATGAAAGAAGAAGTTAAAGTAGCATTGAAAGCCTTATCAAAGAACAAAGCACCAGGCATTGATAGCATTCCCATAGAAGTATTACAGCAATCTGATGCAGGTGTTACCGTACTTACAAGGTTCTGCCAAGAAATATGGAAGACAACATTATGGCCAACTGACTAGAAAATATCTGTGTTTATACCAATACTAAAGAAAGGTGATCCAAATGACTGTGGAAATTATCACACAATCGCTCTGATCCCACATGCCAGCAAGATTCTACTGAAGATTATTCAAAAGAGACTACAACCATACCTGGAACAAGAACTACCTGAAGTGCAAGCAGGGTTCAGGAAAGGGCGAGGAACGAGAGACATCATTGCGGATGTGAGATGGATCCTTGAAAAGACCAAAGAATACCAAAAGGATATCTATTTGTGCTTTATCGACTATAGCAAGGCTTTTGACTGTGTAAACTATGAGAAAATCTGGGCCACATTAAGAAGCATGGGTATACCAGAACACCTGATCGTACTCTTGCACAATCTGTACACTGATCAAGAAGCAACAGTTAAAACGGAACAAGGAGAAACAGAATGGTTTAAAATAAGCAAAGGTGTAAGACAAGGCTGCATACTTTCCCCCTACCTGTTTAATTTATATGCAGAACAAATCATCAGAGAAGCAGGATTGTATGAAGACAACAGAGGTGTGAAGATCGGTGGAAGACTCATCAACAACCTTCGCTATGCTGATGATACCACATTACTGGCTGAAAGTGAAGATCATCTGAAACATTTGCTTCTCACAATCAAAGAACATAGGGGTATGTTTACTAAACTCCGTTGCTGTGTGGGTCCCCGTTAGTGTGCGTGTGCCATATAAGGAGTGGGCGGTTCAGGCAGAAAAAAGAAAAAACCCCGACCGTACGTGTGTGCGTCGCGCTAATGTGCGGGGCCCACATTAGCGCGTGGGAAGGCTAAGTGGGGCGATGCTGCATAACCAAACAACAGAGCCGTAGTACAACGGTGAAGACACTGACCTATAGTGCAGGGGCCATGGGTTCAAACCCCCATTGCGCTCAATGAAAAAGACCAGCTGAGGCATTAACTTTTATGGGCAAAAGTGGTGTAGGAGGCATATTGATTATGGGCGGCAGAAGGCGGCGCACTCTTTTTTTATACGGCATGAGGCAGCGCACTGTTCATTGTGGGCGGCAGATGGCGGCGCGCTGTTAAGGTTGGGCGGCAGAGGGCGGTGCGCTGATAAAAGTGGGCAACAGAAGGCGGCGAGCCGGTGGGCAGAAGGCGGCGCGCTGATGTGTGAGGGGGCAGCCCAATAGTGGGTGGGATAAGTGGCGCGCTGATGTGCAAATAACAGGAATGGAGCCATAGCACAATGGTTAAGACACTGACCACTCGTGCAGGCATCATGGGTTCAATTCCCCACAGTGCCCATTGAAGACAGCTGGCTGAGGCATTATTTTAAGGGGCATGCCCATGTTGGGCAGCATAAGGCGGCGTGCTGTTAATTTTGTGCGCCACAAGACGGCGCGCCGATGGCTACAAGGCTACACGCTGCTGCTCAAACACAGGACCAGAGCCACAGCACAATGGTGAAGACACTGAGCAATGGTGCAGGGACGAGGGGTTCAATCCCTCACAATGGCCAGGGAAAAAGGCTAGTTGAGGCAGTATGTTATATGTTGTGGAGTGCTGTAGGAGGCTTTTTAATTTTATTTTGTGATAACTACAAGCAAACGCACTCTCACAGCATATTAATATAAGGCGGCCCATAAGGCACATGTTACAGTGCACCGTCCACCAAGGCACCCTAGAATGTCCCCTATAGGGCAGCATGTATGTTGCAACACAGAATAATGTATAGTGCACCCTATATGGCTGGCAACCGTAACGTGCCCTATAGGGCGCCCCATAAAGCACCCTCAGAGGCACCTTATGGGTACAGTACGCTGAGGGTGTCATTGCTGGCAGCAACATATGTACAGTAAATTAAAATAACTCTTTGGACACCCCTATCACAGAACCCCACTGTGGGTTTGAACCCATGACATCTGGCTGCACAGGCAGTGATATAACCATTGGGCTACAGCTCTATAGCTGTAAGCAGCCCCTGGCTGGCTGCAGATAGCCTGTACGTCACATCACTGACAGTCTGCTGTTGTGAACCACCCATACCCATGATGCACTGCACATGCAAATCAGCTGTCCACGATTGAACACAGGATGGGAAATGCACCCCTAAAGCTCCCCGGCCTGGTAGGGGGAAGTGTCCGTGTGCACCCACACAGCACCTCGGCCTGGTAGGGTGTCCTGAGTGGGTGGACAAACGGCAAAGAGTAGCTAAACACCATCACATTGTGCGGTTACTGTGCTCACCCTGGGTGTGAGTGTGAGATGTTGCGCCCAGGACCAGGTCCACAACACCAGCCATGGCTGAATGCGGCCATGTCAGAGCTCCAAAGCAGCAATAACCTGTGGAATAGGTAGGTGCTGCATAAACATTTTGGCGATCTCAGGTGGATAAAACAGGGCTTCCCCTCAACAGATCCCCCACCCTCCCCTGCACTGATGGCAGTACAGTGGACCATCAACCCCAGTCCTGCTAGGGAACAGACACCCTACAGGGCAGTCCAAGCAGCTCCACACACATCCATAACACAATATCAGACAGACATTAGGCCTGGATATTCACAGATGCACCCCACCACTATCTGATATTCACCTGCAGCAAGCCATCAGCCACTGCACCCTGCAAGGCACTCCATCACAACACATACCAGCTGTGAACAGTCTGCTGGCTGGTCCTGATGGACATGCATGCACCCACAACTGGGGTGGCAGCACACACAGGCAAATAAGTCCATGAAGAGACACCCATACATATCACATGGGAGAATCACAATATAGCACTATGGGGGTGCCTAGCCATGCTGCCGTCACTGCACACTCAGGGTGAGAGTGATCTCCCAGCAGCACATACAGAGGTCACCCTGTCTGTGTAGGTGTTGGCCGGGCACTACCATGCCCCTGCCAGTGCCCTATGCCCTGTGCAGCTGCATCCTGGTCAGTCCACTCTGTCTGAGATATACCCATGGTCCCTTGCTACTCATTATGCACATTGGCAGGCCAATACTGGCAACAGTGTTGGCAGTGTGGGCTGTGGAAGGGGCTTGCAGCCAACACCCACTGTATAGACAGACACACATGTCCACACCTATGCCATCATGGTGCTACTATTGAGGAGGTAATTAGCCTTGCCCACCAAACCGGTGCTGGGCATGGCAAGGCATGGATATGCTACGCAGTACTGCTGGGGGTCACTCCCCAGGGTGGTAAACACCGTCAGAGGCAAGGGCTGGAGCACGCACCGCAAACACCGAACAGATTGTTCGGATGGGGTCAACTAGCAGTATGTGCGTAACGTATGGATATCTATCTGCCAGTACTCCTAGCAAGCGTCTCAGAGCTGTGTACCGTATACCTCAGGTGTAGGGTGACATTGCTAAGGTATGCAGGTGCTAGTATTGGGAGATGCACGCAGGGTCTAATGTTCTGCCTCTCCAGGAGACATTGGCCAATGGGGCCTGTGGGTGTGTGTGTGGGTGTGTCTGGCCCTGTTGGCTGCTGCATTACGGCAGAGATTCCCAACTCCAGTCCAGGTGTCCATCACACTGTTCGGGTTTTCCTGCTGTTCCTCATGAATATGCATGAGCTACATCTACATGCCATGGGGGTGGTGCATAGATATACAGCACAGGCATTTGTATGAGTGGCAGCATGGAACCTGACTGGTGTGTGGCCCACCAGGACTGCATTTGGGAGATTCTGCTCTAGGTACTGCCCCTGTACATGGTGTCTGTGCTCAGTGGGGTAAAAGATAGACGTAGTACCATTGCATATGTCCTCGCCACGAAACGTTTGTCCTTACTATCACTGTGTAGTTGTGGGAAAAATATGTGGGCAGGATTGGTGGTAGTCCCAGCTGGGCTTTGAACCTGTGACCCTCTGTTCTTGCATGCACTGTCTGTGTGCACTGCACCACCATGTAGTCACAGATTGGCTGGATTCCCTGGAATGTCCATGCCTGTGGATCCGGCAGGGCCTGTCTGTTGCAGTGGACTGTGCCAGCCTGCACATAGCTAGGCCTCTGTCTTCTGTGGCTAGCAGCCACTGCCCCCTGCACCGCATGTACTGGTCCGCCAACATGCTGGCATGAGCTTCTCTCAGAGAAAGCAGATGACCTGATTGCAATGTGGCAGTACGGGACTGCATTTGGGGGACTTGGCTGTAGGTAATGCCCATTGTTGTGGTGTGTGTGCGGTGTTGGGTAAAATATGGGTGTTTCCCCCATGCTTATGTTCCCTGCAATACAGGGGTGTCTGCGCTATCTTTGTTTAGTGGTGGGTAAAATATAGGGACTGGGCTGGCAGGTGCCCCAGCTGGGATTTAAACCTCTGGCCCTCTGGTTCTAGAGGTAATGGCTCTGTCTGCTGCACCACACTATGGCCACAGACACAGTGCAGCCCCTGGAGGTAGTAAACCTGGCAGGATGGAGTCACAAACCCTGCTCTACGCATTTTTATGTGGGCACATGCACCCTGTCTGGTGACAAACGTGCACATAAACCCCGGAAATGACCACGGCAAATGGGGGACACAATATCACCACGCTGGGCAACAGTGATATTAATGGGCAGCCATAGAAGACACTCCCAGGAAAGCTCCAACAAAAAGGAAATGTTTTTGGAACAGTCTCCGCTCCGTACACCTTTCCAAAAAACATTTCTTTTTGCTGGAGCTTTCCTGGGTGTGTTTGTTGGTTTTGCCCATTACTATAACTGTTCCCCAGCTGAATTACTATTTTTACAAGTTTTGTTGTGGCCCTTTTCTATTTTTATTTCCACTTTTGGGCTGTGCACATGTATCACACTGCTCACGTTTTGCAGGTTTCCCTGGTTTTGCTGTACATTGCTGACGGAAATGGTTTCTCTTCCCTTTAAATGCATTCTACCGCGAGTGATTCACTCACGCTATTTTTTTTTGGAAATTCAGCACCGATAATGTGCGGGGCGCCTCTCCCCTCCCCTTCCCCGCCCATTAACCCCTTCTCTCCGCCCCTCCGGGGCCTTCCTCCGCCCTCCGTTAGCCTTTCCACGCCTCTATCGGACATTTGCGGGCCCGTACTTGTGCGGCACCCGTTACTGTGACGCGCAAGTGTGCGGGGCTTCATCGCACGTTTGCGGGGCGTTTAAGCGCTCTTAAATACCGCTTTTAGTGCGCTATTTTGCGGCGCGCAAATTAGCGGTTTTTAGTAAACATGCCCCATAGTCTCAAAATGGGCCTGCACCTTAATGTAAAGAAGACAAAGATCATGACAACTGGCATAATCAACAGGTTCATCGTTGAAGGAGAAGAAATTGAAATCGTGAACAACTTTAACCTACTTGGATCAACTATCAATAAAGAAGCAACAAGCAGTCAAGAAATCAGACGATGCATTGCTCTTGGCAGAATAGCTGTGAAAGACCTAGATGAGATTCTCAAGAGCAGAGATGTCTCTCTCCATACAAAGATTTGACTTGTTCAAGCCATGGTATTTTCAATAACATCATATGGATGTGAAAGCTGGACAGTGAAAAAAATAGACAGGAAGAAAATTGATGCCTTTGAATTATGGTGCTGGCGGCGAATACTGTGTATACCATGGACTGCCCGAAGAACAAACCAGGAGGAGGAGATAAAACCTTAGCTTTCTTTAGAAGCTCAGATGATAAGACTTCGACTTTCATACTTTGGGCACATCATGCGAAGAGAGAGATCATTAGAGAAAGACATCATGCTTGGCAAGATAGAAGGTCAACGCAAAAGAGGAAGGCCAGCAATGAGATGGATCGATACAATAACAGCAGCTACGGGTACCAGTCTGTCAATGATGAGCCGCCTGACTCAAGACCGAACACAATTTAGGATAGCTATCCAGAGGGTCGCCATGAGTCGACTCCGACTCGATGGCACTTAACAACAACAACATTAACATTAATTCTATGCCTATCCACTGTGCAGTATCAGGGGTTGGTATATTTTATATTAGATTCCCAGGCTACATAATTAAACAGCTACAATTTTTGCTGTATATAAACATCACTGCCAAGTTCTTTTTTATTTTTTTATTTTACAGCCTAGGAGTATGTTGCATTCTTTATTCTTGGAGCAAGCACCTGAACCGTGTTCTGAGTGAGGGGACCCTCGTTCCCTAACCAGAGCTCTGAGGAGGCCCCTCCATTCTGGCTGCAGGGGCAGTAGGGAGCACCACTCATTTCTCATCTCAGGCAGCAGACTGTCTTGAGCCCCCCCCCCCCTCATTATAAAAATAAAAATACATGCATATTTTTCTGACCCACCCAAAGCATACCCACAACATGCCCACTTTGCTTCTATACATGTAAATAGCGTCTTTCTAAAGCTGCTATTTGCACTTTGCCATTTACATGCATAAAAGCAGCACAAGCTTTCCAAAACAACCTCCATATTCTATAAATGTGTATTTTATTTATTTCTTAATGACACTGTGCACTGTTTATGAATTACTTTTTCTCTGAACTGTGTATCTAAAACTGAATTTGTCATATGTTAAAGTTTGTACTTGCAATTTCTGAAATCGTAAAGCCACTCTGATTAGTCCTATAGTCTAAAAGTGTTGAGTATAAGAGAGAGAGCGAGTGAGAAAGAGAAACAAACAGCTAGTATGTTTAATGTGAAACTGCTAGAAAAAAATCTAACTCCACAAACTGTGTGCTAGCTGGTTATCCTTTCCATACAGGCTTTAGGAGGTGGAGGGAATGAGGACTGTCTTGCCTTTTTATGTCTCTCTTTTGATTTGTATTTCTGAGAAGCTGTAAACATTGGTGTTTATTATTTTAAGAGCTTTTAATATAAAACAAAATACTGGAACGCTGAAGCAAAACGTCTCTTTCCCTCACTCAGTCTCTTTCATTTCATTTATTAAAAGCGCTATATTCCATGTGGACATCACAATCACGTGCAAATAGCCATTTCTGAAACAATCTGATTGACACGTGGATGTTCTTAGTGCATCAAAGTTATGCAGAGGTGTATTGGAAGTGTGGTCGGGTGAGTCAAAACTCTACAGATGGACTGCCCATTTCAGATAAGGAATGCACGTGTAAGCCCAAAATTGTCCACATCCAGATTTACACCAGCTCCATGACACAAATATGGATTTAGAAAGTGCCCCTTTTAGCCATCCTTCAGAACTGAAATGGGATCAAGACATGGCTCTTCTACCAATGCCTGTTCAGGTTTGGCACTTACTGCACAGTTTAACCTGCAAGTAGCTGGCAAGGGGCATGGGCAGTATGTCCCCAGCAGTTACCACACAGATACATACGTATGCATATGTGAGTGCACCTAATACCACCCAGAGAAGTATCACTAGGTGCACCCTCAGTAATTGCCACGCTGACAGATAGTGCACGATATGTACCTCCACACTAACAACAATGTTCTCTCCATGCCCACACTCCATCCATCCCCCGCCCCTTCACGCAAAGGACAATTAACACACATTTTAGCGGCCAGCAGCTGTCCTGTCTGCGCGTTACCTCTCACCAAGGCCATTACTGCCTGCTACAACGTGCCTTAACCACTTAGTGGGCTTTAGCAAAAGGGCTCCATAGTGTCCTCTGTCATCTGCACATCCAGGTACAAGTGTAAGCACAACATTTGCACGTGTTTGTTGTGAAATGCTGATGCACAAACAAATTCCTGGATTTCCCCCATTGCATTTTCCCACATGTATATTTATGACATGGCTCCTCCCCACTGCACCTCAATGTGTATTTTAGAAGCGGCTCCACATTTAGCAGAGCTGTTCCTAAAATACTGTCAGAACTGAGTACGTCCTGACCTCAACGGCGCAGTTCTGATCTCCACGTTCTATCGAAAATGGGTCTTTTATTTTCTAAGTCGACTGTAGGTGAACATTCCAAGTGAGGAACAAAAGCCAATAATATAATAAACATCACAGACTAAAACATAAAATGATAAAATATGTGCATACAAACAACCTATAAACACACTGTTACCACTAAAGTGAAAAACTCTGTATGACTCTATACTAGGGTAACACTGCCCTTGACCTCCATACAAATAATGGGGACCTACCCCTGTAATACGTATTCCATTAAAAATTATTCAATAGCCTAATGAGATTAATTTGAGCGTAGATCTCCGGTCTTCCTAAATTCTCTATCCTCCATCCTAAATGGATGCTTTCTAATGTCCTTCAGCTTCTGCTCCGAGTTTTGCATGATGAATGCCATAGGAAAGTCAGAGCCGGCACATGCCGGTTCAGTCCATGACATGGAACCCAGAGCTGATAGCCAGCACAGACGGAAAGAAGTTCCACTGCATCGGAAGAGATGGAATTAAAGAGTTAGTTACTGACAGCATGCTTTGTTCCTAGCACTCATGCACAAGATACAGGAAAGGAAATGGAGGGGCTGTGGGTGATGCATTTGCAATACACAATGTCCTTGTTTTCCCACTAGGCACTGCAGACTAGCAATTGTCCATTCACTGCACATCGCACATCCTCTGTACTAATATGTTGGCAGTCCTGAAGCCGAGGCATTAAAGTCATGCAGTTTTCACTTTAACCATTCAATGTACTGCACGGCTTGCCAAAACTTGTTTTCTTACTGCACCTTTCTGTGTGTATGACCTAGCTTAAAGACAGGGGTTCACAATTCTGGTCTCTGATGGCCACAACTAGGGTAATCAAGCTCTGCAAATTTGCCTGGCTTTGAGACCCCATCTATGCACATATATGGAATGAATATATTCAATGGGGCTATCCTGAAAACCAGACCTGCTGACTGTTCTTGCTTAGAACCTCTGCTGAAAGATTTCGCTTTATGAAGTTACAAGAAAAAAATACAAAGCAGGGAGAGGTTGCATTCAGTATACAGTAAGGAGAGGAGTTACCAAACAAACAAACACCTGTCAATTGAAAAGGAAGGAATGCTGTTAACTATCAGATGGATTTGTAATCACCTTGCAGTCCTTCATTTGAAACACTAGCAGTTATATATTCATTTGACAGCGATTTTGTTCACAGAGTGTAAGAGCTCCTTAAAAAAAATCTTCCATAAAAGTGTTAACACAGAAAATGAGGTTAGTGTGTGCACACCCAAGAGACCTTTCCCTCTGCCTCCGAGCAGCAGTCAGGAAGCAGCTACTGCTGCCTGTCAGAAACGGGGCTGATGGTAGGATATTACTGTCACTTCTCGTCTAGTATTTTTTTATCCTTCGCTTCATTTCCAGCATTTTCTTCAGCTGACAGCATCTAGCCTGACATCCGTGGTCCAATTTATAGACAGCCAGGCTGACGGACCCTTTTTGCCTCCTGGATGAAAAAGTTGTTCAAGGTTTGTTCGCCCCTTCTGACTCCCAATGCCAAGCAAAGTTTGCAAAAATGTAGCAACAAACAGCGATGAGGCGAAAACTGGAGGCGAGGCAACGAGCAGCTGACAGGCTTTTCCGTTGACTTAGTCAGCCTCCTCTTTCGCTCATTTAGCCAAAGATAAAAACCGCAAGAAAAAAAAAGGAAGGAGCTATCTTTTTTTTTCGGTTGTTGCTCTTTTTGCTCCCGACACGGCATTTGTGCAAAAGTAGTGGAGGACTAGTGCAAGGCTGAGGTGGGGGAAAGGCAGCAGGACTGTCACGTAGAAAGCAATGGAAGTCTGCATTCAGCAATTCTGCTGCCTCCCCAGCCTCAGCCCTGCACCGAGGGCCCTCACATGGAGCAGTAAAAGCAAAAATAAATAAGAGAAGAAATTCAAAATCTGGGTGCTTTAGTAACATACTCATTTCACCAGCAGTGCGAAAACTGAAAAACTCCTAACAAGCATTGCTCTACCCCCTAGAGAGAAAGCTGCCGAAAACCATCAAACGAAACGAAAGGCGAAGAAGCCGTTGCACCTACCTCAACCATTAAACAAGACATTTAACCATAGTGGCAGATCGGTGAGCTGGGAATGCAGTGAAACCTCGGAACCGTGCCGCTGGGTCATGAAGACTCGTGCTGCAAGATCCTGCACCAGCATCCAGGGTGCAGAAAAGAAAGAACGAGAGCGAAGGCAATGGGGTGGAGGGGGAGACTGAACAAAAAAAAAACAAATCAGGAACAAAAATGAAGGTATTAAATAAACAGACCTAAAAGAAAGCAGCGCCCTGTGCGGCAAGGGTTGGCAGGGAGGCCGGCGCGCCGGGGAGTGTGGGCACAGCAGCACCAATCGGCAGCTCCAGCGCTGACTGGCGGCCCACTGCACTGCACACACATACACGCGCGCGCGCGCACCAGCAGCGGCTTTTCATTCTTCGAGGGTTTTTTTTTATTGTTTATGTTTCCTCATTTCGATTGTGACGTCAAAGGGGTTAGGTTCTCCCCCCACCTCCGCTGCATGTGCTCTTCATTTTAAAGGACTCCCATGCGAGATATGTGACGGTAACTTCTATGCAGTAGACTCGCCCCCGGCGCTCAAAAGAAAGATCCCCGCGGGGTAAAGTATGTTTATGAGAATGTCTCTGTATGTACACCAGAAGAAGCCAATGAACGCAGCGTATCTTAATGGTGTTCATGCTTTTGACTTTGTTCTGTGTATGTTTAAGATATTTTCTTCACTCTTTTCCTGCTTTTTACTGTCTTTAGAAAGTGCAATATTTTTCCTCTTTCCGAGGCATCTTTGCTTATACTCATAATAATTCACCCCCTCCCAAGTGCATTTCTTTCGTTTGTGAAGTACGCCGTGGAGTAGCGGTACAGTGTGAATTATTATAGGGCCTTCTTTACTACGCGCGCTACCAAGGTAGCGCGGGGCCCCGTACTGCAAACTAGGCGGGAGTCGGGACGGGGCATTCCTGAGGTGGCGTAGCTAGCCTGGATGTTAATTGCAGGGGGGTGGATGTGCCCGCCTCCCTGCAATTAGCGCCAAGTTCTGCGCTGGTAGCACGGCCCAGATGTGTATTACCCGCGGGGGGCTTAATCAACAGACCACATAGTATGTTCACCATGCATAGCATGAACTTAACCCTTTGAAGGCCTACTTTAAATTTTTAATCCACATTCTGCAGCCGGGTTAATTTTTGCATATTTCAGGAAAATTGTACCCGTCTTATTCAATATGTTCTAATAGTGATTTTCCTTCTGCTATGGTCATGTATTATATACCATTTGATAGGAATATTTAGTCAGAATTTTGGATCCCGAGAGTTTTGGGATCGGCCTGGAAAGGGTTAAAGGGACATTAGCTTATTAAACTGGTCATTGGACACTACTACTCTGAACTGCTTTTTGGCATTTTAGCAAGGGTTTTTTTTTTCAACTTTATAAATTAAATTAAATTTTGCCTTTGCACAGGTGTTTGGTAAGACTTAGAACATTGTGTCCAACTCTGGAATCTATTGCTCTGAAAAAAATATAAATGGGTGGGAGGTGGCCTGGTGAGGGTCTTCCAAAATGCCGAAGTTCTGCATTAAAAGTCCTATGAGATTATTGATGATTGTATTAGAATGGGATTGGGGGGAGTGTATGTTCGAGTTCTTCAGTATGATTCGTTTTATTGTGAGTATTTTGATAGATGTAAATTGCTTTTCTATAGAGGCATGGACCAGTCTCCCAGTGGCAGGGCTAGCCCGTCCACTAGGTGGACTAGGCAGACGCCTAGAGCAACAGACCCTGGTGGGCAGCACGGAATGATTTTTTAAAGCGGCGGCTTTGTGCCATCACTTTGGTGCCTGTGGCATGCCACCTGCTTCAGCACCTGTGGCGTAGAAATCATGGCCTGCTGCTCCTGCCCCCCCTCTCAACTGCAACGTCCTGTCAAAAGGGAGTAGGAGCGGCAGGCCATGAGTGTGTGCATGAGCACTGAAGCACATGGGTTGCAGGGTGCTGAAGCAGTGGCACAAAGCCCCTGCCTTCAAATTGGGGAAAGAGTCATGATGATGCCGCTGCCGCCTCTCCCCCCCCAAGATGAGAAGATGGATTTGGGAGGCACGGTGGGAGGAGAGGGGCGGCATGGTGGGGGGCAGCAGAAACCCTTGGATTGGCCATGCCCAGTGGAGTTGGTGGTAGAATTCAAGTAGGAATGGGATAAGCTCAAAGAATCCTTAGCGCTGACAGAGGAAAAGTAATTACAAAAGACCAGCTGGGGCCTATCGTAGTGCAATAATAATTAAATTGAGTCTTAAGTTTGTTTCTTATAGATAGGGTTACAAAGTATCTCAATTTTTTTTCTTTTTGGTATGATAGGCCAACCTATCCTGGTTTTATCCCACTGTAGGTATGTTTTGATTCTGCTTTCACTAAAAATAAAATAACTATATAGCAAATGCGTGCTACAGTAGGGAACATCCTGGAATGACTCAGTGTGGCTTAAAGAAATGGAGACAGGTGCTAGACAGTATATGTGATAAGGTCTTGGTGTGTCCTGACTATCTCTTTAAGTAACATAAGATGAAAAATTAATAGGGAGGAGAAACTCAAATAAAGGTATCTGGCTGGGTTTCCCCAAACTAGTCTGGGCACCCCACAACCAGTAGGGTTTCAGGATATTCATAATGAGTACGTATTAGATAAATTTGCACAGAATGCGCTCCAGTATATGAAAATGTATTACATGCATTATGAATATCTTGAAAACCCAACATCGGTGTGTGGCATCTATCATAAGCATTAAAAGCTGGCAAAGGAGTGTGATCTCCTGCCAGTTTTGCTTGTGAGAAATGACTGTCCATCACAGTTTGCAGCGGGGAATGCGGGGAATGGGCTCAGGTACAGTGCAGGCATCTCAGATGGCAAAGCACACATTTTTCTTCAAAGCCTCCAGACTTGACAACAGAGCAGGAGAGAGCAAAGGCAATGGTACTGTCTCATAAATTCAGGCTTCTCTGCCCCACAGAAGGGTAACATCTGTGCCATACATACTTAAGGACACAGTCAATGCTATCCCCATTGCCCAGCAGTCATGCCCTTATTTAGGGCTGTACTTTCAAATATCCCACAGTGGTTAGCAAATGTGTCCGCCGTGTTCTTCACCCACATTGGGGAAATGGTCTATAGCAGTGATGGCTAACCTTTTTGAGCCCGAGTGCCCAAACTGCCGCACAAAACCAAAGAATTTCCTCAAAGTGCCAGCACGTCATTTGCATAAGTGGTCTTATTTGCATAAATATTTGCATAATGTTACCATACACTAACTTTTAGTAAACATGTCTCTTAATGAGTGTATGGATAAAGAAAGACTAAAAGATTTCTACATTACTATAATCCAGTGCCAACCGCCAGGCACATTAGGAACTACTACAAACGCTGCCCATTTAGAACCCATAGCAAACCCGCCGTATCCTGACAGCATTACCAGGACTCACAAAGCACCATACCCTACCTATCAAAAGGCAACACTGCAAATATTAAACCAATACATTTCAGTGAATACTGGGGAAAGAGAACAAGTGGCAACGTCAAATAGGAATTTCCTCTTGTACCAAACAAAGCGCAGATGTTAATGATGCACATTTCCCAGAGCTGACATATTCCAGTTAATAAATTCAAAATAAAGAGATATCTTTCTACCTTTTGTGCATTTTTTTCAGTTGCAATTGGTCCAGCCATTTTCTTCTGGTTTCTTCATGTTTTCTGCTAACTCTCCATCGTCTGCTGTCCATTTGTCCTTTCTTCTCTCTTCTAGTTTTTTTTCCATTCTCTCTCTCTCTACATCTGCTTTAACATACTAATCTTTCTCCTTTTGCTCTTTCCTCATTCCTATTTCATCCACACAAATTTTACCCCTCCATCCTCAATCCCCAATTACTCTCCCAATACCTGGCCAATTGTAGATTTTTCATCCCTCCTACACAAAATATTTTTCCCCTCTCCATTTTACTCTCCCAGCCCCATCCCATTCTAATCCTCCCCCAACATCAGCTCCCTTCTAGTTCCAGTCTCACCCAGCATCCATTCCCTTCTTCAAGCCCCCCACTTCCCCTCAGCCCATTTCCATTCCAAGCCCCGTCCCATCAGCTATTTGCAGTTCAAGCCCCCCACTTCCCCTCAGCCCATTTCCATTCCAAGCCCCATCCCCAACAGCTATTTGCAGTTCAAGCCCCCTTCCACTCAGCCCATTTCCAGTCCTAGCAACCCCCCAACCCATTACCAGTCCTAGCCCCCCATAGCCCACTCCCAGTCCTAATCCCACCAGCCCATTTCCAGTCCTAACCTCCCCATCAGCCCACTCCCAGTCCTAATCCCCCATCACTCAATTTTTAGTTTAAGCCCCCCCAGCGCCGATCACCACTCCTAACCCCCCATCGCCCATCACCCCTCCTAACCCCCCCCAGCCCAGCGCCCATCACCACTCCTAACCCCCCCAGCCAGCCCAGTGCCCATCACCACTCCTAACCCCCCCCAGCCAGCCCAGTGTCCATCACCACTCCTAACCCCCCCAGCCCAGTGCCCATCACCACTCCTAAACCCCCCCCACCCCAGCCCATCACTACTCCTAACACCCCCCAGCCCAGCCCAGCCCAGCCCATCACTACTCCTAACCCCCCCCAGCCCAGCCCAGCCCAGCCCATCACCACTCCTAACCCCCCCCCAGCCCAGCCCATCACCACTCCTAACCCCCCCAGCCCAGCCCAGCCCATCACCACTCCTAACCCCCCCCAGCCCAGCCCAGCCAGCCCATCACCACTCCTAACCCCCCCTCCAGCCCATCACCACTCCTAACACCCCCCAGCCCAGCCCAGCACCACACCTAACCCCCCCCAGCCCAGCCCAGCCCAACACCACTCCTAACCCCCACCCCCCCCAGCCCAGCCCAGCCCCGGGAAAATTTAAAAAAAAAACAACCCTGTCTGCTGCCGTTGTCGGGGCCGCCGCGGCAGAATCGAGCGTGCCGCGGGGCCCCCCTGTACCCACCCGGCAGAGCCTGCCCTCCCCGTAGCAGCTCTCTCTTTGGAGCTGCAGTCAGACGCGCCGGCTTGCAGAGCGCGAGGGAAGAGTTCCCTCGCTGCTCTGTTAAGCCCGCGGGGGCTGATGGGAAGTTCCCATCAGCCCCCGCGGGCTTAACGGAGTCGCGAAAGGGAAACTCTTCCCTTCGCGCTCTGCAAGCCGGCGCGTCTGACTGTAGCTCCGAAGAGAGAGCTGCTACGGGGAGGGCAGGATCTGCCGGGTACAGGGGGGCCCCGCGGCACGCTCGATTCTGCCGCGGCGGCCCCGACAGCGGCAGCAGACAGGGTTTTTTTTTTTTTTTCGATTGCGGACCTTCCCGCGTGCCAGCTGCAAGGCCTTCGCGTGCCACAGCTGGCACGCGTGCCATAGGTTCGCCATCGCTGGTCTATAGGGTAGTAAGCTCTTCTCGCCACTCACATCTGCTCTGCAGAGGGCTGAGGAATATAACCAGGCATAGCAGGCCGTTCTGACATGCTTCAAGCAGTGCTCACTTCTGGGGACAAAAAAGTCCCAGAGTAACATAGAATATGACGGCAGATAAAGACCATCATGGTCCATCTAGTTTGCCCAGCAAGGTGGCAAGAGTAGGTGCACCTGCCTGCTCCGTGCAGGTCACCCCTATTTGTTGAGACAGCAGAGACACTTATTTTGATTTTATCCTGTTGCTATAAAGGGATCCACTGTGTCTGTTCCATGCCATTTTGAATTCTGTCACTGTATTTGCCCCCACCACCTCCATCGGGAGGGCACTCCAAGCATCCACCACCCTTTCAGTGAAAAAGTATTTCCTGACATTGCCTTTCAGTTTACCCCCTTGCAGCTTCATGTTATGTCCTCTAGTTTTACAGCTTCCCCATCTTTGAAAAAGGTTTGTTTGTTCGCTAATACTCTTTAAGTATTTAAAGGTTTGTATCATATCTCTCCTGTCCCTCCTTTCCTCCAGAATGTACATATTTAGGTCTTTAAGTCTCTTCTCATACGTCTTCTGGTGCAGGCACCAAATCATTTTGGCTGCCTTCCTCTGAACTGTTTCCAGTCTTTTTATATTCTTTATAAGATATGTTCTCCAAAACTGAACACTATATTCCAAGTGACCTCACCAGCAACTTGTACAGTGGCATTAGTACCTCCTCCTTTCTGCTGGTAATTCCTCTCTATGCAACCCAGTATCTTCTGGCTTTGGCCACTGCCTTGTCACACTGTTTCGCTACCTTGAGATCCTCAGAAACAATCACTCTAAGGTCCTTCTCCTGGTCCGTGCACACCAACCTCTCACCCCCTATCACATGCAGTTCCCTTGGATTTCTTCATCCCAAGTGCATGACATTGCACTTCTTCACATTAAATCTTAAGTATCAAGCATTAGACCATTCTTCCAGCTTTTACAGATCTTTCCTCATGTTAGGGGAGTCCACTCTGTTGCAAATGTTCATGTCATCTGCAAAAAGACAGACTTTTCCATTCAGTCCTTTAGCAATATCACTCACAAATACATTGAACAGTACTGGTCCCAAGACCGATCCCTGGGCCACGCCCCTAATCACCTTCCTTTCATCTGAGTGAGTTCCGTTTACCATCACCTTCTGTCTGTCAGTCAACCAATTTCTCATCCAGTTCACCACCTTGGGACCTATCCCCAGGATGTTCAATTTATTGATAAGCCTCCAATGAGGAACAGTATCGAAGGCTTCGCTGAAATCTAGGTAGATCACATCCATCGCATGCCCTTGATCTAGTTCTCATTCTTCCTGCTGCTTTTATAAAAACACTTTAGTGTGAAAAAATATGATATGCTGTACTGGGTAATGGTCACTGTACACAAATGGATCAGTGGCCAGTGAGCATATAAGCCCACAATCCATGGCGTTACGGACAGTATGGGCTCAGTTTTCAAAACCACCAATATTCAAACACCACGGCAGTTAGCCACGGTGCTTAACTACAGGCGGAATATTCAGCAGCGTGTCCGGATAGGAGCTGTAGCTGAATATCTAGGCTGAGCAGAGCTAACAGGGTAAGTTCCAGCACACACCAGTTAGTGTGATTTTCAGACAGCCCATGCCTGCATTGCTACTTAGGCCTGCTTTTCATGCGGCCTCGGTTGTCTGGATAAGGGCTGCTAAGAATCCTGCTAACCAGGTAAGTGCAGGCACTTATTTATTTAAAAAAAAAAAATAATACCGCCATATACTAAAATGCATTCAAGGTGGTGTACAGTGCATAAAAACATGGTCATCCAAGACTTTAAATCTCATAAAAAATATCAGAAAGAACAATTAGACTGGTACTCTCCCCCCACCCCCCATGCCTGCCCACACATCTCCTCTGTGTTGTCTGGATAGAGCCAGGGCAGACTGTGGAGATACTCAGCAGTACTCTCTGGACAGTCTGCTGAAGATCAGGGTCTGCCCTCTTAGAAACATGACGGCAGAAGAAGACCACATGGCCTATCTAGTCTGCCCTTCCATATCAACTACCATAGTCCCTTGTTTCCATTTAGAGATGTGTTTGTCCCATACTTTCTTGAATTCAGATACTGTCCTCGTCTCTAGTACCTCCACAGGGAGACTATTCCACACATCTACCACTCTTTCTGTAAAGCAGTATTTCCTCATATTACTCCTGAATCCATCCCCTTTCACCCTCATCCTCTGTTCCCTTGTTGCAGAGCTTGCTGTCAATCGAAAGAGGCTCTCCTTGGGAACTGTGGTCTCTTCTGCTACTAGACGCTGCCGGCGTTTGTGCCGTGCAGCTTTACCTGCCAGAACAGCTGATGTCTGGGGCTTTTAAAACTCAGGCCGCGTCGTGGAACACAGTCACAGGTGCGTGTCCGTGAGAGTGTGTCCGAAGGAGTGTGGTCTGCACCTATGGAGCCCCTTCGGAACACTTTGGAGTTGTAGGAGTCTGGTGAGTCATACCTTATAGGCAAGAGGAAGAATAAATTGTGGCTACAGCCTGAGAAGAAGATTATGATGACTGGCCCTATGGACTGTCATGTGGTAGCTATGTTCTCTACGCCCGCTGGAAGTTCTGGTGGTTTGCTGGACTCCTTCGACTCCTTGGTGTTCTTACCCCATCCTGCCATTCCAGTATTGTGTGAACTGAGGCTGGAAGGACTCCCCAGGATTTGGTTATGGTCCAACCCGTCTCCATTGCTGAAGCCCAGAAAGGGGTCTCCTCCATTGGGATCTGTGACTCTGAAACAGTAGTGCCATTACTGCTACCAAAGGAGGTACATCTTTCTACCTGTTTTGTTAATGTTTTCTCTAGTTCATCTGATAATGTTACTCTGAAAGACATTTTGGACGTTATTACTCATCTGGATCTTTCCTGAAGTCATCTATGAAGGACTTGTCCAATTTTACAGTGGATGCTGTGGCAAAAATTACAGAGCATGATTAAAAATTGTGCGTTATGGATGAGGGGATTACTAAACTTGATGCTTGTGTTTCTGCATTATATTCTGTTAGTACATCCTCAATCAAGGATAGTTTGGTTACCCATCAGCATTTAGAAGCCCTGGAAAATAATCGGATGCAGAATTTGAGATTTGAATTTGAGATTTGAGACTCTGTCTCTCCTTCTCTTCTTCAGAAATTTATGAAGGAGAACTTAGGTTTTGGTGATGTGGAGGCAATGTAAATCTCAAATATATATTATCTTCCTGTGGGAAGTTGAGTCCTGATCAAGGTGGTTCTGACATGGAACAATTGTCTTCTGTAGATAGTTTGGACTTTTCCTTGCAGAATTCAACTGATAATATTACCTCTCGTGCCACAGTGATAGTATCTTTTTATTCTTGATGGATCAAAATAATATTTTGCATATGTTTTTTCAGAAGAAAAATCTTTCCTTTTGTAATGAAAGAATAAATATATTTGCCGATGTTTCTAGGACAACACAATTGTGGAGGAGGAGTTCCTGGCTCTAAAGCCTGCTGTTTTGGAGAGAGGGGTGTCCTTCTTCTTCAAATTTCCATGTAAATGTGTTGTGGTTTATCAAAATGTTCAGTATGTTTCTCTTGAATCTGCTCAGTTGGAGACCTTTCTCCAGGGCAAGTAATGTTTAGACTTTTCTGGTGTTATTTTTTTGATTCTGTTTTCTCTATAATGATTTGTAATAAGGATAATATATAGTTGTATTTATCTGGTAGCTAATTGGTGGATGCCGGTATTCCCTAGATGTGTGCTAGCATTATTTCAGATGCATTTTGTTCATAATGGTGCATCCTTTCCCCAGAGTTGTGGGGTTTAGGTGTTCTTTTTTTCTTTATTCCTCCTATTATGAGTGTATTGTAAGATAATTGAAATTTCAATTTTAAAAAAAAGAGACTATCCTGTGCATTTATGCCACAGAGGTATTTAAATGTCTCTATCATATCTCCTCTGTCCTGCCTTTCCTCTAAAGTATACATATTAAGATCTTTAAGTCTGTCCCCATATGGTTTATAATGAAGACCACTGACCATTTTAGTAGCCACTTTCTGCACCGACTCCATCCTATTTATATCATTTTGAAGGTGCGGTCTCCAGAATTGCACACAACACTCCAGATGAGGTCACACCAGAGACTTATACAGAGGCACTATCACCTCCTTTTTTCTGCTGGACAATCCTTTCCTTATGTACCCAAGCATCCTTGTGGTTTTTGCCATCGCCTTTTCTGTTTGGCCACTTGAAGATCATCAGAAACAATCACGCCCAGGTCCCACTCTTCTGTCATGGACAGAAGAACTTCGCCCCCTACACTGTAATCGCTCCTTTGGATTTTTGTAGCCCAGATGCATGACCCTGCATTTTTTAGCATTAAATTTCAGCTGCCAAATTTATGACCATTCTTCAAGCTTAGCTAGATCCCTCCTCATGTTATCTACTTCCTGGATGTCTATTCTATTGCAGATTTTGGTTTCATTCGCAAAGAGGCAAGCCTTACCTAGCAGCTCTTCTGCAATATCACTAAAAAAAAGTGAAAAAGAATCGGACCAAGGACAGATCCCTGCGGCACACCACTGGTAACATCTTTCTCCTCAGAGTGAACTACATTTACCTATACACATTGTCGCCTCCCACTCAACCAATTTCTAACCCAGTCTCTCACTTTAGGGTCCATCCCTAGGGTGCTCAATTTATTTATAAGTTGCCTTTGCAGAATGGTGTCAAAGTCTTTACTGAAATCTAGGTACACCACATCTAGGACTTTCCCTCAGTCCAACTCTCTTGTCACCCAGTCAAAGAAATCTATTAGATTTGAATAACAACAAGACCTGCCTCTGGTAAACCCATGCTGCCTTGGATCCTGCAATCCATTGGCCTTCAGAAACCTCACTATCCTCTGTTTTAACAGAATTTCCATTAATTTAGTCACCACAGAGTTCAGATTAACCGGCCTGTAATTTTCAACCTCATCCTTACTTTCACTTTTGTGTAAAGGGACCACATGTGCCTTTCTCCAGTCCTCTGAGACCACTCTCGACTCTAAACAAGCATAAAGGTCACTCAGTGGAGCTGCTAGAACATCCCCAAATTCCTTCAATATTCTCGGATATATCCCATCCAGCCCCATCGTTCAAGATCCCCTTCACTTCTGATCCTATTTTTGGGTATTTTCTGAGGTTCTGCTCCTGGCCCTTCCTTCATCTGTGAGCACAAAACAAAAATATTTGTTAAGCAATTCTGCTTTATCACTGGCTTGGGAACCAAGAGACCAGGTTTCAATTCCCACTAGTACTCCTTATGGCTTTGGGAAAATCTCTTAACCCTCCATTCCCTCAGAAAAATCCAAGTTATCGATGTCCCTGTTTAATGTATATTATCAAGTTTAAGTTACAATCTAAACCGCTTTGACTGAAGGATAAAACAGTATAAAAAACCTGTTAAAATAAATAAAATATTCCTCTCCTTTCCCCTTGCGTCTGACAATACTACTTTTGCACATCCTCCTCTCGCTAACATTTCTGAAAAATGTCTTGTCCTCCCAGTTTATTGCATTGGCTATTTCTTCTTCTTTTTTTGTACCTTTGCTTTCCTGACTACTTTCCTAGCTTCTCTAAGTTTTTCCAGATATTGATGTTTGTCTTCCTCTCTGTGATCTCTTGTATTTAATGAAGGCCACCCTCTTTTTCTTTACCATTTCAGCTACTTGTTTTGAGAATCATAGTGGCCTCCTTTTCCTTTTATTTTTATTTACCTTTGTAACAAAAAGGTTTGTTGCCCTTAAAATATCCCCTTTCAGATTTTCCGATTGCTTTTCTACATTCTCAGCTATGCCCATCCCGCTAATGACTCCTTGAGGTATTGTCCCATCTTGACAAAGTTAGTTTTCCTAAAGTCTAAGACCCTTGCTTTTGAATGGATTCTAACAGCCCTAGTCCTAATACAGCACCACACCATCTGGTGATCACTGGATGTGAGATGATTTCCCATTATAACATCAGATACACTTTCCCCATTGGTAAGCACCAAGTCCAATATGGCCCCTACACGTGTGGGTTCTGCTATCAGTTGTCAGAATAGTTCTACCTGTAGAGAATCTAGGATCTCCTTACTTCTAGATGACACTGCAGCAGGGATATGCCAATCAACATCCGGCATATTGAAAGCACCTATCAGTAGCACCTCTTCATTCCTTTCATGGAAATATTGCGTATGTCGTCTATTAAATCTCTGTCCACTTCTTCTCTCTGTAAAGGAGATCTGTATATCACACCAATGCAAATGGATTTCTTGTTCCCTCTTTCTAGTTTAATTCATAGTACGTCCTCGCTCCCTTTTAAGCCCTGTAATTCTATGACTTTAATATTATTTTTTACATACGGTGCCAGTCCTCCTCCCCTTCTTCCTACCCTATCCTTCCTGAATAAAATATAGCCCGGTATAATTACATCCGTCATGATTGTCTGTGAACCATGTCTCCATAACCGCCACTAAATCCAAGTCAGCCTCTTTCATTAAAGCCTCAACACCTGGGATCTTATTTCCCATACTACAGGCTTTCCAGATGTTGCCCCTTTTACCCGTTTCAACAGAGGTATTTAATGTTTCACTTACCTGGGGACTTTCATTTACTTGGGGACTTTCTTTACCCATTCCCAACAAATCTAGTTTAATGCCCTCTTCAGTAGGTTAGCTAGTCTGCTGCAGAAGACACTTTGACCTTTCTTGGATAGGTAGATGCCATCTCTGCTCTGCAGCCCTTGAAAAATCATCCCATGGTCCAGGAAACCAAAATGTTCTCGATAACAACATCCATGCATTCACCTCCAGGGTGTGAGCTTCTCTGCCTTGGCCTTTACCCTCTGCATACTGGTTCTTCAATTTGAGAGCTGGAGAATTTGGTTTGTTGAGTCTGCAGACTCTGGTGACTCGTATCCAGCTGTCTTCATTCTGTAATCTCCCATCTTCACCTCTGTCGGAATGCTTGGATGCTTCAAGAAGCATCTCATCAATGTACTTCTCACTGTCTCAAATGCTTTCTTGCTGTCTTGAATGCTTTAGCTGGCCAGTCTTCCACTGACTGGCCAGCTAAGGGCTTTGAATATTAACTCGTATATCTATTTATTAGGAGTCATGAACCGCCCTTATGAAAAGATTCATCCAAGGCATATATAGATAGTATCAGGTGCGATGCCTCCAGCTGGGCCTAGGGGCTTACAGCGTGGAGGACGGCCTTGTATGTCCTTTTAGAATAAAGTTCTTTTCAAGACACCAGGATTCTGGGACTTGTGGTACTCTTTACTCCTCGAGGGAAATAATGTAGTTGAGTCGGTGGTAAGGCATGCAAGAAAATTTATTTATGGGGATTTCCAAAATACGCTAGGGCTCATACACAACTAAGGCAGTAGGATACATCTCCAAAGGAAAAAGATGAAATCAGGATTTAAACCAGAGGAAGAATAACAAACAAAAACCTTTTCATTTCTCAGCTGTTCTGCTTTCCTACACATTCACACCGGGGACTGCCCCGTGTGGTCAATTAGCAGAATTCCAACAAACTTTGTCACAGCTGGGTTTCCTTTTCAAGCACACAGTTCCTCACTGCTTCTTTACTTCAGCCAGTGATACAATAAACACAGAATTAGCTTCCTTCAATAAAGATAAGAACTGCCCCTATTTTCCTATAGGGTTTTCAGACTCTCTGTTCTTGTTCACAACTGTAGAATTCTTTCTTTGTGCCAAAGAACAATCCATGGGCATAGGTAAATATTCAGAGCTAGGCACACATGCATCTATTTGCATTCCCTCACTATCATTAGGGTAAAAAGAGTCTCTCTCACAATTAGGGGCTTCCTCAAACTTTCTTTCTTATAGGAACTCCAGAAATTGGCTCCACAGCAACTCAGCCCTTGTTGGCACTTTTAACTTAGGGGAGTGAAACTTCTCTTCAGAGAATAGCTTCCTTAATGCCTTTAGCTTAGAGGTCTCACAGGCTTCACTGTTATCAGAGCTACGGTCCTTAACATCTGATAAGCTTTCTATCCACTTCTTAATCGTGGGAGGTGAGGACTCAACGTCCTGCCCTTTAAAACTAGCAAATTGTCTTTCTGCTATATTATCAGGAATGAAATTGCTGGCTTTACCTTGAGGCGGTTTCTTCACATAAGCGCTGCTTTCTTTCCTCCTGGGTTTCTCCAGGCTTTGAAATGCAGGCTCCTTCTGTCCTACTCCAGTCCCTCTGAGGTAGCTGCTTTCTGGAGAGATTTTCTCTGGCTTTCTCTTCCAGTCTAGCACTGCTCCAGCCTCTTTCCTTTCTCTCCCACCTTTCCACCTCTCACAGCTGTTCCTGTTCCTTGCCTGACGTCCAGCTCTCCTCCATTCACTCGTGCCGCTGCCTTCAGTTGCTGGCTCTGTCTCTTCCTCCTCCCGGTCTGTATCTGTGTCCAGGCTCCAACCTGAGACTGCCACTGCCTCTGTCTCTCCATGTGCTTCCCTGCGTGCTTCTCTCCAGCTGACTCTGGATGCTTCTCTGGGTGGTTCCCTCCAACTGCCCCTCGGTGGCTCCCTGCACGCTCCCCTGGGTGCTTATCTCCACGCACCCCTGGGTGCTTCCCCAGGCCTTTGCTTTGCACGTGTTTTTAACCACTGCTGCCTGCTGGGCCTTCCCTGCTCTCTGCCCCCATGTGACCAATCAGCAAGGAATCCTGTCTCCACCCCTGAGCTAGGGCGTGGTCTGACTCTTGCAGGGAGCTGACTTTGCTTCTGACCTGGGCTGAAATTCCCCTGCACCTGTGCACTGCCATCCACTTCCATGGGGAATTCAGGATTTTCATCCAGTTCCATGTTTTCCAAAGGGCTTTCATCACCACACAGGCTAAAAATCCTTCTAATTGGCCCTACTATCATTACAGTAAAGGGAAGAGGGAGGGCAGAGCAAGAACAGAGTGGCAGTATCATCTGGATAGCAGTAAATTTCAGTCGCTTTCCAGATAATCTATACATTTAGTTTAGGCCTGCTGAATAGCAGCCCTAAACTAAATGGACAGCAGTGATTAGTGGCCAAAACATATATTCAGTGCTGCTGACTATGGGGATCATTTTAGAAGGGCTAAGCACTGTTTTGACATGCCATTGATGGCAGAAAAAAGTGTAAGTCGCAGACACACACAAATTGCCATTTTGGAAAGACGGTGGCATAGATGTGCTCACTGTGGACACATCCATGTGCGTACATTTCCATGTGGGGCATGTCAGGGCAAGGCAAGAGCATGTCTGAAAGATGCACATCCAGAACATATTTCAGAAGCGCCCGGATACTTACAGAGCATAGCTCTTGCATGTAGCATGCTAGACTTGAAATAAAGGTGGAATAATCAGGGGACATTGCTATCTGCTTGGAGTGACCGTGTTAGTGGTGATTGGTGGAGTACTACAACATGGCCCACAAGCTCACAAGGGCTATAATAGAAAAAACCTTTGGCCAACTGAAGAGCTGCTTCAGGTGTCTGGACCCAGGGCCGGCCCGTCCATTGAGCAAGAATGTTTTTTGCACAGGGCCCCGCATTTCAGGGGGCCCCGCGCAAAAAACATCTTGCTTCAGCCCAGCTAGGTAAAAAAAAAACAGAAACAGGCTGCTGCTGCCGCTGCCGCCGCCGCCGTGGCAGTGGCAGAATCGAGCATCCCGCGGGGCCCCCCCTGCCCTGCAGTCTTCCATGCGGCCTCAGCGTCAGCTGTCAGAGCCGCGCAAAGAGAGAGAGCTTCTCCTCTCGCGGCTCTGTTAATCCTGCCACGGGGCTGATAGGATTTCCCATCAGCCCCGCGGCGGGATTAACAGAGCCGCGAGAAAGGCAAACTCTCCCTTTGCGCGGTTCTGAAAAGCCCGCGCTGAGGCCAAATGGAAGACTGCAGGGCAGGGGGGCCCGCAGGATGCTCGATTCTGCCGCTGCCACGGCGGCAGCAGCAGCAGCAGCAGCCGGTTTCTGGGGTTTTTTATCTAGTTGGGTGGGGGGAGGGGGTTAGGACTGTTAATGGGCTATGGGGGGTTAGGACAGGTAATAGGCTATGGGGGGCTAAGAATGGAAATGGGCTGATGGGTTATGACAGGTAATGGGCTGTGAGGGGGCTAAGACTACAAGTGGGCTGATGGGGGGCTTATGACTGGTAATGGGCTATGGGGGGGCTAGGACTGGAAATGGGCTGATGGGGGGTTAGGACTGGTAATGGGCTATGGGGGGGCTAAGACTGGAAGTGGGCTGATGGGGGGGTTAGGATTGGAAGTGGGCTAATGGGGGGTTAGGACTGGTAATGGGCTATGCGGGGGGCTAAGACTGGAAGTGGGCTGATGGGGGGTTACGACAGGTAATGGGCTGTGGGGGGCTAAGACTACAAGTGGGCTGATGGGGGGCTTAGGACTGGTAATGGGCTATGGGAGGGCTGGGACTGGAAATGGGATGATGGGGGTTAGGACTGGTAATGGGCTATGGGGGGGCTAGGACTGGTAATGGGCTGATGGGGGGGTTAGGACTGGAAATGGGCTGATGGGGGGTTAGGACTGGTAATGGACTGTGGGGGGGGGGGTAAGACTGAAAATGGGGTGATGGGGGGTTAGGACTGGTAAGACTGAAAATGGGCTGTGGGGGGGGGTTAAGACTGGTAATGGGCTGTGGGGGGGGGTAAGACTGAAAATGTGCTGATGGGGGGGGGCTAGGGCTGGTAATGGGATGGGGGTTGCTAGGACTGGAAATGGGCTGAGTGGAAGGGGGGCTTGAACTGCAAATAGCTGATGGGGAGGGGGCTTGGAATGGAAATGGGCTGTGAGGGGATGGAGCTAGGACAGGAAATGGGCTGATGGAGGGGCTAGGATAGGACTGGAAATGGGCTGTTGGGGGGTGCTAAGGTTGGAAATGGGCTGTGGTGGGGGCTTGAATTGAAATGGACTCATGGAGGGGCTAGAATTGGAAGTAGGCTCATGGGGGATTTGGATTGGAAATGGGTTGAGTGGAGGGGAGCTAGGATTTGACATGGGCTGATGGTGGGGCTAGGAAAGGAGTAGAAATGAGCTGATGGAGGTACTCGGATAGGACTGGAAATGGATGGGGGAGCTAGGACTGGAAATGGGCTGATGGTGGGGCTAGGATAGGATTGGAAATGGGCTGATGGGGGGCTAGGACTGGAAATGGGCTGATGCAGGGACTAGAAGGGAGCAGATGCTGGGTGGGGCTGGAACTAGAAGGGAGCTGATGTTGGGGGAGGATTAGAATGAGATGGAGCTGGGAGAGTGAAATGGAGAGGGAAAATATTTTGTGTGGGAGGGAAGACAAATCTACAATTGGCCGGATATTGGGAGAGTAAGTGGGGATTGAGGATGGAGGGGTAAAATTTGAGTGGATGAAATAGGAATGAGGAAAGAGCAAAAGGAGAAAGATTAGTATGTTAAAGCAGATGTAGAGAGAGAATGGAAAAAAAACTAAACGAGAGAAGAAAGGACAAATGGACAGCAGATGGAGAGTTAGCAGAAGACACGAAGAAACTAGAAGAAAATGGTTGGAACAATTGTAACTGAAAAAAAAATGCACAAAAGGTAGAAAAATATCTCTTTATTTTGAATTTATTAACTGGAATATGTCAGCTCTGGGAAATGTGCATCATTAACGTCTGCGCTTTGTTTAGTACAAGAGGAAATTAATTTATAGTTTTATTTCTACAGTGTTATACATTCCAAGTTTGGCTTTTGGGGTTCCCAGTTTAATTATTGTCTTCCTGTTTCTAAATTGTGATTCCTTGTTTGGTGATGTTCTATGTTCTGCATGTGTAACTGAGCTGAGGTATTCTGTTTATATAATTCCTATTTGACATTGCCACTTGTTCTCTTTCCCCAGTAGGTCATGTATTGTTATTCTCTGAAATGTATTGGTTTAATATTTGCAGTGTTGCCTTTTGATAGTTAGGGTATGGTGCTTTGTGAGTCCTGGTAGTGCTGTTAGGATACGGCAGGTTTGCTATGGGTTCTAAATTATTATTATTATTATTATTAGAGTCACTTTTATATCGCGCTATTCAGCATCAGTGCGGTTTACAATGAACAATAAAATACACATTTCCGATGGTACTTTGTGTTTACAGTTGAACAGGTAATGCAACTTGGATAACAGGGTAACTATTTACAATGGGCAGTGTTTGTAGTAGTTCCTAATGTGCCTGGCGGTTGGTACTGGATTATAGTAATATAGAAATCTTTTAGTCTTTCTTTATCCATACACTCATTAAGAGGCATGTTTACTAAAAGTTAGTGTATGGTAACATTATGCAAATATTTATGCAAATGAAGCACCTTATTCAAATGAGGCCCTGCACCGAGTCTCCGCACATGGCCCCACCCCCCCCTTGGGCTGCCCCTGTCTGGACCAGCTGGGAGGAGAACTTCTATATAGTCGTGCAAGGATATGCGAGATATTTATGGCCTGCTGTATGCTACACAATTAGGCACTGTGGTAAAGACAACCCCTGCCAGACCCACAGGACATAGCAGAGGAAGAGGCAAATGCTGACACAGAGGTATCGGGGTATGGTGACACAGGACATGCATATCAGTAGGATTTGGCTGCAAGAAATGACCTCATACATAGACACTTCCGACCCGATTTTCAACAAGGCGTCGAGGCATGCCATACCCACATAATGATACCTGCTCAGGAAAAGTGCTTGAGTTGTTAGTCATGTGCCTCAAAAAACGGCCAAGCCTCAAAAATGTGGCACAAACTGAGCACAGCAGCGGGCGCCTAGTGCAGCATAAATAAGTACGTGCAGGGGCCGGATCCCGAGCTCGGCAGCAAAGAAAATGTTAGCCCTCGATACTTATGTAGGGGTCCAAACCAGTGGCCAGATAAGCGGGACGGCAAGTGTGCATGAACCCGAGTATCACCCATCTGGTGTACCTGTGCAGTGACGACACCGTCACATAAGCCCCGCGAACTTCCTGTGTATGAGCCCACAGTGGCTGGACGAATAGACACCAGCAGCATGGCGGCAAGAAAGACAGTCAACTTCTGCCCCGATGAGTCTGTGGCCCTTGCCCATGCTGTGCTGCAGTACGAAGAGGTGCTATATGCCAGGGGGAGCCAGTGGCCAAACCTGCATCTGTTCATGGCCATAAGGAGGGCCATCCAACTCTGCCTACGCAGGTAAGGAAACCTGAACAGGCGGAGGGGGGGGGGGGAGACAAGCACCATGCTAGGCCATACATACCCTGAAAGACACAGCTGTGTGTCTGCACAGGGAGACAGGGTTGTGGGGCCAAGCCACATGCTGGTGGCAGCATCAATAGTAGCAGAACAGGTGACAGTGGGGAACAGCCCATGCATGGTACAGGTGTCATCCCTGGCTTCCCACAGCAGTAGGCATTTCCAGACACAACAGACTTGGAGATTGCTGCACCCCCTGGTGGCGGATGGCAGCAACACCATAGGGCTGGCACAGCAAAGGTATTTCCCTGCACATGAGGAGCTGTGAGTTGGGCTGCCTGCCCCAGGGAAATCTGCTGGCCAGTGCAGATGCCCCGGGCATGTTCCCTCCCCCCAGCCCCTGCGACCCTGGCCCAGGGGTCAGAGGAGGCCAGTAGCAGTATCCACATATGTTCTGTCCGTCTGTCCCTGCAAGAAAATCAGCCATCACTGCCTGCCACTCCCTGCCTGGCAGCAGTGGCAGCTGGGAGCTGTGGCAGCATGTCAACAATGTGCTGCCACAGGAAATGACAGATGTGTAATAGTGAGCATGCACAAACCACAACACCCTGTCCTGCACGGTGCCTAACAAATCATACAGTGATATGGCCCCTGAAGCAGTGGATGCCCTTTGTTACAATACTTGACCACAGCCGAGGCCACTCACGATCCACAACAATGTACTGTGGTACCAAGGCAAGACTGCGTGCAGCAGATGGGAACAAGGGAAGGGGGGAGGACTGTAGAGTGGCTGAAGGGACCAGAGGGGTGGCATAGGTGAATCAGTGGCCCAGATGGCACTGTTGGTGGTGGCACAGAGCACATGTCAATGGCCCAGGGAAGCAGTGGGGATGAATCCGGTCCCAGATGCCAGAGATGTACCATCACATACACCCCTCACCTGCTACCCTGTCCCCAGGATGGACAGGCCACCAGGCAGAGGCAAGATGCAGGTATGCACAATAGGTGATATGGAAACACACAACTGAGCCCATGTGTGTCCTCTCTCTCTCACAGTGACTATGACGTATGATGCACCCTGGATGCCCTCAAGTGTCACAACAGGACACTGCGCTGGCAGCATACCAGGGAGTGGCTGGCAGCTGAGAAAGGTCAGTGAGGTACACAGTGGACCCCAGCAGATGCAGGGAGTGGCAGCCATGGCTGCCGGACAGGTGCAGGCAGACCATCCAGTGGGGGATCCCTTGTATGCAATAATGGGAATATGTTTGGGGCAGCCTTGCCATCCCCCAATGCCACTATCCCGTGTGTGCACCAGCCAGCACCTAATACATGCAGATGCACACACACATTGCCGGGGCACTACAAGGAATAGCAGTACAGGGGCACACACCACCAGCAGTGGGCCCATATGCACATTGCGCATCTGCCCACACTGCCCTCTGTGGGGGTCTGTCAACCGGGAGGCCAGCAAGCCACAGCTGGGCATGTATGGGGGAGAACTGAGCTGGCTGGAGGTGGGCAAAGGGGAGGGCATGCAGTGTGTACTGTGGGACGGCACACCCCTGTGACCCCAAGGCTGCGTAATGCATACGTGGGTTCTCCAGATATGTGCCAGTCCCACCCCATGGCCATGCCATAGCAGACAGTTAACCCGGCCATGTAAATTATTGATTGCAGCACCAGTTATTCTGTTAACATGTTCTATGTACTACTTGTTCAATTGTAAACCGCTATGATTACCTGATTTAGTGGTATAGAAAACACTTAAATAAACAAATAAATTAATAAACCCCCCTTTCTCTTTCCCCACGGCCAGTTCCAGGGAGGACAAGACAATGCTGGCCCACCATGGGAACCAACCCAGAGCAGTGGTCCAGATCTAGCGCAGCTGTCCCAAGGTGCATCTCCCAGCAGTACATCCAGCAGTAATGGGGAAGAGGGGTCCAGCAGCACTGTGATGGAGGACAGCACCACAGAGGGGGAGGGCAGTGAGGAGCCCAAGGTGCAGCAGCAGGATGGGGAACATAAGAACATAAGATATGGCATACTGGGTCAGACCAAGGTCCATCAAGCCCAGTATCCTGTTTCCAACAGTGGCCAATCTAGATCATACGTACCTAGCAGTTTTCCCAAAAGATACAGGTTCCACAATGCTTGTATTGGGTCAGGCATTGATATCCTGGGTCCCTTTTTAATAATGGTTTATGGACCTTTCCTCCAGTAACAAATTCCAGAGTTTGATTACACGTTGAGTGAAAACATATTTTCTCTTATTAGTCTTAAATAGTTTACCCTGTAGCTTCATTGCATGTCCCCAAGTATTTCTATATTCTGATAATGTAAACAATCAATCTATGTTTACCCGTTCCACTCCGTTCATTAATTTATAGATGTCTATCATATCTCCCCTCAGCCGTCTCTTTTCCAGGTTAAAGAGCCCTAACCTTTTTAGCCTCTCTTCATAGGGATATTCTTCCATCCCCTTTACTATTTTGGTGGCTCTTCTCTGAACCTTTTCTAATAACGCTATATCCGTTTTAAGATACGGCGACCAGGCGTCCAAGGAGGGAGAGGGCTCAGAGTTTCAAGGGCAGGCAGGGGAATCTGAGGAGGAGGGCTCAGAGGGTCAGGTGCAGGCAGGGGAGTCTGAGGAAGAGAAGGCCTCAGAGGGTCGGGGCAGGCAGGGAAGTCCAGGGAAGAGGAGGGCTCAGAGGGTCAGGGGCTGGCAGGGGAGTCAGAGCAGGAGGAGGGCACAGAGGGTCAGGAGCAGGCAAGGGAGTCTGAGGAGGAGGAGGGCTCAGAGTGTCGGGGCAGGCAGGGGAGTCTGAGGAACAGATGGGCTCAGAGGGTCAGGGCAAGCAGGGAAGACCAGGGAAGAGGAGGGCTCAGAGGGTCAGGGGCAGACAGGGGAGTTTGAGGAGAACAAGGGCACAGAGGGTCAGGGGCAGGCGGGGGGTTCAAGGAGGAGGAGGAGGTGGCAGTGGGACCAGAACTGTCCACTGCCTTTGAGGCAGAGGCGGGCTCCAATGGAGTTGCAGGGGGGATGCAGTCACCACCAACCCCACCTCAGGGCTTGGAATGGATTATGCACAATATGCTGCAGACTTGTTGGCCACATTCTGCAGCCATGGGCCCCCACATCCACCCAAGCACACATGGGCACAGCATGGCCATGTCATACCAGGCCCCTCTGCGCCACCCCCCCCCCCCTTCCCTCTTCCTCTCCAAAACATCTATCCACCCTCCCCAGCCATACTCTCATCCCTCCCCCTCCCCATATTGACCTTCCTTTCCTTAGATCCCAGCTGCAACTCCCCATCCCCCTCTTCCAGGTGTTCATCCTCTTCAGGGCTTGACAGATGTTCATAGGTGACTGCTGGGCTGGCAGCTGCATCCTCTGCTCTTTTGCTTCCCATTTCCATGTGTCCTGCCAGTCCTTGTGCTGTTAGTGTTGGCAATGCAGCTGCCTGGATTTGCTGTGCTGCGTCTGCCCCCTGGCCAAGATCTTGCAACCTATCCACGGGTCTGTTGGGGTGAACATCCTCGTTGAGGAGGTCCATTATGTCCACCACCTCTTCTAATGAGGATGTGCCCCACAACCTAGCAGTAGGGCTTCTGCTGCTGCTGCCCTGATCCTCCAGCCAGGATGGAGCTATGAATATGGGATGTTCCTGCCGTGGTAGCAGTATCACAGGATTTTCCAGTGTTGTTTTGCAATTACAGACAATATGAAATGACATAAGATATTTCATTGCTATTTCTCCTGTCATTTTAAATGATTGCACATCCCTAGTCTATGTATCAGCCATCCTACATATCCTGTGCTGCCCCTCTCTTTTGTCCATGGCAACTAAAGACATGCATCTCTTGGGAACATGGTGTTCTGCTGTTGCAATAGTGGGAGCCCTCTCTCAATGCTAACCATTACACCATGCATTGTCACTCACTTTGCTCCAGCAGGATCTGGTGCTGTATGCGCTGCAGCAATCAGCATGGAAATGCACCTTGATCACCTCCAAGTCACACATGATGTGGAAGAGTCTGTGGAGAGTGAAAGGAAATGGAGCTTAGCATTTACAGTTTTGTGTCTCTATGACCTTTTTTGCCATGCACCTTTTTCCACCAGTCATGCACCTGACTCTATGTGTCATATCTTGGGGGGAGAAAGAACATGTCTTTCCATACACTGCTGTGCCTGCACCCTGCACATACCACCTGTGATGCCCACTTTTCCCAGGTGCAGTCTTCATTTTTTCTTCCCTGCTGATATCCTTGTCCCCTATACATCCCCTGAACATCTGATACCCATCTCTTTGACCACACTGCAGCTGATGGATAGGGTTTTGGCTCTTGTGTACCTGCTCCCCCTCCATCCATATCTACTTTGTGCAGTGCTATGTTGCCTGCAGGGCTATGGCATCCTCCTTGGCCCCAGTATGCAACCAAACACTAACCATGGATACCATATGGCCATGTGGCATAGAGCTGTGTCATAACCCTTCTGCTCCTGCTACCATATGTAGACATCCTTCCCATGCTGGTGTTGCTACTATGTGCACATTTCTCCCCCTGATCACATGCCAGTGTGCCTCTTGCCCATGTGCTCACTCACTGTGTGCTTTCCTGCATCAGCCTGTTGGTGTACACACCTCTCTCTGTATGTGTGACCCTCAGCTTGCTGCAGTTGCTCTGCAAGACTCCTACAGTTCTGTCCCAGAGTGGGCACAGCCTTCATAACTCCCCTTTTGACCATCTGCCACACTTCCAACTTGCCTACTGTACTCCTGCCTGCTGCTACATCTCCTCCAGTGTGCAGAAGATTAGATTGGTTCACTGTGCTAGGGTGGTGCGGATACGCTCCCAGACCTTTCTTGCTGCAACACATGGGGGAATCCGGTGACATGAAGGGAAGAGAAATTCCTCATCAGCAGGCTTCTTTGCAAAAGTTTGCCTTCCTGGAGGTCATGGTGTCTCCTCTCTTCTGTTGGTTCCATGGGTAGAGGGAGAGAGGGGGGCTGGCCACATCTTATTTCCTGTTGCAAGTGCACTTCTCCTTCGTGCTGCACATGCCAGCACATCTTTCAACAAAGTGCATGTTTTTATCATGCTTGCATGTCCCTGCCACTATGTTTCTGGTTGTGCAGACATCCACCATCCACATCTATATTTTGGAACATCCGTGCCACTGCTTTATATGCATTGCACCCATTCATGGGCACTTTTGCGAGACATTTGCTTCAACAGACATTTACAGATGCACGTTTCTAGAGTGGCCTACATCTCCTTTCTAAAATGTGCCTTCAACATTTTAATTTAACCACTCACAACTGCTGCTGAAAATTACCCACAAAGAGGTTCATTTTTTAACTGGGTACTTAGGAAAAGAAGACATCTATTTTATAAGGGCAACATATGTTCCTACTGAATATCCTACCTGAAAGCTCTTAAACAAAGAGAGATCTCCTCCAAGGCAGGAGTAATTTTGGGCATATATGTGCCAGTATGAATCTGCACATATGTATTTTATAGAGTCCACACATGAGCGCCATTCCTGTCCTTACTGCATCCATTTTCTGCCCCCAAACATTTACTGTATATTGCATAAAAGCAAATATACATGTTTTCTGAGTGCTTTCTTTGGGAGGTAATTTTTTAAGGAGCCACTTAGATTTTGGTGCTATGTTCCTGAATCTCAGTATTTTATTCAATTATGTGTATGAATGATCTCTTTTATGCCGAATGCTACTTTATAAGTACACACAGATACACTACATCAACCGGCTCATCTTTACATACCTATTTATTCACACCTTCAAAAAAATTGTTATAATTTTTCCTTGGCTAAATCCATGTTGGCTTTCTCCCATTAAAACATGACTATCTACATGTTCAGTAATTGTATTCTTTATAATGGTTTCTACCATTATACCTGGTACTGATGTCAGGCTTACTGGTCTGTAGTTTTCCGGATCACCCCTGGAACCCGTTTTAAAAATTGTCATTACATTGACCATTCTCCAATCTTTAGGTATTGCAGATGATTTTAATGATGATTACTAATAGTACATAAGAACATTAGAATATAAGATATGCCATACTGGGTCAGACAAAGGTCCATCAAGCCCAGTATCCTGTTTCCAACAGTGGCCAATCCAGGTCACAAGTACCTAGCAGTTTTCCCAGAAGACACCGGTTCCATAATGTTTGTATTGGGACAAGCAGTGGATTTCTTGGGTCCCCTTTAATAATGGTCTATGGAACTTGTCCAAACCTTTTTTAAACCCAGCTACACTAACAGCTTTTACTACATATGCTGGAAACGAATTCCAGAGTTTGATTACACGTTGAGTGAAAAAATATTTTCTCTTTTTAGTCTTATATGGGTTACACTATAGTTTCATTGCATGTCCCCTAGTCTTTCTACCATTTGATGGCATAAACAATCGAACTACATAGGTCTGCAATCTTATATTTCAGTTCTTTCAGCAACCTTGGATGTACACCATCCAGTCCAGGTGATTCGCTACTCTTCAGTTTATCAAATGGACTCTGGTTAATGCTCCATATAGTCCATGTACATAAGTTCAAACCAAATGTACATAAGTTAATGTTACATGTAACCAATGTATCCTTTTGTTGTATGTACACTGCTTTGACCCGATGAAAAGTGGTAAATGAGAACAGGTAAACAACTATTTTTTTTATAATAGTTGTAATATACCTTCCCATTTTATTGATATTTCTTTCAATTCTTCCGATACATCACCTTTAAATACCAATTCAGGCATGGGTAGCTTCTCTACATCTTCTTCAGTAAAGCCTGAAGCAAAAAATTCATTCATTCTCTCTGTTATGGCCTTGTCCTCCCTTAGCGCCCCTTTTATCCCTCTGTCACGCAGTAGTCTAACTGACTCACAGTTTTTTGCTATGAATGTATGTGAAAAAGTTTTTATTATGCGTCTTTCTTTCCATGGCAAGCTTTTTTTCAAATTTGCCCTTTGCCTGCTTTATCAATGCATTGCATCTATCTTGCCAATGCTTATGTTGTTTCCCGTTATTGTCATTTTGCTCCTTTTTCTATTTCCTGAAAGATGCTTTTTTGGCTACAACAGCCCCTCTGACCTCACCTTTAAACCATATTGGCAGTTTTTTGGCCTTCCTTCTACTTTTCTTAAAGCATGGAATATGTCTGGTCTGGGCCTCCAAGATAGTACTTTAAACAACGCCCATGCTCAATGTAAATCTTTAACCTTTTGCAGCTGCTCCTTTTAGTTTTTTCTTAACTGTTTTCCTCATTTTATCATAATCTCCCCTTTGAAAGTTAAAAGGTAGCACTCTGGATTTCCTTGCCATCTTTTTTCCATTTATTAAATCAATCATGCTATGATCATTATTTCCAAGTGGCCCCAAAAATCTTGTCTCTTGCACCAGATCTTGTGTTCCACTAAGGATTAGGTCCAAAATAGTTTCCCCTTTTGTCAGTTCATGAACCAGCTGCTCCAAGAAGCATTCATTTATTTCATCTAGAAACTATCTCCCTAGCATGTCCTGCAGTGACACTGACCCAGTCGATACCGGAGTAAGATAAATCATCCATTATTACTATGTTGTAACTTTGTTTGTTTCCATGATTTTTTTTAGCATTTCATCATCCATCAGTTCATTCTGGCCAGGCGGTCGGTAGTACACCCCCACTGCCATCGCCTTCTCCTTTTTACATGGGATTTCTGTCCATAGAGATTCTACAGTGTATTTTGTTTTCCTGTGAAACTTTAATCCAATATGACTCAATGCCCTCTCTAACATAGAGCACAACCCCTCCACCAATTTTATCTACCCCATTATTGTGATATAGTTTGTGCCCATTTATCACAGTGTCCCATTGGTTCTCCTCCTTCCGCTAGGTCTCTGAGATGCCAATGATATCTAACCTTTTATTTAGGGCTATATATTCTAACTCCTCCATCTTATTTTTTAGACTTCTAGCTTTGCTTACAGGCATTTTAGAAGTTGTATTTTATTTATATTAATCTGGTTATCAGTTGATAGGGGTTGTAGGGATTATTAGTAGCACAAAAATAAATAATTTTGCTGGTATTGAGCCACGGAAGGAGTCTCGTCTGTGTGTATATATATATATATATATATATATAACTCATAGAACTTCGGGTTAGGTCTCAGTGTGTATATATATATATATATATATATATATATATATATATATATATATATATAATGTTTATTATGGACTGCAAGGTAGAAAAATATACAGACATATAGCATATAGCTAAGGATACATAATTATAAACATGAGGTAGCAAATTGTTGCAGCACAAAATTACAGTTAGACAAAGTGATAAATCACTGATTAGCAACCAAAAGTCACTGATTCGCTCTGCACTGAGAAGAGTTATGGAATAAGTTTCTAGCTAACCATTGCCCATCCGGAGAAGGAGAGAGAAGACTGTACCTTAGCTCCTGCTGGCACTCTGGTGGCTGAGGTCCAATAAGTCTCTGGAGCAACACAGGTCCAAGGAGGCAGCTAGGCTAGATAATGCTGGCTACAGCCCTTTCAGAGGCGAGCCGCGGGAGAACACAGAACCAAAGATATCTGTGAAAGTCTTATTTCAGTCCTTAGGAGAATGGCGTTGCACACACATAGTGTGTGTCTGTCTTGCAGACAGATCAGGTAGCAGACACAAGGTAAACATGGTACAAACGGCAAAAAGGCGTGAAAGTTCTTCTGTGCAGACTGTATTATTCTTTGTGATGAGTCTCCTTCATAGGTCCGGTGATTGGTTGGCACAAGACAGTCCGAGGTGGTCTCAGCGAATCAGAAGGTAATGAACAGGTGTTCATCCGGCAGACCTAGGAGCCATAATGAGGGAAAATAACAGTATGCAGTTCCAGACATCCCAAGGCCAGTAGCATCATTAGTGGATGATGAAGATCAGAGGAGCAGATGTTCTTGCATGTAGACAACTAATTGGCCTAGGAAATGAATTGGACAGAAACAATAGTCTTCTATATGCTCAGGTATGATCACTTGGTAAGCATTTGTGTGAAGGTCAGGTCTGAGACTGTCAGCACAGCAAAAGTCCTTTGTAGCAGGAAACCATCTTGTTTGGTCAGCTTTGGTTTAGGCTTCAGCTGCTAAGCAGGCTGGAGATCTGCAGGCGCAGAATTGCAGGGGTACCGGCCCTACAGGGTAATTTGGAATATTTCAGCTCTGTCTGTTCTGTACATAAGGGCATCTGAATTACTTTTTTATTGTAACCTCTCTGTTGGGATGCCCTAGTTTCCCTTTTTTGGTAGTATCCTTCAAGGATATATTCTTCTGAATCATGTGCTCTTGGGTGTCTGTCGGCTTTCTCCTGCCACACTAGAGGTGGAACTTCAGTTCTACATCCCTGTAGGTCTCATTTATATACTTTCTGTCTTCCTTAGGTCCTCCGAGTCTGCTCTTGGCTTTAACACCCATTTAAAACAATTCCACAGGTCTCTTGCCTCCTAACTGGAAGGCCTCTTTGCAAAGTTCTCTAGAAACAATTTATTTCTTTATACTCAAAAACTATTTACCCTATGCTTCCTTCTATGCTACTACTACTATTGCTAATCATTTGTATAGCGCTGCAAGGCATATGGAGTGCTAATCTCTACTCTGATTTAATTTACATTAAAAGCTCTCTGGTGGTACTAAGCCCTGAATGACTTAACAATAAACTAGATTCTAAAATACACAGATTTATCAGCTTTAAACCAAAGAATTCCCTTTTTCCCAAGATTTAGAGAATTTCCCAGAAGATAAATACTTACAACTGCAGATTTCTTTCCAGCAGTAGCAGTCCCTTTTGGTAGTCCTTTTGTGAACATATTACTGTACATACACCCTCTTGGGTGAATCTCTTTGTAATGATGGTTAATAAATCCTAATAAATTCATACATAAAATACTATGAAAACCTTGAGTCATATTTAACTGCTCATAGAACTGCTTTTAAATATTAGAAAGACAGTGACAGCAGGCTGTGGTGCGGCAATCTGCCCCTTTCTCTTCAGTTGGTCTCTCTGGCCCAATATGAGGACAATCTGAGGATCCTCCTTCCATATGTAATAAGTTAAATATATATGGAGCCCCTAGACAACACAGTGTCTCAGAGAGAGGGAAACTCCCATACTTTAGAACTCTGCAGGACTGGCTCTGCCACTAGGCAGACTAGGCATCTGCCTAGGAAATAAGAATTTGGTGGGTGGCAGGAGAACTGCTTTCATGCTGCTTCAGCACAGTGGCAGGACTTTCAGTACATATCCATGCTCAATCCCTGCATCATTCCCAGATGCTCCAACAGTAAGTCCATATCTGAGGTGGGGGGGGGGGTACTGCAACGTTTGAGCGTCTACTTGTTATGAAAGGCCCGCTGTCATGCTGAAGCAGCACAAATGTGCTGCTCTCCTGTCATGCGGTAGCTGAGCTGACTGTAATTGGTCAGCAGCACTCAAGAGAAGAGAACTGAGGTAGTATGCTGGCATCAAAGTGGGAAGGGAAGGGGGCATTCCATTCTGAACACCTTGGGGAGGAGGTAGGGAAGGAAAGATAAGATGCTGGACACCTTTGGGGGAGGGGCTAGAGAAAGGGAGGAGAGATGCTAGATACTTGGTAGGGGCTAGGGAAGGGGTAATGAGATGCTGGACACCTTGAAGGGATCCTTGAAAAGGACAGAGGAGATGTTGGATACCTGAGGGGAGGGGGGGCAACAGGAAGGGAGATGCTGAAGGTGGGGTTTTGGGACGAGAAGGGGGGATGCTGGACTATGATGGGGCACAAAACATTTTATGAACAGCACTCAAATAAAACAAAAATACAACACAATAAATCTTCAATATTTGTGGTGTTCGTCTTCCAGCACTTGTTATATTATTCCGTTTTTCTTAAACATATATCCCCATGAAAAGGATGGTCTCAGTAAACAAAGGGCCAGTGATTATAGTGACTAATGATCATTCAGTCCCAAAGACCATTATTAAAGCCCATTACACATCAGTGACCTCCCTTTCATGAATCCCCAGTGTCCGTAAAGGAACAGCCAGAACAAATAACTTATCTAATTCAGTGTAATTCCGGCGATCCAGCCCCGACGCCTCAAACCAAGCGCTCTCAAGCGTTTCGCGAGTAAAATCGCTTCTTCAGGGGGAACACTAACAAATAAACAAAAAAATATATAACAATCAAAAATACAATCAATAAACCACAGAAGACCTACCTACATAAAACCCCTTTAAAAACCACCCACTCACCTTAGACAAATAACAGTACCACAAACGCATAATTCACCAGCTGTACTACCAAATGGCTCCATTTAAAACAGCCTCCAAGTACCATACAGACGTACATGTCCACAACTCCAAAACCCACCAGTTTAAAAAAATCCCTTAGCCAATCAGCTAAAAGAGACCTAAAGAGGCAACCCATTCAGTCACCTGCCACCAAAATACTAATAACACCTTAAATACAGCTACCCCATTTGATCTGCACATTCAAGCCCTCGGGAGCTACCGTACCAACTCTAAAAATCCATCTCTGTTCACATACCAATAGAGTATGTGACCAGAACATTCTTGGGACTATGATGGGGGGCATCATAGTCCAGCAGTGGGGGTGTACTACCGACCACCTGGCCAGAATGAACAGATGGATGATGAAATGCTAAAAGAAATCAGGGAAGCTAGCAAAAGTTACAACATAGTAATAATGGGTGATTTCAATTACCCCGGTACTGACTGGGTCAATGTCACAGCAGGAGATACAAGAGACAGAAAGTTTCTAGATTAAATAAAATGACTGCTTTTTGGAGCAGCTGGATCATGAACCGACAAGTGGGGAAGCTATTTTGAACTTAGTCCTTAGTGAAATACAGGATCCGGTGCAAGAGATAAGGGTTTTGGAGCCACTTGGAAATAGTGATCATAGTATTATTGATTTAATAAATGGAAGAAAGATGGTAAGGAAATCCAGAGTGCTACCTTTTAACTTTCAAAAGGGAGATTATGATAAAATGAGGAAAATAGTTAAGAAAAAACTAAAAGGAGCAGCTACAAAGGTTAAAGATTTACATCAAGCATGGGCGTTGTTTAAAAGTACTATCTTGGAAGCCCAGAACAGATGTATTCCACGCTTTAAGAAAAGTGGAAGGAAGGCCAAAAAGCTGCCAACATGGTTTAAAGGCGAGGTGAGAGAGTCTGTTGTTGCCAAAAAAGCATCCTTCAGGAAATGGAAAAAGGAGCCAAATGACAAAAATGGGAAACAACATAAGGACAGGCAAGTTAGAAGCAAGGCAGTGATAAGGCAGGCAAAAAGAGAATTTGAAAAGAAGTTTTGCTGTGAAGCAAAAATGCATAATAAAAACTTTTTCAAGTACATTCGTGCAAAAAACCTGTGAGAGAGTCAGTTGGACCATTGGATGATAGAGGGATAAAAGGGGTGCTAAGGGAGGACAAGGCCATAGTGGAGAGACTGAATGAATTCTTTGCTTCCTTCTTTACTGAAGAAACTGTATGGAAGTTACCCATGCCTGAAATGGTATATAAAGGTGATGTAGTGGAAGAATTGAAAGAAATATCGATAAACTGGGAAGATGTATTACAACTGTTTGATAACTGAAGAGTAGCAAATCACCTGGGCAGGATGATATATATCCAAGGGTGTTGAAAGAACTAAAAAATCAAATTGCAGACCTACTATTAGTAATCTGTGAACTATCATTAAATTATCTGTAGTACCTGAGGACTGGAGAGTGGCCAATGTAACTACAGTTTTTAAAAAGGGTTCCAGGGGTGATCCAGGAAACTACAGACTGATGAGCTGGACTTCAGTACCGGGTAAAATGGTAGAAACCATTATAAAGAACAAAATTACTGAACATGTAGATAGCCATGGTTTAATGAGACAAAGCCAACATAGATTTAGCCAAGGAAAATCTTGTCTCATTAATCCTGCTATATTTTTTTGAAGGTGTGCATAAACAGGTAGACAAAGGTGAGCCAGTTGATATAGTGTATCTGGATTTGCAGAAAGCCTTTGAAAAGGTCCTTCACGAAAGACTCTTGGCGAAATTAAAAAGTCATAGGATTGGAGTATTGTGGATCCGGAACTGGTTAAAAGATAGAAAGCAGAGAGTAGGGCCATTTTTCTCAATGGAGAAAGGTGAATAGTGGAGTATCCCTGGGATCTGTGCTGGGCCCACTACTTTGTAACATATGTGATAAAGCTGAAGCCATTGAAGCTATAGACTTAGAAAAAAACACTGTTTATTATAAAGCAACTGACTCACAGAAGGTGCAGTTACCTAAAAGTGCAGCTAGAGGGAGCAGGCACGAGGCTGCAGAAGCTAAGCTGACACACCCAGGTTTTGAGAATGTAGGAGCTAATCAGGTACACCTGAGTAGAGAGCCAGGAAGCTCAGTGGAGAAATACGAGTTACTTACCTGTAACGTGAGTTCTCCAGGGACAGCAGGATAAGTCAGCCACAAAGTGGTGACGTCATCCGACGGAGCCAGAACGGAAGTAATCTCACTAGCCCAGAAGGCTTAGCCTTCTGGGCTGTACCGGTAGCCCCACCTTCCGTTCCGCCCCTAGCTGACCAGATTTCCCCAGCTGAGGCTTCCCAGCGGCTAGGTGGCGGACGGAAAGGGTTACCCGCCGGGGAGGAGGGAGGGAAGGTGTGGCTGACTTATCCTGCTGTCCCTGGAGAACTCACGTTACAGGTAAGTAACTCGTATTTCTCCCAGGGCAAGCAGGATGAAGTCAGCCACAAAGTGGTGCCTCCCCAGCTAACAGGCAGCGGCGGGGAACCGAACCAAAAACCAGGCGTAGTGCTGAAGGTGCAACAGGTTTAATTGGCCTGAGGTAGGCGAAGCCTAGGCCTGTGCAATAAAACAGGTGCAATAACAAGTGCAGTAACAGTTTCAAGAACAACAGGTTGTGCAAATAACAGTGTGCAATAACAGTGTGCAAATAACAGTGCATAAAACCACAGGTTGCGCAATAACAGATGCAAGAGAGACGTTCAATAGAACGTAATATCAGCAAACACAGTCAATATGCAGTGAACAACACCAGATAGCTGGTAGCAGTGCTAGTGAACAACAAGATACACCTAGTAGCGCATCTTGCAGGATTTAAGTAGCACGACTCGGCCCGGCGTACATGGACAGTACGGAAAGGCCGAAAGCCGGTCCGCCGTGGTCTGCACCGTCCAGACAGTAGTGTCTCTGAAAGGTCTGGATGGAGGACCAAGTGGCGGCCTTGCAAATGTCCGTGATTGGGGTGTAGCGTAGGTTTGCGATGGAGGTCGCCAGAGCCCGCAGGTGATGCGCTTTGATGCCCGCAGGTGGATCCGCACCGGCGAGCGAAAGGCACAAAGAGATGCATGCGGAGATCCATCCAGACAGCGTGCGCTTGGAGACTGGACGGCCGGGCTTGTTAGGGTCGACAGAGATGAAAAGTTGCGACCCCTTGCGAACTGCTGCGGTCCTCTGTAAATAGCAGCGAAGGGCCCTGACACAATCCAAAGTGTGCAGTCGGCGTTGCTCCTGGTCGGAGTGTGGCTCGGGGAGGAAGCAGGGTAGTTCAATTACTTGGTTGATGTGAAAGGGGGTCGCCACCTTGGGGACGAACTTGGGGTGCGTCCTCAGGAGAGCACGGTCGTGCAGCAGGACTGTGTAAGGCGGGTAATCAACGAGGGCGTGTAGTTCGCTGACGCGCCTGGCAGAAGTGATGGCGATGAGAAACAAGGTTTTCCATGAGACAAACTTGATTTGTGCGGAGAGCATAGGCTCGAAGGGCTCCTTTGTGAGCTGGTCGAGCACGATGTTTAGGTCCCAAGGTGGTACAGGGTCTCTGACCGCAGGATGCAGGTTGGTGAGCCCCTTCATGAAGCTGGCGACGACTGGAAGGGCTGTTACGGGCGCATTGTGAACGCGGTGGTGGAAGGTTGAGATGGCAGCAAGGTGTACCTTGACGGATTGCGTTCGAAGGCCTCGGGAAGAGAGGGATGCCAGATACTCCAGGAGCTGGGGAACTGGGCATGAGGGTGGGTCGAGTTGCCGTTCCTCACACCAGACGCAGAAACGGCGCCATTTAAGGATGTAGCATTTTCTGGTAGATGGTCTCCTGGCTGCCAGGACGATGCGCTGGACCTCATCAGACAGGTTGAGGGGGCCCATGATTAGCCTTTCAGCCTCCAGGCCGCTAGCGATAGCATCTGCAGGTTGGGGTGCAGCATCGACCCGTCGTCCTGAGAAAGGAGGTCCGCTCTCAGGGGGTAGTCTGATAGGCGGTTCCGACGTCAGGCGCTGTAGATACGGGAACCATATTTGCCTGGGCCAGTAGGGGGCCACTAGGATGACTGTAGCACGGTCCCTTATGATTCTCTGGATGGTCCGCGCTACCAGGGGGGCTGGGGGAAACGCGTAGGCCAGAGCCCATTGATTCCATGGTAGGTCGAAGGCGTCTGCCGCCAGCCTGAGTCGGGATGGTCTTTTCGAGCAGAATAGGGTGCACTTTGCATTGCTCTGGGACGCGAAGAGGTCGATCTGCGGGGAGCCCCATCGCTCGAACAGGGACGCTGAGACTTCTTGGTGAAGTGACCACTCGTGTGGGTTGAGCTGTCTGCTGAGGCGATCGGCTAGGACATTCTCCTCTCCTGGTAGGTAGCATGCTTGGAGACTGCAGTTGATGGAGAGGGCGAGGTTCCAAAGTAGAAGCGCTTCCCTGCAGAGAGGGCGCGAACCTGTGCCTCCTTGCTTGTTTATGTAGAACATTGCGACTTGGTTGTCGGTCAGTATCCTGACGATCTTCCCGGAGACAAGGCCTCGGAAGGCTGAGAGGGCGAGCCGGACGGCCCGGAGTTCCAGAACATTGATGTGGAGGTTTGTTTCCGAGGGCGACCAGACACCTTGTGTGTTTGAGTTGACACAGTGGGCACCCCATCCCTTCTTTGAGGCATCCGTGGTTACGGTGATTTGGTGCGAGGGTGCTTGCAGGGGTCTGCCCTTGGAGAGATTCCGGGGCACGGTCCACCAGCGCACCGCTTTGGAGGAGGTGTCGTCCCTTGAGATCTTGTGGGAGAGGGATTGGGTGTGCTGACACCATTGCGAGCGCAGGTGCCACTGGAGGACTCTCATGTGCAGTCTCGCAAAGGGGAGGACGTGTGTAGCGGCAGCCATGTGGCCGAGGAGCCGAAGGACGTTTCTGGCCGAGGGGCGTGGGCTGCTGAGGAATTGTAGAGCCAGTCGGGCGATAGACTGTCTCCTGCTTAGAGGCAGGAAGGCCTTGGCCCGTTTTGTGTCCACTTGAGCGCCGATAAACTCTAGCTTCTGCACAGGAGATAGATGAGATTTTTTGAAGTTTACCAAGAATCCCAGGGACGACAAGAGGGAGATGGCGGAGTTGACCGCCCTCCGCAAGTCCTCTGGGGATCTTGCAGAGAATAGCCAGTCGTCCAGGTAGGGGAAAACGCATATTCCTTGTCTTCGGAGAGATGCAGCTGCCACCGCTACACATTTGGTAAATACCCTTGGAGCGGGGGAGAGTCCGAAAGGTAGCACTCTGTATTGGTAATGGCGGCCGGACACAAGGAAGCGTAGAAATCTTTTGTGTTGCGGGAGCATTGGGATGTGGGTGTAGGCGTCCTGGAGGTCCAGGGAGGCCAGCCATTCTCCTGATTGGATGAGTGGTAGGATGGTGGATAGGGAGTGCATCCTGAACTTTTCCTTCTTTATACATTTGTTGAGCTTCCGTAAGTCGAGGATAGGGCGTAGACCTCCTGATTTTTTTGTGACAAGGAAGTATCTTGAGTAGAATCCTTTGCCGATTTCGTCTGGTGGAACCGGCTCGATAGCCCTTGATGCTAGGAGGGCTTGGATTTCCACGGCCATGAGGTCGGGGTGCTCCGGGGGAGCTGAGTCTTGAGAGGGTGGCCGGAGCGGAGGCTTGGAGGAGAAGTTGATGCGGAAGCCGTGCTTTATGACTGACAGCACCCATTGGTCTGATGTTATCTTTTCCCACGCCGGGAGGAAGGCGGACAAACGTCCCCCGGTCGGAAGGTGCTGGCAGGGCTGCGAGTCAAAAACCAGAGTTGTTTTTCGCAGGTGCTGGCGTCGATTTCTTGGGGCCCTGGTCCCTCTGCCGTTGCTTCTGCTTGTATGGTGTCTGGTAGTGCTGCGGCTGTTTGTTTCGGGGCTGTGGCTGCCATTTGCGATATGGTGTGTACCTCTTGGAGCTTGAGTTGCTTAGGTTGGGTTTGCGGAAGGTGCGAGGACGTTCGGAGCCCTCCTCCAAAGTTTGCAGGGTGTTGCAGCGCTCCCGCATGTCGTTAACAGTGTCCTTTACCTTGTCCCCGAACAAGGAGTCGCCAGAGCAGGGGGTGTCCGCGATGCTGTCATGCGAGTCGGTGCGGAGACCGGATGCCCGGAGCCAGGCTAGCCTGCGTGCAGCGATGGCCGTGCCCGCCACCCTGACTGCAGTTTCGAATGCATCGTGAGCGGCCCGTCCTTGATGCTTAATGCAGTCGTCCAGATCCGAGAGAGCAGGTGCGAGGTTTTGTGGGGGCTCCGGTAGAAGGGAAATTGCAGACTTGATGGTGCTCACCAGAGAGTCTTGGTAGATCGCGTGCTGGAACTGGTGGGCCGCGATTCTAGCGTTTAGCATGGCTCCTGAGTAGACCTTTTTGGCCACATCATCCACGAACTTGTTCTCCTTGCCCGGCGGGGTATTATTGGAGATGCGGGAGGACTTGGAGCGCTTCAATGCAGATTCCACCACAATGGATTGGTGGGGGAGCTGCAGCTTGGCAAAGGCCGAAAGGGGTTGGACGCAGTATTTGCTATCGAGCCTGCGAGGGCAGGCGTGGTTGGAAGCGGGTGTCTGCCACATTCTGGAGAGGTTGTCCTGCAGGAGTTGGTGGACGGGCAGCAGCGGGTTAGATTTGGGAGTGTCGATGAACTTGAGGGCGTTCTGCACTTCGTCGCGTTTATCCGTTGGGAGCGCGGAAGGAATGGCGAGAGAAGTGATGACTTTTTGGTTGAATTTGTAGTAGGTGAGGTCCTCTGGGGGGACAGGTTGGGACTCCGAGCTTGAGAGAGAGTCCTGGTGAGGAGCCGTGTCTGATGAAGATGTTGTTGCAGGTGCATCGTGCTTCTGAGCAGGAGGTTGGCTGCGTGAGGTCTGGTCGTCTTGGACGCAGGCGTGGGACGCAGACTGAGGCTTTGCTGGCTTCCCCGAGACCAGCGTTGCCAGGGAGGAGGACCATTGATGCAGCATGTCCTGGAGAAGTTTAAAGGTCTGCGGAGCTGGGTCTGTCTGTGTCTCCTCCGTGTCAGCAGAGGCAGTCTCAGGAAGGAGATAAACCGCATGCGTGTGGTCCTCTAGATCCCCGTGCGTGAGGTCCAAGACATCCTCATGCTCGCTGAGTGCGCCAGACGTGGTCCGTATGCGCTGAGACTCAGGGCTACGTCTGTCGGGGCTGGCACTACGGCTCCTGTGCCGTGCACTGTGTGAGGACCTGCTGCTCTTTTGCCTGCTGTGAGATCTGCATTGACAGCGAGATCTACTGCGGCTATGTGATCTGCTCTGTTCATGCCTGTGTGCAGAGTCTGCTTGGCTGGGAGATCTGCGCCGGTGAGAAGAGCTGCGGTGCGACTTCTTTGAGTGCTTTCTGCCCTTCTTATGCGAGCGGTGTCGGGAGCTGCGGGAACGTGATCTCCGGTGCTGGTCTGCGCGGGATCGCCCTGGAGAATGTTGTGTTCCTCAGTGCTTGCTCCGGGAGCGCTGTGAGAGGTGCCGGTAAGAGGCAGTCCAGAGCCGGCGTCAGCGCAGAGAGCTAGACCGGAGGTTGCATCAGCGGGCGGAAGTGACGCGCCATCCAAGATGTCTTCCTCCGTATGCTGCCACGAGGTGCTGGGGAGCTCTGCATCACGGCGGGGGACGGAGGCCTGACAAGGCGCCCCCGGCCGGACCAACGGCAGCGATTATTTGGTCGGATATCACAGCATCGGCGGAGGGGTTACTCACAGCCAGGAACTCCGCGAGGGCATTTTTTCGGTACTTCTTTGCTCTGGGGGACATGCGACCGCACGCGGTGCAGTCCCCTACGGCATGCTCCGGCCCGAGGCATCGCAGGCAGAGGAGATGGGAGTCCGAGAGAGCCATCTTCCGGGAGCAGCCGGAGCACTTCTTGAATCCGGGCATAGTCCCGATCCGAAGGTAACTAAACTACTTTTAAATTTGAGAGAGAGTGAGAGAAACAAAAAAAACCGTCTTGCTGGCAAGGCGGAAGACAGGAACTGGTCAGCTAGGGGCGGAACGGAAGGTGGGGCTACCGGTACAGCCCAGAAGGCTAAGCCTTCTGGGCTAGTGAGATTACTTCCGTTCTGGCTCCGTCGGATGACGTCACCACTTTGTGGCTGACTTCATCCTGCTTGCCCTGGGAGAAACGGCTTTATAAACAGTGCTCAGAAGGAAGAAAGCAGAGAGGACCTCGAGCTGAGAGAGGAACTGAGAGAGGACTACGAGCTGAGAGAGGAGCTGAGAGAGGACCTCAAGCTCAGAGAGGACCACAAGTTTGGAGAGGAACACAAGTTCAGAGAGGAACTGAGAGGGGACCTGAGAGAGGAACCTCACATACTGAAAGGCAGAGAAGCTTGGAGTACTTACAAGGAAGAGCTAAGTTCCAGGGAGGACAAGCCCGTTCCAGAAAACTCCAGGAGCCAGTCTTCAGGGAAGACGGTGATAGAAGGAGACTGCCAGGTAGAGCAAATACCAGCAGAGCACGTCTCAAAGATCCAAGGTACAGTTATATTTCTTTTCCAAGATGTGAGCCAGCTCCTAGAAATGCTTATAACCCAGAGAACCGTACTGATAGGAAACAAAGCTGGGAAAGGCTTGTGAAACCTTTACAGAGAGGCATAGTAAAAAGCCATAACAGTTATTTGCCAAACCAAGATCAGCAAGGCTGGGGAATATTGGAGAGATCTATTGAACTACAACCTGCCTTATCCAGGGAACGCTCAGGACTAGCTGACAACACGGCTGAACAGGAACTTATGCAAATAGAGGTGATAGAACCAGAGCCGTTGCAGTTAGAGCACCCGATGGACTGCTCACTCTGCGTTTCCAAGAGTCTAGAGTCTCTCACAGAATTGTAACTGGCAGGACATGCTTTAACATATTTTTTTGCTTTTGCTAAGCCGAAAGAAGAAGTTTTGTATTTGTTTTTCCTCTTGGTGTTGAAAACCTGTTTGAATGCAAAGAACTGTGAAGCGCCTGTAACAGTTACTGACTTTGTAAATATTTTGGCATAAACCCTGAAGTAAGGTACATTCTGTTTTTGTCTTCCTGGAGAACCTTTGCGCAACAAAGGGAATAAAAACCATTTAAGTTTAACCCTGCACAAGGCTCACAACTATTTCTTTATGAAGTGGGACTACACAGACCATGATGCATCTGATCTAGAAAGGTTTTTCCTTCTTCAACCAACAATAAGTGTCCACCCTCTCCTTTCTGCATGCTGCCACTAGGAGGTGCTGTGACACATATTCATAAATGACCTGGAAATAGGAATAATGAGTGAGGTGATCAAATTTGCAGATGACACAAAATTATTCAACATTGTTAAAACGCAAGAGGATTGTGAAAAATTGCAAGAGAACCTTGAAATATTGGAAGACTGGACATCCAGATGACGGATGAAATTTAATGTGTACAAATGCAATGTTGTGCACCTAGGAAAGAAGAACCCAAACTATGGTTACACGATGCAAGGAACCACCTTAGAAACCACTATCCAGGAAAAAGATTTATCTTTATCTTTATTCAGTATTTGATAGACCGCTGTTGTAGGAACATTAAGCGGTGTACAATAAAAGACCAGTTAAACACTGCAATGCGCCATTGTTGATAATACATTGAAATCCTCTGTCCAGTGTGCAGCGGCAGCCAAGAAAGCAAATAGAAGACTAGAAATCATAAGGAAAAGAATGGAGAATAAAACCAAGGATATTATAATGCCTCTGTATTGCATGGTGCGACCACACCTTGAGTATTGTGTGCAATTCTGGTCGCCATATCTTAAAAAGGATATAGCTGAATTAGAAGAGGTTCAAAGAAGAGCGACAAAAATGATTGAGGGAATGGAAGGATACCCCTTTGAGGAGAGACTTAAAAGGTTGGGGCTCTTCAACTTGGAAACGAGCCGGCTGAGGGGGGATATGATGGAGGTCTATAACTTAATAAATAGAGTGGAACGGGTAAACGTAAATCTCTTGTTTATGCCATCAAAAAGTAGAAAGACTAGAGGGCACACAATGAAGCTGCAATGCAACCCATTTAAGACTAAGGGGTATGTTTACTAAACCGCGTTAACGTAGCAGCGGCAACGTTAACGCGCGTTATGTAACGTTAATGCATGTTAAGGGTACCTAACGCACGTTAATGTCACCGTCCACGGTAAGTTCCGCAGAGGGCGGAGAGAGGGTGAAGAGAAGGGGTCAATGGGCGGGGAGTGGGCGGGGAGAAGCTCCCACAACACTAACGTGAGGAACTGAAGGGCTGAACATTACCGGGACTGAAAACCTGTCGTTAGATGCAGATATGCAGGAGGGTGAAACCATTTCAGCGTCAGCAATGTACAACATAGGCAGGGAGCCCAAGAAAAGTGATAGTAGTGATCCATTTGCAGCAACAGCATAGTGCCCAAGTATGAAAGGCCACTATGGCGATGGTGCAAATGGGGCATAGGGGGCTGCAGGCGGGACATGTAGTGGAGGGCAGCTGTGGCACAGGGTAGACTAGGCTGTCGCCTAGGTGGCACATAGGAACATAGAAACTGGAAATCAGCAAGATAGCAGCTGACCAAGGCCAAACACAATCCACCTACATCTACCTGGTCCACCCTAGCCAATAGTTGCTAGGGCACTGACCTGATATCCCCCTCAGCCATCCCTCCCCCATGTGGAAGGGATATAATATTGGTAGGCAGTGATGGGGGGGATGTGAGGATGTCCATGTATGCCTCCCCACCCCAGACCTCGCTCCCTAGGCGACCACCTACCTACACAGTGGATGGCCTGGGACTGCGCACTACCAACACCGACAGCATATGGCCAGGCAGCATGGCAGGGGGGTGTGTGTTGATGCTGGAGGGGGCAGTGGCACCTGCCTGCAGTGCACCCAGGCCATGCCCTGTACCAGTACGTGGTGTGCAGTGCAACAGAAAAGGTCTGGCTGAGGAGAAGTAAAGGTAGCCCCAGGGACTGCTGTGCTTCTGTAGTAACAGTATGGTGCAATACACACAGCCAGTGTGTCCCGGAGCAGTGGGTCACAGGTTCAGTTCACAGCTGTGGATCCTGCAGAGCATGTCCCTATATTTTACCCTACAATGCAGATACAACATCAACATGTGCAATTCCCAAAGCAGCGGCCAACAGGGGTGCAAACACCCACTCACACAGGCTCCACTATCCAAAGCTCCATGCAGAGTCAGGCTGTTGGCCCCAGCACAGAGCCGCAGTCACCACTGGAGCACTACTAGTACCTCCTGCACAGTCTGGCAATGTCGGCACTGTGATCAGGACCAGTGTGGGGGCAGGGTTGCCAACCACCCCTATCTTTGCACAATGATGCAGTTGGTATGTGTGTATGTCTGTCCATTGTTTCGTGGCTGCCTACACCTCACTGGGCCCACAATGTCCCACTATTACCAGCGTTAGCCTGCAAATGTGCATAATGAGGAGCAAGGTATTATGGGTATGGCCCGGGCAGGGCAGACTGGGCAGGATGCATCTGCAGAGGGTGTAGGACAATGGCTGGGACATTGTAGTACCCAACCACCACCTGCATGGACAAGGTGTCACACAGCACGTCTTGCTTTTAGGGCACTCTCACACTGACCATACAGTGACCATGGCATGGCTATGTTCCCACACAATGCTACATAGTATTTGTCTCAGGTGATGTATGTGTGCTTCCTGTTCTGGGGGCCAGTCACTGGGGCAACTGCTGGGTGCCTGTGCCATACATCTCAGGTCTGAGTGTGCATAGTTCCACTGTGAACATGCAGGATAGACTGGCTAGCAGAGTGTCCACGGTTAGTTCGTGCATGGCTGGGACACCTGGCATGGTGCAGCAGGTACAGTCTGACTGTGCCTGCTGCTGGTGAATGTCAGACCATGGTTGGGGGCTGTGGAACAGCTGTAGTCCTAGAACTGGTGGGAGCAAAGGGGAAGGGCAGTGGACAGGTAGTCTACTGTAGTGCGCAGTATTGTGGCATATGTGTTTTGCAGTGCTCATAATAATGCTTGTGATGTGCCATAATCTGACCACATATGCTAAGGTGCCTAGACATATCTCATAAGGCACATAGCAAACTCTGTAACGTTGCGCGCGTTCTCTGCAATGCGTGTAGGATGCACTACTGCGTGATAGTCTAGCAGACACGATGGCCACTTGGTGGAACATATTTGCATTGTGCTTGTTGTGGTTGTTTGGGATAGTGGTTGCAGACGTGCGTGAAGCCAACATAGGTTGTGGGTTAGGGTCTCACAGGTTCCTTTTCATTTGTTCTGCTCTCCTTACTATACAATGGCTCTGGCTTTGTCCCTTCTCCACACACTCTTCCCTCTCTTCACTGTACACTGCAGTGTCCCCTCCATGCAGCCTATCCGTCACATGCTAGCTGTTACATATGCTCCCTTTCTTTGGGTTGTCTGGGTTGGCAGGTGGCTCAGTGGTTTGGTATTGGTGTCAGTAAGCTGTGTTTGGGCTCTTCAGTGTACCGGTTTGATTCCCTCTTACTCCTTTTTGGATTCCCTGCCCATTTTGCCCTTATACATACACCATCCACACAGCTGACCCTTCAGACCGACCCCTGACGCCCTTTCCGTTACCGTTGTTTACTCCTCTGCATGCTGGGTTCACTGCACACCATTTCATGGTATGTGTGCATGTGTGAACTGTGGCTCACATTCCCATTACAGACTGATATCAACTGCTTGTGGTCTATGGCCTTACACCTACGGCTCTGTTTCTCATGTGGCACCATGTCTGCACATCCCTCAGCGCGTCTTCTACTGTCAGCGCGCCTTAGATTGCAACCCCTTCAGATGCGCTGCTGCTTCCCGTCGGCTGTGGTGTTCACACGCGGTGGGTCCATGGCGCACTTTACCACGCATTAAGCGCCTGTAACACACGTTACCTGACACGGCTTGCTTTACCGATGCTCCGCCCACTCCTTTATATGGGCATCTGTAACATTAACGGGGAACTTTACGACGGTAACATTACCGGAGTTTAGTAAACATACCCCTGAGAGAAAATATTTTTTTACTCAACGTGTAATCAAACTCTGGAATTTGTTACCAGAGGATATAGTAAAAGCTGTTAGTGTAGCTGGGTTTAAAAAAGGTTTGGACAAATTCCTGGAGGAAAAGTCCATAAACCATTATTAAAGAGGAGCCAGGAAATCCACTGCTTGCCTCAGGACAAGCATTATGGAACCCATGTGCCTCTTTGAGAACCTGCCAGGTACTTGTGCCTGGATTGGCCACTGTTGGAAACAGGATACTGGGCTTGATTGACCCTGGTCTGACCCAGTAAGGCATTTCTTATGTTCTTATGACATTGGGCCTTGAGCCTGCCCTGGGAGGGTGAGGTGCACAGCTGAAGGTTCATGCTGGGCATCAGCCCTGGTGGTTGCCTCTCATAGCGTGATGTTTTGAGAAGTGCTCTCAGTCTAAGGGGTCATATATTCAGATTAGAGGGAACAGGCTTAGTGGGTGAATGTGCTAAGAAGAAGCAAACTGCAGAGGTAAATGAGACAGTGTTTCTAGGCCTTGCAGAGAAGAAGATGCCTTTCTTTTGGTGTCTTTCTTTTGATGACTCTAATCTCACATGATCGAAGACTGGAACTTTGGGTGTGAAGGGAAAAGCTTCCATTAGGGGAATGCATGTTAAAAATTTGGCTCATTTTCAGATCATTTTTGGACTTTTTGACTGTTTTTTGAGCATTTTTTACAGTTTGCTTCAGAAAATAATACATTTAAAATTCAGTGAACATGCGTAAACATCTTTTACAGATTTAAATTTACATTATGCACATTATTTCAGGGGATTTGTGCTCATTATTAGCTTTAGTGTATTTTCTATATGTGCATAAAAGTTTCTGAATTGAAACTGGAAACCGAATGCATGACCCTATCTTCCATGGTAAACCTTAGGGACACAAAAGGTCCAATGTGGAGATCAATGTACCTCTTGAAGACTGGGAGAAGCAAAATTCTATGAGAGTGTAAGCTCAAACTGGAACCCAAAATCTCAGCAGAGGTTTCTTGTGTACTGTGCCCCTCTTCGTTTTTCCTGTGGAGCACTTTTCTTGCAAATAAACACCAGAACAGTTGGAACCATCCTTTTGGGAGTGCTGGCGGTTAGGGTTTCATACACATTTTTGATGTGTCCATGGTATGATGCAATGATGAAAATGTGCGGCAATCTGAAATTATACCATGCTGTTTCATAGGGTGTTTTGTAAACATTCTCTCTTCTTTTGTGTCTTGAAGAGGGAATCGGGAATACCACAACCTTAATCCAGGGCAACCAGACAAGTTCCTATCTCCTAGATGGCTGTGAGGGGCTCAGTTGTATTACAGACCAGTGCAACAATTATAGAAGGTGATCCATCACCACTCCATGAGTATATTGTTTTACCTGCCTGTTGTTTTCACCTAAGGCAGCCTGTGTTTCTGTAACTATAACAGTGCCTTCATGTGCCCCTATGCTGTGCTTGTGTCTATGTGCTCTTGTCATAGTCTGGATTCTATGTTTTGCTGACTCACGCAGTGAAAACTCTTCATCTGGTTATATGTGACATCAACTTCTTCCCTGATGTGGCTGCAGGCTTTCTAGTTTTCTGTACATTGTCTAATTTTCATCTTCTGTGGATTGTATATTTCCTAATTAACTTTGTGCTGTATGATACAGTTGACACTTTTTTCTATCATTTCTTTATTCTCATTCTTCAGTATGTTTTGTGGAGCACAAAGACATCATGCAGCTGCCAGTGCTTGGGCTTTCCATCAATGATTTTTTTTTTAAAGTGCTGTCAAGTCAATGCTGACTCCTGGTGACCCAGCAGTCCCTGGGTTTTCTTGGCAAGGTATGAGCAGAAGTAGATTGCCAGGTCTTTTCTTCCCAGGCAATGGAGGGCAAAGTGACTTGCCCAAGGTCACAAGGAATGCCAGTGGGAACTGAACCCTGATCACTTGGGTACTAGGCTACGCCTCCACTCCATAAATGAATAAATGCATGCAATTGGACGTGCGCCAGTATGTGCTACTTACTGATTTGCTTTCCTCTCTGTGGTTTTTGATTCATTGTACTATAGGAATGTGTTGCTGACTTATTCTGTCTTTCCCCCTTTTAGCATCTGTATACCAGGCTATTTTTCCAGCTGGAGAACTATGCGTAATAGAGGATGAGGGAGGCAACCTATCTCCTAAAAAAGGACAGAAGAAAACCCAGAAGTATCCGATAGGGATCCAGACCACTGAAGGGGGTACGTAAAGAGTTACATGTATACATACACACTGACGATGAAGTTGGGCAAGAAAATAAACAAAAAAAAGGGTGTTTATGGGCAGAGCTTTGAGAGGGGGGGGGTCTTAGTCTACTTAAATCAGCCATACTCTTGGGCCTAGAAAAAACAATAAATTATAGAATGTGAGAGATTAGCTCACAGTGAGGAACCAGACTGCTGGCTTCAAGCTGAGAGTGAAGAAGCCAAAGAAGGCCAGTATTTAGGCATAGTCAATATACACAACTGCCTACAGTGTCAAATAGTTCTGCCAAAGAGGAACCTGCTCCGGCTTTCTTAGAACCTTGGGCTGCTTCAAAGGAGCATTGCTGTGGCACTACGTATGTCCTTCCTCTGCTCCTCTTCTGGCTCTTCAGTCTTTGGGATCTCTGACACTTTCTCCTCCCTTCTCCTCTGGGATCTGCTCTTTGGTCTTGCCTAGGAGGGCCAAAATCTTAAATCCAGCCCTGAACCAAAGATGTGAGCTATATGTGGACTAGAGAAGACTAGAGCAAGTAAACTAAAGCTAATAGACACCTAAACACCTCCCAAAACCTTTTTTTTGGATGGCGTCATCAGGACCATTGCAAGGATGCGAGGCTCTCTAGGCGAACCTCATTCCTGCTACTCCCGCTTGCACCCCCGCTGCCGCCCTTCTCTGGGACCTGCAGTGGTGGCAATGAAAACAGCACTGCAGCAGTTAACCAAAAGCCTCTAGCACTATGGTGATGTTGGAGTTTTGCTCCCGCCCCCTCCGACACAGACTTCCTGTTTGCATGGGAGTGGAATTCTGCATCGGAGGGGACAGAAGCAAAGCTCCAACAGCACTGCAGTGCCGGAAGCTTTTGACAAGTGCTGAAGGGCCATTTTAAAATCATTCCCACCGCTACAGGTCCCATAGAAGAGTAGAAGTGGCTGCATTGGCCTTCCCTGCAAACGCTGGCACTCTTCATATGATGGCTCATGCCAGGCTTGTGTGACATAAATCACAAAGTAAACATAGAGGCCCCTAGGAATCTAGAAGAGTATTTTTTTTGTCTTCTCTCGCCTGTATTTAAAGTGGGGAAATTTTAAGTTCTGGGAAGATGCAATAAGTGGCATAGGAGTGATGTAGTAAGAGAGGAAGTATTTCCATCCCCAGGGGACGATTAACCCTTTGTTGGCTCCTAGGCAAACAAGTATGTTGGTCTCTCCCCCATAGCACTATACATTTTAAAACTCCCACAAATAGAGCTGTGTGTGGTTCTGACCATAAAGGAAAATTGGCAGAAGCAGAAGGTAAGAAGTGCTGCTCTCCAAATCCTGCTACTGACTGGAGGACAAGGGCCTAGGAGAATAGCCAGACCTCTGCCGGCAGCTGTGGCTTTGGTCTGCTGCCCCCTTTGTTCTGCATGCCAGCAGCTGACTTACCAGGGTTAAAATCTGCCGTGAGAGTCACTGAGTTAGTTTAGTTTAGTTTAATTTTGTTTGGTTGAATGTTTGATATTCCAGCTTTCAGTCTTAATAAGGATGCTGAAAAGCAGTTTACATTATAAAATGAAATAAAGACAGAAGAAAGAGAAATTACAAAATGTCTTGCAGCTAAAAAAGAGAAGTAAGCCTGGTGTTATCCCCAGTCCTCCCATGAACAAGCCCTTACGACTCCCTATATAGAAACATAGAAATGACAGAAGATAAATACCATACGGCCTATCCAGTCTGCCCATCCATAAGAACTATTAATTTTTGCAATCCCTTCCACTCCCTCAGAGATCCTCTGTTCTTGTCCCATGCTTTTTTGAATTCAAATACAGTTCTTGTCTCCATTTCCTCTGAGAGGATGTTCCACACATCCATCATCCTTTCCGTAAAGAAATATTTCCTCAGATTACTGCGGAGTCTATCCCCTTTCACCCTCATCATATGACCCCTCATTCCAGAGCTTCCTTTCAACTGGAAGACGGCTACCTCCTGTGCATTTATACTATGGAGGTATTTAAATATCTTTATCATATCTCCCCTCTCCTGTCTTTCTTCCAACATATACATATTGAGATCTTTAAGTCTATCCCCATATACCTTATGATGAAGATCATTGACCATTTTAGTAGCTGCCTTCTGGACTGACTCTATCCTGTATATAACTGCATAGATTGTTTTGTCATTTTTGCTGTATATCAAATAAACAAAACCATATATATCCTTTTGAAGGCACAGTCTCCAGAATTGTACAAAGCACTATTGCCTCCTTTGTTCTGCTGGCTATTCCTCTCCCTATGCACGCAAGCATCCTTCATTCTTCTGCTGTTGCCTTTTCTACCTGTTTGGCCACCTTAAGATTATTAGATAACATCACTCCTAGGTCCCATTTTTCTTTCTTGTACAGAAGTACTTCACCTTCTATACTGTATCACTTAGTTGGGTGTTGACTCCAAATGCATAATCTTGCCTTTTTTAGCATTAAATCTTAGCTGCCAAATTCTCAACCATCTGTTGTACACATTTGAAAGGGCCCCTCCTAGACATTCGGGTTATAGGCACATGCCTAGTTTGTGTATGCCTTAATCTTTTCCTGTCCATCCCATTGAAATGGAGGAGGTAGATATAAGAAGTGGAGACATAAACTAGGGTGTGTTTTTGGCTGGATGAATTGCTGACTAGAGAGGTAGAGGAGCAGAGGAAGCAGTCAAGGGGACCGTGTTCAGCCTGTAGGCTTCTGGAAGGTAGTACAAGAGGAACTCGGAAGAGGGGGAGCCTGCTTCAGGCAGCCAAGAGAAAAAGAACAGTGGAAAAGCTTGCGGGAAAGGATCTTGGCTGTTTCATCCAAAGGTATCTGAATGTAAATGTTTCAAAGGAGTAAAGGAGAATTTCTGCTATTTTCCTGGGGTTCAGGGAAGAGGAGCTTGAGGGGAAAATAGTAGAAATCCCAAGTTACACAGTGAAAAGTATGAAGAGACTGGAGAAGTGGATTACAGAGGACACTTTGTTTTTTCCTGATTAAGACTGTGTATTGACTTATTTTGAACTGTCTGCTGATGTTTTTCTTTATCAGTGGACTGTGGACTATTTTTATTTGTATTTTTGGAGCATAAGAAGGAGGAAAAAGAGAATCCCTGGGTGAAGGCCTTCCAGCTGTATTGTCGCATTCCCTGAACCCTGATTCCAGAGACTGTCAAGCTAACATTCAGCCACCACAATTAGCATTTTTTTCAACACTGGCTGTGGTGGCCAAAAGAAAATCCAGATATTTAGTTCTGATATCTAGATAGTGGCCGGTGCTGAATATTTGGATAGAGCAGCGGCCAGTGCTATCAAATAAGTGCTTCTGAATATATTGACGCCTGTATGCTTAGGTGTTGGAGTGAGTGTGGCTTCTGAATGGTTATGGTTATGATTATGGCTATAGTTGATTATTTCTTGATAAATACTTCCTTTCTATCAACAATCAAGGCGGTTTACAAAACTTAAGAATTAGAAAATAAAATTAGAAAGGAACTTATCCTTAAAGCCTGCAACTTACATTGAGGACCGGATACCTTCCAGCCAACTCCTTTTCCAGGCTTTGATATTCTCAGTGCAGCCATCTACTTCCTTTTTGCATCCGCCGCCTTCAGTCTTTCTAATGTCTGTAATCCCTGTTATTTGGTTGGCCCATTCACCTCCACTCCTGAGGCTATTGCCCTCCACCACCATCATTCTTCGTGCAAGGTAAGATTTCTTACCTTCTGCTTGCCTAACACTTCTACTTTCCAGATACCTCAGCTCTCAAAATTTCTCTCTTCAATTGCAGATCCCTCAAAAATAAGACTGACCTGATCCTTGGTGTCCTTCTGTGTCATAACCTCAATATACTCTGTCTCACAGAAACTTGGTTAAAAACTGGAGACAACCCTTATCACTTACGATGTCTCCCCTCTTACTACACTGCTCTGTCATCCCTGTGACTCTCTAGGATGGATGGTGGAGTTGCCATTCTTTTCAGGGACTCCCTCCCAGTTTCTGAACTTGCGGGAGATCACTGGGTGGGCCCAGAAAAACTCATTATTAAGTTGAGCACTAACCACCCTTTTCATATTCTCTTACTTTACTGTGCTCCTTCCCTTCACACTCCACAGTGGGACACTATTCATCAAATACTCCTGGATTTGACATTGGCCTTCCCCAACCTTCCTATCCTTGGTGATTTTAACATTCACTTCCATACCTCCTCTCGTCTACGTGATTTCACCTTTTAACAATTTCTGGAGGACCACAACTTTGCCCAGTTAATCAGTTGCCCCACACATCCGACAGGACACACGCTAGACATGCTTCTCACCCATTTTGACGCTCGTCCCCACCCTACCAATATTTCCCTGCACCACCTTCCCTGGACTGATCACTCCTTGATTTGCTTCTCCCTACCAGGTCTCACTAATAACACTGATCCCTCCCTGGTGACCTCTCTTGCCCTCTCTGCACACCGAAGCCTGACTCCTGAGACTAAAGTCCGATTCCCGGCAGCCACCAAAATCTTTCCTCCAGATTTTCACTCGCTCCCTCCTGACCAACAGTCTGGAACTCTATGCTCTTCAACCAGCTAGATCTCATTGCTCCTTTGGTCCATATCTCTCCCTCCACCCGTCATTCTCCTGCTTGGTTTCACCCTAGAATCTGCCTTTTTAAAAGACAGCTCAGGGCATCAGAATGTACCTGATGGAAATCACGTGATCCTGCTCTCCTCCAAATCTTTAGAGCACACCATCATCATTATCGGTCCATGGTCTTGTCCAGAAAGAAAGATTGCTATTCATTCTTGGTTACAGCTTCCTCTCATAATCCTAAAGCCATCTTTAACATTGCCACCCGACTCTTCACTTTACCAGCATCCTCTTCCCCCCGTGCTCCAATTGGTCCCTCTCCAGAAGCCCTTGCTGACACTTTTGCTTCCAAAATCTGTTCTGCCTATTCTGGATTACCTTCACCTGGTCCTTTCCTCCCACATTCGTCCCCTGTTCAGTCAACCCACTCTGCTACATATACCTGCAGTCCTTCACCCCACCTGATTCTGGTGTTCTAACTAGAACCCTCTCTTCCATTAAGAAATCCTGTGGTCCCCTGGGCTCTATCCCTTCTAGTTGGTTAGCAGAGCCTTCCCTCGGATTCGTCCCTTTCATTTGTTCCATGCTTAATTCTTCCTTCTTATGTGGTAACGTCCCCCATTCCTAGAAGAAAACTCTCATTCACCCCCTCCTGAAAGGTGCCAAGCTTGATCCCAAAAACCCTAATCACTCCCATCTATTTCTCAAACCTTCCATTTCTCGCCAGGCTCGCTGAACGTCTCATCCTTCATAAATCATCCAACCACCTTGAACACACTCTAGCCTTGCACCCCCACCAGTCAGGATTCCATGCATTCCATAGTATAGAAACTATCATAACATCTGTTCTCTGCGATATTCACACCTGCCTAAACCAAGGCTCCTTGGCAATCTCTCTTGACCTCACAGCGACCTTTGATCTCATGGATCCCAACCGCCTTCTTTCACGTCTCTGTGATGTGGGACTTCGGGGTTCTGTCTTTTCTTGGTTTGGCTCTTTCCTCCATGGTCGCAAATATCAAGTTCACCGGCACAGTATCACATCCATACTTTACTCTCTCCCTTGTGTGGTCCCACAAGGGTCGGCCCTATCCCCCTTTCTCTTCAATATCTTTCTCAGCCCTCTGACTACATTCATCCAATCCTTAGGCATTAACTTTTATATTTACACAGATGACATCCTACTCCTCGTCCATCTTGACAGTGTGTCCCTGGATCTTTCCTCAGTTAACATCACCTTAGATTCCATCTCATTCTGGCTTCACAACAATGCACTGAAGTTGAACCCTGCTAAGACTACAGCAACTTTCTAAGACCACTCCCCTCCTGGCTCCCTCCCTAAGTTCCTCCCCCATTGCGCTACTGCCTTTTAAATAAATTGGTGTCCACATTTACTTGGAACTCTCTTTTGCCACTCACATATCTCACTTAACATGATCCACTTTCTCCGCTCTGCGTAGAATTTGGGCACTACGACCCTTCTTTGACCAGGCACCTCTGACCACTCTTCTTCTTAGTACTGTTATCTTTCAAATTGATTACTGCAACATCTGTTTTTCTGGACTCCCACAACGCCAATGGAAATGCCTCTAAACAATACAGAATACGGCTATCCGCACTCTCACTCACGCTCGGAAACATAACCATGTCATGCCCTTGCTGATCCAACACCACTGGCTCCCCATTCTCCAGAGAATTCAATTTAAAATACTTACACTCACATACAAGGCCTTTCATAACCATGCCCCACACTATCAGTCTTCCTGACCATCCCCTGCGTACCCCAATGTTGTCTCATGTCCCTGCATGATAATCGCTTAGTACGAATCCACATGCCACTCTGCTTTCTTTTACATCACACCTGCTCTCTGGAATTGCCTCCCCTCCCAGCTATGGTTAGCATCTTCATTTCCCAAGTTCAAGAGTCTCCTCAAAACCCACCTCTTCATTCAAGTGTATTGATAGCCCCCAACCAGTGAGCTGCAGCTTCTTTTTATTTATTTATTTATTTATTTAACAGTTCTTCTATACCGCTCTATTTTAGATCAGAGCGGTTTACATTTAACATCAACTATACAACACAAGGAACTTTGAGTTGTATTTACAATAAACAGGGAGATCAACTTGGAAGTAACTGGGGGAAACTATGTACATTCTTAATTCTATACATTGTATCACACTGGTACCTGATTTCAGGCAGAACATATCTACATTTTATTTACACTGGGGTACATTCTGAGCGATCATTTGATTATCCTTTTTCATGCTGAGTCTGATTGTTTACTTGTAATGAGAGATTGTCTGGGGGGCCATATGTATGGTTACTAAGGCTAGATTCAGGGTAGTATGTAGTGAACAGATGCTGCTTTATTGCCTTCCTGAAGTGGGTTAGGTAAGTGATGTTCCGAATATAGGTAGGGAGAGCATTCCATGCTCTGGGAGCGTAAATCGTAAAGGCCCTATTTGTTGTTGTTCTCGTGCATTTTGTTATTACTTTTGGGACCTCTAGGGTGTTTTGCATCATGGATCTTCTATTTCTGTTCTGTGGTACTTTATGTATCATCTTGCTGAGGGCTGTGGGGGTCAGAGTGTTTGAGGCTTTGAAAGTTAAGGTTAGAACTTTGTGGAGGGTTCTTGCTTGAACTGGTAGCCAATGGAGGTTCATCAGTACTGGCGTTATGTGCTCTCTCCGTGAAGCCCCTGTTAGTACTCTTGCAGCAGTGTTCATTGCAAGCTGGAGGGGAGCTAGGGTTGCTTGAGGGAGACCGTGTAGAATTACGTTGGCATAGTCGAAATGAGGTAATATTAATGCCTGATAGATCGATCGGTAGTCGCTGAAGTCGAGTAGTGGTCGGAGATGTTTTAAGGTCTTTATTTTCATGTATACTGTTTTTACTGTGTTTTTTATGTGAGTTTTCAGATCCAGGTGTTGATCCAGTGTAACGCCAAGGTAGCGGATTGTGGATTTGGTTTTCAGTTCTGTGTTGCCGATTTTTAAAGAGAGTGGAGGGGTGAAGTCCTGGTTCCTTGAGATGAAAAGGACATCTGTTTTACTGTAGTTGATTCTCATGTTTTGTGTGCTGAACCATTCTGCTACTGCCTCAAAACATCTTGTTAGAGGGGAGAGGTCCGGTTGGTTAGTCCTGAAAGGGATGTATAGGAGGATGTCATCTGCGTAGGCTAAACAGTTGACCTTGAATGAACGTGCTAGGGCACATATGGGCTGCATGTAGATGTTAAACATCAATGCAGATAGTGACGAGCCCTGTGGTACACCCTGGTTTTGTAAAAATGGTTCGGAGGTTGTGGAGCCTGACCTTACATGTTGCCATCTATTAGTCAGGTATGACTTGCACCACTTTAGGGCTGTTCCCTGAATTCCTTTCTCGCTGAGGCGTTGTATGAGTATCTTGTGACTCACTGAGTCGAAAGCCGCAGCGATGTCGAGGAATATGAGGGCGAATCCTTGATGAATTTTGTCGGTTCCAGAGACTAGATGGTCAAATAGGTTGGTGAGGAGGGTTTCAACCCCATGTGCTTCTCTGAACCCATGCTGGGAAGGATCCAATGGGGCTTCAGTATCAATATGCTGTTGGATTTGGCGCTGTACTAACTTTTCGATTACTTTGGCAAGCATGGGGATACTTGAAATTGGTCTGTATGATTCCACTTTCGATGGGTCCAGCTTGTTATTTTTTAGCAGTGGTCTGATGGATGTTTGTTTCAGACTTTGTGGAAACGATCCGGTTGTAAGAGATTGGTTTATTAATTCGCTCAGATATTGGCTTAGGTCACATCGTAACTCCTTTATCCATAAAGCAGGGCATGGGTCATTGGGTGCGGTAGTAGGGTTGATTGCAGCGATTGTGTCTTCAATCTCTCTGCGTGATATTTTTTCAAATTTGTACAGTGGTGATGGTTGGGGCAAGGTATGCTGAGAGCTGTTTTCCGCGGAGTTCGAGGTTGTACCAGCCTGGGTCACTTCAGGTTGAAAGTAGTTGGTTGCAGATGTAGTAGTCTGGACCATTTTTGACTGTAAATAGTTGGAGTATGCCTGGGGGTGTGGCATCTGTGACTGTTCTGCAGGAGGTTCTCTAATGAGAGATTTCACTATATTGAAGAGGTCGTGGGGCTTGTTTAGTGACCGCTTCAAGATGTCGGAATGATATTGTTTCCGCTTTTTTGTTAATTCATCGCGGTGTACTCTTAGGTGAGCGATGTAAGTATCTTGTGCAACCGTAGAGTGAGACCGACGCCATCTTCTCTCTAGCCTGCGCAGGCACTTGAGTGAGTCTCGGAGATCTTTGGTATACCATGGTGCATGGTCTCGTTTCTTTGTTGTTTTATTTGTGGCTGGTATGCATGACTTTGACTTCTAGGTTGTCTTTATGATCTTTTTCTTTCCTTTTCTCCTCTATCCTGTTAATATATGAAGTTCCTTTCTTTTTATTTAATGTGAAATGTATTTGTTTTTATGGTAAACTGCTCTGTCTGCCTAGCAAAAGGTGGTGTATCATAGCTCAATAAACCGTAACCATAACTCCAATATCCAGAGTAGGGAAAACACTAGCAAGAGATAGAAACCAAAGGGTACAGAAGACGAATAACTGTCAACCACCCCCCCTCTTTGAGAAGCATGCTACAGAGGCCCAGATGCCTCCCCATATAGAGAGGTCTGGTGCAAGGATTGGAGGCGCCCTAGGCAGGCCCTCTATCTTGCCACCCCAACCTGCAGCCTCCCCACGTCTATTACTGCCATTGCCACCCCTCTCCGGGGCCAGCAGCAGTGACAGTTGTCCCTCAAACTGTGATGCAGCACTTACCCTCTGTCTCCAGGGCTGTATTGTAGTTTCACTGTACCCAATCTGCTGCTTCTGCCCCCCTTTGTCACAGACATACAAAACTGGAAGTCCTGAGCGGATTGGGCAGAGTGAAACCACGATGCAGCCCCAGTGAGAGAAAGTTAGTGCTGCATTGTGGTTTCAGGGACAATTGATTCTGCTGTTGGCCCCAGAGAGGAGCACCAGCAGTGGGAGTGGGCAGCAGCGGGCACCTTCAGAGAACCTGTGCTCTAGGCGACTGCATGGTTTGCCTAATGGTAACACTGGCCCTGCGTATAGATAGGTTTTGGGGGAAGCACTGAAATGTTGGTATGAGGGTTCCAGATGTAGATGTGGTGGAAGACAATTCCACAATAAGGGCCTCTTAATAAAAAAGACAGATTGTTGGGTGGCTTCATACTTAATGTGTGCAGTTGAGGACAGGGTTGTACCAAGGGCTGTGTGAGTGGTGCGACTACACAGAGCGCAAGCACAGAAAATGATGCTGATTTTATCACTGGGCTTCCAGGAAGCTCAAAAAGAGTAAGTTACTGAATGTGGCTGGGTGGAGGGGGGGAGGCAGATTTGTTGGTTGCACAGGGCTCATTTCTAACTTGGTACGGTCCTGGGTGAGGGTACATGAAGGTAATTGCTATGAACTGAGCACAGTGCTCGTGCGGGAGCATGCGGAGTGATGAGTGATAACAAGTATTCTGGAATGCCAGCATGAAGGGCGGTTAATGTTCGTAATTTGAAGGTAATTCTAGAAGAGACGTGGAGCCAGTGATGCTGCATAAGAAGTTCCCAGCCTTCCTTCAAGGTGAGACCTCTGGGAGAGATGGTGAAACACCATCAGTACAAATAAACAAGACTGGTAGGGCCTAACCGAGCTTTAGCATCTGACCTATCCAGATGCCTGCCCCTCCTGGAGCTGCTCTCCAAGACTTCAAGAGGCATGTCAGTATAGGCAGTTGTAGACAAAAGACCACCTCATAACAAGGCAGCTATATGGAAGAACATGTATTTTAGTTTTTACCATTCTTATTTTCAGTGAAAGTGTATTTCGGGTGTAAGATTTGTATGTGGTATCCTTTTTTATAGGCTGAGTGTTGCATCACGTGTACAGTGTGAGTCGAGAAAGTGTATGTGTGTGAGAGAGGATGTGAGCATGAGATATGAATAATAGGAAGAGTCATGTTTAGTTAGTAAGATTGGCAGGATGTGAGTGCTTTTAAAGTCGTTAAGAAAACACAACTGCTACAGTCTGCGGTGCAAAAAATAGTGCCATTTCTTTAAGAGCAGTAAGAAACAGTTTAATGGCCCTAGGATCTCTCTGTCCTGATACTTTTTTCACATTCCATGTGAATACAATATGATCAAGGGAAATTGGATTTAATTCAGGCCTGTCTCAAGTTCAAGGTGAGTTATATTCAAGTAAGTAGGTATTTCCTTATATCCAGAGGGTTTATAATCTAAGTTTGTACCTGAGGCAATAAAGGGTGGAATGACTTGTGCAAGGAGTGGCAGTGGGTGTGAATCTAGCTCCCCTGGTTTTATCCCACTGCTAACCATTATGACATGTGGCTGTCATGAATTGCCAGAAGAGGAAAAGAAAATTTATATTTTTCCTTCCACAGGAAACAATGCACGGCATAAAGAGAAGCCTTCAAACTCACTTCTGTTCTGAGCTAGTGTAGATATACTAAGCATGGCAGGCTCTGGGAAATGAATCAAAGCCACATAAGTGTATGAGCAAGTAACCCTTTGTGTGCCAATGTGGGGGCAGAATCAAGATAAAAATGTCTAGAGCAACTTCATCTCCTGCATACCTTACATTTTTTTATCCTATCTGTGCCAAATTGACTTTAAAATACCTTTCTCTACACGTGTCTCAATCTACTTCTGGTTGCACCTTGCCAAGAAAATCCAGGGGATAGTCACAACATGGGCAACTATCCACGGGTTGCCAGGAGTTCACATTGACTCGACGGCACAATGCAACATCGTGTCTTGCCCCATTGCAGCCTGTGAATCCTGCTTTAATAAGTGTTTCTGAGAATATTTACATGAGGTGGTGACTGAAGGATGAGCAGTTCTTTTTAGTTTTGCTGTTAGTTAGCACTAATATTATTCACCGAGTATTCTCCTGGCGTTTCCTTCAACCAATTCCAAACATTGCTGCCAGGATAACAAGGCTTATGCATATTTTAATGAAGCTGATATTAGATTTTACCATTTGGAGCTAGGTCATCCCAAATGCCTTATGATATACTCAGTAATACCCCTTTTTCTACTATTCTGCCTCTTGAATCCCAGTTTTTCCTGCATTTCAAATCTAAAATTCAACCTTCTCAAATAGCTACCCATCATGGCTTCCTTTCTTGTCTGAGCTTGGGTGAATTGGTCCTTTGGAAGATATTGTTGTACGTGACAGCTTGTTTCATTATTTGTGGCCAAGAGATTTGTAGCACAATTTTATTCTGTAAGAAATTTAAAAAAGGGATGGATTAAAGCATACTAAGTGTTTAGAGAAAGCATAGTTTAGCTTTAAAACAATATTTCTGTTCAAGTCCTTCCAGAGAACGCATGTTTGCTCCCCTCCCCCACACATCTCTGAGGCTGTTGTGGGAATTGTCTTTCCTCCTCCACATCAGGTCTTCATCGTTTGACGCAAAAGGAAATGCTGATCTTTGGATGGCAATCTGTGCTTTTTCTCCATCCAGCTGAGCAAGTTTGTTTTCATGCAAAACAGCAATGGCTGTGAGGAAATCTGTGGAACAAACTGTAGCTTAAATGTTCTTTTTTTGGCACTTACACGTTACAATACAGAGCAAATTGGTGCTGAACTGCCTTTAAAAACATTTCAAGCTGGAAATATATCCCAAAAGTGGTTTCCCTTACTACTGTTTCACTCAAAGGTCTTCATCTTCTGCATACAGCAGTGTATGTTTAACACCTTCTATGGTATAAAGGTTTATTTTATAGTGCAGGATTCCTGCAGTATAATCTGTGCAGTCTGAAAAAATAAAGTGGATTGCTTCAGAAAGTGCAGCACAATGTTCCGAATGGTTTGGTGACTGCACCCTGTTTAACTGAAGCTTGCTAGGGATTGAATAAAAGATGGAATATTAGTCTTGTTTCCCCGGATAGATATCTTCACTTTCTTGGCGTTTGATGAGTTTGGTTAGCCAATCCTCCTCCTCTGTTTTCTTTCAAAATGGCCCATGCTTTACTGTTGGTTCTTTTGTTTTTTTCTCAGTAGCATGGATGTCTCTTACAAGGAAATGATTCAAGGTAGAAGTTTTACCCCTATACAAAATATAACAAGATGCCAAAATGTTTCATATAGTTGAAAAGAGGAAATTTCTGTAGTCCCTTCTAATGTGACTACTCAGCGCTGCGATGTAATGGAGGATGGGCCTCTGTGTTTATCTTCGGGCAATGAGTTTTGGAGGGAAGTATTTAAGGCCCTATACAAGGTGCAATCAAAAAGTATCACGACTTGTACAATAACACAAGAAGTATAACACTGACAGTTATTGCATTCAGTCTCCTTCAAAGTAGTCCCCTTCAAATAAAACACACCTCCTGCCACTGCTGGAAACAATTTTGAAATGCCTCTTTCATTATGCTATGAAGCTGCTGTGTTGAATTTTGCTTAATGGTCTCCAAGTCATCGAATCTCTTTCCTTTCTGTGGTAATTTCAGTTTTGGAAGCAAGAAAAAGTCACATGGTGCAAGGCCAGGTGAATACGGAGGCTGAGGGACTTGCTTGATTTGGTGTTTGGCCAAGAACTGCTGGACAAGATGTGATGCGTGAGCTGGGATCTTATTGTGATGAAGCAACCGTTCTCCATTCCTGTGCCACTCTAGCCTCTTACGATGAACTGCATCTCTCAAAAGAGTCAGAACTTTGACGTAGTGCTCCTTATTGATGGTTTGGCCTTTTGGAGCATACTCATGATGAACAATACCCTGTTAATCAAAGAAAACTGTGAGCATGACCTTGACGTTGCTTCTCACCTGATGGGCTTTTTTGGATCTGGGAGAATTTGGAGACTTCCATTGTGAGGATCGAGCCTTAGTTTCCAGTTCATAACCATAAACCCATGATTCATCACCAGTAATAATCTTTTTGATGAAATCGGAGTCATTTTCAATGCATTCCAACAACTCACTGGTTGCAGTCGATCTTCTTTTTGGTCAGGGAACAGGAGTTTCGGCACAAATTTTGCAGATACATGTCTTATCCCCAAATCAACAGTAAGAATGGACTGTACCAAACTGAAACTGATATCCATGTTCTCAGCAAGCCTCCTGATAGCAATCAACGATTTGAGCATATTGCGGCACACACTGCTTCAACTTTGCCTTCATTCCTGCTCATGGATGGCCTTCCAGAACGTTCATCACTGTCAACACTTTGCGGCCCTCTTGGAAACGTTTGTACCAGTCATAAACTCGAGCATGACTCATGCATTCATCGCCATTCACTTGCTGTAACTTGTCATAAGTTCGTTAGCACAAATCTCCAAGTTTCTGGCAGAACTCACTGTTCAGTTTTTTCACTCATCGTAAATCTGATGAACTGCTTTTACACGATACCAAACATCACGTGATTTTAAAAAGTACAGGTGTGCTACAGCCACGGTATACTTTGCACATGCAGAGCACATAACTAGGTCATTGCATGCTTAATAGCATCATGGTGCAATGTATTGTTATATAGCTACACAACAAATCTTGATAATTTTTGATCATTCCTCGTATTTTCAGTTGGGTGTACCTCTAGTTGGAAGGTTGTTGGAGATGGTCCTAACAGTGTGTTCTGGGAGGGAATCTAGAGGGAGGAAATCTAGGGGGAATCAGGAAGTCATCTCTCTTCATAACCAGCTAGGTCTTTTATAGGGAGAGAAGCAGCCCTAGGCCAACTGTTTTTTAACAAGAGAGAAACACTAAAGAAAGGCAGACCTAAGGAAGGGTCTGGAGCAAAGAAGCAGGTTCATTTTTGAGTATCCCTCAAGAGGTAGGTGGAATGAAGGAGGTGCATCCCATCTTAACCCATGAGAAGTCCAGTCTTTGTGTAGGGGACCCAAATTCAGTGCATCTGTGGCACCAGTAATAATCAGGGTTCAAATCTCACTGACAGTCCTTGTGACCTTTGGCATGTCACTTAGCCTTCTGTTGCCTCAGGTAGACCTACAGGAAAATGTTCAAACATCGCAGTCAGCATTTTTTAAACAATGGTTGTGGTGCATAAATATTTTATGTATATTCAGTGCCACTATCTGTAGAAATGACGGTGCTCAATATATGTAGAGAACGGCGACCCTCTACTGTACAGATAGCTGGCAATAACCAGCTACTGTTCTTTCATATGCAAATTCTATGTAACAGTTCTTTTGAGTTTCAGTATAAACCGCCTTGATTAAATGAGAAGGTGGTATAGAAAAATTGTTACATGAATAAATAAATAAAGTGGCATTACATAAGGGACATCTAGGAAGCATCTGGGATGTCCAGAGCAGGACATCCAAAAAACTAGGGCAGTGGCAGCAGTGAAGGGAGGTATGTATACATGCTGTCCGAAATTGCTTCATTTCCAACCCGGAAACTGAACATCCAGGTAGCTGGTTCTGGAGATGCACCCCTCCCCCCTCCCCGCACACAGCAAGGCCGGGTACATGGATGAATGTAGGCTATTTCACAATGCGGATGTCCTGAATTGGACAGTCTCAGAATTGGGTACTTGGCCGAGGTATTTCAGAAGGGGAGTGACTATATCCTGAAACTAATACGTCTTGGCCTGCCATTTCAGATGCTCAGACATGCTGTTGCGAGCCTGTAATATGTCTGGAGTATGTATTTATGTGCAGGTTTCTTTGGGCAGGAAATAATAATTGTGGCGATGAAAGCGCATTTTGCGCTTCCCCCTAGAAACGTTGTACTCATGAAACAAGCACTTTCACCTTATTCATGGTCAGGATCAGGTATAGGCATGGATGCCTCATTAACCAGTGCAGCCGTGAATATTCAGCAGCACTAACCATGTTAGTGCCACTGAATATATCGGATAAAGGAAGTAACACGGTCTGCTACTCCCTTTGAATATCAGGCTTCCATTTTCTAAAATGCATCTGGTGTGGCCCTTACAATTTGATCATCTGAGTGCCCATTTTTAGACATCCAAAGCACAAATAGGGCTTCTAAAATGACCCCCTATAGCTAAGGGTCTGATTTTAGGTTTTAACCGATAAACACCAATAAAAAACCACCAATGCAAAAAAAATGAAAATAGGTGTGTACTGGAGAAACACTGGAAAAACACCACTTTCTTAGGGACTTGTCTTGTGTCCTCCACTCAGTTTTTGTGTCTTTTCTTAAGTGGCCCCTAAGTGGCACAAAGATACCCAGCAGTAGTACCTATGGCGCAAAAACATTGATAAACAAGGACTTTTTTTTTGTACCCTCAGAAAACACCTAATTTGCATGGAAATAAACACCTACATTTACAATTTATTAACACCTAGGAACAGAAGCCTTACATATAGCTAACTGGTTTAACTCAGGACAGTCTTTTTGCTGGTGTAAACCGCTTAGTTATATGTGAAACCCCCTTGGGGCTTAAGATGATAGAAGGGGATGTAAAGGGGCCCAAGGAATAACTCTGCAACTCCACAACTCTAGCCACCTTACTGGGCATACCAGATGGACTGTGTGGTCTTTATCTGCCTTCATTTACTATGTTACTGGGTTCCTCCTGGAGGAGGGTGTGGAGAAAACATATGGGCTGAGGTATAAGAGTCTAGGCTTTATGCAAATAGGGATCTTTGGAGGCTAGTCATTGAACCATGAAATAGGAGGAAAGAAGGGGGAGCTAGCCCAGGAGGGGCCGCTGTCAGGACAGTCACCCCATCCAGGTGGTGGGTACTACAGGGAGACTGGCCAAGGTTAGACACCCGAAGAAGGGGAACTTGGTGAGGTGAAAGTTGGGATGAGCTGCACATATGCCTCTGGGAGCTCTGAAACTTCCATGTTGTAAATAGAAATGGTACTTCCAGGACTCAGACTAATTGAAAACTAATAGTCTGTGGCATTCCAACTCCTGTGGGAACCCAGAGCGGCATGCAGCAACCACCCCCACCAGGCCCACACAGAGCCAGCATGGCAAACCTACCGTAGACAGTGAGTGACTTGCCATGCTTCCTCTACTGTAGACCCAGCAGCCCTTCCCTCCCCAGCCGAAGTCTTGCAAATCGCGAGTCTTCAGCCTTGAAGGGAAGAGCCGCCGGGCCTGAAGCGGAGGCAGTGCAGCAAGCTATCCACCATGTTAAGGTAAATTTACCGCACTGGCACCGCCATTTAGTCCTGCAGGAGATGCGCCCCCTAGGGGTATTTTTACTGGCCGGGAACAGCTGAAGCTGCTGCAGGCTGGGTTGTTTTTGGTAAGGTTCAGCTGTTGCAGCACTTCTGCCCACTGGAGATGGGATCCCTGTGGGCAGACAGTGCCAGTCCTGGCCATGATTGCAACCATTTACTACCCTGCTGAACCCCAGGCGTTTAGTCTGATTTTTCGGGGGTTTGTTGAGCCCTGAATTAAAGGCCCCTTAATATCAGTGTGGGGTTTTGCTCATGCACGCACTGCATGTCTAATGTTCAGTGTGCATATGAGTTTCAAAGCCCCACGCTGATTATTTACTGCCCCCCAAAAAATGGCTTTTTAAATGCCGGTTTTCACTCTTTGCTGGTTGGAACCCCTGTTCACAGCCTGGTTCTCCTGATCCTTCCTCCAGCCCAGTTAAAGCTCCTACCTTCACACGGCTTGCCTGTAAAGGACCTCTGGCTCCACGGCCCTCTCTCTCTCTCCTGCAGCCTGCTAGGGTTTTAACCTCCCCCTGGGAGCCATGCTGTCCCAGTCGGCACCTCCCACTCTGGGCTGCAGGCTCCCTTAAGGGGGCCTGTTGATAATTTCTTTGGAAAGGAACGGGCAATACTCTATAGACCCCATCACAGGGTGGGACACAAAAGACACTACCCCTCCATGGCTTGAATAAGAACATCCACTAATGGTTTCACCAGAGATAGGTGAGAGGGACTGCAAAGAAAAAGAAAAGTCAAATATAAATATTTTGGGTGGAATGGAGGGAGGTTGGTAATAACCAGAAATAACTGATAGTTAAACCAATTTTATTGTGGGTCGTAGGGTGCAGCCAAAGAAAAAAATGCAGAGTAAAATAACATAAAACAGATTCAAGTAATGCAACAACATATGCCACTTTTAGCTTCAGAATATCAACAGCAATAACAAACTTTTATAGTTACTGCCACACTCGGGGGATGATTTTGTCATTCCCGTGTATATGTGGCCACATACATGCGTAAATGATCTCTTAGAAAATACCAACAGTCAAAAGGTATATGCTTTGGTAGGAAAGTGCACACATTGCTGGCAGGTAGAGCTGGGGTGTGGTCTGCATGTAGTGTGGGCAGAGTTTTCACATAATCTACATGTGTTCATGTGTAAAGTATGTGCATGTGATCATGTACACCTGCTCGCCAGCAGGTGTAAGTGATCACGCCTTCATTTACTGTAAGACGCACTTTTTGCCACATGTGCTAGTATTTCACACAGACCACTAGGTGCATACATGTCTTACCTGAACTCCCTAGTGCTGCATTGCTCTTTCTGCCCTCTGTGGCCTGTTGCTTCCTGCCCACTCCAATACAGACTTACGGAAATCTGCATCAGAAGGGGGCAGAAGCAGCAGGTTCTAGAGGGTAGGAGCCATGACACAGCACCAGAGAGTTCAGGTAAGCACTGTGTCACAGTTTCAATGCCATTGCTGATGCTTCAGATCCCAGAGAGGGGCAGTGGTAATGGTGGGGCGACAGGGTTGAGAGCTCACCTAGGACGCCTCTAAACCTTGTACTGACCCTGTGCCAGTGCCTTCACATAGCTTTTCTTGTGCGTGCTATCTATCTCTTTCTTGCTGCTAAGTTACCTGTAGCCAGGACCGTACCAAGCTAGCCATGCACACTTTGTGACTGGTGATCCTAGTGCCCCCCCCCCCACCCACCCACCCAGCTGAATGCAGGAACTTACATTTGTTGGACTTTCTAAAAGCCCAGTGATGACGTTGGCGACCTTTCGGTACTTGAGCCCTATGCAGCTGCTCATACAGCCCTTGGTACGGCCCTGCCTGTAGCTTACAGCACAACTTAATCTCCACAGCTCTGGGGCATTTGGCAGCTCTCAGCACTTGTCTTCCTTGTTTCATTAGCTTCCAGTTGGCCTGCCTGTCTTCGCAGAGACTGTAGGTCTCAGCCTCTTTTCTTGCTCTACCCGCCCTGTCTTCAGCTTAGACGTCTGTAGTTCTCCCAGGTTGGGCAACACAGCTCTCTGCTGCTACTCTTTTCTCTGAACTTTAGCTTCCTACTTATGCTCTGAGTTTTTCTGAGGAAGGAGGGGAAGGGGTCTTATTGCTTCTGCTCAGTGTCTGCTCTTCGTGTGTCTGTCTTCACTGGGCCTCTTTTATCTTTAGCATGTGCTTTTTTTTCTTTCAGCAGGTGCCTCCATGTGCCTTCTGTCTTCTCCTAAGGCAAGCTTAGGGCCCCACATGCTTTTCCTTCTACTTTCTTCTCCTTTGTGCTTCCTTATATGGACTCTTCTACCCCTTCTCCTCTTCTTAGGGGATGAGTGACTATTCTTTCTGGCCTCTGTTGCCCACTGGGGCTTCTCTGCTGGGATGGACTCCCTCCTCTTCGTCTTTGCCTTGGGACTCCAGAGCTTTTCAGGCTCAGCTTCTTTAAACCTGCCAGGGCTGTTACTGCTGTCCTGCTCTCCCTGTCACTCCAGCACAGCCCTTTCGTTCCTGATGTTGCTTGAACATCAGGGCTGGAGCGACCATCAGGCAAACTAGGTAGTGGCTTAGAATGCCAGTGGTCTGGGGATGCTTCATTGCCGCTGCTGCCATCTCTCTCCTGGACCTGCAGCGGAAGCAATGGTCACAAACAGCCCTGCAGCATCTACCTTAAAAACCCAGTGCTGTGAGGCTGTTTCCATTCCACCCTCGCTGAGGCCTGATGCCCACTTCCTTTTGCAAACAGGAAGTCAGCATTGGGCCTCGTCAGGAGCAAAAGTTGAACAACTTCACAGCACCAGAGCTTGAAGGTAAGCACTGCGGGGCTTTATGTGACTACTGCTACTACTGCAGGTCCCAGAGAGGGGCGGCAATGGGGGCCGGTGAGGGGGCAGGAGCAGGAGCCAGAGCCAAGGGGCACAAGGAATGAGGTTCATGTACGGTGCCTCATCTCCTTGCGCTGGCCCTGTTGGACCTCTTCTGCCATGGGGAGAGGGGGTGTTTTTCTTCTCTCCCAGCCTCTCTCTTAGATGGTGCTCAAGGGAATGGGATGTGTAGATCAGCTGCTATCCCTTTAAGGCTGCTGATGGAAGTAGTGCTTCCTTCCTGCCACACACGATCCTCTTCACTGCCAGCCCCCTGACTTGTGCACTTCTGCATCAGAGCCTACAGTGCTGCTCTCTCTCCTCCCTCCCAGCTGTTGCTGGTTCTTCCAACCTCCCTTGGCAGGCAGCCAGCCCACTTCCTTTCTAGGACCCAGGCTGCTGCCGCAGGGAGTGCTCCTCCAGCTTCTTTGGTTTGAGGCTCCATTGAAGGACATTGGCCAGTGCCTCTCTCTCCAGAAAAGGTAAATCTCTTTTTCTTGATACCGTTTACAGAAGCATCTTTCCACTTTCAAACTCTTGGATAATTCTCAGGTGGAATCTCTTCTCTCCTCCTTTTGGGATCTGTAAATGATACTCCACTCTGAATTGTGGGTTCCCTGAACCCAGGGATATACCTAACTACTAGATTCCCTCAAATGGGGTGAGACTTCTTTGAAAAAAGAAATATAATTCTTCCAATTGCATGTCCTCTTCTTCAGTTCCTCAACAACTGACTCTAGGCTTCTTTACAGTACTTACACCCAGACTCAGAGTTCCTCTTGCAGGTACTAGGAAGAATTTATTTAGAAATGTTTAGCTCATGCCCTTCCAGTGGTAATTCAAGGTGAGTTGCATTCTGGTACCTAGGTATTTCCTTGTCCCCAGAGGGCTTACAACCTAAGTTTCTGCCTGAGGCAATGGAGGGTTAAGTGGCTTGCCCAAGGCCACAAAGAGTGTCAGTGGAATTTCAACCCTGGTTGTGCTAGTTACAGGCTGTTGCCCTAACCACTAGGCTACTCCTCCACATCCCTTTCCTTAAGGGAAGTGGAATTGAAGGGGGAGGGGGGGTGCAGAAGCGCAAACGCCATCATGGTGCTGGAACAGAAGGTAACGCTGGCACCCTAATGCCTTTTTGAATGTATTGCCACTGCTGCACTTCGCAGTGGGTGCGGAGATGCAGCAGGGATGGTGCTGGGAATAAAGTTCATCTAGGGCACCTCACACCCTTGCACTGGCTCTGGGCCCATCCTTAATAGGGTCTGAAATTCCTGGTCCTTAAGCCCGAGCCTGGATCTTGGCAGGTCAGAAAAAAGTGATTTGATTCATCCCTTCTTTATTCTGGCCCTAAACTTAAGCCATCACCTATAACCCCAGTAAGTAACATGTGTAATGGTTAGTGCGGCATTTGTGCATAATATTTTGTGCAAACATGAGCACACAGTGCAGAAAGCGGTTTAGCGCATAAGCTATGCACAAGCAGCTGTGCAGATGGCAGCATCCTGCTTCTTAGGATCGCATGGTAAGGAAGTCATCAGCCATTTCACACAGAAGACCCGAAGGCTGAGTGCAAAGTATTTTAATGCTGGTGCTTTAGCACCAGGTCTGAGGAGGAGAAGTAAAAGTTTGCTTATTTTTCTGCGCTGAGCATTTTGTGTCCATTTCTTCTTTTACTGCAAGAATGAAGGATCCATGACCTTTTATGGCTTTGTTCAAGGTTAAGGAAAAAAAAATGGCAGACGATGAGGAGGGGAGGTTCTATCATCATCTCCTATCAACTATTCTGCGGTTAGAACAACGGTTCATTTTTTCCCTGAATAGCTTACACCCTTATGGTTTAAATATGGAACGAGATTTGTCTGTTTTCTTATGAAATCACGGTTTTCTTTTTCTCTTTATCCTATGCTTGCCATAATATCATTTTAATATGGCTATTGGGTTTTCAAGTTGGTTTTCATTTTTACATAATGAAGGTTATATTTGATATTATTATGTAAGGTCTAGTCATTTCATTCAAAAATAGAGGTCTTATTTTATTCGTGGAGAAGGTTGTCCCGTTTTAATATTAATTTGACTCACTTTGTCTCACATTATTTTGTGACATTCGTTAAGGCTATTTTTAATATACATATAATTCTTTTAATATGCTCTTTGGTTATTCTATGCATCATAAACACTTTGAGGATCATTTATATATGACGTCTTTACATTAATTATCGTCAGTACAAATTAACATAAAGCGCACGTGCTGGCGTTTCCTAAGAGATATATCCATATAACAAGAAAAAGTCTACAGAGCAAGAAATTCCTTTTTATACATCCTTGTGGTTTGTCCTTTTAGATGGTCTCACAATGTTAGTGGGACATAAGTCTTGCATTTAAACGTCTATTTATGATGAAAAATATTCTCTTTAGGTGTCCTTTTGGTTGGTCCCCTTCAAAAAACAGGCCCCGTTCTATCTGTAGGTTTGTGAGGTTTCCACAGATATTTATATGCCCGTAATAGAGATCTTATATCGTTCGTGGAGAGGAATATCCCGTTTCAGTATTCATTGTATCAATTTTGTTTCACATCATTTTATGATATTTGCTGGGGTTAATTTCCAACATACACAATTCATTTGATATGCTCTTCAGTTGCTCCTTGTAGCATTAAAATTCTTGGAGATCATTTACATATGACGTTTGCACGCTAATTACCACCAGTACAAATTAATTAAATGCGCACGCGCTGGCGTTTTTCTGTAATGAATGAAGAAACAATACAATCTTCGCGCCCGCCTCGATGCAGTTGACGCGTTCTGTGTTATATATATACTTTGGGTAAGTACAATTTAATTTTTTGGTCACACGTCTTTAAAGGCATTAGTTTTGGCTCAGCACACTGGGTTCTGGTTATGATTTGAGTTATGTGATGATCCCATTGCAACACTCCACCTTTTTAGAAGAAAACACTCTTAAAGATAATATAGGTACCAGTAATTCAATAAAGGTTTTTAGAATTGTTACATGATTTCAGTTTTGAACCATTCTCTATATTTTCAGATTGAAATGTTCGGGTTTAGTGGGCGCTTTAGCTCTGAGGTCGTGGATACATTCGACTACTTGCCACTAGCGGTTTATCGTCTTCATAAATAAGTGGGAAATAAACACGCATCAATTTTGATTTCTGGGTTTTCATGGGTGTACTTACACGAACCTTTAGTGGAACTAAGCTATGGATCCCTTTAAGGTGGAGCATGTCCTAGTTCTGATGATTGAACACACCTTTAATGTTATGCATTTTTTTGAATTGTAGTATTTTTAGAAGAGGGATTTTGTTCCGTTACGTAAGGTAGTTAATAGATTGGCTTAACAAATTAGAATTTATCCACCATAATTTGTTCTATATAAGTAACACTCTTTAAAATGACGTGATTGGTTATACAATCTTTTTAGACAGCAAGGTTACATGAAAGTTTTTTTTGGGTGTCTCCCTAGTTGAGCTCTTTTGGGCGGTAATTGTTTATTACCTGTATAGTCACTAAGAATGATAGTATTCCTTGTCCGTTTTTAATATCATTTTTCATTGTATTTTTCAAGGTCTTAAAAGTTGAGGTTAAGCATATTTTATTGAATTATACATAACATTGAATTATTTTATATAACATCTCTCAGGTTGTTCTCAATCCAACTGATTAATTACAAGGTAAATGGTATGTATAAACCTTTAGGAGTCCCGGGTTAGATTTACCTGGAACATCTATCAAGACATAAGGGAAAGGTTTCCACAACAGGCATGTATTTGTTAGTGTTTTATTTCTTTTACTTCTCTTTTTACCCCCTTTTTTCTTTTTTTCTTTTATTCCTCTAATTTTATTGTGGATATATATTATTTATTTTACATATATATAAACATTTGTATATTTATTTATTTATTATTTTTATCTAATCCATCCTTAATTTTGCACAGTAACTCCTTTTTTGGAGCCCCTGTTATTTTGTTGTCACACTCCTGTAGTTTCCTTGAGTCATCCGTATAATGTTTTATTATGATGTATCATTATTATATTTTTTATTATTTATTATTTTTTAATACATCATTATTTATTTATTGATTATTATAAATATATATGTATTTATGAATGCTTATATGATTTTTATGATATATTTATTATATTATATACATTTTTAATTTACTGTGTTTTATCTATAGTTCCGTATTGTTTATATGTACTATTTTAAGTAATTCATGATTTACTCTTGTAGTCTACATTCATTTTTGATTTTTGATTAATATTTATTTTATGTGCACTGACGATGGTCTTAATCCTTTTTTATATTATTTATATTATGCATGTTCTCATTATATTTATTTTTAATGTTTGTGTGTTTAGCCAATAAGCCCCTGAGGAAGGTGTTGTGAAACACGGCCTGTGTCGGGCCTGGCTGATTTTTATTGAATAAACAGTTCTTCCATTGCAATCCACGGTTTCGGTGTGTTTTCATCATCAGATATCACTGCATAATGCCTTCTCCTTGTTGGTTAATGAGGATGCCCAATCCAGGGAAGCTGAAGGGCCCTTAAATGAGACAGTCAATGCCCAATCTCCTGATAAAGCACCAAATATGAAGAAAACCTCAAGGAACAGAAAACTACTACTACTTGGTGATTCCATCATCAGAGGCACCAACTTGGAAGCACAGTTCAAAGGAGAGAAGTTTGTCAAATGCCTCCCAGGCTCTTCAGCTAGCAAGAATACAAACCAAATTGTTGATGTACTTAGCGCTGAAAGTGAGCACTCCAAAACTGATGTTGTCATCCACTTGGGTACAAATGACCTGGCTAGAAACAGTGCCACTACAGTTCAAAGGGACTTTCAAACTCTGGGGGAGAAACTAAAGCCCATTGTTAACACTGTAGCATTCTCAGAAGTTCTACCTGTTCTTGGTAAGGGGCAGAAAGGCTACATCGCATAAACAGCTTTAATGCATGGCTCTAGACCTGGTGCAAAGAGGAAGGATTCAGATTTATAGGCGACTGGGGAAACAGATGGACCAACAAGAGACTATACTGTGCTGATGGACTACATCTCTCTGTCACAGGGAAAATAATCCTAAGTGAAAAATTCAGGCAGTATGTGGATAGGCATTTAAAATAGAAAAAGGGGGTGACGGATGGGGAAGGTCAAGTTCTGGACGTCACTCCCTGTAAAAGCAGAATAACATCAGAAACAGCCACACTTTTAAACCACACATAAAAAACAAGTGGGAAGAAGTGGGCAGAACAAAATCAATGCAAAATACACGCAAGCCAGTTAAATGCTAGAAAGCAATGAGCACAAATGCTCGAAGCTTAGCCAACAAAGTTCCAGACCTGGAGCCCTAATGGTGGAAATGGATTTGGACATTGTGGCCATTACAGAAACATGGTTTAATGAATCGCTTGATTGGGATATAGCCATAGCTGGCTATAATCTATTCAGAAGAGACAGAGAAAATGGAAAAGGAGGAGGAGTAGCCTTGCATGTCAACAGCAATATTAAAGCTACTGAAATGCAGGGGGCATGGGGAAAAGAAGAAGCGTTCTGGATTGTGTTGGAAAGAGGAGATGGCACTGTCATCCATACTGCTGTAGTCTACAGACCTCCAACTCAAATCGAAGAGATAGATAATGAATTGATTATAGATATTGCCAAGATAGCCACAAAGGGGGAAGCGATCATATTGGGTGACCTTAATCTACCCGATGTGGATTGGATTACTCCTTCTGCAAATCTGGAAAGAAGCAAAAAAATTGTGGATGCTCTCCAAGATTCGTTACTTATACAAATGGTGATGGAACCAACCAGGGAAAGCTCAACGCTGGATTTAGTGCTCACCAACTGTGATATCGTGCCGAATGTCTGGGCGGGTGCCCCTGTGAGCAACAGCGATCATCACACGGTGTGGTTTGAGATAAAAGCCAAGGTGGCTAAATTCATCTTGGCTTTCTCTCATTAAACCATGACTATATACATGCTCAGTAATTTTATTCTTTATAATGGTTTCTACCATTTTGTCCAGTACTGATGTCCGACTCACAGGTCTGTAGTTTCCCAGATCACCCTTGAAACCCTTTTTAAATATTGGCGTTACACTGGCCATTCTCCATTCTTCAGGTACTACAATTGATTTTAATGATAGTTCACAGATTACTAATAGTAGGTCTGCAATCTCATATTTCATTCTTTCACCATCCTTGGATGTATACCATCTGGTACAGGTGATTTGGTACTCTTCAGTGATATCATGCTATGATCACTATTGCCAAGTTGCCCCAACACCCTTTGCAACAGATCCTGCATACCACTAAGGATTAGGTCCAAAATAACTTTACCTCTTGTCAGTTCATGAAACAGCTGCTCCAAGAAGCAGTCATTTATTTCATCTAGAAACTTTGGACAACATTTTCAAAGGCATTTACATGGGCAACTGTCCTAGTTACATGTGTAAATGCCTTATCTGGGATTGTTGAAAGGCACCTACATGGGTGGTGCCTTTTGAAAATCCTGGATAAGTCTCTAATGTGCCCAGATGCTATGCAGTTAGCATCGGGACGTGTTGGGGGTGTTCCGGGGTGGAGTGGGGGTGGAGGAAAGGGCTAAGTCGGTAGCAGCGATTTTCAATGCTACCCACTTAGTCCTCTGCGCCTTAAAGAAAGGTGAGGTTTTTCCTCACCTATCTTTAAGACGCAGGGGCTAAGTGGGTAGCATCGAAAATTGCTGCCACCCCCTTAGCCTCGGTAGCTGCCGGTGCCTCCAGCATAACCTGGATTTGTATTTCCCTTGCCGCGGAAGTGAAAATCTGGGTTAAGTGGGTCAGCAGACAGGCTCCTCTTCAACCAGACCATCTCCACCTCGATGGGACCCGACTGCATCAGGGGAGGAAGCTGGAGTTCCAGGCCCCTCCTGCTGCCCCCACCAGCCTCCAGTTGCTGCCCCAGCTAGCCGGCATAAAAAGCAACGTGCCTCAGGTGCGCCCACGACTGGTGGGCCTGTGCCTGAGGGCATGGCCAGAGGGCCCTTTGGTGAGGCCCTTAGGCAAGGAATGCCAGGAGAACAAGAAAAGAGCAGCAACTGAAAAGTCCCTGACACAACAGAATGTAAGCATTGAAAGCCGAACAAGTTACCAACCACAACACTGAACAATTGAAAGACCCTTTCCAACATCTATTAATGATCATAATCATAGAAAACGCGCAAGCCTAGCTGTGCTAAGCGCAAGCCAGGTACAAACTTAGTTAAACTTTACAGGTTCCTTTACCTCTGCACTGCAAGAACACGTGCAATTTAGAGAAACTCTGCCACTTTACAACTACCATAGCTTACACTGCTATATCGCAGCCTTGCTCATTATATTTTACTATCTACAAACTTGTTCTCTGTATAACACCATTGTTATGATATTCGCTGTTTGTCATCCATTATCATAACTACTTAACCTTCTCCATACTTCATCAGTTTGTTTGATTAACTGTCTCGACTGATACTCTGGATCTATGACTAATGTTTATTGCACGTGAACAACAAAACAATCAGTTCCAATCCTTAGCTGCCTAAGAAAATTCAATTCAAGTTAGCTATAAAACATTCTCGCTATTTAAACTCCCATCCAACTTACACCATACAATATGGAGAAACACAACCTAATTTACTACTTGTACCTCTTACTCCTGCTAGCTCCCCTTACCTAATCATTCCACACAACCTCACTTTACTACTTTCACACCCATGTTATACATCATCATCACAGGAACCACCCTCTATCCACCACCACCACCATGCCTATATAGTAACTACCATAAAAATAACAACAACAGGCTTATATACATAAAACCACTAGCACCATGTCACTCTAAACCTCCAAAATATACATCATATCCTATAAAATGCCTCCTCCTAAATGCAAGATCGGCCAGAAACAAAATCCCAATTATTCTAGATCTTACTAGAGATAGAACTCCTGACATACTTTGCTTAACGGAAACCTCAGCTACTAGCAAATTTCTACATGGATAAACAGCCTCCCGACCCATGACAATAACCCCCTCTACCCACCTAGCCCACAACCCAATAACTCCAACCCCCCCCCCCCCATACCCCGGCCACAATACATGGTCAATGTTCTACCCTACTGAAAAAAAATACCTCAAAAACATAATACTTACCATCAACACGACCACATCACTTAGTGACCCTTGCCCTGTTAGTTGGCTGAAAACAACTAAAGATGAGTTCTCCCCAATCATTCTCGAGATAGTGAACCAGTCTTTGCAACAAGGATACATGCCTTCTGCATTAAAGTAGACAACAATCAGTCCAATATTAAAATCTTCAACTGCTGACAAAAACCTCCCCAGTTCATATAGGCCCATCTCAAGCTTGCCATTCCTAGCAAAGGTCATAGAAAAAGTTGTTCAGTTACAGCTTCAGGATTTCATTGACCTTAATGTGCCACTGGATGAACATCAACATGGGTTTAGACCCTATTACAGTGTTGAGACCCTGATGTTATCATTCCTAGACAAGTAATTTGTGGCTTAGATTCCGCTAAACAGGCATTTATCCTCATCTTTATAGACATCGCCTCAGCTTTCGATAGCATAGCTCACAAACTACTTATAAGAAGACTAAAACAAATTGGCTTACAAGGAACAGTCATTCAGTGGTTTATGTTTTACCTCACCAACTGAACACAACAGGTCCGAATTGACCAATCTTCAAACAGAAACAGGGCATCCCCCAAGTTTCCTCCCTATCTGCCCTATTATTTAATATCTACCTACAGCCAATATGCAATATATTCAAAAAACACATTAGCTATCATCTCTATGCCTATGAGATAATGATATATCATCCCATAGATATTACTAACCCTGACCGCTCACAGATAAACACATGCATAGGTTCATTTGACAAATTGGCTCAGTGGGCATAACCTAAAAATAAACTTCAAGAAAACAGAAGAGCTCTTTATCTCCAGGAACCCAAACTTCACCCCCCGCCCCTACTAAAATACAGTTACAAGATATTGAACTTGATGTCAAGGAGGAGGTAAAATACCTCGGAGCAATCCTAGACCAATCTCTAAACATGACCTCCTATATAAAAGCAATCACCAAAACCATATACTTCAAACTATGCACAATCCAACTCCTCAGGCCCTTACTAGAAGATTATGCCTTCAGAACAATCCTCCAATCACTAATAACTCCCCAAGAAGATTATGCCTTCAGAACAATCCTCCAATCACTAATAACTCCCCAAATTGACTACTGTAATAGAATCCTACAAGGCCTACCAAAGAAAACTATTCACTAACTCCAACTTGCCCAAAACTTAGCAGCACACATCATATATAAGGCAAAATGCACTGACAACATCACCCCAATTCTCCATGACCTCCATTGGTTACCAGTCTTATCAAGAATAAAATACAAATATCTGATGATTAAAAAGCCAACATGAATTTAGCCAGGAAAGTCTTGTCTTACTAATCTGTTATATTTTTTTGAAGGTGTGAATAAACCAGTAGAGAAAGGTGAGCCGGTTGATATAGTGTATCTGAATTTTCAGAAAGTCTTTGACAAGGTACCCAACAAGAGACTCTTTGCAAAATTAAAAAGTCATGGGATTGGAGGCAGTATTGTGAATCAGAAACTGGTTAAAAGATAGAAGGCAGTGCATGGTGTGTGTGGAAGCTCCATGGTGGCCAAAGGTTGGAGTGTGAGGTGCTGAATAACACGCTTAATATTAAACAAAAGAGATACTAAACAGGCTAGACGGAGTTTTGAGGGAGTCATGTGTTATTGTGATATGCCACTTAATAACCTCACAAAAGGGCGGAGTGAAAATGGTCAATGCAATGCAACGCAGTAAATGCGGTCTAGTAGTGAATGGAGGGAAGCGTGTAGAATTGTATATGTCTTTGAGTGTTATTGTTGAGCAGTTTAAATGAGATACACGCAGTGAGAGGGTATCTCTCCACTGGAGTAAGGACTTTTTTTTTTTTTAAACTTTATTTAAGTCCACCACAAAATCCAAACAACACATCAACAGACGGCGCCACGGGGAGGGTTTGTTCTTCTCCCCCCCGGGGGCCAACAGAAAGATAATACAATAGGTGGTCATTTTACATTATATCCCAACCCCCCGTCTCCCACCCCTCTCCCCTCACCCACCAGCCCACCCTCACTCCATTACCAACTTCGTAAACCAAATATCATCTAGAACTGTAAAGCAGCTACCTCCTACCCACTCCTCAAGCCCACAATCATTCAACTCCCCCCTTGGAGGGTTGCATTACGGCTGTGGGGCCCCAACTGCTGAATATATGGCTCCCAGACCGACAGAAAGACTGTCCAACGCTTGGCACTGCCCCGTGCCATCCAACGCTCCGTTAGCATTAATTGATGAAAGTTATTTCGCCATTCACTGAAAGTGGGCAGTTGGCGTTCCCTCCATAATCGAAGAATCGGCCCTTTACCCACCAGACAGGCCTTCCGCACAAGCAAACTCTCACCAGCTTTCACAGGTCCAGGGGTCGGCAACTGGTCAAGTGCTACAAATAGGCCCGTCCAATGGAGCCTTCGCTGAAGCAGTGTGCAGAGGAAGCTGCATATCCGTGCCCAATATGCCCGTATTCCCCGACAACCCCACCACATATGAAGGAGAGTAGCCAAGGACTCCGAACAGTGTGGGCAGGAGCCATCAGTGTCCAGACGACTGCGCAGTGCCCGCCTTGGCGAAAAATGAGCCCTAGTCACGCACTTAAATTGGATCTCACGCCAGCGCACTCCTTGTACCAGTCGGGGAATCCGATTCAATGCCGTCAGTACCAATCCCGGCTGTACGTCTTCACCCAATTCGGTCGCCCAAGCTCTTTCGACTCCACTATAATCAGGGAGGGGGCGGTAGCACTCCAAACTACGTTTCAAATTGGAAATCGACGGCGGGCGCTCCTCTCCCAGCTGAAAAAATTCCAAAATACGGGCTGAACGCTCAGCCTGCAGCGCATCGCGCGGCAGTGTGGCCACATAGTGGAAGGTTTGTATATAGGCAAAACAATGCGTGTTGGGGAGATCGTATTCCCGACTGAGCGTTCGGAATGATTTACAGCTTCCCGCTTGGTCTACCAAGTGCCCTACCATCCGGATGCCACGTAGCCACCAGTCCCGAAACACCGCAGTCTCGGACCCTGGAGTGAATTGGGCATTGCCCTGCAGTGGCAACCAACAAGACACCTTCCACGTTTCCTGCCAATATTTGTTAAGTTGTTGCCATGTGCGTCGGGCCGAGTCCACTAACGGACTCTGCCGACTAGAATCTGTGAGGACCGTACGTGTGCCGTGCAAAGTCGCCAGGAGAGTCGCAGGAGCCACCAAATACTCCTCTAAAGACCTAGGTGTATATATTTCCGTCCCCCCTAGCCAATCTCCCAGGTGTCGGGCTTGACAGGCCAATGCGTAAGTCCTCAAGTCTGGTAGGCCCATACCTCCCTCTCGCCATTTTCCAAGTAGGCGATTCCATGGGACCCGCGCCCGCTGCCCCCGCCAAAGAATGCGCTTAAGCAAACCCTCCATTCTACTCAGGTCACGTCGAAGCAACCAGACTTGTAGGGTCTGCAGCCAGTACAAGATTCTGGGTAAGACTATCATCTGTACTGCCGCTATCCTCCCTGCCAGAGACAGCGGGAGAGGCACCCATGCACTTAACTGCACTGCCAAATGCCGCAGTATCCGGTCTAGGTTACGCCGGTATAAATCCTGGGGATTTCCGGTCAATGTTATACCCAAATAGATGAATTCTTTGTCTGCCCACCATAAAGGGAAGGGTCCCCTCCAAGAACTACGGAAGTGCCCCAAGACATCCACTACCTCAGACTTATCTTTATTAATGCGCAAGCCTGCAATTGCTCCGAACCGCTGGAACTCGTCTAAAAGCGGTTGTAAGGAGGTGGCCGGAGACGTCAGATGGACCAACAAGTCGTCAGCGAAGGCCGAGATAAGGAAAGTTTGCGACCGTAGCCGCACTCCCTGTATCCCCCCCGAGTTTACGATGGTGCGAATCAGCGGGTCCAAGGAAAGAACAAAGAGCAAGGGCGATAAAGGACAGCCCTGCCTTGTACCTCTTCCCAACATGAAGTCGTCTAAGATGAGGCCATTGCACAGTATGCCCGCAGTCGGTGAAATGTACAAACTTTGCACCATTTTACAAAAGTCCTCCCCGATGCCATAGCGCGGTAGCAGCCTCCAAAGATAGTGCCAGTCCACCCTAGCAAAGGCCTTCTCCGCATCGAAACTAATCAATAACGACGGAATATTGTGAGCATGCACCCACTCCAAGGAGGCCAGAATCTTCCGAAGGTTTCGTACGGCGTGGCGGCCTTTCACAAAACCCACTTGTGCGTCATGGATTAAGTAACCTAATACCCCTGCCAGGCGGTCCGCTAGCACTTTCGCCAAAAGTTTAAAATCGAAGTTTAGTAGGGAGATAGGTCGATATGAAGCTGCCTGCATCGAGTCTTTACCCGGCTTCGGGATCAGGGTGATATATGCGTGATTACGCCCCCAGCGAAACGTCCCTTGCTCTGTCCTGGTGACAAAGACCTCTCGCAGTAGTGGACTCACCCCGTCCCCTAAGATCTTGTAAACTTCGGCCCCGAATCCATCTGGCCCCGGCGTTTTATAACACTGGGCCGCAGATATTGCGGATTGTATTTCCTGCACAGTAATGGGTAAATCTAGAACCTCCCTCTGGGCTGAAGTGAGTTGAGGCAACTCCAAGTCCGCAAGGGAGTCCTGCAGCCCCTCAGGGGAACCAGTTGTGGTTTTGTATAAATTTTGAAAGAAGGTACGAAAAATCTCTGCAATTTCCTTATTCTCTTTATGCATACATCCCTGGCCGTCTTTTAATGCCGCTACGTGGGCAGGACTCCGTCGGGCCCGCAGGCAGCGTGCCAGCAACTTGCCAGGTTTGTCACCATAGCAGTGCAACCGAAACCAATAAAACAGAACCGATTTCTTTGCTCGCTGATGTAATAGCTCGTTAAGCTCGGTCTGAGTTTCCCATAGCAACTTCTTATTGGACAGCGTTGACGTGTGGGCACATCTCTGCCGTAGAGTAGTGACTCGACGCTCAAGTAGTACAATACGTTCTGCCATCAGCCGGTGCCTTCTCGCGACGTATCCTATGATGTCCCCTCGAAGAACCACCTTTGCCGTTTCCCAGACTAATTCGGGGTCGTCTGTATGAACCTGGTGATTGCCAAGAAATTGCCATCTCTGGCGTATAAACTGGCGAAATTGCCCATCCGAGTAAAGCTCTAGGGGAAATCTCCACAGGCGTGGCCAATTCGTGTCCCGCCCCCAGTGTAAGTCAAGCCACGCCATCGCATGGTCTGAAATTTCGGAAGGACCAATCTGTGCATCCTCGGTGTGCGTAAACAAAGTCCCCGAGATCATAACATAGTCAATACGGGCACTAGTACCGTGTGCTCGAGATTGATGGGTATAGTCTCTTTCGGAGGGTGCAGTACCCGCCAAGGATCAATTATACCTAATCTCCGACAGAACCGCAACAACATCTGGGAAGGCGCTACCCTCTCCCGTCCACCTCCTCTCCTAGAGGTATCCAGATCCACATCCAGGACTCCATTAAAGTCCCCGCCCAAAATCACCGGGCACTCCGGAAGCTGTTCCACCCTTGATGCCAAACCATTGTAAAAACCCGGGTCAACCACGTTGGGGCCATAGAGATTTCCCAGAATCACCGGTTTACCGTCTAAGTGACCATATAACAACAGGGATCTACCAATATTATCAGCAAGGACCGTCTTCTCCACGAATCGTATACGTTTATGAATTAGAATCACTACTCCTCCCTTATGCCCCAGGGCGGGGGATCCCCACACTTGGCCCACCCAGTTCCGACAGAGTTTGCTATGCTCAACGGCCGTCTGGTGGGTTTCTTGGAGAAGCGCAATGTTATACTTATGTCGAGCCAGTGCTTGCAATACCTTATGCCTCTTAATAGGGTTTCCCAGCCCACAGACATTCCAGGTGATTATTTTCAAAGCGCCGGGGCAGTGCCAAGATGCCACCACAGAGTCACTACCAAGTACTTCAGAGGGACACCCCCAGCCTGGCACCCCCCCCCCTCTATAGGTAGGCAATTATTCCATCTATGAACATTCAATGGAGTGTACCCCTCCCCTCCCCCTGCCCCTCCCTCCTCCTTCCCCTTCTTATCCCTCCCCTCCCCTCCCCCCCATCTCCCCTCTCCTCCAAGCTCTCCCGTCCAGCCATAGCCTGGACTACTTCCTATGGCAGACGGGCTCACCCCTCCTACACTTCACCCTCCCTAGCAAGTAAGTTAAAGAAAGGAAAATAAACACAAAGTCTCTGTTACAAACCGATGTGGTGAGTCTCCCACCGTCGGCGCTATCGCCCTCCACGCGTCTGTTCTCATGTAGTCCCTACCCACTTCCACCCATATTACCTCCCAGCTCCTCTGCCCTCCCCCCTCGTCAAATACAGGCACATCTGCTTTATCGAGGCCTGCCCTCTCTCCCCCCTCAGAGATAAAAAGGGGGAAGACAATGCACTAAACCTGAAATAAAAATTGTTAATGATGTTTTAACAAGGCTAGCCATGCATCCCTAGCCTCTATAACCCCAACATTCCCCCAAATTAATCGCCGCCTACCCCCTATGCCTCCAGTCGAAGCCCCCACCTGTACAGGGATAAAAAAAAAAAAAAGGGGAGGGAAGGGAGAGGGTCAAACAGGAACACAGGGACAGAAACAAGGCAGGAAGGAAAATAATCAGGGAACCAGCAAAGCAGCCGCAATTATAACAAAGTAACCATTGTAACAAAATAACAAGGATACAATGTCTCCCTTGGCATAATAATAGTTACCAAGTCAATGAGACGTTGTATCTCAGCCTAGTACACCACATGAGAGGCAAAGCCAAGAGTTCTCCCATGACAGTGGAAGCTGCTGGGAGGCTGTCAGGAACTGTTCGGCCCCTGGGGGCTCCAGGTCTCCGTACTACACATGGAGAGGCGTACCCCACGCCCAGTCAGTCATTTAGCAGTTAGGAGGCCGGTTGAGCAGGCATAGAGTCCAGAAAGGTAGCCGCCTCTTCCAGGGTCGCTAGTCTGCGAGTGTGGCCCTGTTGATCGATCCACAGCCGGGCCGGGTAGAGGAGTGAGAATCGAATTCCGCGGTTAAACAGCTGGGTACAAATCCCCGAAAAAGCCCTGCGCTGTTGGCTGACGATCACCGAGTAGTCCTGGAATACTAAGATCGGCTCGGTGTCCTGTTGATGTCGCCGTCGGCCCCTTGCCGCTTTCAGCACCTCCTCTTTCTGTCTGTAGTCGACAAAGCGGGCAATTACTGCACGTGGTTTCCTGGCCTGTTCTCTTCTTTGGCCCAGCCGATGGACCCGCTCTATTTTAAGAGATTCTCCTCTCAGGTTTGGCAGGAGGCTCCCAATCCAAGATTGTAAATATTCAAGTAGGGCACTATCAGCGACACTCTCAGGAATGCCGATGAATCGCAGGTTTTTTTGCCGACCACGGTTCTCCAGTTCATCAAGTTTATCCCCTTGCTGTTTCACCAAAGTCTCTAAAGCGGCCACTTTGGCCACTACCAATTGTTGCGTGTCTTCCACATCGGACACCCTTGTCTCAACTTGCTCCAGTCGCTCCTCCACCGCCGTGAAACGTTGTCCAAGCGATTGAATCTGCTCCATCAGGTCCTGGAAACGTGTGCTGAGCGCCTGCACCACTGCGGCACTGACCTCGGCCACTAAATCTGGCGGGCTGCCCGGTTTCGGGCTAGATGGTGAGCCTTCCGCCGTTTTTCCCTCCATAGCGCGGGGTCTCTCTTTTCGCGGAGCTTTAGATGCCATCGGGTTAGCAACGTTATATACACCACGTCTCACGCAGGACACTATTCCCGTGGGATAGCAGAGGGAGAATTGTGCAGATAAAAAACACAGCTGCAAGGATTTTAAGCCTCTGTATAGGGGTTATCAGCCCAGACCAGGCAGGGACGGCCGCGGGGCTATGGACTCAATACCCCAGGAGGAAACTGATAGTTGGGACAATAGAAGAAATGTCCAATCACTCCTTGGCGCGCTTTCTTTGGCACCCCAGTGCCCGCTGTTATTAAGCAGGGATGGCCGCAGATCTCCTCGCCGCCTGAGGGACTTCAACAAATGCGGAGAGCGCCGTTGCCGCGACGAAAGAAGCGCCCGATCTCTTTTGCTGATGTCGGCAGCTGCTCTCCCCCGAACGGGCAGAAATAATCTCAGGCCCCCGCTCCGCTGGAGAAGCCGTACCCCCCAAAGGAGCAACCAGCCGCGGCAGCGGGGGAGAGGATGGGGGTGCTCGCACGCGTCCCGGTGCTCTTCCTCCTCAGTCCTAGCCGGACAAAACAGTCATCAGTCTCTCCGCTTCTGGGAGTCCAGCCCTCCGTGAGTGTAACTCTGCTAGTAGTGGCGGGAGACTGTCCGGGCGCACCTCGTCCCGCTTCTTATTATAGGAAGTTATCTGCCCAGATCATATGAGGGGGCCGCAAGCCTTTTCCCGCCGGAGCTAAGCCACCACGTGAGGATAAAGCGGAGGCTGACAATGGCAGAACTGCCCGATCGTGCCCCCGGCTTACTTGGTTAATAGCCAGCGATCCTCTCCGTTCGGGTAGGAATGGCCGCAGGTCCCTTCGTGGCTTCAAAAGGAAAACTGATGGTGGCGGTGGGGGAAGTGCCCGAATGGCCTCTGCACGTTCTCTGCTGCGCTGAATTATCTGTCCCAGTTAGGCGAGGATGGCCGCGAATCGCTTCAACGGCAGAGGTTCAAAGCCCCGTCAGGGGAGAAGCAATACAGGTGATAGATAGGAATGTTTTAAAATGTTTTGTAGCAGTTTTGTGGGGGCGATTGCCCGGAGCTGATCGTGAGCCGTCCGATCAGCTCATTGCCCAAACCGGAAGTCCGGAGTAAGGACTTTTAAAATGTATAAAGGTAGTGAAAGCTTATGTATCCTAAGTTTGGTTGAGGATTCAATGTTATGTGATGTATATTATGAAAGGTGATGTATTCTATGAGGTGTTATAATAAAAACTTTAAAATAAAAAAAAATATATAGAAGGCAGAGAGAAGGGCTAAATGACCAATTTTTTCAATGGAGAAAAGTAAATAGTGAAGTACCCTAGGTATCTGTGCTGTCCCACTGCTTTTTAACATATTCATAAATGACATGGAAATGGGAATAACGAGTGACACAAAATTATTCAAAGTTGTTAAAATCTTAGAATATTGTGAAAAATTGCAAGAGGATCTTGAAAAATTAGAAGACTGGGCGTCCAAATGTCAGATGAAATTTAATGTGGACAAGTGCAAAGTTATGCACCTAGGAAAGAACAACCCAAACTGTGGTTGCACAATGCAAGGTTCCACATTAGGAACCACCACTCAGTAAAAAAAATGTAGGCGTCAATGTGGATAATACGTTGAAACCTTCCACTCAGTGTGCAGCAGTGGCCAAGAAAGTTAATAGAATACTAAGAATCATAAAGAAAGGAATGGAGAATAAAAACAAGGATATTATAATGCCTTCGTATTGTTCCGTGGTTTGACCGCACCTTGAATATTGTGTGCAGTTCTGCTTGCCGTATCTTAAAAAGGATATGGCGGAAGTAGAAAAGGTACAGAGAAGAGCCTCCAAAATGGTAAAGAGGATGGAAGGATACCCCTATGAGGAAAAGCTTAAAAGGTTAGGCTCTTCAACTTGGAAAAGAGAAGGCTGAAGGGAGATATAATAGATGTCTATAAATTAATGAATGGAGTGGAATGGGTTAACGTAGATCAGTTGTTTATACCATTAAAAGTAGAAAGACTAGAGGACATACAACAAAACTACAATGTAACCCATTTAAGACTTATAAGAGAAAATATTTTTCACTCAACGCGTAATTAAACTCTGGAATTCGTTACCAGAGGATATAGTAAAAGCTGTTAGTGTAGCTGTGTTTAAAAAAGGTTTGGACAAGTTCCTGGAGGAAAGGTCTATAAACCATTATTAAAGAGGACCTGGGAAATCCACTGCTTACCCCAGGACAAGCAATGTAGAAGCTGTGGACTTTGGGTACCTTCCAGATACTTGTGACCTGGATTGGCCACTGTTGGAAACAGGATACTGGGCTTGATGGACCTTGGTCTGACCCAGTATGGCATTTCTTATATTCTTACCATTTTGTCTGGTATTGATATCAGGCTTACTGCTCTGTAGTTTCCTGGATCACCCTTGGAACCCTTTTTAAAAATCTTCAGGTACTGCAGATGATTTTATTGCTAGTTCACAGATTACTAACAGTAGGTCTGCAATCTCATATTTCATTTCTTTTAGCACCCTGGGATGTATACCATCCGGTTCAGGTGATTTGCTACTCTTTATCAAATTGCTATATTACACTTTCGAGGTTTATCAAGATTTGTTTCAATTCTTCTGATACTTGAACTTTAAATGTAATTTCTTGCATGGGTAATTCTCAGAATAGTCTTTTCTATTATGCCTTTATTGAAATCTTGTTTTGTTTTTTCCTTTCTTCTAATTTTGTTCCATGTAAGCCTTTTGACATGTTGTTCACTGTAAACCGCTTAGACTCTTAGATTTGGGGTATATAAAATTAGTTAATAAATAAATGGGTAGCTTCCGTACATCTTCTTTAGTAAAAACTGGAGTAGAGAATTCATTCATTCTCTCCACTATGGCCTTATCCTCCTTTACTGCCTTTTTTACTCCTCTATCCAACTGAGTCTCTCACAGATTTTTTGCTATGAATGTACCTGAAAAAGTTTTTTATTGTGAGTTTTTCCTTCCATAGCAATCTTCTTTTCAAATTCTCTCTTTGCCTGCCTTATCAATGCCTGCATCTAGCTTGCCAGGGCCGGTATTATTTTCTGTTTTTGTCATTTGGCTACTTTTTCCATTTTCTGAAAGATTATTTTTTTTTGCTAAACAGCCTCTCTGACCCCACCTTTAAACCATGTCTGCAGTTGTTTGACTTTCCTTCCACCTTTCTTAAAGCATGGAATACATTTGGTCTGGGCTTCCAAGATAGTATTTTTAAATAATGCCCAGTCTTCACCATTGTGGCTTTTTATAGTTTTCTTAACTAATTTCCTAATTTTTGTATGGTAAAATGCAGAGGAAATGGAGAGACTATTGTTTACATGTAGCTTCCAACATAGGAACACACATAGCTGTCTCACCAAACAGTTCTTCTTTTCTCCCTAACTCACAGCCACCCAATGTGAAGGAGGCAGCTTCTTGTGGATGCATGCACGTGAGACCCAGCCTATACCAAACAAAGCGCACCCCTTATACATGTGAGCCCTTGCTAGAGCCTGTGCTCTTCACTTAATCCCTACTGCTAAATGGAGATTAGCTTGGCCAATGAAGGTATCAGCACAATTGCTACTACTACTACTACTGAGTATTTGCATAGCACACAAGTTATACACAGCACTGCACAAACATGTAAGAGACAGTCCCTGCTCATCAGAGCTTACAATCTAGTCAAGACAGACAAAACAGAAGGTATAGACAGGGATAAAACAAGGGGGAAAGGTAAAAAATCAAGGAGATCAGGTGAGTCAAGATCCAAAAGCAGCAGTGAAGAGGTGAGTTTTCAGCCTGGATTTGAAATGGGTCAGAGAAGGTGCCTGGTGTACAGACACAAGTAGTTTGTTCCAGATGTAAGGTGCAGCAAGTTGAAAGGAGCGAAGTAATAGAAGAGAAGGGCACAGATAGAAGCAGTTTGCCAGAAGAGCAGAGTTCCCAAGGGGAGGTGTAAGGAGACATAAGAGAATAAAGGTAGTGAGGATCTGCAGAGTGAATGCATTTATAGGTCAACGGGAGAAGTTTGAACTGGATGCGGAAACGGATAGGGAGCTAATGAAGTGACTTGAGAAGAGGGGTAATATGGGCATGATGAGGCTGGCAGAAGATTAGCCACATAGCAGAGTGTTGAACAGATTGAAGGGGAGAGAGATGATTCAAAGGGAGACCAGCAAGGAGTAGGTTACAGTAGTCAAGACGGGAGGTGATTAAGGAATGGATAAGCACCTTAGTAGTGTGTTCAGAAAGGAATGGGTGGATTTTGTTGATGTTATAGAGAAAGAAACATCAGGTCTTAGCTATCAAATGAATGTGAGAAGGAGAGAGAGGAGTCAAAGACAACCCCAAGATTGTGAGCCGAGGAAACAGGAAGAAGTAGAGAGTTATCCACAGAGACTGAGAAAGGAGGAAGAGGAGAGGAGGTTTTAGGGGGAAAGATAAGAAGTTCAGTCTTGGCCATGTTCACTTTCAAGCGGCGGTGAGACATCCATGCAGCAATGTCAGAAAGGCAGGCAGAGATCCGGATCTGGATTGCCGGAGAGATTTCAGGTATAGAGAGGTAGATCTGGGAGTCATCGGCATAAAGATGGTACTGAAAGCCATGGGAAGAGATGAGTGCATGAAGGAACTGGGTATAGAGAGAGAAAAGGAGAGGACCCAAGACAGATCCTTGGGGTACACCAACTGAGAGCAAAAGAGGAGAAGCCACCAGAACTAACACTGAAAGAGTGATGGGAGAGATAGGAAGAGAACCATGATAGTACAGAGCCCTTAAAACCAAGCGAGGACAGGGTATCGAGGAGAAGGTTGTGGTCAGCAGTGTCAAAAATAGCAGAGAGGTCAAGAAGGATGAGGACAGAGTAAAGGCCTTTGGATTTTGCCAGGAACAAGTCACTGGAGACTTTGCTGTCCATGAGCTATCAATTTTGTAATCAAGACCTACATGGCCTTCCCCATTTCTAAAATGTCTGTTGCACAGGTTTATATCCCATAAGAGGCCCATTTCAGAAAGAACTACCTTTGAAATGGCAGCTCATTTCAGAAAGAACTGCATGCAAGATAGCAAGGTGCAAGTCCTGCCCCTATACATGCAGGAACATACATGTGTAGCAGCACATTTTAGAAATCCTTTGACGTAACATAAGAAATGCTATACTGGGTTAGACCAAGAGTCCCAGTCTCTTGTTGTCAGTCCAGGTCACAAGTACCTGTCAGGTTTCCAGATTGTGAGCTGGTCAAGGCACCAAAGCGAAAGGAGCTCACCAGAACAGACAACTTCTGCCCTAGTGAGATGGAACTCATGTTGTGGATGGTCCTCAAGACCCATGCTGGTATCCGTGTAAGTGCCTGTCACAAACAAAAACTCTGGCTGGGCATATGTCAACATGTGAATGTCATTTACCACAGAAAAAGGAATGCAGAAGACCTGAAATGCAAGTGGAGGGATGTGAAGCGGAAAACCAAGCCAAAGGCCTTGGAGACTGGTCGAGATGGAGAGCTGCAGCTCCTCAGTGGCCTTGAGCTACAGATGCTGTAAACAATAGATGTGGAGACAGTGAGGGGAGTTGGAGATCTGGACTCCTCAAGAGCCTCATAGGAACACAGTAGGTGTCTCTAGCACACATTTCTACACCCTTCCTATCTTTCCTTGCATGCTCTGCCTCCCCTCCACCTGAGCCCTTTTTGGGGCATGCAAGCAACTATCATCCTCCCCTCACAGACCTTGCCCACTGTGGGATTGTGTGCCTCATGCCTTTTCAGGGGTGCCTGAAACAGGAGGGAGTTGGGCTGCTGTCTCCAGTGTGTCTTACTGGCTTGCCATAATGTTGTCTCACCTCCCTACAGCTGGACTGTTGCGATGGGAAGGCTGCTGCTCAGGATATGTCCCCTCTATTCCATACTGTGTGTGCAGAGGTTGTGACCCACACTGCTTTGCTTCAGTGATCAAGCAATTCACAGGACAGCATGCTACAACCACTAATGGTATAACAACTGAGTTGTAAAGGGGCTCCAAGGGACAAATAGGACATTCCTAGGTCTTCTGCCATGGACGTGAGTGAGCATTAGCTAATGTATTCTAGCTACTACTTATGTATCATTGAGGGAGAAGTGGCCTAGTGATTGGGTCAAGTTACCTCAGGCCAGAGGGCCATGGATTCAAATCCCACTAGAAGAAAGCAATCTTGGGTTGGAAGTACTTCTGTATCTAGTCCTATAGTTTTTCTTGGGTAAGCTGCTTAACCCTCTGTTGCCTCAGGTACAAAAACATAAATTATGAGCCTCCTTGGGGACAAGGAAAATATGTATATATACAGTACCTGAATGTACACCACTCTGACTTGTAGAAAAGTGGTATATAAGTCTAACTAAATAAATTCCACCTAATTTGCTCCCACAGTGCAGGAAAGAGGGGGCCTGTTTACAATTGCTTGGTGCTGAGATGTGGAAGGAGGGGCTGAGTGCCTTGTATGTCTCTGGTGGTCCTGCTTGTACCAAGAAATCCTGACATAGATGTCAACTCTTGTGTCATTGTTATTGTGGCAACCATTGGGGCACAGCTCCTCACATGGTTCCTAAGGCCCCATCTTCACACCTCCACTATGGAGACAGTCTCCAGTCTGTTCTGTCAGCCATGGCCATTGGTGTCTTACACTGGTTTTATAGCATATGCCCTCTCATCCCTGTGTGCGTGGGTGGGTTTAGGCATCTCTTCCTTGCACTCTACATTATTCCCCTCTATTATACCATTTGGGCCCTGTTTGTGTGCCCTACATGAGGCCCATCATCATCCTCTTGGGCAACAGTATTTTCACCACTTGCTTGTCACTCTATGGTGTACTATCTCCCCAGGATTGGGGCCACCACACATATATAGCTTGTTCAGCTTTTGCTGCATGTGCCTTGATTTGTGTGTGTGATAATGGGATGTGTGCTTGGGACACTTCCTGACCCAGCACCCATCAGCACCCCCCTCCCAGTGTACACTGGAGAACCTGTCACTTGCTAAGGATATGTGGAGTGTGTGGCATTGAAGGACACAGTTTCAGACCCTTTGCATGGTGGATCTGCATACAACCTTGGTATTAGCACAAAGCAGTTATTAGAGAGTTACACTTGGAAGGTACTGAGGGTGGTGGACAGGGATGTGCATGGAGGTTGGAAGTGGTGATGTGGCAGATGGGGCAATCCTATATACATAGTTTATGTGTGAGCAAATAAATATCACCTTCACATGAAGTGTCTGTGTATGAGGCTGTCTCTTGCAGCTACACCCAATTGGTATGGATGGCCAGTGTCCTCCTGCCTTGGGCCTTCTTCATCTTTTTCTAGATCTGGGTCTGCTGTGTCCTGTTCTTATGGCAGGGATTGTTGGCACCTCAGTGTCAGATTATGGTGCATGCAGCAATCCACAAATAGCTGACATACCATGGCTGGACTGTACAGCAGTTCACCTCTGGAACAGTTAGGTCACAGGAAGTGGCTCTTGAGCTGGCCAAATGTCCTCTCGATGGTGCGCATGTGCCTGGAGGCCCTATTATACTTGTCTTCCTCTGTGTGTGGTGCCATGATGGGGGTTAGGAGCCACCTCCTCAGAGGGTAGCCTCCATCACCTGCATAGGTAGAGAGAGAGTGAACACATTTTAGGGTATTGCATCAGGGTGCTTCCTGTGCTGGATGGGCATTGCAGCCATGGGCTGTATTTGCCAAATGCTACAGCTACCATGGATCACTGCCTCTGCTGCATGGTCTGAGGGAAGGTTACATATTCTGCAGGTGGGTTAGAAAGGCCCTCAGGAACTCCGAGATACACTGATATGGCTGACTGGCTGAGATCTATAGTGGTGGCCAACACAGAGGAAGGCGAGGGCCATGGTGACCTTGAAATAGATAGTCATGGGCTGGTCCCTCTTTGTGGCAGAGCAGAGGAGTGGCTCTATTGCTGGCAGAGTATGGATGGCTGCCTTATCAAAGGGGAACCTGGCAAGGCATTAGTCATCCTTGAGGTCCAGGAATTGGGTCCTGGGCCTTAAAACCTTCTGATTTGCGTACCTCCTGGAGACTCCTGTGCCCCCTGTGGGTCTCATGCATTATGGCCAGTGCACACCATGTGATCATATCATCCATGGCTCCTGCTTCCCACCAACAACTCCAGGGCCAGGCCAACCAGTAGGCAAACTAGGTGGTCGCCTAGGGCAGTAGCTTCTTTAGGGCAGCAAATAGCAAGCATTCAAAGCTAAACAATAGATTCTAACAGCCAGGGGGCATAAGACAAAAGCACCAACAACTTGAACCATCTCTTGGGCCAGCCCTCACCAACTCTCAGTGACTCCCGACACACCAAGGGCATGGGAGTGAGACACTGGGAATATGGAATTGGCAAAACTGGGAGGGGGTGGGGATCAGGGATTTGGAATATACAGGGGTCTTGGAAAGGGTGAGGATTATAATTTTGAGAAAGTTACAGGATAGACTGCAGGAAACAAACAACAGCTCAAATGACACCTATGTGAACACAATTGACAGTCAAGTCAGAAATTCGCCAGTTGTTCCTCCAGTCACCAATGCTACAAACAGTCTTAACATTGTGGTGAGGAGAGCTCCCAGGAAGAGATGGAAGTGGAAGAAAACCCTGTTTTCCCCTTTAAAACAAGTGACAGTTCAGTTGTGCACAGTGCTTGCAAGGCAGACAAGAAAAAAGCTCAGCTCTCTGCTAAGGCCAGGCCATGCCCTAATTCAGACGGGGAGCCAAGCTTGCTCAGTGATTGGTCACACCTGTGCAAAAGCAAGGGAGTGCCCAGCAGCAAACGGTTTTTAAAAACACACTCAGAGCAGAGAGGAGAGACACAGACAGGGGAGACACAGACCCAGGAGACCCAGGAGACACTCACACAGGAGACGCAGCAGAGAGAGCAGAGTCAGCATGTCCAGGGGAAGCTGGAAAGGAACAGATCTGCAGCCAGAGCAGACAGAGCAGCAGAGGCACAAGAAGGAGAAACTCGGAGAGATCCTGGAAAGGGAGAAAGGTTCCAAGGAAACTTTCAAGAGAGTGACTATCTGGAAAGGAGTGGGAAAAGGCACCAGAAGGCTGAGTTCCATAGCCTGAAAGATATCAGGAGGAAAGGAATCAGTAGCTGTCTGAGAGACCCACCCCAAGGTAAAGCCAGCACTTGCAAAGCTGAACAGCTTGCAGAGAAACAGCTTGCTTCAGCTAATGTCCCGGACCCAGGCCTAACGTCTGCTAAGAGGTGGGTGGACAGTTGTATGTATGAAGAGAACCGAAACCCAGATAAGAGCAGAGAAACTGAGCTTTTAACACTAGAAGCATTAGGAAAACTATTTGCAGAGAGGAAGCTTTACCCTCCCAATGCAAGTGTGCCTTCTCAGGGTGATTTGCTGTTGAAGCAGTTCCAAGAGTTTTTAGAAGACAGGAAGTCTGGGCAAGTTTATAAAACTGGTGGAAGTAAGAAGTACCCGGTGTCCGTAGAAGGGATGCAGGTGGATTCTTGTATGCCAGAATCTGAGTCAGAATTGTCACCAATTGATTGCTCTTTTTGTCTAAAGAAGAACTGAGCATTGTTGAACAGGGTTGAAAGACTGTGAAACAATATAGTGACTAATTTCTGTGACTTCCAAGAGTTGGAAAAAGCCAAGACTGTGTTCTACTCAGTGTGTGAGCTTCTGAAGCCAAGAAGCTGCCTTTAGTAAAAGTTTGGTTTGGAAAAGAAAACAGCAGCTGTTAAAAAGTTTACCTGATACGTGGAATGACCACAAGAAGCTGTGCTCTGTGAAAGTTTATTTGAATGAAAGCTGCTGCCCAGTGATAGAAGGTTTTTGTTGCATTTTCATCTGATTTACTCTTATGTTGGAGAAGCATCCTTTGACTTTTGTGTTTTTGAGCTTTAATGCCTTGGAATCCTGCAAAAAAATAAATTTTCTTGCTGCCTTAAAACATCGGTCTCACAACTACATTTGTCCTTATATAAGTAAGCCAACTACAAGTCCCAGAATCCCTCTGGTGACAAACAAGGGAAGCTTTATTTAAAAGGACACTATAAGGCTGCTCTATGCTTGTAAGCCTTCGGGCCGAAGCGAGGGCATCGCAACATATAACAAAGACCCATGCTTATTCACAATTTATTTATTTATTTTTAAGTGCCCTCAAGTCAGTGCTGTCATAGATGTGCTGGAGCCAGTGCTGATGCCTCCCTGGCCACGTCCCAAAACACTCCCAGAATGCTTCCCATAGAGATGTACAGAGATCAACGTTCCTGGTGTGGAAATGTGCATTTTGCGGTCTTTCTAAAATCATGTTTTAGACGTGGGCGCAGCTTCCATGCTTTTCTGGTACCACATCCACATCTAAAACATGAATAGAGCTTCTAAAATGACCCCCTTGATGTATTTCGAATGGTATTTTGTAGATAGCAGAATGTGAAAAATCTCTCAAGGGTGTGGAGACTTTTACAGAGCACTATATCTGTTTGAAGGTATGCGTTCACCACTTGGCTGAATATCATTTTCACTTATTTTTTTATGCAATTTTAAAAAACAAAACAAGATCAACCTTTGCTCAGAAAAGGGCAAATAAGTCTGAAATCATATATCAGAAGGCAACAACATAAAAGACCCTTATCCACAAGCCCTCAAACAATAAAGGGGAAGGTCACAAATCAAAGACAATTTGTCCAAACGGATAAAACAAAAAGAAAGACCAACTCAAGGGAGAGTATAATTCATACCAACACAGGAGCCCTACTCTACCACAGGGCCACTGTCAGAAGCATCCAAGGAAGCGGTCCGAGCAGCCAAAGGTCTAGAAGAAATGAAGGAAGATAGTTGTCGTGGGTCAAAAAAAAAGAAAGTTGGACATGGCCAGCTTCACCAAGCATTTACAGGGAAAACGTAAAAAGAATAATCCACCCAACTGTAACAAAAAATGCTTCCTTTTCTGTATAGCCCTAGAAACGTCTGGGAAAATCCTAATATGGGAATTCATGAACAACTTATTTGAAGAACGAAAATACATTTTCAGGATCCAATCATGGTCTGCCTCTAAAGCCAAGGTGACCAAAAAGGTAGCGGTTATCCTGGAATCAGATGCAGACCTTTCCAAATATGCAGTAAGATCCAGACTATCACAAGAAAAACTGAGGACTAATCTTGAACTTCCTCAGTTTTGACTTTAGCAGTAAGGCAAATAGAAAGTTGTAGATATCGGAGGCAAAGATCCAACAGGAATTTTCATAGCAGAAACCATAATTTTCATAATAATTCCAAGACCGAATAGAAAGTTAAGAACTCTCAAGTTTCTACTTCTGGAAGAATTTTCAAGAAACTCAAGCTTCCTATGTATAATCTCAAGAGTCCTTAATAACTGTGAGGACAGTCTCTTGACACTGATCCAAACGGGCCTCCAAGAAAGCCACCTTTGTATTAAAGTTAGCCAAGGATGTTTCATGCATCTCAATCTTCTGCCCAAACTGGGTAAACTGCATAGAGATTGTCTGAAGCTGAGAGGAAATAGATAGTTCCATTTTAAACAGTGCTTCCCACAAACTCTCCATGGTAAACGCTTGAGGTCTCACCAACACTGTCGAGGAACCCTTAGGAGGATCTCTCGATACCGAATCCAGGTGCTTCGGATCCAAAGGAGGCACAGAAGGGGTTACAGACCACTGCAAACTGGTAGACCGCTCCTCCAAGGCCCCCACCTCACCAAAGTCATCGGCAGACAACCCCACCACTCGGTTTCCTCTTCAGGGGCAAGACTCCTGCAGCTTCAGAGGAGAGGAGTTGCACACCTCTTCCTGCGACAACTCTCCAGCGGCGGTTTGAATGATCTTCCATGCAGGTTGCTCCAAGGGGGGGGGGACCGCATTCTGGGCTCAGTGAAACATTGGGGCTGAAGGGTTTTCTGAGGACTTCCGTCCATCCCCACTTCACCCAGCAGGCTGCTCAGAGCTCTTCTTCCAATGATGGGCTGCACAAAAATGTCCATGGGCCTGGCAACCATGACTCTGCCACCTGCTTAGCCTCTGTCACAGCTCAGCCTTCCATTTACGGCCGGAATGTGGCATCGAAGAAATAAGAACAGCAAAGACAGCCAGCAAATGCGGAGCGCACCACGGAGGCAGGACAGGGAGTGTCCGTCGCCATCATCTTCCTAGTGTTAGTCCACTCTCATGTTTTTTGAGAATTGAGGTTACGCATGTAGATTCCTAAAACACTCTCCCTCTCCCCTCCTCAATTATATTTATTTGGTCAGATGAATGTGGCTTAAGAACTTATTCTCAAAAGTTTAGGTGTCTGTAAATCCACTCAAATGTACAAGATCTATCATTAGTAAGGGTTCAATTCAGTTAAATTAAAGACTTGTAAAAATTTCCTTTAGAAAGTTATATGATGACATCAGTGAATAATAAGAGATCGTATTTTAAAAAATACTCTTCAAAGCCCCTGTGTAGTTTATGAAAATATGCAAACCCCTGTTACATGTTTTTTTAGTATAGCTCCTGCTCAACATAGTGTAATACATTATTAACATCGTTATAATATACATAAGCTTTATTATCCTGTTTGGGAGTCACATCTCCAGCATCTGGAATTGGGCAGACGAAGTGCACAGAGCATTCTCCAACTGTGATGTCAGCTCAAGCTAAGGCAAAAAGCCCAAAATACTTGCTGCTGTTACCACAAAGCCTCATCAGAATGGCTTCCAAAACCTTATGAGCCAAGAATTCATAGGAATCCATTGAGAAAAAGGATCAGGAAAAGAAAAATATAATCTAACACTTTTTGGTTTAAAGCTGCATTTACATTTATAAAGACATTTAAAGATTGTCTTACAAAAGTTACAAAAATTAAGGAAGGCAGACAAGTATGTAGAAGAAAAAGAAATAAAAATGGGTCATTCATATTTGTGTAATTTATTTCGCCCTTATTCCTTCTTCATTACTCATCAAAGGTGAACCATTCCCTTAATAAACTCCATCTAATAGTTTTGTGTAACTCTGAGTCTTCTTTCTTCACTCTAACCCTTCTACAATAGCATGAAAAAGTATCTGTATACTGTACAATATGCAGCAAACAAGCCAGAGGAAGGAAGTATAGTTAGGTGCAATGGAATTTGGAAAGAGTTGTTTTACGGATAGCATACGGATAGCCCTCTTCTATCTTGCATATCACTGAGGAGGTATTATAACTAATCTAAAGCGAGCACATCTGTACTTCTTTGTATCATTTACAGTGCCATCATCCTGTACTAGACAATGTACTAGAAAATAGTAGGTGAATATAATATCTAAAAAGGAGTTGATACATCAGAACATGAAAGACAGAGGGGATGTTCAGCGCTGGTGGCTAATGCTGCTAACACGGATAGTTGCCGGCACTGAAATTTAAACCCAGATCTTAAATGCCAGGGTCATATCGTGCCCTGGCATGAAATATCCGTATTTGCTGCATTGCCACAAGGCTAAGCAGGCAACATGTCTGTGTTGCTGAATGTCCCGCAGAGCAGCATTTACATGGTCCACAGGCCCGTAAGCTGTATACATGCCTTTGAAACTGTCCCCAGAGTAATGCCACTTGTGTCTCATGACACCATTTGCCAGCTGTCATTGGGAAGATACTATTTTTTGGCCTAGCGGGTATCTCCTGCTCCTTTGGGATTCCAGGTCAATGAGAATCAAGCTCTACCGGAGCTACAGTTCCACAAGTCTTCATTTATATCTATCCATCGTTTTTCCTGCCCTCCTAGCTAGCTCAAATATTACAGCAACAGATAGGATCATGTATCCTATACATATACCATAAATCTTTCCAAAGTCATGCCATTTTGTGATGGTTGGGACTTTATCCCACCAGGGGCTGCATATTGTCTAACAACATCCCAGTAGTAGCCAGCCCACATATGAAAATGAGAATGCCAATATATAGCATGGTCCTTAGGCCAGCCCAAGAAGGAAATCTTTCTAGGTTAACTCTTTCTGATGTTCTATAGTGCCAAACACTTTCTTATTAAGGGTAGATATAACAATATATTTCTAAAATAAGAAGCTATACATATGTATATCCAACACAGTATAAGGCCGGATAAGCTAAATAGATAGAAAGTCAGTTCACATTTTATATCCTGCTTATATGGGGAACTATTTATTGAAACTTTTATCCCATCACCTGCATCAGCTGTGTGAAATTGTAGATTAAAAACATGTTAATTCCCGAACCCTACTACCTTTAGACTAGACCCCTTGCCTTCCTTATACATTAAACATCAGCTGGAGTGGAGGAGTAGCCTAGTGGTTGGGGCAAGGTACTTCAGGCCGGAAGGTCGGGGGTTCAAATCCCACTAGAGGACAGCAACCTTGGGCCGGAAGGACAGGGGTTTCTAGTCCCACAGATGCTCCTTGTGGTCTTGGGCAAGCCACTTAACCCTCCATAGCCCATGTTCCCTGTAAGTATTAGTGTATGTGTCTCATATCCCCACGTGTTAAATGTATCCCTCAATTGTGTTGTGACCGCTTTTATTGAAGGATAAGGCGGTATACAAAAACTGTCTAAATAAAATAAAATTTTATACCTTTCCTGGAAGCGATCCTTCATTCTAGTCTTCAACAGGGTCTAGTTCTGTCTGTCTGGAAACAGGTAGCTATTCACTCGATCCTACTCATTACTCTAGTTATCGAGCCAGTCTCTCAATTACCCTTTTATATCTAAGCTTTTGGAAAAGACTGGCTCCTTACAATTGGCACAGTTTCTTGAAAACTCTAGTATCTTAGGGCCCGATTTTCGAAGTTATTTACATGGGTAACTTTCCTAATTACATGTGTAAAGGTCTTATCCAGGATTTTCAAAGGGCACCTACATGGGTAGTGCCCTTTGAAAATCCCAGATTTGTCCCTAACGTGCCCAGATGCTATCTTCATAGCATTGGGGCATTTTGGGAGCGTTCCGTGACGGAGTGGAAGTGGGCCATGGCGCTACCCATGTAGCACTGATTTTCAATGCTACATAGTTAGCGCTCTGTGCCTTAAAGATAGGGAAAACCTCCCAACATGCTCCTGCAGCTTCCTGTTTGTACAGCAACAGCTGGATTTTCAATGCTGGGGCCGCATATGACCCTGGCATGGAAAATTCGAGTTAGGCGGGAGGTGGGCGGGCTATGCGCCAGCACAGTGCATAGCACTTCCCAGCTCAAATTCAGGCCCTTAAAACATAAGAACATAAGATATCATATTGGGTCAGACCAAGGGTCCATCCAGCCCATTTCTAAAGACGGCCAGTCTGGGTCACTAGTCCCTGTCAGGTTCCCAAAAAGGTACACCACATCAAACTGGTTTCAGGCCCCATCAAGGTTTTGAAACTACCGTCCTTGAGTTTACACATCTGATTTGGACACACATAGATGAGGGAAAGGGGATTATACTAATTCCACTTGATCTAACTCTGGTCTTCGACTTATTAGACCACAAAAGGATTGAGGTGACTAGTCATCACAACCCACCAAGTGAATTGTAAAACAGATTTATTGAAGTTATTCAAAGATCACGAATAAGGGATTTTGTACATGCGGCTGTGATGTTTATGTGCCGAAAACGTCCCAGACCGTATTCTATCTCCAGGAACAAGCAGGAATACGTCATCACATATGGGTACGTCGGTACCGACGGAGCCCGCGCGGGAAAGCTCCCCAGCTTTTCAGATTAAAAGCTTTTGGGGCCTCCCACTGCACATGCGCGCTGCCTTCCCGCCTTCCTGACCAGCTCTCGTCAGTTTCTTTTTTTCCGCGGAGCCAGCAGGTCGTGTTCCTGTCACCGCTGAAGAAATTGTTAATTTTATTGTTTTCTTTAGACCGCGTACCTGCCTTCCCCATTCTGAAACCGGTACTGCCGGTCTCTCTTTCTTTCTTTTAAAAAAATAAAAAATATTTTTCTTTTCTTCAGCACAGCTTGGTACTTTGTTAGGCCTTCAGGCCTACACAAATTCTCCTCATGGAGAAGCCAGTTCCTGGTTTTAAAAAGTGTACCAAGTGCAGTGCTGTCATTCCTCTTACAGACACCCATGAATGGTGTCTTAAATGTTTAGGACCTGACCATTCCATACCGGACTGCCCATCCTGCTCCCAGATGTCGAAACGTGGATTGCAGAACCGGGCCAACAAGTTCCATGTGCTGTTTCCTTCAGAAGCATCACAGTCATCCAGGTCTTCCTCTCCGGATGGATCTCAGGTAACCAAAACTCCAGTGGGCAAATCCTCTAAAAGCAAATCTCTTTCTAAAGATCGAGAGGCTCTCAATTCTGAGTTCGAGGATTCTGCCCAGGCCAAAAAACCCCGGCGGGAGGCTCCGGCCTCCAAAGCAATCATGGGGTCACAGGTTGACATCGATGGCGCGGCCTCGACAGATCACCTGTTGTACTGCTCTGGGGTACCGGCCCATACCGGTACCGACATCCAGGCAGCAGTGGCGTCTATGGGCAATACTGTCCAAGTCATGCAGCAGGCCATTCTGGCTTTTATTAATGCTGCTACGCCCTCGGTACCGCAGCCAGCGGTACCGGGTCCGGTTCCGGTAATGGCTTCCATACCGGAACCGAGGCCATCGTCTTCCAAACGCAGATCGGTTCCGCATGCCGGATCCGGGCTTTTGCCCGGTACCGATCCCATACCCGGTACGCCCGATGTCGATACCGAACGGTATGCGTATCGTGCGTTGGAAGCACATAGAGGATACTCTGCTTCTTCAGAGGATTTTAACTCCTCTGATGATTCTGATGAGTTCTCCCTTGATCTTCCTGAGGAGCCTTCTTCTCCTAACAGGAGAATGTCTCCACCAGAGGATTTGTCCTTTCAGGACTTCATCATAGAAATGGCTAAAGGTCTTTCTATTGCTTCATCCTCTGAAAAGGAACCCAGATCAAAGAAACTGGATATTTTAGGATACTCTAAGTCTCCTAAAGAGGCAGTCACCTTGCCTATCCATGAAATCCTTCAAGAACACTTGATGGACTTATGGGAGGCTCCTCTAACATTGTCTCCTTCTTCTCGCAGGTTGGACACCATGTACCGTGTCCCCCCTTCTCCTGGTTTCCAAAAAACCCAGTTGCCTCACCATTCTATTGTGGTGAAGTCTGCAATGAAGAAGATAAAGAGTACCAAAAGGCACTCTTCTACTCCTCCAGGGCGAGAATGTAAGACTCTAGACTCTTTTGGCAGGAAAATTTTCCAGGCTACTATGCTTATAGCCAGGATTAATTCCTATAGTCTTTACATGGGCATGTTTCTCAGTGAAATCGCTCTAAAAGTTCGGCATTTTGCCCCCTTTATCCCTGAGGATAAGAGGGAGCAGTTCATTTCCTTAGTGAAACACCTTTTGGATATTTCAAAGTTCTCCAACAGGGCAGCTTTTGATTCCTTTGAGGGTGCTGGTAGGGCTTCGGGCATTGCTATAGCAGCCCGACGTCTTGCTTGGCTCCAGGCTTCTGATCTAGAACCTTGGGTCCTAGATGGCTTACGAAATCTGCCCTGTACAGGTGAGAACTTATTTGGTGAGGAGTGGCAAATTAAGGCCACTCAAATGGATGCAGAAAATGCCACCTTAGATAGACTTTCTAAGTCTACCTCCACTCCTGCCAAGAAGAAGTCTTTTAAGAGGCCTTATTACAAGAAGTCCAGATTTTCTACAAATACTGGCCAACAATCCTCTCAGCCTCGTTTTGCTGCTAAACGTCAGCAACCTAAACAGGCAAGGTCAAAGCCTGCGGCGTCTGCTACGCCTCAGCAGGCTCCACCCCCTCAGGGGTTTTGACTTGCCCCTAGAGAACTTAACTTTTCTGGCTCTAGAACAACCAGAGCCCCTCACCATACCCGGAAGGTTAGCTCACTTTGCTCCCAGATGGGAGCAAATTACATCAGAGCAATGGACCCTCTCTATCATCAGAGAGGGTTACAAACTCCATTTTTCCGACCTTCCTCCTTATACTATGGTGAGGCAGTTCAATTCTCCCCCATCTCTCCTGGCCCTCTTGGGTCAGGAAGTCTCCTCCCTCCTTGCCCAGGGGGCAATAGAGGAGGTCCCTCTTCTTCAACAGGGGACGGGATTCTACTCCCCTTATTTTCTAATACCAAAGAAGACAGAGGGCTTCAGACCAATTCTGGATCTGAGAGAATTGAACAAATTTCTTTTCAAGGAGAAATTCAAAATGCTTTCTCTGGGCATTCTCCTTCCATACCTTCAGAGTCAGGATTGGCTTTGTTCTCTAGATCTAAAGGATGCGTATACACACATACTCATCCACCCATCCCACAGAAAATACCTTCGATTTCTGTTTCAGGGAAAACATTTCCAGTACAGAGTACTCCCCTTCGGTCTAGCCTCTGCTCCAAGAGTGTTCACCAAATGCATGGCAGTCGTAGCTGCCTTTCTAAGAGGCCTGGGAATTTTCATATTCCCATACCTGGACGACTGGCTCATCCGAGCTCCCTCTCAGTCCCAGGCCCAAATTTCCCTGGACCGCACAAGGCGTCTTCTGCAATATCTAGGACTGGTAGTAAACCTTCCCAAGTCTCAGCTAATCCCTACTCAGTCTCTCGAGTTCATAGGGGCCCAGTTAGACACCATCACTGCAAGGGCCTACCTGCCTCAGGTCAGGGCCCAACGCCTGCTGAGTTTGGCCTCCCAAGCTCAGTCCAGCAGTCATTTGACAGCCCGGGAAATGCTGCGACTTCTGGGCCACATGGCCTCCACGGTACATGTGGTGCCCTACGCTCGTCTGCATATGAGAGCAGCTCAATGGACCTTGGCCACCCAGTGGACTCAAGCATCTGGAGCGCTCTCCGACCAAATACTCACCTCAAGCCGTCTATTTTGGTCCCTCCAATGGTGGACATCCACCAAGAATATGTTGTTGGGGGCCCCCTTCCAACCTTTGTTGCCCCAAGCAACCCTCACAACAGATGCCTCCCAGACAGGGTGGGGAGCTCATCTTCAGAACCTCTCCACTCAGGGCACTTGGTCTCCACAGGAGGCCACCCTTCATATCAACCTCCTGGAACTGCGAGCAATTTACCTTGCCCTCAAGGTCTTCTATACCCTCCTTGTCAACCTGACTGTCCTAGTTCAGACAGACAATCAGGTAGCCATGTTCTATATAAACAAACAAGGAGGGACAGGCTCTCTGTCGCTTTGCAACGAAGCTCTCAGAATATGGGCCTTCGCCAGAGAGCATCAAATTCACCTTCTTGCAGTGTATCTTCCAGGAGTTCAAAACTCTCGTGCAGACAGACTCAGTCGAGTTCTGCTTCCACACGAATGGTCCCTACATATGGACCAGATACGCAGAATCTTTCAGGAATGGGGGACCCCGGACATAGACCTCTTTGCAAGTCCGTGGAATGCCAAACTTCCCCGGTTCTGTTCCAGAACTCAGTGTCAGGGAGCTCAGGCCCATGATGCCTTCCTCCTGCATTGGGGTCAGGAATTCCTCTATGCCTTTCCACCCATTCCTCTAATATCCAAGACTCTGTTCAAGCTCCAGAGGGATCACGGGACTATGATCCTCATAGCTCCCCGCTGGCCACGCCAGGTGTGGTTCCCTCTACTTCTGCATCTCTCCCAGGGATCCTCCCTGGACCTGGGAGCTGCGCCAGACCTCCTGTCTCAGGAGGAGGGGACTTTGTGGCACCCAAACCCCAAATCCCTACATCTCAGAGCTTGGTTACTGAAGGCCTAAGTCTTCAAGACTTTAATCTTTCTCAACCTGTGACAGATATCCTTCATGCCTCTAGGAAACCTTCCACGAGGCGTTCTTATGCTTTCAAATGGAAACGTTTTTCCATTTGGTGTGCTCAGCAGGGTCTTGACCCTCTAGCACTTCCTTTGAATTCCCTCTTGGACTATCTCCTGCATCTTTCAAATGCAGGCCTTAAGACGAATTCAGTAAGGGTCCATTTGAGTGCTATTGCAGCATCCTTAAAACCTATAAATGGACAACCTGTCTCCTCTCATCCTCTTGTTTCACGTTTCATGAGAGGCCTGACTCTAACTAAACCTCCCATCCGACCTCCTCCGGTAGCATGGGATTTGAACCTAGTTCTAGGTCAGCTTATGAAGCCACCTTTTGAGCCTTTGGACTCTACCTCCTTCAAATTTCTTTCCTGGAAGGTTGTTTTCCTTATTGCAGTCACTTCGGCTCGCCGCATCAGTGAACTGCAGGCTTTAGTGGCTCATCCACCTTATACTAGGTTTCATCATGATAAGGTGGTCCTTAGGACGAATCCCCACTTTATGCCCAAAGTGGTCTCGCCTTTTCATCTTAATCAAGAGGTATATCTACCTGTCTTTTTCCCGGCTCCTCATGCATCCAGTGCAGAGAGGAACCTTCATACTCTGGATTGTAAAAGAGCTCTTGCCTTTTACCTCAACAGGACTCAACCACATCGAAAGTCTTCCCAACTTTTCGTGGCTTTTGATCCTTCTCATTTGGGACTTCCAGTCACCAAGCGTACACTTTCCAATTGGATCGCTCAGTGTATTTCTTTTGCTTACCAGAGTAAGAACATTTCTATGGAGGGCCATGTCACAGCTCACAATGTGAGGGCCATGGCCACTTCTATGGCTCATCTTCACTCTGTGTCCATAGATCAGATCTGTCGAGCAGCCACTTGGGCCTCGGTTCATACCTTCATAGCCCATTACTGCTTGGACAAGGACTCCCGCCGGGATGCCTTGTTTGGTCAGGCTGTCCTCAAACACCTGTTCCATACTTAAACAACTCCTGCCCACCTTCCCTGGATGGATGCCTGAGATCCATGCGAAGATGGTTTACCCTTGGAGGGGGATCTCCCAGGCATCTTAGCTAGGGAGTCCCCATATGTGATGACGTATTCCTGCTTGTTCCTGGAGATAGCACAGTTACTTACCTGTAACAGGTGATCTCTGGGAACAGCAGGAATTAGTCATCACAACCCACCCACCTCCCCTAGGAGTTGTATCTCTATCTATCTATCTTCCTGTCCTCTCTCTCTATTGTCTCAGCTTTAAACTCGAACTGACGAGAGCTGGTCAGGAAGGCGGGAAGGCAGCGCGCATGTGCAGTGGGAGGCCCCAAAAGCTTTTAATCTGAAAAGCTGGGGAGCTTTCCCGCGCGGGCTCCGTCGGTACCGACGTACCCATATGTGATGACTAATTCCTGCTGTTCCCAGAGATCACCTGTTACAGGTAAGTAACTGTGCTTTATCTTTATATTGTAGCACTTGATATACCGCCCAAGCAAAGTGAAAGAGCGGTGTACAATTAATAGGACTGCAGCTAAAGAAAGAAAGGAATGCCATTGTTTAGACAGGAAAGCAACAGATGGATAGACAGAAAATAAGAGGAGAGATGCATCAGACAGACATGGAAGGGGGTGGGGATCGACTAAGGGAGAAAACCCTAGGGTTCGGGGAGAGGGAAGTCAAAGGCAAGATGGGTCTGTAGCATATCCTTGAACCGAGGAAATGAGAGTTCAGTGCAGAGGGCATGTGGTAGGGAGTTCCAGAGTGTGGGGCCTAGAAAGAAGAATGCAGAATGGCAGGTAAGTTTGAGACTGCCCTGGGTAGGGGAGGGTAGAAAGAGACAGAGGGGACGGGGAGTGGGCTGATGGTGAATAAGGTCTGCTAGGTATTGGGGAATACTGGTGTGCATTACTTTTTTGAATGATGGTGAGTGGGGATGGAAAGGAAGGGGGGGGATGGCCCCAGAAGACAAGTGTGGCCGCCATGGCAGGAGTGGTGAGGAGAATCGAAGTCAGGAGTAGGGGCTGGCGAGAATGACTGAGGAAGATGGGATGAAAGGTCTGTACAAAGTGGTGGTGTGATAGTGAGATAGAGAATGTAGATGGTAGATGCCAGTGTCTGCTGCCCTCATTGCCGCCCCAAGGACCCCACCTAAGGGCCCTCTGGTGTGGCCCTTAGGCGTGGGCACGCCTAGAGCAGGAGAAATTTAAAGCTGTCTCACTGTGTTAAGAGCAAGTGGGAGGAGCTCCAACAGAGGATTACTGGATTGATCTTCCTCTTTCTGTGCCTCTGGAGCTCAACTGCTTTGAAATGCTGCAGTGGACTGTGATGTCAGCTAACAGCTGAGCAGGTGGGAGAAGCACCTGAAACATGGCTGACATGCATGTCCACGGCGCTATCATGTGGATCACAGAATGTGAGCAGGAGAGGGCGAACAGAGGCGTGGTCAGCCACGGAGGCATAGAAAGCGTATTCAGGAAAGGCCTATGTACTTTTTAAGTGTTTCCCAGAAATTTCCACATTATTGCTATCTGAAACGTGGATTAAGGCCAGGACTTAGAAAAAATTCTGCTCTTCTCTGCAATGCGGCCCATATTGAAGAATAGTTGTGAAAAGTATGTCATGAACTGGTATGACTGCAGTCTGGAAAAAACACAAGATGCAGTCTTAAGGTACAGGGAGCAGAAGTGAGGGAATGTTGTAACATATAGACACATTAATAAACACTCTTACAGAAATATGAAAGAGAGCAGTAGTGGTTATTCAGGCTATGCACTAATATGCTGTTTGTGCTAATGGAGCCAATTTATGGGCCCCTAACAATTCTCATGTTCTGAAAAATGAGACTGTTGATACAGGGATAGTATGGGCTAGAGCAGGGAAAGGATTCTGTTTTGATTGAGAAGCAGAGATCATATCTGTAGTCATGGTGCCCCATCCAATTATGTTATGTCATAGCTGTTAAGTATAGGTTCAGGGCATCTTTTTGTCAGAATCATGTTTTTGTGACAGAAAGGAAGGGTGTGTATGTTTGTGTGTGTGTGTGTGTGTGTGTGGTCTGAAAGGTGCACCGGGGGATCTGGTGTGCTCATCTGCAGTTCAAGGGGACATGAAAGCATGGCCAGTACCTGGACCGTATGGATGACCGCAGCTCACCGGGTGCCAGTGTGATTGGGCAGTCAAACTCAGAGAGGGTTCACCATAGCTAAATGTCAAAACATATCCCCATCAATAAAGGGATCCTCAGGATAATGGCACTCAACAATGAAAACAGCATTAATGCATGCCCCCTAATGCACATTTTGTTGAGCATGTATTAGTGCTGTTTGCACTGCTGAATCCCAGTATTCTGAGGGTCCCTATTATTGACAGGGATATGTTTTGGCATTGAGCCATATGGAACCTATGCCAATTCCTTCTGGATCTTTTACAGAGGGTACTCTTATAAGATCAGATATTGTTGGCAATGTGATAGGGCATCCATGCATCCACTGTGCCTGACATTAGGAGACACAAATAATGTAGTGCCAACATTTCCCGGTTTGTCCCATGCGGCCCACATCCCTACCCAGGGACTCAGGGTCATACATTACAGTCCTTGCATCAAAACCTGCTTATGGCTCCCCCTTACGTAAAAGTATGACATGAGATTACACGTCAAACTGTATTTGGGATAACAGCACCAAATTTATGGAACCCACTGCCTCTTAGTATTCACTCTGAACATTCATATACAAAATTTAAGGAAGCTCTGACAACCTATAATTTTACTGCGGCTTTCCCCAGCTAATCTTCTTTTTCACATTTGTTGTTGGCTGGGACAGGAGAGGCCACTACAGCCAGAGTATTTTTGCTGTTCTCTCTGTCTTCTTATGCTTGATGTCTGTGTGTTTTTATCCTATTTTATTTATTTCATTTTTATAATTTTTAGTTTTGTTAGTTAATTTGGTGTAGTTTATATATGCCACTATTTAGTCTGTTTTTTTCATGTTGATACATTTTTACTTTATGCATTGCCTAGATATTTATTATAGGCAGTCTGTCAAATAAAGCTGAGACCTGATAAGGGCCCTTTAAATTCCTCTATCAAGCCTCCCTTGGGAAGAGGAGATGGCAAGGCTGAGGAGCATTCAAGACAGTGAGAAGTACATTGATGAGATGCTTCATGCAACATCCAAGCTCTCCAGCAGAGGAGAAGATGGGAGCCTACAGAATGATGAAGGTTGGACACAAGTCATCAGGGCCTGCAGAATCACCAATCCAACTTCTCCAGCCCTTGAACTGAAGAACCATTTTGCAGCCCTGGAAGTGGAGGAGGTGAAAGCATCCCTGGAAAGGGAAGAACCAGAGCTCAAGTGCCCCAAAGTTGCAGAATCAGTGACCACAAGGAAGCGAAGGGTAGTGGTAGTTGGTGACTCTCTTCTGAGGGGTACTGAGGCATCCATCTGCCGACCAGACTTGATGTCCAGAGAGGTATGCTGTCTACCAGGTGCCAAAATCCGAGATATTACGGAGAGTTTGCCAAGACTCATCAAGCACACTGACTATTACCCAATGTTGCTAATCCATGTCGGCACAAACAATACTGCCAGGTATATGTCTGAGTGTATCAAAAGTGACTTCAGGGCTCTGGCACAGAGGGTGAAGCAGATAGGGGCACAGGTGGTGTTCTCTTCAATCCTCCCTGTTAAGGGTAAAGGCCAAAGCAGAGAAGCTCGCATCCTGGAGATGAATGCATGGCTGCGTGGATGGTGTCATTGAGAGTGTTTCCTGGACCTTGGGATGCTGTTCCAAGGGTTGCAGAGCAGAGATGATGTTCATCTGTCCAAGAAAGGTCGACATGTCTTCAATAGCAGACTGGCTAATCTACTGTAGAGGGCTTTAAGCTAGATTCATTGGGGATGGGTGAAGAAAGCCCCCAGGTAAGTGAAATATTAAATACCTTTATGGAAATGGGTAAAAGGGGCAACATATGGAAAGCGGTGTGTATAAATGCCCATATCATGGGAAATAAGATCCCAGATGTTGAAGCTTTAATGGGAGAGGATGACTTGGATTTAGTGGCAGTTACAGAAACATGACTCCCAGTAAACCATGACTGGGATGAAATTATACCAGGCTATACTTTATTCAGAAAGGACAGTGTAGGAAGAAGGGGAGGAGGAGTGGCATTATATGGAAAAAATAATATTAAAGCTTTGGAACTACAGAGCTTAAAATGGAGAGAGAAGGCACTGTGGGTTAAACTAGAAAGAGGGAAAGAGAAATCTATTTGCATTGGCGTGATATACAGACCTCCCTCACAAGAGGAAGAGGTGGACGGAGAGCTAATTGAAGACATACGCAGCATTGCTAGGAAAGGAGATGTGATACTGATAGGGGATTTCAATATGCCAGATGTTGATTGGCACATTCCAGCTGAATTATCATCTAGAAGTAAGGAGATCCTGGATTCTCTACAGGGAGAACTATTTAGGCAATTGGTAACAGAATCCACATTTGAAGGGGCCATACTGGACTTGGTGCTTACCAATGGTGAAAGTGTTTCTGATGTTATAGTGGGAGACAATTTTGCATCCAGTGATCACCAGATGGTGTGGTTCAGTAGTAGGACTAGGGCTGCTAGAATATATTCAAAAGCAAGGGTCTTAGACTTTAGGAAAACTAACTTTGCCAAGATGGGCCAATAGCTCAGGGAGTCATTAGCTGGATGGGAACAGCTGGGGGATGTAGAAAAATAGTGAGCAAAACTGAAAGGGGATATTTTAAGGGCAACCAACCTTTGTGTGAATATGGTAAATAAAGGTAAAAGGAAAAGGAGACCGCTATGGTTTTCAAAAGAAGTAGCTGAAAAGGTGAAGAAAAAGTGGGAGGTCTTCATGAAATACAAGAGATCACAGAGAGAGGAAGACAGGCATCTATATTTGGAAAAAAACTTAGAGAAGCTAGGAAAGTAGTCAGGAAAGCTAAGATTCAAAAAGAGGAGGAAATAGCCAATGCAATAAAATGGGGGGATAAGACATTTTTCAGATATGTTAGTGAGAAGAGGAAGGGCAAAAGTGGTATTGTCAGACTCAAGGGTGAAGGGGAGGAATATGTAGAAGCTGATGAGGATAAAACGGAATTGCTTAACAAATATTTCTGTTCTGTGTTCACAGATTGAAGAATCAGGAGCAGGACCTCAGAAAACACCCACAAACAGGAAGAGAAGTGAGGGGCATCTTGAGCAATTTTCAGAAGACTGTTCGTGAGAAGCTAGCTAATCTTAAAGTAAACAAAGCGATGGAACCAGATAGGATACACTCTAGAATACTGAGGGAACTTGGGGATGTTCTAGCAGCTCCACTGACTGACCTTTTCAATGCCTCGTTGGAGTCTGGAGTGGTGCCAAAGGACTGGAGAGAGGCTCATGTGGTCCCTTTACACAAAAGCGGAAGTAAGGATGTGATTGAAAGCTACAGGCCGGTTAGTTTAACTTTGGTGGTGAGTAAATTATTGAAAACGCTGCAGAAAGAGAAAATAGTGAGGTTTCTGGATTCCAGCAGATTACAGGATCTGAGGTAGCATGGATTCACCAGAGGCAGGCCTTGTCAGACCTGATTGATTTCGTTGACTGGATTACCAGGGAGTTGGACCGAGGGAGAGCCCTAGATGTGGTGTATTTAGATTTCAGTAAAGCCTTTGACACCATTCCTCACAGGCTACTTATAAAGAAACTGAGCACCCTAGGGATGGACCCTAAAGTTACTGCTTGGGTTGGAAATTGGTTGAGAGGGAGGCGACAAAGGTTACAGGTAAATGGAGCTCAATCTGAGGAGAAGGAGATTACCAGTGGTGTGCCCCAGGAATCTGTCCTTGATCTGATTCTTTTTAACATTTTTGTTAGTGATATAGCGGAAGGGCTGTCGGATAAGGTTTGCCTCTTTGCAGATGATAACAAAATCTGCAATAGAGTAGACACCCAGGAAGGTGTAGAAAACATGAAGAGGGATCTAGCTAAGCTTGAAGAATGGTCTAGAATTTAGCAGCTGAGATTTAATTTAATTTAAGTTCATGCATTTGGGCTGCAGCAATCCAAGGGAGTGATATAATATAGGGGGTGAAGTATTTTTGTCTACTAAAGAAGAGCGGGACCTAGGCATGATTGTGTCTGATGATCTTAAAGTAGCTAAACAGGTAGAAAAGGTGACAGCAAAAGCTAGAAGGATGCTTGGGTGCATACAGAGAGGAATGGCTAGCAGAAAAAAGGAGATGATAGTGCCTCTGTATAAGTCTTTGGTGCGACCTCATTTGGAGTATTGTGTGCAATTCTGGAGACCGCACCTTCAAAAGGATATAAACAGGCTGGAGTCAGTACAGAGGGTGGCTACTAAAATGGTTAGTGGTCTTCATTATAAAGCATATGAGGACAGAATTAAGGATCTTAATATGTATACCTTAGAGGAAAGGCAGGATAGAGGTGATATGATTGAGACGTTTAAATACCTCCATGGCATAAATGCACAGGAGGCGAGCCTCTTTCGATTGAAAGCAAGCTCTGCTATGAGGGGACATGGGATGAGGATGAAAGGGGATATATTCAGGAGTGATATGCGTAAATATTTCTTAATGGAAAGAGTGGTGGATCCATGGAATAGTTTCCCAATGGAGGTGGTAGAGATGAAGACAGTATCTAAATTCAAAGAAGCATGGGGCAAACACAGAGGATCTCTAAAGGAAAAAAGGGGACTGTTGTAGTGGTTAATATGGAAGGACAGACTAGATAGGCCATGTGGTCTTTTTCTGTCATCGTGTTTCTATGTTTCTATTTGAGGTCCTCATACTGCATCTATTTATCATCTTTGATCCAACATGCCAGAGAATATCACAGAGCAATAGGCAAATTGTAAAAATAAAATAGTTATTTATTCAGCTAAAATGGCCAGATGGAGGAGCAAACTACTCCAAAGAGAGGGTTTAATTTATGGACAAAATGAAGTGGAACTGTGGAGCAGGGGTGGGGCTTGGAGGTGAGGCAGGGACGGGAGATGAATTTTCTCATCTCCAGGAACAAGCAGGAATGTAGTCATCACATATGGGTATCGTCGGTACCGACAGAGCCTGCGCGGGAACGCTTCCCAGCGTCCAATTAGAAAGCTTTTGGGAGCATCCCACTCTGCCTGCGTGCTGCCTTCCCGCCTTTCCCAACTGCCTCTCTCCAGTTCTTCTTTTTCCGCGGAGTCTGCAGGTCATTGTTCCTGTCACCGCAGAAGAATTCTTCTTTATTTCTTTCTTTTTTGTGGTCGCGTTTGCTTTCCGCGACGCTTTACCGGTACCGCCGGTGTTTACTTCTTAATTTCTGTCTTTTAAAAAAAAAAGAAAAAAAAATTCTACATTTTTTTCCTATTTTCTTCAGGTGCACGTGCCTTTTTGGGCCTTACGCCCAAAAACCTTTTCCTACAATGGAGAAACCTGCTTCAGGTTTCAAAAAGTGCACCAAGTGTGGCGGTACCATTTCCGTCACCGACACCCAAGAATGGTGTCTAAAATGTTTAGGTCCTGACCACTCCATCACGGATTGTATGTCCTACGCCATGATGTCTAAAAGAGGTCGGCAAAACCGAGCTGCTAAGCTCAGTACCCTGTTTCCCTCTGATGCAGCTTCGGTGGCATCGACGTCTTCCAGGGCTTCCTCTTCCTCCCGTGGATCTCAGGTAACTAAACATAAATCCAGCCGGTCCTCAAAGGGTAGATCTCCTTCTAAGCATCGAGATGCCTCTGGCGTTGCCCTTGAGGATTCTGCACCGGCAAAATTGCCCTGGCGGGAGGCTTCGGCTTCCAAAGCATTATCGGGGCTCCAGGATGTTCTCGAGGCCTCGACCTCAGCAGAACTACTGGTGCCATGCTTTGGGGTACCGGCAGTCTTCTCCGGTACCGACATCCAGGCATCGGCAGCGTCGATAGACCAGAGATTCCTAGCTATTGAGCGCAGTCTGGCGGCTCTCCTTGCGGCATCGACGCCCTCGGAACCACGATAGACATTTCCGCCGGTACCGGCACTGGCCCCGGCATCGGTATCGGTACCGGTACCGATAGCATCGACATCGGCATCGGTGTCTGCTTTGCCGGTACCCAGTTATCCGATGCCCTCCGGTACTGATACCCCGGTACCGATTACTCCCGGTACCGACTTCGGTCAGTACGGGTATCGGGCTCTTCAAGAGCATCCGGACAGACGGTACTTCAAGTCCTCAGAAGAATCTGAGGATTCTGACAGTTCTGTCGATGCAGGAATGCTTCTCCCAGAGGAGCCCTCCTCCAGAGGATATTTCCTTCCAGGATTTTATCAGGGAGGTGGCTTTGGGTCTGTCCATTACTGTGGCCCCTGAAACAGAGCCAAGGGCCAAGGAGTTGGAAATTCTACAATATCCCAAAACTCCTAAGGAGGTAGCTACCTTGCCCATTCATGAGATTTTATATGATCTCATGTTAAGGATGTGGGAGACACCTCTTACCACCTCTCTTCATTCTCGCAGACTGGATACTATGTATCGAGTCCCTCCTTGTTCTGGTTTCCAAAAGACTCAGCTTCCTCACCACTCTATTGTAGTGGAATCAGCTATGAGAAGGATCAAGAGTGCAAAGAGGCATGCCTCTAATCCTCCAGGACGTGAGTGCAGAACCCTGGATGCTTTTGGATGTCGGGTCTTCCAAGCTTCCATGCTTTCTGCCAGGATCAGTTCCTATAGTCTCTACATGGGAATGTTCCTGAAGGAGGTCACAGATGATTTAGAAGCTTTAAGTTCTATTCTTCCTGAGGATAGAAGACAGGATTTTCTCACTTTGGTCAAACATGCCCAAGATGTTTCTAAATTTGCCAACCGTGCAGCCTTTAACTGCTTTGAGTGCATAAGCAGAACCTCTGCTATTGCCATAGGTGCACGTAGAATTGTTTGGCTCCAGGCATCTGATCTGGAGCTCTGGGTACAAGACAAATTGGGAAACATCCCTTGTACTGGTGAGAACCTGTTTGGTAGAGATTGGCAAGAAAAGGCCAATGAGATGGATGCTGAAAACTCCACCTTGGATAAGTTCACAGCTGATCCTGCTAGAAAGAAATCTTTCAAGAAACCATTCTTTTCTAAGAAGAAAAGATATTATCCTGCCTATGCTCAGCAGGCACGTTTGGCAGATCAGTTTGTCAAGAAGGGTCAGCCACCATCCAAACAGAAGAAAGCAAAGACTGCTAAGCCTCAGCCGTCACAGCAGTCTCAGCCTCCACAATGCCTTTGACTTTCAGCTAGAGAACTTAGCCTTCCTGGCTCTCGGGGGACCAGAGCCTTCCACCATTCCAGGAAGGTTATGTCACTTTGTCCCCAGATGGGGGCAGATAACAGCAGAGCATTGGACACTCTCAATCATAAGGGAGGGGTACAAGCTTCATTTTTCAAGCATGCCCCCTCACATAGTAAGGCAGTTCAATTCCCCGACCTCTCTCATCAACCTGTTAGGGCAGGAGGTCACTATCCTTCTTGCCCAAGGGGCAATAGAAGAAGTACCCATTCATCAGCAGGGTACAGGGTTCTACTCCCCTTATTTCCTTATTCCAAAGAAAACAGGGGGATACAGACTTATCTTGGACCTCAGAGAATTGAACAAATTCCTTGTCAAAGAGAAATTCAAGATGATTTCTCTTGGGTCTCTGCTGCCATACCTTCAGAGCCAGGATTGGCTTTGTTCTCTAGATCTCAAGGATGCGTGCACCCATGTCCTCATCCATCCAACCCGCAGAAGGTTCCTTCGGTTCCTTTTTCAAGGAAAGCACTACCAATACAGGGTGCTTCCTTTTGGTCTGGCCTCAGCACCAAGGGTGTTCACGAAATGCATGGCTGTGGTAGCAGCATTTCTCCGCACTCTAGGGATATTCGTCTTCCCCTACTTAGACGATTGGCTCATTCGAGCCCCAACAGTCAGAGGCCAGGACTTCTCTATCCTGCACAATGCGTATCCTTCAGTATTTGGGTCTTGTAATAAACATCCCAAAATCCAGTCTAACTCCCACTCAGTCTTTAAAGTTCATAGGAGCTTTGCTGGATACCAGAAAGGCAAGGGCCTATCTCCCTCAGGCCCGCTGCCTTCGCATGGTGCAGTTAGCTTCTCAAGCAGTGCTAAAGCCTCATTTCACTGCTCGAGAAATGTTACAACTACTAGGCCACATGGCATCTACTGTACATGTGGTTCCCTATGCTCGCCTCCATATGAGGGCAGCCCAGTGGACTTTATCCACTCAATGGACCCAGGCATCAGGATGCCTGTCAGACAAAATAGCAAACACAAGTCGCCTTATTTTGTCCCTCCAGTGGTGGAAGTCCACTCAAAACCTGTTGCTGGTGTCCCCTTTTCAACAACCCTTACCCCAAGCAACTCTCACAACAGATGCTTCTCCAATGGGTTGGGGAGCTCATCTGCAAGACCTCTCCACCCAAGGCACCTGGTCTCCACAGGAGAGTCATCTACATATCAATCTCTTGGAGCTCAGAGCAATCTTCCTTGCTCTGCGAGTGTTCCACACCCAGCTCAGCTACAAGACAGTCCTCATTCATACGGACAATCAAGTAGCCATGTTCTATGTGAACAAGCAGGGGGGAACAGACTCTCTGTCGCTTTGCAACAAAGCTTTGTGACTATGGGCCCTCGCCAGAGAGCATCAGATTCATCTCCTGGCAGTGTATCTTCCAGGCATTCAAAACTCTTGGGCAGACAGACTCAGTTGAGTTCTGCTTCCACACGAGTGGTCTCTGCATGCAGACCAGGTGACCAAGATTTTTCAACTTTGGGGAACCCCGGACATAGACCTCTTTGCAAGTCCGTGGAATGCCAAACTTCCCCGGTTCTGTTCCAGAATTCTGGCTCACGGGGCTCAGGCCAGGGATGCTTTCCTCCTTTACTGGGGTCAAGACTTCCTGCATGCCTTTCCACCCATTCCCCTAATTCCCAAAACCCTGTTCAAGCTTCAGAGAGACAGAGGCCATATGATTCTCATAGCTCCACATTGGCCACGGCAAGTGTGGTACCCTCTGCTTCTACATCTCTCTCAAGCTCCCTCCCTGGAGTTAGGGTCTGCTCCAGATCTCCTATCTCAGGAGGACGGAATGTTATGACATCCCAATCCCCAGTCTCTGCGTCTCAGGCTTGGTTGCTGAAGGCCTAGATCTCCCTGATCTTAATCTCCCTCAGCAAGTAAAAGATATTCTTTTTGCTTCCAGGAAACCTTCCACAAGACGCTCTTATGCTTTCAAGTGGAAAAGGTTTACCATATGGTGTTCGCAAAAGGGTCTTAACCCCCTTGCGATACCTCTGGAATCATTGCTGGAGTATCTCCTTCATTTATCCAATGCAGGTCTTAAGACTAATTCAGTAAGAGTCCATTTGAGTGCTATTGCAGCTTCCTTTATGCCTCTAAATGGACAGCCTATTTCCTCTCATCCTCTTACAGCAAGATTTATGAGAGGCCTTCTTCTAACTAAGCCTCCCATTAGGCCACCACCGGTGGCATGGGACTTAAACCTGGTTCTTGGGCAGCTCATGAAGCACCTTTCGAACCTTTAGCTACTACCTCCTTGAAATTCCTTTCTTGGAAGGTTATCTTTCTCATTGCAATCACATCAGCATGTCGCATTAGTGAGTTGCAAGCGCTAGTAGCTGATCCACCTTATACAAGGTTCCATCATGACAAGGTAGTCCTTAGGACTCATCCACACTTTATGCCAAAGGTGGTCTCGCCTTTTCATCTGAACCAAGCGGTCTACCTACCTGTGTTTTTTCCAAGGCCTCATGCATCAAATGTAGAGAGGAATCTTCATACCTTGGACTGTAAAAGAGCTTTAGCCTTTTACTTACAAAGAACACAGCAACATAGAAAGTCCTCTCAACTCTTTGTTGCTTTTGATCCTTCTCATTTGGGACTTCCAGTTTCCAAGAGAACACTGTCTAACTGGATTGCTCAGTGTATTTCCTTCGCCTATCAGAGTAAGAACCTTTCTCTGGAGGACCATGTCACAGCTCACAATGTGAGAGCCATGGCAGCCTCAGTGGCTCATCTGCACTCTGTGTCTATCGACGACATCTGTCGAGCAGTCACCTGGGCCTCGGTTCATACCTTCAGAGCCCATTACTGCTTGGACAAGGACTCCCGCCGGGATGCCTTGTTTGGTCAGGCTGTTCTCCAACACCTGTTCCATACCTAATCAACTCCTACCCACCATCCCTGGTAGGATGCCAGAGATCCATGGGGGGAAGTGGACCCCTTCTCAGGGACACACAACTTCTGGGGTCTCTTCCTGGCACCTAAAGCTAGGGAGTCCCCATATGTGATGACTACATTCCTGCTTGTTCCTGGAGATAGCATAGTTACTCACCTGTAACAGGTGATCTCCGAGAACAGCAGGAATTTAGTCCTCACAACCCACCCACCTCCCCTAGGAGTTGTATCTCTCTATCTATCTCTTTCCCTTTCCCTCTCTCTCTCTTTATCTCAGCTTTAAAACTCAACTGGAGAGAGGCAGTTGGGAAAGGCGGGAAGGCAGCACGCAGGCGCTGTGGGATGCTCCCAAAAGCTTTCTAATTGGACGCTGGCGAGCGTTCCCGCGCAGGCTCCGTCGGTACCGAAAATACTCATATGTGAGGACTAAATTCCTGCTGTTCCCAGAGATCACCTGTTACAGGTGAGTAACTATGCTTTCCAAACACATGCACGCACACACATGCACACATTCATGAGTTGTTTGTCACACACAGAATCTTTACCCTCTTCCTTACCCCAGTGATCCTCTAGTCCCACTGCCCCATGATTTTCCCAGTGATTTTAGATCCCGCAAGTCTCATCTTCTCCCCCTTCTGATTCTTGAACCCTCATACCTACTTGCGAATTTCGCCTGAGGAAGAGCTGTAAGAGCTGGGAAGCGGCTTGAAACACTGTCAGTGTCACGAGAATCCTGCTGGGAGCGCATTTTGGAGCTGGTCCCTTGAAGCACGGGATGAATGTGAAAATTTCTTCCTATGAGGAATCAGCTAAGTGACTCTTTTCCTTGTTGTTGCTGAGCAAGGTGGGGCGACTAATGACGATGTAGAGTATTCCGTCATACTATAGCCTGGAGAAGCCTTTCTTAACTAGAAGTTGTGGACAGCAACAAGTGTTGTTTGGTCTATTTTTGACCGAGGTATCCGGTCTTTTTAAACTGATTAAAAGGAGGGCTCACTTCGAGAGAGGAAATGTTTCTTTTCATGGTGAGCGATCCGACAAAAAAATAATCTTTACATGGGGTGTGGGTTCAGTTCCTATAGTAATGTAGATAGGGAAATCAAATATTTTGTAATGTAATAGTTGTTTTCAGGTAAGCACTGCAGGGCTATTTGAGGCCTTTGCTGCCACTGTGGGTCCCAAAGATGGGCGGCAGTGTGACAATGGGCCTCCCCTGGACCGTTGGCACTCTAGGTGGCTACCTAGTTTACCTAATGGTAGCATGGTAGTGCCAGCCTTGCCTCCCCCCCCCCCCCCCCAAGTAGCTGTGCAGGTGGAGGACTCCCACACGGCTTTGCAGGAACATTGTCTGTGGTTCGAGTATGTGGACTCGGTGAAAGAGGAGAGGTTTATAAAATAGAGAAAAATGTCCTAGTTTCTAATGAGGACCCATGGCTGCACAGCCCAGTTGTGGCCAGTTCATATTAAGATGGAAGCCCAAAGGAGCAGGAGGAATTCTTAAGCATTTCTCTATCCATCTCCCCCACTGTTTCCCCCTTCCCTCCCACACCTGTTTCCTCTGAAATTATCACTGGAATGATTTGTAGATTCTGCTGTTGTCATCTTTTGTTCATACTGTCCTGGCCTGAGAAAGAAGGTTTTAACCTTCAAACGTTAGTCCAAAAATGTATTTAGTTAGTCCAGTAAAAAGGTATCACTTTCTTTTCTTTTTTTCTTTTTCTCGTTAATTATCATCTATTAAAAAGGATTAACACAGCAACCACACTACTTACTCTGAGATGGAAGATACCATATACAATTGTATGAAAAAACATATGAGCAAATTCACTGAAAACGAAAACCAAGCTGAGCAACCACCTTTACTTTCTGACACACTACAAGAAGAAGAAGATCATCCCCAAAGGATTTAAGATCAAATATTCTCTGGCAGCAGTTTACAACTCTGACTATGCAGAAAAAATCAGCAACCCTACTAGTCAAAAACTGAGAAATGAACTTACGTATCAGTTCTACCAAAAGAAGAAAATGATAAAAACCCAGAAGAATATGTATTTATTATATACTGCCTTTTGTGATATCAAGGTGGTTTACATTGAACAGGCCATTATAACTTGGAGATAACTGTTTTACAGGGAACTTGGGCTATGGAGGGTTAAGTGGCTTGCCCAAGGCCACAAGGAGCACTTGTAGGGCAAGAAACCCCAGTCCTTCCAGCCCAAGGTTGCTGTCTTCTGGTGGGATCTGAACCCCTGACCTTCTGACCTGAAGTACCTTGCCCCAACCACTAGGCCACATAAGGACTATGCAGGAGCAAAATCCCTACCTTACAAACCAGCTGAAGAAGGAACTGCAGGAAATCCAAACTAAAACACACCACTTTGCTTTGAAAAGAAAGCAAAGGAACCTGGATTCTCTCCTCCACAGTCACAGAGAGAACAACATCTTGTCTCAGACCATCAGCACAACACCTGATAGAGCAGACCTAAATAACCTGTACACAATTTTTGGTCCATCTGAGGAATATGAAAATCAAAATTCAAACAAGCTAAAGAAACACAAGCCCATATTTATTTACTTATTTCACAGTTCTTTTATACTGCTTCATCTATTAGCAGAGGGTTTTTTTACAAGGAACAAGAACAGAAATTTACATAGAACCTGAGGCTTGAAATGTGGCTAGTTACATTACAACACATTTACAATTCAAGAACTATATACAGTGAGAGGAGTTACAGGGAGAAACAGGTAATGGGTGGAGGGAGGTAGGACTGGGATGGAGTCTTCATGTGGGTGAGAGAGCTACAATGGGTGGGTTAGGTCTTGGAAGCTTTTTGAGGTTAGCTGCCAGTGTTGAAATGTTTTTTGAACAAATGTGTTTTGAGGTTTATTTTGAAGTCTTTGAGGGAATCAATGAGGCACAGTTCCAAGGGGAGGGAATTCCATAGTTTGGGAGCGAAGAGAGAAAAGGCCAGCGAGGCAGTGGATTGATTACATTTGGTGATGGTCTTTGGCACTCTTAATAGGTTCTGTGAGGTGGTTCTTCTTGCTCTTCAACTGTGGTCAGTTTGAATGATTGTCTGATTGCTGGCTGCAGAGAGGTCAGGTAGGATCTTGAAGGTAGTTAGCAAAGCTTAATATTTTACTCTCATATATATTGGAAGCCAGTGCAGCTGTTGCAATGTCGGAGTGATGTGATTTCTTCTAGGTGAATTTGTTATGATTCTGGCCACTGTATTCTGTGCCATTTGAAGTGGATGGAGGGTTGCTTTCGGCAGTACTTGATATATGATATTGCAATTGTCCATGATTGGAGTACTTAGAGATTGGCATACATCTCTGAAATCTGTAGGATCAAGAGAGGTCAGCGGTTGTGTAGGGTTTTGTTCTCTAGTAGACTGTTTTAACTACATTCTTTATGTGAGGAAGGAAGTTGAGGTTTTGGTCAAGTGTGATTCCTATCTTACTTGGATTTTAATTTGAAGGGTGGTTCCTGCTCGATGTAGGGGCAATGGCAGGGAAAAGGATTGGTTTCTTGTGATGTGGAGGACTTCTATTTTATTGCAGTTGATATGGAGGTTGTTGTGGGTTAGCCACTGAGAAATATCTTTAAGACATGAACCAATGGTTTTGTAATCAGGATTGTCAGTTGAGAAAATGGTGTATATTAGGATGTCATCGGCATAGAGATGGTGGTATTGGATCTTGTGTTTTTTTTATAATATTGCATAGTGGTGGATGAAGATATTGAAAAGTAGGGCAGAAAGAGATGAACCCTGTGGAAGACCTTGTAGTAGCTGAAATGGGTAGGCGCTTAGTGTGCCAATCTTCACTTGCTGGATGCGGTCCTGCAGGTATGATTTAAACCATTGAAGAGTTTTGTGCTGTAGTCCTATTGATTGGAGTTGTTTAAGGAGTTTGGTGTGGTCTATTGAGTCGAAGGCAGCTGTGATATCTAAGAAGATGAGTATAAACCCTTGGTTTAGTTTTTCTGTTCTTTTGATTAGGTTGTCCATGAGTGCTGTAATTAGTGTTTCCACTTTATGTAGAGGTCTGAAACCATGTTGTTGAGGATCAAGAGTTGTGTGGGTATCAACTTGGTTTTGGAGCTGTAGTTGGACTATTTTTTCTATTATTTTGGTCATGAAAGGTATGCTGGATATAAGTCTGTATGATGATGGTTGTTTTGGGTTAGCGGAGGGTTTTTTAGAAGAGGCCTGATGGAAGAACATTTAAGACCCTTAAGCATGTACCCAGAGTTAAGAGATAATTGTATGATTTTAAGTAGGAAGGGGTTGAGCTCTTGTCTGGTTACCTTTATCCAAGAAATTGGACAAGGATTGAGGGGGGAGCTTGTGGTGTTCAAGTTTGAAATTATAGTGTCTAAGGGGGATGTTTACTAAACGATGGTAGTGGACTCCATGCGATATCAGAGTTGCAGCCCCATTGAAATCAGTGGGGCTGCGGCTCCGATATCGCACAGAGTCCGATACCGCCATTTAGTAAACATCCCCCTAAATGTTTTGTTGAAGGGCTGGTAAAGGTCTTTCAACTGTTTTTGGGGATGCTTGATATTGGTTCTTCTTGAGCAGTGTCAATTGTGGGCATAGTGAGGTTATGTTTGGACTGGAGGTATTTTGCCATTGTGTTTAGTAAGGAAGGAGTACTTGTTTATTGCAATGCTGAATTCCTGCTGGTACAAGGGGTCTTTAGTTCACCTCCATTTGCATTTTAAGCTTCTCAGGTTAAGCTTCTTAACAAGTTTCAGTCCCAGTGAGTACCAAGGCTCCATTAGATGTTTTCTGGTACTGTTTGCTTTTTGAGGGGTGATTGCATGAGATGAGATGATGTCATTCCATTTGGCGATTGTAGAGTCTAGGTCAGATGGGTACGTATTTATAGAGGGTGTGATTTCTTCTAGAAAGGATCATTTGTCAGAAGAGTGGGATTTTCTGGGGTTGTGCAGCGTTGTCCTATTAGGATTGTGTGTGGTATTTTTGGGGATGAAAAAGTTTATTAAATTATGGTCGGACCATGGTATGCCTGTTATTTGTGGTTGTGGAAGGGAATATAGGTGAGTCCGTGTATATGGAGTGAAGATGAGGTCCAGTGTTCCACCTGATGGAAATGTAAATCAAATGGAGATAATAAACCTCTCTAACTCCCAATTAGCACAGCATGAGGTCTCAGTACTGTCTAAGGGATTTCCATTTTGTCCTTCAAGTAAACTTGATGAAATTCAATTAAACTCTGATCTAGAAGAAGTTTTTAGGAAACTTGGCCTGAAAGTACATTTTCATGAACAAGGCAACACCTCCAACAGACTGGGTTACAATTTTAAACAAAAGAATAAATATTTCACCCCACATGATGGACAAAACAATAAATTAGACGACATGGAGAGTTTCACTGGGTGAAATCGCAACCTTCGAGCAAAAAACAGAAAAATCTGTACAACTTCTCTCTACTAGAAAGATCTCCCATACAAAATCTACAAATTAACCAAAACATTATCATCAAGTCTGCAGACAAAGGAGGCTCTGCAGTGATTATGGACACCCAAAAGTTCATATCTGTAGAGGAAGGGCATAGATAGTTCTTAGACGCAGACTACCCGGTTGCTCTATCAAGAAGAACAGGAAGAATACAACAAGCTAATCAACCGACATAAACAGGAGCACCATACCAACCTTGTCCTCAAAGCAAAAAAACAAGCCACGAGAGCTCTTCAGTATAGTCCGTACACTTACAAAGGACCCAAACAACACTGGAATGATTAAAATCCCTGCACAACACCTGGCTACCAAACACATCCTCCTCCGTACTGAACAAGCACAGGATTTGAACCACACACCTGCAACTACAACCCCCAGTACTCCATGGAACAAATTTCACAAACCCACAAAAAAAGAAATCACCCAAACCATATCTAGCCTCAACACTAGCACAGCACCTACGGACCCCTGCCTGGTCCAATGGTTCAAGTCAGCAAATGAAGAACTGGCGAGCCACATTCAGAAAATAGTCCATGCTTCACTAACCCAGGGTTACATGCCCCCCCTTTTAAGCTCGCCACCATATGCCCCATCTCCAAGCTCACGACCCCCTCCCCTACTGACCCATCAACTTATCGTCCAATATCTAGTCTCCCCCTTCCTAGCTAAGATCTTGGAGAAGACAGTATATTGACAGCTTCAAGACCATGTAGATACACATGCACCCCTCGACCCCCACCAATACGGTTTCCGACCTCTGCACAATGTTGAATACCTGCTTACATTGCTCCTTGACAATCTCATCAAAGGTCTAAACAACAAGAAGACGGGCTTACTCCTCATCTTTGTCGATATAGCTGCTGCATTCGACATTATATCCCACCCTATCCTCCTCAAAAGACTAGAGGCCATTGGACTTTGTAATACCACACTCAAATGGTTTGACTCATACCTCAACGGAAGACAGCAACAAATCAAGATCGGAGCCAACCCTTCATCTCCATTCCCATTAACACAAGGAGTCCCTCAAGGATCCTCCCTATCCGCCCTGCTCTTTAACCTCTATGTCCAACCTATTTGCAAGGTCATCGCACAACACGGCATTCAATATGCTCTGTACGCCAATGACATCATGATCTATACCCAAATCAACTTAGACATGCCTGACTACACACCTATAACCAACTGCCTCCTCGATCTATCCCGATGACTATCCAACAACAACCTCAAGATCAACTACAAAAAAACAGAAGCTCTATTCATCTCACACAACAACAACTTCTCTCCTCCTCAGCACATTGACCTTGTCAACAATTCCATTCCAGTCAAAGAGGAGATAAAGTACCTGGGAATAATTTTAGATAAGAACCTGAACTTCCACTCCCATATCGCCAGAACCACTAAGAATGCATACCACAAGCTGGCAATCATTCGAAGGCTAAAGCTCAAATTAAGCCAAGACCATTTCAGGACAATCTGTCAAGCATAAATAACACCCATACTGGATTACTGCAACTCCATTCTCCTTGTACTGCCCACGTCAACTATTCGTCCACTACAGATGGTACAAAATACGGCAGCACGCATCCTCACAGGATCTGCGAGACACCACCACATCACCCCTATCCTGAGCCAATTACACTGGCTCCCAATCACACTAAGAACCAAATTCAAAACAGCCCTCATCATTTTCAAAATACAGCGAAATCTGGTACCTAACACCCTCAAGGACTTGATCAAAATTAAAACTGACACTAGACCCAGACAAAGACCAATGATGGACATCATCCAGACACCGGCCTCATACTGCAAAACTATGAACTCAATGTCCAGGAGGGCACTGTCCCTTTGGAACTCCCTCCCCCATGACATCAGGACTACTATGGATGCCAAGGACTTCAAAACAAAACTAAAGACCTTCCTATTCACCGACTACTACGGGGCCATCACATAATCTACCCTATCTTCCTCCTACCTCAGTAAAGCCCTTACCCCAGCTTACTCCCTTGCTGTATATAGCTCACATATTTGTAAATAAGGTCCCTTGAACCCCCTCAGCACTCCTACCAACATTCCTCCCACTGCAAATAGCATCCACTGTAAATAGCTCCCCTCATACTCCCAATCTAGAACCTCCATCGCTAGTGCTCCCTCCTCTCCCAAGCGCTCCCTTATAACCCCAATGCAATCCAATGTTTATTGAAATTAAGCGTTATTTATACCAGTGTTTAGCTATAAGACTATATATCTTGTAAACTGTTCTGATTAAAGGATAGAGTGGTATATAAAACCTGTTAAATAAAATAAAATAAATAACATAGTAACATAGTAAATGACGGCAGATAAAGACCAGTATGGTCCATCTAGTCTGCCCAGTATGATGGCAAGAGTAGGTGTATCTGCCGCTCCGTGCTGGCCACCCCTCCCCATGTCTTTGTTTAGGGGTGAACCCACCACTCCATGCAGGACACCCCTAGTTGTTGAGAAATTAGATGGTTCAGTTTATTTTGATGTTATCCTGTTAATGTAAAGGGATCCACTGTGTCTGTCCCATGCCATTTTGAATTCCGTCACCGTGTTTGCCCCCCCCCCCCCCCCCCACTTCCATCGGGAGGGCATTCTAAGCATCCACCACCCTTTCTGTGAAAAAGTATTTCCTAACATTGCCTTTCAATTTACCACCTTGCAGCTTCCTGTTATGCCCTCTAGTTTACAGCTTCCCCATCTTTGGAAGAGGTTTGTTTGTTCATTATTTCCCATTAAGTATTTAAAGGTCTGAATCATATCTCCCCTGTCCCTCCTCTCCTCCAAAGTGTACATGTTTAGATCTTCAAGTCTCTTCTCATAAGGCTTCTGATGCAGGTTCCAAATCATTTTGGTTGCCTTCCTCTGAACAGTTTCCAGTCTTTTTACATCCTTTGCAAGATATGGTCTCCAAAACTGAACACAGTATTCTAAGTGGGGCCTCACCAGTGACTTGTACAATGGCATAAGTACCTCTTCCTTTCTGCTGGTAATTCCTCTTTGTATGCAGCCCAACATCCTCCTGGCTTTTGCCACCGCCTTGTCACACTGTTTTGCCACCTTGAGATCTTCAGAAATAATCACACCAAGGTCTTTCTCCTGATCTGGGCACACCAACCTCTCGCCCCCTATCGCATACATTTCCCTTGGATTTCTGCTAACTAAGTGCATGACTCTGCACTTCTTAAATCTTAATTATCAAGCATTAGACCATTCTTCCAGCTTTTGTAGATGTTTCCTCATGTTAACCACTCCCTCAGGGGAGTCCACTCTGTTGCAAATTTTCATGTCATCTGCAAAAAGGCAGACTTTTCCATTCCGTCCTTCATCAATATCACTCACAAATACATTGAACAGTGCCGGACTTAGGACCGACCGCTGGGGCACCGCGCTAATCACCTTCCCTTCATCCGAGTGAGCTCCATTTACCATCACCTTCTGCCTGTCAGTCAACCAATTTCTGATCCACTTTACCATCTTGGGATCCGTCCCCAAGCTACTGAGTTTATTGATAAGCCTCCTATGAGGAACAGTATCAAAGTCTTTGCTGAAATCCAGGTAGATGACATGCATCACATGCCCCTGATCTAGTTCTCTGGCCGCCCAGTCAAAGAACTCAATCAGATTTGTTTGGCAAGATCGTCCTTTGGTAAAACCATGTTGCCTCGGGTCTTGCAACCTGTTGGTTTTGAGAAAGTTCACTATTCGCTCTTTCAGGAGTGCCTCCATTACTTTTCCCTCCACCGAGGTAAGGCTCACAGGCCTGTAGTTTGACACTTCTTCCCTGTCACCACTTTTGTGTAGAGGTACGACATCAGCCATTCTCCAGTCATGAGGAACCTCTCCTGTTTCCAAGGATCTATTGAAAACATCCTTTAATGGCCCTGCAAGAAACTCTCTGAGCTCTTTCAGTATCCTGCGATGTATCCCATCTGGTCCCATGGCCTTGTCCACTTTCAGTTTTGCAAGTTGTTCTAACACTTCACCTTCTATGAATGGTGTGGTTTCTACTTCATTCCCATTTTTATATTTGGGAGTCACAGGTGGTCCTTCTCCAGGACTTTCTTTAGTAAAAACAGAGCAGAAGTATTCGTTTAGCAATTTTGCTTTTTCAATGTCACTTTCCACGAGTCCATTCGCAGCACTTCTGAGTCCTGCAGTTCCACCTCTGATCTTCTTCCTTTCCCGAATATACATGAAGAAAGTTTTGTCACCACACTTAACATCTTTAGCCATCTTTTCCTCTGCGTTTGATTTGCTATCCTTATTTCTCTTTTTATCTCTTTGAGTTTGATCCTGTATTCATTTCTGTGTTCCTCTGTTTGTGAGCTTTTGAATTTTGCAAAAGCTGTGTTTTTGCCATTATTTGAGCAGCCACTTCTTTGGAAAACCAAACAGGTTTTCTTCTCCTCTTGTTTTTGTTTACTTTTCTTACATATTTATCTGTTGCCCCTTTTATTGTCACCTTTAGTTTAGCCCATTGCAATTCCACTTCCCTTATCTCCTTCCACCCTGTCAGCTCCTCCTTTAGGTACTCGGCCATTTTATTGAAGTTGGTGTTTTTGAAGTTTAGGACTTTGAGCTTGCTATGATTGGCCTGTACCATGGCCTTTATCTCAAACAACACCGTGTGATGATCACTGCTGCTCACAGGGGCACTCACACAGACATTCGACATGCTATCACCGTTGGTGAACACTAAATCCAGCGTTGAGCTTTCCCTGGTTGGTTCCATCACCATTTGTCTAATTAACGCATCTTGGAGAGCATCCACAATTTTTTTGCTTTCGAGATTTTTTTATTTTTTATTTTTTTTATTTAGTAAATACTTGTATACCGCTGTTTCCTACGATCAACAGCGGTTTACTTTACAGAATCATAATGCATTGTATAATACATTGAGATTTTTAGTTTTACATTTTGATTAGACAATGATTTACGTAACACGGGATAAACAGTTGGATACAATATACAATTGATTATTATAGCACACAGATCAGGGTATACACTTGATTTCAGTAGGTTGGGGGGCCAAATATACATTATATACAATGTTGACTTCCAAAGAGTACAGGCTAACACATGACTATATGCTATTAGGTTTTATGCTGTCGCGGGCGGTAGAGTTCATCTGGTTGAGGTAGGGTATTGCGGTTAGATCAGGTTGTAGTGGGTTTGAAACAGATATGTTTTAAGCTTTCGTCTAAATTCAGTCAGGCTGTTTGTGAGTCTTAATTCATGCGGTAGTTGGTTCCATTGGATTGGCGCTGTGTATGTGAATGCCCGCTTGCTTGTTTCGACCTTGACAGATCGAATGCTTGTCGGGATACACAGGGTGTTGAGATTCATAGTTCTCCTGCTCCTGTTGCATGGTTGGATAGTGATTAGGTTGTTGAGGTAGGATGGTGCGATGCCATGGATGAGTTTAAACGTTGTGATGATCTGTTTGTAGATGATGCGGGCGGCCACTGGGAGCCAGTGCAGGTCCATTAGCACTGGGGTTATGTGGTCGGTGACTTTCTTTTCCATGATGACTCTTGCAGTCACGTTCTGGGCCATTTGCAGGATACTGAGTGTGTTCTTTGGAAGCCCTAGTAGAATGGCATTGCTGTAGTCCAGGTGTGGAATGATTAGTGCTTGAGCAACAGATCTAAAGTCGGATTTGTCGAGGATACTGCGAAGTGGTTGTAGAATTTTGAGTTTGTAAAAGATGGCTCGGTTAACTGATCTGAGGTGTTTGTCCAACCTGAGATTACAGTCTAGTAGGACTCCTAGATACTTTATTACAGGTTTCGTGTGGTATATGTTTTTGTTAAGAGTGACTGTGGTGGGTGGGATGAAATTGGTTTTCTTGGAAATGAACATGACCTCTGTTTTTTTGTGGTTTATTGACATGTTGTTTTGCTGAAGCCAGAATTGGAGCATGTCAAGGCATATTTCTAGTGGACCGAAGTTAGGCTGTGTTATGTCAAGCTGTGTGTATAGCATCACATCGTCGGCATATATGTGGTATTTGATGTTGCATTTCTGGAAGATATCGCAGACCGGCTTTATATACAAATTGAACAGTAGTGATGAGAGGGCAGACCCTTGGGGGATCCCTTGGGTTTGGGGGAAGGCATCAGCTTTATCATTGTTGAATTGTACTTGTTGCATCCTATTGGATATATATGAAGAGAACCATTTTAAGGGGGTCCCTGAAATACCCAGCGAGGCCAGGCGGTCCAATAGGGTGTTGTGATGCACTGTATCAAATGCCGCTGAGATGTCAATGAATATGAGTATGAACATGGAGTTTTTGTCCTCGAGGCCCCTAAGTAGGTTGTCAAGGAGAGCCAGCAGTAGTGTTTCTACTCCGTGATTCTGACGGAATCCATATTGATGTTCATCTAAGGCTTTTCTCTCATCCATGTGATCTTGTAGTTGGTGCTGCACCGCTTTTTCAATCGTTTTTGCTAGGAATGCTATGCTTGAAATTGGGCGGTATGATGCAGGATCACTTTTGTTGAGCGACTTGTTCTTTAATATGGGTCTTATAATTGATTTCTTGAGTTGAGTCGGCATGCTTCCTTGTTGAAGTGATTGGTTGACAATGTGCGCGATGGGTTTTGCGTTGTCTTTCTTAGTTGCTTTCATCCAGGCGGCTGGGCATGGGTCGAGGGGTGAGGTAGTGGTGTTTAAGTTGGTTATGATGTTTAGGATTTGTTGCTCACCGAGATGCTGGAAGGTGTTCCATTCTGGTTCCAGGTCTGCTTGAGAGGCAGTGGTGGTTTCTTGAGTGGTGATGGTTGATGGCATGTTTTGATTAATGATTGTGGGGAGTTGCGGGTTTCGTTTTTTGGCGTAGTGGTCGGCAAGTGTCTGGGCCTTTATATCGTTTGAAGAGATGGGGTTTTGCGAAGTTTTGGTAAGAGATTTTACGAGCTCAAAAAGTTCCCTGGGTCTATTGAGAGCTTTGTTGAGTAGGTTGGTGTGGTGACTCTTCTTTGCGAGGTTGACCTCATTCTTGTATTTTGAGAGGAGTGTTAGGTATAGTTGCTTGCCTTCTTCGGTTTGCTTCTTCCTCCATTTTCTTTCCAGTTTGCGTAGCTCTCTTTTCATTTTAGCTAGCGTGGGAGAGTACCATGGTTCGGTTCCTGTTTTTGTTGCCACATTTGTGCCTTTCCACGTTGGTCTTGCAGCTGCCTCGATCCCTGAGTTCCATTGGGCTACCAGTTTGTCTAGGTCTGTGGTGGTGTACTCCAAATGTGTAGATATAGAAGTTATCAATGCTTCACTGTTGAATTTTTGGAATTTCCTCTGTTGATGTGTTTTCGGGTCGGTTTGAGGCTTATCCTTTAGTGATGGTAGATGGATTTCAAATTCAATTAGGAAATGGTCGGACCATGGTACCGGGGTTACTCGAGGTTTGGTGTTTTGTTGTATGTTGTGTGATAAGAACTCCATATCGAGGGTGTTACCTTTGTTATGTGTGGGTTCTTGGATGATTTGTGAGTATCCGAGCTGGTTCATGGCTTCTGAGAATGTGTCTGCCTGTACAGGGGGAATTGAAGGGAGATTCAAGTCACCCAGGATGATGCACAGTTTTTTGGTTGCAGAGGTTGAGATAATTTCTAGTGCGGTTGCCAGGGTTTCATGGGGGGCTGAGGGGGGGCTGTAAATTAAACAAAGTATTGTTGTTGTGTTTTCAATTTTGAGTATGTCAATGCCTTTGGATTCAGTTAAGGTGGGGCTTGTGAACATTAGGGAGGTTTTGGCAATGATAAGTACTCCTCCTCCTCTCCTGTTGGGCCGGGGGCAGTTAAATAGAGTGTAGTTGGGTATGGGGAGTTGGTTTAGTATTGCTGGGTCAGTGTCTGTGAGCCATGTTTCGGTGACACAGAGGATATCGGGTTTGTTGTCTGTGATGATGTCGTGTATGATGTGGGTTTTATTTCTAATGGATCTGGCGTTGATAAGACAGATTGTAGTGGGGGATTGGGATATTTGGTGTGGTTGTTGTTGCTTGTTTCTTGTCCTAGTGGCTGTAGGCTTCCTGTGTTTTTTGTGTTTTGGCTTGGGGCTACGTCTTTTCTGGGGTTTTCCAGTGACCTTGAACGCAGCGGTTAGGTCTGGGTTGGGTATGATTTCATCGTGAAATATGTAGGTTGGACCTATCAGTGGTAGTAAGGGTATCAGTATATTGCAGTTGTTGAGGATTGGGTGCCATACTATTGTCTGGTGCTGCGTTAAGTGTGGTATGTAGGCGTGTGTGGTTAGAGATAAGTAGAGGCAGAGAATTACCATATAGGTGATGGGAGCCATGGTTCGTGTGGTTGAGTCTGAAGCAATGTTTGTTATGGGAATCTTTGGAAGGGTGACTCTGTGTGAATGTGGCAAAGGTTAGTTACTTATGGTCAAAGATAAAGTGGTGGTTATCACACATGAAACGGATCAATCAGTATATTGTGATGATGTGAAGGCTGCAGAGCCCTTTAAAAGTAGAAAAAACTCTGAGATTTGTTCCCACAAGCGGGGGATGGGATCACAGAAGCACATTTCCCACAGAGAGAATGAAACTAAGGCACATAGAAGCAGGGTTAGCTTGAAGCCACACCCAACCTCTAGGACAGCTGCAAGCAGAGAGAGGGTGGGGTCAGAGAAGCAAACAGTTCACAGAACATATAAGCTGCGTCACACAGGAAGTGAGGGGAGAGATGAACAGGAGCTGGAGAATCAGTTGCGAGTTGATTCCAGAGCTTCACACACACGAGGACTAGGCACAGGACGGTGCAAAGGAAATTGCAATGCTAAAGGGAAACTAGCAAAACCCCGAGGACAAAGTTTCTTTGAAGAATCAGCTGAGTGGGAGGAGGAATCAGGTACTGATCAAACGGTATGTGCTTTTACACCAGAAAGACTGCAAAGAAGGTCTGTTCAAAGGCAGGACCGGTTGCAGGCTAGGAGCCAGAGGAAAAGGCCAGTAAACCAGGGAAGGAAGCAGGATTTCAAGGCTGTTAATTCTGCTAAGCCCAGAAGGACTGACCACTACTTACAAGGCAAGTGCAAAGGGTGTGGGCATAGAAGGAACCGGCAGAGAAGCCTGGATTTTACCTCTGAATCAGAATATAGCAGTTCTAGTCTTGAACCTCCACACAGAGATTATAGGAAGCCTGTTAGGAGGAGAGTTACTGCTAGTCAAGAAGCTTTTGCATTTCCTGATGAGAAACTATTAAGGGGGAGAAAAGCAAAAGGTTCAAACCCAGTTACAGAGGGGAACCGTGAGCTAAAGTGGAGAAACCTTTGTAAGCTTCTGAAGAACATACAACAGGTTAAACCAGAGATTACCCCAAGTTCAGAGCCATACAATTCCCCAACGGAAATGGACGTGGACTGTCTCTCTGATAAATCAATGTCCTCTGCTGAATCGATGGATTGCAGTTTGTGTGTGTCTAATGTATAAAGCTTTTCCTTATGCTGTATGAAACAAGTAAGAAGACGTCAGGAGTTCAGATGTCATTGTATGCTTGGAAAGCAGACAAGTGGATAAGAGAAACCTCATACGAAAGCCTAGCTAGTTTTATTGCTGCTGTAACGTCAGCTGAGAAAGCTAGTGGTAAAAGCTAAGAGGTAGCACTCTGAGTGATGTTTTAAACTTGAAGTCAGCAAGGAAAGGAAAGTTTTCATATTGCCTAAGTTTGTGAGTAATGCACAAAGATATTTCTACTGCGTTTGTAAATACTAGAAAATACTGCTATCAAGGTTGAGAAGTTTATGGAAGAAATTCACCTTGCACATTTTGGAGAAGAATCCTATACCTTTAGTTGAATGTGTTTTCCCTTTCTGGAATTTTGCCACGAATGATTTCCTTACAGAAAATAAAAATAAAAGCAATTTATGTTATAAATTGTCCTGTGCTCCTTCTATTCGGACTGCTAACAAAAGCAAACCACAACTACAATTAAGGAGGTGATCCACCGTCTCTCATTAGGCAAGTGTCTATACTAAATAGCACTATAAGTGATCAAACAGAGACAATCTGCCGTGCCACCCCTAGGGGCAGTGCGGTGAGAGCGGTGGAAGGCGTCACAGGTGGCGTAGTGTGTTGGATTTTTCGTTTGGAGTCACGTGACAACGGAGAGGTCATCTACAAACACAGGAAAGAGAATCCTAGAGCAGCTGTATCAACTTCCAAGGTCTGCGAAGCGGAAGGAAAGCCGGAGTGACCACTGGAACCCGAGTCCAGGGCAACGGAGTTGATGAAGTGAGACTCTGCACCAGTATAAGGTAACCCGTAGGCTGGAGGGTTGGACCGGATAAGCACTGGTGTAAGAGGGTGGCTGTTGGGATAATCACCAAGACAAGGGTGAAGTAGAAGGTTCCGCACTTGGTGCTTTGTTTCTGTTTTTTTACAGGAAAGAAGATGGAGTCTCGAGACATCTTGGACTGGGCGGCTGGTCGGATAGCCCAACAGCAAGAGTTGTCCACGAAGAGCCTGGAACAGGCGAAGGCGCTGTTCCAATCACAACAAGCACCGGTTATACAAGCAATGTCCAGTTGGCTTGAGGCCCAAGGAAAAAAGGACGATGCTGCCAGGACTATGCCAGGTGCAAGGGCAGATTGTCGGGACTGGGACTGGTCAGGGACTGGGATTTTTGCAGGAGGTCGTCTAACAAAGGATGACGATGTAGACGACTACATTGAGTCTTTTGAGCGTATAGCTATTCTAGCAAAATGGCCTAAAGAACAGTGGGCGCTAAGATTTGCTGCCTCGCTTACAGGCGAAGCCTTAGCAGCTTACCGTGCCATGCCTGCTAGTTTAGTTACAAGCTATAAAGATGTAAAACAAGCGGTAAAGGATCGTTTGGGTCTAAATCCAGCGGTCTACCGTAGGCAGCTACGGTCATGTAAATTGAGGTCAGAGGAAACACCTCAGGCATTATATTACCGCGTAAAGAATTTGGCTTATAAATGGTTGATGCCTGAAGGTAAAGATATAGAGGCTATCTTAGACACAATAATTCTTGAACAGTTCATGGAAGCAGTACCGAGCAGCGTGCATACCTTTCTAGTACTCCAAAGCTGTAAGAACACGCAAGAAGCAATTGCTTTAACAGACCGCTTTCTGGAGGCCAATAAGTTGAGCCTGGAGAAAGAAGGCATCTTTAAAAACAAAGTGGAGTTACTAGAAAGGAAAGCTAAGCTGGATGAATTTGCAGATAGTAATGTGAAACTGTATAAGAGAAATGTGTTAAGAAAGTGTTTTTCGTGTGGAGAAGTGGGGCACGTGAAAAGGGACTGCAAGGCCAGGAAGGCTTTAATCACTACCCAGCACCGAGATACAGGGGAGGGATTCCTACTGAGGGTGGAGGTAGAAGGAATACCAACTGAGGCACTCTTAGATTCAGGGGCGAATCAGTCTATGATCTCCCGGAAGCTCTGGCAACAGATAGAGGCAAAAGAAAAACCCTCGCTGCCAAGCTCTGGGGATCATATTCGGATCCGGTGCGTCCATGGCGCAGCCTCTACCTACCCTATACACCCGGTGGTTATAGAGGGAGTGGGTCTCAAGAAACAAATGCAAGTGGCCATTATACCAAGGCTTCCACACGAAGTAGTCTTAGGCCGAGATTGGCCACAATTTCGGAAAGGTCTGGCTAAGGAGTTGCAGGTGGAAAACTACCCATCCGCTACCTTTCCGCAAATTGATTTAGCTGAGGAGAAGACCCTGCCCAAGGTAGGCAAGGTAGCTGACCCCATGCTAGTTAAGAATAGGGCTGTTATGAATACCACAGTCAGGGAGAAGACCTTACCCAAGGTAGGCAAGGTAGTTGACCCCAGACTAGCCGAAAGAATGGGTATGATCACTACCCGTACAGGGGATAAGCCCTTAGGAGAAGAAATTGGTTCACAAGTAGACCCAGTGCCAGGAACATCCTTCCAGGAAGACCTGCTTACTCAGGCCAAAGACACTCCTAGGAAAGGGAAACCTGAAAGGAGAAGGGAGAGGAGGACCCGGGCACAAAATAGGGTTAAAATAATGACAGGACAGGAACTACCCTGGGTTCCTGCCGAATTAAAGGAAAAATTTCCCTCATTCCCTGCAGAGCAGAGGGCCGATCCTGCTCTCCGTCGAGCGTATGAGTACGCTACGAAGGGATCGGAGACCCTACCAAGATTTCTATTAGAGGACAATATGTTGTACAGGGAAAGTACAGATATCCGCCTAGGGGGCACAAAGAAACAATTAGTGATACCTCAAGCTCTTAGGAGCATGGTGTTAGGGATAGCACATGGATACGCGGGAAGAGTGCATAAAGGGGCGCAAGACACCCTAGAGCACGTATTGGCTAGGTTCTATTGGCCAGGGGTATATACGGAAACGACGAGATATTGTGCGTCTTGCCCGGTTTGTCAGGGGGGCACAGCAAGTCGTCCACCGAGGGCACCCCTAAGGCCAGTTATGGCCGAATCGGTACCTAGATTAGCCAAGGAAGATGGTCATGCCCGTCAGAAGGCTTATTATGCCCGACGAGCCCGACCGCATTTCTTACGTATGGGGGATGAGGTATTAGTAATTACCAATGCCAGCTCCAAGTTTGGAACTGCCACGAAAGGCCCTTATAAAGTATTAAAACAGATGGGTCCTCTACACTATTCCTTGGAGACAGGGAAGGGGGAGTACCATGCATATCACATCGACAGCTTGCGCCCATGGCAGGAGCGGGTCGATAAAGTAGCTGCAAGACCAGACAATAACCCAAGAGCATTAGTTGGGATTTCCAGCTGTGCGCGCATGGGTGCGCCAGCTGGCAATTGCTTAAGGTGGGGGATATGTGATGATGTGAAGGCTGCAGAGCCCTTTAAAAGTAGAAAAAACTCTGAGATTTGTTCCCACAAGCGGGGGATGGGATCACAGAAGCACATTTCCCACAGAGAGAATGAAACTAAGGCACATAGAAGCAGGGTTAGCTTGAAGCCACACCCAACCTCTAGGACAGCTGCAAGCAGAGAGAGGGTGGGGTCAGAGAAGCAAACAGTTCACAGAACATATAAGCTGCGTCACACAGGAAGTGAGGGGAGAGATGAACAGGAGCTGGAGAATCAGTTGCGAGTTGATTCCAGAGCTTCACACACACGAGGACTAGGCACAGGACGGTGCAAAGGAAATTGCAATGCTAAAGGGAAACTAGCAAAACCCCGAGGACAAAGTTTCTTTGAAGAATCAGCTGAGTGGGAGGAGGAATCAGGTACTGATCAAACGGTATGTGCTTTTACACCAGAAAGACTGCAAAGAAGGTCTGTTCAAAGGCAGGACCGGTTGCAGGCTAGGAGCCAGAGGAAAAGGCCAGTAAACCAGGGAAGGAAGCAGGATTTCAAGGCTGTTAATTCTGCTAAGCCCAGAAGGACTGACCACTACTTACAAGGCAAGTGCAAAGGGTGTGGGCATAGAAGGAACCGGCAGAGAAGCCTGGATTTTACCTCTGAATCAGAATATAGCAGTTCTAGTCTTGAACCTCCACACAGAGATTATAGGAAGCCTGTTAGGAGGAGAGTTACTGCTAGTCAAGAAGCTTTTGCATTTCCTGATGAGAAACTATTAAGGGGGAGAAAAGCAAAAGGTTCAAACCCAGTTACAGAGGGGAACCGTGAGCTAAAGTGGAGAAACCTTTGTAAGCTTCTGAAGAACATACAACAGGTTAAACCAGAGATTACCCCAAGTTCAGAGCCATACAATTCCCCAACGGAAATGGACGTGGACTGTCTCTCTGATAAATCAATGTCCTCTGCTGAATCGATGGATTGCAGTTTGTGTGTGTCTAATGTATAAAGCTTTTCCTTATGCTGTATGAAACAAGTAAGAAGACGTCAGGAGTTCAGATGTCATTGTATGCTTGGAAAGCAGACAAGTGGATAAGAGAAACCTCATACGAAAGCCTAGCTAGTTTTATTGCTGCTGTAACGTCAGCTGAGAAAGCTAGTGGTAAAAGCTAAGAGGTAGCACTCTGAGTGATGTTTTAAACTTGAAGTCAGCAAGGAAAGTAAAGTTTTCATATTGCCTAAGTTTGTGAGTAATGCACAAAGATATTTCTACTGCGTTTGTAAATACTAGAAAATACTGCTATCAAGGTTGAGAAGTTTATGGAAGAAATTCACCTTGCACATTTTGGAGAAGAATCCTATACCTTTAGTTGAATGTGTTTTCCCTTTCTGGAATTTTGCCACGAATGATTTCCTTACAGAAAATAAAAATAAAAGCAATTTATGTTATAAATTGTCCTGTGCTCCTTCTATTCGGACTGCTAACAAAAGCAAACCACAACTACAATTAAGGAGGTGATCCACCGTCTCTCATTAGGCAAGTGTCTATACTAAATAGCACTATAAGTGATCAAACAGAGACAATCTGCCGTGCCACCCCTAGGGGCAGTGCGGTGAGAGCGGTGGAAGGCATCACAATATATACCATGAGAATAACAGGTAAAACGTTTGATACATATGTGAGAGATGCACAATGAACAGTTTGGCTATCACAAGGATTACTGGCAAGAGGGCTATTGCAGCTAATTACTGTTAAGGTCTGGTAGTATGAGACAGATCGGAGGTCATTCCTATAATATACCGATAATTACTGACAAGATCAGTTGCTATGAGACAGATCGGAGTTCCTTCATATAATGTACAGTGCTAATAAAAGGAGGCTGATATTTCTCCGGCAGGACAGAAAGGACAGCAGATTTGAGTTAATTACGTTTGCATTAAAGTTCGCTATCACAGCAATTACCTGGTCGGGAGCTGTGGTGTGACTGGTTGGGAAGGGCGAGCTCAACCTGGGTCAGGGAGCTCAAGCCGTGTTGTGCTGTTTCTTCATGGATTCAGAGATGTATTGGTCATCCTTGTTCTCGTGATCTGTGATGGATTGTATGGCGCTTTGTGTGGACGCGCTGTGGATAGTGCCCGGCGCTGACGAGCTCAGACTCATCCAGTGGAGCTTCAGGCCAGTTGTGGCTGTTGGTGTGTATTTATCCGGGGTTCTTCTTGTGGGGCAACCTGCAGATTTGCAGAAGGAGTAATCCAATCCACATCAGGTAGATTAAAGTCACCCAATATTATCGCTTCCCCCTTTGTGGTTATCTTGGCAATATCTATAATCAATTCATTATCTATCTCTTCAATTTGTTTCAGAGGTCTGTAGACTACAGCAGTATGGATGACAGTGCCATCTCCTCTTTCCAACACAATCCAGAGTGCTTCTTCTTTTCCTCATGCCCCCTGCATTTCAGTAGCTTTAATATTGCTTTTGTGGTTACACCAATTAATAGGTCTAATTCCAGAGGGTATAGAAGTTAATCAATATGTAAAATAAGCCCTCAATTTGTACTTCGAAGGATGTTGATAGTATTCACACTATATTAATTAAACAAGCATTGCCTCACTATACAAATTAACCAGTGGCAAGAGGTCTCAGACTTTCAGCGGCAATGCTCCAATGATTTTTACGAGCAATGTGCCTGATTGCATCAACGACCCCAATATGCCTCTGAATTTTTTTCTTTTTTCTTATTAATCTCTTTTTCTTCTTCTTTTATACTTAAAAACTCACTTTCAATGTTTTTCTGTTATCACTTGCAATGCTCAAATACTATGGATTTTATCTCATATTTTGAAATCCTCTAAAGCTTTTGAACTGTCACATCTCAGTCTTCTAATAGCATACTTGAGAATGTGCTTCACAGCTAAATTAATGTGTATTACTGCTTGTTCATACGTGCATTTTCATCTACTGATTGTAGCATTTAATTATTGCTTATCTGGTCATCGCTGATCGCTGATCAATTCCCCGACGCCATCTAATAGGTACCGCACTTTGCGTTTCGTTAATCCTCTTCAGGGGGAGTTAAAATGATCACAGCTCGATATTATTGCACTGTTGAACTATTAATAGCACGATCTACAACACAAAATATATTTATGCGTCAGTTTACCTAATGTAACTATACTGCAGACTTGAACAGGATGTTACAGTTTCCATTAAATCACCTACCTATGACATTCACGATCATTCTTTGTATTTGCGATCATCAGGGCTTCCTTCTGACCTGGTTTACTGAATGTCCCAAAAAAACGCCGCGCATGCGGGTAGCTGTACTCACCAAACTTTAAAAGGCTTTTACGTCACTAGAGCAGCCTATCAAATGATAGTACCTGCCCATAGGGGTTCACTTGGTTAAACAGCGTCATACTTCCAACTTAAATACAAGCCCGCCATTCAATCCAATTGTTCAAACCTGTGGCTCCCACCGTGCCTAAACGGAAAATCCATCGCTGTTCATGGATTACCAGAGTTTGAGCCCGAGTTTTCCCTCCTTGTCCAGCCATCACCCTGTCAATCACGAAACATCTGAGATCGGTAAACTGATGTTGATGTTGTACACAATGTGCCACTATGGGGGACTCCAATGATTTACACTTGAGCCGGCTCTTATGCTCATTGATCCTCACTTTTAATGGCCTTTCAGTTTTCCCTATGTAGAGAAGTTTACACGGGCACCTCAAAGCATACACAACAAAATCGGAGGTACATGTTGTTGAACATTTCAAAATGTGCTGTTGCCCTTGATATTCAAATTGTGTAAGCTCCTCAGTTATCATGCAAATATTGCATGCTCCACAGGGTTTATGACCTCTTGTTTCTGACTCGATAGTTCCTGATGAAGATCTTAGCCGTGTTGGACTCAAACTGTCTTTTAAATTGGAGTGTCTGGTCCACACGCACCGCACCGTTTTGTCTTCCAGTCCTGGTACGGACTTTAGTACATTTTGATGTTTTTTTATAATGCGTTTCAGATCTCCACTAAAAGGAGAAAATTTAGTGATCAGATTGATAGTGTTATCATCCATGAGGGATCTCTTCTGTGTGACTTGTAACAAGAGGGCTCTATTGTTGAACAGAGCACGCTTGTAAGCTGTTTTAACAATTGATTGGGGATACCCTCTATCATATAGATCTTTCATCAATTTTTTTACCTGGAACTTGTACTCTTCCGTACTGGAACAATTCCTTCTATATCTTATGAATTGGGAGAAGGGTAAACTGTCTCGCAGCTGTCTCGGATGATTACTATGGTAGTGCAGAATTGTATTCCTGTCCGTAGGTTTTTTATGTATAGAGGTCAACCAGCCATTTAGACTCTTTGTTACTGTAACATCTAGAAATACAATTCGTTGCCAATGGCTTGTTGAGGTGAATTTTATATTAGAATCCACCTGATTCAACCACTCCACAAACGAATTGAATTCAATCTCCGAACCATTCCATAACATAAAAACGTCATCTATGAATCTTTTCCACAGAAGCAATTGCGATTGATATGGAGAATTATCCAACCACTTTCTCTCAAATCCAGACATATACAAATTTGCCACTGAAGGGGCACATGTGGCACCCATGGCCACTCCTGATCGTTGTTGGTAAAACATCCCTTCGAACTCAAAATAGTTGAAAAAAATTGTGAGTTCTGCCAAATCCGAAATGAATTCCAACTGGTTGGAGGATATATATGCTTGTTCGCGTAAAGATGTTATTATCGCTGTATGAGCTGCTTGTTGAGGAATGCTCGTATATAACGCAGCGACGTCCAAAGTGGCAAGCAACACCGAATCATTGGCTGCCAGCCCTGAAAATTCTTCTAAAACATTTAGAAAATGAGAAGTATCTCGCAGATACGATGGTATTGCTGGCATTAGAGGTCGCAAGTAGGAATCAATGTAAATTGACAATGGCTCTAACACTGAACCTTTTGTGGAGACAATCGGCCTCCCCGGGGGTTTGTTCACATCCTTATGAATCTTCGGAACTAGATATAGACGTGCTGCAACAGGAGAAGGTTCATTTAAAAATCTATGTTCCTTCTTGGTTATAACTGCCAGCTCCAAAGCTCTTCGTGTTAATATCTTAATTCGTTCTTGTACTTCCTTGGTAGGATCCTGAGTTAAAGTTATGTATACCTCAGATTGTGATAATTGACGAACTGCTTCCTGTATGTATTGTTCTCGGTCCATTACCACCGTGGCACCCCCTTTGTCCGCTCTTTTGATAACTAAATCAGTGCGAGCTTTTAACTCTTGCATTGCATTCCATTCAGATGTAGTAAGTCGTTGAGATTTCTTAGACTTGCGTTGTTCCAAACACTGTATATCTTTAAGAACTAATTCTTTGAATATAGTTAACGCCACTGGTGGAGGTTCTGGAGGACACCACGTAGAACGAATGGGTAACTGGAGTCTGTGAGGATGTTGATGTGCATCAATTAGTTGATCCTTGTTGCTTTGAGAACCAAAATAGGACTTCAGATGCAATTTGCGCATGAAATTTTCCAGATCCACTCGGAACTGGAAACTGTCAAAAAACGTTACAGGCACAAATGACAAACCTTTATTCAATAATGATTCATGATCGTGAGATAGTTGTGCTTTCGAAATGTTGATTACTAAAGAATGTTGTGGTAAGCTTGACTTCTCAATCGTTGCATGATGTACTATATCCCTTCTTAATACTTCTGGCGACCCCCTCCTCTCCCCCGTTGTTTTCCTCTGGTAGATTCTTTTTTCTTTGTTTTTTGTTGTCTTCCTCTTGAAAATCCTCTTTTGATACCTTGCTAGAATCGGAAGAACTTAAATCTCCCGAAGAAGCTTCAAAATCTACTCGTTTTTGAGCTTTCCGTGGCTTTCTCCTGGGGTTCATCCAGGGGTACACATACCCCGATGAATAGTCGCCATGGTCGCGTTTCAGTTTTTGAATCTTCAGTTGTTTAACTTCATCATGAACAATTTGTACTTGAACTTCATTTTCTTTGAACTTGGTGCTAAATTGCGTCGCTGTCACTTCTTTTTTCAAGCTGGTGGTCATAGTATCTATCTCATGTTGTAACACTTCCAGCCCGGCTGCTGTAGTTTCTGCTATCAGAACCATTATATCCAATGAGCATTTATTTAAAATGCCATTCCATTTTTCAATGAAAGTAGGGTTATCTGAAAATAATTTGGGTTCTTTATATACCCTAAGCCCGCGTGGTATATGTTGACGCCGTATGTACTCTATTAATGAAAATCGATGCAACTCCATTCGTATTTTACGTTTTTGTGCTTTTAAAAGGGTGTCCCAGTCGGTGGTGAATTGATCATCATTCTGTGCATGATCAATTCACCACCGACTGGGACACCCTTTTAAAAGCACAAAAACGTAAAATACGAATGGAGTTGCATCGATTTTCATTAATAGAGTACATACGGCGTCAACATATACCACGCGGGCTTAGGGTATATAAAGAACCCAAATTATTTTCAGATAACCCTACTTTCATTGAAAAATGGAATGGCATTTTAAATAAATGCTCATTGGATATAATGGTTCTGATAGCAGAAACTACAGCAGCCGGGCTGGAAGTGTTACAACATGAGATAGATACTATGACCACCAGCTTGAAAAAAGAAGTGACAGCGACGCAATTTAGCACCAAGTTCAAAGAAAATGAAGTTCAAGTACAAATTGTTCATGATGAAGTTAAACAACTGAAGATTCAAAAACTGAAACGCGACCATGGCGACTATTCATCGGGGTATGTGTACCCCTGGATGAACCCCAGGAGAAAGCCACGGAAAGCTCAAAAACGAGTAGATTTTGAAGCTTCTTCGGGAGATTTAAGTTCTTCCGATTCTAGCAAGGTATCAAAAGAGGATTTTCAAGAGGAAGACAACAAAAAAACAAAGAAAAAAGAATCTACCAGAGGAAAACAACGGGGGAGAGGAGGGGGTCGCCAGAAGTATTAAGAAGGGATATAGTACATCATGCAACGATTGAGAAGTCAAGCTTACCACAACATTCTTTAGTAATCAACATTTCGAAAGCACAACTATCTCACGATCATGAATCATTATTGAATAAAGGTTTGTCATTTGTGCCTGTAACGTTTTTTGACAGTTTCCAGTTCCGAGTGGATCTGGAAAATTTCATGCGCAAATTGCATCTGAAGTCCTATTTTGGTTCTCAAAGCAACAAGGATCAACTAATTGATGCACATCAACATCCTCACAGACTCCAGTTACCCATTCGTTCTACGTGGTGTCCTCCAGAACCTCCACCAGTGGCGTTAACTATATTCAAAGAATTAGTTCTTAAAGATATACAGTGTTTGGAACAACGCAAGTCTAAGAAATCTCAACGACTTACTACATCTGAATGGAATGCAATGCAAGAGTTAAAAGCTCGCACTGATTTAGTTATCAAAAGAGCGGACAAAGGGGGTGCCACGGTGGTAATGGACCGAGAACAATACATACAGGAAGCAGTTCGTCAATTATCACAATCTGAGGTATACATAACTTTAACTCAGGATCCTACCAAGGAAGTACAAGAACGAATTAAGATATTAACACGAAGAGCTTTGGAGCTGGCAGTTATAACCAAGAAGGAACATAGATTTTTAAATGAACCTTCTCCTGTTGCAGCACGTCTATATCTAGTTCCGAAGATTCATAAGGATGTGAACAAACCCCCGGGGAGGCCGATTGTCTCCACAAAAGGTTCAGTGTTAGAGCCATTGTCAATTTACATTGATTCCTACTTGCGACCTCTAATGCCAGCAATACCATCGTATCTGCGAGATACTTCTCATTTTCTAAATGTTTTAGAAGAATTTTCAGGGCTGGCAGCCAATGATTCGGTGTTGCTTGCCACTTTGGACGTCGCTGCGTTATATACGAGCATTCCTCAACAAGCAGCTCATACAGCGATAATAACATCTTTACGCGAACAAGCATATATATCCTCCAACCAGTTGGAATTCATTTCGGATTTGGCAGAACTCACAATTTTTTTCAACTATTTTGAGTTCGAAGGGATGTTTTACCAACAACGATCAGGAGTGGCCATGGGTGCCACATGTGCCCCTTCAGTGGCAAATTTGTATATGTCTGGATTTGAGAGAAAGTGGTTGGATAATTCTCCATATCAATCGCAATTGCTTCTGTGGAAAAGATTCATAGATGACGTTTTTATGTTATGGAATGGTTCGGAGATTGAATTCAATTCGTTTGTGGAGTGGTTGAATCAGGTGGATTCTAATATAAAATTCACCTCAACAAGCCATTGGCAACGAATTGTATTTCTAGATGTTACAGTAACAAAGAGTCTAAATGGCTGGTTGACCTCTATACATAAAAAACCTACGGACAGGAATACAATTCTGCACTACCATAGTAATCATCCGAGACAGCTGCGAGACAGTTTACCCTTCTCCCAATTCATAAGATATAGAAGGAATTGTTCCAGTACGGAAGAGTACAAGTTCCAGGTAAAAAAATTGATGAAAGATCTATATGATAGAGGGTATCCCCAATCAATTGTTAAAACAGCTTACAAGCGTGCTCTGTTCAACAATAGAGCCCTCTTGTTACAAGTCACACAGAAGAGATCCCTCATGGATGATAACACTATCAATCTGATCACTAAATTTTCTCCTTTTAGTGGAGATCTGAAACGCATTATAAAAAAACATCAAAATGTACTAAAGTCCGTACCAGGACTGGAAGACAAAACGGTGCGGTGCGTGTGGACCAGACACTCCAATTTAAAAGACAGTTTGAGTCCAACACGGCTAAGATCTTCATCAGGAACTATCGAGTCAGAAACAAGAGGTCATAAACCCTGTGGAGCATGCAATATTTGCATGATAACTGAGGAGCTTACACAATTTGAATATCAAGGGCAACAGCACATTTTGAAATGTTCAACAACATGTACCTCCGATTTTGTTGTGTATGCTTTGAGGTGCCCGTGTAAACTTCTCTACATAGGGAAAACTGAAAGGCCATTAAAAGTGAGGATCAATGAGCATAAGAGCCGGCTCAAGTGTAAATCATTGGAGTCCCCCATAGTGGCACATTGTGTACAACATCAACATCAGTTTACCGATCTCAGATGTTTCGTGATTGACAGGGTGATGGCTGGACAAGGAGGGAAAACTCGGGCTCAAACTCTGGTAATCCATGAACAGCGATGGATTTTCCGTTTAGGCACGGTGGGAGCCACAGGTTTGAACAATTGGATTGAATGGCGGGCTTGTATTTAAGTTGGAAGTATGACGCTGTTTAACCAAGTGAACCCCTATGGGCAGGTACTATCATTTGATAGGCTGCTCTAGTGACGTAAAAGCCTTTTAAAGTTTGGTGAGTACAGCTACCCGCATGCGCGGCGTTTTTTTGGGACATTCAGTAAACCAGGTCAGAAGGAAGCCCTGATGATCGCAAATACAAAGAATGATCGTGAATGTCATAGGTAGGTGATTTAATGGAAACTGTAACATCCTGTTCAAGTCTGCAGTATAGTTACATTAGGTAAACTGACGCATAAATATATTTTGTGTTGTAGATCGTGCTATTAATAGTTCAACAGTGCAATAATATCGAGCTGTGATCATTTTAACTCCCCCTGAAGAGGATTAACGAAACGCAAAGTGCGGTACCTATTAGATGGCGTCGGGGAATTGATCAGCGATCAGCGATGACCAGATAAGCAATAATTAAATGCTACAATCAGTAGATGAAAATGCACGTATGAACAAGCAGTAATACACATTAATTTAGCTGTGAAGCACATTCTCAAGTATGCTATTAGAAGACTGAGATGTGACAGTTCAAAAGCTTTAGAGGATTTCAAAATATGAGATAAAATCCATAGTATTTGAGCATTGCAAGTGATAACAGAAAAACATTGAAAGTGAGTTTTTAAGTATAAAAGAAGAAGAAAAAGAGATTAATAAGAAAAAAGAAAAAAATTCAGAGGCATATTGGGGTCGTTGATGCAATCAGGCACATTGCTCGTAAAAATCATTGGAGCATTGCCGCTGAAAGTCTGAGACCTCTTGCCACTGGTTAATTTGTATAGTGAGGCAATGCTTGTTTAATTAATATAGTGTGAATACTATCAACATCCTTCGAAGTACAAATTGAGGGCTTATTTTACATATTGATTAATATTGCTTTTGACATACAAGGCTACTCCTCCTCTTCCATTTTCTGTCTCTTCTGAATAGATTATAGCCAGCTATGGCTATATCCCAATCATGTGATTCATTTAGCTATGTTTCTGTAATGGCCACAATGTCCAAATCTGTGCTTTCTTGGTTCTCCTCCTATCTCTCCCACTGCTCTTTCAGTGTGTACTTCAGTGGCTTCTCCTCCTCTTCTACCCCTTTACCTGTGGGTGTACCTCAAGGTTCTGTCTTAGGTCCACTCCTCTTCTCTCTCTATACCCAATCCCTTGGTGCCCTTATCTCTTCCCATGGCTTTCACTATCATCTCTATGCTGATGACTCTCAAATCTACCTCTCTACGCCTGTTATCTGTCCTGAAATTCAAGCTAAGATCTCGGCCTGCCTCTCTGACATTGCTTCCTGGATGTCCTACCACCGCTTGAAGCTGAACATGGCCAAAACTGAACTCCTTGTCTTTCCCCCTAATGCCTCCCCTCCTCCTTCCCCTTTCTCAATCTCTGTGGATAACTCTGTTATCCTTCCTGTCTCTTCGGCACGGAACCTTGGTGTTATCTTTGACTCATCTCTCTCCTTCTCTTTATATATCCAAAACATTGTTAAAACATGCCGTTTCTTTCTTTACAATATCTCCAAGATTTGCCCTTTTCTATCTGATAACACTACTAAACTGATTGTCCACTCTTTAATCACCTCCCGCCTTGTAACCTTCTCCTTGCTGGCCTTCCTGCTAACCACCTCTTTCCTCTCCAGTCTATTCAACATTCTGCAGCTCATCTGATTTTCCGTCAGTCTCGTTTTTCACACATTGCTCCTCTTCTCTTGTCACTTCACTGGCTCCCCATCCGCTTCCGTATCCAGTTCAAACTCCTCCTTCTAACCTATAAATGTATTCATTCTTCTGCCCCTCATTACCTTTCATCCCTCATCTCTACCTACTCCCCCTCTTGCCTACTCCGCTCATGTAATTGTCTTCGTTTATCTATGCCTTTTACTCATACTGTTAATTCTAGATTTCGCTCCTTTCAACTGGCTGCACCCTTTTCCTGGAATTCTCTACCTGTCTCTGTCCGCCAAGCCTCCTCCCTAGCCATCTTCAAATCCAAATTGAAATCCCATTTCTTCACTATTGCTTTTTGTTCCTAACTCATCCTTTCTTGTTCTCTCCATAAACATTTATTATTGTCTTGTTAATTGTTATTTGTATTATCTAATTTATTTCATATTTTGTCTTGACTAGATTGTGAGCTCTAACGGGCAGGGACTGTCTGTTTTTATTTTTGTACAGCGCTTCGTATGTTGCAGCACTTTATAAATGCTTAGTAATAATAATAATAATAATATTAATAATCCATTTGCACCATTAGGGCTTCCAGGTCCGGAACTTTGTTGGCTAAGCTTCGAGCATTTGTGCTCATTGCTTTCCAGCATTTAACTGGCTTGTGTGTATTTTGCATTGATTTTGTTCTGCCTACATCTTCCCACTTGTTTCTGAAGTGTAGTTTAAATGTGTGGTTGTTTCTGATTTTAATCTGCTTTGCAGGGGGTGACGTCCAGAGCTTGACCTTCCACATCCGTCACCCCCTTTTTCTAGTTTAAATGCATATGCACATATTGCTTGAATTTTTCACTTAGGATTCTTTTCCCTGTGACAGAGAGATGTAGTCCATCAGCACAGTATAGTCTCTTGTTGTTCTATCTGTTACCCCAGTCGCCAATAAATCTGAATCGTTTGCAGCCATTAATGCGATGCAGGCTTTTTGCCCCCTTATCAAAAACAGGTAGAACCTCTGAAAATGCAACAGTGTTAACAATGGCCTTGAGTTTCTCTCCCAGAGATTGGACGTCCTTTTGGACTGTAGAGGCACTGTTTCTAGCCAGGTCATTTGTGCCCAAGTGGATAACAACATCAAGTTTGGAATGTTCACTTTCTGCGCTAAGTACTTCAACAACATGGTTTGTATTCCTGCTGGCTGAAGAGCCTGGGAGGCACTTGACTATCTTCTCTCCTTTGAACTGTGTTCCCAAGTTGGTGGCACTGATGATGGAATCACCAAGTTGTAGTAGTTTGCTGTTTGGTGGGGTTTTCTTCATATTTGGTCCTTTAGCAGGAGATTGGGCATTGTGTGACTCATTTAAGGGCCCTTCAGTTTCTTTGGATTGGACATCCTCATTCGCCAAGTCAGAGAAGGCATTATGCAGGGATATCTCCTGATGCATAGGATGCCTCTGTGTCACAGGTCGCAATCTACCAGAACCCACTGTGATCCATTTGTTCCTGGGGTGTTTGATTCTTTGTGAGAGCGGTGGTGGACTTTGTTAAGTTTGTATCCTAGAAGAGGTGTGCTTCATTGCAGCCATTTCCTCCCTCAGTTCTTCGTCCTCATTAGCCAAGGCAGAGAAGGTATTATGCAGGAATATTTCTTGATGCATAGGATGTCTGTGCGTTACAGGTCACAATCTACCAGAACCCGCTGTGATCTACTTGTCCCTGGGGTGTTTGATTCTTTGTGGGAACGGTGGTGAACATTGTTCAGTTTGTATCCTAGAAGAGGTGCGCTTCATTGCAGCCAGTTCCTCCCTCAGTAGGGTCACCTCTTTATGCATGGCAGCTAGGTCTTCCCTTAGTAGAGTCAGTTCTTTATGCATGGCAGCTGACCTGAGGCACAGAGGACAAGCTCTTAGGGTCCAAATGATTCGTCTTGGAATGAATGTACTGCAGTTATTGCACTGAATACACGACATGCTGAATAAGCAGTCCTAGAAGGAGAAGAGGAAGAAGAAGAAGAAGAAAGGAAGAAGAGGATGTGGGCTTTAACCCAAGTTAAAAGGATAGATGGCAATGTATGCGATTACTATATAGGCAATGCAGCCCCTGGGGTGGGTGGGGTGATGGGTAGGGTGGGCAGGAACCTAAGTGTCTCTGGCCAGAAGGCTGTTCCTGAACTGGGGGCACCCACAGATATCTTCTCCAAGGCTACCCAGAAAAGCAGTCAGTCAGATTATCCCCAAGCATAATGTATAACCACAGTTAAACATTATATTAGCAATTTCCCCAAAACAGACAGTTATTTATTTAGGCAGATTTGTATACCACCTTATCCTTCAATCAAAGTGGTCACGACACAATCGTGGATACATTTCAACACGAGGGGATATGAGACACATACACTAATACTTACAGGGAACATGGGCAATGGAGGGTTAAGTGGCTTGCCCAAGACCACAAGGAGAACCTGTGGGACTAGAAACCCCAGTCCTTCCAGCCCAGGGTTGCTGTCCTCTAGTGGGATTTGAACCACCAACCTTCTGGCCTGTGGTACCTTGCCCCAACCACTAGGCCACTCCTCCCTACTTTTCTCTATATTGGTAGCTAGAAACCAGCAGAGATAAGAAAGAAAATTATAGTCTTAGCTTTTGGCTTTGTGAAAGCTCCACAGCTCATGCAGCCTGCCTCAGACCGGTAGGTGTGGCCAGGTGTAAGATGGTCTAAAATTAGCCCCTCCCTGAGAGCAAACTTTCACCTCCTCCCTGAAAGCAAGCTAATAAATAAACAGTACATACTACAGGAAATTAACTGAGGAACCCACAGAGGAATACACAAAACAGTTGAAACATCAAGACATTTCCAAAGCAAGCACAGTCACACCTAAAATAAAATTCATCCCAACCATCCTTCTGTGGACATTTTCTACATGCTACCCCAAATCTGGAAATCCTGGCAGACCAATCATATCTGGTACTGGCACAGTCATGGAGGAAATAGCTAGAGCGACAGAGAAAATTCTGAAACCTCTAGTAAATGAGAGAAACGGTTTCATTCAAGGCACTAGAGACTTTCTGAACAAGTTAAAAAAACATTGAGCAGTTACTGCCTAACACGCTGCTGGTCACAATGGATGTTTGGTCCACCGTAACACACCAGAAACTATTACTAAATTAATAATATTTATCCTAACCCACAACTACAGTACTTCAACTTCAGTAGCATCTATCTACAAATCATGGGCACTGCTATAGGCACCAAGATTGCACCCCAAAATGCCAACCTTTTCATGGCAGACCTGAAAGAGACATTTTAAAATACAGATCAGACTAAAGCCTTTACATATTACTGATATATTGATGACATTTTTATGATGTGGACTGAAGGGGAAGAGACCCAAACAATTTCAGAATTCTTTTAACATACCCCATCCTCAAATCAGATTCAAAATTGATGACTCCACAGAAAAAGTCAACTTTCTCGACACCACAGTCTCGATTAACAGTAACTCTATAAAACATCTCTGTAGAGGAAACCAACTGACAGATGCAGCTACAGTACCTTCACAGTTCCTGCTTCCACTCTTCACATCCAATAAACCCCAATAATACACTGCAGAGTATCACGATACCGCAGTATAAGCTCTGACTCTAAAGATAAGGATAAACACCACAAACCTCCGACTGGATCCTTCAAACAAAAACTCTACAATCCCAAAATCATCTCCAAAAAGAATGCCTCTTCACTTGAAACACCCAACCAAAACCTATTGCCGTACAAAGAATGGGAAACCTCAGAGTGAGGTTTCCTTTTAATGACATACAATCCAGAGTTGGAAAAACAGAAAACTCATAAAAAACCTACAGCTACTACTCCAGGAGGATAAATTACTGAGAGATACTTGCTCCTTCACCAATATTAGTTGTCCACCAACCACACAATCTGAAGCAAAAATGAGTGAACAGCTAACTCCCAACAGAAGCCCAAAAGAAGAGAATTGCATAGATCCCTGCAATGTACCAAGCTGCAAATTGCATCAATACATACCACAGGACACCACAATTGCCCATATGAGAAAAACATTCAACATAAGGGGATCCCACTCATGCTCTTCTAATGTAGTAGATATTATTCAGTGCAAACAATGTGAAGAATGATGCTACATTGAGGAGAAAGGACAAATGTTAAAGACTAGAACCAATTCACACAGACAAAATAGGTACCAAAAGACAGGCCAAGGTAGCACCTCTGTGCATTAATGACTTTATGATGAGAATCCTAAGAAGAAATTTCAAAACAATCCAAGATTTAACAAAGATCTGTGTTCCTATCGCATCATAAACCATACATTTTTACTGCTTTGTCACCTTCTGATCACCCCTCCACTCTCCAACTGTTTCCCCCTCCCATCCCACCCCTTTTTCCCTTGAGGCTATCACTAGAATGTTTTTATGATTCATTTATATATTCTGGTATTGTCATCATTTGCTCTATGGTCCTGACCTGAGGCAGAAAGTTTTAATCTTTGAAATCTAATCCAAAAATGTATTATTAGCCCAATAAACATGTAATCGGCTTCTTTTCTTTTTTTGTTTGTTTTACTTTTTATTTATCAACCATTAAAGTGGACTGTCATGGCAATCACACCACTCTATCCAAGATAAAGCATTGGCTAACACAAAGCATCAGCAGGGTTTTTCCCCCAGGGGGCAATTTACCTAGTTGGGTTAGTTTTGTGCATACTATGACAGTCATGAACCTAAGTCAGCGCAGGGGCAACCAAAAGGGGGTGCTGGGCCATATGCGGAGACTCATTGCGGGGCCTCTTTTGCATAATGAGCCTCATTTGTATAAATATTTGCATAATGTTAACATGCGCTATTTTTTAGTAAACATTCCTCTTAATGAGTGTCTGGATAAAGAAAGACTACCAGATTTTTACATTACTATACTCCAGTGCCAACCACCAGGCACATTAGGAAGTAATATAAACACTGACCATTTAGAACCCATAGCAAATTTCACCCTTCCATCCTCAATCCCCACTTACTCTCCCATGCACTTAGGAAGCAGAAATCCACGAGAAATGTATGCAATAGAGGGAGAGAGGTTGGTGTGCACGGACCAGGAAAAGAACCTTGGAGTGATTATGTCTGAGGATCTCAAGGTGGCAAAACAGTGCAACAAGGCGGTGGCAAAAGCCAGAAGGATGCTGGGTTGCATACAAAGAGGAATTACCAGCAGAAAGGAAGAGGTACTAATGCCGCTGTACAAGTCTCTGGTGAGGCCTCACTTGGAATACTGTGTTCAGTTTTGGAGGCCATATCTGGCAAAGGATATAAAAATACTTGAAACGAATGGCTCAGAGGAAGGCGACCAAAATGATTTGGAGCCTGCGTCAGAAGACTTATGAGAAGAGACTTGAAGACCTAAATATGTACACTCTGGAGAAGAGGAGGAACAGGGGAGATGTGATTCAGACCTTTAAATACTTAAATAAATACTTAAAGCATATTAATGAACAAACAAACCTCTTCCAAAGATGGGGAAGCTGTAAAACTAGAGGGCATAACATGAAGCTGCAAGGGGGTAAATTGAAAGGCAATGTCAGGAAATACTTTTTTACTGAAAGGGTGGTAGATGCTTGGAATGCATTCCCAATGGAAGTGGTGAGGGCAAATACAGTGACAGAATTCAAAATGGCATGGGACAGACATAGTATAAAACAGGATAAAATCAAATAAATTTAACTATCTCTTCTATCTCAACAAATAGGGGTGCCCTACACAGAGCGGTGGGTACACCCCTAAACAAAGACATGGGGAGTGGCAGGTGCACCTACTCTTGCCGCCTTGCTGGGCAGACTAGATGGACCATACTGGTCTTTCTCTGCTGTCATGTCATGAAGTGGAGGAGTGGCCTAGTGGTTGGGGCAAGGTACTTCAGGCCTGAAGGTCAGGGGTTCAAATCCCACTAGAGGACAGCAATCTTGGACCAGAAGGACTGGGGTTTCTAGTCCCACAGGTGCCCCTTGTTGTCTTGGGCAAGCCACTTAACCCTCCATAGCCCATGTTCCCTGTAAAATAGTTATCTCCAATTTATAATGCCATGTTCAATGTAATTTCAGTTTGTTCAATGTAAACCTCACTGATGCAGAATAGCACAGTATATAAGAGAGTATAAATAAATATACTATGTTATTATGTCTTCACTTTCAGACAGTAATTTATTTATTTAACAATTTGTCTGTACCGCCTTATCATATATCAAAGCGTTTACATTGAAACTTTAACTGTTACAGAGAACTTGAAAGCAAACAATAAAACTCAAACAATAACAACAATTTTCTTAGGGGAGCAAAAAAGGTGGGGTGAAAGGGCAGTGCTAGGAGTACAAGTTATGTACATAGTGATGTATTAATAACTGCTCATGGATTAGGGGATTGAGATGAGTGGTTATCTGGGGTGTTGAGACTGTTCATTGAAATGCGGTGTCATCAGCATAGCGAAGGTTGTTGATGAGTCTTCTACCAATCTTCACACCTCGGTTGTCTTCATACAGTCCTGCTTTTCTGTTGATTTGTTCTGCATATAAATTAAAGCGGTAGGGGGAAAGTATGCAGCCTTGTCGTACAACTTTGCTGATTTTAAACAATTCTGTTTCTCCTTGTTCCACTTGAACTATTGCTTCTTGATCAATGTAAAGGTTTTGCAAGAGAACGATCAGGTGTTCTGATATAATATAGATATGTAGATATGTTACCCCAGTTATATCCAAGTTTTAATCCCTGTTCTCTGTAAACACTATGCGGCCCTATCGCATTGTATAATGTTATGTTTAATGTACACTACACTGATATGAATAGCGCGGTATAGAAGAGAAGTTAAATAAATAAATAAATAAAATATACCCATGCTTCTTAATGTGGCCCAGAGTTTCTCATAGTTTACACAGTCAAGAGCCTTGCTGTAGTCAATAAAACACATATAGATATCCTTCTGGTATTCTTTAGTCTTTTCAAGGATCCATCTCCCATCGGCGATGATGTCTCTCATTCCTCACCCTTTCCTGAACCCTGCTTGCACTTCAGGCATTTCTCGTTCAGGGTACGGTTGTAGTCTCTGCTGAAAATCTTGAGTAGAATCTTGCTGGCATGTGGGATCAGAGCGATTGTGTGATAATTTGGATCAGCTTTCTTTAGTATTGGTATAAGCACAGATCTTTTCCAGTGAGTTGGCCATGATGTTATCTTCCATATTTCCTGGCAGAGCTTTGTAGTATGATAACTGCTGCATTCGACTGCTGTAATACTTCAATGGGAACGCCATCAGTGCCTGGTGCTTTGTTCTTTGATAAGGCTTTTAATGCTGCTTCAACTTCTTTCATCACCAATGGTTCCTGATCATAAGGTACAGGTTGAAACGGCTGTTGGTCCGCTTGATCTTTATCATATAAAAGCTCTGTATATTCTTTCCACCTTTTCTTGATTTTCTCAGCATCATTCAACATGGATCCTTGAGCATCTTTTAACATTCCTATTTGAGGCTGGAATTTTTTCTTTAACTCTTGTAGCTTTAGGAAAGCTGATCTTGTTCTTTCTCTAATAGTTTATGCTTCTATTTCCTTGCATGTATCAGTGTAGTACTTCTCCTTGTCTTGTCTTGCTGCACATTGGAAATCTCTGTTGAGTTCTGCAATTGCCTCTGTTTCTCCTCTGGCTTTAGCTTCTCTGCGTTTCTGGGCAATTTTCAAAGTTTCTTCCGTCATCCATTTTGGCTGTTTTTGCTTTTTCACCTTTTGTAGAGACTTCTCACTTTCTTCCAATACAACTTTCTTGATGTCATCCCATAACTCTTCCAGAGTTATGGGATGACATCTGTCATTTGTATCTAAAGCAGCAAATCAATTTTGCAAGCAGTCTTGAAATTCCAATGGTATATTCTCAAGGTCATATTTTGCTACATTCATGCGTAGTTTACTCTTTTTCAATTTTAACTTGCAAACTAGCAGTTGGTGATCTGTACCACAGTCAACTCCAGGTTTTGTCTTTGTTGATGTTATAGAGCTTTTCCATCGTTGGCTTCCACAGATGTAGTCAATTTGATTTTTGTACAATCCACTGGATGAAGTCCATGTGTACAGTCACTGCTTGTGTTGCTGGAAGAAGGTGTATGAGATGAATAGATCATTGGTCTTGCAGAATTCTATCAGTCTTTCTCCAAATGCATTTTGTTGCCAAGTCCATATTTTCCAACCACTTTGCCTTCTTCTGTGTTGGCAACTTTTGCGTTCCAGTCACCCATGACTATCAGGATATCCTATTTGCATGTTCTGTCAATTTCAGCTTGTACGTGTTCATAGAACTCATCAACTTCATCCTCTTCTGCAGCTTTTGTTGGGGCATATACTTGAATTATAGTTGTGTCGATGGGCATTCCTCTTAGATGAAGAGAAATTAAGCGTTCACGATTGCATTGTATTTCATTACAGCTCATGCAAGTTTCTTCTTAATTATAAATGCAACACCATTTCTTCTTCTGTCTTTCATTTCCAGCATTGTAGACCATGTGATCATTAGATGCAAAGTGCCTGATGCCAGTCCATTTCAGTTTACTGACACCCAACAGATTGAGTTGTACATGCTCCATTTCATACTTCACCACCTCCAACTCTCCTTGGTTCATGCTTCGTTTGTTCCATGTCCCAATTTGTAAGACAGCTTTGCAGCTTCTGACTCTCATTTCATGCACAGCTTTTTGCTGCCATTTTTGGCAATACTGCTGCTGCCTGTCTCCTCCCAAAATGGAATCGGCAGCAGCTGGGGGGGTGGTGCAGCTGCTGCCGCCCACTCGTGCTGGCTTCCCTAGGCAGCCACCTAGCTTGCCTAGTGGATAGGCCGGCCCTGGGCAATACACAGCAGTTGCTAGCTGATCCACCGGCAACATTCCTGCTACGCAGCTCAAAGCAGTGTGGCAGTCCTCTTCTTGCCTCTCCCTCATGACTGAAAACATGATACCGAAGAACTACTCCCAGAGGATGCCCACGTAGTTTTGAGCAGCTTAGCAGGAACACTGTCCATCAGCCTGTGCAGTATATGTTACTATATGCTTTAAGATAGTGAAGAACCTGAAGAAGGAACTGAGAGATATGAGATTTGGAAAATAAAGAATTGAATCTATTGATTGCAACAGAATAGATTCTTTATTGACTTCTTAAATGCAACATTTTTACTGATGACATATATATCAGCTATAAGTGGCCCACCTCGTAAAGTAATAGCTGCCAATACATGTTCTACTAACTGCCATGCAAAAAGTTCATTAATGGATATCAACTGATCAATTTTTAATAACTAGGTTCATCTGCTCTTTAAACCAAAATTTCAATAAATAGCTTGGTGATTTAACAGACTGATTGAGAAGCATAGGTTGTGGTGAATTAACTAATGAGAATACGTCCAAAAGAACTGGAATTACTATAGCACCATAACATAGATTCCCAAAGAGCAAGACAGGATATTAGCAGTCAGAAGGTGGATTTGCCCCCCCCCCTCCCCCGCTCAGCAAACAATATTTGGAGATTGTGAATATTTGGTGGGCTCACTGGCATGCTTCTCTGTGTGATCCTGTGCTGAAAGACATCTTGCCATCATATCCATCTGTATCCTATAACTGAAGGAAAAATATAAAATACAGACTTGGCCAGTTTATTTAAACCACAAGATGCATAATGTACCAACTGGCTGAACAGTAGGTCGATTGGCTCTTTCAAATGTGGTTACCATTCAGTGGGTTTTTGACTACTTTGATCTAAAGAATTTGTTGGAAGCCAAGAAGAACAGCTTTTGCAATGGAATTTAATAATTGCAATAATAGGTGTCTAATTGCCATGATTTTCTGTGATGGTAGGCTTACATTTGTTGGCAACACTAAGAGGACGTTAAAAGAGAGAATCCTTCATGCATTATGGGGCGTATTTACTAAAGGCAGTGCATGATCGTGGGTGATATCAGTGTTGAGAGCCGTTCCCAATGTCTCCATCACCCATGCTGACAGCATGTTGCAATACCTGGCATGCGGACATACTTAATGCCATCCATAAGGCCCGTGCTTAATGCCATCCATAAGGCCCGTGCTAATCATGATGTGCTATCAATACCCACATTATGCCCCTAGCCTGCCCGGTCCCCACCCACTAACATGCTACCTGGTTAATGCAAGACTTTTAGCACAGTGCCGGGTGCTAAATGTCAGCATGGCGCTCTTCATGCATGCTGAACCGTGTGCTATCTGGAGGCACACTTTAGTAAACATGTCCCTTTTATTTTAAGAAGATACATTTGGGGGATATAACTAGTTCAAAGTCATAGAAAAAATGTAGCTAAGCGAGAAGGTGATATTTTAAAAAAAGAAATGTTTCCATCACAGAACATACTGGACCCATGACCTCAGCCTCTCAAATTTGCTGCTAATGTGCTTTCTTCTGGAGTCTGTAGAATGTAAAATGCATAAGCAACTTACCAAAATGTGCAGGGAATTCCCTTTAATCAGGCCTTTGGTGACCAGCATGATGGGAAATATTTCTGTATCTTTCTGCCACATTTTCTTGATCTCTGACTGCATTGCTTGATCTATGAGGATCTTCTCCCTCTCCTCAGCATGCATAGAGTAATTACTTGGCACTGATACTCCTATTATCCATGACATTCGCCTCTTTTTGTCTTTTACCATTATATCTCATTTTTGTATATTTAGCTTTTTATCAGATGAAAAGCACCTAAGATATGCCAGACTGGGTCAAACCAAAGGTTCATCAATCCCAGTATCCTATTTTCAACAATGGCCAATCCAGGTTGCGAGTACCTCCCAGGTTCCAAGAAGGTAGACAGATTCCATGCTGCTCATCCTCTGGGATGCTCTCAGGGCTTTCACTCAAGTCTACCTTTAAACCTTTTTCTCAAGGAACTTATCAACATCTATTTTAATCTCATCTATATTAACTACTTTAACCCCATTTTCCAGCAATGAATTCCAGAGCTTAATTATTCACTGAGTAAAGAACTCTTGTATTTGTTTAAAATGTACTGCTTTGTAACTTCATGGCATGTCCTCTAGCCTTGTACTTTTTGAAAGAGTAAACAAGCAATTCGCCTTTACCTATTCCGCTCTACTCAGAATTGTATATATCCCTCTCATACCTCTCCTCGGCCTTCTCTTCTCCAACTTGAAAAGCCCTAATCTCTTTAATCTTTCCTCACAGAGGAGTTGTTTCATCTGCTTAATCATTTTTATCGCCCTTCTCTTTCTTTTTTAATTCCACTATATCTTTGTTAGTTACCGTGACCAGACTATGGAGCGATACAGTGGCATTATGACATTCTTTGTTGTATCTCTATTTCTTTCCTAATAAGTCCTAATATTCTGTCTACATTTCGGCTGCCACCACACACTGAGGAGATTTTAATGCATTCTTAATGATGACACCTAGAGCCTTTTCCTGGGTAGCGACTCCTAATGTGGAACCTAGCATCATGTAGCTGTAATTTGTGTTATTCTTCCGTATGTGCATCATTTTAAACTTGTCCACATTAAATTTCATCTGTCATGTAAATCCAGAACTGGCGTCAAAGAGGAAGATGGCGATGGTGACAGACGCTCTCTGACTTCCCTCTGAGAGAGCTCCAAGTTTGTTGGTCTTACCCATTTCCTGGATGCTGTTTCCTCCTATGCCACACTCCGGTCAAAAGCACAAGGCCAAACAGGTGGTGGAGGCTCCGGAGGCGGTAAAGTCAGTTGGAGCTGGGCCCATTAATGTTTTCATGTTGGGGTAAAGAGACTCCGGACAGCCTGCTTGGTGTGGAGGAGGCAGAAGAGGCCCTCAACCCACCTTTGGGCTTGATGTATCACTCAGCCTGGAGTGCCACATTCCCCCAGAGCAGCCAGCTTTGACAAACTTGCAATCAGCTGCTTGAGAGATGCTATGGGGTGTATTGTGTTTTCCCCTGCACTGAAAATGCAGCAATCGTTCCCCGGAACTGGAAGCCGGGTGGTGGGGTCAATGGCTGTGAGCTCCGGTACAGCTGGGACTATGGAGGAGAGGATTTTGGGTTCTCAGCAGTCGGTTGAGGCTTTGATACCTCCCACAGATCTGCAGCCCCTGGATTCATTGGTGCATATTCCTGGGATGGACTCCGGTGCCAAGTTGGTGAGACCAGATGTCTTTACTTTAGAGAGTTTTTGGAAAGCATTGTTCAAAATGGAAAACTCAATTTCCTCGCAGTTTCAGACTATCTCAAAGCAGTTTAATCAGTTTGGGCAGAAGTTGGTGATACAAGAGATTTCCTTTGCTGCTATGAATTCCAGGGTGGCCTCTTTGGAGGCTCACCTGGATCAGGTTCAAGATACTGCCCTTGCAATTATAAAGGACTCTGAGGTCATGTATAGAAAGCTTGAGTTTCTTGAGAATTCATCTAGATGAAGAAATTTGAGAGTTCTTAACTTTCCTAAGGTTCCGTCTATATCGGCCTTAGAATTGTTTAAGAAGTTTATGGTTTCTGTTTTAAAAGTTCCTGTTGAATCCTTACCGCCAATTTCTAAAGCTTTCTATTTACCCACTGCTAAGGTCAAGACTGAGGACAGCATAGAGCAGTTTTCAGTTTTGTCCTGTGACGGTCTGGACTTGACTATTTGGAAAGGTCCGCATCTGACTCCAGGATGACTGCTGCTTTGCTGGTCACCTTGGCATTAGACGTCGACAGGGATTGGATCCTGAAAATGTTCTTTTGTACTTCAAATAAAGTCTTTATTTTATTTATTTATTTGAAACATTTTTCTATACTGACCCTTCCAGAGATCAGGGGCGGTTTACATGGAACAAGTTTCTACATAGAACAAGTAAGCCATTTTACAGTGATAACACAGGTTATAATAAATTAACTATTTACAGAGAACTATGTACATCCTATTTTATATAGGTTTTACCTACCAGGTTAGGGTTTTGATTCCTGTGGATTCCCAGATTAGGATTTTTCCTGATGTTTCTAGGGCCACACAGAAAAGAAGGAAGCAATTCTTGTTACTTAGACCTGGAGTTCTTCAGTTGGGTGGGCTTTTCTTTTTACGCTTTCCATGTAAATGTTTAGTGAAGTTGTCTGGATCTAGTTATCTTTTCTTTGACCCACTCCAATTGTCCTCCTTTTGGCTTCTAGACTGCAGTTTGTCCAAACCTCATCTATGAATGTCCCTGATAGTGGCCCTGCGATAGAGTAGGGTCCTATGGCATTTTAGAATGATGATCCTCTTGGAGTGTATCTTGCCTATATTGTATCTGTATGGATATTTCTTATGATTTGTGACCTCTCTTCCTTCTTTTTTCTTTTTCAGGTTGAGGGCTTTTGGGCCAGGTTCATAAATTATATAATATGGCATTTTATGCTATTGTAACCTTTCTCAACCTTTGCCTTTTTTTGTGAAATTTCATAAATAAAAAAAATTAAAAAAAAAGACTTCATCTGTCATGTCTTCCAGTCTCACCCTCCTGTAATTTCTCACAATTCACATGAAATTTAACAACTTTGTAAAGTTTTGTTTCATTTGCATGTTTACTTCCCTCTTTATTCCCATTTTCAAATCACTTATGATTTTTTTTTTAGTGCTGTCTCCTGGCAATCTAACTGCTTCAGGGTTTTCTTGGCAATGTATCACTGGAAGCAAATTGTTAGGCCTCTTCTTGTTAGGGTAAAGTGACTTGCTAAGGTCACAAGGAGTGCCACGTGGGAATCAAACCCTTAGATCTTCCAGGCACTAGGCAGTTACTCTAACCACTAGGCTACTCCTCTGCACTGTGTGTAAATATGGTATGTTAAAAAGCACTAGTTTCAGTACAGATCCTTGGGTTACTCCTCCATTTACCTTCTTCCACTGAGAAAACTGAACCCTTCTCTCAGTTTTCTATCTTTTAGCCAGTTCCCAATCCACAAAAGAACATTGCCTCCAATTCCATGACTTTTTAATTTCCACGGGAGTCTATCATAAGGGAATTTGAAATGCTTTCTGAAAGTCTAAATACACTATGGAGGTCATTTAGAGAGGTGGATAGCAGGGCTGCACATCCAGGACGTGCAGCCCTGCTATCCGCCTTCTCCGTATTCTGCCACCCCACTCATGCACACACAGAGCCGCTGTGCATACTGTGGGGGAGGGGTGACCTGGGGGTGGAGAGTGGGAGAAGCATGGGTGGGACCGGCACACGGACGTACAAGGCTGATTCCGGTCACAGTCCTGTATGTCCTGGGGTCACCAGGGGGACGGCCAGATTATTCCACCTCTGAGGTGGAATAAGCACTGGCCGCTCCGGATCAGTTGGCCAGGCCCCCCGTTGAGGGTTGGGCAGCAGGGAAGCAGTGTGTCATTGGCTGTGGGAAGGCTGTGTCTCAGGGAAGATTGTCCCCGCAGTGATGCAGCGGTATGCAGGGCTGTCGCCCAGGGCCCAATCCTGCACCCACAGGAACGTTTTGTTCCCATGATGTAGAAACGGGTCTTGACAGACCCGTCCTGCTTGGGGCTGTCCAGATGGCCCGGACGTGCCCCTTGCTGAACTGGGCTCAACGGGGGTTATTTTAGAAACCCCATTCATCTTTTAAATGTGGATGTGGCAGAAGAACAATGTGCAGGCTGCATTCATGTTTAAAATGTGATTTGGGAAAGGCCATGGTTGAAAATGTTTTTGCCTGGGTACTTCCTTATAAAAACTTCTAGGCAAGAGACATTCTGGTAGTGTTTTGGGGTATGGCCTGGATGGGGAAAAATCTACATGTGCATCTCTAGTTTCATACAGAGGATGCATGTGCCCAACCAAAATTGCCAACTTCTGAAATTACACCTGTCCCCGACATGAACTTTTTATTTATTTATTTAATTTATTTATGTAATGTTTTTTTATGCCATCTTTATGAGCAAAGTCATTCAAAATAGTTTACAGGAGGGCTTAATGGGGATATTGATTTCCCCCTCCAAAGCGAAAGGCAGTATACAAAGAGTCTTCCATGGTCCATTTGCAAGATCTATACATCTAGGTTTCCAAAATGGCCAAAATACAGATGTAAGTTCCGATATGTGCATTCTGAAATTCTGGAACTTACACGTGCAAGTTGCCAGGGTTCCTCAGTTTATTTTTCCCCACGTACATATTTGCAAGATTGCTCCTTCCATTATATGTGGATGTGTATATCAGAAATGGTTCCACCTTCACCAGAGCTGATTCTAAAATACTGTCAGAATTGTAGACATAGTGGCCCCACCTCTCAATTCTGATCTCCACATCCTATCTAAAATGTGTCTTTATATCAACTGGCTCAGCTTTATTCAAGTTTAGTCACATTTTCCAAAAAATGTAGCTAATTAAGGAGTCAAGACTTCCCCTAGCAAAATCCATGTTAGCTTTGTCCCACTAAATCATGACTACCAGTATTTATTATTTAATCATCATTTATAAACCACAGATCTGTTATATACTCTGCAGTGAACAACAATAACATATGAAATAATAATTTTGTTCTTTGTACCATTTACCTGATACTGACATCAGGCATACCACACTACTTTCCTTGATCACCCCTGGAATCCTTTTTAAAAACTGTTATTACATTGACTGCCCTCCAATCTTCAGGTACTATAGACAATTTTAATGATAAGCTACAAATGACTAATAAGAGATCTTTAGTTTCACTTTTGAGTTATTTTAGTACTCTGAGTGTAGACGGTCTAGTCCATGTGATATGCTACTTTTTAGTTTGTCAATTTTCCCTATTAGCTCTTCTAGATTCACTGAGATTGTTTCAGTTCTCCTGAATCATCATCATTAAAGATCACTTCTGGAATGGGTATCTCCTTTATATCTTCTTCAGTAAAGACTAAAGCAAAGAATGTGTGAAGGCACATTTTACAAAGGATATCCAAGTGTAATCTGGGACATCAAAGCCAGAACGTCTGAAATAATAATAGGCACGTGCAAGTTCAGGTATGATTCCAGAAAAATGGACATGCCTGGTATGCACGTCTATGGAGATGTCTACATAGATGTCCCCAGAAGAGCATTTCAGAGCAGCAACACCTAATAGCCTATTGGTTAAAATAGTAGGTCAGGTGCAGGGTGGCTAAGATTCAAGTCCTGTGTGGGCCTTTGTGGTCTTAAGCTGGTCACTTAATTCTCCATCTTCTTTACACCCTTTGGATGTCCACAACAACCACTTTCCTGATGCCTGTTCATGCCTGGAGCAGGTATAAATATGGATGTGAAACTGAATGGGGATGTCTAAGTTCATTGCATCTCCCCAGACACACCTCCACCACTTGGACGCCCCTGCACTGGAGATGTCTCTAAACATCATTTATAAAATGGTTCCAGAGATGTCTTCATGATTTTGATGTCCATGTGCATGTCTTCAGATATCCAAATCACAACTAAGACTTTTAAAGTGACCCCTTTAGTCTCTCAGCTATGGCCTTGTCTTCCCTGAGTACCCCTTGATCATCTAATGGTCCAACTGACTTGTGAATGGACTTTTTTGCTTCGAATATATCGCCAAAAGGTTTTATTATGAGTTTTTGCCTCTACAGAAATCTTATTTTCAATTTTTCTTTTTGTCTTCCTTATCAATACATTGCATCTATCTTATCTGTGCTTTTGCTGTTTCCCTTTGTTGAAAGATGTTCTTTTTGTTAAAATAACCTTTCACCTCACCTTTTAGCCATGCCAGCTCTCATTTGGTCTTCCTTCCACCTGTTTTAATACATGGAATATAGCTGCTCTAGGATGCCAAGATAGAATTTTTGAATGACATCTACGCCTGATTAACTAATGCAACTACCCTTTTAGTTTTATTTACCCTTTTCCTCATATTATCAGGCTTCCTTTTAAAAGTTCAATGCCAGCACAGTAGAGTTCCTTAAGGGTATGTTTACTAAACCTGGCTAACGGTTATTTAGTGGGATCTACAGTAACTGCAGATAGTCTGGGTTAACTGTTAGCCCAGTTTAGTAAACATACTGTAGTTATTAAGTATAATTTGATCATGTTATGATTACTGTTGCCAAGTTGCCCCAACACAATTACCTCTCACACCAAATCCTATGTTCAATTAAGGACTAGGTCTAAAATTACTCTTTCTCATGATGGTTCCTGAACCAGTTGTTCCATGAAGCAGCCTTTTATTTCCTCTAGGAACTTTACTTCCCTAACATTTCCTGATGTGACATTTATCCAGTCAATATTTGAGTAATTTAAATCATCCATTATTATTGCGTAGCCAAATTTATTAGCTTCCTTAATTTCTGCTAACATTTCTTCATCTGTATGTTTATTCTGGCCAGGTAAATGGTACTATAACCCGCCACTATTCTCTTCCCCTTCACACACAGAATTTCTATCCATAATGATTCCATGGTCATTTGTTTCCTGTAGAACTTTTATTCAATGCCCTCTTTTGGTAACATCCCTCCACCTACTTGAACCACTCTATTACTGCAATACTGTATACATTTTTACCCTGGCATGAGTGTTCTACTTTTATCTCCTTCCACTAGGTCCCTGAGATACCTTTTATATATACCTTCTTCATTCAGTGCTGTATACTCTAACTCTCCCTTCTTATTCTTGAGGTTTCTAGCATTTGTATACAGCAGTGATTCTCAACTTATGTGTTGTGACAAACCAGTGTGTCGTGAAACACAGGGCGGTGTGTCATGGTGTCCAGCACTCTATCGTACTTTCTTCCTCTGTCGAGGCCTTGCAGGATACGGCCAACTGTTCCTTTTCAAAGGATTGGAATTTGGAAATAATGGGCCCAATATTCAACGCCGTAGGCTAGCACAATTACAGTCGCTAGCCTCTGGCACTGAACATTAAAATCAGCTATTCAGTGCTGGGGTCATATCCAGCCCTGGCATTGAATATTCAGGGTTGCCATAGAGCCCAATCGCTAATCACTAACTGGTTTGCAATCAGCTCCGCCTCTGCTCCACCCCAGAATGCCCCTAACACGCCCCAATGCTAAGTGATTAACTTCAGGGTATATAGCGGAGTTACTCGGGGATATTCAGTGGCACTAACCGTGTTAGCACTGCTGAATATCCCGCTTAGGGGACATTTACAGTTTATAGGTCTGTAAGCCGTGTAAATGCTTTGGAATGTCGGCCCAACATTCTTTATGCTGCGCCATCGGCCCTTCAAGACATTCATAGTTTCCTCCACTTGGTGCGAATTCTTGACTCTCCTGCAGCCACTAATTCCCTCTGCGTGCACATGAGCATGCTCAAAACATGCAGGCAGGCCTGGCTCTGATGCTGATCTCATTCATTGTCTTGGGCCTGTTTGAACATTTTCAGCATCCTCACGGGCAAGCAGAGAGGGAGAATGAACGATGGCAAGACCTGCTACGGACATCCCACCGAGGTAAGATGCTTACAATGAGGAGAAAAAGAGAGAGAGAGAAAAATCCTACATTAGGTGGCGGGAGTGAGTTTGAGAGGCAGGTGGCACATGCTGAATTAAGAGAGAGGCAGAAAGCACATGTTACAGAGGAATTAAGAACGAAGCAACATGTTTGAGCAGGGATGGAATGTTTAGTGGGAAAGCAGGAATTTGGGAATTGGGTCACAAATGAAGTGGGAAGGGATATGGATTTGAGGGGATGAGTGTCGATTGGTATGAAGGAGTTATCAGGATCTGGGACATAGTATGGGAAGAAAGGGATGCCTGGAAAGGAAGCAGGAATTCAGACGAGAGCATAGATGGGCAGGAGGAGAGAAATTGGGTGGGGAGGTAGGGGAAAAGGAGATTTTGGAGTTGGCTAGTGGAAAAGAGTGTACCTAGATAATGAGGGGAACCCAGGAACTGAGTGAAAGAACAAGAACATGGAGAGAAAGAATGGAGAGGGGAAATAAACATGGGGAATAAAGACAGATAAAAAGGAAGTGGAATTGTGAAGCTGGGGAGGGAGGAGGCTGGCCGGCCAGGGGCAGAGCAGCAGAAGAGGGCATGGATTAAGGAGTAGAGTGACTGTTCCCTGCTCTGCTCCAGCCGCATCCTCTTCCCTGCAGGTTGCCTGGAAGGGAGGGGCTGCAGCAGAGCACTCTTGGTGTGCTGGAGACTGAAAAGCTGTGCTGGAACTCCCCCAGAAATTAAGCCCTGAATAAAGATACCTGAGGATGTAAAGCAGGGACTCAAACTGAGTGAGGAATGGGAGACTGAGTGTGAGATGAGAACTTGGAGGAAAGAGCAGGGACTGTGTGAGGGTGGAGAGGGGTGAGGCAGGGGAATTGAGTTGAAGAGAAAAAGCCAACAAGAGGAAGGGGATAAGTAAAATGTATCTACCCCAGATGCAGGAGGAATGCTGAAAAATGGCCATGTTTGGTTTTTAGGTTGATTAGTTAATTGATGCTTTTTAGTTTTTAGGTATATTTGTAAGAATAAATAACTTATTTAAATTTTTAATATTATATTGTCTTATTCATTGGGCTGATGGCCCCCTTTGCTGTCTTGTTTAAGTTATTTCGTAATGTGCCTGGTAGTGACAGGAACTTGTGGTTGTATTAGTGAGATGTCATCTGAATCAGAGCTGACTGTATCCTAATGTAACTTACCTTGAATTCTTACTGAAAAAGGTTTCTGTGGATGCAGAATATATGTTCAAATGTAACTCCATGATAGTCATACGTGCACTGTGTCACATATGTAAGTATCATTTGTCAGGTGTGTCGCTTTAGAAGAAGGCCGAGAACCTCTGGTATACAGGTATTTCAAGATAGGATTTTTGTTTGTATTTACGACCAGCTCAGAAGCTGACAGGGCTGATTTGCAGTCTTTCATCCCTAACTGCCCTTTACTTAAAAGCATCCCATGCAGGCTTGACTTCTTTAATCTGTGACCTAAAAAAAGATATTTGGGGTTGTAGAAAGAGGGATCGCCATAGACACTCCATTAATGTCCTGTGTTCTGATCACAGACATAACTACACATACCCAGGCCTTCGTAAGAATATGTGCAACTCAGGGCTTGTGCGAACCTCATACCTTGTGCTCCCTGCCCCCCTGTAGTGCCCATTGCCACCTCTGCAGTCCCTCTCTAGGACTGACAACAGCAGCAATAGCTGCAAACAGCCCCACAGAGCTTAACTTCAGGCTTCGGCACCACAGGGGACTTCCATGCAAACAGGAAGTCGGCATCAAGAGTCAGAGGGGGCAGAAGCAAACAGTCCTGTGATGCCGAAGCTTGGAGGTAAGCTCTGTGGCTATTGCCACTGTTGTTGGTCCCAGAGAGGGGTGACCGTGGCAGAAAGGCATACCAATAGAGGGCCGGCACTCTAGGCAACTGCCTAGTTCACCTAATGGTAGCACTGGCCCTGGTGCAACTTCAGTCCCTACTGAAATAAAACTAGCTCTCATCGGAATAATTAAATGTGATGGTGTACTTGGCGGGCAAACATTGCCGTCCTTCTCCCTGAGGCAGCGGAAGTGAAAAGCTGTTTGCTAGCTTAATGTTTCATTCCAATGTTCGAGTGTATATCTGAGGAGGATTTTTATGACCTACGATGCAGTGATCTGAAGGCCATTTGTTGGCCAGAACTGATGGGTTAATCTGGCTTGTATGCTGGCTCCCTCTGATTACTGAGGTCTTTTTCCTCCTCATTACTTTGTTATTTTTGTATTATAATTTCTGTACTCACTCTTATTTTTGTTTTTGTTTATTTATTTATTTAACACGTTTTTATATACCACCTTTAATCCAAGGCGGTTTACATAGAACAACGATATACTGTACAATCTCAAAAGACTTGTTTTACATAGAACATGGGTAAGTAAACTTGGTGTTAAATATAGGGGTTTAAAATAAATCAAAGGTATGCGAATGGTTATGGTATATTTGTGGATGGTTATGGTAAATTCAGTTAGGTAATGTCATTGGGACCAAAATGTTCAATGAAGAGATGTGTTTTTAATAGTTTCTTCAGATCCTGTGGAGATTGTGCAGATCTAATGGATTCTGGTAGTGAGTTCCAAATCATTGGAGCGAATAACGAGAAGTCTCTATTGCTTGTCTACTGCATACATTTGGTCTTTAAGGGTGGGATGGCAAGAAAATTCTGATTTGCTGATCTTCTGGGCCTTGTTGTCGATGTTCTTGAGATTAGGTCATCAAGACAGGGAGAAGATAGTTTATGAAGGATTTTATAGATGGTGGTTACAGTCTTGTGTTTAGTCCTTTGGGTGGTTGGTAGCCAGCGTAATCTCCTGAGATTTGGGGTTATGTGTTGACGACTTGATGTACCTGTTAGGATTGTAGTGGCAGTATTCTGCATTAATTGAAGTGGGTATAATGCCTGTTTCAGAAGTCCCTAATACAGTATATTGCTGTAATCGAAATAGGGCGTGATGATAGCCTGGAAAACTGATCTGTAATCGTCTTGGAGAATAGGGCGTAGATGTCTGGGGACCCTAAGTTTCAGGTATGCTGTATTGGCTGCTTTCCTGATTTGCAAAGTATGTTAAGGTTGCTGTTGAGAATTATGCTGAAGTATTTGACTTCCCTTTTTATGTTAATTTCAGCATGTCTGAGTATGATTTTCTTTGTTTTCTCTGTTTTGAGAGCTGTTTTTTTTCGGTAAGATATTGTCTCGCTAACCTCTTTGAGGGTAAAATTTTGAGTGGATTGTCCATGGATGCAACTTCAGTCCCACCATGATTGTTATGTCTGCTTTACATAATTTAAATTGTGTCTTCTTTTACAATAATAGTTTTGAAAATTTTCGGAGGGCTAGCCAAAGACCCTTGTCCTTGAAAGCTCAGGCCTCTATAAATTGCTTAGTCTATAAGGTGCAACCAGCTTCTGTCAAAAATGGTTTCGTGTCAACTGACTGCTTAGATCCTTCATCTCCCATGCTGCTTATTTTCCAGTCTCTTTCTTTCTTGAAGACCGCAGCTCCCCAAACCATAACTGCTTTCAGTCCAACGTGCCTTAAATTATAGGCACACTCCTACAGTAGTAAGGCATTAAAACATCTTGAAAATAACACGGGGCCTCATGTACTCTAGAAGTTCAAAACAGATGGTGCCAGCAAAGTTTATCAAATCCCTATTTTTTTAAAATAAAGATTGCTTTCAGCTGGAAAGAATAAAAAAATCTGTCAGCTACAGGAAAATGTAAGTCAGAGCCAGATGTGAGGCAGGGGAGGAAAACAATGTGACTTTTACCATCCCTTTGATTGCTTGGAATTTGATACTAGATTTCAGTAGAACACAACCCTGTACTGACGGAATTGGTAATACTGTATGGTATGGTTGCCCAGGGTAATGCAGAGAGCCTGAGCCTGCCTGCTAGTCTGCTGCCCATTAGACCTAAAAGCTATTCTTGTTCTCTACTGTATACAGGGGCATACTTACTAAAGTGTGCTATTGTAGTGTGCATTAAGCCCCAAACATTAGCGCAGGAGGTTAAGTACCCTCATGTTATCTGTTGGGATCATGCCTGGCATGTTCTCCCATGGTTATTGTGGGGAGACACACCTCGATGTGCTGAACTGCAAATGCACTTCATGCAGGTGTACATATCGTCACCCACTGAGGAGTGCTAACCACAATGTGCTGTCAATACCTATACTTCTCCTCAACCCACCCAGTCACTGCCCCTTCATGCACCAACAAGTTAGTGTAGAGTTTTTACAATGTGGTCACATGGTAACAATACAATGTGATTAGCATGTGATAAACCCCCATACTAACCACTAGTCTACTTTAGTAAACATATCCCACAGTGTCTTCTACTTAAAGAAGCAAACTTTTATGTATTTATTTATTTAAAAATATTTGTATACCTCCCATCTACCATTCTGGGTGTTTTACAACCAACAAAGAGAAAGTAAAATGTAGTCGAAACATCGACAACACAACCAAGATTACACAAAACCTAAAAGCGATATAAATCTTAGGACCCGATATTCATTTGGGCAAGCTATGCGCCGTATCAGCACATAGCCCTGCCTGCTGACTTCTAAACCCGGATATTCAATGCCGCAGTGACTCACCTGAAGAGCCTAATTGGGTAGTGGTGATATTGGACCACTACCCGGTTAGCATCTGAGGCTAGAGCTAGGCGACCCAATAGCTTGCCTAGTTTTAGGTACAGATCGCTAACTGGGTAGCGGTCCAATATTGCCACTACCAGCTTACCGGCAATCTCTGCCCTGGAATGCCCCAACACGCCCTGCTGCTACCGGATAGCATTGAGGCGTGTAAGGGACATAGACGGGTAATGGTCAGCGCCGACACTGCCCTTGTCCCGCTCACGGGCTACCCCCTGCTGAAATTAGATAGAGCTGAGGCAATCTGTGGAGATATTCAGTGGCACTATCCAGACAGTGCCACTGAATATCACGGTGAGTACCAGCACTTAACAACAACAACACCTTAGCCAAAGGTGTAGGAGAAAGGAATAGCAACTCCTCAACATGGTGCAATCATCTCAGCTATATATATATTGAAGTTTCAGCCCACCCACATGAGGAGGCATAAAACATCAAAAAACATCACCTATTTCTCCTACACTACTCTCAATACACCAACCCAACACCTTCTATTATGTAGACAACATCAACCAACTCAAAACCTGCCTAAGAATGTACATACTGTAAATACATATTGTAGTTATTTCTCTTAATATTGTATATATCTCCCCTGTTCAAGTCCAAGTTTCTTTCCCCTGTTTCATTGTAAGTGTCGACCAGCACAATACTCGTTTTATGTAAACCGCGCTGATTTTTAAGAGTGCAGTATATAAGAACAATAAAATAAATAAATAAATATATTTATCGATGCCTTCCTCCAGTCTACTTGGCTATCTCCTTTCCTAGAATTGCTAGGAGAGGTGGTGGGGCTGCACTTATGTATGTCCTCGGAAGTTGTGGAAATTCCTTCTTCCCCTCCTTAAGTGTGGACTCCCTCCTGGTTTGGTCCCTCCCCTTTTAGCTACTTACTTCTTCTTTACAATTCTCCTGCACTTTTCCAACAGTCATGGGAAGATATTCAACAATGTTTATTAAAGATTTTTATCATCTATCCTGACATTTTAATACTTGAAGATTTTAATATTCATTTTGATGCACCTTCAAAAGGTTGTGATAAGTCTTTTTGTATCTTTTTATTAGATCATGCTATCCGTCAGCACGTCCTTCTGCCTACACATATTCAGGTCACACTCTGGATCTTTTGCTTACATCCCAGGGATTTTCTTTTCCCTGATACCTTTCCTTTGTTATCTGTCTGTGAGCAAGCTATTCTCTGGAAGGATTCTTTGTCTAAGGCACTAGATGCTGTTGCTCCTAGAACAACTTGCACTAATTCCAGATGACCATTGCACCCATGGTTTCATGATGGTGTATTCCTTAAAGCGCTTTTGGGCTAGTCATGCTTACTATCACGACTGCAAAAAAGGAATTTTTTTCTGATTCTATCAGTGATTCCTCCTTGTCATCTCAAGCTATTTTCAAGATAGTATCGCAACTTATTTCTCAAACATGGAGCCTTTCAGAGGTTTCTAAGGTTGGCCCATCTCCTGAAGAATTTGCAGATTATTTTCATAAGATGATTACATTGCAGGCTTCTTTTTCGTAATCGTTGCCTTTTTGCCCTCCTGATTCTACTGATTCCAAGTGCCAGACTCCTACTTGGGTGAACTTTACTCCTCTCTCAATGCCTAAGCTTATGTTGAAATCACTACAGAAGACCACTATGGTTCTTGATCCCATTCCCTCTATCTGGCTTCAGGAACCTTCACTTGCTCTGGTTCTTTTTATTTTGGACATGATTAATATCAGTCTTTCTTTGAGTATTATTCCAGATCTATGGAAAAAAGCCACACTTTGGCCTATTCGTAAGAACCAACAAGCTAATCCCCTGGATCTTCAGTGTTACAGTCTGATCTCAAATTTATCTTTTCTTGCAAAATTGATAAGAAAAATTGTATTTCACCAGCTTTTGGATCATGTGGCACACACTCATTCACTTCACCCCTGACATCCAGGTTTTCGCCCACTTCATAGCACCGAGACAACAGTAGTTTCTACTTTGAATGAGGTCTATAGAACCCTAGACCAGGGTAAGGTTATTGTTGCAGTCTCATTAGACCTGACTGCAGCATTTTATCTTATTGATCATATTTTACTCCTTGCCCGACTTTATGACATTGGGGTTTGAGGGACAGCTTTCTTGTGGTATTCCCATCTTGTGGCTGCCTTCTCCTCTTTAAAATAGAACCTTTCAGGTTCAGGCACATAGCGATATTTTATCATCACAAAAACTACCCTGTGGAGTTCCCCAGGGTTCTTCCCTCTCACCTTTATTATTTAATATTTTTCTTACACCTTTACTTATTTTGATTCAGTCTAATGGTGTGGAGACCTATTCTATTGTGGACGTCCCGGCCTCTATGCGTCCGGTCAGAACCAGATGCACAGAGATAGATGGGTTTCTGATCCCATGGAGCATGTCTAGCCCCTGCAGGATCAGAATCACATCTAAGCCTGTATGTGCAGATCGGGACCCGATTCCAGTCGGCCTGCACGTACAGGCACTTGCCCAGCTAACTCAGTCAAGTTCATAAATGGAGCCATGGTGTCATGATGTCCAGTTGCCATGGCACCGTGGTTCCATTCAGGAGCTGTGATCCCCAGCCACCAATGACAATTCATTCCCCGCAGCCCGACCCCCAATCCAGCCTCCCAAGGCCAGGGTCGGGCTGTGAGGAATCTCCTGTGCCCCCTCCACCCTTTGATATGCCCCGGGCCTGCCGTCACCTCCTGTCTAGGGGAATATTTATTTTATTTTATTTATTTATTTATTTACATTCTCTTATATACCGCTCTATTCTGCATCAGTGCGGTTTACATTGAACTATCTGAAATTACATTGAACAGGGCATTATAACTTGGAGATAACTATTTTACAGGGAACATGGGCTATGGAGGGTTAAGTGGCTTGCCCAAGACCACAAGGAGCACCTGTGGGACTAGAAACCCCAGTCCTTCCGGCCCAAGGTTGCTGTCCTCTAATGGGATAAGCAATAACTTCCCTGTCTACTCTGCTGGCCCCAGACATACAAGGCCAACATCAGAATCGGCCCTGTACATCCGGGGCCACAGACCGCCTACAGCCCACCCCGTCTCCACCTCCACACCACCCCTTTCCCACCCCCATTTAGCTTCCCCGTACAAACTCCCTGTTCGTATGGGGAGGCTTGGCGGGGATGGGAAAGGAAGATGAATAGCAGGGATGGACGTCTTGGGACGTCTATCCCTGCTATTCATGGTTCAGAATAGACCCCATATCGTCTTATGCCTATGCTGATGATTTGTTTCTTATGCAAGCAATTGATAGGAATTTACCAGATCTTACACCTATCAACTCTTGTTTGGTTTTGGTTTCCGCCTGGCTGAGGTCGAACTCCCTGAAGCTTAACCCTTCCAAATCCTTTGCAAATTGGTTATCAGGTTCTTTCTTTTCTCCTTCCATAACTCCTATTTTGGAAGAGTTCACTTTACCTCTTTGTTCTTCTTTATGTTACTTGGGTATTTATTTGGATTCAGAATTGTCATTTTTTCCTCAACTTTCTGTTATCATTAATTTTATTTATTTATTTTATTTGGTTACATTTATATACTGCTTCTTCCAGCGATCAGTAGCGGTTTACATTGAACACTTCACACAGTAATCATTTTATACATTTACATATGCATAACACAAGATTAGAATTGTACAGTAGGTCATTTTACACATTTACATATGCATAACACATAATTAGAATTGTACAGTAGGTCATTGGAAGGTTATATACATATTTACAGGTTGTGTATCAGAGGTTTATGCTTTGGGTCATTTGTGTAGGGCTGTTGCATCAGGTCAAATTGTAATATTCTTGGAATAAATAGGTTTTTAAGTGTTTCCGGAAATCTTTTAAATCACTGTTGCCTCTTAGTGCATGCGGTAGGTTGTTCCATTGGGCGGGCGCTGTGTACATGAGAACTCTGTTACTAGTGATGTTTTTGGCGTTGCGTATGTTCTGTGGGACGCATAAAGTGTTTAAGTTGTGTGTCCTCCTGGTCCTGTTGGGGGGTTGTGTTGTGATGAGTGTGGAGAGGTATGACGGGGCTATGCTGTGGATCAATTTAAATATTGTTACTATTATTTTATACCTTATGCGGGCATGAATAGGGAGCCAGTGGAGTTCAATCAGTATTGGCGTGATGTGGTCAGAGACACGCACTTTCATTATAATTCGAGCAGTGACGTTCTGTGCCATTTGAAGTATGTTTAGGGTTTTTTTGGGTAGTCCTTGGAGAATGCCGTTGCAGTAGTCCAGGTGAGGCATGACCAGTGCTTGGGCTACTGTCCAGAAGTCAGTCTGCTCAATGATGTTACGTAGTGGTTGGAGTATTCTTAGTTTGTAGAATAAGGCCCGGTTTAGCAGTCTTAGGTGGGTTTCCATCTTAAGATTTTTGTCGAATGTTACACCCAAATATTTTATTTCTTGCTTGATGTATGTATTGCTGTTCAGGAGTATTGTCGGGGGAGGGGGGGGCTGAAATCTGGGTTTTTGTTTACAAACATTACTTCCGTTTTTTTGTGGTTTATGCTCATGTTGTTCTGTTGTAGCCAAGCTTGCGTTTCTTTGAGGCATGCTTCCAGGTTACTGTAGTGTAGGTTACTCGTGTCTATTTGTGTGTACAGCATAATATCGTCTGCATATAGGTGGTAGCTGATCTTGTGTTGTTGGAATACTGCGCAGACTGGTCTTAAGTAGAGGTTGAACAGTAGGGAGGACAATGCTGACCCTTGTGGTATTCTCTGTGTTTGTGGGAATGCTTTTGATGTTTCTTGGTTGCAGTAAACCTGCTGTACTCTGTTAGATATGTATAAGTTGAACCATTTGAGTGGGGTTCCTTTTATGCCTATGGCTTCAAGTCTGGAGAGGAGGATTTTGTGGTTTACTGTGTCGAATGCAGCAGATATGTCTATAAATATTAAGATGAACATTTTCTTGCAGTTGTCAGTGCCTTTGTAAAGTTTGTCAAGCAGAACTAGTAGTAGGGTTTCTACTCCATGGTATTGACGGAATCCATACTGCTGATCGTTGAGTGCATTTCTGGAATCTATGTGGTCTTGGAGTTGTTCTTGAACTGATTTTTCCACTGCTTTGGCTATGAGTGGGATACTTGAGATGGGGCAATATGAGGCTGGGTCGTCCTTCTTGGGGGTTTTGTTTTTTAAGATAGGTCTTATGAGTGATCTTTTGAGTTCTAGCGGCATGATTCCTTGTTTCATTGATTGGTTTACTATGTGCAATATTGATGGGGCAATTTCTGTTTTTGTTGCCTTTATCCAGGCTGCTGGACAAGGGTCTCGTGGAGACGTAGTGGTGTTCAGGCTTGAGATGATGTTCATTAACTGCCCCTCCTCAATGGTGTGGAAGGAGTCCCATTCTTCACCGGTGTCTAAGGTTTCCTGATGAGGTTGTGGGGTGCTGTTTGTGGAGAGTGTTTGCCTGTGGTAATCTTCTGGTGGATTAAGTTTGCTAGCATAGTGATCGGCTAAGGTTTGTGCTTGTATTTCATTGTTAGGACTGTCATCCTGTCTTGCTTTGGTAATAGATTTGACTAGTTCAAACAGTTCCCTCGGTATGTTCAGAGCCTTGTTTAGGATCCTGGTGTGGTGGTTCTTTTTTGCTGTGTTGATTTCTTCTTTGTATTTTGCGAGCAGTGTTAAGTATTCCGTTTTGCATTCGGGGGACTTTTTTGTTCTCCATCTTTTTTCCAATTTTCTGAGTTCACTCTTCATTTTGGTTAGGGCTGATGTGTACCAGGACTCAGATTTGTTCTTTGGCTTATTATTTGTGTTTGTTGGTGTATTCATCGTCTGTATTGCAGCTATTTTGACTCCTTCATTCTATTGGTGTATTAGCAATTCTAGATTGGTGTGCTCAGCATCTACGTGTGACGTGATTGAGTTTATTAAGGCTTCTTTGTCAAACCTTTTGAATTTCCTACCATATTGGGTTTTTGTTCCCATATGTTGGTTTCTATGTTTTGCTGTCATATAGAAGTTGAATTGAATTAGGTGATGATCTGACCAGGGAACTGGCATTATTTTATTTATTTATTTATTTATTTATTTAAAGTTTCTTTTATACCGCGCTATTCGACATCAGCGCGGTTTACAGAGAACAGAAATTACACTTCACAAAATTGATCAGTGCTTACAATGAACAGGGCAATACATTAAACAGGTTTACATTAAACAGGTTTCTTAAACAGAGAACATAATAAACTATGTACAAAAGGCAACTATATACAAAGCCGCTAAGTGCAGCTATATGATTCCTGATGAGAGCGGAAGCAAGGTGAGATTGCCGCTCTTCATGTTAAGACTATAGAGCGCATGGGTTTAACGTGTTGACCTGGGATGTAGAGGTGGGTTGGTGTGAGACGGTGTCGGAAACATTGTAGTGAAGCAAGAACAGGTGGTGCTTCAGTGCCTTCCTGAACTGAGAAAGGTCACTGATGGTTCTGATGTCTGTTGGTAGGGCATTCCAACATAATGGTGCGAAGTAAGAGAAGGCTCTGGATCTAGTGGCTTGAGAGCACTTCGTGATTGCCTTAGGTAATACAAGGGAGTTAGAGGCAGTTGATCTCCTTGCACGATTAGGGGGTGTAATTGATATCAGGTCGGTGATAGAAGATGCGGAGTTGTTATTAATCGCTTTATTTGAGGTGCAGGGTTTTTTTCTTCATTGTGGTGTGTACCTTTGGGTAGGAATACCAGGTCTAGTATGTTTCCCTTGGTGTGGGTGGGATTCTGTATTATCTATTTGTATCCCAATTGTTCCATGGCTTCAAGGAATGTGCTTTCGTGTGTGGGAGCAATTGAAGCAAGGTTAAAGTCTCCTAGAATAATCTGGTATTTTTGTATTGTTGACGTACATACTTTTTCCAGTGTGGCCACAAGAGCTTCATATTTTGCTGCCGGGGGTTGTAGAAGAGACAGATTATTAGCTCTTTGTTCTCTAGTTTCAGGAAATCTATTCCATCATGAGATTCCTGTGTGGTGTTGGATAGGTTCAGGGAGTCTCTTGCCATAATTAGGACTCCGCCTCCTCTTCTATTGATGCGAGGACAGTTGTGAAGTTTGTATCCTGGGTTGTTTAGCTGGTTCAGTAGGACTGTTTCGGTGTCGGTGATACATAGTATGTCAGGTTTTCTATCTGTTATGATGTCGTGAATGATATGTATCTTGTTTCTGATGGACTTTGCATTTATTAGTATACAGGTGTGCGGGGTTAGTGTGCCCTTCTTCAATTGTGGTGATGGGCTTGGGATGGTATTAATTTTGATTACTCCTGGTTGGGATTTTCTTGGTTTTGGATTGGAGTGTTTGCTGGTTTGTTGACAATGCTTGTTGATTGACTTTTGGTTACGTTGGGCTGTGTATTGGGCATTGGACTGGAAATGTGAGGCATATACAGGATATGTGTATAAAGAGGACAAAGGATAGGTGTAAATGAGTTGCCCTGTGATCATTGGAAGGCTAATCGTGTATTTTAGACATGAGTGTGTATACATAATCATGCAGAAATATACAGAAGTAAATAGCAGTTTGGTTAGTTCCATTTCTTAACGCTTGATTTGATTTAACCTTGTGCATATATCAGTTTTATAGTGGTTATTTTGGCATATATATATATATATAGACAGCCCAATTTATAAATTGTACCAGGATGATATTTAGTTTCAATACAGGTGGCGGTTCCAACGTCTTAGTGGTTATATCTCAAGGCAGCGGTTACATATCAAGGTACAATGTCTTAGCGGTTACATATCAAGGTAGTTACCTGCATTCGTTGGTTGAGTTGCATTCTTCTGGGTCCATTATTGAACAGATGGGCTCCATGTAGTTGATGTCCGTCTTGTATTGTGGTTTGCGCGATTCCGTTAGGTCGTGACTTGAAGCCTTCCTGCCCTGGACCACTGCCTAAGAGCCACGCCAAAGGGCCCTCTGGCGAGGCCCACCAGGCGCAGGCTGGTGCCCGATGGAACTTTTAAATTTATTTTCTTGGTTCTTCGATGCTTTTGTGCAATTCAACCTTTTCTGAATGCTTCAGCATAAATGACAATCTTGGTACATACAGTGTTAGCCAGGTTAAACTATTGTAATATAGTCTACCCGGGTATACCCCAACACCAGTTGAAGCGACTACAGATTTTGCAAAATACAGCAGTGTGCATCATTTCGCATGCCCATCGATTTGATGCCACTTCACCCTTGATCATGCGGCATCATTGGTTGCCCTCTCTTTTCATGTTCATAGAAACATAGAAATATGTTGACAGAAAAAGACCACATGGCCTATCTAGTCTGTCCTTCCATATCAACAACTACAACAGTCCCCTTTTTTCCTTTAGAGATCCTCTGTGTTTGTCCCATGCTTTTTTAAATTCAGTTACTGTCCTCATCTCTACCACCTCCACTGGGAGAATATTCCACGGATCCACAACCCTTTCCATAAAGAAATAGTTCCGCAAATCACTCCTGAATATATCCCCCTTCACCCTCATCCCATGTCCCCTCGTAGCAGAACTTGCTTTCAATTGAAAGAGACTCTCCCCCTGAACATTTATGCCACGGAGGTATTTAAACATCTCAGTCATATCACCTCTATCCCACCGTTCCTCTAAGGTGTACATATTAAGATCCTTAAGTCTGTCCCCATATGCTTTATAATGAAGACCACTATCCATTTTAGTAGCCACCCTCTGCACCGACTCCATCCTGTTCACATCCTTTTGAAGGTGTGGTCTCCGGAATTGCACACTATGCTCCAAATGAGGTTGCACCAAAGACTTATACACAGGCACTATCACCTCCTTTTTTCTGCTAGCCATCCCTCTCCGTATGCACCCAAGCATCCTTCTAGCTTTTGCCGTCGCTTTTTCTACCTGTTTAGCTACTTTAAGATCATCAGACACAACGACGTTCAGGTCCCGCTCTTCTTTAGTGGACAAAAGTACTTCACCCCCTATACTATATTGCTCCTTTGGATTGCTGCAACCCAAATGCATGACCTTACATTTTTTAACATTAAATCCCAGCTGCCAGATTCTAGACCATTCTTCAAGCTGAGCTAGATCCCTCCTCATGTTACCTACACCTTCCTGGGTGTCTACTCTATTGCAGATTTTGGTATCATCCGCAAAAAGGCAAACCTTACCCGACAGCCCTTCCGCTATATCACTAACAAAGATGTTAAAAAGAATCGGACCAAGGACATATCCCTGGAGCACACCGCTGGTAATATCCTTCTCCTCAGAGTGAGCCCCATTTACCTGTACTCTTTGTCGCCTCCCACCCAACCAATTTCTAACCCAACTTTAAGGTCCATTCCTAGGGTGCTCAGTTTGTTTATAAGTCGCCTGTGAGGAACAGTGTCAAAGGCTTTACTGAAATCTAAATACACCACATCTAGGGTTCTCCCTAGATCCAACTCCCTGGTCACCCAGTCAACGAAATCAATCAGATTTGTCTGACAAGACCTGCCTCTGGTGAATTCATGCTGCCTCGGATCATGTAATCCGCTGGACTCCAGAAACCTCACTATTTTCTCTTTCAGCAGCATTTCCAATAATTTACTCACCACCGAAGTAAACTAACCGGCCTGTAGTTTTTAACCACATCCTTACTTCCGCTTTTGTGTAAAGGGACCACATGAGCCTCTCTCCAGTCCTCTGGCACCACTCCCGACTCCAACGAGGCATTGAAAAGGTCAGTCAGTGGAGCTGCTAGAACGTCCCCAAGTTCCCTCAGTATTCTCGGGTGTATCCCATCCGGTCCCATCACTTTGTCTACTTTAAGTTGAGCTAGTTTCTCACGAACACAGTCTTCTGAAAAATGTTCAAGATGTCCCTCGCTTCTGTTCCTGTTTGTGGGTGTTTTCTGAGGTCCTGCTCCTGGTTCTTCATCTGTGAACACAGAACAGAAATATTTGTTAAGCAATTCTGCTTTATCCTCATCAACTTCTTCATATTCCTCCCTTCACCCTTGAGTCTGATAATACCACTTTTGCCCTTCCTCTTCTCACTAACATATCTTAAAAATGTCTTATCCCCCATTTTATTGCATTGGCTATTTCCTCCTCTTTTTGAAGCTTTGCTTTCCTGACTACTATGCTAGCTTCTCTAAGTTTTTCCAAATATAGATGCCTGTCTTCCTCTCTCTGTGATCTCTTGTATTTCATGAAGGCCTCCCTCTTTTTCTTCACTTTATCAGCTACCTCTTTCGAAAGCCATAGGGGTCTCCTTTTCCTTTTATTTACCATTTACCATTTTAACAAAAAGGTTGGTTGCCCTTAAAATATCTCCTTTCAGTTTTGCCTACTGTTTTTCTACATCCCCCAGCTGTTCCTATCCCGCTAACGACTCCCTGAGGTATTGGCCCATCTTGGCAAAGTTAGTCTTCCTAAAGTCTAAGACCCTCACCTTTGAATGGATTCTAACAGCCTTAGTCCTAATATTGAACCACACCATCTGGTGATCACTGGATGCAAAATGATCTCCCACTATAACATCAGAAACACTTTCACCATTGGTAAGCACAAAGTCCAGTATGGCCCCTTCATGTGTAGGGTCTGTTAACAATTGCTTGAATAGCTCTCCCTGTAGAGAATCCAGGATCTCTTTACTTCTAGATGATACTGCAGCAGGAATGTGCCAATCAACATCTGGCATATTGAAATCCCCTATCAGTAACACTTCCCCTTTCCTAGCAATGCTGAGTATGTCTTCAATTAACTTTCTGTCCACCTCTTCCTCTTGTGAGGGTGGTCTGTATATCACGCCAATGCAAATAGATTTCTCTTTCCCTCTTTCTAGTTTAACCCACAATGCCTCCTCTCTCCCTTTTAAGCTCTGTAATTCCAAAGCTTTAATAGTATTTTTTACATATAGTGCCACTCCTCTCCCCCTTCTTCCTACCCTGTCCTTTCTGAATAAAGTATAGCCAGGTATAGTTACATCCCAGTCATGGTTTTCTGTGAACCATGTTTCTGTAACTGCCACTAAATCCAAAGCTTCAACATCAGGGATCTTATTCCCCATGCTACGGACATTTATACACACTGCTTTCCTTATGTTACCCCTATTACTCATTTCCATAAAGGTATTTAATACATCACTTACCTGGGGGCTTTCACTTACCTGTGGGCTTTTTTCACCCACCCCCAACGAATCTAGCTTAAAGCCCTCTTCAGTAGATTAGCCAGTCTACTACCGAAGACGCATTGACCTTTCTTGCACAGATGGATGCCATCTCTGCTCTGCAAACTTTGGAACAGCATCCCATGATCTAGGAAACCAAAATGCTCTTGATGACACCATCCACGCAGACATGCATTCATCTCCAGGATGCGAGCCTCTCTACCTTAGTCTTTACCCTCAACAGGGAGGATTGAAGAGAACAACACCTGTGCACCTAACTGCTTCACCCTCTGTCCCAGAGCCATGAAGTAACTTTTGATATGCTCAGAGGGATACCTGGTAGTATCATTTGTTCCGACATGGATTAGCAACATTGGGTAATAGTCAGTGGGCTTGATGAGTCTCGGCAAACTCTCCGTAACATCTTGGATTTTGGCACCAGGCGGACAGCATACCTCTCTGGACATCAAGTCTGGTCGGCAGATGGATGCCTCAGTACCCCTCAGAAGAGAGTCACCAACCACCACTACCCTTCGCTTCCTTGTGGTCACTGATTCTGCAAATTTGGGGTACTTGAGCCCTGGTTCTTCCCTTTCCAGGGATACTTTCATCACCTCCACTTCCAGAGCTGCATAATGGTTCTCCAGTTCAAGGGCTGGAGAAGTTGGATGGGTGATTCTTCAGGCCCTGGTGACTTGTTTCCAACCTTCATCATTCTGTTGGCACACATCTTTTCCTCTGCTAGAGAGCTTGGATGTTTCAAGAAGCATTTCATCAATGTACTTCTCACTGTTTTGAATGCTCCTCAGCCTCGCCACCTCCTCTCTGAGTTCCTCCACTTGTCTCCTCAGAACTTCAGCATGCAGGCACCCTGCACATGGAACCGGTCCTTCAACTGGCATTCGGACCTCTGTCTGGACAGAGGCAGAAGCTGTAACGGGGGCAACAGCTTTAGCGATACGATTTTTCCCAGCCATTGTTCTGTTCGTGGAGCTTAGGTATCTGTTAAAGCAAAAGAGAGAGATCTACCAAAGTACCAGCCTATCTTTTGTACATAAAATTATTCATGATGTAGCTCCAGATTATCTTGCTTCTTTGGTTTCTTTACACATTTCAGCTAAAGCTCTTTGGTCAATACATGGTTTTCGGTTGTATATACCTTCCCCCCTCGATTATTAAATATGAGCCTATGTGCAAGTCAGCATTTTTTGTAGCCACCCCTTCTCTCTGGAATTGTTTGCCTACTTTGGTGGATGCTGAGACAAATTATAAAAGTTTTAAGAAACCTCTTAAGACTTTTTTGTTTGAGTCTGCCTTTAACTTGCCATCTTCCTTTTAGTGGTCCTTTTTCCCTTGTTTAGTTATTTTTGAATTATGTATTGTGTTCTTTTTCCTTCATTTCATGACATTCATTTTCTATTATTTATTGTTATTTTTAACTTTGTAAACCGCATAGATTGTTTTCTCATTTTTGCGGTATATCAAATAAACAAAACCATAACCATATAACTGAAAAATACCTATGTTCAAGTGGGAGCCAATTCAGTTGTAGACGTCTTGCCCCTGTACAGCCTGTCAAAACAGGGGTGTGCAGTGGTACACCTGATTCTGCAGGGGCTAGATGTGCCTGCAGGATCAGAATTGGGTCTACTGGCCTGAACGTGAAGGCCGGGCCCCATTTCTGATCAGCTGCATGTCTGGCACCTACCCAGCTAACTCAGCCAGACTCCTGAATGGAGCCACGATCACTTAACTGCCACCAAGAACATTCTTTCCCTGCAGCTTGACCCATGATCTGGCCTTCTGTGGCCAGGGTCAGGCTATGGGAAACCCCCTGCACCCCTCACCTTTCTGTCTTGTCTGGCCTCCGCTGTCCACCCACGTCCAGGGGGACTTATTCCACCTCCATGATGGAATAAGTCCCCCATCTAACTGTGTGGCCCTGGACGTACAGGGCTGACCTCAGAATCAGTCCTGTAATCCAGGGTCACAGCCCCGCCTGCTGCCGGCCCGCCTTTGCCCCTCCCCTGGCCCATCTCCTGCCCACAAACAGAGCTCCCTGCACAAGTGGCCTGTACGTGCAGGGAGTTCTGCTGCCACTGGAGGGCTCCACCCATTTAGCGGGTGGCTGAACGGAGACCAGAATGATCCCCATAATGTTTTAAGCTTCTGTATAAATTGCATCAAACCAGCTTCATGTCAAAGTTACAATGGTAATGCTTTCCACTGCATCAGACCAACAATGGTGGTATAATATTTCAATTTACAGGAAAAATAAAATAGATGTTATCTTTAAATCTACTGCTGCTCACCTTCTTTCACATTTAAAGGCAGCTGGTGAAAGATGAGCTTTTAATATCTCTTACGTCTGGCTGCAAGCACCCAGATTTTGCCTGGTGCATCCTACTCTAAAACAGTGTCAGGTGAGTATTTTGTGGAGTTGAACTAAATTCTGATGATAATGCATAGACCCTAAAACATGTCTGAAGAGGACCTAAACCCTCTGCAGAACAGAAAAGAGACCATGCACTATATTTTCAAATTAGAGACTCTAAGAAGCTCTTTAACTAAAGTATGGTAGTTTTTTTGCCCCAAATGTGTGTTTTGAATCAAAATTAGCAACTGTTAGGTGCCAGGTAATTGTCAAGGATGTGGCCAGCATGTGTCTGACAGTTAACGGCAGACAAACTCGTTGGCATTTACAGTAGCTGCAACTAACTCTACCTAACTGCAACATGGCAATTAGCACACATTACTAAAACCCATGCTAAGCGCTGTGTGCACTCAATGCCCACTCTTTGCCCCAACCCTGCCCAGATCACATCATGCAATGTGCAGTTAACACGCGATAACTGTCCTGTCGGCGTGGTAGCAATGACTGTGGCCCTGCAGAAGCAGTTAATGCATGCTGAAACACACGTTAACCACATAATGCACTTTAGTAAAAGGACCCTGATGTTTTTCATTGGCCAACTGAAATACTTGCATATTTTGTAATGTGCCTTTGGATGTTCTGTAGAATTGGAAAATGCACAATATACATTTTTAAACCAAATTAAATGTCACACTAATGCATGCTGTCAGGCAATCTTGAGCCGTCATGGTAAATAAGAGAATGAGTAACTTCTGGAATTCATTCTGGGTTCCCTAAATGAATGATTAGCTTATCTTATTCCTGTAAGCATGGACATTCACTCAGTACCGTGCAGACTCCTTCAGCTATGTGACAATCACTTCCACACATTTCAGAAGCTCGATCTGCACATTCTTCTTCAAAGCACATATTAAAAGAGACAACTGTGTTATGCCTCTTCCAGAGTATTTTTTCAACAAGTGTACATGGATCGTTATCTATTTTCTGAGAATTAGAACAAATGCACTTCATGAAATCATTCGAGGGGGCTAAGCAAAGGCATTTAGGCAGTTTGCAGACCGCTGACTATTCCTAGGTGTCGTCACTAAGTGCCCCGATACTAGCCAGCTAGCATTGGGGCGTGTTGGGGGCACAGTGGAGGAGGCACCCAGGGATAAGCAGTTAGCAGCAATATTCAGCCACTATCCAGTTATCCTACAGTGGCTAAAGTTAGGAAAACTAAATGACTAGTGGCTGAATATTGCCGCTGGTTGAGTTTCAAAAGCGCAATCTGGCCAAGCCGGATATTCAGTGACAGTGCCGGATATGACCCGAGCATTGAATATCTGGGTTCAGGTTTCGGCAGCAATGGCTACCCGCTGTAACCACATCAGCTGCTGCCACTGATATCCCCCCCCCCCATTAATTTCTTAAATCAAGATTAGTTAAATATAAGTTTTCTATATGTAACATATTTATCCTCATAGCAGAACTTGCTTTCAATTGAAAGAGGCTCTCCCCTGAACATTTATGCCACGGAGGTATTTAAACATCTCAATCATATCACCTCTATCCTGCCTTTCCTCTAAGGTGTACATATTAAGATCCTTCAGTCTGTCCTCATATGCTTTATAACGAAGACCACTAATCATTTTAGTAGCTACCCTCTGCACCGACTCCATCCTGTTCACATCCTTTTGAAGGTGCGGTCTCCAGAATTGCACACCATACTCCAAATGAGGTCGCACCAAAGACTTATACAGAGGCATTATCACCTCCTTTTTTCTGCTAGCCATTCCTCTCCGTATGCACCCAAGCATCCTTCTAGCTTTTACCGTCGCCTTTTCTACCTGTTTAGCTACTTTAATATCATCGGATACAACCACGCCTAGGTCCTGATCTTCTTTAGTGGACAAAAGTACTTCACCCCCAAAACTATATTGCTCCCTTGGATTCCTGCAGCCCAAATGCATGATCCCAATGGAGGTGGTAGAGATGAGGACAGTATCTGAATTCAAAGAAGCATGGGAGAAACACAGAGGATCTCTAAAGTTAAAAAGGGGACTGTTGTAGTGGTCGATATGGAAGGACAGACTAGATAGGCCATGTGGTCTTTTTCTGTCATCATGTTTCTATGTTTCTATGCATTCAATGAAAAAATACAACACAATATAATACAACTAAAAAAAAAACATGCATTAACCCCATCATATACAAAAATATGTTTCAAACAACATAGCAGAAAGAAAGTGAATTATCAGTAAAATTAAACCACAAAACAATTCTCAACTTGCATATCAAAGGACCACTTACTTCAAAATCCACACACTGGATTAATCTGTTTTTTATTTCTTTTTAGATTATTAAAAGTCATGATAAATTATCCCTGACAAAGCTTATGGAAATGAGACATGTCCATTGGATTGGATTTTTAAATAATACAATGCAATTGTATTGAGCGGATGAATTCATAACTAAAAGATAAGTGGACAATTATTTGAATACTATGAATCTGAGCATCTGAGCACAGAAACACCTCAATAATTTATATACTGGGAAGTTTTTATGGCCTATGATGGTGAACTGTTAGAAGTCTGATCAACCTTCAGATATTTTTTATCACTGAATTCTTTTTCTCCTATGTGTTGCATTGTGTCAGTGAATGGGTAAAAGAATGATTGCGGTTGTTTGAAGCATTAGTGGTATTTATTACTGAAAGAATTGTGATTACAGTCTCATGGCTTTTTGAATATTTGGTTTGGTTATCTATCAGGTAGGCAGTTCAGTGCTCAGGACAGGTCTGGGAAATCTAGTTGAGTTTCTATTCAGAGAAGTTTCCACAAGGATCAATTTTGTCCACTATATTGTTCAATTTATGGGGGTCATTTTAGAAGCTCTATTCTTGATGTCTGTTTCTGAAATTGTCCATTCAGACATGAGAAACACAAAAATGTCCCAGGAGCCATTTTAGAAAGCTCCAAAGATACACACATCCGGTGTGATCATGTCACACGGGGGCATGGCTGAGATGCACGAATTTAGAAACAGCCTGCAGGTCTCTACCAATAGGTGGTGGCATCCATGTCTATTCCTGCTCCAGGGCACAAATAGCAGAGTTGACAAGTTACCTAGTTCCAGGAGTGAGATTTTTTGCCAGTTCAAATTTGCATTGCAATGCAGTACGGTATTTGTAGTCCCTGATTTTACCCATTGGAATTAGTGCTGCAGGTCCCATAATGCATCAGATGAGATTGCCAGAAATCCAGGACTGGCTTCATTTCTCACTCTTGGAACTGGATAATTTGGCAACTCTGAGAAAGGCATCAGAAAAATGTTCATTCCAGCACTCAGACACCTGTTGGGAGTAAAGAGGAAGGCACTCACGTAATCCTGAATAGTTTTCGCAATGGTAAAGACACATGCAGGTAAATGACAACACTTGTTTTGTGACTGCAGTGCTCCTGTATGTCTCCACTTGCAAACTGACAGGCCGGGACATGTATGTAGCTTGGGGTAGATGTCCCCATCCTGAAATATCATTGCGGGATGTCTATGTAGCTGTACTTGCCACAATCCATTTCAGGCACGCGCAAGTTTCAAAAATTGGTCCAAAACTTGCACGTGCCTGGCCTATTGATATACATGAGTCTGGCTGTTTTAATGGTCTCAGAGACATATATTTTTCAGAGCAGAGATGGAGTGATTTTAGACGGCACTTACATGTATCCATCTTCACAGCAACCATTCTCACGGTATTTGAGATGTTTTCACCTGGACATGCCACATTGCTCCTAGACATCCTTTCTAAAATGTGACTTCACATGTGTGGCCTTTATGTGAATTGTTATCAAATGCAAGATTGGGGTTCACATTATTTGCCGATGATGCGCATGGTATACTTGCCTTGTAAAGCTGATCTTGGACATCTCAAGAGCAATTGAGAAGATTTCAGAATGGTTGGACCATCAAGGATTAAAGTTGAATTTTCAAAATACTCCGGCATTGAGATTTTCAGATGGGTGGATTTTAGCTACTCCTAACAAGACAGAGGTTAGTGGGCAACAGATTCAGGTTTATGAACAAGTTAAATAATTTGGGATTGCACTGGACTCTTTAAGTTTAAAACCGTAAGTGTGATCAGTAATAAAAAAAAGTGTTTTAGAATTTGAGATTGCTGCATCATTTACATCCATATTTGAGCCTAGAAGATTTTGGGGAAGATTTTATGTCCACTGGTGTGGGGTTTATTGCAAACTGTTTTACATGCATTCCAGTTAGTACAAAATTCAGCCACAAAACTGATTTTTAATATCCCATGTTGGGAAGACATTACTCTGGCATTGATATCATTTCATTGGCTGCCAGAAGTTGTTCAAATGAAGTTTAAGACACTAATATTGTTCTTTAAAGTTATTAGATTCAATATGTTGCTTTCAGTGGTGTAAATTCAAATTTTGGGCCCCCAAGCAAACTTTTGCAGAGGGCCCCCCCCCCCTCATAAGAATAGGATTCATCTCCCTCAGATTTGATTTGGGAGTGGGAGGAGGGGTTCCCTGGAAGACTGAGAAGTGGGGGAATATAAGAATAACCTTAATCTCTCCTTGTCGATACAGCAATATCTAGGAAAGAGTCAGGATAGATTGTATACCATAACACACATGGTAAATAACAAAAAATAAATTATCCATCAGTTAGTAATCTTTACTGTAATTTCAGATTATCAGACGGAAAGACACATTCATCTTTACTCTTCCTTTTCAACATATTGTGAAAAATACAAACTTGGTACAATTTTCCACAACCCAGAAACTGTTACCAAGACAGCTTCAGTAGCCTGCCACCATCTTGATTCTGAACAATTCATTTTCAATTTGCATTATGTTTCTTCTGACATGCCTTCAAGTCAACAAAATCATCTGTTAGTTTTTCCACATTCATGTTCTTAGCATGTGCTGCTTCAATATTTAGCAAAGCTAAATTTTATGGTTTAGGCGCCTGATATACTGCCCTTTACTGTGTGTATCAGAGCAGTTTACAGATATATGCTAACAGGCACTTTTTATTCCCTCATCACCGAAGGGCTCACAATCTAAGCACACCTGAGGCAATGGAGGGTTAAGTGGCTTGCCCAAGGCCACAAGGAGTGGCCATGGGACTAGTAGTAGATAAGAATAGAATCCTGTCCAGTTGTATTTTTCAGATAATTCTTCACTATCATCAACTTTGAGAATGAACATAAGAACATAAGATATGCCATACTGGGTCAGACCAAGGTCCATCAAGCCCAGTATTCTGTTTCCAACGGTGGCCAATCTAGGTCATATGTACCTAGCAGTTTTGATCTTTTAGTTGTTGAAATTTTTAACAGGCGGAGTGAGAACTAAGAGCAATGTAGTAATTACATCAGTAAAACCATAAGACATGGCTGAGTATTCCACAAACTATTCTAGCAACTGATAGCAGAACCCACACATGAAGCGGCCATATTGGGATTTGGTGCTTACCAATGGGGAAAGTGTTACTGATATCTTAGTGGGAGATCATTTCTCATCCAGTGATCACTGTCAAGGGCCACTGGACAGGGGCCTTGGGTCTTAGCAACTCTGGACTCTTCTGGACAAAGGGGACTTGTGCTGAGGATATATGGCAAACCATGGCTAATTTTAGTTTGTGCTTACAGTGGAGGTTTCCACTACGCTGGGGCCCTCTCCTTCCTGTCTTCCTGTTAAACTCTGGCAAAATGAGTACATTTTAAGGTAATTCCTCTTTTGCAAGAATGTGTAAGAAACGAGCAGTTAACCCACAGCCTTAGGTCCACCCATTAACGGATGCACAAGCTTTAATTTTATATTTAGTTTCAAAAACTCCTTTTTGCTTTTATTTAGTTTTAGGCTTATTTTAATAGGTTAAGAGTCCTGCTGATAATACTGTTCATTGCCTTAGAGAGAACTAAGTTCTAAAACCAAACATCTAACATCTTGCATCTAGGGCTACCTGTTAGGGTTGTAAATTCCTTAGCACATCAAAGTAGATTGCCATTCAAAACCTTTTCTTCCACCCAATATAGTGTGACCTAGGTTCATAAGATTAGGACTTCCTGTGTTTGCCTTATAGATACATAACTATGTACAGAAACAGAGTTTGGTAAAAGTTTCCATTAAGCCTACATGATACACTTTAAGGGATAAACCAATCAAAGCCCTGATCTTGCTACTCCAATTGTTAATATACAATTTATAATATTACTTTAAAAACCTTTAAGCTGCAAGAAACATTTGTAACTTTGTATGACCTACCTGACCAAGTTAAAAGGTATTGCCCAAGCTGAAATAGCCTGAAGAGACTCACAACAAATAAGGAACAAACAAAGAACATAAAACCAGATCAAAAGGATCAGAGCAGTTACGCTTGAATCATTGGGGTGAGGGACCACCCACCCTACATCCTAGCCAGTGGGAAACCAGAATGAGAAACTGTTAGCCCAAGAGCTAGGAATGTTGTGGTTTACAACTCTTTTCTAAACAGTCTTAAGAAAATATCAGGATGGAACACCTGTTTTGGGCCCCTTCAATTCTGCTTTCTTAGTATTTATTCTTCTGCTTTTTTTCCTATAAAAGATGTGCATAATCAATACTGGGCAGAGACCTGTATCTCGTGAGGAATTCTTGCACGTCTGTCAATTCTCTCATTGTGCAATTATATATAGGACTGTTACTCCTGGCTTTATGAGAACAGCTCCTTGCTGCAGCACAGAAATAAACTTTGTAATTTGCTTTACAGATATTTTTCCAGTATCAGTTTGTTTCTTCCGCTTGAAACATGGACCTGTAAAGGGCTGGGCAGCTCTCCCCATGACAATTTGGCGACCGTGACAGGACTTCTTGCAGTCAACCCCTTCCTCTTTGGCCTCGGATGTGGACAAAACTAGTGTGCTCTCCTAAAGGTCAGTTCAAATTAATTTACTGGGAGAAGTTTTGCTTACGTTTCTAGGCGCAGGAGGAGGGTGGTGGTGAGTGAAGAGTCCTAATTAAAAATTATACTTAAGAAAGATTATCTGTATGGCAAATTCTGTGTCTAGGTAAAGGTTATTAATGTATTTAGTCTCTCCCCATGATGTAAAATTGTAGAGAACTTGTCTATAGGGAAATACTAGGGACCTTGACTGTAAGGGAATTAAGGAAAAAAATGGGAAATAGTAAGTCACGGAATCTCACTCCTTTAACGTGTCGGTTGGGAGGTACAGCTGGCCTCTCCGAAGGCACCCTGACTAAATTATGCCAAGTTGCCTGGCTAACCTACACAGCATCTGAACCACCAGGGGTGAGGTGGTTGCCAGAGGGATACTTTGAATCCCCTGGTTTTATTAACCTTAAGACACACCTTAACGGAGTTAAAAATTCACCAACTCGAGTACTATTACTTGTTTGAGAATGCTATGGATTTTTGTATAAAGCCCAAAACCCAGGGTATTCTCACATGTTCCAAATCAGCAGGTAGGCATAAGAATAAACCCAAAGCCCAGAACAAATCCCAGCCTAGTGGCCCACCTCCTCATGAAAATCAAAATTTGCACCCTGTAATTTTGAAGATCAAAACAATATACCAATAATAGAAAGGCCCCAAAGTGAGGCAAAATGAATCCCAATTTTTTTTTGTCAGGTGCGCTGTCACAGGAAATGGAGACCGATTTCTCCCACCTGCTGCAGTAGATCCTTTTTGCTCAGAAATATGTTAAAAAATGGCTACTTGATTCAAGAATATGCTGATTATGCTCCACACGACATATATAAACAAGTCCTACATACGATGTGGCATACGTTCCAGGCCTCCAGTTCCTGAGGCAGAAAAACAGCCCAACATTATGGAAGCTCTACCATATTTAACTGTAGGAAGGGTGTTTTTATCCTTATAAGCTTAATTTCTTCACCTGTAAATGTATTGCTGGTCTGCATTGCCAAAGAGCTCAAGTTTGGCTTCATCTGTCCACAAAATATTTTTCCAAAATATTTTTCCAGAAAGATTGTGGTTTCTCAAGGTGGGTTTGGGCAAAGATCAGGCGTGCCTTTTTATGTCTTTGAGCAGTGGGATCCTCCTTGGCCTTCACCCATGAAGTCCTTCTTTGTTTAGCACACAGCATATGGTACGGGTTGAAACTACCACTCCAGATTGCTCCATGACAGCCTTAAGTTCTTTGGATGTTGTACGTGGTGTTTTTCCAACAGCTCACACTAACCTTCGAAGACTTCTTGGATTAATTTTCCTCTTCCCATCACGTCCTTGGAGGTTCTTGACAGTTCCATGAGCAGAAAACTTCCTAAGTACTTTGCGAACTGTAGACGCAGAAATCCCAAGGTCATTGGAGATGGCCTTGTATCCCTTTGAAGTTTGATATTTAGTACCAAATAAAACAAAACTGCAGAGACATCATTCAGATCTCCGGAACTGAAGTGTGCCAGTAGCTTTCTGTTTCATTACAATGGCACAGACATATCAGCCACTCCTCATATAGAATTGTAGAACAGGGTTACCTTATCTAATGCTAATTAATTACTATACATTTACCTCTAATACTAAATTATCCCAAACAATTTGACCATATGTGGACCAAGTTAGTGCTGGTCCTTGTAATATTATAACTTGCATAACTATCTACATTCCTTAATTTATTATGTTGATCTACCAAACTAAATGTTAGGCCACATGCTAATAGATACACTTTTCTTGTTAGGTGCACAATTGCACATATCACTAATTATATTTGTGATCTAGCCTCCAACTGTGACAATTTACAAGGTATAGTTAATCCTATTACTCAAAGGGTAACAAAACATTAAAACATAACTCATTTCAGTTGTTTAACAAAGATTAGAAAGGCTCTTATCTTGGGTAATGGTTTGATTCATATTACTGACAATAATCAAAGTAAGTATGATATCTGCTTAACATAGATATCTGAACTCACAAAAGAAGGAACATTGTGACTATAAGGACACAAAACAAAAGGAACAGATACAAGAGGATCATTACAATAAAGATAATGCATCCATTACTCAAGCACCTTCGCTCCCTTTTGGACCCAGATGACTTCCGAACCATATATCAAGCGTTGATCCTGCCTCACTTTGACTTTGCAAATGCCATATTACAAGGTCTCCCCCAATCCACACTAACCCCCTTACAGTTGGCCATGAATGCCGCAGCTAGGGTCCTTTACGGAGCATCCAGAAACGACCACGTGACCCCCATTCTCAAACAGCTGCACTGGCTACCGATCCATGGGAGGATCACCTTCAAAACCCTTCTATTAGCTTTCAAGGCAATCAAAGGTATTTCAGCCTCCTCACTCACGCATCTTATCCACATTGTCCCTCCCAACAGATCCAGAAGAACAACAGCTGTCAACTTGCTTGCAATACCAAAGGCTTCGACAAAGTCCAACACGACAACCACAAACAGGGCTTTCAGTTTTTATGTACCCAAATGCTGGAATGCTCTACCCCCTGACATTAGGGCCATAGCCAACCTATATCAGTTCAGGAAGGCTCTCAAAACTGACCTGTTCCTCCAACACTTACCAGAGAGCAATTGATCCTAGATATACCTCTCAGGAAATGACCCAATTTAGAAAGGCCCTTACATGCATTATCTGACTTTTACCTATCCTTCCAGTGTAAATAGCTTATGTATATAGTTAACCCTGTTATCCAAGTTTGTACTCCTGTTCGATGTAAAACCTGACAGCTTGTTGTTATGGTCGTTAAGTTATGATGTAAACCGCGCTGATGCTAAATAGCGCGGTATATAAGAAATTGTAATAATAATAATTACCACAAAACGTTTAGAAATATAAAATTTAAGCCAATTAGAACATTGGAAACAGCTTAATATTTCTTGTTGTTACGCTGTTTTCAGCACAAAACAGCATAGTAGTAAAGGATCAATTAATCTCTTGCACAGGGTAAATATATTGTGATAAGGAGGCTTATCAGGACCTAGGAGGTGGGGATGAAGGGAGGGAGTTCACCCTTGTCAAAGGACATATTTTACAAGGTCAGAGACACAAAACTCCATTTACACCTAGAAAGCAGGTTTTTCCTAGCTGCAATAGGTTGCAGAATGCCCCTAGTGGAGAAAAGGAGAGGGAATGCAAGCTCAGGGTAAGGATCCCTTACGTCACTGAATTCCCCAATCACTCAGCTGCCACGAGGCAGTTTGATCTCCAACACCTGAGAGGAGAAGGGGTGGGGCTGGAGCCTGAGAGGTTTAAATCTAGGTCAGATTATCCAGAGAGAGAGAGGAGTAGGAATGCCTACAGAGAGAGGAGTAGGAATGCTTACTGGAAGAGGAATGGAGCTGGAAAAGTAAGAACAGCAGGAACCAGGAACACAAGTTGGAGGACAGGATGAGGAAGCTCAGGTGAATGGTGGCCAGAGCATGAGAGAGGAGAAGCTGATACAAGCCTTGACCCAGGTAGGAGCATTAGAAGCTTGTCTAATTTGGAGCACTACAGAGTTGCAAGAGACAGCTTTTGCCCTAACGGGAGGCAGTCAGCTAAGCCCTCTGAGCCAGAAACTAAAGTAGAGCCAATGCAACTGGGTGAACAAGACCTGGCAGTAGAAGAAGAAGACTCATACATGGATTGCTCTTTATGCCAATCTTCAAATGCAGAGGGTTTGGAAGGGAGTCAACCGTAAGAAAAACCTCCAGAGTCTGGTAACCCTGAGAGCCTATAGATAACTTGTGAAAGTCCTGTATTAAAGGAGAAATAACTTTGCTGAGCAAACTGCAGCTGTCTAATTATAACTTGTTAAACAGCTGCTAGCCAGTGCAGTGCACAGCCTGAAGCCGTGCTGTCGGTGAAAGTAAGGAAAGCTTTGATTTTGTTTTCACTATTCCTAAAAACCTTGCATAGAGAATTGTTTGCCTATGAAGAGTTTAACTTCTTGTTGAAAGTTTTCCTGTGCTTAAGGAGACAAACAGCTGGGAAGTATTCTGGACTGAGAGAAAAGAAACCTGTTCTAGGAAAAGCTGTTTTCTGTTTGTTTTAAAACAGCATTGCTAGCCATATCTGATAGCATTGGCTGTTGAAAGGACTTTTCTTTATGCTGAAGAACATTATAAGCTGTTTTGTTTTGAGTTCAGTTATATCCTGATGTATTTTTGAAAGAATCCTGGAGAAACAATCCAAAGGTGTTAATTTATGACCCTAGCGTTCACCCCATCAATAAATTTCTGTCAAAAGCCTTACCACTCAAAGCCAACTACAATTGTGTTTTTTTTTACCTGAAGCCAAGTACCTCCTGACTGAACTACCTTTCCCATGAGGCATTACAAGGCAGCCAGCAGGTATAGGCTAAATGGTGAATCTCTCCTATGACAAGCACGCCCCTCCACACTGTCTGTAAGGGGCTAAGGGCGTGACAATATTTACATCTTAAATCTACCTCAATCAGTGATACTAATTTGGTTAATCAGTCTTGGTGTTTGTGGTGTTAGAAGGTAATACCTTCACTTTACCTGTTTTACTAGCAACAAGACATTTACTTCACACATCCAATTAGTAATATCAGTTCTGCGGGGGTCATTCCACAATAACAACTGAAATTCACAACATGAGAATATAGACTCTTGCAGCGTAGTTTAAAATAGACTGCGAGAGCTGTCAACATGTTCTCTGCAGACATTGCTACTCTGTAGTGTCATACACTTTCATGGATGTGGTATGTACCATGGTAGTGTGGGATTTTTCAGTTAATCTCTATCCACAAATGAGGCTGGCATCCTGATTGAATCTACTGTATTCAAACATGTCCCATTCACTCAGGAAAATCTCTTAATCATTCTCCAGAGGTTCTTATCTGCAGTTTTAAAATGCTCTGGGAGATTCTATTTACAATGAACATCTCAGCATTTGCATTTGTACACATGGAATGAAATCAGCAGACAAATTCTCTTAACTGGAATAAGGTTGGACCCATGAAACCTAGAAAATAAAACTTGCATATTGTAGATTAAGTTTATTTACAAACACAAATAAAGGATGGTTAATCTCTTTGGGGGGGGGTCCTCATCTTTGTCCTTCCTCCTTCACAACTGTCAAATCCAGGATCCCTGTAAAATAAACTTAAATATAATCTAATGAAATTATGAGTATGTGGATTTATCTCTCAATAACACTACTATCATTTGGACCTTGAGGTTGTTCTTTATCTTATTTATGGAAAAAATTAGCAACATTCATGCTATACTGTACTTTAACCATATTCTATTTTGCTATTAAATTACTTTAGTTTTAGCTGTCAGTTAAATTGGAAACAAAGTACAATTCCCTTCCACTTCACTGATTAATTCATAGCAACAGCTAAAACTTCCTCCCTAAAAAATAGAATAAAGAAAAAAACCTAAAAGTAACTTTTCTTACAAAACATGTCGGTATCTGGCAAGAAGGAATTTCCTATGCCCTTGAGAATTCCATGCAGTTATCTCTTGCTAACAAAGTTATTCTAAACACATAGTTCTACCTTATTTGTTCCTTAGCTATTTGCTTTAAAACAAGAACTTACAGCTGTTGTTGTTAACTTACAATATTTCCTTAAAAAATACCTTTTTATAGGATACAGACTTTCTCAATGGTGCCTTTTGCCTTTTTCCTATCCATAGGTAAGGGTTTTTTAAGGTTCCACAATTTTATCTTAAACAATGGGAGTCATTTCGAACCACGAGTAAGGCACATAGACGTGTCATGTAGACATCCAAACAACGTTAACGTTGAAAACCGTATTCAGGAACGGGAACAATGCACATGCACAGGCCAGATGGATGTGAAACCTTGGACATCCAGAAAAGGGGCAGGATGGGGCGTACCCAACGGCATCGACGTTCAAGTGGTATTCTATGCGTGGCCGTGTACATTCGGCAGCCAGAAGCTAGATGTGCAAATTAGACCAACAGAAACATGGAATAAGGGTAGGAGATAGATAAAAGAAGACCAGTGCACAGGCAAGGTGCAGGCACCATGGCAACAGACTCAAATGAGCATATCCCTGGGAAATGCTGCCAAAGGAGACATGGAGACATGCAGATGATGAAAAAAAGTGTGTACTGAAGTGCAGACAGCAGAGAAACAAATATATAGAGCATACATCACCTACAGAGGCCTGCTCAAACCATGCTACCTCGCATATGACCCCCCACCCATGTGACCCCCCCCAACAAAATACTGCCCACACCACATGCCCACGTGACTCGCCACAGCCCATGGCACAGCCCATGGCACAGCACCCCCACTCACCCCCCAAAAACCCCACCCATATAAACCCAGTGAAAGCACACCTCAGGCACATCTATTGGGACAATGGGCCAGGGCTAGCATTGACCCCCACATATTCTTGCTTGCCCCTTTGCTCTTCCCCACCATGAGGCCCCCCTGCTGGCTCCCAGTGCTGGGATATGTTCCAGAGGGGAGGAAGATATGTCCCTGAGGATGAGCTGCTGCTGTTGGTGTCCTCACTGTGCCCCCCCCCCCCCCGAGTCCTATGGAAAGGAGGGCATACCTTAGGTGACCCTATACCCCGAGGCATGGGACCCAGAATGTTTGACTGCTCCCTGGCAATGCACCTCCCCAGCTGATGACACCGTGCAGTGGCGCGTGTGGCCATCCTGCTGGCAGAAGGCACGGCTGCAGGCACAGGAGTGTGAGCAGGTGCCACAGCAGCAGCAAACAGTGGCAAAGGTGGTGACACAGACTTGGTGGCTGTAGATGGCAGCCCAGGGATGAGAATGGGGTCTGGAGCACCCTGCAACCTGCCCAGCTGGCTGACAAGGGCCTCAATGTTCGCTTCAAGGTGGCCTATGGAGGCATCAAGCCGAGCTGTTGCAGCCAATTGCTGTTGCTGGAGGGCCAACTGTCACTCCTGGAGAGTAAGCTGTTGCTCCTGGAGTGAGATACCCCAGCAAAGAAGCTCCAGCTTCATGTACATGTGTTGTGAATGTGCCTTATTATGGGTGAGCAGGTGCTGGGCATACTGCAGCAGCAGCAGCACAGATGTGCATTGCCATGGCTGCTTTCAGTGCATGGTCCCTCCCAGTTGCCCTGGTGGTTCTGGTGACAGTGGGGCCTAGCCCTCCCTATCCTCTGATGTGGTATCCCCCTCCTCATCTGCATCAGCAGGCCCGGTGGCCAAGTCACTAGGGCTTCCCGGGTGTGATCCATCTGCCTCTGATGGTGTCACAGAGGCTGCAGCCTGCACAGGTGACTGGGGCAGTGGTAGAGCAGCTTGCAGCATGGATGGCAAGGGAGCAGTGCTGGGACCCGCAATGGCATCGGCACCTGTTGGGAGAAGCAAGACCTAGCAAACTATTATGGATGCATGCAGCCAGTGTGCACACGCACACACACACACACATGTGCAGAGGTGTAGGGAGAAGGACCCAGAGACAGAGCAGTGCAGATGTGTGGGCACAGCAGAGACTGAGACACGCATTACAGTGCAGACTGCAACAACAGAGCCCCCCACAGAGGTATCAGAGGAAAAGGTGGAAGAGTGACATGGCCATGAGTGGCCAATGAACACCCTGAGGGGGGACATGTGAAAGGTGCAGTGGGAGGTGAGGAGGTGGCCCAAAACCAGAGATGCAAGGTACAGAGAAAGGCCATATAGAAGGTGGATGATAGATCATGCACATACCCCTCTCTCCTGCCATCCTTGTGGTGTCCAGGTCACTGATGTCCTCCAGTGTAGCAGAGTCAACCGTTGGCAGGATCCGCCTCTCCAGGTCAGTCAGCAGTGGCCCCATACCATCTGGACCCTCACTGCGTGCCTTTGTACATGTGTCCCGATGCACTTGTTGCCACTTCTGCTTCAAGTCCTCAATTTCACGGTTGTTGTGATGTATAGCATTAAGTCAGGGACAGATGGCCAGCCATCACTGATGATGCTCATAGGCACTCAGCTTGCACTCCTCTGTGCCCTGATGGGCAGCAAAGTCACCAAGAACTGCCTCTATGAGGAGGGTCAGTTTGCCATCACTGTAGTTGTTTTTTCATGTTGACGCCCTGGGGGCCATTGCCGAATGCACAGATACACAGGGAAGCCCGACAAACACAGATGTAGCTGCCCAGAAATACATCCAAACTGGTACAGCAGGCTGGGAAGACATCTAAGCCATGGGGGCGTGACTGCAGACATGATGTACATCCTATGATGGGCAGAAGTATAGCGGCGTAGACATACTGGCACACAGAATATGGGCCATGTTTGCATGTACATTCACATGTAGCCATACAGACATGCATAGGATGTCTACGTACCTATGTGTGGCATTGCCTAGACATGCCTGGTAGGTATAAAGCGCATCCACAGCTGGGCCTTTGCCCTTTCAATGGTCATATCCATTGGCGACGGTGCAGGGCATTACTGAGGTGATATCCTGACCTGTAGGTGAACCTCTGCGGAGTCCACAACCCAATGATCACACACAGGTAGGTGGCATGTGTGCCTGATGTACAATGTCTGCCAGAGCCAACATAGTGTGACAGTGTCCCCCAGGATGACAGTGAGGGCACCCTGTGTAGATGTAGACAGGGATATGTGAGGTGACGGGTGCATAGCATCCAACAGGGGCCATGGCAGCGCTGCAGGAGGGTGGGTTGCAGGAGAGGAGAGACATTTGTGGTAATGAGGCTTCTGACAAGCATAGAAAAAGGGCTGGTTTTAAAACGTTTTCTTCTGAGCTAAAGCATGGCTCAGGCAGGCATTCATTTAAATCAGCACCTAGAGAGCAAAGCCACATGATTGAGAGTGCTGAGTACAGACCACACCCTGCCTCCATGGCAACACAGAGTGCAAATGAGAAACACCTGGGGGGATGGGGCAAGGAAACAGGTCTCACACTAAAACATTTAAGCTCTCAGGATCAAAGGCAGAGGGATAGAGAAGCAGAGGAAGGAACAGAAGGAGCAGAGTCAAGACGGGAGTCTTGGACAAGGTAGACACAGGAGTCACGGCAGAGAGACAAGAAGCCAAAGCCAAGAGAGTCCCGGCAGATTGGACAGTCTAGGAGAGAAAGACTGAGGAGTCTGACCAGAGGCTCTGGAGAATGGCAGAGAAAGTCTGAGCTTCGGCACAGAAGAAGGGATTCTAACAGCAGCTCTTCTACCAGAGACAGCTGTACAGAGTTTGCAAGCCCTTGTGAAGTTAGGAACCCAAACTCTGGGAGAATTGTAGAATACAGCTCAGATAGCAGTGAGGCTGCTGAGAATTCAGAAGGAGAGATTTATCCTTCTGGAAAGCTTGAGAGAAAGTCTGTTCCTAGAAGCCAGGGAAGACAGCAGAAACCTGTGAGTGTCTTGCCCAGAAATACAAAGCCATGCAACTCATATAGGAAGCCTGAAGGGAGAAAAGGGAATCCCTGGGATGAAATGTTTAAGTTAATGCAACGATTGAAGCCCGATTGTGCAAATAAAGATCCAGAGCTGTTTCAGGGTGAAACTGAAGACATGGAGATAGAGTTAACTGGATTGGAGCAGGATACAGAGTCTCTAATGGATTGCTCAACAGCTTATGTTTTCATAAGGGGAAAAGCTGAATTGCTAGCCAAAGAGAAAATTCAGAACTGTGATAAATGCTCTGAGGTTTTGAATGCTGAAAGCAAAAGGAAAGGATTACAAATGTGTTTTGCTTAACACTGTTTGAAGCATTAGTCCTGTATGCTGAAGAAAGCTACTTGAGTTCATTATTGTTTCTGTTATACCGTGTTCATGTTCTAAAGAAGATTTACTTTGCTAAAGTCTGATGATACAAAAGAAAATTAATAAATTTCCCGTGAATTGCCTAAAACTACTCGAACTGCTTATTAACCACAACTAAAAATTCCCAGCAGCATTGGCTCTGGTAATAAGTCAGTTTAACAAGAACAGTTGGCACGCAGTGCTCTTTTATAGGCAACCGCCTAGATAGGGTGCAGCGCCACACACTATAGGGTACACTGCTGGGGGATGGAGAGAGGGGGCAGGCAACATAGGCCACACACAGCTGATGGGAATGGGAGATGTAGGCCAATGGTGCTACTGCCCCATACTGCTGTCCCACAGAAAGGACACTGCATCATGGGTCAGTGAAAGGCCATATGGCCAGCAGGCCCACCCCCCAATGTCAGGAACCATGGTCCCACTGACATCCTTGGGTGGGCAGCTGTGTCTGAACCATGCTGCTCTGCAGGTGTGGCCTGTCCACCCCACATCCATGCCCCTGGGAAATGGCTCCACGCAGCCGCCACCGCTCGGTAGCTGATGTGGGGGCTAAGGGGCCTATCCTGTTTAGGAAATAGTGAGTCAGACCAAGCAAACATGATGGCTAGAGACTCAATGTGTGTGGCTGGGAATGGTGAAATGGAGCTCCCTGCAGGTGGTGCTGTATGTGTGGGGAGCACAGGTTGTGTGTGGGTATGTGTGGTCCATGGGTGGGGCAGGTGTGCAATGGGTGTGCCACAAGTACCATAGATGTACGGGGCGGACCCAAGGGCAGCCCTGTGTGTCTGGGTCGGTGACCTGCAAAAGAGATATATCCTACTATGGAGGTGAACTTTGTCCCCCTGGATGGTGGATGGTGGATGGCCAGGGACAGGATGAGTAGGTGAGGGTGTGCAGGGGAGTCACCCCTGTCTGACTCTGGGCCCCACAGGCAGGGTGGGAGCAGGGCATGTGGATGGTGGGTGGCTAGGGTCCACCATGGAGAACCATCCTTGCATGTAGCCGTGGCACCATGTAGGAGAGCAAGCCAGTGGGCGGACAGGATGTCTGGGGCTTCGGGACCATGTTGTGTCCCAGACGTCTGCCCCACCATGCCACATCCTGCCCGTGCAGGATCGCCTAGCACATGCTGGAGCTGTGGTGGGTGTATCATCAGCCTGCCCAAATATGTTGGCGCTCAGATGTGCCAGACATGCATAGTGGGTGGTGACTTCCACACCTATACTACACAAGGCCTGATCTGCTGTCACAGCCAGATATGTGATGCAGTGGGAGGAGATATCCACATGGCTTACCACAGCCCTGCTTGCATGTGCAGAGTGAGATCGCCAGAGAGGCAGATGGCGACACCCATATCCCAGCATATCTGGGTGCAGTTGACTGCACACATGTGGCCCTTCGTTGCTCATGCTGCCACGAGGCCACATGCAACATCAGCAATGCCAACATGCTGATCACTGATGTCATGGCGCGCTTCCCTGGGGCATGTCACGATGCCTACATCCTGGCCCAGTCAGGGATACTTGAGATCTTTGAGAGTGGTGCCATCACTGGTGGCTGGCTGCTGAGTAAGTTGAGACAGCACAGAGGGCCATACACATGAATGTGGGTCCCTGTGCAGCACAGAGAAATGGGCTGCCATGTGTAGGCTGGCCAGAAATAGCCACTGTGGAGACATGCATGGGTATGGGGCCCACACCAATGGCCAGGGGTACCGGTTGCACCACCACCACCGCATGCCTGCATGGGGGCCGCATACCTGTGACAAGTGGGCACAGCGATGACAGCATGTCAGCACAGCATGTTCTATGCCACTGGGTGGGATGTACAGCATGGGCACACCACCCTGCATGGGCATGCGTAGCCTGGCATGGGTAGGGCACACATGCATGTTGGGCAGGGTGGGTGGGGAAGTGTGAACCTAGGGATGTATGATCTGCCACACAGGGCCAGACCAGGGACTGGCAGGCACCAGTATCCTGGTGCCAGTAGTGGCCACCCCAGCCCACAGGTACCTACCAGTTCCCACATGTGACACACAGGTCCCATGAAGGCCAAAACCAACATACAGGACCTGCACATGGGGGGTGGGTCAGAGCTAGGGCATGCAGTGGTAGCACCTAGCACCCTTCCCATGGGGCTCAAGGTGCCTGCAGGAACAGCCACAGGTCCACTGTCCTGGACAGGCAGGGGGGTGGATAGCAGGGGTGGCCATTACATCTAGGCAACCATCCCCTTCCCCATTAGTTAAAGGATCAACTGATCCTGTTTTTAGCCTCCCCCCAACCCTGCAGGTAACAGAGGCTACCCACTTCGCCACTTGCTTATGACCCCATCCGTCAGACCACTTACGCCGGAGGAGCAGCGGTACAACCGGGCACACCGGCAGACACACTCCATCATTGAGTGGGCGTTCGGCCTGCTGAAGAGCTGTTCCAATGCCTTGACTGGTCTGGTGACGACCTGCTCTATGAGCCTTCCAAGGTGTGCAGGATGTTCCTGGCCTGCTGCATGCTGCACAATTATGCCCTTCACAGAAGACAGCCAGAGTCCGATGTAGCAAAGGATGCACCAGAGGATGAGGATGATGATGATGACAAGGATCCACAGCAGGCACATGGTGCAACATTCCAGAGGGGTGTGGCAGCACTCCTGGACCTCCTGTAGTCACACTTTCATAAGGTAGGCCTGTCTCGCTGGGATGGTTGGGTTGGTGGGGGCTGGCTGGGTGGGCGTGGGAAGGGGAGCAGGCTGGGTTTGCCCAGTACATGCAACTGTGTCAGGTGGCTGTTACAGGTCCAGGGCCCAGGGGACCCAACCCACATGTGGGAATCCTCCGAATTGCCCATCCAGCCCCCTGTGCGAACAATTGGGATCGGGACACCCAGAGGTATGCCCCTGGTCTGCCCACATTTATGCTAGACGTGCCCACGGAGGCCGAGTCAGGGCTTGGGCCTGGGCGTGCAAGCCAGGCCCCGGTTCCGGTCGCTCACATGCACGGCCACATGCCCGGCTACCTCAGTCTGGTTCCTGCATGGGGCCTGCTGTGCCATTGGCATCCCCTTGCATTGGCACCATGGCTCCATACATGCCACATGTGCCAGCCGCCTCCATTGATATCACTTCCCTATGGGCTGCCCCTGTGCACCCAGGGTTACTGATTGGCTGTGCCCCACCCTCACTCCAGTGCAGCTTCATCCCCCTGCCCCCATCTGGGCCTCCCCATACATACACAGTCATTGCACAGGGGTGCCTTTGCTGGGCCTGGCAGGGGAGACTGTAGTGGGGATGGCTGCCCCAAGGTAATATTCGTCATCACTATTTACAGGATGGACATTCCCCATGCACATGTTTACCCTCCTGTCCTGCACCACCCATGCACGTCCTGTGCTTGCAGGCCCCATTGCCACCGCATCTGGTCTTGACATCCAACACTGTCCTTACAGTGCCAGGGCTCACCCATACCCGCTGACTCTTCCTCTATCCTCGCCACTGCAACAGGTCAGCACAGACAGACAGACTCCCTCGAGGAGGGAGAACTGAGGGCTATGCCACCCAGTGTGCCCCCCCCCCCCCGGGGCACAGGAGCACTGGACGCCAGGATTGGCAGGGAACACACACACATACACCTCACATTCGGATCTGCAATATATGATGGGGCTGCACTGTGCGCCTGTGCCTGCACTACCTGAGCAACACTGCCTGTGTCCTGAGGCACCCACTGGGGCCAACAGTAAGGACAGACAGTGAGACCAGCGGTTGGGTGTACCTCACTTTATTTATGTACATGGGTTGCCCTGCCATGTACATGTGGCTGCATGGCCCACATGTCCAATGTGGCCTACAGGGTGCCATGGCCACTGCCCTGGGAGCCGGATGGGGATTTGAGGGTCTCAGCGAGCCAGCACACCTCCTGGGACAGAGCCTGGAGGTCACCATGGATGCCCTGTAGGTGCTGTGCTATGAGCTCCAGGGACCCCACATGGACAGTATGACCCTGGATCTCAGTCCCCTTTGTATCAGCAGTGTGCTGTGGGGTTCTGCAGCCTGCAGCAGCGACCAGTGGCTCGTTTCACAGCCCCAGCCCATGGCACCTGGCACATGGAGCGCTCACATTCTTACCCTCCTTCCCATGCCCACCCCCTCCCACACACCCTTCCCCCTGCACTTACCCGGCCCCCCTTCCCCCCTCTCCACTCCCCAGCCCTCCTCCCTCACCCTGGTCACCCCCATTCTGACACTCCTTCACCTGTGCACTGCCATCTCCCTGCTCACTCACATCCTCTCTCTCCTCCACCTGCTCACTCACATCCTGTCCATCCTCCCCTGCTCACTCACATCCTCTTGCTCCTCCCCCTGCCTGCCACACATCCTCTCCCACCTCCCTCTGCCCACTTCTACTCACTCCCGTGCACCCTGCCTACCCCCAGCCATGCACGCACCACAAGACAACCCCGCTCTGGCCCCACCTCCTCCTGCCACAGACCAACACTGGGTGGCATAGCCCTCAGTTCTCCCTCCTCAAGGGAGTCTGTCTTCTCAGCACCCTCTGCCTCCTTGGGTGCGCCCACCTAGTTGGCCTCCAGCTCGCCACCCACTGCCCATGCTGATGGCCTGGCACAGGGCCTGCCATGGTTGGTTGCCCGCCATATCCCCAATGTGCTAGCCCGCCCCTCTGCCTCAGGGAAGCTGGGTACCATTGTGAGTGTCAGGGTGACCCCCTCCTCCTCCCCACTCTCCCCTGAGGGAGGTAGCTGGATAGCATAATGGGCTGCATGTGGTTGTGGTGGCCCTGGTGGATTCTGTGCCTGGGTTGCTCGGGGTGGGGCCATGGTGCCAGGGGCGGCCCAAGGGGGGTGCGGGGCCATGTGCGGAGACTCGGCATGGGGCCTCATTTGCATAAGGGACCTCATTTGCATAAATATTTGCATAATGTTACCATACACTAACTTTTAGTAAACATGCCTCTTAATGAGTGTATGGATAAAGAAAGACTAAAAGATTTCTACATTACTATAATCCAGTGCCAACCACCAGACACATTAGGAACTACTACAAACACTGCCCATTTAGAACCCATAGCAAACCCGCCGTATCCTAACAGCACTACCAGGACTCACAAAGCACCATACCCTACCTATCAAAAGGAAACATGCAAATATTAAACCAATACATTTCAGAGAACAACAATACATGACCTACTGGGGAAAGAGAACAAGTGGCAATGTCAAATAGGAATTACATAAACAGAATACCTCAGCTCAGTTACACATGCAGAACGTAGACCATCACCAAACAAGGAATCACAATTTAGAGACATGAAGACAATAATTAAACTGGGAATCCCAAAAGCCAAACTTGGAATGTACAACACTGTAGAAATAAAACTATACATTAATTTGCTCTTGTACTAAACAAAGCGCAGACGTTAATGATGCACATTTACCAGAGCTGACATATTCCAATTAATAAATTCAAAATAAAGAGTTATTTTTCTACCTTTTGTGCATTTTTTTCAGCTGCAATTGCTCCAGCCACTTTCTTCTGGTTTCTTCGTGTCTTCTGCTAACTCTCCATCGTCTGCTGTCCATTTGTCCTTTCTTCTCTCTTCTAGTTTTTTTCCATTCTCTCTCTCCATCTGCTTTAACATACTAATCTTTCTCCTTTTGCTCTTTCCTCATTCCTATTTCATCCACTCAAATTTTACCCCTCCATCCTCAATCCCCACTTACTCTCCCAATACCCGGCCAATTGTAGATTTTTTATCCCTCCCACACAAAATATTTTTCCCCTCTCCATTTTACTCTCCCAGCCCCATCCCATTCTAATCCTCCCCCAACATCAGCTCCCTTCTAGTTCCAGCCTCACCCAGCATCCATTCCCTTCTAGTCCCTGCATCAGCCCATTTCCAGTCCTAGCCCCCCATCAGCCCATTTCCAGTCCTAGCAGCCCCCCAACCCAATACCAATCCTAGCCCCCCCATCAACCCACTTCCAGTCCTAACCCCCCATCACCCCATTTTCAGTTTATGCCCCCCCTATAACCCATTACCAGTCCTAACCCCCCATTAGCCCACTTCCAGTCCTAACCCCCATCAACCCATTTCCAGTCAGCCCCCCATAGCCCATTGCCAGTCCTAACCCCCCCATCAGCCCACAGCCCATTACTAGTCCTAACCCCATCAGCCCACCTCCAGTGTTAACCCCTCCATCAGCCCATTTCCAGTCCTAGCCCCCCATAGCCCATTACCAGTCCTAACCCCACCCAACAGCCCACCTCAAGTCCCAACCCCTCCCCATCAGCCCATTTCCTGTCCTAGCCCCCATAGCCCATTACCAGTCCTAACCCCCCCCAACAGCCCACAGCCCATTACCAGTCCTAACCCCATCAGCCCACCTCCAGTCTTAATCCCCCAGCCCATTTCCAGTCCTAGCAACCCCCCCAACCCATTACCAGTCCTAGCCCCCCATAGCCCACTCCCAGTCCTAATCCCACCAGCCCATTTCCAGTCCTAATCCCCCATCACCCAATTTTCAGTTTAAGCCCCCCCCCATACCTCATTACCAATCCTAACCTCCCCATCAGCCCACTCCCAGTCCTAATCCCACCAGCCCATTTCCAGTCCTAATCCCCCATCACCCAATTTTAGTTTAAGCCCCCACATAGCCCATTACCAGTCCTAACCCCCCATCAACCCACTTCCAGTCCTAATCCCATCAGTCCATATACAGACTTAGCTCCCCCATAGCCCATCACCACTCCTAACCCCCCCCCCCGCCCCTCATAGCCCATCACCACTCCTAACCCCCCCAGCCCATCACCACTCCTAACCCCCCCCAGCCCAGCCCAGCCCAGCCTAGCCTAGCCTAGGGAATTTTTTTTTTTAAAAAAGCTGCCTGCTGCCGCCGCGGCAGAATTGAGTGTGCCGCGGGGCCTCCCCTGCCCAGCAGAGCCTGCCCTCCCCTGTATCACCTCTCTCTTTGCAGCTGCAGTCACACGCGCCGGCTTTCAGAGCGCGAAGGAACTAGTTTCCCTTTCGCGGCTCTGTTAAGCCAGCAGGGGCTGATGGGCACTTCCCATCAGCCCCCGCGGGCTTAACAGAGCAGTGAGGGAGAAACTCTCCCCTCGCGCTCTGAAAGCCGGCGCGTAGGGGGTTGCTAGGACTGGAAATGGGCTGAGTGGAAGGGGAGGCTTGAACTGCAAATAGCTGATGGGGAGGGGGCTTGGAATGGAAATGGGCTGTGAGGGAAGGGAGCTAGGACTGAAAATGGGCTGATGGAACAGCTAGGATAGGACTGGAAATGGGCTGTTGGGGGGAGATAAGATTGGAAATGGGCTGTGGTGGGGGCTTGAATTAAAATGGACTCATGGAGGGGCTAGGACTGGAAGTAGGCTCATGGGGGGGCTTGGACTGGAATTGGGCTGAGTGGAGGGGAGCTATGATTTGACATGGGCTGATGGTGGGGCTAGGAAATGACTAGAAATGGGCTGATGGGGGCTAGGATTGGAAATGAGTTGATGAAGGGACTTGGGCTGGAAATGGATGGGGGAGCTAGGACTGGAAATGGGCTGATGGGGGGCTAGGACTGGAAATGGGCTGATGCAGGGACTAGAAGGGAATGGATGCTTGGTGAGACTGGAACTAGAAGGGAGCTGATGTTGGGGGAGGATTAGAATGGGATGGGGCTGGGAGAGTAAAATGGAGAGGGGAAAAATATTTTGTGTAGGAGGGATGAAAAATCTACAATTGGCTGAGTATTGGGAGAGTAAGTGGGGATTGAGGATGGAGGGGTAAAATTTGTGTGGATGAAATAGGAATGAGGAAATAGCAAAAGGAGAAAGATTAGTATGTTAAAGCAGATGTAGAGAGAGAGAATGGAAAAAAACTAGAAGAGAGAAGAAAGGACAAATGGACAGCAGATGATGGAGTGTTAGCAGAAAACATGAAGAAACCAGAAGAAAGTGACTGGACCAATTGCAACTGAAAAAAAATGCACAAAAGGTAGAAAGATATCTCTTTATTTTGAATTTATTAACTGGAATATGTCAGCTCTGGGAAATGTGCATCATTAACGGCTGCGCTTTGTTTGGTACAAGAGGAAATTAATTTATAGTTTTATTTCTACAGTGTTGTTGTACATTCAAAGTTTGGCTTTTGGGGTTCCCAGTTTAATTATTGCCTTCCTGTTTCTAAATTGTGATTCCTTGTTTGGTGATGGTCTATGTTCTGCATGTGTAACTGAGCTGAGGTATTCTGTTTATGTAATTCCTATTTGACGTTACCACTTGTTCTCTTTCCCCAGTATTCTCTGAAATGTATTGGTTTAATATTTGCAGTGTTGCCTTTTCAAAGGTAGGGTATGGTGCTTTGTGAGTCCTGGTAGTGCTATCAGGATACGGCGGGTTTGCTATGGGTTCTAAATGGGCAGCGTTTGTAGTAGTTCCTAATGTGCCTGGCGGTTGGCACTGGATTATAGTAATGTAGAAATCTTTTAGTCTTTCTTTATCCATACACTCATTAAGAGACATGTTTACTAAAAGTTAGTGTATGGTAACATTATGCAAATATTTATGCAAATAAGGCCACTTATGCAAATGAGGCCCCGCACCGAGTCTCCGCACATGGCCCCGCACCCCCCTTGGGCCGCCCCTGCATCTATCCCTGCTACCTGCTTCACCTACATACTCTTCTCTGAGGCACATTATAGCGGAAGGGCTGTCGGGTAAGGTTTGCCCCTTTGCGGATGATACCAAAATCTGCAATAGAGTAGACACCCAGGAAGGTGTAGAGAACATGAGGAGGGATCTAGCTAAGCTTGAAGAATGGTCTAGAATTTGGCAGCTGGGATTTAATGTTAAAAAATGTAAGGTCATGCATTTGGGCTGCAGCAATCCAAGGGAGCAATATAGTATAGGGGGTGAAGTACTTTTGTCCACTAAAGAAGAGCAGAACCTAGGCGTGGTTGTGTCTGATAATCTTAAAGTAGCTAAACAGGTAGAAAAGGCGATGGCAAAAGCTAGAAGGATGCTTGGGTGCATATGGAGATGAATGGCTAGCAGAAAAAAGGAGGTGATAGTGCCTCTGTATAAGTCTTTGGTGCAACCTCATTTGGAGTATAGTGTGCAATTCTGGAGACCGCACCTTCAAAAGGATGTGAACAGGATGGAGTCGGTGCAGAGGGTGGCTACTAAAATGATTAGTGGTCTTCATTATAAAGCATATGAGGACAGACTTAAGGATCTTAATATGTACACCTTAGAGGAAAGGCAGGATAGAGGTGATAATGATTGAGATGTTTAAATACCTCTGTGGCATAAATGTTCAGGGAGAGAGCCTCTTTCAATTGAAAGCAAGTTCTGCTACGAGGGGACATGGGATGAGGGTGAAGGGAGATAGATTCAGGAGTGATATGCAGAAATATTTCTTTACGGGAAGAGTAGTGGATCCGTGGAATAGTCTCCCAGTGGAGGTGGTAGAGATGAGGACAGTAACTGAATTTAAAAAAGCATGGGACAAACACAGAGGATCTCTAAAGGTAAAAAGGGGATTGTTGTAGTGGTTGATATGGAAGGACAGACTAGATAGGCCATGTGGTCTTTTTCTGTCATCATATTTCTGTTTCTATTACACTGGTCAACAAATTTTTACAAAAGTCCTGTTACTGAAATAAAAATAGTCATTTCTTATCAATTTTTATATGCTGAACTCGAATATGACAGTGAAATTGCAAAGTTGGCTCTACTTTTTTTGTAATCTACAAGAATTAATGTTTACATCATGAAATGCATGTCAATAGTAAATATAATAGGTTTCGGTTAATACCTGTAAAAAAACAAGTCATAGACTACTTCTTAGATTTTTTCGCCTGTCTCTTGTACAGCTGTTCGGGAGCTTCTCTGGGGAGTGTCCAGCAATAGTCAGTCAGCATTGTAGTGGACCATTTTCCCTGGTTTCTTTGCTCCATCGTTGCGATATCCTGGTGAAAACGTTCGCCCTGTTCATCACTAACCATACCACAGTTGTCAGGAAAGAAATCGAGATGGGAATCAAGGAAATAGATCTTTAGAGACATATTGCAGCCAATTTTCTGATACTGCATCAGCATGTCTTCTACTAGTTACTTGTAGTTTTCTGACCTAACATTCCCGAGAAAGTTTGTTGACAGTAGGCGAAAAGCATTCCATGCTTGTTTCGCATCACCCTGCAGCAAGTTGTTGAACCGGTCATCTTTGAAGAGCTCTCGAATCTGAGGACCCACAAAAACTCCCTCTTTAATCTTTGCTTCGCTGAGTCGAGGGAATTTTTCATGTAAGTATCGGAAAGCTGGCGAAGTGCAGTCCATGGCTTTCACGAAGTTTTTCATCAAACCTAGTTTGATGTGAAGGAGTGGTAGTGAGCCTCAACCAGAGCTGGGTGCTGGATATTCTTCTCTCCAACTGTTACATTTTGTCTGCGATTCCATTCCTTCCACAAGTAGTGCCAATCCCTTGCTCGGCTATCCCACTCACATAAGAAATACATGTATTTTATATATCCCTGCTGCAGTCCCATTAAAAGGGCAACTACCTTCAAGTCACCACAGAGGTGTCAGCTGTACTTGTTATAGTTAATGGAAGACAGTAGATGCTTTAAGTTATCATATGTCTCTTTCTCCAGGACCAAGCAGGAAGTCAGTCCTCACATATGGGTGTCATCGGCGCCGATGAAGCCCCAGCGGAGCATTTCCCCAGCTTTCTATGAAAGCCTTTGGGAATGCAGGCACGCATGCGTGGTTCCCTTCCCGCCTAAAGGTGCCATCTTACTTCAGTCTCTTTTTTTTCCGTGAAGCCCACCGGACGTGTGTCCGTTCATCCCGGATAAAAGTGATTTTTTCTTTGGCGATCCTTGCTGTTTTTTCTTCCGGTTCGACGCCGGTTCCCCTCCCGCCGGGTTCAGTACACCGGTATCGAGCCCGTTCCTCTTTTTCGGTTTTTGCCCTTCGTGGCTGGCGTTCGTGCCCTTTTTTTGCTTTTCCCTGGAAGGCCGGTCCTTTGACCTCGCGGGGACTCTTTTTTCCCCGATGGCTTCCAGTGGTTTCAAGAAGTGTGATCGGTGTAAGAAGTTAATGTCTCTCAGCGACACACACGACTGCTGCCTTCAGTGATCACGAATCTAAGACATGTGGACCTTGTGGGAAGATGTCTTCCAAGGCACTTCGAAGTCGCCAGCAGCAGAAAGAAAGGCTTTTCTCAGACTCTGCCTCCGGCCGGGCCCGGACCTCATCTGAGGCCTCGACATCTTGGGATTCCGATCCCGAGCGCCGTCGAAGCTCCTCGGACAGGGGGTCCCCCGACCGGGAACATAAGAGGAAGAAGAGGCTCGCGAGGGCGTCGTTGGAGGAGGTCCCTGGCTCCTCAAGGGCCAGGTCTAAGACCCCGGACCGTCGCCCCGGGCCCGTGGAACAGGAGAAGCCTGCCAAGATCCCTCGTGTGGAGCCGGAGTCTGCTGGACACGTAAGCCCTGTGGTCCTCGAGGACTCTCCTCCTAGAGAACCGACGTCGGGCCCGGCGCCACCGGGGCCCAAGTCGGTGGCTGCTGCGTCTCCCGAGCTGAGTCTCAGGATGACAGCCTTGGAGAGCAAATTGTCTGCCTTAATGGAGCAGCAGCGGGCACTGATGACCAGCCTGTCTGGTGCATCTGCCCCGACCACCGGGACATCGACTTCGAAGTCAACCCCGGAGACCGAGCTGATACTCGAGTCCATCATGGCTCGAAGTCGACCTCGGTCGCGGTCTCCCTCGACCTCCCGTTCGGGACTGAGGGCGTCGACGCCGGTGCCTCCGGCGTCAGGGCGGGTGCTCCAGGGCCCTGCGGGGTCGGACCCCGATTCCTCGTCGGACGAGTCCACCTGGGAGACGGAAGACTCGGTGCGTCCCGTCGGACTCACCACAGTCTGAGCCCCGGAGTAGATCCCCTCCAGAGGATACTAGGTTCTCAGAGTTCGTCCGGGATATGGCCACTGCCTTGGCTATTCCGGCGGACCCCGAGGAAGAGCCTCGAGCTGAAGAGCTCGAGGCCCTGCAGTATGACTCTCCTCCGAAGGAGGCCTTTACTGTCCCTGTTCCTCCGATGCTGGAACGGCTCCTCTTCCGGATGTGGGAGGCACCGGCCTCGGCACTGGTTCTTAGCAAGCGAGTCGACTCGATCTATCGACTCTGAAAGAGCCCTGGCTTTCAAAAGGCACAGCTACCACACCATTCCATGGTTGTGGAATTGGCCATGCATCGTCTGAAGAGCCAGAAGATGCACTCTGCAGTGCCCCCCGGCAGGGAGGCCCGGAACCTCGATGGCGTCGGTAGAAAGTGCTTTCAGGGCTCGATGCTTGCTTGCCGTGTCCAGTCTTACCAGCTGTACATGGGCATGTACTTGTGGGACTTGGCCAAGGAGTTGGCCGGGTTCTCTGCTGGCCTCTCCCGGGAACCCTTGCAGAGATTTAAGTCCTTGTCCTCGGGTATTCGGGACTGCTTGAAGTTCATGTCCCGTGCCGCCTACGATGGCTTCGAGGCCTCAGCCTGAGTAGCGGCAGCTGGCATCACGGCTCGACGCCAGGCATGGCTGCAGTCATCGGACCTCGAGCCATGGGTTCAGGACAAGTTCGTCGATGTCCCTTGCCGAGGTGAAAACCTGTTTGGCAAGCCCATGACCGAGAAGGCCGAACAGCTCGAGACCAAGCACCTTACACGGACAAGGCTGTCTAGAAAGACCTCTGCCCCTTCTCATAAAAAGAAGGGCCCGGGTAAAAAGCCCTTTTACCCGAGGAAGGGCACTGCCTACAAACAGTACCCTCAATATCAGGCCGCCCAAGCTGCACCCCAGGGTCAGCAAGCCAAGGGGCAGCTTAATGGGCCCCGTAGGCAGAGGACCCCCAAGCCTCCGGCCCCTGCTCCCACTCAGCAGGGTGGGGGGTTTTGACTCCTTGAGCGCAGCCTCTCTGTCCCTGCTATCCCAACCCTGCACAGGAGGTCGCCTCGCCCTCTTTGCCCATCAGTGGCCCCTCATCACCGGGGACAGTTGGATGTTGGACATAGTCCACAAGGGCTATGCACTACATTTTCACCAACTGCCTCCTCCATATTTTCCAGGGGAACCTTCAAGGCCTCCCCTGCACACAGACCTTCTCTTTCAAGAGCTCCAAGGTCTGTTGGTGGACAGGGCGGTGGAGCTTGTGCCTCCCCACTTGCAAGGTCACGGGTTCTACTCCAGGTATTTTCTAGTGTCCAAACGAACCTGTGGCCTTCGACCCATTCTGGACCTCAGGAACCTCAACAAGTTCCTAGAGAAAGAAAAGTTCAAGATGCTTACTCTTGGAACACTTCTGCCCTACCTCCAGCAGGGAGATTGGCTATGCTCCTTAGATCTAAAGGATGCGTATACCCACATCCTCATTCATCCAGACCACAGAAAGTACCTCAGGTTCATTGTGGGAGGAAACCATTATCAGTACAGAGTGCTGCCTTTTGGCCTCACCTCCGCTCCCAGGGTCTTTACCAAATGCCTGGCAGTGGTGGCGGCCTACCTGAGAAATCAGGGTATCTTTGTCTTCCCCTATCTGGACGACTGGCTCATCAGGGGTCAGTCATGCCAGGAGGCCAGATAAGCCACCCTCAGAACCATTGCTCTTCTTCAAAGCCTGGGGTTCGTCATAAACTTCGCAAAGTCCACTTTGCTCCTCTCCCAGAACTTGGAGTTCATACAGGTGAGGTTGGACTCTCTACTGGCAAGGGCATTCTTGCCGGACGACAGAGCCCACAGACTGATAGGCTTGGCAAATCAGTTTCTCAGCAGGTCACTGGTCTCCGCCAGGCTCTGTCTGAGACTTCTTGGCCATATGGCTTCGACAGTACATGTCACCCCCAATGCCAGACTCCACATGAGGCCTGCACAGTGGTGCCTTCGGACGCAGTGGTCACAAGCCACAGGAAGCCTCAGAGACAGAATAAGGGTGTCCAGACAATTTATGACCTCCCTCAGCTGGTGGCTACATCCCCCCAACTTGCTGAAAGGGATGCCTTTTCAACCACCTGGGTTCACAGTGGTATTGACCACCGATGCCTCTCTACATGGCTGGGGTGCACACTGCCTGGGCAAGGGCACCCAAGGCCTGTGGTCTCCTTGGGAGGCCCAGCAGCAGATCAATCTACTGGAACTTCGAGCTATTCGCTTAGCCCTCAAGACTTTCTCTGAAACCCTGGCTCATCAGTCTGTCCTAGTTCAAACAGACAACCAAGTAGCCATGTTTTATGTGAACAAGCAGGGCGGGACTGGATCCAGGCTCCTTTGTCAGGAGGTACAGGACCTTTGCTTGTTTGCTCTCAAACACAACATGCTCCTCAAAGCAGTGTATCTACCTGGCCAGGAGAACTACCTGGCAGACAGGTTGAGCAGGATTCTGCAACCCCACGAGTGGCAGCTCCACCCACTTCCTGTTTGGTTGCAGCAGGGAGTGGCTCAGTTGAGCAGAGCTCCTGCTAGGGAAAGGTTCCTGTCTTCTCTGCTCCTGCCTGGATGTCGGGACCTGGGCCGCCTCCGGCGGGAGAGGCCCAGGCCCAGAGGCCTGCCAAGCCTGGTGGGTCTCCACCTTCTTCGGACCTGGATGGAGGGACCAGGGAACAGCTGGCGCCCCGGGTGGGGGAACCCCCAGGTAGGACTGTGCCTGACCAGACAGGAGGGACCCACAGGTCTGGAGGCTTGGGCCCGCTTCCCCAGGAAGGAGGCTCCTGTCTCCTCCCCAGGCAGGGTGTGGAGGCTGGGTGGCAGAAGGGAGAGGCCCTGGGGAGACCCTGGAGGACCGAACAATATGGTGTTGGAGGAGGCGGGTTCCCCCCTCCGCCTCGGGTCCTGGAGGAGGCCTCTACCTCCTCCAGTGAGGATGAGGACGGTGGGTCGGGCCTGCCTTCCTTCCAGCAGCCGGTTGGGGCCCCTGATGCAATCGTGGCGGCGGTGCGGCGACTTCGGGGTCTCCAGGAGGAGGCGGCCCAGCTGCAAGCCCAGCTCTCCCACCTGGAGAGCCTGCAGGCCATCATTCCCGGAGAGGAATGGGTGGCCTTTTCCACTTATAGAAAGGGGGTGAAGCGGGCCTTGAAGGGCAAATACCGGGACATCGTATACCTCCAACAACAGGGTTGTGGGTCCCTCACGGAGATGTATTCCAACTATGAGAGGTGGGATTATGGTAGAGGTGCAGTCCGGGGGGGCCCGGGGGTGGGACGGCCGGTAGATCGCCAAAGATTCTGTTCTCCCTCCCTGCCGTATCCGGGTGTAGTAGATATGGGAATATCATCCTTGCCTGTCTTAGCTACTACCAAAGACCCCAGGATATCTTACCTGCAGGTTCCTGCTAGAGCCGAATCGTCTCAGGAGGCTTCTGTGACTACTGTGATGGCCCTTCCCAGCACTAACCTGACGTGTTCTCCACTGGTCAGTGCCCTCGGGGAGCTCGGGGGCGGGGACTCGACCCGCCGAAATCCGCGGGAGCCATTAATGGCTGCCGCATCCGTAGATCATGAAGAGCGGATGGTAAATGACAGGAGAAGTGCAGAGCCGGTTTGTGGGGCTGAGCTTGTATCATTCCCGGCAGTTTCAATGTCCGTGAAAGCTGCAGGCTGTATCCAAGATGGCCGCCGGAGTCCGACGACTGCAGTCCCTACAGCTGTTGGAGGTTCCCTGCAGGGGGAGATGGTCGCAGGGCTTCCCCCGGGTTCGTCGAATGTCCAAGATGGCCGCCATCCGCCTGTTAACATCACTTCCGGGAAGACCCGGAAGTGTGGATATCGCCGCGGGTCCGTTGCTGCCGTGAAGCTGCAGCACTGTAACACTTCCACGGAGGATTTTGTGCTTCCCTACCAGCCATCTATACAGCAGACTTTTCCTCGGAGGATTGCTTCTTCTCCTTTGGGTCCCTTGTTTCAGCGCAGGGGATCTGCAGCCTCTGTGTCTGCTGAACAGCAGGCTGCCTTTGTCACTGCAATGGATCGGGTTCCGGCTCAACGTTTTGGTGGGGGGATGGTTGGGGGCCGGGAATCCCCGATGGTAGCTGCCCTTCCGGCTCCCAGACGGCTGAATGACGGCCGCCTTGCGTGTCCTGCAGTGGCTGTCTGGCGCCGGGAGGGTACAGAGCAGGGGAAAAAGCCGGGTCAGGACTGCATTTCAGTCTCTGTACCCCCTGGGGGGGAGGGGTGTAGGACGGGTCCCCAGAAGCTGTTCCTGCGGCCTCTGTCCATGGAGCGGGATGCACAGGTGTCTGTCCATCCAGTTGGTATGGCTGAAGAGCGCCTAGCTCGCAGGGAGGCGTCCGCCCTCGCTGTTGTAACCCTGGCTGCCGGCCACGAGCTTCTGGACCCCTGTGCCACGTCTGGCACCGACAACACGGTAGGACCTGGGAGTGACGGGGGGCAGGGGGGCGGAGGTTTGGGGGATGTTGTTATGGGGGGACCTGCCCTACTGTCCCGGGATGGTCTTGCCTTGTTGCCGGTAGCCGTACAGGGGGTGGAGGACGGTGGGTTGGTGGAGAGTATGGCGGAGGGGAAGGGAGAGCGGACAACAGGTTTATTTGTAGGGCCGGAGGGGGAGGTTGATCGGGATAGCAGGAAGGGGATGTTAGAAGGGGGATTGAGGAGAGGGTGGGCCCCCGGGCTTCAGGGATTGGAGGGGAGCGGGGTTCGTCCCCGGTAGTGGTGGCCGAAACCCAGGAGCCTTGTGCTGGGTCGGAGGAGCAGGATGGAGGTCTGGGGGGGCTTTCCGGTTCCCTGGGTGTTACCGAGAACCAGGTTTATGCTGCTTTAAAATTGGCATTGGAGACCCCTAAGGGCCCTCCCGGGGCTTTTGCTGCCTTTCAACATCCGGTGGTGGCGACGGGGGATGATCCAGGGGTTCTCGGTGGCACCCAGGGATCCGGAGGGGAGAGCATCCCGGACTCTGTTTTCGCGGAGCTGACCCTGCCCAGTCCTCAGGTTGCTCCAAGGGAGGAGGTTACGACTCCTGTGGTTCGGCAAGAGGTTCCCCTGCAGGGGGAAGGAGGAGGAAAACAGCAAGACGGGCAGGAGCTGGAGGCTGGGGGGTCGGCTCCCCCCCTCCGTACCTTTGCAGAGGCTCTGAAGGGGTCGGGCACCACTCCAGGGACGTCGGGTGAGGGTGGGGGGAGGGGAGGTATGCAGGGGAATGGTCCCGTAGGAGGGGAGGGAGGAGGGGGAGGGGGAGGGTTTCAAAGGGGAGTAGGGGGTGAGGTCCGACGGCGCAACGTGGCGCAGATCCGATGGGCTGGGGAGGGGTCCCCTCCAGCCAGGGAACAGGTCTAGAGGATGGACCTTGGGCTGGGGTTTCTCCCGGGAGATCTCTATGCCTTTATCCACATGAACAACACCATTGAATATGATGTTAGTTTCATGTTGCGACGGGGGCTGGAGATTTTCTGGGACCGATACCAGCAGCAGAGGGGGCAGGGAGGGTGGTCTGACTTTCGTGTTGTGCCTATCTCTCGCCAGGACGGTACCTGTGACCATCCTCTCCAGGAATGAGTCGCTCCCAGGGCAGGACATCCAGTTTTGGTTGTCACGCCATGCGGTGCTTCTCGCACCCCTGGTTAAGGGCGCTGGGCCCCTAGGGGTGTGGGACGGGTCATGGAAGGGCAGGATCCGTTTGCGTGAGGTGGGAAACGTGGTGCAGCACGTGCCCTCGGCCGGTTTCCTCGGTCGGGATCGCATCCTGTGCTATTACCCCCGGACAACCTCGCGAGTGTCACCGCTGTGGCTCATTCCGCCATTTGAGCATGAACTGTCCCGAGCAGGTCTGCACCCGTTGTGGTGGACGGGGGCACGCTTCGGCCGGGTGTCTGCTAATTCGGTGTAACCTTTGCGGGGAGTTGGGCCACCCCTTTGCCCGCTGCCCCTCCGCGTCACACAATGGACCGAGGGGGGTTGCCGTCACTCCACCCCAGGCTCCTGTGCGGGAGGAGGTTGTAGAGGCCCCTCTCCCTCAGGAGGAGACTGGGGGCCCTAGTGCAGAGGAGTTCATCGAGCCGAGGGAGCCACCAGGGGGAGGGGATTTGGGTAGGAAGGAGGAGAGGGTTGATGTGGTGGAGGTTGTTGCACAACAGGATAAGGGGTTGCGGGGGGTGCCGCCTGAGGAATGGACTACTGTCTCTTCCAAGGGTGGCAAGTCCAAGAGGAGGAAACGGGAGACCTCCCCATTGTTGGAGTTAGAGCCCGTGTTGGACGTCAATCGTTTCGTCTTCCTGGCTACTGATGTGGCTGAGGCGGATGAGGGCTTGTCAGTGGAGGCAGGGCCTCCTTTGCGGCGTTCGGTACGGTTAGCGGCGGAGGCAGCCCCTCTTCCTCAGCGGCAGCCTCAGAAGGTTCCGAGGGCGCGCCGCAGTCAGGGTCCGCCTAAGAGTGTGGAAACTGGCCCCCGGCCTCCGGTAGTGGCCCTGGAGAAGCTACCGGGGCGGGTGAGGGAGGACAGGAGTTTGCCTCCGCGGTTGGGTGCTGGGCCTGAGCGGGAGCCCCCTGCTGACCCGGCCGCCCCGGCCTCCCCCGCGAGGGTGGGCACTGTTATGTTGTCTCAGTCTTTGTCTGGGGACGGGAAGGGGGAGGAGGCACCGGTGGTGGACCCCACTGAGGAGGTCATTCCTCCGACCCCTGACCTGTTTTTGCCCCCTCATTCCGTGGGGGCTGGAATTGCCCTCGCGACAGCTTTGCCTGGTGGTCCCGAGGGAGCCAGCACCTGCTGGGGTGACAGGGTTGAACAGGAGGAGCAGGAGATCTTTGAGGTGGTCGCCGTGGACCGTGAGGAGTTATCCCAGCTTGCGGGCTTGTCCTGTACGCGGATTCCGGGGCTCCGGGGGTTGGGGAGAAGAGGAGGAAGGGGTCACTGCACAAGAAATAGGTATGGCATGCACTCCTGCATTCTCGTGCGCCACTCTCAACGTGGCTAGCATTTTGACAGACCAGGCGCGGGCTTCGGCCTATGATTTTCTTTCCACGAGTGGGCTGGATGTCATCTTCTTGCAGGAGACCAGGCTCACCTCGCTCGCTAGCCTTCATCGGGCGAAGCGGGAGTGGAGGTGGGGCCCTTCGTACTGGTCACTTGCGGCACAGCCCTACGCAGGAGTGGCGGTTTTGTTCACGTCTAACCGATTTCAGGTGCAGTACGTGTGGGAATTGGAGCAGGGCCGGTGCCTGCTTTTAGATGGTTACTGCGGGCCCCATCGGTTTCGTTTCGTGGTGGTCTACGGCCCCCAGTCTAAGTTGGCGCGGAAGACCCTTTTCGGGGTTATCCGCCCCTACTTACACACCTCCCGTTTGGTGGTCCTTGCCGGGGATTTCAACACCACCACCTTTTTGCAGGACCGAGGGGGGGAGCGTTGCCCACCTAGTTACGAGGGCCTCTTTTTGGCCGAGATGACCCGGACGGCTGACCTGGTGGATGTTTTCCACCGGGCCTTTCCACGGTCGCCGGGTTTCACCTACTACCATGGGACCTGCAGGAGTCGTATCGATCGGATATATGTGAGTGCCCGGGTGGAGTGTTCCCCTCCGCAGTTGCAGGCGGTTGACTTTTCGGACCACCGCGTCCTCTCCGTGTCCTTCCTGGCTAACCATGAGGAGCTCAGCAGGGGTCCTGGCCTGTGGAGACTGAATGTGCAGTTGTTGGCAACATCAGAGGTGGTCCAGGAGTTCTTGGCCTTTCTCGCAGACCAGGAGACCCTGCTGAGTGTTTTTCCTTCCCGTGGCGCCTGGTGGGATGAGGTGAAGACGCGTGCCCGACAACTCTTCCGTTCTCGGGGTACCTCCATGGCTCGATCCCGCTACCTCACCTACACTGTCCTCCGGAGGTCGCTGGATCGTTTGGTATCCCGAGGGGCAGCGCGGGAGGAGGTTGAAGAGGTGCGCGTCCAGCTCCGTGGCCTGCTTTACGATCGCCATGCCTCCCTATGCTTCGAGGGGGCGGCCGGTGGGGGCGCCACTCCAGACCCTTTCCGGACTTGCAGGGAGAGGGTTCAGCGTCGGGAGGTCATGGCCCTGCGGGGCGAGGACGGTACCATTCATACCTCCCAGGAGGACCTTTTGCGGATGGTGGGGGAATACTTCTCGGACCTGTTTTGGGGATCGCCCCGTGGACCTCACCCATATCCGAACGTACCTTGGCCTTCCCCCGGTGTATTCGGCTGTGGTCCAGGCACAGGTTGATGCACTCGCTGCACCGATTCAGCAGGTGGAGGTGGAGAGGGCGATTCGTGCTATGCCGTTGGGGAAGGTGCCTGGGCGCGATGGGCTCCCTGTGGAGTTCTATCGCACTTTCATTGCCCAGCTGGCCCCCTTCCTGACCTCCCTGTTTCAGGAGATCATGGACACGGGGTATCTCCCGCGGTCATTTCGCGAGTCTGTCCTGCTGCTGCTCTCCAAGGGGAAGGACGATAGCTCCTTGGACTTCTGGCGGCCGCTCTCTCTTCTGAACGCGGACCGGAAGATCCTGGCCAAGTGTTTGGCCAACCGACTGGTGGAGGTGTCGGGCGATTTGCTGTCCCCTTCCCAGTATTGTTCCGTTCGGGGGAGAGGGGTTCTGGACGCTGTCGCCACAGTCCGGGAGATGGTGGAAAGAGGCCGGTCGCTCCAACGGGACCACTGGTTGGTCTCCTTGGATCAGTCCAAGGCCTTTGATCGAGTCAGTCACCGGTACCTGTGGGTGGTGCTCCAGCACTTCGGCCTCCCCGCAGGTTTCCTCTTCGTCGTGCAGGCGCTGTACCGAGGGGGGGTGAGCTTCCCGTTTATTAACGGGTGGCTCGGACGGCCGTTTGGTGTCGCCTCGGGGGTGCGGCAGGGGTGCCCTTTGAGCCCCCTGCTGTATGTTTTCTCCCTCGACCCCTTCCTCCGGAGATTGTCCTCAGGTGGGTTGCGGGGCCTGGAGGCGCCCGGTGCGCCCCCGGTGTCCGTCGTTGCCTACGCTGACGACATCTCAGTTTACGTGGACGGCACTGAAGGGGTAGAGGCCCTGCGGGAGGCCGTGGAGGAGTACTCGGAGGTAGCCCATTCTGTTGTAAACCACAGCAAGTGCCAGACGCTGTGGTTGGGCTCCTCGGAGGCCTCCCCGCCTTCCTGCGCCCCCTTTCCTCCTCCCGTGGGGGAGGTCCGCGTTTTGGGCCTCGTCTTCGGGTCGGAGGACTGTGCGGAGTCCAATTGGGACCGTTGTCTCGAGACTGCACGGTGTCGGGTGCTGCGGTGGAGGGGGTGGAGGTGTACGTACGAGGAGAAGATCAAACTCCTCGGGACGTTTCTGCTTCCTCTCTTTCTGCACGTGGCCACTGTCTTCGTCCTTCCGTTGTCCCGTCAGGCGTCTGTCTGTGCTGTCTTTTTCTGTTTTCTGTGGGGTAACCGCTTGAACCCCGTCCAGCGCAACATCGTCTGCCTGGATCGGGCAGAGGGTGGTTTGGGTATGTTGCACCCCCTTGTTTTCCTGTCAGTCTTGTCTATGGCGTTTCACTTAGGTAGGATGAGGGAAGGGGGTGGGGTTTGGTGGGTGGCCTCCTATCGGGAATGGTTCTCCCGCTTCTGGGAGCAGTGGGAGGGGGCGTCCTCGGTCCCACGTGTGCGCCGGAGAGGGGAACAGGCCCCATCGTACGTATTTGTGATGGTGGGCTCATTCGGCGGTGGGGGGTGACCGACCCGCTCGCCCAGTCCTTGGGGCGGAAAGGATTATACCGGATGGTACTCACCTCTCACTATCAACCACGGTGGGCCCTGCGGGACTGTCCGGCGGATGTGATGCAGCGGGGCCTTCGGCTGTTGAACTCCCCTCGGCTACCGAAGAAGGTTCGGGATGTAGCCTGGTTGTCTTTCCACGGGCGTTTGTACGTGAGGGACAACCTCAAGTACAGGTCACAGGCCGAGCGGGTCTGTCCGAGGGCCGGGTGTGAGGGGCAGGCGGAGACCATGGACCATTTCCTCCGGCAGTGCCCCTTTAACGTGGAGGCCTGCCGGTTGGTGTCCGCTGCTCTTCACCTGCGCGACCTTTCCCTCCTCACGTATGCGGAGTGGGTGTACGGGGCCTGGTCCTTTCCTCTAAGGCAGGACTCCGGGACCCTCTACCTTGTCACGGCCGTAGTACGCTACCACCTGTGGCATGCGCGCTGTCATGTCTCGACCCGGGGTTGGTCCTGCCCCTCGACGAGGTGGTGCGGGACATTCTGGAGGAAGTGTCCAGCATGGCGCAACGCGAAAGGCGGGTGGTGGAGGTCCATCGTTGGGAGCGTCTGTGGCGTCACCTCACCCTCCGCCCCCCATGAGGGGGAGGGGTTCCTTGGGGTTATTGTCCCAGTAGGGCTCTGAGGTTTGTTTTGTTTCACTAGGGGAGAGGTGTGGCAGGAGGGGTTGGGTTCCCTTCCCTGGGGTTTTTTTTTTTTTTGGTTCTGAGTGTAGCTTTGGGGTTGTTTTTCTCCCGGGGGGGGGGTGGGCTGGATAATCCCGTTTCAGGGGTGAGACCGTTTGTCCGCTCACCCTTTCCTTTTCGAGGGGGCTATCCCAATTGTTTTTGTTTTTGTTGGTAGTGATGTTTGTATGTCCTCTTTCTGTCCTGCGCATCCTGCTCCGCTGACTGACCGCAGGGCAGCACAGGGGTTCTGTTACATTTGCTTTTCCTTTTGTTCGCCTTTGAGTTGTATATTTATTTCTGCTTTGTTTTGGTGGGATTATGTTGGGGATGGGCCTGAGCTGCCCTTATGTTTTGTTGTTTGGGGGTGGGGGTGGGAAGGCTTATTTTTCTGTGCTATGTTGGTTTCTGTGGGACGGACGGGGAGGGGCAGGGGTTGGGGTGGAGGGAGGGGGAGCTGCTGCTCCCGCTGCAGGGGGATGGATTGGGACAGGGGACTGTGAGGGGGTTGGGGGGGGAGTCTGGCAGTTCCCTGCACACTGAAGGACTGCAAGAACATTTGGACTGCACGAACATTTGGACTGGTGGGGACTGTTTGTGTGGGGGAGGATCTCAGGGATTGTATGATGGACAAGGTATGGACTGGATTTCGGGTGTTCTTGTAGGGGGGGTTGGGTCGGGTAGGGACAATGGACTGAGGGAGGGAGGGGACATGGACATTGTCGGGGTCGTTCGTGGGTGGTTGTTGGGAGGAGGGGCACGTGTGTTGATGATTGAATATGGTGGTGGGTTTGGGGAGGTGGGTCACGGGGGGGGGGTGATACTTGTTTTGTGCTATGTCGGGGGGTGGGGGTTTTGGGGGGGTGTGGGACTTGGTTGGGGTGCTTGTTTCTGCGTTTTGTATGTATTTTGTTGCTTGTTTAATAAACTCAAAATTTCCATCCTTTGGTAGTTCAAAGGATTTTCCTGAAATGGGGACTTCCATCCATAGATCTGTTTGCCAATCCTCTGAACAAGCAGCTACCTCAGTTCTGCTCCAGGCAACCGCATCCTCTGTGAGTAGCAGCAGATGCTTTTCTGATTCCCTGGTCTCAGGGCCTCCTGTATGCGTTTCCTCCCACGCCCTTGGTGGCCCGAACTCTGTTCAAGATTCTTCGGGACAAGGCCTCGGTCCTGCTGGTAGCTCCCAGATGGCCGAGGCAACCTTGGTTTCCACTTCTGCTTCAATTGGCGGTGGATCCTCCACTGCCTCTGGGGTTGCAACCCGATCTTCTTTCTCAGGATCAGGGTTCCCTTCTGCACCCCAATCTCAAATCTCTCAATTTGATGGCATGGAGGCTGCAAGGGTAGTTTTGGCTCCCTGGGGCCTGCCTAAGGAAGTTGAGGAGGTTGTCCTAGCCTCTAGAAAGCAGTCCACTAGGAAAACCTATGCCCTGAAATGGAAGAGGTTTTCTGTGTGGTGTCAGTTACGTATGGAGAATCCCTTCTCCTGCACTGTACCTGTACTTCAGTACTTACTGTACTTGTCCAATCAGGGACTTCAGTCCAATTCTGTTCGGGTCCACCTCTCAGCTCTAGCAGCTCACCACTCACTGGAGGAAGGACATTCTCTGTCAGTTCACCCTTTGGTGTCCAGATTTCTCAGAGGCTTGCTTTTGCTAAAGCCTCCAATCCATCCTCCTGCTCCTGAGTGGGAACTGAATGTGGTCTTGCAGCAACTGACTCGCCCACCTTTTGAGCCGATGGCTACTTGCCCACTGCGCTTCCTTTCTTGGAAGACACTCTTCCTGATAGCCCTTACCTCGGCTAGGCGAGTGAGTGAGCTTCAGGCCTTAGTCTGTGATAGGCCTTATACAAGAATTTATAGGAACAGGGTAGTCCTTAGGACTCATCCAAAGTTCCTCCCAAAAGTTGTCTCCTCCTTCCACCTTAACCAGGAGATGGTTCTTCCAACATTCTTCCCTAGGCCTCATGCAAGCCAGGCTGAAGCAGTCTTGCATACCCTGGACTGTAGGAGGGCCTTATCCTTCTACCTTGACCGTACGCAGGGGCATAGAAGGGCTACTCAGCTCTTCGTTTCTTTTGACCCTAATAACTTGGGGTTGGCTGTGTCCAAGCGTACCTTGTCCATATGGGTAGCTGACTGTATCACCTGGGCTTACAAGGCGGCTGACCTTCCTTTGCAGGGTCGGGTCACGGCCCACCGTGTCAGGGCAATGGCTGCCTCAGTGGCTCATCTCCACTCTGTACCCTTGGTAGACATCTGCAGGGCTGCAACTTGGTCTTCAAGCCAGACTTTTGCGGCCCATTACTGTCTGGAGAGGGAGTCCCGTAGGGACAGTGCTTTTGGCCAAGCAGTACTCCGGAATCTCTTTGAGGTTTAGGCAACTCCTGCCCTCTGTTGGGCTATCGGTGGAGGTTGTGTCAGTGAAAAGCCTTTCTGTGCAGCTGGGACTAGAGGGAGACCTCTTGTTCAGCCTGGGTTCCTTGGTAGCCCAGAGCTAGGGAGTCACCCATATGTGAGGACTGACTTCCTGCTTGGTCCTGGAGAAAGAGTAGTTACTCACCTGTAACAGGCGTTCTCCAGAAGCAGCAGGAATCAGTCCTCACAACCCTCCCTCCTCCCCTGGGAGTTGCAGTTGTACATACTTTATTTTTTCTTTTTTTGTGTGCTTTTCTTAGCTATGTCATTTGACTGAGGTAAGATGGCACCTTTAGGCGGGAAGGGAACCGCGCATGCATGCCTGCATTCCCAAAGGCTTTCATAGAAAGCTGGGGAAATGCTCCGCTGGGGCTTCATCGGCGCCGATGACACCCATATGTGAGGACTGATTCCTGCTGCTCCTGGAGAACGTCTGTTACAGGTGAATAACTACTCTTTCATGTGGACGGAATGCGCTACTGGAATAGATGGAAGACGGTTTCCATTGTTCAAAAGCACAGCCTTCAGACTGAGTTTCGAAGATTCTATAAATAGTCTCCAGTCTTGTGGGTCATGAGTGATTTTTAAGGCATTCATGAGGCTTTCAATATCGTAACAGAATACCAGATTACTTTCCTTTCCGACTGCGTATAGTACACTGCTGACGTCAGATGGCTTCAGCAGCCGTCTGGCAGTAGTAATGCATTGCATCAGAAAATGATGCAATCAACTCTGGATGATGTGTGCATGCTGGTATTATGCAATGTGATGCAATATTACATCATTCAAGGCTTATTTGGGATGTTGTTGATGTCCTACTGGATAGATTTACACGGTGAAACATCAAAAATGAACTACATGCAATATCTTCAAAACGAAAGCCAATAAAAAATTTTTAATGTTATATTCGTGTTCAGCTCACCAAGATACTACAGATTAGGGCCTTTTAAAGTCAGTAACGATTTCAATGTTGACTAGTGTTATCTGTGTGCACTGTCTGGGTCCTCCAACCCTCCCTCACTTTGCTTTGAGTCTGCTCCCCTGATTCTGTGCACTCTTCATGTTCCTGCCCTTGCCTAGCCTCCCCACACCCCTCCCCCTTTTTATTTCACTCTCTGTCCCTCCCTATTGTTTGCATATCTGTCAGTTTTCTGCTTTCTCTACTTACTGTGCTAGGGTGGTCCTCTGACAAGGACTGTCCTTCTGTGCCCCATGGGGAGCATGGCTGCCTCCTTCTCCAGGACTAGCCTGCAGAGCGGGCGTGTCTCGGCTTCGCAAAAGTTTGAGTGGTGTGTGGCCATTTTCCAAGTTCTGATGTTTGCTGGCCTGCGGGAGGGGAGGGGGAGGATAATCACTCCATCCTGTTTCCTGTTGCACGTGGGCCACAGTGCAGGTATGGATGTTTTTGGACATCCAAGTGGCATGCTGTCCAATGCACGGTGCACACCATGCTTGTTTGTATGTGTCCACCAAGTAAATGGCACATCACGCTTTGAACATTTATTCATGTATACGTTTTTCTGCGTATTCCGTGTTCGCATGTACGTAGATTCCTGTGTGCATGGTATTCTAAATTAGTTGTGCATGTTCACATCTTGTACGTTTTTCCCGGACCTCGACGTCCTCATCGGAATAGGCTTCTAAAAGCCTAGTGGTGGTTACAGTGGTTAAAAGATTATATTGCTTCAACCACAACCATCTCTAAATAAATTGAAACATTAACGCACCACTTATGGTATGCATATAAAGACCAAAAGAGAAGAAAACTAACATTGGGGAGTTTCAGCTTAAACTAAAAACCTACTTCTTCCTAAAGCACTTCAGATCAGACACTTAGAGCCCAGTGCAGAAAGGGGAATGTCCAGGCCATCCAGACACCCCCGAACAGGACGGCCCCATTAGTAAACAATTTTGCACTGCGGGAGGTAGATGTTCCAGCGGGTGCAAGATCGGGCACTGAGAAAGCCCAGCGTGCCTTCAGCCCTGTGGGAGATGTCCTCGCTGCCTCACTGCCAGCCTGCCGCAGTGCTGACCCCTTGTTCTCCACCGCCCAACCCTTGATGGGGGCAGCCAGGGCCCGGATCAGGTGGTGGGCCCTCACCAGTCATGGCTCCATTGCTCCTGGGGGGCTGCCTGGCCGATGCAGAGGGTCACCCTGTGCTTATTCCACTTCTGAGGTGGAATAAGCTGGGCGTCCTCTTGGTGCTCCCCAGACGTACAGGGCTGTGACCTGAATCGGCCCTGTATGTCTGGGTGCCTGTCCTGCCCACGCTCTGCTCACTTTCTGCCCCCATGCTGCCCTCATCTTGCTCTCCCCGCACAGCGGCTCTGTGCGTGCGGAGAGAAAGTCTTTCAGCAGATTGAGCCAGGAGGACTACAGGAGACCTGAAAGAGCCACCAGATGCCTGGAGAGAGACAATACTGGACCTGACTTGAGAAGGAGCAACAGGATCCTCTCCAGGGGCACCTTGTGCAGGAGGGTCTTCTATGAGCAGTCTTGTTCAGAGAGTCATTGATCTGGGTGGGGAGTACTGAACAGTAGGGGCTTGTTCAGGGGGACCAATTGGGTGGGTTGTGTTCTTTGGGGATTACACATCCACATTGTCTGCCATGCCACCACAGTTAGTACATAGGCTTTGCACTTACCACATTTTATATTTTGCATCTAACGCATGGTAAGTGTAAAAGCCTATCAAGCTTTAGTAAACGTGCCCCAAGTTTTGTTACTTAATGCGTTCCTTCAGCTTTAAAACTGGTAATTTTCATTCCTATAGTGAAAAAGGCATCAGAGAGGGACAATGAATGTGATAATTACCAGCTCATAGCTAATTTATGTTAGTTGGGAAAATTGGTTGAACACATGGTTACTATTTGGTTCAGGAATTTTTGTACTTTGCCCCAGTTTTTGAAGACTTGGTTATATCATATGTTTTCTCTTATTTTGTTTCTTGCTTGTAAGTACTTTTTTGCTCTTTTTCTTCTTGATTACCTTTGCCATGTTTCCAGTCATATTTCTTTACATGTTTCTTGCAAACATTGTTAAAATGCGATCATTCAGTTACTGTACCTTAAGATTCAGGCCTAGGATGGTGCGACTGCCTTGTTTAACTGTAACAGCTGCCTTGAATTCATTCTCAGATATTGCCGTTGATGAATCGTTTACAGAGTTTACTATGAAAACATTTGTGAATCATTCAATTTGTGATTAATGGTAGAAGTGATGACATAGTGTTCTAAGCAGATAAATCTTCCACTTTACCCAACATATAAATCCCTACTGCTGCATGAAGCTGAATGAAACTGTTTATCTTGCTTTTGTCACATATTATAACTGTGTTGGAAAAGCTTGTAATGGTGATAGTGCTAAATTCTTGGCAAGCACTAAGGAAGCTACCCTGAGATGCAGCACAAATGTTGAATTTTCCTAAAGTACCTACAGTATCTCCAGTTGTTTTTTTTTAAGAGAAATGCTGTGTCCATATTGATGATACTTCTGGAGTCGGTTACTCCCCTAGCCCAGGCATATTATTTGCCCAATGCTGGGATGAAGGAAGCTGGTGAAGGTGGGCATGGTCAGCTAACTAAACACGGTTTGGAATTAATTGTTTCTTGGAGCAATCTGGGAAAACCAGATCCCCTCTTCTACCTTGTTGATTGTGTGTGTTTGACCCAGTGAGGGACAGGATAATGAAAATGTATTTTCAGGTTAAAGATTTGGAGTGGCCAGCAGAAAAAAGGAGGTGATAGTGCCTCTGTATAAATCTCTGGTGCAACCTCATTTGGAGCTGGTGCAAAGCGTGATTATTAAAGTGGTTAGTGGTCTTCATTATAAAGCATATGAGGACAGACTTAAAGATCTTAATATGTATACATTAGAGGAAAGGAAGGATAGGGGAGATATGATAGAGACCTTTAAATACCTTCATGGCATAACTGGCACAAGAAGAGAGCCTCTTTCGATTGACAGCAGGCTCTGCAACGAGTGGACATAGGATGAAGGTGAAAAGGGATAGACTCAGGAGTAATATGTGGAAATATTTCTTTACAGAATAGTCTCACAGTGAAGGTAGTAGAGACGAGGACAGTATCAGCATTCAAGAAAGCATGGGACAAACACAGAAGATCTCTAAAGAAAAAAAAAGGGTCTATAGTGGTTGATATGGAAAGGCAGACTAGATAGGCCATATAGTCTTTTTCTGCTGTCATGTTGCTAGTTTATGAATCATAAAGTAAGGATATTCCCCACCATTGCTAAATCCACCCAGAAAAGCTCTACAGCCTAAGGTCTTGCAGATGGGTGGTCTCTTTCTTCCTAGATTTCCATGTAAATATCTGACTAAATATTAGGGTCTTCATTATATGTTTTCTGAACCACAACAGCTGCCTGTTTTTCTGAGCTCTAAAATTAGTAAAGTACCAACTTAAGGATCACTATATGAATGTTAATACTTCCCTTGCACTTTTCTGTGGAATTTTCCTCTAGATTTGTGGTTGATTCTCTTCTGATTTTGTGAACTACTGGAGGATCAGAGTGAACTTTTTAATTTTTCTTATATGTATATTTCATGCTGTATTTTCTTTTTCCTAAGCAAGTGTTGTACTTGTGATTGTATTTAAAAAAATTGAAAAAATTATAAAATTAAAAATGAAGCAGCACAACTAGCTGCTCATTTCCTTTAATTTCATATTTATGAAATTTTAAATTTACATGGCCTACTAATGGAGTTGGTAGAGGCTCTCACTGTCAGATTGTTTGGGTGTGCTGGGGAGAATAGGGAGCAATGGGGGAAGGTTGAGACTTTGGGTAAAAGATATGGAGAGGCTGCCGGTGTTGGGTTGCATGTGCAGGAATTTAAGTCTTTATTCACCATTGTTCACTTTTACTATTTCAAAACTGAATTTCTTACATGGGCAAAATATGAATACAATCAGAAAAGAATTAGGACCCCCCCCCCCCCAAAAAAAAAAACTTAATTCAAGTATAAAAGGGCTTTGCTTCCTTCACTTGGCCAGATCTCCTCCCCAAGGCAAACACATGAACAGAGGTGAGAGAGGATAGAACTAAATCACATACTCCCTGGTGCAATCTTAGCAGTGCAGTCCAAGGGGTTGGTCAGTGTGTCCACAAAGTTCCAACAAGAGACTTGAGAAGCTTCGGCCTTGGAGATTCAGTCAGGAGGAAGCAGGAAGGAGCAATGTTCCTGGAGGAATCCTGAAGGGCCCTAGAGTAGGGGCAGTGAAATCAGATCTTTTGTTCCTAACTGGATTGGAATCAGGAGAGCAAGGAAGTATTCTGGTGAAATGCATGGAACCCTGCTGAGGAGCTGCATGGGGTTTGACATTTCAGAGAAATCCTTGTGCCATGGGACAAGTCATTTAACCCTCCGCTGCCTCCGGTACAAACTTAGGGGCTGATATTCAAAAGCACTTATCTCATTAGCAGCCCTTGCTAACCGAATAAATGTCAGACAGCGAGATATTAAGCAGCGCTATCTGTATTGTGCAGCTATTTCCTTTGACCATCTTGATGCTATCCAGACAGGGCTGGTGCAAGGGTTTTGGCTCCTCTAGGCAAACGTTCGGTGTTATGCCCTCTCCCCCTCCAAATAAATTAAAAAGTCACGATCATGGCAAGACCTGCATTCTCACAACATTTTTATAAAATGCATAACTGTACATCATACTTTTAAAAATTTGCTTTGTATGTATGTGTGGGCCTGCTCTCCCTGCAGGCAAATGAATGTACAACTGGCTCTATGAGTTGGTTTGGCTATTAGGATCCATTGTTTAGCTCTGAGTGCTGCTGGTCTTTGCTACTCCTCCAAAGTTGCTGCCCTAGGTGACTGCCTAGTCTTGTCTCATGGTTGAGCCGGCCCAGAATATTGGCCTGTTAGAATTCAAGCCCTCTGGGGACAGGGAAATACCTATTGTACCTGAATCTAATGCACCTTGAAGTACTACTGTGAATGCTTGTTAAAACTGGCTAATGAGAAGCTTATCTTTGTAGATCCTTTGTAGAATGAAAGTGAAAGGGGATAGACTCAGGCGTAATATGCAGAAATATTTCTTTACGGAAAGAGTGGTAGATGCATGGAGCAGTCTCCTAGTGAAGGTAGTAGAGACTAAGACAGTATCTGACTTCAAAAAAACATGGAACCAACACAGAAGATCTCTAAAGGGAAACAAAGGAATATATTGTAGTATTTGGTATGGAAGGGCAGACTGGATTGGCCATATGATTTTTTTCTGCCATCATTTTTCTATGTTTCTAAGCAGTTAAGAAGTTTTCTGAATGCTAGGTCAGTGCCAGTGAATCTGAAGAACGTGGGTAAAGTAAGATTATAGTGAGTAGCTACTTGGTTTTCTTGGAGATTTCTTTGTCTTTTCTGATTTAAAATGCTTCTTTGGTTTCTGTAAGAGTCCCCCTCTTCTGATATTGTGGGCTAAGAGGGGCATTTGGGACAAATGACTGATTACCTTTTTTTTTCAAGTGCAATAATGGTTTTATATGATTGTCATTAATACCTATTTCTGTTCAATAATTTGTTTTCTTTATTTTTGATTTGTAAACTGAAGATATATAAAAAAATTTAATCTGGAAAGGAAAATGAATTACATATATATACAAATCATATCTTATGTAAGAACATTTAAAATAGAAATAGGACAATGAAAGGCAGTATAGCAATTTAATACAGTACAAATGTAATCTATAGCATTGCTTTAGGAATAGAAAACAGAAAATGGTTCGGAACATTTTCTTGTTTGTTTGTATTTTTTATAGACATTTTCTGCCATTTTATACATTTTTATAGAGCAGATTTTTACATTTTGGGGGGCATATTTAGCAGCAGCGGATAACACTAACCTGCTAAAGTTAGGGCAGCTATTTACCTACCTAACTTTAACTGGTTAACCAATCTGGTTAGTGGCTAAATATCACCACTAACTGGACAGTGGCTGTCACTGTCCCTGATCTGCCCACAGACCACCTTTCCTACAGTCTGTGGGGATATTCCTACAGTCTGTGGCGTTTTTCCTACAGTCTGTGGGGATATTCAGCGGCACTAATTAGTTAGTGCCACTGAACATTGGAATGACCACATTTTAGCTGGTTAGTAGGTCTGCTAACCAGCTAAAACATTTTGAATATCTCCCCTTTGTACTTTTTTGGGAGTTAGAGTACATTTTGAAATTTTATTTTGGTATTTTTATAAAACATTTTCCCTAATACAATCATTTCCTCTCTTAAAGAAGAATGAGCTCTAACTAACTTGCTCAGGCAGGCAATATACCTGCTCTCCTGAAACAAATCAGTCCATTCAACTTGGATAACATCTTTAATACAAGACAGTTGCCTCACTGCTCCCATCTGCTGTGTCTTCTTGAAACTGCAAGGAAGCAGATGACAGTGAAAACAAATAATACTGGAAAGAGAACAGAAAGAAATCAATCCATATTGCAAGAAAGTCACTGAGTTTTTAGGGTAAAAACTTCCCATCCAAAGGAAAATAGTAGTAAAAAATGCTGCTGATAAAAAATTATGATAACAAATGTATGTGTGAACAGGGTAAGGGGGCAGCAAGGTGGGGGGGGGGAGAAAGGAAGAAAACAGAGGGGAAAAAGGAAAGGAAGGGGAAGGATGGGGAAAGAAAGAAAAGGAGTGGGGTAAGGGGAGAGGGGGAAAGAAGAGAAAGGAGGAGGAATGAAAAGGGGGAAGGGAGGAAGAGGAAGGGGAGGAGAGGGGGAGGGGGAAGAGGAAAGGAGGGAGACAAAAAAGGGAAGGAGAAAGACTACAGAGGGGGGAGAGGAAAGAGCAGGGATGTGGAGGAGAGAGAGGGTTGTAAAGGTAAGAAGAAAAAAGGAAAAAGAAAAAAAAATTGAAAAATGGAATCACAAAAACACCAGGAATTGGATTTCTTGGTTAAGATCTATAGGTGAAACTATGTTTAGTTCAAAAATAAAATGCTGTTCCTTTAACAATAAACTATTAAAGTCTCCACCATGCCAAGTGTTCTTCACTGTTTTGATAAAGAAAAACCTCAAATCATAAAACCGATGGTCCTCGGTCACGCAACGCTCTTCCAATGAGGCTGACAGTACCTTTCTTTTTAGTGTGGTCCAACTAAGAGCAAATCGTCACGTCAGAAACAGTACACAGTAGAGGAACGTGATGTGTCCAAGGATAGAACAAACTAATCATATAATGTTGAAAAGAGGCTTTTATTTACAATACCAATGGATGATGCCCACCCGACACAGGCCGTGTTTCGTTTAACAAAACTTCATCAGGGGTACAGGGCAACTAAAAACAAAAACATCCAATAAACATACTCAATTATACATAACAATAAAACATGCACTAAAAAATAAAAAATAAATAAATAAAATCATAATAAATAAATAACCACTTATATAAACGTACCTAAAATATGTTGGAACGCTATAAAAATAAATAAAAAAATATAAATATAAAAAGAGAGACTGAGGAAGGAAAGGGATAAAAAATGGTGCAATAACCATGAACCAAAAGAAGAAGAGAAGGAAGATCATCTGTGCACAAGTATAGTACACTAATATTATTAAACCTCAAAAAATATTAAAATCATGGATAAAACTTAAGAAAATAACCAGAATATCAAACAAATAATGACAATATATATAAAAACTAATCCTGGTGGTTAAAAGAAATTAAAAAGAAATAAAATCATGCCCATTGTGAAGACAGCCATGCTAACTCCAAATACTCCCTAACCAATCTCTCAGTGGCCAAAGCTGTAAAAGTCTCCTCTTGCCTACAACTGTATCAAAAAAGCCAAGGAGTACCATTAGCAGTGTAGTGTGATAGCCAAAAACCAACTTAAAAAATACTTCAACCTACTTACATTTTGTAATAAGCCTAACCTGGCTGCACAATCCGCGGCACTGTAAACGTGAAGACCGCTGAAAACTGCCAAAAAGAATGACACACAGCAGGGTTATGTTTTAAATGCGGTGAAACAACAAACAGAAAAACATTAAATCTTCAACAGGGAACCTTACCACGATATATCCTGCATCTCATCTCATGGCTCAAAAAGTGCCGAAGCTGTGCGGCGTCGTGGAGGCTCCCCTTAAAAAACGCCGACGCATGTGCATTCAGGTGATGAGAGGCACACAATGATGACGTCAGAACAAAGGGACAAAAACCACGATCTACCTGGTCCTCGGTCACGCAGCGCTCTTCCAATGAGGCTGACAGTACCTTTCTTTTTATACAGCTTTTGTGTTCAAGCATTCTTATGTGTGTCGGTCTCAAAGTCTTTCCAACATGCAGCATCTTGTATGGACAAATAATTACATATATAGCACATGATATATTGCAGTCAGACCTATGTGAAAATGTATAGTGTTTACCTGTAAAGAAATGAATAAATGCCTTCAATGTCAATGATTTAGAGCACGCTGAACATTTGCCATACTTTGATGGGCCTGTATTGATATTTTGTTTACCAAAGTAGATGGTACCAACATATCTTTCAAATTCCTCTCTCTGTTATAAGCAACTACAAGATGCTAGTCTTTAAAACTTGTTACCCTTAGCATCCACTCCCTAACCTTGAGGGTTTAAGGAGGGATGGGCCTTTGTAGTTGTGGGGCCAAATGATAGGCGGGCACAAGAATATTTATTTTTTATAAGGATTTATTTACCCCGCTCCGTGGTGGAATGGAACAGGCGTGAGGATTAAACCAAAACAGGAACAAAAGAAAATCAAGGCTTTTCAATGCTGTGCTTGAAATGTCCTTTCATACTGGGATTCACATTACGTCATGTGTCCTCTTACTTTGCAATCACAATAAACAAGGGAAAACAATACTGTTCATGAGTTGTATCTAAATTATGCTTTAGCTTATTTCCACTGCTTCATAAGCTCTTCATCCAGGTACTTAAACATACATTTTTGTAAGCTCTTCATCCAGGTATTTAAACAACATACCTTTTAGGACATGCTAGAAAATGACCATTCAAGCTTTGCTTTAGTTAGTTCTGTGAATCAGACCGATTGAGCAGTCCATTGGCTGATTGACATCAATCATGGGCACCGGAGAAGCTAATGGTATTTCTGCCTCAGGATTCTTTCCTGCTTGCACTAACTTTTGTTCAGCAATAGCTCTTTTATCTAAGAATTGTTTAAACTCTTTAAGGAGAATTTCAGCCTGCTTTCTAGCTGGGCTAGGCTGAGGATTTGCCCCTTCCTTGGGTAAGTAATTGTTTACAGAGCTTACTTCTGGAAAACAAGCAATGCCGTCTCTGTTCAAACATTCATTCACTGCAGTGGAGTTACCCCTCCCCCACTTGCCTCTGTATGCAGGTGTCGGGTTAACAAGTTCCTTTGTATGAGGAGTGTTTCTAAGGAGTGATTCAAAGGTAGGACCTCCTAAAACATCCTGGCTTAATTCTCTCCTGAACAATTCAGCTGGATTCCTTATATCAGCCTGCTTGCTAAAAGCTTCAGCTGTCTGGTGAGAAAAGCTGGGTTTGTTTAAAGGAACTTCAGGCTGCAGCCAACTGTTTTCACAAGGCCTGAGGCTGTCCTGAGTTTTAAAGTCAGCATTCACTCTTTCTGGGTTCTCATAAAACTTGTCATAGGAATTAAATACACCAGGTACCTTATAATGAGGTTTGTCTGAGAATGCCTTGCCACGCTGCCTTCCTCTCCAAGGGTCAGCTGTTTCTTCCAGAAACCTAGGCTTTATCCCTGGGTCTCTCCGTGCTTCTAACCTCTGTTGCTCCCAGAAGGTTCTTTCAGGCACTGAGTATCCCCGGTACCTACTTCCTGGTTCTGAATCCCTTTTCCTTGTATTACAGCTGGGCAGTGTTTCTCTTGCTAGGTCAAAGGTTTCTGTATCAAAGAGAGCTTCTTGCCTTATTCCATCTTCACTCTCCTTTCCTTGTTGCTTTTCCAACGTCCTTTGCCTTCTCATTCGTTTTCCCCTTCTGATACTCATTCCAATTCCACTCCTTCCACTACTGTCTTCCTTCTCTCTGTTTAACAAGGTGCCCCTGCTCGGGGGAGCCCGCCTCCTGCTAGGGCGTGCCCAATCAGCAACTCTGCTTCTCTCCTCCCCTGAGGTGAACTGTGTTAGCTGATTAGCTCTGTGCATCTTGTGCTGAGAAGGGAAAACCTTGCATTTACCTGCAGTACCTGAACCTTCCAGCGGGTTGGTATCAGTTTCCATGGCTTCCAGCCCTGCCACTGCGTCACAAACTGCAAGATGTCTGGGAGGTGGTGGCTCGCATCGAGATGTCTTTGCGCTCCTCCCTCTCCCAGATAACGCAATTTTCTAAGGAAATTGTACAGAAGTTTTCTGATCATGATGATTCTATTGCTAAATGTAATACATCTTTAAATAAGTTGGAGGGACAGGTCTCTGTGGCTGAGGCTGCTATTTCTTCCTCAATTCGAGATAGTGTTACTATTCATCATCACTTAGAGTTGTTGGAAAATGGGGCACGGGTAAAAAATTTGTGTTTCTTGAATTTTCCATGCACTCATTATATGTCTCCTACTATTCTATTACATAAGTATTTTAAAGAGATTTTGTTAATTGAGGATTCTGAAGCTATAAAATTTTCTTCAGTTTGCCATGTTCCTTTGGTGCCTTCCACGGAGACCCCCTCTCCTAACAGTGATAGAGGGAATCCCCCTCCTGCAGAGTCCTTGGATGTCTCAGTGTTTTTAGAATCATCTTTAGATGTGATTCCGCAGCGGGCTACCTTAATAGTCTCCTTTTTGACATTGGCTGATAAGAATTTGATTATGCAATTGTATTTTTCAAAAAAAGATCAGGCTTTTTGTGGTAACCCGATTCAGATTTTTCCTGATGTATGTAGACTCACTCAAAAGCGCAGGAAAGCTTTTCTAGTTCTGAAACCCAGGATTTTGGCTATTGGGGCTTCTTTCTTTCTTAAATAGCCCTGCAAATGTATTTTAATTTACCAGGTTGTTAAGTATGTTTTTGTTTTGTTTTAATCAGAGCACTTAGAGGCTTTTCTGTTGACTAAGGAAAATGGTTGAGGTTTGTCTCCTTCCTTTCCTAAATACAAAGGGTCATAAATTTATATATTTTCATGGGGATCCATAATTAAGTTTAGTTTATAGGCGATTTAGTTTAAAATATATGATACTTTTTGTATTGTTTATTCTTTTTTTGTGACAGAATTCCTTGTTGTGTACCTTTAGCTTTCCTCTTGATGTGGACTTGATTGTAATGCTTATTTATTTTTAAATAAAGAAAATTTGAAACTTTAAAAAAACAACAACAAAAAAACAATCGTGATTCTAGAGAATGTGCTAATGTTTACAAAGTATTTTCTGAATCCAAAAAGCCAGGCTCGAATATTTAAGAGTGCAAATATATTTTTTTTGCAATAAGCTGTTCCTATTCATTGCTTTGGTCTTCTTTTAACCTGCATTTATACACTGGGTGCAGCAGCAAGGGAGGAGCCGCATCTTCCAGCCGCACATGCACAGGGCCACGTCTCGCAGCCACCCGAACCCTGAGGCCCCAAACCCAGTGATCTACCCCACACAGCATTTATATACTAGCAATCTCTAGCAGTAAGGGCAGAGCAGAGCAGTAATTGGGCCTCCATATGGTAGTGAGCAACACAAGGCACCACATCCAACAATCAAGCCCACGTGGTGCGTTCCTGCAAGCCTCTCTCTCTCTTTGGGCGGTGATAACACCACCTATAGCAAGAGGCATCATTGATTGCTGATGCGATCTTTTACATGCTGATGAGTCCAGGTGGACCCTCACCTAAGGGCCAAGCCAAAAGGCCCTTAGGCGTGGACCTTTGTGTGAACCACAGCATGTACAAGAACCCATAAGAAATAGGGTAACTGTACTCTATTCACCTAGAAGAAGCTTATTCACATTGGCAGTTATTACGCATTCTCGATTATGAGGTAAGTAATTTCTAGCGGGCTCCTGACTATCACATACCTACACAAACTATTGGTGCAACATTTAGATCGCACAGGGGCTGCTCTACACAATAGCCCAATGATTTTCGAAGAGGAAATCTAAGGCCTACTAGAACCATTCAGCTAGCAAGATATCTTTTACAAATAAACACATAGCAAGACTAGTTCAGAGCTTCTATAATAGAGTAACAGGCAGTTTATATCCAATTATGATAACATCAGTGATCCTGCTAAGCCTCATATATTTCTCTTTATTATTCACTCCTCTGCCTCATTCAGGCCTTATCCCGATCATCCATTCTTATGCTCAGAATGAAGTAATCATTCTTGCACACATATCGAGGAACAGGGACCTTGTGCCCTCATTAAAATCAAGCTACAGGAAAAATCAGCAACAACTTCCCAAGATAAGCATTCATACCATCCTGAAGATAATGCATACTCATCAACACACAGTCAGCCCACAACAAAATTCAAATATTATCTATATCAGTGACCACCAAATAAACATTATGGGCTCGGTATTCAAAGGCATTTATACGGGGGAGAGTAAGCCGCTGCTTGAGGGAGCTGCCGCTTTTGTCACTCTTGCGGAGCTGTGCAGCGTGAGGTCTGGAGCTGTGGAATACCTAGCAGGCACTTTGGAGGATGATCCCAGGGCTGGAGGACCCCCCCCCCACCTGCTCTATAAAGCCCAGAGGTACCTGTATCCGGATGGAGAGTAAGCCGCTGCTTGAGGGAGCTGCCGCTTTTGTCACTCTTGCGGAGCTGTGCAGCGTGAGGTCTGGAGCTGTGGAATACCTAGCAGGCACTTTGGAGGACGATCCCAGGGCTGGAGGATCCCCCCCCCCACCTGCTCTATAAAGCCCAGAGGTACCTGTATCCGGGTGGAGAGTAAGCCGCTGCTTGAGGGAGCTGCCGCTTTTGTCACTCTTGCGGAGCTGTGCAACGTGAGGTCTGGAGCTGTGGAATACCTAGCAGGCACTTCGGAGGACGATCCCAGGGCTGGAGGACCCCCCCCCCCACCTGCTCTATAAAGCCCAGAGGTTCCTACACGTGGCCGCGTGTCACGGCCTGCGTGGCGTGGCCTAAGGGGCGTGAACCAAGGGGCAGGTCACGCCCCTTTTGCGCCCCTTCGGCGCACGTGAGGAGAATCGAACGGAGCCGGTAGTCTGAGTGTTTTGTTCAAGCAATATGGGCAAGAGGAAAGGGAAGCTTGGTGTCAAGCTGAATGAGAGTGGAAAAGGAGGTAAGGTGGTGGGCCCAATGGACAAACACTTGACTCCCTCGCTGCCTGGTATCCTGTCACCGGATGGGGCTTCGTTAAGCCCTGAATCTCGGTCTCCTCCTCCTCTCCCGCAAGCTCCCTTTTCATCTACTATATTAGAATGCCCTTCTGAAGTTTCCCCTCCGTTGCCACTCCCGGTTTATTCGGCGACTCCAGAAACATTTACTGTTGCTCTCCTGTCTGGGGAAGTGACATTAAAAGACATATGGTCTGCTATCCAAAATATTGATTGTCGTTTAACTTCTACTGTTTCATCACTTTGTAAATTTTCTCAAGATGTTGTTTGTAAGTTGAAAAGTGTAGATCAACAACTTGGTTCTCTAACTAATTTGGTTGCACAGTCTGATTCCCAGCTTAAATCCTCTCGAAACACTGAAATTGCCTTAATTAGAGATTCCTCTTTATTATCTTATCGATTGGAAGTGCTGGAGAATCAGCATAGAGCGTGCAACCTACGTTTTTTTAATTTTCCTATGACTCACTTGTTGTCCTCAAATATTTTGCTAGAGAAATACTTTTCTGAGGTTTTACATTTGCAAGGAAATATGGATATTCACCATATGTATTATGTGGCTGGTGGCTCTGGTTCATCACCGCTGGTTGTGGGGGGTTCTGAGCCCTCTCCCGGTTCTGTTGGCCAGGACCTTACAGCTTTCCTGGAGGATTCAAAGGATATCATTTCCAAGCGTTGCACCCTTGTGGTGCAGTTTGGTTCTGAGTCCATTAAATTGCGTGTATTGAGGGCCTATTTTAAAAGCAGAGAGGCCCTCTTTTGTGGCTTTAAAGTACAGGTTTTTCCGGATGCTGGCCGTCATACCCAGCTTCATCGTAAGCAATTTTTGGGTTTGAAAACCCGAGTTGTGGCTCTTGGAGCTTCTTTCTTTTTAAAATTTCCATGTCGATGTATTATAACTCTAGAGGGGCAGACTTATACATTTACTGATGTTTCATCATTGTTAAATTTTCTGAGTGAAAGGGAAACTGTTGGGAAATAGTGGGAGGGAATGGATTTGGTAATTTAGCTCCCTATTGTGGAGTTTCACTCCTAATTGCTGCATTTTTATGTATATTATGGGTTTGTTTCTCTCTCTTGATGTGTTTCTTTTTATGTGGTTCAATTTATTCTATGGATCATCATGGTGTATTATTTAATTTTCTTTATGATTGTGTTGTATTCAAGAAAATACTATAAATAAAAGTTATAAAAAAAAACAAAGGCATTTATACGGTTTGCAGACCTGATGCTACACAGTTAGCATCGGGGCATGTCAGGGATGTTCCAGGCTGGAACGGAGGCGGCACCTGATGCTAACAAGACAGCTGCAATATTGAACTGTTGCCTGGTTAAGTCAGGCGTGGCAAATGCTGACCTAACTTTATCATTGTAAGCTAACCAGGCAGTGGCTCCATACTGCCACTGCCTGGTAAGTTTCCGGGCTTTTCAGTGCTAGTGGTCAGATATGGCCCTGGCATTGAATATCCAGGGCTAGTCTTCAGCAGTGATGGCTAGCCACATTAGTACTGCTAGCTGCCACCGCTGAATGTCAGCCCCTATGTGCCTAACAGAATCATGGTTTACCAATGCCGACAATGTTCTGATGAATCAGCTTCTAACACCTAATTACAACCTCTACAGTTGTCCAACAGCTAAGCAGAGAGTTGGTGGGGTCCTTATTATGTCTAGGAAGCATCTTGATTTCCAGAGCATCAATAGCAGCTCTGGAGGAAGGATAGATATGATCACATTCTATTTAGCCTACAGATCCCCCTTCACAAATGCTGAAGAACTAACAACCCTCTTAGAAAATGTATGCTCACATAATGCATGGAATAAGCAGTACCTGCTATTAGGTGATTTAAACCTGTCATCAGCCCCACACAACCTATCAAAAACCTTCATGCAAGCAATGGAAGCTCTGGATTATGTCCAGATCATCAATGTACCAGCCCATACAAAAGGAAGCATCCTTGATCTCATCTCCATACTGAAGCAAATGATAGAAGATAATCACTCCAAACCCCCAGTCCCATGGTCTGATCACAGCACAATGACATTCTATCTGTCACAGAGTCCTCAGTTCAATAGAATTTCACAACCACAATTCACAAAGCGTAGATTTCTTCATTTGGAGAAGAAAGAGTTCTTAGATAGAATCTTGCCACAGATAAAGTTAGATTCAAACTCAGACAACATTGACACACTAGTTCATAGCTGGAACAATACTATAAGCAAGGTAGCAATTGCAACACAAACATTGAGAAGAAACAACTCTGCAATATGGTACATGGAAGAGCTAAAAAATGCTAAACGTGAATGCAGAGAAATAGAAAGGAGATGGTGGCACAAAGGAGACATAAATGACCGGGATAATTATATGACCAAATCACCAGAATAGTAGGGTCTAACTGCTCTCCCACAACAACCTAAATATAAATTACAACACAACCAAAGCTTTCATCATTACACATAACACATCCTTTATCCCACCTCAGTCAATCTGCTACATAGACAGACTACACCGATTGAAGAGGAAGTCAGATACCTGGAGGTAACGCTGGACAAGAACTTGAATTTTTAATCACACATAAACACAACCACAAGGAATGCATATCACAAAATGGCCACAACAAGAAGACTCAAACCCCTCCTTGGCCAAGAACATTTCAGAACCGTATGCCAAGCCATCATATCACCTGTCTTGGACTATTGTACTTCCATATACATTGGACTACTGAAGCAGATAGTCTCGCCATTGCAGAAGGCACAAAATACATTAGCCCACATCATCACTGACTTGCCAAGGCATGACCATATCACCCAATTCTCAAGCAACTGCATTGGCTCCCAATTGCATCACACATCAGATTCAAAACTACCCTGAACATTTTCATAATCAAGCACAACATGTACACCAGCAGCCTGACAGAATTAATCAACTCTGATACAAGTACCAGGCCAAGAAGATGAAGCAGAATGGATACCATCAGAATGCCACATTCCTACCCAAGGATCACACAGGCCACATCATCCACAGCATTCTCCCTCGTAGCTCCATCCCTCTGGAATACCCTCTCAGCCAATCTAAGAGCCACAAATGACATCAAAGACTTTCAAAAGAAATTTAAAAACCTACTCTTCATCGACCACTTTGGGATTACCACTGCTGACACAACACCCACCCATGCAATACCCTGAACAAGAGCCGCCCAGACTCACAATCCTGCATAAAAAAACAATACACCCTACAGTTCTAGATGTATATATCGAACTTTGTAAATACGTTACCTCCTAAGCCCCTGCATGAACAAGCACCATACCCTCCTTTCGAACATTAACCAACTCTTGTAAATAAGTTATTCACTATGACCCTTCTGCATGCTTCCCCCCGCCTTGTTAGCTGATTAATTTGTTGCTTAAACTATGTAAACTGCTTTGATTGAAGGATAAGGCAGTATAGAAAACCTGTTAAATAAATAAATAAATAAGAAGATATATCACACTAAGCTTATTTTGAGCTCAATAAACTGTCCCAGAGAAATATATGATATAGTAAACGTTTTAGTAAGAAGCCCTACCTAAGAGAAAATTGACAGTAACCTGTCCCCAGATGCTCTAGCTGAATACTTTCAAAATAAGTGCTCCCAGTCAGCAGAACTATTACAAGTACATCAATGGAAATCAATAACTTCGGAGCAGTCTCCTATTTCACGGGAACACGTACAGAGTATTATCAACAATCTTAACACCACTACTTCCCCACGATCCATCCCCTGTAAGTTGGATAAAAATAGCACAGGCTGAATTAATCCCACCCTATACAGGATTACATAACTCTCTCTCACTCATGGTTATATGCGCACCTACCTCAAGAGGGCATCAATCAGTCCAATAAGAAAATATGTCACTGCATCCAGCCCTTTTAAACTCCTGTAGACCCATCTCCAGTTTACCTTTTCTTACAAAGATTGTTGAAAAGGTTGTCCAACTAGCACACATTCAAGGATAGCTACTTGAGAGTACCTGTGCTATATGGGAGTCTCAAGTCAGCGCCTTCCCATCATGTCGGCCAGACCTCAGTGCTTGGTGTGCGGTACCCAGCGTGGAACAGTCTCTGAGGCTGACATTTGCCGGAGCTGCATGCAAGAAGCCACTTCTTTGGAGCAGAATATCAAGGGCCCGCCCAGGCAGAAGAGTCCCTCTCCATCACAGGAGCCACAAGACATAATGGGGCCGCCGCCCCCATGAGGCCATACTCTTTGAAAGCCCTCTAATGAGATCTTAGTGGGTGTCTGCTAGGTAGGCTGCCCCCGACTCCAATTTGGCTGCCTCCCCCGGCATGAACTTCCCCAGGTCTCCCGGCTACTGGACTCATTGTGACTAGCAGAGGCAGGCCCTGGCCACCCAGGCCCTACAAATGGAGGCCTGCAGCAAGAGGGAGATGATATCAAATGCCTGCTTCAACAGGGTGTCCAATTTCCTATCTTGAACCCAGTAAAGAATCGTGGACAGCACAGGGAAGGAAAATCTTTTATTGGTCACCTTTAGCCTATGGCCCGACACAGGCCGTGTTTCGCTACCTTCTGGTTAGTTTGCTGGCTGAGTACTGTCTACACTGACAAGATCTCACTGACACTGTATCGAAGTTAGCTGGCAAATGCTGAAATTTTAACCTCGAAGAACAAGTGTCACGTTCTTACAGTTTAGCCTGCCCCTGAAGAAGGTAGCGAAACACGGCCTGTGTCGGGCCATAGGCTAAAGGTGACCAATAAAAGATTTTCCTTCCTTGTGCTGTCCACGATTCTTTACTGGGTTCTGCGTAGCACGTGGACTTGTGCTTGTGTGTTGGACTACTCAATTTCCTATCTTGGGCATCCCTGAGTGCTTCACTCCCTTCTACAGGGACCATCATCTTTTTTGTAACTGCCGACACCACCGCATCTACCTTAGGGTAGATCTACATGTTCCTCCATGTCCCGCCTCAATAAGCTCCCCTTTAAGGGAAAGCTTCTCTTTGGAGATGAGCTAGATAAGTTGGTCAAGGATTTAGGAGAGTCAAAGTGGAGATGTCTGCCTGAAGATAAGCAAAAGCAGGGCCGCACCCCACCGTCGGCTCAAGGTCAAAGTGAGATTTCAATCGTTTTTGTACTTCCCACTTTATCAAACTCATACATAGCAAAGCACCGTCCTTTCTCTCCACCCTTATCAGCACGCAACCACCCAACAGAAGCAGAAGAACAATCAACTCAAACATACTCCACATTCCTCCCGATATCAGATCTGTAAAAACCAGTACGAGCCACCGAGCATACTCATACTCGGCTCCGACCCTCTGGAACCAACTACCGCCTGAGCTACGAGCTATCAAAGACCTTATGGATTTCAGAAAAAAACTCAAGACACATCTATTCCAGTGTCAATACAATCTGATGTGAATCCTAGGGGTCTACAAGATTCCACCCAATTGAAACATAGATGCAGTTAAGTAAATATGTACATATGTAAATTCTGACTCCTCTCCTTAAGACCTATTCACTGTGTGCTGTGCTTTTCCCTTCAAATCAATGTGTATATACCTCTAAATTTCTGTCATGATTTGACAATTTCCCATCTGTAATCAAACCGCTACTGATCGCTGGAAGTAGCGGTATACAAATGTATGCTAAATAAATAAATAAATCCCTTACCAATGGGACAGATTTCCCTCCAGGGTGCAGGGGTTTCTAGGTTTTCGAAGAGCGAGCTGAGGCTTTGGCGCCACCTCGACCTCTGGTCCCAAGAAATCACAATTAAGTGAGGGGGGCCCAGGTGGGGGTGCAACCTGTAGGAGGTCAGCTGCGGGATTTCTACTTCGCCTGGGCCCAGATCACGTCTGAGCAATGGATGCTGGAGGTTATCCGGGAGGGCTACGCCCTCGAGTGGGACCATCCGGTGGGCCACACCATCGTTCGGTCTCCATGTAAGACACGAGGCAAAGCGGTGGCTGTAAGGGACACCTTAACATGGCTCCTGCAACTGTGGACTGTGGTGCTGGTCCCCAGAGAACAATGCAGTTATGGTCGCTACTCCATTTATTTTGTGGTGCCTAAAAAGGAAGGGTCCTTTCGACCGATTCTCGATCTCAAGGGCATGAACCATTGTCTGCGGGTGCTGCATTTTCACATGGAAACCTTGCAGTCCATCATGGTAGCCGTTCGAAGCGGTGAGTTTCTGACATGTCTCAAACTTATGGAGGTGTACTTGTACATTCCCATCTGACAGGAACATCAGCAGTTCCTCCGCTTCGCAGTACCGATGGGGCATTTTCAGTTTTAGTCATTACCGTTCGGTTGGCAATGGCTCCACGTACCTTCACAAAGGTCATGGTTGTAGTAGCGGCAGTGCTCCACAAGGAAAGCGTTCTCGTTCACCTTTTTCTTGACGACTGACTGATCTGGGTGAAGTCCAGAGACGAGAGCACAATGCAGCAGGTGATACAGTTCCTTCAAAGTCTTGGTTGGGTGGTCAACGTGGCCAAGAGTCAGTTGATTCCGTCCCAGGAACTGGCGTATTTGGGAGCGCACTTTGATATCTGCGTAAGAAAGGTCTTTCTGCCAGAACAACAGGCGCAGGGGCATCACTTTCTGGAAATGCCAGAGCCATCAGTCTGGCATTATCTGCAGGTCCTAGGAACCATGGCAGCCACTCTCAAACTGGTCTTGTGGGCAAGAGCGCACATGCGACCATTGCAGAGAGCTCTGCTCCAGTGTTGGTTCCACCAGAGGCCGCCCTTATCAAAGATTCTCTCCTGCCCACTGAAGACTAGGAGAGCTCTCCGATGGTGGCTTCGCCAGGGGATTCTAGAAGGGTGCATGCCCCTTGAGTTGCCAAGTTGGATACCCTTGACGACCGATGCCAGTCTACCCGGTTGGGGAGCCTATTGCGAAGACACTTTGCACAAGGACAATAGAGGTGCAAGAGGCCCTTTGGTTGATCAACAGGCTGGAGATGTGAGCCGTGGTCCTGGTGCTACAGAGTTTCCAGAGCTGTTTGCAGGGGAAAGCGCTCTGAGTCTTCTCAGACAATGCAACCACGGTGGCCTACATCAACCGTCAGGGCAGCACAGGCAGCATAGCTTGGAGGAGGAGGCGGAGAAGCTGTTCGGCTGGGCAGAAAGTCATCTCCAGGCATTATCGGCAGCACATGTAGCGGGAGTCGACAACGTGATGGCAGACTACCTAAGCCAAGTTCACATGGACCCCGATGAGTGGACTCTGAACGAGGAGGTATATGAGCAGGTGGTGCTCCGCTGATGCACACAGTCATGGACCTAATGGCAACATTTGCCTCTGCAAAAAACAGTCAGTTTTTCAGCAGGTGGAGAGAGAGGATGTCAGAGGGCCTGGATGCCCTAGTGCAAAGGTGGCCTGTGGAAGGGCTTCTGTATGTTTTTCCCCTTTGGGCATTATAGGCTGGGTCATACAGCGCATAGAAGCTCACAGAGTGCTAGTCATTTTGATTGCCTCGGATTGGCCAAGGTGCCAGTGGTATGCCGCCCATGGCGGCTTCAGGCTCGAGAAAATCTTCTGACTCAGGGGCCAGTTCACATGCCTCAGGTGGATCAATTCTGGCTTACGGCATGGCTCTTGAAAGGGCGAGGTTGAAGAAGAAAGGTTACTCTGGTCCGGTGATAGCAACCTTGTTGAAGGCCCAGAAGAGGTCTACCCCTCTAGCATACATATGGGTATGGCACATTTTTGAGGCTTGATGTGGGGATAGACATGTTTCCCCATCCACAGCATCCATTCTGGACATTCTAGAGTTTTTACAGGCTGGTTTCGATAAGGGTTTAGCTGCTAGTTCCCTGCGGGTGCAATTGGCGGCAATTTCCTGTTATCTAAAGTATAAGGTACATGGGGTGGCATTGGGTGTGCATCCAGACGTACTGCGCTTCCTGAGAGCAGTGACCCATCTGTGTCCCCTGAGGAGGTCGGTGGTACCACTCTGGGACCTCAGTTTGGTACTATCGGCGTTTACCATTGAGCCTTTTGAACCGTTGAGTCATGCTTCGCTGAAGGACTTGACCCTGAAGATAGTATTTCTGGTGGAAGTTTGCTCGGTATGCAAGATTTCGGAGCTTCGATCCTCATCTTGCCAGGAGCCATTTCTGTCAATATCCAAGGGAGAAGGTGATCCTTCGACTGGTGCCTTCCTTTTTACCCAAAGTAGTTTCGGCTTTTCATTTGAATCAGGCGGTTTCCCTGCCGGCTCTGGCAAGCGTCGAAGCGGGTTCCGCCAATCCGCAGTTGCTTCTCTTGGATGTCAGAAGAATCCTGCAGTGGTATTTGAAATAGACAGGATCTTTCCAGAAGTTGAATCGTCTGTTTGTGGTGTTTTGGAGGGGGGGGGGGTCACGCAAAGGGGAAGCAGCAGCAAAAGCCTCCATTTCCAGGTGAATCAGAGGTGCAGTCATGTGGGCATACATGTTGAAGGGTAAACTGGTGCTGAGAGGATTGCGGGCACATTCCATGAGGGCTCAAGCAGCCTCGTGGACGGAATACAATTTGGTGCCACCGGTGGAGATTTGTAGAGCAGCAAAGTTTGCTTCATATGTTTGCAAAGCATTATCGCCTGGATGTCCAGGCAGTGAGTAAGTGCCGGTTTTGGTTCAGCTATCCTTCAAGTCAGTCTTGCAGGGCCCTCCCGTTGATTTAACTTCTCTGTTACATCTCAGAGGTGCAGGACTGGACTGGAGGGACGATAAGGATGGTGAAATTAGACTTACCTGCTAATTGTTGTTTCTTGAGAAACTCCAGCCCAGTCCCGGATCCCTTCCGAAGTATATGGGGTCATATAGGATGCTGTAAAGTTCCAGGCCTGGCTACTTCTGGTTGGCAGCACAGGCAGCCTGTCTCGCTTCAGGCTAGTCTGTGTCGTCTTGATGCTTCACAGGTAAACCTTGTAATCTTTTTCTTGCAATCTTTCGCCGCTCCCTACTTTCGGCTACTCTCCGTTTGGTCCTGGGTTCATTTCACAGAGACAGTAGGGTTTGTAGCATAATAAGACAACCAAAACTGGTGTGGCTTGGAAAAAGGTCTTTATATAAAAATAGGCTTATTACATAGGTACAGAACAGAGGTGGGTGCATGTGTGTCTGTCTGTGTGTGAGAGAGAGAGAGAGACGCAGAGAGAGGGAGAAGGGGGGAGGGGCAGAAGTGGGTGTTCAATGAATAGGAAGAGAAGAGAAAGGGGGGGGGGTAAGAAGTGGGTGTAAGGAGTGTCCGATGAAATAGGAAGAGAGCGAGATATTTTTGTCCTCTGTATTTTATAGTGAAATTCTCCAGCACCTCCCTTTGTGTCATAATTTGGTCTGTTTGATCTGATCTCTCCTGATTATAAGGAGGGGCTGTTGTCTTACAGACTAATCAGGCAAACTAGGCCCATTAAGTCTGGAGACTGACATCACCATGGGGTCAGAGCTAATCTCATCAGGTAAACTACGCTCATTAAGTCTGGAGACTGACATCACCAGAGGGTCAAAGCTGCTTGCAATCCAAGGTCTGGGAAAAGCCATGACACCTATGCTAGGCATAATGTCATGCTGATGTATGCTGACTGACATCTCCCACACCTTTTTTATTTTTATTTATTATTTGTGCCTGGAAATGGTGGAAGCAAACCTGTGGTACCTGTCCCAGCTGCAATTACATGATAGTAGGCAGCTTGTCTAATACCTCCTGTATTAAATACCTTGCTATGTCCAGCAGGTCCCCTGTCCTGCACAGTACTGCACAGTACTGTCTCTAATGTTCTAGAGATAAGCAAGTCCCATTATGAGTCCAAACCTCGTGTCTTAGGTAGGGCAGCCACTACTGGAGGGGGAAACACAATATGCCACCTCAGTGCCCATCTTAGAGAGAATGAACAGTACATAAGGGATGCAGGAATTTCTGAGGAGGTTAAAGCCGAAAGGTACCAGGATGCTATGAGTGAGGGTAGGAAGCAATACTAGACTGCAGCTGACTCTGGTATTCCATGTAGTAGGAAATGCCAAATTAGCAGGCCAAATGAGCCTGGATGTAGAGGTAGATGCTGGAGAAATTAAGTGTAACTGCCTTAAAATGTTGATGTTATTCTGTAGGACATGTGCTGCAAAGAGATGTACATGTGTTTCATTTTACAACACAGGAAAATTATAATAATGCATAGCAATATTTGTACAGCAGTTAAAATAAAAATAGGGTGAATAAAAACATTAAAGACATGATCAGCAGTAGGTGAGTAACCAAATAACAATTCCCACACAGACACATGAGCATCTTGTAGCAAGTGTTCAACAATTTGTCGACTGTGTCCATTCTCATACGTGATGGTGTGATTCACTTTGGTGGATGTTGTTTTAAGGTGATCAGTATAGGCATGGAGTTCTGTAAAGTTGAGCAGTTTATGTAATGTCTCTTCTCCCATGCCAAGTGGTAATGGATGCACAGCATATGAGATAAAGTCTGGAATGTCGATAGAGTCATTGGTAACCAGCGGTGTGGAATAAGTTGTCCCATTAATGGTGATGGACACCAGTGGTGTATGACTGCACCAGGTATTGTTTAGTCTTGTATCCTTTCTAGAGAAGTGGAAACTGGTGGCGCCCACTGTACTTGAGTGATGTTTAATGAGTATGGCTTGAACTGTATGGAACAGAAACTCAGGATGACCATATACTTTCCTTCTGGGAAAGGTGGGGGTATTTCTTGATAGCGATATACCCCACTTGTGGAGTTAGCCCAGCCAATCGTGTATATTCGAATGATAGTTCCTGTAATGAGACTTGGATAGAAGAGAGCAGATACAAGAACAGGAAACCGAGACATAATAAAAGCTAACTCTTTTCACTCTACTAGGGAGTAAACTAGTGCTCCCCACTTATACTATGCAACAACAGAAATAATGTTTACTACGTATTTACATAACTATTGGACACATATCGAGTATATAGGACACACCAACTATACAGCAGAAGAAAATAGTTACCATCCTCAAGCGACTTTTGTTCAGAAAGCAACTGTCCGTGCTGTCTTCAGAAAGCAGCAGTCTGTGCTGTCTTCAGAAAGCAGCTGTCCATACTGTCTTCAGAAAGCAGCTGTCCGTGCTGTCTTCAGATGGTATCTGAAAACAAAAACTGATAAAACACGTATTACCCATATGGTTTCAACTGGGTGATGTGTTTCCAATACTGCTGGTTGTTGGGCATTAGGATCTGGTATAAGCTTGGGCCTAAGGTATCAGTAACTAAGTACGGTCCCTCCCACTTTGCAGTTCCAAAGGGGAGGATTTGTCTAGGTCTCAGAATCATCACTTTACTCCCAACCTTGAGGGGCCTTAAATCGGAACCTTTTGCATGTACCTCCTGCAAATAATCTCTAGCTTTTTCTGTGTTAGCTAGCACAGTGGTCTGAATTTCTTTTAGATGTTCTTGCAGGGATTTCATCCACTCATTGGTAAGAATTACAGTCTGGTCCTCTGGAAGAAAAGGATGCAGCAGATTTTCCCACCGTGGCATTGGCCTTCCCATTAAGGCTTCATAGGGTGCAAAACCTGTGGATTTACAGACATTAGCTCTGATATGCAAAAGGACTAAAGGGAGCACCAGATCCCAATTTTTCCCGGTCAGATTAAGCATAGGGCTGAGATGGGCCTTAATTGTTTGATTCATTCTTTCTACCTGCCCTGCTGCCTGTGGATGGTACGGAATGTGGAGTTGTTGTTCTATGCCTAGAAAATCAAACAATTCCTTGATCAGCTGAGAAACAAATGCAGGACCATTATCAGAATCAATAGTCATAGAAATGCCCCAGCGTGTAAAAAATTGCATAATTAGGATTTCTGCAGTGGTTCGAGCAGTTTGATCTGGGACATGGAATGCTTCTACCCAATGAGAAAAGGAATCAACAACAGTGAGTAAAAATCTATTTTTCCTAGCTGTTAACGGGAGAGGGCCCACATGATCTATTTGCAATCTCTCAAATGGGCCACGAGGAGGTGCTCTCATTAACTGTCCCCTTCTCTTTTTAGGTTGCCTCCCAAATGAAGCACAGATTACACAGGAGGAAACATGATCCTGTATATCATGTTTCATTTCTGGCCACCATACCAACCTATTAAGGATAGTCTGCATTTCTTCTGCTTTAGGGTGTCCCATAGGGCCTGCACCATGAACCCAATGCATCCACTCTTTACCTCGAGCTCTGGAGATAGCTATAACCAAGCCTTCCTCTCTTTTTGCACATAGAATGTCTTTCTCTATAGTGAGTATGAGAAAGGGTGTGTGCTGATATAGGTTATCTGGGGCGTCCTGCACAAGCTTCCTCAAATTGGAACGTTCAGGGTCCTTTGTCTGCAGTGCTGCAAAGTAATCTGGTGGTATTATCTGATCATAATCTGTGGAACGCGTAGCAATAGCAACCATGCTTGTCTGCTCATACCAGGGCCATATGAGGCCTACATGGCATGCTTCCTTGGCTAGTGAGTCTGCTAATGTGTTTCCTTTCACTAAAGGGCCTTTCTTCCTATGTGCCTTCACTTTAATTAAATGTACTCTCTGAAACTTCTCACTCAATTCTTGTGCCATAGTCCACAGTGATGAATTTTTCACCGTGGACCCATCTGTAGATTTAAATTTATTTGCCAGCCACCAGGGTAACAGGGCAATGGCACTCTTAAAGACATAATCAGAATCTAAAATGATTAGTATCTCTGGGTGTGAATCCTGATATTGTTGCATACAAGCCACAAAAGCAGCCAGCTCACAGTACTGTGCTGACGCTGACCCACAGGAATACTGTCTCTGCAGTACCACTTGGTTATTTGGGTCAAATTGTACAATTGCAAAATCTGCTAGTTGCCTGCCTCCTTCACATTGGCTACTACCATCAATATATACTGTAGGAAGAAAAGGTGAAATTTTGTCTAGTCCCAGTTCCCTAAAGATCATGTGATTGGGGGCACTGGGTGAGGACTGACAGTCATGAGGTTGCCCCTCCAGCAAGATTCCAGCCACTTGCACATTAGGTTCTTTCAACAATTCAAACTTTACATTCTGTGCTTGCAACATGAGAGTCCACTGGTCTATTCTCTCAGTCGATGGTGAATCCTTATAGCCCTGTGGAAGCACAGTCCATGCATATTGTTTATTCAGCCACTGAAAGGCTGTTTTGTACTGGCATTCAAGGGCCAGGGGCAGACTCCAAAACCCATTTAATATGTCTAAAACAGAAAAAAATTTACATTTGGGGTTCAGTTTAGAGATCATTTCAGGGTATGAGGCTACTACGGGCACTACAGATTTTGAAATTTGATTCAGGGCACTGAAGTCCATAGTGAGCCTGAAGGAACCCCCAGTTTAACTATTGGCCAGGCTGGTGAATTGCATGTGGAAGAAATAGGTCTAATCAGATCCCTCTCCTCCAGTATCTTCACAATTTTAGTTACTGGTTCTATAGCCTGATGAGGTACTGGGTATTGTTTCTGTGGTGGAGGATCCTCGCCTTCCAACAGTATTTCTGTGTGCATTTTCCCACAATCTAACTTGTCTTGTGCCCAGACTGGAATATCAGCCACCTCTGAGGGAATTACACGCAGATCATACTGCTGAGCTGCCTTGGTGCACTGAGTTGCTAACTGCATGGGAATGACTTCATGCACTAAAGCTTTAGAAGCACTTGAGGTTCCTGAATACTGCCACAATTTAAGATTAGCCATATCCACAACCAAATTTAACTGGTTGAGAACGTCAATTCCAATTATTTCTTTTGGTGTGTTCACTATAGTGGAGGCAGTGGTTTCCCACATTTCATTGTTCTGTTCACTGTGCACAGGGATACCCCATTTAACTGGGATAGCCACACATTTGGAAGCTGTGTCATTAATTCCTTGAATTTCATAAATTTCCATATTTTTCTGATCTGCAGTGGGAGAAGCTCTGTTTGTAAAACTAATTCCAGCCCTTGTGTCACTCAAAGCTAGTTTATCCTGACCCCCTATTCTGTTGATAACATTGGGGCGTCCACAAGAGTCCAGTATCAAGGATGTTACAAGCCTTAAACTGTATTCTGGGCCTGTATCTGTTTCATCATCCAGAGGCTCTGGAATCGAATCCTCTGCTGAGGGAACGGAGGCAGGCTGGGCTATGAAGGCTTGAGACATTTTGATATCTGAACCCAGAAGGTCAGGACACCCCTATGCACTAGCCTTGTGTTTGTCCTGAGCTGCTTGTAAGTCCTGTTTTAATTTATCTAGTTCTACCTGCAATATGTGTTTGTCCTGTTCCCATTTAATTGTCTCCTTTTCTAATCCATCTCTCTGTGCTTTGAGCTCCTGAAAGGGAATGTACCCTGAGGAATTTCTAAAAGTACCTCTGCCTTGTCCTCTCCAAGGTGTCTGTGCTCTGTATCCTTTGTCTGTGTTTTTTGTGTATTGAGAAGATCCCTCAGCTTGCCACTTCCGTGCTTCTGACACTGTTATGACCTGTGAGGGCTGGGTCTTCCAAACAGACCCAATTCTGAGCATTAAAGTATCAAAAGGGGTTGCTTTGAGGTCTTCAGAAAATAACAGAAGGTGTTTCGTAATCTCAGGGGATAGCAATTCTAATAAAAATGCCTTATGCGTACTCTCCCCATAATCTTCTGCATTGGGCCAGGACTCCTGCTCATTGAGAACTGCTTTTAAAATCCAGGCTCTATATGCAAACTGTTCCAGTGTATCATTTGGTAGAGGTGAAATCGTTTTAAATACTTGCATTGGGGAACAGTGAAATAGTTTCTCAATATCCCTTTTAACCAACCGGTATGGGTGAGTGAGAGAGCCAACTTTATAATAGTGTGGCCCCAGAGCCAGATGCATAAGTCTATCAAAGTCCGATTGTTTCCTTCTGTATTTCCCTAGACCCCACTGAATCAGAATATCAGTGGCCCATTTGCACCATTCATTTACATTAAAAGGCATAGGGCCAGCTTTCTCAACTATCCTTTCAATGTCCCTATCTTTTAATGAGTCCTGCAGCATCACTTTAACTGGTACTCTGAGTTCTGTATTGGGTTCCGAGTCTGAGTCATCTGAATTATCCTCCTGACCTAGGCCCTGGTTATTGCTCTGTTCTGGCTGAGATAAACTATTAGGATTTTCTTCCTCTGATTCAGCTTTATTTTTTCCATTCCTAAGCCCAGCTATACATACATCTGTATTCTTTGGTTTATAGGGTGTGTCATAGGCAGGGGGGGCTGAGGGTGAAATGGTGGTTGGCCAGAGCTTATATTTCTTTTGTCTTTCAGAGGCCAATTCATCCTTAACATGCCTCAATTCAAGTTTAAGTGCTTCTAATTGCTCACTAACAGTTTTAAAGGAATTTGTGGCTTGTATCACCTGAGCCCTTTGCATGGAAATGCAAATTTGTGCCTCCTCCAGGTCTTTGGTTAATTGTGTACACTGAGTAGTAAGTTCAGTATTGTCCTGTTTCATGCTAATGAGCTCCCCTGCACATGCCTTGGATAAAAAGGCATTTTCTTTTATTTGTTTACTTTTTGAATTCTTGATAATGGTTTAACATTTGTCTTTATTTATTTATTTATTTATTTGAACACATTTTTATACCGCTCCTTCCAGTGATCAGCAGCGGTTTACATTTAACAATTAAACTCTGTGCAATTGGCAGTTACATATAACAGTAAGAAGATAACATTGAACATTGGAGGGTAACAATTTCAAATAACTCAGATAACTCAAACTATTTACATAATAGCAGAAAACATGTTAAAATACATATTATAATTTAACTATATACAGTATTTGTGATAAAGTACATGCAAGTAGGTTTACAGTTTAATTAATTCTTTGTGGATTTGGAGTATTTGAATATTATACCATGATGCCTCAGGGAATTCACCTTCAAAGGGACCACCTTTTCTCTTACAGTATGTCAGTACTATTTCTTTCAGTTCTTTAAAATCAAAGACTTCCATATTTGAGACTGCAGAAAGACTGTAGTTGGTACAGGGGCCTAGCTTATTATGTTTTTATTTGGTTTTATGCGACTATCTCAAATGTGCAACCTTGGAAGGAGTGAGACTTAGAATTATAGTTGGAATGGCATAAATTTTATGGGTGTTCATTAGAGAGTACTGGCATAAAGACCACGCCTTAAAATTATACCTGAATAAAAAGTGCTTACCAACCTTTAACAGGGTGGAAATGTTAGGGTGAAATTATAGTAAGAAGGTTGTTAGGAGATTAACAGAATTGTCAGATACTGTATCAGTTGCAGCAAACTTTAAGCCTGCTCTCACCAAGATACATACTGACAGGAGACTGAGAAATAAAAGGCAAAGGGACAGGAGGTAGTGTTACCAGGAAAGATGTATATTGTATTCAATGAAGGGATGTTTACCTGTGTAACTCTGTCTTTTCTTAGCAGCTCAAATATTATAGAAAAATCTGTGCCTTGTAACAAACCGTAACAAACCTATACATACAAATAAGAAAATTGCAAACCACCCTATGTACTGTCACTAGGTGTAGGTAAAAATTAAAATTCAGGATTATTACAGAGCCTTTTGACAATAAAAAAAAAAATCTCACCTTGTCTAACCCACAAATGGTCACAAGGGCTTTTGATTTTCCTGTCACACCCTGTCTGAAATCCACTTTAATATATCAAACAAAATTGCTACTTACCTAACTGGAGATCTGCTGCGAAATCCGAGACGGACCCCCAAAAAATGTAATCTTTTTCTTGTAATCTTTCGCCGCTCCCTACTTTTGGCTACTCTCCGTTTGGTCCTGGGTTCATTTCACAGAGACAGTAGGGTTTGTAGCATAATAAGACAACCAAAACTGGTGTGGCTTGGAAAATGGTCTTTATATAAAAATAGGCTTATTATATAGGTACAGAACAGAGGTGGGTACATGTGTGTCTGTCTGTGTGTGAGAGAGAGAGAGAGGCAGAGAGAGGGAGAAGGGGGGAGGGGCAGAAGTGGGTGTTCAATGAATAGGAAGAGAAGAGAAAGAAGGGTGGGGGAGGGGGTAAGAAGTGGGTGTAAGGAGTGTCCGATGAAATAGGAAGAGAGCGAGATATTTTTGTCCTTTTTATTTTATAGTGAAATTCTCCAGCACCTCCCTTTGTGTCATAATTTGGTCTGTTTGATCTGATCTCTCCTGATTAGTAAGGAGGGGCTGTTGTCTTACAGACTAATCAGGCAAACTAGGCCCATTAAGTCTGGAGACTGACATCACCAGGGGGTCAGAGCTAATCTCATCAGGTAAACTACGCTCATTAAGTCTGGAGACTGACATCACCAGAGGGTCAAAGCTGCTTGCAATCCAAGGTCTGGGAAAAGCCATGACACCTATGCTAGGCATAATGTCATGCTGATGTATGCTGACAAACCTCATCCGGTGGGGGGACAAGGATTTCCTGCCCGGGTGAGGGGAGTTAGGGTCTTTAGATATAGTGTGGTTTTTTTTAATGTTTGACTACTTATTTGTTGCTCCTCTGAGTCTGCTTTGTCAAGGCGGTGGCAAAAGCTAAAAGGATACTGGGTTGCATACAGAAAGGAATTACCAGCAGAAAGGAAGAGGTACTAATGTCACTGTACAAGTTGCTGGTGAGGCCTCACATGGAATATTGTGTTCAGTTTTGGAGACCGTATCTCGCAAAGGATATAAAAAGTCTGGAAGCAGTTCAGAGGAATGTGACCAAAATGATTTGGAGCCTGCGGCAGAAGACTTTTGAAAAGAGACTTTAAGACCTAAATACGTACACTCTGGAGGAGAGGAGGGACGGGGAGATAAAATCAAAATAAGCATAACTCTTATATCTTATATCTGAACAAATAGGGGTGACCTACATGGAGCGGTGGGTACATTCCTAAACAAAGGCATGCGGAGAGGTGACCTGCATGGAGCGGCAAGTGCACCTACTCTTGTCGCTTTGCTGGGCAGACTAGATGGACCATACTGGTCTTTATCTGCCGTCATATACTATGTTACTATGTAACTACAACTTGGAATGTATTGACACTCATACTCCTCTTGACTCACACCAATACAGATTCATACCCAACCATGGGGTTGAAACCCTTCTAATAGCAGTGATAGACAGACTTATAAGAGGTATCGAAAGATCACATCAGGGGTTCACTACCCTTCCTTTCCTCAGACCTTATCAACCTCCAGAACTGTTTCAAAGATGCAAAGGAATGGTTCATCCGACACAATCTACACATCAACAATGAGAAGACAGAAGGTGAGTCAGTTGATATAGTATATTTGGACTTTCAGAAAGCCTTTGACAAGGTCCCTCATCAGAGATTTTTGGCAAAACTAAAGAGTCATGGGATAGTAGGCAGTGTACTATTGTGGATCAGGAACTGGATAGAAGATAGAAAGCAGAGGGTAGGGCTAAATGGCCAATATTCCCAATGGAGAAAGGTGAATAGCGGTGTACCCCAGGGATCTGTGCTGGGTCTGCTGTTTTTTGACATATTCATAAATGACCTGGAAAAAGGAATAACGAGTGAGGTTATCAAATTTGCATATGATGCTAAACTATTTAAAGTTGTTAAAACCCATGATGATTGTGGAAAATTGCAAGAGGATCTTAATAAATTAGAAGACTGGGCATCAAAATGTCAGATGAAATTTAATGTGGACAAGTGCAAAGTTATGCACCTAGGGAAGAACAACCCAAACTATGGTTAAACGATGCAAGGTTCCACATTAGGAACCACCACCCAGGAAAAAGATTTAGGCGTTATTGTGGACAACATGTTAAACCCTCTGCCCAGTGTGCAGCGGCAGCCAAGAGAGCAAATAGAATGCTAGGTATCATAAGGAAAGGAATGGAAAATAAAACAAAGGATATTATAATGCCTCTATATCGTTCCATGGTGCGACCGCACCTTGAATATTGTGCACAATTCTGGTCTCCTTATCTTAACAAGGATATAGCATTATTAGAAAAGGTTCAGAGAAGAGCCACCAAAATGGTAAAGGGGATGGAAGGATACCCCTATGAAGAAAGGCTAAAAAGGTTAGGGCTCTTTAACCTGGAAAAGAGACGGCTGAGGGGAGATATGATAGAAGTCTATAAATTAATGAACGGAGTGGAACGGGTAAACGTAGATTGATTGTTTACATTATCAGAATATAGAAAGACTAGGGGACATGCAATGAAGCTACAGGGTAAACTATTTAAGTCAAATAAGAGAAAATATTTTTTCACTCAACGTGTAATCAAACACCTTTCGCTGCTTCCTACATTCGGTTACTCTCCTGTTGGTCCTGGGTCCACTTCGCAGTGGCAGTAGGGTTTGTAGCACAACAAGACAACCAAACTGGTGTGGCTTGGAAAAAGGGTTTTATATAGGCTTATTACATAGGTACGGAACAGAGTTATAAGGTTGTATGCGAATGACTCTGTGTGTGGGTGCATGTGTGTGGGTGCATGTGTGTGTGTGTGTGAGAGAGAGAGAGGGGGGGCGCAAGAAGTGTGTGTCAAAGCCTCATAGTAAGAAGTGTCCCATGAATGGAGAGAGAGAGAGAACAAGGGGGGGCGGTTTAAAGAGAAGTGTGTGTCAGCATCTCATAGTAAGAAGTGTCCCATGAATGGAGAGAGAGAGAGAACAAGGGGGGGGGGGTGTAAAGAGAAGTGTGTGTCAGAGTCTCATAGTAAGAAGTATCCGATGAATAGGAAGAGAGAGATACTTTTGTCCTTCTCTGTATTTATAGTGAAATTCTCTAGCACCTCCCTTTGTCATACTTGGTCTGTTTGAGGTCTGTTATCACCTGATTAGCAAGGAGAGGCTGTTGTCCTGCAGACTAATCTCATCAGGCATGCTAAGCCCATCAAGTCTAGGCGGGGCTGTTGTCCTGCAGACTAATCTCATCAGGTATACCAAGCCCATCAAGTCTGGAGACGTCCTATCTGACATCACCAGGGAGTCAGAGCTGCAGGCCAAGGTCTGGGAAAAGCCATGACACCTATGCTAGGCATAATGTCATGCTGATGTATGCTGACAGTTACCGGAGGATGTAATAAAAGCTGTTAGTGTAGCTGGGTTTAAAAAAGGTTTGGACAAGTTCCTGGAGGAAAGGTTCATAAGCCAGTATTAAAAAGGGACCAAGGATATCAGTGCTTGACCCAATACAAGCACTGTGGAACCTGTGTCTTTTGGGGAAACTGCTAGGTACTGTGATAAGGAAGCTTATCATAGCTCAGGAAGGAGCTATAGAAAAGGTGAAGTGTCTCTGAACAAGCAACCTGTCAGTGCTGGTAGAAATGAGAAAACAGAATTTTGCCATAAAAGACTACCAGTCCCAGAATGCACCAGGTTTCCAACAGCCATGAGAGGAGCTGAAGTGAGAAAACGTGTGTTCAGTCAGGAGGGCTATGAGGTAATCCCTAAGCACTCATCTCAAAGGGCAGGGCCTGATTCAGCACAGCTGCGCTGTGTTAGGGAGGAGCACTCATCCAAGCAGAATAAGAGTAGAGTTTATTCTACAGATGACCATCTTCATGATCACCTTGGATATTCAGAGAAGGATCATCAGTTTCATCTGAAGAATCATCAGAAGCAGAAGCCAAACCGGACGGATAGAGAGGGAAAGAGACCCTCTGGAAGAAAGAGGAGAAAAGCCTTTGAGAGGTCTAGAAGAGTCCAAAGCAGTACGTATACTGGGAGGTATTCCAAGGGCCAGCATACACCATTGGACTGGGGAAAGTCAGAGGAATGGTGCTGCAGAGCTAGGAATCTCCAGAGGATACCTGTGAGGGAGACGGCTGCACGTGGAAGGGACCCTAGGACCCGTGCCAGAAGGTATGTGAAGAGAGATCCAGTGTCCAGGGATCTGGATTGGAAGGCTGGACATAAGAACTGGACTACATACTGGCCAGGCTATATAGAGAGGAACTCTAACAGCAATGGAAGCTCAGGTATGAACACTGATCTATGCCCTAGCTATAACCTTGAAAGACAGCAGGGAAACAAGTATTCTCCTGAAAGTGCTCCATTGAGAGATTCATCTGTGCCAATCCATGATATTGAACCCATGCTTGTTGAACAAGGGGGAATAATAGCAGATGAAGATCCTGTTTATATGGACTGTTCTCTATCTAAACTCCGTTGGTAACTTTCTGTTATAAAGTACAGCAACCATCACAAAGAAATACAAATTTGTTCTTTAATCTACTCAAAAAAAAGCTCCTGAAGCAAGATTTGACCCACACAGTAGAAAGCAAGCCAGCTAAGGGGTTTCAGCTGGATGACTGCTAGCAATTAAGCCTTACCTAATTGCTTGTGAGCTAGGAGAGAATCACTTCTGAATCTATGTGGGAAGTAATCAGAAGTTAACCTGAAAAGAACAGTTTGTTTCTTGCTTTGTGGCTTTTCATTTGTTGTTTTCCTGATTTTGACTTTGTTTTTCCAAGTTAACACTGAAAGCAAGTTATCTGATTTATGTGCTACCAAGCATATCTGTGTTGGGAGAAATAACCCCATAAATAAATATCTTATTGGCTTTACCCAAGAGCACAACTAAATTATTGTCAGCAGCTGTGTCTGGTGTGAATGAACTACATTGCCCACAATACCTTGCAAATCATATAGATATATGCACTTGCCAAGACTGTGAAGATTCTCACCCGGGCAACCGTCTGACAGTACATATGACCTAGATTGGCCACTGTTGGAAACAGGATACTGGGCTTGATGGACCTTGGTCTGACCCAGTATGGCATATCTTATGTTCTTATGTAATCACCGACCCAACCTTCCACTCACCATAAACACTGAGACTTGACAACACAGAAATCAGAGTCAAATCTGAGATCAAATACCTAGGCATAACACACGACCAGCAGCTAACTTTCCATGCACAAATAAAGAGAACAACATCTGCTGTTTACCATAAACTAAAAACCCTGAAAAATCTCCACCCTCTTCTCTCTACAGACCTGTTCCATACCATCTGCCAAGCTCTAGTTACACCTCTTCTGAACTATTGCAACATCATTTATCAAGGTCTCCCCAAGCACAGCCTCCACAGATTGCAAATGGCCCAGAACATGGCTTCAGATGGAATCACCGGAGCCCCTCATTGAGACCACATCTCCCCATTGTTTATACAGCTCCACTGGCTCCCTATGACTGCCAGAATCAAATTCAAAGCCCTCACCATAACATTTAAGATCCTACACAGCGAATCTAAACTGCCTTCTGCCTCTCATTGCCAAATCCAAAACTGACTGGTCCTGCAGAACCTCCACTCTTAACCTCCTGCAGATCCCTACCCAGAAAATCAGGAGTAAGCAGTTCACCTGCAACTGAGCCTTCTCACTTTTTGCCCCCACACTATGGAGCTCCCTTCTACCAGCATGAAGAGAAATCCAGACTTATCTGAATTAAAAACAAAACAAAACTTAAAATATACCTCTTCCTGAATGAATGTAGCAAAAATATGAACTCAGGGAACCGGCCAGTTTAAAATGTACTCTAAGGACACAATATACAAAAACCCTGTCTAACTGTACATAAGTTAACTTTTTCTAAGTAGCAGAACTACAAATAGTTGATTTAAAACTATGCTACACTGTTTACTGTTCCTGCTTATTATAAAACAATGTGCTGACCAGGCCCTGTTACATTTTTGTTAATCGTGAACCGCTTTGAATTATAGAAAGGCAGTATAGAAATAAGTTTAAATAAATAAATAAATAAATATTCTTGGACATTATCTCAGCCTTTGACTCAATTCCTCATAATATGCTACTATTACACTTGCAGTCACTAGGATTAAATAACATAACTGACGTGGTTAAGCTCCTATCTATCAGATAGGTGCCCGCAATCCTGTCAGCACCAGTTTACCCTTCAACATGTATGCCCACATGACTGCACCTCTGATTCACCTGGAAATGGAGGCTTTTGCAGTCACTAGGATTAAATAACATAACTGAAGTGGTTAAGCTCCTATCTATCAGATTGTCAGCAGAGCATGAAAAAAGGAGATCAGCAATTGAACACCTACACTTGGCGACAAGGTGTCCCACAAGGGCACCTCCCTATTATATTCCTCATTATTATTCAACATTTTTCTTCAGCCCATCGTGCCATCATACAGGCGCACAATGTGTTCTATCATATTTACGTGGGTGACATAATGCTGCTCTATATACCCATCTTCACTATAAATCCCATATGCACCTTCATAATAAAATGCTTTAACTCTGTCACCTAATGGCTAATTGAACACAACCTAACAGTCAACTACAAGAAGATTAAAGTTCTCTGTGTCACTAGAGACACAAACTTCAACCCTCCAACATTTATGCAAATTTCAGGAGCACAATTTGATGTAAAACCATATGTTTGTTATTTAGGAATAGCTCTAGACCGTCGTCTAACTTTACAACAACATATTAGGAACATCAGAAGGCTAATATACCACAAAATAAAAATGGTCCAGCACCTACATCATTACTAGACTTCCAACATTTTCACACAGTCTTCCAGGCTTTAGTTTTCCCACACCTGGATTACTGAAACATTCTCTTCCAGAGTTTACCAAAGTATATACTTTGTCTGCTACAGATGACTCAGAACACTGCATACTAGGCAGAGCACATAGGGCTGTCCATATAACACTGATTCTGAAACAGCTACATTGGCTTTCCATAGCAAGCTGAACAAAATACAAGGTTATTACAATATATAAGTTACTCTATAACTTCTCCTCGGATTATCTGTGATATTTACTACAAAGGACACCAAATAGCAGACTTAGAAAAGTCTAAAAGTAAAGAGCTGCCAATACACTTCCAATAGAGCTTTTTGCTCTATGTACCATCCATTTGGAATGCTCTTCCAGAAAGAAGACTTTCTAAGCAAGCTGAAAACTTAACTTTTCAGTGAGCATTTCAGGAGAGAGATTGAACATGCCTTCCCAACACACAAGTACAGCATACAAATCTTATTAGCTCTTGACCATATAAGCTTCTTTTTTAGTTCTATTTCACGGTTCTTTGATTTGTTTACTTCTGCATCTGTGTTATTATGTTAAGTTAAAACATTGCTTCTCTGTACCCAGGTTATGGCAGAAATCTAATCTTCCTTATTTATTAGCAAAATTCCATCCAACTATGCGTTCTATCGGTCCCAAGTGATATCTGCCAAAAGGGACTACTATTCTTCTCTGGTCAAGTCTGCAGCCTACTGTCCTAAAGCTATCTTCTCCATTACATCCTACCACATATAATACCGCCAATTCTCCTCCCGGTCCCCCACTGGATAGTCTTGCCAGGTATTTCCTTGAGAAGGTCACTTTAGCCTGGCAGAATCTATCCCATACTCTGTTATTTGTACCTCCAAACTCCCCAGTCTCTCCTGTGCCAAATTGTGCCCATACTTGGTCAGAGTTTAATCCCATTTTTGAAGCCCTGCTGGTCAAGAAGCTGCCATCCATCAAAAAGACCACTTGTCCCTTAGATCCCATTGCATCAAAGTGGCTTGTCTCAGCTGCCCTAAGCCTGACACCCATCATACATTCACTTATTAGTAATAGCCTGAGCCAGGGTGTATTTCCATCAGTTTGGAATGAGGCATTAATTTGACCTATTCTTAAAGGCCCCAAGCTCGATCCAGTAGACGTAAACATCTACTGCCCTATCTCAAATCTATAGTTTCTCTCCAAACTCACAGAGAGGGTGGTTCTTTCCCACTTGATAGATCATGTCAAACATACACATACACTTCACCCTAACAATCTGGATTTTGTTCCCAACACAATACAGAGACAGTCATCACCACTGTTCTTAGTGAGATACATAGCAATCTTGACCAGGATAAGATTGCACTAGCCATTTCATTAGACCTTTGACCTGGTCGATTATAACATCCTTCTTTCCTGGCTTTTCAACATCGGCCTGTGGGGGCAGGTTTTATCCTGGTTTACCTCGTATCTATTGTGATAAGGAGAGTTGTGTGGACCGAATGGAATGGGAAGGAAATGAGGGATACACCTTTAAAAGTAAAGGCAAACAGGGTTCCCATGGAAACCACAAGCTTTCAGAGCATGTACTAGCTAGAGCTAAACCCTGCCCCAGCAGTGACGTAAGAGCTAGTTTGAGCCCTAACGAACTTCACATGTGCAGCAAGGAGGGAGTGGCTGGTGAGAAGAGCCATTTTAAGGCTGCCTCAGAGTTTAGTAGAGGGAAGCCAGGAGAGAAGAAGCCAGGAGAGAGGAAGCCAGAAGATGAACCAGGAAACGAACTAGCAGGAAAATCACGGAACTCAGAACAAGCTAAGGAAGCTAAGGGGGATTCTGGAGAGGCTGTTGATCCCTATTCTCAAGGAGCGCTGAAAGCAAACCTGAAGCTTCTGCCAAAGCAACCCAGAGAGGAAGTAGAAAGGCTTACCTTTACCCGGGGAAAGAGCTCTGACTGTAGAGAAAGCATTGCACGTTGGAAAGGTACGTGTGCTTCAGTCCCTAACAAGAGCTGTGCTGAGGATATTGTTAAGAAGCTAAGTTTCAGCGCTGAGCAAAGTCAGGACAGGAACACAGTAAAACCAACTCCAGCCAGGAGTAAAAGTATTCCAAGTAAGTGCCCTGAGACAGCTTCAGATTCTGTGTTCAAATTCTTACAAAAGAATCAAAGTCCTTCCCTAAGCAGTGTACGTGAAAACCACAGAGAACAGTTTATAGGACAACTGCAAGAGATTTTAAATAAGCTTCAGTTTAAACCTGATTATAAAAGTTCCTTGGAAGGGAATGCTAATGGAGCTTATGAAGAGATGATAATGGATGTTGATGAAGCACCTGTTGATAGTGACGTATGTGAAATGGTTTGCTCTTTGTGTGAAGCAAACAGCTTGGACTTACGCTGAGTTACCTCTGCATGAGAGAAGTGCATAGCTGTTTCTAAACCTGAGAAAGAAAGACATTTTGTTGAAACTTTTAAGTTTGTCTGATCAGTTCTTCAGCCTTGGCTGTAGAAACTGGTATTGCAGAGAAGCCTGAGCAGAGCTGTGAATGAAACAGTACTACTGTTATTTGATTCTCAACTTTCAATTGTTCCTGTTATCCTATTATTTTGGAGAAATAATCCATGCCATGTCTTGCGTTAAGAATTCTATGCGAGGGGGAAAACCCTGAATAAAATTTATTTGTTTGCCTTGAACCCCGTGTGGTCACAATACTTTGTTGGAGAGTAATTAAACTACAAGTCCCAGCATCCATTGCTGGCGCACTAGGCTTGAGACATTGCTCGAAAACAAATAAGGCAGCCCTTTTGCCGTTCAGCCATTGGCCCTAGGCAAGGGGGTATGACACTATCCAACTGCTCATTTAAAGTTTTGGCCAAGGGGGATCACGTGATATGTTGGAGTAGGGAAGACATATTCTTTGTTGCTCCGGGGCCCATCAACCTACTGCAACATATTCTTCTCACATTTGGAGATCCTGTGCACCATAACTTACAGCAATTTATTGCTAAGAATACTTTCCCAACATTAACGACTTCTCTTGGTGGGCGGTAGCAGATGGCGGTCAAAAATGTGAAAAAAGATCGGGGCCAAACAACTGAATCCAAGATGGTGGAAGGAGCACTTCTGAGCCCACATGCAGAGCTAATGTATTCCAATGCAGCATTGGATGCAATGTTCGTGGCGGTGGCCAAAGCGTTGGAAGGCCTATTTGACAGGCTAGCTGTACAACTAGATCAAGTGGCCCAGTCACTGTTGGAATTCAATACCTGGGTCACAAACCTTGAACAGCGTGTCTCAGCGATTAGAAGGAGAGTTCCGAAAATCGGGGATGTCGAAACAACCTCCGCTTTATTGATGTCCCTGAAACAGTGACTGAACCTGAGTTAAGGGGCTTCTTAGAGACACTGGCTGCCATGGGTCCTGAGATTGGAGAACTCAAGCAATACCCTAACAATTGAATGGGTCCATCGCCTTGGGGCTCACCGTGAGGGGGAACAATGACCTCTGGCAATGATTGCATGCTTTCTCAATTTCCAACACAAGGAGCAAGTGCTACGTGTGGCCAGCAACTATGGAGTATGAAGGTGCTCATATACTCATATTTCAGGACTACTAAGCCACAGTGTCTACAAAATGATGTGTGTTTGCAGAGGCCTTTGGCAGCCTAATCCAAATGCAATCCTGTATCCAGCCAAACTCTGTTTTACTCACATGAGACAGCAAAACCTGTTTACCTCACCGGAGGAGGCTATTAAATATTGTCAGGGCCACCTGCTCTGACTGGAGCCATGCAACTCAAGAGGAGATCTGTAAACTTGATCTGGGGGAACTCCGTGTTTTGATCACATAAGATTGCGGACTATGCGACGAATGAACGAGAGGACACAATTATACATATGCTCCTGCTTCCGTCCTCTGGTACTCTTATCTCTGAATGTTTACTTTTTGTTTATTATGCCTCTCTCTTACTCCCTGAGTGAGTTCAGCTTCTGGAACTGGGTGGACTACCACTGTACATGCTTCACATACCATGTGATGAACAATCATGTTGGACTGGGGGCAGGGGTAGTAGGAGAGCTCTTGTCATACATTTGCTAAATGGGGCTAGAATGTGTGTGTGGGGGGGGGTGGTGGCATGGAGGGCAGTGGAATGGATGAGTGAAGAACTGGGTATGGAGAATGTGTGAGGGAATGCTTTGCGGGATACATTAAAGGGACCGAATAATTGTCACGGGTGAGTCTGAGAGGATTCTGTTGTGGGCCAGAGGTAGAAGAGTGGAATATGGCTAGAGGAGGGAGAGGAGACACCTTGCACAGCTCTACTTGCCCCTGTCTGGTGTGAGTGGGGATAAAAGGGATCTGGCGTCCATTGGGGTCCTTGGTCAGTTACGCAATGTGGTGGCTAGAAATAACCATGGAACGTATGATAAGGTAAAGGGAGGGAAATATCAAGCTGTAGGGGGCAGCCAAATGGGGTGCTAACTTACACTACCTTCTTTAGACCCTCCTATACCTTTGTATCTAGCCCTACATTTGCAATTAAAATGATGATTCAAGACGTTACACTGTACAGGAAAAGGGAGGGGCCAATGGGAAGAGGGGGCAGGGAACAGAAGTATAAAAGGAACATGAGGGACAAGGGATAGGAATGACTGTGGTATGAATGGGGAAGTGACTGAAATCCATAGTGTGCCTGAGAATAGGAACATATGGGTTTAGGACCAGTAAGCTGGGGAGATGTGGACCAAGCACACGTATGGGAAGGAAGCAGGCCACTCCCACAAATGGAGGAGAGAGTGGGATGGATAAGGGGTGAATGAGACCAAAAATGTATGGGAGGATGAGATGGTAATACAGAGCTGGGGGGACAAAGCTCTGATCATGACAAGTGACCCGCAGGGGGTGAATTTATTTATTTATTTAAAAGTATTTCTATACCGCCTTCTCCTTCAATCAAGGCGGTCTCCACCGCAAACAATCATAAGAGTGCAGTGATACAGGTAGTGTGTTTGTGGTGGTGTATATTCGATTCTTGGTGAGCTATTTACATCATGCGCTATTATAAATTCTTATGTACAAGGGTCAGGGGAGGGGGGTTGGTCCTTTGTTCTTGCTTGATGAGTAGAATGGGAGATTACAAACAAAAGAAGATACCCGCCCTGTTCAATGAATGATTGGTTTGGAATGCTAGAAACGCGGATCATAGGTATAGATGGATGGATGGATGGAGAGAAATGTATTGAGGGAATAGATGAGGAAGAGAGAGTGAGTGAATGTTGGGGTGGGGGGGGGCCCTACACACTGTTTTTCTGGTGGAGGGCTCAAAGATGGAGCATGGCTGGGTTTGGGGAAGGGAAGGGGGAGGTGGGTATGGGAGGAAGGTGGGGGAAGGAAGGGAGAAGGGGGCTAGCAGGAGAGGAACACAATTGGGGGGAAGGTAGAGATGCTACACAAGAGATGTAATAGACCGGTGGGGGAGAGAAAAGGGTGATGAAATGGCTGAGGGCTCCAGGTTGGGGGACTCTTGGCTGCACCATTAAAATAGATACCGGTTTGGTCTTTTCTAAATTTTTTGCACTTGGAAAATGGCTAAACCTATGCAGATAATATCTTGGAATGTTTGTGGAATAGGTAACCCAGTGAAGCGATATAAACTGATGCAGTGCTCCAGGACCAACATATAGATCTGGCATTCTTACAGGAGACATACATGACTGCAGTAGAACATCAAAAATTGAAATGTTGATGGGTAGGAGAAGTGTATGGAACTTCTTCCAGTGACAAGAAGGCAGGAGTTGCCATTCTGGTGGGGAAACATGTGAAGCTGACTGAGGTGACAGTATGGTTGGACCCCCAGGGCCAGTACCTCTTCCTGTATGGGAGCCCACACGGTAGATCAATTTCTCTGGCACAATATATGCCCAAAATATATATGAAGTGGGCTTTTTTCAGGGTGTGATGCGCTGTGTTGCTGATATGACACCAAATCATCTTGTACTTGGTGGGGATTTCAGTTGTGTCCTGGACGAGACCTTAGATCACATGATCAGGAGCACTGCAAGGGGGAGCAGGATAGAAGCATGTCGGACCCAGAGAATACAGGGGCTCTATGATGGATACAAACTCATAGATGTGTGTAGAGTACTACATCCGATGGAACGAGACTACACACACATATCCCGATCATATAGTTCGGGATCTCACATAGACTACTTCCTTGTGGCAAGCGAAATGCTAGATAAAGTAGTGGAACTACCATAGGCCCAATTGTTATCTCAGACCATGCGTTAATATGGGTGGACCTAGAGTGGAGGGGAGTGACAGGCAGCTGATGAACTGAACATGGCTGATGAACTGAACTTTTTGGTGTACCTCAGAGCTCAGTGGGCAGACCACGAAACATTCAATGAGGCACACAAAGATAACCTGGCCCTTTTCTGGGAGGCAGCCAAGGTGGTCCTTTGGGGCCATATTATGGGGTATTGTAAGGCGAAACGTAGGGCACAGGAGAAACATCCAACTGGAAAAAAGACTTTAGCATGGCACGCAGATGGTTCTCCTCATACTCTACCTGTGTATACTGCATGACTATGATGGCCATTCAAGTGGAACTCAATGACTTACTGCACCAGCAGGTGCATAAATCATTTCTTTACTATAAGTACCTACTCTACTGCCATGGGAATAAAACAGGGAAACTCCTTTCCACCCTGATTAAGACCAAGGACAGGCCTTGATCAATTTGGGCCATACGAGATTGAACAGGGCAGCTACAGACCACTCAAGCCAGTATCGAATGCACGTTCCATGAATACTATCAGGGTCTCTAAAAGGCAGAGACCTGTGATGTAGAATGAGCAAGGAGTTACCTACAAGAAGTAGTCTTGCCTCACCTAGCTGTTGATCAGGTAGAGAAGCTGAATGCCCCACTGATGATGCAGGAAATTCAAAAATGTATACGGGGACTTTGTAAATTCTGGGCCCCAGGCCCAGATGGGTACCAGGGAGAATTCTATCAACTATTACAGGATAAGATAGCTATACCATTGGTGGAATACTTTTCGGACTTAATCTAATGGAGGGACTTTTCATATGAACTCAGGTCCACCTGACCCTTCCCTTCACATTTTTATCTGACTGTTATATTCTAATTGTCTTAAGTAATGGTAACTGTATTACTAGCATTACTGGTTCCCCTGTAATTTTCTACTAATTTTCTATATCCCGCTTTTCACCGCTTTGACCCGGTGAAAAGCGGGATATAAATACAGCTAAATAAATAAATAAAATAGTTCACTATATATCAGTAATCCTTTGAATTGTTATACTAGTTTCTGTATTTTAATGTTAATGAGTTGCTTGTATTGCTTAATGTTCCTTGTAACATCTTGTTCCATGTAATGTTATGCTACTGTTACCTGTAAACCATGTTGATCTTTGGAAATGCGGTATATAAACTTCTCAAATAAAAACAAAATAAAGCTCTAAACAGTCCTGCCAAAGCCCAGGCAAAGATCCATTACTGCCTGGATCATACCGACCTATCTCTCTACTGAATGTGGATATTAAGATACTAGTCAAGATAATGGCGGATAGACTCACACCCTTGATGCCACTTTTGGTGGGGGATTCTCAGGTGGGCTTTGTCCAAAGACGGAATATAGCGTGGAATGTGTGGAAAATCGTAGGGGTGCAGTATATGAGTATAAAACAGCAACTTCTGACTATGTTTATTAGCTTTGATGCAGAAAAGGCGTTCAACAGAGTACAATGGGACTATATGTATATGGTCTCAGAATAAAGAATGGGAATTAAGGGGTATTTTGTTGATATGATACATCTTCTCTATGTCCACCCCTGTGGATCTATCTTGATCAATGGGGTGCAGACAATCGCCTTCCCTTTAGAAAGAGGTACGAGATAAAGATGTCCCTTACCCCCATTACTCTTTGTGTTGCAGTTCATACCACTGTTAGAACAAATTCGTACTCACCCAAAGATTACTGGGGCACAAATGGGGAAGGAGGATTTCTGGCTATCTGCCTTTGCAGACGACCTGCTAGTATATCTGAGAGACCCAGTAGTTTCATTAGATATTTTTCTGCAGGAATTTCAGTTATACGGCACGTTTGCAGGACTCAGATTGAATCTAAATAAGTCGGAGGCCCTCTCTTTGCTTCCCGGGGCACAACAAGCATGGAAGGGACTTTTTCCTCTAAAATGGGCAATAGGCATCTTCAAATATCTAGGGTTTAAACTCTTGAGTGATCCAGCCCAGCTCTATGACTTAAATGTTACAGAGCTCTTCAAAGATCTAGAAATAGGTCTGAATCATTGGTGGGACCTACCAATGTCCTTGAGTGGTCGTATTAGTCTATATAAAGGGCACATCTCATGGACTCTGCAGTTATTTTATTGCAAAATTCATGTAATTATCATATAAATATGTTCCTCGATACTGCTGTTTGGATCTTGTATTAATTTTATATGATGGTTAAATGTTACATGCACCCATGTGCCTTGTTCTATATATGTATATTTAATAGTTCCATGTAAACCGCCTTGATTTTGCTGATAAAATGGTATAGAAAACTCACAAATAAATAAATAAATAAACAAATATAAAATGACTATCTTTCCTAAATGGCTATATGTACTACAGATATTGCCTCTCTTTCTCCTCACTAAAGACTTGTGGCATTTGGATCAGTTGGTGCAGTCCTTTTTGTGGAAAGGGAAATGAGCTTGCTTCAAAATTGCTGCCTGAAACACTCTGGACAGGAGGGGGTTTGGGCCTCCTGGGCATACAGAGCTTTAACCTAGCATGTGTGCTGCGACCTATACGGGATTGGATATATGATACTAGTGAATATACCGCGCTCGATATGGAAAGAGCTTTGATAGCCCTGCTCACGCTCCACTATGTATTATACCAGAAACCTTTGAGGATGGGAGTTGTCTCTCAGAATAATTATGTTGTAGTCCTCAGTATGTCAGGGATGGTGAACTCTTTGTAGGCAGGTAAAATGGTCCCCTGACTGCATTCCATACCTTCCATTGTGGGGTAATGCAGACTTTGTGCTCCGACTAATTGGATGAACTTTCACTCAGTAGGAACACCTGGGGATCACAGGGGTGGATCAACTCGTAACAGAAGATGGACAGCTAGTCCTTTATTTAGTGCTGCAGGAGAGGTTTGGCCTCAGTCTGATGGACCAGTTTCCGTACCTACAGGCCCGCAGTTACATTAAGAACTTGCCAAGACAAGCACTTTGTAGTCACTTCACTTCCAAGGTAGATGAATTGTTGATGGTAGGACTGGAGGGAAACATTAAGACAGCAATATTGAGATGGGCCTGGGCAGAATTGGACACTCTGGTATCATTAGAGGAATTGGCAAACAGATGGAACGTGGAACTGTCTAACAAACTGCAGGGAACTGATCTACTAGAAGATTTTGCGCACATACCGGAACTTAGTGTAAATGCGGATTTAAGAGAAACACAATACCGGATACTCTGAAGAATGCATTTTGCACCAAACAGAGCCTTTAGGACTGGAATAGTGACTCCATTGGAATGTTTGCTGTGTCACACACCACAGGCTATATTGGGGCACATGTTCTGGACATGTGCAGTTGGGGCATGTTTCTGGAAATGCTTGCAGTGATTTTTGGAGAAGGTCTTTGGTACAGTTATCTACTTAACACCTCAGATTGCCGTGTTAGACTAGGCCATAGGAAACGGAACATGGTGGAAGGTAGAGAATCAATGGCTACACCTCTGCTTGCTGCTGGCACATAAGATGGTGCTAGGAGCTTAGCTGGCAAAGGGAGGTCACTTGGAAGGGCACGATGCTAATGGAATGTGCATATGGACACAGGGGAATTAAAGGATGGGAGTCCTTTCTGACAGCCTGGAGCCCTTATATTCAAACCTTCTTTCCCAGAGTTAGACATTATGCGCTGAATCAATGCTCGAGTTAAGAGGGACAAATGCAACAAAACTGAACAGGGTAAAGTTGAGGATTTGGATGGGGGGGGGAGTGAGGGGCAAGGTTCAGAAATGTAGGGTCCACGATAGATCAATGAGAAACTTGGGAAGGGGGAGGGGGACATTCTTATGGGATTTGCCTGACTAAGCTGTCTGGATCGCATAAATTACATATAAATCCTGTTTTCCTTTCATACTTTCGATTTATTCTCTCATCAGCCTGGATATAAAGCTAGGGGAGGGGGAGGGGATGGGAATGTGCAGTGTTGACAGGATAAACATCTTAGAGACAATCCTGGTACTGTAGAAGAACCACACAGTCCGGGGGAGTCACACATGGAATAGGATGGGATAGAGGGGGCTAGGAAGAAACGGGAATATGATAAGGGAATATAGTTAAAAGATGAAACTGTTCATTGTCTTGTTCAATATGTGGTACAGTGGTTACTTTTATTCAGATTCTTTAACATTGTTACTACATACACTGTCATCTGTGTTGTCTATTAATAAAAATAATTGAAGATAAAGGGGAGGGGTGGGGAAGGGAATAAGATTACTGTAAAATGTATATAAATGATAAGTTATGGTTGTAAGCTCCAGGCATTGTGTAAGAGTACCCACATGCTGGGCATGTTTTGAATGGTTTTATTTTGTTCAATAAAAAGATTTGAACATAAAGTATCGGCCAATCCAAAACTCTCTTCTTCCCACTCACTGCTCTGTAGAGCACCCTAAGATTCCATACTTTCGCCGCTGTTATTCTGATAAATCTTCAAGTCTCTCCTGTTATATGTATACCGACCATATACTTCTTCTTGCCCACGTCGACAATATCCTCCATGACCTCTCCGGACTAAATTCCAGTCTAGATCAGATTGCAACATGGTTACACATTAATGCTTTGAACCTGAACCAGCAGAAATCATCGACTATCTCAATCACGGGAACCTCAACCACTCTGTTGCTAGTTCCCATTCTTAATAATTGCCTGCTCTCCCTAAAGAATACCTCCCAAGTATCTAGACATTTTCTTTGACTCAGATCTCTCCTTCTTTACGCATATATTGCACTTGACCAAGTCCACCTTTGCAGCTCTTAGTCGTTTATGAGCCCTGTGACCATTGTTAGACCCCGTTGCTCAGATTTTCATCTTCCTCAGCTCTGTTGTCACCTGACTCAACTATTGCAACATCCTCTTTACTAGCCTTTCTGTTTACCAAAAATCCCCCACTTCAGACTATTTAGAACACGACGTTGCCTGTGTTATCTCAGGCAAAAATATATAATCATAACTTCTTTGTTTATTCAATATCACCTCTCGCATACAGTATAGAATACTCTCCCTCGCCCATAAAGCATTCTTTAATGAAGCCCCTGCTTATCTTTCAGCTCTTATAATTCCATACGCACCTCCCCGTTATCTTTGTTCATTGCATGGCAATTGGTTAGTTATTCCCCCTCCTTCTAGGGCCAAATTTGAAGTCACTCGGGAATCTGCTTTCTTCTTTATGGCCCCCACTTTGTGGAATAGCCTCCTCCCTCAACCATCCGCTTAGACCCAGTCTTCAAGAAATTCAAAACCTTGTTTAAGACCCTTTTGAATAACCAAGCATTTGGGACTGGAGCGGATTAGGCAAAATGTGCAAAGAAAAACTGAGTTAACCTTTCTGTCTATGATTCCTGTGTATCCTCTTATTTCTCTGTTGTTTTGTTAACTCTCTTCCTTACTACGGTATATAGAAGTGGAATTCCTCTCAACCCTTTTCTTATTGTTTTAATTTTGAAATTGTCAACTGCTCTGACTGTGATTCATAAAGAGCTACTAAAATGGTTAGTGGTCTTCATTATGCAGCATATGAGGACAGACTTAGGGGCTTGTTTACAAAGCCGCGGTAGCGGTTCGCGGTCGCGGCTCCGATAACGACCGCGAACCGCTACCACGGCTTTGTAAACAAGCCCCTTAAAGATCTTAATATGTGTACTTTAGAGGAAAGGCAGGATAGGGGCGATATGATAGAGACATTTAAAACCTCCGTGGCATAAATGCACAGGAGGTTCTCTTTCAATTGAAGGCAAGCTCTGCTATGAGGGGAAATAGGATGAGAGTGAAAGGGGATAGAATCAGGAGTAATATGCGGAAATATTTCTTTACGGAAAGAATGGTCGATGTGTGGAAATTCTCCCAGTGGAGGTGGTGGACACGAGGACAGTATCTGAATTAAAAAAAGCATGGGACAAACACAGAGGATCTCTAAAGGTTAAAAGGGGACTATTGTAATTGATATGGAAGGGCAGACCTGATAGGCCATGTGGTCTTTTTCTACCGTCATGTTTCTATGTTTCTATATCAAAAGAAATAAACGATAACATTTTCCGTTGACATGTAAACTGCTTTGACTATTAGATAACGCGGTATACAAAACTAGCTAAATAAATAATAATCAAAATAATAAATTCTTTGGGGTACCCTCTCCTAACAAACCAATGGGCCATGTCGGTGGGCATACACTGTGTACCACGTCTTTAATTCAGATGACGTTGAATAATTTCTAAAGCTTTTTGTTGAGGTATATTGGTATAAAGTGAGTCAGTATCCTAATGGTTGGGGTGTTAGCCTTGGTCCAGGGAGACCTGGGTTCAAGTCCCACTGGGGGACAGCAGCCTCAGGCTGGAGGTACTGAGGTTTCAGTCCCACTGGCACTCCTTGTGGCCTTGGGCAAGCCACTTAACCCTCCATTACCTCAGGGATGACTTTAGATTGTGAGCCCTTTGGGGACAGGGAAATACATACAGTACCTGAATGTAACTTCCTTAACCACCTAGCTGCTACCCGCTATAGGCAGTATATCAAGTAAATATAACTATCAAAAGTAACAAGGTACAGTTGTGAAGTGTCACCCTCAAAATCATCAAGGATATTAATCACATGAGTGCATTATGGATCACCTGTAATGATCTCAGAGATCCACACTCCTGCCAAAGGGTCTCTACATTACAAAAGGGGATTAGAAGGATTGTGGGTACATGGGGTGAGATTAAAAGTGGATGGGGAGATTATGTGGGATTTAGCAAGTGCCATTTTTGTATGAGTCTTGTGCTTTTCCATAATTTTGCTTTTCTGTGCAGCTTCTATAAGGTTCAGATTATAGTTTCAGACAGTATTGCTCAACCTTGTCTTTCTGTTTTATTTACTGAATGGAAAATATTGTGCAAAAGAGAGCAGTCTCAGTTTTCTGTCCAAGTACAGTGATTGGTGACAACCAATATATCTAATTTATCAGATTGCAACACTTCCATAGCTTATTTCTACCCTAATTATAGCAAATCATATGGCTTCAAATGCAAACACCAATTGATTATTCATAAGAAAAAAATTCTACAGAGCCAGTTATGTGCCTGTAATTGCCATGAAAGCAAAAACAAAGATGACCAGATGTTGCAACCCTTAAGCTAATTGTTACTGTATTTAAATACGAAATTGTTTAAGTACAAAAAAATCAACTTATCAAACCAAAATATTTGGCAGCATTTCAGTTATGCCTTCCCTCCTTTATTATCATTTAATTCACATACCCCTATTAATATTACCCACATAGACGTGTAGAGAGCAGAAAAACAACAAGAACGAGATAAGAATAAAAAGGAAAAAAATATATCACAACAGGTCAAATAAGCCATGTGATAGCAAATACGTCAAGTCTATTACAATCCCTTCTCTCCCTCAGAGACCTTCTGTACTTGTCCCATGCTCTCGAATTCCGATATCATTCTCGCCTCCACCCTCTCAACTGGGAGGCTGTTGCATGCATCTACCATCCTTGCTGTAAAGAAATATTTCCTTAAAAGCAAAATATTCCTCAGTAACTAGTTGCATCAGAACACTAGAGCTAAACATCCATAGAGGCTTAGGTACCCATATCCCGAATATTCCAATTCAGCACTGTAGACACAGCAGCATGGTCATAAATTGTTATAGGGTATATTTTGGCATCCCGGACAGACATCATCCCATCTGTTAATATAAGAAAGCAAGCTATGCTAGTATATGTATTATATATTATTATATATACTCCTTCCTGGTTGGGTTTATAAGGTGCTACAGACCCTTCCATAGACATCAAGGAAAGGAAAGCTTGAAGAGCCTTGGTACTCTTTCCCTTGCACTGTCCTTTATTACCATCTAAAGAAACATAATAAGCATTTCAGAACTCTTTCCTCATAGTCTAAAAAGACAATCCCTATTATAAGATCTACCAGGGGAGGAGGAAGGGCAATCTTTTTTGTATTTTCATGTCACTATTTGCTATTAAGTACAGGGAAACTCAATAAATTGTAGGAAAATTCAAGCTAAGGAAACAGGCAATAGGTGGATATACTTGAAGGATAAGGTACATGATACCTATCAGAAGCCTTTACTTTTCTGCATGAATCTCACCTTTACTTTACATGCAGTGAAACCAGCTTCAATAAAAGGACGAAAAAGGCATGACAAAATAGTCCTCAATGGGCCCAATTTTCAGTCGGCACAGTGATCAGCCATGGTATTTAACAATCCAGATATTCAGTCGCTATCTTTATGAATTATCATCTGCTAAATGGCTAATGGTATTTAGCCTGTCCTTGCCTGTCCTCTTCCTATACAGACATTATTGGGCTGTTCAGGCAAATTTTCAGCCTGATACTATCTGCACTATATAAGTTTTGAAAATGTCAGGGTAGTGAAGTTATACATTCCCTTGCTTCTGGCGAGCACAATCTTCTTTTGAAGATTGGTCCAAATGTGTTTAATTATGAGTTTTATTATTTATTTATTATTATTTATTTATTTATTAACAATTCTTATATACCGCACTATTTGCCATCAGCGCGGTTTACATTGAACAGAAACATCCGACAACTTACATATGTCTGGTCATTACATTTAACAGGAAGTAGAACTTGGAGAAACAGGGTAACTATATACATCGGTGGTTCAACTGAAAAGGGAACATGGTCAACTATATACATAGGTGGTACAACAATACAGGAAACTGCTTGTTATTTACATTGTGGGGTACGCCTGTTGCGAGGGAGTCAGAAGTTCAGTCTTGTACCTATTTAGTCTAGCATTTGAAAAGTGTTGAGTGTTCTTTTGATTTAGCAGCATGTGGACAGAATGGGGATCTGCCACAGTCAGTTCATGCCCCTGTACAAACTCATTTGCTTTTTCCACAATAGCAGCAGTGGCAGCCACTCCATTAGAGAAACTCTAGTTTATTTCCTGGGCTCTCAAGATATTATAGACTGAACAATCAATAATGCAGAAATAAAATGCAGGTTAACATTGCTCATTATACAAAAAGTAACATATAAAAATAATACATACATACATGCTATGCATAAGGTATTGAAAAACAAAACTAAAAATTAACAAATAAGGTCTAAGCTACATCTCAAGTTGCCTCTGTGTTGGCAGGAGGCACTGAAGCACCAAAAAAGAATAATTTTATAGCAGGTTGCCTATGTGTTAAGGCTTCTTGGGTGCCTATTTTAGCCTGTTTTATAAAGAGACATAAGTGCCTATGGGTCTTTATAAAATAATAGCACAAATTCAGCAGAAATAGGACTAGACTGAAGCAGCAAACAGTTTCACCTGTTCGGGAGCAGGAGTAAGCACATAAAGTACACACGTAACTTATAAGGAGCACAGCAGGGATAAAAATAGGAGTCTGAAGGGCAGCTTCAATTAAACTTTAAGGTACTTATAGCATCACCAATGCAAACGCCATTAGGAGGCGATCTTTTCTGATGGAAGTTTGCCTCTTTATGATAAATTGCTGAAGCTATACGTAACTTAATCACACAGATTGCGTAAATTCCTAGTAAGGTTCTGTGGGTTCTTTTGACCCCTGAGGCAGGCATGTTGATGCCGAAACATGGCCATATAAGGTCGCAGTGAATAAATTTTATTTGAAGCTGCTCTTCAGACTCCTGTTTCTATCCCTGTTGTTTTTCTTTTGCTTGGCAATCCTTTGTGGGGATTTCTCTCCTTGTTCATGTCTAAATCATGACATCCAAGTTCTTCTCAAATTCTACCCCAGAACATACCTCCTCCAAAGTTGCATACAATTACATACCTCATTGTACTACACATATTTTTACATGCAAGGCCATTTTATAGGAGACATTTTATGCATGTATATTGGTAAATGCATAAAAAATTATTTATAAAATTACCTCTAATTTGTATGGCAGGTAAGGTTTCTTTGCTGGGACAATACCATATATTCCAGCTGATCTCTGGCTTTCCCCTTACTTCTTTGCAACTCGAGATCCTCTGAACTTAACACCTTAGACGTTGGCTATGTGTGGCTTCATCAAATGGCCCATGTTCACTGGTAGATGGCAATAACAGATTCCTGACTGGTTAAATAGCTTGGCGAGTTGACTGGCTTTCAGTTTCATGGTCACAAATAATTCAGATCCTTTGTAATTTGTGCCTATGTTATGCACACAGAGAAGGAAGGCTTTTCCAATGGAAAAGAAAGGCTAGAACAAGAGGAAATAACATGAGGTTTAAAGATGGTACATATTACCCCTAAAGTTAGAAAATATTTCCTCATGAAGTGGTGGATTCATGGGACAATCTCCTCTCCCAAGGGAGGTGGTGGACCAAAGAGCAGCAACAGAGTTCAAGAAAGTATGGGATAAGTCCTAGTTGTGAAGAAGAGCAAGTCAGTGACCAACTGCAGACTATGGAATACTCCTTATTCTTTCCAACCCAATGGAAGTGGGAACAAATTATACAAAAGGGATCAAGAAATGCCTGCAGCCTGTCTGTTAGTCTGTCTGTCTGTCTGGAGGCAAAATAACTCTCTGAAAATTAAACAGAATGGGATGAAATTTGGTATCAGGGAATGCATTTCTATGGGAGAAGAGGTTCTAGCGTCTGCAGCATAGAAACTTACTTACAGTGAAACATAGCATAAGAACATAAGAAATGCCATACTGGGTCAGACCAAGGTCCATCAAGCCTAGTATCCTGTTTCCAACAGTGGCTAATCCAGGTCACACATACCTGTCAGCTCTCAAAAAGGTACGTAGGTTCCACAATGCTTGTCCTGGAGTAAGCAATGGATTTCCTGGGTCCTCTTTAATAATGGTTTATAGACTTTTCCTCCAGGAATTTGTTCAAACCTTCTTTAAACTCAGCTATGCTAACAGCTTTTACTACATCCTCCGGTAACAAATTCCAGAGTTTGATTACTTTGAAAAAATATTTTCTCTTATTAGCCCTAAATGGGCTACATTGTAGCTTCACTGAGTGTCCCCTAGTCTTTGTACTTTTTGAAGGTATAAACAACTGTACTACATTAATTTATAGACTTCTATCATTTCTTCCTGCAGCTGTCTCTCTTCCAAGTTGAAGAGGGCTAAACTTTTAAGCCTCTCCTCATAGGGGTATCCTTCCATTCCCTTTACCATATTGGGGCTCTTCTTTTCTAATTCTGCTATATCCTTTTTAGGATATGGTGATACAAATTGCACACAATATCGGAACAATACAGAGGCATTATGATATCCTTGATTTTATTCTCCATTCCTTTCATTCCTTGCATTCCTAACATTTTATTTGTTTTCTTGGTCACCGCTGCACACTAGGCAGAGGATTTCAATGTATTATCGCCTCACTCATTTTCCTGGGTGGTGGTTCCTAATGTGGAACCTTGCATCATGTCACCATAGATTGGGTTTTCTTCCCTAAGTGCATAAACTTGCATTTGTCCACATTAAATTTCATCTGCCATTTGGACATCTGGTCTTCCAATTTATCAAAGTCCTCTTGCAATTTTTCACAATCCTCTTGTGTTTTAACATCTTTGAATAATTTTGTCATTTATGAAGATGTTAAAAAGTAGCAGGCCCAGCACAGATCCCTGGGGTACTCCACTATTCACCTTTCTCCATTGGGAAAATTGGCCATTTAGCTCTACTCTTTGCTTTAAATTCTTTAACCAGTTCCTGATCCACAATAGTACACTGCCTCCTATCCCATAACTATTTAATTTTTGCCAAGAGTCTCTCATGAGAGACCTTGTCAAAGGCTTTCTGAAAATCCAGATACACTATATCGACTGGCTCACCTTTGTCTACCTGTTTATTCACACCTTCAAAAAATATAACAGATTAGTTAGACAAGACCTTCCTTAGCTAAATCCATGTTGGCTTTCTCCCATTAAACCATGATTATCTACATAGTAGTGGCTTAAGAGCAAGGTGGCCAGGATTCAAATCCCAGTGTGGGCCTTTGTGAGGCCATTTCTAAAAGGGTCTCCATTGCAAACAAGGTAATACTATGATATGGCTCTTGAATACAAGCTCTCTGCCTAAGAGCTCTTGAAGGGTTTTTCATTTTAATAGCTAATTCTTATTCTGCTGTATTGCAAAAGGGGAATTTTTTTTATTTTGGGGTAAAGCTTTTTTTCTGCTGCTAGTGTTCTTTCTTTCCTCATCTAGCCTTCCAGTTCAAAGAGGTAAGCAAGCTCTTTGAAGTCATTGATATCATCGTGTGTTTGTTTCCCCCCTTCCTACCCCAGCTCCCACCCACCACATGTAAGAATTCTTGCTTTATAGGGAAACTCCCCCATTAGCTTGTTGACAAAAGATAACAGATTTGTATTGCTTGGTAGGGAAAATTTAGGAAGCAAATAGTTCCACATTTGGATATCTACTAAAAGTAAACAATTTGCCATTCTTCAAGTAGTTTTGATTAGGCAGTTTTTCAAAGGTAACACATTAATATATATATTTCAGACACATAATACCAAATTTACTAGTGTAAAGTAATTACTGTTTAGCAATCAAGCAGGGGCTATACAGGGACATTGAGCAGTGCTGTTAGAATACATACTGTATAAAAGAGGTTAGCTGCTTTTTCTCCTAAAGGACAGCTGAGGAAAAGTGTGGTAGATCTCTCTCATTTACTTCAGTAGTTCCAAAGTTCCACCAAGTGAATGATAGATGGGAACCCCATAAGTGTTCAATAGAGGGGTCTCCTCGAGGGGGGGGGGCTTTCTACAGTAGATATGTAAGTTATTTTTTCCTGATTATCTGATTTCATTCATCTTGGATCTCTTTTTTCTTTCTTTGTGATCTTCTGTGTTGGTAAGCTGTATGCTGATTATCTGTTTAAATTTGTATTGCTGAGCTTCCTTCACTTCATTGTTTGAAGTGTATTGTTAAAAGTGCTAAAATTAAAAATTAAAAAAGGAGAAGTGTTATTTCAATATGCTAGATGTTGACTGGCACATCCCTGCTGCGGTGTCATCTACAAGTAAGTAGATCCTAGATTCTCTACAAGGAGAACTATTCTGGAAACAGTGAAAGAACCCATATGTGAAGGAGCCATACTGGACTTTGTGCTTACCAATGGGGAAAGTGTTTCTGATGTTATGGGAGATCATCTCACATCCAGTGATCACCAGATGGTGTGGTTCAGTATTAGGACTAGGGCTGATAAAGTCCATTCAAAAGCGAGGGTCTTAGACTTTAGGAAAACTAACTTTGCCAAGATGGGACAATACCTCAAAGAGTCATTAGCAGGATGGGTACAGCTTTGGGATGTAGTAAAGCAATGGGCAAAACAGAAAGGGAATATTTTAAAGGCAACAAACCTTTTTGTTAGAAAGGTAAATAAATGTAAAAGCAAAAGGACGCTACTATGGTTCTCAAAATAAGTAGCTGAAAAGGTGAAGAAAAAGTGGGTGGTCTTCATAAAATACAAGAGATCACAGAGAGAGGAAGACAAGCATCAATATTTGGAAAAACAGAGAAGCTAGAAAAGTAGTCAAGAAAGCAACAATACAAAAAGAAGAAGAAATAGCCAATATAATAAAATGAGTGGGCAAAACATTTTTCAGATATGTCAGCAAGAGGAGGAAGTGCAAAAATGGTATTTTCAGACTCAAGGGGGAAGGGGTGGAATACAGTTGTGGTCAACATTATTGGCACACTTGCATTTTAGATATGTTGTGTACAATATCTTGAGAAATAATTGGAAATACTTCATCTGTATGTCATAATATTTTAATATTATGTTGAAAGGTATGCAATAACAAAAAAAAGATGTCTGTGCAACTTAGACATAGTAATTTCTTAGAAAAAAAGAAAATATGACCTGGAGAGCATTAATGGCACCCTTCACTAATATTTGGTTGCACAACCCTTGGCAGTGATGACAGCCTCCAAACATTTTCTTGTAGCCATTTATAAGTTTCACATATCTGTCTGCTGGTAGTTTCTCCCACACTTCAACTATGATTTGTTCCAGCTCCTGAATTCTTTTTACCAATGGCAGGTTTCAGCTCTTTCCAAAGGTTCTCGACTGGATTGAGATCAAGACTCATTGCTGGCCATTTGTTCCTTTTTAACCATTCTTCTGTACTTTTGGATACATGTTTTGGGTTATTGTCCTAATGGAGGACTCATGACCTTCAACCCAGACCTAGCTTTCTGACACTAGGTAACACACATCTCGTTCCAAAAAACCTTTGGAGTACTCTAACTTCATGATCTCATTAATATCTTCAGGCCTCCAGTTCCTGAGGCAGCAAAACAGCATAATATTATGGAACCCCCACCATATTTAACTTTAGGAAGGGTATTTTTTCCTGATAAACTTCATTTCTTCACCTGTAAATATATTGCTGGTCAGCATTGCCAAAGAGCTCAAGTTTGGTGTCATCTGTCCACAGAACATTTTCCCAGGATTGTTGTTTCTTGAGGTGAGTTTGGGCAAAGATCAGACATGCCTTTTTATGTCTGTCATTGAGCAGAGGGATCCTCCTTGGCCTTCGCTCATGAAGTCCTTTGTTTAATGTGCGGTGTATGGTGTGGGTTGAAACCACCACTCCAGATTGCTCCAGGTCAATCTTAAGTTCTTTTGATGTTATATATAGCATTTTTCCAACAGTTTGCACTAACCTTCAAAGACTTCTTGGATTAATTTTCCTCTTCCCACCACATCCTGGGAGGTTATTGACAGTTCCATGAGCAGAAAACTTCTTAATAACATTGTGCACTGTAGAAACAGGAATCCCAAAGTCTTTGAAGATGGCCTTGTACCCTTTGAAGTTTGATGTTTGGTGATAATGGCTTTTCTGACAGTCTCAAACAGCTCCCTTGTCTTCACCATTGTGAAAATGGAACAGGGAATGAATGTGGCCATTTTAGACATTAGAGTCATCTTTCATTGATTGATTCAAGTCATGTGAGTACTGACAATTGATCACAGGTGCTTCTAATTTTACTGCAATGGGAATGGGATTCTTCTGTTCAAACTGATTTGAATTGTTTATAAGGGTGCCAATAAACATGTCCTACTAAACCTACTGAAGGAATAATTAAGCCTACAAAGAAATTATTTTTGTCAGAACTATTGCCTTGAAAAATCAACCTTCTCGTGGCAATCCATTCCTTTTATTCTATTTTTAGGGACACAACCCTCAACATTCCCCAAGGGATATATAAACCCCTTAGTTAAACCGGGAAAAGAAACTTTATAAGGAGAACTATACACTTAGCTGTCTAAGATGATATAGTTGTTCTGGCTGACAAAAACCAATAACGGCAGGCATTCGTTACAAATTCGCACGATATCAAATCATGGCAATCTTCCGTCATCCCACCAAGATGACTATGTCCAAGCCAGCACTGCTGTGAAGTGAAAACGTCCTCTCGCTAAATGCAACTCATAGTTTTAACCCAACGTTGCGTTTCAGGCCATTGAACCTCCTGGCTCTTCCTCAAACCTTGTTGCGTGTGTGAAACATCATCACGTAGCTGCCCGATTTATATATCCATCACAGATCACACGATCGGTTGACATCCTATAGGCAATGATCGACAGATAAAATCCCAAACTTCCAACAAATTACTTCTACCCTCAAAGTAAACTCCACCAGTCCAATGATGAATTCAAACTGGATGGAGCTATAGAGACCAAGGTATATATCCAAAACTGTTCTCGATACTGCAAGCAAGATAAATGATCACCCCCTCTTACTTTCTCCGTTATGAAATCCAGGATCTGCCATTGTAAATCCTGAAAAGCATGATGATGTTCATGACAATGTAAAGCCACCGGTGCAGTCAAAACTTTTGTTGTGATCCGTGAGCGATGCTCCTGCAACCACTTTTTCATTGATTGTGACATCCTACCTACATAAATGTTATTGCATGGGCATACCAAAACATATACCACAAAAGCCGACTGGCAAGTGGTATAAAAATTACTGTACACCAGTCGATGCTAAGACGGATGTTCCCAACATTGCCCTTCTAATGTAATTGCACAAAAATCACAATCATTAGAATGAAAATGTCCTTTCAGTCCATTATACGTAGGTTCTTCTACTGCATGTATCACCCAGTCTGCTACATTACATCCCCTCCTAAAAGCCATCATTAAAGGTTTATTAAAACATGAATGAAGTAACAAAACTGGCCAATGTTTCTTAAGAATATCCATGACTCTAGTAGCATTCGGCATGAAGGGTAATATCCCTACAAATGATTGTACTCCTTCTGAATCATTGCATATGTGCTCCGATATAGATCCCCACCATTCGGCATGATTAAATCTCTCCCTTCAATATGCTCTTTTGATAAGATCAGCTTGATAACCTCTGTCCCTTAATCAGTGTTTCAAATCCTGCGCTTGCTTCTTAAATTCAACATCCGTAGAACAGAGCCGTCACAGGCGGATGAATTGACCCACAGGCAGACCTCGCCATAAAGGCCCGGGATGATAACTCTGACAATGCAATAAGGTGTTACGCTGGACCTCTTTTCGAAATAACATTGATTGAACTGTAGATTGTTGTTTATAAAGTCTTAAATCCAAAAATTCAATAAAGTCCCAATGGTATTTAGGTACAAACTGTATATCTGTGGACAAAGTATTAATCCATTCAAAAAATTCTTTCAACTGTAATTCCGAGTGAGTCCAAAAGAAAAAGATATCATCTAAGAACCGAGACCACATTCGTATATAAGGGAACCAAACTGAAGAGTAAATGAACTTTGCTTCAAATTGAGCCATGTAAAATGTCACCACTGATGGGGCCACTGTGGCTCCCATGGCAATCCCATAAATTTGTTGATAGTGTTGTCCATCAAACTGAAAAAAAATTCCTTGTCAAAACCAATGACAACAATTGCAATACAAATTTCTTATGTAGACGGTCAGGTAGTGATAAAGGCAATTGAGCAGGCATCTATAATGCCGCTTCCTGATTGATGTTAGTACATAAAGCTTTCACGTCCATTGTTACAAAGAACCAATCAGTCATGTCATCATGTTGTCTTTGCAGGAAGGATAAAAAATGAAAAGAATCCCGAACATAAGATGGAATAGTAGTCAAAAGCGGGCGAAAAAACATATCACAGAACTGGGAGAGTGGTTCCAAAAGAGAGCCTCTACAGGACACAATGGGGCGTCCCGGGAGGTCAACTAAACTCTTATGAATTTTTGGAACCATATACATGACCAGAAGAACCCGCGGCCATCACCAGGCTCCCCCGATTGGGGTCGAGCCACTGAGCGGGCCGGCAGGCACTCCCGCTCAGGGACTCCAGCCCAATCGGGGCTGTGGGAGGAGCACAGAGGATCAAAGAGGATGCTGCCACCAGGCGGGCCCGCGTTGGGCGGGCCTGCTCCTGAGGGCCTCGCCAGAGGGCCCTTTGGCGTGGCCCTTAGGCGCGGACCAAGTAGCGGCCAAAGAGCTACATTCCATGCCCTCATCAAAATTAAATCTGTTGCTGTGCCCTGTCTGAACATTCCACTGATTGTAAGTTAAGCCTACTGCCTTACTCTGCCTGGACAATCCATTGCTTGCTTATCCACAAAAAAGTCAATTGGTCACTATGCTCCAGAACGATTCTTAAACAATCAAAACAAAAAAATAATATCGTTCAAATTCACCGTTATAAACGATCAGAACATTAGCACAAGAGGTCTCAGTATAAAAGAACACTGCTGTATTGAGGCTCTCACCAGGAACCCCACCTTCATGCCTCCACAAACTATCAGCATCTTGGACAAACACATAGTAGTCAAAGAAGAAGTTAAGTACCTGGGCATAACATTAGACTCTGAACCTAAAATCCCACATCACCAAAACTGCAAACAAGGCATATCAGCGTTTGAAAACAGTCAGACAAATCAAACCAATGCTCCGTCAAGACCACTTCCGCACAGTGTGCCAAGCACTCATTACACCATTGCTTGATTATGGAAACTCACTATATCAAGGCCTTCCTCATCAGACACTACACCCACTACAGATGGTACAAAACACCACAGCACGCATCATTACAGACACTCCAAGGACCGAGCACATCACTCCCATCCTACAACAACTACACTGGCTTCCAATGGTGGCAAGAGCTAAATACAAAACAATCATGATAATCTTCAAAGTCATTCACCATCTCTCAGCAGACGTACTCCAAAACATTATAACAAGAGACATCAGCAATAGACCAAGAAGAACCAATAACAACAACATGATCGGCACACCTGCAGGCTACCACAAAACCAAACAAACAACCTCAAAAAGAGCACCATCACTACTGGTATCCTCAATATGGAACTCCCTACCATTGAGCCTGAGAGCTTTATAAGACCTCACAGACTTCTGCAAAGACCTCAAAACATGGTTATTTATAGAAACCTATGAGGATTCAAGCAACATCTCTTACCCAAACAGCAACAGTACTACCTCTGCCAAACTAAATACACACCCATCCCATCCACACACACAAATTCAACACACCTCATTAGTAAATACCTTTATGTTAAATGTTATTTCAATTGTACTGTCTAAACATTGTCTAAATTCGGTTACGTAACTGTGCTGTCTAAATGATTACACGTACCCTAATGTTAAATGTAACCTTCCAATTGTGATGTGACGTGATCACCTTGATTGAAGGAAAAGGTGGCATACAAATCTGTCTAAATAAAGAAAGAAAGAATCGGATGTCGTTTGTTCAAAAATTCATTCTCTTTTATTGTGATCCAACCATGCTGCAAAGCATATGCTGTATATCCACTAATCAGCATTTGTAAATCACTTGTAGGATCCATATCTAACAATTTATAATATTTCCCATCCAAAAGATGATTCCACACTGTAGCTCTATACCGGGAATTATCCTGTACTACAACTGCTTCCCCTTTATCTGCTCAGTGGATACAAATGTCCTTCCGATCACTTAGGGATTTCAGCGCTGCATACTGATGACGTGAGATATTTGAAAATGAAGCTGATATCGTCTCTTCCATTGCCAACAAATCACGTAATACCAATCTTTGAAAGGTATCAATGGTTGAATCAACCGGTCCTGGTGGTAACCACTTGGAAGGATTCCTACATAAAGAACCAGCCGATGGAGGCATGTCCATGTCATGTGCTCGAAAGAAATGAGACACTTGTAGCTTACGAATAAACATGTCCTGGCAAAATCTCCGTTTTTATACTGTTTCCTACTATTTCCTTTTTAATTGGTCTTGTTTCATTTGATTCTTTTATATGTCAAATATATCTAAATATATAGTCCACAGCCATTTTACTGGTCAGTTTTTTTAGGAGATATTGGACATTACGGGGTTGAACTGCAAGGGTGACAATAATGTTGATCACAACTGTATGTAGAAGCTGACAAGGATAAAGTGGAATTGCTTAACAAATATTTTTGTTCTGTGTCACAGATGAAGGGCAAGGAGCAGGATCTCAGAAAACACCCATAAAAAGGAGCAGAAGTGAATATGCCGCTACCGAACTTTAACCCCGGATATTCAATGCTGGAGTCATACGCGACCCTGGCATTGAATATCTGGGGTCGCCGCACAGTCAAAGACGCTGCAGAAGCTAACCGGGCAGCGGTGCAGTATCGCTTGCTGGTGCTGCCTACTCCACCCTGGAACGCCCCCAACACTCCCCAATGCTAAGCGGTTAGCATTGGGGCATGTAGCGGCAATAATCAGGAATATTCAGTGGCACCAACCGTGTTAGTGCCGCTAAATATCCTGCTTAGGGCCATTTACATGTTTACAGCTCTGTAAACCATGTAAATGCCTTGGAATATTGGGCCCTATATGTGTAGAAACCCTATGGATTTGATGCATTGAGAACAGTAACACCATCCAGTGGCTCTACTAATTGTGTGGCAACTTCCAGATCAGGAAGGTTCCCCTGTCAGTCATATTTAGGTTGGGAGGGACTCTCCTGAGAAAGGAACAGCCCCTAGGTTATACAAACTTCAGCCAAAGGTAGTTTCCTGTCTTTGACCCTAAAGTCTTTGTGCATATAAGTGGGTGTTTGTCCCTGGGGCAAGTGCCTCTGGCACCCAGCCAGGGCACTCCATCCACTTAGGAAGAAGAGCAGCACAAGTCACTCTAAACCAGCTGTGATGGGGTCTATAGAATGCTACCCATCCCTCTCCAAAGGGATAATCAACAGTCCCCTTTAAGAGAGTCTGCAGTCCAGAATTCAGGGCTGGGAGGGTGTGGCTCACAGGGAGAGGTTAAGAACCCAGCAGACTGCAGGAGGGAGAGAGGCCCATGGAGTCAGGAATCCTTCCAAGGCAAGCCGTGCAAAGGAGTTCTGAGGTAGGTGGAGGTTTAACAAGCTGGGACAGAAGTAAACTGGTTTTGCTTTCCCTGAACTGCTATCTGGCCTGTGTTTTAAAGAAAACCCCTTCCCACTGCACACCACACTACCACACCAGCACAAAGAAGAAAAGAGACTTGGAGCCACTGTGTACTTGCAGAGGAGTGCTCAGCCTGAATATGGAAGTTCCTGCACAGAACTCCACTAAAGAACTGAAACATCAAGGTACTTAATAAGGGGAAGCGAGTCCTTTTAGTACCTAGGAATAGAAGGTCAATTGATCTTAAGCTCAAGTGCTTTGACTATGAAAGAAGGGAGCAAGGGAGGGATTTGGTAAATTACTTGCATACACTACTGGATGAAACACAAGCACTGTGATATAGTTGAGTTTTAAGACTACAATTGTTCAAAGTTAAAGTTTGTTATCAGTGATCGTAATTTTAAGTAAACCCTTGTTCAGAACACAAACCTTTGGCCTGGACTCTAGTTATTGAGAAGGTTAAATGAGAGTGTGTCAAGTGCCTAAATATTAAAAACTGGTTGCCACAGAAGTAATGCCTTCCCTCAACTCTTAACAGATCAAGAGCTTAGAGAAACTCCGGCTATTGGAGCCTGTTTGCTAAAGTAGTTACTTGGGGTGGGGGGGGAGAGGTCAGGGGGATCATTTCAGGATGTTGATTGAGGGGGCTTTAGAAGATGCTGATTAGGGTTGTGGATGGGTTTGGGATGCTAATTGGGGAATCTTTTATTGCAGCAGGGGCGATAAATGCATTAACAACATGGATGCACTTACCACACTATCTGCCAATGCATTTACCATGCAGTATATGTCTGTCCTGTGCAAGAACTGCAGGGCTGTTGCTGGCCATGTCCCTTATTTATTTATTTAGCCGTACTTATATACCGCTTATAGTTTCTGCAGAGGCTTTGCACTTCCCACACAGAGGGGCGGGTTTACTAAGCCCCATGCTAGTAACGTGCATGTGGGCCACATTATCAGTATGGGGCTGCGAGTTAACTTCAGGCGGCATTACTTGCACTCGCACTATTTGTTCTGGCTGGGCACTATGGGAACACCCCAGCCCAACCAGCTGCCGCCCCAACACATGCTACCAAGCTAGCATAAGATGTCTAGCGGTCCCATGCTACTTTTAGCATGGTGGCTAAACTACGCACCAAACCCCACGCTACCAGGTAGCATATTTTAGTAAACATGCCCCATTAAGTTTTACTTTTTAACACACAATAAGGGCAAGGCCTAGAGTTACAGTGTTCTGAAGGGACTCTTGATATATGACCCCAAAAGGCCTGTGCAAGGATATTAGGTGCCCTAGGTAAACCTTCAATCTTATGCCCCACACCCCCCAAGATTCTGATAATTAAACTCAACAATCATCCCAGCATCACCCATCCCACAACTGGCTTTAAAAATGCATAATTGGATGACATACTTTTAAATATGAAACTTTGCTTTGTATGTATGTGTGTGCCTGCTCTCCGTGCAGGTAAGAGAATGTGCTGATGGCTCTTTGAGCTTCTGTGGATATAAGGACTTTTTGTTTTGCTTTCACTGCAGCTGCTCTTTGCTGCTCCTTACAAGCTGCTACCACAGGTGACCACCTAGCCTTGCTTAATGGTTGGACTGGCCCTGATGGCCCCAGCCAATGATTGTGACTGCAAAAGCTGGACTGGAAAGGGCATAAACCCTAGCTAGATCAAGTGCTTTAGCCCAACAGAGATTAGTTTTGTTTCTGTTGGAAGCCCAAAAGAGTGGGAAGAAAATGCCAAGCCCAAAAAGGAAAAAGGTATCAGTACCAGGCAATCATAAGAACATAAGATATGCCATACTGAGTCAGACCAAGGTCCATGAAATCCAGTATCCTGTTTCCAACAGTGGCCAATCTAGTTCACAAGTACATGGCAGGTTCCCAAAAAGACACACAGACAATGCTTGTCCTGGGGCAAGCAATGAATTTCCCAGGTACTCTTTAATTTTATGGACTTTTCTTCCAGGAACTGGTCCAAACCTTTTTTAAACTCAGCTACAATAACAGCTTTTACTACATCCTCCAGTAACGAATTCCAGAGTTTGATTACGCATTGAGTGAAAAAATATTTTCTCTTATTAGTCCTAAATGAGTTGCATTGTAGCTTCATTGCGTGCCCCCTAGTCTTTCTACTGTTTGATGGCATAAACAACCGATCTACGTTAACTCATTCCACTCCATTCATTAATTTATAGACTTCTTTCATATCTCACCTCAGCCATCTCTTTTCCAAGTTGAAAAGCTCTAACCTTTTAACCCTTTCCTCATAGCGGTATCCTTCCATCCCCTTCACCATTTTGGTGGCTCTTCTCTGTACTTTTTCTTACTCCGCTATATCCTTTTTAAGATATGGTGACCAGAATTGCCCACAATATTCAAGGTGCAGTTGCACCATGGAACGATACAGAGGTAAGAGTAGTTACTCACCTGTAACAGGTGTTCTCCAGGAGCAGCAGGAATCAGTCCTCACTTATGGGTGACGTCGGCGCCGACGGAGCCCTCGCGGAGCAATTTTCCCCAGCTTTCGAAGAAAGTCTTTGGGAATTGCAGCGCGCATGCGCGGTCCCCTTCCCGCCCAAGGGTGCCATCTTGCTCAGTCTGATGACATAGCGAAAAGACAGCAAAAAGTAAGCAAAAACATATAATAAGAATGACTGCAACTCCGAGGGGAGGAGGGAGGGTAGTGAGGACTGATTCCTGCTGCTCCTGGAGAACACCTGTTACAGGTGAGTAACTACTCTTTCTCCAGGACCAAGCAGGAAGTCAGTCCTCACTTATGGGACTCCCGAGCTTGAGGCTACCGGAGACCTCAAGCCGAAAAATGAGCTCCCTCCAGCTCAACAGTACAGAAGGAAGGAATCTTCTCTGAATACGAATCCAGCCGGTAGCCCAACACCAGGGCCGGAGGGTAGGAGTTGCCTAGACCTCAAAGAGATTGTGGAGGACTGCCTGTCCGAAAGCACTGTCCCTGTGGGACTCCCTCTCCAGGCAGTAATGAGCCGCAAATGTCTGGCTTGAAGACCAAGTAGCAGCCCGGCAGATGTCTGCCAACGGAACAGAGCGGAGATGAGCCACTGGTGCAGCCTTCGCCCTGACACGGTGAGCCGTAACCCGACTCTCTAAGGAGAGGCCGGCTGCCCCATAAGCCCAGGCGATACAGTCAGCTACCCAGATGGACAAAGTACGCTTAGAGACAGGTACCCCCAACCGATTGGGGTCAAAAGATACGAAAAGCTGGACAGCCTTTCTATGCTCTCGCGTACGGTCAAGGTAGAAGGATAAGGCTCTTCTACAGTCCAGGGTATGCAGAACAGTTTCTGCTCGGCTGGTATGCGGCCTGGGAAAGAAGGTCGGAAGAACCACCTCTTGATTGATGTGAAAAGGGGAGACCACCTTTGGAAGAAACTTAGGGTGAGTCCGTAAGACCACCCTATTCTTGTAGAACCTAGTGTATGGGGGCTCCGACACTAGGGCCTGTAGTTCACTAACGCGCCTAGCGGAGGTAAAGGCTACCAAGAAGAGAGTTTTCCAGGAGAGGAAACGAAGAGGGCAGGTAGCCATAGGTTCAAAAGGCGGACAGGTAAGCCTTTGCAAGACCACATTGAGATCCCAGTCAGGAGCTGGAGGGCACAACGGAGGCTTAAGCAGAAGAAGGCCCCTGAGAAAATGCGCCAACAAGGGGTGCGAGGATAGAGGCTGGCCCTCCACCGGCGAATGATATGCAGAGAGAGCACTGAGGTGGACCCTGACAGAGTTGGATTTGAGGCCTAGATCGGAGAGGTGAAGCAAATATTGCAGTACCACCGATACTAAGCAGGCGAAGGGGTCCTCAGAGCGCTGAGAACACCAGACCGAGAAGCGACGCCATTTAAGGGCGTAAGATTTCCGGGTGGAAGGTCGCCGAGATGCCAGGACGACAGCTTCCACCTCCAGAGGAAGTAAGAGCGGAGCTAGGACTACCCTTTCAGCAGCCAGGCCATCAGGTGAAGGGCCCGGAGGTTGGGGTGCAGGAGAGTACCCTGATCCTGGGTCAGGAGATCGGGCTGTAACCCCAGAGGAAGAGGGGTGTCCACCGCTAGCTGTAGGAGTAGAGGGAACCAGGGTTGTCTCGGCCACCTGGGCGCTACCAGGATCACGGAGGCCCTGTCCTGGACAACTTTGAACAGCGTCCGGGACACAAGTGGCGTGGGAGGAAAGGCATACAGTAGACCCGTGGACCACGAGATGAGGAAAGCATCCGGCGCTACTCTGAGAGGATGCGGGTGCCGGGAGCAGAACCTGGGAAGTTGCCGGTTTAGAGGACTGGCAAAGAGATCCACAGTGGGGAGGCCCCACCGGCGGAAGATCCGCTGGACAACTACGGGGTTCAACCTCCATTCGTGTGGCTGCAGAATCCGGCTCAGTTTGTCGGCTAGGCAATTTTCCTGCCCGGGCAGGTAAACAGCCTTGAGGAGGATGTCGTGGTCGACTGCCCAAGAGCACAGTCTCCGAGCCTCCTGACATAGAAGGAGGGAGCCCGTGCCCCCCTGTTTGTTCACGTAGAACAAGGCAACCTGATTATCCGTCTGTACCAGTACAGACCGACGAGAAGTGAGGTGAGAGAAGGTCCGCAGAGCTTGGCGGATCGCACGCAGCTCCAGGAAGTTTATCTGTTGAGCAGCCTCCCAAGGTGTCCAAAGGCCTTGAGTGCCTGTTCCCTGGCAATGCGCTCCCCATCCCAGGAGAGAGGCATCTGTCATTAGCACTTGGGAAGGTGGAGGAGACTGAAAGGCCATGCCGAGTACCAGATTGGACAGGTGAAGCCACCATTGCAGAGAGGAGACCAGGCGGTCGGAGATCTGTATTAAGTCCGTCAGTCTCCCTGTGGCCTGATGCCATTGAGTGTGAAGGCTCCACTGAGCAGGTCTCATATGCAGACAGGCATTCGGAGTGACATGGACCGTGGAGGCCATATGACCGAGCAGTTGCAGGAGTTGTCTGGCAGAGACCGGTGACGTGCTGTGGAACCTGCCGGCCAGAGCTATGAGCCTGTTGGCCCATTCCAGAGGCAAGAAGGCACGAGGCTGCAGAGTGTCCAGCCGTGCTCCTATGAATTCGAGATCCTGAGGGGGGAGCAAAGTGGACTTTTCGAAGTTTATGACGAAGCCCAAGTGCTGAAGCAGAGCCACTGTGCGTTGAGTGGCCTGAGTGACCTCTAAGGAAGACTGTGCCCGGATGAGCCAGTCGTCCAGGTAGGGGAAGACGAAGAGGCCTTGCAGCCTCAGGAAGGCTGCCACCACTGCCAGGCATTTCGTGAACACCCTGGGAGCGGAGGAGAGGCCAAAGGGCAGTACGCGGTACTGATAGTGATTCCCTGCCACCACAAATCTTAGATATTGCCGGTGGTCCGGATGAATGAGGATGTGAGTATAAGCATCCTTTAGATCCAAGGAGCATAGCCAATCTCCCTGCTGGAGGTAGGGCAGTAGGATTCCAAGGGTAAGCATCTTGAACTTTTCACGCTGCAGGAACTTGTTGAGGTTGCGTAAGTCCAGGATGGGTCTGAGGCCTCCTGTTCTTTTTGGTATCAGGAAGTACCTTGAATAAAACCCGTGACCCCACAGGTGTTGGGGCACTGGCTCCACAGCCTGTTCCTGAAGCAGACTTTGCAGCTCCTGAAGGAGTAAGTCCCTGTGCAGAGGGGGTCTTGGAGGCTCCCCTGAAAAGTAGGGGGGAGGCACCTGGTGAAAATGTAAGAGGTAGCCCTTTTGAACCACCTGCAGCACCCAGGAATCGGATGTTATGGCTGACCACCTGTGGGCAAAGTGGGTCAGCCGGCCCCCCGTGCTAAGCGAAGGCCGTGGAGGGGGAGAGGCTATGCCGGCATAGTCAAAAACCCCCACCCTGCTGAGCAGGGGCCTGTGTAGTGGGCTTGGGGGCCTTCTGCCTACGGGACCCATTACCCTGTCCCTTAGCCTGCTGGCCCTGATGGGGAGCTGCTGATGCTTGATATTGTGGGTGGTGTTGTTTATAGGCAGACACCTTCCTCGGGTAAAAGGGCTTTTTCCCCGAGCCCTTCCTCTTCTGTGAAGGGGCAGAGGTCTTTCTGGATAGGCGAGTTCTGGTGAGAGTCTCGGACTCGGGTTCTGCCGCCTTTTCAGCCATGGGCTTACCAAAGAGGTTTTCACCTCTGCAGGGGACATCGACCAACTTGTCCTGCACCCATGGCTCGAGGTCGGATGACTGAAGCCAAGCCTGACGGCGAGCACCGATTCCGGCTCCGGCTACTTGAGCCGATGCTTCGAAGCCATCGTAGGCTGCTCAAGAAATAAACTTCGAGCACTCTCGAATACCAGTGGACAAGGCCTGGAACTTCTGCAAAGGTTCCTCGGAGAGACCAGCAGAGAACCCGGCAATTTCTTTTGCCAGGTCTCGAAGCTACATGCCCATATATAGCTGGTATGTCTGGACTCGGCAAGCAAGCATAGAGCCCTGGAAGCACTTCCTACCGAGGGCATCCAGGTTCCGGGCCTCCTTATCCGGAGGCACCGAGGAGTGCATCTTTTGACTCTTAAGTCGATGCATGGCCGATTCCACCACCATGGAATGGTGCGGTAGTTGTGCCTTTTGGAACCCGGGGCTCTTACAGACTCGATACATGGAATCGACCCGCTTGCTTAACACCGGCGTCGAGGCCGGGCTCTCCCACATGCGGAAGAGCAGCCGCTCCAGCATCGGAGGAACCGGTACAGTAGAGGCCTCCTTCGGGGGAGAGTCATGCTCGAGGCTCCTCCTCCGGATCCGTGGGGAAGGCCAAAGCCTTGGCCATGTCCCTCACGAAATCGGAGAACCGGGTATCCTCCGGGGGGGATCGTCTCCGAGGCTCCGACTCGGGCGAGTCAGAGGGGACGCACCGAGTCTGAAAAGACCTGGGTGACTCGTCCTCCTCCGTGTCCCAGCCCGACTCCTCCGTGGAGGAATCGAGTGGCTTCGTGCGGGCGAGTGCCGAGGACCTCCGCCCCGACGCCGAGGCTGGCGTCGACGACCTCGGTCCCGAATGGGAGGCCGAGGGAGACCTTGGCCGAGGATCGACTCGAGCTCGTATGGACTCGAGGATCGGCTCAGCCTCCGGGGTCGACTTTGACGTCGACGTCCCAGTGGTCGGGGCAGATGCATTGGCGAGGCCGGCCATCAATGCCCGCTGCTGCTCCATGAAGGCAGCGATACTGCACTCCAAGGCCGTCAATCTGAGACCAAACTCAGAAGACCCAACAGCCCCCAACTCGGGCCCCGACGGCATCGGGCCCGACGTCGGCTCCCTCGGAGGTGAGTCCACGAGGACTACAGTACTCATGTGTCCAGGAGACTTCACTTCGAGACGAGGATGCTTCGAAGGCCTCTCCGCCTCTGAGGACCCGGGGCGGCTGACGGGGCTATGCGACCTGGCCCTCGAGGGACAAGGAGCGTCCTCCGACACCGCCCTCGTGGGTTTCTTCTTCCGACGATGTTCCCGGGCGGGAGACCCCCGCTCAGAGGAACTCCGACGATGCTCGGGGCCGGAGTCACGAGACGTCGAAGCCTCTGACGAGGTCCGGGCCCGACCGGACGCGGAGTCAGAGAAGATTCGTTCCTTTTGTGACTGCCGACTCCTCAATGCCTTCGAGGACATTTTGTTGCACGGACCACAACTCATCGAGTCATGATTGGGTCCGAGGCAATGGAGGCAGCGGTCATGTGTGTCGGTAAGAGACATGTGTCTGGTACAGCGATCACACTTTTTAAACCCGCTGGCAGCCATGGGGGGAAAAAGGGCCCCTGCGAGGTCAAAAGACCGTGCTGCCAGGGAAAAAGAAAAAAAAGTGGCGGGAACGCCCGTTACAAAGGACAAAAACCGAAAAAAATGTGAACGGACTCGATATTGGAGTATCGAGGCCGGGCGGGAAAAGGACACGGCGTCGAACCGAGAAAAAACAAACGAATAAAATCAACTTTTTCAGCGGCGATCACAAACTACGTCTGTAGGGCTCCGCGGAAAAAAGAAGACTGAGCAAGATGGCACCCTTGGGCGGGAAGGGGACCGCGCATGCGCGCTGCAATTCCCAAAGGCTTTCTTCGAAAGCTGGCGAAAATTGCTCCGCGAGGGCTCCGTCGGCGCTGACGTCACCCATAAGTGAGGACTGACTTCCTGCTTGGTCCTGGAGAATTACAATATACTTGGTTTTATTCTCCATTCCTTTTCTTTTGATTCCTAGCATTCTATTTGCTCTCTTGGCTGCTGCTGCACACTGGGCAGAGAGTTTTGTAGGAAATCGGACCCGAGCCAGGACAGTGCTTATGTAGCTAGGCATGTGAGGTAAGCCTAGATACAGGCCACAGGCCTGCTTTGGACCCTTGACCACATTTAGGCCAACAGAAGAATCAGGGGAGAAGAATGAATTGTTGGCAGCCTGAGAAAATCCGGAAAGTGAAACACAATGTTACTAATCCGGTGTGCTTTGCTAAGGAAACCAGATAACACAAACAAGAAAGAGACATAAAGGGGAACCAGGGAGTAAGATCTAACTAGGCATTGGCCTTGGGAAGGTGACATAATGTTTTTATGCTAACCTGAACCTTGGGAAAAGTGAAATTGTGCCAAATCCTGTGCAGAAAAAGTATCAAGAGAAATTTGCATGTAGAAAGAGAATTAGCCATTGTTATTCTGCCAGCCTTTCAGAAAATCTGTATAAACAACAGATTGGTAGAAAGGAGAAACTGGGGAGTTTATTGAGCCCTGCCACAGAGGTGACAGTGCTGAATTTCCCCATTAACCTTTCTATTCTATCCCTATACAGTAGCTACCTTGCACCTGTAAGTAGAATTTGTGTGTGAAGAATTTATGCTGAGAAAAGGATATCCTGTGTAATAAAGATTTCGTGAGTATTGCTGAGAAACTGGTCTCTATGTACTTCCTCCATAGAGGGTGAGATAGTGGCCCTTGTGACCCAGTAGGCCCCTTACATTTGGCAAGCCCCAGCCAGGAGTGATTGCAGCACCCCTGCCGCTCCTCAGTGCATGGTCGGGCAGCCAGGGACTGACACATCACCCGGACTCGGAACCTTAGGACCAGAAGACTTCACACAAGGTAGGATTAGTTTGTTTTCCCTTATTCTTTTTAACTTCTTATGCTAGGAAAAATGTTGCAAGCCCTGAATCTTAAAAAGGAGATAGAGCAGCTTTTAAACTAGATAATAGGGGAAAGCCGACAGTCACCCAAGAGCGCATGGTTCGGAAGAATGTATCCTTGAAGGATACTACAAAAAGCAGAGAGGTTCCAAAAAAGAGTAAAGTAGCCCAAATGCCCTCGAGTATGGAGCAGACAGAGCTTAAAGATCCCAAATTACCCATGTCTACCAATAGCCAAATTAATATGAATAAAATACAGTCTCTAAAATGCTTGTATGCAAATGCTAGAAGTCTACAAAACAAGATGGGAGAGTTAGAATATATAGCACTAAACGAGAGGTTAGATATGATTGGAATATCAGAGACATGGTGGAAGGAGGACAACCAGTGGGACACTGTGATACCTGGGTACAAACTATATCGTAATGATAGAGCTGATCAAATTGGTGGAGGGGTTGCGCTCTATGTTAGAGAGGGCATTGAGTCAGAAAGGATTAAAGTTTTGCAAGAAACAAAATTTGCTGTAGAATCTCTATGGATTGAAATTCCATGTAAAAAGGGGAAGGCGATGGCAGTGGGGGTGTACTATCGTCCGCCTGGCCAGAATGAACAAATGGATGATGAAATGCTCAAAGAAATCAAGGAAGCTAGCAAAGGTTACAGTGCAGTAATAATAATGGGTGATTTCAATTACCCCGGCATCGACTGGGTCAGTGTCACAACAGGACATGCTAGGGAGATAAAGTTCCTAGATGAAATAAATGACTGCTTCTTGGAGCAGCTGGTTCATGAACCGACCAGAGGGGAAGCAATATTAGACCTAGTCCTTAGTGGAACACCAGATGTAGTGCAAGAGATAAGGGTGTTGGGGCCACTTGGCAATAGTGATCATAGCATGATCGCCTTTGATTTAATTAGTGGAGGAGGGATAGTAAGGAAATCCACAGTACTACCCTTTAACTTTCGAAAGGGAGACTATGATAAAATGAGGAAAACAGTTAAGAAAAAACTAAAAGGAGCAGTTGCAAAGGTTAAAGACGTACATCAAGCTTGGGTGTTGTTGAAAAATACTATCTTGGAAGCCCAGACCAGCTGTATTCCACGCTTTAAAAAAAGTGGAAGGAAGTCCAAAAAACTGCCAGCATGGTTTAAAGGTGAGGTCAGAGAGGCTGTTGTTGCCAAAAAAGCATCTTTCAGGAAATGGAAAAAAGAGCCAAACGTTGAAACCTGGAAACAGCACAAGCACTGGCAAGTCAAATGCAAGGCATTGATAAGGCAGGCAAAGAGAGAATTTGAGAAGAAGCTTGCTGCGGAAGCAAAAACGCGAAATAAAGACCTTTTCAAGTACATTCGTAGCAAAAAACCTGTGACAGAGTCAGTTGGTCCATTAGATGATAAAGGGGTTAAAGGAGCACTAAGAGGCGACAAGGCGATAGCGGAGAGACTGAATGAATTCTTTGCTTCGGTCTTTACTGAGGAAGATGTAGGGATGTTACCCATGACTGAAGTGCTATTTAAAGGTGTGGAAGAATTGAAGGAAATATCGATACATCGGGAAGATGTCTTACAACTATTAGATAAACTGAAGAGTAGCAAAATCACCTGGGCCGGATGGTATACATCCAAGGGTGTTGAAAGAACTGAAATTTGAGATTGCAGACCTGCTATCAGTAATCTGTGAACTATCATTAAAATCATCTCTAATACCTGAGGATTGGAGGATCGCCAATGTAACACCAATTTTTAAAAAGGGTTCGAGGGGTGATCCGGGAAACTACAGACCGGTGAGCCTGACATCAGTACCGGGAAAAATGGTAGAAACCATCATAAAGAATAAAATTACTCAGCATGTAGATAGTCACGACCTAATGGGAGACAGCCAACATGGCTTTAGACAAGGAAGATCTTGTCTTACTAATCTGTTATGTTTTTTTGAAGGAGTGAATAAACAGGTGCACAAAGGTGAGTCGGTTGATATTGTGTATCTGGACTTTCAGAAAGCCTTTGACAAGGTCCCTCATGAGAGACTTTTGGCAAAACTAAAGAGTCATGGGATAGGAGGCAGTGTACTATTGTGGATCAGGAACTGGTTAAAAGATAGAAAGCAGAGGGTAGGGCTAAATGGCCAATTTTCCCAATGGAGAAAGGTGAATAGTGGTGTACCCCGGGGATCTGTGCTGGGTCCGCTGCTTTTTGACATATTCATAAATGACCTGGAAAGTGGAATAACGAGTGAGGTTATCAAATTTGCAGATGACACAAAACTATTTAAAGTTGTTAAAACCCAGGAGGATTGTGAAAAATTGCAAGAGGATCTTGATAAATTGGAAGACTGGGCATCAAAATGGCAGATGAAATTTAATGTGGAGAAGTGCAAGGTTATGCACCTAGGGAAGAACAACCCAAACTATGGTTACACGATGCAAGGTTCCACATTAGGAACCACCACCCAGGAAAAAGATTTAGGCGTCATTGTGGATACCATGTTAAAACCCTCGGCCCAGTGTGCAGCGGCGGCCAAGAGAGCAAATAGAATGCTAAGTATGATAAGGAAAGGAATGGAAAATAAAACAAAAGATATTATAATGCCTCTATATCGTTCCATGGTGAGACCGCACCTTGAATATTGTGTGCAATTCTGGTCGCCGTATCTTAAAAAGGATATAGCGATTTTAGAAAAGGTTCAGAGAAGAGCCACCAAAATGGTAAAGGGGATGGAAGGCTACTCCTATGAAGAAAGGCTAAAAAGGTTGGGGCTCTTTAACCTGGAAAAGAGACGGCTGAGGGGAGATATGATAGAAGTCTATAAATTAATGAACGGAGTGGAACGGGTAAACGTAGATCGATTGTTTACCTTATCAGACTATAGAAAGACTAGGGGACATGCAATGAAGCTACAGGGTAAACTATTTAAGACTAATAAAAGAAAATATTTTTTCACTCAACGTGTAATCAAACTCTGGAATTTGTTACCGGAGGATGTAGTAAAGGCTGTTAGTGTAGCTGGGTTTAAAAAAGGTTTGGACAAGTTCCTGGAGGAAAGGTCCATAAACCATTATTAAGAAGGGACCCAGGATATCAATGCTTGAACCAATACAAGCATTGTGGAACCTGTGTCCCTTGGGGAAACTGCTAGGTACGTATGACCTAGATTGGCCACTGTTGGAAACAGAATACTGGGCTTGATGGACCTTGGTCTGACCCAGTATGGCATATCTTATGTTCTTATGTTCTCACAGGATACTTAGAAGAAATGGTTAAGACTTTCCTGCAGGCAGGGAAGCTTCTTAGAAAGTATAGTGACAAATGGTATACAGGTACTAGAAATTTGACTACCCTGTGGCCCAAAGAAGGGGCTTATTCCCCGGCCACCTTAGTAGCTGTACAAACAGGGATTGAAGCCGAGACAAAATCTAGTCAGAAACACTTAGACTGTTTAAAACTGTGTGTATAGGACAGGCTAATTCACCCCTTATCCCTGCAAGGTAGCAGGCTGGCTCTGAGGACGAACCCCTCCCGTCTTTGTCTCTCCTGAAAATTCTGAAATAGAGAGTTATAAATATTTTCACTGACTCTGGTAAGGCAGGATTGTCAGAATCTTCTTATCTCTACTCTTATCTCCACGAAAAGAGCTGGGATTTGAGCCCTTCCAAGTTTGTTTGTCCTTTCTGACTGCAGTTCAAAGCTAAGGTTTTAAAACTTTTCTTCTTGGCTCACTGCTAATGAAGCCAGTTTTCTATACAAATGAGGAAAATTCTTGTGCAAGTGGTAATTAAATGTGCTACAGCAATCACAGGATGAGTACATATTACTGTTTCTTTTGAATTTGCATTGCCCTTAAATTTGTTGAAATTTGGAGGGAGACTGAATTGAAATTTAAGTGTAAAGACTACATTTAACAGAAAGACTGAACTGAGTTCTCAGAAAAATATGAGGATGTTTCTTCTTTTTTTCTAAAACCTTCCATCCACAGATTACCCCCATAGGACAAGACACAGTCACCACGCCTTGGTCCAGCCTCTCTGTGTAAAAAAGAACTAAAAAAAAGAGACTTTCTGCATTACTTTCAGAGCACTAATTGACTTTGCATATGCTGAAAAAAAGGAGCTAAACACTGCATAGACTGCTGAACTGAAATTATTAGTATAAGATATTGCTTTCTAGAGTATGCTTACTTTGAATTCGTTATTTCTTCTTTGTTTTGCCATTTATTTAGGTTTTCTGTTCCTTATTCTGTTGTGTGTACAATTGCTCAATTATAGACAAACCTCATAATTTCTTAGTATTATTTTTGCATCTCTCTTTGCACTATGAATGTGTTTGTTTACTTGTCTTTTTTCTCTTTTCTTCCTTAACCCTTGCTGCTCTTTCCCACCAGAATGATACCTTTTTTCCTTCAGACTATCACAACATGTACACTTCTAACTCATGGTACAACCTATTAGCCCGACATGCTCAGTCACAGAATGCCTCTGATTGCGTAATCTGTAGTTATCATTTCCATGCCTCTTCTTTGACAACTTTTTTTTCCTGACAGAGGAAGTAGATTACTCTCAAGTTCCTTGTGCTCTCCTTACGGGTGCTTGTGCTCAGTGTTTTTGGACACAGGTTCATGCGTTCACACTCACCTTTAGGAATGGCTCAAGGGTATATGACCAAATGCAACTCTCCCTTCTCTCCTCCTCAACAATACTGATTCTGGCCTTGTCAATGTTTCTCTGTTTGTCTCTAAATGCCCTGCTTCAGGCCCCCAATATGGTACATGGGATCCTGAAGGCCCAGCTTCCTGTAATACTACCTTTTCTCCTCCTTCCTTAGTGCTCACCTGTACCTTTGCTTCGCCTAATGCTCCTGACCTTGCTTCTCGTCGCCTCACTGCCCCTCAGCGTTCATGCCTTACGGTTGGCACTGCTCATCAACTTAACATTAATACCTGTTTCCAAGTCATACTGCTAGACCAGTCCAGACAAACGGGTTGTGTCCCCCTGCCAGCAGATCTTGGAGACAGAGAATTCTACCAGAGCTCTGATAGGCTGGACTCTGGTGATATGGTCCTACCCCTAGGGGTCTCCCTCAGTATTTCTCTGTCTCCAGCAGATCTGGTTGGTTTTGTTGTTTTTCCCTCAAAATCTTTAAAATTATTTAGAATCCCTTTGGGGACTGATATTTCCACTTGCCTGTTGCTGCCAGTATAGTTTCACTGTGCACCAGGGTGTTTGCAGCTGAGCTCCTGTGTCTGACACAGTAGAGCTCGCTGACAGGAAGAATCCTCAGCATCTGGCCATGAGGGCTTGTTAGCTGGACGAAGGACTCCCCTAAAATCAGGTTTCTCTGTCTCAGCAGATGAGGGTGTTCTTCAAGCTTGTTCTACAATTTATTTTTTTCACTGTATCTTGAGGCTCCTGGATGCACCCAGAATACACAAGAGGTGTTACTCTGGGTTTCCCAGCAACTTGATTCCCCAGATAAACTTATGGAGCTCCTGAGCCTGGCTTCAGTAGAGCTCCCGATTTTCTTTAAGCAGTGCTGAGTCTTTGCCACGAGGGCTTAGACATCAGCAGGATGATCAGGTATCAATTTCTGAGAGAAACTGTAAGTAAACTGTTTTCTTACTTGCCTCAGCTGCCCTGGGTTTATTTCAACTGCATCGGGACTTGCTGTCTCTGACCTGATTCCTTCACTTCCGGTTTCATCAGGGTCTGTTCAACTGGGGTTTGAAGTTCCTATTTTCTTTTCTTCATTTTTATTTCCTGGATGCACCCAGAGCACATAAGAGGTGTTTCTCTGGGTTTCCCAGGCTTCCCTCCTTAATAGCTGGATTTTCTGTAATCAGCAATACAGCAGGCTTTGAGCTCCTGATTTCACTGTCTGTGCAGCTCCCCTTCTCTCCAGAAACACCTTCCAGCCCCTGCCATGAGGGTCTAAGTGGCTGCAGAGGGATCAAACTCTAATTTCCCTACCTTTCAGTCACTGTAATTACCTTACACTGACTTTGAAAGTTTCTCTTCTCCTCCATGGGAACTCAGCTCCTCTGTACCAGCACAGTGAATAACTGACAGTTTCCTTCTCCCCTCCGTTTCTGGTGATTCAGGGTTCGTCAGGATTTGAATTTTTAAGTTGCTAGCAGCACTCCTTGCCTCTTCCCCAGCGATTTTGCTGCATTTTTAAAGTTTTTAGAGCTTAGAAAACTTTTATTTTGCAGTTTTTCTGTGCCGGCGGTCATTTTGAAAATCAGGAGGGATTTCTCTTCAGTGTTTTTTTTTTTTTTTTTTGAGGGAGCAGCTCTGGGCAGCCATTTCAAAACATTTAAACATGCTGTGAAGGCACAGAGAGTTTCAAAATCCCTTTTCTTTGAAGAGTCTTCTGTTTCCCTAAGCCTATCTTGATTTTTGTTTACAAAAAAAAAAAAGGTTTAAGCCTCTGCAATGCCTGTTTCTCTGCACAGCTGTATTATATGTAATAATAAGAAAAAGGAGTTAATAGATTGCTTGTGTTCCACCTGCATGCTGCATCCAGGAGAATCTTCTTCCTCCATTCCCACTGTGCTGCCAGCTGGGGACATCAGCGCCTTAACTCCTCCCTCCTTAGAGCCCCTGCAGCAGGATCTTCCTGCAGAAAGGACTCAGTCGGCTCCCATTTTGCTTCCACAGCCGCTGGAAGCCATGGCAGCCTTGGCTGACAGTGAGTTCCTGACGCTCTTCCGCCAGGCATGGCACCTGTGGCATTCTGAGTCTTTTGGTATACCTCCAGCACCCGCCCAGTAGCAGACAAGGATATGGTGGGGTCTCGCAAGCGGTCCCGAAAGTCCTCAGACCTTAAAGCAGTACGTCCTTCCAGGAACATTGCATGTGGCTTGCGGGACACTACGGATATTCAAGACGACTTTAAATCATCGGAGGTGAGCCCTGACTCGTTGGAGAAAGAAGATGGGGAATATTCTCCATCTGATTCTTCGCTGACAGTTCACGAGGGCTCTCAAGATATCAGACTTTTTCGGAAAGAGGAGTTACCGGCCCTAATCACACAGGTGATGGAGTCGCTATGTCTAGCTGACACGCCTGATCCTCAGAGTTCTCAAACCCTGTTGCAGCCGGATCCCATTTTACAGGGCATTCGTAAGCCTTCCAAAGCTTTTTCCTTTCCAGCCGAGTTACAGCATATGGTATCTCAAGAGTGGGATTCTCCAGAGTCCTCTCTACATACGGCACGCGGTATTGGTCAGTTATACCCTTGGTCTCCCTCTGACTTGGACCGTTGGCTGACATACCCGAAAGTTGATGCGTTAGTGACCGGGGTCACCAAGCATACCACCATTCCAGTTGAGGGCGGAGCGGCACTCCGTGACTAGCAAGACCTAAAAAGTTGAGAGTCTGCTAAAGACGGGTTTTTCATCGTCCGCTCTTTCCCTTCAAGCAGAGGTGTGCGGGTCTAGCAGCATGGGCCTCCCTTCGATGGATTCAGCAGCTTCCAGGTGATCCCGAGTTGGCTCGTTTAGAATCCATCGCTACATTCCTGGCAGAGGCCTTCTCTGATCTCTTGCGGCTGTCAGCTCGCTCCGTAGCACCGGTGACAGTAGCTCGGAGATGGCTCTGGCTGCGTCAATGGGCAGCGGATGTTGATTCGTTCAAAGACTCCAGCGTTTAGATGCCATTTGTCCAGTTCCACCGTTGGAAAGAGGACTAGGCTGTTACGCTGTCTATTTCGTGGTGCCAAAAAAAAAAAAAAGGACGGCTTTTTTCGTCCTATCTTGGATCTCAAAGGCGTCAATCACAGTCTGCGGGTACCACACTTTCGAATGGAGACTCTGCGATCCGTTATTCAAGCGGTTCGCAAGGGGGAATTCTAGCTTCCCTCGATCTCGCGGAAGCATTCTTTCACATTCCCATTCGAGAGGGGCATCAGCGACTCGTTCGATTCGCGGTACTCGGTCAACATTTCCAATTTCGTGCGATGCCCTTCAGTCTAGCTTCGGCGCCTCGAACCTTCTCCAAGGTAATGGTGATAGTAGCTGCGGCCTTACGCAGCGACGGCATCAGAGTTCATCCTTATCTGGATGACTGGCTCATTCGCGCAGACTCTCTCCCCGAGGCTTGCAGCACAATCTCGGTGGTTGTTGCCTTTCTCGAAAGCCTCGGCTTGGTAATCAACCGCGACAAGAGTTGTCTTCAGCCATCCCAGGAGATCGAATTTTTGGGGGCTCGATTCGATACAGCCTTAGGTCGGGTCTTTTTGTCAATGCCTCGATTCCTCAAGTTAACTTCTCAAGTTCGCAGTCTCCTAGCACAGGTCTCGCCTCAAGCATAGTGTCAGAGGATTATCAAGTTCGGTTGCCTCTACTACCGGCGGTGAGACTTTGCCTCCATTGGTGGCTCCAGCCCCGCAATCTCCTTCGAGGGGTTCCCTTGGAGACTCCGCGCTGGGTGTTGGTAACGACAGACGCCAGTCTCTCCGGTTGGGGAGCGCATTGTGGCTCGCACTCAGCGCAGGGGATTTGGTCTCCTTGGGAGGCCCGGTGGTCCATCAATCTCCTCGAGATGCGAGCGGTGCGCTTAGCCTTGTGAAAGTTTCAGCCTCTTCTGTGGCGTCAGGCGGTTCGAATTCTGTCCGACAACGCTACGACAGTGGCATACCTCAACCGCCAAAGGGGCATGAAATGTCCAGGTGTATCGAAGGAAATGAGTCTTCTCCTTCCGTGGGCGGAGAGGCATCTGCAGGCGATCTCGGCGCAACACATCGCAGGGGTAGACAATGTAAAAGCCTATTTCCTCAGCCGACATGCTCTGGATCCGGGGGAGTGGGCTCTGGCGCCAGAGTCCTTTCAGTCCATTGTTTGACGATGGGGTCTACCGGCAATGGATCTCATGGCTACGGCGCAGAATACCAAGGCACCGATCTACTTCAGCTGTTGGAGAGACAACGGGTCGCATGGGATAGATGCACTGTCTCAAGCGTGGCCAACCCATCTCCTTCTGTATGTCTTTCCTCCCTGGTCCATGATCGGCAAGATTCTCCAAAGAGTCAGGGAGCATCGCGGCCCGGTGATCCTGGTGGCACTGGAATGGCCTCGCAGACCGTGGTATGCGGATCTCGTCCGGTTGTCTCGGGCGTCTCCTCTGCGCCTGGGGGCATTCCCAGGGCTCCTGCTCCAAGGGCCGGTGGAAATGGAAAATCCGGCTCCTTACTCGCTTACAGCCTGGCTCTTGAACGCCGCAGGTTAGTTCAGAAGGGATATTCGTCGAGTGTGGTGGCGACAATGCTTAAGGCACGGCAGTCTTCGACGTCGCTGGCTTACACTCGTGTGTGGCGTCTGTTTGACACTTGGTGTTCGCTACATCACATCTCGCCCTGGTGTTGCAAAATCCCGGATATTCTTTCCTTTCTGCAGGCCGGTCTAGATAAGGGTCTGGCGCTCGGGACCTTGTGCGTGCAGGTTGCCGCGCTAACTTGTTTTCGAGGGCCGATAGCGGGGCATTCTCTCACCTCGCATGTGGACGTTTCGCATTTCTTAAAGGGGTTCAGACATTACGGGCCCCGATACGTCCTTTAGTTCCTTCTTGGGATCTCGCTCTTCTTCTCCATGCCCTTGTTGCTCCTCCCTTTGAGCCCCTGAAGGCATGTTCCCTTAAGGATTTAACGCTAAAGACAGTTTTCCTAGTGGCCATAACCTCAGCATGTCGGATTTCCGAACTTCAGGCTCTCTCTTGTCGAGACCCCTATCTCTCGTTTTCTTCGGCGGGAGTTTCTCTTTGAACTGTTCCATCCTTTTTACCTAAGGTGCTTACCCCGTTTCATGTCAACCAGCCTCTTTTCTTGCCTACCTTTGAAAAAGAGCAGTGTTCCGGTTGCCTTCGTCAATTGCGTGCTGTGGACCTGAAGAGAGTGCTTTATCAGTATCTTAAGATCACGAACGCCTTCTGTAAGACCGATCATCTTTTTGTCCTGTTTGCGGGCCCTCGACGGGGGTCCGCAGCCTCCAAATCCACCATTTCTAGATGGTTGCGAGGAGCTATTGAGGCAGCTTATATACTGCAAGGCAAGCAGGTTCCAGCAGGGCTCCAAGCTCACTCCACTCAGGCTCAGGCTTCGTCTTGGGCCGAGCGGTCTCAAGTAGCCCCTCTCGACATTTGCCAGGCGGCGACTTGGTCGTCGTTGTCCATGTTTGTCCGTCACTATAGATTGGACGTTCACACTCGGCAGGAGGGCCAGTTTGGAGCTGCAGTGCTGTCGTCGGCATTGACCCCCCCTTGAAAGCAGGTAGCTTGGGTACTGCCCGTTTGTCTGGACTGGTCTAGCAGTATGACTTGGAAGGAGAAATTTCACTTACCGTTAATTTCCTTTCCTGGAATACTGCTAGACCAGTCCAGGACCCACCCTGCTGTCAGTTACGGTGCTGCTAGTGCGGTGAAGCCGCCAGCCTTTGTTCCTTCCTTGTCAGTATGCCTCACCATGGGGGGCCGATGGCTGCGTTATCGGTCTTAGCAGCCTTCAGTTCTGGGGATACTTTCAGCTCCCTTGTACATAGTTGAATTAAACGTCCACTATGTGTGGTCTTATGGTTAAGTTGCGTTACATGTTTGGGTTCGCTTTACAGACAATACTGAGGGAGACCCCTAGGGGTAGGACCATATCATCAGAGTCCAGCCTATCAGAGCTCTGGTAGAATTCTCTGTCTCCAAGATCTGCTGGCAGGGGGACACAACCCGTTTGTCTGGACTGGTCTAGCAGTATTCCAGGAAAGGAAATTAACGGTAAGTGAAATTTCTCCTTGCTAGGCCCTAGTGGTGGTCCATTTGTAGGTAATAATACACAATGTAAGTCCATTATTTCTCCGATCAATCTTAATATTCCCCATGTAGCATTTGGGATGCCATTCATGGATCTTTTTTATCAATGTGGTACAACTGTTTACTCTTGTCTGCCAGTTAATTAGACAGGTATATATTCCTTTGTTTTCTTAATGTCCGCTATCGCTGTTTTGCCTTAAATAGAACTTTTCCTTTCTTTTATCTACCCACTCATATCACCATCAGGCTCGTTATACACGTTAACTGCGTGCTAAGCGTTCTAATTACTTTAAAGAGAATTATGTGCTCTATGAATTCCGTCTTTTCTCTAACTCTGAAGTATGGTCTGCTTCTTTCTTTACCTCAGATGTACAAGCTGCTACCAATGCTAAATGGTTGCAAAAAGTGTGATATGATTTGATGCTATTAGCTAATTCTACTACTGATGGTTTTAATGCACTCTCTGCTGAACTTGCTGCTAATACCCTTATGACACACCAAAATAGACTTGCTTTTAATTATCTTCTTACCTCGACTGGAAGTTTCTGTGCTTTGGTAGGCCAGGGTTGCTATACATATATACCCACCAATTCTGGAGCAGCAGGCAATTTATCCCCTATTATTAAACAATTACATGCTCTTTCAGCTAGAATGTATGCTGAGAGTGGAGTTGATCAGTCTATTGACAATTGGTTTAGTAATCGTATTCCTTATTGTCATTCTGTTTTATTTCCTGTGTTCCTGTTCTCTGTCTCTCTGCAAAAAATAAGTTACTTGCATCCTGGTTGTCAATAGCAATGCACCACGCCTGGATACCTCAGAGTACATGGAATGCATCCGATCAATCACTCTGCATATGTTATTCCCCTAGATCCCCACCCTTGCCGGAAGTATCAGTGTTGAGTCCGCTCCACTACTCAACCCTGAAGGGGAGGGGGGAGTTGTAGGGAATCGGACTCGAGCCAGGACAGTGCTTATGTAGCTAGGCCTATGAGGCAGGCCTAGATACAGGCCACGGGCCTGCTTTGGATCCTTGACCACAGTTAGGACAACAGAAGAATCAAAGGAGAAGAATGAATTGCTGATAGTTTGAGAACATCCTGAAAGTGAAACAGAATGTTACTAATCCAGTGTGCTTTGCTAAGAAAACTAGATAACACAAAATGAAACATGAGGGGGAACCGGGGAGTAAGATCTGACTAGGCACTGGCCTTGGGAAGGTGACGTAATGTTTTTATGCTAACCTGAACCTTGGGAAAAGTGAAATTGTGCCAAATCCTGTGCAGAAAAAGTATCAAGAGAAACACAGCTGTAGAAAGAGAATTAACCATTGTTATTCTAACAACCTTTCAGAAAAACTGTATAAAAAACAGACTGGACAAAAAGAAGCAACAAAGTATCTGTAGAATATGTAGGAACAAAGGAACAGATACCAAGACTGGCAGATATTCAGGTTTAAACAGGCCTCACACTTCTTATACAAGGTGTGTTACGCTGAAGCGTGGTTAATGTCTTTTATTTGCAAGAAACTTTTTATCAAAAGGTTTGTTTCCTCATTTGATATCCCCCTGAAGAAGGCCTACGGCCGAAACGGTTAGGTAAGGGTAAGGGTTAATAAAAGGGTTTGTTTAAACCTGAATATCTGCCAGTCTTGGTATCTGTTCCTTTGTTCCTAAAAAACAGACTGTGACAAAGGAGAAACGGGGGAGTTTATTGAGCCCTGCCACGGAGGTGACAGAGTGCTGAATTGCCCCATTAACCTTTCTCTTCTGTCTATCCCTATGCAGTAGCTACCTTGTACCTGTAAGTAAAATTTCTGTGTGAAGAATTTATGCTGAGAAAGGGATATCCAGTGTAATAAAGATTTTATGAGTATTGCTGAGAAACTGGTTTCTATGTATTTCCTCGTGCAGGGTGAGATAGTGGCCCTTGCGGCCCAGTAGGCCCCCTATAGTTTCAACATATTATCCACGATGACACATAAATCATTTTCCTGGGTGGTGGTTTCTTAAGGTGGAACCTTGCATTGTGTAACCGTAGTTTGGGTTGTTCTTTCCTAGGTGCACAAATTTGCACTTGTCCACATTAAATTTCATCTGCCATTTGAACGTCCAGTTTTCCAATTTATCAAGGTTCTTTGGCAATTTTTTACAATTCTCTTGAATAATTTTGTTTCATCTACAAATTTGATCACCTCACTTGTTATTCCCATTTCCAGGTAATTTATGAATATGTTGAAAGGCAGCGGGCCCAGTACAGATCCCTGGGGTACTCCACTATTCACCTTTTTCCATTAGGAAAATTGGCCATTTAGCCCTACTCTCTGCTTTCTATCTTTTAACCAGTTCCTGATCCACAATAGTACACTGCCTCCTATCCCATGACTTTTTAATATGGCCAAGAGTCTCTCATGAGGGACCTTGTACTATGTATGCAGAGAGCCAATTCATCAAGTACCAAGGCTTGCATGCAGACAAAATGAAAATGTTGAAGGAAGACATAGAAATAGTTCCAGTTAATTTAGCTGCCAGTGGCTTGATATAAAGAACTTCAAAGTACATCCTGATACATTTTCTTCATAGATTATACTTTCTGAGCTCCAGAAGGAGGTACTCTTTGATGAAATGCAAGTAATACAAAGAACATTAGCAGTACATTTCAGACTGAGATTGTATCTAATATGCCCTGGATTAAGAAATAAGTGCATTGCCATCATTCCTGTTCTGCAAAGAATAAACCCATTTGAAGACGTTAACCAGACAATACTAACTATGATGAGGAGAATTCAATTTTGTAGCCTGCTTATGAGAGTAGGAAGATGATTCTTTCACTCCTCGAATCCTTCTGTTTCTGCAGAGACATTTGGGGTCAGATACTATAAACATGGTAAGACCCATTTGTAAGGTGCACAATGTCACTACCTTTCTTCTCTTATCAGGTGTGCTGGGCAATATTTTTCATGCATTTCAATTATACAGTTTCCTATCAACCAGTACCAAGATCAGTAAGGCCAATCCTTAACATGAAAAGATGAGGAAGACTCAAGAAAGGACAAAGAGCCAATAATAAATCTTGAAACCAGAAAACTTTGATATGCCATACTTGGTCAGACCAAAGGTCTATCAATCCAGTATCCCTGAAAAAGAATTAAGGATACCAATTTGGGAAAAATCTAGGAAAACAAAATAAATTACAACTATTCCAGGCCAAGGAAGACTCATAGCTATCCTAGCAGGGAAAATGCTTCTACTACAACGGAATATTTGTATAGCACTACAAGACGTATGTAGCACTGCACAGACACATGTAAAAGATGGTCCGTGGTCATCAGAGCTTAGAATCTAGTCTAGACAGACAACACAGTAGCTGTAGACACGGGATACATCTAGGGGGAATGATAAGGAAACACAAAGGAGATTAGGCGAATCAAGATCCGAAAGCGGCAGTGAAGAGGTGAGTTTTCAGCCAAAGATGAAACCTGACGTACAGACTCAGGTAGTTTGTTCCAGGCATAAGGAGCAGCAAGGTGGAAGGAGTGAAGTTTGGAGTTAGCAATAGAAGGCACAGATAGAAGCGATTTGCCAGAAGAGTAGCGTTCCCAAAGGGGGGGTGTTGGAGAGATAAGAGAAGAAAGGTAGTGAGGAGCTGCAGAGTGAATGCACTTATAGGTCAGCAAGAGAGGTCCTACTGTTGTCATGGTTTTTCCTGGCAGAACACTTCATGATCCAGGAATTAACAGGCCTCTACTTCTGGAGGCCAGACATCCAACATAATATTGTATATTTTATCATGTGTGAATATGTACCAGAGTCAGGGTACCTTGACAGAAATCACAAGGTTTATGAATCCCACTACTGTCAAGGGACTTGGTCTTAAGAGAATTTGTAGTCAAACTATTCACCATTCTAATGGTGGTGGGCTCATTAACAAAGTTGGCTCCTTTTATTGCAGCAGCAGGACGTCTGTCAGCCCCTGCAACAGCAAGACTATTTCTGAAGGCAATAGTGATATTACATGGTCTTCTGCTGCACATCATGTGGAATCAATTGTGTGTATTGTGGTCTGAGAGAACAAATTACCACCCCCCCCCCCCCCCCAAACACACACTTAAAGAAATTGCCTAGGCTGCCTATTATGGATAGGACTCTGTTCAAACTAGGATGTTTGCTTGTTACACATTTGTAGCCCATAATATTTGCAGGAGAATTTGTGCTCTTATGTCCTACAGAAGTCTATAAGATCTCAGGAGGAAGCTTTACTGGAAGGTCTTCCAATAAAATTAGTCAAGAATATGAGGACACAGAATCAAGCCTTTGAATGCCAGGCCCCAGTATTTTAGAATCGGCTTCCTAGGGATATCCATTTAACATGTGACTTGATGCATGTTTATAAACTCTTTAAAACTTGATTGTTTCAGTGAATCTATAGGGTTGAACAATAAACTGTGGAGGTAGCAGGTAGTATAATTCTTGATTTACTCATGATTTTAGAGTTGTATGTAAAGAGTTATTAGGATTGTACAGATGATACTGATGCTGGTTCTATGTTGTACCTTGCTTGGGGTGTTCTGCTATTTTAGAAAGCTACAAGTGTTATAAATAAGTAAATAAGTAGATCAATGATCTCAGTTTACCTTAGGCTTCTAACTAGAGCTGTGGAGACCACTGGAGATTCATAGCACTTATCATCTGCCTACCACTCACAAACCAATAGCCAAATGGATTGGGTACATCAGATTCTGGATCTTGCTTTTGCAGCTTTCAGCAAGAGGACTGAGTTACATTATTATCCACAGAAGAATTTGCTTAGAACAACTCCGTACACGTGGCCACCGAGATTCTCCCATCTGTGCCAACTATGGATTCCATCAACAAACTGTCTCGTGTAAATACTAAAGGCACTGCTCTGCGAACGAATAAATTCAGATGTTGTGGTTGGGACAGAAGCCTGCCTCATGAGGCCAGATACATTCCTGAGAACCCCAGTGGTTATGGCAGAGCAGTGGCATTGGGTCCTTGCATAGATTTTATTTAAAAGTTCTAAAGTTCTTCCGTTCCTTTCCCTGCACAGATTCTTTATACTGTAATTGGGTATTTCAGCTCTACCTGCTGTCAGTAGTCAAAAGGATCCCTTATACTCACTCACCAGGACACATTTTGTTGGGGGCTGGGGGGTGGAAGTTTTGGGGAGGGAGGTTTTCTTTGGCTCATTAACTATAATTAATTTTGAAAAGAATGTTTGGCAAGATCCAAAATATAGCAGAAAAGCTAACACCCCTGAAAAACAAAGAATCTGAATGAACCCAGAGGTAGATTAGCATCAGTCCTGAACTTTGATTCAAAGTCAGTGATTATCTCTAGGTTTATAATTCTTCGGTTTGTTGTTCAGCTTGAAAGGCAAGCAACGTCTGAAAGTATACATTTCACAGTTCAAACAGGCAAACCAATCACCACAGGACTTCCTCTATTTTTTACAAAAGGAAATTCTATTTCATATGATAATACACTATGAATAGGATAATTTTTCAATTCAATAAAATCCAAATTTGCATTACTGGCTTTAAGGAGCTTGGCGATGTGAGATGGGGAAAGATAACTCCCTCTCCCCACTCACCCGTCTGAAAATAATTTACAAAGACGATTTGCTGGGTTTGTCTTAATGTTTAAAGTAAATGACCACAGTAGAGCATTTAATATGTTCATAATTTTTCAGGACTGTTTGTTAACATGTACAGTGTTCCTTTTGGGATCTTTGTTATTCATCTATAGTATTTTTTATGTGGCTTTTTATTTTTTTAAATGCCTTAAAGGCAGTATTGACCCCGCGGCCCTGGGTTTTCTTGACAAGATATAATCAGAAGTAGATTACCAAGCCTTTTCTTCGAAGCCAATGGAGGGTGAAGTGACTTATTTAAAATCCCAAAGAGTGTGAGTGGGAATTAAACCCAGATTTGCAGGGTAGTAAACTGCTGCTCTAACCACTAGGCTACTCCTTCACACCACTTCAGTTATGCATATTACTTTCAGGATACCAAGCAGACTAAAGAGCAGTGCCACTTGTTAGGTTATTCCAGGCATCAAAAACTACTTCAAAAATCAATAAAAAGCCTAACAAACGTATACTGAAGCACTTCAAACAATATAAACCCTATGCAATGCCATAATAAGTGAAATAGGACTATCGGATAAGGGTCAATTCTTTTATTTATTTCAGCAGCTTATCATATCATTCACCAGTCCTCAAACCACTGGAAAGTCTATTTTTTTAGGCCCTTTTCTTTTAGAAATTGCATATTAAATAAAAGTTGTTCATTTATATTCTGTATTCAGTGGTTCAGGCACACTGCTGTTAGCACCATTAATAATTAAACTCTAGGGAGGCATCAGCGGGACTTGCTGCTCAGTTCAGGGGATGCTTGAGCAGGAAAAATACATCTTGGCACCTGATTGGACAACTCTTTCTCCTTCCTTGCATTGGGACCTTTATATCGTCAGTGTGTACTGTGGCTGTGTGGCCTGATGGGCGTGGCACAAGGGGCAGGTTATGCCTCTTGGGAGCACTTTAGGAGCACTAGAAGAGCATCATGAATTCCTGCTGTCCTCACTTGCACCAGTATGGGGAAGAGGAAAGCGAAGAGGAAGGAGCTCGTGTTGCAGGTAGTGGTTAAGGGGCCCATGGACTAACATCTTGTGAGTACACCCCTGTCTGGGATATCAACTAGGCGGGAGGACAGCATGGGATTACTATCTGATGTTTCCTTAAGTTCAGGGGCATGTACCCCTCCCCCTCAACCTAGCCTGGCTGCTTCTGGGTGATCTCTGACAGACTCTGGGAGAGGGATAGGAGGGATTTTGCCTATCCCATCTCCTGCACTTGCTACAGGTCTTCATGTAGGCGATTCACTTGTGGAGGCCAGGTTGCTGTATCCAACTCCAGTGTTCTTGCTGCTGCTGGATGTATTGTCGGCGGATGTGATTGCTGGTTCTTCTGACATTTTGTTGAAAGATGTGATGGTGACAATAAATGAAGTGGAAAGAGTACTTTTGAGTCCTCTCTGTGATTTCACTCAAGATACCGCTGCAGTTTTGTGCGGGCATGGTGATCTTATTGCGGCAGCGGGGGAAAGGATCCAGGGGTTAGAAGGGAATGTAGGGTCAGCCCAGGCATTGGTGGCATCTTGTGTTAAAGACAATCTTTTTTATGTAATAGATTAGAAGCTTTAGAAAATTCTTCCTGCTCCTGGAACCTTAGGGTTTTGAATTTTCCAGTTGTTCAGCTCTTATCCCCCCTTGAGTTATTCAAAAAATACATTAAAGAGATTTTGTTACTTCATACGTTTGATGAATCTTGTATTTCCTCTATATTTTATATTCCACGGCTAACTACCACTGTAACTCGAGGGGGCGAGGCCGACCTGCCGGAGAATACAGATGAAGTAGATTTAACACAATTTTTGGAGACCTCTTTGGAGATGGTCTCTAAACGAGCAACTTTATTCATAGTGTTTACCTCTGAGAGAGAGATGATCTCGATCGTGCAGCTTTATTTTTCTAAAAAGGACGCCCTCTTTTGTGATCAGTCCTTGAAAATGTTTCCTGATGTGCTAAAGTGACACAGCTGCGGCAAAAATCTTTTCTACAATTGAAAGCCAAGGTTCTGGCATGTAGAGGCACATTTTATTTAAAAATTTCCTGCAAATGTTTAATTTCCTATTCAGTTAACAGATATGTCTTTACTGAGGTCTCCTCACTGGAACAGTTTCTGATAGATAAGTCCCCCCCCCCCACCCCCTTGATTGTGGTGGGAAAGTTTAGGCAGATTGGCATGTGAATTGGGGTTAAGAAAGTTTTTTAGATGGTTTCATTTTCTCACTGTTTGACCTCCCTTAATGTAGACTTTTGTCTATATTAATTTTGTTTTTTTGTTAGATTTCCTGATTTGTTTTCTTTGTCACATCTTGGCTTATTTGAACTGTAATCAAGATTAAAACTATAATAAAAAAAAAGAAAAAAGAAACTCTAAATTATGCCACACAGTGCTTAACACGTGCCACTGCATTTGCAGTAAATTAGAAATTGAAAAAATGGCCTTCTCGCCGCAAACCTTACTGAGGACACTATTTTTACCTGCGGGCCATCCAACTCAGGGGGCTAGTTACTAAGGTGCGCTAATGTTAATGTGTAAACTTACGAATAGACTGACTGCGTAGGGTGCATCCATGTTTGTGAAATTGTGCCTGAACTTGGACATGTCTGCTTTTGTTTTGATGTTTTGACTTGAACGTCCCAGATTGCACTTGGACGTCATTTGTAAAATGTGCCTTCACGAGCAAAAGAACATACATGTAAGTTGGGTCAGTCCAATGGTCCATCAAGCCCAGTATCCTGGTGTCCAGCAGTGGCCAATCCAGCTCACAAGTACCTGGCAGGTTCCCAAAAGGTAGGCAGTCTGGAAGCGTGGTGATATATCTGGAGGCTGGCTATCTAGGTTTGATGGCACAGGGATCCCCCTCCCATGCCCACACTGGCTTGACCAGGGGAGCAGTGTCTCAAAGCAAACTGTGGGAAGGCAGACAGGGTTTCCCCACAGATAGCGAATGTATACAAACTGACATGTACCACAATGGGACAGGTGTAGCTGCTGTGAGAAATGCCAGTACCCAGATATGTGGGAATCAGATAGTATAGGCAGAAGGCCCTATTACTACCACTACTGCTATGACTGATCATTTGTATAGCGCTACAAGGCATACGCAGCACTGCACAGACACACGTAAAAGATGGTCCCCGCTCAGCAGAGCTTACAATCTAGTGAAGACAGTCAACACAGCAACTGTGGACAGGATACATTTAGGGGGAATGGTAAGGAAACACATGGGAGCTTAAGCAGATCAGATCCAAAAGCAGCAATGAAGATGTGAGCATTCGGCCTGGATTTGGGAAGGACCAGAGAAGAAGCCTGATATACAGACTCAGGTAGCTTGTTCCAGGCATAAGGTACCCTAGGCAAACCTTTCCATTATACCCGGTGGTGGGATTCAGCCGGTTTGACCCAGTTCACGTGAACTGGTTCCTGTTGCAGCCCGCATTCGCCAAACAGGGCCGAACACAATGTTGCAATGCCGGCTCTGGGGAGTCAGGATCCCCACACACAACAGGATCCCCACTCCACAGTAGCTTGACGGCATCGGGGGCGGGGGATCACAGCATCAGTAGAAACCCCCGATAACATCAATCTACTGTGGAGAGGACAGCATGCGGTCTGGGCATGCAGCTCCCACGCTGGCAGGATGGCCCAAACCAGTTCCCAGCTGGTTCAAATCCTGCCACTGATTATACCCCTCCTGGCTGTCAGAATCAATTGTTTAGTCTAATGGTTGACTTGGCCATGGCTCCATCCCACATCACTCCTTTGTCTCTCTATCTCCTCCCCCCCCCCTCCCCTCCCGCAGGTCAAGCATTTCCTCTCTATCTTTCTATTCCCCCTTTATCCAACATACATCTTCTACGATCTACACTGTACCAAATGTTACCACACCCCCAGACATACCCCCCGCTCGTTCCATTTAAACCGTCTCCCCCTTCCGCCGCCCATCTTCAAACCACCCGCTCCTCAGCTTTTTTCTTCATAGGCCCCACACTTTGGAACTCTCTTCCCACTTCTCTCTGCCTAGAACCCTGCTACGCAGCATTCAAACAACAGCTAAAAACCCACCTTTTTTCCCTAGCCTTTAACCTCCCAACCTCCCCTCCCCCCTTGTAGCTCTACTCTCCTTCCTCTACTGTTCCTTAACCCACTTTGCTTTTACAAATTGTAATTTCTTTTCCTTTTCCGGCCTTGTGCCTTGCTTTTATTGGTTTTTATTTATTGTAAACTGCTTTGATTTTATTTGAAGGGCGGTCAATCAAGTTTTAATAAACATAAACATAAACATACCAAAACCTGTTAACTGTAATCTGACAAGTTAATTGTATAATCCGAATTGTCCATGTCCTTGTTTAATGTACTTAATCTAGTTTAGTTCCGCTGTAAACCATTTTGATTAAATAATAAAGAGGTATAGAAAACCTGTTAAATAAAGAAATAAATCTCTCCATCTTCCTACTCTCCTTGTGTCCAGAATTTCCCCTCTGTCTCCCTATCAACCCCCACCTCTCTCCTGTGGACAGCATCTCTCTTGTCTTTCTGTTCCCCCTGTGTAAAGCATCTCCTTGTCACTCTACTCACCCCCCATGTCCAGCATATCCCATATCACCCTATTCTCTCTCCCCATTGCAACATCTCCCCTTCCTTTCCCCATCCCTGAACCAACATATTCCATAACTCAACTTCCCCTCCAGTGCCCACTCCCCCAAGCCACAATATCCCTTTCCCCATCCCTAGTATCTCTTGCGTCTTCTCTCCCCCAGGATCCCCCCGTGTGTCATATCCCCTTTCTCCCCCCTCCAATCATGCATCTCCTGCTTCTTCCCATTCTTCCCATTCCCACCCATCCCCCAATCAAGCATCTTCTGTTTCTTTCCATTCTTCCCGTTCCTACTCATCCCCTAATCATGCGTCTTCTGTTTCTTCCCATTCTTCCCGTTCCTACTCATCCCCTAATCATGCATTGCCTGCTTCTTCATTCCCCCCGTGGTGGCATCTCCTGCATCTTCCCCTTCCATCCCCCACTTTGCTATCCCCTCTGCTGCCACTTCCTTTCACCTGTGGCAGGGGCTAAATATTTAAAAAGCCACTGGGACGAGACTTCCGGTGATGCGGTGAGCACGAGCAGTCGCACGCTGCTTGAGCTCTGGGCCCCCTCGCTTCTTCGTCGAAGAAAAATGTGGTAACGGGGGCCAGGTTCGGGGTTCTGGACCTCCCCCCTGCTTCCCCGACCAGACCGCAGTGAGCGATGGCGCCCCTGAGCTCCTGCTTCTCCCTCCCACGCTTATTTGCAGCGGCGGCCTAGACCCGGGCGGCTGGAGCAGAGGACGTCGAGCCGGAACAGAGAGCCATGCCGCGGGGTGAGCCGATAAGCAGCGAACTGCAGTTGGGCTTTAAAGCTGCGATCCGCGGCGGCGGGTGCCTCCCCGATTATCGCCCCTCGCTCCCCCCGCCCCCCCATCTATAGCGGAGTGCTCAAGGAGGGCGGCAGACACCGAAACACCAGGGGGAGGCTGGGAACCCCTGCCGGGCCTTGGGCTGGGCCGTTGCCTGCTTCGTCAGCCCCGGGAGCTCCTTGCGGGCTGGTCAGCCTAGAGTAAGCCCCCCTCAGGCGCTTGGGAGATCGGGACGAGCTAACGGATCCTGGGACGGGGAAGGCCTAGCCCACCCCCTGCGGAGACAGAGCGGCGCGCACAAGAGGAAGTCGAACTTGTGACGCAGTAGCCTGGCACAGCGGTGGAGGGATGGGGGACGAGACCCCGAAGACTGACGCAGCTCTAGCGATGGCGGCAAAGGGAGGCCGCCAAGTAGAGAAGGAGAAGGTCCCTCCGCCGCATAAAGGGGGGGAGCAATCCTCGCCGCTGAAGGGGGAAGCCAAAGCGGGGATGGTGGACGAAATCTCCTTGGCTGTGGCGGGGGCCTGTCTGTGCAATTTGAAGATCTGCGGGGCCGAATGGACCTCCTTCAAACTTCGGTCGAGGCTCTGGGGAGCCGAATGCAGGAAGCAGAGCACTGGATAGAGCGGACGGAGGAGCATGTGCTAGAGTTGCAGCAGGAGATGACCCGTGTGAAAAAGTTACTTCAGGGTCAGGAGGCCAAGCTGGATGATCTTGAGAACAGGTCTCGCCGTAACAACTTGAGATTCCTGGGGATCCCGGATGCCATAGAGGACAGGGACTTAAAAGCCTATTTGGAGGACCTGGTGAAACAAATCTTGGAGAATGATCCTGAAGGCACCCTAGTGCAAATAGAGAGAGCGCACCGGGTTGGGCCTAGGAGAGCCAGTGACGGCCGACCCAGGGTGGTTCTGGCACGGTTCCTGTGATTCCCGCAAAAGGAGGCGGTTTTGCGTGCAGTGAGGAAGAAAGGAGCAGTTCATAAGGACAATGTTAAGCTGCGTATTGTTCAGGATTATTCGGCTGCCCTGGGACAGCGACGACGAGAGTATGGACCTTTGTGCCAGATCCTGATAGATAGCAATATCAAATTTATGGTGCAATATCCCGCCCGATTGATCTTCACTCATGGTGGGATTCGTCGGTCCTTTGAATCGGCGACAGCAGCAACGCCCTACGTGGAGGAGATACGGCGGAGGGCTGCAGCGGCAGCCGAGACATGATGCCAAGCGGAGAGGAGTGTGGATCGGAAGAATAAGTTTGGAGCACGCTGCTTTTGACTGTGAAGAGGCGGCGGTGATAACCCTGTGGGGGGGGGGTTGTAAGGGGACTGTTAAAGCTGTTTTAAGTATTATTTGTTGGCTGTTTCCTTTGGGATACAGGAAGATGTTGAGGGGAGTCTTGGGCTGTTAGGGTTGTCCGGTGTGGGGGGGGGGGCAGGGAGGGGTGCAGTTGCTGTGGTGGGGGTGCTGGGGGGGGGACCCCGGACGGCTCGCAGAAGAGCCGGTATAAGGGAGAGGTGGGGGGGCACCACACGCATCTTGGAGTCACAGAGAGGGAGAGAGGCGGATGGTAGTAGAGCTGGGGAATTGGAGAGGAGAGGAGTGTGGAGGGGGGGTGGGGGGAGGGGGAGGGAAGGGGGGGAGGGTAGGGGAAGAGAGGGGGGAGAGGGAGGAAGAGGGAGGGGGAGGAGGAGGGGAGCTGTATCCTAGGGGACCAGTTGAGGAGTGGACGGAGAGAGGGAATCATCTTGTGGGAAGGAGGGAAGGACCTCAGGCTGGGGAGGTGTCTTCCCTGTATTATGTATGGTATGTGATGAATACTAGTGGGACTATTTTTGTATTACATGCCGCTTAAGATAATCTCTTGGAATGTTTGTGGTCTGGGCAATCCGATTAAACGGGCCAAAATTTTGCAGGCCTTGGCAAGGAAGAAGGCGGACATCGCTATGCTCCAGGAAACCCACCAGACTGCAGAGGAGCATCGTAAACTTTGCCGGGAGTGGGTGGGACAGGTATGGGGGGCCCCAGCTCTTGGAAAGAAGGGGGGTGTAGTGCTCTTGATACATAAGCGAATAAGGCTGGAGGTTGTAAGGGACCTGGTTGATCCGTCGGGCAGATTTGTACTGGTGCAGGGAGTCCTTGAGGGGAGGCCTGTTATTCTAGGCAATTTATATTGTCCCAATGTGCTAGATTTGCCCCTTTACGCTCGTCTCGCCTCTAAAATCGAGACGTTGCCGGAGATCCCCGTAATTTTGGGGGGAGATTTTAATGGTGTCATGGATGTCGATCTAGATACATCTAAAGGGGGGAAGCCAAGAGACAGAATGGCGACGGTTCGGGCACTGCGACGCTTATGTTCCAGGTTGGGGTTGGTGGATCCGTGGCGACTGTTACACCCGGCCGAGCGGGATTATACGCATCAATCTCGGGCTCATGGCACCAGCGCACGTATAGATTACCTGTTGATTTCTACTGGTCTGTTTGCCAAAGTCGAGGATGCTCAGATAGAGCCCATAGAGATCTCTGATCATGCTTTTGTTTGGCTAGACGTCTATTGGAATGGGAACATTCCTCGGACCTCTCCATGGCGATTCCCGCTTGAATTATATAGGGATGCGCAGTTTCGTTCTTTTATTCAGAAGCGGTGGCAGGAATTTGAAGCCGATCATAGGGATCACCAGGATGACCCAGAGTTGCTTTGGGAAACTGCGAAGGTTGTCCTGCGGGGGGACATTATAGGGTTCCTTGCCAGGAAGAGAAGATTGAGGGCCGAACGTATTATCTGTTTAGAGAGATTGGTGACGAGGCTGCGGCGCCGATGGGCCCAAAACCCAACAGCAGGGTTTAAAAAGCAGCTGTGGGACTCTCAAACGGAATTAAACGAACTCTTACATCAAAGGGCAAAGAAGTCTGTGTTATATTATCGTTACCAATTATACCGTTACGGGGATAAGCCCGGGAAATTATTGGCCAGGTGCCTTCGTGGACCCAGGGGCTCCAAATTGGTGCCAGCCTTATGGGATGACTTGGGGACGTTACACCGGGAGAGCCCGGTGATAGTGTGAGTTTTCCGATCCTTTTTCCAGAGACTCTATACAGCGGAGTCGATTCCTCTCACGCAGATGGCAGAGTATGTGGGGGAATTGGATCTACCCCACTTATCTGCGGAGCAAAGAGCACAGTTGGATCGGCCGATTACAGCGGTTGAGCTGCAAGGGGCTATTTCTAAAGCCAGCTGTTACAAATCCCCGGGGTCCGATGGGCTCGGTGCTGAATTCTATAAAATTCTTAATGAACTGATCTCCCCAACGCTGGCCGCAGTACACAATCGGAGGGCGCAGCAGGGTTATTTTCGATGGGGGGCTAACCACGCCCATATTGTTCTTATTCCTAAACCGGCAAAGGACCTTCTCTCTGCGGCCTCGTATCGTCCTATCTCTTTACTTAACTTTGATCTTAAATTAATGGCAAAAATCTTAGCGGACCACCTGGCGGAGTTTCTGGGGCAATTGGCCCATGAATCCCATGTAGGTTTCGTTAAGGGGCGATATGCTGTCCGCAACCTGCGCAAAATCGTTGCGTCCTTAGAGTGAGTCCGGTATAGACATCTGTCCTCCTTACTTGTCAGCTTTGATGCGGAAAAAGCCTTCGACAGGGTGGACTGGCAATATTTGAAGTACATTCTTCCGCACTATGGCATAGGGCCTTTATTCTGTAACATGGTCGCAAGCCTGTATGCCGACCCGACGGCAGCGATACTTTGTAATGGGGTGTTATCTGAGAATTTTCCGTTGCAAAGGGGGACTCGTCAGGGCTGCCCCCTCTCTCCTCTCCTCTTTGTCCTTTCTTTGGACCCCCTCCTGCGGAGAGTGGAGGGATTGCGAACAATAAGGGGGGTCAGCATTGGCAATCAAGAATTCAAGATATCTGCCTTTGCCGACAACCTTTTGGTACATTTGCTTTCACCTAGAGATTCTTTGCCTCATCTTTTGCGGGAGTTCTGCACTTTTGGGCAGTTTGCAGGGCTTAGTATTAACAGGGATAAATCCAAGGCCCTGGATGTTTCGGGCCGTCTTCGGAGTGGCTGGCCGGGTGAGTTCCCTCTTAAATGGGCCGAGAATCAATTCATATATCTGGGGATTATACTGCCCAGTCAGCCAGGTCAACTATATGGGAGTAACTTGAAGCGGATGCTGACCAAGGTGAGAACCCAGTTGCAGTCCTGGCAGCCCCTCCCCTTGTCTTTAACGGGGAGAATCGCGGCGATTAAACTGGTGCTTTTCCCGCGGCTACTATATTGGCTGCAGACCCTCCCTGTTTGGATCCTCAGGCGGGATGTTCGGCGCTTTGAGGCGGAATTTCGTGGCCTTCTCTGGGGGGGGCGAGAGCCCGTATCCCATATGGTCGTCTGGTGGGGAGGGTGAGGAATGGGGGGTGGGGGCTTCCGGATCTCGGTGCTTATGCATTGGCCTGCCAAGCGCGACACCTGGGGGACTGGCTAGGTGAAACCGACCTTTATACGCCTAGGGCCTTGGAGGAGGCATATGTGGCACCCCACTCACTACGGGCCCTTTTATATCTGGAAGTAGGCAGGTGGCCTGCACATCTGGCTGATAGCGTGTTACTAGCTCCGGTATGTAAGACCTGGCGGCAGTTGAATGCTTACTGGGGCCGTAGTTGGAAGGTGTCGAGCTGGCTGCCCATTCGGGGGAATGCCAGTTTTACTCCAGGTACCGATGCCGCCGCGTTCCGTATCTGGGGGGAGAGAGGTATACGTAATTTGGGTCATGTGGTGGACTTGGCGGGGAAACCTAAACCCTTCCTCGTATTATCTCGGGAGTATGAACTGGGGCCCCACCATTCCTTTGCGTATATGCAAATAGCCCACTATGTGGCCTCCCTCTTGGGGGAGGAGCTACACAGTGACCGATCGGCTCAGATTATAGCGTTCTTTGGTTTAGGTGACGCGGAACGACCGTCAATTTGGGTTTTTAACCTCAGGCTGGAGCAGTTTCGACCGCGGCCGGACTATCGTAGAGTGGAACAGGCTTGGGGGGCCAAAATGGGGCGGGAGATCCCCCATGATACAATTCCGGTAGCCCTCCGGAGAGTGGTGAACCTGGCGGACGGTGTCCGCTGGCGGGAAATACAGCTTAAATGTTTGACTAGGGTCCACTTCTCCCCGCGGCGGGCCCTTCGTTGCCACTTGACCGCGGATGGCACCTGTCCGCGGTGTGCTGAGCCTATGGCGACTTTGTTGCATATGTGGTGGGGCTGCCGACAGATTCGCTTATATTGGCGGAGAATTTCTCTATTTATGGCCAATCTTTTGGGACAACCTGTTTACTGGGATGCTGCTTTGGTTGCCCTGGATCTCCTGAGCCTTACCTCTCCAAAGGGGAAATGGAGTCCCTGGTTGGTGCGGAAGGCATGTCTGGTGGGTAAAGGGCCACTTTTGCGGCGGTGGAGGGACAGCCACCCTCCCTCCTTTTGGGAGTGGCGGAATTCCTTCCATCAGCTTATGCTCCTGGAGTGTAGGGCTGCTAGAGGCCACGTCAAGCAATGGTCCGCCTTCTTGCTACTTTGGGATCCATATATCCAAAATCTGAGTTCCCGGACCCGCAATGTAGTCCTGCAACTGGGTTGCTAACATATAACCTTACCTGTTTGCGGTGTTATGTGGGCGCTATGTAGAACTTTATGAGCTGGTCCTGAGTGGCACAGATTTGGGTTTGCTGGGGGGGGGGGTAAGGGGGGGGGGAAAGGGGCTGGGGGAGGGGGGCTGGGGTAATTTCTGAAAATCCATGTAACCATCAATGTGCTCTGCCCCTGGGGATAAGAGTCAACCCCAGGGAGCGGCTGTTACGTGTTGTGTATTCATTGTTTCTTGATGGTTTCTAAATAAAATTTTGAAAAAAAAAAAAAAAGCCACTGGGACCATCTTCTCTCCATATCCCTGCTGAAGGCTCTACCAGTTCTTTGACATACACTTCCTGTTTCAGAGGGAGAGAACAGGCAGAGCCATTAGTGGCACACTTTTCTAATAAATAGCTGCCACTGTGACAGGTCAAAGGACGTGGTAACAGAGATGGAGGTTGGGGGGGGGGGGATGGCAGCAGAGGTGGCAGCCAGGGCAGGCAGATTAAAGGGTAGTGCTGTCTGCCAGTTTGACTAGGAGGTGGCAGGGAGGTCACAGTTAAGACTGGAAAGGCTTAGCCTCCCCAAGCTTCATATACACCGTTTCTAGTTTAAATAATTTTGTGTTGTCTGCAAATTTGATCACCTCACTCATTCCCATTTCTAGGTCTTTTATAAATACTCCACTATTTATCTTTCTCCATTGAGAAAATTGACCATTTAGCCCTACTCTCTGTTTTCTATCTTTTAACCATTTATCAGTCCACAATAGGACGCTGCCTCCTATCCCATGACTTTCTAATTTATTCAAGAATCTCTCACAAGGGACCTTGTCAAAGGCTTTCTGAAAATTCAGATGCACTATATCAACTGGCTCACCTTTATTAACCTGTTTATTCACACCTTCAAAAAAAGCAACAGATCGGTGAGGCAAGACTTCCTTTGGCTAAGTCCATGTTGTCTTTGTCTCATTAAAGCACGACTATCTATATGTTCAGTAATTTTGTTCTTTATAATGATTTCTACCATTTTGCCAGGGACTGACATCAGGCTTACTGGTAGACTCATTTATGTTCATCATTTACATCATCCACAATCGATTTTATTGCTGTAGACACTCATGTACAATAGACATTCCTACAGAGTACAATGGCACACTAACAATTTACTGACAAATGATGCATCAAGTGCGCATTTACTGATCTTGCAAGTAAATATAAGTGCTTGAAATTTAATCAATGTATAAAATGTGTTTTCCAACTCTTTGTGAGAAGAGATTGACTAAATAATGATGTTCCATTCAATGTCACCACAGGGCTTCACTGATTTTTCAAAAATCCAAAATTGTTGTTAAAAGAGGCAATCTATTGCCCTCTCCCCACCTCTCCCCCACAGGTGGTTGTGCTCGTTCAATATTGAACCAATATAGAACTGCAAAGGGTTTTTTTTCACTTTACACTGGGACACTAAAGTTGCTGATAGATTTGAGGCCTCTAACTTTGAGACTAACAATTTTCAATCTTAAAAAAGCCATTCCAGCATAGCTAAACCCTCTGATTCACCCCCCCCCCCCCCCCCGCCCAGCACATACTTGTCCACAAACACTCCCATCCAGCCAGTGCCACCAAACAGTCGCCTTCATTAGAACAAACTGTCCATAACTGCCACTTAATCCCAAACCCTCCCCTAGTACCTCCCTACTCTCATCTATAATAGCAACAGTGCCCACCATTACAAACTGGCAAGCAATTCCAGAGAACACTGATGCTATCAGCCCAATGAGCCTATGACACAAGATACCTCCAATGGAGATCTGCAATGATCTAATTGTATTAACAATCTTGCACTCAAAACATAATCTAGAAAATATTATTATAGCACAATTTACATGATGATCAGTACACAGTCAGAGTAAGGATCCCCCTAGGGAATTCCCCCAAAGGAAAAAGAAAGAAAAGAAGAATACTCTTTTGTGTTCATGTCCCTGCATCCCTTCGTGGATGCGGTACCAGATTTATCTGAGTCACTTGTTTAATGTATCGGCTGTTTTAATTGTAAACCGCTATGATTACCTGATACAGCAGTATATAAAACACACAAATAAAATAAATAAATAAATAAAATATGTGCCGCAGCCTCTTGCCACCTTGCTTGATGTCACTTCCTTGCTAAAACTCAGGTGTCTGTGATACCAGCAGAGACAGGTCCAGACTTGCATAGTTGGCACCCATAGGCAATAACGGTGGGCATCCTCTGCTCCCCCTTCCAATTGGCTCTGTCTTCCCCCTGCTTAGATTTTGGCTCCCCCCTGATCGGTTATCATCCTGCCACATTCCACAGTCCCCCAGAGACAGCAGCAAGTTTGTGTCCCCCAGGCCCTGCAGCGTCACGCTCTCCTCTCACAGGGCTTCCTGTTAGTATGGAAACTCTGCAAGGGGAAAGGAGAGGGCGGGACACCACATGGCCTGCGCATACCCAGCTGAATTTCGTTACCAGATTTGCTGTTGTCATGTGGGATCGGATCGCCATTTAGCAAGAGCTTCAGACCCAGAATGAGACATGGCAGTTGGGGCAAAACTCTGGTGCCTATCAAAATTTGGCACCGGAGGCAGTTGCCTTCATTGCCTATGCCTAAATCCAGGCCTGGGCAGAGAACCAACCTGTCTGTGCCTCTTTGCTTTGTCCTGTTTGTTTTTTTCTCCCACCTTTACTATGTTTAACATATGGCTTTAGACCCATACACAGATAGTCTTAGAGATTTTTAAATGACTTCGTTTTCTGTGACACTGATAGCGACACAGTGCTATAACTGCCTATTTCTCTCTCTCAGAGCCTTATGATGCTTTTGCTATTTCTGTGTAAGTTTTTGACTTCAGCAAAGTAATTTTTCAAGTAGCGTCTTGCTCTCTGATCCTTTGTTTAAATGCAGGACAGGAGAGCATGTGATGTGGTGAGAGCGGGCAGACACATCTGCTTAGCTCTCCGAGGCTCTCTACCTTGCCACCCTCCTCCCCCAGAGTTATGAGCCTCTCTTGACACTGTTCAGGGTAAGAGATTCTCTGCCTCCTTTAGGGATCGTCCTGGATGGTGGAACAAGCTGCAATTCATCAGGGCCCCATAATTGGTGAAGGAGGTGGAATTGAGTGACTTTCTGGAGTCTAAACTGCCCCTTTCTCTGCCACTCGGGGTGGACTGGGAGACAATCAGTATTGAGAGGGCACATTGGATTGGTCCGAGCCAGGAGGGGGCCAGGAGGCCAAGAGTAGTGATCGCCCAGTTTCTCAACTATATACAGAAGGACAGTGCTGCAGGCCGCCAAGCAGCAAGGCCAGGCTTTGCATCCTATTGCAAGACTATTCAATATAACTGGTTCAGAAGAGGAAGGCATTTTTGAGCCTCTGCCAATGCCTATTTGAGGCTAAAATAAAGTTCTCCCCGCAGTACCCTGCAAGGCTTCTCATAATCCATAATGGGGCAGCCCAGATATTTGGAGATACGGACTCGGCAGTGAACTTTGTGTGTACCATTCTCCCAGCCCAATATCCTACGAAGATGCAGTAGGTCAGGTATGGAGAAGATTGGGATGGCTGGAAGATACTCTCTTCCATAGGCCAGCAGGACTGCAGAGGGGCAGCAAATCCTGTGGGCTCCACTTGAACTGCGACCTGAGGTCTATATAGGAACTGTAGAATGGGGGCTTGGACTTGGACATGGTAGAACCTCTTTTTCCCACCCTGCCCCCTCTTACTTTTTTGATGGGGATTGTTTGGTATGGCTGTGGACCCAGACAGAACTCAATGGACTACTACCTAGTTGGTTGAAAACAGCCTAAGGCGGGCAAGGATCTGAGGAGAACTGAATCCTATTGCCCAATTTCTTTCTTAAATTTTGATTTGAAGTTGCTGGCCAAGATTATGATCAATAGATTGGCCATGGTGAGCCCTGAGCTGGTCCATGAGAGCCAGATGGGATTTGTAAGAGAAAGGTATGGGGTGACAAACATGTGGAGAATCCTTGCATTCCTGGAGTGGGTTAGGCAGCAGCAGTTGCCTTTTCTGTTAGTCAGTTTTGATGCAGAGAAAGCATTTGACAGGATGGGATGGCAGTATTTGTTTGAAGAATTGTAGGCCTATTGTTTAGGGAAGAGGTTCCAGTGGATGGTAAGACTGTTGTACACCTCACCTTGGGTAGCCATGATAGTGAATGGGGGAGTTACTGAGGGATCTGAGTTATAGTGTGGGACGCAGAAGGACTGCCCTCTTTCACCCCTCCTATTCATACTGACACTGGACCCATTGGTATGGATCATGGGTCATACAATAAAAAGGGATACAGAGGGAGTGCAGATGGGTCAGTCAAACTTTAAGATGGTGGCATTTGTGGATGATCTACTGGTACATCTGACCAGCCCAAAAGTGTCTCTGCAGGAGTTGTTGGAGGAAATTTGGGACTTTGGTGTCTTTGTGGGCTTGAGATTGAATCTAGATAAATCAAAGACTCTAGACATAAGAGGGAGTTTGAGAGGGGTTTGGGGGCCTGCCTTCCCATTGCATTCGACAGAGGAAGCCTACAAATACTTGGGGATCTGGATGACAGCAGATCCCAGGAAGCTCTATTTGGCGAATATGCCACCTTTGCTAGGCAGGGCCAATGCTATCATTAGGTGAACTAGGTGGTTGCCTAGACTGCAGGCCCTCTGGGGGCATTCATTGTCACTGCTGTTGCCTTTCTCAGGACAGGCAGCAGCAGCAATGGCTGCAAACAACCCCATGGCACTTACCTTTAAACTTAGGCACCACAGGCTGCTCTGTCCCTCTGACACCCAATGTGGACTTACTGCTGCAAATAGGAAGTCAGCATTAGGTGTCAGAGAGGGGACAGAAGCAAACAGCTCTACAGTGCCGAAGTGTAAAGGCAAGGACCACAGGGATATTTGTGCCCATTGCCACTGCTGCATGTTCCAGTGAGGGGTGACAGTGACCACAATGGGCACCATAGGGGGCACAAAGGATGAGATTCACCTAGGGTGTCTAAGCTCCTTGTGCTAGCCCTGTTGTGAGATGCAGTAAGAGAGAGTTTATGGGATTGGTACCCGCTGCCAATGTCCATTCTGGGGCATATAGCAATGCTTCATATGACCCTATTCCCTCGGATTTTGTACGTGATACAAATGCTACTGATACGCCTTGTCAAGAAAGATGTTGTGTGGCTGGAAAGAGAGATCAGCGCAGTCTGTGGGGCGGGGTGTGGCCATTGGTACCCTTTATGCAGCTGAAGGGGGAATGGAATCACAGGGGAGTAGGGTTATCAATTTTGGAATTTTATAATAGGGCTTGTAATTTACACTATTTACATGACTGGTTGGCATCTCTTTGAAATGGAAGTGGAGATATACATCCTGTGAATGTGTTCTTGGTGCTGCATGGCCAACCTCAGAAACTTCCAGGGGATTTAAGCAGGAATGTGGTACATTAGTCAATATAGGAGGTATGGAATTTTCTACATCGGTTGTGGCGAATAGATTTGTAAGTCTCACCATTTCTCCTGGTGCAGGGGAACATTGACTCTGCCCCATCCATGGACTAGGAGCATTTTGGGGAATGGGCCAGGGATGGGTGCAGACCATAGCCCAGGTGGTAGATGACAGGGGGACAGAGTGACCCTTCCAACAGCTGCAACAGGACTTTGGTTTGGAGAATCAACATTTTTCTGCCTATATGCAGCTACGCTATTATATCCTATTCTTAGATGAAGGCCAACAGGACCAGGTACATAGGGATCTGTTGGAGCAGTTATTTGAGCTGGAGAATAGGAAGTCTCTGTCTATATCGTTATATTATAAAAAATTGTGGGAATTCGCCCTGGGGGCACTGACGGATGATCTGGAAGCTAAATGGGTGGTAGATTTGGGGGTCCAGGTGTGGGGGGAACAGTTGGCAAGGGCAGTGACCAGGATCCCTGGGTTGGTTGAAAGCTCCAGGCTGCAATAACTCCAATACAAACTGATTTATAGGGGCTATATTTCTCCGCTGAGGCCCCACAAGGCAGGAGGTGCAGTTATGGACCTGTGCACTAGTGGCTGCAGGGTTAAAGCCAATTTAGGGCATGTTTTGTGGTTGCCCTAGGATCCAGCACTTTTTTGATGGACTCATTAATCAAGAGGGCCCCTGTCACCGGGGTTGACCCTCTTGGATGATCTACAGGGGTTAGGGTGAGAGGAGTGTCAGCCAGGAGTTTGGTTTGGAAAGCAGTGTGGTAGCAAAACAGTGTATTCTAAAGCATTGGAGGGACACGGAGCCCCATCTCATTGGAAATGGAGGAATGTGTGGCATAATTTGATGCTAAAGGAAAGGATAGCCCTGAAGAGCATGCCAAAGAATTAGGATGCCTTTCTGATATTATGGTGAGAGTATGTGAATGCACTGCCCCCCAGGGCCTGGAATGAGGTCTTATAAATGTAGAGTCATGCAGGATTGGGAGGTAGTGGATTGGAAGGGGAGTGGCAGGTAGAGGAATGGAAGGGGACAGGTAGGGGGGTACTCAGCCAGACTTAGGATAGTGTTGGAGGAAGGTTAGGGAGGGGGTAAAGATTAATCGGGGGTGCAGGTTGGGGTAGAGATACTTTGGAGGGGATATGAAGAGGAAGGGGAAAGGGGAGGTGTGGGTTATATGCATAACATGGGAAAAAACATTTTGGTTCTCTGTTTGACTGTTATGAACTCTCCGGCATGAGTAAGTGTTCCCGCATGCTGGGAGTATTGTTGATTGGTTTATTATTTTGTGATAGTATCCAATCACAAAAATAATCAAATAGTATTTATTCCTCATCTAATACATTAGCATAATTAAATTAATTAAAAGACATACGAACAACCCATCACCAACAAATATAACTTAACTTTGTGTTGTTTCTACTCCCAGGTAACCCCTAAAAGTATATTACAAGTAGGGTACTATTGCATGAGACAAAGAAATTAGTTGTCCTGAAAGCTTGTATCTTCGAAGTCATTTCTATGCAATTACTTTGTTTTTGTTTTTAAACTAATTCATTTGTGGTGGGATAGCAGCACTCCATACTTTGCATAAGGATACTACAGGGAAATATTTTCTTGGAAGTAATATTAGCATGTAGAATTTTCATGAAACATCTTTAGTCTCAAGTGGTCGTTATCCTATTAATTGACATCATTCACTACCCATTAACTGAAATATTTTCTCCTAATTCCACGCCAAATGTGAATACCCCTTAACCCAGAATTCTAAATGTTTATTGGGAAAGAGGCATTGGGAAGGGAAAACAGAAGGGTGAACATGACCCTACTAAACTACTGAAAACAATTGTAGGCTTGATATATACATTAAAGATGAAAAATAACAATATCCCACCTGAGCATTTGCAAATCTAGCTTAAGCATGCAAAACAGGAGAAATACTGAAATGAAAAAGAAGATAATAAATATGTCCAACAAAATTTTTCAAACTTCACATTTACTATCTCACATCTGTTTGACATCCAGGCATGCCTCCAGGGACCTGTTCTTAAATTGGTACTAAACTGATTCTCAGAATTCTACTCTACTGAGGTTGAACAATACAAGGTTATGAGGCCAACATGTGTTCAACTATTAGAATGGAAATAAGCAAACCATATAATCAATCAACAAACTAAAGAACTATGCTTGGAACGTAGGAAACAGTTTTCTCTACCAAGAGCAGTTGGCTCTCTTCCATTTTACTTTGAAAAGCACCATGAAGTGGAGAGAGAGGCACAAGATATCAACACTTCATATTATAGTGCCATTTAAAATATATATATTTCCACCACTGGATCCAGTTTACCTGAAGGCTCCATGCATTTTCCATGGCAGATAAATGGACATACCTCTGCACTGTATGAATTCATCTGCTCCAAATCACAGAGGATTTGGCAAATTCTGATTCGCATTTGGCCTGGTCCCTACTTAAGAACGCTACTGAAAGGAACTATCATGTCCCCTGTAACAAAAATCCAAGTATTTAAGTAATCTTATTGTAGGGCCATGGTTCCCAAACTTGGTCCTGCAGTCTTCAATCAAGTCTGATTTTCTGGATATCCTCTGTGAATTTTCATGTATGTATTTATAATCTGATCTAAGAACCGGTACATTTTTCTGTTATTCTGAAAATGAGACCTGAATAGATTCTTGGAACAAACTTTTAAAAACCACTGCCATAAAGAATTTAGGTAAACCAAGATGATCATGGAACTACATAGGTATCACAATGAGACCTACGAAGCATTCATCTATCAGGAACAAAGACTAACCTCAGGACTGTTTAACATAGCAGATGGCAGCCAATTGATCTGTATGCTCAGTAATTCCAGTTTGCAATGCTAAGGATATGTCGCAGATGTAAGCCTAGAAACCTATTTTATTTATTTATTTCAAATACTTGTTTAGCAAGTGTCTAGAATTCTAAGCAGATTACAATAAATCTATAAAATAATCCAATCACAGTAAAAGATGACAGGTCGAAACAGCACATAATCTTGAGATAACAACATGAAATAAAATGTCACCTAACTAATGGAAATGCGAAAACCTCTCAGGGAAGCATCCAAGAAAACAAATAGATTTTAAGTTTCTTTTTGATGTGGAAATAAGGTAAACAAACAAATCATAAGTGATACATTTTTATCGGATTAACAGTGCATCTTTGACAAGCTGTCGAGCGCCATCCCGTCTTCATCAGTTCATTGAGGAAGCATTGCAGTTACACTGGGTCTAAATAGTATAAACTCATCTAGGCCTTAGACTGACTGCATGTCATTACAGATCAATGAAAAGTGTGTGTGGGGGGGGGGGGGGAGTCATACACAGAGGTGGTGAGTCAGTGACACTTTATACAGTTGTGGTCAACATTATTGGCACCCTTGCAGTTCAATCCCTTAATGTCCAATATCTCCTAAAAAAACAGTGGTCAGTGAAATGTCTTTGGATTATATATGCACACATATTTGACACATAAAAGAATCAAATAAACAAGACCAATTAAAACAGGAAATAGAAGGAAATAGTATAAAAACTAGGACATTGCCAGGGCTTGATTATTAAGTCCACTCAAATTTATTCCCCAAAAAAATCAAAAAGTAAACCAAAATCTCTTAACAACTGGTACATTCAATTTTTTGTTGGAAACTTTGTCATGAGGAATATTACCTCCTGTAACAAATTTTCCTATTTAATCATTTTAAGGTTTACCTAAAAAACGGTGAACCATTCCTAAAAGTGTATACCAACGCAACAATGTCTGATACACCCAACTCCAATTCCTTCTATATGAAATAATTAAAATAACATATCTGACCTTATCATATGAAATAATTAAAATAACATATCATAACCTTACCATACAAGACACCCATGACTACGACTAGCGAGATACGACTTGTCACGTCGCCTAGATGTAAATAGTTTCCCCAGGTTATCCAAGTTCTAGTACCTGTTACTTGTAAACAGAGATCAGCCAATGAAATGTGTAAGTTTTATGTTCCATGTGAACCGCACTGATGTTGAATAGCGTGGTATAGAAGATACTCTAAATAAATAAAAATAAATAAATAAAATCTGATGAGCTTAAATCCTGCTCAAGATCACTGCATAGCTTATTTGACATTCCCTCCCACACCCCTTCCATACGGTGTACCACAGGGCTCTGTATTAGCGCCCCTACTCTTCAATCTGTTTCTCGCACCTCTGACTTTATTTGTACAGCAATCTGATCTTTTGGCATATTACTATACCGATGACATCATCCTCCTTTTCTGCACTAGCTCTCTCTTGCCCGACCTCACCCCTTTGAACACCTGTTTGGCCTGGATTTTCTCCTGGCTCTCTACTAATTATTTGCATCTGAACCGTATCAAGTCCGCTGCCATCTGGTTTACTTTCAGTGCCCCCCCCCCCAACCCTCACTGGCTCCCGTTCTCTCTGGAACTGCCATTCCCCTTGCCCCTACACTTCGATACCTCGGTGTTATTTTTGATTCCTCCCTCTCTTTCCACCGGCATGTCACCTCTGTTGTACGTCATTCCTTTCTCATATTGCGTCAACTGATGGCAGTGCGTTCTGTCCTCCCAGCATCTTCCTTGGTTACCCTCACAGCGGCTCTCCTTCTATCCAGACTTGACTACTGTAATTCTGTCCTAGCTGGAGTTCCCTGTTACCAGCTTCACCATCTACAGCTACTACAGAATACGGCTGCCCGGCTTATCACCCATGCTTCTCGTACTGATCATGTGACTCCCCTTCTTTTCAACCTACACGGGCACTCTCTCCAATACCGATTCCAATACAAAGTTCTCATCATTGTACATCACGCATTACATACCAGTACTCCACAATATCTGGCCGATCTACTACACCTGCACCTCCCCCCCATGCTCTCCACTCCATTCATAACAAGGTATTATGGAGCAAAATGTGCTACCTAGTGTCAGAAAGCTAGGTCAGGGTGAAAGGTCCTCCAGTAAGGCAATGACCCAAAACATATATCCAAAAGTACAAAAGAATGGTTAAAAAGGAACAAATTGACAGTTTTAAGCAGGCTAGCAATGAGTCCTGCTCTTAATCCAATCAAGAATCTTTAGAAAGAGCTGAAGTCTGCCATTGGTAAAATGAACCCTGGAAACATTCATGAGCTGGAACAAATCGCAATTGAAGAGTGGGAGAAACTACCAGCAGACAGATGTATGAAACTTATAGATGGCTACAAGAAATGTTTGGAGGCTGTCATAACTGCCAAGGGTTGTGCAACCAAATATTAGTGAAGGGTGCCATTAATCCTGTCCAGGCCATATTTTGTTTTTTCTCAGAAATTATTACATCTAATTTGCACAGACCTCTTTTTTATTGTATACCTTTGAACATAATATTAAATTATTATGATGACATACTGTTGGATATTTCTAATTATTTCTCAAGATATTGTACAAACATACCTAAAATGCAAGGGTGCCAATAATGTTGACCGCAACTATGGTTGAAAGACTATTTCTCAAAACAAGTGAGAAAACCAATGCCTCTATTGTGTCCTTTTGCGTCAATTTCAAAGTGTTCATCATTCTCATTTCAGATGTTTTTCATTCCTGTGTACAGTACCCCCGACATTTCCTTTCAATGCCTTTAGTGTAAGGTCATTAAAGGAGGGACACTCTTAACCCTGGATATTCAGTGCCGGGGTCATATATGGCCCTGGCATTGAATATGAGGGTTGCCTCATAGCCTCTCAGATGCCGGGCACTGCGATATTACATACTGCCCGGTTAGCTGCTGCAGCTAAAAAATAGCTGAACTTTTGCCCCGCCTATCTTTTAGTCATAGGTTACTAACCGAGTAGCATGCAATATCACTGCTGCCCGGTTATTGACTGTTGCCACCTCGGCTCCTCAATGCGCCCCGATGCTAAGCAGTTGGCATCAGGGCATCTAAGGGAGAAGACGGTTGAATATCCAGGTTAGAGGCATTTACGGTTTACAGAGATGTACACCGTGTAAATGCCTTTTGAATATTGGGCCCTATATTTATAGAGAAAGATTAATGTGAGCCTTTTATTTTGAACGTCTTTCCCATGTGGGTAGCTGTGGGGTCCTGTGATATTTGTTGATGCAACTTGCATCGTGGGGTCTTGAAAGATTTTGTTTCCATTTTCTACTACCACTACTACTTGTCATTTGTATAGTGCTACAAGGTGACGCAGGGCTATATAGGGCTGTACAGCCTTTGACACCATAAACCATAAAACCCTCATCACAAGTCTGGACCACCTTGGCCTGGGCGGTATGGTTCTACACTGGTTTAAATCCTACATCACAGACCGCAAGCTTCGGATCCAAATAGGAAAAGAATCTCCAAACACTTTTCCATAAGAATAAGGCATACCTCAAGGCTCCGCCCTCTCCACCCTCCTATTTAATCTGTATCTACAACCCATCACTCAAATATTCCAAATTGCGGATGACATCATGCTGTCACTTCCGATAGATGTAAACAACCCCATCTACAACAGCCTAACTAAATGCATCAAAGAAACCGACTCCTGGTTAAAATCCAGCAATCTCAACCTAAACTACAAAAAGACCGAGGCACTTCACATCACGAGGAACCGAGATGTAACACTACCCCAAACCATCACCATCAACAACACCAAAATTGCAGTCAAGCAAGAAGTCAAATATCTTGGTATAACCCTCGTCACGTCACTGAGTATGATACCCCACCTGAAACAAACAGCCAGAACAATTCTATGCAAACTTAAGACCACACAGCATCTAAGACCCCTCCTTGAAGAAAACGACTTCAGAGCAGTCATCCAAGCCGTCATCACCCCCCGCTTTGACTACTGCAACAGCCTGCTGCAGGGTCTACCAGAAAAAAACATACACATACTCCAACGAACACAAAACATCACAGCTAGATTCACCTGCAAAGCCAGACTAACCGACCATGTAACACCACTTCTGTATGGCTTACACTGGCTCCCAATAGAAAGCCGAATAATATACAAACTACTCGTGACTACATTCAAACTCATCAACAATGTTGCACCCTCCTTTCTCTCAACCCTCCTCCACACCCCTGCGAATACCAGATCCCGTAGGGAAAATGCCCTACACTCCATAATAGTCCCTCCCTCTATCCGCAAAATGAAACAAACCACCAGCTCCAGAGCTTTTTCATACACTGCGCCCAGCCTCTGGAACTCCCTCCCACTGCACTTCCGTGCAACAAAAGACCTCAAAGACTTCAGAAAACAGCTCAAAACCTACCTCTTCACCATGCACTATGGTAGTGAAAGCTCGCACCTAAAAACCCACACACCGCCAGGCTAGCCCATCACCCAATACAGCCATGACAAAGCATGCCTAAGACCACACAGAACAAACACAAAGACCTTCTGTACGGAGTTAACCTATACATAGTTATGTTCTTAAGCAACTATATCTAAACTTGATAAGAAACCCAAGTTATCCTGTACAAATGTTGTCCCCTGTTCTATGTAAATTGTTATCTTGTACAAAAGTTGTTTCTTGTTCTATGTAAACTGTTGTTGGGTTCCCTGTAAACCGCCCCTGATCTCTGGAAGGAGTGATATAAAAAAATGTACCAAATAAATAAATAAAAATAAATAAATAAGTAAGAGACTGCCTCTGCTCATCAGAGCTTACAATCTAATCAAGACATACCACATAACTGGGGACTAGGGGAAATCTAGGGGAATGGCAAGATACATATACTTTAGGTGAAGAGCCGGAGAATAAGGGGATCAGAATTCAAAAGCAGCCGCAAAAAGATGTGGCTTTTTAGCCTGGGCAAAGAGGTGGGGTTGGGATTCTGTTTGGAGTTTTCATCTTATAAGTTTTTGTTTCAAGTTGGGTGGTTGGCAGAAAGTTAGAACTGGGGGTTGGGAAAGATTTCTTTCAGTAATTCATCCTGCAGTAATAATATAGAAACTTTGAAAACGACGGCATACAAAGACCACACAGCCTATCTAGTCTGTCCATCCATAAGAACTATTATGTTCTACAATCCCTTCCTCTCCCTCAGAGATCCTCTGTACTTGCTTCATGCTTTCTTGAATTCAGATACAGTTCTTGTCTCCGCCACCTTCAAATTGGCGGGGGGGAGGGGGGGAGGTGGAGGAATTGATGATCTTTTTATAATTTTCCTTACATTTTCTAGTTCAGGATTATGTCACAAGCCGTGCACATTCCCTGTGTTTTCTTTCCATGCATTGTAGTAGGTTTTCCTTAGGTGTTTTGTGTGGGTGCGGTTTTCTTGGAGATGTGTTTGGGATATTAGCCCTTTTGCTTAAAGCTGTAAGATGGCAAGATGTTTATTCATGAATTATGGGTCAGAGCAAATGTGGTGATTATCTTGTTCCTTGGAGGTATATAATGGGTTTTTTTTTATGTATGGAGGATGGAAATTGGAGCTATGAAGGTAACTGCATATTTTAGTTGGTTTCTTGTATATTGATGCTTGTAAATGACCACACACACACATTCCAGAGCTATATAACAAGCCTGTCATACTAAAACAACACTAAGAAGTATGTTTACTAAACTGGGCTAACAGTTAACCCGGGCTATCTGCCACTAGGTCCCACTGAATAATATGGGACCTAGTGGCAGATAGCCCGGGTTAACCGTTAGCCCGGTTTAGTTAACATACCCCTAACTTTCAGGACTCAAACAGCAACAAACCTATCTAATTGGACAACTAGGATCTGGATTAGGTTTGGTAAATGTCTCTGATAGTAAACTTAGACATGGTTTCACAGAATTTCTGGCATAAGAATTTGCCAAAAGAAAAGTCTTTGGAGTAAGACTCTACATCAAGCATTAATAGATTCTCGGGGCAAAAAAGTCCAGAAAATGTTTTGCACAGAGCTATATAACCAGAATAAACTGGGACACTCAGGAAACAGGAATGAAGATGACCAGCAATACAAGGCATACTGTATTTAAGAGCAGGCTGGCTAGTTACAATGTAAACTACTTTGACTAAATGATAAAGTGGTATAAAAAAACATCAATAAATAAATATGACCCCAGCAGCTTATAAAAAAGGTGCTCAAACATCTTTGCATCAGTTATTGAATAAGATTCTTACCTGTAAATAGTTCCCCCTGCGTTATCCAAGTTCTAGCACCTGTTTCATTGTAAATACAGAACAGGTTAGCCTGTACTGTATAAGCTAATGTTGTATGTAAACCGCACTGATGTTAAATAGCGCGGTATAAAAGAGACATTAAATAAATAAAAAAATTAATAAAATAAAGATTACCAACACCACAATGATGGCAATTATTTGGCTGCAGCTTTATTCAAATGTCCAATAACCAACACTTAGACACGGCATTTGGCCTTCCCCCTCTCTATCATCTTCCAGATCGGCCTTCCCCTTATTTCTTTCTCATACATTTTCCCTACTGAACCAATGAATTCAACTTATCATCCCGCTTCCATGACTGCACCCAGTCACTTGACTAGTTGGTGCCAAACTAGTCAGAGTAAAGCTCTTTAAGAACTCTGTGGAGAAGTCATCCATTATGTGCTCCAAATAGCCTGGGTGACACTGGGCCATGCCCAAATCTTGCAGCAGTGTCTCCGCTGGCCTCTGAATCTTTCACTTCTTCCCATTCTTTCCTTTTTCTTGCATCTCCAGCAAATTCTGGGAAGAGACAAAGTTCCTTGACTCCCACCTCCCATCTCACACCCCACGCCTTACCCTGGAATCTTCACCATACCCCAAATTCACCAAAACTGCTCACCAAATTTCCACCGACCACTTTCGTCCTATACCCTTCCCCTCTATTACATTTCCACCACCAATACACAGCCCTTTTGACCTTCCCCTCCACTAGCTTGGCCACTATACCTCAGAAGGGGCTTGGCCATATTCTAGTGACCCCATTCTAAGCTGAGGGCACTCTTAACATAGACTCTCACACACTTTCTTCTCACCAGTCACTGACATAGGACTATTAACATCATAATGATGACAGTAATTTGGCTGCAGCTTTATTCAAACTTCCAAAAACCAGCACTTAAAGATCACAGCATTTGACCCCCTCCCCCATCATCTTCCAGATTGGACTTCCCCTTACTTCCTTCTCATACATCTTTCCCACTGTACCAATGAATTCAATTCATTATCCAGCTTTCATAACCGCACTTGGCCACTCAATTATTTGGTCCCAGAATAGCTGAAGAAAAGCTCTATAAGAACCCTGTGCAGAAGCCACCCATTATGTGCTCCACATAGTCTGTGGTAATGCTAGGCCCTGCCCAGAGCTTGAAGCAGTATCACCCACTAGCCTCTGAATCCTTCAATTCTCCCCATTTTGCCTTTATCACCATCTGATTCTGGGAGGAGATGAAGCTCCCCACCCCCACCACAAATGGTGACAGCCTCCAGTTAGTCACCGCTTCATTACCCCTAAAGCTGTACCAAATCATGTCAACAAACAAGCCTCCTCCAAATCCTACACTGTACACAAGAACATGTCCCAAACCAAGGTCCCCAGAGAAGGACTCCTTCTGTGCCATAAAGACCTGAACAGTTAGTGCAAGAGCTATTTCCAAACCCCTCAGCTCAAACTCAATCTTGGGAATTGCAGTAGTCACCCTGCCAGGGACCCTGAATTCACCTAACTCGCCTGGAGTTCTTCCACCCCAGACTGAGAATAACCTGGAACCTCCTCCCTTAGCTACATTTGAGGAAAATAGCACCTTACAAGTGGCAAATCCCTCTTCATTTGTTGAATTTAATCTACCCTCTTCGCCACAATGAGATCATTGCCCCCCTCCAAGGGAATGAACAACAACTGAGGTGGCAAGACTTGCTTTGCTTGCAACAGTTAATGATGGTGCTGGTCCTCAACTTATATCCAGAATTATCCACCATCGAAATTGGATGCCCAAAGCAGCTAGCCTGAGATGAACCCACCAGCCAAGCCTCTGCAGCCTGTTGCAAGACCTAGAAATTATGAATGTCTGCTTATCTCCTCTCCCCCCCCCCCCCACACTGCAGGCAGAAGAAGTCCAGTGAGAGAAACTGAAACATATGAACACCAATGAGAGTATCTATACCATTTAACGCACCATTAGATGTTGGACCACTAGCAGTACAGACACTGAGCCCCCTGTGATTCACAGAAAATGGAACTGTATTGATATGAGACAACTGAATGCCACACCTTGGGGGACAGAGCCCAACACTTGCTAAATTTCTATCAACACTCCCACCTAATTGAGATTCAGTCAAGGTGTATCAACAACATGTGTGATTTTGTACCCCCTTGATGCCCCCCCCCCGCCCCCTTGATACCCACGCAAGAAACTCATTACACAGTGCGCCTGGCATGAAGGAGGTTGGGGGTCTCCCCACACAGCCTTTGCACCCTATCTGAATCATTTTGGACCGACAGACTGGCAAATGCAGTTGGATTGGACCTACACATCCTACTACAGTAAAACCCCTGCGTATCTGAGGGCAAATTTCATGGATGCTCAATTTGCAATGTCACAGCACAGCACAAGGTGGAGAATGCCACCTAGAATGAGCTTGCCTCATATACTGAGGAGCAAACCCCCCACAGTGCCTATTACAAGATATGCAGAATTTGTGACCCAAAAGGCTAACCTAATGATTGGCCACTATACATTGTACAAGGCGGTATAGAGTGAAAATGAACCAATATGACAAGATGTGACAGCCCTGTGTCTATTAGCTAGTGACTGTCCATTTATTAAAACTAAAGATATGTCTAATGACTTAACTGTATTAGGCAAAAAGCTCCCAAAATGTGACAGAACTGACAAAGCAGGATGCTAATTTTAACCAAAACTATGCACTGGATATTGAATGGACTCGTGACATGGCACAAACCCAGTTAAGATTAAAGACTGGAAGGAATATAGGTGCCTGGAAGGAATGCAGTGCACACAGCCTTAAACAACTCCAGCATCACTGGACTGGAGAAGGGCTGATGTGGTACCTCTCCACAAAAGTGGTGGTTGGGAAGCAGTAACAAATTACAGGCCAGTAAGCCTTACCTCAGTGGTGGGAAAAGTAATGGAGGCGCTACTGAAAGAGCGAATAGTGGACTTCCTCGAAACCAACAGGTTGCATGATCTGAGGCAACTTGGTTTTACCTTAAGGACGATCTTGCCAAACAAATCTGATTGAGTTCTTTGATTGGGTGACCAAAGAATTAGATCAAGGGCATGCGATGGATGTGATCTACCTAGATTTCAGCAAAGTCTTTGATACTGTTCCTCATAGGAGACTTATCAATAAACTCAACAGCTTGGGATGGGTCCCAAGGTGGTGAATTGGATCAGAAATTGGTTGACTGACAGATGACAGAAGGTGACGGTAAACGGAACTCATTTGAATGAAAGGAAGGTGATTAGCGGTGTGCCCCAGAGTTCAGTCCTGGGGCTAGTACTGTTCAATATATTTGTGAGTGATATTGCTGAAGGGATGAATGGAAAAGTCTGTCTTTTTGCAGATGACACCAAAATTTGCAACAGAGCGGACTCCCCTGAGGGTGTGGAGAACATGAGGAAAGATCTACAAAAGCTGTAAGAATGGTCTAATGCTTGGCAGCTAATATTTAATGTGAAGAAGTGCAATGTCATATACTTGGGAAGTAGAAATCCAACAGAATTGTATGCGATAATGGACAAGAGATTGGTGTGCATGGACCAGGAGAAGGACCTTGGAGTGATTGTTTCTGACGATCTCAAGGTGGCAAAACAGTGTGACAAGGCGGTGGCAAAAGCCAGAAGGATGCGGGATTGCATACAGAGAGGAATTACCAGCAGAAAGGAAGAAGTACTAATGCCACTGTACAAGTCGACGGTGAGGCCTCACTTGGAATATTGTGTTCCGTTTTGGAAACCATATCTCGCAAAGGATGTAAAAAGACTGGAAGCAGTTCAGAGGAAGGTGACCAAAATGATTTGGAGTCTGTGTTAGAAGACTTATGAGAAGAGACTTGAAGACCTAAATATGTACTTTCTGGAGGAGAGGAGGGACAGGGGATATATGATTCAAACCTTTAAGAGTATTAATGAACAAACAAACCTCTTCCAAAGATGGGAAAGCTGTAAACTAGAGGGCATAACATGAAACTGCAAGGGGGTAAACTGAAAGGATGGTGGATGCTTGGAATGCCCTCCTGATGGAAGTGGTGGGGGCAAATACAGTGACAAAATTCAAAATGGCAAGGGACAGACACAGTGGATCCCTTTATAATAACAGGATAAAATCAAAATAAAAACTATCTCTTATATCTGAACAAATAGGGGTGACCTACACGGAGCGGTAGGTACACCCCTAAAAAAAGACATGGGCAGGGGTGACCTGCATGGAGCGGCAGGTGCACCTACTCTTGCCGCCTTGCTGGGCAGACTAGATGGACCATACTGGTCTTTATCTGCCATCATTTACTATGTTACTATCACAACATAGGCCACCAAAGTGGATCCTACCCTCAGTGTAGGAGCGGAAATGCTTGGTGCAATGGCACTGCAAATGACCCAATGTATCACCATGTGAAAGGCGCTACCATCACTAAGTTGCTGAAAATAGAGGGTCCCAATCATTATCAGGGTTCACCAGAGGGCTCGAATGACTGGTTCATAGAAAATGGTTATCCTCCCAAGCAGATGCTCTAACACCAAAGATGCTATTTAGAATTGATAAGATTGTAAGTTCTGATGAGCAGGGACTGTCTCTAACATATATCTGTATAGTGCTGCACACACCTTGTACAACTAGATAAATTATAAGTAGTAGTAGTAATAGGCACAATCCAACCAAGTATCTTCTGAAATAGCAATGGGAAAAAGACCTGAGCAAAATATGTTTCCCAAGCAGGACTCAGAGTGCAGAAACATGTGATACCTTTAAATATTCCCTAGCAGACCCGGTTTCAAAACCACAAAAGACCAACCAAAAAGCTTGTGGATATGGAATAAACACTGGATGCCCAAGCTATGTGCACTTCAGCCCATCAAATATAAAAAACTGCAACCATGCTTGGACTTCTACTTTGCAAAGATTATGGCCACTCAGCTTTTCTGAGTTTGGTACTAATACCAATATATTTGTTCCTGTAAGAGTACAAGATCATATCAGCTAAAAGAGAACACTCTGAAGACCTACTAACAGAATATACGAATGTTTCAGGCTCTGATGCAATTTCTAGAAGATTATAGAATCAGAGTGGATGAACCAACAACTTGTGCTGCACCCCTTCTCTTATGGAGCTCCCAAAGCACTGAAAGAGAGAGACTTATAAGGAGATTAATGAGACAGATGACTTGGTATAAATATCTAAGCTGAGGAAACTACAACATAGGACAATTCCATAAAAGTGGTAGAAAATCCCCCAAGATTTGGACAAGACAATAAATTGGGAACAGCAGTTGATGCTGACGGCCATCAGTAAGCTTTCTGGAGCATCAAGTTCCTATGACTTCAATACTAGGTCAAGATACATGAAACTACTAGACCAGAAAGCCCCAATCTGCATCCTTTAATATACTAGAAGACTGAAGTATTATGCATGCTCACTATTAAACATTCTGTCTGCTTAGAAGGTTTCAAAGGAAAACAGATGAACCATAAGTAGGTCATCATGGTAACACAGCATCTGTAGATAACATTCCCTTGTACACCAAAGTAAGAAAAACATGATGTCAACTCAAAGCCGTACTTCAACAATCCAGAGAACAGGATATATATAACTTAGAGAAGTGCTCCTAGAGGCTGCATAAATGACAACTAAGACACATCCTAGAAACCACAGGCCTCCTGTAACCTCCCCTGAAAATTTCAGCAATTCCCTGACCTTTTCAATAGATTTGAAGAGGACGTATTCAGATCTAGCAACTACCGAAAAAGTAGATTCCACATGGAAGATTTTTCCCTACCCCAGGAACCCTTTTTAAAGAAAAAAACTCAGACTGCCCTCAGAAACAACACAAGATAATATATTAGCTGATATGCAAGGCATATAACACTGGCAAACTAACCCATTCTGACATATCTCAAGAAATAACTATTCAGATTGATCCATCTGTTAAGGATTTGGAGCAGTATTCCTGAAAAGAAAAGTCAGCCTCTAATGCATCGAAGACATGGGCAGATGCTGCAAGCTACTGTACTCAAATGGAACACCCATATCATCATCCCTGGCAGTGAACGTGCTGTCAATACATCCATGAGCAAAAAGCACCACTGGAATCATATCGCCAACCCTCAGAAATAAACTTGAAGAAGAGTCTGGCCTTGAAGGCAGCTCCTGAGACATTAGTTTGTCTTTGATCTTTTCTGATAGGCTATTCCAGAAGGCTGCTAAAAGATCCTCATTGTTTCCGCATGTCTTTGCCACAATGCAATACAATGGCACACTGACTGATATACTCCCCGCTTAATCAGTAGGATGGAGGTAGAGACTGACACAGCACAGTCTGGGTTTTTAAAGACATGCTTATAGGCTGAGAAAAAGATATCTTTATCAGAAATCAAGGGATCTTGCCTCTCCCAAAGTGGAATGGCTTATGCCAAGGCTTTTAAGTTAACAATAAAATGTAAGCAACTTTGGACTCATGATCCAGAAAATGACAGACCTGAAAGGAAAAACACAACAGGTTTAGAAAGCCTGCAGGTTTCCCAAATAACACCGAGATTCTGTCCCTGTGGTTTTTTGTGGAGCTGTGCAAAGGCTGTGGGAGGCACAAGAACTGGTGCAGGCATCTCCTGTGGTTGCACATCAACAACGCAGTCAGACAGTACAGATGTCAGTTCATCTCACCTAGGAGTTTCCTGTGGGCAGCCAAAGTCACAGCTATTTTGGCAGGATCCATGGGCAGAACTTGCTGTCATGGAGTTCCGCTGGTAGGAAGTAAAACCATAAGCTGAGAGCAGGATCAGTCTGGAGAAGATGCAGGTCTTCTTCTCCATGGTCCACATTCCCCTCATGTTGGCCCTTAGGTGCTGGCAGGTGGCAGGACTTCACAGCAGAAATAACATGAACAGGCAAGGAACTAAACAGGAGGTCTTTAGAGGCAAGTGAGTGCAGGAAACTAGAATCATCTGGAGTGATCTGCAAGCAGAAGTCTAATGTCAAGAACAGAGACAGTGATTGAGTTTTGGTAACCAGTAGGCTGGAAGATGGGAATATATCTCTTGGGCAGGAAGCAAGATAGCTATCAGCATGAAATATGGATCACAGAGATTGGAAGGGCTACCTGCTAGTCCTGGAGGTCCACAGTGGTCCCTTCTGACAGAAGGCATGAACTATGAACTCTCTATCGGGACCTTTCATTTGTAGATGCAAAGTATGCAGGGTATAGTATTTGAAAGAATTTTGAAATGGGATCTTTACTCATATTTTATTGTGCTCACCTTTTGAAATAGGTATTTTGCCCACATTCACAAAGGAGGGGAAGAGCAATTTTCAAATAGCATTCTTGCATAAGTACAGTAAATATATATTTACCTCCATAAAAGCTTCAGAAAATTGTTCTCTAAAAGCAGTCTGACCACAAGAAACTGCAGTCAATGGTTTTTTAAATAGCCAAGAGGTTGTTGGTTTTTTTTTCCATTTTGCCTTCTAATAGTATGTAATAAAGTAAAATAGCAGGGCTCTTGATTAGACTGTAAGCTCTGATGAACAGGGACTGTTGTAATCTATATGTACAGCGCTGCGTACGCTTCCTAGTACTATACAAATGATAAGTAGTAGTAGCGGTAAAGTTCTTTGACATATATTTTCTACTTTTGCCTTGAGAATAAAAGAAAATAAAAATGTCAAATCACTCTGACTGAGCTAAATGGGAGTTCACAGATCCAGCAAAGGACCTGCTAGTGATATTCCAGCTCCAGGCAAAAGTAAATATACTCTATATAAACAGTCTGACTTTTTGAGCTCACTAGCAGACTTCTCAGGTGGGCACAGGTGACTAATTACACAGGTACACTAAAAAATTTTTTTATTAAACTGCCTCTAATGTTTCAATTGATTTTTACGTTTTTTGGTGCGCTGAATCCAAATCTGGTAACCAATTTGCTCCATCACGTACAGATTTTTTGCTACATTGGGTTAGCAGTTTGAGGTGAACGTTTCAGATTGAGTGCGATCGAGATAAAAGTTTCTTGGATGAATTCTTTATACTAATTGTTTAGTAGTTATTCAAATAAGAATAAAGAAAATTGTAACAAGGCAGCACATAAGAATAGAGTAATGTCAACAAAACACACTGTGATGGTAGCAAAATTGTCTGCACTTAAAACAGCCACATACATGTGCACAAACATTGAGCATATAAGAGCGAGGTTAGACACAAAGCAAAGCAAAGAAATGTGCAAAAAATGTTGTACAGGTATGTATGTAAGAATAGAAAACGCAAACCGCACCATTGCAATACATGAAGACAAACACCCGATGGTGTGAAAATAAAATTCTAATAAATGAGATCCGACACTGTGGTAATAACTAGCAAAGTTTTATTTCAAAGTTTAGTAAAAACACGATATTTGTCAACACAGTTTAGATTTTAAAGTCATTCTTGGGTCAATCAATCTCCTGGTGGGCCCGTTTCTTCTTCCCCCGAATGCTTCTCTTGGTGCGCTGCTTGGCGTATTTTTCATCTGGGGTTTCCCGCAGCAGCAACCAGCAGAAATCAGCCATCATAGTGGTGTTCCATCTTCCTTGGTACCTTCTCTCTGCGTCCTTGATGTCCTGGTGAAACCTTTCACCTTGTTCTTCACTGTACGCCCCCAAGTTTCCGGGAAAGTAGTTCACATGGGAGTGCAAGAAATGGACTTTCAGGCTCATGTTACAGCCTTGTTCTTTGAAGGCATTGAGCATCCTGGCAACAATATCCTTATAGTTCTCATCCCGCCTGTTCCCCAAGAATTTGAGAACAACATCCTTGAAGGAATCCCAGGCTTCTTTTTCCTTCTCAGACATCGTTTCAGCGAATGCTCCATCTGAAATGAGTTTCCTTATATCAGGGCCAACAAACACTCCTTCCTTTAGCTTTGCTTCAGAAAGTCAGGGGAACTTTGAGCAAAGGTACCGAAAGCACTCACCATCTTTTGGAAGGGACTTGATGAATTGCTTAATGAGACCCAACTTAATGTGGAGAGGTGGTAATAGAATTTTATCACGAGGTACCAAGCTCTCATGAAGAACATTTTTCTCACCGGGTCTCAAATACTCCCGAATTGGCCAGTCTTTTTTCCCCCAGTGTAGGTCGCGGGCCCGGCTATCCCACAAGCAAAGGAAGCAGGGATATTTGGTGAAACCGGATTGCTGCCCTAATAGCATGGATAGAATTTTAAAATCTCCACAAATCATCCACTTATGCTCATCATAACAAATCTTCTGAAGAATCAGGGCCAAATTCTCGTATTTTTCTTGGAGAATAACAGAGTGAGCAATAGGAACTGAAGCGAATGTGTTGCCATTATGAAGAAGAACACCTTTTATGCTGTCTTTTGACGAATCAATGAACAGCCGCCATTCAGCAGGATCATACTTGAGTTTAAACGTTTCCATCACTCCGTATATATCGTTGCAAAATACCAAATCTTCCTCTTTGCTGAAATACTTCAAAAATTGTGTCTCGCGGTTGCGGTACCAATAAAAAGTTGTTCCTGGTGACAATAGATTTTTCTGTTTAAGCCGAGAACCTAGCAGTTGGGCAGCATCTTTTGGGAGTCCTAAATCCCGGACTAAATCATTCAATTCAGCTTGAGAAAAAAGTTCAGGTTTCGGATCTGGTTCAGTTTCAAACTCGGAAGTACTGGACTCATCGGGAAAAGCCATCTGATGAGTCTCATCATGATCAGAACCGTCCACACAAATATGATCCAAAGATTTTGGTGGTTCAGGCACAGGTACTTCGTTGCTATGAGGCATAGGCCTAATTGCTGAGGGAAGGTTGGGGTAACTTATTACGTTCTTATTTTTTAAGTTGTATCCCTTCACAATGCAAGAGCAAAAATAGCAGTCACTGCTGTGGTCTCTTTGTTCACGCCACATCATAGGTATTCCGAAACGAAATGCTTGTTTTTTACCTTTCATCCATAAGCGTAGATCTTCCTCACATGTCTTGCACACTTTGTGAGGAGCCCACGGTTTGTCTTGATCGCCTAACTTCAAACCAAAATAGGCGAAATATACTTTTTTAATAAATGCAGAAATGTTCCTCTGCCGCTTTTTCACGGTATATTCCCCACAAATAAAACAAAAACTGTCCGGAGAGTTGACGCAACCTCTGGCTCTGTGAGCCATCACAAATACACAGCACTGCAAACTACAACTGTAGTGAACCACTTCGGAATAAAGCTGGATTACGACTGAGCAAACAAAAGGTAATAATGAACTTGCAAGAAACTGAAATTTGACAGGAACGTTCATGTCGCAACCACCGTGTTTGAGCGAGCGAACGAGGCGAGGCGAACAGGAAAGAACATGCGCCAGCGCGAGTACTGGATTTAGCCCCCCGCCTCCCAATTGTCCTGTTAATGTATAAAATGAATACAAAACACTCTAAAATATCATGAGGGAGTGTTTCTAGTTAGTTAACCATTACAACCTCTATTTTGGGCCAAGAAAATAAACTGCAGTCGGCTAAAAAGAAATTATGTGAACATTCCTTATATGGGTAAGAAATCTAATTTTGCAAGAAAACGTGATGTGATGGAACATTTTGGCTATTTTTCCTGGATTCAGCACCCAAAATCTATAGGAATCAGTTGCAAAACTGGAGGCAGTTTTTTGGTAGTGTACCTGTGTTATATTCACTTGTGCTCTAAATTTCTGCTGCTTTGTTGCTACAATTTCTAGCATTCATACAAGATCCTATCTTACAGAGCTTTCCTTTGTTTCCTAGAGCTCCCCCTAGTGTCAGGCTTATGTAAGCACATGATAAACGCTCCATCTTACCACATATTCCTGCATTTCTTAGGGTATGTTTACTAAACTGCGGTAAAGGAGCAAGTGTGCTGATAGCATGTGCTAACGGCGCACTTGTGCCCTTAGCGTGTCCAAAACACCACTTTAGCGCACGTTAATGGTACCGGCAGCGTAAAGCGCCCTGTGGGCGGAGTGTAGGCATCCATGGAGCGGAGAATGGGGGTCAATGGGTGGGGAGTGGGCGGGAACAAGGCTTGCTCCCTTAACAATGGTACCTTAGCGCTGGTGAATTCTAATGCATATCAAAACCTCGCAGAAAGGGTGTATTTTGAGGAGAAAGAGCATATTTAAATGTCTGCAATGTGATGCACAGTGATAGTAGTGCTCCATTAGCAGCAACAGCATAGTGCACAAGTATGAAAGGACACTTTGTTGATGTTGCAAATGGGGCAAAAGAGGGTGCATGTGGGACATGCAGTGTGAGCCGCTGGTGTACAGGGCAGACCAGGCAGTTGCCTAGGTGGCACATAAGAACATAAAACATGCAAATATGCCAGACTGTGTCAGACCAAGGTCCATCATGCCTAGTATTCTGTGTCCAATAGTGGCCAACCTAGGTCACAAGTATCTAGCAGTTTCCCCAAAAGAAACACAGGATCCACAGTATATGTATTGGGCAAGCAGGAAATATTCTGGGCCCCTCTTTAGTAAAGGTTTATGGACCGTTCCCCAGGAATTTGTTCAAACATTTCTGAAACCCAGCAACACAAATAGTCTTTATGACATCCTCCGAAATGAATTCCAGAGTTTGAATATGTGCTGACTGAGAAATCCTTCACTCCTTGTAGTCCTCAATGGTTTACACTGTAGCCGCATTGCATTTCCCCTAGTTCTACTCCATTTTGATGATGTAAACAATCAATCCATGATTGCCCAATCCACTTCAGACAATATCTTATAGACCACTAACATAACACCCTTCAGCCGTCTCTTCCACAGATTGAAGAGACATAACATTGGCAGGCAGTGATAGGGCCCCTGTAGAGGCAGATAGTTGTGGGGGGATGTGTGGCAATCCATATGTGCCACTGCCCCCCCTGGACCCTGCACCCTAGGCACCTGCCAAGCTGCATGCTGGCTGGCCTGGGACTGCACACCACTAACACTGACAACACATGGGCATGGCGTGGGGGGTGTTGGCAGAGGGGGCAGCGGCACCCGCCTGCAGCAGACCAAAGCCATGCCCTGATGCAGTGCACCATCCAACATGTGTTGTGACCATGTGGCAGCACTCTGGTGTACTACACATAGTTGGTGTGTATATGAGTGGAGGGTCACAGATAGGCTCCACTGTCCTCAGCTGGATGGAGAGTCAGGTTGACAGCACCGGCACATTGAGCAGCTGTTAACATCAGGGCACACTACTAGCTCTGCACAATGAGCACATCTGAACAATGCCTGAGCTGAGATTGGGACCAGAGTGGCAGGCAGGAATGCCAACCATCCCCATTTTTGCCCAGTGCATCAATATGAGTCTGAGTGAGAGAGAGAGAGAGTCCATTGTTTTGAGGCTTTCCACACCTCACTGAGCCTCGAGTGCCTAAGCTGTTTCCAGCATTAGCCTGCAAATGTGCATGATGAGGAGCAAAGTATTGTGGATATGGCCTGAAACAGGGCGGATTGGCCTGCATTGGGGGTAGGGTAATGGCTGGGACATCATAGTGCCTGACTGCCACCTGCATGGACTGCGTGGCCACAGCAGGTCATGCTGAGAGGGCACTCTCACTCTGACCAAGCAGTGACCATGGTACGGCTATATATCCACATAATGCTTTGTAGTGTTTGGTTCTAGTGATGTGGGTACATTTCCTGTCCTGTGAGCTTAATCATGGAGCCAACTGCTGGGTGTCCATGCTGTATATCCCAAGCTTGGGTGCACATGCAATGTGTACAGACCAGTGGACTCTCCGCAGATGGTATGTGCACGGCTGGAAAGCCCAGTTATGGGCAGCAGGTGCAATCTGACTGTGCTTGCTGTGGATGAATGTTAGACCTCAGTGGTTGTTTGTGAGGTGTTCCATGCCTACTTTGAGTGATACTGGAAGGGCCAGCAGGATCCTATTAACAACCCTATGCAAGTATAGATGCATGCGTTCCCCCCCCCCCCCCCTGCTAGTTGGAGGCCAAGGCATCAGCATTATAACACTGGGTATTGGCATGCAGTGTTCTAGGTGGGCCCCTTTCCAACAGGGGCAGAGCACAGAGCCAGATGTGACTGGACACAAGATAACTAGCATATCACACTGCAGACAATACCTGCCACACGCTGGTGGTGATGGGGATCTGCAGCATGGCTGGCTAAACCCCCTTGCTCCCGGCTACCACACTTTTGTAAACATGCCACATAGGTGCTTATAACCCTCATTCTTGAATGCTGGTTGTGGAGCTGCATGTCTCGCTGGGATATGCAACCTACAATCCACCTAAACTCTATTCCCCCACCAGCTCTCCCATACGTCCTATGCTTCAGGACAGGAAGAGACGGCAGTGGGTGAAGCAGCAGCGAAGGGGGGAGGGGGGGTGGGCTGCCCAGCAGCATGTACAGGGCCGATTCAGATATTGGCCCTATACATGCTACTGGGCCTGTTCCGACATGCTGCTTATACCACCTTGGAGGTGGCATAAAGCAGCACAATCATGTGGATCAGGGCAGGGGAGCCACCCCCAGGCCCATGGCTGGGTGCGGGCGGGTCCCTGCCGCCCAACCCAGGCTGCAAGAGGCCAACCGTGGGTTGGGCGGCGGGGATTTGGAGGGCTGGAGCCGCATATGTCTGGTGCCTGCAGGGGCATCCCTGCAGGCAGAAGGGGCATGCCGGACTGTCCTCGGGTCCGATTCTGGCTCCCGCGGGAATGTTTTGTTCCAATGGACCAGAATCAGGTCCTAAGAGCCCCATCTTCAGCGAGGATGTCCAGACGGCCCGGATGAACCACTCCCAGAATCAGGCTCCACGTGTCCTTTTAAACTACTAGCACAAATCCTGCAGAAATATGCCCACATTAGGAGCATACATAAAATGCGCACATAAATCATGATTCCACCCATGCTCTGCCCAAACCTCTCCCCTGAGCATTTTTACTCTACAAGTACACTCCTAAGAGTACTGTGTATACTTTAGGTACCACCTAATTTTATAAGAGCCTTACATGCATGTAAATCAGCATTTTATACAAAAGGTTTATAAAATTGCCTTGTCTATGTTGCTTCCTGTAAAATACTGGTTTATTTGAAATATTTCTTAAAATATGTTGTTGTTGTTAAGTGCCGTCGAGTCGCAGTCGACTCATGGCGACCCTCTGGATAGCTATCCTAAATTGTGTTCGGTCTTCAGTCAGGCGGCTCATTGTTGAAAGACTGGTACCTGTAGCTGCTGTTATTGTAGCGATCCATCTCATTGCTGGCCTTCCTCTTTTGCGTTGACCTTCTATCTTGCCAAGCATGATGTCTTTCTCTAATGATCTCTCTCTTCGCATGATGTGTCCGAAGTATGAAAGTCGAAGTCTTGTCATCTGAGCTTCTAAAGAAAGCTTAGGTTTGATCTCCTCTAGTACCGACTGGTTTGTTCTTCGGGCAGTCCATGGTATACATAGTATTCGCCGCCAGCACCATAATTCAAAGGCATCAATTTTCTTCCTGTCTGTCTTTTTCACTGTCCAGCTTTCACATCCATATGATGTTATTGAAAATACCATGGCTTGAACAAGTCGAATCTTTGTATGGAGAGACATCTCTGCTCTTGAGAATCTTATCTAGGTCTTTCATAGCCATTCTGCCAAGAGCAATGCGTCGTCTGATTTCTTGATTGCTTGTTGCTTCTTTATTGATAGTTGATCCAAGTAGGTTAAAGTTGTTCACGATTTCAATTTCTTCTCCTTCAACGATGAACCTGTTGATTATGCCAGTTGTCATGATCTTTGTCTTCTTTACATTAAGGTGCAGGCCCATTCTGAGACTATGTTCTTTGATTGTGAGAAGCAAATGTTTCAGATCATCTTCACTTTCAGCCAGTAATGTGGTATCATCAGCATAGCGAAGGTTGTTGATGAGTCTTCCACCAATCTTCACACCTCTGTTGTCTTCATACAGTCCTGCTTCTCTGATGATTTGTTCTGCATATAAATTAAACAGGTAGGGGGAAAGTATGCAGCCTTGTCTTACACCTTTGCTTATTTTAAACCATTCTGTTTCTCCTTGTTCCGTTCGAACTGTTGCTTCTTGATCAATGTACAGATTGCGCAAGAGAACGATCAGGTGTTCTGTATACCCATGCTTCTTAATGTGGCCCAGAGTTTCTCATGGTTTACACAGTCAAAAGCCTTGCTATAGTCGATAAAGCACAAATAGATATCCTTTTGGTATTCTTTAGTCTTTTCAAGGATCCATCTCACATCCGCAATGATGTCTCTCGTTCCTCGCCCTTTCCTGAACCCTGCTTGCACTTCAGGTAGTTCTTGTTCTAGGTATGGCTGTAGTCTCTTTTGAATAATCTTCAGTAGAATCTTGCTGGCATGTGGGATCAGAGCGATTGTGCGATAATTTCCACAGTCAGTTGGATCACCTTTCTTTAGTATTGGTATAAACACAGATCTTTTCCAGTCAGTTGGCCATGATGTTGTCTTCCATATTTCTTGGCAGAGCCTTGTAAGTACGGTAACAGCTGCATCAGATTCCTGCAATACTTCTATGGGAATGCTATCAATGCCTGGTGCTTTGTTCTTTGATAAGGCTTTCAATGCTGCTTCAACTTCTTCTTTCATCACCAATGGTTCCTGATCATAAGGTATAGGTTGAAACGGCTGTTGGTCCACTTGATCTTTATCATATAAAAACTCTGTATATTCCTTCCACCTTAAAATATATATTCTGATTTATTTCTACATGGAGAAAACAACTGTATATGATTGGCAAAAAATATTTATTGTCCAGCTTATTCAACTTTGAGCTCAGTGGGCAAATTTAGATTTGCTCTATTAATGACAAAAACCTGTGAATCTACTAAAATTATGAACTGGCTATTTTTGTAGTGTTTATAGTGATCTCTAATATAAAGTACAATATCATTCATGTGTTATAATGTTTTATATCTCTAATATCTTCTTTCCATGAGAAAAGAGAGCTGCTGTAGGTGGAATTACATAGTTAATAGTATCAAAACTGGATGTTAAATCTAGCAAGGTCATCAATGAATCTTTACCTTTCTCCAATTCCAAATGTAAGTCATCTATGAATGCAACAGGCACCAAATCCAGGTCTAAATTCTGCTTGAAGTGCCCCCTTGTTTGGTAGGCTGAGTCATAGAACTGTGTTCTAAGATACCGCTAGGGGTCGGGTGCTACAATTTTCAAGATGATGGCATATGAGGAGGATGCTTTCTTAGGGGCAAGTGAGTATTGTCAATCCATGGGGATGGGACCAGCAGCTTCAGAGACGTCCCTTGTGTCAGGAGCCCAGGCCAAAGTGCCTTGGATGAGATAACTTTGTGGGAAAGTCCTTTTTTAATCTTCCTGTCATTGCGCGAACCAATCCCCTTTTAGAATTATTGATTGAAAAGGAAGAAAAAAGAAAATCCTTCTACTCAATGCAGAAAACAGTAGCCTGCTACCACACCAGTGTGTGTTATATTTTGTTTCTGTCAGCACACTTTTTTTTTAATGCCATAGTAGTTTACATGTCATTAGTTTACTACATCAGAAGTAAATATATTTTCAATATGTGCATTAGAACATTGCCCTGAAGTTCAGCACAGAATTCTTAAGCAAGGCTTATTACACCAGTCCCAAAGGGCAGAGTTACTTTCTATAATTAATTAAGCATTAGTGAAGCCTCTTCTAAGATATTCTAAGACTTCCTGTAGTATTTTAAGGCAATTGAAGTACTGCACAAATGTAATTCAGCTGAGATACAAATTTCACAAGGTGTAAGGTGAGATTTATTATGGGGTGAAAACAAATTGACAACCTACATGAGCTGTATTATATATTGCTGTAAAAATGATATGGGGGTTGATGCCATAGGAAGATCTAGAGCAAAAAACACAGTAATTGTTTCTTTCAAAATGTTAGCATTGTGAAGTTCTGAGGGTTCATAGGCTCTTCTTAAATCCGTGAACTATATGTACTCTACACCCAGCACATCCACCCTCGGAGACTGTGACTGAATAGGAGGATTTCCTGCCTAGGATAAACTTATGGCACGAACATGAACCAAATTGTGAATAATTGCTTCAGGGCAAATGTCAGCCATCTAACAGTTGTTGACCAAGGCTCCAATTGTGTTTGTTAGTTTCACATATACACATTTTCAAATGTATTTTGGATTTACAATATGTTGGATTAGGAGATGATCAGTTTTACTAGCCTGGGGGCCAACCAGTTATCTGAGGGCTACAAGATTCAGGCTGTGGCTACAAGATTCAGGCTGTGGCTCTGACATTAAACACCAAACAAATAAATCTAACACATGCTTAGAAGCGATAGCTATAGTGATACCCTCAGCCACACAGAGTACTACATACTGCACTCAGAATCACGCCATCATTCTACAAATGAATTACATGTGTGAATTATTTATATTTTTTGTTCACTACATAAAATGATCTTGACGAATGTTGAGATATATAAATTATTTTATAAATAAATAAATAATAATAAAAAAATCTTCAGCCTTTATTCTGATGAATTCATTTATCAGCCTCTCCATTGAAGCATAGTCCCCCCTTTAATCCTTGTTCTTTGCAGCTGCAGAGCCTGCTGGCAACATCTGTGCAGGCTCTCTTTATCCGCATAGTGCTCACTCCATGGGCCAGAATATCTCTTTCAGAGAACTGCCTCAGACGTTGGCGTTCCCCCAGCTCTGCCCCCGGCTGGAAGAGCATCACCGGGGAACACAGGGTTCAAGCATAAAATTGAGCATCTGAGGTGGGCCACTACCTGGTGGGCCCTTCATTGAAGAGATGTTAGTGCTCTTAGCATAGTATTATTCTGATATATTTTAATTTTACTTATTATTCTATTGTAATTGTACAGTATATGGTATTTTGGATGTTACTGAGTTTTATTTAGAAATGATTGTTTTGATGAACTAAGGGAAAATGACTCCTTTAGTGAGGTTATTTTATTTAATTTTATTATGTATTGTTTTGTTGTTTGTCTTCCAAAATTTGCTATTAATATTGAGAAGGTTAGAGATCATAGAAGGGTTAGGGGATTGCAAGTATCCTGGGCTAGATGGGTATATCAAAGAAGGGTGGATGAGTTATGGCTTTGATTTTTCTCATCTTACTTTGCACGGGTGGTGTCTGATGCAATGGTTGTAGTGTGAATATTGAAGTTCAGTACTTTGAAGTTGTAAGTGGCAGAGGGAAGTATGGCCCTTGGGGAAGAAATGTTTGAAAAGAGATGCTAAAAGAGTGGAGCACAACTTATTAGATATTGAGATGCTTGGAGATGGAAAGTCACAGGAATCAAGGGCTTGAAGGGTAAGGATACCTGGAATATGGCATTATTAAAATATGTCCACTCAATAATGTTGTTGTTGTTAAGTGCCGTCGAGTCGGAGTCGATTCATGGCGACCCTCTGGATAGCTATCCTAAATTGTGTTCGGTCTTCAGTCAGGCGGCTCATTGTTGACAGACTGGTACCCATAGCTGCTGTTATTGTATCGATCCATCTCATTGCTGGCCTTCCTCTTTTGTGTTGACCTTCTATCTTGCCAAGCGTGATGTCTTTCTTTAATGATCTCTCTCTTCGCATGATGTGTCCAAAGTATGAAAGTCGAAGTCTTGTCATCTGAGCTTCTAAAGAAAGCTTAGGTTTGATCTCCTCTAGTACCGACTGGTTTGTTCTTCGGGCAGTCCATGGTATACACAGTATTCGCCGCCAGCACCATAATTCAAAGACATCAATTTTCTTCCTGTCTGTCTTTTTCACTGTCCAGCTTTCACATCCATATGTTGTTATTGAAAATACCATGGCTTGAACAAGTCGAATCTTTGTATGGAGAGAGGCATCTCTGCTCTTGAGAATCTTATCTAGGTCTTTCATAGCCATTCTGCCAAGAGCAATGCGTCGTTTGATTTCTTGACTGCTTGTTGCTTCTTTATTGATAGTTGATCCAAGTAGGTTAAAGTTGTTCACAATTTCAATTTCTTCTCCCTCAACGATGAACCTGTTGATTATGCCAGTTGTCATGATCTTTGTCTTCTTTACATTAAGGTGCAGGCCCATTTTGAGACTATGTTCTTTTATTGTGAGAAACAAATGTTTCAGATCATCTTCACTTTCAGCCAGTAATGTGGTATCATCAGCATAGCGAAGGTTGTTGATGAGTCTTCCACCAATCTTCACACCTCTGTTGTCTTCATACAATCCTGCTTCTCTGATGATTTGTTCTGCATATAAATTAAACAGGTAGGGGGAAAGTATGCAGCCTTGTCTTACACCTTTGCTTATTTTAAACCATTCTGTTTCTCCTTGTTCCGTTCAAACTGTTGCTTCTTGATCAATGTACAGATTGCGCAAGAGAACGATCAGGTGTTCTGGTATACCCATGCTTCTTAATGTGGCTGAGAGTTTCTCATGGTTTACACAGTCAAAAGCTTTGCTATAGTCGATAAAGCACAAATAGATATCCTTTTGGTATTCTTTAGTCTTTTCAAGGATACATCTCACATCCGCAATGATGTCTCTTGTTCCTCGCCCTTTCCTGAACCGTGCTTGCACTTCAGGTAGTTCTTGTTCCAGGTATGGTTGTAGTCTCTTTTGAATAATCTTCAGTAGAATCTTGCTGGCATTTGGGATCAGAGTGATTGTTCGATAATTTCCACAGTCAGTTGGATCACCTTTCTTTAGTATTGGTATAAACACAGATCTTTTCCAGTCAGTTGGCCATGATGTTGTCTTCCATATTTCTTGGCAGAGCCTTGTAAGTATGGTAACAGCTGCATCAGATTGCTGCAATACTTCTATAGGAATGCCATCAATGCCTGGTGCTTTGTTCTTTGATAAGGCTTTCAATGCTGCTTCAACTTCTTCTTTCATCACCAATGGTTCCTGATCATAAGGTACAGGTTGAAACAGCTGTTGGTCCACTTGATCTTTATCATATAAAAACTCTGTATATTCCTTCCACCTTTTCTTGATCTTCTCAGCATCATTCAACATAGAACATTGAGCATCTAGTAACATTCCAGTTCGAGGCTGGAACTTTTTCTTTAACTCTCGTAGCTTTAGAAAAGCTGATCTTGTTCTTCCTTTAATAGTTTCTGCTTCTATTTCCTTGCATGCATCGTTGTAGTACTTTTCCTTGTCCTGTCTTGCTGCACGTTGGAAATCTCTGTTGAGTTCTGTGATTGTCTTTCTTTCTCCTCTGACTTTAGCTTCTCTGCGTTTCTGGGCAATTTTCAGAGTTTCTTCCATCATCAATTTTGGCCGTTTTTGCTTTTTCACCTTTTGTAGAGCCTTCTCGCTTTCTTCCAACACAAGGTTCTTGATGTCATTCCATAACTCTTCCGGAGCTCTGTCATTTGTATCTAAAGCAGCAAATCAATTTTGCAGGCAGTCTTTAAATTCCAGTGGTATATTCTCAAGGTCATATTTTGCTGCATTCATGAGTGGTTTGCTCTTTTTCAACTTTAGCTTGAGTTTGCATACTAGTAGTTGATGATCTGTACCACAGTCAGCTCCAGGTTTCGTCTTTGTTGATGTTATAGAGCTTTTCCATCGTTAACTTCCACAGATGTAGTCAATTTGATTTTTATACAATCCATTGGGTGAAGTCCATGTGTACAGTCACCGCTTGTGTTGCTGGAAGAAGGTGTTTGAGATGAATAGATCATTGGTCTTGCAGAATTCTATCAGTCTTTCTCCAGCTTCATTTCTTTTGCCAAGTCCATATTTTCCAACTACTTTGCCTTCTTCTTTGTTGCGAACTTTTGCATTCCAGTCACCCATGACTATCAGGATATCCTGTTTGCATGTTCTGTCAGTTTCAGCTTGTACTTGTTCATGGAACTCTTCAATTTCATTCTCTTCTGCAGCTGTTGTTGGGGCATATACTTGAATTATAGTTGTGTTGATAGGCAATCCTCGCAGACGAATAGAGATTAAGCGTTCGCTGACTGCATTGTATTTCATTACAGTTCTTGCAAGTTTCTTCTTTATTATAAATGCAACACCATTTCTTCTTTGTCTTTCATTTCCAGCATAGTAGACCATGTGATCATCTGATGCAAAGTGCCCGATGCCAGTCCATTTCAGTTCGCTGACACCCAACAGATCAAGTTGTACACGTTCCATTTCATTCTTGACCACCTCCAACTTCCCTTGGTTCATGCTTCGTACGTTCCATGTTCCAATGTGTAAGACATCTTTACAGCTTCTGACTCTCATTTCATGCGCAGCTACATCAGCAGTCAGACTTCCGAAGGGCTTTGATCCAACCACATCATAAATGCTGGCTTTACTCTGAAAAGTCTTCAGCTCTTCCCCAGTAGCTAATTGAGTGCCTTCCGACTTGGGGGTCTCATCTTCCAGCACCATAGCACAATTTGTTTTGTTGTAACTATCCATTGGGTTTTGATGGCAAGATACAGAAGTAGATTGCCGGGCCTTTCTTCCGCGCAGTTTAAGTTTGGTGTTGTTGCCGTTGTCACAAAAATGTGATCCTCCGCCGTCAACACTATCCCATTCTGCTGCTGCCGAGATGGGTGGTTTGTCTTGGTCTGGCACCTCAGCTGAGACCTGTCCATCTTGGGAGACCCTGCCAGTAGTTAAACTACCCATAGTTTAGCTCTCAGCATCACTGATGCACGCAAGCCCTCACAGCACGACAAGCTGCAAACCAAGTGAGGGCCACTCAATAATAAGTGTCATATATTACAGGATTTATTATAAGAGTTAACATATAGTTGGATAGCATATTTTTAACTATAACCTGGTTATCCGATGAAGGATGACCACAAAAGGTGTTTTTATGTCCTGCAGGCTATAATTATTTGAACATTCTTAGACATGAGAAGAAAAATGATGGGGATCACGTTTATAATCAGGAGAAAGTGGGAATGGAATTTGAAAAAAGTTGAGGATATGTTAATAATATGGAGGAGCAGCCTAGTGATTAGAACAGCAGCCTGGTGACTTGAGAGACCAGCTGGCATTCCTTGTGGCCTTGGGCAAGTCACTTAACCCTCCATTGCCTCAGGTTGAAGCTTAGATGGTAAGCCCTCTAGGGACAGGGAAATTCCTGAATGTACCTTGCCTTGAATTATACTGGAAAGGTGTGAGCTAAATATTAATAAATAAATAAAATACGATATAGTGACTCTAATGAACTAGGAATTCTAGTTCTTTCTGCACCACGTAAGCTTTCAAATAAGTATTGGGAAGATTTCATAGAATATATGTTAGTAACTAGGATACCATTTGCAAATTTTATACTCTTGGAAGATTTTGGTGTAACTCCTTTTCTGTGTGGTCCTAGCAGCCACTTCACAAACTGCTTGGCAGACAAAGGAGCAAATGTTTTTTTAAAATAGTCTTTTGGTCTTTAATCTTGGGGTTAATTATCAAGATTTTTACTTTGGAGACTGACATACACTGGGACGCCCTTGGCACCTGACACTCTCTTTCCTCTTCCCGTCACAAACAAAATGATCTAGTCTAGAGTTTGTACTCTGAACCAATGGTTATTTATTTATTCCTTTAACCATTTTTTATACTGCTTTATCCTTCTATCAAAGTGGTATACATAGAATGTTTAACCAGTCTACAACGAACGCTTAAACAAAGGAGGGGAGGGGTAGGCCAGTAACAGAATTAAATTAAATACAGTGTCATGTGTGTATGACATAAACTATCTACAGTTCAGTCCGTGGTGTTAAAGATAATTTGTTACTTCATGGCCGAGGGTCAACAGGTGGTAGTTTGGGTCTTTTTGTTGGTCAGGTGGTTAAGTGATGCGCCCCAGAAGGTTTGTGTAGAGTAGAGTTTTCAGCTTCTTCCTGAAGTTTTTAATGTCTTTAGTCGCTTGCATGTCATCTGGAAGCAAGTTCCATATTGATGGGGCATACAGTGAAAGCGCTCTTCCGGGTGTGGATTGTTTGGTCCTTTGGTAATCGTGGGGTGTGATGATCATATGCTTGTTGTTATTTCTCCTGGGTCGGGTGCTTGTGTCTCTAATTATGTGGTCTTGTAGGATATCGGCCGATGATTGGTGGATGATTTTGAAGATGTTTAAGGTTGATTTGAATCTGATGCGGGAGTGTATTGGGAGCCAATGTAACTGGTCAAGTATAGGGGTGATGTGCTCTTGTTTGGGTGTTCCTGTGATGAGCCGTGCTGCTATATTTTATGCTATTTGGAGTGGCATGATGGTTTGTTTTGGGAGCCCCTGATAGAGTGAGTTGTAGTAGTCAAGTGTGGGGTTGATTACTGCCTGACAGATGGTGTGGAAGTGATCTTTGTCCAGAATCGGTTTTAGCCTCCTGATCAATTTCATTTTATGGTAGGTGTTTGCGGTGCTTCTCTTTATGTGAGGTGGCATGGTGAGGTGTTGGTTCATAATGATTCCTAGGCATTTGATCTCTTTCTTTACTGTTATGGGCTTTTGCTGTATGTAGATTGATTGTGGTGGGACAAATAAGGTATGCCTTGTGACAAAGAGTACCTCTGTCTTTTTGTAATTTATGAATAGGCTGTTGTTGTTGAGCCATGTGATCATATCTACCACACACGATGTTATGGTTGAGAGGTCAGACTTGTTTATTTCAAGTGGGGCGTATACCATGATGTCGTTGGCACATAATCTGTAGTGAATTTTGTTTTTTTTATGATTTCACATATGGGCTGTATGTAGATTTTAAATAAAAGTGATGAACGTGATGAGCCTTGTGGTACTCCTTGATGTATGTGGAAAGGTGTTGATCTGTTCATTCCGTATTTGACCTGCTGTTGTTGGTTGCTGAGGTAAAATTGAAACCATGCTAGCATATTGTTATGTAGATCAATTTCTTGAAGATGCCGCAGCATGATGCTGTGAGAGATCGTATCAAAGGCATAAGATATGTCCATGAAAATGAGGATAAATTCTGTTTTAATGTGGTCTATTTCTCCGATGATACTGTCAAATAGAGATATTAGAAGAGTATCTGTGCCATGGTTAGGTCTGAAGCCATGTTGATGTGGGTCCAGTGGTGCATGATGGTCTATATGGTCCTGTAATTGCCTTTGAACTACCTTTTCTATGATTTTGGTGATAAATGGCAAGCTGGACATTGGTCGGTATGCAGCTGGATCATTTTTGTTGAGGGACATGTCTTTGAGTATAGGTCATATGGTAGCCTATTTGAGTGATGTTGGCGTGTACTCTTGGATGAGAGACAGGGTTGCTATTTTGTGGATGAAGTGATTAAGTTGTTCTTTCATTGACTTTATCCATGCAACGGGACATGGGTCTAAATGTGATGTGGTGGTATTAAGTGAGGAAGTGACATCTTCTATCTGCTGGGTAGATGGGATACTGAATGTGCCCCATAGTCCTTTGTGGACTGAATCCTGAGATTGGTGTGTTGTGGTAATTGTAGTTGTATGGTTCTGTTTCATGTATTTGTCTCTTTGCTATGCTTTGAGGGTGTATTTCTGGAGCATTATTTTTTAGTGGGGCGCTGATGAGTGTCCTCATGATATTGAATAGTTCCCTTGGTTTGTTATCTGATTGCATCATGGGATTTGTATGGTGTTGTTGTTTGCATCTATTGATTGTGTTGGTGTATTCCATCTGTAGGGTTTTGTATTGATGTAGGATGTCTGGGGGGTTTTGTATTGACGTAGAATGTCTGGGACTTTTATCTGTCTCCATCTCCTTTCAAATCTTCTTAGGAGTCTTTTGTTGTTGTTAAGTGCCGTTGAGTCAGAGTGGACTCATGGCGACCCTCTGGATAGTTATCCTAAATTGTGTTCGGTCTTCAGTCAGGCGGCTCATTGTTGATAAACTGGTACCCATAGCTGCTGTTCTTGTATCGATCCATCTCATTGCTGGCCTTCCTCTTTTGTGTTGACCTTCTATCTTGCCAAGCATGATGTCTTTCTCTAATGATCTCTCTCTTCGCATGATGTGTCCAAAGTAAGAAAGTCGAAGTCTTGTCATCTGAGCTTCTAAAGAAAGCTTAGGTTTGATCTCCTCTAGTACTGACTGGTTTGTTCTTCAGGCAGTCCATGGTATACACAGTATTCGCCGCCAGCACCATAATTCAAAGGCATCAATTTTCTTCCTGTCTATCTTTTTCACTGTCCAGCTTTCACATCCATATGATGTTATTGAAAATACCATGGCTTGAACAAGTCGAATCTTTGTATGGAGAGAGACATCTCTGCTCTTGAAAATCTTATCTAGGTCTTTCATAGCCATTCTTCCAAGAGCAATGCGTCGTCTGATTTCTTGACTGCTTGTCGCTTCTTTATTGATAGTTGATCCAAGTAGGTTTAAGTTGTTCACGATTTCAATTTTTTCTCCTTCAACGATGAACCTGTTGATTATTCCAGTTGTCATGATCTTTGTCTTCTTTACATTAAGGTGCAGGCCCATTTTGAGACTATGTTCTTTGATTGTGAGAAGCAAATGTTTCAGATCATCTTCACTTTCAGCCAGTAATGTGGTATCATCAGCATAGCGAAGGTTGTTGATGAGTCTTCCACCAATCTTCACACCTCTGTTGTCTTCATACAATCCTGCTTCTCTGATGATTTGTTCTGCATATAAATTAAACAGGTAGGGGAAAGTATGCAGCCTTGTCTTACACCTTTGCTTATTTTAAACCATTCTGTTTCTCCTTGTTCCGTTCAAACTGTTGCTTCTTGATTTATGTACAGATTGTGCAAGAGTACGATCAGGTGTTCTGGTATACCCATGCTTCTTAATGTGGCCGAGAGTTTCTCATGGTTTACACAGTCAAAAGCTTTGCTATAGTCGATAAAGCACAAATAGATATCCTTTTGGTATTCTTTAGTATTTTCAAGGATACATCTCACATCCGCAATGATGTCTCTCGTTCCTCGCCCTTTCCTGAACCCTGCTTGCACTTCAGGTAGTTCTTGTTATAGGTATGGTTGTAGTCTCTTTTGAATAATCTTCAGTAGAATCTTGCTGGCATGTGGGATCAGAGCGATTGTGCGATAATTTCCACAGTCAGTTGGATCACCTTTCTTTAGTATTGGTATAAACACAGATCTTTTACAGTCAGTTGGCCATGATGTTGTCTTCCATATTTCTTTGCAGAGCCTTGTAAGTACGGTAACAGCTGCATCAGATTGCTGTAATACTTCTATGGGAATGCTATCAATGCCTGGTGCTTTGTTCTTTGATAAGGCTTTCAATGCTGCTTCAACTTCTTCTTTCATCACCAATGGTTCCCGATCATAATGTAGAGGTTGAAATGACTGTTGGTCCACTTAATCTTTATCATATAAAAACTCTGTATATTCCTTCAATCTTTTCTTGATCTTCTCAGCATCATTCAACATAGAACCTTGAGCATCTTGTAACATTCCAATTCGAGGCTGGAACTTTTTCTTTAACTCTCATAGCTTTAGGAAAGCCGATCTTGTTCTTCCTCTAATAGTTTCTGCTTTTATTTCCTTGCATGCGTCATTGTAGTACTTTTCCTTGTCCTGTCTTACTGCACGTTGGACATCTCTGTTGAGTTCTGTGACTGTCTTTCTTTCTGCTCTGGCTTTAGCTTCTCTGTGTTTCTGGGCAATTTTCAGAGTTTCTTCCGTCATCCATTTTGGACGTTTTTTTCTTTTTCACCTTTTGAAGAGACTTCTCGATTTCTTCCAACACAACCTTCTTGATGTCATTCCATAACTCTTCTGGAGCTCAGTCATTTGTAAAGTCAGGGAGGGCGAGGAGGACCCAGACAGTGCACACAGACAATGTGCCTTAGAGAAGAGTATGTAGGTGAAGCAGGTACCAGGGAGAGATGTCCCCATAGGGAAATAGAGAGAAACACACACACACACACACACACACACAACAATGTCCCCGTGGAATTTATTTATTTATTTATTTAACAATATTTATATACCGCGCTATTTGTTATCAGTGCGGTTTACATATAACAAAGGTTGCACAGTCAGAAGACTGTTTTGTGCTTGCATTGAAACAGGAGTTTAAACTTGGATCAACAGGGTAACTATATACATATGTACATCAAACATAATTAGATCAGGTTGGAATGTGAAATGCTGAGGAGGAAATACCATCATGAGGCAGAGAATGGGAGAAATCACAAGGAAAGAACATTGTGAAGCATAGCAACCAACCCACAGAGATGTGTCAGTGTAGCAATACCCCCAGAACATGTCATGCCAAACTATGAAAATGGAAGATGGTACAGCACAGGCCAGAATGGCAACAGGACAGTGCCACAGGCAAGGGAGGGCAAGGTGAAGGGACAGCACAAAACAAGCAGAGCAGGTTGAGATGGAGCCCAAAGCCCCTAGTGTCCAGGCCACTGTCCAAGACACCACGCCAGAGCCCCAACAGACAGACCGCAGTGGCTAGACACAGTCACAGGGCAAAAGGCAGCAAGAGCACAGAGCACAGACCAGAAAGCGGCTGCAAACCCCCAATTGCCATGACAGTGTGCATGCAGGGGAGTGCCAGGATGGGAGTAACCAGGGGGAGGGAGGAAGGCTGGGAGGTGGGCAAGGCCTGGGCAGGGGGGGATGCATGGGAGTGGGTGGGCATGGTGAGGAGAGTAGGGATGTGAGTGCCCTGTGTGCCAGGTGCCATGGGCTGGGGCTGCATAATGCGCCACAGGATGCTGCAGCAGGCCGCATAACCACACAGCACCCCACCTCATGTGGGGCCCCTGGAGCTCATTGCGCAGCAACTGCAGGGAATCCATGGTGACCTCCAGGCCCTGTGCCAGGAGGTGCGCCAGCTCACTGAGACACTTACATCCCCATCAGGCCCCCTGGGCAATAGGCATGGTCTCCTGTAGGCCACAATGGACATGTGGACTGTGCAGTGACCAAACAGATCTGTCATGGGGCAGGGACAGTCATATGTGCATGGCAGGGGCAACACATGTATGCCAATAAAGTGTTTTACACCCAACTACTGGCCTCACTGTCTATCCTTATTGTTGGCCCCAGTGAGTGCCCCAGGATGCAGGGGGTATTGCCCAGGTAGCGCACGCACAAGCACACAGCGCAGCCCCACCATGTATGGCAGGCTCGTGTGTGGGTGTGTGTGTGTGTGCAATCCCCACTGACCCTGGTAGCTAGTGCCCCTGTGAACCTGGGAGGCCCTGCGGTTTTGACCTGTTGTAGTGGCAAGGATGGAGGGGCCATATGAGTGTGCCCTGGCACTGTGAGGACAGTGATAGGTGCTATGGGAAGATGCATTGGCAATGGGGCCAGTAGGTGCAGGACATGCATGGGTGGTGGCAGGGCGGGTGGGGGCAATCATGCATGGAGACCATCTGTCACATGGATAGTGGCAGTGGATGTCACCCTGGGGTGTCCATCCCTGCTACAGTCTCCCCTGCCAGGCTTGCAAAAGGCACCCCTCTATGACCATTGTATATGTACAGGGTGGCCCATATGGGGAGGGAAGGGGGCATGTCTGCACTGGAGCAAGGGCAGGGCATGGCCAGTCAGTGACCCTTGGCGCACAGGGCCAGCATATAGGGTAGCCCTGTACGGCTGGGGCCATGTATGAGGATGGAGGATGAGGTAGGCCACACAGGTGGAGGGGTTACCTTGGGCATGGGGAGGACCCCTAATGCCAGTTAGTAAGGTGGGTGGGAGGCTGTGTATGGTACCCACAGGCAGGTAACGCCCATGTGTGACTGGACTGTGGACCCAACCATGGGAGCGATAGCGAGGGGGGTCTGGCACATGTGGCATGTCTGGGTCCATAGTGCCAATGCGACAGGACACCATGGCACAGCAGCCCCATGCAGGGGCTGGACTGTAGTAGCCAGGCATGTGGCCATGTGTGCGGGCGACTGGGACCGGTGCATGGCACACTTGCCCAGGCCTGCACTCTGGCTTGGCCTCCCCAGCACATCTGTCCCCCATGGGGGCAGGCCAGGGGGGCATCCCTAGGTGTTCCTACATATGTGCTCACACAGGGGGCCCCATGCAGGGATAGGTCCCCTGGGCCCTATACTTGTAACAGCCACCTGCCACAGTTGCATGTACTGGGCAGACCCTGCCCACTCCCCGTCCTATGCCCACCTGCCTACCTGCCCGCCCCCACACAAACCCAACCACTCCAGCAGGCAGACCTACCTCATGTGAAGTGTGACTGCAGGAGGTCCAGGCATGCTGCCATATCCCTCCAGTATGTTGCACCATGTTCTTGCTGTAGAGACATTTCATCATCTTCCTCATCCTCTTGTGTGGTCTCTGCCATATTGGGCTCTGGCTGCTTCCTGCAAAGGGCATAGTTGTGAAGCAGGCAGCAGACCAGGAACATCCTGCATACCTTGGAGGGTTTGTACAGCAGGTCACCACTTGGCCAGTCCAAGCATCTGAAATGGCTCTTCAGCAGTCTGAACGTTTGCTGAATGACAGAGCGTATCTGCCGGTATGCCCATGGCCTGATGAATGGGGTCATCAGCCAGTGGTGAAGTGGGTAGCCTCTGTCACCTGTAGAGTTGGGGGAGGAGAAACAGGGTCAGTAGGTCCTGTGACAGGTAGTGATGGTTGTCCCGAAGTGCCAGCCACCCCTGCCATCTGCCCCCTGCCTGTCAAGGGTGGGGCCTTGGCGCTGAGCCCAGGGGCACCCATGGCCCCTCAGGGAGGCTTCCAGGTGCTACCACCACATGCCCAGCTCTGGTCCACCTCCTATGTTCAGATCCTGTGCATTGTTGTTCGCCCCCATGGGAACTGTGTGCCACATGCAGGAGGGGGTGGGTACCTGTAGGCTGGTGTGGCCACTATTGGCACCAGGGTACCGGGGTCTGCCGGTCCCCGGTCTGGCCCACAGTGGCAGATCATATATCCCTATGTTCCCACCTCCCACCCACCCTGGCCAACATGCATGTGTGCCCTACCCATGCCAGGCAATGCATGCCCATGCAGGGCAGTGTACCCATGTTGTACATCCCACCCAATGGCGTCAAACATGCTTTTTTTCCATGCTGTCATCGCCATGTCCACTTGTCACAAGTGTGCAGCACCCGTGTAGCCTGGCCATTGGTGTGTGCCCCACATCCATGCACCTCTCCACGGTGGCTTTGGCTGGCCAACATGCACATGGTGGCCCTGACCCACTGACCCATGTGCAGCATGGTGAATCGCATGCAAATTTGTGGCCTCTCTGCTGGCTATACTTACCCAGCAGCCAGCTGCCAGTGATGGCGCCACCCTCAAAGGCCTCATGTATCACAGACTGGGCCAGGCTGTAGGCATCGTGGCATGCCCCAGGAAAGCACACCACAACATCGGTGATCAGGATGTCAGCATTGCAGTTGACCTGCATAGTCATTGAATGGTAGGCCTTCTGGTTCCGAAATGCTGCCTTAAGGTGGCACGGGGGACAGAGAGCCACATGTGTGCAGTCAATTAGCATAGTAACATAGTAACATAACATAGTAAATGATGGCAGATAAAGACCAGTATGGTCTATCTAGTCTGCCCAGCAAGGCGGCATGTGCACTTGCTGCTCTGTGCAGCTCATCTCTCCCCATGCCTTTGTTTAGGGGTGTACCCACCGCTCCAGGTAGGTCACCCCTATTTGTTCATATTTAAGAGCTAGTAATGCTTATTTTGATTTTATCCTGTTTCTATAAAGGGATCCACTGTGTCTGTCCCATGCCATTTGAATTCTGTCACTGTGTTGCCCCCACCACTTCCATCAGGAGAGCATTCCAAGCATCCACCACCCTTTCAGTGAAAAAGTATTTCCTGACATTGCCTTTCAGTTTACCTCCTTGCAGCTTCATGTTATGCCTTCTGGTTTTACAGCTTCCCCGTCTTTGGAAGAGGTTTGTCCATTAATACTCTTTAAGTATTTAAAGGTCTGAATCATATCTCCCCTGTCCCTCCTCTACTCCAGAGTGTACATATTTAGGTTTTCAAGTCTCTTCTCATAAATCTTCTGATGCAGGCTCTAAATCATTTTGTTTGCCTTCCTCTGAACCGTTTCCAGTCTTTTTATATCCCTTGTGAGATATGGTCTCCAAAACTGAACACAATATTCCAAGTGAGGCCTCACCAGCGACTTGTACATTGGCATTAGTACCTCTTCCTTTCTGCTGGTAATTCCTCTCTGTATGCAACCCAGCATCCTTCTGACTTTTGCCACTGCCTTGTCACACTGTTTCGCCACCTTGAGATCATCAGAAACAATCACACCGAGGTCTTTCTCTTGGTCCATGCACATCAGTCTCTCGCCCCCTATAGCATACAATTCCCTTGGATTTCTGCTTCCCAAGTGCATTACACTGCACTTCTTCACATTAAATCTTAACTGCCAAGCATTAGACCATTCTTCCAGATTTTGTAGATCTTTCCTCATGTTCCCCACTCCCAGAGGGGAGTCCACTCTGTTGCAAATTTTGGTGTCATCTGCAAAAAGACAGACTTTTCCATTCATCCCTTCGGCAATATCACTCACGAATATATTGAACAGTTCTAGTCCGAAGACCGAACCCTGGGGCACAACGCTAATCAGCTTGCTTTCATCCGAGTGAGCTCTGTTTACCCTCTATTGTCCATCAGTCAACCTATTTCTGATCCAGTTCACCATCTTGGGACCCATCCCCAAGCTGTTGAGTTTATTGATAAGCCTCCTATGAGGAACAGAATCAAAGGCTTTGCTGAAATCTATTTATTTATTTAACAAACATTTTTATACCATACTTTCCACGTGATCAAGCACGGTTTACAAGCAACAATGTTCTAAAAAGTACACTGAAACATGGTCTTATTCAGTTACATGGAACAAAAATAACTATTTACATTGATGAGATACAAACATAACAGGGCAGGTGCACCCTTTAACTATATACAGTACATGAGCATAGCGTCATTGTGGATACCATGTTAAAACCCTCAGCCCAGTGTGCAGCGGTGGCCAAGAGAGCAAATAGAATGCTAGGTATGATAAGGAAAGGAATGGAAAATAAAACAAAAGATATTATAATGCCTCTATATCGTTCCATGGTGAGACCGCACCTTGAATATTGTGTGCAATTCTGGTCGCCATATCTTAAAAAGGATATAGCGATTTTAGAAAAGATTCAGAGAAGAGCCACCAAAATGGTAAAGGGGATGGAAGGATACTCCTATGAAGAAAGGCTAAAAAGGTTAGGGCTCTTTAACCTGGAAAAAACGGCTGAGGGGTGATATGATAGAAGTCTATAAATTAATGAACGGAGTGGAACGGGTAAACGTAGATCGATTGTTTACCTATCAGAATATAGAAAGACTAGGGGACATGCAATGAAGCTACAGGGTAAACTATTTAAGACTAATAAAAGAAAATATTTTTTCACTCAACGTGTAATCAAACTCTGGAATTTGTTACCACAGGATGTAGTAAAGGCTGTTAGTGTAGCTGGGTTTAAAAAAGGTTTGGACAAGTTCCTGGAGGAAAGGTCCATAAACCATTATTAAGAAGGGACCCAGGATATCAATGCTTGAACCAATACAAGCATTGTGGAACCTGTGTCCCTTGGGGAAACTGCTAGGTACATATGACCTAGATTGGCCACTGTTGGAAACAGAATACTGGGCTTGATGGACCTTGGTCTGACCCAGTATGGCATATCTTATGTTCTTATGTTCTGATGTTTTATTTGCTCTAACAGGCCGCTGCAGGTAAATTTCGATCTTATATTTGACTCGCTATTTGACTTGCTATTTGACTTGTTGTGACGTTGGCTTGAGTGTCAGTGCTTGATTGTGAGCCATAGTGAGAGGTAAAGAGGAATGTTTTAAGTTTTTTGCGGAAAATTTTAATGTAATTTTGTTCTTTGATGTCCTCAGGGAGCTCATTCCAGAGGGTTGGTGCAGTATGAGAGAATGCTTTTTTATTTGTTAATTTTTTGGCATTTCTGAAGTCCTTTGGGATTTCAAGTTTGTGTTTATTTTTGCTTCTTTGGGTTCTTTTTGAGGTTTCAATAGTGATTAGGTTATTTAGGAAGGATGGGACTATGTTGTGGATTATTTTAAAGGTAGTAACCAGAATTTTGTAACTTATATGGCTATGTATCGGTAGCCAGTGTAATTCCGATAACATGGGTGTGATGTGTTCTGTGGCTCTAATGTTTAGGACTGATCTCGCTGCCACATTTTGGGCTATTTGAAGTCTTCTGAGAGTTTGTTTTGATAGTTCCTGTAGAATGGAGTGTTGATAGATTTGAAGTCTTGTAGATGGGATCAGTGGGCGGAGCAGTTTTAGTAGCTTTAGCTTGTAATGTATTTTTTTTACAGTGTTTTTTATGTGAGTTTCCATATTGAGGGTCTGGTCCAGTGTGACCCCTAAGTATTTCACCTCTTTTTTTACCGTGATGTTGGATTCCTGTGGGCAGATTGATGTCGGTGGTACAAAATTTTGATTTCTGGTGACATACAGTACTTCTGTTTTGGAGTAATTAATATATAGATTATGGTTTTTAAGCCACTGTGAAATCTGTTTAAAACACTCTGATAGTATTTTTGTTGGAGATTTTGGGATGGTGAATGGAATGTATAACATGATGTCATCCGCATATATGTGGTAGTATACGTGGAATCTCTTTAAAATTTGACAAATAGGCTGAAGATATAAGTTGAAAAGAAGGGCCGAGAGGGCGGAGCCCTGGGGGAAATCTAGGTAGATCACATCCATCGCATACCCTTGATCTAGTTCTCTGGTCACCCAATTAATTCAATTTGTTTGGCAAGATCGTTCTTTGGTGAAACTATGTTGCCTTAGATCATGCAACCTATTGGTTTCGAGGAAGTCCACTATTCGCTCTCAGGGGCGGCCCAAGGGTGGTGCGGGGCCATGTGCGGAGACTCGGTGCGGGGCCTCATTTGCATAAGGGGCCTCATTTGCATAACTATTTGCATAATGTTACCATACACTAACTTTTAGTAAACATGCCTCTTAATGAGTGTATGAATAAAGAAAGACCAAAAGACTTCTACATTACTATAATCCAGTGCCAACTGCCAGACACATTAGGAACTACTACAAACACTGCCCATTTAGAACCCATAGCAAACCCGTCATATCCTGACAGCACTACCAGGATTCACAAAGCATCATACCCTAACTATCAAAAGGAAACGCTGCAAATATTAAACCAATACATTTCAGAGAACAACAATACATGACCTACTGGGGAAAGAGAACAAGTGGCAATGTCAAATAGGAATTACATAAACAGAATACCTCAGCTCTGTTACACATGCAGAACATAGACCATCACCAAACAAGGAATCACAATTTAGAAACAGGAAGACAATAATTAAACTGGGAATCCCAAAAGCCAAACTTGGAATGTACAACACTGTAGAAATAAAACTATACATTAATTTGCTCTTGTACTAAACAAAGCGCAGACGTTAATGATGCACATTTCCCAGAGCTGACATATTCCAATTAATAAATTCAAAATAAAGAGATATTTTTCTACCTTTTGTGCATTTTTTTTCAGCTGCAATTGCTCCAGCCACTTTCTTCTGGTTTCTTCGTGTCTTCCGCTAACTCTTCATCGTCTGCTGTCCATTTGTCTTTTCTTCTCTCTTCTAGTTTTTTTTCCATTCTCTCTCTACATCTGCTTTAACATACTAATCTTTCTCCTTTTGCTCTTTCCTCATTCCTATTTCATCCACTCAAATTTTACCCCTCCATCCTCAATCCCCACTTACTCTCCCAATATCCGGACAATTGTAGATTTGTCTTCCCTCCCACACAAAATATTTTTTCCCTCTCCATTTCACTCTCCCAGCTCCATCCCATTCTAATCCTCCCCCAACATCAGCTCCATTCTAGTTCTAGTCCCACCCAGCATCCGCTCCCTTCTAGTCCTCGCATCAGCCCATTTCCAGTCCTAGCCCCCCATAAGCCCATTTCCAGTCCTATCCTAGCCCCACCATCAGCCTATTTCCAGTCCTAGCTCCCCCATCCATCTATTTGCAGTCCCATCTGAGTCCCTCCATCAGCTCATTTCCAATCCCAGCCCCCCATGAGCCCATTTCTAGTCCTTTCCTAGCTCCACCATCAGCCCATGTCAAATCCTAGCTCCCCTCCACTCAGCCCATTTCCAATCCAAGCCCCCCATGAGTCTACTTCCAGTTCTAGCCCCTTCATGTGTCCATTTCAATCCAAACCCCCACCACAGCCCATTTCCAATCTTAGCACCCCCCAACAGCCAATTTTCAGTCCTATTCTAGCCCCTTCATCAGCCCATTTCCTGTCCTAGCCCCCCCCACTCACCCATTTCCAGTCCTAGCTCCCTCCCCCTCACAACCCATTTCCATTCCAAGCCCCCGTCCCCATCAGCTATTTGCAGTTCAAGCCCTCCTTCCACTCAGCCCATTTCCAGTCCTAGCCTCCTCATAGCCCATTACTAGTCCTAACCCCCATCAGCCCATTATGTCCTAACCCCGCATCACCCTATTTCCAGTCCTAGCCCCCCCATCAGCCTATTTCCAGTCTTAGCCCCCCCATAGCCAATTACCAGTCCTAACCCCCCCATCAGCCCATTTCCAGTCTTAGCCCCCCCCATAGCCCATTACCAGTCCTAACCCCCCCATCAGCCCATTTCCAGTCTTAGCCCCCCCATAACCCATTACCAGTCCTAAACCTCCCCATCAGCCCATTTCCAGTCTTAGCCCCCACATAGCCCATTACCAGTCCTAACCCCCCCCCCCACCACCACCACCACCACCAGCCCACTTCCAGCCTTAGCACCCCCCATGGCCCATTACTAGTCCTAACCCTCCCCCATCAGCCCACTTCCAGTCTTAGCCTCCCCCCCATAGCCCATTACCAGTCCTAAACCCCTTCCCCCCTATCATCCCAAATAGCCCATAGCCCATTACCAGTCCTAATCCCCCCATCAGCCCATTTCCAGTCTTAGCCCCCCCATGGCCAATTACCAGTCCTAACCCCCCCATCAGCCCATTTCCAGTCTTAGCCCCCTCCCCATAGCCCATTTCCAGTCCTAACCCCCCCCCCATCAACCCACTTCCAGTCTTAGCTCCCCCCATGGCCCATTACCAGTCCTAACCCCACCCCCCCATCAGCCCACTTCCAGTCTTAGCCCCCCCATCGCCCATTACCAGTCCTAACCCCCCCCCATCAGCCCACTTCCAGTCTTAGCCCCCCCATGGCCCATTACCAGTCCTAACTCCCCCCCCATCAGCCCAATTCCAGTCTTAGCCCCCCCCCCATGGCCCATTACCAGTCATAACCCCCCCCCATCAGCCCACTTCCAGTCTTAGCCTCCCCCCCATAGCCCATTACCAGTCCTAAACCCCCTTCCCCCCTAACATCCCAAATTTAAAAAAAAAAAAAAAAAACCGGCTGCTTCTGCCGCGGCAGCATCAGAGTTCTGCCGCAGGGCCCCCCCTGCCCGGCAGAGCCCCCCCTGCCCGGCAGAGCCTCCCTGCATCATCAGTTAGCTTCGAATCCCAAAACGCGGGCTTCTTTCAGAGCCGCGAGAGTTTCCCTGGTAATGTATGACAGGAACTATTGAGTAGACATCATCTGCGTTCTGACTTGCTTTTGATGATCTTTTTTTTCAGACTATAATTGCTTTAATTTGGTATGTAAGCCAATTTAAATGATGCTTGTCATGAAGATGGTATGTAAAATTGCTTAAATAAATAGATTTGTGTTTCCTCCTTATTTTTGGCTCTTAAATGTCTTCTTGATTCTGTGCCTATGTTAATCATATCACTGTATTTGGTTTGCTTGTCTATTTGTCTCTGTTCCTTTCATATGTACTCACCTATCATAGGCCAGGTCAAGGATTCTATATTTTATAGATCTAGTAGCACAAGAAGGGGAAAAAGCTGAGGTAGGGAAGTGAGGAAGAGCACAGTATTAGAAGCCAGAGGTCTGACGATGCACCTTGAAGCTCTGCACTTTTAGATGTTCTAAGTTACAATCTGAACAGATTTGCATTTAGAAAGGACAGTCTTAAACATCTGTTGATAGCAACCCCACCAGGAATGGACTCATGGACCCGATATTTAAAAGCGTTTATGCAGTTTGCAGGATCTGTAAACTACAGAAACCCTGCTGTTTCCAATATTTAGCAGCACTAACTAGCCAGGGCCACTGAATATCTCCACAGACCACCTTGCCACAATATGTGGTTAGTTATCTGCTTCTCCAGGACCAAGCAAGAAGTCAGTCCTCACATATGGGTGTCATCGGCACCGATGAAGCCCCAGCGGAGCATTTCCCCAGCTTTCCATGAAAGCCTTTGGGAATGCTGGCACGCATGCGCGGTTCCCTTCCCGCCTAAAGGTGCCATCTTACCTTAGTCTCTTTTTTTCCGAGAAGCCCACCGGACATGTGTCCTGTTCTCCCGGATAAAAGTGATTTTTTTCTTCGGCGATTTTTCGCTATTTTTCTCCAGTTCGACGCCGGTTCCCCTCCCGCCGGGTTCGGTACACCGGTATCGAGCCCGCTTATTTCTTTTTCGGTTTTTGCCCTTTGTGACTGGCGTTCGCGCCCCTTTTTTCCTTTTTCCCTGGAAGGCCGGTCTTTTGACCTCGCAGGGGCTCTTTTTTCCCCGATGGCTTCCAGTGGTTTCAAAAAGTGTGATCAGTGTAAGAAACTTATGTCTCTCACCGACACACACGACTGCTGCCTTTGGTGCCTCAGCCCTGACCATGACCCCAAGTCGTGTGTGCCATGTGGGAAGATGTCTTCCAGGGCACTCAAAAGTCGACAGCATCAGGAGGAAAGGTTTTTCTTGGACTCAGCCTCTGGCCGGGCCCGGACCTCATCTGAGGCCTCGACATCTCGGGATTCCGATCCCGAGCGCCGTCGAAGCTCCTCGGACAGGGGGTCCCCCGACCGGGAATGCAAGAGGAAGAAGCAGCTCGTGAGGGCGGCGTCGGAGGAGGTCCCTGGTCCCTCGAGGGCCAGGTCTAAGACCCCCGACCGCCGTCCCGGGCCCGTGGACCAAGAGAAGCCTGCAAAAGCCCCTCGCGTGGAGCCGGAGTCTGCTGGACACGTAAGCCCCGTAGTCCTCGTGGACTCTTCTCCCAGAGAGCCGACGTCCGCCGGGGCCCGAGTCGGTGGCTGCTGCGTCTCCCGAGCTGAGTCTCAGGATGACAGCCTTGGAGTGCAGATTGTCTGCCTTCATGGAGCAGCAGCGGGCACTGATGGCCAGCCTGTCTGGTGCATCTGCCCTGACCACTGGGACGTCGACTTCGAAGTCAACCCCAAAGACCGAGCCGATACTCGAGACCCTCGTGGCTCGAAGTTGTCCTCGGTCGAGGTCTCCCTCGACCTCCTGTTCGGGACCGAGGGTGTCGATGCCAGTGCCCCCGGCGTCGGGGCGGGTGCCTCGGAGCCCCGCGGGGTCGGACCCTGACTCCTCCTCGGATGAGTCCGCCTGGGAGACGGAGGACGAGGAGTCTCCCGATACTTTTAAGACTCGGTGCGTCCCGTCGGACTCACCGCAGTCTGAGCCCCGGAGTAGATCCCCTCCGGAGGACACTAGGTTCTCGGAGTTCGTCCGGGATATGGCCGCTGCCTTGACTATCCCCGCCGATCCCGAGGAAGAGCCTCGAGCCGAGGAGCTCGATGCTCTACAGTACGACTCTCCTCCGAAGGAGGCCTTTACTGTCCCGGTCCCTCCGATGCTGGAACAGCTCCTCTTCCGGATGTGGGAGGCACTGGCCTCGGCACCGGTTCTCAGCAAGCGAGTCGATTCCATCTATTGACTCCGCAAAAGCCCTGGTTTCCAGAAAGCACAGCTACCACACCATTCCATGGTTGTGGAATCGGCCATGCATTGTCTGAAGAGCCAGAAGATGCACTCCACGGTGCTCCCCGGCAGGGAGGCCCGCAACCTCGATGGCGTCGGTAGAAAGTGCTTCCAGGGGTCTATGCTTGCTTGCCGTGTCCAGTCTTACCAGCTGTACATGGGCATGTACTTGCGAGACCTGGCCAAGGAATTGGCCGGATTCTCTGCTGGTCTCTCCGGGGAACCCTTGCAGAGATTTAAGACCTTGTCCTCGGGGATTCGGGAATGCTCAAAGTTCATTTCCCGCGCCACCTACAATGGCTTCGAGGCTTCGGCCCGAGTTGCGGCTGCCGACATTGTGGCTCGGCGCCAGGCGTGGCTGCAGTCATCAGACCTCGAGCCATGGGTTCAGGACAAGTTGGTCGATGTCCCCTGCCGAGGTGAGAACCTTTTTGGCAAACCTGTGACCGAGAAGGCCGCTCAGCTCGAGACCGAGCACCTTACCCGGACAAGGCTGTCGAGGAAGACCTCTGCCCCTTCACATAAAAAGAAGGGCTCGGGTAAAAAGTCCTTTTACCCGAAGAAGGGCACTGCCTACAAACAGTACCCTCAGTATCAGGCTGCCCAAGCTGCCCCCCAGGGTCAGCAAGCCAAGGGCCAGGGTAATGGGCCCCGTAGGCAGAGGACCCCCAAGCCTTCTGCCCCTGCTTCCACTCAGCAGGGTGGGGGTTTTTGACTCCTTGAGCATAGCCACTCCGTCCCTGCTTTCCCAGCCCTGCACAGGCGGTCGCCTTGTACTCTTTGTCCACCAGTGGCCTCTCATTACCACCGACAGTTGGGTGCTGGACATAGTCCAAAAGGGCTATGCTCTGTATTTTCATCAACTGCCTCCTCCTTACTTCCCAGGAGAGCCCTTGAGGCCTCCCCTGCACACAGACCTTCTCCTTCAAGAGCTCCAAGGTCTGTTGGTGGACAGGGCGGTGGAACCTGTGCCTCCCCACTTGCAAGGTCACGGATTCTACTCCAGGTATTTCCTGGTACCCAAAAGGACCGGTGGCCTTCGACCTATTCTGGACCTCAGGAACCTCAACAAGTTCCTAGAGAAAGAGAAGTTCAAGATGCTTACTCTTGGAACACTTCTGCCCTACCTCCAGCAGGGAGATTGGCTATGCTCCTTAGATCTAAAGGATGCGTACACTCACATCCTCATTCATCCAGACCACAGAAAGTACCTAAGGTTCATGGTGGGAGGAAACCATTATCAGTACAGAGTACTACCTTTTGGCCTGACCTCCGCTGCCAGGATCTTTACCAAGTGCCTGGCAGTTGTTGCGGCCTATCTGAGAAATCAAGGCATCTTTGTCTTTCCCTATCTGGACGACTGGCTCATCAGGGGTCAGACGTCCCTGGAGGCCAGACAAGCCACCCTCAGAACCATTGCTCTGCTTCAAAACGTGGGCTTTGTCATAAACTTCGCAAAGTCCACTTTGCTCCCCTCCCAGAACTTGGAGTTCATAGGGGCAAGGTTAGATTCTCAACTGGCAAAGGCATTCTTGCCAGAAGACAGGGCCCAAAGACTGATGGATGTGGCCAAACAGTTCCTAAACCAGCCCTTGGTCTCCGCCAGACTCTGCCTCAGACTTCTGGGCCACATGGCTTAGACAGTGCATGTGACTCCCAATGCCAGGCTCCATATGAGGCCTGCACAGTGGTGCCTTCGTACTCAGTGGTCTCAGGCCACAGGCCGCCTAAGAGACAGGATAAGGGTGTCCAGACCATTTCTGCACTTCCTCAACTGGTGGCTACACCCATCCATTCTGCTGAAGGGGATGCCCTTCCAAGTGCCAGAATACTCTGTGGTCCTCACCACTGACGTCTCTCTGCGGGGCTGGGGTGCTCATTGTCTGGACAAGTGCACTCAAGGCCTCTGGTCTCCCTGGGAGGCAGCCCAACAGATCAATCTCCTGGAACTTCGAGCTATCCGCTTGGCTCTCAAGGCTTTTTCTCCGGCCCTGGCTCACCACTCAGTCTTGATTCAAACGGACAACCAGGTAGCCATGTTTTATGTGAACAAACGGGGCGGGACTGGGTCAAAGCTCCTTTGTCGGGAGACTCAAGACCTTTGTTCCTTTGCCCTAAAGCACAGCATGCTTCTCAAGGCGGTGTACCTTCCAGGCCAGGAGAACTTCCTGGCCGACCGGTTGAGCAGAATTCTGCAGCCCCACGAGTGGCAGCTGCATCCCTTGGTCGTTCAGAAGATCTTCCTGAAGTGGGGTCTCCCTTGGATAGATCTCTTTGCCAGTCCGCTGAACAAGCAACTGCCCAAGTTCTGCTCCAGGCAACTGATTCCTTTGAGGATAGCACCAGATGCTTTTCTGATGTCCTGGTCTCAGGGCCTCCTGTATGCATTTCCTCCCACGCCCCTGGTGGCCCGAACTTTTTTCAAGACTCTTCAGGACAAGGCCTCAGTCCTGCTGGTAGCTCCCAGGTGGCCGAGGCAGCCTTGGTTTCCACTTCTGCTTCAGCTGGCAGTGGATTCCCCACTACCTCTGGGGTTGCAACCCAACCTTCTGTCACAGGAGCAGGGTTCCCTTCTGCACCCCAATCTCAAAGCTCTCAATTTGATGGCCTGGAGGCTGCAAGGGTAGTTTTGATTCCCTGGGGCCTACCTCAGGAAGTTGAGGAGGTTGTCCTAGCCTCTAGGAAACAGTCCACTAGGAAAACCTATGCCCTCAAATGGAAGAGGTTTTCTGTGTGGTGTCAGCTACGTACAGAGGATACTTTCTCCTGTACTGTGCCAGTAGTGCTTCTGTACTTACTGCACTTATCAAATCAGGGACTTAAGTCCAATTCTGTTCGGGTCCACCTCTCAGCTCTAGCAGCTCACCACTCACTGGTGGAGGGACATTCTCTGTCAGGTCACCCCTTGGTGTCCCGCTTTCTCAGGGGCTTGCTTTTGCTCAAGCCTCCAATACATCCTCCTGTCCCTGAGTGGGAGTTGAATGTGGTCTTGCAGCAACTGACTCGCCCACCTTTTGAGCCGATGGCTACTTGTCCACTACTCTTCCTATCCTGGAAGACACTCTTCCTGATAGCCCTTACCTCGGCTAGGCGAGTGAGTGAGCTTCAGGCCCTGGTCTGTGATAGGCCTTACACCAGGATTTATAGGAACAGGGTGGTCCTCAGGACTCATCCAAAGTTCCTTCCAAAGGTTGTCTCCTCCTTCCACCTCAATCAGGAGGTGGTTCTTCCAACATTCTTCCCTAGGCCTCATGCTAGCCAGGCTGAAGCAGTCCTGCATACCCTGGACTGTAGGAGGGCCTTATCTTGACGGACTGGAAAGGGGGGCTGTTACTTCTGGAGAGAAATCTGAAATTGTGAGTATATACTTCTGGGAATTTTTCTGAAAGGAATTGTTTTTTTTTAAAGCTAATTAATCTGTGAACCCACTATTTTTTTTGTTAAATCAGTCAGGGCCTAGTAGCAACAGTTTAAGATTCAATTTAAAAACACAGAAGAGAACTTTCTGGTTACCTTTCATACCCAGTAGACAGCTGTAGTTTAAATTTCATAGTCACTCAGGGCCTAGCATCAGCAAAGTACTTTTAGTTTCAAATTAAAACACAGAAGAGAGCTTTCTGGTTAAATTTAGAATCCAGCAGAGAGCTTGTAGTTTAAATTTCATAATAGGTTAGAGCCTAGTAGCAGCAAAGAGCTATAATTTAAATCAAATCAGAATATAGTTTTCCTCAGCAGCACAGGACAAGGTACTGTGTAGCAGCCCTTTTTTAATAAGTGTTATATCCCTCCCTCCCTCCCCTGGGAAAATCACAGCTTTATAGGTACTTGCACAACTTAAAAGACAGGAGGTGCTCTCAGGTGAAGCTCATTACCCAAATCAGTCATACACCAAGGACCTGAGATTAATTAAGCTTCAGGTGAACAAGGTATATTAAACTTCTTAGGTACAGTTTTAGTGGTATAAATATCCATTGCACCCTTTAGTACATATAGAACTTAAAGATCTAAACACAAACTTAAAACTAAGATGCAGACAGCAGTCCAGCAGCGAGATGTGGGCTTTCCAGTCTTTTGCATTGAGTGTCACATGTATGATTTTCTCCCAGCTGGTGAGAGGTCTTACGTGTGCACTAGGTGCAAGGAGCTCTCTGCTCTCAGGGAACAAGTCCGTTCTCTAGAGGCTAGAGTAGCAGACTTGGAAAACATAAGACAGACAGAGAGGTACATAGACGAGACCTACAGGGATATAGTCCTGAAGTCCCACCTCCAGTCTGGCAGCATCCCTGTTGCCATGGAGGAGAGAGGTCACGTGACAGGAGAGCATCACCCTGGTGTGGCAGGAAGTGATCCTGTAACTAGGACCTGTCCTCCAGGTGATGTAAACCCCTCTCGCACCGAGGAGGTTTCTCCAGGGCCAAGTGCCCATGCGGGAAGGGTTAGGACAGCAGTTATAGTTGGTGATTCGATCATTAGGCATGTAGATAGCTGGGTGGCTGGTGGACGTGAGGATCGCCTGGTAACATGCCTGCCTGGTGCGAAGGTAGCGGACCTCACACGCCACCTAGATAAGGTCTTAGATAGTGCTGGGGAGGAGTCTGCTGTCTTGGTACATGTTGGTACCAATGACATAGGAAAATGTGGTAGGGAGGTTCTGGAAGCTAAATTTAGGCTTTTAGGTAGGAAGTTGAAATCCAGAACTTCCAGGGTAGCGTTCTCCGAAATGCTTCCCGTTCCACGCGCAGGACCCAATAGGCAGGCAGAGCTCCGGAGTCTCAATGCGTGGATGAGACAATGGTGCAGAGATGAGGGGTTCGGATTTGTTAGGAACTGGGGAACATTCTGGGGAAAGGAGGGGCTCTTCCGAAGGGATGGGCTTCACCTTAACCGGGATGGAACCAGGCTGCTGGCATTAACCTTTAAAAAGGAGATAGAGCAGCTTTTAAACTAGATAATAGGGGAAAGCCGACAGTCGCCCAAGAGCGCATGGTTCGGAAGAATGTATCCTTGAAGGATACTACAAAAAGCAGAGAGGTTCCAAAAAAGAGTAAAGTAGCCCAAATGCCCTCGAGTATGGAGCAGACAGAACTTAAAGATCCCAAATTACCCATGTCTACCAATAGCCAAATTAATATGAATAAAATACAGTCTCTAAAATGCTTGTATGCAAATGCTAGAAGTCTACAAAACAAGATGGGAGAGTTAGAATATATAGCACTAAACGAGAGGTTAGATATGATTGGAATATCAGAGACATGGTGGAAGGAGGACAACCAGTGGGACACTGTGATACCTGGGTACAAACTATATCGAAATGATAGAGCTGATCAAATTGGTGGAGGGGTTGCGCTCTATGTTAGAGAGGGCATTGAGTCAGAAAGGATTAAAGTTTTGCAAGAAACAAAATTTGCTGTAGAATCTCTATGGATTGAAATTCCATGTAAAAAGGGGAAGGCGATGGCAGTGGGGGTGTACTATCGTCCGCCTGGCCAGAATGAACAAATGGATGATGAATTGCTCAAAGAAATCAAGGAAGCTAGCAAAAGTTACAGTGCAGTAATAATAATGGGTGATTTCAATTACCCCGGCATCGACTGGGTCAGTGTCACAACAGGACATGCTAGGGAGATAAAGTTCCTAGATGAAATAAATGACTGCTTCTTGGAACAGCTGGTTCATGAACCGACCAGAGGGGAAGCAATATTAGACCTAGTCCTTAGTGGAACACCAGATGTAGTGCAAGAGATAAGGGTGTTGGGGCCACTTGGCAATAGTGATCATAGCATGATCGCCTTTGATTTAATTAGTGGAGGAGGGATAGTAAGGAAATCCACAGTACTACCCTTTAACTTTCGAAAGGGAGACTATGATAGAATGAGGAAAACAGTTAAGAAAAAACTAAAAGGAGCAGTTGCAAAGGTTAAAGACGTACATCAAGCTTGGGTGTTGTTGAAAAATACTATCTTGGAAGCCCAGACCAGCTGTATTCCACGCTTTAAGAAAAGTGGAAGGAAGTCCAAAAAATTGCCAGCATGGTTTAAAGCTGAGGTCAGAGAGGCTGTTGTTGCCAAAAAAGCATCTTTCAAGAAATGGAAAAAAGAGCCAAATGATGAAACCTGGAAACAGCACAAGCACTGGCAAGTCAAATGCAAGGCATTGATAAGGCAGGCAAAGAGAGAATTTGAGAAGAAGCTTGCTGCGGAAGCAAAAACGCGAAATAAAGACCTTTTCAAGTACATTCGTAGCAAAAAACCCGTGAGAGAGTCAGTTGGTCCATTAGATGATAAAGGGGTTAAAGGAGCACTAAGAGGCGACAAGGCGATAGCGGAGAGACTGAATGAATTCTTTGCTTCGGTCTTTACTGAGGAAGATGTAGGGATGTTACCCACGACTGAAGTGGTATTTAAAGGTGTGGAAGAATTGAAGGAAATATCGATACATCGGGAAGATGTCCTACAACTATTAGATAAACTGAAGAGTAGCAAATCACCTGGGCCGGATGGTATACATCCAAGGGTGTTGAAAGAACTGAAATTTGAGATTGCAGACCTGCTATCAGTAATCTGTGAACTATCATTAAAATCATCTCTAATACCTGAGGATTGGAGGATCGCCAATGTAACACCAATTTTTAAAAAGGGTTCGAGGGGTGATCCGGGAAACTACAGACCGGTGAGCCTGACATCAGTACCGGGAAAAATGGTAGAAACCATCATAAAGAATAAAATTACTCAGCATATAGATAGTCATGACCTAATGGGAGACAGCCAACATGGCTTTAGACAAGGAAGATCTTGTCTTACTAATCTGTTATGTTTTTTTGAAGGAGTGAATAAACAGGTGGACAAAGGTGAGTCGGTTGATATTGTGTATCTGGACTTTCAGAAAGCCTTTGACAAGGTCCCTCATGAGAGACTTTTGGCAAAACTAAAGAGTCATGGGATAGGAGGCAGTGTACTACTGTGGATCAGGAACTGGTTAAAAGATAGAAAGCAGAGGGTAGGGCTAAATGGCCAATTTTCCCAATGGAGAAAGGTGAATAGTGGTGTACCCCAGGGATCTGTGCTGGGTCCGCTGCTTTTTGACATATTCATAAATGACCTGGAAAGTGGAATAACGAGTGAGGTTATCAAATTTGCTGATGACACAAAACTATTTAAAGTTGTTAAAACCCAGGAGGATTGTGGAAAATTGCAAGAGGATCTTGATAAATTGGAAGACTGGGCATCAAAATGGCAGATGAAATTTAATGTGGAGAAGTGCAAGGTTATGCACCTAGGGAAGAACAACCCAAACTATGGTTACACGATGCAAGGTTCCACATTAGGAACCACCACCCAAGAAAAAGATTTAGGCGTCCTTGTGGATACCATGTTAAAACCCTCGGCCCAGTGTGCAGCGGCGGCCAAGAGAGCAAATAGAATGCTAGGTATGATAAGGAAAGGAATGGAAAATAAAACAAAAGATATTATAATGCCTCTATATCGTTCCATGGTGAGACCGCACCTTGAATATTGTGTGCAATTCTGGTCGCCATATCTTAAAAAGGATATAGCAATTTTAGAAAAGGTTCAGAGAAGAGCCACCAAAATGGTAAAGGGGATGGAAGGCTACTCCTATGAAGAAAGGCTAAAAAGGTTGGGGCTCTTTAACCTGGAAAAGAGACGGCTGAGGGGAGATATGATAGAAGTCTATAAATTAATGAACGGAGTGGAACGGGTAAACGTAGATCGATTGTTTACCTTATCAGAATATAGAAAGACTAGGGGACATGCAATGAAGCTACAGGGTAAACTATTTAAGACTAATAAAAGAAAATATTTTTTCACTCAACGTGTAATCAAACTCTGGAATTTGTTACCGGAGGATGTAGTAAAGGCTGTTAGTGTAGCTGGGTTTAAAAAAGGTTTGGACAAGTTCCTGGAGGAAAGGTCCATAAACCATTATTAAGAAGGGACCCAGGATATCAATGCTTGAACCAATACAAGCATTGTGGAACCTGTGTCCCTTGGGGAAACTGCTAGGTACGTATGACCTAGATTGGCCACTGTTGGAAACAGAATACTGGGCTTGATGGACCTTGGTCTGACCCAGTATGGCATATCTTATGTTCTTATGTTCTTATCCTTCTACCTTGACCGTACGCAGGGGCATAGAAGGGCTACTCAGCTCTTCGTCTCCTTTGACCCCAATAAGTTGGGGTTGGCTGTGTCCAAGCGTACCTTGTCCATCTGGGTGGCTGACTGTATCACCTGGGCTTACAAGGCGGCTGACCTTCCTTTGCAGGGTAGGGTCACGGCCCATCGTGTCATGGCAATGGCTGCCTCAGTGGCTCATCTCCGCTCTGTGCCCTTGGTAGACATCTGCAGGGCTGCAACTTGGTCTTCAAGCCAGACGTTTGCGGCCCATTACTGTCTGGAGAGGGAGTCCCGTAGGGACAGTGCTTTTGGCCAAGCAGTACTCCGGAATCTCTTTGAGGTTTAGGCAACTCCTTCCCTTCTGCCCTCTGTTGGGCTACCAGTGGAGGTTGTGTCCTTGGAAAGCCTTTCTTTGCTGCTGTGACTAGAGGTAGTTCTCTTGTTCAGCCTGGGTTCCTGGTAGCCCAGAGCTAGGGAGTCACCCATATGTGAGGACTGACTTCCTGCTTGGTCCTGGAGAAAGAGTAGTTACTCACCTGTAACAGGTGTTCTCCAGGAGCAGCAGGAATCAGTCCTCACAACCCTCCCTCCTCCCCTTGGAGATGCAGTTGTACATAGTTTATTTTTTCAATTTTGTGTGCTGTTCTTAGCTATGTCATTTGACTGAGGTAAGATGGCACCTTTAGGCGGGAAGGGAACCGCGCATGCGTGCCAGCATTCCCAAAGGCTTTCATGGAAAGCTGGGGAAATGCTCCGCTGGGGCTTCATTGGCGCCGATGACACCCATATGTGAGGACTGATTCCTGCTGCTCCTGGAGAACACCTGTTACAGGTGAGTAACTACTCTTTAGTGACTGAATATCATCTCTCACAGGATAGCAAAAACGATCGGCAGCAAAACAATATATTCAGCACTGGATGCTGGATAATCTTCGATGCTGAATATCCGGTTTCATTTCTGCCTGTGGCGTCCAGGCAGTTAACCAACATTAACCACTGCAGCCTTAATATTGACCTGATGGAAGCCATTTCTCAAATAACACACAGTCCCTGACTTAGGTGCTTCAGTTTTAGACTTTTAGGGTTTAGTAACATTTCAGCCATACTTAGAGCTCACAGTTTTAGGCCAAACATTAATCAAACTGAGGCAACTAAATCTAGGCCTGTTGTTTCATTTTTTAAATGCGAGCACCTAGATTAGTCACTTAGCACTGGGAATCAGTGCCAACCATCTAACTTCATTTCCCTGCCTCTAACCCTGTCTAATGTGACTCTTGGCATAAACTGTCCTAAATTTAATGTATTTGCCTCAGCATTAAGTCCAGGGTTGATGGCCTGTATCTGTACTTGCAGGGGTACCATGTGCTCTAGGATATGTATAACAGTTTAAGGTGGGACTGATTTTTCTAGTTGGCTTTTACCAGTGGGACTGGTGCTAGGAGGTAATTTTATAAACCTGTTCTGCATGTACAGTAAAGCACTGATTTACATGCATAAATGGCCTTATATAAAGTTAGGACATGCCTAAAAGTATACACAGTGCACTTAGAACTTGTAGATTAGACATGCTCAGGAGAGGAGTTGGATAATGTTGCAATTTACGAGCATATTTTATAAAATACAAACAAATGTACATATTTTACGTGCTGCAAACCAAGTACAGATCGAAATAACAATCAACATTTTTATTAAAAATCAAGAAGTATCAGTTACCCGATACGGCTGTGTTTCAGCTAGCCTTCGTCAAGGGTTGATAATTCTAGAAAACATATATAAAAACATAGATTTAAAATAATTACAACATTGTGAAACCCATATACAGTATGGTTCAATGGAACTAAAAATTGCTAAGTCACATAGAAAAACATTCAGGTTGTGTGATGAAATAGAATTGATATAAAATGGCAACATAAATAGTAATAAAAACTAATTAAAAGAATATTCACATTTAATCATTAATCATATATAAGAGAAAGACTGAAAAACATCAATAATAGCAATTATAGGACAGCATAGATAGAATGGTATGGTTCATATATGTAGAGAAGAGCCCCCAAAATGGTAAAGAGAGGCTAAAAAGGTTAGGGCTTTTTAACCTGGAAAAGAGACGGCTGAGGGGAGATATGATAGAGGTCTATAAAGAGTGGAACGGGTAAACGTAGATCGTATTTACGTTATCACAATATAGAAAGACTAGAGGACATGCAATGAAGCTACAGGGTAAACTATTTAAGACTAATAAGAGAAAATATTTTTTCACTCAACGTGTAATCAAACTCTGGAATTTGTTACCGGAGGATATAGTAAAAGCTATTAGTGTAGCTGGGTTTAAAAAAGGTTTGGAAAAGTTCCTGGAGGAAAGGTCCATAAACCATTATTAAAAGGGACCCAGGATATCACTGCTTGACCCAATACAAGCACTGAGGAACCTCTGTCTTTTGGGGAGACTGCTAGGTACTTATGACCTGATTGGCCACTGTTGGAAACAGGATACTGGGCTTGATGGACCTTGGTCTGACCCAGTATGTCATATCTTATGTTCTTAGTACAAAGGAACCATAAAAACTGAAGTCACCTAGATTGCTAACTGTAGGAAACAGAATACTGGGCTTGATAGACCTTGGTCTGACCCAGTATGGCAATTCTTATGTTCTTCTGTAAATCATATGAGACTGTTAAAATAATAAAAACTAATTATGCATACATGTAATAAAAGAATAAAAGATATGGCCAGCCAATTATAAAATCAGACATTCACATGGATGGAGGGAGAGGGGAGCATGCTGCATCATGTGGTAAGGGGAGTAAAGAGTAGGAAAGAGAAAAGAGAGATGCTTGATACGGGGGGGGGGGGGGTGGAATGAAGATGCTGAATACTAGAGGGAGGCAAGAAAAAGAATAGGTGATGTAAAAATTTAGTTTTGTTTTTCCTCTTTTTTTCCTCTTTGTTTTGTTTTTATAATAGTGCACCTATTTGCACAATAGTGCACCCTATTGTGCAACAGCACAGACTGTCTTTGTGCCAATAGTGTGCACCATTCACGCATGCATGAACAGTGCATGCAATTGCCCAATAGTGTGCCCTATTGTGCAACAGGGCACACTTGCTGCATCCCTTTCAAAACCAAAACAAATCCCCAAAAGAGAATGGAAAGAGAACAGGGAGATGTGTTCGTGAGAAACTAGCTCAACTTAAAGTAGACAAAGCGATGGGGGGAGGACAGTAATGCTTATACCCCCTTTCTAAAACTCAATAAATTCATCTCCTCTCTTAAATGTGCCAGTAAAGCATTCCATTACTCAGGACTAAACACTTTTATGAAATACTCGGGATTGTCTTACAAATAAAAGATACATCTAAAATTCTGAAAAAATTATCTTGGGCAGAGCATAATTGTCTTTTCGGGACATAATGCCATAATATATTTTTTTAATACAAAGGTTTCCCGTTTCTCACAGCTTCAAATGCCAGTGCTAATAATTTAAAGTTGCACTTCTCTCTTAGTGGTAACTAATGTAATTTCCTCAGCAATGGTTGGGCACTCTCATTTCTTGTTTTTTCCAACAGAAACCTGCCTATAGTATTTTGAATACTCTGTAACTTTTTCTTTCAGTCCCACATACTACGCATTGCAATAATCAAGGACACATAGGGGCATATTTACAAAAACAAACAAACATGATGGCAGAAAAAGACCATATGGCCTCTCTAGTCTGCCCTTCCATATCAACTACAAGAGTCCCCTTTTACCTTTAGAGACCTTCTGGTTTGTCCCATGCTTTCTTGAATTCAGATACTGTCCTCGTCTCCACTGGGAGACTATTCCATGCAACTACCCACTCTTTCCATTAAGAAATATTTCCGCATATTACTCCTGAGATTATCCCCTTTCACTTTCATCCTATATCCCCTCGATGTAGAGGTTTCTTTCAATTGAAAGAGGCTCTCCTCTTGTGCGTTTATGCCATGGAGATATTTAAACGTTTCTATCATATCTCCTCTCTCCCGCCTTTCCTCTAAAGTATACATATTGAGATCTTTGAGGCTGTCCTATATGGTTTATAATGAAGACCACTGACCATTTTGGTAGCCACCCTCTGCACCAACTCCATTCTGCTTATATCCATTTATAGGTGCGGTCTCCAGACTTGCACACAATACTCCAAAGAGGTCGCACCAAAAAATTATAGAGGCACTTTCACCTCCTTTTTCCTGCTGGCCATTCCTCTCCTTATGCACCCAAGCATCCTTATGGCTTTTGCCATTGCCTTTTCTGCCTGTTTAGCCACTTTAAGATCATCAGAAACAATCATGCCTAAGTCCTGCTCCTCTTTTGTGGACAGAAGTACCACTCCCTATACTGTACCGCTCTCTTGGATTTTTTGCAGCCTAAATGCATGATCCTGCATTTTTTAGGCATTAAATCTCACCTGCCAAATTCATAACCATTCTTCAGCTTAGCTAGGTCCCTCCTCGTGTTATCTACTCCTTCCTGAGTGTCTATTGCAGATTTTGGTATTATCTGCAAAGAGGCAAACCTTACTGGACAGCCCTTTCGCAATGTCACTAACAAAAATATTAAAAAGCTGGGCTAACAGCACACACTATTTGTAACTAGGTCCCATTGAATAACATGGAACCAACAGCAATGCTAATCATTAGCCCAGCTTAGTAAACATGCCCCTTAAAGATAACAACTGCAATATTATTCATAGTTCCTTTCCTCCTAAATATGGTTTAGGTTAATGAACCAATTTTAATTTATGAAATACTGATTTAGTTGCACTAAAAATCTTCTTGGGCCAAATCCCTCCCCCCCCTATTTTCTATCATCACCCAGCTGTTCCAGGGCATCGCAACCTGGCCCTCAAGGATCCAGGTGCCTCCACTGACGCTGCCCTCACGAGCTTCTACTTCCTTTTGTGCTCCCGAGCGGGAGACCCCCCTCTCAGAGGGCCTCTGACAGCGCTCGGGGTCAGACTCCCGAGATGTCGAGGCCTCTGACGAAGTCCGGGCTCGTCCGGAAGCAGACTCTGAGAAAATTCTTTCATGTTGATGCTGACGGCTCCAAAGTGCCTTCGGTGACATCTTGCCGCACGGTCCACAGACCAGCGGGACATAGTTGGACCCGAGGCATCGGAGGCAGCAGTCATGTGTGTCGGTGAGAGACATAAGTTTCTTGCACCGAGCACAAAAAAGGCACCTGCAAGGTCAAAAGACAGGGCTGCCAGTGAAAAATAACAGAAAAAGCGCAAACACTAGTCACAAAGGACAAAAACCAAAAAAGAAATTCCGCACCCGATACCGGTGTACCGAGCCGAGGCGGGAGGTGAACCAGCATCGAACCGGATAAAGAAACGCGGAAAATAGCAGAAAAAAAAATTCTACTTTTCCTGGGTGACACGAACTACGTCCGTTGGGCTCCGCGGAAAAAGAAAGACTGGGCGGGATGGCACCCTTGGGCGGGAGGGGGACCGTGCATGCGCTGCATTCCCAGGGGTTTTCTTTGGGGGCTGGGGAAGTGCTCCGCACGGGGGCTCCGTCGGCGCCGACGTCACCCATGTGTGGGGACTGACTTCCTGCTGGGTCCTGGAGAAATAATTTTTCTTTGCTGTGTTAATACTTTCTCTGTATCTTTTGAGGATATTTAAGTATGTTGATTGGTGTTCTATGGATTTTGATTTTCTCCATTTTCGTTCAGCTTTTCAAATGTCCGTTCTTGTTTGTTTTATTTCTGGTTGGAACCATGGTGTATTCTGTCGTGTTTTTTGTTTTTTTTTCACGAGTGTAGGGTAGTGATGATTTGATATTGAAGCATTGGTGATTGTGGCATTCCAATTTAAAATTGCGTCATCAATGTTTGAAGGATTTTGAGTTCGATTCTGAGTTATCTGGATCACAAACTCGTCTTTATTGAATTTTTTTAATTTGTTAAAGTGTTTTAGAGGTTGTGGTCTAGGGAGAGTAGTGTCATGAGTGGTGAGAAGTATTTTTATCAAGTGGTGATTGGATCAGGGAGTAGGTTGAATTTCAAACATAGAGGTGTCGTGTGTAGAGATAAGGTGATTGGGTAGGCAGACTAGGTCTAAGGAATTTCCTTTGCGGTAAGTACCGTTATTGATGATTTGGGTGTAGTTCATTTGGAATGTGATGTTTAGGAATGTCTCTGCATGGTTCTGCGATAGGGAGGGCAAATTAAAATCACCAAGTAGTATTAGGGGTTTAGATTAATTTGTGTTGCCAAGGAGTTCAATTACTGTGTCTAGGTTGTCAGGTTTTGGATCAGGTGGTCTATAGATTAAAACTATGTGGTGATTTTTTGTGTTGATGTTTATGATATCCATGTTGTCAATATTTTTGAAAGTTGTTAATGAGACTTTAAGGAAGTCTTTGGCAACAATAAAAACACCGCCTCCTTTTTTAGATGATCTATGGGTATGGAAAGCGTGGTTATTCACCTGTGGCGGGTGGTCTCCGGGAACAGCAGGAATTTAGTCTTCACATATGGGTATCGTCAGTACCAACGGAGCCTGCACTGGAATGCTCCCCAGCGTCCAATGGGAATGCTTTTAGGAGCATCCCTCAGCACATGCGCGCCTTCTTCCCGCCTTTCCAACTGTCCCTCTTCAGTTAAGTTTGTAGCTGAGTGAAAGGATAGAGGGAGAGAGGAAAGAGACAGAGAGATAGAGAGACAACTCCTAGGGGAGGTGGGTGGGTTGTGGGGACTGAATTCCTGCTGTTCCTGGAGATCACCTGTTGCAGGTGAGTAACAACGCTATCTCAAGGAACAGGCAGGAATGTAGTCTTCACATATGGGGACTCCCTAGCTGAAGATGCCAGGGAGATGGCCCCAGGAAGTTGCCACCTATAGAGGCAGCAGCAGCCAAGAGAGCAAATAGAATGCTAGGTATCATAAGGAAAGGAATGGAAAATAAAACAAAATATATTATAATGCCTCTATATCATTCCATGGTGAGACCGCACCTTGAATATTGTGTACAATTCTGGTCGCCGTATCTTAAAAAGGATATAGCATTATTAGAAAAGGTTCAGAGAAGAGCCACCAAAATGATAAAGGGGATGGAAGGATACTCCTATGAAGAAAGGCTAAAAAGGTTAGGGCTCTTTAACCTGGAAAAGAGACGGCTGAGGGGAGATATGATAGAAGTCTATAAATGAATGAATGGAGTGGAACGGGTAAACGTAGATCGATTGTTTACGTTATCAGAATATAGAAAGACTAGGGGACATGCAATGAAGCTACAGGGTAAACTATTTAAAACTAATAAAAGAAAATATTTCGTCACTCAACGTGTAATCAAACTCTGGAATTTGTTACCGGAGGATGTAGTAAAGGCTGTTAGTGTAGCTGGGTTTAAAAAAAGTTTGGACAAGTTCCTGGAGGAAAGGTCCATAAACCATTATTAAGAAGGGACCCAGGATATCAATGCTTGACCTAGTACAAGCATTGTGGAACCTGTGTCTTTTGGGGAAACTGCTAGGTACATATGACCTAGATTGGCCACTGTTGGAAACAGGATACTGAGCTTGATGGACCTTGGTCTGACCCAGTATGGCATATCTTATGTTCTTATGTTCCCATCCTACTAACAACTCTTTGAGGTATTGTCCCATCTTGGCAAAGTTAGTTTTCCTAAAGTCTGAGGCCCTCACTTTTGAATGGATTTTATCAGCCCTAGTCCTAATACTGAACCATACCATCTGGTGATCATTGGATGCGAGATGATCTCCCACTGTAACATCAGAAACACTTTCCCCATTGGTAAGCACCAAGTCCAGTATGGCCCCATCACATGTGGGTTCTGTTACCAGTTGCCTGAATAGTTCTTCCTGCAAAGAATCCAGGATATGCTTAATTCTAAATGACACTGCAGGAGGGATTTGCCAGTCCACATCCGGCATATTGAAATCACCTATCAGTAGCACTTCTCCTTTCATGGCAATACTGTATATGTCTTCTATGAAATCTTCATCCACTTCTACACCCTGTGAGGAGATCTGTATATAACTCCAGTGCAAATGGATTTCCTTTTCCCTGTTCCTAGTACCTCCTCTCTTCCTTTTAAGCCCTGCAATTCCATAGCTTTAATATTATTTTTTAGATATAGTGCAACACCACCTCCTCTTCTTCCTACTCTGAGACAGCCCTGGTTCTCCCTACTATTGGCTGCTGGGGTGTGCTTTGAACCTGCTTTTGCAGGAGGACGGCATAAAGTATAGCCCAGTATAATTACATCCCAGTCATGGTTTTCTGTGGATCATGTCTCCGTAACTGCCACTAAATCCAAGTCAGCCTTTTCCATTAAAGCCTCAAAATCTGAGATCTTATTTCCCATGCTACAGGCATTTATATACACTGCTTTCCAGATGTTGCCCCATTACCCATTTCTACAGAGATATGTAATATTTCACTTACCTGGAGGCTTTCTTCACTTACTTGGGAGCTCTTTTCACCCATCCCCAGTGAATCTAGTTTAAAGCCCTCTTCAGTAGGTTAGCCAGTCTGCTGCTGAAGACACTTCAACCATTCTTGGACAGATGGATACCATCTCTGCTCTGCAGCCCTTGGAACATCATCCCATGGTCCAGTAAACCAAAATGCTCTTGATGACATCATCCACACAGACATGCATTTATCTCCAGGATGCAAGCTTCTCTGCCTTGGCCTTTACCCTCAACAGGGAGGCTTGAAGAGAACACTACCTACACACCTATCGGCTTCACCCTCTGTCCCAGAGCCATGAAGTCACTTTTGATATGCTCAGAGGGATACCTAGCCGACATGGATGAGCAACATCAGATAATAGTCAGTAGGCTTGATGAGTCTCTCTCTGCAAGCTCTCCGTAACATCTCAGATTTTGGCACCTGGCAGACAGCACACCTCCCTGGACATCAAATCTGGTTGGCAGATGGATGCCTCAGTACCCCTCAGAAGAGAGTCACCAACCACGACTACCCTTCGCTTCCTTGTGTTGACTGATTCTGCAACTTTGGGGTTCTGGAGCTGTGGTTCTTCCCTTTCCTCAGATGCTTCCACCTCCTCCACTTCCAGGGCTGCATACTGGTTCTTCAATTCAAGGGCTGGAGGAGTTGGAGAGCAGGCTCTGGTGACTCTTGTCCAACCTTCTTCCTTCTGTAGCCTCCCATTTTCACCTCTGTCAGAGAGCTTGGATGTTTCAAGAAGCATCTCATCAATGTACTTCTCACTGTTTTGAATGCTTCTCAGTCTCACCACCTCTTCCCTGAGCTCCTCCACTTCTTTCCTGAGAGTCTCAGCATGCAGGTATTCTGCACATGGAATTGGTCTTCAACTGGCATTGGGATCTCTGTCTGGACAGAGGTAGAAGATGTAATGGGGCAACAGCTTTAACAATATGATTTTTTCCAGCCATTGTTTAGTAGGTGGAGCTTTGGTACCTGCTGAAGTAAAAGAGAGAGAGACCTACCAAAGTCTCTACCTGTTCCTCAGCTGTCCTTTAAAAGAAAAGCAGTTAACCTCTGTTAAGTGTGTTCTAACAATGCTGTTCTATGTCCTTATGTCCCCAGTGGAAACTCTAAAAATTCAAAATGAAATTTTACTTTTATGTATCAACCTGCTATGCAAAGGACCCTGGAACTTTAAAATGTATACATTTACTGCAAAATTAAGTAGGAAACCAGGTCTCTGCAAATCTAAAAGCAAATGTTTACTTCAATACCTGAACCACAAATAAGATACATATACATGTTGTATAGACGTTCACACAATGTAGACGTCAAAATCCATATTCCAAAATGGCAAAGATGTAGACACACAGGCCAGATGGAAATGGAACCTTGGATGTCCAGAAAAGCGGCATGCCGGGGACGTGGAGAAAATAAGAAGTGTTCTGGATTGTGTTGGAAAGAGGAAAGAGGTTTCTGGAGTCCAGCGGATTACAGGATCCGAGGCAGCATGGATTCACCAGAGGCAGGTCTTGTCAGACAAATCTGATTGATTTCTTTGACTGGGTGACCAGGGAGTTGGACCGAGGGAGAGCTCTAGATGTGGTGTATTTAGATTTCAGTAAAGCCTTTGACACTGTTCCTCACAGGCAACTTATAAACAAACTGAGCACCCTAGCGATGGACCCTAAAGTTACTGCTTGGGTTAGAAATTGGTTGGGTGGGAGGCGACAAAGAGTACAAGTAAATGGAGCTCACTCTGAGGAGAAGGATGTTACCAGTGGTGTGCCCCAGGGATCTGTCCTTGGTCCGATTCTTTTTAACATCTTTGTTAGTGATATAGCGGAAGGGCTGTCGGGTAAGGTTTGCCTCTTTGTGGATGATACCAAAATCTGCAATAGAGTAGACACCCAGGAAGGTGTAGATAACATGAGGAGGGATCTAGCTAAGCTTGAAGAATGGTCTAGAATTTGGCAGCTGGGATTTAATGTTAAAAAATGTAAGGTCATGCATTTGGGCTGCAGCAATCCAAGGGAGCAATACAGTATAGGAGGTGAAGTACTTTTGTCCACTAAAGAAGAGCGGGACCTAGGCGTGGTTGTGTCTGATGATCTTAAAGTAGCTAAACAGGTAGAAAAGGCAACGGCAAAAGCTAGAAGGATGCTTGGGTGCATACGGAGAGGAATGGCTAGCAGAAAAAAGGAGGTGATAATGCCTCTGTATAAGTCTTTGGTGCGACCTCATTTGGAGTATAGTGTGCAATTCTGGAGACCGCACCTTCAAAAGGATGTGAACAGGATGGAGTCGGTGCAGAGGGTGGCTACTAAAATGATTAGTGGGCTTCATTATAAAGCATATGAAGACAGACTTAAGGATCTTCATATGTACACCTTAGAGGAAAGGCGGGATAGAGGTGATATGATCGAGATGTTTAAATACCTCTTTGGCATAAATGTTCAGGGAGAGAGCCTCTTTCAATTGAAAGCAAGTTCTGCTACAAGGGGACATGGGATGAGGGTGAAGGGAGATAGATTCAGGAGTGATATGCGGAAATATTTCTTTACGGAATAGTCTCCCAGTGGAGGTGGTAGAGATGAGGACAGTAACTGAATTCAAAAAAGCATGGGACCAACACAGAGGATCTCTAAAGGTAAAAAGTGGACTGCTGTAGTTGTTGATATGGAAGAACAGACTAGATAGGCCATGTGGTCTTTTTCTGTCATCATGTTTCTATGTTTCTAGATGCTGGATGGGTGTGGTTAGGGAAAGGGAACAGGGAAACGGATACTGTGAGAGAAGGGAAAGAGAATAGGGAGATGCTGGATGGGTGGGTTGTAGGGAAAGGGAACAGGGAAACGGACACTGTGAGACAAGGGAAAGAGAATAGGGAGATGTTGGATGGATGGGGTGTAGGGAAAGGGAACAGGGAAATGGACACTGTGAGAGAAGGGAAAGACAATAGGGAGATGCTGTATGGGTGGGTGTAGGGAAAGGGAACAGGGAGATGCTGGATGGATGGGGTGTAGGGAAAAGGAACAGGGAAACAATGGATACTGTGAGAGAAGCGAAAAAGAATAGGGAGATGCTGGATGGATGGGGGTAGGGAAAGGGAACAGGGAAACAATGGATGCTGCGAGAGAAGGGAAAGAGAATAGGGAGAAGCTGGATGGATGGGGGTAGGGAAAGGGAACAGGGAAACAATGTATGCTGCGAGAGAAGGGAAAGAGAACAGGGAGATGCTGGTTGCGTGGGGTGTAGGGCAAGCGAAGAGGGAAACGATGGATGTAGTGAGAGAAGGGAAAGAGAACAGGGAGATGCTGGATGGGTGGGGTGGAGGGAAAAGGAACAGGGAAACGATGGATGCAGTGAGAGAAGGGAAAGAGAACAGGGAGATGCTGGATAGATGGGGTGAGATACTGTGAGAGAAGGGAAAGAGAACAGTGTGATGATGGATGGATGGGCTGTAGGGGAAGGGAACAGGAAAACATGGAATGCTGTGAGAGAAGGGATAGAGAACAAAGAGATACTGGATGGATGGGGTGTAGGGAAAGGGAACAGGGAACAGGGAAACAACAGATACTGTGAGAGTAAGACAAGATCTTCCTTATTTAAAGCCATGTTGGCTGTCTCCCATTAGGCCATGACTATCTACATGCTGAGTAATTTTATTCTTTATGATGGTTTCTACCATTTTTCCCAGTACTGACGTCAGGCTCACCAGTCTAGTTTCCCGGATCACCCCTGGAACCCTTTTTAAAAACTGGCGTTACATTGGCGATCCTCCAATCTTAAGGTATTACAGATGATTTTAATGAAAATTCACAGATTACTAATAGCAGGTCTGCAATCTCATATTTCAGTTCTTTTAATACCCTTGGATGTATACCATCCGGCCCAGGTGATTTGCTAGTCTACAGTTTATCTAACAGTTGTAATACATCTTTCCGATGTATCGATATTTCCTTCAATTCTTCTGCACCTTTAAATACCACTTCAGTCATGGGTAACATCCCTACATCTTCCACAGTAAAGACCGAAGCAAAGAATTCATTCAGTCTCTCCACTATCGCCTTGTCGCCTCTTAGTGCCCCTTTAACCCCTCTATCATCTAATGGACCAACTGACTCTCTCACAGTTTTTTTGCTACGAATGTACTTGAAAAAGTCTATTTCGGTGGGGTCTAGAAAGAGAATAGGGAGATGCTGGATGGATGGGGTGTAGGGAAAGGGAACAGGGAAATGATCGATACTGTGAGAGAAGGGAAAGAGAACAGGGAAATGCTGGATGGATGGGGTGTTGGGAAAGGGAAAAGGGGGACAATGGATGCTGTGAGAGAAGAGAAAGAGAACAAGGAGATGCTGGATGGATGGGGTGTAGGGAAAGGGAACAGGGAAACAATGGATGCTGTGAGAGAAGGGAAAGAGAATAGGGAGATGCTGGATGGATGGGGTGTTGGGAAAGGGAAAAGGGGGACAATGGATGCTGTGAGAGAAGAGAAAGAGAACAAGGAGATGCTGGATGGATGGGGTGTAGGGAAAGGGAACAGGGAAACAATGGATGCTGTGAGAGAAGGGAAAGAGAATAGGGAGATGCTGGATGGATGGGGTGTAGGGAAAGGGAACAGGAAAACAATGGATGCTGTGAGAGAAGGGAAAGAGAACAGGGAGATGCTCGATGGCTGAGATGTAGGGAAAGGGAACAGGGAAAAAACGGATACTGTGAGAGAAGGGAAAGAGAATAGGGAGATGCTGGATGGATGGGGTGTAGGGAAAGGGAACAGGGAAACGATGGATACTGTGAGAGAAGGGAAAGGGAACAGGGTTATGCTGGATGGGTGGGGCAGGGAAAGGGAACAGGGAAATGTTGGATACTGTGAAAGAAGGGAAAGGGAACAGGGAGATGCTGGATGGGTGGAGTGTAGGGAAAGGGAACAGGGAAACGTTGGATGCTGTGAGAGAAGGGAAAGAGAACAGGGAGATGCTCGATGGATGGGGTGTAGGGAAAGGGAACAGGGAAACGTTGGATGCTGTGAGAGAAGGGAAAGAGAACAGGGAGATGCTGGATGAATGGGGTGTAGGGAAAGGGAACAGGGAAATGTTGGATGCCATGAGAGAAGGGAAAGAGAACAGGGAGATGCTCGATGGATGGGGTGTAGGGAAAGGGAACAGGGAAACAATGAATGCTGTGAGAGAAGGGAAAGAGAACAGGGAGATGCTCGATGGCTGAGGTGTAGGGAAAGGAAACAGGGAGATGCTGGATACTGTGAGAGAAGGGAAAGGGAACAGGGAGATGCTGGATACTGTGAGAGAAGGGAAAGGGAACCGGGAGATGCTGGATGGGTGGAGTATTTATTTAAAGTCTCTTTTATACCGCGCTATTCAGCATCAGCGCGGTTTACAATAAACAGTGAACATACACATTTCCAATAGTACTTTGTGTTTACATATGAACAGGATAATCAACTTGGCTAACAGGGTAACTATGTACAACCACAAAATATACAATATATACAATTTGTATGCTGATCATGTGTTTGTATGGTTTTAGACAGTGGTGATTTGGGTGGATTCGGCAAATGGTGCTGAGTTTCTATTAGGTTCAGGGTAATGTATGAGGAAGAGGTAGTGTTTCACGGCCTTCCTGAATTGGAATATGTCTGGGATTGATCTAATGTTGTGAGGGAGGTTATTCCAGATCACTGGTGCATAAAGATTGAAAGTCCTGCTGGATGTTGACTTGGAGCATTGAGTTATAGATCTTGGGACTATCAAGGTGTTTTGAGCTACTGACCTTCTGTCTCTGTTGTGGGGTGTCATCTGGATTAGCTCAGTTAGTGAAGTTGACGAGAGACCTTTGGTGGCTTTGAAGGTGAGCAGCAAGGTCTTGAATGTAATTCTACCTTGAATCGGGAGCCAGTGGAGTTGTTTCATTATAGGTGTGACATGGTCTTTCCTGGATGCTCCGTGCAGTACTCTTGCTGCGGTGTTCATTGCCATTTGCAGTGGGTTTAGGGTGGTTTGGGGGAGACCTTGAAGTATTGCATTTGCATAATCGAAATGCGGGATAATTAGTGCCTGATAGATAGTCCTGAAATCATCTGGCTCCAGCAGAGATCTTAGGTATCTAAGGGATCTAATTTTATGATATACTGCCCTTACAGTGTTACTTATATGAGCTTGCATATTTAGGTTCTGGTCTAGTGTGATGCCGAGGTATCTGATCGCGGATTTGGTCTGGAGGTCTGCTTCCTTCACTTTCAGTACTGTTGGGGCAGTGAAGTTACGGTTCCTTGTAATGAACATCACCTCCGTCTTCTTGTGTTGAATCCGGAGGTTTTGGGATTATAGCCAATTGGATATTTCGTTTATGCAGCATGTTATTGGTTCGAGGTCTGGGTTATCTGTTGCAAAAGGCGTGTATAATAGCACATCATCTGCGTATATCATGCAGTTAATGTTGAAAGACCGGATCAGGTTGCAGAGAGGTTGCATGTATATATTGAATAGTAAGGCGGAGAGGGAGGATCCTTGTGGGACACCTTGGCTTTGGTGGAATGGTTCTGATGATGTGTTTCTGGATCTCATCTGCTGCCATCTGTCCGAGAGGTAGGACCTGCACCACTCGAGTGCTTTACCGGAGATTCCTTTTTCTTTGAGGCGTTCTAGGAGGCGCTCATGGCTAACGGAATCAAATGCTGCCGCGATGTCAAGGAAGACAAGGACAAAGCCTTGGCGGGTATTGTCGATGCCTGATATTATGTTGCTGAAGAGTGTGGTGAGAAGGGTCTCGACCCCGTGAGATTCTCTAAATCCATGCTGGCATGGATCCAGTGGTGCATTGGAATCAATGTGATCTTGTATTTGTCTCTGAACTATCTTTTCCATTATTTTTGCAAGCAATGGTATGCTTGCTATGGGTCTGTAGGATTCTGGTTTCTGTTGGTCGAGTTTGTTGTTTTTTAGTAGAGGTCTTATTGAAGTTTGTTTGAGGGTGCGTGGGAAATCACCTGTTGTGAACGATTGTTGAATAAGTCTGGATATGATTGGACTGAGGTCAGTCCGGAGTTCCTTGACCCAGAAAGCTGGGCATGGATCAGATTGCGCTGTGGACGTATTGATGGCTGCTATGGTGTCTTCGATGCATCGTTTGGATGGAGTTGAGAAGGTAGTGAGTGGTGTTTGATTGTAGGGCTGAAGGATGATGCTGGACGCTGGGTTGTTGTTTATCTGACAAAGTTTCGTTTGTAGATAATCCGCATATGTTTGAGGATGGATTCCATTTGTTTGTTCTGATGCAGGTTCTGTTGTAAGTTGCTTAACGAGGGCAAACAGGTCACGAGGTTTGCTGAGGGATCTCTTTAGTGTCGGCGTGGTAACGTCTCATGGTTTCAGTCACTGCGGTACGGTGCGCTGTGAGTTGTAAATTGTATGCCTTTTGGTCTGCTTCTGAGCGTGAGCGGCGCCAGCGTCTCTCAAGTTTTCTTAGTGTCGCGAGTGAGGCTTTCAACTCAGTAGAGTACCATGCTGCTGTGTGTCGTTTCGCTTGAGGTTTGTTTTTTGCTGGGCGAACAGCTATTGAACTGAATATTTCGTTCCAGTTGGAGACTAGTTCATCAGGGTTGTGTGCTGGTGAGTTCATTAGTGGGAATGCTGATTTCAGGATTAGATCTTTGTTGAATGGTTGGAATCTTCTCGGCGGATTGTTGGACTGACCGATTGCTGTGCTTTCATCTTTTTGGACATATAGGGAAAGGGAACAGGGAAATGTTGGATGCCGTGAGAGAATAGGGAGATGCTGGATGGATGGGGTGTAGGGAAAGAGAACAGGGAAAAGATGGATACTGTGAGAGAAGGGAAAGAGAACAGGGAGATGCTGGATGGGTGGGGTGTAGGGAAAGGGAACAGGGAAACGTGGAATATGGATATTGTGAGAGAAGGGAAAGAGAACAGGGAGATGCTGGATGGATGGGGTGTTGGGAAAGGGAACAGGGCAACAATGGATGCTGTGAGGGAAGAGAAAGAGAACAGGGAGATACTGGATGGATGGGGTGTAGGGAAAGGGAACAGGGCAACAACGGATACTGGGAGAGAAGGGAAAGAGAATAAGGAGATTCTGGATGGAAGGGGTGTATGGAAAGGGAACAGGGGAACAATGGATGCTGTGAGAGAAGGGAAAAAGAACAAGGAGATGCTGGATGAATGGGGTGTAGGGAAAGAGAACCGGGAAACGATGGATGCTGTGAGAGAAGGGAAAGAGAACGAGGAGATGCTGGATGGATGAGGTGTAGGGAAAGGGAACAGGGAAATGTTGGATGCCGTGAGAGAAGGGAAAGAGAACAGGGAGATGCTCGATGGATGGGGTGTAGGGAAAGGGAACAGGGAAAAGATGGATACTGTGAGAGAAGGGAAAGAGAATAGGGAGATGCTGGATGAATGGGGTGTAGGGAAAGGGAACAGGGAAATGATTGATACTGTGAGAGAAGGGAAAGAGAATAGGGAGATGCTGGATGAATGGGGTGTAGGGAAAGGGAACAGGGAAATGATTGATACTGTGAGAGAAGGGAAAGAACAGGGAGATGCTCGATGGGTGAGGTGTAGGGAAAGGGATCAGGGAAACAACGGATACTGTGAGAGAAGGGAAAGAGAATAGGGAGATGCTGTATGGATGGGTTCTAGGGAAAGGGAACAGGGAAACGATGGATATTGTGAGAGAAGGGAAAGAGAATAGGGAGATACTGGATGGATGGGGTGTTGGGAACAGGGCAACAATGGATGCTGTGAGGGAAGAGAAAGAGAATAGGGAGATGCTGGATGGGTGGGGTGTAGGGAAACAATGGATACTGTGAGAGAAAGGAAAGAGAACAGGGAGTTGCTGGATGGATGGGGTGCAGGGAAAGGGAAAAGGGAAATGATACTATGAGAGAAGGGAAAGAGAACAGGGAGATGCTGGATGGGTGTGGTGTAGGGAAAGGGAACAGGGAAACAACAGGGAGAGAAGGGAAAGAGAATAGGGAAATGCTGGACCCTGGGGTGGTGTGAGTGGGGAGAGAGGGAAGATGTGCTGGACCATTGAGTGAGGATGGGGGGGGGAGAAGTAAGAGAATTAGGAATAGTGGATCATATGGTAGAGAGTGAATAAAAAGGGGAGATTCTAGATCATGAAGTGGATTGGAATGGAATCGGTGGAGTGGGGTGGGGTGGGGAAGAGTGAAAGGAATGGGGAGATGCTGGAGAATGAGAGGGGAAGAGTTGGATTAGAGAGGCAGGGAAGATATTGGACATTGGGGGACAGAGAGCAGATGTTGAGAATGGGAGTTGGAGAAAGAAGAATGCAGATACTGGTAGATGGTGTGGTTGGAAGAAACGAGCTAATATTGAATCTAGGAGAAGGGTGGTAGAATAAATCCACCCGACATCGGCGGCCATCCCAGCAGGAACCCCCAAGACCAGGTGAACAGGGCAGGAGATTCACTGCAGCACGATCCCGGCCTTGCAGGCCCCATCGGAGTTCGTGCAGCAAGGAACAAGATCTTCTGTCTTGTGCGGTGGATTGGGGCTCCTGCATGGCATCCCAGTGCCATGGCAATGGAACACCATGGCACCGGGGCTCCATGCAAGCGCTTCGACTGTGTTAGACTGAGTTGGAGCTTTCCGTCCGGCAGCACAGAATCAGGGCACATCCTGCCCTTCTGGGCCCTTTGTACCCAATTCTGCCCCCGCGGGTGCAGAATGGGGTGCAGAACCAGCCCATCCAGATTTTGGACATCTGGATGGGCTGGACGGGCCCTGATCAGAATGGGGCCCTTTTTGTTTAAGATAATCAATCCAGCTAAAAGAAAAGTCTGTGAATCTTGCAATCAGGCAACCCAAAGACATTATTTTAAAAATTATATTTAAAAATTATATACACATTGAAGGCAATTTTAACATAAGAAATGCCATACTGGGTCAGACCAAGGTCCATCAAGCCCAGTATCCTGTTTCCAACAGTGGCCAATCCAGGTCACAAGTACCTGGCAGGTTCCCAAAAAGGTATGCAGGTTCCACAATGCTTGTCCTGCTGTAAGAAGTGAATTTTCCTGGTACTCTTTAATAATGGGTTATGGACCTTTCCTCCAGGAACTTGTCAAAACCTTTTTAAACCTAGCTACACTGACAGCTTTTACTACATCTTCCGTTAATGAATTCCAGAGTTTGATTACATATTCAGTGAAAACATATTTTCTCTTATTAATCTTAAATGGGTCCACTTTTTGATGGCGTAAACAACCAATCTTTGTTTACTCGTTCCACTCCATTCATTAATTTATAGACTATATAGACTATACTATAGACAAATACTACCCAGTCAACAATACCCCAATCCAACTCCACCAACAAAAATAGCCACACCTTCATTATCAGATAGCCTCATCAACTTCCTCAGTACAATATCTAGAACAGGAGTTGGCAAACTACGGCCCGCGGGCCATATACGGCCCGGCAGACCTTTTAATCCGGCCCCTCCCAACATTCATAAGCCTGTATGGACGGCATGGTAGTGGCTGGGCCGGCCAGCAGCTAGTGGGGGGGCGGGGCCGTGGGCGGAGTACGGATTGAGCCATACGTGCAGGCGCAGGCAGGGAGTTGACGTCACGTCAGATGACGTCAACTGCCTTTCCGCGTGCCTGCTAGTGAGGAGCGATCCATGCGGCGCCCGGCTGTCATTTTGTGATGCAGCTAGAAGAGAAGAAAGCGCTAGCCAACATAACAAGCAGCCTATGGGCAGATGCATCTTATAGGGTGAAAAATATGGTAATCTCCTGAGGCCTTCTGACTAGTGTCCGTGATGGTATCTGCTTCTTCAATTGCACGCTATTATTTGCACTTGCTTATTTTAATTTTTATTATTCTTCTGTTGTGTTTAGTAATTTCTGTTTTAACTCCTATTTTTATTTATAGATCTTTATTGCAGAATCCCAAAATTTATATTAATTCACACATACACACCGTCCATCTACTCTTGGTCCGGCCCCCAGGTCCAATATATGAACCCATTGCGGCCCTCGAGTCAAAATGTTTGCCCACCCCTGATCTAGAATCACTGTGCATTGTCATGACACCTGTATATAATTGATACTTGTAAATAGTTACCCTATGTTACCCAAGTTTTTACACCTGTTCTCTGTATACACAGAATAGTTTGTTATTCTGTTGATTTTGTTTTCATGTAAACCGTGCTGATACCGAATAGCGCGGTATATAAAAGACTGTAATAAATAATAAATAAATAAAATAAATAGACCTCTATCATATCTCCCCTCAGCCATCTCTTTTCCAAGTTGAAGAGCCTTAATCTTTCAAGCCTTTCATCATAGGAGTATCCTTCTATTCCCTTTACCATTTTGGTGGCTGTACCTTTTCTAATTCTGCTATATCCTTTTTAAGATATGGCAATCAGAATTGCACAAAATATTCAAGGTGCGGTCTCACCACGGAACATTATGGAGACATTATCATATCCTTGGTTTTGTTCTCCATTCCTTTCCATATGATTCCTAGCATTCTATTTGCTTTCTTGGCTGCCTCTGCACCCAGGGTGGAGGGTTTCAATGTATTATCCACGATGACACCTAAATCTTTTTCTTTTTTTTCCTGGGTGGTCATTCCTAATGTGGAACCTTGCATTGTGTAACCATAGTTTGAGTTGTTCTTTCCTAGGTGCATAACTTTGCACTTGTCCACATTAAATTTCATCTACCATTTGGATGTCCAGTCTTCCAATTTATTAAGGTCCTCATGCACTTTTTTACAATCCTCCTTTGTTTTAAAAACTTTGAATAATTTTGTACCATCTGCAAATTTGATCACTTCACTTGTTATTCCCATGTCCAAGTCATTTATGAATATGTTAAAAAACAGCGGACCCAGCACAGATCTATGGGGTACTCCACAATTCACCTTTCTCCATTGAGAAAACTGGTCATTTAGCCCTACTTTCTGCTTTCTGTCTTTTAACCAGTTTCTGATCCACAATAGTACACTGCCTTCTGTTCCCATGACTTTTTAATTTTGTCAAGAGTCTCTCATAAGGGACATGGGATGAGGGTGAAGGGAGATAGATTCAGGAGTGATATGCGGAAATATTTCTTTACGGAAAGAGTAGTGGATCCGTGGAATAGTCTCCCAGTGGAGGTGGTAGAGATGAGGACAGTAACTGAATTCAAAAAAGCATGGGACCAACACAGAGGATCTCTAAAGGTAAAAAGTGGACTGTTGCAGTTGTTGTTATGGAAGGACAGACTAGATAGGCCATGTGGTCTTTTTCTGTCATCATGTTTCTATGTTTCTATGACCTTGTCAAAAGCTTTCTGAAAATCCAGATACACTATATCAACCAGCTCACCTTTGTCTACCTGTGTATTCGCAACTTAAAAAAAATACAACAGATTAGTAAGACAAGACTTTCCTTGGCTAAATCCATGTTGGCTTTCTCCCATTAAACCATGACTATCCTTATATTGGTTTCTACCATTTTGCTCAGTACTGACGTCAGGCTCACCAGTCTGTACAACATGGCAGATGGGGGAGGTACCTAGTGTAATTTATTTATTTATTTGCAATATTTATATACCACTAGTGGTAAAATATCCTAGTGGTTTCTCTCTCTGTGCTACTTTGCCCTTTTGATGGTAGTTTGCAGTCTTCCTGCCACTGTTTGTGCCCGTTGCCACTGTTTGTGCCCGTTGCCCTTCTGATGCTATGGGGTTTTGGAACACTGTGGATATTTTGTAGTGCTGTTGCCTCTTTATAGATGCCTGACATCACATTTCAAGCAGATTTGATTAAAAATGAATGGCAAGCCCTACTGTTCCATTCAAAAAGAGCCTGTCCCATAGACTTGAATAAGGATGAACAAGATGAATACCCGCATAATTTAGTGCACAAACACTAACTGACATGAACATTTCTGGCGTGCACATCCTTAGTGATCATTATTGTACATACACAAGTAGTTTATTGAAGTGCCACTGATTTTTCTTACCTTCATTATTGCACATGCCTTTACTTGTTCCTTTGATAAATGTGCCATTCTCTACATAGAAACAGAAGCATAGAAACATCTCGGCAGATAAAGACCATACGGTCTATCCAGTCTGCTGTTCCATACCACTAAGCTTTATAGTCCTTTTTTTTTCCTTTAGAGATTCTCTGTGTTTGTTCCATGCTTTCTTGAATGCGGATATAGACCTTGTTTTTCTAATAGCTCAATGAAAGTTTTAGTCCTAAAGAAAAAACTTGGAATCTTTTTAGGTTGTAACATTTTTTGCTGGATATTGTTTCTTTGAAAAATATACCCTCTATTATGAGCACAGAAAAACAACAGAACAAGACAATAGACCTAGTTCACTTCACCCTCTGCATGACTAACTTTATGTAGGAGCCGCAGCCTACCTTGCTGAAGATAAATCATTGCTGTGGAGAAGAGGTCCTAATGGTAACATGAGAGTAGCTTGAGCATGCTTTAAAAACAAAAATTTAGAATTGCTGTTGAAAAGCTTAGGCCAAAAATTTGCCAAGGTATAGGCTTCCTGTTAAAATCTCTTGGTAGGCCTGTCTGTAAACCACAAAGATATATAACCATAACTGCCAAGAATTATGTCACAAATGGAAAAATTCATGAAGTGTCTAAATGAATCTTTACCCCATTATTTTAATGGGCTTTTTTCCAAAGCCTTTTGATGGTATTGCTATCCAACATATTATGACTAAAGAGAAAGAAAATGGAATAATCTGACAGAGAAAAGTAAAAGCAGGATTTTATGAGTGGCAGTACTGTGCATTGCCATACAGAGGACCTGTTTTCAATTCCCAAGTCAGGGTTTCTGCTCCCTGGGCCAGCTAGGGGTGGGAATGCCAGAGAGGCAGCATTCATATCCTCTAATGAGGGGAAGAAGCCTCAGTCGCTGCATAATGGTCAGCCCCTAGTGCCTGAATTTAGGCCCATGCTTAAGGGTTTCAGGAGGCACTCTGGGATATGGCCCATGGCCAAGAGCAGTCACTGCAATGATTAGGTTAGGTGAATTGGAATAGGATACAAATTAAGAGAAAAATTCCCAGGTGGTTACAGCTGAAGGCTTTAGGATGCCAAAGCACAAAGGAACAGGAGGAAACTGTTAGACCAAGAAAAACAAAAAAGTAGGTTTGATGAAAATTGTATCCTCAAGTAGTTCAAGAGAGATGCCTTCTACTGCTTACTGACCCTACAATCAACACCATGCCCTTTAACCGCTTCACCCAACCTGGTAAAATATAAAGTATATTCACATGGTACTGTATATATCTAGACATATTGCACTTTGACCTATAGCAACTCTATCCTTTCATTTCATCATCCCATTTGTAAAATTATAATGGACAAAGGGCCTTTATATCTGCAACAATATGGCTTATAAGCATCTTAATTCCTGTATTGTATTTATAATCACAGCTTACACACAGGGGTATGTTTACTAAAGAACAGTAAGGGAGGGGCAGATAGCAAGTGGTAATGGCAGTGGTAAGAGTGTTTCCGTTCGGTAAAGGCCAAGGCGGGCAGTAGGCGTTCCAGAGATAAGGGCGCTTGGCTCCACTTATCAGGCGCTGAGGACATCAGGTGTAAATCCTGTATATATGTATTTATGTATATATGTAAATGAACTCCCCCATAGCTAAGAAGTGTTAACTCTGTATGATGTGCTTTTCTGACAATCTGTATGTAAACAAAATTTGTACCTGCCTTGATTCGGCAGTTTCACAATAGTAATCCTACCCGCTTCTGATCGCTGGAAGGAGCGGGCTACAAATGCTTGCTAAATAAATAAATAAATAAAGGTGATAAGCATGCACCTTAACACCCAAAAATGGCAGGCTCCGTAACATAGGATAAGGGAGCACCTGTAAAAGACACATGTTAGTTGACGGATGAAAGGAAAGGTCTGAGTTGATGGAAATGTCAGATCCATGGGCATCCTATATGTCAGTCAGAAAGTAGGATGAGCATGTGGGAAGCAGCTGTACTGGATCAGAGAGGAGTATCCACATAATATGCTGTAATGTCTGTGTGTGGCTGAGGAGTGTGAGCAAGTATCCCCCTGCGGAGGCCGAATTGCCATGATGTGGCCATCCAAAGGATGACTGAGCAAGAGTGGGAACATGCAGATCATTCACAGGAGAGGCACGAGTGATATATCCAAATATGAAACTGTTCCTGTGTGGGCCATGGTGTCGCAGCTGCCAGGAGAATACATGACTGTACATAATGGGCATATGCTGATGGATGGGCTGAAGGTCGAATGGCGGTAGTTGAGAGTATGGTATGGTTCTGCTATCCATATGTACATGCTGTGACTGCACAAATGCAGTTGTAATGTGTCTGAAAAAAGTGTAGCTGTGCCAAGGGGAAGTCCCAATACCAGTTAGGTGGGTATGACAGCTGTGCCAGCTTTCCCAACCACCATACAATCTGCCTTGACCCGGTGAAAGGCGGTTTATAAGTACAGCTAAATAAATAATACAATCCCCATGACACATGTGCAGGGATCAACTGGAAAGGTGTATCGCTTGTTGCCCATATGGAGATAGTAGGGACATGTGGTGATGTTTATGTTTATTTAAAATTTGTTATACCGCCCATAACAAATGCTTCTGGGTGGTTTACAATCAAAAATTAAAAGCTGCAGATATATAGAAAAGAAATCCATTTAAAAATCAAAGCAGGACAGAGAGACGAGAAGCATAAGAAGAAAGGAAGTAATCTGTGCATCAGCGAGGAGGAGGGGAAAGGGGCGAGGAGGGAGGAGGAAGATCGAATGCTAGACAGAAGAGGTGGGTTTTTAATTTAGCCTTGAAAGATTTAAATGATAGTTCTAGGCGGAGGGTGGAGGGGAGCGAGTTCCAGAGTCGTGGACCCAGGAAGAAAAAAGCAGATGAGCGGGTAGATTCCAGGTGTGCTTGTGAGGGGGAGGGGAGGGACATACGGTTAACATGTATAGACCTAAGTGAATGATGGGACGTGTGCAGATGAACCTGATCAGCAAGGTAAAGGGGAGTGCCTGTGTGAATTGATTTGTGAACAAAGATAAGGAACATATACTGGATACAATAGGTGATAGGGAGCCAGTGTAACATAGAAACATAGAAATATGATGACAGAAAAAGACCACATGGCCTATCTAGTCTGTCCTTCCATATCAACAACTACAACAGTCCCCTTTTTACCTTAAGAGATCCTCTGTGTTTGTCCCATGCTTTTTTGAATTCAGTTACTGTCCTCATCTCTACCACGTCCACTGGGAGACTATTCCACGGATCCACCACTCTTTCCGTAAATGAATATTTCCACATATCACTCCTGACTCTATCTCCATTCACCCTCATCCCATGTCCCCTCATAGCAGAACTTGCTTTCAATTGAAAGAGGCTCTCTCCCTGAACATTTACGCCACAGAGGTATTTAAACATCTCAATCATATCACCTATATCCCGCCTTTCCTCTAAGGTGTACATATTAAGATCCTTCAGTCTGTCCTCATATGCTTTATAATGAAGACCACTAACCATTTTAGTAGCCATTCTCTGCACCGACTCCATCCTGTTCACATCCTTTTGAAGGTGCAGTCTCCAGAATTGCACACTATACTCCAAATGAGGTCGCACCAAAGACTTATACAGAGGCATTATCACCTCCTTTTTTCTGCTAGCCATTCCTCTCCGTATGCACCCAAGCATCCTTTTAGCTTTTGCCGTCACCTTTTCTACCTGTTTAGTTCCTTTAAGATCATCAGACACAACCACGCCTAGGTCCCGCTCTTCTTTAGTGGACAAAAGTACTTCATCCCCTATACTATATTGCTCCCTTGGATTGCCGCAGCCCAAATGCATGACCTTACATTTTTTAACATTAAATCCCAGCTGCCAAATTCTAGACCATTCTTCAAGCTTAGCTAGATCCCTCCTCATATTATCTACACCTTCCTGGGTATCTACTCTATTGCAGATTTTGGTATCATCCGCAAAGAGGCAAACCTTACCCGACAGCCCTTCTGCTTTATCACTAACAAAGATGTTAAAAAGAATCGGACCAAGGACAGATCCCTGGGGCACACCACTGGTAACATCCTTCTCCTCAGAGTGAGCTCCATTTACTTGTACTCTTTGTCGCCTCCCAACCAACCAATTTCTAACCCAAACAGTAACTTTAGGGTCCATCCCTAGGGTGCTCAGTTTGTTTATAAGTCGCCTGTGAGGAACAGTGTCAAAGGCTTTACTGAAATCTAAATACACCAACTCCCTGGTCTCCCAGTCAGAGAAATAAATCAGATTTGTCTGACAAGACCTGCCTCTGGTGAATCCATGCTGCCTCGGATCCTGTAATCCGCTGGACTCCAGAAACCTCACTATTTTCTCTTTCAGCAGCGTTTCCAATAATTTACTCACCACCGAAGTTAAACTAACCGGCCTGTAGTTTTCAACCACATCCTTACTTCCGCTTTTGTGTAAAGGCACCACATGAGCCTCTCTCCAGTCCTTTGGCACCACTCCCGACTCCAAGGAGGCATTGAAAAGGTCAGTCAGTGGAGTTGCTAGAATGTCCCCAAGTTCCCTCAATATTCTAGGGTGTATCCCATCCGGTCCCATTGCTTTGTCTACTTTAAGTTGAGCTAGTTTCTCACGAACACAGTCTTCTGAAAATTGTTCAAGATGTCCCTCGCTTCTGTTCCTATTTGTGGGTGTTTTCTGAGGTCGTGCTCCTGGTTCTTCATCTGTGTACACAGAACAAAAATATTTGTTAAGCAATTCCGCTTTATCCTTATCAGCTTCTACATATTCCTCCCCTGCACCCTTGAGTCTGACAATACCACTCTTGCCCTTCCTCTTCTCACTAATATATCTGAAAAATGTCTTATCCCCCCATTTTATTGCATTGGCTATTTCCTCCTCCTTTTGAATATTTGCCTTCTTGACTACTTTGCTGTAAGCAAAGTAGGAGGGGAGTGACATGATCAAACCGGGTGTGTCAGGATACGTGCAGCAGTATTTTGGATGCGTTGGAGACGAGTGAGCTGAGACTGGGGGAGGCCGGCCAACGAAACATTACAATAATCAAGACGAGACATGACAAGAGAGAGAAGCAAGGTAGTCAGAGCGGAGGGGGAAAGGAAAGGATGAACAGCACGCAGTTGTTTTAAAGTAAAGAAGGAACGCTGAACAACCGAAGAAATGTGCTCATTAAAAGAGAGAGAAGAATCGAGAATGACACCCAAATACCGAAGAGAAGAGACGAGAGGAATGGGCTGGGAAGACAGTAGCAGGGCAGAAGTGGGGGAGGGGCTCCCAAAAGTAAACCAAATAGCAAAAGACTTAGAAGGGTTGATATGTAAGAAATTAGATGAGAACCAAGAGGCTACAGCAGAGAGACAGGTGTTCAGTGAAGTAATATCAGGGGTGTGAGAATCCATGTGATGAAGGAGAAATATGTCATCTGCATAGTAATACGCAGAGATACCATGCTGTTGAACCAGAAGGGCAAGGGGGGGCCAGGAAAACATTAAATAGGAGGGGAGCGAGTACAGATCCCTGTGGGACACTGCAGGGAAGAGGTGTGGAGGAAGAGGAAGATGACCCTGAGATAACTGAGAAGGACTGACAAGAAAGAAAGGAATGAAACCATTGAAGTACCGTGCCAGAGAGACCAGCATCCTGAAGACGTGCTAAAAGAGTGCGATGGTCAACCAGATCAAAGGCAGCAGAAAGATCAAGAGAAACAGCGAGAGTGAAAAGGCCAAGATTGTGAGCAAAGTGTAGTTCGTTAAGAAGAGAGAGGAGAACAGATTCAGTGCTGTGACCAGGACGGAAACCAGATTGACGTGGATGAAGAGTGAGGGAGGCTTCAAGGTGGGAGGAAAGTTGTGAGAAGATCAATTTTTCGAGAAGCTTAGACAGAAAAGGGAGATTAGAAATGGGACGCCAATTAGAAAGAGAGGAGAGGTCAGAGGAACTATTTTTCAGGATCGGACTAACAAAGGCGTGTTTCCAGGGTGTAGGAAAGACACCTGAGGAGAGGCTAGAAATAAAGAGAGAAAGAATAAAAAGAGAAAAAGCGAGAGAGGGTTCCAAGAGCCACCGGGAAGGGATGGGGTCTGCGGGAGAGGTTGTTTTCCGGGTGGAGGAGAAAGTGACACATGATCCCTGCAAATGGCCATCCCAGGGGTGGGATGTGCCTGTATGTACTGCAGACATGTGATGGAGCCAAAGATGAGCAGTCACAGTAATGATGATATATCCACATCGTGAGCAACTCATGTGTCAGACAATTGCAGGGTGAACATGTCTGACCCCTTGCATGTGGCTACAGCAGAGCCAAAAAAGTCATGCTGTCAGATGTGCATTATTTCAATGTGCATGTCTGCAGACCCAATGTGCTACAGTAACACAGAAAATAACCCAAGATTGTGTGTCCCCCAGAAATGCAGAACCTAGACTGCGTCTGGCAGTATAATGAAGTCAGCTACCCTCAGAACAAGTGGGAGTCAAACCCAAGTCTGTCATCAACCAAGCCAGTCCTCTAACCAGTAGGCTACACCTCCACACACACTTCCCCATGGCTCAGTCAAGATTCAAACAGACTGCAGATCCTTGCCTGCTATGGGCGAAACCCAGAACATGAAACAGTCTGAGACAGTGGAACACCACACCTAGAACCTGCCAACAGCGGCACACATGCAGTACATACTGCACTGCACATCCAGTACACTAGCTGCATAACAGACACACAGCTGCAGAATACAACCCTTGTCCAAAGACCAAGCCACATGAGATCAAGAAGCGCTTCTAACCACTGTACCTCCAATGCCACACCGCAGTCATATGCAGAGTGACGCTGCACCACAGTGTGGCACTAACCCCTGGGGCAGCACATGTGCAGGGCGGGCAGTCCCTCGCCACCTGCTGTGCACTGCAGGATAGTTGCACCTGCACAGATTCCTACCTCAAACCACATTCATGACCCCTGCAGTTCATCGCTGACCATCCTGCACACCTTGGGGGGCCCAAGCACACATCTCCCACCATCATAGCAGACAAGCAGGTACATGGCAATGCTCCAGTGATCACAGTCACCTATAGCTTCAATTGGGCTCTGGGTGCTGGTATCAGTTAACCACCCAATTACCCATGATGCACTGCACAGTCTGAGCACATATATGCAATGATGTCCATATGGTGAATGCCGTGATCCAGCACAACAGCAGCACAGCAGCATTCTAATATGCAGGGACAATGGGGGTCATTCTGAGTCACGAATAGCTATCCGTGCCCTTTCCAGGCCCCGTACTCCTTACCTGCGCGTAGCATGGGGAAGTTATATGGGGGTGGGAAAGGGGCAGATTGGGGGCAGCATTAGGGCAGGCAGTGGGCATCGTTTTCCCCCAGATGTACAGGGCTGATTCTCAGCCCTGAACGTTTGGGGCCGGCGACTTGAATGGGGAAATTATTTCATCTTGGAGATGGAATAAGTTCCCTAGTCACCGGGGGATAGCTGGCCCGGGGCACAGAAAGGGCCTGGGTGGCCCAAGGACATTCCCTGCAGCCTGACCCTGGCCTTAGGAGGCCAGTCAGGATTTGGGCTGTGGGGAAAGCACCTTGGGAACCAGCAGCTGGGATCGTGGCTTTTAAATGGAGCCGCAGTGCCATGGCAGCCGGACATCATGGCACCGCAGCTCCTTTTAAAAGCCTTGAATGAGTTAGCCGGGCAAGGCCTGTACATGCAGGCTGGGAGGAATCGCATTCCTGACCTGCACGTACAGGCCTGCTCACAGTTTTTATCCCGTGGTGCTAGACATGCCCCACGAGATCAGAATCATGACTCACTCTGTGCATCTGGATCCGGCCAGGTGCACAGAGGGCCTGTACATCCGGGATGGAATTGGGCCCAATGTGTACTACCAGCACATGACAGCCACAATATGTGCCAAAGACATGTTTCTGCACTCACCCTGAATGTGAGGGAGGGCACAGAATCTGGTCCTCGGAGCAAGCATAGACATTCTAGGTTCTGCAGTAGGTCTTGGACACTGCTAGTGTGCCACAGGTATAGTCTGCAGTATGTGCTGCCAGTCACTTGAAAAGCTGTACAATTGCAGCATGCCAGAGTGGCCTGTCCGGCCCTGCCCCTGTTGGGCAGGGACTCTCCAAGAACAGCTTATGTCTGTCCCAAAGGTTGTGGCAGCTGTGCCACACTAGCTGACTGCAGTGAGTGTTGTCTGGCAGGAGAGGGGGGTGCTGACACCAAGCAGAGGTGTCTGCCAGGACCATTGTTAACAGCAGGCCACAAACAGCACAAGACCAGCTGCTGGCCCCACTCTCTGGGAAGTCCAAACAACCAGATCAACCCCAGGCAACCTGTGACTGTTGGGCAATGCCATCCAGTACCCTTTTATCTTGGACCTAGGGACAGCGCATGCAATGCATGGCACGATGGAAAGTGACCCAGAGACAGGCTGAGAGTGCATGCTGGCCCACAGTGGACTATGTCGGTGACATACACAATTAAGGTGTCCCCCTACACAGCTCTTGACCATGAGCATTAAACCTATTTTCATGCCTGTACATGCAGATACAGTCATGTTGCTAGCCATGGATGCTCCAGACTTTGCCAGTGCAGCTCACGCATGCACAGTGCATTGCTTAGTGTGACACAACTCTGGAGACACAAACAGACACACATGCACATGACCCTGTTGTCCAAAAATGGGGCAGGTTGGCATTGCTACCTGTCCCTTCGACCTCCTTTGATGCTCCACCATTGCCAACGCTATTAGCGCATTCTGCTATTCTCGGACACTGCCAACACCTGCTCAGTGTCCAGGAACTATTGGTGTGCTCTCTCTCCTCTCTAAAATGCCTCTTTTCGCAAGCTTTCAACTGTCATTAGCATTCCCAGCACTGGGAGATTTAATGAATGTTCACACAGCCTGTGGTAAGGGAGCACACGCTATCCTCGCCCACTCTCCGCCCCATCAACACCCACTCTCCACCTCCTTTACCCCTATGCAGCGCACACCTCTTCCGACCGTTAATCCAGCATTATCGGTGCTTTCCATGGCATTAACTGCTCATGGGTGCCGATAACATGCTCCCTTACTGCCCTTTAGTAAACATACCACATAGATTTTATAACTACTATGTCAATATTCACTGTAGTTTTTAGGGCATTTTAAAAAATCCCTTCATGAAAATATCTCAGCACTTGGATACACCAAGAGATGGAGACAGATTTCATTAACTACTCATGCCATAAAACTAAGGGAGGAAATTACTAAGTTGCGGTAAAATATCACATCCTTCCCCAGCTTAATTTACTGTGGGAGTCACTAATCTGCAATAAAACAGTACCGCAGGTAAGTAACTCCCAGGGTAAATGAATAACACAGCTTGTGATCAACCTTACAAGCTACTTAAATCTGCTCCACTGGACCGTTGGGCTGCTAAATCACAGCCCAGTGCTCCCAGGGAGCCTTTCTTAAAAGTGCCAGTGCATAAATAAAAGAAGCATCATCTGAGAGTCCCTAACCTGCCCCCATCAAAGATGCTCACTGTGAGATTTCCACTCAGGGCTGGCCCAAGTGTTTCTGCTGCCCCAGACAGAAACCCTGGCCGCCCCCACCGAGCCTCGCTGACATCCCCTCCCCCCCCCCCCACGCTACCACTGATTCTGTCTGAGGGGGAGAGGTGAGTAGCAGCAATAGTATTTTAAAAGTGATGGCTTTGTGCTGCCGCTTTGTTGCACATGGCCTGCCGCTTATGACCCCCCTCCAACAGTAAATTGCATTGGAGGGGGGGATCAGACGTGGCAGATTATGTGCACTGAAATTCATGGCCTGCCATGGGCAACAAAGCGGCAGCACAAAGCCGCCACTTTTAAAATACTGCCGCTGCTGCCACATCTATGCAGATGATATTATGCTGTAAGGAACCTTCAGCACAAAGCATCCATCCTACTCTGCCCTTCAAAACGGCTTTGCTGATGTCTCCAAATGGCTAAAACACAATAACTTAGAGATTACCTACAAGAAAACAGAAGCCCTCTTCATAACAAAAGACAACACATTTTCCCCTCCAACCACTATAACACTGAACAACACACAAGTGAATGTCCAGAAAGAGATGAAATAACTTGACATCATCCTAGACCAGCAACTCTCCTTCAAAGCCCACATAAACAAAACCACCAAAGCCATATATTACAAAACAAAATCCCTGCAATGCCTCCGTCCACTCCTCGAATCACCACACTTCCATTCAGCACTCCAAGCCATGGTTCTCCCACTACTTCACTACTGCATCTCGATCTACCAGGGTCTCCCACAAGCGACACTACACCCTCTATGGACTGCCCTCCACACAATAGCTCACATCTTCCAGGGGACAACCAGACAGGACCACATTACACCCATCCTCAAACAACTCCACTGACGACCACTCCTCAGTCGGATAAAATACACAACCCTCCTCATGACTCACAAGGCCATACATGCTGACCACTCCATATCCATCCATACCCTGCTTCAAACACCCCACCCTAACAGATAAAGATGTGCCTCTACAAAGACCATCCTCATTATCCCACATGGCAAAACCAAATTCAATCAACAAGTCTGTGCCCGTGCATTCTAACTTTATGCACTTTCAATTTGGAACTCCTTGCCAGATCCATTAAGAAACATCAGCGACCTTGGCACCTTCAGAAAGCACCTAAAGACTCATCTCTCCTCAGAACATTTCAGCCCCATCACATAACACCCCCCCCCCCTCTCCACGACCACCACAACAGATGCATTCTGAACATAGCTACCTGCCCCAAATGTAACTAAACCCTGAAAATGTAAACTCTGTACATAGTTGAATGTCACTATTTATCCAATGCATGCTGTCCATATTTCCTTTTCCACTGTAAAACTTAAATATCCCTGTTTCAATTTAAACTGCTGTGACCCAGTGAAAAGCGGTATATAAATGCAGCTAAATAAATAAATGTGTGCTGAAGCACATGGCCTATTATTGGCAACAAAGCAGCTGCACAAAACCGGCCACTTGGGTCAGCTGCCCTAGGTGGCTGCTTAGCTCTCCTAGTGGAATGGGCTGGCCCTGCTTCCACCAGAGGTCATAGGTGCAATTTTGAACCCAGTGCGGGTCCTGGCAGGAGCAAGTGATGATTGCTTCTGCCCAGGCCCCTTAGACCACCTGGGAAATGTTAAGGTAGGCCCAACATGACCTACAGGGGGTAAAGGGTCTTCAGTGAGGCTTGGAATGTGGCTTTGGGGGATAGATGTCTGTATGGAGAGGTGGGGGTATCTTCAGGGGTGAGAGAGTCTTTGGGAAGGAGGAGGATCCCGGACCGTGCTTATTTTTATTCACAAGTTAGCTCCTTTAAGAAAGGATCCTTGGGAGCATCAACCACATGTTAGTGATCCAATACTCTAGGGGAGCAGAATAATGCAGCAGATGAATCTGATTGCAAGCTGCTAGCTGCCTTATTTATTTACCCCAGGGGTTACTAACATGCGGTACTGACTTACTGCAGGTTAGTGACTCCCGCAATAAACTAAGCTGCAGCATTTTACCACAGCTCAGTAGCTTCCTCCCTAGGAGTCAATGAAATCTCTATCGAGCTCTTAGTGGACCCAAGTACAGAGTTCTTTTTCATGAAGTGTTAATAGCCGATGCTCCTGGGTAGAAAAATAACGCCAGCACAAAGCTGGCGTTATTTTTCTTGGAATAACACAACAACAAATTCATAGAATGAATGGGAGAAGGTGAGCTTCTCAGATACGGTGCTCTTTATTTTAGCCCTGCTATTTATTTATTTAACAGATTTTATATACCGCCTTATCTGTTAATTTATCATCATTGCTCCGCGTTGGGAATAATCCAGTTGAAAGTGCAAATAATCAAAAAAGAGTATATTATAAAAATAACCCATCAAATACCCCAAATTCAAAGACTAAGGGGCCCTTTTACTAGAGTGCAGTACGTTTTTGCACTGTGGGGCATGTTTACTAATGTGTGATGCTAGGTAGTGCAGGGTTCAGCATGCACCGCTGTAAAATTAACCACAAGCTAAAAATGTGGCCCTGCTAAAATTCCCGTGCTAACCGAGCAGCATGGGTTGGAGCAGAGGCTGGGTGGTTCACGGGCAAAGCATTTAGATTGTGGTTAAAACATGGATCTTTGGCGCATGCCCACCATCACCTCAGTGGGTGGCTTTAAGTGCACCCGCGCTGATCACGCCAAACAGCAGTGGATGAATGCCACCCCATGCCCATTTTTGTGGCAGAACATGTTGCAGGCCCCTACTTGTTAGTAAACATGCCTATTGATGCGCATTAGGAACAAAACCCAACACGCGGTAAGAGCAAAGGTCATATAATAACTGTTGAGGGCGTGTCCAGCATGCCCCCTGCACTTACCGCATGGAAAAACACATTACCACGAGTTAAGTTCATTTGCAATTAGCACATGATAATTACCCTGCGCAAACTGCAATATGTAGTTATTACCCACTCTCCGCTCATAATGGTTTATGGTTTATTATATTTGATATATGGCTTTTTGCAAACATCCAAAGCGGTTTACATCTCTCAGGTTAAAATATAAGTGAAATAAAATGAAGTAAGCAAAGACAGACTAGAACTTTAAAAGAATTCTATTACTGACAGGATAAAGACAGCAAATCTTAACAACACCCCCTCTCCTCCCTCCTCACAACTCAGTTCCTCTTCATTAACCAATATGCCACAGACTGAGCTTGTAACACAGACCAGGTAGAATTGTATTCAATTGTAATGCAGTAAGATGTACTCTTTTGTAAATAGCTTACCAACTTGGTAATTGTTAAAATGTAAATAGTTTCCCCAGTTCTAATCCATGTTATATCCCCTGTTATATGTAAACTTAGGTCAGATTTGACTGTCCGAGTGTTATATTGTTTAATGTAAACCGCACTGATGACAAAGAGCGCGGTATATAAGAACTGTTAAATAAATAAAATAAATAAATAAAAGGGGTTCTAACCGTGTGGGAGTCTGATCAGTCCTCGGGCTCTGTCTCCAGTTCAAACACTAATTGAGAGAGGAAAGATTTCACTGAGGATTTGAATCCTTTGAAGGTGGGGTCAAGACAAATGTGAGATGGGAGTGAGTTCCATAAGGCAGGGGTAGCAGAGAAGAAGGCAGGGGTCTGTGTGGACTTGTTTAGTGTTTTCGGGTGATGGGATTACCCATTGGTTTCCGTGGAATGAGCATAAACGATGTGGGGGTGAGGGGATATAAGGTAACCAAAGATGATAGATAGTCTGGTGTATTGTTATAAAGGAATTGATGGGTCTGTGTGAGAATTTTGCGTCAAATATGGTACTTAACAGGAAGCCAGTGATGTTTAATTAAAAGAGGAGAAATACCCATAAGCCACCCAGTCCCTGCCCCTTTGCATGTTAAGCAGTTAATATGCAAATTAGAATATGCTGTCATGCTGAGGTAACAGCTACCATGCTCATGCACTAACAGAGCACGCCGATTCATGTATTAGCTGTTACATACTTTAGTAAAAGGACCTCTTACTGGTTTTGAGCTGAAATAGATATATAGTACAATCTTCAGGCTTTTTATTCTTCACAGCCTAACAGAATTTGGAAAGAACTATAAAAAGGGGAGTACAGTGTAAAGAAGACAAAGATCATGACAACTGGCAAAATCAATAAGTTCATCATTGAAGGAGAAGAAATTGAAATCGTGGACAATTTTAACCTACTTGGATCAACTATCAATAAAGAAGCAACAAGCAGTCAAGAAATCCATCAACGCATTGCTCTTGGCAGAATGGCTATGAAAGACCCAGACAAGATTCTCAAGAGCAGAGATGTCTCTCTCCATACAAAGATTTGACTCATTCAAGCCATGGTATTTTCAATAACAACATATGGATGCAAAAGCTGTACAGTGAAAAAGATAGACAAAAAGAAAATTGATGCCTTTGAATTATGGTGCTGGTGGCGAATACTGTGTATACCATGGACTGCCCGAAGAACAAACCAGTCAGTACTAGAGGAGTTCAAACCTAAGCTTTTTTTAGAAGCTCAGATGACAAGACTTCGAGTTTCATACTTTGGACACATCGTGCGAAGAGATAGATTATTAGAGAAAGACATTATGCTTGGCAAGATAGAAGGTCAACGCAAAAGAGGAAGGCCAGCAATGAGATAGATCGATAGAATAACAGCAGCTATGGGTACCAGTCTGTCAACAATGAGCCGCCTGACTGAAGACCGAACACAATTTAGGACAACTATCCAGAGGGTTGCCATGAATCGTCACCGACTCGACGGCACTCAACAACAACAATAGCAATGGCATAAATACCGCCCAAGCAGTCCCCGCAATGCAAGGGACCCAGGTCAGAAGAGGGGCCCAGCGATCCCAAAATAGCAATGGCAATGGCAACAGCAACGGCAAATATCTTCATGCTTACAGTACTGTAAAAGACGTTTGCTGCACTGCACCGTGCTCCTTCTCTTTCTGTAAAGTGCTGATCTGTGGTAGCCGGAGGCCTAGGAAAGTATTTCCCATTGACGGGCCAAAGTCTCATGATACTTGAGATTCCTCAGTGAGAAATGTTTTCTCGGGCCTCTGGCTGCCGCGGGGCTGAACTTTACAGAAAGAGAGGGGGGTGTGGAGCAGTGCAGCAAACTACTTTAAAAGTATGTTTGCTGGATGCTGCTTTTTTCCCAAGTTTTCAGGGGGGTCGGAGAAGGGAACAGGAGAGGGAGGTGTTCTCCCTACATTTTTGTGGCACGGCCCTTATGAGGGACTGTAAGCAAATTTTGCTTGGGGACCCCTCATGTGAACTTATGCCACTGAGAAGTAGAGTACGTCTGTCTGTCCATCTGTCTGTCTAAAGACAAAATAACTCTCCAAAACTTTAACAGAAAGGAATGAAAACTGGCATGGGGGAAAATCCAGAGAAAAAATAGCCCAACAACAGCAGCATGGAAATGTACATACAGTGAAATTCCGGTGAAAAGACACATCACCAGATCAGACTGGAGGTTCCAGAGAAATAAATAACCCAAAAAATGTCCCAGTACATTTCTATGGGAGAATCAGTTCCATCAGCAGCAGCATAAAAATGTACATGCAGTGAAAAATAGCAGTTAGTGAATTTCCCATTTCAAACTGCCTCTCCCCTGCTCTCAACTCTACCCATCCCCTTAAACTGCCCCTCCACTCCTTAAAACTACTATCTGCAAGTGCCCTTCCGATGTCCAAACTGTCCCCACCCTCCAAAACTACCCCTACAATCAATCTCGTAACTGCCCCCACCAACTGCCAAATTACTCCATTACCCCCTGAAACTACTCCACCTCCCAGGGCCGGCCCAACCGCTAGGCAAACTAGGTGGTCGACTATGGCAGCAACTTCCAGAAGGCAACAAAAGCAGGGCATTCAAAGCTATATAATAGATAGTCAACCCCCCCCCCCCCCAACAGTAATCAATCAATGAAAATCACCATAAAAGATACCGTGACAACCCCACTTTAGTCAGTTTTTGTCGGGCATAAACTGTGGGAGGAAGATACTTCAAAACTTCCCCGCCAGGCAGTACATGTCCCTTTTATTCATCAAAATGATCTAAGATATGAACTTTTAAATCATCCATGCAAAATTAACACTTATCTGATATCATGCACGACGTGCACGTTTCGGGGCAGTCCAACCCCTGTGTCAAGTGTTCCAAATGTTGATCCAGTATGACACAATGTCTTTTTCAGAACCGCCAATCCTGAGTTGGTATCCCTTATTTTAACAGCTAAATGTTCAGCGTTTTTTGGCGGTTGTGAAAAAGACATTGTGTCACACTGAATCAACATTTGGAACACTTGACACAGGGGTTGAACTGCCCCGAAACGTGCACGTCGTGCGTGATAGCAGATAAGTGTTAATTTTGCATGGATGATTTAAAAGTTCATATCTTAGATCATTTGGATGAATAAAAGGGACATGTACTGCCTGGCGGGGAAGTTTTGAAGTATCTTCCTCCCACAGTTTATGCCCGACAAAAACTGACTAAAGTGGGGTTGCCACGGTATCTTTTATGGTGATATAATAGATAGTGACAGCGAGAGGGGGTTTAAAGCTTCAGGTTCGTCTAGGGCACAAACACTCTGAACCAACTCTAGGGCCGGCCCTGCCACCACCCCCCAAACTGTGCACCATCAAAAGTACCCCCAAGTACCTCACTACCCTCAAGCTGCTCCCCCTTCAAAACTGCTCCCTCAACTACATCACACATCCCAAACTGTCTGGTTTCTTTCAGGATTTTCCAAATTTTTGCATTCATGTCCAGAAGGTAGAAGCATAGCTAATATGTCTGGGCATTTTTCTAACTTTAAAATCTCTACCTGCAGTTCTCCAATCCTCACCCCTGTTTCAGTGAGCCTGCTCTGCCTGTTTCAGTATAGCAAGTAATTTACTGTGGATAGGATCTATTCTAGCCAATGGGAAGGCGGTGGGGGCAGAGCACTGGAATAGTGCTCATAGGAAGGGAGTGGATGAATTAAAATAAAACCCCACAAAAAGTGCTATATTTCTATCAGAGAAGCCGTTTCAGCAGCTGTGGCAGAGATGTCGGAAAGGCATGGGCCACATGGGCCCTGGCCCCACCAAAATCTTGCTGCTGTGATCACTGGCCTTCCCCTCCTGTCTGCCCATAGGGACCCGATCTCTCATGGGCAGACAGGAGGGATCTTTCCCGCGATTGCAGGATCTCTTCTGGCGGTGGGGGATGGGATCCCCGCGGGCGGTCCGCTGCATGCCAGGTGGCGATTGTGGCAAAGATCCTTCCTGTCTGCACGCAGGAGATTAGGTCCTCGCAGACAAGAGAGGAAGGCCAGCGATCGCAGCCTCCTTGAGTTCAGCTGGCCAAGGGGCAGAACTTGGCCTCACCAACGGGAATGGTGTTCCGGTGCCTCTGAGCTGTGGTATATATACACTGATACACTGAACTTAGTGATTAATGAATTGCACTTTTCAAACTGCCCTCCCCTCTTATCTATTCTCCCTATCACAGACACACAAAAAGCCAACACATACATGCAAATATGTACACAAACATAGAAACACGCATGCCCAGACACATCTGCCTACACACTTACAAACACACTAAACAGATAAGCATAGGAAACAGATACTGTACATACTGTACACCACATTTACAAAACAGACACACACACAAAGGCAACACAGATAACAGACATAGACGTGTGTGTGTACACATACATGTGCACATAGAGGGGTTGGAAGAGAGAAACAGAAAGCAATGTCAGATAAAGACCACGCGGCCTATGTAAGTAGTCTTCCCAGTCATAAGAACTATTAAGTTCTACAATACAATCCCTTCCTGTCCTTGGAGATCCTCGGTATTTGTCCCATGCTTTCTTGAATTCAGATGCAGTTCTCTTCTCCACCACCTTCACTGGGAGGCTGTTTCACACATCCACTACACATTCCATAAAGAAATATTTTCTCAGATTCCTCCTAAGTCTATCTAATTTTACCTTCATCCTATGAACCCCCTCATTTCAGAGCTTCCTTTCAACTGCAAGAGGGCCACTTCCTGGGTATTTATTCCATGGAGGTATTTAAATGTCTCTATTATATCATCCCTCCCCCATCTTTCCTCTAAAGTATACATAGTGAGATCTTTAAGTCTATCACCGTATGCCTTATGATGAAGACCATTTTAGTAGCCAGCCGCTGGACCAACTCTATCCTGTTTATATCCTTTTGAAGATGTGATTTCCAGAACTGCACCCATTACTCCAAATGAGGTCTGATGAAAGACTTCTACAAAGGCATTATCACCTCCTTTGTCCTGCTTGCCATTCCTCTCTCTATGCACCCAAGCATCCTTCTGGTTTTTGTGTTCGCCTTTTAGAAAACATACAGTAGAAACATGAAAAAAAGACAGCAAATAAAGACCATATGGCCTATTCAGTCTTCCTTCTTATACCAACTACTAAGCTTAACAGTCCCTTTTATCCCTTAGAGGTCCTCTGTGTTTGTCCCATGTTTTCTTGAATTCAGATACAGTCCTTAGGTCCGATATTCAAAGTGGTTAATGCTTCTAACCATGTTAATTGCGGTGAACGGGATATTCAGGGGCACTAATGTGGTTAATGCTGCTGAATATCCATGGCTGCCAGCTCTACACACCTTGATGCTAAGTAGTTAGCATCAAGGTGCGTCGGGGGTGCTCCGGAGCGGAGTGGAGGCTGATCAGTAACTGGTCAGTGGCGATATTGAGCTGCAGCCCGGTTAGCGAGATGCAATGAAATCAGGTGCAGATAACCCTTGCCTAACTACAACTGTATATCGCTAACTAGCCAGCAGCTCAATATCACCACTAACTGGTTACCAATTGACAAGAGCAGCTAATCTGGATATTCAATGCCGAGATCATCTATAACCCTGACACTGAATATCTGGTTTTACTGTTCAGTGCCAGCAGCTAGCTGCATTAGCAGCATTGAATATTGGGCCCAGGGCCGGCCTGTCCACTAGGCGAGTTAGGCGGCTGCCTAGGGCGACAGCAGCGGCACAGGTGGGTGGCAGAGGCACACATGGGTGGCCACACTGCCCCCTCCATCTGCAGCCAATTCTATTTGGGGGGGGGGAGGCAGGGCAGCAGCAGTATTTTTAAAAGTGGCAGCTTTTTGCCACCGCTTTGGGAAATACTGCCGCTGCCTGCCTCCCCACCAAACAGAATCGGTGGTAGCTGGGGGGGCGGGCAGTGGCGACAGCAGTTGGGGGAGAGGTAGTGGCAATGGGGGCAGCTGGGGGTGGCATCAGTGGGGGGGGGGAGGGCAAGGCCAGGGTTTCTGCCTAGGGTGTCAGAAACCCTTGGCCCAGCCCTGATCTGGTCCCTTGTCTCTACCACCTCCACTGGGAGACCATTCCATGTATCTACCACTCTCTGTAAAGAAATATTTCCTCAGATGACTCCTGAGTCTATCTTCTTTCCCCTTCATCCTATGCTCCATTATTGCAGAGTTTTCTTTCAATTAAAAGAGGCTCTCCTCCTGTGCATTTATGTCACGGAGGTATTAAAACATCTCGGGCCCGATATTCAGCACTGGCAGATAGTGCAAGTACAGCGCCTAGCCGCAGGCACTGAACACTAAACCCGATATTCAATGCCAAGGTCATGTCCAGCCCCACCATTGAATATCCGTCTAGCCCAGGGGTCTCAAACTCAAATTGCTTTGAGGGCCAAATGAGGACTTGTAAAATAACCCGGGGGCCGCATGAGACGTGGGACCTCATTTGCATAAGGGACCTCATTTGCATAAATATTTGCATAATGTTACCATACCCTAACTTTTAGTAAACATGCCTCTTAATGAGTGCATGAATAAAGAAAGACTAAAAGATTTCTACATTACTATAATCCAGTGGCAACCGCCAGGCACATTAGGAACTACTACAAACAAACACTGCCCATTTAGAACCCATAGCAAACCCGCCATATCCTAACAGCACTACCAGGACTCACAAAGCACCATACCCTACCTATCAAAAGGCAACACTGCAAATATTAAATCAATACATTTCAGAGAATAACAATACATGACCTACTGGGGACAGAGAACAAGTAGCAATGTCAAATAGGAATTACATAAACAGAATACCTCAGCTCAGTTACACATGCAGAATACACCATCACCAAACAAGGAACCAAATTTAGAAACAAGACAATTTAAACTGGGACCCCCCAAAAGCCAAACTTGGAATGTACAACAACACTGTAGAAATAAAACTATAAATTAATTTCCTCTTGTACTAAACAAAGCGCAGGCGTTATTGATGCACATTTCCCAGAACTGACATATTCCAGTTAATAAATTCAAAATAAAGATATTTTTCTACCTTTTGTGCATTTTTTTTCAGTTCCAGCCACTTTCTTCTGGTTTCTTCGTGCCTTCTGCTAACTCTCCATCGTCTGCTGTCCATTTGTCCTTCTCTCTTCTAGCTTTTTCCATTCTCCCTCTACATCTGCTTTAACATATTAATCTTTCTCCTTTTGCTCTTTCCTCATTCCTATTTTCAACCACTCAAATTTTACCCCTCCATCCTCAATCCCCACTTACCTGGCCAATTGTAGATTTGTCTTCCCTCCCACACAAAATATTTTCCCCTCTCCATTTCACTCTCCCAGCTCCATCCCATTCTAATCCTCCCCCAACATCAGCTCCCTTCTAGTTCCAGTCCCACACAGCACCCCCTCCCTTCTAGTCACTGCATCAGCCCATTTTCAGTCCTAGCCCCCCATCAGCCCATTTCCAATCGTAGCTCCCCCCATCAGCCCATTTCCAGTGCTAGCTCCCTCCCCTCACAGCCCATTTCCATTCCAAGCCCCCCTCCCCATCAGCCATTTGCAGTTCAAGCCCCCCTTCCACTCAGCCCATTTCCAGTCCTAGCAGACCCCCCAGCCTATTATCAGTCCTAGCCCCCCCATAGCCGATTACCAGTCCTAACCCCCCATAGCCCACTTCCAGTCTTACCCCTCATAGCCCATTACCAGTCCTAACCCCCCCCCATCACCTCATTTTCAGTGTTACCCCCATCACCCCATTTTCAGTTACCCCCTCATAGGCCATTACCAGTACTAACCCCCCATCACCCCATTTTCAGTGTTACCCCCATCACCCCATTTTCAGTTACCCCCTCATAGGCCATTACCAGTACTAACCCCCCCCCATCACCTCATTTTCAGTGTTACCCCCATCACCCCATTTTCAGTTACCCCCTCATAGGGCATTACCATTAACCCCCCCCCCATCACCTCATTTTCAGTGTTACCCCCATCACCCCATTTTCAGTTACCCCCTCATAGGTCATTACCAGTACTAACCCCCCATCACCCCATTTTCAGTGTTACCCCCATCACCCCATTTTCAGTTACCCCCCTCATAGGCCATTACCAGTCCTAGCCTCCCCCCCCATAGCCCATTACCAGTCCTAGCCTCCCCCCCCCCATAGCCCATTACCAGTCCTAACCCCCCTCCCACCATCAGCCAAATTAGATTAAAAAAAAATGTATATTTGCTGCTGCTGCTGCAGTATTAAGCGTCCCGCGGGCCCCTCTGCCTGGTCCTCTCCTCCCTGCAGCATTCAGCTCCAAAAGCGGCGGCTTTCAGAGCCGCGAAGAGAGAGAGAGTTTCTCTCGCGCGGTTCTGAAGACTCTCGCGCTGCTCTTCAGAACCGCGCGAGAGAAACTCTCTCTCTTCGCGGCTCTGAAAGCCGCCGCTTTTGGAGCTGATACTGCAGAGAGGAGAGGACCAGGCAGAGGGGCCCGCGGGACGCTTAATGCTGCGGCGGCAAGTTTGGAATTTTTTTTTTTTACTCGCCGGTACTTCGCGGGCCGCACAAGATGCTCTCGCGGGCCGCGTGTTTGAGACCCCTGGTCTAGCCCCTGCGGGATCAGAATCGGGTCTACAGCCTGAATGTGCAGGCCTGGCCCCGATTCTGATCGGCCTGCATGCCCAGCAAATCCCCGGCATTCAAGAGCCACGAATGCCGGCCGCTACTGATCTCATTCAAAAGGACTGTTATTGACATTTTTTTGTCTGGGTTTTTTCTGAGTGAGTTTGCTATGGCAAATAGCTCTCTAGGCCGGATGAGAAAACTCATGATAATGTTTGTGTGGTACTCTCTTTTACAGTACATTTATTTATTAGTGAGTTATATTCCCTTTGTTTAGTTGAGAATTTGTATCAGAGATTGGTATCCTTCATGTATTCCGCACTTTCAAAAAGGTGAAAGGAAGGCCAAAACAACAGCCAGCATGGCTTAAAAGTGAGGTCAGACAGGCTGTTATAGCTAAGAGAGAATCTTTCAGAAAATGGAAGAAAGAGTCAAATGATTAAAACTAAAAACAGCATAAATACTGACAAGTTAAATGCAAGGCATTAAATAAGGCAGTCAAAGAGAGAATTTGAAAAGAAGCTTGCCTTGGAAGCAAAAGCACATAATAAAAGCTTTTTTAAGTATATTAATAGCAAAGCTACTGTGAGTCAGTTGGGCCATTAGATGATAGAGGGGTAAAAGGGGCATTAAGAGAGGACAAGGCCATAGTTTGTATTTAGTTTTCCCGGTTTATCCCATGTTTAATTTCCTGTTTCATTGTAAACTCAATGTTGCTTGTACGCATTGTAGTATGTTTTTGTTCGATGTACACCGTGCTGATTATAATAGCTCGGTATAGAAGAAATATTAAATAAATAAATAAATAGTGGAGAGACTGAATTAGTATTTTGCTTCAGTCTTTACTGACGAAGATATAGGAAACTTACCCATGCCAGAAATGATATTTAAAGGTGATTATCAGAGGAATTGAAACAGATCTCGATAAATCTGTAAGATGCAATACAGCTATTTGATAAATTAAAGAATAGCAAATCACCTGGGCCAGATGGTGTACATCCCAGGGTGCTGAAAGAACTGAAATATGAGATTATAGACCTACTATTAGTAATCTGTGAAGTATCATTAAAATCATCTGTAGTACCTGAAAATTAGAAAATGGCCAATATAACACCAATTTTTAAAAATGATTCCAGGGATGATCCAGGAAACTACAGACCGGAGAGCCTGACATCAGTTCTGGGGAAAATGATAGAAACCATTATAAAGAACAAAATTACTGAAGTTGTAGCTAGTCATAGTTTAATGGAGACCGCACCTTCAAAAGGATATAAGCAGTGCAGAGTGTGGCTACTAAAATGGTTAGTGGTCTTCGTTATAAAGCATATGAGGACAGACTTAAAGATCTTAATATGTGTACTTTAGAGGAAAGGCAGGATAGAGGAGATATGATAGAGATGTTTAAATACCTCTGTGACATAAATGCACAATAGGAGAGTCTCTTTCAATTGAAAGCAAGCTCTGCTACGAGGGGCATAGGATAAGGGTGAAAGGGGATAGACTCAGGAATAATATGCGGAAATATTTCTTTATGGAAAGAGGGGTAGATGTGTGGAATAATCTCCCAGTTAAGGTGGTAGAGATAAGGACAGTATCTGAATTCAAAAAAGCATGGGGCAAACACAGAGGATCTCTAAAGGTAAAAAGGGGACTATTGTAGTTGATACAGAAGGCAGACTAGATAGGCCATGTGGTCTTTTTCTGCCATCATGTTTCTGTATTTCTATCCCAATGTTTATGGATAATCAGTTTAATTTTGAATGCTTGCAGAGAATATGGCATCATACTAATTAGCCCCTGCTGTTCTTCTGTACCTTGACCCTATAAGAGGAGTGCCCTATTCACATATCGGGCCTGTGTATATGACCTCCTCAAAACCCGATCAGGGTACGTTTTATATTGGAATCTCCTTTTCATGCATACTACTTGTCATTCAAATTTATACTTCGTTGTACATAATCATCTTAGATGTAAAAATTGTCCCATAGGAATATTTTCCCGTGTCTCAGGTGAAAACTCTGAAATTTAGCAAACTGATGCAGTCAGTCTTTGTCCGAAATATAGATGTAACAAAGGTATTCCCCTCTTTCGTTACGGAGATATCCAAAAAATGGACAGACCTTAAAGATGTTTGGGGTAAATTGCAAGCATTCATCCACTCCATTGATCCATGTCAAAAATTGCTGCAAACCATTACTTGTTCCCCTCCATATGGAAATACATCGTCAATAAAACGTGTCCATGATGCCATATCAATCTGCTATGTAGATGAATAAATGTATTGCTCCTCAAATGACCATACAAATAAGCAAGCCACAGAAAGTGCCACAGTAGCCCCCATCACCACTTCATGGATTTGATGGTAAAACTGCTGGGTAAAATCAAAATAATTACGACAAAGCACCAACATCAATATTTGGGTTAAAAAAAACAATTGAGTATGTGATATCCCTGACTGTGACACATATTGTATTTCAACTTACATAGAACACAGTTGTGGGACGTTGGCATATAAAGTAGAAATGTCCAATGTGACCAACACCCACGTAAGTTCCACTAAATGAATACTGGATAACCGCTAGATTAAGGTCCCTGAGTCCCAAATATAAGCATCTGATTCCTTCACCAGAGGGCACAAATATTCATGCAGGTACTGTGAGAGAGGTTCCAAGACTGACCCCTTCCCAGAGGCAATGGGACGATCAGATGAATTAGAGAGACTCTTGTGGATTATAGGAACCACATAAAAACTAGGGATCACAAGATGACACATCCACAAAAACATAAACATTTTTTCAGAAATCAAGCCTTGTGTTAAAGCCAATTCCAATGCCCTAAAATTTTAGCCTGTATTTTACTTATGGGGTCCCCGGCTAAACGCTGATAAAATTGCTGGTTACTCATAGTCCACATCAGCCCTGCTCCCCCACCCTTTATCAGCAGGTTTAATAACCAAAGTGAAATCTTGAGAAAGTGATTTCACAGCTTGTCTCTCATCCATAGATAAATTATTCCAAATGGGCACCGATGCCATCTCACCAAGATCCCTGAGGATCATAGGAATAAATGCTTGAATACTAGGATCCACAGGACCAGGAAGAGCCCATGATAATTTAGGGGTCAACTGGGAACCTAGTGTAACCGATGACCCATCCTCCTGAAAAAAACAAGGCCAATCTCAAAACAAATCGGTTTGATTAGTCAGAACAAATAATAATCCCTTATTGAGCACAGATAACTCCACCTCAGTTAAATGCTGGTCTGATAAATTAAATACTAAAGATTTATCCGAGATCTCCATCTCTTCTGATTTGGATAATCTCAAAACCAGTAATCCAAATTCCTGCCACGATTGCCATTGTGGCCCTGGCCACAACCCCAACAAGTCCCCTTGGCATCTCTGGATTAAATGCATTCACAGTCAGATAGATCCAATGATTCACCCAAGGAACTATCAAAGGCCACCCTCCTATGGTGGCTCTTTGTGATAAATCCAAGGGTATACCTGTCCCTGTTGATAATCCTGAGCGTCACAACAAAGTTTTTTCAGTTTCTGACTCAACAAGTCCTGTCAAAATTTATCTGATTGTGTATCAAAATCCTGTTTCTGTGCTCCATATTAGTCCATATGTTGCTCGACTTGTCGCATCCTAGCTTCCAATTCATTTGTCAACTTGTGAGCTATGGCTCCTGTAGTGTCAATAATCAGCAGCATTAAATCTAAGGAGCACTTACTCAAGATCGCACTCCACTTCATCAGGAACGTGGATGAAGAGTGAGGGAGGCTTCAAGGTGGGAGGAAAGTTGTGAGAAGACCAATTTTTCAAGAAGCTTAGACAGAAAAGGGAGATTAGAAATGGGACACCAATTAGAAAGAGAGGAGAGGTCAGAGGAACTATTTTTCAGGATCGGACTGACAAAGGCGTGTTTCTAGGGTGTAGAAAAGACACCTGAGGAGAGGCTAGAATTAAAGAGAGAAAGACTAAAAAGAGAAAAAGCGAGAGAGGGTTCCAAGAGCCACCGGGAAGGGATGGGGTCTGCGGGAGAGGTTGTTTTCCGGGTGGAGGAGAAAGTGACACATGATCCCTGCAGATTACCATCCCAGGGGTGGGATGTGCCTGTATGTACTGCAGACATGTGATGGAGCCAAAGATGAGCAGTCACAGTAATGATGATATATCCCCATCATGAGCAACTCATGTGTCAGACAACTGCAGGGTGAACATGTCTGACCCCTTGCATATGGCTACAGCAGAGCCAAAAAAGTCATGCTGTCTGATGTGCATTATTTCAATGTGCATGTCTGCAGACCCAATGTGCTACCGTAACACAGAAAATAATCCAAGATTGTGTGTCCCACAGAAATGCAGAACCTAGACTGTGTCTGGCAGTATAATGAAGTCAGCTACCCTCAGCCACAATTAGAACAAGTGGGAGTCAAACCCAAGTCTGTCATCAACCAAGCCAGTCCTCTAACCAGTAGGCTACACCTCCACACACACTTCCCCATGGCTTAGTCAAGATTCAAACAGACTGCAGATCCTTGCCTGCTATGGGCGAAACCCAGGACATGAAACAGTCTGAGACAGTGGAACACCACACCTAGAACCTGCCAACAGCGGCACACATGCAGTACACACTGCACTGCACATCAAGTACACTAGCTGCATAACAGACACACAGCTGCAGAATACAACCCTTGTCCAAAGACCAAGCCACGTGAGATCAAGAAGCACTTCTGACCACTGTACCTCCAACACCACATCGCAGTCATATGCAGAGTGACACTACACCACAGTGTGGCACTAACCCCTGGGGCAGCACATGCGCAGGGCGGGCAGTCCCTCGCCACCTGCTATGCACTGCAGGATAGTTGCACCTGGACAGATTCCTACATCAAACCACATTCATGACCCCTGCAGTTCATCGCTGACCATCCTGCACACCTTGGGGGGCCAAGCACACGTCTCCCACCATCATAGCAGACAAGCAGTTACGTGGAAATGCTCAAGGGATCACAGTCACCTATAGCTGCAATTGGGCTCTTGGTGCTGGTATCAGTTAACCACCCAATTACCCATGATGCGCCGCACAGTCTGAGCACATATATGCAATGATGTCCATATGGTGAATGCCGTGATCCAGCACAGCAGCATTCTAATATGCAGGGACAATGGGGGTCATTCTGAGTCACGAATAGCTATCCGTGCCCTTTCCAGGCCCCGTACTCCTTACCTGCGCATTGCATGGGGAAGTTATATGGGGGCGGGAAAGGGGCAGAATGGGGGCGGCATAAGGGCAGGCGGTGGGCGTCATTTTCCCCCAGATGTACAGGGATGATTCTCAGCCCTGAACGTTTGGGGCCGGCGACTTGAATGGGGAACTAATTTCATCTTGGAGATGGAATAAGTTCCCTAGTCACTGGGGGATAGCTGGCCTGGGGTGCAGAAGGGGCCTGGGGGGCCCGAGGACATTCCCTGCAGCCTGACCCTGGCCTTAGGAGGCCAGTTGGGATTTGGGCTGTGGGAAAAGCACCTTGGGAAGCAGCAGCTGGGATCGTGGCTTTTAAATGGAGCCGCAGTGCCATGGCAACCCCATCAGAATCATAACTCACTCTGGTAATCTGAATTCCTGCCACGATTGCCATTGTGGCCCTGGCCACAACCCCAACAAGTCCCCTTGGGATCTCTGGATTAAATGCATTCACAGTCAGATAGATCCAATGATTCACCCAAGGAACTATCAAAGGCCACCCTCCTATAATTACATGGTGGCTCTTTGTGATACATCCAAGGGTATACCTGTCCCCATTGATGATCCTGAGCGTCACAACAAAGTTTCTTCAATTTCTGACTCAAAAAGTCCTGTCAAAATTTATCTGTGTATCAAAATCCTGTTTCTGTGCTCCATATTAGTCCATATATTGCTCGACATGTCGCAGCCTAGCTTCCAATTCACTTGTCAACTTGTGAGCTATGGCTCCTGTAGTGTCAATAATCAGCAGCATTAAATCTAAGGAGCACTTACTCAAGATCGCACTCTACTTCATCACAAATTGTTCACTACCTGCAAACATATGAGGGCCTTATTTAAACATAATCCCCTAGGGCTCCTGTTGTCTTGACAATTTTCCTTCAAAGTTTCAGTGTGTAACTCCTCTCGTATTTTTCATTTTTTCAGTCTCAATAATGCAGTTCAGTCAAAAAAGTCAGTAAATACACTCTCAGTTCCAAACAATCAGGTGCCTTGTAATAACTTCTCTGTTTCTTGTCTGGAGAAGCTAAAAGTCACTAATATATCATGGGTCTGTCCTTGTGCGCCCATTTCAGACATGGTGAAAGTTACTTAGTAAGAATAGTCAATACTCCCAAAAATAGTCCACAAATCTTAACCAATTTTCCAGACAAAATGTGGACAAAAAATGATATCTATCCAATCTTCTATATCATTGTATTTCAAATGGACTCCTAATGCATGTTCAGTTCTAAAAAATGTATGTATTTAGTTCCCCTGGTTTCCTTCCCATGTTCAATTTCCTGTTCTTTGTAAAACTCAATGTTGTTTGTATACATTGTAGTATGCTTGTTTGATGTACACCGCGCTGATTTTAATAGCGCGGTATAGAAGCAAATGTTAAATAAATAAATAAATAAAATAAATAAAATGTGTATGTGTATGCTGCCACCCACCCGCTCCCTGGACCCTGAGGGTTTCAGGAGGGGGTGGCCTTTGATGCCCTTCAGGGTTGAGAATTGTAGTTGTGTGTGCTCAAGTAGTAAGGCAGGCAAAGAAAATTTCTTTGATGAGGTTTATTTCCGCATTGCAGTTCAAGTGCAAACAGACGCAAATAAAGTATAATAGCACAAACCTCACTTGGTTTGCAGCTTGTCGTGCTGTGAGGGCTTGCGTAAATCAGTGATGCTGAGAGCTAAACTATCGGTAGTTTAACTACTGGCAGGGTCTCCCAAGATGGACAGGTCTCAGCTGAGGTGCCAGACCAAGACAAACCACCCATCTGGGCAGCAGCAGAATGGGACAGTGTTGACGGCGGAGGATCACATTTTTGTGACAACGGCAACAACACCAAACTTAAACTGCGCGGAACAAAGGCCCGGCAATCTACTTCTGTATCTTGCCATGAAAACCCAATGGATAGTTACAACAAAACAAATTGTGCTATGGTGCTGGAAGATGAGACCCCCAGGTCAGAAGGCACTCAACTAGCTACTGGGGAAGAGCTGAAGACTTTTCAGAGTAAAGCCAGCATTTATGATGTGGTTGGATCAAAGCCCTCGGGAAGTCTGACTGCTGATGTAGCTGCGCATGAAATGAGAGTCAGAAGCTGTAAAGGTGTCTTACACATTGGAACATGGAACGTATGAAGCATGAACCAAGGGAAGTTGGAGGTGGTCAAGAATGAAATGGAACGTGTACAACTTGATCTGTTGGGTGTCAGCGAACTGAAATGGACTGGCATGGGGCACTTTGCATCAGATGATCACATGGTCTACTATGCTGGAAATGAAAGACAAAGAAGAAATGGTGTTGCATTTATAATAAAGAAGAAACTTGCAAGAACTGTAATGAAATACAATGCAGTCGGCGAACGCTTAATCTCTATTCGTCTACGAGGATTGCCTATCAACACAACTATAATTCAAGTATATGCCCCAACAACAGCTGCAGAAGAGAATGAAATTGAAGAGTTCTATGAACAAGTACAAGCTGAAATTGACAGAACATGCAAACAGGATATCCTGATAGTCATGGGTGACTGGAACGCAAAAGTTGGCAACAAAGAAGAAGGCAAAGTAGTTGGAAAATATGGGCTTGGCAACAGAAATGAAGCTGGAGAAAGACTGTTAGAATTCTGCAAGACCAATGATCTATTCATCTCAAACACCTTCTTCCAGCAACACAAGTGGCGACTGTACACATGGACTTCATCGAATGGATTATATAAAAATCAAATTGACTACATATGTGGAAGTCAACGATGGAAAAGCTCTGTAACATCAACAAAGACAAAACCTGGAGCTGACTGTGGTACAGATCATCAACTACTAAAATGCAAACTCAAGCTAAAGTTGAAAAAGAGCAAATCACTCATGAATGCAGCAAAATATGACCTTGAGAATATACCACTGGAATTTAAAGACTGCCTGCAAAATCAATTTGCTGCTTTAGATACAAATGACAGAGCTCCGGAAGAGTTATGGAATGACATCAAGAAGGTTGTGTTGGAAGAAAGCGAGAAGTCTCTACAAAAGGTGAAAAAGCAAAAACGGCCAAAATGGATGACGGAAGAAACTCTGAAAATTGCCCAGAAACGCAGAGAAGCTAAAGCCAGAGGAGAAAGAAAGACATTCGCAGAACTCAACAGAGATTTCCAACGTGCAGCAAGACAGGACAAGGAAAAGTACTACAATGACACTTGCAAGGAAATAGAAGCAGAAACTATTAGAGGAAGAACAAGATTGGCTTTCCTAAAGCTACGAGAGTTAAAGAAAAAGTTCCAGCCTCGAATTGGAATGTTACAAGATGCTCAAGGTTCTATGTTGAATGATGCTGAGAAGATCAAGAAAAGGTGGAAGGAATATACAGAGTTTTTATATGATAAAGATAAAGTGGACCAACAGCCGTTTCAGCCTGTACCTTATGATCGGGAACCATTGGTGATGAAAGAAGAAGTTGAAGCAGCATTGACAGCCTTATCAAAGAACAAAGCACCAGGCACTGATAGCATTCCCATAGAAGTATTGCAGCAATCTGATGCAGCTATTACCGTACTCACAAGGCTCTGCCAAGAAATATGGAAGACATCATGGCCAACTGACTGGAAAAGATCTGTGTTTATACCAATACTAAAGAAAGGTGATCCAACTGACTGTGAAAATTATCGCACAATCGCTCTGATCCCACATGCCAGCAAGATTCTACTGAAGATTATTCAAAAGAGACTACAACCATACATGGAAAAAGAACTACCTGAAGATCAAGCAGGGTTCAGGAAAGGGCGAGGAACGAGAGACATCATTGCGGATGTGAGATGGATCCTTGAAAAGACTAAAGAATACCAAAAGGATATCTATTTGTGCTTTATCGACTATAGCAAGGCTTTTGACTGTGTAAACCATGAGAAACTCTGGGCCACATTAAGAAGCATGGGTATACCAGAACACTTGATCGTTGTCTTGCGCAATCTGTACATTGATCAAGAAGCAACAGTTTGAACGGAACAAGGAGAAACAGAATGGTTTAAAATAAGCAAAGGTGTAAGACAAGGCTGCATACTTTCCCCCTACCTGTTTAATTTATATGCAGAACAAATCATCAGAGAAGCAGGATTGTATGAAGACAACAGAGGTGTGAAGATTGGTGGAAGACTCATCAACAACCTTCGCTATGCTAATGATACCTCATTACTAGCTGAAAGTGAAGATGATCTGAAACATTTGCTTCTCACAATCAAAGAACATAGTCTCAAAATGGGCCTGCACCTTAATGTAAAGAAGACAAAGATCATGACAACTGGCATAATCAACAGGTTCATCGTTGAAGGAGAAGAAATTGAAATTGTGAACAACTTTAACCTACTTGGATCAACTATCAATAAAGAAGCAACAAGCAGTCAAGAAATCAGATGACGCATTGCTCTTGGCAGAATGGCTATGAAAGACTTAGATAAGATTCTTAAGAGCAGAGATGTCTCTCTCCATACAAAGATTCGACTTGTTCAAGCCATGGTATTTTCAATAACATCATATGGATGTGAAAGCTGGACAGTGAAAAAGATAGACAGGAAGAAAATTGATGCCTTTGAATTATGGTGCTGGCGGCGAATACTGTGTATACCATGGACTGCCCGAAGAACAAACCAGTCGGTACTAGAGGAGATCCAACCTAAGCTTTCTTTAGAAGCTCAGATGACAAGACTTCGACTTTCATACTTTGGACACATCATGCAAAGAGAGAGATCATTAGAGAAAGACATTATGCTTGGCAAGATAGAAGGTCAACGCAAAAAAGGAAGGCCAGCAATGAGATGGATCGATACAATAACAGCAGCTACGGGTACCAGTCTATCAACAATGAGCCGCCTGACTGAAGACCGAACACAATTTAGGATAGCTATCCAGAGGGTCGCCATGAGTCGACTCCGACTCGACGGCACTTAACAACAACAGCACAAAACAAGAGTGAGAAACCAAAACAAGGTATTGCACTGCTAGGCTAAATGTCCATTATCTTCTGTGATCACATTCAGTTGTCATGTGACCCTTTTTCACTAACGGAAGAAACAAACTTTGGCAAACAGCAATGCTCCTGGAATGCAGACAATTATGCTTTAACTTATTCCCTTCTGATAAGTTCTTCAGCATAGGAATCAATACAGCAACCTCTGTTATATTGCTTCATATAACTTTGTACAGCATTTCAATTAAATGTCCTTCTCAATGACACAAGCTGAACAGTCCATTGGCATGTCTGGCTCTGTGAACGGTAGAGAAGAAGAAACTAAAGGCATTTCCTCTTCACAGCTGTTTGTGGGCTGTGCTACATTAGAGGAAGAAACTGCCCTGCTTTCAAGGAACTCTCTGAAATCTTTAAGAAGCAATTCAGCCTGTGTTCTTCCTGGGCTAAGCTGATAATGTCTTCCTCCTTCAGGTAACTGTTTGTTTAAACTGCTTATCTCTTGATAATTAGCAATGCTGCTTTTACTAGGACAGCAGAACATAAGAACATAAGATATGCCATACTGGGTCAGACCAAGGTCCATCAAGCCCAGTATTCTGTTTCCAACAGTGGCCAATCTAGGTCATACGTACCTAGCAGTTTCCCCAAGAGACACAAGTTCCGCAATGCTTGTACTGGGTCAAGCATTGATATCTTCGGTCACTTCTTAATAATGGATTATGGACCTTTCCTCCAGGAACTTGTCCAAACCTTTTTTTAAACCCAGCTACACTAACAGCCTTTACTACATCCTCCGGTAACAAATTCCAGAGTTTGATTACACGTTGAGTGAAAAAATATTTTCTTTTATTAGTCTTAAATAGTTTACCCTGTAGCTTTATTGCATGTCCTAGTCTTTCTATATTTTGATAAGGTAAACAATCGATCTACGTTTACCCGTTCCACTCCGTTCATTAATTTATAGACTTCTATCATATCTCCCCTCAGCCGTCTTTTTTCCAGGTTAAAGAGCCCTAACCTTTTTAGCCTTTCTTCATAGGAGTATCCTTCCATCCCCTTTACCATTTTGGTGGCTCTTCTCTGTACCTTTTCTAAAATCGCTATATCCTTTTTAAGATACGGCGACCAGAATTGCACACAATATTCAAGGTGCGGTCTCACCATGGAACGATATAGAAGCATTATAATATCTTTTGTTTTATTTTCCATTCCTTTCCTTATCATACCTAGCATTCTATTTGCTCTCTTGGCCGCCGCTCCACACTGGGCCGAGGGTTTTAACATGGTATCCACAATGACGCCTAAATCTTTTTCCTGGGTGGTGGTTCCTAATGTGGAACCGTGCATCGTGTAACCATAGTTTGGGTTGTTCTTCCCTAGGTGCATAACCTTGCACTTGTCCATATTAAATTTCATCTGCCATATTGATGCCCAGTCTTCCAATTTATCAAGATTCTCTTGCAATTTTTCACAATCCTCTTGGGTTTTAACAACTTTAAATAGTTTTGTGTCATCTGCAAATTTGATAACCTCACTCGTTATTCCACTTTCCAGGTCATTTATGAATATGTCAAAAAGCAGCGGACCCAGCACAGATCCCTGGGGTACACCACTATTCACCTTTCTCCATTGGGAAAATTGGCCATTTAGCCCTACCCTCTGCTTTCTATCTTTTAACCAGTTCCTGATCCACAATAGTACATTGCCTCCTATCCCATGACTCTTTAGTTTTGCCAAAAGTCTCTGATGAGGGACCTTGTCAAAGGCTTTCTGAAAGTCCAGATACACAATATCAACCGACTCACCTTTGTCCACCTGTTTATTCACTCCTTCAAAAAAATATAACAGATTAGTAAGACAAGATCTTCCTTGTCTAAAGCCATGTTGGCTGTCTCCCATTAGGTTGTGACTATCTACATGCTGAGTAATTTTATTCTTTATGATGGTTTCTACCATTTTTCCCGGTACTGACGTCAGGCTCACCGGTCTGTAGTTTCCCGGATCACCCCTGGAACCCTTTTTAAAAATTGGTGTTACATTGGCAATCCTCCAATCTTCAGGTATTAGAGATGATTTTAATGATAGTTCACAGATTACTGATAGCAGTTCTGCAATCTCATATTTCAGTTCTTTCAACACCCTTGGATGTATACCATCCGGCCCAGGTGATTTGCTACTCTTCAGTTTATCTATTAGTTGTAAGACATCTTCCCGATGTATCGATATTTCCTTCAACACCCTTGGATGTATACCATCCGGCCCAGGTGTCTTGAAGGACTAGAAAGGGGGACTGTTACTTCTGGAGAGAAATCTGCAACTGTGAGTGTATACTTCTGGTAATTTTCTAAAAAGAATTCTTTGTATTAAAGCTACTTAATCTGTGAACCCACTGTTTTTTGTTGGATCAGTTAGGGCCTAGTAGCAGCAATTAAAGTTTGAATTTAAAACACAGAGGAGAGCTTTCTGGTTACATTTCATACCCAGCAGAGAGCTTGTAGTTTAAATTTAATAGTCACTCAGGGCCAAGTAACAGCAAAGTACTTTTAGTTTAAATTTAACACACAGAAGAGAGCTTTCTGGTTAAATTTAGTACCCAGCAGAGAGCTTGTAGTTTAAATTTCATAAGAAGTTAGAGCCTAGCAGCAGCTAAGAGCTATAATTTAAATCAAATCAGAATTTAGCTTAGCACAAAAGGCAAAACAGGGTCTGTACTCTTTGAGCAACAAATAAAGTCTTCTAGAGACCTTTACAAAGAGGCTTTCTACCTAGGGGGCAAGAGACCTGTGAAACCTTTTCAATAGGTGTTAACACCAGGTGGCAGATCAAAAGGCCATTCTGAAAGACTCCTCCTATCCAAGCAAGGACTGTTAATTACCCAGGAAGTTGGTCACAGCATTACCTCAGCAGCAGAGGCATAAATAGCTCAACCAGAGCTCTATGAACCTCTGTCTTGAAGGACTAGAAAGGGGGACTGTTACTTCTGGAGAGAAATCTGCAACTGTGAGTATATACTTCTGGTAATTTTCTAAAAAGAATTCTTTGTATTAAAGCTACTTAATCTGTGAACCCACTGTTTTTTGTTGGATCAGTTAGGGCCTAGTAGCAGCAGGAAATCCACAGTACTACCTTTTAACTTTCGAAAGGGAGACTATGATAAAATGAGGAAAACAGTTAAGAAAAAACTAAAAGGAGCCGTTGCGAAGGTTAAAGACGTACATCAAGCTTGGGTGTTGTTGAAAAATACTATCTTGGAAGCCCAGACCAGCTGTATTCCACGCTTTAAGAAAAGTGGAAGGAAGTCCAAAAAACAGTTCTGCGTGTTTGAATTATCCTTCCCCCACTTATCACTAAACGTAAGTGCTGGGTTTAAAACTTCAGCTGTGAGTGGAGAGTTTCTCAACAGTGTGTTAAAAGTAGAACGGTCAGGCTTCTCTTGGCACACATCTCTGTAATAAGACTCAGCTGTTCCCTTACTATAGGTTTCTGCTGGCTTGTGAGAATAGCCTAGGCTGCTTACATGCTTTTCAGACTGCAACCAATTGCTACCATGTTGTCTGACTTTGTCTTGGCTTTTAACGTTAGCCTTTACTCTTTCTGGCTTCCCAATGTTAAACTTGCTAGCTGCTTCAAACCCACTGTGTACCTTGTGCTGTGGCTTTCTCCAGGGTAATTCACTGTCCCTCTGCCTTCTGTTCCAAGGTTCAGCTTGGTCCTCTAGAAGCCTGTGCTGTAGCCTTGGGTCTCTCAGTGCTCCTGAATCCTTTTGGTCACAGAAGATTCTCCCTGCCCCTGAGTCTCCCAGGTACTTGCTTCCTGAGTCCAGTCTTCTCCTTAGTGGATCACAGCTGCCTAATTGCTCTCTCTCCAACGCTTCCTCCTCGTCGTCTTCTTTCAAATCCGAATCAAAATCTGACTCTCTCTGTTTCTGAGTGCTTAACAAGCTGCCTGTGTACTGCACTGCCCGCCTCATGCTTGGGCGTGCCCAATCAGGGACTTGGCTTCTCTCCTCCCCTGAGGTGAGGTGTGGTTCCTGATTAGCTCTGTGTTTTTTTCTCTCTTAAGAGAAAATCCTGCATTCTCTTGCAGTACCGGTTCTCTCCACCGGATCACTACCTGTTTCTATAGCTTCTTGAGAGGCTTCTACGTCACAATGCAAACAATTCACATTGAAGTATGCTTCATACTTTATTACACTTGATATATGGCGCTAAATGGCCATGTTCCCTGTAAAATAGTTATCTCCAAGTTATAATGCCCTGTTCAATGTAATTTCAGTTTGTTCAATGTAAACCGCACTGATGCAGAATAGCGCGGTATATAAGAGAATGTAAATAAATAAAATAAAATAAATAAATAAACACTCTCCCAAAAATTAAATGATTTTCACACTTCAAAAAAGCATGTGTGGGGGGGGAGGGAACCTGCATGGATCAGCAGGCACACTCCTGAACAAAGGCATGGAGGGCGGGGTGCCGGCAGGGGCGGCCCAAGGGGGGTGCGGGGCCATGTGCGGAGACTCGGTGCGGGGCCTCATTTGCATAAGTGGCCTTATTTGCATAAATATTTGCATAATGTTACCATACACTAACTTTTAGTAAACATGTCTCTTAATGAGGGTATGGATAAAGAAAGACTAAAAGATTTCTACATTACTATAATCCAGTGCCAACCGCCAGGCACATTAGGAACTACTACAAACACTGCCCATTTAGAACCCATAGCAAACCCGCCATATCCTGACAGCATTACCAGGACTCACAAAGCACCATACCCTACCTATCAAAAGGCAACACTGCAAATATTAAACCAATACATTTCAGAGAATACTGGGGAAAGAGAACAAGTGGCAATGTCAAATAGGAATTACATAAACAGAATACCTCAGCTCAGTTACACATGCAGAACATAGACCATCATCAAACAAGGAATCACAATTTAGAAACAGGAAGGCAATAATTAAACTGGGAACCCCAAAAGCCAAACTTGGAATGTACAACAACACTGTAGAAATAAAACTATAAATTAATTTCCTCTTGTACCAAACAAAGCGCAGACGTTAATGATGCACATTTCCCAGAGCTTTCATATTCCAGTTAATCAATTCAAAATAAAGAGATATCTTTCTACCTTTTGTGCATTTTTTTTCAGTTGCAATTGCTCCAGCCACTTTCTTCTGGTTTCTTCATGTTTTCTGCTAACTCTCCATCGTCTGCTGTCCATTTGTTCTTTCTTCTCTCTTCTAGTTTTTTTTTCCGTTCTCTCTCTCTACATCTGCTTTAACATACTAATCTTTCTCCTTTTGCTCTTTCCTCATTCCTATTTCATCCACACAAATTTTACCCCTCCATCCTCAATCCCCACTTACTCTCCCAATAACCGGCCAATTGTAGATTTTTCATCCCTCCCACACAAAATATTTTTCCCCTCTCCATTTTACTCTCCCAGCCCCATCCCATTCTTTTTTTTTTTTTTTTATTGAAATTTTAACATACTTACAAAATAAAGTACAGGAAATCAAGATACCAATGCCATTACAAACAAGGAAACCATCCTTATATAAGAAAACAGTAAAAAATATTAACCTAAAGCATCAGTCCTCATATACCTAGCCCACTATAAAGGGGAGAATATTCAAGGAAAACATAAAAGGAAAAATTAGGAACTAAATTCCACTACTAAGACAGCTCTAACTCATTTGTCCCCACCTCTCCAAACGTATATATGCACTACTTTACTTTTTATTATCCAAGAATACCTGCAACTGAGAAGGATCAACAAAAATATATTTAGATCCCTGCAACGTAATTACACATTTGCAAGGATAACGTAAGAAAAAGCTCGCTGAAAGGACCAACACCCGAGACTTCAAGGCTAAGAAAGCCTGTCTCCTAAGTTGTGTGGCCTTACAGACATCGGGAAACATCTGAACCCTGGCACCACAGAACAGAACAGATGACTTTTTAAAATACAACTTAAAGACAGTAGATTTATCACATTCAGATACAAAAGTGACTACCAAAGTAGCCCGAGTTACTATAGTATCCTGGGAATCTTCAAGAAACTTGGTAAGGTCTAAATTAGCACCACCCTGGAGAGTATCCATCTCACCGGGAGCGCCAAAAGATACCTTCCTCCCAGTCAAATAATATAATTTGGAAACTAAAATAGAGTCAGCAGAAGCCAGACCCAAAGATTCCTTAAGATACTTCCGAAAGAGAATTTCCGCTGATAACAAGTGACATATAGGAAAATTTAATAACCTAATATTTTTAGCTCGAAATAAATTATCATACATTTCCATCCTATGATGTACCAACAAACTCTCCTTAATATTTGACACACTTGTGGACTTAAGAGTAGCACAATGATTCTCACACTTAGAAACCTGTGAAGATACATTCCCCAAACACTTCTCCATCTCAAACAGCTGGTCACTAACCTCCGAAGAGAAGTTACACAGCTGTGCAAGAGTGGGGGCAAACATACTTTCTATACGGGTGACACTCTTCCAGATGTCAACAAGGGAGAGTCGGGGAGACAGCGTGCTGTACGGAGGCGGCAGGCTCCTGCTCCAGCGGCCCTGACGTCATCGGGGGCCTTCCCTTGAAAGGTGGAACAGCGTGAGAGCATTGCCGGGAGAGTCGGGGAGACAGCGTGCTGTACGGAGGCGGCAGGCTCCTGCTCCAGCGGCCCTGACGTCATCGGGGGCCTTCCCTTGAAAGGTGGAACAGCGTGAGAGCATTGCCGGGAGAGTCCACGTAGTAGGCGCAGCCGGAGGCGCGGGCTGGGGGCAGCGATCAAAGGGGCACGATACAAGGGGCGAATCAGGCCCCTTGGGAGCCCCTTGGAGCAACGCCGGAGCAGTAGACTGTGATCTAGGCTGCCGTAGAGACTGTGATGGGGAAAAGAAAGAAAAAGGTGGTTCCGGAGGCAAAAGTGGAACCGGTGGTAGGCCCCATGGATAAGCACCTTCAAGTAAAGGTAGGGGCGGATGTGTCTCTGGACCCAGACTTTCTCTCTCTTCACTCACCTGGGGTGTCTCTGAGTTCTCCGGAGAGATCTCCACCTTCCCCTCCAGTATATATTTCTCCACCTTCTCCAGTGACTGTGGGGGACTCTGTTAAGCAAAGTACTCCGGTGGGTTTCCGGGGGAAGTTAACACCTGTTGCCTGGGTTTCAGATCCAGGTGTCAGCAAGGAAATGCCCCATCCCATTCTAATCCTCCCCCAACATCAGCTCCCTTCTAGTTCCAGTCTCACCCAGCATCCATTCCCTTCTAGTCCCTGCATCAGCCCATTTCCAGTCCTACCCCCCATCAACCCATTTCCGGTCCTAGCTCCCCCATCCATTTTCAGTCTGAGTCCCTTAATCAGCTCATTTCCAATCCTAGCCCCCCATCAGCCCATTTCTAGTCATTTCCTAGCCCCACCATCAGCCCATGTCAAATCCTAGCTCCCCTCCACTCAGCCCAATTCCAGTCCAAGCCCCCCCATGAGCCTACTTCCAGTTCTAGCCCCTCCATGAGTCCATTTCAATTCAAGCCCCCACCACAGCCCATTTCCAATCTTAGCTCCCCCCAACAGCCCATTTCCAGCACCAGTCCTAACCCCCCATCAACCCACTTCCAGTCCTAACCCCCCATCACCCCATTTTCAGATTAAGCCCCCCCTATAACCCATTACCAGTCCTAACCCCCCATCAGCCCACTTCCAGTCTTAACCCCATCAGCCCATTTCCAGTCAGCCCCCATAGCCCACTGCCAGTCCTAACCCCCCCCCCCCATCAGCCACAGCCCATTACCAGTCCTAACCACATCAGCCCACCTCAAGTCCTAACCCAACCACATCAGCCCACCTCAAGTCCTAAACCCTCCCCATCAGCCCATGTCCTATACCAGCCCCCCCCCCCATAGCCCATTATCAGTCCTAATCCCCCCATAGCCCATTACCAGTCCTAACCCCCCATCACCCCATTTCCAGACAGCCCCCATCAGCCCACAGCCCATTACCAGTCTTAACCCCCCCCAGCCCATTACCAGCCCTAACCCCCCATCACCCCATTTCCAGACAGCCCCATCAGCCCACAGCCCATTACCAGTCTTAACCCCCCCCATAGCCCATTACCAGTCCTAACCCCCCATCAGCCCACAGCCCATTACCAGTCTTAACCCCCCCTGCCCATTACCAGTCCTAACCCCCCATCACCCCATTTCCAGACAGCCCCCATCAGCCCCCAGCCCATTACCAGTCTTAACACGCCCCCAGCCCATGACCAGTCCTAACCCCCCCCCCCCCCCGCAGCCCATTACGTCTTAACCCCCCCCCCCCCGCAGCCCATTACCAGTCTTAACCCCCCCCAGCCCATTACCAGTCTTAACACCCCCCAGCCCAGCCCAGCACCAGTCTTAACACCCCCCAGCCCAGCCCAGCCCAGCCCCAGTCTTAACACCCCCCCCCCAGCCCAGCCCCCGTCTTACCACCCCCCGCCCCCCCCGGCCCCGCCCCACTATAAACACCCCCCCCCCCGCCCACCACCAGTATTAACACCCCCCCCCCCCCATCGGCTTATGGCAAATTTAAAATTTAAAAAAAAAACCTGGCTCTGGCTGCTGCCGCTGCCGCCGCGGCAGAATGGAGTGTCCCACGGGGCCCCCTCTCCTCGCTGAGCCTCTCTGCAAGGGCTTTCAGATTCGCGAAGGGAGTGTGTCTGCCTCGCGTTTCTGTTAAGCCCGCAGGGGCTAATGGGAAATTTCCCATCAGCCCCTCGCGTCTAAAGGGGCAGATGGGAAATTTCCCATTAGCCCCTGCGGGCTTAACAGAGACGCGAGGGAGACTCTCTCCCTTCGCGAATCTGAAAGCCCTTGCAGAGAGGCTCAGCGAGGAGAGGGGGCCCCGCGGGACACTCCATTTTGCTGCGGAGGCCGCGGCAGCAGCCAGAGCCAGCTTTTTTCTTTTAATATAATTTTTAAAAAAAAAGCAGAATGTTCTTTGCGCGGGGCCCCCTGAAACGCGGGGCCCTGTGCAAAGAACATTCTTGCTCAATGGACGGGCCGGCCCTGGGTGCCGGCACAAGGGGTCTAATTTATGTGAAGCAGCAGATACAACCCTTGCCTCCTTACCAGTAACACTAGATGGACCATGCTGGTCTTTACAGTATCTGCTGTCATTTGCTACCTTACTATGTTTCTCCCACTTCTCCCCATCCCCCATCCTGCAATATTTCCTCTCCTTTGTTTCCTACAAGCTCCACAAAACCTCCCTGTTCCTGCTCTCTTTAACACTTTTCTATTCCCTGTCCAGTATTTCCCACCTTTTCCACTCCTTTCTTTCCCACTTATTTCTCATTTGATAATCAGGACCTTGTGGGAGAGATACCTCAATCTTAAGACTGCAGCAGCAGCAACAAATAGAAATTCAGCCGTGTCCAGCAAATTACAAAGGCCCTGCCCCTCCCCCTACCCAAGTTTCCTATTACATAGAAAACCCATGCAAGAAGGTGGGGCCACAGCAGGTCCTATGCAGCTTACAGGGCCAGGCCAGATTTCTGTGCCAATACAGGAACATGAGTCAGGGCAAGATGCTCCATTAAAGCCCCTCCCCCTAGTCACAGCACTGTATTTGAGAGACATCACTCCCTCCACATTCTCCCAAACTCCAAAAATCCCAGGTACAAGTTCATCATGGCACCTTGAACTTGTACTCTGGCCCCTGGGATTTCATGCTCCCAAATGTTTTTTTTTTAGCTGCAGCTGCTAAAAACCACTGCATTCCAACTTTTCCACCACAATTGGCTCTCTGCATGCTTGAGCCATGTGGTGGAGGACCCTCAGGCTGATCTCGCAGTTTCAAGTCAGCCTGAACATCCTGCACCATATGGCTCAAGCATGCAAAGAGCTGATTATGATAGGAGGGTCAGAAACGTGATTTTCAGCTCCTGCAGCAAAGTAGAAGTATTGGTGATTGAGAATGAGACTGGATGAAGCTTAGGGGAGTATTATGAGAGATAAATAGACTGGGGGGGGGGGGGGGTTATGAGAGAGAGAGAGAGGAGAATGGGTGACGGCTAAAGGGTGGGTCATAGCAAAGAAAAATAGATGGGGTGAAGTCTAGGGGAGTCATGGCAAAGAGAGAGAGAGAGTAGATGAAGGCTGGAGAAGTCTTGGCAAAGAGAGAGAGAGATTAGGTGAAGGTAAGGTGCGGAGGCATAAGAGAGAAGCTTTCTTTGCTTCGCATATCACCGGCCATGGTGATATGTGAAATAAACAAGGAAGTTGCCTCAGGTGCAGCCATAAAGAGTCACTGGAGGTGGGGGGGGGGGGCAATGGGGCCACTATCTTGTGCTGGCACTATACAGTGGTACTTTAAGGGCCTGATTTATTAAGATTTCTTTTCCCATAGGAAATAGGGAGAAGTCAGTAAATGAGGCCCTTAAAAAGGAGCTGCGGTACACTTTTTGTAGAGGTTGGGGCCCGGGGGGGCTTACTGTTACCTAGGTCTTAGAGGCTAGCTCCTAGATTTTTAGACTAGCTTCTAGATTCTAAGAAAACCTGTCAATGCCTGGACTCTACATTAAATTTTGTTAAGCTATTCATCCAGGATCTAAATCTTTCGTTTTTTGGCTTATGTGCTGTTTTGGCAATTAGTGCAAAAGCTCTATTTTTTCTTGTCTAAAAATATAAGAAACCGCCATTCTTTTTCATGGTTTACCACAAACTGTTGCTGCTGCTGCAGGTTTTTATCTCCAAAAATATGTTGTAGATTGTATCATTATTTTTATTTCTTGCCTTTGATTGTAATTGAATGATTAGATGGAGATAATTTTGCTTAAGATTGCTTTCCAAGCGTTTGAAAACAATTAATAAATGAAAAGCTGAAAAGAAAAGAACAACATAAGTTGCTGGTATGAAAATTCCAAATGAGTAATTGAGTGAAATGGGATATTTTCCCTGAAATAAGAGCAGCAATCCCCAGTCTGGGTTAAAGGACTTTAACTTCCAGTAAATTCCATTTGGGATTATTGCTTTTCTTAGAACCAATCTTTGTTAATGTGACCTCAAAGCAGCAACCACTGTCTTTATTGCATTCCTCGGTCCTTTCCTCCTTCGGTTTTGTTGCTAGATTTTTATTTATTTTATGTCCCAGTATAATTTATTTGTTATCTTTTCACACTAGGGGGATGAAAGGTACCTATTTTTTTCAGTATGGTCACATGTCTCTAAGGGTTTCAAAAAGTAAAATCTTGAACATTTATATATTATATTATATAGGGGCATGTTTACTAAACTACGAAAGCTTTATGTGGTGCAATAACTGCAAAAGGCCCGTGGTTAAGTCCAAAACCTCCACGGTATCTGCAGGGGTGTTCCCAGCTTTTCCCCTGTAGATACCGGGGTGTTGGACTTATGCCGAATACTCAAGATATCTGCATTGCCAGGTAGCGCAGGAAGTACTGCGGTGTCTATCGATGTAGGTATTGTGGGTTTCCACAATAAGTCCAAGGGGAAGACAGGGAACGGTTGAGTGGACAGAGCTCTTACCAGCTCTGATCCCCGATCGCTGCTCATCCTCACCAAAAGCATTGCTTGAGCTCCCCTCCTCCGATCCAACAATATTATTGGTGCCACAGATATATAAATCCACCGCACTAACAGTATAAAAAGAGTATCTATCCCCCTTTCAGCACTGATTCCCCCTCGACAGCTCCTGACCCTTATTGGGAACTGTCCTGGGGGATCAGTGCACCCCCAGACCATGAGAAAAGCTCGACTAACCAGTCAGGTGCCCAAAGGCCCTTCCCCTGATCCTTTTAACAAAACCCAGCTAGCCAGTCGGAGTCCCTATCCCTCCTTCATCCTCCTTATTAAAAACAATCACAGTTAGTAGGCTGGCCTAAGGGCCCCCCCTGGACCCCACACCCATTCCCACTCCCCGTATCTTAGACAATCTCTGGTGGTCTAGTGGTTAAATGGGGGCAGGATGGTCCTCCCTGTTCCTGCCCGTCGTGGTCCTGGCACAGAATGATTGTCATCACTTGCCTTACCGGGTTTTGTTTGCTAATGGCCGGTGAGGTGTTTGTGTGAGGCTCTGTTGGTTTGGTGAGCCTGATCGGTGGATAGGAGCACCTTGAGAGTTTCTGAAAGAGCATGCTGAGATTGTATGGTTGCTGGTCCCCTGAGGAAGTTATGTGAAATGCATTGGGCGTCCTTGGTGGCGTCGGGCTCAATATTCAGATAAGCTATGTGTTTTAGAGAGATTAACACGTGGGCTCAATATTCAGATAAGCTGATGGCCCGATTCTGATCCCGACATACATCTCCTTTGTACATCCGGGCTGATCCGGACGTACAAAGGAGATCGCAATTCTGATCCTGCAGGGCACGTCAAGCCCTGTGGGATCAGAATCACGAACAAGCACTGCCTGGCTAACTCAGCCAGGGCTTTTAAATGGAGCCATGGTGCCATGGCACCGTGGCTCCATTTAAAAGCCGCAATGCCCGCCACCTGCTACAAAAGTTAATTCCCTGCAGTCCGACCCCCAATCCGGCCTCCTAAGGCCAGGGTCGGGCTGCGGGGAATTAGCTTTGCCCCCACCCCCCAAGCCCCTTCTGTGCCCCGATCCAGCGATCCAGACCAAAAGAAACGTCCAGGGAAGTTATTCCACCCCACATCAGAATTGGGCCTGTACATCCAGGGCTGGAAACAGCCCACGGCCTGCCCACTCTCCGCCCCCATGCCGCCCCTTCCCCACTGCCGTATAACTTCCCCGCACAGCCATTGGAACGTCCATCCCTGCTATTCATGCCTCAGAATGACCCCCTAGGTGTTTTAGAGGGCTTAGCATGTAGAAGGTTTTGTGCTTGGGATTCAGCATTCATTGACATGTCATTTGTTTAATACAAACTGGGAGGATCAGTGCTCTGTTAAACAGCAAATGTTATGTGTTATAAGGTGTGGCTATTGATATAAGTTGGGATAGTAAAAGTTTTGTTGTTGTTGTTGTTGTTTTTGTTAAGTGCCATCGAGTCGGTGTTGACTCATGGCGACCCTCTGGATAGTTGTCCTAAATTATGTTCGGTCTTCAGTCAGGCGGCTCATTGTTGACAGACTGGTACCCGTAGCTGCTGTTATTGTATCGATCCATCTCATTGCTGGCCTTCCTCTTTTGCGTTGACCTTCTATCTTGCCAAACATGATGTCTTTCTCTAATGATCTCTCTCTTCGCATGATGTGTCCAAAGTATGAAAGTTGAAGTCTTTTCATCTGAGCTTCTAAAGAAAGCTTAGGTTTGATCTCCTCTAGTACTGACTGATTTGTTCTTTGGGCAGTCCATGGTATACACTGTATTTTCTGCCAGCACCATAATTCAAAGGCATCAATTTTCTTCCTCTCTATCTTTTTCACTTTCCAGCTTTCACATCCATATGATGTTATTGAAAATACCATGGCTTGAACGAGTCAAATCTTTGTATGGAGAGAGACATCTCTGCTCTTGAGAATCTTGTCTAGGTCTTTCATAGCCATTCTGCCAAGAGCAATGCATTGTCGGAATTCTTGACTGCTTCTTGCTTCTTTATTAATAGTTGATCCAAGTAGGTTAAAGTTCTCCACGATTTCAATTTCTTCTCCTTCAATGAAGAACTTATTGATTTTGCCAGTTGTCAGGATCTTTGTCTTCTTTACATTAAGGTGCAGGCCCATTTTAAGACTATGTTCCTTGATCATGAGAAGCAAATGTTTCAGATCATCTTCACTTTCAGCCAGTAATGTGGTATCATCAGCAAAGTGAAGGTTGTTGATGAGTCTTCCACCAATCTTCACACCTCTATTGTCTTCATACAATTCTGCTTCTCTGATGATTTGTTTTGCATATAAATTAAACAGGTAGGGAGAAAGTATCCAGCTTGTCATACACCATTGCTTATTTTAAACCATTCTGTTTCTCCTTGTTCCGTTCGAACTGTTGCTTCTTTATCAAGTACAGATTGTGCAAGAGAATGATCAGGTGCTCTGGTATACCCATGCTTCTTAATGTGGCCCAGAGTTTCTCATGGTTTGCACAGTCAAAAGCCTTGCTATAGTCGATAAAGAACAAATAGATATCCTTTTGGTATTCTTTAGTCTTTTCAAGAATCCATCTCACATCTGCGACAATGTCTCTCCTTCCTTGCCCTTTCCTGAACCCTGCTTGCACTTCAGGTAGCTCTTGTTCCAGGTATAACTGTAGTCTCTGTTGAATAATTTTCAGTAGAATGTTGCTGGCATGTGGGATCAGAGCGATTGTGCGACAATTTCCACAGTCAGTTGGATCACCTTTCTTTGGTATTGATATAAACACAGATCTTTTCCAGTCAGTTGGCCATGTTGTGTTCCAAATTTCTTGGTAGAGCCTTGTAAGTATAGTAACAGCTGCATTAGATTGCTGTAATACTTCTATGGGAATGCCTTCAATGTCTGGTGCTTTGTTCTTTGATAAGGCTTTCAGTGCTGCTTCGACTTCTTCTTTCATTATCAATGGTTCTGGATCATAAGGTACAGGTTGAAATGGCTGTTGGTCCACTTGATCTTTATCATTTGAAAACTCTGTATATTCTTTCCACCTTTTCTTGATCTTCTCAGCATCATTCAACATAGAACCTTGAGCATCTTGTGACATTCCAATTTGAGGCTGGAATTTTTTCTTTAACTCTTGTAGCATTAGGAAAGCCAATCTTTTTCTTCCTCTAATAGTTTCTGCTTCTATTTCCTTGCATATGTCATTGAAGTATTTTTCCTTGTCCTGTCATGCTGCACGTTGGAAATCTCTATTGAGTTCTGCAATTGTCTTTCTTTCTCCTCTGGCTTTAGCTTCTCTGCATTTCTAGGCAATTTTCAGAGTTTCTTATATCATACATTTTGGCCGTTTTTGCTTTTTCTCCTTTTGCAGAGACTTCTCGCCTTTTTCTAACACAACCTTCTTGATATCATTCCATAACTCTTCTGGAACTCTGACATTTGTATCTTAAGTAGCAAATCAATTTTGCAGACAGTCTTTAAATTCCAGTGGTATATTCTGAAGGTCATATTTTGCTACATTCATGAGTGGCTTGCTCTTTTTCAACTTTAGATTGAGTTTGCATACTAGTAGTTGGTGATCTGTACTACAGTCAGCTCCAGGTTTTGTCTTTGTTGATGTTATAGAGCTTTTCCATCGTTGATTTCCACAGATGTAGTTAATTTGATTTTTGTACAATCCATTGGGTGAAGTCCATGTGTATAGTCGCTGCTTGTGTTGCAGGAAGAAGGTATTTGAGATGAATAGATCATTGGTCTTGCAGAATTCTATCTGTCTTTCTCCAGCTTCATTTCTGTTGCCAAGTCCATATTTTCCAACCACTTTGCCTTTTTCTTTGTTGCCAACTTTTGCATTCCAGTCACCCATGACTATCAGGATATCCTGTTTTCATGTTCGGTCAATTTCAGCTTGTACTTGTTCATAGCACTCATCAATTTCATCCTCTTCTGCAGCTGTTGTTGGGACATATACTTGAATTATAGTTGTGTTGATAGGCATTTCTCGTAAATGAACAGAGATTAAGCGTTCATTGACGGCATTGTATTTCATGAAATAAAGTATCTAGGAGTCACATTTGACTGTGACCTAAAGATGGAAAAACACCTCCGAAAGACCAACAGAGCAGTTTTCCACAAGCTTAGAGTGCTCCAACCCATTCGGAATATTATTGATCCCCAAGACTTCAGAACAGTGGCCCAAGCACTCATCATGCCACATTTTGACTACTGCAACGCCATCCTACAAGGTTTACCTAAAAACAAACCCTAAACATATTACAAATGGCACAAAATGTAGCTGCCAGGGTCATAATGAAGAAAAATCTAAGTGACCACATCACACCAGTGCTAATTCAATTACACTGGCTACCCATAACAGCTCGCACAAAATACAAAATACTAACAACCACCTTCAAACTCATCCACAACTTAGCACCTTCCTTCCTCAACAACCTAGTAAGATTGCAACCTCCTACCCGAAACAGAAGAACCCACAATTCCAACATCCTTCACACTCCAACAGATATAAGATCTGCCCAAACTAACACCAGCCACAGGGCTTTCTCATATGTGGCGCCAACACTGTGGAACCAACTCCCACCAGAACTACGAGCTAGCAATGACCTTCTAGACTTCAGAAAGAAACTCAAAACGCACATTTTCCAATCACATTTCAACCTGAACTAAACCCACAGATGGAGCAGCCCCTGACCACTGTGTCCAAGAAGATTATCCTGTATATATGTATTTATGTTTATCTGTAAATGAACTCCCCACTTGCTAAGAAGTGTTAACTCTGTATGATGTGATTTTCAGACAATCTGTATGTAAGCAAAATTTGTACCTGCCTTGATTCGACAGTCCATGAAGATTATCCTGTATATATGTATTTATGTAGATCAGTAAATGAACTCCCCCATAGCTAAGAAGTGTTAACTCTGTATGATGTGCTTTTCTGACAATCTGTATGTAAACAAAATTTGTACCTGCCTTGATTCGGCAGTTTCACAATAGTAATCCTACCCGCTTCTGATCGCTGGAAGGAGCGGGCTACAAATGCTTGCTAAATAAAATAAATAAATAAATAAAATTACAGCTAGTGCAAGTTTCTTCTTTATTATAAATGCAACACCATTTCTTCTTTGTCTTTCATTTCCAGCATAGTAGGCCATGTGATCCTCTGATGCAAAGTGCCCAATGCCAGTCCATTTCAGTTCGCTGACTCACAATAGATCAAGTTGTACACGTTCCATTTCATTCTTGACCACCTCGAACTTCCCTTGGTTCATGCTTCGTACGTTCCATGTCCCAATATGTAAGACATCTTTACAGCTTCTGACTCTCATTTCATGCACACCTACATCAGCAGTCAGACGTCCCGAGGGCTTTGATCCAACCACATCATAAATGCTGGCTTTACTCTGAAAAGTCTTCAGCTCCTCCCCAGTAGCTAGTTGAGTGCCTTCCAACCTGGGAGTCTCATCTTCCAGCACTATAGTGCAATTTGTTTTGATGTGACTATCCATTGGATTTTCATGGCAAGATAGAGAAGTAGATTGTCAGGCCTTTCTTCTGTGCAGTTTAAGTTTAGTATTGTTGCCATTGTCACAGAAATGTGATCCTCCGCTGCCAACACTGTCCCATTCTGCTGCTGCCCAGATGGGTGGTTTGTCTTGGACTGGCATCGCAGCTGAGACCTGTCCATCTTGGGAGACCCTGCCAGTAGTTATACTACCGATAGCTTAGCCCTCAGCATCACTGATGCACACAAGCCCTCACAGCATGACAATCTGCAAACCAAATGAATTGTAAAAATTGATGAAAAAATATAAGGTTCACAGCAATTTGTGGATTATAAAGGATTACTATATAGTTGTGATATCTGTGGGAGGTTTTTTTGGATCATTGATGTTATGGTGTTGATCCATGGCCAAGATTTACTAGCCAGGATCAATTGACCCAATAGTGCTGAGATCCTTTTTGTCCCCTAATTAATGTTGTTTGAATGTAATATTTCTGACAGTGTGATGCTGGATGGGATGAAATTCTGGTAATGATTTAGACAATTTTCCTTCATCCTGATATTATTGGACTGCTTGGGGTGACTTGTCAGTCTGCAGTCTTACCTATGGTTCCGATGTTGCTGCAGCATGGAGTGAGTGTGCATCCCATGCTGATACTCTGGAAATGGAGTGATCAGATGGGGGGAGGCATCTTGTAGCTGTTTGGGGTTTGGTGGTTTGTGCTGCATGAGGTAGTCTTCCTAGGGTTTAGGGGGCAGATCGTGATGCTGGCATGGTGGGGTTGGGGTCTTCCAAGCAAGGTCCTTGGCAGCAGAAAGGCAGACGCTGCTATGCCTGCAGGAGTGGTTCAGCTGCTATGCTCTTTAGGGCTCAGTTTGCAGTCATGTGACTTTGGGGACTTGAGGTGGCTGTGGAGCTTTAGGAGGGCCCAAGGTACCCATTTCCTTACTGAAGCATGCTGCTCTACTGGCTCCATCTAGCTTCCCCTGGAGCCCTAAGATAGGACATCTCAGCACAAGGCCACACCTGTGGCTGGATACTGCATGTCTGACTAGCCATGACCAATGCACCTTCTATCTGCTACAGCAGGGCACTTAACACAGTGCTGAGCCATTGGGGCAGCAGACACTCAATGGTAACTGGGGCTGCATGGTGTAAAAGGTGCATGGCTTGTGAGCTTCTCAGGATGATTGCCCTGGTTTTCTGGTAGAAATCAGTATAGGAGTTCAACAGCTGGAGGGTCACATCCTGGAGCAGCTGAGTTGGAGCTGTGGCCATGGTATCCTTTATTTTCAGAACAAAAGATGAAAAAAACTTAATTTATATTGTTCATCCAAGAAAAAGCATAATTAAACATGATCAATATATCTAATCAGATATTTACAGTTGTGGTCGACATTATTGGCACCCTTGCATTTTAGGTATGTTGTGTACAATATCTTGAGAAATAATTGGAAATATTTCAACTGTATGTCATCATAATATTTTAATACTATGTTCAAAGGTATACAACAACAAAAAAAAAGATGTCTGTGCATTGTTAGACAGTAATTTCTGAGAAAAAAAATGACCTGGACAGGATTAATGGCACCCTTCACTAATATTTGGTTGCACAATCCTTGGCAATGATGACAGCCTCCAAACATTTCCTGTAGCCATCTTTAAGTTTCATACATCTGTCTGCTGATAGTTTCTCCCACTCTTCAACTGCGATTTGTTCCAGCTTATGAATGTTTCCAGGATTCCTTTTACCAATGGCAGATTTCAACTCTTTCCAAAGGTTCTCAATTTGATTGAGATCAGGACTCATTGCCGGACAGTTTAAAACAGTCCATTTTTTCCTTTTTAACCTTTCTTTTGTACATTTGGATGTCTATTTAGGGTCACTGTCCTGCTGGAGGACTCATGACCTTCAAACCAGACCTCACTTTCTGACCCTAGATACCTTGGTAGTCCTCTGACTTCATGATTCCTTTAATATGTTCCAGGTCTCCAGTTCCTGAGGCAGCAAAACAGTCCCACAACATGGAACCTCCACCATATTTAACTGTGGAAAGGGTGTTTTTTTCTTTACAGGCTTCATTTCTTCGCCTGTAAATGTATTGCTGGTCAGCATTGCCAAACAGCTCAAGTTTGATTTCTTTTGTCCACAGAACATTTTCCCAGAAGGATTTTGGTTTCTCAAGGTGGGTTTGGGCAAAGGTCAGGCGTGCCTTTTTATGTCTGTCTTTGAGCAGTGGGGTCCTCCTTGGCCTTTGCCCTTGAAGTTCTTCTTTGTTTAATGTGCAGCGTATGGTGCGGGTTGAAACTACCACTCCAGATTGCTCCAGGTCAGCCTTAAGCTCTTTCGATGTTATACGTGGTGTTTTTCCAACAGTTCGCACTAACCTTTGAAAACTTCTTTGATTAATTTTCCTCTTCCTGCCACATCCTAAGAGGTTCTTGACAGTTTCATGAGCAGAAAACTTCTTAATAACATTGCGAACTGCAGACCCAGGAATCCCAAGGTCTTTGGAAATAGTCTTGTACCCCTTTGAAGGTTGATGTTTGGTGATAATGGCTTTTCTGATGGTCTCAGGCAACTCTTGTCTTCACCATTATGAAAATGGAACAGGGAGGTAATGTGGCCATTTTAAATATTAGAGCCATCATTCATTGGCTGTTTCAAGTCATGTGAGTACTGACAATTGATCACAGGTGTGTCTAATTTTACTGCAATGGGAATGTGGTTCTTCTGTTCAAACTGATTTGAATTGTTTATAAGTGTGCCAATAATCATGTCCTGGCAATGTCCCATTTTTATACTATTTTCTACTATTTCCTTTTTTAATTGGTCTTGTTTTATTTGATTCTTTCATGTGTCAAATATGTGTGCATATATAGTTCAAAGCCATTTCACTGGACACTTTTTTTTAGGAGATATTGGACATTAAGGGGTTGAACTGCAAAAGTGCCAATAATGTTGACCACAATTGTAAATGGCTGTTGAATAATTGCTTTGTTCAATATGACTAATATCAGTCATGGGCTTCCATAACACCCATATTTTAGCTGACCTGTGAGCAGATGGCCCTTAGAGGTGAAGACAGTGCTGAACAAACAACTAGAATCAGTACCATGAATAAAAAATAAAAAATACGAAATGGTTGAAAGTACAGGACAGTGAGTAATGATTTTACCCATGACATTTTTCACATGTACACTATGAATAAAAGAAAGGTGTCCTTTGCCATCTAAGCATTCCGTTTTTGCACCTTAATGAGCAGCTACTAAAATAATATATAGCCAACAGCAGAAATCTATTTAACTGGTTTTGCTATACCGTTTTTCTACCAGTCAAAATGGTTCGCAGATAACGAGATACAAACCATGAGACAATAGCATAGAGAGTGCATTTAGGTTACATCAAATTTTAGCAGAGGGGACTTATCGGGGACAGAATAGTATGTGCTACACTGGGTTTTTAATAGAGATAGCGAAGGATAAGGGGGAGATGCTTTTAGGGAGTCCTATGAGAGAGGGGTAGGTGGGATGCTTTGTACTATAGAAGGGAAGTCCTGTGTTGGGCTGCTTTGTTGGTCTGTGCCATAGTGTTCCAAGAAGAGGTACGTCTTTAGGTTTTTTCAGAAGTCTGCAGTCGATTGGGTGTTCTGTAGTGTGGGGGGGCAGTGCATTCCAGAGTGTGGGAGCGTTTAATGTGAAGGCCCTTAGTATTGATTGCTCTTGCAAATCTTTATTGGTAAGTTCAATAGGTTTTGCGTGCTGTATCTCCATGGTCTGCTGTTGCTGAGGGTGCTGATAAGTGTCTGGAGGTGTTCAGAGGTGATGTTGTTTCGGGCTTTCTGAATGATGGTGAGGACTTGTGCTTGATTCTTGCGGCAATTGGGAGCCAATGGAGGGATTTTAGTATGGGTGTGACATGGGTGTGTCTGGAGGCTCCAAAGATGGTGTATGCTGTGGTATTCTGAGCAAGCTGTAGTGGCAGCTCCATATACTCCTTGAGTAGCCCCTTGCATATGGAGTTACAGTAGTCGAATAGGGGGGTGATGGTGGCTTGGCACACCACATAAAAATCCTACAACAAGAGGCTTGAGTCATCATAACTCCAATTGGTAATTAGGCCTATGCACTAGTAAGGTATGAGAGTCTGTGTGCCACAACTTAGTATATAAATTCCACTGGTTTCTAGAAAGGGAAATATCCCTATATGCTCAGGATGATGCTAGATGTTGGTTATCAGTTTATTATCCCCTTTGTATTTATGAGCAAATGTTTGAGTCTTGCTTTTTCATTTAATTTTTTATCATTTTTCTCATATTTCCATTTTGTGACATTTTGATTTTCTGTTGACATTAACATTTTTTCTGAATTTTATTTTGGCATGTATACCTATTTTTGATTTGGTGGATTAAAGTAATTAGGAACACCTGGTGTTATGCATGTGAGGAGGTAAAGTTATTTTATTCTTTAAAATGGGGTTTTGAATGTGTCCCATAGACAGTTGTCAAACAATTTATCAGAGATTTTTCTTTTCAGGAGTGGATTAGCAGCCTAGTGGTTAGAGCACTTGCTAGGAGACCAGGGTTCAATTCCCACTAGCACTCCTTGTGGCCTTGGGCAAGTCACTTAACCTACCACTGTCTCGGAAGAAAGGCCTGGCAATCTACTTCTGTCACACTGCAAAGAAAACCCAGGAGGTGCTGGGTTGCCAGGAGTCAGCATTGACTCAAAGGCACACACATTTCTTTTTCAGATGTGGTATTTGAAAAAAAGGGTTCTTTGTCTTCCCCTGAAGCAGGCATTTGCTGAAACACTGATGTCAGGTATCAGGGATCCTTTGTTAGAATCGGCATCAGAAGAATCATATCTTTAAAATAAGTGCATTTTTTGAAGTCCGTCAGAGTAACACTAACTCTGACGGACACTAACTCATAAGAGCCATATACAAACTGTCTTTCTCATACCCACAGTGGACGTACACTTGATAGCACCTATTTTGCTCCTGTGCTTGATTAAATATTCTTAAAAAACATTTTAAAAAGATTAAAAAGCGGATATGGAGACACATGATGAGTTAACAAGTTGAACATGTGAGCCAGTAATCAATTGGCCAGTCCTTGCTGTCTGAATTGGCACTTTTTACAAAGCTGATTTGGTCTTGTGCTTTTGCTTACTTACAGTTTCAATAGGCACTGATAGATGAGTGTGAGAGCTTTTCTGACCCTACGTTGATTTAGTGAAGGGACTTTCTTTTCAGAAAAAACAACAAAGCAGGATTCAAGCTTTGCTGGGGGCTCTGTGCTCTCTCTGATGCTGCTGATGACAGCATGGAAGCTGCTGCTGTTGGTGCAGCAGAAATAGTGAGTCCATTAGGATCCCCTATAGGTGCCAGAACAAGGATCAGCGGAGTTTTGTTAAAGTCGGTTTATAAACTATTTCCAATATGCCGCAGAGCTGGTGGTACTGTGTGGAAAGCTTTTTAGAGCTGAATACCACTTGGAGGTTGAATCGTAAAATGAATTGTTCAGTTACACTTTTGTTTTTCAACTTCTTGCTCTCTATTTTTTTAAACTGTGTTGAAAAGGTGCAGGAGGGGGAAAGAGCTCAACTGCACTCATCTGTGGAAAAAGACAGACTAACTGCCAAGACTACTGAGTGGGAAAGTGGGAACTGGGCAGCGCAGGCACAGAGAAGTAAAAAAAAAAAGACTTTTCAAAGTTAGGGAGGGCTCCGGCATTCTGGCTCTCTGTCAGATAGTGTGCATGTATTTCCCCTGCTTGTCTATGGAGAGCCTCCATTGCAGGTAAGTAACTTGGATTTCTCAGAGGACAAGCAGGGGTAGCAAGTCCTCACAAATAGGCCTCCCTAACTACAGGCTGCCTTCAACAGAAGAAAGGGGAAAATAATGAACAAAAGAGGTTCTGTAACTGCCAGATACCAACATACGTTTGGTGGCAACAAGCCTTTTCTTTCTCTTTTTTTTTTCTTTTTTGAAAGGCAGCCTAGAAATGAAGACAAATAGGTCCAGGTGGGATGGAGATGAATTCTAATCCCCAAAAAGATTTGGAGGGCCAGTTAGCCAAATGTAATTGTTTAATGTTTTGATATTTTTTATGTGATTTTTATGTTATTTGTGTATTTATTCTAACAAGGCAAGTCACCACAACTCAGATGAGTTGGGTTGTCTTAATAAACTTGATTTTCTGCATCAGTGACTTGTGTGATTGTGGTTCCTGATCACTCATATTGAAATGTGCCAGGGAAGGTGCCTATACTATTGAGGCAATATGACCTAACGTCCTCAGTGTGGTCTGTGCTGACATCTGCGGACTCATCTTTATTTCTGTCACTCATGATACCAATGTGAATCCTTTCCTGTGGGAGCAATGCTCTTGCCTTTGTCATGTCTAGCAGGGCTCCTATGAATTCCAAATGAACTGACCGGCTTAATTGGGATTTAGGATAATTTACTATGAACCCTAGTAATTCCAGCATCTGGATGATTGTGCTGATGTATCTCTGGGCTCCTTCCTGAGATGTGCTGCTCTTGATTATCCTATCTTCAAGATAAAGAAACACATGTACTCCCAATTTGCATAGAAGTGCTGCTACAATGGCAAGGTAGTGGTACTTTGTGAATAGTAGAGGAGCTGATGCAAGACCAAAGAGCACCATTCAGTACTGATAATTGTGTTTCCTTCTTACGAATCTGAGATATTTCTGATGATTTGGATGTACCTCTAGGTGGATGTTTGCATCCTTTTGGTCCAGAGAACATAACCAGTCTCCTCTTGAAGATCTTGAATTTCTCACAAAACAGAAACTTGTTCAAGGCCCTTAAGTCTAGAATGGGATGGTATCCCCCTTTTTCCTTTGTCACCAGGAAATACTTGAATCATAATTCCTCTCCCCTTTCCCCTGGTAGAATAAGTTTGACTGCACTGGCCTTCAAGAGGGAAGACAGCTCCTTGGTAAGTATTTCATGGTATGGAAAGTTTGACTATGGTATTCTCAGTGAGCAGCTTGGTGGAATTTGAATAGATGTAGTCTGTATCCAGACAGATGATCTATAGAACCCAATGATCAGAGGTTATAAGGGGCCTGTGATAGGGTCTATATAATGTTACCTGTCCCTCTCCAAAGGGAGTATCAACAGTCCCCTTTAAGAGAGTCTGCAGACCAGAGCTGGGAGAGCAGTCTGCAAGAGGGAGAGAGGCACGTGGAGCCAGAAGTCCTTCCAGGGGAAACTGTGCAAAGGAGTTCTGAAGTAGGACCTTTATCTGGGTTCCAAAAGAGGAAGCTGTGATGGTGTTGCAAGAAAACAGTGAAAGGCCAGGATGGAGTGGCTCCTCCAGATTCTGGCAGAAGGTCAGCAGCAACAGTATCAGCATCAACAGCAACAGTATCAACAGCAATAGCAACAGTAATAGCAGCAACAGCAACAATGTCAGCAGCAGTTTCAACACGCCCTGCTGGAAGGGCAGCAACAATGGCAGCATCAGATACAGGATGTTATTCAAGTACAAGCGGAGCTACAGAAGAGTTCCCTAACTCAGCTGACCCAGGCCTTGCAGAGACCACAACTTAACCCTCCAGCACAAATGCTTCTTAAAATGACGGCGGAAGATGAACCGGATGATTTATTTGTGAACTTTGAACGAACCGCTTGCATGTCCGGGTGGCCGGAGGCGACAAAGACTACCTATTTGGAGAATCTTCTGATGGGCAGCAGCCAGGCTGCATTCCAGAATGCCAACCCAGATGGGCGAGTTATGTATGCAGCTATCAAGGCCACCATACTGGAACAGGCCGGCTGTTCCCCAGAGGCCTACTACCGGTAATTCAGTAAAGAAGGGCTCCAGTTAAAAGATACTCCTTGAAGTTTCCTTTATTGGCTGAAGGATCTTGCATGGCTGCAACCGGAGGAAGACCAGGCCAGAGATAGCCAAGATTGGAGCAGTTTATGTAGGGCGTGACCGCCTCCATTTTTTTTTTTATACCACGCTCTTTAGAATCAGTGCAGTTTACATGTATACTAACAGGTACTTTTTATTCCCTTGTCCCCGAAGGGCTCACAATCTAAGTGTATCTGAGGCAATGGGGGATTAAGTGGCTTGCCCAAGGCCACAAGGCGTGGCCATGGGACTAGAGACCCCAGTCCCTCCAGCCTGAGGTTGCTTGTCCCCATGTGGGAACTGAACCCCTGACCTTCCGGCCTGAGGTAACCTGTCCCAACCACAGTGAAACAATGGGTAGATCAGCAACCCAAGCTTACACTGGAGAGCGCACTGGAAATAGCTGAGCGGTATCATGAAGCGCCCTCATTTGGTTTACAGCTTCTCATTCTGTGAGGGCTTGTGTGCATCAGTGGTGCTGAGGGCTAAGCTATCGGCAGCTTAACTACTCGCATGATCTTCCAAGATGGACAGGTCTCAGTTGAGGTGCCAGACTAAGACAAATCACACATCTGGGCAGCAGAAGAATGGGACGGTAGAGGACCACATTTCTGTGACAACGGCAACAACACTAAAATTAAACTGCAGGAAGAAAGGCTTGGCAATCTACTTCTGTATCTTGCCACGAAACCCAATGGATAGTCATAACAAAACAAGTTGCACTATAGTGCTGGAAGATGAAACCCCCAGGTCGGAAGGCACTCAACTGGCTACTGGGGAGGAGCTGAAGACTTTTCACTTTTTATAATAAAGCCAGCATTTATGATGTAACATAGTAACATAGTAAATGACGGCAGATAAAGACCAGTATGGTCCATCTAGTCTGCCCAGTAAGATGGCAAGAGTAGGTGCACCTGCCGCTCCATGCAGGTCACCCCTCCCCATGTCTTTGTTTAGGGGTGAACCCACCAATCTGTGTAGAACACCCCTGTTTGTTGAGAAATTAGATAGTTAAGTTTATTTTGATTTTATCCTGCTGCTGTAAAGGGATCCACTGTGTCTGTCCCATGCCATTTTGAATTCTGTCACTGTATTTGCCCCCACCACTTCCATTGGAAGGGCATTCCAAGCATCCACCACTCTCTCAGTGAAAAAGTATTTCCTGACATTGCCTTTCAATTTACCCTCTTGCAGCTTCATGTTATGCCCTCTAGTTTTACAGCTTCCCCTTCTTTGGAAGAAGTTTGTTTGTTCATTAATTCCCTTTAAGTATTTAAAGGTCTGAACCATATCTCCCCTATCCCTCCTCTTCTTCTCTAGATCAAAGCTCTCAGGACGTCTGACTGCTGATGTAACTGTGCATGAAATGAGAGTCAGAAGCTGCAAAGATGTCTTACATATTGGGACATGGAAGTATGAAGCATGAACCAAGGGAAGTTGGAGGTGGTCAAGAATGAAATGGAACATGTACAACTCCATCTGTTGGGTGTCAGAAAACTGAAATGGACTGGCATTGGGCACTTTGCATCTGATGATCACATGGTCTATTATGCTGGAAATGAAAGACAAAGAATAAACAGTGTTGTATTTAAAATTAAGAAGAAACTTGCAAGAACTGTAATGAAATACAATGCAATCAGCCAATGCTTAATTTCTATTCGTCTATGAGGAATGCTTATCAATACAACTATAATTCAAATATATGCCCCAACAACAGCTGCAGAAGAGGATGAAATTGATGAGTTCTATGAACAAGTATTAGCTGAAATTGACAGAACATGCAAACAGGATATCCTAATAGCCATGGGTGACTGGAACACCAAAGTTGGCAACAAAGAAGGCAAAATGATTGGAAAATATGGACTTGGCAACAGAAATGAAGCTGGGGAAAGACTGCTAGAATTCTGCAATACCAACAAACTAGTCATCTCAAACACCTTCTTCGAGCAACACAAGTGGCGACCGTACATATGGACTTCACCCAATGGATTGAACAAAAATCAATTTGACTACATCTGTGGAAGTCAACAATGGAAAAGCTCTACAACATCAACAAAGACAAAACCTGGAGTTGACTGTGGTACAGATCATCAACTACTAGTATGCAAACTCAAGCTAAAGTTGAAAAAGAGCAAGCAACCCATGAATGTAGCAAAATATGACCTCAAGAATATACCACTAGAATTTATGGACTTCCTGCAAAATTGATTTGCTGCTTTAGATACAAATGACAGAGCTCCAGAAGAGTTATGGGATGGCATCAAGAAGGATGTATTGGAAGAAAGTGAGAAATCTCTACAAAAGGTGAAAAAGCAAAAACGGCCAAATTGGATGACTGAAGAAACTCTGAAAACTGCTCAGAAACGCAGAGAAGCTAAAGCCAGAGGAGAAAGAGAGGCAATCGCAGAACTCAACAGAGATTTCGAACGTGCATCAAGACAAGACAAGACAAGGAGAAGTACTACAAGGAAATAGAAGCAGAAACTATTAGAGGAAGAACAAGGTCGGCTTTCCTAAAGCTATGAGAGTTAAAAAAATTCCAGCCTTAAATTGGAATGTTACAAGATGATCAAAGATCCCTGTTGAATGATGCTGAGAAGATCAAGAAAAGGTGGAAATAATATACAGAGTTATTGTATGATAAAGATCAAGTGGACCAATAGCTGTTTCAATCTTTATTTTATGATCCGTAACCATTGGTGATGAAAGAAGAAGTTGAAGCAGCATTGAAAGCCTTATCAAAGAAAGAAAGCATCCGTTATTGATGGCATTCCCATAGAAATATTACAGAAATCTAATGCAGGTGTTACCATATTTACAAGGCTCTGCCAGGAAATTTGGAAGACAACATCATGGCCAACTGACTGGAAAAGATCTGTGTTTATACCAATACTAAAGAAAGGTGATCTAACTGACTGTGGAAATTATCACATAATTGCTCTGATCCCACATGCCAGCAAGATTCTCCTGAAGATTATTCAGCAGAGTCTACAACCATACCTGGAACAAGAACTACCTGAAGTGCAAGCAGGGTTCAGGAAAGGGCGAGGAATGAGAGACTTCGCAGATGTGAGATGGATCCTTGAAAAGACTAAAGAATACCAAAAGGATATCTATATGTGTTTTATTGACTACAGCAAGGCTTTTGACTGTGTAAACCATGATAAACTCTGGGCCACATTAAGAAGCATGGGTATACCAGAATACCTGATCTCTTTCTTGCACAACCTTTACATTGATCAAGAAGCAACAGTTCGAATGGAGCAAGGAGAAACAGCAAAGGTGTACGACAAGGCTGCATACTTTCCCCTAACTCTTTAATTTTTATGCAGAACAAATCATCAGAGAAACAGGACTGTATGAATACAACATAGGTGTGAAGGTTGGTGGGAGACGCATCAACAACCTTCACTATGCTGATGATACCACATTACTGGGTGAAAGTGAAGATGATCTGAAACATTTGCTTCTCAAGATTAAGTAACAGTCTTAAAATGGCTGCACCTTAATGTAAAGAAGACAAATATTCTGACAACTGGCAAAATCAATAAGTTCATCGTTGATGGAGAAGAAATTGAAATAGTGGACAACTGTAACCTACTTGAATCAACTGTCATAAAGAAACAACAAGAAATCAGATGACGCATTGCTCTTGGGAGAATGGCTATGAAGGACCTAGACAAGATTCTCAAGGGCAGAGATTCCTCTCTCCATACAAAGATTCAACTAGTTCAAGTCATGGTATTTTCAATAACGCCATATGGATGCAAAAGTTAGACAGTGAAAAAGATAGGAAGAAAATTGTTGCCTTTGAATTATGGTGCTGGCGACAAATACTATGTATACCATGGACTGCCCGAAGAACAAACCAATCAGGACTAGAGGAGATCAAACATAAGCTTTCTTTGGAAGCTCAGATGACAAGACTTCGACTTTCATAATTTGGACACATCATGCAAAGAGAGAAATCATTAAAGAAAGACATCATGCTTGGCAAGGTTGAAGGTCAACGCAAAAGAGGAAGGCCAGCAATGAGATGGATCGATACAATAACAACAGCTATGGTTGCCAGTCTGTCAACAATGACTGAAGGTCAAACACAGTTTATATTGATCAGCTATCCAGAGGGTTGCCATGAGTTGACACCAACTCAACGACACTTAACAACAACAACAACAACATCATGAAGCGCAGCCAGTGACTGAAGCAGATAGTGAGAAGGGGAAGAAGTAACCCATCAACCCAGTGGGATGGAAAGGGAAGTCAGAATGGATATTGGCTCCCATGCTCCGACCCCCAAAGTCACCTCCTAGGTGAGGGCATGGCCCCAGCCACCACCTGTACAGCTGTTTTAATTATGGAGCCCGGGGACAATCTGCTCAGGAATATCCCCTGGGTAAGGAAGAACTTGTGGATGTCAACATAACCACTCCTCACACCTGCGCTTTTGTGAACGCTCCCCACCCCAAGGCACAGAACATTATGATTCCAGTGGAACTCAAGAGAACCCGCCTCCAGACCTTGATAGACTCCGGGAGGGTGCAGACCCTCATTCACTAGGAAACCATAACCTGATTTCAAGTTGACTATACAAAGACGGTAACATTGGCCTGTGTATATGGAGACCAGAGTCAGTATCCAACGGCACAGGTTTCACTTAAGACTCCAGCAGGGCAAGCCACGTTTGGGGTCGTAGTGTTGCTCTGGTTCCAGTATCCAGTGGTGATCAGCTGAGACTACCCAAACCTCAGAACAATATGGGCCCAGCTAACTGATGGCTCCACTAAGTCAGACCAGGAAGATTTCCCAGAGATTTTTACCCTGGAGGACCCGGATCTATATGTCGAGAATTCCAAGCTTGCTGTGTCCCGGATTTGGCATTGCCAGGAAAAGCTACACTACCAACAGAATCTGAGGGTGGCTATGGGGGGAGAGATCTGAGGTGGAAAAGCCTAGGAAAGAAACCCCTGGGGATAGCTCAGGGCTCAGCAGTAGTGACCCACATACAATTATCCCTTTTGCAGAGTGAGTTCTGGGGGAAGACCCAGGGAGCCTCAGGAGGGCTCAGCAAGAAGATGAGTCCCTTAAACATGTGCGAGATTGGATTTTGGAGGTGGATGGGGTTCCATTAGGTAACGGAGAGTCCCCTGCAAGAACCTTTCTTTATTTGGTTCTGAAGGGAGATTTACTATACAGAGTATCCAAAGATGACCTAGAGGGGGAAGAGGTAGAAAAACTGATACTTCCCCGGCCGTATTGTAAGCAGGTGTTATTGTTGGCCTATAGCAATTTATTAGGAGGACACCTGGGGGTGGAGAAAACACTAGAGTGTGTTTTGACCCGATTTTTCTGGCCCAGGATCCATAAACAGGTGCAGTTATGTTGCCAGTTATGCCCCATCTGCCAACTTCATAACCCCGCTAGAGTCCGACCTGCCCCTCTAGTACCTATGCCTATCATTGAAACCCCATTTGAAAGAATGGCCATAGATTTGGTAGAACCTTTGGAGAGAAACCACCCGAGGAAGCAAGCATATTTTAATCATACTGGATTACACTACCTGATACCCGGAGGCCATTGCTCTAAGGAATATGAAGACTACTATGATTACGAATGCCCTCTGGGAAGTATTCTCGTGGGTGGGAATACCCAATGAAATCCTCAGAGATCAAAGAACACTCTTTGAATCCAAGATGATGATGCAAAGTGTGTGCCTTAGTGAAGGCCAAGATGCTGCGAACATTGGTATATCATCCCCAGACGGATGGCCTTGTTGAGCGATTCAATAACTCTGAAACAGATGTTTAAAAAGTTCATACAGGAGGACAGAAAAAATTGGGACATTCTCCTACCCTATTTGATGTTTGCTATCCATGAGGTACTTCAGAGTTCCATGGGGTTTTCGCCTTTTGAGTTGCTTTTCGGAAGACAGCCAAGAGGCATATTGGATGTGATAAGGGAAACCTGGCGTAATTTGCTCGAGTACGTTATACAAATGTAAGACTGGCTGAAGAAAGCCCGAGAGATGGCCAGACTCATTCTGGAAAAAAACCCAAGCCAAGCAGGCCAGTGGCTACAATCAAGCAGTCGGGCACCACACCTTCCAACTGGGAGACAGAGTGTTAGTCTTGCCCTCATCCGAGAACAAGTTACTCTTTAAATGGCAGGGGCTCTATGAGGTGGAAGAGAAAGTGGAGCCTGTTATTTTATTTTTATTTTATTTTATTAACAGCTTTTATATACCGCACTTTTATCATCAGCGCGGTTTACATTTTAACAACTTTGTACTTAAGTATAAAACATATGTCAAGTTTACAGGTAACAGGATATGAAAACATGGATAACTGGGGTTAAAATAAATAACATATTCACAACTATTTACAATAGATTCTCAAGCGTTTTGCGTTCTAAAGGTGGGGGTCTGTGAGGTTTTGATCTGGAACAGGTAGTGAATTCAGGAACTTATTCGGCTAGCCATGATCATTGGTTTGTGTTGGAGGGGTAGGAGAGCCAGTACATTGTGAGAAGTGTTGTATGAAGAGGTGTGTTTTTAGAGATTTTCTGAATTGAGATAGGTCTCGTTGTGATCTGATGCTAGGTGGCAGCGCGTTCCAGCATCTGGGGGCGAAGGATGAGAATGCTCTTGAAGTAGTTGTCTGGGAGAGCTTTGTGAGGTCTTTTGGGACCGTTAGCATGTTATCTGTTGTGGATCGTCTAGATCTGGTGTTCTGTGTGTGATGCAGGAGGTCAGACAATGAGGATGGTGAGATTTGATGGAAAGCTTTGAAGGTCAAAACGAGGGCTTTGTATAGAATCCTGCATGATATTGGGAGCCAGTGGAGTTCGGATAGGATGGGAGTAATATGTTGACTCCTTGAGGCTCCATATAGGACCCTGGCAGCTGTATTCATAGCTAGTTGAAGTGGATTCAGCGTGCTCTTGGGTAGGCCATGTAGTACGATATTTGCGTAGTCGAAGTGGGGAGTAACTAATGCCTGGAAAGTTGTGCGGAAGTAGCATGTTTCAAGCATAGGTTTGAGGTGTCGGAGTGTCCTGATCTTATGGTAGATGGCTTTTACAGTATTTTTTATATGTTCTTTGAATTCGAGCCGCTGATCAAGTATGACACCCAGGTAACGTATTGAGGTTTTGAGTGGTAGATCGGCATCTCTTGTTCTTAGAGTTCCTGGAGGAGAGAAGTCTTTGTTCCTTGTGACGATCAGGACTTCTGTTTTTTTTAAATTAATTCGGAGATTTTGTGTGAGCAGCCAGTCTGAGATTGAATTGAAGCAGGTGATTAAAGTAGTGTAGTCGGGTTTTAGCACGTTGATTGGAGTGAATAGAAGCACATCATCAGCGTAGATGAGACATGGTATTCCGAATGAGCGGGAGATGTTGCAGATGGGCTGCATATATATGTTAAATAGCAGAGCTGAAAGGGAGGAACCCTGCGGTACTCCTTGCTTCTGGTGGAAAGGCTGAGATGTAGTATTACCAATCCGTACCTGTTGCCAGCGGTCTTCCAGGTAAGATTTGCACCAATTCCATGCCATTCCTTGAATCCCTTTTTCGTGGAGACGGGCAAGCAGTTGGTCATGGTCAACAGAGTCAAATGCTGCTGCTATGTCTAGGAAGATCATTGCAACTCCATTCCTGATGTTGTCTGTTGTATTAATAAGCGTGTTCATTAGGGATGTTAGAAGAGTATCGACTCCGTGTGCTTCTCTGAAGCCATGCTGGTTTGGATCTAATAGGGCTTCGGAATCAATATGTTGTTGGATTTGTCTCAATGTAACTTTTTCTAGGATCTTGGCTAATAAAGGAATACTTGAAATTGGGCGGTAGGAGTCTTCCTTTTTTGGATCAAGTTTATTGTTTTTCAGAAGGGGGCGGATGGAGGTCTGTTTGAGGGCTGTTGGAAATATCCCGGTGCTAAGGGACTGGTCAGCTAAGGCTGATATGTATGGGCTGAGCTCTGTTCTCAGTGATTTGATCCAGTGGGCAGGACATGGATCATTAGGTGCGGAGGTGGCATTGATGGATATTATGATTTCTTCGATTGTCTTCGGAGTTGGGGATGAGAAATTATTGAGTATGAATTGGACGTTGGAAGGTTGTGTGGGTACATTTGTGGTTGAAGTTGTGATCTTGATCTCCTTAGATTGGATGTAGTCAGCATACAGTTGTGGATGTATATGTTCCTGTTGTGGTGAAGGGGGTTCATTGGTTAGGGATTTTACTAGTTGGAAGAGATCTTTCGGTTTGTTAAGAGAACGGCTAAGGAGCTTTGCATGATGTTCTTTTCTCTTATCCCAGGTTAGCTGACGATGGGATTTCAAGTGAGCTAAGTAAATGGATTGGTCAAAAGGATTTAGGGAGTGTCTCCATTTCTTCTCTAGTCTACTCAGTTGCTGTAAGGAGGTTCGTAACTCTGAGGAGAACCATGGCGCGTTCTTTTTCTTGGAAATAGAAGATTTGGTAACAGTTTGATCATCTGTGATGGTAGGCTGGGCTGATAGTCCGAGGGCACTGTTCCAGTTTGATACAGTCTCATCGATGTTGTCTGGTATTGTAGAGTGTTTTGGGATGGTTTGGGAGGTGATTGTGTCTATGTTTAATGGTTTGAATCGTGCTGGTTTTGAAGGTGGATAAACATCTGGTGATTTGCTTGGAGATTCCACAGATGGTATGACAAATGTAATAAGGTTATGATCGGACCAGGGGACGGGGGTAGATAGGGGCTCAGGTTGATTTAGTAGTTCCAAGGATGATTCTGGGGCGAAGATGAGATCAAGGAGATTTCCTTGTTTATGGGTAGGGAGTTTTACAATTTGACCATAGTGTAAGTTGGTCATGGCATCAAGGAAGGAGTTGGATATTGAAGGCAATGTGGAAGCGAGGTTAAAGTCTCCGAGGATCCAGTTAGGTTTGTGGGTATCTATCGGGTTGATGGCAAGATCAACTATGATTGAGAGATCGTCAGCTGGAGCATTTGGGGCTCGGTAGATGAGGTTTATGGTAACTACAAGATTGTTAACTACAAGATTGCCCAGCCAGATAAATGGAAGAAAGCCAAAATTTACCATATTAGCCTATTGAGAGAGTGGACTCCCATGACAGCTATGGTGATACAAGGAGACGATTTTGGGCCAGACATTTCAGCCCCATTGGATCCAGCTCAATTCCCAATTAGAGACCAGCTCTCTGCTACCCAGAGAAGAGATTTAGAAGGTTTGATCCACTAGAACCTAAAGGTGTTCTCCACTCGCTCAGGATGAATCCACCTCATTTGTCATGATATCATTACTGACCCTGGGGTGGTTATCTGGCAACTACCATACCGGATTCGAAGGCTCAGCGACAGGCCATTGCCAAGGAGATGGAAGAGATGCCTAACCTAGGAGCTAAAGAAGAGTCCATGAGCGACTGGTCTTCATCCATATTCTTGGTTCCTAAACCCAATGGAAGCATCAGATTCTGCATTGACTTCCGGAGTGTCAATGCAGCTTCTAAACTGGAAGTGTATCCCATGCACAGAGTAGATGAGCTAATTGAGTGATTCGGTGGAGCACACTTTATATCAACCTTGGATCTGACCAAGGGATACCGACAGGTGCCCTTGACCCCAGCTGCCAAGGAGAAGACTGCTATTTTGACATCGCAAGGTCTGTTACAATTTACAGTATTGTCCTTTGGATTACACAGGGCTCCTGTCACGTTTCAAGGCCTAGTCGACCACCTACTGAGACCGCACAAGGAGTATGCGGCTGCATAACTGGACGACATCATCATCTATAGCAGAAACTGGGCCACCCATCTAACCCAAGTACAAGCCGTGTTGGCCAGCCTGCGGAAGGTCATGTTGACGGCCAATCCCAAGAACATTTTGTTGAGAGGATGGCTAATATAATGCCAATTTTTAAAAAGGGTTCCAGGGGTGATCCGGGAGACTACAGACCGGTGAGCCTGATGTCAGTACCGGGAAAAATGGTAGAAATCATCATAAAGAACAAAATTACTGAACATGTAGATAGTCATGGCTTAATTGGAGACAACCAACATGGCTTTAGACAAGGAAGATCTTGTCTTACTAATCTGTTATGGTTTTTTGACGGTGTGAATAAACAGGTAGACAAAGGCGAGTCAGCTGATATAGTGTATCTGGACTTTCAGAAAGGCTTTGACAAGGTCCCTCATCAGAGACTTTTGGAAAAACTAAAAAGTCATGGGATAGGAAGCAGTGTACTATTGTGGATCAGGAATTGGTTAAAAGATAGAAAGCAGAGGGTAGGGCTAAATGGCCAATTTTCCCAATGGAGGAAGGTGAATAGTGGAGTACCCCAGGGATCTGTGTTGGGTCCGCTGCTTTTTGACATATTCATAAATGACCTGGAAAGGAAATAATGGAGTGAGGTTGTCATATTTGCAGATGAGACAAAACTATTTAAAGTTCTTAAAACGCATGAGGATTGTGGAAAATTGCAAGAGGATCTAGATAAATTGGAAGACTGCATCCAAATGGCAGATGAAATTTAATGTGGACAAGTGCAAAGTTATGCACCTAGGAAAGAACAACCCAAACTATGGTTACACATTAGGAACCACCACCCAAGAAAAAGATTTAGGCGTCATTGTGGATAACATGTTAAAACCCTCCGCCCAGTGTGCAGAAGCAGCCAAGAGAACAAATAGAATGCTAGGTATCATAAGGAAAGGAATGGAGAATAAAATAAAGGATATTAAATGCCTCTGTATTGTTCCATGGTGCGACTGCACCTTGAATATTGTCTGCAATTGTAGTTGCCGTATCTTAGAAAGGATATAGTGTTATAAGAAAAAGTACAGGGAAGAGCCACCAAAATGGTAAAGGAAATGAAAGGATACCCCTATGAAGAGAGGCTAAAAAGGTTAGGGCTCTTCAACCTGGAAAAGAGACGGCTGAGGGGAGATATGATAGAGGTCTATAAATTAATGAATGGAGTGGAACAGGTAAACATAGATCAATTGTTTACACCATCAATATATAGAAAGACTAGGAGACATGCAATGAAGCTACAGGGTAACCTATTTAAGACTAAAAAGAGAAAATATTTTTTCACTCAACATGTAATCAAACTCTGGAATTTGTTACCAGAGGAATTAGTAAAAGCTGTTAGTGTAGCTGGGTTTAAAAAAGGTTTGGACAAGTTCCTGGAGGAAAGGTCCATAAACCATTATTATTATTGTGGACCTGGGATATCCACTGCTTGATCCAATACAAGCATTGTGGAACCTGTGTCTTTTGGGGAAACTGCTAGGTATTTGTGACTTAGATTGGCCACTGCTGGAAACAGGATACTGGGTTTGATGGACCTTGGTCTGACCCAGTATGGCATATCTTATGTTCTTATGATGTTCAATACCTGGGATATTTAATTGGGAATGGGCAGATATGACCTCAATTATGGAAGGTGGATGCCATTGCCCAGGTCCACACCCCAAAATCAAAGAAATAGATTTGTGTCTTTCTTGGCTTGATTAGCTATTACCACCAGTTCATCCCTAATTTTGCAGAGATGGCAGAGCTGTTAATTAATCTTCCCCAGAAGAGGGTTTCTGAATGGATTCAGTGGTCACTGGACCTAGACCCAGCTTTCCAGTGTCTCAAGAAGTCCATGTGCTCCGAACCTTCCTGATTAGCCTTGATTTCTCTCTACCATTTATTGTGCAAACCAATACCTCAGAGGTGGGCTTAGGAGCCGTTCTGGTTCAGGAAATCAGTGATGAAGAACATCCTGTAGCATTCATTAGCAGGAAGCTGCTTCCTCAGGAACAGTATTATGTGGTGATCGAGAAGGAATCCCTGCCTGTCAAATGGACTCTTCAGACCTTCAAATACTACCTGCTCGGCCATCTGTTTAAGCTGGTAATGGACCACCAACCCCTCAAATGGCGGGCTCAACATAAGGAGTCCAATGGTCATATTATGCAGTGGGTTTGATTCTCCAACCGTACAAGTTCCAGGTCCGCCATAGGGCTGATCAGATTCACCTGAATGCAGACTTCCTTTCCTGGGTGCGGGTGCTGGGTGAAGCAGGTGCTCAATGAGGCATGAATGAGCTGAGGGGGAGGGTGTGTGATGGGGGTCTATAGAATGTTACCCGTCCTTCTCCAAAGGGAGTATCAAGAGTACCCTTGAAGAGAGTCTGCAGCCCAGAGTTTAGGGCTGGGAGGGTGTCGCTTACAGGGATAGGTTAAGAACCCAGCAGGCTACAGGAGGGAGAGAGGCCCATGGAGCCAGAAGTCCTTCCAAGGCAAACCATGCAAAGGAGTTCTGAAGTAGGAATTTTAAATGGGGCTGGAGGAAGGGCCAGGAGAACTAGCTTGTGGAGGTTTAACAAGTTGGGACAGAATTAAGCTGATTTTGTTTTCCCTGAACTGCTATCTTTTCTGGGTTTTGCTTTGTGGAGGTTTAACCCTCATCCTACCAAGTGGGGTCATATCGGACCCCAAGCAGTAGTTTGCTTGTGCTATATAAACACCGTAAGTTATCAACAGCCGCCATTTTGAGAATTTGTTCTCTCACCAGTGGTAAGTCCAAATCAAATATTCTTTTCTTATGTTAAACGTTATTGTGCCCACAGCAGCTATTTAGTCTCTGGGGTCCGAAAGGACCCCAAATTATTTGGACTTTAGCTTATAAGTACTGTTTGTAATGAATGCATTAAAATATAAGTGAATGCATGCATTCCTATGTCAGAATTTGTAAAGTTATCACGAACATTGTCTACCATTAGTTTCTGAAGTTCATAGTTTGTTAAGTTCATATGTAACATCAAAACTGGACACAATTTCATTACAAAGTCACATTTCGTTGATTGATTTATAACACAGGTACACTAAAAAAACTTTTTTTTAAACTGCCTCTAATGTTTTGATTGATTTTTACGTTTTTTGGTGCGCTGAATCCAAATCTGGTAACCAATTTGCTCCATCACGTACAGATTTTTTGCTACATTGGGTTAACAGTTTGAGGTGAACGTTTCAGATTGAGTGCGATCGAGATAAAAGTTTCTTGGATGAATTCTTTATACTAATTGTTTAGTAGTTATTCAAATAAGAATAAAGAAAATTGTAACAAGGCAGCACATAAGAATAGAGTAATGTCAACAAAACACACTGTGATGGTAGCAAAATTGTCTGCACTTAAAACAGCCACATACATGTGCACAAACATTGAGCATATAAGAGCGAGGTTAGACACAAAGCAAAGCAAAGAAATGTGCAAAAAATGTTGTACAGGTATGTATGTAAGAATAGAAAACGCAAACCGCACCATTGCAATACATGAAGACAAACACCCGATGGTGTGAAAATAAAATTCTAATAAATGAGATCCGACACTGTGGTAATAACTAGCAAATTTTTATTTCAAAGTTTAGTAAAAACACGATATTTGTCAACACAGTTTAGATTTAAAAGTCATTCTTGGGTCAATCAATCTCCTGGTGGGCCCGTTTCTTCTTCCCCCGAATGCTTCTCTTGGTGCGCTGCTTGGCGTATTTTTCATCTGGGGTTTCCCGCAGCAGCAACCAGCAGAAATCAGCCATCACAGTGGTGTTCCATCTTCCTTGGTACCTTCTCTCTGCGTCCTTGATGTCCTGGTGAAACCTTTCACCTTGTTCTTCACTGTACGCCCCCAAGTTTTCGGGAAAGTAGTTCACATGGGAGTGCAAGAAATGGACTTTCAGGCTCATGTTACAGCCTTGTTCTTTGAAGGCATTGAGCATCCTGGCAACAATATCCTTATAGTTCTCATCCCGCCTGTTCCCCAAGAATTTGAGAACAACATCCTTGAAGGAATCCCAGGCTTCTTTTTCCTTCTCAGACATCGTTTCAGCGAATGCTCCATCTGAAATGAGTTTCCTTATATCAGGGCCAACAAACACTCCTTCCTTTAGCTTTGCTTCAGAAAGTCGGGGGAACTTTGAGCAAAGGTACCGAAAGCACTCACCATCTTTTGGAAGGGACTTGATGAATTGCTTAATGAGACCCAACTTAATGTGGAGAGGTGGTAATAGAATTTTATCACGAGGTACCAAGCTCTCATGAAGAACATTTTTCTCACCGGGTCTCAAATACTCCCGAATTGGCCAGTCTTTTTTCCCCCAGTGTAGGTCGCGGGCCCGGCTATCCCACAAGCAAAGGAAGCAGGGATATTTGGTGAAACCGGATTGCTGCCCTAATAGCATGGATAGAATTTTAAAGTCTCCACAAATCATCCACTTATGCTCATCATAACGAATCTTCTGAAGAATCAGGGCCAAATTCTCGTATTTTTCTTGGAGAATAACAGAGTGAGCAATAGGAACTGAAGCAAATGTGTTGCCATTATGAAGAACACGTTTTATGCTGTCTTTTGACAAATCAATGAACAGCCGCCATTCAGCAGGATCATACTTGAGTTTAAACTTTTCCATCACTCCGTATATATCGTTGCAAAATACCAAATCTTCCTCTTTGCTGAAATACTTCAAAAATTGTGTCTCGCGGTTGCGGTACCAATAAAAAGTTGTTCCTGGTGACAATAGATTTTTCTGTTTAAGCTGAGAACCTAGCAGTTGGGTAGCATCTTTTGGGAGTCCTAAATCCCGGACTAAATCATTCAATTCAGCTTGAGAGAAAAGTTCAGGTTTCGGATCTGGTTCAGTTTCAAACTCGGAAGTACTGGACTCATCGGGAAAAGCCATCTGATGAGTCTCATCATGATCAGAACCGTCCACACAAATATGATCCAAAGATTTTGGTGGTTCAGGCACAGGTACTTCGTTGCTATGAGGCATAGGCCTAATTGCTGAGGGAAGGTTGGGGTAACTTATTACGTTCTTATTTTTTAAGTTGTATCCCTTCACAATGCAAGAGCAAAAATAGCAGTCACTGCTGTGGTCTCTTTGTTCACGCCACATCATAGGTATTCCGAAACGAAATGCTTGTTTTTTTACCTTTCATCCATAAGCGTAGATCTTCCTCACATGTCTTGCACACTTTGTGAGGAGCCCACGGTTTGTCTTGATCGCCTAACTTCAAACCGAAATAGGCGAAATATACTTTTTTAATAAATGCAGAAAAGTTCCTCTGCCGCTTTTTCACGGTATATTCCCCACAAATAAAACAAAAACTGTCCGGAGAGTTGACGCAACCTCTGGCTCTGTGAGCCATCACAAATACACAGCACTGCAAACTACAACTGTAGTGAACCACTTCGGAATAAAGCTGGATTACGACTGAGCAAACAAAAGGTAATAATGAACTTGCAAGAAACTGAAATTTGACAGGAACGTTCATGTCGCAACCACCGTGTTTGAGCGAGCGAACGAGGCGAGGCGAACAGGAAAGAACATGCGCCAGCGCGAGTACTGGATTTAGCCCCCCGCCTCCCAATTGTCCTGTTAATGTATAAAATGAATACAAAACACTCTAAAATATCATGAGGGAGTGTTTCTAGTTAGTTAACCATTACAACCTCTATTTTGGGCCAAGAAAATAACTGCAGTCGGCTAAAAAGAAATTATGTGAACATTCCTTATATGGGTAAGAAATCTAATTTTGCAAGAAAACGTGACGTGATGGAACATTTTGGCTATTTTTCCTGGATTCAGCACCCCAAAATCTATAGGAATCAGTTGCAAAACTGGAGGCAGTTTTTTGGTAGTGTACCTGTGTAATTATTCCTGATTAAAAGCACTACAAGAAAAATGTCTGTAACTTAAATTTTGTGTTGTCAACATCAAAGACTATGTTTTCCACATTAAGAAAGTGTTCAGTGATGCTAACTTTCATCAGCAATCACAAAACTACATGGGGTCCATTCGGACCCAAGTTAGTAAGATTTGTATGTAAAATATGTTGGTAGGATGAGGGTTAACAAGCTAGGATAGAATAAAAACTGCTTTGTTTCCCCTGAACTGCTGTCTGGCCTGTGTTTTATAGAAAACCCCTTCCCACCACCTGCCAGACTGCCAGAGGGCCAATGGTTTGCAAAAAATCTCTACTTCACTCCGACTGGAAAATTGTCTAGTAGGAATACTGGAATAAGAACATAAGAACCACCATACTGAATGCCCTCAGTATGGACCCTAAAGTGACTGACTGGGTAAGAAACTGGTTGCGTAGGAGGTGAGAAAGGGTAGTAGTAAATGGAGTTCACTCATAAAATAGGGAAGTTACCAGTGGTATGCCTCAATCATCAGTCTTTGGCAGGTCTAATGTGACCATCAGGCAAACTAGGAGGCTGCCTGGAGCACCAATGCTTCAGGGGCGGCCCATTGCTGTCACTGCGACCTCTCTCCAGGACTGCAGAGGTGGCAAGAGCCTCAAACATAAGGGCTTAACTTCAAACACAGCGCTGCAAGGATTTTTGACTTCCGACCCCTCTGATGTCTGATGCCAGCTTCCTTTTTGCATGGGGGTGGAAGTCAAACAGCCTTGCAACACTCAGTTTTAAGTTAAGCATTGTGGAGCTTTTTTGAGGCCATTGCTGCAGGAATGGAAAATAAAACAAAGGATATTATAATGCCTCTGTATCGTTCCATGATGCAACTGTACATTGAATATTGTATGCAATTCTGGTCACCTTATCTTAAAAATGATATAGCAAAATTAGAAAAGGTACAGAGAAGAGTCACCAAAATGGTAAAGGGCATGGAAGGATACCCCTATGAAGAGAGGCTAAAAAGATTAGTGCTCTTCAACCTGGAAAAGAGACAGCTAAGGGGAGATATGATAGAGGTCTATAAATTAATGAATGGATTGGAATGGGTAAATGTAGATTGATTGTTTACACCATCAAAAACTAGAATGACTAAGGGACATGCAATGAAGCTACAGAGTAACCCGTTTAAGACTAAATAAGAGAAATTTATTTTTCACTCAACGTGTAATCAAACTCTGGAATTCATTACTGGAGGATGTAGTTTAAGCTGTTAGTACAGCTGGGTTTAAAAAAGGTTTGGACAAGTTCCTGTTGGAAAGATCCATAAACCATTATTATAGAGCACCCGGGAAATCTACTGCTTGCACCAGTACAAGCATTGTGGAACCTGTGTCTCTTTTTAGGAAACTGCTAGGTACTTGTGACCTGGATTGGTTACTGTTGGAAACAGGATACTGGGCTTGACGGACCTTGGTCTGACCCAGTATGGCATATCTTACATTCTTAAGTTCTTATGAAGAATGGTCAAAAATTTGGCAGCTAAGATTTAATGCTAACAAAATGCAATATCATGCATTCGGGCTGAAAAAAGAGGGTAGTACAGTATAGGGAGTGAAGTACTTCAGTGCATGAAAGAAGAGTGGAACCCAGGGGCGATAGTACTGGATGATGTTAAAATGGCCAAACGGGTAAAAACATAAAAGGTAAGATTTGCCATTCTGGATCAGACCAATGGTACATCACGCCCAGTGGCCAATCCAAGTCACAAATATCTGGCAGGATCCCAAAAGGGAGACAGATTCCATGTTGCTTATCCCAGGGATAAGTAGTGGATTTCCGCCAGTCCATTTTAATAGTGGTTTATGGACATTCCTATAGGAAGTTGTCTAAAACCTTTTTAAACCCAGCTATAATAACAGCTTTTACTACATCCTCTGGCGACAAATTCCAGAGCTTAGTTACATACTGAGTGAAAAAAATTTCTCTGATTAGTCATAAATGTACTACTAGTCTTTATATTTTTTGAAGGAATAAACAACAGATTCATGTTTACTTGTTCTACTCCGCTCATTATTTTATAGACCTCAATAATATCTCCCTGCAGCTGTATCTTTTCCAAGCTGAAGAGCCCTAACCTTTTAAGCCTTTCCTCATTGAGGTATCCTTCAATCCCCTTTATTTTTGTTGCTCTTTTCCAGTTCTGCTAGATTTTTTTTCTAGATGTGGGGACCAGAACTGCACAGAATATTCAAAGTGCAGTATGGAGCAAAGTAGAAAAGGCGAAGGCAAAAACCAGAAGCTTGGGAGCATAGGTAGAGGAATGGCCAGCTGGAAAATGAAGGCAATGGTGCCTTTGTACAAGTCTTTAATGAGACTTTATTTGGAAGACTATGTACAATTTTAGAGAGACCGCACCTTCAGAAGAATACAAACAGGATGGAGTCAGTCCAAAGCGGCTACTTTCTTACTTACTTAAAAACATTTATAGACTGCCAAGTGCAAAGCATTCTAGGTAGTATGCAGACATCAATTAAGAACAGTAATAATCAAGTACAATTTAAACTAATTAAAAGTCATCCCATCCAACCCTCGTAACCCATCCAGCTGCTTCATATCTGCCTCACTGCCACTGCTTCCTTAACACCCTAAAAGCCAAAAACTAAAAAAAGAGAGGTTTTTAAGCCTTTGCGAAAGGTCAAATGATTTACTAAAATGGTCAATAATCTTTATCATAAGATAAATGGGGATAGGCTTCAAGATCTTAAAATGTATACTTTGGAAGAATGATGGGAAAGGGGAGATATGCTAAAGATATTTCAATACCTCAGTGGAATAAATTCATAGGAAGTGGTCCGCTTTTAGTTGAAAGGAAACTCTGGAACGAGTGGTCATAGGATAAAGGTGAAAGGGGTAGACTTAGGAGTGATCTAAGGAGTTCTTCATGACAAGAGTAGTGAATACATGGAAGAATGTCCCAGTGGTGGTGAATAGGAGAACTGTATTTGAATTCAGTAAAGCATGGGACAAATATAGAGGATCTCTGAGGAAGAGGACTGGCTAACCTACTGGAATAGTGTCTCAGTGGTGGTGGAAAGGAGAACTGTATCGGAATTCAATAAAGCATTAGACAAATACAGAGCATCTCTGCGGAAGAGGACTGGCTAACTTACTGAAGAGGGTTTTAAACTAGATTCATTGGGGATGGGTAAAGAAAACTCACAGGTAAGTAAAACATTAAGGCCCTGATTCTATAAGATGGATAGTGAGGCTGCATGTCCCATTATCCGTCTTCGCCATATGCTGCCTCCCGTTCCCACTGCTGTGTGTGCTGTGGAGGATGGGGGCAGCACGGGAGTGGAGAGTGGGAGGAGCACGGTTGGGACCAACACCCAGATGTACAGGGCCAACTCCGCTCATGGCCCTGTACGTCCTGGTGACACTGGGGAGACAACCAGATTATTCCAAAAGCACTGGCCTCCCCTCCCTATCAGCCGACCAGGCCTCCCAAAGCATCCGCAGCAAGCTGGGTGAGTCCCTGCCACCCAATCCAGGGGGAAGAAGGGTCTCATTGGCTGATGGCAGGCTGTGCCATGGGGAAGACATCCCCATGGTGATGCATGGGCATGCTGGGCCATCCCTCAGAACCCAATCCTGCACCCACGGGAACATCTTGCTCCCACGTTGCAGAATCGGGTCCTGATGAGCCTATCCTGCCCGGGGCTGTCCAGATGGCTTGGATGTGCCCCATCGGGGATCGGGCTTTAAATACCTCTGTAGAAATGGGTAAAAGGGGAAATATCTGGAAAGCAATATACATAAATGCTCGTAGTATGGGAAATAAGATTCCAGATGTTGAGGCTTTAATGGAAGAGGCTGACTTGGTTTTAGTGGCAGTTGCAGAGACATTGTTCATTAACTGAGATGTAATTATACCGGGCTATATGTTATTCAGGAAGGACAGGATAGAAAGAAGGGGAGGAGGAATGGCACTATATGTAAAAAATAATATTAAAGTTATAGAATTACAGGGCTTAAAAGGGAGCGAGGAGGCACTTTGGGTTAAACTAGAAAGAGGGAATGGGAAATCCATTGCATTAGTGTGACATACAGAACTCCTTCACAGGGAGAAGAAGTGGACAGAGATTTAACAGAAGACATACGCAGTATTGCCATGAAAGGAGAAGTGATTTCAATATGCCAGCTGTTGGTTGGCACATCCTTGCTGCGGGGTCATCTAGAAGAAAGGAGATCCTAGATTATATACAAGAAGAACTATTCTGGCAACTGGTAACAGAACCCACACATAAAGGGGCCATACTGGACCTCGTGCTTACCAATGGGGAAAGTGTTTCTGGTGTTATAGTGGGAGATTATCTTGCATCCAGTGATCACCAGATGGTGTGGTTCAGTATTAGGACTAGGGCTCATAAAGTACATTCAAAAGCAAGGGTCTTAGACTTTAGGAAAACTAACTTTGCCAAGATGGGACAATGCCTCAAGGAGTCATTAGCAGAATGGGAATAGCTTGAGGTTGTAGAAAAGCAATGGGCAAAACTGAAAGGGGATATTTTAAGAGCAACTAACCTTTTTGTTAGAAAGGTAAATAAATGGAAAAGGAAAAGGAGACCAATATAATTCTCAAAAGAAGTAGTTGAAAAGGTGAAGAAAAAGAGGGTGGCCTTCATAAAATACAAGAGATCACAGAAAGAGGAAAACAAGCATCAGTATTTAGAGAAGCTAGGAAAGTAGTCAGGAAAGCAAAGATACATAAAGAAGAAATAGCCAATGCAATAAAATGTGGGGACAAGACATTTTTCAGATATGTTAGTGAGAGGAGAAAGTGCAAGGGGAGAAATAGATTGAAGCTGATGAGGATAAAACAGAATTGTTTAATATATATTTTTGTTCTGTGTTCACAGATGAATGGCCAAGAGTAGAACCTAAGAAAACACCCACAAATAGGAACAGAAGTGAAGGAGATCTTGAATGATTTTCAGAAGACTGTGTTCCTGAGGAACTAGCTAAGCTACTACTACTACTAAACATTTATAAAGCGCTACCAGGCGCACGCAGCGCTGTACAATGAAAACACAAAAAGACAGCCCCTGCTCAAAAGAGCTTACAATCTAAAAAGACAAAGCAAGAAAAGGAGTAGAAAAAGATAAGAACAAGGGCAAAGAGACAAAAGCAGGAGAGACAGGACAAAGGAAAGAGGTAAGAACAAGTGTAAGAGGAAGAAAGAAAGGTGAAATAAAAGAGGGGAAGGAAGGAGAACAGCAAAATCAAGAGCCAAAGGCAGAGGCAAAAAGATGAGCTTTTAACTTGAGTTTAAAGAGGGGCAAAGAAGATGCCAGACGTATAGACAAAGGAAGTTTATTCCAAGCGTAAGGAGCAGCAAGGTGAAAAGATTTAACGCTATCTCTGATTTAACGCTTGCTTTCCCCCAGCTTCTTATCGCAGGTGACTTCAACTTGCACCTCGACTCCCCCACGTCTTCAAGGGATTGCGCATTTCTCTCTTTCTTAGATGACCTCTCTCTTCTCCAACATGTTTCCTTCCCTACCCACGTAGCTGGTCACACTCTCGACCTTATTCTTACTCTCTCTTCATCTTTACTTAGCCTCTCTGCTCTATCCTCCGTTACCATCCCTTGGTCAGATCACTATTGTTTACTTTTTCAATGCTCCCTTCCTGACCCCTCTCCCCAGTCATCTGCTGCAATATCTCCCCCTTTTCAGCGTCTTTCCCGTCGTATCACTCCTTCCACCATACAGCAATTTCCCTCTGCGTCCCTTCTTCTTCCTCCTGACTTTCCGTCCCTTTCCCCTAGTTCCCAAGCTACCTTCTGGTTTTCCACTCTTTCCAATGCACTAGACATTGTGGCCCCCCTACAGCCCTGTCCCACAAAACGCCACCCCTCACAGCCGTGGTATCATCCTGGTCTCAGGCTCCTTCGCTCCCAGCTCCGCAGAGCCGAGCGGCAGTGGCGGAAGGCTCCATCTCCGCTTACCCTTTCATTCTTTAAGATCCAGCACTCTCACTATCGTACTCAGCTTCATACTGCTAAACGGGATTTTTTCTCCAACGCTATTCTAATGCTCCTAATCAGACCCGCCATCTTTATAACACGCTGCACTCCCTTACCTCGCTTCTCCCCTCTGCCTCCCCCCCTTCCCCTCACTCATTCCCACCACCGTCAATCCTTGCCGCATTCTTCAATGATAAAATTCTCAATCTTCGAGCTTCACTTCCTTCCTGTCCTCCACCTATTTCTTCTCCTCCTCCCATTACATCTCCTCCGCCGTCTTTGATTCATTCTCATACCTGGTCCACTTTCTCCTTATTAACCTCTGCCGAACTTCACCGACTTATTTCTTCCTCCAATAAGACCTATTGCTCCCTCGATCCTATTCCTTCAACCTGGTTGCTAGATCCATCCCTTGCTCTCCTTCCTCCTCTTCTTTCTATGATCAATTCTAGTCTCTCTTCTGATGTTTTTCCCCATCCCTGGAAGCACGCACTGATCCGCCCTATTCTGAAAAAGTCTTCCCTTGATCCCTTGATTCCTTCCCACTACCGTCCCGTCTCTAACCTCCCATTTGCCTCCAAACTTCTGGAAAAATTTGTGTTCTCCCAGCTTTCTCACTATCTCAATGATATTAATTTCCTCCACCCACGTCAGTCTGGTTTTCGTCAGGGTCATAGTGTGGAAACTATCCTTCTTGCCTTCACTAATGCTCTTCACGTAGCTCACGATCGGGGTGATATCTCGGTGGCGGTTGCTCTTGACCTATCTGCAGCCTTCGATCTTGTGGATCACTCTCTTCTTCTTCTTCGTCTTCAGGAAGCAGGTCTCTGTCACACGGCACTTCATTGGTTTCACTCTTTTCTGTCCTCACGGTCCTGTTCTGTCCTTTCCTCCTCCCCATCTATCCCAGCTTCTGACCCTTTTCCTCTGGTATGTGGTGTCCCTCAGGGTTCTGTTCTTGCCCCTCTTCTTTTCAACCTCTTTCTAGCTCCCCTCACTCTCCAGATTCAGCAAACTGGGATTAGCGCTTTCTACTACGCCGACGATATTGTACTTCTCCACCACACCTCTCCCTCTCACCCGGACCTCTTTCCTCTTAATTCCTGTCTCTCTATGGTTGCTGATTGGCTATCACAAAACTGCTTGCATCTTAATCTTACAAAAACCACGGCCATCTGGTTTTCCCGTGGTGATCCTCCTCCTCCCCTGGCCTCTTCTTTCTTAGGTTCTCCCATATCATTGGTTCCCTCCTTCCGCTATCTTGGAGTCATTTTCGATTCTCACCTTTCTTTTCAAGATCATATCTCTCATGTCACTAAAACCTCCTTCTTTTTCCTCCGTCAAATTCGTGCTATCCGTCCGTTTCTTACTTCCTCTGCGCTTACCACATTACTTCTCTCTCTGGTTATCTCTCGTATTGATTTCGCAAACTCTCTTTTTCTTGGTCTTTCTAAATCACAGCTATACCGTCTTCAGCGCATTCAGTATACAGCCGCTCGCATCGCCACTCACTCTTCCATTCGCGATCATGTTTCACCTCTGCTTTCCCATCTTCACTGGCTCCCTCTACCATATCGCTTCCACTACAAACTGCTTACGTTGGTTCATCGAGCTTTTCATACCATACTCCGCAATATTTGGCTGACCTTCTGACTTATCACACTCCCAGACGCACTCCTCGTTCATTTCATCTCAATCGCCTCACGCTTCCCTCCCCTTCTCTGGCCCATTTACAATCTACCCGCTCCTCCGCCTTCTTTTTCACAGCCCCTGCCCTCTGGAACTCTCTCCCTCCTGCCCTCCGTCTCGAGCCTCAGCATACTACTTTTAAATGTAACCTAAAAACCCACCTCTTCTCCCTTGCTCTGGACCTCCCCTCCCCTTTTGTGTCATCTCCTTCCCTTTAATTGTTGTGTTGTGTTCTTTAATTCCCCCGCTCTATACTTGAAATTGTAACTTCTTTTCTTTTCTTCTGGTTATTGTCTTGACTGTTTTTATATAATTTTATTTGTTTTTACATTGTACACCGCTCTGATCTTTTTGAATGAGCGGTATATCAAATTTTAATAAACATAAACATAAACAAGAGCAGAATCTGGAGTTGGCAATAGAGGAGAAGGGCATAGCAAGAAGCAACTGGGAAGAAGAACTGAGTACACGAGGGGGGAAATAGGGAGAAATGAGAGAAGAAAGGGACTGAGGAGCCACAGAGTGAATGCACTTATAGGTCAGAAGGAGAAGCTTAAAGTGAATATGGAAATGGATAGTGTGGCGGTCGCGCCCCTACCAGGCGGCTGCCTAGTAGGGACGGGAAGCCATCTCAATTCCTCTTTCCCAAGGATTGTAGTTGTGCCAAGGAGATTATGAACCGAGTGGTTGTTTTAAAGCACACAGGAATTTTATTAGCATCTGTGTCAAAATGGTTGACAAAATCTTCAAAGCAAATGTACACATTCAGGTCAAAGCAAAATACAGGATTATTCTTCTCCTCTTAAGGTAACACTTGTAACCAGTGTTGCAATAAAGATATTTACACAAGCTTCACTTCTTTCCTTTCTCAGGCTTCCATTACTCAGCCTTCATGCACACATTACAGTCCATCTCAGAACAAACTGAAGTTAGGTCACTTTCTTGGCCTGCTACTTCCATGCTTTCAACTGAGCTGTAACTTGGCAATGCTTGTAATCGTTCTGGCAGTTTATCCTTAATATTCTTTAGCAGATTAAATAGCCTATGCCACTGAATGACCCTTTCTCCCTTTGGTAGGATTTCACTGGGCTCTTCCTGTTCAGTGTCCCTGGCAAAACCCTTACTCCTATTCCGGGTTTTCCTAGGCTTTAATTTCTCTTCTGAATCAGAGCATGTAACACAGGGTTTAGGCTTTATGGCTTTATCTCTCCTACCTTGGAGTCTGGCTGCAGCACCTTCCTTGCTGAGGCTTCTCTGGCTTGGCACTCCCTCTGTCTCTGAGTTAGACAGTGACTCAGGGTAAGCTCTCCACTTCCCTTCCTGGGGCTTCTGCTGCCTGCAGATAGACCCTTCCTCCGGTGAATCTAAGCACTCTTGCCTTAGCTTCCTTAAAGCCAACTTTCTCTCTTTCTCCCTGTAGCCAGTCTGTTTGGTCCTTTGCCTGGAACCTTCCCTGTAGCTTCCTGAGCTGCAGTGCTGGCTGCTCTTGTCTCTGCTGCTACTCACTTTGTATCTGCTTCTTTCATGGTTGCTGGTTTTGCTGTGTTTGCTTTCTCCTGCATCTCTGCAGTTCCTGGCCTCTCTGGAGTTCCTGGCCTTTCTGGCTTTCCAGGCCTTTCTGGAGTTCCTTGCCTCCCTGGCCCTTCTGCTCACTTTGTTTGTTCTCTCAAACTTAAAACGCTGAGCAGGGCAACTCCCTTCCTGACTCCACCCACTTGTACCTCCTACTCTTGCCTGAGGTTGTCATGAGGTCTGGGAGTGGCTTAAGCCTAGCACTGCCCTCTTGGTTTCTCTCAGGGAATCTGCTGTGATGTATGTGTTCTAGTGAACCCATCCCCCGAGCAGAAGAAAAAGTTCTTCTTTCTCCTTTATTTTCATGCTGGGCTGCCTCCTCCTCACCACAATAGGGAGCCAGTGAAGAGATCTGAGGAGAGGAGTGATGTGGGCAAAATGAGGCTGACGGAAAATCAAACGGGCAGCGGAGTGCTGAATAGATTGAAGAGGGAAGAGATGAGACTGAGGGAGACCAGCGAGAAGGAGGTTACAATAATCAAGGCTGGAGGTGATTAGGGAATGGATGAGGGTTTTAGTAGTGAGCTCAGAGAGAAAGGGGCGGATTTTGCCAATGTGAAGAGAAAGAAGCGACAGGTCTTAGTGATGAGTTGGATATAAGAGGAGAAAGAGAGCGAAGAGTCAAAAATAACACCCAAATTGCGAGCAGATGAAACAGGTTGGAGAACAGAGCCATCAACAGAGACTGAAAAAGAAGAAGGAGAAAGGGAAATTTTAGGAGAAAATACGAGAAGTTTAGTCTTGGCCATGTTCAATTTCAGGCAATGATGGAACATCCAGGCAGCAATGGCAGAGAGACAGCAAGAGATCCGGGACTGGAAAGCAGAAGAAAGATCAGGAGTAGAGAGATAGATTTGGGGGTCATCAGAATAGAGATGGTACTGAAAACCATGAGAGGAAATAAGCGCACCAAGGGATTGGGTATAGAGAGAAAAAAGAAGGGGACCAAAGACAGAACCCTGGGGGACACCAACCGAGAGCGGGGTAACAGAGGAGGAGGAGCCATCAGAACATACACTAAAGGAGTGATGGGAGAGATATGAGGAGAACCAGGAGAGAACAGAGTCCCTAAAGCCAAGCAAGGACAAAGTGTCAAGGAGAAGATCATGGTCAACAGTGTCAAAGGCAGCAGAAAGTTCAAGGAGGATAAGGACAGTGTAAAGGCCTTTAGATTTAGCCAGGAACAAGTCACTGGAGACTTTGACAAGAGCAGTTTCAGTAGAGTGCAAAGGATGAAAACCGGAAAACTAAAAGTAGACAGATGGGATACATCTGAGATTATTGAAGGAACTTGGGGAGTTCTACTGGCTCCACTCTCTGACCTTTTCAACATTTCTTTAGGGTCGGGAGTGATCCCAGAGGATTGGAGAAAGGCACATGTGGTCCCTTTACTCAAAAGTGGAAGCAAGGATGAGGTTGAGAACTACAGTTTGTTTAATCTGACCTCTGTGGTGAGTAAATTAATGGAAGAGCTGCTAAAACAGAGGACAGTGATGTTTTTGGATTCCAATGGATTGCAAGATCCGAGGCTTACTAGAGGTTCAAGGTTTACTAGAGGCAGGTCTTATCAGACAAATCTGATTGATCTCTTTTACTGGGTGACCAGAGAGGTGGAATGAGGGAGAGCTCTAAATATGATGTACTTAGATTTCAGTAAAGCCTTTCACACTATACTGCACAGACGAATTATAAATAAATTGAGCACTCTAGGGATGGACCCTAAAGTGACTGACTGATTTAGAAATTGGTTGAGTGGGAGGCAACAAAGGGTACAGGTAAATGGAGCTCACTCTGAGAAGGATGTTACCAGTGGTGTGCCTCATGGATCTGTCCTTGATCTGATTCTTTTTAACATTGTTCTTAGTGATATTGTGGAAGGGCTGTCGGGTAAGGTTTGCCTCTTTGCAGATGATACCAAAATCTGTGATAGAGTAGACACCCATGAAGGAGTAAATAGCATGAGGAGGAATCTAGCGAAGCTTGAAAAATGGTTGAGAATTTGGCATCTCAGATTTAATGCTAAAAAATGCAGGGTCATGCATTTGGGCTGCAAAAATCCAAGGGAGCAGTACAATGTAGGTGGTGAAGTATTTCTGTTCACAAAAGAAGAACTGGACCTGGGCACGATTGTTTTTGATGATAAAAGGAGGTGATTATGTCTCTGTATAAATATTTGGTGAGATTGTATTTGAAGTATTATGTGCAATTCTGGACACAACACCTTCAAAAGGATATAAACAGGATGGAGTTGGTGCAGAGGTGGCTACCAAAATAGTCAGTGGTACAAATCATATGGGGACAGACTTAAAGATATCAATATGTATATATTAGAAGAAAGGCGGGATAGAGGAGATATGATAGAGATCTTTAAATACTTCCATAGCATAAATGCCCAGGAGGAGAGCCTCTTTCAATTGAAAGTAAGCTCTTCAACGAGGAGACATAGGATGAAGGTAAAAGGGGATAGACTTAAGAGTGATATGTGGAAATATTTCTTTACGGAAAGAGTGGTAGATGCATGGAATAGTCTCCTAGTGGAGGTAGTAAAGACAAGACAGTATCTGAATTCAAGAAAGTATGAGACAAACACAGAAGATCTCTAAAGGAAAAAAAAGGGACTATAGTAGTTGATATGGAAGGGCAGACTAGACAAATGTGGGATATTTAAAAGTATAAATGTCGCTATTTACATCTGTAAATGTTGCACAAGCCTTCTATAATTACCTCCAAAGTATCTTTTTGGAAATATATCCATCTTTAATGCTTTACTTTTATAACCTATTTGTCCAAGTGAACGTCATCAAGTGCAGAAACGATTTCAGGGAAACTTAGTAGAATGTGCTGTGAAATGCGCTTTAGTATGTGCTTGATAAAATTCCCTTCACCGATGGTTAATGATACATAGATAGTGTTAAATGTTTAATTGACATTTCCTGTAACTATGTTTAACCAATGCTGATGATCATTTTAGAACTACAACAACTGAGAATTATAATGTGGTTAATTAATCTGTCCTCAGTCTGATCCTTTTAAAAATTTTTGTTAGGACTGTCAGGTAAGGTTTGCGTATTTGCAGATGATACCAAAATCTGCAATAGAGTAGACACCCAGGAAGGTATAGATAACATGAGGAGGGATCTAGCAAAATTTGAAGAATGGTCGAGAATTTGGCAGCTGTAAAACTCCGAGGGAGCGGTCCAGTATAAGAGGTAAAGTACTTCTGTCCATGAAAGAAGATCAAGACCTGTGTGTGATTGTTTCTGATCTTCTTAAGGTGGCTGAACAGGTAGAAAAGGCAACTGCAAAAGCTAGAAGGATGCTTCAGTGCATAGGGAGAGGAATGGCCAGCAGGAAGAAAGAAGTGATAGTGCCTCTGTAGAAGTCTCTGGTGTTACCTCATTTGGAGCATTGTGTGCAATTCTGGAGACTGCAACTTCAAAAGGATATAAGCAGGATGGAGTCACTGCAGAAGGTGTCTACCAAATTAGTCAGTGGGCTTTGTCATAAGGCATATGGAGACAGATTTAAAGATCTCAATTTGGAGGAAAGGCGGAAGAGAGGAGATATGATAGAGAAGTTTATAACCTCCGTGGCATAAATGCACAGGAGAAGAGTCTCTTTCAATTGAAAGCTCTCAAATAAGGGGGCATAGGATGAAGGTGAAAGGGGACAGATTCAGAAGTAATATGCGAAAATATTTCTTTATAGAAAGAGTGGTAGATGCATGGAATAGTCTCCCTGTGCAGGTAGTAGAGACCAGGACAGTATCTAAATTCAAGAAAGCATCGGACAAACACAGATCTTTAAAGGAAAAAAATGGGCTATAGTAGTTGGTATGGTAGAACTGAATGGATAGGCCATATGGTCTTTTTCTGTCATCATGTGTCTATTAATGGATTTGGCTGACGTCTTTACAGTAGTAGTTCAAGGTGATTACATTTAGAACTGTGGTAATTTCCCTCTCCCAGGAGAGCTTGCAATCTATAGCTGATATCTTTTTAAATTACTAAAATGGTAGGAGAATAAGGAGAACTACTAAAGATATGAAAGCACTCAGAGTATATTTTGTGTTGCTAGAATTACCTTGTGGTTAAGTGCTTGCAATAATTTGAAATACCCCAATAATTTTAAATCTTTGAACTGTGCATATCCACAATTGAGCTCCTTTTCCAACTAAATTGAGTGCTTTAAAAGCATTCCAAATGTAATCTCTCTCTTTATTTTACCTTTGTTTGATGAAATTCCCACTTGGCCCGAGACTGAAAGAGCCCGAGGAAATCAAATTGCTTTAATACTTTCAAAGAGCTGCATTCAATATATGTCCAAGATCCCAGCTTTCCCTCTGTTTGGGCAGTAGTAAATTAATGTTATTTTTCAGCAATAACATTGAAGGAAGTGCCTCTATTTGAAATCACAAACCTGCCCATAAAATCACCAGAAGGAAATGAAAAACTCTTTTTGTGCTCCTCCTCTCCACTTCACCCTCTCACTTAGATCTGGCTTAGAAAACTATCTTTCCATACAGTGGCATCTCAAACTAACTAATTTCTAGCATCAGAAAGAATAAACGATGAGGTTCTATTTTTGGCTTCTGAAGAAAAATGTGCAACTTCAGTGACATATATGTGTAATTCAAATAAATTGCTAAAAGACTGCATGCAAGGTCAATACTGTATGCTCCAGATGCATTGTCAGAACTGGAAAGAAATGTATGTCAAGGTTGGAACTATTAATCTGCTATAAAGCACAGCAAACATACTTGTTAGATAAAAGACGGACCGGACCTCAAGTTCTAGGAGCTCTGGAATACTTACTTAGCTGCAGCTCTGTTTTATATCACCGGAGCTGCAATCAAGCATCAAAATGAGATGAGATTCTATGAATGGGGAACTTTTTTTACATCAGAAAAAGAGAAATTCAGTTTGGCACATTTGATCTTGGCAGCACGATCTCATTCCTAAGGAGGTCTTGCTGCTCTTGAAGATCTCTACTGTAGAACAACGAAGCCACACTGGGTTTTCAGTGCCTCATAACTATACCGCTACTCTGTCTGGCATAAATTAGTAAGAGCAGACGCTAGCACAGTCAGGTAGAGTAACATTCTGAAACACAGTGGGAGATTCAGCACGGTTCTGTCACGTTGATGATACACATCATTCTTTAAACTTAATATAAGAAAAATCAATAAAAAAAGGCTTAGTGCCTTAAAATCATGACAGAGCTGTATCCAATTTAACCAGTTTAAAATAAAAACATTTCAACTGCCAGGTGGAGAGCTATGCTGAGACCACATCCTGCTGTTTTGTACTGTTAGCATCTTCTCAGAGATACCTAGTTATTGTAAAGCACACACCACTGTTTATAACCAAATCTCTGCATCTTAAGAGCATCTTCACAAATGATTTTTAACTACTTTATTTTAACTCCTATGTGTAAATTCTGGGCGCCAGTTCCTGCGTGTACTTAACAATGCAATGGCCATTTTTGTACAATATCTTTTGCTTCAGTTTTGTCCCAGACAAATACAAAATTTGAGTTGGTAAAAAGGTTATAAAGAGAAAATTGGCATCTTTTACTTTCTGAAACAAAAAATTGGTAGTGAAATTGATTTTTTCCAGCTTTCCAAATTTGGAATTGCCACAATTAGACCGATATTCAGCATTTCTTACAGTACATACAGAGGCTCTAAATCATATGTTGTAACCTTAAACTGCCTTCTTTAAGCATTCTCATATTTGCAGTTTTGTTTTGTTTTTCTACTGGGAAATACAGAAATAGATAACATATTGAGTTAAACCTTGTCCATGCAGAAAGTGTCTCTGGGTCTGTACTGCTGTTAGTAGCAGGGAAGTAAACATGAGATCATTGCTGTACATAGCTTTTATAAGAATACTGTACATCATTTAGACTGGGCTACTGCATCATCAAGAGATAATGAAGAAACAGTGCTGGTGTTACTTTTGTGCTGCCTTGTGGATTGTAATGAATAATTTTGAGTGGCCAAGCACTGTTTGTGTGGGATTGATGCAGTGGCGTTAGGGTAAGGCTGTCAGGTTTCGGGTGGACAAATTGGAGACACTTGTTCCTTATAATCCCAGTAGTGAGAAAGCAGTTCAATAGGAGGAGGAGGTGGAAAGAGGGGATTGTGGCCTGGTGAAAGTGTCCCCTAGCAAAGCTGTAGTAATCTACTCTTACCAGTATACCCAATAGTGCATTCTTTAAATTTTGTTACCACAAACTATATCAAACTCACTACAGAAGCCTTGAGGCTGGCAGGCACATTCTGCATACAAGAGAATTAATTATGCATAAAAAGAATTTAAATCAGCCAAAACCATTCGGCTGTTCTCCAACATGTAAACTGTGTGTGAGAGACACATTCAAGCCATGAGATTTTCAACTTGGTCCCAAGATCTTTTATACTGATGAGTTATCAATATTCTCTATCAAATAAAATAAATATCCAAACTTTGGTGTCTTTGGCTCGATTTTCTAGTTCACTGTGTCAGTTCTCATTCCCTGTTCTCAGTTCCTTTTTTGTTTTCTGTCATATTTTTCTCTCTTTCGTTTCTACTTTTTTTTCTTTTAAACTATTTCCTTCAAAGTGAATATTTTAGAACTCTTTCTGCTTTCTTCTCCTTTTTCTCTCTTTTTCCTTGTTTCGTCTTTTTATTCTTCCTCTTCCTTTCTGGTCACCTTTCTCCATTCCTCCTCCATTATCTACTTGTATTCCATTACCAGTCGTTATGCTCAATATAAATGAAACCCCATAACGAGACTATGCACATAGTGCTAATCTCCCACGGGCCACTCCTGCAACTAAGTTTTTGAGGACTGAAATATGTATTATCCTATCCCGAGTTCTTAGGGATATAAGGAATGTTTATCTTTCTAAAACATCACATGAACTAATTGATCTCACTCTAGAAACCTCAATATTATCACAATACAATCAACCAATGAGGTTCCATATACTAGCAAGTCACTTAAACAATCTACAACAAATCAATCTGGAGGTCATTCTGAAACACAATTAAGCCCTGTGTACGTTCGGGATTGTATTCTGAAATCAGGTGACCCTGCACATACACAGCACTAAAACGAGCATCTCAGAACGTGGGCAGGCGGGGGAGTGGACATGTACAATGCATATTCAGGAAAGACTCGTGTACATCACCGGCATTTCACCCATATGTTCACATTATATCTGTTGAAACGTGAAATCCATCTCTGAACTCCAATGCGTCCCATAGAGATGAATGGCTATGAGATGTCTGTATTGATCTGGTGCGTCCGCTCTCTGGGGGAGCAGAAGATGCAGTGGTAGTGAATAGAATGCACAGGTGAGGGATGTTTTAAAGGTAAAGTAGCAGTAAGACGCACCCTGACAGAAATGTACAGCACTGTAATAGTCATTATTCTGGCATGTGCTGTATGTGCCAAAGGGGCTATGCAAGGCTTCCCCAACAAATTCCTTGGACAAACGGGAGCATAGCTGTAAAGATGGCATGTGTTTGGCTGGGAAATGCAGATCAGATGTGTAGTCCTGAGATGCTATGCAATTAAGCAGTAGCAGCAGTTGTGTATAGGTGCAGGGCATGGTCGTGGCAGAGGTATGTTATCTGTGACTGCAAGCAAGAGTGTATGTGTGTGTGTGTGTATTGGATGATTGGATGTATGAGGGCTGCAGGAGAGGCCCTGGTGTGCTGCTCCATAAATCTGGGGGGACATATATGCTGGACAGTATCTGGACCGTAGGACCGACCGCAGCATTGCCAGGTGCCAATGTGAAAGGGCAGTATATCCTGACAAGCTGCTCTGCAGCAACATAGCAGGGCATGTCCCTGGTTATGGTGGGGGGACCCTCAGAGTTGGGGCATGTTGCAATGCACGCAGCTTGAATACATAGCCAAATGCACCATCAGAGGTCTGTATTATTGTGCAAGGAAAGTTGATGGTGCATATGGGCCTGAATTGCTCATCTTTTCTCTGGTGCACGTTCTCATCCTGTATTGACATATAGCTGTGGGGACCCATTTTGGTCTTTTCTAGCCCATATTTGTCATTGCAAATACTATGGGCAGCGACATCCATTGCAGGAATATCTAAGGTGTTCTGCAAATCCATGTATGTTTTGCAGTCAGGGCAAACATCTCACATTCCACTTGCTGTTACAGTAGCCTTGGTGTGCTTGAATAACCTTGTACTGTTCTGAGCATCCAACAGACAAGTGTACATAGTCTCCTTTGCATGACATACCTATTTCAACAATATTCATGTCTTGTTTACATGGATATAACACTGTCAGTGTTAGCATCAGCTTAGGAGATGTACATTTTACCAGTGGAGGCGTGGCTTCACGGAGACGGGCAGCATCGGACACGCATAACATTTCAGAATACAGTGGTTGCAGGGATGCCCAGACCATTCACCCATGTCCAAGGCATGGGGGGGGGGCCTGGATAGCGTTTGCACGTCCCTGCCGAACACAGCTATCTCCCTGATTCTAGACCCCCGAGCACATCCAGACCCATGGATGCAGAATTAGGTTCAAAGGGAACACATTTTTGGTTTAGATGTGTCTGTGGCCAGAACATGCACGTTATGGAACTGGGTTCGCTATGTTTAAAGAGACCTTCAGAATAGGCTGAATTAAGTGTAAGATCACTTTAAATATTAGCCTCAAATACCATCATTGGTCTCTCATCCCTGTGCTTAAATTGTTTATTATTTTTATTTATATTAGTATCTACTAATCTACTTCACCAGCAATGTCAATTTGCAAATTGTATTTCAAACAAAATAGATACTACTTTTCTCCTCCCAAAAATACCAAACATGATCATGTTTCAGGCCCTTAAAATGAGCCTTGCTTCAGGGGAATATATCCAAAAGGAAAGGCATGTAGCATTGAAAGATCTTTCAGCGTCTATCAGAACACCTTCAGAAAGATGCCTAAATCCAACAGGAAGTGACATCCACTATATAAACCACAGACCAACCAATCAGCTACAACACTATCAGTTACAGACACCTCAAAGTAAACTGGACTGCTCAATCTCCTGATTTAAAACAGCTGGCACTACTGAGTTGAGATGAAAAACTCATTGTTGTTCTCTTAAATTCAATATAGATTCTTGATCACCTCCCCTCCAGTTCTCAGGAATTATATCAATCACACACTATGTAAATGATGTAATATCATGAGCACTAGATAAAAATTGAGAAACTAAAGGAGCCGTTATAGTTTTTGTATTCAATCTGCTGTGATGTTCTGTCAAATGGGTTTTGATCAATTCTTTGTACAACCTACAGATTTTGGGGCAAGTACAAATAATGATGTAAATCACATAACTTGACATTCAAGAAGTCAAATGGTGTGCATGATATAACTTACAGTACAGTATGTGAACTCAGATCTACCCAAGAGGAACCACAAATAGCAGTAGAGCACCGCTGACAATGCCCACATATAGTGTGTTCATTAGTGCCTATAAATCTATCCAATGGGAGTTTCAACCACTCTGCAATATTGCATCCATAACGATAAGTAATATGAGGAGAGGTCTCTAAATCTTTATGTATGGCAAGCACTCCCCAATGAGCATGTGTTAATTTAGAAATTTTGCCATTGCCATGCATATAAGGTAGTACACACATCAAGTATGTATAATAATAATAATAATAATCTTCTCCTTGTTTATATAATAAAAGATGTTCCCAGCAAACATATTTTGCTCTATGAAAAGCTTGTCTAATAGAATCTTCAGAGTACCCCCTTTGGGACTATCGATAATGTAATAACTTTGCTTTTTGTAAAAATTGACCATATGTAGAACAAATACTTTTAAGATAAAAGAATTGCTCCACAGGTAAATTCCATTTTAGGCCAACCGGATGGCAGCTCTGGTATCGTAATAAATTACTGTGATCAACTGATTTTTTTCCATAATGTAGTCTGCAATTTTCTATCCTCCTTATATATTAAAACATCTAGAAATTCAATACTAGATAGAGAGGATTTCATTATGAATTTAAGATGTTCAGTCACCATATTCAGATCCTCTTAGAATGATATCAACAATTAAGTAGAACCTGACTATAAACAGAAAATATTGTCCAAAACTCTGCACCAGAGTATTATATTAGAGAAATCTGAGGAAGAATATACATATTTGGCCATGACCAATGTCACCAAAGATGGAGCTACTGATGAACCCATGGCAATACCATAATGCTGAAGATAGTATTCACCTTCATAATAGAAGTAATTCTCAGTGAGTACCAAGGTCAATAATTTAAGCAAAAAAATCAGCTAGCCAAAGTTAAATGATAGTTGGCTATCTCTAATGCTCACTGTTCAGTTTATAACTGTATAAAGCAAGGTGATGTCCATAGTAACAAGAATTAATGAATCTATTGGTGTCGACACTGAAGTTTATAAATACAAAAAATGTGAAGTATCTTGGATAAACATTTTTTGTATTTATTAACTACAGTGTTGATACCAATAGATTCATTAATTCTTGTTACTATGGAAGTCACCTTGCTTTATACAGTTATAAACTGAACAGTGAGCATTAGAGATAGCCACTATCATTTCACTTTGACTGGCTGATTTTTTGCTTAAATTATTGATCTTGGTACTCACTTGGTACTCTTCTATCAAAAAGATGTCACTTTCATAGTCAATGGTTTAAGAAATATATCCATAAATTTTTGTAGGGGTTCTAATATTGTAACCCGAAGGGATACTATAGGATGTCCAGTAGGAGCAGTTAAATTCTTATGCACTTTTGGTAACATGTATATATGGTATTTTAGGAGACTTTTCAATAAGAAAATCACATTCTTTCTCCAACAACATTCCTCGATGTTTTGCCTCCATTATAATATCTTTAATATACATAGCCAAATCATTCAAAGGATTCATATTCAACTTAGAGTAATATGACATATCCGAAATCTGCCGAATCACTTCATTATGATATTGTTGCTGAGATTGCTGGACGATGCTACCTCCTTTTTCTGCTCATTGAATACTTATATCAGATGATTCCTGCACTTCATTCAGCACACCCCATTTGGCCTTTCTGAAATTCTTATAAGATGAAAACATAGTTTTGTAATAATTCTCTAAGTCTTTCAATAATAATGCTTGAAATGTAGCCACAGTTAGCTGTAAAGGACCAGCAGGAGACCATTTTGATTTCTTATACACAATAGCTCTTTCTCCAACAGTAGGGCAATTGTTAAAAAAATATGTGGAGTTGTAATTTCTGTAAAAAGGTCATATGATACAGTAGGGATAAATGCCAGACCTTTATCCAGCACAGCTAGTTGCGCTGGGGAGAATGATCCTGGGGATAGCTTTATGATTCTGGATTCTTTCGGATCTGAGATCTCATCGTTGGTCTCGTTTGCACCCAATGGTCCTCAGTTAGGTAATCTCTCCGTCGACCTCTGCTATGACCTCGTTGGAACTGCTGCTGATCTAAAAAATCACCCCAATCAGTTCTCTGCATAAGGTCACCATCACTACATGGCGAGTGATTGATATGATTCCTGAGAACTGGAGGGGAGGTAATCGAGAATCTTTATTGAATTTAAGAGAACAATGGATTTTTTGTCTCAACTCAGTAGCGCCAGCTGGTTTAAATCAGGAGATCAAGTGGTCTAGTTTACTTTGAGATGTTCATCACTGACAGTATTGTAGCTGATTGGTTGGTCCATGGTATACATAGTGGATGTCACCTCCTGTTGGATTTAGGCATCTTTTTGAGGGTGTTTTGATAGATGCTGAAAGATTTTTGAATGCTACATGCCCTTACTTTTTGGAAATATACCCCTAAAGCAAGGCTCATTTTAAGGACCTGAAACATTATCATATCGGGTATTTTTGGGAGCCGATAAGTAGTATCTATTTTGTTTGAAATGAAATTTGCAAATTGGCATTGCTGATGAAGTAGATTAATAGTATAGTATTTATAATAATAGATATTAATATAAATAAAAATAATAAACAATTTAAGCACAGGGATGAGAGACCAATGATGGTGCTTGAGGCTAATATTTAAATTGTTCTTACACTTAATTCAGCCTACTCTGAGGGTCTCTTTAAACATAGATTGATTTGTTGTTGATTATTTAAGTGGTTTGCTAGTACAAGTATATGGAACCTCATTGTTTGATTGTACCTGTCTAAAGCAGCAGCTAAAGCGGGGTGAGGGTACATTTATTATCGAGTGCCTAGTTTAAGGCAGCCAAAATGCACATATTTTAAGCCTGTTTTATAAAGAAAAGTAAGTGCCTACTTTTCTTTAAAAAGAAAAACATAAGTGGCCAACATTGTGCCTTTATTTAAGGCACGAACCTTTACACCAGCATCAGAGCTGGTGTGGCTACATTTTGCAACTATGCATTTAAATGATAGTATTTTATAACTAAGATGTGTAATTTCATGCTCCGCCTATGCTGTATCTAATCTCTACCCCAGTGCATATCCACAGTAAAAGTATATACCATGAAATTAATGTGTGTACTTTTATGTTCAGCGTGATTTTATAAGAGGCCATTTATGTATATAAATGACTAAAACACCCCTTTAGGCAACTACTTTCATGTGGAAAAATAGGCATCTTCTTATAAAATTAGCCATGGGGTAATTAGGAACTTCCTTATGAAATCAGCCATGGGATAATTTTATAAGGGGGCATATATTTTGAGTGGTGTTTTAATCATTTATGCACGCATGTCACCACATGTACACATGAATGGCATCTTATAAAATACCGACCAGCATAGAAGTACCCGTAGTCACACAATAGCACATACTCTGCTGGTGGGCATGCACACTGAGTTTGGGCATAATGTGAGCAGAATCCATAAGTACACGCATAAGTTAAGTGCCTCCTGATAAAATTACCCTCATAGAGCATACAGTTTCCTAAGACCAAATATAGCAGGAAATATTTCCTTCAGAAATTACTGCACAACTGCTCTGATCCCATATGTCAGCAAGATTCTACTCAAGATCATTTAATGGAGACTATCATCTTTTCAACAGAGTGAAGGAGTAATCTAGTGGTTAGTGCACTGGCTTAGGATCCAAGAGACCAGGTTTGATTCCTAGTAGCACTCCTTGTGGCCTTGGACAAGTCACTTAACCCTTGATTACCTCAGAAAAATCCAAGTTATCAATTTCCCTTTTTACATAGTAACATAGTAACTGACTTCAGATAAAGACCAGTATGGTCCATCTAGTCTGCCCAGTGAGATGACAAAAGTAGGTGCACCTGCCGCTCCGTGCAGGCCACCCCTCCCCATGTCTTTGTTTAGGGGTGAACCTACCGCTCCGTGTAGGACACCCCTATTTGTTGAGAAATTAGTTAAGTTTATTTTGATTTTATCCTGTTGCTATAAAGGGATCTGCTGTGTCTGTCCCATGCCATTCTAAATTCTGTCACTGTATTTGCCCCCACCACTTCCATTGGGAGGGCATTCCAAGCATCCACCACCCTTTCAGTGAAAAAGTATTTCCTGAGATTGCCTTTCAGTTTACTCCCTTGCAGCTTCATGTTATGCCCTCTAGTTTTACAGCTTCCCCATCTTTGGAAGAGGTTTGTTTGTTTATTATTTCTCTTTAAGTATTTAAAGGTCTGAATCATATCTCCCCTATCCTTCCTCTCCTCCAGAGTGTACATATTTAGTGTACATTGCCAAGTTTAAGTTGCAATGTAAACTGCTTTGAGTAAATGATAAAGTGGTATAAAAAAACCTCATGAAATAAATAACCATACCTGTAATAAAAACTGTCGACAGAAGTTACCTGACTTTGGTGCCAGTGAGTTTCCTGGCCTGTGTGTGCCATCCAGTACTGACTGTTGGTGTTATCTGGGTCCTATATAACCATGGCCCCACCACAGGACATTGGTGCAGGCATGTGCACAAAGGGACAGGTCACACCCCTTAGGAGCATGACTAGGAGAGTTTCAGTTGGGGGATAGTGAAGAGAAAAAAGAAAATCTTGACTCTAAAACCCTCTTTTAAGTCTCCAAAGTAGATGCCCATTGGATAAACACCTGCAAATGGATGAGTTATCTTTTTCTCCATCAACCCCAGTAAGTACTAACTCTTGGCTGCTAATTTATCCAAATTGGTGATGGGTGAAGGACGCCTATATGAGGAGGTTCATCTGTCCCATCACCTGTGCCATGACAAGAGAGGGGAGTGTTCAGTGCATTGTTTAGATCAAGCTGTTCCCAAGCCTAAAATTGTTGTTTCCATATCTTGCAATTAACCCTGGCCATGAGGCATTTCCTCTGAAATTTCCATGAAGGACATCTGGGAGGTGATCTCACGCACTGAGACGACTCTGTAAGGCACATTACAACAGTTTTCAGACTTTAGCAATGACTCTGTTGCCAAATTTAATGAGCATGCTGTCAAGATGGTCAATGTGGACTCACATCTGGTGAAGATGGAATCTCAGTGTTTACAATTCAAGTTGTATCTTCGTCCTCTATTAAGGATAGCTTGGCTCTTCATCATTAAACTGAAGTGTTAGAGAATTCTATTAGATCTAGTAATCTTTGAATCCCTCCACCACCTCTCTTATCAATACTTCAGGAGTTATGGAGGTGGACAAATGAAAAAACAGCATAAAAAACACAAACATTCAAGAAACATCTTTAAATTTTGCTTTAATTAAAATGCTTTTAATATTTGGTGAATGAGAAGAATAGCAGACCAGCTTCACAAGATAACAAAATCCTCCAGTTATCCAGAGAACAGATATTGCACAGGCTGTGGCCATATAAGCTTCTCCGCATTTCTGCTTCTGATTATAGCTAATCCTTCCTTCTAGAAGGACCATCTGTACAACTGCTAAGAATGATGCCAGCTGGTTCCCAACTGTGATAGTGAATTTGTTGATATGGACATCTGTCAACGGAGAAGTGGACTAAGACCTCTGATTCAGAAGGACTACCAAACATATTTTTTTATCATGTTTATTTCCAAATTAAAAAGAACAATTACAACAATACAAATAGGATGACAAAATTATAACAATTACCATTTCTAACCCCCCCCAAAAAAAGAGGTCTTTTCAAAAATAAAGAGATAAACATCATCAACAGAAGAAGGATCAAATACCAGTGAGATATTTTATTCATTTATTTATTTAACATTTATTATATACTGCCTTTCAGTGGTATCAAGGCGGTTTACATTGAACAAAAACAAGAGTTACATGGAGCATGGTACAACTAACTGGGTACAAGCAACTGGAATCGCAATGCAATTAACTATTTACATTTTAACTGATAGGCAGTAAAGTATATCTCCAGGAACAAGCAGGAATGTAGTCTTCACATATGGGTATCGTCGGTAATGACAGAGCCTGCGCGGGAACGCTCCCCAGCGTCCAATTAGAAAGCTTTTGGGAGCATCCCACAGCGCCTGCGTGCTGCCTTCCCGCCTTTCCCAACTGCCTCTCCCCAGTTCTTCGTTTTCCGCAGAGCCAACAGGTTGTCGTTCCTGTCACCACAGAAAATCTTTCCTATTCTCCTTCTTTTTTGTGGTCGCGTCTGCCTTCCCTCAATGCTATACCGGTACCGCCGGTTCTTCCTTTCTTTCTTTTAAAAAAAAAAAAATAATAATAATATAATATTTTTTTCCAAATCTTTCTTCTTCAGGTGCACGCACGATTTTGGGCCTTAGGCCCAAAATTTCCTTTACTATGGAAAAACCCGCTTCGGGTTTCCAGAAGTGCACCAAGTGTGGCGGTACCATCTCCGTCACAGACACCCACGAGTGGTGTCTTAAATGTTTAGGTCCTGACCACTCCATTTCGGAGTGTATGGCCTGTGGAATTATGTCTAAGAGGGGTCGGCAAAACCGAGCTGCTAAGCTCAGCACCCTTTTACCCTCCGATGCAGCCTCTATGGCATCGACGTCTTCCAGGGCTTCGTCTTCCTCCCATGGATCTCAGGTAACTAAACATAAGTCTGGCCGGTCCTCAAAGGGTAGATCTCCTTCCAAGCATCAAGATGCGTCTGGCGTTGCCCTTGAGGGTTCTGCACCGGCAAAATTGCCCCGGCAGGAGGCTTCGGCTTCCAAAGCACTATCGGGGCTCCAGGATGTTCGAGGCCTCAACCTTGGCAGAACTACTGGTGCCATGCTCTGGGGTACTGGCCTCTTTCTCCGGTAGCAATACCCAGGCATCGGCAGCATCGATAGACCAGAGATTCCTGGCTATTGAATGCAGTCTGGCGGCTCTCCTTGTGGCATCGGTACCCTCGGAACCGCTTCAGACAGTTCAGCCGGTACCGGTACCGACAGCATCGACATCGACTTTGGTGTCTGCATTGCTGACACTGAGTCATGCTATGCCTTCCAGTACCAATAGACCGGTACCAATTCCCCCCGACACCGACTTCGGTCGGTACGGGTACCGTGCACTACAAGAGCATCCGGATAGAAGGTACTTTGAATCCTCAGAGGAATCTGAGGATTCTGACAGCTCGGTTAGTACCAGAGTACTTCTCCTGGAGGAGCCTTCCTCTCCTAAACGTAGGATGTCTCCTCCAGAAGATATATCCTTTCAGGATTTCATCAGAGAGGTGGCTCGAGGTCTTTCCATTACAGTGGCTCCTGAAGCAGAGCCCAGAGCAAAGGAGTTGGAGATTCTACAATATCCCAAGGCTCCTAAAGAGGCAGCTACTTTGCCTATTCATGAGATCTTACATGATCTCATGTTAAGAATGTGGGAAACACCTCTTACCACCTCTCCTCACTCTCGTAGACTGGATACCATGTATCGAGTTCCTTCTTGTCCTGGCTTCCAGAAGACTCAGCTTCCTCACCACTCCATTGTAGTGGAATTGGCTATGAGAAGGATCAGGAGTGCAAAGAGGCATGCCTCTAATCCTCCAGGATGTGAGTGTAGGACTTTGGATGCCTTTGGACGTCGTACTTTCCAGGCTTCCATGCTTTCTGCCAGGATCAGTTCCTATATTTTATATATGGGTATGTTCCTTAAAGATGTCACAGGAGATTTGGAGATTTTAAGCACTCTCCTTCCTGATGATAAGAGGCAGGATGTTCTCACACTGGTTAAACATGCCCAGGATGTTTCTAAGTTTGTCAATCGTGCAGCTTTTGACTGTTTTGAGTGCATAAGCAGAACCTCTGCCATTGCCATAGGTGCATGTAGAATTGCCTGGCTCCAGGCATCTGACTTGGAGCTCTGGGTACAGGACAAACTGGGCAATATCCCTTGTACAGGTGAGAATCTTTTTGGCAAAAATTGGCAAGAGAAAGCCAATGAACTGGATGCTGATAACTCCACCTTGAATAGATTATCCAAAGCTACAGCTGATCCTGCAAGGAAGAAATCTTTCAAAAAACCATTCTTCTCAAAAAAGAAGAGGTTTTACCCCTCTTATACCCACCAGGGACGTTCTGCAGGTCAGTCTGCCCGAAAAAGTCAGCAACCACCTAAACAAAGGAAAGCAAAGACTGCTAAGCCTCAACCGTCTCAGCAGTCACAGCCTCCACAAGGCCTTTGACTTCCATCTAGAGAACTTAGCCTTCCTGGCCCTCAGCGGACCAGAGCCTTCCACCATTCCAGGAAGGTTGTGTCATTTTGCCCCCAGATGGGGGCAGATAACAGCAGAAGATTGGACTCTTTCCATTGTAAAAGAGGGGTACAAGCTTCAGTTCCTTCGCATGCCCCCTCCTACAATGGTAAGACAGTTCAGTTCTCAGAGCTCTCTCAACAACCAGTTATTTATTTATTTATTTATAGACTCTTATATACCGCACTATTAAGCATCAGCGCGGTTCACAAAAAACAGTGAGATACACAATTCAACAGTACTTTGTGTTTACAGAAAACAGGAGAATATAACTCGGATAACAGGGTATATAATTAAAAACATAGTCATAATATCATCATGGCTTCAGTTTTGTGTGTATGTGGTCTGTGGGGTATCTGTATTGTATGTGTATGAGTGGAAGGTCTGTGGGTTGGTTGAGATGTCTTTATTGTTTACTGGATAAGATAAAAGGAAGAGGTAGTGTTTCAAAGCTTTGCGAAACTGCAAAAGGTCTGGTATTGCTCGGATGTTTTGAGGAAGGCTATTCCAACACCTTGGTGCACAGAATAAAAAGGCCCTGTCTGAAGTAGTTTTGGTACACTGTGATATTGATTTAGGGACTAACAGAGTATTGAGTGTTACTGACCTTCTGTCGCTATTGAGGGGTGGTGTTTGGATCAAGTCTGATATTGATGAAGATGAGAGTTCTTTGAAGGCTTTGAATGTAATTAGTAAAATTTTGAAAGTGAGTCTACTTTGAATTGGGAGCCAATGAAGATGTTTTAGAATAGGTGAGATATGGTCTTTCCAGGAAGCTCCATGAAGGACTCTAGCTGCAGCATTCATAGCCATTTGAAGTGGGTGTAAGGTGGTTTGTGGAAGACCTTGTAAAATTGAGTTCGCATAATCAAAATGAGGTATGATTAGCGCCTGATAGATGGTTCTAAAATCGTCTGGCTCTAGCAAGGATCGAAGGTGTCTAAGGGAGCGTATTTTGTGATATACCGCTCTTACAATATTACTAATATGTGCTTTCATATCTAATTTCTGGTCTAAAGTGACACCGAGGTATCTGATGGTGGTCTTGGTCTGGAGGTTAGCATCATTCACTTTCAAAAAGGATGGAGCAGTGAAATTTTGGTTACGTGTAATAAATAACACCTCCGTTTTCTTGTGTTGGATCCTTAGATTTTGGGATTGTAGCCAGTTGGATACTTCATTTATGCAGTTAGTTAATGGATTGAGATCAGCGTTCTCAGTTGTAAAAGGAAAATATAAAAGTACATCATCCGCGTATATCATGCAGTTAACTCTAAAGGATCGAATCAGGTTACAGATAGGCTGCATGTATATATTAAACATAAGGGCGGAAAGGGATGAGCCTTGAGGGACCCCTTGTTTTTGATGAAACTGATCTGATGAAGTATCGTTGGATCGTACTTGTTGCCATCTGTCAGAAAGGTAGGATCTACACCACTCAAGTGCTTTATCAGTAATTCCCTTCCCTTTGAGACGCTCAAGGAGGCGTTCATGGCTAACAGAATCAAAAGCGGCTGCGATATCAAGAAAAACAAGGACGAACCCTTGGCGGATGTTATCAATTCCTGATAATAAGCTGCTGAACAGAGTAGTTAGAAGCGTTTCCACACCGTGGAATTCTCTGAAACCGTGCTGGCATGAGTCCAGTGGGGCGTTAAGATCTATATGATCCTGAATTTGTTTTTGTACTTCTTTTTCCAAAATTTTTGCTAGTAATGGAATACTTGAAATAGGTCTATATGATTCTGGTTTAAGAGGGTCAAGTTTGTTGTTTTTTAGTAATGGCCTTATGGATGTTTGCTTAAGGGTACGAGGGAAAGTTCCTGTTGTAAATGATTGAATCATGAGTCTGGATATGATGGGACTGAGATCAGCTCGTAGATCTTTGATCCAGAACGCAGGGCATGGATCAGTATGAGCGGTGGTCATGTTTATGCAAGCAATGGTGTCTTCGATTTGTCGTTTAGATGGTATTGAGAAGATAGTGAGTAGAGTTTGATCTACTGGATCTAGGACTATGTTAGGAGCCGAGTTATTGTCAATTTGGCAGAGTTTAGATTGTAGATAGTTAGCAAATATTTGAGGGTGGATTTCATATTTAAGTTGTGAGGCAGGTTCATTTGTCAAACGCTTAACTATGGCAAACAGGTCATGAGGTTTGTTCAGAAATCTTTTTAAAGTGACTGCATGGTGACGTCTCATTGATTCAGTAACTGCCATGCGATGAGATGTGAGATGTTGGATATATACAGCTCTGTCAACTTCAGAGTGTGAGTGTCGCCATCGTCTTTCAAGTTTCCTTAGGGTTGTGCGCGAGGCCTTCAGCTCAGATGAGTACCATATAGCAGAGTGTCGCTTGCTTTGTAGTTTGTTGGTCGACGGACATGTGGCAATCGAACTGAAAGTACTATTCCAATTAGAAACTAAATCATCAATGCTGCACTCTGGTAAGTTGGTTAGTGGAAGTGTTGTTTTTAGGATTAGGTCTTTGTCAAATGGCTTGAATCTTCTCAGAGGGGTACTAGGATGGTCGTTTATTCCTCTTTCATCCTTTTGGTTACATCTAGCCTTGAATATAATTAGTTTGTGATCTGACCATGGAACTGGGTTGATTGATAGATCCAAGATAGATGGTAAATTGGCGGTTGTTTCAGTTGTAAATATTAGATCTAATATACCACCTTTAATATGGGTTGGATCTTTAATTAATTGATTATACCCCAAAACTTGTAGAGCTTCAAGAAAAGCTGTTACATGGGAGTCTTGGAGAGAAGGGAGATTAAAGTCTCCTAGCACCCAACTTGCTATGTGGGGGTTTTGTGTATTGGAGGCCAAGTCAATTATCATAGATAGAGAATCAGAATTGGAAGAAGGAGAGCGGTATAGTAAAGTGAAAGAACAACATTTATTTGCTATTGTAAAAGTATCTAGGAGTGATGAGCTTGTTGCTTCTTTAAGGTTGAAATGAAGGTCAGATTTGGTGATGGCTAGAACACCACCTCCCCTCTTGCCACTTCTCTGACATGTATGTATAGAAAAATTAGAAGGCAAAAATTGGTTGATTAATACATTGTCAGCACAAGAAAGCCATGTCTCAGTGATTAGGAGAAGGTCAAGGCTATGTAATGAAATTATGTCAGAGATGATAGGCCATTTCTTGCGTATGGATCGGGCATTTATTAATGCACATTTCAGATATTGGGGAATTGGATTTCCTACTTGTTTCTTTTTTGTGGTGTTTTGTAATGAGATGAGTAACAGATGATGGTGGGAATTTTGGGTAGATACTCTAGAATTGTAGAAGGGAGTATCAGACCACTTTCTTCTGTGATTATGGATTGTTGGTATTCTATTATAGCTAGTGTGTAGGCTGGTAACATTACATATTCCTATAGTGATAAGGTAGAAGGTAAATGTTATAATGTAGAGTAAGGCCATATTGTATGTGTAAGTGAAATTTAAATGTAAAATTAGTGAATACAGTGATAGCAGGCTGATTGGAGCGTACAGGATGGATGAAAAGCTAAAAGCTAAAACACTATTACAGTATTACAGTGATATGTGGTAACAGGAGGTTAACTGAAGCTTATAGGATGAATGAGGAACTATGACATAGTTAACAGTGTTTCAGTGATAACAGGATAATTACAGTTGACAGGTTGAATAAGTACATATAACAAATAATAGTGCTTAACTCTGTAGTTACTGGAATGTATATATAAAGATAACTTAATAGTTGTAGAAGGAGAGGATATATTGAAAGGGTATTTAAATAAATTATAGTACTTATATTTAGGTGGATTAAGAGACAATTTTGTTTGTATACAAGGATATTACAATGGTTACTTGCGATTTTGAGGTTGTAACATTAATTTACACAATGTTGGAGGGGTTAGCTTGATGGGCGGTGGTCTCCTTCTACGGTCTCCGCCTAAGGGCCGCGCCAAAGGGCCCTCAGGCGCGGGCCCGACAGGCGCGGGCCTGTCAGCTGGCAGTTGGTATTTAAAACGCCACTGCTTCTCCCCTCTCAGAGCCCCGATTGGGTTGCAGTCAGCAGAGAATGTTTAGCTCTGATTACAGGAGATTGATGGTAGAATCGCTGACCTGTCTGCAGCTGGCAGTTGGGATTTAAAACGCCACTGCTCCTCCCCTCTCAGAGCCCCGATTGGGTTGCAGTCAGGTACCCATTCCCCAACAGGGTACAGGGTTTTACTCCCCCTATTTCCTTATCCCAAAGAGGACAGGAGGACACAGACCTATTTTAGACCTCAGAGAGTTGAACAAATTCCTGTTCAAAGAGAAATTCAAGATGGTTTCTCTAGGAACTCTTCTGCCATACTTTCAGTCAGGATTGGCTTTGTTCTCTAGATCTCAAGGATACGTACACCCATGTTCTTATCCATCCAACCCACCGAAGATTCCTTCGGTTTCTATTTCAAGGGAAGCACTACCAGTACAGAGTTCTTCCTTTCAACCTGGCCTCAGCACCAAGGGTGTTTACGAAATGCATGGCTGTGATGGCTGTGGTGGCAGCCTTTCTTCGCACTCTAGGAATATTCATCTTCCCTTACTTAGACGACTGGCTCATTCGAGCCCCATCAGAGCCAGAGGCCAGGATTTCTCTGTCTTGCACAATGCGTATCCTTCAATGTTTGGGCCTTATCATAAACATCGCAAAATCCAACCTAACTCCTACTCAGTCCCTGGAGTTTATAGGAGCTATGCTGGATACCACAAAGGCAAGGGCCTATCTTCCTCAGACCCATTGCCTTCGCATTGTGTAGTTAGCTTCTCAAGCAGTGCTAAAGCCTCATCTCACTGCTCGAGAACTGTTACAACTACTAGGCCACATGGCATCTACCGTGCATGTGGTTCCTTATGCTCTCCTCCATATGAGAGCATCCCAGTGGACTTTATCCACTCAATGGACCCAGGCATCAGGGTGCCTGTCAGACAAAATAGCAAACACAAATCACCTTATTTTGTCCCTCCAATGGTGGCAGTCCACTCAAAACCTGTTGCTGGGGTCCCCATTTCAACAACCTTTACCCCAGACAACTCTCACAACAGATGCTTCACCAATGGGTTGGGAAGCTCATCTGCAAGACCTCTCCACCCAAGGCACTTGGACTCCACAGGAGACTCATCTACACATCAGTCTCTTGGAGCTCAGAGCAATCTTCCTTGCTCTTCGAGTGTTCCACACCCTGCTAAGCTACAAGACAGTCCTCATTCATAGGGACAATCAAGTAGCCATGTTCTACGTGAACAAGCAGGGAGGAACAGGCTTTCTGTCGCTTTGCAATGAAGCTTTGCGACTATGGGCCCTCGCCAGAGAGCATCAGATTCATCTCCTGGCAGTGTATCTTCCAGGCATCCAAAACTCTTGGGCAGACAGACTCAGTCGAGTTCTGCTTCCACACGCATGGTCTCTACATGCAGACCAGGTGGCCAAGATTTTTCAAATTTGGGGAACCCCGGACATAGACCTCTTTGCAAGTCCGTTGAATGCCAAACTTCCCCGGTTCTGTTCCAGAATTCCAGCTCAGGGCTCTCAGGCCAGGGATGCTTTCCTCCTTCATTGTGGTCAAGACTTCCTTTATGCCTTTCCACCCATTCCCCTAATTCCCAAAACCCTGTTCAAGCTTCAAAGAGACAGAGGCCGTATGATTCTCATAGCTCCACATTGGCCACGGCAAGTGTGGTACCCTCTGCTTCTACATCTCTCTCAAGCTCCCTCTCTGGAGTAAGGGTCTGCTCCAGATCTCCTGTCTCAGGAGGACGGAATGTTATGGCATCCCAAACCCCAGTCTCTGCATCTCAGGGCTTGGTTGTTGAAGGCCTAGATCTTCATGATCTTAACCTTTCTCAGCAAGTAAAGGATATCCTTTATGCTTCCAGGAAACCTTCCACAAGACGCTCTTATGCTTTGAAGTGGAAAAGGTTTACCATATGGTGCTTGCAGAAGGGTCTTAGCCCCCTTGCGATACCTTTGGAATCATTACTGGAGTATCTCCTTCATTTATCCAATGCAGGACTTAAGACTAACTCAGTAAGAGTCCATTTGAGTGCTATTGCAGCTTCTTTCAAGCCTTTAAATGGACAACCTATTTCCTCCCTTCCTCTTATAGCAAGATTTATGAGAGGCCTTCTTCTAACTAAGCCTCCCATTAGGCCACCACCGGTGGCATGGGACTTAAACCTGGTTCTTGGCCAGCTCATGAAGCCACCTTTCGAACCCTTAGCTACTACCTCGTTGAAATTCCTTTCCTGGAAAGTTATCTTTCTCATTGCAATCACATCAGCACGTCGCATCAGTGAGTTGCAGGCACTAGTGGCTGATCCTCCTTATACAAGGTTCCATCATGACAAGGTAGTTCTTAGGACTCATCCACACTTTATGCCAAAGGTGGTCTCGCCTTTTCATCTAAACCAAGCGGTCTACCTGCCTGTGTTTTTTCCAAGGCCTCATGCATCAAATGCAGAAAAGAAACTTCATACTTTGGACTGTAAAAGAGCTTTAGCCTTTTACTTACAAAGAACACAGCAACATAGAAAGTCCTCTCAACTCTTTGTTGCTTTTGATCCTCCTCATTTGGGACTTCCAGTCTCCAAGAGAACACTGTCCAACTGGATTGCACAGTGTATTTCGTTTGCCTATCAGAGTAAGAATCTTCCTCTGGAAGGCCATGTCACAGCTCACAATGTGAGAGCCATGGCAGCTTCAATGGCTCATCTGCACTCTGTGTCTATCGATGACATCTGTCGAGCAGCCACTTGGGCCTCGGTTCATACCTTCACAGCCCATTACTGCTTGGACAAGGACTCCCGCCTGGATGCCTTGTTTGGTCAGGCTGTTCTCCAACACCTGTTCCATACCTAATCAGCTCCTACCCACCATCCCTGGTTGGATGCCAGAGATCCATGGGGGAAGTGGAGCCCTTTCACAGGGACACACAACTTCTGGGGTTCTCTCCCTGGCATCTAAAGCTAGGGAGTCCCCATATGTGAAGACTACATTCCTGCTTGTTCCTGGAGATAGCATAGTTACTCACCTGTAACAGGTGATCTCCGGGAACAGCAGGAATTTAGTCTTCACAACCCACCCACCTCCCCTAGGAGTTGTATCTCTCTATCTATCTCTTTCCCTCTCTCTCTCTCTTTGTCTCAGCTTTAAACTCAACTGGAGAGAGGCAGTTGGGAAAGGCGGGAAGGCAGCACGCAGGCGCTGTAGGATGCTCCCAAAAACTTTCTAATTGGACGCTGGGGAGCGTTCCCGTGCAGGCTCCGTCGGTACCGACGATACCCATATGTGAAGACTAAATTCCTGCTGTTCCTGGAGATCCCCTGTTACAGGTGAGTAACTATGCTTTACTGTCTGATCAGTGAGCTGACAACTATTTACATTTGAGCAGACTAGAATCCACACTTTTTCTATTTCAGTCATTTAGGTTTGTTTCAGGGTTTTGGATATGAATGAGTGAGCTTAGCAGTCAGAGATCTCCAAATTCTGGAGCTTATGCATCCAGAGATCTCAAAATTCTCTCTACCTTATCAATACATTGTAATGGACACTGATGCAGCATCTTCCAGTTTCCTAATTATACAAATTGCATGCCACCAAAAGGTACAAGTCTTTCCAATTACATAGAATGTGTTGTACAGCAACAGATTTCAGAATATCAAATAGCAACCTTTCGTATTTCTCAAGAACAACTTGCTTGCATAAACACCTAAACAGGACTATCTGCAATGTTAGTGTTATATCTAGTTTGAAAACCTGACATACAAACCCCCCCAGACCCCATCCCAGAAGGACTTTAAATACTGACATTCAAATAACATAGCCATCAGTGTACCAACCAGGGTTCAGCAGTGCCAATACAAAGAGGATTCTTGCAGGCCAGCCCTGAACATACGTAAGGGAGTCCAGACTGCCCAATGAGCAACAAAATACAGCGATTGTACTGTTGTGGCTGATTGTATTCAAAGAAGAAAACTAGGAGTCATTTGCAGAATTCAAATCAAGTTTTTAATGTGCAGCACAGGCTCAGCTGGAACAAATCCAAGGAACAAAAGGCTGAGCCACGAGGTGCGCTCGCAGCTTGCTTATATACATTCTCACATATCCATTTTCATCATTAAGTCAAAGTAAATTCTCTATTGGCAATTGGCATCCAATCAGTAACCATGCCAGCCCTCTTCCTCCACTCCAGCCCACCTTTCCCTCGTTAAGACATTCCTGCATCTGCATAACAAGTTCTCTATCTAAAACTTCAAAAGGCACAGAGAGGTTCAAAGCTTAGAGTGTGTTATCGGCAAAGCAGGGGCACCTGGACAGCAGAGCAGATGGACCCACCATATATGGTCTTTCCTGCTCTGTGAGGTGGGGGCCTATCCCTCCAGGCCCGGAGATGAGGCCCACCATAAGTACACTTCTAATTAAACCATTTTAATTGGGAAGGCATTCCTGGCCCAGGAAGGCCAGGTCGATTCGAGTTCAAGGAACGCTTGAGCGAGCAGCAGAAGGGAGGGGGGCTGGAAAGAGAAGAAATGTTCAGAAGCCGTTTTTAAAAGCAGATATTTCTTTCCAGCACAAGTCTACAGTGGGGGTTGGTAATTCAATACTGTTATAGATACATTTCTATGCATGAGGCCTACCAGAGGCCTGGCTAATTTCTGGGGCCTACCACAGTACCAGACTAGCCAATATGGTCGGTCTCACAGTGTGACCCCAAAAGACATTCCAATTTAATGTGTCCAGGGGAATACCCACATCATACTCCCAGAACCTACAAAGGCCCATTAAATAGGTGTCATCATTCAACCTAAGGAGCTTATAAAAATATGATGTCAACTTTCCATTCACTTTCACTTTATGACAGACATCATAAAGATCGGAAATATGACACTCCCTGTCTGACCATGGGGAGTTCATTGCCAAGCTCCGAACCAGGCATCTAATTTAGTCACATGTGGTACTGACAGCCCAAAAACTTCTATCAATGTTTCCTGATTAACTATATGCCAACCATGAAACAATTGACCTACACAAAATATATGATTTTCTATCCATCCCTTCCAAAAAGGTTTTCACCCATTGACCCTCACAAGTGGATTATACCAAAGGGATGATGCTGCTGACATGGAATAAGGTATCGTACAGAAACAGTCAATAGCCTTAACAGCTTTAATAGTGCTTCTAATGAGTGACACTCCAGCTTAGATGCTGGAATAATCATTGTAAGCAGAGCAGATACCTGAAAAGCAGAGACTAATTCCTTCTCCATTTCAAACAATGGTGACAAGGAGACACCTAGAACCCACTCCATCCCGAATTTTAACAGCAACACAGCATGATAGGCTTTGAAGTCAGGAAAACCCACTCACCCCTTATCCCTTGATAATTTCAATTTAGCCAGAGCAATACACAGACTTGTATCTTTCCATAAAAAGTTTGTGAGGATCCTAACTCAATATAGAAACACGACTTTCAAAAGCCTGGCAGCATACCCAGCTTATAAACTACACTCGGGAGCACCATCATTTTGATTAGATCCAGTCTTCTCCACCAGGACATCCATAAGGGGTGTGCATCAGTTGTTGAATTGATGTGCATCTCTTAGGGGGAGAGAATAAAGTTCCCTCCTCAAGTCTTGCTGAGTACCTTCACGTGGTGACTCCGTTGTATAACATCTATACCAAATCTCAGCAAGGCGACACTACAATTAAAGTATGTTAGGAACCAAGAAGAAAAATACATACTGGCCACACGTTGCCCATGATAAAAAGGTGCCCACCCGTAGCTTAAGCACTAGAGCTAACGATGGTGGTTGCGATAGTGCAAGTGCTGCAGAAGCAGATAACATCCCTGCCACAGATAAAGGCCATGGTGAGCCTGTTCATGGACCCACTGTGGCAGGAGATAAACCACAGAAATTTATGAAAAAGTTAAGAGGATTAACTACACTTAAGTGGAATTCTGCAGATAAAGAGGAGATAATGTACTACTATTTTTATGCTACAAACCCTATAATTAAATCAAGAGGGTATACATAGAGAGTCCGCCAAAAACTGGAAGAAAGAGGAAAATTGCCAGTAGAAAAACTGCAAAAAAAGTAACTGATGCAAATTTAAGATCTTTAATTTTGAAGATCAAAGAAAAGAAGTATGTGAATGATAACATCTTGAAGCAACTAAGGGATTCTGTGGACAAAGAAATACAGGGAGGTGACAGTACCAAAAGAAAGGAAGACACAGAAAAGAAAAAAAGAGGTTGAGGGAGAGATGGAGTTGAGAGATTTGGAACTACAGGAGTGTGAGCTGAATAAAGGAAGGGTCAACAAATTAACTGAATTGGAGGAAGCAAAAGAGGAAAAACAAAGGGAAGAGAAAGACTCAGAGGTGGAGGAATTCAAGATAGAACTCCTGAACCATATGGTAAGATTACCCAAGCTAAATTTAACACCTAAGGCTAGAAGTATGATCATTAAGATGAACAAGGCCATATCCAGTATAAAGGGACCATTTATTGACATCACTGGAATTAATTGAATACAATATTGTGCAGCTAAAATTATTACTGCAAGAATACTACCATCTAGAGTGCAAGGCCAGAAGAAAAAGAGAACAACAACAGTTCCTCCTTGGAAAAAGCAAATCGAACGAAAAATACATTGTGTGCAGAGGTATCCCTGATGGATGGGTATGTAGAGGGATTAAGATCATCAAAGATATTAAGGAAGATCAAGATATCAAGCTGAAGCATGCTGAATTAACAGAAGAAGACCTGGAATTTATATGTTCCAACAATAAATTGAAAATAGCAGCAGAAGTGCAAAAACGTCGAAGATATGAAGAAAACAAGAAAGAAAGATATCAGAATAAACTATTTAGAGAAAACCCAAAACAATTCTACAGGGAACTGGGGAAGAGTATTAATATGGTAAAACCACCTCCAACCAAAGCCGAAACCGAAACCTTCTGGAGAAAATTATATGAGGACCCTATACAGCACAATTACAAAGCAGAATGGTTACACAGCATACAGAAGCATTTAGAAAAAACAAACATCAAACCTATGGAATGGCCTGTAGTAACAAAGGAAGAGCTGGAAAGCAGGTTAAAATGAGCTCCAAACTGGAAGAGCCCTGGCCCAGATGCAGTAACCAACTTTTGGCTCAAACAGTTAACATCACTTCACCAAGACCTGGCGAACTGCAAAAATCAATTGTTGAGCGACCAGATTTAACACTGCAATGGCTTACTTCAGGAAGTATGTTTCTTCTTCCTAAGGGAGACCCGACTAACATTCCTAAAAACTATAGACCAAAAACCTGCTTACCTACAAACTATAAGCTGTTTACTGTGATAGATGGAGACAGAATATATGATCTTTATCTAACATCTCAAATAGGGGTGTCCTACATGGAGTGGTGGGTTCACCCCTAAACAAAGACATGGGGAGGGGTGGCCTACACAGAGCGACAGGTGCACCTGCTCTTGCCATCTTGCTGGCAGACTAGATGGACCATGCTGGTCTTTATCTGCCGTCATTTACTATGTTACTATATCGAGCTCAATAACATCATGGCAATAGAGCAAAAGGGCAATAAGAGAGGAGCATATGGAACCAAAGACCAGTTAATGCTGAATAAGGCCATTATGGCCAGTGCTAAGAAAGGTAGAAATCTCAGTAGAGCATGGATTGATTATAAGAAAGCTTTTGACAGCATCCCACACTCTTGGATAATACGTACATTGCCTTGAAATGTATAAAATAAATTCTGGTTTAATAGAGTATATTAAGTTCACTATGAAAATGTGACAAGCCACGTTCTTTTTGAGATATGAAGATGGTCAGTACATCATTCCTAACATTAAGATCCAGCAAGGAATATTTCAGGGAGATTCTCTATTGCCACTTCTATTTTGTTTGGCACTTAATCCAATAAGTGCTCTCATCAACTCTTTGGGGTATGGATTTAACCTGAATTCTAAAGACTATACCAGCCTAGAAGCAAATTCCCATCTGCTATTTATAGATGATCTGAAGCTCTACAGTTCCAGTGACCAACAATTATCAGAACAACTTTGTGTGGTGAAAAGCTTTTCTGATGACATCAGGATGACTTTTGGCCTTGACAAATGTGCCAAGGCAACCTTTTTCAGAGGAAAATTGAGCAAAACCAAAAACATCTCTCTTGCTGAGGGCTGTAATATCAAGGACCTTGAACAGGAAGGCGTATATAAGTATCTCGGAATAGAGAAAGGAATGACACTTGAGCAGAAACTATTGAGAAAGAAGATCAGTAAAGAATATTACAGGAGATTAAAACTGTTATTGAAAAGTGCTTTAACATCACAAAATAAGATACAAGCCATCAATCACCTGGCAGTTCCTGGACTCTCCTACAGCTTTGGGATTGTGGATTGGCCTCATAAAAAGCTTGAAAAACTGAATGTGCGAACAAGAGAACTCCTCCATGGTCATGAAGTAATTTACAAGAATCAGTGTATGCCAAGATTGTACATCCCAGCGCTGAAGGAGGGCTAGGACTTAGAGATTGACTACACCTACAGAGCTACTGTTGTAGGCCTCCAAGCCTATCTGACAGCATCATCGGATCCAAATACACAAAAAGTGCTGAAATATGAAAGAAAACATCCAGAATCTGTCTCCATCATCAATCTTGGACAAGTGCTCTAACAATTAGAAGGAATGAGTGAGAATCCACAGGTGTGCATGGGAAAGGCAGTAACAAAATTTGCAAAGCAAAAGAACAAACTCTTCAAAGAATTAGATCAGCGGGCGAGGAAAAACAAGTGGCAAATGCACAAATATAGTGGAAAGCACAGTGTTACTCCAAGAACCTTTTGTCGATCAAGAACAGACACACAAATGGTTGAGGAGAGGTGGACTGAAACCGAAGGATGAAAGATTGATAGTTGCAGCCCAGGACAGCGGATTAAGGATGAGATGATTTACGGCACATATTGAAAAAATTGGCACAACAGACATATGACGATTTTGTAAGAAAGAGCTGGAAACAGTGATTCACCTAATAGCAGGCTGTGAAGTTCTGACAGTGACATCACTGTCCCTGAAAAGCACTGGGATCATGGCCCTAAGAGAATAACAGAGAATGAAGAGGTTATGATCACCTGGGACATTCCCATTCCGACAGATAAGAAACTGGATGCCAGGAAACTGACATAGTAGTAAAGGAGAGGGACACCAGAACAGCAAAGGAGAAGAACACCAGAACAGCATTGATAATAGAAGTGTCGGTACTGAGTGATTATTATGTGAATTGCGTGGAGAGGGCGAAGATCTTGAAGTATCAAGAAATGCAATCAGAGACAAGAAAATGTGGCAGAAAGATACAGAAATATTTCCCATTGTACTGGGAGCCACAGGCCTGATAAAGAAGAATTTCCAAGGACATCTTGACAAACTACCCATACATGTTACATCTCCAGCAGGAGGCTCTGTTTGGCACGATGCAAGTATTACGCTGAGCATTAGCAGTAAATTTGAGAGATTAAGACCATATTCCACATACCCTGGCTTAGAAGTGAGGTTCACGACTGCCATAGTATGCACAAAACTAACCCATTTGGAGAAACTACCCCGATTGTGACCATCGCTGAAATGCAACCTTTAAATCAGTCAAAATACTACAACAATTATTTTTAATAATCTCTTCCGGTGATGGGCAAAATTGCATGCCCAGGTATTTTATATCCTGTGACACCCATTGGAAGGGAAACTCCTCCATATCTTTCTGCGTGGTGAGATCATTAAGCAGTAGAACCTCATTCTTACCCTAATTGACCTTAAATCCGGAGAAGAATGAAAAATGGTTCACAACATTTAGAAGACCCCTTATGGAAGACACAGGGTTAGAAACAAAATGCAGGATATCAATTTGCATACGCAGCAAACTTCCAACAAGCCTCGCCTGACGTTATACCATGAATGCCATTTTTCATTTTGATGCACAGCAGCAGAGGATCAAGAGCCAAGCAAACAGGATCTGACAAAATGGCATTGATAACAAAGCGCCATCTAGGGGAGGAATAAAGCACCTTAAACCAACCAACAAATTCAAGGCCACAGCCAAACCACTCTAATACACGGAACAGATAACGCCATGCCACACATTCAAATGGTTTCTCAGCATCCAAGGATAATAGCATGATTGCTCATACGTTGAGACAGCTCTACTAAATTATGAAAGGACTTAACATTATCCTCTATAAATCTTCCCTTAATAAAACCAGTCTGCTCCTACCCAGTTAGGAAATGGATTACATTACTAAGCCTGGTTGCTAAAATATTTGCTAAGATCTTGTAGTCCATATTAAGGAGAGAGGGGCGCTAATTAGTCACAAAAGTTCCATCTTGACATGGCTTTGCAATGAGCACAACATCAGCTTCGAAATTTGAAGAGGCACACTGCTGCCTTAATTAACTTTGGAATAATCGCTGCAATTTTGGTGCAAGAGTTGCAGCAAACTGTTGATAGAATTCAACTGTAAAGCCATTTGGACCAGATACTTTGCTTCTTGAGAGGCTTTTAATTGCCTTAAGAATTTCCCCAACTTGTAGTGGAGCCCCTAGATGTTCTTTTTGCAAATCAGAACAGACAGGGTGTTCAATTGCCCTCAAAAAGACCTCTCTCCTATCCTCATTACTTGCATAGGTAGATGTAAAGTTCTCTGTAAAAAGTGACAAAGGCCTTTGAAATAGCCTCTTCACCAGTGATAATGCCACGGCCCTTCACATTTATAGAAGAAATAAAATGCTTCTCCTTTTGCACCTTTAAAAGTTGTGCAAATAGCTTCCTTGTTTTGTCACTACCTGCAGTGTCCAGTACTATAAATAAATACATCCTGCTCATAACATCAACAATGTATTAAATCATACTGAAGGCATGTCAGTCACTGAAAAATTAAGTTACAATTTGATCTGATATGAACCTGTCCCAGGCAGCTAATCTCCTCCTCTAGTCTATTAGCCTCCATCCAAACCATAAGACTAATGATCTTGCCACACAGAATTGCTTTAAAGGCCTCCCATATGGTAATGTAGTACATGAGCTCATTCTCATTTTTTAAAAAGAAATCCTCAATGAACGCCTTTAGTTTATCGACTACGGTAGATTCCAGAAGAAGCCTATTCTGAAAACACCACGGTGGCCTTTGAGTACTCAGAGTCCATGTTTGGAATTCAAGAATAGCAGCATGGTCTGATATATGTATTGGTTTAATATTGCAACTAAGGATGTCTGAAAGGAAAGATTTAGATATTAGCAGGTAGTCAATTCTGGAATATGATTGGTGTGAAAATGAAAAAAAAGATGTATTCCAGAGCAGCCAGATGGAAGCATCACCAGGCATCTTCTAAGCATAAGGAATTCAAAACATTCTGAAATGCACTTGTAGATTTTTTTATGTGATCTCCTACCTACAGAACTCCTCTCAAGGTTATCATTAAGGACTGTGTTAAAATCTTCAGCCAGTACAATATCACCAACCCCAAAAGACAGCAGAGTCTGGAGCACTGTATCAAAAAAAAAAGGGGAGGGGGTCCATTACGAGGGTGTACATTACACATTCATCAAGGTACATCTACCCCCTGCTATAGTCAGATATACACAAACCCATCTGCCTTCATTATCAGTTTTCTGTTGCTCAATTTGCACACACAAGCCTTTCCTAATAATTATGGAAACCCCGTTTTTCTTATTAACCACAGGTGAGAAAATATGACTATCAGACCATCCAATCCGGAGCTTGACACGGGACTCATAGGTCAAATGAGTTTCCTGAAGAAATACAATATCAGCATTCAAGGAATTAAAATACATCAATATTTTCTTACATTTAATTGGGTGATTAAGATAATTTATATTCAGACAGGTTTCTGACAATGTAATCCAACAAATGTTGTATACTTAAATTCTAAAATAATATAGTCCTCATTAGATTTATCATATCAGTTGTGTTACATGGGTCTACCTCGGAGGTCGCATGCAAGGCTTTGGCTGAGACAGATAAAAAGTGATTTTTTGTTTTCTTTCTGAAACTAGGCATTTTATTTAGGAGGAAAACGCAATATAAAGTCAGTATGTTCAACTTTATCTGGTGCTGGAGGACATTTTTTGTGTCTTTTAAGTCCTGAAGGCAAGCTGAATTGAGCATCCAATAATGAATTCTTCTTATTAGCCAATTAGACTACTTTTCCACAGAATGGTAGCAAAAAAGGAGTGCTGTGAAAAGTTAGAGCGGGAGATAAAAAATGAAAATGCAAAAATCCAAGAGCAAGAAATTCCATAAATAATACCCACCCTCCCTTAACTCACCCACCCACAATAAACCAGTTTGAGCCGACAAGACAATAAATGGCAACCCGCCCCTAGGACACAAGTTTGAAGTAAAAGCCTATAGCCCTCCTTACATACTGTGATGTAGAGACCCCTACGGAGCCCATGGAAATAGAGAGAAAGGAAGATTCCACCTTTAAAACTGACAGGCAGCTAGAACACATGGCTCACTGTTTACAAAGAAAAGGTAAACAGAGAAAGACAGGAGCTGAGCTGACAAGCCCAAGCTCTGACGTAGCAGCAAGCCTGGAGCTTGATCAATCACACCTGTTCAGGTTGAGAGCAGAGCCAAGCCCAGCCCAGGGGAACAAAATTATAAAACCTCGTCATTAGCTCCCAGGAAGGAGAGAGGAGAAGCAGGAGAGAAAGGAAGCTGGAGAGGAGGCTGGAGTGCAGGCTGGAGTGGTAATTGCAGTTCAGACGGCAGTTGGAGCCGTGGCAGCAGAGAAAGTGGGAGTTGTGGCAGAGAAGGAAAAGAAGCCACACAAGGAAGGAAAGGAGGAGAAAGAGGAGTCCTGGACAGTAAAGACAGGACAGAGGAGAGACCTCCGGTAAGACGGGCTTGGAGAGGCTCAGAAACTCCTGAGGGTTGGATACCGGGTAAAGAAACTACCTACAGGTCTGGGAGAAAAGCCAGCAGGCTAGGAGGAGGGAAGGCACGCCCTGTGACCAGGAACTGGCTGGAACGGAGAGAGCAGGGAGCCCTTCAGTCAGAAGGAAGGCTTCAAAGTTTGCGCAGGTGGGAGCCCAGCACAAAAGTATTTCCTCATAGCTGCCAAGAATTAGAGGAGAGCCAAAGAAGAAACTCCAGAGCAATGGTATTTTAAACCCGTGCTGTTTTGAGTTGTGGAAAGGGCAAACACCTGAGTTTACAGAGGGAAGTTATCTTAAATTCCATAGTAACGGTTTGCAGACAAACGCTGCTAGTCCTGAGACAGAAGATATGCAAATAGACTCTAATGTTGATGAAGTAGCAGATATGCAAATGGATTGCACGCTTTGTTTGGCTGACAACATTGTGTCACTATGTTAAGCCTTGAAGTAAAAGTGCTGAGAAACAGCAAAGAAATAGGAACTATTTTTCTTTGCTGTGAGAAACTGTTTTGTTTTCCATTTTGTACTTGCAACGAGCACTGCATGTTTTGGAACCAGAGAGTGAATAAGCAGTTACCTTAGTTATTGTATATAAGCCTCATGCTAAACTCCTGGAGACCGTCCTATTTTTGTTCTGCACCAAAGTTCTATTTGTAAGGGGAATAAATCCTTGTCATTTTGCCTTAAACACTCGGACTACAATTGCTTCTTTATCAGAGAGCTAAAAAAAAGGGGGACTACAACTCCCAAGAGGCCTTGCAAGAGCCACAGCTGTAGTCTCACTTTCTGAATAGAGGATTATCATAGCAGACCAACCCTCTGCGCCCTAGGCGGAGGGCTGGCCATGTGGTGACAATACACAAACATACTTTCAGACATAACCAGCTCATTCTTAATACATGACATCACACATATCCCTGATAAGCACACACACTCAACTGTTTTATCACAAAAACAGAATGAATGGTGATGAAGGAACATAGTAAAATTACCGTGATCTACTGCTGATCTAGGCAGTCACGACACTCCCACAAATCAATTACAGCTTTCACTAGAACATAAGCAAGATTTATAATACTTTTATGCACCCAGGGCAGCTAAAATAAAAAAGCATTGAAGATCTGATAGTTTTATTTTGGTTATCTCATCCATTTCTGCAGACTTTGCTCTTTATATATATTCAATGCAGACTGATCCACACATTTCAAAATCCAAATCTCTCCTTTTGAATGTAATACCTGGAAGAGAAAGATCACCTTGAAATGAATGACCAGTTAGGAAAGGTAGGAGATCTCATGGTTACAGGGTACTATGAGCAACCCTTGAAATTGTCAAGATATTTCTTAAGATGGAACCTCAGAGCAAAAGCTCATCAAAAACGATCACCAACCACGACAGGATTATCAGGGAACATAGCAGCAGGAGGATTAAGGATATAGAAGCAACGGTGTCCCAGCCAAAGGAAGCAGAAAATGTGCCGTCCAAGTTGAAATCACTTGTTCAGTGTCATAAACAGCAATTCTCTACTCGGCCTCTGCAATAACTTGTAGCTTGTCACCAAATGGATACTATGTCACCACAGAAACTGCTTAGAGCACATGGAGCCCAACCTAGAACAATGTTATTAGAGCTCCTGTATCCACTTTAAATAATCTGAAGGACAATTCTCACAGCAGGCTGCTTTCGCAATAGAGAAGTGCAAGTTATAGACTTTGTAAATTCCATATTAAAAATATCCTAGTATCAGATCAAGAGCCCCAAAAGTTTTCATATTCATCCGAGTTCTCCAGATCAGTAGATAGTGTAGTAACTTCTTTTACCCTCCGATACATGCTACTATAGCAGAGATTCCAGTTCTGACTTTGTAAGATTCTGCTACTACCGTGTTTCCCCGAAAATAAGACCGGGTTTTATATTTACTTTTGCTCCAAAAATAGCACTAGGGCTTATTTTCGGGGTAGGGCTTATTTTTTTACTGATACCAGTAGCACTTGCTGATTGGCTGCCATCTCCTGACAGTCAGCCAATCAGTGAAGTGTTACCACAGAGCGCACAGGGAAGCAGTGGATGTGGGCAGCGACAGCCCCTTGGAGAGAAGGAAGAGGCCCGCAGCACAGAGACAGCACCGGCAGCTGATCGGCGTCGGGGAGTGGAGCAGGAGGAAAGCTCCTCCCCGGTCCTCCCACCAAAGCCAATCAGCAGCAAAAAAGGAAACACAGCCCCTTGGAATGAAGAGGCCCGCAGCGCAGCACAGCACCGGCAGAGCTGATCGCGTCGGGGAGTGGAGCAGGAGGAAAGCTCCTCCCCGGTCCTCCCACCAAAGCCAATCAGCAGCAAAAAAGGAAATACAGCCCCTTGGAATGAAGAGGCCTGCAGCGCAGCACAGCACCGGCAGAGCTGATCGCGTCGGGGAGTGGAGCAGGAGGAAAGCTCCTCTCTGGTGGGGACACCCCCCCTCCCCCCAGGTACCGAATCTGTCCGTCCGTCGATGATCTGCACTAGGTCTTAGTTTCAGGGTAGGGCTTATATTACAGAAATCACTGAAAAACTTGCTAGGGCTTATTTTCGGGGTAGGTCTTATTTTCGGGGAAACACGGTATTGCCGCAGCACACATCCTGTAAGCTACTGTATAGCAGTAGAGAACAAACCATGAATAGGAAACACATTTTTCCAAACACCCTTTTCCCTGTGATCTGTTGCACTGCCCACTGTGGTCCATCCATAGCAAGCAGCTTCACCGGGTGCTGATCCTTGAAGAAAAAATACATCCATTGCGCTTGCCAGGGAAGCGAACCTAACCGGAAAGTTTAGAAGCAATCCAAATATCGCAAAAATAAAACACATATACGTGACAAATACTATGACTGCCAAAACCAGCTCAGAACCAGAGTGCTCGATTAATTAAAAAATCAAATTCAAATCAATACTGTAATTTGACTATTCAATTGGGATTCCTGCATGGACATAACAGCTATGGAAGCCTAAATATTGCAGCAGTGTGGTGGATTCTGACTCAAGTCAAAATCTACATAAATGCATGCTCCCGAATATATGCCAACTGAGAGTTAAAAAAAATATCAAAATTGGTTTCTATAGCATATATATACAACTCCCCCCAATAACATTCCCTTGAAGAAATAACTGTATCACTTAACCATTTTAACATTGATACAGTGAAGAACTACAGTAGCCTTGTAGAACTTGATCTTTAATGGCAACTAAATAAAAGGCACAATTTCAAGTCATTTTTAAGGACTCCAGAAATTGCTTGAGGTTGTCGGGATCATGATAAGTAAATGTATGATCTCCATAAGTGACTCACATCTTCTCAGGAAAAAAATAAACCATATTGTGCCCCGACATCTCTCAATGACTGTCTCATAGAAAGGAAAGCATGTCGGACAACCATGCTAGTGGCTAAGTCAGGAACAAGCAGTATTTTTTGATCTATATTTTAATTTGCCTGACTTCCTTCTTGCCAGCGACAACAACTGCAATACTTGTGAGAAACGTTTCAATCGAATCAGGATAGATCTAGGCTGTTGCTTGGCAGACTTTACTTGATAGTGGGGAGACCGAAACACCATTTCTATCTCCAGAGCAGGCAAAACAACGATGCTCCAAATGCCCTCCAAGAATGGGTTGATAAACTGCAACATGTCCTCTCCTCCTTCACCTTCAGGGAGGCCAATCACTCTCACATTCAAACGTTTATTGAAGTTTACAGTATCCTCCAGTTCTAATTGAAGCCACTTAATAGCCGCAGTCTTATCAGCGATCTGTGCTGTTTCTCGCTGCAGTTCTGCAACTTGTCTTCCCAACGAATCAAGTCATTGCAGAGAATTTCATTTGAATGGAAAGCTGCTCCAAATCCCTTCTGATTCCAACAGATACTTCGATTTTATATTCCATCATTTTCTTCAACTCACGCACCTCTTGCAATACAAAGTCAGTAGTTTCAGCTTTATCCGGCATTGGAAAACCTTTTTTCTGTCTTTTAAGTCCTAAAGGTAAGCTGAATTGAGCATCCGATGATGAATTCTTCTTTTCCACAGAATGGTAGCAAAAAAGGAGTGCTGTGAAAAGTTAGAGGGGGAGATAATCTATTAAGTCCCACAGAGCTCACATACTAAGCTGCCATCTTGCTAGGCTCCAACATTGCAAACATATTTTTATTGCAACTTGCTTTCAGAACTGCATTAACAGGACGGTTTCAAAGATGGCTCACTAAATGAGAAAATGTAGGCTATAATAATCAGGTATTTGACCAATTGCATTTCTTTGGCCATCAATATAGTGATAAAAGAATAGCAGAGTTAAGCTTTGAGATACAAAGAAATAGGTACCTATTTTGTTGCTCCATTATTTACCATTGAGAGAGCTTTCCCAATTTTTTTAAAGTGAACAATAACATGCCTTCATCCTAAATAAAGTGTCTAGTTTCAGAAAGAAAAACAAAAATCACTTTTCTACTGTCTCAGCCAAAGCCTTGCATGCGACCTCCGAGGTAACACCATGTGACACAACTGATATGATAAATCTAATGAGTAACCCTGGCAGGAAGGATGGAGTCAGATTGATTCATGGTACCAAGGCTCAGTAGCCTAGGCTAATGACTAACATAATCGCACCTAGAATCTGGAAGGGTGGGGAAGCCAAACACAGCCACTATTTATAAACTTAAGATAAGTAAGTGTTTAAGGATAGGGAAGAAAATATGGAACTTTGTAGAAGGCTATCTTATATCTGCAAACTCTTACAATCACAAGCAAAGGTATTTCTAATAGCATTATATCATCTTTAAGATTTTTAAAACTACTTATTTCATCTCATAGCCATTTTCTTTATTTGAATTGTAAAATCACTTTAAAAATCATGATAAAAATAATTTGAATAAAGATACAGGGGATTATTTTAGGACCCCTATTTGTGCTTTTGGACATTTGAAAATGAGCATAGAGACATCCAAAGCATGGACAGTCCAAGAAGAAGCACTCACTATTCACAGTACGAAAACCAGTCCAAAGAGCGAGGTGAGAAAGAAGAGAGCCACAAAGCGAGGCAGATGGTTTATATAGGTGTTTAATGAGCGTTCAAAAGGTTTGCCCTACATGGCCATGTTTTGGCATGTGCCTTCGTCAGGCATATAAAAATGTTTTCTTGCAAACAAAAACAATATATACAAGTATTACATAAATAAAACATTTAAAAGTACAAAAATTAAAAAATCAAATACAACAAATAAATGTATAATACAAAAACAGTATTAAGAATAATATTAAAAACAAAATGTAAAACATATTTAGAACATGATAAGAGGAATGGGAGATAAAGGATACCTGTGCATAGAAGAATGTCTAAACATACACCATGTAATACAACCATATCGAGTAATGAGGTTTAAGGTAATAGAACATACGAAACCAAAGGCAGTATGGAGATTGACACCTAATATTTGTGTTGCAAAAGTAAATAAAAAATAAGACATATATATAAAATACAATAAGAACCAAGTACAATGACTAAATATGTACAATAAACAATGGAAACGTAAAAACATGTTAAAATCATAATGAGAAAATGTTAAAAACACCATTTATATAGTAAAAGAGCCAATGTAAAATACAATATGGTATCTAAAATGATATTGTATATGGGACATCATGTTGTATCGATGTAAATAGGTGTTAAGAAGTATGCGTTATGTATCCACAGTGTTTGATTGATTGTAGGTCAGTAATCTTGTATTTATACTACACATTTGCTATCTTCTCCATGTTTTACCTATTTCTTATTTCTTTTATTTAAGCCCCCAGTGTGGTGCCTCTGGACTTTATCAGTTTTTATCCCCCTGAACCCTACTACTACTGCTACTACTACTCAACATTTATATAGCGCTGTACAGTGCATACATGTAAGGGACAGTCCCTGCTCAGAGCTTACAATCTAGTCAAGACAAAACGCACAAACACACAGATACGCGAGGTGTAGAGAGGGTTGGAACTAGGGGGAGAAAAGAAGATTAGGTGAGTCAAGATCCAAATGCAGCAGCAAAGAGATGAGCTTTCAACTTGGACTTGAAGAGGGTTAGAGAAGGTGCTTGGCATACAGGCACAGGTAGTTTGTTCCAGGCGTAGGGTGCAGCAAGGTGAAAGGAGCGAAGTCTGGAATTAGCAGTGGGAGTGTGGGGCATAGATAGCAGCAGTTTGCTAGAAGAGCAGAGTTCCCGAGGGGGGTTATGAGGAGAGATAAAAGATGAAAGGTACTGAGGGGCCGCAGAGTGAATGCATTTATAGGTCAGCAGGAGAAGTTTGAATTGGATGCGGAAGCGGATAGGGAGCCAGTGAAGTGACCTGAGAAGAGGGGTAATATGGGCATGATGAGGCTGGCGGAAAATTAGTCACGCAGCAGAGTGTTGAACAGATTGAAGGGGAGAGAGATGGCTTAGAGGGAGACCAGCAAGGAGCAGGTTACAGTAGTCGAGACGGGAGGTGACTAAGGAGTGGACAAGCTTTTGAGTAGTGTGTTCAGAGAGGAGGGGGCGGATTTTGCTAATGTTGTAGAGAAAGAAACAGTAGGTCTTGGCTACGATCTGGATGTGTGTGGAGAAAGAGAGAGAGGAGTCGAAGACTACCCCCAGATTGCAGGCCGAAGAAACAGGAAGGATTACGGAGTTATCCACAGAGACTGAGAAGGGAGGAAGAGGAGGGGAGGTTGTAGGGGGAAAGATAAGAAGTTCAGTCTTGGCCATGTTCAACTTCAAGCGGCGGTGAGACATCCAGGTAGCGATGTCGGAGAGGCAGGCAGAGATCCGGGTCTGGATTGCTGGAGAGATTTCGGGCGTAGAGAGGTAGATCTGGGAGTCATCGACAAACAGATGGTACTGAAAGCCATGGGAAGAGATAAGCGCACCAAGGGACTGGGTATAGAGAGAGAAAAGGAGCGGACCCAGGACAGATCCTTGGGGTACACCGCCTGGGAGTAGGGTAGCAGATGAGGAGGAGCTACCAGAACACACACAGAAGGAGTGGTGGGAGAGATAGGAGGAGAACCAGGATAGCACAGAGGCCGAGAAGCCAAGTGAGGACAGGGTATCAAGGAGAAGGGTATGGTTGACAGTGTCAAAGGCAGCAGAGAGGTTGAGGAGGATGAGGACGGAGTAAAGGCCCTTGGATTTTGCCAGGAACAAGTCGCTGGAGACTTTGTCAAGAGCCATTTCAGTGGAGTGTAGAGGACGAAAGCTGGACTGTAAGGGATCCAGGAGGGCATGAGAGGAGAGGAAGTCGAGGCAGCGGCAGTGAACCGTACGTTCGAGTAGTTTAGAAGTGAAGGGAAGGAGAGAGATGGGTTGATAGTTAGAAGGATAGTTAGAAGGACAAGAATCCCCTACCTGGCATTCCACCCACCGGTTCCTTTCATCAAAAATTGTCATACATTTGATATGGTCTTTTTTTCCTTCAACACACACTCCTTAACACCTATTTACATGGATAGGACCATGACGTTCCATATACAATATCATTTTAGATACCATGTTGTATTTTACACTGGCTCCTGCTCAATTCATTTTATGTTTGATATTGTTTTGATCCCAATAGGGTTTGTACCATAATTTCCATTGGTTGTTTTATCATATAAATTGTGTTGTTTTTTAACATTTCCTCATTATGATTTTAACATGCTTTTATGTTTCCATTGTTTATTGTACATGTATTAGTCATTGTATTTGGTCCTTATCATATTTTATATGTATGTCTCACTTTTTATTTACTTTTGCAACACAAATATTAGGTATTATTTATTTATGTATTTATTTTTGAAACTTTTATATACCGCCAATTCCCAAGATCATTGGCGGTTTACATCGAACAATGCCAAAATACATAGAACAATATCTAATCAATACATAGAACATAAAACAATAAGCAACTATTTACAGATACAATATGGTATTTGTTTCCATATTGTCTTCGGTTTCATATGTTCTATTATCTTAAACCTCCTTACTTGATATGGTTGTATTACATGGTGTATGTTTAGACATTCCCCTATGCACAGGTATCCTTTATCTCCCATTCCTCCTATCATGTTCTAAATATGTTTTACATTTTGTTTTTAATATTATTCTTAATACTGTTTTGGCATTATACATTTATTTATTGTATTTGATTTTTAATTTTTGTACTTTTAAATGTTTTATTTATGTAATACTTATATGTATTGGGCCCGATTCTGCCCCGGACATAGATCCCCTCTGTACGTCCTGTCTGAACTGAACATACAGAGGGGATCGTGATTTTGATCCCGCGGAGCACGTCTAGCCCCGTGGGATCAGAATCGCAAACAGTCCTGCACGTGCAGGCCGGGATTGCAATTCAGTCCGGCCTGCACGTGCAGGACTGTCCCCAGCTAACTCAGTCAAGGCTCTTCTATGGAGCCGCGGCGCCATGGTGTCATGTTGCTATGGCACCGTGGCTCCATTGAAGAGCCGCGATGCCAGCTGCCACAAAATAAAGCAAATTCCCTGCAGTCCAACCCCCGATCAGGCCTTCTAAGGCCAGGATCGAGCTGCAGGGAATGCCCCCCAACATCCCCTGCCCTATCTGCACCTCGGCATTTAAAAACTGACACGCCCGGGGAAGTTATTCCACCTCGGAGATAGAATAACTTCCCCGCACATGTCGCCGGCCCTGGATGTACAGGGCCAACATTAGAATCGGCCCTATTCTTCCAAGGCTGGCAACCACCCATACTCCGCCCCCGAGCTGCCTCTTCCCCACCCCCATATAACTTCCCTGCACAACCGGCGGGGAAGTTAGTCGTGGCCGTCCATCCCCACTATTCATGGTACAGAATAGCCCCCTTGTTTTTGTTTGCAGTAAAAGGTTTTTTATATGTCTGATGAAGGCACATACTGAAACATGGCCATGTAGGGTAAACCTTCTGAATGCTTATTAAACACCTATATAGAGCATCTGTCTTGCCTGTGGCTCTCTTCTTTCTCATCTCATTCTTTATTCTGATCCAAAGCATGGAGACATTTTAGAAACCAGGTTTGTGGACATCCCTAGTGCAAGGATATCCAAGCCTGAATGGGGTTGTGGTGGAAACGTGACCATGGCGTTTCCAAGGACCTGGATGTCCTGGCCTGATCTCAGAAATGGCCTGGACGTCCAGAATGACATCTAAGATTCTGCCTGCAAAGGCATGAACAGGCATCTGCAAAGTAATCTTTTTGTCATGCAAATGTCTGGAGGGTGTGGAGGTGGAGCTACAGTAATACCCCCTTTATTTTACAATCTGTCAATGAACACTGATGGGGAATGGGGGCTCATGTCTTCATTTTGCTACACTGCTGTACATCCCTTATTCTAGCTTACATGAGATGGATGTCCCTACCCCTTACTTTCCTAAGGGGGACATCTATGGGGCCACCAGCATAGATGTCCACGTCAGGGACATCTATGTTAATAAAATCATCCAGAGATAGAAGTCCCTGACGTTTTTCTGAATGTTCTGCCTTGGATGTCCCCAGTTGAACTTGGACGTCCTTTCTAAAATGCCACTTATAATATCCAACAAAGATTAATTACTTATTACTGTACTTACTGAAAGCAGTCTGGTTGCTGTGCTAATCCACTTGAATACACGGAAATAAAGGTTAACAAACCTAGAAAAACAGATAAGTTGGTATCTTTTATTGGACTATCTTAACACATTTTTGACAAGCTTTTGAGAGTTAACACTCCCTTCCTCAGGTCCAAACAAAATGAGCAGGTCAGAGCAGGAGATGACATTGCCAGAAAACACAATCGAGTCGTAAAATGTATCACAATGGTAGTGTGAAAAGGAAAGCTGGAAGGGGATCAGCTGATGTGTTAGAGCGATAAGAAGGTGGCAAAGAGGCAGGATTACTTCACTTCATTTTTGCACTTATATTTCTGGCAGAGTTTAAAAATATGGGGGCTGATATTCAGCAGCGGCAGTGAACACTTAAAGGGCCTGGCCACTGCCACTTTAATTATAACTGGATATTCAGTGCTAGAACTTAACCGGGATCTGGTGCTGGATGTCCAGAATTGCTGGGCAGAGTGCTGGCTATCCAGTAAGTGATGATATTCAGCTGCTATCTGGATAAAGTTAGGATAGCCGTTGACCTGTCCTAACATAATGCAGTTTAGCTATCTGGTTATTGCCTGAATGTCAGCGCTAACCAGATAGCTGCTGGGACTGTCCTTACTTCGCCACAGACCACCCCCGTTTTAAGGGGACGTCTTTTCTGTGGACGGGCAGCAGTATTATCATGATAGTGCAATTGAATATCAGGATCACCATGATTTAACTGGATAGCTGGTCCTACTAATTGCCTAAACCCTTTTTGGATATGCCCTCCGTAGGCCTTTATTCAGTCCTTTTATCTGAGTTCTAAACTGGCGGGGAAGTGAGTCAGGGCAGGGTGATGGCACAAATAGCAGGAATAGACGTCCCGTCGGACCGTCCATCCCCACTATTTGTGGCAGAGAATAACCCCCATAGTGGTGAAGACGACTGCATTACATGTATGTTCAGTGCTATATATGCTGTGTATAGTGGCGATGTTTATACATATTAATGTAAATGCTGGAGCTGTCATTTAAATGATATATGGTCACTGCTGTCGCTTGAAACTGGGCCCTATAGAGATGATTTATAAACGTTCATAAAACACTGATTCACTCCCATAAAAGGTCTCTTATAAAATTACATCATGCCTAAAAGTATGCACTGTGCAAATAGGTGAGAATTTGTGGAGTAGGCATGTTGAGGAGAAGAGTTTGGGCAGAGCATAGGTATCTATTTATCTTTATAAAATAGGCAAAAAATAGATGCCTAGACTGACCTATTATAAAATTATCCCCTATACAGCTGGGCCACATAGAAAAGCAGGTATCAGTGCAACACCTACTTCGAACATTCCATGTATGCCTTTATATTCAGCAACACTGCCTAAATAGATAGGATACTCTCATAAACCACACAACAGACACATTTATAAAGTGTTGCAACCTAATTCTTAAATATTTTTTGCATTATTGTGGCAAAAGAATACCAAAAATGCTTTGCAGATACTGTAGTATCATCATTGGTCCATTTTTTTCTATTTTGTAAGAGCTCATTCTCTACCCTTAAATAAATACTCCATTCTTTTCCTGATACAGTGCTATGTTTTGAAAAGACTCTTACTTGCCTTTCTGCTTCAGGGAAGTCATTCTTGTTGCAAACAGATCCACTTCACTGCATCACTTTTTTAATTCTAAAAGCAAGAAAATGGCATCATTGTCTTTATACATATCGATCATGTGATCAAACACGTCACTATATTCAAGCTACTGATTGCCATTTGATTTCTAAATTTAACACAGTAGAGGGTCACTGTTCTAAGGGAAAATATCTTACCTCGCTCGAGCACACAGTTCCTGGTATTGTGGCTCCTGAGAAGGAACCAACTAGAGCTGGGATGCCTGAGGATCAGGCATCACATTCTCCTTTCACTCTGCACTCCTGCAAAAGGCACGATTCAGTCCAGATGTTTGTTCCAAACCACAAAGGTTTTACTGGAAATCTTTAAATACTGGAACAGGTTGAAAATTAAGAAAAGAGGCACAGCATACCATATTGACTCTTGTAATGGATTATACCTACGCCTAACGACTTTGTCACAGCAAGTGCACCAGATTGTTTAATATACTGCAGCGTGTATTACATGTCAGGGACTGCAGCGTGTATTACATGTCAGGGACTGAACCAAACTGGTTGGTTGCTAGTTATTTGGAGAATTTGGTTTAAAATCCTGGTACTAGTTTTTAGAGCTTTGAGTAATGATGTTCCATTTAGCCATTCTCCATGCTTAAGATCTATTGCTCCCTTGTTCTTTGAGGTTGAAAGGATTGCGTTATTAAATGTTCCCTTCTTCCATCGTGTTCATTTAGTCAAAACTCATGCCCAAGTCTTTGCAATAGCTGGTCCTACACTTAGGAATTCCCTGCCAACTGAGTTAAGATCTATTACTCAACTCACAACATTCTGGAAGAAGTTAAAGACATATTTCATTTGTCAAGTTTTTTTCAGTGCTTTGAATTAACTCGAACATTGAACTGAACTTTATCAACATGAGGAAGCATAAGTGTTGTGATCTGTGCCTAGTTTTATTGCTGATGTAATTGACTTATTTTAAAGTTAATGAAGCATGTCTGGTTTGCTGTCTTTTATTTACTTGTATTTTAGTATTGTGTTTATGGTTTTATTTTTTTTATTACTATTTATATGATTTAAATAATGTATGTAATTTTTGTAAACCACCCAGATTAGTAGGTAGAGCTGTATATAAATATTTTTCAATAGCAAATAAATATTAAGTTACAGTTCAGCTCATCTTTGCCTCCACCCTTGAAGTAGAGAAACTCTGCATCTTGTCTGCATCCAAACTCAAGAGCCCACTTTCTGAGACTTTTGAAAGAAGAAATTGTCTGCCTTCTAAGCAAATAACAGTCAAATACTGTCAGATGGTTGCAGGGGCGGCTCAAGGCAATCTGCTACCTGAGGTGAGAGATGAGATGGCGCTCTTCGCCCCCCCCCCAGAGCGGGGGGGGGGAAGTCTTTCTGAAAACTCCAGTCAGGAACTGAACCAAACAAAAAAGCAGATTAGATAATGTGGAGGAAATGCAAGATGTTTGCACACCAAGGAACTAAAAGAAAGAGTGAGAACCGCAGCACTGTTTATAATACCAATTATAACTTGTTTTTATTTTGTTATAAACTGCGTTATGGTTCTTGATTTTTTCTTTTTTGAACATATAGTCTGCATCCAGAACCCCCTCTCTCAACAATGAGTGCAGAGCAGAACCAGGACATTCACCCACAGAACTCAATATCTTAAAAAAAAAATCTGATTCAGACCATCTCACTAACAACAACAAACATTCTCCAGTACCAGGCATATTGTGAACTAATAAAAAAAAAACCCTACAACAAAGTCACTGAGGATCTGTAGAGCAAACCTACTATACCATACCAGCTCAACTTCCAAAACTCACATAAGGAGCCTACCCAAAAAAAGCATAACTGTAAATACTGCAGCAGGCCCTGGAACATCCAAACATATATTTGAAAAGCTGAACAATTCAGATTACTACAGAACAAATCCTTACATACAAACTCCATGTTAACAGAACACCTGGCCTTGGCCACAAACGCAGAACACATACCCTCACCAAAGTACCGAATAAGTGACCATAATCTAATTACAAACATATATAGATAAAAATTAAACTGAAACCGCAAAAAGTCAGATTCCACATACAATGCAATGCCAGAGAAATAGAGAGATGCATTTCCCTGTACTTTATAAAATATGAAGACAGTACCAAGACTGATCATTAAAATGAAAATAAAATTCTCTTCTACCTTTGTTGCCTGACCATTTTATTCTTGATCATGCTTGCCCCAATCTGAAGTTTCTGCTTTCCTCCACCTCCTAGTGCCCCCCCCCCCCCCGTCTGCTTCCTCCCAGGGCCAGCATGTTGGTGATGCAGAGCCATGTTCAAAGATTCATTGCAGCATTATTTCCATAAATCTAGCTTGCTTTATTTTAAAATATATATGCTTCCAATCTTAAATCCTAGGTGGCTTCCAAACATGTACATGCCATTTAGTAAAACATGTTACAATAAAACACATTAAAAAAAATAAATTTGATTAATGAAAAGCCACTTACACAGCACCCCCACCCCCCATCAAACCATCACCAATCTGCACATCAGATTTATTTCGCTATAACCAGATTATTGATGAGGAGGGAAGATATAAAATGAGAAACTAATCCTGGTATCCAGGAATTCAAACGCTGAACTGAATTGTGCTAGAGCTGGAAATGTCCAGAACCCAGCAGCAGTGAAGCTATAAGGCTACTAAACAAAATTAATCTGAGACATTCCCTTAAAATTTGAAATTTTCTTTAATCTGACCTGACAAAATATTTTAAATTTCAGTCTCGCAGCATATAGAACACAAAACTGCAAATCTCAAAGACACCCCCCCCACCCCCCACCACCAACCAACACCGTAAAGCAATTCCATTTCCACAAAAGCAGGAGCAACTTGATGCCCCAACATGGCACTTCCCACCCTTTGAAAACAAAGAGAGACTTTGTAACCAAGAAGGGCTTGGCAATCCCAACATAACTCCTGAAACTGCACACTGGACCAGTATGGTGTTAATGTAAATATATATTCTGCAAAAGAACAAAGGAAATGCAAGATGCTCGCACATCAAGGCGCTAAAAGAAAAAGTGAGAACCACGGCACAATTTATAATGTAATGCAATGCAATGCAATGCAATGTATGCCTTCGAATCAATGCTGACTCCTGGAGACCCAGAAGCTCCTGGGTTTTCTTGGCAGTGTGACCGGAAGTAGATTGCCAGGTTTTCTTCCGAGGCATAATCAAATTCTGGAATTCGCTGCCAGAGGATGTAGTAAAAGTTGTTAGTGCACCTGGGTTTAAAATAGGTTTGGACACGTTCCTGAAGGAAAAGTCCATAAACCATTATTAAAGTGGACTGGGGAAATCCACTGCTTACCCCTGGGATAAGCAGCTTGAAATCTGTCTGCCTTTTGGGATCTTGCCAGGTACTTGTGACCTGGATTGGCCACTGTTGAAAAGAGGATACTGGGCTTGATGGACTTTGGGTCTGACCTAGTATAGCATATCTTAGGTTCTTATGTTCTAAGCCACTGCTAAAGAAAAGTAATATGATGTGGATGTGGTGCTTAGTATTTGCAAAGAATTACTTTGAGGACACTGCATGCATGTGTAAAAAGGTTTTGTGGTCTGACAAGACCAAAGCGGAACTTTTTGTTGTCAATGCTAAGCATATAACAAACACAAGATATCATCCTGCTAACACCATCTCCCTACAGTAAAGGGTGATGATAATAGCATTATGTTACAAGGATTCTTGTAGCTGTGGGGAAAGGAAGGTTTGTGAGCATTATGGGAAAGATGGATTACATCGAGCATAGGCAGATCCTGGAGGAAAACTGTTCTACTATGCCATAGACCTGGGACTAGGAAGAGGATTCACCTTTCAGCACGACAATGATCATATCCTCCCTCCTGCATTCTCACTCCTTCCCCTCCCACCAAACTTTACTCTCTCCCTTCCCTGCCTTTCATGTCTTCCCTTCCATCCTCTCTTCAGTTTCTCCTCCAACCCTCCCCCTCTCCTTATGCTCCACTCCTTCTGACTTCCTCAACCTCTGCACGTTCTGCCCCTCCTCCTCTCTAGCCCCACCTGGAGCAACTCAGGCTGGACTCACCTCCTTTTCCTGCAGCCACGGCTCCTGCCTCTTAGAACTGCAGCTGTATGAGTGATCTGTTGTAGCTTAAAGTGAAGCCGGTGCGGAGCCTTCCTTTGGGGGCGGGACGAAGCTGCACAGTATCCTTCACCGAGGCGGGGAAGCTTCGCACCATCTTTGGTTTAATTTAAGCTGCAACAGATCACTCGTACAGCCGCAGCAACTTGTGCAATTGTTTGGGTTTTTTTACTTTTGAAGGCAAAGTGAGGCGGCTGGTGGCTGTTTTGGGGGCATTTTTTGCCGCCCTCAAAACTTTGCCGCTTGAGGCAGCCGCCTCACTTTGCCTCATTATAGAGCCGCCCCTGGCTGGTTGCCAGAAGGCCAGTGAGTGGCAGAGAAGGGAATATCTCTTTTAGTGATTTGGCCTCCAGGAATAGCAGTCATCGATCTCTTATGATTTTTTTTTGTTCATTTTTTCCATCTCTGGATTGTATGTCACTACAAGAAGTACTCTCTCTGTGGTTTTCTTTATGCTGCATTAGGCCTGCTGTTTCTACTGCATTATGCTTGCTCTGAGTGTTTTAAGTGAAGCAACAGTCTTTCTGGAGATGATTTGTGTTTGAAGGATTTAGTCAGGACTTTGAGATGTTCACTGTCTGAGTATATACAGTGATATCCTGTGGCTTGATTATTTATAAGGAATTTTTGTATGTGTGTGTGTGAAGGGTGGAAACTGAAGTTGTGAATGTAGCTCCATCTGTCCTATGGCTTCATGTTTATAGATATTTGTGAAGGATCATTGTTGACAAAACTGTGGTATCAAGAATGTTAACTTTTTTCCTGTGGAGTAGTCAATTTTAAATCACTTTGAAGGATGGGTGTATGAAAAGAGTTATGGAATTTTACCTTTTCTCTCTTAGTCCAAATCATAAGAGTGGGGAAAGCATGCAGAGCATGACATATGGAATTCTTTCTAACCCCTCTGCATGTGCATGTATGTGTGTGTGTTTGTGCACATGCATTCAAAAGTATATCTGCATTGTCTCTGTGTGTTTCTTTTGTCTGTATTTTGGACATATGTGCGTTTGTATATCTGTTTTGTATGTTTGGGTTTTCTTGTATGCATTTCTGTTTGTGTGTGTCTGTGCATACATGTTTTATGTGCATTTGGTTTCTGTGTGGGAGGCTTGCATGCATATGTGTGTATGTGCATGGATGTGTATCTGAAACTATTTCTATGTGTCTGGGATCGGGAGAGGAAATGAGAGATGAGGGCATTTTGGAAGGTGCAATTCCTTAATCACTGTATTAGAGTTAATCAGTGTATGTATGGTGTAGTTGTTGTAACCTTTTCTCCTATAGAAATGTATTGTGGCATTTTTTGAGGGGGGGCGGGGGGGGGTAGGACTTCATTTCTCTTCTTCCCCCTACTACATGTAGAAACTTCACTTCTACAGCACAGCAACTTCCCCATCCACATCTCCCTTCCTGTAACTAGAGCTGCTTTCTAGTGCTCTACAGTCTTCCCATTAGCTGAACCCTACCCACAGTCTCTGCTGCTAATTAAACTGGAAAAAGGCAGGGCAGGCTTATTCACATAGGATGGGGGGGGGGGGGGTTGAGAACTGCAGATTGTTTTTTTTTTAACTCAGAAAATGTCCACATACATAAGTCATCCTTCTATCTTCTGAACAATAGTGCAAAATTCTCTTGAATCTTAAAATAAGCTTAGAGAGTTGGCAATCGTAATCTCCTGAGTCTTGAACTGCTGACTCCAGTGACCTCCTCAGCTTTAGAAGCTGTAACACCTAATCAGGTGTTAGTTCCCGCCCTACCCACCCCGACTCCCACCCACCCCTAGTGAGCAGCCTTGCTTTATAGGGCGCCTCCCCTTTCACAAATCACAGTGACTTGGACCAGCACATTTGTATGTAATTAAAGTGTTTTAACTGCTTTTTCTCTATAAAGACAGCTGCGAAACCGGCTGGTACTTGGTAGATCTCTCTCTTTTGCTCTAACAGATACCTAAGCTCCACGAAAAGAACAATGGCTGGGAAAAATCGTATTGCTAAAGCTGTTGCTCCCATTACAGCTTCTGCCACGGTCCAGACAGAGGTCCTAATGCCGGTTGAAGGACCGGTTCCATGTGCAGGGTGCCTGCATGCTGAAGCTCTGAGGAAAGAGGTGGAGGAACTCAGAGAGGAGGTGGCGAGGCTGAGGAGCATTCAAGACAGTGAGAAGTACATTGATGAGATGCTACTTGCAGCAACCAAGCTCTCCAGCTCCGGAGAAGATGGGTGCCAACAGAATGTCGATGGTTGGACACAAGTCACCAGGGCCTGCAAAATCACCAATCCAACTTCTCCATCCCTTGAATTGAAGAACCATTATGCAGCCCTGGAAGTGGAGGAGGTGAAAGCATCCCTGGAAAGGGAAGAACCAGAGTTCAAGTACCCCAAAGTTGCGGAATCAGTCACCAGAAGGAAACGAAGGGTGGTGGTGGTTGGAGACTCTCTTCTGAGGGGTACTGAGGCGTCCATCTGCCAACCAGACTTGATGTCCAGAGAGGTATGCTGTCTGCCTGGTGCCAAAATCCAAGATGTTACGGAGAGTTTGCCAAGACTCATCAAGCCCACAGACTATTACCCAATGTTGCTAATCCATGTTGGAACAAATGATACTGCCAGGTATACCTCGGAACGTATCAAAAGTGACTTCATGGCTCTGGGACAGAGGGTGAAGCAGTTAGGTGCACAGGTGGTGTTCTCTTCAATCCTCCCTGTTGAGGGTAAAGGCCAAGGCAGAGAGGCTCGCATCCTGGAGACAAATGCATGGCTGCGTGGATGGTGTCATCGAGAGCGTTTTGGTTTCCTAGACCATGGGATGCTTTTCCAAGGGTTGCAAAGCAGAGATGGCATCCATCTGTCCAAGAGAGGTCAACGCATCTTTGGTAGTAGACTGGCTAATCTACTGAAGAGGGCTTTAAACTAGATTCCTTGGGGATGGGTGAAGAAAGCCCCCAGGTAAGTGAAAGCCCCCAGGTAGGTGATACATTAAATACCTTTATGGAAATGGGTAACAGGGGTAACATATGGAAAGCAGTGTGTATTAATGCCCGTAGCATGGGAAATAAGATCCCTGAGGTTGAAGCTTTGGTGGGAGTGGCTGACTTGGATTTAGTGGCAGTTACAGAAACATGGTTCACAGAAAACAATGACTGGGATGTAACTATACCTGGCTATACTTTATTTAGGAAGGACAGGGTAGGAAGAAGAGGAGGAGGAGTGGCACTATATGTAAAAACTACTATTAAAGCTTTGGAATTACAGAGCTTAAAAGGGAGAGAGGAGGCATTGTGGGTTAAACTAGAAAGAGGGAAAGAGAAATCTATTTGCATTGGAGTGATATACAGACCTCCCTCACAAGAGGAAGAGGTGGACAGAGAGTTAATTGAAGACATACGCAGCATTGCTAGGAAAGGGGAAGTGCTACTGATAGGAGATTTCAATATGCCAGATGTTGATTGGCACATTCCTGCTGCAGTATCATCTAGAAGTAAGGAGATCCTGGATTCTCTACAGGGAGAACTATTCAGGCAATTGGTAACAGACCCCACACGTGAAGGGGCCATACTGGACTTGGTGCTTACCAATGGTGAAAGTGTTTCTGATGTTGTAGTGGGAGATCATTTTGCATCCAGCGATCACCAGATGGTGTGGTTCAGTATTAGGACTAGGGCTGTTAGAATCCATTCCAAGGTGAGGATCTTAGACTTTAGGAAGACTAACTTTGCGAAGATGGGCCAATACCTCAGGGAGTCGTTAGTGGGATGGGAACAGCTGGGGGATGTAGAAAAACAGTGGGCAAAACTGAAAGGGGGTATTTTAAGGGCAACCAACCTTTTTGTTAAAACGGTAAATAAAGGCAAAAGGAACAGGAGACCGCTATGGTTTTCGAAGGAAGTAGCTGAAAAAGTGAAGAAAAAGAGGGAGGCCTTCATGAAATACAAGAGATCACAGAGAGCAGAAGACAGGCATCTGTATTTGGAAAAACTTAGAGAAGCTAGCAAAGTAGTCAAGAAGGCAAAGATTCAAAAGGAGGAGGAAATAGCCAATGCAATAAAATGGGGGGATAAGACATTTTTCAGATATATTAGTGAGAAGAGGAAGAGCAAAAGTGGTATTGTCAGACTCAAGGGTGCAGGGGGGGAATATGTAGAAGCTGATAAGGATAAAGCGGAATTGCTTAACAAATATTTTTGTTCTGTGTTCACAGATGAAGAACCAGGAGCAGGACCTCAGAAAACACCCACAAATAAGAACAGAAGCGAGGGACATCTTGAACTATTTTCAGAAGACTGTGTTCGTGAGAAACTAGCTCAACTTAAAGTAGACAAAGCGATGGGACCGGATGGGATACACCCTAGAATACTGAGGGAACTTGGGGACGTTCTAGCAGCTCCACTGACTGACCTTTTCAATGCCTCGTTGGAGTCAGGAGTGGTGCCAAAGGACTGGAGAGAGGCTCATGTGGTGCCTTTACACAAAAGCGGAAGTAAGGATGTGGTTGAAAACTACAGGCCGGTTAGTTTAACTTCGGTGGTGAGTAAATTATTGGAAACGCTGCTGAAAGAGAAAATAGTGAGGTTTCTGGAGTCCAGCGGATTACAGGATCCGAGGCAGCATGGATTCACCAGAGGCAGGTCTTGTCAGACAAATCTGATTGATTTTTTTGACTGGGTGACCAGGGAGTTGGACCGAGGGAGAGCTCTAGATGTGGTGTATTTAGATTTCCGTAAAGCCTTTGACACTGTTCCTCACAGGCGACTTATAAACAAACTGAGCACCCTAGGGATGGACCCTAAAGTTACTGCTTGGGTTAGAAATTGGTTGGGTGGGAGGCGACAAAGAGTACAAGTAAATGGAGCTCACTCTGAGGAGAAGGATGTTACCAGTGGTGTGCCCCAGGGATCTGTCCTTGGTCCGATTCTTTTTAACATCTTTGTTAGTGATATAGCGGAAGGGCTGTCGGGTAAGGTTTGCCTCTTTGCGGATGATACCAAAATCTGCAATAGAGTAGACACCCAGGAAGGGGTAGATAACATGAGGAGGGATCTAGCTAAGCTTGAAGAATGGTCTAGAATTTGGCAGCTGGGATTTAATGTTAAAAAATGTAAGGTCATGCATTTGGGCTGCAGCAATCCAAGGGAGCAATACAGTATAGGAGGTGAAGTACTTTTGTCCACTAAAGAAGAGCGGGACCTAGGCGTGGTTGTGTCTGATGATCTTAAAGTAGCTAAACAGGTGGAAAAGGCGACAGCAAAAGCTAGAAGGATGCTTGGGTGCATACGGAGAGGAATGGCTAGCAGAAAAAAGGAGGTGATAATGCCTCTGTATAAGTCTTTGGTGCGACCTCATTTGGAGTATGGTGTGCAATTCTGGAGACCGCACCTTCAAAAGGATGTGAACAGGATGGAGTCGGTGCAGAGGGTTGCTACCAAAATGATTAATGGGCTTCATTATAAAGCATATGAGGACAGACTTAAGGATCTTAATATGTACACCTTAGAGGAAAGGCGGGATAGAGGTGATATGATTGAGATGTTTAAATACCTCCGCGGCATAAATGTTCAGGGAGAGAGCCTCTTTCAATTGAAAGCAAGTTCTGCTACGAGGGGACATGGGATGAGGGTGAAGGGAGATAGATTCAGGAGTGATATGCGGAAATATTTCTTTACGGAAAGAGTAGTGGATCCGTGGAATAGTCTCCCAGTGGAGGTGGTAGAGATGAGGACAGTAACTGAATTCAAGAAAGCATGGGACCAACACAGAGGATCTCTAAAGGCAAAAAGTGGACTGTTGTAGTTGTTATGGAAGGACAGACTAGATAGGCCATGTGGTCTTTTTCTGTCGTCATATTTCTATGTTTCTATGTTTCTAGGCCCCCCCTCCCAAACATTTGGACCTACAATATGTGCGTAGTTTGCCTGTGCTTTAATCTGTCCCTGACCAGGGCAACAAATATTAATTAGTTGGCAGCGCAAATAAGAAAACTGCACGATTTAGTCAGTATTATTCACAATAAAATTAATAACAAAGAAAATTAAATATAGCTCAGAATAACTAAAATGCATCCCATCAGGGAGAGGGAATTACTTACAATCCCTGTGTGCATGTGTTTGTGTTTTGCATGTGTGTATCTGCGTTGTGTGTGTGCTGTGCATGTGTTGTGTCCGTGTGGGGTAGTTGGAAGTGATGGGTAGTTTTGGGGATGAGGCACGTTGAGACATTTTGGGACAGTTACAGGGGGGGGCAGCTTACGAGGTGGTGAGGCAGTTTACAGGATAGTAGGGCAATTGCAAGGGGTAGATTTTGCAGTTGTGCAGTTAGGGGCTAACATTTAGGGGTAGGAGTTTGTGTGGGGTGCAGGAGTTGCGGGACAGGACCTTACTAAGCTAGAAATGTGCCCTGTGCAACTAACAAATTTGGTGCCCCCTTCCACCCAGCCACATTCAGTAACTCCCTCTTTTTGAGTTCCTGGAAGCCCAGTGATGATATTGGTGTTCCCTTCTGTGCTTGCGCCCTGTGCGGCAGCATCGCTCACACAGCCCTAAGCAGGGGGTAGTTTTTGGGGCTAAGAGGCAGTTTGAAAGGGCAGGGGGGCGGTTATGACAGCAATTTTCGGGGTGGGACAGTTGCAAATGGTAGGTTTTGGAGGTTGTCAGTTTTCAGAGTAGTGAGGCAGTTGTAGAAGTGATGTAACTTTTGGGGTTGAGGAAATTTTGGGGTAGTTCGGCAGTTGAGGTTTTTTGGAAGGTAGGACAATTTGTGGTGTGATGGGGCAGTTGCATGGGAGTAGGTTTTGGGGTAGAGCAGTTCTGAGGGGGTAGTGGGAAATCTTGGGGATGGTGGGGCAATTGCAATAAGGTAGTTTAGGGGGGCTGGGACAGTAGAGAACAAAGAGAAGCAGTTTAAAAGGAGGAATTCCTTATGTGAGTTTCTATGCTACAAAAGCTGAAATATCTTCTCCTACAGAAACAACTTGGGCTATTTGGGGGGGGGGGCTTATTTATTTCTCTGGAGCCCCCTGCTTTGATAAGGCCCATTTTACTTTTTACCATTTTTCCCAAACTCTAGATGTCATCCTCTTGTGAACTTTTCAGAGATTTATTTTGCCCCCAGATGGACAGACAGACACAGATGGACAGACAGACATTCTCAACCTCTTTTGCATAATTCTTTCCAGCTTCCATTGGGTTGGAAAGAATAAAAATACCATCTATGTATTAGTACTATTTGAAGGGTTTAGTCTGATGTATTCAAAAATGTCCCAGTTCTGCAATGAACATGCCCACTGTGCTGCTATCCTGGTGTCCACAGCAGTGCCCATGATTTCTAAACAGCGTCATTGTTGAAGCTGAAGTAGCTATGGGTCAGGATGAATTTGATTAATTTTGTACTTGTTTTCTGTGTGTATTGATGGACCAGAATGGATGCCTTTAGAAATATACAGTAATCCCACTAACTGGCAGTAATAAATTTTAGCCTATAAAACTTTATAAATGTTTATATGCAATGCAGCATGAATATAGTTTAACTAATTGAATTTCACACACACAACTTTCTACAAAATTTCTTCAAAACATTTCTTTATTCAAAAACTCAAAATAAATAAATAATCTTTCCTTCTGAAAGAAACAATCAGAAGATCAAAACTTCACCAGAATTTATTATATATACATAAAAGTAAATAAGAGTGAGCTCAACAAACACTGTGCCTACAACAAATAAAAATGTGCTCTTCTTTAATCATTATGGTCCTCTGGAGGGGAAATTGCTAAGCTTTGGTCAAATTATGCATTTTACTGTAGCTTTCAAAACTGGCATTAATTTTCCTGACTGGAAGCACTGAGCCACTAATACTCAACCTGATGCTCCCTGCTGCCAACTTAAAGGGGCCAGTGCCATCTTAACTTTTGTGGACCTCCTCTGTACCTCTCCAGCCCAGACCCCCCTCCCAGACTCATTCTAGATCTCCCATTCTCTTGATCCTCTTCTCCCCAGAGATGTTTCCCAACCTGAGACCCCTCCTGAAAAAGACTGCCCCCACCATCCTCAAAGACCCCCTCTAGCCACTTCAGGCCCCGGGGCCTATCTCCTGCTGGTGCTCTAGCGGCTCTTGGGCAGGAGCTCCTTTAAAAATGGTTGTCTAGGTGCATCAGACCACACGTCCTGATCCTCCCGACAAGCTGGATAGCACAGCTGGCGAGCGTCATCGCAAGTTGTATTGAGTTACCACAGGTTAATGACTTACAGTAAATTGAACTGTGGTAAAATGTGAAATTTTACCACAGCTTAGTAATTACCCTCAAAAATGCATATAAAAATCACTCGACACATAGTGGTTCATTTTAAAAATACTCAGATATTTCAGTACAGCATTCCACTAAAGCATGTACGGAATTTCTGTTTGCTGCATATACCATTTAAGAGTTTCCATTCACTGCATTATAGCACTCTCAGTGTCCCAATAATAAGCCATTGACTTAAAACTTATCTTAAAAAGAGATGCTGGTTTGTCAAACTCTCCTGCTGAAGATGCTGTCTACAGCTTAACCCAGTGTTGAATTTTGTGGTGGTGTTGTTTCAGGAGCTTAGCGTGAGAGCAAGAATTCTTCTTCATTTGGTAAAATGTTTCTGCAAAAATTATTTTTTCATTAATGTTGCAATGCACAAAACTTCCTTAAAATGTCATACTGCTTTTAAATCCATTTCCAACATGGCAACAGGACACTAGTGTAAATTCTGCCCAAGCAGCCCCTGCAATGGGGGGGGGGCAGGCAGAAAGGGAGCCCACACAGGATATCGGTGCCAATTCCCACAGCACAACTCATTTCCTTTTTTAGGAATAGGGGCCACCATTGATTGCTTCCATTGATTGCGGGTACTTTTGCTGAGTCAACGACTCATTCATTAGATCCACAAACCAACTCAACACATCCACCAAACTCTTTTTCAAAAACTGACCTGGGACGGTCTAAGTGCATAAAGGTAAGATGCAACCCCTGAAGCAAACCCCTCAATGACTTCTGGGTTACACACGAGAAAGAATCCCACTTAACTAGCCCATCCAACCCATCTTGCCACCTACTCTCCTTTCCCAACACCACACCTGAACTCCACAGTGTCTCTACTTTCCCCACAAAATAATACGTTAGTTAGAAATTCCAGTCTGTTGCCCCCTCTGCTAGACAGTTGTATTTGTTCAGTAATAAACCAATGCAACTGCTCAAACGTTTGAGACTCAGCTACACAATAAGGCCAAAATAGTGGACGTGTCCAGCCAGCCACGATGTTCAGTATGTTGAGTCTTCATAGTGCAAGATGTTCTACCAACATAAAGTAAAGATGATCTAAAAGCAGTTTGAAGCACTTTTTTTAGTAATTCTTTTAACAGAGCCATTATTAGGAAATTAAGAAGAGTCCCTGCTGTCACGCTAAGCCCCTGAAGCAGCACCATCATGAAACTCCACCTAGGTCAGCTGGTGGACAGTGTCTTCAGCAGGAATATTGGAGAAACCAACATTTAAGATAAGTATTAAGTCAATGCCTAGTATGGGATGTTGAACGTATTAATGATGCAGTGAATGGAAACGTTTTAATGGTATATGCAGTGAACTGAAATTCTGTGCATGCTTTATTGGAATGCTGTGTTGAAACATTTTGATTATTGTTAAAATGAACCACTATGTAAGGACTGATTTTATACACATTTAAAGGCACATTTTACAATGGGATGTCCAAGTGCAATCTGGGATTTCAAAGTCAAAGCATCTGAAAAAAAGCAAGCACATCCAAGTTCAGGTACGATTTCAGAAACGTGGACGTGCTCAATAGAGACGTCTATAATGATGTCTACACAGATGTCCCCAGAGTAGCATCCCAAAACATGAACACTTAATAGCATAATGGTTAAAGTAGTGGGGCAGGGTGCCCAGAGTTCAAATCCCAGCAAAGATCGTTGTGATTTTAGCTAGTTGCTTAATTCTCCATCTTCTCTACACCTTTGGATGTTTTAAAGCCACAACAAGCACTTTCCAGATGCCTGTTTGTGCCTGATGCAGGTCTAAATGTGGTGTGCCTGCAGACATCCCTGTCATTCCTAAAATTGAATGGAGACCTGTAAGTCCATTACACCTCCCCAGACACGCCTCCACCACACCCCCTCACATACTTGGACATTCCTGTACTGGAGACATCTCTAAACGTCATTCATAAAATGTTCCTGGAGATGTCTCTGTGATTTCGACATCCATGTGCACATCTCTGGACATTCTAAATCATGACAAAGACTTTTAGAGTAAAAAAAAAATGGACTAATGGGACTGATGAGTTACAATATAAGCTCCTATATTTAAAAGTGAGCTGGCTTGAATATCCTTTATCTGATTTCCGTTTCCACTAAAAAGCTTTTATACAGCACCAGGTGTCTTTTTGAAGTGTTTCTATGTCCCTTTGCTAGGGTTTGTGGTTATGTTTTGGCCTTTATAAAATAAGCACTTTTTGGGACATTGCAGAAACATGGCTAAATGAATCGCATGATTGGGATATAGCCATACCTGGCTATACTCTATTCAGAAGAGACAGAGAAAATGGAAGAGGAGGAGGAGTAGCCTTGTATGTCAAAAACAATATTAAAGCTACTGAAATGCAGGGGGCATGGGGAAAAGAAGAAGCGCTCTGGATTGTGTTGGAAAGAGAAGATGGCACTGTCATCCATACTGCTGTAGTCTACAGACCTCCAACACAAATTGAAGAGAGAGATAATGAATTGATTATGGATATTGCCAAGATAGCCACAAAGGGGGAAGCGATCATATTGGGTGACTTTAATCTACCTGATGTGGATTGGATTACTCCTTCTGCAAATCTGGAAAGAAGCAAAAAAATCGTGGATGCTCTCCAAGATGCGTTACTTAGACAAATGGTGATGGAATCAACCAGGGAAAGCTCAACGCTGGATTTAGTGCTCACCAACAGCGATAGCATGTCAAATGTCTGCGTGTGTGCCCCTGTGAGCAGCAGCAATCATCACACGGTGTGGTTTGAGCTAAAAGCCATGGTACAGGTCAATCATAGCAGGCTCAAAGTCCTAAACTTCAAAAACACCGACTTCAATAAAATGGCCGAGTACCTAAAGGAGGAGCTGACAGGGTGGAAGGAGATAAGGGAAGTGGAATTGCAATGGGCTAAACTAAAGGTGGCAATAAAAGGGGCAACAGATAAATATGTAATAAAAGTAAACAAAAACAAGAGGAGAAGAAAGCCTATTTGGTTTTCCAAAGAAGTGGCTGCTCAAATAAAGGCAAAAAACACAGCTTTCACAAAATTCAAAAGCTCGCAAACAGAGGAACACAGAAATGAATACAGGATCAAACTCAAAGAGACAAAGAGAGAAATAACGATAGCAAAATCAAAGGCAGAGGAAAAGATGGCTAAAGATGTGAAGTGTGGTGACAAAACCTTCTTCAGGTATATTCGGGAAAGGAAGAAGATCAAAGGTGGAATTACAGGACTCAGAAGTGCTGTGAACAGACTCGTGGAAAGTGACATTGAAAAAGCGAAATTGCTAAAATGAATACTTCTGCTCTGTTTTTACTATAGAAAGTCCTGGAGAAGGACCACCTGTGACTCCCAAATATAAAAATTGGAATGAAATAGTTACCACACCATTCACAAAAGATGAGATGTTAGAACAACTTGCAAAACTGAAAGTGGACAAGGCCATGGGACCGTATTGGGATACATCCCAGGATACTGAAAGAGCTCAGAGAGGTTCTTGCGGGGCCGTTAAAGGATGTTTTCAACAGATCCTTGGAAACAGGAGAGGTTCCTCAGGACTGGAGAACGGCTGATGTCGTACCTCTGCACAAAAGTGGTGACAGGGAAGAAGTGTCAAACTACAGGCCTGTGAGCCTTACCTCGGTGGCGGGAAACGTCATGGAGGCGCTCCTGAAAGAGCGAATAGTGAACTTTCTCAAAACCAACAGGTTGCAAGACCCGAGGCAACATGGTTTTACCGAAGGACGATCTTGCCAAACAAATCTGATTGAGTTCTTTAACTGGGTGACCAAGGAGTTAGATCAGGGGCATGCGATGGATGTCATCTACCTGGATTTCAGCAAAGCCTTTGATACTTAGGAGGCTTATCAATAAACTCAGTAGCTTGGGGATGGATCCTAAGATGGTAAATTGGATCAGAAATTGGTTGATGATGGTGGGTGATGGTAAATGGAGCTCACTCGGATGAAGGGAAAGTGACTAGCAGAGTGCCCCAGGGGTTGGTCCTGGGCCCGGCACTGTTCAATGTATTTGTGAGTGATATTGCTGAAGGACTGAATGGAAAAGTCTGTCTTTTTGCAAATGACACGAAAATTTGCAACAGAGTAGACTCCCCCGAGGGAGTGGTTAACATGAGGAAAGATCTACAAAAGCTGGAAGAATGGTTAAATGCTTGGCAATTAAGATTTAATGCGAAGAAGTGCAGAGTCATGCACTTGGGTAGCAGAAATCCAAGGGAAATGTACACGATAGGGGGCGAGAGGTTGGTGTGCACAGATCAGGAGAAAGACCTTGGTGTGATTATTTCTGAAGATCTCAAGGTGGCAAAACAGTGCGACAAGGCGGTGGCAAAAGCCAGGAGGATGTTGGGCTGCATATAAAAAGGAATCACCAGCAGAAAGGAAGAGGTACTTATGCCACTGTACAAGTCACTGGTGAGGCCTCACTTGGAATACTGTGTTCAGTTTTGGAGACCGTATCTTGCAAAGGATGTAAAAAGACTGGAAGCTGTTCAGAGCAAGGCGACCAAAATGATTTGGAGCCTGCGTCAGAAGCCTTATGAGAAGAGGTGAAGACCTAAACATGTACACTTTGGAGGAGAGGAGGGACAGGGGAGATATGATTCAGACCTTTAAATACTTAAAGGGATATAATGAACAAACAAACCTCTTCCAAAGACGGGGAAGCTGTAAAACTAGAGGCACAACAAGAAGCTGCAAGGTGGTAAATTGAAAGGCAATGTCAGGAAATACTTTTTCACGGAAAGGGTAGTGGATGCTTGGAATGCCATCCCGATGGAAGTGGTGGGGGCAAACACGGTGATGGAATTCAAAATGGCATGGGACAGACACAGTGGATCCCTTTACAGCAACAGGATAAAATCAAAATAAACTGAACCATCAAATTTCTCAACAAATAGGGGTGTCCTGCATGGAGTGGTGGGTTCAACCCTAAACAGGGAGGTGGGGAGGGGTGGCCTGAATGTAGCGGCAGGTGCACCTACTCTTGCCATCGTGCTGGGCAGACTAGATGGACCATGCTGGTCTTTATCTGCTGTCATTTACTATGTTACTATGACATCCTGTCATGAAATTACCCCTATTATGTCTATATATTTTATGTGTATACATATATATATAATGGGAGCATAACAAAGTTTAATATTTAAAAGTAATAAGGTGGGGGTGGATATTCAAAATGATTTATGTGCCATACCAACCTAATCAGATCTTCCCTCAGCCGTCTGCGAGAGCTATTTGGCATAGCCCTGAATCTACTAAAAAGTTTAATCACCAACAAGTCGGATGGAACTCTGTCCCCAACAGACATGGCACAATTTATCCATTCCAAACTGCCCGGCAGTGTAACAACTTTATAGACCAACAACTCCCCTAATACCCCAAGGAAACAAACCTGGTCAAAATTCAGCACTCAACACTTTACTGAGGAAGATGTAGGGATGTTACCCAAGACTGAAGTGGTATTTAAAGATGATACTGCAGAGGAATTGAGAGAAATATCGCTACACTGGGAAGATATATTACAACTATTTGATAAACTGAATAGTAGCAAATCACCTGGACCGGATGGTATACATCCCAGAGTGTTGAAAGAACTGAAATATGAGATTGCAGACCTGCTATTGGTAATCTGTGAACTTTCATTAAAATCACCTGTAATATCTGAAGATTGGAGGGTCGCCAACGTAACACCAATTTTTAAAAAGGGTTCCAGGGGTGACCCAGGAAATTACAGACCGGTGAGCCTGACGTCAGTACCAGGGAAAATGGTAGAAACCATCATAAAGAACAAAATTACGCAGCATGTAGATAGTCATGGCCTAATGGGAGACAGCCAACATGGCTTTAGACAAGGAAGATCTTGTCTTACTAATCTGATATGTTTTTTTGAAGGTGTGCATAAACAGGTAGACAAAGGTGAGTCGGTTGATATAGTGTATCTGGACTTTCAGAAAGCTTTTGACAAAGTCCCCCATCAGAGACTTTTGGCAAAGCTAAAAAGTCATGGGATAGGAGGCAGCGTACTATTGTGGATCGGGAACTGGTTAAAAGATAGAAAGCAGAGGGTAGGGCTAAATGGCCAATATTCCCAATGGAAAAAGGTGAATAGTGGAGTACCCCAGGGATCTGTACTGGGTCCGCTGCTTTTTGACATATTCATAAATGACCTGGAAAAGGGAATAACTAGTGAGGTTATCAAATTTGCAGATGACACAAAACTGTTTAAAGTTGTTAAAACCCAAGAGGATTGTGGAAAACTGCAGGAGGATCTGGATAAATTGGAAGACTGGGCATCCAAATGGCAGATGAAATTTAATGTGGACAAGTGCAAAGTTATGCACCTAGGAAAGAACAACCCACACTATAGTTACACAATGCAAGGCTCCACATTAGAAACCACCACCCAGGAAAAAGATTTAGGAGTCATTGTGGATAACATGTTAAAACCCTCCGCCCAGTGTGCAGCGGCGGCCAAGAAAGCAAATAGAATGCTAGGTATCATAAGGAAAGGGATGGAGAACAAAACAAATGATATTATAATGCCTCTGTATCGCTCCATGGTACGACCGCACCTTGAATATTGTGTGCAATTCTGGTCACCGTATCTTAAAAAGGACATAGCGTTATTAGAAAAAGTACAGAGAAGAACCAAATTGGTGAAGGGGATGGAAGGCTACTCCTATGAAGAGAGGCTAAGAAGGTTAGGGCTCTTTAGCCTGGAGAAGAGACGGCTGAGGGGAGATATGTTAGAGGTCTATAAATTAATGAATGGAGTGGAACGGATAAACGTGGATCAATTGTTTACGCTATCAGAGTATAGAAAGACTAGGGGACATGTAATGAAGCTACAGGGTAAACTATTTAAGACAAATAAGAGAAAATATTTTTTCACTCAACGTGTAATCAAACTCTGGAATCTGTTACCGGAGGATGTAGTAAGGGCTGTATAGCTGGGTTTAAAAAAGGTTTGGACAAGTTCCTGGAGGAAAGGTCCATAAACCACTATTAAAAAGGGACCCAGGATATCAATGCTTGACCCAGTACAAGCATTGTGGAACCTGTCTTTTGGGGATATTGCTAGGTACGTATAACCTAGATTGGCCACTGTTGGAAACGGGATACTGGGCTTGATGGACCTCGGTCTGACCCAGTATGGCATGTCTTATGTTCTTATTCCCAGAGCACCTTGAAAACATTATCACAGACCTTAACATTACGACCTCCCCTCCACCCCTGTCCAGTGTTATGGATCAAAATCACTAAGCATGATCTTCTTCCAACCATACTATCTGTAGTAAAGACATCCTTATGGCTAGGCTACATGCCAAAGGCCCTCAAGCATGCCTCCATCAGATCTTTAATAAAAAAATCCTACAGCCGACCCAACCTTACCATCCTCATACAGACCAATCTCTAGTATTCCTTCCTTTGCCAAAATCATAGAAAAAGTGGTGCAATTACAGATGCAGGACTACGTTGACTCTCACACCCCCCTCAATCAACATCAGCATGGCTTCAAACCACATCATAGTACAGAACCCTTTCTGACTTCTCTCCTGGATACTCTAATCAAAAGTACCAAAAAAAAACACACAAGGCTTCATTCTAATTTTCCTAGAAATCACTGCAGTCTTTGACTCAATAATTCATGAGCACCTACTATCTCATCTCCATGAAATCAGCCTTAGTGAAACACTGCAGTGGTTTCAATCTTACCTGGATGACCGCTATCAACAAGTCAAAGTAGAATAAGAAATCTCAAACCCTTTGAAAATACTGAGGGTCTACCACAGGCCTCTGCCTTATCCTCCCTTCAGTTCAACATTTTCAGCCAGCCACTATGCAACATAATCTGCAACCATGACATCCTCTATCACGTTGATGCCGGTGACATCCTAATCTACTCACTTTTCTCTATTAACAACTCAGACTACTCCATGATAGGACAATGTCTCGACAATATCAAATAGCTCAACCATCATAACATGTTTATCAATCCTAATAAAACAGAACACCCTCCATATAACCAAGAACTCCACGTTTTCTTCCCCAACCACATTAAACCTGGCCAGCATAACACTTCATGTAAAAGATGAAGTAGAATACCTCTGCATAATACTTGACTGAAACCTATGCTTCCACGCCCACATCAAATACGTCAAAAAGTCTGCATATTTCAGAATGAAAACTGTACAAAACTTGCATCCCCTGTTGGAACAGTATGACTTCCAAAATGTCTGTAAAGCCCTCATCAACTATTAAACTATGCAAACATCTACCAGTCTCCCAAAAATACTTTACTTCCCTTATAATGTGCTCAGAAGAGAGCAGCCAGAATTATCAGACATTGGTGAATTTCATAAAAATATAGAAACAAAGAAACATGATGGCAAAAAAGGACCACACGGCCTGTCTAGTCTTCCCTTCAGTATCAAACACTACAACAATCCCCTTTTTCCTTTTGAGATCCTGTGTTTGTCCCATGCTTTTTTGAATTCACATACTATCCTCATCTCTACCACCTTCACTGGGAGACTATTTCATGCATCTACCACTCGTTCCGTAAAGAAATACTTCTGCATATTATTCCTGAGTCTATCGCCTTTCACCCTCATCCTATGTCCCCTTGTAGCAGAGTATGCTTTCAAATGAAAGGCTCTCCTCTTGTGCATTTAAGCCACAGAGATATTTAAATGTCTCAGTCATATCACCTCTATCCTGCCTTTTCTCTAAAGTATACATATTAAGATCCCTAAGTCTGTCCTCATTTGCTTTATAATGAAGACCACTAACCATTTTAGTAGCCATCCTCTGTACCGACTCCAATCTGTATATATCCTTTTGAAGGTGCAGCCTCCAGAATTGCACACAATACTCCAAATGAGGTCGCACCAAAGACTTATACAGAGGCACTATTATATCCTTTCTTCTGCTGGCCATTCCTCTCCCTATGCAGCCAAGCATCTTTCTAGCTTTCACCGTTTCCTTTTCTACCAGTTTGGCTACTTTAAGATCATCAGACACAACCACACCTAGGTCCCGCTCTTCGTGGACAGAAGTACTTCACCCCCTATACTATATTGTTCCCTTGGATTGCTGCAGCCCAAATGCATGACTTTGCATTTTTTAACATTAAATCTCAGTTGCCAAATTCTAGACCATTCTTCAAGTTTAGCTAGATCCCTCCTCATGTTATCTACACCTTCCTAGGTGTCTACTCTATTGCAGATTTTGGTATCATCCGCAAAGAGGCAAATCTTACCCAACAGCCCTTCCACAATATCACTAACAAAGATATTAAAAAGAATCGGACCAAGGACAGATCCCTGGGGCACACCATTGGCAACCTCCTCCTCAGAATGAGCTCCATTTACCTGTACCCTTTGTTGCCTCCCAATTCAACCAATTTCTAACCCAAGCACTAACTTTAGGGTCCCTCCCTAGGGTGCTCAGTTTGTTTATAAGTCACCTGTGCAGAACAGTGTCAAAGGCTTTACTGAAATCTAAATAAAACCACATATAGGGCTCTCCCTTGGTCCAACTCCCTGGTCACTCATTCAAAGAACTCAATCAGATTTGTCTGACAAGACCTGCCTCTGGTGAATCCACGCTGCCTCCGATCCTGTAATCCGCTGGACTCCAGAAACCTCACTATTTTCTGTTTCAGCAGCGCTTCCAATAATTTACTAACCACCAAGGTTAAACTAAACAGCCTGTAGTTTTCAACCACATCCTTACTTCCGCTTTTGTATAAAGGGACTACATGTGCCTCTCTCCAGTCCTCTGGCACCACTCCCAACTCCAACAAGGCATTGAAAATGTCAGTCAGTGGAGCTGCTAGGACGTCCCCAAGTTCCCTCAGTATTCTCAGATGTATCCCATCCAGTCCCAATGCTTTGCCTACTTTAATTTAGCTAGTTCCTCACGAACACAGTCTTCTGAAAATTGTTCAAGATGCCCCTTGCTTCTGTTCCTGTTTGTGGGTGTTTTCTGAGGTCCTGCTCCTGGTTCTTCATCTATGAACACAGAACAGAAATATTTTTTAAGCAATTCCGCTTTATCCTCATCAGCTTCTATATATTCCTCCTCTTCACCCTTGAGTCTGACAATACCACTTTTGCCCTTCCTCTTCTCATTAACATATCTGAAAAATGTCTTATCCCCCCATTTAGCTGCATTGGCTATTTCCTCCTCTTTTTGAATCTTTGATTTCTGGACTACTTTGCTAGCTTCTCTTTTTCCAAATTTAGATGCCTGTCTTCCTGTCTCTGTGATCTCTTGTATTTCATGAAGGCCTCCCTCTTTTTCTTCACCTTTTCAGCTACTTCTTTCGAAAACTATACCGGTCTCCTTTTACCTTTATTTTCCATTTTAACAAAAGGTTTGGTTGCCCTCATAATATCCCCTTTCAGTTTTGCCCACTGTTTTACTACATCCCCCAGGTGGTCCCATCCCAATAACAACTCTTAAAGTAATGGCCCATCTTGGCAGAGTTAGTTTTCCTAAAGTCTAAGACCCTCGCCTTTGAATGGATTTTATCAGCCCTAGTCCTAATACTGAACCACACCATCTGGTGATCACTGGATGCAAGGTGATCTCCCATTATAACATCAGAAACACTTTCACCATTGGTAAACACTATGTCCAGTATGGCCCCTTCACGTGCGGGTTCTGTTACCAGTTGCCTGAATAGTTCTACCCATAGAGAATCCAGGATCTCCTTACTCCTAGATGATACTTCAGCATGAATGTGCCAATCAACATCGGCATATTGAAATCCCCTATCAGTAGCACTTTCCCTTTCCTAGCAATGCTGTGTATGTCTTCAATTAACTCTCTGCCCACCTCTTCTCCCTGTGAGGGAGGTCTATATATCACGCCAATGCCAATAGATTTCTCTTTCCCTCTTTCAAGTTTAACCCACTGTGCCTCCTCTCTCCCTTTTAAGCCTTGTATTTCCACAGCTATAATATTATATTTTACATATAGTGCCACTCCTCCTCTCCTTCTTCCTACCCTGTCCTTTCTGAATAAAGTATAGCCTGATATAGTTACATCCCAGTCATGGTTGTCCATGAACCATGTCTCTGTTACTGCCACTAAATCCAAGTCAGCCTCTCCCATTAAAGCTTCAACATCTAGGATCTTATTTCCCATGCTACAGGTATTTATATACACTGCTTTCCTTATGTTGCCCCTTTTAGACATTTCCATAAAGGTATTTAATGTTTCACTAGGGACTTTCACTTACTTGGGGGCTTTCTTCACCCATCCCCAATGAATCTAGTTTAATGCCCTCTTCAGTAGGTTATCCAGTTTGCAACTGAAGACATGTCGACCCTTCTTGGACAGATGGATGCCATCTCTGCTCTGCAATCCTTGGAACAACATCCCATGGTTCAGGAAACCAAAACACTCTTGATGACACCATCCATGCATTTATCTCCAAGATGCGAGCCTCTCTGCCTTGGCCTTTACCCTCAACAGGGAGGGCTGAAGAGAACACCACCTGTGCCCCTATCTGCTTTGCCCTCTGTCCCAGAGCCATGAAGTAACTTTTGATATGCTCAGAGGGATATTTATTTACTTTATTTTGCATTCTCTTATATACCATGCTATTCTGCACCAGTGTGTTTTACATTGAACAAACTGAAATTACATTGAACAGGGCATTATAACTTGGAGATAACTATTTTACAGGGAACATGGGCTATGGAGAGTTAAGTGGCTTGCCCAAGACCACAAGGAGCACCTGTGGGACTAGAAACCCCTGTCCTTCTGGTCCAAGGTTGCTGTCCTCTAGTGGGATTTGAACCCATGACCTTCTGGCCTGAAGTACCTTGCCCCAACCACTAGGCCACTCCTCCACTCCAGTATCATTTGTTCCAACATGGATTAGCAACATTGGGTAATAGTCAGTGGGCTTGATGAGTCTCAGCACTCTCTCCGTAACATCTTGGATTTTGGCACCTGGCCTTGATCTAAGTTATTTAAAGTTAAAATGATCAAATCCTGGCACCAGCGCACCAGTGGGAGCAGAGGGAGGCCTGGCTGTGCTGCTTCCTGGATGTCTCCCACGACTGATGCAGGGGCACGCTGGGTTGTCTCGGTGCCTGAACCTGCAACCACAGGAGCGTCTTGCTCCTACGGTGCAGAATCGGGTACATTCTGGCCCGTCCAGTGTTTGGCCATCCAGATGGTCCGGATCTGCCCCTTTTGGGATCGGGATCTATATGGATAGTGCTGGAACTGGTCAGAGAGAATTTTCAGTAGCGCTGTTCATATACTGCTGCTGAATATTCAAGATAAGTTGTTTACATCTTTAGTGGCTGCCAGTAAGTCTGATTTTATAAGGAGCCTGTGATGGTGTGTTTGGGAAACACCCCATCCCCACAGAGAAAATTCCCAGCCAAGCCTAACACAAGGGATGTATTGCACTGTAAACCCCTGCCCCTTTAAGAAGAAAGGCTGGAGAATGCCTGGTTCCAGGCTTTATCCCAGGAAGCAAGGGACCCAGAGAGAGAGAGGAGCCTGAGTTCTCTGGAATATAGTGACCAGTTACATTTGAAAGAGAGACTGCTGAAAAGGTAGGAACTGTGGTTTAAGTTGCTGCCATGCCTTCAGCCTTGCTGTGAGACTTCTACCTAGATGGAGGACTCTTGAGCTATAGAGAGCTGCTGCTTACTTTATTTATGGATATGGTGCCCTGCTGCTAAATATTGAAAGAGTACTACCGAGTTGTGTCCCAGAGTGAAGGAACTTTGAGACAAATACTGAATTGTGCCCCAGAGTGCAGGAACTTTGTGGAAGAAGCAGTTTCTTCTTACCTTAGAACTGTCTGCGCTGGAACAGCATTCTTTCACCTAGCAGGACAGGGTTGCTAAGACTGATTAAGAACCTGCTACTGCTGAGGGAAGCCTGGACCAAGAGTGTGTCTGTAACACTACATGTACTGCAAGCCCAAGAAGAGCCAGGGCAGTTTGCTTGGGTGTTTGTCCTGAAAATAAAGTGTATTTTCTTTAAACCTCCTACTTGCTGTAAAATTTAGCATCATTGCTTGGCCGTAGTATACTACAGAGCCTCATAAGGATACATAACTACACACATAAATTACCTACTTTCAAGGACTTACATGTGTGAATGGGCACTTGTGCATGTGCTTTCACTGTGGGCATGCAGATGGGGGGAGCTTGGGTGGAGAGTGAGCAGACCGCAAATTTATGCATGTATGTTATAAAATACCATAACTTAATGTGTATTCTTTAGAAATTTGGATTTAATACATGCTTTCAGACATTTACACCCCTATTTTATAAGGAAAAGTAGCCGTCTGTTTTGCTTTATAAAGTAAGCTTAAGATTAAAGGCATTCTGGGTACCTAAAACTAGGTGCCCGGTTATGAAATTACCCTTTTCATATACAAACTCCTTTGAAAATCCAGTCCTAATTGTATATGTTAGCCTGAGAATGGCTGAATATTGCCACTATTCAGATAATTTCCCATCCCCCCTTTCACTGTCCCTTAATTATACAAATAGCATCAGGCCATTTAGATAGTCCGAGACCAGAAATCTATCTGTATAAGGGCTGAAAATCTCTAGATAGCACAGTTATATGTTGACTGGTTGCCAGTGAAAGTATAAGTCTGTTTGGATATCAACCCCATAGTTCATACGTTCAGCAGCTGAATATTGTTGATTCCATATATACTAAAAATTATAAGCGGCATTTTAGAAAGGATGTCCAGGCAAAATCTGGAGCATCCAGGGCAAAACATCCAAAAAAACAAAAGGTTTGTTTGTTCATAAATACTTAAAGAATATTGATGAACAAACGAACCTTTTTCAAAGACAGGGAAGCTGTAATACTAGAGAGAATAACATGAAGCTGCAAGAAGATAAACTGAAAGGCAACATCAGTGGATGCTTGGAATGCCCTCTTGATGGAAGTCGTGGGGGCAAATACAGTGACAGAATTCAAAATGGCATAGGACAGACACAGTGGATCCCTTTATAGAAACAAGATAAAATCAAAATAAGCTTAACTATCTCTCATATCTTAACAAGTCGAGGTGACCTGCACAGAGTGGAGGGTACACCCCTAAAAAAAAGGCATGGGGAGGGATGACCTGCATGGAGCGGCAAGTGCACCTATTCTTGCCACCTTGCTGGACAGACTAGATGGACAATGCTGGTCTTTATCTGCCGTCATTTACTATGTTATGTGCCAAGCCCATTTTGGAAATATGGACATCCTTGAAATAGACAGTTACATTGGCGGTCAAATAGATGTCACCGCTAGAAAAAACAAGGCCAGGGATGTGTATGCTATGCTGAATGCAAGCTATTTTGCATGCAGGGATGTTGTGCATCAGCATGAGGAACCAGAATCAAATGTCCTAGTTTCCCTGCCATTTTCATTATCAGTAAAAATATAGGGGGTAGCAGACTACACTATTCTCTATGTCCTCCTGGAGTCTGGTTGGCAGAATGAGAGAAAGTGCAGCAAGTTTGGAGTCTGTCAGCTTCCTAGACTGATCTCCCTGTAACTTGTCACTGACACAACCGAGCTGTCAGGACCACAGAACTCCAACTGCAATATGTAATGAATATGGAATATGCCTCAATATGGAATGTAAGAACTACTGTGGCATCATCCTCCTTTCAATCCTTGGCAAGGCATTCATGAAGATCATACAATCAAGGCTGCAGGAACATCATGAACAGGTCAGCCAAGAGCAAGCAGGATTTAGGCTATATCTGGGCTGCACCGATCAAATATTCACCATTCGTAAACTAGTGTAGGAAAGGATCAGGTGTGGAAAGCGTACCATCATCTTCATTGACTTCAATTCCACATTTGACTGTGTTAACTGGTCAACCCTCTGGAGGGGACTAGAGAATGAACATGAGCCACTGACAATCAACCAACTTCTCAGAGCATCATGCAATGGCTCAACCAGCAGCTGCGGATCCGAAATGAGCTATCCAAGGAATTTCCCATTCAAACTGGAGTCCACCAGGGAGATGTCACCTCACCTCTGCTTTTCAATATCATGATTGACGCAATAATGAGGAAAACATTCAAGGATAGATGCGGGGTCCAGTATGGTGTGAACAACTTTCTGATGTTCGCAGACGACAGTGCTATATTTGCTGACATGGATACAGAGGCCACCAATATCCGACTAGATTATATGGAGGAAATGCAAGATGATTGCACACTAAGGAACTAAAAGAGAGTGAGAACCAACAGCACAGTTGATAAAACGAAATTATAACTCATTTTTATTTTGTTGTTATAAACTGCGTGCAAGCAGGGTTCAGGAAAGGGCGAGGAACGAGAGACATTATTGCGGATGTGAGATGGATCCTTGAAAAGACTAAAGAATATCAAAAGAATATCTATTTGTGCTTTATCAACTATAGCAAAGCTTTTGACTGTGTAAACCATGAGAAACTCTGGGCCACATTAAGAAGCATGGGTATACCAGAACACCTGATCATACTCTTGCACAATCTGTACATTGATCAAGAAGCAACAGTTCGAACGGAACAAGGAGAAACAGAATGGTTTAAAATAAGCAAAGGTGTAAGACAAGGCTGCATACTTTCCCCCTACCTGCTTAATTTATATGCAGAACAAATCATCAGAGAAGCAGGATTGTATGAAGACAGAGGTGTGAAGATTGGTGGAAGACTCATCAACAACCTTCACTATGCTGATGATACCACATTAGTGGCTGAAAGTGAAGATGATCTGAAACATTTGCTTCTCACAATCAAAGAACATAGTCTCAAAATGGGCCTACACCTTAATGTAAAGAAGACAAAGATCATGACAACTGGCATAATCAACAGGTTCATCGTTGGAGAAGAAATTGAAATTGTGAGCAACTTTAACCTACTTGGATCAACTATCAATAAAGAAGCAACAAGCAGTCAAGAAATCAGACGCCGCATTGCTCTTGGCAGAATGGCTATGAAAGACCTAGATAAGATTCTCAAGAGCAGAGATGTCTCACTCCATACAAAGATTTGACTTGTTCAAGCCATGGTATTTCATTCACCAGTAAAGGGACTACTTTGGCTTCTATTTATTAAAAAATGAAAAAGAATTGCTTATCTGTATCTTGTGGTTGTTGATATCATCTTGTCCCCTATATATAAATCTTTCAAAAAAACTTCATTGATTTTGAAAGAAGCGCCATGGGCTTCTTTCAAAATCAATGAAGTTTTTTGAAAGATTTATATATAGGGGACAAGATTGTTGATATAATCTTGTCCCCTATATATAAATCTTTCAAAAAACTTCATTGATTTTGAAAGAAGCCCATGGCGCTTCTTTCAAAATCAATGAAGTTTTTTTGAAAGATTTATATATAGGGGACAAGATGATATCAACAACCACGAGATACAGATAAGCAATTCTTTTTCATTTTTTAATAAATAGAAGCCAAAGTAGTCCCTTTACTGGTGAATGAAAGAAGGTCATTGATGCTACTACAACACAAGAGCTTAACCATTAAGCTCAATGTTGTTAAGTCTGAGACCTTCGGGGAAGACACAAAGGCTACATTAAAGTTATCTATTGTTTATATGAATGTTTGATATGAGCGGTTAAATGTGACGACTGCAATTTGTTAATTAATGGGGTGTACTTTATACAATTAGCTATGGTATTTTCAATAACATCATATGGATGTGAAAGCTGGACAGTGAAAAAGATATACAGGAAGAAAATTGATGCCTTTGAATTATGGTGCTGGTGGCGAATACTGTGTATACCATGGACTGTCCGAAGAACAAACCAGTCGGCACTAGAGGAGATCAAACCTAAGCTTTCTTTAGAAGCTCAGATGACAAGACTTCGACTTTCATACTTTGGACACATCATGCAAAGAGAGAGATCATTAGAGAAAGACATCATGCTTGGCAAGATAGAAGGTCAACGCAAAAGAGGAAGGCCAGCAATGAGATGGATCAATACAATTACAGCAGCTACGGGTACCAGTCTGTCAACCATGAGCCTCCTGACTGAAGACCGAACACAATTTAGGATAGCTATCCAGAGGGTCGCCATGAGTCGACTCCGACTCGACGGCACTTAACAACAAACTGCATTATGGTTCTTGCTTTTTCTTTTTAAAAATATATTTTGCATCCACAGTGGGTGTAGAGCAGAACCAGGACATTCACCCACAGAACTCAATATCTTAAAAATAAAAATCTGATTCTGATCATCTCACTAACAACAACAACAACAACAACCATTCTCCAGTACCAGGCATATTGTGAACAAATACAAAACCCTACAACAAAGGGCAAATCTACCATACCATACCATACCATACCATATCAGCACAAACTTCCAAAACTCACATAAGGAGCCCATCGAAAAAAAAAGTGTCATTGTAAATACTATAGTGTGTCCTGGAACATCCATACACCTATTTGAAAAGCTGAACAAGTCAAATTACTACAGTATAGTATAGATCTTTATGTACAAACTCCATATTAACAGAAGATTTGGCCTCAGACACACACTACAGAATAAGTAACCACAATCTAAAGTAAAAATAAAAATATGTAGACAATATTTAAACTGAAAACCCAAGAAGTCAGACTCTGCATGCAGTGCAACATCAGATAAATAAGAGATGCAGTTCCCTCATACTGTGTAAAATATAAAGATAACACAAAGTCCAATCACTAAAATTAAATAAAATTATTTTTTCTACCTTTGTTGTCTGACCATTTGAATCACTTATCATGCTAGTCCCGATCTGAGGCTTCTGCTTTCCTGTCTTCTCTTAGCTCTCTTTCTGTGGTCTATGGTGCATCTGCCATTTCTTCGCTCTTCTTTTGTTTTCTTCACTTCCTTCCATCAGCCTTCCATCAGTTCTAGTAACCCTCCCCAGTATCAGCTCCCTTTCCAGTCCTCCCCTCCCAGTACTTTCCAATATCAATCACCTTGCATTCCTATGACTGCCACTGGTGTCCATTCCCTTCCAGTCCCCCTCCTTCCCCACTGCCCAGCCCCTTCTAGTCCAAATACCATCCCAGGTATCAGCTCACGTCCAATCTCAGTACCATCCTCCCAGTCAGCTCCCTTCCAGTCACCCTACCCTCTGTCCATCCCCCTTCCAGTGCCATTCGCACATATCAGCTCCCTTCCAGTCTCCTCCCAATTACCCAGCCACCTACCACTCCAATCTCCAAGTGTCAGCTCCCTTCCAGTCCCCCTTCAGTACATCTCAGATGTCAGCTCCATTCCAGCCACCTCCTCCCCCCTCCCATATCAGCTCCATTCCAGCCCCCTCCTTCCCCATGTCAGCTCCCTTCCTGCCCCCTCCTTCCCCTGGCAGACCCTCTCAGTATCCGCTCCCTTCCAGTTCTATTCTCCCATTTGCCTGTTTCCCATCAGCGTTGGCGGGCTCAACTTTAACAGAGCCGCGGGAAAGGGAAATGCTCTCCCTTTGTGGCTCTGCAAAGCTGAGCTGGTGCCGGGAAAAGAATGGCAGGGCTCTTCCGGGGAGAATGGCGGGGCACTTCATTCTGCCACCGCCGCTGCAGCAACAGCAGCAGCTTCTCTGACCGGGTTTTTTTTTGTTTTGTTTAGATTTTGAAGGCCAAGTGAGGCGGCCTTTTTGGGGGCATTTTTTGCCACCCCCAAAACGCTGCTGCCTAAGGCCACCACCTCATTATAGAGCTGCCCCTGCTCAGTCTCCATTTGCTGGTAGGTGTGCATGATCCACGTGTCTGGACTGGACTAGAGGGATGATAAGGAATGACACAATATATAATTTATTTTGTTTTGATATATTAACCTTTTTTTCTGTTGTATCAGTATGTTCTTATGACACTTTCTGACATATAAAATATTAATGAAAAGTGAATTTGTATAGAGGTAACTAGTAATCACTTCCTGTTTGGGAAGTTCATATTTATCTGGCAAGATCCAGACCTACCCAATTGTGACTCCAAATCGTATGACAAGAACCTACGTCTTATGACCTGACTCACTAATACACAAGGTGAGTGCAGCTTTTCTCCGATTCCTCTATTGGCCCTACATTTTTATGAAGCTTTTCTCAAATTGCATGGAAAAGGAACATTCAAGTTCCATGTCTTCCGATTCAGGTATAACAATCATGGCCTATAAACAGTTAGAGATACCATATGAACTATTTCAACACAGCAAACATCTACAAATGAGTTTAATCAAGTTCAGCTCCCTTCCTAGATAGAATAATTAGTATTTCCACTCATCAGAATTTTGGAAAGAAACAGTACACATCAGAAGGCTATGCATGCAGAATTTAAGAGCAAAGCAGGAGGAAGAGCACAATAATCAGCGGAATCAGGCAAAAGTGCAGAGAACAGCAGCTCTGCCTTTAGTAGTGTGGGCAAGACAATTGCTGAGAATGTTGACATGCCACCTTTATCCTCAGTGAAGTGTCACAGGATGTGGTATACCTGCAAGCATATTGACCATGTGAATGCAGATCATGATATACAGGATGTTCTGCTAGTTGTATCTATAAAGCAGCACCTTTCCTAAACCTGGTCTCAGGGCAGGACCCCCAATTAGGTTTTAAGGCTATTAGTAAGGATATCATAATGAATATCCATAAACAACAGGCCCTACACTTTTTACTCATATTGGGAATGCTGAAAAAAGATCTGGTTGAGAGTTCCTCCATCAGACCAAGCGCTTAAGACAGGACATGCTGAGTCAGACCAAAGGTCCATCAAGCACAGCATTCTGTCTTCCAACTGTGCCAATCCAGATCACCAGGAAACAGACAGAAATTATCAAAGATCAGATCCATTCCTTGCTGCTCACTCCCAGGGATCAGCGGGGACTTTCCCAAGTCTGTCTGGCTAATAACTGTTTATGGACTTTTCCTCTAGGAAGTTGCTTCAATGCCTTTCAGACCCTGCTATTCTAGATTCCTTGACCACATCTTCTGGCAACAGATTCCACAGCTTGATCGTTTGTTGAGTGAAAAAAATGCCTTTTCCAGCTTATTTTAATTCTCTTACCTGTTTAGTTTTATGGAGTGTCTCCTAGTACTATTTGAAGGAGTAAATAATCATTCCCTATTAACCTGTCTCATCCAATTCATGATTTTATAAGCCTCTATAATATTCTCTCTCAGTTGTCTCTTCTCCAAGCTTAAAAACACTACCCTGTTTAGTCTGTCTTGATAAGGGGGCAATCTGTCCCATCCCTTGTCTCATTTTCGTTGCGCCTCTCTCTCTTGTCTAGTTCCTCTATACTGGTGAACCCAACTCATGTTCTCACTCTGCTTTCTAGGCCCTTGCTCTACGCACAGCTGGCATAGACTTTTTGCTTTTTATGGTTGATGTGTAGGTGTTTTTTAGCTTGTTTATTTTATTGACTTACATTTCCCTTTTCTGCTGCCTAATGCTGATGGTGCATACACTGAAATGCAACAGTGGCCGTTTTACTAGCAGGGCTGACCCATTAGGCAAGATTAGGTGGTCGCCTAGGACGGCAGCTTCCGAGGGCCAGCAAAGAGCAGCAGTCAAAGCAAAACAATAGCTCCTGACAATCACACAAACATTTACCTGCACACATGCAAAGCAACATTTCATATTTAAAAGAATGTTGTCCAATTATGCGTTTTTACAGGATAGTTGTGGGAGGAGTGGTATTGGGATGATCATGTTTGATAAACTTAATTTTCAAAATCTTGGGGGGGAGGGGGTGACGGAGAGGCATAAGGCTGAAGGTTTGTCTAGAGTGCCCAATTTCTTTACACCAGTCCTACTAACTAGCTAAATGGTTGTGAATGTAACTCGTCTTGAACTTCTACTAGAAAAGCGTAAGCTAAATATAAATAAAGGATGTGAGAGCCATTTAGAAAAATAAAAGTTTACTAAAGTTTTTTTGCCCCAGTCTGTTTTTAACGAAAAGTAGCTTAATGAATGTATAGCAATAGACTTTGAAAAGAGCTGAGGGCTTGATGCAAAACCCTACACTACAGCCCGAAGCTAAAGCTCTGGTGCAGGGTTTGCTAAAGCAGCTTCAGCACGGAGGTTTTGCTCAGCTCTGCCGTATGCAAACAACATGCAAATGAGCTGTGCACAAAAGGTCTGTGCTAAACAAGGAGAGCAAGCCAAGCACATGCGCACGGGCGTCTGTGTTAGCAGCATCTATATCCTGCACACAAAAGGCACTTGCGCGCATGGGCTGGAATGCTATACTTTGCATAAGAGCAATATTGTTCATAGACACCAATATTATTCTGAGCAGAAATCCCGCACAGCTTACATTTTTCTAGTGCACTTTCCCTGCCCTTTTTTAGCACTCTCTTCAGCAAAGCCAGAAAAGAAGACTGTGGGGGCTGTTGGCCCAAGAAACCAGCATAAATTCCTCAGCAGCAATGAGCTAACCCTTAACTTCTCCTCAGGCCTGGCGTTAAAATCCTGGCATTGAGCTCGGTCTTCTGCTCTTCTGTGCAGTTCTCTACATTTGCGCCACATAGCTAATTGCTTCATTTGAATCCATTCTTTTTTTATTTTTTATTTTATAAATTTTTATTATCAACCTTTTCATGTACATTATACCAGTCCATTCACATCCTATACCAAAGGACTGACTAACATCCTGAACATAATACCAAAACAGAATAACCACAAACATAGAGAAAACACATGGCTAGCATTTGTTAACCACACTGCCCTAACTTCCCTTTCCCCTGTCCGTGTGCCCATGCTTTACCTTCTGGACAGGAATTAAATACAATACACCTTACAACCCATATAAGCAACATTCGGCTGGTATGGAGTATCATTAACAAGTCGACCTTTTCAACCTGCCCCTGAACCCCTTAATCCGTTAAAATAAATTCCCCTCTTTCAACCTATTCCCCCAAATTTCTACCCCCCCTACTTCCATCCCTAACCCCTCCCCTCCTCCCTCCACCCCCCTTCTCGCAGCCATTTCCAAACCCCCGCCCAATGCTTCTCAACTCGCTCCCCATTTGAATCCATTCTAACAGAATTGAATGCGCTGTGCGCTGCCGTTAGCCCAGGCAAGAATGCATTGATTATGCTCATGTTAGAATCCTTGCTACATTCTGTACCCACACTAGTGCAGAAAATTGTGCACAAATACTGTGATATTGCCTGCACTAATGGAAGCACACTTTGCTGCACTGGCCCCTTAGTGGAAAAATATTTTGATGCAGTGAACTGTTGCTTCAGCACACTGCAACATTTGGTAAATCTGTGGGGTATTTTACTGTCATTAGTTTTACAATGGCTCCTCCTAGTATAGCTATACACTAACTGCGATACAACAGCAAGATTCTATGAATGTCATGCATGCTTTTTTGTATACATCAGTGTTTCTCAAACATTTTGCCATCTTTCCCTCCCTGTCAAAAACGTGACTTTTCAACTGTGTACAAAGCTTTGAGGAGCTGATTTAATCCATCTGGCCATCCAGAGGCACGATAATAACCCCTAACATGCCCTTATTGGATCCAGACTTCCGGAGGGTAATCCACTATGATTCCATGTCTCCACTGAAAAGTACTGGATTATCCATGAAAAAAAACATGGTTTTCACTTCCTCTACTGTTTAAATTGCAGTGAAATATCTTAAAACATCGCATTACTTCTATTCCACTCCAAGCTCTCTATCCTTCCATCATCTCTGAGAATTACTGGCATATACTATATTGAGACCAGGCAAACTCATTCTCATCTAACCACTGCCCCTCATTCATTTTTTTCAGAAGTGGGAGATTCGACTTTATCTGGCAATACCCAAATCTCGATGACTAAGACTTTCCAAATGAACTGAAGCATAAATAGGAATTACACTTACCTGGTAATTGTGGTTCCTGGAGTGACTCCAGTTTAGTCCGCAACGTCTAGGTTATGTACCTCCTCCTGCAGCTTGGAGACTGGGCATGTCAAAGTCATGACATCACTGGATATAGCCTGCTGGTCTCTCCCATCAGCCCCTAGTGCATTATTGACAAAGCAGACTAAAAAGGAGCAATACATAAGTAAGTTAATTTTTTTTAAACAGTCCATTCAAGGAGACACATAACATGTATAGATATATATATATCCTGTCCACCTGCCATTCCACATCCAGAAGAAAATGAACTACTCCCTGATGTCTCCCCTTTCCATCGAAAGCTGAGCCGTAAGCAATCCAGAACAATATAGTAAAATAACATAAACTAATATAATATTGCATAATATAACAATATCATAATATAATAATACCACCATATAATGCAAAGCCAAAGGAAGCATTAAAATGACTGACCACAAATGAAGGCCTATATCCACTATAGCCTTGCACTCCCACCAACAGAAGAGATCACTGCTAAGACCCCCATCTCCGGGCAGGAATGAGGACTAAACTGGAGTCACTCCAGGAACCACAATTACCAGGTAAGTGTAATTCCTATTTCCTTATCATTCCTCCAGTTTAGTCCTCAATGTCTGGGATGTGTCAGAGCAGTAATCATTGGGAGGGACATTTGCAGTCGAAGCTCAGCACCGCCTCCCTGAAAACGGTACCTTTAACCGCCAGGAGCTCTAGGCGGAAATGTTTACTGAAAGTATGGAGATGCGACCGAGTGACCGCTCTACAGATGTCTACTGGCAAAACCAAACTGCGCTCCGCCCCAGCAGTCGCTTGCGCCATGATAGAGAAAGAAGTTAAGCCCACTGGGACTGCATGGCCCCGTAGAAGCTAGGCTGACACAATAGCCTCTCTAATTAATCTAGCCATGGGACTTTCGCCATTGCTATTGCTTTGCAGAGCCCTCCAAACAACCGAAGAAATACGGCCCGACTTGCGAAAAGTTTCTGAAAACTTCTAGACAGCGCGAGCTATGCTCCAATATGCTCCTCCCCGCTGAACCTAGAGCTGGAGGAGAGACCGCTTGAAGGAGATGAAGGGTGACGCACCTTTGACCACAAAAAAAAAAAATGACGGAACTGGCCGCAAGGCCATCTTCCCTAAACAGTCAGACAAAAAATGTTTGCAACACTGAACTTCACCTTGCTGAACAGATGGACCCTCAACATATTGCCTCCAAGGCTAACTCCTTGACTGATGCCTGTTGTCAGGGCTCAATTGCTGCGCCTGCTAACACCCCTAAAAACAAATTGCTTTCCCTTGTAGGAAACAAAATTACACAAGCGGACTGTATTCTGGTAATCACCTTGAAAAATCGTATCGCCTGTGATCACCTGTGATCGAGAAGCACTCCCCGAGCTTTGCCTCCATAGCAAGACAGCGCGGCTAACTGAACTCTCCCAGCACTGTCGTTCAGAGAACTTAATACCAACGGAATTGACCGTGTTGTCATGTGAACGTGCCTCTGTGAGGGCCAGTCCTCATAGATGCGCCATACTTATGCACCTAGCCTCTTTTTTTGTTTTTTTTACATTTTGTACAGCAAGGTAGCGATGACGGTTGACAAGTAACTCTTTGTCGTCCACCATGCCCTTGCAATGGCTACCCTGCAAGCGAAAACCGATCCGCCTGAGTTCTTCAAAGGGTATCCTGTAGTAACAGATTCTGCCACGCCGAAAACCTCCAAGAATTCCCGTCGATTGATGATATGAGATCGGAGCAGCATGGGAGACCCGACCAACCCTGGGCCCCCAATAACACCTTTCCCCCCCCCGACGCACTTGGATATGCTGAACCACTCGATTTATGAGCGTCCCCGGAGGAAAGGCATAGAAAGGACCGGACTACAGCCCCCGTTGTATCCGTGCGTTGATGCCTACCGATATCTTCTCACGCCGACCGTTGAAAACGTGCCCCCTTTTCTCAGACTAGAACGTCGCTGTGAGAACCGGCAATGGCTGCCGTCCTTCTGTGATCTATCTGTGCGCACACCTCCGGACGCAACTCGCATTCTCCGATATCTACTCGAACCCTGCTGAGAAAATCCACCTTCACCTTGGCTTTTCCTGCAACATGTATTGCCAAGATCGCTGAAAACAGATACTCTATCTCTGTGGCCCGATCCTCTGCCTGGACCTCCAAGGCCACACTTCCAGCTATGTAAGCCACCGTTGCAGAGCTGTTGGACAGTACGTGCTCCACTTGACCTGTCACCGTAGCTTCGAACGCCTGCAACGACAGGCGTACCGTCCACAATTCCAGTCGGCCGATTGACCACTGGTTCTCCGGCGTACTCCAAGAACACTGCGCGAAAGATTTCTGCAATGCAGCTGAATACAAACACAAAATTTTGGTAAAGCTCCTTAAAGGACAGGCCCCAAAAAACTATTAAAGCGCACCTGGGCGAAATATTAAATTATATAATGGTTCTTATATACCATCCTGCAACAATTCAAGATGGACTACAAGGCACATAACTTAAAGGAGTGGCACATACGCTGTACATGTACTGTAACTCTGAATATGAACCTATATGAAGCCATTGCCTAAAATTAATTTTCTCTTTTAGTGCCATCAAGGTCACAAGGAGGGCCAGTGGGAATTGAACCTTTGATCTTTTGGGTGCTAGGCAGTTATTTTAACCACTAGGCTACCCATCCACTCCTGCTCTGATACAAGCCAAGTGTAGCTTATTTGCCAGTTTGGGAAACCGCCAGGCACTTGAGACCTGGATTGGCTACTATTGAGACCAGGGCACGGAGCCCGAAGGAGTCTGGTCTGACCCAGTATGGCATCTCTTGTCTTCGTATGAATAGGACCTTCCACAGGACTCTCCCCTGAAAGTAATAGACTGAACCTAGGCTTATGGCCCCGCGATGAATTCCCCTGACCCGCAGCCTTTGACTCCGAAGCAGTAAGGCTCAGCGAGGACTTGGAAAGAACGAGGCTTAGTGGATGGGCCACGCTGTCAGTAACCCAAGGGACTGAAGTCCACTAGCAGACCGCCACCTTGGACAATAAGAGCTGAGGTTTCTGCCCCACGGGTGAGCCTACTGGCCTTGGTCAAGCCACTGAACCCTACCTTGCCTCAGGAACAAAAACTGAAACTGTGATCCTTACAGTAATAAGAGAATTATAAATGCAGTATCTGAACGTATGGCACCTTGACTTGAATAATGAAAAAACAACCTGCTCAGATACATAGAGGGCTTTTGAAGAAGTCTGGCCAAGGTGAGATATTAGGTGTAGCTCAGATCTGAGGTCCCCCCCCCCCTTTTTTTCTCTGCACCAGCATGCAAAGAGACGGATAATAGATCGCCCCATGGGTCAGGAACTTGGACGCAAAGCCAAAGAAAGGAAAGCCGGTGCTTGAGACATGGCCTCGAACACCCCAAGGACCTCTCACCCTATCACCACCATTATCTATCTTTGCTGGACAGATCACAACAGCACAACAGCGGCCCTACTAAAAACTTAAAACTCTGCTCGGATTTCCATACTCCAGAAATAGATGAGAAACTCCTGTACCTGCTGCCCTCACATAGGCCATCCCTCATCTGACTACCAATTGGAGAGGCAACCCCTGTTCTCGAGACTGGCCTGTGAAGGGGAGACATGAAAGCAACCGGTACTCCCCCTGTCATTCCTGCTGCGGAGAGGCAACTGTGGAAGACCCAGGCATCCCTGCAACTGAAGGTCTGAGAGGTTGGCCTGAGTGAACCCGAAAAGCAATGCAATTTCGTACCTTACAAACCACCACAGAGTGGGAGTACTGAAAAAACATATGTGAGTCCTGAATAGCGCTGCCATCCGGTGGTCGTTAGGGACACCACCACCAGAGAAACGAAATCAAAGTTAAGGGATTTAAGCCTTGGCTATATACCCTTGATTTGCAGGATTTTACAGGCGTTTACTTAGCCCCTAATCCTGAGTGACTCGCCGAGAGCAGACTGATTCTTGCTGAATATACCAGGCCACAGAAGAACTCTATTGAGTCTACCTGCCGCCCTCTGGTAGCCCCTGTATGTATTACAGACCGTTCTTTCTTTTTCATTGTTTTATTTATTTATTTATTTATTTTTAATAAAAACTTCTCAAACCTGACTCTGTGAAACCACAGGTCTTCGGGCAATGCTTATCTAACCTTAAAATATCTTTGTTGACAGAAAATACCAAAGGGTTATTTGTCACAAACACCCCCGTATTCCGTCCCCCTTTCCTACTACAAGGTAGGACCCTGCTCTAATAGAACATCTTAAAGATGAAAACTTGTGCAGTATGTAGAGTTAACTGATGCTCCTCAGGTACATGGCTAGGAAAAAGAAAACCATGTGGCAACAGCGATCCAAGTAACAAGTGCTGCCTACTAACAAACTAAGAATAAATAAATTTAAAATAAACTTAAAAATAAACATAAATATAAGGTTAAAAATAAACTCCAAATTAAAAAGAACCGGCTCCAGCTCTCTTAAAGTCGAGGAAACCCCCCAAGCACAAGTACCGAAGAAGAGAAAGAGGAGCACCATACAACTAGCAAGCTAGCTATGCGGCCTATATGCTGCCTTCCCCAGGCACGCCGCTGCAACTCCCGCCCCACGGTCCACAACCAAGGAGGAAAATGGCCGCTCTTCGCCAACGAATTTTGGCGGCAAAAGAAAAAATCGCTGCACAAAGAGAAACCCTCGGCAGATTAACAGGGCCCGAAGGCCTTACCTGCAGGGCCGAAGGCCATTTATGCTGCTTCTGCTGCTGCGACGTCAAACAGCCCTCAAGCCACGCTGCCTCGATCTGCAGCCGCGGCGAGGGCCGCTCAGCTGGCTTCATAGTATTACTTAAAGATCTCGCCAGGATGGAAAAAATCCATCACACACCGCTACAGAATGGGTGCGCGGGCTCCGGAGCTCTCTCCCGTACAGCCAAGGGAGAGAGATCCGCACCGGCGAAGGTCTGCAAGTGAAAAAGAGATTGACACTGATGGAAGGCAGGAGCTGCTAGCAACTTAAAGGGCTAGCCTTAAACTTGAAAAAAAATTTCAGGAATCCTAAGGAAATTTGCTCCTAACCACTACAGAAACCTAGTCTCTGACAAAAGGTAAATGAATTATAATGAAAAGTGAAATGAAAGGTAAAAGTAACTAAATGCTCCCTATTGTTTCTTAAGTGAGCCCAGCATGCAGGCTCACTACGTCCTCCTGCTGCATGGAGACTGGACACACTGGGGGCTGATGGAAGAGACCAGCAGGCTATATCCAGTGATGTCATGACTTTGACATGCCCAGTCTCCAAGCTGCAGGAGGAGGTACACAACCCAGACGTTGAGGACTAAACTGGAGGAACGATAAGGAACTCCATTTTTCCCAAAATAACATAAACCTTTGTGTACCAAGGGACAAGAAAGGTGGTTTGCAGCAAGGATAGACAAGTGTGAGTAGAAGTTATTTCTGCTTAGTTTTTCTGCAGAAATTACTTGGATTTATTAAAGGTATTGGAGTTACAGTCAGAAGAGAACTTTTTTGTTACATTATTAAAATATAGGAAAGTCAGGCACTAGCAAGTCCGCTAAAGATAGCTGCCTGATCTTTTGGCTGTCACCCTTGCTTGCGAATATCGCCAGGAGAGAACTCAAATGACAATGCAATGGCACTGATTGAGGCTCTAATGTATGGTGCTGGGTTCTGGATTGAAGCCTGGGTTCTAGGGCCTGTAAGATTGCATGCCGATGCAGCATCCTTCACATTGCCACTACAGTGGTTCATTTGGGGAGAAGACAGAGGCAGCCCTTCAGGCAACTGTGGTACATGCTGTATGCGGGGGCCAAAGGAAGAAGAAATGAAAGTGCGTGGACAATTGTGCAGCACGGTGGTACCAAGAGATGGAGGGGAGAGAGACTGGGCACCCCCTCTTTTTTTCTGTCCGTGCCTCAAGAGCTCAGCTGGACAGGCCATGCTGGTGGAGCAAAATAAAAGCAGTGAGATTGTGAATGATGCCTGCATGCACAACAATGATATAGAAGAGGAGAAACTACCTATCTGCAACTTGCTGTGGATGAGCATTTAGTTGGTGAGATAGCAACAGACATTGGGGACTGGAGAGCACTTTGGATGGTGAGATACCCTTGTCCATATTCTCCAAAGACTGCGTAACAGTAAGACTTTTCTTACTGCCTTTTTAGTTGGTTTTCTCCTGCAAGTATCCTACCCGCCCTTCATCTCTTCATCCGGTGGCTCCTTGCTGGTACCTGAGAACTAATGCTGATGTGACTTTCTATGGCAGTGAACCACAGCACGTTTTTCTGGGCTTTTGTTGCTAAACTACATGAGTAGATTGTGCTATCTTGCCAATTATAACTATATTTGCTGTAGTGGTCCATATTGATAATGGAGGCTAAGGCCAGCTATGCTGAAGCTTTTGCAAGTTCAGCCAGCCTGCCAAGGGAGGGATGGGAGAGTCTCAGATCTCTCCAGGACTCCACCCCCCCCCCCCACCCAGTGCTGGGGCCGGACGGACACAAAGAGCTTGATGCCCCAGTTACTAAGGCAGATTTCCTAGAGATGTTTCAGGAACAGAGGTTATTTCAAGGAGAGTTTTCCAAGCCAGTTGGTGAGACAAAAATGGAAATTAAGGCCCTTAGTGAGAGCGTCACGCAGAATGAAATCAATATAGGGAAGCAGATAGAAGATGATCCAGCAGTATTTCAAATGAAACTGCATAAGCTGGAATCGCTTGTTAAGGTAATGTGGGAACAACAATGACCTGGAAAACAGGCAGCGGTGTTGTAACGTCCACATCTTTGGATGGCCAGAGCCATCAGAAAGGCAATGAGGATGTATTGAAGTTTGTGCAGAATCTGTTTGTCTTCTGCATTCCTTGAGTAAAATATAGAGTCTGTATTGATAGGGCACACAGAGGCCAAGGAAGATGCTCTGGTAAGATGGACTCCCTGAGGCCTATAGTAGCCTGTTTCCATGACTTTGAGGACAAGCAGTCACTTATGCAGGCAATCTGTGGTAAACGTTCTGTGGAATATCATAATCAGTCCATACAGATCTATATTGATTTGTCTCCATATTCCTTGGAAAAAAAAAATGTCTCCAATCTCTTACTCAACTACTTAAGACTAAGGGAGTGAAATATAGGTGAGGTTTTGCTTTTGCGATCTTCTTTGAATGGAATGGGAAATTCTACCACTTATCGGAGCTGGAGGTCTGCCTGGACTTCGTAGACGAGATTTCGGGTACCGCCAGATCGGCATCAGCATGGGCCAAGAAATGCCATAGCCCAGAATGGAAAGAGTCTACTCCTAAGAGATGGAAGATCTTTGGTTCAATGTCAGTTGTGGTCTGAAATGGCTCCAACAGAGGATAAGTATATAGATACCGCCAAGTCACCCTGAAGGGACTACACTATAGTTTGTGGTTATTTTGGGGTCTAGCATGAGGCTGGATGCTTGAGGACTAATGATGTTAGTTTTGCTCTTTTTCTCTCTGCACTGGCTATATCTCTCATACAGCCACACTTGGCTGTCTCCTCTACTCATGGGGGTTTTGGGGGGGGGGTTCTTTTCTGCAGTCTTTCTTCTCCTCCGGTAGTCTTTCCTTCTCTTGTTTTCTTTTACTTGTTTTTTTCTGCTGCTCTTCTCTGCTTGCTCTTAAGGGTCAAAATGATCTATTTTGTAAGCACTGTTTTGGCAATGTGATGCTAAAGAGTGAAGGGGGTGGTGGTGGTGCCATTCTGGGGTCCCTGGGGTGGGAGAGAGGGTGGAAGGGGAAGGGAGGGATAGCGAGGTGAAGGGGTGGGGGGTACAAGAGGGGTTTGCTGCTACTCAGGTGAAGTAATGAGAGAATACTTTGGTTGGGATATCTTTTATCATTGTGCAGAGCAATAGAGATTGTGGTTAAATTCATATCCCTTGTTCTTATGTCTCCTTCCCTATTTGAACCCCCTTGTTTCTCTTGTATTGTTCTGTCTTGATTAGATTTTAAGCTCTATCAGCAAGGACTGTCTTCTTTATATGTTTGTAAAGCGCTGTGTATGACTTGTATTTTATTTATTTAACAGGTTTTTTATACCGCCCTATCTTCCATTCAGGGCGGTTTACATTACAACTTGAACATTTTTTACAATGAACAGGTGAATTAACTTGGGTAGGTATACATATAACATATGAACTTGGGTGAACTATTATACAGTAGCATTATACAGTGGAACATTAAATCTTTTGGGTTAGGTCCAAGGAGGAGTGGGAGGGTATGTGTAGAGACTAGGGTGTAGGGTAGGTCTAGGTGGTATTTATCAAGTAGTGCTGTCATAGTGCTCAGAGAATAGGAACATCTTTATGGCTTTGCGGAAATCTTTGAGGTCCATGGTGGCTCTTATGGTATCTAGTAATGAGTTCCAGAGTGATGGTGCATAGAAAGAGGGCGCTCTGTTGCAGGTTATCTGTTTTGCTTTAGTTTTTGCCTTCCGTATGAGCAATAGGTTTTTAGTACGTAGATGATCGTCTTTTTCTTGTTTCCAGATCTCTCTCTGGTTGGACAGTGATTGGTGCCAGTTGGTGAACAATTTGAATTTGAATCTTTGGATGAAGATCTTTGTATATGATTAATAGTAGCAGTAGTAGACTGTCAGAGGTTTGACTTCACCGATCAAGCGGAAGAGTTTTAGTGCCTGGGTGAGAATCTTCACAGTCTTGGCAAGTGCATATATCTATATGATTTGCAAGGTATTGTGGGCAATGTAGTTCATTCACACCAGACACAGCTGCTGACAATAATTTAGTTGTGCTCTTGGGTAAAGCCAATAAGATATTTATTTATGGGGTTATTTCTCCCAACACAGATATGCTTGGTAGCACATAAATCAGGTAACTTGCTTTCAGTGTTAACTTGGAAAAACAAAGTCAAAATCAGGAAAACAACAAATGAAAAGCCACAAAGCAAGAAACAAACTGTTCTTTTCAGGTTAACTTCTGATTACTTCCCACATAGATTCAGAAGTGATTCTCTCCTAGATCACACGCAATTAGGTAAGGCTTAATTGCTAGCAGTTACCAGCTGAAACCCCTTAGGTGGCTTGCTTTCTACTGTGTGGGTCAAATCCTGCTTCAGGAGCTTTTCTGAGTAGATTAAAGAACAAGTTTATATTTCTTTGTGATGGTTGCTGTACTTTATAACAGAAAGTTACCAACGGAGTTTAGATAGAGAGCAGTCCATATAAACAGGATCTTCATCTGCTATTATTCCTCCTTGTTCAACAAGCATGGGTTCAATATCATGGATTGGCACAGATGAATCTCTCAATGGAGCACTTTCAGGAGAATACTTGTTTCCCTGCTGTCTTTCAAGGTTATAGCTAGGGCATAGATCAGTGTTCATACCTGAGCTTCCATTGCTGTTAGAGTTCCTCTCTCTATAGCCTGGCCAGTATGTAGTCCAGTTCTTATGTCCAGCCTTCCAATCCAGATCCCTGGACACTGGATCTCTCTTCACATACCTTCTGGCACGGGTCTAAGGGTCCCTTCCACGTGCAGCCGTCTCCCTCACAGGTAGCGTCTGGAGATTCCTAGCTCTGCAGCACCATTCCTCTGGCTTTCCCCAGTCCAATGGTGTATGCTGGCCCTTGGAATACCTCCCAGTATACGTACTGCTTTGGACTCTTCTAGACCTCTCAAAGGCTTTTCTCCTCTTTCTTCCAGAGGGTCTCTTTCCCTCTCTGTCCGTCCGGTTTGGCTTCTGCTTCTGATGATCCTTCAGTTGAAACTGATGATCCTTCTCTGGATATCCAAGGTGATCATGAAGATGGTCATCTGTAGAATAAACTCTACTCTTATTCTGCTTAGATGAGTGCTCCCCCTAATACAGCGCAGCTGTGCTGAATCAGGCCCTGCCCTTTGAGATGAGTGCTTAGGGATTACCTCATAGCCCTCCTGATTGAACACACGTTTCCCCACTTCAGCTCCTCTAATGGCTGTTGGAAACCTGGTGCATTCTGGGACTGGTAGTCTTTTATGGGAAAATTCTGTTTTCTTATTTCTACCAGAACTGACAGGTTGCTTGTTCAGAGTCACTTCACCTTTTCTATAGCTCCTTCCTGAGCTATGATAAGCTTCCTTATCACATAGCTCACTTGAAGAAATCTAAACCTGATCTCCTGTTTCTCCAGGAGACACTCCTCATGGTAAATAAACATTTAAAGCTGAAGGGGTAGGGTTGAGAACAGGTTTACTTGACTCCGTTCAAGGCCCATAAACAAGGGGTAGCCATCTTAGTAACAGACAGTGTGAATTTCCAGCTAAGTAAGCAGATGAACAGGGCCGCTTCTTGATCCTGGTGGACACCATGGGGACATCCAAATTAACATTAGCCAATGTATATGCTCCTAATATGCAGGTGATCTCTTTCTTGCAATCTTTTTTTGGTTTGTTGGCCAGCACTATAGAGGGGGTGGTGTACCTGGCAGGGGACTTCAACAGTACACTTTTGCCATCTGATAGATCAGAATACCAGCTGACCAACCCAGCCGGTTCTAGAATCTTGAGAGCTGGAGCAATTGGGCCTGGTGGACATTTGGCTTGGTTGTACCCTGAATGGTGAGAGTTTATTGCTATTCAGTAGTTCATCAGATGTATTCCTGCATTGATTATGGTTTGTATCCCATTCCGCCAAGGCGGGAATACACGAATGCTCGATAGATACTATTACCATTTTAGACCATGCTTCCCTCTCTCTGAGTTTAAATCAGGTAGACCCTGATAGGACTCTCTTCTGATGGTCCATGAATAAGTTGCTATTGAAAGAACCTGCCTTTGTGGAGCAACTTCAGAAAGTATGGGAGGACTGTCTGGTCTTTAATCACACGCCTGAGATATCCCCTGGGCTGTTGTGGGATACAGCGAAGGCTGTCCTGGGAGACCATATTACTTCTATCTCGGCGGCACTCAGAAGGAAATGTATGGCCAAGCAGAAATCCCTCTATGCTGAGTTGGTGTGGTTAGAGAAGCTCCACAAGGATAGGTGCAATGAGGGAGTGCTCCCCAACTTGTTACATGTGCGGATGGAATTGAACTCTTTGAGCTAAGAACAAACAGTTCAAGTCATGCAGCTGACTAAACATCATTTCTATGAGCATTCTAATAAGGCGAACAAATTGCTGCTAGGGCAATTAAAAAAAACTGTGAACTAAGAAACTCTTTCAGCAGATAGGGATGCAAAGGAGGAGGTCACATTATTATCCAAGCAGATGGCGGAATGTTTTGCAAGGTTTTACAAATAGTTCTACTCGATGGGTCTCTCTGTCCCAGTTTCACAGATTACAGGATGGTTGCAGGAGAGGAACCTTCCTCAGTTGACTCAGACCCTGGTCACACATTAAACAGACCTTTTGAATGGGGGGAGGTCCTCCTGGCCATCGCTTCATAAAAAAATAATGAAGCGGCTGGTCCAGATCACCTGCCAGCAGAGCTTTACAAAAATGTTTTGGACCACTTTACTCCCATCCTTCTGGAGGTCTTCAATGATTTACTGGCATAAGAGTCTTCTAAGGTCATTTTATGAGGCAACTCTCACTGTCATACCTAAGAACGGGAAGGGCCCACGTCTCTGTAGTAGTTATATACCTATCTTATTGTTAAACATTGACTATAAAATTTTAACAAAAATCTTAAGTTTTCAAATGGGAAGGGTTATACAGTCTTTAGTACGCTCGGACCAGACTGGCTTTATTTAAGAAAATAGGGCAGAAAATGTGCACCGATTAGTGAACATCCTTCAAGCCCAGAAGCACAATGAGGAGATTTATGCTGTGCTGTCCTTAGACGCAGAAAAAGTCTTTGATAAGATTGAGTGGCCCTACTTGTTTGCAGTACTAGAGGGTTTTGGTTTTGGATTGCACTTCTGTAACTAGATATGGATAATGTATAACTCTACTACAGCAGCAGTCTTAGTTAATGGACATCTCTACACTCTCTTTGTGTTGGGCAGAGGAACGAAGCAAGGTTGCCTGATGTCTCCTCTTCTCTTTGCTTTTGCCTTAGAACCCTTTGTTTGCCGATTGTGGGAGAAGGCCACATTTGGTAAAAATTTAGAAGGTCCAACCCATACTATCTTGCTCTATGCTGACAACACCCTTATCTATGTGAAACATCGTAGTAAGTCCCTACCATTCCTATTGGGAGAGATTAAGACTTTTGGCAACCTATCTAGGTACATGGTCTCTGTGGATAACTCTCTACTCCTCCCTGTCTCCTCAGCTCGCAACTTTGGGGCTGTCTTTGACTCCTCTCTCTCCTTCCCCACACACATCCAACTGATAGCTAAAACCTGCCATTTCTTTCTCTACAACATCAACAAAATTTGCCTATTCCTTTCTGAACACATTTCTAAGACACGTATCCACTCCTTAGTCTCCTCCCATCTACACTACTGCAACCTACTCCTTGCTGGTCTCCCTCTGAATCATCTATCTCCTTTCAATCTGTTCAATACTCTGCTGCGTGGCTAATCTCCCACCAGTCTCGTCATGCTCATAATACCCCTCTTCTCAAGTCACTTCATTGGCTCCCTATCTGTTTCCACATCCAGTTCAAACTTCTCCTGCTGACCTATAATGCATTCACTCTGCAGCTCCTCACTACCTTTCCTCTCTTTATACACTCCTCCCCAGAAACTCTGCTTTTCTGGCAGATTGCTTCTATCTGTGCCCTTCTTTTCTATTGCTAACTCCAGATTTCACTCCATTCACCTTGCTGCTCCTTATGCCTGGAACAAACTACCTGAGTCTGTACATCAGGTGCCTTCTCTGACCCTTTTCAAATCCAGGCTGAAAACTCACCTCTTCGCTGCTGCTTTCAGATCTTGACTCACTTGAACTCCTTTGTGTTTCCTTACCATTCCCCCTAGCTGTATCCCATCTCTACAGCTACTGTACTGTGTTGTCTGTCTTGACTAGATTGTAAGCTCTGATGAGCAGGGGCCGTCTTTTATATGTGTCTGTACAGTGCTGCATACATCTTGTAGCACTAATCAAATGTTCAGTAATAGTTGTAGTCGTAGTAACTTCAAGAAATCAGTTCTGTTGCCGTGTGGATCTTTTCACCGGGATGCGAGTGGCACCAAGAAGCCCTTGACATTCCAGGCAGTGTATCAGTTTAGATAATTAGGAATTGCAGTATCTAATGATCCTACTCAGTTATACCAATTGAATTATGAAGGTCTTTCCCTCTCTTTTGAATCAGACTTAAAGAGATGGCAGGTTCAAGCGGTTTCCTGGCTAAGTAGAATGAATATTATTAAAATACGTATTCTACTGAGACTGTTTCTTCTTTTTACACAACTCCCCATTATGCTTCCAAGGTCCTTCTGAGGTTTGCAACACACTTTGGCCAAGTATATTTGCCAGGGGAAAATGCCCAGTTATACTTAGATAAATTGGCCCTACCTAAGGAGATGGGTGAAGGGGGTTTTCCTGACCTCACAATTGGAGTGCTTATCTCAGAGCAGTGTATAATTGAAACTGTCAGAGGGGAACCCAGCATGGGTGGCACTAGAGGCTGCTTGGATGGAGCCTACCCCTTTGACAACTTATTAATAAATAATGGGCCCAGACTCCTCTACACTCGACCCCTTCTTGGGAGTGCTGAGTAAGTGCTGGGTACAGTTGTACAGGCTGGCCATGTCTTTCCCGGTATATACCCCCTTCATGCCTCTCATTGCACAGAGCTTTCTGAGGGGATGGAGGGAGAGAAAGGAAAGGACACTTTCATTCCAAGTTTGAGCAACAAGGCGTGGAGGAAGGAAGGAGTTATTACCCTGCCCCTTCCCTATCGCATCCCATGAGAGCAATAATATCATTTCCAAGCAGAGAAATCGACAGAGAAATATATACACTGATGTATTTCCCTATACTATGCAAAATATAAAAGATAATGGATGAATATTCTAAAACCTGATGGGGGGATATTCAGCAGCAGAGGCTAGCCAATCTAACGCAGTCAGCCGCCAGCACTAAACTCTAAACCTGGAAATTCAATGTCAGGGCCATATGCGGGCTCCAGCATTGAATATCTGGATTGGCTGGATTTCCAGGAAGCTAACCAGGCAGTGGCAATATTCAGCTGCTGCCCGATTAGCTTCTGCGGGAAAAGTTAGGCTAGCCTTTACTGCACCTGATTTTTGCCATATGTCTGAATATTGCCATTGCCCATAATTTAAGCAAGCAAATTTCAAAATTCCCCAGTAATAAGAGAAAAAGAACAGCATCTTAATTTGCACAGATAAAGTACCTTTAGTTCCCAAGAAAAAGAAGAGAAATAGACAAAGGAAATAACCGGGAGCAAGAACGTGGAGGATAGGTTCCCTGCATTCCACAGTATAGCTATGCTGTATGATGTCTAGCACCCAGCAATCCTCAGTGACCCAGTCCTGGTAGAAAAGGTGTAGCCTGCTGCCCACTGGATGCATGCTGGAATAGGCCCCCAAACTCATCATTATGCTGGATAAGAGGAGGTATTTCTGGAGGTGGTAGGCTCCTGGGATCCATGAGCCCCACGAAAGAGGAAGAAAAGTTGGGCTTTCCATGGGGATATTGATGGAAATCCCAGGAACACTGGGGTTCCGGAAATGAGGATAATGTGCAGATGTCAAGGAAGAGGATGAGCCCATTTGCTTTCCAGGCCCTTTGAGCCTTTCCTCTGGGGGGGTGATGAGATTTTGACTCACCTGAATCCTTAACCAGTTCCCCAAGTCCTCCCCCCAAAAAGCTTCCCTTTAAAGGCAAGCAGGAACAACCAGGACTTGGAGTCCGAGTCTGCCGCCCAGTGACAAAGCTACAGCCAGCATGGTGTCACTATCAAGAAGGCAATAACTTTAACCACCGAGTGGACTAGATCATAAATAGTATTCAACAGAACGGCTGCTGCTGATTCCAGGAGGATGGAGGAATCATCTGGAGGGAATGACTGAATCCACTGAAGGAGAGCTTGAGTCATCAGACCAGTACATACCACAAACTGGAGCATAACAGAGGAAGTTGAAAACTGACTCTTCAGGGTGAGCTTCCCTCTTGCGATCCAAGTGGTCTTTTAGGGCTGCACGACCCTTCACTGGGATTATGATCCATTTTGTGACTGCTGTGACATGCACATCCACTTGAGGCATGCTGAATCATGCAATGCAATCCTCCTGTGGCAAGGCATAGAGCTTCTTCATGATCCTGACCACTTTCAAAAGGGAGTTGGGCAAGTCCCACTCAAAGCAGACCATATTTTTGATAATCTCCAGAAAAGGAAAGGCTTCCAAACCCCCTGCAAGAGGTGATGTACCTGTGGCATTTGTTCTGCAGACCGGAACCTACCTGAAATCAATGCCACCAGTTCTTCCTTCCTGAACAGGTGGATAATATGGGAATCATCTTGATCCTCTGAAGGAGAAGACATTTTGTCCTCAAGATTAATGTCCTCACCAGAGGTATTGGAACTGGACTGGACCTCGGGCAAAGGAAAGATAGTCTGAACCTCTGGACCCCAATCTTAGGTGGCGGAGCCCAAGCCTGCCTTTGACTATCCAGCAATTACATGGCCCTCTTCCACCTGAATGGGGAGATAGCCAGAGGACCGAGGCCCTAGAGTCTGAATCGCCTCATCAGAAGGACCAAGTCTGCTGAAGAAATTAAAAGAATTCTGGGCAGGACAATCTGGAAACTGGGGGCTCCCTGTCGGGATTAGCCCTACCACCAGCAGAAGGAAGACTTGCAGTCAGTCTTCTAAGAGAAGGGGAGCAGCCAGCAGAATGAGAGCTCAAGTCCAAGGTTTGGGGATCATCCTTCTTCACCAATGCATTTGCAGCCTCCTGCAGTGAGGATAATAAGGGTAGGGCACCCTTGTCCCCCTGCTGCAAGAGGGGAGATGGGCCCTCCAGGAGTGCAGTAGAAGTCTCCATGCAGAATCACAGAAACTGGAGTCCAACAATGCAATTTTCCACTTTCCACAAACCAGTCCGCGTTTCTTAAAAGAAGGCATGCGTCCATGCCAATTATGTGTGCCTTATGTGCCACTAACAGTCTGGCTTCATGGGTTCAGGAAGTGCTAAGGTGCATTGCAACATCTACTGTGGCTGCATTGATACCACCACTGTGTGCAATAGCTGCATGCAGATTCAAGGTGCATACTTAGCTTGTGTAGCACAGCTAATGTGCGCAGACAGCACACTAGGTGGGAATCTATGGGGAAAAAAATGCACCTCACCAATGGTCACCCCGAAAGGCCCAGAACCTGACAGACGCATCACCCAACAGACAAGGTCAAGTAGCCCTCCAAAAACAAGTCAGACAAGACAGAGACTTAGTTTTGGTACTCACCCCTGGGGAGCCCAAGGTAGGAAGGCACTGCTGGGCTCTATGTTTATGTTTATTTATCATTTGATATACCACTCAGGCCAAAAGGCATTAGAGCGGTTTACAATACAATATCATTTGAGAAAATAGAAAAGAACGCCATTTATAAAATAGGACAGAAACAGTCAAACAGATAAGAAGAGGAGGTGAACAAGAACAGCAAGTTACCACGAATGCAGGCATCTCAATCCAGTCCGTGATATCAGTGTATACTCCAGAGACAGATGCCACGGTCTGACGCCTAAGGGCAGGCATATATATCTCTGATGAGCCTACTTCTAATCTTCAGGGGTAGCCAGGGGGAGGAGGGAGAGGGCACTGATGTTGCTTGAGACAAAGAATCCTTTTTCCAAACCTCTGGCTGCTCAGCTGGCCCTTAACAAGATAAGGACGAGGAGCTGAACCAATTCCCTTCCTCCATATGGCAATACCCAAAGAACATCGATTTTAAGGGTGACTCTAGTGGAGCCTCCAGACTGAAGCTCCAGTGAAGATTTGGCTCATGAGTGATTACTCATGAGCCAAATCAGATCTTCCCAAATTTTCACCAAAGCTGCATCGATCCATCCACCATCTGCTGGAGACAGAGAAATACTGGAGTATGCCCATAGCTTCATCGACTCATATAGCAGGATGAGGTCATAAGAAACATCTGGATTTGTTTTGTCTTCACCTCTGCTGATAGGAGGTACACAAGCAGGGGCGACTCTATAATGAGGCGAAGTGAGGCAGTGGCTTTAGGCGGAAAACTTTTGGGGGCAGCAAAAATGCTCCCAAAACAGTCGCCTCATTCTGCCTTCAGTTTTTTAAAAAAAATGTGGACAAGCTGCTGCGTCCACAATAGCGGTAATTTAAAATGAAAGGAAACCGGTGCGGAGCCTCCTGGCCCTATGGAACCCGTTGCCGCGTCCCACTCTAGCGTCACTTCCTTTTGGAGGCGGGATGCAGCTACAGGGGTTCCATAGGGCCAGGAGGCTCCGCACTGGTTTCCTTTCATTTTAAATTACTGCTATTGCAGCCGCAGAGGAAAGGGAAGGAGTAGAACGGAGACACGGGCAGCAGGAGAGGGAGCGGAATGAGCTACATGGGGGGAAGGAGAGGGAGCGGAACAAACTACATGGGGAGGATGACGGAGAGGGAATGGAGCAGGAGGGGGAGTGGAACACAGCTACATGGGAGGGAAAGAGAGGCAGCGGAAAGAGCTACATGGAGGAAGGAGAGGGAGCAGAAAGAGCTACATGGGGGAAGGAGGGGAGCAGAACGGGGCTGGCATAGGAGGAAGGAAGAGGAGCTGAATGGAGCTACACAGGGGGGAAGGAGAGGGAGGGAAACAGGGCTGACATGGGGGGAAGGAGGGGAGCTGAATGGAGCTACAGAGAGGGGTGAAGGAGAGGGAGCGGAATGAGCTACACAGGGGAAGGAGAGGGAGCTGAATGGAGCTGACAGAGTGGGAAAGAGAGGGTTGGAAGGGAACTAACAGGTGGGGAAGAGAGGGCTGGAAGGGAGCTGACAGAGGGACAAAGAGATGGCTGGAAGGGAACTGACAGAGGGACAAAGAGAGGGCTGGACGGGAAATGACACAGGGGAAAGAAATGGCTGGAAGGGAACTGGCAGGGTGGAAAGAGAGGGCTAAAAGGGAGCTGACAGAGGGGGAAGGAGATAGATGGAAGGGAACTGACATGGGGGGAAGGTGGGGGCTAGAAGGAAACTGACATGGGGGGAAAGAGGGGTTTGGAAGGGAGCTGACACCTGGGGATGGTACTGGATGGGAACTGGAAGAGAGATGACACCTGGGGGTGGGACTGGTAGGTGACTGGGTAATGGGGAGGAGGCTGGCAGGGAGGGGGCACTGGGACTGGAAGGGAGCTGACACGTGGGGAGGGTTACTGGGTCTGGAAATAGGCTGAAGGAAGAAAGTGAAGAAAACAAAAGAGATAAGAAATGGCAGACAGAGTGCTAAGAGAAGACAGGACGGCATGACCAGAGAATAAAATGGTCGGACAACAAAGGTAGAAAAAAATAATTATATTTTCAATTTAGTGATTGGACTTTGTGCTATCTTTATAGTTTACACAGTATGGGGAACTGCAGCTCTTATTTGGTGTTGCACTGCATGCAGAGTTTGGCTTCTTGGGGTTTCGGTTTAATTTTTGTCTAAATATTTTATATTTACTTTAGGTCGTGATCACTTATTCTGTACTTGGTGAGAGTCTGTATACTGAGTGTGTGACCAAGGTCATGTGTTCTGTTAACATGAAATTTGTACATAGGGATTTGTACTGTAGTAATTTGCCTTGTTCAGCTTTTCAAATAGGTGTTAGATGTTCTAGGGCCCGCTGCAGTATTTACAGTGCTGCTTTTTTCTGAGTAGGCACCTTGTATGAGTTTTGGAAGTTTATGCTGGTAATGGTATGGTAGATTTGGCCTTGTAGATCTTTGGTGACTTTTGTAGGGTTTTATATTAGTTCCCAATATGCCTGGTACTGGAGAATATTTCTTAGTGTGATGACCAGAATCAGATGATTTTTTTTAAGATATTGAGTTCTGTGGATGAATGTTCTAGTTCTGCTCTGCATCCACTGTTGAGGAAGGGAGTTTCTGTGGATGCAATATATATGTTCAAAAATAAAAAAGCAAGAACCATAACACAGTTTATAACAAAATAAAAATTAGCTATAATTTAGTTTTATAAAGTGTGCTGTGGTTCTTGCTCATTCTTTTAGTTCCTTGGTGTGCAAACATCTTGAATTTCCTCCATATTATGTAATCGGCTTTTTGGTTTGGTTCAGTCCCTGACTGGCGTTTTGAGAAAGCACCCTCCCCCCCCCCCACTATGGGAGGGAGGGGCACCATCTCATCCCTCGCCTCAGGCAGCAGATTGCCTTGAGCCACCCCTGTACACAATCCAGTGGTGTGGACTAATCTAGCAGGACGATATGGAAATAATGATTATAGAAAGTTACTATTTACACATGGTAATCCACATCATGCAGAGATTGCAAGGAGGCATGGTTATGGCATGGAGAGGATGTTGTTTGGGCACGCCTAAATATTGCCCTGAATTTCTAATTTTATAAGGGGAACACACCTGGTTTTAAAAAATTCTGTACATCAGTATTTACACATGCCCTGAGACAGGCAGAAGTGCCATGGGCGTAGTTTGGGGGGAGGCAAGGGGCATTTCCCTCCAAACGAATTGCCCCCATCTCTTCCCGCAGCCCTTTATGTCTGATCGTGGGGATCCCATCTCTCATGGGCAGAAGAGAAAGGGATAGCCATGAAAGCGGCAAAGACCCCTTCTATCAGCCCACAGAGAGGAATAGCACATTTGCAACATCTGTAAAGTTGTCAAGTGACTCAGTTCCAAGAATGAGATTTTGTTGCCAGTTCTGGTTTTATATTTGTATTATAATGCAGTATGCTATTTTGTAGCCCCTGATTTTAACCACTGAATCAGTGCTGCGGGTTCTATTATGCATAGTTTATAGTTTAGTTTATTTACTATAGTGCCTTTTCAGGTTACACAAGAGTTTTATTTTTACAAAAATCATTTTAAAATAAAGTGAAAGAATTTGAAAGGAACTCCAAATCGTAAATAGGACAGAGGAAGCAAAGCAAGAAAAAACACATAGCAGACACAACCAAGTAAAGTGGACAAGCAAACAAACTGGCATACAACTGCTGTCCCCTAGGGCCCGGACACAACCAGATCACAATCCGGCAGTTCAAAGGCCTATCTAAAGAGATATGCATCAGAATGATATTGTCAGAAATCCAGTATTGGCTTAAATTCTCACTCCTGGAACTGGGAACCTTGGCTAATAGGCAACCTCTCTGCTGGTTTTCTCCTCCTCCTCCCAATATACTTCCCAGGATTCCAGCTCTTTCCTCCCATTTCCTCGCCCGTTTGTCAACTGCGTGAACTGATCTCGTGCACCTCCTGTCCTGTGCGCTCTCGCTCTTATCCGGAACTCCCAAGGCTTTGCTTTCCTTCCTGGCCGGACCTCTTTCACTGCAGCACAGCGCATCTCTCCCTGTTGTTTCCCGTAAACCCAGTTTATTGCAGCACCGATTCTCTAGCTAGCAGCTCCATACTGGAGCAGCTGAAAAATGCTCTCGATGACATTTTCGCTTGTGTTATTTCTCTGCGGGCCTCGCTGAGCTCCAGAACACTGCCCCCATCTGGCCGGCTAGCCCCACGGTTCCGGAAGCTACCGAAGCCGTTGTAGCCAAAGAGGACCGATGAGAACTCCAGTCCCTGTAAATGAGATCGCTGCCGCTCTTCCATGAGTAAGTGAAACTTTAAACAAACAAACAAACAAACAAACAACAACAAAACGAGCATATTAAACAAGCCCTGGTTATTCGAGGAAATGATTATGGGTGCTTAAAGACTAAACGGAAACATTTGGTAAGTTGGGATGGTGCCGTGTTGCTAGGGGCTGTCCCGGTCTCTATGGAGATAATCTATCACATGCTGACGCTTTAACTTGCAACCTGCTTCTTCCTGTGCCCTGCAGAGGCCGGGAGGAACAGCCCCAGAAATGCTGCTTTGGAGCAATTAAATACCAGGAAATGTGACATCGGTTGCAGTTTTTGTAAGGTTCTGCTCCAATTACTCCTGCTGAGAAGCTTTGCCGGTTTACTGTAGTTTGCTAATGTTTATTATGGAGATGGGAGGGGTTTTGGTCCGTTTGTTGTATTTATTAGGCAAGGCTCTTGGCTAGTAAATGAAAGCTAAGCGCATGTTTGACCGGTTTAGCAGTAATGAAAGTGTTATTAAAGCAAGTGGCTGTCATCATTGGTTCTGTTATTTTTTTATTAGTGAAAAGTACTGACTTGTTTTTATTATGGTACTTTGTTTATTTTTCGTACTTGGGGGAAATTCTTGGCTGTTTTAATTATGAATGTGAAAGTTACGTTTTATAATGTAGTGCCGAGATATGTGAAATCCTCTGAGCTCATGAAAAAGTATGTTTGTTTTATTACAGTTTATTTATTACAGTTTCTTATATACCGCGCTATTTAGAATCAGCGCGGTTTACATCATAACAAAACGACCATAACGACAAACTGTCAGGTTTTACATTGAACAGGAGTACAAACTTGGATAACTGGGTTAACTATATACATAAACTATCTACACTGCAGTGTGAGGGCATTTCTAGATTGGGTCATTTCTTGGAGGGGATATCTAGTTCAGTTGCTGTCTGGGAAGTATTGGCAGAAAAGGTATGTTTTGAGAGCCTTCCTGAACTGTTATAGATTGGTAATGTCTATATTTTCAGGGTTTAGGGTGTTCCAGCAATTTGGTACATAAAAACTGAATGCCCTGTTTGTGGTGTTCGTGTTGGACTTTGTTGAAGCCTTTGGTATTGCTAGCAAGTTTACAGCTGATGTTCTTCTTGCTCTGTTGGGGGGGACCATGTGGATTAGATTCGTGAGTGAGAGGGATGAGGTGCCTTTGATTGCCTTAAATGCTAATACAAGGGATTTGAAGGTGATTCTCCCGTGAATTGGTAGCCAGTGTAGCTGTTTGAGAATAGGAGTCACGTGGTCGTCTCTGGATGCACCGTAGAGGACCCTAGCTGCGGCATTCATGGCCAACTGTAAGGGGGGTAGTGTGGATTGGGGGAGACCTTGTAGGATGGCATTTGCAAAGTCAAAATGCGGCAGGATCAGCGCTTGATATATGGTACGGAAATCGTCTGGGTCCAGCAGGGAGCGTAGGTGTTTGAGGGAACGGATTTTGAAGTAGATGGCTTTGACTACGCTGCTTATGTGGCGTCTCATGTCTAGATGTTGGTCCAGGGTAACTCCCAAATATTTTATTGCATCTTTAGTTTGCAAATCAGCTTCCTTGACACTGACGTGGGATGGGGGCGTAAAGCTGGAGTCTCTGGAGATGAAAAGGACCTCTGTTTTTTTATGCTGGATACGTAGGTTCTGTGTCTGGAGCCATGTTGAAACTGCATTGAAACAATCTGTGAGTGGGGTCAGGTCCATGTGGGTTGTGGAGAAAGGCATGTATAAAAGAATGTCATCTGCATATATCATGCAGTTTACGTTGAATGATCTTATGATATTGCAAATGGGCTGCATGTAGATATTGAAGAGTAAGGAGGATAATGAGGATCCTTGAGGTACCCCTTGTTTTTGATGGAAGTGGCTAGACTCTTCTGATCCAGACTTCACATATGCCATCTATCGTCCAGATAAGACTTGCACCATTTTAGTGCCTTGTTGCAGACACCCTTTTCTTTTAGTCTTCCCAGGAGGATTTCGTGACTCACGGAGTCAAAAGCCGCGGCGATGTCTAGGAAGATGAGGACAAAACCTTGATGGATGTTGTCAATTCCTGTGATGATATTGTTGATTAGACCAGTGAGTAGTGTCTCAACCCCATGATGTTCTCTGAACCCATGTGGCAGTTATCTAAGGGAGCAACAGAGTCTATGTGATCTTGAATTTGCCGTTGTGCTTCCTTCTCAATTATTTTGGCTAAGATGGGGATGCTAGCTATTGGTCGATAGGAGTCCACCCTTGGGGGTCCAGTTTGGGGTTTTTCAGTAATGGTCTAATGGAAGTCTGCTTGAGTGAAGTGGGAAAATAACCTGTTGTAAAGGAGAGTTTCATTATATTTGCGATGACAGGACTGAGCACATCTCGTAGTTCCTTGATCCAAAAAGCTGGACATGGGTCGGTCTGTGCAGTGGAGGTGTTGAGTGATGCTATGGTGTTCTCAATACATTTATTGGATGGTGTGGAAAAAAAGTTAAGTGGAGAGAGGTCCGCTGGTTCTTGATATTGGACTGCTGTGACCTTGTTAGTTTGTACAATCTTGGATTGCAGATAATCAGCGAAATCTTGTGGGTGTATGTTGATGTGTTGCTCGGGTGATGGTTCCTTTGAGAGGGATTTGACCAAATTGAAGAGGTCACGAGGTTTATTCAATGACCTCTTTAGGGTGTCAGTGTGATATTGTCTCATTCTGATAGAGATTGTTCCTCGATGTATTGCAAGGTGGGTTTAGGTATGCGGTCTGATCTTTCGGTGAGCTTGTTCTGCTGCATCGGCTTTCGAGTCTACGTAGTTGCATGTGGGATGCTCGTAGGTCAGGAGAGAACAATGTGGAGGTTTTTCTTTTCGCTCTTGCTGTATTTTTAGGGTTTGGGGTGTTGTGAGATGGCAAGCAGGCTGGAATTCCAGTGAGAGATTAGTTCATCAAGGTCAGGTGTTGTTTGTTGATGAGTGATGGGTCTCCGAAAGGATGAGTTCCCTATCGAAGGGGCGGAAGCATCTAGTGGAAGTTCGAGAGGTGATGTTCTTGGGTTGGCTTCTGTTCAGCTGGTCATTGTTGCTGGGAATCTGGATAATGATCAATTTGTGGTCGGACCAGGGTACATCCACGACTGATGTTGGCAGATTGTGGCTTTTGTCCTTGACTGGATGTGGCATAAAAACCAAGTCCAGAATGTTCCCTTTTGTATGTGTGGGTTCATTTATGATTTGTTTGAGACCCAGCTCTTCCATTGCATCAAGGAACGCATTTGCGTGGTTTGGTGTAGCGATGGGAGATTGAAATCACCCATTATCCAAATTGGTTTGTTGGGAGTGCGGGTGTTAGCTGCAAGGTCAATGATGGTTGGAAGGTCAACTGGAGACGTAGATGGTGTTCTATATAATAGGGTAAGGGAGAATTGTTGGTTAGCAACAGAGAGAGTGTCCAGGCTGGTTGTGCTAGAAGAGTCCACAATCTGGAAGTTGAGGTCTGATTTGGAGATTATGAGCACCCCTCCTCCCTTTTTTGTTTTCCCTATGTTTCGTGTGTATGGAAAAATTGGGGGAAGTAGTTGATTGAGGAGGACGTTGTCTTCTGGTGATAGCCATGTTTCTGTGATCATGAGGATCTCAAGGTCATAGAAGGAGATTGTGTCAAGGACAACAGGCCATTTTTTGCGGATGGAACGTGCGTTAATGATGGCACATTTTAGGGGTCGGCATCTACAAGGTTTTTCCTGGTTGGGTGTATTGGATAGCTGGAGTGCTACATGTATCAGTCTGTCTTTTTTTGGTTGGTTGTGGGTGTGGAGGATTTCCATGAGGTAATGTATATTTTTCGTATCTTAATAACTTCTTGTAATAACTTCTAAGGTTCCGCAAATCTACATTCTGATTTGGGATACTGTGGAACTGTAAGACATAATCTGCCCTAAAATCTTAGCTAATATTATTTTCACTGAATATCAATGTCTTGAACAGTTTTAAAAAGAAAAAAATATCTTTCTATAAGCCATCTTGCCATTGTGTTCTTGCAGGAAACTCTTAGGGGCATGTTTGCTAAACTGCATTAGATTTTGGTAGCTAAAATGTGTTGGCAGCACAGACCGCACAGTAAGCAGGAAATGTCCCCTGTAGATACCGCAGACATTCCCTGGGCAGGCCCTGCTCATACTGCAGGTCTGGATTTCCTACTGAGGCACTGCATTACTTGCCTCTTCAGATTTCGCGAGAAAGACCCTCAGAGTCTACTGAAGCAGGTACCATGGGTCCCTGTGGTAAATCAACATGGAGGGATATTAGCGATCAGGTGCACAGAGCTGCTGACAACTCAGTGCCCCGATTGCTACCATGGCCCCCCAACAGCCACGTTCTGGCCTTCCCCCTCCACAATATTGTTGGTGCTGTGATTTATGGCACTGACAGTACTAAATAAAAAGGTGTTGTCCCCCCCCCCCCCCCCCCGCAGTACTGATCTCCTCCCTCACCCCTTGGACAGCTCCTGATCTCCTTTGGGAGCTGCCCAGGGGGGATCGGAGCATCCTCTTGAATTAAACTATATCCTGGCTAGCCAATCGTGCTAAGCCCCACCTCTCCCTCCAGCCCCCTGATTCACTACCTCCCTGATAATAAAACAATATCCTGGCTAGCCAGCTGGCAAGAGGTAGGGGGGGAGGCTCTGACCCTCCCCTCCCCCAAAGAACTTACCTAATATTATGGTGGTCTAGTGGTTGAAGGATGCAGGAACGGTCCTGTTCACCCCTGGCAAAACATATTGCCAAAACAAAATGGCTGCCATCACAAGATGCTGACCTCTAGCCTCATGCTAGGGGGCAGCACTGCGAGATAATGACCAGTTTTGTTAGGGCCTTTGAGGAGGCCATGAGCACTCCTTCCCTCCTCAAAGGCTCTAACAAAAATGGCCACTATCTGATGTTATCTGTTGCTGTGATTCTGATTCTGGCAGCATTTGCCACCCCCCATTCCCTGCCCCGATCCTGCCCGTGAGGACCTGCACCATGCAAAAATCAGATATCACAGAAAATTGCCTGCGATATCTGATTTTTTTTTCCATGGGTTAGCTGCTTCCACGGGGTGTTAATTCTGCATTAGCCCCACAGTAGCAGCTAACGCCCTTTAGTAGACAGGTCCCTTACATTATAAAGTTTGATTGCAACTAAAAATGCACAAATCAAAAAGAAAAAGGATATAGCAGTTCTCATTAAGGAAACAGCCAATGTCAAATTATTATCGCAATGCTCAAAGTATGTTGGAAGGTGAGTGCAAGTAAAGTTGCTAGCCATGAATGAGGTGGTAGATATTGTCAGCATCTAGGCACTGACTTGTGGTGGTTTATTTATTTAACATGTTTTTATACTGCTTTATCATTTTAATAAAAGCAGTTTACATTATAACTTAAATTTGGTAATGTACATTAAACAGGGGCATTGATAGCTTGGATTTTTCTGAGGCAATGGAGGGTTAAGTGACTTGCCCAAGACCACAAGGAGTGCTAGTTGGTGATCTGTTTTGCTTTCAAGAACTGGCCTGCACGATTAATTTTGTTAGTGCCTGTTCCATAATTATTGGAGGGTATTTTAATTCACCTTTAAATGCAGCTCTTATCAGAAATTGTAAGTTCAGTAGTGGTAGTCATTTGAACTACTTATCATTTGTAAAGTGCTACAAGGCATATGCAGTGCTGTACAGGCACATGTAAAAGACGGTCCCTGCTCATCAGAGCTCAAAATCTAGTCAAGACAGACAACACAACAGCTGAGGACAAGGATATATCTAGGGAAATGGTAAGGAAACGCATAGGAGACTAAGTGGATTGGGATCCAAAAGCAGCCTCGAAGAGGTGAATTTTCAGCCTGAATTTGAAGAGGGCCAGAGATTGAAGCCTGACGCACAGATTCAGGTATTTGTTTGAGGCATAAGGAGCAGTAAGGTGGAAGGATCGAAGTCTGGAGTTGGCAGTAGAAGAGAAGGGTATAGGTAGAAGGGATCTGTCAGAAGAACAGAGTTCCTGAGGAAGAGTGTAGGGAGAGAAAAGAGAGGAAAGGTAGTGAGAATGAGTGCACTTATAGGTCAGTAGGAGAAGTTTGAACTGGATATGGAAACGAATAGGGAGCCAGTAAAGCGACTTAAGAAGAAGGGTAATATGAGCATATCGAGAGTGGCAGAAGATTAGGTGCACAGCAGAGTTTTGAACAGATTGAAGGGGAGAGAGATGATTCAGAGGGAGAACAGCAAGGAGGAGGTTGCAATAGTCTAGATGGGAGGTGACCAAGAGTGGATAAGTGGAAGGGACAAATTTTGCCAATATTATAGAGAAAAAAGCGATAGATTTTAGCTATCTATTGGATGTGTGCAGAGAAAGAGAGAGTAGAGTCAAAGATGACCCCAAGATTGTGTGAGTGAAATTTAATGAATGCATGAGATTGAATGATTTGTGTACCCTTGGAGAATACATAATCCCTTTAGTTAAATATGATGGGCCAGATATTCAAAGGGCATTTACACGGTTTACAGCTCAGTAAACTATGTAAATGCTTAAAGTGGGGCTATTCAACGGCACTTACATGGTTAGTGCCGTTGAATATCCCCTTCTACCTCCCCTACGTGCCCCTATGCTGTCCGGTTAGCATCGGGGAGTGTTGGGATGTTCCGGAGCGGAGGCGGAGACTGTTGTTAACCGGGCAACAGCAATATTGCATGCTACCTGGTTAGCAATCTGCACCATAAAGATAGGCAAAGAAAACCCTCGCCTATTTTTAAGGTGCAGGAGCTAACCAGGCAGCATGCAATATCGCTGCTGCCTGGTTAGCTACTGCAGCTTCCGGTGTCTGCAGCAATCCGCAGATATTCAATGCTGGGGCCACATGAACCCGGCATTGAATATCTGGGGTTAAGGGTTGGTGGGCAGGCTATGTGCCGTAGGGGTGCATAACCTGCCCAACTCAGTATCGGGCCCGATATGTTTTATATCTGCTGTCCATTCCACCTACTCTAGAATTGTTTGTTTTTATAGTAACTGACCTTACACAACATGCCAATCATCATAAAGAACTTCTTTCAATCTTGGCCTGTACCACTTCCATGTGAAAAACAAGGCAGTAGCAATCCTTTTCCCTGTCTCTCTCCCTAACCAGACAGCAGCTACCCAACAGCATAGTAGTAAACTAACCAACTCACATCTTTAGCCATTCAAGTTCCTTACAAATTATCCATGAAAAGATCCCTATCTTTCTTCATTCTCTCCACATATTCATGCACTCATTCTGAAATAATTTCCATCTCCATTGCAAAACTCACTTCAGACCACTATATCAGGAGGATGTGCCCTACTAGGCTGTTCGAAATATCCACATCATCCAGCAAGCAGTAACTTTTCTGTGACATCCACCAATGGACCTACTCTAAGAACTTGAGGTAGATGTAAAACAGGTGGGTTTTGGGCTCCAGCACTACCACTGTATTCACCAGAGCTTTAACATATCCAGTAATAAAGCACTTTTGGTGCTAGGAGAACAAGGAGGGGAACCACTTTCTGCAACCAATTGGTTAAAACATTAGTATATATTTTTACATCGGCATTAAGTAAGGATATGGGACAATAAGCAGAGCAAGACTCATCAGGTCTACATTTCTTATGAATCACTGTAATATGACCTTCGTTAAAAAGAGTTTGGCAAATGTACTACCAAATCCGCACCAATACTGGAGTGAATGCATCCCCAACTGCCTTAAATTCCTATACCAAACCCATCTAAAACACCGACTTTCCCAGCTTTTAACTAACTACTTGTTATCATAATTTCATCCTGGCTAATCTGCCTATTAAGGCTCTCTCCATTCTTCAGAGAGCAAAGGAAGCTGTCCAGACCTCAAAAAGCCTCCGTTGCATCTGGCCCTTGTGAGGAGCACAGCTCCACATAATACTTCTGAAAAGCCTGGGCAGTTTCCTGAGGAGATTGTTTTGTCTCTTTCCCCTTTTTTAATCTGTTTAATAATATCTTTCACTCTGCCTGTCTAATCTGATGAGCCAAAAACCCTTTCTGTTTATCCCCTTTTCTAAGTATAGCATGTGCATCCTCTTCAAGGGATAATCTGTCTTATCCTGCATCATGGTGTTGTACTGCCTCCTTGATTTGCCCACTTTCCTTCAAACTTCCAGCTGTCCATGCTTCGTATGCCCTCTTTCTCTTCTGCCCTTCTTAAACACATCCTTTGTCTCTGCTTCTTGTTATGGCCACGCAGTGCTAGAAGATATCTTCGGAGGATCACCTTCACTGTGTCCCATAAAGTACCAACATTTACCTCGGGGATGTTTTTGAGTTCAAGATACTCCAACCAGTTTTCACAAATATAATCACTCCCCCGAGTCCTTTAACATCTACTCATTAAGCCTCCATTTGAGCATGGTCTGACAAGGTCCCAACCTCAATCTCACATTTCTGAAGTCTACACCTATCTTCCTCTCCTACCCACCACAAGCCTATCCAAGAACACAATTGGTGAGAGATGGGGAGGAGGGGGAAGTATAATCATGCTATAATGGATGCAGCCAGCTCCAGATATCTACCAAGCCAAGCTCTGCTATTTGCATCTTAACAAATTTCACTAGCTCTTTCTCTTGAAAATGCTGCACTCCTTTCCTCCTCTTATCATAATCATAATAAAGGGTAAAGTTAAACTCTCCAATCACCAGAATCCCCTTTCTCACCTTAGTGATTAGTTCAAAAATTTCCTGATCTAAAAAAATCCCCTTCCTTTTTTGATTGGGGCCATAACAGATTAAGCGGCATGTTTACTAAAGTGTGCTAGCTGGTTGTGCAGGGTTTCGCATTTGATGGGTTGCATGGTGGCAAGGAGCATGTGTGGCAAATACTGCGTGCAAAATCCTGTGCTGCTGGAGCAATGCATGATTAGGTGGGGTGAGGATGGAGACTGGGTGGAGACATGGCACGCGCCGGGGCGGGTGCGCTACTCTCACACTAGATGTGAATTGACTCGTCTAGCATGGGGGCAGCTAACACCTGCCTTTGACCTGGTGCTAGCTGCACACGCTATGCTCCTTTGTGCCAACTGCATGGTTCATACGTGAATATTGAGAAATATGAAGGGCATTGTACGCATTGAAACAATAGAAGTCAATAGGAGATGGCATAGGCATGTGCCTTGGTATTCAGCTCCCATCATTTTGGGGGTGCTGCATGGTCCAGCTGACATAGTGGTGAAACACACCAGCCTTATAACCTCAACATCAGGGCCTGCAGATCTGCTCTCACCCTGCTGGGATAGTGGGCCAACATCCATGGATACAGCAAAAGCTGTCCTGACGCACTGCTTTTCATATCTGCATATGCACCCTTCCCCTTCCCTTTAGTAGCTGGTAGACCAGAGGGGTGGGTTTTCTATAGGGAGGGCCATGGGGGTGCTGCTTGATGCAGTGGCTCTCATGTGCAGGCTGTCCTGAGCAACTGTGCTGATTTATGCTGGGTCTCCAGACCCCCGCATCCTTCTTCCCTCAACATTTAGATAATTCACTCCCATTTCTTCCTCTGACCTTTTACTGTGATCTCCAGGAACAAGCAGGAATGAGTCTTCACATATGGGTACGTCGGTACCGACGGAGTCTGCGTGAGAACGCTCCCCAGCGTCCAATTAGAACGCTTTTGGGAGCATCCCACCACGCCTCCGTGCTGCCTTCCCGCCTTTCCCAACTGTCTATCCTCAGGTCCTGTCACCGCAGAAAATTCTTCCTTTATTTTTGTTTTTTCTTGTGGTCGCGTCTGCCTTCCCTTGACGCACTGGTACCGCCGGTGTTTTTCTTTTTCTTAAATTATTTATCTTGGTAGGGAATTTTTCCCTGTTTAGTGCCTGACGGGTTTTCGGCCTACTAGGCCTCTCCATTCACAGGATCAGGTAACCCAACAAAAGTCTGTAAAGACTAGCCAGTCCTCAGGTGGTAGATCTCATGTTCAACATCGAGATGGCTCTAGCCTTGCCCTCGAGGACAATTTGGCTTTAAAACCCTGGTGGGAGTCTTCGACCTCCAAAGCACTAACGGGGTTTCAGGTTGTTTCCGAGGTTTTTACCTCTGCGAAAATACCTGAGCCATGCTCGGTGGTGGTATCCACTGGGAGCGGTGCCGGTACCCCGGCAACGGTGTTGGATGAAACGCTCCACACCGATGATCGCAGTCTAGCGCTCTCGGTATCTTCGGTGCCGCTAGAGCTGCTACAGACCGATCTTCCAGCATCGGTATCAATTCCGGTACCGATTCTGGCATCCATGTCGGTACCCTCCAGGTCTGTTTCGATTGATTCGCTGCTTTCGATGCCGAGTCTAGAATCGATCTCTAGCCTGGACGATTGGGTACCGACTCGTCTCGGTATCGACCTCGCACGGTGCCAAAGACATTGTCCCGGAGATCAGTCTACCGCTCTCGGTATCTTCGGTACCGTTAGAGTCGCCTTCCGGTGTCGGTACCGGCTGCGATATCACTGCCGGTACCGTTTTCTACCTTTGCATCGGTACCAGTGCCTTCCATGCTTACTTCCACAAGCTCGCTTCCTTCGGTACCGAGTTTGGAGTCTATCCCTGGCATGGATAGTTTTTCACCGATTCGTCGCGGTACCGACCTCGAGCGGTACCACCAACTATCCTTTCAGGATAACCCGATGCTCCACCTTTTTGGGTCTGGTACTCCAATGGATCAATCCATTAGTGCTAAGGCTAGATCTTCAACAGATCTGACCTTCACTCCTCATAATAGAGGATCCCCTCCTGGGGAAATTTCTTTTCAAGCATTCCTGCTTGATATGGCAAGGTTACTTGCCATTTCTATACCTGATCAAGATCCTGCACCAAGGAATTCACAGTTTCTGTGTCTCCCTGAGACTCCAAAGGAGGTTATCATGCTCTCTTTGCATCAAACCTTAAGGATCTTTTACTTAGAATGTGGGGAACTCCTTTAAAGGTATCCCCACCTTCAAGGGCCACTGACTCTCTGTACAAGGTGCCCCCTTTTCCAGGTTTTCAAAAGACTCAACTTCCACATCATTCTCTTGTTGTGGAATCAGCAATGAGGCGTGTGAAAAGTGCCAAAAGGCACTCTTCTTATCCGCCAGGTTGTGAGTCTAGAACTTTAGATGCCTTTGGACGTAAAAGCTTCCAGGCATCCATGTTTTCAACAAGAATGCTCTCATTTATTTTCTATATGGGACTATCTCTTCAAGAGCTCACAAACAGTTTGCTGTGTTTGACTCCTTTTCTTCAGGATCACAAAAGAGCAGACTACTCTTTACTGGTTAGTCATGTTCAAAATATCTCTAGGTTTCTTACTCGTGCTACCCTGGACTGTTTTGAGTCTGTTAGCAGAACTTCTGCTATAGCCATAGGGGCACGACGCATGGCCTGGCTCCAAGCTTCTGACTTGGATACATCGGTACAAGAAAGGCTGGGAAATACTCCTTGTACTGGGGAGAATCTCTTTAACACAGAGACTTTACGCCAAGTTGCTCAGTTAACCACTGGCACTATTGCTTTCAAAGGATTGTCTACACCTTCCTCTAACCCAGTTGCTAGGAAATCTTCTACCAAACTGTATTCCCCCAAGGGGAAAATGTTTTATCCTTTCTCTACCTATCATACAGCTGTTTCCAAACAGGGGAAACATCAGACCAGGCTAAAGAAACCACAACCTCAACCGTTTCAGCAAACCCAGCAGTCGCAGGGTTGCTGATAGACTCTTCATTGAATCCTTTTTCCTTCTTTGAGGTTTAGAACCTGTAGTTTGCTTCTTCTCTTACCAGCATCTACATCGGTTCCATCCAAAAACTTTCATTAAAGAGACATCCTGACTTTTGGCTCATAGAGCTCCTTAGCATGATTATGCTTTACAGTTAGTAAGGTTACTCCTCTTCCTTCTAAGTAGATAGAGGAGTAACAACTATCAATAAGGTCATCTATACCTTTACCTTTGACAGTTTCTCCTGTATCAGCATGTCTCATACTATTCTTTTCAGAGATTTACTCCATCGTAAGTCTTTTCAACTCTGCCCCTCTTACTAAGACATTGTCGTCTGTAAGAGTGATACTACTTAACTGAGGACTTATCCCTAAGCCCCTGAGTTTCTTTTCAGAGTTGTCTCCACCTTGCATTCTTGTTTTTTGTGGCAGCTTCTCAGACAATGATGGAGTTTTACCACTCCTACTTATGTCTATAGGTCTTTTTCTAATCTTGGGACCTAAGATGTGTTCTGCCGCTCTAACAATAGTTAGAATGCAAGAACTCTTAGTGGTTAGATCACTAACTTGCTAACCAAGCAACCAGGGCTTGATCTCCAATATCAATCTTTCTGGCCTTAGTACTAAGCCCCAGACAGACTAAGAACCTTCTCGGGCTTTCTTGTTGCAGCATACCTTCTATCCTTAGCCTTCCCCAATCCTTGGGCATTGGCGGAGTAGTTCAGGTTACATACTGGCTCTTAAACAGCCAGTTTTTTCTTCTAACCAACCTGCAACATGCTCTCTGCATCTCTACAGAGCAGCTCTGCACTATGGGCCCTTGCTAGAGAGCAAATAATTCCAGATGGTTAGGAAGGGCTTTACTAGGTTCTTCCCTACCCTTACCATTTCCATTAAAGTCTCCTTCTTCAATAAAGGACACAAGCCTTTAATTAAGTGAAGACCTAAAGAATTATCCAATCCCCTGGGTTGGTTCACATCCCCAGTGGACCCCTTCACCAGGGATGGTTTTCTTTCAGTAACAGCCAGTCCTTGTTTTGTATTTCCTTCCATCCTCAATTCTTCATGGAGTAGTTCATATTGAGCATAAGAATGCATCATACTCATTTTGCCCTCTCAGAAGGGTAAATATGGTATCTCATTTCATTGCATCTTCTTCTCCAGCTGTCATGCTGGAGTTATGGAAGGATCCAGGCTTACTGTCAGCGGATTAAAACATCCTCCATTCCTGTTTTTTCAAGGGCTAGAATTCTTAGAACACTCTAGACTTCTCCTTGTCAGTGAGAGCACTCCCTTAGCTCTCCCACCCACAACAAAGGAGAATGGATTCTGTAAACATCTCCTCAAGCAGATATTCCTTTCTTGTTATTAGATGAATCTTTCTCTCTTCACATATCCCTATGTGGGTACATGGGTATATATTTTTATGCTTACATGTATATAGACATCTGCATGTCTGTACCTATATATATATATATATATATATATATATATATATATATATTTCCTATTCGGCCCCGACAGATAGTCACTATCCTTCAATGCTGCTCCAGCATGTTCAGGATTCTACATAAACAACCACTTCCCTGTGGTAGTTAAAAGGTTTCCACCATGACCTTCAATTTAGATACATCTGAAGCCCTCCATGTACCATCTTTTTTCCTAAGTAACTTCAATTAAGAAGGACATTCTGAATCTTCAGAAAATAGGAGGCTACAATGCCTCATACGTCTGTCCTTCTTTGTTATCAGATATAGGGGTCTTCAAAGCACCTCTTCTCCTATAAGACCTATGTCTCTTTAGGGTCAAAAGAACTTCAGGTTTATCTAATAGGGACTTCCGCGTTTTCCACAAAAGTCCTGCCTCATTGAACTACCCCAGTCTCCGCTGGGACTTTTCTCGCCCTAAAGGTTCTGACCTCAACCTGTTTTTTGCACAGTTTATTACCTCTGCTCTACATTGAGGTATGCCTTGAGGATATTCTGCTGGTTCATATTAACAGCTCCATATGAACCTCCATAAACATTTTACAATGCCTCCAGGTGAGGTCCATATTGCTAAATTCCAGTTCAATATTTACTACTAGATATTATCTACACAGGGTCTCCTCTCTAGGCGTCCTGTTTGGTCCAGCTGTTCCATAGCACATCTTTTTAGTTCAACTCCTACCCTCCATCCCCAGGATGCCTGAGGTTCTGTCAAATAGCATGGCCTTCTCAGATTCGCAACATGCTGGGACTCCTCCAGGCATCTTAGCTTGGGAGTCCCCATATGTGAAGACTCATTCCTGCTTGCTCCTGGAGATAGCACAGTTACTTACCTGTAACAGGTGATCTCTGGGCTAACAGGAAAACAGCAACAACCACTCGCGGCTGAACAGAAACAGAAACAAAAGAGTGGCAGGTTCACACACAACACCTTTATTAGACAATCAATGGGTGTATGGGTGCTAGAGACACAGGGCTTACTGTTCACAGTGAATACAAGGCCCACAGATGTCCCAATATCACACTTGCAGCATTTTATTTTCTGACGCTCATGGAGCTCGTGCACACTGTGCACATACGCTGGGCCATGCAAGTGCCTTCTATGCATGTGCTGGGCCCTGTGTTCGCCACCTCCATGCTAATGACATGGTAGTAGCATACCGTGGCACCCCTTGTGTTTACCATGACTGCTGGCCTCCGGCATGGTACTAACACGCAAATTCTGTGTGTTAAACCCACATTGCTTACCGCACTTTATAAACATGCCCCTCATAAAGGTAGTTGTGCCTCCTGCAGTTTCCCCCACACAGGAACAAATATTTCCTCTGGATCCCAACTGTACTTTTTCACATTGATAGGCCAATGCCCAGGGCTGACTCCAGAGATGGTGCAAGGTAGTGGATGCCTTATGCAAACCTTCAGCCTTATGGGTCCCTCGCCACACCCAGGTTTTGATAAATAAGTCAACAGTCATGATCATCTGAATACCACCCTTCTAAAAGCAATCCTGTAAAAATGCATGACTGGGCATCATATTTTTAAAAATGAAAAACTGCTTTGTATATATATGTGTGCATGTTCTTCTATAGGTAAAAGAATACATTGATGGCTCTGAGTTTGTGCAGCTGGCAGAATCTACTGTTTTGCTTTTGAAAGCTGCTGCCGCCCTAAGTTTCTGCCTAATCTTGCATAATGCGTGGGCCAGCCACCACTTTCCCTACCCTTTTTCCCAGTCTTGTATGTGTAACAGCTTTCAACTCGTTTGGCTTGCGACTGTGGAACCTTTTTCACTCAGTGGATATCTTGGAGAAAGGCTACTTTCACCCACCAATCTTTAAGAGAATGGAGTACCTTCTGGAGCTTCATGGGGTTATTTGTTCCTTTTAACATTCCATAGCCCTAAATGTACCACTCTCTCTACCTGCTTATACTTATTCACTCGATGAGCCACACTGCTGACCCCCAATCATGCCATAGCCACTTCACGTCCCCACTAGCCATATATCTCCCATATTGTATCCTCTCCTCCCCCTTGCAAACCCCATCCTTCTGAAAACATACTTAGGTGGCAAACACCCCCCCCCCCCGCAGCCCCATCTCTCTGCACTCATCTACTGTCCCCCACAATTCACATGCATCACCTCTCATACTGATGCTACCAGACTGAAAAGAACTTAGTAATAATTTTAAAAGGACACATTATTTGCTTCCACCATCAGCCTCAAAAACGCATGCCTCCATCAGGGGTGCCCCATAGCCCTAAGTCCATCTGGTCATTGCTTTCCAACTCATCACCTTGACTTGATAGTCCATTATCACTTTGATGCTATGACGACTCTGTTCCCTTCACACCACAGTCCTGCCTGCTCTGCTTCTTCCTGGGACCTTCTTTCCTCCTTTTCTCCTGGAAAGTCTCAGTTTAGTTGCGGGGGAGTCTTTGGGACACTGTCTGGACTTTGATAATTTTTTGATAAGGTTTTGTAATGTTCAAAAGTTTAAAATGTGTTCTTGTATAAAGAAAATAATATTATACATTGAACTATTTTCTATGGCAACTGCTTTGACCTGGTGAAAAGCGGTATATAAGTACAGCTAAATAAAATAAATAAATTTGGTAGAGCTGCAAACTAGGTCATTCATTGATTTGGCAGCCCTGTTTTGATGCATGCTATGATCCACTGTCGATTTGCAATAGATAGAAAATGGGATTAATAATACCACCTTGCTTTGGGATGTAAGTTCAGAATCAGGACTGTACAACAATTTCCCTTCTGGAGTCAGGTAATTTGGCAGCTTTACTTTGGTAGTTGGTTTGCAAACCATAGAAGACCAGGTATAAATGGATCACTTTCTCCACAGCATTCTGCGCAGGTTTTTCTTATAGGAACTCGGAGAGACCTGGGAGAACTATTCTGGGTATCCTCATGGTTTGTATATAATTTACTAACAAAAGCAGAGAGATATAGCAACTCTTTTAACATGCTTAATATATTTTAAGTGTTTTGTCGTTTTTTTTTGAATTTCAGTGTGCTAACGTTGGGCCATGTTTACTAAACCTTAGCGCACATTCTCTGCTGCAGCATCCCTGTTATTCCTATAGGCATGATAATAGTGTACTTTAGCCTTTAGTAAACATGGCCCCTGCTCTCCTGTTTGGTGTCTTAGGAAACCAAACGTTGGTTGACTTAGGGGTATGTTTACTAAACCGGGTTAACGGTTAACCCGGGCTATCTGCCACTAGGTCCCACGTTAGCCCAGTTTAGTAAACATACCCCTTAGTGCAGTAGGGTGCTTGAAGGATATGACACGAAATTCTATTGTCAGGATGACAGTGTTTATTCCCTCCCCCCCCCTCAAAAATAAATCTTGTTATGGTGGCAAGAACTAAAAAGGCTTTCTTTATGACAACCTTTTACATTTTATAAAAACAGACTGCAGTTTCTCTTGGTCAATGAAATTTGCCGTAGAATGTTAACCAACCAGGATATTACCAAAAAGAGAATCTTTTTTTTGACCCAGCAGTTTTCTCCAGCTCCGTTGGGCCTTAAGCTCAATAAGAACCAGGGTTGATATATGGTACTGTAATTTTCCCTCCACCCCAAAAAGGAGTAGGATAGGAGTTTCCAACCAGTGTGCCATATAATTTTGTGCCATTTGAAAACAGAAGATGAAGGCAGGTCACAGTAATGGTAGTAATGTCATAAGAACATACATAAGATATGCCATACTGGGTCAGACCAAGAGTCCATTAAACCCAGTATCCTGTTTCCAGCAGTGGCCAAGCAAAGTCACAAGTACCTGGCAGTGGATTTCCTGGGTCCTCTTTAATAATGGTTTATGGACCTTTCCTCCAGGAACTTGTCCAAAAGTTTTTTAAATCCAGCTACACCAACAGCTTTTACTATATCCTCCAGTAACAAATTCCAGAGTTTGATTTCGCATTGAATGAAAAATATTTTCTCTTATTAGTCTTAAATGGGTTGCATTCTAGCTTCATTGTGTGTCCCTCTAGTCTTTTCTACTTTTTGATGGTGCAAACCACCAATCTATGTTTACCAGTTACACTCCATTCATTAATTTATGGACCTCTATCATATCTCCCCTCAGCCACCTCTTTTCCAAGTTGAAGAGCCCCAGCCTTTTAAGTCTCTTCTTCCATTCCCTTTACCGTTTTGGTCACTCTTCTTTTTACTTTTTCTAATTCAGCTATATCCTTTTTAAGATATGGCAACAAGAATTGCACACAAGGAATGATACAGAGGCATTATAATATCCTTGGTTTTAATCTCCATTCCTTTCCTTATGATTCCTAGCATTCTATTTGCCTTCTTGGCCATCTTTGCTACTGGGCGGAGGGTTTCAATGTATTATCCACAATGACTCCTAAATCTTTTTCCTGTGTGGTGATTTCTAAGGTGGTACCTTGCATCGTGTAACCATAGTTTAGATTGTTCTTTCCTAGGTGTATAACTTTGCACTTGGCCACATTAAATTTAATTTGCCATTTGGACATCGTCTTCAGATTTTTTCAAGGTCCTCTTGCAATTTTTCACAGTTCTCTTGTGTTTTAACAACTTTGAATAATTTTGCTTCATCTACAAATTTGATCACCTCACTTGTTTATTTTCAGGTCATTTTTGAATAGGTTAAAAAGCAGTGAACCCAACACAGTTCCCTGGGGTACTCCACTGTTCACTTTTCTCCATTGAGTAAACTGGCCATTTAGCCCTACTCTCTGCTTTATATCTTTTAACCAGTTCCTGATCCACAACAGTACACTTCCTCCAATCCCATGACTTTTTCATTTTGCCAAGAGTCTCTCATGAGCACTGTTCCCTCTAAGCTGTGCGCGTGTGCGCGCGCACACACCTCGCCGAGCGAGTGCACATACTTTACAACAGAGCACACAAAAATTACGGCTCTGATTCTGATAGAAAACAACACAGACGTCTTAAAATTTTAAAGTTATGATTGTAATTACTATAAATTTCCCACTTCATTTAGTAATCGTCTATTTTCATTTAATTTGATTAAAATCAATGTGGTGTACATACTGTATTCTGACGTGTAGTCAAATTTTAAAGTATATAACTCCGAGTGTCGTTATGTGGCGCACAAAAATTTAACCTTCCTTCAAAAGCTGCACACAGCTGATACTTTATGCGCACACAGCCTACAGAAAATTAGAGGGAACATTGCTCATGAGGGATCTTGTCAAAGGCTTTCTGAAAATCCAGATACACTATATCAACCGGCTTACCTTTGTCTACCTGTTTATTCACACCTTCAAAAAAAATTAGTAGGACATGACTTTCTTTGGCTAAATCCATGTTGGCTTTCTCCCATTAAACCATGGCTATCTGTTCAGTAATTTTATTCTTTATAATGGTTTCTACCATTTCACCCGGTACTGACATCAGGCTCACCAGTTGGTAGTTTCTCAGATCGCCCCTTGAACCCTTTTTATAACTTGGAGTTACATTAGCCACTCTCCACATGTCAGGTACCTCAGATGATTTTAATGATTAGTTCACAGATTTCTAATAGTAGGTCTGCAATCTCATATTTCAGTTCTTTCAACATCCTTGGATATATATATACCATCCAGTCCAGGTGATTTGCTACTCTTCAGTTTATCACAGTTGTAATACATCCTCACAGTTTATCAATATTTCTTTTAATTCTTCCGCTACATCACCTTTATATACCATTTCAGACATGGGTAGCTTCCTTACATCTTCTTCAGTAAAGACCGAAGCAAAGAATTTATTCAGTCTCTTTGCTATGGTCTTGTCCTCCCTTAGCGCCCCTTTTACCCCTCCATCAATCAATGGTCCAACTGACTTTTCTCACAGGTTTTTTGCTACGAATGTAATTGAAAAAGTTTTTTTATTAGGCACCTTTGCTTCCATGGCAAGCTTCTTTGCAAATTCTCTCTCTGCCTGTCTTATCAATGCCTTGCGTCTTACTTGCCAATGTTGATGTTGTTTCCGGTGTTCATAATTAGGCTCCTTTTTTCCATTTCCTGAAGGATGTTTTTTTGGCAACAGCAGCCTCTCTGACTTCACTTTTAAACTATGCTAGCAGTTTTTTGGCCTTCCACTTTTCTTAAAGTGTGGAATCTGGGCTTCCAAGATAGTACTTTTAAATAACGCCCATGCTTGATGTAAATCTTTAACTTTTTTTCAGCTTTCCTTTTCGTTTTTTCTTAACTATTTTCCTTATTTTAGCATAGTCTCCCTTTTGAAAGTTAAAAGGTAGTACTGTGGATTTCTTTGCTGTCTTTCTTCCATTTATTAAATCAAATGTGATCATGCTATGATCACTACTGCCAAGTGGCCCCAAAACCCTTATCTCTTGCACCAGATACTGTGTTCCACTAAGGACTAGGTCCAAAATAGCTTCTACTCTAGTTGATTCATGAATCAACTGCTCCAAGAAGCAGTCATTTATTTCATCTAGCAACTTTATCTCTCTAACATATTGTGCTGTGGCATAGACCCAGTCAATACCACTGTAACTGAAATTGCCCATTATTACTGTGTTGTAACTTTTCTTAGCTTCCCTGATTTCTTTTAGCAGAAGGTTCATCTGCATTCTACCTTGTGGCCTCTAACTTACTGCTGTTTCTCCTGTGCTACATTAACTCTGAAATCTGAACCCTGCAGGGTTGGTGGATCTCTTTAAACTAGGGACTCCGTGCACTTCCAACTTAAGAGGGAAGCTGGCAGAGGAGGTGGCAGCAGCAGGTAAGAAGCACCACTGGCCCGTTTTTGTTTTCTTTTTCTTACTGGCTTTAGCTGATATGGGGCCAGAAGAAGAGGTTAAGCAGGGAAAAGAGAAGTGATATAATGATGTCGGTGGGGCATGATGGGAAGGGAAGGTGGTGATTGGTGGTGGGGGTGGTGTGGGGAAACAAGTGAAGTGACTATATCAAGAAAGAGTAGTGTGTCTGATGGAAAGGGACGGTGTGCCGCGACAGAGTGGACCTAGTGCTGGATGTGCAAAGACATAGTAAACGTCGGAAGCCACTCAACTGGGTGCCATCTGAAACGCAGCATAGGCTCAGAATACAGCCCCTAGATATTATCTTTAAGAAGCGGCTGCAACTCCTTCCTTCTCCCTGCCTCTCCCCCCTTTCTCCCCCACACCCAAACTATGAATACTGCCTTTACAGCGTCCCCTAGCTGAACCGTGGAGTGGAAAGCCTGAGGATCAAATTGGGGACCTTTTGCATTGTAGTGCACAGCACTTGCCACCTGGATGGCCAGAAAATATTTTAATTTTAACACTTTCACATCTATCTTGAGGAACTTTGTTTAGTTCTGAGATACCTGAGTATGAGAGAGTGGATTGCTGAAGTTAACTAGCCAATAGTTAACTTTTTTTTTTTAAGAGGCAGGATTTTTATCCCGCTGTTTTTAGATCATGCTTAGGTCCATGAGGTTTATTGATTACCAAATTTCTCCATTTGGGCTCCTGATGGAGCTATAACAAACTCCTAGAACCTAAACAAAACCTTAAAAAAATCAAATTAAAATGTGTTTGATTTCAGATCTTCAGCACTATGCGATTATTGTACTTTACAATTATTTATAAACTACTTTCTTGCTTTGCTTTTCACTCTTTAGAACAAAGACTGAGTTTCCACAGTAGGGCTTCATATACTAGTGGAGACAACAATGATGGATACATTTTATGTTTTATATTAAGGAATTGAACCTTTCTGGTATTTCTAATGAGTAAGGTTTCCTATTTTTTTTATTTTTCTTACAGTTGGGCTGCTCACATTTGATAAACAATGTGGTGCTGAAAATACCTGTTCATTTATGATTGAAGATGCTAGCAGGTAAGATTTTTTCAAATTTTTGTAGTAATTCACTGGAAGAGAAGCTTTCACCAGAACATCATCCTCTGTAGTAGTTGTCACTGTCAAGAATTTCCCTGGCATTGATAGAAGCAATGACATCTTAGCACTTATGCGTGCTATAACCATTTCCCCTTAGTTCTACCCTTGTTTGTTGTATTTGTCTGTGTTGGATAGATTGTGAGCTCTTTTGAGCAAGGACTGTTTCTTACATGTACTGCATGTGCACAGCACTGCACATGCCTTGTAGTGTTATACAAATGATTAGTGACAGTAGTGATTTCATTATCCTGCCCTGAACAGTGGAGTTCTCCAGGGATCTGTGCTGGGACCAGTACCTTTTTAATAATTTATAAATTGTCTAATCTGAAAATGGGAACAACTGAAGTCATTAAATTTTCAGATGACACCAAACTATTCAAAGTTGTTAAGACCTGCAGATTCTGAAAATTGCAGAAGGATCTTGAGAGCAGGAATGGCCCGTCTTCTAGGTGGCCTAGGGTCGCAAACCCTGCTGGGTGGCATGGCACCATGACCTTCCATGATTTATGAAAGCAGCAGTTTTTTGTGCCGCTGTTTTGGTGCCTGCAGCAGGCCATATGCTTAGGCACTCGCAGCACATACTCATGGCCTGCTGTTTCTGTCCCCTCCGATAGGAAGCTGCATCAGAGGGCGCAGGAGCAGCAGGCCATAAGTGTGCGCATGCGTGTGGGACCTTTAAAGCCCACCATGGCCACCAAAGTACATGACCTGCTGTGGGTGCAAGGAGGCAGCACAAAGCTGCCGCTTTGAAAAATCCTGAAAAGGTCATGGTGTTACTGCCCCCCACCCACCCTGAAGGTGAAATGATGGATGTGGGGAGAGAGGAGTGGTGTGGCGGAAGGGGGCCTGCCTAGAATGGCAGAAATCTTGGGTCTGCCCTGCTTGAGAGACTGGGAGAGTAAGCCTACAAATGGTGGATGAAAATTAATGTGGACAAGTTCAAAGTAATGCATGTGGGGAAAAAATGAGCCAAATTCCGGCTACACTATACAGGGCTCCGCATTAGAAGTCACCATTCAGGAAAAGGATCTAGGCATCATGCGCAATATGTTAATCTCCTGCTCAGTTTGCAGCAGAATATTAGGAATTATTAGGAATGGAATAGAGAATAAAATAAAGAATATCATAATGCTTCTGTATCACTCCATGGACAGACTAGATAGGCCATGTGGTCTTTTTCTGTCGTTATGTTTCTATGGTGCTGCTACACCTTGAGTATTGTGTGCAGTTCTGGTCACTGTATCTCGGAAATGATATAGTGGAATTAGGAAAGGTTCAGGGAAGTATGAGCAAAATGATAAAGGGGATGGAACAACTTTCCTATGAAGAAAGGCTAAAGAGAATAGGACTCTTCAGTTTTGTAAAGGGACTGCTGAGAGGAGATATGATAGAGGCCTAAAATCCTGAGTGGAGTGGAACGGGTAAACACAAATCAATTGTTAACTCTTTCAAAAAGTACGAAAACTAGGGGACCCACCATGAAGTTACAAAGTGGGTACATTTTAAATAAATGGGAGAAAATATTTTTTCACTCAACGCATATTTAAACTATAGAACTTGTTGCTTGAAGATGTGATAAAAGCGGTTAGTATAGTTGAGCTTAAAAAAAAAAAAAAAAAGGTTAGAGCACTGGCTTGGTAACCAAGAGACTAGGGTTTGATTCCCACTAGCACTCCTTGTGGCCTTGGACAAGTCACTTAACCCTCCATTGCCTCAGAAAACTCCAAGTTAATAATATCCCCATTTAATATATGTTACCAAGTTACAAAGCGATTTTGCAGCTACCACATGGCATATGTGAAAATGTCGTGCAATATCTGCAGTGGGAGTGACCAGCACCAGTCCGGCAGATACCATGCAGGGCTAGTGCTTACCACGCTGTCCTGCAATCCCTGCATCAGCAGGCAGTTCGTAAGTACTGCAGGCTGCGCAGGAGTACCCGTGCTACCTACTGATGCAAGGATCATGGAATCAAGGGTCAGGGGCAAGGAAGAACAGAGCAAGTAGTTGCTCTGTCCTCTCTGTTTGTTAGCAGCCGGACCCATCCGATTTCCCCCTGCGACTCCTCCATGGCACCATACCCCTAGAAAAAGTGTGCTGGTGCCTTGGATCAGCCAATCCAGGGCATCAGCACCAGTGATGTGAATTCTCCCCCCCCCCCACCTTCAGCACCAACTTCCTCCCCCCTAACCTGGCTCGGACAGCACCCAACCCCTTAGTGCTACCGTCCGGGTCTTGGGGGCACCTCATCTGCAAATTTGATCACCTCACTTGTTAACATTTTCAGGTCATTTAAGAATCTGTTACGGCAGTGGTCCCAGCACAAATCCCTGGGGTACTCCAGTATTCAACGTTCTCCATTGAGAAAGTTGGTCATTTAGACATACTCTCTGTTTTCTATCTTTCTACCAGTTCATGGTCCACAATAGTCCACTGCCTCCTATCCCATGACTTTTTTAAAAATTTCTTCAAGATGTAAAAATCAACTTATGGCTAGCCCTCTTACTGGGCCCTTAGAACAACAGGTAGAGTTTTGGAATTCTTCTTTGAATACTGTCCTGGACTAAGTAGCTCTGAAACACAAAATCAGTTTTAGACCTACATGCAAAAACTCTGGTTTAATAGTGCTCTTCACAAACTAAAGCAACTTTATCCTGAAAGGAAATGGCATAATGATAAACTCGATTGTCACTGTCTTCACATTTGCTATCATGCTCTGATGAGGAAATTCAAGAGAGAATATTATTTCAAGTTTGTTCAAAGGGATGGTCAGTCCTTGGCTTGACTCTTTAAACTGGTATGCATGCTTTATTTATTTATTTAACAGTATTTTTATACCGCTTTATCATTTCAGTAAAAGCAGTTTACATTGTAACTTAAACTTGGTAAAGTACATTGATAACTTGGATTTTTCTGAGGCAATGAAGGGTTAAATGACTTGCCCAAGGCCACAAGGAGTGCTGGTGGGAATAGAACCCTGGTCTCTTGGTTCCTTAGTCAGTGCTCTAACCATTAAGCTACTCCTCCACTTCTCCATGCTTACCCCTATATCACAGCCCAATAATGTCATCATGGGTATAACCGCACAACAATTTGGTAACTTTTTAGTTCAGAAAGTGAGCATGCTGTTGCATACTTTGCCACATACCTCCCAAGGTTCTGCATACTCTTTCCCTCAAACCCAAACTTTTCTTGTAGTACTCTGACTACATTTTCTCCCCTTAACTCTCTGGCTCTGGGTATGTTGATTTTCTCTATGCAGGTTAAAGTCTCTCCATCAGACAGTGGAGTGGAAGAGTAGCCTAGTACTTGGGAGCCATGAGACCAGGGTTTGATTCCCCTAGCACTCCTTGTGGCCTTGGGCAAGTCGCTTAACCCTCCATTGTCTCAGAAAAATCCAAGTTATCAATGTCCCTGTTTAATGTACATTATATTTACCTAGCAAAAATGATAAAGCAGTATGAATGGATTCTGTCTGCTACCTGTCCTGTTAATGGTCCCACCTTCTGGAATTCTTTGCCTCTAGCTATTTGCTTTGAAAGTTCTTACTCCAAGTTTAAAATACCGTTGAAAACATGGCTCTTCCAAAATTCGTATGATTTGAATTGACCCTCCCAATTGTATACAGCTCTTGCTTTGTCTACTGCTAGTTAAAATTGTTGTCATGCGTTCCCCTCCCTTACTGTGGCTTAATGTTATTTTTGATTGTATTGGTGTGTTTGTTTGCCTATTATGTACTGCTCCATGTTAATTTGTTTTTTATTGTAAACCACTTAGATGCCGCCACAGTGTGCCCAAAGTGGTTTAACAAATTTCTGATAAATAAATAAAGTCCAAAACACAAGCACAATACACTCCCAAAAAAGTACAAAGCAACAAGATAGCAGCGAGTTAACAAGGAAACGTCTTTATTGAAGATAACGCTGCCAAACACCCAACACGGCTGTGTTTCGGAGAATAGCACTTCATCAGAGGTGAAACAGTTCTTGCTGTAGCTCAAGATCTGTACCCAATCATTTCTATTTGCTATCAGGGGACACCCTAATTGATCCTGAAAATATTGCTACCCAGAGCTGCTACCCTCAGTATTGCCTTGCGAGTCTAGGAAAACCCTGAGCAAACACACAGAGTTAGTGTGAAACAGGGGACCCCAAAATTAAAAGAGCAAGAAAGGCCCTGGGCTCCTTTCTAGAAAACCAGATAACCTTGCTTTTGGACACTGGGGCATGTTTGCTAAAGGGTGCATCGTTAGTGCACAGTTGGGCTGCAAAACTAGCATGGAGGCCCTTGCCATGTTCAGGGGACACATAAGAACATAAGATATGCCATACTGGGTCAGACCAAGGTCCATCAAGCCCAGTATCCTGTTTCCAACAGTGGCCAATCTAGGTCATACGTACCTAGCAGTTTCCACAAAAGACACAGGTTCCGCAATGCTTGTACTGGGTCAAGCATTGATATCCTGGGTCCCTTCTTAATAATGGTTTATGGACCTTTCCTCCAGGAACTTGTCCAAACCTTTTTTAAACCCAGCTACACTAACAGCCTCTACTACATCCTCCGGTAACAAATTCCAGAGTTTGATTACACGTTGAGTGAAAAAATATTTTCTTTTATTAGTCTTAAATAGTTTACCCTGTAGCTTCATTGCATGTCCCCTAGTCTTTCTATATTCTGATAACGTAAACAATCGATCTGCATTTACCCGTTCCACTCCGTTCATTAATTTATAGACTTCTATCATATCTCCCCTCAGCTGTCTCTTTTCCAGGTTAAAGAGCCCTAACCTTTTTAGCCTTTCTTCATGGGAGTATCCTTCCATCCTCTTTACCATTTTGGTGGCTCTTCTCTGAACCTTTTCTAATAACGCTATATCCTTTTTAAGATACGGCGACCAGAATTGCACACAATATTCAAGGTGCGGTCTCACCATGGAACGGTATAGAGGCATTATAATATCTTTTGTTTTATTTTCCATTCCTTTCCTTATGATACCTAGCATTCTATTTGCTCTCTTGGCTGCCGCTGCACACTGGGCCGAGGGCTTTAACATGTTATCCACAATGACGCCTAAATCTTTTTCCTGGGTGGTGGTTCCTAATGTGGAACCTTGCATTGTGTAACCATAGTTTGGGTTGTTCTTCCCTAGGTGCATAACTTTGCATTTGTCCACATTAAATTTCATCTGCCATTTTGATGCCCAGTCTTCCAATTTATCAAGATCCTCTTGCAATTTTCCACAATCCTCTTGGGTTTTAACAACTTTAAATAGTTTTGTGTCATCTGCAAATTTGATAACCTCACTCATTATTCCACTTTCCAGGTCATTTATGAATATGTCAAAAAGCAGCGGACGATCCCTGGGGTACACCACTATTCACCTATCTCCAGGAACAAGCAGGAATGGGTCTTCACATATGGGTACGTCGGTACCAACGGAGCCTGCGCGGGAACGCTCCCCAGCTTCCCAAAAAGGAAAGCTTTTGGGAGCATCCCACAGCGCCTGCGCGCTGCCTTCCCGCCTTTCTTAACCGCCTCTCCCCAGTTCTTCTTTTCCGCGGAGCCAGCAGGTCGTGTTCCTGTCATCGCTGAAGAAGTTCTTTGTTTTATTTTATTTCTTTGGTCACGCGTCTGCCTTCCCCCCGACGTCGGACCGGTACCACCGGTCTTTCTTTCTTTTCTTAAAAAAAAAAAAAAAAAGAACATATTTTTCCCTCACTTAGTGTGTTTTTCCTCTTGGGCCTTAGGCCTCACGAGAAATTTTCCTCATGGAAAAACCAGCCTCCGGGTTTAAAAAATGCACTAAGTGCAGCGGTACTATTTCTGTCACTGACACCCATGAATGGTATCTTAAATGTTTGGGTCCTGATCACTCCATTTTGGATTGTTCGTCCTGCTCCTTGATGTCCAAACAAGGTTTACGAACCGAGCAGCCAAGCTCCATGTGCTGTTTCCCTCTGATGCAGCTTCAGTTGCATCGACGTCTTCCAGGGCTGCTTCTTCCTCCCATGGATCTCAGTTAACCAAACATAAATCCAGCCGGTCCTCGAAGGGTAGATCTCCTTCCAAGCATCGAGATGCCTCCGGGCTTGCCCTCGAGGATCCTGCACCGGCAAAACTACCCCGGTGGGAAGCTCCGGCTTCCAAAGCTCCACCTATGGGGTTACAGGTTGACATCGATGGCACGGCCTCGACCGATCACCTGTTAGAATGCTCTGGGGTACCGGCACAACCTTCCGGTACCGAGTTCCAGGCATTCATGGCGTCGATGGATCAGAATGTTCTATCCATGCAGCAGGCTATCACAGCCTTCATTCAAGCTGCGACGCCGCTGATACCACAACAAACTCCGTTGTCGGTATCGGCCCAGGTACCGGCACCGACTGCATCGACATCGGCCATGGTGTCGTCTGCAGCGGTTCCCTGTCTAGGGATGCCTATCGGTACCAAACTGGTACCGATAACGCCCGATGTCGATACGGCTCGGTACGCGTATCAAGCTTTGAAAGAGCACCCTGACAGTCGATACTTTGATTCCTCCGAAGATTCTGATGCATCGGAGGCATCTGCTGAAGTATCCATAGCCCTTCCTGAGGAGCCTTCTTCTCCAAAAAGAAGAATGTCTCCTCCAGAAGACTTGTCCTTTCAAGACTTCATAAGAGAAGTGGCTAAAGGACTTTCTATTTCAGTAACCTCTGAATCAGAGCCTAGAGCTAAAAAATTGGATATTTTAGGTTATGCTAAGGCTCCTAAGGAGGCAGTCACCTTGCCAATTCATGAGATTCTTTATGATCACATGATTGACTTATGGGAGACTCCTCTCACTATCGCTCCCCATTCTCGTAGGTTGGACACTATGTACCGTGTCCCTCCTTGTCCTGGTTTTCATAAAACACAGCTTCCTCACCATTCTATTGTGGTAGAGTCAGTTATGAAAAAGATAATGAGTGCAAAAAGACACTCCTCTGCTCCTCCAGGAAGAGAATGCAGGACCTTGGATGCTTTTGGTAGGAAAATCTTCCAAGCCAGTATGCTCATTGCCAGAATCAACTCCTATAGTCTTTATATGGGTATGTTTCTGAAAGAAGTTGCAGATAAGCTGCACACTTTCCTCCCTTTTCTTCCAGAGGATAAAAGGGAAGAATTTCTTATTTGGCTTAAGCATACTCAAGATATTTCAAAGTTTTCCAACCGTGCAGCTTTTGACTCCTTTGAGGGTGCCAGCAGGGCTTCGGTCATTGCAATAGCTGCACGCAGAATTGCTTGGCTCCAAGCTTCTGATCTAGAATCTTGGGTCCAGGATGGCTTGGGAAATCTTCCCTGTACAGGAGAAAACCTGTTTGGCAAAGATTGGCAAATAAAAGCCACTCAAATGGATGCAGATAATCCTGCTTTGGATAGACTTTCAAAGTCAACCTCCATTCCTGCCAAGAAAAAACCTTTCAAGAAGAATTTTTTTCAAGAAAGGCAGATTCCATCCTGCTTCTGGCCAACAATCATCTACAGGTCGTTTTGCTGCTAAACGTCAGCAACCTAAACAGGCCAGGCCTAAGCCTACAGGGGCTGCTGCAACTCAGCAGGCCCAGCCTCCTCAGGGCTTTTGACTTGATGCTAGAGAACGTAGCCTTTCTGGCTCTGAAACAGCCAGAGCCTCTCACCATTCCAGGAAGGTTAGCTCATTTTGCTCCCAGATGGGAGCAAATTACAGCAGAGCAGTGGACCCTCTCCATCATAAGAGAGGGCTACAAACTTCATTTCTCAAACCTTCCTCCCCACACCATGGTGAGACATTTCAATTCTCCAACATCTCTCCTCGACCTTCTAGGTCAGGAGGTGGCTACCCTTCTTGCCCAAGGGGCAATAGAAGAAGTACCTCTTCTTCAACATGGGTCAGGGTTTTACTCCCCCTACTTTCTGATCCCAAAGAAAACAGGGGGCTACAGACCCATATTAGATCTCAGATAATTGAACACATTTCTATGCAAGGAGAAATTCAAGATGCTTTCTCTGGGCACTCTCCTTCCATACCTTCAGAGTCAGGATTGGCTTTGTTCTCTAGATCTCAAGGATGCGTACACACATGTCCTCATCCATCCATCTCACAGAAGGTTCCTCCGTTTTCTTTTCCAAGGAAAGCATTACCAATACAGGGTGCTTCCTTTTGGTCTGGCCTCTGCTCCAAGAGTGTTCACCAAATGCATGGCAGTAGTAGCTGCATTTCTACGCACTCTGGGAATATTTGTATTCCCATACCTGGACGACTGGCTCATCCGAGCTCCATCTCAGTCAGAGGCCCAGACTTCCCTGGACTGCACAAGGCGCATTCTGCAGTATCTGGGACTTGTGGTAAACCTCCCAAAGTCCCAGCACACCCCTACTCAGTCCCTAGAGTTTATAGGGGCCTGGCTAGATACTACCACTGCAAGGGCCTATCTTCCTCAGGCCCGTTGCCTACGCCTAGTGCAGTTAGCCTCCCAGATTCAGTCAAAGAGCCATTTAACTGCCCGGGAGATGCTACAACTGCTAGGCCACATGGCATCCACAGTGCATGTGGTACCCTATGCTCGCCTTCACATGAGAGCAGCTCAATGGACTTTGTCCACCCAGTGGACTCAAGCATCAGGGGCTCTGTCAGACAGAATAGCAACCTCCAGGCGCCTCTTTTGGTCTCTCCAGTGGTGGAGGTCTACCCAAAATCTGTTGCTGCGGTCCCCCTTCCAACAGTTGTTGCCCCAGGCAACCCTCACAACAGATGCCTCCCAAACAGGTTGGGGAGCTCATCTGCAAGACCTCTCCACTCAGGGCACTTGGTCTCCACAGGAGACCTCTCTACATATCAACCACTTGGAGCTCCGAGCAGTTTTTCTAGCTCTCAAGGTCTTCCATACCCTGCTCAGCTACAAGACTGTCCTTATGAATGAGGACTATCAGGTAGCCATGTTTTACATAAACAAGCAAGGAGGAACTGGGTCTCTGTCGCTTTGCAACGAAGCTTTAAGATTGTGGGCCTTCGCCAGAGAGCATCAAATCCATCTCCTGGCCGTATACCTTCCAGGAATCCAAAACTCTTGGGCAGACAGACTCAGTCGAGTTCTGCTTCCACACGAATGGTCCCTGCACATGGACCAAGTACTCAGAATCTTTCAAGAGTGGGGAACCCCGGACATAGACCTCTTTGCAAGTCCGTGGAATGCCAAACTTCCCCGGTTCTGTTCTAGAATTCCGTGTCAGGGAGTTCAGGCCAAGGATGCCTTCCTCCTTCACTGGGGTCAAGACTTCCTGTATGCCTTTCCACCCATTCCCTTAATTCCCAAGACTCTGTTCAAGCTCCAGAGGGATCAAGGATCCATGATCCTCATAGCTCCACGCTGGCCACGCCAAGTGTGGTACCCTCTACTTCTGCATCTCTCTCAAGCTCCCTCCCTAGACTTGGGAGCTGCTCCAGACCTTCTGTCCCAGGAGGAGGGGACTTTGTGGCACCCAAACCCCAAGTCCCTTCACCTCAGAGCTTGGTTGCTGAAGGCCTAGACCTTCAAGGTTGGAATCTTTCTCAGCAGGTGAAGGATATCCTCCATGCTTCCAGAAAACCTTCTACTAGACGTTCCTATGCTTTTAAATGGAAAAGGTTTTCCATTTGGTGTACTGAGAAGGGTCTTGACCCTCTAGCACTACCTTTGAATTCTCTGTTGGAATATCTCCTGCATCTCTCCAATGCAGGCCTTAAGACGAATTCGGTAAGGGTCCATTTGAGTGCTATTGCAGCATCCCTTAAGCCTATCAATGGACAGCCTATTTCCTCTCATCCTCTTATTGCAAGATTCATGAGAGGCCTAACTTTAACTAAACCTACCATTAGGCCTCCTCCGGTGGCATGGGACTTAAATCTGGTTCTTGGTCAGCTTATGAAGCCACCTTTTGAACCCTTAGCCACCATCTCCTTGAAATTTCTTTCCTGGAAGGTTATTTTCCTCATTGCAGTCACCTCAGCTCGCCGCATCAGTGAACTGCAGGCCTTAGTGGCTAATCCACCTTATACAAGGTTCCATCATGATAAGATAGTCCTTAGGACCAATCCACACTTTATGCCTAAAGTGGTCTCACCTTTTCATCTTAATCAAGAGGTGTATTTACCTGTCTTTTTTCCAGGTCCTCATGCATCAAGTGCAGAGAGGAATCTTCATACCCTGGATTGTAAGAGAGCTCTTGCCTTTTACTTACAAAGGACACAGCAACATAGAAAGTCTTCTCAACTCTTTGTTGCTTTTGATCCCTCTCATTTGGGACTTCCAGTCTCTAAGAGGACACTGTCCAATTGGATTGCTCAGTGTATTTCTTTCACCTACCAGAGTAAGAACCTTTCTCTGGAGGGCCATGTCACAGCTCATAATGTAAGGGCCATGGCCACCTCTATGGCTCACCTAAATTCTGTGTCCATCGACCAGATCTGTCGAGCGGCCACCTGGTCCTCGGTTCATACCTTCACAGCCCATTACTGTTTGGACAAGGACTCCCGCCGGGATGCCTTGTTTGGTCAGGCTGTTCTCAAACACCTGTTCCATGCTTAGTCAACTCCTACCCTCCTTCCCTGGATGGATGCCTGAGATCCATAGGAGGAGATAGAGCCCTTCCCAGGGTCTCATAACCTTGGGGATCTCCCAGGCATCTCTAGCTAGGGAGTCCCCCATATGTGAAGACTCATTCCTGCTTGTTCCTGGAGATAGCACAGTTACTTACCTGTAACAGGTGATCTCTGGGAACAGCAGGAATAAGTCTTCACAACCCACCCACCTCCCCTAGGAGTTGTATCTCTCTATCTCTTTTTCCTTTCCTCTCTCTCTTTGTCTCAGCTTTAAAACTCGAACTGGGGAGAGACGGTTAGGAAAGGCGGGAAGGCAGCGTGCAGGCGCTGTGGGATGCTCCCAAAAGCTTTCCTTTTTGGGAAGCTGGGGAGCATTCCCGCGCAGGCTCCGTCGGTACCGATGTACCCATATGTGAAGACTTATTCCTTCTGTTCCCAGAGATCACCTGTTACATGTAAGTAACTGTGCTTTCTCCACTGGGAAAATTGGCCATTTAGCCCAACCCTCTGCTTTCTATCTTTTTACCAGTTCCTGATCCACAGTAGTACACTGCCTCCTATCCCATGACTCTTTATTTTTGCCAAAAGTCTCTGATGAGGGACCTTGTCAAAGGCTTTCTGAAAGTCTAGATACACTATATCAACCGACTCACCTTTGTCCACCTGTTTATTCACACTTTCTAAAAAACATAACAGATTAGTAAGAGAAGATATTCCTTGTCTAAAGCCATGTTTGCTGTCTCCCATTAGGCCATGACTATCTACATGCTGAGTAATTTTATTCTTTATGATGGTTTTTACCATTTTTCCCGCTACTGATGTGAGGCTCACCGGTCTGTAGTTTCCCGGATCACCCCTTGAACCCTTTTAAAAAATTGGTGTTACATTGGCGATCCGCCAATCTTCAGGTATTAGAGATGATTTTAATTATAGTTCACAGATTACTAATAGCAGGTCTGCAGTCTCATATTTCAGTTCTTTGAACACCCTTGGATGTATACCATCCGGCCCAGGTGATTTGCTACTCTTTAGTTTATCTAATAGTTGTAATACATCTTCCCGATGTATCGATATTTCCTTCAATTCTTCCGCACCTTTAAATACCACTTCAGTCATGGGTAACATCCCTACATCTTCCTCAGTAAAGACCGAAGCAAAGAATTCATTCAGTCTCTCCACTATTGCCTTGTCGCCTCTTAGTGCCCCTTTAACTCCTCTATCATCTAATGGTCCAACTGACTCTCTCACAGGTTTTTTGCTATGAATGTACTTGAAAAAATCTTTATTTTGCGTTTTTGCTTCCGCAGCAAGCTTCTTCTGAAATTCTCCCTTTGCCTTCTTTGTCATTGCCTTGCATTTGACCTGCCAGTGCTTGTGCTGTTTCCAGCTTTCATCATTTGGCTCTTTTTTCCATTTCCTGAAAGATGCTTTTTTGGCAATAACAGCCTCTCTGACCTCACCTTTAAACCATGCTGGCAGTTTTTTGGACTTCCTTCCACTTTTCTTAAAGCGTGGAATACAGCTGGTCTGGGCTTCCAAAATAGTATTTTTCAACAACACCCAAGCTTGATGTAAGTCTTTAACCTTTGCAACTGCTCCTTTTAGTTTTTTCTTAACTATTTTCCTCATTTTATCATAGTCTCCCTTTCGAAGGTTAAAAGGTAGTACTGTGGATTTCCTTACTATCCCTCCTCCACTAATTAAATCAAAGGCGATCATGCTATGATCACTATTGCCAAGTGGCCCCAACACCCTTATCTCTTGCACTAGATCTGGTGTTCCACTAAGGACTAGGTCTAATATGGCTTCCGCTCTGGTCGGTTCATGAACCAGCTGCTCCAAGAAGCAGTCATTTATGTCATCAGAAAGAAACTCAAAACGCACATTTTCCAATCTCATTTCATCCTGAACTAAATCCACAGATGGAGCAGCCCCTGACCACTGTGGCCAAAAAGCTTATCCTGTATATATGTATTTATGTATATATGTAAATGAACTCCCCCATAGTTAAGAAGTGTTAACTCTGTATGATGTGCTTTTCTGACAATCTGTATGTAAACAAAATTTGTACCTGCCTTGATTCGGCAGTTTCACAATAGTAATCCTACCCGCTTCTGATCACTGGAAGGAGCGGGCCACAAATGCTTGCTAAATAAAATAAATAAAATAAACTTTATCTCCCTAGCATGTCCTGCCGTGACACTGACCCAGTCGATACTGGGGTAATTGAAATCACCCATTATTATTACCGCGCTGTAACTTTTGTTAGCTTCCTTGTTTTCTTTGAGCATTTCATCATCCATTTGTTCATTCTGCCCAGGCGGTCGATAGTACACCCCCACCGCCATCTCCTTCCCCTTTTTACATGGAATTTCAATCCATAGAGATTCTACAGCAAATTTTGTTTCCTGCAAAACTTTAATCCTTTGTGACTCAATGCCCTCTCTAACATAGAGCGCAACCCCTCCACCAATTTGATCAGCTCTATCATTACGATATAGTTTGTACCCAGGTATCACAGTGTCCCACTGGTTGTCCTCCTTCCACCATGTCTCTGATATTCCAATCACATCTAACCTCTCATTTAGTGCTATATATTCTAACTCTCCCATCTTATTTTTTAGACTTCTAGCATTTCCATACAAGCATTTTAGAGACTGTATTTTATTCATATTAATTTAGCTATTGGTAGACATGGGTAATTTGGGATCTTTAAGCTGTGTCTGCTCCATACTCGAGGGCATTTGGGCTACTTTACTCTTTTTTTGGAACCTCTCTGCTTTTGGTAGTATCCTTCAAGGATACATTCTTCTGAACCATCTGCTCTTGGGCGACTGTCGGCTTTCCCCTATTATCTAGTTTAAAAGCTGCTCTATCTCCTTTTTAATGTGTACACATGTGTACATTTCCGTCATTAGTGTATTGCTGAGGCACGGCACTGCAGAAACCGGCACATAGATGCCCTTAATGCTAATGACAACAATCGTGGGTTAGTGCATGCCCATAATGCGCACACTAACCACAATGTGATATCAACACCACATTCCACCCCAACCTGCCCTGTCTCCACCCAGTCACCTGTTAGCACAGGCCCCATGCTAAAAATCCCATTCTAATTTTTAGCATTGCTTGCTTACCCATAAAATGGTTAGTCTATTAACAGAAAGAGAAGTTCAGCACTTTTAAAAGCCACCATTGGTGTCTTGATGCTGAGAGTACTGCCTAGCAATGTTCCCTCTAATTTTCTGTAGGCTGTGTGCGCATAAAATATCAGCTGTGTGCAGCTTTTGAAGGAAGGTTAAATTTTTGTGCGCCACATAATGACACTCGGAGTTATATACTTTAAAATTTGACTATACGTCAGAATACAGTATGTACACCACATTGATTTTAATCAAATTAAATGAAAATAGACGATTACTAAATGAAGCGGGAAATTTCTAGTAATTACAATCATAACTTTTACATTTTCAGACATCTGTGGTGTTTTCTATCAGAATCAGAGCCGTAATTTTTGTGCGCTCTGTTTTAAAGTATGTGCGCTCCCTCGGCGAGGTGTGTGCGCGCGCACACACACACGCATAGCTTAGAGGGAACAGTGCTGCCTAGGTACTGGTCTGGACCTGAATATTGGGCAGTGGTCATTTTTTCTTAGTGGACCTTAGTCTAATGGCACACCAATATACTATAGTATACTGCTTGGGGAATCGTGAGATAGAATGATTGCTGATACAATAATATACTTTACTTGCAGGAGAGAGTGAGGCAAAGGCAAAAACAAAGGCTCGCTTTGAAGAAATTTTCAGGAGCTATGCTGGCCGAACTGCTGACAAAAAGAAATCAAAGAAAAGTAGGTCCCATCCAGAGCACATTGTGGTGAGTAGATTCACTCATTGGTGGCTAAAGGGCCATGTGCAGATTCCACAGTTGTCTTTTATGAAAACAACTTCACTGGTTTTATGTAACGTGGTGCTTGAGGTACCCATAATAGAATATTAGTTCTCTGGGACAAGGACCTTTTCTTTCTCAGCTGAACCAAACCAGTCTTGCGCTAAACGCTTGGCGTCTGTGGGAGAAACATTAGTATTTGCTGCAATTTAGTGGCTAGTGCAAGATGGGCAGACTCTTTGTAACTCATTAATGACATTTATCTTACTATTTTTTTGCCATCGTTTGCTACATAGTTGTTTGACTCTACTTTATTTATTTATTTATTTATCTGTTTTTTAATATACTTCACTTTTATAGCATTTGGAAAGGCTAAAGTTGAAGACAACCCCCTTTTTCTTTTTGGCAGCACTTTTGTCATTACTCGTTCTATTCTCAAATCCTTTTTTATAGAAATTTTATAACTTTTGTAATGACCACGTCTGTTGCCACTGACACAAACAAGGGTACAGCTTGAAGTATTTGTACATTGGATATAGAAATAAGAAGAAACATTTTGGAAGACATGCAGTCTGAAAGAACAGAGTGAAGGAATCCTACCTCTTTTGTTCCAAAATAAGTATGTAATAAGAGATCTTGATTAAAATGAAAAAAAGTGTGGTTCTAGCTATTGGAATTCTAGAGCCATGACTAGTGGGTTTTGGACAATAATGTGAGATTTTGGGGTGTGTCACCTTCCTCTATACAAACTTAGATATATCTGTTTTTGGCAGAAGCTGAGGAAACACATGATAGACTGTCTCAGTAGGGTGTTAATAGCTGTTGCAACTGGGTGAAAGACTTTTTTAGGGAGTGTGTATATGACAGATGTGATGGGTATATTTGTATTTATCAGAAGAGTGTATGTGTGTGTCTGTGGGAATGTTTGGCATGCCATTTCTCTTGGTGTATACCTCCTAGAACTCTATAAAACTGAAATATGGTAAATGGGTTTTTTTTGTTGTTGCTGTTGTTTGTTGCACTTACTGTGCATTAGGAGCGAAAATCTAACACACGGTGAGTGCAAAATCTGTGTGGTAATTGAGGGGTCTGGCCAGCATACCCCTTACTGTTACCGTACAGAAAAGTCCCTTACTGCGCATTAAGTGCACTCATGCTAATAGCAAGTGAATTTAATGCCTCCTATTTAGGTGGTGGTAATTGCACCCACCCTAGCAAAATCGACAGTGTGTGGTAATTACTGTATACTAACATCAAGGTACAGTCCACACACACACTCTACCCATATCCCACCCAGTCCCTGCTTCATCATGCACTAAGCTGTTAGTACTGTATGGGATATGTACTGTGCTGACTGCTTCTAACACACAGAGGTTGTTACTGTGGGCCAATACTAATGGTTACAATGCACTAAAATGCACTTTAATTCCTTAGCATACTCTAGTAAAAGGGCCCCATAGGCACCTATGTGTTTCTATAAAATAGGCTAAAAAAGGCACCTTATAGACCTTCAAATCTAGACAACCTATTATAAAATTTATTTATTTATTTATAGTCTTTTCTATACCGCGCTATTCAGCATCAGCGCGGTTTACAGTAAACAATGAACACACACATTTCCAATAGTACTTTGTGTTTACATATGAACAGGAGATTCAACTTGGCTAACAGGGGAACTATATACAATAACAATATATACAAATCACAGAATAGTCATGTGTTCGTATGGTTTCAGTCAGTGGAGATTTTGGTGGATTCAGCAGTTTGTACTGAGCTTCTATTGGTTTCAGGGTAATATAGGAGGAAGAGGTAGTGTTTCACGGCTTTTCTGAATTGGAATATGTCTGTGATTGTTCGGATGTGGTGAGGGAGGTTATTCCAGATCATTGGTGCATAAAATTTGTAGGCTCTGCTGGATGTTGACTTGGTGCATTGAGTTATTGATTTTGGGACTATCAAGGTGTTTTGGGCTACTGACCTTCTAAGGGCAGTGTTTCTAAGGGCAGTGTTTCTAAGGGCAGTGTTTCTCAACAGGTGTTGTGGCACAGTGGGGTGCCATCAAAAATTTAGCATACACTGCAAGCCTGCTGGCTTCCAAAATGGCCACATGCCTACTTACTAGAAATCAGATCCTTAATCTTTGCCCCTTCTCATCACTACTACCTTACCAGTTTGAGGTTGGAATGTTTTGTCCTGCTTCCTCTCTCATGGCTACAATCGCTGCCACTGCTGGTAATGGAGCAAGAAATATTTTTAAAAGAGATTGAGGTTTGAAAGAAGGAGGAGAGGGTGAACCTGTACGTGCAGGCCAATCAGAATTGGTTCAGGTTGTTGATTGATTGATTAATAAAGTATCCTTCCAACTTTTAACCACGTAGTAGTGACTGGGTATCAGTCTGCCAAACTGGACATACGGGGCCGACTTCAGAATCGGCCCTGTACATCCGGGGTCATGGATCGCCCATGCCCCGCCCTCGCTCCACCTCCAGATCGCCCCCTCCCACCCCCGACTAAGCTTCCCTGTACAAGTTCATATGGGGAGACTTCTGCCGGGGACGGAAGGGGGACAAATAGTGGGAATGGACATCCCAAAGGGACATCCATCCCCACTATTCGCGTTACAGAATAGACCCCTCAGTGTTTAACATGCATAGGAAAATGAGGCAGGTGAATTCCAGAGAGAGACAATGAATCTGTGCGCCAGAGAACAAGAGCAACTACCACAAGTGCAGATTTAATTGTAAAAACAAGACACAGTTGTTTTATTTGCCGAGAGGCATATTCCAAATGGGACATCCAAGTACAATCTGGGAAGTCAAAGCCAGAACATCTAAAAAGAAAGGCAGGCACGTGCAAGTTCAGGCACATTTCCAGAAACATGGATGTACCCAACATGTATCAAATGTCTATATAGACGTTCCCATGAAAGTATTTCAGAACCAACATGTATGGGACTTTGTAATCTAAAGCTAGACACTTAATTCTCCATATTCTCTACACTCTCTAGATGTTTTAAAGTCAAAACAAACACTTTCCTGATATCTATCTGCGCCCTGAGCAGGAATAAAAATGCAAATGACAGCAGATGGCTCTGCTACGTCCATGATCAAACGGTCCATTATACCTCCCCAGACATGCCTCTGCCACACCCCCGTGCCTACTTGAACATTCCTGTACTGGAGACATCTGCGAAAGGCATTTGTGGAATGTCTACTGAGATTGTCCGTGATTTAGACGTCCATGTGCATGTCTGCAGACATCCAACTCACGACAAAACCTTTTAGAATGATCCTCAGAGTGTAAAAGCTTCCAGAAATCACCCAAGAATTGCAACAACCATGGATGTTGAACATTTTATTCAACTATTAATCAACACATTTCTTGACTTTAAGGGAGTAAGTTTTATAAAGGATTTTAGACCCATCATATACCCCATGAGTTACGCATGTAAAAGAACATGCAATGACGAAAGGCATATACTTTTATATAACCTGCATATAGGTGTGTTTGAGGGCATAATTTGGGTGGAGTCATGAGCAACTTTCCTGCTAAGCAGCTCAAAGTTTTGTGTGAGTCCTCCCTCAGCATTCCTGCCCGTGGGGGTGGGGGGGGGGTGGGTAGTGCTTCAATATCGCGCCTCTCCCTCACAATTGAAAGCACAATATTGAAGCACCATTCCCCATGAGCAGGAATGGCAGAACTTCCATTCAGCTTTGAGCTATTTAGCAGGAGCGTTAGTCATGAAGTATGCACGTGGTTTAGAAAATACCTGTCTACAAGCAGACCACCATGTACACTTACACTTGCTCGGGAAAATGATTAAATGTGGGGGGGCACATGTTAGCCATGACTGTGCAGGTTTAGTGAAGCTAATTTATAAAGATACAGAAGCGCCTATGTGTCTTTATAAAATAGCCTCAAAATAGACACCTACTTGGCCTTCCAACTTAGGTGATCTTTTATGAAATTACCCTCCAGATGTGACTCACTAGACTTTAATAATAAGGTATCCTCTGTGTTATAGGGGTTGGATAGGCTATCGTCCTTCAGAAGCTGCTGAGAACTGGAATCTTGTTGTAGTGTCTGAAACACAGATTTTGGAATGGGGTGAATCCTAAAATGGATACCAAAAGAGGGATGAGAATGGGGAAAGGGCAAAGGCTTCAAAAATTGAGAGCATTCACTCAGGCTTTTGACGTGATTGATAGGTAGAGGGAGAGGCGCTGTAAGAGTAGGAGCTATACATGCTGTTCAAGAGCACATGACTCTTACTCCAGAATTCATTATCTCTGGGTAGAGAAGAGTATGGCCCTCCAGATTGGCAAGTGTGATATTGTGATGATATCCTGGTCCGATCATGTGCCTATTTGGGGAGAGTTGCAAATGGATGTGCTACTGAAAGAGAGGGAAGTTTGGTGACTAAATGACTGTTAGGATAATAGGAGGAACTATGTAAAGTTTGCTAAGATTATTGAGGATTATCTAGAGATCAATGATGATGGTGAAAGTTCTCCTGCGGTTCGCTGGGATTCTTTAAAAGTGGTCCTCAAGGTAAACTTTATTTCGCTAGGGGCGTATAAGAAACAGGTAAAAGAAGAACATGTCCATGTTTTGAGGGAGAAATTGGCATACCAGGAGGAATAATATCAGCTAGGGGCCCTGGGGAAAACTGGAAGGAAGGAGGTTATTCAGCTCCGGAATCAACTACATGCATACAAAGCCCAAGAGGTTAAATATGCACTGGAAAGATTAAACCAGATTCAATATGAGTTTGGCAACAAGATTAGTTGGCTTCTAGCCAGGAGGCTGAAAAAGGTGCAGGATAGGAATTGGATTATGAGGGATAGAGATTAAAAAGGGCAGGAACTTACTGATCTGGAGAGCACAAAATGGAGGTTTGTAGAATTTTATCAAGGGCTTTACACGCCAGAAGATCCAGCGAGTGGGGTAGCTATCAATGGCTATTTGGAGGAGTGTAGTCTACCATAATTGTCAGAGGAAGATAGAGTTTACTGTATGTTGTCCTGTTGGGGCTGCTGAAGTGTTTGCTGTTATTAAATCTTCACCCCGAGCAAAAGCAACTGGAATGGAAAGCTTTACCAATAAGTTTTTTTTTCCACACCTTCCAAAGGCCGGTGGTTGATCTACTGGTCCAGGTATATAATCGCTTTTGGAAGAAAGACAAATGCCCTTGTCTATGCGCACGGCGGAGGTAACTATTTTACACAAAGAGGGGAAGGATCCCACATTGTGTGGTTCCTAACACCCGATATCGTTGCTCGGTGTAGATCAAAAGATCTTTTCCAAGGTGCTGGCTAACAGATTGCTTCTTTTGCTCCTGAAGTTGGTGCATCCTAATCAGTCTGGGTTCATCCCGGGCAGACAAGGTTTCAACGATATTTGGAAAATTTTACATTTGATATGGGGGGAGAAGGCTAAAAGAGGATCAGCGTCTGTAGTACTTTTATCTATAGATGCGGAAAAAGTCTTTGATCAGGTGTATTGGCCCTTTTTATTTTCAGTACTTCAAAGGATGGGGTTGGGAGAAACTTTATCAGGTGGGTAAAAATTTTATATGTAGAACCAATGGCCAGGATGAATGTTTATGGTAGCTATACCCCAATGTTTGAGTTTAGGAGAGGAACGCGGCAAGGTTGCCCCTTATCCCCATTATTATTTGCTTTGTCTATAGAATCTATAGTGCTTAGGATGCAGAATAACTTGCCCATTAGGGGTGCAGTACAAAATCTCTGTCCGACGATGATATTTCTAGTAGATCCCAAGCTTTCACTGCAAGCACTGATGGATGAACTGGCTCAATTTGGCCTAGTGTCCACATTCAAAATTAACACAACTAAGTCTGTAATTCTGAATGTTACTACAACCCCTTCCATGCAATAGCAAGTACAACAGTTCTTCCCTTTCTGAGGGGCTAAGGGGGCATTAGATACTTAGGGATAAATTTATCTTCGGACCTTTCATCTCTTTTCAAATTAAACTACTTGCCTCTGTAGAAGAAAATTGAGCTAGACCTTCTTTATTTAATCTTTAATAATTTTACATACAAAGAAGCTAAATTACAAAAGCTTCATGGAAATTAGGACAAATGGTCTGAAAACAAGCATTGATATAATCAATATTTAAAAACAGGAAACACAAAATAAGAAAAAACAATTCCAAGTCCTACTATAGCCCACCACGAAGAGATCCAAGTGAGAAAACAATTAACCAAAAAAAATGAGAAGCGTAAGAAAGAGAACAAAAAACAGTCAAGCCTAAATAGTAGGCAGGGCATCTGGAGTCTTATTAGGAAGCCGTCGGGCACTCAGAAAGCTCGACAACTGGGACGGTTCATAGAAAATATGAGGCATTATTAATTTTAATCATACTTTTTCAGGGATACTTTAAAAAATATAACCCCCCCAACAACAAAACCCCAGGTCAAAGCAGAAGAAATTCCTTTCTACGTTTTTGAGTTTCCTTCGCAAGGTCTGGAAAGACCCTAACAATTAAACCATAGAATTGAACAGAACGCTTCTTGAAAAACATTTCTAAAAACCAATCCCTATCAGAGGACAAGGCAAAAACAGCAATCAATGTGGAGGGAGAAACCACCTCCTCAGCCGAGGACTCCAATAAAACTGAGATATTTAACAAATCTGCCTGACTCTCCCCGTCAATAAATCCAGCCCCAGGATCTTTCTTCCCAGATGGTAAATAATATACCTTAAGCATAGGGGGATGAGAATCAATTGGAACACCAAGTGCTTCTACCAAATACTTCCTAAACATATCTTTAGATGAAATATTAGATACCCTAGGGAAATTAATACAACGAAGATTACAATATCTTGAGTTATTTTCCAAGGATTCAATCTGGGTTTTTAAAGCCACCATGTCCCTCTAACACAACGAAACACCTTCTAGGTAACAAGTAGCCTTCTGTTGCAATTCTGTAACCGATGTTTGCAAAGCTGATACTTCAAGGGTATGTTGTTAAAGCAGGGTGGTATGTCCTTATACCTGTGCTGCTACAGCCACCACCTGGGGAGCAAGCACTTCCCCAAGCTTGACTATAGCAGTCCATATCGATTCAAGAGTAAATTCAGCCGGTCGCTCCAACTAGACCTTCTTTAATGGAGGAAATTACATCTGTCCTGGCTGGAACATATAAATAACATCAAAATGATGATATTGCTTAAATTAATTTACTTGTTCAATAATCTTCCCATTCCAGTTCCTGCACCTTTCCTAGCAAAAGCCCAGAGGGAGTTATTAGGTTTCATTTGGGATTATTATAAAAGACCAAGAATTTTGAAAAATGTAATGTTCCTCTCCAGGGAGAAGGGGGGGGGGGAGGGAGGGTTGGCAGTCCCCTCACTACAGAGATATTATCCAGCAGCACAGCAAAAGGCGACGACAGAGTGGGGTATCAACTCCCATAAGGAATGAATACAAATTGAACAGATTTTGGGGAGAGGTATTCCCTTACTCTCTGTGGAATGAGGGGAAGAGGAAACACAAACATTTGGGAGGAACCTTATAAATGGGTTGACAAAAGAGGTATGGGGTAAATGTAAACAGAGAGCTTTTGGACATTGTAGGCTGTTCTGAGGATCCCCGCTTTGGTTTAATCCTTTATTCCCTCCAGGTATGACAGATATGGTGTTTGCAAAGAGAACAAGAGGGTTTGTGTTGCTTGAACCAAGTCACAGGGGATGGAAAATTATTTCCTTTCAGGAGCTGCAGGAGACCACTGATATTCATGGACAGGAATACTATCAGTATTGTCAAGTGAAACATATGATTCTTAAGTGGGGGAAAGATTTATTCTCCAGGACCAAGCAGGAAGTCAGTCCTCACATATGGGTGACGTCGGCGCCGACGGAGCAATTTTCCCCAGCTTTCAAAGAAAGCCTTTGGGAATTGCAGCGCGCATGCGCGGTCGCCTTCCCGCCCAAGGGTGCCATCTTAGCCAGTCTTCTTTTTTCCACGGAGCCCTACAGAAGTCCCCGTCTTGTCCCCGCGAAAAAGTTGATTTTATTCGTAATTTTCTCTTTTTTCCTTCGGTTCGACGCCGGTCTTTTTCCCGCCCGGACTCGCGACGCCGGTCACGAGTCCTCCTCTTCTTTTCGGTTTTTTCTGATTTAGTCAGTTTCGTTTTCGGTTTTTTCACTGGCAGCCCGGTCCTTTGACCTCGCAGGGGCCCTTTTTCCCCCGATGGCTGCCAGTGGTTTCAAGCGGTGTGGTCAGTGTGACCGAAATATGTCACTAACTGACACACACGATAATTGCCTCCGCTGCCTGGGCCCGGATCATGAAGAAATGATCTGTGGGGCCTGTGGCAAAATGTCCTCCAAAGCGTTGAGAAGTCGGCGGCATCAGCGGGATAGGATCTTCGCTGACCCCAGCCGTACCCGGACCTCGTCGGAGGCCTCGGCGTCCAGAGGTTCCAGCTCGGACTGTCGCCGGAGTTCCTCCGACAGGGGTTCTCCCTCCGGGGACCATCGACGGAAGGTGAAACCCGCGAGGGCGGCATCGGTGGACGCTCCTGGCTCCGCGAGGGCCAGGTCACATAGCCCCGATAGCCGTCCCGGGTCCTTGGAGAAGGAGCACCTCTCGAAGCGACCTCGCATGGAGTCGGAGCTGCCTGCTCGGGTAAGTCATGTGGTCCTTCTGGACTCTCCTCCGAGACCGCCGACGTCGGGCCCGACGCCGTCGGGGCCCGAGTCGGGGGCTGCTGGGTCACCTGAGGTCGGACTCAGGTTGACGGCCTTGGAGAGCAGACTGTCTGCCTTCATGGACCAGCAGCGGGCACTGCTCGCTAGCCTCGCTGGCGCCGCTGCCCCGACCGCCGGGACGTCGACGTCTAAGTCGACCCCGGAGACCGAGCCGATCCTCGAGTCCATGCGAACTCGAATCGATCCTCGGTCGAGGTCACCCTCGGCCTCCCGTTCGGGACCGAGGTCGCCGACGCCGACTCCCTCGGCGTCGGGGCGGCCGACGCCGCGGCCTGCCCGGGCCGACCCCACCGATTCCTCGTCGGAGTCGGTCTGGGAGTCTGAAGAGGAAGAGTCACCTGATTCTTTTCGGACTCGGTGTGTCCCCTCGGACTCACCTGAGTCCGACCCTCGGAAGCAGTCCCCCCCGGAGGATGCCCGGTTCTCGGACTTCGTCAGGGATATGGCCAAGGCTTTGGCCTTCCCTGCGGATCCCGAGGAGGAGCCTCGAGCCGAAGAGCTCGACGCCCTCCAGTATGACTCTCCCGCCAGGGAACACTTTACTGTACCGGTTCCTCCCATGCTGGAACGACTACTCTTCCGCATGTGGGAGAGTCCGGCCTCCTCGCCGGTCCTGAGCAAGCGGGTCGATTCTATCTATCGAGTCCGCAAGAGCCCTGGCTTCCAAAAAGCACAGCTACCACACCATTCTATGGTAGTGGAATCGGCCATGCATCGTCTTAAGAGCCAGAAGATGCACTCCTCGGTGCCTCCTGGCAGGGAGGCCCGTAACCTGGATGGCCTTGGTAAGAAGTGTTTCCAGGGCTCTATGCTTGCGTGTCGTGTCCAGACCTACCAGCTATACATGGGCATGTATCTCCGAGACCTGGCTAAAGAGCTAGCCGGATTCTCCGCTGGGTTGTCCGAGGAGCCTTTGCGGAGGTTCCTAGCCTTGTCCACTGGCATTCGGGAATGCTCAAAATTCATATCCCGAGCAGCCTATGATGGCTTTGAAGCATCGGCTCGAGTGGCCGCAGCCGGCATCGGTGCCCGCCGACAGGCTTGGCTTCAGTCGTCTGACCTTGAGCCCTGGGTGCAGGACAAGTTGGTCGATGTCCCCTGCCGAGGTGAAAACCTCTTTGGCAAACCTATGGACGAGAAGGCTGCACAACTTGAGACAGAGACTCTCACCAGGACTAGGCTTTCTAGGAAGACCTCCGCCCCTTCCCAGAAAAAGAAGGGCTCGGGAAAGAAGTCCTTTTACCCGAGAAAGGCAGCTGCCTATAAACACTACCCCCAATATCAGGCCCCCGCAGCTCCCCAACAGGGCCAGCAGGCCAAGGGACGGGGTAACGGGTCCCGTAGGCAGCAAGCCCCCAAGCCTGCACCACCAGCCCCTGCTCAGCAGGGTGGGGGTTTTTGACTCCTTCAGCATAGCCTCTCCCCCTCCGCTGGCTCCTCCCAGCACCGGAGGCCGGCTGGTTCACTTCGCCCACAGGTGGTCCAGCATCACTTCAGATGCCTGGGTGCTTCAAGTCGTAAGAGAAGGCTATCTTCTCCACTTCCACCAGGTCCCTCCCTCCTATTTCCCGGGAGAACCTCCACGACTCCCTCTGCACAGGGACTTACTCCTTCAGGAGTTAGCAGGTCTTCTACAGGAACAGGCGGTGGAACCGGTGCCCCACCACCTGAGAGGTCAAGGCTTTTATTCCAGGTATTTTCTAGTACCAAAAAGGACAGGAGGCCTCAGACCCATCCTGGACTTGCGCAACCTCAACAGGTTCCTCGTGCGGGAAAAGTTCAAAATGCTTACCCTTGGAATCCTTCTGCCCTACCTCCAGCAGGGAGATTGGCTATGCTCCTTGGATCTAAAGGATGCCTACACGCACATCCTCATCCACCCAAGCCACCGCCAATACCTAAGGTTTGTGGTGGCAGGAAATCATTACCAGTACAGAGTACTGCCCTTTGGCCTGTCCTCCGCACCGCGAGTCTTCACAAAATGTCTCGCGGTGGTGGCGGCCCATCTCCGGCTTCACGGCCTCTATGTCTTTCCGTACCTCGACGACTGGCTCATCAGAGCAGCGTCCGCTCCGGAGGTCACCAACGCCACACACCGCACGGTGACTCTTCTGCAGTACTTGGGCTTTGTCATCAACTTCGCAAAGTCCACTTTGCTCCCCTCACAGGATCTCGAGTTCATCGGCGCAAGACTGCACACTCCTCAGGCACGAGCTTTCCTGCCTCTCGACAGGGCTCAACGGCTCATGGACCTAGCCGACCGTTTTCGCAGCCAGCCCCTGGTCTCCGCCAGGCGCTTCCTGAGACTGCTCGGCCATATGGCTTCCACCGTCCATGTGACCCCCAATGCCCGCCTGAATATGCGGCCTGCTCAATGGTGCCTTCGCAAGCAGTGGCAACAAGCCACAGGCGCCCTAGCAGACCTAGTGCGCGTCTCCGAGCCGCTGGCCTCGTCTCTCCGGTGGTGGCTTCATCGGCCGAACCTGGTACTCGGCATGCCTTTTCAGTCACCTCAGCCGGCCCAGGTGCTGATGACAGATGCGTCCCTCCTGGGTTGGGGAGCACATTGCCAAGGGGCACGTACTCAGGGCCTCTGGACCGCGTGGGAGTCTGCTCAGCAGATCAGCTTCCTGGAGCTCAGAGCGATCCGCCTGGCTCTCAAGGCTTTCTCCCACCTGACCTCTCACCAGTCCGTCCTTGTCCAGACGGACAATCAAGTTGCCATGTTCTACGTGAACAAGCAGGGGGGCACGGACTCCTTCCTTCTCTGTCGGGAAGCACAGAAGCTCTGCTCTTGGGCCGTCAGTCACGGCATTCTTCTCAAGGCAGTTTATCTCCCAGGCCAAGAAAATTGCCTGGCGGACAAACTCAGCAGGATCCTCCAGCCGCACGAGTGGCGCCTGGATCCCTTGGTAGTTCAGAAGCTCTTTCTAAAGTGGGGCCTCCCCACGATGGATCTCTTTGCCAGTCCTCTCAACCGGCAACTTCCTCGCTTCTGCTCTCGTCAGCCGCATCCCCTTCGAGTTGCGGCAGACGCTTTTCTACTCTCATGGTCGGAGAGCCTCCTGTATGCTTTTCCTCCCATCCCGCTAGTCTCTCGAACTCTTTTCAAGGTTCTCCGAGACAAAGCTTCCATGATCCTGGTGGCCCCTCGCTGGCCCAGACAGCCGTGGTTTCCACTCCTGCTGCAATTAGCGGTAGAGGATCCATTCCCTCTGGGGTTTCAACCGGATCTCCTCACTCAGGATCAGGGGTCCCTGCTACACCCCAACCTCAGATCTCTCCGAGGTCTCCTTCTACTTAAACCACCTCTGCGCCCGCCAGCGCCTGACTGGGACCTGAATGTGGTTTTACAGCGGATCACCTGTCCGCCTTTTGAACCTATGGCTACCTGTTCTCTCCGTTTTCTTTCTTGGAAAACATTGTTCTTGATGGCCCTCACTTCCGCTAGACGCGTGTCTGATCCCCCTTACACTCGGTTCTACAAAAATAGGGTAGTCCTACGGACTCACCCAAAATTTCTTCCAAAAGTGGTCTCCCCTTTTCACATCAATCAGGAGGTGGTACTTCCGACCTTCTTTCCCAGACCACACTCCAGCCGAGCTGAAATGGTCCTCCATACCCTGGACTGTAGAAGAGCATTGAACTTCTACCTTGACCGTACGCGGGAGCACCGTAAAGCTGCTCAGCTTTTTGTGTCTTTTGATCCCAATAAATTGGGACTCCCGGTCTCCAAGCGTACTCTGTCCATCTGGGTTGCGGACTGTATCACTTGGGCTTATGGGGCAGCCGGACTCTCCTTGGATGGTCGAGTCACGGCTCATTGTGTTCGGGCAAAGGCTACGTCAGTGGCTTACCTCCGCTCTGTTCCGCTGGCAGACATCTGCCGGGCCGCTACTTGGTCTTCGAGCCAGACTTTTGCGGTCCATTACTGTCTCGAGAGGGAGTCCCGCAGGGACAGTGCTTTCGGACAGGCAGTCCTCCGTAATCTCTTTGAGGTTTGAGCAACTCCTACCCTCCATCCCGGATGTGGGCTACCGGTGGGTAATAATTCAGCGAAGATTCCTTCCTTCTGTGCTGCTGAGCTAGAGGGAGCTCATTTTTGTGCTTGGGGTCTCCGGTAGCCTTAAGCTTGGGAGTCCCATATGTGAGGACTGACTTCCTGCTTGGTCCTGGAGAAAGCGTAGTTACTCACCTGTAACAGGTGTTCTCCAGGAGCAGCAGGAATCAGTCCTCACAACCCTCCCTCCTCCCCTTGGAGTTGCAATCATCTGCTTATGTTTTTTTGCAAATTTTTATGCTGTCACTTTTAGCTATGTCATCTGACTGGCTAAGATGGCACCCTTGGGCGGGAAGGCGACCGCGCATGCGCGCTGCAATTCCCAAAGGCTTTCTTTGAAAGCTGGGGAAAATTGCTCCGCGAGGGCTCCGTCGGCGCCGACGTCACCCATATGTGAGGACTGATTCCTGCTGCTCCTGGAGAACACCTGTTACAGGTGAGTAACTACGCTTTTTCTGCTAAAGTCCCTATTTTAGAGAGGGCATTGTTGGTTGGGGTTGTAAAAGGGGGCATTGCCAAGGTGTACTGTGCTTTAGGGGAACAAGAGTTGGTGAAGCAAAGTATCAAAGGCTTTGGGTGAAAGACCTGGGGGTGGATTGGGATGATGAGAAATAGGAATCAGTTATCACAGGATTATATAAAGGAGTGATATCCATCAACTTATTGCAGAATAATTATAAATTATTGTATCTGTGGTATTACACTCTGATGAAGCTTCTTAAGGTCCTGAAGGTGGTGGATGGGAAGTGCTGGAGGAATTGTGGTATGGAGGCCACTTTTGCTCACTAGTGGTGGACTTGTCCAAAAGTAGTTAATTTTTGGGGGCAAGTGTTTTCATTCTTGGGCAGCCTCCTGGGTTAAGGATATGACACTTCTTATGGAGTTCGCTCTACTACACTTTATGCCATAGAATCTTACAAAAATAGAGGTACAGTTGTATATCTTTGGCATTACAGCTGCTCTCTTGGTGTTGGCACAGGGATGGAGACAGGTGGATATGCCTCCCCTAGTGAAGATGCAAAGGAAATTGGGCTTTATACATAGGATGGCAGAGCTGAAAGCCTCAAGACAATGTAATGAGCAATGATCAGCGGTTTGTGGCAATATGGGAACCCTTTTCTTAATAGAAGTTGGGTAGTGCAGAGCGTCTTCTGTAAGGGCTGATCCTTGTGAGGTATGGGACCCTTGGTTTGAGCTCAAATGGGGGTGAATCAAATTGGGAAGAGTATGTGCGCATAATGGTTGAGGGGATAAGTGCCGAAGGGCAAACCTGAGTTGTGGAAGGGGGGTTGCGGGAGAGGGGGAAGGAGCTGGGGAGAGGGCAAGGGAGGGGTATTTGGAGGCCTTTGTTATGATGCAATATGTTGACCTGTGTAATGATGGTTCAATGATTATGGCTATGTTGTTGTTGTTGATTGCTGAGTGTTTCAATAAAAAAATTGTTCATTCAAAAAAAAAAAAGAACGCTGTGGATTCACTATTGAGATGTGAGTGTGAGAAATGGCTCGCAAATGCAGTAAACTACTTAAAATGAGTGAATGTGATTAAATAATGATATTCACAGGGAAGAGAAAGAAAAATGCAGAAATACATCTGAAACAAATACTGAAAGACCATGAAACTGGAACGTGAATGAACTGAAGAATAATGAGAGGAGATCAGATTTCTTACGACTACTTCCAATAAATAGCATTAGGTCACTGCTTTGGATCTATTAGGTGGAAAATGCACTGAGTGGGAACAAAAGATTGGATAATAGATTCTCTTACAAGTTTTCTGACTACAGTTCATGTGACCAATTATTTGTTGCTGTTGTTGTTGTTAAGTGCCATCGAGTCAGTGTCGACTCATGGCGACCCTCTGGATAGCTGTCCTAAATTGTGTTTGATATTCAGTCAGGTGGCTCATTGACGACAGACTGGTACCCGTAGCTGCTGTTATTGTATTGATCCATCTCATTTCTGGCCTTCTTCTTTTTTGTTGACCTTCTATCTTGCCAAGCATGATGTCTTTCTCTAATGATCTCTCTCTTCGCATGATGTGTCCAAAGTATGAAAGTTGAAGTCTTGTCATCTGAGCTTCTAAAGAAAGCTTAGGTTTGATCTTCTCTAGTACTGACTGGTTTGTTCTTCGGGCAGTCCATAGTATATGCAGTATTCGCCGCCAGAACCATATTCAAAGGCATCAATTTTCTTCCTGTCTATCTTTTTCACTGTCCAGCTTTCACATCCCTATGATGTTATTGAAAATACCATGGCTTGAACAAGATGAATCTTTGTATGGAGAGAGACATTTCTGCTCTTGAGAATCTTGTCTAGGTCTTTCATAGCCATTCTGCCAAGAGCAATGCGTCATCGTATTTCTTGACTGCTTGTTGCTTCTTTTTACAGTTTTTAGTTTGTTCTGAGAGGATTCAGTTGCAGAAAGTGTATGTTAGTGGCTGATACTAAAACAAATATTTAATAGAATTGAGTTTTAATCACCTGCGACAAAACTGCATTTAAATATGGGTATATAGAATTCAAGAAGTAAGTTTGTGGAATCCCAAACAATGTAATTGGGATCAAGCATCCAATTAAAAAGATTTTAAATTGCCAGTAAAGAGAACCTTGGTTAAAATTATTGCAAGAAAGACTTCTATTATATAAATATTCTAAAACTGAACAGGAGAGTGAGTCGAGGCAAGCGCCTTTTCACCTGCAATCCTCTGGGACCACTCTCAACTCTGAAAACATCAGACTGCACTTTATTCAATACTCTCAGCTGTATCCTGTCCAGTCCCATCGTTCAGCTAACACCTCAGGAACAGTCTTCTAAAAATGATTTAAGGTCAATCACACTTCCATTCCTATTTATTTATTTGTGCCCATTTTATTATTTGTGTCCATTTACTGTTGTCCTACACCCGGGTCTTTCTCAGTGAACACCAAACAGAAATATTTGTTAAACAATACTGCTTTTAACTTGTTAGCCCCTACATATTCTTCCCCTTCACCCTTGAGTCTCACAGTGCCACTTTAGCACTTTCTCCTATCACTAATATCTCTAAAAAAAATTCCCCTCCCTAATTTACCATATTAATTATTTTATCTTCCATTTGAATCTTTGCCCTCCTGATTCCTTTCCCAGCTTCTCTAAGCTTTTACAGATATTACTAACTCTTTCTTTGATCTATTGTACATTATGAACACTAACCTTTGTTTCCTTTCCTTTTCATCTACCTTTTAGATAGGAGGCAATAAACTATTCTGAAATAGGAAACAGAGCGTAGAGCTAAATGGTCAATTTTCTCATTGGAGAAAGGTGAATTAGTGGCCCATGGGTAAGGCCAAAACCTCTGCGGTATTATCAGGGGGCTGTTCCCAATTTCCACCCTGTAGATGCTGCAGAGATTTTGGGTTTACCGAGGAGACCCGCGATACCTGAATCAGCAGATAGCACTGGAAGTCCCACAGTACCTGCCAGTGCAGGTATCACAGGCTTCCATGGTAAATCAATGGTGAGGACAGGAAGCAACCAGGTGCACAGCATTCTCATGAGCTCTGTGCCCTGATTGCTACCATTGCTCCCCATGCCCCAATCCTCTCTCCCCAAACGATATTGTTGGTGCCACGACTCTAAAGATCTGTGGCACTCTCAATACTTAAAGGTCCCCATTTTGAACTGTCGGGGGGGGGGGGGATCAATGCACCCCTCAACAAGAGAAACTATCCCAGCTAGTCAGTTGGGTGGCCAAAGTCCCCCCTTCCCGCTCCTGTAACAAATCCTGGCTAGCCAGTTGGTGCTTCCCCTACTAAATCTGGCTAGCCAGTCAGCTTGGAGGGATCCCCCAGGCCTACCACCCACTCACCTGACCCCCCGGTCCATACCTTGAAGCCCTGGTGGTCCAATGGTGAAGGGGGCAGGAGCTATTCTCCCCACTCCTGAGCCTGTCATCAGGCTTTGCAAAATGGCTACAATCATGCGACATCGCAAGATCATGGCCATATTTGTGAGTACCACTAAGGAGGGCAGGAGCAGTCCTCCCAAGTAGATACTGTTTAAGGAGGGGACAATTGGAGCAAGGGGAGGTAGCATGCCTGCACCATGCATTACCAGCAGATAATACCACCTGTTGAGGTGACATTACCTGCTGCAATGAGGCCTAATTCAGTAGCCATTGCATGGAAATGTTTTACATGATAGCTGAAGACCACTGGCATGCCTACGTCCCGCCCTAATCCTACCCTCCCCAGATCCCCCCCTTCCTCCGCTGCTAGCGGGAAATGGAGATCGGGCGTCAGAGGCAGAAGGCTGGACTCTGGGGCTCCCAGTTCCTTCCTCAAACCCCGGAGCGATGGATCCGCTTCAAACGAGGCAGGCTCTGCCGTCTTACATTAACTCCTGGCAGCTGAAGTCTGTCTTTTTTTTTTTTTTTTTTTAAAGGAAAACTCCCCTGGACTTAATGCCCAGCTAGGGCAATCCAGCAAAAACCTTTTCCCATTCTAACTACTTGCTCTATTCTTCTTCGTCTCCCCAGGTAGCCTGTCAGCCTAAGGTCTTGTTCAGCTGCTGAGGACTGAAAGACTGAGTCTCTGACGCCAGGGGGAGCTGGATAGCCTGTCAGCAAAACTTTGAGAAATTCAGTCCTCAGCTGCTGAAGGAGGTTGACTACCCTATGGTTCCTGGACTGGCCCGGAGATACGAAGAGAAAGTCTGTCTTTCTGCAGATGACACCAAAATTTGCAACAGAGTAGACGCCCCTGAGGGAATGGATAACATGAGGAAAGATCTACAAAAGCTGAAAGAATGGTCTAATGCTTGGCAGTTAAGATTTAAATGCGAAGAAGTGCAGTGTCATGCACTTGGGAAGCTGAAATCCAAGGGAATTGTATGCAATAGGGGGTGAGAGATTGGTATGCACGGACCAGGAGCAGGACCTTGGAGTGATCGTTTCTGACGATCTCAAGGTGGCGAAACAGTGTGACATGGCAAAAGCCAGAAGGATGCTGGGCTGCATACAAAGAGGAATTACCAGCAGAAAGGAAGAGGTACTAATGTCACTGTACAAGTCACTGGTGAGGCCTCACTTGTAATATTGTGGTCAGTTTTGAAGACCATATCTCGCAAAGGATATAAAAAGGCTGGAAGCGGTTTAGAGGAAAACGACTAAAATGATTTGGAGCCTGCTTCAGAAGACTTATGAGAAGAGACTTGAAGACCTAAATATGTACATTCTGGAGGAGGAGGGATAGGGGAGATATGATTCAGACCTTTAAATACTTAAAGAGTATTAATGGACAAACAAACCTCTTCCGAAGACAGGGAAGCTGTAAAACTAGAGGGCATAATATGAAGCTGCAAGGGGGTAAATTGAAAGGCAATGTCAGGAAATACTTTTTCACTGAAAGGGTGGTTGGATGCTTGGAACACCCTCCCGGCTCGGTGTGCTCAGCTCAGTTAGGAGAAAGAGATTCACGACAGTACAGGAGGAAGCACTAGAACATCCCTTGCTTCAAGGGTTTAAAGCAGAGCAGAGGTGTTTCCCGATTCATAGAGTGATTAAGCAAATGATAGAATCCGAATGGGAGTGTCCAGAAGCTACTCTGAGGGGTGGCCGCGCCATTGGACGTCTTTACCCAGTTCCACAGGAGGAGATGGAGTTGCTAAGGATGCCCAAGGTGGATGTGTTAGTATCAAAGACCACCAACGATTCCGGTAGAGGGGGGTACAGCCCTTAAAGATCTTCAGGATCGCAAATTAGAGGCACTTCTCAAGCAGGCATTTGACTCAAGTGCTCTTTCCCTACAGGTCTCCATTTGTGGGGTGTATGTATCAAGGGCCTCTATCAGTTGGCTCCAAGGGGAGTCGGTCCCAGAAAGGGAGGAAGGATCTTCCTCAGAGGGGGCGAAGCTGGAGTCGGCAGCGGCGTATTTAGCGGACGCCTTCTATGATTTGGTAAGGATATCAGCAAAATTGATGGCGTCTGCTAGGAGATTTCTCTGGCTGAGGAATTTGGCGGCGGACGCATCGTCTAAGGCGCGCCTCAGTAAGCTCCCCTATAAGGGAAAGCTGCTCTTTGGGGAGGCCTTGGAAAAGATTGTGAAGGATTTGGGAGATTCCAAAGGAGGCTGGCTTCCGGAGGACCGTCCTAGGGGTACCAGACCTGGAGCTCTGCAGAGAGGGCAAGGTAGAGACTTTCACAGGTTCCAAGGGCCTAGGTTTGTGCCTTATCAGAGAGGCTGGTTTGTGGCCAGAGGGCAGTCCTTTTGGGGAGCTAGGGGGTTCGGCAGAGGGTATTTCGGCTCACAGCAGAACTCCTCTAAGAAATCACAATGAAGGGCGGCTGGTCCAGTTGGAGATTCCAATAGGAGGACATTTACAGGGGTTTCACTCCGTCTGGGCCACCATAACTACGGACCAGTGGGTGCTGGAGATCATCCATAAAGGTTATGTGCTGGAGTTTGCTCAACCGCTGGTGTAAGCGTTCGTGATGTCCCTTTGTGGGGCTCAGGCAAAGAGGAAAGCGATAAGCGACACTCTTCAGCGCTTGCTGCGGCTTCAAGCAGTGGTACCAGTTCCCCAAGACCAGTATGGATTAGGTCGATACTCGATTTAGTTCGTGGTCCCCATAAAAGAGGGGATACTTTCGACCCATTTTAGATCTCAAGCATGTGAACCGCTGTTTAAGGGTACCGCATTTCCATATGGAAACTCTGAGATCCGTGATTCAGGTGGTAAAGCCAGGTGAGGTGCTTTCGTCCATAGATCTAACGGAGGCGTATCTGCACATTCCCATCAGAGCAAATCATCAAATGTTTTTGTGCTTTGCCGTTCCCATGGGACATTTTCAGTTCCAAGCGTTGCCTTTTGGGCTGACTACGGCGCCATGCACGTTCACAAAGGCGATGGTAGTGGTTGCGGCAGCGTTGCAAAAGGAAGGAATTCAGGTGCATCCCTACCTGGACGATTGGTTGATTCGAGCATGGTCTCTGGGGGAGTCGGTTGCTTCTACTGGACGTTTAGTGCAGTTCCTGGAACAGCTCGGCTGGGTGATAAACCGGGCCAAGAGTCAGTTACAACCGGTGAGGTGCCTAACATATCCCGGGGCCTTGTTCGATACAGAGGTAGGAGCGGTGTTTCTACCAGAGGACAGAGTGCAAAAGATTTTAGCGCAGGTACGGGCATTTTTGCGTATACAGGCGCCAACGGCGTGGAGGTACTTGTAGCTTCTGGGTTCCATGGCGGCAGCCTTGGACATGGTGCCGTGGGCCAGGGCGCATATGCGTTGTGATAAGGAAGCTTATCATAGCTCAGGAAGGAGCTATAGAAAAGGTGAAGTGACTCTGAACAAGCAACCTGTCAGTTCTGGTAGAAATAAGAAAACAGAATTTGTCCATAAAAGACTACCAGTCCCAGAATGCACCAGGTTTCCAACAGCCATTAGAGGAGCTGAAGTGGGGAAACATGTGTTCAATCAGGAGGGCTATGAGGTAATCCCCAAGCACTCATCTCAAAGGGCAGGGCCTGATTCAGCACAGCTGCGCTGTGCTAGGGTGGAGCACTCATCTAGGCAGAATAAAGGTAGAGTTTATTCTACAGAGAATTATCCTCAGATTCAGCTTGGACATCTTCATGATCTTGGACAGCTTCATCATCTGGAGGATCATCAGAAGCAGAAGCCAGAGCGGACGGACAGAGAGGGCAAGAAACCCTTTGGAAGAAAGAAGAGAAAAGCAATTGGGAGGTCTAAAGGAGTCCAGAGCAGTATGTATACTGGGAGACATTCAAAAGGCCAGCATACACCATTGGACTGGGGAAAACCAGAGGAGTGGTGCTGCAGAGCTAGGAATCTCCAGACGGTACCTGTGAGGGAGACGGCTGCACTTGGAAGGGACCCTAGGACCCGTGCCAGAAGGTATGTGAAGAGAGATCCAGTGTCCAGGGATCTGGATTGGAAGGCTGGACATAAGAACTGGACTACATACTGGCCAGGCTATTTAGAGAGGAACTCTAACAGCAATGGAAGCTCAGGTATGAACACTGATCTATGCCCTAGCTATACCCTTGAAAGAGAGCAGGGAAACAAGTATTCTCCTGAGAGTGTTCCATTGAGAAATTCCTCTGTGCCAATCCCTGATATTGAACCCATGATTGTTGAAGAAGGGGGAGAGGTTATAGATACAGGCTGTGAATACATGGATTGCTCTCTGTCTAAACTCCTTTGGTAATTTACTGTTACAAAGTACAACAACCATCACAAAGAAATACAAACTTGTTCTTTAAATCTACTCAGAAAAGCTCCTGAGTAGGATTTGAGCCAGGCAGTAGAAAGTAAGCCAGCTAAGGGGTTTCAGCTGGGTAACTGCTAGCAATTGAGCCTTACCTAATTGCTTGTGAGCTCTGAGGAAATCACTTCTGAGTCTATGTGTGAAGATATAAGAACTTAACCTGAAAAGAACAGTTTTTCCCTACTTTGTGGGTTTTGTTTGTTGATTAAAGCACTGCTAAGAAAATATTAGCTAGAGCCTACAGAAAAGACCATTCTGTTACCATCCTGGTCTTTATTCTTTTGATTTGATTGCCTGACAAGTTCAGCTGTTGTTTTCCTGATTTTGTTTTTCTAAGTTTAACACTGAAAGCAAGTATCCTGTTTTATGTGCTACCAAGCATATCTGTGTTGGGAGAAATAACCCCATAAATAAATATCTTATTGGCTTTACACTCAAGCACAACTAATTATTGTGAGCGGCTGTGTCTGGTGTGAATGGACTGTATTTCCCACAATCCCTTGCAAATCATATTGATATATGCCTTTGCCAAGACTGTGAACATTCTCACCCAGGCACCCATCTGACAGCGTCCACTGCAGCGGGCATTGCTATCCAGATGGTCTCCGCAGATTCATCCGCTGTCTCGAAAGCTTGTTTGCCAGGAGCTCGTGCGCAACAGTCTGCAGTGGTGGTTGGATCCCAGGCATCTTCAAGCAGGGGTGCCTCTGGAGCAGCCGCAGTGGGTGCTGGTCAACACGGACGCCAGCCTTTTGGACTGGGGGGCTCATTGTTTGTCCCAGGTGACGCAAGGTGGCTAGTCCATGGAGGAAAGCAGTTGGTCGATCAATCGCTTAGAGATGAGAGCGGTGCGATTGGCGCTTCAGGATTTCAGCAGTTTGGTAGAAGGGAAAGCGGTGCGCGTTTTCTCCGACAATGAGGTAACAGTGTATCAACAGGCAAGGAGGTACGGGCAGTGCGGCCTTGTTGGAGGAGAATCAACAGTTGATGCAGTGGGCGGAGGGCCATCTGGTGGCCCTATCGGTGGCGCATGTAGCAGGGAAGGACAACGTGCAGGCCGACTATCTCAGTCGAAATGTCCTGGATCCCGGAGAGTGGGAACTTAATGCGGCTGTCTTTCATGACATTACGGAATGCTGGGGTCAGCCGGTCATGGATCTGATGGCTACTCTTGGCAATACCAAGGCATCGCGGTTCTTCAGCAGGTGCAGGGAGCACATGTCAGAAGGGCTCGATGGGCTGGTGCAGCCCTGGCCATTGGACAAGCTGCTGTATGTTTTTTTTCCTCTGTGGCCGATGATCGGTCGGGTCATTCGGAGGATAGAGGGGCACAACGGGAAAGTGATTCTCATTGCCCGGATTGGCCCAGGACGCCTTGGTATGTGTATCTGGTGAGGCTTCTCGTGGATTGTCCTTGGAGGCTTCCCAGTTGAATCAATCTGTTGAGTCAGGGACCGGTTATAATGCCACAGGTGAATTGGTTCTTGCTTACGGCTTGGCTCTTGTGAGGGAATGGTTGCGATGTCGAGGATACTCAGTGGCGGTGATAGCGACTATGTTGAAGTCCAAGAGGAGGTCGACTTCCCTGGCGTGTGTCTGTGTTTGGCACATTTTTGAGAATTGGTGTAAGGAGCGTGGCGTTAGGCCGTTTCCCGCAGCTTTACCGAATGTCTTGTCATTCCTGCAGGGAGGACTAGAGAAAGGATTAGCCCTGGCATTCTCAAGGTTCACTTAGCTGCCCTGCGTGCTATAAAGGAAAAGTGCAGGGGGCTGTTTTGTCATCACATCCAGATGTTCAGCGCCTCCTTAGGGCAGCTAAGAATATCAGACCGCCAGTGAGACTGGTAGTTCCGGCATGGGATTTGAACTAAAGTTTTAGATGCCTTGCCGCAGCCTCCCTTTGAGCCTGCAGCAGCAGTGAGTCTGAGAGAACTGTCTTGGAAGACAGCTTTCCTGGTGGCATTGTGTTTGGCAAGAAGGGTCTCGGATCTACAAGCACTCTCATGTAGGGAGCCATGCATACAATTTTCGGCGGAGAAGGTGATATTGCGGCCAGTGCCAGCCTTTCTGCTGAAGGTGGTGTCCGGTTTTCACTTAAATCAAACAGTTTTGCTTCCGACCTTTCGAAGTCGGCAGGAGGTGACATGGATCGTTCACTTCGGAAGTTGGATCTGGGAAGAGTACTTTGGAGGTACCTCAGGAAAACGGAGCCGTTTCGGAGTTCAGACAGGTTGTTCGTGCTTTTTGGAGGACCACGTAAAGGGAAGGCGGCTTCCAAGGCTTCAATTTCCCGATGGGTGAAACAGGCTATTGGTGCAGCGTATGAGGCAAAGGGTAAAGCGCCTCCCGAAGGTCTCAGAGCTCATTCCACTCGGAGCCAGGCGGCTTCTTGGGCTGAGTTTGCGTTGGTTCCTCCGCTGGATATCTGTCGAGCGGCGACGTGGTCGGCTCTCCACACTTTTGTGAGACACTATTGATTGGATGTTCAGGCAAGGGGAGATGCAAATGTGGGGGCCTCGGCCATAGTGGCGGGGCTCGCAGGACCCTCCTGAGTTTAGGAACTGCTTTGGTACTTCCCTACGGTTCCTGTACTGGTCCGGAGAGATGAAGAAGAAGGAGAAATTAGACCTTACCTGCTAATTGTCTTTCCTTGAGTTCTCTCCGGGCCCGTCCAGGGCCCACCCAGTTAATTTGCGAGTTAATTAAGAAGTAGGTGGTACTTAGGTCACTAGTGGCCGGAAGTGGCTAAAGGGAATGCTGGCCATGGTTCAGGCTGGCGTCAGAAAGGTCTCGGGATGGCTTGGATTTGGGGCTCCCTCTCGGGGTTGGGAAGGGAGAAGTAGGAGCCATTTTCAGACATGTAAAAAGAAGGAAAAGAAAGATAGAGCCAGAAAATGGCAAGCAGTGTGGTGTTTTTTGTTTTTTTTGGTTTTGGTTTTCATTAATGCTTAATAATATTTAAGTAAGGATAGGCTGCTTTGACAATAAAAGACTGAGTCTCTGATGCCAGGGGGAGCTGGATAGCCTGTCAGCAAGACTTTGAGAAATTCAGTCCTCAGCTGCTGAAGGAGGTTGACTACCCTACGGTTCCTGGACTGGCCCGGAGAGAACTCAAGGGAAGACAATTAGCAGGTAAGGTCTAATTTCTCCTTTTCCATTAAGCCCTTCGGTAATATCACTCACAAATATATTGAACAGTACCAATCCCAGAACCAAACCCTGGGGCACACTGCTAATCACCTTCCTTTCATCCGAGAGGTCCATTTACCATCACCTTCGGTCATCTGTCAGTCAACCAATTTCTGATCCAGTTCACCATCTTAGGACCCATCCCCAAGCTGTTGAGTTTATTGATAAGCCTTCTATGAGGAACAATATCAAAGGCTTTGCTGAAATCTAGGTAGATGATGTCCATCGCATGCCCTTGATCTAGTTTTCTAGTCACCCAGTCAAAGAACGCAATCAGATTTGTTTGGCAAGATCGTCCTTTGGTAAAACCATGTTTCCTCGGATCATGCAGCCTGTTTGTTTTGAAGGAAGTCCACTATTCGCTCTTTCAGGAGTTGCCTCTATTACTTTTCCCGCCACCGAGGTAAGGCTTTCTGGCCTGTAGTTTGTCACTTCTTTCCCATTACCACTTTTGTGGAGAGGTACCACATCAGCCCTTCTCCAGTCCTGTGGAACTTCTCCTTTCTTCAAGGATCTATTAAAAACATCATTTAAAGGCCCTGCAAGAACCTCTCTGAGCTCTTTCAGTATCCTGGGATGTATATCTGGTCCCATAGATTTGTCCACTTTCAGTTTTGCAAGCTGTTCTAACACATCATCTTTTCTGAATGGCGTGGTATCTACTCCATTCTCATTTGTATATTTGTCAATCACAGGTGGTCCTTCTCCAGGATTTTCTCTAGTGAAAACAGAACAGAAGTATTTGTTTAGCATTTTTGCTTGTTCAATGTCACTTTCCATGAATCCGTTCCCAGCACTTTTCAGTTCTGCAATTCCACCCCTTTATTTTCCTCTCCTGAATATACCTGAAAAAGGTTTTGTCGCCACACTTCACATCTTTAGCCATCTTTTCTTCAGCCTTTGATTTTGCTATCCTTATTTCTATTTTTGTCTCTTTTAGTTTGATCTTGTATTCTTTTCTGTGTTCCTCTGTTTGTGAGCTTCTGAATTTTGTGAAAGCTGTGGTTTTTGCTTTTATTTGTGCAGCCACTTCTTTGGAGAACCAAATAGGTTTCCTTTTCCTCTTGTTTTTATCTATTTTCCTTACATATGTATCTGTTGCACCTTTTATTGCCTCATGTACTTTAGCCCATTGCAATTCCATTTCCCTTTTCCCCTCACACCCTACCAACTCTTCCTTCAGGTACTTGGCCATTTTACTGAAGTCAGTGTTTTTGAAGTCGAGGACTTTGAGCTTGCTGTGATTGGATTCCACCTTGGCTTTTATCTCAAACCACACTGTATGATGATCACTGCTGTTCACATGGGCACCCACCTAGATATTTGACACGCAATCTCCATTGGTGAGAACTAAATCCAGCACAGAGCTGTCCCTGGGCGGTTCCATCACCATTTGTTTAAGTGACACATCTTGGAAGGCATCCACAATTTTTTTTACTTCTTTCCAGATTTGCAGAAGGAACACTCCAATCTACTTCGAGTAGATTAAAGTCACCCAATATGATCACCTTCCCCTTCATGGCTATCTTTGCAATATCGACAATCAATTCGCCATCCATTTCTTCGGTTTGAGATGGAGGCCTGTAGACCACACCAGTATGGATGACAGTGCCAACTCCTCTTTCCAACACAATCCAGAGCACTTCTTCTTTTCCCTATGTTCCCTGCATTTCAGCAGCTTTAATATTGCTTTTGACATATAGGACTATTCCTCCTCCTTTTCTACCCTCTCTATCTCTTCTAAATAGATTATAACCAGCTATGGCTATATCCCATTCATGCGACTTGTTAAACCATGTTTCTGTAATGGCCACAATGTCCAAGTCCATTTCCATCATTAGGGCTTGTAGATCAGGAACTTTGTTGGCTAGGCTTCGAGCATTTGTACTCCTTGCTTTCCAGCTTTTGTTGAATGGCTTGCCTGCCTTTTGCATGGATTTTGTTCTACATGCCCCTTCCCTCTTGCCATTGATGTGGTGGTGTTCAAAAGTGTGGCTGTTTCCAGTGTTTTGCTTTTGCTGGGAGTGACGTACTGAACTTGTCCTTCTCCATCCATCACCCCCTTTCCCTAGTTTAATTGCCTGTCCACATAATGCTTAAATTTTTCACTTAGGATCCTTTTCCCTGTGGTGGAGAGATGTAGTCCATCAGCACAGTATAGTCTCTTGTTGATCCATTTGTTTCCCCAGTCGCCTATATATCTAAATCCTTCTTGTTTGCACCAGGTTTGGAGCCGTGTATCAAAGTTGTTTTATGTGATGTAGCCTTTCTGCCCCCTTACCATGAACAGGTAGAACTTCTGAGAATGCTATAGTGTAAGCAAAGGTCCTGAGTTTCTCTCCCAGGGTCTGGAAGTCCCTTTGAACTGCAAAGGCTCTGTTTCTAGCCATGCCATTTGTACCCAAGTGGATGACAGTATATTTTTTGGAGTGCTCACTTTCTGCACTGACTATACCAACAATTTGGTTTGTATTTCTGCTGGCTGAAGAGCCGGGGAGGCATTTGATCATCCTCTCCTCTGAGCTGTGTTCCCAAATTGGTGCCTCTGATGATGAAATCTCCAAAGAGTAGTACTTTTCTGTTTTGTAATTTTTTTTCTTCCTATTTGGTATATTATCATAGATTTGGCATTAAGTCTATCATTTAAGGGCACTTCAGCTTCTATGGATGGGGCACCCTCATTATCCAAGGCAGAGAAGGCATTATGCAGGGATATCTCTTGATGTATAGGGTGTCTCTGTGTTACAGGTCGCAACCTACCAGAGCCCACTGTGATCCATTTGTTCCTGGGCTGTTTGATTCTTTGTGGAAGCGGTGGTGGATTTTGTTCAATTTGTACCCTAGAGGAGGTGGGTTTAATTGCAGCTAATTCTTCCTTTAGTACATCAATTCTTTATGTATAGCAGCTAACTTGAGACATATAGGGCAAGTTCTTAAGTTCCAAATGATTCTTCTCAGATTGAAAGCACCACAGTTATTGCATTGAATACACGACATTCTGACTCGTGTCCTAGGAGGAAAAAAAAGGGGGGAATGGGTGTAACACCTAATTAAAGGACAGATATCAATGTATATGATTATATAGGCAATGCAACCCAGGGGTGGGTAGGGTGAGGCATAGGGTGGGCGGGAACTTAAGTGTCTCTGGCCTGTAGGCCTTCAATGAACTGAGGGCACACTCAAATATCTGATTTTCAGTTCAAGACAAGCTGGTTATGTTCCCTGCCAGCAGATGTTGGAGACAGAGAAAAACTCCAGAGCTGTGATTCGTCATGCTCTGGGTGGTATAGGTGTACCCCTAGTGGTCCTAGTCTGTATTTTCTCTGTCTCCAGCAGATGAAGGTGTTAAACAAGCTTGTCTCTTACCTGGATGCACCCAAAGCACACAAGAGGTGTTTCTCTGGGTTTCCCAGGTCCCCTCTGTTATAGCTGTATTTAGTTTTAAAATCTAATTAGTGACAATACAGCAGGGTCAGAGCTCCTGATCCCTAGATCAGTGGAGCTCCCCATACTAAACAGCTCCTAGCCTCTGCCAGAGAGCCTATGTAGCTGGGGGTGGATCAGTCTGTCAAATTTCTGCCATACAGTCACTGTTATAATTCTTACAGTATCTTTAAAGCAATTCCCTGCATCTCTTTTGAGCCTCAGTGTCTCTGCAGCACAGTGAGTAACTGACTTGGATTCCCTCGCTGCAATCCTCTTTAAAGGAGATCAGCGGGTCTGTGTCTCTGCAATTTCTGGCAACACTCCTCTCCTCTCTCAGCAATTTTGCTGTGTCTTTGAGATTTTTTAGGCTTGGAAAACGTTTATTCGTCAGTTTTTCAGTGCCGGCGGCCATTTTGAAATCGCAGGAGCGATTTCCCTTCAGCGTTTTTTGGTGGGAGCAGCTCTGGGCAGCCATTTCAGTGCACTTAACATTGTGTGAAGGCACAGGGTGATTCAAAAACGTTTTCCCTGAAGAGTCTTCTGTTCCCCTAAGCCTACATCGATTTTTGTTTTAAATTAAAAAAAAAAAAAAAAGTTTTAAGCCTCTGCAATGCCTGTTTCTCTGCACAGGTGCATTATATGTAATAAGAAGCAGAAGGAGTTAATAGATTGCTTGTGTTACACCTGTATGATGCATCCAGGGGAATCTTCTTCCTCCATATGCAGTGCGCTGCTGGCTGGGGACATCAGCAACTTGACGCCTCCTTCCCTAGAGCCGCTGCAGCCGGGTCCACCTGCTTCCACAACCGCTGGAAGCCACAGCAGCTTCGGCTGACAGTCAGTTCCTGTTGCTCTTCCGCCAGGCATGGCACCTGTGGCTTTCGGAATCCTCTGGAATACCTCTAGCACCTGCCCCGGTACCGGACAGAGATATGGCAGGGTCTTGCAAGCGGTCCCATAAGACCTCAGACCTTAAAGCAGTACATCCTCCCAGGAACATTGCATGGGACTTGCGGGACACGGCGGATATCCAAGAAGACTTTAAATCTTCGGAGGTGAGCCCTGACTTGTCGGAGAGAGAAGATGGGGAATATTCTCCATCTGATTCTTCGCTGACAGTTCAAGAGGACTCTCAAGATATCAGACTCTTTTGGAAAGAGGAGTTGCCGGCCCTAATCGCACAGGTGATAGAGTTGCTACGCCTAGCCGACACGCCTGATCCACAGAGTTCTCAGACTCTCTTGCAGCCAGATCCTGTTTTGCAGGGCATTCGTAAGCCTTCCAAAGCCTTTTCCTTTCCAGCCGAGTTACAGCAAATGGTATCTCTTGAGTAGGACTCTCCAGATTCCTCTCTGCATACGGCACGCTGTATTGGTCAATTATACCCTTGGTCTCCCTCTGATTTGGACTGTTGGCTGACATACCGGAAAGTGGACGTGTTGGTGACCGGGGTCACCAAGCATACCACTATTTCGGTTGAGGGCGGAGCAGCACTCCGAGACCAGCAAGACCGGAAAGTCGAGAGTCTGCTAAAGATGGCTTTTTCGTCATCCGCTCTTTTGCTTCAGGCAGCGGTGTGCGGAGGTCTAGCGGCGCGGGCCTCCCTTCGATGGATTCAGCAGCTTTCAGACGATCCCGAGTTGGTTCGTTTAGTCGCTGCATTCCTGGCAGATGCCTTCTATGATCTCTTGCGGCTGTCAGCTTGCTCCGTAGCAGCAGTGACAGTGGCTCGGAGATGGCTCTGGCTGTGTCAATGGGCAGCGGATGTTGCCTCCAAAACACGGCTGTCAAACTTCCTTTTAAAGGGAGACTCCTGTTTGGTGAAGATCTCGATAAACTGGTAAAAGATCTGGGGGAGGTGAAACCGCAATGCTTGCCGGAGGACAAGCCAAGGGCATCCTCCTGTCATGGGTCTCGGTACCAAGGCTTTCGACGATTTTTTAGTACTCGCGACTCTTGGAGATACAGATCCTTTAAGCCAAGTACTTCATCCACTCCTGCCAGTCGCCTTGAACAAAGGTCTCAGTCCTTTCGTGGAGCCCACAAAGGAACTGATTCCTATTCAGGCCCAGGGAAGTTTTACTGGAACCTCCCGTCCTTCCCGTTGGCATGACGAGACGCCCACTCGAGACACCTTCACCTGTCGGGGGGTGGCTGGCCCTTTTTTCTCGGTAGTGGGCGCATAACTTCGGATCAGTGGGTCCTCGACATAGTTTCTCACGGCTGCGCTCTCGAATGTTGCCGACCCATTCACGACGCCTTCCTGGTCTCACCAGGACGCTCGACGGACAGACGATTAGCCATTCAAGCTACGGTGCAGAGACTCCTTTTGTTAAGAGCCATTCATCTGCTCCCTCCGTTGGAAAGAGGACGAGGCCGTTATTCTATCTATTTCGTGATGCCCAAGAAAGATGGTTCCTTCCAGCCAATTCTGGACTTCAAGGGTGTCAAGGGCGTCAATCGCAGTCTTCGAGTTCCGCACTTCCGAATGGAGACCCTGCGGTCTGTCATTCAAGCAGTACGCAGAGGGGAGTTTCTGGCTTCCTTGGATCTAGCGGAAGCGTATTTTCATATTGCCATTTGAAAAGACCACCAGCGCTTCCTGCGCTTTGCAGTCCTCGGGCAACATAGTAAATGACGGCAGATAAAGACCAGCATGGTCCATCTAGTCTGCCCAGCAAGATGGCAAGAGTAGGTGCACCTGTCGCTCTGTGCAGGCCACCCCTCCCCATTTCTTTGTTTAGGGTTGAACCCACCACTCCATGTAGGACACCCCTATTTGAGACGTTAGATGGTTCAGAAGTTAGATGGTACCGTTTATTTTGTTTTTATCCTGTTGCTGTAAAGGGATCCACTGTGTTTGTCCCATGCCGTTTTGAATTCTGTCACCGTGTTTACCCCCACCACTTCCATCAGGTGGGCATTCCAAGCATCCACCACCCTTTCAGTGAAGAAATATTTCCTGACATTGCCTTTCAATTTACCACCTTGCAGCTTCATGTTATGCCATCTAGTTTTACAGCATCTCCAGGAACAAGCAGGAATGAGTCTTCACATATGGGTACGTCGGTACTGACGGAGTCTGCGCGGGAACGCTTCCCAGCATCCAATCAAAGAGCTTTTGGAAGCATCCCACCACGCCTGTGTGCTGCCTTCCTGCCTTTCCCCTCCTCAGTTTTCGTTTTCAGCGGAGCCGGCAGGACGTCCTCCTGTCACCGCAAAAAATTCTTGTTTTATTTCTTTAGTTTTCTTGTGGTGTTTTCTTTTCTTTTCTTGTAAAATCTTCCTTCTTCACGGGATATTTTTTCTTCATAGTGTCCCACGGTTCCTTAGGCCTTTTAGGCCTCTTCTTTTTCCTTCATGGAACCGCCAGCCACTTTCTCCAAGAAATGTTCAGACTGTGGCGGTACAACTTTATTTTTAGACCCTCGAAGTCGGTGTCTAACCTGCTTGGGTCCTGACAACAGTTTGGTGAGAAGAGGTCTTCAACATCGAGGTTCCCTCGATACACGGTTTCCCTCCAACCTTCAGGGCACCGTCCCCTCCTTCTTCTACACAGGATCAGGTAACCCACAAACAGTCTGTTAAGACTAGCCAGCCCTCGAGTGGTAGGTCTCATGCACAGCATGTAGACGGCTCCGGCCTTGCCCTCGAGGGCCCACTGGTTTCAAAACCCCGGCGGGAGTCTTCGGTCTCCAAAGCCTTTCAGGGGTTTCAGGTTGTTCCTGGGGTTCACCCCTCACAGAACATACCTAAGCCGTGTCCGGTGGCGGCAGCCGCTTCGAGCGGTACCGATACCCCGGCATCGGCACTGGTGTTGGATGAAACACTCCTCACCAGGGATGGTCATCTGGCGTCCTCGGTGCCTTCGGGACCGGTGGCTTCTCTCCAGACTGACTTTCCTTTATCGGTACCAGCACCGATATTACCACCGACGTCGGTACCCTCCAGACGTGCATCGATAGCCTCGCTTTTGTCGATGCCGAGTCTCGAATTGATCTCCAGTCTGGAGGACTGGGTACCGACTTCTCCTTGGTACTGGTCGGCGGTACTGAAGGCTCGGTTCCGATGATTCAGATCCGCAACTCTCGGTTCCCTCAGGGCCAATTGAGCTGCCCTCGATGCCGAGTTTGGAATCGATCTCTAGTCTGGAAGACTGGGTACCAATACGCTTTGGTACCGACACCGATCGATACCGCTGGCTCGGTACCGAGGATAGCAGCCGAAGGTTTTCGGTTACCCCGGTACCGATTGAAGGTCACTGATTACTGCTCCGATGTCTCTGTCGGGCTCGACTCCGACATCGGTACCGGTATTGGCATCGGTACCGGTATCCACAGTAACATCGTGCCCAACTCCTGCCATGCTTTTTTCAACAGGATCGCTCCCTTCTATACCAAGCTTGGAGTCGATACCTGGCATGGACAATGTGGTAATGACGGTCGCTGCTCCTGACAACCAGTACCGGCGACCATCCCTTAAGCATTCCACACTGCACTCTGCAGGATCTTCTATTCCAATATATTTGGATAGTTCTGTCGATGCTCAGGCTAGTTCTTCAGATCTAACCTGTCCAAGGGAGATTCCTGTTGGGGATCCCTCTTTTCAGAGTTTCCTCCTGGATATAGCAAGATCTCTTGCCATTCCTATCCCAGGACATGATCCTGCACAAGGCTCTGTTTCTACCAAAGCAAAGGAGAACATAATGCTTCCTTTGCATCATTCCTTGCAGGATCTCCTCCTAGGAATGTGGGAAACACCTTTAAGGGTACCCCAACCTTCCAGAGCAACTGATCTCTTATATCAGGTGCCCCCCTCTCCAGGGTTTCAAAAGACTCAACTTCCTCATCATTCCATAGTAGTGGAATCAGCAATGAGGCGGATAAAGAGTAAGAAAAAGCACTCTTCTTATCCGCCAGGTCGTGAGTCTAAGACACTAGATGCCTTTGGACGTCAAACCTTCTAGACATCTATGCTTTCTGCAAGAATTCTCTCATATATTTTTTATATGAGTCTGTCTCTTGAGGAGGTCACAAAGCAATTACATCTTTTGACTCCTTCTCTTCCAGAGTCCAAGAGTGCAGGCTATTCTTCACTGCTTAAGCATCTCCAGAGTATCTCTTGCTTTCTTACTCGTGCTTCCCTAGACTCTTTTGAGTCTACTAGCAGGATTTCTGCTATATCTATAGGGGCACGACGTAGAGCCTGGCTTCAGACTTAGACAAATGGGCAAAGCAAAGACTGGGACATACTCCTTGTACTGGAGACAATCTTTTCAACAAGGAGTCTTTACATCAGGTTACTCAGTTGTCCACTGACTTACCTGTTCCTAAGGGCTGTTCTGCACCTTCTTCTGTCCCAGTAGGTAGGAAATGTCCTGCCAAACCTTCTTCCCATAGGAGAAGAAGGTTTTATGCATCATTTGCTCATCATGCAGATGTTCCCAAACAGGGGAAGCATCGTCCTAGTCTGCAGAATTCAACCTCTCACCAGGCTCAGCAAACCCAGCAACTGCAGGGTTTCTGATCAATCTTCATCAGATGCTTGTGACTCTGGGGGTTAGAATCCGCAGTTGCTTCTTTTCAATAGAGGCAATCCACTGCTCTCATTCTAAACCCTAGACATGGATCTCTTCCCAAAAGACATCCATTTTTCTATGTTCTATGAGCTGTCAGGATGTCCATGCCTATAGAGCACAGGGTTCTCCTCTTCTTCCTGCTAGGGAAAGAGGTCTAACCACTATCAAATGATAGTTCCTGTGCCAGCATGTCTTTTTTCCTTTCTATAGACTCACTACTTTGTAAGTCTTCTTCAGCTCCATTCTTTTTACCTTCTTACCAAGCTGTATTTATTTATTTATTTATTTATTTAACAGGTTTTCTATACCGCCTTTTCCTTAAATCAAAGCGGTTACCAAGACACAAGAAGGGAGAACAGAGACAGGGGGGCATACACTGACTAAACTAAAGAGTGAAGGTAAAATTGGGATACGCAACATCAAGGAACCGTTACAGTAAAACAAGTTACATGCAGGCTATAATAATAGAGACTGTTAAATGTCTGTGCCATAGTACTCAGTGAAGAGTACAAATTTCAGTTGTTTTCTGAACTCCTTTAAATCATCCATGGATCGCACATCGGGAGGGAGAGAGTTCCATATAAGTGGGGCCGATAAGGAAATTGCCCTTTGTGTAGTACATTTACACGCTTTTCTGAAACTACTTGGGGTGCTGAGGGTGTTTGATGTAGTTATTCGTCTTGGCCTGTTGTTATTCTGGAGTAAGAGATTATGAAGGCTAAAAGCAGAGCATTTATGTCTGATCTTGAATATATTAATTACCATCTTGTATTTGACGCGCTGGCTTATTGGAAGCCAGTGGAGCTCTTTGAGAGTAGGGGTAATGTGATCTTGAGATGCTGAGCCAGCAATAATTCTGGCTGCCGTGTTCTGAGCCATCTGAAGAGGTTTAAGTGAGTGTTTTGAAAGACCGTAGTAGATAGGATTACAAAAGTCCAGAATAGGAGTTATTAAGGCTTGGCAGACAGACCGGAAGTGGTCATATGAGAGTAAGGGCTTGAGGCGTCTAATCACTTTCATTCTGTAGTATGCAGACCTCACAGTTTTTCTGATGTGTGACTGGAGGGTTAGACCTTTATCGAGGGTAATTCCAAGATATCTAACTTCATCCTTAACTGGTATTGTAATGTTGTTGTATTTAATGAAAGGTGGGGGGTTGAAGTCGGTGTTTCGAGTGACAATAAGCGCCTCTGTTTTATTGTAGTTTAAGGCAAGGTTATTGCATGTGAGCCAGGAAGACATGTTGTCAAGGCAATTTGTGATCTTGCTGTAGTCGGGGTTAATGAGATCAATCGGTGTATAAATCATGATGTCATCTGCATAAATCGTATAACTTATTTGATGGGCTGCCATAATTTGACAAATTGGCTGAATAAAAATGTTGAATAGAAGGGAAGAAAGCGCAGATCCCTGAGGTACTCCTTGCTTGATATTTGTAGGCTGTGAAGTGTTTCCAATTTTAACCTGAAACTGCCTGTTTGTTAAATAAGAGTTAAACCAACTAAGGACAGTACCAGAGATACCGATACTTTCCAATCTTGATAGGAGGATAGTGTGGTCAACTGTGTCGAAAGCCGCTGATATATCTAAGAAGATCAATAAAGATCCTTGCCTGTAATTGTCTATGGTCTGGGTGATATCTGTAAGAGCGGTATTGCTTCACTGGAGGGCTTTTCTTCAGCCTCTCTAGTTTCGTTACTTTTCCAGTGCGGAGTTCTCTTCTCTGAGTTGACTCCTCTTTTTCAATCTGGCTTTGAAGCAGTTCATCAGACATGTCCAGAGTTTTCTACTCCTGTTCTGTCTGTTCTTCCTGTTTTTAAACAGTAACATTCTTTCTGCTGTCTGGCAAGCAGCTGCCAATGCAGGAGCCTTAATGTTTGGACCACTGGTTCTTGTCCACCAGCAACCAGATTTGTCCTCCACTAACATTCTCTCTGGTCTTAGTAGTGGCTCCAAGTCAGTGCTGTCATCTGTCTTGGAAACATTTTTACTACAAGCTTGTTGGATTGTCTTCTCTTTCTGCCATCTCCATTCCCCTGGGTTTGGCAGCATAGTTGACATAGGTACTGACTCTCCAGTAGCCAGTTCTATCTCCTCATTCTCCTGCATCATGCTCTCTGCAATCCTACAGAGAAGCTCTCCACTATGGGCCCTTGCTAGAGAGCATGGGGTTTTTTTCTCCAACAGCTGTCCTAGATGGCTGGAAAAGGCTTTTTCAGTCATGTCTCCCATGACTAGAAAGGATCTCCTTTTTAATATAAAGGACATAGGCCTTCTCTTACGTGAAAGCTTAAGGAGTTGCCAATTCCCTGCTTTGGTCCATAGTATTTCCAATCGGGAATATGCTTTTCTCCTTGCAGCTCGTCCTCATGGTAAGAACGCATGATACCTCTTTGCCCTTAAGCAGGTCAGCATGGTATCTCATTTTTTCAATCTCCTGTTCACTTACCATGCTAGAGTTCTAGAATACTCGGGACTTGCTGGCTGCAGACTGATATCATCCTCTGCTTTTCACGTAACCATCCTGGTTATTTCACTACCTAGCATCCCTGTAGCTCATAACCAGTGGGAACAGATTCTCTATATATCTTCTCAAGTAGGTTCCACCTTCTTGTTATTAGATGAATCTTTCCTCTCCACATTTTCTTATGTGAATACCGTTCTGTAGGCATATCTCTGTCTGCTTAATTGCAGACACCCATATAGAGGCCTATATATTCATATCTGTAGCATACATCTTACAGATGTCTATGTCTATCTTTGTGTGTATTTTATGCCCTTCATATCTCACTATAGATATATTCTCATATATCTATCTATCTGTCAATATTTACTATGGGTAGATAGGTATCCTGCATTTATCTACCTGACTGTCCAGGCTCATATAGCTATATGATTCTGACAGATGGGTTTTACCCATACCTATGCTATCCAGCATGTTTGGAGTTCCACACTCACAACCATTTTTGTGGTAGTTAACAACTTCTACCATAACCTTAAGGTTTAGGTACCCCTGAAGCTCTCCATGTTCCAGTATCTCTCCTAGCTGACCCCAGTTAGGAGAGCCATTGCGGATCTTCAGCTAATCACAGGCTCTAACGCCTCAGGCGTTTGTCCTTTCTTTTGGGATACAAGGGGTTTCCATACCTTTTCCTCCCACAAGGACTGTGTCTGTTTGTACAATCCGGTCGACCTTCTCTTTTTGCTCCCAAGGGTGAGCCACTCTGTCGCCAAAAGAGTTTGGCTTTTATCATAAAGCCTTCCGCTGAAGGCCCACCGTTTTTGGTACTACCCCAGTTCTCACCGGGGTTCCCTCTTACCTTTCAGGAATCTAATCTCCACTCTTTTTTTTCCTACAGGTTTATTACCTCCACTTCTCAGTGAGGTCATCCTTGAGGTTCCTCTACTGGGTTCCCCAGTAGATCCCATGAACCTCCTTACTGCTGTGTAATCCTGTTAGGGGAGGTCCATATTGCAATATTCCTTCAATATCATTGATGATAATTATCATCCACACATGGACTCCTTTTCTGCAGTCCTATGCTAGGTTAGCTGTTCCACAGCACCTTTCTTTCTTCAACTCCTACCCTCCATCCTCAAGATGCCTGGTGTTGTGCGGGATAGCATGTTCCAACCTATAACATGCTGGGACTCCAGGCATCTTAGCTTGGGAGTCCCCATATGTGAAGACTCATTCCTGCTTGTTCCTGGAGATAGCACAGTTACTTACCTGTAACAGGGTGATCTCTGGGAGCAGCAGGAATAAGTCTTCACAACCCACCCACCTCCCCAGGAGTTGTATCTCTATCTATCTTTCCTTTCCTCTCTCTCTCTCTTTGTCTCAGCTTTAAAACTTAACTGAGGAGAGGCAGTTGGGAAAGGCGGGAAGGCAGCACGCAGGCGTGGTGGGATGCTTCCAAAAGCTCTTTGATTGGACGCTGGGAAGCGTTCCCGCGCAGACTCTGTTGGTACCGACGTACCCATATGTGTAGACTTATTCCTGCTGTTCCCAGAGATCACCTGTTACAGGTAAGTAACTGTGCTTTCCCCGTCTTTGGAAGAGGTTTGTTTGTTCATCATTTCTCTTTAAGTATTTAAAGGTCTGAATCATATCTCCCCTGTCCCTCCTCTCCTCCAAAGTGTACGTATTTAGGTCTTCAAGTCTCTTCTCATAAGGCTTCTGACGCAGGCTCCAAATCATTTTTGTCGCCTTCCTCTCAACAGTTTCCAGTCTTTTTGCATCTTTTGCAAGATATGGTCTCCAAAACTGAACACAGTATTCCAAGTGAGGCCTCACCAGTGACTTGTACAGTGTCATAAGTACCTCTTCCTTTCTGCTGGTAATATCAGCCCAACATCCTCCTGGCTTTTGCCACAGCCTTGTCGCACTGTTTTGCCACCTTGAGATCATCAGAGATAATCACACCAAGGTCTTTCTCCTGAACTGTGCATACCAACCTCTCGCACCCTATCGTGTACATTTTCCTTGGATTTCTGCTACCCAAGTGCATGACTCTGCACTTTTTCACATTAAATCATAGTTGCCAAGCATTAGACCAGTCTTCCAGCTTTTGTAGATCTTTCCTCATGTTAACCACTCCCTCAGGGGAGTCCACTTTGTTGCAAATTTTTGTGTCATCTGGAAAAAGACAGACTTTTTGATTCAGTCCTTCAGCAATATCACTCACAAATATATTGAACAGTGCCGGGCCCAGGACCGAACCCTGGGGCACCCCACTAAACATTATAAATTTCGGGCAATTCCTTTTGGCCTCGCCTCGGCGCCTCAGACCTTCTCAAAGGTGATGGTAGTTGTGGCAGCTGCCTTACGCAAGCAGGGCGTCAGAGTTCACCCTTACCTAGACGATTGGCTCATTCGCGCAGACTCCCCCCCGGAAGCCTGCAACACTCTCTCGACAGTAGTAGCATTCCTGTAAGAGCTCTGCTGGGTGATCAATCGTCCCAAGAGCTGCCTTCTCCCGTCTCAGCAGATAGACTTTCTGGGGGGCACACTTCAATACCTGTCAGGGGCGTGTATTCCTGACTTGGGCAAGATTCCACAAGCTGGCTTTTCAGATCCGAAGGTTTCTGGCTGAAAGAGCTCCCCGGTCATGGGATTATCTCCAAGTCCTGGGGTCTATGTCCGCCACCATCGAGCTCGTGCCTTGGGCCAGAGCGCACATGTGCTGTCTACAGCATGCTCTCCTGTCAAGATGGTCGCCAGTAGCGGAGGACTATCAGATCCAACTTCCAGTACAGCTGGAGGTCCAGCACAGTCTACAGTGGTGGCTGTCATCACGCAGTCTCCTCAAGGGAGTGCTCTTGGAGAGTCCACGCTGGATCTTGCTGACTACAGATGCCAGCCTGACTGGATGGGGAGTGCACTCTCAAACCCATTCAAACCAAGGGATATGGACGTTGCACAAGTCACGATGGATGATCAACCGACTCGAGGCAAGAGCAACATGCCTTGCCTTACTAAAGTTTCAGTATTTCCTCCAGGATCAAGCGGTTTGGATCTTGTGCAGCAACACCACTACAGTGTCCTACCTCAACCGCCAAGGCGGCACCAAATGTGCAGAGGTATCAAAGGAGATGTCCCTTCTCTTTCCTTGGGTGGAAAGACAACTCCAAGCTCTCTCAGTGCAGCATATTGCAGGGACTAGCAACGTGGAAGCAGACTTTCTCAGCCGGCATACTCTCGATCCCGGCGAATGGGAGCTCACCCAGGAGGCCTTCCAAAGGATAGTTCAGAAATGGGGACAGCCAGAAATGGATCTCATGGCGTCAGCGATGAATGCCAAAGTACCATTATTCTTCAGTCGCTGGAGAGAACGAGGATCTCACGGCATTGATGCCTTGGCACAGCCATGGCCAAAACACAGATTGCTTTATGTGTTTCCGCCTTGGGCAATGATCGGAAGAGTCCTTCAACGGATCAGGGGACACCAGGGGCCGGTGATCCTAGTGGCCCCGGATTGGCCCCGAATGCCTTGGTATACCGATCTCATCAGGTTATTTCGAGGGTCTCCTCTGCGATTAGAAGCACCCTTTGGACTCCTCAAACAAGGTCGCATCTCTATGGACGATCCGACTCCCTACTTGCTTACGGCCTGGCTCTTGAACGGCGTAGGTTAGACCGTAAGGGTTACTCTGTCAAGGTAGTGGTGACACTCCTCAATGCCTGGCGATCCTCAATGTCGGTAGCGTATGCTAGGGTGTGGCGTGTGTTTGAAGCATGGTGTGAGCAACATCGTCTTTCTCCATGGAAAACAGAAATCCTGGACGTTCTCGCCTTTCTTCAAGATGGCCTCGACAAAGGGTTAGCTCTTGGAACGCTACGTGCACAGATTTCCGCCTTGACGTGTTACAGGGGACCGGTTCGTGGTTGATCCCTTGTGTCCCACTCTGATGTGTCGCGTTTTCTCAAAGGAGTTAAACTCCTACATCCACCTATCCGTCCAGTCGTCCCTCTTTGGGACCTTGGGTTGGTCCTCAGGGCGTTGATGGCTCAGCCCTTTGAGCCTCTAAAAGAGGTGTCATTGCGAGATTTGACACTTAAAACAGTGTTCTTAGTGGCGAAAACCTCGGCTCCTAAGATCTCCGAACTGCAGGCTCTTTCTTGCAGAGATCCCTATCTGTCTTTCTCCGCGGAAGGAGTATCTCTTCACACTGTTCCCTCATTTTTACCTAAGGTGATTACTCCTTTTCATGTCAATCAGCCTCTGTTATTGCCTGCCTTCTCAAAGGAACAATGTTCGGGTCAACACAAAAGTCTCTGAGCGGTTGATCTCAAAAGGATTCTCTTTTGATATTTAAAAGTAACCAATTCTTTTTGCAAGTCCGACCATCTCTTTGTTCTTTTTTCAGGACTGCGCCGAGGTCTGGCGGCCTCCAAGTCGACTATTGCCAGATGGCTCCGTCAGGCCATAGAATCGGCCTATATAGTTCAAGGCAAGCCGGTTCCGGTGGGTCTTCGAGCACATTCTACTCGGGCTCAAGCCACGTCTTGGGCCGAAAGTTCTCATGTGGTTCTCCTTGATATTTGTCGAGCGGCAACTTGGTCCTCTTTGTCTACTTTTGTCCGGCATTATCGCCTGGACGTTCAGGCATGGGAGGACAGTCGTTTTGGAGTTGGTGTGCTGTCAGTGGCTTTCTCTGCCCACCCTGAGGGTCGTTAGCTTGGGTACTTCCCGCTTGTCTGGACTGGTCTAGCAGTATGAACTGGAAGGAGAAATTTCACTTAACATTAATTTCCTTTCCTGGAATACTGCTAGACCAGTCCAGAACCCACCCGATTGTCAGTGTCAGTATTGCTGGTGCAGAGGAGCCGACGTTTCTTTTACTTCAAAAATAACCAATTGGAATATCCCGGAGATAGTCCACAAGCAGTGGATTCAGAATTATTCCCCTGGGGATGATGCTTGATCCTCCTCCTCCATTTATAGTTAGAGTTGATGGATTTATTAAATTAGTGGTTACTTGTACATAGGGAGAAATCCTGACTAATGAATTCAACTAAGTTATTGCTTGTCAAAGAATACTGACTAGGACCACTAGGGGTACACCTATACCACCCAGGGCCTGACCAATCACAGCTCTGGAGTTTTTTCTCTGTCTCCAACATCTGCTGGCAGGGGGACATAACCCGCTTGTCTGGACTGGTCTAGCAGTATTCCAGGAGAGGAAATTAACGGTAAGTGAAATTTCTCCTTAAGGGCTATACAAGGAATGTAGGCAGACTGAAGATGCCCAAAAACCTATATTCAACAGGTAAAGTTCATTAAAAAAAACAGGCAATGGTAAAGTTTGAAAGCCTTAGCTGAGTGTGTAGTCTCTTGAAGTTCTGATGAGCAGACTAGTTCAGGTATTTGGTCAGTAGCAGAGCAGCTTCAAAATTCAATTAGGCCCCATCCTGTGACACAGGCTTGCAGAAGACAAAGGAAACTGAAGTATTTCAAACTGAAATCTTATTGCTATGTATCAGCCTATTAAGCGAAGGACGTCTCCTCGAGTAAGACAGATCCTCTAAATTAGCATCCAATTTTCATCCAATTTCATCTTTGCCTCCCCTAGCCGAAGTAATGGAAAAATAGTGTTCACACTTAAACTCATGTATACTCATATTCATTAATTCACAACTTACTTTTTCCTTTTTCCTACTCTATCTTACAATACCCAATTCTCCACATTATCACATTTACTCTTTACACTAATAATTCTAGTGAACTACAATACATTTTTCCTTGCTCAGATAAGATGATAAGATTTTTGAAATTTGTAAATATTTAAATCTGTATATATGTTTAAACTATCTATATACCTAATCAGCATTTACTCAGCGTTGTAACCCTCAAATTACCATTTTTATTATATACAATTTAATGTTCACTGTAATTTCAATTGTTTGAATAAGTTTCAATGTAATGTTCAAGTTTTGTTCTATGTAAACGCTTTGATTTTTCTGAAAGGCGGTATATAAAACCGTTCAATAAATAGTGTTGCAACAGTTTCAAGCCTATGTAGACAAGCAAGATATCCTCAGTCCCTTTCAGTTTGGTTTTCGCCCACACCATAGGATAGAAATTCTGTTACTGTCAATGATAGAGACTTTTCTTTCAGGTTTTGACAAAAATAATTCTTATCTTAGTTTTGCAGGATATTTCAGCAGCTTTTGATACAATCAATCACTTCTTGCTGCTGATGAGATTACGTAAGATTGGTGTTAATGGCAAAGTTTTATTCCTGGTTTTCTTCTTTTTTGTCTCAAAGCCAGTCTCAGATAAGATCTGCAGAAAAATGTTCTTCCTGGCAGACCATTATTTCTGGTGTTCCTTTCTGCAATATGCCCCTATTTGTAGGATTTTTTTAAACTTTTTTTTTATTTATACAATTTCAGAAACAAAAACAAGCATAACATCTTGTATGGAAACAGCGGGTACAAGCAATATACAAATACAAATGTGGAAAAAGTAAACAAAGAGATAACAGTCATCCACTACCCCAACTGACCAGCCCGCAACAAATGGAAGGGAGAGAGCATTAGAACCCCCCCCCAATCAAGCTATCATAGGAAAAAGGGAGCCCAAAATGCAGCGAACAAAATCATAGCAGACTATATACCTTGGACCTCTGGCAACCTATATGGATGTGAATTAATGAAAGATAATAGTTGGGCAGGCTCATAGAAAACATAGGGTATACTTACTAAACAGTGGTAGTGGCTTCCATGCGATAAAGGGGGCCGCGGATCCGATACTGCACGGAAGCTGCTACTGCCGTTCAGTAAACATACCCCATAATTTACATACCTCAATTTAATCAAGCATTTACATGTGAATTTTAAGAAAAATAAGTCTCCCAACTGAGAAATAGCTGGCTTAAGCACCAAGAACTCTCTACGCAGCTTCTGCATCCCCCTAGAAAGATCAGGAAACATGAACATTGAGACCTTTGATAACCACATTGTGCTTTTTAAAGTACATTTTTAATGTCAATTCCCAATCAGAGGACAAGGTGAAGGTAACCAATAGTGTAGCAGGAACAATCTGATGATGGTCAGAACTTTCTAAGAGAGCTGTATTTACCGGTCTCTGGAGGCTAGAGTAGCAGACTTGGAGGACATAAGGAAGACAGAGAGATACATAGATGAGACCTACAAGGATGCAGTATTGAAGTCCCACCTCCAGTCTGGCAGCATCCTTGCTGCCATAGAGGAGAGCGGTCACATGACAGGAGAGCATCACCCTGGTGTAGCAGGAAGAGATCCTGTAGTTAAGACCTGTCCTCCAGGTGATGTAAAACCTTCTCACACAGAGGAGGTTTCTCCAGGGCCATGACAATCGTTATAGTTGGTGATTCGACCTGGAAGTGGGAATAACAAGTGAGGTAATCAAATTTGCAGATGACACAATATTATTAAAATTTGTTAAAACCCAAGAGGATTGTGAAAAATTGTAAGAGGACCTTGATAAATTGGAAGACCGGATGTTCAAATGGCAGATAAAATTTAATGTGGACAATGCAAAGCTATGCACCTAGGAAAGAACAACTCAAACTATGGTTACACAATGCAAGGTTCCATATTAGGAACCACCACCCAGGTAAAAGATTTAGATGTCGTCATGTCGGCCACCTTAGGGACCCCGTAAGGGTCTCTCAAAGTCCTTCGCCTGTCCCTGGGTTGGTGGCAAAACCCCCGCAACCTTCTCCAGTGGTTGCCCTACCAGACCCCGCAGCGCGACATGGTGCTGACAACGGATGCCTCCCTACTGGGGTGGGGTGGGGTGCCCACTGCGGGCAGTGGTCACTCGAGGAGTCACAGCAGCAGATAAACTTGCTCGAGCTCCGGGCGATTCGGTGGGCCCTGAGGGCCTTCAAAGACCATTTATTTTATTTTTTTATTTACATTCTCTTATATACCGCGCTATTCTGCATCAGTGCGGTTTACATTGAACAAACTGAAATTACATTGAACAGGGCATTGTAACTTGGAGATAACTATTTTACAGGGAACATGGGCTATGGAGGGTTAAGTGGCTTACCCAAGACCACAAGGAGCACCTGTGGGACTAGAAACCCCAGTTCTTCCGGCCCAAGGTTGCTGTCCTCTAGTGGGATTTAAACCCCCGACCTTCCGGCCTGCAGTACCTTGCCCCAACCACTAGGCCACTCCTCCACTCCACTCTTTCAAGGGGAGGTCGGTGCACGTACAGACCGACAATCGCGTAGCGATGTTCTACGTCAACAAGGAGGGGGGGGGGGGGACCGGATCATGCTTCCTCTGCCGGGAAGCGGTCCTCCTCTGCTCCTTCGCCTCCCGTCAGGGGATGATCCTCAGGGCGGTCTACCTCCCAGGCCAGGAGAATGTCCTAGTAGACAGGCTCAGCAGAATCCTCCGCCCTCATGAATGGCGGCTGGATCTGGGGGTGGCCGGCTGGCTGTTCCTTTGGTGTGGGACTCCGGCTATGGACCTATTTTCCAGTTTGCTGAATGCACAGCTCCCCCGCTTCTGCAGGCCAGTGCCGCAGTTGAGTAGGGAAGACCCAGATGCGTTCCTTCTGAGCTGGTCCTCCGGCCTGCTATTTGCGATCCCTCCCACTTCTCTCATTGCGAGGACCCTCCTCAAGGCTCAGCGGGACTGGGCATAGATGATCCTCATAGCTCCCTCGTGGTCTCGACAGCCCCGGTTCCCGCTCCTGCTCCGGCTGTCAACAGAGCCTCCAGTCTCTCTGGGTTGTGCCCTGGGCCGGCTAACGCAGGAGGACGTACAGGTACGGCACCCGAACCTGACCTCGTTATCCCTCACAGCCTGGCGGCTGAAGGGATTTCCCTAGCCCCGCTGGGTCTCCCGGAACAGGTCGAGGAGATTCTCTTCGCGTCGAGGAAGACCCCGACTAGGCAAGCTTATGCCTTCAAGCGTCGGTGTTTCTCAGTCTGGTGCTCAGGGCTCCAGATCGACCCATTCTCCTGCTCCACTCGATGGGTCCTTCAGTACCTCCTCCATCTCTCGAAGGAAGGTCTGAAGTTGAACTCCGTCAGAGTGCATCTGAGCGCCATCTCGGCGAATCACCTCCCCGTCGAGGGAAAGCCCCTCTCGAGGCAGCCATTGGTCTCCCGTTTTATGCAGGGTCTTTTACTGTCCAAATCGCCCATTTGATCGCACATGGCGGAATGAGACCTGAACGTAGTGCTCATACAGGCATGCAGAGGCAATAGCCTCCTTAATCCAGTACCCCAAGGTCGACTTGGCCACTGCCTCACCCTTGTGTGCACCATCAAACAGCACAATAAGATGATCAAACTTACAAAAGTAATTTGTAACTTCCAGGTACTGGAGCAGCACCCTATGGACATCCACAAGGCAAAGATCCTTATCCTTCCTCCGACATTGCTCCTTAGAGTAGTAGGACAGACAAACCACCTGGTTCAGGTGAAAGGGAGCAGCACTTTAGCAAGAAGGAAGGCACAGGCTGAATGGAAACTGCCTCAGTTGAAAAGGACAGATAAGGATCTCGGCAAGACAGAGCCTGCAGCTTGGAGAACCACCTTGCAGAACAAATCACGACCAAGAAGACAAACAGTCTTGAGCGTCAAATCCTTCAAGATAGAGCACTTAAATGGCTCAAAGGGGGGCCTCTATCAGGCCCCTGAGCACCAGAGACAGATCCCAGGAAGGGATCACGGACTGATGGGGAGGACGCAGACGTTGCACCTCTTGGAGAAAACAGGCGACATCCGGGTGCAAGGCCAAGGACTTGCCCATTACCAAACCATGGAAACAGGCAAACACTGTCACCTAAACCTTAAGGGAGCTGAGAGAGAGACTCTTCGAGGCCATACAGAAAGGCCAACAAGGATGACACCTTGGCCACCTCAAGAGTCAAGTGTTGCGCACTAGACCAGTCTTCAAAGAGGCGCTATATTCGTACATATGCAAGCTTGGTAGACCTTCTCCAGGCACAAACTATAGTAGATATTACTGCTGGAGAGTAATCTTTACACACTAGGCAGTCTCCTTTCAAGAGCAATGCCATAAGTGAGAAGGGACCTATAAGCACTGTTTCCACCAATATAAATGAGATACCATAAGTGAAATTCTCATATAATAAAACATTTTTCAAACACTGCTTAGCTTAGCTTTTTACTGCTCCCCAAAAAGCTAAGCTAAGCAGTGTTTGAAAAATTTTCTGTTATGGAATTGGCCATTCTGGAGGGGTTACGCGCCCATTCTACCCTAGCACAAGCATCCTGATGGGCGCTTGGTGGCCCCTGCAGACATTTTGTTGGGCAATGATGTGGGCATCTCTTTCCACTTTTGTCAAGCATTATCGCTTGGATGTGCATGTGCTGGCTGACCTGGCCTTTGGCTTAAGTGTTTTGCGAGTTGCTGTGTCTTCTTCCTGCCTAGTGGTATTGTAGCTTTGGTACATCCCAGTTGTTTGGATTGGTCTAGCAGGGTGATATGGAAGGTGACATTTTACTTACCAGATAATGTCCTTTCCTTGAGTCCTACTAGACCAGTTCAGGGCCCACCCTTGAAACTGTATTGCTCTGTTCTTTCTGCTGTGGTACCCTATGGTCCACCATGATTTGTACTTGGCTCTGCAGGATCATTTCTTATGACAGCCTTCTGTTCTGCTTCCTGTACATAGTTCACTACTGTTGAGTACTCATTGTTGCTCATGTTGAGGTTGTGTGAGGCTTGCTCTGTATCTCCCATATGCTTTGGGATGAATACTGAAGGGACCTCTGGTGGCCGAGGCAGATAGAGGAATGGAGTGATGTCATTGAAACCTGGGTTTTTCATTGGTCTTTGTCTCCAACACAACCTATTTGTCTGGGCTGGTCTAGCAGGACTCAAGGAAAGCACATTATCTGGTAAGTAATATGTTACCTTCTAGTTTTTCTAAGTAATTTCCTCATTTTATCAGTATTTCCCTTTCCAAAATTAAATGGCATAGCAGTATTTTTCCTTAGCATCCTCCTTCCAGTGATTATGATAGATTTGGTCACATTGTGATTACTATTACCAAATGACTTACCACTGTTAAGCTTATAGCAGGTCCATCCAGTAAGGACTAAATCTAGTTTTCCTCTCTTTACTTCCATGGCAGCTGCTTCATGAAACAGTCATTTACAGCATCAAAAAAAACTATACCTCTCTAGAACATCCTGGTGAGACATTTACCCAATCAGTATTGAGTTAATGGAAATCTCCAATAATTATTGTGTTACCAAATTTGTTAGCCTTGCTAATTTCTTTTAGTATTTCACTGCTGCTTCTTGCTTTCCAAGTGGATGGTACAGTACTCCCATCCACTAATATCCTTTCCCATCATACACAGAATTTCTGTCCATAAAGATTCAGCATTGAATTTTGTTTCCTGCAGGACTTCTATCCTATCTTTTTGACACTATGCATTTGAACTCTCCGCACCATCCCTTTTGGAACTCTACCTGACACCCTGAGGAGCATCACTGACCTTCCCTCTTTCCACAAACATTTGAAAACCCACTTATTCACCGAACACTTTGGACCCACCAATTAACCTATTCACTAACATGGCAAAAATATGGTGCATGCAAGTATAATAGAACTCACATTTTGTAAATAATTAAAGAACGTACTGATAGGTATAACTACTGCAAGTGTACATAGCTTGACCGTTGATCTATTTTGATTGTTCATCTTAATGTTATCCAGTTCTATGTATCTAAGTTAATTATCTGTTTCATGTAAAACGTGATTTGTTCAATGCAAACTGCTTTGACCCGGAGAAAAGCGGTATATAAGCACAGCTAAATAAATAAATAATTTTTGAATCATTTTTCTTTCTATCCTTTATTTAAATGTAGAAAAAAATAGTTTTAACCAAAAAGGTTAGAGTATAATTATACAATGCAAGCAAAAAACCCCACTCAATGAACTCTGGTTACTGGGATAGTATACTTAAAAATATACTTTTCTGTCGGGCTTAGCAGACCAACCACAATATTGAAATCGGGGTATAGTTATATGTTCTAGACCAATTTACTCTTTTAACATAATGGTGCTATATCTTTGCACACTCTTGCTTATTATATAGAGTCCAAAATATCAAATTATTTCATAGAGTCCAACATATCCAATTTGAAATATGCATTTTAATCTTATTTAAATGCCCTTTTTAAGTTGTATTTTTTGACATGTTAGTGAACAGGTTAAAAGGTGTGTAAATCGCTCTGATGCCCTTCAGCCTGGGCAGTATATCAAGAAATTGCATAAACATAAAAACCCACTGTGACTGAGGTCTTGGTGGCTCCTAAATTCCAAGAGAATTTGTTAAGGCCTGGCATGATATAATCGGTTTCCTTCTGACTTCCACTATGAGATCATATGGTTTTAAGTGGAATAGGTTTGCCATCTGGTTTGACGGAAAGGCCCTAGATCCTTTTTCACCTCTCCTAAACACAAACTGCTTGACACTCTCCTGCATTTATTGAAGTCTGGTTTGAAAACCAACTCAGTAAGGGGTACACCTTAATACGATTGGTGCTTGCCACCATCATGTAGAAGGCAGATCAAACTTTCTGCAGCCTTTAGTTGTTCGTTTCATGAGAGGCTTGTGTCTTTCAGAGCCTCCCCTCAAGCCTCTCATTGTGTCTTGGGCCCTCAGCATGGTTTTGACTCAGACCCGGCCACGAATTAGCATGGCTGGGCACAGGCGGGCGCCGGCACGGCATGCCAAGGGGTTAACCTTGGCAGGGGGAGGCGGGGCGGGGGGGGGGGTGGCGGGCAGTGCGGCGGCTATAGAAAGGCCGGCCGCGCTTTCGCTCGCCTCTTTTCCCCCCCCCCGCACGGTGGCCGCACGAGAGGGCGATCAGGCACGATCGTACCTCCTTCCGGGCACGTGGAGCCGACCTGTTGAGCCAGAGAGTCCGGGTACAGGTTCTGGGGATGCAACCGCGCGGAAGGAATTCGGCCGTCGCGAGCGGAAGACCGACGTCAGCTTAGACCTCGTGTTTAACTTTGTGGGGTGAGTGAGTGCATTGGAGGATTCTGGGGACTCGGGGGGGGGGGGAGGGGATTGGGCAAAAGCTAACGCAGGCCGGAGATGAACCACCGGAGCACCGGCGAGGGCAGCTGGGGGTGAGTCGGGGGGGAGGGCGGTCGGTATGGAGAGTTTTTAAAGTGCGGCCTCGCGTGGGGGAACGAAACGGAGGATGGGGCATGTGGCTGGGGGGAAGCCGGTACGCGGCAAAATCAAACAGCCTCATGAGCAGGGTAGGATATTCTGCAGGGCGTGGATGGGGGGAGTGGCGGACAAGGACAGGGCCGCGTGGCCTGCTATAAGGGGCCAACCCCACTACACACACGCACCGGGGAATATTTTTTTAAAAAAGGGAGAAACGAGGGAGCAATCGGGCTGCAATGATGCCCGGATGGTTGTCCTGGGGTGAAGGAAAACGCAAGTATGGGTAAGGGACTGGCGGGGACGGGGGAATCGAAGGTGTGTGGGGAAAAATCCGCCTGTTCACCTCTTTTCCCCCCCCCCCCCCCGCATGGCATTCCCGTGCACAGGCACGCAATGGCTAGGAAGCATGGGTAGCAAGTTGTGTCTGTTTTCTTGCATTTCTCCTGTACAGAAACACTTGGTGTTTAAAGATAGCATGCGTTGAGGGTGCCATCTAGTGGCTCTAAGTGGAAAGGCATCTGATGATTATAGCAATGCTGGATTCCGTTGTATTTGGTAGGGGGGGGAACGCCTTAGGCTGTACCTGGTTTTACATGGCCTTTCATCTCTCTGGGTGCCTCTATATGTTTTCATGCAGGGAGGGAGGGCCTATTCTTTCTGCAGATAGTTGTGCTTGACTGTACAGGGGGCTACATTCTGGAATGTATTTAAGGGCACAGACAAGTTTGACCTGTTGGTTTTAGATGACATATACAATGCAAAAAAAAATAAAATAAAATAATAAGAATAGGAGTTAGTGTGTATTACACGTGGCAATAAAGATGGTGCCCAGTCAATCGTATTATGCTCGCCAGTGCAGTGCTAATATGCATCCCTGTGTCCTTCATGTATTCCCCCCATAGCATTTGTGCAAGCAGGATAAGATGCCACGGAGGGCCACAACGAACGGAGGGAAGGACCGCAGGGAACAGCCCAGTAGGGAAGGAGCAAGTGGCAAGCGGGCCGCAGAGGGCAGAACGACACGCAGTGCTTCAAAACGGGCATCCGCAACGTCCACGAAAGGGAAAGCTGGTATCGGAGACGGTCCGCGTCAGACTACGAGGCAGAATCGTCGTGGCACGACACATCAGACACCAACGACATCCAGTCAGGAGCTGGATGAGCTACTGAGGTTGATACGGGACCAGGTAAACCAACACGGCCTAAGCGCTTTCAAGCAACGTCTAGAGGCAGCCACTGTCAGTACCGAAGAGCCGAGGGCCACAAGTGGCGGCATGGCAAGCAACAGCTCAGCGAACGCAGACGGCCAGACGAGCGCCAACTCAGCGACCGGCGTTAACGCGCCAAGCACCAGTACAGCAAACGGCGACAGCGCATCACTCATCGCCTCGGCGAAAGGTAAGCCCGTGGGCAAAAAGGGAGCGGTGGTGGGACTGTCTTCCTCGTCGTCAGAGGAATCCAGCTCGGACAACGAGGGAGACATTTCCTTAGCGAATGCCATGAATAGCATTTTGAAAACCTTCAAAAGAAAAAACAAGAAATCACACAAGGATAGACAGTTGGCAAAAGTGTGGGAAGGGCGTAGCGAGACACACGCGCAGAGAGCTGACAGCGTTAAATCCGGGCCAAGCGGGTCGGCACAGATCCCGACGCTAACAAGCCCATTGGCGGTCAGCGGAGACCCGCGTTGCGGAGTAAGCTCGTTAGCCAGCGCAGTGCCTAAAAAATTTAAAAAACGAATTTGGCGGAGGGAATTTATAGACGTATTTTCGTTGCTGATCAGGGATCAGGACGGAGAAACGAATGAAGGCAAGGAGAAGGAGAGAAAGTGGGAGAAGAAGCCGAAGATTGTTAAATCCATAAACAATTGGGTTTCGGCCTTTCATATTTTCATGAGCGTGGTCCTAGAGTGTGAGCCAGACCTGAACCAGTATTTAATTAAATACTTGGATACAATAACCCAGGCGCACAAGCGATTAGGCGGGTAGGCCTGGCTGAATTATGACGTTAAGTTCAGACAAAGCTTGGCCGAAGACCCCACCATGACCTGGCAACACAGGATCGTGGAAGAGATGGCCCCCAACAGACTGTACTGTCTAGAAGGGTCTTCTCAGCCCTTTCAGGCGTCGCAATGGCGTCAGGCCTCCCAGTCGAACGTGCGCAGGGCATGCCGGCAGTTCAACGCTGGGAGCTGCACATGGAGGCCTTGCAAATTCAGACATGTCTGTACCAACTGCGGGGGGAATCACACGGCCACTGTTTGCCGCACCAGCAGGGACAACAAGCCCTTTAGACCAGGGCAGCAGAGAGGGGGTGATGGCCATGGCCCCAACCCCCATCAGGCTTGATCACATGCGACCCTGGCTCCACGCTTACCCGCGTTGGGACAATGCTCTCAACATCGAGAGCGGCTTTGCTGATGGTTTCAGGATCCCGGTTTTAGCCAACCCGCAACTCCCCATTGGTTAAAAAATTCAGCTCGGTAGTCCAATTAAAATTATCAAAAGAAAGAGAGTTGGGGAGGGTGGCAGGCCCGTTCAGGGCCCCGCCCATCCCAAACTTGCTGCTGTCCCCACTGGGAATCGTGCCAAAAAAGGAGGCAGGAAATTTTGCCTAATACACAATCTATCATACCCCGAAGGGAGTTCAGTGAACGACCAAATCGATCCGTCGATATGTTTGGTGAGATATTCGACGATCGATCACGCAGTAGACATCGTGAAGAAGCGGGGACAGCGGGTTAAGCTGGCAAAGGCGGATATCGAATCAGCCTTTCGTCTCCTGCCGGTCCACCTGGAGTCCTTCATATTGCTGGGATTCACCTTCAATGGGGAGTATTATTTTGACAAATGCTTGCCCATGGGTTGCTCGATATCGTGTCCGTATTTCGAGCAATTCAGCACATTTATACACTGGGTGGTAGAGGATATTGCCGGGCCCGATACCTTGGTGCACTACTTGGACGATTTCCTTTTCATCGGAAATGACCAGGAAGACTGCCAGAGGATCCTCAAGGTTTTTGAACACGTGGCCCAGCGCTTCGGTATTCCACTGGCAGAGGAAAAGACCTGCGGGCCTGTGGAGGCCATTACCTTCTTGGGTATTGAGCTGGACGTGGCAAAGCAACAGTTGCGCCTGCCCAATGACAAGATACAAAAATTGAGATCTGCCATTCGAGCCTTGCAGGGCTGCAATAAGGCTACCTTGGAGCAGTCTCAATCAATGCTGGGGTTGCTGTGTTTCGCATGCCAAATCATGCCAATGGGGCGGGTCTTCTGCTGCCGCATGGCACTGGCAGCTAAGGGGATCCGAAAGAAACATCACAAGATCCGGATCACAAAGGGCATAAAAGAGGACCTACGCATGTGGGAACTCTTCTTGCAATCTTTTAATGGACGGGCGTTTTGGCAAGAGCACCCAGTGTCGAATGAGGACATCGACCTGTTCACGGATGCCGCAGGTGGATCCGGTTTTGGGATATACTTCCAAGGCGCGTGGTGTGCGGAGGAATGGCCCCCCGAATGGCACACCGTAGGCGCTACCAGGGATATTACCTTTCTGGAGCTATTTCCCATAGCGGTAGCGTTAACCCTCTGGCCCCCGCGACTTTGCAACAAGGTGATCACTTTCCATACTGATAACATGGCAGTGGTATACGCAGTGAACGGGATGCGCGCCCACACTCAAGGGGTAGTGGCACTCCTGAGACATATAGTGTTGTCATGCCTAGTCCACAATATAACTATCAGGGCAAAACACATACCGGGTACTCTCAATAATATTGCCGATGCTCTCTCTCGATCCAAGATCTCGCTCTTCCGATCCTTGGCGTCAGAAGCCGACGCAATCAAGACGGCCATCCCGATTCAGGCCTGGGACCTTGGTCCACCGAAGTATGGGAGCTGGTGTTGGGCTCACTATCCGAGCGGACAAGGAGAAAATACCTAACGTCTTGGGAGAAATTCCAGGCTTTCTGTGCGAGGAACGGGATCGAGGAGGACTGCCCCAGCACTGAGTCAATCCTACAGTGGATCCTGCAGTTGAAAAGGATGGGCAGCAAGAAATCAGCGGTCCAGGCACAACTGGCGGCGATCGCTTTCTTTGCTAAGGCGATGGGCAAGAGCAACCCAAGAGTAGAATTTTTGATAACGAGGGTGATGAAAGGCTGGACAACAGAGCAGCCCCGCACAAAAGACTGGCGGCGCCCGATAACACATCATATGTTACAGCAGCTGATAGCGGTGGCTGGCCGAATATGTTTTGACAATTTCGAGACCCAGTTGTTCCGATGCGCCTTTTCCTGGGCCTTTTTCGGCGCATTCCGGGTCAGTGAGCTGGTCGCCGCGGCAAGTAAGGCTAACGCTGAAGGGGGTATTAGGGAGCAGGATGTCAGTCTTCACCAAGGGATGCTCGAGCTGCGCGTTAGGCGATCCAAAACTGACACGGAAGCAAGAGGTGCCCTGATCAGGTTGGCTCAGCTACCGGGGGATCCATCATGCCCGGTCAAAACATTTGCCGATTATAAGCAAATACGGCTGGCAGGGGCAGATCACTGGCTGGTGCACTCGGACGGTGCACCCCTTTCACGTTTTCAATTCGCCAGGGTGCTTAAACGGGCCTTGGAGGCGGCAGGCGTGGAGACGTGCTTTTACGGCACCCACTCATTCCGCATCGGCGCTGCTTCAACGGCAGCCAGCCTGGGAATGACCAGAGATCAGATCATGAACATTGGCAGATGGCGTTCTGACAGATATAAGCTATACGTACGCCCGGTATGACGCCGGGGGGGCAGGCACTGTGGGGTAGGAGGCGTATATATAAAAAAAAGAAAACAAAAAAGGGTAATTGAGACGAGGGGAGTCTGTGTTCTGGAGTTATGTGATACGTTATATACATATATGTTTTTAATTAGCCTCAAATGTTGGTACCAAACAATGCAGTAACAGTTCTCAAGCAAGTATTAACATGCCTACTCTCTTTTCAACACTAAGGTGGCAAACCCTGCCAAGAAGTGTGGATATGCGGCCACTCGTTCGTGCACTGGGCGGAAAGAAGGACAAGTACAAGGCCTCAGGGCCTCCCCGCCGACAAGGTGGCAGTGAAGTGGCTGGGCCGTCGAGGTATGGTGTGGGACCAGTTGATGCCTTTCCTTTTGCGGTTAAAACAGGCAGGGGGAAAGCCATGGGTGATAGTAGTTCATCTCGGAGGTAATGACCTCACCAGTACACGAGGTGTTGAGCTAACAAAGAAGATGCAACAGGACATGCAGGCACTGGCGGGTACCTTTCCGGGTGCACTGCTGGTCTGGTCGCACATCACACCTCGACGGGTCTGGAGGGGCGAATGGTCGCACCAGGCAGTGGAGAGAACAAGACGGAAAGTGAACAGGTGGATGGCACGATTCATGAACTCAATCGGGGGGTATAGCATCGTTCACGACCTCATAGAAGAGAATTGCTCTGGCCTGTATCGTGCGGACGGTGTACATCTGTCCGAAATTGGGATGGATGTGTACCTATGTGCAATACAGGAGGCACTAGAACGCCTATGGCAGAGACAAGTGTTGGCCACAGCTCCAGGAGGAGACACGTTGGGAGTTGGGGACCCACCCGGCAAGCGAGGAATCATTGCCGGGAGGGATTGGCAGGAGAGATAGGGACCCCCTCCCCTCGAGAGAGCGCACAGCCCAGACACGACAACGGGGAGTGGAACATATAGGACGTGTCCGTAAACAGGACACCGAGTCGAAGCAGGAACAGTGTCTAGAGAGCCTCCCAATGCTTTCACGGCGGGAGAGACGGATTTAGAGATTACCAATGCAGCCCTGCTCACGCCTTTGACGGGTCTTGGGCAGAGGCAGAACAGGACACTGTGGCAAGAGGAACAGAGCCCCGAAGAGGGCCTGTGGTCAATAAAAGCATCCCCGTGATGACCTCAAGCTATCATGTAACGATGGCAGTGGGGAAAAGGCTTGAACGGCAGCTTTTCCAGGTATCCCTGCCGTACGACAAGAACCTAATTAGAGTGGGCTGTGCCTCTGGAGAAGGGTTGAAGAGGAAACGTAATTTACTGTATAAATAGCTGTCATGTCATTTGTAAGGAATTATGTAAATAGTTAATGTATTAGGTTTTTGCTGTGGCCAACAGTTCGAGACTGTACTTTCCAAGAAATGTTACTAATAAACATGTGTTCATTTGGTTGCAAATACGGATTGAGTGTAGTCATTTGGGGGGGGGAGAGGGAGGGGAGGGGAGGGGGCGGGGGTAGCGACCCGAGGCCGTCTTGCCGGTCGCCTGGCTGAGCTGATGAAAGCTTCTTTTGAGCCACTGAATAACTATGGACTGAAGTACCTGACCAGGAAAGTCTTGTTTATCGTGGCATACCGAGCAACCCTTCACCAAGTTTTATAACAATAGAGTGACTTAGCAAATTCATTTATTTATGTTGTAGTAATTATTGGCTCAAGCCTTTCCATTGCCTTTCCAGTAATTCAAAATGAGTTACATTCGGGTACTGTATGCACTGTCAGTTCCATCCTAATGTGGTGTCGGAGTTCCATATTAATCAGTCAGTTGTCTTGCTAACATTTTTCCCATGACTGCATGCTCACAAAGAGGAAAACATTTAGCCAGTTTTGGACTACAAGGCTAACCATAGAGTTGATTCAAGGAGTTGGCAACCTAGGCAAACCTTAAGCCTTATACCGCCCCCCCCCCCGCCCCCCTGGCTGTCAGAATCTATTGTTTAGGTTTGAATGCTCTGCACTTTGCCATCTCTCAGAAGATGCTGTACTAGGCAACCATCTAGTTCGCCTAATGGTTGGGCTGGCCCTGCTTGGCCTTCTATGTTGGGGCAGACTAAAACACATAGTCCACTGAACTTTTTGTTTCTTTTGATCACAACAAGTTGGGGCTGCCATTGGCTAACATATTCTATCCAGTTTGATAGTGGACTGCATCTCCTATGCTTATGCCCAGGTTGGCTTGTCTCTTGAAGGTTATTTCATGGCTCACAATGTTGCAGCCATGGCTGTGTTGGTAGCCCACTTGAGGTCAGTTTCCATAGAGGAGATATGCAAGGCCACGATGTGGACTTCTGTTCACACATTCATATCTCACTGCTGTTCGGAAAGGGACTCTTATCATGATGGTAGATTTGATCATTCTTTTCTTCAAAAGCTGTTTGGGGAACAGAAGGTAACTCTACCCCTTCCCCTTGGCCCATTTCCTTCTGTTCAGGCTGCCTTTAAAAAAACAAAACTAAAATTAAAATAAAATTTATAAAAGGCCTGTTGCCAACAAAAACATCCGTTTGTTGAGTATCTGCTGTGGCAGCACTGTTATATCCTTTTTTTTTTTTTTTTTCTGGAGGAAGCATGTAGCTTGAGATTCTCCAGGACCAAGCAGGAAGTCGGTCCTCGCATATGGGCAGGGTGGGTCTGCCACCCTAGGTAGAAGCCCTGGCCATGTGGCCCCCTTCCCCGAGCCATGCTGCACCCTTTATGTGCCGAGCCGAGCCGATTCCAGCAGTGGGGTTGAGGGGGGGGGGGGGCACGGCTTGGCTTAGCTTGATGGCAGGCCATCTGCTTCGGCACACATGGCCTGCTGCTTCTGACCCCCCTCTGACATAACTTCAGGGGTTCAGAAGCGACAGTCCTTGTGTGCCAAAGCACTTGGCCTACCACCAAGCCTAGCTGTCCCCCTCCCCCTGCCACCGGAATCAGCAGCAGCGGGGGGGCGGCAGCATGGCACGGCTCTACATGAGGGGGGGGCAGCAGGCCATGTGTGCCAAATCATACAGCCTGTTGCCCACAGAGATCTGCTGCTCAGCCTGCCTAGTAGATGGGCCGGCCCTGCATATTGGGGATGTCACTGATGGAACCCGCATAGGAACACTTCCCAGCTTCTAATGGAAGCATGCATGCCGGTCTTCCCACCCGAAGGAGCCATCTTAGCTTAGTCTTCTTTTTTCCACAGAGCCCTTCGGGCATCTGTCTGATTCCGGGAGATAAGTTTGTCTTTTTATCATCAAGTTTTTGCCATTCCGATACCGTCTTATCTCGATACACATCGCCTTGCCCGCTTTTGTTGATCTTGATGACTGTTGGTGCCTCAGCGGCACATTTTTTCTTCAGGTCTTTTTCTTTTTTGGTGTGGGGGATTTTTCTCGTGCCCCCCCCCCCCGGTTGGTGAGGATATTAGAGCCCTTTGATTTAGTGTGAGCTGTCTTCCCAACCATATCAAACCGAGCTGGTGACTTTAAAAAGTGCACAGTGTGGTCGGACCATCTCGATCACCGACCACCATAGTTCGTGCCTTCAATATCACGGGACTGACCATGAGCCTTCAACTTGCCCACTGTGCTTGCAGATGATGCACGAGGGGCTCAAGAACCAAGAAAAGCAGTGGGAATTATTGTTTGGTTCAAAGGCCTAGACACTGTCCCTGTCATCAGCCTTGGCTTCGACACTCTCAAAGGCCTTGTCTGAGATATTGCCTCCAAAAGGGGACCGGGTGACCTTCAAGTCTCGAGGTTACAGGGCATCAGACTGGTGGCTTTTCTTCAACGAGGAGCACCCCCAGAAGGAATGGATTCCATTCAAGTTGGCATAGAAGGGAGATGCTGATGCCAGAGGGAAAACCCCTATTCATCGACATCAGAGTCCTAGACGCAACGAGGGTGAAGGCCAGGAGCAGCCTTCCAAGTTGCCCCAGTGGGAGGCATTGCCTTCGGAGACCTCTGAGGTTTGGCATGGGGCTGCCGAGGCTATAAACCTCATGAAGTCCCTGCCAAAGGAGCCAGCATCAGCTTTGTTGATGCCGAAGCCAACACCAGCAGTTGTGGAGCCCACCCTCCTGGTGGAGCAGATGTATGCTCTCAAGCACAGCCTGACTGCCTTCATGGTGCAACACCCCCCCCCCCCCCCCCAGGACTGGGTAACTCCGGTTCCTTAGTGCCAGTGATGTCAACATCCATGGCAGAGGTCTCGCCGGCTGAGGTGCAGCCAATCCTCAAAACCTTTACAGTTTCCTCCGGATCTCAAGACCACTCCTGATTTCAGTCGATGCAGCCCATCTCCTCTGGTGCCTTCAGTTCTGAACATCGAGAACCAAGGACCCCTTCCCATTATCAACGGAGCCCTTGATCCCTTTGGTACTTTGAGTTTCTCAGTAACACAGACTCCAACTGGGAGACTGAGGACGAGTCTCTGGAGATGGCGAGGCACCAAGATGTGCCGTCGGATCCCTCCCCTCCTCCCTGGAGTTTGTGAGGGACATGGGGAAGATCTTGTCTTTCAACTTGGAGGCAGAGGAAGAGCCTCGTGCAGAGGAGCTTGAGATCCTCCAGTATCCCACCCCATCAAAGGATGCCATCACGGTCCCTGTCCATCCTATTCTGGAGCAGCTCCTTCTGTGGATGTACCAGACCTCGCTTACAGTGTCTACGGTAAGCAAGCAGCTGTATTCCATGTTTTGAGTCTGCGGGAGCCCGGACTTTGCGGAAACACAACTGCCTCATAACTCCATGGTTGTGCAATCAGCCATGCCCCACATCAAGAGCACTAAGATGCACTTCTCAGTGCCCCCGAGTCAGGAGGCTCACACCATGGATAGCTTTGGCAGGAAGTGTTACCAGGGCTCGATGCTTGTGTTCTGTATACAAGCATACCAGCTGTATATAGGCATATACTTGAGAGACCTGGAAGGAGAGCTTGCCGGTTCTTGGCTGGGCTTTCTGGTGACCATCTCGAGAACCTTCGGAACCTAGTCAGTAAAACCAAGGGTTTCTGCCACCCTAGATAGAAGCCCTGGCCGTGGGGCCCCCTTCCCCAAGCCGTGCTGCACCCCCTGCGTGCCGAGCCATGCTCCAAATTTATGACTCGGGCAGCCTATGACTGCTTTGAATCCATGGTCATAGTGGCTGCAGTGGACATTGGTGCCCACTGCCTCTCATGGCTACAGTCCTCGGACCTGGAGCAATGAGTTCAGGACAAATTGGCTGATGTCCCATGCCAGGGAGAGAGCCTCTTTGGCAAGCCCATGATGGAGACGGAACAACTCACCGTGACCAGGTTTTCCAGCAAGACTGCTGACCCTTCCCAATGGAAGGCTTTGGGGAAAAAGTCCTTCTGCCCCAAGAAGAAGGCGGCCTATGGTATCTATCCTCCAAATTACTCCTACCAGGCACCCCCACAGGACCTAAGAACCGAAAGCCCCAAGCAGCTCCTCGGCTACTGCCTGGGGGAGAATTTGACTCCTGGACCACGACTTTTCCTCCCCTTTCAGGCCCAATTCCGCAGTATATTGTGGGGCATCTCCAGTTATTTGCCTACCGTTGGCTCAGCATCACCACTGACACCTGGGCATTGCAGATGGTAAAGGAGGGTTACCTCCTACACTTCGAGCAAACCCCCCTGTTCCTTCCAGGGGGGTCCTCTGGACCCTCACTATCGCAAACTTCTCCAGTTGGAATTAGCAATGCTTGTGGAAACCAGAGCCATGGAACTCATTCTGCTGTCTCAGACAGGCAGCAGGTTCTACTCCCAATACTTCCTGGTCTCCCAAAAGACAGTCGGCTTCTGGCCCATTCTAGATTTTCGCAATCTAAATTGCTTCTTTGTCAGAGAGATGTTCAAGATGGTATCCCTTGGAATGTTGCTGCCCTACTGCCAGTGGGGAGATTGGCTGTGCTCTTTGGATCTAAAAGATGTCTACACCCACATCCTCATTCACCCTATGCACTGACAATATGTCTGCTTCATCCTCAGTGGCAGGCATGATCAATACAAGGTTCTTCCCTTTGGACTTGCATCCGCTCCTAGGATTTTCACAAAGTGTCTAGCGGTCGTAGTCGCTTTTCTCCGTGTGCAGGGGATTTTCGTCTTCCCATATTTAGATGATGGGTTGGTGAGGGGTGGCTGTCTGGGCGAAGTTCGTCAGGCCTTGCAGCATACCATCAAAGTTTTGGAGCAGCCAGGCTTCGTAATCAACTATCCAAAGTCCCATCTGCAACTTCCTCGGCCCCTCGAGTTCTTTGGGGCTCTTCTCAATACTTCAGTGGTCAGGGCACATCTCCCAACAGACTGGTCCCATCGATTTGTCTCCCTGGCTCCCCAGGTTCAGTGCTGCTCGATGGTGTCTGCTCACCAGATGTTTCGCTTCCTGGGCCACATGACCTCTACAGTCCATGTCACTCTGTTTGCCTGCCTGAATTTGCAACAGATGCAGTGGACCCTCTGCACTCAGTGGAGTCAGGTATTAGACCGTCTATCCGATAGGGTGCACATAACTCCACTGCTACTCGCTTCCCTCCCATGGTGGCAGCAGTTGGTGCATCTTCTAGCAAGGCTGCCCTTTCAAGTGCTCCCGCATCAACAGGTTCTGATGACTGATGCCTCCAAGCTTGGCTGGGGAGCTCATCTCAATGGCCTCTGCACGCAAGGCCTCTGGTCAGAAGGCGAGAGCCTCCACCAGATAAACCTTCCTTGAAATCGGAGCCATTGTCAAGGCCTTCTGGATGCAGCTGGCCGGCCAGGTCATTCTCATACAAATAGACAATCAAGTAGCGATGTTCTGATCAATAGACAAGAGGGCATGGACTCGTACCTCCTCTGTTGGGAGACAGTCCGGCTCTGGAGATTTGCTGTGAAGCATCAGATGCTTCTCCGGGCAGTGTATCTCCCGGGAGAGGACAATGCCTCAGCGGAGAAGCTCAGCAAAGTCCTGCAACCGCACGAGTGGGCTCTCAACCCTCAGGTGGTCTGCTGGATCTTTCAGATGTGGGGACCTCTGCATATCCTCTCGATGCCCAGCTACTGCTGATTTGCTCCAGGATGCCCTGTCCCAATCAAGTGGTGAAGATTTCAGACTTGTGTGCAGACTGTGCCCTCAACCCCTTTACTTGTTCGGTGGAGATAGAGCTGACTTACTTGCTTCATCTCTCCAACTCTGGACTGAAGTCTAATTCTGTCAGGGTGCACTTGAGTGCCCTTGTAGAATATCATCACAACGTTGATGACCAGCTCCTTTCTGCTTATACACTAATAGGATGCTTTATGTGGGGCCTTCTGCTTTCTCGTCCCCTATTCAGCCACTACCAGTGGCGTGGAATCTTGATATTGTCCTAGGACAGCTGCTCTAAGCACCCTTTGAGCCACTGGACCTGTCCACTCAAGTTCCTCACATGGAAAGTCATCTTTTTGGTGGCACTTACATCTGCACATAGAATCAGTGAGCTGCAGGTGCTAGCAGCGCACCCACATTATACCAAGTTCTACAAAAACAGGGTGGTGCTGTAGCAGCAAAGCGCAGACAAACCAATGATACCAGGAGTCTGTTCAGAAGGTCCAAATCATTTATTTGTGCACAAGTCTCGAACCAGTCAATTTCAAAATGGCTGAGCAAAGTTTTCAAGCATTACAACAACTTTTATAGACTTTTGTTCCATTCTAGGTATAGAAAAGCATTTCATTGGTCCCGGTAACCTCCCGTACCTCCCGTACCTCTTCCATTGGTTCCGGTACTGATAAGTTTATCCAATTATGTCCCTTCTGTGGGCATGACACCTGCATGCCCCCCTTCTAGTCCCAATTACAATGGTCAGTTCATCAACTTGTTACTTTCACACTCTCAAGGCCATAGAACCAATTTGTGCGTGCAGAAGAGCAGGGTTCTGCAACTCATCTGTCAGCACTCCTAATTATTTCTTTGCAGATGTACTTTTTCTTATCAGTAACTTTTAAACATGTCTTTTCTGTATTTTTCCATCTTTCAGTTCTACAGTTCTGCCTACCTAAGCTAATTCAATACTTCTACTGAGTTCTATCTTACAATAGCAGCATATTGGGGGATGTGCAATCCTATATGCCTCTCCACAGGCCTCATTTACAGGTCAAGCTAGCCATGCTGGCCTGCTTATGTTCAGACACCGTGGGTCACAGGCCTGCACCTGCCACAGTGCTATGCACTCATCCTAGGTTTCTCCTGAAGGTGGTTTCTGCATTCCACCTCAATCAGTCTGTGGTACCGACCATTTTTTCCCCACGGACTCAGGCCTCCAGGACAGAGGTCTCTCTTCATACTCTGCACTTAAGAGAGTGCTTGCCTTTTATCTTGAACGGATGAAGCCCCATCGCTGTTCTACTCAGCTCTTTGTTTCTTATGACCCCAACAGACTGGGGCTATCTCTAAGTGCATCCTCTCCATTTGGGTGTCTGACTGCATCTCTTTTGCTTATGCCCAGGCTAGGCTTACCTTAGAGCACCATGTAAAACTGCACATAATTTTCATGCTATGGCAGCCTCAGTGGCTCTCTTGTGCTCTGTTTCCAGAATGGAGATTTATAGGGCTGCTACGTGGTCTTCTGTCCACAGATTTGCAGCCCACTACTGCCTGGATCAGGATTCCTGGCATGACAACACCTTTGGCCAAGCTGTACTCCCAGCTCCTATTTGGGAATTAATGCAACTCCTTCCCTCCGCCCCTTCTCTCTGTCGAGGCTACCGTTGATTGATGCCTGAGGCTGGTGTTGATTCTCGGAACTTCAGCATTTCCCGCTGTTTCCTCATTTAATTTTTTCTGGTTGTCCTATTGGGCTGTCTACAAGGTTTTTTTTTCTGTAGCTTGTAGCTAGGGAATCCCATATGCGAGGACTGACTTCCTGCTTGGTCCTGGAGAAAGCGTAGTTACTCACTTGTAGCAGGTGCTCTCCAGGAACAGCAGGAATCAGTCCTCACTGCCCTCCCTCCTTCCTGTGGAGTTGTTTTCTTTTTGGACTTCATTAAGCTATGTCGTCATACTGAAATAAGATGGCTCCTTCGAGCAGGAAGACCGGCACGCATGTGTGGAGTGCACTCCAAAAGCTTCCTTTGGAAGCGGGGAAGTGTTACTTCATGGGCTCTGTTGGTGATGTCACCCATATGTAAGGACTGATTCCTGCTGTTCCTGGAGAACATCTGCTACAGGTACGAGTAACTACGCTTTCCCATATGTTGAGGGCATTATCCTGGTTGTCCATGGAGAAAACAGAGTTATTCACTTGTAGCAGGTGTTCTCCGTGGACAGCAGGAAGAGTCTGCATCCTTCCAACCTCCACTTAATTATATTCTATTTCAGCTTCTAACTAGACAGAGATAATCCCGCATGGTGGCAGCAGGTGGGAAGAAGCGCATATGTCTGCAGGCTGGCTCCAAAAGCTTTTAGGAAAAAAATAGGTACTGGTTCCCTTGGAGATCTCCATTGGTAATGTCACCCATATGTGAGGACTTATCCTGCTGACCAACGAAGAACATCTGCTACAGCTGAGTAATTTCCTGGGTGACTCCTTAAAAGGCCCGGCCTATATTGTAATAAACACTTTCCCCCCATTCCTAACCCCTAACCTCTACTTGCAGCTCTAGTTGTTGGTGAGATACTGTTGATATCCTCATTCCCCATACTCTGACTTAACAGATGATTTTAAAGAAAAGTGGACTCCTTTTCATGCCCTCCCCCTTTTAACCAGATCCGAACCTGCCCTGTGATGCCCCCTTCTGGCCCGCTACTCATACCATGATGTGGTGGAAAAATGAAGCTATCAGGAGACCCTGCCCTCAAATTCAAGATCCTCTTAGCACCAAATGCCCTCTTTAATTTTCCCGCCCTCCCTTCCATTTGTACCTTGCTAGTGGTGTAGCTTGAGCAGGAGTGATCTCTGTCACCAGTAGTTGGGCATCATCTTTTAGTGGTATCCAAATCTGCTTTGGGTTTTCAAGAGAATTTTTTTATCTTTGCAGTTACATATTTGTTACACTGAAAGAATAATAGTAGTGTTTGTAAGAACTCTGACATGTCTTTGGTGGTGGCAACAATGCAAATTGATGTCACTGATGGAATATTCTTGCTGATGCAGTATCTCTGTGATGTCATGTCTCTGTTAAAACTATTTCCAGGTGCTCTTAATTTAGCAGTACTGCTGCTTGTGAACTATGGGTGAGACACATTATGGATCAGATTGGGAATACTAGTTCTCTTTTAGGTAAGTTCATCTTACCAGACTATGTGTACCTTTTTTTTTAAATTGAAATTTCAATTTATATTACATAAAATAACAAAAAAGGCAATAAAGAAAACATACAAAAGTAACTCCTACAAAAACCCTCCAGAAGTATGATAGCCCATGTCAAGAAAGATGCATATACAAAACATCTGGCATAGACTGTCATACATTAACATACTAGGAAAACAACCCATCCTCTAACTAAAAAGTACTTAGAAGTGCAATAAACTCTCAACAAATAGGGGCAACCTACACGAAGCGGTGGGTATACTCCTAAAACAAAGGCATGGGGAGGGGCGACATGCACGGAGCGGCAGATGCGCCTTCTCTTGCCACCTTGCTGGGCAGACTAGATGGACCATGTTGGTCTTTATCTGCTGTCATATACTATGTTACTATAAACACAGGAATCCTACTGCATTAACCCCTAACATGTCCACCCAAATCGCCTACTCCGCCAACTGAAGTTACTTTATCCCTAAGGAAATCATCCAGTTGTAGAGAATCATAAAAGATAAACTAATTACCTTGAAATACTACCAGGCACTTACATGGCAACCGAAGAAAAATCTGGCTCCATGGCCAGAACTCTAGATTTTAAGGACAAAAAGGATCTCCTTCCCATCTGTGTAGAACAGGATGCATCAGGAAAAATCATTAACCTCTGCCCACAAAAGTGATTCTGTTTTTTCTTGAAATACAATTTTAAAATAGATATCTTATCCAACTCATGAACAAAAGTTGCCACAATGGCGGTCCTACCGAACTCTTCCAAAGAGGGATCAAGGAAACTAGATAACTTTAGGGAATTTTCATGTTCTGATGCTTTTGCCTCACCTGTGGCAACCTGTTTCATACATTTTACAGGAACATAGTAGCAATCAGATATAGCAACCTGCTCTAAATTAAGTGAACACAATATTTCCTCAACAAAATCAAAGGTGATAAGTAATGAGTCTTAGGGAAATTCAGAAATCGAAAATTCTTATTCCAAGACGTATTTTCCAGTGACTCTAATTTTCTGTGTACAAACATGTTATCTTTAATAGTAGATGTCATTGATTTGCAAATTAGATACCTGTCCAGTAAACTGGCTCATCTAGCCCAAGCTGCATAACCTGCAACTGCTGTTCATGGGCTTGAAGAGTAGAGATAGTCTCCTTTGAAAACACAGCTACCTGCTCCATAGTTCTTCTAAGCCACCATGTTCCATACATCTAGCAATGTAACCTCAGTAGAAGACTTTTACTAGATGTGAAAAGGAGTTCAAATTTATTGCTACACTTTAATTTTAAAGTTGCTGCTTAATGGAATTCCTTGGGTCGATGTTTCCCATTAGAGCATAATATAAAGGAGAAGAGATATATAAAGTGTTATTTTAGAAAGGACATCCAAGTCAAATTGGGGACATCCGGGGTAGAACGTGTTGAGAAATGCCAGGGACATCTGTTTCTGCCCGGTTTTAGTAACATACTGTCAGTTACAATGGTCATTATGGAGGACGTACAATTGTATCCTGAACAAAACAGGAAATCCTGTATTCCCTCAAAAGGTATTTAACAAAGCAATCCTCAAATACAATATTAACCGTATGATTGAGGGGAAGTCCTCAGAAACTGATATTTCAGGTTAAAAGAAGCCTTCAGTCCATCTTCCATCACTGGTCATAAACAACCTCCACACTTTCCTTTTTAATTACTTACAAAAATAAAAAAACTTTTCATAACAGCTATCAATCCAAACTTATTCTTTCACTTTCTTCTGGTCACTATTAATCAGTTATTAAATCACCCAAAAAGGGATTACTTCCCCTCTCTTTGAATTAATGCCAGCAGATCTCATCAACTCCAGTGCTATGACGCCATCCGTGTTTCGCATCCAAACGATGCATCAGGGAGAAGGAACTTCTGGAAAAACAAAGAATGGTGGGCCAGAGAGTAGACAGGAGGACTCCATGGGACCCCTGAGGAGGGTTGTTAAGTCTGCCTTTCTGTTGAGCCTGTCCTTTTCCCTTCTGAGATGGGGTGCTCCTGTGGAGGAGGATTTTTCTTCTTGCTTCAATGGGTAAGTATGCTGGGGAAGGGGGCTTCCCCTGATGCAGGATACAGTTTTCTCAGAGCTGATCTGTCAGAGAGGACTGCTCCACCCCTGTGTGGGTTGTCTGGGTGCCTCTGCACTCTGTGGAGTTTACTCTAGCTACAGTTTCATGAGTAGACCCTAATCTAGAGGATTGGAGACATCCCTCCGGTAGCTTTCTCTCTCTATGCCCTTATGAAAACTGGTTTCTCCTTTCAAGGGGATCACTGGAGCTGGGCCTGAGGGGGGGCTCTTTAGTCCTGTCTTGGCTGTATCTTTTACCCTAGGAGAGTTGTAACAGCCTTGAAGTCCCAGGGGTGGTTCTCAGATAACTGCGGTGATGTTGCACGTGACCACTTGAATGGAGCAGTGCTTCAGTAGGAGGGTGGAAGACCTCCAAAGAAGCTCTCCTGGCTTTGGTTGGTGGTGCTCTGGCAGCACCTTGGTTGGGCCTGGGAGCCCAAACACTATTATCTTGGATCCAGAAGTTGCCAGGTGGGCCGGGTGGTGGCAAGATTAACATCTACAGCATCGATTGTGAAAGACGCCCACCTTGTCCCATGTGAGAAGATTTCCTCTCCACTAGTGGCATCTGCTGTGATGACCCAACAATAGCCTTGGCTCCTGTTTTGGTCTGCAGGGGCTATGTCCCAGCTGCGACTTAGCAAGCTTGCCTTTGGGAGAATCTGCAGTACTGGGTTGAAGCCCTTGGTGAAGCTTGCCCTTAGAGATTCCTGAAAGATGGACTTAGAGATTCTATCCTCCCTTAAGGCTCAGTGGGAACATGATAACGGCTTCAGGTCGGGAGATGTTTTGGAAGTGTCTTCCTCCAATGGGCCTCAGCCTGAGAAGGATCCTTTAGAGATTTCAGTACCCTCAGGACTTGCGATCCTCTTTGTGGACTGGGAAGTCCTCTCTGTGAGATTCATGGATTCCTTCTGAGGGGAGGGTATCTCTGGCTGGGTGCTTAGACTAGGCTTATATTGACTCTTGGATCCTAGAGGTTCTGCCTCAGGGGTACACTCTAGAGCAGGCTGAGCCCTTTCTGGCCCACCTTGTGGAGTCTCTTTGTGGCTTCTGGCCCAAGAGAGCAGAGATTGAGATTATTTCCCTTATGACCTCCACACTTCAGGGTTAAGGGCAGTTTTCCTCTCCCTTCTTGTTTAAAAAAAAAATCCAAAAAGAGCAAGATCCACCTAGCCTTGTATGCAGTGATCACCATGCCACGAGATCTTCAGTTCTGCTTGGAGATTCTCATGTCAGGCTTTGTTTGGACCAGTGTGGAGGTTGTCTAAACTCCTTGGACCGCTCTGAGGCATATTTCCATTTCCCTATCTGGAAATATCTTCAGTGTTTTTTCTGCTTCTGCAGCGTGATCTGTTATTTTCAGTTTTGGACTCTTCTCTTTCCTTGACCGTGTTTCATCAGCCTTCTGTGTAATTGAGGAATCCAGGATCTCCATTCCTTTTTTATTGGTTGAATCAATCCACTTTTCTTGTAACAGTCCTGGATGCGTCCCAAGTGGCCCATTGTCTGGAGATGCAGGCATGGGTAATTGACCACCCCAAGAGCAGTCTAGTTCCCTTCTGGAGCTTGGAGGATCTAGGTGCCTGTTCTGCACACATTTGGGCATTATGTTTCCTGTCCCAATATGTTTGGTTGAGGCCCTGGGGCTTCTGGGCAGCTCCCAGGGTGTGGATCTGCCCACAGCTCCCAGTTTTGATGACTTCAACCGGAATGAGTGCATTGAATCAGAGCATGTATGCATCTCCTGCAGGATTACCTTCTGACTCGCAGTCTTTGCTCCCAAATGTTTGCTTAGGGCCCGATTCAGACCCGGGCATCCCAGCTCTCTGTGCACTCGTCAGAACCAGATGCACAGAGTTAGCCGGGATTCTGATCCCGCGGGGCATGTCTAGCCCCGTGGGATCAGAATCGCATCCAGGCCTGTATGTGCAGGCCGGGTCCCTGATTCAGGTTGGCCTGCACGAACAGGCCTTCCCGGCTAGCTCAGTCAGGACTTTTCAATGGAGCCACAGTGCCATGGAATACAGTTGCCATGGTACCCGGTTCCCATGGCACCGTGGCTCCATCCAAAAGCCACAATTCCTGACTGCCGGCTCAAAACATGCTTTCCCCACAGCCCGACCCCCGATCTGGCCTCCCAAGGTTGGGGTCGGGCCGCGGGAAATGTCCTCTGCCCCCTCCTGCCCTTTCTGAGTCCTGGGCCTGCCGTCCCCCCCCCCCCTCCTCCCTACTAGGGGAACTTATTCCACCTCTGAAGTGGAATAAGTTCACAGTTCAAGCCGCTGACCCTGGACGGCGACGATGACTGCCCACTGCCCACCCTATCTCTGGTCCCTTTGGCAAGTGCTCACATGAGACCTCTGCAGCACATATTCTTCCCTTGTGGTGGAAAGCCCAGACTCAGGACTTCAAAATTCAACTCCTGCTGGCAGATCTAATCAGGAGGGAGCTGGTTTTCATGGACATCTGAGGCATCTCCTCCAAGGAAGGGACATAGAGCCTCCCCCCAGTTGGATTGTAGTGACCATTAACACAAGTTTTTTGGGTTGGGGATCTCACTGCCAGGGATCTGTTTGCCCAAGGGTTCAGGTCAACAGAGAAGACCTTTTTGTCCCTCAGTGAATTGAGGCCAGAGCCATTTGGTTATCCTTAGAGAGATTCTTCCCGGTAATGTGAGGGATGGTGGTCCAGGTGCATTCCGATGGTGCAACAATGTTGGCCCACCAGTCCAGTCCAGTCCAGGCGCATGGGTTATGCCTCCACCAGCAGATGGAGACTGAGAACCATTGGTTTGATGATGCCATGGTATAAGTGTCCTATGCAGCTTTTCGCTCACCGGTAATTTCTCAGTCTCCAGCAGATGGAGATTGTCTGTGCAGTCTGAACTGGATTGATGGAAGATGGCAAAACGTTTGGGGTGAAGGTTGGCTGTTGCCGATAGCAGATCCTAGGGTGCAGAATCTGTGATGCCAGGCCCTCCCACCCCATCTGCCTGGCCTCAAAAGTGTGTGAAGCAGGCTTGGAATAGCCTTGATGGGGGCTCCCCTTTCCTCCTCCCCAGCATTTAAGAGGGGACACAAGGAAGGCATGGTGTGTAGCCATTCTTCTTCCTCCTGACCTGCTGGAAGGAGGCTGGGAGGTCTGTGGCAAACTAAAAAATAAACAAACAGATCAAATGGAGCAGCCGTCTGAGCCATTGGAGTCCTGGTTTTAGGCAGCGCCACAGTAAGTGTCGATGTAAGCAGGCCATGCTGATGTCCTTGGGGTGCTGTGTCACCAAGCCAAAACAGCACACTGCCACGCAGACAGCCAGCAAACAGTAGAAAAATGTAGGCAGGTGTAAATTCTCACCAATACTTTATTAATCCATACTTATTAAGGGAGACCAGACCTGACACAGGCCGTGTTTCGAAAACCTCTTCTTCAGGGGTAGGCTCACCTTGTGCTAAAAACACATCATAAATAGTTAAATAATTGAAACACAAATATAAAAAAACTCTCATAAATAAAAAGACTGTAAGAATGCAAAAAACCAAATAAATGTATAAAAAGGATACAAATATAATATACATAATCCATAGACAAAACTTGTTATAATATGTATATAACCATATAAAAACATGAATGCTTAAATCATAAACATGTTGAACGGTGTTAAAACAAAACTCCCTCTAAAACAAAACTCAGCATATATAAAAATATATAAGAAAAGAATCAATAAACAATAACATGCAGATATTAACTGAAAACTGATATGTAAAATGTAAATAAAAGCAATAAATAAATAACATGTTGCAAACACCATGACTACAATAATAATAAAATCATAAAATGCAAAAGATTGCAAAGCAAACAATATGGAGAAGTACAAAAGAGATGAGGATCATGAACCAAAAGATACCAAAACTGATCTAGGAGCAGGAGTGAAGGTACTGTTACCTTACCAATAAAAACTAAGGGGTATGTTTACTAAAACCCCGGTAATGTGCGCGGCCCGCTAGTGTGCGGTTGCCATATAAGGAGTGTGCGTGTCTGGCTGAAAAAAGCAAAACCGGGATTATTCATGCGCTAATGTGCACGGCGCCCATGTGCGCCCCGCACATTAGCGCATGAGAAAGCTGCGCGGGTGGCATAAGTGGCGCGCTGATGTGCAAGCAGAGGAGCAGAGCCACAGCACAATGGTTAAGACACTGACCAGTGGTGCAGGGATCAGGGGTTCAATCCCCCACAGTGCCCAATGAAGACGGCTGGCTGAGACATTACTTTAGGAGGCGTTTAAATAATGGGCAGCATAAGGCGGCGCGCTAATGCTTTAGGAGGCATTTTAATATTGGGCGGCATAAGGCGGCGCGCTGATGCGCAAGCACAGGAACAGAGCCACAGTACAGTGGTTAAGACACTGACCAATGGTGCAGGGATCATGGGTTCAATCCCCCACTGTGCCCAATGAAGAATGCTGGCGGAGGCATTACCTATTATGGGTAAGTTTGCTTTAGGAGGCATTTTACTTTTTATTTTAATTACTACTACTAGCAAACGCACTCTCAAAGCGTGTTAACATAAGGCGCCCCGCATAAGGCACATTTTAAAGTGCACTGTCTGCCAAGGCACCCTAGAATGTTGCTTAATAGGGCGCTTTATAGGGTGCCGTATGAGGTACCGCAAGGTCACAGCAATGTTTTTGATGGCAGCACTGTGCAGTTTAAGGAATGAAAAGCATAAGTAGGTGCGCTGACATGCAAGGAGGAGCAGCAGTGTAGCACAATGGGTAAGGCACTGACTGCTGATACAGGGGTCATGAGTCTGCTCCCCAGTGTGCCTAATACATAAGACTGGCTGTGGCATCAGCTTTGCAATGTATGTATTTTTTCCTGCAGCACTTTAGTTTATTTTATTAATTGCTGCCAGCAAACAGGTCCTCACGTGCCGTAATTGAAGGTGCCGCATAAGGCACTCCATAGGGCACATTATAAAGTGCACTGTCCGTCACGGCACCCTAAAATGTCCCCTATAGGGCACCCTATAAGTTGCTCCACAGGATAACGTATAGTGCACCTTATATGGACGGTAACCATAAGGTAACCTATAGGGCGCCCTATAAAGCGCCCTCTGAGTCACCTTATGGGTACAGTACGATGAGGGTGTTTTTGCTGGTAGCAATAATGTACATTAAAAAGAGATAATGCTCTGGGCAGCCCCATCAAATAACCCCACTGTGGGTTTGAACCCATGACCTCTGGCTCCACAGGCAGTGAAGTAACCATTGTGCTACAGCCCTATAGCTGCTAGCAAGCCCCTGGCTGGCTGCAGAGGGAGTGCACGTCACCACACAGACAGGGTTAGCCCACCCGTACCCATGATGCACTGCACATGCAAATCAGCTGTCCACAGATAAACACAAGATGGGGAATGCACCCCCACAGCACCCCGGCCTGGTAGGGGGAAGCGACCATGTGCACCCCCACAGCACTTCGGCCTGGTAGGGGGTACTGACCGTGTGTTTTACTAGCACAGAGTAGCTACACACCGTCACATTGTGCGGGTACTGTGCTCACCCTGAGTGTGCGGTGAGGCGCCCAGCACTAGGTCCACAGCACCTTCCATGGCTGAAAGAGGCCATGTCGGAGGTCCAAAGCAGTGTTAATGTGTGAGATAGGTAGTTTCTGCAGAAACACCTTGGATATCTCTGTCTGTCTCAGTCAGGTGTAGCCCCTATGGACTCCTAGGTGGGCTATGTACCACCACCCCCCTCCTCCAGGGCTGAGGGTGGCAAACAGGGTCTCCCATCAACAGATCCACATTCTACCTCCCTGCAATGGTGGCAGTAGAGGGGACCATCAACCCCGGTCCTGCTGGGGAACAGACACCCTACAGGGCAGTCAATGCAGCTCTGTACACATCCGTAACACAATAGCAGACAGACATTAGGCCTGGATATGCTAAGCTGCACCCCACCACTATCTGATATTCTCCTGCAGCAAGCCTTCAGCCGCTGCACCCTGCAAGCCGCTCCATCAAGACACATACCAGCTGCAAACAGTCTGCTAGCTAGTCCATAGTGCATGTTCCCAGTGGAAATGCGTGCACCCAGAACTGGGATGTAAGCATACACAACAAGCAGATAAATCAGTAACTGGGCCCCAAAAGGAAACCCATAAATATCACATGAGAGAAATACTATATAGCACTATGGGGGTGCCTAGCCATGCTGTCGTCACTGCACAGTCAGGGTGAGAGTGATCCCCCAGCAGGACATACTGAGGTCACCCTGTCTGTGTAGGTGGTGGCCGGGCACTACAATGTCCCAGCCAGTGCCCTATGCCCTATGCAGATGCATCCTGGCCAGGTCACCCTGTCCGGGCTATACCCATGGTACCTTGCTCCTCATTATGCACATTGGCAGGCCAATACTGGCAACAGTGCTGGCAGTGTGGGCTGTGGAAAGTGTTTGCAGCCACCACACACTGTATAGACAGACACACACTCCCACACCTATGCCAGCATTGTGCTACTATAGAGGAGTTTAGCAGCCCTGCCCACCACACCAGTCCTGGGCACAGTACAGGCATGGATATGCTACGCAATACTGTTGGGGGTCACTCCCCAGGGTGGTAAACACTGTCAGAGACCAGACCTGAAGCACACACCGCAGACATCAGAAAGATTGTTATGATGGAGCTCAATGAGCAAACTGTGCTTAACATAGGACTTGCTATCTGCCAGTAATCATAGGAAAAGTTTGATAGCTGTGTACCGTATACCCAGGTGTAGGGTGGCATTGCTAAGGTATGCAAGTGCTAGTATTGGGAGATGCACACAGGGCCCAATGTCCTGCCTCTCCAGGAGGCATTAGCCAATGGGGCCTGTGGGTGTGGGTGTGGGTGTGGGTGTGTCTGGCCCTGTTGGCTGCTGCTTTACGGCAGAGGTTCCCAACTCCAGTCCTGGTGTGCCAAACACTGTTCAGGTTTTCATGCTGTCCCTCATGAATATGCATGGATACATCTGCATACCATGGGGGTGGTGCATAGATATGCAGCACAGGCATCTTTATTAGAGGCAGCATGGAACCTGAATGGTGTTTGGCCCTCCAGGACTGCATTTGGGGGATTCTGCCGTAGGTAATGCACATTTCTATGGTGTTTGTGCTGTGTAGGGTAAAACAGAGGTTTTTGACCCATGCTAATGGTCTCAGCAATAATGGTTCAGTCTTTACTACCATGTTTTCTTCATGGGTAAAATAAGGGGACTGGGTTGGCAGGAGCCCCAGCTGGGATTTGAACCTGTGACCTTCTGGTCCTAAAGGCACTGGCTGTGTCCGCTGCACCACCATCTTAGCACAAAAACAGTGCATTCCCTGGGGAGTCCATGGCTGTTTGTCAGACAGGGCCTGTCTGTTGGAGTGCACTGCACCCACGTGAAGGGGGCTAGGCCACCGTCTGCTGTGGGCAGCAGCCACTGCCCCCTCCACCAACGGTACCCCTCTGCCACAATGCTGACATGGCCTTATATTGGTGACAGCATCACAGCTAAATGATATGTGGCCCTCCAGGACTGCATTGCGGGGACTGTGGTCTAGGTAATGCGCATATTTCTGGTGTCTGTGCTCTGTAGGGTAAAATAGAGGTGTTTGGACCATGCTTATGTTATCTGCAAAAAAGGTTGGTCTTTACTATCATGGTTTAGTGGTGGGTAAAATATGGGGATTGGGTTTGCAGGAGCCCCAGCTGGGACTTGAACTGGTGATCTTTGGCTCCTGAACACATTGTGTGTGTTCACTGCACCACACTGTGGCCACAGAGACAGTGCAGTCCCTGGAGATAGGAAACCTGCCCAAAGGAGACATAAACCCTGCTCGATGAGGGGATCTGTTTTAGGAGGAGGGACCCAGGTGGATGGTCTACTTACAACTGAAATATTACCATAAGATTCTATTTGATCATTGAAAAAATGGCGGATGCGTATTTTTCTAAAAAATGTGTACAAATCAATTTGTGTTTGAAATGGATCGTATTTCTTGATGGGTACAAATGATAATCCCTTATTTAAAACAGAAATTTCATCAGTGGTAAGCTGATATTCAGAGATATTAATAACATTATTAGAGTCTATCATTCTCTCTCGTATGTGCGTTCTCCCACCCATTTCCCTCTCCCCCTCCCTCGACCGCGACCTCGACTCTTGATTGTCGAGAAACCAGTTATGCCGACTATTTATGTGATCCCTAAGATCCATAAGTCCCTCACTGACCCTCCAGGAAGACCAATTGTATCAGCAATTGGGTCACTCTTGGAACCTATCTCTCAACTGATTGATATCCTTTTGAGGCCCCACATTACAAATATGTGGTCCTACGTCCGTGACATTCTTTCAACATTCAAAGATTTGGGCTGAGAAGTCCTATTGGTGACTTTAGATGTTGAGGCCTTATATACCAATGTTCCACAGTTTGAGGCTCTTAGTATCATTGAAGAATATTTAGTAGGTAGGAAAGAACACACACGGATTTCGACTTCTTTTCTTTTAATATTGGCAGAGATTGCTTTATGTAAAAATTTCTTTTGTTTTAGAGATATATATTGTCAGCAAATCAAGGGGGTGGCCATGGGGCCAGCTATGGCACCAGATATTGCCAACCTATATATGTATAAATTTGAAAACACCTTTCTTAAGGTTCATCCTTTCAAATCCAAAGTCAAATTGTGGATAAGGTACATTGACGACATCTTTATTATATGGGATGGTTCCATGGAGGATCTGTCTGCATTCAATGTATGGATCAATGACTTAGATCAAAATTTACGGTTTCAAATTACCTATGATCCGGTGCAAATTCCATATTTAGACTTAGTGATTAAAAAAGAAGGCAACGGATTTATTACCAAACTGTATAGGAAACCAACCGACAGAAATCAATTGCTCCATTACCAAAGTTTCCATAATCCTGCATTAAAAAATAATTTACCTGTCGGACAATTTCTCAGGGTTAGGAGAAACTGTACCGCCGATGCTGAATTTGAACTGCAAGCTAAAGACTTAAAGAAAAGATTTGAAGCACGCCAATATCCTCAGCAATATATTAATAAAGCCTACTCTAGAGCCCGCGATTATTCACGAAAGATGGCAGATAAAATACATGACAACAACAATGAAAAAGAAAAAATAGTTTGTCCATTATTGTATTCCTTACAGTCCCAGCGGATAGCAACCATTCTTAAAAAAGAATGGCATTTGATCCAGGCAGTTCCGGGTTTCAAAGATACTCAATTCATGATTGCCCATAAACGCAACATCAACCTCCGCAATCTATTGGTGCCCTCTGCTTTTAGTGAGAAAAAAACTCTTTCAGTACACAAAGGACAATATCAGTGTGGTCACTGTTCTGTTTGTTTGAATGTGTTACCTATAAGGAAAGTTTTTATACATCCAGTGACACTGCAAACATTTCATATTGACGCTTTTTCAAATTGTAACACTACACACGTTATTTGCATTATACAATGTCCATGCAACCTTCTGTATGTTGGCAAAACTATACGGAGTATTCGTGTGCGTATAGTTGAACACAAGAGTTGCATCAAGAGGCAATTGTTAGACAAACCCCTGGTGCAACACTGGATAGATAGGGCACATAAAATATCAGATTTGAGATTTTGTGTTATTAAAAAAGTGAAATTGAATTGGAGGGGCGGAAATATTGAGAAGACCATTTGGTTGGAGCAGAAATACATTTAACTATTTATGATGTGTTTTTAGCACAAGGTGAGCCTACCCCTGAAGAAGAGGTTTTCGAAACACGGCCTGTGTCGGGTCTGGTCTCCCTTAATAAGTATGGATTAATAAAGTATTGGTGAGAATTTACACCTGCCTACGTTTTTGTGCTGTTTGCTTGGGGTGCTGTGGAAATTTTGGCACAGCCGCCATTTTCATTCCCCTGTGTTGCTCCTTTGGTGAGGTTTGTGAAATGGTGTCCGGGGCTCAAGTAGAGAGTCTTGTAAGCAAAGGTTACCCTCCTTGTGTCAGGCCTTGGGGGCTGCATTTTTCTGGATAAGGGAGTTATACCCTATATATGGGTCATAGGTTCTGCAGGAGTACTAGCTTGGCCAGGATGGCTTCTCAGTGGTGTTACGTGCTCAACTGTCTTCTCTTTCTTTCCCTTTAGTTAAAATTCGATAAAGGGGACATCCATTGAAGGGTGGTAATGTATCAGTACAGTAGGACAAGGCTCTTTTAGTAGGGATGGCTCGTGTAGGAGGATGCTTATGGTAGCTTTTTAAAAAAAATAAAAATTTAAAAAAAGGAAGATGGAGACAGAAAGATGGTAAGCAACCTTTTGTGTCTGGAAGGTCTAGGCGGTTCCCAAGGTGGTATTGTTTTTTTTTTTTTTTTAAACAGATAGGGAAATACTTATGATTCCGTTAGTCTTACAGTTTTTTGGGTGTATCTTAGGGTACTCTTAGGTGACTTTGTGGTATCCCCATAGCAACTGGTTGTTGGGATCAGTTTCTGGATAGTTTATCTGAGTAAAAGTTACTGCAGTATTCCTTGGTAGTTTGGGTAATGCAAACAGCTTTATGTGTTTAGACGTAGCAGGGTTTCAAGTCTGGGGACATGGTTCTTCAAAGAAATAGAGCAGTTTCTCTATGGTGTAACAGTGGTAGTTGTACAGAAGGTCTGCTATGTCAATATTGGAGGCGGCCCAGGAACTGACTTGTTGTTTTAGGGGCCTCTATTGGATTCACGAGGTGAGACCCAAACATGATCTCAAGCATTCACATTACCTTCTTTAGCTTGGAATCCTTTCAAACTGGTTGTTTGCTGTGCCAGGCTTGGGTAATTCATATTAAGGCCTGCATATTCTCTAATGATCACCAGTGTCAGCTACCCAGCTGCTGTTTGAAGCACAGCAAGGGGAACGAATGAAAAAAAAAGGATGAAGAGGTTTCACTGTAATCTCTATGCTCAATGCTCTCTGACTGCAGTCTTCTATTTACCTTGCACTGGCAAATGCTGGACATTAACCTTTTTTTCAGGCATGCTACCTTTCTTGGCAATGGTTCTGTTGATTTTCAGTGGAGGTTCCGTAGGTGTTCGGCAATTGACCCTGTATTAAAGTGGAGCCAGTCAGTTGGCTGCTACTTTGCAGGGGACATGTCCTGTAGTGGCCACCCCCATGGCTTAGCTGTCAAAGTCTTTGCCTGCTGACACAACGAGCCTGGTTCCATTCATGCCTCTTGCTGTGTGTACAATATTTTTTCTGATGTGGTTCAGTTACTTGGTAGCTTCATTGTGTTTCTGAACTGCTATTGGTGAGGATAGGAGTTTATTGACTATGAGCTGTTGGCAAGACCCGATGCTCTTTCCCGTCAGTCGGGATAGATGTCTTGTACTCATTGGGCTGTGCCTTTGTTGCTTCAAGCCTTTTCAGTGGTTTGGACACATACTTTGATAAGCGTCCTTTTTGGTAAGGCAGGCTGGCCAGGCTCCTCCTCCTGAATTGTGGAATAGACATGGGGTGAAAGTCTCACTTCTAGGCTATTCCATCTGGTCTACAGTCTTATGTGCTCATGTCTTTGGTCGGCATCTTTCTGATGTTTAATTATGAGATTTTCCTTCTGTAGGAGATATCTGGTGCGAGAGGGAGTCTGGCTCTCAGGATACGTGCGAGTAGGCTCAAGAGCTCCATATGTCTCTGTTAAAAAAAACAAACAAACAAAAAAAAAACAACCTAATGCAATCTTTCAATCTTTCAATCTCATCTGCTTGTTCTGAGGGGTGTGTGTAGGACAAGAGGGCCTCTGACCACCCTCTGGTGCCCTGGTGTGGGAACTGAGCACTGTGGTTCCCCTAATGCTCCTTGATGCTCCAGGGTTGTGGTACCAATGCAGAGTGTCTTGGTAGTCGTGAGCAGGGCATGGACTCTGGCTGTTTTGGGTATTTTTGGAATCCGTGTTCTCTTAGTTAAGTCCTTTACATGGTTGCCAACTGTTGCCTTGTGGTTTGTTTTCTACTGCATGTAGCCTCAGTGTGTGCTAGATCAGTTTGGTGCTGCAGGGAAGGGAACTATGAGGCATACGCAGCGCTGTACAGTCACATATAAAGACGGGTCCTGCTCCTCTGAGCTTACAATCTAATCAAGACAGACAAGACAAAAGATGAGAATAAGGATAGAATAATGAAGGTTAAGAAGACACAAACAAGGAAAGCAAGGGACCAGAAAAGGAAAGCAAGGGACCAGAAACCAAAAGCAGCTTCAAAGAGGTGAGCCTTTAGCATAGATTTGAAAAGGGGCAGGGATTTATTTATTTAATAGGTTTTTTATCTCACTTTATCATTTTGGTCAAAGTGGTCTACATTGTAAATTAAACTTGGTAATGTACATTAAACAGTGACATTGATAACTTGGATTTTTTTTAAGCAATGGAGGGTTAAGTGACTTGCCCAAGGCCATAAGGAGTGCTAGTGGGAATCAAACCCTGGTCTCTTGGTTCCCAAGCCAGTGCTCTAACCATTGGGCTACTCCTCCACTGCAGGGATAAAGCCTGGGTAAGCTTCAGTCTTTAGGTGTTGGTTTCTCAGGCTGGAGAGGCTTCCCTTCCTTCCCTTCAGGTGACTCTTGGGAAGGCCAGGCACTGGAGGAGTAGTTTCCTTTCCTGATTTATAGCTGTTTTCTTCGAGTGCAAGTATTATACCTGTCAGGTGCAGGGACCACTCTTTTCTATGAGGGGCAAGGAAATGGCTCTTCGTTCCTGGAGTCAGTTGCGAATCAGCATGTGGTGTCACCTATGACTGCAGGCAACAAGGTCAACTTGGGTAGAATTTTGTTGCAGGAATTCTCTCTCTTCTCTTTCTATTGAGAGACAATTTGATAGAGAGACTTAGGCTTGACACCCTCCTCTCCTCACGGATTCCTTCAAGGGACCTTACAGTGCTTTGGTAGCCGATTGATGCCAAACTCTTGTAACTGAACAGAAGGTAATTGCTTTCTATGGATAGATGTGGAGGCTCCCTGTATAGGAGTATAAATGGGTCGGTTCCCCTCTTGACCTTGCCTGTGCTTTCCGAGGCAGAGGGCACTCAGAGGACTCTGCTGCAGCACAAGTGTTTCATACAAGGGTCATTTGTTGGGTATAGGTTGGCAGACAAAGTTGCTTCACCACATTTCCTTGATGGGCTTGCGATGGTCACACACCTTGAGTTACCTTTTAGATTCCTTGTGGTGTTGGCGAAGAAGAGTCAATCAATGCCTGCAAGGTTGAAACTTTTTCCCTCTAGGTTTGAGTTCTTTTTGGACAAAGCCTGGCTGGTGGTTCCTTGTTTGTGTCTCTGGGGCACAACTGCACTATGCCTCGCCATTTTCTTGGCATGTTAGGGGCATTGGTATGCTCTGGTTTGGAGGATGTCGTGTCTTCAGGACACAGCTTGGGTAAGCCGGGCTCTTTTGTTCTCCTCCCATTGTTGGGTACTGCTTTGGTACATCCCATGCATCTAGACTGGATTGGAGGGACAATGAGGAAGATGAAATTAGGCGTTACCTGCTAATTTTCTTTCCTTGAGTCCCTCCAGTCCAGTCCAGAAGCCACCCGTTTTGTTGCTTAGATGTGCCCGGCTTAGAGGAGCAAGTGCATCAAGGGTGAGTTTGGTGGTAACTAGTTTGGTTTGCTCTGACTCGGTCAAGCTATGTTTTCCGCAGTTGTGAGTTTAGGAAGCTAATTTTTGTTTGCTGACAGTAGGTGGAGGTATGGATTTTGGTTTCCACTCTTCCAGACTCTGTTTGGATCCAGTGGTCAGCACTCAGTAAGTATAGTTTCTGCAGAATCTAATTGTCTGGTCTTAAGCATGCTTTGTTACAGAAATACTGATGAGCAGAGGGCTGCACAGGACCCTTATACCATGACATCATCAAACCAGTAGTTCTTAGTTTCCATCTTCTGGTGAAGAAGCATAACCCACGTGTCTGGACTGGATTGGAGGTATTCAAGGAAAAAAAATTAGCCGGTAAAGCCTAATTTCACCTTATGTCAAGAAGAAAGGAGGAACCCAAATCATATCGGTAGTTCAAGAGATCGACTTCCTCTGCCAGTGGGTGGAGATCAGTCTTAAAGATGACCACTGCAACCTACATAGCTGTAGTGGAGAATGTGTAAACGGACTTCCTCTGCCATAATGTCTTAGCCCAGGGAAATGGGAGTTGAGCTGCGGGGTCGCCTGGTAGACAACTGCATAGTGATGCAGCAGAATGCTAATGCGGCTAGGTTCTTCAGGGGAAGGGAGGAGGTTGCCCCGTACGCGTCTACATGCTTAGTATAGTTTAGTTCAGATTTGATATACCGCCCTATATGACATCAGGGCGGTTTGCAATAAGCCAAACAGTCGTAAAGAGGCACAAGACTAGGAAAAGGAAAATAACTACAATCTTAGACAGGAAAATGGAAAATTATAAAGCGTAAAGAGAGAATACACAGGAGACGAACTTAGACAAACATTGATAAACCAGGTCTAGATTGAGAGGCTGGGAGGTTGTAAGCTGTGGTAAAAAGATGAGTTTTCAACTGAGACGTAAAGGCGGGAAAGTTTGGTTTCTAGGCGGAGTGAAGTTGGCAAGGAATTCACACGGCTGGACCAAGGAGTGCCGGATTGATTGTAAGTGTGCACGTGAGGGTGAAGGGAGATGAAGACGGTTGACATGAATTGAACGAAGGGAATGGGAGGGAGTGTGGAACTGAAGGTCAGTGAGGTACTGAGGTGTTTGGGTATAAATGGCTCAGTGAACTAGAATAAGAATTTTAAAATGAATACGAAACTCGATAGGTAATCAGTGTAGGTGATAGAGAAGTGGTGTGACATGATCTCTTTGGGAGGAACTGGTGATAATCCTGGCTGCAGTGTTTTGTAATAATTGTAGAAGGCGTAGCTGAGTACGAGTGAGACCTGTGAGAACTAAATTGCAATAGTCAATACGAGAAAGCATGGTAGCTATGGTAATGGTGGTCAGGGCAGAAGCAGAAGCAGAAAGAAAGGGACGAATGGAATGAATTTGGTGCAAGAATAAGTGAGAGGTTTTTGAGAGGTGCGAAATATGGTCCTTGAAGGAAAGATTAGAATCAAGCAGAACACCAAGGTACCGAAAGGAAGAAACCAAAGGAATTGTGGAACCGTCAATGGAGGGTGTAAGTGAAAGGACATGGGCCACCAAAAGTGAACCAAGTGCATGAAGTTCTGGTTAAATTAAGATGCAGACAATTAGAAGCGAGCTAGATAGATATAAGAGAGAGACAGGAATTTAGGGGAGAAAGGTCAGGGTGAAGAGGACTGGTGTGATGTAGGATGAAGATATCATCAGCGTAAAAGAAGGCAGAAAGACCGGTTTGCTGAATGCAGAGGATGAGGGGTGCAAGGAAAAGATTAAATAAAAGAGGTGCGAGGACTGATCCTTGTTGCACACCACAGGGAAGGGAAATGGGAGAAGAACAATGGGGACCAGAAGGTGAGACCACAGAGAAAGAACGTGAGGATAAGAAAGAATGAAACCAATGATAGACTGTTCTCCGTAACCCAGCGTCCCAGAGACGTGAGAGGAGGAGGGAATGATCAACTAAGTCAAAAGCAGCAGAAAGATCTAGTGAGACTACCATCGAAATGCCATCTTTGTCATGCGAAGAATGGAGATCATTGAGAAGCGCTACTAGAATCGTGTCTGTGCTGTGGCCTTGATGAAAACCTGACCGTCGAGGATGTAGAAAGTTTATGGAGTTCAGGTATTGAGAAAGCTGGGAGAAGACCAATCTTTCTAAAAGTTTAGCAAGGAAAGGTAAGTTTGAAACAGGGCGGTAGTTGGCAGGAATAAGAGGATCTAGAGTGGATTTTTTCAAAATGGGGTGGACCAGGGCATGTTTCCAAAGGGAGTGGAAAGATCCAGAAGAGAGAGGGGTATTGATTATGGTAAGAATAAAGCGTAGGAAAGCAAGAGAAGGTTCAGAAAACCAGGTAGAGGGAATAGGGTCAAGAGAGCAGGTGGTCTTGCGTACTGAGGAAATAAGAGTTAAGAGTTCTGGTGATGTGATAGCATAAAAGGATGACCAAAAATGAGAAAAGGAAGAAGGGGGAGAGGAAGGAGGAGATGGAGGTGGGGGGGACAACGGGGGAGGACAGGAAGGAAGAGCAGCGTGCAGATCGGAGATCTTGGTTCCAAAGAATGAAGCAAGACTGGAGGGGGAAGGTAGGGGTTGAGATGGGTCTGAGGAGTGATCAGTGTTAAGTGAGGTAAGGGTGCAAAGCAAAGAAAAAAGCTGTCTGGAAGGATTAGCGGCTGTTGTAATGCATTTTGAGAAAAAGGTCTGTTTAGCATGATGCACTGAAGAGTGGTAATGACGATGACTTTCATGGAATTGTGCCAGAGTACGAGGAGTAGGGTGTTTGCGCCAAGTGCGCTCGGTTCGTCTTAACTGACGATGCAGGAGACATAAGCCAGCATGATTTGTGATAAGGAAGCTTATAGCTCAGGAAGGAGCTATAGTAAAGGTGAAGTGACTCTGAACAAGCAACCTGTCAGTTCTGGTAGAAATAAGAAAACAGAATTTTCCCATAAAAGACTACCAGTCCCAGAATGCACCAGGTTTCCAACAGCCATTAGAGGAGCTGAAGTGAGGAAACGTGTGCTCAATCAAGAGGGCTATGAGGTAATCCCCAAGCACTCATCTCAAAGGGCAGGGCCTGATTCAGCACAGCTGCGCTGTGCTAGGGTGGAGCACTCATCTAAGCAGAATAAAGGTAGAGTTTATTCTACAGAGAATTATCCTCATCCTCAGTTTCTTGGAGATTCTCATCTTGGACAGCTTCATCATCTGGAGGATCATCAGAAGCAGAAGCCAGAGTGGACGGACAGAAAGGGCAAGAAACCCTTTGGAAGAAAGAAGAGAAAAGCATTTGGAAGGTCTAAAGGAGTCCAGAACAGTACGTATACTGGGAGACATTCAAAAGGCCAGCATACACCATTGGACTGGGGAAAGCCAGAGGAATGGTGCTGCAGGGCTAGGAATCTCCAGACGGTACCTGTGAGGGAGACGGCTGCACGTGGAAGGGACCCTAAGACCTGTGCCAGAAGGTATGTGAAGAGAGATCCAGTGTCCAGGGATCTGGATTGGAAGGCTGGACATAAGAACTGGACTACATACTGGCCAGGCTATTTAGAGAGGAACTCTAACAGCAATGGAAGCTCGGGTATGAACACTGATCTATGCCCTAGCTATACCCTTGAAAGACAGCAGGGAAACAAGTATTCTCTTGAGAGTGCTCCATTGAGAAATTCCTCTGTGCCAATCCATGATATTGAGCCCATGATTGTTGAGGATGGGGGAGAAGTCTTAGATATAGGCTGTGAATATATGGATTGCTCTCTGTCTAAACTCCTTTGGTAATTTTCTGTTACAAGGTACAACAACCATCAGAAAGAAATACAAACTTGTTCTTTAATCTACTCAGAAAAGCTACTGAGTAGGATTTTGAGCCATGCAGTAGAAAGCAAGCCAGCTAAGGGGTTTCAGCTGGGTAACTGCTAGCAATTGAGCCTTACCTAATTGCTTGTGAGCTCTGAGGAAATCACTTCTGAGTCTGTGTGTGAAGATATAAGAAGTTAACCTGAAAAGAACAGTTTTTCCCTTCTTTGTGGATTTTGCTTGTTGTTTGAGGCACTGCTAAGAAAATATTAGCTAGAGTCTACAGAAAAGACCATTTTGTTACCCTCATGGTCTTATTCTTTTGATTTGATTGCCTGACAAGTTCAGCTGTTGTTTTCCTGATTTTGTTTTTCTAAGTTTAACACTGAAAGCAAGTATCCTGTTTTATGTGCTACCAAGCATATCTGTGTTGGGAGAAATAACCCCATAAATAAATATCTTATTGGCTTTACACTCAAGCACAACTAATTATTGTGAGCAGCTGTGTCTGGTGTGAATGAACTGCATTTCCCACAATCCCTTGCAAATCATATTGATATATGCACTTGCCAAGACTGTGAACATTCTCACCCAGGCAGCCGTCTGACAGATTCCAGAGTTGTCTAGCGGTAGAGCATTTGGACTGAGATGACTGAAAAGGGGCAAGCTGATTGAGAGTAGCGGACAACGTGAAAGTCCAGAGTGAAACTTGTGTGTTTGTAGAAAGAGTAGAAAAAGAATCTGAAAAAAGCTGAGAAGAGGGAGGAAACTGCTGAATGGTAAGAGGGGCGATACGACGACGACGAATAGGGGCAGCGAGAGGGGCAGAGGAAGAAAAAACCTGTATGGCAGGAGGATGAAGGAGAAATGATAAGCAGTAGTGGTTGGTCCAAGGAAGAGGCTGTATTGAGAGTTGCGAAATTGAAAAAGGGGTTGATAATGAAATGATTAAAGGGTCAAGAGTATGGCGGCTACATGGGTTGTGGATAGGACAAGCTGCTGGAGTGAGAGGTCATGGAGAAGAGAAGTAAAGGATAGATCTTTAGCAGAAGCAGGGCAATCGAAGTGGATATTAAGATTTCCAAGTATAATCAAATGGGGATACTGCAAAGAGACATCAGTAATAGTATGGACAAGTGCATCCCAGAGGAAGCCTGAAAGGGAAGGAGGCAAGTACAGAATAAGAATATGAAGTGGAGGAGAAGACTGAAGGCATAGAAGGAGAGATTCAGGATATTGCAATAGAGGAGAGGAGACCTGGGCTATAGGGAGAGAAGAACGGAAAAGGGCGGCAAAGTTGGCCTCAAGAAACTCAGTCCTCTGTATGTTCTCCCCCACCCCCACCAGCCATTTATCGGTCATGGCCTGTGCAGAATAGTAAACCGTCTGGGGTTAATCATTCTTATTGTACCATACTGGCCATGCACATCATAGTATGCCAATCTAGTCAGTTTGTTGGTGGAGGAACCTCTCCCTCCTCTTCAGGATCATGGCTTTCTACGTTAGGGCCCTGGTCTGATGGAGCACTAGAATCACGTTTGGCTTATGGCCTTGTCCTAGAGAGGATCCACCTAAGGAGCCAATGTTCGGCAATAGTAATGTCTACATTGCTTAAGGCATGTAAGACTTTGTGTCTGTCATCTGAGCTGGGGTTTTCCAATTGGAATTTTCTATTTGGTATGCAAACATTCTAGCCATCCTGGCCTTTCTGTAGGGGGGATTGGAGCATTGCCTGGCTTTGAGCTTCTAAATTTTCAAATAGCAACATAAGCTTGTTTCAGAGAACATATTAAGGGTGCGTCCCTAGCCACCCCATCCGAGCTTTCTCATTTCTGGAGGGGTGTTTCCCAAATTAATCCTCTGCTCTTCCCGTTTGGTCTTGAATGCTCTAATGAGGTTCCCTTTGGGCCAACGAAGCATGCATCCTGAAGGATTTTTCTTTGATATTTTTTGTCTGTATGTTCAGCCAGGTGTATTGCTGAGTAGCAGGTGTACTTGTGTGCAGTTTGTATTTATCCTTTGGGGAAGACTCTGACATTACCCTCAGGTCTGGCCTTGTTGTCCAAAGTGTTTTCTCCTTTTTCATGTTAATCAGTCTGCTTGCCAGTCTTTCTCCAGGAGCAAGGAGGAAGTCTGTCCTCGCATATGGGTGATGTTGACGACAATGGAGCCCTGCGTGGAAGCTTCTCCCCAGCTTTCAAAGAAAGCCTTTGGGAGATGCACCACGCATGTGTGGTCCCCTTCCTGCCCAAGGGAGCTATCTTGCCTCAGTCTCCTTTTTTCCACAGAGCCCACCGGACGTGTGTCTTATTTTCCTGGGAAAAAAGTCAGTTTTTTCTCTTGGAAGTTCCTTTTCCCGCCCCTGAGCTTGCTTGCATCAGCATTGCATCTTGGGTTTGTTTTTTTCACTGGCGCGGTTTCCTGCCTTTTTCAATGGCAGATCCCTGGGTCTTCAACCTTGCTGGGGACGTTTTCCCCCCATGGCCTCTGCCAGCGGTTTGAAGAAGTGTGACACGTATTCACTGACCATGTCTCTCACCGACGTACACAACTGCTGTCTCCGCTGCCTTGGGGTGGACCACAACCACTTGGATTGTGGCCTCTGTAAAAAAAAAAAAAAAAAAGAACCCAAATAAACCTCCAAGGCCATTAAGAGAGGTCAGCAGCAGCATGCAAGATCTTCCAAAGGTCAGATTCTGCTCTGGAGTCTCCAGCGACACTGCGCTCCAAGTCCCCTGAAGTGACTCCACTGCCTCTGACCAAGGACATAGGTCCTCCGAGCGGAGCACCCCGGAAGTAGTGCACAAGAAGAAGAAAAAATCCTTGAGGACAGCTTCCATGGACGAGTTGGGAGAGGCGGTAAGTCCCATGCCAGGTCTCGTATTCCATGCCGTGAGTTTGAGGGATCAGAGCGGGAGTGGCCTATCAAGGTCACCCGAAAGGAAGCATTGGCCTCTGGTGACTGGCCTCGGACTCCCCCTCGTCAGAGCTGGTGTTGAGCCTAAGACCCCCTGTACCCGTGCTGAAGGCTGTGGAGCCATCTGGACTGGAGACCAGAATGGTGGCCTTGGAGCGCAGTCTATCTGCCTTCATGTCCCAGCAACGGACTTTGATGCCTGGTTCCGCCGGGTCATCTGCCCAGACCACTGGGGTCTCGACCTCAAGGACCTTCCCAGATTTCTGGCCGATCCTTGAGTGCCATTGGCCTCAAGTTGATCCTCTACATCGTTCTCGATCCCGGTCCCTATCCTTGGGACCAAGGTCCTCCCTGATGAATGCTGTGGCTCTGCCTGCAAGAGGGGCATGGACAGTCAGGCTCGGGGCCCGACCTCATTACCTGGTCTGACCTTGTCTCCTCCACCAACTATGAGTTGGATTGGGAGACTGAGGATGGAGAATCGCTGGACACCCATTGCTACTGTGACGTGCCCTCGAACATGTCTCCTTTGGAGACCCAAAGCCTGTTCTCACCCGAGGATTTAGCCTTCCTCGATTTTGTGTGGGATATGCCAAAGGTGTTAGCATTTGACACCGATTCGAAGGAGGGTCCTTGCATGGAGGACCTCGAGATCCTCCTGTACCATTCTGCCGATCCTGGAATGGCTGCTCCTCCGCATGTGGGAAATGCTGGTATCTGTGCCCGTCATGAGCAGATGGCTGGACTCAATGTATCGAGTCCGCCGGAGCCTGGGCTTCGAGAAAGCACAACTGCTGCATAACTCCGTGGTGGTTGAGACAGCCATGCATCAGCTCAAGAGCCAGAAGACGCACTCCTTGGTGGCCCTGGGTAGGGAAGCCCACACTCTGGATGCTCTGGGCAGAAAGTGCTACCAGGGCTCAATTTTTATCGGCCGGATCCAGGCATACCAGCTGTACAAGGGCATGTACTTGAGAGACCTGGTGAAGGAACTCACGGGTTCTCGGCTGGTCTCTCCGAGGTTCTGGGGCCTGTCTTCTGCTGTCAGGGTGTTCTCCAAATTTATGACTCATGCAGCCTGTGATGGCTTTGAGTTGGTGGCTAGAGTAGCCGCGGTGGGCATCGGTGCCCGATGCTAGGTCTGGCTATAGTCTTCCAACCTGGAGCAATGGGTTCAGGACAAATTCGTTGATGTCCCATGCCAAACCATGATGGATAAGGCTGCAAAGTTGGAGTCCGAGTTCCTGACGAGGACTAGGATCTCCAAAGACGGCTACCCTTCCCTGACAGAAGGATCTCTGCTCCTTTGCGCTTCACAATGGGATGCTCCTGCGGGCGGTGTATCTGATGGGCCAGGGCAATGCCCTGGTGGATAGGCTGAGCAGGGTCCTCCAGTCGCATGAGTGGCAGCTGGATCCCAGAGTGGCCTCTCGGCTCTTCCAGCTCTGGGGAACTCCACTGATGGACCTTTTGGCTGCTGAATTTTATTTATTTATTTATTTAACAGGTTTTATATACCTTGGTAGCCTTGGCCCCTTTCAACCTTCTGGGGGAGGTAGAGGAGGTAGAGAAGATCCTCTTGGCCTCCCGTAAGGTCTCTTCGTGACAGGCCTATGCCCTCAAGTGGTGCAGATTCTCAGTGTGATGTGCAGAATGGCAAGTCAACCCGTTCTCGTGCTCGGTGCAGCTTGTGCTGCAATACTTGCTCCACCTGTTGCAAGCAGGACTGAGGTCCAACTCAATCAGGGTGCACCTCATTGAGGGCAAACCCTCTTGGTCCAGCCCCTCGTGACCTACTACTACTAATGAACATTTGTATAGTGCTACAAGGCGTGACCCACTTCTTGCAGGGCCTCTTGTTATCCAAGCCCCCTGTCCACCCTCTGGCAACAGAGTGGGACTTCAATGTGGTGCTATCCAGGCTCACAGGGCCGCCGTTCGAGCCCCTGGCTACCTGCCACTTGCGGTACCTCTCATGGAAGATTGTCTTCCTAGTGGCGTTCACGTACGCTCGCAGGTTCAGTGAGCTCCAGGCGTTAGTGGCAGATGCGCCATACACAAGGTTCTGTAAGAACAGGGTGGTGCTTTGCACGCACCCCAAGTTTTCCCCAAAAGTGGCGTTGTCCTTCCACCTCGATCAGGAGGTGGTGCTCCCCACCTTCTTTCTGCAGCCTCACACCAGCCAGGCAGAGTCCATATGCATATCCTGCATTGTAAGAGAGCCCTGTCCTGTAGGGCTGTTACCCCTGCAATTCTGCACCTGCAGATCTCCGGCCTGCTCAGCAGCTCAGGCCTGAACCAAGATGATCAGACAGGATGGATTCCTGCTATACCTTTGCTGTGTTCAGCTACAGACTTGACCTCCAAGCAACTGCTTGCGCAGCGTTTCTATGTGTGCATACAGAAGCCATTGTTCCTGGCTAATTCATTGCCCACATGCAAGAACATCTACTTTTCTGCTGCTTTTCTATGGATGGTTCTACTGGCCTTGGACACTTGTATCTATGCCCAGAAACTACATACTGTTTTCTCAGCATGACATCTTACTATGGATCCTTTGTCTGCAAGAAGATGCCTGTCATCTACCTCCTGATTCGCTGAGAATACCTTGGACTGTCTTGTGCCAACCAATCACCAGATCTATGACGGAGAATCATCACAAAGAATAATACAGTCTGCGCAGAAGAACTTTTACGGTTTTCGCTGTTTGTGCCCTGCTTACCTGGTTTCTGCTATCTGATCTGCCTGCAAGACAGCCACACTACGTGTGGGCAAGGCCGTTCTCCTAAGGTCTGAGATAAGACTTTCACAGATACCTCCGGTTCTGTGTTCTACTGCGGCTCGCCTCCGAAAGGGTTGTAGCCTGCGTTATCTAGCTTAGCTGCCTCCTTGGACTTGTGCTGCTCCAGAGTCTCCAGACATCAGCCACCAGAGCACAGACGAAGCTAAGGTATAGTGTCTCTCCTCCTCCGGATGGGCAAGGGTTAACTAGAAAATTATTCCATAACTTTTCTCAGTGCAGAGCGAATCATTGACGTCTGGTTACTAATTAGTGATTTATTACTTTGTCCAATTGTAATTCTGTGTCGCAACAAATTTCTACCTCATGTTTCTAATTATATATCTTTAGCTATATATGTTTGTATATTTTTCTACCTGGCTGTCCATAATAAAATCTAATATATATATCTATAGACCAGATTTATTTCGTGGCTCATTGCCAGCATAACTCACAGAACTTCGGGCTGGGTATCAGTAGCCAATTTCCCCTGGACATAACTGAAGCCTAACTTATTTTTGTGCTACTAATACTCCATACAGTCCTTCTTCCTTCAATGTACCAAGGGCCACCGCAATGCCTCCCAGATTTTCAACTCCTATGATGCCAGTCACCTGGGGGAGGTGGTGACTAAGCGAACTCTGTCCTCTTGAGTGGCGGACTGCATTGCTTTCTCCTTTGAGCAGGCTGGGCTCTCACTGGAGTGCCGGGTCACAGCATCAAAGCCATGGCGGCATCTGTGGTAAACTCTTGTTCTGTCCCTCTGTGTGACATCTGCCGAGCCGCCACCTGGTTTTTCAGTGCACATTTTCGCAGCTCATTACTGCCTGGAGAGGGGTCCCGATGGGACATTTCCTTCGGCCAGGTCATACTCCGTCATCTGTTCGGGGTGTAGGTAACTCCTGTCTGCCAATCCTTCTATGTTCAGGCTACCGGAGTGCTGGTTCTCACTGAACACTTGAGTCTCTTGAGAGATTGTTATCTTAAGACTCAATTTCTGCTGCTCATGGCTCACCTATGGCATTTCTACAGGTTTTTTGGTAGCCTGTAGCTAGGGAGTCCCATATGTGAGGACTGACTTTCTGCTTGTTCCCAGAGAAAGCGTAGTTACTCACCTGTAACAGGTGTTCTCTGGGGATAGCAGGAATCCGTCCTTACAACCCTCACCCCTCCCAGTGGAGTTGCGTCTTCATCATTTTTGCCGTCTTTAGCTATGTCATTTTACTGAGGCCTCCTTTAGATAATTACAGCATATCTAGATAATGACAGTATATCCCCCTAAGTCACTCAAAAGACCTAATCGTATCATTCCCCCATCATCAAATGAGCAACCCCATATTTCTGCTACCATCCAAAAACATGCTGCACTGTACATAGTTAACTTTGTACATAGTTGTAAATGTGCATAACGCACCCAAGTTTTGATATTTACCAAATATTATTTACCCCATTTGTTTAATGTATACAGTTTGAGTACTATGTAAACCGCTCTTGATCTTCGGAAGGGGCGGTATATAAAAACTTTACTAAATAAATAAATAAATAAATAAAATAATTTTCAGATTTCAATATATTTTGAATTGTAAAGTCATCCCAGAACAACTCCAAGCTTGCTGTTCTGGAGCTAATGCAGCTTCATGAGTAGAGACCAGGGCAGTCACTCCTGAGGGTATTTAAGCATCACAAGTTGGAAATTTGGACTAAATAGGATGATGCCTTTTGGTAGGGCAGCCTTGGAAGGGGCCTTGTTTTCCTATCGCCCAGGACTCTGAAGATTTTGTACATCCCACTTGTCTGTTCTGGTCTAGCAGGATGAAAGGAAGGTGAAATTTCTTACCTACTAATTTTCTTTCCTTCATTCTTGCTCAACCAGTCTGGTACACTCCCCGAAAGACAGCGGTTTTGAAGGTATTCACTGATGATCTGTTAGATATTGTGTTTAGGATTCTCCGTTCTTCAGTTATTCTTGCAAAAGAATTCTTCTGGAGAATCCTTATACTAATAATTTTGATGATCTTTTTTGTTCATTGTTAGATATATTTTTTCTTTTTTTGCTGCATTACTCCTTATACTGTGATGATGTAACTGGAAAGCTCCAGGTCTCTGCCTCCATCTACTGGTAAAGTGGCATAACTCCCATATCTAGAGAGGAAATTATCAGGTAAGAAATGTTACCCTCTTCTTTTCCGCTTTCTTCTATTTATTTTTCTGTTTCTCTATGCAGATTTCACTGCTGCTTTTTACCAACCAGTCCTCAATTTTCCTCCTTTTTTTTTTTAGTGCATCTACTACAGCTTTCCATCCCTTTCCCTCATCCCAGCCCCCCTATTTCCCATTTCTCTCTCCTCCCCAGGCCTTTTATTCCGCAGTTTTTCACAACTGTCCTCTTTTTGTCCTTCTCCTATGTCTATTAGCTCTCCTCTCTTATCCGCCCCATCCAGCATCTCCTTTATTTCTCTCTATTCCCCTTACCCCATGCTCTGTATTTCCAGTCTGTCTCCCCAATCCTCTCCATGCCAAACATTCCTTCAATCTCTCTTGGTCCCCTCTCTCCCAAGTCCCGCATCTCTCCTCTCTGTCTCTCTATTTCCCCCCTCTCCCACTCCCTTGTGGTCCAAAGTCTTGCCTTCAAATGCTCCAATCTCCTCCATCCCGATATCTTCCTCTCCCTCTTGTGGGACAACTGCTGCTGCCACAACTATGTCACCCCCGGACCTCAAGCAGCTGCAGTAACACAGCAAGGTAGGATGGGGCCTTGAGACCATGCTTGTACTGAAGGCTTAGCCACATCCCTCTCCCTGTCTCTGATGCAGACTTATGTTTTTGTGGGAGTAGGATATGGTGGAGCCTTCAGCACAAGCGTGGGCTCAAAGCCTGATGCTTTCTCTCTGTGTTATTGTAGCTGCCGGAGGTCTGCAAGTGATGTGATTTGTGGTTGGCCTGTGAAAGAGGAAGGTTAATGTTGTACTGAAGAGAGGTTTAGAGCACTTGGAGGGGAGATGTGAAAGGATGGGGGTGAGGAGGATAGAAAGCAGCAAGGTAACAGCAGGGGTTAAAGGTTGGAAGGCGGACATATGCTGAACATACACTAGAGTTTTCCCTGATAGAGTTGCCCTTGAGCTGGGCAGTCAACAGAAAATCAGCATTTACATTGGCTATTTTTCTCTCCTGCTAGCCACTGGTGCACAGAACTGCCAACCAAATACTGGCTGATTGGCATCCCAAACATAACCCATATGTTTGAACTGCCCTGACCTCTGTTCTCTTGTCCACCTCTCTTCTATGGCTCCTCATCACTTTGTCTTCCTATTCTTCATACCCCCTATTTGTCACCCCTCCTACCGGCACCTTTACTCCTCCCCTCCTTATCTCCCTTTACCATCCGCATTTCCCCCTCCATCCTGTCTTCTACCCTGTCTTCAGCTCTTGAGCTTCACCACTTTATCTCTGTCATTCAACCATCTCCTCTCTCTCTCTCTCTAAGACAACCTCACCCTTGTTACCGCCATGCTGTTTCCTCTCTGCCCCGCACTCTTCTACTCCTTCTCCTCCTTCTCTCATCCGGAAATATCACCCCCAACTCTGGCCCCCCTAGACTTTTGTCACACTGAGAAGAGATCTTCACACAACATCTCTGATCTTATTCATATCTTTTCCTTTCCCCTTCCTCTCTCCCTTTCTCATGTGCCTTGTGGAACACACACTCCATCTCAAATAAACTTGCTTTTACTCATGATCTCTTTATTTCTAATGCTCTCCATCTTCTTGCTCTGAGACCTGGCTCCTCCCAGAAGACATGATGTCAGTTGCTGCTCTCTGTCATGACTGTTATCATTTCTCCCACATGCCTTGTCTTATTGGCCGTGGTGGTGGTGTTGGGCTTTTACTTTCTCCTTCCTGCCAATTCCAACCCCTCCTGATGCTTCAGTCTCACTCCTTTCGCTCCTTTGAAGTCCACTCCATCCACCTTTTCACTCCACTACCTCTCCATGTAGCTGTTATTTATTGACCTCCTGACAGGTCCACCTCTACCTTTCTCACTGACTTGTGGCTTTCCTTCTTTCTGGATTCCTCTTCCCCCCACCCTTATTCTCAGGGATTTTAACATTCATGTTGATAACCCCTCTGATCCTTATGCTTTAAAACTCCTTTCCCTTACCTCTTCATTTGACCTCCAGCTTTGCTCTACTGCCCCCACTCACTAGCATGGCCACTGCCTTGAACTTGTATTTTTCTCTAATTGCTTACCCTCAAACTTCTGTACCTCTGTTCTTTCCTTATCCAACTATCTCCCGCTAAGCTTCACTCTTCATCACCCACCGTCTCAACCTCGCCCTGTCTCCTCCAACCTCTTTAGAAATCTCCATGCTATTGTCCCTTTGGCTCTCTCCTCCACTGTTTCATCACCACTTTCCTCCACTATGTCATCTGAGTCTGTTGATGAGGCAGTAGCTTCCTATAACGCTGCACTCTCCTCTGCTCTGGATGCTTTCGCTCTGCCCTTGCAACGTCCTGTGAAGTGTACTATACCCCAGCCCTGGCTTTCTTCCACTACCCGCTATCTACATTCCTGTGCCCATTCAGCAGAGCGTGCTTGGCTCAAATCTCGCTCACTTGCAGATTTTCTTCAAATTCATGCTTGTCTCTTTCCAGTCAGCCATATCACTCGCCAAACAGGACTGTTATGTCCATCTGACTAACTCTCTTGCCTCTGACCCTCGCCATCTCTTTACTACTCTCAACTCTCTCCTCAAGGTGCCTCCGCCTCTGACCTCTCCCTTGCTTTCTGCCCAAACCCTGGCTGACTACTTCTATGACAAAATCCACAAGATTACCCTCCAATTCCCCACAAAGTCAGCTACTTCCCCTCCTCCCCCCTCTTCACTCCCAGTTTTTCCCCTCTACCTCCGTTACCCTTTTTTTCTTTTCTGTGATCTCTGAGGAGGAAATGGCACACCTTCTTTCCTCCTCCAAACTCACTACCTGCTCCTCTGATCCTATTCCCACCCATCTCCTAATCCCCATCTCCTCCACTGTTGTCCCTTCCAGCTCTCATATTCTCAACCTATTGCTCTCCACTGCAACTGTCCCTGCAGCCTTCAAGCATGCTGTAGTTATACCTCTCCTCAAGAATCCCTCACTTGATCCTACCTGTCCTTCTAACTATATCGATCCATCTTCCTCCTCTCCTTTGTTTCTAAACTACTTGAACGTGCGGTTCACTGCCATTGCCTTGATTTTTTTTTCTCCTCTCAAGCCTTCCTAGATCCTTTACAATCTGGCTTTCATCCTTTACATTCTACTGAAACGGGTCTTGCCAAAGTCTCCAGTGACTTGTTTGTGGCAAAATCCAAGGGCCTTTACTCAGTCCTCATCCTTCTTGACCTCTCTGCTGCTTTTGACACTGTTGACCGCAACCTTCTCCTTGATACCTTGTCCTCGCTTGGTTTTAAGGGCTCTGTACTAACCTGGTTCTTTTCTTATTTCTCCCATCGCTCTTTCAGTGTTTGTTCTGGTGGATCCTCCTCTACTGCTATCCCACTCTCAGTTGGTGTACCCCAAGGATCTGTCTTGGGTTCACTCCTTGTCTCTCTCTATACCCAGTCCCTTGGTGCACTCATCTCTTCCCATGGCTTTCAGTACTATCTTTATGCTGATGACTCCCAGATTTACCTCTCTACACCTGAAATCTCTCCATCAATCCAGATCCGGATCTCTGCCTGACTTTCTGACATTGCTGCTTGGATGTCTCACTGCCGCTTGAAATTGAACAAGGCCAAAACTGAACTTTCTTATTTTCCCCCCTAAAACCACCTCTCCCCTTCCTCTTTTCTCAGTCTCTGTGGATAACTCTCTACTCCTCCCTGTTTCCTCAGCTTGCAACCTTGGGGTCGTCTTTGACTCCTCTCTCCTTCTCCACACACATCCATCTGATAGAAATGGCAGGTCTTAGCTTTCTCTATGCAAATGCAATGTGTGCCTTCGAGTCAGTCCTGACTCCTGGCAACCCAGAAGCTCTCCTGGGTTTTCTTGGCAGTGTCACCGGAAGTAGATTGCCAGGCCTTTCTAACATCAACAAAATCTGCCCATTCTTTTCTGAACACACTACTAAGACACTACCTCCTGTCATGACTATCGTAACCTACTCCTTGCTGGTCTCTCTCTGAAGCATCTCTCTCCCCTTCAGTCTGTTCAACACTCTGCTGCGTGGCTAACCTTCCGCCTGCCTCGTCATGCTCATATTACCCCTCTTTTCAAGTCACTTCATTGGCTCCCTATTTGTTTCCACGTCCTGTTCAAATTTCTCCTGCTGATCTATGTGCATTCACTCTGCAGCTCCTCACTACCTTTCCTCTCTTTATACCTTCCCACACGCCTCCCTGGAAACTTCGCTCTTCTGGAAAATTGCTTCTGTCTATGCCCTTCTCTTCTGTTACTAACTCCAGACTTCGCTCCTTTCACCTTGCTGCTCCTTATGCCTGGAACAAACTACTTGAGTCTGTACGTCCGGCGCCTTCTCTGACCCTTTTCAAATCCAGGCTGAAAACTCATCTCTTCTCTGCCGCTTTTGGATTTTGACTGTCCTGATCTCCTCTGTGTTTCCTTACCATTTCTCCTAGATGTATCCTATGTCTAAACCAACTGTATTGTTGTCTGTCTTGACTAGATTGTACGCTCTGATGAGCAGCGACTGTCTCTTACATGTCCATGCAGTGCTGCGTACGTCCTGTAGTGCTAATCAAATGCTTAGTAGTAGTAGTAGTGCTAGTATTAGTAGTAAGGAAAGGAAGTTAAGAGGTAAGGGTTTTTTTGTTTTCTTTTAAATGTTCTCTTTTGGTTTCTGGTATATCTAAGCCAGTAAAAGCCTCTAACATTGTGTTCTACGTTTGGATGAGCTATGGTTTATTCTAACTTATAATTTGCCTTTTCAGATTCCATATCCTCAAATTATTTTGATCACATGCAAAGTGCACTGTTGAGCTGACTTGGGGAAGCTTTATCAGCAGAGCCCTGTGATTCCAGGAAATGAAATGCCACACTTAATCCATCCTATGGGTTAGGTATGAATCCTGGATGCTCTAAAGACCTTTGTAAATCAGACAGCTAATAAAATTTGTCTTGAATTCTGATAGACAACTCATTAATCATGTATTATTTGAAAAACAAAAAAACAAGGCAGAACAAGATTCATCCTCGTCTGTCAGAAGATATTATAAGTGTGGAATTAAATGGTTTGCAGGATGATTCTAAAGACCACTTTCACTGGCATGCTGGGTGTATCAAAATCTGTTGAACTTTAACTAGTGGTCATTGAATAAAGAGTTGGTAAATGGGATCTCTCTTGAGTAGCAGAATCCAGGGTGAATCTATTACCTGTTTTATTTTAGTCAATGACTGTCTATTAAGTTGAATTCCCCTTATCCCAGCTCAAAAAATATGAAAGAGGTGTTGTACTTGATTGATGCTTTTTTTAACCAAAAATACTGCTACTATTTAATATATTTTCTTTTAAAACAGTTTGTGAGGAATTTTTCTCTCTTTTTCCCCACAGCTTGAAACTCTCAAGAATCATCTTGATCTTGCAAAGGAAACTGAAAATGATGAAGCAATTATAAATAACACTTACCATCCAGAGACAAGCCCCAGGTTTACCAAAAACAAGCTGAGAGACCAGTCATCTGTGGCTGAAAAAGTGAACAATGATGTTAAAGGTGAAGAAAACAGGCAAGCAAAGACAACCAAGAAGAAAAAGAAAGCAGTGAAAGAGGAGCAAATTAAAGAGGAAGAAACTGTGTTTGAAACTGAATATCCAACCTTGAAAAAGGAAGTGAAGAATAATCAGAAAGTGAAAACACAAAAAACTTACCAAGATGAACTTCACCAGCAGAGTGATAAAAAGAAGAGGGTAAGAAATACCTTAAGTGAGCAAACCATGACTGAAAAAGAGGAGGAAGAGCAACTGATTCAAACATATGAGTTCCAGGTGTCTGAAGATGAGATAACTGCAATTAGAGAGAAAATAAAGAAGAAACTCAAGGAACAGATGACTGCATTAACATCAAGTGGTCAAACCCAGAAAGTCCCATTGAAAAATGAACTAAGTAAGAAAAAGACAAAGGAAAAAGAAATACCCTTTGTACCAGAAGCTGAAACAAGGTACCATAGCAAAATATAGTTTAATATTTTGTCTGATATTTTAACATTGTAATGTTTACAAGAGCATGTAGATAAAAAGCATAGTCACAAGGTCTGCAGAAATAAAAGCATATGGTATGCAAAGAAGTATTTTCCTTCCCTTAATTGTAGGTAATCTTCAGCTATTTGATGCCATGATTCTGCCAATTTGAGGAACTGTTTACTGTGTTTTTTTCTTCCCCCCAGCCTAAGGAATTGGTTGCACTTGTGATTATTGTGGTACTACATGAAAATTGCATGGAGGGCAATTTTCATATTGACTTAGCGGTTGTGCTTTCTGCCTCATGTTAATCAGAAAATTGTCCTCTCTCAACTTTACTAAAACTTTATGCATTGATTCACATTGAGCATACTTCTAACTATGGTTGAATACATGGAATAGTCTCCCAGTGGAGACAGTAGAGACAAAGATTGCATCTGAATTTAAGGAAGCATGGGACAAGCACAAAAGATCTCTAAAAGAAAAAAAAAGGACAGTAGAGCTTAGTAATTGGTATGGAAGGGCAGAATGGATAGGCCGTATGGTCGTTATCTGCTGTCATGTTTCTGTGTTGAGGTATTCCTGGATGCATATTTAGGTCCATGAGATCACATTTTTAAATCTTCAAAAATTATTTTTCCTGCAAAAATCTACCTAGTTAAAAGCAGATGCAATTTACTGTGTGTACTTGCAGAACATTTTCAAAGTTAAGTTGGCTTTCAGAATTGATGCAGTCCTGCAGTTAAAAAGTATGTACAATCTGTCCTATTGCAGACAGTATCAAATACATAAATAAAATTGACTCCTACGGAAATAAGAGAGGCATTTGAAAGCTGTGAAAAAGTTTCTCCGAGAGAAAAGTGCTCTGTAAAAGAAAATGGTTATACAATCTCAACTATGTAATAGATGGAATAGCTTCTCTAACTGAAGCATTATTAGCCATCCTCTTTCTAGAACATTTTGCTGCAAATGGGCCTACAGCTTTTACCTTGCATCAAGATTGTAGAATAGCCTAGTGGTTAGAGCAACAGCCTAGTACCCAAGAGATTAGGATTTGATTCCCATTGGCACTCCTTGTGACCTTGGACGTGCCTCTTTACCCTCCATTACCTCTGAAGAAAAGGCCTGGCAATCATACCTTGTCAAGAAAACCCAGGGGCTGTTGGGTCACCAGGAGTCAGCATTGAATTGATGCACTTAAAAAAAGAGTGAAGTACCATTCCAGCTTATTGTTTTTTGCATTTTTTTATTCAGTTGTTTTTGATAAGATCTCAGTAGATAGATTTATACATTCCTTATTATCCTGCTAGACCAGTCCAGATGAGTGGGCTATGCACCCTTGCCAGTAGGTGGAGACAGACTTGCAAAACTTTTATCGATACTTTATCTTCTGATACAGTACTGAGAGAAACCAGTATTGTCTGTCTTTAACAAGTGGCAAGGTGAATGGATGGATGCAGCAGTGAAGATAGGCCTGACTCTCCTCACCACACTATGGTGCAGAGGCCTTGGATTGAGTCTGAAGGGTCCAACATTGCTCAGAGTGCAAGTACACACATGTCTCCTGGAACGGACAGCTGTCCTGTGTCCATGCTGTTTCTTATGAGTTTACTAGTACTGGTGAGCCGAAAGAGGAGCACCTATAGGGCTCCTGAGAAGGGAGTCAGTAAGCTGGGCCCAGGCCCTCTTCCCTCTTACTGTTGTCTGTTTTCAGAATCTTTTCTAAGTGCTGCTTTTCCCAATTGATTTCTATGGGGAGTTTTTCCCCATTGATTTCCATGGGAGGAAACTGGCTCTATGCTGCTTTGTATAAAACAGCTTCAAATTGGGGAAAAGAATGGCTTTACTCAGCAGCTAAGCCTCCCAAGGCCTGTAAGTATGTCCAGGACTTTCATGACCAGGTTTTCCTGGTCAGCCCGACAAGCCTCTGGATTCCCTTTTTCAGGACTCCCATTTTGCCGCAGCCATGCTCCTTTCTGCTGGCATGTTTTTTTTTGTGGCTTTTTCGTTTTTTGCTGCTGTAGTCTTCAGCCATGTGGTATGACGCAGCCTGGGGCTCCTAGTGTTTTTTGCCATGGCTGCTGATTTTTGCTCCTGATGAGGCTGCCATGACCTGGGCTATTTTTAGCTGGCATCCTGAGACCCTTACACCCCCCCCCCCCCACTGGGAGGTCTGGGGTTCAGTGCCATCCCTGTGGCCCTGCTGCTCTTAGATGTGTTTTCCTTTTGGTTGGTGAGCTCTTCAGCCACCTTTTAGTGGCAGCTTGGGCCTGGCAAAAGCGGAGCAGCACTAGCCTCATGCCTGGTGGACTCCTGGAGGCCTTACTTGCAGGATGGCTTGTATTGCAAATCCTGAAACAGCCCTTGGGTTGTATTCAGTTGGGTAGCTGCTTAGCGGCCTCCCTTTGGGAGGGTTTGGGGCCTGGGCATACCCTCTAGGGACCCAACCCCCTGAGCATTCCTCTTATGGGCAGCCGGATAGATCATAGCCAATGCTTTGCCTTTGCGCATATCCATTCCTCTGAATGCCCATCTTCACTTACAGGGGTTGGTTGAAGGACTCGAGTGAAATTCTGGCCAGCAGAAGGTAAGTCTGAAGATGATGGAGTGGTAGTCCCCCAGGGGCCGAGTAGAATCCTTGGAGGTGCCCTATTTTCTATGCCATGCCCTTTTTAGCATATATACAAGTCATTATAGCATTGTAGATAGATTTTGGATGAGGTTAGCAGGCAGGTCCCTTTTCCACCTGGTGATTCTTCTGTTCTGCTGAGTTCCAGCTTTTCTATGTTCTTTTCTGATAGTACATGGGAATTTGGAATTGAGCACCCCCAAATTGGGCCCCCAAAATGCTAATGTCCGATCTTCGCTGTTGCCTTGGTTCAAGGCGAGTGGGACAAGCTCTTTAGGCCCCTTAGAATGGGAGTCCAGTTTATGGCTGTGACAAAATGCATGACCGTCCTGTTGGTGGGAGTTGCTGCATGGGAGTGTCTTGGTTTGGAAGGGTCGGTGTCAGGGGGCCTTGGAAGTATCTACTTTCAGCTGTCGGGTGGTTCTGTCTGCACACCTAGAGGCTAGCTTTAGGATGAGAGCTCCACCCTCTGCGAGAGACCTGGTAGCTCCATCCATAAGACCATGGCTCTTTCTCCCAAGCTTGCTTGTTCATTCCTGGGAACACCTTACTTGGACTGGGTCAAATGGTCTATTAGTCCAGTGTCTTTCTGGATGCTAGGGCACTTGCAGTAGCACCTAGCAGCTCCATAGCAGGTTTGGCCAGTTGGTAGTGCTCGCATTAGGCTTATGATGATTCAGATATGTTAAGGTGTAGTCCCCCTTAAGGTTTGGGGGCTCCGGACAAGCGTGAGCATTCTCATGCTCAGACCCTCAGCCCCCCTCTGCAGTCTCAAGAGTCTGAGAAGGAGTGGCCGCAAAAGGTACCTCGTACAGATACAGAGGCCTTCGGCGATGGCACGCGGTCTCCCAAGGGTCATCCCGGTGAGGACCCCCTCTCCTCCTCGACTCCCGACCCAGTCACCCCGGCTTCAGCGTTGCAAGGCCCCACTCCCGAGTGAGAGGCCCAAATGCTGGCACTGGAGCACAGCATTTCTGCCTTTCTTACTGCCCACAACTACAATATGTCCTACTAGTTTCAAGTGGTGAATATTCGAGCAAATAATACATTTCTCTAGTACTTTGACAGTAATAGCTCGATCAATAGACCAGTTTTTTGTAGTTCCTTACTGCCCAGCAGGCGCTGGTGCCAGGCCCCGCTGGCACGTGCTCTGAGACCTCAAGGGCAATGCCTATGATGGCTCCCAGACCTCTTTGACAACCCCTGAGCCAGAGGCCTCGTGAGGGATCCCGGCAGAGGTCTCAATCTCTCTCCCGTTCTTCGGGTGCGAGATCTTCCCGGGCCAGCACTTCCATTTTCATGCAGGCTTCGGCCTTGCGAGCCCAGTGCACAGCACAAGCTCTGCTCAAGCAACCTAGCTCCAAGTCTTCCTCGAAAATTTCGGGCTGGGAGTTCGATGGGGACACTTCCCTGAATCCCCGAGCTCATCGGGACCTCCCCTCGGATCCTTCTCTGCTGTTTCAGAAGCGGCAGTCTCCTGAAGACTCCTCCTTTCTGGAATTTGTGCGGGCCATGGCTTGAGCCCTCGTGCTCTCCACGCAATCCGCAGAGGAACTCGATATTTTACAATACAAGGCTCCCGGTTCCATCCATCCTAGCCTGGCTGCTCCTCCACATGTGGGAGACACCTGCGTCTATCCCCATTGTCAGTAAGCACCTGGACACCATGTACAGGGTCCAGCGGGGGCCAGGCTTCTTTTTTATTTATTTATTTTTATTAAGAATTTCTATTTAATACAACAGAAACATATACAAAGAAATATACAAAATACATCAAGAAGGAAAAAAAAAGGGGAACCATATCCCCAAAAGATTACAATCAATCAATCAATAAATATATATTTTATTTATTTATTTATTTAGACAGTTTTTGTATACCGCCTTATCCTTCAATCAAAGCGGTCACAACACAATTGGGGGATACATTTAACAAGCAGGGATATGAGACACATACACTAATACTTACAGGGAACATGGGCTATGGAGGGTTAAGTGGCTTGCCCAAGACCACAAGGAGCATCTGTGGGACTAGAAACCCCAGTCCTTCCGGCCCAAGGTTGCTGTCCTCTAGTGGGATTTGAATATATATATATATACACACTGCAATTAGACCACATCCAGGAGTGCAGAGGGCAACAATGACCTAGAGCAAATTACTTTGTCAAGCTGTAAATTTCCAGATCCCAATAAACAAAACAAAATCACATATAATATACATAAGACGACTACCCATTAGGTACCACTATGTACCCCACCTTCCCTGCTCTTCAAAAACCCCTCTAACTGTTGAGGGTCCGTATAAACATAATGGACACCCAACAGAGATACCACACATTTGCAAGGAAATCTCAAATAAAAAGTAGCTCCCAGTGCTATCACCCGGGATTTTAACTGAAGGAAGTTCTTACGTCGAATTTGAGTGGCCCTAGCCACATCTGGAAAAACCTGAACCAACTGACCACAAAATAAAACAGTCTTATACTTAAAATATAACTTCATAACCTGAGATTTCTCAATATCAGTAGCAAAAGAAACTACCAAAGTGGCCCTCCCAGGGATATCATCCATTGACTGTTCCAAAAATTGGGACAAATCAATGGAAACTGGAGAGGACCCCGCTTATCCGGCAAATAATATAACTTAGTAACTTGTATCTTTTCCACATCTTCCATTTTTAAACATTCCTTAAAGTATTTACGCAGCAAAATTAATAGTGAAAGATAATTTATTTATTTAACCAGTTTTCTATACTACCCTATCCTTCAATCCAAGCGGTTTACATTATATATTCACTACAAGCAGGTACTGGATACAGTCTATGTGTACCTGAGGCAAGGGAGGGTTAAGTGGCTTGCCCAAGCCACAAGGAGTGCCTATAGGACTGGAAACCCCAGTCCCTCCGGCCTGAGATTGTTGTCCCTAGGTGGGAATTGAACCCCCAGCTCTCCGACCTGAGGTACCATGTCCCAACCACTAGGCCACTCCTGAGTTTTAGGAAAGTTAAGAAATCTTAAATTTTTACTACGTTTCACATTCTCCAACAGCTCAAGCCACTCATGTAGAAGAAGGGCATCTCTCATCCCTGCCAAACTGGCTGCCTGAACATTGGAGAATTGACGATCCAATCTAGATAATCCATTGCTAAGTTGAGCAAGGACCACATCCTGTTGCTCAAACTTAGCAAAAACCTCTTTAGAGAAACTGGCTGTCTGATCAAAAACAGTTTTAAGATACTGATTTGTCTGAGCAACTACAGTCCAAATATCCATTAAAGTAACAGAGGCAGGAACAGATCCCAGCGAAGACTGAGGAGCTAAAGAAACATCAAAATGCAAACATGATGGCATAGGCACCGAAGAAACATCAGAAGGGGGAGACACAGAGGGATTAAACTCAGGGATTACCAGTCCCGAAGTCTGTTCCCTCTCACCCAGTGGCTCCAGGGCAGCTAAAGGTTGTTGAGGTGGAGTTTGAGCAATGGGGCTTAAAGTAGCCCCCAACTCAGAGGGTGAAGATAGCTGCGTGGGAGAACCTGCCTGGATTGTTACAACAGAAGAAGAAACATGTCTGTCCATAGGGCCCACGATTTTACTCAGTTCCTGAGCTCCCAGAAGACACCTGCCTCTTGTTCTTCCATTTATGCGGCATCTCTCCAAGTCAGCCTCCTAATACCGAACTAACAACGAAGGGACAACAAAGGGACAAGTCTCTTTGTTTCGTGTCCCTTCATTGAAGTGTCTGTGGCCGCACAAAAAAAACCCTGGTTTTTAAAGAGGAGGCGCAGGCAGATGACACCCGCGAATGGGCGGAGCTGCAACTCACGCCGGTCTCCGGGTTTCAGGCAGGCTAAACAGACACCCACTTCTCAGCTGCGACGTCCTCAGGCTCCAGGTAGGCACCCTCTACTCCCCGGGGGCCCGGCTTCTAGAAGGCCTAACTTCCTCATACCTCGATGGTGGTGGAGTCTGCCATGTGGAAGCAAAAGAGCCCCAAGACTCACTCTTCGGTCCTGCCGGGTAGGGAATCTCGTGCCCTCTACACCCTCAGGCGTAAGGCCTACCAAGGCTTCATGCTGGAGTGCCGCATCCTGGGTTTTCCAGCTATATATGTAGGCATGTTCCTTCGTGACCTCACGAAGGAGCTCTGAATTTTCCAGGCGGGCCTCGATAGCGATTACCTCTGCTACTTTCAGTCCCTCCTGAAGTCAGTGGGGGACTATTCAAAGTACCTTTCTCACTCTGCACACGACAGCTTCGAGTCCTCCGCTTGGGTAGCAGCTGCTGGTATCAGGGCTATGCGGCAGGCCTGGCTCCAGTCCTCGGACCTTGAACAATGGGTGCAGGAAAATCTGTTTGACGTACCGCGCCTGGGTGAGCAATTGTTCGGCAAACTTATGGAGGACAAAGCAGTAGAGGTTGAGACAGAGTATGTCACTCGCATCCATCTCTCTCGAAAGACTTCCTTCCTCCTGCGGAAGAAGCAACAGGGCAAGAAGCCTTTCTTCCAGAGAAAGGGTCTTTACTGGGGCTATCCACCTTACCCTCCGGCGCCAGCCCCTCCCCAGGGCAGACAAAGCAAGAGCAGCCCCCAGGAGATGTGTAAGCCTAAGGGACCCAAGAGCCAGACCCCGGCACCGGCCCAGTTGGCCCCAGGTTTTTGATGCCAGATTCATAGCTGCTCGCCCTCCATTGACCCAGCTACCGATGGGAGGACGCCTGGTCCACTTCACTCCCTGATGGGAGTCTCTCACTTCAGACACCTGGATTTTCCAGGTTGTCTGGGAGGGTTACCTCCTTCACTTGGACTGGCTTCCTCCACCCTTCTGCCCTGTGGAGCCCCCTCGGCTCCCCGCGCACCAGGCCTTCTTGGTGCAGGAGCTTGCCACCCTCCTTGAGGAACGAGCGGTGGAAGTGGTTCCGCTGCATCTCAAAGATCATGGGTTTTACTCCCGTTACTTCCTTGTGCCAAAGGGGACAGGTAGTTTCTGATCCATCCTCGATTTAAGAAATCTCAACAAATATCTGATGTGGGAGAAATTCAAAATGCTCTCCCTTGGTGCCTTGCTGCCCTTTTTCTGGCAGGGCGACTGGCTATGCTCCCTGGACTTTTGGGATGCATATGCTTACATCCTCATCCACCCCAAATACAGGAAATACTTGCGCTTCAGGGTACAAGGGAACCACTACCAATACAGGGTGCTTCCCTTTGGCCTCTCATCCACCCCTCGAGTGTTTACCAAATGCCTCATAATGGCCACAGCCCACCTTCGATTGCAAGGCATTTTCGTCTACAGTTATCTAGATGACTAGTTTGTTACAGGAGAGACGGCCGATGAGGCGCAGCGGTCCATGGCCTGTATGGTCCACCTCCTCGAGCACCTCGGCTTTGTGGTCTGTTACCCGAAATCTCACCTCACTCCAGTCTAATCCCTGGAGTTCATCGGCGCATGCCTCGACACACAGCGGGCAACAGTCTTAAGAACATAAGATATGCCATACTTGGTCAGACCAAGGTCCATCAAGCCCAGTATCCTGTTTCCAACAGTGGCCAATCTAGGTCGTACGTACCTAGCAGTTTCCCCAAAAGACACAGGTTCCGCAATGCTTGTACTGGGTCAAGCATTGATATCCTGGGTCCCTTCTTAATAATGGTTTATGGACCTTTCCTCCAGGAACTTGTCCAAACCTTTTTTAAATCCAGCTACACTAACAGCCTTTACTACATCCTCAGTTAACAAATTCCAGAGTTTGATTACACGTTGAGTGAAAAAATATTTTCTTTTATTAGTCTTAAATAGTTTACCCTGTAGTTTCACTGCATGTCCCCTAGTCTTTCTATATTCTGATAACGTAAACAATCGATCTACGTTTACCCGTTCCACTCCGTTCATTAATTTATAGATTTCTATCATATCTCCCCTCAGCCATCTCTTTTCCAGGTTAAAGAGCCCTAACCTTTTTAGCCTTTCTTCATAGGAGTATCCTTCCATCCCCTTTACCATTTTGGTGGCTCTTCTCTGAACCTTTTCTAATAACGCTATATCCTTTTTAAGATACGGCGACCAGAATTGCACACAATATTCAAGGTGCGGTCCCCCAGGACAAGGCAGAGACCGCCTCATCGCTCTGGCGTCCGCGCTTCAGCGCCGTGACACAGTATCGGCCCAAGTGATGCTCCATCGCCTCAGCCATATGGCCTCGATGGTCCACATCGTCTCTGATGCCCGACTGCACATGCGAGCGGTGCAGTGGTTTTTTCAAGCTCAGTGTGCTCAGGCGACGGGCCATCTCAGAGACACTGTCTCGGTCACTTCCCAGCTGTCCGAGTCCCTCGACTGGTGGTGGGATGCCTGGACTGCTTCGAGGCATGCCGTTCCAGGCTCCACAGCACGACATGTTCTTGACCATGGACGCCTCCCTCACGGGCTGGGGAGCACACTGCAGTGAGCTCCACACACAGGGGACTTGGTCCCAGGAGGATTCGTGACAGCCAATTAACCTTCTCGAACTCCGGGCCGTCCTCCTCATCCTCCGGGCGCTCAGGCACCACATTCACCACCAGGCGGTGCTTGTCCAGACGGACAACCAAGTGGCAGTGTTCTATATGAACAAGCAGGGGGGCACTGGCTCTTACAGCCTCTGCCTGGAAGTGGTCCTTTGCGATTTGCCAAGGCATAGCCCTACAGGCCACCTATCTCCCAGGCCAAGACAACGTCCTGGAAGACAGGCTGAGCTGGATCCTCCAGCCACACGAGTGGCACCTCTGCCCGCAGACGGCACAGTGGCTGTTCCAGCGTTGGGGGACTCTGGTCCTGGACCTTTTTGCCAGCCCAGCAAGTTCACAGCTCCCGCAGTTCTGCGGCCCAGTTCCTCACCCAAACAGGGAAGCCTCTGATGCCTTGCTGCTTTTGTGGACGCACAGCCTCCTGTATGAATTTCCATCCACTCCACTCGTAGCGCAAGCTCTCCTCAAGATACAGCAGGACGGGGTTTCGGTGATTTTTGTGGCCCCACGGTGGCCTCGACAGCCCTGGTTCCCGCTGCTGCTCTGCCTCGCATTGGAGCCTCCGGTTCCCCTCAGCAGCACGTTGGGCTTGTTGACATAGCAGGAGGGTCTGTTACTCAACCCGAAGTTGAGGTCCTTATCTCTCACGGCTTGGCGGCTGAACGGGTCGCTCTAGCCCCTCTTCATCTCCCGGTGGAGATCAAGGACATATTGCTGGCCTCACGCAAGGACTCAACTAGGAAGGCTTACATCTTTAAATGGCATCGATTCTCAGTGTGGTACTCGGGGGTACGAGCCGACCTGTTCTCTTGCCCACCCACTTGGTCCTGCAATACCTGCTCCATCTCTCGCAGGCGGGCCTGATGTCCAACTCGGTCAGGGTCCACCTGAGCGTGATTTCGGCCAACCATCATCCAGTCGGGGGCAGACCCCTCTCTTGTCAGCCACTGGTTTCCTGCTTCATGCGCGGACTGCTTCTTTCCAAGCCCCCCATCCGGCCAACCCCGGAACTTAATGTCATCCTCAAGCGGCTAACCCAGCCGCCCTTCGAGCCAATGGCATCCTGCTTGCTTCGGCACCTTTCCTGGAAGGTGTTTTTTCTGGTGGCCCTCACTTCGGCCCGGAGGTTCAGTGTGCTTCAGGCCCTGATGGCCAATGCACCCTACGCGAGATTCTATGGGAACTGGGTGGTTTCTCCGAATGCACCCCAAGTTTCTCCTGAAAGTTGTCTTGGATTTCCACCTCAACCAGGCGATAGTGCTGTCGACCTTCTTTCTGAAGCCCCACGCTGACCAGGCATCAGCGATCCTCCATACCCTTGACTGTAGGAGGGCTCTCTCCTTCTACCTGCAGCGTACGCAGGCTCACCGCAGGTCTAAGCTACTGTTCGTCTCCTATGGCCCTGCCCGTTTGGGGCTCGTGATCACCAAGCAGACCCTTTCCTTCTGGGTGGCCGACTGCATCGCCTTTGCCCAGGCTCAGGCTGGGCTACCGCTAGACTGCCGAGTCATGGTGCACAGTGTTCGTGTAAGGGCGGGGGAGAAAGATTGATCACAGTCTTAGAGGAAATAAATTCTGTTAAGTGCGTAGAATCAAAAAACACATATATTTTGCCCTGAAAAATAACTAAACATTTACAAGGATAACGTAGCTTAAAGCTAGCCCCAAGCTATAAGATTTGGGGACAGAGCAATAGTAACTATCTCCTACATCACTGGGTACTCCTAGCCACATCAGGAAACATATGAATCTTACAATTCATAAACAAGACATCTCTATATTTAAAGAACAATTTCAAAAGCCAGTCACGGTCAACATCCAGTGCCAATTGAACCAACAAAGTAGCTTTCTGTACCCCTTCCTCCACAGAACGCTCAAGAATGTCCACAATGTTCAGAAGGTCTATATCAGAAACCTGACCCCCTCCTGAGGAAACCTTTCCATGAGGAATATAATAAACATTGGCAGTAGGTGGCATAGACTGCTCAGGAACTCTCAAACATTCGGACAAATATTTCTTGAACAAGAGCGCCAGATTTAGGAAAATTCAACAAACGAAGATTTCTACGTCGATTGACATTCTCTAGATTTTCCAGTTTCAAATGGGTCGCCATATTATCCTTAACCAAAACTGCATTCTGTGACTCTAAAGCTTTAATTTGCAAATGTTGTGCAGCAAACCTCTGTTCCAAAGAGTCAAAGTCAGAATGAAAGCATACCAAATCAGCAGAATTCGGTGTAGTATATTGAGTAAAGCTCTGGGATAGCAAATTGACAGAAGCCTGGAAACCTTGAATGGCATCCCACAAAGTTTGCAATGTAATTTCCAATGGGCGAACAGAAGAACCTCCAGCAGACACAGAAACTGAGGCCACACTTACAGTTTGAGAAGTAGCAGAAATCAAGCTCTCCAATCCCCCCAAATCCTGTTCCGTGGGATCTGCCAGCACCAGGATCACCACCATAGCTCTTCCACCAGTCGCTCCTACTGCACTAGCTCTCCCCTCCAAAGCTGCAGCAGTGGGACTGGCTCCTCCGGGGCATAATAATGCAGCCTGCATGGAACTCACTGCAGTACTCCCAGGCACCACTCTCCCTCCGTGAGATAATGAAACTGTCTCCAACGAGTCCGACAAACTCTCCGAAATTGCCGCGGACTCCAACAAGGCACCTCCAGAGGTATTCCGCGCCATAAGGGACTCCAAGTTGAAAAAAGAAGTAATGAGCGGCTGAGTCAGCATTGATGTCCCCCTGGGGCCCAAACCAACAGCTTTGGCAGGAGCAACCCGAGTTTTAGCCTTCTGTTTCCCCATTCTCAGAGGAGCAGCTGTCCCACACGCCTGTGTACCATCGCCATCTTGCCACGCCCCTGGCGCAACTTCTAAAGCCACCTCCTTGCTCATACTTTTAGTGACAAAGCTGTTTGGGTTTAATAACGTTTTATTTCTGAGTTTTTCATTCTTGCTTGCTGCTTGGGACATGTCATACTGGCTTCTCTCCATGTTATACCAGGGGATATACCAAGTGATGCCTCACTGAAAGTTATGCAAGTCTGCCTTTTCCTGCTCATAAGGGAGCATAAGCCACTCGCCTGGACTGGTCTAGCAGGATTTAAGGAAAGGAGGTTATCAGGTATGTTTAAAATCTCTTCATAACCTCGTCATAAGACACTATGAAACCTTTAACATATTCATAAATGACTTGGAAATGGGAATAATGAGTGAGGTGATCAAATTTGCAGATGACACAAAATTATCCAAAGTTGTTAAAATGCAAGAGGATTGTGAAAAATTGCAAGAGGACCTTGATAAATTGGAAGATGACATTCAAATGGCAGATGAAATTTAATGTGGACAAGTGCAAAGTTATGCACATAGGAAAGAACAATCCAAGCTATGGTTACATGATGCAAGGTTCCATATTAGGAACCACTACCCAGGAAAAGGATTTAGGCAGTGGCGGCCAAGAAAGCAAATAGAATGCTAGGAATCATAAGGAAAGGAATGGAGAATAAAACCAAGAATATTATAATGCCTCGGTATTATTCCATGGTGCAACTGCACCTTGAATATTGTGTGCAATTCTGGTCGCTGTATCATAAAAAGGATATTACGGGATTAGAAATGGTACAGAGAAGAACCACCAAAACGATAAAGGTGATGGAAGGATACCTTATGAGGAAAGACTTAAAAGGTTAGAGCTCTTCAACCTGGAAAAGAGACGGCTGAGGGAAGATATGATAGAGGTCTATAAATTAATGAATGGAGTGGAACGGATAAACGTAGATAGTTTACGCCATCAAAAAGTAGAAAAACTAGGCAACACGCAAGGAAGCTACAGTGTAACCCATTTAAGACTAATAAAAATATATATTTTTTCACTCAACGCATAATCAAACTCTGGAATTCGTTACCGGAGGATGTAGTAAAGCATAGTTATTCACCTGTAACAGGTGATCTCCGGGAACAGCAGGAATTTAGTCTTCACATATGGGTATCGTCGGTATCGACGGAGCCTGCATGGGAATGCTCCCTAGCGTCCAATTAGAAAGCTTTTGGGAGCATCCCACAGCGCCTGCGTGCTGCCTTCCTGCCTTTCCTAACTGCCTCTCTCCAGTTGAGTTTTAAAGCTGAGACAGAGAGAGAGGGAAAGGGAAAAAGATAGAGAGATACAACTCCTAGGGGAGGTGGGTGGGTTGTGAAGACTAAATTCCTGCTGTTCCCGGAGATCACCTGTTACAGGTGAGTAACTATGCTATCTCCAGGAACAAGCAGGAATGTAGTCTTCACATATGGGGACTCCCTAGCTTTAGATGCCAGGGAGAGACCCCCAGAAGTTGTGTGTCCCTGTGAAAGGGCTCTTCTTCCCCCCATGGATCTCTGGCATCCAACCAGGGATGGCGGGTAGGAGTTGACTAAGTATGGAACAGGTGTTGGAGAACAGCCTGACCAAACAAGGCATCCCGGCGGGAGTCCTTGTCCAAGCAGTAATGGGCTGTGAAGGTATGAACCGAGGCCCAGGTGGCTGCTCGACAGATGTCGTCGATAGACACAGAGTGCAGATGAGCCATTGAAGCTGCCATGGCTCTCACATTGTGAGCTGTGACATGGCCCTCCAGAGGAAGGTTCTTACTCTGATAGGCAAACGAAATACACTGTGCAATCCAGTTGGACAGTGTTCTCTTGGAGACTGGAAGTCCCAAATCAGAAGGATCAAAAGCAACAAAGAGTTGAGAGGGCTTTCTATGCTGCTGTGTTCTTTGCAAGTAAAAGGCTAAAGCTCTTGTACAGTCCAAAGTATGAAGATTCCTTTCTGCATTTGATGCATGAGGTCTAGGAAAGAACACAGGCAGGTAGACCGCTTGGTTAAGATGAAAAGGCGAGACCACCTTTGGCATAAAGTGTGGATGAGTCCTAAGGACTACCTTGTCATGATGGAACCTTGTATAAGGTGGATCAGCCACTAGCGCCTGCAATTCACTGATGCGACGTGCTGATGTGATTGCAATGAGAAAGATAACTTTCCAAGAAAGGAATTTCAATGAGGTAGTAGCTAAGGGTTCGAAAGGTGGCTTCATGAGCTGACCAAGAACCAGGTTTAAGTCCCATGCCACCGGTGGTGGCCTAATGGGAGGCTTAGTTAGAAGAAGGCCTCGCATAAATCTTGCTATAAGAGGATGTGAGGAAATAGGTTGTCCATTTAGAGGCTTAAAAGAAGCTGCAATAGCACTCAAATGGACTCTTACTGAGTTAGTCTTAAGTCCTGCATTGGATAAATGAAGGAGATACTCCAGTAATGATTCCAGAGGCATCGCAAGGGGGTTAAGACCCTTCTGCGAAAACCATATGGTAAACCTTTTCCACTTAAAAGCATAAGAGTGTCTAGTGGAAGGCTTCCTGGAAGCATAAAGGACATCCTTTACTTGCTGAGGCAGGTTAAGATCATGAAGATCTAGGCCTTCAGCAACCAAGCCCTGAGATGCAGTGATTGGAGATTGGGATGCCATAACATTCCCTCCTCCTGAGACAGGAGATCTGGAGCGGACCCCAACTCCAGAGAGGGAGCTTGAGAGAAATGTAGAAGCAGAGGGTACCACACTTGCCGTGGCCAATGTGGAGCTATGAGAATCATACGGCCTCTGTCTCTTTGAAGCTTGAACAGGGTTTTGGGAATCAGGGGAATGGGTGGAAAGGCATAAAGGAAGTCTTGCCCCCAATGAAGGAGGAAAGCATCCCTGGCCTGAGAGCCCTGAGCCAGAATTCTGGAACAGAACCGGGGAAGTTTGGCATTCAACGGACTTGCAAAGAGGTCTATGTCCGGGGTTCCCCAAATGTGAAAAATCTTGGCCACCTGGTCTGCATGTAGAGACCATTTGTGTGGAAGCAGGACTCGACTGAGTCTGTCTGCCCAAGAGTTTTGGATACCTGGAAGATATACTGCCAGGAGATGAATCTGATGCTCTCTGGCGAGGGCCCATAGTCGCAAAGCTTCATTGCAAAGCGACAGAGAGCCTGTTCCCACCCTGCTTGTTCACATAGAACATGGCTACTTGATTGTCCGTGTTAATGAGGACTGTCTTGTAGCTGATCAGAGTGTGGAACACTCGGAGAGCAAGGAAGATCGCTCTGAACTCCAGAAGATTGATGTGTAGATGCGTCTCCTGTGGAGTCCAGGTGCCTTGGGTGGAGAGGTCTTGCAGATGAGCTCCCCAACCCACTGGTGAAGCATCTGTTGTGAGAGTTGCTTGGGGTGAAGGTTGTTGAAATGGGGACCCCAGCAACAGGTTTTGAGTGGACTGCCACCATTGGAGGGACAAAATAAGGCGATTTGTGTTTGCTATTTTGTCTGACAGGCATCCTGATGCCTGGGTCCATTGAGTGGATAAAGTCCACTGGGCTGCTCTCATATGAAGGCGAGCATAAGGGACCACATGTACGGTAGAAGCCATGTGGCCTAGCAGTTGTAACATTTCTCGAGCCGTGAGATGAGACTTCAGCACTGCTTGAGAAGCTAACTGCACCATGCGAAGGCAACGGGCCTGGGGGAGATAGGCCCTTTCCTTTTTGGTATCCAGCAAAGCTCCTATGAACTCTAGAGACTGAGTTGGAGTTAGACTGGATTTTGGGATGTTTATGACCAGACCCAAATACTGAAGGATACGCATTGTGCAAGAGAGAGAAGTTCTGGCTTCTGACTCTGATGGGGCTCGAATGAGCCAGTCGTCTAAGTAAGGGAAGACGAATATTCCTAGAGTGCGAAGAAATGCTGCTACCACAGCCATGCATTTCGTGAACACCCTTGGTGCTGGGGTCAGGCCAAAAGGAAGCACCCTGTATTGGTAGTGCTTTCCTTGAAAAAGGAACCGAAGGAATTTTCTGTGAGTTGGATGGATGAGAACATGAGTGTACACATCCTTGAGATCTAGAGAACAAAGCCAATCCCGACTCTGAAGGTATGGCAGCAGGGTTCCCAGAGAAACCATCTTGAATTTCTCCTTGACCAGGAATTTGTTCAATTCTCTGAGATCCAAAATGGGTCTGTGTCCTCCTGTTTTCTTTGGGATAAGGAAATAGGGGGAGTAAAACCCTGTACTCTGTTGAAGAATGGGTACCTCTTTTATTGCCCCTTGGGCAAGAAGCATGGTGACCTCTTGATCTAACAGGTTGGAGAGAGAGGTCTGAGAATTGAACTGCCTTACCATTGTAGGAGGGGGCAAGCGGAGAAAGTGAAGCTTGTACCCCTCCTTTATAATGGAAAGAGTCCAATGTTCTGCTATTATTTGCCCCCATCTGGGGGCAAAGTGGCACAACCTTTCTGGAAGGGTGGAAGGTTCTGGTCCACTGAGGGCCAGGAAGGCTAAGTTCTCTAGATGGAAGTCAAAGGCCTTGTGGAGGCTGAGACTGCTGAGACAGTTGAGGCTTAGCAGTCTTTGCTTTCCTTTGTTTGGTTGGTTGCTGAGTCTTCCGAACAGGCTGACCTGCAGAACGTCCCTGCTGATAAGAGGGATAAAACCTTTTCTTTTTGGAAAATAATGGTTTTTTGAAAGATTTCTTTCTGGCAGGATCAGCTGTGGCTTTGGATAACCTATCCAAAGTGGAATTATCAGCATCCAACTCATTGGCCTTTTCTTGCCAATTTTTGCCAAATAGATTCTCACCTGTACAAGGAATATTGCCCAGTTTGTCCTGCACACAGAGCTCCAAATCGGATGCCTGGAGCCAGGCAATTCTACGTGCACCTATGGCAGTGGCAGAGGTTCTGCTTATGCACTCAAAACAGTCAAAAGCTGCACGATTAACAAATTTAGACACATCCTGGGCATGTTTAACCAGTGTGAGAAAATCCTGCCTCTTATCCTCAGGAAGAAGAGGGCTCAAAACTTCTAAATCCCCTGTGACTTCCTTAAGGAACATTCCCATATACAAAATATAGGAACTGATCCTGGCAGAAAGCATGGAAGCCTGGAAGGTACGACGTCCAAAGGCATCCAATGTTCTACACTCACGTCCTGGAGGATTAGAGGCATGCCTCTTTGCACTCTTGATCCTTCTCATACCTGACTCCACTACAATAGAGTGGTGAGGCAGCTGAGTTTTCTGGAAACCAGGACAGGGAGGAACCTGATACATGGTATCCAGTCGACGGGAGTGAGGTGAGGTTGTCAGGTGGGTTTCCCACATTCTTAACATGAGATCATGTAAGATCTCATGGATAGGCAAGGTAGCTTTATTTATTTATTTAGAAGGATTTAGTATACCGCTGACTCCTTAGGAGCTTTGGGATATTGGAGAATCTCCAACTCCTTTGCCCTGGGCTCTGTCTCAGGAGCCACAGTAATGGACAGACCTCGAGCCACCTCCCTGATAAAATCCTGAAAGGAGATATCTTCTGGAGGAGACATCCTCCATTTGGGAGAGGAAGGCTCCTTGCGGAGAAGTATCCTGCTACCGACAGAACTGTCAGAATCCTCAGAATCCTCCGAGGATTCGAAGTACCTTCTGTCCGGATGCTCCTGTAGAGCACGATACCCGTACCGACCGAAGTCGGTACCGGGGGGAATCGGTATCGGTGTATCGGTACCGGGGGGCATGGCTTGACTGGGTGCCGGCAATGCAGACACCGATTTCGATGCCGATGTTACCGGGGCCGGTACCGGTTGAACTGTCTGACGTGGTTCTGAGGGCGTCGATGCTGCAAGGAGAGCCGCCAGACTGCGTTCAATAGCTAGGAACCTCTGGTTTATCGACGCTGCTAATGCCTGGGTGTCGGTACCGGAGAATATCGCCGGTACCCCAGAGCATGTCACCAGTAGTTCTGCCGAGGTTGAGGCCTCGAACATCCTGGAGCCCCGATAATGCTTTGGAAGCCGAAGCCTCCCGCCGGGGCAATTTTGCCGGTGCAGAACCCTCAAGGGCAACGCCAGAGGCATCTCGATGCTTAGAAGGAGATCTACCCTTTGAGGACCGGCTAGACTTATGTTTAGTTACCTGAGATCCATGGGAGGAAGACGAAGCCCTGGACAACGTCGATGCCACAGAGGCTGCATCGGAGGGAAAAAGGGTGCTAAGCTTATCATAGCTTATCAGCCCGGTTCTGTCGACCCCTCTTGGACATCATGGCACAAGCCATACACTCAGAAATGTAGTGGTCAGGACCTAAACATTTAAGACACCACCCATGGGTGTCTCTGACGGATATGGTACGCCACACTTGGTGCACTTCTTAAAACCCGAAGCGGGTTTTTCCATAATGGAGGAAATTTTGGGCCTAAGGCCCAAAATGGCGCATGCACCCAGGAAGAAAAGTTTGAAAAAGAATAGAATATATATATATATTTTTTTTTTTTTTAAAGAAAGAAAAGAGAACTGGCAGTACCGGTATAGCGTCGGGGAAGGCAGACGCGACCACAAAAAACAAAGAATAAGGAAACATTTTCTGCAGTGACAGGAACAACGACCTGCTGGCTCCGTGGAAAACGAAGAACTGGAGAGAGGCAGTTGGGAAAGGCGGGAAGGCAGCACGCAGGCGCTGTGGGATGCTCCCAAAAGCTTTCTAATTGGACGCTGGGGAGCATTCCCGCGCAGGCTCCGTCGGTACCGATGATACCCATATGTGAAGACTACATTCCTGCTTGTTCCTGGAGATAAGCTGTTAGTGTAGCTGGGTTTAAAAAAAACTTGGACAAGTTCCTGGAGGAAAAGTCCATAACCCATTATTAAAGAGGATACGGGAAATCCACTGCTTGCCCCAGGATGAGCATTGTGGAATCTGTGTGCCTTTTTGGAAACCTGCTAAGTAGTTGTGATCTGGATTGGCCATTGTTGGAAACAGGTTACTGGACTTGATGGATCTTGGACTAGACTAGTATGGCATATCTTATATTCTTATGTTCTTAACATGCCCAATAGTAGATACACTAGTTAAAGGGAGGAGATGATATCTATTGTACTGCTTATGCTCGGATTAAGAATTTTTGGGTATCCATTTCTCTTTTCCTTCTTTCTTGTCATCATGCATCAACCACTAACTTACTATGAGCCCTTAAAGCAATATTATTTGGTAATTAATAGCATACAGAAAATCGGACACAGATGAAGGAAGAAATGAGGGCGTAATAGTGTATATTGACAATAGGGTTGAAATTTAAAAGATGTGTCTCGTAAACTGTGGGAGTTAACATGATAAATCTCAAGATTTAAAAATCCCTGTCTTCTCACTAATTAAATTTTTATTGTAACGTTGGCAAATCAAATACTACTAATGCACAACCTTCGGTTACAGTTCTCCCCCAATAATACAAACCCCCATCTCCCAACTCCATATTTGTCCCCAACCCTTCCTCCACACCATCAATCCATTCACCCGCCACACAAACAAGACGCTAAGCTTCCCAGTAGGCTTAAGCGCAATCCCCTTCAGTCACATATTAAGAATCATGCTTTGCACTCTCTGGGGAAGGGATTGTGAATGTATGGAAGCGCATATCAAGAAAAGCCTCAAATCCATCCCTGCCCTTAATCTTTGCAGTCAACCACTTCATTTCAATGAGAGCATGAAAGTGATCCTTCCACCGCATTAGTCACCTTCTTTATTACCAGGAAGGCCCTATTATATAAATTGTCTCTGGGACCAGTAGAAACCTGCAAACGCATGTATAGCCCAAACAGGCAGAGCTTCACTATATGTACTAATTGGTATCCAGTCAAGCCACTGATGTACTGTATGATTATAAGCCAAAGGTTCCGCAGCCCAGGCACCTCCAGAAACTCAGAGTTCCCATTTCCTTAAACCTAAGTTAAAGGTGTTCTCCACACCTTGCGATCTGCATGCTAACTTTGCCAGGGTGCTCAGGTCAGTGGTCCCTCTAAGACTACGCACTAACATATCAAATAAACACGTATGACCCCTTCCCCCCCATGAAAAGTCATCAATCTCCATGGTGAACCACTGGGAGTGCTTTTTAGCAGGGAATTAATAAAATGTCTTATCTGCAGTTAAGTGAAAAAACACACTCTTGGTAATCTCTGATTCAAGTGCTCAAAGGAGTCCGTTGTTGAGGAATCCCTGGACTTATGATTTAAAAGCGTCCTGATCCTTGTTTATTCCCACAACTGAAATACCCTAGTCTGCATTCATGGCTTAAAGCCTCTATTCCTGCAAATGAATTTGCTAGTTATAACTTGTGCTGGTTACAATTTAACCAATTACGTTTTAGCTTTGTCCCTGGCATGCCCCATATTGTTCCTAAAAATTTAAATAGATAGCACTGATATTCAATGCTATTCAGTTAACTTTAACAGATTAAGTCAGGCTGGCCAGATATTCAGGAGCACCAACTTAGTTATGTGGTTGAATACCCAGATAGAGTTAATTGGATTCCGTAGGTTAAATTGAACTAAATGAGATGCTTTGAATAATGGGCCATGTATTTATTCTTGTTTTAATTCTACTTATGCATATTTTTTTTAACATTGGAGTGATTTTGAAAGCAGTGTCCTAGCAAACGTTAACATTTTACCATCATTGACTTACAGAGCTTCAAATACTCTTAAGTTTGTATTCAGGTAGAGTTAAGTTTATCTTGTAGTTCAGGAATGAAAAATGAGTTTAAATTGATGACGTCAAAAGAATATGTGTATTTTTAGTTATCGCTAATTTTCTTAGTATGCTTTCTTTCATGATTAGGGTTGCCAACTGGCCAGTTTTTAAATGGCCAGCCCGACTGCTGACAGAGTTTAAACTGACCATGCAAAAAATGTTTTTTAGGGAATCCTGCTGTCACCGCTGCCATCACCACCGCTGCTTTTTCCTAGTCTGGTGCGCGGTGCCATCAAGCATTCCCTGGCCTCCCCCCCCCCCCCCAACGATAACAGTATCAGTAGCGTGGAGTGCTCTTTCCAACGTGCTTGTGTCTCACCGGTCCCATCCCCTTCTGATGTGAATTATTCATCAGAAGGGGGTGGGACCAGCGTGCTGGAATTGGGACTCCATGCTTTTGCTTGGGTTTTTTAAAATTTCCTTTTTTAAGCTGCCGCTGCCTCTCAACATCAGTGGCAGCGGCGGCTTAAAAAAGGAAATTTTAAAAACCCAAGCAGAAGCGCGGGTTCCTGATTCCAACGTGCTTGTCTCTGCCAGTCCCGCCCTCTTCTAATGAATACTTCTATCAGAAGGGGGAGGGACTGACAGAGACAAGCATGCTGGAATCGGGACACTGCGCTTTTGCTTATGGCGGCAGTTTGGGGTATGGGAGATCGGCCATATTGGGCATCAGCAGGGGAGGGAGGCCAGAGATGGAGGGGTATATGCTGCACATAGAGGGGCAGAGGGACAGATGCTGTATAAGGGGAGGCAAAGAGAGAGAGATGCTGGACACTGGGGCCAGAGGAAAGATGCTGGACATGGAGGTGGTACAAGGGTACAGATGCTGTCCAGGGGGGAAGAGGGGCAGAAGATGGCCGCAGGGAGGAGGCGGAGGGAAGATGCCAGCCATGGGATGAGGGAGCAGTGAGTTAAAGGTTGCTAGAGGAAGACTGGGGAAGAGATGCCAGGCATGGGGGGAGGGGGATGGGGGGGAGGGCAGATGGTAGGGAGACATAGGGCAAATACTGGGCATGATGGGGGGGCATAGGGGAGACAGGGTAGATGGAAGACATGGAGACATGGAGGGCAGATGCTGGGCATGGAGGAATGGGGTGAAAGGGGTGAAAGGGCAGATGGGGGATATAGGGGAAAAGGGCAGATACTGGGCATGATGGGGGGCATGGAGGAGAAAAGGCAGATGTTGGGCATGGAGGAGATGGGGTAAAAGGGCGGATGCAGGACATGGGGAGAAAAGGCAAATGTTGGGTAGGTGGGAGATAGGAGAGAGAGAGCAAATGGTGGACAGTGGGGCATACAGAGAAGATGCTGGGCATGGGGGGAATAGGGAAGAAAGAACAGAACAGATGCTGGATAATGGGGGTGCTGGTAAGGGGCACGCTGAGGAGAGATGCTGGACATGGGGAGTGGATAGCGACAGAGAGGGGAGATTTGGACAGGGGAAAGATAGGGCCATAGAAGGGAAGTGCTGAACATGGGGGGAGAAGGATAGGGATAGGAAAAGAAGGGAGATGATGGACATGGGAAGGATAAGGATAGCGACACAGAGGGGAGATGCTGAGTATAGGGTGAGAAGGAGACTTAGTTAAAGACTTGGGAAATAAGAGGCTGGGGAAGGAGAGAGGGAATTGGAGTATTGGGGTGGGGAAAAGAGAGAAAGCTGCAGCTAAATACAGTTTAAAAAAAAAAAAAAAGTAAAATTGAGAAGTGGTTGATAAGGAGGAGTGAAATTTGGATAGAGAAGCAAAAAAAATAATCGAGGAAAATGGAAAAGAAGAAATCAGTTTTAGAGACTGACCTAAGGGAAGAAGTGAAGACAGAAGGAGAGAAAAGATTTGGCAAATGAATTGCAGATTATGAAAAGAGGTAAGAGAAGACAGAGGAAAACAGACACCAGATACTAGGGCCAAAAAATTAAAAAAATAAAATAAAATGCTCCGACATCAAAGGTAGAAAAAAGAATTCTATTAGTAATTGGAATATGTCAGTTTTTGGAATGTACATCTGCGAGGTCTGGTGTTAGACATGGCTGGGGCCCAGCCCACACACAAATTTGGAGGGGATCCTAAATCCTTCTAGCAAGCTGTTCTTTCTTCAGCCTCAAACTGGAAGTGGAGGGGTAGTCTAATGGTTAAGAACACTGACTGGGGAACCCAGAGACCAGGGTTTGATTCCCACTAGCACTCCTTGTGGCCTTGGGCAAGTCACTTAACCCTCCATTGCCTCAGAAAAATCCAAGTTATCAATGTCCCTTTTTAATGTACATTACCAAGTTTAAGTTTTAATGTAAACCGCTTTGATTTGAAATGATAAAGCGGTATATAAAACCTGTTAAATAAAAATAAATAAAAAAATCTGTCTTGCGGGCCTATTGCCAGTTCTGACGTCTGCTTTTTTTTTTGTACGGTATAGGGGGAATGCATCTCTTTCTGTTTCTCTGCTGTTGTGTTGCATTGCATGCAGGATCTGGCTGTTTGAAGTCCCAGTTTCATTTATGTGTACATATTTCTATTTTCACTTTTTAGTAATTTATATTTTATTTGGTGAAGGTCCATCTGTGTTCAACATATGTGACTAAGGTTGGGTATTCCAGAGTTGCCAAGTTACCCAGTTCCAGGAATGAGATTTTTGGTCAGTTTTGTTTTTAAATTTGCCTTACAATGCAGTATGGTATTTGTAGTTCCTGATTTTACCCATTGAAATCAGTGCTGCAGATCCCATAATGAACCAGAATGAGATGGTCAGAAATCCAGGACTGGCTTAAAATCTCACTCCTGGAACCAGGTAACTTGGTAATTCTGGTTTCTCAGGGAAGAAGCAGGCAGTCAGTCCTCACATATAGGTGACTTTTGGCACTGACGGAGCCCATGCGGTTTCACTCCCCAGCTTTCAAAGAAAGCCTTTGGGAGTTAGACCACGTATGCATGGTCACCTTTCCGCCCAAGGGTGCTCTTACCTCAGTCTTCCTTTTTCTACAGAACCCTGGTAGAAGTTGATTTTTTTCTCTAGCTTCCTCGTGCGTTTTTTTTGTACTTTTTTGTCAGTTTGGTTCCTTGATCACCTTCCCGTTACCCAATCGTGCCCTCGCCTTGGCATTGCATTTTTCGGGTAGTTTTTTCTTTTTCTTTTTCTTTTGTGGGTGAGGGAGTTCCCTCGCACCCTCCCTGACCGAGACATGAGAATTTGACCTTGCAGGTGCAATGTTCCCCGCTATGTCTACGGTCAGTGGATTCAAGCACTGTGGCAGGTGCTCCCGCACTGTGTCCATCATCGACTGCCACAGTTGCTGCCTTTGCTGCTTGGGGTCTGACCATGATGACATCTCCTGCCCGCTCTGTTTGCAGATGTCAGCCAAGAGCTGGAAAAAGCGGGATCAGCAGCGTAAGGACATGTTGCCTCGAAGACCTTGGCTGCAGGACCATCATCCAGCATGGAGTCGCTGCCCTTGGTGTCTGTATCTGGTGCCCCAGTGTCATGTGGACAAGCTTGATCTGAGCCCCGTCCTCAGGGCACCTCTCCCCGCAGGCTTCGGTCATCATCCCGGCTGCGGTCGAAGACTCAGTCCGACCCCGGTGCCGGAGGTAAGTCCTCGGATGCCTGGGCTTGGGGCCCTCGAACCAACACCAAGGGTGATGGATGGGAGCGGCCCTCGAAGCTGCCTCAGTGGGAGGAGACTCCCAATGCATCAGGGGATTGGACTCTGTCCCCCAACACGTCACTATATGTTATTCCCCTCTGAGGGACCCGGCTCAAGGCTTGAAGATGTTGCGACCTGAGCCAGTGGCTGCAAAGCTGACTGGCCTCTAGGTCAGAATGGTGACCCTGGAGCACAGCCAGGCTGCCTTTGTTGATGCACAGGGTGACCCGGCACCATTTATCTCTGGGTCGCTGGCATCAACCTTGGGCCCCTCCATGGCTCGAATCTCTTTTGAGGAAGTCCAGCCTGTTTTGGAGCGCTTCTCCAACTCTTATTCGAGGCCATTGGCCTTGCACACGCGGTGCGATTCACCCCCGAGTGCATTGGGGTTGGTGCATTGAGTACCGCATTCCTTAATGCCTGTGGCTCATTGGCTCAATGACCACTTGGAGCTCGAGGTCTCCTCTGACTCAGGGTCGGGATGGGAGAACGATGAGGTGTCCCCTGACACTGTGCTTCACAGAGATATTCCCTCGGAGCCATGTCCCCCACAGGAGCACTGGCAGTCCCCACCTGAGGACTTGACATTCCTCGATTTTGTCCGAGGGATGGCGCAGGCCCTGGCCTTCATGGTGGAGCTAGAGGATGAGCCTTGTGCAGAGGACCTGGAGATCCTCAATCTCCGAAGGCCTCACTTATTGTTCAGGATGTGGGAGAGCCCAGTGACTGTACCTGTAGTGAGCCACCGACTCGATTCCCAGAATCGAGTTGACAAGAGCCCAAGATTTGAGAACGCACAGCTGCCTCACAACTCCATGGTAGTGGAGTCAGCCATATGTCAAATCAAGAGCCAAAAGACGCACTCCTCAGTGCCCCCCTGGCACCATGGATGGCTTTGGCAGGCAGTGCTGAGAGGACTTGATGCTCAATGCCGGATCCAGGCATACCAGCTGAACATGGGCGTATACCTTTGGGACCTGACAAAGGAGCTTACTAGGTTCTCCACTGGCCTGGTAGGAGAACCCCTCGAATGCTTCCGTACCCTTGTCTCCATAGTTAAGGAATGCTCCAAGTTTCAGACTCGGGCAGGCTTAGATGACTTCAAGTCCGTGGCCTATGTGGCTGCGGTGGGCATTAGTGCCCACCACCTGGCCTGGCTACAATCCTCTGACTTGGAGCAGTGAGTACAGGACAAGCTGGCCGATGTCCCCTGCCAGGGAGAAAACCTCTTCGGCAAACCCATGAAGGACAAGGCTGCTGAGCTGGAGACAGAATTCCTGACGAGGACTAGGCAGTCCAGGAAGACTGCTGACCCTTCCCAGTGGAAGGCTTCAGGTAAAAAGACCTTCCACCTGAAGGGGTAGAACACCTACGGGAAATAGCCCTCGTTTCGGGCATACCAAGCTCCCCAACAGGGTCAGCAGGCCAAGAGCCAGGGGCATGGCCCTCGTAAGCCAAAGACCCCCAAGTCCCAAATAACGCCCCAGCCACAGCTTTGTGTGTGTGTGTGTGTGTGGGGGGGGGGGTGTTTGACTCGTTGGGCATAGTCTTTCTTTCATCAGAGGGTCCAAAGCACAGGGGTGGATGTCTAGTCCATTTTGCCCATCTCTGGTTGGGCATCATGTCTGATGCCTGGTTGTTGCAGGTGGTTCGGGAGGGATGCCTCCTCCCTACTTTCCGAGGGAGCTTCCCATGACCTCGCTGCACAGAGAACTCCTGCAGTGTGAACTCGAATCTCTACTCTAGGACTGTGCTATGGACCCAGTACCTCTGTCCCTCTGGAGCAGGTAGTTCTACTCCAAGTACTTCCTCATCCCAAAAAGGACAGGTGGCACCACTTTTTGGTCAGGGAGAAGTTCAAGATGCTCTGCCTTGGAACATTGCTGCCCTACTTCCTCTGGGAAGACTGGCTATGCTCCTTGGATCTCAAAGATGCCTACACCCACATCTCGATCCACCCGCGGCACCATCAGTACCTCCGCTTCATCATCAGAGGGCGCCACTACTAATACAGGATGTTCACCAAGTGCCTGGCGGTCATCACCGCCCACCTCCGTTTGCTGGGAGTGTTCGTCTTCCCCTACCTGGATGACTGGCTTAAAAAGTCAAGCTCACCAGAGGAGGCAAGCACTGCAGCGCACTGCATCATCAAGGTACTGCAGACTCTGGGGTTCGTAATCAACTGCCCCAAGTCGCACCTGCTCCCGACTCGGCGCCTGGAGCTCATCAGAGCCCTCCTGGACTCAACGCAGGCCAGAGCTTTCCCTCTGGACAGGACGTGGCGCTGGCAGGGGAGATGGTGTCGGCGCGGCTTCTGCTATGCCTTTTGAGCCTTAACGGTGCACATAACCCCGCATGTCTGTCTCCAGATGCAACAGGCCCAGTGGACTCAGGCCACGGGCTATCTGGAGGATCGGATCAGGATTACCCATCCATTGGCAATCTCTCTCACCTGGTAGCAGAGCCAGCTGAACCTCATGGCCAGCCTAACCTTCCAGACTGCATTCTCACAACAGACACCTCCAAGCTAGGTTGGGGAGCACACTGCGATGGTCTGCGATGGAGGAGAGTGCCATCCAGATCAATCTCCTGGAGCTCCGGGCTGTGACAAATGCCTTCAGGGTGTTCTGCACCCACCTACTGGGTCGTGGTGCTCGTCCAGACAGACAAGCCAAGTAGCTATGTTCTACATCAACAAGCAGGGAGGCACGAGCTCTTACCTCCTCTGCCTGGAGGCGGTAGTGCAACTCCTTCCCTCCAGCACATTGTTCGCGGTTACTGATGAGGTGATTCTGTGCTCAGTGCTGCATCTGTGTTCTTGGCCTTCGAGTCATTCATGCTCCTTACTGCCCCACTCGCTTTACTTTTTGGAATCTTTAGGGCCTCCTACAGGTTTTTCGGTAGCCTGTAGCTGGGGAGTCCCATATGTGAGGACTGACTTCCTGCTTGGTCCTGGAGAAAGCGTAGTTACTCACCTGTAACAGGTGTTCTCTGGGGACAGCAGAAATCAGTCCTCACAACCCTCCCTCCCCAAAAAGGTGTTTTTTTGTTTTTATGCTTGATTAAGCTATGTCGTCATACTTAGGTAAGATGGCACCCTTGGGCGGGCAGGTGACCGTGCATGCATGGTCTAACTCCCAAAGGATTTCTTTGAAAGCTGGGGAGTGAATCCACGCTGGCTCTGTCGGTGCCGATGTCACCCATAATTGAGGACTGATTCCTGCTGTTCCCAGAGAACACCTGTTACAGGTGAGTAACTACGCTATTCTGCTAGCATGTAATTTCTATTTAAGAATGTGTAGTGATCTGACTTGCTTATCTTTGAGAACAGATTTACTGAGTTCACTGCAGTATTTACAATGCTGCATTTTCCTTATAGAGTCCTAGGGTGATTTTTGGAAATTAGTGCTGATATGGTAAATTTGCTCTTTGCTCTGAAGGATTTTTTTTTGTATTAATTTCCCGTAGGCCTGGTACTCTGAGGGTTTGTATTGCCCTTACTGAGATCTTTGTTTTATATGGTTAGCGGTATGGGGAAGTGACCTAGGAGTGGGCTTAGGGGAGTCTGTGGTTGCAGAATATATATTTGGATTTAATACCTTATGGGTGAGCATATGGGTCTTGGGGGTCGTGACTGAATGAATGTGGAAGAATGCAACCTCTTGCACTTCCTCCCTCACTTTGATATCTCCCGTAGATACTAGAGCTTGCTCTGCAACCTGCTCTGCAGTTATTTGTTGGGAGTGGGGCAAGGGCGGAGCAGAAGGCGGGACACAAGTAGCCACATGTGGCAGGCTTTTTCCTTTCAAAAGGTTGGCAACCCTATTCATGATAGCTCACTTTTTACATATAAATGCTTTAATCACAGCCATTGCCCATAAAAAATAATAATAAAGTACAAAAGTTGTGCTGAGCATTAGGATTTTCTTATTACTGTTTGACTTGATAGCCGTATTTGTGTGTGTTCTGAAATGCCTATAGCTATATTTGTGTTTCTTTCAATTTAAATGTAATAATGCTATTAAGATATGTACAGAGTATGATATAGATATTAATGTGTGTCGTTTTGTAGTGTTATGTCAGTCTCCGAGCTGCAGGATGAACCCATAGAGCAACACAAAATCCCCAAAACTGAGTCAACAGGCAAGGTGTTTTCCTTAGATTATGTTCAAGGGGATGGAAAAAATACAGAGGAACACAGGACTGAGGAAGATGTGGAACAGCAGAAAAGTAAAGTGAAGAAAGTGAAAAAGAAACCCAAAAAAGGTTGGCATAACAAATGTTTAATTTTGCAATTTTGTTTTCTTGGTGAAATATTCATTCAAATTTTTAACAGACAAGGACACTGTATAGAATTGTGGTTGACCTTCTGTTTTAGAAACTCTAGCAGAATATTTTTTTTTATTTTTTTTGTTAGTGAATTGAGATTATATCAATTGACATAAAACAATAGGAAATAACATGGCCTCTTTAAAATACTACAAGCAAGTGATCTTGTCCAGAAGATGAGGGAAAGGTAAGAAAAGAAAGACAGAAGTAATAGGAACATGCATGTTTTGTAAAAGTCTTCACATCCTGGTACATTTTTCACATTTTGCTTTCTAAAAAATACAGTTCAGAATTCATTAAAATAGGAGTTTGTTTCACCAGTGTATATGACCATACTCTACACTTTAAATTAAAACAGCAATTATATAATTATTCAAATAGTCATTGAGAATAGTAGACCAAAATATTTTGATTGCATAAGTCTTCTCAACGCTTGATGCAATACTTAATGGGACCCTCTTTTGCAGCAGTAGCGACCATAAGTGTTTTAGGATAAGTGCCTACCAACTTTGCCTACTAGGGTGGTGCAGTTTTTGCCCATACTTAGAAGAAAAGCTCATACTCTTTCAAATTGTCTGGCTATCATCTTTGGACTGCAGTCTTCAAGTCTTGTCAGAGAAGTTTGGTTGGAGTTGGGTTTGGGCTTTGATGCGTTTCACTTTCTTCTTGCTGAGCCACTCCACTTTTGCTTTTACTTTGTGCGTTGAATCACTGGCTGCTGAAATATAAACCTTCTCACCAGGCCCAGGTCTTTGGCAAACTGGAAGACATTTTCCTCCTGGATCTGCCTGTACTTTGCACCATCTTCAAGAAGCCTCCTTGTCTCTGAGGCTGCAAAGCATTCCTACAAAATAATGCTTACTGCCACCAGGATGGTGTGAGCAGGGTTTTGTGCTGTATATGTTTTATAACACACATATTGTTTAGCATTGACAAAATAATTCCCCTAATGAGCATGTGTTCCAAGATGGAATTTCCAGTCTCTTTGTTTGACATACTCTTAAGATCTGGTGCCCTCAGAAAATCTCTACTGCTAGAGAACAAGCGATTCACTTCTATTAAAATCCAAAATGCTCCTCAACTTTAGGCTCAAGTGCCTTCCAGTTGAGGGGATGATAAGGGCTTGTAGCACTATACAAATGATCAGTAGTAGCTGTAGTTGTAGTAATAGTCCTGATTTGCTTGGGCAAGCTGCTCAATGATTCAGTCCTGCTTACTTTCTTTTGAGTTCAACTATTTTTATTGAGCATATGCAGTATCTTACAACAAATCCATAATACTGAAATGTGCAAGACACAACTTACTATGGCCATACATAATCAACTTTGAGAGATGCACTCCACAAAAGGCGCCCATATATCTATAAATGACCCTGCAGCCTCCCTTCTCTCTGCTGCCACTCTCATATTGATACACTTGACATACATAACTCATTTCCGTATATGAATTATTGGTTAAATTATCTTTACAACTACTAAATATCTATTTTAAGGCGTGCCAGGCATGTTAAGGTTTGAACTAGTAACCTTGGGGACTATGTCAGTCATGCAGCGGGAGCCACAGAGGCAGCAGAGATGCTTGAGGTACTTTTTTGTGGAAGAGTAGCCTAGTGGTTAGAGCACTGGCTTGGTAACCAAGAGACAGAGTTCGATTCGCACTAGCATTCCTTGGCCTTGGGCAAGTCACTTAACTCTCCATTGCCTCAGAAGAAAGGCCTGGCAGTCTACGTCCAGTCACACTGACAAGAAAACCCAGGAGCTGCTGGGTTGCCAGGAGTCAATACTGACTCGAAGGCACACATTGCATTTTACACTTCTGCCCAGTAGCACTTGATTTTCTGCTGTGCAAATCTTATGTGTGAAAATATGCCCCATTCAGTCTTACAGGGTCAACAATTGGAACTAGTGCCCCTGTCAATCTTAGCAGGCTTCATCAGTGCCCACACTGCACGGTGAAATATAAACTGGGTAATGGCAGCTGGCAAGGGCACCTTAATGGAGGAATTCCAAAAATGCTCATCTTGTAACAAATCTTTCAGGCGCTCTGTCTCCGTTTCCCAAATTTTACCACTCCTACACATCTATAAAGGTTATTAGCTTGAAATAATTGATAGAACTGGGAAGTAGTGTGCCTGGTAGACCCCAATCTGATGCAGAAGATTTGACGGTCTCAGTCCTCCGTAAGTCTGTGAGCCTTAAAACAGTGAATCAATTGATGATATTGGAACAAGAATCACTTAGGCCAAATTCCTTTTGCAACTTATTTAAAAGATTTGAAACCAGCTTGGGAGACCACCTATCCCAAACTCCAGATGTTTTTTTCCTGTCAGGCTTTCCAGGAGACCGGGACTTTATTCATCCTGATAGCACCCTTATGCCAAATGAGTCTTTTTTTTTTTTTTTTTAAGATACCTATCTAACTCCAAAGAAGCCAGTAAAGCAGTAAATACCTCCATAATAGAACCTATCAGAGAAATATCCCAAGGCTTCGTGCTTTGGAACATTTACCTACTGAAATATAAACCTTCTCCCTAGTTCCAGGTCTTTGGCAAACCGGAAGAGATTTTCCTCCTGGATCTGCCTGTACTTTGCACCATCTTCAGAAGCCTCCTTGTCCCTGAGGCTGCAAAACATTCCCACAAAATAATGCTCTCAGTATTCCCATAAAACCTAATCATGAACAGTAGGGGAATACCACTTAAAATATAATTCAGCTGAGGGACTAACATCATTTTGATAGCTTCTAATCTACCCCACCATGAGGACCACTTAGATGTTTACTCAATAACTATTGCAGATAACTAGATAACTGACTCATATTCTGAGTCCTGGGTTCTTCTAAGAAGACACAGAACCAAACCACAAAGTATTTTACAGCATTACTGGACTACCTAACCAGAAAAGAACTACATTTGTTGTCAGCATTAGTGGCACCCTTGCATTTTGCGTATGTTGCGTAAAATATCTTGAGAAGTAACTGGAAATATTCCAACTGTATGTCATCATAATGTTTTAATAGTCTGTTGATATACAACAAAAAAAAGATGTCTATGCAACTTAGATGTAGTAATTTCTGAAAACAAAACAAAACAAAATATGACCTGGACAGGATTAATGGCACTCTTCACTAATATTTGGTTGCATAACCCTTGGTTGTGATGACAGCCTCCAAATGTTTCTTGTAGCCATCTATAAGTTTTTTGTACATCTGTCTGCTGGTAGTTTCTTCCACTCTTTAACTGCAGTTTGTTCCGGCTCATGAATGTTTCTAGGATTCCTTTTACCAATGGCAGATTTCATCTCTTTCCAAAATGTTCTTGATTGGACTGAGATCAGGACTCATTGCTGGCCAGTTCAAAGCAATCATTTATTTTCCTTCCTTATCGTTCCTCCAGTTTAGTCCTCCACCTCTGGGTTTTGCACCTCCTCCTGCAGCTTGGAGACTGGGCATGTCAAAGTCATGACATCACTGGATATAGCCTGCTGGTATCTCCCATCAGCCTCCAGTGTGTCCAGTCTCCATGCAGCAGGAGGACATAGTGAGCCTAGCTTCTGGACTCACTTGGGGGGAACAGATAAGGAGCATTTAGTGTGACAAATTCTATTCTGATTTTCTTGGATTTTTACTTTTAATTTTACTTTTAATTCAGTTACCTTTTGTTAATTGGCAGTCAGGGATTAGTTCCCTTTAGTTATTAGGAACAAATTTCCTTATATTTACAGTAATTTTAAATTTGAGCCTGGCTCTTTAAATTAGTAGCAGCTCTCGCCTTCCCTCCTTGTCAGTTATTTTCACTTGCTGCAGGCATTCGCCGGTGCGGATCTCTCTCCCTGGACAGTACGGGAGAGAGCTCCGGGACCCGTACAGCCACACTGAAGCTGTGTGAGACGGAGCCTCTCCGTTGCTGCGGGATTTTAATTTTACTCTGTGGAACCGGCTGAGTGGTCCTCGCCGCGGCTGACAGGCGCATCAGCGCGGCTTGAGGAGCGGATGAATTCAAGGTGGTAGGAGCAGGCTGTGTGGCTTTCGGCCCTGCAGGTAAGGCCTTTGGGCTCTGTCAGTCTGCTGAGGCCTCCTTTTTGCAGCGGCTGTTGTTCTTGGTGCCAAAATTCATTGGTGAAGGGGCGGCCATTTTCTCTCTAGGTATTTGGACCACATGGCGAGAGTTGCAGGGAGCTGCCTGTGTGAGGAAGACGACAGGCAGAATAGCTAGATTTTTGGGTCTAGTGTTTCTTTCTTTTGTTTGTAGGTTTTTTGAGGCTTGGGGGGTTCCTCAGCTTTAAGGGGGCTGTTGTCAGCCCTCTTTATTTTTAAGTTTATTCTTAGTTTTATAGGACAGCAGTTTTGGCATTGATCTCTGATACCACAGGTTCTTTCCCTCCTAATCATGTCTCTGAGGAGCATCTGTTAAGTCCCCGGATATTAGGCAAATTGCCAGCTTTTAGGTTCTTCAAGAGCAGAGCCCTAACTTGTAGTTGGAAGGAGGGACAGGCTGGAAGTGTGCCTTTGTGTATTCTATAGTGAAAGTTGCCCAAATGCCTGTGGTTTCACAGGGACAGGTTTAGGAAACCTTAGAATATAAAAAAGTATATAACAGTTAACTGTCAACCAAGAAGTGCCTGTGCTACGGTCTATGGCCACCATAGGGCAGCTGGTACACTCAATAGTGCCTTTCTGTGACCGTGTGTATGCAGCCATATCAGATTGATCATTCTCTGCAAGTCAGGGAAGAAATAACCACAGGGCCACCTCATGGGCTCTCAGGGGTTAGTGACTAAACAAGCAACTAATGTTCTGCAAATCAAGATTATCTGACCAAGATTTAAAGCTCTTAACTTCTGTATCGTTTGTCGGGCTCTGGTGCCCTAAAGGCCACCGGATGGCAGCGCTGCTCATGAATCACATATAGTATTCAGTGCCCCCATCCCTGAGGGGGGGGGGTGGTAAAATACAAAATCGTATTACTCATCAGGTTCACACAATCAGCAACCTCTAAGTCCTCCATTAGCAAGGTTGTCGTTGTATCCCACTGCTATTTCTCTGACTGCAGGAAGGCCGGGGAGGGGGGTGCCTGTGTGTTTCATAGCTCCACTTAGCATGCCCTTCCCAGGAAATTCTCATCTATTTCTAGAGCAGGATTTCATTTCATTTCATTTCTCTGGTTATGGTTAATGCACAGTGTTAAGGGGCTGTGTTCGAAGGCTTGGGTCCCACGGACTTCGGTGGGATTTCAAAAAGAAAAAAGAAACTCTCTTTAGTGAGAGATAGCCTTGTTCATTTTTTTAGCTAACACTGTTGATTTATTCGGTGGCCTTTTGCGTCCTGAACCCCAAGGTCGGGACACTGTTTGCTTCCAGGGGTTCTACTCTCTATTTCGCTCTTCAGCTCCCTGGCAGACACAGCAGGCTGGCAGGGGGTGCGCAACGTGTCCTACAACGCTGAATCCCTCAGGATAAGGGGGGAAAGAAAGCTGGGTGCAGCGGGGACTGGTAGCTTCTTGCAAAGCTATAGGAGCAGTTCGGGTAATTTTAGCTGATCTGCTTTGATTTCATTGGAGTTGGCGGAAATTTGGTTTTTGGAGTCCTATACTTTTAAAAAAGAAAAAAAAATGGCATAGCTATGTTGATTTACAAGAATCTCCTTCCGCTATCCATAGAAGGTCCTATAAAGCGTTAGTCGGTTTATATGGCAGGGTAATATTTTGGCTTAGCTGCTGTGATATCGCGCTATGATCCGCTGTAAACATATTCAAGTCAAAAGGAATTATGGTGATAACTCTCTTGGACAGTTAGAACAGGTGCTTGGGTGAGCGCCATGGCCAGTCCACAGATGTGGAATGCTCTGCCATAAGCATTATGTCATGAGAGGGGTTTTATAGTTGTGTGGTTTCTTAATGGAAAATATTCCCGTTTAGTTTGGCTTTGCCCAAATTATAAGATTTTACGGTAGATTTGTAATGTCTTAATTTTGGCTATATGTGGTTTAATTTTACATATGGAAAAGGCAGCTCAGCGGAGAGAGGTTGCAAAATAGAACTCTGGCCTTTGAAGCTATCTATGCTCCCACTCCATTTATCAGAGGTTCTCCAGTACGGAGAGTATCTGCTAGTGTTCAGCGAATGCCTTAACCCTTTGAAGGCCTACTTTAAATTTTTAATCCACATTCTGCAGCCGGGTTAATTTTTGCATATTTCAGGAAAATTGTACCCGTCTTATTCAATATGTTCTAATAGTGATTTTCCTTCTGCTATGGTCATGTATTATATACCATTTGATAGGAAGATTTAGTCAGACTTTTGGATCCCGAGAGTTTTGGGCTCGGCCTGGAAAGGGTTAATGGGGGCCAGAAGCACGCAGCCAGGCTAGTTCTCTAGCAGCAATAGCAGCAGCTCAGATTCTAGTAGGCATACATCATATACTGGGCTTACAAGATGGCTTCCACGCTGATTGGCATCAGCCAAGATGGCTGCCAGTTTAGACTGTGAATGTGAAGGCAGCCTGGATGAGGGACCTTGCGTTCTCTGGAAAATGCCCTGCATACACTGAATCATTTAAATTCAGTCAGCTACTGGCAGGACACAATGCACTCTTGCATGCTTTTTTGCTTCAGTGGTCTAAAAGTGGGGTCTGTAGCAGGTGGTATAATGGGAACTTGTCTGCAGTTTCTCGGCTTCTTCATTGCTGACTCAATTTCCACTGCGGAATGAGAAAGCTGTATTTCCTAACACCAGGTGCTAGTTGAACTTAAAATATAAAGTCCATCTTTGTGCAGTCAGACGGAATGGGGTGTTACTCTAGCAGGAAGGCTGTGGATTAGTATGCCTGTGATTGGGAGTTCTTTCTACTTCATATGGAGTGGAGGAGTGGCCTAGTGGTTGGGGCAAGGTACTTCAGACCGGAAGGTCGGGGGTTCAAATCCCACTAGAGGACAGCAACCTTGGACCGGAAGGACTGGGGTTTCTAGTCCCACAGGTGCTCCTTGTGGTCTTGGGCAAGCCATTTAACCCTCCATAGCCCATGTTCCCTGTAAAATAGTTATCTCCAAGTTGTAATGCCCTGTTCAATGTAATTTCAGTTTGTTCACTGTAAACCGCGCTGATGCAGAATAGCGCGGTATATAAGAGAATGCAAATAAATAAATATTGTTGGCACGGAAAGAGCTTCTCCTAACATATGCTGAAGGAATTTTTGGTTAAGAGATGTCTTTGTGGAAAAAAAAAAGTATTCAGCTGTCCTGAATTCGCCTGTTCTTGATTGACATTTTGAGGCTAAGCAGGGGCAGGCCTGGGTACTACGTGGGTGGGTGCACACCTTGCACTACCAGGGGGTGTGGACTCACTGGATGGAAGAGAGCCCTAGCAATCTTCTTTAGCGCAAGATAGGAAAGTAGATGGTTCACTGAAGCGATCGTTGGGGGCAATGCTCTGTCCTTACAAGCTCCCTTTTGTGGAGCCTGGGGGGGCGAGAGCATGCTTCAGGTGGTTGCAGTGTTTATGGCAGGCTACTTGCCTGGAACAGGAAAGGATCAGGGAGTTGAATCGACTAGAGCCTGATTTGCTTTATGTGGAAAATGTGCATTATGGTGTAATTTGAGCGCTAGCTAATATTATTGGCTTCCTTGGGGTTCACCCGGAGGTCTCTCTGGTGGAGGAATGGGGCGGTTGATGGTTCGTCCAAGTCGAGGCTCAGTAAGCTCCCAGTTAAAAGTCTTTGTCTTGTCCTATCTCCAGGAACAAGCAGGAACGAGTCTTCACATATGGGTACGTCGGTACCGACGGAGTCTGCACGGGAACGCTCCCCAGCGTCCAATCAGAAAGCTTTTGGGAGCATACCACAGCGCCTGCGTGCTGCCTTCCCGCCTTTCCAACTGTCTCTCCTCAGTTGTTCTTTTTCCGCGGAGCCAGCAGGTCGTGTTCCTGTCACCGCAGAAGAATTTCCTTATTTTTTCTTTATTTCTTTTCTGTCGCGTCTGCCTTCTTCGACGCTGTACCGGTACCGCCGGTCGTTGTTCTTTTCTTTTTAAAAAACCAAAAACCTTTTTTCCATTTATTTTCTTCAGGTGCACTTCAGTTTGGGCCTTAGGCCCAAAACCTTTTTCCTTAAATATGGAAAAGCCTGCCTCAGGATTTAAGAAGTGCACAAAATGTGGCGGTACTATCTCTATCACCGACACCCATGACTGGTGTCTAAAATGTTTAGGCCCTGACCATTCCATTACAGATTGTGTGTCCTGTTCTATGATGTCTAAGAGAGGTCGACAAAACCGAGCTGCCAAGCTCAGTACCCTGTTTCCCTCTGATGCGGCTTCGGTAGCATCGACGTCTTCCAGGGCTGCTTCTTCTCACATGGATCTCAGGTAACTAAACATAAATCCAGCCGGTCCTCGAAGGGTAAGTCTCCTTCTAAGCATCGAGATGCCTCTGGCCTTGCCCTTGAGGATTCTGCACCGGCAAAATTACCCCGGCGGGAGGCTTCGGCCTCTAAAGCATCATCATCGGGGTTCCAGGATGATCTCGACGGCGTGGCCTCCAAAGATCTCCTGGTGCCATGCTCTGGGGTACCGGTGGCTTCCACCGGTACCGACTTCCAGGCATTGGCAGCGTCGATGGATCAGAGGATTCTGTCCATCGAACGCAGTCTGGCGGCTTTCCTTGTGGCATCGACGCCCGTGGTACCGCAACAGACTACTCAGCCGGTACCGCTCTGGCATCTGGGATCCCGGTACCGGTGGCGTCGATATTGGCATCGGTATCCGCTATGCCGGTACTCTGCCCTCTGCAGCCCTCCAGTACCGATACCCCGGTACCGGTGATTCCCGATACCGATCCCAGTCGGTACGGGTATCGGACTTTGCAAGAGCATCCCGACAGACGATACTTTGATTCCTCTGAGGATTCTGAGGAGTCTGTCGATGCAGTGATGCTTCTTCCACAGGAGGAGTCCTCTCCTAAACGAAGGATGTCTCCTCCAGAGGACTTGTCTTTTCAAGACTTTATCAGAGAGGTGGCTCGGGGCCTCTCTATTACAGTGGCCCCAGAATCAGAGCCTAGAGCTAAGGAGTTAGATATTTTACAATATCCTAAAACTCCTAAGGAGGCAGCTACCTTACCTATTCATGAGATTCTGTATGATCTCATGTTAAGGATGTGGGAAGCACCTCTAACCACCTCTCCTCATTCTCGCAGGTTGGACACCATGTATCGTGTCCCTCCTTGTCCTGGTTTCCATAAAACTCAGCTTCCTCACCACTCTATTGTGGTGGAGTCTGCAATGAGAAAGATTAGACGTGCCAAGAGACATGCCTCTAATCCTCCAGGGCTTGAATGTAGAACCCTGGATGCTTTTGGTAGAAGAGTCTTCCAAGCTTCCATGCTTGCTGCGAGAATTAATTCTTATAGTCTCTACATGGGAATGTTCTTAAAAGAAGTCACTGACCATTTGCAGACTTTAAGTCCTTTTATGTCTGATAATAAAAGGCAAGAATTTCTCACTGGGCTCAAACATGCCCAGGATATCTCCAAATTCTCCAACCGTGCAGCTTTCGACTCATTTGAATGCGTAAGCAGAGCCTCAGCTATAGCTATAGGGGCACATAGGATTGCTTGGCTTCAAGCATCTGATTTGGAGATCTGGGTCCAAGATGAATTGGGAAATATCCCTTGTACAGGTGAGAATCTGTTTGGCTTTTGCTTGCCAATCCTTACCACTCAGATGGATGCTGAAAATTCTGCTTTGGATAGACTATCCAAATCTATAGCTGCTCCTGCTAAGTAAAGGTTCAAGAAAACACCTTTTTCTAAAAAGGGAAGATCCTATCCTGCTAATAGTCAGAGAGCATCTTCTGCAGCTCAGTTCCCTTCCAAACGTCAGCAATCCTCCAAACAGACCAAGCCAAAGGCTGCGAGGCCTGCTCCAGCCCAGCAATCTCAGCCCCCTCAGGGCCTTTGACTTTCTGCTAGAGAACCTAGCCTTCCTGGCTCTAGAAGGACCAGAGCCCTCCACCATTCCAGGAAGGTTATGTCACTTTGCTCCCAGATGGGGGCAAATCACAGCAGAGCATTGGACACTCTCCATCATAAGAGAGGGGTACAAACTTCATTTTTCCAGCTTGCCCCCTCTCACAAGAGTGCACCAGTTCAATTCTCCAACCTCCCTGCTCAGCCTGTTAGAGCAGGAGGATGCCACTCTTCTAGCCCAGGGGGCAGTAGAGGAAGTGCCTTCTCCACAACGGGGCACAGGGTTCTACTCCCCCTATTTTCTTATCCCAAAGAAAACAGGGGGCTTCAGACCCATTTTAGATCTCAGAGAGTTGAACAGATTCCTAGTCAAAGAAAAATTCAAAATGGTTTCTCTAGGAACTCTGCTGCCCATAACTTCAGAGTCAGGATTTGCTTTGTTCTCTAGATCTCAAGGATGCGTACACTCATGTTCTCATCCATCCAACTCACAGAAGGTTCCTTCGGTTCCTTTTCCAGGAGAAGCACTATCAATACAGAGTGCTCCCCTTTGGCGTGGCCTCTGCACCAAGGGTGTTCACAAAATGCATGGCAGTGGTTGCTGCTTTTCTGCGCACCCTGGGAATATTTGTCTTCCCTTATCTGGACGACTGGCTCATTCGAGCTCCCACTCAGAGGCCAAGGCTGCTCTAACCTGCACAATGCGTATCCTTCAATATTTAGGGCTGGTAATAAACATCCCAAAATCCAATTTGATCCCTACTCAGTCCCTGGAGTTTATAGGGGCATTGCTGGATACCACAAGGGCAAGGGCCTGTCTTCCTCAGGCCCGTTGCCTTCGCTTGATGCAGTTAGCTTCTCAAGAAGTCAAAACCCCTACTAACTGCTCGAGAAATGTTACAGTTGCTAGGCCACATGGCATCCACCGTACATGTGGTACCATATGCTTGCCTTCACATGAGAGCAGCTCAGTGGACTTTATCCACCCAATGGACCCAGGCATTAGGCTGCCTGTCAGACAAAATAGCAAACACAAGTCGCCTCATTTTGTCCCTCCAGTGGTGGAAGTCCCCTCAAAAACCTGTTGCTGGGGTCTCCCTTTCAACAGCCTCTACCCCAGGCAACTCTTACAACAGATGCTTCTCCAATGGGCTGGGGAGCTCATCTTCAGGACTTCTCCACCCAGGGCATCTGGTCCCCACAGGAGACTTGTCTACATATCAGTCTCTTGGAACTCAGAGCAATCTTCCTTGCCCTGCGAGTTTTCCACACCCTGCTCAGCCACAAGACAGTCCTTGTCCACACGGACAATCAGGTAGCCATGTTCTATATAAACAAGCAGGGAGGATCTGGCTCTCTGTCTCTTTGCAACGAAGCTCTGCAGCTGTGGGCCCTCGCCAGAGAGCATCACATTCATCTTCTGGCAGTCTATCTACCAGGTGTTCAAAACTCTTGGGCAGACAGACTCAGTTGAGTTCTGCTTCCACACGAGTGGTCCCTACATATGGACCAGGTATCCAAGATTTTTCAAATTTGGGGACATAGACCTCTTTGCAAGTCCGTGGAATGCCAAACTTCCCCGGTTCTGTTCCAGAACTCCGGCTCAGGGGGCTCAGGCAAGGGATGCTTTCCTCCTTCATTGGGGTCAAGACTTCCTGTATGCCTTTCCACCCATTCCCCTAATTCCCAAAACCCTGTTCAAGCTTCAGAGAGACAGAGGCCACATGATCCTCATAGCTCCACATTGGCCACGGCAAGTGTGGTACCCTCTGCTTCTACATCTCTCTCAAGCTCCCTCCCTAGAGTTAGGGTCTGCTCCAGACCTCCTCTCTCAGGAGGACGGAAAGTTGTGGCATCCCAATCCCCAGTCTCTGCATCTCAGGGCTTGGTTGCTGAAGGCCTAGATCTCCAGGATCTTCATCTTTCTCAGCAAGTGAAAGATGTTCTTTATGCTTCCAGAAAACCTTCCACTAGACGTTCTTACGCTTTCAAGTGGAAAAGGTTTACCATCTAGTGTTCTGAAAAGGCTCTTAACCCCAGTGCCATACCTCTGGAATCGTTGCTGGAGTATCTCCTTCATCTGTCTAATGCAGGCCTTAAGACAAATTCAGTAAGAGTCCATTTGAGTGCTATTGCAGCTTCACTCAAGCCTCTAAATAGACAACCTGTTTCCTCTCACCCCCTTGTAGCAAGGTTCATGAGAGGCCTCCTTTTAACAAAGCCTCCCATTAGACCACCACCGGTGGCATGGGACTTAAATTTGGTTCTTGGCCAGCTTATGAAGCCGCCTTTTGAACCTTTAGCTACCACCTCCTTGAAATACCTTTCATGGAAGGTTATCTTTCTCATTGCAATCACATCAGCACGCCGCATCAGTGAATTGCAAGCACTAGTAGCTAATCCACCTTATACAAGGTTCCATCATGACAAGGTGGTCCTTAGGACTAATCCACACTTTATGCCTAAGATGGTCTCGCCTTTTCACCTCGACCAAGAGGTCTACCTACCTGTCTTTCTTCCAGGACCTCATGTATCAAGTGCAGAGAGGAATCTTCATACCCTGGACTGTAAAAGAGCTCTAGCTTTTTACTTACAGAGGACACAACAACATAGAAAGTCTTCCCAACTCTTTGTTGCTTTTGATCCTTCTCATTTGCGACAACCAATCTCCAAGAGAACACATTCCAACTGGATTGCCCAATGTATTTCTTTCGCCTATCAGAGCAAGAACATTTCTCTGGAGGGCCATGTCACAGCTCTCAATGTGAGAGCCATGGCAGCCTCAATGGCTCATCTAAACTCCGTGTCTATCGACGACATCTGTCGAGCAGCCACTTGGGCCTCGGTTCATACCTTCACAGCCCATTACTGCTTGGACAAGGACTCCCGCCGGGATGCCTTGTTTGGTCAGGCTGTTCTCAAACACCTGTTCCATACTTAATCAACTTCTACCCACCGTCCCTCAGGGGATGCCAGAGATCCAGGTGGGGAAGTGCAGCCCTGTCCCAGGGACACACAACTTATGGGCTCTCTCCCTAGCATCAAAAGCTAGGGAGTCCCCATATGTGAAGACTCATTCCTGCTTGTTCCTGGAGATAGCACAGTTACTTACCTGTAACAGGTGATCTCTGAGAACAGCAGGAATAAGTCTTCACAACCCACCCACCTCCCCTAGGAGTTGTTTCTCTCTCTCTGTCTCTCTTCCTTTCCCCCTCTCTCCCTCTTTGTCTCATCTATAAAACTCAACTGAGGAGAGACAGTTGGAAAGGCGGACGTTCTGCTGCGGCTAGTTCCGCGGCGAATGTCTCAGGTGGATCAGTGCCCGCCTACGATTTGGCCTTTGAATGGGCGGGGCTGAAGAAAAATGCCTATTCTTCGGCAGTCTTCGCCACCTTGTTGAGAGCAAGGAGGCAGGCTGCGTCTGGTACATAGGTCCGTGCTTAGCGCCTTTTTGAAGGCTGCTGTTCATGGCGGCAAGTCCGGGCAACAAAGGTGTCTGTATCCTTGGTCTGAGTTCTCTGCAGGACAGTGTCTGAAGGAACTAGCGGCCAGTTCCTTAGAGGGTCCAGCTGGCGACTGTTTCCGGCTGTAGAGGTTCTGTGGAGGGAATAGCGCTAGATGTTTGGATCGATGTGTGGCGTTTCCTTAAGTTGGGACCCGACTGCGCTCCTCAAGGAGAGTTCGGATGCCGCCATGGGATACCGATTGGGCCTTAGAGGCGTTAAATAAAGAGCCCTTTGATTCTTTACTCCAGGCATCGGTAAAGGATTTGCTGTTATAGACAGTGGCTTTGATAGCTCTTTGTTCGGCGCAGCGAGTTTCGGAGTTTCAGGCGTTGTCATGTAATGAGCCGTTTTCACCCTTTCTGGATAGAGGGTGGTGTTTGCGACCAGCCCCGTCGTCCTTCCAGAAGGTGGTATCTGATTTTTCTCCTGAGCCTATTGGTTTCTCTTCCAGTTCTCAGTTTTTCTGGAAGGGGAGGTTTTTATTCGTAGCTTACGCCGATAGGAAACATAAAATGCAGGGTGCGGCGTTCGTTTCTTTGTTTTTGTGTGTTGGTTGGAGGTCCCCGCGAAGGGGAAGCAGCAGTGAAGGCAGCCATTTTGCACTGGGTTAAGGCGGTGGTTGCCTCATGTGATGATGCAGAGGCTTTAGACAGGGAGAAAATGGGTTTAAAACTGCAGCTTTCCTCTAATGCACACATTAAGGCAGGCAAGGAAGGGGTTAAAGCACAAACCCAGAGAAACTCTCTGCACAGAAAGGCAGTGAGAGAGCCACACCCCAGCTCCAGGACAAACAGGGGAGCTGACGTAAGAGGCAAGGGGGCGGAGTCAAACCGGATAGGACAGCCCAATGCTCTTAACCAGGAAGTAACAGAGAGAGTTAGTTCGGGATTGAGTTCTGATCTGAGGAGAGTTCGTGGAGGAGCAGGAGGAGTGCCTGGGAGAACAGGAAGTGTTCAAGCAGGAGACTCAGGACCTGACTGTGACCAAGAGACAGAGAGAAGCAAAGGGTGGAGCAGCCATTGCCAGGATAGCACATGGTGCTGGGAGAGTTGCCCTCCAGACTGCTGTGAGACACGGAGGTCTCTGAGACAGCAGGGGAGCAAGCTTCCTCTGAGAGAGAGAGAGGTCAACGCGAACCAGACAGCCAGGAGAAGCAGGTGGGAACATACTTTTATTCTCATGGGGAGAGGCTGGAACCCTTAACCAGAAGAGAGAGTATATCTTCCCTAGACTCTTCAATAGAAGCTGTGAACAGAGGTGAGAGTTTAACCAAGTATAAAACTCTGTATGATAAGCTGCCTAAGCGTTCCAAGTGCAGGAAGCCAGGTACTAGCAGAAGCTTAGGAAGTACCTCAGCTGTTCTTAATTCATCAGCTGATGGTAGGCTTCGACGAGAGAAGCTAACGCTAGCTCACGCTGTGCCAGTGAAACAGGAGCAGTGCAAGAACAGAGACTTGTATTTTTACCCACCTTTGCAACCCAGACGTACTAGAAGAGGAGCAAGCCAGTTGAGTTCCTTTAACACCATTTTAAAGGAGGCTGCTGATTCTAGTTATAATTATATTCCACTGAGGGAAAGGAATAGAGAGTGGAAACAGCTTAGACACCATTTGGAACCATGGAAGCCTGTTGATCTGCAGTACCCTGATTTGAATCATGAGACGTCTGACTCAGATGTTGAATCCATGCAGTTAGGTTCAACCAAATCAGATAGGTCTTATTCTGACATGGAAGCAGACTGTGCTATGTGTTACCAAGAGTGAAGCTGTTAATAGTATTGTATAAGAGAAGTGCTGATAAGTAATTCATGCTACTGAGTTTGCACGGAGAGAAGCAGCGTTCTGCTGGAGTGAAACTCAATGTCTGTAAGCAGCTGAATATGGTGAAAGCTATGGAAGTGATTAGCTGCTACTGAAGCTGTTAGTTGATGAGAAGAAGTTGAATTAACCTTGTACATAATTGGACAACCCTGAGAAAGATCAGGTTGGACTGTATTTCAGTTGGACTTTATATTGGCATATAAAAGTATTCACCGTTTTGTTTCTGGTTAGGGGAGGATAGATGACAGAATCCTGTGCAACAAATAAAGTTTTTGTTATCACACAAAACCTTGGCTGTCTTTCATTTGGGCCACAACTACAGGGATACCAAGCATCAGCGCTTACAAGGATAATCTGGCACATTTCCCACTCTCACAGGCAACCGCCTATACGCTGAGAAAGGGGGTGTGACACTCAGCATTCTGGTGGCGAGGTTGTACGATTCCGGGGGGCTTTCTGACACTTGCTACCAGGGCGCAAGCAGCTTCATGGGTGGATCACTGTCTCATTCCACCAGGGGGGATTGGTAGAGCAGCTTCCAGGTCGTCTCTTCATTCCCTCAGTAACCACTGCTGCTTGAATGTTCTGGCAGTAAAGGATGCCTGTTCCGGGTCGAAGGTGTGGTGAGTTGGCTGGATAGGTCCCTCCCAATGATTACTGCTCTGTTACATCCCAGAGGTGGAGGACTAAACTGGAGGAACGATAAGGAAATAGAAATTACACTTACCTGGTAATTGTCGTTCCTTGAGTGACGACAGTTTAGTCCTCATTCCCGCCCAGGGGTGTGATTTCTTCAGAGTTTATTTTCAGGCGGAGTGGAGCATCAATCTCAAGGAGTAGACAGATCCTTACAGATTCTAGATCGCAGTGATCTGATCTGTTGTTTCTTCCTTCTCTCTTATTTAAACGAGGGGATGGTATAGGAAACGTGTTTGCATAGGGGGGACGTGAATGTAAAGTTAAAAAAAAATATATGAGACTGATAAGGTTAAAAAGGTTCCTCAAGTTGAGGAATGAAGAGTTATTTAAAGCTATGGTATAGTTACTTATTTGTTGTTCCTTTGAGTTTGCTTTGTCAATAGTACACTGGAGGCTGATGGGAGATACCAGCAGGCTATATCCAGTGATGTCACGACTTTGACATGCCCAGTCTCCAAGCTGCAGGAGGAGGTGCACAACCCAGAGGTGGAGGACTAAACTGTCGTTACTCAAGGAGCAGTTAAAAAAAAGCAAGCTTCTGGGGAGTAACATCGCTTGTGCCTAGGTGCCTCTGTTTTCCCCTGAGGAAACCGCATATGGAGAAACGCATTGTTTAGCGCGCTGTGGAGCGTCGGGAGCAACAGACCAGAAGTTGTTAATTTTCAAGTTAAGCTTTTTTTCTACACATATTTAACAAAAAGGATGTATAAAAATAATTTAAATTGAACTTTAGGGTGGCTGGTGGCTATATAGAAGGTCGTTGATGTATGGTGGGCTATAATTTTCTTTGACCGAAATTTAAATGGTCACTGAATGCCCGGTTTTTCTGAGACCTTCTTGCCACTATTCTACCTTTTTTCTAACTAGTGCTAAGCACTACGTGTAATAACAAGTTAGCCATTTTGGCTGGATACTTTCTAGTTGCAATACAGAGCAGCTGTTTGGTTCCTGTATTTGAGCTCTGTGTAGAACGACCATAGTTTATGTTGTTACTCAAGGAACGACAATTACCAGGTAAGTGTAATTTCTGTTTTTTAACCATTCTTTTGTACTTTTGGATGCATGTTTTGGGTCATTGTCCTGCTGGAGGACCCATGACCTTCCACACAGACCTAGATTTCTGATACTAGGTAATAACTTGGTAATCCTCTGACTTCATGATTCTTTAATACATTCCAGGCCTCCAGTTCCTTAGGCAGCAAAACAGCCCCACAACATTATGGAACCTCCACCATATTTAGCTGTAGGAAGGGTGTTTTTTTTCCTTATAAACTTCTTTCTTAGCCTGTAAATGTATCTCTGGTCTGCATTGCCAAAGAGCTCAAATTTGGTTTCATCTCTCCACAGAACATTTTCCCAGGACTGTGGTTTCTCAAGGTATGTTTGGGCAAAGATCAGGCATGCCTTTTTATGTCTTTCTTTGAGCAGTGGAGTACTCCTTGGCCTTCACCCATTAAGTCCTTCTTTATTTAGTGTGTGGCGTATGGTGCAGGTTGAAACCACCACTCCAGGTTGCTCCAGGGTCAGCTTTAAGCTCGTTGGATGTTGGTGGTGTTTTTCCAATAGTTTGCACTAACCTTTAAAGGCTTCTTGGATTAATTTTCCTCTTTCCACCACGTCTTGGGAGGTTCTTGACGGTTCCATGAACAGAAAACTTCTTAATAGCATTGTGAACTCTAGACACAGGAATCCCAAGGTCATTGGAGATGGCCTTGTACCCCTTTGAAGTTTGATGTTTGGTGGTGATGTCTTTTCTGACTGTCTGAGGCAGCTTTCATGTCTTCACCACTGTGAAAATGGAACAGGGAGTGAATGTGACCATTTTAAACATTTAGATGAAGGCCATCGTTCATTGGTTGATTCAAGTCATGTGAGTACTGACAGTTAATCACAGATGCGTCTAATTATACTGCAGTGGGAATGTGGTTCTTCTGTTTAAACTGATTTGAATTTTTTATAAGGGTGCCAATAATCATGTCCGTCTTATGAAAAAATAAGACCAAAAATTCTTATCATGCCCTAAATCAGGCATGTCCAACAGGTAGATCGTGATCTACCTGTAGATCGCAGAGTGGTCAGAGGTAAATCGCCAGCCCCACTTGGCTCCATCTCTCCAGCAGCTCGCCCCGTCGCTAGGAGAGAGCTCATGCCGGCAGGTCATCTGCCGGGGGCTTGCCGCCGCTGCTGATCCTTTCCCTGTCTTTTTTCCCTGCCTGCGGGAATCTTGCCTGCGGGTGTATTGGGGGCGCTTGTTGTTTTCGTGCCAGTAGTTTGTGGATACCCCAGGGGGCCGCCGCCCGCGCCCCACGATGAGACGTCACAGGCCCGACGTCATACCTGGTCTCCTGCCCCCGCCCCAACACCCCTTAGAAGCGTGTTATATACCGGGCAATATCCATTCGCCTAGGCTTTACCTGAATACACTTACTGTATTAGTTGTGTTGTGTGCTAGTCGTTGGTCACTTTTTAGTTCGCTTTCATTAAACGTTTTTGGGAAGACACAACAAAGTGTCAAGAATTTGGTGATTTTAGCAGGCTTTTCCAATTTAATTAATTAATTTGGTTTTCATTTGTATACCGCTACTTCCAGCGATCAGTAGCGGTTTACTTTGCACAGCAAAATTGGTTACATATGATAGGAATCAATATTTACATTATCTCCAGGAACAAGCAGGAATGTAGTCTTCACATATGGGTATCGTCGGTACTGACGGAGCCTGCACTGGAACGCTCCCCAGCGTCCAATTAGAAAGGTTTTGGGAGCATCCCAAAGCGCCTGCATGCTGCCTTCCCGCCTTTCCCAACTGCCTCTCTCCAGTTCTTCATTTTTCCATCCTTTTTGTGGTCGCGTCTGCCTTCCTCGACGCTATACCGGTACAGCCGGTTCTTCCTTCTTTCTTTTCAAAAAAACCAAAGCTTTAATTTAGTATTTTTTTCCAAACTTTTCTTCCTCAGGTGCACGCGCCATTTTGGGCCTTAGGCCCAGAATTTCCTCCACTATGGAAAAACCCGCTTCGGGTTTCAAGAAGTGCACCAAGTGTGGCGGTACCATCTCCGTCACCGACACCCATGAGTGGTGTCTTAAATGTTTAGGTCCTGACCACTCCATCTCAGAGTGTATGGCCTGTGCCATGATGTCCAAGAGGGGTCGACAAAACCGAGCTGCTAAGCTCAGCACCCTTTTTCCCTCCGTTGCAGCCTCTGTGGCATCAACGTCTTCCAGGGCTTCGTCTTCCTCCCATGGATCTCAGGTAACTAAACATAGGTCTGGCCGGTCCTCAAAGGGTAGATCTCCTTCCAAGCATCGAGATGCCTCTGGCATTGCCCTTGAGGGTTCTGTACCGGCAAAATTGCCCCAGCAGGAGGCTTCGGCTTCCAAAGCATTATCGGGGCTCCAGGATGTTCTCGAGGCCTCAACCTTGGTAGAACTACTGGTGCCATGCTCTGGGGTACCGGCTGCTTTCTCCGGTATCGATACCCAGGCATCGGCAGCGTCAATAGACCAGAGGTTCCTGGCTATTGAACACAGTCTGGCGGCTCTCCTTGCGGTATTGACACCCTCGGAACCGCATCAGACAGTTCAACCGGTACCGGCACTGACTCCTGCACCAGTATCGGTACCGGTACCGACGGCATTGACATCGGTGTCTGCTTTGCCGGCACCCAGTCATGCTATGCCTTCCGGTACCGATACACCGGTACCGATTCCCCCGGCACCGACTTCGGTCGGTACGGGTATCGTGCTCCTACAAGAGCATCCAGACAGAAGGTATTTTGAATCCTCGGAGGACTCTGAGGATTCTGACAGCTCTGTCAGTACCGGAATACTTCTCCCGGAGGAGCCGCCTTCTCCTAAACGTAGGATGTCTCCTCCAGAAGATATCTCCTTTCAGGATTTTATCAGGGAGGTGGCTCGAGGTCTTTCCATTACTGTGGCTCCCGAAACAGAGCCCAGGGCAAAGGAGTTGGAGATTCTACAATATCCCAAGGCTCCTAAGGAGGCAGCTACTTTGCCTATCCATGAGATCTTACATGATCTCATGCTAAGAATGTGGGAAACACCTCTTACCACCTCTCTTCACTCTCGTAGACTGGATACCATGTATCGAGTCCCTCCTTGTCCTGGTTTCCAGAAGAATCGGCTTACTCACCACTCTGTTGTGGTAGAATCAGCTATGAAAAGGATCAGAAGTGCAAAGAGGCATGCCTCTAACCCTCCAGGACGTGAGTGTCGAACTTTGGATGCCTTTGGACGTCGTACTTTCCAGGCTTCCATGCTTTCTGCCAGGATCAGTTCCTATATTTTATATATGGGAATGTTCCTTAAGGAAATCACAGGAGATTTAGAGGCTTTGAGCCCTCTTCTTCCTGAAGATAAGAGGCAGCATTTTCTCACACTGGTTAAACATGCCCAGGATGTCTCTGTTTGTCAATCGTGCAGCTTTTGACTGTTTTGATTGCATAAGCAGAACCTCTGCCATTGCCATAGGTGCACATAGAATTGCCTGGCTCCAGGCATCCGATTTGGAGCTCTGGGTGCAGGACAAACTGGGCAATATCCTTTGTACAGGTGAGAATCTATTCGGCAAGAATTGGCAAGAGAAAGCCAATGAGTTAGATGCTGACAACTCCACTGATGACATAGCTAAAAGACAGCAAAAAATAAAATGAAATATATAGGACTGCAACTCCAAGGGGAGAAGGGAGGGTTGTGAGGACTGATTCCTGCTGCTCCTGGAGAACACCTGTTACAGGTGAGTAACTACACTTTCTCCAGGACCAAGCAGGAAGTCGGTCCTCACATATGGGACTCCCCAGCTCTAAGCTACCGAGAACCCAAAGCTGAAAAATAAGCTCCCTTTAGAGCCTCAGCATGCGAGATAAGAATCTTCTCTGAGAACGCCTTAACGGTAGCCCAGCACAAGGGCCGGAGGGTAGGAGTTGCCTAAACCTCAAAGAGATTACGGAGTACCGCCTGTCCGAAAACACTGTTCCTGCGGGACCTCCTCTCGAGTCAGTAATAGGCCGCAAAAGTCTGGCTTGAAGACCAAGTAGTGGCCTGGCAGATGTCTGCCAACGGAACAGAGCGGAGATGAGCTACTGACACAGCCTTCGCCCTGACACAGTGGTCCGTGACTCGACCCTGCAAGGAGAGGCTGGCTGCCCTATACGCCCAGGCGATACAGTCTGCTACCCAAATGAATAGGGTACTCTTGCAGACAGGTGACCCCAGCTTATTAGGGTCAAAATATACGAAGAGCTGAACAGCCCTTCGATGCCCCTGCGTATGGTCAATGTAGAAAGACAACGCCCTCCTACAGTCCAGGGTATGCAAGACCATTTCAACCCGGCTGGCATGCGGCCTGGGAAAGAAGGTTGGAAGACCCACCTCCTGAATGAGGTGGAAAGAGGAGACAACCTTTGGAAGGAACTTAGGATGAGTCTGTAAGACCACCCTGTTCCTATAGAACTGTGTGTACAGTCTATTAGAAACCAGAGCCTGTAGTTCACTCACATGCCTGGCCGAGGTAAGAGCCACCAAGAACAACGCCTTCCAGGAAAGGAAGCGTAAATGAGGTAGCCATCGGCTCAAACGGTGAGTAAGTTGTTGCAAGACCACATTCAAATCACACTCAGGGGCTGGTGGACGAATCGGAGGCTTGAGCAAAAGCAGGCCTCTGAGGAAGCGGGCCACTAAGGAGTGGACCGACAGAGACTGGCCCTCCACCGGCAAGTGGTGCGCTGACCGAGCACTGAGATGGACCCGAACAGAGTTGGATTTAAGGCCTAGGTCTGACAGGTGAAGCAGATACTGCAGCACCACTGGTACCAGGCACAAAAACGGATCCTCTTGGCGCTGAGCACACCAGGTGGAGAATCTACGCCACTTGAGGGCATAAGATTTCTGGGTGGATTGTCTCCTAGAGGCCAAAACCACCTCCTCCACTTCCTTAGGTAGAAGTAAGGGGCCTAGAACATGCCAGAGAGACCTTAACATTATCGCTCAAAAGATATAAATGCCCTTCAATGCTTAATTAACTTTTCTCTAGGACTTGTTCATGTAATAGACGGCTAGGTCTCAGACTTCCCGACACTTAAGGCTAACTGCTAATAACTTTGGTTAGCAGGGCCGTGCCATCTAGCATCAAGGACCTGCCGATAATCAACAAATGAACAAGGTATATAAAAAAACCAATACGTGCTAGATATCACCAAAAATAGATAAAATTCTATCAAAAACTTCTTGTCCTGTAAGGGTGTATCTTTACACGATCCGATGGGTGAAGACTTATCTTGAATAGTTAAAAAAAATTTTTCAATGCGTGTAAAATATCACCAAAAAATGTATATATATCTATCAAGACTGATTGCCATATAAAGGTGAATCAACACGCATTCCAATAAGTGAAAAACTTATCTTGAGTGATTAAAGGATTGCCCGACGCTGTTCCATATAGCGCTCCAACGCGTTTCTCCGTAATAGGATTCTTCAGGGGGTTTCCTTCATAAATATAACAACTCCAACATCCCCATGGGAATGAAATTAAGCTTGAGAGAAAAGCTCCTACCTCCCATGGCACTCTAAAGTTGAAAAAAATTGAAAAAAATATATATGTATACATGTCAAGCATACAAGGGAATCTACTCATGACATGTTGCCAATATGATAAACATGAACACTTATAGCAGCCAGCTTACCAGCAGATGTTGACAGACTCAAAATGATTCAAAATGATTCTCAATACTGCTGCCCACGTTTCAATAGTGATGTTGCTTGCATCAAGAAAAACGCCGCGCATGCGGGCAGACGATCTGTCGACTCATTTAAATCAAAAAACACCAATCAGATTAAGGTATTGGTGAGAGCTGTCTGATTACGTCAAACAAGCACGCCATTCAATCATGTTATTCAGACCTGTAGGTTCCACGGCTCGCAAAACAAAAATCCATCGTTGTTCTGAAAACATCAAAATTGTTCCCGGGTCGGGTTCCCTCTGCCTGTATGTATCTGTTCAATAACAAAGCACTTATAGTCTGTACACACAGGTCCCTGCAACAGACTATGCTGGACAATAGGAGCTCCTATTGTCCAGCATAGTCTGTTGAAGGGACATGTGTTTACAGACTATAAGTGCTTTGTTATTGAACAGATACATACAGGCAGAGGGAACCAGACACGGGAACAATTTTTGATGTTTTCAGAACAACGATGGATTTTTGTTTTGCGAGCCGTGGAACCTACAGGTCTGAATAACATGATTGAATGGCGTGCTTGTTTGACGTAATCAGACAGCTCTCACCAATACCTTAATCTGATTGGTGTTTTTTGATTTAAATGAGTCGACAGATCGTCTGCCCGCATGCGCGGCGTTTTTCTTGATGCAAGCAACATCACTATTGAAACGTGGGCAGCAGTATTGAGAATCATTTTGAATCATTTTGAGTCTGTCAACATCTGCTGGTAAGCTGGCTGCTATAAGTGTTCATGTTTATCATATTGGCAACATGTCATGAGTAGATTCCCTTGTATGCTTGACATGTATACATATATATTTTTTTCAATTTTTTCAACTTTAGAGTGCCATGGGAGGTAGGAGCTTTTCTCTCAAGCTTAATTTCATTCCCATGGGGATGTTGGAGTTGTGATATTTATGAAGGAAACCCCCTGAAGAATCCTATTACGGAGAAACGCGTTGGAGCGCTATATGGAACAGCGTCGGGCAATCCTTTAATCACTCAAGATAAGTTTTTCACTTATTGGAATGCGTGTTGATTCACCTTTATATGGCAATCAGTCTTGATAGATATATATACATTTTTTGGTGATATTTTACACGCATTGAAAAATTTTTTTTAACTATTCAAGATAAGTCTTCACCCATCGGATCGTGTAAAGATACACCCTTACAGGACAAGAAGTTTTTGATAGAATTTTATCTATTTTTGGTGATATCTAGCACGTATTGGTTTTTTTATATACCTTGTTCATTTGTTGATTATCGGCAGGTCCTTGATGCTAGATGGCACGGCCCTGCTAACCAAAGTTATTAGCAGTTAGCCTTAAGTGTCGGGAAATCTGAGACCTAGCCGTCTATTACATGAACAAGTCCTAGAGAAAAGTTAATTAAGCATTGAAGGGCATTTATATCTTTTGAGCGATAATATTTATGAATTTGACATACGCTCTGTAAATTTACCCAAATACTACGTCGAGAGACCTTAACAGGCAGACAGTCAAACAAGCAAAATTCCAGTATAGATTGGGGAGTATGTATGACTGAGCAAGATGGCACCCCTTGGGCGGGAAGGGGACCGCGCATGCGCACTGCATTCCCAAAGGCTTTCTTTGAAAGCTGGGGATATGCTCCGCACGAGGGCTCTGTCGACGCTGACGTCACCCATATGTGAGGACTGATTCCTGCTGCTCCTGGAGAACACCTGTTACAGGTGAGTAACTACGCTATCTATTGCACTGGGGAAGAGGGCCACTAGTTATGATGCCCATTCTGGGGCACACTTCTTAGTGAGGAGCTCCAAAGTGAAGCGAGGACCTGTATAAAGCAGGGAGAAGGACTCACAAGGGGGGAATTGTATGTAGAACGGTCTCCAAAGAGCAATGGGACACTTCACTTTGTTATTTCTATTCTGTCTACTTGAACATGTTTGTGAGATCAAGAATGGAATGTGGTTTATGATATGGTTGACTGTACTATTGTAATCCACTTCTAATAAAACACGTGAGAAAAACAGTCATCTGCCATTTGAACGTCCAGTCTTCCAGTTTTTCAAGGTCCTCTTGCAATTTTTCACAATCCTCTTGTGTTTTAACAGCTTTGAATAATTATGTGTCCATCTGCAAATTTTATCACCTCGCTCGTTATTCCCATTTCCAGATCATTTATGAATACGTTAAAAAGCAGTGGACCCAGCTCAAATCCCTGGGGTACTCTGCTATTCATCTTTCTCCATTTTACCCTCTGCTTTCTATCTTTTAACCAGTTCCGGGTCCACAATACTACATTGCCTCCAATCCCCTGACATTTTAATTTCACCAAGAGTCTGTCATGAGGGACCTTGTCAAAAGCTTTCTGAAAATCCAAATACACTATATCAAACAGCCAGGGCCGACCCAAGGGTTTCTGCCATCCTAGACAGAAATCCCGGCCTCACCATGCCCCCTCCTACTGACACCGCCCTACCTTTCAGCTGCTGCCATCGCTTTTGCCCCCCAAGTTGCCACCGATTCCATCTAGGGAGGGGGGAGGCGGGCAGCAGCAGCGGCCTTGGGCAAGTCACTTAACCCTGCATTGCCTCAGGAATCCAAGTTATCAATGTCCCTGTTTAATGTACATTAGCAAGTTTAAGTTACTATGTAAATCACTTTGACTAAAATGATAAAGCAGTATAAAAACCTGTTAAATAAAATATTTACTTATCTCCAGGAACAAGCAGGAATGAGTCCTCACATAGGGGTACGTCGGTACCGACTGAGCCTGCGCGGGAAAGCTCCCCAGCTTACCAGAAAGAAAGCTTTTGGGAGTCTCCCACAGCGCATGCGCGCTGCCTTCCCGCCTTTCATAACCAGCTCTCCTCAGTTCTTCTTTTCCGCGGAGCCAGCAGGTCGTGTTCCTGTCACCGCTGAAGAAGTTCTTTATTTTAATTTATTTCTTTGGTCGCGTGTCTGCCTTCCCCGACGCCGGACCGGTACCGCTGGTCTTTTCTTTTCTTTTCTTTAAAAAAATAAAAAAAAAATTATACTTTTTCCTCACTTGGTGTATTTTTCTTCTTAGGCCTACAGGCCCACAAGAAAATTTTCCCTCATGGAAAAACCAGCCTCCGGGTTCAAAAAATGCACTAAGTGTAGCGGTACAATTTCTGTTACAGATACCCATGAATGGTGTGTCTTAAATGTTTGGGTCCTGAACACTCCATTCTGGATTGCCAGTCCTGCTCTCTAATGTCTAAACGAGGGTTACAGAACCGAGCAGCCAAGCTCCATGTGCTGTTTCCCACGGATGCACCGGCGGTGGCATCGACATCTTCCAGGTCTTCCTCTCCTGATGGGTCTCAGCTAACCAAACATAAACCTAGCAGGTCCTTGAAGGGCAAATCTCCCTCTCAGCATCAAGATGCCTCTGGGCTTGCCCTCGAGGATCCTGCCCCAGCCAAACAACCCCGGCGGGAAGCTCCGGCTTCCAAAGCTCCTCCTATGGGGTTACAGGTTGACATCGATGGCACGGCCTCGACCGATCACCTGTTAGACTGCTCTGGGGTACCGGCACAATCTCCCGGTACCGACATCCAGGCAGTCGTGGCGTCCATGGATCACACTGTGCAATCCATGCAGCAGGCTATAATGGCTTTTATTCAAGCTGCGACGTTGTCGGTACCAGCGCCGGTACCGGTACCAACACCGATACCGGTACCGACTGCATCGACATCGGTCAGGATACCGACTCCGGTTCCTTGTCCAGGGCTTTCTCTCGGTACTGATCCGGTACTGGGGACGCCGGATGTCGGTACCGATCGATACGCGTATCGATCATTGGAAGGGGACAGACGATACTTCGATTCCTCTGATGATTCTGATTCATCAGATGAGTCTCTGGAAGTATCCATTACCCTTCCTGAGGAGCCTACTTCTCCAAAAAGGAGAATGTCTCCTCCAGAGGATTTGTCCTTTCAAGACTTCATAATAGAAGTGGCTAAAGGACTCTCTATTTCAGTAACCTCTGAAGCAGAGCCTAGAGCAAAAAAATTTGATATTTTAGGATACTCTAAGGCTCCCAGAGAGGCAGTCACCTTGCCAATTCATGAAATTCTTCATGAACATATGATTGACTTATGGGAGACTCCTCTCACCCTTTCTCCTCATTCTCGCAGATTGGACACTATGTACCGTGTCCCTCCTTGTCCTGGATTTCAGAAAACTCAGCTTCCTCACCATTCCATTGTGGTGCAGTCATCTATGAAAAGGATAAAGAGTACCAAAAGACACTCTTCTGCTCCCCCAGGAAGATAATGCAGAACCTTGGATGCTTTTGGTAGGAAAATCTTCCAAGCCAGTATGCTTATTGCCAGAATCAACTCATATAGCCTTTATATGGGTATGTTTTAAAGGAAGTTGCACAAAAGCTGCACAACTTTCTCCCTTTTATTCCAGAGGACAGAAGGGATGAATTCCTCCTTTGGCTTAAGCATACTCAAGATATTTCAAAGTTTTCCAACAGGGCAGCCTTTGATTCCTTTGAAGGTGCCAGCAGAGCCTCAGGCATTGCCATAGCTGCTCGCAGAATTGCTTGGCTCCAGGCTTCTGATCTAGAACCCTGGGTTCAGGATGGCTTAGGAAATCTGCCCTGTACGGGTGAAAATCTCTTTGGCAAAGAGTGGCAAATAAAAGCCACTCAAATGGATGCAGAGAATTCTGCTCTGGATAGACTTTCTAAGTCAACTTCCATTCCAGCCAAGAAAAAGTCTTTCAAAAAGCCTTTTTACAAAAGGAGCAGATTTCCTTCCACTTCTGGCCAACAATCTTCTACAGGTCGCTTTGCTACTAAGCGTCAGCAACCTAAACAGGCCAGGCCTAAACCTGCAGGGGCTGCTACAACTCAGCAGTCCCAACCCCCTCAGGGTTTTTGACTTGATACTAGAAAACTTAACCTTTCTGGCTTTACAACAGCCAGAACCTCTCACCATTCCAGGAAGGTTAGCTCATTTTGCTCCCAGATGGGAGCAAATCACATCAGAGCAGTGGACCCTCTCTATCATAAGAGAGGGCTACAAACTTCATTTTTCAGACCTTCCTCCCTACACCATGGTGAGACACTTCAATTCTCCCACATCTCTCCTCGACCTTCTGGATCAGGAGGTGACTACCCTTCTGGCCCAGGGGGCCATAGAAGAAGTTCCTCTTCTTCAACAGGGGTCAGGGTTTTACACCCCCTATTTTCTCATTCCAAAGAACACAGGGGGATACAGACCCATTCTAGATCTCAGAGAATTGAACAAATTCCTATGCAAGGAGAAGTTCAAGATGCTTTCTCTAGGCACTCTCCTTCCATACCTGCAGAGTCAGGATTGGCTTTGTTCTCTAGATCTCAAGGATGCGTACACTCATGTCCTCATCCATCCATCTCACAGAAATTCCTACGTTTTCTGTTCCAGGGAAAACATTACCAATACAGAGTGCTTCCTTTCGGTCTAGCCTCTGCTCCAAGAGTGTTCACCAAATGCATGGCAATAGTTGCTGCATTTCTACGCACTCTGGGAATATTTGTCTTCCCATATCTGGACGACTGGCTCATCCGAGCTCCAACCCAGTCGGAGGCTCAGATCTCCCTGAACCGCACCAGGCGCATTCTGCAATACCTGGGACTTGTGGTGAACCTCCCAAAGTCCCAGCTCACCCCTACTCAGTCCCTGAAATTCATAGGGGCCTGGTTGGACACCACTTCTGCAAGGGCCTACCTTCCTCAGGCCCGTTGTCAACGTCTAGTGCAGCTAGCCTCCCAGATTCAGTCAAAGAGCCATTTAACTGCCAGGGAGATGCTACAGCTGCTAGGCCATATGGCTTCCACAGTACATGTGGTACCCTATGCTCGCCTACACATGAGAGCAGCTCCATGGACTTTGTCCACCCAGTGGACTCAAGCTTCAGGAGCTCTCTCAGACCAAATAGCAACCTACAAACGTCTCTTTTGGTCTCTCCAATGGTGGATGTCCACTCAAAATCTGTTGCTGGGGTCCCCCTTCCAACTTTTGTTGCCCCAGGCAACCCTCACAACAGATGCCTCCCAAACAGGTTGGGGAGCTCATCTACAAGACCTCTCCACCCAAGGCATTTGGTCCCCTCAGGAGACCTCTCTTCATATCAACCACTTGGAACTTCGAGCAGTATTCGTAGCTCTCAAGGTCTTTCATACCCTCCTCAGCTACAAGACAGTCCTCATTGATACGGACAATCAAGTAGCCATGTTTTACATAAACAAGCAAGGAGAAACTGGCTCTCTGTCGTTTTGCAACGAAGCTCTAAGATTATGGGCCTTCGCCAGAGAGCATCAAATCCATCTCCTGGCAGTATACCTCCCAGGAATCCAAAACTCTTGGGCAGACAGACTCAGTCGAGTTCTGCTTCCACACGAATGGTCCCTGCACATGGATCAGGTACTCAGGATCTTCCAGGAATGGGGAACCCCGGACATAGACCTCTTTGCAAGTCCGTGGAATGCCAAACTTCCCCGGTTCTGTTCCAGAATTCCGTGTCAGGAAGTTCAGGCCAAGGATGCCTTCCTCCTTCATTGGGGTCAGAGCTTCCTGTATGCCTTTCCACCCATTCTTTTGATTCCCAAGACTCTGTTCAAACTCCAGAGGGATCAAGGATCTATGATCCTCATAGCTCCACGCTGGCCACGCCAAGTGTGGTACCCTCTACTTCTGCATCTCTCCCAAGCCCCCTCCCTGGACTTGGGAGCTGCACCAGACCTTCTATCCCAGGAGGAAGGGACTTTGTGGCATCCAAATCCCAAGTCCCTTCACCTCAGAGCTTGGTTACTGAAGGCCTAGACCTTCAAGACTTCAATCTCTCTCAGCAAGTGAAGGATATCCTCCATGCTTCCAGGAAACCTTCCACTAGGCGTTCCTATGCTTTTAAATGGAAAATATTTTCCATTTGGTGTGCTGAAAAGGGTCTTGACCCTCTGGCACTTCCTGTGTATTCTCTAATGGAATATCTCCTGCATCTCTCTAATGCAGGCCTTAAAACGAATTCAGTAAGGGTCCATTTGAGTGCTATTGCAGCATCCCTTAAGCCTCTCAATGGACAACCTATTTCTTCTCATCCTCTTATTTCAAGATTCATGAGAGGCCTAACTTTAACTAAACCTCCCATTCGACCTCCTCCGGTGGCATGGGACTTAAACTTGATTCTTGGTCAGCTTATGAAGCCACCTTTTGAACCCTTAGCCACTACCTCCTTGAAATTTCTTTCCTGGAAGGTTATTTTCCTTATTGCAGTCACTTCTGCTCGCCGCATCAGTGAACTGCAGGCCCTAGTGGCTAATCCACCTTATACAAGGTTCCATCATGATAAGGTAGTCCTTAGGACAAATCCTCACTTTATGCCTAAAGTGGTCTCACCTTTTCATCTTAATCAAGAGGTATATTTACCTGTCTTTTTTCCAGCTCCTCATGCATCCAGTGCAGAGAGGAACCTTCATACTCTAGACTGTAAAAGAGCTCTTGCTTTTTACTTACACAGGACACAGCAACATAGAAAGTCTTCGCAGCTTTTTGTTGCTTTTGATCCTTCTCATTTAGGACTTCCAGTCTCTAAGAGAACACTGTCCAATTGGATTGCTCAGTGTATTTCTTTTGCTTACCAGAGTAAGAACCTTTCTCTGGAGGGCCATGTCACAGCTCACAATGTGAGGGCCATGGCCGCCTCAATGACTCATCTTCACTCTGTGTCCATCAGCCAGATCTGTCGAGCAGCCACCTGGGCCTCGGTTCATACCTTCACAGCCCATTACTGTTTGGACAAGGACTCCCACCGGGATGCCTTGTTTGGTCAGGCTGTCCTCAGACACCTGTTCCATTCTTAAACAACTCCTGCCCTCTGTCCCTTAATGGATGCCTGAGATCATAGGAAGATGAGGAACCCTTCAGGGTCTCATACCCTTGGGGATCTCCCAGGCATCTTAGCTAGGGAGTCCCCATATGTGAGGACTCATTCCTGCTTGTTCCTGGAGATAGCACAGTTACTTACCTGTAACAGGTGATCTCTGGGAACAGCAGGAATTAGTCCTCACAACCCTCCCACCTCCCCTAGGAGTTGTATCTCTCTCTATCTTTCCTTTCCTCTCTCTCTCTATTGTCTCAGCTTTAAACTCGAACTGAGGAGAGTTGGTTAGGAAAGGCGGGAAGGCAGCGCGCATGCGCTGTGGGAGGCTCCCTAAAGCTTTCTTTCTGGGAAGCTGGGGAGCTTTCCCGCGCAGGCTCCGTCGGTACCGACGTACCCATATGTGAGGACTAATTCCTGCTGTTCCCAGAGATCACCTGTTACAGGTAAGTAACTGTGCTTTCCTATGTATGGGTATGGAGTCTCTTTAAGGGCTAGTGTCAGAAGCACCACTTGGCCCCTTTGAAAAAGCCATCCTTTCTCATCTTCCCGCAAGGCAGTTTTGAGAAAGATCTGTCCCTTAGTTTCTTGAGTGTTCAGGTTGTGGCCTTTTCATGTTTTTGAGGGTTGATAGCTGATTGCTCCATAGCTTCACATCTGAATGTGGCTATCTTCCTTAGGGAGGTGCGCCACTTGCATCCTCTTCTATGGTTGGTTGTGCCATCATGAGATTTGGGTCTCGTTCTTTGGGCTCTGATGTCTGCTCCCTTCTAGCTATTGAAAGGGGCTACACTTAAGGATCTGTTCCTCAAGACAATCTTTTTGGACTCCATTGGTTCGGCATGTTAAATTTCTGAGGTGCAGGCGCTCTCTTGCAAGCCTGTCCTCTCAGAAGAGGCTGTTTCTATCCAGCTGGTCCCTTCTTACTTGCCTAAAGTTGTTTCTGCCTTTCATGTCATCAGGTGGTTTGCCTTCTTTCCTTTTCGGTGGAGCAGTGTAAAGGGAAGGACAAGGATCTACATTTAGTTGACATCTGCAGGGTGCTTCTCAGGTATCTGAAGGTCATTAATTCCTTCCGAAGGACTCCAGTGTGACCAGTTGACTGTTACGCCTCTGGGGGCTCCCACAAATGGACCTCTTTGCCAGCCCGACCAATGCTCAGCTAGCCCCTTTCTGCTCCAGGCAGCCACATACCTCGTGGGTTGCAGTGGATGGGAGGGCCTCTTCTACACCTTCCTGCCCACACTGCTGATTGCCAAGACCCTGTTCAAGGTCCAGCTCGACAGAGCCACATTTATACTGGTGGCTCCTCGGTGGGCCCGGCAGCCATGGTTCCTGCTGCTCCTCTACCTGTCCCAGGCTCTCCCTGTCCCTCTGGGGGCTGACCCAGGCATGCTCTCACAGGAGGACAGCTCCCTCATGCACCCTAACCTGAGGTCTCTGTCCCTGACAGCTTGGCTACTGAAAGGGTAGCCTTGGTCCATTTTGATTTTTCCAGTGAGGTGGAGACAGTCCTTTTGGCTTCCCACAAGCCTTCCACCTGCCGAACCTATGCCTTCAAGTGGCTAAGGTTCTCGGTTTGGTGCCTGGAGAGGTGGATTAACCCCTTCTTCTGTTCAGTCCAGCTGGTACTCCATTACCTGCTCCATCTGTACCAGACAGAGCTAAAGTCCAACTCAGAGTTCACCACTGTGCACTTTTCAGCGTACCATCACCTTGTTGAGGCCAGACCCTCAGCCCTCGTAACTCGTTTCCTGAGGGGCCTACTACTTTCTAAGCCACCGCTGCGCCCCCTTTCAAAACTCACTGTGCCACCTTTCGCCTCTTGGCTCATAACACCTCAAGTATTTATCCTGGTGGTCTTTCCAAAAGTGGTGTCTCCATTCTACCTCAACCAGGAGAAGATACTTCGCACATTCTTCCTGCTGCCCTATGCCAGATGGGAAGAGGTGTTGCTCCATACTCTGCCTCAAGCAGGCCCTGTCCTTTTACCTGGCGTGTACCTGGGCCCACCGCCTCTCCCCACAGCTCTTCATCTCCTACGACCTGAGTCGACTGGGGACAGCAGTCTCTAAGCATGCCCTGCCCACTAGGGTCACAAACTGCATTGCCTTCGCTTACAAGCAAGCTGGTCTTTCGCTGGAGTGCCTGGTCATGGCACACAGTGTCCGGGAGATGGTGGCCTCTGTGGCATACCTGTGCTCCGTTCCCTTGGTGGAGATCTGCCAGGCTGCCACCTGGTCCTCTGTTCATACCTTTACAGCCCGCAAGGACAATGCCTTTGGCCAGAGAGTATGCCGTCATATGTTTGGAGTGTAAGGCAACTCCTGCCCTCTGGCCCTTCTGTGTGTTCAGGCTACCGGAGAGCTGTTTCCTCGCTTGACACTTGGGCTGTTCGTGGGTCTGGTGTTCCTTGACTCAGTTGCTGCATCTCATGATTCACCTTTTTCTGATCACGCGTGGCTTTTTACAGGTTTTTTTTGGTAGCCTGTAGCTGGAGAGTCACATATGTGAGGACTGAGTTCCTGCTTGTTCCCGGAGAAATCGTAGTTACTCACCTGTAACAGGTGTTCTCTGGGGACAGCAGGAATCAGTCCTCACAACCTTCCCTCCTCGCCGTGGAGTTGCTTTTCTTTTTGCTGTTTTGTGCTATGTTATATTCTCCGGGAACAAGTAGGAACTCAGTCCTCACATATGAGTGACGTTGGCACCGACAGAGCCCTCATGAAAGCATCCCCTCAGCTTTCAAAGAAAGCCTTTGGGAGATGCCACCATGCATGCGTGGTCCCCTTCACGCCCAAGAATGCCACCTTGCTCAGTCTCCTTTTTTCCACAGAGCCCTTCAGACATCGTTTGGCTTGTCCCGGAAAAAGTTGATTATTTTGTACCTGAGTTTCCAACTCGCCTCCGGTATTGCACCAGTACTCTTCCCGCCAACCCGTCCTCTGTGCCTTGGCGTCGGGTTTGGTTTGATTTTTGTAGCCTTTTTGTTATTTTTCTGTCGCGTTTCGTGCCTTTTTTCTCCCGCTGGCAGCCAAAGGGTCTTCGACCTCGCAGAGGTACTTTTCCCCCCCCCATAGTTACCAGTAGTTTTAAGAAGTGTGATCAGTGTTCTAAAATCATGTCTTTGACCGACACACACGACTTCTGTCTTCATTGCCTCGGCCAAACCACGACCCGGCGGCCTGCAGTCTCTGCACGAGCATGTCCAGCAAGGCCCTCAAGAGCTGCCAGCAGCAGCATGAAAAGTCTTTTTTTTTTTTCCCCTGAGTCCCCAATGCCTCCGAAAGCTAGGGCCTCATCTGAGGCCCCAACGTCTCGGGCGGAACTCTCCAAACCCGAGCCTCATCATGGGTCCTCAAAAAAGGGGTCTCCCTCGAGGGAACCCAGGAGGAAGAAGAAACCCTCGAAGGCGGCATCCTTGGATGGCTCTGACCAGCTGGGAGCTCCCCGGGCCTGGTCTCGCAGTCCGAGACACTCATCCGAAGTGTCGGAGAAGGAGCGACCTGCAAAGGTCCCCTGGAAGGATCCAGCTGCGGACCGGCCTTGGTCCCCAGACACCATCCTCATTGAGGATTCCCCTTCGGGAGAGCAGGCATCAGGTCCGAGTCCCTCAGTGCCTGCACCGAAGGCTGTGGAGCCTTCTGGTCTGGAGTCCAGAATGGTTGCCCTGGAGCACAGTTTGTTTGCCTTCATGGACCGGCAGTGGGCGCTGTTGTCCGGCATGACCGGTTCATCCGCCCCGACCAAAATAGATCTCGCAATCTGAGTTCACCAACTACCCTATAAAACCCCATGATCTCCTTTTGCATCTGATTCAGACATGCCAGAGAGACCTTAACAGGCAGACAGTCAAACAAGCAAAATGACTTAGGGACCACCATCATTTTACATCATTTTAATACTATGTATTCACCCAAGGAGTGGAGGAGTAGCCTAGTGGTTAGAGCAACTGCCTAGTACCCAAAAGATCAAGAAATGATGGGAAGGGTTCAGTGACCTTGGGCAAGTCACTTTATCCTCCATTGCCTTAGAAGAAAAGGCCTAGTAATCTACTTCTGGTGATACATTGCCAACAAAACCCAGAGGCAGCTGGGTCCCTAGGAGTCACTTAAAAAAAATTTGTCCAAACCTGGACAGATGTAATTTCTTCCACTGCATCAGTTCCAAAACAACTTTCCTCCATTCAGATCAGCCAACTCCTGATAGGAAGCAGACAGCTCAATTCCTAGATATCGAATGGATCCCTTGGCTTACCAAAAGGGATACTCCCTTTGGATCACTTTCTGGATGTCCTGTGCAAGCGAAACATTTAAAATCTCTGAATTAGATTCATTAACTTTAAAGCCTGACACTTTCCCAAAACTGTACATCTCCACCATCAGGGGCCCCAAGGAGCCTTCCACTTCTGTGAGGGAATATAGAATATCAGCAAACATAGTCATTTTATATTGCTTCTCATCTTCCTCAAAGCCCTTTATATCCAAACAATTTTGTATCCTAAATGCCAAGGGCTCCATAGACAATGCAAACAAGAGTGGCGATAATGGGCAATCTTGTCTTGTGCCCCTTTTTAACTTGAATGACGAGGTGTAGCTCGAATTGATATTCAGATGGGCCAGTGGCTCTACATACAGAATTTCCCCCCATTTTAAGAAATTACCCAATCCCATTTTTTCCGCGACATGGAACAAAATAGGCCAGTACACACGGTCGAAGGCTTTTTCATCATCCACAGCCATCAGCACTGCAGAATTAGATGCCGCCTAGCATGTTCCTGCCAAACAAGATTCATCACTTTGCGAATATTGCCCGACCCCTGTGTCCCTAGAATGAAACCATTTTGATTCAAATGGACCAACAGACAGAAGAGGCAATAAACGGTTGTCTAGCATTCTGGAGAAGATTTTTTTGGTAAACAATATAGGGTGATATGAGCTGCAGGATAGTTACTCCCGCCTCCTGTATAGACCGATGCATTTTCAACTCTTCCAGAAAACTATTATACACTCATGCTAACAAATCCGCCAGCTGCAGTTGGAATACCTTATAAAGACCAGGGGCTTTAGCCTGGGAATACTCCTTTATAACTGCTAAGATATCCACTGCCCCAGTTGGTCTATTCAAAAGATTGCTATCCTCTTCAGAGAGCTGAGAAGTACACAGCTCCCCAGATACTCATCAATACTGCTAAGACTGGCTGGTTCCTCGGGGGTATAGAGCTCACGATAAAATTCAACAAATCTCCACATAATGCCCTTTAAATTCTGGAGTTCTCAACCTTACTTATCCCTGATCATGGTTATCCAATTTCTAGTCTGCTTTTTCTTAAATTGCCTGGCCAGAAGATGGCTAGCCTTATTGCCAAATTCAAACTGAATTTGCTGCAGCTGCTCAAGCTGGTGCTTAATATCCTTGATCTGCATATTATGAATCCTATCTTGAAGCTGCACAATTTCCTCTTTGTCCCTCTTATGCCTTTCCTCCAAGAATGACAATTGTTCTCTAAGCTCTGTCCTCTCCCTCAATTTGGATTTCTTTTTATGTGCTCCCAAAGAAATGAGGTGTCCTCTCAAAATAGCCTTCAGGCAGTCCCAGATCACAGCGAGTGAATGTTCCCCAGTATCATTCAGACTCATTTATTTATGTATTTTACATGCTTTTATATACTGCCCCTTCCAGAGATCAGGAGTGGTTTACATCGAACATAAAAGGAATCTTTCCATTGAACTTAATAACTTATGTACAATTAACTTGTGAGAACTATCTTACAATTAACTATATACAATGTTGTATTAATTATATACAATATTTTGGTAAGGATAGGCTCAGATGGATCATTGTTTGTATGTATTTTATTCATAGTGATCTGGCTATCGGTAGATAGGGGCAATTTGGAATCTTTAAGCTCTGTCTGCTCCGTACTCAAGGGCATTTGGGCTACTTTTGTCTTTATTGGAACCTGTCTGCTGATACGCCTAACTTCATTCTTTTGGTAGTATCCTTCAAGGATACATTGTTCCAAACCATGCGCTCTTGGGTGACTTTCAGCTCTCCCCTATTATCTAGTTTAAAAGCTGTTCTATCTCCTTTTTAAAGGTTAATGCCAGCAGCCTGGTTCTATCCCGGTTTGTGTTCATGATGGGCAGATGTTGAGAGACTCTAACTTGTTTGAGCTTGGGGTGTATCATAAGAGTTACCGTGGTATTTGATGTACAAGTGTGTCTTTAGTTCCTTTCGAAACTGTAGCAGATCTTTTATGGCTCTTAAGTTGTCTGGAAGTGCATTCCACAATACTGGGACAATGTATGAGAAAGCTCTGGGGTTGGTAGATTGGGTATGGCATAGGTATTTTGAGAGCAATGCCTTCGTGATCTAGTTTTTGAGGGGGAAATGAGAAGTGAGGACAGAGGAGTAGTGGCTATTTTATTGTGGTGCTTAAATATAATCATCAAGTATTTGTGTTTTATTCTTGTTGCGACTGATAACCAATGGAGGTAGTAGAGAATTGAAGTGATATGGCCGGTGTGTTGTGCCTTATATAAAATATGTGCTACCAGATTTTGAGCAAGTTGAAGTTGGTGGATAGTTTTCTTTGGTAGGCCCTGTAGGATGCTATTGCAATAATGTAGGGGGTTATTAGTGCTTGAAGGACTGGACTGAAATCATGATCTTCTAGCAATGGTTTGAGATGTTGGATCATACGTAATTTAAAGTAAATAGCTTTTGTCAATGATTTTATATAGGAGACCATATTTAGTAATTGGTCCAGGATTACTCCAAGGTATTTCACCTCTTTCTTGACTTCAAGATCTATTTCTTGTATTTGGATTTTATTGGGGGAGGGGGGGCGGGGAGGGAGAAACTCGGGTTTCTGGACACAAAGGGCACTTCTGTTTTATTAAAATTGATTTTTAGGTTATGTGCTTTGAGCTGTTCTGTAATATTGCCTAGGCATGAGATTATCTGTGAGTAGTTAGGGTTAGTAGTGTCTATGGGATGATACATCATTATATCATCGGCATAGAGATGATAGTTTACATTGTGCTTTTTAAAGATATTGCATATTGGCTGGATATATAGATTAAATAACAGGGCGGATAGGGAGGAGCCTTTGAAAATATCTTGTTTCTGTTTGAAGGTTGTGGATGATGCCTGGCCAAAGTGGACCTGTTGACTGCGGTCAGATAGGACACAAACCATTGAATAACAGTTCCCTGCAGGTCAATTTTTTTTAGTCTCCTAATAAGGATTTTATGATCAATACAATCGAATGCCAAGGCAGCATCTAGAAAGATCAGGATAAATGCTTGCTTTCTGGAGTTTAGGCCACTTATAAGTCTGTCTAGAAATGTTAACATTAGGGTATCAACGCTATGATGGGGTCTAAACCCATGTTGTTGTTCATCCAGAGGTTTGTTTAGTTTAATGAAATCTTGTAGTTGGATCTTTACAACTTTCTCTATGATCTTTGCTAGGAACGGGATGCTCGAGCTAGGCCTATATGAGTTAGGATGTTTTTTGTCAGCTGTTGCTGATTTTAATATAGTTTGGATTAATGCCTGTTTTAAGGCAATTGGCATGTATGCTTATCATAATGAATGGTTGACCATCTCCAGGATGATTGGGGAGAACTCCTCTTTAGTTGTATTCAGCCAGGTGGCTGGACAGGGGTCGCTGGGTGCAGTGGTTGTGTTGATGGCGGTTATTATATTTTTAAGATGTTTTTGGTCAATAAGGTAAAACGTTGACCATGTGTCTTCCCTGGGGGGGGGGGGTTTGGAGTTGTTAGGTTGTGAGTTTGGGGGGGGGGGGTTCAGGGTGATGTCATCGTGGATTCAGTTATTAAGTTTCTCCATATAGTAATTTGCTAGTATTTGAGGGTGTATAATAACCTTATCTCCAGGAACAGCAGGAATAAGTCTTCACATATGGGTATCGGTACCGACAGAGCCTACGCGGGAACGCTCCCCAGCGTCCAATAAGAAAGCCTTTGGAAGCATCCCACAGCGCCTGCGCGCTGCCTTCCCGCCTTTCCCAACCGCCTCTCTCCAGTTCTTCATTTCCGCGGAGCCAGCAGGTCATGTTCCTGTCACCGCAGAAGAAGTTCTTTATTTTTTCTTTATTCTTTTGTGTCGCGTCTGCCTTCTTCGACGTCGGACCGGTACCGCTGGTCTTTTCTTTTCTTTCTTTAAAAAAAAACCCAAAAAAAACCTTATACTTTCTTCACTGTGCATTTTAGTTTTTGGGCCTTAGGCCTAAAAATTTTCTCCTCATGGAGAAGCCCGCCTCCGGGTTTAAAAAGTGCACAAAATGTGGCGGTACTATTTCTGTCACCGACACCCATGATTGGTGTCTAAAATGTTTGGGTCCTGACCATTCCATCACGGATTGTGTGTCCTGTACCATGATGTCTAAAAGAGGTCAACACAATAAATTATAGAAACCCCAAACAAGGCTGACAAAAACAAAATGAAAAAACAAACAAACAGCATGTGAGACAGAAACCAAAAAACCAGATGGGGTGAACGTGACAGAGGAAAAAAGACCTCAGTAACCCTCCATACAGAAAAGGGAGGAAACGAGTCTCACTAAAGGGGACAAGTCCCATCAGACGTGAGAAGACTCTCTTTACATCAAAGGTCTGAAAAAAACCTCTCACGCCCCATCAGCTTCGGCGTCTTTTTGCTGTTCAGGGCTCCATTGATGCCGGGATTTGGTTCAGCTTACCGCTCCACATAGCTCTTTTGAAACAAATAGTTTTGAAGTCAGCGTGTTTCAGCCAACGTTCCTTTCTCAAACTGCAGTTCCCTTTTGTTGCAGCTCCCTGAAGAAGCCGCAAGGCGAAACATCTGGTGTCGGGGCTCTTATCGGGGCTCGTTTGATATTTGGACATTTGGACATTTCTCTTCTGGATTTCAGATAATTTTTCATGCTGAACAGTTTTAGCGCTGAATGTTTCTTTTGGCTTTGCTCTGTTTTCAAGCTACCTAGCTGATGGGGCGTGAGAGGTTTTTTTCAGACCTTTGATGTAAAGAGAGTCTTCTCACGTCTGATGGGACTTGTCCCCTTTAGTGAGACTCGTTTCCTCCCTTTTCTGTATGGAGGGTTACTGAGGTCTTTTTTCCTCTGTCACGTTCACCCCATCTGGTTTTTTGGTTTCTGTCTCACATGCTGTTTGTTTGTTTTTTCATTTTGTTTTTGTCAGCCTTGTTTGGGGTTTCTATAATTTATTGTGTTGTACTGGCTCCTTGAGGAGTTTTTGATAATAGTCTAAAAGAGGTCGGCAGAACCGAGCAGCCAAGCTCAGTACCCTGTTTCCCTCTGATGCAGCTTCGGTGGCATCGACGTCTTCCAGGGCTGCTTCTTCCTCCCATGGATCTCAGGTAACCAAGCATAAATCTCGCCGGTCCTCGAAGGGCAAATCTCCCTCTAAGCATCGAGATGCCTCCGGGCTTGTCCTCGAGGACTCCTCACCGGCAAAGTTACCCCAGCAGGAAGTTCCGGCTTCCAAAGCATTGTCTCTGGGGTCCCAGGTTGACATCGATGGCTCGGCCTCGACCGATCACCTGTTGCCGTGTTCTGGGGTGCCGGTGGCTCCCACTGGTACCGACATCCAGACTTTGGTGGCGTCGATGGATCAGAAGATTCTGACCATACAGCGCACCCTGACGGCATTCATGCAGGCTGCGACGCCTCCGGTACCGCAACAATCCCCGTTGCCGGTACCGGCACCGATTGCATCGACATCGGCTCCGGTGTCAATTGCAACGGTACCCTGTCCTATGATGCCCATCGGTACCGAACCGGTACCGGTTACTCCCAATGTCGATCCCACTCGGTACGCATATTGGGCTTTACAGGAGCATCCAGACAGGCGATACTTCGATTCCTCCGAAGACTCTGACGAGTCCGAAGGATCTGTCCAGGCATCGGTACTTCTTTCTCAGGAGTCTTCTTCTCCTAAACGAAGAATGTCTCCTCCAGAGGACTTGTCTTTTCAAGACTTCATTAGGGAGGTGGCTAGGGGCCTCTCCATCACAGTGGCCCCTGAGTCAGAGCCTAGAGCCAAGCAGCTGGATATTCTACAATATCCCAAGGCTCCTGAAGAGGCAGCTACTTTACCTGTTCATGAGATTTTGTATGATCTCATGTTGAGCCATGTGGGAGACACCTCTTACTACCTCTCCTCATTCTCGCAGGTTAGACACCATGTATCTTGTCCCTCCTTGTCCTGGCTTTCATAAGACTCAGCTTCCTCACCACTCTATTGTGTGCAAAAAGACACTCATCTAATCCTCCAGGACGTGAATGCAGGACCCTAGATGCTTTTGGCCGTAGGGTTTTTCAAGCTTCTATGCTAGCTGCCAGAATCAACTCCTATAGCCTCTATATAGGGATGTTTCTAAAGGAAGTCGCAGATCATCTGCAGACTTTAACCCCTTTTATTTCAGAAGATAAAAGGCAGGAGTTTCTCACTTGGCTCAAACATGCCCAGGATGTTTCCAAATTTTCCAACCGTGCAGCCTTTGACTCTTTTGAGTGTGTAAGCAGAGCCTCGGCTATTGCCATAGGTGCACGCAGAATTGCTTGGCTACAAGCTTCTGATTTGGAACTCTGGGTCCAAGATGAATTAGGAAATCTTCCTTTTACAGGTGAAAACCTTTTTGGCAAGGATTGGCAAGCAAAGGCCACTCAGATGGATGCTGAGAACTCTGCTTTGGATCGACTTTCAAAATCCACCTCTGCTCCTGCTAAGAAAAGATTGTTCAAAAAGACATCTTTTTCTAAAAAGGGAAGATATTATCCTGCTTTTGGTCAGCAGGCATCTTCTGCAGGTCGTTTTGCTGCAAAACGTCAGCAACCACCTAAACAGGCCAAGTCAAAGGCTGCTAGGCTTTCCACGGCCCAGCAGCCTCAGCCTCCTCAGGGCCTTTGACTTGCAACTAGAGAACTTAGCCTTTCTAGCTCTGGAAGAACCAGAGCCCCTCACCATTCCAGGAAGGTTGGCTTACTTTGCTCCCAGATGGGAACAAATCACAACAGAGCAATGGACCCTCTCCATCATAAGGGAAGGGTACAAACTTCATTTCTTAAGCCTTCCTCCTCGCACCATGGTGCAACAGTTCAATTTTCCAACATCTCTCCTCAACCTTCTGGGTCAGGAGATTGCCACCCTTCTTGCCCAAGGGGCAATAGAAGAAGAACCTCTTCTTCAACAGGGCTCAGGGTTCTACTCCCCTTATTTTCTTATCCCAAAGAAAACAGGGGGCTACAGACCCATATTAGATCTCAGAGAATTGAACAAGTTTCTATTCAAGGAGAAATTCAAGATGATTTCTCTCGGTGCTCTGCTTCCATACCTTCAGAGTCAGGACTGGCTTTATTCTCTAGATCTCAAGGATGCATACACCCATGTCCTCATCCATCCAACACACAGAAGGTTCCTTCGGTTCCTTTTTCAGGGAAAGCACTACCAATACAGGGTGCTTCCGTTCGGTCTGGCCTCTGCACCAAGGGTGTTCACGAAATGCATGGCAGTAGTAGCTGCATTTCTACGCACTCTGGGAATATTTGTCTTCCCTTACCTGGACGACTGGCTCATTCGAGCTCCATCCCAGTCAGAGGCCCAGAATTGTCTAATCTGCACAATGCGTGTTCTCCAGTATTTGGGACTGGTAATAAACATCCCAAAATCAAATCTCACCCCTACTCAGTCTCTGGAGTTTATAGGGGCCTTGCTGGATACCACAACTGCAAGGGCCTATCTTCCTCAGGCCCATTGTCTACGTTTAGTGCAGTTAGCCTCCCAGATACAGTTAAAGCCCCATTTAACTGCTCGAGAGATGTTACAACTCTTAGGCCACATGGCATCTACCGTGCACGTGGTTCCATATGCTCGCCTTCACATGAGGGCAGCTCAATGGACTTTGTCCACCCAGTGGACTCAGGCATCAGGTTGCCTGTCAGACAAAATAGCAAACTCCAGTCGCCTTTTTTGGTCTCTCCAGTGGTGGAAGTCCTCTCCAAATCTGTTGCTGGGGTCCCCTTTTCAGCAGTCACTACCCCAAGCAACTTTTACAACAGATGCTTCTCCAATGGGTTGGGGAGCTCATCTGCAGGATCTCTCCACCCAGGGCATCTGGTCTCCACAAGAGACTTCTCTGCATATCAATCTCTTGGAACTCAGAGCAATATTCTTAGCTCTCAGAGTGTTCCATTCCCTGCTCAGCTACAGGACAGTCCTCATTCATACGGACAACCAAGTAGCCATGTTCTATGTAAACAAGCAGGGCGGGACTGGCTCTCTGTCGCTTTGTAACGAAGCTTTGCGACTGTGGGCCTTCGCCAGAGAGCATCACATTCATCTTCTGGCAGTATATCTTCCAGGCGTTCAAAACTCTTGGGCAGACAGTCTCAGTCGAGTTCTGGTGGAAGGAGGACAACCAGTGGGACACTGTGATACCTGGGTACAAACTATATCGTAATGATAGAGCTGATTAAATTGGTGTAGGGGTTGCTCTCTATGTTAGAGAGGGCATTGAGTCAGAAAGGATTGAAGTTTTGCAGGAAACAAAATCTACTGTAGAATCTATATGGATTGAAATTCCATGTAAAAGGGGAAAGGCAATGGCAGTGGGGGTGTACTATCGAGCGCCTGGCCAGAATGAACAAATGGATGATGAAATGCTCAAAGAAATCAAGGATGCTAACAAAAGTTACAGCGCAGTAATAATAATGGGTGATTTCAACTACCCCAGTATCGACTGGGTCAGTGTCACGTCAGGACATGCTAGGGAGATAAAGTTCCTAGATGAAATAAATGACTGCTTCTTGGAGCAGCTGGTTCATGAACCGACCAGAGGGGAAGCCATATTAGACCTAGTCCTTAGTGGAACACCAGATCTAGTGCAAGAGATAAGGTTGTTGGGGCCGCTTGGCAATAGTGATCATAGCATGATCGCCTTTGATTTAATTAGTGGAGGAGGGATAGTAAGGAAATCCACAGTACTACCTTTTAACTTTCGAAAGGGAGACTATGATAAAATGAGGAAAATAGTTAAGAAAAAACTAAAAGGAGCAGTTGCAAAGGTTAAAGACGTACATCAGGCTTGGCTGTTGTTGAAAAATACTATCTTGGAAGCCCAGACCAGCTGTATTCCACGCTTTAAGAAAAGTGGAAGGCAGTCCAAAAAACTGCCAGCATGGTTTAAAGGTGAGGTCAGAGAGGCTGCTGTTGCCAAAAAAGCATCTTTCAGGAAATGGAAAAAAGAGCCAAACGACGAAACCTGGAAACAGCACAAGCACTGGCAAGTCAAATGCAAGGCATTGATAAGGCAGGCAAAGGGAGAGTTTGAGAAGAAGCTTGCTGTGGAAGCAAAAACGCGAAGTAAAGACCTTTTCAAGTACATTCGTAGCAAAAAACCTGTGAGAGAGTCAGTTGGTCCATTAGATGATAAAGGCGTTAAAGGAGCACTAAGAGGTGACAAGGCGATAGCGGAGAGACTGAATGAATTCTTTGCTTCAGTCTTTACTGAGGAAGATGTAGGGATGTTACCCATGACTGAAGTGGTATTTAAAGGTGAGGAAGAATTGAAGGAAATATCGATACATCGGGAAGATGTATTACAACTATTAGATAAACTGAAGAGTAGCAAATCACCTGGGCCAGATGGTATACATCCAAGGTTGTTGAAAGAACTGAAATATGAGATTGCAGACCTGCTATTAGTAATCTGTGAACTATCATTAAAATCATCTCTAATACCTGAAGATTGGAGGATCGCCAATGTAACACCAATTTTTAAAAAGGGTTCCAGGGGTGATCCGGGAAACTACAGACAGGTGAGCCTGACATCAGTACCAGGAAAAATGGCAGAAACCATCATAAAGAATAAAATTACTCAGCATGTAGATAGTCATGACCTAATGGGAGACAGCCAACATGGCTTTAGACAAGGAAGATCTTATCTTACTAATCTGTTATGTTTTTTTGAAGGAGTGAATAATCAGGTGGACAGAGGTGAGTCGGTTGATATTGTGTATCTGGACTTTCAGAAAGCGTTTGACAAAGTCCGTCATGAGAGACGTTTGGCAAAACTAAAGAGTCATGGGATAGGAGGCAGTGTACTATTGTGGATCAAGAATTGGTTAAAAGATAGAAAGCAGAGGGTAGGGCTAAATGGCCAATTTTCCCAATGGAGAAAGGTGAATAGTGGTGTACCCCAGGGATCTGTGCTGGGTCCGCTGCTTTTTGACATATTCATAAATGACCTGGAAAGTGGAATAACAAGTGAGGTTATCAAATTTGCAGATGACACAAAACTATTTAAAGTTGTTAAAACCCAAGAGGATTGTGGAAAATTACAAGAGGATCTTGATAAATTGGAAGACTGGGCATCAAAATGGCAGATGAAATTTAATGTGGACAAGTGCAAGGTTATGCACCAAGGGAAGAACAACCCAAACTATGGTTACACGATGCAAGGTTCCACATTAGGAACTACCACCCAGGAAAAAGATTTAGGCGTCGGCTCAGTGTGCAGCAGCGGCCAAGAGAGCAAATAGAATGCTAGGTATGATAAGGAAAGGAATGGAAAATAAAACAAAAGATATTATAATGCCTCTATATCGTTCCATGTCGAGACTGCACCTTGAATATTGTGTGCAATTCTGGTCGCCGTATCTTAAAAAGGATATAGCGATTTTAGAAAAGGTTCAGAGAAGAGCCACCAAAATGGTAAAGGGGATGGAAGGATACTCCTATGAAGAAAGGCTAAAAAGGTTAGGGCTCTTTAACCTGGAAAAGAGACAGCTGAGGGGAGATATGATAGAAGTCTATAAATTGATGAACGGAGTGGAACGGGTAAACGTAGATTGATTGTTTACCTTATCAGAATATAGAAAGACTAGGGGACATGCAATGAAGCTACAGGGTAAACTATTTAAGACTAATAAAAGAAAATATATTTTTTCACTCAATGTGTAATCAAACTCTGGAATTTGTTACCGGAGGATGTATTAAAGGCTGTTAGTGTAGCTGGGTTTAAAAAAGGTTTGGACAAGTTCCTGGAGGAAAGGTCCATAAACTATTATTAAGAAGGGACCCAGGATATCAATGCTTGAACCAATACAAGCATTGTGGAACCTGTGTCCCTTGGGGAAACTGCTAGGTACGTATGACCTAGATTGGCCACTGTTGGAAACAGAATACTGGGCTTGATGGACCTTGGTCTGACCCAGTATGGCATATCTTATGTTCTTATGTTCTTATGTTCCACACGAGTGGTCCCTCCACATGGACCAGGTAGCCAGGAATTTTCGAATTTGGGGAACCCCGGACATAGACCTCTTTGCAAGTCCGTGGAATGCCAAACTTCCCCGGTTCTGTTCCAGAATTCCGTGTCAGGGAGTTCAGGCCAAGGATGCCTTCCTCCTTCACTGGGGTCAAGACTTACTTTATGCCTTTCCACCCATTCCCCTAATTCCCAAAACACTATTCAAGCTTCAGAGAGATCTAGGAACCATGATCCTTATAGCACCACATTGACCACGCCAAGTGTGGTATCCTCTACTTCTGCATCTCTCTCAAGCTCCTTCCCTGGACTTGGGCTCTGCACCAGACCTTCTATCCCAGGAGGAGGGAACGTTGTGGCACCCAAACCCCCAGTCTCTTCATCTCAGGGCTTGGTTGCTGAAGGCCTAGACCTTCAGGGTTTTCATCTCTCTCAGCAGGTCAGAGATATTATTCATGCCTTTAGAAAGCCTTCGACGAGACGTTCCTATGCTTTCAAATGGAAAAGATTTACCATTTGGTGTGCAGAGAAGGGTCTTAACCCTCTTGCAATACCTTTGAATTCTTTACTAGAGTATCTCCTGCATTTTATCCCATGCAGGTCTTAAAACGAATTCAGTAAGAGTCCATTAGAGTGCTATTGCAGCATCCCTCAAGCCTCTCAATGGACAGCCTATATCCTCTCATCCTCTTATAACAAGATTCATGAGAGGCCTTCTTCTAACTAAACCTCCCATTAGACCACCTCCAGTGGCATGGGACTTAAACTTGGTTCTTGGCCAGCTTATGAAGCCACCCTTTGAACCTTTAGCCACCACCTCCTTGAAATTTCTTTCTTGGAAGGTTATCTTTCTCATTGCAGTCACCTCAGCACGCCGCATCAGTGAATTGCAAGCTTTGGTGGCTAATCCACCTTATACAAGGTTCCATCATGATAAGGTAATCCTCAGGACCAATCCACACTTTATGCCCAAAGTGGTCTCGCCTTTTCATCTAAACCAAGAGGTATATTTACCTGTCTTTTTTCCAGGACCTCATGCATCAAGTGCAGAGAGGAATCTTCATACCTTGGATTATAAGAGAGCTCTTGCTTTTTACTTACAAAGAACACAGCAACATAGAAAGTCTTCTCAACTCTTTGTTGCTTTTGATCCTTCTCATTTAGGACTTCCAGTCTCTAAGAGAACACTGTCCAACTGGATTGCTCAGTGTATTTCTTTTGCCTACCAGAGTAGGAACCTTTCTGTGGAGGGCCATGTCACAGCTCACAATGTGAGAGCCATGGCAGCCTCAATGGGTCATCTAAACTCTGTGTCCATCGACCAAATCTGTCGAGCGGCCACCTGGGCCTCGGTTCATACCTTCACAGCCCATTACTGTTTGGACAAGGACTCCCGCCGGGATGCCTCATTTGGTCAGGCTGTTCTCAAACACCTGTTCCATTTCTAATCAACTCCTACCCACCTACCCTGGTTGGATGCCAGAGATCCATGGGGGGAGGTAGAGTCCTTTTCAAGGACACACAACCTGGGGTCTTCCCCTGGCATCTGCAGCTAGGGAGTCCCCATATGTGAAGACTCATTCCTGCTTGTTCCTGGAGATAGCACAGTTACTTACCTGTAACAGGTGATCTCTGGGAACAGCAGGAATACGTCTTCACAACCCACCCACCTCCCCTAGGAGTTGTATCTCTCTATCTATCTTTCCTTTCCTCTCTCTCTCTTTGTCTCTGCTTTAAAACTCGAACTGGAGAGAGGCAGTTAGGAAAGGCGGGAAGGCAGCGTGCAGGCGCTGTGGGATGCTCCCAAAGGCTTTCTTATTTGACGCTGGGGAGCGTTCCCGCACAGGCTCCGTCGGTACCGACGATACCCATATGTGAATACTTATTCCTGCTGTTCCCAGAGATCACCTGTTACAGGTAAGTAACTGTGCTATCTTCATCAGCCATGGGTGGCCTTGTTAAAGATTTAACAATGGAAAATAGTTCCCTCGGTCTGTTGAGGATTTTAGTGAGTAAGGTAGAGTGGTACTTTTATTTTTCCCCCCCTCTATTATTTATGGCCTCTTTGTATGATTTCAATCTAAGCATGTATAGTCTGTTGTCATTTTCTGATCTTGTGTGTCTCCATTTGTGTTCAATTATGCGTAGTCTTTGTTTTAGTTTCCTTAATTCGGTTGTGTACCACATTTTAAAGGTTTTCTGTTTTGTCTTTCTGAGTGTGGGTGGAGCTAGGGCAGCATTAGTTATGGTGGTTCTGTATAATGTCATCCAGATCAGTGAGTGAGCGATCTATGTGAGGGAGAGAATTATTTAGGAATGAATCTTTGTCAAAGGCCTTAAATTTACTATGGAAAGTCGAGGTATCATTATGCATATGTGGCATGGGTGAAATAGGTCTTGTAAATTTTATTAGGAAATGGTCAGTCCATGGTAATGGGAGTGATATTGAACTGGAATAATGCATGTTTTGGATGATATTGTTTTGGGGGAAAATGAGATCCAGTATATTACCTTTTCTGTGTGTTGGGATCTGGACCACTTGTTGGAAGCCAATGTCCGACATGGCATTTATGAAGTGGGATGCGTGTGTGTTGTGGCGTGTTGGTAGATTGAAGTCAACAAGGATGATATGCTATTTGCCTGGTGTTATGGTGCATGCTGTTTCAAGTATATGTTTGCAAGGTTGTCTGGGGAGGCTGATGGAGGGCTGTATATAAGACTAATTGGTAATGTTACCCAATTTCACGCAATCATCAACTTCATCTAGGAGGGAGTCATTAAGCCTCCATACCTCACCCCCAAATTTTTGCCCCAACCATGTTAACTCTTCCCGAACGCGCGCTTCATGAGACCATGTAATGCTTTCAATGTCACAGTCTACAGTATGGAAAACCAAACTCCTAGCTGCCCATAGGTAGTTGATTCGAGAGTATGAATCATGTTCTTTAGAATAAAATGTTTAGTTCTACCCCTTAGTTGTTTCTCCCTCCACATAGCCACCAGATCAAAGGTCACGAATTTCCAGTAATTTTTACAGTTCATAGACCCCCCTTTCCCATGAGGTATCAACCTTCAGGTTAAATACTAAATTGAAATCTACCTCTAACACCAGTTGCTCCTCCAAATTCTCCCAGTTTATTAGCAAGCATATTAAAAAAAAAACCTTGATCAGTGTTGGGAGCATAAATGCACCCAAGGTTAATCTTATTCCCCCCCCCCCCCCCCAACAACACCTTCACAAAAAAATCCCCACCAACAACGTATCTCTGCAATCATCCATCACCTGACAGAGAATCTCATCAGAAATCACAATCTCCCCTTCCCTTTCTCTTCATTCGAGGCAAATAATCCGGTCTTATATCTTTTGTGTCCCACCCTTTTCTGATACTTAGCTAACAGGTGAATTTGCTATACAAAAGCAACTTGTAGTTGAAGGTGTGCCAACTCTCTAAACATCATTTGCTATTTGTATGGCGAATCCACAAATATTTAGCGTGCCAATTTTTAGCCCTCCTCTACTAGAGAAGGTCCCAAACTACCCCTATTTCATCCAAACTTGGACTTCTCCTGGAACAAGCAGAAAGTCAGTCCTCACATATGAGTGATGTTGGTGTTGACGGAGCCTGCACAGAGCATTTCCCCAGCTTTCAAAGAAAGCCTTTGGGATATGCTACCATGCATGCGTGGTCCCCTTCCCGCCCAAAGGTGCCATCTTGCTCACTCTCCTTTTTTCTGTGGAGTCCAATGGACGTCTGTCCAGTTTACCTGGAAATACTCCGTGCTAAGTACCCTGAAAATTAGCTTTTCCTGGTTTGCATACCAGTTCCTCTTCCTGCCTTGAGCCGGCGCCGGGCTCAGCACTGTTCTGGGCTCTTTTTACCCTTTTTTGATCGAGGCTTGCCTTGGCCAATGTTCATGCCCTTTTTTGCCCAGGGGTCATCGACCCCAGCCGGGTGTTTCCCCACCATGTCCCCTGGTGGGTTCAAAAAATGTGACCGCTGCAGTCAAACCATGTCTGTCACCGACACCCATGACTGCTGCCTGTGCTCGGACCATGATAGCACCTCCTTCAACCTGTGCCAGGCCATGATGCCTAAAACCAATAAAAAGAGGTCAGAGTTGCAGGAGAAACTGTTTCCCAGGCCAACTCGACACCGGCATCCCCGATGTCGAGCTCCAAGCCCAGTACTTCCCGAAAGAGCCGAACATCCTCAGAATCCTGTGGCGGCGGCTCCTTCGAAAAGACCTTGGACCCTGAGCGAAAAAAGAAAACGTTCTCAAAGTCTATCGAGGTTCTACTGGAGAAACCCAGTAAGACGACCTGGAGGGACGGGCAACTCTGAGAAATGTCCCACCAAGGTCCTCAGGAAAGATGCCTTAGCTGTCAGAGACTGTGTGAGGGTTCTCGAAGCCGTCATCAAGGACACACTCGCGAGAGTGCCAGCACTGGACCCGAGATCCTCGGTGCCTGCACCAAAAGCTGCGGAGCCTGGCTTGGAATCCAGAATGGCAGCCATGGAGCAGAACATCACTGCTATCCTGGCCATGCAGCAGGCAATGATGGCAGGTTGGTCCACATCTACCCCGACAACTGGGCCCTCTACTGTAGGGGCACCCCCGGTCATCGAGCCAAGCTCCGAGCACCACTGGTCTCTGGTAAGTCCTCGGCCTTGGTCAAGGTCCAGGTCGCATTCCTCGGGCATCCAGTTCTCCTCAGCCAATCTTATTCGCCCCAACAACACCTGCTGCAGCACCTGTGGTTCATCATCAGTTACCCCAAGTCCCATCTCATTCCAAACCAAAGTCTGAAGTTCATAGGGACGCAGTTAGGCAGCCTGCAGGTCAAGGCTATCCTCCCAAGGGAAAGGGCAGACCGCCTCATACAGTTAGAAACATAGAAACATAGAAACATGATGACAGAAAAAGACCACAAGGCCCATCTAGTCTGTCCTTCCATAACAACAACTACAACAGTCCACTTTTTACCTTTAGAGATCCTCTGTGTTGGTCCCATGCTTTTTTGAATTCAGTTACTGTCCTCATCTCTACCACCTCCACTGGGAGACTATTCCACGGATCCACTACTCTTTCCGTAAAGAAATATTTCCGCATATCACTCCTGAATCTATCTCCCTTCACCCTCATCCCATGTCCCCTCGTCGCAGAACTTGCTTTCAATTGAAAGAGGCTCTCTCCCTGAACATTTATGCCACGGAGGTATTTAAACATCTCAATCATATCACCTCTATCCCGCCTTTCCTCTAAGGTGTACATATTAAGATCCTTAAGTCTGTCCTCATATGCTTTATAATGAAGACTACTAATCATCTTAGTAGCAACCCTCTGCACCGACTCCATCCTGTTCACATCCTTTTGAAGGTGCGGTCTCCAGAATTGCACACCATACTCCAAATGAGGTCGCACCAAAGACTTATACAGAGGCATTATCACCTCCTTTTTTTCTGCTAGCCATTCCTCTCCGTATGCACCCAAGCATCCTTCTAGCTTTTGCCGTCGCCTTTTCTACCTGTTTAGCTACTTTAAGATCATCGGACACAACTACGCCTAGGTCCCGCTCTTCTTTAGTGGACAAAAGTACTTCACCTCCTATGCTGTATTGCTCCCTTGGATTGCTGCAGCCCAAATGCATGACCTTACATTTTTTAACATTAAATCCCAGCTGCCAAATTCTAGACCATTCTTCAAGCTTAGCTAGATCCCTCCTCATGTTATCTACACCTTCCTGGGTGTCTACTTTATTGCAGATTTTGGTATCATCCGCAAAGAGGCAAACCTTACCCGACAGCCCTTCCGCTATATCACTAACAAAGATGTTAAAAAGAATCGGACCAAGGACAGATCCCTGGGGCACACCACTGGTAACATCCTTCTCCTCAGAGTGAGCTCCATTTACTTGTACTCTTTGTCGCCTCCCACCCAACCAATTTCTAACCCAAGCAGTAACTTTAGGGTCCATCCCTAGGGTGCTCAGTTTGTTTATAAGTCGCCTGTGAGGAACAGTGTCAAAGGCTTTACTGAAATCTAAATACACCACATCTAGAGCTCTCCCTCGGTCCAACTCCCTGGTCACCCAGTCAAAGAAATCAATCAGATTTGTCTGACAAGACCTGCCTCTGGTGAATCCATGCTGCCTCGGATCCTGTAATCCGCTGGACTCCAGAAACCTCACTATTTTCTCTTTCAACAGCATTTCCATTAATTTACTCACCACTGAAGTTAAACTAACCGGCCTGTAGTTTTCAACCACATCCTTACTTCCGCAGTTGGCAGGAAAGGTGCAACGCCGCCGGTCAATACGGGCTCTTCTCCTTCTCCACCTGTAAGGCCACATGGTCTCAACAGTCCATGTCACACTACTAGCCCGCCTGCACATGCAGACAGCCCAATGGTGCCTCCGCTCATAGTGGACTCAAGCAACGGGCAGACTATGACACAGAGTCAGTCACCCGCCAGCTGGTGGAATGCCTCACCTGGTGGCAAAACCTGCACCATCTCCAGGCGAGAATGCTATTCCAGGCACCCATACCGCAGAGGACCCTGACAACAGACGCCTCCCTCCTGGGTTGGAGGGCGCATTGTGGGGACCACCACACACAAGGCAGCTGTTCGCAGGAGGAGTCTCTCTTGCAGATCAATCTCCTCAAACTCAGGGCAATCTTCCTGGCCCTGTGAGTGTGCCACCATCGCCTGCTGCACCAACCTGTGCTGATCCAGACGGACAACCAGGTGGACATGTTTTATATCAACAAGCAGGGGGGCACGGGCTCGTACTCTCTCTGCCAGGAGACGGCCCTCCTTTCCTTCACATTGCACAATAGCATGCTCCTACAAGCGGTATACCTACCAGGCCAGGACAGCTGCTTAACAGACTGAGCAGAGTCCTTCATCCACATGAGTGGCGCTTGAACTGAGGGTAACAAAGCAACTCTTCCACTGCTGGGGTAGGTCTGTGATAGACCTTTTTGCCTCCCTGGACAATGCGCAACTACCACACTTCTGCTTGCGCCAGTCGCACCCGGTGAGAGTGGATGGCAGATGTCTTCCTAATCTCGTGGTCCGAGGGCCTACTATATGCATTCCCACAGACCCTCCTGGTTCCCAAGACCCTCTTCAAGGTCCAAAGTGAGAGAGCGTCAGTCATACTGCTTGCACACAGGTGGCCCAGGCAACCCTGGTTCTCTTCTGCTGCTATCCCTATCGGTGGCACTCCCCAGTCCCACTGGGCTGGGCCCTTCTGCATACCAACCTGGGGTCACTAACGCGAATGGCGTGGCTGCTGAAAGGGTAGCGCTGGCCCCTTTCAACTTCCCAGGGGAAGTCGAGGAGGTCCTACTGGCCTCTCGAAAGCCCTCCACCAGGCGAGCCTATGCCTTTAAGTGAAGAAGGTTCTCCGTCTGGTATGCGGAGGAGGAAACTCCCTTCTCCTGTCATGTGCAGTTGGTTCTACAATACTTACTGCACCTGTCGCATACCGGGCTGAAATCCAACTCGGTGAGGGTGCATCTGAGTGCCATAGCTGTGTACCACCACCCTATCAATGGAAAACTCTTCTTTAGCCAGCCCATGGTCTCTAGGTTACTCCGAGTCCTCCTGCTATCCAAGCCCCCCTCTGCCCTCTGGCAGCGGAATGAGACCTCAATGTGGTGCTCTCCCAGCTCACTAAACTGCCATTCGAGCCCCTAGCCACTTGCCACCTGAGATACATGTCTTGGAAAGTGCCTTCCTGTTGGCCCTCACATCTGCTTGTAGAGTGAGCGAACTCCAGGCCCTGGTGGCAGACCCACCATATACGTGGTTCTATAAGAACAGGGTGGTGCTCCGTATACACCCCAAAGTTCTCCCAAAGATGTATCTCCTTTCCACCTCAACCTCACCTCCCCACCTTCTTTACGCAGCCTCATGCCGGCAGGGAGGAGCTAATACTTCATACACTAGATTGCAAGCGAGCCCTGTCCTTCTACTTGCAACAGACTCAGGCCCATCAAACCTTCCCAGCTTTTCCTGTCTTATGCCAGTAGACTGGGGCTCCCTGTGACTAAGCGAACTCTGTCCACTTGAGTGGCGGACAGTATTGCCCTTGCCTATGAGCGAGCTGACTTCTCCCATGAGCACCAGATCACAGCGCATCGCATGAGGGCGATGGCCATTTTGGTGGCCAACCTCTGCTCAGTGCCAGTGACAGAAATCTGCAAGGCCACCACATAGTCTTCAGTTCATACGTTCGCAGTTCACTATTGCCTGGAGAGCGAGTCCCGCAGGGACAGTGCCTTTGGCCAGGCAGTACTCTGTAATATTCTCAGAGTGTAGGAAATTCCTGCCCGCCGACCCTTCTGTGTTCAGGCTACTTGAGTGATAGTGTCACTGGACGCTAGGGTCTTGCAGAGTCTTTCAGTGAGACTCACCTTCTGCAACTCACGGCTACCCAATTGATTGCCATTGGTGCTGTCTTGGTTCGGTCCTCGGCAGCCTGGAACCAGGAAGTTCCATATGTGGAGGACTGACTTTCTGCTTGTTCCTGGAGAAAGCATAGTTACTCATCTGTAGCAGGTGTTCCCCAGGAACAGCACAAATTAGTCCTCCTCCCCTGGGAGTTGCCTCCCTACTTTTTTTATTTTACTACCATCCTAGCTATGTCATCTGACTGAGCAAGATGGCACCCTTGGGTGGGAAGGGGACCATGCATGATAGCATATCCCAAAAGCTTTCTTTGAAAGCTGGGGAAATGCTCCGCACGGGCTCCGTCGGCGCTGACGTCACCCATATGTGAGGACTGATTCCTGCTGTTTTATGTTTGTTTATTCAATTTCTTGATATACTGCCCAGGCTGAAGGGCATCAGATCGGTTTACAATTACTACAAGCAGGTACTGGATACATTCCCTTGTCCCCAAAGGGCTCACAATCTATGTGTACCTGAGGCAATGGAGGGTTAAGTGGCTTGCCCAAGGCCACAAGGAGAACACCTGTTACAGGTGAGTAACTATGCTCTCTCCCCCCTCCACTTTCATCAAAAAATCAGACCGCACCCAATCAGCCTCCTCACCATGGCCAAACCCTCCGAGGTGTAACTCTTCAGATGCGCCGCTTGCACCACTGTTCTTCTGATCTGTTCTGTCAACAGTTTACAGTCAATAGGGCCTGCAGACTTTGGCAATCCCCAGAAACGAACATTACACTGGCAAGACCTGTTCTCAAGGACCTCTAACTTTAATAGTTCCTCTTTTGAGACTGTCCAATCTGCAGCATGCCCCTTCAACTCATTCAAAGACTCCTCATGTTCATCCAGCCTCATCTCCTTACCCTCCAAACGCCCTATATCACTTAAATCAGCCTGCAGATTTTCTATCCAGGCCTGCACCATCTCCTTGAATGAAGGCAGATTACCGGCGCAGGGTCTGTCTGCTTACCAGTTGCCATCTTGCCAATGCCACTGCCTGATGCATTGCCACCCTTAAAAACACATGTTTTAAGAACCACCAGGCCTTTTTTGCCACCATCCAATTAGTATAAGCAAGGGAATTTTTCCAGCCTTCCAGAATGATCAAGTAGCTCGAACAAGCGATTTAACAGGGTATTGGATCAACATCTACAGAGAGCTAAAGGTTTAGGCTTCCACCATGCCCGATGATGCCACTTCCTTAACCCTGTCACTATAACTCATTTTTCCAGTTTTGCACTCAGCCCTATGATACTCAGCTTGTCTGAGTTTTCTGTGTGAAACAGTGTCAAAGATCTTAATAAAACTGAAATAAGGGTCACGTGATGCGTGAGTGAGCGCGGACGCTTCCCGCTCACTCCGGGGCAGCCACAGCTCAAAATCTGCAAAAAATACCAGCTTTTGCCTCTCAACCACCCCTCTAGCTCCCTGTGTGATCTGCGGGAGTGCGGGCTGCTTTCGGAGGGTCCGATAACGGATCGACCATGCCGCTTGCGCCAAGAAAAGAGCGTGAGAAACCTTCAAGGGCCGGGCCTTCCACGCCGGCGGTGCGGCAGCCGGCCTCGCCAGGCGGTGACAGCACAGACTCGGCCACGGCGGAACTAGCGAAGGAGGTGGTCAAGCTGTTGGACCCAAAATTCGATCTCGTGCTGCAGAAGCTTGATGGTGTGGAGGAGTCTTTGGCCGACTTCGGCAAGCGCGTCGAGGAGTTGGAGCATCGGGTCGCCAGTATAGAGGAGGAGGAGGGCTGCCGAGAGCGGGAGCAGCTTAAGTATAAGCAGCAGCTGCACGATCTGCAAGTGAAACTGGATGACTTGGAAAACCGCTCTAGGCGCAATAATCTGCGGCTAATTGGGATTGGAGAGGAGAAGGCTGAGCGGGACTTGCTACCCTTCTTGGAGACCTGGCTCCCTGAGGCCTTAGGGCTGGAAGATCTGCGGGGCCACTTCAAAATTGAGCGAGCGCATCGCCTGGGGCCTCGTCGAGAGGGGGGTGAGCGGCCTAGAGCAGTGATACTGCGCGCCCTCAACTTTCAACACAAGTCGTTGATTTTGCAAGCCTATCGGAAGGCGCCGGCGTTGATGCTAGACAACCGTAAAATCCTTATGTTCCAGGATTACTCCGCGCTGGTGGCGGCAAAAAGGAGGGAGTTTGCGCCTGTCTGTGCTGAGCTGTTTCAGCGAAAGGCCCGCTTCACCCTGGCCTTTCCGGCCACGCTGCGAGTCACCACCCAGGGGAAAACTCACACCTTCGAGCAGGTGGGCCCGGCGAAGCAGTTTCTGGCGCAGCTGCCAGCGTCCTGAGCGCAGAGAGGGGTACTTTGGTCCTCTCTTGGAGCGGATCGCGCGGGTGGCTGCCTCGGAGGCATGGCAGTGTACCCTGTTTTGGCCCTTGGAACAGTTCTTTCAGCTGGGAGCCGTGAGTTATACAGGGGCGACATGGGGTTTAGCGGCGTTCCGCAGCCCTATCTGGACTCTCGAGGCAGCCTTGGACTAACTGTTACTGGTTTTGTTATGTACTGTTCTTTAGTGTGATAGAGTGAGCGTTAGATGGGAGTATGAGTGTTTGAGTGTTTGCTTGTTGGCTGTGCAAAGGGGGGGGGAGGTTTGATTTTCCGGGGCTGTGACTGGCCTGGTGCATCACTTGGATCCAGACCTCAGGCTCGGGAACTGAGGGTTATGAGTGGTGAGGGTTTAAGGGGGCACGGGGTTCGCGGGATGGTGGGGGGTGGGGGGGAGGGGAAGGGGGGTGGGGGGGCGGGGAAGGGGGGGAGGGGATGGGGGGGATTGGTGGGGGTGCTAGGGGGCGGAGGGAGGGGGCTCAGGACTGTTCAGGGGTGGGGGGGGGGATCCCCGGAGCTTAATTCCCGGACGGGCGGCCCAACATAGAATACAGGGCTTCCCAGGACATGGGTTGGTTGTGCGCGGTGGTGGGGTGGAGGCTGGGCTGCCCCGCTCTGTAAATGTCATGTTTGATCTGCAGTATTTGGGAACCGTTGAGCCGCAGCGCCCCCCATGATCTTAAACTGGTGTCCTGGAATGTAGGAGGGATCAAGACCCCGGTGAAGCGAACTAAGATCCTGCAAGCTTTAAAGAGAGGGAGGGTGCAGGTGGCCCTCTTGCAGGAGACCCATCTAACGGTTGCTGAACATGCCAAATTGCGCCGCGACTGGGTGGGCACGGCTTTGTCCGCCTCCTCAGACACGCGACGGCGGGGGGTGGCCATTTTAATCCACAAGACCCTGCCCTGTGAAGTGATTGCTGTTGAGGGAGATCCTGGGGGTAGGTATCTTTTCGCGCATGTTAAGATCCAGGGCGAGGAACTGTTTCTCGGGAATATCTATGCCCCTAATATCTATGACCATGCGTTCTTCAAGTCCATCCTGGCCAGGGTTTTGGGGGCCCCAAAGGTGCCAATTATTTTGGCGGGAGATTACAATTGCCCGCATGACCCTCTTTTGGATCGCTCACACCCTCAACCGGAGGGAGCTGGTGCTCCAAGGGGGTAGGCTACCTTTGTGATTTGGGGGAGCTGGCAGATGTCTGGAGGGTGTTGCACCAGGGGAGCAGGGATTACACACATCTCTCTCGCGCGCACATCAAACGTGGTCGCGCATTGATTATATTCTGGTATCAAAGTCCTGGTTTGGGAAGGTGGTCGAGGCGGAGATAGGACCGATTATTATCACTGATCATGCCATGGTCAGCATGGTCTGGAGGAGCGAGCGGGTGGGGACGGGTAAGTGGCTGTTTCCTAGCCATTTGTGGAAACGACCGGCATTTCGCGATTATGTGACCAAGCGCTGGGATGAATTTGTGGAATTTAATGAAGGTACGGCTAGTACGGTGGCTTCCTTTTGGGAGGCTGGGAAGGCCGTGCTCCGTGGGCATATTATAGCCTATGTGGGTGCGGAACGTAAAAGGCTCAATGCAGAGGTCTTACGATTGACGGAGGAGCTGCGCGGCGCCAAGGCTACGGCTATGCGGAGCTCGGTGGGCATTGGCGGGTACGTGGAGCTCCAAAAGCAGCTGAATGATTTGTTGCAGGAGCGGGCGCTTCAGTCCCAACAATACTACCGCCATCAATTTTTCCGGTATGGCGATCGAACGGGGACACTCCTGGCGCGGTTGGTGAGGGAGCGCACGGGACCTCGGGGGGTGGCGGTGATACGGGATGTGGCAGGGAAACGCTCGACACGTCCTGAGGAGATAGTGCGCGTCTTCCGGTCTTTCTATGAGGGGCTCTATGCGTCGGAGGAGGGCGAGGTGTCAGCCTTGGATGAGTTCCTGGAGCGGGTCCCACTCCCGATGCTCTCTGAAGAACAGAGGGCGCTGTTGAACTCCCCAATGACGGGGGAGGAGATTCACCGGGCGATTAAGGCAGGCCCTCCTCATAAGGCTCCCGGCCCGGACGGTTATTCATACGAAGCGTATAAGCTACTGGCTCGGGAGGTGGTGCCCACGCTTGCAGCCGTATACGCGGAGGCTGCGGAACTTGGCACTTTTCCGAGAGATATGCGTACGGCCAGTATTATCCTTCTCCCCAAGCCGGACAAGGATCCTGAGGAGCCTGCTTCCTATCGACCGATTTCTTTGATCAATGTTGATCAGAAGCTCTTTGCGTCGGTGCTTGCAGCACGGCTTCAGCTCATTCTCCCGGTCTTAGTGGGACCTCATCAGGCGGGCTTTGTGAAAGGCAGGGAGGCTAGTGTAAACATCAGTAGGGTGTTGTTGGGTATGGAGCAGTCCGCGCAGGCCCGGGACCCGTTGATACTGGTCAGTCTGGACTCGGAGAAGGCCTTTGACAGGGTGTCCTGGCGATATATGTTTGCGGCCCTGCGGAGGTTTGGCTTTCAGGGTTTATTCTTGCAGTGGCTTCAGGCGCTTTATGAGTCCCCTTTGGCGGTGGTTGAGGACGGGGGGGGGTGAGATCGCGGCCCTTTTCGTTGGCGCGGGGTACGAGACAGGGTTGTCCGCTCTCCCCTCTTCTTTATGTTATGCAGCTGGAACCCCTTTTGCTTTCCCTGTTGGAGTCTGATCAGATTAAGGGCGTTACTTGGCGGGATGGCAGTGTGAAGCTTAGTGCGTTTGCGGACGACATACTTCTGTGTCTTACCACTCCGCGGGAGTCTCTGCCGGCGGCGCTGGACGTCATTGAGCGCTTTGGGGGGTTCTCCGGGCTCCGCATCAATCGGCATAAGTCGATGGTTCTGGATGTGGAGGGACGCTCCCGGGATGCCTGGCGAGGCCCTTTCCCGCTCAAATGGGCAACGGAACAAATCCGCTATCTGGGGGTCCAGATTCCTGCCTCCCTGGTGAATTTGTATGATGTTAATGTCGGGCCTCTTCTTGCCTCTACGCTGGCGAAACTGCAGAGATGGAGGGATCTTCCGCTTTCCTTAATGGGAAGGGTGGCCCTGGTAAAAATGATTGAATGGCCCCGTTGGTTGTACTTGCTCCGGAACCTCCCGATCTGGCTCTGTAGACGCGATTTGCGGGAGCTCCATAGACAGGTGGGGCGTTTTCTTTGGAGGGCTCGCAGGGCGCGCATAGCGCTGGCAACGCTGATGCGCCCAGTCCAGGAGGGGGGTGTGGGGTTGACCTCCCTGAGAATGTATAATCTCTGCTATGTTGTGCGGCGTATCAGTGACCTTGTGCTGGGTAATTTGGAGCGGGTACCGGTTCGTCTCATAGACCAGTTCTCTGAGAATTGGCATAGAACTCATCTGTTGCATTGTGGGGGGGCGCGGCTGCCGCAGGCGTGGCGGGCCTCTTGCTATCTGCGTACGCTCCGTGTGGCGTGGCGGTACCTGTGTCGCCTTCGGGGGCTTCATTGGGCTACTACTGATTGCTTACCCCTTGTGGGTAATCATCACTTCTTGCCGGGTACTGTAGGCGGGATGGCCAAGGCATGGTCACAGGCGGGGATTGAGTACGTTAGCCAGCTGCGTATGGAGACTTTGGATCAGTTGGAGTCCTTTCAGACGTTGGCGAGGCGATATACTCTGCCGGCAGCGTCGTTTTATTACTATCTGCAGGCGCGTCACTATGTGCTTAGCCTCCCTGGGAGGGATGTGCTGTTATCTCGAGAACGGAGTCTTTGGGCTGTGTTGGGACAATTTCAGGAGAGCGCCACAACTCGGAGGTTGCTGGAAGTTTTGGCGCCCGTGGACGATGGCGCAGGATTGCGGACTTTGGTGGAACGCTGGCGGAAGGATGGATTGGCGGATCTCACGATTGACTTGCTGGGGGTAGCCTTCCGGAGGGTATGTGTGCTGTCGGAGGCGGTGCGTCATCGGGAAATGCAATATAAGTTGCTCTGGAGGGCCTATGTTTCGGAGGTGGGTGCCTGTAGGATGGGGCTGGTGGAGTCGGATGTGTGTGGTCTCTGTGGGGGGGAGGTGGGCACCCTCTTTCATCGGTTTTGGTCCTGTCCGGTTATCCAACAGTTTTGGGGGACAGTAGGGTCCAAATTGGCCGCCTGGGTGGGGGATAGCGGAGATCTACGCCCTCTCTGGTGTCTGTTCCATGTGGAGCCTCCGGACACCTGGGGGGCGGTGCCTCGTGGGCGGTTCTATGAGAAGGCCTTTCTGGTGGCTAAGCGGTCTATCTTGCGCCACTGGTTGACGGGGAGGGGACCAGTTCTCCAGGAATGGGAGGGGCAGCTCTGCGAGTTCATGCATATGGAACGCAGGACGGCCCGGATCCTGGGGGGCAAGGCTTGGGCTCGATTTCAACTTACTTGGGCGCCCCTGCTATGCTCCTCGGGCCTTACGAATGTGGAGGGCTTGGATCCTAGTTGAGCGGTTCTGGGAGCTATTGATACTGGTGGGGGCTCTAAGGGGTTCTGGGAGTAGCATTTGGGGGGTACGGTACTGGCTCTGGGCTGTGGGGTGAAGGGGGGGAGTTGGGGGGGGGGAGTTGGGGGGGGGGTGGGAGGGCGGATGGGGGCTGGGGGGTGAGGGGGGGTTGCTGCACCTGCAGTTGAGAGGGGACCAAGTTGAGAAGTGTGGTCCTGGGTATATCTCTGTCTTTTCTATGCAGTCTCGGGGAGGGGGATATGGGTAGTCGGACTTTGTATTAGTCTTGAGCCTCACTGTCCTTAGTGAGATGGCTATGGCGTTATTGTTGTTGTAGTTGCTGTTGCTTATTCTCTGTGAGCCTGTATTTGCCTACGTTGGAGGCCTGCTGTATGGTCTGTTTTATAGAAAATATTAATAAAAAATGATTTTACAAAAAAAAACAACTGAAATAAATCACTTCCATCTTTCTCACTGAAGTGACTCTGACCACTCTTTCAGAAAATCTGTGCGATATTGAAAGAAACTTCTAATCTGCAAGCATTTGTCATGTTTTTAAATAGGTTTGGAATATAGATAGTGCATTCATCTTAAGTTTACTATATGTAATTTTGGATATTTGAAAAATGAGCCTTCGTTTTAACAACATCCATTTTTTGTACTTGCAGATTTAGATGATGCTGCCAAGATTGATGTACAAAATTCACAGGAAATGATGACTCCAGGCAAATCCAGCTGTGTGCTTGATGACACATTAGTGCTGGGAGTTAATATTCATCGATCTGATAAGCTGAAAACTGATCTGTTGGTATCGCATCCAATGGTCAAAATCCATGTGGTTGATGAAAGAACTGGTTTATATGTCAAAAAAGAGAATAGGTAATTCATTAAAATTTCATTTTCAGTTTTAAAATATTCATCTGGAGAGATATTCATGTTTCTTATAATATGCTTAGTACAGGTCAGGGGTTCTCAACCCAGTCCTTGTGACATACTTAGTTAGATTTTCAAGATAAGCACAATGAATACACATGAGAGAGACTGGCATACAATGAAGGCAGTGCATGGAAATCTCTCTCATGCTTATTTATTGTGGTTATGCTGAAAAACTGAATAGCTAGGTGTGTCCCGAGGACTGGGTTGAGAACCACTGGTTCAGGATGTTACAATATAGTTCCAAAATAGTTTTTAATGTAGAATTATCAGAGCTGTACTAGTACTGCCACTGATTATATGATTATATATATATATACACACACACACACTTTTTCCAGGAACAAGCGGGAAGTCAGTCCTCACATATGGGTGGCATCGGCACCGACAGAGCCCGCGCAGAGCATTTCCCCAGCTTTCACAGAAAGCCTTTAGGAATGCTACCACGCAGGCGTAGTTCGCTTCCCGCCCAAGGGTGCCATCTTGCTCAGTTTCCTTTTTTCCACAGAGCCCAACAGAGACATGTCCTGTTTCCCTCGAAAAATCCTCTAAAAATTATCCTTAAAAGTTGTTTTTTCCCAGTTTGCTTACCATTTCCTCTTCCCAGACCACAACAGTACCAGGCCATGACTCCAGGAAACGGTCGGAGATGCAGGAGAAGCTGTTCCCATGGTCTGACTCGGTACTGGCTTCTGTGACGCTGAGTCCCAGGCCGAGCACATCCTGTGAAGCCCAGGCATCTTGGGAGTCCAATGGCGGCAGTTCCTCCATAAAGACGCCGGAACCTCTAAAGAAAAAGAAAAAATCCTCAAAGCCAGTCGAAGTTCCACCAGTGAAACCCGGTAAGATCCTACGGAGGGACTTAGGGCGACTCTGAGCAGCACCCCTTAAGGTCTCTAAGAGGGAGTACTCGGCCAGCGGCAACTGTGTGAGGCTCCCTGAGGCCGTGGTCCTTGTCAAGGATGCACTCGCGAGAGTGCCGGCGTCTGGCCCGAGACCATCGGTGCCCATGCCGAAAGCTGCAGAGTCTCCTGGTATTGAGTCCAGGATAGTAACCCTGGAGCAGAATATCTCTGCTATCACGGCCTTGCAGCAGGCAATGATGTCAGGTTCGTCCGCATCATCTGCACTGACAATCGGGCCCACAACTGTAGGGAGTCCCTGGGCGTCGAGCCAGGCATCGAGCACCACCGGCCTCGGACAAGCCCTCTGCACCAGTCGAGGTCCCTGTCCCAATCTTTGGGTGTCTGGTCCTCCCCAGCCAGTTTCCGGAGGTCCGACCCAAGACCCACCGGGGGGCCCTCGAGGCATGAGAGCTCTGAACCTCAGAATCCTCGATGCCGACCAGCTCCGACTGGGAGACTGATGTCGAGGCCAACCCTGGTACCTCTTGACACAGAGACATCTCTTTGGAGCTGTCACTTCTGGAACCCCGGCGCAACTCCCCACCTGAGGATGTGGCTTTCCACCACTTCGTATGGGATATGGCCTTGGCCTTCTCTATCCCGACCGAGTCAGAGGAGGACCCGCGCATTGAAGAACTGGAGATCCTCCAGTATGATCCCCATCAAAGGAGAGTTTGACGGTGCTAGTGCAGCCCATCCTCGAGTGGCTGCTCCTGCGGAAGTGGGAGACCCAGGCCTCGGTGCCAGTGGTCAGCCGACACCTCGACACTATCTACCCTGTCAAGAAGGGCCAGGGCTTCCAGAAGTCTCAACTTTCGCATAACTCAATGGTCGTGGAGTCTTCGATGCAAACTCAAAAGCCAGAAGAACTATTCTTCTGTCCCCCTGGGCAGGGAAGCCAGAGCCCTCAATGTCTTTGGGCACAAGTGCTTCCAGGGGTCCCGGCTGCCGGATACTGGCCTATGAGTTATACATAGCTATGTATCTCAAGGGCCTTATCCAAGAGCTGGCAGACTTCTCTGCAGGCCTCACCGGGGAACCCCTTCAGAGGTTCCAAGCCCTGACTGCCAGGATCCGGGACTGCTCAAAGTTCCTCTCCCACACTGCCTATGACGGCTTTGAATCTGCAGCAAGAGTAGCAGCAGCGGGCATCGGGGCCCTGTGCTAGGCCTTGTTAAAAACCTCCATCCTCGAACAATGGATGCAAGAAAAATTGCTTGACATCCCCTGCACTGAGGAAAACATGTTTGGCAAGCCCATGGCCAATAAGGCGGCCGAGATAAAGACTGAGGTCATAACCAGGCAAAGGCTCTCGAGGAAAACCTGGACCCTTCCCCGGAAGAAGCCGTCGAGAAAGAGACCACACTTCCCAAGGAAGAAAGGGCTTTTTCATCAGGGCCACTACCAGCCCTTCTTGGGGCAACATCAACAGGGCCCCACCCCAAGAACCAGGGCCATGGGCTGAGGAAGCCAAGGCCCAGAAGCCTCAGACACCAGCTCCCACCCAGCCTGGGGGGAGCTTTTGACTCTCCAGGCAGGGCCTCCTTACCCCCGGGAGACCCTCCCCAACCCTACAGAGGGCCACTTGGTGTTTTTTGTCCACAGGTGGGCCGGGGTCACCATGGACCAGTGGGTCCTACAAGTAGTAAAGGAGGGCTATTTCCTCAAGTTCCAACAAACTTTGGTTCTTCCCAGGAGAGCTGGTGCGACCTCTCCTTCAGCAGACCTTGCTCCTGTCAGAGCTTGAGGGTTTGCTCAGGGACAAGGCGGTAGAACATGTACTCAGACAACTTTGGGGAAAAGGTTTCTAGTCTATGTATTTTCTTGTCCCCAAAAGGCAAAGGCAAAGGCAAATGAAATTTAATCTCCCAATTTCCCAAAGTTGTCTTGTAGTTTTTTACAGTCTTCATGTGATTTAACAACTTAGAATAATTTTATAGTTGTGGTCAACATTATTGGAACCCTTGCATTTTAGGCATGTTGTATACAATATCTTGAGAAATAGTTGAAAATATTCCGTATGTCATCATAATATTGTAATTGTATATTCAAAAGTATACAACAACAAAAAAGATGTCTTTGCAACTTAGACATAGTAGTTTCTGAGAAAAAAAAAAATTCTCCACTATGGCCTTGCCTCCCTTGGTGTCTCTTTTAACCCTCTGTCAACTAATGGTCCAACTGACTTGCAGACTTTTTGTTTCAAATGTACCTGAAAGCTTTTATTACGAGTTTTTGCTTCCACGGAAAGCTTCTTTTCAAATTCTCTCTTTGCCTGCCTTATCAGTATTTTGCATCTAACTTGCCGATGCTTAAGGTGTTTCGTGTTTTCTTCATTCAGATCTTTTCCATTTTTTGAAAGATGTTTTTTGGCTATAACAGCTTTTTTCATCTCCTCTTTAAACCCTGCCAGCAGTCATTTGACCTTCCTTCTATGTTTTTTATAGCATGGAATATACTGTATATGGTCTGGGTTTCCAAGATGGTATTTTTAAACAAGCCATGCCTGATGTAAACTCTTAACCTTTGCAGCTGCTCCTTTTTTCCTAACCATTTTCCTCATTTTATTAGTCTCCCTTTTGAAAATTAAATGCTGTTGTAGTAGACTTCCTTGCTGTCCTTCCTCCATTTATTAAATGAAATTTTATCATGTTATGATCACTTTTGCCAAATAGTTTCAATGCAGTTCTCTCATACATCAGAACATGCATTTCACTAAGGACTAGGTTCAAAATGGCTCCTTCACGTGTTGGTTCCTGAACCAGCTACTCTATGAAGCAGTCATTTATTTCATCTAGAAACCATCTCCCTAGCATATCCTGATATAATATATCTCCAGGAATAAGCAGGAATGTAGTCCTCACATATGGGGTATCTGTCAGCATACATTTCATGCAGCTTTGGACTCTGGTGATTTCAGTCTCCAAAGGTAATAGGACAGTTTACAAGATGAGATTAACTCTGACCCCCTGGTGATTTCAGTCTCCAAGGCCTGTCTGAAGCCCCTCCTTGCTAAATCAAGAATGGCAGACCTCAAGGGGAGTGGCTAGAAACAATAGCAGACCTCAAGGGGAAGTGCTGGAGAGGATTCAATTCACTATAAAGGACAGAAACACTTCCTCTCTCTCTCTCTCTTCCACCATTCATCGGACATGAAGGACAGGAGGCTCTGATAATCAATTCCCTTCACCCCTCCCCGCTCTCTTTCTCTCTTGCCATGAGGCTCTGACCCACATGTTCTGGCCTCTCTCTCTCACTTCACACATGCACATGCACACTGAAACAGCTCTGTAACAATCACTATATACCTCTGTTCAATACCAATGTATTAAGCCTATTTCTACATAAAAACCTTTCTCCAAGCCACACCTGTTTGGTTGTTTTATTACAAACCTTACTACCTCTGTGAAGTGAAATGAACCTAGGACCTACAGGAGAGTAACTTGACTACATCTTACACTTTATGGGGGCTCGTCCTTTTGACAATAAAAATCTCACCTTGTCTAACCCACAAAACAAATTTATCACTGGAACTGTTCACTAAATAGTGTCTAAGTGTCATCCAGTCTGTCAATTGTAAATGGTCACAAGGATTTTTGATTCTTTCTGAAATCTACTTAATGTATTATACAAAATTATTACTTACCCAACTGGAGGTCTTCTGTGAAATCCGAGAGACGAGCCCCCATAAAGATGTAAGATTTGATCAGGTTACTCTCCTGTAGGTCCTGGGTTCATTTCATTTCACAGAGGCAGTAGGGCTTGTAATAAGACAACCAAACAGGTGTGGCTTGGAGAAAGGTTTTTTATGTAGAAATAGGCTTAATACATAGGTATTGAACAGAGGTATATAGTGATTGTTACAGAGCTGTTTCAGTGTGCATCAATGAATCTGTGTGTGCATGTGTGAAGTGTGAGAGAGGGATAGGCCAGAACATGTGGGTCAGAGCCTCATGGCAAGGGGGAGAGAGAGAGAGCGAGGGAGGGGTGAAGGGAATTGATTATCAGAGCCTCCTGTCCTTCATGTCCGATGAATGGTGGAAGAGAGAGAGCAAGAACATGTGGGTCAGAGCCTCATGGCAAGGTGTAGTGGAAGAGAGAGAGAGAGCGGGGGAGGGGTGAAGAGAATTGATTATCAGAGCCTCCTGTCCTTCATGTCCGATGAATGGTGGAAGAGAGAGAGAGAGAGAGGAAGTGTTTCTGTCCTTTATAGTGAATTGAATCCTCTCCAGCACTTCCCCTTGAGGTCTGCTATTGTTTCTAGCCACTCCCCTTTTAGGTCTGCCATTCTTGATTTAGCAAGGAGGGGCTTCAGACAGGCCTTGGAGACTGAAATCACCAGGGGGTCAGAGTTTATTTTATTTATTTATTTATTTATTTATTTATTTATTTATTTAACAATTCTTATATACCGCACTATTTGCAATCAGCGCGGTTTACATGTAACAAAAAACATCCGACAAAATGCATATGTCTGGTCATTACATTGAACAAGGAGTGGGATTTGGAGAACAAGTATCAACTATCAACAAAGGTGAACTATTTACATAAGAAGTTCAATGGAAAAAGGCTCCTGTTTGGTGTTTTACATTTTTGGGGACGAACTATATGAGAGTGGCTGGGGTTCAGGGCTGTAAGTGAGGTGTTTGATAAAGAGGAAATGTTTCAGGGCCTTCCTGAACTGGCTCAGGTTGGGGATTGCTCTGATGTGTGGTGGTAGGGTGTTCCATAGACTTGGGGCGCAAATACTGAAGGCTCGGTTGGATGTTGTTTTGGTGCAGTTTGTTGTTTCCTTAGGTATAGATAACATATTGGTCTCTGCAGTTCTTCTTAGTCTGCAGGGGGCGGGGGATTGTATGACGTCAGAGAGAGAGGGGGATGATAGCCCCTTGATAGCTTTGAATGTCATCAGCAAGGTCTTAAAACTGATCCTGGCTTGAATGGGAAGCCAATGCAGCTGTTTCAGGAGAGGTGTGGTGTGTTCTCTCCTTGAGGCTCCGAATAGTATCCGTGCTGCACTGTTCATGGCCATTTGCAGGGGGTTTAAGGTTGCTCGAGGAAGTCCTTGAAGGATGGCATTTGCAAAATCGAAATGAGGAATGATGAGGGCTTGGTAAATGGTGCGGAAATCATCTGGTTCGAGTAACGGGCGTAAGTGTCTGAGGGATCGAATTTTAAAGTAGACCGCTCTGACAGTGTTAGCTATGTGTTGCTTCATGTCAAGATGTTGGTCCAACGTCACCCCAAGGTAACGAATAGTTGATTTCACTTGTAGCTCGGCATTGTGTACTTTCAAACAACTGGGTGGAGTGAAGTTAGGGTTTCTCGAGATGAAAAGCACCTCAGTTTTCTTGTGTTGAATTCTTAAATTTTGTGATAGCAGCCAATCGGATATGGTGTTGAAGCATGCAATCAGAGGGGTAAGGTTTGGGCAGTCAAGTGAAATCGGCATGTACAACAGTACGTCGTCGGCGTATAGCATACAACTCACGTTGAACGATCTGATGATGTTGCAGATGGGTTGAATGTATATGTTGAACATCAAGGATGATATGGAGGATCCTTGAGGCACTCCTTGAGTTTGAGGAAATGGTTCGGATGTGGCCCGTCTGATCGAACATGTTGCCATCTTCCTGACAGGTAAGATCTGCACCACTCTAGTGCTGATCCGCTGATGCCTTTTTCTCTTAGCCGGTATATGAGAATCTCATGACAAACAGAGTCGAAAGCCGCTGCTATATCTAAAAAGATGAGCGCAAAGCCATGTCGTATGTTGTCAATGCCTGAGATTACAGTGTTGAGGAGAGTTGTGAGTAATGTTTCAACTCCATGTGACTCTCTAAATCCATGTTGAGATGAATCCAGTGGGGCATTGGTGTCGATATGATCTTGGAGTTGCCTGTAGACTGTTTTTTCAATGATTTTTGCAAGCATCGGGATGCTGGATATTGGCCTGTACGACTCTACCTTTAGGGGATCTAGCTTGGCGTTCTTTAATAGAGGTCTAACGGAGGTCTGCTTGAGAGTAGAGGGGAATGACCCGGTGCTAAAGGATAGCTTTATCATGTTGGCTATGATTGGGGCGAAGTCACTGCGCAACTCTTTTATCCAATATGCTGGGCATGGATCTGTGTGTGCAGTGGTGGTGTTTAGAGCTGAAATGGTGTCTTCGATAATTTTCTTTGAAGGGGTGGAAAAGGAAGTTAGAGAGGTTAGGTACTCTTGTTCGCTGAGGGGGCCAGGTATTACTATCCTGTCAGTCTTGCACATTTTGGACTGCATGAAGACAGCATAGTCCTGCGGGTTGATGCTGGCCAGTTGCTCGGGGGTAGGTTCTTTGGTAAGAGATTTGACTAGGTTGAACAGGTCATGTGGTTTATTCAATGACCGTTTCAAGGTGTCTGTGTGGTGTTGCTTCATCTTGTCTGTAATGGCTTTGCGATGTGTGTGCAGGTGTTGGTTGTATGCTGCTTGGTCACTACTGGTGCGTGATTTCCTCCAGCGTTTTTCAAGCCTTCGTAGAAGGGTTAGTGAATCCTTAAGGTCGGGTGTGAACCATGGTGTGGAAGGTCTTTTCTTTGGGGCCTTGTTAGTTGAAGAGCGAATTGCGATTGTGCTGAGACTGTTGTTCCAGGAGGTGATCAACTCCTCTAGGTCTAGGGAAGACTTCTCAAGGAGCTTGTTTGTTTCAGCGAGAATCAGTTCTCATCTCATCTTGTAAACTGTCCTATTACCTTTGGAGACTGAAATCACCAGAGTCCAAAGCTGCATGAAATGTATGCTGACAGTATCGTCGGTACCGATGGAGCCTGCGCGGAATGCTCCCCAGCGTCCAATAGGAACGCTTTTGGGAGCATCCCTCAGCACATGTGCGCTACCTTCCCGCCTTTCGAACTGTCCCTCTTCAGTTCTTCTTTTTCCATTTTCCGTGGAGCCGACAGGACCTATTCCCTGTCACCGCAGAAAATTCCGTCTTTAAATTTCTTTCTTGTGGTCACATTTGCCTACCGCACGACGCCTACCGGTACCGCCGGTTCTTTTCTTTTCAAAAAAAAAAAAAATCTTAAACTTAGACTGTTTCGTTTCAGAAACTTTCCTCTTTGGTGCTAGGCGCCATTTTGGGCATTAGGCCCCATTTTCCTAAATTATGGAAAAGCCAACTAGTGGTTTTAAAAAATGTACTAAGTGTGGCAGTACCATTTCCGTCACTGACACCCATGATTGGTGTCTAAAATGTTTAGGACCTGATCATTCTCTAACTGAATGTCTCTCCTGCATGGGGATGACCAAAAGAGGAAGACAGAACCGGGTTGCAAAGCTTGGTACCCTCTTTTATTCAGATGACAGATCCATTGCATCGACATCGTCAAGGGCCTCTTCTTCCTCCCATGGATCTCAGGTAACTAAACATAAAAGCCGGTCCTCAAAGGGTAGCTCTCCTGCTAAGAATCGAGAGGCCATTGGCATTGCCCTTGAGGGAACCACACCGGCAAAACAGCCCCGGCGGGAGGCTTCGGTTTCCAAAGCATCAATGGGGCTTCAGGATGTTCTCGAGGCCTCAACCTCGCAAGAACTACTTGTGCCATGCTCAGGGGTTCTGGCCGTTCTTACCGGTACTGACACCCAGGCATCGGCAGCGTCGATAGACCGGAGGTTTCTTGCTATCAAGCGCAGTATCGCAGCTCTTCTTTCAGCTGCGGTACTGGTGGTCCCAAGGGCACCGGTACCGACATCAACACTGATGCCGGTACCAACACCGACGATGCCGGTACCAACGGTACCGGCCCCGGTGGGTACTCTTTCCATGCCATCTCTGGCTGGAGTGGACAAAGCGGTACCGTGTCACCTCGGTATCGACTTCGATCGGTACCGAGATCGTGCTTTGCAAGAGCATCGGAGTCAGAAATACTTCGATTCCTCCGATTCCGAAGACTCTGACAATTCTGCTGGCACTAGAGGGTTTCTCGTAGAAGACCCCTCTTCTCCCCAACGCAGAATGTCACCTCCAGAGAACATGTCATTTCAGGATTTCATCCGTGATATGGCCAAAGGTCTTTCAATCACAGTAGCTCCTGAAGAGGAACCCAGAGCAAAGGAATTGGAAATCCTTCAGTATCCTAAAGCTCCTAAGGAGGCAGCTACTCTGCCTATCCATGAAATTCTGCATAGCTTGATGCTCAGAATGTGGGAGACACCTCTGACTACTCTCCTCACTCTAGGAGACTTGATACTTTGTATCGAGTTCCAGTATGTCCTGGATTTCAGAAAACTCAGCTGCACACCATTCGATGGTAGTGGAATCAGCCATGCGTAGGATGAAAAGTGCACAGAGACATGCATCCAATCCTCTAGGTCGTGAATGCAGGACTCTGGATGCTTTTGGACGCAGAACATTTCAAGCTTCCATGCTTTCAGCTAGGATCAGTTCATATATCCTATATATAGGAATGTTTCTCAAAGAAGTCACAGGAGACTTGGAACTTATGAGCCCATTTCTCCCAGATGATAAGAGACAAGATTTTCTTGCTCTACTTAAGCATGCTCAGGATGTCTCCAAGTTTGTCAATCGTGCAGCCTTTGACTGCTTCGAATGCATCTTCAGAACTTCTGCTATTGCCATTGGCGCACGACGGATTGCCTGGCTACAGGCATCAGACTTGGAGACTTGGGTACAGGACAAGATAGGCAACATTCCTTGCATGGGGGAGAATCTCTTCGGCAAGAACTGTCAGGAAAAGGCTAACGAGTTAGATGCTGACAATTCTAACTTAGATAGATTGTCAAAGTCTACAGCCCCTCCAGCCAAAAGGAAGCCTTATAAAAAACCCTCTTTTAGCAAGAAGAGGAAGTTTTATCCTTCCTATACCCAGCAGAGTCAAACTCAGGGTCAGGTTGCCCAAAAGGGATAAACTAGACAGCAAAAGAAACCAAAAGGCCTGAGAGCCCAACCAGCTCTCCAGATTCAGCCCCCTCAAGGGCTTTGAATCCTTCCCAGAGAGCTTTGCCTTCCTGCCTCTGAGGGGTCCCAAACCCCCCAATATTCCGGGCAGGTTATGCCACTTTGTCAACAGATGGCATCAGATAACAGCAGAAGATTGGACTTTGTCCATTGTGGGAGAGAGGTACAAGCTTCATTTTCACAGCATACCCCCTCCTACAGTTCTAAAGCAATTCAATTCACAGACCTCTGCAGACAATCTGCTAGATCATGAGGTCTCCACACTTCTTGCCCAAGGGGCAATAGAGGAAGTACCCATTCTTCAACAGGGGACAGGGTTCTACTCTCCCTATTTTCTTATTGCAAAGAAAACAGGGGGACACAGACCCATTCTAGACCTCAGAGAATTGAAAAGATATCTGTTTCGAGAGAAATTCAAAATGATTTCTCTAGGAACTCTCTTGCCATACCTTCAAAGCCAGGACTGGCTTTGCTCTCTAGACTTGAAGGATGCATACACTCACATTCTCATCCATTCAGATCACAGGAAATTTTTACGTTTCCTTTTCAGGGGAAGACATTTCCAGTACAGGGTTCTTCCTTTTGGTCTGGCTTCAGCACCAAGGGTATTCACGAAATGCATGGCAGTGGTAGCTGCATTTCTACGAACCCTGGGGATTTTCGTCTTCCCTTATTTAGATGACTGGCTCATTCGAACCTCCACAGTTGCAGAAGCCAGCACTACACTGTCCCGTACAATGCGAATCCTCCAATACTTGGGATTGGTAATAAACTTCCAGAAATCTCAACTAGTTCCTTCCCAATGCCTAGAATTCATAGGAGCCTGTCTGGATACCAGACAGGCAAGGGCTTTCCTTCCACAAGCCCGGTGTCTTCGCATAATGCAACTAGCTTCCCAAGCAGCAGGCAAATCCTCCCTCACTGCTCCGGAGCTACTGCAGTTACTGGGACACATGGCATCCACAGTTCATGTAGTCCCATATGCTCGCCTCCACATGTGAGCAGCTTAGTGGACCCTCTCCACACAATGGACACAGGCCACGGGTCATTTGTCGGAAAAAATAGCAATCTCACAACGACTAATTTTGTCCCTCCAATGGTGGCAATCACTAGAAAATCTGACAGTGGGGTCTCCTTTCCATCAACCCCTCTTTAAGGCCACCCTAACAACAGATGCATCACAGGTGGGTTGGGGAGCACACCTGAATCATCTCTCTACCCAGGGCACCTGGACTCCACAGGAGGTTGCTTTACACATAAACCTCCTGGAATTAAGAGCAATATATTTAGCTCTTCGAGCGTTCCACGCCCAGCTCAGCTACAAGACAGTCCTAGTCCAGACGGACAATCAGGTAGCCATGTTCTATGTGAACAAGCAGGGGGGAACGGGCTCTCTGTTATGCAACAAAGCTTTGCGACTATGGGCCCTCGCCAGAGAGCATCAAATTCACCTTCTAGTGGTATATCTTCCAGGCATTCAAAACCTTTGGGCAGACAAACTTAATTGAGTACTGCTACCTCATGAGTGGTCACTCCACCTAGACCAGGTGGCAAAGATATTTCATCTCTGGGGCACTCCAGACATAGACCTCTTTGCAAGTCCACTGAATGCCAGACTTCCCCGGTTCTGTTCCATGATTCCGGCGCACAACTGTCAGGCAAGGGATGCCTTCCTCCTTCACTGGGGTCAGGACTTCCTTTATGCCTTCCCACCCATTCCCCTCATCCCCAAGACACTCTTCAAACTTCAGAGAGACAGGGGTCGCATGATTCTCATAGCACCACGATGGCCACACTGAACGTGGTAGTCCCTGCTTCTGCATCTCTCTCAAGCGGCACCTCTGGAGTTAGGGCATGCTCCAGATCTCCTTTCCCAGGAGAACGGGATGCTATGGCACCTGAATAATAATAATAATAATAATGCCCTGTTTAATGTAATTTCAGTTTGTTCAATGTAAACCGCACTGATGCAGAATAGCGCGGTATATAAGAGAATGTAAATAAAATAAATAAATAAATCCCCAGTCCCTGCACCTCACGGTCTGGTTGCTGAAAGCTTAGACCTCCAGGATTTCAACCTGTCCCAGCAGGTAAAAGATATCCTTCAGACTTCTAGGAAACTTTCCACAAGAAGATCTTATGCCTTCAAGTGGAAACATTTTACTATATGGTGCTCCAAGAGGGGATTAAACCCCCTGGTCATACACTTTAAAATCGATACTAGAGTATCTCCTTCACTTATTGAATTCTGGGTTAAAGACCAATTCGGTAAGAGTCCATCTTAGTGCAATTGCAGCTTCCTATAAGCCTCTAAATGGACAACCAATTTCCTCTCATCCACTCATAGAAAGATTTATGAGAGGTCTTCTCTTAACAAAGGCTCCCATTAGGCCACCACCAGTGGCATGGGATTTAAATCTAGTTCTTGGACAGCTCATGAAACAGCCCTTTGAACCTTTAGCCACTGCAGCCCTTATGTTTTTGACCTGGAAGGTCATCTTCCTATTTGCAATCACCTCCGCACGTCATATTAGTGAATTGCAAGCTTTAGTGGCTGATCCTCCTTATACAAGGTTTCACCATGATAAGGTTGTTCTCAAAACTCATCCACATTTTATGCCAAAGGTGGTTTCGCCTTTTCATTTAAATCAATTAATTTACCTTCCTGTATTTTTTCCGAGGCCTCACGCCTCTAATGCAGAAAGAAACCTTCATACTCTGGATTGTGAAAGGGCCTTGGCCTTTTACATACAAAGGACACAGCAACATAGAAAGTCCTCACAACGTTTTATAGCTTTTGACCCTAGTCATTTGGGACTTCCAGTCTCCAAAAGAACTTTATCTAAATGGATTGCCTAATGCATATTCTTTGCTTATGAGAGTAAGGATCTTCCTCTTCAGGACCATGTCACAGCTCATAATGTGAGAGCCATGGCAGCTTCTTTGGCTAATCTCCATTCTGTGTCTATCGATGACATTTGTCGAGCAGCCACCTGGCCTTCACAGCCCACTACTGCCTAGATAAAGCCTCCCGTCGGGATGCCTTTTTTGGCCAAGCTGTTCTTCAAAATCTCTTTCAAACCTAAACCAACTCCTACCCACCAACCCTGGTGGGATGCCAGAGATCCATGGGAGGAAGGATTCTCACCTTCGACGGTGACACCTTCCTGGGGCTATCTCCCTGGCATCTTCAGCTAGGGAGTCCCCATATGTGAGGACTACATTCCTGCTTGTTCCTGGAGATAGCGTAGTTACTCACCTGTAACAGGTGATCTCCAGGAACAGCAGGAATTTAGTCCTCACAACCCACCCACCTCCCCTAGGAGTTGTCTCTCTCTCTCGTTTTGTCTCTTTCCTCTCTCCCTCTATCCTTTCACTCAGCTACAAACTTAACTGAAGAGGGACAGTTGGAAAGGCGGGAAGGCAGCGTGCATGTGCTGAGGGATGCTCCCAAAAGCGTTCCTATTGGACGCTGGGGAGCGTTCCTGCGCAGGCTCCGTCGGTACCGACGATACCCCATATGTGAGGAGTAAATTCCTGCTGTTCCTGGAGATCACCTGTCATAGGTGAGTAACTACGCTTTACCCAGTCAATACTGGGGGAATTTAAATTGCCCGTTATTGCTGTTACCAATTTTGTTCGCTTCCCTAATTTTTGTTAGCATTTCATCATCTGACTGTTCATTCTTTCCAGGCGGATGGTAGTACACACCCAATGTTATTCCCTTCCCTTTTTTGCTTGGAATGTATCTCCAGGAACAAGCAGGAATGTTGTCTTCACATATGGGTATCGTTGGTACTGACGGAGCCTGTGCGGTAACGCTCCCCAGCGTCCAATAGGAAAGCTTTTGGGAGCACCCCACAGCGCCTGCGTGCTGCCTTCCCGCCTTTCCAACTCTCCCTCTTCAGTTTTTCATTTTCCACGGAGCCGACAGGACGCATACCCTGTCACTGCAGAAAAACGTACCCTTATTCTTTTGGGTTTTGTGGTCGCGTCTGCCTTTATTCGACACCTACCGGTACCGCTGGTTCTCTTTTCTTCTTTTTCAAAAACAACAACAAAAAACTAGCTTTCTAAAAGATTTTTCTTTCAGGGACCTTTCCTCTCCCGGGACGAGGTGCCATTTTGGACACTAGGCCCATTTTTCTTCAAATATGGAGAAACCAGCTAGTGGTTTAAAAAAATGTTGTAAATGTGGCGGTACCATATCCGTCACCGACACCCATGAATGGTGTCTTAAGCGTTTAGGTCCTGACCGTTCTCCATCAGAGTGTCTCTCCTGCAGAAAGATGACCAAGAGGGGCCTGCAGAATAAAGCTGCAAAACCCGGTACCCTTTTTGCCACAGATACGATGTCAGTTGCATCGACATCTTCCAGGGCTTCATCTTCCTCCCATGGATTTCAGGTAACTAAACTTAAGTCTTCTAAGACTGGCCGGTCCTCGAAGGGTAGATCTCCTTCCAAGTATTGAGATGCCACTGGCGTTGCCCTCAAGGAAAGTTCACCGGCAAAACAGCCCCGGCGGGAGGCCTCATTCTCCAAAGCATTAATGGTGCTCCAGAATGTTCCAGAGGCTTCCACCTCTGCAGAATTACTGGTGCCGTGTTCTGGGGTCGTAGCCGCTTCCACTGGTATGGACACCCAAGCATCGGCAGGAGCGATGGATCACAGAAGCCTCGCTATCGAACGCAATCTAGCAGCCCTCTTAGCAGCTTTGGTACCGCTAAGACTGCTACAGACGGTTCCACAGGTATCGGTACCGAGTGCCTTGGCGGGTATACTTCCCCCCCCCCCCCCATGCTGAGCCTTGAATCTATCTCAGGTATCGACGGATCGGTACCGAGATGCCCCGATACCGACTTCGAGCGATACCGGTACCGTGCGTTGCAAGAACCCCCGGCGCAGAGATACTTTGAATCATCCGATTCTGATGACTGTGCCGACTCTGCCGGTACTAGAGCTATCCTTCCGGAGGATCCATGTCCTTCTCCTCAACGCGGAATGTCTCCTCCAGAAGACATGTCCTTCCAGGATTTTATACGTGATTTAGCTTGGGGTCTTGCAATCACGGTGACTCCAGAGAAGGAACCCAGAGCAGAAGAATTAGAAATTCTTCAGTACCCTAAGGCTCCTAAAGAGGCAGCTACTCTGCCCATTCACAGAATCTTGCATGATCTTATTCTAAGAATGTGGGAAACTCCTTTAACGGTGTCTCCACACTCTTGAAGACTCGATAACATGTACCGAGTTCCTAGCTGTCCTGGCTTTCAGAAGACTCAGCGTCCAATTAGAAAGCTTTTGGGAGCATCCCACAGCACCTGCGTGCTGCCTTCCCGCCTTTCCCAACTGCCTCTCTCCAGTTCTTCATTTTCCGCGGAGCAAGCAGGTCGTTGTTCCTGTCACCGCAGAAACTTTTTCCTTATTCTCCTCTTTTTTTTGTGGTCGCGTCTGCCTTCCTCGACGCTATACCGGTACTGCCGGTTCTTCTTTCTTTCTTTCTTTAAAAAAAAAAAAAATATATATACATATATATATAATATAGTATTTTTTTCCAAACTTTTCTTTTCCAGGTGCACATGCCATTTTGGGCCTTAGGCCCAAAATTCCCTCTACCATGGAAAAACCCGCTTCGGGTTTCAAAACGTGCACCAAGTGTGGCGGTACCATCTCCGTCACCGACACCCATGAGTGGTGTCTTAAATGTTTAGGTCCTGACCACTCATTTCGGAGTTTATGGCTTGTGCCATGATGTCCAAGAGGGGTCGACAAAACCGGGCTGCTAAGCTCAGCACCCTTTTTCCCTCCGATGCAGCTTCTGTGGCAGCGACATCTTCCAGGGCTTCGTCTTCCTCCCATGGATCTCAGGTAACTAAACATAAGTCTAGCCAGTCCTCAAAGCGTAGATCTCCTTCCAAGCATCGAGATGCCTCTGGCGTTGCCCTTGAGGGTTCTGTACCGGCAAAATTGCCCCGGCGAGAGGCTTCGGCTTCCAAAGCATTATCGGGGCTCCAGGATGTTCTCGAGGCCTCAACCTCGGCAGAACTACTGGTGCCATGCTCTGGGGTACCGGCTGCTTTCTCCAGTACCGATACCCAGGCATCGGCAGCGTCAATAGACCAGAGGTTCCTGGCTATTGAACGCGGTCTGGCGGCTCTCCTTGCGGCATTGACACCCTCGGAAGCATGTCAGACAGTTCAACCGGTACCGGCATCGACTCCAGCACCAGTATCGGTACCGGTACCGGTACCGACAGCATCAGCATCGACATCGCTGTCTGCCTTGCCGGCACCTAGTCATGCTATGCCTTCCGGTACCGATACACCAGTACCGATTCCCCCTGGTACCGACTTCGGTCAGTACGGGTATCGTGCTTTACAGGAGCATCTGGACAGAAGATACTTCGAATCCTCGGAGGACTCTGAGGACTCTGAGGATTCTGACAGCTCTGTCGGTACCGGAATACTTCTCCCGGAGGAGCCTTCCTCTCCTAAACGTAGGATGTCTCCTCTAGAAGATATCTCCTTTCAGGATTTTATCAGGGAGGTGGCTCAAGGTCTTTCCATTACTGTGGCTCCCGAAACAGAGCCCAGGGCAAAGGAGTTGGAGATTCTACAATATCCCAAGGCTCCTAAGGAGGCAGCTACCTTGCCTATCCATGAGATCTTACATGCTCTCATGCTAAGAATGTGGGAAACTCCTCTTACCACCTCTCCTCACTCTCGTAGACTGGATACTATATATCGAGTCCCTCCTTGTCCTGATTTCGAAAAGACTCAGCTTCCTCACCACTCTATTGTAGTGGAATCAGCTATGAGAAGGATCAGAAGTACAAAGAGGCATGCCTCTAGTCCTCCAGGACATGAGTGTAGAACTTTGGATGCCTTTGGACGTCGTACTTTCCAGGCTTCCAGGCTTTCTGCCAGGATCAGTTCCTATATTTTATATATGGGAATGTTCCTTAAAGAAGTCACGGGAGATTGAGGTTTTGAGACCTCTTCTTCCTGAAGATAAGAGGCAGGATTTTCTTACACTGGTTAAGCATGCCCAGGATGTTTCTAAATTTGTCAATCGTGCAGCTTTTGACTGTTTTGAGTGCATAAGCAGAACCTCTACCATTGCCATAGGTGCACGTAGAATTGCCTGGCTCCAGGCATCCGTTTTGGAGCTCTGGGTGTAGGACAAACTGGGCAATATCCCTTGTACAGGCGAGAATCTATTCGGCAAGAATTGGCAAGAGAAAGCCAATGAGTTGGATGCTGACAACTCCACTTTGGATAGGTTATCCAAAGCCACAGCTAATCCTGCAAGGAAGAAATCTTTCAAGAAACCATTCTTCTAAAAAAAGAAGAGGTTTTATCCCTCTTATTCCCAGCAAGGACGTTCTGCAGGTCAGCCTGCCCGAAAGAGTCAGCAACCAGCTAAACAAAGGAAAGCAAAGACTGCTAAGCCTCAACCGTCTCAGCAGTCTCAGCCTCCACAAGGCCTTTGACTTTCATCTAGAGAACTTAGCCTTCCTGGCCCTCAATGGACCAGAGCCTTCCACCATTCCAGGAAGGTTGTGTCACTTTGCCCCCAGATGGGGGCAGATAACAGCAGAACATTGGACTCTCTCCATTATAAAAGAGGGGTACAAGCTTCATTATCTCCAGGAACAAGCAGGAATGAGTCTTCACATATGGGTACATCGGTACCGACTGAGCCTGCACGGGAATGCTGCCCAGCTTTCAATTAGAAAGCTTTTGGCAGCATCCCTCGCGCCTGCGCAGTGACTTCCCGCCTTCTCCAAAGCCTCTCTTCAGTTTTCGTTTTTCCGCTGAGCCGGCAGGACGTCCTCCCGTCACTGCAGAAATTTTTCCTTTTAATTGCTTTAATTATTTTAATTTTTTTGTTTTCTTGTGGTCGCGGCTGTTTTTCCCGCTACCACCGGTACCGCCGGTGGTTTTTAGGCTAAAGTCTGTAAAACTTTTCTTCAGTTTTTTTGCCTTAACTTCTTAGGCCTACTAGACCTTATTCATTATGGAGCCTTCTTTTCCTAAGAAGTGCATCCGCTGTGGAAACACCTGTTTCTTTTTAGACACCCATAGTTGGTGTCTCAACTGTGTGGGTCCTGACCCTTTTTCCCCTGACTTGTCAGGAGACAATTTTGTGAGAAAACCTTCAGTATTTAGAGTTTCCCTCGATACCGTTTTTTCTTCGGCAGTGAGGGTACACGGTTTCTCTACTTCACAAGATCAGGTAACCCAAAAACAGTCTGTTAAGACTAGTCAATGCTTGAGTGGTATGTCCCATGCCCAGCATGGTGACGGCTCCGGCCTTACCCTCAAGAATCCATTGGCATTACCCCTGCGGGAGTCTTCGGGCTCCAAAGCGTTAAAGGGGTTTCAGGATGTTCCTGGGGCTCACCCCTCACAGAACATACCTGAGCCATGCGCGGGGGTGGTATCCGCTTCGAGCGGTACCGAGCCTCCGGCATCGGCACCGGTGTCGAGTACTCCACTCTTCACCAGGGATCATCATCGGGCATCCTCGGTACCTTCGGGACCGATCGATACGCACCGCATTGACTTCCCTCAATCTCAGCCATGCTCCGGGACGGTACCGACGTCGATCGGTTCCGATACCCTAGCATTGGCATCGACATGGATGGGTGCTCATCGGGTATCCTCGGTACCGTCGGTATCGATCAATGTCACCCAGGCTGCCTTAGTGGTATCGGCATCGCCGATAATACCACTGGCGTCGGAACTGTCGAGACATGCATCGCTAGTCTTGCTCTCTTCGATGCCGAGTCTTGAGTCGATATCGAGTCTCGAAGACTGCGTACCGACGCGTCCCGGAACCGACTCCTGTCGTTTCCCAATAGGTAGTTCTGAAGACCATAATTCCCTCATGATCTCGGTACCACTACAGCAGTTCCCGATGACTACTTCACCTGCTAGTCCTTTATCAGTAGCGAGGTTGATGCCTGTTCTTGCACCGCTGCCTAGTTTAGAACCGATACCCTGCATTGGTGCAGTACCTTGTACGTCCTCTGATATTCAGGCTCTTTCTTTAGCCTCACCAGGAATAGTTCCCATAGGAGATCAGTCTTTTCAGACTTTTCTCCTGGATATGGCAACCTTTCTTAATATTTCTATCCCTGGTTGTGATCCTACCCATGGCTCACCGGCACAAATGCAACATATACAGTTTCCTTTACATCCTGCTCTGCAGGATCTCCTTCTTAGGGTATGGAAATCACCCTTACGACTTCCTCAAGTTTCTACTGACATTGAGGTTAGGTACCGTGTGCCACCCTCTCCAGGGTTCCAAAAACCTCAACTTTCTCATCGTTCCCTTGTAGTGGAATCAGCACCGAGGAAGGTTAAGAGCAAGAAGAAGCATTCTTCTTTTCCACCAGGTCGTTCTTCAAGAACACTTGATGCTTTTGGCCGTCAGGCCTTCCAAAACTCTATGCTGACTTCCAGAGTTCTCTCATATATTTTTCACATGAGTCTAACACTCCAGGAAGTCACAGAGAAATTGTCTCTTTTGACCCCTTTTTTACCAGAGCCCAAGGCTACTGATTATACCTTGCTCATCAATCACAGCCGGAATATATCCTGGTTTCTGTCTCGTGCTTCTATAGATTCTTTTGAGTCCATTAGCAGATCCTCTGCTATTGCCATTGCAGCACGTCGCAGAGCCTGGCTTGAGGCTTCAGACTTGAGCAAATGGGCTCATTCTCCTTGTACAGGGGAAGGTCTTTTTAATAAGGAGGCTTTACGTCAGGTTGCTCAATGCTCCCCTGACTCTTCTTCCACTAGAAACCATTCTAAGCCACCTCCTTCTTCAAATAGTAGGAAATGTCCTACCAAACCTTCTTTTCCTAAGAAAAGAAAGTTTCATTCCTCTCCTGCCCATCATTCAGCTGTACCTAAACAAGAGACGCCTCAGCCTAGTCTGAAGTCCTCCAGTTCTGGCCAGTCTCAACATTCCCAGCAACCATAGGGGCCGGGAATTGTAACTTACATATTAAAAGATTATTCACTGTGCTTTTCTTTTCAGTGTACTAACCTGTCAAAAAATTATTTTGTTCAGGTACTACACACTTCTCTTCTTACACTCCAGAAGAGCAGTTGCAACTATCATCTGATAGTTTCTTTCCCAACTGAACATTTTTCCTTCAGTTGACTTACCCAATGGGTACGTCACCCTCCAACTACTTGAGGGCTACCATACTGAACTACTTCTCTGGTCGTTCCCCAGACAGTGAAAAGAGATATCCCCTCTCTTTTCTTGTCTGTTTTTCTTGATTCAGCACAGGACAATCTCTCTGCTATTTCTCTCAGCAGCTCTGCCTGCAGGAGTTATAGTAATTGTATTACTGGGACTTTCCAAGTTACAGTCCCTTGTTCAAAATTTTTGTCTAGCCTCAGTAGTGATTCCAAACTATCTTGGATCCTCCTACTCGTTAGGCTTTCTCACATTACTCTAACCATCTCCTTTTCTAGGATATGGCAACATAACTGACTTTCAGTCACTTTATCTCATAGCTCTCCTGCACAATGCTCTCTGCAGTCTTCAGAGAAGCTTTCTACTATGAGGGCTTTGCTATAGAGCATTGTCCTTGTCTCTGAAGTTCCTCTATTATTAGAGAGAAACTTATCAACCCTTCCTATACCTGTAAGGGTTCTCCACACCCCCTCTAGCCTGGGGTGTTAACACGAGATAGCAGTTCTTCTGCGTGCAAATCCAAGGCATCTACCATGTCAGTGTTCTGTAGAACTCCCTGCCTTGTTCCCTACCGATTCATATCTTCATCTGTTCTCACGCGAACATCACGGTTATCTCACTGGATTGCTTTCCTGCATCCCTCAACCCACGAAAATAGATTCTCTATGCATATCCCAAGTGGGCTCGCCCTCTTGTAGAACGCAGAATCTTTTTCTTTTATATTTCCCATGTACAATTATGGGGCTGGGTGGTAGACATGTATCTCAATCTGTTGTCTTGTATGTAGCATCTCCATATATGTCTACATACTTATCTCATTACTCTGGTGGTGCTAAACCATGCCCCACAAATTTCCATATATATATTTAATATATTTCACCACCCATATCCTAATATACAAATCTGGACATATGCATATTTATATATCTATATTTATATATGAATATATACATATCTATTCCAGCCACCTATATATCTGTCTCCCCATATGTATGTGTTTGATGGGGGGCTTCTTAAGGGTTGGTCAATCTTATTCACGATCACCCTTACTGTCTATACTACATGATTTACCTCTTAGAGGTTTTAGACAGATTGTTGCCCTACGTCCCATACCAAATTATGATACAGGACCTGTTCAGCACCAACAACCACTTTGGTGCTAACATCTTCCATTTTTTCTTTATGTCCTTGAAGCATCCAGCTTCAATATTTTTCCTATCTCTCGCCAGCTAGGAAAAACAGTGTACATCTTTATCTTCGAGTACACAACTGTTTTCCGTAGGAATAGGGGTTTTCCATTCCCCCTTTCCTGCCAGGACTGGGCTAGTTCTTCAGCTCCGTCAGTCTTCTTCCTTTAGTCCTCAATGTTCATGATGCCTAAAGGACTTTTCAGCTTTTCCCATAAAGCTTTCCATTGAAGACCAGACGTCTACTCCTACCCAGTTGACACCTGGCTCATCTACTACCTCCAAGTCTGGACCTTCCTCCTCACTACTGAGAGGTCACCTTGAAGATTCCGCCACTGCTTATCCAGTAGACTCCATCATGCTTTCTACTTCCTACAATACAGTAGGTAAGCTGCATAATTTAAGTGTACATTAAATGTGTTTTAATGCTACTCATCATATCCACCAAGGACTCCTGTAGTCTGTAGAACACCTAGTCCTTGGCTATGCTGTTTCTTTCTTCACAGCTCCTTTATTGTCAACTCCTACCCTCCATCCCACATTGGATGCCGGGGATTCCTGGAGACAAAATGCACCCCTGACCCGGGCACTTGCATTTTTATGGGATCTCCCCCTGGCATCTCCAGCTAGGGAGTCCCCATATGTGAAGACCCATTCCTGCTTGTTCCTGGAGATAGCACAGTTACTTACCTGTAACAGGTGATCTCTGGGAACAGCAGGAATTAGTCTTCACAACCCTCCCACCTCCCCTAGGAGTTGCATCTTTTTTATTTTTTCCCTTTTCTCTCCTCGCCTTTGTCTCAGCTCTGAAACTCAACTGAAGAGAGGCTGTGGAGAAGGCGGGAAGTCACTGCGCAGGCGCGAGGGATGCTGCCAAAAGATTTCTAATTGAAAGCTGGGCAGCATTCCCGTGCAGGCTCCGTCGGTACCGACGTACCCATATGTGAAGACTAATTCCTGCTGTTCCCAGAGATCACCTGTTACAGGTAAGTAACTGTGCTTTCTCTGCATGGTCCCTCCCACAATGGTAAGACAGTTGAATTCTCAGACCTCTCTCATCAACCTGTTAGATCAAGAGGTCTCTATACTTCTTGTCCAAGGGGCAATAGAAGAGGTACCCATTCCTCAACAGGGTACAGGGTTTTACTCCCCCTATTTCCTTGTCCCAAAGAAAACAGGGAGACACAGACCTATTTTAGACCTCAGAGAATTGAACAAATTCCTGTTCAAAGAGAAATGCAAGATGATTTCTCTGGGAACTCTGCTGCCATACCTTCACAGTCAGGCTTGGCTTTGTTCTCTAGATCTCAAGGATGCGTACACTCATGTTCTCATCTGTCCAACTCACAGAAAGTTCCTTCGGTTCCTTTTTCAGGGAAAGCACTACCAATACAGGGTGCTTCCTTTTGGCCTGACCTCAGCACCAAGGGTGTTCACGAAATGCATGGCTGTGGTAGCAGCATTTCTTCGCACTCTAGGAATATTCGTCTTCCCCTACTTAGAGGACTGGCTCATTCGAGCTCCATCAGAGTCAGAGGCCAGGATTTCTCAATCTTGCACAATGCGCATCCTTCAGTATTTGGGTCTGGTCATAAACATCCCAAAATCCAGTCTAACTCCCACTCAGTCTCTAGAGTTCATAGGAGCTTTGCTGGATACCAGAAGAGCAAGGGCCTATCTTCCCCAGGCCCGTTGCCTTTGCTTGGTGCAGTTAGCTTCTCAAGCAGTGCTAAAGCCTCTTCTCACTGCTTGAGAAATGATACAACTACTAGGCTACATGGCATCTACTGTGTATGTGGTCCCTTATGCTTGCCTCCATATGAGAGCAGCCCAGTGGACATTATCCACTCAATGGAACCAGGCATCAGGGTGCCTGTCAGACAAAATAGCAAACACAAGTCGCCTTCTTTTGTCCCTCCAATGGTGGTAGTCCACTCAAAACCTGTTGCTGGAGTCCCCATTTCAACAACCTTTACCCCAGGCAACTCTCACAACAGATGCTTCTCCAATGGGTTTGGGAGCTCATCTGCAAGATCTCTCCACCCAAGGCACTTGGACTCCACAGGAGACTCATCTACACATCAATCTCTTAGAGCTCAGAGCAATCTTCCTTGCTCTGTGAGTGTTCCACATCTTGCTCAGCTGCCAGAAAGTCCTCATTCATATGGACAATCAAGTAGCCATGTTCTACGTGAACAAGCAGGGAGGAACTGGCTCTCTGTTGCTTTGCAACGAAGATTTGCGATTATGGGCCCTCACCAGAGAGCATCAGATTCATCTCCTGGCAGTGTATCTTCCAGGTATCCGGAACTCTTGGGCAGACAGACTCAGTCGAGTTCTGCTTCCACACGAATGGTCTCTACATGCAGACCAGGTGGCCAAGATTTTTCAATTTTGGGGAACCCCGGACATAGACCTGTTTGCAAGTCCGTTGAATGCCGAACTTCCCCGCTTCTGTTCCAGAATTCCGGCTCAGGGCTCTCAGGCCAGGGATGCTTTCCTCCTTCATTGGGGTCAAGAATTCCTTTATGCCTTTCCACCCATTCCCCTGATTCCCAAAACCCTGTTCAAGCTTCAGAGAGACAGAGGCCGTATGATTCTCATAGCTCCACATTGGCCACGGCAAGTGTGGTACCCTCTGCTTCTACATCTCTCTCAAGCTCCCTCTCTGGAGTTAGGCTGTGCTCCAGATCTCCTGTCTCAGGAGGACGGAATGTTATGGCATCCCAATCCCCAGTCTCTGCATCTCAGGGCTTGGTTGCTGAAGGCCTAGATCTTCAGGATCTTAACCTTCCTCTGCAAGTAAAGGATATCCTTTATGCTTCTAGAAAACCTTCCACAAGACACTCTTATGCTTTCAAGTGGAAAAGGTTTACCATATGGTGCTCGCAAAAGGGTCTTAACCCCCTTGCGATACCTCTGGAATCATTACTGGAGTATCTCCTTCATTTATCCAATGCAGGACTTAAAACTAACTCAGTAAGAGTCCATTTAAGTGCTATTGCGGCTTCTTTCAAGCCTTTAAATGGACAACCTGATTCCTCCCATCCTCTCATAGCAAGATTTATGAGAGGCCTTCTTCTAACTAAGCCTCCCATTAAGCCACCACCGGTGGCATGGGACTTAAATCTGGTTCTTGGCCAGCTCATGAAGCCACCTTTCGAACCCTTAGCTACTACCTCGTTGAAATTCCTTTCTTGGAACGTTATCTTTCTCATTGCAATCACATCAGCATGTCGCATCAGTGAGTTGCAGGCACTAGTGGCTGATCCTCCTTATACAAGGTTCCATCATGACAAGGTAGTCCTTAGGGCTCATCCACACTTTATGCCAAAGGTGGTCTCGCCTTTTCATCTTAACCAAGCGGTCTACCTGCCTGTGTTTTTTCCAAGGCCTCATGCATCAAATGCAGAAAGGAATCTTCATACTTTGGACTGTGAAAGAGCTTTAGCCTTTTACTTGCAAAGAACACAGCAACATAGAAAGTCCTCTTAACTCTTTGTTGCTTTTGATCCTTCTGATTTGGGACTTCCAGTCTCCAAGAGAACACTGTCCAACTGGATTGCACAGTGTATTTCGTTTGCCTATCAGAATAAGAACCTTCCTCTGGAGGGCCATGTCACAGCTCACAATGTGAGAGCCATGGCAACTTCAATGGGTCATCTGCACTCTGTGTCTATCGACGACATCTGTCGAGCAGCCACTTGGGCCTCGGTTCATACCTTTACAGCCCATTACTGCTTGGACAAGGACTCCCGCCGGGATACCTTGTTTGGTCAGGCTGTTCTCCAACACCTGTTCCATACCTAATCAACTCCTACCCGCCATCCCTGGTTGGATGCCAGAGATCCATGGGGGGAAGTGGAGCCCTTTCACATGGACACACAACTTGTGGGGTCTCTCCCTGGCTTCTAAAGCTAGGGAGTCCCCATATGTGAAGACTACATTCCTGCTTGTTCCTGGAGATAGCATAGTTACTCACCTGTAACAGGTGATTTCTGGGAACAGCAGGAATTTAGTCTTCACAACCCACCCACCTCCCCTAGGAGTTGTATCTCTCTATCTATCTCTTTCTCTTTCCCTCTCTCTCTTTTTGTCTCAGTTTTAAAACTTAACTGGAGAGAGGCAGTTGGGAAAAGCGGGAAGGCAGCACGCAGGCACTGTGGGATGCTCCCAAAAGCTTTCTAATTGGACGCTGGGGAGCGTTCCCGCGCAGGCTCCGTTGGTACCGACGATACCCATATGTGAAGACTAAATTCCTGCTGTTCTCGGAGATCACCTGTTACAGGTGAGTAACTATGCTGAATCTGAAAATACTACCTTGAACAGACTATCAAAGTCTACAGCCAACCCAGCAAAGAAAAAGTCAGTTAAGAAACCCTTTTTCAACCAGAAAATAAATTTTACCCATTTTACACCCATCAGGGACACTGTCTAGTTCATGTTCCCCAAAGGGGACAACAACAGAACAGACAGCAGAGGAAGCCACAAGTTCCAAGAGCTCAACCGGCTCAGCCTCCTCAGGGGCTTTGACTCCTTCCTAGAGAGGTCCAGAACCCCTTACTATCCCGGGAAGATTATGCCATTTTGCCAGAAGATGGCAACAAATAACATCAGAAAACTGGACTCTGTCCATTGTACGAGAGGGTTATAGACTTCATTTTCACAGCATGCCCCTTCCTACAATCATAAAACAGTTCAATTCTCAAGTCCCTGCCACCAATCTCTTGGTTCAGGAAGTTGCATCAATTCTTGCTCAAGGAGCAATAGAAGAGGTACCAATACCCCGACAGGATACGGGATTCTACTCCCCCTACTTTCTCATACCAAAGAAAACAGGGGGACACAGGCCTATACTAGACTTCAGAGAATTAAACAAGTATCTGTTCCGGGAAAAATTCAAAATGATCTCCCTCCGTACACTCCTGCCATACCTTCAGATTCAGGACTGGCTATGTTCTCTAGATCTAAAGGATGCATATACGCATATTCTCATCCATGCAGATCACAGGAAATTCCTTTGATTCCTTTTCCAGGGAAGACACTTCCAATACAGGGTTCTTCCCTTTGGTCTGGCTTCTGCCCCAAGAGTCTTCACAAAATGCATGGCAGTAATAGCAGCATTCCTGAGAACTCTAGGAATATTCCTCTTCCCCTAATTAGACGACTGGCTCATTCGAGCATCAACAGCTCCAGAAGTCAGCTTTGCTCTTTCTTGCACCATGCGAATCCTTCGATACTTCGGACTGGTCATAAACCTCCCAAAATCTCATCTCACCCCTTCTCAGTCTCTAGAATTCAAAGGGGCTCGTCTAGACACAAGGTAGTCAAGGGCTTTCTTACCACAGCCACGTTGTCTTCGTATACTACAGCTGGCCTCCCAAGCAGCTATGAAGGTCTTCCTGACTGCTCGGGAGATGCTTCAGCTTCTGAGACATATGTCATCCACGGTCCATGTGATTCCCTATGCTCGCCTTCATATGCGAGCAGCCCAGTGGACCCTATCAGTAGACACAGGCCTTGGGTCAGCTAACGGACAAAATCAGAAACTCCACATGTCTCATTTTGTCCCTGTAATGGTGGCAGTCACTGGAAAACCTTCTCGTGGGTTCTGCTTTCCAGCAGCCTCTATGCCAAACCACCCTAACAACAGACGCGTCCAAGTTGGGTTGGGGGGCTCATTTGCATGATCTATCAACTCAGGATCTCTGGACCCCACAGGAGGCTTGTCTTCACATAAACCTCCTAGAGCTCAGAACGATTTTCCATGCTGTCCGAGTTTTTCAGGCCCATCTCAGCTACAAGACAGTTCTGGTCCAGACCGACAATCAAGTAGTCATGTTCTATGTGAACAAGCAGGGCGGAACAGGCTCTCTGTCATTATGCAACGAAGCTTTGCGACTATGGTCCCTCGCCAGAGAGCTTCAAATCCACCTTCTAGTGGTATATCTTCCGGGCATTCAAAATCTTTGGGCAGACAAACTCAGTCGAATACTGCTGTCACACGAATGGTCTGTGCACTCAGACCAGCTTGCTCGAGTGTTTCGAATCTGGGGAATGCCAGATATAGACCTCTTTGCAAGTCCACAGAATGCCAAACTTCCCCGATTCTGTTTCAGAATTCTGGCTCAAAACTGTCAGGCAAGGGATGCTTTCCTCCTCCATTAGGGTCAGGACTTCCTCTATGCCTTCCCACCCATTCCCCTCATTCCCAAAACTTTGTTCAAGCTTCAGAGAGACAGAGGTCATATGATACTCATAGCTCCACGTTGGCCACGGCAGACGTGGTATCCTCTGCTTCTGCGTCTCTCTTAAGCCACACCTCTGGAGTTAGGATATACTCCAGATCTTCTTTCCCAGGAAAACGGGATGCTATTGCACTCGAATCCCCAGTCCCTGCACCTCAGGGCCTGGTTACTGAATGCCTAGGATTCCCGGATATCTACCTATCTCAACAGGTAAAGGATATCCTAGTGGCTTCCAGGAAGCCTTCCACAAGGCGATCCTACACCTTTAAATGGAAGAGTTTCTCTGTATGGTGTTCTCAAAGGGGACTTAACCCCCATACAGTGCCTGTCGAATCGCTTCTGGAGTACCTACTCCATCTATAAGATTCTGGTCTTAAGACCAATTCAGTAAGGGTCCATCTTAGTGCCATTGCTTCTTTTCGCGAACCTCTGGATGGACAACCTATTTCCTCTCATCCACTCGTAGCGAGATTTATGAGAGGTTTACTTTTAACAAAACCTCCCATTAAGCCCCCGCCAGTGGCATGGGATCTGAATCTTGTTCTCGGGCAGCTCATGAAACCGCCCTTTGAGCCTTTAGCCACTACAGCTCTAAAGTTTCTTTCTTGGAAGGTCATCTTCTTAGTTGCCCTCACTTCTGCAAGACGCATCAGTGAGTTACAAGCTTTAGTGGCGGATCCTCCTTATACAAGATTTCACCATGATAAGGTAGTTCTTAGAACTCATTCTCACTTTATGCCAAAGGTGGTTTCGCCTTTTCATTTAAACCAAGCATTTTACCTTCCTGTATTCTTCCCTAGACCTCATGCCTCTAATGCAGAAAGGAATCTTCATACCTTAGATTGTAAAAGAGCCTTAGCTTTTTACCTTCAAAGAACTAAGCAACATAGAAAATCTTCTCAGCTTTTTGTTGCTTTTGATTCTAGTCATTTGGGACTTCCAGTTTCCAAAAGAACTTTCTCTAGGTGGATTGCAAATTGCATATCCTTTGCATATGAGAGTAAGGGACTTTCTCTCGAAGGCCACGTCACAGCTCACAATGTGAGAGCAATGGCAGCCTTAATGGCTAATCTTTGTTCTGTGTCCATTGATGACATCTGTAGAGCAGCCACTTGGGCTTCAGTGCACACCTTTACAGCCCACTATTGCTTAGACAAGGATTCCCGTCGGGATGCCTTGTTTTGCCAGGCTGTGCTTCAGTATCTCTTTCAGACTTAATACAACTCCTACCCGCTGTCCCAGGTTTCGATGCCAGAGATCCATGGGAGGAAGCATGACCCATCTCACCTGGGGTTCGCATCATCCCCCTGACATCTCTCAGCTGGGGAGTCCCCATATGTGAAGACAACATTCCTGCTTGTTCCTGGAGATAGCGTAGTTACTCACCTGTAACAGGTGATCTCTGGGAACAGCAGGAATAAGTCTTCACAACCCACCCACCTCCCCTAGGGGTTGTCTCTATCTATCTTTCTCTCTTTGTCTACTCTCTCCTTTGGTCTCAGCTATAAACTCAACTGAAGAGGGAGAGTTGGAAAGGCGGGAAGGCAGCACGCAGACGCTGTGGGATGCTCCCAAAACCTTCCTATTGGACGCTGGGGAGTGTTCCCGTGCAGGCTCTTTCGGTACCGACGATACCCATATGTGAAGACTTATTCCTGCTGTTCCCGGAGATCACCTGTTACAGGTTAGTAACTACGCTTTATCCATAAAGATTCTGCAATGCCTTTTGTTTCCTGTAATATATTTATCCTGTTTGATTAAATGCCTTTTTTAACATGTAGTGCCACTCCTCCACCAATTTGATCTACTCTGTCATTGCAATATAATTTGTACTCTGTTATCATGGTGTCCCATTGATTATCCTCATTCCACAATTCTCTGAGATGCCAATTACCTCTTGATTCAGTGCTATATATTCTAATTTTGGCATCTTATTGTTTAGACGTCAAGCATTTGTATACAAGCATTTCACATTATGTTTTTTGTTCATATTGACAACCTGCTTATCAGTTGATGGGGTAATTTGGAATCTTTCATCTCTTTCTGCTTTTTAATTAAAAGCACCTGGACTTCTTTAACCTTTATTGTAACTTCTATTGGGAAGCCCTAACCACTCTGTTTTTGTAGTATTGTATAGTGCTACATTATTCCAAGCCATATGCTCCGGGGAACTATTGTCTTTCCTCCAGTATTTAGTTTATAAACTGCTTTCTCCCCTTTTTAAAGGTAACTGCCAACAACCTGGTTCTACCCTTGTTATCGTGGACCCTATCTTTCCAGAAGAGGCCCCCTCTTTTCCAGATTTTGCCTAGTTTCTAACAAATCTAAGGCCCTCTTCCCTGCACCATCGCCTTATCCACACATTCTCTGGAGCTCTGCTTGCTTTTTGGGTCCTGAACATGAAACAGGGAGCATTTCTGAGAATGTAACCCTGGAGGTCTTAGATTTCAACTTTCTACCTAAAAGCATAAATTTGGCTTCCAGAACCTTCCTCCCACATCACTTGTTTTCCTTTTAATAAGTTGCAGAAATTTAAATCTATGAACCAAAGCTGCATACTTTGAAAACTGCGTGCAAACAGCCTTGCTGGGTTTTGTATTCTTATTGCTTTACTTTTGCCTGCAATTAATATCTAGCCTTCAAGTTTTTGTTTTATTGCTTTATTCTATATTCGTCCTGCTAGGCCAGTACAGACAAGTGGGTTGTGGTCTCCTACCAGATGAGGTGGACACAGAGAAAAATCCACAGATTTCCGATGACCTCATCCTGCACTATATCTGGAGCAGCTATCGGCATACAACCCCAGTATTTCTCTGTTTCCAGCAGTGTGGACACATCTGAGCAGCTCTGTGAAAACTTTGAAAGAGATGGATTTAGCTTGTGAGTAACCACTCTTAAGGGCGACTTCCTCACTTGAGCTTGAAGTAGGAGGTTCCCGTTGGTTCAACCTTAATAACGGTGCCCTCCTAAGTTTGTCTCTGGATCCTGGGCCTAGTACAGCTTCAATGCCCCTTCCCCTCATCCTCCCCCCCAGGCTCTCTCCCTAAGATTGGATGAAGGTTTCAAGAAGTATCTGACTGTAGGACTTGGCTGCAGGGGAGTAGCATTAAGCCTGGCACCGTTGCTGCTTGGGCTCTCCGGGGGTGAGCACCAGACCTAAGTTCCTGTTTCTTTATTTGTTTAAATTTGTCTGTGTAGGCCCTCAATTTTGGCCTCTTAGGGCACCTGTCAACTACAGGAGCAGAACAGTTTTTTTCCCACTGGTTCCCACCTCATACTTGCACTATGTTTGCGCGCTATTGGTACATGTCTGTGCATTAACCCATGTTTCACACTGTACATGTCGGTATGCACAGTATATGAGTGCATCAGCATACAGGGTGTCTGCACATTTTCATCACGTGCTGTGAGCACACTGAGCACCAGCTTTGCAATTTGCACTCGTTCTGCATTTTGGGTTTACGCACTATAAGCACAACTTACCCCCAGCGTACCTTGGTTGAACGAAATGACTTGTTTCAGGAAGACGCTCTCCTTGACGTGGGTGCCTGTCTTCTGAAAGAAGACGCTGCCTTACAGCTCTCCTTCTGTTTCTTGGCACAGAGGCCTTTTCTCATCCTTGCAGTTGGTGAACATGGACTTCTCTTCTACCTCTTTAGTTCTGCAGGCAGCAATAGGGTCGATTGGAGAGAGAGATAACACCCCTAATCGGGAGCCCTCTGCTTGTTTGTTGGAAATCAGTCTGCCAGAGCTTTGCCAGTGGGACTCCCCAGTGACCGGCCTTCCTCCTGTTAAGGAGATGGCCAAGGCTGATAGGCTGGAGGCTTAGGACTCTCCATCTTCTTCAGAATGAATCTCCCAGAACAAGCAGGAATGTAGTCTTCACATATGGGTGATGTCGGCACTGATGGAGCCCGTGCGGGAACGCTCCCCAGCATCCAATAGGAAAGCTTTTAGGAGCATCCCCTGTGCCTTTGTAGCTGCCTTCCCGCCTTTCCAGCTCTCCATTTTCCACGGAGCCGACAAGAAGCAATTCCTGTCACCGCAGAAAATTCATATTTTTTCATATTTTTTGTGGTCGCGTCTGTCTTCCCGTCAACACTGGTACCGACCTCCGTCGATGCTTTCTTTCTAAAAAAAAAAAAGTCTGTGAAGAAAATAATTATTTATTTCTCCGGGAACAAGCAGGAAGTCAGTCCTCACATATGGGTGACATCGGCGCCGATGGAGCCCTCGTGCGGAGCAAATCCCCAGCTTGCAGAGAAAGCCTTTGGGAGTTGCTATCACGCATTCACGGTCCCCTTCCCGCCCAAGGGTGCCATCTTTCTCAGTCTCCTTTTTTCCACGGAGCCCTTCGGACATAGTTCCTGTGTCCCCATGAAAAAAGTAAAATTTTCTCTCTTTTTCATCCAGTTGACACCAGTTCCTCTTCCCGCCTTCGGCTCGATACACTGGTATTGAGTCCGTCTCTGTTTTTCAGTTTTTGTCCTTTGTGACTGGCGTTTGCTCCATTTTTCTTTTTCACTGGCAGCCCGGGTCTTCAACTTTGCAGGGGCCCTTTTTCCCCCAATGGCTACCACGGGTTTAAAAAATGCGATCGATGTGTCAAACTTATGTCCCTCACCGATACGCATGACTGCTGTCTCCGGTGCCTCGAGTCCGACCACGACCCGACGGTCTGCAGTCCGTTTAGGAAAATGTCCTCTAAGGCCCTGAAGAGCCGCCAGCAGCAGCACGATAGGATTTTTTGTGAGTCCTTTCTTTCGAGAGCCTGGACCTCGTCTGATGCCTCTACGTCTCGGAGAGAGCATTCCGAGCCCAAGCAGCTTCGAGGTTTCTCGGAGAGGGGGTCTCCCTCGAGGAAACACAAGAGGAAGAAGAAATCCTCGAAGGCAGCGTCCCTGGATGGCTCCAAGCGACCCGGCGCCTCCCAGGGCCTGTTGCGGAGCCCCGAGCGCCGGCCGGGATCATCGGAGAAGGAGCGCCAGGCAAAGGTTCCTTGTCGGGAGACGGATCAGTCGAGGCAGGTAACGACTGTCCTTGTCGAGGACTTCCTTCCTGGGGAACAGGCGTCGGGCGGGACCCAAGCCAGTGGCTGCAGAGCCTTCCGGACTCGAGTCCAGAATGGCGGCCCTGGAGCGCAGTTTCACTGCCTTCATGGAGCAGCAGCAGGCGCTGATTGCTGGTCTGTCCGGTTCTTCCCCCCCGATCACCAGGCCCTCGACATCATAGTTGATCCCGGAGGCCAAGACGATCTTCGAGATCTTTTGGGCTTGAGTCGATACTTGGCTGAGGTCCCACTCAGCCTCCTGTTTGGGACCGAGGTCATCGCCACCGAGCCTCCCGGCATCGGGGCAGTCAGCGCCGGGGCCCTTGATGCCGGAGCCCCTCGATTCCTCTTCGGAGGCATCGGAATGGGAAATGGAAGACGAGGAGTCCCCGGACACCTGTCGGCACAGGGATGTTCCTTCCGATTCCCTGTTGTACGAATCTCGGAGAAGGTCTCCTCTGAAGGACACGAGGTTCTTGGACCATGAGGGATATGTCCAAGGCTTTGGTGTTCCCCACGGAGTCCGAGGAGGATCCTCGAGCCAACGAGCTTGAGATCCTATGGTATGAGGCCCCCATTTGGGGAGGCCCTTACTGTACCCATGCCTCCGATCCTGGAACGACTGATGCTCCGCATGTGGGAGACGCCGGCATCGGTGCCGGTTGTCAGCAAATGGCTCGACTCGATGTATCGAGTCCGCCACAGCCCTAGGTTTTAAAAGTGGCAGCTGCCACACAACTCCATGGTTGTGGAATCGGCCATGCGTCGGCTGAAGAGCCGGAAGACACACTCCTCGGTGCCTCCTGGCAGGGAGGCCCACAACTTGGATACCCTCGGCAGAAAGTGCTTTCAGGTTTCAATGATGACCTATCGAATCCAGGCTTACCAGCCGTACATGGGCATGTACCTGAGAGACCTGGCAAAAGAACTCGCCGGGTTCTCGGCTGGTCTCTCCGAGGGGCCTTTGCAGTTTGTCTCGAGTGGCCTATGATGGGTTCGAGTCAGTGTCCTGGGTAGCTGTGGCGGGCATCGGTGCACACTGCCAGTTATGGCTGCAGTCGTCGGATCTCGAACAATGGGTTCAGGACAAGTTGGTCGATATCCCATGCCAGGGGGAGAACCTCTTTGGCAAACCCATGACCAACAAGGTCGCAGACTCTCCAAGTAGACCTCTGCCCCTTCTCACAAGAAGGGATCGGGTAAAAAGCCCTTTTACGCGAGGAAGAGTGCTGCTTACCGAAGCTACCCCCATTTTCAGGCCTCCCCAGCTCACCAACAGGGGCAGCAGGCCAAGGGACAGGGGCATGGTCCATGTAAGCAGAAAGCCCCCAAACCCCAGGCACCGGCCCCGGCCCAGCCTGGCAGTGGCTTTTGACGCCTACAGCATGGTCCCTCTCCCCTCAGGGGACAGACAGGTCACAGGAGACAGGCTTGCCCTGTATGCCCACAGGTGGACAGCCATTACCACTGATGCCTGGGATTTGCAGGTAGTCCGAGAGGGCTATCTTCTTCACCTAGCCCAGGTGCCTCCTCACTATTTTCCAGGAGAGCCCATCAGGTCTCCTCTTCACCGGGACCTTCTTCAGGCAGTAGAACCGGTGCCCCACCACCTGCAGGGCAAGGGCTTCTAATCCAGGTACTTTCTGGTACCAAAAAGAACTCAGGCCCATCCTCGACCTGCGCAACCTAAACAAGTTCCTGGTGAGGGAGAAGTTCAAGATGCTCTCCCTTGGAATATTGCTACCTTATCTCCGCCAGGGAGACTGGCTATGCTCCTTAGACCTAAAAGATGCATATACACACATCCTAATCCACCCAGACCACAGGCAGTATCTATGCTTTTTGGTGGGGGGGCAATCACTACCAGTACAGGGTACTTCCCTTCGGCCTGGCCTCGGCCCCCAGGGTATTCATAAAGTGCCTAGCCATGGTGGCCGCCTTTCTCAGGCTCCAAGGGGTCTTTGTCTTCCCCTACCTAGACGACTGGCTCATCAGGGGCACTTCAGCCAGCAAGGTCCACCAGGCCACCTCTCGCACCATCCAGGTGCTCCAGCACCCAGGGTTTGTAATCAACTACCCCAAGTCCAGTCTTGCTCCAACCCAGCAGCTGGAGTTCATTGGGGCCAGACACGACACCCTTCAAGCAAAGGCCTTTCTGCCTGAAGTCAAGGCAAGCAGGCTTCTGGCTCTGGCAGGTCAGGTGAGTAGCAGGTCCGTAGTGTCAGCAAGACAATTTCTATGCCTCCTCGGGCACATGGCTTCCATGGTCCATGTGACCGCAGATGCCCTCCTCTACATGCGGACTGCTCAATGTTCCCTCGGGGACCAGTGGTCACAGGCCACAGGTTGCCTCAGGGATAAGGTCACAGTGTCCAGGCGGCTCAAACAGTCCCTGGATTGGTGGCTTCAGCCACTCCATCTGGAGGTGGGGATGCCTTTCCAGGTCCCACTACACATGAGGATCCTTGCCACGGATGCATCCCTGCTGGGCTGGGGGGCCCATTGTCAAGGTTTCCGTACTCAGGGAGTGTGGTACACGAGCGAGAGAGCACAACAGATCAAGTTTTTTGGAGCTCCATGCCATCCACCTGGCCCTGGGAGTTTTCAGGCAGATCCTGCCCACGAACCTGTCTTGGTACAGATGGACAACCAGGTGGCCATGTTCTATGTGAAAAAGCAGGGTGGCACGGGGTCCTGTCGTCTCTGTCAGGAAGCCCTGGATCTGTGCTTGTTTGCAGCCCGGCATGGCATCCATCTGTTGGCGGTCTACCTGCCGGGCCAGGACAACTGGTTAGCCGACAGGTTAAGCAGGATTCTCCAGCCTCACGAGTAGCAATTGGACCGTTGGGTGGCCAATTGGCTTTTCCAGATCTGGGGACCCCAGTGATGGATTTGTTTGCGAGTCTGGTCAATTGCCAGTTGCCCCGGTTCTGCTCCAGGCAGCCACACCCACACAGGGTGGCCGCTGCTGCTTTTCTGATATCATGGTCGGTGGACCTCCTGCATGCATTTCCTCTGATGCCTCTGGTGGCCAAGACTATGTTTAAGATCCTCCAGGACAAGGCCTTGGTCATCCTTGTAGCCCTGAGTTGGCTGAGGCAACCCTGGTTTCCACTTCTGCTTCAGCTAGCGGTTGAGGCCCCAATTCCCCTGGAGGGGGGCACTCTCCTGCAGCCCAACTCAGCTCATAAGAACATAAGATATGCCATACTGGGTCAGAGCAAGGTCCATCAAGCCCAGTATCCTGTTTCCAACAGTGGCCAATCTAGGTCATATGTACCTAGCAGTTTCCCCAAAAGACACAGGTTCTGCAATGCTTGTACTGGGTCAAGCATTGATATCCTGGGTCCCTTCTTAATAATGGTTTATGGACCTTTCCTCCAGTAACTTGTGCAAATCGTTTTTAAACCCAGCTACACTAACAGCCTTTACTACATCCTCCGGTAACAAATTCCAGAGTTTGATTACACGTTGAGTGAAAAAATATTTTCTTTTATTAGTCTTAAATAGTTTACCCTGTAGCTTCATTGCATGTCTCCTAGTCTTTCTATATTCTGATAACGTAAACAATCGATCTACGTTTACCCGTTCCACTCCGTTCATTAATTTATAGACTTCTATCATATCTCCCCTCAGCCGTCTCTTTTCCAGGTTAAAGAGCCCTAACCTTTTTAGCCTTTCTTCATAGGAGTATCCTTCCATCCCCTTTACCATTTTGGTGGCTCTTCTCTGAACCTTTTCTAAAATCGCTGTATCCTTTTTAAGATACGGCGACCAGAAATGCACACAATATTCAAGGTGCGGTCTCACCATGGAGCAATATTAGAGGCATTATAATATATTTTGTTTTATTTTCCATTCCTTTCCTTATGATACCTAGCATTCTATTTGCTCTCTTGGCTGCTGCTGCACAGTGGGCCGAGGGTTTTAATATGTTATCCACAATGACGCCTAAATCTTTTTCCTGGGTGGTGGTTCCTAATGTGGAACCTTGCATTGTGTAGCCATAGTTTGGGTTGTTCTTCCCTAGGTGCATAACTTTGCACTTGTCCACATTAAATTTCATCTGCCATTTTGATGCCCAGTCTTCCAATTTATCAAGATCCTCTTGCAATTTTCCACAATCCTCTCGGGTTTTAACAACTTTAAATAGTTTTGTGTCATCTGCAAATTTAATAACCTCACTTGTCATTCCACTTTCCAGGTCATTTATGAATATGTCAAAAAGCAGCGGACCCAGCACAGATCCCTGGGGTACACTACTATTCACCTTTCTCCATTGGGAAAATTGGCCATTTAGCCCAACCCTCTGCTTTCTATCTTTTAACCAGTTCCTGATCCACAATAGTACACGGCTTCCTATGTTTATGTTTATTGAGATTTGATATACCGCTCAGGCCAAAAGGCATTAGAGCGGTTTACAATACTATATCATTCAGGAAAATAGGAAAAGAACGCCATTTATATGATAGGACAGATTAAAGAGTGGAGACAGTCATACTATCCCATGACTCTTTAGTTTTGCCAAAAGTCTCTGATGAGGGACCTTGTCAAAGGCTTTCTGAAAGTCCAGATACACTATATCAACCGACTCACCTTTGTCCACCTGTTTATTCACACTTTCAAAAAAACATAACAGATTAGTAAGACAAGCTCCCTCAACTTGATGGCATGGCTGCTGAAAGGGTGATGCTCGCTCCGCTCCTGCTCCCTAAGAATGTTGAAGAGGTCTTGCTGGCCTCAAGGAGGCCGTCGACTAGACGGGTCTATGCCTTGAAGTGGCGCAGGTTTGCAGCTTAGTTTGAGGGGCAGGGTGTAGATCCTTTCTCCTGCTAGGTTGGAGTGGTTTTACGGTACCTTCTCCACCTCTCGGATTTGGGCGTTAAATCCAACTCCGTTAGCGTCCACCTCTGCACCCTGGCAGCAAACCACTTCCCGGTGGAGGAGAAGTCCCTCTCGGCCCACCCCTTGGTCTCTCGGTTTTTGAGGCCTGCTTCTTTTGAAGCCTCCGGTATGCCCTCCGGTGACTGAATGGGATCTGAATGTGGTTTTAGGGCAGCTTAATCGGCCGCCCTTTGAGCCGATGGCGACCTGCCATCTCTGCTACCTCACTTGGAAGGTGATTTTCTTGGTGGCACTCACGTCGGCTTGGCGGATGAGTGAGCTTCAGGCCCTTGTGTCAGACAGGCCTTACACTAGGTTCTATAGGAACCGGGTGGTGCTTCGCACACACCCCAAGTTCTTTCTGAAAGTGGTCTCCTCATTCCACCTCAACCAGGACGTGGTGCTCCCTACCTTTTTTCCCTGGCCACATGCCAGTCGGGCAGAGGCAGTGCTGCATACCCTGGACTATAAGAGGGCGTTGGCTTTCTATATCCAGCGTATGCAAGCGAATAGAAGGGCTTCTCAGCTCTTTGTATCCTACGACCCCAGTACGCTGGGGATGGCTGTTTCCAAGCATACGCTGTCCACCTGGGTAGCAGACTGTATTGACTGGGCATACAGGGCAGCCAAACTTCCGATAGAGGGTCATGTTACGGCCCATTGGGTCAGGGCCATGGCAGCATCAGTAGCTCATTTCTGCTCTGTTCCACTGGCGGACATCTGCCGAGCCGCCACCTGGTCTTCGGGTCAGACTTTCGCAACCCATTACTGCCTGGCTAGGGAGTCCTGACGGGACAGTGCTTTCGGCCAGGCTGTACTCAGTAACCTTTTCGAGGTCTAGGCAACTCCTGCCCTCCGACCCTTCTATGTCAGGCTACCGGAGTGCTATTCTCTTAGTTAGATTCCTATTGTGGCTGCTTGTGGCTCTCATAGAGGGAGCCTATTTTTTGAGCTGTGGGTTCTTGGTAGCCTATAGCTGGGGAGTCCCATATGTGAGGACTGACTTCCTGCTTGTTCCTGGAGAAAGCATTACTCACCTGTAACAGGTGTTCTCCGGGGACAGCAGGAATCAGTCCTCATGACCTTCCCTCCTCCCCTTGGAGTTGCAGTCCTGTTATTATTGTTTTATCCTTTTTGCCATCTTTTTAGGGAGGAGTGGTCTAGTGGTTAGGACAAGGTACTTCAGGCCGGAGGGCCAGGGGTTCAAGTCCCACCTGGGGACAACAATCTCAGGCCGGAGGGACTGGGATTTCTAGTCCTATAGGCACTCCTTGTGGTCTTGGGCAAGCCACTTAACCCTCCATTGCCCATGTTCCCTGTAAGTATTAGTGTATGTGTCTCATATCCCCTCATGTTAAATGTAGCTCCCAATTGACCGCTTTGACCCGGTGAAAAGCGGGATATAAATACAGCTAAATAAAATAAATAAATAAATTTTAGCTATGTCATTTGACTGACCAAGATGGCATCCTTGGGCGGGAAGGGGACCGCGCATGCATGATAGCAACTCCCAAAGGCTTTCTCTGAAAGCTGGGGATTTGCTCCGCACGAGGGCTCCATTGGCACCGAAGTCACCCATATGTGAGGACTGATTCCTGCTGTCCCCGGAGAACAACTGTTACAGGTGAGTAACTACGCTTTCTTTCAGGCGCATCAATGTCATCTTAGGCTTAGGCCTTCCATTTTGTCACAGACACAATGGAAAAACCATCCAGTGGTTTTAAGATGTGTTTCAAATGTGGCGGTATCATTTCGGCCACAGACACCCTTGACTGGTGTCTAAAATGCTTAGGACTGGATCATCAGCCGTTAGAATGTCCTCTTTATAGGAAGATGACAAAGAGAGGCTTACAGAATTGAACTCTTTGCCTCCGATGCAGTATCTTTAGCATCAACGTCATTGAGAGCTTCAACTTCCTCCCAGGAATCTCAGGTATCAAAACCTAAGTCTTCTTCGAAAGCTGTCCGGCCCTCCAAGGGTATATCTCCTTCTAAGCATTGAGATGCCTTGGGCGTTGACCTTGAGGGGGGACACACTGGCCAAACAACCCCAGCGGGAGGACCTTACCTCCAAAGCCTTAGTGGGGTCCGAGGATGCTCCCGAGGCTTCCACCTCCAGAGAGCTCCTGGTGCCATCCTCGGGGATCGTGGCCTGCAATTCCAGTACTGATACCCAAGCATCGGCAAGTTCCATGGATCAATGTATCCTGACCATCGAGTGGAGCTTAGCGGCCTTACTGGCAGCCTCAGTACAAGTAAAACCATTACAGTCAGTTCCACAGGCTTCTGTACCGGCTGCGGTACTGATACAACTTGCATTGACTTTTTTGCCGCTTTCTACGCTACCGCCCATGCCGGCCCTCGAATCTGTTTCCGGTACCAAAGTTCCGACAGCACAAGCTTCAACTACCGGCTTCGATCAGTACCGAGTTCATGCGGAGTGGGAACACCCTGCCTGTTGATACTCGAAGTCTTCGGATTCCAATTCATTGGTTGATGAATCGGCCAATACCCGGGACATGAGAACTATCCCGGAAGACCCATCTCCAGAGCATCGCATGTCCCCACCAGAGGATATGTCTTTTCAAGACTTTCTCCGATGTCACTGTTATGGACTGACCTCTAGCAACATCGTGAATAAAGGGCCTAGGGCCGAAGAACTTGAAATTCTTCAATACCCTACAGCTCTGAAGGATGCTGCTACGCTCCCTATCCACTGGATACTTCACAACCTTATGCTTCTTATGTGGGAGACATCATTTCTCCCCATACCCAGCGACTCTATACCATGTACCAGGTACTGAAGTGTCCTGGTTTCCAAAAGATGCAATTGCCACACCATTCCATGGTAGTGGAATCAGCAATGCGTCGAATAAAGAGTACTAAGACATATTCTTTGAACCCTCCAGGTAGGGAATTGTGAACCCTCGACGCCTTTGGTCGATGTTGTTTTCAAGCCTCCATGCTTTCGGCCAGGATTAGTTCCTACATACTCAATATGGGTATGTTCCTTAGAGAAATGGCTAAGGATTTGGAGTTAATGGCTCCTCTTCTCACCGATGGCAAGAGGGCAGATTATATCTCTCTGGTAAAGCATGCTCAGAATGTTTCAAAGTTTAACAGAGCAACATTTGACTGTTTTGAGTGCATCAGCAGGACTTCATCCATCTGCATCGGTGCACGCAGGATTGCTTGGCTTCAAGCATCGGATCTTGAACAATGGGTTCAAGATAAGCCGGGTAATATTCCTTGTACCGGTGAAAACCTTTTTGGCAAGGATTGGCAGGACAAGGCCTCTCAGTTAGAATCTGAGAACACTACCCTCAATGGGTTATCAAGATCTACTGCCAACCCAGCTAGGAAAAATGCAGCAAAGAAAGCTTTTTTTCAATAAGAAGAAAAAGTACTATTCTTCTTATACCCCTGCTGTTCAGTGTCAGCATCATGCTCCTCAGAAGGGGCAGCAACCACCAAAGCAGCAAAAAAAGGTTCAGACTCCTAAGTCATAGCCACCTCAGTAGACCCAGAATACTCGGGGTCTTTGACTCCTTTCTAGAGAACATAGCTGTCCTGCCTCTGCAGAGTCCATATTCCATCCGCATTCCAGGCAGACTCGGTGACTTTGTCCACAGGTGGCATCTCATCACATCAGAGCAGTGGACATTGTCCATAGTACAGGAGGGGTACAATCTTCATCTACGAAGTCTACCCCCCAGACTTCTCCAAAAGAGTTCCGCTCTCAACCCCCTCTCATTGCTCTTTTGCTACAGGAGGTCACTTCCCTTCTATTGCAGGGTGCAATAGAAGAGGTTCCATCATCCCAGCAGGTAATGGGCTTTTATTCTTTATACTTTCTCATTTCAAAGAAAACAGGGGGATACAGGCCCATTCTGGACCTCAGAGAACTGGACAACTACCTACTACGGGAGAAATTCAAAATGAACACCCTAGGGACCCTTCTCTCCTATCTCCAGAGTCAGGATTGGCTCTGTTCTCTAAATCTAAAGAAAGCATACACTCACATACTTATTCATCTGCAGCACAGAAAGTTCCTGCACTTCATGTTTCAAGGAAGACATTATCAGTACAGAGTCCTGCCTTTCAGCCTCGCCTCTGCTCTAAGAGTCTTCACAAAATGCATGGTGGTTGTAGCCGCATTCCTAAGGACTCTAGGGATATCTGTTTTCCCTTACTTAGACAACTGGCTCATTCAAGCAAGCACCTCTCTAGAGGCCAGCCTGGCCCTCTCACGTACTGTGCAGGTGCTACAACACTTGGGATTTGTGATACATCTTGCAAAGTTCCAATTTGCCCCCTCTCAAACTCTAGAGTTCATAGGGGCTCTCCTTAACACTCAGCAATCAAGGGAATTTCTGCCCCAGCTCCGCTGCGCTCAAATCAATTAGTTAGTATCTCAAGCATGCCTCAAGAATTTTCTCACTGCTCGAGAAATGTTACAGCTTCTGGGCCATATGGCATCAATAATGCATGTTGTTTCATATGCTCGCTTACATATGCGAACAGCCCAATGGTCACTGGCGTCCCAGTGGTCTCAGGCATCGGGTCGCCTGGGAGACAAGATAATGGTCTCTACCCCATTAATCTCATCTCTCCAGTGGTGGCAATCCCCAGAAAACTTCCTTGTAGGGTCACCTTTTCAGATGCCAGCACATCAATGTACCCCGACGACGGATGCATCCAGATTGGGCTGGGGAGGCTCATCTAGACATTCTATCCACTCAGGGACTCTGGTCTCATCAGAAGTCACAGCTCCACATAAATCTGCTGGAACTCGGAGCCATTCTCAATGCTCTCAAAGAGTTCCAGGACCATCTTCATTCCGCAGAGTCCTGGTCCAGATGGACAATCAAGTAGCCATGTTCTACATGCACAAGAAGGGCAGAACAGGCTCTTGGACCCTCTGCAGCGAGGCTCTACATCTCTGGTCCTTTGCCATACCTCATCGCATTCACCTACATGCATGTATCTTCCTGGCAAATACAATGTCTTAGCGGACAGACTGAGTCGAATCCTCCTCCCCCACAAGTGGTCTGTTCATGTAGACAAAGTCTCACATTTTTCAAATCTGGGGGACTCCAGAGATAGACCTTTTTGCAAGTCTTCAGAATGCCAAGCTTCGCTGCTTCTGCACCAGGATTCCTGCACTGGACAGCCAGCAGATGGATGCTTTTCACCTACACTGGGGTCACGACTTCCTAAATTCCTTCCCTCCCATACCCCTAATTCCCAAAACTCTCCTCAAACTCCAGAGAGACCAGGGCTCCAGACTCAAACCATAGATCTGGGGTCTGCTCCAGATCTCCTCTCTCAAGAGGAGGGGACATTGCTCCATCCCAATCCACAGTCTCTCCTTCTCACAGCATGGCTGCTGAAGGCATAGCCTTCCAAGGTATTAATCTTCTCCAGGAGGTTAAGGACATTCTCTAGCTTCTAGAAAACAATCCACTAGATGGTCCTATGCTTTCAAGTGGCATAGGTTTTCTTTCTGGTGTTCTCAGAAGAATATTAATCCCTTCTCAGCTCCGGTGGAGGCACTACTTGAGTACCTCCTCCACCTATCATCTTCTGGACTTAAAACCAATTCAGTGAGAGTACACTTAAGTGCAAGTGTGGCCTCTTACCTGCTCTTAGATGGCCAACCCATCTCTTCTTAGCTGCTCGTAGCACGCTTCATGAGGGGTCTTCTATTGACCAAACCTCCCATTAAGCCGCCTCCAGTGGCATGGGACCTTAATTTTGTTCTAGGACAGCTTCTCAAGCCGCCCTTTGGACTTCTATCCACTACTCCACTTAAGTTTCTCACATGGAAGGTCATCTTCCTTTTTGCCCTCACTTCAGCAAGGCATATAAGCGAGCTCCAGGCGTTGGTGGCTGACCCTCCTTATACACGGTTCTACCATGATAAAGTTGTTCTTAGGATTCACCCTCACTTCATGCCAAAGATGGTTTCGCCCTTCCATTTAAATCAGTCTACTTTCCTGTCTTTTTCCCTAAACCTCATTCTTCTAGGGCAGAGGCAACCCTTCACACTCTGGACTGCAAACGTGCCTTAGTTTTTTAGCACCGAAAAGCTTCCCAACTTTTCATTTCCTTTAACCCGAGTCACCTTGGCTTGCCAGTATCCAAACAAACTCTCTCCAAGTGGATAGCTGACTGCATCACTTTTGCCTATGAAAAGGTAGAACTTTCTCTCAAGAGTCATATCACTGCCCATAATGTAGATGCATAGCCTGCTGTAACATATGATGCTGTAGCCTGCTGTAGGTAACATATGCTGCATAGCCTGCAGATTCCACTACTACCCCTTTGCTACCTCACTAATACCTCATTACTCTAAAGATAACATATGCTGCATAGCCTATTAACCCCATTACTATCTCATTGCTTGTTTGCTACCTCACTGCTTGTAAAATAACACACTGCATAGCGTGTAGACTCCATTACTAGTTTAGCGCTACATGAGAGGAGGAGAGACCAAACAAAAAGAGCTGGCAAGTTTACAGCTACAAGAGAAGGATCAAACACCTACCACTTCTGGGCCACAATTCAAGCCAATCCCAGGTCAGTAAATTGCAAAAATGCACTCCACCCCCAACTACCTCATTGTCTACCTTGCACTCCTCCACACATTCACACCCTGCACACAGGGCATCGGAGCCAATGAGCAAATCCCCTTGCTCCACCTACATACTACCCAACCTGTACAGACACCAGGCTCATCCTTCTCTAAAGAACACCAGCATACTAAGCCTGCAAGTCATAAACCGCACAATTCCACACGTACTACGTCCACTCATCTCACAAATAGTGTACACACCAACCCAATCATAATGGCCAACATTAGGTGTGCTTTACTGAATGCCAGATCAATCAGGAACAAACCAAATACCATCCTCGACCTCATCCTTGACAAAAAACTGGATATAATCTGCATCACCGAGACCTGGCTAGATGACTCAGATCAGGTCCTATTAAATCAAGTAACCCCAACAAGCTACTCAGCATTCAATTGCCTCAGAGCACAAAAGAGAGGAGGAGGTGTGCTAATACTGGCCATAAAGGAATATAGATTTAAAACAATCGTAATACGATCAAATCCAACACAATCACCATATCTAACAAGTACCTAAGCGTCTCCCTCACCTACAGGCCTCCTGGAGCCACAACTGAACATCTCTCCACGGTACTTGAAGCAATACCCCTCATAGTACTAGGAGAATACAACCTAACCGCCGCACCCACCAAGGAAGCCGCAGCATTTCTAAAAGCCATGGAGTCACTAAAATATTGTCAGACAATCAATGCCCCAATGCACCAGCATGGTACAACCCTGGATATGGTCTTTATTCCATCGCACTTGGTGGAACAGGACAAGGCCACAACACCAACAATCACGCCGGTCCCTTGGTCAGATCATCATGTGATTGACTTCACCTTGACTCTGAATAACTCCACCCAACACATGGAAGATGAGACCTTAGCCAGGCATTTTAGAGCCTTCAACAAAGACTCATTCATAGACAAAATCATTCCACAACTCCAGCGGGAATACGACACCCTTGACCTAAGCATAGAGAAATGGAACTCCATAATATCTAATGCAGCATCAGCCCCTGCGAGAACAGAACCACAAGCACGCAGGAGGTCCAACGCCCCTTGGTACTCAAGTGATATCAGAGATGCAAAGCGCACTCTCCGAAGACTGGAGAGAAAATGGAGGCGGAACAAGTCACATAACTTCCTGACTCAATACAGAACCAAAGCTCCAAACAACAACAAAAATCATTCATGTATCAATGTGGGTGACTAAAAATCTTCCCCTCTTTGTAATGAGATAAAGCTTAAATAATAGAGGTCTCAGACTTAGTTGGCTCTGCCACAAGGACTTTCGTCCGTTTTTAAAGCAGGTTGCCCATTTGCATCAACGACCTTTAAAGTCACAGTAGGTTATATTGCTCAGGTTAATGTTCGAAAAGTTCAAGAATCTAACACAAGCACTAAGGCTTTACTTATCTGTATGGCCTGAGATAACCCACGGATGTGGACTGTTTAAGGATCCCGACGCCCTTTACAGGTACCAGTCACGCGTTTCATCGCTGTACTTTCATCAGGGGATCACTCAATGTATCTCGTCCAATGTTCTTCTTGCTGTCATACTATATAGTAAATAAAATATATTACTATTACACCCAACCCCTTCTTTATGATAACAAACTAAGCATAGGACCGGTTCCATGTGCAGGGTGCCTGCATGCTGAAGCTCTGAGGAAACAAGTGGAGGAACTCAGAGAGGAGGTGGCGAGGCTGAGGAGCATTCAAGACAGTGAGAAGTACATTGATGAGATGCTTCTTGCAGCAACCAAGCTCTCCAGCACAGGAGAAGATGGGTGCCAACAGAATGTCGATGGTTGGACACAAGTCACCAGGGCCTGCAAAATCACCAATCCAACTTCTCCAGCCCTTAAATTAAAGAACCATTATGCAGCCCTGGAAGTGGAGGAGGTGAAAGCATCCCTGGAAAGGGAAGAACCAGAGTTCAAGTACCCCAAAGTTGCAGAATCAGTGACCAGAAGGAAACGAAGGGTAGTGGTGGTTGGAGACTCTCTTCTGAGGGGTACTGAGGCATCCATCTGCCGACCAGACTTGATGTCCAGAGAGGTATGCTGTCTGCCTGGTGCCAAAATCCAAGATGTTACGGAGAGTTTGCCGAGACTCATCAAGCCCACTGACTATTACCCAATGTTGCTAATCCATGTTGGAACAAATGATACTGCCAGGTATACCTCGGAACGTATCAAAAGTGACTTCATGGCTCTGGGACAGAGGGTGAAGCAGTTAGGTGCACAGGTGGTGTTCTCTTCAATCCTCCCTGTTGAGGGTAAAGGCCAAGGCAGAGAGGCTCGCATCCTGGAGATGAATGCATGGCTGCGTGGATGGTGTCATCGAGAGCGTTTTGGTTTCCTAGACCATGGGATGCTGTTCCAAGGGTTGCAGAGCAGAGATGGCATCCATCTGTCCAAGAAAGGTCAACGCATCTTCGGTAGTAGACTGGCTAATCTACTGAAGAGGGCTTTAAACTAGATTCGTTGGGGATGGGTGAAGAAAGCCCCCAGGTAAGTGAAAGCCCCCAGGTAGGTGATACATTAAATACCTTTATGGAAATGGGTAACAGGGGTAACATATGGAAAGCAGTGTGTATTAATACCCCTAGCATGGGAAATAAGATCCCTGAAGTTGAAGCTTTGGTGGGAGTGGCTGACTTGGATTTCGTGGCAGTTACAGAAACATGGTTCACAGAAAACCATGACTGGGATGTAACTATACCTGGCTATACTTTATTCAGAAAGGACAGGATAGGAAGAAGGGGAGGAGGAGTGGCACTATATGTAAAAACTACTATTAAAGCTTTGGAATTACAGAGCTTAAAAGGGAGAGAGGAGGCATTGTGGGTTAAACTAGAAAGAGGGAAAGAGAAATCTATTTGCGTTGGTGTGATATACAGACCTCCCTCACAAGAGGAAGAGGTGGACAGAGAGTTAATTGAAGACATACGAAGCATTGCTAGGAAAGGGGAAGTGCTACTGATAGGAGATTTCAATATGCCAGATGTTGATTGGCACATTCCTGCTGCAGTATCATCTAGAAGTAAGGAGATCCTGGATTCTCTACAGGGAGAACTATTCAGGCAATTGGTAACAGACCCCACACGTGAAGGGGCCATACTGGACTTGGTGCTTACCAATGGTGAAAGTGTTTCTGATGTTGTAGTGGGAGATCATTTTGCATCCAGTGATCACCAGATGGTGTGGTTCAGTATTAGGACTAGGGCTGTTAGAATCCATTCCAAGGTGAGGATCTTAGACTTTAGGAAGACTAACTTTGCCAAGATGGGCCAATACCTCAGGGAGTCGTTAGTGGGATGGGAACAGCTGGGGGATGTAGAAAAACAGTGGGCATAACTGAAAGGGGGTATTTTAAGGGCAACCAACCTTTTTTGTTAAAATGATAAATAAAGGCAAAAGGAACAGGAGACCGCTATGGTTTTCGAAGGAAGTAGCTGAAAAAGTGAAGAAAAAGAGGGAGGCCTTCATGAAATACAAGAGATCACAGACAGAGGAAGACAGGCATCTGTATTTGGAAAAACTTAGAGAAGCTAGCAAAGTAGTCAAGAAGGCAAAGATTCAAAAGGAGGAGGAAATAGCCAGTACAATAAAATGGGGGGATAAGACATTTTTCAGATATATTAGTGAGAAGAGGAAGGGCAAAAGTGGTATTGTCAGACTCAAGGGTGCAGGGGGCGGAATATGTAGAAGCTGATAAGGATAAAGCGGAATTGCTTAACAAATATTTTTGTTCTGTGTTCACAGATGAAGAACCAGGAGCAGGACCTCAGAAAACACCCACAAATAAGAACAGAAGCGAGGGACATCTTGAACAATTTTCAGAAGACTGTGTTCGTGAGAAACTAGCTCAACTTAAAGTAGACAAAGCGATGGGACCGGATGGGATACACCCTAGAATACTGAGGGAACTTGGGGACGTTCTAGCAACTCCACTGACTGACCTTTTCAATGCCTCGTTGGAGTCGGGAGTGGTGCCAAAGGACTGGAGAGAGGCTCATGTGGTGCCTTTACACAAAAGTGGAAGTAAGGATGTGGTTGAAAACTACAGGCCAGTTAGTTTAACTTCGGTGGTGAGTAAATTATTGGAAACGCTGCTGAAAGAGAAAATAGTGAGGTTTCTGGAGTCCAGCGGATTACAGGATCCGAGGCAGCATGGATTCACCAGCGGCAGGTTTTGTCAGACAAATCTGATTGATTTCTTTGACTGGGTGACCAGGGAGTTGGACCGATGGAGAGCTCTAGATGTGGTGTATTTAGATTTCAGTAAAGCCTTTGACACTGTTCCTCACAGGCGACTTATAAACAAACTGAGCACCCTAGGGATGGACCCTAAAGTTACTGCTTGGGTTAGAAATTGGTTGGGTGGGAGACGACAAAGAGTACAAGTAAATGGAGCTCACTCTGAGGAGAAGGATGTTACCAGTGGTGTGCCCCAGGGATCTGTCCTTGGTCCGATTCTTTTTAACATCTTTGTTAGTGATATAGCGGAAGGGCTGTCGGGTAAGGTTTGCCTCTTTGCAGATGAAAGCAAAATCTGCAATAGAGTAGACACCCAGGAAGGTGTAGATAACATGAGGAGGGATCTAGCTAAGCTTGAAGAATGGTCTAGAATTTGGCAGCTGGGATTTAATGTTAAAAAATGTAAGGTCATGCATTTGGGCTGCAGCAATCCAAGGGAGCAATACAGTATAGGAGGTGAAGTACTTTTGTCCACTAAAGAAGAGCGGGACCTAGGCATGGTTGTGTCTGATGATCTTAAAGTAGCTAAAAAGGTAGAAAAGGCGACGGCAAAAGCTAGAAGGATGCTTGGGTGCATACAGAGAGGAATGGCTAGCAGAAAAAAGGAGGTGATAATGCCTCTGTATAAGTCTTTGGTGCGACCTCATTTGGAGTATGGTGTGCAATTCTGGAGACCGCACCTTCAAAAGGATGTGAACAGGATGGAGTCGGTGCAGAGGGTTGCTACTAAAATAATTAATGGGCTTCATTATAAAGCATATGAGGACAGACTTAAGGATCTCAATATGTACACCTTAGAGGAAAGGCGGGATAGAGGTGATATGATTGAGATGTTTAAATATCTCCGTGGCATAAATGTTCAGGGAGAGAGCCTCTTTCAATTGAAAGCAAGTTCTGCTACGAGGGGACATGGGATGAGGGTGAAGGGAGATAGATTCAGGAGTGATATGCGGAAATATTTCTTTACAGAAAGAGTAGTGGATCCATGGAATAGTCTCCCAGTGGAGGTGGTAGAGATGAGGACAGTAACTGAATTCAAAAAAGCATGGGACCAACACAGAGGATCTCTAAAGGTAAAAAGTGGACTGTTGTAGTTGTTATTATGGAAGGACAGACTAGATAGGCCATGTGGTCTTTTTCTGTCATCATGTTTCTATGGTTCTATATTCAGGTCCCGTCATGAAGATATAGAAACTATACCTGTCGAAACTTAATTAGCTGCCCACATTCCACCGGTGATTATCTGATCTTTTACTGGTTAATCTCAGAACGCCGCGCATGTGGACTGAAAAGAAACCTCCCACCTTTAAAGAGACTCTCAAATCCTAAAGCTCCAATCAAATATCAGTACGTCATGCTCCCCTGCGGCTAGCGAAAAAAAACCCTCTTTCGCAACCAAGACGCTTTGCATTCTGCTTACTATAATCCTAAAGAATAACTCTAATGTTCTTCATAGATTATTTATAGAATCAAATAAGAATCGTTCTGTTCATACACAACTCGCCCATTAAATGGAAACATTCAAACCTTTGGGGACCACTGTGTCAAAAGTATTTATCCACCATTGCTCACGCCTAATCAATGACCGATCCAAAGACATGCCCCTCTCGCCCTTTAATACTTGATCTACACAGAGAACCCAAACTTGTTCATACGGATGATGTTCTAGCATGCAATGCTGGACTATGGGGACCTCTTTTACACCACATTTCAAGTGACTCTTATGCTCCCTAATGCGGATACGAAATGAGCGTGTGGTCTTCCCTATATAGACCAATCCACATGGGCAAAATATGGCGTACACCACATTAGTAGAACCACATGTAGTAGAAGATTTTAAATTTCTTCAAAGGCCATTTGTATTCAAAGTAGGAGGCTTCCATCGTAATTGTGCATATATCACAACTGCCACAACTACGATGGCCCTTATGGGAAGCCTCTTCTGAAACCTCCTCTATCGGCCTCAGCACTGCAGGACTTAAAAGTTCTTTTAAATTTCGATCTCGGGTCCACACACATCTAATGGCTTTATTGTATAAGCCTGGAACCACTGAAATAATATTAGAATGTTTTTTAATGATTTGCTGCACTGTTGAACTCATCAAGGAATATCTCGTGATAAAATTCACGTACGGAGATTCAAAATCCCTTACTTCAGTCGAACGTGACTCCAAAAGCAGGGCTCTATGATTAAGTAGGACGTTACAATGTGAACCAGACATGTAAGATGCTAAAAGCTAATAATAAATAAATAAATAAATAAGTCTTCAATCATAAAACAAATAAACACCATCCAAGAAATAACAATTAAACTAAAAACCAATCATAAATAATTAATATAATAACATTAAAATGGCAAAGCAGTACCAAATGCAAAATACATGAAGAACAAGAAAAGCACATATAACAAGAATATAAAATGATGTGGAGAACCATCTTTCCAAATCCAATTGAAAATAAAACACACTAAAAACATGACTAAAAGGTGGAAGCGCTCATAAAAATAGAGAAAATGTAATTAACACAAGGCTATTGAGATAAAATATTAAAAAAATTATTAAAAAGGTGATGAAAAGGTGTATCGAGCACCTGCTCGACCAATTCAAAAGCCAAAGAAGAGGGGATCTCACAAACGGAGCTAAAAAGTCAGCCAAAAAGGTGCAATGTGCGTGTTTATTGCAAATCAATTAATGAATATAAAGAAAGAAACTATGAAATTATATCAAACACTTACAAAATTAAAATTAATACTATTTTAAAGCCATATATTACAAGAATGGCCACCAAATAGTGGACAGCCAAGCAGGGCGGCCCAAGGGGGGTGCGGGGCCATGTGCGGAGACTTGTTGCGGGGCCTCATTTGCATAAGTGCCCTTATTTGCATAAATATTTGCATAATGCTAACATACACTAACTTTTAGTAAACATGTCTCTTAATGAGTGTATGGATAAAGACAGACTAAAAGATTTCTACATTACTATAATCCAGTGCCAACCGCCAGGCACATTAGGAACTACTACAAACACTGCCCATTTAGAATCCATAGCAAACCCGCCGTATCCTAACAGCACTACCAGGACTCACAAAGCACCATACCCTACCTTTCAAAAGGCAACACTGCAAATATTAAACCAATACATTTCAGAGAACAGTACATGACCTACTGAGGAAAGAGAACAAGTGGCAATGTCTAATAGGAATTACATAAACAGAATACCTCAGCTCAGTTACACATGCAGAACATAGACCATCACCAAACAAGGAATCACAATTTAGAAACAGGAAGGCAATAATTAAACTGGGAACCCCAAAAGCCAAACTTGGAATGTACAACAACACTGTAGAAATAAAACTATAAATTAATTTCCTCTTGTACCAAACAAAGCGCAGACGTTAATGATGCACATTTCCCAGAGCTTCATATTCCAGGTAATAAATTCAAAATAAAGAGATATCTTTCTACCTTTTGTGCATTTTTTTCAGTTGCAATTGCTCCAGCCACTTTCTTCTGGTTTCTTCATGTTTTATGCTAACTCTCCATCATCTGCTGTCCATTTGTCCTTTCTTCTCTCTTCTAGTTTTTTTTCCATTCTCTCTCTCTACATCTGCTTTAACATACTAATCTTTCTCCTTTTGCTCTTTCCTCATTCCTATTTCATCCACTCAAATTTTACCCCTCCATCCTCAATCCCCACTTACTCTCCCAATACCCGGCCAATTGTAGATTTTTTATCCCTCCCACACAAAATATTTTTCCCCTCTCCATTTTACTCTCCCAGCCCCATCCCATTCTAATCCTCCCCCAACATCAGCTCCCTTCTAGTTCCAGCCTCACCCAGTATCCATTCCCTTCTAGTCCCTGCATCAGCCCATTTCCAGTCCTAGCCCCCCATCAGCCCATTTCCAGTCCTAGCAACCCCCCAACGCAATACCAGTCCTAGCCCCCCATCAACCCACTTCCAGTCCTAACCCCCCATCAGCCCACTTCCAGTCCTAACCCCCATCAGCCCACTTCCAGTCAGCCCCCCATAGCCCATTGCCAGTCCTAACCCCCCCATCAGCCCACAGCCCATTACCAGTCCTAACCCCATCAGCCCACCTCAAGTCCTAACCCCTCCCCATCAGCCCATTTCCTGTCCTAGCCCCCCCATAGCCCATTATCAGTACTTACCCCCCCATAGCCCATTACAAGTCTTAACCCCATCAGCCCACCTCCAGTGTTAACCCCCCCATTAGCCCATTTCCAGTCCTAGCCCCCCCATAGCCCATTACCAGTCCTTACCCCCCCAACAGCCCACAGCCCATTACCAGTCCTAACCCCATCAGCCCACCTCCAGTCTTAATCCCCCCAGCCCATTTCCAGTCCTAGCCCCCCATAGCCCACTCCCAGTCCTAATCCCCCATAGCCCACTCCCAGTCCTAATCCCCATCACCCATTACCAGTCCTAACCTCCCCATCAGCCCACTCCCAGTCCTAATCCCACCAGCCCATTTCCAGTCCTAATCCCCCATCACCCAAGTTTGAGTTTAAGCCCCCCCATAGCCCATTACCAGTCCTAACCCCCCATCAACCCACTTCCAATCCTAATCCCATCAGCCCATAGAAAGACTTAGCTCCCCCATAGCCCATCACCACTCCTAACCCCCCCATAGCCCATCACCACTCCTACCCCCCATAGCCCATCACCACTCCTAACCCCCCCCAGCCCATCACCACTCCTAACCCCCCCCCCAGCCCAGCCCAGCCCAGAGAAAAGTTAAAAAAAAAAAAGCTGTCTTCTCCCGCTGCCGGGGCCGCCGCGGCAGTATCGAGTGTGCCTCGTGGCCCCCCCTGCCCTGCAGAGCCTGCCCTCCCCCGTATCACCTCTCTCTTCGTAGCTGCAGTCACACGCGCCGGCTTTCAGAGCGCGAAGGGACTAGATTCCCTTTCGCGGCTCTGTTAAGCCCGCGGGAGCTGATGGGAACTTCCCATCAGCCCTCACGGGCTTAACAGAGCAGCGAGGGAGAAACGCTCCCCTCGCGCTCTGAAAGCCGGCGCGTCTGACTGCAGCTACGAAGAGAGAGGTGATACCCCCTTCTCGCTCTCTCTCTCTCTCTTTCTCTCTCGCCCCCCTCCCCCTTCCTTCCCCCTCCTTCTCCCCTTCCTTCCCCTCCCTCTCCCGCTCCCTCTCCCTCCCCCTCCCTCTCCATCTCCCTCCCCCCTCCCTCTTCTCCCCTCCCCCCCTTCTCTCCCTTCCTCCCCCTTCTCCCCCTTTCCCCCTTCTCCAACCTCCCTCTTCCTCCCCCTTCTCCCCTTCTCCCCCCTCCCCCTTCTCCCCCTCCCTTCCTCCCCCCCTCCTCCCCCTCCCCTTCTCCCCCCCTCCCTCCCTCCCCCTTCCTCCCCTTCTCCCCCCTCCCTCCCTCCCCCCTTCCTCCCCTTCTCCCCCCCCCCCCCCTTCCTCCCCTTCTCTCCCCCCTCCCCCTTCCTCCCCTTCTCCCCCCTCCCCCCCTCCCCCCTTCCTCCCCTTCTCCCCCCCTCCCTCCCTCCCCCTTCTCCCCTTCTCCCCCCCCTCTCCCTCCCCCTTCCTCCCCCCCTCCCCCCTCCCCCTTCCTCCTCCCTCCCCCTTCCTCCTCCCCCCTCCCCCCTCCCCCTTCTCCCCTTCTCTCTCCCCCCCCCCCTCCCTCCCCCTCCCCCTCCCCCTCCCTCCCTCCCCTCCTCCCCCTTCTCCCCTCCCTCCCTCCCCTCCCCCTCCCCCTTCTCCCCCCCCTCCCTCCCTCCCTCCCCCCTTCTCCCCCCTCTCCCCCCCTCCCCCCCCTCCCTCCCTCCCTCCCCCTTCTCCCCCCCCTCTCCCCCTCCCCCTCCCCCTCTCCCTCCTCCTTTCCTTCCTCCCCCCTTATCCCCCCTTTCCTCTCCCCTCCCCCTCCCCGTCGCCCCCCCTTTCCTCTCCCCTCCCCCTCCCCTTCTCCCCCCCTTTCCTCTCCCCTCCCCCTCCCCTCCCTCCTCTTCTCCCCAAGGTTGCCCTCTTCCTTTCTCCCCCCTCCCCCCTTCTCCCCCCTCCCCTCCCCCCTCCCCTCTCCTCTCCTTCCCCCTTCCTTCCCCTCTCCCCCTCCCCTCCCCCTCCCCCTTTCCCCCTTCCCTTTTCCCCCCCTCCCCTCCCCTCCCCTCACTTTCCTTTTTGTCTTTTGTTGTCTTGGTTTTCAGATTCATTGATTTTAGCATTTTATTATAATGAAGCTTGCAGCAAGTTTTTCATGGTCTGCTATTTTTCTAGTATGGTAAGACGCTCTATTCTAGTTTAACAGCTTCTGTAATCGGCTGACCTTCAACTCACACAGGTGCGAATTTGCTGTCATTTAGGCGTTCATTTGCATTAAACATCATCGCGTGGTTTAAGTAGCATAGTTGTTCACCCTTAACCCGTATAGGCGGGAAAATGCCGGTATTTAGGCGTTCATTTACATTGGATTTTATTGTGTGATTTTGAGCAGTGTAGCTGTGCAGAACGTATTTCACGGTAAGCCTTCATCTGTTTTTAAGCATTCATGCATTCTTTTTACTTTAATTTAATATATTGTGTCTTGGAATTTTGCACTATACCTTACGGTACACTTTATAAGCTCTCATTGCAGGTCACTCTGTTCTTCAGTGTTTCTCTCTATACTTTTCATGGGATTAATGCCGCAATTATGGGTTTGATAATCGCCCCTGGTAGTCTGATCCGTTAGCAATATATATATATATATATATATATATATATTTTTTTTTTAGACACTTATAGACATTATAAATTATAATAAAGTGCCATCATAGAATTAGCCATTCAGTTTTGTGGCCGTAACTTGTAACAGTGAGCAACTGCCGTTGTGCATGTTTTAAACGCCGCCTCATGTCTTAGGGTAAATCAGTTGCACACTGTGAGCCTTGCCAATATAACATTTTGTTTTTAAGGGTTTCATGAACTAAATATACCATTACAAATATGCGGTAGGTTTCTCACTGAAAGTATATTCTATCATGTCTGATTTGAGCCTTTCTGTTTGCCCGGTATCCCTTGTTTTTATATGCGGGGCTATGCCGGGTTTCGGCAAAACTTCTTTAAAGCGCCGCTGTTAGAATGCACCTCACAGCAAGCTTTTATTTTATTTTTTACTTTTTTGCTCTGAGGCATATGTAGACTTTTATTGTTTGCAAGTGTTAACTTTACAAGGATGGATGACATGATCTCATGAGATTTCCTTTTTTGAAGATTCATTTTTGCTCTTTCTTTACAAATTTAATGACTGTAAGGTTTTTAGGACATGTACTTGGCAGCCTTGGCTGTCCACTATTTGGTGGCCATTCTTGTAATATATGGCTTTAAAATAGTATTAATTTTAATTTTGTAAGTGTTTGATATAATTTCATAGTTTCTTTCTTTATATTTATTAATTGCTTCGCAATAAACATGCACATTGCACCTTTTTGGCTGACTTTTTAGCTCCGTTTGTGAGATCCCCTCTTCTTTGGCTTTTGAATTGGTCGAGCAGGTGCTCGATACACCTGTTCATCACCTTTTTAATAATTTTTTAAATATTTTATCTCAATAGCCTTGTGTTAATTACATTTTCTCTATTTTTATGAGCGCTTCCACCTTTTAGTCATGTTTTTAGTGTGTTTTATTTTCAATTGGATTTGGAAAGATGGTTCTCCACATCATTTTATATTCTTGTTATATGTGCTTTTCTTGTTCTTCATGTATTTTGCATTTGGTACTGCTTTGCCATTTTAATGTTGTTATATTAATTACACAGATACACTAAAAAATTTTTTTTTTAAACTGCCTCTAATGTTTCGATTGATTTTTACGTTTTTTGGTGCGCTGAATCCAAATCTGGTAACCAATTTGCTCCATCACGTACAGATTTTTTGCTACATTGGGTTAGCAGTTTGAGGTGAACGTTTCAGATTGAGTGCGATCGAGATAAACGTTTCTTGGATGAATTCTTTATACTAATTGTTTAGCAGTTATTCAAATAAGAATAAAGAAAATTGTAACAAGGCAGCACATAAGAATAGAGTAATGTCAACAAAACACACTGTGATGGTAGCAAAATTGTCTGCACTTAAAACAGCCACATACATGTGCACAACATTGAGCATATAAGAGCGAGGTTAGACACAAAGCAAAGCAAAGAAATGTGCAAAAAATGTTGTACAGGTATTTATGTAAGAATAGAAAACGCAAAACCGCACCATTGCAATACATGAAGACAAACACCCGATGGTGTGAAAATAAAATTCTAATAAATGAGATCCGACACTGTGGTAATAACTAGCAAATTTTTATTTCAAAGTTTAGTAAAAACACGATATTTGTCAACACAGTTTAGATTTTAAAGTCATTCTTGGGTCAATCAATCTCCTGGTGGGCCCGTTTCTTCTTCCCCCGAATGCTTCTCTTGGTGCGCTGCTTGGCGTATTTTTCATCTGGGGTTTCCCGCAGCAGCAACCAGCAGAAATCAGCCATCATAGTGGTGTTCCATCTTCCTTGGTACCTTCTCTCTGCGTCCTTGATGTCCTGGTGAAACCTTTCACCTTGTTCTTCACTGTACGCCCCCAAGTTTTCGGGAAAGTAGTTCACATGGGAGTGCAAGAAATGGACTTTCAGGCTCATGTTACAGCCTTGTTCTTTGAAGGCATTGAGCATCCTGGCAACAATATCCTTATAGTTCTCATCCCGCCTGTTCCCCAAGAATTTGAGAACAACATCCTTGAAGGAATCCCAGGCTTCTTTTTCCTTCTCAGACATCGTTTCAGCGAATGCTCCATCTGAAATGAGTTTCCTTATATCAGGGCCAACAAACACTCCTTCCTTTAGCTTTGCTTCAGAAAGTCGGGGGAACTTTGAGCAAAGGTACCGAAAGCACTCACCATCTTTTGGAAGGGACTTGATGAATTGCTTAATGAGACCCAACTTAATGTGGAGAGGTGGTAATAGAATTTTATCACGAGGTACCAAGCTCTCATGAACTCCCGAATTGGCCAGTCTTTTTTCCCCCCAGTGTAGGTCGCGGGCCCGGCTATCCCACAAGCAAAGGAACCAGGGATATTTGGTGAAACCGGATTGCTGCCCTAATAGCATGGATAGAATTTTAAAGTCTCCACAAATCATCCACTTATGCTCATCATAACGAATCTTCTGAAGAATCAGGGCCAAATTCTCGTATTTTTCTTGGAGAATAACAGAGTGAGCAATAGGAACTGAAGCGAATGTGTTGCCATTATGAAGAAGAACACCTTTTATGCTGTCTTTTGACGAATCAATGAACAGCCGCCATTCAGCAGGATCATACTTGAGTTTAAACTTTTCCATCACTCCGTATATATCGTTGCAAAATACCAAATCTTCCTCTTTGCTGAAATACTTCAAAAATTGTGTCTCGCGGTTGCGGTACCAATAAAAAGTTGTTCCTGGTGACAATAGATTTTTCTGTTTAAGCCGAGAACCTAGCAGTTGGGCAGCATCTTTTGGGAGTCCTAAATCCCGGACTAAATCATTCAATTCAGCTTGAGAGAAAAGTTCAGGTTTCGGATCTGGTTCAGTTTCAAACTCGGAAGTACTGGACTCATCGGGAAAAGCCATCTGATGAGTCTCATCATGATCAGAACCGTCCACACAAATATGATCCAAAGATTTTGGTGGTTCAGGCACAGGTACTTCGTTGCTATGAGGCATAGGCCTAATTGCTGAGGGAAGGTTGGGGTAACTTATTACGTTCTTATTTTTTAAGTTGTATCCCTTCACAATGCAAGAGCAAAAATAGCAGTCACTGCTGTGGTCTCTTTGTTCACGCCACATCATAGGTATTCCGAAACGAAATGCTTGTTTTTTACCTTTCATCCATAAGCATAGATCTTCCTCACATGTCTTGCACACTTTGTGAGGAGCCCACGGTTTGTCTTGATCGCCTAACTTCAAACCGAAATAGGCGAAATATACTTTTTAATAAATGCAGAAATGTTCCTCTGCCGCTTTTTCACGGTATATTCCCCACAAATAAAACAAAAACTGTCCGGAGAGTTGACGCAACCTCTGGCTCTGTGAGCCATCACAAATACACAGCACTGCAAACTACAACTGTAGTGAACCACTTCGGAATAAAGCTGGATTACGACTGAGCAAACAAAAGGTAATAATGAACTTGCAAGAAACTGAAATTTGACAGGAACGTTCATGTCGCAACCACCGTGTTTGAGCGAGCGAACGAGGCGAGGCGAACAGGAAAGAACATGCGCCAGCACGAGTACTGGATTTAGCCCCCCGCCTCCCAATTGTCCTGTTAATGTATAAATGAATACAAAACACTCTAAAATATCATGAGGGAGTGTTTCTAGTTAGTTAACCATTACAACCTCTATTTTGGGCCAAGAGAATAAACTGCAGTCGGCTAAAAAGAAATTATGTGAACATTCCTTATATGGGTAAGAAATCTAATTTTGCAAGAAAACGTGACGTGATGGAACATTTTGGCTATTTTTCCTGGATTCAGCACCCCAAAATCTATAGGAGTCAGTTGCAAAACTGGAGGCAGTTTTTTGGTAGTGTACCTGTGTTATTTATGATTGGTTTTTAGTTTAATTGTTATTTCTTGGATGGTGTTTATTTGTTTTATGATTGAAGACTTTATTTATTTATTTATTTATTATTAGCTTTTAGCATCTTACATGTCTGGTTCACGTTGTAACATCCTACTTGACAAAATTAAGGTATTTATTAACCCCTTTGATCCTCCTCGTCTCTCTCTTTCTCTCTCTTTGTTTGGCTTTTTAATTTGCTTTTGATTGGTTGCTTTTAGCCTTTTATTTATTTATTTAGTGATACATTTTTGCTTACAAGTTAAGTTTTTTTATTAATAACATTTTTATATGGTTATGTTTATTTGATTGTCCTCCTTTTTAAAGTTATGTTCAGTATTGCATGTTTCTAACTGTTTTTATTATATAATAATTAAATTTATGTTTTAACTGTATTTAATGTATTCATATTTATGATCATTATTTATTATTGTTATTTCTTTTTGAGGTGTGCTCCTTTTAAGATCCCCTGAAGAAGGCTGTTAGCCGAAACGCGTCAGGGCGCAATAAACAAGGTTTTCCTAATTGTTGTCAGTCCAGGCTCCGCTTCCTTTGTTCCTTATTGTTGTGCGGATCCTTTTGCTCTTTTTCGTACTGCAGCAAAAAGCGACAGTCCATTTCTGATGACACCCTGTTTCCGGTGACGTCATTTCCGATGATGTAGGTAGGGGCGTGGTTGAGGGTGGGTGTGGCACAAACCCAGAAGTGGGTGCTGATTGGCTAATGCCAATATTGTGGGGCGGCACAAACCCGGAAGTGGACGCTGATTGGATGATGTCATCCTTGGGGGTGGGGACAGGGGCGTATCAAGCGGGGGCGGTGGCCACACCTGGGGGTGGGAGTGGGTGGGGCTAACTCACCATTCACTTCTATGGGAGGGGGCATGGCCTAAGGCGGGGCATACACCGGAAGTGAACGCTGATTGACTCCTGTCATCCTTATCTCACCTGTCAATCAGTTTGACGAGTAGTGTACCCATTATACTACTCACATCAATCAAGTGGTCTGTTTGCCTTCATTCTCTAAGGAACAATGCCAGGGGAAGGATAAGGACCTTCACTTGTTGGATGTTAGGAGGATGCTTCTTCGGTACCTGAAGGTCATTAAGTCCTTCCATAAGTGGAGTGGAGGAGTAGCCTAATGGTTAGGGCACTGGCTTGGGAACCAATAGACCAGGGTTTGATTCCCACTATGTTCCTTGTGGCTTTGGGCAAGTCACTTAACCCTCCATTGCCTTAGAACAGGGGTCTCAAACTCAAATTGCTTTGAGGGCCAAATGAGGACTTGTAAAGTAACCCGGGGGCCGCATAAGACGTGGGGCCTCATTTGCATAAGGGGCCTCATTTGCATAAATATTTGCATAATGTTACCATACACTAACTTTTAGTAAACATGCCTCTTAATGAGTATGGATAAAGAAAGACTAAAAGATTCAGAAATAGGAAGACAATAATTAAACTGGGAACCCCAAAAGCCAAACTTGGAATGTACAACAACACTGTAGAAATAAAACTATAAATTAATTTCCTCTTGTACTAAACAAAGCGCAAACATTAATGATGCACATTTCCCAGAGCTGACATATTCCAGTTAATAAATTCAAAATAAAGAGATATTTTTCTACCTTTTGTGCATTTTTTTTCAGTTGCAATTGCTCCAGCCACTTCTGGTTTCTTCGTGTCTTCTGCTATCTCCATCGTCTGCTGTCCATTTGTCCTTTCTTCTCTCTTCTAGTTTTTTTTCCATTCTCTCTCCCTACATCTGCTTTAACATACTAATCTTTCTCCTTTTGCTCTTTCCTCATTCCTATTTCATCCACTCAAATTTTACCCCTCCATCCTCAATCCCCACTTACTCTCCCAATACCTGGCCAATTGTAGATTTGTCTTCTCTTCCAGACAAAATATTTTTCCCCTCTCCATTTCACTTTCCCAGCTCCATCCCATTCTAATCCTCCCCCAACATCAGCTCCCTTCTAGTTCCAGCCCCACCCAGCATCTGCTCCTTTCTAGTCCCTGCATCAGTCCATTTCCAGTCCTATCCTAGCCTCACCATCAGCCCATTTCCAATCCTAGCCCCCCATCAGCCCATTTCCAATCCTAGCTCCCTCCCCTCACAGCCCATTTCCATTCCAAGCCCCCCTCCCCATCAGCCATTTGCAGTTCAAGCCCCCCTTCCACTTAGCCCATTTCCAGTCCTAGCAACCCCCCCAGCCCATTACCAGTCCTAGACCCCCCATAGCCCATTACCAGTCATAACCCCCCCCTGCCAATAGCCCACTTCCAGTCCTAACCCCCATCTGCCCATTTCCAGTCCTAGCCCCCACCATAGCCCATTACCAGTCATAACCCCCCCCTGCCAATAGCCCACTTCCCGTCCTAACCCCCATCTGCCCATTTCCAGTCCTAGCCCCCACCATAGCCCATTACCAGTCATAAACCCCCCCCCTGCCAATAGCCCACTTCCATTCCTAACCCCCATCTGCCCATTTCCAGTCATACCCCCCCCCCCGACCGAGAAAAACAAAAACACCCCAAAACCCTGACTTCTGCCGTTGCCGCCGTGGCAGCGGCAGAATCAATTGTCAAATAAAAAAAAAAAGACTTCTGCTGCTCAAGCAGCAATATCACCTGTCCTGCGGCCCCTTCCCCTGTGCCCGGAGATCCGAATCTGCTCATCAGCGGCGTGCTTTTCAAGCCGCGAAGAGTATTCCCCTCTCGCGCGGTTTCAAGCCGCGCGAGAGGGGAATACTCTTCGCGGCTTGAAAAGCACGCCGCTGATGAGCAGATTCGGATCTCCGGGCACAGGGGAAGGGGCCGCAGGACAGGTGATATTGCTGCTTGAGCAGCAGAAGTCTTTTTTTTTTTTATTTGACAATTGATTCTGCCGCTGCCACGGCGGCAACGGCAGAAGTCAGGGTTTTGGGGTTTTTTTGTTTTTCTCTTTCGCGGGCCGCACAAAGTTGTCTCGCGGGCCGCATGCGGCCCGCGGGCCGCGTGTTTGAGACCCCTGCCTTAGAAGAATCCAAGTTATCAATGACCCTGTTTAATGTACGTTGCCAAGTTTAAGTTACAACGTAAACCGCTTTAACTGAAATGGTAAAGCGGTATAAAAAAACCTGTTAAATAAATAACTAAATAAGTCAGTCAGTTGGACAGGCTTTTTATCCTTTTTGCAGGCCCATGAAAGGGTGAAGTGGCCATGAAGTCTTCCTTGGGCCGCTGGATAAAGGAAGTGATAGCCATGGCCTATCTGTTGTGAAACCGACTGGTCCTGGAGGGTTTGCGTGTGCATTCCACTTGGCCTCAGGCTTCCTCCTCAGCAGAGCGCAGTTTGGTTTCTCCAGTAGACATCTGTTTGGCGGCAGCATGGTCATCACTTTCTGTTTTTGTCAAGCACTACTGCTTGGATGTCCACGCTCAGGCGGACATGGCCTTCAATACAGAGGTCTTGAAGGCTGCAGTGTTTTCTTCCCACCCAGGGGAAGCATAGCTTTGGTATGTCCCATTTGTCTGGACTGGCCTAGCAGGATGATATGGAAGGTGATGTTTTATTTACCAGATAATGTCCCTTCTTTGAGTCCTTCTAGGCTAGTTCAGGACTCGCCCCCTGGGATCTGCAATGATCTACAATGATTCTACTACGATCTTCTGTGCTATTTTCTGTGGTTTGACCTGGCGGGCTACATTCCTCTTGGCAGACCTTCTATCTGAAGGGTGTTCTCTATATATGTTCTTGGGACTTTTAGTCCTTGCTGTCCTCTTTGAGGCTTGTGTAGCCAGGGGTTCTATCCATAGCTTGGGTACGAATTCTGGGATGGCATACTCCTAGCTACTCCAGATTTAGTGAACGATGAGGTCATCAGAAACCTCTGGCTTTTTCTCGGTCTCCACCTATTCTGGTCTGGGAATACAACCCACTTGTCTGGATTGGCCTAGCAGGACTCAAGGAAAAGACATTATCCAGTAAGTAAAATGTCACCCTTTCCATATCATCAAGCCATCTATTTTAATTTAAAAAAAAAACAAAATAAAACAAAACAAAAATTTACCAGCTTATTTTACATTTTTAATTGTAATTTTCTTTTCTTTTTTTGTGTGCCCTGAGGTTTCTTCATATTCCTTTGAGCTGCCAGCTCAATTAGAACTGGCCTCTATTGAGACTGTGATGCCATTAGCCATTCATTTATAACTTTTGGGGGAGGGGTGTTTTTCCCTATTTTATAGTCACTGTCAACTACTGATTACAGTGACAGTTGTAGGCCAGCGGCAACAACCACAACTCCTGCCAAACCCTGTCTTAAGTGGATCCTCCACTGTGTGTTACTGTTGAGCAATGGCTTTGATTTCGATTCCCTCTCCCCTCCTCTGGGGCTATGAATATTACCTTTTTAGCTTCACATTCCCAGCAAAGCCCTGGTCTAGTAATAGAATCTAGATCTTTCTACATCGCAGTTTATTGTACCACATTTAAACTACCAAGCCACCTCTGCATTCTTGCTTTTAAGGTTAGCCATATCTTGAATTTTCTTTTATTATAAATGACATTGTGAATATTGCCAATATCTTTCTTGTAGCATTCGAGCAGTTTCATCTTTTTATGAACAAGAAAAAGTGGAGCACATTCTTCCTATCATGACGCAGCCTTATGATTTCAAACATTTTAAATCAACACTTCCAGAATGGGAGGAGCAAATCTTGTTTAATGAACGATTTGGTTACTTCCTTCAAGAAACTGAAGAAAGTCCCCGGGTAATCCTGTTTTTTGAGGTACTGTATACAGCATTTCAGAAGTTCTTCTTGCATAATATTAATATTGACAGTACTTTTTATATAAAACAGACAGTAGTACTGCATGTTGTTGATTTAAGGCTAAATCTTCAGCATGTATGTTTTACAGCATTTAGGTATATAAGCTCTCCTAAAGAACAGAACCTCTAACCTTAGTAAGGGGAAGTTAGATGATTTGCCAATCATTTCAAGTGCCTTTTAGCTGTGCGTCTCCTTTAGCTGCCTGCTTAAGATATTCTATCTCCAGGAACAAACAGGAATGCAGTCTTTACATATGGGTGACATCAGCATCGATTGAGCCCCATGTGGGAACACTCCCCAGTATCCAATAGGAATGCTTTTAGGAGCATCCTTCCACGCATGTGTGCTTGCCTTCTCGCCTTCCCAACAGTTCTCCTCAGTCATTTTTTTTCCCGCAGAGCCATCAGGACCTTGTCCTAACCCCACTGTGAAAGAATACTTCTAAAACATTTTTCGGTGCCTCTTGGTACTCTGTGCTTGCCTTCCCACTCGGTAACGATACCACATCGATCCGGTACTTTCTTTTTTATTTGGGTGTCATTGCCCAATTTGACTTTGCCTCCATCATTTTTCCATGATAGTGAAGCCATATAGTGGTTTCAAAAAATGTCCTAAATGCTGTAGTACCATTTTGGGAACTGGCCACCATGACTGGTGTTTGAAATGTTTGGGCCCCGACCATGACGTCGCCTCCTGTGCACAATGTAAATTGATGAGTAAAGCTGTTTCAGTTAGACTCAGCTGCTTCGGCACACTTTTCGGAGGCCTCTACACCATTGCGGTCATCACATGCTTCCCATGCTTCGAGGTCCAAGCACAGCAGAAAGCATTGGTCTGCTTCACTGGCAGGAAAGATATCGAAGACCTCTGCTTCAGCATCGAAGGGGTCCTGATAGTCAGCATCGGTACTCGGTGTCAGGAGATCCAGAGGTAGGCCGACTGGCTAAACAGCCCCAAAGGGAAGATCCATCCTCCAAAGCCTTGGAGGAGCTCAGGGATGCTCCCAGGACCTTGTCCTCTGTGGTGCACCTGATACCTTGCTCTGGAATGGTGGCATGGGTCTCCATGCCTGATTCCATCCAGTCACCTCCAGTCTCCCTCAGTGAGCATGTCCAGGCTATTGAGAGGAGTCTGGCTATAATCCTAGCTGCCATAGTGCTGGGACCTTCGAGGCCCTTGGGTTCCACCACTCTGGCACAGCCTCTCTATGTTCCTGCATTGGAAATTGTGGAGCCATTGGGCAAGGAGCAGGCACTATCATTCATGGAGCCTAGGCCTACTCCAGTGAACTCGGCATCCAGCTCCGATCCCACACAACATCAGCACCAGGCTTTGACATCGTCGGAACATCGCCAATACCATGGTGCTGACAGACAATATTTTGACTTTCTACCCAGTTCCGATACCTATTCTTCATTCCCCGAGGCAGAGTCTCTTGATTTCGAGCCACTCCGGGATAATCCCTCAGATCCATCTCCAATACTTGAGAGGTGTCTATCTCCCTCCGAAGACATGTCCTTCCAGAATTTTATCAAGGACATGGACGCAGCTTTCTCCATCTCAGTGGCCGTGGTATCAGAACCGAGGGCTGAGGAACTTGATATCCTACAATATCCCTCGGCACCTAAGGAAGCTGCTACACTTCTCATCCATAATATTCTTCAGAACTTGATGTTCAGGATTTGGGAAGCACCATTAACAGTTCTATCTATCAGCAGAAGGCTGGATACTCTATATAGAGTTCCTCCTTCCCTAGGATTTCAGAAGCAACAGTTACTACACAGAACAACCTATTGCTTGTATATAGTTACAATGTTCCTTGTACATAGTTGGCTGTTATATGTACTGTAATTTAAATCTTTCTGTTCAATGTAAACCACTTTGACTCAGTGAAAAGCAGTATATAAGCTCTTCTAAATAAATAAATAAATAAATAACACCATTCAATGGTGGTAAAGTCAGCCATAAGGAGGATTAAGAGCTCCAAGAACTACTCATCGGTTCTCCCTTTCAAGGAATCCAGAACACTCAATGCTTTTAGCCAGAAAGCTTTTCAGGCTATTATGCTGGGTTCCAGAATTAACTCCTATATGCTCTACATGGCCATGTTCTTAAGAAATGTGTCAAGAGACTTATCTGAATTCACCTCTTTGCTACCAACTGACAAGCAGGCTCCACATCAGGCTCTAGTTACTCATGCTCAGAATACCTCAAAGTTTTTGACCAGAGCAGCTTTTGATCCATTTGAAGCCACAAACAGAGCAGCAACAGTCTGCATTGGGGCAAGACGAACAGCTTGGTGCAAGCCTCTGATCCTGAACAATGGGTTCAAGACAAGCTGGTCAATATCCCTTGTAATGATGAAACTTTTTGGGAAAGGGTGGCGAGAGAAAGCCAGTGAAATAGGGACAGATGATCTCACTATGAAGTGCTTATTCAGGAAAACAGTTGACTCTACCGAGAAAAAGACCTAACAAGAAGCCTTTTTATCCCAAAAAGAAGTTCTACCCTTCCTACCTCTCTTATTCTTCATACCAGGCTCAACAGCCTCAACAGAAACAAAAAAGCCTCGTCAGCCCAGAAAGCCTAAGTCTGTGAAGTCCCAGCCAGCTCCACAGCCACAACCTCCAGCTAGTTTTTGACTGCTTCCTCCAGGGTATAGCCAGTCTACCCATAACAGATCCCCACCCTTTCCACATAGCAGGATGGTTAACTCACTTTGCCCACAGATAGGCACTCATAGCCTCAGAACCCTGGACTTTGCAAGTGGTGAGTGTGGGCTACCAATTAAATTTCAAAGATCTTCCACCCACTTTCTTTGAGGGCAAATTCCCCATAGATCCCCTACATTCCACTCTCCTACAGCATGAGATCACCATTCTAACAACTCAAGGGACTATCTAAGAAATCCAACTTTCACAACAAGGCCTAGGGTTCTGTTCCCAATACTTCCTCATTTCAAAGAAGACAGGAGGGCTCCAGCCTATCCTAGACCTACAGAATCTCAATAAATTCCTAGTGAGAGAAAAGTTTAAGATGATCTCACTGGGGACTCTCCTTCCTTATCTTCAGGAAAAAGACTGTCTCTGCTCCCTGGATCTCAAGGATGCATATACATAATCCTAATACATCCCTCACACAGGAGGTACCTCCGGTTTTTACTTTTCAAGGGCAGTACTATCAATACCGCATTCTTCCCTTTGGACTAGCCTCGGCTCCAAGGGTGTTCACTAAGTGCCTGGTAGTGGTGGCAGTCTACTTCCACACCCTGGGCATCTTTGTCTTCCCTTACTTAGATGGACTGGTTCATCAAGGGAGATACCCACCATATGGTCTCCACTTCAATTCAACATACCATTCTGGTACTACAGCAGCTGGGCTTTGTAGTCAACTATCCAAAATCACATTTGACCCCCACTCAAACAGAGTTCACAGGGGCTCTTCTGGATACCACAAGGGCTCAAGCCTTCCTGCCAGAGGATCACTTTCAATGGCTCATCTCCTTGGCAACCCATTGCCAATTCCAGACCACAGTCACTGCAAGAGACATACTGTGTTTCCTGGGTCACATGGCCTCCAAGGTCCATGTTGTTCCATACGCCCATCTTCACATACGAACAGGACAGTGAACCCTCTCAGATCAGTGGACGCAATCCACAGGTTGCCTTGCGGACAAGATCACCATCTCCCTTTAATGGTGGTGCACAGCCCAGAACCTCCTCGTCGGGTTACATTTTCAACAGTCTACACCACAGTGTACCCTGACTACCGATGCATCCAAGCATGGTTGGGGAGCCCATCTCCACAGTCTCACCACATAGGAGGAGTGGACTCCAAACGAGGCCTCTTATCACATCAATCTGTTGAAACTCAGAGCAATTGCCATTGCCTTTCGAGTTTGTCCCCACCTATTTGGACAGACAGTGCTTATTCAGACCAATAACTAAGTTGCCATGTTCTACATCAACAAGTGGGGCAGTACTGGATCTCGTCTCCTATGCAACGAGGCAGTCAGTCTTTGGACTTTTGCGATAGTTCATCAGAGTTTTCTTCGAGCTGTTTAACTTCCGGGGGAGCAGAATCAGCTGGCCGACAAACTCAGCTGTATCCTTTGCCCACATAAATGGATGCTTCATCAGGAGACAGCACAATGATTGTTCTGTTTATGGGGAACGCCCATCATCGACCTCTTTGTGACTCCAGCAAACTCACAACTCCCTCACTTAAGTTCAAGGGTCCCATTACCACAGAGTGAGACTTCAAATCCCTTCCTGCTTCATTGGGGCCAGTGTCTGCTTTATGTATTCCCACCACTTCCTCTCATTTCAAAAACACTCTTCAAGTTGCAGTTGGACAGAGAGTGGATGATTCTCATTGCCCCGCTCTGGCCTCATCAGCCGTGGTTTCCCTTACTACTTCAGCTGACGCAAGGCCAGCCTCTCAGTCTGGGATATGCCGTAATTCATGGGACCAGGGGACTCTTTTTCACCCCAACCTGAAAGCATTGAGGTTAACAGTGTGGCTACTGAACACTTCATCTTGTTTCACCTACACCTCTTGGAAGATGTGACAGAGATCCTACTGGCTTCTAGAAAGGATTCTACTAGGTATACATATGCCTTTAAATGGCATACATTTTCTCTCTGGTGTTCCCAGAAAAATCTCAATCCATTCACTTGTCCCATGGAGAATTTGCTGTAATATCTTTTTCATCTCTCCACATCTGGACTAAAAACTAACTTGGTGCGAATCCACCTTAGTGCAATCTCTGCCTCTCACCGACCAATTGTAGATCATCCAGTTTCTTCATAAACACTTGTGACATGTTTTATGCATGGCCTTCTTTTAAGAAGACTGCCAATCCGCCATCCCCCGGTAGCGTGGGACCTCAATGTTGTCCCAGGAGAATTGCTAAAACCTTCTTTTAAGCCATTAGCTACAGCTTCGCTAAAATTTCTTACTTGGAAAGTCATTTTTCTGGTCACTCTCACCTCTGCCCGTCAGGTTAGCGAGTTGCATGCTCTAGTAGACTATGCTCCATACACTTATTTCCACCATGATAGAGTAGTCCTCCGAACTCATCCTAAATTCTTACCAAAGGTGGTTTCTCCTTTCCATCTTAATCAATCCATTTCACTTCCAACCTTTTTTCCGAGACCTCATTTGTCTCGAACGGAAGCATCGTTGCATATGCTGGATTGCAAAAGAGCTCTCGCTTTTTATCTAGATAGAACTAAGGGTTATCATCAGTCCTCATAGCTCTTTGACTCTTTTGACTCTAGTCATCTAGGTCACCCAGTTTCCAAGCGGACCCTTTCGAAATAGATTGCAGACTGCATATCTTTTGCATACACACAGGCCGGACTTTTATTTATTTTATTTAGTATACATTTGTATACCGCTATTTCCAGCGATCAGCAGCGGTTTGATTACAGATTGGAAATTGTCAAATCATGACAGGAAATTTTTGAGGTATAAACACATTGATTAGACAGGAAAGCACAGCACACAGAGAACTATTTTACAGGGAACATGGGCTATGGAGGGTTAAGTGGCTTGCCCAAGACCACAAGGAGCACCTGTGGGACTAGAAACCCCAGTCCTTCCGGCCCAAGGTTGCTGTCCTCTAGTGGGATTTGAACCCCCGACCTTCCGGCCCGAAGTACCTTGCCCCAACCACTAGGCCACTCCTCCTCCTCCTTCCAAGGACATGTTACGGCCCAAAATGTCCGAGCTATGGCCACCATGGTGGCCAACCTACGCTCTGTGTCTATTTCAGAGATTTGCTGGTTAGCCGCTTGGTTTTCTCTACATACCTTTGCTGCCCATTAATGTCTTGACAAGGACTCTGCTCGTGATGCACAATTTGGCCAGTCCGTCTTATGACACCTCTTTGGAGTTTAGCTACACCTCCTCCCACCATCCTTGGCCGACTACCTGGAGAGAGTGCCCGAGGGGCTGAGTCTGACAGATCCCTGCTTTACCCTCCTGGTCCTTCAGGTTCCCTCCCCGTTGGCATGGGCTTACTCTATCCTTCATGGTAGTCGGGATCTGGGGAGTCCCATATGTGAAGACTACATTCCTGCTTGTTCCTGGAGATAGTGTAGTTACTCACCTGTAACAGGTGATCTCCGGGAACAGCAGGAATCAGTCTTTACAACCCGCCCACCTCCCCTCAGAGTTGTAATTGGACTACCGTTTTGTATTTTTATTTTTTGGTTTCCGTGTGGGATCGTCTTAAGCTCTATACCTGACTGAGGAGAACCATTGGGAAGGCAGGAAGGCAAGCACACATGCATGGAGGGATGCCCCAAAAGCATTCCTATTGGATGCTGGGGAGTGTTCCTGTGTAGGGCTCCGTCTATACTGACATCACCCTTATGTGAAGACTGATTCCTGCTGTTCCCGGAGATAACCTCTTACAGGTGAGGAACTACGCTTGTGCAAAGGATGTGAAGAAGTGCAGTAGCATAGTAATGAAATAGACCAAAGTGACTCATCTAGTCTTCTCAGTAAGGTGGTTAGGGTTGCATCTGCTACTGTGTGCAGGTTACCACCACCTTCTAGAAACACAAGAAATCAATTCCACTGCTGCTTTGAGCTGAAGAGCTGCTTCATGCAGATTATCCCAGTACTTTGTATCCTTTTGCCATTAAGCGATCCTCTCTACACTCCATAACCATTTTTGTCTCCACTTTCTCTGGGAGGGCTTGCCATGCATCCAACATTTTTTCTTTGAAAAAAAAATATTTCTTCAGGAATAAGCAGGAAGTCAGACCTTGCATATGGCTCATGTCGGCGCTGACAGAGCCTGCGCGGAAGCATCTCCCCAGAAAGCCTTTGGGAGATGCCTCAATGCATGCGTGGTCCCGCCCAAGGGGTGCCATCTTGCTCAGTCTCCTTTTTTCCACAGAACCCAACAGACGTATGTTCTTTTGCCCCGGAAAAATCTTTGAAAAACTGTTCCTAAAACTTAGTCTCCCTCGACCAGTGTTTTGTGCCTTTTTTTCGCCCGGGGATTGTTGACCCCATCTGGGTGTCTCCCACCATATCTCTCAATGGGTTCAAAAAGTATGACCGCTGCAAGTCAAACCATGTCCATTACTGACGCCCATGACTGCTGCTTGTGCTGCCTGGGCCCGGACCATACTCCTGCGACTTCTGCCAGGTCATGTCTGCCTAAACCAACAGGAAATGGTCAGATTTGCAGGAGAAGCTTTCCCTCGTCTGACTCTGCACCCACCTCCCCGGCATCGAGCTCCAAACCCAACACATCCCGAGATGCCTGGGTGTCCTTGGAGCCCTGTGGCCACGGGGCTTCCAAGAAGACCCCAGAGCCGGAGTAGAAGAAGAAGTCTAAGTCCGCCGAGGTTGCACCAGAGAAACCCAGTAAAACTCCTCAGAGGGACTGACGACTCCGAGAAGCACCCCACCGAGGTTCTCAAGAAGGCTTCCTCTCCCGGCGGAGACTGTGTGAGGTTCCACGAGGCTGTACTGCCAAAAGCACTGGCGCTGGGCCTGAGATCCACTGTGCCTGCGCCAAAAGGCTGCAGAGTCTTCTGGCTTGGAAACCCAAATGATGGTCCTGGAGTAGAACATCACTGCTATCCTACCCCTGCAGCAGGCAATGATGGCCGGTTCATCCGCCTCATCTGCCCCGATGACTGGGCCCTCTACCACGAAGGAATTTTCAGTCATCAAGCCTAGTGTCGAGTGTCCCCAGCCTCGAGACAGCCCTTGGCACCGGTCAAGGTCCCAGTCCTGTTCCTCGGGTCTCTGATGCTCACTGGCCAGTGTCTATGACTTGGACCCCAGGTCCTTCACAGGCCGTCAGCCCTTAGGTGCCGGCCTCGATGAAAGAAGTCGCAGGGCCTCGGACTCATCACTGCTGGACTCCGAGTGGGAGATGGAGGATGAAGCGTCCCTGGACATCAGACAGCACCGAGACATCCCCTCAAACCCATCTTTGCCGGTGCCTCGACGCCACTCTCCTCCCAAGGACGTGGCTTTCCATGTCTTCGTTAGGGATATGGCCAGAGCCCCCTCGGTGCAGACTGAGGCGGAGAATGACCTGCACACCGAGGAGTTGGAGTTTCTCCAGTACAAGATTCCACCCAAAGAAACCCTCATAATGCCCATACAGCCGATCCTCGAGAGGCTGTTGCTCTGAATGTGGGAGACCCCGGCATTGGTGCTGATAGTTAGCCGTCGGCTCGATGCCATGTACCGCATCTGGAAAGGACCGGGGTTCCACAAACCCCAACTCCCACACAATTCCATGATCATCAAGTCGACCATGCAAAAAGAGCCAGAAGACCTACTCCTCTGTTCCTCCTGGTATGGAGGCCCGAGCCCTTGATGCCCTCGGGCATAAATGTTATCAAGGCTCGATGCTGGGTTGCCGGATCCAAACCTATGATCTTCATAGGCATGTACCTAAAGGCACTGGCCAAAGAGCTGTCGGGGTTTGCAGCAGGCCTTGTTGGGGACCCTGACTTGAATGCAGGACTGTTCCAAGTTCCTCTTCTGAGCTGCCTATGATGGCTTTGAGTTGGCAGCTGGAGTTGTGGCAGGCAGAATTGGGGCCCGATGCCAGGCCTGGCTGCAATCATCTGACTTCGAGCAGTGGGTCTAGGACGAACTGCTCAATGTCCCCTATACTGGTGAAAACGTCTTCGGCAAACCCATGACAGACAAAGCTGCTGAGATAGCCAACTTTGTGACTCGGCAGAGACTCTCCAAGAAGACCTCATCCCATCCCCACAAAAAACAGTCTGGGAAAAAGGGTGCCTTCCAACAGGATCATTAGTACCAGCCCTTCTCTGGCCATCAGCAGGGTTCTCACCCTAAGAGGCAGGGCAGGGAGCTCAGAAAGCAAAGCACCTAAGCCCCAGACCCCAACTCCCACTCAGCCTGGGGGGAGCTTTTGACTCCAGGGTAGGGCCTCCCCTCCCCCAGGAGACCTTCACCAGTCCACGGGGGGGGGGGGGGGGGGGGGGTGGGGAACGGGCAGGTGGGCGGATAGGCGCCTGGCACTCTTTGCCCACAGATAGGCCTCAATCACTTCGGATCTATGGGTCTTGCAGGTGGTCAGGGAGGGATACATCCTCCATCTACAGCAGATTCCACCCAGGTTCTTTCCAGGAGAGCCGGTGTGACCCCTCCTTCACCAGACCTTGCTGCTCACAGAGCTTACAGGTCTTCTTAAGGACAATGCAGTAGAACCTGTAACCAGAATCTTGTGGGGCAAAGGCTTCTACTCCAGGTACTTCCTTGTCCCAAAGAGGACTGGGAGCCTCAGGCCCATCCTAGACCTGCAAAACTTAAACAAGTTTCTGTTGAAGGAGAAGTTCAAGATGCTCTTCCTTGGAACACTGCTGCCTTACCTCCACCAGGGAGGATCTAAAAGATGCTTACACGCACATCCTGATCCACCCCTCCCACAAGCAGTACCTAAGGTTTGTGGTAGGAGAAGGCATTACCAATACAGAGTGCTACCCTTCAGCCTGGTCACCTCACCGAGGGTTTTCACAAAATGCCTAGCAGTGGTCACCGCCCACCTATATCTGCAAGGGGCCTTCATCTTCCCCTACCTGGACAACTGGCTTATCAGGGGCAGCACAGCCGCAGAGGCCCACCAAGCCACAGGGTGTGCAACTCTCCTGCTACAGTACCTGGGGTTTGTCATCAATTACCCCAAATCTCATCTCACTCCAGCCCAGAGTCTGGAGTTCATAGGTGCTCAGCTGGACACCCTGCAGGCCAAGGCCTTTCTGCCCAGGGAAAGGGCAGACCACTCAGGGAGTTAGTGGCGAAGGTGCAGTACCGTCGTCCAGTGCCAGCCCATCTCCTCCTTCGCCTTCTGGGTCACATGGCTTCCACGGTCCACGCAACCCCGCTAGCCGCCTACATATGCGAAAGCCCATTGGTGCCTCCACGTTCAATGGATGCAGGCTATGGGCAGATTACGAGACAAGATCAAGATAACGTACCAGCTGGCGGAGTCCCTTGATTGGTGACAACTTCCCTGCCATCTTGGGGCCAGAATGCCTTTCCAGGCACCCCCGCCACAGAGGGTCCTGACCACAGATAACGCCCTCCTCTGGTGGGGAGCACACTATGAGGACCGTAGCACACAAGGCAGCTGATCCCAGGCAGAATCCCTGCTACAGATCAAGTCTTCTGAAACTCAGGGCACTCTGCCACTGCCTGTGGCACCAGTTAGTATTGGTACAGATGGACAACCAGGACGCCATGTTCTGCATCAACAAGCAGGGGGGCAAGGGGTTGTACTCCCTCTGCCAGGAGGCAATGGCCCTCTTGCCTTAAGCGACTTGCAACAACATGGTCCTTGGAGTGGTCCACCTCCCGAGCCAGGACAACCTCCTGGTGGACAGGCTCAGCAGGATGCTCAAGCTGCATGAAAGGCGCTTAAAACCCAGTGTGGCCGCATGGCTCTTCTGCTTCTGGGGGACGCCCGTGATGGTCCTCTTTTCCACCTCAGACAATGCGCAGCTACCCTGCTTTTGCTCGCAGCAGCTTCAGACAGCAAAGGTAGCAGCAGACACACTCCTGAACCTGTGGAAGGAAGGCCTCCTATATGCCTTTCTGCTGACCCCTCTGGTCGCCAGGACTCTCTTCAAGGTCCAGCGCGAGGGGGCAATGCTAATACTAATTGCCCCCAGGTTCCCCAGACAACCATGGTTCCCGCTGCTGCTCTCCTTGTCGGCAGTGTTCCCGGTCCCACTGGGCCATGCCCTGGACCTCCTGACCCAGGAGAAGGGCTCCCTCCTGCACCTCAATCTAGGGTCACTAACGTTAACGGTGTGGCTGCTGAAAGGGTAGCCGTGGCCCTTTTCAGCCTCCCACGAGAGGTGAAGGAGGTCCTGTTGGCCTCCCGCAAGCCCTCCACGAGGCAGGCACATGCCTTTTAAGTGGCATAGATTCTCAGTATGGTGTATGGAGAGGCGGGAGAACCCCTTCTCCTGCCCGGTGCAACTGGTGCTCTAATACCTACTGCACCTGTCGCACATTGGACTGAAGTCCAACTCAGTGAGAGTGCACCTGAGTGCGATTGCTGCACATCACCACTCTATCGAGGGGAAACCCCTCTCGGGTCAGCCCCTGGTCTCTCGGTTCCTCCGGAGCCTTCTGCTGTCTAAGCCTCCCATCTGCCCTCTGGCGGCGGAATGGGACCTCAATGTAATGCTCTCACAGCTCACCAGGCCACCATTGAAGCTGCTAGCTACTTACCATCTGTGGTATCTTTTATGGAAGGTGGCCGTCCTGGTAGCTCTTACATCTGCTCACAGAGTAAGCATGCTTCAGGCCCTGGTGGCAGAGCCACCATACACAAGACTCTACAAGAATAGGGTGGTGCTCTGCACTTACCCCAAATTCTTCCCAAAGTTGGTATCCCCCTTCCACCTCAACCAGGAGGTGGTCCTTCCCACCTTTTTCCTGCAGCCTCATGCCGGTCGGGAGGAAACTCTACTCCATACATTGGACTGCAAACGGGCCCTGTCCTTCTGTCTACAGCAGACCCAGGGCCATTGCATAGCTCCTCAGTTTTTCATTTCCTACAACTCCAGCAGACTAGGGCTTCCTGTGATTAAGTGAACTCTGTCCACTTGGGTGGCAGATTATATTGACCTCACCTGTGAGGGAGCAGGGCTCTCCCTGGACCACCGGATCACAGAACATTGCGTGATAGCGATGGCCAGATTGGTGGCAAACCTGCATTCGGTACCAGTAACGGAGATCTGCAAAGCTGCCACATGGTTTTCAATCCATACGTTCGCAGCTCACTACTGCCTGGAAAGCAAGTCCCGACGGGACAGTGCCTTCAGCCAGGCAGTACTCTGTAATCTGTTCAGGGTGTAGGCAACTCCTGCCTTCTGACCCTTTTGTGTTCAGGCTTTCAGAGTGATGGAGTCTCTGGACACTAGTGTCTTGCAGAGTCTCTCAACTGGGGACTCACATTTTGCAACTCACAGCTACCCGACTTGGTCACCATTGGTGCTGATGTGGTTCAGTTCTTGGCAGCTTGGAGCTAGGGTGTCCCATATATGAAGACTGACTTCCTGCTTCTTCCTGGCGAAAGCGTAGTTACTCACCTGTAACAAGTGTTCTCCAGGGACAGCAGGATTCAGTCCTCACAACCCTCCTTCCTCCCCTGGGAGTTGCCTCCCTACCTTGTTTTATTTTACTACTGTCCTAGCTATGTCATCTTACTGAGCAAGATGGCATCCTTGGGCAGGAAGCGGACCACGCAAGCCTGGTGGCATCTCCCAAAGGCTTTCTTTGAAAGTTGGGGAGATGCATCCGCACAGGCTCCATTGGTGCCGACGTCACCCATATGTGAGGACTGATTCCTGCTGTACCTAGAGAATACCTGTTACAGATGAGTAACTATGCTTTCTTGATGTTACTCCTGCATCTGCTTCTTTTTAAAGTTCTAATTAGTGGAATAGTTGGGGATGGACCTTTGGTTTCTCTAGTCTTACATTCACAGAAACAGAACATAATGGTGGAAAAAGACCATATAATCTATCTACTCTGCCCATACATACCAACTGCTGAGCTCAGTCTTTTCCTGTCCCTCAGATACTCTGTGCTACTCCTATGTTTTTTTATTTTTTAATTCATATACTGTCCTTGTCTCCACCACCTCCATTGAGAGGCTGTTCTTGGGCTTGGGATCCTCTTTGAATAACTCAGTACTACTACATTTTTTTATTTTACCTGAGAAGAGATGGAATGTAATTCAGAAAGATTATGACAAAACTGCATGCATCCTTTAAGCAAAAACATTTTAAAAAGCCATAAAATCATTCTTGAGTGCTGGTTGTAATTTTTTCTGTCTTTCAAATGTACCTGACATGTAGTTGTAATACTGATATGGCTATTTGATTGTTCATTTTTTCCATCAATGAGCAGGATTGAGTCAGGTACACAAATGGATGGGCATCATCTGATGGCACCGGAACAGAATTGTTTTCCCAGAGTTCAGAACTTTAGTGTAAAGTGGCTCTTCCCACATGCAGCAGTCCCCTCAGCTCCTCTGTTTTGTTTATTCTGCTCTGCCAAACGAAATGAAACAAATCTCTCCCATATTTTTTTGCCTTCAAAGTCTTTTGACATTCAGTCATTATACAGTAATGGCCAAAAAATTAAGGCAGAGTCCAAAATATCAGAATTTTATTAGAAAATTACATGTTATTGTCACATTCATGGTCAAAAGCTTTAAGAACCAAAGATATATATGTCATTTTCAAAGTTTTATTCAGGAAACAATATATGTGTCAATATTTGATACGGTGTCCATGATTTTTCAGCACAGCCTGGATTCTTGTAGGTATACTGTTAACTAGCATTTTACGGGATGTCGGAGTGATTTCGTTGACCCATACATGCTTAAGTATATCCTTTAAATCTGCTTCTGAAGTTAGGCTGTGTGCTGCCACCTTTTTCTTCATAAGATTCCAACAGTTTTCAATTACATTGAGATCCGGAGAGTTTGATGGCCAACTTGGTAGCAGTTCGATCTTGTTGTCCACGAACCATTTTTTGACTGTTTTTGCAGTGTGGCACGGTGCCGAGTCCTGCTGAAATATAGTTGTGCCAGAAACATTCATGTGTATTTTAACTTTACTATTCAGCACGGATATGTATTTTGCAGCATTTACTCTTTCACCTTTCTCAAAAATGTGCAGAACACATCATCCATTCGCCGAGATACCACCCCATACCATGACCGATGGTGAGTGTTTAACAGTCTTGATCATGTACTTCGGATTTAGTCTCTTGCCTGCTGGTCGACGAACGTAGTTGTAACCACTCCCGCATACTTTTTGAAATGTACTTTCATCTGTGAACATTACCCTCTCCCACCATTCAGCAGATTTGTCTTTCATCTTGCTACAAAACTGTATGGGGGCAGCAATTTGTTTCCTGGTCATCATAGGCTTCTTGGCAGGTCTGCTGGTCACGAGTTTGAATTCATCCACAAGCCGTCATCAGACAGATCTGGCACTTATCTTTATTCCTCGATTATTAGCTAACTGAGCCACACGTTGAAATGAAGTACGTGGACTAGTTGTAATAATGCTTTTGAGGAATCGGTCATCTCGTCCAGTAGTTATCCGTCTGCGCCCACATTTCGAACGACCTGTATGACCACCTGATTTCAGAACATTCTGAACTGCACACCTTGATATATGCAAATGTTTTTCAATAGCACATTGCGAATATCCTTCAGCATGGAGTGTGACAACTTGTCCCTTTACAAAGTCATTAATATTGCACTTTCTACCCATCTCGATTGTATATTTTACACATAACATTCAGTCTTTTCCTAGTTGTAAAAATTCAAAACTTCATCCAAGAAACCTACTACAGAGTGTAAGTAAACTAAAATGGATGCCAGACGCATGGTGTGACTAATCGCCATGCTGATTAAATAAGTAAGCAAGTGTGACATCTCCACAATACATTATTTTTTTTCCGATTATTAAAGATCTTTATTAAGATATAAACAGGAATTACAATCAAGTCCACATCAAGGAGAAACAAAATAGGAGATATAACAAGTAATAGTCTTTACATACATAATAATAACAGTATGAATATATGCTGGGCCCATGGAAAATATACAATATAGCCCTATTTTACATGGAAAGGAAGAAGAAACATCGTAATCATTCTTTACTAGACAAGAAAACTTCCAACTGGTCCGATTCCATAAATACCTACTTTGCTCATAAATCAAGATACACTTACACGGATACTTTAAAAAGAAAGAAGCACCTATTGCCAGGGCGCGAGACTTTAACAAAAGAAAAGCTTTCCTTCACCTTTGTGTAAGTCTACAAACATCTGGGAAAATCTGAATTGTGTTACCACAAAACACCTGATTCTTCTTAGAGAAATATGACTGCAAAATTAAATGTTTATCCATTAAAGATACAAAGAAAACAATTAAGGTAGCACATTGATTAATCTCATCAGTAGAAGACTTCAAAAAGGCAGAAATATCCAAAGAAATATTATCTGCATCCCTGGCAATAGGAGAAAAAGCTTCCATGGCAGACAATATAGGAACATCATAAACAGGTGAAAGTTTTATAGCATTCACATCCTCAATTAATATAACCTCCTTAAAATATTTATATAACAATTTAGTTGGAGATAGATAATGAGTACTTGGAAAATTCAAAAACCTTAATTTTTTTGCACAAGTCGCATTTTCTAGGGATTCTATTTGATGATGTATTGTAACATTATCCTGAATAGAAGACGATACCACAGCTTGAACCACGGAAACCTGACTCTCCAATTTATTCAAAGCAGTATTACATTTAAAATAGAATCATCATGAGCACCTAACTTCTGAACCACTTCTTTAGAAAATTGTGAGACCTGGGAAAGAGAAGCACGCAGTGATAATTCCATGCATGCGACCACTTCCCACACATCCCTCAAAGAAACTTCCACAGGGGGAGTAACAGTCGATGCTGGAGCAGAGAAGTCCAGCAATAACGGAAGAGAAGACCGTTCACATTTACCCACATCAGGCAACAAAGAAGGAAGTTCCGAGTCATTCAACGAGGGCTCACCAACCCGTTTATCCACTCCGGGAGGTGAAACCCTCTGAGACATGACTTCCTAACTGGGTAGGGCAGACCCCAGCACACTAGGAGAAGTAACAGAGATAGTACTCATGGACCCCAGGGTCAAGTCCTGCTCAACCTGGACACTCTGTACATGACGATCCATAGGACCCACAAGCTTGATGGTCTTGGTGCCCAAGGTTGGGAATACCTTCTTCCTCCACTTTCCCATGGAGTCCGTAAGATATTCCTCGTTGCTCCGAAGGGGCTCCAAAGGGGCGTGACAAGCCCCTTTGGTCACACGACCATGGGTGCGCACCCGCGGGTCGCGTACTGTGGTGGGCCGGCAATTTTGAAGCGGCCCAGGAGGAGCGGGACTGCAGCATTCTTCCTCCTACGGCACGCACATGGGCTCAGCACTCCTCCTTGCTTCCCGACGTCTCTGAGGTGGGCCGGCGATTTTGAAGCGGCCCGGGAGGGGCAGGACTGCAGCACTCCTCCTCCTACGGCAGGCACACGGGCTCAGCACTCCTCCTTGCTTCCCCCACAGTACATTATTTAACAATAAATTTTAGAAAAAGATACCTGCCTTAATTTTTTGGCCACTACTGTATACTGTGATTCCCCAGGATCAAGCTATTTCTATTTTGTTTGATGCATTGGAAAGATGTCCATGTCTGCATTTGGTCCCTTCGATATTTTTGAAACAACTGATTGAGATTGCGTTAAAGAACCATTACTTTGTTTTTCGGAATCACTTTTTTCTTTAGATTTCCAGAACTACATTGGGAGCTTCCTTTGCCCCTTTGCTTGCAAATTTGTATATGGAAACATTTGAAAAGCAATTTTTACAGTCTTCCATTTATAAGCTACAGGTCTTTTTATGGAAGAGATACATAGGCGATATTTTTGTCTTGTGGTCAGGTTCTCTTAAATCAATTGCAAGCACTTCATCTTTGATTAAAGAGTTGTAATACTAATTTGCAATTTGAAATGGCTATGAATGCAATGGAAAAATTTTTATTGGATGTTGCAGTGATTCAGACGGAGGAGGGGTTTCGTACCATGGTGCACACAAAACCCACTGATAGAAACTTATTCCTTAAGTATGACAGCAGCCCACCTAAACATCTTAAAGACAGTTTACCATTTTCACAAATGTTACGTTACATTTGTTAAGATGTTTCAGAATTTAAAAAGCAGGGTAAATGATTAAGTGAGAAGCTCCTTCAAAGAGGCTATCCTCCTCTGATAGTCAAGGATGCTTATAAAAGAGCTCTTTACAATAATAGAGATGTTTTCTTAGGTGAGAAGAACGGTTGTCCTGACTTAGAAGAAATGATCACTTCCTTATCGTCCTTCCAGTCCCATCCCGCACCTCTAGGTAGTGTACCTCTAATAGCAGCTTGGAGACTGAGCATGTCATCTTTTGATGACACCAGTACTAAATATCTGGCACCGCCCACCAGCTTCCAGTATGCTTGGTCTCCAAGCACCTGGAGGAGGTAGTGAGCCAGGGTGCTGGACTCACTGAGAAGGCACATAAGGAGCTTTCTTAGATTAGCTGGACTTTCTTATTTTGAGTGTTTTTGTTTTGGTGAGTTAAAGTTTCTTTGTTTAAAAAAAAGAAAATAATTGTTAAGGAGAGAACTTTGTTTTAAGGAGAAGACTGCTGAGGAGCACCCCCCCCCCCCTCCTGAGGTCCTGGGGAGGTGTTTGGAGGCCTTGAGCACATTCTGGCGGCTCCCGTTATCGGGTGAGGAGCTGCTACTTAGTCGCACCACAGAGCAAGGAGAGCATGTTCCCAGGCCCCCTCTTCTTGCAGCCGAAGCCACCGGGTAGGCTGAGCGTGAGGAGTGCAGGGAAATATTCGGCAGGGTGCTATCAGCAGAGGAGCCTCCCATACAGCCAGCATAAGTGAGGCTGCACTTTCACTGTCCGGGGTATTTCAGAAGGCCGAGAGGTGTAGCATGAGTCTTTGGTCGGCGGCCTGCTGCGTGAGGCCTTGTGCCGTGTGGTTGCCGCTTGTACAACTGTGCGGGAATAGTAAACATGGCATATTTCTTTCTCTCATTCCCTCCCATCCTCGATTTCCTGTCGACTTCTCCCAGCAATTTCTTTTCTCTCTTTCTTCTCTCTTGCTCAATATAAGGAGAGTCTTCCTTTCTATCTTAACAAAATAAAAAAAAAGGTCAATTCAAAGAGGAAAACAGACCTACTTTGGAGAAAAAGGTAAAAAAAAAAAAATTCCCTTTCTTTGACTTTCTATCTTTTCCAATTTGCTGTTCTAGGTGCTCTCTCTGTGCAGCAGTTAGATAGGGGCTCTCCCTGTGCAGATAGCTAGTGAGGGGTCAGTTGTGAGCAGAGTGCACCCGTGTCGGCTTGTCTGTCAGTTGTGAGCAGAGTGCACCCATGTTGGCTTGTCTGTAGTGCCTTGTGTGTGGAACCCAGCATGGAACAGTGTCAGACACGGGTGTTTGCTGTGGCTGTGCTCTGGAAGCCACATTCATGGAGCAGGCGTTGCAGGACAAAGCATGTCAGGACATGGCCCTCTCCGGAGGCTCAGGATGTGGCAGAGTCTCCGCCTCCACCTCTGGAAGCTGCTTCCTGTTCCACGGTTATTCCCGGACCCTCCACTTCTCAGAGTCTGGGGGAAGCGGGGATCTCCAGGGTATTCTCACCAGAGTTTGTGCTATTGCTACATCAGGCTGCCTGCTTGCGTCAGCAGAGATTAGTGGGTGGTTCCTCTGCATCAGATTGCATTGTCAAATGGTCAGCGGTTGCTCAGGAGAAGGCGGCCAAGCCCTCGGAGGAGTGGCAAAGGCAGTCTCCCTTGTCTGAGCATCTGGAAGTGGAGGACTGGACACAGAGCCAGACTTGGAGGGCAAAGAGCTCGAAGAGGGTGAGATCCTGGAACCAGAGGATCAGGCTCAGATTGTCCAGATGTTTCGCCAGGAGGAGTTGCCTGCCCTTATCGTGGAATCCCTCAAAGCCCTTAATAGGGAGTGGAGGAGTGGCCTAGTGGTTGGGGCAAGGTACTTCAGGCCGGAAGGTCGGGGGTTCAAATCCCACTAGAGGACAGCAACCTTGGGCCAGAAGGACTGGGGTTTCTAGTCCCACAGGTGCTCCTTGTGGTCTTGGGCAAGCCACTTAACCCTCCATAGCCCATGTTCCCTGTAAAATAGTTATCTCCAAGTTATAATGCCCTGTTCAATGTAATTTCAGTTTGTTCAATGTAAACCGCACTGATGCAGAATAGCGCGGTATATAAGAGAATGTAAATAAATAAATAAATAAATATGCCCGCTAGCCTACCGGCTGATGATGAGTTGCTGGAGGATCCTCTACTCCAAGTGGTACGGAAGACGCAGAAGGTCTTCCCTATGCATAGGGTGGTCAGGCAAATTATCCAGGATGAAAGGGACCTGCCAGAGGCGGGTCTCAAGGGAGTGAGGACTATGATGTGCCTCTTTGCCCTGCCAGATCAGGATCGTGAGTTGTTTCGGTTCCCTAGGGTGGACGTGGCTGTTGCAATGGTTACAAAGAAGATGACAATTCCCGTGGAAGGCAGCGTGGCCCTAAAGGATGGCCAGGATAAGAAGTTGGATACCTTGTTGAAGCAGGCCTTTGATGTTAACGCCTTGTCGTTGCAGGCCTCCATTTGTGGGGATTGGGTGGCTAGGGCCTGCCTGCCTGCGCTGGTCACAACGCTTCCAACAGCTGGGAGAACCGATGGCAGACCAGGAGGTGGAGGCAGCCCAGTTGGAATTGGGAGCGGCCTTTCTCACTGATATCCACTATGATCTCATCAGAGGGTGTTCGAAGAGCATGGCATCGGTGGTGCCTGCTCGCCGCTACCTTTGACTGTGAAACTGGGTGGCAGACAGTTCCTCCAAGTTCCTTCTTAGTAAGCTCCCCTTTTGGAGCAAGCTCCTTTTCGGTGAGGAACTGGACAAGTTGGTCAAGGACTTAGGTGAATCCAAGGGGTATGCCTGCCTGAAGATAAGCAGAAACAGACCCGCAATCCACCTGTGTCTCGAGGCCAGCCTCAGGACTTCAGGCATTTTCGTTCCTCATGCCTTTCCTCCTTCCAGGGGGAAAGATTTCCCACCAGAGGGCAGGGGTTCTGAGGTTTCCGAGGGGTGGGCAGAGGTTTTGCTGCCGCCTTGTCCTTGGGGCTCAAGAAACCCCAGTAAGGCGAGGGGGGCCCGGGCAGCCGTACAACCCATGGGGGGTCAGCTGAGGAAGTTTTACCCTGCCTGGGTCCAGATCATGTCCAACCAGTGGATTCTAGAGGTCATCTGTGAGGGCTATGCCCTTGAATTGGCTTGTCCAGTGAGCAGCTCCTTCGTTCAATCTCCCTGAAAAGTGAGGAGCAAAAGCTGCAGCTCGGAAGAGTGGTCCCAGTCCCCCGAAACCAATATGGCTGCGGTCGGTACTCTATTTACTTCGGGGTGCCCAAAAAGGACAGTTCCTTTTTCCCAGTCCTAGACCTCAAGCGAGTAAACCATTGTCTGCGGGTTCCACATTTTCACATGGAGATGTTGCGATCCCTTATAGTCGCTGTAAGAAGCGGGGAGTTCTTGCCATCTCTCAATCTCACAAGAGGCGTATCTGCATATTTCCATATGGCCAGAGCATCAGCAGTTCCTCCGGTTTGCGGTGCCGATGGGACATTTTTAGTTTTGGGCACTGCCATTCGGTCTGGCAGCAGCACCTCGTATTTTCAGCAAGGTTATGGTGGTGGTAACTGTGACGCTCCGCAAGGAGGGAGTTCTGGTACATCCGTACCTCGACGACTGGCTCATTCGGGCAAAGTCCAGAGTTGAACAGGTGACGTCATGAATAGTAAGGTTTCTGGAGAGTCTCGGCTGGATAGTCAAAGAGGCCAAGAGCCACTTGGTCCCATCTCTGGAGCTGGAGTACTTAGGAGCGCGCTTTGACACCCGTGTGGGGAGAGTTTTCCTTCTGGAGCACTGAGCACTGCATTGGTTGCAAGGGATGGCGGTCAGGGTACTTTCGGACAGCGCAACCACGGTGGCTTACATCAACCGCCAGGAAGGCAGCAAGGCCCTGGAAGAGGATGCATAACATTCATCTTTGTCCAGTAAGATTTCATCAATCATTAAGAAGTGATCTCTTCTGCAATTACGTGACTGTTTTCCTGAGCATTTACTTTTTTCCTACAATAGAAATAAGAATCTGAAAGAGCTATTTAGTCCTACAGACATCTATTTTAAATTTGATGATTCTATGCCTATTGTAGGACACCTTAAATCTGGGCGTTGCAAGTCTTGTGAGAATATGGATGAATTGGACTTTTTCTTGAATCCACAGCTGGGACGCAAATATTTTTTAAAACATCATTTTTCATGTCTTACTAATCATGTTATTATATCCAATGCCCTTGTGCCAAATTATACATTGGTAAGACCACTAGACCTTTTAAAGATCAAAATAAATGAGCATAGATATATAGTCTTTACCATAAAAAGATGAGATGGATCGATACAGTAACAGCAGCTACGGGTACCAGCCTGTCAACAATGAACCGCCTGACTGAAGACCGAACACATTTTAGGACAACTATCCAGAGGGTCGCCATGAGTCGACACCAACTCGATGGCACTTAACAACAACACCACCATCATAAAAAGAAGTTGGTACCACTGGTCCAACATTGTTTGGAATGTTCTCATTCATTACTAGCTCTACGGATTACAGCAATGGATCATAGTAACATAGTATATGATGTTCCTTTTTCTGTTCAAGGAGGTGAGAAATGGTCGCTTCAGTTGAAATTTAAGTGGATTTTCACTTTACGTACATTGCCACGTGATTGGCTCAATTTATCTATTTATTTATTGTATTTTTTTGGAGCATCAACTGGTTTCTTGGGAGGGTAGGAGGGATCTTTTTTCATATTGATATATGGGTCAATATATACATAAATTCAGCTGCGCTGAAGGGCGCGAAAACAGCAGCTCACCACCTCCAGTCGGCCTGATCGGCGTCCAGCACAGGGAGCGGAGCAGAGATTCCTCCCGCTCCCTGCACCGAAGGCCAATCAGGCCGGAACAAGCAGGACATAAATTCAGCTGCGCTGAAGGGTGTGCCCGCGCCTGAGGGCCTCGCCAGAGGGCCCTTTGGTGTAGCCCTTAGGCGTGTATTGTAGGTGCTACACAACATAACTAAAGGTATGTTCTTCTACCTGCAACCTAGGAAACTTGCATTGTACGTTACCCGCTATTATACTGTATGCTATTATACTTTTAGATTGTACAAGGGGTGTCCGATATTAAAGGTACAGGCCAAAATTACACTAACATTTCTATTTAAAGAAATTATTCAATACATTCCACCAAAAACTACATACTTTTGTTTACTTCTCCACATAATCCCCGTAAACATTGGGACATTTATCCCAGTGTGACACTAGTTTGAACATCCCTTCATGGTACAGTTGCATGTCAAGTTGCTTGAAGTAGTCCATAAATCTTGCAATTCCTCCTGATCCGCAAAGTGTTTCCCCGCATATGATTTCATGAACAGAACTCTTAGGAATGCCAGTCATTTCAGCAATTTCACGAACTTTAATGCGACGATCCTCCCTAATCAGACGTTCGACAATTGCGCAGTTGTCATCCGTGTGTCATCCGTCCTTGATCTGCCTCTCTTCTTTTCCAGATCATCATTCAACTCCGTTCGGCCATCTTTAAACTTGTTACACCAGACGCTGACTTCTTTTAGGCTTAAAACGTTCGGGCCATACACGCCCTCTAATCTGCGATGAATTTCGCTCTGATTAACTCCTTTGGCTTGCAGAAATCTGATAACTCCACCTCAAACTTCGAATACTCTGCGATTACACACGCCATGTTTGTTTGCTTCCTGAAAACTACTCATAATTTGAGTGTTTAACAAAACAACGCTACAGACTCTCCTACTACGAGTACAAGTAGTCCTGCATATGACGGCACTATTGCGCATGCGGAGCCGGTATGATTGCCACCTGTACCTTTAATATCGGACACCCCTCGTATATAACTTATGCCGAGCCAGTTACCTCTAGCCATAACTGTATGCTACTAATATCACAGTTCTATACCATCTATATCTAAAAACTATACTAAGATTAATAATTGCACTCTCATCTGCAGACCTACTCGTCAAATAATGTTCAATTACTCTACTCCAACCAACTCATACAGAAGAAAGCACTGTAAGATTTGAAAAGTTTTAATTAAGATTTCTTTTTTAGTTAAACACTCGGCAATTTTCCTTATCCCCTGAAGAACCTCAGAACATAGAGAGAAACGCGATAACAACGTTGAATGTGAGGCGTTGGGAAAATATAAGAGGCGTTGATACGATCTGAGAAGCAACAGAGGAGCTAAGTGTTTGTTTCACTATAATCAGAGACTTGCGATTGAAATATATAACACATGGAGAGAGGGGGTCAAAAAAAGGTTTAAAAAAAGAGCAGAAATCCGTCATTGATGCTAATAGGCGCCGCTGGCTATCTGAATTTTCAAGTTCCAGCAGGAGGCAGCCGATAAGTCTGAGACGATTTCTTTGCTCATTACCTAAGGTTGAATACACTATTACCCTCCCATTTTCTTCTGTATGAGTTGGTTGGAGTAGAGTAATTGAACATTATTTGGAGCAATTCTATTACTCTGGAAACTAGACCCATAGTTGTATAGACCTACTCGTCAAGGCATTGCTATTCTCTTGACCTCTTACTCATTGTATTCACACCAGCCTTGTAACCTGAAATCCATCCCTCCCCCCCCACCCCCATCTAACCCTAACCTCCAATTCATGCACTAATTTGCCCCAATATGGATCTGCCAAAACTCCACCCTCCTACACTATGGACCAGCCTCTTCTTACTGTACACTACCTCATCCCTCCTATCATATGCCCTGATAGTGAAGCACAGTGCGCCAGTCCCAATAATCCACTCATTGAGATACCCACACACACTAAATTGTATACCCCACACGCACACAAACCACCACAACCGGAATTGTAACCTTAAAAAAAATCCCCACCGTTCCCAACTTCACCTCCACTCTTCCTTCAGACTACCTCCACCTTCCCTTTAAATGTGCCCTGCTCAATATCTGCTCAGCTAGGAACAAGATCCCCCTAATTGCAGACCTAATATTTGATCATGACCTGCATATCCTACGTCTCACTGAAATTTGGTTCCATGAAACCAACTCTGCACTAATAAACCAACTCTGTCCCACTGCTTATTCAATCAACATTTATAACAGAAAAACCAGCAGAGGTGGTGGAGTTGCTGTAATCTCAAGGTCTGACCTACAAATCCATTTCCACCTCTGGTATGGATACCATTAAGGTCTCCAACCCTACCCTCTCACTATACCTCATATACATGGCGCCTCAGACTGACACAACCAACCTCTCCACGATACTTGAGGCAGCTTGTACCCCCCAACCCAACCCACCAGCGCTCATAATCTTAGGAGACCTCAATTTCCACTCGACCTCTCAGAAACAAGCCACCGCATTCCTCCAAGCGATGGACGCCCTACACTTTTGCCAGATCCTAAAATCATCCACTCACACCAAAGGCAACATTCTTGACCTAATATTCATTCCACAGCATACATTAACCAACAGGCAGACCTTACACTCCATCCACCCAATACCATGGTCAGACCATTCGCTCATCCTCTTTACTTTGCCCTACCCCCCACATAAAAGACCACAAACCACCCCAGCCCAACATACCCGTAAATTCAAACAATTCAATGCTAACACCTTCCTTGAACAAGTCATTCCTTCATTGGAGCTACTCAACAACAAGAACAAAGTTCAACTCCCACATCAATGAATGGAGTGAAATCCTTACCACCTCTGCTCTGCTGCATCCCAAACAACACCCACAAAAGCAACGCAAAAGAGCTCCTTGGTATTTTACCAAACTCAGAGACCTAAGAAGAGAACTCAGATGACTAGAACGTCACTGGAGACATTCCCATGACCCAAACACATATACTAACTATATAGAAAAACTTTGATTTTATTGCTCAGAAACACTCGGACTCAAGAGAGAATACAACACAAATACAATCAAGTGTTCCCTAAATAAACCCAGAGAACTCTTTTCCATCACCAAATCACTAATAAATGAACCTCCTCAACAGGACCAGATACCTAAAATAATCCCACAAATCATAGCTGACTATCTCAGCTCAAAATTCCACCCACCCCTATTATTAACTAACCCCCAACCAATATATCATCACAATATTGCATCCCCTTCAGATACCTAGAATGAATTTGATCCCCTCACACTGGAGAACATAACCAATGTCATCAAAGAGCTAAATGCCTCAACCACTGCTCTAGATCCATGCCCTGCATCCTCTCTGAAGACCACAAAGGGCTCCATCAGCCCTTACATACTTCACATAGTACAAGCCTCCCTCCAAATTGGCTCTGTCCCAACACCTCTTAAATGTGCCTCAATCCACCCCATCCTAAAAGGATCGAAACTTGACCCCACCATACCTACTTCTTACAGACCTATCTCAAGCATCCCCTTCCTCGCAAAGATAACGGAAAAAATAGTCCAAACCCAACTTCAGAACTTCATAGACACATTCCAACACGGCTTCAAAAAGAACCACGGAGTTGAAACCCTTATAACATCACTTTTAGACACTGTGACCTTATAGACCCAGAATCCCACTCATATTTGTCTACTCATATTTCTCAACATATCCTCAGCCTTTGACTCACTTCCCACCACCAACTCTTAGATAGCCTCTATGAAATTGGACTCAGAGACACAACTCTGAATTGGTTCCACTCCTATTTAGAAAACAGAACACAACAGGTTTGCATAGGTAACACATCTCAACTGTTCATTCTAAAACAGGGAGTTCCCCAAGGATACAGCCTATCCGCCTCCTGTTTAACATTTTCCTTCAACCTATGCCCGGCGGTGACATGGATTAAAGCAACGAAGGAAAGCTTCATCCACGCCATACACAACATGGTGCACAGCTCACTGTCCCAAGGAGCCATGCCAAACCTACTAAAGCTAGCCACAATAAGACCAATCCCAAAGAAATCCCCACTAGACAAGAGTAACCCAGCAGCCTACAGACCCATCTCAAGCATACCCCTACTGGCAAAGATTGTAGAAAAAGCGGTACAGTATCAACTCCAGGACCACATTTATTTATTTATTTAACAGCTTTTATATACCGCACTTTTATCATCAGCGCGGTTTACATTTTAACAACTTTGTACTTAAGCATAAAACATATGTCAAGTTTACAGGTAACAGGATATAAAAACATGGATAACTTGGGTTAAAATAAATAACAGATATTCACAACTATTTACAATAGATTCTCAAATGTTTTGCGTTCTAAAGGTGGGGGTCTGTGAGGTTTTGACCTGGACAGGTAGTGAATTGACATACATACACATTGACACACATGCCCCACTGGACATCCACCAACACGGTTTCCTCCCAAACCATGGAGTTGAAACACTCCTGTTATACCTCTTCAACGACATAATCCAAATCATAGACAACCGCAAAAGAGGAGCACTTATGATCTTTCTAGACATCTCTTCAGCATTTGATGCAGTGGACCACAGTATCCTGCTAGCAAGACTACAGAGCATTGGACTACACAGCAACACCCTGAGGTGCTTCAACTCATACCTAACGGACAGATAGTTCCAGGTCAAGATTGGCCCCAACACCTCCCGACCCTCAAAAATCAAGCAAGGCATCCCACAAGGCTCTGCCTTGTCCGCACTTCTATTTAACTTCCTCATTCAACTGATCTGCAACATCATGAAAGAGCACAAAATACAATACACAATCTACGCCGATGACATCATGATATGCACCCCAGTCAACCTCGACAACCCTGACTACACCAAAATAACAGACTGTCTCAACCATATGTCCGGCTGGTTTCAAGACAACAACCTGACCATCGACTACAACAAGACTGAGGCACTACTCATCACCCGAAACACCAGCTTCATACCTTCACCCTCCATCAAGGTCAACAGCACAATACCATTAAAGACGGAAGTGAAATACCTCGGAGTGACGCTCGACAAAGAACTAAACCTACAGTCACACATCAGCAGAACCACCAAAAATGCATACCTCAAGGTGAGACTAATCAGACGCCTCAAACCCCTCCTCGCTCAAGATCATTTCCGCACAGTCTGTCAAGCACTAATAACTCCCATCCTAGACTTCGGCAACCCAATCTAATATTGGCCTAACCAAACAGTCACTCAGGCCACTGCAAATGGCTCAAAACACGGCTGCACGAATTATATCAGGCTCAGCAAAACAAGACCACATCACCCCCATTCTAAAACACCTCCACTGGCTCCCAATCAGCTCCCGCATCAGGTATAAGACAGTCCTAAACATATTCAAAATCAAACACCAGACCTCAGCACTCAGCCTACAACCACTCATACAACCCTATATCAGCACAAGACCCAGGAGGAGAGGCACCTCTGATACCATCAACACACTAAAAGACTTCACCAAGGTTCGCAAGAACACCGAAAGAAGAGCACTATCGATGGCGGCACCTGCAATATGGAACGCCCTCCCTGACGAACTACGATTGACAGAAGACATTATGGACTTTCGAAAACAACTCAAGACACCGGTCTTTATTGAGCACTACGGCGAGAGCACATAATGGTGCCTGACAGCCCATGGTCAAACACCAGCCCCCCCACCCTTTTTGCCTTGTACAGAACATTGTATAAAAGCTCATGCTGTAAATAGCCCACCCCGAATCAACGCAAACTTACACATACACACAATCACTGTATAACACTGCATGATAACACAAATGTCAATATAATTTGATTGGTTGCTGTGTACACCGCCTTGATTGAAGGATAAGGCGGGATATAAATACTTTTAAATAAATAAATATATGCAAGATTTTCCAAAATCACGGAATACATTACCAATTATACGCAGATGACATCATGTTCTTCACTCCTTTCAATATAAGAAACCCCGACTTCACAATTATAAGCAAATGCCTTACAAATTTAAGGATTTGGCTCAATCATCACAATCTATTAATCAACCAATCAAAAATAGAAGTTCTTCAAATATTCATCAACACCTCTTATACCCCACCGACTACACTCACTCTTGGCGATTTCACCCTCCCCATAAAAAGTCAAATCAAATATCTTGGCCTTATTCTTGACCAGAACCTCACATTCTGTGAACAGATAAGAACTTCAAACACAACATATGCCAAATTATGAACTCTTAGAAACCTCCAACTGCTCTTAAACCCTGACTCTTTTCATACTGTCTGCCAAGCCCTCACCACACCTACCCTTTACTACTGTAATCTCATTTATCAGGGCCTTTCCAAAAACAGTATACATCCCCTCCAAATGGCACAAAACACAATAGCCCGGCTAATCACAAATAACCTTAGACAGTCACACATAACTCCAATCCTCCATGATCTCCATTGGCTCCCTATAATATATAGCATAAAATTTAAAGCAGTCTCTCTCATTCATAAAATCATTCATAATGAATCTGCCCCATTCTTTCATCGCTTCTATCCAATCCCAATAATACTAGATCACACCGAACTAATACTAAAAACCTGCTGAACATACCATCACTAAAGAAAACCTGCAAGCAAACCATACAACCTGTTTATCCACGTTTGTTTATTTAATAGTCTGCCCGTGTTCACTCGCTTATACTGGGCGAAACACGAGACCTATCAAGGTACGGTTGAGTGAACATGCGTCGCATCTTCGGACTAAAACCCTCACAGAACCCATAGTTGAACATTGTGTTCAGCAGAATCATGTCTTTGAATCCCTTTACTGGCGTGTTTTGGATCATGTACTGATTGACCCAAGAGGAGGGGATCGGGTTCAAAAATTACAAAAATTAAAACAGAAATGGATTTTTTCCTTGGACACGGTCTGCCCTAGGGACTTAAATGTTCAAATTGACTGGCATACAATCATTTGATCACTTTTTGACATCCTGCGATTAGAGAACATTTTTACATGCTTTGTCTGGAACTTTTTCATCATTGGTTGGTCTTTATGCCAATCATGTGGCCTTTAATAGATAGTCCTCTCATTTCAAGGGGGTTCCCTTGACAGTGGGGTTCCCCCTTTTGATTGGCTTCCACTGAAGAACCAATTTGATTGGTTGATGGCTGCTTTCGTCACAAGTGAGGTCAGACGCCGTTCCATGACATTTAAGGCGTTTTTCTCTTCATCAAGGATTCATTGAAGCTTTGTAGCTACCACATTTGGATTGACCTGAGGCAGGGTTGGGAACTTGTAAACCCGAAACGTGACACGTCATCATTTTTGGATCTTCTCGGCAGTTCTTCATAAGCTCAACATAAAGCTAAGTACAAGCTATTAAGCTATTGGCTTGTTTTTAAAAAATTAAAAATTATTTGATTAAAATGGAGAAACCACAGTGGTGTACGGATTTTATTCTGTTCACTTTGGTTGGCAGCTCCAACAAAAAGATGGTGCACAAAGGGAAATTGTTTCTTAGTTAGGTCATTATTATTATTGACAGCCTTTTTGCTTTGGCAGTGATGGGCTGCTTTGTTCAATCAATATGTTTAGTACTTATATAATGACAGTTCTGGTTCTGCTTTGCGGCAGTAACCTTTAAAAGTGATTTTGGCAGCGTAAACAGCAAGATCGTCACTTTCATGGCTTTGTTCCTTGGTATCTTTGCATTTTTATATAATAGTGTTGAAAACTTTTGCTTCAAGATCAAACTATAAGATAATTTGTTATATTTTTTGTGCCTTATCTTTGAGCAATTAAAGGGTTTTTTTTATAATTCAGCTTTGTTGGAGACCGGATCCCCCTTGTTCCAGAACGTTGCTGACATTCGTGCTGGGCAGCCAAGCCAGCTGAACTGCTGATATCATTCACAGGTCTTGAAAAGCAGGCTGCACTATGGGATCGATGAGACCGGGTCCCCCTTGTTCCAAGATACTGCCGGCATTCGCGCCGGGAAGCCGAGCCAGCTGAGCTGCTGACATCATTCATAGGCCTTGAGCAGCAGGCTCCATTGTAGGATGTGGCCATGGGCATGTGCCTGCTTGAGTGTGTCCGAAGGACCATTCCAAAGAGGCAGGTTCTACCCCTTTGGAGCAGTCTGTGCCTGGATGGTCTACTTCTCATGGGTAAGGGGAAGAAGAGAGCTTTTTCCGCAGCCAGAGAAGAAAGTAGTATCTGTTGTTGGCCCTATGAACTGCCATGGTAAAACCATGTCCTCTTCTCCCGTGATGAGTTGCTGGTGTACACTGTACTCCTCCAGCTATTCGGGTGTTGATACCCCACCCTGATACCTCGGTTCAACACTAGAGGAGGCTGGTCGCACCCCTAGGACTTGGTAAGTATGCAGCCAACCTTCACTGCTTTGTCCCTGGAGCAGGAAGTCTCTTTAACAGGAAAGCTTTCCAGTGAAAGTACAGCTTTTTTGCCTTCACCTAAAGAGGTACATTTTCCGTTAGTACAAATCAAAACTACTTCTGTTTCCTCTGATGATATTACCTTGAAAGATGTATTTTTTGCTGGTACTCGTCTGGAAGCTTCTTTAGGCTCTTCTTTGAAGGACATTTTGGACTTCAGTGTGGACACTGTGGGAAAACATTTGGAACTAGACAACAGATTGTCTGCTGTGGACGGTCACTTGTCCAAACTTGACTCTTGTTTCTCTGTTTTGCATTCTTCTTGTACTTCCTCTATGAAGGATAGTTTGATAGTTTCTCCAGGACCAAGCAGGAAGTCAGTCCTCACATATGGGTGTCATCGGCGCCGATGAAGCCCCAGCGGAGCATTTCCCCAGCTTTCCATGAAAGCCTTTGGGAATGCTGGTACACATGCGCGGTTCCCTTCCCGCCTAAAGGTGCCATCTTACCTCAGTCTCTTTTTTTCCGAGAAGCCCATCGGACGTGTGTCCTGTTCTCCCGGATAAAAGTGATTTTTTTTCTTTGGCGATTTTCGCTCTTTTTTTTTCTCCGGTTCGATGCCGGTTCCCCTCCCGCTGGGTTCGGTACACCGGTATCGAGCCCGTTTTCTTCATTTTTTGGTTTTTGCCCTTCGTGGCTGGCGTTCGCGCCCTTTTTTCATTTTTCACTGGAAGGCCGGTCTTTTGACCTCGCTGGGGCTATTTTTTCCCCGATGGCTTCCAGTGGTTTCAAAAAGTGTGATCGGTGTAAGAAAATTGTCTCTCACCGACACACACGACTGCTGCCTTCGGTGCCTCGGACCTGACCACGACCCAAAGTCGTGTGGGCCATGTGGGAAGATGTCTTCCAAGGCACTAAAGAGTCGACAGCATCAAAAGGAAAGGTTTTTCTCGGACTCTGCCTCCGGCCGGGCCCGAACCTCGTCTGAGGCCTCGACATCTCGGGATTCCGATCCCGAGCGCCGTCGAAGCTCCTCGGACAGGGGGTCTCCCGACCGGGAACATAAGAGGAAGAAGCGGCTCATGAGGGCGGCGTCGGAGGAGGTCCCTGGTCCCTCAAGGGCCAGGTCTAAGACCCCCGACCGCCGTCCCGGGCCCGTGGACCAAGAGAAGCCTGCCAAAGTTCCTTGCGTGGAGTCTGAGTCTGCTGAACACGTAAGCCCCGTAGTCCTCGTGGACTCTCCTCCCAGAGAGCCGACGTCCGCCGGGGCCCGAGTCGGTGGCTGCTGCGTCTCCCGAGCTGAGTCTCAGGATGACAGCCTTGGAATGCAGACTGTCTGCCTTCATGGAGCAGCAGCGGGCACTGATGGCCAGCCTGTCTGGTACATCTGCCCCGACCACCGGGACGTCGACTTCGAAGTCAACCTCAGAGACCGAGCTGATACTCGAGACCCTCGTGGCTCAAAGTCGTCCTCGGTCGAGGTCTCCCTCGACCTCCCGTTCGGGACCGAGGGTGTCGACGCTGGTGCCCTCGGCGTCGGGGCGGGTGCCTCGGGGCCCGCGGGGTCGGACCCTGACTCCTCCTCGGATGAGTCCGCCTGGGAGACGGAGGACGAGGAGTCTCCCGATACTTTTAAGACTCGGTGCGTCCCGTCGGACTCACCGCAGTCTGATCCCCGGAGTAGATCCCCTCCGGAGGACACTAGGTTCTCGGAGTTTGTCCGGGATATGGTCGTTGCCTTGGCTATCCCTGCCGATCCCGGGGAAGAGCCTCGAGCCGAGGAGTTCGATGCTCTACAGTACGACTCTCCTCTGAAGGAGGCCTTTACTGTCCCGGTTCCTCCGATGCTGGAACGGCTCCTCTTCCGAATGTGGGAGGCCCCGGCCTCGGCACCGGTTCTAAGTAAGCGAGTCGATTCCATTTATCGACTCCGCAAAAGCCCTGGTTTCCAGAAAGCACAGCTACCACACCATTCCATGGTTGTGGAATCGGCCATGCATCGTCTGAAGAGCCAGAAGATGCACTTTGCGGTGCCCCCCGGCAGGGAGGCCCGCAACCTCGATGGCGTCGGTAGGAAGTGCTTCCAGGGGTCGATGCTTGCTTGCCGTGTCCAGTCTTACCAGCTGTACATGGGCATGTACTTGCGGGACCTGGCCAAAGAACTGGCCGGCTTCTCTGCTGGTCTCTCCGGGGAACCCTTGCATAGATTTCAGATCTTGTCCTCGGGGATTCGGGAATGCTCGAAGTTCATTTCCCGTGCCGCCTACGATGGCTTTGAGGCTTCGGCCCGAGTAGCGGCTGCCGGCATTGCGGCTCGACGCCAGGCGTGGCTGCAGTCATCGGACCTCGAGCCATGGGTTCAGGACAAGTTGGTCGATGTCCCCTGCCGAGGTGAGAACCTTTTTGGCAAACCCGTGACCGGAAGGCCGCTCAGCTCGAGACAGAGCACCTTACCAGGACAAAGCTGTCGAGGAAGACCTCTGCCCCTTCACATAAGGGCTCGGATAAAAAGTCCTTTTACCCGAGGAAGGGCACTGCTTACAAACAGTACCCTCAGTATCAGGCTGCCCAAGCTGCCCCCAGGGTCAGCAAGCCAAGGGCCAGGGTAATGGGCCCCATAGGCAGAGGACCCCCAAGCCTCAGGCCCCTGCTCCAACTCAGCAGGGTGGGGGTTTTTGACTCCTTGAGCGTAGCCTCTCCTCCACTGCTCTCCCCACCCTGCACAGGAGGTTGCCTCGCCCTCTTTGCCCACCAGTGGCCCCTTATCACCGGGGACAGTTGGGTGCTGGACATAGTCCACAATGGCTATGCCCTCCATTTTCACCAACTGCCTCCACCTTATTTTCCAGGGGAGCCTCCAAGGCCTCCCCTGCACACAGACCTCCTTCTAAAAGAGCTTCATGGTCTGTTGGTGGACAGGGCGGTGGAGCCTGTGCCTCCCCATTTGCAAGGTCACGGATTCTACTCCAGGTATTTCCTGATACCCAAACGAACCGGTGGCCTTCGACCCATTCTGGACCTCAGAAACCTCAACAAGTTCCTAGAGAAAGAAAAGTTCAAGATGCTCACTCTTGGAACACTTCTGTCCTACCTCCAGCAGGGAGATTGGCTATGCTCCTTAGATCTAAAGGATGCGTACACTCACATCCTCATTCATCCAGACCACAGAAAGTACCTCAGGTTCATTGTGGGAGGAAACCATTATCAGTACAGAGTACTACCTTTTGGCCTATCCTCCGCTCCCAGGGTCTTTACCAAGTGCCTGGCAGTGGTTGCGGCCCACCTAAGAAATCAAGGCATCTTTGTCTTTCCCAATCTGGACGACTGGCTCATCAGGGGTCAGACGTCCCTGGAGGCCAGACAAGCCATCCTTAACACCATTGCTCTGCTTCAAAAGGTGGGCTTTGTCATAAACTTCGCAAAGTCCACTTTGCTCCCATCGCAGAACTTGGAGTTCATAGGGGCAAGGTTGGATTCTCAACTGGCAAAGGCATTCTTGCCAGAAGACAGGGCTCAGAGGCTGATGGACGTGGCAAAGCAGTTTCTGAACAAGTCCCTGGTCTCCGCCAGACTCTGCCTCAGGCTTCTGGGTCACATGGCTTTGACAGTACATGTGACTCCCAATGCCAGGCTCCATATGAGGCCTGCACAGTGGTGCCTTCGGTCTCAGTGGTCTCAAGCCATAGGCCACTTACGAGACAAGATAAAGGTGTCCAAACCCCTTTTGGCTTCCCTCAGCTGGTGGCTACATCCACCCAATCTACTCAAAGGCATGCCCTTCCAAATGCCAGAATACTCAGTGGTCCTCACCACCGACGCCTCTCTGAAGGGCTGGGGTGCTTATTGTCTGGACAAGTGCACCCAAGGCCTCTGGTCTCCCTGGGAGGCAGCCCAACAGATCAATATGCTGGAACTTCGAGCTATCCGCTTGGCTCTCAGAGTTTTTTCTCCAACCCTGGCTCACCGCTCAGTCTTGATTCAAACAGACAACCGGGTAGCTATGTTTATGTGAACAAGCAGGGCGGCACTGGGTCCCAGATCCTTTGTCGAGAGACTCAGGACCTTTGTTCCTTTGCCCTGAAGCACCACATGCTTCTCAAGGCGGTGTACCTCCCAGGCCAGGAGAACTGCCTGGCCGACCGGTTGAGCAGGATTCTGCAGCCCCACGAGTGGCAGCTGCATCCCTTGGTGGTTCAAAAGATCTTCATGAAGTGGGGTCTCCCTTGGATAGATCTCTTTGCCAGTCCACTAAACAAGCAGCTACCCAAGTTCTGCTCCAAGCAACCACATCCTTTGAGGATCGCACCAGATGCTTTTCTGATGTCCTGGTCTCAGGGCCTCCTGTATGTGTTTCCTCCCACGCCCTTGGTGGCCCGAACTCTGTTCAAGATTCTTCGGGACAAGGCCTCGGTCCTTCTGGTAGCTCCCAGATGGCCGAGACAGCCTTGGTTTCCTCTTCTGCTTCAACTGGCGGTGGATCCTCCACTGCCTCTGGGATTGCAACCCGACCTTCTCTCTCAGGAGCAGGGTTCCTTACTACACCCCAATCTCAAGACTCTCAATTTGATGGCCTGGAGGCTGCAAGGGTAGTCTTGGCTCCCTGGGGTCTGCCTCAGGAAGTTGAGGAGGTTGTGTTAGCCTCTAGAAAACAGTCCACTAGGAAAGCCTACGCTCTCAAATGGCAGAGGTTTTCTGTGTGGTGTCAGGTACGTACAGAGGATCCTTTCTCCTTTACTGTGCCAGTAGTGCTTCAGTACTTACTGCACTTATCAAATCAGGGACTTAAGTCCAATTCTGTTCAGGTCCACCTCTCAGCTTTAGCAGCTCACCACTCACTGGTGGAGGAACATTCTTTGTCAGGTCACCCCTTGGTGTCCCGCTTTCTCAGGGGCTTGCTTTTTCTCAAGCCCCCCATCCGTCGTCCTGCCCCTGAGTGGGAGCTGAATGTGGTCTTGCAGCAACTGACTCGCCCACCCTTTGAGCCGATGGCTACTTGTCCACTGCGCTTCCTCTCCTGGAAGACACTCTTCCTGATAGCCCTTACCTCGGCTAGGCGAATGAGTGAGCTTCAGGCCCTGGTCTGTGATAGGCCTTACACCAGGATTTATAGGAACAGGGTAGTCCTCAGGACTCATCCCAAGTTCCTCCCTAAGGTTGTCTCCTCTTTCCACCTCAATCAGGAGGTGGTTCTTCCAACATTCTTCCCTGGGCCTCATGCAAGCCAGGCTGAAGCAGTCCTGCATATCCTGGACTGTAGGAGGGCCTTATCCTTCTACCTTGACCGTACGCAGGGTCATAGGAGGGCTACTCAGCTCTTCGTATCCTTTGACCCCAATAAGTTGTGGTTGGCTGTGTCCAAGCGTACCTTGTCCATCTGGGTGGCTGATTGTATCACCCGGGCTTACAAGGCGGCTGACCTTCCTTTGCAGGGTAGGGTCACGGCCCATCGTGTCAGGGCAATGGCTGCCTCAGTGGCTCATCTCCGCTCTGTGCCCTTGGTAGATATCTGCAGGGCTGCAACTTGGTCTTCAAGCCAGACTTTTGCGGCCCATTACTGTCTGGAGAGGGAGTCCCGTAGGGACAGTGCTTTTGGCCAAGCAGTACTCCGGAATCTCTTTGAGGTTTAGGCAACTCCTGCCCTCCTGTCCTCTGTTGGGCTACCGGTGGAGGTTGTGTCCTTGAAAAGCCTTTCTTTGCTGCTGGGACTAGAGGGAGTTCTCTTGTTTAGTCTGGGTTACTCGGTAGCCCAGAGCTAGGGAGTCACCCATATGTGAGGACTGACTTCCTGCTTGGTCCTGGAGAAAGAGTAGTTACTCACCTGTAACAGGTGTTCTCCAGGAGCAGCAGGAATCAGTCCTCACAACCCTCCCTCCTCCCCTTGGAGTTGCAGTTGCACATAGTTTGTGTTTTTACATTTTTGTGTGCTCTTCTTAGCTATGTCATTTGACTGAGGTAAGATGGCACCTTTAGGTGGGAAGGGAACCGTGCATGTGTGCCAGCATTCCCAAAGGCTTTCATGGAAAGCTGGGGAAATGCTCCGCTGGGGCTTCATCGGCGCCGATGACACCCATATGTGAGGACTGATTCCTGCTGCTCCTGGAGAACACCTGTTACAGGTGAGTAACTACTCTTTACCAATGATTGCAGTCTTTGGAAAATGGGTACCATTCTAGGAATTTGAGATTTTTACATTTTCCTTGTACCTATTATTTATCTCCCATTCTTCTCCTTCAGAGGTTTCTTAAGGAGAACTTGGGTTATTCCGATGTGGAAGCAATAAAAATCTCTAATATTTACTATCTTCCTAAGGGGAAGAAAATCTTGGATCAGGAAGGGCCAGGTCTGGATCAGCTCTCCACTGCCAACAGTCTGGACTTGTTTGCTTTTTTGGAGAGCTTAGAAGATGATATTTTCTCTTGTGCCACACTAATTTTTTCCTTTTATTCTGATATTGATCGTAATAATGTCCTGGGTTTTGTTTTTTTCAGAAGAAAGGCTTTCCCTTTTGTGGTAAAAAAAAAAATATTTTTTTTTTTCCAGATGTCTCTAAATTACTCGAGGAGAAGGGCGTTCCAGTCTCTGAAGCCTAGGTTATTGGTACTGGACACGTCTTTCTTCCTCGAATTTCCTTGTAAGTGTATTATAGTTTATCAAAGTATTCAATATATTTTCTTTGAACTGTCTCAATTGGAGACTTTCCTCCTGGGCAAGTAATTTTTATTTTGGGTAATTTTCCTTTTTTCTTTTTTCTGTGATGGCTGGTAATAAGGGTGCTATTGTTTAGTTATACTGTGACATGTTTAGGGTTTTCCAGTACTCCTTGACGTGGGCTTGATCTATTGATGATGTGTGCATTTTTCTTGTTTTGATTCTATCTCAATTTTGTTGCGGTAATGTGTTTTATTTCTTCTATTTCCTGTCTTATGAGCATATTATAAGATGTATACAATTTAATTTTAAAAAATCCAGCTTTGTTCTTCTATTCAGTACTTACATTGTTCTATTCCAGTGGTTAAATATGAAGGGAATATCCTTTTATTATTTTCAGAACCTTTTCTGTGATCTTTATTATCTTTGAGAAACTTTGAGGGCTTTTGTTGTATATTTATCACAGACTATGTTCATAGCCATCTAAGTATAATTGGTACACTGCTGATGCAGCCTTATTGTGAAACATGGCTACGTCAAGTGTGGAAGCATTTGGCTGGAAGATGCTTTAAGATAAGTTCAAGAAACATCTAATAAAATGTGTACAGTGATAGCCCGATTCTGTTCCGGATGTATAGGCCCTCTCTACATCCGGTCTGAACCAGACTTACAGAGAGCATCGTGATTCTGATCCCGCGGGGCATGTCTAGCCCCGCAGGATCAGAATCGCGAACAGTCCTGTACGTGCAGGTCGGGACTGCGATTCAGCCTGGCCTGCACGTACAGGACATGCTCGACTAATTCTGTCAGGGCTTTACAATGGAGCTGTGGCACCATGGTGTCCAGTTGCCATTGCACCGTGGCTCCATTGTAAAGCCACAATCCCAGCCGCTGGTTCCTGCAAAGCATTCCCTGCAGCCCAACCCCCGATCCAACCACCTATGGCCAGGGTCGGGCTGCAGGGAATGTCCTTGGTCCTCCCCCGCCTCATCCGTGCCCCAGGTCGCCAATCCATGTTGTCAGAGAAGAATCGGCCCTGTATGTCCAGGGCTGGCGACCGCTCACCACCCGCCCTATCGCCACCCCTCCCTGCCCCCGTCTAAGTTCCCTGTACAACCGGCAGGGAAGTTAGACACCAGCAGGGGGGGGATGTCACGATAAAAGGTGCAGGTGAATGGACGTTGGGACGTCCATCCCCGCTATTCGTGGGACAGAATAACCCCTGTAAATGTTTAGTTATAGTGATGCCTCCAGACAAGTTTAAGTAAATATAAATTATTCATAAATAAATTTTAAAATATAGTCTTTAAAAAATAAGGGCTTTTTATGACCTGTGAGGAAAAGTTCAGAAAGCCTTTTTTAAAATTGTCTCATGCAGTAATGGAGGGATATCTCTGATGTCTTTTCCCATTGTTTCAGTTACTGTGAATATACAACTGGCATATACATCTATCTATCTATAAATATAAAAAAGAGGACTTGTAAGCATGGTCTAGTGCTTAGCAGTTAAGATTTAATGTGAAGAAGTGCAGTGTCATGCACTTGGGAAGCAGAAATCCAAGGGAATTGTACGAGATAGGGGGTGAAAGGTTGGTGTGCATGGGCCAAGAGAAGGACCTTGGAGTGATTGTTTCTGAGGATCTCAAGGTGGTGAAACAGTGTGACAAGGTGGTGGCAAAAGCTAGAAGGATGCTGTGTTGCATACAAAGAGGAATTACAAGCAGAAAGGAAGAGGTACTAATGCCACTGTACAAGTCGCTGGTGAAGCCTCACTTGGAATGTTGTGTTCAGTTTTGGAGACCATATCTTGCAAAGGATATTAAAAACACTAGAAACTGTTCAGAGGAAGGCGACCTAAATGATTTGGAGCCTTGTGATAAGGAAGCTTATCATAGCTCAGGAAGGAGCTATAGAAAAGGTGAAGTGACTCTGAACAAGCAACCTGTCAGTTCTGGTAGAAATAAGAAAACAGAATTTTCCCATAAAAGACTACCAGTCCCAGAATGCACCAGGTTTCCAACAGCCATTAGAGGAGCTGAAGTGGGGAAACGTGTGTTCAATCAGGAGGGCTATGAGGTAATCCCTAAGCACTCATCTCAAAGGGCAGGGCCTGATTCAGCACAGCTGCGCTGTGCTAGGGTGGAGCACTCATCAAAGCAGAATAAAGGTAGAGTTTATTCTACAGAGAATTATCCTCATCCTCAGGATCTTGATCATCTTGGACAGCTTCATCATCTGGAGGATCATCAGAAGCAGAAGCCAAACCGGACGGACAGAGAGGGCAAGAAACCCTTTGGAAGAAAGAAGAGAAAAGCCTTTGGGAGGTCTAAAGGAGTCCAGAGCAGTACGTATACTGGAAGGCATTCCAAGGGCCAGCATACACCATTGGACTGGGGAAAGCCAGAGGAATGGTGCTGCAGAGCTAGGAATCTCCAGACGGTGCCTGTGAGGGAGACGGCTGCACGTGGAAGGGACCCTAGGACCCGTGACAGAAGGTATGTGAAGAGAGATCCAGTGTCCAGGGATTGGAAGGCTGGACATAAGAACTGGACTACATACTGGCCAGGCTATTTAGAGAGGAACTCTAACAGCAATGGAAGCTCAGGTATGAACACTGATCTATGCCCTAGCTATAACCTTGAAAGACAGCAGGGAAACAAGTATTCTCCTGAAAGTGCTCCATTGAGTAATTCCTCTGTGCCAATCCATGATATTGAACCCATGATTGTTGAGGATGGGGGAGAAGTCTTAGATATAGGCTGTGAATATATGGATTGCTCTCTGTCTAAACTCCTTTGGTAATTTTCTGTTACAAGGTACAACAACCATCAGAAAGAAATACAAACTTGTTCTTTAATCTACTCAGAAAAGCTACTGAGTAGGATTTTGAGCCATGCAGTAGAAAGCAAGCCAGCTAAGGGGTTTAAGCTGGGTAACTGCTAGCAATTGAGCCTTACCCAATTGCTTGTGAGCTCTGAGGAAATCACTTCTGAGTCTATGTGTGAAGATATAAGAAGTTAACCTGAAAAGAACAGTTTTTCCCTTCTTTGTGGATTTTGCTTGTTTGAGGCACTGCTAAGAAAATATTAGCTAGAAGTCTACAGAAAAGACCATTTTGTTACCCTCATGGTCTTATTCTTTTGATTTGATTGCCTGACAAGTTCAGCTGTTGTTTTCCTGATTTTGTTTTTCTAAGTTTAACACTGAAAGCAAGTATCCTGTTTTATGTGCTACCAAGCATATCTGTGTTGGGAGAAATAACCCCATAAATAAATATCTTATTGGCTTTACACTCAAGCACAACTAATTATTGTGAGCAGCTGTGTCTGGTGTGAATGGACTGCATTTCCCACAATCCCTTGCAAATCATATTGATATATGCCTTTGCCAAGACTGTGAATATTCTCACCCAGGCAGCCGTCTGACAAATGGCGTAGTTTTTTGGATTGCTTTTGCGCAAAGGGATTTACTTGCTAAAGGATTACAACTCAAGTCTGAAGGAAAAGACAGTTCAAGCTTAAAAGCTGAAAGAAAAGAGTTTCCCTCAACTGCACTTTGGAGGAGAGGTGGCTGTTCCAGGTAGCTGTTCCAGGAAGAAAAGACCCTGTGCAGAGCTGGATTCATCACTGGCATAAGGTAACAAGTACCTGGGCATGTCTAGTGGTGGATGGGAGTAAGGCACAGGGGTAATTGAAAAAAAAGAAAAAGAAGCAGAAAAAAACCCACCTGTTTGGAAGGTGGTGCACTGTGGGGGGTTTTTTTGTGTTTTCTTGCAGGGATCAAGATGGATCCAAGGGAACTACCTCAGTGGATGGCAGCCCAGTTTAGCAGGCAACAGGAGCTAGCACAGCAGGCTCAGGACACTGCTATGAAAGCCTTAATGGACCAGCAGAAACCAGTGCTTGATCTGGTGCAAGCCCTAGTTAAACTGCAGAACCAAAGTGGACCAGATGCAAGACCAGCAGTAAATACTGGTACACCACATGTGGACAGTGTGGGACTCAATCAGGGAATTGGGGCATTTAGTTTTGGGAAGCTAACTCCAGATGATAATGTTGATGATTTTCTAGAGTCTTTTGAAAGGGTGGCACAAGCATTAGCATGGCCAGAGACCCAGTGGGCAGTAAGGCTGGCAGCCTCATTAACTGGAGAGGCGCTTGCAGCTTATAGAGCAATGCCAGCAGCCCAGGCTTTGAATTATAAGGATGTAAAGGCTGCTATTAGAGATTGCCTAGGGTTGTCTATTTCAGAGTATAGGCGAATGTTTAGAGCTACTACATTGAGAGTGGGTGAAACACCCAGGGCTCTGAGTCAGAGAATCAGAGGATTAGCTGTAAAATGGTTGGAGCCTGAGCAAAAGACGGTAGAAATGTTATTAGACATTATTATGCTTGAACAATTTATGTCTGCGGTGCCTAAAGATTTGCACACTTTCCTTATACAGCAAAATTGCCAAAATCTTGGAGAGGCAACCATGCTAGCAGAGAGATTCTTGGAAGCCATGCAGGCTTGCCATAGAATGGGTGGCCCTCTGAAGATGGGTGCTGAGGCAAGCTGTGCTGTATCAGAAAAGAAAATATTTAAAAATGTTTCTGGAAATAAATGTACTGTGCCAAACCAGAGGACACAGTGGAATAGAAAGAAATGTTTCAAGTGTGGAAAGTGGGGACATTTAGAAAAGGGATGCCAGACACACACTAGCTTAATGGGTGTGGATTTAAAACAGCCCAAAGAAGGATTTCTTTTGATGGTTGATGTACAAGGAATTACCACAAATGCTTTGTTAGACTCTGGGGCAGACCAGAGTATGATGTCAAAAAGGCTTTGGAAGAGAATAGAGGCCCAAGAAGGATTTGTGCCTAGAACCCCTGAAAGCCAAGTTCACATCAGATGCATTCATGGTGCTGCAACATCATATCCCACCTATAGGCTAAAGGTTAAGTGCCTGGGGAAACAAGAGGAAGTCCTGTTAGCAGTGGTGCCTAGGCTACCCTTTGATTTGGTTCTAGGAAAGGATTGGCCAAGATTTAAGCAGGGTCTAGTGGAAGGGCTAGGAAAGAAGGAGGGAGAAGGAATAATGGAAATAGCTCCCGGGCCTTTCTTTGGAAGTCCTCAGTCCCTAGCTAAAAAGATGGTTAAGCTTCCAGAAGGCCAAACTATAGGTAATAAGAGGGGCCTTGTATCCACCCGCTCGCAGGCTAAGGTAGAGAGCCAGCGAAAGGAGGAGGGGGAGCAGGCAGAGTTATTAGGAGACTTACCCTCTCATGATGATTTTATAACTCCATCATCTGGTAAAGTAAGAAAGTTCAAAGCACAAAAGCGGCGTGAGAGACTTTGCAGAGCACAGGGTAGGGCTGAGATGTTAGCTGGTCAAAGTTTACCCTGGGTGCCAGCTGAGTTAGTGGCAAAGTTTCCTAACTTTCCACAAGAGCAGCGAGCTGATCAAGCTCTCACCCGAGCTTTTAAGTATGCTCAGGAGGTCAGGGAGGAGTTGCCCAGATTCAGACTAGATAATGAAATATTATATAGAGAGAGTCAGGACCCCAGGAATGGGACCATACGTAAACAATTGGTGGTACCCACAACTTTCAAAGGGCTAGTACTTAGATTAGCACATGATCATCCAGTTGGAGGTCATAAAGGGATGCAAGGAACGCTGGATCAAATACTTATGCGTTTTTACTGGCCAGGTATTTTCAAAGAAACTGCCCAGTTTTGTGCTGCATGTCCAGCGTGTCAGCGAGTTACAGCGGCTCACCCACCGGTGGTGCCATTGATTCCCATGCCAATTATCACAGACCCAATTGGTCGCATTGCCATGGATATTGTAGGCCCATTAGTCAAAACGCCCCGAGGTTTCCAATACATCCTAGTTATGGTAGATCAGGCAACAAGGTTTCCCTGGGCCATACCATTGAGGAATGTTTCTGCAAAAACAATAGCTTTAGAGCTAGTAAAATTGTTTTGTGAAGTGGGATTCCCAAGAGAGGTGTTGACTGACCGAGGGTCCAATTTTGTATCCAAATATTTGGCCCAGGTCTGGGATGCCTTTGGCATTCATCACGTGAAAACCTCAGCCTACCATCCACAATCAAACGGTTTGGTGGAGAGATTCAACCAAACTCTCAAACAAATGCTGAGAAGGGGGTTAGCAGGAGAGGTAAAAGAATGGGATATGTTATTGCCCTTTGCCTTATATGCCTGCAGGGAAAGAATTCAGGTGTCCCTAGGTGTAACTCCATATGAATTGATGTATGGTAGGGCTCCACGGGGTTTGTTAGATATTTTGAGGGAACAATGGATTGATCCTGAACCAGGAAGTCAGGAGGTGCCACAGTTTCTACGTGACCTGAGAGCACGTTTGAAAAAGACCTCGCAGGTATTAATGAACAAACCTCTTCCAAAGACGGGGAAGCTGTAAAACTAGAGGGCATAACATGAAGCTGCAAGGAGGTAAATTGAAAGGCAATGTCAGGAAATACTTTTTCACTGAAAGTGTGGTGGATGCTTGGAATGCCCTCCCAACGGAAATGGTGGGGGCAAATACAGTGACAGAATTCAAAATGGCATGGAATAGACACAGAGGATCCCTTTATAACAACAGGATAAAATCAAAATAAACATAACTATCTCTTATATCTGAACAAATAGGGGTGACCTACACGGAGCGTTGGGTAAACCCCTAAACAAAGACATGGGGGGGGTGACCTGCATGGGGCGGCAGGTGCACCTACTCTTGCCGCCTTGTTGGGCAGACTAGATGGACCATGCTGGTCTTTATCTGCCGTCATATATTATGTTGCTATGTTACTCCATTTCATCTAAACAAAGAAGTAGTTCTTCCCACTTTTGTCCAAAACCACATTCAAATCCATGTGAAAAAGCCCCCCAATACCCTAAAATCTAAAACGCTTCTCACTTATTAGTTTAAAAGAACCACTTTTAGAAAATCTAAGCAGCTTTTTGTCTCCTTTGATCCCAATAGAAACATAAAAACATGATGACAGAAAAAGACAACATGGCCTATCTAGTCTGTCATTCCATATCAACCACTACAACAGTCCCCTTTTTTTTCCTCTGTGTTTGTCCCATCCTTTGAATTCAGATACTGTCCTCATCTCTACCACCTCCACTGGAAGACTATTCCATGGATCCACCACTCTTTCTGTAAAGAAATATTTCTGCATATCACTCCTGAATCTATTCCCTTTCACCCTCATCCCATGTCCCCTCGTAGCAGAGCTTTCTTTCAATCAAAAGAGGCTCTCCTCCTGTGCATTTATGCCACAGAGGTATTTAAACATCTCAATCATATCACATCTATCCCGCCTTTCCTCTAAGGTGTACGTATTACGATCCTTAAGTCTGTCCTAATATGCTTTATAATGAAGGCCACTAACCATTTTAGTAGCCACCCTCTGTACTGACTCCAGCCTCTTTATATCCTTTTGAAAGTGCAGTCTCCACAATTGCACACAATATTCCAAATGAGGTCGCACCAAAGACTTATACAGAGGCACTATCAACTCCTTTCTTCTGCTAGCCATTCCTTTCCCTATGTACCCAAGCATCCTTCTAGCTTTTGCTGTTGCCTTTTCTACCCATTTAGCTACTTTAAGATCATCAGACACAATCATGCCTAAGTCCCGCTCTTCTTTAGTGGACAAAAGTACTTCACTCCCTATACTATATTGCTCCCTTGGATTGCTGCAGTCCAAATGCATGATCTTGAAGTTTTTTAACATTAAATCACAGCTGCCAAATTCTAGACCATTCTTCAAGCTTAGCAAGATCCCTCCTCATATTATCTACACCTTCCTGGGTGTCTACTCTATTGCAGATTTTGATATCATCCGCAAAGAGGCAGACCTTACCTGACAGCCCTTCTGCTATATCACTAACAAAGATGTTAAAAAGAATCGGACCAAGGACAGATCCCTGGGGCACACCACTGGTAACCCCCTCCTACTCAGAGTGAGCTCCATTTACCTGTACTCTTTGTCGCCTCCCACACAACCAATTTCTAACCCAAGCCTGTGAGAAACAGTGTCAAAGGCTTTACTGAAATCTAAATACACCACATCTAGGGCTCTCCCTTGGTCCAACTCCCTGGTCACCCAGTCAAAGAAATCAATCAGATTTGTCTGACAAGACCTGGCTCTGGTGAATCCATGCTGCCTCAGATCCTGTAATCCGCTGGACTCCAGAAACCTCACTATTTTCTCTTTCAGCAGCGTGTCCAATAATTTACTCACCACTGAAGTTAAACTAACTGGCCTGTAGTTTTCAGCCACATCCTTACTTCCGCTTGCCAGTGGCTAAAAGAATATTAGTCAATTGGCCAACATCCTGCAGATTTGGATAAAACCCATTTCATATTGAATGATTGCCTGAAATAGGTTTGATCCAGATTGGATCCCTTCTAACTATTTAATATTAAATCTAGAAAAGACAGACAAATTTCAGTGTCATTTGTGCTTATCACAAACATGTAGAAATCCCTTTTCTTTAGATGCATTTTGGTTTTACATGAATTAAAGCCTCCTATCAAATATTTTGGAGTATTATTGGACATCAGCATGCTTATTACTTAGCTAATTAAAAATATCCTTCAAGCCACTTAATATTTATATTTCAAGTTTAATAACCTAAGCTGCCTTATCAAAAGAACAGAGCAGAGTACAATACACAAATTATAAACAGGCAATTATCACAACATGCTAAAAATTTAGGTTGTGCATGGTCAAAAGAAAAGTTTGGTTTGTGCTTATTTAACACAATTTTTACACAATTTTCAAACTTTTTTTCATTTTGTTTCACATATTTGTTCTTTAGGTGTGCATTGTGGGGCATGTTTACTAAAGTGCACTACTGGATAGCACAGAGCTTCGTGTGCACCGAGTGTGCTGTGCTAAAAAGTACCATGTGCTAAAAATCCCATGTTGGGGTGGAGAATGGTTAGTTCTTCGGTAGAGCATTCTCATCGCAGATAATGGCAATCTCCAGGAACAAGCAGGAATAAGTCCTCACATATGGGTACGTCGGTACCGACGGAGCCCGCGCGGGAAAGCTCCCCAGCTTCCCAGAAGGAAAGCTTTTGGGGCCTCCCACTGCGCATGCGCGCGCTGCCTTACCGCCTTCCTGACCAACTCTCCTCAGTTCTTCTTTTTCCGCGGAGCCAGCAGGTCGTGTTCCTGTCACCGCTGAAGAAGTTATTTTAATTTATTTCTTTGGCCGCGTGTCTGCCTTCCCCGATTCCAGACCGGTACCGCCGGTCTTTTTTTTCCTTTATTTCTTTAAAAAAAAAAAAAAAAATCTTATTTTTTCCCCACTTGGTGTGTTTGTTCTGTGAGGCCTCTAGGCCTTCACAAATTCTCCCTCATGGAGAAACCAGCCTCTGGTTTTAAAAAATGCACCAAGTGTAGCGGTACTATTTCAGTCACAGACACTCATGAATGGTGTCTTAAATGTTTGGGGCCTGACCATTCCATTCCGGATTGCCCATCCTGTTCTTTGATGTCTAAACGTGGCTTACAGAACCGGGCAGCCAAGTTTCACATGCTGTTTTCTACAGATACTCCAGCATCGACATCTTCCAGGTCTTCCTCTCCTGATGGATCTCAGGTAACCAAACATTCCTCTGGCAGGTCCTCAAAGGGCAAATCTCACTCTAAGTATCGAGATACCCCTGGGCTTGACACTGAGGACCCTGCCCCAGCCAAACAACCCCGGCGGGAAGCTCCGGCTTCCAAAGCTCCTCCTATGGGGTTACAGGTTGACATCGATTTATTTTATTTATTTATTTATTAACAGCTTTTATATACCGCACTTTTATCATCAGCGCGGTTTACATTTTAACAACTTTGTACTTAAGCATGAAACATATGTCAAGTTTACAGAAAACAGGATATAAAAACATGGATAACTGGGGTTAAAATAAATAAGATATTAAAAACTATTTACAATAGATTCTCAAATGTTTGCTTTCTAAAGGTGGCACGGCCTCGACCGATCACCTGTTACACTGCTCTGGGGTACCGGCTCAATCATCCGGTACCGACATCCAGACAGTCGTGGCGTCTATGGATCACACAGTTCAATCCATGCAGCAGGCCATTTTGGCTTTTATTAAGGCTGCGACGCCCTCGGTACCGCACCCTGCGGTACCGACTCCGGTTCCGGTACCACAACCGATACCGGTACCCAGGGCATCCATATCGACCAGGATACCGGTTCCCGGTTCCGGGGTGTTTCCCGATACCGATCCGGTTCTGGGTACCCCCGATATCGATACCGGTCGATACGCTTATCGATCCCTGGAAGCAAACAGACGATACTTCGAGTCTTCTGATAATTCTGATTCATCAGATGACTCTGCTGAAGTATCCCTTACTCTACCTGAGGAGCCCTCTTCTCCAAAAAGGAGAATGTCTCCTCCAGAGGATTTATCCTTTCAAGACTTCATCATTGAAGTAGCTAAAGGTCTTTCTATTTCAGTATCCTCTGAAAAAGAACCTAGAGCAAAAAGATTAGACATTTTAGGATACTCTAAGGTTCCCAAAGAGGCAGTCACCTTGCCCATCCATGAAATTCTTCAAGAACACATGATGGACTTATGGGAGACTCCTCTCACCCTATCTCCACATTCTCGTCGTCTGGACACCATGTATCGTGTCCCCCCTTCTCCTGGGTTTCAAAAAACTCAGCTCCCTCACCACTCCATCATGGTGCAGTCAGCTATGAAAAGGATCAAGAGTACAAAAAGACACTCTTCTACTCCTCCAGGAAGAGAATGTAGGACTCTGGATGCTTTTGGTAGAAAAATCTTCCAAGCAAGTATGCTTATTGGCAGAATCAATTCATACAGCCTCTATATGGGCATGTTTCTGAAGGAAATTGCATTAAAAATACGCAATTTTCTCCCCTTTATCCCATAGGATAGAAAGGAGGAGTTCCTTCTTTTGCTGAAGCATACCCAAGATATTTCAAAGTTCTCCAACAGAGCAGCCTTTGACTCCTTTGAGGGTGCTAGCAGAGCCTCAGGTATTGCCCTAGCGGCTCACAGAATTGCTTGGCTCCAGGCCTCTGACCTAGAACCCTGGGTCCAGGATGGGTTGGGAAATTTGCCCTGTACAGGTGAGAATCTGTTTGGTAAGGAGTGGCAAATCAAAGCCACTCAAATGGATGCAGAAAATGCTGCTTTAGATAGACTTTCTAAGTCTACCTCTACCCCTGTCAAGAAAAAATCTTTCAAGAAGCCTTTCTACAAGAAAGCCAGATTTGCCACAAATACTGGCCAACAATCTTCTGCAGCTCGCTTTACTCCTAAGTGTCAGCAGCCTAAACAGGCCAGGGCAAAACCTGCAGGGGCTGCTACAGCCCAGCAGTCCCAACCCCCTCAGGGTTTTTGACTTAAAACTAGAGAACTTAACCTTTCTGACTCTAAAACATCCAGAACCTCTCACCATTCCAGGAAGGTTAACTCATTTTGCTCCCAGATGGGAGCAAATCACCTCAGAACAATGGACCCTCTCTATCATCAGAGAGGGCTACAAACTACATTTCTCCAACCTTCCTCCCCATACCATGGTGAGATGTTTCAATTCTCCCCCATCTCTCCTAGACCTGTTAGGTCAGGAGGTGACCACTCTTCTCGCCCAAAAGGCAATAGAAGAGGTTCCTCTTCTTCAACAGGGGTCAGGTTTTTACTCCCCTTATTTCCTCATTCCCAAGAAAACAGGGGGGTACAGACCTATTCTGGATCTCAGAGAATTGAACAAATTTCTATGCAAGGAGAAATTTAAGATGCTTTCTCTAGGTACTCTCCTTCCATACCTACAGAGTCAGGACTGGCTTTGTTCTTTAGATCTCAAGGATGCGTACACACATATCCTCATCCATCCATCCCACAGAAAATTCCTACGGTTTCTGTTCCAGGGAAAACATTTCCAATACAGAGTACTTCCCTTCGGTCTAGCCTCTGCTCCAAGGGTATTTACCAAATGCATGGCAATAGTAGCTGCATTTCTACGCGCCCTGGGAATTTTTGTCTTCCCATACCTGGACGACTGACTCATCCGAGCTCCATCTCAGTCCGAGGCTCAGACTTCCCTGGATCGCACCAGGCGCATTCTACAATATCTGGGACTTGTGATCAATCTGCCAAAGTCCCAACTCACCCCTACTCAATCCCTGGAATTCATAGGGGCCTGGTTGGATACCACCACTGCAAGGGCCTATCTGCCTCAGGCCCGTTGCCAACGTCTAATGCACTTAGCCTCTTAGACTCAGTCCAGAAGCCACTTGACTTCCAGAGAGATGCTACAACTATTAGGCCACATGGCCTCCACAGTGCATGTGGTGCCTTATGCTCGCCTACATATGAGAGCAGCTCAATGGACTTTATACACCCAGTGGACTCAAGCATCAGGAGCTCTCTCAGACCAAATAGCAAACTCCAAACGTCTCTTTTGGTCTCTCCAATGGTGGATATCCACTCAAAATCTGTTGTTGGGGGCCCCCTTTCAACCATTGCTGCCCCAAGCAACCCTCACAACAGATGCCTCCCAAACAGGTTGGGGAGCTCATCTTCAAGATCTTTCCACTCAGGGCACTTGGTCTCCACAGGAGACCACCCTTCATATCAACCACTTGGAACTTCGAGCAATCTTTCTGGCTCTCAAAGTTTTTCATACCCTCCTCAGCAACATGACAGTCCTTATTCACACGGACAATCAAGTAGCCATGTTTTACATAAACAAACAAGGAGGGACTGGCTCTCTGTCGCTTTGCAACGAAGCTCTAAAATTATGGGCCTTCGCCAGAGAGCATCAAATCCATCTCCTGGCAGTATATCTTCCAGGAATGCAAAACTCTTGGGCAGACAGACTCAGTCGAGTTCTGCTTCCACACGAATGGTCCCTGCACATGGATCAGGTTCTCAGAATCTTCCAGAAATGGGGAACCCCGGACATAGACCTCTTTGCAAGTCCGTGGAATGCCAAACTTCCCCGGTTCTGTTCCAGAATTCCGTGCCAGGGAGTTCAGGCCAAGGATGACTTCCTCCTTCATTGGGGTCAGGCCTTCCTGTATGCCTTTCCACCCATTCCTTTGATTCCCAAAACTCTGTTCAAACTTCAAAGGGATCAAGGGTCCATGATTCTCATAGCTCCACGCTGGCCACGCCAAGTGTGGTACCCTCTACTTCTGCATCTCTCCCAAGCCCCCTCCCTGGACTTGGGAGCGGCTCCAGACCTTCTGTCTCAGGAGGAGGGGACTTTGTGGCACCCAAACCCCAAGTCCCTTCACCTCAGAGCTTGATTACTGAAGGCCTAGACCTTCAAGACTTCAATCTTTCGCAGCAAGTGAAGGATATCTTCCACTAGGCGTTCTTACGCTTTTAAATGGAAAAGATTTTCCATTTGGTGTGCTCACAAGGGTCTTAACCCTCTAGCACTCCCGTTGAATTCTCTTTTGGAATATCTCCTACATCTCTCCAATGCAGGACTCAAAACGAATTCAGTAAGAGTCCATTTGAGTGCTATTGCGGCATCACTTAAGCCCATCAATGGACAACCTGTTTCCTCTCACCCTCTTATTGCAAGATTCATGAGAGGCCTAACCTTAACTAAACCTCCCATTCGACCTCCTCCGGTGGCATGGGACTTGGTCAGCTTATGAAGCCACCCTTTGAACCCTTAGCCACTACCTCCTTGAAATTTCTTTCCTGGAAGGTTATTTTTCTTATTGCAGTCACCTCAGCTTGCCGTATCAGTGAACTGCAAGCTCTAGTGGCTAATCCACCTTATACAAGGTTCCATCATGATAAGGTGGTCCTTAGGACCAATCCCCACTTTATGCCTAAAGTGGTCTCCCCTTTTCATCTTAATCAAGAGGTATATTTACCTGTCTTTTTTCCAGCTCCTCATGCATCCAGTGCAGAGAGGAACCTTCATACTCTAGACTGTAAAAGAGCTTTTGCCTTTTACCTCCACAGGACACAGCAACATCGAAAGTCTTCTCAGCTTTTTGTTGCTTTTGATCCTTCTCATTTAGGACTTCCAGTCTCCAAAAGAACACTCTCCAATTGGATTGCTCAGTGTATCTCTTTTGCTTACCAGAGTAAGAACCTTTCTCTGGAGGGCCATGTCACCGCTCACAATGTGAGGGCCATGGCCACCTCTATGGCTCATCTAAACTCTGTATCCATTGACCAGATCTGTCGAGCAGCCACCTGGGCCTCGGTTCATACCTTTACAGCCCATTACTGTTTGGACAAGGACTCCCGCCAGGATGCCTTGTTTGGTCAGGCTGTCCTCAGACACCTGTTCCATTCTTGAACAACTCCAGCCCACCTTCCCTGAATGGATGCCTGAGATCCATAGGAAGATGAGGAACCTTTCAGGGTCTCATACCCTTCAGGGGATCTCCCCAGCATCTTAGCTAGGGAGTCCCCATATGTGAGGACTTATTCCTGCTTGTTCCTGGAGATAGCACAGTTACTTACCTGTAACAGGTGATCTCTGGGAACAGCAGAAATTAGTCCTCACAACCCACCCACCTCCCCTAGGAGTTGTATCTATCTCTCTCTTTCCTTTCCTCTCTCTATTGTCTCAGCTTTAAAACTCGAACTGAGGAGAGTTGGTCAGGAAGGCGGGAAGGCAGCGCGCATGCGCAGTGGGAGGCCCCAAAAGCTTTCCTTCTGGGAAGCTGGGGAGCTTTCCCGCGTGGGCTCCGTCGGTACCGACGTACCCATATGTGAGGACTAATTCCTGCTGTTCCCAGAGATCACCTGTTACAGGTAAGTAACTGTGCTTTACTGGCACTTAGCATGGGTGCATTTACAGCCTCCTCTATGAGGGGTATTAATGGCACTTCTGCTGCTTGCTCCCAAGATAATGAGCGCAGGGATGGCGTGATTCCTGCACTAGTAACATGCAGACATAATGGGCATGCCTCCATTTACTAGCATGGGTTGAATGCCACCTCCGCATTCATTTTTGGAGCCAAGCATGCACTAGTCGTGTGCCTTTTAGTAAACATGCCCTTGTGTGTTTACTAGAACTTTTTAAGCATATAAATCAATTGTACTTGCTGCTAATTCATTAGGTATTTGCACATTCAAACAGTCTATGCACACTTTAAATCTTTTATTGTTCAATCTCCCTGCTCCTCCCCCCACTCAAGAATTAACATCTCTATTAAAATAAAATAAACAAACCTAGTCATAGAACACAAAATATAATAATGGGAAAAGACAGAAATCATTTATAATAATCAACTGAAAGCATAACTAAGCACCCATGCTTTCAGAGCATTCCTGAAATAAAGATAAGGCTCTATTCAGTCTATCAACAACGAGCCACCTGACTGAAGACCAAACACAGTTTAGGACAACTATCCAGAGGGTTGCCAGGACTAGACACCGACTCGACGGCACTTAACAACAATAAGGCTCTTTTCTGAAATTACATGGAACTGCATTTCACAATTTTAAGAGTATGGGGGTAATTTTAGGAGGAGTCGTGCATAAATTATGATATTTTAGCTGTTTAAGGTTAAATAGATTATGTTGTTGTTTCCAAGTTTGTTTTCCTTCTTCTATCTAATATGTTATGTTACAATGCAAACCGCTCTGACCAGTGGATAAAGTAGTATAGACAAGTAGTTTAAAAAGTGGGGACTTATGCGCATACTTTAGGTGATCGCTATTCTGTAAGTATGTGCAGATCACATGTACTTGCACCGTGGTCATGTACAGGGGTAGAGTTTGGGTAGAGCATGAGCAGAGCACAAATTTGCAAATGTAAATGAAAAATACTATAATTTACATGTATTCTAGTCCTTGACCTACATGTAGGTGCGGACATTTACGCACAGCCATAGGGCTACTGTAAGTGCTCCCATCTGAAATTTACATGCTTTCTCCACTGCTTGTGCCCCTTTTTATAAATTATGTGCCTACCTTACTTTGTAAAATAGGTGCAAAATGTTCACATGAAAATGGACATAAATCTAGTTGACTCTTATAAAATTACCCTCATAGAGTCTAAATACCTTATTTCTACTACAAAGGCATAAGGGGGGGGGGGGGTGTAACCTGCACAGAGCGGCAGTTACAACTCTAGCCACTTTACTGGGCACACTAGATGGACTATGATGGTCTTTATCTTGTCATCTACTATGTTGTTATGTTAGCTCCCCAATCAAAGATCGGCTGAGGTCTTAATTTTCCAGTTTAATTTGGAAGACTATTTAATTAAAACTGAGTTTCTGTATAAACAAAGAAGTGTGAAGAATTGTGGTAAGAATATCTTTCTTGGCATTTCTGAAAGATGGGTGGGTTATAAGTGAAGAAATGACATTCCTTTTGAGGACTGCAGAACTGCTTTTTCTGAAATGTGATAATGATCATCTGTTCCTCTTTGTGCTAATTTTATTTCTACATCTAGGCATCAATTGTAATACAATTTTGGAATTGACCTTTGCTCTCATAAATTACACACATATGTAACATGTCTGTTGTATTTTGATCTTTCGTAGGTCCTTGATTTCTTAAGCATGGATGAAATAAAATCTAATTCTGACGTTCAGATACAGGAAAGGGGCTTTCGCAAAATTGCTTGGGCATTTCTGAAGGTAATTTTAGTAAAATCTGATTAAATTTGTTTTCTTTTGAGGGTCTCTTTTTCCGGATATTTATAAGAAAAGCCTTCACTGGCCTGCCAAAGTTGCCTTCTTAAAGGGAGCAAGTGAGGCCTGCTCCCTTAAAGAACTTGCCTTCATCGATCAAAGTTATTCAGCTTGCAAAGGAGAGATGCCATCCTCATCTCTAAGTTGACGAGGAGTATCTCCAGGAACAAGCAGGAATGAGTCCTCACATATGGGTACGTTGATACCGACGGAGTCTGCGCGGGAAAGCTCCCCAGCTTCCCAGAAAGAAAGCTTTTGGGAGCCTCCCACAGCGCATGCACGCTGCCTTCCCGCCTTTCCTAACCAACTCTCCTCAGTTCTTCTTTTCCGCGGAGCCAGCAGGTCGTGTTCCTGTCACCACTGAAGAAGAACTTTATTTTAATTTATTTCTTTGGTCGTGTGTCTGCCTTCCCCGACGCCGGACCGGTACCGCCGGTCTTTTCTTTTCTTTTCATTAAAAAAAAAAAATTATACTTTTTCCTCACTTGGTGTATTTTTCTTCTTAGGCCTACAGGCCCACAAGAAAATTTTCCCTCATGGAAAAACCAGCCTCCGGGTTCAAAAAATGTACTAAGTGTAGCGGTACAATTTCTGTTACAGATACCCATGAATGGTGTCTTAAATGTTTGGGTCCTGAACACTCCATTCCGGATTGCCAGTCCTGCTCTCTAATGTCTAAACGAGGGTTACAGAACCGAGCAGCCAAGCTCCATGTGCTGTTTCCCACGGATGCACCGGCGGTGGCATCGACATCTTCCAGGTCTTCCTCTCCTGATGGGTCTCAGGTAACCAAACATAAACCTAGCAGGTCCTTGAAGGGCAAATCTCCCTCTCAGCATCGAGATGCCTCCGGGCTTGCCCTCGAGGATCCTGCCCCAGCCAAACAACCCCGGCGGGAAGCTCCGGCTTCCAAAACTCCTCCTATGGGGTTACAGGTTGACATCGATGGCACGGCCTCGACCGATCACCTGTTAGACTGCTCTGGGGTACCGGCACAATCTCCCGGTACTGACATCCAGGCAGTCGTGGCGCCAATGGATCACACTGTGCAATCCATGCAGCAGGCTATAATGGCTTTTATTCAAGCTGCGACGCCGTCGGTACCGCAACGAGTCCCGTTGTCGGTACCGGCGCTGGTACCGGTACCGACTGCATCGATATCGGTCAGGATACCGACTCAGGTTCCTTGTCCAGGGCTATCTCTCGGTACCGATCCGGTACCGGGGACGCCCGATGTCGGTACCGATCGATACGCCTATCGATCATTGGAAGGGGACAGACGATACTTCGATTCCTCTGATGATTCTGATTCATCAGATGAGTCTCCGGAAGTATCCATTACCCTTCCTGAGGAGCCTACTTCTCCAAAAAGGAGAATGTCTCCTCCAGAGGATTTGTCCTTTCAAGACTTCATAATAGAAGTGGCTAAAGGACTCTCTATTTCAGTAACCTCTGAAGCAGAGCCTAGAGCAAAAAAATTTGATATTTTAGGATACTCTAAGGCTCCCAGAGAGGCAGTCACCTTGCCAATTCATGAAATTCTTCATGAACATATGATTGACTTATGGGAGACTCCTCTCACCCTTTCTCCTCATTCTCGCAGATTGGACACTATGTACCGTGTCCCTCCTTGTCCTGGATTTCAGAAAACTCAGTTTCCTCACCACTCCATTGTGGTGCAGTCAGCTATGAAAAGGATAAAGAGTACCAAAAGACACTCTTCTGCTCCCCCAGGAAGAGAATGCAGAACCTTGGATGCTTTTGGTAGGAAAATCTTCCAAGCCAGTATGCTTATTGCCAGAATCAATTCATATAGCCTTTATATGGGTATGTTTCTAAAGGAAGTTGCACAAAAGCTGCACAACTTTCTCCCTTTTATTCCAGAGGACAGAAGGGATGAATTCCTCCTTTGGCTTAAGCATACTCAAGATATTTCAAAGTTTTCCAACAGGGCAGCCTTTGATTCCTTTGAAGGTGCCAGCAGAGCCTCAGGCATTGCCATAGCTGCTCGCAGAATTGCTTGGCTCCAGGCTTCTGATCTAGAATCCTGGGTTCAGGATGGCTTAGGAAATCTGCTCTGTACGGGTGAAAATCTCTTTGGCAAAGAGTGGCAAATAAAAGCCACTCAAATGGATGCAGAGAATTCTGCTCTGGATAGACTTTCTAAGTCAACTTCCATTCCAGCCAAGAAAAAGTCTTTCAAAAAGCCTTTTTACAAAAGGAGCAGATTTCCTTCCACTTCTGGCCAACAATCTTCTACAGGTCGCTTTGCTACTAAGCGTCAGCAACCTAAACAGGCCAGGCCTAAACCTGCAGGGGCTGCTACAACTCAGCAGTCCCAACCCCCTCAGGGTTTTTGACTTGATACTACAGAACTTAACCTTTCTGGCTCTACAACAGCCAGAACCTCTCACCATTCCAGGAAGGTTAGCTCATTTTGCTCCCAGATGGGAGCAAATCACATCAGAGCAGTGGACCCTCTCTATCATAAGAGAGGGCTACAAACTTCATTTTTCAGACCTTCCTCCCTACACCATGGTGAGACACTTCAATTCTCCCACATCTCTCCTCGACCTTCTGGATCAGGAGGTGACTACCCTTCTGGCCCAGGGGGCCATAGAAGAAGTTCCTCTTCTTCAACAGGGGTCAGGGTTTTACTCCCCCTATTTTCTCATTCCAAAGAAAACAGGGGGATACAGACCCATTCTAGATCTCAGAGAATTGAACAAATTCCTATGCAAGGAGAAGTTCAAGATGCTTTCTCTAGGCACTCTCCTTCCATACCTGCAGAGTCAGGTTTGGCTTTGTTCTCTAGATCTCAAGGATGCGTACACTCATGTCCTCATCCATCCATCTCACAGAAAATTCCTACGTTTTCTGTTCCAGGGAAAACATTACCAATACAGAGTGCTTCCTTTCGTTCTAGCCTCTGCTCCAAGAGTGTTCACCAAATGCATGGCAATAGTTGCTGCATTTCTACGCACTCTGGGAATATTTGTCTTCCCATATCTGGACAACTGGCTCATCCGAGCTCCAACCCAGTCGGAGGCTCAGATCTCCCTGAACCGCACCAGGCGCATTCTGCAATACCTGGGACTTGTGGTGAACCTCCCAAAGTCCCAGCTCACCCCTACTCAGTCCCTGGAATTCATAGGGGCCTGGTTGGACACCACTTCTGCAAGGGCCTACCTTCCTCATGCCCGTTGTCAACGTCTAGTGCAACTAGCCTCCCAGATTCAGTCAAAGAGCCATTTAACTGCCAGGGAGATGCTACAGCTGCTAGGCCATATGGCTTCCACAGTACATGTGGTACCCTATGCTCGCCTACACATGAGAGCAGTTCCATGGACTTTGTCCACCCAGTGGACTCAAGCTTCAGGAGCTCTCTCAGACCAAATAGCAACCTCCAAACGTCTCTTTTGGTCTCTCCAATGGTGGATGTCCACTCAAAATCTGTTGCTGGGGTCCCCCTTCCAACCTTTGTTGCCCCGGGCAACCCTCACAACAGATGCCTCCCAAACAGGTTGGGGAGCTCATCTACAAGACCTCTCCACCCAAGGCATTTGGTCCCCTCAGGAGAACTCTCTTCATATCAACCACTTGGAACTTCGAGCAGTATTCGTAGCTCTCAAGGTCTTTCATACCCTCCTCAGCTACAAGACAGTCCTCATTCATACGGACAATCAAGTAGCCATGTTTTATATAAACAAGCAAGGAGGAACTGGCTCTCTGTCGCTTTGCAACGAAGCTCTAAGATTATGGGCCTTCGCCAGAGAGCATCAAATCCATCTCCTGGCAGTATACCTCCCAGGAATCCAAAACTCTTGGGCAGACAGACTCAGTCGAGTTCTGCTTCCACACGAATGGTCCCTGCACATAGATCAGGTACTCAGAATCTTCCAGGAATGGGGAACCCCGGACATAGACCTCTTTGCAAGTCCGTGGAATGCCAAACTTCCCCGGTTCTGTTCCAGAATTCCATGTCAGGAAGTTCAGGCCAAGGATGCTTTCCTCCTTCATTGGGGTCAGGGCTTCCTGTATGCCTTTCCACCCATTCCTTTGATTCCCAAGACTCTGTTCAAACTCCAGAGGGATCAAGGATCTATGAACCTCATAGCTCCACGCTGGCCACGCCAAGTGTGGTACCCTCTACTTCTGCATCTCTCCCAAGCCCCCTCCCTGGACTTGGAAGCTGCACCAGACCCTCTGTCCCAGGAGGAAGGGACTTTGTGGCATCCAAATCCTAAGTCCCTTCACCTCAGAGCTTGGTTACTGAAGGCCTAGACCTTCAAGACTTCAGTCTCTCTCAGCAAGTGAAGGATATCCTCCATGCTTCCAGGAAACCTTCCACTAGGCGTTCCTATGCTTTTAAATGGAAAAGATTTTCCATTTGGTGTGCTCAAAAGGGTCTTGACCCTCTGGCACTTCCTGTGAAATTCTCTATTGGAATATCTCCTACATCTCTCTAATGCAGGCCTTAAAACAAATTCAGTAAGGGTCCATTTGAGTGCTATTGCAGCATCCCTTAAGCCTCTCAATGGACAACCTATTTCCTCTCATCCTCTTATTGCAAGATTCATGAGAGGCCTAACTTTAACTAAACCTCCCATTCGACCTCCTCCGGTGGCATGGGACTTAAACTTGGTTCTTGGTCAGCTTATGAAGCCACCTTTTGAACCCTTAGCCACTACCTCCTTGAAATTTCTTTCCTGGAAGGTTATTTTCCTTATTGCAGTCACTTCTGCTCGCCGCATCAGTGAACTGCAGGCCCTAGTGGCTAATCCACCTTATACAAGGTTCCATCATGATAAGGTAGTCCTTAGGACAAATCCTCACTTTATGCCTAAAGTGGTCTCACCTTTTCATCTTAATCAAGAGGTATATTTACCTGTCTTTTTTCCAGCTCCTCATGCATCCAGTGCAGAGAGGAACCTTCATACTCTAGATTGTAAAAGAGCTCTTGCTTTTTACTTACACAGGACACAGCAACATAGAAAGTCTTCCCAGCTTTTTGTTGCTTTTGATCCTTCTCATTTAGGACTTCCAGTCTCCAAAAGAACACTCTCCAATTGGATTGCTCAGTGTATTTCTTTTGCTTACCAGAGTAAGAACCTTTCTCTGGAGGGCCATGTCACAGCTCACAATGTGAGGGCCATGGCCGCCTCTATGGCTCATCTTCACTCTGTGTCCATCGACCAGATCTGTCGTGCAGCCACCTGGTCCTCGGTTCATACCTTCACAGCCCATTACTGTTTGGACAAGGACTCCCGCCAGGATGCCTTGTTTGGTCAGGCTGTCCTCAGACACCTGTTCCATTCTTAAACCTTACCTCTCTTACCATTCTTACCTCTCCTGTTATCTCATTGTATTTTTGAGTTACATTTAATAGTTGAATGTTCTTTGTTCTAAATCTGTTCTATGTAAAATAATAGTACTCTATTATTAAAGTTTATGTTACCTGTAAACCGCCACTGATCTCTGGAAGTGGCGGTATAGAAAAGTTGTATAAATAAATAAACAACTCCTGCCCTCCGTCCCTTAATGGATGCCTGAGATCCATAGGAAGACGAGGAACCCTTCAGGGTCTCATACCCTTGGGGATCTCCCAGGCATCTTAGCTAGGGAGTCTCCATATGTGAGGACTCATTTCTGCTTGTTCCTGGAGATAGCACAGTTACTTACCTGTAACAGGTGATCTCTGGGAACAGCAGGAATTAGTCCTCACAACCCTCCCACCTCCACTAGGAGTTGTATCTCTCTCTATCTTTCCTTTCCTCTCTCTCTCTATTGTCTCAGCTTTAAACTCGAACTGAGGAGAGTTGGTTAGGAAAGGCGGGAAGGCAGCGTGCATGCGCTGTGGGAGGCTCCCAAAAGCTTTCTTTCTGGGAAGCTGGGGAGCTTTCCCGCGCAGGCTCCGTCGGTACCGACGTACCCATATGTGAGGACTAATTCCTGCTGTTCCCAGAGATCACCTGTTACAGGTAAGTAACTGTGCTTTCTCTGCAATGTTGGGATTTCTTAAATTCCCATTCCTACTGGAAAATTCAGTGCAAGAAAATAAAATAATTGTAAAGCAGATGAAAAGCATTGATAACAGAAGTGTTGGTGCCAAGTGAGAGAAGATCCCCAGCTACCAAGAAATGCAGTCAAAGACCAAGAAAATGTAGCATACAAATATTTTCCACCTTTGATTTATGTATTTATTTATTTATTTAGCTAGGCTTATATACCACTTTTCTATGAGTCAAAGCAGTGTACATTCAGTTACTGTGTATATTTATAATTTCCCTTGTTCCTGAAGGGCTCACAATCTGTTTTTGTACCTGAGGCAACGGAGGGTTAAGTGCCTTGCCCAAGACTGCAAGGAGCACCTGTAGGGCTAGAAACTCCAGTCATTCCATCCCAAGGTTGCTGTCTTCTAGCAGAATTTGAATCCCTGGCCCTCTAGCCCGATGTAATTTGCCCCAACCACTAGGCCATGCCTCCCTCCATACTGGTTGCCACAAGATGAATTTAAAAGCAATTTTCAAGCATGCTTCTAATAAATTGCCTATGCATATTGCATCCTGTGAAACATTTTTTTATCATGATGCAAGTGCTACAGTGAGGGTTTGCAGTAAATTTGAGAGTTAGAGATGATACTCCACATACCCTGACTTAGAAGTGAAGTTTATTATTGTCATGGTATGTGTAAAATTAACCTATTTAGAGGTGCTGTCACTGACATAGTCTTTGGAGATGATAAACCTAAAGAGATCAGCCCAGGAAGAAGAGAACCTTGTCCATTAGACCAACCAGATGGTTATTTCAGCAGTATAGATCAAAGTTGTTCTTTGTTATCAGACTCTCAATTCTAGTCTTCCTGGGAAAATTCATTCAGTTGGTCAGTAAAGGAGTCAGTGGGACTCTCCTTGGACCCTTCACCTCCCTTGTCTAGAAGTATCTTGCTGCTGGAAGATCTCACATATCCAAAATTTATATGGAAACAGAGTTCCCTTTCTTGTTCCAGGAAGAAAAGAGAGCCTAGAGGAAATACTTTAGGCCCTTTGAAATTTATTGACGCACCTAAAGGCAGAGTTTTGGTGCATATATACAAGTTTCTTGAAGAGCTTCCAACCAGATGTGACTTAACCCACTGTTTTTTCCCCTGTTGCAAGAAAATTAGACTTCAAAATATGATGTGTATGAGGTTTACTGTGGTACAACTGTCACATCACTCTTTGGTCATGGTACCTGCCTTTGAATTAGGAAAACGCTCTAAAGTGCAGTGGTCACTAGCTTTATATGATGCAATTTATATTAAAGAAACGCTATTGACTACTTTCCCCACCCCAGATTGCAGTCAGTCATAGCATTGTAGAATAAGAATAAAATACAAGAACAGTAATATAACTAAATCAGCATTAAAAAACCCCAATATTAAACACCCACAAACATCAAATACCATAATGCAGAAATTTAAAAAAAACCACATGCACCAGTATATCCTGAAAACAAAATCCTTCTCTGAGTTTCTTCTCAGGAAGGTAAGGACAAATTCCTGGACCAGTTGGTTGATGCCAAGAAGTGCAGGAAGAACTTAATTTCTTCCTTCGCCATACTCCCACCAAAGCGAACATCGAAACGAAGCGCTACAGCACCCTGGTATTCAAGAGATATAAAGGAAACAAAACTTTAAACGGAGGCAACTGGAACAAAGATAGCGCAGAATACAAAACCCTGAACACCACCGAGAATACATCATCAAGCAAGAGGATTACAATAAATTGATAAATCAGAGGAAATGAGAATACCATAATCTCATCTCTAAAGTCCTCAACCAACCTAGGGAGCTGTCACTCATATGAGCCTCACCTATTCTGAAAGCCTCAAGCTTGAACCCACAGGAATACACCTCCTACCTCCTGAGCAAATTCCCTCCTGGTAAAGATACAATACCACTAGATCAGATAACATCAAATACAGCAAGTAGCTTACCAAAATGAAACTCATTTATCCCAATGTCAAACAATCAGCTAGATGAAATCCTATCAATGATAAACACCACCACTTCCCCATTGGACCCATGCCCAATGGCCTGGATTAAAGCAGCCAGAAAAATGCTAACCCCACCACTGCTCAAAATAATAAACTCCTCTCTCACTCAAGGGATGATGTAAACTAAGCTGAAGACTTCTTCAGTCAGACCTACTCTAAAGACTCCTCAGCTGACCCTGACCTACCCACATCATGCAGACCCATGTCTAGTATCCGTCTCTTGGCTAAAATAATAGAGAAAACTGTTCAACTACAGCTCCAGGACTATGTAGAGTTAAATGCCCCTCTTGATGACCAACAGCATGGTTTCCGACAAAATTATGGCATAGAAATGCTTCTCACCTCCCTCTTAGACAACTTGATAAAGGGAATTGAAAGATCCAAGCAAGCCTTCATCCTCATTTTCATTGATATCTCAGCAGCTTTTGACTCTGTAAATCACAGGAAACTCATTGATTGCCTCGTAGAAATTGGGATAAATGGGACCCCCCTAAGACTGTTCTGTTCTTACTTATCTGAACGCACACAGCAAGTCAAACTATGCAACAGGATCTCAGAACCAATTCAAGTACATCAAAGATTGCCTCAAGGAGATCAGCCCTCTCTGCCCTCTTATTTAACCTATATATGCAGCCCATATGTCGCATCCTCCAAAGGTACAGGATAAAGTATAACATTTATGCAGACGACATTATGTTATAGACTGCATTTGCTACAAGGAATCCAGACTTCTCTACTATACTTTCATGCCTTAATGAAATGATCTATTGGTTACATGAGCAATCTCGTACATTAAATTTCAGCAAAACCGAGGCACTGGTCATTACCAGAGACCCCACCTTCACACCACCAGAGATGATCACAATCAACAACTATGATATCCCCATCAGATCTGAGGTCAAATACCTTGGGGTGATGCTAGACCAGAAACTGAATTTCCAAATCCATATTAAGAAAGCAACGGAGACATCGTAGACTTGCCTTACCTGGAGTTGAGCTGGTTAGTGACATTTGATCATCAGCTGTGCTGCCGGTACATCCCTGCTCCTCCCCCCCCAGTGATTGGGTTTAAAACCTGGCTGTGCTGAGAAGAAGCTGAGACATCGGAGGCTTGCCTTGCATGGAGTTGAGCTGGTTAGTGGCGTTTGATCATCAGCTGTGCTGCCAGTATGTCCCTGCTCCTCCCCCCCCCCCCCCAGTGATCGGGCTTGATAACCAGCTGTTTTCCATGGGACGCGGACGCGGGTGTGTCCTAAGGGGTGTGTACCAAGGGGCTTGTCTGGTCCCTTGGGAGCCCCTTAGGAGCATTGAGGGAACCGAGGGTTTTGACCACCCTATTTGGTTACTATGGGGAAGCGTAAAGCGAAAGTTAAATCAATGGATTCTGTAGCTGTTTCTGTAGGACTGATGGATAAGCATGTCGTGAGTACTGCTACAGGTATACCTTCTGCTTTGTTGTTTGAGGAAGGTCTTTCATCCTTGGAAGCCTCTATTAGTTTGGGGTTGCGTACCCCTCCCCCTCAACACACTCCCAAGACTGTTCAGAATGTTGATGAATCTGGCTGTTTGGTGACTGAGTTCCCTGCCGTACTTCCTTCTGCTTCTACTCCTCTCCAACAAGATTCAAATGGATTTTGTTTGTCCCTTCTGACTCCAGTCTCCATGCCTGCTTCGGCTGCATTGGCCTCTGGGGGGAGGGGTAGGGAGGACGGTTATTTCCTTAAAAGGTGTTTGGTTAATTGTATCCTGGATGGAAGAAGATTTGAAGGAGACATTAACTCAGTTGTGTACCTTCTCACAGGGGGCTACACAAGTGTTACGTCAAGTTGAGATTTGGCTCTCCAGTTTGGAAGATAAAGCAAACTGGAGAGCACAGTGGTGGGTGTTCAGTCAGTATGTAATACTTTTGTTAAAGATAGTTTATTATTGCATAATTGAATATTTGGAGAATAATGCTAGAGCTAGAAATTTGAGATTTTTAAAGTTTCCTGTTGACCGCCTGTTCTCCCCCCTTGAGCTTTTGAAGAAATATATGAGAGAGATCTTGAATTTTTCCGCTTTTGAAGAATCTATGATCATTTCTTTATATCATGTCCCTCGGACTTCTTTTCAGCTCTCTTTGGAGGATGAGGCAGAGGAACAAAATGTGGATGATCTGAAGCTGACTCAGTTTTTAGAGTCATCTCTGGAGAAGGTCCACAAAAGGGCAACTCTTGTAGTCACCTTTAGGACAGAAGCAGATAAGTCAGCCATATTGACATTGTATTTTCCTAAGAAGGCTGTCCATTTTTGTGGTTATCCTTTAAATATTTTTCCTAATGTGGCTCCCATCTACTCAGCTTCGCAGGAAAGCTTGTTTGCAATTAAAATCTAAAGTTCTGGTCATTGTAGGGACTTTCTTTTTGAAGTTTCCTTGTAAATGTGTGATATTGTATTCTGGGTTGAAATATGTGTTTACAGATGTATCTCATTTAGAGAAGTTTCTTCTAGATAAGTGTTAGGTAGTGAGTTGAGATAGTTAAAAGGGGTTTTGGTTTCCTTTCCGGAATAACTCAGGCCTCTGATGTTCTCCTTGATGAGGACTTTAGCATCCTAGCAGTTTTAATTTCTAGGGTTTTTTTTCCTTTTTTGGATGAGTTTCCTGTTCTCTTGATTGTACTGTAATATGCTGTTCCTTTCTTTTTTCTTGTAAATGTATACAAGTAAATGCATAATAAAAAGAAGAAAAAAAGAAAGCAACTGCAGCGACATATCAAAGAATAAAGATCCTTCACAATCTCCGCCCACTATTGATTAATAATTTATTCTGCACTGTTTGTCAAGCGATCATCATCCCTCACTTGGATTATTGTAATTCTATATGTCAAAAAATACCTTCCTTCCACTACAAATTGCCCAAAACTCTGCAGCTCGCATGTTCTCACAGACATTTCGACAGGAGCATATCACCCCGGTCCTGAAAGCTACATTGGCTGCCCATCCAAGCATGCATCACTCATGAACACATTTAAGAGTATACACAACTTAACCGCTGACTGCTTATGGTCGCTCATTCACACAACCTTGGATAGCAGACCAAGAATGACCAAACCACAAACCTACTTAAAGTCCACAAACACAAAACAACCAGCACACAAGAAACATGCCAACACACTTTCTCCATCTGCGGTCCAACTTTATGGAACTCCCTACCAAGCAAAATAAGAGCAATAAAAGACTTAAAGGAGTTTAGCAAGAGGCTCAAAACACACATGTTCCAGGAATGCTATGGAACAGAAACATATCATCTTATCGCACAGCCAAACGACCCTATTTACACACAGAACTTGACCCTCTACTGATTCACACTTTAAATAAGTTAACTGTATTCAGTATAACTTATTCCCTGCCCTTCCTATTATATGGATAATTAAGGTAACCTCTGTTATCATGTATCTGTTACACTTGTTCCTCTAAATGTTCTATGTAACATAAGTTCCGTTGTGTTCAATGTAAACTGCCTTGATACCCATCGAAAGGTGGTTTATAAGAAATGTTAAAAATAAATAAATAAATAATATTGTTTGCTTTTATGTGGCCATCAGGCAAGAATGCTGGAATGCTTCATCACTGTAGGTGTTTTATGTCTCATTTATGAATAGCATTTCTTAGGCAAGTGGAGGGTAATTTTATAAAGTCATGATTTGTTGATGTGCATTTTCACATGTCACGAAAATAGATCATTTCTTAAAATGCACTAGTTGCACTTGTCTATTCTCTTCTGTCTTGGAAAGATGCATCTTATCTAAGTATTAATTATTTCGCAATTGAACTGTACATTAATTCCAAGTTTTTTTTCTTTCTTTATGAACATTTGGTATGCTGTCATTTGAACAATTTAACTTATCATGGTGATTTATCAGCATTGTAAATAATAGGACATTTGATTCTAAAATTATAACAGCAGTATCAAAACAAAATATAACCATAACACAAATTCAAAAATAATGAGGAGGGGGATGCATATGCCAGCAATCAAAACCTTAAGACAATGAGAATATGGTAGAACACGAGAAGCCCGATCCTGGAAGTGGCATGTCCGGGCCGACCAGACGTCCCAGACCAGGATGGGCTCCGTTGTACCCGATTCTGCACCGCGGGAGCAAGACACTCCCGTGGTAGCAGGATCAGGCAACAGGACGGCCCGATATGCCCCGTCAGCAGCCATGAGGGATATACAGCCAGCAGAACGGTCAGGCCTCTCACCGCTCCTGCTGTTGCACTGGTGCCGGATACCCCCCAGACTGGTGATCCCGTCGCACAACCCTCGGCGGGTCAGCTGGGATCAGGTGGCAGGGACCTACCAGCTCCTGATCCCAGCCTTGAGGGTGGTTCCCAGTTCCGATTGCCGACTTTGCTGCCCCTTATTCCACCTCCACAGTGGTATAAGCATCACGCCTGACCCCCACCCGCAGGACGTACAGGGCCATGACCTGAATCGGCCCTGTACGTCCTGCCTCCTCTGCCTTCCCCTGCTCCACCAACACTTCATCCCCTCCCACCTCCCTCCGGCTCTCCCCGCACTGCGGCTCTGGGCATGCGGGGAGAATGTGTGGCGGAATACGGCTGGGATGGCTAGCAAGGCAGCACATCTCACCAGAATGTACAGCCCTGCTATTTGCCTTGCAGAATTGGGCCCATAAAGGGGAAAGGGGCAAGGAATATGGTAGATTTAGAAGGCTATTATAAATTATAGATAATCAGCATAGAAACATTAAAATTGCCAGGCCTTAACATTTAGCTTGAATTTTTTTTTTATAAGAGGTCTTCATTCTGATGCCCAGAAGAAGGAAGTTCCAAAAGACAGGAACTCGGTAGGCAAAGGCAGAATTTGTAAGCCATTCTAACTTGAATTTACAGGCAGAAGAGATTTCTAAATGATATGACTGAGACAATCTTAATTGTCTTTGAAGATAATATGGAATGGTCAATGGAAAGAGCTAATGTGGGAGACCTGTAAAATGCATTGTGTGAGCATCACAATTTTAAACTTGATTCTGCTTTAAACAGGAAGCCAGTATCTATCAATAAGTAATGGTATTACATAGTTGTAACATTTGGCATTGTAGGCTAATTTTACAGCTGTGTTTTGGATCAACTAAAGACGATTTGATATGAGGGGCACCAGTCGGTAGGAAGTTATAGTAAACTAACTGGGTCTGAATCAGAGTGGTGAAGGGCCCTGGTGCCGAGATATGGGCTAATAAGATTGGATTGATCAAACAGCCAAAAAATATTTCCTTACTAAAGATGAAATATAGGACAAAAAAGAAAGCTCATTATCTAAGATTGCCCCAAGAGGGGTGATTTTATCTATTACAGCAGGAGGACCCAGGATAAAAGGGGTATATTTGCAAGGTGTATGCTGATGTGAAAGCCAGAGGGCAGAGAACTTTTTTTGAACTGAGGATAAGTTTATCCAAGTGACTATCTGTATTTCTTCTAAGTGGTTTGCTAACAAAGATGTGAAAGTAGCATTCCAAGTATCATGCGAGAGGATTTGAATGTCATCAGCATACATGTGGACCTCTAGATCTAGGATTTATATCAGGGTTGCTAAGGGGGCCATAAAAAAGTTGAAACAATAGGGGATAAAATAGAGTGCCATGGAACTCCACATTGCAGAGGATAGTCTGATCAAATTAAGTGAGCAGAGGTAACTCTGAAGGAACAAGAGGATAAATAAAACATAAACCAGTTGAGGGCATTGCTTGCAATGCCAATCTATTCAATAATAACTGATGCACTAAATCTAATGCTGCGGTCATGTCAAATTGTAGGATTAAGATCTCCCTACTGTTGTCTAAATGAATAAGGATCTCATTATACAGTGCAATGAGTGCTGTAAAACCCTAGGGTTCTTTCCAGGAGAGCCAGTGCAACCTGTCCTTCACCATACCTTGCTCCTCTCAGAGCTCGCGGGCCTGCTGAAGGACAAGGCAGTGGAGCCTGTACTCAAACATCTATAGGTCCTCTCCTATGACCTTATTACTGTGTGCCGTGCTCTCCTTTTAAGTCAATGTGTTGATACTCCGAAATTTCTGTCTTGATTTGGCAATTCTCAAGATGTAATCAAACCGCTGCTGATCGCTGGAAGTAGCGGTATACAAATGTATTCTAAATAAAATAAATAAATAAAGGGCTTCTACTCTAGGTACTTCCTTGTCCCCAAAAGAACTGAGGTCTCAGGCCCATACTAGATCTGCAAAACCTGATGGCAGATAAAGACCATACATACTATCCAGTCTGCCCATCCATGAGAGCTATTAAGTTCTATATTCCCTTCCTTTCTTGAATTCAGATATAGTTCTTGTCTCCACCACCTCCACTGGAGGCTATTCCATGCATCCGCCACTCTTTCTGTAAAAAAAAATATGTCCTCAAATTACTCCTGAGTCTTATCCCCTTTCACCTTCATCCTATGACCCGCCTCGTTCCAGAGCAGTGCATTTATACCATGGACATTGTCACAGGCAAGGATCTGCACATGGTCTGGCCAAAAAGCTATGTCTGGGATATAGTATGAGTTTGTAAGTCCACTCCTGTGGCACTCCAATTAGCTGGCTCTAAGGCAGACTATCTTCAAGAGACTTTCCAGTCCTTCAGTGAAACTTAAACATCTCCATTAATAACACGGTTCCAGTGCCTGCCTCCTGCAGGTCGCCTTGGGGGCTTTCTCATTTCCAGATGGTCTTTAAATACTTCAACAAACAAAAGCAGGGGGGGGGGGGATAAAAGTATCCTTTGCAAAGGCCTGGCTGTTTCCCATCTACTGTGCCTTTAAGTTGAGTCAGTCTGGGATTTTCCTTTCTTCCAGTGCACAATACCTGCTAGGGCTTAATAGCCCCTACTCCCACAGGGCTGAGGAAATTCTTCGCCCCCCCCCCCCCCAAGCGGTCCTACAAGCTTCAAGTCTCTAGGTTAAACAATTTTGTAAAGTCCCAAAATTAAAAAATAAACTTCTTTCTAAGTGGGTTTACAGAGTATGAGTCCAGCATCAACTTAGGCAAAACATTTGCTCTTATTCCATCTCCCGCATAGCTGGGAGCTAGCAGAACAAGTGGGGGAAAAGCACTCTGCCCTGCCCTGCCCAGCGGCTGTCCACCTCCCTCCGTACATTTCCCTTCTGTTCAGTTTTTGAGCCAAAATAGAAAAATAAATTCACTGAGGTCATTAGCCTGCTTCTTAGTAGTCTATTTCTTGTGAATCTGTGCCAGGCTCCTCATTCTTATAGGCTTTAGTTTCCATGAGCTCTGGTAAGTCTTGGGACAGAAAGGACCAGGAGAAGGGCAGATTCTTAGAGGGAACATCTCTCTTCACCCTGAGCTTCTGAACACTTTGCTCATATTTCCACAAAGAAGTCTCAGCCATACTCTCCTCTCTGGCTGCCTGGGAAGCAGTCCAGTCACCTGCCCCTCTCCCAGATCCTGTAAGCTGCTCTGTCCTTAGGGACTGCATCTCATGTCCCCACCAAGGATCCTACTGTATTTTCCTCCTTGGTGTTTGTGACCAATTATCCCTCCTGAGGGAAGGAAACTTGAGGACTCTAGGACATATTCTCCAGGAACAACCAGAAAGTCAGTCCTCACATATGGGTGACGTTGACGCCGATGGAGCCCACCCAGAGCATTTCCCCAGCTTTTACAGAAAGCCTTTGGGAATGCTACCACGCATGCATGGTCCCCTTCCCTCCCAAGGGTGCCATATTGCTCAGTCTCCTTTTTTTCCACGGAGTCCAACAGATGCTTGTACTGTTTCCTTGGAAAAATCTCTAAAATTATCCTTAAAAGTTGTTTTTTTCCCAGTTAGCATACCGGTTCCTCTTCCTGCCTCAAGCCGGTGACAACCCCGGTGTCATTCTCGGCTCCCCCTTCTTTTTTGACGAGGTTTACTTCGACTGGCATTCGTGCCATTTTTTGCCCTGGGGTCTTCTATCCCGACTGGGTGTCTCCCACTATATCTCCTGATGGGTTCAAAAAATGTGATCACTGCAGTCAGGCTATGTCTGTCACACCCATGACTTCTTCCTATGCTGCCTGGGTCCAGACCATGACAGCACCACCTATGACCTGTGCCAGGGCATGGCTCCGAAAACCAACAAGAAACAGTCATTGCAGGGGTAGATTTTCCCGCAGTCCGACTCAGCTCTGACTTCCCTGACGATGAGCTCCCAGCACAGCACTTCCTGTGAGGCCCAGGTGTCCTCGGAGTCCCACAGCGGTGGCTCCTCCAAAAACCCTTTGGACTCTGAGAAGAAAAAGAAAAAATCCTTGAAGCCAGTCGAGGTTTCACCGGCGAAACCCAGTAAGGTCCCACGGAGAGACTCAGGCGACTCCGAGCAGTACCCCCTAAGGTCTTTAGGGTAGGAGTCCTCAGCTGGCAGAGACCGTGCGAGGCTCCTTGTGGCTGTGGTCCTCATCGAGGACGCACTCGCGAGAGTGCCGGCACCGGGCCCGAGAACATTGGTGCCCATGCCGAAAGCTGCAGAGCTTTCTGGCCTTGAAACCAGAATGGCAGCCCTGGAGCAGAATATCTCTGCTATCCTGGCCCTGCAGCAGGCAGTGATGTCTGGCTCATCCGCATCATCTACCCAGACAACTGGGCCCCCGACTGCGGGGGACTCCCTGGGCGTTGAGCCAGGCACTTAGTGCCACCAACCTCGGGCAAGCTCTCGGCACCAATCGAGGTCCCGGTCCCGATCCTTGGGTGTCCAGTCCTCCCTGGCCAGTTTCCGGGAGTGAGACCCGAGATCCTTTGGAAGAACCCGGTTCCCTGGGCCCAGCCTTGAGGCCTGGGAATCCCGAGCCTCGGAATCCTTGACACCCTCCGGCTCTGAGTGGGAGACTGATGACGATGCCTCCCCGGAGACCTCTCAACATCGAGATGTCCCCTCAGAGCTGTCTCCCCCGGCACCCTGGTGCCGTTCTCCCCCAGAGGACTTGGCCTTCCACGATTTCGTCTGAGATATGGCCTGGGCCCTGTCTGTCCCAACCGAATCAGAGGAGGACCCGCGCACCGAAGACCTGGAGATCCTCCAGTATGAGTCCCCACTGAAGGAGACTCACGGTGCCAGTGCAACCTATCCTCGAGCAGTTGCTCCTACGAATGTGGGAGACCCTGGCATTGGTGCCGGTTGTCAACCATCACCTTGATGCCATCTACCGCGTCAAAATGGGCCCTGGCTTCCAAAAGGCTCAGCTCCTGCATAACGCCATGTTTGTGGAGTCATCTATGCAGAAGCTTAAAAGCTAGAAGAATTATTCCTCTGTCCCTCTAGGCAGAGGCCCAAGCCCTCGATGCCCTCGGGCTCCATGCTCTGCTGTCGGATACAGGCCTATGAATTGTACATAGGTATGTACCTTAAGGGCCTTATCCAGGAACTGGCGGGCTTCTCCGTGGTCCTCACCAGGGAACCTCTTCAGAGATTTCAAACCCTAACAGCTAGGATCCAGGACTGCTCAAAATTCCTTTCCCATGCCGCCTACGATGGCTTTGAATCGGCAGCCCGGGTAGCAAGCAGCCGGCATCAGCACCCGATGCCAAGCCAGGCTGCAGACCTCTGACCTCAAGCAGTGGGTACAAGAGAAATTGCTCAACGTCCCTTGTACTGGGGAAAATTTGTTCGGCAAGCCCATATCCGCCGACAAAGCGGCCGAGATAGAGGCTCTTGAGGAAGACCTCAGCCCTCCCCTGGAAGAAACCATCGGGGAAAAGACCCCCTTTCCTGAGGAAAAAGGGGTCCTTTCATCAGGGTCTCTGCCAGCCCTTCTTGGGACAACAGCAACGGGGTCCTCAGCCTAAGAGTCAGGACCACGGGCTCAGGAAGCCCAAGGCTCAGAAGCCTCAGGCCACACTCCCACCCAACCCGGAGGGAGCTTTTGACTCCCCGGGCAGTTCCTCCTCTCCCCCGGGAGACCCTCCCCAGCCCACAGGGGGCTGCCTAGCGCTCTTTGCCCATGGGTGGGCCAGGGTCACCACAGATCAGTGGGTCCTACAAGTGGTAAGGGAAGGGTATCTCCTCTGCTTCCAGCAAACACCCCTAGGGTTCTTTCCAGGAGAGCCAGTGTGACCTCTCCTTCATCAGACCTTGCTCCTCTCAGAGCTTGCAGGTCTGCTCAAGGAGAAGGCAGTTGAGCCTCTACCCAAACATCTGTGGGGAAAGGGCTTCTACTCTAGGTACTTTCTTGTCCCTAAAAGAACCGGGGGTCTCAGGCCCATACTAGACCTGCTAAACCTGAACAAGTTTCTGGTGAGGGAGAAGTTCAAGATGCTCTCCCCTGGGACACTGCTGCCTTACCTCCACCAGGGAAACTTGCTCTGATCCTTGGATCTAAAGAATGCATACACCCATATCCTGATCCACCCCTCCCACAGACAGTACCTAAGATTTGTGGTGTGAGTAGAGAACTACCCAGTACAAGATACTCCCCTTCAACCTGGCCTCATCGCCAAGGGTTTTCACTAAGTGTCTGGCAGTAGTGTCTGCCTATCTGCGCCTACAATGTGCCTTTATCTTCCCCTATCTGGACAATAACTCATCAGAGGCGCTAAGGCCATTGAGGCTGCAGGTCGGGCAGACTGCCTCCTGCAGCACCTGGTGTTTGCCATCAACTACCCCAAGTCCCATCTCAGCCCCGGCTCAAGGCTTAGAGTTTATAGGGGCACACCTGGACACGCCTTCAGCAGCTGGCGGGGGAGGTGCAGTGCCATAGGACAGTCCCGGTGCACCTCCTCCTCTGTCTCCTAGGCCAAATGTCCTCGACGGTCCACATCACCCCTTCGGCCCGCCTGCATATGCGGATGGCCCAATGGTGCTTGCACTTACAGTGGACTCAGGCCACAGGCAGGCTGAGGGATAGAGTAAGGTCATCAGCCGACTGGCGGCCTCATTAAACTGGTGGCAGAACTTGCACCACCTATTGGCGGGAAAGCCTTTTCAGGCATCTGCACCACAAACAATCCTGACCACAGAAGCCTCCCTCTTGGGATGGGGTGTGCACTGTGACGGCCTATGCACACAAGGCAGTTGGTCTCCGGAGGAGTCCCTCCTACAGATCAATCTCCTGAAACTCCAGGCAATCTTTTTTGGTCATGCAAGTGTTCCGCCACCACCTGCGGCATCTGCCAGTGTTGATATAGATGGACAACCAGGTGGCCAACAGGGGGGCATGGGTTCATACGCCCTCTGCCGGGAGGCAATAGCCCTCCTCTCCTTTGCGGTGCACTACAGCATGCTGCTGCGAGTGGTATACCTCCCAGGCCAGCACAGCTGCCTAGTGGACAGGCTGAGCAGAGTCCTATGCCCACACAAATGGCGCTTGCACCCCAGGGTAGCGAGATAACTCTTCAACCTCTGGAGCAGGCCCATGATAGACCTCTTCACCTCTGGACAATGCGCAGCTGACCACCTTCTGCTCCTGTCAGCCGCACCCAGAGAGAGTGGCAGCAGATGCCTTCTTAGCCTTGTGGACTGAGGGCCTACTGTATGCTTTTCCGCTGACTCCCCTGGTAGCCAGGACCCTCTTCAAAGATCAGGGCGACGGAGCATCACTAATACTGATCGCCCCCAGATGGCCCTCGCAACCCTGGTTTCACCTGCTGCTCTCCTTGTTCGTGGCTCTCCCAGTTCCACTGGGCAGGGCCCCAGACCTCCTGTCCCAGGAGGGTGGCTTGCTCTTGCACGCCAATGTGGGGTCCCTGACGCTAAAAGCGTGGCTGCTGAAAGGGTAGTCTTGGCACTTTCAATCTTCCAGTGGAAGTCGAGGAGATTCTGCTTGCCTCCTGGAAACCCTCCACCAGAAGGGCGTACGCCTTTAAGTGGAGGAGGTTCTCCATCTGGTGCACGGAGCAAGAGGAGAATCCCTTCTCCTGCCATATGCAGCTCGTCCTCTAGTACCTGCTGCACTTATCGCGCACCGATCTGAAATCTAACTCTGTACAGGTGCACCTGAGCTCCATAACCGCTCACCACCATCCCTGGCAGCAGAATGGCATCTCAACGTGGTGCTCTCCCAACTCACCAGACTGCCATTTGAGCCACTTGCCACCTCAGGTACGTATCATGGAAAGTGGCCTTACGAAGAGTGAGCGAGCTCCAGGCCCTGGTGGAGGATCCGCCATACACAAGGGTCTATAAGAACAGGTTAGTGCTCCGCACACCCCCAAATTCCTCCCAATGGTAGTATCTCCTTTTCACCTCAACCAAGCGGTAGTACTCCCCACCTTCTTCCCACGGCCTCACGCCAGCAGGGAGGAACTGATCCTTCATACCCTAAATTGCAAACAGGCAATGTCCTTCTACTTACAGCAGACTCAGGCCCATCGGAAAGCTCCTCAGCTTTTCGTGTTCTACGACTCCAGTAGACTGGGGCTCCCTCTATCGAAGCAAACTCTGTCCACTTGGGTGGCGGACTGTTTTGCCCTTGCCTATGAGCGAGCTGGCCTCTCCCTTGAGCACTGGATCACAGCGCATCACATGAGGGCAATGACCACATCAGTGGACAGCCTCAGTGCCGGTGACTAAACTCTGCAAGGCCACCACATGGTCTTCAATTCACACGTTCACAGCTCACTACTGCCTGGAAAGCAAGTCCCGCAGGGCCTTTGTTTAAGCAGTACTATGTAATATTCTCAGGGTGTAGGCAACTCCTGCCTTCCGACCCTTCTGTGTTCAGGCTACCGGAGTGATAGTGTTGTTGGATGCTAGGGTCGTGCAGTGTCTCAATGGGGACTCACCTTCTGCAACTCTCAGCTACCCGACTGGGCGCCGGTGGTGCTGTCCTGGTTTGGTCCTCGGTAGCCTGGAGCTAGGGAGTCCCATATGTGAGGACTGACTTCCTGCTTGTTCTGGAGAAAGCATAGATATTCATCTGTAACAGTTGTTCTCCGGGAACAGCAGGAATCAGTCCTCACAACCCTCCCCTGGGAGTTGCTTCTATACATTACCTTATTTTTACAGCCAGCCATCTTAGCTATGTCATCGGACTTAGCAAGATGGCACCCTTGGGCAGGAAGGCATGGTAGCATTTCCAAAGACTTTCTTTGAAAGCTGGGGAAATGCTCCATGCGGGCTCCGTCGGCATCGATGTCACCCATATGTGAGGAGTGATTCCTGCTGGTCCCGGAGAGCACCTATTACAAGTGAGTAACTATGCTTTTTTCAGGGAAACAAAACTCTTTACCCAGAAGATCTCTAGGGACTAGAGAGAGCTTAGGTACAGGCTGTACTTATGGTTTCTTCCTCTCCTAGGGCTAAGGAGAGCTGTGCTTTGTCACAAGGTATTTAAATGGCTCTGTCATATCACCCCTCTCCTGCCTTTTTTCCAAAGTTTACAGATTGAGATCTTTAGGTTTATCCCAATATGCCTTATGATAAAGACCACTGACCAATACAGTAGCCACTCTCTGGACACTCCATCCTGTGTATATCCTTTTGAAGGTGTAGTTTCCAGAATTGTACACAGTACACTAAACGAAGTCTCACTAGATTCTTATACAAAGGCACTATTGCCTCCTTTTTCCTGCTGGCTATTCCTCTCCTTGATCGTCTGGGGTGAAAGGAGTTGTTGCCATCTTAAAAAAGTGACAAGTTATGCGAAACCGATTTCTCCACAATTTTAAGCAAAAGTGGGAGTTTGAGTTTGGTCTGAAATTGGCCAGGAGATGGGTCAGACTTGGTGTATGTTATGCAAGGGCAAATCCAGGCACATTTCCGAGATTTAGGGACATAGCCTTGACAGAGGCTCAAGCTAATGAAATCCAATCAGGGTGTAGAGAAATAAGACATGAACTCTGTCAGTTGAGGAGATATTGGATCAATAGCTGATGAGCAAGGTTTCATAGAGAAAATAACTCATATTTATTGAGCATACCTTGAGGAAGTGTTGATGGGCTAAACCATGGTTCCACCAAGCTAAGAGGGGGAGAGGGGTTGTTTTGTTGGAGGTTTGTATAGCGTCGAGGAATTTTAGAGATTAGAAAAATACCAAATTGTTCAGGAGAAATCCTGATTAGGGTTCTGATTATCTCCAGAAACAAGCAGGAATGAGTCTTCACATATGGGTACGTCGGTACCGACGGAGCCTGCGCGGGAACGCTCCCCAGCGTCCAAAAAGAAAGCTTTTGGGAGCATCCCACATGCATGCGTGCTGCCTTCCCGCCCATTCACTTCCCTCTCATCAGTTTTCCGTTTTCCGCGGAGCCGGCAGGACGTATTCCTGTCACCGCAGAAAATTCTTCTTTTTATCCTTAGTTTTTTGTGGTCGCGTCTGCCTTCCCTCGACGCCACCGCTACCGCCGGTGCTTTTCTTTCTTTTTACTAAAGAATTTCTTCTTTTCTTTAGAAATTTTTCCTGTTTAGTGCCTGACGGTTTCTAGGCCACTAGGCCTCTATCTTTCCATTATGGAAAAGCCAGCCACAAAGTGTGGCGGTACAGATATATTTTCAGACACTCATACTTGGTGTCTAAAATGTTAGGTCCTGACCATTGCCCTCTGGAGTGTTTTTCCTGCTGTAGCTCAAACAGAAGAAGTCTTCAGGATCGGGCACAACTCGATACCCGGTTCACATCGCACTCGATGTCACCAGCTAGAATATCTTCTTCTTCACAGGATCAGGTAACCAAACAAAAGTCTGTAAAGACTAGCCAGTCCTCGAGTGGTAGATCTCAGTATCGAGATGTCTCTAGCCTTGCCCTCGAGGACATTTTGGCAATAAAGCCCCGGCGGGAGTCTTAAGGCTCCAAAGCATTAATGGGGCTTCAGGTTGTTCCCGGGGTTCTTACCTCGATGAACATACCTGGGCCATGCTCGGTGGTTGTGGCCACTTTGAGCGGTACTCATACCCCGGCATAGGCTATGGTGATGGATGAAACACTCCTCACCGATGAACGCAGTCTAGCACTCTCGGCTACTTCGGTACCGCTAGAGTTGCTGCAGACCGTTCCTCGAGTATCGGTATCGGCTTCAGTACCGGTATCGGCATCGGTGTCGGTACCGTCCATGCTTACTTCGACAGACCCGCTTCCTTCGATGCTGAGCCTGGAATCGATCTCTAGCATGGAAGATTCGGTACCGACTTGTCTCGGTACTGACCTCGGGCGGTACCGAAGACATCGCTTTAAGGAAAATCTGATGCTTCATCCTTTCAAGTCTTCCGATCCTGATGACTGGGATGAATCTGTCGGTACCAAGGCTGAATTTTCAACAAGTCTAGCCTTTACCCCTCATTTTAGAGGGTCCTCCTCAGGGGAGATTTCTTTTCAAGCTTTTCTGCTTGATATGGCAAAGTTACTTGCCATTTCTATACCTGGTAAAGAATCCCTACCAGGGGATTCAGAGACCCTGCAATTCCCCTGGATTCCAAAGGAGGTGATCATGCTTCCTTTGCATCAGATCTTACAAGATCTACTATTAAGAATGTGGGAAACTCCTTTAACGGTATCCCCACATTCTAAGACACTTGACACTATGTACAAGGTGCCACCTTCTCCAGGTTTTCAAGACTCAACTTCCTCATCATTCTATTGTTGTAGAATCAGCAATGAGGCGTATTAAGAGTGCAAAGAAGCACTCTTCTTATCAGCCAGGTCGTGAGTCTAGGACTTTAGATGCCTTTGGACGTCGATGCTTCCAGGCATCCATGCTTTCAGCAAGAATTATCTCATATATTTTCTATATGGGATTATCTCTTGAAGAGGTCACAAAGAACTTAAAGCTTTCAAACCCTTTTCTTCAAGAACATAAAAGAGCAGACTTTTTCATATTAGTCAGTCATGCTCAAAATGTCTCCAAATTCCTTAATCGTGCTTCCCTGGACTGTTTTGAGTCTATTAGCAGAACCTCTGCTATAGCCATAGGAGCATGACGCATAGCCTGGCTCTAAGCTTCAGACTTGGACAAATTGGGTACAAGAAAGGCTGTGAAATACTCCTTGTACTGGTGAAAATCTCTTTAAGAAGGATGTTTTATTCCAAGCTAATCAGTTAAACACTGATATTGTTGCTTTCAGAGGATTGTCAAAACTTTCCTCTATCCCAGCTAGTAAAAAATCTCCTAACAAACTTTATCCCCCTAAGGGGAAAAAGTTTTATTCATCTTCTACCCATCATTCAGATGTTTCCAAAGAAGGGCAACATCATACCAGGCTAAGAAAACCAAAGCCTCAACAGGCTCAGCAAACTCAGCAGTCGCAGGGTTTCTGATATTTTATTCACTAAATCTCTTTTTCCTGTTGAGCTTCAGAACCGCTACTTCTTAACAACAGAAGCATTTACAGTTCTTCTCATCCTTACTGAGAGGTCAGTGATACACTGGTTCAATCCTCCACTTTAGGCATGAATCTCTCGCTAAGAGCAATCCATTCTTTTAGCTCTTAGAGCTATTAAGGATAATCATGCCCTACAGGTAACAGGTTTCTCCTCTCCTTTTAAAGTAAATAGAGGAGTTACAACTAATTACAAGGTATGCTATGCCCTTCACCTTGACAGTTGTCCTGTACGAGGATATCTCATACTTTTGACTGCAGGGGAGCTTTACCTTTCTCAGAGACTTACCAAATTGTAAGTCTTCCCAACTCTGTATTACTTTCTATCCCTCTTAGTTGAGGCTTTCACTCTAAGAGTGATACTATTTGACTGGAGGGCATACCTTTTAAGCCAACCTACTCCAGTAGGTGATTTCCATACAGAGTTTCTCCCCTCTGCAATCTTTTCAAATATTTCTTTTAAGACAGCTTATCAGACCATAATTGAGTTTTATCACTTCTAATTATGTCTGTCGGTCCTTTTCCAATCTATAGGACCTAACCTCTTCTGCTGCCTTAATAACACATAATTCCAAGAGAGGTTCCAAAACCTACTTGGACAATTTATCATTGCAGGCAACCAGCCTGTCTACTATTCTTCGCCATCTTCAATTCTTTGGCTCCCACAGAATAGATTAGGTTGCACACTGGTAATTAAACAGCCAGATCTCACCTAAGCAACCTACAACATGCTCTCTGCAATTCTACAAAAAGCTCTGCAACTATGGGCCTTTGCCAGATAGCGTCAGAGCCATTCCTGGTGGGTAACTTCCAGATGGTTAAAAGGCTTTCCCTGTCATGCTCCCACATGACTGTTTTTTTCCTACTCTTACCATCTTCCTTAAAATTTCCTTTTAGGGAAAATGAACCAGGGCTTAGATCACGTGAAAGCATAAAGAATTGCTTAATTTCCCTGAATTGTTCCACATTTCCAGTGGAACTCTTCCAACAAGGATGCATTTCTTTTCACTGCAGTCGGTCCTTGTCTAGTGCATTCCTTCTAATTCCCAATACTTCATTGGAGCTTATGCTGAACAAAGAACGCGTTATACTCATATTGCCCTCATAGACGGGCAAATATGGTATTTCCTTTTATTGTGTCTTTTTCTCCACACTGAAGTTATAGAAGGAATCCAGACTTGTTGTCTTAAGACTAAGGATTTCTCTGCACCCCTTCAGGTAGATCTCCATTTTTGGTTATTCAAAGTCTAGAATTTTAAAGAAATCTAGACCTATCCTTCTGACTAGGAACATTCCACTGGTTTCCATGTAACCACCTTCATGGTTCTTCCACGTGTAACCAGTAAGGGGTTCTCTATCCATATTCTCAAGCAGGTCTTACCCCTTCTTGTTATTAAGTGAGTCTCTCTTTATATATATATATATATATATATATTATATATGTTTATATAAATACACATATCTCACTCTGAAAGATTTGTTACTGTCCATATTAATGCTGTTCCAGCATGCCATAGGGTTTTAAATGGACAACCAGTTTCTATGGTAATTACAAAAAACCTTCTTTTCCTGTAACCTCTCAGGTTACGTTACATCTGAAGCTCTCCATGTAAAGTCATCATCCTAAGTGACATCACTTAGGGAAGACATTGCTGATCTTCAAGAAATTGGAGGCTACACCGCCTACTACGAATGTTTCTTTCTTTCATTTGGATAGAGGGGTCTTAAAGACCCATCCTTTTTCTGCAAACCAGTCAGATTTATCTCCTCTCTTTCCTAGAGCCTTTTTCTGCTCCAAGGACAAGGAGCTTCAAACTTTGGCCTACAGAAGCTTTAGCTTCTCATCCAAAGTCCAACCCCATTAAACTCCCCCAGTTTTTTCTTCTGGGATTAGTTCTAGCCATTTAGACTTCTGACCTCTGCCTGTATTGCAAAATTTATTTCCTCTACTTCACATTAAGGTATTTTCTTTGAGGATAATCGACTGGCTCTTAGCACCAGACCCATATTAGCCTCAACAAATACTTTCGCAATATTTTTGACTAAGGTCCACATTAGAAAATTGGAATCCAATATTTGCTAACATTTATGATATACACAAGGACTCCCCTCTAGACGCCTTGTTTAGTCAAGCTGTTCCACAGCACACCCTTTTTAGTTCAACTCCTACCCTCCATCCCTTGGATGCCTGAGGTTCTGGGAAATAGCATGGCCCATCGATTAGATTTGCAACATGCTGGGACCTCCTCTAGGCATCTCTAGCTTGGGAGTCCCCATATGTGAAGACTCATTCCTGCTTGTTCCTGGAGATAGCACAGTTACTTACCTGTAACAGGTGATCTCTGGGAACAGCAGGAATAAGTCTTCACAACCCACCCACCTCCCCTAGGAGTTGTTTCTCTCTCTCTCTCTCTTTCTCTCTCTAATTTGTCTACTTCCCTCCTTCGGTCTCAGCTACAAACCCAACTGATGAGAGGGAAGTGAATGGGCGGGAAGGCAGCGCGCATGCGTGTGGGATGCTCCCAAAAGCTTTTTTTTTTGGACGCTGGGGAGCATTCCCGCGCAGGCTCTGTCGGTACCGACGTACCCATATGTGAAGACTTATTCCTGCTGTTCCCAGAGATCACCTGTTACAGGTAAGTAACTGTGCTTTGTCCCAGAGTTTTGAATGGGTAGGTTCATTTGCTGTCTTAAAATAGCAGATGGGACTAGTTTTCTTCTGAATGAATTTGGGTTGAGTATAATTAAATTTTAGCTTTCCTAATAAGAATTTTGGGAGGGGGGGGGATATTCAAAGGCATTTATAGTTTGCAGACTTGCAAACCATGTAAATGCTGGTTAGCAGCAGGTGCCGCCGCTATACGCTCTGATGCTATGCAGTTAGCATTGAGGTGTTCTGGGCGGAGCTGAGGTGGCATCCACTGCTAACTGGCAGCGGCGATTTAAAAAAAAAAAAAAAAAAAAAAGCTGACAAAAGGTAGCCTATCTTTACCCTTAGAAACTAACCGGGCAGCGACTCAATATCACCGCTGCCCAGTTTGTTTCCGCGCTATGTAGTGCTCCAGATATTTAGTACTGGTGGTAGGATATGGCCCGGCATTGAATATCCAGGGTTAATATTCAGCAGCAATGGCAATGTGCTTCAGAAGCCCTAGCTGCTGCCACTGAATATCCTCCTCTTTGAATTTAGATTGGAGAGAGGCAGATTGTTTCTTCAGCCAAGGACTTTTCTTTCCTCCAAGCTTTCTCTGCTTTGTGAAGCTGTGTTTTAAGTGTCTTTATAAAACACCTTTTATTTGCTTTTAGCTTGTAGGTGCCAATGGAGTTCGCAACATAGATGGGAAATTTCGTCTCCAACTGTATTATCCACCTGCGAGGTCCAGAACACATCTGAATGCTGTTGATGTTTTTGAATGGTGGATGAAATACCCAAGACATCGTTACCCATCAACTTTATATGTAACCGTAAAAGGCTTAAAGCTTCCTGACCATGTAAGTTAAGCTCCTAAATTTACATTGCAGAAATTAAGGCAACAAAGAGACCAAAAAACGCCGTCATAGCAGCTAAGGTTAAATGAATTGTGGGCCATACAATCGCTGTATTTAAAGGAGGAACCAACCAATAGGAACTGGACAAACCCCACTGAAAGGGGAATCCCAGCCCCGATTGGAGAACAGAGAAATGAGGTCACAGAACACTCATCCACTCAATTTCCTGATTTAGTCCATTCGGTTCCACTGTGTTTAATTTATAGATCCATCGCTGTTCCAATCTTTGTAATTTCATTAAACGATCTCCACCTCTAGGGTCCTCGGGAATGTGATCAATCACCGACCAACGTAGATCATCAAAACAGTGGCCATGTGAAATACAATGAGAGACGATCGGAGCTGTCAGAACCTGTTGACGTAAACGGGATAAACACAGTGGAACCGAATGGACTAAATCAGGAAATTGAGTGGATGAGTGTTCTGTGACCTCATTTCTCTGTTCTCCAATCGGGGCTGGGATTCCCCTTTCAGTGGGGTTTGTCCAGTTCCTATTGGTTGGTTCCTCCTTTAAATACAGCGATTGTATGGCCCACAATTCATTTAACCTTAGCTGCTATGACGGCGTTTTTTGGTCTCTTTGTTGCCTTAATTTCTGCAATTTGGAAAAGCACTTGACACAGGGTTTAATTCCCCGAAACGTGCACGTCGTGCTGATATACATTTCTGAAGAGCGACGCTTTTGTGGATGGTCAACAAAGGATTTGAGATAAGTGAAAAAGTTTTTTTGGTAAAGAACCATTAATAAAATAAAAGAAGCTGACAGCCTGGTGGAGGTCTGGATTCCCCCAGCCCTTCCTACGGCCTAGCTCCGACAAAAATTTTGTTTTAAGCATAATTTATACAAATGTAAAAAAAGAAAGAGGTTCTCGACATAAGTGTTCCTTATTAATTAGTTACCTAATTTGTTTCACTTGTGGGGTGGATTTTGTTGGATTTCCTAAATTTACATTGGCTTGGTATCTAAATTTATTCTCCTAGATTCACTATACTTCCGAATTTAGAATCCTAAAAAGTGGGTGGCAGCAGAGGCAGATTTGGGAAGTGGAACCTTAAATTAGGATTTTATTTTTATTTATTTATTTATTTAATGCTTTTATATACCACACTCTTTAAAATCAGTGCGGTTTACAGATAACATTTTGTACAGAGTAGGAAGAGCCTTCTCTGCACTTACATTGAATGGGTAATACAACTTGGATTCAGAACAGGAGTAACTATATAGAGACTATATACAGTCTAGGCAGGAAGTCGCTATGCGGTTGTGGCGACATGGCTTGCCCTGAGAGCTATGTACAGGGATGTAATTTGTTTACTGGGTTGTCTATATTTTACGGTTAGGTTGTAGGGTTGTGTTAGGCGAGGACATGTTGTTGTGTAGGAGAAAGAGGTGGTGCTTTAGTGCCTTTCTGAATTGGGCAAGGTCGGTGATCGTGCGGATGGTCACTGGGAGCTCCTTCCAGCAGGTAGGTGCGTAGAACATGAAGGCTCTGTTTTTTGTTGCCTGAGTGCATTTTGTTACTTTGCTAGGGGTTATTAGGGTTATTAGTGTGTTGGTGGCAAAGGACCTTCTTGTTCTGGTTGCAGGTGTGGGGTGGATAAGGTTCGTCAAGGAGCTAGAGGTTGTTTTGTTGATGGCCTTGAATGTTAACAGTATTACTTTGTAGGTGAGCCGGCAGTAGATTGGTAGCCAGTATAGCTCTTTTAGGATTGGAGTAATGTGGTCCCTTCTAGAGGCCCCGTGTAGGAAGTGGGCAGCAGCGTTCATTGCTAACTGTAGTGGGTTTAGTGTGTTCCTAGGGAGTCCGTGAAGGATCACATTGGCATAGTCAAAATAGGGGGTTACTAGCGCCTGAAAAACTGTTTGGAAGTCGTCTGGTTGCAGCAAGGGTCAAAGATGTCAAATTGTCCTCATCTTATGGTAGATTTTCTTGACGGTGTTGCCTATGTGCGTTTTCAAGTCGAGGTGCTAGTCCAGCGTGACTCCTAGGTAGCGGATGGTGGATCGACTCGGGAGCTCGGTGTCTCTCGTCTTTAATGTTGCCAGTGGGGAGAAGGTTTGGTTTTTCGTGATGAACAGCACATGTCTTACTGAAGTTTATCTTGAGACTCTGTGAGTGGAGCCAGTCAGTGACAGCATCAAAGCATTTTACTAGTGAAGAGAAGTCTGGTTGGTCGATAGTGAATGGGGTGAAGAGTAGAACGTCATCTGCATAAATCAGGCAGGAGATGTTGAAGTAGCGGATGATTGCACATATGGGCTGCATATATATATTGAATAGTAGGGCAGATAGCGAGGAACCCTGGGGAACTCCATGTTTTTGGTGAAAAGGCTCGGAGGTCATTGAGCCTGTTCGTACCTGTTGCCATCTATCTTTTAGGTACGATTTGCAGCAGCTCCAGGCTGAGCCCTGGATTCCCTGGAACTCCTGAGGAAGCCATTTTAGAAACATCTTCACATGTACTGTAAATGGCAGCATCGACTATGGAGCCCTTTTACTAACGGGCGCTAGGTTGTTGCACCTAACATGACAAAAGGGCTGAAACTATGGCATGTTAGGTGCAACAGCACCACATTAACAGTCAGGGGTGTGGAAAGCATTTCCCCAGCAGTTAACGCAGAGCACTTTCCCCTAATGTGGGTGGAATTAGCGCAGGTGCACTTAACTCCACCTATTGAGGTGGCGTTAGGTGAACGCACGCTAATACAGTTAGTGTGCGGTGTATACCCCAGCACTAACTTTGCTGAGCTCGCTACCCCCACTCTCAACTCCTAACCTGCCCACTCGCGACCCTAACGTGGGTTGCACAGTTACTGTGGGAATTGTCCCACATTGTTAAGGTCCCGTTGCCCCAGCATCTGAACCGTTTTTGGGTTTTTTTTAGTTTTTCTTCCAGCACGGTTTCGTGCCCTTTTCTAACTGCTGGACGCATGGGTTCAAAAAATGTGGCGAGAGGAGTGGCTCAGTGGTTGGGACAGGTTACCTCAGGCTGGAGGGCCAGGGGTTCAATTCCCACATAGGGACAAGTAACCTCAGGCCGGAGGGACTGGGGTCTCTAGTCCCATGGCCACTCCTTGTGGCCTTGGGCAAGCCACTTAACCCTCCATTGCCTCAGGTACGCTTAGATTGTGAGCCCTTTGGGGACGAGGGAATAAAAAGTGCCTGTTAGCATATATCTGTAAACCGCTTTCACCCAGTGAAAAGCGGTATATAAGCGCAGCTAAATAAATAAAAAGTGTGATCGGGGCACAAAGAACATGTCCTTAACCGATACAAATGACTGCTGCCTCCAGTGTCTAGGTGCCGACCATGCCCCAGAGGTTTGCGCCCTGTGCAAAAAGATGTCCGCGAAGGTCATCCAAAGTCGTTGGCAGAAGCAAGGTGACATCTTCTACAGGTCAGATTCTGCCTTGGTATCCTCGTGCTCTAAGGCCCTGCACGGAACTTTGGTGTTGCGTAAGTCCCTGTGGTGCCCATTTGGGCCCACGGACACTCCGACAAGGTTTCCCCCTAGCATGAGCACAAAAAAGAAGAAGAAATCTTCGAGGACCTTATCCTGTGAATGGGATGCACACAGCAAATCCTGTGCTAAGGTCCCACAGTCCCCGGAGGGTATCGGAGAAGTCAGAGCAGGAGCGGCCGGTGAAGGTGCCTAGAACAGACACTGAGGACTCCGGTGACAGATCACAGACCCCTGAGGCCTGTCCCATCGAAGACTCATTCTCCTCACCGATGCTGGATCCAGTCACCCTGGTGTCCGCGTTGAAAGCTACAACTCGTGAGTGTGAAGCCAGGATGACTGCATTGGAACACAATGTCACTGCCTTCCTTGCTTCACAGCAAGCGTTGATGCCCGGCCTCGCCAGTGCTCATGCTGAGACTGCAGGGACTTTGATATCAAGGAATCCCCAGGCCACTGAGACAATCCTTGAAAACCCCGAGCCTCAAACTGATCCTCTGCGAGGGTTTCGATCCTGGTCCTCGGGAGTGAGATCCTCCCCAGCAAGTGTTTCAGCCAAGCAGCTGCCATGGGTCACCGAGGACCCGACCCGAGCCGAGCCAGACAACTCAAGCGTGGTCCGGCCTCAAGTTCTTGACCAATTACTCAGATTGCGAGTCTGAGGATGAGGCTTCCCCGGAGATGCATAAACACCACAATCTCCCGTCTCCCCCGGCATCACGGCACAGGTCCGCACTCGAGGACACACCATTCCTAGAGTTTGTTCAGGACATGGCAAAAACCTTGTCTCTTACCATGTAGTCTGAGGGCGGACCCTTGCATGAAGGAGCTTGAAATTCTCTACTATGAAGCTCCACCTAAGGAGAAACCCTGACAGTCCCATCCCCACCATCCTCGGATGGCGACTCCTTTGGATGTGGGAGACACTGGTGTCGGTGCCAATAGATGCCTTGACACTATATGCCAGGTCCAGCAGGGCCCCAGTTTTTGGAAAGCACAACTCCCTCATATCTGTATGGTGGTAGAGTCGACCATGCACCGGCAGAAAAGCCCTAAGACTCATTCCTCCGTGCCTTCGGGCAGGGAGTCTCGCAAATGCTACCAGGGCTCGATGCTGAGTTGCCGAATCCAAGCCTATCAGCTGTATATCGGCATGTCTGTCTGAGAGCTAGCAAAAAGAGCTGGCAGGTCTCAGTGGAGATCACCTCCAGCGATTCCGAACCCTCACGAAGTGCGTCGGGGCTTGCTTTGAAGTACATGTCTCGAGCCGCCTAAGACGGTTTCGAGTACAACACGAGGGGCCGCCGTAGGCATCAGTGCCTGATGCTAGGCTTGACTCCAGGCATCGGACTTTGAGCAGTTGGTCCAAGACAAACTCCTTGACGTCCTCTGTTTCAGTGAAAACCTCTTTGGCAAATCGATGGAGGATAAGGCGGCGGAGATCGAGACTGAGTTCGTCATGAGGACTCGGCTATTCAGAAAGACCTTCACCCTTCCCAAGAAGAAACTATTGGAGAAGAGGCTCCCTTTTCACATAAAAGGCTATCCCCAATACCAGGCCCCCAGACCCTGCAGCAGGGTCACCAGGGCAAAGGAGCGGGCCGGCCAATGCAGGCCTAAGGGTGCCAGCAGGGGAGCATCTGATCCACTCTGCCCATCGATGGCTGGCCATAATCACTGACACATGGGTCCTCCAGGTGGTCAAAGAAGGCTACCTCCTTCACTTGGACTGGACGCCTCCCCCTTTCTTTCCAGAAGAGCCCCCTCGGACTCCCCTACACCAGGCCCTGCTACTGCAGGAACACACAAGCCTCATCTGGGACGGAGCCATGGAACTAGTACCCCTCCATCTTAGGGGAAGGGGTTCTACTCCCATTACTTTCTGGTCCCAAAAAGAGCAGGGGACCTAAGGCCCATTTTGGACTTGCGAAACCTGAACAGGTTTCTAGTACGGGAGAAGTTCAAGATGCTTTCCCTTGGAACACTGCTGCCCTACCTCCAGCAGGGAGATTAGCTATGCTCCTTGGACCTAAAGGATGCTTACACCCACATTCTTATTCATCCCAGTCACAGGCAGTACTTAAGGTTCATGGTTGGGGGCAACCACTACCAGTATAAGGTACTACTCTTCAGCCTGGTCTCTGCACCAAGACTCTTCATCAAATGCCTGGCAGTGGTAGCCGCCTAACTCCATCTCTAAGGGGCTTTCGTCTTCCCATACCTGGACAACTGGCTCGTGAAAGGGGACACAGCCTCCAAGGTGCAACAGGCCACAACCCGCCCCATCAGTGTCCTACAGTATTTGTGGTTCGCGATAAACCACCCCAAGTCCCATCTCACTCCAACGCAGGATTTGGAGTTCATAGGAGCTCAACTGGACACTCTCCAGGCCAGTGTCTTTCTTCCCTTGGACAGGGCAGATCACCTCAGGGCCCTGGCCGCCGAGGTGCAATACCATCAAGAAGTGTCAGCATGGTCCATGCTCTGCCTACTAGGCCACATGGCAGCCACAGTCCATGTGGTTCCCGATGCCCGCTTACACATGCGGGTGGCTTAGTGGTGTCTCTGCTCACAGTGGACACAAACCACAGGCAGGCTCTGGGACAAAGTCTTAGTGTCCCGTCAGCTAGCGGAGTCACTCGACTGGTGGCAGACCACAAAGCACCTGCTGGAGGGCATGCCCTTCCAGTCCCCAAATCCCCAGAGGGTCCTCACTATGGACGCATCCCTACAGGGCTGGGGTGCCCACTGCAAAGAATTGCATATGCAGGGCAACTGGTCCCTAGTGGAGAGCCAGTAACAGATCAACTTGCTGGAGCTCAAGGCCATTTTTCTGGCGATCAAGGCCTTCCACCACTGCCTGCGGAGCCAGTCGGTGCTAGTCCAAACAGACAACCATGTCACGTCAGCCAGGACTTGAACAAGCAGGGGGGCACAGGGTCTTAGCACCACTGCGAGGCGTCAGTAGCCCTCTGCTTGTACGCAATTGATCAGGGAATGCTCCTCAGGGCGGTATACCTTCTGGGCAAGACAATGCCCTGGCAGACAGGCTGAGCAGGGTCCTCCAGCTGCACGAATTATAACTAGACCCCCAGGGTAGCACAGCAGCTCTTCCAACTCTGGGGAACCCCAAGTCTGGACTTCTTCGCCAGCCCAACCAATGCTCAGCTTCCCTACTTCAGCTGTTCCCAACCGTATCCATCCCGGGTAGCGGTGGACACCTTCCTCATCTTGTGGTCAGAGGGCCTTCTGTATGCCTTCTCTCCCAAACCACTAATCGCATGAACCCTTTTCAAGGTCTTGCGGGACAAGGTCTCCATGATCCTGGTTGTCCTGCGATGGCCCAGGCAGCCTTAATTTCCGCTGTTGCTCTGCCTCTCGACAGAGCTCTTGGTCCCTTTGTGGAACGCCCTGGAGATATTGACCCAGGAGGAGGGCTCCCTTCTTCACCCCAATCTGGGTCCCTGTCGTTAACAGAATGGCTGCTGAACGGGTAGCCTTAGCACCCTTCATCCTCCCAAGGTCGGTGGAGGAAGTCCTCCTTAAGAACTCCACGAGACGGGCCTACACTTTCAAGTGGCGTAGATTCTCAGTATGGTGTGTAGAGGTTGACCTGTTCTCTTGCCAGGTGCACACTGCACGCTGCAGTACTTGCTTCGCCTTTCACAAACCAGACTCAAGTTCAGCTACGTCAGAGTGCACCTGAGCATGCTCTCTGTGCACCATCATTCCATAGAGGGCAAACCTCTTTCTGCACAGTCCCTCATTACCCAATTTATGCGGGGCCTTTCGCTCTCTAAACCTCCCATCCGCCCACCCCCGGCGGAATGGGACCTCAACGTGGTTCTGATGCAGCTCACCAAGCCTTTTAAACCTCTGGCTACCTGCCATTTGCGTTATCTTTCCTGGAAGGTTGTCTGTCTGGTGTTGCTCACCTCTGCCCGCAGTCAGTGAGCTTCAGGCCTTGGTGGCCGAGCCATCTTTACACTAGGTTCTACAAGAATAGGGTTGTGCTTCGCACCCACCCTAAATTCCTTCTGAAGGTGGTATCTGCCTTCCACCTCAAACAGGAGGTGGTGCTCCCCACCTTCTTTTCATGGCCCCATGCTGACAAGGTGGCAGCCGTTCTCCATACTATGGATTGTAAGAGGGCCCTGTCCTTCTTCCTGCAATGTACCCAGGGCTATCGCAAAACCTTGCAGCTTTTCTTTTCCTATGACCTTAGTTGACTGGGGGAGGCTGTGTTACCAAGTGGACCCTGACCACCTGGGTGGCAGACTGCATTGCCTTCACCCACGATCAGGTGGGGCTCTCATTGGAGCACCAGGTCACAGTGCACAATGTCAGGGATATGGCGACTTCGGTTGCAAGTCAACACTCTGCTGAGCTGCCACCTGGTCTTCAGTTCATACCTTTGCAGCTCATTACTGCCTGGAGAGGGAGTCCCAGTGGGATAGCACCTTTGGCCAGGCCATACTCCGTAATTTGTATGGGGTTTAGGCAGCTCCTACCCTCTGACCCATCTTGTTCAAGCTACCGGAGCGATGGTTCTCCCTGGACACTGGGGTCCTTCGTCTTTCCTCAGACTCGCTTGCGGCTGCTCAATGCTGGGCTATGTTTTTCTACAGGTTCTCAGTAGCATGTAGCTAGGGAGTCCCATATTTGAGGGCTGACTTCCTTCTTGTTCTTGGAGAAAGCATAGTTAACCCACTTGTAACAGGTGTTCTCCAGGGACAGCAGGAATAAGTCCTTATGACCCTCCCTTCTCCCCTTGGAGTTGCTGTACAAGTTTTGCCATCTTCTTTTGTCGGCTCTAGCTATGTCTTCTGACTGAGTAAGATGGCACCCTTAAGCAGAAAGTGGACCACCATGCATGGTGACATCTCCCAAAGGCTTTCTTTGAAAGCTGGGGAGATGCTTCTGCATGGGCTCCATCAGTGCCGACGTCACCCATATGTGAGGGCTGATTCCTGCTGTCCCTGGAGAACACCTGTTACAGGTGAGTAACTAGGCTTTCAGATAACCTTTCACAAGGTCCCTCATGAAAAACTTGAGGAAATGAAAAAGTTATGGGATAGTATTATGGATTGGGAACTGGTTAAAAGATAGAACACTAAGAATAGGACTAAAGGATCCGTTTTCTTAATGGAGAACGTGAATAGTGGAGTACCAAGGGGTCTATGCTGGGCCCACTACTTTATAACATTTGAAATTAACCTGGAAATGGGAACAACGAGTGAGGTGATCAAATTTGCAGACGACATAAAATTATTCAAAGTTGTTAAGTCACAAGAGGATTATGCAAAATTGCAAGAGGACCTTGAGAAATTGGGAGACTGGGCATTCATCCAAATGGCAGATGAAATTTGCATGTGCAAGTGCAAAGTTATGCACTTAGAGGCCAATTCCACGCAAGACACATCCGGCACGTCCAGACATCCAAAATCTGAACGACCCGAACATGCACCTGATTCTGCTCCTGTGGAAGCTAGACGGCCCTGCAGGAACAGAATCGGAGCACAGTGCCTAGACGTCCCAGATGTGCTCTGATTTAGGCCGCTAGACATCCAAGATCCTCCCCGGCTAGCCCAGCCTAAGCGCCTGCATGGAGTCATGGCGCTGTGGCATCCCATCGCCATGGCACTGGGGCACCCCGTCGCCATGGCACTGGGGCACCATGCAGGAGCTCCACTCGGCCGCAGCTTTTGAAAGGTCCTCTTCCCCGCCACCTGACCCCCGATCGGGCCTTCCGAAGCCGGAGTCGGGCTGCGGGGGGAACCTCCTCCCCTGCTCACCTCTGCGTGGGGGCCCAGGCTGGATGTTCCCCATCTAACTCACCAAGCACAGGCATACGGGGCCGTTGCCGGAATCTGCCCTGTTCGTCCAGGGTCAGGATTCTGCCTCCACATCCAACCTGGACATATATCCCTGCCAAATGCGATGCGGAATGAACCCCTTAGGGAATAGCAACTCAAACTATAGCAACAAGATGCAAGCAGGGACGGCCTAAGGGTGGTGAGGGGCAATGTGCAGAGACTCATTGCGGGGCTTCATTTGCATATCCACTGGACCTCAGTTGCTTAATTTATTTTATTTTAAAATGTATATGTTGCCAACTAAAATTTTAGGCGGCTTTCAAAGAAGCTGTTTAGAAGCCTCTCTTTTTTTCCTGGCAATGACTTAGGGGCATGTTTGCTAAATATTAATGTGCATTAAGTGCCACTGCAGCAATAGAAATAAATGGGTGTTCCTGCACTTAGCGCACAATTAACATTTGTGAATGCGCATTAACTTTTAAACATGCCTCTTAATGAGTGTCTGAATACCATTTGCATGGGCAGTGAGGATAAAGAAATATTACCAGATTTCTACATTATTATACTCCAGTGCCAACCTTCAGGAAGTACTGTAAACCATTCTAATTCAGAACTCACAGCAAACCCGCTGTATCATAATAGTACTATCAGGTCTCAGAAAGCACCAAATCCTACCTATCAAAAGGCAACACTGCAAATATTAAACCAATATATCTCAGAGAATATCAATACATCTCCTACTTGGAAAAGATAACAAGTGGCACTGTCAAATAGAAACTACATGAACACAAATACTGCAGCTCGGTTACACATGCAAAACATAGACCGTCAGCAAACATAGAACAAGGGATCACAATTTAGAAATATAAAGACAGTAATTAAACTGGGAACCCCAAAAGCCAAACTTGGAATGTACAGCAACGCTGGAGAAATAAAACTGTAATTTAATTTCCTCTTGTACTAAACAAAACACAAAGATGTTAGCGATGCATATTTCCCAGAGCTGACATATTTCAGTTAATAAATTCAAAATAAAATAGTATTTTTTTACCTTTTTGTTGTTTGGGCATTTTATTTTCCTTTCTCAACTGCCCCAGTCGCTTTCTTTTGTTTTCTTCATCTCGTCTGCTAACTCTCCATTGTCTGCTTTCCGTTTGTCTATTCTCTCTCTACATCCGCTCCATCATATTGATCTTTCCCCTTTTGCTCTTTCCTCCATTTCTTTCTTTATTCCTTTTTCATCCATTCAAATTTCACTCCTCCATCCTCAATCCCCGCTTACTCTACCAATACCTGGCCAATCGTAGATTTTTTCTTCCCTCCCACACAAAATATCTTTTCCTCTCTCCATCCTCACACCCCCAACTTTATCCCACTCTAGTCCTCCTCCAATATCAGCTCCCTTCTAGTTCCAGCCCCACCCGGCATCCGCTTCCTTCTAGTTCCAGCCCCACCCGGCATCCGCTTCCTTCTAGTTCCAGCCCCACCCGGCATCCGCTTCCTTCTAGTTCCAGCCCCACCCGGCATCCGCTTCCTTCTAGTTCCAGCCCCACCTGGCATCTGCTTCCTTCTAGTTCCAGCCCCACTCGGCATCCGCTTCCTTCTAGTCCCATTCTCCCTTCCCCCTGCATCAGCACATTTCCAGTCCAAGCCCCCCCCCCCCAGCCCATTTCCAATCCTAACCCCCCCATCAGCCCATTTGCAGTCTTATCCTAGCCTCCCCCATCAGCCCTTTCCAATCCTAGCCTCCCCAGCAGCCATTTCCAGTTTTATTCTAGCCCCTCCATCAGCTCATTTCCAGTCCTAGCCCCACATCAGCTATTTGCAGTCCTATCCTAGCCCCTCCATCAGCCCATTTGCAGTCCTATCCTAGCCTCCCCCATCAACCCTTTCTAATCCTAGCCTCCCGAGCAGCCATTTCCAGTCTTATTCTAGCCCCTCCATCAGCTCATTTCCAGTCCTAGCCCCCCATCAGCTATTTCCAGTCCTATCCAAGCCCTTCCATCAGCTCATTTCCAATCCTAGCCCTCCATCAGCCATTTCCAGTCTTATCCTAGCCCCTCCATCAGCCCATTTGCAGTCCTATCCTAGCCTCCCCTCATCAGCCCTTTCTAATCCTAGCCTCCTGAGCAGCCATTTCCAGTCTTATTCTAGCTCCTCTTTCAGCTCATTTCCAGTCCTAGCCCCTCCATCAGCTCATTTCCAGTCCTAGCCCCCCATCAGCTATTTCCAGTCCTATCCTAGCCCCCCTCCATCAGCTCTCCAGTCCTAGCCCCCCATCAGCCATTTCCAGTCCTATCCTAGCCTCTCCATCAGCCCATTTGCAGTCCTATCCTAGCCCCCCATCAGCCCATTTCCAATCCTATCTTAGCCCCACATCTGCCATTTCGAGGTCTAGGAGCCCCCCCCCCCCCCGGAGAGCCCCGCATCAGTCTGACCAGCATCAGAAGGAGCCATGGAGGCCCGAGGTCCCGGCTCACCTCTGTACAGCTGCCGGGGGCAGGAAGGAACTGGTATGCAATCGGAGAAACATAACAATAAAAATCAAATTTTTTCCGGGGAAAACTACTACTACTACTGAGCATTTGTATAGCGCTACAAGTCGTACGCAGCGCTGCACAGATATGTAAAAGACAGTCCCTGGGCTCCCTAGAAAAAAGGAGACTGAGGCAAGATGGCACCCTTGGGCAAGAAGTGGACCATGCATGCATGGTGCATCTCCCAAAGGTAGAAATCATCATAAAGAACAAAATTACTGAACATGTAGATAGTCATGGCTTAACGGGAGACAGCCAACATGGCTTTAGACAAGGAAGATCTTATCTTACTACTCTGTTATGTTTTTTTGGAAGGTGTGAATAAACAGGTAGACAAAGGTGAGTCGGTTGATATAGTGTATCTAGATTTTCAGAAAGCCTTTGACAAGGTCCCTCATCAGAGACTTTTGGCAAAACTAAAAAGCTATGGGATAGGAGGCAGTGTACTATTGTGGATCAGGAATTGGTTAAAAGATAGAAAGCAGAGGGTAAGGCTAAATGGCGAATTTTCCCAATGGAGAAAGGTGAATAGTGGAGTACTGCAGGGATCTGTGCTGGGTCCGCTGCTTTTTGACATATTCATAAATGACCTTGAAAAGGGAATAACAAGTGAGGTTATCAAATTTGCAGATGACACAAAACTATTTAAAGTTGTTAAAACACATGAGGATTGTGGAAAATTGCAAGAGGATCTTGATAAATTGGAAGACTGGGCATCCACATGGCAGATTAAATTTAATGTGGACAAGTGCAAAGTTTTATGCACCTAGGAAAGTACAACCCAGACTATGGTTACACGATACAAGGTTCCACATTAGGAACTACCACCCAGGAAAAAGATTTAGGTGTCATTGTGGAAAATATGTTAAAACCCTCCGCCCAGTGTGCAGTGGTAGCCAAGAGAGCAAATAGAATGCTAGGTATCATAAGGAAAGGAATGGAAAATAAAACAAAGGATATTATAATGCCTCTGTATTGTTCCATGGTGCGACCGCACCTTGAATATTGTTTGCAATTCTAGTCGCCGTATCTTAAAAAGGATATAGCATTATTAGAAAAGGTACAGAGAAGAGCCACCAAAGTGGTAAAGGGGATGGAAGGATACCCCTATGAAGAGAGGCTAAAAGGGTTAGGGCTCTTCAACCTGGAAAAGAGACGGCTGAGGGGAGATACGATAGACGTCTCTAAATTAATGAATGTTACACATGCTGAAGCTGTCCCTGCCGGGAGCCAAACAGCATGTGCAGGATGAAGTTGGCGCGGGGCCCTGTGCAAACAACATTCTGGCACATTGGATGGGATGGCCCTAGATGCAAGGTTCTACATTAGGAATCACCAACCAGGAAAAGTTTCTGTGTGCATGTATAATAAACTGAAATATTTTGCTCAGTGTGCAGCAGCAGCCAAGAAAGCTAATAGAGTCTAGGAAATGTAAGGAAAGGAATGGAGAATAAAACCAAGGGTATCATAGTGCCTCTTTGTCACTGCATGGGGCAACTGCACCTTGAATACTGCACTCTGTTCTGGTTGATATGTCTAAAAAAAAAAGATATAGTGGAAACATATAGAGAAGGGCAACTAAAATGCTAAAGGGGATAGGCTTAAAGGGTTAGGTTAGTGGAGTAGAACAAGTAAACAATCACACTAAATTTAGAGCATTTTTTAACACCAGGAGCAGTTTGGTTTGGTATTCAGAGTTTTGAATGCTGCTAATCCTCCCAAACTAAAAATTCTTATTGTATCAGGAGAAAGAGCACTGAAAATCTTGAATAAACTGCTGTGCTGAAGGATAGCACAACTTGCTGCCCCATCTTGGGACCATCTTGCAACCGGCCTGATTAGAGCAACAGAAAGGAGTGGGATAGGTGAAATCCTTCAATCAGGCCACTGCCAGCACTGAATTTAAAAAAGGGCGCACTCAGCTGCACCTGTGCCCGAGGACCTCACCAGTGGGCCCTTTAGTGTGGCCCTTAGGTGTGGACCAATGCAACACAGCTAAAGCAAGGAGCTCCCGTCCATCACTGAGGACCATTGCAGTGACCATTGTGCCCCAAGCACTGCCTCTGCGGACTGTACACCTGAGGACTCCCAGCTCCCGCCGGTAAGCTCATAAAATCCTCCCAACCAGCGCTACACCACTCTTCAACTACCATTTCCAGCTATAGCCACCATTACCAGCATGAATTGGAAGCTTCACCATTAAAGAGAGAAATCTCTGCAGGGAGGTGAGTCACTCCTCCTCAGCGCAGACACTCCAACAACAATTTCAGAGACATCTGAAGAAAGGGGGAATATCAGAGCCTCCACTGTCCCTCACCGCAGACCTCAATCGCCCCATAGCAAAACACACAAGATAGCAAATCTGTGAGCTCTCCGCCACAAGGCAAACATGAATCAGATTTATAATCCCCTGACACTTGTCACAGTCCATGATTCTCCATTATCCTACAACTAACCCTATCCTACAACTAGCCTATGATTTTCCATTATCCTACAACTAGCCTTATCCTACAACTAGCCACAAAGGGGGAAGTGATCATATTGGGTGACTTTAATCTACCCGGTGCGGATTGGAGTACTCCTTCTGCGAATCTGGCAAGAAGCAAAACAATTGTGGATGCTTTCCAAGATGCGTCACTTAAGCAAATGGTGATGGAACCAACCAGGGAAAGCTCAATGCTGGATTTAGTGCTCACCAACAGTGAGAGCGTGTGTAATGTCTGGGTGGGTGCCCCTGTGAGCAACAGCGATTATAACACAGTGTGGTTTGAGATTAAAGCCAAGGTGCAAGCTCAAAGACCTAAACTTCAAAAACACTGACTTCAGTAAAAATGGCCAAGTACCTGAAGGAGGAGTTGGCACGGTGGGAGGGGATAAGGGAAGTGGAATTGCAATGGGCTAAACTAAAGGTGGCAATAAAAGGGGAAACAGATAAATATGTAAGGAAAGTAAATGAAAACAAGAGGAGAAGGAAACCTATTTGGTTCTCCAAAGAAGTGGCTGCTCAAATAAGGGCAAAAAACACAGCTTTCACAAAATTCCAAAGCTTGCAAACAGAGGAACACAGTAAGGAATACAGGATCAAACTAAAAGAAACAAAAAGAGAAATAAGGAAAGCAAAATCAAAGGCAGAGGAAAAGATGGCTAAATATGTGAAGTGTGGCGACAAAACTTTCTTCAGGTATATTCGGGAGAGGAGGAAAATCAGAGATGGAATTGCAGGACTCAGAAGTGCTGGGAATGGACTCGTGGAAAGTGACATTGAAAAAGCAAAATTGCTAAACAAATACTTCTGCTCTGTTTTTACTAAATAAAATCATGGAGAAGGACCATCTGTGACTCCCAAATATAAAAATGGGAATGAAGTAGATACCGCACCATTCACTGAACATGATGTGTTAGAACAACTTGCAAAACTGAAAGTGAACAAGGCCATGGGGCTGGATGGGATACATCACAGGATACTGAAAGAGCTCAGAGAGGTTCTTGCAGGGCCGTTAAAGGATGTTTTCAACATATCCTTGGAAACAGGAGTAGTTCCTCAGGACTGGAGAAGGGCGGATGTGGTACCTCTTCACAAAAGTGGTGACAGGGAAGAAGTGACAAACTACAGGCCCATGAGCCTTACCTCGGTGGCGGGAAAAGTCATGGAGGCGCTTCTGAAAGAGCGAATAGTGGACTTTCTCAAAACCAACAGGTTGCATGATCTGAGGCAACATGGTTTTACCAAAGGACAATCTTGCCAAACAAATCTGATTGAGTTCTTTGACTGGGTGACCAGGGAACTAGATCAGGGGCATGCGATGGATGTCATCTACCTGGATTTCAGCAAAGCCTTTGATACTGTTCCTCATAGGAGGCTTATCAGTAAACTCAGTAGTTGGGGATGGGTCCTAAGGTGGTGAACTGGATCAGAAATTGGTTGACTGACAGACGACAGATGGTGATGGTAAATGGAGCTCACTCGGATGAAAGGAGGGTGATTAGCGGGGTGCCCCAGGGTTCGGTTCTGGGCCCGGCACTGTTCAATGTTTTTGTGAGTGATATTGCTGAAGGACTGCATGGAAAAGTCTGTCTTTTTTCAGATGACACGAAAATTTGCAACAGATTGGATAACATGAGGAAAGATCTACAAAAGCTGGAAGAATGGTCTAATGCTTGGCAGTTAAGATTTAATGCGAAGAAGTGCAGTGTCATGCACTTGGGAAGCAGAAATCCAGGGAAAATGTATGCGATAGGGGGCGAAAGGTTGGTGTGCACGGTCCAGGAGAAGGACCTTGGTGTTATTATTCTCCGGATTTCAAGGTGGCAAAACAGTGCGACAAGGCAGTTTCAAAAGCCAGGAAGATGTTGGGTTGCATACAAAGAGGAATTACCAGCAGAAAGAAAGAGGTACTAATACCACTGTATAAGTCACTGGTGAGGCCTCACTTGGAATACTGTGTTCAGTTTTGGAGACCATATCTTGCAAAGGATATAAAAAGACTGGAAACTGTTCAGAGGAAGGCGACCAAAGGTTTTTGGAGCCTGCGTCAGAAGCCTTATGAGAAAAGACTTGAAGACCTAAATATGTACACTCTGGAGGAGAGAAGGGACAGGGGAGATATGATTCAGACCTTTAAATACTTAAAGAGAAATAATGAACAAACAAACCTCTTCCAAAGATGGGGGAGCTGTAAAACTAGAGGGCATAACATGAAGTTGCAAGGGGGTAAATTAAAAGGCAATGTCGGGAAATGCTTTTTCACTGAAAGGGTGGTGGATGCTTGAAATGCCCTCACGATGGAAGTGTTGGGGGCAAATACAGTGGCAGAATTCAAAATGGCATGGGACAGACACAGTGGATCCCTTTACAGCAATAGGATAAAATCAAAATAAACTTAACTAACTTCTCAACATACAGAGGTGTCCTACATGGAGCGGTGGGTTCACCCCTAAAACAAAGACATGGGGAAGGGTGGTCTGCACGGAGCGGCAGGTGCACCTACTCTTGCCATCTTACTGGGCAGACTAGATCGACCATACTGGTCTTTATCTGCTATCATTTACTATGTTACTATGTAATACACGACATTTAAAGAACCTATACCATAAACCATCTTGCCCTTCTGCCAGTCATATGCAATCCTTCTAATGCAGCTTATCCTCCTAACCTATTACTTTACTGCCCTAGCAACCGACACCCAGCACATTCCAATCATTGCCAGAACTTGGACCAGAGCAACAGCCCTACCACACACAAAACAACCCCTTGTCTGGAAACTACAACAGGCTCATACAAATACATCCCACCATAAACACCCTTAACAAACACAAAACCACCTCCACCCACAAACAACAACTGAGATGCACCCTTATCAACTCACGCTCAGTATGCAAGAAAATACCAATCATCACTGACATCCTCAAGAAAGAAGAACCAGATCTTCTCTGCATAACCAAAACTTGGCTCACTGCAACAGACACTGTACTCCTCAACCAACTCAAGACGAGTGACTACATACCATTGAACTGCCCACGAACGAACAAAAAAGGAGGAGGAGTACTAATCATCGCCAAAGCCAGCCTACAATTCTGAAACATAGAAGACCTAGATAGCCTAACAGTAACAAACGACCTCATCTCAATATGCCTACTCTACCGAGCACCCCCACCCAACACCAACAACCTAACCAACATACTAGAAACAGCAAGTGAAAGAGCAAAAGCACAGCACTAAGTAAACCACTTATACTTCTAGGAGACCAACTTAACCACGCTCCCCAAAAAACAAGCAAACACGTTCATGGAGGTTATAGATGCACTAGACTACCAACAAATAGTGGACAGCCCCACCCACACGAAAGGAAATATATTAAACCTCATATTCATACCAAAATACTTCATATCAGACAACAACTTACCCATGACACAAACACTCCCGGTCCCATGATCTGACCACACTATGATCAACTTCTCCACCCCTCACTTCTCTGGTACCCACATGAAAAACACCGTTCACACTACACAACGTAGATTCTGCACCTTCCACAAAGAAGCACGCCTGAAAGAAATAATATCTCACCTCCAAACCAGCTCTCCCAACATAGATGAAATGGTCACAAACTGGAACCGGACCATAAGCAGCTCATCATTAGCACCACCAGCTACATCCACTGCAGAACACAAACCAAATGCAACATGTACACCAAAGATCTCAGAAACTTAAAAAGGGAACTTAGAAGAAACAAACATAAATGGAGAGCAACCAAACAATCTAAATTGCAAGCAAGATACATGCAAAAGTTGAAACCATACCACACCATGGTAAACATTGCAAAAAAGGATCATCATACACATATCTTAATGAAATCGCTGAACTGACCCAGATAACCATTTAGCATCGCATGATCACTAACTACAGCACCAAACCTTGAGAGACCTGACAACTCCCCCTGCCCCCATACACTGGCAGACTTCTTCTTAAACAGAATCCATACAGCACGCAACGCTGAATGACAATCCAGCCAATAATAATTTGACTCCATATCTAAAGAGAACATATAACACATCATCAGCAGTCTCAACACCAGTACCTCACCACTGGATCCACTGTCAGCTGGATAAAAGATAGTTTGGTTTTGGCTATCTCCATTCGTACACTAAATGGCACAGGCCTCACTAGAACAAGGATTCATCCCTAAGGAACTAAAAATGACCTTATACAACCAATACTAAAAAACCCCACAGCTGACAAAAGTGAATCCCGCCTCTTACAGACCCATCAGCAGCCTTCCCTTCTTCTCCAAAATACTCGAACATATAGTACTACAACAATTCCAGAACTATGTTGACACACATGCTCCACTAGATCAACACCAACACGGATTTAGATCACACCATGGAGTCAAATCTCTCTTCTCACATCACTAATAGATACTATAATACAAGGCATTGAGAAGATTACCCAGGCCTACATCTTATCTTCCTAGACATAACTGCAGCATTCGACTCCATTCCACATACTGTCCTAATTACCAAACTTCAAGACATTTGAATCAGTGGCACCCTACTCAAATGGATCTGATCATACCTATCAGACCATCATCAACAAGTACGTATGGGAACAAACAAATCAGCTTTCTGCACACAACTTAAAGGAGTTCCACAAGGCTCTGCATTATCCTCACTGCTTAGTGAGGATAATGCAACCTATATACGCCATATTCTGCATACATGATATTCAATACAGGATCTACGCAGATGACATCATGATGTTCGCATCCAAACCACAAGAAAATATCAACATGTTTCCAAGAAATCACTCAATGGCTACATAATCACAGACTGAAAATCAATTACAGAAAATAGAAGTGCTCCATATCTCCTGGAACAAAACACTGTTGCCCTCCAAAACAATCAAAATACACAACATTGAACTCAAAAACAAGCAAGAATAACACTAGACCAGCAGCTTAACTTCTCCCATATCACCAGAACCTCAAGAGTGATATACCACTAGATAAAAACACTCTGCAACCTTCAACCTCTACTAGCAACCTCCGACTTCCGCTCTGTTCTTCAGGCACTCATCTTCCCCCTACTGGACTTCTGCAATAGTATATACCAAGGCCTCCCTAAGCATTCACTTCACCAACTACAAATGACGTAAAACACTGCAGCATGCATCTTAGCAAAAGCAAAAATGAGTGACCACATTTTTGTTGTTAAGTGCCGTCAAGTCGGAGTCGATTCATGGCAACCCTCTGGATAGCTATCCTAAATTGTGTTCGGTCTTCAGTCAGGCAGCTCATTGTTGACAAACTGGTACCCGTAGCTGCTGTTATTGCTTCGATCCATCTTATTGCTGGCCTTCCTCTTTTGCGTTGACCTTCTATCTTGCCAAGCATGATGTCTTTCTCTAATGATCTCTCTCTTCGCAGGATGTGTCCAAAGTATGAAAGTCGAAGTCTTGGCATCTGAGCTTCTAAAGAAAGCTTAGGTTTGATCTCCTCTAGTACCGACTGGTTTGTTCTTCGGGCAGTCCATGGTATACACAGTATTCGCCTCCAGCACCATAATTCAAAGGCATCAATTTTCTTCCTGTCTGTCTTTTTCACTGTCCAGCTTTCACATCCATATGATGTTATAGAAAATACCATGGCTTGAACAAGTCTAACCTTTGTATGGAGAGAGACATCTCTGTTCTTAAGAATTTTATCTAGGTCTTTCATAGCCATTCTGCCAAGAGCAATGTGTCGTATGATTTCTTGACTGCTTGTTGCTTCTTTATTGATAGTTGATCCAAGTAGGTTAAAGTTGTTCACAATTTCAATTTCTTCTTCAACGATGAACCTGTTGATTATGCCAGTTGTCATGATCTTTGTCTTCTTTACATTAAGGTGCAGGCCCATTTTGAGACTGTTCTTTGATTGTGAGAAGCAAATGTTTCAGATCATCTTCACTTTCAGCCAGTAATGCGGTATTATCAGCATAGCGAAGGTTGTTGATGAGTCTTTCACCAATCTTCACACCTCTGTTGTCTTCATACAATCCTGCTTCTCTGATGATTTGTTCTGCATATAAATTAAACAGGTAGGGGGAAAATATGCATCCTTGTCTTACACCTTTGCTTATTTTAAACCATTCTGTTTCTCCTTGTTCCGTTCGAACTGTTGCTTCTTGATCAATGTACAGATTGTGCAAGAGTACAATCAGAGTTTCTCATGGTTTACACAGTCAAAAGCCTTGCTATAGTCGATAAAGCACAAATAGATATCCTTTTGGTATTCTTTAGTCTTTTCAAGGATCCATCTCACATCCACAATGATGTCTCTCGTTCCTCGCCCTTTCCTGAACCCTGCTTGCACTTCAGGTAGTTCTTGTTCCAGGTATGGTTGTAGTCTCTTATGAATAATCTTCAGTAGAATCTTGCTGGCATGTGGGATCAGAGCGATTGTGTGATAATTTCCACAGTCAGTTGGATCACCTTTCTTTAGTATTGGTATAAACACAGATCTTTTCCAGTCAGTTGGCCATGATGTTGTCTTCCATATTTCTTGGTAGAGCCTTGTAAGTACGGTAACAGCTGCATCAGATTGCTGTAATACTTCTATGGGAATGCTAACAATGCCTGGTGCTTTGTTCTTTGATAAGGCTTTCAATGCTGCTTCAACTTCTTCTTTCATCACCAATGGTTCCCGATCATAAGGTACAGGTTGAAACGGCTGTTGGTCCACTTGATCTTTATCATATAAAAACTCTGTATATTCCTTCCACCTTTTCTTGATCTTCTCAGCATCATTCAACATAGAACCTTGAGCATCTTGTAACATTCCAATTCGAGGCTGGAACTTTTCCTTTAACTCTCGTAGCTTTAGGAAAGCCGATCTTGTTCTTCCTCTAATAGTTTCTGCTTCTATTTCCTTGCATGCGTCATCGTAGTACTTTTCCTTGTCCTGTCTTGCTGCACGTTGGAAATCTCTGTTGAGTTCTGTGATTGTCTTTCTTTCTCCTCTGGCTTTAGTTTCTCTGCATTTCTGGGAAATTTTCAGAGTTTCTGCCGTCATCCATTTTGGCTGTTTTTTTCTTTTTCACCTTTTGTAGAGACTTTTCGCTTTCTTCCAACACAACCTACTTGATGTCATTCCATAACTCTTCTGGAGCTCTGTCATTTGTATCTAAAGTAGCAAATCAATTTTGCAGGCAGTCTTTAAATTCCAGTGGTATATTCTCAAGGTCATATTTTGCTGCATTCATGAGTGGTTTGCTCTTTTTCAACTTTAGCTTGAGTTTGCATACTAGTAGTTGATGATCTGTACCACAGTCAGCTCCAGGTTTTGTCTTTGTTGATGTTATAGAGCTTTTCCATCGTTGACTTCCACAGATGTAGTCAATTTGATTTTTATACAATCCATTGGGTGAAGTCCATGTGTACAGTCACCGCTTGTGTTGCTGGAAGAAGGTGTTTGAGATGAATAGATCATTGGTCTTGCAGAATTCTATCAGTCTTTCTCCAGCTTCATTTCTGTTGCCAAGTCCATATTTTCCAACTACTTTGCCTTCTTCTTTGTTGCCAACTTTTGCGTTCCAGTCACCCATGATTGTCAGGATATCCTGTTTGCATGTTCTGTCAATTTCAGCTTGTACTTGTTCATAAAACTCTTCAATTTCATTCTTTTCTGCAGCTGTTGTTGGGGCATATACTTGAATTATAGTTGTGTTGATAGGCATTCCTCATAGACAAATAGAGATTAAGCGTTCGCTGACTGCATTGTATTTCATTACAGTTCTTGCAAGTTTCTTCTTTATTATAAATGCAACACCATTCCTTCTTTGTCTTTCATTTCCAGCATAGTAGACCATGTGATCATCTGATGCAAAGTGCCCGATGCCAGTCCATTTCAGTTCGCTGACACCCAGCAGATCAAGTTGTACACGTTCCATTTCATTCTTGACCACCTCCAACTTCCCTTGGTTCATGCTTCGTTCGTTCCATGTTCCAATGTGTAAGTTGTCTTTACAGCTTCTAACACTCATTTCATGCCACATTACCCCAATATTAAAAGATCTACATGGCTACCTGTACCCACCAGAATCAAGTACAAATCAACTATAAACATATTCAGAACTTTACATGACCACTCTGCAGCGTACTTAGTCTCTCACTCACATGCCAACAACCAACCGAAAAAGGCGAGAATGTAGCGAGAACCTCTTCGACCTACCAGCGCAAATAACAATGATGTAACGAAATACCTGCATCAGGGCTTTCTCCACCTATTCACCAGATCTTTGGAACTCACTCCCCAGCGACCTCAGAGAACACACATGAAATAACAAAACTTCACAAGGATCTCAAGAATTACTTTTCAAAGAACATTTCAGCAGCTAAATGAGATGCCCCTTAGCAACAGCAAAACCATGGACACACGCCACAATCACCATTCTCCTACAACCACTTCACTCTTATCCCCGCCCCCTCACTCTGCCCAACCTGTACATGTCCTAGTTTGTATATATGTTGTAAACTAGAGACTTCAGTTATCATTTGTAGTCACAATGTGCAATGCTGTTAAGGATTTCGAAGTTTTATGTACACTGTTAAGTTCTTGTTCTTTGTTTATCCGCCTTGATTCTCACATAAGGCGGTATAACAAAAACAGATAAATAAAGAAATAAATTTACTTAACTGTATTTGAAAAAAAACATAAAAAATATAGTTTGAAACTTTGTACCATTGTATTCTTTTCTTTTACTGGGATAAATGATTCATTATATTCAGTTAAATTTTATGATATCAATCGCTAAATATTTTTTCTGTGCAGTTGTTACAAATGTGTGCCATTTGCTGGCAGTGTCCCTATTTTAGTTTGTGTGTTTTGTGAGAAAAGAAATCGAAATGATGAATACATAGATTTTGGCAGTGCTTTCAACCGGTGTACTGCCAGGAATTTCTTGGTGTGCTTATATGAGCCTGTTTTATGTAAGCGAGCCATCAAGGGTTTATAATTTTCATTATATACATTTTTTGGATTCACTGTTAAATTCACCCCAAAGTGCTTGATAGTTTCTTCACCCATCTAAAAAGAAAGCTCCTCTTCAGTCTGTCCTTGTCCAAAACCATTGCTACAATTTTTGATTTACTTGTATTCACTTTAAAATTGGATAATCATCTACACTGTCTTACAATTCCCAAACCAAAATTGGCAGTGTGATATAGTGCCTTCCCTCTGTGAAGAGAATGCTGTTAGCAGAAAGAGATCATGTTATCCACCCCCCTCCCCCTCACTCAACAGTCGCTATGCCTCTCAAATCAGCACTCATCTGGATCCGAGCTGCAAAAGACTTTATTGAAAGGGCAAAATGTAGTGGAGAAAGGGGACATCCTTGTCTGGTACTCCACACAAGCTGAAATATAGAGACGTAGTGCCCATTGACTTTAACACAGATCTTTGGATGTATATAAAGTGCCCGCACCCAACTTAAAGAGTTGCGACCTATTCCCATCCTCCTTATAGCATGAAACATAAATTACAAATCAGTCTGATGAAAAGCCTTTTCGGCATTTATGAAAAGAAGTAAAGACTGCTGTTTGCTTTGCCTCACCATCCACATAAGTTCTAGAAGAACTCTGCGGATGTTGTCTCCCACCTGTCTTCCAGGCATATAGTCTTCCAGGTTTGCATGCACTAACTTTTAAAATCACTGTGTTCAACCTGGTAGCCAGTACCTTGGCCAGAATCTTCATGACCGAACTGAGCAAAGAAATAAAGCAATATGACTCAAAACACGGGATTACTCCTTTCCTTATGTATGACCATTATTGTCTCAGCCCAAGCTCTCTCCTGCAGGACACTATTGAAAAGCTCAACCATAGGAGCCTGCAAAACTTCCACAAAGCTTTTATAAAATTTTGCAATTAGCCCATCTGGGTCTGGCATTTTTTCTAAATTGAAAATCATGATGACCCCTCCCCTGGAATTCCTCTGCAGCTATCTTTCCCTCCGGCAGCTCTGAAGATATCTTTTGATCAACACTTTGAATATGGTGGGTATATTGATAAAGTTAAAAGGCACAATGAGGTACTCAAATTGCCCATAGTAGATATGGAAAGCTGTCTTATTCTAATCTCATACCATTTTGGTTTTCTGTGTCTATCCCTTCTGAGATGTGTCCTCCATAACTCCTTTTTTATGCTTGTTGTTCATCTTTCTGTGCAGCCCAGCATCCTCTGGCTGTAGCCATTGCCTAGTCACACAGTTTTTCTAGCTTGAATCATCAGACAAAATCACCTTAGAGGGCCCCATTCCATACAGGACATCCATGCTCCTGTGCACCTGATAGGAATCGGATGCACAGGGGCAGACACGATTCTGATCCCGCGGAGCACATAACCTCGTGGGATCAGAATTGCTATTAAGCCTGCATGTACAGGCCTCTATCTGGCTAACTTAGTCAAGACTTCTAAATGGAGCCGCGGCGCCATGGCGTCTGATTGCCATGGCACTGCGGCTCCATTCAGGAGCCGTGATCCCCGGCTGCTGACGACTTAATGCATTCTCCAGGACCAAGCAGGAAGTCAGTCCTCACTTATGTGTGACATCGACGTCGATGGAGCCCCCATGCGGAGCAATTCCCCTGCTTTCTAAGAAAGCCTTTGGGAATACTGTGCGCATACGTGGTCCCCTTCCCGCCTAAAGGTGTCATCTTGCTCAATCTTTCTTTTTCCGTGGAGCCCATCGGACGTCTGTCCATGTCACCCGGAAAAGTTGACGTTTTTTCAGTGATTACTTCGTCTTTTTCTCTGGTTTGACGTCGGTTCCCCTTCCCGCCGGGTTCGGTACACCGGTATCGAGCCCGTCTTCTATTTTTTCGGTTTTTGCCCTTCATGGCTGGCGTTCGTGCCCTTTTTGTTTTTTCCCTGGACAGCCGGTCCTTTGACCTTGCGGGGGCCCTTTTTTCCCCGATGGCTTCCAGTGGTTTCAAGAAGTGTGATCGGTGCAAGAAACTGATGTCTCTCACCGACACACATGACTGCTGCCTTAGGTGCCTCGGCCCAGATCATGATACAAAAATATGTGGCCCGTGTGGAAAAAATGTCCACCAAGGCACTTCGCAGCCATCAGCACCAGAAAGAAAGGATTTTCTCGGATTCTGCCTCCGGCTGGGCCTGGACCTCGTCTGAGGCCTCGACTTCTCGGGAGTCTGATCCCGAGCATCGCCGGGGTTCCTCGGACAGGGGGTCCCCCGATCGGGAACGCAAGAGGAAGAAATGGCTCGCGAGAGCGGCGTCGGAAGAGGTCCCTGGTTCCTCGAGGGCCAGGTCTAAGACCCCCGACTGCCATCCCGGGCCTTTGGAACAGGAGAAGCCGTCCAAGGTACCTCGTGTGGAGCCGGAGACCGTCGGACATGTAAGTCCTGTAGTCCTCGTGGACTCGCCTCTGAGGGAGCCGACGTAGGGCCCAGCGCCGCCGGGGCCCGAGTCGGTGGCTGCTGAGTCTCCTGAGCTTGGTCTCAGGCTGACAGCCTTGGAGTGCAGACTGTCTGCCTTCATGGATCAGCAGCGGGTAATGATGGCCAGCCTCGCTGGTGCATCTGCCCCGACCACCGGGACATCAACGTCTAAGTTGACCCCGGAGACCGAGCCAATACTCGAGACCATGAAGGCTCGAAGTCGTCCTCGATCACGGTCACCCTCGACCTCCAGCTCAGAACTGAGGGCGTCGACGCCGGTGCCTTCGGCGTCGGGGCGGGTGCCACCGAGACCCGCGCGGTCGGAGCCCCTCGACTCCTCTTCGGATGAGTCAGCGTGGGAGACGGAGGACGAGGAGTCCCCCGACACCTTCCAGACTCGGTGCGTCCCTTCGGACTCGCCGCAGTCCAAGCCCCAGAGTAGGTCCCCCCCAGAGGACACCCGGTTCTCGGAGTTTGTTAGGGACATGGCCAAGGCATTGGCAATTCCCACGGACCCCGAGGAGGAGCCTCGAGCCGAGGAGCTCGAGGCCCTCCAGTATGACTCTCCTCCGAAAGAGGCCTGTACTGTGCCGGTCCCTCCGATGCTGGAACTCTTCTGGATGTGGGAGGCACCGGCCTTGGCGCCGGTTTTAAGCAAGCGGGTCGATTCTATCTGTCGACTCCGTAAGAGCCCTGGCTTCCACAAGGCGCAGCTGCCGCACCATTCCATGGTGGTGGAATCGGCCATGCATCGTCTGAAGAGCCAGAAGATGCACTCTGCGGTGCCTCCCGGCAGGGAGGCCCGGAACCTGTATGCTTTCGGCAGAAAGTGCTTCCAGGGCTCGATGCTTGCTTGCCGTGTCCAGTCCTACCAGCTGTACATGGGCATCTACTTACGAGACCTGGCGAAAGAGATTGCCGGGTTCTCTGCTGGCCTCTCCGGGGAACCTTTGCAGAGGTTCCAGACTTTGTCCTCAGGAATCCGGGACTGCTCTAAGTTCATGTCCCGAGCGGCCTACGATGGCTTCGAGGCTTCGGCTCCTGTAGCGGCAGCCGGCATCGGAGCCCGACGCCAGGCATGGCTGCAATCATTGGACCTCGAGCCCTGGGTGCAGGACAAGTTGGTCGATGTCCCTTGCCGAGGTGAAAACCTTTTTGGCAAACCCATGGCCGAGAAGGCAGCTGAGCTCGAAACTGAGCACCTGACTAGGACAAGGCTGTCCATAAAAACTTCTGCCCCTTTTCACAAAAAGAAGGGCTCAGGTAAAAAGCTCTTTTACCTGAGAAAGGCAGCTGCCTACAAACCTTTCCCTCAGTACCAGGCCTCCCCAGCTCCCCAGCAGGGTCAGCAGGCCAAGGGGCAGGGACATGGGCCCCGTAGGCAGAAGACCCCCAAGCCTCCGGCTCCTGCTCCTGCTCAGCAGGGAGGGGTTTTTTGACTCCCACAGCATAGCCTTTCCACCTCTGCTGCCCCATTCCTGCACAGGAGGTCATCTAGCCCTGTTTGCCCACAGGTGGCCACCCATTACAGGGGATGCTTGGGTATTGAGCATAGTCCACAGAGGCTATATGCTCCATTTCCAGCAGTTGCCCCTTGCCTACTTCCCAGGAGAGCCTCTAAGGCCTCCTCTACACACAGACCTCCTCCTTCAAGAACTTCAAGGTCTGCTTCTAGACAAGGCGGTGGAGCCTGTACCTCCTCTCCTGCAGGGGCACAGTTTCTACTCCAGGTACTTCCTCGTGCCAAAGAGAACCGGTGGCCTCAGGCCTATTCTAGACCTCAGGAACCTCAACAATTTCTTGGAGAAAGAAAAGTTCAAGATGCTTACTCTTGGAACACTTCTGCCCTACCTCCAGCAGGAAGATTGGCTATGCTCCTTAGATCTCAAGGATGCGTACACTCACATCCTCATTCTTCCAGACCACAGAAAGTACCTCAGGTTCATTGTGGGAGGAAACCATTATCAGTACAGAGTACTGCCTTTTGGCCTAACCCAAGGGTCTTTACAAAGTGCCTGGCTGTGGTGGCGGCCTACTTGAGGACTCAAGGTGTTTTTGTCTTCCCCTATCTGGACGACTGGCTCATCAGGGGTCAGACTTACCAGGAGGCCAGGCAGGCCACCTTTTGAACTGTATCACTCCTTCAGCACCTTGGCTTTGTCATAAACTACGCAAAGTTCACTTTGCTCCCCTCCCAGAACCTAGAGTCCATAGGGGCGCGGCTGGACTCTCTGCAAGCAAGGGCTTACTTGTCAACAGACAGGGCTCAAAGGCTCATGGAGTTGGCATCCCGGTTTCTCAGCATGCCAAGGGTTTCTGCCCGAGTCTGTCTACAGCTCCTCGGCCACATGGCATCAACAGTACATGTGACCCCCAATGCCCGCCTCCACATGAGGCCTGCACAGTGGTGCCTCAGAACTCAGCAGCAGCAAGCCACAGGGAGCCTAGCAGACAAAGTAAGGGTGTCCAAACCCTTCCTGAATTCCCTGCAGTGGTGGTTACACCCCCCAACTTACTTCAGGGGGTGCCTTTTCAGGTACCTGTCTCCACAGTGGTGTTGACGACAGATGCCTTCTTGCAGGGCTGGGGGGTGCACATTGTCTGGAACGGTGCACTCAAGGCCTGTGGTCTCCATGGGAGGCCACGCAACATATCAATCTACTAGAACTTCGGGCTATTTGTTTAGCCCTCAAAACCTTCTCTCACACTTTGGCTCACCAGTCTGTTCTGGTGCAGACGGACAATCAAGTGGCCATGTTCTATGTGAACAAGCAGGGGGGCACGGGGCCAAGCCTCCTGTTTCGGGAGGCACAGGCTCTGTGCTCTTTTGCTCTCAAACACAACATGTTTCTCAAGGCTGTTTATCTTCCTGGCCAGGAAAACCTCCTGGTGGACAGGTTGAGCAGGATTCTGCAACCCCACGAGTGGCAACTGCACCCCTTGGTGGTTCCGAATATTTTCCTGAGATGCGGGCTTCCCTCCATAGACCTCTTTGCCAGTCCCCTGAACCGGCAGCTGCCCAGGTTCTGTTCCAGGCAACCGCATCCCCTGAGGATAGCAGCAGATGCTTTTCTGATTTCTTGGTCCCAGGGCCTCCTGTATGCGTTTCCTCCCACGCCTCTGGTGGCCCGAACCTTGTTCAAGATTCTAAGGGACAAGGCCTCGGTACTTCTGATAGCTCCCAGGTGGCCGAGGCAGCCCTGATTTCCACTTCTGCTCCAGCTAGCCATGGACACACCGCTACCTCTGAGGTTGCAGCCTGATCTTCTCTCTCAGGATCAGGGTTCCCTTCTGCACCCCAATCTTAAATCTCTCAAGTTGATGGCCTGGAGGCTGCAAGGGTAGTGTTGGCTCCCTGGGGCCTACCCCGAGAAGTGGAGGAGGTGGTCTTGGCCTCTAGAAAGCAGTCCACCAGAAAAACCTATGCCTTCAAGTGGAAAAGGTTCACCATCTGGTGTCAGCAACGCAAGGAGGATCCTTTTGCCTGCACTATACCAGTAGTGCTTCAGTATCTACTGCACTTGTACAATCAAGGCCTTAAGTCCAATTCAGTTCGGGTCCACCTCTCTGCTCTAGCAGCTCACCACTCACTGGTGGAAGGACACTCTCTGTCGGTTCACCCCTTGGTGTCCAGGTTTCTCAGAGGCTTGCTTTTGCTCAAACCTCCTATCCGTCCACTGGCCCCTGAGTGGGAATTGAATGTGGTCTTGCAGCAACTGACTCGCCCACCCTTTGAGCCGATGGCTACATGTCCACTCCGCTTCCTTTCTTGGAAGGCTCTATTCCTTGTGGCCCTGACCTCGGCCAGTAGAGTGAGTGAGCTTCAAGCCCTGGTCTGTGACAGGCCTTACACTCGCTTCTATAGGAACAGGGTAGTCCTTAGGACTCATCCTAAGTTCCTCCCTAAAGTTGTCTCCTCTTTCCATCTCAACCAAGAGGTGGTTCTTCCAATGTTCTTCCCTAGGCCCCATGCCAGCCGGGCTGAGACAGTTTTGCATACCCTGGACTGTAGAAGAGCCTTATCCTTCTACCTTGAGCGTACGCAGGGGCATAGGAGGGCTACTCAGCTCTTCGTATCTTTTGACCCTAATAACTTGGGGTTCCCTGTCTCCAAGTGTACCTTGTCCATCTGGGTGGCTGACTGTATCACCTGGGCTTATAGGGCAGCTGACCTTCCCTTGCAGGGTCGGGTCATGGCCCACCGTGTCAGGGCAATGGCTGCCTCAGTAGCTCATCTCCGCTCTGTACCGTTGGCAGACATCTGTAGGGCTGCAACTTGGTCTTCAAGCCAGACTTTTGTGGCCCATTACTGCCTGGAGAGGGGAGTCCCGTAGGGTCAGTGCTTTCGGTCAGGCAGTGCTCCGGAATCTCTTTGAGGTTTAGGCAACTCCTACCCTCCAGCCCTCTGATTGGGCTACCGGTTGGGATGTGTTTCAGTGAAATCCTTTCTCTGATGCTGTGGCTAGAGGGAGCTCATTTTTCAGCTGTGGGTCCCCGGTAACCTGAAGCTGGGGAGTCCCATAAGTGAGGACTGACTTCCTGCTTGGTCCTGGAGAAAGAGTAGTTACTCACCTGTAACAGGTGTTCTCCAGGAGCAGCAGGAATCAGTCCTCACAACCCTCCCTCCTCCCCTGGGAGTTGCAGTTGTACATAGTTTATTTTTCCATTTTTGTGTGCTGTTTTTTAGCTATGTCATTTGACTGAGCAAGATGGCACCTTTAGGCGGGAAGGAGACCGCGCATGCGCGCAGTATTCCCAAAGGCTTTCTTAGAAAGCTGGGGAATTGCTCCGCATGGGGGCTCCATCGACATCGATGTCACCCATAAGTGAGGACTGATTCCTGCTGCTCCTGGAGAACACCTGTTACAGGTGAGTAACTACTCTTTCCCCACAGCCTGACCCCTGATCTGACCTCCCAAGGCCAGTGGGAAAACTCCTGTGCCCCCTCCGACCCCTTCTACTGCCATCCCCCACCGACTAGGGGAACTTATTCAGAGGTGGAATAAGTTTTCCGTTCGGTTTGCCGGCCCCGGACATACAGGGCTGACATCAGAATCGGCCCTGTACATCCAGGGCCATGGACCGCCCCCTTCCCACCCCTATCTTGTCTCCCCATAGAAACACCGTGTTCGTACGGGGGGGTTAGCCGAGGATGCAGAGGGGGCCGAATAGCGGGAATGGACGTCCCAATATCTTGGAATGACTCCTGTCAATATCAGCCTCTTTTGCCCTATCTCAATGATATATAACCCTTCTGGATTTCTGCATCCCAAATGCTAACTCTGCCCTTTTTTTCATTGAACCTTAACTGCCAAGTAATTGCTCATTCCTCGGTTTTTTATTATAAAAACTTAAGTTTCTAGTAGCTGACCACTTTGTATTTTTGGTCCTCTCAATTAAAATCTGTTCTAAATATGGAATGAATATTGCCATTAGGTTTGTATTTTGCCTCACAATAGCATGACGGATTTTTTGGCAGACTACAAACTCAAGAGTAGACTGCTCTTAATGCTCTCAATTCAGCCTTCTGGGAAAAACCTAAACCTAAATCTGATATGTCCTTTTATCTCCTCAGATAGATCCTTCTTCGCGTTCAATGATGGCTCTTCAACAAGAACAAGGCAATACATCCTATGGTGAACTGCAGAGTGAAGCTGTTCTGAAGGACAGTCCATCCACTCCAAATTCAAAGAAGGCAGAACTTATAAAGTGGACAAGGCTACCTGGTCAGGTGACTGCATTTTAGAATGTATATAGACTTACATTATTTATATTTGTCTGTATTCTTAGGGCCTGATATTCAAAGCATGTCGTGTTTGTCATAGGTAGTGAATGCATAACTTGTTTATCTATCAGTTTTTGATGGGAACACTAATGGAGGCTCTGAAAGAAAGAATAATGTTCTTTCTGGAAACCAATAGATTGCATGATCCGAGACAACATGGTTATCTCCAGGAACAAGCAGGAATAAGTCATCACATATGGGTACGTCGGTACCGACGGAGCCTGCGCGGGAAAGCTCCCCAGCTTTTCAGATGAAAAGCTTTTGGGGCCTCCCACTGCACATGCGCGCTGCCTTCCCGCCTTCCTGACCAGCTCTCCTCAGTTCTTCTTTTTCCGCGGAGCCAGCAGGTCGTGTTCCTGTCACCGCTGAAGAATTTGTTACTTTTGTTTGTTTCTTTAGACCGCGTACCTGCCTTCCCCATACCGAAACCGGTATCGCCGGTCTTTCTTTCTTTCTATATAAAAAAAAAAAAAAAAGACTTTTTTATTTTCTTCAGCACAGCTTGGTACCCGTTGTTAGGCCTTAAGGCCTACACAAATTCTCCTCATGGAGAAGCCAGTCCCTGGTTTTAAAAAATGTACCAAATGCAGTGCTGTCATTTCTGTCACAGACACCCATGAATGGTGTCTCAAATGTTTGGGACCTGAACACTCCATACCGAACTGCCCATCCTGCACCCAGATGTCTAAACGCGGTTTGCAGAACCGGGCTAACAAGCTCCATGTGCTGTTTCCTTCAGAAGCATCACAGTCATCCAGGTCTTCCTCTCCGGATGGATCTCAGGTAACCAAACCTTCTGTGGGCAAATCCTCTAAAAGCAAATATCTTTCTAAAGATCGAGAGGCTCTCAATTCTGAGTTCGAGGATTCTGCCCAGGCCAAAAAACCCCGGCGGGAGGTTCCGGCCTCCAAAGCAATCATGGGGTCACAGGTTGACATCGATGGCACGGCCTCGACAGATCACCTGTTGGACTACTCTGGGGTACCGGCCCATACCGGTACCGACATCCAGGCAGTAGTGGCGTCTATGGGCAGTACTGTCCAGACCATGCAGCAAGCCGTTCTGGCATTCATTAAGGCTGCGACACCCTCGGTACCGATTTCATCGGTACCGACCCCGGTTCCGGTATCTACACCGGAACCGAGACCATCGACTTCTAAACGTCGATCGGTTCCGCATGCCGGATTCCGGCTTTCGCCCGGTACCGATCCCATGCCCGATACGCCCGATGTCGATACCGATCGGTATGCGTATCGTACATTGGCAGTACAGAGGGAAGACTCAGATACATCTGATGAATTCAATTCCTCTGATGACTCTGCTGAGCTTACTCTTCCTGAGGAGCCCTCTTCTCCCAAGAGGAGGATGTCTCCTCCAGAGGATTTATCCTTTCAGGATTTCATTGTTGATGTAGCTAAAGCACTTTCTATTGCTACATCTTCTGAAAGAGAACCCAGATCAAAAAAATTGGACATTTTAGGATACTCAAAAGCTCCTAAAGAGGCAGTCACTCTGCCTGTCCATGAAATCCTTCAAGAACACTTGATGGATTTGTGGGAGACTCCTTTAACACTGTCTCCCCATTCCCGCAGGTTGGACACCATGTATCGGGTCCCTCCTTCGCCTGGGTTCCAGAAAACTCAGCTGCCTCACCACTCCATTGTGGTGAAGTCTGCCATGAAGAAAATAAAGAGTCCTAAAAGGCATTCTTCTACCCCTCCAGGGCGAGAATGTAAGAACCTAGACTCTTTTGGAAGAAAGATGTTCCAGGCTAGTATGCTTATAGCCAGGATCAACTCTTATAGCCTTTATATGGGCATGTATCTTGGGCAACTTGCCCTAAAAATACAGAATTTTGCCCCCTTTATCCCTGATGATCAAAGGGCGGACTTCTTTTCTATGGTGGCACAACTTTCAGAGGTCTCCAAGTTCTCCAACAGGGCAGCCTTTGATTCCTTTGAAGTTGCAGGCAGAGCTTCGGGAATTGCTATTGCAGCCCGACGTCTCGCTTGGCTCCAGGCTTCTAACCTAGAACCCTGGGTTGTAGATGGCCTCAGGAATCTGCCCTGTACCGGTGAGAACTTATTTGGGGAAGACTGGCAGATTAAAGCTGCTCAAATGGATGCAGAAAATGCCACTCTAGATAGACTTTCCAAGTCTACTTCTACCCCTACCAAAAAGAAGCCTTTTAAAAGGCCTTACTATAAAAAGACCAGATTTCCCACAAATACTGGCCAGCAATCTGCTCAGCCTCGCCTTGCGGCTAAGCGTCAACAATCTAAGCAGGTAAAGTCAAAGCCTGCAGTGTCTGCTACACCCCAGCAGGCTCAACCCCCTCAGGGGTTTTGACTTCCCTCTAGAGAACTTGCCGTTTCTGGCTCTAGAACAACCAGAGCCCCTCACCATTCCTGGAAGGCTAGCTCATTTTGCTCCCAGATGGGAACAAATCACATCAGAGCAATGGACCCTCTCTATTATCCGAGAGGGCTACAAACTTCATTTCTCCAGCCTTCCTCCCCATACCATGGTGAGGCAATTCAGTTCTCCCCCATCTCTTCTGACCCTGTTGGGTCAGGAAGTCTCTTCTCTTCTTGCCCAAGGGGCAATAGAGGAGGTTCCTCCTCCACAACAGGGGTTAGGTTTCTACTCCCCTTACTTTCTCATAACAAAGAAGACAGGGGGCTTCAGACCTATCCTAGATCTGAGAGAATTGAACAGGTTTCTATTCAAGGAGAAATTCAAAATGCTCTCTCTGGGCCTTCTCCTTCCATACCTTCAGAGTCAGGATTGGCTTTGTTCTCTAGATCTCAAGGATGCGTACACTCATATACTCATCCATCCATCCCACAGAAAATATCTAAGATTTCTGTTCCAGGGAAAACATTTCCAGTACAGAGTACTACCCTTCGGTCTGGCCTCTGCTCCAAGAGTCTTCACAAAATGCATGGCAGTCGTAGCCGCATTTCTCAGAGGCATGGGAATCTTTGTCTTCCCATATCTGGACGACTGGCTCATCCGAGCTCCATCTCAATCAGAAGCCCAGATTTCTCTGGACCGCACAAGGCGTATTCTTCAATATCTGGGACTTGTGGTAAACATTCCCAAGTCCCAACTCATCCCTACTCAGTCCCTGGAATTCATAGGGGCCCAATTGGACTCCACCACTGCAAGGGCCTACCTCCCTCTGGTCCGAGGCCAAAGGCTAATAAGCTTGGCCTCCCAGGCTCAGTCCAGAAGTCACTTGTCAGCCAGAGAAATGCTGCAACTTCTGGGCCACATGGCCTCCACGGTTCATGTGGTGCCCTATGCTCGTCTCCATATGAGAGCAGCTCAATGGACATTGGCCACCCAGTGGTCTCAAGCATCACGACTGCTGTCAGACCAGGTACTCACCTCAAAACGTCTGTTTTGGTCTCTCCAGTGGTGGACATCCTCCAAAAATCTGTTGTTGGGGACCCCCTTCCAACCTTCGTTGCCCCAAGCAACCCTCACAACAGATGCCTCCCAAACAGGGTGGGGAGCTCATCTTCAACATCTCTCCACTCAGGGAATCTGGTCTCCCCAAGAGACCACCCTTCATATCAACCTTCTGGAACTGCGAGCAATCTTCCTTGCCCTCACAGTCTTCCATACCCTCCTTGCCAATCTGACTGTCCTAGTTCAGACAGACAATCAGGTGGCCATGTTTTATGTCAACAAACAAGGAGGGACGGGCTCTCTGTCGCTTTGCAACGAAGCTCTCAGATTATGGGCCTTCGCCAGAGAGCACCAAATTCATCTTCTGGCAGTATATCTTCCAGGAGTTCAAAACTCTCGGGCAGACAGACTCAGTCGAGTTCTGCTCCCACACGAATGGTCCCTACATATGGACCAGATACGCAGAATCTTTCAGGAATGGGGGACCCCGGACATAGACCTCTTTGCAAGTCCGTGGAATGCCAAACTTCCCCGGTTCTGTTCCAGGACTCCGTGTCAGGGAGCTCAGGCCAACGATGCCTTTCTCCTGCATTGGGGTCAGGAATTCCTGTACGCTTTTCCACCCATTCCTTTGATTCCCAAGACTCTGTTCAAACTTCAGAGGGATCACGGATCCATGATCCTCATTGCTCCACGCTGGCCACGCCAAGTGTGGTTCCCTCTCCTTCTACAGCTCTCCCAGGGCTCCTCCCTGGACCTGGGAGCTGCACCAGACCTTCTTGGTTACTGAAGGCTTAAGCCTTCAAGAGTTTAATCTTTCTCAACCAGTGAAAGATATCCTTTATGCCTCTAGGAAACCCTCTACCAGGCGTTCCTATGCTTTCAAATGGAAACGTTTTTCCATTTGGTGTGCTCAACAGGGTCTTGACCCTCTGGCACTTCCTTTGAATTCTCTACTAGACTATCTCCTGCATCTTTCCAATGCAGGCCTCAAGACGAATTCAGTACGAGTCCATTTAAGTGCTATTACAGCATCCTTAAAACCTATAAATGGACAATCTGTTTCCTCTCATCCTCTTATTGCAAGATTCATGAGAGGCCTAACCCTCACTAAACCTCCCATCCGGCCTCCTCCGGTAGCATGGGACTTGAATTTAGTTCTGGGTCAACTTATGAAGCCCCTTTTGAACCGTTGGTATCTACTTCCCTGAAATTTCTTTCCTGGAAGGTCCTTTTCCTTATTGCAGTCACTTCGGCTCGCCGCATCAGTGAACTGCAGGCTTTGGTGGCAAATCCACCTTATACCAGATTTCATCATGATAAGGTGGTCCTTAGGACGAATCCCCACTTTATGCCTAAAGTGGTCTCGCCTTTTCATCTTAATCAAGAGGTATATCTACCTGTCTTTTTTCCGGCTCCTCATGCATCCAGTGCAGAGAGGAACCTTCATACTCTTGACTGTAAAAGGGCTCTCGCCTTTTACCTCAATAGAACTCAGCCACATCGAAAGTCTTCTCAGCTTTTCGTGGCTTTTGATCCTTCTCATTTGGGACTTCCAGTCACCAAACGCACACTTTCCAACTGGATTGCTCAGTGTATTTCCTTTGCTTACCAGAGTAAGAACATTTCTCTGGAAGGCCATGTCACAGCTCACAATGTGAGAGCCATGGCCACTTCTATGGCTCATCTTCACTCTGTATCCATAGATCAGATCTGTCGAGCAGCCACTTGGGCCTCGGTTCATACCTTCACAGCCCATTACTGCTTGGACAAGGACTCCCGCCGGGATGCCTTGTTTGGTCAGGCTGTCCTCAAACACCTGTTCCATACTTAAACAACTCCTGCCCACCTTCCCAGAATGGATGCCTGAGATCCATACGAAGATGGTTACCCTTGGAGGGGGATCTCCCAGGCATCTCAGCTAGGGAGTCCCCATATGTGATGACTTATTCCTGTTTGTTCCTGGAGATAGCACAGTTACTTACCTGTAACAGGTGATCTCTGGAAACAGCAGGAATTAGTCATCACAACCCACCCACCTCCCCTAGGAGTTGTCTCTCTATTCCTCTATCTTCCTGTCCTCTCTCTATTGTCTCAGCTTTAAACTCGAACTGAGGAGAGCTGGTCAGGAAGGCGGGAAGGCAGCGCGCATGTGCAGTGGGAGGCCCCAAAAACTTTTCATCTGAAAAGCTGGGGAGCTTTCCCGCGCAGGCTCCGTCGGTACCGACGTACCCATATGTGATGACTAATTCCTGCTGTTCCTGGAGATCACCTGTTACAGGTAAGTAACTGTGCTTTACCAGGGGGGGATTATGCCAAACAAATTTGATTGACTGGGTGACCAGAGAACTAAATCAAGGACATGCGATGTATGTGATATATCTAGTTCTCCAGGAACAAGCAGGAAGTCAGTCCTCACATATGGGTGATGTCGACACTGATGGAGCCCGCGCGGAGCATTTCCCCAGTTTTCAAAGAAAGCCTTTGGGAATGCCACCACACATGCGTGGTCCCCTTCCCGCCCAAGTATGCCATCTTGCTCAGTCTCCCTTTTTCTGCGGAAACCTTCAGACGTGTGTCTCGTTCCTGGAAAAAGCTTTTTCTCTTTCCAATACAATTTTGTCTTTTCTGGCTAGCGCCGGTTCCCTTCCCGCCATCTCAAGCACCACAGCCTCGGCCGTTGGTCTCGGGATCTGTTTTTCCCATCCTTTACCTTTCTGTGCTTTTGCGTCCTTTTTAGCCGCTGGCTATGTCGAGGGTCTTCGACCTCGCAGGTGTCCTTTTTGCCCCAATAGCCTCCGGTTTCAAAAAATGCGATCGGTGTTCTAAGAACATGTTTCTCACAGACACCTATGACTGTTGTCTCCGGTGCCTGGGGGCTGACCATGATTATGAGCAATGCTCCCTCTGCAAAAAGATGTCTTCTAAGGCCATCCAGACTCACTGGCAGAAGCTAGATATCTTCCATAAGGCAGACTCGACCCCGGTATTCCCGGTAGCCTCGCACTCCATGGCCCCGCAACCCTTGGAGTCCCCCAAGGCCCCTCTGTGGGCCCGCAGGCACTCTGACCAAGGGTCACCTGACCGTGAGCAAATGAAGAAGAAGAAGGCCACGAGGACGCAGTTCGAAGGGCCAGACAAGCGTGAGAAATCACGCGCATAGTCTCTCAGCCCCCCATAGCAGTCTAAAGAGTTGGAAGGGGAGTGGCTGAGAAAGGTACCTTGAACCGATACGGAGGCCTCTGGCGATAGCGCCCGGTCTCCCGAGGGTCATTCCGGCGAGGACCCCTCTCCTTCTCGATGCCTGACCCGGTCACCCCGTTGTCAGTGTCGCAGGGCCCCATTCCTGATTGGGAGGCCCGAATGCTGGCCTTGGAACGCAGCATTTCTACATTTCTCGCTGCCCAGCAGGTGCTGATGCCTGGTACATGTCTTGAGACCACAGGGACCTCAACCTCGAGGACTCCCCGGACCGCTGCAGTGACCCCTGAGAGCCAGATGCCTTGTGAGGGTCCTCAGCGATGGTCTCGATCTCCATCCCAATCCTCAGGCGCGAGATCATCTCGGGCAAGTGCTTTGGCTCCAGACAGGCTCCGGCCTTGGGAGCCTGGCGCAGGTCACCGACCCCTCTGGAACTGCCCGACCCTGAGTCCTCCACGGGCTATTCGGACTGGGAATGCAATGGGGAAACTTCACCGGAGACTCGGTCTTGCCTAGACCTTCCTTCGGACTCATCTACGCCAACACAGAGGTGGCGGTCTCCTCCCGAGGACACCTCCTTTCTAGAGTTTTTGTCTGGGATATGGTGCGGCCCTTGTGCTCACCACTGAATCGAAGGAGGAGCCCCGAGTGGACGAACTCGATATCCTCCAATATGAGGCACCACCAAAGAAAACCCTTATGATTCTGGTTTCCTTCATCCTTAGCCAGCTCCTTATCTGTATGTGGGAAACCTGGCTTACGTCCCCATCGATGCCTGGACTCTATGTATAGGGTCCAGTGGGGACCGGGGCTCCAGAAGGCACAGCTTCCCCACACTTCCATTTTTATTTATTTTATTTATTTAGCAAGCATTTGTAGCCCGCTCCTTCCAGCGATCAGAAGCGGGTAGGATTACTATTGTGAAACTGCCGAATCAAGGCAGGTACAAATTTTGTTTACATACAGATTGTCAGAAAAGCACATCATACAGAGTTAACACTTCTTAGCTATGGGGGAGTTCATTTACATATATACATAAATACATATATACAGGATATATATGTATATATGATGGCCAATGCATGGCCAATTCCATGATCATCGAATTGGCCATGCATAAACAGAAGAGCCCGAAGCCACTCTTTGGTCCCACCGGGCAGAGTCCCGTGCTCTCGATGCCCTCAGGCAGAAAGCTTACCAAGGCTCCATGCTAGCATGCCGCATCCAGGTCTATCAATTGTATATTGGTATGCTCCTCTGGGACCTCACTAAGGAGCTCAGAGGATTCACAGTGGGTCTCGATGGGGACCATCCAATGTTTCCAAACGCTCTCAAAATCTGTTGGGGTGTGCTCTAAGTACCTCTCATGAGCGGCTTACAACAGCTTTGAGTCCTCCGCCCGAGTAGCGGCGACTGGCATCGGCGCCCACCAGCAACCTTGGCCTCCAATCTTCTGACCTGGAGCAGTAGGTCTAGGAGAAGCTCCTCAATGTCCCTTGCCTCAGGGAGCAGCTCTTTGGTAAACCAATGGAAGATAAAGCAGCTGAGATTGAGACAGAGTATGTCACCTGTATTCTGCTGTCTCAGAAGCCCTCTTCCCTCCCCAGGAAGAAACAGCAGGGCAGGAAACCCTTCTTCACCAGAAAGGGGCACCCTTACCGGGGTTACCCTCCCTTCCTGTCTACACCGACCCTGACCCAGGGTGGTCAGAGTAAGAGCGTGGCCCATGGCCCACGTAAGCTGAAGAGACAAAAGAACCAGTTGCCGGCCCCAGCACAGCCGTCCTTGGGGTTTTGACGCCACCAGTATAGCCTCTGGACCATTGCATGACCAGCTTCTGGTAGGGGGAAGGCTGATCCACTTTGCCCTCAGGTGGGAATCCATTACCACCAACTCCTGGGTCGTCCGGGAGGACTGTCTCCTCCATCTGGACCAGTTGCCTCCTCCTTACTTCCCTGGGGAGGCCCAGTGGCTTCTCCTGCACCATACCCTTCTAACTCAGGAGCTTGCAGGCCTCTTCGAAGATGGGGCGCTGGAAGCAGTCCCACCCATACCTCAGAAGAAAGGGATTATCTCCATAAACAAGCAGGAATGTAGTCTTCACATATGGGTTAAATCAGTACTGACTGAGTATGTGCGGGAACGCTCCCCAGAGTCCCCAGGCTACTGGCCGACTCTGAGATCCCATCTGAGTCACACCTCACTTGATTGGAGTCCCTGACCTGGTGGCAGGACACATGAAACCTGCTCCGAGGCATACCCTTCTAGACCCCGACCCCCAATGCGGTCCTAACTATGGATGTCTCCCTCTTGGCTGGGGACCCACTGCGAGGGGCTGCGCACCCAAAGGACCTGGTCCTATGAGGATAGTCAGCAGCAGATTAATCTGCTTGAACTCTGGGCTGTCCTCCTCGCGCTGAAGGTCTTTCGGCACCACCTACGGCACCAAGTGGTGCTGGTTCAGACGGATAACCAGGTCACAATGTTCTACTTGAACAAAAAGGGGGGTACCGGCTCTTACAGCCTCTGCCAGGAGGCTGTGGCCCTGTGCTCTTTTGTGGTGTTCCAGGGCGTAACCCTCCGAGCCACCTATCTCCCGGGCCAGAACAACGCCTTGGCGGACCAGCTGAGCAGGGTTCTCCAGCCGCATGAGTGGTTCCTGTGCCTCGAGACAGCGCAGTGGCTCTTCCAGCGCTGTGGCACCCCAGATCTGGATCTCTTTCCAGCCCTGTGAACATGCAGATTCCCCAGTTCTGTGGCCCTCTCCCGCACCCGGGCAGGGTGGCTCCGGACGCCTTCCTCCTTTCGTGACCTGCTGTATGCCTTCCCCCCCATGCTGCTTATAGCTCGGACCCTCCTCAAGTTCTAGCAAGACAGGGCCTCAGTGATTCTCGTGGCCCCAATGTGGCCTAAACAACCATGCTTCCCCCTGCTACTTCGTCTCTCAACGGAGCCCCCAGTCCCTCTCGGGAACTCACCGGGGCCCCTGACGCAGGAGGGGGGCCTGCTCCTTCACTCTAATCTGGGGTCCCTCACAGCTTGGCTGCTGAGCAAGTTGCCTTAGCTCCTCTTCATCTCCCCATGGAGATCGAGGACATCCTTTTGGCCTCCCGGAAGGACTCGACCAGGCGGGCGTATGCCTTCAAGTGGTGTCGGTTCTCGGTGTGGTGCTCGGAGATCCGAGCAAACCCATTTTCTTGCCCTATAAACTTGGTCCTGCAATACCTGCTCCATTTCTCACAGGCTGGACTAAAGTCTAATTAGGTCAGGGTTCACCTGAGTGCCATCCCAGCGAACCACCATCCCATTGAGGGCAAACCCCTCTCGGGGCAGCCTCCTTGTCTCTTGCTTCATGTGGGGCTTGCTCCTCTTTAAGACCCCATCCGCCCCCCCACCGGCACAATGGGACCTAAACGTGGTCCTCACGCAGCTAAGCCACCTTTCGAGCCCATGGCTGCCTCTTCCCTGCGCACCTGACCTGGAAGGTGGCCTTTCTGGTGGCTCTCATCTCTGCCTGCAGACTCAGTGAACTCCAGACACTGATGGCCGAGGCGCCCTACACAAGGTTCTACAGGAATAAGGTGGTTCTGCACACTCAACCCCAAGGTCCTCCCGACTGTTGTCTTGGATTTCCACCTCAACCAGGAGGTAGTACTGCCCACCTTCTTCCCGAGGCCCCATACCGACCGGGCATCAGCAGTTCTCCATACCCTTGACTGTAAGAGGGCCCTTTCCTTTTATCTGCAGCGGACTTGGAAACACCGCAGGACTGGGCAGCTTTTTTGTCATCTATCACCCCAGTTGCTTGGGGCTGGTGGTCACCAAGCGAACCTTGTCCATTTTGGTGGCGGACTGCATTGCCTTGTCCAGGCCCAGCCTGGGCTACCCCTTGACAGCCGAGTCACGCTGCGCAATGTCCAGGTGATGGTGTTGTTGGTCGCTAGCCTACATTCAGTGCCAATAGTGGACATCTGCTGGACCGCCACCTGGTCTTACGCTCATACCTTTGCAGCACATTACTGCTTGGAGAGGGAGTCCCACCGGGACTCGGCCTTTGGCCAGGTGGTTCTCCGTAATTTGTTCGGGGTTTAAGCAATTCCTGCCCTTTGACCCTTCTTGTTCAGGCTACCAGAAACGTGACCATCCATGGACTCGTGGTCCTCGGACTTGCCTTCAGATTCACTGGCAACTGCTCATTGCTCTGCCGTGATTTTTCCTACAGGTCCTTGGTAGCCTGTAGCTAGGGAGTCCCATATATGAGGACTGACTTCCTGCTTTTTCCTGGAGAAAGCTTAGTTACTCACATGTAACAGGTGTTCTCCAGGGGCAGCAGGAATCACTCCTCATAATCCTCCCTCATCCCCTTGGAGTTGCTGTCTATTTTTTCCATCTTCTTGGTAGGGCACCTGACTGAGCAAGATGACATCCTTGGGCGAGAAGGGGACCATGCATGCATGGTGGCATTCCCAAAGACTTTCTTTGAAAGCTGGGGAAATGTTCTGCTCTGGCTCCGTCGGTGCCGATGTCACTCATATGTGAGGACTAATTCCTGCTGTCCCTGGAGAACACCTGTTACAGGTGAGTAACTACACTATTTCAGCAAAGCCTTTAATACTGTTCCTTATAGGAGGCTTATCAATAAACTGAGCAGCCTGGGTTTAGGTCCCAAGGTGGTGAACTGCATCAGAAATTGGTTGACCGACAGGCGACAGAAGGTGGTGGTATTTGGAACTCAATTAGAAGAAAAGAAGGTGCGTAGCGCGTGCCTCAGGAATCAGTCCTGAGACCGATACTGTTCAATGTAGCTATGAGTGATATTGCAGGGTCAGGCATTTGGGTTGCAGAAATGTATTTATTTATTTTATTTATTTAGACAGTATCACGCCCTTAGCCCCTTACATTAGTATGGAGGAGCGTGGATTTATTTTTGTCACTGTGGTGCTTCAACTTTCTGGCCTTTCTAACTGGATGCTTTTAAATGCATTCTGGGAAAGGTAGTTCAGTTAGATATCATTTGGGCTCAGATGAAAAAAAAACACCTTCATTTGTAGTTGGGTTTGAGTGAGTGCGATTTATTCGTTAGCACAAAAAGACACGCTAGGTTCACAGAACCACCTTTTAAGATATTTTCACCAGGAATTCTTGTAACTCTTTACAGGATAACGAACTGAAAACAGCTTCCCTCAGCTTAATTAACTGCACCTGCTTTCAGCAGAGCTTGCCGTGCAGATCAAAACAAACAGAAAGAAACTTTTAAACCAGGTTTCTTTTCCGTTTCCAGTCCAGAACAAAATACCTGGCTATCTTGTATGCTTAAACTCAGCACTTCATACAGATAGTCCACTTCACAGAAGCAGATAAAAACTCTTTTCCAGGTTCTCAGCAGTTTAGACAAGCAAAAGCATTTCTTACTTCCTTCAACTGAAACGGCATCCAAAACTGAGCTCTGCACTGCTCACAGCTGTTTCTCAAGCGATCATCAGGAACATTCAGCTTTGCACTGTGTCACACTTTTCCTGAGCTTAGAGCATTAACAAGCAAACACAGCTCCCAGAGCTTTGGACACCGGAGGCTTCTCTCTACGGTTGACATCCCCTTGCAACCATTCTTAATTGGCAGACCCGCTCACCACAAGGTAAATCTGGCTCCCCCAATTCCATGGGTTCATTCTCTGGCTCAGATTCAGATAGCTTACTTGACTGCCTTCTGCTATGATTAAGGCTGTCTCTGGCAAATACGTATTGCTCCTTATTAGCTAAGCTTCTGGGGCTCATACCTTGATCAAAGCCTGTAGTAGCTTCCCTCCTTACATGCTCTGGCCACCATCTAGTACGTCCTGTTCTCCAATTAGTGCTCCTGGCTCTTACTGCTCCATTCCTTGAGTAGGCAAAACTTCTGCTCTCTCTTTCTCTCTGGTCAGCAGTTGCAGCACTCTCTGGTCTCAGGAGTCCTTCCAGTTTCTCTCCATGTGTCCTGCTTGTCCCTCTTCGTCCTCTTGCTCCTCCTCTGCCTCGACTGCTTTCTCCTGCTGGACTTGCTCCTGGTCTAACTGAGCTAAACTTAAACCCCTCAGGCTCCTGCTCCACCCTCTCTCCTCTCAGGTGAGAAAGATCAAACTCCCTCATGGCAGCTGTGTGATTAGGGGATGCAATGACGTAAGGGTTTCTTACCCTGGGCCTGTATTCTCTATCCTTTCCACCACTAGGGGCACTCTGTTCCTCATTGTAGCCAGGTATTACTGGCTTTCTAGGAGCAAATGGAGTTTTAAGTCCTGGACCTTTTAAAATGGGTCCCTTAATTAACTTTATCTTTATCTTTTATCTTTATTAAAACATTTGATAAACCGCTATGGCCAAGGCATTAAGCGGTGTACAATAAAATAAAATAAAAGTCAACACTGCAAAATTAAAGAAAAGAACGCCATAAAATAATAGGAAAGCAGAGAGTCAGATAGGTACATAAAGACTGGACAGAAAGAAGAAATCGAGACAAAAGACAGTACGAGATAAAATTATTAAAAATACCACAAAACCAAACACATACTATAAGCAAAGACAAAATGACAAGGACAGCATATTTCAGGGATGGGAATCAGAGGGAAGGTCAAAGGCTTGTTTAAACAGGTGAGTTTTGAGTAATGACTTGAAATGCGGGTAGGAAGATTCTAATCGGAGGGAAGATGGTAGAGCATTCCATAAAAGAGAACCCAAAAAGAATTAAGATAAATTCCTTCTTTTTACCCCTCTCTTCTAGGTCCTGATAAGCTTCCTTATCACAACAGTATTGTATACCACCTTATCCTTCAATCAAAGTGGTCACAACACAATTGGGGAATACATTTAACACGAAGGGATGTGAGACACACACTAATACTTACAGGGAGCATGGGCAATGGAGGGTTAAGTGGCTTGCCCAAGACCACAAGGAGCACCTGTGGGACTAGAAACCCCAGTCCTTCCGGCACAAGGTTGCTGTCCTCTAGTGGGATTTGAACCCCTGACCTTCCGGCCTGAGGTAACTTGCCCCAACCACTAGGCCACTCCTCCCGAAATCCAAGGGGGCGATACGATGTAGGGAGCGAAGTTCTTCTGTTCATGAAAGAAGAGTGGGACCAGGGGGTGATTGTTTCTGATGATCTTAAGGTGGCTAAACAGGTAGAAAAAGCGACGGCAAAAGCCATAAGGATGCTTGGGTGCATAGGGAGAGGAATGGCCAGCAGGAAAAAGTATAGATTCATGCACTTAGCATGCACTTAGGAAATCCAAGGGAATTGTATGCAATATGGGGCGAGAGGTTGGCATGCACAGACCAGGTGAGGAACCTCAGACTTATACAGAGGCACTGTCACCTCCTTTTTCTGCTGGCCCGGTCCTGCATTTTTTAGTATTAAATCTCAGCTAAGAACATAAGAGCATAAGATATGCCATACTGGGTCAGACTAAGGTCCATCAAGCCCAGTATCCTGTTTCCAACAGTGGCCAGTCTAGGTCACAAGTACCTAGCAGTCTCCCCAAAAGACACAGGTTTCTCAGTGCTTGTATTGGGTCAAGCAGTAATATCCTGGGTCCCTTTTAATAATGGTTTATGGACCTTTCCTCCAGTAACTTGTCCAAACCTTTTTTAAATCCAGCTACACTAACAGCTTTTACTACATCCTCCGGTAACAAACTTCAGAATTTGATCACACGTTGAGTGAAAAAATATTTTCTCTTATTAGTCTTAAATAGGTTACCCTGTAGCTTCATTGCATGTCCCCCAAGTCTTTTTATATTCTGATGACGTAAAAAATCCATCTACATTTACCCGTTCCACTCCATTCATTAATTTATAGACCTCTATCATATCTCCCCTCAGCCGTTTCTTTTCCAGGCTGAAGAGTCCTAAGCTTTTTAGCCTCTCTTCAAAGGAGTATCCTTCCATACCCTTTACCATTTTGGTGGCTCTTCTTTGTACCTTTTCTAATAATGCTATATGCTTTTTAAGATACGGTGACCAAAATTGCATACCATATTCAAGGTGTGGTCGCATCATGGAACGCTACAGAGGCATTATAATATCCTTTGTTTTATTTTCCATTCCTTTCCTTATGATACCTAGCATTCTATTTGCTCTCTTGGCTGCCGCTGCACACTGGTCGGAGGGTTTTAACATGTTATCCACGATGACACCTAAATCTTTTTCCTGGATGGTAGTTCCTAATGTGGAACCTTGCATCGTGTAACCATAGTTTGGGTTGTTCTTTCCTAGGTGCATAACTTTGCATTTGTTCACATTAAATTTCATCTGCCATTTGGATGCCCAGTCTTCCAATTTATCAAGATTCTCTTGCAATTTTCCACAATCCTCTTGGGTTTTAACAGCTTTAAATAGTTTTGTGTCATCTGCAAATTTGATAACCTCACTCGTTATTCACTTTTCCAGGTCATTTATAAATATGTCAAAAAGCAGCGGACCCAGCACAGATCCCTGCAGTACTCCACTATTCACCTTTTTCCATTGGGAAAATTGGCCATTTAGCCTTACCCTCTGCTTTCTATCTTTTAACCAATTCCTGATCCACAATAGCACACTGTCTCCTATCCCATGACTTTTTAGTTTTGCCAAAAGTCTCTGATGAGGGACCTGGTCAAAGGCTTTCTCAAAGTCCACATACACTATATCAACCGACTCACCTTTGTCTACCTGTTTATACACATCTTCAAAAAAAACATAACAGATTAGTAAGACAAGAAAGATCTTCCTTGTCTAAAGCCATGTTGGCTATCTCCCATTAAGCCATGACTAGTTACATGTTGAGTAATTTTGTTCTTTATTATGGTTTCTACCATTTTTCCAGGTACTGAGGTCAGGCTCACCGGTCTGTAGTTTCCCGGATCACCCCTGGAATCCTTTCTAAAAATTGGTGTTACATTGGCAGTCCTCCAGTCTTCAGGTATTACAGATGATTTTAAAGATAGTTCACAGATTACTAATAGCAGGTCTACAATCTCATATTTAAGTTCTTTCCTGAAAGATGCTTTTTTGGCGACAACAACCTTTCTGACCTCACCTTTATACCATACTGGCAGTTTTTTTGGACTTCCTTCCACTTTTCTTAAAGCGTGGGATACAGCTGGTATGGGCTTCCAAGATAGTCTTTTTAAACAACACCAACCTTGATGTAAGTCTTTAACCTTTGCAACTGCTCCTTTTAGTTTTTTCTTAACTATTTTCCTCATTTTATCATAGTCTCCCTTTCGAAAGTTATTAAAAACTGGCTGCTACACAGTACCCTGCCCTGTGCTTCTAAGGTAATCTGTGACCAATCTCCATGGGGAGTCCCACAGCCCTTGCTTGGATAGAGGGAGTCTTGGGTGCTAAATTTAACCCGAATGCTCTCTTCTGTGTTTTAAATTTAAACTGAAAGCTCGTTGCTACTAGGCCCTGACTGATTTAACAAATACACTGGGTTCACAGATTAATCAACTTTAGTTCCCCAAGATTTAGAAAAATTCCCAGAAGTAAATACTTAGAATTGCAGATCTCTCTCCAGAAGTAGCAGCCCCCTTTTGTAGTCCTTCAAGACTGAGAAGCACAGAACTCTGGTTGAACTATTTATGCCTGTACTTCTGAGGTAAGCTGAGACCAATTTCCTGTGTGATTAACACAGTCCTTGCTTAATAGAAGTAGTCTTTCAAACTGGCCCTTTGATCTGTCACCTAGCTTTAACACCTATTTAAAAATAATTCACAGGTCTCTTGCCCCCTATGTAGAAGGCCTCTTTAGAAATAATTTATTCCTCAAGGAATACTGACTTTGTTTTGCCTTCTATGCTAAGTTATATTCTGATTTGATTTAAATTAAAGCTCTCTGCTGCTACTAGGCCCTGACTGAGTATGAAATTTAAAGTTGAAGCTCTCTACCGTGTTTTAAATTTAAACTGAAAGCTCTTTGCTGCTACTAGGCCCTGACTGAATATTAAATTTAAACTGGAAGCTCTCTGCTGGGTTCTAAGTTTAACCAGAAAGCTCTCTTCTGTGTTTTAAATTTAAACTGAAAACTCTTTGCTGCCAAATTCTCGACCATTCTACAGGCTTAGCTAGATCCCTCCTCATGTTATCTACTCTTCCTGGGTGTCCACTCTATTGCAGATTTCGGCATCATCAGCAAAGAGGCAAACCTTACCCGACCCCATTCCATAATATAGAAACATGACGGCAGAAAAAGACCATATGGCCTATCTAGTCTGCCCTTCCACATCAACCACTGCAACAGTTCCCTGTTTTCCTTTAGAGATCCTCTGTGTTTGTCCCATGCTTTTTTGAATTCAAATACTGTCCTTATCTCTATTACCGCCACTGGGAGACTATTCCATGCATCTACCACTCTTTCCGTAAAGAAATATTTCCGCATATAACTCCTGAGTCTATCACCTTTCACCCTCATCCTTTGTCCCCTTGTAGCAGAGCTTGCTTTCAATCGAAAGAGGCTCTCCTCCTGTGCATTTATGCCACGGAGATATTTAAATGTCTCAATCATATCACCTCTATACCACCTTTCCTCTAAAGTATACATATTAAGATCCTTAAGTCTGTCCTCATAAGCTTTATAATGAAGACCACTAACTATTTTAGTAGCCACCCTCTATACGAATTCCAACCTGTTTATATCCTTTGGAAGGTGCAATCTCCAGAACTGCATACAATACTCCAATTGAGGTTGCATCAAAGACTTATACAGAGGCACTATGACCTCCTTTATTCTGCTGTCCATTCCTCTCCCAGTGCACCCAAGCATCCTTCTAGCTTTCACCGTCACCTTTTCTATCTGTTTAGCTATTTTAAGATCATCAGACACAATGATGCCTAGGTCCCGTTCTTCTTTGGTGGACATAAGTACTTCACCCCCTATACTGTATCGCTCTCTTGGTTTGCTGCTTCCCAAATAAATGACCTTGCATTTTTTAACATTACATCTCATCTGCCAAATTCTAGACCATTCTTCAAGCTTAGCTAGATCCCTCCTCATGTTATGTACTCCTTCCTGGGTGTCTATTGTAGATTTTGGTATCATCCGCAAAAAGGCAAACCTTACCCAACAGCCCTTCCGCAGTATCACTAACAGAGATATTAAAAAGAATCAGACAAAGGACAGATCCCTGGGGCATACCACTGATAACCACCTCCTCCTCATAATGAGCTTCATTTACCTGTGTCCTTTGTCATCTTCCACTCAACCAGTTTCTAACCCAAGTAGTAACTTTAGGGTCCAACCCTAGTGTGCTCAGTATGTTTATAAGTTGCCTGTGTGGAACGGTGTCAAAGGCTATCTCCAGGAACAAGCAGGAATGAGTCTTCACATATGGTTACGTCGGTACCGACGGAGCCTGCGCGGGAACGCTCCCCAGCGTCCAATCAGAAAGCTTTTGGGCGCATCTCTCAGCGCCTGCGTACTGCCTTCCCGCCTTTCCAACTGTCTCTCCTCAGTTTTTGTTTTTCCGCGGAGCCGGCAGGACGTCTTCCTGTCACCGCAGAAAATTTTTTCTTTAAGTCTTTTACTTTTTGTTTCCTTGTGGTCGCGGCTGTTTTCCCGACTCCACCGGTACCGCCGGTGGTTTTTTCTTTTCTTTTTCCTAAAACTCAGGGAGTTTTTTTTCCCTCTGTTTCTGTCTTGAATTTTTGGGCCTGTAAGGCCTCTCCATTATGGAGCCGCCTTCTCCTAAGAAGTGCCTTAACTGTGGAAATACAGTTTTCTTTTTAGACTCCAATAACTGGTGTCTAACCTGTTTGGATCCTGACCCCTTTCCTCCAGAGCCATCAGGCTACAATTTTATGAGAAGAAATTCTCCATTTCGAGTTTCCCTCGATGCAGTTTTCCCTTCCAGTGTAAGGGCACCGACCTTTTCTTCTCTACAGGATCAGGTAACCCACAAACAGTCTGTTAAGACTAGCCAATTCTTGGGTGGTAGGTCTCATGCCAAGCATGATGACGGCTCAGGCCTTGCCCTCAAGACCTCATTGGCTTCAAAACCCCGGCGGGAGTCTTCGGTCTCCAAAGCCTTTCAGGGGTTTCAGGTTGTTCCTGGGGCTCACACCTCACAGAACATACCTGAGCCATGCTCGGGGGTGGCATCTGCTTTGAGCGGTACCGATAACCCGGCATCGGCACTGGTGTTGAGCGATCCACTCCTCACCAGGGATCGTCATCTGGTGTACTCGGTGCCTTCGGGACCAATCGATACCCAGATTGACTTTCCAGTATCGGCAGCTCCGTCAATACGACCCCTGACGTCGGTATCATCTAGACATGCATCGATAGATTCGCTTCCTTCGATGCCGAGTCTAGAATCGATATCTAGTCTGGAAGACTGGGTACCGACGCGTCTCGGAACCGACACGCACAGATTCCAGATGCGCGGTACCGAGGATATTCACCGAGACTTTCGAGTTTCCTCGGTACCGTTTGAGCAGCCTCCGATGACTGTTTCGATGTCGGTATCGCCTTCGATTCCAGCTCAGCTACCGGTATCGTTGTCGATGCTGGTACCTGCAGGAACATCGCGACCAGCTCCATCCATGCTTTTTTCACCAGGATTTCTCCTTTCTATACCTAGTTTGGAGTTGATACCTAGCATGGACGATACAGTACTGACGGTTTCAGGTCATACCCGCCAGTCCCAGTATCCATTCATTAGAGATCTTGCTTTGCACCGAACAAGTACTGGTGCCCAGCCTAGTTCTTCGAGTTTAGCCTGTCCAGGGATTGTTCCCATTGGAGATCCTTCTTTTCAGAAATTTCTCCTTGACATGGCAACATTCCTGGCTATTCCTATCCCTGGCTATGATCCTACACAGGGCTTTTCTGGGAAAACGGAAAATATAATGCTTCCTTTACATCATTCCTTACAGGATCTTCTTCTGAAAATATGGGAAACACCTTTAAGGGCTTCCTCACCTTCTACAGCAACTACTCTTCTGTATCAGGTGCCCCCCTCTCCAGGGTTTCAAAAGACTCAACTTCCCCATCATTCCATTGTAGTGGAATTAGCAATGAGGAAGGTAAAAAGCAAGAAGCATTCTTATTTCCCGCCAGGTCGTGCATCTAGAACACTAGATGCCTTTGGACGTCAAATCTTCCAAACATCTATGCTGGCAACAAGGATTCTCTCATATATTTTTTATATGAGTCTATCCCTTCAGGAGGTCACAGAGGAATGATCTCTTTTGACTCCTTTTCTTTCAGAGCCCAAGGCTGAAGACTATTCCTTGCTTCTTAGTCATAGCCGGAATATCTCTAGGTTTCTTTCTCGTGCTTCCCTAGACTCCTTTGAGTCTGTTAGCAGAACCTCTGCTGTAGCCATAGGAGCACAACGTAGAGCCTGGCTCCAAGCTTCAGACTTGAGCAGATGGGCACAACAAAGACTGGGTAACACGCCTTGTACTGGAGAAAATCTCTTCAACAAGGAGTCTTTGCGTCAGGTTGCTCATTGCTCCACTGACCTCCCTGCTTCTGAGGGCCATCCTAAACCACCTCCTTCCCCAGCAGGTAAGAAATGCCCTACCAAACCTCCTTTTCCTAAAAGAAGAAGGTTTCATTCTTCTCCTGCCCATCATGCCGATGTTCCCAAACAGGGGAAACCTCGCCCTGGTCTGAAGAATCCAAACTCAAGCCAGGAAAATTAACCCTCAATAGGGTTCCAATTAATCTGTTATAACATACAGTCCACTTCTTCTCATTAGAAGTTTTTTCACTGTTTTTTCATTTAAACCTCTACACTTGGATTCCTGTTTCCAGGACATCCACTTATTTTTAGGTATGCTGAGCTGTCAGGATATTCATGTCTATGGGTCACAGGATTTTCCTCCTCTTCCTACGCTGAAGAGAGGTTTGCCAACTATCTCATGATAGTTTTCCTGTACCACCATGAATTTTTTCCTTCTACAGACTTTACCATATGGCAAGTCTCACCTCAGCTCCTATTTTTTCTTTACCTTCTTTTCCAGGGTTCCCCTGTAAGAGTGGTATCATACCAATGGAAGGCTTTCTTAGCCTTTCCAGTCTTCCTTTCCATTCCAGTGTAGAGTTCTTTCTCTTGAGTAAACCCCTTTTTTTCCTCATCTGGGCAGCTTGTCAGACAGGGACGGGATATTCTCCTCTTGTTCTGTCTGTTCTCTCTGTTAAAAACAGAAAGATCTTTCTGCTCTGCCATTCAGCAGCTGCCCATGCAGGAGCTTCAGTGATTGGTCTACTGGTACTTTTCTATAAGTTCCAGTATTGTCTTCCACTACTTTTATCTAACCTTAGTAGTGCTTCCAAGATAGTGTTCATCTATCTTGGAGAATCCTTATAACTTCTTTTCTGCCATCTCCAAATCCTTGGAGTTGACAGCATAGTTGAGCTGGCAGCTGGTTGTCTCCAACAGCCAGTTTTCTTTCCCAACTCTCCTGCTTAATGCTCTCTGCAATCTTACAGAGAAGCTTTCCACTGTGGGCCCTTGCTAGAGAGCATGAGGGTTTTTTCTCTAATGACTATCCTATATGGTTGAAAAGGGCTTCCTCAGTCACCTCCCATGACTGTGAGGGTTCTTACACCCTTCTATTTCCTTTTAATAAAGGACATACGCCTTTCCTACGTGACAGTCTAAAGAGTTACTAAATTCCTACAGGAAATATGCTCTTTTTCCTTGCAGCTCGTCCTCATGGTATCCTAATCCTTCATGGACAGCATATATTTAACTACATAACGCATGATGCCCCACCCCTTGTCCCCCAAGTGGGTCTACCTGGTGTCTCTTCCTATGCGTATTCTATCCCTTCACCATTTTAGAGTTCTACTGGACTCAGGACTTGCTGTTTACAGACTAATATTATCCTCTGTGTTCTCGCAACCAGCCTGGTTATTTTACTGGGTAGCATTCTACTCCATCTTTACCAGAGGGAATAGATTCTCTATATCTTCTCAAGTAGGTTCCACCTTCTTGTTATGAGATGAATCATTCCTCTTCACATCTTCCATGTGAAGATTCCTGTAGACATATCTCTTTCTGCTTAATTGCAGACATTTCTCTTTAGACCTATATATATATATATATATATATATATATATATATATATATATATATATTCATATAGGTTCATATGTCTATATGCTTTCTTTAGACGCATATGTCTGTCAGCCATGTGTGCATAGACTATACCCCCTGGATCTCGCCATAAACATATCTATATATATATATCTATATCTACACACACATATATATATATATATATATATATATATATATATATATATATATATACATATATATATGTGTTTCTCTGTCGAGATACTTCTTTTAGGTAGATATGTATTCACATACTTATCTCTCTAACTGTCTGTGCTCATAAAGGTATTTTTTCCTTCCTATCTGTTCCAGACAGTGGGTTTTCACATGTTCATACTATTTCACAGTATGTTTTGGTTTTATGCACACAACCACTGCTGTGGTACTGACAGCTTTTACCATAACCTTAGGTTCAGGTATCCCTGAAGCTCCCTATTCCTTTATCTTCCTACCTCTTGTCAGTTAGGACAGACATGGGGGATCTTCAGTAGCTCTGAGGTTTCCAACTCCTCAGACATCTGTCCTTCCTTGGGATTACGGGGTTTTTCTCCATACCCCTTCTTCCCTCAAGGACTAAGCCAATTTTGTCCAACTCGGTCAGTCTTCCTCTTTTGCTCCTAAATATAATTAACTCTGTAGCCAAAAGAGTTTTCAGCTTTTTCCATAAAGCTTTCTACTAAAGACCTACCGTTTTTGTTCTTTCCCAGTTGAATCCTGGGGTCACCTGTCAGTTCCAGATTTTGACCTTCAACTCACTTCTGTGAGGTCATCTTGAAGATTCCTGTACTGGATCCCCAGTAGATTCCATCAACCTCTCTACTTCCTGTAATCCAGTAGGTGAGGTCCATATGGTGATTGTTCATTTCAATACATTTCATGATACTTATCATATATACAGGGACTCCTTGTCTGTAGTCCTATTTTAGGTCAGCTGTCTCCTACAGCTCCTCTCTTCTTCAACTCCTACCCTCCATCCTCGGGATGCCTGGGCATATGAGGTGGAGCATGTTTCAATCACCAACATGCTAGGGCTCCAGGCATCTTAGCTTGGGAGTCCCCATATGTGAAGACTCATTCCTGCTTGTTCCTGGAGATAGCACAGTTACTTACCTGTAACAGGTGATCTCTGGGAACAGCAGGAATAAGTCTTCACAACCCACCCACCTCCCCTAGGAGTTGTTTCTCTCTATCTCTCTTCCTTTCCTCTTTCTCTCTTTTGTCTCACCTATAAAACTCAACTGAGGAGAGACAGTTGGAAAGGCGGGAAGGCAGCACGCAGGCGCTGAGGGATGCTCCCAAAAGCTTTCTGATTGGACGCTGGGGAGTGTTCCCGCACAGGCTCCGTCGGTACTGACGTACCCATATGTGAAGACTTATTCCTGCTGTTCCCAGAGATCACCTGTTACAGGTAAGTGTGCTTTACTGAAATCTAAATATATCACATCTAGGGCTCTCCCTCTGTCTAACTCCCTGGTCACCCGGTCAAAGAAATTGATCAGATTGGTCTGACAAGACTTGCCTCCTGTGAATCCATGCTGCCTCGGATCTAGTAATCCGTTGGACTCTAGAAACCTCACTATTTTCTCTTTCAGCAGCGTTTCCAATAATTTATTCACCACAGAGGTTAAACTAACCAGTCTGTAGTTTTCATTCACATCCTTACTTCTGCTTTTGTGTAAAGGGACCACATGTGCCTTTCTCCAGTCCTTTGGCACTACTCCTGACTCCAACGAGGCATTGAAAAGGTCAGTCAGTGGAGCTGCTAGAATGGCCCAGAGTTCCCTCAGTACTCTAGGGTGTATCCCATCTGGTCCCATCACTTTGTTTTCTTTAATTTTAGCTAGTTCCTCATGAACACAGTCTTCTGAAAACTGTTCAAGATGCCCCTCGCTTCTATTCTTGTTTGTGGGTGTTTTCTGAGGTCTTGCTCCTGGTTCTTCATCTGTAAACAAAGAATAGAAATATTTGTTAAGCAATTCCACTTTATCCTCATCAGCTTCTGCATATTCCTCCCCTGCATCCTTGAGTCTGACAATACCACTTTTGCTCTTCTCCTTCTCACTAACATAGCTGAAAAATGTCTTAGCCTCCCTTTTTTTATTGCATTGGCTATTTCCTCCTCTTTTTGAATCCTTGACTACTTTGCTAGGTTTCCTAAATTTTTTCCAAATATAGAAGCCTGCCTTCCTCTCTCTGTGGTATGTTGTACTTCATGAAGGCCTCCCTCTTTTTCTTCACCTTTTCAGCTACTTCTTTCAAAAACCATAGCGGTTTCCTTTTCCTTTTACCTTTATTTACCATTTTAACAAAAAGGTTGGTTGCCCTTAAAATATCCTCTTTCAGTTTTGCCCACTGTTTTTCTACATCCCCCAGCTGTTCCCATCCCGTTCCCTGAGGTATTGGCCCAGCTTGGCAAAGTTAGTTTTCCTAAAGTCTTTAAGACCCTCGCTTTTGAATGGATTTTATCAGCCCTAGTCCTAATACTGAACCACATCATCTTGTGATCACTGGATGCGAGATGATCTCGCACTCTAACATCAGAAACACTTTCCCCATTGGTAAGTACAAAGTCCAGTATTGCCCCTTCACGTGTGGGTTCTATTACCAGTTGCCTGAATAGTTCTCCCTGTAGAGAATCCAGGATCTCCTTACTTCTAGATGATACTGTAGCAGGGATGTGCCAATCAACATCTGGCATATTGAAATCCCCTATCAGGAGCACTTTCCCTTTCCTGGTAATGTTGTGTATGTCTTAATTTAACTCTCCATCCACCTCTTTTCTCTGTGAGGAAGGTCTGTATGTCATGCCAATGCAAATAGATTTCTCTTTCCCTCTTTCTAGTTTAATCCACAGTGCCTCCTCTCTCCCTTTTAAGCCCTGTATTTCCATAGCTTTAATATTATTTTTTACATACAGTGCCACTCCTCCCCTTCTTCCTACCCTGTCCTTTCTGAATAAAATACAGCCTTGTATAGTTACAATTCCAGTCATGGTTGTCCATGAACCGTGTCTTTGTTACTACCACTAAATCCAAGTCAGCCTCTCCCATTAAAGCCTCAACATCTGGGATCTTATTTCCCATGCTATGGACATTTATACACACTGCTTTCCATGTTGCCCCTTTTACCCATTTCTAAAAAGGTATTTAATGTTTCACTTACCTGGGGGCTTTCTTCACTGATCCCCCAGCAAATGTAGTTTAAAGCCCTCTTCAGTAGGTTAGCCAGTCTGCTACTGAAGATACGTGGGCCCTTCTTGGACAGATGGACGCCATCTCTGCTCTGCAAGTCTTGGAACAGCATCCCATGGTCCAGGAAACCAAAACGCTCTTGATAACACCATCCACACAGCCATACATTTATCTCCAGTATGCGAGCTTCTCTGTCTTGGCCTTTACCCTCAACAGGGAGGATTGAAGAGAACACCACCTACGCCCCTATCTGCTTCACCCTCTGTCCTAGAGCCATGAAGTCACTTTTGATTGCTCAAAGGAATACCTGACAGTATCATTTGTGCCAACATGGATGGGCTTGATGAGTCTTGGCAAACTCTCCATAACATCTTGGATTTTGGCACCTAGCATACAGCATACCTCTCTGGACATCATCTGGTTGGCAGATGGATGCCTCAGTACTCCTCAGAAGAGAGTCACCAACCACCATTACCCTTTTCTTCCTTGTGGTCATTGATTCTGCAACTTTGGGCTACTTGAGCTCTGGTTGTTCCATTTCCAGGAATTCTTTCACCTCCTCCACTTCCAGGGCTGCATAATGGTTCTTTAATTCAAGGGCTGGAGGAGTTGGATTGGTGATTCTGCAGGCCCTGGTGACTAGTGTCCAACCTTCATCATTCTGTTGGCTCCCATCTTCTCCTCTGCTGGAGAGCTTGGATGTTTCAAGAAGCATTTCCTCAATGTACTTTTCACTGTCTTGAATGCTCCTCAGCCTTGCCATTTCTTCTCTGAGCTCCTCCACTTGTTTCCTGAGAGCGTCAGCATTCAGGTATCCTGCACATGAACCGGTCGTTTAACTGGCATTGGGATCTATGTCTGGGCAGTGGCAGAAGCTGTAACAGGGGCCACAGCTTTGGCGATACAATTTTTACCAGACATTATTCAGTTGGTGGAGCTTAGGTACCTGTTGAAGCAAAAGAGAGAGAGAGAGAGCTACCAAAGTACCAGCCGTTTTTTCCCCGCTATCGTTTCAGAGAAAATAGAGTTAACCTATTTTAAGTGTATTCTAAATGCGCTGTTCCAAGTCCCTGTGTGTATTTAATTGTGGCGGAGCCCTATAAAGCAAGACTGTTCACATATGGTGGGTGGGAGTTGGGAGTGGTGTAGGGAGGAAGCTAACACCTGATGAGGTATCAGTAGCTTCAAAGAGCTGAGAAAGATACTAGCAGCAGAGTTTTAAACCTACACCACTAAAGAAAAATATTTCACCTTTTGAACTAAAGCACCAAAAATAATGTAACTCTGTTTTAAAAATGTACCAAAACCTTTTTAAGAACTTTCAGGCAGAGAGCTAGTAATGAAAAGCCACACACTCTTACCTTTGCTTGAAATGCAGAGCCCCTGTTAGGAATGCTTCTAACAAACACTAAAAAAGATTTTAAATAGAATTGGACCTAGGACAGATCCCTGCAGCACAACACTGGTAACATCCTATCCTCAGAGTGAGCTCCATTTACGTGTACACTTTGTCGCCTCACATTCAGCCGATTTCTAACCCAGTCAGTTACTTTAGAGTCCATCCCTAGGGTGTTCAATTTATTTATAAGTTGCCTTTGCAGAATGGTGTCAAAGGCTTTCTGAAATTTAAATACACTACATCTAGGGCTCTCCCTCGGTCCAACAGTCACCAGTCAAAGAAATCAATAAAATTTGTCTGACAAGACCTGCCTCTAGTAAATCCATGTTGCCTCGGATCCAGCAATCCATTGGACTCCAGAAACCACACTATCCTTTGTTTCAGCATCGTTTCCATTAATTTACTCACCACGAGGTCAGGCTAACCAGCCTGTAGTTCTCAACCTCATCGTTACTTTCACTTTTGTGTGAAGGGACAATTTGTGCCTTTCTCCAGTGCTCTGGGACTACTCTGGACTCTAAAGAAGCATTGAAAAGGTCAATCAGTTGAGGTGCTAGAACGTCCCCTGTTTTTTCAGTATTTTTGGATGTATCCCATCCAGTTTCATCGCTTTGTCTACTTTTAGTTTAGCTAGTTCCTCACGAACACAGTCTTCTAAACATTGTCAAAGATCCCCTTCACTTCTGTTCCTATTTGTGTGTGTTTTCTGAGGTTCTGCTCCTGGCCCTTCATCTGTGAACACAAAACAAAACTATTTATTAAGCAATTCCACTTAACCTCATCAGCTTCTACATATTCCTCCCCTTCCCCCTTGAGTCTGACAGTACCACTTCTGCACTTCCTCTTCTGCTAACATATCTCAAAAATGTTTTGTCCTCCCATTTTATTGCATTGACTATTTCTTCTTCTTTTTGTATCTTTGCTTTCCACCCTCTTTTTCTTCACCTTTTCAGCTAATTCATTTGAGAACCATAGTGGCCTCCTTTTCCTTTTATTTAACTTTCTAACAAAAAGATTTGTTGCCCTTAAAATATCCCCTTTCAGTTTTACCCACTGTTCCTTATCGTCCCTCCAGTCTAGTCCTGAACCTCTGGGGTTGTGCTCCTCCTCCAGCAGCTTGGAGACTGAGAAACGTCATTCCTTTGTGATGACACTGGTATATCCTCCGAGGATCCACCTCCTCACTCCAGTTACCTCAGTCTCCAAGCAGCTGGAGGATTAGTGAACCTGGAGGTCCGAGTTCACTAGAGAAGCAATTAAGGAGAGAAGGAGTTTAGATTGGGTTTTTCAGTAATTTAGAATACAGATTAGGAAGAAGTCAAGGATAGAAAAAGGAAAAGAAAGAGAGAGGTTTAATTCGGGAGTTCTGTGCCTTTAAGGTGCTGCTAAGGCCTTCAATTCCTCCCCCCCCCCCAACCTCCCTCTTCATCTGCTAAGAAGATTTAAGCAAAGGAGAAGCTCTCCGATAGAGCAGAGTTCCGGCTCCCAAACCCGTTTGAAAGAGTGAGGAACCTGAGCTTCCGTCAGTCGGCACACGCAGAAGTTTGCCTGCTAGTGCTCTGAAGAAGTGCAGGGGGAGTCCGGTAGGAGAGATCGCTGACTCTCCATTTTCCCTTCACTCGGCTGCCCTCCCGACGCTGGAATCACAGCGGGTCGGTTGAGTGCAGCGATGGCATCGGGCTGATGAAAGCAGTGGCATTGGCAAGTAAGGTAAGGGGGGCCGCATCGCGGCAGTACAAGAGTGAAGTGTTTTCAGCACCAGAGCTTAGAGAGCCTAGCCGCGTGTTGGAAGCGCAGGAAAACGCTGTATTTTTTTCGGGGCTTGCAAAGCTTCTAATTTCGGCGGGAAGCTTCATTTTTCATTTTAATTTTCAGTTTCAGACTCGGGGTGCTGAGGTGCAACTTACACATTCATTTAAAAAAAAAAGCGGAGGTTTTTTGCTGACTGGATCAGTTTATTGTCAGTTATAGGCCTCTGGAGTCCATTCCTTCCGCATAGCTTACAGACAGGGTACAAGCTCCAGCGGGATACCTTCTAAACCGCAGTGCTTAGTCTGCGGATCTAGAAGGGGAGCTGTGTCGTATGCAGGAGTCTGTAGGGGGTGTGTACAAGAGGCAGCTGCTATGGTGAGCACCTTGGGGGGGAGCTGAGGCTCAGGGTACCCCAGTAGCGCTGGAGGACACAGTTTCTCTGGATTTAACGCTTAGAGAGCCTGTAGCAGGGACTTCGTCCGCGCCTGATCTCCCATTCTCTCGGACATCCTTGCTGGGGTGACTGGCGGCAATCGTTTCCCAAGAGTTTGTTACGCTGATTCAGCAGGCGTTTGGGGGCCAGCAGAAGAGGCAGGCAACGAGTTCCATGGACGGGGAACTTGGGGAAAAGAGACCTGGAACTCCGCTAAGTGCAGGGGCAACAGGATGTGTGGCAAAGAAAGCCAGGATGGAGAAGGAGCAGAAAGAACAGTCGGTGGCTTCGGAGGGACTTCACTCCGATGTGGGGGAATCCCGACTTGGAAGGTGATGAGGAGTTGGAAGAAGGAGAGATCACGGACAAAGAGGACCAAGCCAGGATGGTCCACTTGTTCCAGAGAGATGAGTTGCCGGCACTCATTTCTGAGACGCTAAAAGCGCTTAATATGCCGTCACCGGGACCGGCAGAGGATGCTACTTTAGAAGATCCATTGCTGCAGGTTTTTCGGAAGACTCAAAGAGCTTTTCCGGTGCACAGAGTGGTTCATGAAATGATACAGGAAGAGTGGGACATGCCAGAGGCAAATCTAAAAGGATCCAGAGTATGGGTTGGCTTTACCCACTGGTGGACCAGGATCACGAATTGTTCAAGTCTCCCAAAGTAGACGCCACCGTCTCGGCAGTTACGAAGAAGACTACCATTCCAATAGAGGGAAGTGCGGCACTCAAGGATACACAGGACAGGAAACTAGATACCTTGTTAAAGCAGGTCTTTGAAGTCAATGCTCTGTCCATTCAGGCAGCTATTTGTGGAGCGTGGGTGGCGAGAGCCTGCCTCTGCTGGTCACAACGGATTCAGGGAGAACAAAGAGAGGATATTATCGGGGAAACATCCAGACTGGAGTCAGGAACGGCTTATTTAGCCGATATCCATTACGATCTTATTCAGGGCTTATCGAAAAGCATGGCATCGGTAGTAGCGGCCCGTCGTTACCTTTGGCTGCGCAATTGGGCAGCGGATGGATCTTCCAAGTCCAGGCTAAGTAAGCTTCCTTTCAGAGGAAAGCTACTGTTTGGAGAAGATTTAGACAAGCTTGTAAAGGATCTGGGAGAGTCCAAAGGGGGCAGACTTCCAGAAGACAAACAAAGGCAGGGATGATCGACTCCAACGTCCAAGGGTCAGCAGAGAGAATTTCGCCGGTTCCATTTCCCAAAGTTCAATCAAGCTCAAAGAGGACTCTTTCCAAATAGAAACCAGGGATTTTGTGGCTTTCGGGGAGCGGGAAGAGGTTTCGGTGCCTCTTCCTCCTCCACAAATCTTTGAAAGTCGCAATGAAGGCAGGGGGGGGACCCAAGTGAATTTGGTGCCCGTAGGAGGTCTGCTATGGGATTTTTACCCTGCCTGGGTCCAAATGATGTCAGTTTGGTGGGTGTTGAAGGTCATTTGAGAAGGTTATGCATTGGAGTTTCAGAGGCCAATAAATTATTTGTTCGTGCAGTCTCCATGCAAGGCGCCGGCCAAGTGCGCCGCGGTGATGGAGACGGTACAGAGGCTACTCGACCTCAAAGCAGTAGTGCCGGTGCCTCCAGACCAATGCGGCTTCGGTCGGTACTCCATATACTTCGTAGTCCCGAAAAAGGAAGGGGCTTTTCGACCAGTTTTAGATCTCAAGAGAGCAAATCATTGCCTTCACGTATCTCATTTTCATATGGAAACCCTAAGATCGGCAATTGTGGCAGTAAGAAAAGGGGAGTTTCTTACTTCCCTAGATCTGTCGGAAGCATACCTACACATTCCTATATGGCAGGAACATCAGAAATTTCTCAGCGTTGTGGTCCCTCTAGGTCATTTTCGGTTCCGGGCCTTGCCGTTTGGGCTAGCTACAGCATCGCGAACGTTCACCAAGTTGATGGTCGTGGTAGCGGCGGCGTTGCAAAAAGAGGGCGTTCTCGTGCACCCTTATCTAGACGATTGGTTAATCCGAGCGAAGTCCAGAGACGAGAGCGAATCTGCTACAAACAGAGTGGTAACATTCTTACAGAGTCTCGGTTGGGTAGTCAATATGTCATAGAGCAAGTTGATTCCCTCACAACACCTAGAGTATTTGGGAGCTCGGTTCGATACGAACGCTGGAAGAATCTTTCTGCCGCGACAAAGAGCGATCGGGTTGAGGCGGCTAGTTCGGCAATTTCTGAGCAGAGCAACTCCCACAGCGTGGCATTATCTGCAGTTGCTCGGGAGCATGGCGGCAACTCTAGAGCTGGTCCTGTGGGTGAGAGCCCACATGAGGCCGTTGCAGAGGGCATTGCTCAGACTTTGGTCACATCAAAATGATTGCCTGTCGCGAAGACTGCCTTGTCCGGCAGAGACGCGGCAAGCTCTGCAATGGTGGTTGCTTCCGGGATGTCTGGAGAAGGGGATGCCCTTGGAGGCACCTTGTTGGATACCGCTGACGACAGACTCCAGTCTCTTAGGCTGGGGAGCTCATCTTCAGGGACGGTTCGCCCAGGGTCAGTGGACCGATCAGGAAAAGACCTGGTCAATCAACCGGTTGGAATTGAGAGCGGTGACGCTAGCTCTACAGATTTTTCAAGTTTATCTTCACGGAAGTGCCATTTGGGTGTTTTCCGATAATGCAACCGCAGTGGCCTATATCAATCAGGAAGGCGGTACGAACAGTGTACTGATGGAAGCCGAAGCTGAGCAGTTGTTCGAGTGGGCCGAAGTAAATCTCCTAGCGTTGTCGGCAGCACATGTAGCGGGAGTGGACAATGTGGAAGCCGACTTCTTGAGTCGAGTGAAGGTGGACGCAGGGGAGTGGGTTCTCCATCAGGATGTGTTCGAGATGCTGGTACGGCATTGGGGAACGCCAGTAATGGATCTCATGGCGACGTTCCAATCGGCAAAGGTCGTTCGATTTTTCAGCAGACGAAGAGAAAGGATGTTGGAAGGTCTGGATGCTCTCATACAGGTCTGGCCGGAAGAGCAACTTCTGTACGTGTTTCCACCTTGGGTGTTAATCGGAAAGGTGGTACAGCGCATCGAGCGACACAGAGGACAGGTGATGTTGATAGCGCCGGATTGGCCAAGGCGTCCTTGGTACGCGGATTTGATGTGGCTCTTGGTAGAAAAGCCATGGCACCTTCCTCTTCGGACAGATCTCTTATCTCAGGGTCCACTGCACATGCCTCACATGGATCAGTTCTCGCGTACGGCTTGGCTATTGAGAGGGCTAGGTTAAGAAAGAAAGGCTACTCCACATCAGTGATTAGCACTTTGTTGAAGGCAAGGAAGAGATCTACATCTTTAGCATATATTCGCATCTGGTGGGTCTTTGAAGCATGGGGTGGTGACAGACATTTGCAGGCGTTAAGAGCGTCAATTCCACAGGTGCTGGCATTTTTACAAGCCCTGTAATTCTATAGCTTTAATATTATTTTTTACATATAGTGCCACTCCTCCCTTTCTTCCTACCCTTTCCTTCCTAAATAAAGTAGAGCCCGGTATAATTACATTCCAATGATGGTTGTCCATGAACCATGTCTCCATAACTGCCACTAAATCCAAGTCAACCTCCTCCATTAAAGCCACAACATCTGGGATCTTTTTTTCCCATGCTATGGGCATTTATGCACACTGCATTCCAGATGTTGCCCCCTTTACCCATTTCTACAGAGGTGTTTAATGTTATCTCCAGGAACAAGCAGGAATGAGTCTTCACATATGGGTACGTCGGTACCGACGGAGCCTGCGCGGGAACGCTCCCCAGCTTCCCAAAAAGGAAAGCTTTTGGGAGCATCCCACAGCGCCTGTGCGCTGCCTTCCCGCCTTTACTAACCGCCTCTCCCCAGTTCTTCTTTTCCGCGGAGCCAGCAGGTTGTGTTCCTGTCACCGCTGAAGAAGTTCTTTGTTTTATTTTATTTCTTTGGTCGCGCGTCTGCCTTCCCCGACGTCGGACCGGTACCGCCGGTCTTTCTTTCTTTTCTTAAAAAAAAACAAAAAACATATTTTTCCCTCACTTAGTGTGTTTTTCCTCTTGGGCCTTAGGCCTCACGAGAAATTTTCCTCATGGAAAAACCAGCCTCCGGGTTTAAAAAACGCACTAAGTGCAGCGGTACTATTTCTGTCACCAACACCCATGAATGGTGTCTTAAATGTTTGGGTCCTGACCACTCCATTTTGGATTGTTCGTCCTGCTCCTTGATGTCCAAACAAGGTTTACAGAACCGAGCAGCCAAGCTCCATGTGCTGTTTCCCTCTGATGCAGCTTCAGTTGCATCGACGTCTTCCAGGGCTGCTTCTTCCTCCCATGGATCTCAGGTAACCAAACATAAATCCAGCCGGTCCTCGAAGGGTAGATCTCCTTCCAAGCATCGAGATGCCTCCGGGCTTGCCCTCGAGGATCCTGCACCGGCAAAACTACCCCGGCAGGAAGCTCCGGCTTCCAAAGCTCCACCTATGGGGTTACAGGTTGACATCGATGGCACGGCCTCGACCGATCACCTGTTAGAATGCTCTGGGGTACCGGCACAACCTTCCGGTACCGAGTTCCAGGCATTCATGGCGTCGATGGATTAGAATGTTCTATCCATGCAGCAGGCTATCACAGCCTTCATTCAAGCTGCGACGCCGCTGATACCACAACAAACTCCGTTGTCGGTATCGGCCCAGGTACCGGCACCAATGCCGGTACCGGTACCGACTGCATCGACATCGGCCATGGTGTCATCTGCAGCGGTTCCCTGTCTAGGGATGCCTATCGGTACCGAACCGGTACCGATAACGCCTGATGTCGATACGGCTCGGTACGCATATCGAGCTTTGAAAGAGCACCCTGACAGTCGATACTTTGATTCCTCCGAAGATTCTGATGCATCGGAGGCATCTGCTGAAGTATCCATAGCCCTTCCTGAGGAGCCTTCTTCTCCAAAAAGAAGAATGTCTCCTCCAGAAGACTTGTCCTTTCAAGACTTCATAAGAGAAGTGGCTAAAGGACTGTCTATTTCAGTAACCTCTGAATCAGAGCCTAGAGCTAAAAAATTGGATATTTTAGGTTATGCTAAGGCTCCTAAGGAGGCAGTCACCTTGCCAATTCATGAGATTCTTTATGATCACAAGATTGACTTATGGGAGACTCCTCTCACTATCTCTCCCCGTTCTCGTAGGTTGGACACTATGTACCGTGTCCCTCCTTGTCCTGGTTTTCATAAAACACAGCTTCCTCACTATTCTATTGTGGTAGAGTCAGCTATGAAAAAGATAAAGAGTGCAAAAAGACACTCCTCTGCTCCTCCAGGAAGAGAATGCAGGACCTTGGATGCTTTTGGTAGGAAAATCTTCCAAGCCAGTATGCTCATTGCTAGAATCAACTCCTATAGTCTTTATATGGGTATGTTTCTGAAAGAAGTTGCAGATAAGCTGCACACTTTCCTCCCTTTTCTTCCAGAGGATAAAAGGGAAGAATTTCTTATTTGGCTTAAGCATACTCAAGATATTTCAAAGTTTTCCAATCGTGCAGCTTTTGACTCCTTTGAGGGTGCCAGCAGGGCTTCGGCCATTGCCATAGCTGCACGCAGAATTGCTTGGCTCCAAGCTTCTGATCTAGAATCTTGTGTCCAGGATGGCTTGGGAAATCTTCCCTGTACAGGAGAAAACCTGTTTGGCAAAGATTGGCAAATAAAAGCCACTCAAATGGATGCAGAAAATCATGCTTTGGATAGACTTTCAAAGTCAACCTCCATTCCTGCCAAGAAAAAACCTTTCAAGAAGTCTTTTTTCAAGAAAGGCAGATTCCATCCTGCTTCTGGCCAACAATCATCTACAGGTCGTTTTGCTGCTAAACGTCAGCAACCTAAACAGGCCAGGACTAAGCCTTCAGGGGCTGCTGCAACTCAGCAGGCCCAGCCTCCTCAGGGCTTTTGACTTGATGCTAGAGAACTTAGCCTTTCTGGCTCTGAAACAGCCAGAGCCTCTCACCATTCCAGGAAGGTTAGCTCATTTTGCTCCCAGATGGGAGCAAATTGCAGCAGAGCAGTGGACCCTCTCCATCATAAGAGAGGGCTACAAACTTCATTTCTCAAACCTTCCTCCCCACACCATGGTGAGACATTTCAATTCTCCAACATCTCTCCTCGACCTTCTAGGTCAGGAGGTGGCTACCCTTCTTGCCCAAGGGGCAATAGAAGAAGTACCTCTTCTTCAACAGGGGTCAGGGTTTTACTCCCCCTACTTTCTGATCCCAAAGAAAACAGGGGGCTACAGACCCATATTAGATCTCAGATAATTGAACAAATTTCTATGCAAGGAGAAATTCAAGATGCTTTCTCTGGGCACTCTCCTTCCATACCTTCAGAGTCAGGATTGGCTTTGTTCTCTAGATCTCAAGGATGCGTACACACATGTCCCCTCATCCATCCATCTCACAGAAGGTTCCTCCGTTTTCTTTTCCAAGGAAAGCATTACCAATACAGGGTGCTTCCTTTTGGTCTGGCCTCTGCTCCAAGAGTGTTCACCAAATGCATGGCAGTAGTAGCTGCATTTCTACGCACTCTGGGAATATTTGTATTCTCATACCTGGACGACTGGCTCATCTGAGCTCCATCTCAGTCAGAGGCCCAGACTTCCCTGGACTGCACAAGGCGCATTCTGCAGTATCTGGGACTTGTGGTAAACCTCCCAAAGTCCCAGCTCACCCCTACTCAGTCCCTAGAGTTTATACGGGCCTGGCTAGATACTACCACTGCAAGGGCCTATCTTCCTCAGGCCCGTTGCCTACGCCTAGTGCAGTTAGCCTCCCAGATTCAGTCAAAGAGCCATTTAACTGCCCGGGAGATGCTACAACTGCTAGGCCACATGGCATCCACAGTGCATGTGGTACCCTATGCTCGCCTTCACATGAGAGCAGCTCAATGGACTTTGTCCACCCAGTGGACTCAAGCATCAGGGGCTCTGTCAGACAGAATAGCAACCTCCAGGCGCCTCTTTTGGTCTCTCCAGTGGTGGAGGTCTACCCAAAATCTGTTGCTGCGGTCCCCCTTCCAACAGTTGTTGTCCCAGGGAACCCTCACAACAGATGCCTCCCAAACAGGTTGGGGAGCTCATCTGCAAGACCTCTCCACTCAGGGCACTTAGTCTCCACAGGAGATCTCTCTACATATCAACCACTTGGAGCTCCGAGCAGTTTTTCTAGCTCTCAAGGTCTTCCATACCCTGCTCAGCTACAAGACAGTCCTCATTCATACGGACAATCAGGTAGCCATGTTTTACATAAACAAGCAAGGAGGAACTGGCTCTTTGTCGCTTTGCAACGAAGCTTTAAGATTGTGGGCTTTCGCCAGAGAGCATCAAATCCATCTCCTGGCCGTATACCTTCCAGTAATCCAAAACTCTTGGGCAGACAGACTCAGTCGAGTTCTGCTTCCACACGAATGGTCCCTGCACATGGACCAAGTACTCAGAATCTTTCAAGAGTGGGGAACCCCGGACATAGACCTCTTTGCAAGTCCGTGGAATGCCAAACTTCCCCGGTTCTGTTCCAGAATTCCGTGTCAGGGAGTTCAGGCCAAGGATGCTTTCCTCCTTCACTGGGGTCAAGACTTCCTGTATGCCTTTCCACCCATTCCCTTAATTCCCAAGACTCTGTTCAAGCTCCAGAGGGATCAAGGATCCACGATCTTCATAGCTCCACGCTGGCTACGCCAAGTGTGGTACCCTCTACTTCTGCATCTCTCTCAAGCTCCCTCCCTAGACTTGGGAGCTGCTCCAGACCTTCTGTCCCAGGAGGAGGGGACTTTGTGGCACCCAAACCCCAAGTCCCTTCACCTCAGAGCTTGGTTGCTGAAGGCCTAGACCTTCAAGGTTGGAATCTTTCTCAGCAGGTGAAGGATATCCTCCATGCTTCCAGAAAACCTTCTACTAGACGTTCCTATGCTTTTAAATGGAAAAGGTTTTCCATTTGGTGTACTGAGAAGGGTCTTGACCCTATAGCACTATCTTTGAATTCTCTGTTGGAATATCTCCTGCATCTCTCCAATGCAGGCCTTAAGACGAATTCAGTAAGGGTCCATTTGAGTGCTATTGCAGCATCCCTTAAGCCTATCAATGGACAGCCTATTTCCTCTCATCCTCTTATTGCAAGATTCATGAGAGGCCTAACTTTAACTAAACATACCATTAGGCCTCCTCCGGTGGCATGGGACTTAAATCTGGTTCTTGGTCAGCTTATGAAGCCACCTTTTGAACCCTTAGCCACCACCTCCTTGAAATTTCTTTCCTGGAAGGTTATTTTCCTCATTGCAGTCACCTCAGCTCGCCGTATCAGTGAACTGCAGGCCTTAGTGGCTAATCCACCTTATACAAGGTTCCATCATGATAAGGTAGTCCTTAGGACCAATCCACACTTTATGCCTAAAGTGGTCTCACCTTTTCATCTTAATCAAGAGGTGTATTTACCTGTCTTTTTTCCAGGTCCTCATGCATCAAGTGCAGAGAGGAATCTTCATACCCTGGATTGTAAGAGAGCTCTTGCCTTTTACTTACAAAGGACACAGCAACATAGAAAGTCTTCTCAACTCTTTGTTGCTTTTGATCCCTCTCATTTGGGACTTCCAGTCTCTAAGAGGACACTGTCCAATTGGATTGCTCAGTGTATTTCTTTCGCCTACCAGAGTAAGAACCTTTCTCTGGAGGGCCATGTCACAGCTCATAATGTAAGGGCCATGGCCACCTCTATGGCTCATCTAAATTCTGTGTCCATCGACCAGATCTGTCGAGCGGCCACCTGGGCCTCGGTTCATACCTTCACAGCCCATTACTGTTTGGACAAGGACTCCCACCGGGATGCCTTGTTTGGTCAGGCTGTTCTCAAACACCTGTTCCATGCTTAATCAACTCCTGCCCTCCTTTCCTTGATGGATGCCTGAGATCCATAGGAGGAGATAGAGCCCTTCCCAGGGTCTCATAACCTTGGGGATCTCCCAGGCATCTCTAGCTAGGGAGTCCCCATATGTGAAGACTCATTCCTGCTTGTTCCTGGAGATAGCACAGTTACTTACCTGTAACAGGTGATCTCTGGGAACAGCAGGAATAAGTTTTCACAACCCACCCACCTCCCCTAGGAGTTGTATCTCTCTCTCTCTTTTTCCTTTCCTCTCTCTCTTTGTCTCAGCTTTAAAACTCAAACTGGGGAGAGGCGGTTAGGAAAGGCAGGAAGGCAGCGCGCAGGCGCTGTGGGATGCTCCCAAAAGCTTTCCTTTTTGGGAAGCTGGGGAGCGTTCCCGCGCAGGCTACATCGGTACCGACGTACCCATATGTGAAGACTTATTCCTGCTGTTCCCAGAGATCACCTGTTACAGGTAAGTGTGCTTTACTTACCTGAGGGCTTTTTCACCCATCCCCAACAAATCTAGTTTAAAGCCCTCTTTAGTATTTTATTTATTTATTTAACTGGTTTTATGTACTGTTTTTCTGCAAGGCAAAACGGTTTACATTGAACAAGAAGGAACGTTTACATGTAACAGTTGGAACTATGTACAGGTAACTTTGGTATAAATATTAGTGTTACAATGAACAAATGTGATTATTGATGGCATAGAGCTGGGGTCTTAAACACGTGGCCTGCGAGAGAGCTTTGTGCAGCCCGCGACAGAGGGAAACAAAAATAAAAAAACCCTGGCTTCTGCTGCTGCCGCTGCCGCCGTGGCAGCGGCAGAATCAACTGTCAATTTAAAAAAAAAAACTGGCTTCTGCTGCTGCAGCTGTGGCTGCAGCAGAATCAGCTGTCCCGCGGCCCCTTCCCCTCTGTCCGGAAGAGCCCTGAGTCTGCTCCTTTAGCGGCGGGCTTTTCAAGCCGCGAAGAGAGTATTTCCCTCTCGCACGGCTTGAAAAGTGAATAGGCTTAAACCGCGCGAGAGGGAAATACTCTCTTCACGGCTTGAAAGCCCGCCGCTGATGGAGCAGACTCAGGGCTCTTCCGGACAGAGGGGAAGGGGCCGCGGGACAGCTGATTCTGCTGCTGCCACGGCTGCAGCAACAGCAGCAGAAGCCAGTTTGTTTGTTTTTTTAAATTGACAGTTGATTCTGCCGCTGCCATGGCGGCAGCAGCAGAAGCCAGGGTTTTTTATTTTATTTTATTTACTTGGGCTGATGGTGGGGGGGTTAGCACTGGAAATGGGCTGATGTGGGTTAGGAAGGACTGGAGGTGGGCTGATGGGGGGAGTTAGGACTGGTAATGAGCTACGGAGGGGCTAAGACTGAAATGGGGTAATGGGGGGTTAGGACTGGAAGTGGGCTAATGGCAGCGGGGGGGTTAGGACTGGTAATGGGCTATGGTGGGGGCTAGGACTGGAAATGGGCAGATGGGTGTTAGGGCTGGATGTGGGCTGATTGGTGGGTTAGGACTGGTAATGGGCTATTGTGGGGCTAAGAATGAAAATGGGGTGATGGGAGGGTTAGGACTGGAAGTGGGCTGTTGGGGGCTTAGGACTGGTAATGGGCTATGGGGGGGCTAGAAATGGTAATGGACTGGGGGGGTTGCTAGGACTGGAAATGGGCTTAGTGGGGGGAGCTAGGACAGGAAATGGGCTGATGGTGGGGCTAGGATAGGATTGGAAATGGGCTGATGGTGGGGATAGGACTGGAAATGGGCTGATGCGGGGACTAGAAGGGAGCGGATGCTGGGTGGGGCTGGAACTAGAAGGGAGCTGATGTTGGGGGAGGATTAGAATGGGATGGGGCTGGGAGAGTGAAATGGAGTGGGGAAAATAATTTGTGTGGGAGGGAAGACAAATCTACAATTGGCCGGATATTGGGAGAGTAAGTGGTGATTGAGGATGGAGGGGTAAAATTTGAGTGGATGAAATAGGAATGAGGAAGGAGCAAAAGGAGAAAGATTAGTATGTTAAAGCAGATGTAGAGAGAGAATGAAAAAAAAAACTAGAAGAGAGAAGAAAGGACAAATGGACAGCAGACGATGGAGAGTTAGCAGAAGACACGAAGAAACCAGAAGAAAGTGGCTGGAACAATTGCAACTAAAAAAAAATGCACAAAAGGTAGAAAAATATCTATTTTGAATTTATTAACTGGAATATGTCAGCTCTGGGAAATGTGCATCATTAACTCTACGCTTTGTATGGTAACTTTATGCAAATATTTATGTAAATGAGGCCCCGCGTCTTATGCGGCCCGCGGGTTACTTTACAAGTCCTCATTTGGCCCTCAAAGCAATTTGAGTTTGAGACCCCTGGCATAGAGGCTATGCAGTGAGGCATTGTGTTCGCCTACTTGGGGGAAAAGCTGGGTGAAGAAGAGTGAGGGTATGGGGGGGGTATGTGTGTGGGGTGGGGCAGGGGGATTGGGGGGTGAGTGGTGGGAGTGGTGAGGAGGGGCAGGGTATGATCTTGAGGGGGATTTGTGTCAGTAAATATGTTAAAGTGTTCTTCGAAAAGAAAGGTCTTGAGATGTTTTTTGAAGAGGGTGTGGGATTGGAGGGCCCGTATGGTGGGGGGGTAGTTTGTTCCCGTTGGTGGGGGCGTAGAATTGGAAGACTCTTGTGCAGGTGCGTTGAGGTTTCTTGGAACTCAGTGCAGGTAGAAGGAGGAGATTTGCTGTGTTTTGGCACCAGAGTCTGCTGTTGTTGGGGCGCTCAATTAGTAGTTGTAGCTGTTCCGCCGTGGTGTTGAAGAGGGCTCTGTGCCTGAGGACAATGGTCTTAAACCTGATACGGGATGCAACTGGCAGCCAGTGTAGGGATTTCAATATGGGCATGATGTGGGAGTGCCTGGTTGCTCCAGCAATGAGATGTGCAGCTGTGTTTTGGGCCAGCTGCAGGGGGCGAGGGTGGTCTTAGTTAGTCCTTGTAGGATGGAGTTGCAGTAGTCGATGAGAGGGCTGATGGAGGCTTGCAGACTGTGCGGAAGCTATTATAGGGTAGAAGAGGGCGTAGGTTGTGAAGAGTTCTGTTTTTATAGTAGATATTTTTGGTGGTGTTTAGGATGTGAGGCTGGAAGTTCAAGAGGTGGTCCAGGGTTTACACCAAGGTACTAAGTAGGTTAGCCAAGGTTAGCCAGTCTGCTGCAGAAGACATTTTGATCCTTCTTGGATAGGTGGAGACCATCTCTGCTCTGAAGCTGTTGGAAAATCATTCCATAGTCCAGGAAACCCAAACACTTCAATGACCCCATCCTTGCAGCCAGGATATGAACTTCTCTGTTTTGGCCTTTACCCTTAACAGTGAGGATTGAAGAGAACATCACCTGCACACCTATCTTGCTCACCTTCTCTCCCAGAGCCATGAAGTCACTTTTGATATGTTCGGAGGGATACCTAGCAGTATCTTTTGTGCCAACATGGATGAGCAATATTGGATAATAGTCAGTAGGCTTGATGAATCTTGGCAAACTCTCCTTAACATCTTGAATTCTGGCACCTGGCAGACAGCACACCTCTCTGGAGATAAAGTCTGGTCGGCAGATGGACGCCTCAGTACCCCTCAGAAGAGAGTTTCCAAACACCACTACCCTTTGCTTCCTCGTGGTCACTGATCCCTCAGCTTTGGGGTGCTCGAAATCTGGTTCTTCCCTGGGATGCTTTTACCTCCTCCACGTCCAGGTCTTCATACCGGTTCTTCAATTCGAGGGCTAGAGGAGTTGGATTATTGATTCTGCAGGCTCTGGTGACTTGTATAACTTTCTTCATTCTGTCACATCCCATTTTAACCTCTGTCAGAGAGCTTGGATTCTTCAAGAAGCATCTCATCGGTGTACTACGAGGTACTTGGCCTTGCCATCTCTTCTCTAAGCTCCTCTACTTGTTTCATGAGAGCTTCAGCTTGCAGGCATCTTGTACATGGAACAGGTCCCTCGACTGGAATCATGTTGTCTGTCTGGACAGAGGCAGAAGCTGTAAAGGGGGCAGCAGCTTTGGCAATATGATTTTCCCAGCTATCATTCAGTTGGTGGAGCTTTGGTACCTGTTGAAATAAACAAGAGAGACCTACCAAAGTCCCTAACCTTTCCTTAGCTGTCCTTTAAGAGATAACAGCCAACCTCTTTTATGTGTGTTTGAACAGTGCTGTTCTATGCCCCTATGTGTAGCACTGCTTTCTTGCAAAATAGTTATTACTTTACACTAGTAAGGTTTGTTATTATGTGTCTGAAGTATATAGATTATGTGTTCCTTTTGTAAAATTACCTAATCAGAGCTCCTTGAAGAATGGCAAATTGTTTACATTTAGTAGATATCCAAATGTTGGAACTATTTGCTTCCTAGATTTTCCCTATCAACCAATAAAAATCCAAGTCAACAAGATAATTGGAGAATTGATTTATATAGCAAGAATTCTCTCATGGGGTGGTTGGGAGCTGGGGTGGGAAGGGAGGGACCTAACACCTGAGGATGTCAGTGACTTCAAAGAGCTTGCCAACTCCTTTGAATTTGAAGACTAGAGAGGAAAAAACTCTAGCTGCAAAAAAATAGCTTTACCTAAGAACACAAACAAAAATTTTCCTTTTGCAGTACACCAGAAAAAAAGTTAGCTATTAAAAATGACAAAAGATCCCCCTTTAAGATCCCTCAGGCAGAGAGTTTGTATTCAAGAGCCCCACAGTATTACCTTGTTTGCAATGGCAGAACCTACAAGCCAGTGTAGACTTTTGTACAGCACTTGGCTGTCTAGTTCATATGCAAGCTAATTAAGATCACTAACACCTGAGGAGGTCAATGACTTCAAAGAGCCTTCTGCTTGCTCTAGTGTAACTTCCTTTTGGGGGCGGGATGCAGCAGCAGGTCAGAAGGCTCCACAGCGGCTGTTTGTTTTGTGTTTCATTATTATTACTATCGCAGCCATGGCTCTGTAAGATCCAGGAGCCGCAGTTGGATCGGAGGAGGCAAGGGTGAGTTGTTAAATATTATTATTATTATTATTATTATTATTTGAGATTGGCGCAGGATATTGAGGATTATCTGAACAATTACTCCATTGCAAGAGGAAGAGTATTTGCTTCAGTCCTTGGCTCCTAGTTTTGTATTACATTCACATAGTGGACAACTGCATTCTTTCGTTAAACTTTGTTTTGGTTAAGCTATTGTGTTTGCCTTGGAAATGGTTATGTAGGACACTGCAGTGTGACTGAGGGGAACCTCTTTGCTGACGCTATACAGGAATAGGAACTTTCCCGCTAAAATGATGAGTGTCTTTAGGGAATAGGCCTGTAAGGAGTTGTATCAGTTTGTGGATATTGTGGATGGTGGATGCATTTCTTTCTGTTTCTCTGGAGTTGCATTGCATGCAATGTCTGGCTTTCTAAGGTTTTAATTTATTTTTGTCTACATATTTCTATTTTCACTTTGTGGTCATTTATTGGGGAAGGCCTGTCTGTAATGTGTGCGTGTTTGTGTATGACCAAAACTGGGTATTCTGTTAGCATGGAATTTCTGTTTAAGAATGTGTAGTAATCAGGCTTGTGCAGCTTTCCTAATAGGTTTATTGATGTATTAGGGCCCACTTCAATATTTATGGTGCTGCCTTTTTCTAGGAAGGGTCCTTGTGTGAGTTTTGGAAGTTAGTAGTGGCATGGTAGATTTGCTGTTGATCCCAAATGATTTTTTTTGTATTACTTCCAGAGCTGGCCAAAACATCAGGTATCGCTTCTGGCGGTTGACGGAGAGTAAGGCATTCAAAGCTAAACAATAAATTTTGACAGCCAGGGGGGACATGCAGGTTAATATTTGCTTAGGGTGCCAATATTTTGAATCAACTCTAGGGCTCGCTCTTATTTAAATTCACAATATGCTTGGTATTGAGATGGATTTTTTTCTTGTATGGCAAGTTTTATGGGGAAGGGTCTAGCTTTGCTCTGCACAGATTGTTGGGGAAGGGGCCAGGGTTCTGGGTTTGGTGGATGCAGAGTATATGTTTGGATTTAATGCCATTTGAGAGAGCATATGTGTGTTGGGGGGGTCTGAGAAGGGTACGGTGGCTGAAAAGTGCCAAACTCTTGTACCCCCTTCCTTGATATAGCCTGCAGACTCTAAAGCCTGCACTGTTGGCCTCTCTAATTATTTTTATGGGTGGAGGTGGGCATGGGCCATGGCTAACTACAGGTGGCAGGTTTTTCTTTTTCAAAAAGTTGGCAACTCTACTTACAACTGAAGGCCTGGAGGGTTCAGTGACTTGTCCAAGGTCATAGGGAGAGGGGAGGGGCATGGGGATATCAGCTCTATCTTCTCAGCTTCTCATACCAGTCTTCTAGCTAGTGCATTTTCCCTCTATGGTCCAAAGCCGTAGAACTGGTCCTAATCCAGGGAATATGTGGGGGCTTATATTTTAGAGTTTTTCTCATTCTAAACAATACTAGAAGCTTATGTCCATCTTGACTTCCAAAGACCTCAACCCTTTTTCTTCATAAGGAGAAATACAAGATGAATACCCTCCATGCTTTTTTAGGTCTGTCGAGTCAGTGCTGACTACTGGCAACCCAGCTGCCTCTGGGTTTTCTTGGCAATGTATCACCGGGAGTGCCAGGCCTTTTCTTCCAAGGCAGTGGGGAGGGTAAAGTGACTTGCCCAAGGTCACAAGGCATGCCAGTGGGAATCAAACCCTTGATCATTGGGTACCAGGCAGTTGCTCTAACCACTATGCAGCTACTCCACTCCCTCCATGCTATCTTTCTTAAAAAAAAAAAGTTTAAAAAAAGGTTGGGGGGGTCCTTAGATCTCAAGGAGGGTTATACATGCATTCCAATTAATTCTTGTTACAGAAAGTATCTTTAATTCACTCTGCTGTCTAGTTTTGTCTGTTTTAAACAGGACCACATAAATAGCTACCTGAACTTAAATGGATAGCTTATCTGTTTTAGAACTGCATACTCGGTGGCATTGTTTAAACAGATAACTTGGCTGAAAATCTGGTATAAAGATAAATGGGTTACTTTTCTTTGTACAGTGGCTGCCCTGCTGAATATTGACCTCTGAAATGCTAAATCTGAAAACAGTGATCTATGTTTTACAGGCTTGCCGAATTCCAAATAAGCATCTACTGTCACTGAGAACAGGACACTTGGGCTGTTTCTGTATCAGTTTCTCACATGATGGTAGAACCTTAGCAGCTGCATGTGCGGACAGAGATGGTTATCCTATAATTTGTAAGTCATAATTTTTTACTTTCTCTTGGAACCTTTGTATATGTAGTCTAGTCTATATGTGTGTGTGTATTTTTTAAACATTTAGCAGTTCAGATGGATGTGTGTTGTTTTTCAGGTCCAGTATCTAGACCAGGGGTTCCCAAACCTGCCTCCCAGCCAGTCGGGTTTTTCAGGATATCTACAATGAATATGCATGAGAGAGATTTGCATGAAGTGCCTCTATTGTATGCAGATCTCTCATATGCATATTCATTGTGGATATCCGGAAAACTCGACTGGCTGGGGAGGCCCCAGGACAGGTATGTAAACACCTGACCAGTTGAGTTTTCAGGATATCTGCAATGAATATACATGAGAGAGATTTTCATGCACTGACTCTATTGTATGCAAATCTTTCTCATGCATATTCATTGTGGATATCTGGAAAACCCAACTGGCTAGGGAAGCCCCAGGACAGGTTTTGGAACATCTGATCTAGACTATGATTTTCTTGACTTACAGGAGTATTGTAGTTAAGCCAGTGTTGCGTTTAAGCTATAAATTTAAACCATCTGTATAATATTAGTGAGGTCCATAAAATAATAAATGGAGTGGAATGGGTAAATATAGATCAGTTGTTAGCTCCTTCAAAAAGTAGAAAGACTAGGGGACGTGCAATGTAATTGGATAAAATATTTTTTCCCTCTACACATAATCAAACTCTGGAACTCTACTGGAGGATGTCGTAAAAGATGTAAGTGTAGCTGGGTTTAAAATAGATTTGGACAAATTCCTGGAGGAAAAGTCCATAAACCATTATTAAATATGACCAAGGAAATCCACTACTTAACCCTGGGATAAGCAGCATGGAATCTGTGGACGTTTTTGAGAACCTGACAGGTACTTGTGACTGGAATTGGTTGCTTTTAGAAATAGAATACAGTCAAACCTCGGTTTTCATGATTAATCCGTTCGAAAAAGTCTGACTAAAACCGAAACGTATGAAAACTGAAGCAATATTTCCCATAAGAAATAATGTAAATCCAATTAATCCGTTCCAGACACCCAAAAATATTCACAAAAAATACATTTTATAGAGAATAACTATATTTTTACATACAGAAAACAATGAGAAATAAATATAAATGACTAATGAAATGGATAAATGAACATTTAACATCACTGAAAGCAAGCTAAGTACAGTACTGTACAGTACAGTATGTTAACATCTGGCCTTAGCCACCCCTGACAAGCTGCTGTGCCCAGCTCTCTTCGGAATCACATTGAATTCAGTCCATTAAAATACCTTTACATTATCTGCTCAATGCTTCAGAATGGCAGAAAATCTTAATGATATAGCTTCAGACGTACCCTGCAAGAGAAAGAACTGCCTCCCACATTCATGCAACACCTCCTGCTTACGTTGACAGCTTTTCTTCCCTGCTACCGGGACAAAATCTCAGTCAAAAGACGTTGAAAACCGAAGCAATGCATGAAAACCGGGACAAAATCTCAGTCAGAAAAGACGTTGAAAACCGAAGCGTATGAAAACCGGGGCAAATGAAAACCGAGGTTTGACTGTACTGGGCTTGATGGACCATTGGTCTGACCCAGTATGCCATATCATATGTTCTTATGTGAAAATGAGATTCTTGGATTACCTATGATCTTTATTGCTGTGACTTCAAAGATAGACTTTTTCAGCTTTTGTGTAACAGACTGATAATCCTCTGAGCAGGGAGAACAAAGCCAACAGTACTGAGAGAGCATCAGAGTATTTTAATATAAAAATTTGAACAAGTATAGCTTATTGTATTGTTTTCACAGTTTTGCTTTTTCATGTAGTTAGGTGAAGTGTGGATGGTTTGAGCCCTGTAAATTGAACAGTAAGAAAATTAGAACATAAATGCGATGCTGAGCCAGATCAGTACTCCATCAAGTTCAGCATTCTCTCTGACAGTGCCCAGCCTGGATTACTTGAACATGCCAAGTATTGAATTTTTATATTTATTTTACTGTATTTAACCGTTTTATAGATTGCTTTTCTTAGAGTTAAAGTGATTTACAGATAATTAATTTACAAAGTTTACAAAGAACACATTACATTCAACTTTTGGAATATCTGTAACAGAGTTGTAATTGGGGAGAGGGATAGCTTTCAGCAGGGTGGAGGGATGGAGTTAGAAGGCAAACATAATAGCCTTGTTTGGGTTTGTATGCGTATTATTGTATGTGTTATGTTTCACTTCTGAAGTGTTCAGTGAATAAGTGGATTTAGAGTTTCCTGCTATATTCTGCTAGTCTTGACTACATTCCTGACATCAAATTCTTCTATTAGTATTTATCTCACACTTTTCCAGGAGAAATCAAGGCAAGTTACGTACAGATACTGAAAGTGCCCCTACAGGAGTTCAGTAAAAGCTCACTCGTAAACCAGATATTTGAACCCTATTTGAATTTGGTCAGTGAGTGCCCTTCATGATGGGGAGTGGAGGAGTAGCCTAGTGGCTAGTGCTCTTGATGCAGGTAAAGTGGGAGCATGTTCCAAAGGACAACTGCAAGGTATGCAAAAGCAGATTGGTGTATGGTTTTAAAACAAGTGTGAAATGAAGAGGGTATTGTTAGAAGAGGTGCTTGAGATAACCAGAGAGATTAGTCATGGGTATAGGAAGATGAATTAAGTAAGATGAATTCTGGGAATTTTTTGAAAGGAATTCTTTCTATTAAAGCTATTTAATCTGTGAACCCACTATTTTTTGTTAAATCAGTCAGGGCCTAGTAGCAGCAGTTTAAGTTTAAATTTAAAACACAGAAGAGAACTTTCTGGTTACATTTCATACCCAGCAGAGAGCTTATAGTTTTAATTTAATAGTCACTCAGGGCCTAGTATCAGCAAAGTATTTTTAGTTTAAATTTAAAACACAGAAGAGAGCTTCCTTAGCGTCCCTCTAGTCCAGTCCCGGAACCATAGAGTTGTGAACCTCCACCAGCAGCTTTGGAGACTGAACATCTTCATCTCTTTGATCATCCAGCTATATGCAGCCCCAAGGACCGCCACACATCAGTATCTCAGTCTCCAAGCAGCTTGGAAGTCAGAGCCCAGAACTGGGCTCCTTAGGAACAAATAAGCAGAGCTTTAGTGTTTTATTATTTTCTAGATTTCGGTGCTGGGCTGCTGCTGTGGAGGAAATCTTTGACTGTGTCCCTTCTGTCTTTCTCTAATCTGTTTTTTTCTCTCTGTCTCTCTCTGGCAGTCTCCCCATAGGTCAAACAAGCACGGGAGCTGCACAGGACACAGGTCTCCTTTCTACCGAACCCCCTTGGTGGGTGAGGAGAAGGTTGAAGACAATTACAGGCAGCAATTAAATGCAGCAGTAGGCTCTGAGGGTCCCCTGACTGATTTAGGGGTTCCCCGAGCTGCCCTGAGCGGTTATTACTCTGTTATTGACTCTGATAACTGCTACTCAGAGCTTGTGGCAGGCACGCTGGACAGCACTCTGTGTTTTGACCCCCCCCTCCACTCCTGTGTGTGGGTGAGTAGAGTTTGAAGCTTTTTCTTTCTAAAGGCAGTGGTGGAGGCCTTGGGGTGGCCTGGAATCAGCTCTGGGGAGTGTTTTAGACCTTTTGGGTACTTTTTCTGGTCCTTTTTTTGGCGGGATCGGGTCCGGCGGCCATTTTGGATTTTTTTTCAAAGTTGTTTTTCTTCGTGTTTTTTTTAGGGATAGGAGCTTCGTTTTTGCATTTCTTGGTCAGATACCAGCTAATTGACTCCAGCTCTATCTATCTAATCCTGCAATTTGGAGCGTTTTTGAGCACTTTTAAAATCGCGATTTTTTTTTCTGCTCTGTTTGCTTCAGCAAGGTGTTCCTGCTTTGCTGGCAAAAGGCTGTGTGCATAGCCATGCCTCCTAGTCCTCGGTGTCTGGTCTGTGGCATTCGTAGAAGTAGTAATTTGGAAGCCCGAGTCTGTGCCACTTGTTCTGCTGTGGGTGCTGTCATGGAGGATCCTCTGGAGGGCTCCAGTGCAGATCTCCCACCTGTATCTACAGAAGGGACATCAGAGCAGGCAGAGACGGTCCTTGGTCCGGGGATTTCTGCAGTGCCGGAGCGCCTGTTGGCGGGGGGCGTCTAGGAGGGATCCTTGGGAGTTCCACCTGCCTTTTTCTCTCTCATGCAGGAGGCTCTGGCTCTCTTGCAGCCGGCGGGGGGAGGCTCGGTCCTGCCCCGCCGTGGGCTAAAGCGTCCACTTTCAGTAGAGGGAGACACTGGTCCACAAAAGAAGAGCCGGCCCCCGAGTGTGGCGGATTCTGCGCCTCCTAGGGATAAGTTCTACGAGGAGCTGGAGTCTGCGGAGGATTTAGAAGACAGCGAGTTGTTGGAGAGCAGAGTAGTAGAATAGTAGAATATTTCGTAAAGAGGAACTTCCGGCACTGATTGCCGAAACCCTCAAGGTATTGAACATACCCGTGGCAGATGCCACTGCGGAGGACAAGTTGGAGGATTCCTTGATGCAGGCGGTGCGCACTTCCCACAGAGTCTTTCCGCTCCATAGGGTTTTTAAAGCTATGATCCAGGAGGAGTGGAACAGTCCAGAGACCGCTTTGCACGGGGCTAGACTGTTGCCTAAGTTGTATCCTCTGTCGGAGGCTGTTAGAGAGCTCTTTCGTTCGCCGAAGGTGGACGCGGCAGTTTCCGCGGTTACTAAACGGACTACTATCCCGGTGGAAGGTGCTGCGGCGTTGAAGGTGCTGCGTCTTAGTAAGTGGAATTGACGTTTCAGCCATCGTGCTATGGTTTTCTTTGCTCCGAAAACCCAGAAAACTCCAAAGATCTTTCTGCTCAGTGACAATATATAGGGACCGATATTCTTCAGTTCTTTCTGCTCAGTGACAACATATAGGGACCGATATTCACCGTCGCCGATTTTAAACCCAGATATTCAATGCTGGGGTCATATCCGTCCCCAGTGTTGAATATCCGACTTGCTCAGATTTGCAGAAAGCTAACCAGGCAGTGGTGATATTTAGCTTCTATGTTTCCTTACACTTTCCCCCTCTGTACTTTCCTATTTTAATAATGGCATTCTTTTTCTTATTTTAGTGTATGTTTTTATTGTAAACCACTTTGACACGTGTAAAAGGCGGTATATCAAGTATTTTAATGAACCATAAATCATAGGCCAGCCTTTGCCTGACTTTTGCCGCATAGCCATAACTGAGCAGTGGTTCAATATCACTGCTGTCCAGTAGCAGCCAGGTGTTACCCCTGGAACAGCGTGATGCTAACCAGTTAGAACTGGGGCATGTAGCAGCGGCACCCGTGGATAGTCAGCGACATTAATCATGGCAGTGCCGCTGATATGGTTTGCATGTCTGCAAACTGCGTAAATGCCTTTGACTATCAGGCTCATAATGTTAAAAGTTACAAGAGAATAGTGCTTCACTTAAAAAAAAAAAAAAAAAAAGTAGCAGTTACTTCTTTGAAAATGGTATCTCAGGACCACGAACTCAAGTCACAGTCCTTTCACAAAGCTAATTTGGCTTTAGTAAAAGAAAATACGTTAATGAAGTTGAAAATTAAGAATTTAGAGAATATTGCTCGCTCTTCCAATCTTTGTTTAATTTTCTAAGATCCCTGGTTATTTCTCTAAGGGAAATGTTCAAAAGTATTTCATGGAGGTTCTATAGCAAGTCCATACCTCCTATCTCAGAAATATATTATTTGCCAGTGGGAATAAAAGTTCCCTCAGAACAGCCTCAAAAGATTTACCTGCTAAATGTGGAGCCTTCGGTAGTGGAAGAAGTGGTTCTGGCTACTCTACTAGTGACTTGTGTGCTTAATGCAGACACAGATTGGATTCTGAAGTTACACTTTTAGGAAAAGGAACGTGCTCTTTATGGGCTGCTCTATTAGCATTTTCCTGGATCTTGCCAGAGAAACACAGAAGAAAACATGAGCTTTTCCTCCTTTGACCTGGAGTTCTGCAATTAGGAGCCTATTTCTATCTGAAATTTCATTTCAAATGTCTGATTAAATATAGATCTAGATATATATATTTGTTTTCGTTTGCAAGATTTGGTTTCATTGATTAATGCAGGATGATTAACTGAGACCCCAGTAGCCTCCTCTGAAGTGCAGATACCGTAATCACTATTTAATTTACTTTGATAATTTTTTTTCCTCTTTCTATTTCTAGGGCCATTATTCCCCTAAATATTGTGGGCTTATAAGTTTGGACATTTGTATTAATTATTAATACTATTAATTATTAGGGTACACCCCTAAACAAAGGCATGGGTATGAGTGACCTGCACGGAGCAACAGGTGCAGCTACTCTTGCTGCCTTGCTGGGCAGACTAGATGGACCATACTGGTCTTTGTCTGCCATACTATACTAATGGAAATGAGAGCCGTGTGGTTGGCTCTGACAGCGTTTCAGCCTTGGCTGCAGGGAGCGGCGGTCAGGGTGCTATCCGACAATGCCTCCACGGTAGCCTACATAAATCGCCAGGGAGGCACAGGCAGCGCGGCGTTGGAAGCGGAGGCGGATCTGCTTCTGGCTTGGGCAGAGCGGCATCTTCAGTGTCTGTCGGCCCAGCATATCGCGGGGGTTCACAATGTGGAGGCGGACTTTCTGAGTCATCGCAGGGTAGACCCCGGAGAGTGGTCTCTACATCCCAAGGTATTTGCGTTGCTGGTCCGTCGTTGGGGTCTGCCGATAATGGACCTCATGGCGACCTTCGAGTCCGCGCAGGTCGAAAGGTTCTTCAGCAGGCGTCGGGAATGCATGTCGGAAGGCCTCGATGCATTGGCACAAAGGTGGCCAAGGTACGGGCTGCTCTATGTCTTTCCTCCGTGGGCTCTGGTGGGTCGCCTGGTACGGCGGATCGAGCGGCATCCGGGTCCCGTGGTTCTGATTGCCCCGGACTGGCCTCGTCGGCCTTGGTATGCGGATCTGGTGCGGTTGAGTGTGGCCGATCCGTGGCTCCTTCCTCCTCGGCCGGATCTCCTTCGGCAGGGGCCGCTGCAGATGCCTCAGGTGGCTCGATTCTCGCTTACGGCATGGCTATTGAGAGGGCACGAACAAGAGCCAAAGGTTATTCTCCGGAGGTCATTGCTACCTTGTTGCGGGCGCAGCGTCGGTCTACGTCGCTAGCGTATGTCCGGGTCTGGCGTATTTTTGAGAGCTGGTGTGCGGCTCGCGAATTGCGGCCTTTGCGGACCTCCGTTCCTCAGATCCTCTCCTTCTTGCAAGCAGGGGTGGACAAGGGCCTGGCGGCCAGTTTGTTGAGGGTACAACTTGCAGCTCTTGCGTGTTTTCGAGGCAAAGTTCAGGGCCAGTTATTGGGGTCCCATGCGGACGTGAAGCGCTTCTTGCGAGCGGTGTTACTTATGCGTCCTCCGTGCAGGGCTTTAGTGCCCTCGTGGGACTTCAATTTGGTGTTGAGGTCTCTGGTGGCTTCGCCGTTTGAACCCTTGGCGCAAGCTTCGTTGAAGGACTTGACATTGGAAACGGTGTTTCTGGTAGCGATCTCGTCAGCTCGCAGCATCTCGGAGTTGCAGACTCTTTCGTGTAGGGAACCCTATCTGTCTTTCTCTGCCGACAAGGTGGTCTTACGACTGGTTCCCGCGTTTTTGCCTAAGGTAGTTTCGGCGTTTCACATGAATCAGGTGGTGTCTCTCCCGGTGTTTGCCAAGGAACGGGGCAAGCACGCGGATAACTCCTTGCACGCGTTGGATGTCCGTCGAGCTCTTCGTCGGTATTTGAGGGAAACGGCGGCCTTCCGTAAGTCCGATCGCCTATTTGTCGCATTTGGCGGTCCGCGCAAGGGGGAAGCGGCGTCTAAGTCTTCCATTTCCCACTGGTTGAAAGAGGCGATTTCGTCGGCATATCTTTTACACGGCAGGATGGTTCCTGCTGGGCTTCGGGCTCACTCGACTAGGGCGCAGGCGGCGTCTTGGGAAGAAGTTAGCTTGGTACCGGCGGTGGATATTTGTCGGGCGGCGACGTGGTCGTCCTTGCACACCTTTGCTAAGCACTATCGTCTGGATGTGCAGGTGGCGTCGGATGCGCGGTGTCATGATGCGGACACTAATAAAGTTGGTTTTAAGAAAAGAAATCCTGTTTTAGAAGAACTAGATGTGCAGTTACCTCCTGGCACAGCTAGAGGGAGCAGGAACAGACACACTGATCCTAAAGAACCTAATCTCACTGATGACCTGCAGCTGACAGAGAACCAGGAAGTCAGCAGCCACGGATCTCTTTATAAACCAGAGCAGAATGCTTCTGGTCAGAAACGGCAGGAGAAGAGGAGATGGCAACAGTTACAAAGAGAGCAATGGAGGAATAAGCAGTGGAAACAACAGCAGGAGCTGAGGAAGGAAGAGAAAGAGGAAGAAGGAACTGGAGTTAGAGGTGAAACAGCAGTAAAGCCTGGAAGCTATCAAGGACACAAACCTGATTGCTGTAGAAGAAGCCAAGCTGGAAGCTGGAACAGAAATAGACCTTACAAGGTGGGAAGCCATAAAACCCAAACTAAACCTGTTGTGCAAGGGGAGTTTGGTGGAAGTTACTCCAAGGTAAGAGGCCCTGCCACGCCTAGTTCCTATACTCTACCTGTTTGTGATATAGAGAGAAGAAAGCAAAGAACCAGAGAGGGAGGTTCTGAGAGAGGCTTATCTCTAGAAGATCACTACCCAGTTTTACCTACTCGGAGGGAGAAGCAGTTGTACAAACAACTGAAGTTTTTACCCAGGGAGCCAAGGTATGAGACAGTAAAGTTTAACTGTAATGATTGCACTGCTAGAAGCCATCCTAAAAGAAACGTTCCTTTTAAAAGAAGCCAGAGTAAAGACTGGTTCACCAGTTTACCGCCAGCTTTGAGAGCCCCTGCTTATGTGGAGCAAAACTCCCAAGCTGAAGATTGCCATACTGGAATAGACAGGGATAGTGAAAGCACATTGGATCTGTATGGGGCAGATGATTTAATGGAAGTGGATTTTCCAAGCACTATTCCCTTACCTTTACCTGAAGACATGGAGTGTAATTGGTGCACTGCCTGTGCTCAAAACTGTGCATGTTACAAAGAAGAATAAATGCAATATATTTTGATTGTTTAACTATTCTGAATATTACTTTGAAGAAGCCTGCTTTGAACTGTGAAGTAACAGTTGATTAGCCAATGAACTTTGGTACCTTTTGAAACAAAGGACTGTTTCTATTATCAAACTGTCTCTTATTTTGAACCTTGTTTTTGAACGGGGAATAAAAGCCTTTATTACCCTGCACTCGGACTTTTCATTCATTCATAGCGCTACCTAGTGGCGCACCTTCTTTGTGTCCGCGACACCGTGTGACAGCGGTTTGGGTCTCGGGTGCTTCAGGCTGGACTAGCGAGGCCCTCCCGTTGAGATTTACTGCTCTGTTACATCCTCTATGGTTCCGGGACTGGACTAGAGGGACGCTAAGGAAGAGTAAATTAGACTTACCTGCTAATTGTTGTTCCTTGCGGAAATCTAGTCCAGTCCCGGATCCCTCCCTGTCTATCTGTTCTCGCTGCCAGCCAAGAAGGTACATTCATTATAGGAGTCTGCCAGGGTTTTTGTTCTCTATGCTTTCGGTCAGAGCTCCTCTGCTTGCAGCACGCCTTAGTTTCCTTTCGGGGTCATTTCTTGGGGGAGAGCGGTGGCGCCTCTTGTTGCATGCGTTTTGCACGAGGGTCGCCACGGCCGTTCTGGTCCGCCTTCCCGTAGGCGGGAGGTTGTTTGTACGCAATTTAAAAAAAAAAAAAAAAAAAGTTTTTGCTAGTAGTGGGAACTTTAGGGTCAGGATCTTTTTTTTCCACTGTGTTGTTATATCTACTTATTTGTTGCTCTGCTTAGTATGCTTTGTCAATAGGTACTGATGTGTGGGCGGTCCTTGGGGCTGCATATAGCTGGATGATCAAAGAGATGAAGATGTTCAGTCTCCAAAGCTGCTGGTGGAGGTTCACAACTCTATGGTTCTGGGACTGGACTAGAGTTCCGCAAGGAACAACAATTAGCAGGTAAGTCTAATTTACTCTTTCTGGTTAAATTTGGAATCCAGCAGAGAGTTGTAGTTTAAATTTAATAGTCACTCAGGGCCTAGCATCAGCAAAGTACTTTTAGTTTAAATTTAAAACACAGAAGAGAGCTTTCTGGTTAAATTTAGAACCCAGCAGAGAGCTTGTAGTTTAAATTTCATAATAAGTTAGAGCCTAGCAGCAGCAAAGAACTATAATTTAAATCAAATAAGAATATAGTTTACCTCAGCAGCACAGGACAGGGTACTGTGTAGCAGCCCTCTTTTAATAAGTGTTATTTCCCTCCCTCCCTCCCTCCCCACCCCCACCCACCCCTGGGATAATCGTAGCTTTATAGGTACTTACACATCTTAAAAGACAGGAGGTGCTCTCAGGTGAAGCTTGTTACCCAAATCAGACATACACTAAGGAACTTAGATTAATTAAGCTTCAGGTGAACAAGGTATATTAAACGTATTAGGTACAGTTTTATTGGTATAAATATCCATAGCAACCCTTAGTAAGTAAAGAACTTAAAGATCTAAACAAAAACGTAAAACTAAGATGCAGACAACAGTCCAGGAGCGGGATGGGGGCTTTCCAGTCTTTTGCATTGAGTGTCACATGTATGATTTTCTCCCAGTTGGTGAGAGTTTCTCCAGGGCCATGTGCCCATGAGGGAAGGGTTAGGACAGCCGTTATAGTTGGTGATTCGATCATTAGGCATGTAGATAGATGGGTGGCTGGTGGACGTGAGGATCGCTTGGTAACATGCCTGCCTGGTGCGAAGGTAGCGGACCTCACGCGCCACCTAGATAAGGTCTTAGATAGTGCTGGGGAGAAGTCTGCTGTCTTGGTACATGTCGGTACCAATGACATAGGAAAATGTGGTAGGGAGGTTCTGGAGGCTAAATTTAGGCTTTTAGGTAGGAAGTTGAAATCCAGAACTTCCAGGGTAGCGTTCTCCGAAATGCTTCCCGTTCCACGTGCAGGACCCAAAAGGCAGGCAGAGCTCCGGAGTCTCAATTCGTGGATGAGACAATGGTGCAGAGATGAGGGGTTTGGATTTGTTAGGAACTGGGGAACATTCTGGGGAAAGGAGGGGCTCTTCCGAAGGGATGGGCTTCACCTTAACCGGGATGGAACAAGGCTGCTGGCATTAACCTTTAATAAGGAGATAGAGCAGCTTTTAAACTAGATAATAGGGGAAAGCCGACAGTCACCCAAGAGCGGATGGTTCGGAAGAATGTATCCTTGGAGGATACTACCAAAAGCAGAGAGGTTCCAAAAAAGAGTAAAGTAGCCCAAATGCCCTCGAGTATGGAGCAGACAGAGCTTAAAGATCCCAAATTACCCATGTCTACCAATAGCCAAATTAATATGAATAAAGTACAGTCTCTAAAATGCTTGTATGCAAATGCTAGAAGTCTAAAAAATAAGATGGGAGAGTTAGAATATATAGCACTAAATGAGAGGTTAGATGTGATTGGAATATCAGAGACATGGTGGAAGGAGGACAACCAGTGGGACACTGTGATACCTGGGTACAAACTATATCGTAACGATAGAGCTGATCAAATTGGTGGAGGTGTTGCGCTCTATGTTAGAGAGGGCATTGAGTCAGAAAGGATTAAAGTTTTGCAGGAAACAAAATTTGCTGTAAAATCTCTATGGATTGAAATTCCCTGTCAAAAAGGGGAAGGCAATGGCGGTGGGGGTGTACTATCGACCGCCTGGCCAGAATGAACAAATGGATGATGAAATGCTCAAAGAAATCAAGGAAGCTAACAAAAGTTACAACGCGGTAATAATAATAGGCAATTTCAATTACCCCGGTATCGACTGGGTCAGTGTCACGGCAGGTGATGCTAGGGAGATAAAGTTCCTAGATGACATAAATGACTGCTTCTTGGAGCAGCTGGTCCATGAACCGACGAGAGGGGAAGCCATATTAGACCTAGTCCTTAGTGGAACACCAGATCTAGTGCAAGAGATAAGGTTTTGGGGCCACTTGGCAATCGTGATCATAGCATGATCGCCTTTGATTTAATTAGTGGAGGAGGGATAGTAAGGAAATCCACAGTACTACTTTTAACTTTCGAAAGGGAGACTATGATAAAATGTGGAAAATAGTTAAGAAAAAACTAAAAGGAGCAGTTGCAAAGGTTAAAGACTTACATCAAGCTTGGGAGTTGTTGAAAAATACTATCTTGGAAGCCCAGACCAGCTGTATTCCACGCTTTAAGAAAAGTGGAAGGAAGTCCAAAAAACTGCCAGCATGGTTTAAAGGTGAGGTCAGAGAGGCTGTTGTTGCCAAGAAAGCATCTTTCAGGAAATGGAAAAAAGAGCCAAACGATGAAACCTGGAAACAGCACAAGCACTGGCAGGTCAAATGCAAGGCATTGATAAATAAGGCAAAGAGAGAATTTGAGAAGAAGCTTGCTGCGGAAGCAAAAACGCGAAATAAAGATTTTTTCAAGTACATTCATAGCAAAAAACCTGTGAGAGTCAGTTGGACCATTAGATGATAGAGGAGTTAAAGGGGGCACTAAGAGGCGACAAGGCGATAGCGGAGAGACTGAATGAATTCTTTGCTTCGGTCTTTACTGAGGAAGATGTAGGGATGTTACCCATGACTGAAGTGGTATTTAAAGGTACGGAAGAATTGAAGGAAATATCGATACATCGGGAAGATGTATTACAACTATTAGATAAACTGAAGAGTAGCAAATCACCTGGTCCGGATGGTATACATCCAAGGGTGTTGAAAGAACTGAAATATGAGATTGCAGACCTGCTATTAGTAATCTGTGAACTATCATTAAAATCATCTCTAATACCTGAAGATTGGCGGATCACCAATGTAACACCAATTTTTAAAAAGGGTTCGAGGGGTGATCCGGGAAACTACAGACCGGTGAGCCTCACATCAGTACCGGGAAAAATGGTAGAAACCATCATAAAGAATAAAATTACTCAGCATGTAGATAGTCATGGCCTAATGGGATGAACAATCTTAGTAGGTCAATAACTTCAGAGTAATGTAACTGTTGAGCCACTAAAAATTCAATTACTCCAATGAACAAATATTTCCCTTAATAATTCACATTAGTGATCTTATTCAGAGTATTAGAACCGGGTCTCAGACTATTGGGGAGCTGTTTGTGATAAAAATCACTTATTGCTCCTTATTTGCATCAATGACACTTTTTTTTGTATGTGGTTTTGATTCACTTAATTTCACAAATCTTTAAAGTTAATTTTCCAGATAAACAGTAAGATATTATAAAAGTCAGGCTTATCTTTTCATTGGTATCCCAACGCCAGACTCGGCGCCACTGCGTTTCACGTTAGATTCGTTTCTTCAGGGGTGTATAGACTGACTTATGATATCAACAATCTCTGGAAAAACGGAAATATCATATTTAAAAACTGTCTACTTAAAAAATTTTGAATGAATTATATATCTTTAAAGATTTGTGAAATTAAGTGAATCAAAACCACATACAAAAAAAAGGGTCATTGATGCAAATAAGGAGCAATAAGTGATTTTTATCACAAACAGCTCCCCAATAGTCTGAGACCCGGTTCTAATACTCTGAATAAGATCACTAATGTGAATTATTAAGGGAAATATTTGTTCATTGGAGTAATTGAATTTTTAATGGCCTAATGGGAGACAGCCAACATGGCTTTAGACAAGGAAGATCTTGTCTTACTAATCTGTTATGTTTTTTTGAAAGTGTGAATAAACAGGTGGACAAAGGTGAGTCGATTGATATAGTGTATCTGGACTTTCAGAAAGCCTTTGACAAGGTCCCTCATCAGAGACTTTTGGCAAAACTAAAGAGTCATGGGATAGGAGGCAGTGTACTACTGTAGATCAGGAACTGGTTAAAAGATAGAAAGCAGAGGGTTGGGCTAAATGGCCAATTTTCCAAATGGAGAAAGGTGAATAGTGGTGTACCCCAGGGATCTGTGCTGGGTCCTCTGCTTTTTGACATATTCATAAATGACCTGGAAGGTGGAATAACGAGTGAGGTTATCAAATTTGCAGATGACACAAAACTATTTAAAGTTGTTAAAACCCAAGAGGATTGTCGAAAATTGCAAGAGGATCTTGATAAATTGGAAGACTGGGCATCAAAATGACAGATGAAATTTAAAGTGGACAAGTGCAAAGTTATGCACCTAGGGAAGAACAACCCAAACTATGGTTACACGATGCAAGGTTCCACATTAGGAACCACCACCCAGGAAAAAGATTTAGGCGTCATTGTGGATAACATGTTAAAACCCTCGGCCCAGTGTGCAGCGGCAGCCAAGAGAGCAAATAGAATGCTAGGTATCATAACAAAAGGAATGGAAAATAAAACAAAAGATATTATAATGCCTCTATACCGTTCCATGGTGAGACTGCACCTTGAATATTGTGTGCAATTCTGGTCACCGTATCTTAAAAAGGATATAGCGTTATTAGAAAAGGTTCAGAGAAGAGCCACCAAAATGGTAAAGGGGATGGAAGGATACTCCTATGAAGAAAGGCTAAAAAGGTTAGGGCTCTTTAACCTGGAAAAGAGACGGCTGAGGGGAGATATGATAGAAGTCTATAAATTAATGAACGGAGTGGAACGGGTAAACGTAGATCGACTGTTTACGTTATCAGAATATAGGAAGACTAGGGGACATGCAATGAAGCTACAGGGTAAACTATTTAAGACTAATAAAAGAAAATATTTTTTCACTCAACGTGTAATCAAACTCTGGAATTTGTTACCGGAGGATGTAGTAAAGGCTGTTAGTGTAGCTTTGTTTAAAAAAGGTTTGGACAAGTTCCTGGAGGAAAGGTCCATAAACCATTATTAAGAAGGGGCCCAGGATATCAATGCTTGACCCAGTACAAGCATTGCAGAACCTGTGTCTTTTGGGGAAACTGCTAGGTACATATGACCTAGATTGGCCACTGTTGGAAACAGGATACTGGGCTTGATGGACCTTAGTCTGACCCAGTATGGCATATCTTATGTTCTTATAAGTTGGCTGATCTTTATGTAGTCTTATGAGTCAACGAAAAAAAATTGTATTTGACACAGTAGGAGACTGGTGTGGCCAATAAAGGAGAAATGCGATCATATTTGTTCACATGTGTCAACAGCCTAATCACTGTTTTAGACCAAATGAAGTCGCATAGTCCCGAGCGCCGTCCCGGGTCTTCGGAGTCGGAGAGGCCTGAAAAACAACCTCATGTGGAGATGGAGTCCCCGGGTCATGTGAGTACTGTAGTCCTCATGGACTCACCTCCAGGGGAGCCGCCGCCGGGGCTCGAGTTGGGGGCTGCTGAGTCTCCTGAGCTCGGACTCAGGTTGACGGCCTTGGAGAGCAGCTTGGCTGCCTTCATGGAACAGCAGCGGGCACTGATCGCCGGTCTCACCTGTGCATCTGCCCCGACCACCGGCCGGTACCCTCGGCGTCGGGGCGGATGGCATCGATGCCTGCCCGACCGGAGCCGTTCGATTCCTCCTCTGAGGAGTCCAGCTGGGAGACGTAGGATGAGGAGTCGCCCGACACCTTTCGGACTCGGTGCGTTCCTTCGGATTCACCCGAGTCCGAGCCTCGGAGAAGGTCCCCCCTCGGAGGATACCCGGTTCTCGGATTTCGTGCGGGACATGGCCAAGGCTTTGGCATTCCCTGCGGATCCTGAGGAGGAGCCTCGAGCCGAGGAGCTCGAGGCCCTACAGTATGATTCTCCTCCGAAGGAGGCCTTTACATTTCCGGTTCCTCCGATGCTGGAACGGTTGCTCTTCCGCATGTGGGAGGCGCCAGCCTTGACGCCGGTTTTGAGCAAGCGGGTCGATTCCATCTATCGAGTCCGCAAGAGCCCCGGGTTCCAAAAGGCACAATTACCGCACCACTCCATGGTTGTGGAATCGGCCATGCATCGTCTGAAGAGTCAGAAGATGCACTCTTTGGTGCCTCCCGGCCGGGAGGCCTGGAACCTGGATTCCCTCGCTAAGAAGTGCTTCCAGGGCTCTATGCTTGCTTGCCGTGTCCAGACCTACCAGCTGTACATGGGCATGTACCTTCGAGACCTGGCAAATGAGATTGCCGGGTTCTCTGCTGGTCTCTCCGAGGAATCTTTGCAGAGGTTCAATGCTCTGTCCTCGGGTATTCGTGAGTGCTTGAAGTTTATATCTCGAGCAGCCTATGATGGCTTCGAGGCTTCAGCCCAAGTAGCCGCGGCCGGCAACGGTGCACGCCGTCAGGCTCGGCTACAGTCATTGGACCTCGAGCCATGGGTGCAGGACGAGTTGGTCGATGTCCCCTGCCGAGGTGAAAACCTCTTTGGCAAGCCTATGGCTGAGAAAGCTGCCGAACTCGAGACCGAGACTCTTACCCGGACAAGGCTGTCCAGAAAAACCCTCTGCCCCTTCTCAGAAGAAGAAGGGCTCGGAGAAAAAGACCTTTTACCCGAGGAAGTCATCTGCCTATAAACAGTACCCTCATTATCAGGCCTCTGTAGCTCCCCAACAAGGTCAGCAGGCCAAGGGGCAGGGTCATGGGCCCCGTAGGCAGAAGGCCCCTAAGTCTCCTACTCCGGCTCCTGCTCAGCAGGGAGGGGAATTTTGACTGCATTGGCATAGCCTCTCCTCCTCAGCTGGCTCCCATCAGCACTGGAGGCAGGCTGGCCCTGTTCGCCCACAGGTGGTCAGCCGTCACAAGGGATACCTGGGTTCTAAGTATAGTCCAGAAGGGCTATCTTCTCCACTTCCACCAGGTACCCCACTCCTATTTTCCAGGGGAGCCTCCCAGACTCCCTCTGCACAGGGACTTACTCCTGCAGGAGTTGGCAGGTCTTCTAAAGGATCAGGCAGTGGAACCGGTGCCCCACCACCTGAAAGGTCACGGCTTCTATTCCAGAGAACTGGAGGCCTCAGACCTATCCTAGACTTGCGAAACCTGAACAAGTTCCTGGAGAGGGAAAAGTTCAAGATGCTTACCCTTGGAATCCTGCTGCCCTACCTCCAGCAGGGAGATTGCCTATGCTCCTTAGATCTAAAGGATGCTTATACTCACATCCTTATTCATCCAGACCACAGACAATATCTCAGATTTGTAGTGGGAGGAAACCATTATCAGTACAGAGTACTGCCTTTTGACCTTACATCCGCCCCCAGGGTATTCACCAAGTGCCTGGCGGTGGTAGCGGCCTACCTCAGGGTTCAGGGCCTCTTTGTCTTTCCATATCTGGACGATTGGCTCATCAGGGTTCAGTCCCCACAAGAGGCCAGTCAAGCCACCCTTCGTACTGTCGCTCTGCTGCAGCACCTGGGGTTTGTCATAAACTTCGCAAAGTCCAGTTTGCATCCCTCCCAGAACATGGAGTTCATGGGAGCTCGTCTAGACGCATTTCAGGCAAAGGCCTTTCTACCAGTGGACAGGGCCCACAGATTGATGGCTCTAGCCAGGCTGTTCCACAACAATTCTCTAGTCTCTGCCAGACAATTTCTGAGGCTCTTAGGCCACATGGCATCCACGGTCCATGTGACTCCAAATGCCCATCTACACATGAGACCAGCTCAGTGGGGCCTCAGGACTCAGTGGCACCAAGCCACAGGAAGCCTCGTGGACAAAGTGAGGGTGTCCAGCCTACTACAGTCTTCTCTGCAATGGTGGCTTCATCTTCCGAATCTAGTGCAAGGGGTGCCTTTTCAGGCACCTCCACACTCTCAGGTGCTGACAACCGATGCTTCTCTTCAAGGTTGGGGTGCACATTGCCAAGGGGCATGTACTCAAGGCCTGTGGACTCCTTGGGAGGCTGCACAGCAGATCAATCTCTTAGAGCTGAGGGCTATCCGCTTAGCCCTGAGAACTTTCTCTCATCTCCTCTCTCACCAGTCCGTCTTAGTTCAGACGGACTATCAAGTGGCTATGTTCTTTGTGAACAAACAAGAGGGCACAGGGTCCCGCTTTCTATGTCAGGAAGCGCAGAAACTGTGCTCCTGGGCAGTCAATCATGGCATTCTTCTCAAAGCAGTCTACCTCCCAGGTCAGGAGAATTACCTGGCGGACAGATTGAGCAGGATTCTGCAGCCGCACGAATGCCAGTTGAACCCTTTAGTGGTTCAACAGATCTTCCTGAGATGGGGTCTTCCAACCATAGATCTCTTTGCCAGTCCTTTGAACCGTCAACTTCCCAGGTTCTGCTCCAGACAACCACATCCTCTCAGAGTAGCGGCGGATGCGTTTCTCATTCTATGGTCTACAGGCCTCTTATATGCGTTTCCTCCCACGCCTCTAGTGTCCAAGACACTGTTCAAAGTGATCCGGGACAAGGCCTCAGTGATCCTGGTGGCCCCCCGGTGGCCATGGCAACCCTGGTTCCCACTACTGTTGCAACTAGTGGTGGACACTCCTCTTCCTCTGGGGATGCAACCCGATCTCCTGTCTCGGGAGCAGGGATCTCTCTTGCACCCCAATCTACAGTCCCTCAATTTGATGGCCTGGCTGCTGAAAGGGTAGTTCTAGCGCCTCTACTACTGCCCAGGGAAGTGGAGGACGTAGTATTGGCCTCTAGGAGGCAGTCCACCAGGAAGTCTTATGCCCTTAAGTGGTGTAGATTTTCTGCCTGGTGTACTCAACACAATGAGAACCCCTTCTCATGCCTAGGACCAGTGGTGCTGCAGTATTTGCTTCACCTGTCCAACCTAGGCCTTAAGTCCAATTCCGTTAGAGTTCATCTTAGTGTTCTTTCAGCACACCACTCACAGGTGGAGGGTCAGTTTCTCTCCAGTCATCCTTTGGTGGCCCGATTCCTCAGAGGCCTGCTTTTGCTTAAGCCTCCAGTGCGTCCACCTGCCCCTGAATGGGATTTAAATGTGGTCTTGCAACGGCTTACTTGCCCACCATTTGAACATATGGCTACTTGCCCTATGCGTTTTCTGTCTTGGAAAACACTATTTCTGGTAGCCCTTAACTCAGCTAGGCGAGTAAGTGAGCTTCAGGCCCTAGTTTCAGAAGCACCTTATACTAGGTTCTATAAGAACAGGGTAGTCTTACAGACTCACCCTAAGTTCCTTCCAAAGGTTGTCTCCTCCTTCCACCTCAATCAGGAGGTGGTTCTTCCGACTTTCTTTCCCAGGCCTCATGCTAGCCAGGCTGAGATGGTCCTGCATACCCTGGACTGTAGGAGGGTGTTGTCCTTCTACCTTGACCGTACGCGGGAGCACCGGAGGGCGGTTCAGCTCTTCATTTCTTATGACCCCAATAAGTTGGGGTTGGCTGACTGCATCGCCTGTTCTTACAGGGCAGCCGGCCTCTCGTTGCAGGGTCGAGTTACGGCTCACCGTGTCAGGGCGAAGGTTGCGTCAGTGGCTCATCTCCGTTCTGTTCCGTTGGCAGTCATCTGCCAGGCCGCTACTTGGTCTTGAAGCCAGACTTTTACGGCCCACTACTGCCTGGAGAGGGAGTCCCGCAGGGACAGTGCTTTCGGGCAAGCGGTACTCCATAATCTCTTTGAGGTCTAGGCAACTCCTACCCTCCGGCCCTGGTGTTGGGCTACCTGTCGGGGGTGTTATCAGAGAAGATTCTGTTCTTGCATGCTGAGGCTGTAGAGGGAGCTCATTTTTCAGTTTGGGGCCTCTGGTAGCCCTAAGCTAGGGAGTCCCATATGTGAGGACTGACTTCCTGCTTGGTCCTGGAGAAAGAGTAGTTACTCATCTGTAACAGGTGTTCTCCAGGAGCAGCAGGAATCAGTCCTCACAACCCTCCCTCCTCCCTTTGGAGTTGCAGTCATATGATTTCTTTTTGTTATTTTTGCTGTCTTTTAGCTATGTCATCAGACTGAGCAAGATGGCACCCTTGGGCGGGAAGGGGACCGCGCATGCGCGCTGCATTCCCAAAGGCTTTCTATGAAAGCTGGGGAAATGCTCCGCATGGGGGCTCTGTCGGCGCCGACGTCACCCATATGTGAGGACTGATTCCTGCTGCTCCTGGAGAACACCTGTTACAGGTGAGTAGCTACTTTTTCCTTCACTGAGGGGAAGGGTCTTCTGTACACATATCTGCCCATTCCTTTGATAGCAAGAACTTTTCTGAAACTTCAGGAGGACAAGGGCACTATGATTCACATTGTGCCTTCTGGACCCTTGGTTTGCTCTTCTCCAGGACCTTTCCGTCAGAAGGCTATCAACAAATGTACTGTCTCAATTTGGCTGGCAGTCTGCATCTCTTTCGCTTATGCCCTGGCAGGGCTGACACTTGAAATCATGTCATGGCTCATAATGTCTGAGCTATGGCTGCACTGGTGGCCCACTTGAGGTTGTCCTTAATGGAAGAGATTTGCAAGACTTCTGACCCGGACCTCAATCCACACATTCACATCTCACTACTGATTAGAGAGCGATTCCCAGCACGATAGCAGTTTGCCAATCTGTTGTTCGGAATCTGAGGTTTTGAATCCAACTCCATTCCCTCTTAGGCCCGGTTTTCTTTTGTTTCGGTCTGCCCCCCCCCCAATCCCTCCACCCCCCTCAAAAAAAACAGGAAAGTACTCATGAGACTTTTCAAACTCTTCCTCCACAAAAAAGAGATAAAGAGAAGCAAGTTGTCATATTTTATGCCAGCTTCTTGTAGCACTTTGTTCTTTTTTTTTTAATTTCAACAAGTCTTTATTATAAACATAAAGCAGGAGTACAGTCAAGTTCACATCAAGAGGAAATGCTACCCATTATATCAGGAATATTCAAATTACACAGCAAAAACTACTTATAATATAATAAATCAAACAAAATATAACCTACAAGTAAATGGATCCCAAGTTAATTTCTAACCCTAATATACTAGGAAAGGAAGGATAAATATGCCTAACCATTTTCTTTACTAATCAAGAAAGCCTCCAATTGCCCAACATCAAGGAAAACATACTTAACATTCTCATACAACAAAATACATTTACAGGGGTATTTTAGAAAAAAGGAAGTCCCCCACAGCCAAAACCCGAGCTTTTAATGCCAGAAAAACTTTCCTCCGTTTTTGGGTTAATCTACTAACATCAGGAAAAATCTGAATAGACCTACCAGAAAAGACTTGATCCTTTTTCAGAAAATACAATCACATTATTAAATTTTTATCTGCAAGAGATAAAAAGGAAGCGATTAGGGTAGCACGATGGGAAATAACATCCAAAGAAGATTCCAAAAAGGCCGATACATGAAGGGACTCAGCCGCAGGGGGTTCCCTCTCTCCTTCATATTAGGGGAGGAGATCTCTGTAATAGACAAAAAAGGAACATAATAGACTGAGGAAAACCTAATTGACTCAACATCATCCATTAATAACACTTCCTTAAAATATTTCTGCAAAAGAATTATAGGAGTAAGATAGTGAGTACAAGGAAAATTTAGAAAACGTAAATTCTTAGCACGAACAGCATTTTCCAATAACTCCAACTGATGGTGTATAACCACACTGTCCCTAATAGAAGAAGAGACTGCGGCCTCCATCACAGAGACCTGACCTTCCAACTTATTTAACTATTTATTAGATTTATCTAAACGCATATCATGTTCAGAAAATTTCTGCACAACTTCTTTGGAAAATTGCGTGACTTCAGATAACGATGCATGGAGCGAAAGCTCAATATGTGCAACCACCTCCCATACATCACACAGAGAAACATCAACAGGAACATCAACAGAGGAAACAGCAGAAGAAAATTCCAGAGAAGAGGGCCGCTTAGCTTTCTCAATCCCCGAGGCACTAGGCAAGGATAACAAAGAGGCTGCTTGACCCAAAAGAGAGTCTGCCCCAGGTAACTCTTCCCTGGGGGGAGACAACTCAGAAAACACTTCCTGTCCAGGTAGGGCAAGACCCAGCGCATTCACAGAGACATCTGAAGCAGTACTCATAGTTTCACCCAGTTGTTCTTTTTCTGGGTGATCAGCCTGGGCATTCAAAAGATGACGATCCATTGGTCCAACAGTCTTTAAAGACTTAGCGCCCACGGCAGGAAAGATCTTTTTTCTCCTCCTACCTATGTGAGACTACAGATGGCTCCTCAGGCTCCAAAGGGGCTCCAAAGGGGCAGGACCTGCCCCTTTGGTCACATGCCCGTGGGTTGTGTTCCGCGGCGAGCTGATCTTATGCCGGCGAGAGAGGGGTGGGGACACGGAGCTCCTCAAACACCACCCAGCCACACCGGGATACGATCAGGCAAAAAGTAAGTAGCAATCCCAAAGCAGCACAGCAGGCCAACGTTCTTATGCCGGCGAGAGAGGGGTGGGGAAACCGAGCTCCTCCTCCTCCACCACCCAGCCGCACCGGGATCCGATCAGGCAAGAAGTAAGTAGCAATCCCCGCAGCACTTTGTTCTTATTTTAATTTTCTTTGAGGCAGCCCATAGCTAGGGATTTCTATATGTGAGGACTTATCCTGTTTGTCTGCAGGGAAAATGAGGATGGGTTTCACAAAAATTAGATCACTTTTTAAACTTTTCATTGTTATTGGATTTATCATTTGAAACAGTGTATTAAGAGTAATTCCAAAAGCTTTGTACAGATAAAATAAGGTTACTCACCTTTATGTAGTAGGTATCCCCCATAGACAGCAGGATAAGTCCTCGCTTATGACTGATGTCTGTGATGGAGCCCCACACAAGGAACTTCCTCAGCTTTTAGAAAGTTCACCACACTTGTGTGCCTGTTTCTGCCTGCTGCCACCACTATGCCCAAGAACCTCAGCTGCATAAAAGCTGAGGATCTCAAATCCAAGCGGAGGAGGGTGAGTTGTGAGGACTTATCCTGTTGTCCACAGAAAACATGCTACAAGTGAGTAACTGGAATTTACTTTTTGACTTTGTTAATGAATAAAGGAGAGAACATAGTTGAATATACAATTGGAGATAAAGAAGCTTTTAGCCCCAGCCAATGCTACTTTTCCAGTGCTGCTAAGTGCCACTGAATATTTGCCCCAACAAATCTTTGTTTTATTTCAAGTCTGGCATAGCTAATTTTTGAAGCAGATTTTCTTTTTCTTTTAGTGTATGATATTCCTTCTGGACATTATGTAAGAGAGCTTCATGGCCACCTCAATATTGTGTATGATCTTTGTTGGTCAAGAGATAATCGTCAGCTTCTTACTTCCTCCTCTGATGGCACTGTCAGGTGAGTAAAAGACAATACGAAAAGTGACTTTAAGCATAATAGTTTGTACATGACCATGGTTTGCCTCAAATGTTTTCATTGTTTGAATTGTATCATAATATCATACAAGGGCAGCCCGAGGGTCATGCGGAGCCATGTGCGGAGACTCATTGTGGGTCTCATTTGCATAAATATTTGCATAAATTATATCTAATTTAAAAATTGATATGCTGCCCATTGAAAATTTTAGGTGGCTTTTAAAGGAGCCCTTCACAAGCCTCTTTCTCCAGGAACAAGCAGGAAGTCAGTCCTCACTTATGGGTGACGTCGGCACCGACGGAGCCCGTGTGGAGCAATTCCCCAGCTTTCAAAGAAAGCCTTTGGGATTGCTACCACGCATGCGTGGTTCTCTTCCCGCCCAAGGGTGCCATCTTGCTCAGTCTCCCTTTTTACACAGAGCCCTTTGGACGCACGTCCTCGTCCCTCGGAAAAAGTATTTCGTTTTTGGCCTACTGGCCTTCTCTTTTCCGGTTGCACCAGTCCTCTTACCGTCCTTCCCCTGCTCTACCTTTTTAGAGCTATTAGGGGACGGTTTTCTTCACCTTTTTTGCCTAATGGGCTTCGTGCCCTTTTTTCTTCCAACCACTGGCCGTGTGAGTCTTCGGCCTCATGGGGGCCATTACCGGATTTAAAAAATGCGATAGATGCTCTAAGAACATGTCACTTATGGACACCCATGACTGTTGCCTGCGGTGTCTCGGGTCTGATCATGATCCGGAGCTCTGTTCGCTCTGTAAGAAAATGTCCTCTAAAGCCCTGCTCAGTCGTAAGCAGAAATCCGAAGACGTTTTCAGGAAGGCCGCCTCGAAGTCCCCAGTGGCGCCCTCGGTCGTCTCTCCTCTGGTGGGATCCCACACCTCGGCTCCGCGCTCTCAGTGGCACTCTGACCAGGGGTCACCTGAAGTGTAGCAGCGCAAGAAGAAGAAGGTCTCGAAGTCTCTGTCGGGGGCTCCCGACAAGCACGAGTGCTCCCGCGCTCAGTCGCTCAGCTGTCTTCGGCGTTCCCGAGAGTTGGACAAGGAGCAGCCCCGCAAGGTACCTCACACAGATACGGAGGCCTCCGGTGAAGGTGCCCGGTCTCCTGAGGGCCGTCCCGGCAAGGACCCCCTCTCCTACTCGACGCCCAACCCAGTGACCCCAGGGTCGGCATCACAAGGCCACATGCCTACGTGGGAATCCTGCATGCTGGCGCTCGAATTCAGCGTTTGTGTTCATCGCTTCCCAGCAGGGGAACACAGCGAGCTTCTCTGACTTGTGCCCAGAGACCGTGTTTCACTCGCGTGAGATGCCGAAATCCATCCAGGAAACCCCGGAGAGTTGCGGGCCTTGTGAGAGTCCTTGACGTCAGTCTCATTCACCTTCCTGTTCCTCGGGGGCAAAATCATCCAGGGCCTCCGGCTTCAAGCGGGCCTCGGCCGCTGGACAGGGCGACCTGCCTGGCTCGGATTCCTCCTCCGAGTTCTCGGACTAGGAGTCCGATGGGAACACCTCCCTGGAAACCAGTACCCACCGGGACCTTCCGACGGACCCCCTCCCACCTATGTCTCAATGGTGCTCACCGCCCGAGGACACCTCCTTCCTGGAGTTCATTCAGGATATGGCACGGGCTCTTAACTTGGCCACCCAGGCTGAGGAGGATCCTCGAGCTGAAGGTCCCTCCTATCCTGTCCAGGCTGCTGCTCCGCATGTGGGAGGCACCCTCCTTGGTCCCCATCGTGAGTAAGCACCTTGACACCATGTACAAGGTACAGTGTGGCCATGGGTTCAGAAAGACCCAACTCCCCCACACCTCCATGGTGGTGGAATTGGCCTTGAGAAAGCAAAAGAGCCCGAAATCGCACTCTTCGGTCCCCCCAGGCGGGGAGTCGAGAGCCCTTGACGCCCTAGGCCGCAAGGCCTACCAGGGGTCTATGCTCTCCTGTCACATTCAAGCATACCAATTATACATAGGCATGTTCTTGCGCGACCTGGCCAAGGAGCTCGGAGGTTTCTCCGTGGGCCTCGAGGGTGAACCTCTCAATAGGTTCAGTACCCTGCTGAAGTCTGTCGCGGACTGCTCAAAATACCTCTCCCGTGCCTCCTAAGATGGTTTCGAGTCCTTGGCTTGGGTAGCGGCTGCGGGTATTGGGGCCCGTCACCAGGCATGGCTCCAATCCTCAGACTTGGAGCAGTGGGTGCAGAAGAGGTTCCTGGACTTACTTTGCCTCAGCGAGTAGCTCTTCCACAAGCTGATGGAAGATAAGGCTGCGGAGACAGAGAAGGAGTTTGTCACTAGAACCCATCTCTCGCGAAAGACTACCACCCTCCCTCAGAAGAAGAAACAGGCCAAAAAGCTTTTCTTCCCGAGGAAAGGCCTTCCTTACTGTGGCTACTACCACCCTCCCTCAGAAGAAGAAACAGGCCAAAAAGCTTTTCTTCCCGAGGAAAGGCCTTCCTTACTGTGGCTACCCGCCATGCCCGACCACCCCCACGCTGACCACTCCGGTGCAAGGGAAGTCCAGCCAGGGTCACCGCAAGCCATAAGTGCCCAAAACCAGACCCCGACTGTGACGCAACCTGCAAAGGGGTTTTGACACCATCTGCATAGCCTCTCATCCTCCGGCGACTCAGCAGCCGGTGGCGGGACGCCTGTCCTCTTTCGCTTCCATCAACTCGGTTGTCTGGGTCCACTGGGTCATCCGGAACGGCTATTGCCTCCGCTTGGACAGGCTTCCCCCTCCCTTCTCCCCGGCGGAGCCTCCTCGACTCCCCACGCACCAGGCCTTTCTGCAGCGGAAATTAGTTAACCTCCTCTCCCACGGGCGGTCGAGAAGGTGCCGTCGCATCTCCGAGGTCGGGGCTTCTATTCCTGGTACTTCCTCGTCCCGAAGAAGACGGGGGGGGGGGGGGGGGTGTCTGTGGCCAGTCCTCGACCTCCGAAAGTTAAACAAGTTCTTGGTGCAGGAGAAGTTCAAGATGTTATCCCTTGGTGTTCTGCTGCCCTTCCTCCGGCAGGACGACTGGCTATGCTCCTTGAATCTAAAGGATGCTTATGCCCATATTTTGATTCACCCCCAGCACAGGCAATACCTGCGCTTCAGGGTGCGGGGAGAGCACTTCCAGTACAGGGTGTTCCCCTTCGGCCTTGCGTCCGCCCCACGGGTCTTCACGAAATGCTTCTCCGCAGTCGCCGCCTGTCTCAGGCGTCAGGACATACTAGTCTTCCCCTACCTTGATGACTGGTTCATCACAGGATCTTCAGTCGAGGAAACCCGTCGGGTGGCATCACGCACGATTCTTCTGCTCGAGGTCCTGGGTTTCTTGGTCAACTATCCCAAGTCCCACCTCGAACCGGTGCAGCTTTAGAGTTCATCGGGGCACACCTCGATACTCAGCGGGTGACCGTGTTTCTACTGGTGGATTGCGCTGACCCGCTCCAAGCCCTGGTGTCTCGAGTCCAGAGCACCCTCTGGGTCATGGCCCAAACTATGCTGCGCCTCCTGGGCCACATGGCCTCCACTGTCCGTGTGGTTCCCCACGCCCATCTGCACATGCAGACAACTCAGTGGTGCATCAGCTCCCAGTGGAGTCCATCCGTCTGCCACCTGAGGGACCCTGTAAGGGTCTCCCACAGCCTTTGCCTGTCCCTGGGTTGGTGGCAAAACCCCCGCAATGAATTGCGGCTGGATCCGGGGGTGGCCGACTGGCTGTTCCTTCGGTGGGGGCTCTGGCTATGGACCTATTTGCCGTAAGAACATAAGATATGCCATGCTGGGTCAGACCAAGGTCCATCAAGCCCAGTATCCTGTTTCCAACAGTGGCCAATCTAGGTCATACGTACCTAGCAGTTTCCCCAAAAGACACAGGTTCCACAATACTTGTACTGGGTCAAGCATTGATATCCTGGGTCCCTTCTTAATAATGGTTTATGGACCTTTCCTCCAGGAACTTGTCCAAACCTTTTTTAAACCCAGCTACACTAACAGCCTTTACTACATCCTCCAGTAACAAATTCCAGAGTTTGATTACATGTTGAGTGAAAAAATATTTTCTTTTATTAGTCTTAAATAGTTTACCCTGTAGCTTCATTGCATGTCCCCTAGTTTTTCTATATTCTGATAACGTAAACAGTCGATCTACATTTACCCGTTCCACTCCGTTCATTAATTTATAGACTTCTATCATATCTCCCTTCAGCTGTCTCTTTTCCAGGTTAAAGAGCCCTAAACCTTTTAGCCTTTCTTCATAGGAGTATCCTTCCATCCCCTTTACCATTTTGGTGGCTCTTCTCTGAATCTTTTCTAATAACACTATATCCTTTTTAAGATAGGGCGACCAGAATTGCACACAATATTCAAGGTGCGGTCTTACCATGGAACGATATAGAGGCATTATAATATCTTTTGTTTTATTTTCCATTCCTTTCCTTATGATACCTAGCATTCTATTTGCTCTCTTGGCCACCACTGCACACTGGGCCGAGGGTTTTAGCATGTTATCCACAATGATGCCTAAATTGTTTTCCTGGGTGGTGGTTCCTAATGTGGCACCTTGCATCGTGTAACCATAGTTTTGGTTGTTCTTCCCTAGATGCATAACTTTGTAACTTAAATTTTTATTGTTATTTCTGAGCACATATAACAGCCATTAGCAAACACAATTTACCCTCAATACCATCCCGAATCACAAATACACATTCCCAACATGTCCAATAAACAGAGCAGATTCAAACAAGCAGCTTCAAACTCTACAGCCAGATAACATCTTTCCCCTCCCCCTTCCCTCCCCTCCCCCTTCAAACAGCCCGTGCTTCCAAATATAGCAACAGGGGTTGCCACTGCTTATTAAACTTTTCCCCTTGACCCCTCCGAAGCCCTGTCAGACGCTCCATATTTAATACGCTATGTATTCTGGAATGCCAATGAATCAACTCCGGTGGCTGACTTTGTTTCCACTTCCATGCTATTTCACACCTAGCCACAATAATGCATGTGATCATTGGCTTACGCCATCTGAAAGTTAAAGTGGTAGGCCACACCCCCAACAAAAAGGATGGACTCAACTCCGGTGTTACCCCAAAGATCACCCCCATTTGGTCTCTTATCATCATCCAGTACCGGTATACCACTGGACAATCCCACCACATATGTATATATGTCCCCCGGGCGCCGCATCCCCTCCAACAAAGGTCCATAACTTTGAACTTGTCCACATTAAATTTCATCTGCCATTTTGATGCCCAGTCTTCCAGTTTATCAAGATCTTCTTGCAATTTTCCACAATCCTCTTGGATTTTAACAACTGTAAATAGCTTTGTGTCATCTGCAAATTTTATAACCTCACTCGTTATTCCCTTTTCCAGGTCATTTATGAATATGTCAAAAAGCAGCGGACCCAGCACAGATCCCTGGGGTACACCACTGTTCACCTTTCTCCACACCTTCAAAAAAACATAACAGATTAGTAAGACAAGATCTTCCTTGTCTAAAGCCATGTTGGCTGTCTCCCATTAGTCCATGACTATCTACATGCTGAGTAATTTTATTCTTTATGATGGTTTCTACCATTTTTCCTGGTACTGACGTCAGGCTCACCGGTCTGTAGTTTCCCAGATCACCCCTGGAACCCTTTTTAAAAATTTGCGTTACATTGGCGATCCTCCAATCTTCAGGTATGAGATGATTTTAATGAAAATTCACAGATTGCTAATAGCAGGTCTGCAAGCTCATATTTCAGTTCTTTCAACACCCTCGAATGTATACCATCCAGCCCAGGTGATTTGCTACTCTTCAGTTTATCTAATAGTTGTAATACATCTTCCCGATGTATCGATATTTCCTTCAATTCTTCCGCACCTTTAAATACCACTTCAGTCCTGGGTAACATCCCTACATCTTCCTCAGTAAAGACCGAAGCAAAGAATTCATTCAGTCTCTCCGCTATTGCCTTGTCGCCTCTTAGTGCTCCTTTATCCCCTCTTAGTCGCCTCTTAGTCGCCTCTTAGTGCCCCTTTAACCCCTCGCAGTCCGCTGAACGCACAGCTCCTGTGCTTCTACTGGCCGGTGCCGCACCTGAACAGGGAGGGCCCGGATGCATTCCTTCTGAGCTGGTCCTCCGGCCTGCTCTATGTGTTCCCTCCCACTCCTCTCATTGCGAGGTCCCTCCTCAAGGTTCAGCAGGATCGGGCATTGATGATCCTCATAGCTCCTTCGTGGCCTCGACAGCCCTGGTTCCCGCTCCTGCTCCGGCTGTCGACGGAGCCTCCAGCCCCCTTGGGCTGTGCCCCAGTCCTGCTAACGCAGGAGGATGGACGGGTTCGGCACCCAAACGTGGCCTCGTTATCCCTCACAGCCTGGCAGCTGAACGGGTTTCTCTAGCCCCACTGGGTCACCCGGAGGAGGTTGAGGAAGTTCTCCTCGTGTCGAGGAAGACCTCGACTAGGCGAGTTTACGCCTTCAAGTGGGGGCATTTCTTGGTCTGGTGCTCAGGGCTGCAGATCGACCCGTTCTCCTTCAGTTCCTTATCCATCTCTCGAAGGAAGGTCTGAAGCTGAACTCCGTCAGGGTTCATCTGAGCGCCATCTCGGTGAATCACCTCCCCGTCGAGGGAAAGCCCCCCTCAGGTCAGCCATTGGTCTCCCGCTTTATGCAGGGTCTCTTACTATCCAAACTGCCCATTCGATCATCCCCGGCGGAATGAGACCTTAATGCAGTGCTCATGCAGCTTGCGTGTTCGTCCTTCGAGCAGATGGCGACGTGTTCACTTCGGCACCTATCCTGGCAGGTGGTCTTCCTGGTGGCTCTGACCTCAGCCTGCCGAGTCAGTGAACTCCAGGCTCTCATGGCTGAAGCCCCTTATACTAGATTTTATAGGAATAGGGTGGTCCTCCGTACTCATCCTAAATTCCTGCCAAAGGTTGTCTCTGATTTCCAGCTCAATCAGGAGATAGTTTTACCGACCTTCTTACCGAGACCCCAAGCCGACCAGGTGTTGGCGGCTTTGCATGCACTCGACTGCAAGAGGCCTCTTGCCTTCTGTCTACAGTGCACCCAGGCTCATCGCAAATCTGGTCTACTCTTTGTGACTTACTGTACGATCCCAATCGACTGGGGCAGACAGTCACCAAATGCACTCTCTCTATTTGGGTGGCGTACTGCATCACCTTCGCCCATACAAAAGCATGTGTCCCTTTGGATCGACGAGTCACCATGCACGGTGTTCAAGCCAAGGCGGCTTCGGTGGTTTTGTTGCATTCAATGCCCCTTGAGACATTTGCCAGGCGGCAAACTGGTCTTCAGCGAACACCTTCGCTGCACACTACTGTCTGGAGATGGAGTCCCGTCGGGACCACGCCTTCGGCCAGGCCATACTCCTTAGTTCATCTACTGACTCTAACCCAACAATACTTTTAGGTGATTTTAACCTCCCATCTTTACCCTCCTCACAGTCAACCCTCTGAATTGATCTCAGACATGGAATTCTACCAAATCATTAACACAAAAACACACAACAAAGGAGGAACACTGGACCTTGTTTTTCTACCAGGTGCTCTCCACAAACAGTTTAATAAGGCATCACTCGAGTGTACACCAGTTCCATGGTCAGACCATCACCTTATAAAATTTAGCCTGACCTACCCTGAAAATAGTAACAAAGGTAAACCACTACAGCCCCCAACCATCAGATTCAAGAAACTCAATGAGGAAGAATTTCTTGAAAAAACAATCCCCCACCTCTCTCTCTCACCATCTGACCTAGATGAAGCAGCTGAAAATTGGCACAGAACCATTAGCAGTGCAGCCACATACAGTCCAACATCTAAACGTATAATCAACAAATATAACCAATCTAGAAATGGTGATGCCCCATGGTTTAACAATGAAATTAATGAAAAGAGAGCTGAGGAAAATTGAACTAAAGTGGCGAAGAACCAAATCTACAACATGCTATGAATCATACTATAACTGCCTCAAAAAGTACAAAGATGCAACAGATTGTGCAAAGAAAAACTACCATTCAGTCATACTAAATAACTCAATAAATAGACCAAGGGAACTTTTCACCATTGTTCAAAATCTAACTAATAATACATATAATTCTAGCAATAACATTACAGAGATATCTGCTCAGACCTTAGCTAACCACTATATGAACAAATCAAAAAATCATGCACTCACCAAAATCACTTAATATTTCTTGTTATGTCCAATCAAATGATTGGTCAGACTTCCATCCTATAACCAAAGACACACTTAAAAGTATCATCTCAAATCTGAACACTACAACTTCCTACCTTGACCCATGCCCAGTAATCTGGATAAAGAAAACTCTAACAACTTTATCCTCCTTCATTCTTCCCATGATCAACCTTTCATTACAACAAGGGTACTTACCACCTACCCTAAAACATGCGCAAATTCGCCCATTACTTAAGAACGGTACCCTGGACAAAACATCTCCGAACTCCTATAGACCTATATCAAGTATACCTTTCATGGCTAAACTAATTGAAAAAGTTGTTCAAATTCAAACTCAAGAATACATTGATAACTCGGTCCCCCTTGATGAACAGCAATATGGATTTCGCCCTTGTCATGGTGTAGAAACACTACTTGCAGTTCTACTCGACAATCTTGTAAGAGGAATTGATAACTCTAAACAAGCATATATCCTTTTATTCTCCAGGACCAAGCAGGAAGTCAGTCCTCACATATGGGTGACATCGACGTCGATGAAGCCCTTGCGAAGCATTTCCCCAGCTTTCCATGAAAGCCTTTTGGAATGCAGGCACGCATGCACGGTTCCCTTCCTGCCTGAAGGTGCCATCTTACTTCAGTCTCTCGTTTTCCGTGAAGCCCGCCGGACGTGAGTCCTCGTCATCCCGGAAAATTGTTTGACTTTTTTGGCGATTTCTCTATTTTTTCGTCTCCGGTTCGACGCCGGTTCCCCTCCCGCCGGGTTCGGTACACCGGTATCGAGCCCGATCTTCTTTTTTCAGTTTTTGCCCTTAGTGGCTGGCGTTCGTGCTCTTTTTTCTTTTTCCCTGGAAGGCCGGTCCTTCGACCTCGCGGGGACTCTTTTTTTCCCCGATGGCTTCCAGTGGTTTTAAGAAGTGTGATCGGTGTAAGAAACTGATGTCTCTCACCGACACACACGACTGCTGCCTCCGGTGCCTCGGTCCTGATCACGACCCTAAGACGTGTGGACCATGTGGGAAGATGTCTTCCAAGGCACTGCGAAGTCGTCAGCACCAGAAAGAAAGGCTCTTTTCTGACTCGGCCTCTGACCGGGCCCGGACCTCGTCTGAGGCCTCAACATCTCGGGAGTCGGATCCCGAGCACCGTCGGGGCTCCTCGGAACGGGGGTCCCCCAACCGTGAACGCAAGAGGGAGAAACGGCTTGTGAGGGCGTCGTCGGAAGAGGTCCCAGGGTCCTCGAGAACTCAGTCTCAGACCCCCGAACGTCGCCCCGGGCCTGTGGAACAGGAGAAGCCTTCAAAAGTTCCTCGACTGGAGTCGGAGTCTGCTGGACACGTAAGCCCTGTAGTCCTCATGGACTCTCCTCCCAGGGAGCCGACGTCGGGCCCGGCGCCACTGGGGCCCGAGTCGGGAACTGCTGAGTCTCCTGAGCTGAGTCTCAGGTTGACAGCCTTGGAGAGCAGACTGTCTGCCTTCATGGACCAGCAGCGGGCACTGATGGCCAGCCTGTCTGGCGCATCTGCCCTGACCACCGGGACATCGAACTCGAAGTCAACCCCGGAGACCAAGCCGATACTCGAGACCATGAAGGCTCGAGGTCGACCTCGGTCGCGGTCTCCCTCAACCTCCCGTTCGGGACTGAGGACGTCGACGCCAGTGCCCTCAGCGTCGCGGCGGGTGCTCACAGACCCCGCGAGGTCGGACCCCGATTCCTCATCGGACGAGTCCGCATGGGAGACAAAGGACGAGGAGTCTCCCGGCACCTTTAAGACTCGATACGTCCCATCGGACTCACCACAGTCTGAGCCCCGGAGTAGATCCCCCTCCAGAGGATACCCGGTTCTCGGAGTTCGTTTGGGATATGGCCACTGCCTTGGCTATCCCTGCGGACCCCGAGGAGGAGCCTCGAGCCGAGGAGCTCGAGGCCCTGCAGTATGACTCTCCTCCGAAGGAGGCCTTTACTGTCCCGGTTCCTCCGATGCTGGAACGGCTCCTCTTCCGTATGTGGGAGGCACCGGCCTCGGCACCGGTTTTAAGCAAGCGGGTCGATTTGATCTATCGACTCCGGAAGAGTCCTGGCTTTCAGAAAGAGCAGCTCCCACACCATTCCATGGTGGTGGAATCGGCCATGCATCGCCTGAAGAGTCAGAAGATGCACTCCGTGGTGCCCCCTGGCAGGGAGCCCCGAAACCTCGATGGTTTTGGTAGAAAGTGCTTCCAGGGCTCGATGCTTGCTTGCCGTGTCCAGTCTTACCAGCTGTACATGGGCATGTACTTGCGAGACCTGGCCAAGGAACTGGCCGGATTCTCTGCTGGTCTCTCCGGGGAACCCTTGCAGAGGTTCAAGTCCTTTTCCTCGGGGATCCGGGACTGCTCTATGTTTATGTCCCACGCTGCCTACGATGGCTTCGAGGCTTCGGCCCGTGTTGCAGCAGCCGGCATCGCGGCTCGACGCCAGGCATGGCTGCAGTCATCGGACCTCGAGCCATGGGTTCAGGACAAGTTGGTCGATTCCCTTGCCGAGGTGAGAACCTTTTTGGCAAGCCCATGACCGAGAAGGTTGCAGAGCTCGAAACCGAGCACCTCACGAGGACAAGGCTGTCTTGGAAGACTTCTGCCCCTTCTCACAAGAAGAAGGTCTCGGGTAAAAAGCCCTTTTACCCGAGGAAGGGCACTGCTTACAAACAGTACCCACAATATCAGGCTTCCCAAGCTGCCCCTCAGGGTCAGCAAGCCAAGGGGCAGGGTAGTGGGCCCTGTAGGCAGAGGACCCCCAAGCCTCCAGCCCCTGCTCCCACTCAGCAGGGTGGGGGTTTTTGACTCCTTAGGCATAGCCTCTCCATCCCTGCTCTCCCAACCCTGCACAGGAGGTCGCCTCGCCCTGTTTGCCCACCAGTGGCCACTCATCACTGGATACTCAAGAAGCAAGAGACGAATCGTCAAGGATGATAAGTATTGTTTATTGAACCAACCCCGACGCGTTTCGGCGTTGCCGCCTTCCTCAGGGGGGTATACAGCTAAAAACATATAACCAATAAATAAATTAAAATACAATAATTAATTAATTACACAAAAAGCCCCGAAGGGAATTAAAAACACAAATAGCATGTAACAATAAAAAGCATCGAAGAAACAAATGACTTGCTAAAGAGTGATAAATATACACAGGCACGGGACCAAAGACATGACATAAGAACCAGAGTAAAAAATGAATGTAAAATATTGTAAGGGAACACAAGATCATTCATAGCATAATGCAACACAAATAATGCACCATAGTATAATATAAAAGGTGTGTTACAAACATGCATAAAATAGAAAGGTCATAAACATCCATATGTTAAAACCAATGTAGTTAGACAGACAAGGAAGATAAGTATCCATGAATTCAGGAACATATAAGTTAGTAGTATACTCACAGTAAAAACTGTATATGCAGAATAGAACAGTGGAATCAAAACCTCATAAAAAACTGATATTAGTAAAACTACTGGAGCAGTGATTCAGGCTTCCAGAGAGCAACTAAACAACAGGGGAAGAGAAAATCAATTGTAAATAAAATTTTTGGTAAAAAATTCTTTGATGACCAAATATAGGACAATCAGAACAAGGGAGCAATACAAGTAAATAAGAGAAAATGCGTATCATCCGTGAACCCAATGTGAAAAGAGAACCAAATGCAAGCAAAGTGAAAAATAGGTGACATAATCTTGTGCTCACAATACCACGGGAGAATGTTAAAAATGCGTGAAAATGACCCTGAATAGACAAGACAGAGCACTATACAATTATAAAAAGCATGATGGTCCACCCTAAAAACGGCACTAAAAATGAAAACAAATGAAAACGATTACTTAATACTTAAAATGTCAACTCCGGGACAACGGGCATCAGTGAAGCTTTAAAAACAAGGAAGCATTACAGCCCGATATAGTAACGCTATCAAAGCAGTGAAACTGACTTAAAAGGACTAATTGAACTCAGGGAAAATAATGTTGCCACTAGTGCCAGGGATCAATAATATCAGTGAAGAACACCATAGAAAACCAAGCAAGCATGTAAAAATACAATACAACCTTGTAGCAACATGATTAAGAAACCCGTTGTGAAGACCGTGTAAAGTAGAAAAGTAGCAAGTGACATAGCTTATATACATTCCACCACGTTAAATTTTTTATGAGAGAATAAATTATCAGTAAGCAAAATGTGTGAGAGTGACTGTGAATATAAAACAAAACAATGCAAGATGATAGATAGCACAGAAAACCCACCTTAAGGCTGCAATAAAATTCAACCAATTGCTGAAACACTCAGCGTGTCAAACTCCAAGCAGACACAGACATCAATGAAATTGAAAGGGCAGGAAACCTGAAGGGAAACTTAAAAATGCTGCCGAAAATTCGCGCCAAAATCTAAACCGAGACTGATGTGGCGGAGCTAAGAAATAAATAAAACATTACCAACGTGACACATATCCAAACCAGAGTGATATAGTGTGGTGATTTATTTGCACTGATACTTGACATCACAGTGAAAATCTTCTCATCATTCATACCGGGCCACAAGCTTAACGCTACATAGGATGATATTAGAGGCCAGTGACTTGCATTATGAAGGCTTTCGCTCTCCAGTCCCACCTCCACGAATAACCTATTTATTAGTTGTTGTACATTTAAACCCTAATGAACAAATAAATATCATGCAGTTCATAAATAAAATGTATTTAGTGAACAACAGAATAAATAAGTTAAAGGGAGAGAATTAAAAAACTTGAAAGATAAGAACGGTAAGACCACATAATAAATAATGACATAAAGAAGTTCAAAGGGATAAAAGTAGCAACATAATTATGCCATATACTATGGTGCATTATTTGTGTTGCATTATGCTATGATTGATCTTGTGTTCCCTTACAATATTTTACATTTATTTTTTACTCTGGTTCTTATGTCATGTCTTTGGTCCTGTGCCTGTGTATATTTATCACTCTTTAGCAAGTCATTTGTTTCTTCGATGCTTTTTATTGTTACATGCTATTTGTGTTTTTAATTCCCTTCGGGGCTTTTTGTGTAATTAATTAATTATTGTATTTTAATTTATTTATTGGTTATATGTTTTTAGCTGTATACCCCCTGAGGAAGGCGGCAACGCCGAAATGCGTCGGGGTTGGTTCAATAAACAATACTTATCATCCTTGATGATTCGTCTCTTGCTTCTTGTGTATCCGCTGTCTCTGCAAGAGCGCTGCTCTTTGTTGTGTTCACTCATCACTGGAGACATTTGGGTGTTAAGCATAGTCCACAGGAGCTATGCCCTGCACTTCCAACAACTGCCTCCTCCATACTTCCCAGGGGAGCCTCCAAGGTCTCCCCTGCACACAGATCTTCTCCTTCAGGAGCTCCAGGGTCTGTTGGTGGACAGGACGGTGGAGCCTGTGCCTCCCCACTTGCAAGGTCGAGGGTTTTACTCCAGGTATTTCCTGGTACCCAAAAGAACCGGTGGCCTTCGACCTATTCTGGATCTCAGAAACCTCAACAAGTTCCTAGAGAAAGAAAAGTTCAAGATGCTTACTCTTGGAACACTTCTGCCCTACCTCCAGCAGGGAGATTGGCTATGCTCCTTAGATCTAAAGGATGCGTATACTCACATCCTCATTCATCCAGACCACAGAAAGTACCTCAGGTTCATTGTGGGAGGAAATCATTATCAGTACAGAGTACTGCCTTTAGGCCTCACCTCCGCTCCCAGGGTCTTTACCAAATGCCTGGCAGTAGTGGCGGCCTACCTGCGCAATCAGGGAATCTTTGTCTTCCCATATCTGGACGACTGGCTCATAAGATGCCAGACATGCCAGGAGTCCCGGCAAGCTACTCTCAGAACTATTGCTCTTCTTCAGAGCTTGGGGTTCGTCATAAACTTCGCAAAGTCCATTTTGCTCCCCTCCCAAAACTTGGAGTTCATAGGGGCGAGATTAGACTCTCCGCTTGCAAAAACATTCTTGCCAGAAGACAGGGCCCAAAGGCTAATCAACTTAACAAACCAGTTTCTCAGCAGGTCACTGGTCTCCGCCAGACTCTGCTTGAGGCTTCTGGGCCACATGGCTTCGACAGTGCATGTCACCCCCAATGCCAGGCTCCATATGAGGCCTGCACAGTGGTGCCTTCGGACTCAGTGGTCACAGGCCACAGGCAGCCTCAGAGACAGGATAAGGGTGTCCAGACACTTGCTGCACTCCCTCAGATGGTGGCTGCACCCACCCAATCTGTTAAAAGGAGTACCTTTTCAGAGTCCTGCGTTCACAGTGGTCTTGACCACGGATGCCTCCCTGCAAGGCTGGGGGGCTCATTGTCTAGGCAAGTGCACCCAGGGCCTGTGGTCTCCCTGGGAAGCTGCACAGCAAATCAATCTCCTGGAACTCAGAGCTATTCGGTTAGCCCTCAAGACTTTTTCTCAAACCCTGGCTCATCAGTCTGTCCTAGTTCAAACAGACAACCAAGTAGCCATGTTCTATGTGAACAAGGAGGGCGGAACTGGGTCCAGGCTCCTCTGTCAGGAGGTACAGGACCTTTGCTTGTTTGCTCTCAGGCACAACATGCTCCTCAAAGCGGTATATCTACCTGGCCAGGAAAACTACCTGGCGGAGAGGTTGAGCAGGATTCTACAGCCACACGAGTGGCAGCTCCATCCTTTGGTAGTTCAAAGATTTTCATGAAATGGGGACTTCCATCCATAGACCTGTTTGCCAGTCCTCTGAACAAACAGGTGCCACAGTTCTGCTCCAGGCAACCGCATCCTCTGCGGATAGCAGCAGATGCTTTTCTGATTCCCTGGTCTCAGGGCCTCCTGTATGCGTTTCCTCCCACGCCCTTGGTGGCCCGAACTCTGTTCAAGATTCTTCAGGACAAGGCCTCAGTCCTGCTGGTGGCTCCCAGGTGGCCTAGACAGCCCTGGTTTCCACTTCTACTTCAGTTGGCAGTGGATCCCCTTCTGCCTCTGTGGTTGCAACCCGACCTTCTCTCTCAGGATCAGGGTACCCTTCTGCACCCCAATCTCAAAGCTCTAAATTTGATGGCATGGAGGCTGCAAGGGTAGTTTTGGTTCCCTGGGGCCTACCTCGGGAGGTAGAGGAAGTTCTCCTAGCCTCTAGGAAACAATCCACTAGAAAAACCTATGCTCTTAAATGGAAAAGATTTTCAGTGTGGTATCAGTTACGTACAGAGGATCCTTTCTCCTGTACTGTACCAGTAGTGCTTCAGTACTTACTGCACTTATCCAATCAAGGTCTTAAGTCCAATTCTGTTCGGGTCCACCTCTCGGCTCTAGCAGCTTGCCACTCTCTGGTGGAAGGACATTCTCTGTCAGTTCACCCCTTGGTGTCCCGGTTTCTCAGAGGCTTGCTCTTGCTCAAGCCTCCAATCCGTCCTCCTGCCCCTGAGTGGGAGTTGAATGTGGTCTTGCAGCAACTGACTCGCCCACCTTTTGAGCCAATGGCTACTTGTCCACTACGCTTCCTGTCCTGGAAGACACTCTTCCTGATAGCCCTTACCTCGGCTAGGCGAGTGAGTGAGTTCAGGCCCTGGTCTGTGACAGGCCTTACACCAGAATTTATAGGAACAGGGTATTCCTCAGGACTCATCCAAAGTTCCTCCCAAAGGTTGTCTCCTCTTTCCACCTCAACCAGGAGGTGGTTCTCCCAACATTCTTCTCTAGGCCTCACGCAAGCCAGGCTGAAGCAGTTCTGCATACCCTGGACTGTAGGAGGGCCTTATCCTTCTACCTTGACGGTACGCAAGGGCACAGAAGGGCTACTCAGCTCTTCATATCTTTTGACCCTAATAATTTGGGGTTAGCTGTGTCCAAGCGTACCTTGTCCATCTGGGTGGCTGACTGTATCACCTGGGCTTACAGGGCGGCTGACCTTCCTTTGCAGGGTCGGGTCACGGCCCATCGTGTCAGGGCAATGGCTGCCTCAGTGGCTCACCTCCGCTCTGTACCATTGGTAGACATCTGCAGGGCTGCAACTTGGTCTTCAAGCCAAACGTTTGCGGCTCATTACTGTCTGGAGAGGGAGTCCCATAGGGACAGTGCTTTTGGCCAGGCAGTACTCCAGAATCTCTTTGAGGTTTAGGCAACTCCTGCCCTCCTGCCCTCTGTTGGGCTACCGGTGGAGGTTCTGTCAGTGAAAAGCCTTTCTTTGATGCTGGGACTAGAGGGAGTTCTCTTGTTCAGCTTGGGTTCCCTGGTAGCCCAGAGCTAGGGAGTCACCCATATGTGAGGACTGACTTCCTGCTTGGTCCTGGAGAAAGAGTAGTTACTCACCTGTAACAGGTGTTCTCCAGGAGCAGCAGGAATCAGTCCTCACAACCCTCCCTCCTCCCCTTGGAGTTGCAGTTGTATAGTTTATTTTACATTTTTGTGTGCTGTTCTTAGCTATGCCATTTGACTGAAGTAAGATGGCACCTTTAGGCGGGAAGGGAACCGCGCATGCATGCCTGCATTCCCAAAGGCTTTCATGGAAAGCTGGGGAAATGCTCCGCAAGGGCTTCATCGACGTCGATGTCACCCATATGTGAGGACTGATTCCTGCTGCTCCTGGAGAACACCTGTTACAGGTGAGTAACTACTCTTTTCTTGACATTTCTGCAGCATTCGATAGTATAAATCACACCATAATGCTTAATAGACTCAAACAAATAGGTATTAATTCAACAGTACATAAATGGTTTACTTCATATCTAAACAACAGAACACAAACAGTAAGAATCAATACTCAGATTTCTAATACATACAAACAGGAACTCGGCCTCCCACAAGGATCTGCCCTTTCAGCCCTCCTTTTTAATATTTATATTCAACCTGTTTGCAACATCTTTAAACAGTTCAACGTCCAATACCATATCTATGCGGACGGTATAATGCTGTACATCCCTTTCACGATCCCGAACCTACCAATGCAATTAATAACCGAGTGCTTCAGTGAACTAACTGCATGGCTAGATGACCACAACCTACGCATCAACTACTCAAAAACGGACATCTTATTTGTTACGAAAAATCATTCATACACTCCCATCGTCTATCACGCTTCAACATCACAGTATCAAAATAAAAAATGAGGTGAAATACTTAGGCATGATTCTAGATACGTATCTTAGTATGGACTCCCACATCAGGAACACAATAAAAAAAAATCCACTACAAGCTTAAGATCCTAAAGCAACTTCGCCCACTAGTACATATACAGGACTTTATGAGCATTATCCAAGCAATCATCACACCACACTTTGATTTTGCTAACTTAGTTCTTCTAGGAACAACAAAACAGAACATTAAAAAACTTCAGCTAGCACAAAACACTGCGGCTAGAATCATAATGAAGGTTCATACATTTGAACATATAACACCTATATTAGCTAACCTTGACTGGCTACCAATACAATGCAGGATAAACTACAAAATCCTAATAACTACATTCAAGGCTTTAAATAATATGGTACCACCGACATTATGCAAACTCATTACTATGGACTCATCTAAAACTGCTCATAGGAGAGGTCATATAAATAAAATAATGACCCCGAAAACCTTCACAAAAGCAAAAAAAACAACCAACATGATGGCATTTTCCCATGCTGCCCCCATCCTCTGGAACTCCCTCCCACTTCCTCCCTGAGGATATCAGAGTTCTAACTGATATTAAGGAACTCCAAAAGAAAATAAAAACACATTTATTTACAACTCATTATGGCCCACAGATAAACACCCTCTCCCATAATGAAAATGGATAACAGAAGACAAACTAGCTAACTAGCTATCAAACCTAGTATGTTATTTCAAAAATTGCATATAAAACTTAACTCATGCTCCTTATTCTGTACAATTAATCTAACATTTATAGTTGGACATCCAACTACACTGCAAGGTACATAGTACATTCACAATGGTACAATTATTTTGTATATAGTTCTAATGCTCCCCAAAAATTGTTATGTTTTCTGTAAATAGTTCATGCAATATATTATGTTTTGTTTATTAAGGCGCAAGCCTTTTGTACATAGTTCACCGATGTTAGCTTATGTTTCATGTAAAAAGAACTATAACTATATCGCTCTGTTCTTTATCGTTGTTTTTTGTAATCCACACCTGATCCTTGGGAAAGTGCGATATATAAGTGATTACTAAATAAATAAATAAAATAAATACTCCGTACTCTGTTCGGGGTATAAACAACTCTGGCCCTCCGACTCTTCTTTATGACTACCGAGGGCTTCACCCCGAGGACCCGAGGAATAAGGCTCCTGGAGACATTGACTTCTGCTCACGACCTCGCAAAGGCGTTTTTTGGTTACAGGTTCAGTAGCCTGTAGCTGGGGAGTCCCATTAGTGAGGACTGACTTCCTGCTTGTTCCTGGAGAAAGCATAGTTACTCACCTGTAACAGGTGTTTTCCAGGGACAGCAGGAATCAGTCCTCACTACTCTCCCACCTCCCCTGATGAGTTGTTGGATTTTTATCCTTCCCTTGCCATCTGCTTGGTAGGGCTCGAGCTAAGGGACTTGACTGAGCAAGATGGCACCCTTAGGCGGGAAGAGGACCACGCATGTGTGGTAGCAATCCCAAAGGCTTTCTTTGAAAGCTGGGGAATTGCTCCGCACGGGTTCCGTCGGTGCTGAGGTCACCCATAAGTTAGGATTGATTCCTGCTGTTCCTGGAGAACACCTGTTACAGGTGAGTAACTACGCTTTTTTGTCTTGGAAATGATTTAGGGGCATGTTTACTAAACATTAATGTGCACGCTAAGTGCAGCAGCACCCATAGAAATAAATATGTGCCACTGCCTTAGTGCGTGTTAAACATGTCTCTCTTAATGAGTGTGTGAATACCATCTGCATGGACAATGAGGATAAAGAAAGACTACCATATTTCTACATTGGACAGTGCCAGCTACTAGATACATTAGGAAGTACTACAAAATTCTGTTCATTTAGGACCCATAGCAAATCCACCATATCATAACAGCACTACTAGGACTCACACCGCACCAAACCCTAATTATCAAAAGGTAGCACTGCAAATTTTAAATCCATACATCTACTGCGAAAAGAGAACAAATGGGACTGCTACACAGAAACTATACGAACAGAATACTGCAGCTCAGTCACACATGCATACATAGACTTTCACCAAATACAGAAGAAGGGATCACAGTTTATAAATATGTAGACAGAAAGCAAACTTAGAGTGTCCAACAACACTAGAGAAAGAAAACTACAAATTCATTTCCTCTTGTACTGAATGCAAAGACATTAGTGATGCATATTTCCCAGAGCATGTTTGAGCATTTTACTTTTCCGTTGCAATTGTCCCAGTCTCTCTCTTCTACTTTGTTCTCTGGGATCAAGCAGGTAGTCCTCACATATGGGTGATGTCACTGACGGAGCCCGCGCAGGAACACTTCCCAGCTTCAATAGGAAGATTTTGGAAGGTGCTCCTCGCATAAGTGCCTGTCTTCCTGCCCAAAGGAGCTATCTTTACCTCAGTCTTCTTTTTACCGCGGAGCCTGCCAGATGTTGTCTGTGTCCCAGAATTTAGTTGATCCCTTGTTTTCTAGATTTTGCTAGTTTTCACTATCTTTTCAGATTGCCTATTGTTCAACATATTTCTGCTGTCTCCAGGAACAGTGGTGCCTCAGTGTCACATTTTTATCTGGGTTTTTTTTTCTTCTTTCCATTGTGCGGGATGTTCCTGTCGTGCCCCCTTGGTCGATGAGGATGTTGGAGTCCTTTGACTTGGCAGAAGCCATCTTCCCTACCATGTCAAAACTTGTCCAGTGGCTTCAAGAAGTGCACCCAGTGTGGCCAGACCATTTTCATCACGGACCACCACAGCTAATGCCTTCAATGCCTCGGGCCTGACCATGAGCCCTCGGACTGTGCTCTCTGCTTGCAGATTACGCACAAGAGGCTTAAGAACTGAGAATGGCAGTGGGAATCACTTTTTGGTTTCAAGGCATCAGCATCAGCCCTGGCATTGACCTCAGCATCAACATCCTCAAAGGGCCCCCAAGACTTCGGCTTTGTGCGGTGGCTGGGTCCATTTGGAGCCGAGGGGTCACAGGGCACTGGAACAGTGGCTCTCCTTTGATAAGGGGCTCCCCTTGAAGGACCGGATTTCGACCTTTGTCAGTGTCGAAGGGGAATGCTGAGTCCAGGGCGAAGGCCTATGGACATCAGCATCAAAGCCCTCAGTGTGACTCTGAGGGCAAGAGCTGGGAGTGGTCCTCCAAGCTTCCCCGGTGGGAAAGTTGCCTCCTGAGGCCCCGGAGGGATGGCGTGCACTCCTGATTCTGTAACCATCGATGTTGGTGGCTCAGATCCAGGCATGCCAGTTATACATATGCATGTACCTGCATGGCCTGGCAGGGGATTTTGCCAGGTTCTTTGCTGGTCTGAGGATAGCACTTTGAGCGCTTCCGGAGTCGGGTAGGAAAACAAAGGAATGCTCTAAGTGCATCACCCGGGTGGCCTATGATGGGTTTGAGTCCGTGGTAGACTGGAATGGCTACAGTCCTCGGACAGAGAAGTTGGCTAATGTCCCATGCCAGAGTGAGAATGTCTTTGGCAAACCCATCATGGAGAAGGTCGCAGAGTTGGAAACTGAGCAACTCACAATGAACAGGCGCTCAAGAAAGATTGCTGACCCTTCCAGGAAAATGTTTCAGGAAAAAAGTCCTTTTACCCTAAAAAGAAAAAGACCTATGGTACTTACACCCTGTATTACTCGTACCAGCTATCCCAACAGGGGCAATAGACTAAGGGTCAAAATCAGAGGCAGCAGCGCAAGCTTAGAGCCCCAAAACCTTAACCAGTGCCACACCACAACCAGTCGAAGGCTTTTGACTCTTGGCTATGGACCATGGCCCTTCTTCCCCTTCCGGCCTATGTTCCACCACAGGTGGAGGGGCAGCTGATACACTTTTGCCCACAGGTGGCCCAGCATAACAACCGATGCCTGAGCACTGCAGGTGGTTGCGAATCTGACCTGCTGCACTTCGGGCAGATTCCCCACACCTTCTTTCCCGGGGAATACCCTCTCGAGCATCACCATCACGAACTACTCCAACTGGAAGTCCAGGCCCTCCTGGCAGAACGAGCGGTGGAACTCATTCCACCATCCCAAACAGGACAGGATTTCTACTCCCGCTACTTCCTGGTTCCCAAGAAAACAGATGGGTTCTGAGCCATCTTGGATCTCAGCAATCTCAGTCGCTTCCTAGTGAAGGAAAAGTTCAAGATGGTATCCCTTGGAATGTTGCTGTGCTCCTTGGATCTCCAAAACGCCTACACACATATCCTCATCCACCCTCTTCACCATCAGTACCTCCGCTTTATGCTCAGCAACAACACTATCAATACAGGGTCCTGCCTTTCGGCTTTGCCTCCATGCCAAGGGTCTTCATGAAATGTCTCGCGGTCTTTGCCACCTTTCTCCGGATCCTGGGGATCTTTGTCTTCCCCTTCCTGGATGACTGGCTGGTCAGGAGCAGGATGCCAGACGAGGTCCGGCAGTCTGCACAGCACACCATTCAGGTACCGGAACAGCTGGGCTTTGTCATCAACTATTTAAAGTCCCACCTGCAACCCGCTCAGCGCTTTGAGTTCAGTGGGGCTCTCCTCGACACCATTCTAGCTCAAGCTTTCCTTTTGGACATCAGGGCCCAACACCTAGTCATCCTGGTGAGGCATGTCCAGCATTGCTCGGTCATCGTGGTTTGGCAGATGCTGCACCTCCTGGGCCATATGCCCTATACAGTCATTGTTACCCTCTTAGCCCAACTTCAGATGCATCAGAAGCAGTGGACTTTCTGCAAACAGTGGCATCAGGTGACGGGACATCTTTTGGACAGGTCACAATGACTCCGCCGCTCCTAGAGTCACTATCCTGGTGGTAGCAGCCTGCTCATCTGCTGGTGGCGTTTCCCTTCCAGATCCCACTACACCAGCAAGTCCTAATGATGGATGCCTCCAAAGTAGGTTGGGGAGCAGATATGGATGGCTTGTCCACATAGGGCCTCTGGATAGCTTGGGAAAGCCACCATTGGATCAACTTCCTGGAGCTTTGGGCCATTGCCATGCCCTCCAAGTATTTTAGCAACAGCTCTCCAACCAGGTTATCCTCATACAGACAGACAACCATGTGGCATGTTCTACATCAACAAACAGGGCAGCACAGGCTCATAATTCCTCTGGTGGAAGATAGTCCGCCTCTGGAAGTTTGCCATCTCGCACGGTATGCTCATTGGAGCAGTATGCCTGCCGGGGGAGCTCAACATCCTGGCGGATTGCCTCAGCAGAGTCCTTCAGCCACATGAGTGGACTCTGAACAGGCAGGTTGCCAACCGCATCTTCCAGATGTGGGACATGCTGTCAAGAGACCTCTTTGCCACCACTTGCAACACCCAACCCCGCTGTTTGCTCCAGAGTGCCATGCAAGAATCACTTGGCGCTCCCGATGCTTTTTCCTGGACTGGAGCAAGGGTCTTCTCTATGCCTACTCACCAACTCCCCTGGTGGCCAAGACCCTCTTCAAGTTGAAGACAGCCAGCGCTACCATGATCCTCATTGTGCTGCACTGGCCCAGGCAACCTTGGTTTCCACTTCTGTTCAGATTGTGTCATTGGCAACTGCTCAGATTAGGCTGTGCCCCAGACTTGATGTCGGAGGACAACAGGACTCTGCTTCATTCCAATCTGTCGTCCTTACCGCTAACGGCTTGTATGCTGAGCAGGTAGTACACGCAGAGCTCTGCTTACCACAGGATGTGGAAAGCATACTCCTAGCCTCACATAAGGACTTACCATGACATGCCTACACCTTCAAGTGGTGCAGGTTCTCCATATGGTGTGAGAACAAGTCTCTAGACTCCTTCTCCTAACAGGGGCTATACATTTCAAATAAAGGTAAGAGTTTCTGGCTTTTTAAATTACTAGCTCTCTGCTTGGGAGATCTTAAAAGAGTTTTAGTACATTTGTAAAACAAAGTTACATTCTTTTTGGTGCTTTAGTTTAAAAGGGGGAAATATTTTTTTTTAATGGGGTAGGTTTAAAACTCTGCTTTGGTATCTTTCTCAGCCCTTTGAAGCTACTGGCACCTCATCAGATGTTAGTTCCCTCCCTACCCCCTCCCCCCCCAACTCTCACCCACCCCTAGTGAGCAGTCTTGCTTTATAGGGCACCTCCCCAATTAACTACACACAGGGACTAGGACAGCACATTTTGAACACATATAAAGAGATTTAACTGCTTTTTCTCTGAAAGGACAGCTGGGAAACCAGCTGATACTTTGGTAAGTCTCTCTCTTTTTACAGATACCTAAGCTCCACCGACTGAACAATGGCTGGGAAAAATCGTATCGCCAAAGCTGTTGCCCCCGTTACAGCTTCTGCCTCTGCCAGACAGAGGTCACAATGCCAGTTGAAGGACCGGTTCCATGTTCAGGATGCCCGCATACAGAAGCTCTCAGGAAACAAGTGGAGGAACTCAGAGAGGAGGTGGCGAGGCTGAGGAGCATTCAAGACAGTGAGAAGTACATTGATATGAGACTTCTTGCAACATCCAAGCTCTCCAGCAGAGGAGAAGATGGGAGCCTACAGAATGACGAAAGTTGGACACAAGTCACCAGACCCTGCAGAATCACCAATCCAATTCCTCCCGCCCTTGATTTGAAGAACCATTATACAGCCCTGGAAGTGGAGGAGGTGAAAGCATCCCTGGAAAGAGAAGAACCAGAGCTTGAGCACCCCAAAGTTGCATAATCAGTGACCACAAGGAAGCGAAGGATAGTGGTGATTGGTGACTCTTTTCTGAGGGGTACTGAGGCATCCATCTGCCAGCCAGACATGATGTCCAGAGAGCTATGCTGTCTGCCAGGTGCCAAAATCTGAGATGTTACAGAGAGTTTGCCGAGACTTATCAAGCCCACTGACTATTACCCAATGTTGCTAATCTATGTCAACACAAATCATGTGGTGCCTTTACACAAAAGCGGAAGTAAGGATGTGGTTGAAAACTACAGGCCGGTTAGTTTAACTTCGGTGGTGAGTAAATTATTGGAAGCGCTGCTGAAAGAGAAAATAGTGAGGTTTCTGGAGTCCAGCGGATTACAGAATCCGAGGCAGCATGGATTCACCAGAGGCAGGTCTTATCAGACAAATCTGATTGATTTCTTTGACTGGGTGACCAGGGAGTTGGACCAAGGGAGAGCCCTAGATGTGGTGTATTTAGATTTCAGTAAAGCCTTTGACACTGTTCCTCACAGGCGACTTATAAACAAACTGAGCACCCTAGGGATGGACCCTAAAGTTACTGCTTGGCTTAGAAATTGGTTGGGTGGGAGGCGACAAAGTGTACAAGTAAATGGAGCTCACTCTGAGGAGAAGGATGTTATCAGTGGTGTGCCCCAGGGATCTGTCCTTGGTCCGATTCTTTTTAACCTCTTTGTTAGTGATATAGCGGAAGGGCTTTCAGGTAAGGTTTGCCTCTTTGCGGATGATACCAAAATCTGCAATAGAGTAGACACCCAGGAAGTGGTAGATAACATGAGGAGGGATCTAGCTAAGCTTGAAGAATGGTCTAGAATTTGGCAGCTGGGATTTAATGTTAAAAAATGTAAGGTCATGCATTTGGGCTGCAGCAATCCAAGGGAGCAATATAGTATAGGGGGTGAAGTACTTTAGTCCACTAAAGAAGAGCGGGACCTAGGCGTGATTGTGTCTGATGATCTTAAAGTGGCTAAACAGGTAGAAAAGGCGACGGCAAAAGCTAGAAGGATGCTTGGGTGCATACGGAGAGGAATGGCTAGCAGAAAAAAGGAGTTGATAATGCCTCTGTATAAGTCTTTGTTGCGACCTCATTTGGAGTATAGTGTGCAATTCTGGAGACCGCACCTTCAAAAGGATGTGAACAGGATGGAGTCAGTGCAGAGGGTAGCTACTAAAATGATTAGTGGTCTTCATTATAAAGCATACAAGGACAGACTTAGGGATCTTAATATGTACACCTTAGAGGAAAGGCGGGATAGAGGTGATATGATTGAGATGTTTAAATACCTCCATGGCATAAATGTTCAGGGAGAGAGCCTCTTTCAATTGAAAGCAAGTTCTGCTATGAGGGGACAAGGCATGAGGGTGAAGGTGAGATAGATTCAGGAGTGATATGCGGAAATATTTCTTTACGGAAAGAGTAGTGGATCCGTGGAATAGTCTCCCAGTGGAGGTGGTAGAGATGAGGACAGTAGCTGATTTCAAAAAAGCATGGGACAAACACAGAGGATTTCTAAAGGTAAAAAGGAGACTGTTGTAGTTGTTATGGAAGGACAGACTAGATAGGCCATGTGGTCTTTTTCTGTCGTCATATTTCTGTGTTTCTATGTTTCTAAATGATATGGCCAGGTATCCCTTTGAGCACATCAAAAGTGACTTCATGGTTCTGGGACAGAAGGTGAAGCAGACAGGGGTGCAGGTGGTGTTCTCTTCAATCCTCCCTGTTGAGGGTAAATGCCAAGGCAGAGAAGATCACATCCTGGAGATGAATGTATGGCTGTGTGGTTGGTGTCATCGAGAGCGTTTTGGTTTCCTGGACCATGGAATGCTGTTCCAAGGCTTGCAGAGCAGAGATGGCATCCAATCTGTCCAAGAAAGGTCGATGTGTCTTCAGTAGCAGACTGGCTAATCTGCTGAAGAGGTCTTTAAACTAGATTCTTTGGGGATGGGTGAAGAAAACCTCCAGGTAAGTGAAAGCCCCCAGGTAAGTGAAACATTAACTACCTTTATGGAAATGGGTAAAAGGGACAACATATAGAAAGCGGTGTGTATAAATGCCCGTAGCATGGGAAATAAGATCCCAGATGTTGAAGCTTTAATGGGAGAGGCTGGCTTGGATTTAGTGGCAGTTACAGAAACATGGTTCACAGAAAACCATGACTGGGATGTAACTATTCCAGACTATACTTTATTCAGAAAGGACAGGGTAGGAAGAAGGGAGGAGGAGTGGCACTATATATAAAAAATAATATTAAAGCTTTGGAACTACAGAGCTTTTCTAAAGGGAGAGAGGAGGCACTGTGGGTTAAACTAGAAAGAGGGAAAGAGAAATCAATTTGCATTGACGTGATATACAGACCTCCCTCACAGGAAGAGAGTTAATTGAAGACATACGTAGCATTGCTAGGAAACGGGAAGTGCTCCTAATAGGGGATTTCAATATGCCAGATATTAATTGGCACATTCCTGCTGCAGTGTCATCTAGAAGTAAGGAGATCCTGGATTCTTTAAGGGGGAATGATTCAGGTAACTGGTAACAGAACCCACACGTGCCGGGGCCATACTGGACTTGGTGCTTACCAATGATGAAAGTGTTTCTGATGTTATAGTGGGAGATCATTATGCATCCAGTGATTACCAGATGATGTGGTTCAGTATTAGGACTAGGGCTGTTAGAATCCATTCAGAAGTGAGGGTCTTAGACTTTAGGAAAACTAACTTTGCTAAGATGGACCAATACCTCAGGGAGTCATTAGCGGATGGGAACAGCTGGGGGATGTAGAAAAGCAGTGGGCAAAAATGAAAGTGGATATTTTAAGGGCAACCAACCTTTTTGTTAAAATGGTAAATAAAGGTAAAAGGAAACCGCTATGGTTTTTGAAAGAAGTAGCTGAAAATGTGAAGAGAAAGAGGGAGGCCTTCATGAAATGCAAGAGATCACAGAGAGAGGAAGACAGGCATCTATATTTGGAAAAACTTAGAGAAGCTAGCAAAGTAGTCAGGAAAGCAAAGATTCAAAAAGAGGAAGAAATTGCCAGTGCAATAAAATGGGGGGATAAGATATTTTTCAGATATGTTAGTGGGAAGAGGAAGGGTAAAAGTGGTATTTACAGACTCAAGGGTGAAGGGGAGGAATATGTAGAAGCTGATGAGAATATAGCAGAATTGCTTAACAAATATGTCTGTCCTGTGTTTACAGATGACGAATCAGGAGCAGGATCTCAGAAAACACCCACAAAGAGGAACAAAAGCGAGGAGCATCTTGAACAATTTTCAAAAGACTGTGTTCGTGAGAAACTAGCTAAACTTAAATTAGACAAAGCGATGGGACCGGATGGGATACACCCTAGAATACTGAGGGAACTTGGGGATATTCTAGCAGCTCCACTGACTTAGATTTCAGTAAAGCCTTTGACACCATTCCTCACAGGTGACTTATAAACAAACTGAGCCCCCTAGGGATGGACCCTAAAGTTACTGCTTGGGTTAGAAATTGGTTGAGTGGGAGGCGACAAAGGGTACAGGTAAATGGAGCTCACTCTGACGAGAAGGAGGTTACCAGTGGTGTGCCCCACGAACTGTCCTTGGTCCGATTCTTTTTAACATCTTTGCTAGTGATATAGCGGAAGGGTTGTTGGGTAAGATTTGCCTCTTTGCGGATGATACCAAAATCTGCAATAGAGTAGACACCCAGGAAGGTGTAGATAACATTAGGAGGGAGCTAGCTAAGCTTGCAGAATGGTCTAGAATTTGGCAGCTTAGATTTAATGTTCAAAAATGCAAGGTCATGCATTTGGGCTGCTGCAATCCAAGGGAGTGATTTAGTATAGGGGGTGAAGTACTTTTGTCCACTAAAAAAGAGCGGGACCTAGGCGTGATTGTGTCTGATGATCTTAAAGTAGCTAAACAGGTAGAAAAGGCGACGGCAAAAGCTAGAAGGATGCTTGTGTGCTTTCGGAGAGGAATGGCCAGCAGAGGAAAGGAGGTGATAGTGCCTCTGTATAAGTGTTTGGTGCAACCTCATGTGGAGTATTGTGTGCAATTCTGGAGACCGTACCTTCAAACGGATATAAACAGGCTGGAGTCGGTGGCTACTAAAATTGTTAGTGGTCTTCAGTGTAAAGCAGAGGTACTCAAATCCAGTCCTGGAGCGCCGCAAACCAGTCAGGTTTTCGGGATAGCCCTAATGAATATGCCTGAGATATATTTGCATGCACACTGCCTCCATTGTATTTGAATCTATCTCATGCATATTCATTAGGGATATCCCGAAAACCTGACTGGTTTGCGGCCCTCCAGGACTGGATTTGAGTACCTCTGGTGTAAAGCATATGAGGACAGACTTAAGGATCGTAATATGTACACCTTAGAGGAAAGGCGGGATAGAGGTGATATGATTGAGACGTTTAAATACCTCCGTGGCATAAATGCACAGGAGGAGAGCCTCTTTCGATTGAAAGCAAGCTCTGCTACAAGGGGACATGGATGAGAGTGAAAAGGGATAGATTGAGGAGTGATATGTGAAAATATTTCTTTAAAGAAAGAGTGGTGGATCCGTGGAATAGTCTCCCAGTGGAGGTGGTAGAGATGAGGACAGTATCTGAATTCAAAGAAGCATGGGACAAACACAGAGGATCTCTAAAGGAAAAAAGGGGACTGTTGCAGTGGTTGATATCGAAGGACAGACTAGATAGGCCAAGTGGTCTTTTTCTGTCGTCATGTTTCTACGTTTCTGTGAAGTCTGTTTTGTCTTATCTCCACAGCTGTCAGACTCTGGTCTGAACTCCAATTCGGTCAGATTGCACCTCAGTGCTGTAGCTGCCTATCTGTAGCCTAACTGATAGGCCAATCTCCGCTCACCCCTTAGTGGGTTGCTTTATGCGGTGCCTCTTACCATCTCACCCTCCCATTAAACCACTCCTGGTGCCGTGGGACCTTAATATGCGCTTGGACAGCTCCTCACACTCCTCTTTGAGTTGCTTAGCTCCTGCCCACTCAAATTCCTTATCTGGAAGGTCATTTTTCTAGTATTGCTTGCTTCTGTGTGCAGAGTCAGCGAACTGCAAGCGCTGGTGGTGCTCCACCATAGTTCATGTTTCATAAGAACAGGGTAGTTCGCCAAACTCACCCGAAATTCCTACCTAAGGTAATTTCTGCTTTCATCTTAATCGGTGGTGCTTCCCATGTTCTTCCCAAGACCTCAATGCACACCTTGGACTGTAAGAGAGCGCTGTCTTTCTACCTGGAGAGGACAAAAGCCCATCGCCGTTCCTCCCAACTCTTTGCCTCCTTTGGTCCCAATAAGTTATGGGTGGCGTTATTGAAATGCATACTGTCCATTTACGTGACAGACTGTATCTCCTTCGCTTACACTCAGGCTGGGCTGATGTTGGAACGCCATGTCACTGCAGACAGTGTCTGAACTATGGCCACTTCGGTGGTCAACCTCAGTTTCCACGGCGGATATCTGTAGGGCTGCTACGTGGTCCTCTGTCCACACAGTCATAGCCCACTACTGTCTGGGTGGAGATTCCCGGTGTGACAGCAACTTTGGCTAAGCTGTACTCCTGTATCTCTTTGGGAACTGAAGCAACTCCTTCCCACCAGCCCTTTTGTCCATCTAGGCTGCTGTAGAGTTGATCTGATATTGATGTCTCTGCCGGACGCTGACTCTCGGAACTTCTCAGCGATTGCATAAGCTGTTTGTTCTCAGTTTGTGTTTTCTGGTTACCTCATTGAGCTTTTTACATGTTTTTTGGGAGTCCTATATGTGAGGTCTGACTTCCTGCTTGGTCCTGGAGAAAGCGTAGTTACTCACTTGTAGCAGATGTTCTCCAGGATCAGCAGGAATCAGTCCTCACTACACTCCCTCCTCCCCATTGGATTCCTTTATTTTTTGGCTCGATTAAGCTATGTTATCATACTGAGGTAAAGATGGTTTCTTTGGGCAGAAATACCAGCACGCATGCATGGAACACCTTCCAAAATCTTCCTATGGAAGCTGGGAAGCATATCCGTGCAGGCTCCATTGGTGACATCACTCATATTAAGGACTGATTCCTATGATCCTGGAGAACACCTGCTACAGGTGAGTGAGTATGCTTCTGTGTCTTCTGCTAACTCTCCATTGTCTGCTGTCCATTTGTCCTTTCTTCTCTCTTCTCCTATTTTTTTCCATTCTCTCTCTGCATATGCCTCTAATATAGTGATCTTTCCCTTTTTGCTCTTTCCTCCATTTTTTTCTTTCCTCCATTTTTTTATCCACTCAAATTTCACCCCTCTTTTCTCATTCTCCTTTTGACTTTTCAACTATCAACTTTTCATCTGCCCCATGTCCACCCTCCTTCGCTGGCTCTTCTCCCCAAGGACTTAAAGCTGGCCCTTCTTAACTGCAGATCATTGAAAGAGAAAACGGACCTTATCCTTGGCGCCCTCTCACACCACAAACTGAACTTGCTATGCTTAAATGAAATCTGATTAAAACCCAGTGATGAACCTTACCTGCTGTGCTGCCTCCCACCTGGCTTCTCAGCCCTCTCATCCCCCACGTCTAGCCAGAGCTAGTGGAGGTGTTGTCATACTCCATAGTAACTCTCCCCCAATCACCATGCTTCCTTCCAATCCCTAGCTGGGCCTGGAAAAAATTATCATCAGACTTCAGATTTCAGCAAAGCCTTTGATACTGTTCCTCATAGTAAACTTATCAATAAGCTCAACAGCTTGGGGATGGGTCCCAGAGTGGTGAACTGGATCAGAAATTGGTTGACTGACAGACTACAGAAGGTGACGGTAAACGGAATTCACTCAGATGAAAGGAAGGTGATTAGCGGTGTGCCCCAGGGTTTGGTCCTGGGACTAGTACTATTCAGTATATTTGTGAGTGATGTTGTTGAAGAGCTGAATGGAAAAGTCTGTCTTTTTGCAGATGATGCCAAAATTTGCAACAGAGTGGACTCCCTTGAGGGAGTGGAGAACATAAGGAAAGTTCTACAAAAGATGGAAGAATGCTAATGCTTGGCAGTTAAGATTTAATGTGAAGAAGTGCAGTGTCATGCACTTGGGAAGCAGAAATCGAAGGGAATGTATGCAATAGGGGGTGAGAGATTGGTGTGCGTTGACCAGGAGAAGGACCTCGGAGTGATTGTTTCTGACAATCTCAAGGTGGCGAAACAGTGTGACAAGGCGATGGCCAAAGCCAGAAGGATGCTGGGTTGCATGCAGAGAGGAATTAACAGCAGAAAGGAAGAGGTACTAATGCCCCTATTCAAGTTGCTGGTGAGGCCTCACTTGGAATATTGTGTTCCGTTTTGGAGACCATATCTCACAAAGGATATAAAAAGACTGGAAATGGTTCAGAGGAAGGCGATCAAAATGATTTGGTGCCTGCATCAGAAGACTTATGAGAAGAGACTTGAAGACCTAAATATGTACACTCTGAAGGAGAGGAGGGACAGGGGAGATATGATTCAGATCTTTAAGTATTTGAAGAGTATTAATGAACAAACAAACCTCTTCCAAAGACAGGGAAGCTGTAAAACTAGAGGGCAAGGGGGTAAACTGAAAGGCAATGTCAGGAAATACTTTTTCACTGAAAGGCTGGTGTATGCTCGGAACGCCTTCCCAATGGAAGTGGTGGGGGCAAATAGTGACAGAATTCAAAATAGCATGGGACAGACACACTGGATCCCTTTATAGCAACAGGATAAAATCAAAATAAACATAACTATCTCATATCTGAACAAATAGGGGTGACCTACATGGAGCAGTGGGTACACCCCTAAACAAAGGCATGGGGAGGGGTGACCTGTATGGAGCGGCAGGTGCACCTTCACTTGCCACCTTGCTGGGCAGACTAGATGGACCTTACTGGTCTTTATCTGCCATCATATACTATGTTACTGTGCCCTATTTCTGGGGCCAGGAATTTTCCTCCTGGTGGTACTTGGTTCCAAAGAGTACTGGCACCTTTCGCTCTATCCTGGATCTGCAAAATCACAACAAGTTCCTGGTAAAGGAGAAGTTCAAGATGCTCTCCCTTGGAACATTGCTGCCTTACTTCCATCGGGAAGATTGTCTATGCTTTTTGGATTTCAAAGACACATACACACGTATTCCCATCTACCCGACTCACCAGCAGTACCTCCAGTTTGTCGTCGGAGGAAGCCACTTCAATACAGGGTTTTGCCCTTCGGCCTAGCCTTGGCTCCAAGGGTGTTCGCCAAGTGCCTTGTGCTGGTTTCACTCACCTGTGGCTGCAGGGGCTATTCTTCTTTCCATACCACACCATTCTTACCCTGGAGCACCTGGGGTTTGTCATCAGCTACCCCATGTCACACCTGCAACATACCCAAAGCCTGGAGTTCATAGAGGTGTTGTTAGACATGGTCCAGGCCCGAGCCTTTCTCCCCCTCGACAGGGCCAACTGCTTGGCGGACCTTGCATACGAAATTCAGGGCCAACCCTTGGCCTCTGCCTGGTTCATGCTGTGCCTCCTGGGGCACATGGCCTCGAAAGTGCAAGTCATGGCTGATGCCCATTTCCACATGCGGCTGGCCCAGTGGGCCCTTTGCTCCCAATGGTCCCAGGCAACAGGGCGCATGCAGGACAGGGTGACTGTCACCTTCCCCCTTGCCAAGTCCTTCGACTGGTGGCAGCAGCCATTGAACCTGCGGGCAGGAATGCCCTTTCAGTTACTGACTTCTCAGAGAGTCCTCACCACGGACACCTCCAAGTTGGACTGTAGGGTCCATTGTGATGACTTTCGTACTCAGGGCCTGTGGTCAGCATCAGAGAATTCCAATAAATCAACTTCCTGGAGTTCTGAGCGATTGTCCGCACCTCCGGGATTTTGAGCACTACCTGCGAAACCAAGCCATCTTAATCCAGATGGACAATTAGGTGGCAGTGCTTTACATCAACAAGCAGGGGGGCAAGGGATTGTTCCTCCTATTCTCGGAAGCAGTTCGTCTATGCACGCTCACCAGTGAGAGTGGATGCTCCTCATGGCAGTTTACCTTCCTGGACGGGACAAAGTTCTGGCGGACTGCCTGAGTCGGGTTCTCCAGCCTCACACGTGGTGGCTTGACCCACAGTTGGCCAACTGACTGTTCCGCCGGTGGGGCTTTCTAGTGTTTGATCTCTTTGCCAGCCCAGCCAATGCTCAGCTGACACGATTCTGCTCCAGACTTCCGTACCCTTCCTGGGTGGCGACCGATGTGTTTCTCATTCCGTGGACGGAAGGACTCCTTTATGCCTTCCCTCCCACAACACTTATTGCCAAGACCCTCTTCAAGATCCAGCTCGACTGGGCCAATCTGATCCTCATAGCACTCTGGTGGCCCTAGCAACACTAGTAACTGCTGCTCCTCAGCCTCTCTCGGGCACCCCCAGTCCCCCTCTCGCAGGAGGCAGGCTCTCTTCTGCACTCCATCCTGGGGTCCCTGGCCCTGATGACCTGGCTGCTGAAGGGGTAGCCCTGGCCCAATTCAACTTGCCCAGAGAGGAGGAGAAGTGTCCTATTGGCTTCACGCAAGGACTGCACCTGGTGGGTGTATGCCTTCAAGTGGCACCACTTCTCAGTTTGGTGTGCAGAATGGTGTCACCCCCTTCTCCTGTTCTGTGCAGCTGGTGCTGCAGTACATGTTGGACCTGTCTAATGCTGGTTTGAAATATAACTCCATCAGTGTTTATCTTGGTGCACTCTTGGCGCACTATCACTCATTGAAGGGAAGTACCTCTCCGCCCAGCCTCTCGTGGTTCACTTCCAGAGAGGGGTCTTTTACACTCTTGACCTTCCATTTGTCCACCAGTGGCGGTGTGGGATCTCAATGTGTTCCTCTCGAAGTTCATTGCACCACCCTTTGAGCCGCTGGCTTCCTGCTACCTCAAATGTCTGTCCTGGAATGTGGTCTTCCTCGTGGCATTCACATCTGCCCGCAGAGTCAGTGAACTCCAGGCACTGGTGGCTTATGTCCCTTATACCAGGTTTCACAGGAACAGGGTGGTGCTCCGGACGCACCTCAAGTTCCTCCTGAAAGTGGTCTCGCCGTTCCTCAACCAGGAGGTGGTTCTTCCCACCTTTTTTCTGCATCCTCACACCAGTAGGGCAGTAGCTGCTCTCCATACACTGGACAGTAAAAGAGCATTGGCCTATTACTTAGAGCGGACCAAGCCCCAACTCCACTCCTTGCAGCTCTTCATTTCCTATCTCTAATCACCTGGATGTAGTGGTCTCCATGTTTACTCTGTTCACCTGGGTGGCACGCTGCATTACCTTCACCTATGGTCAGGCCGGTCTCTTGCAGAAGTATCATGTCACAGCGACAGCATCTGAGCCATGGCGGTTGCAGTGGTGAACCTCTGCTCGGTCCCCTTAATGGTGATCTGCCAAGCCACAACCTGGTCCTCGGTTCACACCTTCGCAGCGCATTACTGCTTGGAGGAAGAGTCCCAGCGGGACAGCACCTTCGGCCAGGCAGTACTCTGTCATTTGTTTGCGGTTTAAGACAACTCCTGCCCTCTGGCCTTTCTGTGTGTCCAGGCTGCCGGAGAGCTGGCTCCCTAGTATAGCTGGGTCACTGTTGAGGTCTTGCAACCGAACTATACTCTCACTGTTCCTCATGGCTCATTTTTGTGGGGCCACCTGTGGCTTACAGTTTTTTTTGGTAGCCTGTAGCTAGGGAATCCCATATTTAACTGAATTCAATACCTATCCTAACTCTGTCTCCATTGTTGCAGAGTTTTAAACTTTCCTGGCCCTGTTCCAATCTACCTGAGTGACTAATGTCTCCCCCCCTGCTTAGGCATTGTATAGTTCCTTTTCATGTCTTCCATGTGTGCTTAGCTCTCTGTTTTCCTCTCTTTCCACCGGGAAGAGAGCAGCTCCATTACAAGCTCTGGTTCACACACTAAAACTGCTTGCTTTGTGAATCCTGTCTGCCTCTCTTTATGTTTGTTTATATTTATTTATTTATCATTGTTAGTGTGCTCTTTTACTTAATTTTACATTTTGCAATATTGTTCAGCTTTTCTCAGCTCTCTCTTGCTCCTCCTCTGCCTTATTATCCCTGCCTCCCACACCACAGCCCACCCACCCCCTGGCTAGCATTCCCTTATAGCTATCCTGTGCTCATTACCACTATTACTCACAGGTGCACCCTAATCCTCTGAGATCTCGCTCCTTCTTAGCTTTCATATGTTTCTACTGACTAATGTTCTCCTCTCCATTTCTTTCTCATGGCTCCACATCACTTTCTCTTCCTATTGTTAACCCTCCCTAATCTTCGCCCCTCGAACCAACAACCTCAAACTTCCCTTCCTTATCTCTCCCTTTTACCATCCCCACTTTTCCCAGCATCTTGTCATCTACCCTTTCATCAGCTCTTGAGCTTCACCATTTTCTCCATCTCATTCAGCCTTCTTCTCTCTCTCTTAAACATCCTCGCCCCCGTTTCTGCTGTGCTGTCTCTTCTTTGCCCCACACTCTTCTACTCCTCCTCCTTCTGTCTTCTGGTGCTATCAGTCCCAACCCTGGCCCCCCCTAGACTTTTCTCACACTCCCATGACAGATCCTCATGCAATTGCTCAAATCTTATTCATATCCCTCTCCTTTCCCCCTACTCTCTCCCTTTCTCATGTGCCTTGTGGAATGCACACTCCATCTCAAATAAGTTTGCCTTTATTCATGATCTCTTTATCTCAAATGTTCTCCATTTTCTTTCTCTAACTGAGCCAGAAGACAGCCTCAGTTGCTACTCTCTGTCATGGTGGCTATCATTTTTCTCACACACCTTGTCCCACTTGCCATGGTGGTGGTGTTGGGCTTCAACTCTCTCCCTCCTGCCAATTTCAATCCTTCCTTCTGCCTCAGTCTCACTCCTTTCCCTCCTTTGAAATCCACTCCATCTGCCTTTTTACCCCACTACCTCTCCGGATAGTTGCTATTTATCGACCCCCTGACAAAGCCACCTCTACCTTTCTCACTGACTTTGACTCATGGTTTTTCTTCTTTCTGGACTTATTCTTGAGACTTTTAATATTCACTAAGACTTCCTTCTATTTTCTCCACCAAATTCGAGCAATACGCCCCTTCCTCTCCCCATCGGCCCTCACTACCTTACTGCTGTCACTGGTCATGTCACGGGTGGACTTCTCCAATTCAGTTCTCATAGGCCTCTCCAAATCCCAGCTAGCCAGTCTCCAGAGGATCCAAAACACCGCTGCCCGCCTTCTTACTCACTCCTCCCCCCGGGATCACATAACACCTCTGCTCCTCCACCTTCATTGGTTACCTGTCTCCTTCCGCACCCAGTATAAACTGCTTTCTCTAGTGCACAACATCCTCCATACAAATACTCCACAATATCTAGCCGATCTCATTTCTTTCCACACCCCCAGGCACACACCCCGTTCTTTTCACCTCAATCGCCTCACCCTTCCTTCACCCTCCCTTGCCCATCTGCAATTTACACGATCTTCCGCCTTCTTTTTCATAGGACCTGCCCTGTGGAATTCCCTTCCCTCATCTCTTCGCCTGGAGTCCAATCACAGCACTTTCAAAAAAGACCTGAAAACTCACCTCTTCTCCACAGCCTTCGGCCTGCCCTCCCCCTTGTGTGACCCGCCTTAAGTTCTACCTCCTTCCGGTGTGTATCCTCTCTTTGTTCTGTCCTGTCTCCCTTCTCTCTCTTTTCTCACGAAGCCATTGTAAACGTCCTTTCCGTTTCTCTGGCCCTGAGCCTTTTCCTTTAGTTTGTATATTGTACACCGCTTTGCTTGTTTCAGAAAGGCGGTTTATCAAATAAAATTACCATAACCATAACCATAACCATGTTATTTATTTATTTATTTACATTCTCTTATATACCACGCTATTCTGCATCAGTGCGGTTTACATTGAACAAACTGAAATTACATTGAACAGGGCATTATAACTTGGAGATAACTATTTTACAGGGAACATGGGCTATGGAGGGTTAAGTGGCTTGCCCAAGACCACAAGGAGCACATGTGGGACTAGAAACCCCAGTCCTTCCGGCCCAAGGTTGCTGTCCTCTAGTGGGATTTGAACCCCCGACCTTCCGGCCTGAAGTACCTTGCCCCAACCACTAGGCCACTCCTCCTTCCATGTTTGTATGTCTGACCCCTTTCCTATTAAATGTATCCCTACAATCTGTATTAACCACTTTGATTGAAGGATAAGGTGGTATACAAAACTGGCTAAATAAATAAATAAAATAAATAAATTTAGGACTAATAAGAGAAAATATATTTTTCACTCAATCTGTAGTCAACTCTGGAATTCATTACTGGAGGATGTAGTAAAAGCTGTTAGTATAGTTGGGTTTAAAAAAGGTTTGGAAAAGTTCTTGGAGGAAAGGTCCATAAACCATTATTAAAGAGGACCTGAGAAATTCACTGTTTACCCCAGGATGAGCAATGTGGAATCTGTGTGCCTTTTGGGAACCTGCCAGGTACTTGTGACCTGGATTGACTACTGTTGGAAACAAGATACTGGGCTTGATGGATCTTGGTCTGACCCAGTATAGCATTTCTTATGTTTTTATGCTAACCCAAAAACTGGTAAGTAGAATTTAGTACATTACAAAAAATAATTCCTAGTCAGCACCAAGCCCAAAAGTTCTAGTGTCCAATATCATATAATCCCTTTAAAATGAGACAAGCTCTATACAATTTTTCAGAAAATTACAGGTTGTTCGCTGTTTTTCTAATTTTCAGTCTTATGCGTCAGACGACTCTGGTACAAAGTCCATTGAAATGGATCCCACCTGGTGTTCCTGATCCAACTATCTTAACTTACCAACATCTGATTCTTGCAGATTTGGAAAAATTAGAACAATCAACCAATAATCATTTTTCTAATCTGTCTTCAGAATTTAAAGCATTGCGTGAGTTGGGAGCCAGGTCTGACATGACATAATTCGAAATGCTGAGAAAGGTGTAGCAGTGGTCATACAAAACACTTCAGTTTACCATCAGAATCTTTTGATACAGCTTAGTGACACCAAATAATATAAACTTCTATCATATGATTCCACTTAGAATTGTATGAAGAAATTAATGAGGTGATATTGGGAGCAGCGCTTACTGGGTGGTTTACTAACTGAGAACATACTTTTTAGATTAAATGTCATACCTGAATTCCAGTTATATATGCTGTTTCCAAAGTATACAAATCTCTGCTTTCCCCTCCTGAGTGTCCTATTGTCTCTTGTAGAGACTCCATTTTGGAACCCCTATCCAAATTTTGTGACTACTTTTTACAAAAGGCTGCAGTCCAGGTTCAATCTTATATTCGTGATTCCACTCATTTTATTTAATTGTTGGAATCTTTTTCTTTTGATTGTACGATTTTGGTCACCATGTAAACCAATATTAATCAGACTGAAGCGTTAGCAGTGATTGCTGAATACCCTGTGGATCTCCCGTCCAGGATAACAAAACCTTTTTTCCTACAATGTTTGGGCTTGATGTTGACCAGGGATTATTTTTTGTACAATACTAAATTCTATTTACAGTCTTTGTGGTAGCGATGGGGACTACCATAGCACCATCGGTAGCCACCATATATATGGCCAATTTTGAGTCTACTCACATTTACAAGTCTCCCTGGTTTTCTTATGTTCCCTTTTGGGTGCATTTTTTAGACGATATCTTTTTCTTAGGGAATGGTCCCCCCTTTCATTTTGGAACAATTTTTGCAGTGGATGAACACATTCAAACCCAATATTAAATTTACTGCTAAACATCTTGACAGACTGAATTTTTGGACTTGTTGATTTATGAAAATGGCCACATTTTCACTACTTTATACCAAAAACTGGTCCAATGTAATAATTTACTTTGCTATCATAGTCACTACCCTGGCCCTTTAAGGCATGGATTGCTATTAGGACAATTTTTTGCTTATGGCGTGTCTGAACCACTTTATATGAGTTTTAAAAACATGCTGGTGATTTGTCCCAAAGATTGGCCGAAAGAGGTTATCCTTTGGATATTATAAGAAGGGTTCACAAACCTGCTAGGTATTCTTACCGCGATTTTTTGTTTCAAGCGGGCAAAGCTTCTTCCATTGATGGTCCAAATAGCTCTAATGAGCAGATAATAGGAATGCTTCGTTTCATGCTCAACACTTCACATATAACATCTTTATTGAGAAAACATTGGCACATTTTGGCGTTGCATACAATAAGTGTTTTCATGTTGATCTGGTTGTTGCTTACAACAGGGGCAATAATATTAGAGGTTACGTGGTGCATGCAGCAGCAACCTCAGACCGCATTAGTCAAGATCATCTCATTTTTGGACATTTTTCTTACACTCGTTGCAAATTTTGTGCCATCACCCTAACCTGAGATACCTAGACTGATCAATCTACTGGAGTCACCTATTCTATACGTTGGCATCTTATGTAGTTTACATACTCATTTGTCCTTGTGCCCTTAAGTATGTTGGAAGGACTCTCGTCTTAGTGGACATCGATCAAGACTTAATACTAAATTAATGTCTGCATCGATCATCTCCCATTGTCTTAAAGAGAGTCACAAGTTTGATGATTTAAAGTGACATATCATTGACTTTGTTCTTCCTGACTTGCATGGTGGGGACCGTGAGTCCAGATTACAATTTTGGAACAATCAAGGATTTACAGACTATGGACTGGGATTTCTTGAGCTAAGTTTCACTTTGACAACATTGGATTTGCTGAACTTCTCTGAGACTGCCATTTGTGATCTAATAAGCTAAGTTTATTATTCTAATTCTTAGCTATTAAACTAATAAGGACAGACCCAGCAAAATAACTCTTAAAATCATATTGCTCTAATCATGCCTATTCTTTTAGATGGTGTCAAAAAGCAAAAATTATTTATTTAGTTTATTTAGCTAGGTTTATATATTGCTTTTCGCCAGGTCAAAGCGGTTTACAGAAAACAGAACATTTTACAGAGAACATATGTTGAACAGGTAACATGGTAATATTTAACTTTTAGCATAATGCTAATGCCATTCTTCAAGGCCTCCCACACTCCACCTTAAACCCTTTACAACTTGCCATGAACACCGCGGCTAGAGTCCTCTACGGAGCATCAAGAAGGGACCATATAACACCCATCCTGAAGCAACTCCACTGGCTCCCCATACATGGCAGACTTCTGTTCAAGACACTACTACTCACCTTCAAGGCCACCAATAGCATCACCTCCTCCTCTCTAATAGACCTCATCCAGGCCGTTCCACCCAACAGATCTAGGAGAACGATATTGACTAATGTGCTAATAATCCCTAAGGCAGCGACTAAATGCTCATTAGCGACAGCTAACAGGGCTTTCCGCTTCTATGCCCCTAAGTGCTGGAACGCCTTACCTCCAGAGATTCGGGCTATCACCGATCTATCTCTTTTCAGAAAGGCGCTCAAATCCCACCTTTTCCCCCAATATTACTAGACCATCCAGCCATTTTTGATCACTACCTAAACTGAGAATAAATCCTGTTGTGTATATACATGTAAATACTCATGTAAATAGTTGCAGTAATGACTTCCCCATGTTTTATCCAAGTTCTCTAACCTGTTCTCTGTAAAACCAAACAATTGTTGTTCTGGTCTGTTGTATTGTGAACTGCGCTGATGCTGAATAGAGCGGTATATAAGAGCCTGTAATAAACAAAATAAATAAAATAAATAATTAACATTTTTTGAACATAGAACTTTATACATAGTACTTTATATAAGCAACAATTTATATTGGAGATTCTGTTTTGGTTGTTATGAAAGCAAAATGTTATCAGTTTACTAAATTAATGCTTGATATTTATGTGTGTGTGTGTGTGTGTGTGTTTGTATATATATTTATAATTATATATATTTTATTTATTTATTTTTTTTAGAATGTGGAAAGTTGAGACACAGTCGACATCTGCACTGAAAGTGATACCACATCCCTCATTTGTTTACACGGCCAAATACCACCCTGTTGCTGTGTATTTGGTGGTGACTGGATGCTATGATTCTGTGATTAGGGTATGGAATGTGAAGGTGAAGGAAATCCACGGTCAATTGCTACAAGAATTTGATGGTCACAGAAGTTTCATTAATACACTCTGCTTTGATGTTGAAGGTACGTTTGATGTAAAAAGTGACCTTATCAGAAAACCAGTTTGTAAGCTTCATTATGTGCTAAATTTGGGTGAGCTGAGATGATGGCATGTGTTAAAATAGGATGTTTTTTGTGCACTGTGAGGGAAAGAATGCCGCAGACTGAGAATACAAGAAATGTCATTTTTACCTATGCATCAGGTTCTCATTGCCCATATAAGTAAACCACATAACCACTTTAAATAGCTAAAAGACATCTTTAAATCTAAGATGCAGACAGCAGTCCAGCAGCGAGATGGGGGCCTATCCAGTGTTTGCACTGACTGTTACATGTATGATTTTCTCCCAGTTGGTGAGAGGTCTTACTGTATGCGTGCACTAAGTGCAAAGAGCTCTTTGCTCTCAGGGAATGAGTCCGATCTCTGGAGGCTAGAATAGCACCCTTGGAGGAGCTGAGGCAAACAGAGATATATATAGATGAGACCTACAGGGATGTAGTAGAGAATTCCTACCTCCAGTCTGGCAGCCTCTCTGCTGCCATGGGGGGGAGAGAGGTCACGTGAAAGGAGAGACTCTGCGAAATTAAAAAGTCATGGGATTGGAGGCAGTGTAGTAGTGTGGATCAGAAACTGGTTACTAGATAGAAAGCAGAGTGTAGGGCTAAATGGGCCAATTTTCTCAATGGAGAAAGCTAAATAGTGGAGTACCCCAGGGATCTGTGCCAGGTCAGCTGCTTTTTAACATATTCATAAATGACCTGGAAATAGGAATAATGAGTAAAGTGATCAAATTTGCAGATGACACAAAATTATTCAAAGTTGTTAAAATGCAAGAGCATTGTGAAAAACTGCAGGAGGACCATGAAAACTTGTAAGACTGGATGTCCACGTGGTAGATGAAATTTAATGTGGATGAGTGCAAAGTTATGCACATAGGAAAGAACAACTCAAACTATGATTACACGATGCAAGGTACCACCTTAAAAGCCACCACACTGGAAAAAGATTTAGCCATCATTGTGGATAATACATTGAAACCCTCCGCCCAGTGTGCAGCGGTGGCCAAGAAAGCAAATAGAATGCCAGGAAGCATAAGGAAAGGAATGGAGAATAAAACAAAGGAAATTATAGTGCCTCTGTATCATTCCATGGTTCGACTGCGCCTTGAATATTGTGTGCAGTTCTGGTCGCCATATCTTAAAAAGGATATAGCTGAATTAGACAAGGTACAAAGAAGAGCGACAAAAATGGTAAAAGGAATGGAAGGATACCCCTATGAAGAGAGGCTTAAAAGGCTGGGGCTCTTCAACTTGCGAAAGAGACAGCTGAGGGGGGGGGGGGGGTATATGATAGAGGTCTATAAATTAATGAATGGAGTGGAACGGGTAAACATAGATAAATGTAGATCAGTTGTTTATACCATCAAAAAGTGAAAGACTAGAGGACACACAATGAAGCTACAGTGTGACCCATTTAAGACTAATAAGAGGATGTAGTAAAAGCTGTTAGTTTAGCTGAGTTTAAAAAAGATTAGATCAAGGTCCTGGAGGAAAGGTCCATAAACCATTATTAAAGAGGACCTGGGAAATCCACCTTTTGCCCCGGGACAAGCACTGTGGAACATGTATGCCTCTTTGGGAACCTGCCAGGTGACCTGGATTGGCCATTGTTGGAAACAAGATACTGGGCTTTGGTGGACCTTGGTCTGATCCAGTAAGGCATTTCTTATGTTCTTATGATAGTATCACCTTGGTGTGGCAAGAAGTGATCCTATAGCTAGGACCTATTTTCTAGGTGATGTAATACCCTCTCACTGTGAGGATGTTTCACCAGGGTCATGTGCCCATGAGGGAAGGGTTAGGATGACCATTATAGTTGGTGATTTGATCATTAGGCATGTAGATAGTTGGGTGGCTGGTGAGCATGAGGATCGCCTGATAACATGTCTGCCTAGAGCTTAGGTAGTGGTCCTCGCGCGTCACCTAGACAAGCTTTTAGATTGTGCTGCAGAGGAACCTGCTGTCTTGGTACATATTGGTATCAATGACTTAGGAAAATGTGGGAGGGAGGTTCTGGAAGCCAAATTTAGGCTTTTAGGTAGGAAGTTGAAATCCAGAACATCCAGGGTAGCATTCTCAGAAATGCTTCCCGTTCCACGCGCAGGACCCAAGAGGCAAGCAGAGCACCAGAGTCTCAATGCATGGATGAGACGATGGTGCAAGGAAGAGGGTTTGGGATTTGTTAGGAACTGGGCAACATTCTGGGGAAGCGGAGGAGGGCCTTTTCTGAAAGGATGGGCTCCACTTTAATCAGGGTGAAACCAGGCTGCTGGCATTAACCTTTAAAAAGGAGATAGAGTAGCCTTTAAACTAGATAATAGGGGAAAGCTGACAGTCGCCCAAAAGCATATGGATCTGAATGATGTATCCTTGAAGGATATTAGCAAAACAGGAAAGCCAGGGTGTTCCGCTAGAGAGGTTGTAATAAAGATAAAAGTAACCCAAGTGCCTTTAAGTAAAAATCAGACAGAGTTGAAAGATTCCTAATTAACCCTGTCATCAAATAGCCATACTGTTAATATTAGCAAAAAAATAAACTTTGAATTCCTTTATTCATATGCTAGAAGTCTAAAAAATAAGATGGGAGAGTTAGAATATATAGCAATGAATGAAAGGTTAGATATAATTGGCATTTCAGAGACCTGGTGGAAGGAAGATAACAAATGGAACACTGTGATACCAGGCTACAAACTGTATTTCAATGACGGGGTAGATGACAGTGGTGGAGGGGTGGCTCTATATGTTAAAGAGGGCATTGAATCAAAGAGGATAAAGGTTTTGCAGGAAACAAACTAAACTGTAGATTCTCTATGGATAGAAATTCCATGTAAAAAGGGGAAGGCGATGGCAGTGCAGGGGGTACTACCATCTGCCCGGACAGAATGAACAGACATGATGAAATGCTAACAGAAATTAGGGAAGCTAGCAAAGTTTACAACACAGTAATAATGGAAGATTTCAGTTACTCCGGTATTGATTGAGTCAATGTCACATGCTAAGGCAATAAAGTTTCTAGATGAAATAAATGACTGCTTCATGGAGCAGCTGGTTCAGGATCCAACACGAGGGGACACTATTTTAGACCTAATCCTCCGTGTAATGCAGGTTCTAGTGCAAAAAGTAACTGTTATGGGGCTGCTTGGCAATAGCATTCATAACAAGATCACATTTGATTTAATAAATGGAGGGAGGATAGCAAGGAAATGGACTGTGCTAGTATTTAATTTTTAAAAAAGGAAACTGTAATAACATGAGGAAAATGGTTAAGAAAAAACTAAAAGGAGCCACTGCAAAGGTTAAGAGTTTATATCAGTCTTGGGCGTTATTTAAAAATACTATCTTGGAAGCCCAGACCAGATGTATTCCATACTTAAAAAAAAAAGGTAGAAGGAAGGCCAAATGACAACCAGCATGACTTAAAGGTGAGGTCAGAGAGGCCGTTATAACTAAGAGAGAATCTTTCAGAAAATGGAAAAAAGAGCCAAATGATGAAGACAGGAAATAACACCAATACTGGCAGGTTAAATGCAAGGCATTAATAAGGCAGGCAAAGAGAAAATTTGAAAAGAAGCTTACAGTGGAAGCAAAAACGCATAATAAAAGCTTTAAAGTATATTCGTAGCAAAACATCTGTGAAGGAGTCTGTAGGAGCATTAAATGATTGAGGGATAAAAGATGCACTGAGAGAGGACAAAGCCATAGCGGAGAGACTAAATGAATTTGTTGTTTCGGTCTTTACTGAAGAAGATGTAGGAAACTTACAGCAATGATATTTAAAGGTGATATATCCGAGGAATTGAAACAAATCTCGATAAATCGGAAAGATGTAATACAGCTAATTGATAAACTAAAGAGCAGCTGATCACCTGGATCGGATGGCATACATCCCAGGGTGCTGAAAGAACTGAAATGTGAGATTGTAGAACTACAGTAATCTGTGATCTATCATTAAAATCATCTGTAATACCCGATTCTCCTGGACCAAGCAGGAAGTCAGTCCTCACATACGGGTGACGTCGGCGCCGACAGAGCCCTCGTGGAGCAATTTTCCCCAGCTTTCAAAGAAAGCCTTTGGGAATTGCAGCGCGCATGCGCAGTCCTCTTCCCGCCCAAGGGTGCCATCTTGCTCAGTCTTCTTTTTTCCGCGGAGCCCTACAGACGTTGCCTGTGAATCCCCGCAGAAAAGTTGATTTTTTCTCTATTTTTCTCTTTTTTCTTCGGTTCGACGCCGGTTCTTTTCCCGCTCGGACTCGCGACGCCGGTTGCGAGTCCGTCCCTTATTTTTCGTTTTTTTGTCCTTCGTGACAGATTTCGCGCCTTTTTCCTTTTTCCCTGGCAGCCCGGTCATTCGACCTCGCAGGGGCCCTTTTTCCCCCAATGGCTGCCAGCGGCTTTAAAAAGTGTGATCTCTGTAAGAAACTCATGTCTCTTACAGACACTCATGACTTCTGCCTCCGCTGCCTCGGCCCAGATCATGACTCCCTGATCTGTGTGCCATGCGGCAAGATGTCCTCAAAAGCATTGAGGAGTCGGCAGCATCAGCGGAAGCGTATCTTCTCTGACTCCGGCCGGGCTCGGACCTCGTCAGAGGCTTCGACGTCTCGGGACTCTGGTCCTGAGCATCGTCGAAGTTCCTCTGAGAGGGGGTCTCCTACCCGGGAACATCATCGGAAGAAGAAACCCGCGAGGGCGGGATCGGTGGACGCTCCTGGTTCCTCGAGGGCCAGGTCGCATAGCCCCGACTCCCGTCCCGGGTCCTCGGAGATGGAGAGGCCGTCAAAAATTCCTTGACTCGAGGTGGACTTGCCCGCTCACGTGAGTACTGTTGTCCTCGTTGACTCGCCTCCGAAGGACCCGACGTCGGGCCCCGAGTCGGGGGCTGCTGGGTCTCCTGAGCTCGGACTCAGGTTGACGGCCTTGGAGAGCAGTCTGACTGCCTTCATGGACCAGCAGCGGGTATTGATCGCTGGCCTCGCCGGTGCTTCTGCCCTGACCGCCGGGACGTCGACCTCCAAATCGACCCCGGAGACCGAGCTGATCCTTGAGTCCATGAGGGCTCGAGTCGATCCTCGGTCGAGGTCTCCTTCGGCCTCCCGTTCGGGACCGAGGTCGTCGACGCCGACTCCCTCGGCATCGGAGCGGATAGCATCGGTGCCCGCCCGACCAGAGCTGCTCGACTCCTCCTCCGAGGAGTCGACCTGGGAATCTGAGGACGAAGAGTCACCTGGTTCCTTTCGGACTCGGTGTGTCCCTTCGGACTTCCCCGAGTCCGAACCTCGGAGACGGTCCCCCCCGGAGGATACCCGGTTCTCGGACTTCGTGAGGGATATGGCCAAGGCCTTGGCCTTCCCCGCAGATCCCGAGGAGGAGCCTCGAGTCGAAGAACTCGATGCCCTCCAATATGACTCTCCCCCGAAGGAGGCCTTTATTGTACCAGTTCCTCCGATGCTGGAACGACTTCTCTTCCGCATGTGGGAGAGCCCGGCGTCGTCGCCGGTATTAAGCAAGCAGGTCGATTCCATTTATCGAGTCCGCAAGAGCCCCTGCTTCCAGAAGGCACAACTACCGCACCATTCCATGGTGGTGGAATTGGCCATGCATAGACTTAAGAGTCAAAAAATGCACTCCTCGGTGCCCCCTGGTAGGGAAGCCCGAAGCCTGGATGCCCTCGGTAGGAAGTGCTTCCAGGGCTCTATGCTTGCTTGTCGAGTCCAGACATACCAGCTCTACATGGGCATGTATCTCCGAGACCTGGCTAAGGAAATAGCCGGGTTCTCTGCTGGTCTCTCCGACGAACCTTTGCAGAGGTTCCAATCCTTGTCTACTGGTATTCGGGAGTGCTCCAAGTTTATATCTCGAGCAGCCTATGATGGTTTTGAGGCTTCGGCTCGAGTAGCTGCGGCCGGCATCGGTGGACGCCGCCAGGCTTGGCTTCAGACGTCCGACCTCGAGCCCTGGGTACAGGACAAGTTGGTCGATGTCCCCTGCCGAGGTGATAACCTCTTTGGCAAGCCCATGGATGAGAAGGCTGCACAAATCGAGACGGAGACTCTCACCAGGACTCGTCTCTCAAGGAAGACCTCTGCCCCTTCTCAAAAGAAGAAGGCCTCGGGGAAAAAGCCCTTTTACCCGAGGAAAGGTGCTGCCTATAAATACTACCCTCAGTATCAGGCCTCAGCAGCTCCCCCACAGGGAAAGCAGGCCAAGGGACGGGGTAATGGGTCCCGTAGGCAGCAAGCCCCCAAGCCTGCACCACCGGCCCCTGCTCAGCAGGGTGGGGGTTTTTGACTTCCTCAGCATAGCCTCTCCCCCTCAGCTGGTTTGTCTCAGCACAGGAGGCCGGCTGGTCCACTTTGCCCAAAGGTGGTCCAACATCACCACAGATACCTGGGTACTTCACATAGTTCAAAAGGGTTATCTTCTTCACTTTCACCAGGTACCTCCCTCCTACTTTCCGGGGGAGCCTCCCAGACTGCCTTTGCACAGGGCCTTACTCCTTCAGGAGTTAGCAAGTCTTGTTCAGGAACACGCCGTGGAACCAGTGCCCCACCACCTGAAGGGCCAAGGGTTTTACTCCAGGTACTTCCTGATTCCAAAAAGAACTGGAGGCCTCAGACCCATCCTGGACTTGCGAAACCTCAACAAGTTCCTTGCAAAGGAAAAGTTCAAGATGCTTACCCTTGGAATCCTGCTGCCCTACCTCCAGCAGGGAGACTGGCTATGCTCCTTGGATCTGAAAGATGCATATACTCATATCCTCTTTCATCCGGACCACAGACAATATCTCAGATTTGTTGTGGGAGGAAATCATTACCAGTACAGAGTGCTGCCCTTTGGCCTATCCTCCGCACCCAGGGTGTTCACCAAATGCCTCGCAGTGGTGGCGGCTTATCTGAGACTTCAAGGTCTGTTTGTGTTCCCATACCTGGACGACTGGCTCATCAGAGCCCAGTCTTCCCAAGAGGCCACTCAAGCCACTCATCGCACTGTGGCTCTGCTCCAGCACTTGGGTTTTGTCATAAACTTCGCAAAGTCCACTTTGCTCCCCTCTCAAAATCTCGAGTTCATCGGCGCCCGGTTGGACACACTTCAGGTGCGGGCCTTCCTCCCTCTGGACCGGGCCAAGCGGCTCATGGATCTCGCCGGCCACTTTCACAGCAATGCGCTGGTCTCAGCCAGGCACTTTCTGCGACTACTTGGCCATATGGCTTCCACGGTCCATGTGACCCCCAATGCCCGACTGAACATGCGTCCTGCTCAGTGGTGCCTTCGCAATCAATGGCATCAGGCCACGGGGAGCCTAGCGTACTCCGTACAGATCTCCGACCAGCTGGTCTCTTCTCTACAATGGTGGCTTCATCTGCCAAACCTGGTACTAGGAGTGACTTTTCAGCCCCCTACGCATTCTCAGGTCCTGACGACCGATGCTTCTCTCCTGGGTTGGGGAGCACATTGCCAAGGGACATGTACTCAAGGCCTCTGGACTCCTTGGGAGTCTGCTCAGCAGATAAACTTCCTGGAGCTCAGAGCCATCCGCCTAACGCTCAAAGCATTCTCTCACCTGGCTTCTCACCAGTCGGTGCTGATACAGACAGACAATCAGGTTGCAATGTTCTACGTGAACAAACAAGGCGGAACAGGCTCCTTCCTTCTCTGTCAGGAGGCCCAAAAACTATGCTCTTGGGCAGTCCACCACGGCATCATCCTCAAGGCTGTCTATCTCCCAGGTCAAGAAAATTACCTGGCCGACAAGCTAAGCAGGATCCTCCAGCCACACGAGTGGAGGTTGGATCCGCTGGTGGTTCAGCGGATCTTTCTCAAGTGGGGCCTCCCCACCATGGATCTGTTTGCCAGTCCTCTGAACCGGCAGCTGCCCAGATTCTGCTCTCGACAGCCGCATCCTCTCCGGGTAGCGGCGGATGCTTCTCTAATTCCATGGTCCACCGGCCTCTTGTATGCCTTTCCTCCCATGCCACTGGTGTCTCGGACGCTCTTCAAGGTTCTCAGAGACAAAGCATCGATGATCCTAGTGGCTCCCCGGTGGCCGAGATAACCTTGGTTCCCGCTTCTGAAGCAGCTAGCGGTAGACACTCCTCTTCCACTGGGATTTCAGCCCGACCTCCTGTCGCAGGATCAGGGGACTCTCCTACACCCCAATCTCCGGTCCCTTCATCTGATGGCCTGGCTGCTGAAAGGGTAGTCCTTGCTCCTCTGCAGCTACCTCCAGATGTGGAGGAGGTCGTCTTGGCCTCCAGGAGGCCCTCCACCCGAAAGGCCTACGCTCTCAAATGGCGTCGGTTCTCCGTCTGGTGTACTCAGCAGTCTCAAGATCCTTTCTCCTGTTCAGCATCAGTGGTCTTGCAGTACTTGCTCTCTCTCTCCAACCTTGGACTAAAGTCCAACTCGGTAAAGGTCCACCTCAGTGCTCTTTCTGCGCATCACATGCCGGTGGATGGTAGACCTCTTTCCAGCCACCCTTTGGTGGCTCGGTTTCTCAGAGGCCTCCTTCTCCTTAAGCCACCTTTGCGCCCGCCAGCCCCGGACTGGGATCTTAATGTGGTATTGCAGCGGATTACCTGTCCGCCTTTTGAGCCTATGGCTACCTGTCCGCTACGTTTTCTTTCATGGAAAACCTTGTTCTTGGTAGCCCTCACTTCGGCTAGACGCGTTAGTGAGCTGCAGGCCCTGGTTTCTGATCCTCCTTACACTAGGTTCTACAAGAACCGGGTAGTCCTACGGACTCACCCTAAATTTCTTCCCAAAGTGGTTTCCCCTTTTCACATCAACCAGGAGGTGGTACTTCCGACCTACTTTCCCAGGCCACACTCCAGCCGAGCTGAAATGGTCCTGCATACCCTGGACTGTAGAAGGGCGTTGACCTTCTACCTTGACCGTACGCAGGAGCACCGAAAGGCTGTTCAGCTCTTCGTGTCTTATGACCCCAACAAGTTGGGGCTCCCTGTCTCCAAGCGTACTCTGTCCATCTGGATTGCGGACTGTATCGCTTGGGCGTACGAGGCTGCTGGCCTCGTGCTGGAAGGTAGAGTCACAGCTCATCGTGTTCGGGCGAAGGCTACATCGGTAGCTTACCTCCGCTCTGTTCCATTGGCAGACATCTGCCGGGCCGCTACTTGGTCTTCAAGCCAGACTTTTGCAGCCCATTACTGCCTGGAGAGGGAGTCCCGCAGGGACAGTGCTTTTGGACAGGCAGTCCTCCGTAACCTCTTTGAGGTATAGGCAACTCCTACCCTCCGTCCCGGATGTTGGGCTACCGGTTGGAGACATATTCAGAGAAGATTCCTTCCTTCTGTGCTAATGACCTTGAGGGAGCTCATTTTTGTGCTTAAGGTCTCCGGTAGCCTTAAGCTTGGGAGTCCCATATGTGAGGACTGACTTCCTGCTTGGTCCTGGAGAAAGCGTAGTTACTCACCTGTAACAGGTGTTCTCCAGGAGCAGCAGGAATCAGTCCTCACAACCCTCCCTCCTCCCCTTGGAGTTGCAGTTATATGCTTTCGTTTTTGCTAATTTTTGCTGTCTTTTAGCTATGTCATCTGACTGAGCAAGATGGCACCCTTGGGCGGGAAGAGGACCGCGCATGCGCGCTGCAATTCCCAAAGGATTTCTTTGAAAGCTGGGGAAAATTGCTCCGCGAAGGCTCCGTCGGCGCCGACGTCACCCATACCTGATTCCTGCTGCTCCTGGAGAACACCTGTTACAGGTGAGTTACTACGCCAGATTGGAGAGTGGCCAATCTAACGGCAGTTTTTAAAAAGGGTTCCAGGAGTTATCCGAGAAACTACAGACCTGTGAACCTGACATCAGTACCAGGCAAAATGGTAGAAACCATTATAAATGACAAAATTCTCCAAGACCAAGCAGGAAGTCAGTCCTCACGTATGGGTGACGTCAGCGCCGGCGGAGCCCTCGTGCAGAGCATTTCCCCAGCTTTCAAGGAAAGCCTTTGGGAATGCAGCGCGCATGCGCGGTCCCCTTCCCGCCCAAGGGTGCCATCTTGCTCAGTCTTTCTTTTTCCGCGGAGCCCAACGGACGTGAGTTCGTGTCACCCGGGAAAAGTAGATTTTTTTCGGCTATTTTGTTTTTTTCTAATCCGGTTCGACGCCGGTTCCCCTTCCCGCCTGGGCTCGGTACACCGGTATCGAGTCCAGAATTTTGATTTTCGGTTTTTGTCCTTTTTTGTGTTTTCACTGGCAGCCCGGTCTTTTGACCTTGCAGGGGCCCTTTTTCCCCCGATGGCTTCCAGTGGGTTCAAAAAGTGTGATCGGTGCAAGAAACCTATGTCTCTCACTGACACACATGACTGCTGCCTCGGGCCCGACCATGACCTGCTGGTCTGTGGCCCATGCGGCAAAATGTCGTTGACGGCACTTCGGAGGCGTCAGCATCAATGTGAGAGAATTTTCTCAGAGTCCGCATCCGGCTAGGCCCGGACTTCGTCAGAGGCCTCAACATCTCGGAAGTCTGACCCCGAGCGCCGTCGGGGTTCCTCTGAAAGGGAGTCTCCCGCCCGGGAGCACAAAAGGAAGAAGAAGCTTGCGAGGGTGGCGTCGGTGGAGGTTCCTAGGTCCTCGAAGGCCAGGTCGTGTAGCCCTTACCGCTGCTCCGGGCTCTCGGAGTCGGAGAGGCCATCCAAGTTACCTCGCATGGAGCTGGAGTCCCCGAGTCACGTAAGTGATGTTGTCCTCGTGGACTCTCCTCCGGGAGAGCGGACGTCGGGCCTGACGCCGTTGGGGCCTGCTGAGTCTCCTGAGCTTGGACTCAGGCTGACGGCCTTGGAGAGCAGCTTGGCCGCCTTCATGGAACAGCAGCGGGTGCTGATCGCCAGTCTGACCGGTGCATCTGCCCCGACCACCTAGACCTCGACGTCTAAGTCGACCCCAGAGACCGAGCCGATCCTTGAGTCAATGAAGTCTCAAGTCGATCCTCGGTCAAGGTCCCCCTCGACCTCCCGTGCGGGGCCGAGGTCGTCGAAGCCGATACCCTCGGCGTCGGGGCGGGTGCCACCGAGGCCCACACGGCCAGAGCCGCTCGATTCCTCCTCAGAGGAGTCGGCGTGGGAGACGGAGGACGAGGAGTCCCCGGACACCTTCCGGACCCGGTGCGTCCCTTCAGACTCACCAGAGTCCGAGTCTCGGAGAAAGTCCCCCCTGGAGGATACCCGGTTCTCGGACTTGCGAGGGACATGGCCAAAGCTTTGGAGCTCAATGCCCTCCAGTATGATTTTCTTCCGAAGGAAGCCTTTACTGTACCGGTTCCTCTGATGCTGGAACGGCTGCTCTTCCATATGTGGGAGGCACCGGCCTCGGAGCCGGTTCTTAGCAAACGGGTCGATTCCATTTATTGAGTCCGTAAGAGCCCTGGGTTCCAAAAGGCACAGCTACCGCACAACTCCATGGTTGTGGAATCGGCCATGCACCGCCTGAAGAGTCAGTAGATGCACTCCTCAGTGCCCCCCGGCCGGGAGGCCCGGAACCTGGATGCCCTCGGTAGAAAGTGCTTCCAGGGCTCTATGCTATCTTGCCGTGTCTAGACCTACCAGCTGTACATGGGCATGTACCTACGAGACCTGGCAAAGGAGATTGCCGGGTTCTCAGCTGGCCTCTCCGAGGAACCTTTGCAGAGGTTCAAGGCTTTGTCAACAGGTATCCGAGAGTGATCGAAGTTTATCTCTCGAGCAGCCTACGATGGCTTCGAGGCTTCGGCCCGGGTAGCCGCAGCCGGCATCGATGCACGCAGTCAGGCCTGGCTACAGTCATCAGACCTGGAGTCATGGGTGCAGGACAAGTTGGTCGATGTCCCCTGCCGAGGTGAAAACCTTTTCGGTAAGCCCATGACTGAAAAGGCTGCAGCAATCGAGACTGAGACTCTCACCAGGACAAGGCTGTCCAGGAAGACTTCTGCCCCTTATCAAAAAAAGAAGGGCTCGGGAAAGAAGCCCTTTTTCCCGAGGAAGGGTGCTGCCTACAAATCCTACCCTCAATATCAAGCCTCTCCAGCTCCCCAACAGGGCCAGCAGGCCAAGGGGCAGGGGCATGGGCCCCGTAGGCAGAATACCCCCAAGCCGCCACCTCCGGCTCCTGCACAGCAGGGAGCGGGGTTTTGACTCCTACAGCATAGCCTCTCCTCCACCGGTGGCTCCACTCAGCACAGGGGGTCGGCTGACCCTGTACACCTACAGCTGGCCAGCCGTCACAGGGGATACTTGGGTATTGAGCATAGTCCAGCAGGGCTACATGCTCCACTTCCACCAGCTACTCCCTCCTATTTTCCAGGGGAGCCTCCCAGACTCCCTCTACACAGGAACCTCCTCCTTCAGGAGTTGGCAAGTCTTCTAAAGGAACAGGCAGTGGAACCGGTGCCTCACCACCTGGAAGGGCAAGGCTTCTACTCCAGGTACTTCCTGGTACCAAAAAGGACAGGAGGCCTCCGGCCTATCCTAGACTTGCGAAACCTAAACAAGTTTCTGGAGAGGGAAAAGTTCAAGATGCTTACCCTTGGGATACTGCTGCCTTACCTCCAGCAGGGAGACTGGCTATGCTCCTTAGACCTAAAGGATGCTTATACTCACATCCTCATTCATCCAGACCACAGACAATATCTCAGATTTCTGGTGGGAGGAAACCATTTTCAGTACAGGGTACTTCCCTTTGACCTAACCTCTGCCCCCAGGGTTTTCACCAAATGCCTGGCGGTGGTGGCGGCTTATCTCAGGAATCAGAGAATTTTCATCTTCCCATACCTGGACGACTCGCTCATCAGGGGCCAGTCTCCCCAGGAGGCCTGACAAGCCACTCTTCGCACTGTCTCTCTTCTTCAGTGTCTGGGCTTTGTCATAAACTACGCAAAGTCCACTTTGCTCCCTTCTCAGAACCTAGCGTTTATAGGGGCAAGATTAGACACCCTTCAGGCAAGAGCCTACTTGCCCGAGGACAGGGCTCACGGACTGATGTACTTGGCCAACCAGTTCCACAGCAGTTCTCATGTGTCCGCCAGGCACTACCTGCGGCTCCTGGGTCACATGGCCCCAAATACTTCATAGGCCCCCAAATACTTCATCCGATGAACTATCGACCATCGTCGACCTAGCCTGCAATCCAAAAAATCCAGACAAACCGAACTGGCTACTAGGCGACTTTAATCTTGCTTCACTCCAGCCCACTGTGGCCTGCACCTTCCTCGATGCAATGTCCAACCTTAACTATGAACAAATAATAAACAACCCCACTCATCAACGCGGAAATGTTCTTGACCTCATCTTCACCCCACCCTCCTATTCAGACAAAAACTGCAATTTTGATCTCTCAATCACCCCAGTTCCCTGGTCTGATCATAGTCTCCTATCATTCAAGATGCCAGTACAGCTAAAATCAGTCAGCCACACTATGAAACGGTCTCCAGCAAACCACAGACGCTTCAAACCATTTGACAAAGAAGAAATCATGAACATTGTACTCCCAAGAATGACCCAACCATCAGACAACATCAACGACATGGTCGACAACTGGAACACCCTCAAGGAATACTCGGAACAATCTACAGCTAATAACCACCCAACACCGGATAACCATTTGGATAAAAGACCATCGGCACCATGGTTCACACTAGAACTAAAGAAATCCCTCACACTTTTGAGAAAGCTAGAGAGAAAATGGCGTAAATCTCAGAACTCCTCTGACCAAGCAATTTACCTATCCCAGCTAAAGACCCATCGCGTAGCAGTCTGGAACAGCAGAAAAGCCTATCACTCGGAAATCCTCAACTGCTCTCTAAACAAGCCACGAGAACTCTTTAACCTTGTAAGAGTACTAACCACAGAACCATCCCCACCACAGCAGGAATCCATACACCTCCAAAAGTACGCCAACTACATCCAATCAAAAGCCATCAAAACATCAATAGCCTCCCCCCCCCGATACCTTCCCACATTCATGTACATGAGAACCCACTCTGCAAGTTCGCATCCCCTTCCACTAAACACGTCGAAGACATTATCACCAGAATAAACACAACTACGGCATCTAATGACCCGTGTCCTGCATACTGGATAAAAGCAATGCGATCTGAACTCAGCCCGTGCATATCGAAAATCATAAATCAATCATTCACAACAGGAACTTTCCCATCAGTTCTCAAGCAGACCTCCATAAGACCTCTTCTGAAAAACAACCAACTAGACCCAACAAAGGAAGAGTCCTATCGACCAGTCGCCAGCATCCCCCTTCTGTCCAAAATAATTGAGAAGGTAACACAAATTCAGATCCAACAACATATAGACACCACATCTCCACTAGACCCCAGTCAACATGGTTTCAGAGAAGCTCATGGAGTTGAAACACTGCTGACATCATTAACCAACACTCTCATCAGTGGAATCGACAGCATCAAAAATGGATTTGCATTAATATTCCTAGACATTTCCGCAGCGTTTGATTCAGTGTACCATAACATACTCCTAACCCGACTCCAACACAAAGGGATCCAAGGGTTAGCACTGGATTGGTGCAAATCGTACCTGGAAGAACGCTGGCAACATGTCCGTATGGGAACAAACACCTCAGAACCATTCCAGTTGAAACAAGGAGTCCCTCAAGGATCCTCCCTCTCGGCGCTACTCTTTAATATCTATATGCAGCCGATATGTGAGATCACACAATCATTCGGAGTATCTTCTCTAATTTATGCGGACGATGTGCTGATCTTCACACCAATCAACATCACTCTGCCAGATTATACAGTACTAGTAGAGTGTTTCGATGCTATAGCAGACTGGCTTCTCACACAGAACATGAGAATAAACTTAAAAAAAACCAAAGTCTTAATCATCACGAAGAATAAGGAATTTTCACCCCCATCTACCCTAAAAGTGCGGGACGCCGAACTGCCAATCAAATCCTCCATAAAATATCTGGGTATAACTCTGGATCATCGCCTAAACTTCAAGGAGCACATAAACCGAACAGTGAAAACCATCTACTTCAAGATCAGGACCCTCCGACACCTCAAAAACATGCTCGATCCCGACAATTTCCGTACCATCTTTCAAGCAATAGTCATTCCCCACTTTGACTATGCAAACATAGTACTCCATGGCCTCTCAAAAAGCACCCTAAACACGCTGCAATTAGCAATGAACACCGCTGCTCGCATCCTCCATGGGGCCTCAAGGAGTGATCATATAACCCCCATATTAAAAGAATTACACTGGCTTCCAATACCTTGCAGAATTACATATAAAGCACTACTTATGACATTTAAGGCCACCAATAACTTAGCGCCCCCAGCAATATGCATACTCCTCACCCGCACCCCTAATACCAGATCCAGGAGATCAGTGGCAGCTAATACCCTAATCATCCCAACGGACTCCACAAAGTGTTCAAATGCAACCACGGAAAGAGCATTCTCATACTTCGCTCCTAGATGCTGGAACAATCTTCCTCCCTCCATAAGAGCAATCAATGACCTCAAGCAATTTAGAAAAGCTATAAAACACCACCTATTCCTCTTACACTTCTCTCAATACCAGTTACCATCACCTACCCCTCAACTTTTCCTAACCCCCCATAAACCATAATTGATCCGATCTATCTCTTCTTGTATAATACGAAAGTTGCCATTGTAGATAGTTGAATTATTAAGATGTACAAGGTTTTCCTAAGTTAAATCCTGTTAGATCTCCTGTTACATGTAAACTCACGACAGCCTGTTGCTATCTGTGAGCACTTTATGTTTACTGTAAACCGCGCAAATGAGAAAGAGTGCGGTATATAAGAACGTTTAATAAATAAATAAATAAATAAATGGCATCCATGGTGCATGTGATTCCCAACGCCCGCCTGCACATGTGGCCTGCTCAATGGTGCCTCAGAGCTCGGTGGACGCAGGCCACAGGTGACCTCCGAGACAGAGTAGAGGTGTCCAAACCACTTTTGGACTCCTTACAGTGGTGGCTACATCTCCCAAACCTTCTCAGGGGGGTACTTTTCAGGCTCCAACACACACAAGGGTGCTGACGACCGATGCTTCCTTAATGGGCTGGGGTGCACATTGCCAGGGCATGTGCACTCAAGGCCGGTGGTCTCCTCGGGAGGCCACGCAGCAAATCAATCTTTTGGAGTTGCGAGCAATCCGCTTAGCTCTACAAACATTTTCTCATGCCCTATCTCACCAGTCTGTCCTAGTTCAGACAGACAATCAAGTGGCAATGTTCTACATGAACAAACAAGGGGGCACGGGGTCCAGGCTCCTATGTCGGGAGGCACTGGCCCTGTGTTCCTTTGCAGAACCAAGGCATGTTTCTCAAAGCAGTTTATCTACCTGGTCAGGAGAATTTCCTAGCAGACAAGTTAAGCAGGATTCTCCAGCCTCACGAATGGCAGTTGAATCTATTGGTGGTCCAGCAGATCTTCCTCCACTGGGGCCTTCCATCCATCAATCTCTTTGCAAGTCCACAGAATAGTCAGCTGCCCAGGTTCTGCTCCAGACAGCCACATCCCCTGCGGATAGCAGCGGATGCTTTTCTGATCTCTTGGTCTATGGGCCTCCTGTATGCGTTTCCTCCCACGCCCCTGGTGGCCCGAACTCTGTTCAAGATTCTCCGGGACAAGGCCTCGGTGATTCTGGTAGCTCCCAGATGGCTGAGTCAGCCGTGGTTTCCACTTCTGCTGCAATTGGCGGTGGAAACTCCATTCCCTCTGGGGTTGCAACACGATCTCCTCTCTCAAGATGAGGGCTTCCGTCTGCACCCCAATCTCAGGTCCCTCAATCTGATGGCCTGGCTGCTGAAAGGATAGTGCTAGCTCCCTTATGTCTACCTAAGGAGGTTGAGGAGGTGGCCTTGGCCTCTAGGAGGCAGTCCACCAGAAAATCCTATGCCCTCAAGTGGCGTAGGTTTACGGTGTGGTGTGCTCAGCGCAGTGAAGATCCTTTCTCTTGCCTTGTGCCAGTAGTACTGCAGTATCTACTTCACCTGTCAGACCTAGGCCTTAAGTCTAACTCTGTTCAGGTCCACTTCAGTGCCCTATCAGCGCACCACTTACCAGTGGAAGGACAGTCTCTGTCGGCTTACCCTTTGGTGTCCAGATTTCTCAGAGGCCTGCTTATGCTCAAGCCTCCGGTACGTCTACCGGGAGCTGAGTGGGATTTGAACGTGGTCTTGCAGCAACTTACTCGCTCACCGTTTGAGCCGATGGCTACTTGCCATTTGCGCTTCCTCTCTTGGAAAGTGCTCTTCCTGGTGGCACTTACCTCGGCCAGACGTGTGAGTGAACTACAAGCTCTGGTTTCTGATAGGCCATACACACGGTTCTATAGGAACACGGTGGTCCTACGGACCCATCCCAAGATCCTTCCAAAAGTGGTCTCCTCTTTCCACCTCAACCAGGAGGTGGTTCTTCTGATCTTCTTTCCCAGGCCGCATACCAGCCGGGCTGAAATAGTCTTGCATTCCCTGGACTGTAAGAGGGCCTTGTCTTTTTACATAGAACGTACGTGGGGGGCATCGAAGGGCTACTCAGCTCTTTGTCTCCTTTGACCCTAATAAGATGGGGTTACCTGTCTCCAAGCGTACGTTATCTACTTGGGTAGCAGATTGTATTGCTTGGGCGTACAAGGCAGCCGACCTCCCCTTGCAGGGTCGAGTCACGGCCCACTGTGTCAGGGCGAAAGCCGCGTCAGTAGCTCATCTCCACTCTGTCCCGTTGGCAGACATCTGCCGGGCCGCAACTTGGTCTTCAAGCCAGACTTTTGCAGCCCATTACTGCTTGGAGAGAGAGTCCCGAAGGGACAGTGCTTTCAGACAGGCGGTACTCCGTAATCTCTTTGAGGTTTAGGAAACTCCTACCCTCCGGCCCTTGTGTTGGGCTACTGTACGGTGGCGTTCTCAGAGGATATTCTTATCACGAATGCTGAGGCTCTTGAGAGGGAGCCATTTTTTCAGCTTAGGGTTCCCGGTAGCCTAGAGCTGGGGAGTCCCATATGTGAGGACTGACTTCCTGCTTGGTCCTGGAGAAAGAGTAGTTACTCACCTGTAACAGGTGTTCTCCAGGAGCAGCAGGAATCAGTCCTCACGACCCTCCCTCCTCCCCTGGCGTTGCAGTCATATACTTCATTTTGATTTTTTGCTGTCTTTTAACTATGTCTTTAAGCTTGAGCAAGATGGCACCCTTGGGTGGAAAGGGGACCGCGCATGTGCGCTGCATTCCCAAAGGCTTTCCTTGAAAGCTGGGGAAATGCTCCACACAAGGGCTCCGTCGGCGCCGACGTCACCCATATGTGAGGACTGATTCCTGCTGCTCCTGGAGAACACCTGTTACAGGTGAGTAACTACTCTTTACTGAACATATAATCATGGTTTAATGGCAGAAAGCCAACATGGATTTAGCAAAGGAAAATCTTGTCTCACTAATCTCTTATATTTCTTTGAAGATGTGAATAAACAAGTAGATAAAGGTGAGTCAGTTGATATAGTGTATCTGGATTTTCAGAAAGCCTTTGACAAAGTCCCTTATGAGAGACTCTTGGGGAAATTAAAAAGCCATGAGATAGGAGGCAGTGTACTATTGTGGATAGAAAGCAGAGAGTAGGGCTAAATTGCCAATTTTCTCAATGGAGAAAGGTGAATAGTGGAGTACCCCAGGGATCTGGACTGGGCCCGCTGCTCTTTAAAATATTTATAAATGATCTGGAAATGGGAATAACAAGTGAGGTGATCAGATTTGCAGATGACACCCAATTATTCAAAGTTATTAAAACACAAGGGGATTGTAAAACTTTGCAAGAGAACCTTGATAAATTGGGAAACTGGATTTCCAAATAACAGATGACATTTAATGTGGACAAGTGCAAATTTATGAAGTTACATGATGCAAGGTTCCACATTAGGAACCACCACCCAAGAAAAGGATATAGGCGTCATCGTGGATAATACATTGAAATCCTCTGCCCAAAGTATGGCTGCGACCAAGAAAGCAAATAGAATGCTAGGAATCATATAGAAAGGAATGGAGAATAAAATGATGGATGTTGTTATGCCTCTGTATCACTCCATGGTGCGACCACACCTTGAATATTGTGGTCAATTCTAGTCACCATATCTTAAAAAGGATATAGCAGAGTTAGAAAAGGTATAGAGAATAGTGACAAAAATGGTGAAGGGGATGGAAGGATATCCCTTCGAGGGAAGGCTTAAAAGTTTAGGATTCTTCAACTTGGAAAAGAGATGGATCAGGGGAGATATGATAGTGGTCTATAAAATAATGAATGGAGTAGAACGGGTAAATGTAGATCAGTTGTTTACCTCTTCAAAAAGTAGGAAGACTAGGCATCACCCAATGAAGTTACAATATGGCACATTTTAGAGTAATCGGAGAAAATATTTTTTCACTCAACGTGTAATCAAACTCTGTAATTCATAAACAGAGGATGTAGTAAAAGCTGTTAATGTAGTTCGATTTAAAAGAGGTTTGGATAGGTTTTTGGAGGAAAAGTCCATAAACCATTATTGAAGAAGACTGGGGAAATCCATTGACCAAACAGCATGGAATTTATGTACCTTTTGGAAACCTGACAGTTACTTGTGACCTGGATTGGCCACTGTTGGAAACAGGATATTGGGCTTGATGGATCCTTGGTATGTCCCAGTATGGCATACCTTATGTTCTTATGTACTAGGACCTCAAAAAATTGGGAGACTGGGTGTCCAAATTGGCAGATGAAATATAGTGGAGACAACTGCAAAATTATGCACTTAGGGAAGAACAGCCCAAACACGATACAAGATTCCACATTAGAAATCACCACTCAGGGAAAGGATCTGGGTATCACTGTGAATAGAAGATTGAAACCCTCTGCCCAGTATGCAGCGGTGGTCAAGAAAGCAATTAGAATGCTAGGAATCATAAGGAAAGAAGTGGAGAATAAAACCATAGATATTATAATGCCTTTGAATGGCTCCATTGTGTGATCACACCTTGAATATTGTGTGCTATTCTAGTTGTTCTATCTTAAAAAGGATATAGCAGAATTAGAAAAAGTACAGAGAAAAGCGACCAAAATGATAAAGGGAATGGATAAGAAAAGGCTTAAAAGGATAGGGCTATTCAGCTTGGAAAAGAGACGGCTGAAGGGAGATATGATAGAAGTCTTTGAAATAATAAGTGGAATGGAATGAGTAAATATCGCCTGGTTGTTTCTCCTGCAAAAAATAGAAAGACTAGGGGACACATAGTGAAGTTGCGTTGTAGCAAATTTAAGACTAATTGGAGAAAATAATTTTTTCACTCTCTGCAAATCAAACTTTAGAATTTGTTGTTGGAGGATGTAGTAAAAGCTGTTAGTGTAGTTGAATTTAAAGAGGTTTGGACAAGTTTCTGGAGGAAAAGTCTTTAAACCATTATTAAAGTAGACACTCTTTACCCCTGGGATATTCATCATGGAATCTGTCTACCTTTTGGGAACCTGACAGGTACTTGTGACCTGGATTGGCCACTGTTGAAAATATCCAGGACTTGATGGACCTTTGGTCTGACACAGTATGGTATATCTTATGTTCTTAACTGATGAACTGATGTTCTCTAAGTATATGTGATAAAAGTAATCGACTTCACTTTGAGATAGTAACTAATTTTCTTCCTAAAAGCCAAAACTGCCAGGGATGAATCAATCCTGTATTCTTCAGAATTAGCAGGCCTAGATTTAGGAATGTGCAACATGAACAACTGCCTATGGTGCCAAATTTTGAAGGCATCAAATAGCTGGACGAAAAAGTGGCTCGATATTGATTGCTTTTGGACTGTGCTCTTTGATCTTTTGAGGAGAAGCCTCCCCGCTCCACTGCTATCTGGTCCTGTCCATGGATGCCAACCTCTTAAAACCAGCCCTGAGAATAAATAGTCTTTTTCTTTGTAGTTATTAACTTAAAAAGTTATAGTTCATCTCTGTTAATGATTAACATACATTACTAGGAGCAGACCACCTATTTAACTGTTTTACAGTGTAACTTATGCTCTAGGTTGAGGGGTGGTGAGGCTGGAATTATTTTTAATAGGGATTTGAAATTGTGAAAATTGGATATTTTTTTCTGGAGAGGGTTGAGACTTTGTTGAGGTGGTCTGCTATTGACAAGAATTTAGTAATTTTACTGTATTTTCCACCCTGAAGAATGGATAGTATTTATGAAAGTTTTTTAAAACTGTTCATGCAATATAAGAATATGCTGGTTATTGATGATTTCACTTATGATATGTATCAGGTTGATGAATGTCAGGTGCAGGAATTTATTACTTTTCATAGTTCTTTGGATTGGAAACTTTGAATATTTCTTCCTACCCACATGATCTCTGATCAATATAGACAGTTTTTTGAGGGTACAAATATCTCAGCTTCAATAATTGCCTGGATGTAGTGGTGGTAAGACCTATTAGGGAAGTAAATATGGAAATTTTTCAGTCATGTGGAACATGAATTGATGTTCCAGGAGAATAGTAGTTTAGAGGAAAAGTTAGAGAATTGGAATGGAATATTAGTTAATGTTCTAGAGGCAGTTGCTCCTAAAAGGAGGAGGAAAGGCAGGAAACGTCTCTAAACAGTTACAGATAGTTGTTTGACAGCTAGAAAGAATATGGCAAAAGGATGATGTAAAACAGCTGTGGAAAGATAAGTTTAAGAGCTACAAGTAGTTATTGAGGAAGCTTAAAAGGGATTACTTTACAAAACGGATTTTGGATTCAAAAGATGCCAATAGGTAATTGTTCTGTATTGTTAAAGAATCATCCGTGAAGTGTATAGATAATAAGGTTAAGTCGAAAAAGGTTAAGTCGAAATGAAATAGTGACGATTTAGCTCAGTTTTTTGTGGATAAAATTGAAAATATTAAAAAAAACTTTCCGATATTGTAAGTATTAGAATTAGAGAATGTGATTGGGGTAAAGGAGATGAACTTACCACATTTTTTTTCCATCTAATGATCATTTGCGGAAGTTTTATGGTGGGATATAGTTTAGTTGATCCCTATCTGCACAGTTTTTATGAACTCTACCAGAGAACTGCTTCTCATATTTACGTTCAAGGGTAGCTCAGTCTTTGCAGGAGGGTATTTTTACGTTAGCCTTGAAACACGCATTAATTCAGCTGATATTAAAAAAAAAAAATCCTGCCTTGGCTGTGGATGATGTGAATAGTTATAGACCAGTGTCTAATTTGCCTTTCATTGCTACAATTTCGGAATCCATTGTAACCTCACTATTGCAGATGTATATGGAAGAGACTGGAGGGTTAGATAATTGTCAGTTTGGATTTAGGGCTGCTTTTAGAACTGAGACAGTGATAGTGGCTTTGCTGGATGAGACGCAGAGTTGGAAAGCTTTGGGAGATTGTGGTTTGTTAGATCTGTCCTCACCCTTTGATACAATTTCACATAGTTTAGTTTTGACCAGGCTACGTTCGTTGGGAGTAGAGGGTTCGGCCTTGAAGTGGTATGATCCTTTTTTGTTTAATTGATTTTTTTAAAAATATTTTATATTTATAAATTTTACAATACATTACAAGTAGATATACTTCTTACAGAAATGGTAAGTTAAGCAAAATACAGAGAAAACCAGGAAAATTATATGGCCACCCAAAACCCTCTAACCCTTCATTAGAGGAGGATCATCAAGAAAAAAAATTTAATTTTAGAACACGAAGTGAAGTAAGACAACAAACACATTACTTCATATGATGATTCTCCTAGACAACATCTTGGGAAGTAACAGGGGTACGTGTACTAAGAAAACCACTTTGATTGAAGGATAAGGTGGTATATAAATATGGATGGATAAATAGATAAATAAATAAATAGAAAGCAACTAGTTGGAAAGGCTCTAGGAAAACATAACTCGCTGACTGTACCTTTATCATGCACATGCATGGAAATTTCAAGAATAAAAGCTCCCCCAACTGTAGAACTCCTGGCTTCAGAAGAAGAAACTCACATTGCCTCTTCTGGGTTGCCGTACTTAAATCAGGGAAAATATGGAGCAGATAACTCTTAAAGGAAAAAGAGTGCTTTTTAAAGTACATTTTTAACAACTAGTCTTGGTCCAAAGGAAGGGTAGGGGACACCAACAAAGTAGAAGGGGTCATCGACTCTGCATCTGATGACTCCAAAATGACTGAGATATATTCAAATTATCCATATGTTATACATCCGCTGTAGACTGTGAGTAGTATAATGGGTACACTACTCGTCAAACTGATTGACAGGTGAGATAAGGAGCCAATCAGCGTTCACTTCCGGTGTATGTCCCGCCTTAGGCCATGCCCCCTCCCATAGAAGTGAATGGTGAGTTAGCCCCACCCACTCCCGCCCCCAGGCATGGCCACCACACCCACTTGACATGCCCCCGCCCCACCCCCAAGGATGACATCATCCAATTAGTGCCCACTTCTGGGTTTGTGCCACGCCCTGACCCACAATATTGGCATTAGCCAATCAGCACCCACTTCCGGGTTTGTGCCACACCCACAGCCTCCCACCCTCAACCACGCCCATGCCTACATCATCGGAAATGACGTCACCGGAAACAGGGTACTGTCGCTTTTTGCTGCCATCACCGGAAACAGGGTGTCATCAGAAATGGACTGTCGCTTTTTGCTGACATCACCGGAAACAGAGTGTCATCAGAAATGGACCGTGTCTTTTTCCAATGACCTCAGCGGAAGCAGAGTGACTGACTCCGGAAATGTGTTTTGCTTCTGGTTAATGCTGACATCTGCAAAAAGCAGGAACCCTGGAAAACAAAAATGCTTTTCTCTCTCCCACTGCCCCAGTTCTTTTTTCTCACAAAAGATTCTTAGCACAGCACAGGCTTTTCACAGAGGCACAGACAGGGTAGAAGCTTTTCTTTACAAATGTTAAACCTCAGTTAACACATCTTTTGTTAGAGAAACCAGTGCTGTCCATGTGATAGAATTTTGCTTTGAAGACCTCATGGTTAGAGAGAAGTATTCTGACAAACACAGAAATACAGAGAGAGAGGGAGAGACCTGAGTTCAAATCCCCCTAATACAGCTATTTTTTAGTGGCTTTGAAAAAACCAATACAGAGAGAGAAGTCTGAACATGCCTCTCTAGGGTGTGGTAACACGTGATTGGTTGAAACAAGAGGCCTGTTCTGAACATGCTCCAGGTGTTCTGAGCATGCTCCTGGTGTAAGGCTGTGTGTCCTGTGTAAGGGGAACATTTTAACACAGAGATTCAAAAAGAAAAAATGGCTCTTTTTGGAACACCAAGCAGAATTTCCAGCAGGGCACACAACATTAATTACTTTCTTAAGGATTGTGATGCTGCTGCAGAGGGGTATCCACCGATTGAAAATCCATTTGAACTACAGCAGAGTCCGGCAGAGCCTGAACAAGAAATAGCAGAGATTGTAGATTTACCAGATGGTCAGATATTATTCGATTCTCAAGAACCCTGCGATTCTGATACCGAACGTGACTTAACAACTGACAACACAATGGATCCAGAGGATATAGAATTATATTACGCCGCTGCAAATGTAGAAACAAACTGTTTATTGGAAGAACTAGGATCAGCAGAGATAAGAGAAGTTTTTGGGTTTTTTTTGTAGAAAAGTGTTATAGAAGAGGTGGTTCACAATTTCACACTGGCATTGTTTCTGTATGTCCTACAAGAGCTAGAGGACATACAGGCAACCAATCTACGCTGTTTGTGCTTTCTCTGTACATATCAAAGGGAGACATTTGATGTCATAGCCAGCCAAAAGGACAACTCAAAAAAACCTGATGAAATAAACACATTTAAATCTGTTATACAGGCAACGGTGGGCTGTATTATCAGGAAATGCTGGCAGGGCGTTATGCATAGAGACTGTGCAGCTTTTGTAATACATGCTCCAGGGCAAAGACATCACGATTGCCTAAGGTGGGGGCACAAGGAAATACAACAGAAAATCCATAAAACTTGTAACAGGTTGTGTCTAGGACCTATTGTAAATGTTGCCGTGATTGTTGGTCATACAAAAGTGAAAGCAACTGCCCTAGTTTATGAAAATTTGAATTTTTTGTTTGAACTCATCAGAGATTTTAATACCACTAGAAATCCAGGACAACTGCTCAATATTTTGCTTAGATCTGCGGCAGACTGTGATATGGAGCTAGTAGAAGGTTTAATCTGTGACAGAGATTATAGATCGTTCTTTAAAAAACACCAAGTTTTGAATTTTGGTGGCCGGTACATAGAAAAGTCATGCTCGATGATGTATCAATATTTGAACAGCATTTAAAGATAAACATAGCCGTTGCTTTTCTAACATTTTCTCGATCTGAAAAAGAAAAACGTAGGGGCTAATACTTTTTTCTTTTACAGCGGCCTTAAAATCTAGGTACTGGATAAAACTGGAATACTCACTATTCTGCTTGTCTTTTGGTTTTCTGTAAGGTGCTGTCTGTTGATTAGGCTGGTCATCTTGTTTTGTAGCAGCTTCCTGGTCTTTAATATTTAAAAAAAACCCATAAGACACATTATAAAGAGCATAGCTGCTGGAAAATTAAAAAACACATGACATACCTTTTAACTTTCTTTGCTGTCTTCTTTTTGTAAGAGAGAGTTTATTTACTCACCATGTCTGAGTTGCAGATGTTACAAGCTATAGAGACTATGTGGTCTTTTCTGGCAGCTGAAATGTACTGCGCCTTTTTAAATGAAATTCTTTGATGGGGTTTACAGCCCCCCCAGACTCTTTAACTGAAACATCTCTGGATCTCATAATCTTATCATACGACCTGGCTAATTCACACTGCCTTTTTTTTCGCAGACAGTACATTGTAATAGATGCTATATATTGTGTATGTGGACCTTGTGATAAGGAAGCTTATCATAGCTCCAGGTAGGAGCTATAGAAAAGATGATGTGACTCTGAACAAGCAACCTGTCAGTTCTGGTAGAAGCAAGAAAACAGAGTTTTCACATAAAAGACTACCAGTCCCAGAATGCACCAGGTTTCCAGCAGCCATGAGAGGGGCTGAAGTGAGAAAATGTGTGTGCAATCAAGAGAGCTATGAGGTAATCCCTAAGCACTCATCTCAAAGGGCAGGGCCTGATTCAAGACAGCTGCGCTGTGTTAGGGAGCAGCACACATTAGAACAGGATAAGAATAGAGCTTATTCTTCAGATAACGGCTACAGAGGGAGGAAGAGATACAGAGACAGCAACGGCTACAAGCTCAAGCCCCAGTATCACCTGGAGAAGCAGAAGCCAAGCCAAGCAGATAGAGAGAGAAGGAAACTCTCTGGAAGGAAGAGAAGAAAGGACATTGGAAGGTCTGGGAGATTCCAAGGCAGTACTCATACTGGGAGGTATTCCAAAAGCCAGCAGAGTCCATTGGACTGGATTCAGCCAGAGGAATGGAGTGGCAGAGATAGGAATCACCAGTGGCTACCTGGAAGAGAGAAGACTGCATGTGGAAGGGACTTTCAGACCAAGGTCAGAAGGTATGTGAGAGAAGATCCAGTGTCCAGGGATCAAGATTGGAAGGCTGGACATCAGAATTGGGTTACATATTGGCCAGGCTATACAGAGAGGAATAATGATAGCAGGAGAGGCTCAGGTATGAACACTGATCCAGACCCTATCTATAACAGAGAATGGCAGCCAGGGAATAAGCATTCTCATGATAGTGCCTTAATGAAAGACTCGTCTGTGCCAATGTATGATAGTGACCATATGCTGATTGATGAAGAGGGAGATACAGCAAATGAAACTATTTATATGGACTGTTCTCTATCTAAATGCTATTGCTAGTTTTCCGTGAGCAAACACATCAGCCATCACAAAGAAACCTAACTTTGTTCTTTATTTCCACTGCAAACAGCTCTTAAAGCAGGATTTGGGCTCACACAGTAGCAGCCAGCCAGCTAAAGGCTTTCAGCTGGTCCATTGATAGTAATTAGGGCTGCACCTGATTGTGTGTGTGAGCAAGGGAGAATCACTGCTGAGATCGGCGTGGAAAAATAAGCAGAAGTTAACCTAACCAGCAAAGTTTATTCTTTACTTTGTGCCTTTGTATTTGGTAATTATTTGCTAAGAAAACATTAGCTAATTGCCTGACAAGCTGAAGGTTGTTTTCTGGTTTACTTTGTGACTTTTTGTTATCCATTTTAAACACTGCAAGCAAGTAACCTCATTTATAGTGCTATCAAGCATACATGTGCTGGGTGAATTAAACCCCATCAATAAAAGAAGTATTTTATTGATCTTACCACTTGGTTTCACAACTCAAATTATTGTCATCAGCTGTGTTTGGGAGTGAATGAACTACAATACCCACAATACCTTGCAAGAATCATATGAATATATGCATCGTCAAGATTGTGTAAGTTCTCACCCTAGGCAGCCGTCTGACAAATGGCGTAGTTTTTCGGATTGCTCTTGCACCAAGAGGATTTACTTGTTGTGGATTACAAATAAAAGTCAAGTTTAAAGCTGTAAGAAGATTTTTTTCCCTCGTCTGCACTTTGGAGGAAAAGTGGTTGTTCCAGGAAGCTGTCCCAGAGGAAAAGACCCTGTGCAAAGCTGGATTCATCACTGAGACAAGGTAATATGTACCTGGGCATGTCTAGTGGTGGATATGTGTAAGCACAGGGGGTAATTGAAAAAAAAAAAAAAAAAACACACCTGGTTGGAAGGTGCTGCTCTTTGGTTTTTTTTTTTCTCTTTTCTTGCAGGGTCAAGATGGATCCGAGGGAGATGGCTCAGTGGATGGCAGCCCAATTCAGCAAGCAGCAGGAGCTGTCACAGCAGGCCCAGGACACTGCTATGAAGGCCTTAATGGAACAGCAGAAACCAGTGCTTGATCTGGTGCAAGCTCTAGTTCAACTGCAGAGCCAAAGTGGAACAGATGCAAGACCAGCAGTTAGTACTGGTGCACCACATGTGGACACTGTGGGACTCAATCAAGGGATTGGGGCATTTAATTTTGGGAAATTAACTCCAGAAGATAATGTTGATGATTTTCTAGAGTCTTTTGAAAGAGTGGCACAGGCTTTAGCATGGCCAGAGACCCAGTGGGCAGTAAGGCTGGCAGCCTCATTAACTGGTGAGGCACTAGCAGCTTACAGAGCAATGCCAGCAGCCCAGGCTTTGATTTATAAGGATGTAAAGGCAGCTATTAGAGATCGCCTAGGGTTGTCAATTTCAGAGTATAGGCGAATGTTTAGAGCTGTTACTTTGAAAGTGGGTGAGACACCCAGGGCTCTGAGTCAGAGAATTAGAAGTTTAGCTGTAAAATGGTTGGAGCCTGAGCAAAAGACAGTAGAAATGTTATTAGATGTTATAATGCTGGAACAATTTATGCTTGGGGTACCTAAAGATTTGAATGTTTTTCTTATACAGCAAAATTGCCAAAATCTTGGAGAGGCAACCATGCTAGCAGAGAGATTCTTGGAAGCCACGCAGGCTTGCCATAGAATGGGTGGCTCTCTAAAGATGGATGCTGAGGCTAGATGTGCTGTATCAGAAAAAAGAATAATTAAGAATGTTTCTGAAAATGAATGTACTGTATCAAACCAGATGACACAGTGGAATAGAAAGAAATGTTTCAAGTGTGGAAAAGTGGGACACTTAGAGAAGAGATGCCAGACACACACTAGTTTAATGGGTCTGGATTTAAAACAGCCCAAGGAAGGATTTCTTTTGATGGTTGATGTGCAAGGAATTACCACAAATGCATTATTAGACTCTGGGGCAGACCAGAGTATGATGTCAAAAAGGCTTTGGAAGAGGATAGAGGCCCAAGAAAGATTTGTGCCTAGAACCCCTGAAAGCCAAGTTCACATCAGATGCATTCATGGTGCTGCATCATCATATCCCACCTATAGGCTAAAGGTTAAGTGCCTAGGGAAACAAGAGGAAGTCCTGTTAGCAGTGGTGCCTAGGCTACCCTTTGATTTGGTTCTAGGAAGAGACTGGCCAAGATTTAAGCAGGGTCTAGTGGAAGGACTAGGAAAGAAGGAGGGAGAAGGTTTCATGGTAGTAGCTCCCGGGCCTTTATTTGGAAGTCCTCAGACCCCAGCTAAAAAGATGGTTAAGCGTCCAGAAGACCAAGCTACCCCAAAGCAGATATTCGTCCTAAAGTACCATAAGGTCTCTGAGATGGCCCAAGCTCCTAAGCGGGCAACCCCTCAATCTGCTGGGTTTGACCTGTGCAGCATAGAGAATGTGACTGTACCTAGCCAAGGGAGAGCCCTGGTTGACACCGGTCTCCAAGTGGAAATACCAATTGGATGTTATGGGAGAGTAGCCCCAAGGTCCGGATTAGCCCTTAAATATTTCATCGATGTGGGTGCGGGAGTAATTGATCCCGATTACAGGGGCAATATTAAAGTTCTGTTGTTTAACTTTGGACAGAATGAGTATCATGTGAAGACAGGAGACAAAATTGCCCAATTGATCTGTGAGAGGCTGGGTTTTCCACCTGTGGAGGAGGTCACATCCCTAGAGAATTCTGAACGTGGAGCCAAAGGCTTTGGTTCTACTGATGTCAAAGGGGTTAAAAGCTTAGCTGCCACCTGTGCCCGAGAGAGGGAGGTGAGTGAAGAGGAAGATTTGGGACCCCAGGTATCTGATTGTAAAAAAAAATCAGAGCCCCAAATAGGTGAGGATCTGACAATGGTACAACAGGAAGAAATTAGGAAGTTGCTTAAGGAATTCCCAGATGTGTTGACACCCATACCTGGGGAGACCCATTTGGTGGCCCATGAAATAATAACTCCACCTGGGAAATTGGTTCGTCAAAGGCCATACCGCTTGCCTGAAGCCAAAAGACAGGAGGTAGTGGCACAAGTCCAGGAGATGTTGGACATGGGGGTAATAGAGGAGTCAAAGAGTCCCTGGAATAGCCCCATAGTCCTGGTGCCGAAGCCTGATGGATCCTTAAGATTTTGTATTGACTTCCGGCAGGTAAACGCCATATCAGTTTTTGATGCATATCCAATGCCAAGAATTGAGGAGCTGCTAGACCAACTGGGACAGGCTCAATACTTAACCACCCTTGATATGACAAAAGGATATTGGCAAATCCCGCTCACCAGGGAGTCGAAGCCGAAAACTGCGTTCAGCACCCCCGTTGGCCTTTTCCAGTTCAAGAGGATGCCTTTTGGACTGCATGGAGCAGCGGCTACCTGCCAAAGGTTAGTGGATCAGGTACTTCGACCCCACCAAAGTTATGCTTTTGCATACATGGATGATGTCATAATCCATAGTAACACCTGGGCGGAGCATTTGAAGAGGATCAGGGCAGTCTTGTGCTCTATGAAGCAAGCGGGAATCACTTTAAACCCAAAGAAGTGTGCCTTTGCAAATAGGGAGGTAAAATACCTAGGCCACCAAGTGGGAAGAGGAAAAATTAAACCTCTATTAAGCAAAATAGATAGCATCAGGAATTTTCCTCCTCCAACAACCAAGAAACAACTAAGAAGTTTCTTAGGACTTATTGGATACTACCGCCGGTTTATACCGCAATTCGCAGAGAAAAGTGCCATTTTCACGGATATGCTGCGAAAGAATTGTCCAAACCAGATAAAGTGGACACCAGAAGCTGAAAAAGCGTTTTCAGTATTAAAAGAAAAATTGTGTACAGGACCGGTACTGAAAGGAGTAGACTTCAAGAAACCCTTTCTGGTTCAAAACCGATGCATCGGATGTAGGGCTAGGAGCAGTCCTATCCCAGTGCCATGATGGGGAGGAGCATCCTGTGATGTACCTGAGCAGGAAGTTGTCACTGGCTGAACAAAAGTATTCCACGATAGAAAAAGAGTGTTTGGCTATCAAGTGGTCAGTGGAGGCGTTAAGGTTTTACCTTACAGGGAGAAAGTTCCAGTTGGTCACGGACCATGCCCCACTTAAGTGGTTGCAGCAAATGAAGAACCACAATGCCAGGTTGACACGCTGGTACATGGCCTTACAGGCGTTTGATTTTCAGGTTGAACATCGTGCCGGGAAGTTACACAAGAATGCGGATGCACTTTCCCGTATTACGGACTGTAGAGAAGAAGTTTCACCAGTAAAACCAGTCCGTAATAACTTAAGCAGGGGGGTATGTGATAAGGAAGCTTATCATAGCTCAGGTAGGAGCTATAGAAAAGATGATGTGACTCTGAACAAGCAACCTGTCAGTTCTGGTAGAAGCAAGAAAACAGAGTTTTCACATAAAAGACTACCAGTCCCAGAATGCACCAGGTTTCCAGCAGCCATGAGAGGGGCTGAAGTGAGAAAATGTGTGTGCAATCAAGAGAGCTATGAGGTAATCCCTAAGCACTCATCTCAAAGGGCAGGGCCTGATTCAAGACAGCTGCGCTGTGTTAGGGAGCAGCACACATTAGAACAGGATAAGAATAGAGCTTATTCTTCAGATAACGGCTACAGAGGGAGGAAGAGATACAGAGACAGCAACGGCTACAAGCTCAAGCCCCAGTATCACCTGGAGAAGCAGAAGCCAAGCCAAGCAGATAGAGAGAGAAGGAAACTCTCTGGAAGGAAGAGAAGAAAGGCCATTGGAAGGTCTGGGAGATTCCAAGGCAGTACTCATACTGGGAGGTATTCCAAAAGCCAGCAGAGTCCATTGGACTGGATTCAGCCAGAGGAATGGAGTGGCAGAGATAGGAATCACCAGTGGCTACCTGGAAGAGAGAAGACTGCATGTGGAAGGGACTTTCAGACCAAGGTCAGAAGGTATGTGAGAGAAGATCCAGTGTCCAGGGATCAAGATTGGAAGGCTGGACATCAGAATTGGGTTACATATTGGCCAGGCTATACAGAGAGGAATAATGATAGCAGGAGAGGCTCAGGTATGAACACTGATCCAGACCCTATCTATAACAGAGAATGGCAGCCAGGGAATAAGCATTCTCATGATAGTGCCTTAATGAAAGACTCGTCTGTGCCAGTGTATGATAGTGACCATATGCTGATTGATGAAGAGGGAGATACAGCAAATGAAACTATTTATATGGACTGTTCTCTATCTAAATGCTATTGCTAGTTTTCCGTGAGCAAACACATCAGCCATCACAAAGAAACCTAACTTTGTTCTTTATTTCCACTGCAAACAGCTCTTAAAGCAGGATTTGGGCTCACACAGTAGCAGCCAGCCAGCTAAAGGCTTTCAGCTGGTCCATTGATAGTAATTAGGGCTGCACCTGATTGTGTGTGTGAGCAAGGGAGAATCACTGCTGAGATCGGCGTGGAAAAATAAGCAGAAGTTAACCTAACCAGCAAAGTTTATTCTTTACTTTGTGCCTTTGTATTTGGTAATTATTTGCTAAGAAAACATTAGCTAATTGCCTGACAAGCTGAAGGTTGTTTTCTGGTTTACTTTGTGACTTTTTGTTATCCATTTTAAACACTGCAAGCAAGTAACCTCATTTATAGTGCTATCAAGCATACATGTGCTGGGTGAATTAAACCCCATCAATAAAAGAAGTATTTTATTGATCTTACCACTTGGTTTCACAACTCAAATTATTGTCATCAGCTGTGTTTGGGAGTGAATGAACTACAATACCCACAATACCTTGCAAGAATCATATGAATATATGCATCGTCAAGATTGTGTAAGTTCTCACCCTAGGCAGCCGTCTGACAACCTATGTGGCTAATACACATTCCCCCATTCCCAGACGCCTTAAGTGGATTTTAGTTCTACAATAGATAAATCACAAGGTCCCATTTTTACAGACAGCCCATTGTAGGTTTAATTAAATAGGCAATCCTAAAACACACCACACAAAGCTGTAGGTTCAAAATGTTTTCATCTTGTGAAATGATTCATTTGAGCATTACAAGTTTTTTAAAAAATATATAAACGCATACATATAATTTTTGTTCATCTGTATGTTCGGCTAATAGATTCTGGAAATACATACATTTTCATAAAAAGTCAATTTTTACAGAACTTGGTGTTTTTTAAAGAACGATCTATAATCTCTGTCACAGATTAAACCTTCTACTAGCTCCATATCACAGTCTGCCGCAGATCTAAGCAAAATATTGAGCAGTTGTCCTGGATTTCTAGTGGTATTAAAATCTCTGATGAGTTCAAACAAAAAATTCAAATTTTCATAAACTAGGGCAGTTGCTTTCATTTTATGACCAACAATCATGGCAACATTTACAATAGGTCCTAGACACAACCTGTTACAAGTTTTATGGATTTTCTGTTGTATTTCCTTGTGCCTCCACCTTAGACAATCGTGATGTCTTTATCCTGGAGCATGTATTACACAAGCTTGTCAGACGGCTGCCTGGGTGAGAATCTTCACAGTCTTGGCAAGTGCATATATCTATATGATTTGCAAGGTATTGTGGGCAATGCAGTTCACTCACACCAGACACAGCTGCTCACAATAATTAGTTGTGCTTTTGGGTAAAGCCAATAAGATATTTATTTATGGGGTTATTTCTCCCAACACAGATATGCTTGGTAGCACATAAATCAGGTTACTTGCTTTCAGTGTTAAACTTGGAAAAAACAAAATAAGGAAAACAACATTTTAACTTATCAGGCAATCAAAAGCAAAAGAAATAAGACCTGGTTGATAACAAACTGGTCTTTTCTGTAGGCTTAGCTAATATCCTCTTAGCAAGTATCAAACAACAAACCAAAAGCCACAAAGAAAGAAAAAAACTGTTCTTTTCAGGTTAACTTCTTATATCTTCCCACATAGATTCAGAAGTGATTCTCCCCTAGCTCACAAGCAATTAGGTAAGGCTCAATTGCTAGCAGTTATCCAGCTGAAACCCCTTAGCTGGCTTGCTTTCTACTGCGTGGGTCAAATCCTGCTTCAGGAGCTTTCCTGAGTAGATTAAAGAACAAGTTTGTATTTCTTTGTGATGGTTGCTATACTTTATAACAGAAAGTTACCAAAGGAGTTTAGACAGAGAGCAGTCCATGTAAACAGAATCTTCATCTGCTATCATTTCCCCTTCTTCAACAAGCATGGGTTCAATATCATGGATTGGCACAGATGAATCTCTCAATGGAGCACTTTCAGGAGAATACTTGTTTCCCTGCTGTCTTTCAAGGTTATAGCTAGGGCATAGATCAGTGTTCATACCTGAGCTTCCATTGCTGTTAGAGTTCCTCTCTATATAGCCTGGCCAGTATGTAGTCCAGTTCTTATGTCCAGCCTTCCAATCCAGATCCCTGGACACTGGATCTCTCTTCACATACCTTCTGGCACGGGTCTTAGGGTCCCTTCCACGTGTAGCCGTCTCTCTCACAGGTACCGTCTGGAGATTCCTAGCTCTGCAGCACCATTCCTCTGGCTTTCCCCAGTCCAATGGTGTATGCTGGCCCTTGGAATGCCTCCCAGTATACGTACTGTTCTGGACTCTTCTAGACCTCTTAAAGGCTTTTCTCCTCTTTCTTCCAAAGGGTTTCTTTCCCTCTCTGTCCGTCCGTTCTGACCTCTGCTTCTGATGAGAATGAAGATCAGGATCCCGTGGATGATCAAGATACCAATGATCATGACATCCCAGCTCTGGATGATTCTCCTGATGATGAAGATGATCAAGCTCAAGCTGATTCTCAGGATACTTCTCTGTAGAATAAACTCTACCTTTATTCTGCTTAGATGAGTGCTCCTCCCTAACACAGCGCAGCTGTGCTGAATCAGGCCCTGCCCTTTAAGATGAGTGCTTAGGGATTACCTCATAGCCCTCCTGATTGAACACACGTTTCCCCACTTCAGCTCCTCTAATGGCTGTTGGAAACCTGGTGCATTCTGGGACTGGTAGTCTTTTATGGGAAAATTCTGTTTTCTTATTTCTACCAGAACTGACAGGTTGCTTGTTCAGAGTCACTTCACCTTTTCTATAGCTCCTTCCTGAGCTATGATGAGCTTCCTTATCACAAGCTGCACAGTCTCTATGCATAATGCCCTGCCAGCATTTCCTGATAATCTCCAGGAACAAGCAGGAATGAGTCTTCACATATGGGTATCGTCAGTACCAACGGAGCCTGCGCGGGAACGCTCCCCAGCGTCCAGTAAGAAAGCTTTTGGGAGCATCCCACAGTGCCTGTGCGCTGCCTTCCCGCCTTTCCCAACCGCCTCTCTCCAGTTTTTCTTTTCCGCGGAGCCAGCAGGTCGTGTTCCTGTCACCGCAGAAGAATTCTTTATTTTTTCTTTATTTTTCTATGTCGCGTCTGCCTTCTTCGACGTCAGACCGGTACCGCCGGTCTTTTCTTTTCTTTCTTACAAAAAAAAAAGAAACCTTTCCTCAACTGTGCATTTGCGGTTTGGGCCTTAGGCCTGAACAATTTTTTCCTCATGGAGAAGCCCGCTTCCGGGTTTAAAAAGTGCACGAAGTGTGGCGGTACTATTTCTGTCACCGACACCCATGATTGGTGTCTAAAATGTTTGGGTCCTGACCATTCCATCATGGATTGTGTGTCCTGTACCATGATGTCTAAAAGAGGTCGGCAGAACCGAGCAGCCAAGCTCAGTACCCTGTTTCCCTCTGATGCAGCCTCGGTGGCATCAACGTCTTCCAGGGCTGCTTCTTCCTCCCATGGATCTCAGGTAACCAAACATAAATCTAACCAGTCCTCGAAGGGCAAATCTCCCTCTAAGCATCGAGATGCCTCCGGGCTTGTCCTCGAGGAATCCGCACCGGCAAAATTACCCCGGCGGGAAGTTCCAGCTTCCAAAGCATTATCTATGGGGTCACAGGTTGACATCAATGGCTCGGCCTCGACCGATCACCTGTTGCCGTGTTCTGGGGTACCGGTGGCCTCCACCGGTACCGACATCCAGACTCTTGTGGCGTCGATGGATCAGAAAATTCTGTCCATGCAGCGCACCCTAACGGCGTTTATGCAGGCTTTGACGCCTTCGGTACCGCAACAATCTCCGTTGCTGGTACCGACTCCGGCACCGGCATCGTTTCCGGTGCCGGTACCGATTGCATCGACATCGGCGTCGGTGTCGACTGCAACGGTACCCTGTCCTATGATGCCCATCGGTACCAAACTGGTACCGCTTACTCCCGATGTCGATCCCACTCGGTACGCGTATCGGGCTTTACAGGAGCATCCAGACAGGCGATACTTCGATTCCTCCGAAGACTCTGATGAGTCGGAGGCTTCTGTCGAGGCACCGGTACTTCTTCCTCAGGAGCCAGATTCTCCAAAACGAAGAATGTCTCCTCCAGAAGACTTGTCTTTTCAAGACTTCATTAGGGATGTGGCTAGGGGCCTCTCCATTACAGTGGCCCTTGAGTCAGAGCCTAGAGCCAAGCAATTAGATATTTTGCGATACCCTAAGGCTCCTAAAGAGGCAGCCACCTTACCTATTCATGAGATTCTCTATGATCTCATGTTGAGCATGTGGGAGACTCCTCTTACTACCTCTCCTCATTCTCGTAGGTTAGACACCATGTACCGTGTCCCTCCCTGTCCTGGCTTTCATAAGTCTCAGCTTCCTCACCACTCTATTGTGGTAGAGTCGGCCATGAGGAAAATAAAGAGTGCAAAGAGACACTCATCTAATCCTCCAGGACGTGAATTCAGAACCCTTGATGCTTTTGGCAGAAGGGTTTTCCAAGCTAATATGCTTGCTGCCAGAATCAACTCCTATAGTCTCTATATGGGGATGTTTCTAAAAGAAGTCACAGATCATCTGCAGACTTTGGCCCCTTTTATTTCAGAAGATAAAAGGCAGGAATTTCTCACTTGGCTTAAACATGCCCAAGATGTTTCCAAATTTTCCAACCGTGCAGCCTTTGACTCTTTTGAGTGTGTAAGTAGAGCCTCGGCTATTGCCATAGGTGCACGCAAAATTGCTTGGTTACAAGCATCTGATTTGGAACTCTGGGTCCAAGATGAATTGGGAAATCTTCCTTGTACAGGTGAAAACCTTTTTGGCAGAGATTGGAAAGCAAAGGCCACTCAGATGGATACTGAGAACTCTGCTTTGGATCGACTTTCAAAGTCTATCTCTGCTCCTGCTAAGAAAAGATTGTTCAAGAAGACGCCTTTTTCTAAAAAGGGAAGATACTATCCTGTTTATGGTCAGCAGGCATCTTCTGCAGGTCGTTTTGCTGCAAAGCGTCAGCAACCACCTAAACAGGCCAAGTCAAAGGCTGCCAGGCCTCCCACGGCTCAGCAGCCTCAGCCTCCTCAAGGCCTTTGACTTGCAACTAGAGAACTTAGCCTTTCTGGCTCTGGAAGAACCAGAGCCCCTCACCATTCCAGGAAGGTTAGCTTACTTTGCTCCCAGATGGGAGCAAATCACAGCAGAGCAATGGACCCTCTCCATTATAAAGGAAGGGTACAAGCTTCATTTCTTAAACCTTCCGCCCCACACAATGGTGAAACAGTTCAATTCTCCAACATCTCTCCTCAACCTTCTGGGTCAGGAGATTGCTACCCTTCTTGCCCAAGGGGTAATAGAAGAAGTACCCCTTCTTCAACAGGGCTCAGGGTTCTACTCCCCTTATTTTCTTATTCCAAAGAAATCAGGGGGCTACAGACCCATTTTAGATCTCAGAGAATTGAAAAAGTTTCTATTCAAAGAGAAATTCAAGATGATTTCTCTCGGTACTCTGCTGCGATACCTTCAGAGTCTGGATTGGCTTTGTTCTCTAGATCTCAAGGATGCGTACACCCATGTCCTCATCCATCCAACACACAGAAGGTTCCTTCAGTTCCTCTTTCAAGGAAAGCACTACCAATACAGGGTGCTTCCTTTCGGTCTGGCCTCTGCGCCAAGGGTGTTCACAAAATGCATGGCAGTAGTAGCTGCATTTCTGCGCACTCTAGGCATATTCGTTTTCCCATATCTGGACGACTGGCTCATTCGAGCACCATCCCAGTCAGAGGCCCAGACTTCTCTAACCTGCACAATGCGTATCCTTCAGTATTTGGGACTGGTAATAAACATCCCAAAATCCCATCTCACCCCTACTCAGTCCCTGGAGTTTATAGGGGCCTTGCTGGATACCACAACTGCAAGGGCCTATCTTCCTCAGGCCCATTGCCTACGCTTGGTGCAGTTAGCCTCCCAGACACAGTTCAAGTCCCATTTAACTGCTCGAGAGATGTTACAACTATTAGGCCACATGGCATCCACCGTGCATGTGGTTCCATATGCTCGCCTTCACATGAGGGCAGCTCAATGGACTTGGTCCACCCAATGGACTCAGGCATCAGGTTGCCTGTCAGACAAAATAGCAAACTCCAGTCGCCTATCTTGGTCTCTCCAGTGGTGGAAGTCCCCTCCAAATCTGTTGTTGGGGTCCCCTTTTCAGCAGTCGCTACCCCAAGCAACTCTGACAACAGATGCTTCTCCAATGGGTTGGGGAGCTCATCTGCAGGATCTCTCCACCCAGGGCATTTGGTCTCCACAGGAGACTTCTCTCCATATCAATCTCTTGGAACTCAGAGCAATATTCTTAGCTCTCAGAGTATTCCATTCCCTGCTCAGCTACAGGACAGTCCTCATCCATACGGACAACCAAGTAGCCATTTTCTATGTAAACAAGCAGGGTGAGACTGGCTCTCTGTCGCTTTGCAACGAAGCTTTGCGACTGTGGGCCTTCACCAGAGAGCATCACATCCATCTTCTGGCAGTATATCTTCCAGGCATTCAAAACTCTTGGGCGGACAGACTCAGTCGAGTTCTGCTCCCACACGAGTGGTCCCTCCACATGGACCAGGTAGCCAGGAGTTTTCGAATTTGGGGAACCCCGGACCTAGACCTCTTTGCAAGTCCGTGGAATGCCAAACTTCCCTGGTTCTGTTCCAGAACTCCGTCTCAGGGAGTTCAGGCCAAGGATGCCTTCCTCCTTCACTGGGGTCAAGACTTCCTTTATGCCTTTCCACCAATTCCCCTAATTCCCAAAACACTATTCAAGCTTCAGAGAGATCGAGGGACCATGATCCTCATATCTCCACATTGGCCATGCCAAGTGTGGTACCCTCTACTTCTGCATCTCTCTCAAGCTCCTTCCCTGGACTTGGGCTCTGCACCAGACCTTCTGTCCCAGGAAGGGGGAACATTATGGCACCCAAACCCCCAGTCGCTCCATCTCAGGGCTTGGTTGCTGAGGGCCTAGACCTTCAAGATTTTCATCTCTCTCAGCAGGTCAGAGATGTTATTCATGCCTCTAGAAAGCCTTCTACTAGGCGTTCCTATGCTTTCAAATGGAAAAGATTTACCATTTGGGGTTCAGAGAAGGGTCTAAACCCTATTGCAATACCTCTGAATTCTCTATTAGAGTATCTCCTGCATCTATCCCATGCAGGCCTGAAAACAAATTCAGTAAGAGTCCATTTGAGTGCTATTGCACTTCGCTCAAGCCTCTCCATGGACAACCTATTTCCTCTCACCCTCTTATAGCAAGATTCATGAGAGGCCTTCTTTTAACTAAACCTCCTTTAGACCACCTCCAGTGGCATGGGACTTAAACCTTGTTCTTGGCCAGCTTATGAAGCCACCCTTTGAACCTTTAGCCACCACCTCCTTAAAATTTCTTTCTTGGAAAGTTGTTTTTCTCATTGCAGTCACCTCAGCACGCCGCATCAGTGAATTGCAAGCTTTGGTGGCTAATAAACCTTATACAAGGTTACATCATGATAAGGTAGTCCTCAGGACCAATCCACACTTTATGCCTAAAGTGGTCTCGCCTTTTCATCTGAACCAGGAGGTATATTTACCTTTTCTTTTTTCCAGGACCTCATGCATCAAATGCAGAGAGGAATCTTCATACCTTGGATTGTAAGAGAGCTTTCGCTTTCTACTTACAAAGAACACAGCAACATAGAAAGTCTTCTCAACTCTTTGTTGCTTTTGATCCTTCTCATTTAGGACTTCCAGTCTCTAAGAGAACACTGTCCAACTGGATGGCTCAGTGTATTTCTTTTGCCTACCAGAGTAGGAACATTTCTCTGGAGGGCCATGTCACAGCTCACAATGTGAGAGCCATGGCAGCCTCAATGGCTCATCTAAACTCTGTGTCCATCGACCAAATCTGTCGAGCGGCCACCTGGGCCTCGGTTCATACCTTCACAGCCCATTACTGTTTGGACAAGGACTCCCGCCGGGATGCCTCGTTTGGTCAGGCTGTCCTCAAACAGCTGTTCCATTCCTAATCAACTCCTACCCACCTACCGTGGTCGGATGCCAGAGATCCATGGGGGGAAGTGCAGCCCTCTGCAAGGGCACATAACCATGGGGTCTCTCCCTGGCATCCGCAGCTAGGGAGTCCCCATATGTGAAGACTCATTCCTGCTTGTTCCTGGAGATAGCACAGTTACTTACCTGTAACAGGTGATCTCTGGGAACAGCAGGAATAAGTCTTCACAACCCACCCACTTCCCCTAGGAGTTGTATCTCTCTATCTATCTTTCCTTTCCTCTCTCTCTCTTTGTCTCAGCTTTAAAACTCGAACTAAAGAGAGGCGGTTGGGAAAAGCGGGAAGGAAGCGCGCAGGCGCTGTGGGATGCTCCCAAAAGCTTTCTTACTGGACGCTGGGGAGCGTTCCCGCGCAGGCTCCGTCGGTACCGACGATACCCATATGTGAAGACTTATTCCTGCTGTTCCCAGAGATCACCTGTTGCAGGTAAGTAACTGTGCTATACAGCCCACCATTGCCTGTATAACAGATTTAAATGTGTTTATTTCATCAGGTTTTTTTGAGTTGTCCTTTTGGCTGGCTATGACATCAAATGTCTCCCTTTGATATGTACAGAGAAAGCACAAACAGCGTAGATTGGTTGCCTGTATATCCTCTAGCTCTTGTAGGACATACAGAAACAATGCCAGTGTGAAATTGTGAACCACCTCTTCTATAACACTTTTCTACAAAAAAAAAAATTTCTCTTACCTCTGCTGATCCTAGTTCTTCCAATAAACAGTTTGTTTCTACATTTGCAGCGGCGTAATATAATTCTATATTCTCTGGATCCATTGTGTTGTCAATTGTTAAGTCAAGTTCGATGTCAGAATCGCAGGGTTCTTGAGAATCGAATAATATCTGACCATCTGGAAAATATACAATCTCTGCTATTTCTTGTTCAGGCTCTGCCGGACTCTGCTGTAGTTCAAATGGATTTTCAATCGGTGGATACCCCTCTGCAGCGGCATCACGATCCTTAAGAAAGTAATTAATGTTGTGTGCCCTGCTGGAAATTCTGCTTGGTGTTCCAAAAAGAGCCATTTTTTCTTTTTGAATCTCTGTGTTAAAATGTTCCCCTTACACAGGACACACAGCCTTACACCAGGAGAATGCTCAGAACACCTGGAGCATGCTCAGAACAGGCCTCTTATTTCAACCAATCACGTGTTACCACACACTAGAGAGGCATGTTCTCCAGGACCAAGCAGGAAGTCAGTCCTCACATATGGGTGACATTGACGTCGATGAAGCCCTTGCGGAGCATTTCCCCAGCTTTCCATGAAAGCCTTTGGGAATGCAGGCACGCATGCGCGGTTCCCTTCCCGCCTAAAGGTGCCATCTTGTCTCAGTCTCTCGTTTTCCGTGAAGCCCACCGGACGTGAGTCCTAGTCATCCCGGTAAATTGTTAGATTTTTTCGATTCTTCTTCTCTGGTTCGATGCTGGTTCCCCTTCCGCCGGGTCCGGTACACCGGTATCGAGCCCGATCTTTCTTTTTCGGTTTTTGCCCTTAGTGGCTGGCATTCGCGCCCTTTTTTCTTTTTCCCTGGAAGGCCGGTCCTTTGACCTCGCGGGGACTCTTTTTTTCCTCGATGGCTTCCAGCGGTTTTAAGAAGTGTGATCGGTGCAAGAAGCTGAAATCTCTCACCGACACATGACTGCTGCCTCCGGTGCCTCGGTCCTGATCACGACCCTAAGACGTGTGGACCATATGGAAAAATGTCTTCCAAGGCACTGCGTAGTCGTCAGCACCTGAAGGAAAGGCTTTTTTTGACTCGGCCTCTGGCCAGGCCCGGTCCTCGTCTGAGGCCTCGACATCTCGGGAATCAGATCCCGAGCACCGTCGTGGCTCCTCGGACAGGGGGTCCCCCGACCGGGAACGCAAGAGGAAGAAGCGGACGGTCCCTGGATCCTCGAGGGCTAGGTCTCAGACCCCCGACCGTCGCCCCGGGCCCGTGGAACAGGAGAAGCCTTCCAAAGTACCTTGACTGGAGCCGGAGTCTGCTGGACACGTAAGTCCTGTAGTCCTCGTGGAGTCGCCTCCCAGAGAGCCGATGTCGGGCCCGGTGCCGCCGGGGCCCGAGTCGGTGGCTGCTGAGTCTCCTGAGCTGGGTCTCAGGCTTGACAGCCTTGGAGAGCAAACTGTCTGCCTTAATGGAACAGCAGCAGGCACTGATGGCCAGCCTTTCTGGCGCATCTGCCCTGACCACCGGGACATCGACATCGAAGTCGACCCCAGAGACCGAGCCGATACTCGAGGCCATGAAGGCTCGAGGTCGACCTCGGTCGCGGTCTCCCTCGACCTCCCGTTCTTGACCGAGGGCGTCGACACTGGTGCCTTCAGCGTCGGGGTGGGTGCTCGCAGGCCCCGCGAGGTTGGACCCCGATTCCTCATCGGACGAGTCCATATGGGAGACGGATGACGAGGAGTCCCCCGACACCTTCAAGACTCGGTGCATCCCATCGGACTCACCGCAGTCTGAACCCCAGAGTAGATGCCCTCCGGAGGATACCCGCTTCTCGGAGTTCGTCCAGGATATGGCCGCTGCGTTGGCTATCCCTGCAGACCCCGAGGAGGAGCCTCGAGCCGAGGAGCTCGAGGCCCTGCAGTACGACTCCCCTCCAAAGGAGGCCTTTACTATCCCGGTTCCTCCGATGCTGGAACGGTTCCTCTTCCGGATGTGGGAGGCACCAGCCTCAGCGCCGGTTTTGAGCAAGCAGGTCGATTCGATCTATCGACTCCTGAAGAGTCCTGACTTTCAGAAGGCGCAGCTACCACAACATTCCATGGTGGTCGAATCGGCCATGCATCGCCTGAAAAGTCAGAAGATGCACTCCACGGTGCCCCCTGGCAGGGAGGCCCGAAACCTTGATGGTTTTGGTAGAAAGTGCTTCCAGGGCTCGTTGCTTGCTTGCCGTGTCCAGTCTTACCAGCTGTACATGGGCATGTACTTGCGAGACCTGGCCAAGGAGCTGGCCGGGTTCTCTGTTCGTCTCTCCGGGGAATCCTTGCAGAGGTTCAAGGCGTTGTCCTCGGGGATCCGGGAATGCTCCAAGTTTATGTCCCGCGCTGCCTACGATAGCTTCGAGGCTTCAGCCTGTGTTGCGGCAGCCGGCTTCGCAGCTCGACGCCAGGCATGGCTGCAGTCATCGGACCTCGAGCCATGGGTTCAGGACAAGTTGGTCGATGTCCCTTGCTGAGGTGAGAACCTTTTTGGCATGCCCATGACCGAGAAGGCCGCACAGCTCGAGACCGAGCACTTCACAAGGACAAGGCTGTCTAGAAAGACTTCTGCCCCTTCTCACAAGAAGAAGGGCTCGGGTAAAAAGCTCTTTTACCCGAGGAAGGGCACTGCCTTCAAACAGTACCCACAATATCAGGCTGCCCAAGCTGCCCCTCAGGGTCAGCAAGCCAAGGGGCAGGGTAATGGGCCCCGTAGGCAAAGGACCCCCAAGCCTCCGGCCCCTGCTCCCACTCAGCAGGGTGGGGTTTTTTGATTCCTTAATCATAGCCTCTCCGTCCCTGCTCTCCCAACCCTGCACAGGAGGTTGCCTAGCTCTGTTTGCCCACCAGTGGCCACTCACCACTGGAGTTGGGTGTTAAGAATAGTCCACAGGGGCTATGCACTACACTTCCAACAACTGCCTCCTCCATACTTTCCAGGGGAGCCTCCAAGGCCTCCCCTGCACACAGATCTTCTCCTTCAGGAGCTACAGGGTCTGTTGGTGGACAGGGCAGTGGAGCCTGTGCCTCTCCACTTACGCGGTCGAGGGTTCTACTCCAGGTATTTCCTGGTACCCAAAAGAACCGGTGGCCTTCGACCTATTCTAGATCTCCGAAACCTCAACAAGTTCCTAGAGATGGAAAAGTTCAAGATGCTTACTCTTGGAACACTTCTGCCCTACCTCCAGCAGGGAGATTGGCTATGCTCCTTGGATCTAAAGGATGCGTACCCTCACTTCCTCATTCATCCAGACCACAGAAAGTACCTCAGGTTCATTGTGGGAGGAAACCATTTTCAGTACAGAGTACTGCCTTTTGGCCTCACCTCCGCTCCCAAGGTCTTTACCAAATGCCTGGCAGTGGTGGCGGCCTACCTGAGAAATCAGGAAATCTTTGTCTTCCCCTATCTGGACGACTGGCTCATCAGGGGTCGGACATGCCAGGAGGCCAGACAAGCCAACCTCAGAACTATTGCTCTTCTTCAAAGCCTGGGGTTCGTCATAAACTTCGCAAAGTCCACTTTGCTCCCCTCCTAGAACTTGGAGTTCATAGGGGCAAGGTTGGACTCTCTGCTGGCAAAGGCATTCTTGCCAGAAGACAGAGCCCAAAGGCTGATAAGCTTGGCAAGCCAGTTTCTCAGCAGGTCACTGGTCTCCGCCAGACTCTGCCTGAGGCTTCTTGGCCACATGGCTTCGACAGTACATGTGACCCCCAATGCCAGGCTCCATATGAGGCCTGCACAGTGGTGACTTCGGACTCAGTGGTCACAGGCCACAGGCAGCCTCAGAGACAGGATAAGGGTGTCCAGACAATTTCTGAACTCCCTCAGCTGCTGGCTGCACCCATCCAATCTGCTGCAAGGGGTGCCTTTTCAGACTCCTGGATTCACAGTGGTGTTGACCACGGATGCCTCCCTGCAGGGCTGGGGAGCTCATTGTCTGGGCAAGTGCACCCAGGGCCTGTGGTCTCCCTGGGAAGCCGCACAGCAGATCAATCTCTTGGAACTCAGGGCTATTCGGTTAGCCCTCAAAACTTTCTCTCCCACCCTGGCTCATCAGTCTGTCCTGGTTCAAACAGACAATCAGGTAGCCATGTTCTATGTGAATAAGCAGGGCGGAACTGGGTCCAGGCTCCTATGTCAGGAGGCACAGGACCTTTGCTTGTTTGCTCTCAGGCACAACATACTCCTCAAGGCAGTGTATCTACCTGGCCAGGAGAACTACCTGGCAGACAGGTTGAGCAGGATTCTGCAGCCCCACGATTGGCAGCTCCATCCTTTGGTGGTTCAGAAAATTTTCCTGAAATGGGGACTTCCATCCATAGATCTGTTTGCCAGTCCTCTGAACAAACAGCTGCCAAAGTTCTGCTCCAGGCAACCGCATCCCCTGCGGATAGCAGCAGATGCTTTTCTGATTCCCTGGTCTCAGGGCCTCCTGTATGCGTTTCCTCCCACACCCCTGGTGGCCCGAACTCTGTTCAAGATTCTTCAGGACAAGGCCTTGGTCCTGCTGGTGGCTTCCAGGTGGCCGAGACAGCCTTGGTTTCTACTTCTGCTTCAGCTGGCAGTGGATCCCCCACTGCCTCTGGGGTTACAACCCGACCTTCTCTCTCAGGATCAGGGTTTCCTTCTGCACCCCAATCTAAAAGCTCTCAATTTGATGGCATGGAGGCTGCAAGGGTAGTTTTGGCTCCCTGGGGCCTACCTCAGGAAGATGAGGAGGTTGTTCCAGCCTCTAGGAAACAGTCCACTAGGAAAACCTATGCTCTTAAATGGAAAAGGTTTTCCGTGTGGTGTCACTTACGTACAGAGGATCCCTTCTCCTGTACTGTGCCAGTATTGCTTCAGTACTTACTGCACTTATCAAATCAAGGACTTAAGTCCAATTCTGTTCGGGTCCACCTCTCAGCTCTAGCAGCTCACCACTCACTGGTGGAAGGACATTCTCTATCGGTTCACCCCTTGGTGTCCCGGTTTCTCAGAGGCTTGCTCTTGCTCAAGTCTCCAATCCGTCCTTCTGCTCCTGAGTGGGAGTTGAATGTGTTCTTCCAGCAACTGACTCGCCCACCTTTTGAGCCGATGGCTACTTGTCCTCTACACTTCCTGTCCTGGAAGACACTCTTCTTGGTAGCTCTAACCTCGGCTAGGCGAGTGAGTGAGCTTCAGGCCCTGGTCTGTGACAGGCCTTACACCAGATTCTATAGGAACAGGGTAGTCCTCAGGACTCATCCAAAGTTCCTCCCAAAGGTTGTCTCCTCTTTCCACCTTAACCAGGAGGTGGTTCTTCCAACATTCTTCCCTAGGCCTCATGCAAGCCAGGCGGAAGCAGTTCTGGATACCCTGGACTGTAGGAGGGCCTTATCCTTCTACCTTGACCGTACGCAGGGGCACAGAAGGGCTACTCAGCTCTTCATATCTTTTGACCCTAATAATTTGGGGTTAGCTGTGTCCAAGCGTACCTTGTCCATCTGGGTGGCTGACTGTATCACCTGGGCTTACAGGGTGGCTGACCTTCCTTTGCAGGGTCGGGTCACGGCCCATCGTGTCAGGGCAATGGCTGCCTCCGTGGCTTATCTCCACTCTGTACCATTGGTAGACATCTGCAGGGCTGCAACCTGGTCTCCAAGACAGACCTTTGCGGCCCATTACTGTCTGGAAAGGGAGTCCCGTAGGGACAGTGCTTTTGGCCAGGCAGTACTCCGGAATCTCTTTGAGGTTTAGGCAACTCCTGCCCTCCTGCCCTCTGTTGGGCTACCGGTGGAGGTTCTGTCAGTGAAAAGCCTTTCTTTGATGCTGGGACTAGAGGGAGTTCTCTTGTTCAGCCTGGGTTCCTGGTAGCCCAGAGCTAGGGAGTCACCCATATGTGAGGACTGACTTCCTGCTTGGTCCTGGAGAAAGAGTAGTTACTCACCTGTAACAGGTGTTCTCCAGGAACAGCAGGAATCAGTCCTTACAACCCTCCCTCCTCCCCTTGGAGTTGCAGTTGTACATAGTTTATTTTACATTTTTGTGTGCTGTTCTTAGCCATGTCATTTGACTGAGGCAAGATGGCACCTTTAGGCTGGAAGGGAACCGCACATGCGTGCCTGCATTCCCAAAGGCTTTCATGGATAGCTGGGGAAATGCTCCGCAAGGGCTTCATCGACGTCGATGTCACCCATATGTGAGGACTGATTCCTGCTGTTCCTGGAGAACACCTGTTACAGGTGAGTAACTACTCTTTCAGACTTGTCTCTCTGTATTGGTTTTTTCAAAGCCACTAAAAAATAGCTGTATTAGGGGGATTTGAACTCAGCTCTCTCTCTCCAAAAAATAGCTGTATTAGGGGGATTTGAACTCAGGTCTCTCCCTCTCTCTCTGTATTTCTATGTTTGTCAGAATACTTCTCTCTAACCATGAGGTCTTAAAAGCAAAATTCTATTACATGGACAGCACTGGTTTCTCTAACAAAAGATGTGTTAACTGAGGTTTAACATTTGTAAAGAAAAACTTCTACCCTGTCTGTGCCTCTGTGAAAAGCCTGTGCTGTGCTAAGAATCTTTTGTGAGAAAAAAGAACTGGGGCAGTGGGAGAGAGAAAAGAATTTTTGTTTTCCAGGGTTCCTGCTTTTTGCAGATGTCAGCATTAACCAGAAGCAAAACACATTTCCGGAGTCAGTCACTCTGCTTCCGCTGAGGTCATCGGAAAAGGATACGGTCCATTTCTGATGACACTCTGTTTCCGGTGATTTCAGCAAAAAGTGACAGTTCATTTCTGATGACGCCCTGTTTCCGGTGACATCATTTCCGATGATGTAGGCAGGGGCGTGGTTGAGGGTGGGAGGCTGTGGGTGTGGCACAAACCCGGAAGAGGGTGCTGATTGGCTAATGCCAATATTGTGGGTCGGGGCGTGGGCGTGGCACAAACCCGGAAGTGGGCGCTGATTGGATGATGTCATCCATGGGGGTGGGGGCGTGTCAAGTTGGGGCGGTGGCCACGCCTGGGGTGGGAGTGGGCGGGGCTAACTCACCATTCACTTCTATGGGAGGGGGCATGGCCTAAGGCAGGACATACACCGGAAGTGAACGTTGATTGGCTCCTGTCATCCTTATCTCACCTGTCAATCAGTTTGACGAGTAGTGTACCCATTATACTACTACTGTGTAATAACATCAGCTGACAGTTTGTTACGGTAGGAAGATAACACACTTTAGATAGTAGTGGATGGGATTCAGGAAGAACCCCCATGGGCTTTTTCCAAATATTTTTTAAACATGTCCCTGGCTGATGTTAAGGATGACCTAGGGAAATTAATCTAGCGTAAGTTGGAGGACCGAACCTGATTTTCCAATATTTCCAACTTAAATTTGGAAGCCCTGGATAACAGCCAAATGAGTACCTTCAAAATTTTGCATTTTTCACCTTCAAAGTTTCCATGGGCTTTTAGAAAAGAAATATCTTGCACATTCTAAACATAGTATATTTATTTATTTATTTATTTATTTATAACTTTTTCTATACCGCCCATTCCAAAGATCAAGGGCAGTTTACATTGAACAGATGATCTACATTATAACTTAGAACAATGAAAACACATTAAACTGTTAGTCAACTATTTACAGGTAACATGTTTTATATTCAACATATATTTTAGCTATATATTGTCATGCAGCAGGAGCTGATGGAAGCAAAGATGCAAGGAAAGAAGCCGTTTTTCACAATATAAAAGATGTGCACGGGATGCAATTCCCGCACAGAGCAGCTAGAGGGGAGCAGGCGTGCACTCACAGAGGCTGACTGGACACACCTAGCTAATCGACACCACCTGACAAGCAGCCCAGAAAGCTCAAACACAGGAGAGCTTTATAAGCAAGAGGCTGGAGACTGGAAAGGAGGTGGAGATAGGTGTGGACCGGAGAGAAGCACCAGGAGCAAAGTGGTGCGAGAGCAATGCACCACGAGCAAGGGCCAAGAAGAAGGAAGCACCAGGAGCATTGCGCTAAGCCCTAGGAGTGAATGGGAAAGCAATGCTGAGCAAAGGAACAGTCACTTTGGGAAGCAGAGCAGTGCTGAAGGAAGAAGCCAGAAGTTAGGCTTGGAAAGAGGCCTGCGCTTACCAGAGGAACCAGTGACCAGACTGAAAGGTAACAAGAGCTTTCAGGGAAAAGACTGGCACGAGGATTGTATCCCAGGAGAACTGCTGGAAGGAGAAAGTTCCTGTTCTATATGCTGTTGGAAGCCAAGGTATGCTGACTCTGTTTTTAAGAGAAAAAGCTCACCTTAATAGTGCTCTTTTAAAAGCAATGCTTGTTTTATAAGAAATGAAAGTAAACCTACCTTGTATAACCCAGGTTGTAAAAGCACAAAGGTAGGCCACGCTCACTGGCGAACCTTAGAAGAACTCTACAAACACCCAGAGAATAAGAATAGCGACTGGCCAGTTCCAATAGCCAAAGAAACCCCAGATACAGAAAGGGATAACTCTGACTCAGAGCCGATGCAAGTGGAATTTGTGGAGCCTAGTCTTTTGTCTCAAGAGGAGATGGACTGTTCTCTGTGTTACAAGCAGTATAGAATCACTGCTAGACTTGTAAATAATATATGCTGTCTCCAGAGTGTTACTTGTATGCTAAAAGGAAGAAGAGTCTTGAAACGCTTGAGTTACTATAGGAAGCCTTAATTAATCCTTGTTACAACTGTGAAGCCTAACAGTTTATCTCCAGGAACAAGCAGGAATGAGTCTTCACATATGGGTACGTCGGTACCGACGGAGCCTGCGCGGGAACGCTCCCCAGTGTCCAATCAGAAAGCTTTTGGGAGCATCCATCAGCGCCTGCGTGCTGCCTTCCTGCCTTTCCAACTGTCTCTCCTCAGTTTTCGTTTTTCCGCGGAGCCGGCAGGACGTCCTCCTGTCACCGCAGAAAATCTTTTCTTTAATTCTTGTTTTCTTGTGGTCGTGGCTGTTTCCCCGCCTCCACCGGTACCGCCGGTGGGTTTTTTCTTTTCTTTTTCTCAAACTCAGGGAGAGTTTTTCCCTCAGTTTCTGTCTTAAATTTTTGGGCCTGTAAGGCCTCTCCATCATGGAGCCTTCTTCGCCTAAGAAGTGCCTTAACTGTGGAAATACAGTTTTCTTTTTAGACTCCAATAACTGGTGTCTAACCTGTTTGGGTCCTGACCCTTTTTCTCCAGAGCCATTAGGCTACAATTTTATGAGAAGAGATTTTCCATTTCGAGTTTCCCTCGATACCGAGTTCCCTTCCAGTGTCAGGGCACCAACCATTTCTTCTCTACAGGATCAGGTAACCCACAAACAGTCTGTTAAGACTAGCCAATCCTTGAGTGGTAGGTCTCATGTCAAGCATGATGACGGCTCCGGCCTTGCCCTCAAGACCCTATTGGCTTCAAACCCCGGCGGGAGTCTTCGGTCTCCAAAGCCTTTCAGGGGTTTCAGGTTGTTCCTGGGGCTCACCCCTCACAGAACATACCTGAGCCATGCTTGGTGGTGGCATCCGCTTCGAGCGGTACTGATACCCCGGCATCGGCACTGGTGTTGAGTGATCCACTCTTCACCAGGGATCGTCATCTGGCGTTCTCGGTACCTTCGGGACCGATCGATACGTCCTAGATTGACTTTCCAGTATCGGCAGCATCGCCGATACGACCACTGACGCCGGTACCCTCCAGACATGCATCGATAGCCTCGCTTCCTTCGATGCCGAGTCTGTAATCGATATCTAGTCTGGAAGACTGGGTACCGACGCGTCTCGGAACCGACGCTTACCGATTCCGGATGCGCGGTATCGAGGATACTCACCAAGGGTTTTTGGTTGCCTCGGTACCACTTGAGCAGCCTCCGATGACCGCTTCGATGTCGGTATCGCCTCCGATTCTGGCACAGCTACCGGTATCGGTATCGATGCCTGTTCCTGCAGTAACATCGGGACCAACTACTCCCTTTTCACCGGGATTGCTCCTTTCTATACCTAGTTTGGAGTCGATACCTGGCATGGACGATGCAGTACTGACTGTCTCAAGTCATAACCGCCAGTACCAGTATCCATCCATTAGGGCTCCTTTTCTGCACCGGACCAGTACATCCTCCGGTGCCCAGGCTAGTTCTTCAACTTTAGCCTGTCCAGGGATGATTCCCATTGGAGATCCTTCTTTTCAGAAATTTCTCCTTGACATGGCTACATTCCTTGCTATTCCTATCCCTGGCTATGATCCTACACAAGGCTCTTCTGGGGAAAAGGAAAACATAATGCTTCCTTTACATCATTCTTTGCAGGATCTTCTTCTGAGAATATGGGAAACACTTTTAAGGGTTTCCTCACCTTCTACAGCAACTGATCTTCTGTATCAGGTGCCCCCCTCTCCAGGGTTTCAAAAGACTCAACTTCCCCATCATTCCATTGTAGTGGAATCAGCAATGTGGAAGGTAAAAAGCAAGAAGAAGCATTCTTCTTATCCGCCAGGTCGTGCTTCTAGAACACTAGATGCTTTTGGACGTCAAACCTTCCAAACATCTATGCTGGCAACAAGGATTCTCTCATATATTTTTTATATGAGTCTATCCCTTCAGGAGGTCACAAAGAAATTATCTCTTTTAACTCCTTTTCTATCAGAGCCCAAGGCTGCAGACTATTCCTTACTTCTTAGTCATAGCCAAAATATATCTTGGTTTCTTTCTCGTGCTTCTCTTGACTCTTTTGAGTCTGTTAGCAGAACCTCTGCTATAGCTATAGAGGCACGGCGTAAAGCCTGGCTCCAAGCTTCAGACTTGAACAGATGGGCACAACAAAGACTGGGTAATACTCCTTGTACTGGAGAAAATCTCTTCAATAGGGAGTCTTTACGTCAGGTTGCTCATTGCTCCACTGACTTCCCTGTTTCTGAGGGCTATCCTAAGCCTTCTCCTTCCCCAGTAGGTAGGAAATGCCCTACCAAACCTTCTTTCCCTAAAAGAAGAAGGTTTTATTCTTCCCCTGCCCATCATACAGATGTTTCCAAACAAGGGAAACCTCGCCCTGGCCTGAAGAATCCAAACTCAAGCCAGGACAATTAACCCTCAGTGGGGTTCCAATTGATCTCTTATAACATACAGTTCACTTCTTCTCAGCAGAAGTTTTTTCACTGTTTTTTTATTTCAAACTCTATGCTTGGATTCCTGTTTCCAGGACATCCACTTGCTCCCAGGTAGGCTGAGCTGTCAGGAGATTCATGTCTGTGGGTCACAGGGTTTCCTCCTCTTCCTACCATGAAGAGAGGTTTGCCAACTATCTCATGATAGTTTCCCTGTACCACCATGAATTTTTTCCTTCTACAGACTTACCATATAACAAGTCTCCCTTCAGCTCCTATTTTTCTTTACCCTCCTTTCCAGGGCTTCCTCTGTATGAGTGGTACTATACGACTGGAAGGCTTTCTTAGCCTTTCTAGTCTTCCTTTCCTTTCCAGTGTAGAGTTTTCTCTGGAGTTACCTCCCTGCTTTCATTGGGCAGCTCATCACACATGATCAGGATTTTCTCCTCTTGTTCTGTCTGTACTCTCTGTTACAAACAGAAGGATTCTCTCTGCTGTTCTATTCAGCAGCTGCCCATGCAGGAGTTCCAGTGATTGGACTACTGGTACTTTCTACAAGTTCCAGTCTTGTCTTCCACTACTTTCTCTGGTCTTAGTAGTGCTTCCAAGATAGTGCTCATCTATCTTGGAAAATCCTTATCGTTTCTTATCTGTCATCTCCAAATCCCTGGAGTTGGCAGCATAACTGAGGTGGCAGCTGGTTTCCTCCAACAGCCACTTTTATTTTCCAATTCTCCTGCATAGTGCTCTCTGTAATCCTACTGAGAAGCTTTCCACTATGGGCCCTTGCTAGAGAGCATGGGGATTTTTTCTCTAATTACTATCCTATATGGTTGAAAAAGGCTTCCTCAGTCATTCCTCATGACTGTAGAGGTTCTTTACACCCTTCTGTTTCCTTTTAATAAAGGACATAAGCCTTCTCTATATGACAGTCTAAAGAGTTACCCAGTTTCTACAGGAAATATGCTCTTTTTCCTTGTAGCTTGTCCTCATGGTATCCTAATCCTTCATGGACAGCACATATTTAATTAAACAACGCATGATACCCCCCTCTTGTTCCTCAAGTGGGTCAACCTGGTATCTCATCCTATGCATTTTCTGTCCATTTACCATGCGAGAGTTCTATAGGACTCAGGACTTGCTGTTTACAGACTGATATTATCCTCTGTTTTTCACGCAACCATCCTGGTTATTCCACTGGATGGCATTCCTGCATCATCTTACCCAGGGGGAATAGATTCTCTATATAACTTCGCAAGTAGGTTCCACCTTCTTGTTATTAGATGAATCTTTCTCCTTCACATCTCCCATGTGAATGTTCTTATAGGCATATCTTCCAATTTTTCTTCAATTTAACTACAATTAAAGTTGATTTAATAACTATCTGTAAATTCTGTAAATAGAAATATGTAAATAGTTCGAAATATGTAATAGTTTGATTGTTATAGAACAAATTATTCACTTGGTCCACAAAAAACAGCACTAGCCACTCAAACGAGCAGGAGCAAAAAAAGAAGCGGCAGATACACACCCAATAACCTTAAAAACTTTATTAAACCAAGGGGTGGCCAAAACCCAACACAGGCCGTGTTTCGTAATTACTTCATCAGGGGCTATCCAGGCACACTAAAAAACAAATATATAAATTAATAAAATCAAAACAAAAGAACAATAGACATATAAAAAATTGGAAAATTAAAAATGAAATTACTAATAAAAATAAAATTATAAACATGAATATATAATATAAGCATAAAGGCCAAATTGGACCATATCAGTAACCAAATATCTTAAAAACCTTAATAAAAATCATAAAAACCATTATGGTGTTCAATGCGGTCTCATTAGTTTCAACAACCGATGGGAGGTTGTCTTGTTTGTTTTTATATAAGATTTTGTAGAGAACCCTCTCTCTTGTTTACATATTCTATATACTATGCCTTTATGTTGGTTCTTATTCTTTTAATTGTTATATTATTCATGATCGTTTATGTTTATGCTCATGAGTTTTTAGTGGGGATAACATCCAAAGTCTTCTATATTTTAAAATAAATGAATCCATTTACTCATTTTTAGGGCAATATTCATGACCTTTAATATTTTAAAACAATATAATTATGTTACGCTTATTGAGTTTCTTGTTTTGGCACAGGTCATGTTTATGTTCATGGTCTTTTAATATGTACAGCTTTTTTAAAATTTTCTAACAATTTGTCATATTTAATTTTTTATATTAAAAATAAAGTAATATATTTATATTTGTGTGGGTATAACATTCACTTTTTAAAATTAGAGAATATAATTTATTTTATAAGGGCAAATTTTATAACTATAGAAATAAGCCCCCCCCCACCCCCCTTTTTTTGATTATTTTATGCTCATGAGTTTTTTAATAGGGATAGTATTAAAATACCATTTTATGAGAGTTAGACTTACAGTTTTTTAGACATATATTTAAATCAATGTATATTGAGCCCTCATTAAGATGATTTCATTTACTCAATCAGAGTATGGGTTTAGCACTGGTTATATTTATCATTATGAATTCTAAAGAGGGACAGTACGTTTAGATTTTAAAATAAAGATACACAATTAATATGTAAATGGGGGTAACAGCCATGATTTCTTGATAATTTATAACTATGTAAACACACTTATAATTTTATTATTATTATTTTTTTTTCTATTGTAAAATATTGTTTTAAATAACTAACATTAATTCCATTCTTTTATATAGCATATGGGTCACAGGTTTATAACTACTATTTTTATTACCACTATTTTTATTTATTTTTTCTAGAAGCTATTCTGATATTAGTATCTGCCAGTTTTTTATCGATCCTGGTGAAGTTTTTGTACTTCACACCCACAGGTAATATCCACCTTTATAGTATGGGATTTTATTAGCATTTACACAATTGGTTTTAGATGGGTCCTCCTCTTCCAGTCTCCTCATCCCTTCTTGTTTCGCAATGAATTACAGTTGTGTTTTATATTCTTTGTGTAATTGTGTATAGCATGTTATACTTATAAATGTTTTAGTCATTTTATCATTTTTTGTATTCCAATTAGTGTTCATATTTTTAATTATTTATTTATTTATATTATACATATTTTTATATTTAATTATATATGTGTATATAAATGAATTTTCTGTGTTATTTTATTTATGGAGTTGTTGGTTAATCAAATACGTTAGATACATCTAGATCATATATGGTTTTTATGATTTTTATTAAGGTTTTTAAGATATTTGGTTACTGATATGGTCCAATTTGGCCTTTATGCTTATATTATATATTAATGTTTATAATTTTATTTTTATTAGTAATTTCATTTTTAATTTTCCAATTTTTATATGTCTATTGTTCTTTTGTTTTGATTTTATTAATTTATATATTTGTTTTTTAGTGTGCCTGGATAGCCCCTGATGAAGTAATTACGAAACACGGCCTGTGTTGTGTTTTGGCCACCCCTTGGTTTAATAAAGTTTTTAAGGTTATTGGGTGTGTATCTGCCGCTTCTTTTTTTGCTCCTACAAATTATTCACTTTACATAGTTCAATCATGTTTAATGTATTTAGCAAATTGTACCTAGTTAACTAATGTTTCATGTAAAACAGACCTGTTTTTCTGTTCATTTCTCGTTCATTGTAAACCGCACCTGATCTGTGGAAGGTAGCGGTATATAAGCAACTGTTAAATAAATAAATAAATAAAATATCTCTATCTGCTTAGTTGCAGACATTATCTTTAGACATCTATATACATGTATGTATATATTTCTATATACTTCTCTATAGATACATATGTCTGTAAGCTGCGTGTGCATATCTTATGCCCCTCCAGATCTCACTATTGACATATATATATATATATACTCCTGTATATATATATATATATATATATATATATATATATACACATACACATATATATAGGGATATATATATATATATATATCTGTCGAGATGCTTCCTTATAGGTAGATATGTATCTCCATACTTATCTCTCTAACTGTCTATGCTTATAAAAGGTTTTACCTTCCTATAGGTTCCAGACAGTGGGATTGCATATCTTCATACTGTTCCTCAGTATGTCTGAGGTATTATGCACACAACCACTACTGTGGTACTGACAGCTTCTACTTTAACCCTACGTCTAGGTATCCCTGAAGCTCCATGCTTCCCTATCTTTCCTATCTCTCAACAGATAGGAAAGACAGGGTGGATCTTCAGTAGATCTGAAGTTTCAGCCCTTCAGACATCTGTCCTACTTGGGAATATGGGCTTTTTTCCATACCCCTTCTTCCCTCCAGGACTGGGCTAGTTGTCCAAATCAGTCAGTCTTCCTCTTTTGCTCCTAAATGTTACTAACTCTGTATCCAAAAGAGTTCCCAGCTTTTTCCATAAAGCTTCCACTAAAGACATGACGTTTTTGTACTATCCCAGTTGACACCTGGGTCACCTGTCAATTCCAGATTTGGACCTTCGCCTTCACTTCAGTGAAGTCATCTTGAAGATTCCTCTACTGGATCTCCAGTAGACTCCATCAGCCTCTCTACTTCCTGCAATCCAGTAGGTGAGGACCATGTTGTGTTTGTTCATGTCAATATCTTTTCATGGTAATTATCATACATACAAGGACTCCTTACCTGTAGTCCTTAGGTTAGCTGTTTTTCCTACAGCTCCTCCCTTTCCAACTCCTACCCTCCATCCTCGGGATGCCTGGCCATATGAGGTGTAGCATGTTCCAATCCTCACCATGCTAGGGCTCCAGGCATCTTAGCTTGGGAGTCCCCATATGTGAAGACTCATTCCTGCTTGTTCCTGGAGATAGCACAGTTACTTACCTGTAACAGGTGATCTCTGGGAACAGCAGGAATAAGTCTTCACAACCCACCCACCTCCCCTAGGAGTTGTATCTCTCTATCTATCTTCCTTTCCTCTTTCTCTCTTTTTGTCTCAGCTATAAAACTCAACTGAGGAGAGACAGTTGGAAAGGCGGGAAGGCAGCACGCAGGCGCTGAGGGATGCTCCCAAAAGCTTTCTGATTGGACGCTGGGGAGCGTTCCCGCGCAGGCTCCGTCGGTACCAACGTACCCATATGTGAAGACTTATTCCTGCTGTTCCCAGAGATCACCTGTTACAGGTAAGTAACTGTGCTTTCTTTAACATGAGTTTGTTTCATTCCTGAAGTAAAGGACATTTTCCTCTATGTTGTGACCCACCTGAATCTTTTGCGTAAAGGGAAATAAAAGCCTATGTTATCCCTCTACTCTGCATTCACAATTTACTTCTTAATAGGAGCTGAACTACTAAGACCAGGCTGCACCTGGCTCTTAAAGGAACCTCCTCTCATATAAAAATATCTCTGTGTTCAACCTACCCCTATGACCACTGGCCACGAGGGGCGGTACGCGACAATATATATATATATATATATTGCGACGCTCCTGCCTGGGCCCTAGAGCTTACAGGCAGGAGTGGCCTTATACAATGTCCCTTATGAATAAAGGTGGTACTGATCCCTCTGAATGCTGGGATTCGTAGTACACTTGTTTTTTTCCTTTAGGGATGAAAGTTGTAGTTGTGACTCGAGTGATAAGGCTTGCAAGAAATTTATTTGTTGTGGGGATATTTTCAACGCATTACAATTCAAAGGTGCATAACGTAAAGGTGCAACTTTCAACACAAAGGTGAAATCAGGAGGTCAGGAAAACAACTGAAATCAAATAGCTTTAACTCAGCTTTACACAGCCACGGTAGTTTCTACTTAGCTTTGCCTCGTGTGGTTGCTTGAGATTATTGCAGCCTCACAGTAACAGCTGTTCTCCTCACAGCGTGGCTTTACAGAAACAGGTGAAAACAATTTGTGAACTTTCACGGCTAGGCAACAGGTATAGCAAACGTTTTGTATTCTTCTCATACAAACTCCAGATACTTCTTTACACTGTTACTCTCTAAAACATAAAGAGCAATCCATTGCACAAGGATCATAACTCAAGGTAGGCACATCATTATCTATCTGCATACATTCATCTGGGCTAAGGCAATTGTTCTCTTCATCAGGTTTCTTATGTTTCCCTGACTTTAGCTCCAGAAATTGCTGAAACTCTTTTAGAAGCAATTCAGCCTGTAGTTGCTCTTTAGCTGCTTGATAGTCTCCGGTAAGGGTCACACCCTTCCCCCACTCACTATCTGCTCCTGTTGCAGAGTTTGGCTTAGGGAGGTCAGCACAATAAAAGGGTTTCTCCAGCAAGGCATTAAAATTAGGAAATTCGGCTTTACCTTTATCAGAGACGTTGGCATAAGAACAGACACCTTTCTTCCAGGACTCTCTCCTCTCTAGAAACTCAGGAGCCTTATGGCTAGTTCTTCTGCTAGGGGAATTTCTCTCAGAAAAACTTCTTTCCTGTTTTGGTTCCTGGCTTTTATAGCACTGCTCGCCACCAGACAAAATATCTTTTCTCCAAGAGCTGGGTTTGCTAGCCTTCCCACGTTTAGGCTCTACCGTGTAGTAAGGATCTCCTTGAGAGTATATTGGGCTCCAAGGCTTACTGTTCCAGGGTTCTGCCTTCTCCCAGGGTTCTAGCGTTTTTCCCCTTTGATTCCAAGTTCCTCCTGAAGACCAACGTGCACTGGAAGCTGCTTCTCGTCTGCTTCATTTCTTGCTGCTCTCCTTGTCAGCCTTGCTGCCTGCCTTGTCAGCCTTGCTGCCTGCCTTGCCAGCCTTGCTGCCCCCTTTGCCAGCCTTGCTGTCCCTTCTGTCAATCCTGTCTGAGCATTTAAAAAGGGCTTCATTTCCCAGCACTCCCTGTCATTCCCCTGGGCGTGCCCAATCAGTGCTGAAGCCTAACTCCTCCCCTGGGCTGGGGCTTGTCTTCAGCTCAGCCGATAACTGTGTTTTTTCCAAGTCAGTTTTGGAAATCCTGTGTGTGTCATCCCTTCTATCAGGATTTTCCCCCATCTCCATTTCCTCTGGAGGGGAGTCTTCACCACAATATATATATATATATATATATTTTATTTATTTATTTAACAATCTCTTATATACCGCAGCTTCCTAAGATCAGCTGCGGTTCACAAATAACAACAGGCAACAAATCATGGATTTGTTTTACATATAACGTCATATAACTATAACCAATGTACAGTAAACAGAAATGTTGAACAGATAGCACTGAACAGTGCAACACTATATACATTATGTACATTAACATTATATTATTAAATACATATACAAGTTATGTGGGATATAATCATTATGAGTAGTACAGATGCGGATAGGGCAGGTTTTCTTTTCTGTTATCGTGAGATTTAGATACAACTGTTTAGCCTTTGTCTAATTCTTTTGATGGCTGTTCTATGGTGTTGTAGTGCATTGTAAAGAGGTGTGTTTTCAGTTTTTTCGGAATTCATTAATCTCTGTTAATATTCTTAGTTCAACAGGGAGGGAATTCCAGGCTGTTGGGGCTGCATGTGAGAACGCTCTGTTGTTTGTTGATTTATTTGTTTTTATGAAATCTATGGGGGTTTTAAGTTTGTTTAGTTGATTTTTTTCTTTGAGTAGGTTTTGGATGTTCTTTGGTAATTAAGTTAATTATAGTAGTTGTGGTCAAATCAAATAGTGATTTAAATACTGTTATTAGTGTTTTATATGTTATATATATATATGTTATATATATGTATATATATATATGACAGCAGGTAAAGACCAGTATGGTTCATCTAGTCTGCCCAGCAAGACGGCAAGAGTTAGGTGCACCTGCCGCTCCATGCAGGTCACCCCTCTCCATGCCTTTGTTTAGGGGTGTACCCACTGCTCCATGCAGGTCACCCCTATTTGTTGAGATATAAGAGATAGTTAATGTTTATTTTGATTTTATTCTGTTGCTATAAAGGGATACACTGTGTCTGTCCCATGCGATTTTGAATTCTGTCACTGTATTTGCCCCCACCACTTCCATTGGGAGGGCATTCCAAGAATCCACCACCCTTTCAGTGAAAAAGTATTTCCTCACATTGCCTTTCAGTTTATCCCCTTGCAGCTTCATGTTATACAGCTTCCTCTTCTTTGGAAGAGGTTTGTTTGTTTATTAATAAGTATTTAAAGGTCTGAATCATATCCCTCCTGTCCCTCCTCTCCTCTAGTGTGTACATATTTAGGTCTTCAAGTCTCTTCTCATACATCTTCTGGCGCAGGCTCCATATCATTTTTGTCGCCTTCCTCTGAACCATTTCCAATCTTTTTATATCCTTTGTGAGATATGGTCTCCAAAACTCAACACAATATTCCAAGTGAGACCTCACCAGCGACTTATACAGAGGCATTAGTACCTCCTCCTTTCTGTTGGTAATTTTTGTCTGTATGCAGCAAAGCTTCCTTCTGACTTTGGCCACCACTTTGTCACACTGTTTTACCACCTTGAGGTCCTTCTCCTGGTGCATGTACAACAACTTCTCACCCCCTATCACATACAATTCCCGTGGAGTTTTGCTTCCCAAGTGCATGACATTGCACTTCTTCACATTAAATCTTTACTGCCAAGCATTAGACCATTCTTCCAGCTTTTGTATTTGTTTCCACATGTTATCCACTTCCTCAGGGGAGTCCACTCTGTTGCAAATTTTCATGTCATCTGCAAAAAAGACAAAAAGACAGACTTTTCCATTCAGTCCTTCAGCGATATTATTCACAAATATATTGAACAGTACTGGTCCCAGGAGCGAACCCTGGGGCACACCGCTAATCACCTTCCTTTCGTCCGAGTACCTAGAAGATCAATGATTCAATTCCCACTGGCACTCCTTGTGACCTTGGGCAAGTCACTCCACCCTCCATTGCCTCGGAAGAAAAGGCCTGGCAATCTACTTCCGGTGATACATTGCCAAGAAAACCCAGAAGCAGCTGGGTCGCCAGGAGTCAGCACTGATTTGATGGCACTAAAAAAAAAATATACAGTTCTAGGACAAGGAGAAAAGATGGATGTTACGCCTATTTGGAGGACAGATGTCAATCTGCATGATGACTATATAGGCATTGCAACCCTGGGGTGGGTTGGGGTGGGTGAGGTGAGGGTTAGTATGGGTGGAAATTTGTGTCCCTGGCCAGTAGACCTTCTATGAACTGAGGGTTCACTCAGATCTAAGAGAACATAAACAGGTAATAAATAGGCAAGGAAAATTTATATCAAAACCAGCCAAAATAGTAAATTTAGAAGCTTAGCTTTGTAGTCTCTTGGGGTTGTGATGGCAGTTGTTGGATCAGAACTCCTGCTCAGGCAGCAGAGACTAATTGAATTAACTCTCAGGCAGCAGAGGCTGATTGAATTAACCACACCCATTGAGTGGGCTTCTAACAGAGCAATGGAACTTTAAAAGTTCAGATGAGGGGGCGGAGCTTGCCGCGATCGGAGATGGCTGCCTAAAAGCGTGGCTCCTACCCTGACTACAGAATCCTGAGCCTCTCCCCCTCCATTCGACTGATTAAGGGCTTACATCTCACGAGCAGACACGCGGCAATGGCAGCGCTAAAACCAGCCAGGTTGGATTTTCATCAAGCAGCTGGGCAGGCAGTGAAGCGCTCGAAACAAGAGACATCATCCCCGCAGAAAATGGCGCCGGAGAAGGAGTCAACCGATGGGATCCGGGAGATTCTAATCGAATTAAAATCTGTTAAGGACATGATCACCACGAATACCGTGGCCCTGACGCAGCTACAAACTGATGTGCAGGAGGTTAAAGAGACACTACAAGATCTGGCCGGGCGCATCTCTAAAGTGGAAACAGAGGTGGCCAAACATGAGGCCATGTTGACCCAGGTGGGCCCTTTAGCTAAGCGGGTGGCCGCGCTAGAAATTCAAATGGAGAATCAAAATAATCGAGCCCGAAGGAATAATATCAGAGTTACTGGGATACCGGAAGGCCGGGAGGGAGCTGATCCAATTGCATATATAGAAAAGCTTATACCAGAACTTTTACAAATTAACTTTACTGCTCCCTTTGAAATTGAGCGCGCACATCGAGTTCCCTCCCACACCACGAACCGTGCACAGCAACCGCGCCCGTTCGTGATAAAAGTACTCAGATACCCGCAGGCCCTACAAATTCTGCAGACTGCAAAACAGAGGCAAGCGGTGCCGCTTGAAGGTCGTCGGATTTCCTTCTACCCGGACCTCAGCAAGAGAACAGTGGACCGGCGCAAAGAGCTCCTGGCATGTAGACCCCTGATGCAGAAACTACAAGCTAGATACAGCCTCTACTATCCGGCGAGAATGCGGGTCACGCTCAATAACATCACGCGGACTTTTGATAGTGGCGAAGCACTCCGGTCGTTTTTGTCGGACCACACGCACATGGATGTTGGATCGTAGCTGCCAGCAACGCCGGGGGATGTGCCCTGTGAATGCTGACAGCGGATGGTACCAGAAGCCCAAAGAGAGCCTTGCTAACTCTGGCTCTGCAGTTAGTTAGATGCTTGCAAGTCTAATTAAGGGGATAATAATGTTTATATGTAATATTTTGATGCCTTGTGGGGAATACATATAGCTTTGGGGGATGCATATGTCTTTGGAGATGTCCAATGGGGGAGGGGGGGTAAAGTACACTTCTTGTGATTATTGGGGGAGGGGAGTGATATGAGGATGGTTCGTAGAAGGGGCGGAACGGGCTCCACCACGCAAGATGTTCAAGTTTTTATTGTTAGATGTGAGATGACAGGTCAGTATCCGTATATTGAGGACAATCTATTACATGCAAATATGAGGTTGTGGGTGATGAGCGCTTCTACCACAGGGGTTTACGCTAGTAGTCATGGCTAGCAGCGAATTAAGGTTCCTGACTCTAAATGTACAAGGTATCTCTAATCCAATTAAACGTAAGAAAATCTTATCATATTGCCATCAGCAAAAAGCAGATATAGCATTCCTACAAGAAACTCACCTTTCTTTATCAGAGTCTTATAAAGTGGGAGGGAAATTCTATCAGAACATACTGGCTGCTCCCGCGGATAAAAAGAAGGGTGGGGTTCTCATGCTGCTTCGGAAAACATTAGCTTCGAAAGTGGAAGAGACAAAGATAGATCCCGGAGGGAGATGGGCCATAGCGAAAGTGCAGATCAGTGGGGAGATATACGTTTTGATGACGATATATGGCCCCAATCAAGATGATCCACTGTTTTTTGAACAAGTAGCAATCGAACTACTAGAGACTGGTTCTGTGGTAGGCGAAGGCCTATGATCCATGCTAATTGAACTAAACAGACAGGCAGTTCGACACATATAATTCTTGGCGGTGACTTCAATATAATACAAGATCCGCTAGTGGACCGTACCCCCTATAGACAACAACATAAACCTAAGGCCAGCAAAATGCTACAAAATCTGATAGGGTCGCTGGGCCTCGCAGATCCTTGGAGGCTTCTGCACCCCAAAGACAGAGAGTACTCATTCTACTCGTTACCACATAATACGCAAACGCGAATTGATTACTTTCTAGTGTCCAAGACGCTAGTGCCACAGATTAAAACTGCGGAACTATGTGCACAGAAAGTGTCAGATCATGCTGCCGTTCAACTAACTTTAGACTTGGGAACACTTAGGAAAGCCCAATCACGCTGGCACTTTGACAGATCATGGCTCTCGGATGACGAGTTCTTGAACTCCATGCGGACAGAAATAGCTGAGTACTTTCGATGCAACCAGGTGTTTGAGACTCCAGTATGGGCCTGGTGGGAAGCCTTCAAGGCTAGCATTCGTGGACGAATGACCTCCTTCAGCATTCAGCGTAGGAGAGCGGACAAATTGAAGCTGGCTGAGCTGGAACTGGAAATAAAAGCGGGCGAAAGGCTCCTAGCTAAACATGAGGACAGGGCTGTCTTGATGCGACTGCAAAAGCTGCGATACCAATACAACTCTATGCTGAGTCAGGATGTGGATAAACAAATTAAAGCGCAACAGAGTGTGTACTATCATGAAAATAACCGGGCCAGTGCTTTGCTTGCACGCATGTTGAAAACCAAGAAGGCAGTGACACGGATAACCAGCCTTGAGGACTCTTATGGGGCCCTACTTCTGAAGGATGACAATATACTTGAGAGATGTAAAGAATTTTATGCCACATTATATCAGTCGGAGGTGGAGCATGATGAAAATACCTTCTCAAAATTTGTTTCCACGATAGTTGTACCTAAACTTAGAGCAACAAGCGTCGTCACTAGAGGAAGAAGTTACATGCAAAGAAATTCAACAGGCGATTAGACAACTAGCGAAAGGTAAGGCCAGTGGACCGGATGGTCTACCTGTAGAATTCTATGCGACTTTCTCCCAACAACTGTTGCCAGAACTACATACATACTATACCCGGATTAAAGAAGAATACCCGAATGTGGGTGCAATGGCGGAAGCCACGATTGTTATTCATCCTAAACCAGGGAGGGACCCCCAGACAATAGAAAACTACCGACCTATCTCCTTGTTGAACGCCGACTACAAAATATACGCTAAAATACTTGCCAATCGGCTTGGCAAAGTAATAGAGATGCTAATCCATCCGGATCAATGTGGTTTCATGCCTGGCAGATCAACGACAGATAATGGTCGGTTGTTAGCTCATGTATTACTAGGAGCTCAACATGCTGCGGAGCCGGTTGTGGGGCTAGCACTGGACGCCGAGAAGGCCTTTGACAGGGTTGAGCTTCCCTTCCTTTTTAGAACAATGAGATGGTTCGGAATACAAGAGAGCTTCCTTAAAAGCGTGGAACTACTGTATACCAGTCCCACGGCATGTGTTGCGGCGAATGGATCAATCTCGGCTAAATTTAAATTAACCAGGGGAACAAGACAAGGTTGCCCCTTATCGCCGTTATTGTTCAACCTTGCACTCGAGCCATTAATACTGAAAATTCGACAACTGTGGAATATCACTGGGATAAATCTGGCTGGATGTCACAGCAAGATATCCACGTACGCGGACGATGTCCTCCTATTTCTGGACCCCAGTTCACTGGCTCCCGTCATGGAGGTGATAGACCAGCGATGGCGAACCTATGGCACGCGTGCCAGCTGTGGCACGCGAAGGCCTTGCAGCTGGCACGCGGGAAGGTCCGCAAAAAAAGAAAAAGCTGGCTCTGACTGCTGCCGCGGACGCGGCAAGGGCAGAATGCAGCGTCCCGCGGGGCCCCCCTCCGCCCGCTAAGCCTCTGCAAGAGCTTTCAGATTCGCGAGGGAGAGCGTCTCCCTCGCGTCTCTGTTAAGCCCGCAGGGGCTAATGGGAAATTTCCCATCAGCCCCTTTAGACGCGAGGACTGATGGGAAATTTCCCATTAGCCCCTGCGGGCTTAACAGAGACGCGAGGGAGATTGCTCTCCCTCGCGAATCTGAAAGCCCTTGCAGAGGGGCTTAGCGGGGGAGGGGGCCCCGCGGGACATTGCAATCTGCCGCGGCAGCAGCCAGAGCCTGCTTTTTTTTTTTTTTAAATTTGCCAAGGGGGGGGGGGGGTTAGGACTGCTAATGGGCAGGGAGGGGGGGGGTAGGACTGCTAATGGGCAGGGAGGGAGGCAGGGAGGGGGGGTTAGGACTGCTAATGGGCAGGGAGGGGGGGGGGTAGGACTGCTAATGGGTCAGGGAGGGAGGCAGGGAGGGGGGTTAGGACTGCTAATGGGCAGGGGGGGGTTTAGGACTGCTAATGGGCAGGGAGGGAGGCAGGGAGGGGGGGGGTTAGGACTGCTAATGGGCAGGAGGGGGGGTAGGACTGCTAATGGGCAGGGAGGGAGGCAGGGAGGGGGGTAGGACTGCTAATGGGCAGGGGGGTTAGGACTGCTAATGGGCAGGAGGGAGGCAGGGAGGGGGGGTTAGGACTGCTAATGGGCAGGGAGGGAGGCAGGGAGGGGGGGTTAGGGACTGCTTGGGGGTTAGGACTGCTAATGGGCAGGGAGGGAGGCAGGGAGGGGGGTTAGGACTGCTAATGGGCAGGGAGGGAGGCAGGGAGGGGGGTTAGGACTGCTAATGGGCAGGGGGGGGTTAGGACTGCTAATGGGCAGGGAGGGAGGCAGGGAGGGGGGGGGTAGGACTGCTAATGGGCCGGGGGGGGGGGTTAGTTCTGCTAAGGGGCAGGGGGGGTCGGCCTGCTAGTGGGCGGGGGGGGTAGGACTGCTAATGGCTGTGGGCTGATGGGGGCTGTCTGGAAATGGGGTGATGGGGGTTTAGGACTGGAAGTGGGTTGATGGGGGGGGCTAGGACTGGTATTGGGTTGGGGGGTTGCTGGGACTGGAAATGGGCTGATGGGGGCTAGGACTGGAAATGGGCTGATGCAGGGACTAGAAGGGAATGGATGCTGGGTGAGGCTGGAACTAGAAGGGAGCTGATGTTGGGGGGAGGATTAGAATGGGATGGGGCTGGGAGAGTAAAATGGAGAGGGGAAAAATATTTTGTGTGGGAGGGATAAAAAATCTACAATTGGCCGGGTATTGGGAGAGTAAGTGGGGATTGAGGATGGGAGGGGTAAATTTGAGTGGATGAAATAGGAATGAGGAAAGAGCAAAAGGAGAAAGATTAGTATGTTAAAGCGGATGTAGAGAGAGGAGAATGGAAAAAAAAACTAGAAGAGAGAAGAAAGGACAAATGGACAGCAGATGATGGAGAGTTAGCAGAAAACATGAAGAAACCAGAAGAAAGTGGCTGGAGCAATTGCAACTGTGTAACTGAGCTGAGGTATTCTGTTTATGTAATTCCTTTTTGACATTGCCACTTGTTCTCTTTCCCCAGTAGGTCATGTATTGTTATTGTCTGAAATGTATTGGATTAATATTTGCAGTGTTGCCATTTGAGAGTTAAGGTGATGTGCTTTGTGAGTCCTGGTAGTTCTGTTAGGATACTGCGGGTTTGCTATTGGTTCTAAATGGGCAGTGTTTGTAGTAGTTCCTAATGTGCCTGGCGGTTGGCACTGGATTATAGTAATGTAGAAATCTTTTAGTCTGTCTTTATCCATACACTCATTAAGAGACATGTTTACTAAAAGTTAGTGTATGTTAGCATTATGCAAATTGACGTGCTGGCACTTTGAGGAAATTCTTTGGTTTTGTGCGGCAGTTTGGGCACTCGGGCTCAAAAAGGTTAGCCATCACTGTGATAGACGAATACTCTAATATATCAGGATATAAGCTAAACCTAACAAAGATGACGATTATACCCTTAAACTCTCATGTTCAATTATTGGCATTACGGCAGTACCCATTTAAGGTTGAAGGCTCCGCTTTCAAATACCTGGGCGTCACCTATGGCACTACACTACGAGAAACTTCAACCTAGGCCATGGCACAGTGTGAAAGAACTGTTTTAGATTATGTCAATAAATGAACCCCATTGCATTTAACCTGGTGGGGCAGATTGTAAACCATAAAGATGGTATTGGTGCCAAAGATAAACTATATATTAAGTATGGTGCCAATCCTCTTTGAGCGGCGATTTTACACTAAGCTGGAGAAGTTGATGCTCTCTTTTTTATGGGGTAATAAAACACCAAGAATAGCAGCATGGAAGCTAAAGATGCCTAAAAAGCGTGGGGGAGTGCATTTTCCAGATTTTTACTGGTATCATCTTGCTGCCCTGTTGAGGCATGGGGCTCGATGGAGCGGTGAGGAGATTACGTCTAGCGATCCAATGTGGCTACGGGTCGAAGCGGCACTGAGCAAGTCAATTCCGCTATGGATGCGTATTGGAGCGGATATCGGTCTGCAGGGCACATGTGATGAGATTATATGGGCCACCCAACAAGCATACCGCGCACTACTGATGACAATGGAAGAGGACCAAGAATTTACTGATTCTACCATCCTTTGGTTAAATCCGAAGTTCAAGATTGCTGGTCGCAGCTTTCTCTGGGGAGCATGGATGAAACAAGGTATTATCTATCTGGGTCAATTAATCCATAACAAAATGTTTAAGCCCTTCTCAAAGTTACTGCAGGAATACGGTCTGCCAACTAGCAGTATGTATCAGTGGTGTCAATTGAGGCACTGTCTGAGCAAAGCTGGGGTCCTACCGCTGATGATCGGACCCGGTCGACCGCTCCATCACAAGATACAGGAGAATTTGACAGGTGTACGCTTAATATCCAAGATAGTTGCCACTCTTCGAGATGGGGAGAAGAAAAGGTGTCAAGGATCACAACTTGTGTGGGAGTCCGAAGCGGGTGAACTCGAGAAACCCAACATGTGGGAGAATTTTTGTAGTAAACAAATACGGATTACGAGAGCTGCCTCTCTCACACAAACGCTATATTTCCTTGCCCATCGGGCATACCTGACGCCGGTAAAGGTTGCCAAGTGGCAGGTACAGGGGGGCAACCGCTGCTGGTCCTGTGACAAAAGCGTGGGCACACTAGCGCACATGCTGTACGACTGCCCTATATTGAAGAAATACTGGCACCAAGTTTGGCAACGAATGACGCGTTTACTGCAGATGTGGACGCCCTTGACATACCGGATTGTAATTTATAAGTCGCAAGCTGGAATTCCGGAGTTGGCTCGATGTAATTATGCAATTTTTGATCTAATGCTAGGCTTAGCGCTGAAGGCAATCCTGCGCCACTGGAAATCCTTTGCAAATCTGAACTCTGAGTACTGGTGGAGTCTAGTGTGCTATCACCACATCTGCGAAAAAGCCTATGTTGCTCGATACCCGTCTTATCGTGGTCTGCTCAAAAAATGGGATACCTTAAACGCTCAATTACTTAGTTGATATCAACGGTGGGAGATCGCTGATGGTGGAGCGTTCGTCACTGGAAGAACTCAAAATAGTAGGATTGGTGGGGAGGATGGGCTGTAAGATCCAAACCCTATTATTTCCTGATAATCATTGGCCTACAATTCTTGTCATCCACATACACTGTAAATGTTGTTAAATGTTCTGTTTTATTGTTTGTGTTATATGAAAATTTTAAATAAAGACTCAAAAAAAAAAGTTCAGATGAAATCCTACTTCTATATGCCAGCATACTATGCAAAGGACCTTGGAACCTTAAAATGTATACCTATATTGCAAAATTTAGTAGGAAACCAGTTTTCTGCAAATCTAAAGCAAATGTGTACTGAAAATCCTAGTAGACAAATATCAAGGATGTAGTGTCCCTGGCCAGTAGACTTTATATGAACTGAGGGCACACTCAGATCTAAAAGAATATAAACAGGTAATAAATAGGCAAGGAAAATTTATATCAAAACCAGCCAAAACAGAAAATTTAGAAGCTTAGCTTTGTAGTCTTTTGGGGTTGTGATGGGAGTTGTTGGATCAGAACGCCTGCTCAGGCAGCAGAGATTGATTGAATTAACCACACCCTGTGAGATGGGCTTATAACAGACCAATTGAACTTGAAATATTCAAATGAAATCCTAATTCTATGTACCAGCCTACCATGCAAAGGACCTTGGAACTTTAACTTTGATTCTGTTTGAATCAAAGTAGCGTTCCTTTGAACTTGAGCAGATAGCTGATGAAATTGTGGCACTAACACTTCACCCAACTTAGTAATCACACTCCAAATGGTTTCCACTGTAAAATTCTCAGGCTGTTCAAGTGCAAAAGAGTGACCTATGATAGAGGGAGCCATTCTCGTTAGGGGTGGAGAGCAGATTTTGTTAGCCTGCAAATACAACATTGTAATCTGCACCTGAACCTCAACTCCTAAGAGTCATGAGCCTCCTACTGCCAACCCCGATGGTTCCCACAGCGTCTGCTCCAAGCCTGCAACTGACTCAGATACTCTGTCCTCCACTGGTACAGCTGACAAATTCAGTTTAGGATCCAGCTGACCGGGAGCGTCTTTGCCAGAAAGCTCAGCAGACAGAGTAGGAGGGATGCACAGCTCCGTTGTGAAATTGTAGCCTGAAGATGACATCAGACTACCTAGTCTCAGCATCATAACAGCAGGGCAACTGCTGAACCCTGAGTGCTGGTGCTCCTGTTGTAAGACAAAGACATCCAAAGGACCTAAAGTCGAGGTAATCAAAGATGCAGGGTGCCTCCAAGAAGATGGGGGCTGCTTCTTGCCGTGCTTCCCCTTGCGCTTAGTCATAGTTGATGAGCGATCCAGAGCAAATGCCGTCTAAGACACCATCTTGGACCCCCCCTCCCGATTAATAGATCTTTTAAGGTGGAGTTTAATGGGAAAGTTTCAAAGGTTTTCTTCCTTACACAACAGGGGTACTTCAGGGGTCTCCTTTATCCCCATTATTTAATATCCATTTCAGTCCTTTAGCCTAGCATATTAGGAAATTAGTATTTTCCCCATATATTTATGCTCATTATAAATTCTTTATATCAATGAATAAATCCTTTCAAGATCTGTTGGACTAATTGGAATCTAGTCTGTATGTTCTGAGAGAGTGGTTACAGGAAAATAAATTGTTTGAATTTAGGGAAAACTGGAATTCAATGGGTGGGGAAGGCTATGATTCCAGATGATACTAAATTTGGTTAACTGAGGGGGTCAGAAAATAGAGATATCCTTTAAAGTGCGTACTTTGGGAGTTGTTATATAGATTCTAATTTGACCCTTGAACCATATGTTCAATATATACAAAGGAAGACAATTGAAGCTGGTGAGGCAAATGCAATCAAAGTTAAGACCACAAGATTTTCAGATGGTGGTCCAGCAAGTAGCCCTGAGCCATCTGAACTATTATAATTCAATATTCTTGGAAATGCCCAAACAGTTATTACATAAATTGCAATGGATTTAAAATATTTCTGCAAAGCTGATCACCCATAGTAGTTAAAAGGAGAGCGTGACCCCTTTATTGTTAAACCTTCATTGGTTGCCAATAGAAACACAAATCTTTTAACGTTTTATGTTTAACACTTAAAGCTATTCATAAAATAGGCCCAGACTACTTGTCTAATAGGCTGACCCTTTGTTCTTCAGTAAGATCTTTACATTCTATGACTCATTGTACACTAGTATTGCCCTTGGCCTCTGCTTTTCGGCAGAAGAGGGTCAAAGATAAATGTTTTTCGGATGCAGTACCAAAATTGTGGAATGATTTACCTCTTGAAATTAGGGATCTTGGGATTATGTTCAATTTTGTCAAGTTTTAAAGACATGGTTATGGAGGACATTTTTTAATGATACCTGATTGTATTGTTTGTAATTGGTTTTTGTACTCTGCTTTATACGTCTGTGGATTGTAAAAGTGGAATATAAGCAATGTTATTAAATTAATTCACCATCAAAATTTGCTGCTATTTTAAAAAATCACACTCTTTCATTAGTTTACAAACTTATTGGGGAAGTGGTTTCTTCCAAGATGGCGGCGTAAGCTTTTCCTCAGTCATTATGCCTAAACGCAAAGGCAAGCAGAAGGTTTTGCCCGCAGAGCCGGTTCCTGCCGTTACCTCTGGTCCGATAGACCGTTTTGTTTCATTGTCGGAGCAGAAGAAAGGGGAGATTCGAGCGGGCGCTGTGACACCGGTTGAGGTAGATCCGGAGTTGCTTGCCCTGGAGGTGTGTCTCTCCCCGGACGCTCGACCGCCTCCTCTGCGTCTGTCCTCCCCGGAATCTCCTCTCGCGAGTGGTGATTCAGCCTATCCGGAAGGTGCTGGGGCTGTCTTGCCGATGCGGGCTTCGCTGGATCAGAGTTCCGGAATGGCCTCCTTGACACCGGGGGCTATGGATGAGACTGGCCGGCAGATTTCGGAGGCCGAGGTGCAATTACATCAGCAGAGGGTTTCAGCAGCTGGGAGTTCTTCACTTTTACCTCAATTTAATCCTTTGCAGCGTCCGAAGGAGTTCTCTCTAGAGTCCATTTGGGACGCAATTTCACAGCTTTCGATAGCTGTTTTTCAAAAGATGAACTTGTCTTCCCAGCGTCTTGAGAGCTTGGAGAGTGCCATAGATGGAACTAAGGGAGATTTGACGGTGATAACGGAGAAGATGAACGCTGGTGAACAAAAACTTTCTCAATTTTCGGGATTAACTGACTCTATTGTGAAAGATAATGTAGCAATTCGTGGGAAGTTAGAAACGCTGGAAAACGCCATTCGGGCGTCTAATATACGTCTGTTAAATTTTCCTGTGGTTGGTGGGGTTTCTCCGGTGGATTCGTTTCGAAAGTATTTACAGGAGACTTTATCTATGCCTGAAAATTTGATGCCACCAGTTGTTAAAGCTTATTTTCTTCCTGTGGCTAAGCGGGGGGTTCAGGTTGACTTGGGGTCTTTCAAAGCAGATACTCTTGATGTTTCAGCTTTGTTACAGTCGCCCAAGGAAACTGATATTAAGGTTTCTACTCTATTGGTCACCTTTGCACTTTCTTCTGATCGAGATTGGGTATTGAAGTTATATTTCAGGAAACGTTCTGTATTGTTTATGGGGAAGAAAATTGCTATGTTTCCCGATGTCTCCAGAGAGACCCAAAAGAGGCAGAAGGCCTTTTTGCTTTTAAGGTCTGGTGTGCTTTCTATTGGGGCTACAATGATACTTCGATTTCCATGTAAATGTATAGTCTATTTTCAGGATAAGAAGTATGTATTTGTTCATCCTGAAGATTTATCTATGTTTATTTCCTCTCACCTGCTGACCTCATCACCTATGGGATAACTGATCGTCATATGTAATATGCTCCACGCTACGCCCCCCTCTTGGTTTATTTTTTTTTTAAAATTATATTGTTTCCTTGTTATGGTTTGAGGCTTTACCTAGCCTCATTTAGCTATTTTCTCACTCTTCCCCCGACTTGTGGGCTAATTAACCCTGTGTATAAAATTCTTTTTCTTTTTCTGTGATTTATTGAATGGAGTTCTAATGTTTTTCCTTTTGTACACAGTGGTGTTATTCTGTACAAGCTTTGCTTGATAATTTAGTAAATTTGTATAAATATAAAAAAAAAAAAGAAAAAAAAAGTTTACAAACTTATTACCTATCAGATTAACTAGATGGTAATTTACTATACAGGATTTCACATGTTCTCAGGAGATAACTCTGGACTGATAATTATTTGGAATACATTTGTCAATGGAAATTCTCAACAACATCCTGTTCGACACTGGGCCATAAAACAGGTATAAAGTCTTGGTTTTGTTCTGCTTTAAATGATGAAGTGATGTACTTTTACATATTTTTGTTCTATGCAAATTTGTTTCCATATTGTCCTGATAAACCAGTCCAGACAAGTGGGTTATATTCCCTTATCAGCAGATTCGTGGAGACAAAGGACCAATGAAATGCCCAGGTTTCAATGACATTACTCCCATGCCTTTATCCGCCTCAGCCACCATAGGTTTCTTCAGTATTTCTTTGTCTCCAGCAGATGGTGGATGGAGTTTCTACACTCTGAAGAAAATCTGAATAATCGAGACAAAAAGATTCATTTAAAGTCTTGTGAATGATCACCTTGAGGGTGACTCTCTCACTTGAGCATAAGAACATAAGAACATAAGATATGCCATACTGGGTCAGACCAAGGTCCATCAAGCCCAGTATCCTGTTTCCAACAGTGGCCAATCTGGGTCATACGTACCTAGTAGTTTCCCCAGAAGACACAAGTTCCACAATGCTTGTACTGGGTCAAGCATTGATATCCTGGGTCCCTTCTTAATAATGGTTTATGGACCTTTCCTCCAGGAACTTGTCCAAACCTTTTTTAAACCCAGCTACACTAACAGCCTTTACTACATCCTCCGGTAACAAATTCCAGAGTTTGATTACACGTTGAGTGAAAAAATATATTCTTTTATTAGTCTTAAATAGTTTACCCTGTAGCTTCATTGTATGTCCCCTAGTCTTTCTATATTCTGATAACGTAAACAATCGATCTACGTTTACCCGTTCCACTCCGTTCATTCATTTATAGACTTCTATCATATCTCCCCTCAGCCATCTCTTTTCCAGGTTAAAGAGCCCTAACCTTTTTAGCCTTTCTTCATAGGCGTATCCTTCCATCCCCTTTACCATTTTGGTGGCTCTTCTCTGAACCTTTTCTAATAACGCTATATCCTTTTTAAGATACGGCGACGAGAATTGCACACAATATTCAAGGTGCGGTCTCACCATGGAACGGTATAGAGGCATTATAATATCTTTTGTTTTATTTTCCATTCCTTTCGTTATGATACCTAGCATTCTATTTGCTCTCTTGGCTGCCGCTGCACACTGGGCCGAGGGTTTTAACACTGGGCCGAGGGTTTTAACATGTTATCCACAATGACGCCCAAATCTTTTTCCTGGGTGGTGGTTCCTAATGTGGAACCTTGCATTGTGTAACCATAGTTTGGGTTGTTCTTCCCTAGGTGCATAACTTTGCACTTGTCCACATTAAATTTCATCTGCCAATTTATCAAGATCCTCTTGCAATTTTCCACAATCCTCTTGGGTTTTAACAACTTTAAATAGTTTTGTGTCATCTGAAAATTTGATATCCTCACTCGTTATTCCACTTTCCAGGTCATTTATGAATATGTCAAAAAGCAGCGGACCCAGCACAGATCCCTCGGGTACACCACTATTCACCTTTCTCCATTGGGAAAATTGGCCATTTAGCCCAACCCTCTGCTTTCTATCTTTTAACCAGTTCTTGATCCACAGTAGTACACTGCCTCCTATCCCATGACTCTTTAGTTTTGCCAAAAGTCTCTGATGAGGGACCTTGTCAAAGGCTTTCTGAAAGTCCAGATACACTATATCAACCAACTCACCTTTGTCCACCTGTTTATTCACACTTTCAAAAAAACATAACAGATTAGTAAGACAAGATCTTCCTTGTCTAAATCCATGTTGGCTGTCTCCCATTAGGCCATGACTATCTACATGCTGAGTAATTTTATTCTTTATGATGGTTTCTACCATTTTTCCCGGTACTGACGTGAGGCTCACCGGTCTGTAGTTTCCCGGATCACCCCTGGAACCCTTTTTAAAAATTGTTGTTACATTGGCGATCCTCCAATCTTCAGGTATTAGAGATGATTTTGATGATAGTTCACAGATTACTAATAGCAGGTATGCAATCTCATATTTCAGTTCTTTCAACACCCTTGGATGTATACCATCCGGCCCAGGTGATTTGCTACTCTTCAGTTTATCTAATAGTTGTAATACATCTTCCCGATGTATCGATATTTCCTTCAATTCTTCCGCACCTTTAAATACTACTTCAGTCATGGGTAACAGCCCTACATCTTCCTCAGTAAAGACTGAAGCAAAGAATTCATTCAGTCTCTCCGCTATCTCCTTGTCGCCTCTTAGTGCCCCTTTAACTCCTCTATCATCTAATGGTCCAACCGACTCTCTCACAGGTTTTTTGCTATGAATGTACTTGAAAAAATCTTTATTTCGCGTTTTTGCTTCTGCAGCAAGCTTCTTCTCAAATTCTCCCTTTGTCTTCTTTATCAGTGCCTTGCATTTGATCTGCCAGTGCTTGTGCTGTTTCCAGGTTTTGTCGTTTGGCTCTTTTTTCCATTTCCTGAAAGATGCTTTTTTGGCAACAGCCTCTCTGACCTCACGTTTAAACCATGCTGGCAGTTTTTTGGACTTCCTTCCACTTTTCTTAAAGCGTGGAATACAGCTGGTCTGGGCTTCCAAGATAGTATTTTTCAACAACACCCAAGCTTGATGCTAGTCTTTAACCTTTGCATCTGCTCCTTTTAGTTTTTTCTTAACTATTTTCCTCATTTTATCATAGTCTCCCTTTCGAAAGTTAAAAGATAGTACTGTGGATTTCCTTACTGTCCCTCCTCCACTAATTAAATCAAAGGCGATCATGCTATGATCACTATTGCCAAGTGGCCCCAACACCCTTATCTCTTGCACTAGATCTGGTGTTCCAGTAAGGACTAGGTCTAATATGGCTTCCCCTCTGGTCGGTCCAAGAAGCAGTCATTTATGTCATCTAGGAACTTTATCTCCCTAGCATGTCCTGCTGTGACACTGACCCAGTCGATACCGGGGTAATTGAAATCACCCATTATTATTACCGAGCTGTATCTTTTGTTAGCTTCCTTGATTTCTTTGAGCATTTCATCATCCATTTGTTCATTCTGGTCAGGCGGTCGATAGTACACCCCCACTGCCATTGCCTTCCCCCTTTTACATGGAATTTCAATCCATAGAGATTCTACATCAAATTTTGTTTCCTGCAAAACTTTAATCCTTTCTGACTCAATGCCCTCTCTAACAGAGCGCAACCCCTCCACCAATTTGATCAGCTCTATCATTACGATATAGTTTGTACCCAGGTATCACAGTGTCCCACTGGTTGTCCTCCTTCCACCATGTCTCTGATATTCCAATCATATCTAACCTCTCCTTTAGTGCTATATATTCTAACTCTCTCATCTTATTTTTTAGACTTCTAGCATTTGCGTACAAACATTTTAGAGACTATTTTTTATTCATATTAATTTGGCTATTGGTAGACATGGGTAATTTGGGACCTTTAAGCTCTGTCTGCTCCATACTCGAGGGCATTTGGGCTACTTTACTCTTTTTTGGAACCTCTCTGCTTTTGGTAGTATTCTTCAAGGATACATTCTTCCGAACCATCCGCTCTTGGGCGACTGTCGGCTTTCCCCTATTATCTAGTTTAAAAGCTGCTCTATCTCCTTTTTAAAGGTTAATGCCTGCAGCCTGGTTCCATCCCGGTTAAGGTGAAGCCCATCCCTTTGGAAGAGCCCCTCCTTTCCCCAGAATGTACCCCAGTTCCTAACAAATCCAAACCCCTCATCTCTGCACCATTGTCTCATCCACGCATTGAGACTCCGGAGCTCTGCCTGCCTTTTGGGTCCTGCACGTGGAACGGGAAGCATTTCAGAGAACGCTACCCTGGAAGTTCTGGATTCCAACTTCTTACCTAAAAGCCTAAATTTAGCCTTCAGAACCTCCCTACCACATTTTCCTATGTCATTGGTACCGACATGTACCAAGACAGCAGACTCCTCCCCAGCACTATCTAAGACCTTATCTAGGTGGTGCGTGAGGTCCGCATGATGTTGGGAGGCTTCATTAGACTGCGTTCTTTTCGGTAGCCATAGGAGGAGGGAAAATTTGTTAAGCTCCATGCTCTTATCCTGTTAAGGGTCTTTTGAGCAGCCAGAAAATCGGAAGGATCTGGAAGAGTTCAGCAGCCTCACACAACCTCAACACCCCCTCTCTACCTTCTCTGTACCCCCTGCTGTCTCCCGAAGATTGCAGAAGGCTCTCTGAGGAATATGCCTGCCAGCCACCTTAAACACAGTGCCTACAAAGCAGAGAAATAATTTCAGTGGAGTAGAGCTGAGTCTGGCACTGACTGCTGCCTGGGGCTCTCAGGGGTGAGTACCAATGCCTGACCTCATCATTGTTGTTGATGAGGGCTCCCGATTCTGTCCTCTTGGGGCACAAATCTGGGTGGACCGCTGGCAACCATTTTCATGGTATGTGGGTTTCTTGCCGTTTTCAGCATGTGTTAGTAGTGTCTTTTACTATCTTGTGCCTGGTGGTTGTCTGGTTTGTGTGTGCGTGCAACCCGAGTGGTTCAAACACATATTTTTACCTAAGTACTGATAATGCACATTGCTACGTAAGTGCCGTTAATGCATGCCATTTGGAGGGCCAGCCCATGCACTAGATGAACTAGGTGGTCACCTAGAGTGGCAGGCCCCAGTAGGCAGCATTGGCCCCTCTCCTCCCAGTGAAGCGACAGTTCATTGCTGCTGAAACCGCCATGCTACTCTCCCTCCCAGCATCCATCTTCTTACCTGGGGGAGGGTGGGTGGGCGGCACAATGAAGCCTCCTCTACATCGGGCTTTAAAGTGCCTCTGCTTGCGTGTTCACTGCCTGCCGCTCCTGCCCCCCTCCGGTTCAACTTCCTGCTCCCTCCAACAGGACGTTGCATCAGAAGGGGGCAGTGAGCTCTCTAACCTGGGCACTGTAAACCCAACGCAGCAGAGGCATTGCCGTGCTGCCCTCACTCCCTTAGGTAAGAAGATGATGCTGGAAGGGGAAGCGGCATAGTGGGCCGGGCGACACCACAATCTTAGGGGAGTGGCATTGAAGTTCTGCTTATAGCGACAGAAACCCTCAGACCAGCCCTGGCTTTTTGGGCCACCACAGTCTTAGCATGTGCTGTTGTGATACTTGCCTTAACTTTCTATGCCTTCTTCCAGAAAACATTGTTTGGCCTGTGGCAAGCGAGATGCTTCATTTGTGGCTTCTGGACTCTGCTGTTCCTGCATGGCAGCTTCTGAGTTATCTCTGGAGGGCTTGCTCCCCCTCCTCCAGCCAAGGGGTGCAGTTAGTCTGGTCTTGCCTGCCTTAGGGCAGCAGGTGGCGGATGGTGCTGTGCGTAAAGATGTCCAGTTGGCTGGGGTTCCCAGCGACTGTTCTTTTGGGCTGCTTCGCCGTCCTCTAGAGGCTTGGTGGCGGCTATGTCTCCTGGCATAGGGGAGTCATTTCTATAAGAAGAGCTTCTAGAGTCTAGATTGTCTTCTCTGCAATTCTTTTCCTTTTGCAACAGACCTGGTCTTTCTAGTGTGGAAATTCAGACCCTGTGGCTTCTGAGTTCCCCTGAACGCACTCTCGCGAGGGGCAGGCTGAGAGTGGAAGCCCTGTTTGATTGTCTTTGGCTAATCATCCCTGGCGAAGGGCATCTCCCGAAGAGGGGATCACCTGGAATCTGTACGAGATTTGGACTATGACTTGGATTCAGATGGCTCTGTTCTGGGCTCTGATGTGGACAAAGAATTACTCTCGCCTTTGGAGGACTATGAAAAGGCCAGTGTTATCCGCTTATTCCAGAAGGAGAGAAACTGACAGCTTTGATTGCCCGGGTCTCGTTCATTTTGAGTTTGGTGCCATACTACTGTCTTCCCGTTCCCGGAGGTGATCAAGGAAATGATCTGGTCAGAGTGGGACTCTCCCGCCTCTCCTTCTAACGGGTTAAAGGTGTATAAGAAGATGTATGCTGTCCTGGAGAAGGAGCACATTGTATGGTTTGATATTCCCAAAGTGGATGCGCTGATCATGGCAGTTACCAGACGGACCACCATTCCTGTGGAAGGCAGATTGGCTTTAAAGGGTGCTGTGGACTGCAAGGTGGATTCCTTGTTGAAGAACCAGTTCGCCGCTGCGGCTGCTATACCTCAGTTGGTGGTATATAGAGGCCTATCGTCTCAAACCCTGCTCCAGTGGATTCAGTCTCTTCTGCCGGATGATGCTACCCCTCTTTTAAAGTCTGCTACAGCCTTCCTTTCTGATGACATGTATGACCTCATCTGCCTAATGGCCAGGGACAGTGCCATGTCGACAGTGGTGCGACATTGGATTTGGCTCCGACACTGGGCAGCAGACACCTCTTTCAAAGACTAATTGTCCCGACTGGCTTTTAAAGAGAAGCTTCTGTTTGGGGCTGATTTGGAGCAGCTGGTGAAGGATCTGAGCAAGATGAAATCTTACGGCATTCCAGAGGACAGGTCCAGGGGGCATGTGAAGTGGGCAGGAGCCCCCTATCCATCAGCCTCCACTCGTGCCTTGCGGGCATGCTGGTCCGATCCCCGGTGTCTTGCGATTCCCGTCATTACCAGCCTGGAAAGCCTTTCTTCCCCTCTGCTTCCAGATTTTGGAGTCGTTCTCAGTCCTTTCAAGGAGCTCTTGGACCCAGGGATTTGGCCCCTTCCAGAGTGGGTTCTTCCTGGACTGCACAATGAAGGTTTGGGGGCCCATTTTCTGTTACCTCCAGTTGGAGGCAGGCTTTGCCTTTTCTTTCCAGAATGGGCTCGGGTCACCAAGGATCACTGGGTGCTAGACACCATTCAGAACGGCTCTGTCCTGGAATGCAAAGAGCCAATTCTGGACACTTTTGTTATCTTCCCTTGTGGGTCTGCGAATAAAAGGGCTGCTGTGCGGATCACATTAGACAAGTTGCTACTCTTGCAGGCCATGGTGCCCATTTCCCTGGATGATCGAGGTAAGGGCAAGTATTCTGTATTTTGTAGTGCCAAAAAAGACGGATCATTCTGGCCCATTCTGGTTCTCAAGGGTGTTGACGAAGACTTGCACATCATGTGCTTCTGGATGGAAACTTTTTGTGATCTGTGATTCAAGCGGTGTGGTGAGGGGAGTTCCTGGCATCTCTGGATTTGGCCGAGGCGTATTTTTATATCAAAATCTGGGAGGGTCAGCAAAGGTATCTGTGTTTTGCCATGCTTGGTTCTCACTTTCAGTTCGCTGCCCTCCCATTCGACTTCTCTACTGCCCCACAGATGTTCTCCATGGTCATGGTGATGGCTGCATGCTACAGTGCCAAGGGATTATTTGTTGTTGTTAAGTGCCGTCGAGTCAGTGTCGATTCATGGTGACCCTCTGGATAGTTGTCCTAAATTGTGTTCGGTCTTCAGTCAGTCGGCTTATTGTTGACAGACTGGCACCCATAGCTGCTGTTATTGTATTGATCCATCTCATTGCTGGCCTTCCTCTTTTGCGTTGATCTTCTACCTTGACAAGCATGATGTCTTTCTTTAATGATCTCTCTCTTTGCATGATGTGTCCAAAGTATGAAAGTTGAAGCCTTGTCATCTGAGCTTCTAAAGAAATCTTAGGTTTGATCTCCTCTATGACTGACTGGTTTGTTTTTCGGGCAGTCCAAGGGATTTATGTAAACCCATATCTGGAAGACTGGCTCATCTGAACCCATTCTCTTTTGGAGGCGTTTCTGGTAGTGCCCTGAATGGTGTCCATTTTGGAAGGCCTAAGCTGGGTGATCAGTTGATGCCTTCCCAGTCCCTGGAATTCCTGGGAGCACATTTTGATACTCAGAGGGGGGTGGGGGGTAGAGTCTTCCTGCCAGAGGAAAAAAATTATGAGGGTGTTGGTTTGCCCGGCGCTGTTCATTTCACACAGGCTTTCAGAGTTTGGGATTATCTTCATCTCCTCAGATTGATGGCAGCAACAATCAAGATGCTGCCATGGGCGTGTGCTCCTATGTGGCTGCTCCTACAGTCCTTGCTGACTCTGTCATCCATGAGCTCTTAAGAGTTCGAGCTCAGGCTCCTGCTGCCGATGATGGTGAAAGCTAGTCTGCAGTGGTGGCAGCAGCCCAGTCATTTAAGGAAGGGCATGCCACTGAAAAATTACTCATGGATTTTTCTGACAATAGATGCCAGTCGCTCAGACTGGGGAGCCTATTGCCAAGACTGAACAGCCCAGGGCCACTGGAATTGCAGGGAGACAGTGTGGATCATGAATTGCCTAGAGGCGAGGACCATCTGGTTGGCCGTTCTGTGTTCCTGGCCCCTGGTCAAAGGCAGGGCAGTTTGGGTGCTGTCAGACAATGCCACGGCGGTGGCTTATGTCAGGCAGCATGAGGAGTACCGGAGAGGCCCTGGAGATGGCTCTCTTGTTTGCCTGGGCAGAGAAGAACCTCCTAGCCTTGTCTGCTCAGTACATTGCCGGGGTGGACAATGTGGAAGTGGACTTTCTCAGCTGGCATTCTGTGAATCCAAGAGAGTGAGAGTTGAGTCAGGAGGCATTTCAGTTGATTCTGCGCCAGTGGGGTCTGATGGTCCAATGCCAAAGTGGGCTGCTGCTTCAATCACTACACAGAGACGGACTTCGAGGGTGTTGATGCCTTGGCTCATCCTTGGCCACATCTATGCCTCCTGTATATGTTTCCTCTGTGACTTCTGGTGGGGCATGTGATTTGGTGTGTAGAGCACCACCTGGAAAGGTTTGTTCTCTGTGGACAAGCAGGAATGAGTCCTCACATATGGGTGATGTCCCCTGATAGAGCCCCAAATTCTATTGAAAGCTTTTGGGAGATTCCACTGTGCTTGCACGCCTCCTTCCTGCCTGCCACCACTGCGCCATCTTGGATGATTCTTTTGTTTTGCATGGAGCCCCACGGACATGTTCCAGACACCTCCGTTGGTAAACATCCATTTTTTCCCTTTCTGGGGTTTTTCACGCTGTTTTTTTGCCCAGTCACCTTGCTGTCATGGTTCACACCTCCCTTTGTGTTTTTATCCTTCGATCGTTGTTTTATTCTTGCTGCAGCACTTTGGCCCTCCCATTGCCGGTGCTCTGATGGGCTTCGGCCTCATCATTGAGCCACTGGACTTTGCCACAGCTATTTTTCATGGACAGCATGTCCCAGAAACCCACCGGCAGGTTCAAGAAGTGTTCCGAGTGCTCTTGGATCATATTGGTCACAGACACCATTAACTTGTGCCTACAGTGCTTGGGACCAGATCATCAGCCCTCTTCTTGTAATTTGTGTTCACAAATGGCAAAAAGAGGACTCAAGGCTCACGAGAGGCAGCGTGAATCACTTTTTGGCACTCAGAATTTCAATTCATCGTCATCAGCAGTCAGCCTCTATGGCTTCCAAGGCTGCATCGGACGCTGGCGATGCATCAGTGCTGACTGGCTCTCCTAAGCAGGTCTGATCCTTGATGGTCATGTCACTGCTCATAATGTCAGAGCTATAGCTATGTCTGTGGCCAACTTGTGCTCGGTTTCCATGGAGGAGTTCTGCAGGGCTGTAACACATTCCACACATTCACATCTCAATACTGCCTTGACGGGTATTCCCAATATGACAGCAACTGTGGCCAATCTGTACTCAGGAATCTATCTGGGGATTAAAATCCAACTCCATCCCCACTAGGCCCATTCTTTTCTGTCCATGCTACCAAAAAAAGGGAAGAGAGAATTACTTCTATTGTCTATAGTTGACTGTCCGGCCTGTTGCCATAGCGCAGTGGAATTTTGACCATGTTGGGCATCTCGGTGATCTCCTCGGTTTTAGGTAGCCTGTAGCTTGGGAGTCCCATACTTGAGGACTTATTCCTGCTTGTCCAGGGAGAAAAGGTGGTTACTTGTCTGTAGCAGGTGTTCTCCATGGACAGCAGGAATAAGTCCTCACAACCCTCTCACCTTTTCAAGGAGTTGTCTTTGGCTACATCTATGTTATCAGAGTGATTTAAGATGGCACCACAGTGGCAGGCGGGAAGGAGGTGTGCAGTTGCGGTGGATCCTCCCAAAAGCTTCCAATAGAAACTGGGAAGTGTTCCTGTGCAGGGCTCCACTGGGGGACATCACCCATATGTGAGGACTTATTCCTACTGTTCATGGAGAACACCTGCTCCAGGTAAGTAACAACCTTTTCTGGTGGCGCTGGATTGGTCGAGGAGAGCGTGGTTCAGAGATCTCTAGCCTTACCCCCAGATGTTTCATGCTTTCTTCAAGGGGTTTGGCATCTGCGTCTTCCTCTCCTGTCTATGGTCCCTTTCTGTGATCTGGGGCTGGTTCTCAGGGCCCTGATGTTGGAGCCCTTTGAGCCACTGAAGTACGCTACTTTGAAGGATTTGACGCTCAAGACTTTTCTTGGTCGTAATTTGTTCCGCAGGATTGATTTCCGAGCTGCAGGCTCTGTCTTACCTAGATTCTTATCAGTCTTTTTCAAAGAAGGCAATTTCTATTCAGCCTGTGCTTTCCTTCTTGCCTAGGATGATTTCTCCCTTTAATGTGAACGAGGTGGTCTGCCCGCCCTCCTTCTCCAAGAAGCAGTGTTGGGGAAAGCATGAGGATCTTTGCATTGTGGATGTCCAGAGGGTGCTTATTTGGTATTTGGAGGTTACAAGTTCCTTCCTTATCGTTCCTCCAGTCTAGTCCCGTACCATAGGGTAGTGTACCTCTTCCAGCAGCTTGGGAGATTGAGCATGCCACAACTTTGATGACATCAGGATATTTAGGCAGCTGGCACCACCCCCCAGCCTTCCAGTAAGCTCAGTCTCCTAGCAGCTGGAGTAGGTACCTGTCTGAGTGGGGACTCACCGAAGGAACAACTAGGAAGAGTTTTTGTAGTTTAGTCAGTTAGGTTGGTTTTGTGGGATGGTTCACCTTTAAATTTGCCTTATTAGGACTTGGCTGCTCTTGCCGGTAAAGTTAAAAGAAAAAAAGAAAGGGAACGGAAAAGCAGAGGAAGCAGCGTGATCAGACCTGATTGCAGGGGCCGAGGAGATACCGGCTGGTCAATCAGGGTCTGTCTCCGCTCCCGAACCCCTCCTGTGCAGGTGAGGAGCGTTGAGTACGGGCAGGAGTGTTGGTGAGCAGCAGCGGAGGATCGCGGCAGCGGTAGGTTCTCCGGCACGGGGGTTCGTCGTCAGGGGATTAGAGCTGCAAGTTGTTAAAGCGGTATTGCAGGCACCCTTGTTTTTTCGGTTTTTCTGCTTGTGGGTAGCTTTGAGCCGCGTGTCAGTGCAAGAGAAGGGAAGCTCCGTTTGTCGCCGCCATTTTATTTGCGTGGGAAGCAGTGGCACGGCAGCGGGCTTCATTTTGTAAATTTTTTCTTCTCAACGCAGTTTTTTCTGTAGGTGATAGTTTGGTTTGGGTGCCGGGGTCTTTCTGGGCTGCTGTAGTAGGACAGGTTTTCAGTGTTTATTTCAAGACGTTTTTTTCCTGAAAAAAAACCCAAACAAACTGTTGCCTTTGCAAGAGAAAGCATGCCTTTCAAGTCACAATGTGGAGCTTGTGGGCTGCGCAGGACCTCGTTGTCAGTAAAGGGAGTCTGCAGAGGGTGTGCGGCAGAAACTCGCTCCATGGAACAAAGCATTCTGGAGGACGCTGTTTTGGTGTCTGGGCCAACGGAGCAGGGGCCGGGGGCTTCTGAAATGGAGGATAGTCTTGTACAGACCTTCCCTAGAGGGGCAGCTGGGATCTTCTTCGCCAATGTCTTTTCCAGGCGGATTTTCCCCCGAGTTTGTTTTATTGCTGCATAAGGCTTTTTGACTGAAGCAGCAGGGGGAGTCTAAGGGCCCAGCATCTAGGAAGAGGGGAGCTCCAGGAGACGTTCTAGAGGAGGAGCCTGGTACCTCTCAGCCCTCCGTCAAGGCGCATCGGCAGGGCCAGTGGACTGCTGAGGTTGGCTTGGGTTCCGCAGAGGAGGATCAGGACCAGGAACAGGAGTTGGAGGAAGGGTCACTTCCTCTAGATGAGGAGTCTAGGATTGTCAGGGTTTTCCGTAAAGAGGAACTGGCAGGGCTCATTTCGGAGTCGCTTAAGACGCTTAATATGTCACCGGTGGGAGCGCTGGAGGAAGACGCGTTGGAGGATCCCATTCTCCAGGTGGTGCGAAAGCCCCAGAAGGTTTTTCCTTTGCATAGGGTCATTAAGCAGATGATCCTAGAAGAATGGGAGCTTCCTGAAACCGGGACTCAAGGGGTCTCGTATCATGTCTCGTTTGTACCCTTTGGTGGAGCAGGAGAAAGAGATGTTTCGATCACCTAGAGTGGATGCTGCGGTGTCAGCAGTGACTAAGAAGACCACTATCCCAGTGGAGGGTAGTGCTGCTCTTAAGGATGTTCAGGATAGGAAGCTTGAAACCCTGTTGAAACAGGCTTTTGATGGAGCGCGTTCTCGCTTCAGGCCTCGGCTTGTGGGGCTTTGGTGGCATGGGCCTGTTTGTGCTGGGTGCAGGGGCTCCCGGGTACAGCGGGAGCGGATAGGAATGTAGAGTCGGCAGCTAGGCTCGAATCATGTACAGCTTACCTGGCGGTCATCTTTTATGATTTGGTAAGAGCGCTTTCGAACAGCATGGGATCTATTGTGGCGGCGTGCCGTTATCTCGGGTTACAGAATTGGTTGGCGGATGTGTCTTCTAAGACCCGTTTGAGTAAGTTGCCGTTCAAAGGGAAACAGCAAGGGCTCACATGCAGCCCTTACAGAGGTCTCTGCTGCACAGATGGTTCCATTAGCGTCAGCCTCTGTATCACATGCCAGTTTGTCCCAGAGAGATACGGAAGGCACTCCGATGGTGGCTGAGCGAAGCGAACCTGACTGTGCGGGTCCCTCTGGAATCCCCAGGTTGGCTTCCTCTGACGACGGATGCCAGTCTGTCCGGTTGGGGAGCCCTTTGCGAGGGGCAGTTAGTGCAGGGTTGCTGGACTCAAGAGGAACGGACATGGTCCATAAATTGCCTGGAAATGAGGGTGGTTCGGCTGGCCCTGCAGGAGTTTTTGCCTCGGGTTCGCGGTCGCGCGGTATGGGTATTTTCCGACAATGCTACCACGGTAGCATATATCAACCAGCAGGGCAGCACGGGCAGTGCCAGTTTGGAGGAAGAGGCGGAGCTCCTGATATGTTGGGCGGAGCTGCATCTGTCAGCAATCTCAGCGGCGCACGTGGCCAGAACGGAGAATGTCGCGGCCGACTTCCTCAGTCGGGTGCGTTTGGACCCGGGCGAGTGGCAGTTAAACGCGGAGGTTTTTGAGCAGATTGTGCTCTGGTGGGGAGAACCAGTCATGGATCTGATGGCGACATTTGTGTCAGCAAAGGCCAGTCGGTATTACAGTCGATGAAGAGAAAGAATGTCCGTGGGTCTGGACGCGTTGGTTCAAATGTGGCCGAGGCGTGGCCTGCTGTATGTCTTTCCGCCTTGGGCGCTCATCGGCCGGGTGCTGCAGCGTGTGGAGGCACACAGGTGTCTGGTGATACTCATTGCCCCGGATTGGCCGCGGAGGCCCTGGTATGCGAATCTCGTGCGGTTAAGAGCAGACGAACCATGGAGATTTCCCGTCAGACAGGATCTGTTGCTGCAGGGGCCAATCATGATGCCGCAGGTGGATCAGTTCTCGCTTACGGCATGGCTATTGAGAGGGTGAGGTTGAGGAAGTGTGGGTTTTCCTCTCAGGTGATTTCCACTCTCCTTAGGGCCCGGAGGAGATCTACCTCCCTGGCGTATATTCGAAGGATGGTGTGTTCAGAGGGAGTGTAGTCCTCTGTCGGCCTCAGTGCCGGTGATGCTAGATTTCTTACAGGCGGGCCTGGAAAAAGGTTTGGCATGGAGCTCTCTGAGGGTTCAGGTAGCAGCCTTGGCCTGTTATCGAGGCAGGATCCACAGTGACTCCTTGGGAAGGCAGCCTGATGTGCTGCGCTTCCTGAGGGTGGTAAAGCAGTTACGCCCTCCTCATAGGCCTTTCGTTCCTGCCTGGGATCTCAATTTAGTTCTTTCGGCGCTCTTGGTTGAGCCCTTCGAGCCGTTAGCGGCTTGTACATTAAAGGATTTGAGTTTGAAGATGGTGTTTCTGGTAGCGATTTGTTCGGCAAGGAGGATTTCCGAGCTACAGGCATTGTCGTGTAGAAAACCCTTTTTGGTTTTCTCTAAGGAAAAAGTCATTTTGAGGACGGTGCCGTCTTTTTTTTTTTGCCGAAGGTGCTTTCACCTTTTCATTTGAGTCAGCCAGTGGTGTTGCCGGTGCTCACAGGGTTGATAGAGGGTATTCCAGATCCGCAGCTGCGACTTCTGGATCTCAGGTGGCTTTTGAAGCGCTATTTGAAGAGGACAGCTTCTTTTCGGAAGTCGGATTGGTTGTTCGTTCTGTTTGGAGGGCTGCGCAAAGGAGATGCTGTGGCGAAGTCGTCCATTTCCAGGTGGATCAAGGAGGCGATAGCTTTGGCGTATCTGTTGCGGGGAAAGCAGGTACTGCATAGCTTGCGGGCCCATTCCACGAGAGCTCAAGCGACTTCTTGGGCGGAGTGCAGTTTGGTGGCGCCGGTGGATATTTGTAAGGCAGCCACTTGATCCTTGTTGCATACTTTCGTGAAGCACTATCGGTTAGATGTGCAGGCGAGGGAGGATGTGAAGTTTGATTCAGTGGTTATTCAGGCAGGTCTCGTGGGTCCCTCCTGTAATTAAGGGGCTCTGTTACATCCCTATGGTGCGGGACTGGACTGGAGAGATGATAAGGATGGTGAAATTAGGCCTTACCTGCTAATTGGCTTTCCTTGAGGAACTCCAGTCCAGTCCCGGAACCCTCCCTTCAGTAGTTCTGTAATTCTGCATGTGGTAGCGATCCCGGGCAAAAGAAGTAAAGTTATGATGTCTTGTCTGGGGTTTCTGGTGTTCCCACCGCTGGCCGGGGGTGGGTAGATTTGTATTTACAATTGTGTTTTCTCCTCGAAGTTGTTGCACTCTACCTTGCAAGGGGTTTTGTTTGACAATAAAAAAAAAAAGGGAAAGTCAATAAGTAAGGAAGGACAGGTTTTTTGGGTTATGATCATTCACTTCTTATTTGTTGCTCCTGTGAGTCTGCTTTGTCAGTAGGTTACTGGAAGGCTGAGGGTTGTGCCAGCTGCCTAAGTATCCTGATATCATCATAGTTGTGACATGCTCAGTCTCTCAAGCTGCTGGAAGAGGTGCACTACCCTATGGTGCGGGACTGGACTGGAGTTCTTCAAGGAAAGCCAATTAGCAGGTAAGGCCTAATTTCACCTTTTGTAAGTTAGACCATCTTTTTGTACTGTTTGCTGGTTTGCGCAAGAGTAACGCGGCAGCTAAGTCTACCTTGGGGCACTGGATTATTGGAGGCCATTGCCTCAGCATATCTTTTGTGGAACCGGCTGGTTCCAGTGGGTTTGCGTGCCCATTCTACCTGAGCGCAAGCATCGTCCTGGGTGGAGTGGACCTCAGAAGACCCTACAGTCATTTGTCAGGCAGCAATATGGGCATTACTTTCCACTTTTGTCAAGCACTACCACTTAGATGTCCATGCTCGGGCAGACACGGCCTTTGGCTCTAGGTTTTGCAAATTGCTGTGTCGTCTTCCTGCCCACTGGAGGTATAGCTTTGGCATGTCCACTTGTCTGATCTAGCAGGGCGATATGGAAGGTGACATTTTACTTACCAGATAATATCCTTTCCTCAAGTCCTGCTAGATCCGTCCTAGGCCCACCCCAGGAACTGAGTTGGCACTGTTTTTCCGCGATGGTACCCTGGGGTCCTCTATGATTTATATACTTGTCTCTGCAGGTCCATCTTCTACTGACAGTTTTCTGTTTAGGTTTTTCTGGTACATAGTTTTTTACTGTTTCCTTACTCATCGTTGCCCATGTTGAAGTTGTGTGAGACTTGCCATGTTCTCCCATGTCCTTTAGGACAGATACTGAAGAGGCCTTTGGTGGCTGAGGCAGATAGAGGAATGGTAGTAATGTCATTGAAACCTTGGCATTTCATTGGTTCTTTGTCTCCACTAATCTGCTGGTAGGGGAACACAACTGACTTGTCTGGACTGGTCTAGCAGGACTCAAGGAAAGGACATTTTCTGGTAAGTAAACTGTCACATTTTTGAAGTATGTGAATGTAAAGTTGGTTTCTCTAGAAATCTGTATAGCACAGTAGCTCCCAAATATTGCGACCAACTGCTTGATTTTGGACCAGTCTGGTTTTGAAGTTTCTTGTACAGTGTTTAGTTACAAGGAATAACATTATACAAGGGATAGCACTGTAATGTCCAGGTTTTCCTTTTTTAGACAGCTTTTTGGGCTGACATAGTTGCTGCAGCTGCAGAAGCACATACAAACTATGGGGCCGATGCAGAAAGATAGCACGGGCTTTACAAACCCATAACGCCACCTTTGAGCATATTTTACAATCCTTTAAATGCAGGAATTAGACGTAAACGCTGATGGAAAAACTAGTGCCCAATTAATGCCATGCGTATTTAAATCTATTTAAATGAATCCTAATCCTGTTATGCAAATCATGACTACACCCGATGCAGAGACAGGCATAGAGGATTTCGCAACCAGCCATAGTGACAAAATTTTTACTTTAGGGTCTGAGTAGAAGTAAACCTCTAATGCATGCCCCTTTGCCAGTATTTTGATGGCATTGGGTGCTTTTCCCGATATTTAGATCATGTTCTCCTTAGATAATTAGGCATTGGGAAAAGCCCCTGATGCCATCAAAATACTGGCAGGGGCCAGTACCCCAACAAAAAATAGTTACCTGGTGGTCTAGCAGCCCCTGAAACCCCCCACCCCAAAACTCAAGTAAGAGAAAATCACCCCCAAGTAAAATAAAATCACCCCCAAACATGAATTAAAATTTACCTGGTGGTCTAGCGGCCCTTGAACCCCCCCCAACCAAAAACCCATGGAAGAGAAAATCACTCCCAAGTAAAATAAATAAAGTCAAAATTACCTGGTGGTTTAGTAGTCCCTAAATCCAAGTCCCCATGTACTAATTAGACGGGAGCGCTGCCTACACGTTCCCATTCTGGTCTGCCATCTTGTAAAATGGTGGGCCTGGCCCCACACAGTACATTCTGGGGTACACTGGGCAGGGTTAGACTGCTATATAAGCTTTCTGCATTGGCCTGTATGTGCTTCAGTTGTGCCACTATTTGGTTCTGTGCTGCAGCAGCTTGAACTTGTGTGTTCTATTCTGTTCTTGCTTCCTGGTCTGGATGGTGTATCCCTCGTTGTTAGTTGAGAAACACAGAACAGAAATCAGATGTGTAAAGTACTGGCTACATATTTGCCCAAAATACCATCCCACTACTTCTTCACCCCCTGCGGTTGAAAGCTGAAGCTACAAGTCCCATTTTTATGTGTAGGGTGAAAGCACTCTTGGTCCTGCCTAGATTTGGGCTTTGAAGGATTCCCTCAGGTACAGATAGGCCCTCTTTTCAGTTTGCATTTCTGCCCTGCTCCATTGCTTATACTCCTGAACTCAAAGCAATGAGCCATACTAGCACACCACATCCTATAAGAAAAGACAGGCTGGGAAGGGATGAGAGAGTGAGTACTGGGGACCAGGACCGTACCTAGCCCTGTGCGAGAGGTGTGGCCGCACAGGGCGCAAAGGCTTAAGGGCCGCATTTCAGCTGTCTGCTGTTACCTGCCACCGCCACTTTTTCTCTCAGCGGCAGCAGGCAACGGCAGACAGCTGAAATGCGCCCCTTAAGCCTTCTCACAGCACACTAAGCAGGTCTGATCCCTCTGGGAGGGACCAGACCTGCTTAGCATGCCGGCGACTTGCACATCGGGTGCACGCCTCTTCTCTCCCACCCCCATAAAGTGGCTAGATGGAGGTGCGGGGGGGGGGGGCATGCGCCCACTGTGCAAGTCTCACAGGACGCAATTCACGATCGGTACGGCCGTGCTGGGGACTGCCAGGGGAGGGGAGAGAGTGTGTGTAATTGGGACTGGCAGGAAAACTGGAAAGGAGGCTGAGTGTGTGGGGTGGGGGGAGCTGGCTGGCAGACTGAGTAGGAAGAGAGTGTGTGTGTGCTGTGGACTAGCTAGGGAGAGGGAGAGAGAGCATGAGCTGGGGACTAGCTGGGGAGAGGGAGAGAGAGCATGTGCTGGAAATTGGCTGGGAAGGGAGAAAGTGTTTGTGTAATGAGGGCTGGCAGGAAGATGGGGGAGCCAGAGAAAGTGTGTGCTAGGAGCTGACTGATGGGCTGAGAAGGGAGATAGTGTGTGAGTGCTGGGGATTGGCTGAGGATGGGGAAAGAACTTGTGCTGGAGACTGGCTGGGGAGGGAGAAAGAGCATATGCTGGGAACTGGTTGGGGATTGATACTACTCAGGTTCTTTTACTTCTTTGAAGGTCATTTTAAAAGCATTGCCACATATACAATAGATAGTGGCATTTACATATGTAGATCGTATATCTGGATAAATGGCAATTTCAGAAAGACACTCTTTACACATGGAGATCCCCAGGGCATAGAAATTTCAAGGGGGCATGATTTGGGCAGGTTGAAATTCATACTTGTATTTCTCATCTTACAATGGGAATACATATATATTCAAACAAATTTCACTGTCTGATTTTGCATCAGTTCTGAGTCATAAACAGATTTAGAAAAAGTGCTAGTTTTGGCTAGTGTTATACATGTGGGATTAAAAGAGTAATTCTTTTTAATTTCAGCAGAGCCTTTTATAAAATACCGTTAGAACTGTGAATGACCTAACTTGGACATCCCAATTCCCACCTCAATATTTTGAGAATAATTTTATAAAGGTCACTTAGTTTAATGCTCAATCTCCAGGAACAAGCAGAAATGTAGTCTTCACATATGGGTGACACTGGGTACCGACGGAGCCTGCGCAGGAAGCTCCCCAGCTACCAATAGGAAATCCTTTGGGAGTATTCCACTGCGCCTGCACCACTGCCTTCCTGCTCTCCCAACTCACTCTCCTCAGTTCTTCTTTTTCCGCAGAGCCAGCAGGTCAAAATCCTGTCACCAGAGAAAGACCTTAAACTTTCTCCAAAGCGCTTCTGCCTCATCTCCACCAGTGTCATTCTCGATTCCAGTATCATTTTTTCTTTTGATTTATTTTCTAAAAATATATTTTCTTTTCTTAAAATTTTTTCTTAATTTTTCCTCAGGGCCTCATGCCTTCTTGGCCTTGGCCTACCATCTTTATGATGGACAAACCCTTGAGTGGATTCAAAAAATGTGCCAAGTGCTCCAGCACCATTTCGGTTACAGATAATCATGATTGGTGTCTGAAATGCCTTGGTCCCGACCATATTCCCCCTGTAAACAGATGATGAAGAGAGGCCTAGGGAACCGGACGAAAAGCTTTGGAGAACTATTCCCAACGGACTCAATGACACTAGCCTCGACTTCCTCGAGGGCATCTTCATCCTCCCAGGCTTTCAAACTCTCCAAGGATTCCAAACATTCAGACCAAAAAAAGGATAAATGATCCAGGTCTCCCTCGAGGTCTTCCAAAGATAAGCAGAAGCCTCGAGAATCCAGAGAGAGGTCAAAGGAATTGAGAGAGATGTCCAAAGATTCCTCAGGAAAATTATGGGAATCAAGAGAAAGATCCTGCTCAGAGCATCGGGATTCTTCTTGGACCTCTTCAGACTCTGGCCATCAGTCCAAGCATCGCTGGCAGGAGGACTTGTTCTCCAAAGCCTCAGTGGGGAATCGGGAGGCTCCCGAGGCCTCGACCTCTGGAGAGTCCCCAATGGCATGCTCTGGTACGGTAGCAGCAAGCTCCATTCTTGTGGTGGGCCAGACGCAGGCATCCTCCTTGGATCAGCATATGCTATCCTTGGAGCGAACTTTAGTGGCCCTCCTCGCATCATTGGTTCTATTCACACCGACAGGTGGAGAATCGCAGGCCTTGGCATTGACATCGGTATCGCCATTGGCACCGATCCAGCCTGCCTAAAGGCCCAATGCCCCGACACTGACATCAGTCTTGGCGACAGGCACCTCTTGGGCGCTACCTGCTGGGCTTGACCCCGAAGATATCGAACAGTATCGGCATTGACTGCATCGATCACATCAGCATCAACATCATTGATACTTTCCCAAGTCGGGCTCCGATACTTCCAATTCCGATTACCGCTCCTTCGATTCAAAGGGCTTCCATGACGTTGCCTCGGAGCCCTTACCTCCAACCACTAGTACTCATAGGAAATCGTCATGGGAGGACATGTCCTTCCTAGAATTTATCTGGTACAAGGTGGCGGGCTTATCTATCCCTGCTTCAGCAGAACCAAAATCGAGGGCAGAGGAGATGAAGATCCTCCAAATCCTACAGCCTCGAAAGAAGCCGCGATCCGGTGCATCGCATCCTTCACAACTTGATGCTACGGATGTGGGAGACCCCTCTCACGGTATTGCCCATTAGCCGGCGACTCGATACCCATGTACAAGGTACCAGATGTCCTGGTTTTCAAAAACCACAATTACCACACCACTTCATGGTGGTTGAATCAGCAATGCGTCTGATCGAGAGTAGCAAAAAACACTCTTCAATACCCCCAATGAGGGAATCCAGGAATCTCGATTCCTTTGATTGCCACTCCTTTCAGGCTTCCATGCTAGTCAGCAGGATCAATTCCTACACCCTCTATATGGGAATGTTCCTTAAGGAACTCAATAAGGACTGGGAGGGATTTCTACCATTCCTTCCCGAGGAAAAGAGGCCCGCCTTCCTGGCTGTGCTTGCACACAGCCAAAATGTTTCAAAATTTGTAAACAAGGCAGCCTTTGACACCTTTGAATCCATGAGTAGGGTCTCAGCTATTGCTATAGGAGCATGCAGTTTAGCATGGCTTCAGGCATCAGACCTGGAACATTGGATCCAGGACAAGCTAGGCAACATCCCCTGTACAGAGGAGAACCTCTTCAGTAAGGACTGGAAGAAGAAGGCTGGTGAACTGGAGACGGATGATACAACTCTCAAAAGGCTCTCCAGGAAGAGTGCTGACTCAACAAAAAGGAAGGCAGCAGTTAAAAGACCCTTCTACCCCAAGAAGAGGAGATTCTACCCCTCCTGCTCTCATCCTGCTTATCAGCCTCAACAAAAGAAGCAGGGATCCAAGCAGGCTAAGAAGCCTAGAATAGCCAAACTACAGCCAACCACTCAGACGCTAGCAGCACCTAACTTTTGACTCTCATCTAGGGAGCATTACCAATCTGTCCGTGAAGATCCAAGAACCTCCAAGCATTTCCAGGAAGGCTCTGCCATTTCTCACATCAGTGGCGTTTCATCACCACAGAGAAGTGGACTCTATCTATAGTCCAAGAAGGATACCAATTAAATTTTCAAGAACTCCCTTCCCATCATTTCAGGGGATTATCCCACCCAGCCTCCCCTCAACGTCCTGCTCTAGAAAGAGGTCACCAATCTTCTTTCCCAAGGAGCCGTAGAAGCATTTCCTCAAAACCAACTGCTAAAAGGCTTCTATTCCCCCTGCTTCCTCATTCCAAAGAAATCAGGGGGTTATAGACCTGACCCGTTCTTGACCTCAGAGAACTCAACAAATTCTTAGTCAAGGAGAAGTTCAAAATGATATCTCCGGGAACTCTGCTTCCCTATCTGCAAGAACACAACTGGCTGTGTTCTCTAGGCCTCTAAGAGACCTACACTTACATCCTGATACATCCAGACTACAGGAAGTATCTTCGCTTCACCTGTCAGGGCACCCATTATCAGTGTAAGGTTCTCCCCTTAGGCATCGCATCTGCACCAAGAGTCTTCACAAAGTGCATGGCTGTAATGGCAGCATATCTTCGAAACAACAAAGCCTTTGTCTTCCCTTACTTAGAAGACTGGCTGATAAAGGCAGACCCTCCGGGAGAACTCTGCTCATCTCTTCAGAAAACACTTGCACTGTTGCAACACCTGTGATTTGTCATAAACTTCACAAAGTCCCATCTCACCCCAACCCAAAGGTTGGTGTTCATCGCTGCTGTCATAGATACTCAACAATCCAGGGCCTTCCTTCCTCTAGATCGCATGAACAGACTGGTGGAACTAGCCTCCCACATACAAAAGCTCCAGCACCACCTTTCCAACAGCTAGATCCTGGTCAGGTGGCAATATTCTACATAAATAAACAAGGGGGGCGGGCTCTCTTCCCCTATGCGAAGAAGCCAGTCGCCTATGGAACTTCGCCATTCTCCATTGCATGCATCTCCGTGCAGTTTATATTCCAGGAGATATCAATCACTTAGCAGACAAGCTGAGTCAGATCTTACATCTACACAAGTGGACCCTAAATCCAGAAACAGTGGCACAGATCTTCAAAATCTGGGGGACCCCAGTTATCGATCTGTCTGCCACTCCACAGAACTCTCAACTTCCACAGTTCTGCTCCAGGATACCATCCAAACTCAGCCTAGCATCCAATGCCTTCCTGATTCACTGGGGTCGGGAACTGCTATATACCTTCCCCCCTCCATACTTCTGATCCCGAAGACCCTCCTCAAATTCCAAGCAGACAAGGGAACTATGATCCTCATAGTCCCCGCTGACTACATTCCTGCTTGTTCTTGGGAATAGTGTAGTTACTCACCTGTAACAGGTGATCTCCTGGAACAGCAGGAATTTAGTCTTCACAGCCTACCCTCCTCCCCTTGGAGTTGTAGGGTTGTTTTTTTTTTTTTTTACTCCTTCTTTTCAGCTACAAACTCAACTGAGGAGAGGGAGTTGGGAAAGCGAGAAGGTAGTGGCGCAGGCACAGTGGAGTGCTCTCAAAGGATTTCCTGTTGGTAGCTGGAGAGCTTCCCGCGCGGGCTCTGTCGGTACCCGATGTCACCCATATGTGAAGACTACATTTCTGCTTGTTCCTGGAGATTGAGCATTAACCTATTAAGAAAGTTAGCACCTGCTTTTCTTTATCAAGTAGGGGCATAAGTTGGAAGATATGTATGGCAAACCTAGGTGCGAGCACTTGCACCAGCCCTGGACTGTGTTTAAATGCATGCAACTAGATTTATAAAGAACAAACAAGTTATAATATTTGATAACTTATACGCATAAATTTGAGCTCCACTTATGCTTTGCCCTTGGCCACGCCCACACCAAAAGTATGCGCCATCGACCTGATATGCATAGTTATAGAACAGTACCTGGCAAAAGTATGTACATAAAAACCTTCCATGTGTATAACTTAACACAGGTTGATGGTGTGTACCTGCATGTGGCTCGTTATAAATTTACACTTCTATGCAAAACGGGTCTTTTTGTGTAGTTCGTAATTTGTATTTACTTATTTATTGTATTCTTTGGCTTTGAATTGATGTTATTTTTCCTGTAGATTAATTTGTATTTAATGTACCATTCTTTGGGATTTAAACGGAACATTTTGGTATCTGTTTCAGAACTTATTTAGTGGATGTCTAGAGTAATTTGATGCTATTTAATTATTTAAAAAACCTGTTAAATACATAACTGTAATTTTTATAGATACACACCCTGTCCCTGATGTCCTCAGGCACAGAGGGTATTAAACTCACATTACTCCCCCTGTTCTCTGATGGGTGTCTGGTTAAGATTTGTGGAAAAGTTGGTACCCCTATCCCCAAACTGTGGGTTGTAATTCCAAATCAGGTCATAGTATTAGTACATGAGGGTCACAGAAACAGTCCTCCACTGTGACCTATGCCCAGTAGTGGCACTCAGAATGGGACCTGTGAACTGGTGAGTGTTCACAGGCCCTGCCCCCTCCCCCTGTGTGGGCTTCTTGTTAAACTGGAAATCCATGCATAGTACTAGGGTCTATGAGCACACACTGATGCACATGTTCTTGTGCTGGCTGTTGCCAGCACTATTGCTGCTGCTTTCATGCTTTTGATAAGTATGGGAAGGAGGAAGTGTATGAGAAAGAGGAGAGAAGTGGGAATCTACTGTTCTCTTTTATCATTATCCGGGATCACTTGAATTTTTAAGTGTTAAAATGATGATATATTGGGTAAAGTTTGGGAAGTATTGCTATAGCATATTGATAGGCAGATTGCTAACAGAGTATTCTGTGATTGGATGTTTGAGGATTTGTGGATGTTGGACAAAGTAAGCCACAGAATCCTGTTAACAGCAAGGTATCTCGTTAGCTGCTTATCTTTCAGAAATGGGAAACTAGTGTATATACACACACATATAATTTTAATACCACAGTATCAGAGAGAGGGTTGGCAATAAGACATAACCTTACTTGATGTCCTAGTGAATGCAACAAAATCCTAATCTCACACAGCAAAAAGACCTTGTTGCATGATTTAATGACAGGCAATTGCACTTGCCAAGCAAGATTATGGAAACACAATGGAGCAAGAAATGAAGGTATGGATGTTTGTAGAGCCTTTAATGATGAAGGTCAGAGACCCCGACGCGTTTCGGCGTGGGACGCCTTCCTCAGAGGGTACAAAGCTTAAAAACAGGGAAATAATACATGATGTTTAATTAAAATTATAAATAATTAATAAAAATGATAATATAACAAACAATACATAGAAAACATGTTAATAAACAATCAGATTAATACCATAAATACATTAAAAAACATAAATAACTGTAGCGATATATTTGTTTTTTAATGTATTTATGGTATTAATCTGATTGTTTATTAACATGTTTTCTATGTATTGTTTGTTATCATTTTTATTAATTATTTATAATTTTAATTAAACATCATGTATTATTTCCCTGTTTTTAAGCTTTGTACCCCCTGAGGAAGGCGTCCCACGCCGAAACGCGTCGGGGTCTCTGACCTTCATCATTAAAGGCTCTACAAACATCCATACCTTCGTTTCTTGCTCCATTGTGTTTCCTGGCTGGTAGTGCAAGACACGTTGCTCCTTTTTGTGTTTTTCCAAGCAAGATTATGTCCATTTGACAAAAGCACCCTGCTAGTCACCCCTGCCATCTCTTTGAGCAGACACTTACCTGCCTGCTCAAATTGACTCCACCTCTCATCTCCCATTCACTTTCTACTCAGTTGTTTCATGACCAAATTTACACTTCTTTTGAAATTTCATTGCTCATTGCAGACTCTTGAGACATGGACCATCCTAAGAATTATCCAAAGAAAGTGTTATCTAGGGCTGGAAATAGTGCAAGGCAACAGGGGTTTTGTCCAGGTACCCTACTTTAGAGGATGCAGCCAGTGGTATATGGTCTAGACCAGGGGTGTCAAACTCCAGTCCTGGAGGGCCGCAAACCAGTGAGGGTTTCAGGGTATCCCTAATGAATATGCATAAGATATATTTGCATGCACTGTCTCCATTGTATGTAAATATATCTAATGAATATTGTCACGAGGTCAGCCCTCTGCCTAGGGCTAAGAGGGCTGGTCTGCCATGATGTCCTTTAATCATAAAGGAAAGCCCTCAAATACCATCTTTTCAATAAGTACCTCATTGAACCCAACCTCACCCACCGAGACAGAGATGCAACCCACTAAGCAAATATGTGGTTTCCCAACAAAATGCCAAGAAAGATTCCCTAACCCTTAGTGGTGCAGTTGTTTCTATGGAATTCTTGATCATACGACTTTATGTAGCAATATTTGTAAATAGTTTACCACCGGTATCCAAGTTTATGTAGCAAGTTCTGTAAATAGTTTACCCCTGTTATCCAAGTTACTTGCCCTATTATCTGTAAACTCATACATGTTAACTGTACTGAGCATTTCTGTTCCATGTAAACCGCGCTGATGCTGAATAGTGCGGTATATAAGAGACTGTAAATAAATAAATAAATAAGTGAGACCACACCTTTCTGCTTTCGCAATGCCTCTTGGGAGTTGTACGGGTTGCTATTTATATTTCTGGCCTTAGCAACAGTAAGTGTTGCCAGGCGCCATCCAATGGTTCCATTGGAACACTGACATTGTTGAACATAACCTTATTCATAACATTTTATCATTTGAGCACGATTTGTTGTTTACAGTAACTTGAAAAATTCATCTCGGGCGAAAAATGGAATTAACTCATGAACATTTTCGTGCGATTATTTTTCATAACTTTTGACGTGGATTATCAAGACAAGAGTGCATCGATGAACTTAATTTTTTATACGGCGATAAAGCACCATCCTACAGCACTGTAAAAAAGTGGTATAACGAATTCAATCGTGGCCGACGTTCGCTCCAGGACGAATTACGTCAGGGTCGTCCAAAATCGGTTGTTGTGCCAGAAAATATCGATGCTGTGTGTGAACTGATAAAGCAAGATCGTCATGTGACATACCGTGAGATTGAGGCATCTTTGGGCATTAGTATGACAAGCATCAATAAGATATTGCATGATCATTTGGCCGTAAAAAAGATTTGTTCGCGTTGGATCCCGCATAATCTGACAAACGCTCAAAAGAAGGCTCGTGTCGATTGGTGCAAGGAAATGTTGAAAAAATACATTCAAGGTGCATCAAAGACTGTGTATAACATCTACACAGGTGACGAATCATGGATCTATGCATATGAGCCCGAAACAAAACAGCAATCGACTGTATGGGTCTTCCAAGACGAGCCAAATCCAACAAAAGTTGTTCGCGGAAGAAGCACATTGAAGCAAATGGTTGCCTGTTTCTTCGGCATTACCAGTCACGTGGCGACAGTGCCGTTAGAGCAACGTAGGACGGTCAATTCTGAATGGTACACAACCATTTGTTTACCAGAAGTCTTCGGAGAAATTCGGAAAAAGTTGAAGAAGAGGCGAATAATTCTTCATCATGACAATGCGAGCTCTCACACATCGGCTCAAACAAAGGAATTTTTGACCAGCCAAAACATCGAATTGATGGGTCATCCACCGTGCAGCCCTGATTTGGCACCCAATGACTTCTTTTTATTCCCACATATCAAAAACAAATTACGTGGTCAACGATTTTCAACACCCGAAGATGCGGTTGATGCATTCAAAATGCATGTTTTGGAGTTACCTCAATCGGAGTGGAAAAAGTGCTTCGAAAATTGGTTCAAACGCATGCAAAAGTGTATTGATCTTCATGGAGAATATTTTGAAAAACAATAAAACCAATTTTGATCATAAATATTTGTTTTTTCATTATTAGGCCAGAAATATAAATAGCAACCCTCGTAGTCCCTTTTTAGACCTCTGATAAAGGAATAGTTATGAGTCTAGTGTTTAAGGCAAAATGACAAGAAATTTATTCCCCTCACATTAGGACTTAGTGTAGAACACAATAGGAGAGTGTCCAGGTGTTTGCTTGAGGATTATTTACAACAAAATAAGGTAGCTGCTTTTCACACTCTGGCTCCAAAACGTGCTGTGCCTTTTCTAAGTAACAAAGATGGGAAAACAAAACAGCTTCTTCTAGCAAAGTAAAATAACTTCTTTTCCTCTGCTGTTTCACAGCTCTTTAACTCAAAGACTTAACATAGTGACTCAATATCATCGGCTAAGCAAAGCGTGCAATCCATTGGAACTTCAGCTATGTCATTAACATTACTGTCCATTTGCATATCTTCCAGCTCAGGATTTACTGAGCTTGGCTGCCAGCTGTTACTACTGTGTTTAAGGTAAACTCCCTCTGCAAACTGGGGTGTTTCCCCTGTATACAATTCTAGACAGCAAGGGTTTGAAATACCTGTGGCTTTGGAGCTTCTTCTCTGGCTCTCCTCTAGTTCCTTCCAGTTATAAGTAAATGCTCTGTGATTCTCCATTTGTAATTCCTGACTAGAGCCACCCCCTGGCTCTCTTTTCCAGGTAGAGCTTCTTAACCTCCCTGCTTTGGTGCTGGGTCTCCACTTGTGCAAACTCTGAAGCCTTTCCTCAGGCCGTAAGGACTGAAGGGCTCCCTGTTCTCTCTGCCCAGGCTGGTTCCTGGCAACAGGCTGTGCCTTCCCACCTTCTAGTCTGCCGGCTTCTCTCCCAGAACTGCAGGTAGGTTCTTTGCCTAGTCTCCAATTCTCTAGGGTTCCTGAGCCTCTCCAACCACGTCTCTCAGGAGCTCTTTCCTCTTGCTCCCTCTCTGGCTTCCTTCCTTGCTTCTCTTGTTGTCCTCGCTGCCCCTCCTTTGCTCCCAACCAGCGTTTATATTTCTGTTCCCTGAGGCTTGGCTCTGCCTTTCTGAACAGGTGTGAGAGATCAAGCTCCAGGCTTGCTGCTACGTCAGAGCTTGGGCGTGTCAGCTCAGCTCCTATCTCCCACTGTTTGTCTTTCTCTTGTAAACAGTGAGCTATGTGAGCTGGCTGACTGTCAGTTTTAAAGGTAACCGTTTCCTTTCTTTCTATTTCCATGGGCTCTATAGGGGCTTCTACATCACAATATACATTAGGGGCATCCTGAAATCCTGACTGGTTTGAGGCTCTCCAGGACTGTTGTTGGACACCCCTGGTCTAGACCTTCAAGGATTCAGTGAATTCCTGATCCTAGTTGCCATTTATTTATTTATGCATACCTTGACTGAGCTGTATCTTCTCCTGTTCTGGCTCAAAACAGGAAATAGTGAGAAGGCAGGTGCAGAAAACATACTTGTTGATGTGGAAGGTGTGTGCCGGGGGGGGGGGACTGTTTCATGTGGCTGCTCACTGTGCTAGTCAGCCTCCTCCATTGTTGCCTTGCTTGCATTCTGCCTTTTGTTTGTGATCCCTAGCTCTTAGCTGCCCGCAGCCTTAATTTCATGACCCCCCCCCACACACACTGTGATGTAGAGACCCCTACCGAACCCATGGAAATGGAGAGAAAGGAAGATTCCACCTTTAAAACTGACAGGCAGCTGGAGCACATGGCTCACTGTTTACATAGAAAGGGTAAACAGGGAAAGACAGGAGCTGAATTGACACGCCCAGACTCTGACGTAATAACAAGCCCCAAGCTTAATCAAGCACACCTGTTCAGGGTGGGAGCAGAGCCAAGCCCAGGGGAACAGAATTATAAAACATTGTCATTAGCTCCCAGGAGGGCAGAGAGAGGAGCCACGAGGGAAGCAGAGAAAGAAGTAGCAGACAAAGGCTGGAGCAGAAGCCAGGGGGCAAGCTGGAAGGGTAATTGCAGCCTGGACGGCAGTTGGAGCCATGGCAGCAGAGAGAGTTGGAGTTGTGGCAGAGAAGCAGCTCGAGGAAGGAAAGACAGGAGAGAAGAGAGAGCTCCTGTAAGGCAGGCTTGGAGAGGCTCAGAAACTCCAGGGAGTTGGAGTCCTGATAGAGAAACTTCTTACCGGTCTGTGAGAAAAGCCAGCAGGCTTGAAGGAAGGAAGGCACGCCCTGTATCCAGGAACTTGCCGGAACGGAGAGAGCAGGGAGCACTGCAATCAGAAGGGAGCCTTCAGAGTTTACACAGGTGGGAGCCCAGCACAGAAACCTTCCCATATAACTGCCAAGAGTTAGAGGAGAGCCACAGAAGAAACTCCAGTGTATCAGGTATTTTAAACTCTTGTTGTGGAGAGTTGTATAAAGGGAAAACACCTGGGTATAAAGAGGGAAGTTATTTTAAATCCCTTAGTAACCGTCTGCAAACAAACACTGCCAGCCCTGATATAGAAGAGATGCAGATAAACTCCAATGTGGATGACGTAGCTGATATGAGAATGGATTGCACGCTGTGTTTGGCTGACAACATTGAGTCATTGTGTTGAAACCGGGAAGTAAGAGTGCTAAGTTAACAGCAAAGAAAAAGAAGGTATTTTTCTTTGTTCCGAGAAGCTGTTTATTTTCAGTTTGTATTTACTACGAGCACTGTATTGTTTTGGGAACCAGAGAGTGAAGAAGCACTCACCGTAATTATTGTATATAATCCTCATGCTAAACTCCTGGACACTGTTCTTATTTGTTTTGCTGCACAAATTAAATAATCTACTCTCTCAGAGTAGTATATAGCAATATTGAGATCATGTACTCTGAATCTATTACAGAAAGTGATATGTATCTCACAACTTTGTGAATCTTATCTTATTTGTAAATGAAATTGCCCGTGGCGGTTTTAACGGGTCTCAGACTGTGGGCTCCCAAAGCGGCGAAATTGTACTGACATCTCAGATTTCAAACACCAGTCGAAACAGTTAAAACAGAATTTTACCGAACGGGGATATCCGTCTACAGTCATTAACAAAGCATATAAGAGAGCATTATACTGCAATCGACAATTGTTAATGCATCCACCTCTGCAATTGGGCTCGAGTCAGCCTTCTGATATCAACATCAATTTGATCACAAAGTATTCTCCTTTAGCATCGCAACTGAAGAAAATTATTAAACGTCATGCGAATGTGCTAGCTAGCATCCCCGGTTTGGAAGACAAGACAGTTAGGTGTGTCTGGCAAAGACACCGAAACTTAAAAGAAATATTAAGTCCCGCGGCATTACCATCACTTTCACAAGAGGTCGGAGACGTTACGCCCGGCCACAATAAATGCGGGCAATGCAATATTTGTCACATTACAGCAGATTTGACAGCGTTTACGTACCATGATAAGACTTACCATCTGCGACATTTAACCACCTGTAAGTCCACATATGTGGGATATGGGATCTTGTGCCCCTGTAACCTTCTTTATGTGGGCAAGACGATTAGAACTTTACAAGTAAGGTTACATAAATCATTTTTATTGGCATATTACAACAACAACAGGAACAAGAACAGAGCAACATCAAAGTCAGAACACCAGGAACACAATGTTGCAATACAAAGACAGAAATAGAACTGACCTTCCCCCCCACACCCCAACCCTACTCCAGGGGAAAATGCCAGTCAAGTAGCACTGATACAAACAAAGCCACCAGCCCCTTCTATGAGCTCGTTCTTTTGTCAAGCTCCTCCCCCCACCTCTCCCTCCCAATCCCCCGCCTAACCCCACCCACACCTCCCCCCCACTCCCCCAACCCACCCCGTAGCACCCACCTACACAAGCCACCTAGCAATCCTCATCCACTACCTCCCGCAACACCAGAGGGGGTCAGATCGCCCAGGGGACTCCACACCGCTGTGAACCGTTCCCACGCACCTCCCGACAGTAGCCGAGCAGTACGCTGCTCCATCATTTGCAAGTCCCGCATAGCTTTCTCCCACTCTCCCACCCCAGGGGCAACTGCCTTCAACCAACCCCGCAATATACAAAGCTTAACCACAATAAAGCCCTTAGCACATAACCGCCGCCCACTGTCCCCAAGGGATTGCACTCCATCACAAGACCCAAAAAGACACCACTCAGGGGTAATGAGCACTTCAGAGTGTAGCCACCTCGCCAACTGTCGGCCCACCGCTAACCAGAAGTGCTGGATATGGATACAAAACCAAAAGCGATGAGCAAAGCCCCCTTTTTCTACCTGGCAGAGACTACAAAGGTCCGACGACGACAGACCCGCCTTCGCCGTCCACACATTATGGACATAGGCTCTCCACAAAAATTTAAACTGAATTTCCTGCAGCTGCACAGTTTCCGAAAGTGTACTGATATCTGTAAATGCGGCTCGCAGCCGGCCAACAGTAACCTGCGGGATCCCATCCTTCCGCCATTTCTCCCCCAAATTCTCTAAACAAACATCGCGCCCTGCCGGAAATAGCGACCTAGTCAGGGCGCCGACGGTGATCTTCCCATCCAAAGAGTTAAACAACGCCAACAGCCCATCACCAGAAAGCACCACAGCCGATCTGCGGCGGAGCACTGCAACATAATGCCGCACCTGGAGAAAGAAATAGAAATCCCGCGGTTCGAGACAATAACGCCCCTGGAGCGAAGAAAAAGAATCTAGCTCCGCGGCCGTCTCCATCCTGAGATGACCTACCAGGCGCAATCCCTTAGATGCCCAGGCCGTCACCACCCCAGCCTCAAGCCCAGGCAAAAAGGCCGGATTGCCACTCAGCGGCAAGCAATCCGTCACCCGACTACTGCTACCCCGATGGTTGCACAGTGCCGCCCATGCTGCCCGCAGGGCCATCCAAAACACTGAGCGTTGGCATCGCACTGGGAGCTGCCCCCCGCTCTGCATGCACCACAGCCATGCGGTGCCACGGGGCTGTCATCTCATCCAACAGGGCCAAAGGAACCACCTCAGAGGCATCTCCCAGAAGGTCCCGAATAATCCGCGTCCAACACACTAAGTTATACCACCGAAGCGAGAGCAGCCCCGCACCACCACCCCCCCGGGCTTGCAGCAAAGTGTTCAGCGCGATGCGGGCCCTCCGGCCCCTCCACAGGAACCGCAAAAGACAGCCACCCAGCTGCCGCAGATCGCGGCGGGTCAGCCACACTGGGACATGATGTAGTACATACGCCCAACGGGGAAACTCTACCATATTGAAGAGCGCAATTCGGCCCCGCAACGACAGTGGTAAGGCCTGCCAGGCCCGCAATCTACGAGCCGTGCCTTCCAGTAACAAAGAGATATTCACACGGTATAGCTGCTCAAGCCGCTCGGGGATCTGTATACCCAAGTAACGTATTTGCCCTGGCGCCCAAACCAGAGGAAAGGGGCCACCCCACGTCCGCCGACAGCTACCCCCTACATCCAGCCCTAAAGACTTAGCTTTGTTAATCTTCAAACCCGAGAAGGCCCCAAAGCTTTCAATGGTGCTCAGCGCCCTCTCCAAAGAAACCTGCGGGTTCGTCAAACAGAGCAGTATATCATCTGCAAAGGCACTCAATTTGAACTCCCCTGCTGCCCAAACAACTCCCGTCACCGCGCCGTGGCCCATCAACTTCACCAATAATGGCTCCAAATGCAAAATGAAAAGGAGAGGCGATAAGGGGCACCCCTGACGAGTCCCTCTGCGTAGAACGAACGGCTCCGACCGCTCCCTGCCAACCATGAGAAAGGCTCGCGGCTCCTTATACAAGGCCCAAATCCACTCCACATAGGGACCCGCAAAACCAAACCGAGACAGGGCCTCGAACATATAGTCCCACGAAACCCGATCGAAGGCTTTCTCCGCGTCCAGGCTAGCTAACAGAAGAGGACAATTGGTCTGGAGGCACCGCTCCATACTCAACAGTACTTGGACGATGTTGCGGGCTGCCGCTCTGCCCCGCACAAAGCCCGCCTGATAGGGTCCAATAATACGGGAAAGAACCTCCTGCGCCCGCAGCGCTAACACCGAGGCAAGGATCTTCATATCCACGTTGATAAGCGAGATCGGCCGATAAGAGGCCGGATCCTCAGGGTCCTTCCCCGCCTTAGGTATTAAGGAGACGGCCGCTGTCCACATATCCCGTGGGAACTGTCCCACCTCCAGTACTTCCATATATACCGCTGCCAGAGTGGGCACAACCTGACTCTCCACAATTTTATAAAACTCCATACCATACCCGTCAGGGCCCGGCGCCTTATGCAACTTCCCATCCCGAATCACCCTCTGAATCTCGGACCCCGAGATCGGTTGATTCAGCATCTCCCGCTCTTGCGGAGTCACCTGATCCAGGCGCACACCACTCCAAAAGGCCTGCGCCTGTCCGAGGTCTGCCCCATCCGGGGTATATAGGCGCTCATAAAAGCGGTGGAACACCTCTGCTATCTTAGCTGGGTCCGTGTGCACCCCGCCTTGCTCATCGCGGATACGAGTTACCAAATGAGACCCCTGACGGTCTCGTACCAGCTGCGCCAACAATCGGCCCGAACAGTTCCCAAACCGAAACAACTGGTGGCAATAGTACTGCAGGTCAAAAACTGCTCGCTCTTGAAGGAGGTCATTCACCCTCCGTTGAATCGCCAGGTACTCCTGCACCACCGCTCCCCGTGGGTGTCGCGTAGCAGCCCGCTTCTGCGCCTGCAGATCGTTCATAAGCCGAGTCAAGTCGGCATTGATCTGACGCTGACGGCGTGCGACATAAGCAATCACCTGTCCACGGATTACCGCCTTCCCGGCCTCCCACAAAGTTGCCACCGAGGAGACACGCCCCTCATTATGCCTCAGAAAGTCACACCATTGCTCCCGAACAAAAGCCTGAAAATCCGCCCTGTGCCAGAGATGCCGAGGGAAGGACCACCGTCCCCCCATCTTGCGGCCACCGGCCCAGGCAAGAGTCACCATCGCATGGTCCGAAACCACAATCGGGCGAATCTCAGCCCGCCGAACTCTCCCAACATCCACCGACCGCACCAACATATAGTCAATGCGCGACCAAGTCTGGTGTGCGCGGGACAGATGAGTATGGTCACGTTCACTACCATGCAACACCCGCCAAATCAATCCACTAGCTTGACTGAGATAGCTCACCCCTTTAGAGGCCCAACTACCAACACCTGCCCCTGGGGCAGATTTGTCCAAGACAGGCTCGTGGGGGGCGTTAAAGTCACCGGCGAGAATAACCGGGACATCCGGTAAAACACCGAGCTTCCGAGCCACAGCTTCGAAAAAGCCATGAGAGTATTGATTAGGAGCATAAATATTACCGAGAACCATTTCTTCTCCATTAATTTTCGCATGTACCCAAAGATAGCGCCCCATAGGATCCAAGTCCTCACTTAAAATATCCACAGTAAGGTTCTTATGAAATAGGAGTGCAACCCCTTTCTTCCGGCCCTCTACAGCTGCCGCGGCACAAACCCTCCCCACCCACTTCTTTTGAAGCTTGGCATGCTCACAGGCACTTAAATGCGTCTCCTGTAAGAAGACCACCTGAGCACCCTCCTTCTGTAGCGCCTGCAGTACTTTAGTGCGCTTTATCAGAGTATTAAGGCCCCCCACATTCCATGATACAAAGCCCACATCAGTCCCCATTAACCCCCATTACCTACTTTAGAGCACTTCAACGTCCACAGGTGCAACCAGCAGAGCAAGTGCTGCCCAGCCCCAGCACCCACACTCCTCCCCTTCCAACTCTGGCGCGCTATTCCCCACCAAAAGGATTCGCCATGATGGCATGCTACATGGGCCCCAGTTCCCACCCTCCCCCTTCCCCACCCACCAGCCCTCCCAACTCTACAGTCAACAAAACCAGTACCGCAGCACACATCCCCCCTCTCCCCCCTCCCCCTCCCCCCCCTTCCCCAGATAAAATCCAAACATACCACTCCTGGCCCCTCCTGCCAGGTCCGAGACCACCACAGTGCGCTACAGGGCCGCCCCATCCACCACCGCTCCTCGCAGTCAAAACCATAACACCCCATGAAGCAACGCCCTCCTCACCCCTCTGCCCCCACTAACACACACGTAACCATCCAGACACACCCACTCAATCAAAGCAAAGACAGGTACAAACTATCCCCCACATACACCAACACACACCCCAAACCATTGCAAGACAAATTGCCACCCGCAGTAGTAGCAGGGAGAGAAACAGGCCCACCTCACCTAAGCACCACACTCAAACACCCGCCCCAACCCAACTGGGCAACAAACCCCAACTCACACAAACAGCCAGTCAATTCCACACCCCAATACCAGTGCAGTCCAGCTGGGCAATTAAAGCAGTGTAACGCACAAGTCCACTGTCAGGAACATAGTCCATCAGTACACTCCGCTGATCTGCAATCACCACTGCCGAATCTCCCGCCTCCAGCTGGGCTAACACAAGTCATACTCCACTCCCGGCTCGCTCACGGGCCTGCTCCAGACGTGCCCATCTTGTCCAGGAAGTTCTTCGCCTCCGCTACTGTGGACAGAACATGTTGCTTCCCATCATAGTGCACACGGAGAATCGCTGGGAAAGCAAGGGTAAAGCGGACATGCCGCTGAAAGAGTGTCGCACAGAGCGGAGAAAACTCTTTCCTCCTTGCTGCAACTGAAGCCGAATAATCCTGGAATAAGAGCACTGTAGAATTATCCAAAGTCAGATCACGTTTCTTGCGGAAGGCTTGTAGTAGTAACCACTTGTGGTGAAAATTTAAAATCTGGGCGATAACCACTCTGGGCCGCTGTCGGTGGTCAGTCCTGGGCCCCAAGCGATGTACACGCTCCACTTTCATGGGCCCCACTAGCTCCTCCAGGCCGAGCGCACGTGGCAGCCACGTTTCCACTAAATCTAGCAATAGATCGTCTGTCTTAGTCTCCGGGATACCGACTAGCCGCACATTGTTCCTTCTTGAGCGATTCTCGAGGTCATCAACTTTCCCGAGAAGGGCCTCCACTTGTTGCTGCAACCGGCTACTCTCCCGGGCCTGCTTCCCCTCCTCCTCCTCAAGCGCCGACACTCGGTGTTCCAGCTCCTCCACCTTATGTGTGCATTCTGTTAGTGTCTCCGCCACTGTCTCCAGCTTACTGAGGAGCAAGTCAAATTTGGGCTCAAGTAACTTGGCCACTTCCCGCGCCAGTTCTTCGGGGCCTGAATCCACACTGTCACTGCCTGGCGAGCGGGGTCCCGCCATGCTCGCCGACGGGCCTGCCGTAGTCGCAGTCCCCGACTTCGGCCCCTTCTCCCTCTCTTTTCTCGGTGGAGCAGGCATATTTGAGCAGAAGCGAGCGCCGGTACAGACACCTCCACACCCCCTTCCACTCAAGGTAGGTATAGCAAAGATACGTCGGGGAAATCACAGATTATTTGCCGTATAATAGCAGGGCGGCCCCGGAGCGAGCAGAGACACCTCTTACCCGCTCATGCAGCACGTGGTCTTTCCTACAAATAAGGTTAAATGAGCACAAAAGTAGAATTAAATGTAAAACCCGGGAAGCACCGATGGTTGACCATTGCCTGGAACTACAGCATTCTTTTGACAAACTTCAGTGTTTCTGTATAGATCATATCCCGCAGGGAGTTCAAGACGCATCACGAGCACAAATGCTAATAAAACTAGAACAACGGTGGATCTACAGATTAGACTCGGTGTCCCCTCGAGGACTGAATAACAGAATAGAATGGGAACAATGTCTATAATTAGCTTGTCATTTTCCCAGGTATCCAATTAGGGGCACCTGTATCTCAGTATAAACAGCAGTTCCACATGCGCGGCGTCCTTACCATTCATGGACTTGCTACAGTGCTCACAAGTATCGCTTTGATATTGGTGGAGGGAAGTTCGTTTCTAGCGTGGTAAGCGACTGTAGCAATGTCTAGACATTTTTCTAGGCTTGTCGGAGATACATATTCTCAGATACAACAATCATTTTTGAAAGTGAGTACTTAATAAACTTACATTTGCTTTTCGTTTCAGTATTGTCGAGGCTACCCCCTGATGAAACCGTTGCCGGTGAAATGCAGATGAAGCGCGGCTGATAGCGTTGGGGACAAAGCCTAACACCAAGCACTGATAAGCTAAGCATAGTCTTAACATTATTTGAACATTATCCCGTAGGGGGCTGTGAGCTGTATGGGTCATTGATGCAAAAAGGGCTTTAATCCCAAAGTTACACGTTTTATTGCTTTGGGAGCCCACAGTCTGAGACCCGTTGAAACCGCCACGGGCAATTTCATTTACAAATAAGATAAGATTCACAAAGTTGTGAGATACATATCACTTTCTGTAATAGATTCAGAGTACATGATCTCAATATTGCTTATTTGTTTTGCACCAAAGTTCTGTTTGTGAGGGGAAATAAAACCTTGTCATTTTTGCCTTAAACACTCGGACTACAACTGCTTCTTTATCAGAGAACTAATAAGGGACTACAAATCCCAAGAGGCCTAGCAAGAGCCCTAACCGTAGTCTCACTTTCTGCATAGAGAAATTATCATGGCAGACCAACCCTCTGCGCCCTAGGCGGAGGGCTGGCCACGTGGTGACAACACACACACATTTTCCTGAACTGCCTTTGCCAAAGCTGAACAAGATTGACAGAAATTAAAGACCACAGTTAGGACTAAGAAAAATTTTTTTAAAAAGTTTTTGTTGAGCTTGGAGAGATTAACCTGCCAGTGGTGGGAGAAAAGAGACAGCTTGTAAAGAAGATTAACATGGCAGAAAGATACCGAGGCAGGGGTGAGAGAGGAGGGATGTTGAGCACTATGGGATGGCCGGAAGATTTCAGGGGATGGGGCACAGATAGAGAGAATGATTGCTCGGGTTGGGGGATTCCGTGAAAGACTCCTGGGGTCAAGGTGATTTGAGAGAGAAACACATGGGGGGGATGAAAGGTGATTTAGAAAGTGAGAGTAAATATTTCCTTTGCCACCACCATTGCAGCCTTTCTCTGGCCCCAAGATTGAGGACTTGTTTCATGCTGTGTGGGTGCAAAAAACCTAGTTCTAGCCTTGGTGTCATCTGTTATACATGAACTTTCCAGAGCAGAAAGGAACCGTCCTCAAACCGCCTATGTGTAAAGAAAGCACATGTGCGCTCTGGAAAGCTTATGTACTACATTGCCTCTGGTTAAGAGCTGCTACCAAAGTGAGTTGTCAACTATTACTAGAGGAGATCAAACCTAAGCTTTCCTAGAAGTTCAAATGACAAAACTTCAACTTTCATAGTTTGGGCACTTCATGCGAGGAGAGATCATTAGAGAAAGACATCCTGCTTGGCAAAGCTGAAGGGCGGTATATAAAAAATGTTAAATAAATAAATAAATAAACACAAAAAAAGGAAGATCAGAAGTGCAATAGATCGATATAGTACCAACAACTATGGATGCCACTCTATTAACAATTAGCTGCCTGACTGAAGATCAGACACATTTTAGGGCAACTATCCTCAGGGTTGCCATGAGTTGACATTGACTCTATGGAAATTAACAGCAACAATAACAACAAACTAGCAGAATTTGCTGCTAGATTGAAACTGCAGACATTTACACCAGATTAAGAGCCAGGTGTAAGTGTATATGTGTATAATCTGCATGACCATGCAAATTTTTTAAGGAAGGCACATACTCTGCGACTTTACCCGAGCTCAGTACTAGATCACGCATTTATGTGCGTTGCATAAAAATAGGCCTGTTCTTATCACTATACATACTTTTATGTGTATAACCCTTTGAGTAATTAAAAAAAAATGTTTTCTCCAGGAACAAGCAGGAAGTCAGTCCTCACTTATGGGTGAAGTCGGCACCGACGGAGCCCTTGCAGAGCAATTACCCAGCTTTCAAAGAAAGCCTTTGGGATTGCTGCCACGCATGCGTGGTCCTCTTCCCGCCCAAGGGTGCCATCTTGCTCAGTCTCCCTTTTTCCGTGGAGCCCTTCGGACGCACGTCCTCGTCCATCAGAAAAAGTTTCATTTTTTCGCCTTAACAGGCTTCTCTTTTTTACGGTTGCACCGGTCCTCTACCCGTCCTTCCCCTGCTCTACCTTTTTAGAGCTATCGGGGATACTCTTTTCTCATTTTTTCCGTTATGGGCTTCGCACCCTTTTTTGTTCTCTAACCGCTAAATGCGTGGATCTTCAACCTCGCAGGGGCCATTTTTGTCCCCATGGCCACCAGATTAAAAAAATGCGATAGATGTTCTAGGAACATGTCGCTTACGAACACTCATGACTGTTGTCTGAGGTGCCTGGGAGCCAACCATGACTCATAACTCTGTTCGCTCTGCAAGAAAATGTCCTCTAAGGCCCAGCTCAGTAGCAAGCAGAAGTCCGAAGACATTTTCCCAAAGGCCGCCTTGGAGTCCCTGGTGGCACCCTCTGTCATCTCTCCTCCGGTGGGTTCTCCCCCTGCGGCCCCGCGCTCTCAGCGGCACTCCAACCAGGGGTCCCCCGAGGTGGAGTGGCGCAAAAAAAAGGCGGCTTTGAAGTCGCTGTCCGGGGCTCCCGACAAGCGCGAGCGCTCCTGCACCCGGTCGCTTAGCCCCCTTCAGCGTTCCCAAGAGTCGGACACAGAGCAGCCCCGCAAGGTACCCCACATGGAAGCGGAGGTGCCCAGTCTCCTGAGGGTCATCCCGGTGAGGACCACCTCTCTTCCTCGATGCCTGACCTTGTGACCCCGGTATCAGCGTCGCAGGGCCCCACGCCTGCGTGGGATTCCCGCATGCTATCGCAGGAACGCAGCGTTTCTGTGTTCATTACTTCCCAGCAGGTGCTCATGGCCAGCTTTGCTGACTTGCGCCCAGAGACCGTGGGTCCCTCGCGTGGGACACCCAAATCTGTCCAGGAAACCCCCGAGAGCCACAGGTCTCGTCAGGGTCCTCGACGTTGATCTTGCTCGCCCTCCTGTTCCTCGAAGGCGAGATCATCCAGGCCCTCCGGCACCAGGCCATTGGACAGGGCGACCTGCCCGGCTCGGACTCCTCAACCGACTTCTCGGACTGGGAGTCCGATGGGGACAACTCCTCGGAAACCCGTACCCACCAGGATCTTCCGTTGGACCCCTCGCCGCCCGCCTTCTAGCTGCTCTCGCCACCCGAAGACGCCTCCTTCCTGGTGTTCATTCAGGAAATGGCATGGGCCCTTAACCTGGTCACCCAGACTGAGGAGGACCCTCGTGCTGAAGAGCTCGACATTCTTCAGTACGAGTCCCCGCCCAGGGAATATCCCCCTCACTGTGCCTTTACCACATATTTTGTCTCGGCTGCTGCTCCGCATGTGGGAGGCCCCAGCCTTGGTCCCCATCGTGAGCAAGCACCTTGACACGATGTACAATGTGCAGTGTGGGCCAGGCTTCCGAAAGACCCAGCTCCTACACACCTCAGTGGTGGTGGAGTCAGCCATGAAGAAGCAAAAGAGCCCAAAATCGCACTCGTCGGTACCACCCGGCCGAGAGTCGAGAGCCCTTGATGCCCTGGGCCGTAAGGCCTACCAAGGTTCTATGCTCTCTTGTCGCATCCAGGCATATCAACTGTACATTGGTATATTCCTATGCGATTTGGTTAAGGAACTCGGGGGTTTCTCCGCAGGCCCCGAGGGAGAGCCTTAGATAGATTCCGTTCTCTGCTAAAGTCTGTCGCCGACTGTTCCACGTACCTCTCTCGAGCCTCCTATGATGGCTTCGAGACATTGGCTGGCGGCCGCGGGCATTGGGACCCGCTGCCAGGTATGACTCCAATCCTCAGATTTGGAGCAATCGGTGCAGGAGAAGCTCCTGGATGTGCCCTGCCTCAGCGAGCAGCTCTTTGGCAAGCTGATGGAGGAGAGAAGGCTGCAGAAATTGAGACGGAGTTCATCACCAGGACCCGTCTCTCCCGCAAGACTTCTACCCTGTCTCAGAAGAAGCAGCCAACCAAGAAGCCTTTCTTCCCTAGAAAGGGTCTCCAGTATCGGGGCTATCCACCATATCCAGCTACCCCCATGCCGACCACTCCGGCGCAGGGAAAGTCTGGTCAGGGGCATCTTAAGCCAAAGGAACCGAAGGCCCAAACGCCGGCTCCTCCGCAACCCACTCAAGGGTTGATGCCATCGGCATAGCCCCTCGCCTTCCGGCAATGCAGCAACCAGTGGGGGGGACGCCTGTCACGCTTCGCCCCATAGTGGGCTCCCATCACCTCAGACAATTGGGTCCTCCAAGTCATCTGGGATGGCTATTGCCTTCACTTCGACAGGCTTCCACCTCCCTTCTCCTCGACTCCCCACACACCAGCTTCTGCTGCAGCGGGAATTACACTCTCTCCTCGCCCAATGGGCAGTCAAGAAGGTCCCTCCCCACTTTCAAGGTCGGGACTTCTATTCCCGGTACTTCATCGTCCCGAAAAAGACGGGTGGTCTGCGGCCCATCCTCAACCTCCATAGGCTAAACAAGTTCCTGGTGCGGGAGAAATTCAAGATGTTATCTCTTGGCATGCTCGTCGTGTTCACTGCTCACCTTCGGCGTGAGGGCGTGCCGGTCTTTCCCTACCTTGACAACTGGCTCATTATGGGCTCCTTGGCCAAAGAGGCTCGGCAAGTGATGTCGCGCACTGTCCTCCTCTTGGAGAGCTTGGGGTACTTTAATCAACTACCCAAAGTCTCACCTCGAGCCAGTGCAGGCTCTCGAGTTCATCGAGGCACGCCTCGATACTCAGCAGGCGATCATCATCTTACCGGGGGATTGCTCCACCTGCCTCCGAGCTCTGGCGGCTCATGTCCAAAGCACTCACCAGTCACCGCTCGGTCCATGCTACGTCTCCTGGGCCACATGGCCTCGACCATACATGTGGTTCCTCATGCCTGCCTGCACATGCAGACGGCTCAGTGGTGTCTCAGTGCCCAATGGAGCTAGTCCCTCAGACACTTCAGGGACCCTGTCAGGGTTCTTCCTGACCTCCGCTTGTCCCTGAGCTAGTTGCAAAACCCCCGCAACCTCCTGCGGGGATTGCCCTTTCAGGCTCCATGATGCGGTGCTGACGACAGACGGTTCCCTGTTAGGTTGGGAAGCCCATTGCAGTCTACTCTGCACGCAGGGGCAATGTCACCCGAGGAGTCTCAGCAGCAGATAAACCTGCTCGAACTCCGGGCCATTCGGTGGGCCCTGAGGGCCTTTGAGGAACACCTCAGCGGGAAGATGGTTCTAGTGCAGACCCACAACCGTGTGGTGCTGTTATACTTCAATAAGGAGGGGGGCACGGGAAACAGTCCTCATCTGTTCTTTCACTGCCCGATGGAGGTTGTCCCCCAGGGCGACGTACCTCCTGGGTCAGGAGAATGGCCTGGCGGACAGACTCAGCAGAATCCTTCGCCCGCACGAATGGCGGCTGGATCCCAGAGTAGCAGACTGGCTGTTTCTCCGCTGGGGAACTCCGGTGATAGACCTCTTCGCCAGCCCTCAAAACATGCAGCTCCCACGCTTTTGCGACCCGCTGCCGCACCCGAGCAGGGAGAGCCCCGATGCATTTCTCCTGGACTGGTCCTCCAGTCTTCTCTATGCATTCCCTCCTTTTCCCCTCATTGCGAAGACTCTGTTCAAGGCTCAATGGGACGGGGCATCGTTGATTCTTGTGGCCCCCTCGTGGCCTCGGCAGCCTTGATTCCTGCTCCTGTTGTTGACAGAGCCTCCGGTTCCTCTGGGCTCTTCCAGGGGTCTGCTAATGCAGGAGGAGGGTCGGGTGCTGCACCTGAACCTAACCTCCCTATCCCTCAAGGCCTGGCGGCTGAACGGGTCTCCCTAGCCTCTCTGGCCCTTCTGGAGGAGGTCGAGGAAGTCCTCCTCGCCTCAAGGAAGGACTCCACTAGGCGAACTTACGCCTTTAAGTGGAAACACTTCTTTGTCTGGTGCTCGGAACACCAGATCGATCTCTTCTTGTGTCCTGTTTGGTGGGTTCTCCAGTACCTCCTCCACTTCTCAAGGGAAGGGCTGAAGTCACACTCTGTCAGAGTTTATTTGAGCGCCATCTCGGCTAATCATCTCCCTATAGAGGCTAAACCCCTCTCGGGGCAGCCGTTAGTCTCCCGCTTCATGCGGGTTCTTCTGCTATCCAAGCCGCCCATCCGTCCTCCTCTGGCAGAATGGGACTTAAATGTGGTACTCACGCAGCTCACCCGTCCTCCCTTTAAGCCAATGGCGACGTGTTCGTTCCGGCACCTGTCCTGGAAGATGGCCTTCCTAGTGGCACTGACCTTGGCCCGCCGAGTCAGTGAGCTTCAGGCTCTCATGGCTGGTGCCCCTTACATCAGGTTTTATTGGAACAGGGTGGTCCTCCGTAACCACCCTAAATTCCTGCCTAAGGTCGTTTCGGACTTCTATCTCAACCAAGAGATAGTGCTGCCGACTTTCTTCCCGAGGCCCCACGCTGACCAGGCTTCGGTGGCTCTCCACATTCTTGGCTGCAAACGGGCCCTTGCCTTTTATTTGCAGCATATCCAGACTCATCCCAAGTCTGACAGACTTTTTGTGGCTTGCGATCCCAATAGACTGGGGCAAGCAGTCACCAAGCACACCCTCTCAGTTTGGGTGGTGGACTGCATTGCTTTTGCCCATGCGAAGGCGGGCGTCCCTCTGGATTGTTGAGTCACCGCACACGGGGTCCGAGCCAAAGCGGCCTCGGTGGCCTCCCTGCGCTCCATGCCCCTGATGGACATCTGCTGGGCGGCGACCTTGTCTTCTACGAATACCTTTGCTGCCCACCTCTGCCTGGAGAGGGAGTCCTGCTGGGACAGTGCCTTCGGCCAGGCTGTACTCCGTAACCTGTTCGGGGTATAAGCAACCCTTGCCCTCCGACCCTTCTTCATGGCTACCAAGGGCTTCGCTCTGAGGACCCGAGGACTTGGGCTCCTTCGGGCTTCAGCTTCTGCTTACTGCCTTGTGGAGGCATTTTTTGGTTACAGGTTCGGTAGCCTGTAGCTAGGGAGTCCCATATGTGAGGACTGACTTCCTGCTTGTTCCTGGAGAAAGCGTAGTTACTCCTCTGTAACAGGTGTTTTCCAGGAACAGCAGGAATCAGCCCTCACTACCCTCCTGCCTCCCCGATGAGTTGCTGAATTTTTGTCCTTCCCTTGCCATCTGCTTGGTAGGGCTCAAGCTAAGGGATCTGACTGAGCAAGATTTATTTATTTATTTATTTATTTTACATTTCTTATATACCGCACTATTTACGATCAGCGCGGTTTACATAAAACGAAACAGAATCCGACAATGAACAAGAGTCAGGTCATTACAATGAACAGGAGCAATCAACTTGGATAACGGGGGAAACTATGTACATAAATGGACTACTGAAATTGGTAAACTATGTACACAAAAGGGATACTGAAATTGGTAACTGTCTATAAGTGAGATGAGTTCATTGTGTGTTGTTCGTACCTGGAGGTTGGGGTTCGAGGGAGGCTGTGAGGTATTTAATAAAGAGGAGGTGTTTTAAGGCCTTCCTGAACTGGCTCAAATTGGTGATAGCTCTGATGTGTGGTGGTAAGGAGTTCCAGAGGCTTGGGGCGCTCAGGCTGTAGGCTCTATTTGAAGTTGATATGGCGCATCTTGTCATAGCTTTTGGTATTGCTAGCATGTTGGTTGCAGCCGTTCTTCTTATCCTGTTGGGCATGGGTTGTTGTATGAGGTCACATATTGAAGAGGAGGATAACCCATTGATGGCCTTGAATGTCATCACTAAGATCTTGAAGTTAATCCTGGCTTGGATGGGGAGCCAGTGCAGCTGCATCAGTATGGGTGTGATGTGCTCTTTCCTTGGTGCTCCTAAAAGGATTCGCGCAGCGCTGTTCATGGCGAGTTGTAAGGGATGTAAGGTTGCTTTAGGGAGACCTTGTAGGATGGCGTTTGCATAATCAAAATGAGGGATGATGAGGGCTTGGTAGATGGTACGGAAGTCATTCAGCTCGAGTAGAGGGCGTATGTGTCTGAGGGATCTGATCTTGAAGTAGATCGCTCTTACTGTTTTTGCTATGTGCTGCTTCATGTCGAGGTTCTGATCCAGTGTGACTCCGAGGTATCGTATGGCTGATTTTACCTGCAGCTTGGCGTTGTCGACTTCTAAGTGGTTAGGTGGAATAAACTCAAGATTTCTAGAGATAAATAGGACCTCTGTTTTCTTATGTTGGATGCGCAGATTTTGAGAGAGGAGCCATTCGGATACTGCATTGAAACACTTAGTTATTGGGGTTAGGTCTGGGCAATCCAGGGATATTGGCAGGTAAAGTAGGACATCGTCGGCGTAAATCATGCAACTCACATTAAAGTGTCTAATGATGTTACATATGGGTTGGATATAAATGTTAAACATAAGAGACGATAGGGAGGATCCTTGAGGGACTCCTTGACTTTGTAGGAATGGCTCAGATGTGGTTCCATTTGCTCGTACGTGTTGCCATTTTCCAGACAGGTAAGATCTGCACCACTCCAGTGCTGTTTCAGTGATGCCTTTCTCTTTTAGCCGAATCAGGAGGATCTCGTGGCAGACAGAGTCGAAGGCTGCCGCAATATCTAAAAAGATATGGCACCCCTGGGTGGAAAGAGGACCATGCATGCATGGCAGCAATCCCAAAGGCTTTCTTTGAAAACTGGGGAATTGCTCCGTGAGGGCTCCGTTGGTTCCGACGTCACCCATAAATGAGGACTGATTCCTACTGTCCCTTGAGAACACCTGTTACAGGTGAGTAACTACGCTTTATGCCACAAGGACAGTTTTTTAAAATTACCCCCAACAGGATGCCTTGGTGAATAGGGCAGGAAGGTACCTATTTTAATCTATTTTATAAAGATGAATATGCATTTATCTATATATAATAGCACAAATCCTGCTGAAATGGTGCCTGGAATTAAGATGCAGATATTATACTTGCTGTTGAGTAGCTGTAAATTAAATGATAGCACATACTGTATGCCCATGTGTTTATAATTTATAAAATAAACATGTAAATTCCAACTATCTATGTTCCATCCAAACTTCGCCCCTGAGCACCCCTATTTTACAAGTATGCATTGGCTTACACTGTGTGTACTTTTAGGCATAACCTAATTTTATAAAAGCTCTTTTACATGCTTAAAACTATGTTTTAGGCACAAAAAAGGTTTATCAAATTTCTCCAGGACCAAGCAGGAAGTCAATCCTCACATATGGGTGTCATCGACGTCAATGAAGCCCCCGCGGAGCATTTCCCCAGCTTTCTATGAAAGCCTTTGGGAATGCAGGCATGCATGCGCGGTTCCCTTCCCGCCTAAAGGTGCCATCTTACCTCAGTCTCTCTTTTTCCGAGAAGCCCACCGGACGTGAGTCCTGTCATCCCGGATAAAAGTGTGATTTTTCAGCGATTTTCGCTATTTTTTCTTCCCGGTTCGATACCGGTTCCCCTCCCGCCGGGTTCGGTACACCGGTATCGAGCCCGATTCTTCTTTTTCGTTTTTTGCCCTTCGTGGTTGGCGTTCGCACCCTTTTTTGCTTTTTCCCTGGAAGGCCGGTCCTTTGACCTCGCGGGAGCTCTTTTTTCCCCGATGGCTTCCAGCGGCTTTAAATGTGTGATCGGTGTAAGAAGTTGATGTCTCTCACCGACACACACGACTGCTGCCTTCGATGCCTCGGTCCTGATCACGACCCTAAGACATGTGGCCCATGTGGGAAGATGTCTTCCAAGGCACTACGAAGTCGCCAGCAGCAGAAAGAAAGGCTTTTCTCCGACTCAGCCTCCGGCCGAGCCCGGACCTCGTCTGAGGCCTCGACATCTCGGGATTCGGATCCTGAGCGCCGTGGGGGCTCCTCGGACAGGGGGTCCCCCGACCGGGAATGCAAGAGGAAGAAACGGCTCGTGAGGGCGTCGGAGGAGGAGGTCCCTGGCTCCTCGAGGGCCAGGTCTAAGACCTCCGACTGTCGCCCCGGGCCCGTGGAACAAGAGAAGCCTGCCAAAGTTCTTCGCATGGAGCCGGAGTCTGCTGGACACGTAAGCCCCGTAGTCCTCGAGGACTCTCCTCCAAGAGAGCCGACGTCGGGCCCGGCGCCACCGGGGCCCGAGTCGGTGGCTGCTGCGTCTCCCGAGCTGAGTCTCAGGATGACAGCCTTGGAGTGCAGACTGTCTGCCTTCGTGGAGCAACAGCGGGCACTGATGGGCCAGCCTGTCTGGCGCATCTGCCCTGACCACGGGACATCGACATCGAAGTCGACCCGGAGACCGAGCCGATACTCGAGTCCATGATGGCTCGAGGTCGACCTCGGTCGCGGTCTCCCTCGACCTCCCGTTCGGGACCGAGGGCATCGACGCCGGTGCCTCCGGCGTCGGGGCGGGTGCTCCAGGGCCCCGCGGGGTCAGACCGTGACTCCTTGTCGGACGAGTCCGCCTGGGAGACGGAGGATGAGGAGTCGCCCGACACATTCAAGACTCGGTGCGTCCTGTCGGACTCACCACAGTCTGAGCCCCGGAGTAGATCCCCTCCGGAGGATACCCGGTTCTCGGAGTTTGTCCGGGATATGGCCACCGCGTTGGCTATCCCAGCGGACCCCGAGGAAGCCGAAGAGCTTGAGGCCCTGCAGTACAACTCTCCTCCGAAGGACACCTTTACTGTCCCGGTTCCTCCGATGCTGGAACGGCTCCTCTTCCGGATGTGGGAGGCACCGGCCTCGTCGCCGGTTCTAAGCAAGCAGGTCGATTCGATTTATCGACTCCGGAAGAGCCCTGGCTTTCAAAAGGCACAGCTACCACATTATTCCATGGTGGTGGAATCGGCCCTGCATCACCTGAAAAGTCAGAAGATGCACTCTGCAGTGCCCCCCCCCCCCCCCCGGCAGGGAGGCCTGGAACCTCGATGGTGTTGGTAGAAAGTGCTTCCAGGGCTCGATGCTTGCTTGCCGTGTCCAGTCTTACCAGCTGTACATGGGCATGTACTTGCATGACCTGGCCAAGGAGTTGGCCGGGTTCTCCGCTGGTCTCTCCGGGGAACCCTTGCAGAGATTCCAGTCCTTGTCCTCGGGGATTCGGGACTGCTCGAAGTTAATGTCCCGCACCGCCTACGATGGCTTCGAGGCTTCGGCCCGAGTTGCGGCAGCCGGCATCGGACCTCGAGCCATGGGTTCAGGACAAGTTGGTCGATGTCCCTTGCCGAGGTGAGAACCTTTTTGGCAAGCCCATGGCCGAGAAGGCCACACAGCTCGAGACTGAGCACCTTACAAGGACAAAGCTGTCCAGAAAGACCTCTGCCCCTTCTCACAAGAAGAAGGCCTCTGGTAAGAAGCCCTTTTACCCGAGGAAGGGCACTGCCTACAAACAGTACCCTCAGTATCAGGCTGCCCAAGCTGCACCCCAGAGTCAGCAAGCCAAGGGGCAGGGTAATGGGCCCCGTAGGCAGAGGACCCCCAAGCCTCCGGCCCCTGCTCCCACTCAGCAGGGTGGGGGTTTTTGACTCCTTGAGCGTAGCTTCTCAGTCCCTGCTCTCTCAACCCTGCACAGGAGGTCGCCTCACCCTCTTTGCCCACCAGTGGCCCCACATCACTGGGGACAGTTGGGTGTTGGACATAGTCCACAGGGGCTATGCTCTTCTTTTTCACCAACTGCCTCCGCCATACTTTCCAGGGGAGCCTCCAAGGCCTTCCCTGCACACAGACCTTCTCCTCCAAGAGCTTCAAGGTCTGTTGGTGGACAGGGCGGTGGAGCCTGTGCCTCCCCACTTGCAAGGTCAGGGGTTCTACTCCAGGTATTTCCTGGTGCCCAAAAGAACCGGTGGCCTTCGACCTATTCTGGACCTCAGGGACCTCAACAAGTTCCTGAAGAAAGAAAAGTTTGATGCTTACTCTTGGAACACTTCTGCCCTACCTCCAGCAGGGAGATTGGCTATGCTCCTTAGATCTAAAGGATGCGTACACTCACATCCTCATTCATCCAGACCACAGAAAGTACCCCAGGTTCATTGTGGGTGGAAACCATTATCAGTACAGAGTACTACCTTTTGGCCTCACCTCCGCTCCCAGGGTCTTTACCAAATGCCTGGCAGTGGTGGCGGCCTACCTGAGAAATCAGGAAATCTTTGTCTTTCCCTATCTGGACGACTGGCTCATCAGGGGTCAAACATGCCAGGAGGCGAGACAAGCCACCCTCAGAACTATTGCTCTTCTTCAAAGCCTGGGGTTTGTAATAAACTTCGCAAAGTCCACTTTGCTCCCCTCCCAGAACTTGGAGTTCATAGGGGCCAGGCTGGACTCTCTGCTGGCAAAGGCTTTCTTGCCAGACGACAGAGTCCAAAGACTCATCAGCTTGGCAAACCAATTTCTCAGTAGGTCACTAGTCTCCGCCAGACTCTGCCTGAGGCTGCTTGGCCACATGGCTTCGACAGTTCATGTAACCCCCAATGCAAGGCTCCATATGCGGCCTGCACAGTGGTCCCTTCGGAATCAGTGGTCACAAGCCACAGGCTGCCTCAGAGACAGAATAAGGGTGTCCAGACCATTTCTGGACTCCCTCAACTGGTGGCTGCACCCACCCAGTCTACTGAAGGGGGTGCCCTTTCAAATTCCAGGGTATGTTTATGTTTATGTTTTATTTCATTTGATAAAAACCGCCTTTCAATGGCAAGCAAAGCGGTGTACAATAAAACCAAATTTAAAAGAAGGCCAAAGCCAATGAAGTGGAAAAGAATTACAATTTCTTGATAGAAAAGCAACAAAAACAAGAGAGACAAGACCAAAACATAAATGAGAGCAAGACACGAGGAAAGCAGACGATAGGGCAAGTGGGATTCACACGAAAGGGGAGGGGACATCAAATGCCAGGGAAAAGAGGTGGGTTTTCAAATTTTGTTTGACCATGGGGTGGTGAGGTTCCAGGCGGAGTGAAGAGGGGAGGGAATTCCAGAGGGCGGGGCCAGCAAAAAAGAAGGCAGAGGAACGAGTAGATTGTAGGTGGGCACGGGAAGGGGAGGGAAGGGTGAGGCGGTTAAGGTGGAAGGAGCGAGGGGTGTACCTAGGAGAGTGAAAAGAAAGAAGGTCTGTTAAGTATTGAGGGGTGCCTGTATGGAGAGCTTTATGAACCAGGATAAGAAGCTTGAAATGAGCACGGTGGGGAAAGGGCAACCAGTGGAGACGAAATAGTAGGGGTGTTATGTGATCACGGGGGGAAGAATGGGTGACAAGATGAGCAACAGTATTCTGAATCCGTTGTAACCGGAACTGTTGGGATTTGGAAAGGCCAACGAAGATTGAGTTCGCGAAATCCACCCTTGACATAACCAGAGATAGCAACAAAGTGGTGAGAGCTGAAGGGGATAAGAAAGGGCGGACTGCACGGATTTGTCGGAGGAAGAAGAAGGATGATTTGGTGACATGTGATATATGAGCATGGAAAGATAAGTCAGAATCAAAGTGAACCCCAAGATAACGAAAGGAGGAGACTAGGGGAACAGGAGAGCCAGAGAAAGAGGGGGCCAGTGTAGGGGGTGGATTGTTGTGAGAAAACCAGATAGCAATAGTCTTAGTGAGATTAAGGTGAAGGCAATTAAGTGTCAACCAATCAGCCACAGTGGAAAGACAGGAGTTTAACGCGGAGAGGTCTGGACAGGATGGGGAGGTGTGATGAAGCAGAACAATGGGTACACTGTGGTACTGACCACAGACGCCTCCCTACAGGGCTGGGGAGCTCATTGTCTCAATAAATGCACCCAGGGCCTGTGGTCTCCTTGGGAGGCTGCACAACAGATCAATCTCCTAGAACTCAGGGCTATTCGCTTGGCTCTCAAAGCTTTCTCTCTTGCCCTGGCTCATCAATCTGTCCTGCTTCAGACAGACAATCAGGTAGCCATGTTTTATGTGAACAAACAGGGCGGAACTGGGTCCAGGCTCCTTTGTCGGGAGGCTCAGGACCTTTGTTCATTTGCCCTCAGGCACAACATGCTCCTCAGGGCGGTGTACCTTCCAGGCCAGGAAAACTACCTGGCCGACCGGTTGAGCAAAATTTTGCAGCCCCACGAGTGGCAGCTGTATCCCTTGGTAGTTCAGAAGATCTTCCTGAAATGGGGTCTCCCTTTGATAGATCTCTTTGCTAGTCCACTAAACAAGCAACTGCCAAAGTTCTGCTCCAGGCAACTGCATCCTTTGTGGATAGCAGCAGATGCTTTTCTCATTCCATGGTCTCAGGGCCTCCTGTATGCTTTTCCTCCCACGCCTCTGGTGGCGCGAACTCTGTTCAAGATTCTCCAGGACAAGACCTCTGTCCTGCTGGTGGCTCCCAGGTGGCCGAGACAGCCTTGGTTTCCACTTTTGCTTCAGCTGGCAGTGGATCCCCCACTGCCTCTAGGGTTGCAACCCGACCTTCTGTCTCAGGATCAGGGGTCTCTTCTGCACCCCAACCTTAAAGCTCTCAATTTGATGGCTTGGAGGCTGCAAGGGTAGTTTTGGCTCCCTGGGGCCTACCTCAGGAAGTTGAGACGGTTGTCCTAGCCTCTAGGAAACAGTCCACAAGGAAAACCTATGCTCTCAAATGGAAGAGGTTTTCTGTGTGGTGTCAGCTACATACAGAAAATCCCTTCTCCTGTACTGTCCCTGTAGTACTTCAGTATCTGTTGCACTTATCCAATCAGGGACTTAAGTCCAATTCTGTTCGGGTCCACCTCTCAGCTCTAGCAGCTCACCACTCACTAGTGGAAGGACATTCTCTGTCGGTTCACCCCTTGGTGTCCCGCTTTCTTAGAGGCTTGCTTTTGCTTAAGCCTCCAATCCGTCCTCCTGCTCCTGAGTGGGAGTTGAATGTGGTCTTGCAGCAACTGACTCGCCCACCTTTTGAGCTGATGGCTACTTGCCCTCTACGCTTCCTGTCCTGGAAGACACTCTTCCTAGTGGCCCTTACCTCGGCCAGGCGAGTTAGTGAGCTTCAGGCCCTGGTCTGTGATAGGCCTTACACTCGCTTCTATGGGAACAGGGTAGTCCTTAGGACTCATCCAAAGTTCCTCCCAAAGGTTGTCTCCTCCTTCCACCTTAACCAGGAGGTGGTTCTTCCAACATTCTTCCCTCGGCCTCATGCCAGCCAGGCTGAAGCAGTTCTGCGTACCCTGGACTGTAGGAGGGCCTTATCCTTCTACCTTGACCGTACGCAGGGGCATAGAAGGGCTACTCAGCTCTTCATATCCTTTGACCCTAATAAGTTGGGGTTGGCTGTGTCCAAGCGTACCTTGTCCATCTGGGTAGCTGACTGTATCACCTGGGCTTACAGGGTGGCTGGCCTTCCTTTGCAGGGATGGGTTACGGCCCACCGTGTCAGGGCAATGGCTGCCTCAGTGGCTCATCTCCGCTCTGTGCCCTTGGTAGACATCTGCAGGGCTGCAACTTGGTCTTCAAGCCAGACATTTGCGGCCCATTACTGTCTGGAAGGGAGTCCCGTAGGGACAGTGCTTTTGGCCGGGCAGTACTCCAGAATCTCTTTGAGGTTTAGGCAACTCCTGCCCTCCTGCCCTCTGTTGGGCTACCGGTGGAGGTTGTGTCAGTGAACAGCCTTTCTTTGCTGCTTAGACTAGAGGGGAGTTCTCTTGTTCAGCCTGGGTTCCTCGGTAGCCCAGAGCTAGGGAGTCACCCATATGTGAGGACTGACTTCCTGCTTGGTCCTGGAGAAATAGTAATTACTCACCTGTAACAGGTGTTCTCAAGGAGCAGCAGGAATCAGTCCTCACAACCCTCCCTCCTCCCCTGGGAGTTGCAGTTGTACATAGTTTATTTTTCATTTTTGTGTGCTGTTCTTAGCTATATCATTTGACTGAGGTAAGATGGCACCTTTAGGCGGGAAGGGAACCGCGCATGCATGCCTACATTCCCAAAGGCTTTCATAGAAAGCTGGGGAAATGCTCCGCTGGGGCTTCATCGGCGTCGATGACAGCCATATGTGAGGACTGATTCATGCTGCTCCTGGAGAACACCTGTTACCGGTGAGTAACTACTATTACCCTCAAGTCTAAACCAAGACATGGCTGGTATACTATAGGAGATCATGCACATCAAAGATCCTTGACCATTTTTTATATAAAAAATGGGCCCAATTTTCAAAGGCATTTACAGGGATTACTACCCTAGTTACCCATGTAAATGCCATATCTGGGATTTTTGCAGGGCACCTACACAGGTAGTGCCATTCAAAAATCCCAGACATGTCCCTAACGCGCCCAGTTGCTTTGGTTAGCATAGGTCAGTCACCAACGGCTACAAGCCAAACCCTTCGAGCCAAATCCCGTCATCACCAATCGAAAGCCGTCGCCAAACGAATGAATGAATCATTCGTCATTCATTTGGCGACGGCGATGACAATTTTGACCTGAAGCAGGGTAAACTAAATTTTGTACCCGAAACGCAGGACTGTGTCCTATGTGTCTTTCACCTTGATGATCTCGCCGTGGGCAGTTAAGTACAAATCTATCTTTTACTGCTTGTTTGATTAAAATGGACTAAGATTTACCATAGCCTAGGAGTCTGGCTTAAATGGCCCCAGGCAAGGTGGTATAAAGTCCGACAAAAAACATATCTTGATGGGAATATTTCTTGTTACTTCACTCATATAGTGTAGATATTGGTTAGCATAGGGGCATTCCGGGGCGGAGTGGGGGTAGAGAAAAGGGCTAACCGGGTAGCACCGACTTTCAATGTTACCCGCTTAGTTCTCTGTGTCTTAAAGATAGGCAAGGTTTTTCTTCGCTTACCTTTCAGGCACAGGGGCTAAGTGGATAGCATCAAAAACCGGTGCTACCCGGCTAGCTCCTTCAGCTTCTGGGGTGTGCGGCAAGACACGGATTTTCAATGCCAGGGCTGCATATGACTGCATTGAAAATCCAGGTTAGGCGGAAGGGGGGCGGACTATGCATCAACAAGGTGCATAGCACCGCCCAGTTGAAAACTGGGCTCAATATGTTTAACTAAATCTATGGTCACATCTGAGGCAACACAAGGAAAGGAGCTATACCAGAAACACTCATAGTGGTTTGGAAATAAGGGCTATAATAAATCAAATATGTAAGCTACCAAAATAATAAGAATTCCATATTGTCCTGCCAGACCATTCCAGACAAATGGGTTGTGTCTCCCTACCAGCAGATGTGGAGACAGAGGAAACTTCTTTAGGCTTCTTTATGATGTCATCATGCCATATCAGCCAGAATCACAAGAGGGAGCCTTCAGTAATTCTCTTTCTCCAGCAGGTGCTGTGGATGCATGTTTTTCAGTTCTATGATAATCTGAAAAGATTAAGGAAGATTGACTTCGCTTGTGAGCAACTATCCTTGTTGGTGGATTTCTCACTAAATCACGATGCGGGAGGCTCCTCTAGGGTAACCTTTAAATCAGGTGCTCTTTTCAGATGCCATAGGAGGAAAGAAATTGGTTCAGCTCTCTGCCCTTAGGTGTTTAGGGGCACGTTGAGCAGCCCGAAAATTGGAAAAGGAATTTGGAAGTATTTTTCAAGCTTCATACAACCTCAGTGCCTCCTTTACACACAACACCCCCCCTTCCATTGCATTGAGCTTGACCTTGTGGCCAACAGCTTTGGTGCAAGAGTATTGGATGCCCTTGGCCAGGGGTAGAGGAACATCTTTTTAGTTGGAGGGGCCAAACAAACCAATCTCCGGCTCTGCCCTCAAGCTTTTTATTTACTGATCCTGTGTTAAGCAAAATATTTGTCGGGCCATGACACCTGTGGCCCACCCCATTCTGCTGCCTGTGTCCTAGGCAAACTTTCAGCCTTATCCTCCCCCCCCTTTTTTTAAATTTTGATAAACTCAATAAATCGATCATGATCATTCCGACACCATCACCCATCAGTCCTGTAAAAATGCATACTTGGACATCATACTTTTAAATATTAAACTTTGGGAGCAATTTCTCCAAATGGGTTAGTTTTGCATATACTAAGATAGTTATGAACCTCACTTTTAAGCCAGGGTATGTGGCGTATGATCTCATTCTTTTAGGTTTACTGCTAATGCACATCGTAGTACTTGCATTCTACCAAAGAGAGCCTCCTTCAGATGTGACATGTATGGGTAATTTATCATCGCTCATTCAGTGTATGCTCTGGTGGCTCCTCCTCCTCCCCTACCCTGCTCCACGTAGGTGTACCCCAGGGATCCGTCCTGGGCCCCCTCCTTTTCTCTCTCTATACCCAAGGCTTTGGCGCCCTTATCATCCTCCCATGGCTTTCAATATCATCTCTATGCCGATGACTCCCAAATCTACCTCTCTACACCTACTATTTCTCCAGCAACCCAGTCCAAGATCTCTGCCTGTCTTTCAGACATCGCTGCCTGGATGTCTCATCGCTGATTGAAACTGAACATGGCTAAGACTGAACTCCTTATCTTTCCCCCCAACTCCTCCCCTCCTCTTCCCCCTTTCTCAGTCTATGTGGATGGATCTACTATCCTTCCTGTTCCCTCGGCCCGCAATCTAGGGGTTATCTTTGACACCGCTCTCTCCTTTTCCGCTCATATCCAGCTTGTAGCCCCTTCCTCTCTGAACACACTACCAAAACGCTTATCCACTCCTTAATCTCCTCTCGCCTCGATTACTGCAACCTACTCCTCGCTGGTCTCCCCGTGAACCACCTCCTTCCCCTTCAGTCTGTACAAAATCACGCTGCTCGACTAATCTTTCACCAGCCTCGCCATGCCCACACTGCTCCTCTTCTCAAGTCGCTTCACTGGCTCCCTGTCTAATTCCGTATCCAATTCAAACTTCTCCTACTGACCTATAAATGCTTTCACTCCATGGCCCCTCAATACCTTTTATCTCTTATCTCTCCCTACGTCCCCTCTCGAAATCTGCGCTCTGCTAACAAATTACTGCTATCAATGCCTTTCACCCACATCGCGAACTCCCGACTGCGCTCCTTTCACCTTGCTGCACCATACACCTGGAACAGCCTACCTGCGTCTGTACGCCAAGCATCCTCCTTGGCCCTTTTCAAGTCCAGGTTGAAGACCCACCTCTTCACCGTTGCTTTCAGATCATGACTTCCATCCTCATCTTATCCTAACCCCTGTCAACGTTTATGACCAAAATGTATAGACCATACCGTACCTTGCGCAGAACTGACTAATGCTCTGTACTGTTCTGATTAGATTGTAAGCCCCGATGAGCATGACTCTAACGGTCAGGGACCATCTGTTGTATGTTGGCTACCTCTTGTAGGTTAGCTGTATAGCGCTGCATGCGTGGCACGTTATAAGTGCTGAATAGTAGTAGTAGTAGTAAGGTATGCTTAGAAATTCTTCTTAATCAGGTCTGTGGCACCCAACACGATGGGAAGTAATTCAATATCTTTCTGCCATGTTTTCTTGATCTCTGACTGCATTTCTTGATACTTGAAGATCTTCTACCTCTTAATGCATTTCACAGAATAATCATTTGGATCTGACACCTCTATAATCATTGCCATTCTGGTGGTAGTTTCCTTTACTACTATGTCCAGCTTCCATGCATCCAGGTTTTTATTGGTCTGAATGGGAATATCCCAGATGATCATAACCTCTTCATTCTGTGTAATTCTCTTAAGGTCATGATCCCAATGCTTTTCAGGCGCAGTGATGTAGTATTTACAAAGTTTCGAATGGATGAGGCATGCTACTTGTGCCTTTCTGTATAGAAATTTTCTGCCAACAGCCAGCTGTGAGATGAGTCACTGTTTCTGGCACTTTCTTACAGAATCTACATATGTGTGTTTTGCCAGTTTTTTCAATGCTTGCTGTAAACAATCTCATCCATAATCTGCTGTCCTGGGCTGCAGCTATCAATCTCTTATCCTTCAGTTTTAGTTAACCGCTCCTTAGCCATTCATGTGTCTGTTCTTGATCGAAAAGGGTTCCTGAAGTAACACTGTATTTCCCACTATATTTGTGTATTTGCCAATTGTTTTGCCTTGTTTGCTGATCTAATTCTTTGCAGAGTTTTTTCTCTGGCAAATTCTTTTGCTTCCTTCCCTATATTTTTTGTGGATTCTTATTCATTCCTTCTAGTCGTTGGAACACTTGTCCAATGGAGACAGATTCTGGATATTTACTTTCATATTACAGCACCTTTTGTGCATTTGGATCTGATGATGCTATGTTAGATAGGCCTGGAGACCTATGATAGTAGCTCTGTATGTGTAATCAATCTCTATGTGGCCTAGGCCTCCTTCAATTCTAGGGATATACAATCTCGGCACACACTGATTCTTGTAATTTACCTTATGAGCATGGAGGAGTTTTCTTGTTTGCACGTCCAGTTTTTCAAGATCTTTAAGAGACCAGACTACAGTCCCAAAGCTGTATGAGAGTACAAGAATTGCCATCTGATTGATGTCATGTATCTTATTCCATGATGTTAAACAGCTTTTCCGTAATCATTTTAATCTCCTGTAATATTCTTTACTGATCTGTTCTCTCAGTAATTTCTGCTTGAGCATCATTCCTTCTTCAACTCTGAGATATTTATATATGCCTTCCTGTTTAGGTGATGTCACAGTCCTCAGCCAGGGAGATGTTTTTCATTTTGCTCAATTTTCCTCTAAAGAATGTTCCCTTAGCATAATTGTCAAGGCCAAAAGTCATCCTGATGTTATCAGAAAAGCTTTTCACTACATGGAGCTACACTGCTAATTGTTGGTCGCTGAAACTGTAGAGATTCAGGTCGTCTATGAACAGTAAATGGGATGTTACCTCTGGGTTATTACCTTCTTTAGGATTGCGGCTAAATCTGTATCCCAAAGAGCTGATGAGAGTACTTATTTTATTAAGCGCCATACAAAACAGAAGTGGCAACAGGGAATCTCCCTGAAGTATTCCTTGTTGGATCTTGATGTTAAGAATGATATACTGACCATCTTCATATTCAAAAAGAATATGGTTTGCCACATTGTCATGGCCAACTTAATGCACTCTATCAAACCAGGATTTATTTTGTACATTTCAAGGCAATTTATTATTCACGGGTGTAGGACTTTGTCAAAAGCTTTCTTATAATCAATCCATGCTATACTGAGGTTTATGCTTTTATTAGCACTGGCCATGATGGCCTTATTCAACATTAACGGATGTTTGGTTCCACAGGCTCCCCTCTTATTGTCCTATTGACATGACGTTATTGGACTTGATATGATCATATATTCTGTCTGCATCTATTTATTTTATTTATATTTAGCTCACACCTTTACAGTAGACGTTCAAGGTGAGTTACATTACCTACAGCATATAACACCATCCCCATCATTCACAACTCTTACAAAAACACACCACAACCATACTCACACACACTCAACCAGACACACCGTCCCAACACTCCCAGACACTCAAGACTAATACAAATAAATCTCGAACAAAACAAACCTACAAATGGATCTCCTGAAACAAACACCATCAAAAAATTCATCCTCATAAATGCAAGATCCATACGAAATAAAATACCAATAATTAATGACATAATCACTGATGAAAAACCTGATATCCTTCTCATCACAGAGACTTGGCTCTCACCCACGGACACAATCCTCCTAAACCAACTTAACACACATCATTATGACCTTTTCAACTGCCACCGAGAAGCAAAAAGGGGAGGCGGAGCCCTTATCATCACCAAAAAAGAGCTTAAATACTCACTAAAAAATGTGAATAACATAGACGGTATGGACATCATAAATATAGAAAACAAAACCCTTGCACTGTCCCTCATCTACAGGCCCCCCTCAGCTGACCACAAAAATCTCACCCCCATCCTAGAACTTGCATGTACAGCTACACAGAGAAAACCACTTATTATATTAGGTGATCTGAACCTTCCATCACTCAACCCACAACACACAATCAACTTTATGCATTCCATGAGAGAAATGGGTTACAATCAAATCATACAGACATCTACACATACAAAAGGTAACGCCCTAGACCTTGTATTCATTCCCACTCCATTCAATAAACACCAACTACAATCCTCACCTCTTATTACGGAAGTACCATGGTCAGATCACCACCTAATAACCTTCAATTTACTCTCACTATCACACACCAACACTGAAACAACTCCAACACCTTATAAAACCCGCTTTACACACTTCAATAAAGACACCTTCCTAGACACCGTATTACCTAACCTTATAAATAACACAACGGAAGTCAACACCATAATAGACCAATGGAACTCAACAATAAAAGAAGCAGCAACTCCCACCCAAGGTCCCCAAAAACAATTCACAAAAAGAAAGTCAGAAAAATGGTTCAATAGAGACCTTTCTAATATAAAAAAGCAACTAAGAAAACAAGAAAAACGGTGGAGGAAATCTAAAACAAGCGATAATAAAGCGCAATACCTGAGTCTTCTCAACAAATACAAAGACACTATTAACAGATCGAAAAAAGAATACCACACAAAAGTCATAAATATGACACTCAATCGACCGAGAGAATTATTTGCAATCATAAAAACACTAACAAAAACCCAAACTCCAGAACCTGAACAATCAACGATGAGCGCACAAACTCTTGCAACTCATTTTGCTAACAAATTAAAAAACAAATCATCTAGCACAATCATAACTATACCCACAGACTCAAAACCAACCAATAAATGGATAACCTTTCAAAACGTTGATCAAAAACACCTCCTCAATATAATATCAATGATCAACACCACTACCTCCCCCCTAGATCCATGTCCAGTATCATGGATAAAAAACACCAAAACTGAATTAGCTATCCATATACAAAATATAGTAAACCAATCACTATCCCAGGGCATCATGCCAGATGCCCTAAAACTTACATCCTTACGCCCAATAATAAAAAATAATAAACTCAATCCTACAGACCCAAACTCATACAGACCCATAGCCAGCATACCGTTTATTGCCAAAGTAGTAGAAAAAATCATACAGCTCCAACTACAAGACTTTATCGACACACATGCACCACTTGACTCACACCAATTCGGCTTCCGCCCATCACACGGAGTCGAAACTTTACTAATAACACTCATGGATGACCTCATAAAAGGCACTGACACATGCAACCAAGGTTACATCCTCATATTCATTGATATAGCTGGTGCCTTTGACAATGTCCACCACAACATACTCATTAACAGACTCCTAAGCCTAGGAATAGGAGGAACAATTCTACAATGGTTTATATCATACATCACAAACCGTTCGATACGCGTTAAATTAGGCCAAGACACCTCTGAGCCATTCATACAAGGACAAGGTATTCCACAGGGCTCGGCCCTATCGGCCCTCCTTTTCAACTTGTATCTTCAACCCATCACAAATATATTTAAAAACATAAAGTCAACCACTACATATACGCAGATGATATCATGCTCACCCAACCAATAAACACAAATAATCCCACCTACCAGAACTTACTAGACTGCATCAGTGAAGCAAATACCTGGCTAGAAAATAATAACCTCAGCATCAACCTAAAAAAAACCGAAGCAATGTTCGTAACAAGAAAACCAGATACTACTCTCCCTGAAACAATAACAATTAACGACACAATAATCCCAATCAAAAAAGAAGTAAAATACCTAGGCATCATAATAGATCATGCACTTAGTATGCTCCCTCACATAAAACAAACAGTGAAAACCATATTCTATAAACTTAAGACCATTCAACACCTACGACCAATACTTGACACACGTGACTTCAGATCTGTTATCAGCACACTCATCACTCCGCACTTCGACTATTGTAATAGTCTACTTATCGGCCTCCCTCTCACAAATACCAACTTACTCCAACGAGCTCAAAACATCTGTGCTCGAGTAACAGCAAAAGCCCGCCTCACTGACCACATAACTCCCATCCTCGCCGAACTACACTGGCTTCCCATAAATAGTAGAATACTATACAAAATACTCTTAACCACATTTAAACTTATCAACGGCATATCACCCTCACATCTAACCACTCTACTACATGCTCAAAAAGAACATAGAACCCGCAGACAAAACGCAACCCACTCACTAGACATAAAAAAATCCATCCGAAAAACAAAAAAAACCACAAGCTCAAGAGCATTCTCATATGCAGCCCCCACCCTATGGAATAAACTCCCACTAAGCCTCCGCAAAATGAAGGATCTCCAGACATTCCGGAAAGAACTAAAAACATATCTGTTTAAGGAACACTTTATAAATTTTAATGAACCCCCCCCCCCCATCCACCTCACCACACCTCCATAAAAATCCTCTCTAACCACAGATCAAAAAGCCACAAACCTCAACACACTTAGGAAAAGCAACTCTTAAAAACTATGATTAATAATTGACGAATGTAAATAATTGACTAATGTAAATAGTTACAGAATTTCTATAACTATATGTTCCATGTTATTGTTCATGAAAGTTAATTGTACATAGTTTGAAAAATACGATGTTCCATGTAAAACCACGTTCATTATTTGTTAATTGTAAACCGCCTTTGATCTTGGGAAAAAGCGGTATAGAAGAAAAGCATAAATAAATAAATAAATAAATAAATAAAAATTAAGGTACAGTAGTTGTTTTCCTGTTGGCAGAGGCCTTACAATCTAAGTTTTGTACCTGAGGCATTGAAGGGTTAAGAGGCTTGCCAGTGGGATTTGAACCCTGGTCTTTCTGGTTTCCAGCTGCTGCCCTAACCACTAGGCTAAACTGCAGTTCTTTAAATAATTGAAAAAAACCCTAAATAACGGTAGGCCACAAACATCTCCCTTGCAACTTACTCCTCTCCCTTTCCGAGTATGAACATACAATTCCCATTTATTAATACTTGCTCCACATCTTAAAATTGTTTCTACTGCCTTTTAGTTCTATAATTGAGGTTACTGCATGAATCCTATTTTTCTCCAGGACCAAACAGGAAGTCAGTCCTCACCTATGGGTGACGTCGGCGCCGACGGAGCCCTCGCGGAGCAATTTCCCCAGCTTTCAAAGAAAGCCTTTGGGAATTGCAGCACGCATGCGCGGTCCCCTTCCCGCCCAAGGGTGCCATCTTGCTCAGTCTTCTTTTTTCCGCGGAGCCCTACAGACGCTGTTTGTGATCGCCACTGAAAAAGTTGATTTTTATTATATTTTCTTTTCTCGGTTCGACGACGGATCCTTTTCCCGCCCGGACTCGATACACTGGTATCGAGTCCTTTCGTAATTTTTTCGGTTTTTGTCCTTTGTGACTAGCGTTCACGCCAAATTTTTCTTTTTCACTGGCAGCCCTGTCTTTTGACCTTGCAGGGGCCCTTTTTCCCCCGATGGCTGCCAGCGGGTTTAAAAAGTGTGATCGGTGTAAGAAACTTATGTTTCTTACCGACACACACGACTGCTGCCTCCGCTGCCTCGGACCCACTCATGACCCGATGATCTGTGGTCCGTGTAGCAAGATGTCCTCTAAAGCGTTGAGGAGTCGGCAGCAACAGAGAGAAAGAATCTTCTCTGACTCCGCGTCCGGCTGGGCCCGGACCTCGTAAGAGGCTTCGGCATCCCGGGACTCCAGTCCTGAGCATCGTCGGAGTTCCTCTGAGCGGGGGTCTCCTACCCGGGAACATCGTCAGAAGAAGAAACCCGCGAGGGCGGCGTCGGTGGACGCTCCTGGTTCCTCAAGGGCCAGGTCGCATAGCCCCGATAGCCATCCCGGGTCCTCTGAGTCGGAGAGGCCTTCCAAACATCCTTGTCTCGAGTTGGAGTCTCCTGGACACGTGAGTACTGTAGTCCTCGTGGACTCACCTCCGAAGGAGCCGATGTCGGGCTCGACACCGTCGGGGCCCGAGTCGGGGGCTGCTGGGTCTCCTGAGCTCGGACTCAGGTTGACGGCCTTGGAGAACAGTTTCGCTGCCTTCATGGACCAGCAGCGGGCATTGATCGCTGGCCTCGTCGGTGCTTCTGCCCCGACCACCGGGACGTCGACGTCCAAGTCGACCCCGGAGACCGAGCCGATCCTCGAGTCCATGCGAACTCGAGTTGATCCTCGGTCGCGGTCTCCCTCGGCCTCCCGTTCGGGACCGAGGTCGTCGACGCCTACTCCCTCAGCATCGGGGCAGAAGGCATCGGTGCCCGTCCGACTGGAGCCGCTCGATTCCTCCTCCGAGGTATCGGCCTGGGAGACGGAGGACGAAGAGTCCCCTGGTACTTTTCGGACTCGGTGCGTCCCATCGGACTCGCCCGAGTCCGAACCTCGGAGATGGTCCCCCCCGGAGGACACCCGGTTCTCGGACTTCGTGCGGGATATGGCCAAGGCCTTGGCATTCCCCGCAGATCCCGAGGAGGAGCCTCGAGCCGAAGAGCTCGATGCCCTCCAGTATGACTCTCCCCCAATGGAGGCCTTTACTGTACCGGTTCCTCCAATGCTGGAGCGACTAATCTTCCGCATGTGGGAGAACCCGGCATCGGCGCCGGTGTTAAGCAAGCGGGTCGATTCCATTTATCGAGTCCGCAAGAGCCCCGGGTTCCAAAAGGCACAACTACCGCACCATTCCATGGTGGTGGAATCAGCCATGCATCGACTCAAGAGTCAGAAGATGCACTCCTTGGTGCCTCCCGGCCGGGAGGCCCGGAACCTGGATGCCCTCGGTAGGAAGTGCTTCCAGGGCTCTATGCTTGCTTATCGGGTCCAGACCTACCAGCTCTATATGGGCATGTATCTCCGGGACCTGGCAAAAGAAATTGCCGGGTTCTCTGCTGGTCTCTCCGAGGAACCTTTGCAGAGGTTCCAAGCCTTGTCCACTGGTATTCGGGAGTGCTCAAAGTTTATCTCTCGAGCAGCCTACGATGGCTTCGAAGCATCGGCTCGAATAGCCGGAGCCGGCATCGGTGCCCGCCGACAGGCTTGGCTTCAGTCATCCGACCTCGAGCCATGGGTACAGGACAAGTTGGTCGATGTCCCCTGCAGAGGTGAAAACCTCTTTGGCAAGCCCATGACCGAGACTTTGACTAGGACTCGGCTGTCCAGGAAAACCTCTGCCCCTTCTCATAAGAAGAAGGGCTCGGGGAAAAAGCCCTTTTACCCGAGGAAGGCAGCTGCCTATAAACAATACCCTCATTATCAGGCCCCAGCAGCTCCCCAACAGGGTCAGCAGGCCAAGGGACGGGGTAATGGGTCCCGTAGGCAGCAAGCCCCCAAGCCCACAACACCGGCCCCTGCTCAGCAGGGTGGGGGTTTTTGACTCCATCAGCATAGCCTCTTCCCCTCCGCTGGTTTCTCTCAGCACAGGAGGCCGGCTGGTCCACTTTGCCCACAGGTGGTCAGCCATCACATCAGATACCTGGGTGCTTCATATAGTTCAAAAAGGCTATCTTCTTCACTTTCACCAGGTACCTCCCTCCTACTTTCCAGAGGAGCCTCCAAGACTCCCTCTGCACAGGGACTTACTCCTTCAGGAGTTGGCAAGTCTTCTTCAGGAACAGGCTGTGGAACCGGTGACCCACCACCTGAGAGGTCAAGGCTTTTATTCCAGGTACTTTCTGATACCAAAAAGAACAGGAGGCCTCAGACCCATCCTGGACTTGCGAAACCTCAACAAGTTCCTGACAAGGGAAAAGTTCAAGATGCTTACCCTTGGAATCCTGCTGCTCTACCTCCAGCAGGGAGACTGGCTATGCTCCTTAGATCTCAAGGCTGCCTATACTCACATCCTTATTCATCCAGACCACAGACAATATCTCAGGTTTGTTGTGGGAGGAAATCATTACCAGTACAGAGTACTGCCCTTTGGCCTATCCTCCGCCCCCAGGATGTTCACCAAATGCCTAGCAGTGGTGGCGGCCTATCTAAGACTTCAAGGCCTCTTTGTGTTTCCATACCTGGACGACTGGCTCATCAGGGCCCAGTCTTCCCAAGAAGCCACTCAGGCCACTCATCGCACTGTGACTCTGCTCCAGCACTTGGGATTTGTCATAAACTTTGCAAAGTCCACTTTATTCCCCTCTCAAAATCTCGAATTCATCGGCGCAAGGTTGAGCACACTTCAGGCGCGAGCCTTCCTGCCTCTGGACAGGGCACACAGGCTCATGGATCTAGCCAGCCACTTTTGCAGCAATTCCCTGGTCTCTGCCAGGCAATTTCTGAGACTGCTCGGCCATATGGCTTCCACAGTCCATGTAACCCCCAATGCCCGCCTGAACATGCGACCTGCTCAATGGTGTCTTCGCACTCAATGGCATCAGGCCACGGGGAGCCTGGCAGACTCAGTACAGGTATCCAACCTGCTGGTCTCTTCTCTGCGGTGGTGGCTTCATCTACCAAACCTGGTGCTGGGAGTGGATTTTCAATCTCCTCCGCCTTCTCAGGTGCTGACAACCGATGCTTCTCTCCTAGGTTGGGGAGCACATTGCCAAGGGACATGTACTCAAGGCTTCTGGACTCCTTGGGAGTCTGCTCAGCAGATAAACTTCCTGGAGCTCAGAGCCATCCGCCTAGCTCTGAGAGCCTTCTCCCACCTCACTTCTCACCAGTCTGTACTGGTCCAGACGGACAATCAAGTTGCAGTGTTCTACGTGAACAAGCAAGGAGGCAAGGGCTCCTTCCTTCTCTGTCAGGAGGCACGGAGACTGTGCTCTTGGGCCGTCCTTCACGGCGTCCTGCTCAAAGCTGTCTATCTCCCAGGTCAAGAAAATTACCTGGCAGACAGGCTAAGCAGGGTCCTCCAACCTCACGAGTGGAGATTGGATCCGTTGGTGCTTCAGCAGATCTTTCTCAAGTGGGGCCTCCCCACCATGGATCTCTTTGCCAGTCCCCTGAACCGGCAGCTTCCCAAATTCTGCTCTCGACAACCGCATCCTCTCAGAGTGGCGATGGATGCTTTCCTGATTCCATGGTCCACAGGCCTCTTGTATGCCTTTCCTCCCATGCCACTGGTGTCTCGGACGCTCTTCAAAGTTCTCAGAGACAGAGCCTCGATGATCCTAGTAGCTCCCCGGTGGCCGAGACAACCCTGGTTCCTGCTTCTAATGCAGCTGGCGGTGGACACTCCTCTTCCTCTGGGGTTTCAACCCGATCTCCTGTCACAGGATCAGGGGACTCTCCTACACCCCAACCTCCGGTCCCTCCATCTGATGGCCTGGCTGCTGAAAGGGTAGTCCTTGCTCCCCTCCTGCTGCCTCGTGAGGTGGAAGAGGTCGTCTTGGCCTCCAGGCGGCCCTCCACCCGGAAGTCCTACGCTCTTAAGTGGCGTAGGTTCTCCGTGTGGTGTACTCAGCAGTCTGAAAATCCTTTCTCCTGCTTAGTGGCAGTGGTCTTGCAATATTTTCTTTACCTCTCCAATCTGGGGCTTAAGTCAAACTCTGTCAGAGTCCACCTCAGTGCTCTCTCTGCGCATCACGCACCTCTGCGCATCACGCAGGCCTCTTTCCAACCACCTGCGCATCACGCAGGCCTCTTTCCAACCACCCTTTGGTGGCTCGTTTTCTCCGAGGCCTCCTTCTCCTTAAGCCTCCTTTGCGCCCACCAGCCCCTGAATGGGATCTGAATGTGGTCTTGCAGAGGATTACCTGTCCGCCCTTTGAACCTATGGCTACCTGTCCTCTTCGTTTTCTTTCCTGGAAAACCTTGTTTTTGGTAGCCCTTACCTCTGCTAGGCGCGTTAGTGAACTGCAGGCCCTAGTGTCTGATCCTCCTTACACTAGGTTCTACAGGAATAGAGTAGTCTTACGGACTCACCCTAAGTTTCTTCCTAAAGTGGTTTCCCCTTTTCATCTCAACCAGGAGGTGGTTCTTCCAACCTTCTTTCCCAGGCCGCACTCCAGCTGAGCTGAGATGGTCCTGCATACCCTGGACTGTAGAAGAGCCTTGTCCTTCTACCTTGACCGTACGCGCGAGCATAGGAGGGCTGTTCAGCTCTTTGTTTCTTTTGACCCCAATAAGTTGGGGCTACCTGTCTCCAAGCATACGTTGTCCATATGGGCTGCTGACTGTATCGCTTGGGCTTATGGGGCAGCCGGCCTCTCGTTGGAGGGTCGTGTCACGGCTCATCATGTTAGGGCGAAGGCTGCGTCAGTGGCTCATCTCCGCTCTGTTCCGTTGGCAGACACCTGCCGGGCCGCTACTTGGTCTTCAAGCCAGACTTTTGCGGCCCATTACTGCCTGGAGAGGGAGTCCCGCAGGGACAGTGCTTTCGGTCAGGCAGTTCTCCATAATCTCTTTGACGTTTAGGCAACTCCTACCCTCCGGCCCTGATGTTGGGCTACCGGTCGGGGCCGTTTTCAGAGAAGTTTCCTTCCTTCTGTGCTGCTGAGCTAGAGGGAGCTCATTTTTCCGCTTGAGGTCTCCGGTAGCCTTAAGCTAGGGAGTCCCATATGTGAGGACTGACTTCCTGCTTGGTCCTGGAGAAAGAGTAGTTACTCACCTGTAACAGGTGTTCTCCAGGAGCAGCAGGAATCAGTCCTCACAACCCTCCCTCCTCCCCTTGGAGTTGCAGTCCTATCATTTCGTTTTTGCTAATTTTTTTGCTGTCTTTTAGCTATGTCATCAGACTGAGCAAGATGGCACCCTTGGGCGGGAAGGGGACCGCGCATGCGCGCTGCAATTCCCAAAGGCTTTCTTTGAAAGCTGGGGAAATTGCTCCGCGAGGGCTCCGTCGGCGCCGATGTCACCCATATGTGAGGACTGATTCCTGCTGCTCCTGGAGAACACCTGTTACAGGTGAGTAACTACTCTTTTTGTCTGAACTAGATCTAGGGCTTCAGTCACCAGGACTTTCTGCCATTCTACTTTCTATTGCAGTGAGTGGCTTATAGATTGTAGGTAGACAAGTTATTGGTCTGTCATTTTTGTGAATGTTACTTGGGTCCCCATTTGGAATGAGAAATGTTAACCATTGTGGTGGTAAGTCCAGATGATTGATCAATTGGTTATTGCAGTTTGCCATGTCTTGGTGGAGTGATGTTAACTGCTTGAGCCAAAAGTCAGTCACTCCATCTAGCCCGGGGCTTTTCCAGTTTGGGGGTTCGTTTTAACCTGCTTTCCAGTTCTTTTGTTGTTACTGCAGGCCATTCTGTGGGTTTGATGATTGCTTTTTCTAAATGTTCCTTTATATAGGGTAACCATTCTGCTTCTTGATTGTGCTCTGTGGGATCCTTGTATAGTTTTCTCCAGAAGGTTTCTGTTTCAGCTTTGGGCAGTGGTGTTTTGACCATATTAATGCTCTTTCCCAAATCCCTGTGGAACTGTTTTGGGTTCTCTCTAAATAGTTTATTTTTATATCTGGTTTTTTTCTGTTTTCTTCACATCTTTGCAGTTTTTGTGCTTCTGCTGCTACTTTAATTTTATTATTGAAACTATAAATTTAAGGTCTTCTGTTAGTACAGCATGTTTCAGCTTCATGTTTTGGATCTTTCTCAATATCTTTGATGATCTTGGTCCTTTTAGATACCCGTCTATCAAAGATACCTCTGCACACAATGATTTTATTTCTCCTTTGATGCGCTTTTTCCAAGGAGGAACTGTTACTGTTCTCTTTTTCTTCTAGCCTTGCATTTTAGTTGGTAGTATTCTTTCAGCAATAATTATACTGTATTCAGTTTATTTCTGTGATGTCTGTAAATGGTCTCTTTTATACAGGATATGGCCTTGTTCATCTTATTTATCATATTTTAACCTTAGTTGTTAAATTTAACTTGAGTTATCTTCTTGCCTGGAACTCAGCATATTCATCTTTTTCCATGTGGACTAGGTGTTCGATCTTGAATTCTTCAGCCTCCGGGTCTTTTTCCTCTTCAGTCGATTTCTTAACCTATCCTTTTTTATTTTTCTTTTTTTTGTCTGTTTTTTTTTTTTTAATTGAACATTGCTTTGTATGTATGCATGTGTCTGCTCTTCCTGCAGGTAAAAGAATGTGTTGATTGCCCTTGGAGTGTGTAGTTTCCAAGATCCATTGTTTTGCTTTGACTGTTGCTGCTCTTTGCTGCCCCTCAGAAGCTGCCACCCTAGGCAACCATCTAATCTTATCTAATGGTTGAGCCAGCACTGATCAGAAGAGCACCACCAAAATGATACTACAGCTTTCAAATACTATGAGTATTGTATATGTAAATTAGAATAGATTGCTGGAAGATTTTCTTTTGTGTTATATTACAAGCAGCTTATATATTATAATGAACATGTCATGCTAATACTTACATTTCTCCAGTGTTTCTATTATATAAGGTAGTAATTTATACATGACCTGGAGGTTTACTGAAAAAAAAATACTAGAACTCTGCAAACCACAATCAAATTTTACAAAATTAATAAAAAAAATATATTGAGAAAGCACCGAATGCCTGTCTTCTTAACTCTGTGAATGCCGCTCAGTGGGATATTCAGTGGCACTAACACAGTTAGCATCCTCGATGTCATGATGCTAACCAGTTAGCCATTGGGGTGTGCCGGGCGCATTCTGGGGCGGTATCCGTTGAGAACCAGGCAACAGCGATATGATATGGTCCCAGCATTGAATATCCAGGTTTAGATTTCAGCGGCAATGGCTAACTGTGTTAGATCAGCTAGCCACTGCTGCTGAATATCCCCTCCATAGGGTACCTCTGTAGCCCTGCCTCCCCTCATTCCATCAGTGTGTGCTTCTATGCTAACAAAGCCAAACCATGGGAAGAGCAGGAGGTAAGAATAAGTGAGTGCAATACTTTCTTTTCCTATACTACCTATGTTGCCTAGGGTTTGGGTCACAGTACCTCAGGCTGGAGGGCTGGGAGTTCAATTCCCACCTGGGGACAACAATCTCAGGCCGGAAGGACTGGGATTTCTAGTCCTATAGGCACTCCTTGTGGCCTTGGGCAAGCCACTTAACCTTCTGTTGCCTCAGGTTCACATAGATTGTGAGCCCTTTGGGGACAAGGGAATGTATCCAGTACCTCTTTGTAGTGAATATATAATATAAACTGCTTTGATTGAAGGATAGGGCGGTATAGAAAACTGGTTATATAAATAAATTATGGCAGCAGTCAACTTCCATATCCAAGCTCCTACTCCTCTTCTGATCTGGGTAGCTAGTCAGGCCTTATGAAAAGTGCTGACCATGCAGAGCCCCTAGCTAGGGTAGAGTGACCAAGACAATCCATGGGCCAATTGCATACAGCCTCTGGGTTATACCTGGCATGGGCGTCCTTGTTGTGTTCCACTAGTTAAAACTGCTTTCTGCATCTCATGCCACCTCCTTAGGAGATTCAGGAGGAAAGTGGTATGTAAATGGGCACATCTCTGTCTAGCAATATAGAACACTTTATCAAATAAACTTTGCAATGCTGTAGAGCTTCTCAGGGAAGCTGCAGCCTTACTGTCACCTATCACTATTGCTACCACATTCTCCTCTTCATTTCTTATTGTCTTGTCTGTTATCTGTAGCTTGCATTCTTTAAGCTGCATAGGCACCAGATTTAACAGTATCACATTCTGTAACTCGTAAGTGTTAAAAATCTATGGTGCTATGGCACCTTGTCAAATCAATACATGTTCTTGGATTGCCTCTTCCTCTTGGCTAGGACTGCCAGATAATTGGTCTTGATAAAACACAGACACAATCAAGGCATTTATGTCCAGGGAATGGAATATAGCAAGGAAGTAAACTAACAAAAAATGTGCCCTTTTCTCAAAATTAAATACTACTTGACTGTTAAAAAATCTTTAAATTGTAAACTTCAGCAGCATAAGTCTTTTCAACAATCTTACCTCCCAACAACTGCAAACAGTAAGTAGCTGTTTATATATTGAAAGAGTTTTTACCCAGTCTGGGTTGGTATTGGTTTACCTATCAGACAGATTTTCCTTACGATTGCCTAAACCCAAGGTCAGTACTAGTGTGGAGCAGCTGATTTCCTCATCTATAATATCTTTGAAAAATATATTTCATAGGCCCAATATTGAAAGGGATTAATGCAGACCTGCTAACTGTGTTAATCCTCTTGGCTGGGATATTCAGTGGCACTAACATGTTTATAACCCCTGAATATCAAGCCCCTTGTTTTCAACAGTTTGTAATGCAAGTGGTAGCACTTATGCAACTGCAGAGAAGGTATCTAATATTTATTGCAGTGCGTTTGATCCAAATTTCCAGCATAGGTCCACTCTATCTAAGGATTTTTTCATGAGTACAAAACAGGATGCTCTCACTGATGAATGAGAGAGTTTTATCAAATGACTTTAAAGTCTCTTGTCTATTAATGCAGCATTACAGATTCTTGAAATCACAAAAATCTAGTTAGACTTGTAGTTTTACAGCTGTTTTGTGATGTGCTTTATGTTTGCATTTGTTTCCTAAAGGAATTGCAAGAAAGTGACATGAAAGGGATCTCTATAAATCACTTGGAGATGCATCCAAATGGAAGGCGTTTGTTAGTTCATGCTAAAGACAGTACTCTGAGAGTTTTGGACCTTAGAATGTAAGTTGATCTTTTTTTTATGTATAGAAGATGATTTTATAACAGCCCACCCAATTCACGCCTCAAATGAGTGCTAAGTTACACCCATTTTCAAAAGAAACATATGTTCATACTTTCCTTTTTTTAAATTATCCCACTGAAAATACGGACACATTTGCATCTGCTATTTAGTATGCACAGTATTTTCTGTCCATATCTTGTCTACCCAGGTAACACCTCTGGTCAGTGAGTAAAAGTACAACGCTTTGGCCAATTTATAATGAGGCATTTCCACTCATAAATCTATTTGATGTGTGTTTATGAAAATTATTTCCATGATGCACTTAGTAAAGAAAGGCATGGTATCCCTCTGCGTATTTGTACTCCATTGGTTGTGAGTACTATGCGGTGCTCCATTCCCTACAAACATGTATGCTGCAATAAGCAAGCTATATAAATCAAGCTATGGGATGGACAGACAGGAAGAGGACACGTCCTGATAAAAGGAAAGCCACAAGGGAAGGCTGTCAGTTATGGGGTTGGAGGGAGGTTGGGAAAGGACTTCTGCAGCTGGAGAAATGTGAGGATGACAAGGAGAAGAGGTCTGGTGTTGGGTTGAGAAGGTGGAAACATATTCTCAAGCAGTATATTAACATAAGTGACTTGAAAATCAGCAATGTTGATTGCTGTCACTGGATGCTCTTTTATGAAATCATGCAATATCCTTTAGATGGTAAGAATAAAAATCTAGAAACAGTTGTTAAATTGACTTCATTTTGTTCATGAACTGGACTGGACTGCACTGCACTGTATTGCAAGCTGCTTTGTAATCCCTTTCAGAGCCCTTTCAGGTATCAGCTGCAGAACAGAGCCAATGTGTGATTTTCGAGCAAAATTGCAAAATGTCTTTCAGTAAGCTGCACAGTTTTGAAATAACACAGTATACATAAATGACGTAAATAAAGATTTCCATAAAAACATTTTTATACACAAAAATTTAAAAAGAACCCACACAGCTCATAGAAACATGACGGCAGAAAAAAACCATATGGCCTGTCTAGTCTGTCCTTCCATATCAACTACAATAGTCCTTTTTTTTACCTTTAGAGATCTCTGTGTTTGTCCCATGCTTTTTTGAATTAGATACTTTCCTCGTGTCCACCACCTCCACTGGGAAACTATTCCATGCATCTACCACTCTTTCCGTAAAGAAATATTTCTGCATATTACTCCTGAGTCTATCCCCTTTCACTCTCGTGCTATGTCCTCTCATAACAGGGCTTACCTTCGATTGAAAGAGACCCTCCTGTGCATTTATGCCGTGGAGGTATTTAAATGTCTCATTCTTATCGCCTCTATCCCGCTTTTACTCTAAAGTATACATATTAAGATCTTTAAGTCTGTCCTCATATGCTTCATAACGAAGACCATTAACCATTTTAGTAGCCACCCTCTGCACCAACTCGCTTATATCCTTTTGAAGGTGTGGTCTTCAGAATTGCAAACAATACTCCAAATGAGGTCGCACCAGAGACTTATACAGAGGTAGTATCACCTCCTTTTTTCTGCTGGCCATTCCTCTCCCTATACACACATACATCCTTCTGGCTTTCACAGTTGCCTTTTCTTCTTGTTTAGCTACTTTAAGATAGTCAGACACAATTACGCCCAGGTCCCGCTCTTCTTTTGTGGACAGAAGTACTTCACCCCTAACACCATACCACTCCTTTGGCTTTTTGCAGCCCAAATGCATGACCCTGCATTTTTTACATTAAATGTCAGCTGGCAAATTCTAGACCATTCTTCAAGCATAGCTAGATCCCTCCTCATGTTATCTACTCCTTCCTGGGTCTCTATTCTATTGCAGATTTTGGTATCATCTGCATACAAGCAAACCTTACACAACAGCCCTTCTGCAATATCATTAAACATATTAAAAAGAATCGGTCCAAGGACAGATCCCTGTGGCACATCATTGGTAACCTCCTTCTGCTCTGAGTGAGCTCCATTTACCTGTATCCTTTGTCGCCTCCCACTCAACTAATTTCTAACACAATCAATAACTTTAGGGTCCATCCCTAGGGTGGCTCAGTTAGTTTATGAAGGACTTGACTCCAGAGAGAGACCCCTGACGAAGGCCTAGGGCCGAAACTTGTAAAGTTGGGTCTACAATAAAGTTCTTCTGGTGTTTATCCAAGTATTTGGCCGTGGTATTTGCCCTCCACTAGTTTTCTTTCCATTGTTTTTTTGCGGAAGGCCTCCTTCTCCTGCTTTCCGAAATCTAAATACAGTCCATATGTGAGGACTGACTTCCTGATTGTTCCTGAATAAAGCATAGTTACTCACCTGGAACAGGTGTTCTCCGGGGACAGCAGGAGAACAACCGTCCTTCCTCCCCTTGGAGTTGCTCCTTACCATCATTTATTTTTGCTGTCTGTTAGCTATGTCATCTGACTAAGCAAAATCGTAACCTTGGGTGTAAAGGGGACCATGCATGCGTGGTAGCATTCCCAAAGGCTTTCTTTGAAAGCTGGGGAAATGTTCCGCGTGTGCTCCATCAGTGCCAACATCACCCATATGTTAGGACTGATTCCTGCTGTCCCTGCAGAACACCTGTTACAGGTGAGTAACTACGCTTGCAGGCTAGTCCATGTTTGTAGGGCAGCATGCCCTCCATACCCCGGTGCCTGGTGTGTGGCGGTAGGCGAGGGGCTGTTTCGGAGGCAGGCATTTGCAGAGGCTGTACACAGGAAGCAACTTCTATGGAGCGGGCCCTAGGGGATAGCATGGAGCAAGAAACGGCCTTTTTTTCCGATGGGGGAACAGCAGGACCCATTGTCCTCACTCTTGCCCTCCCAGGAGACGGCGTCCTGCACCTCTGCCAATCCCGGTCTCTCCCTTCCTCAGACTCTGGGGCAGGCAGGGGTACTGGCTGTTTTTTCACCAGTGTTTATACTCTTACTCCACCAGGTCTTTTGTCTGTGTCAGCAGGGTCAGAGTGCTGCCCCTGTGGAGGTGTAATGCGTGGTGAAGTGAACAGGAGCTTCGGCAAGGGCGGAATTAATAGTCCCTGGCAAGAAGCCGGGACCCTCGGAGGTGGTTATGGAGCATTCTCCAGTGTCGGAGGGTATGGAGGGGGGGAGGACCATGACACGGAGTTGGAGTTCGACGAGGACCTGGAAGATGGTGAGCTCCCAGAGCGCGAAGAGCAGGTGAGGGTGGTCCAGGTGCACCGGCGGGAGGAATTACTGGCACTAATCACGGAATCTCTCAAGGCTTTTAATTTGCCTGCTGCTCCACTGGTGGAGGATGATGTTTTGGAGGATCCCTTCATTCAGGTGGTATGTACGACGCAGAGGGTGTTTCCGGTGCATAGACTTATCCGGCAAATGATACAGGAAAATGTGATATGCTGGAAGCGGCTCTGCGGGGCTCTAGGACTAAGGCTCGACTCTTTCCCTTATCAGAGCAGGACCAGGAACTCTTTTGGCCACCCAAGGTGGATGCGGCGGCCTCCGCAGTCACTAAGAAGGCGACGATCCTGGTAGAAGGTAGTGCGGCGCTCAAGGATGTCCAGGAAAGAAGGCTTGACACCTTAATGAAACAGGTCTTTGATATGAATGCCCTATCACTTCAGGTCTCCATTTGTGGGGCATGGGTCGCTGGGGCCTTCCTCCGGTGGTTGCAGCAGTTACAGCAGGCAGGACTAGCGGAGGAAAAGGCAGGAGAAGTGGCCCAGCTAGAGTCGGGGGTGGCGTATTTGCGGATGTCCACTACGACCTTATCAGAAGTTTTTCGAAGAGTATGGTTTCAGTGGTAGTGGCTCATCGCTATCTGTGGTTGTGGAACTGGGCAGTGGACAGTTCTTCAAAGGTCTGGTTAAGCAAGCTCCCCTTCAGAGGGAAGCTACTCTTTGGAGAGGACACGGACAAATTGGTGAAGGACTTTGGTGAGCCCAAAGGAGGGCGTCTACCAGAAGATAAGCAGAAGCAAAGTTGTCCCTCATCAGTGTCCAAAGGGCAACAGCAGAGAGAGTTTAGGCGTTTTCGATCCCCAAGGTTTAACCAGTACCAGAAAGGAAAGTTTTCTCCCAGAGGTCAAGGGTTTCAGGGGTTCCGAGGGGCCAGCAGAGGGTTGTAAATGGGGGTGCTGGTCGTGAATGTCCACAGTCTTGGCAAAGGCAAAATATTATTATGACTTGCAAAGGAGTGTGGGAGTTGTAGTTCATTCATACCAGAATCAGCCGTTCACAAAATAATGAGTTGTGATGCTCGAGTGTAAGCAAAGAAAAACAGATTTTTATTCATGGGGTTAATTCTCCCACACAGATTTACTTGGTAACACAAAAGGACACTTGCTTCAAGTATTGTACTCAGGAAAAACAAAACATGATATATACGGTAACTGAACTTCTTAAGCAATAAATCAATAAAGACCTTGATGGGAAACAGAAAAGGTCTTTTTGATGGCTCCTGCTAATGACCTTCTTAGCAGTGCTCCAAAAAGCAAAAACAAACCCAAAAGTAACAAAAAAACTGTTCTTTATCAAGGATAACTTTCTTCTATTCACACACAAGGAAGAAGTTTCCTTCTAGAGCTCACGTGCACTTGTGCCTGGCTCAATTACAAATAATTAGCCAGCTGCAAACCCCTTTGCTGGTTCACTCTCTCTACGTGGCTCAATCCTACCCTAAAGCTTTCTTGCAGAGACTTTTCTGGGTAGATAAAAGAACAAGTTACAGTTCCTTTTTTCTGGTTGTTGTATTAGTGAGAAACTACTTTATAACAGCAGCCTAGACATAGAGCAATCCATGTATTCCAACTGATGATTTGATAAATCTCCTTCTTCCTCAAATATCATGGAATCAATATCATGGTCTGGCTCAGAGGAATTCCTTAATTGATCACTCTCAGGATAATACTTCTTTCCCTGCTGTCTTCCAGATGAAGAGCTAGGGCATAGATCAAAGTTCATACCTGAGCTTCCCTTGCTGTTAGGTTTCCTCTCCTGGTATCCTGGCCAGTAAGTAGTCCAGCTTTTATGTCCAGCCCTCCAATCAAGATCCCTGGACATTGGGTCTCTCTCCACATACCTTCTTGCACCGGTCTTAGGGCCCCTTCCAAATGCAGCTGTCTCCCTCAAAGGTGCCGTTTGGGAGTTCCTGGCTCTATAACCCCAATCCTCTGGCTTCCTCCAGTCCAATGGAGTATGCTTGCCTCTGGAATCACTCCTCTCCTAACACACGTACTGCTGTGGGCTCCTCCTTTAGACCTCCAAGATGTCTTTCTGTTCTTCCTTCCACGTTGCTTCGGCTGTTGTAGTTCTCTCTCTTCTTTCTCCAATGGCTTCTGTTTCTGGATCTGCAGCTTCTGCTTCTCCCTGTGCTGTTTCTCCCTGTTCTGTCTCTGTGTAGAATATCTTTTACTTTTAAAGTGCTTAGAGGGACACTCCACCCTAGCACAGCCCAGGTGTGCTGAATCAAGCCCTGCCCTTGGAGATGAGTGATTGGGGATTACCTCATAGCTCTCCTGATTGAACACACGTTTCCCCACTTCAGCCCTTCTAGAGGCTGTTTGAAACCTGGTGCATTCTGGGACTGGTAGTCTTTTATGAAAACATTCTGTTTTAGTATTTCTACCAGCAAAGACAGGTTGCTTGTTCAAAGCCAATTCACCTCTTTTATAGCTCCCTCCTGAACTATGATAAGCTTCCTTATCACAGGGTTTGTGGCCTCCTCGTCCTCAGGGCCCAAGAAACCACAATGAAGTGAGGGGGGCCCAGGTGGCAGCACAGCCCATAGAGGCCACCTGCAGGAGTTTTACCCCGCCTGGGTCCAAATTAGTTCGGACCAATGGGTGCTGGAAGTCATTCGGGAGGGGTATGTCCTGGAGTTCAAGTGCCCATTGGCCAATTCCTTCGTTCACTCTCCCTGCAAGGCACAGGCCAAGCTAGAAGCGTGCAGGAAATGTTTAGAGAGGCTGTTGCAGCTCAAGTCCATGGTGCAGGTGCCTCCAGAGCAGTACGGTTGCGGTCAATACTCCATTTATTTTGTGGTCCCAAAGAATGAAGGTTCCTTTTGCCCGATTCTAGATCTCAAGCGGGTAAACCGCTGTCTGCGGGTGTCATGTTTTTGCATGGAAACGTTGCGGTCCATCATTGTGGCGGTCTGAAAGGGAGAATTTCTTCTCTGGACCTGTCAGAGGCTTACCTGCACATTCCCATATGGCAGGCACACCAGACGTTCCTCAGGTTTGCGGTGCCAATGGGACATTTTCAGTTCTGGGCTTTGCCTTTTGGGCTGGCTACGGTGCCGCATACTTTCACCAAGGTGGTGGTTGTGGTGGCAGTGGCACTTCACAAGGAAGGGATCCTAGTGCACCCCTACCTCGATGACTGGTTGATTCGGGCAGAGTCACAGGGCAAAAGCATGCATGCCACAGCCTGGGTGGTCCAGTTCCTGCAAAAGGAAACAGTCCACCAGGAAAAACAGCATGCTGCCACGTAAGGTGGTGCAACAAACAGTACAAATGCGTGAGCAGTGTTAAACTCACAACTCTTTATTGGTCCACATATAACACAGGGGGCCAGACCCAACACAGGCCGTGTTTCGTGATATACTTCTTCAGGGGTGAGGCACACCAAGAAAACTATGAAAACATAAAAAATTATTTAAAACAATAACTTTCAAACATACATATAATTAATAACATAATCATTAATAAATGCAAATAAAAATACCAACCAAATTGCATATAAACCACAACAGTAATACATATAATAACATATAACATATATAAAACGGATGGTGAATAAACAACAATCGGTAACATAGAGAAATCATTTAAAAACATGAATATCATATAAAGTAATATCTAAGGAGAAATACATCTTTAAATGAAAAACAATTGAAAATTAGAAAAATAATAAACAATAATTAGTAAATGACAAATAAGATGCAATTCAAAAATCATAAAACATTGAAATATTAAAACGGAGAAATGCAAGAGACAGAAGACTAAAAATGAAATATTAGAGAGCTAAATGATAAATGTAAATGCAATGTGGAACATAAGAAGGCAGGAGTGAATAAAAAGAACAATACCTTAAAAGTGTGGGACTACTGTATGAAGTTGCTGAATCGGAAGAAGGATATCCTATATACTGTGAAAACCAATATCATGCACAAAAATGAATTATAATGAATTACTATGAATTAACTCATAATGCAAAGTAAACTAAAAATGTATGCCAACTACATTAGCCATAAGAATGTGGGATTAGGGAGACCAGAAGAAACAAGAATAGCATGTTGTATTAAAACCTGCTAATACCATCCTGCACAGTTGCAACATTCTCATCGACGATGCAATGAATAAAAATGCCTTTAAAAAAGGGGGCAAATGCAACCATGGAAAATGCGAAAAAACAAAAAGAATTATAAAAACAATTAAAAATCACATATGGAGTATATTTAAAAACGGTAGCGATGTTAAAATCATATACTCACTACAATCGTCAGAAAACGAATGTGAATCACAGGATCCAGTGAAATCTGCAAATTAATAGGCTGCAAGAAAAAAGGGGGGTATAAAACATTGTGTGTGTAAATATGGTAGAAAAAACGGTATGAAGGGAAACCATAAAAATACCTTTAAACTATCGTGAACTACTTCAAAGAAGCCAGACGCTGGCACGTGCATGTCTTAATTAATTAAAATAAGCGTGGGAGGGGAGACGGGAAAAGAAGAGGTGATCAATAGTCAAACGGTATATAAAAAAAAAATTACATAATAGCACAAATGCCGGTCCGGCATATCAGTATAAATATGTACTCTATGTGAATAATGGAGATGTTCCTAAGAAAAACGATTGTAACGTTAAATAGTATAAAAAGCAATGACATAAAAAAGGATATAAAATGTACGTGATGCTCACAACTGGCAATATATATTACAAACCATTGAGCGTGTCTAAAAAAGAAGAAGAAGAAATTGTTAGGTGTGAAAAAATAACCACCACCAACTACCAACCTCCTACATACATCCTAACACCTTCAGATGAAAAAAACGCAGGCGCGTGTCTTAAATAGTTAAATTAACACAGGAGATTGACAGGAGAGGGGGGGGGGTTAAAAAACGCTAATACTGAGTTTCAAAGTAAAGGAATAAAAGGAGGATAATTGCAGGCCCTAATATGATTATAGAAGACAAATTAAACCACTACTGTTGATTAAATAAAAACCCCCGAGGGTGTGTGTATGTACATGAGCAATATGTTAAAGGAGATTGTAAAAACAGCATTACATAATTAGATGTACTCCATATGAATTTGGCTATCCCTAATAAAATGTGATACAATGTAAAAGAATGTGAACTACTTAGGGAGGAGATGATAAAATCATGCTTAATGTACCAGTGGTAAAACAATTACTATTATGCTTATATAAAAATAAAGATAAAAATATGATAAAAACAAAATGTAGTAAGAAAAACAGGATCGCCAATCAAAACAGGACGTGAAACCACCGCATGATCCTTTGAAGGAACAAAAAGATAAAAAAATAAATTAAGAGATAAATAATTAATAAATAGATTTAAAAAATAAATAAGATATTAGATCAATAAAAAGCTTAACAGATTTAAAGAAACACTGTTATTAATTATTTGTATGCTTGGCAGTTATTGTTTTTAATATTTGTTTATGTTTTCATAGTTTTCTTGGTGTGCCTCACCATGAAGAAGTATATCACGAAACACAGCCTGTGTTGGATCTGGCCCCCCTGTGTTATATGTGGACCAATAAAGAGTTGTGAGTTTAACACTGCTCACGCATTTGTACTGTTTATTCCAGTTCCTGCAAAGCCTAGGCTGGGTGGTCAATATGGCCAAGAGCCGGTTGACCCCTTCCCAGAACCTCGAGTACCTAGGAGCGTGGTTCGACACGCGTGAAGGGAAAGTGTTTCTGCCGGGGCTGCGGGTGTAGGGGCTTCACAAGATGTTGTGCCAGTTTCTGACCAGGGCCGAGCCCACAGCCTGGCATTACCTTCAGCTTCTAGGGACCATGGCGGTCACTCTCGATCTGGTGTCGTGGGCCAAGGGCACACATGAGACAGTTACAGAGGGCCCTGCTATGGAGGTGGTCGCACCAGGCCCATCCTCTTTCGCAGAGACTCTCCTGTCCGCCGGAGACCAGGAGGGCCCTTCGGTGGTGGCTTCATCCGGGGAACCTGGAGAACAGAGTGTCGCTGGAGTCACCATCCTAGTTGGTGTTAATGACAGACGCCAGCCTGTCAGGTTGGGGATTCTGTTGCGAGGGATGCTTCGCTCAGGGGCAGTGGAGCAAGCAGGAGAGGAGTTAATTGTTCAACAGGCTAAAAATGAGAGCGGTGGTCTTGGCACTTCAGGAGTTCCAGCCTTGGCTGAAGGGGAAGGCAGTGCGTGTGCTTTCAGACAATGGCACCACAGTGTCTTACATCAGTCACCAAGGGGGCACGAGCAGCGTGCTTTTGGAGGAGGAGGCCGACAGACTGTTGAGTTGGGCCGAGGAGAACCTTCTGACCCTATCGGCGGCGCACGTGGCAGGAGTCGACAACGTGATGGTGGACTACCTCAGCCGAGTAAAAGTGGATCCTGGAGTATGAGTCCGGAGGTGTTCTCCCAGATAGTGCGCTGCTGGGGCGTTCCGATCATGAATCGTATGGCAACCTTGAAGTCCACCAGGGCCAGTTGCTTTTTCAGCAGGTGGCAGGAGCGGATGGTGGAAGGTCTGCACACCTTAATTCAGCAGTGGCACGATGAGGGACTTCTCTACGTGTTCACACCGTGGCCTCTAATAGGATGGATCGTACAGCGGATAGAGGCCCACTGGGGGCCAGTAATTCTTATTGCCCTGGATTGGCCAAGGAGGCCATGGTACGCAGATCTCATTTGGCTTCTGGAGGGCCCTCCATGGCAGCTACCAGTGCGAGAGGATCTGCTATTGCAAGGACCGGTGCGCATGCCGCAGGTGGATCGATTCTCTTGAGAGGGTGTGGCTGATGAAGAAGGAATATTCGACCATGGTAATTTCAACCTTGTTGAAGGCCAGGCGCCATTCTACCTCGCTTGCTTATGTTCGCATCTGGCACATCTTCGAGGCATGTAGTGCGGAAAGACAAGTGCATCCGTTGAAAGCCTCGGTGTCAGATATCTTAGCCTTTCTGCAGGATGGGTTCGATAAGGGCCTGGTAGCTAGAGGGTGCTGCTGGCTGCGATTTTCTGTTATAGAGGGAAGGTCCAGGGGGTAGCGTTTGGTATGCACCTGGATGTGGGAAGGTTCTTAAGAGCCGTGACTCTTACGGCCGCCGAGTAGAGCACGAGTGCCGTCGTGGGACCTCAATTTGGTTTTGGAAGTGTTGATACGGGATCCTTTTGAGCCATTGGGCAGAACTTCGCTCAAGGATCTTACCCTAAAGATGGTTTTCCTCATAGCCATATATTCCGCGCGGTGGATTTCGAAGCTACAGGCCTTGTCTTGCCGGGAGCTGTTTCTGCTTTTTTCAGATGGGAAGGTGGTTTTGAGACAGATTCCCTCCTTTCTGCCAAAGTGGTCTCTGTTTTTCATGTGAATCAGGCTGTCACTCTGCCAGTCTTTGGCAGCGGCGGGAACGATACAGCCGGCAAGCGTTTGTGGTTCCTGGACATTCGGCGAGCCCTGAAGAGGTATCTAAAGACAACAGCCCCTTTCCATAAGTCAGACCGGCTGTTCGAGTTGTTTGGAGGTCTACGGAAAGGAGAAGCGGTGGCGAAGGCCTTAATTTCCAGGTGGATCAGGGAAGCTATCGCATCAGCATACATTGGGAATGGTAAGCCGGTACCGGCGGGCCTATGAGCTCATTCCACTAGAGCTCAGGCGGCTTCATGGGCAGAATATAGCTTAGTGCCACCGGCAGCGATTTGTAAGGTAGCTACCTGTTCGTCTTTGCAGTCCTTTGTCAAGCATTACCGGCTGGATGTTCAGGCGACAGGGGATGCCGTTTTGTATCGGCAGTGCTTTAGGCCGATTTGACGGGTCCCTCCCATTGAGATTTTTACTGCTCTGTTACATCCCCAGAGGTGAGGGACGATAAGGAAGGTGAAATTAAACTTACCTGCTAATTGTTGTTCCTTAAGGAACTCCAGTCCAGTCCCGGATCCCTCCCCTCATGTCAGTGTTCTGTTCTGGGGCCTGAAGCAGGATTCAAAGTCTTACCAAGAAGGAGCGTGGGCTTCAGGATTCGCGGTGTTGACGGGGGAAGTGGAATAGGGGCAGACAGGGTGTCTGTTCCTCGCTCGGCTAAGGGGGATGTCTGGTCCCGGAAAAGGGTCAGGTAAGTGCCCACAAGGGGAAGAATGGGGCAGTTCCTTCTCTTCTAGGGAATGATGTAAGTTCAGTTCAGGAAGGTTGTTACAGTTTTTTTGTTACAGTTAACTACTTATTTGTTGCTCCCGTGAGTCTGCTTTGTCAATAGGTTACTGGAGCTGGTGGGTGGTCCCTCGGGTATTTATACCAGGGTCATCAAAAGATGACATTTATTTTATTTATTTATTTATTTAATTTATTTTTTTGTTTTTATATACCGTGCTTTTTCAGACAATAAACTGGTTACATAGAACAGGTTACATGGAACAAATTTACATCAAGTTGGCATTAACATGAACATATTTACATTAAATTAGCATTAACATGAACGGTTAACAGTGAACATAGAATTGTCATTTACATCAGCTTGGCATTTTCAATGGTGGCAGCCGAGTGTTCAGCGAGATCTATCGGCTGAACATAGGATTAGTTTAGGGTGGCTGGTTGTAAGCTAGTTGGAAAAGGTATGTCTTTAATGCCTTCCTAAAAGATGTAAGGTCTGGGATGGCTCGTATGATTGGGGGCAAAGCGTTCCATTGAATTGCTCAGTTTCCAAGCTGCTGGAGGAGGTGCTCAAGGCAGAGGTTCAGGACTGGACTGGAGGGACAATAAGGAACAACAATTAGCAGGTAAGTTTAATTTCATTTTTTAAAATGATTTCCAGGGGTGATCCGGGAAACTTGTGATAAGGAAGCTTATCATAGCTCAGGAAGGGGCTATAGAAAAGGTGAAGTGTCTCTGAACAAGCAACCTGTCAGTGCTGGTAGAAATGAGAAAACAGAATTTTGCCATAAAAGACTACTAGTCCCAGAATGCACCAGGTTTCCAACAGCCATTAGAGGAGCTGAAGTGGGGAAACGTGTGTTCAATCAGGAGGGCTATGAGGTAATCCCTAAGCACTCATCTCAAAGGGCAGGGCCTGATTTAGCACAGCTGCGCTGTGTTAGGGAGGAGCACTCATCTAGGCAGAATAAGAGTAGAGTTTATTCTACAGATGACCATCTTCATGATCACCTTGGATGTCCAGAGAATTGTCCTCAGTATCCTGAGAATCAGCTTGAGTTTGATCATCAGTTTCATCTGAAGGATCATCAGAAGCAGAAGCCAAACCGGACGGACAGAGAGGGAAAGAGACCCTTTGGAAGAAGGAAGAGAAAAGCCTTTGAGAGGTCTAGAAGAGTCCAAAGCAGTACGTATACTGGGAGGTATTCCAAGGGCCAGCATACACCATTGGACTGGGGAAAGCCAGAGGAATGTTGCTGCAGAGCTAGGAATCACCAGAGGCTACCTGTGAGGGAGACGGCTGCACGTGGAAGGGACCCTAAGACCTGTGCCAGAAGGTATGTGAAGAGAGATCCAGTGTCCAGGGATAGGGATTGGAAGGCTGGACATAAGAACTGGACGACATACTGGCCAAGCTATATAGAGAGGAACTCTAGCAGCAATGGAAGCTCAGGTATGAACACTGATCTATGCCCTAGCTATAACCTTGAAAGACAGCAGGGAAACAAGTATTCTCCTGAAAATGCTCCATTGAGAGATTCATCTGTGCCAATCCATGATATTGAACCCATGCTTGTTGAACAAGGGGGAATAATAGCAGATGAGGATCCTGTTTATATGGACTGCTCTCTATCTAAACTCCTTTGGTAACTTTCTGTTATAAAGTACAGCAACCATCACAAAGAAATACAAATTTGTTCTTTAATCTACTCAGAAAAGCTCCTGAAGCAGGATTTGACCCACACAGTGGAAGGCAAGTCAGCTAAGGGGTTTCAGCTGGTAACTGCTAGCAATTAAGCCTTACCTAATTGCTTGTGAGCTAGGAGAGAATCACTTCTGTATCTATGTGGGAAGTAATCAGAAGTTAACCTGAAAAGAACAGTTTGTTTCTTGCTTTGTGGCTTTTCATTTGTTGTTTTCCTGATTTTTAACTTTGTTTTTCCAAGTTAACACTGAAAGCAAGTAACCTAATTTATGTGCTACCAAGCATATCTGTGTTGGGAGAAATAACCCCATAAATAAATATCTTATTGGCTTTACCCAAGAGCACAACTAAATTATTGTCAGCAGCTGTGTCTGGTGTGAATGAACTACATTGCCCACAATACCTTGCAAATCATATAGAAATATGCACTTGCCAAGAGTGTGAAGATTCTCACCCAGGCAGCCGTCTGACAAATGGCGTAGTTTTTCAGATTTGCTTTTGCACAAAGGGGATTTACTTGCTGAGGATTACAACTAAAGTTCAAGTTTAAAGCTGGAAAAAAAGATTTTCCCTCAACTGCACTTTGGAGGAGAAGTGGTTGTTCCAGGAACCTGTCCCAGGAGGAAAAGACCCTGTGCAGAGCTGGATTCATCACTGAGACAAGGTAATAAGTACCTGGGTATGTCTAGTGGTGGATGGGAGTAAGCACAGGGGTAATTAAAAAAAAACAAAAAGTAGAAAAAAACACACCTGTTTGGAAGGTGGTGCACTTTGGGTTTTTTTTTTCTTTGTTTCTTGCAGAGATCAAGATGGATCCAAGGGAACTAGCTGATTGGATGGCAGCCCAATTTAGCAGGCAACAGGAGCTAGCACTGCAGGCTCAGGACACTGCTATGAAAGCCATAATGGAGCAGCAGAGGCCAGTGCTTGATCTGGTGCAAGCCCTAGTTCAGCTGCAGAACCAAAGTGGAACAGATGCAAGACCAGCAGTAAATACTGGTACACCACATATGGACAGTGTGGGACTCAATCAAGGAATTGGGGCATTTAGTTTTGGGAAATTAACTCCAGATGATAATGTTGATGATTTTCTAGAGTCTTTTGAAAGAGTGGCACAAGCTTTAGCATGGCCAGAGACCCAGTGGGCAGTAAGGCTGGCAGCCTCATTAACTGGAGAGGCGCTTGCAGCTTACAGAGCAATGCCAGCAGCCCAGGCTTTGAATTATAAGGATGTAAAGGCTGCTATTAGAGATCGCCTAGGGTTGTCTATTTCAGAGTATAGGCGAATGTTTAGAGCTACTACATTGAGAGTGGGTGAGACACCCAGGGCTCTGAGTCAGAGAATCAGAGGATTAGCTGTAAAATGGTTGGAGCCTGAGCAAAAGACAGTAGAAATGTTATTAGACATTATTATGCTGGAACAATTTATGTCTGGGGTGCCTAAAGATTTGCACACTTTCCTTATACAGCAAAATTGCCAAAATCTTGGAGAGGCAACCATGCTAGCAGAGAGATTCTTGGAAGCCACGCAGGCTTGCCATAGAATGGGTGGCCCTCTGAAGATTGGTGCTGAGGCAAGATGTGCTGTATCAGAAAAGAAAATAATTAAAAATGTTTCTGAAAATGAATGTACTGTATCAAACCAGATGACACAGTGGAATAGAAAGAAATGTTTCAAGTGTGGAAAATGGGGACATTTAGAAAAGAGATGCCAGACACACACTAGCTTAGTGGGTGTGGATTTAAAACAGCCCAAAGAAGGATTTCTTTTGATGGGATGTGCAAGGAATTACCACAAATGCTTTGTTAGACTCTGGGGCAGACCAGAGTATGATGTCAAAAAGGCTTTGGAAGAGGATAGGGGCCCAAGAAGGATTTGTGCCTAGAACCCCTGAAAGCCAAGTTCACATCAGATGCATTCATGGTGCTGCAACACCATATCCCACCTATAGGCTAAAGGTTAAGTGCCTGGGGGAGCAAGAGGAAGTCCTGTTAGCAGTGGTGCCTAGGCTACCTTTTGATTTGGTTCTAGGAAGAGACTGGCCAAGATTTAAGCAGGGTCTAGTGGAAGGACTAGGAAAGAAGGAGGGAGAAGGTTTAATGGTAATAGCTCCCGGGCCTTTATTTGGAAGTCCTCAGACCCCAGCTAAAAAGATGGTTAAGCGTCCAGAAGACCAAGCTACCCCAAAGCAGACATTCATCCTAAAGTACCATAGGGTCACAGAGAAGGCCCAAGCTCCTAAGCGGGCAACCCCTCAAGCTGCTGGGTTTGACCTGTGCAGCATAGAAAATGTGACTGTACCTAACCAAGGGAGAGCCCTGGTGGACACTGGTCTCCAAGTGGAAATACCTATTGGATGCTATGGTAGAGTAGCCCCAAGGTCCGGATTAGCCCTTAAATATTTCATCGATGTGGGTGCGGGAGTAATTGATCCCGATTACAGGGGCAATATTAAAGTTCTGTTATTTAACTTTGGACAGAATGATTATCATGTGAAGACAGGAGACAGAATTGCCCAATTGATCTGTGAGAGGCTGGGTTTTCCACCTGTGGAGGAGGTCACATCCCTGGAGAATTCTGAACGTGGAACCAAAAACTTTGGTTCTACTGATGTCAAAGGGGTTAAAAGCCTAGCTGCCACCTGTGCCCGAGAGAGGGAGGTGAATGAAGAGGAAGATTTGGGACCCCAGGTATCTGATTGTAAAGAAAAATCAGAGCCCCAAATAGGGGAGGACCTGACAGTGGTACAACAGGAAGAAATTAGGAAATTGCTCAAAGAGTTTCCAGATGTGTTGACACCCATACCTGGGGAGACACATTTGGTTGCCCATGAAATAATAACTCCACCTGGGAAATTAGTTCGTCAAAGGCCATACCGCTTGCCTGAAGCCAAGAGACAGGAAGTAGTGGCACAAGTCCAGGAGATGTTGGACATGGGAGTAATAGAGGAGTCAAAGAGTCCCTGGAATAGCCCCATAGTCCTGGTGCCGAAGCCTGATGGATCTTTAAGATTTTGTATTGACTTCCGGCAGGTAAACGCCATATCAGTTTTTGATGCATATCCAATGCCAAGAATTGAAGAGATGTTGGACCAGCTGGGACAGGCTCAATACTTAACCACCCTTGATATGACAAAAGGATATTGGCAAATCCCTCTCACCAGGGAGTCGAAGCCGAAGACTGCGTTCAGCACCCCCGTTGGCCTTTTCCAGTTAAAGAGGATGCCTTTCGGACTGCATGGAGCAGCGGCTACCTGCCAAAGGTTAGTGGATCAGGTACTTCGACCCCACCAAAATTATGCTTTTGCATATATGGATGATGTCATAATCCATAGTAACACCTGGGCGGAGCATCTAAAGAGGATCAGGGCAGTCTTGTGCTCCATGAAGCAAGCGGGAATCACTTTAAACCCGAAGAAGTGTGCCTTTGCAAATAGGGAGGTAAAATACCTGGGCCACCTAGTGGGAAGAGGAAAAATTAAACCTCTAATGAGTAAAGTAGATAGCATCAGGAATTTTCCTCCTCCAACAACAAAGAAACAACTAAGAAGTTTCTTAGGACTTATTGGATACTACCGCAGGTTTATACCGCAATTCGCAGAGAAAAGTGCAATTTTCACGGATATGCTGCGGAAGAATTGTCCAAACCAGCTAAAGTGGACACCTGAAGCTGAAAAAAGCGTTTTCAGTCTTAAAAGGAAAATTGTGTACAGGACCGGTACTGAAAGGGGTGGACTTCAAGAAACCCTTTCTGGTTCAAACCGATGCATCGGATGTAGGGCTAGGAGCGGTTCTATCCCAGTGTCATGATGGGGAGGAGCATCCTGTGATGTACCTGAGCAGGAAGTTGTCACCGGCTGAACAAAAGTATTCCACAATAGAAAAAGAATGTTTAGCTATCAAGTGGTCAGTGGAGGCGTTAAGGTTTTACCTTACAGGGAGAAAGTTCCAGTTGTTCACGGACCATGACCCACTTAAGTGGTTGCAGCAAATGAAGAACCACAATGCCAGGTTGACACACTGGTACATGGCCTTACAGGCATTTGATTTTCAAGTTGAACATCGTGCTGGGAAGTTACACAAGAATGCGGATGCCCTTTCCCGTATTACGGACTGTAGAGAAGAAGTTTCACTAGTGACACCAGTTCGTATTAACTTAAGCAGGGGGGTATGTGATAAGGAAGCTTATCATAGCTCAGGAAGGGGCTATAGAAAAGGTGAAGTGTCTCTGAACAAGCAACCTGTCAGTGCTGGTAGAAATGAGAAAACAGAATTTTGCCATAAAAGACTACTAGTCCCAGAATGCACCAGGTTTCCAACAGCCATGGGGAAACGTGTGTTCAATCAGGAGGGCTATGAGGTAATCCCTAAGCACTCATCTCAAAGGGCAGGGCCTGATTCAGCACAGCTGCGCTGTGTTAGGGAGGATCACTCATCTAAGCAGAATAAGAGTAGAGTTTATTCTACAGATGACCATCTTCATGATCACCTTGGATGTCCAGAGAATTGTCCTCAGTATCCTGAGAATCAGCTTGAGTTTGATCATCAGTTTCATCTGAAGGATCATCAGAAGCAGAAGCCAAACCGGACGGACAGAGAGGGAAAGAGACCCTTTGGAAGAAGGAAGAGAAAAGCCTTTGAGAGGTCTAGAAGAGTCCAAAGCAGTACGTATACTGGGAGGTATTCCAAGGGCCAGCATACACCATTGGACTGGGGAAAGCCAGAGGAATGTTGCTGCAGAGCTAGGAATCACCAGAGGCTACCTGTGAGGGAGACGGCTGCACGTGGAAGGGACCCTAAGACCTGTGCCAGAAGGTATGTGAAGAGAGATCCAGTGTCCAGGGATAGGGATTGGAAGGCTGGACATAAGAACTGGACTACATACTGGCCAGGCTATATAGAGAGGAACTCTAGCAGCAATGGAAGCTCAGGTATGAACACTGATCTATGCCCTAGCTATAACCTTGAAAGACAGCAGGGAAACAAGTATTCTCCTGAAAATGCTCCATTGAGAGATTCATCTGTGCCAATCCATGATATTGAACCCATGCTTGTTGAACAAGGGGGAATAATAGCAGATGAGGATCCTGTTTATATGGACTGCTCTCTATCTAAACTCCGTTGGTAACTTTCTGTTATAAAGTACAGCAACCATCACAAAGAAATACAAATTTGTTCTTTAATCTACTCAGAAAAGCTCCTGAAGCAGGATTTGACCCACACAGTGGAAGGCAAGCCAGCTAAGGGGTTTCAGCTGGTAACTGCTAGCAATTAAGCCTTACCTAATTGCTTGTGAGCCTAGGAGAGAATCACTTCTGTATCTATGTGGGAAGTAATCAGAAGTTAACCTGAAAAGAACAGTTTGTTTCTTGCTTTGTGGCTTTTCATTTGTTGTTTTCCTGATTTTAACTTTGTTTTTCCAAGTTAACACTGAAAGCAAGTAACCTAATTTATGTGCTACCAAGCATATCTGTGTTGGGAGAAATAACCCCATAAATAAATATCTTATTGGCTTTACCCAAGAGCACAACTAAATTATTGTCAGCAGCTGTGTCTGGTGTGAATGAACTACATTGCCCACAATACCTTGCAAATCATATAGAAATATGCACTTGCCAAGAGTGTGAAGATTCTCACCCAGGCAGCCGTCTGACAAACTACAGACCAGTGAGCCTGACATCGGTACTGTGCAAAATGGTTGAAACCATTATAAAGAACAAAATTACTGAACATGTAAATAGTTATGGTTTAATGGGAGAAAGCCAACATGGATTTAGCCAAGGAAGGTGTTGTCTTACTAATCTTGTATAGTTTTTTGAAGGTGTGAATAAACAGGTAGACAAAGGTGAGCTGATCAATACAGTGTATCTAGATTTTCAGAAAGCCTTTGACAAGGTCCCTCATGAGAGACTCTTGGCAAAATTAAAAAGTCATAGGATAGGTGCAGTGTACTTTTGTGGATCAGGAACTGGTTAAAAGATAGAAATTAGAGCAAAGGGCTAAATGACCAATTTTCTCAATGGAGAAAGGTGAATAGTGGAGTATCCCAGGGATCTGTGCTGGGTCTGCTGCTTTCTAACATATTCATAAATGACCTGGAAATGGGAATAAGAAGTGAGGTGATCAGATTTGCAGATGACATCAAATTATTCAAAGTTGTTAAAACCCAAGAGGATTGTGAAAAATTGCAAGAGGGTCTTGATAAATTGGAAGACTGGATGTTCAAATGGCAGATGAAATTTAATGTGGACAAGTGCAAAGTTATGCACCTAGGAAAGAACAACCCAAACTATAGTTACACGATGCAGGGTTCCACATTGGGAACCACCACCCAGGAAAAAGATTTAGGCGTCATCGTGGATAACACATTGAAACCCTCTGTCCAATGTGCAGTGTGCAGCCAAGAAAGCAATTAGAATGCTAGGAATCATAAGGAAAGGAATGGAGAATAAAACCAAGGATATTATAATGCCTCTGTATCATTCCATGGTGCAACCACACCTTGAATATTGTGCGCAGTTCTGGTCACCATATCTTATAAAGCGTTATTAGAAAAGGTACAGAAAAAAGCCACCAAAATAGTAAAGGGGATGGAAGGATGCCCTTATGAGGAAAGGCTTAAATAGTTAGGGCTCTTCAGCCTGGAAAAGAGACGACTGAAGGAGATATGATAGAAGTCTATAAATTAGTGAATGAAATGGAACGGGTAAATGTAGATAGACTGTTTACACCATCAAAATCAGAAAAACTAGGGGACGTGTAATGAAACTACAATGTAACCCAGTGGTTCTCAACCCAGTCCTCTGGGACCCCCAGGCCAGTCAGGTTTTCAGTTTATCCACAATGAATGTGCATGAGATAGAGCTGCATGCAATGTAAGCAATGCATGCAGATCTGTCTCTTTCATATTCTTTTTGGATAGCCTGAAAACCTGACTGGCCCTGGGGGTCCCAGAGGACTGGGTTGAGGAACCACTGTAACCCATTTAAGACTAATAAGAGAGAATATTTTTTTTCACTCAACGCGTAATCAAACTCTGGAATTCATTATCGGAGGATGAAGTAAAAGCTGTTTTTCTTCTATTTGTATCTTTGCTTTCCTGACTACTTTCCTAGCTTCCCTTTCCAAATATTGATGTGTGCCTTCCTCTTTCTGTGATTTCTTATATTTTTATGAAGGCCATCATCTTTTCAGCTAGTTCTTTTGAGAACCATTAGTGGCCTCCTTTTCCTTTTACATTTGTTTACCTTTCTAACAAAAAGGTTTGTTTACCTTAAAATAATCCCTTTCAGTTTTGCTGATTGCTTTTCTACAGCCCCCAGCTATTCCTATACCACTAACGACTTCTTGAGATATTATCCCATTTTGGCAAAGTTAGTTTTCCTAAAGTCTAGGCCATCACTGGATGCGAGATGATTTCCCACTATAACGTCAAACATTTTCCCCATTGGTTAGCACCAAGTCCAGTATGGCCCCCTTCACATGCGGGTTCTGTTACAAGTTGATGGAATAATTCTCCCTGTAGAGAATCCAGGATTTCCTTACTTCTAGATGACACCGCAGCAGGGATATGCCAATTAACATCTGGCATATTGAAATGACCTATCAGTAGCACTTCTCCTTTCATTGCAATACTATGAATGCCTTCTATTAAATCTCCGTCCACCACTTCCCCCTGTGAAGGAGATCTGTATATCACACCAGTGCAAATGGATTCCCCATTCCCTCTTTCTAACCCACAGTGCTGAATCCTTTCCTTTAAGCCCTGTAATCTTGTAACTTTAGTATGATGTTTTACATATAGTGCCACTCCTCCTCCCCTTCTTCCTACCTTGTCCTTCCTGAATAAAGTATAGCCCTGTATAATTACATTCCTGTCTCCGTAACCACCACAAAATCCTAGTCAGCCTCTTCCATTAAAGCCTCAGTATTTGGGATCTTATTTCCCATAATACGGGCATTAATGGACACTGCTTTCCAGACATTGCCCCTTTTACCAATTTCTACAGAGGTCTTAAATGTTTCATTTACCTGAGGGCGTCTACTTACCTGAGGGCATTCTTTATCAATCCCCAATGAATCTAGTATAAAGCCCTCTTCAGTAAATTAGCCAGTCTGCTGCAGAAGACACTTTAATCCTACTTGGATAGGTGGACCCCATCTCTGCTCAGCAGTCCTTGGAAAATCATCCCATGCTCCAGGAAACTAAAATGCTCTCAGTGACACCATCCACGCAGCCATGCATTCATCTCCAGGATGCAAGCTTCTCTGCTTCAGCCTTTACCCTCAACAGGGAGGATTGAAGAAAACTCCCCCTCCACACCTATCTGATTCACCTCTTCTAGAGCCATGAAGTCATGCATGATACACTTGGAGGGATACCTAGAAGTATCACTTGTACCTACGTGGATGAGCATCATCAGATAATAGTTAGTAGGCTTGATGAGTCTCTGCAAACTCTCTGTAACATCTCGGATTTTTGAACTTGGCAGACAGCACATCAAGTCTGATCAGCAGATGAATGCCTCAGTATCCCTTAGAAAAGAGTCAGCAAACACCGCTACCCTTCACTTCCTTAAGATCACTGATACCACAACTTTGGGGTGCTGGAGCTCTGGTTCTTCCCATTCCTGGGATATATTCTCTTTCTGCACTTCCAGGGTTGCATACTTGTTCTTCAGTTCGAGGGCTGTGGGAGTTGGATTGCCTATTCTGCAGGCTTTGGTGACTCATGTCCAACTCTCTTCATTTTGAAGCATTCCATCTTCACCTCTGTCATAGAACGTGGAAGCCTCAAGAACCATCTCATCAGTGTTTCTCTGTGTCATGGATGCTTTTCAGCCTCTCCACTTCTTTGAGCTCTTCCACTTGTTTCATGAGGGCTTCAGCTTGCAGGGATTGTGCACATGGAACTCGTTCCTCGATGGGATCTGGCTGTCCATTTGGACATAGGCAGAAGCTGTAACAGGAGCAGCAGCTTTGGCAACATGATTCTTCCCAGCCATAGTTGATTTGTTGGAACATTGTTACTTGTTGAAGGAAATGATAAAAACCTACCAAATTCCCCAACTTTTCCTCTGAGAAAAAGCAGCTAGCCTCTTTTATGTGTGTTCTAACAACTCTTTTCTATGTAACCCGTGTGTAATCCTACTAACTTGCCAAACAGTGGCTGATGAGTCCTCTTTGTCAGTATTTTTGCCTCTTCCAGAACAGCAGCTTTGTGCTACTTGCAAGAATTGTTTCCCACCAGCTTTATGGGTGTGATATATGTATGCCTTACTTCAAAAGATTTTAGCAATATCTAGGAATCTTTCTGTACAAGTTCAAGCTGAACTTGGTTTGGTTCTGTCTGAAGCTGATGAATGTGGTACTCATCCTGTTTTTTCTGCATATGATGCTTTTGAAATTGCCTTCCAAATTTCTGTTTTGGCCATTGCTTTCACAAAATTATTGTGTTTATGGGCCTTAGAATTTAGAGAAGACAACTGCACTCATTTAGCTGATGCCCCTTGTATGGGTTTAATCTTTCCAGAGAGAATGTAAAAGAAATGCCATTAGAGTATATTTTATGACCCTTCAGCATTTCTCATTTTTTTAAGAATCCAGATCATCCTCTAAAAAACAAATATGAGTGAACATAGAAGAAGTTTGTCTTTTAGGAAAATAAGTTTCCTTCCCTTGCAAGGTGAGCTCAACAAGCCTTGTGCCAGTCTTATGCTAGGCTTCATCTGAGAGAGAGAGAAGGCAGTTTAAGTAGACAGCTCTTTTTTTTACTAAATAATCTGAATACCATCCTTGCCTTTCAAACCCGCATCTTGCCCTACTTGTGAGACGCTGGGTTCAAGTTTTTCTCAAGGAATAAGGGAATATAAGAACAGATTCCTGGTTGCTAAGCATCATCAAATCAGGATATTGCATAAGGTATCTCTCTCTTCCTACAAGGAGGCTGCTCTGATGGGTTCCAATATCGCAATCTCATAACCATCTTCTCCAAGAGAAGGTCAGTCTCCCCATCCAAGCCAATACAGCAGAACCTGTTCTGTCTCAAGAGAATCAATGGTTCTATTCTGGATAATTCCTCATCCAGAAGATATCAGGGGGGGACTGTGACCTATTGGGGACATCAGACTTTTCTCCACAAAAAGAAATTCAAAATGAACACCCTACCCACCAGTCTCCCCTACTTAGTCACAGGGGATTGTTTATGTTCTCTGGATCTCAAGGGTGCTTACATTCATATTCCAATTCATCCTAACTGCATACAATATTTTTGATTCTACTGATAGTGGTCACTCTGCAAAATGAAAGTTCTTCCTTTCAGTCTTTCCTTAGCCATCAGTATGTTCACCAAGTCTTTTGTGGTCGAAACAGCCCACTTGCGCAGACAAAGCCTATTGGTTTTTCCATATATGATGATTGGCTTCTAGCAAGTATCTCCTATAGATCTGGCACTCTTGTTGAGAAACAGGGTCTTACTCTCCTTCAGTTCTTTGGGTTCTTCATAAGCTTCAAGAAATCTACCCTTCTGCCAACATGGAGACTTTACTTCCTTTGAGAAGTTCTGGGCATGGATCATGCGAAAGCTTTTCTTTGGCAAGATAGACGATAAAGACTCATCCAACCTGTTCAGATTATCCAATGTTCTATTTTAGTCACAGCCAGAATCTACTTAGAATGCTGGGCCAAACACATCCATAGTTAATATGTTCCCTTCTTGTTCATCTCACAATGAGAAGATTCAAATGGGATTTAAAATTTCAAACTTTTCAGCATTTTTCCTGCAGGATTTTCTCTTCTGCTTGCCTGCAGATCATGTTCCAGTGGTGGATTACAGAAGCCAACCTTCTCAATGGACTCCACGTTATGCCCCAGCAGCATCATTATGCATTTGACACAGATGTTTCAAATATTAGGTGGAGAGCACACCATAGCCTTCAGCATATGCAGCGTATCTGGAAAAAAGTCCATGAGACTTCTGCTTATCAGTCATCTGGATTTGAGAATAGGTTTTTACTCTCTTCTGGTATTTTTGCAGCTTCTGCGCAGGCAGTCAGTGCTCATCCAAATGGATAATCAGGTGGCAGTGTTTTATGTTAAACAAGCAAGGTGGAATGTGGGATACCTTCAACTCTGTCAAGAGCCTTCATGATAATGGCATTTCATGATTCTTAATGAGATGTTCATAAAAGCCACCTACATCTTTGGAAGCAAAATCCTTTAGTGGACAGACCCACTATTTCAGTCTCAAGCATGGCTTGTAGATCCTCAAGTTCCACACTCCATCTTCTAGGACAGAGGAACTCCTCAAATAGACTAGTTTGCAAACAGAGAAAACACCAAGCTACCTCTCTAATACTCAAGAACCCTGCCTCCACATTGCCTCACACAGGATGCACTGGTAATGGACTGAATGTGGTCCATTCCTTATGTGTATTCGTTCAACCCCTAACAGCAAACATTGCACAAATATTTCAGTAAAAAACAAGAACTATGATTTTCAGAGCACTCCCACTGGCCTTGGCAAGATCGGTTTCCCCTCAAAAGATTATAGGTTCAACTTAGGCTCTAAGTGTTTTCAGTCTTAACATATAATCAAAGCACCCTCTTACATTCTGATCACAACTCCTTGACTTTGATGGCTTGAAAGTTGAGCAGTGCCTAGTTGGTTCCTTGGGACTACTACCTTCTGTTCTGGAAATTCTGGTGGCAATAGGGAAACCTTCCACAAGGAAATATCCACCAAATATCAAACTACAAGACCAATCACCTCCATCAGTGCGGAATTCAGACATCTTCTATTGGTGTGCACTTCAGTGACTGTTTGTCATGTCCTAATTGACCAGGCTGTGGCTTTTCAGTTTCCCATTCTCTCCAAATTCATAAGAGGCTGCTTTCCTAACAAACTTCCAGTTTAGAAGTCACCAGTCCCAGCTTTGTGCTTTTTTTGGTCATGATACAGCAATACAGCAAAAGGAATCCTAATTGCCAAAGTATCTCATATGGAAAGTACTTTATCTAGTAGAAGTTATCAGTGAACTTCAAGCCTTGGTTACATATGAGCTGTACGCTTCATTATATCACAATAAGGTTGTTTGTATCCAAAGTTCTTCCCAGACCTATATATATCAATTAAAATAATGTCTATTTTCAAACCCAAGCCTTATAACTACCTAAATGAGAGAATTCATGCTGTGGACAGTAAATGAGTTTTCATATTACTACATGGAAAGGACAGAGTTCATCAGGAAATGTAAGCAACTTTTCATCTCTTTTGACTTTAGTATTTATTTATTTGGCTGAACTTTTATACCACTTTTCACAAAGGTCAAAGGGGTTTACATAGAACTTCGAGCAGGTTAAACAACATTTACATTGAACGGGTAACTTTATAAAGAAAAGATTAAGGAATATAAAATTATTGTCATAAGTCTAGGCAGGGGCTTGCTGCCTTTAACTATTTACAGAGTGTTCTACATGGTGGGAGAGGTTTGGGGGGGGGGGGGTTAGGTGGATGTGGGTCCGAATTGACGTTATTCCACTGGCAGAGTGTACACTAGCTAATTTGGTAGCATCATGCGTTCTGTTTTACAATCATGTACACTAGCTAATTTGGTAGCATCATGCGTTCTGTTTTACAATCAAGCTGATTATCTTCTGCCCAACAGAGTCAAACCCTGGCTTAGAAGTGTGAGGTTCATAACTGTTATAGTATATGCAAAACTTACCCATTTGGAGAAACTGCCCCAAATCAAACCTCAACTGATCAGAGCCACTGCTGTTACCGTAGCTGTCTTGAACTCTTTACCACTAAAGAACATACTTTCACTTTACACTACTGTCGTTATTAGTCCTCACTGAGAGGTCATGCCTTCAGTTGAGTGGTACTGACTAATCTTGGACAGGTTATTAGCTATTTTACTCTCAAATACATATATGAACAGGTTTTTCTTTAACAGTGCGGCAATTTGCTTAGCTGTGGACCAGCTCTGAGCTTGGGAGTCAACCATTTGTGTGTTTTGATTCAATCCTGCTTGTTGAGGAAGAAAGCAGTGTTTCTGACCTGTAACAGGTGTACTTCGTAGACATCAGGATTAATCCCACCTGTCCTCCTGAGAGTTGATTCCAAGCTTTAAACACACTCAAGAGACTGAGAGAACTGCGGTGTGTAAGAAGGGCCAAGTATGCTTATAACTTTTACACTCATTTTTAGCTCTGAGAGAGTTTTTTTGTACTGGTGTCGTCAGATAGTGACCCAATTGTGTGCCTGATTAATTCTCCTATTATGGGTTAGTTTTTATTTTTTTTACCCCTGTGGAATTCTTCCTCTTACAGAAACTTATAGGAGATAAAATTCTTGCAAAAAATATTCCATTTGATAACTAGGCATGCAAACTGACTTGTAGGCAGATGTTTTGCACTTTTTCCATCTAAACTTAAATCTGACCCATGTAATGTAGCATAAAGAAAATAAATAACACAGCTTATAAGGGAGATAAAGCACTTTGCTTCATGAAGGGATATTATGGAGGAAAGAAAATTCTGAGAGCTATCATAATATGTCAAAGAAAAAAAAATATATATAAATATATTAAAAAATTGGCGCATACCTAGTTTTTTGATGCACTAGTTTCTTCCTGCTCCTTTGTACTTTAAACACAGTTGGAAACGGGACTAGGATCTGATGCTATGAACCTTCATTCTCAATTACCTGATTTTTTTCCCTATGTTATTTCTCCCATCCTCTCTCATGTGCCTACTCTGGTCATTACAGTAATAATCTGAACCAGGGACGATGCACCAGTGCTCCTTCAGGAACTATGTAATCATGGGTTGTCCTGAATCTGGCCACTAGATGTCACCCACAAGCAAAGCCATGAGGGGTCCCCCGACACCACCAGCTGTGAACGTTGCCTCTGCAGTATTTACAGTGAGCTTGAACAGATGTCCTGACTCAGAAATCAAACTGGGGACTTTCCATATGGCAGGGCATAGCACTTGGTACCTGAGCCACAGGACTTTCTCAGGAGCATCTAGTTAACGCAAATGTTACTTATTTAAACTGATTTGTTTTAAAGAAATTGGACTTCATTATCTAAAAGTGACAGAATACATTTTTCTGAAGCTTTTCATTTCAAATGTATGCAAATTTCAAACAAATGAACATTATTTATTTATCTGTGGGTTTTGGGGGGGGGGTTAATACCGCTTTTCACCAGGTCAAAGCAGTGTAACTCAACAGGAATTTCACTGGTTACAATGAACGATAACTTATGTACAGAGGTATACGACAGAACTATTGGTTGTACATTAAACAGAACCATTATTTACATCTAACAATGTGAATATACATGGTTCATACATTATCCATTGAATATTACAAAAAATACAGTTAAATTACATTGCAAAATAGGTCAATAAAAGTAATTTAACAAAAAAGGTCTGGTACATGTTTTAAGTAGCTTATCCATAGTTCTACCTGTTTACTCTTGGGGGGAGGGGTTTGAGAAAATTTATCCTTCCTAATTATGCCAAAATAAGCTTTATATTGGGTTAGATAATTAACCAAGGATATTTCTAGAACCAGAACTTTCCTTCTGAATGTATAGTTTGGTCTAAAGAATAAATCAATTTTAAAAAGTTATCTTTGGCAGATTACATATTGACATATCTAACCGCAATTATGATAATCTAGCAGCCTGTCTCTCTGAAGCTGAACTATGGCTCCGTTCAATGAACATGCACATTAATTTCAAAAAGACTGAAGTGCTTTTTACATCGAGAAACTCCAACTTCACCCCCCCCCCTCCAGTTATCAAGCTTCGGAATTTCTCCCTCCCAGTTAAACCAGAGGTAAAATATCTAGGAGTTACCCTTGACAGGACACTTAGCTTAACTCCCCACATAAAACAAACTGCTAAAACCATCTTCTTCAAACTTAGGACCATTCAACAGCTCAGACCACTTATATACAGAGATGATTTCAGAACTGTTGTCCAAGCTCTAATCATCACACCTAGACTATTGCAACGGTATACTGCAAGGCATAACCAAGAAAAACATAAACATACTCTAAATGGCCCAAAATGTCACTGCCCGAATTATCTTTAAAGCCAGACTATCTGACCCATCTCTCCCATTTTATACGCCCTCCACTGGCTCCCTGTTGCCAGTAGGATTCAATATAAATCCATAGTGACCACCTTCAAACTAATCAATAAAATAGCCCCATCTCATCTCTCAACAATGATTCAACCCCTCCCCCCAAATACAGATGGAGAAGAAAGAGGAACCTCAACATTCTGTTAGTCCCTGACTCTATACGGAAAACAAAACGGATAACAAGTAACAGTGCCTTCTCATATATTGCACCTGTTCAATGGAACAATCTCCCAGTGATTCTAAGAGAGATCAAAGACCTCCAAACATTCCGAAAGGAGCTAAAAACATACTTATTCATCCAGCATTTCTATAATCTAGACCACACCTCTGATCAAGTCCCACAAGAGCAAGCTGACCATCAAACCCCACAAGCCCAATCTGACCATCCAACCTAGTATCCCACCTACACAAACTCAGTCATAACCTCATTCTTCCACATAGTTTTTCCTCACTTCATACCAATGTAAGTAACTCAATTAATCTTGAATTCTAAAGTTTAATATATGTCTGTAAATAGTTGTTGATATGATTTACTGTTTGTTGTAAATAGTTATGTTACAAAATGTTCAATGTCATTGTTTTTCTGTTCTCTGCAAACCGCCCCTGATCTCTGGAAGGGGCGATATAGAAAAGTTTAAAAATAAATAAATAATACATAATCAGTTCTTACCACAAAGTATTAGTAGGTGTCCCAAGCCAAAGAAAGCTGATTCTCAAAAAGAAATCTTAGGTGAAACAAGGAGAAATGATGGTTAAAGAACTGACACCACACTTATGCTATCTATGTTAAATTCTGTTTCTGACTTGCTATGTATCATCTTTAAAAAGGGTTTTTTCTGAACTTTAAACTGACTGGAGTCTCTATGCCAGTCTCCGTCCATTTCCCTATTTTTGAAAATAGCTTTTGGATTTGAGAAGGGTTAATAAACTTGTGTTTTTTGTTCCATTTCTTGTTACTTTATCTTTTTATTTGTATGTAGCTCAAACAGAAATTGAAATTTAAGACCAGATTTAGCACATATATGTGCATATTTTCAATTTTCTAAGTTTTGTTAATTTAAAGCAGCATGTTGGAGATATTTTGCTGCCCTTTTTTTATTTTACAAGTTAAAAATCAGCACCATAAAGTCCATGACATGTTTATGTGGCCAAGTGTTTACACAGAAAGCTGACAAACCTCTTGCATTTCAACATAATTGCAGACAATACTGTTACCAGGTGACTGAGATGTTAGCAGCTATTTCATTATCTGCTAAACCTTAAACAGATTCCTTTGATTTATGAGATATGTATAGTAAAAATTCATCCATTTTTTCATTATCATAGATTGGCCACCAAGAAATACTTAGGGGCCACAAATTACAGGGAGAAGATTCATAGCACCATAACACCATGTGGAACGTTCCTTTTTTCTGGAAGTGAGGATGGTATGGCATATGTTTGGAATGCAGAAACAGGTAAGGCACATATTGGAAAATACTATTTCACAGACTTTTTCTTTTAATTTTACTAGTAGAAGAACCTGCTGGTGCAGCAGTGGAAGCAAGTCCCCCACTCCCTTTCTCCTTCCCTTCCCTACCAGTCCTCCCTCTTCTGCCCTTTACCCTTTTCCCTTGTCTTCCTCATTCCTTTTCCCTCTGAATGTATTCTTATTCCTTTCTCCAGCCCCAGGCAGGCCCTGATTTCTTCCCCTTTGCCATTATTCCCTCACCCATATTGCCCCTCTCTCTCCTGCTCATTAGTCCTCTTCCACCAAATCCATCTTCCTCCTCCTGAGCCCGGTCCACTCTGTTCTTTATCCTTGCCCCCTGCCTTTCTTCTCTGTGTGTTTCATTGTACCCCTTCTCTGCAAATACAACAGAATCATGGCACTCTTCACACCATGTCAGACATAATAATAATCTTCTTTCCCTGTCTTACTACTTACTGTAGGGTGCAGACCAGTCCCCCTCTGGTCCATAATCTCCTCAATTCTTCAAGGGCTTATGCATACCTGCTGTGGGAGCCTCCCCTCAGCCCATTCAGCTCCATTTATAAACACACACCATGGTTTTGCGTCTTTTGGGTTTCTCAATATGCACTGTTCACCTGCACTCACATATGTCTCATATCCACCTATTTTCCTTATTCTGTGCATATTGTTTAACCTCCCTTCTCCAGGATCAAGCAGGAAGTCAGTCTTCACATATGGGTGATAGCGCCGATGGAGTCCCATGGAAGCATCTCCCCAGCTTTCAAAGAAAGCCTTTAGGAGATGCCACCACACATGTGTAGTCCTCTTTCCGCCCAAGGATTTATTTATTTTTTATTTATTTTAGTTTCTTATATACCGCACTATTTAGTATCAGCGCGGTTTACATAGAACAACGAACCATAATGAACAAATGTTAGGTTTTACAGAGAACAGGGAAATACAACTTGGATAACTTTATTTTATTTTTATTTTATTTATAGTCTTTTCTATACCGCGCTATTCAGCATCAGCGCGGTTTACAATAAACAATGAAATCACACATTTCCAATAGTACTTTGTGTTTACAGATGAACAGGACATTTAACTTGGCTAACAGGGGTAACTATATACAAGTCACAACATGGTCATGTGCTCATTTTGGTTTCAGACAAGGGAGATTTGGGTGGTTTCAGCAGTTGGTGCTGAACTTCTATTGGTTTCCGGGTAATGCAGGAGGAAGAGGTAGTGTTTCAAGGCCTTCCTGAATTGGAATATGTCTGGGATTGCTCGGATGTTGTGGGGGAGGTTATTCCAGATCATTGGTGCATAGAATTTGTAGGCCCTGCTAGATGTTGACTTGGTGCATTGAGTTATAGATCTTGGGACTATCAAGGTGTTTTGTGCTACTGACCTTCTGTCCCTGTTGTGGGGTGTCGTCTGGATTAGCTCTGCTAGCGATGCTGATGAGAGCCCTTTGGTGGCTTTGAAGGTGAGTAGCAAGGTCTTAAATGTAAGTCTACCTTGTATCGGGAGCCAGTGGAGTTGTTTCAGAATTGGTGAGACATGGTCTTTCCTGGATGCTCCGTGTAGTACTCTTGCTGCGGCGTTCATTGCCATTTGCAGTGGGTTCAAAGTGGTTTGGGGGAGTCCTTGCAGTATTGCGTTTGCATAATCGAAATGCGGGATGATTAGTGCCTGATAGATGGTCCTAAAATCGTCTGGATCCAGCAGGGATCGCAGGGATCTAAGGGATCTAATTTTATGATATACTGCCCTTACAGTGTTACTTATGTGCGCCTTCATATCCAAGTTCTGGTCTAGTGTGACGCCGAGGTACCTGATAGCGGGTTTGATCTGGAGGTCTGCTTCCTTCACCTTTAGTACTGCCGGCGCAGTGAAGTTACGGTTCCTTGTAATGAACATCACCTCCGTCTTCTTGTGTTGAATCCGGAGGTTTTGGGATTGTAGCCAATTGGATATTTCGTTTATGCAGCTTGTTATTGGTGTAAGGTCGGGGTTCTCTGTTGCAAAAGGCGTGTATAACAGCACATCATCTGCGTATATCATGCAGTTAACGTTGAAAGACCGGATCAGGTTGCAGATAGGCTGCATGTATATATTGAACAGCAGGGCGGAGAGGGAGGATCCTTGTGGGACACCTTGGCTTTGGTGGAATGGATCTGATGATGTGTCTCTGGATCATACCTGCTGCCATCTGTCCGAGAGGTAGGACCTGCACCATTCGAGTGCTTTACCGGAGATTCCTTTCTCTTTGAGGCGTTCTAGGAGGCGCTCATGGCTCACGGAATCAAACGCCGCAGCGATGTCGAGGAAGACAAGGACAAACCCTTGGCGGATATTGTCGATGCCTGCTATTATGCTGCTGAAGAGCGTGGTGAGAAGGGTTTCAACCCCGTGGGCTTCTCTAAATCCGTGTTGGCATGGATCCAGTGGTGCGTTGGAATCAATGTGATCTTGTATTTGTCTCTGAACTTCCTTTTCCATTATTTTTGCTAGCATCGGTATGCTTGATATCGGTCTGTAGGATTCCGGCTTCTGTTGGTCGAGTTTGTTGTTTTTTTAGTAGAGGTCTTATTGATGTGTGTTTGAGGGTGCGTGGGAAAGCCCCTGTTGTGAACGATTGTTCCATGAGTCTGGATATGACGGGACTGAGGTCAGTTCGTAGTTCTTTGACCCAGAAAGCCGGGCATGGATCAGATTGTGCAGTGGTCGTGTTGATGGCCGCTATGGTGTCTTCGATGTGTTGTTTGGGTGGTGTCGTGAAGGTAGTGAGTGGTGTTTGATTGCAAGGCTGAAGGATAGTGCTGGGCGCAGGGTTGTTGTTTATCTGACAGAGTTTGGTTTGTAGATAGTCAGCATATGTTTGAGGATGGATTCCGTTTGCTTGTTCTGAAGCAGGTTCCGTTGTGAGTCGTCTAACGAGGGCAAACAGGTCACGAGGTTTGTTCAGGGATCTCTTTAATGTGTCAGCGTGGTAACGTCTCATGGCTTCTGTCACTGCGGTACGATGCGCTGTGAGTTGTAAGTTGTATGCACTTTGGTCTACTTCTGAGCGTGCGCGGCGCCATCGTCTCTCAAGTTTCCTTAGCGTCGCGAGTGAGGCTTTCAACTCAGCTGAGTACCAGGCTGCTGCGGGTCGTTTCCCTTGTGGTTTGTTATTTGATGGGCGAACAGCGATTGAGCTGAGTATCTCATTCCAGTCGGAGACTAGATCGTCTGGGTTGTGTTGTGTGCTGGTGAGGTTATTAGTGGGAGTGCTGATTTCAGGATTAGTTCTTTGTTGAATGGTTGGAATCTTCTCGGTGGGTCGCTGGACTGACCGCCTGCTGTGCTTTCTCCCTTTTGGCCACGGCTTGGCTGAGGAACTTGGAATAGGATTAGCATGTGATCTGACCATGGGACTGCGGTGATTGATAGTTCAGGGATGGTTGGTCCGCCGATGGTTGTCTCTGTTGTGAATATTAGATCTAGCATGCCTCCTTTTATATGGGTAGGTTCCTTGATTAGTTGGCTGTATCCTAGATCCTTCAGGGCTTCGAGAAACGCCTTTGAGTGAGAGTCTTGCAGGGAGGGGAGGTTGAAATCTCCTAGCACCCAGCTTGCTGTATGCGGGCTCTGGGAGTTTGCGGCCATGTCGATTATCGTTGATAGTGCATCTGGGTCAGTTGATGGAGCTCTGTAAAGTAGATTGATGGAGCAGCACTTATTCTCTATCGAGATTGTGTCTAGGAGCGGCGAGGTGGCTGCATCTTTTATGCTGAACTGAAGGTCAGATCTGGTGATGGCGAGGACGCCACCTCCTCTTTTGCCAGACCTGTGACATGTATGGACGGAGAAGTTAGCGGGCAAGAGCTGGTTGAGTAGCACGTTGTCATCACAGGAAAGCCATGTCTCGGTGATCAGTAGTAGGTCAAGGTTATGTAGTGATATCATATCTGAGATGACAGGCCATTTCTTACGTACTGATTGGGCATTTATAAGGGCGCATTTCTTGAGTCGGGGGAAGGGGTTTTCTCCCTGTTTCTTCTTCTTGCTGTGTTGTAATGCTGCCTGCAGGAGGTGGTGGTGGTGAGTTCGAGTAGTTTCTCGTGATTCATAGAAGGGGGCATCTGGCCACCTCCTTCTGTGACTGTGGATAGTTGGTATGTGATTTTGTTAGCATGTAGGCCAGTGACATTGCTTAGGCCTGTAGCGAGGAGGTAGAGGGCAATTGAGATGATGCAGGCCATTTTGTGTGCGTTGGTTGCGGTGTGGGTCTGGGCTGGGATGTTGGTTGATGGTGGGTCAGGGCTGTTGCCTGGTCGCGATAGTCTTGCAATGGCTTTGATCCAGTTGTAGGAAGGCTGCAGTTTGTGGTGGGGCTCCCAATCTATCGGGGGTTACTGGAGCTTACACATTACACGTTACACCCTAAGACAAAGATTCTTCAGGATTTCAGGTTGCTGCTATACAGTCTGTTAGTGGCGGTTGATAATGGTAGCTGATGGCAGATAGTGGCCGGTAATGTTAGATAACGGCAGATTACACAAGTATCCTGTGTCAGAGCTAACTAGAACTGGCTGGTTGCACAGATTATACAACCTACCACAGAGGTAAGTGTAGATGGTAGGTTATGCTGGTAATATCTGAACACATGTAAGAATAAGACTAGTGGCAGATTATACAAGTATCAATTATCTGAGCTAACTAGAACTAGCAGGTTACACAGTTATACTACATACATCAGAGGTAATTGTAGATGGTAGGTTAAGCTGGTAGAATCGGAACACACGTATGAGTAAGACTTTTGTTAGAACATACAGTAAAGTGGTTCAGTTGGCATAAGCATATTGACTAATTTAGCTTGCGTTATCAATAAATCTGGTTCTAGGATGATTACCGTGTAGGGTAGGTTCTTGGCTAGTGCTATGATTGAGGCCCGTGACCTGAGGTTTACGCTTTGTGTTCTGAGAGAGCAGTGTATTTACTTGCATTTTTGTGGTCCGATGCTCTGAGCTTGTTCTCTGCTGGTCTTAGGCCTGTCTGTTGGAGAATGGCCTCCGTCACTGGCCTCCACCGAAGGGCCCTCTGGTGAGGCCCTCAGGCGCAGGCCCGCCCGATGGCGCGAAGTTTAAAACCGCTCTGGGAAAGGATGCCATCTTACTCAGTCTCCCTTTTTCCACGGAGCCCTACAGACATCCGTCATCTTCTCCCGGAAAAAAAGTTGATTTTCTCGTGCATTAAGTGCATTTCCTTCTCTGGTTAGCGATGGTCCCTTTCCCGCCTCCGAGCCCCGTCACCTCGGCTTCGAGTCTCAGAACCGTTTTTAGGGGGGGGGGGGGTTCTCCAGTGTGGTTTCGCGCCTTTTCTAACCGCTGGCCTCATCAAGGGTCTTTGATCTCACAGGGGTCCTTTTTGTCCCAATGGCCATTGGATTCAAAGAGTGTGATTGGTGCGCAAAAACATGTTCCTAACCAATACACACGACTTCTGCTTTCGGTGTCTAGGTGTCGACCATGACCCAGAGGTCTGCGCCCTGTGCAAAAAGATGTCCGCTAAGGCCATCCAAAATTGTCGACAGAAGCAGGACAACATCTTCCACAGGTCAGATTCAGCCCCAATGTCCCCAGTAACCTCGTGCTCCTAAGGCCCCGCAATGATCCTCTGAGTCGTGTAAAGCACCTGCAGCACCCGATCGGGTCTGCGGACACTCCGACAAGGGTTCTCCGGAGTGGGAGCACAAGAAGAAGAAATCCTCAAGGACCTCATCCTGGAAATTAGACACTCACGGCAAGTGCCGTGTAAGGTCCCAGAGTCCCCGGAGACTGTCTGAGGAGTCTGAGCAGGAGCGGCCAGCAAAGGTGCCCAGAACAGATGCAGAGGACTCCAGTGATGGATCACAGACCCCCGAGGCCTGTCCCGTTGAAGACTCTCTCTCCTCACCGTTGTCAGACCCGGTCACCCAATCGTACGCATTGAAGGCTGCAACTCCTGAGTGGAAAGCCAGGATGATGGCATTGGAATGCAGTGTCACTGCTTTCCTTGCCTCGCAGCAAGTGTCGATGCCCGGCTCTGCCAGTGCTCACACAGAAACCACAGGACCTCGATGTTGAGGACTCCCCAGGCCGCAAATATGATCTTCAAGAGCCACGGACCTCGAGCCAATCCTCTGCGAGGGTCTCGATCTCGCTCCCAGTCCTCGGGAGTGAGATCCTCCCGAGCAAGCGCTTGTGGCTCTGGCCAAGCAACAGCCTCGGAAGCCGTCAGGCCTCGAGTCCTCAACGAACTGCTTGGACTGGGAGTCCAAGGACAAGACTTCCCCAGAGACGCGTAAGCACTGTGATCTCCCCTCGTATCTCTCTTCCCCGTTATCGAGACGCCAGTCCCCTCCCAAGGACACCTCTTCCTCAAGTTTGTCTGGGACATGGCAAAGGCCTTGTCTCTCACCACGGAGTCAGAGGAGGACCCTCACACGGAGGAGCTTGAAATCTTCCAATATGAGGCTCCACCTAAGGAGGCTCTGACTGTCCCTGTCTCTGCCATCCTCGGGCAACTCCTCCTTTGGATGTGGGAGACACTGGCGTTGGTGCCGATAGTTAGCTGACACCTGGACACCATGTACCTTGTCCAGCGAGACCCGGCTTCCAAAAGGCGCAACTTCCTCATACCTCTATGGTGGTGGAGTTGACCATGCACTGGCAGAAAAGCCAGAAGACTCACTTTTCCATGCTCACGGGCAGGGAGTCCCACGCCCTCAATGTCCTTGGACGCAAATGCTACCAGGGCTGGATGCTGGGTTGCCGAATACAAGCATATCAGCTGTATATTGGCATGTATCTCTGAGACCTACCAAAATTTCCTAGGTTTCTTGGTGGGTATCAGTGGAGATAACCTCCAGCGATTCCAAACCCTCATGAAGTGTGTCAGGGAGTGCTCGAAGTACAAGTCTCAAGCCGCCTATGACAACTTAGAGTCTAACGCATGGGTAGTCGCCACAGGCCTCTGTGCCTGATGGCAGGCCTGGCTCCAGGCATCGGACCTTGAGCAATGGGTTCAGGAAAAACTCCTCGACATCCCCTGCCTTGGTGAAAACCTCATCTGCAAACCAATGGGGGACAAGGTGGCGGAGATTGAGACAGAATTAGTCACCAGCACTCAGCTCTCCAGGAAAACCTCCACCCTTCCCAAGAATAAAACGCTGGGGAAAAGTCCTCCCTTCCACAGGAAAGGCCAGTCTTACTGAGGCTATCCCCAATACCAGGCCCCCGAGACCCCACAGCAGGGTTACCAGGGCAAAGGGGTGTCTAAGCCCCAAACACCGGCTCCTGCCCAGACTGGGTTGGGGTTTTAACTCCCTGAGCATAGCCTCTCCACCCATGGGAGAGCAGCTGCCAACAGGGGGGGCCTCTGGTTCATTTTGTCCTTCGGTGGCTTGCCATCACCACCGACACCTGGGCACTTCAAGTGGTCAAAGAAGGCTACCCCCTTCACCTGGACCAGACACCTCCCCCTTCCTTTCCAGGAGAGCCCCCTTGTTCTCCCCTGTACCAAACCCTGCTACTGTAGGAACTTGCAGGCCTTCTCAGGGACAGGGCCGTGGAGCCAGTACCCCACCACCTAAGAGGGAAGGGATTTTACTCCTGGTACCTTTTGGTCCCAAAAAGAACAGGGGACCTAAGGCCTATCCTAGACTTGCGAAACCTGAACAAGTTCCTGGTGTGGGAGTAGTTCAAAATGCTCTCCCATGGAATATTGCTGCTCTGCCTCCATCAGGGAGATTGGTTATGCTCCTTGGACCTAAAGGATGCTTATACCCACATCCTTATTCATCCCAGTCACAGGAGGTACCTGAGGTTCATGGTTGGAAGTGACCACTACAGTACAGGGTAGTACCCTTCAGCCTGGTCTTCGCACCAAGAGTCTTCACCAAATGCCTGGCAGTGGTGGCTGCCTACTTCCATCTCTAAGGGGCCTTTGTCTTCCCATACTTGGACGGATTGGCTCATGAAAGAGGATACAGCCACCGAGGGGCAACAGGCCACGGCCTGCACCATCAAGGTCCTGCAGCATTTGGGGTTTGTGATAAACAACTCCAAATCTCACCTCACTCCAACACAGGATCTGGAGTTCATAGGAGCTTGTCTGGACACTCTCCAGGCCAGGACCTTTCTCCCCCTGGACAGAGCGGATCGCCTCAGAGCTCTGGCCACCGAGGTGCAGCGCCATCATGCATTGTCTGCGCAGTCCATGCTCCATCTACTAGGCCACATGGCATCCACAGTCCATGTGGTCCCCAACGCCTGCCTCCACATGCGAGCAGCTCAGTGGTGCCTCCACTCACATTGGACACAAGCCACGGGCAGACTCCAGGACAGGGTCTCAGTGTCCCGTCAACAAGCAAAGTTGCTCGACTGTTGGCAGGGCGCACAGCTCCTGCAGAAGAGCATGCCCTTCCAGCCCCCAAACTCCCAGAGGTTCCTCACCACATATGCGTCCCTACTGGGCTGTGGTGCCCACTGTGAGGAACTGCACACACAGGGCAGCTGGTCCCTAGTAGAGAGCCAGCAGCAGATCAACCTGCTGGAGCTCAAGGCCATTTTTCTGGTGATCAAGGCTTTCCACCACTGCCTGTGGAACCAGTCGGTGCTAGTCCCAATGGACAACCAGATCACTGTGTTCTACCTGAACAAGCAGGGGGGCACGGGGTCTCAGCGCCTCTGCAGGAGGCAGTAGCCCACTGCTCATACACGATCAGTCAAGGAATACTCCTCAGAGCAGAATACCTTCCGGTCCAAGACAATGACCTAGCAGACAGGCTGAGCAGGGTCCTCCAGCCGCACGAATGGCATCTAGACCTCAGAGTGGCGCAGCAGCTGTTTCGACTCTGAGGAACCCTAAGTCTGGACCTCCTTACCAGCCCAGCCAATGCTCAGCTGCCCCGCTTCTGCTGTCCCTAACCGCATCCATCCTGGATAGTGGCAGACGCCTTCCTCATCTCATGGTCAGAGGGCCTTCCCTCCCATGCCACTAATCGCTCGGACCCTCTTCAAGGTCCTGCAGGACAAGGCCTCCATGATCCTGGTGGCCTCATGGTGGCCCAGGCAGCCTTGGTTCCCCCCTGTGCTCTGCCTCTTGATGGAGCTCCTGGTCCTTCTGGGGAATGCCCCGGGGCTACTGACCCAGGAGGAGTGCTCACTCCTTCACCCCAACCTCGAGTCCCTATCATTAACAGCATGGCTGCTGATCGGGTCGCCTTAGCACCCTTCAACATCCCAAGGAAAATGGAGGAAGTCATCCTGACCTCTTGTAAGAACTCCTTGAGATGGGCCTACTACTTCAAGTGGCGCATATTCTCAGTATGGTTTGTGGAGCGGCGGGTAGACCCATTCTCTTGCCAGGTGCACACAATGCTGCAGTATTTGCTCTGCCTTTCGCAGACTGGACTCAACTCCAACTGCATCAGGGTGTACCTGAGCACGCTCTAGCACACCGTCACTCCGTAGAGTTAAGACCCCTTTCTGTGCAGCCACTCATTACCTGATTTATGCGGGGCTTGCTGCTCTCTAAGCCTCCCATCCGCCCACCCCCAGCAGAATGGGATAACGTGGTTCTGATGCAGCTCACTAAGCCGTCTTTTGAACCTCTGGCTACCTGCCCTTTGCGTTATCTATCCTAGAAGGTCGTCTTCCTGGTGGCGCTCACATCTGCCTGCAGAGTCATTGAGCTTCAGACCTTGGTGGCCGAGCCACCTTACTCCAGTTTCTACAAGAATAGAATACTTGGTGGCTGAGCCACCTTACTCCAGTTTCTACAAGAATAGAATACTTCGCAATTCCTTCTGAAGGTGGTATCCGCCTTCCACCTCATCCAGGAGGTGGTGCTCCCGACCTTCTTTCGACTGCCCCATGCTGACAAGGCAGCGGCCATCCTCCATACCCTGGACTGTAAGAGAGCCCTGTCCTTCTACCTGCAACATACTCGGGGCCACCTCAAGGTCGACTGGAGGAGGCTGTTACAAAGTGGACCCTGTTCATCTAGGTGGCAGACTGCATCGCCTTCGCTCACGATCAGGCTAGACTCTCGTTGGAGCATTGGGTCATGGCGCACAACATCAGGGCTATGATGACCTCGATTGCAAGCCTATGCTCTGTCCCTATGGCAGACATCTGCCGGGCCATCATCTGGTCCTCAATTCACACCTTTGCAGCTCACTACTGCATGGAGAGGAAGTCCTGAAGGGACAGTGCCTTCAGCCAGGCATACTTCCTAATCTGTTGGGGTTTAGGCAACTCCTGCCCTCCGACCCTTTTTGTTCAGGCTATCGGAGTGATGGTTCTCCCTGGACACTGTGGTCTTCGGAGTCTCTCCTCAGATTCGCTTGTAGCTGCTCATGGCTGGGCCATGTTTTTCTACAGGTTCTCAGTAGCCTGAAGCTAGGGTGTCCCATATGTGAAGACTGACTTCCTGCTTGTTCCTGGAGAAAGCGTAGTTACTCACCTGTAACAGGTGTTCTCTAGGGACAGCAGGAATCAGTCCTCACAACCTCCCTCCTCCCCTTGGAGTTGCTGTACAATTTTTGCCATCTTCTTTTGGCAGCTCTAGCTATGATCTGACTGAGCAAGATGGCACCCTTCGGCATGTGTGGTGGCATCTCCCAAAGGTTTTCTTTGAAAGCTGGGGAGATGCTTCCGCGGGGCTCCGTTGGCACCGACGTCACCCGTATGTGAGAACTGATTCCTGCTGTCCCTGGAGAACAGCTGTTACAGGTGAGTAACTACACTTTCTCCACATCCAGCTTCGATCATCAGTCTGGAATTCATGCTGTCCACTCTCTTACTGCAGTATTCTTTGGATGTGTGCTCCAGCATTCATTCCAAACTGGCATTAATCCATGCTAACATCATCCCATGTCAACTATGCATCTACACAGGGGCCATCATGATATAGAAACCCATTATTTTTGTTTATATGAGATGTATTTTTCTGGTCAGAACAATGAACTATGAAGAACCAAGATTTGTCAGTTCAGAGCCTACTTTTTAATTGATTCTGTATAATGATTCCCAATCTGTATAAAGGGATGATTAGTGGGCAGAGCCTTTCCACATATATTATTCATACTGTAAAAGCATAAATGTAGGATGGTTCAGTTTGACATTGCAGATATTTGCTCATGTACTGATGCAGCCCAATGCAGTGATACCAATGCCAAATGCTGCTACAAAACAATTAAAACTTTGAGAACAATAGAAGATCCTAACTAGGGAGACTAAGAGTATTGTTAAAGAAGAATAGAGATGACAATCTGTTATGGCTTTTGAAAAACAGTGGGAGGAGTGGCCTAGTGGTTGGGGCAAGGTACCTCAGGCCGGAAGGTCGAGGTTTCAAATCCCACTAGAGGACAGCAACCTTGGGCCGGAAGGACTGGGGTTTCTAGTCCCACAGGTGCTCCTTGTGGTCTTGGGCAAGCCACTTAACCCTCTATAGCCCATGTGCCCTGTAAGTATTAGCATATGCGTCTCATATCCCCTCGTGTTCAATGTATCCCCCAATTGCGTTGTGACCACTTTGATTGAAGGATAAGGTGGTATACAAATCTGTCTAAATAAAATAAATAAATAAAAATAAATATGGAGACATTTAATAACAAGTCTGAGAGATTCTGGGGGGAAAAAAGGAGGCTGAGGTGGTATCCACACAGCAGTACTGGCATGGGAAGTCATGCACATGCCCATTGTGTCAGTCCAGAAAGCTCTGAGCTCTAAGAGCTTTGTTTACTGGTTCCATCTTGAGCCCTTTTAAGTGATGTTGCCCATGTAGGACAAAGTATCCTGCTTCTTCTCAGAGAATTCACATTCCTGTTGAAGTGTCCAGGAAACCAAGTATCTATGTTATCCAAATTGCCTGCACCAGAGTACTGCATACATGCTTCTGAAGGACTAAATTGTAAGAAAATGTACTGGGATGCTATTTAACTGTGAGGCTCTGTATTGATTGTGTATTTAACATTTCTGCTAAAAGGTATTGCAAGCTTAATGAGGACTGCAGTGTATGTTAGTAAGCTGTTTACATTCAAAACCAGAAAAACTTTCAAGTAAGGCTGATTGAAGCCCCTGCCCCTTAAGGTAAAATATTAGAAAATCCAATCATTAAAAAAGCTAAAGTAGATAGTTTAAATTTTGATGTTTGAAGATGAAAGATAAGAAAAGCATAGCCTTAATTAAAAGACACGTGGGTGAAAACACCTGAAGATCTCTCGAATAGTGTTATCTCCAGGAACAAGCAGGAATGTAGTCTTCACATATGGATATCGTTGGTGCCGACGGAGCCTACGCGGGAACGCTCCCCAGCATCCAATAGGAAAGCTTTTGGGAGCATCCCACAGCGCCTGCGTGCTGCCTTTCCCACTGTCGCTCTTCAGTTATTCGTTTTCCGCGGAGCCGACAGGTCCCATGCGCTGTCACCGCAGAAAATTCCTTCTTTATTCTTTATTTTTTTGTGGTTGCGTCTGCCTTCGTTCAACGCCTACCGGTACTGCCGGGTCTTCTTCTTTTCTTAAAAAAAAATATAGTTCTGAGGTATTTTTCTTCAGAAACTTTTTTTCCTCGGTGCTAGGCGCCATTTTGGGCACTAAGCCCATTTTCCTTAAAAATGGAAAAAACAGCTACTGATTTTAAAAAATGTTCTAAGTGTGGCGGTACCATATCAGTCACCGACACCCATGACTGATATCTTAAATGTTTAGGCCCTGACTATTCTCCATCGGAGTGCCTCTTCTGGTGGGGTCTCCTTTCCAGCAACCCCTATTCCAGACCACTCTAACAACAGATGCATCACAGGTGGGATGGGGGGCTCACCTGCACGATCTCTCTACCCAGGGTACCTGGACTCCACAGGAGACTTGTCTTCACATAAACCTCCTGGAACTCAGAGCAATCTTCCTTGCTCTTCGAGTATTCCAAGCCCAGCTCAGCTACAAGACAGTCCTAGTACAGACTGACAATCAAGCAGGGCGGAACCGGATCTCTGTCATCATGCAACGAAGCTTTATGACTATGGGCCCTCGCCAGAAAGCATCAAATTCATCTCCTCGTGGTATATCTTCCAGGCATTCAAAACCTTTTGGCAGACAAACCAGCCGAGTACTGCTGCCACACGAATGGTCTCTCCACTCCGACAAAGTTGCCCAAATATTTCAAATCTGGGGAACCCCAGACATAGACCTCTTTGCAAGTCCACTGAATGCCAAACTTCCCTGGTTCTGTTCCAGAATTCCGGCTCGAGATTGTCAGGCAAGGGACGCCTTCCTCCTTCACTGGGGTCAAGACTTCCTCTATGCTTTCCCACCCATTCCCCTCATCCCCAAAACACTATTCAAGCTTCAGAGAGACAGAGGTTATATGATTCTTATAGCTCCACGTTGGCCTCGGCAAACGTGGTATCCTCTGCTTCTACATCTCTCTCAAACTGCACCTTGGGAGTTGGGTGTGCTCCAGATCTTCTCTCCCAAGAGAACGGGACGCTATGGCATCCAAATCCCCAATCTCAGGGCCTGGTTGCTGAAAGCCTAGACCTTCAGGATCACAACCTTTCTCAACAGGTAAAGGATATCCTACAGGCTTCTAGAAAACCTTCCACAAAATGATCATATGCCTTTAAGTGGAAACAGTTTACCATATGGTGTTCTCAAAAGGAACTTAACCCCCTTGTGATACCTCTGGAATCGTTATTAGAGTACCGCCTTCATTTATCAAATGCTAGTCTTAAGACCAATTCAGTAAGGGTCCATCTTAGTGCTATTGCAGCTTCCTACAAGCCCCTAAATGGACAACCTATTTCCTCTCATCCATTTATAACAAGATTTATGAGAGGTCTTCTATTAACAAAACCTCCCATTAGACTACAACCGAAGGCATGGGATTTGAATCTTGTTCTCGGGCAGCTCATGAAACCGCCCTTTGAGCCTTTAGCCACTACAGCTCTGAAATTCCTTTCCTGGAAAGTCATCTTCCTACAGTATTCATAGTCACAATAATAACACTGTGGAAACTGAAGGACCCATAAATGAGAGAGTCAATGCCCAATCTACTGATAATGCACCAAATATGAAGAAAAAAATCACAAAACAGAAAACTACTACTACTTGGAGATTCCATCATCAGAGACACCAACTTGGGAATACAGTTCAAAGGAGAGAAGATGGTCAAATGCCTCCCAGGCTCTTCAGCCAGCAGGAATACAAACCAAATTGTTGGTGTAGTTAGTGCAGAAGGTGAGCACTCCAAAATTGATGTTGTCATCCACTTGGGTACAAACGACCTGGCTAGAAACAGTGCCTCAGCAGTTCAAAGGAACTTCCAGACTCTGGGAGAGAAACTCAAGCCCATTGTTAATACTGTGGCCTTCTCAGAAGTTCTACCTGTTCTTGGTAAGGGGGCAGAAAGGCTGCATCGCATAACCAACTTTAATACATGGATCCAGAACTGGTGCAAACAAGGAGGATTCAGATTTATAGCTAACTGGGGAAAGAGATGGATCAACAAATGGTTATACTGTGCTGATGTACTACATCTCTCCGTCGCAGGGAAAAGGATCCTGAATGAAAAATTCAGGCAGTATGTGGACAGGCATTTAAACTAGAGAAAGTGGGTGACGGATGGATAAGGACAAGTTCAGGACGTCACTCCCGGCAAAAGCAGAATAACATTAGAAACAGCCACACTTTTAAACCACACATCAATGACAGGTGGGAAGAGGTGTGTAGAACAAAATTAATGCTAAATACAGGCAAGCCAGTTAATAAATGCTGGAGAGCAATGTTCACAAATGCTCGAAGCTTAGCCAACAAAGTTCCTGACCTGGAAGTCCTAATGGTAGAAATGGACTTGGACATTGTGGCCATTACAGAAACATGTTTATTAAATCGCATGAATGTGATATAGCCATAGCTGACTATTAACTATTCAGAAGAGATAGAGAAGGTGGAAAAGGAGGAGGAGTAGCTTTATATGTCAACAGCAATATTAAAGTTACTGAAATGCAGGGGACGTGGGGAAAAGAAGAAGCACTATGAATTGTGTTGGAAAGAGGAGATGGCACTGTCATCCATACTGGTGTGGTCTACAGGCCTCCGACTCAAACCGAAGAAATAGATAGTGAATTGATTATAGATATTGCAAAGATAGCTACAAAGGGGGAAGTGATCATATTGGATGACTTTAATTTACCCGATGTGGACTGGAGTATTCCTTCTGCAAATCTGGAAAGAAGTAAAAAAAATTGTGGATGCTTTCCAAGATGCGTTACTTAGACAAATGGTGATAGAACCAACCAGGGAAAACTCGATGCTGGATTTAGTGCTCACCAACGGAGATAGCGTGTCAAATGTCTGGGTGTTTGCCCCTGTGAACAGCAGCAATCATCACACGGTGTGGTTTGAGATAAAAGCCATGGCGCAGTCCAATCATAGCAAGCTCAAAGTCCTAGACTTCAAAAACACTGACTACAGTAAAATAGCCAAGTACCTGAAGGAAGAGTTGGCAGGGTAGGAGGGGATAAGGAGTGTGGTATTGTAATGGGCTAAACTAAAGTTGGCAATAAAAGGGGCAACAGATACATATGTAAGGAAATTAAATAAAAACAAGAGGAGAAGGAAACCTATTTGATTCTCCAAAGAAGTGGCTGCTCAAATAAAGGCAAAAAACAAAGCTTTCACAAAATTCAGAAGCTGGCAAACAGAGGAACACAGAAAGGAATACAGGATCAAACTAAAATTCCTAGTCATACATTTCAACAAAATCTGCGTGGACTCTGACCCCCCCCCCCCCCCATGGTGACGTACTTGACAACAGACAGAGGGGGCAGGCAGTCAGGCTGCATTTTCCTGTAGACTAAACATAATGGATGTGTGTACTCATTCTAAATAAGAACAATTTAGATAAAGTCCTTAAAATATAAAACTATTATTTTGCAACATGTTATAACAACAATCCCAATAGAAAGAACTATGGCTCCTAACATGACGGCCACATATCTATTACATATGACTGGAATAAAAATACTTGGCATGGTAACTAACTGCCAGCCGTAATCAGCACATAAGCTGAACAATGTCTCTGCAGAATAAATTACTTTAAATCGTACAGTTCAGAAAGCAGACATTACATTCCCTCAGGATTTAAACCATTTTCAAGTCGCGATCTGGTACTACTGGCTCAGGATGCTTCATAGTCCTGTCAGGGTTCTTAACCTCTACTTCATAGGTCAAAGGGAAAACAAAAGCGGTTTCCTTAATTTCTCTATCATTTCTATTTGAACCATTACAGTGCTTGCTGAAGATTTGAACATAAAAAGACACAAGACAAGGCTAAGCCCACAAATGCATTATACCTATAGCTCTACAGAAATCCTTCTCACTTGGTCCGAACAAGAACAGTTACGGAACTCGAACGGGGTTAAAAATTCCGACTAAACATTCTTATTAAATGATATATTATACATGACCATAGCAGAAGGAACATCACTATTAGAACATATTGAATAAAACAGGTACAATTTTCCTGAAATAAGCACAAATTAACCCAGCTGCAGAACGTTGAAAATAAGCCTTCACAGGGTTAACCGATACTAAACATTCCTTTGTACAGACACGCCCCTTCTCTCTCTGCTTGCCCGTCTCACGCTATGCTGAAGAAAAATAAAATCACAGAGACAGCTTGTCTTCGCTGTGCTGACAAAAAAACCTGGAATGAGTGAGACAGCTTCTTTACTGAAAAATGACTCCTGAGTTAGTTTGTTGCTTTATTTCTCCTCATCCTTTCTCAGTACCATTTCTCAATCGGTAAACTGTTTCAACAGATAACAAAACCAAATACAAACAACAGACAATAAGGGAAACAAACACCAAACACTTTCTCCTTTTCGCGACCTGGCAATGCACTAGTCATGAGCCAGCACCTCGCTTGGTCTGTATTCAAGACCTCTCATTCACGCACGCAGACATTCAAGACAGAATTAAATCCCAATGTAAATAAATCACAATAAACAGAATAAATCCCAATAAAACCTGACTGACTGACTGGCTGAGGGGTTGGTGGGTTCAGTCTCTGCTTATACCTTTAAGACTTCTGAGACCTACTAGGACCGCCCCGAGAGGTGATCAGACTCTCAAGCGCTTATTCCAGACTCTCGATGGGCTGACAGACTGTGACTGATTAGCAGAAAATTGCTACTCACCGGATCTGGTTCCCGATATCAAACCAGTACATGGGTTGGATCCTGGACTCCCCTCAGGTTCGGAGGTGTTGGCCAGCTGGACCCAGTGGCCCACCGAGGCAAGGCGGAACCCTCTCCGATACAATAAGACTGGCGGCGCCTGAGAATTCCCCTGCGGTCGGACAGACATGGTTCCAACCGGACCAAACCTTTGAGGCGAGAAGTCGTGGTATATTCACTTGCATACCATCCCCCGCTCGCACATTCCCGGCCAATGCACCAAGAATATGTAGCAGCTGATAAGCATGCAATAAATAAAACCAGGAGTCAGTTCAAAGATCCAAGCCAATTTATTGTGCACATGGCTCAGAGAGACAAGCTTCAAAAAGACTGAGCAACCTTCTTACAGAGACATACTCATTTATACCTTTTCTTCAGCTTGATACATGCAGACTTTCTATTGGTTCCAACGCCCCCTGCATCTCTCCAATCGGGGACCCTCTCTGGGTCACCCTGTTCCCCCTTCTCAGGCTATTCTAACAAAGGCTCAGTTTCTAGACATAAACACATCCCTACTACAAGGTCATCTCTAGGCTCAGAGAATGTGAGAATGCAAAACACTGGAACATATCTATCATCAGCATAAAAGAACTGAATAAGGATTAACACAAACTTATCAAAAGCAGTTTAGAGTGGTTTAAGGCAGATCCTCAGACCTTCACTGACTCTGATCTTTCTCAGCACTACTATTTCTAAGTGGGGGTGGGGACTCAGACCTAGCTTGCAGGCCTCTCATACATGTACCGGCTATTATATAGGCCATAGCCTACCACAGTATGATCTTTTGCTTTCTGGTTGCCTGTGTCTCTTGTCTTACTTCCTTCTCTTCTTTCTCTTTCCTATCTTGCATTGTAGTTACTTTTCCTTTTCTGGCCTTGGCCTTTCTATATATTCTATAATCATCCCATTCCTATGCATTGATACCCACTTGTATATAGTTACAACTGTTTTAGGGACAGTACTTCTGTTTAAATTGTAACACAAACTGTGTTAGTTGATTTATTGAATTATTCTGCTTAGTCTTTTAAACCCTTTGTTGTACAAGTTAAGATGTTCTATGTAAAAAGTTATAATTGTTCTATGTAAAACAAGCTCTGCATTGTTAATTGTTGTTAATTGTACACCGCAACTGATCGCTGGAAGATGCGGTATATAAATAAGTGTTAAATAAAATAAATAAATAAATTGTACACCGCCCTGATGTTATAAAGTGTGGTATACCAAATGGAATAAACATAAACATAAATATACCTCTTCACAAAAGTGGTAACAGGGAAGAAGTGACAAACTACAGGCTGGTAAGCCTTACCTCGGTGGCAGGAAAAGTAACGGAGGCGCTCCTGAAAGAGCGAATAGTTGACTTTCTCAAAATCAACAGGTTGTATGATCCGTGGCAACATGGTTTTAAGAACATAAGATATGCCATACTGGGTCAGACCAAGGTCCATCAAGCCCAGTATCCTGTTTCCAACAGTGGCCAATCTAGGTCATACGTACCTAGCAGTTTCCCCAGAAGACACAGGTTCCACAATGCTTGTACTGGGTCAAGCATTGATATCCTGGGTCCCTTCTTAATAATGGTTTATGGACCTTTCCTCCAAGAACTTGTCCAAACCTTTTTTAAACCCAGCTACACTAACAGCCTTTACTACATCCTCCGATAACAAATTCCAGAGTTTGATTACACGTTGAGTGAAAAAATATTTTCTTTTATTAGTCTTAAATAGTTTACCCTGTAGCTTCATTGCATGTCCCCTAGTCTTTCTATATTCTGATAATGTAAACAATCGATCTATGTTTACCCGTTCCACTCCGTTCATTAATTTATAGACTTCTATCATATCTCCCCTCAGCCATCTCTTTTCCAGGTTAAAGAGCCCTAACCTTTTTAGCCTTTCTTCATAGGAGTATCCTTCCATCCCCTTTACCATTTTGGTGGCTCTTCTCTGAACCTTTTCTAATATCGTTATATCCTTTTTAAGATACGGCGACCAGAATTACACACAATATTCAAGGTGTGGTCTCACCATGGAACGATATAGAGGCATTATAATATCTTTTGTTGTATTTTCCATTCCTTTCCTTATGATACCTAGCATTCTATTTGCTCTCTTAGCCACCGCTGCACACTGGGCTGAGGGTTTTTTTTTAAATTTATGCAAATTTTAACAAAAAAAACAAGAAAGCCAACAACGGCATTCCTTGAAGAAAAAGGAAGATAAATCGGTAATTAAACATAGTTCATAAACAACAAGGAAATAGCCCTCAAACAAGAGAGACAAAGAAAGAAATATCTTCCACACTAGCCCACAATATTTATACAGAAGGGGGGGGTATAGCTATATCAAACAATATAACCAAATTTTTAAGCAAGCTATCCAACGGTGACAATAATGATTATGTGAGATCAAGTGAGGGGTTAACAGAAGATTCCAGCCGCCTAGCATTAATAAACGCTGTGAGTTGGGAGAGATCATAAAAATATAGGAAACCCCTTTATATTTTACCAAACACTTACATGGAAATTTAAGAAAACAGGCCCCCCCCCAACTGAAGGATACCAGGGCGTAACAAGAGAAACTCTCTCCTACGCCTCTGTGTATCCCTAGCCAAATCCAGGTATATTCTTACCGTTAACCCTTTGAAGGGTAAATTTCTCTTCCTGAAGAAAAGCCTTAACACCCACTCTCTATCGGATAACAACGCAAAAGTTACCAGCAAGGTAGAGTAAACAGGAGTCTCATCCACAGATTTCTCCAATAAGTCAGTTACATTTAGAATATTACATTGTGCCAAATGAGTTCCCTCCTGAGCTACCGCCATGGGCCGAGGGTTTTAACATGGTATGCACAATGATGCCTAAATCTTTTTCCTGGGTGGTGGTTCCTAATGTGGAACCTTGCATTGTGTAACCATAGTTTGGGTTGTTCTTCCCTAGGTGCATAACTTTGCACTTGTCCACATTAAATTTCATCTGCCATTTTGATGCCCAGTTCTTCCAATTTATCAAGATCCTCTTGCAATTTTCCACAATCCTCTTGAGTTTTAACAACTTTAAATAGTTTTGTGTCATCTGCAAATTTGCTAACCTCACTCGTTATTCCACTTTTCAAGTCGTTTATGAATATGTCAAAAAGCAGCGGACCCAGCACAGATCCCTGGGGTACACCACTATTCACCTTTCTCCATTGGGAAAATTGGCCATTTAGCCCTACCCTCTGCTTTCTGTCTTTTAACCAGTTCCTGATCCTCAGTAGTACACTGCCTCCTATCCCATGACTCTTTAATTTTGCCAAAAGTCTCTGATGAGGGACCTTGTCAAAGACTTTCTGAAAGTCCAGATACACTCTATCAACTGAATCACATTTGTCCACCTGTTTATTCACACCTTCAAAAAAACATAACAGATTAGTAAGACAAGATCTTCCTTGTCTAAAACCATGTTGGCTGTCTCCCATTAGGCCATGACTATCTACATGCTGAGTAATTTTATTCTTTATGATGGTTTCTACCATTTTTCCCGGTACTGACGCGAGGCTCACCGGTCTGTAGTTTCCTGTATCACCCCTGGAACCCTTTTTAAAAATTGGTGTTACATTGGCGATCCTCCAATCTTCAGGTATTAGAGATGATTTTAATGATAGTTCACCAATTACTAATAGCAAGTCTGCAATCTCATATTTCAGTTCCTTCAACACCCTTGGATGTATACCATCCGGCCCAGGTGATTTGCTACTCTTCAGTTTATCTAATAGTTGTAATACATCTTCCCGATGTATCGATATTTCCTTCAATTCTTCTGCACCTTTAAATACCACTTCAGTCATGGGTAACATCCCTACATCTTCCTCAGTAAAGACCAAAGCAAAGAATTCATTCAGTCTCTCTGCTATCGCCTTGTCACCTCTTAGTGCCCCTTTAACCCCTCTATCTTCTAATGGACCAACTGATTCTCTCATAGTTTATTTGCTACGAATGTACTTGAAAAAGTCTTTATTTCGCGTTTTTGCTTCCGCAGCAAGCTTCTTCTCAAATTCTCCCTTTGCCTGCCTTATCAATGCCTTGCATTTGACTTGCCAGTGCTTATGCTGTTTCCAGGTTTCGTCGTTTGGCTCTTTTTTCCATTTCCTGAAAGATGCTTTTTTACCAAAGGACGATCTTGCTAAACAAATCTGATTGAGTTCTTTGACTGGGTGACCAAAGAACTAGATCAGGGGCATGCAATGGATGTCATCTACTTGGATTTCAGCAAAACGTTTGATACTGTTCCTCATAGGAGGCTTATCAATAAACTCAATAGTTTGGGGATTGGTCCCATGGTGGTGAACTGGATCAGAAATTGGTTAACTGACAGACGACAGAAGGTGATGGTAAACGGAACTCACTCGGATGAAAGGAGGGTGATTAGCGGTGTGCCCCAGGGTTTGGTCCTGGGACTGGTACTGGTCAATGTATTTGTGAGTGATATTGCTGAAGGACTGAATGGAAAAGTCTGTCTTTTTGCAGATGAGATGAAAATTTGCAACAGAGTAGACTTCTCTGAGGGAGTGGAGAACTTGAAGAAAGATCTACAAAAGCTGGAAGAATGGTCTAATGCTTGCCAGTTAAGATTTAATGGAGTGGGAGGAGTGGCCTAGTGGTTGGGGCAAGGTACTTCAGGCCGGAAGGTCGGGGGTTCAAATCCCACTAGAGGATAGCAACCTTGGGCTGGAAGGACTGGGGTTTCTAGTCCCACGGGTGCTCCTTGTGGTCTTGGGCAAACCACTTAACCCTCCATAGCCCATGTTCCCTGTAAAATAGTTATCTCCAAGTTATAATGCCCTGTTCAATGTAATTTCAGTTTGTTCAATGTAAACCGCACTGATGCAAAATAGCACGGTATATAAGAGAATGTAAATAAATAAATAAAATAATGCGAAGAAGTGCAATGTCATGCACTTAGGAAGCAAAAATCCAAGGGAAATGTACGTGATAGGGTATGAGAGGTTGGTGTACACGAACCAGAAGGACCTTGGTGTGATTATTTCTGAGGATCTCAAGGTGGTGAAATAGTGCGACAAGGCGGTGGCAAAACCAAGGAGGTTGCTAAGTTGCATACAAAGAGGAATTACCAGCAGAAATGAAGAGGTACTAATGGCACTGTGTAAGTCACTGGTGAGGCTTCACTTGGAATACTGTGTTCCGTTTTGGAGACCATATCTCACAAAGGATATAAAAAGACTGGAAACAGTTCAGAGGATGGCGACCAAAATGATTTGGAACCTGCATCAGAAGACTTATGAGAAGAAACTTGAAGACCTAAATATGTACACTCTGGAGGAGAGGAGGGACGGGGAGATATGATTCAGACCTTTAAATACTTAGAGTATTAATGAACAAACAAACCTCTTCCAAAGATGGGGAAGCTGTAAAACTAGAGGGCATAACATGAAGCTGCAAGTGGGTAAATTGAAAGGAAATGTCAGGAAATACTTTTTCACTGAAAGGGTGGTGGATGCTTGGAATGCCTTCCCGATGGAAGTGGTAGGGGCAAATTCAGTGACAGAATTCAAAACAGCATGGGACAGACACAGTGGATCCCTTTTTAGCAACAGGATATAATCAAAATAAATTTGACTATCTCTTATATCTCAACAAATAGGGGTGCCCTACACTGAGCGGTGGGTACACCCCTAAACAAAGGCATGGTGAGGGGTGACCTGCACAGAGCGGCAGGTGCACCTACGGTTGCCTCCTTACTGGACAGACTAGATGGACCATACTGGTCTTTATTTGCCGTCATATACTATGTTACTATGTAACACATACCTCAGAAAAGGCATTTTGCCTTCATGTCTGACGTTTTGACCTTGTCTCATTATAAGTCTAAAAAATGCCCATTTCTTTAGATATCCTCTCTTTACTATAAATATGATGATGTTTTAGCATAGAAATGCCACTTCCTCGCTTTGTAACACTAGAGGGCAATAATGACCAACAGATATGACTGCTGAAATTAATAAAGAGACTTTCTATAACAGTCTCATTTTTCACTAACATTTTAAATTGCCATGCTTACTGATAGCCATTTAATATTTCTTTAAGTTGCATTACTGAACATGTTTGTTTATCTGTTTATATTTATATTTAGCTCATGTCTCTCCAGTAGTAATTTAAGGCAAGTTTCAGTCAGGTAATGCTTTTTGTATGTTTTTTTCAGCAATTGTTTTAAATTTTTTGCACAAAAACACGATCATGACCCATGATTCCTCATCTCTGCCTATGCCCCTCCTCTAGTTCCCATCATAAATAGCAGAGAACAGGGTTGGGGCAGGTTCATAATAGACTTGGAAGTACAACAAAATAGGAGAAAGCTGCTTGGCTAAAATAAATTAATACTTAAAGATTGGTGTCTTTATTTTTTTATTTTTGTTTAAATCTATGTGTCACTGACTACATCTCTTCTTTTTCAGGAGACCAGGTGGCAAAATATTCTGACCTTTCCTATGCATCGCCACTTCGAGATGTTGCCTTTCACCCTCATGAACATATGGTGGCATTTTGTGCCTTTGGACAAAGTCAACCAATACTTGTATATATTTATGATCACAAAGGTGGGTATCCTGATACAGAAATCATTTTAGAGATCACAAGAAATGTTTACACTTCTAAAAACTCAGTTTTTAATACTGGAAGTAGTTTGGAATTCAGAAACATTGAAAATGATGGCAGTTAAAGACCATGTAGCCTTTTTAGTCTGCTCATCTATATCAACTACTATGCTTTACAATTCCTTCCTCTCCCTCAGAGATCCTCTGGGTTTGTTCCATACCTTCTTGTATTGAGATACAGTCCTTATCTCCACTGCTTCTGCTGAAAAGTTGTTCCCATGCATCCATCATCCTTTCAGTATGGAAATATTTCATTAGTTTACCCCTTTCATGTTCATCCTTTGACCCTTATTCTAGAGTTTACTTTCAATTGAAAGAGACCCATCTCATGTACAATACCATGGAAGTATTTAAATGTCTCTATCATATCTCCCTTCTCCTGTCTTTCTTTCAAAGTATACGTATCTTTAGGTATGTCCCAATATGCTTTACTACCAAAATAACAGCCGTTATAATGACACAGGTCAAAAATTATATACTAGCAAAATTAAGACCAGGTCAGTAGAGCATATAATATAATAAAACTTCTTTTGTCAGACTGCTCATGGGAGTTCACCCCTCATGAAATAAACTGTAAATTTTAATCATTCAAAGTTAAAATAGACAGCAAAGCACACTTAGCTCCGAGCAAAACGGCTTAGGAGTCAGTCCATTCATGCACTAAGACCCGTCCCAATGAATATATGCGATGCAGCACCACATTTCGGGCCACCAAACACAATTCAGATAGGCCCTGTGTCAGGTGTTCTGCTCTCCATGATCAGTCAACACAGGACTTCCAACATATCAGGTCCATACAGGCTGAAAGTAAAAATGTTCATTAAATGCCTGCCAACGTCCGATGTCAAAAAGCCGCCAAAGAAAATGCTCTACCTATTTCACTGGCAGGCATTTAAATAACGTCTTTACTTTGAGTCTTTATGGATCTGATATGTTGGAAGTCCTATGTTGACCGGCCATGGAGCGAAGAACACCTGATGCAGGGCCTATCTGAATTGTGTTCGGCGGCCCAAAACGTGGTGCTGCATTGTTTATATCCATTTGGACCGGTCTTACTGCATGAATGGATTGACTCCTAAGCCATTTTGCTCAGAGCTGAGTGCTGTTTTGTTGCCTATTTTAATTTTGAATGATCAAAATGGACAGTTTATTTCATGAAGGGTGAACACTCGTTATGAGCGGTCCGACAAAAAAAGTTTTAATATATTGTATGCTCTATTGACCTGGTCTAATTTTTGCCAATATGCTTTATGACAAAAACCATTGGCCATTTTAGTAGTCACTGTCTGGATTGACTCTGTCTAGTTTATATTGAGTTCATTACTAGTAAAATGTTTTGTATACTGATGATATTACGTTCTTCCCTTTGGCGGAGGATGGTCTTTCAACCTTTACTCATCTAGGTAGCTGATAAGCTTAGCCTCAGCTCTTGAGATGACAACGAATGAAAGACTAAGGTATTGGTTGTTTGACTAGATACACATTGCCAGTTACTTGCTAATATTAAGATTGTGGGCTGCAAAATTCTTATCATATGTCAAGCTCGCTCTCTAGGTATATTGATGGATGACCAATTATCATTTTGCCCGCATGTTCAAGATTTAATAAAAAGATAATTTTTTTGACTTCATTTATTGACAGTTAAAGAATTTTTTGTCAGTACATGATTTTAGATCTGTGTGGGCAATTGTATCGTCACCCTTAGATTGCAGCATTATTCTACTTGGGCTACCTCTGTCCTACTTGAAATCTTTGTAGATTGTACAAAACACAGTGGTTCAATTGTTCTTTGGGATATATTTGCATGACTATATTTCCACTCATTTACAAGCATTATATGTTCTGCCTATTGAGTTTAGGACCCAATTTTGGGTAATGCTGTTGATCTCAAAGTCCTAAACCTAGGGCTTTCCTTTCCAGTCTCTCTGCCCTGGGAGTTATATTGTCTTGTTCTCTGTGGACAAGCAGGAATGAAGTCCTCATGTATGGGTGGATGCTCCTCAGCTTCTATTGGAAGCTTTAGGGAGGCTCAACCGCGCCTGCGTGCCTGTCTTCCCATCTGTCGTGGAGCCATCTTCTCCAGTAAAATAACAAAACTGTAGCAAAAGACAACTCCCCAGGGAGATGGGAGGGGTTGTGAGAATTTTTTCCTACTATCCACGGAGAACACCTGCTACAGGTGAGCAATCACATTTTCTACATGGACAAGCAGGAATGAAGTCCTTGCGTATGAGACTCCCAAACTATAGACTACCGAAAACCGAGGAGACCAAAAAGCCCAAAAGGGGCAAAGTGAACAAGAACTGGAGAATAAACTATGTAGAGCACTGGTAGTCCCCAAAGGGGAATTCATCTGATTCAACTTCTTCACCACACAGTTTCATTCATGAACATTCATGTTCTGAGGTTTGGGATTTTTTTTGGTAGCCTGGACAGATGGTAGCCTTGGAGGGGATGGAGTTGGGTTCTAATCCCCAAACAAATACCGAAGTACAGATTGGCCAAAGTTGCTGTCACATTGGGAATCCTCATCCAAACATTAGAAAGATGTGAATGTACGAACAGAAGACCACGTCAGAGCCCTGCAGATCTCTTCCATGGAGATCAAGGGCAAATTGGCCACTGATGCAGCTATGGCTCTGACATTGTGAGCTGTGACATGACCATCAAGATTCAGGCCAGCCTGGGCATAAGAGAAGCAGATGCAGTCCGCCAGCCAAATTGAAAGAAGGTGTTTGGAAATGGCAGCCCCTAGCTTGCTGGGGTCAAAAGAGACAAACAGCTGGATGAACTTTCGTCCACTCTAGGTAGAAGGCCAAGTCTCGCTTGCAGTCCGGCGTGTGGAGCGCCACTTCCCTTCTATGGGCATGAGGCCTCTGAAATAAGGTCGGCAGAACGACTGACTGATTGAGGTGGAAAGCCGACACCACCTTTGGGAGTAATCAAAGATGAATGCACAGGATTATTCTGTTGTAATGGAACCTGGTATACAGTGAATGAGCTACTAGAGCCTGAAGCTCAATAACATGGTGTGCTGAGGTAACTGCCACCAGGAACAAGACCTTCCAGATCAAGAACTTACAACTGATTCCAATGACATTAACAACTCCATAATTACATGGAACAGCTCCATACAAAATGCTTCCACTCCCCCCATCCGACCCACCAGGCAAACAACAAAAAGATCAGAAAAATGGTTCACCCACAACCTTACTAAACTAAAAAGACAACTAAGAAAGCAAGAAAAAAAAGTAGATTCCCCAAAACTAAAAAAAAACAAAACACTCTACCTCAACCTTACTTACAACTTACAAAAATGCCATTAATAATGCGAAAAGCGAATACCACACTAAGATAATAAACTCTTCCTTAAACCGTCCCAGAAAACTATTCACAATTGTCAGATCACTTACAAGAAGTGGCCAGGCTGAATCAGAAACGGCTAATATTCACCCGCCAACCCTCGCTAACCATTTTGCAGAAAAACTAAGAAATAAAAACAGCAACCATATCCTCCCCCACAATGAACAACCAACAAATATCAACAATTGGCAGAAGTTTTACCTAATTGACCAAAAACACTTACTACACATAATTTCTAAAATAAACACCACAACCTCCCCCATCGATCCATGCCTGGTTTCATGGATCAAATCCACAAAGACCGAATTAGCATCTTATCTCTTAAACATAGTCAACTAATCCCTCTCACAAGGTATTATGCCTACTGATCTGAAATGTACATCCATTCACCCTATTCTAAAGAATAAGTCACTAGATACAAAAAGATCCGAATGCCTACAGACCCATAGCCAGTATCCCATTTATTGCAAAAATAATTGAAAAAGTAATCCAAATACAACTTCAGGATTTCATCGATCTTAACGCCCCCCTAGATACATACCAATTTGGATTTCGCCCTTTCCGCGGCATGGAAACCCTGTTGATATCCCTAATGGGCAATCTTATCAGAGGCACAGACAACCTTAATCAAGCATTTATCCTCCTTTTCATTGATATCGCATCAGCGTTTGACAAACTTAACCACACCATCCTAATTACAAGACTGTCACAAATAGGATTAGGAGGCACAGTCCTACAATGATTCATATCATACCGCTCAAACCGTAAACTATGTGTCCAAGTAGGCCAGAAACATCAGATACATTCCCCCAAGACCAAGGGATACCGCAAGGATCATCACTTTCAGCGTTACTTTTCAATCTATACCTACAGCCAATTATTAACATTTTCAAAAAATACAGCATCGAATATTACATTTACGCAGACGACATTATGTTGTCCCTCCCAATAGACATAAACAACATTAACTACAACATACGCTCAGAATGCATCAAAGAAACTCAATCCTGGTTGATCACCAACAATCTGAATATAAACCTCAAAAAAACAGAAACCCTATTTGTTTCAAGAAATCAAAATTTCACTCCTTCCCCAAACAATCACAATTAACGATGTGACTCTCCCAGTTAAGCAGGAGGTAAAATACCTCGGAATAATATTAGATCAATCCCTCAGCATGATATTCCATCTAAAACAAACAGAACTGTCTACATCAAGCTAAAAACTATCCAACACCTAAGACCCCTACTTCATACTCAAGATTTCAGGTCAGTAGTTCACGCTCTCATTACGCCCCATGTAGACTACTGTAATAGCCTTTTACCGGGCCTACTAGTCAGAACCTTAACAATCCTCCAAAGAGCGCAAACCTTAACAGCAAGAATAGTATACAAGGCCCGATTGACTGAACACATAATCCTGATCTTATACGACCTTCATTGGCTCCCAGTAGGGAGCCGAATAAAATACAAGCTGCTGATAACAAAATTCAGACTGATCAACAACATAGCCCCTTCATACCTTTCTACTCTCATACAAACCCAACCAGACTCCAGATCCCGTAGGCAAAATGCAAAACACTCACTGGTAACACCATCCTCCATATGCAAGACAAAACAGTCCACCAGCTCCAGAGCCTTCTCCTACACTGCTCCTAGTCTCTAGAATTCACTGTCATTGTCAATCCGTGTGACTTGTCATGAGGCGTGTGTCAATACAGATGAGTGTTTAAAAAGAAATCCTGTTTCTTTTAAGGAACTAGGTGTGCAATTACCCCCAGGCACAGCTAGAGGGAGCAGGAACAGACATTCGGGAGTTAATGAGCCTGGGAACTCTGATGACTTGCACCTGGAAGTGAACCCGGAAGTCATTCCAAGGAGTTTGCTTTATAAATCAGAACAGAATGCTTGTAGAGCAGAGAAGGCTGAGAGGCACCAAGAGAAGGCTGAGAGGCACCCAGAGAAGGCTGGGAAACACCAAGAGAAGGCAGAGAAGACTGAGAAGAACCTGAGAAGGAACAGACTTCACAAGGCTGGGAGCCAGAAGGCCCAAACTGACCCTGCTGCACAAGGGAAGTTTGCTAGAGCCAGCTCTAAGGTGAGAGTGTCTGCCACGCCCTGTTCTTACAGTCTGCCTGAATCCAGAACAGAGAGACAGAAGCCAAGAACCAGGGAGAAGGGTTCTGAGAAGAGCTTACAATCTCTGAAGGATTATTATCAAGTTTTACCAGGTCAGAAAGGAAAGCACTTTCATGGTCAGCTGGATTTCTTACCCAGAGAGAGAGGGGAATCCAGAACAAGTTTTACTCAACTGCCCAGAAGCACGGCTATATCCAATGCTGGCAGGCAGAGGCTCTGCTACCAAAGGAAAGTGGCTGGAGGAGAAAACACTCGTCCAAATTCAGGTATGAATCACTAACCAATGACTGTGAATACTGTGCTCCTAAAAGCTCTGCTAAAACCCGTGCCCCTTGTGTGAGGGAAAAGAAACCAGATTGGTTTAATCAAATTCCTGCAGCCTTGAGAACCCCTGGCTATGGGAAGCCAGACCCCAGAGTCCTAACTTACAAGTCTAGGTCAGACAGGGACAGTGAATATTCCTCTATTGAGTATAGCGAAGGAGATTCTATGGAAATTGAATACCCAAATACTGTTCCCTTATCTCTGCCAGAACTTATGGAATGTGACTTGTGCACGGCCTCAGCTCCAGAGTCTGTGTGCTCTGTATAGTGAAGAAGAATTAATGAAATGTAATGGCTGTTTTCTTGTACTGAATTCCGGTAGTGAAGCCTGCCTTAATTGTGAAGCAACAATTAAGCAACTATTGTAAATACTGGTACCTTTTTGACACAAAGGACTTTCTGTTTTCAATGATTATCTCTTATGTTGAACCTTTGCATTTAACGGGGAATAAAAGCCTTATTTCCCTCCACCTGGTCTCATTAATGAGTGTTCCTAGGTAGTTGGAATCTGTGAGGTCACTTCTCTCAACTACGCCGAGTGAACTTACATTCCCTGGACTGCCTAGTATAATCTTTGCCCGGGGTCACCCCAACATTCTTAAGGCGTAGACGGGGCAGCCCTGCAACAGACTAAAGACCTACAGTTATTCAGAAAAGAAATCAAAACATACCTCTTTACTGAACACTACGGTAACATCAATGATAACCCAACCTCAAACACCTACCTCACCTCACCTCACCTTATGATCACCACCCAACCCCCTGTACCCCCCTCCAATCAATAATCCCTGTTCACATCTAAACTCGCAGAAATACACACAAACACTAAACTGTACATAGTTTCTAGTCGTCAGTTCAGACAAATATGTATATAAAGCATTCTCCAGGACCAAGCAGGAAGTCAGTCCTCACATATGGGTGACGTCGGCGCCGACGGAGCCCTCGCGGAGCAATTTTCCCCAGCTTTCAAAGAAAGCCTTTGGGAATTGCAGCGCGCATGCGCGGTCGCCTTCCCGCCCAAGGGTGCCATCTTAGCCAGTCTTCTTTTTTCCGCGGAGCCCTACAGACGTACCCGTCGTGTCCCCGCAAAAAAGTTGATATTTCTTCATAATTTACTCTTTTTTCCAGACGGACAATCAAGTTGCCATGTTCTACGTGAACAAGCAGGGGGGCACGGGCTCCTTCCTTCTCTGTCGGGAAGCACAGAAGCTCTGCTCTTGGGCCGTCAGTCACGGCGTTCTTCTCAAGGCAGTTTATCTCCCAGGCCAAGAAAATTGCCTGGCGGACAAACTCAGCAGGATCCTCCAGCCGCACGAGTGGCGCCTGGATCCCTTGGTAGTTCAGAAGCTCTTTCTAAAGTGGGGCCTCCCCACGATGGATCTCTTTGCCAGCCCTCTCAACCGGCAACTTCCTCGCTTCTGCTTTCGTCAGCCACATCCCCTTCGAGTTGCGGCAGACGCTTTTCTACTCTCATGGTCGGAGAGCCTTCTGTATGCCTTTCCTCCCATCCCGCTAGTCTCTCGGACTCTTTTCAAGGTTCTCCGAGACAAAGCTTTCATGATCCTGGTGGCCCCTCGCTGGCCCAGACAGCCGTGGTTTCCACTCCTGCTGCAATTAGCGGTAGAGGATCCATTCCCTCTGGGGTTGCAACCGGATCTCCTCACTCAGGATCAGGGGTCTCTGCTACACCCCAACCTCAGGTCTCTCAATCTAATGGCCTGGCTGCTGAGAGGGTAGTCCTTGCTCCCCTTCTCCTGCTGGCAGAGGTGGAAGAGGTCGTCCTAGCTTCTCGGCGACCTTCTACCCGCAAATGCTACGCCCTTAAATGGCGTCGCTTTTCCGTTTGGTGTACCCAACAGTCTCAGGATCCCTTCTCCTGCCCGGTGTCGGTGATCCTGCAGTACTTGCTATACCTCTCTAATCTGGGACTTAAGTCCAACTCCGTCAAAGTTCACCTTAGTGCTCTTTCAGCACATCATGTGCCGGTGGACGGCAGACCTCTTTCCAGTGATCCTCTTGTAGCGAGGTTTCTCCGAGGTCTCCTTCTGCTTAAACCACCTCTGCGCCCGCCAGCACCTGACTGGGATCTGAATGTGGTTTTACAGCGGATCACCTGTCCGCCTTTTGAACCTATGGCTACCTGTTCTCTCCGTTTTCTTTCTTGGAAAACATTGTTCTTGATAGCCCTCACTTCCGCTAGACGCGTAAGTGAATTGCAGGCCCTCGTGTCTGATCCCCCTTACACTCGGTTCTACAAAAATAGGGTAGTCCTACGGACTCACCCAAAATTTCTTCCAAAAGTGGTCTCCCCTTTTCACATCAATCAGGAGGTGGTACTTCCAACCTTCTTTCCCAGACCGCACTCCAGCCGAGCTGAAACGGTCCTCCATACCCTGGACTGTAGAAGTGCATTGAACTTCTACCTTGACCGTACGCGGGAGCACCGTAAAGCTGCTCAGCTTTTTGTGTCTTTTGACCCCAATAAATTGGGGCTCCCGGTCTCCAAGCGTACTCTGTCCATCTGGGTTGCGGACTGTATCACTTGGGCTTATGGGGCAGCCGGACTCTCCTTGGAAGGTCGAGTCACGGCTCATTGCGTTCGGGCAAAGGCTACGTCAGTGGCTTACCTCCGCTCTGTTCCGCTGGCAGACATCTGCCGGGCCGCTACTTGGTCTTCGAGCCAGACTTTTGCGGTCCATTACTGTCTCGAGAGGGAGTCCCGCAGGGACAGTGCTTTCGGACAGGCAGTCCTCCGTAATCTCTTTGAGGTTTGAGCAACTCCTACCCTCCATCCCGGATGTGGGCTACCGGTGGGTAATAATTCAGCGAAGATTCCTTCATTCTGTGCTGCTGAGCTAGAGGGAGCTCATTTTTGTGCTTAGGGTCTCCGGTAGCCTTAAGCTTGGGAGTCCCATATGTGAGGACTGACTTCCTGCTTGGTCCTGGAGAAAGCGTAGTTACTCACCTGTAACAGGTGTTCTCCAGGAGCAGCAGGAATCAGTCCTCACAACCCTCCCTCCTCCCCTTGGAGTTGCAATCATCTGCTTTAGTTTTTTTGCAAATTTTTATGCTGTCTTTTTTAGCTATGTCATCTGACTGGCTAAGATGGCACCCTTGGGCGGGAAGGCGACCGCGCATGCGCGCTGCAATTCCCAAAGGCTTTCTTTGAAAGCTGGGGAAAATTGCTCCGCGAGGGCTCCGTCGGCGCCGACGTCACCCATATGTGAGGACTGATTCCTGCTGCTCCTGGAGAACACCTGTTACAGGTGAGTAACTACGCTTTCACTTCATGTTAAATGTACCTATGGATCTATGTAAATAGTCCAACCTCTGTTCTTTGTAATATGTTTTGTTAAATGTAAACCGCCCCTGATCTCTGGAAGGGGCGGTATAGAAGAACCAAATAAATAAAAATAAATAAATAAATAAAATAAAGAACTTCAAAGGGCAGGAGTCGAGTGGCTCAAAAGGAGCCAACATGAGCTGCACCAGAACCACACTGAGGTCCCAAGCCACTGCCGGAGGCTTGAAGGAGGTCTTGAGAGGAGCAAGTCTCACATGAAGAAAACCACTATGGGCTGAGTCAAGACGCTTTTAACTCATGCTAAGAGTGCAATGCTGTGTTAACATTTATTACGACGTGTTAACTGTCAGTGCATGCTAATTTCTGAGTTGAACACCTAACATAGAAGTTCTTATTAGGGGGGCATTAATTTGTTTGTGTTAAGTGCATGGCTGCCTTTCTAAAGTGCTTGCAGCACTGTAAATAGTAAATGCACCTGACCCACCTTAGCTTTGGCTGTTAATAAGGTGCATTAGGTACAAAGCCTTACCACATCTTAGTAAATAGGTCCCTTAATATCTACCTAAAGGGTTATTGCATAAGGGGGCATCTAGTTTTAGGTCCAGACAAGTGGGTTGTGTTCCCCTACCAACAGATTGGTGGAGACAAAGAAGCAATGAAAAGTCCAGGTTTCAATGACATCACTCCTGTGCCTCTGTTCTTCTCAGCCACCAGCGGTCTTGTCAGTATTCTATTTATATTTATACAGTTAATACATATTTTTTCACACTATAGTGATCAGGGAAATAAACACAAATCCAAAAGAAAATAATACACGTTAACATAAAATAGAATTGCAATCCACCATATCAAAAACATAAAAGGAATCCAGATAAAACAAATTATCAAAAAATAAGCAATGAAGAAAATAATGCATCCAGCGCATCCCACCTCCCCCCTCCCCCCAAGGATCACAGTGGTGCTGTTATGGGCATACCACCCAAAGTTTCTCTTCTTCTTTTGCTGCAACAAAGTCTAACAGTTGCTTCGGCTAAAAATAAACATGATTTATTCCATCAAATTGAAATACACATGCACAAGGAAATCTTAACTTAAACACCCTCGACCCCCCCCCCCCCCAAGCTAACACTCGAGGTCGCAACGCCAAGAATTCTTGGTGGCGCCTCTGTGTAAACCTGGAGAAATCAGGAAATAACTGAATCTTTGAGCCAAAGAAAACCTTATCCATAGAGCAGAAATAAAGCTTTAACATGGAGTTACGATCATACTCCAAGGCAAACACAACCAATAAAGTGACCTGCTGAGTTACTTCTTCTAAGGAGGACTCAAGGAAGCCCGTGAGGTCAGCCTCCAATGAAACCTCCTGACCCCCAGCCAAAGAACTGGGGGAAAGGTACTGAGCCCTTACTATAGGTGGCAAATTCAGAGGGTCCATCCCCAACATCTTGATCAGGTATTTTCTCCAGGAACAAGCAAGAAGTCAGTCCTCACATATGGGTGACGTCGGCACCGACAGAGCCCTCGCGGAAGCATCCCCTTGGCTTTCAAACAAAGGCTTTGGGAGATTCCACCACGCATGCGTGGTCCCCTTTCCGCCCAAGGGTGCCATCTTGCTCAGTCTCCTTTTTTCCGCAGAGCCCTTCAGACGTTTGTCTGGCTTGTCCCCGGAAAAAGTTGATTTTTCTCTCCGAGTTTCATACTCTCCTCCAGCATCGCACTGGTAGTCTTCCCGCCTACCGACCTCGTTGCCTCGGCGTCCAGTTTGGTCTGTTTTTTTTTTTAGTTTTTGTTCTTTTCTTTTCCTGACATCTTTGTGCCTTTTTTCTTCGACCTCACAGGGGTTCTTTTTCCCTCCATGGCTACCAGTGGCTTTAAGAAGTGTGATCGGTGCTCTAAAATTATGTCTTTGATCGACACACATGACTGCTGTCTCTGCTGCCTTGGGCTAGACCACGACCCAGTAGCCTGCGGTCCCTGCAAGAGGATGTCCAGTAAGGCTCTCAAGAGCTGCCAGCAGCAGCACAATAAGTTTTTCCCCGAGTCCCCAGTGCCTCCGAAGGTCTCGCCGTGGGTCCTCAGAAGGGGGGTCTCCCTTGAGGGATACCAGGAAGAAGAAAAAACCTCGAAGGAGGTGTCCTTGGATGGTTCTGACCGGCCGAGTGCTCCCCACGCCCGGTCCCACAGTCCGAGACGTTCTTCCAAGGCATCAGAGAAGGAGCGGCCTGCGAAGGTCCCCTGGAAGGATCCGACTGCGGACCGGCCTCGGTCGCCAGACATTATCCTCCTTGAGGATTCCCCTTCGGGGGAGCTGGTGTTGGGCCTGAGTGGCTCCGTGCCCGTGACAAAGGCTGCGGAGCCTTCTGGTCTGGAGTCCAGAATGGCAGCCCTGGAGCGCAGTTTGTCTGCCTTCATGGACCAGCAGCAGCCACTGTTGTCCGGCACAACCAGTTTATCCACCCTGACCACCAGGCCCTCGACGTCCAAGATGTCCCCGGAGGCCGAGCCGATCCTCGAGGTCCTTAGGCCGCAAGTCGATCCTCGGTCGAGGTCATGATCCGAGTTCTGCTCAATGGAACCGCAGTCATTCCTGGCAAGTTTACCGAGCACCGGTCGCAGGGCATCGGGGGCCCCAAGGCCCATGGAGCAGCCCTCCTACGTGTCCTCAGTGGACTATTCCAAGAGGGAGACGGAGGACGAGGTGCCCCCGATACCTGTCGCCACCGCAATGTTCCAGCTGACACTCCTGTCTATGAGCCTTAATGGCGGTCCCTGCCTGACGATATGGGTTTCCTTGACTTCGTCAAGGACATGTTTAAGGCCCTGGCATTCCCGACCGAGTCAGAGGAGGACCCTCGGGCGGATGAGTTGGAAATCCTCCAATATGAGGCCCCTCCGCAGGACTCGCTCACGGTGCCGATCCCTCCCATCCTGGAATGGCTGATGCTCCAAATGTGTGAGACACCGGCCTTGGTGCCAGTGGTGAGCAAGCGGCTCGACTCGATGTATTGAGTCTGCCAGAGCCCAGGCTTCCAAAAGTTACAGCTGCCACATAACTCCATGGTTGTGGAGTCAGCCATGCGTTGGCTGAAGAGCCAGAAGACGCACTCTTAATGCCTTCCATCAGGGAGGCCCGCACTCTGGACACCCTTGGCAGAAAGTGCTAACAGGGCTCAACGGTCATTGACCGCATCCAGGCCCACCAGCTGTACATGGGCATGTACCTAAGAGACCTGGTGAAGGAACTCGCCGGGTTCTCAGCTGGTCTCTCCGAGGAACTTTTGCAGCAGTCCAAGAACTTGGCCAAGGCAGTCCGTGAGTGCTCCAAATTCATGTCTCGAGTGGCCTATGATGTATTCGATTCGGCGGCCCAGGTAGCCACAGCAGGCATTGGTGCACACCGCAAGCTTGGCTTCAGTCATCCGACCTCGAGCAGTGGCTTCAGGACAAATTGGTCGATGTTCCATGCCAAGTAGAGAACCTCTTTGGCAAACCCATGACCGACAAGGCTGCCGAGCTGGAGACCGAGTTCATGATGAGTACCAGGCTCTCTAAGAAGATGACTGCCCCTCCCCGATGGAAGGGCTCGGATAAAAAGCCCTTTTACCCAAGAAAGGGAGCTGCTTACCAAAACTACCCACCTTATCAAGCCTTCCCGGCTCCCCAACAGGGTCAGCAGTCCAAGGGACATGGGCATGGCCAATGTAAGCAGAAGGCTCCAAAACCCAGGCACCGGCCCTGGCCCAGCTAGGGGGGAGCTTTTGACTCCTTGAGCATAGCCTCTCTACCCCAAGGAGATCGGCAGCCCACAGAGGGCCCTCTATACCCAGAGGTGGATGTCCATCACCACCAATTACTGGGCACTTCGGGTGGTCAGGGAGGGTTACCTCCTCCATCTGACTCAGACACCTTCCCCTTATTTCCCGGGAGAGCCTACTCAGATCTCACCGGAACCTTCTTCTGAAGGATTTGGCAGGTTTTCTCGAGGACAAAGCAGTGGAAACGGTGCCCCACCATCTCAAGGGCAAGGGGTTCTACTCCAGGTACTTCCTTGTGCCAAAAAGAACAGAGGGACTAAGGCCCATCTTCCACCTGTGCAACCTCAACAAATTCCTGGTATGGGAGAAGTTCAAGATGCTCTTCCTTGGAACATTGCTGCCATACCTCCAGCAGGGAGACTGGCTATGCTTAGATGTTAAGGATGATTATACCCACATCCTCATTTATCCCAACCACAGGCAGTACCTCTGCTTCATAGTGGGGGACAGGCATTTTCAGTACAGGGTGTTCCCATTTGGTCTGGCGTCTGCCTCAAGAATCTTCACAAAATTCCTGGCAGTCGTGGCCACCTTCCTCTGGCTCCAGGGGGTCTTTGTCTTTCCCTATCTGGACGACTGGCTCATAAAGGGAAGCACAGCCTTAGAGGTGCAGCAGGCCACCACACTCACCATCCAGGTTCTGCAACTCTTGGGTTTTGTCATAAACTACCCCAAGTCAAGTCTCACCTCCTCCCGACACAGTGCCTGGAGTTCATTGGGACAAAGATCGACACCCTTCAATCAAAGGTTTTCTTGCCCAGGGACCGAGCTGATCGTCTCAGGTCCCTAGCTCGGGAAGTACAGTGCCATCTCTCTGTAACCGCCCGGCCTCCACGGTCCATATCACCCCAGATGCTCGCCTCCACATGAGGGTGGTGCAATGGTGTCTTCGGGACCAGTGGTCTCAGGCCACAGGCCGCATCCGAGACAGAATTTCAGTGACCCATACTTAGTCAGGGCCTAGTAGCAGCAAAGAGCTTTCAGTTTAAATTTAAAACACAGCATAGAGTTTTTTGGTTAAATTTAGAACCCAGCAGAGCTTCCAGTTTAAATTTAATACTCAGTTAGGGCCTAGTAGCAGCAACGAGCTTTAATTTAATTCAAAACAGCATAAGAGGCAAAACAGGGTCAGTATTCTTTGAGCAATAAATTATTTCTAGAGACCTTTACAAAGAGGCCTTCTACATAGGGGGCAAGAGACCTGTGAAATTTTTTAAATAGGTGTTAAAGCCAGGTAGCAGATTAAAGGGCCATTTTGAAAGACTCCCTCTATCCAAGCAATGACTGTGTTAATCACCCAGGAAATTGGTCATAGTTTACCTCAGAAGTACAGGCATAAATAATTCAACAAAAGTTCTGTGATTGTCATTCTTGAAGGACTACAAAAGGGGACTGCTACTTCTGGAGAGAGATCTGCAATTGTAAGTATTTACTTATGGGAGTTTTTCTAAATCTTGGGAAAAAAGGAATTCTTTAGATTAAAGCTTATTAATCTGTGAACCCAGTGTATTTGTTAAATCAGTCAGGGACCAGTAGCAGCAAGAGCTTTCAGTTTAAATTTAAAACACAGCAGAGAACTTTCTGGTTAAATATAGAACCCAAGACTCCCTCTATCCAAGAAAAGGCTGTGGGACTCCCTCTGGAAATTGGTCACAGATTACCTTAGAAGCACAGGACAGGGTACTGTGTAGCAGTCAGCTTTTCATAAGTCTTTTACCTTCCCTCCCTTCCCAACACCCACCCACCCTTGGGATAATTGTAGCTTTATAGGTGCATAAACCTCTCAAAGGAAAGGAGATGCCATATTCACACTCAAGTTCAGCTGTTTGTCCTCATCAGGCATACATTAAGGACCTGGGATAAATTAAGCTTCAGGTGAACAAAGTACATTAAATGTATTAGGTGTAGTTTTATTAGTATAAGTATCCCTACCAACCCTTAGTAGGTAAAGAACTTAAATACCTAAACACAATCTTAAAACTAAGATGCAGACAGTTGTCCAGCAGTAAGATGGGGGTTTTCCAGTCTTTTGCATTGAGTGTCACATGTATGAGGGGTCTTATGTGTGCACTAAGTGCAAGGAGCTCTTTGACTCTCAGGGAACGTCCAATCTCTGGAGGCTAGAGTATCAGACTTGGAGGACATAAGGAAGACAGAGTTACATAGACAAGACCTACAGGGATATAGTACTGAAGTCCCACCTCCAGTCTGGCAGCATCCCTGTTGCTATGGAGGAGAGAGGTCGCAAGACAGGAGAGCATCACCCTGGTGTTGCAGGAAGTGATCCTGTAGCTAGGACCTGTCTTTCAGTTGATGTAAAACCCTCTCACACCGAGGAAGTTTCTCCAGAGCCATGTACCCACGAGGGAAGAGTTAGCACAGCCATTATAGTTGGTGATTCGATCATTAGGCATGTAGATAGCTGGGTGACTGGTGAACGTGAGGATTCCCTGGTAACATGCTTGCCTGCTGTAAAGGTAGTGGACCTCATGCTCCACCTAGACAAGGTCTTAGATCATGCTGGGGAGGAGTCTGCTGTCTTGGTACATGTTTGGTACCAATGACATAGGAAAATGTGGTAGGAAGGTTCTGGAGGCTAAATTTAGGTTTTTAGGTGGGAAGTTGAAATCCAGAACTTCCAGGGTAGCATTTTCTGGAATGCTTCCTGTTCCACATGCAGGACCCAAAAGGCAGGCAGAGCTCCGGAGTCTCAATGCATGGATGAGGCAATGGTGCAAGGATGAGGTTTTGGATTTGTTAGGAACTGGGGAACATTCTGGGGAAAGGAGGGGCTCTTCCAAAGGGATTGGCTTCACCTTAACTGGGATAGAACCAGGCTGCTGGCATTAACCTTTAAAAAGGAGATAGAGCAGCTTTTAAACTAGATAATAGAGGAGAGCCAACAGTCACCCAAAAGCGCATGGTTCAGAACAATGTATCCTTGAAGGAATGACGTTAGGGCATATCAGCAGAGAGGTTCCAATAAAGGCAAAAGTAGTCCAAATGCCCTTGAGTACAGAGCAGACAGAGCTTAAAGATTTCAAATTACCTCTGCCTACTGATAGCCAGATTAATATGAATAAAATACAGTGTTTATAATGCTTGCATGCAAAAGCTAGAAGTCTAAAAAATAAGATGGGAGAGTTGGAATATATAGCACTAAATGAGAGGTTACATATGATTGGTATCTCAGAGACATGGTGGAAAGAGAACAACCAGTGGGACACTGATATACCTAGGTACAAACTATATTGTAATGATAGAGCTAATCAAATTGGTGGAGGGGTTGCACTCTATCTTAGAGAATGCATTGAGTCACAAAGGATTAAAGTTTTGCAGGAAACAAAATTTGCTGTAGAATCTCTATGGATTGAAATTCCATGTAAAAAGGGGGAAGGCAATGGCAATGGGGGTGTTCTATCAACCGCCTGGCCAGAAAAAACAAATGGATGATGAAATGCTCAAAGAAATCAGGGAAGCTAACAAAAGTTACAGAACAGTAATAATAATGGGTGATTTCAACTACGCTGGCATTTACTGGGTTAGTGTCACGGCAGGACATGCTAGGGAGATAATGTTTCTAGATGAAATAAATGACTGCTTCTTGGAGCAGCTTGTTCTTGAACCAACCAGCGGGGAAGCCATTTTGGACCCAGTCCTTAGTGGAACACCAGATCTGGTGCAAGAGATAAGGGTGTTAGGGCTACTTGGCAGTAGTGATCATATCATTTGATACTTGGGAAAGAGCGGTATAGAAATAATTGTTAAATAAATAAATAAATATCATGATCGCGTTTGATTTAATTAATGGCGGAGGGATGGTAAGGATATCCACAGTACTACCTTTTAATTTTTGAAATGGAGACTATGATAACATGAGGAAAATAGTTAAGAAAAAACTAAAAGGAGCGGTTGCAAAGGTTAAAGACTTACATCAAGCTTGGGTGTTGTTTAAAAATACTATTTTGGAAGCCCAGACTAGCTGCATTCCAAGCTTTAAGAAAAGTGGAAGGAAGTCCAAAAAACTGCCAGCATGGTTTAAAGGTGAGGTCAGAGAGGCTTTTGTTGCCAAAAAAGCATATTTCATTAAATGGAAAAAAGAGCCAAATGAAGAAAACTGGAAACAGCACAAGCACTGGCAAGTTAAATGCAAGGCATTGATAAGGCAGGCAAAGAAAGAATTTGTGAAGAAACTTGCTGTAGAAGCAAAAATGTGTAATAAAGACTTTTTCAAGTACATTCATAGCAAAAATCCTGTGAGAGAGGCAGTTGGACCATTAGATGATAGAGGAGTAAAAGGGGCACTAAGAGGGGACAAGGCTATGGTGGAGAGACTGAATGAATTCTTTGCTTCGGTCTTCACTGAGGAAGATGTAAGGATGTTACCCATGACTGAAGTGGTATTTAAAGGTGATGCTGCAGAAGAATTGAAAGAAATATCGCTACACAGGGAAGATGTGTGTCAACTATTTCATAAACTGAAGAGTAGCAAATCACCAGGACCGGATGGTATACATCCAAGGGTGTTGAAAGAACTGAAATATGAGATTGCAGACCTGCTATTAGTAATCTGTGAACTACCATTAAAATCATCTGTAATACCTGAAGACTGGAGGATGGCCAATGTAACACCAATTTTTAGAAAGGATCCCAGGGGTAATCCGGGAAACTACAGTACCAGGAAAAATGGTCGTAACCATCGTAAAGAACAAAATTACTGAACAATGTAGATAGTCATGGCTTAATGGGAGACAGCCAACATGGCTTTAGACAAGGAAGATTTTGTCTTACTAATCTGTTATGTTTTTTTTGAAGGTGTAAATAAACAGGTAGACAAAGTTGAGTCATTTGATAGAGTGTATCTGGACTTTCAGAAAGCCTTTGGCAAGGTCCCTCATCAGAGACTTTTGGCAAAACTAAAAAGTCAAGGGATAGTAGACAGTGTACAATTGTGGATCAGGAACTGGTTAAAAGATAGAAAACAGAGGGTACGGCTAAATGGCCAGTTTTCCCATTGGAGAAAGGTGAATAGTGGAGTACCCCAGGGATCTATGCTGGGTCCGCTGCTTTTTAAGATATTCATAAATGACCTGGAAATGGGAATAATGAGTGAGGTAATCAAATTTGCAGATGACACAAAACTATTTAAAGTTGTTAAAACCCATGAGGATTGTGGAAAATTGCAAGGTGAGCTTGATAAATTGGAAGACTGGGCATCCAAATGGCAGATGAAATTTAATGTGGACAAGTGCCAAGTTATGCACCTAGGAAAGAAAAACCCAAACTATTGGTTACTCGATGCAGGGTTCCACATTAGGAACCCCCACCCAGGAAAAAGATTTAGGCGTCATTGTGGATAACATGTTAAAACCTCCTGCCCAGTGTGCAGTGCCGGCCAAGAGAGCAAATAGAATGCTAGGTGTCATAAGGAAAGGAATGGATAATAAAACAAAAGATATTATAATGCCTCTTGTCAGACGGCTGCCTGGGTGAGAATGTTCACAGTCTTGGCAAGTGCATATATCAATATGATTTGCAAGGGATTGTGGGAAATGCAGTCCATTCACACCAGACACAGCTGCTCACAATAATTAGTTGTGCTTGAGTGTAAAGCCAATAAGATATTTATTTATGGGGTTATTTCTCCCAACACAGATATGCTTGGTAGCACATAAAACAGGATACTTGCTTTCAGTGTTAAACTTAGAAAAACAAAATCAGGAAAACAACAGCTGAACTTGTCAGGCAATCAAAACAAAAGAATAAAGACCTGGTTGGTAACAAACTGGTCTTTTCTGTAGGCTTCAGCTAATATTTTCTTAGCAGTGTTTCAAACAACAAGCAAAACCCATAAAGAAGGGAAAAACTGTTCTTTTCAGGTTAACCTCTTATATCTTCACACATAGATTCAGAAGTGATTCCCTCAGAGCTCACAAGCAATTAGGTAAGGCTCAATTGCTAGCAGTTACCCAGCTGAAACCCCTTAGCTGGCTTGCTTTCTACTGCATGGCTCAAAATCCTACTCAGTAGCTTTTCTGAGTAGATTAAAGAACAAGTTTGTATTTCTTTCTGATGGTTGTTGTACCTTGTAACAGAAAATTACTAAAGGAGTTTAGACAGAGAGCAATCCATATATTCACAGCCTATATCTAAGACTTCTCCTTCCCCTTCTTCAACAATCATGGGTTCAATATCAGGGATTGGCACAGAGGAATTTCTCAATGGAGCACTTTCAGGAGAATACTTGTTTCCCTGCTGTCTTTCAAGGTTATAGCTAGGGCATAGATCAGTGTTCATACCTGAGCTTCCATAGAGTTCCTCTCTAAATAGCCTGGCCAGTATGTAGTCCAGTTCTTATGTCCAGCCTTCCAATCCAGATCCCTGGACACTGGATCTCTCTTCACATACCTTCTGGCACGGGTCTTAGGGTCCCTTCCACGTGCAGCCGTCTCCCTCACAGGTACCATCTGGAGATTCCTAGCCCTGCAGCACCATTCCTCTGGCTTTCCCCAGTCCAATGGTGTATGCTGGCCTTTTGAATGTCTCCCAGTATACGCACTGCTCTGGACTCCTTTAGACCTTCCACTTGCTTTTCTCTTCTTTCTTCCAAAGGGTTTCTTGCCCTTTCTGTCCGTCCGCTCTGGCTTCTGCTTCTGATGATCCTCCAGATGATGAAGCTGTCCAAGATGAGAATCTCCAAGAAACTGAGGATGAGGATAATTCTCTGTAGAATAAACTCTACCTTTATTCTGCTTTGATGAGTGCTCCACCTTAGCACAGCGCAGCTGTGCTGAATCAGGCCCTGCCCTTTGAGATGAGTGCTTAGGGATTACCTCATAGCCCTCCTGATTGAACACACGTTTCCCCACTTCAGCTCCTCTAATGGCTGTTGGAAACCTGGTGCATTCTGGGACTGGTAGTCTTTTATGGGAAAATTCTGTTTTCTTACTTCTACCAGAACTGACAGGTTGCTTGTTCAGAGTCACTTCACCTTTTCTATAGCTCCTTCCTGAGCTATGATAAGCTTCCTTATCACACTCTGTATCATTCCATGGTGCAACAGCACCTTGCTTATTGTGTGTAATTCTGGTTGCCGTATCTTAAAAAGGATATAGCATTATTAGAAACGGTACAGAGAAGAGCCACCAAAATGGTAAAGGGGATGGAAGGATACACCTATGAAGGGAGGATAAAAAGGTGAAGGCTCTGCAACCTGGAAAAGAGACGGCTGAGGAGATATATGATAGAGGTCTATAAATTAATGAATGGAGCGGAACGGGTAAACGTATATCGATTGTTTACGTCATGAGAATATACTGTAGAAAGACTAGAGGACATACAATGAATCTACAGGGTAACCTATTTCTGACTAATAAGAGAAAATATTTTTTTACTCAATGTGTAATCAAACTCTTGAATTTGTAGTGGGTTTAAAAAAGGTTTGGACAAGTTCCTTTAGGAAAGGTGCATAAACAATTATTAAAAAGGACGTGTGATATCACTGCTTGACCCAATACAAGCATTTTGGAACTTGTGTCTTTTGGGGAAACTGCTAGGTACTTATGACCTAGATTGGCCCCTGTTGGAAACAGGATACTGGGCTTGATGGACCTTGGTCTGACCCAGTATGGCATATCTTATGTTATGACCCGCCAGTTGGTGAACTCCCTGGTCTGGTAGCAGTCACCCCAGTCACTTTTCAGGCTCCAAACCACTCAAGGGTCCTCATTATGGATGCCTCCCTTCTCGGCTGCGGAGCTCACTGCGGAGATCTCCGCACTCAGGGCATCTGGTCGCCAGGCGAGCACACCAAGCAGATCAGCGTCCTGGAGCTCCGAGCCATATACCTAGTCCTGAAGGTCTTCTGTCACCACCTGCATCACCAGCCAGTGCTGGTCCAGACGGACAACCAGGTAGCAATGTTCTACGTGAACAAATGGGGCACGGGGTCTCATACCCTTTTTCAGTAGGCACTGGTCCTCTGTACGCATTCCAACAGGATATCCTCCTGTGGGCAGTGTACTTGCCAGGCCAGGACAACCTGCTGGCTGACAGACTCAGCAGAGTTCTCCAGCCGCACGAGTGGCAACTGGACCCCAGGGTAGCCAGTTGGCTTTTTTGGCTCTGGGGGGAGCCCGTGATAGACCTGTTCGCCAGTCCGGAAACTTTCAGTTGCCCCCCTTTTGCTCCCGGAAGACCCACCCCTCCAGGGTGGCAGCAGATGCGTTCCTAGTCTCATGGTCAGAAGGCCTCATGTACGCCTTCTCTCCAACATGGCTGACTCCCAAGAACTTGTTCAGGATCCTCCACGACAGGGCCTCGCTCATCCTGATAGCTCCTCGGTGGCCCAGGCAGCCGTGGTTCCCGCTGCTTGTACAGTTTATGGTGAAGGCTCCCAACCCCTTGGGGACCGCTCCGGGACTCCTATCTCAGGAGGGGAGCTCTCTCCTGCACCCCAACCTGGGGTCCCTGTTGCTGACAGCATGGTTGCTGAAAGGGTGACTCTGGCCTGTTTCAACCTTCCGGTTGAGGTGGAGGACATTCTGCTAGCCTCTCGCAAGGCCTCTACTAGGAAGGCTTATGCCCTCAAATGGCACAGGTTCTCTGCTTGGTGTGCAGAACATGGGGCTGATCCTTTCTCCTACCCGGTGGCTCTGTTATTACGGTACCTTCTCCACCTCGCTCAGTCCGGGCTCAAGTCTAACTCTGTCCGAGTGCACCTGAGCGCCTTAGTGGCGCACCACCCTCCGGTGGATGGTAGCCTCTCTCTGTCCAGCCATTGGTGACCCGTTTTCTTCGGAGCCTGTTCTTATCGAAGACCCCAGTTCGCCTGCCAGCAACCGAATGGGACCTCAATGTTGTGTTGGGGCAGCTCACTTGCCCACCCTTCGAGCCTCTGGCTATCTGCCACCTTCGCTGCCTCTCTTGGAAGGTGGCTTTCCTGGTTGCGCTCACCTCCTCTTGCAGAGTTAGCGAGCCCTTGTGGCAGGCCCTTGTGGCAGAGGCGCCTTATACCAGGTTCTACAAGAACAGAGTGGTGCTTCGCACGCACCCCAAATTCCTGTCGAAGGTAGTGTCACCCTTACATCTCAAACAGGAAGTGGTGCTCCATACCTTCTTTCCAAAACCTCACTCCAGTCGGGCGGTTACAGTCTTCACACCTTAGACTGTAAGAGGGCCTTGTCCTTCTATATCCATCACACTCAGGGCCACTACAAAGCATCTCAGCTTTTCATCTCCTATGACCCCAGTAGGCTGGGGGAGGCGGTGACCAGCATACGCTGTCCACATGGGTGGCCGACTGTATTGCTCTTGCTTATGAGCAGATGAGGCTCCCGCTGGAAGGCAGTGTCACGGCGCACCATGTCAGGGCCATGGCGGCCTCAGTGGCGAACTTGCGCTCTGTCCCAGTGGTAGACGTTTGCAGGGCTGCCACCTGATCTTCAGGTCATACCTTCGCAGCCCATTACTGCCTGGAAAGAGAGTCCCAACGTGACAGTATCTTCAGCCAAGCTGTGCTCCATAACCTTTTCGGGGTTTAGGCAACTCCTACCCGACCTTTCTGTGTTCAGCCTACCGGAGTGCTGGTTTCATCGGATACAGGGGTCCTACTTTGGTCTGTGTACATGGACTAAATTGCTTCTGCTTGCGGCTCCCCTTGAGGGAGCCCCTATTTTTGCTATAGGCTTTCGGTAGCCTGTAGCTGGGGAGTCCCATATGTGAGGAGTGACTTCCTGCTTGTTCCAGGAGAAAGCCTCCCTCCTCCCCTTGGAATTGCTCCTTTGCCATCTTTTGGCTATATCATCTGGCTGAGCAAGATGGCACCCTTGGGGAGCAAGATGGCACCCTTGGGGACCACGCATGCATGGTGGCATCTCCCAAAGGCTTTCTTTGAAAGCTGGGGGGATGCCTCCGCGAGGGCTCCATCTGTGCCGACGTCACCCATATTTGAGGACTGATTCCTGTTGTCCCTGGAGAATACCTGTTACAGGTGAGTAATTACAGTTTTTCTCCATATCAACATGGAGTATAAGGGAAGACGTGGGAAAGTTCAAAAAGCGCAAGTTATTCCGGTGCACATGATTTTCCAAATAGAAACATAGAAATATTACGACAGAAAAAGACCACATGGCCTATCTAGTCTGTCCTTCCATAACAACTACAACAGTCAACTTTTTACCTTTAGAGATCCTCTGTGTTTGTCCCATGCTTTTTTGAATTCAGTTACTGTCCTCATCTCTACCACCTCCACTGGGAGACTATTCCACGGATCCACCACTCTTTCCGTAAAGAAATATTTCCGCATAGCACTCCTGAATCTATCTCCCTTCACCCTCATCCCATGTCCCCTCATAGCAGAACTTGCTTTCAATTGAAAGAGGCTCTCTCCCTGAACATTTATGCCACGGAGGTATTTAAACATCTCAATCATATCACCTCTCTCCCGCCTTTCCTCTGAGGTGTACATATTAAGATCCTTAAGTCTGTCCTCATATGCTTTATAATGAAGACCACTAATCATTTTAGTAGCCACCCTCTGCACCGACTCCATCCTGTTCACATCCTTTTGAAGGTGCGGTCTCCAGAATTGCACACTATACTCCAAATGAGGTCGCACCAAAGACTTATAGAGAGGCATTATCACCTCCTTTTTTCTGCTAGCCATTCCTCTCCGTATGCACCCAAGCATCTTTCTAGCTTTTGCCGTCGCCTTTTCTACCTATTTAGCTACTTTAAGATCATCAGACACAACCACACCTAGGTCCCGCTCTTCTTTAGTGGACTAAAGTACTTCACCCCCTATACTATATTGCTCCCTTGGATTGCTGCAGCCCAAATGCATAACCTTACTTTTTTTAACATTAAATCCCAGCTGTCAAATTCTAGACCATTCTTCAAGCTTAGCTAGATCCCTCCTCATGTTATCTACACCTTCCTGGGTGTCTACTCTATTGCAGATTTTGGTATCATCCGCAAAGAGGCAAACCTTACCCGACAGCCCTTCTGCTATATCACTGACAAAGATGTTAAAAAGAATTGGACCAAGGACAGATCCCTGGGGCACACCACTGATAACATCCTTCTCCTCAGAGTGAGCTCCATTTACTTGTACTCTTTGTCACCTCCCACCCAACCAATTTCTAACCCAAGCAATAACTTTAGGGTCCATCCCTAGGGTGCTCAGTTTGTTTATAAGTCGCCTGTGAGGAACAGTGTCAAAGGCTTTACTGAAATCTAAATACACCACATCTAGGGCTCTCCCTCGGTCCAACTCCCTGGTCACCCAGCCAAAGAAATCAATGGGATTTGTCTGACAAGACCTGCCTCTGGTGAATCCATGCTGCCTCGGATCCTGTAATCCGCTGGACTCCAGAAACCTCACTATTTTCTCTTTCAGCAGCGTTTCCAATAATTTACTCACCACCGAAGTTAAACTAACCGGCCTGTAGTTTTCAACCACATCCTTACTTCCTCTTTTGTGGAAAGGCACCACATGAAGCCTCTCTCCAGTCCTTTGGCACCACTCCCGACTCCAATGAGGCATTGAAAAGGTCAGTCAGTGGAGCTGCTAGAACGTCCCCAAGTTCCCTCAGTATTCTAGGGTGTATCCCATCTGGTCCCATCGCTTTGTCTACTTTAAGTTGAGATAGTTTCTCACGAACACAGTCTTTTGAAAATTGTTCAAGATGTCCATTGCTTCTTTTCCTATTTGTGCGTGTTTTCTGAGGTCCTGCTCCTGGTTCTTCATCTGTGAACACAGAACAAAAATATTTGTTAAGCAATTCCGCTTTATCTTTATCAGCTTCTACATATTCCTCCCCTGCACCCTTGAGTCTGACAATACCACTCTTGCCCTTCCTCTTCTCACTAATATATCTGAAAAATGTCTTATCCCCCAATTTTATTGCATTGGTTATTTCCTCCTCCTTTTGAATCTTTGCCTTCTTGACTGCTTTGCTAGCTTCTCTAAGTTTTTCCAAATACAGATGCCTGTCTTCCTCTCTCTGTGATCTCTTGTATTTCATGAAGGCCTCCCTCTTTTTCTTCACTTTTTCAGCTACTTCTTTCAAAAACCATAGCGGTCTCCTTTTCCTTTTACCTTTATTTACCATTTTAACAAAAAGGTTGGTTGCCCTTAAAATATCCCCTTTCAGTTTTTCCCACTGTTTTTCTACATCCCTCAGCTGTTCCCATCCAACTAACGACTCCCTGAGGTATTGGCCCATCTTCGCAAAGTTAGTCTTCCTAAAGTTTAAGATCCTCGCCTTTGAATGGATTCCAACAGCCCTAGTCCTAATACTGAGCCACACCATCTGGTGATCACTGGATGCAAAATGATCTCCCACTACAACATCAGAAACACTTTCACCATTTGTAAGCACCAAGTCCAGTATGGCCCCTTCACGTGTGGGGTCTGTTACCAGTTGCCTGAATAGTTCTCCCTGTAGAGAATCCAGGATCTCCTTACTTCTAGATGATACTGCAGCAGGAATGTGCCAATCAACATCTGACATATTGAAATCTCCTATCAGTAGCACTTCCCCTTTCCTAGCAATGCTGCGCATGTCTTCAATTAACTCTCTGTCCACCTGTTCCTCTTGTGAGGGAGGTCTGTATATCACACCAATGTAAATAGATTTCTCTTTCCCTCTTTCTAGTTTAACCCACAATGCCTCCCCTCTCCCTTTTAAGCTCTGTAATTCCAAAGCTTTAATAGTAGTTTTTACATATAGTGCCGCTCTTCCTCCCCTACTTCCTACCCTGTCCTTTCTGAATAAAGTATAGCCAGGTGTAGTTACATCCCAATCATGGTTTTCTGTGAACCATGTTTCTGTAACTGCCACTAAATCCAAGTCAGCCACTCCCACCAAAGCTTCAACATCAGGGATCTTATTTCCCATGCTACGGGCATTTATATACACTGCTTTCCATATGTTACCCCCATTACCCATTTCCATAAAGTTATTTAATGTATCACCTACCTGGGGGCTTTCACTTACCTGGGGTTTTTCTTCACCTATCCCCAACGAATCTAGTTTAAAGCCCTCTTCAGTAGATTAGCCAGTCTACTACTGAAGACGCGTTGACCTTTCTTGGACAGATGGATGCCATCTCTGCTCTGCAACCCTTGGAACAGCATCCCATGGTCTAGGAAACCAAAACGCTCTAGATGACACCATCCACACAGCCATGCATTCATCTCCAGGATGTGAGCCTCTCTGCCTTGTCCTTTACTCTCAACAGGGAGGATTGAAGAGACCACCACCTGTGCACCTAACTGTTTCACCCTCTGTCCCAGAGCCATGAAGTCACTTTTGATACATTCCGAGGTATACCTGGCAGTATCATTTGTTCCAACATGGATTAGCAACATTGGGTAATAGTCAGTGGGCTTGATGAGTCTCGGCAAACTCTCCGTAACATCTTGGATTTTGGCACCTGGCAGACAGCATACCTCTCTGGACATCAAGTCTGGTCGGCAGATGGACGCCTCAGTACCCCTCAGAAGAGAGTCTCCAACTACCCTTCGTTTCCTTGTGGTCACTGATTCTGCAACTTTGGGGTACTTGAGCTCTGGTTCTTCCCTTTCCAGGGGTGCTTTCACCTCCTCCACTTCCAGGGCTGTATAATGGTTCTTCAATTCAAGGGCTGGAGAAATTGGATTGGTGATTTTTCAGGCCCTGGTGACTTGTGTCCAACCATCGACATTCTGTTGGCACCCATCTTCTCCTGTGCTGGAGAGCTTGGTTGCTGCAAGAAGCATCTCATCAGTGTACTTCTCACTGTCTTGAATTCTCCTCAGCCTCGCCACCTCCTCTCTGAGTTCCTCCACTTGTTTTCTCAGAGCTTCAGCATGCAGGCACCCTGCACATGGAACCGGTCCTTCAGCTGGCATTAGGACCTCTGTCTGGACTAGCTGGCAAGATATTACAACGCTGTCTTTCACCAGGGCATCACCTATGGCTTGAGCAGCGCTGATTTTATGATTGAGGGATTCCAGTCTTCCATTAACAGAGTCAATCGCCCGATAGTGCTCAAGAACTGTCCTTGAAATCACAGTCAAATAGCCCACAAACCTCTGAGAAAACATTTGCAGTGAAGAAGAAAGTCCCTGGCTAGCATTCCAAAATTACTCCATAGTCACAGCTGCAAGTTTACCAAGCACAAAAAAACCTTTCTCAGACATAGTCTCACCTAGCTCCTGTGCGATAACATGCACCATTCCGGAAGCCATAGGGAACACCCCTATTGCACCAGCCGAAGAGTGAGTCACTTCTGCTATCGAGGAACCTCATGACAGAGAAACATCAGCACCTGAACTGGCCTGCAAAGACTCCAGTGCTCCGGCAGCTCCCATGCATCCGGGCTTAGGCGGCGGTTGCGTGCACACAATGGGGCTTAGCATCGTCCCATCACTGCTGCCTGATAGTTGCCTGCCCGGCGAATTCAGAGGAAAGACACCTGCCAGAATAGAGGAGACCCCATAGCAGTTAGAGGTGGCCTGGCGATGGGTCCCAGGACCGGCGCCCCCAGGAAAAAGCCCCAGTTTCCCTTTCCTTTTACCCATCAAAATGACTGGCAAAGGGGAGACTACCAAACGCCAAACTCAGACCACAGGTAGGAATGTTCTCCCCCACATTACTTCAATGTGCCATCGTAGATTCTCTCTACTTTCCTCTTCAGTATTTCTTTGTCTCCAGCAGATAGTCGATGGATTCTCTGGGAAGTCAGTCCTCACATATGGGTGACGTCGGCCCTGACGGAGCCCTCGCGGAAGCATTTCCTCAGCTTTTAAAGAATGCAGGTTGCTGATGTCACCCATATGTGAGGACTGATTCTGCTGTTCCCGGCGAACACCTATTATAGGTGAGTAACTATGCTTTTCCTCCTCTCTGAAGAAAATGTTGAGGATTTGAGATGAAAAGATAGCTTTAAAACACTTGTAAATGACGTGGAAGGCTTAACTAGAGTGTGGTCTTTTTGATATCCATAGGAGGAGGGAAAATTGGTTCATCTCTGTGCTCTTACCCTGTATAACAGCCCATTGAGTAATCCGAAATTGGAAGGATTTGGTAGGATCTGGAAGAACACAAGGGCCTCATGCGACCTCAATGCCCTCTTCCTCCTCCTTTGTTCCACCTCCCCCCCCCCCCCCGCTCTCTCCCGAAGATTGCAAAAGACTCTGAGGGGTCTGCCTCCCAGCCACCTTAAATGTAATGCTGAAAAGCAGAGAAACAGTTCCTGGGAGCTGAACCCTGCACATATTTTCGCCCTGGGGCTCTCAGGTGGTGAGTACCAAGGCTTGACCTCATCACTGTCCTTGTTGGGGACTCCCAATTCCATCTCCCTGGGACGTAATTTGGAGTGGACCACTGGTGACTGTTGGTACTGTGTAGGGGTTTCCCAACGTTTCTGCACGTGTTAGTAGCATTTTTGTGCATCTGGCATGTTCTGCCTGCACGGCTCCAATGCACATTCCTCCTCTAGCGCCTGCAACACATTTCACACTAAAAAGTGCAGTATAAGTGTGCTGCCGTAAAAGTGCAGTTACTGCGCATCTTCGGGCCGCAACTATCTTAGCATGTGCTGTTGTGATACTTGACTTAACTCTCTGTCTTCTTCCAGGAAACATTGTTTGACCTGTGGCAAGTAAGATGCCACCTTTCTGGATTCTGCTCCTTTTGCATGGCAGCTTCTGAGCCATTCCTGGAGCTATTCCTGCTCCCCTTTTCTTAGCTGGGGATGCAGTTAGTCAAGCCTTGCCTGCCTCAGGGCAGAAGGTGAAGGATGGTGGTGTGGGTAAGGATATCCAGCCGGCTAGAGGGTACAGTGACCATGCTGTGAGCCACTCCTGATCCTCTAGGGGAGTCTTTTCAAGAGGTGAGCTTCTGGACTCTGGAGTGTCCTCCCCGGAATTATTTTCCTTTTTACAGCATGTCTGGTCCTTCTGGCATTGAAATTCAGACCCTGTGGCCTCTGAATGTCCTCGGATGCAGCTTCATGGGGGATGGGCTGAGAGTAGAAGCCCTGTTTGACTGCCTTTGGCTAAGCTTCTCCAGTGAGAGGCATTCCCTGGAGAATGGGGGTCATCTCATACTAGTTTAAGATTTGGACTGTGACTTGAATTCAGATGTCTCAGTGCTGGGCTCTGATGTTGACGAGGAAGTGCTCTCTCCTTCAGAGGACTGTCATGGGGCCAGGGTGATACGCCTATTCTGGAAGGAGTAACTGGCGATGTTAATTGCCAGAGTTTCATCCACCTTGAACTTGGCAGATGCTCCAGGGACAGAGCAGGAGCCGAAGGTGCACCCGCTTCTGCAATGGGTGCAGATATCCACTACTGTCTTCTCATTCCCGGAGGTGATCAAGGATATGATCCAGTCAGAGTAGGATTCTTCCGACTCCCTGCCTCAGGTTAAGGGTGTGTAAGAAGAGTTACGCTCTCCCAGTGAAGAAGTGTGTGGTGTGGTTTGATATTCCCAAGGTGGACGCACAGATCACGGCAGTTACTTAGCGGATCACCATCCCTGTGGAAGGCAGCTCAGCCTTAAAGAATCTTATGGACCAAAAGGTGGATGCCTTTTGAGGAGCCAGTTTGCCACAGCAGTGGCTATACTTCAGTTGTTAGTATTTGAGAGTCTCACTTCTTGAGCCTTGCTTCGGTGGATTCGGTTTCTTCTGCCAGATGAGACTACCCCTTTTTTTGGAGTCGACTACGGCCTTTCTTTCTGATGGCATGTATGACCTGATACATTAGGCATCCAAGAACAGTGCCCTATCTACTGTGTCATGGAGGAGTATCTGGCTCTGGCTCTGGCACTGGATGGCGGACTCCTCCTCCAAAGCCCAGCTGGCCCAACTGGCCTTTAAAGGGAAGCTTCTGTTTGGAGCTGATTTGGAGAAGCTGGTGAAGGACCAGAGCAAGACAAAATCTTACTGCTTTCTGGAAGACAGGTCCAAGGGGCCCATGAAGTGGGCAGGATCCCCTTTCTCGTCAGTCTCTGTCCATTCATGGGCACCCTGGCAGGACTCCCGGGGATCTCGGGACTTTCATCATTACCCACCTGGAAAGCCTCTGTGTCCAGACTTTGAGCTCGTTCTCAGTCCTTTCATGGGGCCCATGAGCCCAGGGACTATGTCCTCTTCAGAGGGGGACCCTTCCAGACGCGTAATGACGATTTGGGGGCACATTCCCTGATTCCTCCAGTTGGAGGCAGGCTTTTGCCTTATCTTTCAAGAATGGGCCGGGATCACCAAGGATTGCTGCGTGCTAGACATCATTCAGTTTGGCTATGTCCTGGAATGCAAGGAGCTGATTCTGGACATCTTCGTCATTTCCCCTTGTGGGTCTGCAATCAAAAGTGAGGTCCAACTTGCACAAGTTGCTGCTTCTAAGGACCATAGTGTCCATTCCCCGGACAAGCTGGACAAAGGCAGATACTCCATCTATTTTGTGGTACCAAAAAAGGACTGTTCCTTCTGGCCCATTCTGAACCTCAAGGGGGTCAGTGAACACTTGCGCATCCTGAACTTCTGGATGGAAACTTTGCGCTCTGTAATTCAAGTGGTGCACCAAGGGAAGTTCTTGGCCTCTCTGGATCTGGCTGAGGCATACTTTCATATCCAAGTCCAGGCACATCAGTTCACCACCTTCCCCTTTGGGCTATCCATTACTCCAAGGACGTTCATGGTGGTGGCGACTGCGGCACCAAGGGATCTTTGTCCATCCATATATGGATGACTGGCTTATCCGGGCCCGTTCCCTTTCAGAAGCATCTCTGGTGGTGTCCTTTTTGGAAAGCCTCAGCTGGGTGATCAATGGGAAAAGAACCAACTGCTGCCTTCCCAGTCACTGGAGTTTCTGGGAGTGCATTTCGACACTCGAGTGGTCAGAGTTTTCCTGTTAGAGATGAAAGTAAGAAGATTTTTGGATTGCCTGATTCTGTTCTGTGTGCAGCAGGCTTGTGGAGTCTGAGATTATCTTCATCTGCATGGGCTGATGGCAGCGACCATAGAGATTGTGCCGTGAGTGCGTGCTCACATGCGACCACTCCAGCAGTCCTTGTTCACCCGGTGGTCCCAGAGTTCTCAGGAGTTTGAGCGCATGCTCCTGCTCCCATTGATGGTGACTGTTACAAGGAAATAGATCTACACCTTTGATTATTAATCTTCTGAAATAAACTCTAAATCTTGTGGGGAAAGGGAATTCTTTGGGTTAAAACTGATAAATCTGTGTATTTTAGAATTCAATGTTTTTGCTGAGTCAGTCAGGTCTTAGTACCACCAGAGAGTTTTGTATTTAAGTCAAAGCAGAGTATAGCTTAGCATAGAAATTAAATTAGACTCTGAAATGTGTTTCTAGAGAGCTTTTCATTTCAATCAAATCAGAGTATAGCTTAAACATAGAAAGTTAAATAGAGTAAATAATTACTGAAATAAAGTTGTTTCTAGAGAGCTTTTTATCTAAATCAGATTAGAGCATAGCTTAGCATACAGGTAGAATAGTCCTGAGTAGGAGAAAATAAAAGTGTTAATAAGTGACCTTTACAAAGAGGCCTTCTAGTTAGGAGGCAAAAGATATGTGAAGTTGTCTTGAATAGGTGTTAAAGGCAAGTAACAGATCAAAAGGGCAATTTAAAAGGCCTCTTATATCAAACCAAGGGCTGCGTGAGTCACCCAGGAATTTTGTAAGTCTTTACCTTAGAAGCAAGCCAACTTTTAATAGGATTTCATTCACTCCCTCCTCCCACCCACCCTCGCCGGAGCCGGAACAGAGCAGTCGGCCCTTTAAATTTGGGGGCGCCATCGGGCACACGGCTGCAGCACGCTGCACACCTCGCCGGAATAGGGCAGTCGGCCCTTTAAATTTGGGGGTGCCATCGGGTGCGCCCACGCCTGGCGGGCCCGTGCCTGAGGGCCTCACCAGAGGGCCCTTTGGCGTGGCCCTTAGGCACGGGCCAAAAGCATGGCCTGTTCATCCAGCACCATCTATTCACCAACTAAACACCAGGCAGCCTCGAGAAGAAGATCAGATCCAAACGTTCCTCTACACCTCACCTCCTGTCCCCAATCAGCTCCCATACAAGTAAGCACCCACCACTGCTACCCACAGCCTGGTGCCTCCATTGCTACCCACTGCTCCCCTACCATCGCTAACCCATTACCCTCAATTAATTCTGTTTAACCGAACTTGCTCCCATTGCCTACTTTGAACTTGCTACCCATCGCCTGCTTTGAACTTTCTACCCATCGCCTGCTTTGAACTTGCTACCCATCGCCTGCTTTGAACTTGCTACCCATCGCCTGCTTTGAAATTGCTACCCATTGCCTGCTTTGAACTTGCTACCCATTGCCTGCTTTGAACTTGCTACCCATTGCCTGCTTTGAACTTGTTATCCATTGCCTGCTTGGAACTTGCTAACCATTGCCTGCTTTGATCTTTTTACTCAATGCCTGCTTTGAACCTGTTATCCATTGCTACACTGAACTTTGCTGCACTGGCTATAATCTCCCCGCTAACCACTGATGGTACGTTACCTATATTGCATAGCGTGCTGTCCTCACTTGTAAACCAACACATACTGCATAGTGTGTAGAATCCCTACCCACATCATTGCTTGTAAATTATCATACGCTGCTTTGTCCCATCACACCTCTTCCTCGGCCCCCCATCTCATTGTCCTTCTCTTCCTCATACTCCCCAAATGCCTCCCCTCCTACCAGCACCCTCACTCTCCCCCCTACTCCCCCTCTACCTTCCTCACCTCTCCCTCCATTCTGTCCTCTAACCTAGTATCTGCTCTTGAACTTCATTACAACCTCCCCCTCATTCAACCTGCCCCACTCTCTCTAAGGCAACCCCACCCTCGCTTCTGCCGCACGGCCTCTGCCTTACTCCGTTCGCTACTACTCCTTTTCCTTTTCTCATCAGGTAATATCAACCCCAACCCTGCCCCCCCCCCATTTTCTATCTCACTCTAAGAAGAGTTCCTCACGTACCTTATCTAATCTCATCCATATCCCTCTCCTTTCCCCATCTACCCGCCTCACTCATACCCCAGTCACTCATCTAGAGATATCAACCCCATCCCCTTTAGAGCTCCGTCTCACTCCAAAAAAAATCCTCACGTAACCTATCTAATCTCATCAATATCCCCCTTCATTCCCCTTCCACGTCCCCTCCCTCATGCCCCTCATGGTGGGCACACTCATCCAGAAACACCCACCTGTACCCTAGCCCCTCTAAATCCCCATACTACTCTGGAAATAGATCCTCACGTACCAGCCCCCCTAGACCGCCTTCTTACTCTGGAAAGAAATCCTCACGCAACTTGTCTAACCTTATCCATATCCCTCTCCTCTCCCCCTCCGCTCTCCTATTCTCATGTGTCCTATGGAACGCATGCTCAGTCACCAACAAACTTCCTTTTACCCGTGATCTCTTCATCTGTAATGCACTACACCTTCTTGCCCTAACTGAAACCTGGCTCCACCCAGATGACACCACGTCCATCGCTGCTCTCTGCCACGGGGGATACCAATTCTCCCATACACCTCACTACACCGGCCGCGGTGGTGGAGTGGGCGTCTACTCTCCCCCTCCTGCTATCCTAGTCACATTCCTCCCTCTCTTTTGAAGTCCACTCCATTCACCTCACTACACCTCTTCCCCTCCGAGTAGCTGTTATCTATCGCCCACCCGATAAATCCCCATCGACCTTCCTTACCAACTTTGACTCCTGGCTTTCCATCTTTCTGGATCCCTCCTCCCCCACTCTTATTCTCAGCAATTTTAACATTCACGTCGATAATCCCTCCGATCCCCATGCCTCAAAGTTCCTTGCCCTTACCTCCTCGATCAACCTCCAACTCTGCTCCACTGCCCCACCCACCTGCATGGCCACTGCCTTGACCTGATACTCTTCTCTAACTCCTCTCCCTCTAACTTCCGCAACTCAATCCTTTCCTCATCTAACCACCACCTTCTAACCTTTAATCTTCAGCTTCCACCGTCTCTACCTCGTCCTGTCTCCTCTGACCTATTTAGAAACCTTAATAATATTGATCCCCTGACCCTCTCCTCCACCATTTCTTCTTCTGTTTCCCCCATTATGTCCTCCAAGTCCGTCAAAGAGGCAGTATCCTCTTATAATACTGCACTATCCTCGGCTCTTGACACTCTCGCCCCGCCCGCCCGCCCCACGTCCCGTCCGACGTTCTGTTCTCCAGCCCTGGCTTTCTTCCACAACCCGCTACCTACGCACCTGTGCCCGCTCTGCTGAACGTGCCTGGTCCAAATCCCGCTCCCCAGAAGACCTTCTACTCTTCAAATTCATGCTTGGCTCCTTCCAATCAGCCCATAGCACTTGCCAAACAAGAATCCTACATCCATCTGACTAACTCCCTTGCTTCTGATCTTCGCCGCCTCTTTAATACTCTCAACTCCCTCCTTAAGGTGCCCCCACCCCCAATCCCGCCCTCCCTCTCCGCCCAAAATCTAGACGACTACTTCCATGACAAAATCCACAAAATTACCCTCCAATTCCCCACTTCCTCATCTACCTCTCCCCCTCCCCAATTCTCCCCCCTCATCAATACCTCCTCTTCTACCCTCTCCTACTTCCCTATGATCTCCGATGATGAACCACACTCCTTTCCTCCTCCAAACCCACTACCCGTTCCTCTGACCCCATCCCCACCCATCTCCTCCACCCCATCTCCTCCACCCCATCTCCTCCACCCCATCTCTCATATTCTTAACCTTTCACTCTCCACTGCTACTGTCTCCGCCAACTTCAAACATGTTGTTGTCACACCTCTCCTCAAGAAACCCTCACTCGACCCATCTCCCTCCTTCCCTTCATATCTAAACTACTAGAATGAGCAGTCCATCACCGCTGCCTCGACTTCCTCACCTCCCAGGCCCTTCTGGACCCACTACAATCTGGCTTCCATCCCCTTCACTCCACTGAAACGGCTCTTACAAAAGTCTCCAATGACTTGTTCCTGGCTAAATCTAAGGGCCTCTACTCTATCCTCATCCTTCTTGATCTCTCCGCTACCTTTGACACTGTTGACCACAATCTTCTCCTCACCACCCTCTCCTCGCTTGGTTTCAGGGGATCCGTACTATCCTGGCTCTCCTCCTACCTCTCCCATCGCTCCTTTAGCATATGCTCCAGCGGCTCCTCCTCCTCCCCCACCCCGCTCCATGTCAGTGTACCCCAGGGATCTGTCTTGGGCCCCCTCCTTTTCTCCCTCTATACCCAGTCCCTTGGTGCACTTATCTCCTCCCATGGCTTTCAGTACCATCTCTATGCCGATGACTCCCAAATCTACCTGTCTACACCTAATATCTCTCCAGCAAACCATACCAAGATCTCTGCCTGCCTTTCTGACATCACTAGCTGGATGTCTCACCGCCGCTTGAAACTAAACATAGCCAAGACCGAACTCCTAGTCTTTCCCCCCAACTCCTCCCCTCCTCTTCCCCCTTTCTCAGTCTCTGTGGCTGGATCTACTATCCTTCCTGTTCCCTTGGCCCACAATTTAGGGGTTATCTTCGACATCTCTCTCTCCTTCTCCACACATATCCAGCTTGTAGCTAAGACCTGCCGCTTCTTTCTCTACAACATTAGCAAAATCCACCCCTTCTTTCTGAACAAAATACCAAAATGCTTATCCACTCCTTAATCTCCTCTCACCTCGACTACTGCAACTTACTCCTTGCTGGTCTCCCCGCGAGCCATCTCCTTCCCCTTCAATCTATTCAAAACCATGTTGCTCGACTTCCGCCAGTCTCGCCATGCCCACATTACTCCCCTTCTCAAGTCACTTCACTGGCTCCCTATCCAATTCCGCGTCCAATTCAAACTTCTCCTACTGACCTATAAGTGTATTCACTCTGCGGCCCCTCCATACCTCTCATCTCTTATTTCTCTATACATCCCCTCTTGGCGACTTCGCTCCGCTAACAAATTACTTCTTTATAGGCCTTTCACTCGCACAGCTAACTCCTGACTTCGCTCCTTTCACCTTGCTGCTCTTTATGCGTGCAACAGCCTACCTCTCCCCATACGCCAGGCAGCCTCTCTGGCTCTCTTCAAATCCAGGTTGAAGACCCACCTCTTCACACTTGCTTTAAGATCCTGACTTCCATCCCTTATCTTAGCCTTATTCCCGCCAATCTTCATGACTGAGTTGTAAGACCACATTGTGCTTTGCACCGTGTTGACTACTGCTCTCTATTGTCTCGCTTTTTGACAAATGCTCTGTATTGTCTCGACTAGATTGTAAGCTCTGACAAGCATGACTCTGATGAGCAGGGACTGTCTCTTGTATGTTTATCTGTACTGCGCTGCGTGCGTGGCGCTATATAAGTGCTTAATAGTAGTAGTAGGACATGCTAGGAAGATAAAGTTTCTAGATGAAATAAATGACTGTTTCTTGGAGCAACTTGGAACTGACAAGAGGGGAAGCCATTTTGGACCTAGTCCTTCGTGGAACACCAGATCTGGTGCAAGAGATAAGGATGTTGGGGCCACTTGGCAATAATGATCATAGCATGATCGCGTTCGATTTAATAAATGGAGGAAGGACGGCAAGGAAATCCACAGGTACTATCTTTTAGCTTTCAAAAGGGAGACTATGATAAAATGAATTAAGCAGTTAAGAAAAAACTAAAAGGAGCAGCTGCAAAGGTTAAAGATTTACATTATCCATGGGTGCTGTTTTAAAATACTATCTTGGAAGCCTAGATCAGCTGTGTTCCACACTTTAAGAACAGTGGAAGGAAGTCCAAAAAACTGCCAGCATGGTTTAAAGATGAGATCAGAGAGGCTTTTGAAGCTAATAAAGCATCTTTCAGGAAATGGAGAAAGGAGTCAAATGGCGAAAACTGGAAATAACATAAGCACTGGCAAGTTAGATGCAAGGCATTGATAAGGCAGGCTAAGAGAGAATTTGAAAAAAAGCTTGATGTGGAAGCAAAAATGCATAATAAAACCTTTTTCAAGTACATTCTTAGCAAAAAAACCTGTGAGAGTAAGTTGGACCATTAGATGATAGAGGGGGGTAAAAGGCGCACTAAGAGGGGACAAGGCCATAGCTGAGAGACTGAATGAATTCTTTGTTTCGGCCTTTACTGAGGAAGATGTAGGGAAGTTACGCATGCCTGAAATGGTATTTACAGCTGATGCAGCAGAAGAATTGAAAGAAATACCGATAAACCGGGAAGATATATTACAACTATTTGATAAACTGCAGAGTAGTAAACCACCTCGACCGGATAGTATACATCCAAGGGTGTTGAAAGAATTGAAATATGAGATTACAGACCTACTATTACTAATCTGTGAACTATCATTAAAATCATCAGTAATACCTGAAGACTGGACGATGGCCAATGTAACACCAGTTTTTAAAAAGAGTTCCAAGGGTTATCCGGGAAACTACAGACCGGTGAGACTGACATCAGTATCAGGAAAAATGGTAGAAACCATTATTAAGAACAAAATTTCCAAACATGTAGATAGTCATGGTTTGATGGGAGATAGTCAACATGGCTTTAGCCAGGGAAGGCTTTGCCTTACTAATCTCTTATATTTTTTTTGAAGGCATAAATAGGTAGACAAAGGTGGGTTGGCCAATGTAGGGTATCTGGATTTTCAGAAAGCCTTTGCAAGGTCCCTAATGAGAGACTGTTGGTGAAATTCAAAAGTCATGGGATAGGAGACAGTGTACTATTGTGGATCAGGAACTGGTTACAAGATAGAAAGCAGATGAAAGGGCTAAATGGCCAATTTTCCCAATGAAGAAAGGTGAATAGTCGAGTACCCCAGGGATCTGTGTTAGGCTTGCTGCTTTTTAACATATTCCTAAATGATCTGGAAGTAGGAATAACGAGTGAGGTAATCAAATTTGCAGATGACAGAAAATTATTCAAAGTTGTTAAAACCCAAGAAGATTGTGAAAAATTGCAAGAGAACCTTAATAAATTGGAAGACTGGACATTCAAATGGCAGATGAAATTTAATGTGGACAAGTGCAAAGTTATGCACCTAGGAAAGAATAACCCAAACTATGATTACACGATGCAAGGCTCCACATTAGGAACCACCACCGAGGAAAAGGATTTAGGCGTCATTGTGGATAACATGTTGAAACCCTCTGCCCAGTGTGCAGTGGCAGCCAAGAAAGCAAATAGAATGCTAAGAATCATAAGGAAATGAATGGAGAATAGAACCAAGGATATTATAATGCCTCTGTATCGTTCCATGGTTCGACCGCACCTTGAATATTGTGTGCAATTCTGGTTGCCATATCTTAAAACGGATATAGCGGAATTAGAAAAGGTACAGAGAAGAGCCACCCAAATGGTAAAGGGGATGGAAGGATACCCGTCTGAGGAAAGGCTTAAAAGATTAGGACTGTTCAACTTGGAAAAGAGAAGGCTGAAGGGAGATATGATAGCGGTCTATAAATTAATGAATGGAGTGGAAAGGGTTAATGTAGATTGGTTGTTTATGCCATCAAAAAGTAGAAAGACTAGAGAACATACAATGAAGCAACAATGTAACCCATTTAAGACTAATAAAAGAAAATATTTTTCACTCAACACGTAATTAAACTCTGGAATTCGTTACCGGAGGATGTAGCAAAAGCTGTTAGTGTCGCTGGTTTAAAAAAGGTTTGGACAAGTTCCTGGAGGAATGTTCCTTAAACGATTATTGAAGGGGACCCGGTAAATCCACTTTTTGTCCCAATACAAGCATTGTGGAACCTGTATCTTCTGGGGAAACTGCTAGGTACTTGTGACCTAGATTGGCCACTGTTGGAAATAGAAATACTGGTCTTGATGGACCTTGGTCTGAACCACTATGGCATATCTTATGTTCTTAAGTACAGCCTGTGGTGGTGGCAGTAGCCTGGTCATCTCAGGAAGGGTGTGCGGCTGAATGATTTTTCTGGATCCCCCTGATGGTGGTTGCCAGTCTCTTGAGTTGGGGGAGCCCATTGCCAAGACCGTATGGCCTAGGGCCATTGGAGCCACTGGGAAGCAGTGTTGTCCATCATTCACTTCGAGTCAAGGGTCACCAGGTTGGCCCTTCTGCGTTTCTAGCCCCTGGTCAAGGACCGGAGAGTTTGCGTGTTTTCAGAAAATGTCATTGCAGTAGCTTATGTCAATCGACAAGGTATCACGAGGTGTGCTGTGGTAGTTCTGAAGATAGCTCTCCCGTTTGCCTGGGCAGAGAAGAACCTCCTAGTCTTTTTGGCTCAGCATGTTGCTGGGGTGGACATTGTGGAAGCAGACTTCCTCAGCTGGCACTCCCTGTATCTTGGAGAGTGGGAATTGAGCTTGATGACATTTCTGTTGATTCTGCGCCGCTGGGGTCACCCCAAAATGGATCTGATGGTGACCTGCTCCAATGCCAAAGCTTGCCACTTCTTCTGTCATCACACGGATATGGGGTCCGAAGGCATTGACACCTGTGATAAGGAAGCTTATCACAGTTCAGGAAGGAGCTATAATAGAGGTGAATTAGCACTGAACAAGCAACCTGTCTTAGCTGGTAGAAATTCTAAAACAGAATGTTTTCATAAAAGACTACCAGTCCCAGAATGCACCAGGTTTCAAACAGCCTCTAGAAGAGCTGAAGTGGGGAAACGTGTATTCAATCAGGAGAGCTATGAGGTAATCCCCAATCACTCATCTCCAAGGGCAGGGCTTGATTCAGCACAGCTGAGCTGTGCTAGGGTGGAGTATCCCTCTAAGCAAGTTAAAAGTAAAACATATTCTACACAGAATCAGATGGAGATCAGACAGATGAGGAACTCAGAGCTCAAGTTCCAGATCAAGAAGCAGCAGCAGCAACGGGGAAGAAAGAGGAGAAAGACATCTTGGAGGTCTAAAGAAGGAGCCCACAGCAGCACGTGTGTTGGGAGTCATTCCGGAGGCATGCATACTCCATTGGACTGGAGGAAGCCAGAGGAGTGGGGTTACAGAGCCAGGAATTCCCAGACGGCACCTTTGAGTTAGACGGCTGCATTTGGAAGGGGCCCTAAGACCAATGCAAGAAGGTATGTGAAGAGAGACCCAGTGTCCAGGGATCTTGATTGGAAGACTGGACATAAAAGCTGGACTACTTACTGGCCAAGATATCTGGAGAGGAACCCTAACAGCAAAGGAAGCTCAGGTATGAACTCTGATCTATGCCCTAGCTCTTTACCTGGAAGACAGCAGGGAAACAAATATTGTCCTGAGAGTGTTCCATTAAGGAATTCCTCTGAGTCCGACCATGATATTGATTCTATGATATTTGAAGAAGAAGGAGATATTTTAAATGATCAGAATGAATACATGGATTGCTCTCTGACTAGGCTGCTGTGGTAAAATACTTTCACAAATACAACAACCATCAAAAGGAACTATAACTTGTTCTTTTATCTACCCAGAAAAGCCTGCAAGAAAGCTTTAGGTTAGGATTTGAGCCACGTAGAGAAAGTGAACCAGCAAAGGGGTTTGCAGCTGGCTAATTATTGGTAATTAAGCCATACACAGTTGCACGTGAGCTCTGAAAGGAAACTACTGTTTGTGTGTGAAAATAGAAGAAAGTTATCCTTGAAAAAGAACAGTTTTTGGTTACTTTTGGGTTTTGTTTTTGCTTTTGGAGCACTGCTAAAAGTTATTAGCAGGAGCCCTTAAAAAGACCTTTTCTGTTTCCCATCAAGGTCTTTATTGTTTGATTGCCTAAGAAGTTCAGTTGTTTATATCATGATTTGTTTTTCCTAAAGTACAATACTGAAGCAAGTGTCCTTTTGTGTTACCAAGTAAATCTGTGTGGGAGAATTAACCCCATGAATAAAATATATTTTTCTTTGCTTACACTCGAGCAACACAACTCATTATTTTGTGAACAGCTGATTCTGGTATGAATGGACTGCATCCCCCACAATCCTTTGCAAGTCATAATAGTATTTTGCCTTTGCCAAGACTGTGGACATTCACGCCCAGCGCCCCCGTTTACACACCCTGACCCAGCCTTGGCCAAGTCAGTGCCCGCTGGACTTTTTTCCTCCATGGCTCCTGGTGCGACGTGTGATTTGGCGTATAGAGTGCCACCTGGGCAGGGTTGTTCTGGTGGCACCAGATTGGCTGAGTAGAGCATGGTTCAGAGATCTGATGTGCCTTCTTCAGGCACATCCTTTTCAGTTGTCTCTGTTTCAGGGTCTATTGTGTGGCAGGGACTGATCATCCTGGAGGACTTGGGCCTTGCACCCAGATGTCTCATGCTTTCTCCAGGAGGATCAGCATCCTCGTCCTCCCCTCCTGTCTGTGTTCCCTTCCCAAGATCTGGGTCTGGTGTTCAGGGCCCTGATGGCGACTGCCTTTGAGCTGCTGAAGAGTGCTGCTTTAAAGAATTTGACGCTTAAGACTGTCTTCTTGATTGCATTTTGTTCCACAAGATGGATTTCCGAGCTGCATGCTCTGTCTTGCTGAGATCCTTACCTGTCTTTTTCAAAGAGGATGTTTCTTTTCGGCTTGTGCTTTCCTTCTTGCTTAAGGTGCTTTCTCACTTTCATGTGAACCAGGTGGCTTACCTACCCTCTTTCTCTAAGGAGCAGTGCCGGGAGAAGGAGAAGGATCTTCACCTTGTGGATGTTCGGAGAGCGCGTCTCCGGTACATAGAGGTTACAAATATCTTTTGTAAGTCTGACCATCTTTGTGTTCTGTTTGCCAGCTCATGCAAGGGTGAGGTGGCGGCTCAGTCGACTTTGCAGCTCTGGATTAAGGAGGGCATTGCCTCAGTGTATCTTTTGCGGAATCAGACTGGTTTTAGAGGAGTTGTATGCCCATTCTACCCAAGCACCTTGTGGGAAGAGTGGAGCTCGGTAGCCCTGGCAGATATTTGTTGGGTAGTGACATTGTCATTACTTTCCACTTTTGTCAAGCATTACCACTTGGATGACCATGCATGGGTAGACATGGCCTTTGGCTCAAAGGTTTTGCTGTGTCTTCTTCCCACCCAGTGGAGTTGTAGCTTTGGTACATCCCATTCATGTCGACTGGTCTATCAGGACGATATTTAAGGTGACATTTTACCTTCCAGTTAATGTCTTTCCCTTGAGTCCTGCTAGACCAAGCCATGGACTGTCCCTGGAACTGTGTTGCTCTGTGCTTCTGTTGTGATACCCTTGGATCTGCTATGATTTTATACTATGATGAAGTTTTGGTAATGATTTTCATGAAGCTTTGGTAATGATTTAGATTATTTCCTTCATCTTGATACTATTGGATTGCTCTGGATGATTTTATACTTGGCTCTGCAAGGTTATCTTCTACTGACAACTTCTGTTTATCTTTTCCTGTACATAGTTCTCTACTGTTGATTACTCATTGTTACCCACGATTGAGGTTGTGTGAGGTTTGCCTTGTTTCTCCCATATTCTTTGGGATGAATACTGAAGAGACCTCTGGTGGCTGAGGTGAATAGAGCCATAGGAGTGATGTAATTGAAACTTGGGCTTTTCACTGGTTCTTTTTCTCTACCAATCTGCTGGTAGGGGAACACAACTCACTTGTCTGTACTGGTCTAGCAGGACTCAAGGAAAGGACATTAACTGGTAAGTAAAATGTGACCTATAGTCATTTACACATATCAGTGGCCACATACGAATGTAAGGAACCTCTTATAAAATACCAAGAGATCACGTGACCTGCTGATTAAAGGAAAGATGTGATCTCCCTTGCTCACAGCCCTGAATCCCCTTCCAGATAAAGCTGCGGCAAAATACCTGGAACATTTGGACTTTGGAATTCTCGGACAGTGTGCTGAATCCCCAGGGAAGAGAGTAGGCAGTGACCTTGCTCTCGATGGCATCAAAAGTGACATGGAAATAAAAGGACAGGTTGCGGCCACTGTGAAGTAAAACAGCCAATGGAGCCGATGTCGCCATGGCTCTGATGGGGTTGGGACTGGCTGCAGAGATTACCGCGAAGGATCGCAAGTTGACTGCATCTTTGCCAAGCTCTAATCCTTGCAGAGTTGTCTGGAGGAGTATGGAAAAGATATGGGGGAGCTGGGAACACTGGTGTCGGTGGTGGACACAGAGCCATCCCTCGAGACCACGTGAGAATGGCTACAGGCCCTGGTGAGAGCCCTGGAGGAACATTTGGATGACCAGGAAAATCGAGCGAGGAGGAACAATCTGCAGCTTATTGGACTCCCAGAATCACTGGAGGAAAGGGAATTGGGTGTTTTTTTGGAAATCTGATTGGTACAGGAGCTGCAGCTTAAGAGTATGGCAAGTGACTTGAAAATAGAAAGGGCACATTGAATAGGGCCTGTGAGAGAGAACAATAGGGGAGTGAGAACTGTAATCATTAGACTGCTCAACTTTGTGCATAAACAGGAGCTCTTGCAGGCCCTCCATAAAGGGGAGGGGGGGGGCTCCATATGTCAAAGATAAAAAAAATACTCTGCTTCCAGGATTACTCAAATTGTGTCTCTCATCTTCACAGGGCATTCTCTCCAATTTGTTCAAAGCTATTTTCCCTGAAAATTTGTTTTGCACTGCAGTACCTTGCTCGCCTCAAAGTGTGTTCCACAATGGGATTGTGCAGACATTTGCAACTCCATAGGAGGCTACCAGCTTTCTTCAACGGTGTGAGAAGGACACTATCGCGTAGACATCGTGAGCTCACGTGGGGGGACTTCGTCGGAAGCTTTTAGTCCATGCCTGGTAGGGGCCTCCAGCTTGGTAAGGACAGAAAGGTGGAGTCCGAGCACTCTTTGAATATCTGGACTGACAGATTGGGCCTAACATTGCGGGCCTAACATTGCAGCTCTTGGAGAGAAGATATCAGGCGGGATTAAAGTTCCTTTTCCTACCCTTCCCTTTTATGTTCTAATGCTTTCTCTTATCCTTTCCCCAGGTGGTAGGTGGCCAGGTCTTCATCCCAGCCAGGGAGGCCCCTCCCTTCCCCCCACTGTATATACCCAAGAGGGGACGGGGGGACGGGGTTCTCAGCACTTTCAAATATGCGATGGGGACTCGTGGACTGATTGTATTGGGACCCCTGGACATCGAGTGTTTGGCAGTGGAGGGGAAACCTTACTTGTGGGGTTTGCTAGCATATTGGGTTGTTTAAATGTTTGGGAAGGGAATCTTTGGGGGGGAGGACAGTGTCTTTAGGGGAAGGATGGGGAAGAGGGAGATAGACCTTATAGGGTGGGTTGAGGGGGAGAGAGGAGGTAGTTGATAATGGATAAATGTGAATACAAAAGGGGGGGAAGAGGTATGGATGGTGGGCTACTGGTTGGGCTGGGCAGTAGGGCAGTATGGGGACATTGGGGCAGCTGGCTCCAGGTGTGATTTAAGTCTTTTTGAAAGGGGGGGTTGGGGGTTCAGCGTTAAACGTGATGAACTTTCAAAAGAGAATGGGGACTGGGTTAGGGAGGGAGGGGGAGGTGGCGTCGAGTGCGAAGGACTGAATGTGAAGGAGTGGAGTTGTAGATGTGGGGCGGAGGGCTGTGAGGCCCGTCTCACAAGTTTGTGTACTTGGAAACTATGTATATGGTTATGGAGGTGGGAGGGAACGTGATTGGACCACTAAGGTGTGTGATTTGGAATGTGGGGGAGCTGCATTCGCCCATCAAAAGGCACAACGTATTAAAGATGTTGAAGAGGCAATAGGCCAATATTGCATTGATGCGAGAGATGCACCTGTCTGAGAAGGAGCATGCTAAGCTGGCTTGGGGTTGGGTGAGGAAGGTATTTGGGGCATCGTCTGGGACAAAAAAAGCTGGAGTTGCCATAGTGATTCATAAAAATATGCCATACAATATCCATAAAGTGGTGGGGGACCCAGAAGATAGGTTTGTGATTGTCCATGGGGATTTTCCAGGGCATTGTTTGGTACTATGTAGTCTGTATGCTCCTAATATATATGATGGTAAATTTTTCAAGCGGTGATTAGTGGGATGATCTGCTGTAAGAGGAGATTTTAATGTGGTAATCAACCTACAGATGGATAGATCATATAACCCAGGCAACAGTAGGGATTGATAAACAGTGGGGTGTCCCCCTGGTGTGTGAGCATTTGGATGTGTGGAGGGCCCTGCACGCCCAGGAGAGAGATTATATATATATGTTTCGAGGGCCCATTCCACCCAATTGCAGAATGACTATCTTTTGGTGCTTTGGTCCTTGTTCTCAAAGGTGCAGGAGGCATTATTGGACTGATAGAAGTGTCGGACTATACATTGTTATGGGTGGAAGTGGAGGGGGAGGACAGATTTGGCCAGGCAGTGGAGATTCCCTCTGGCGCTATATGAGGATTTGAAATTTCAGGAATTTCTCCAGCAGAAGTGGAGGGAGTATGTGGAGTTTAATGGTCAACATCAGGCACAGGCAGTGTTATTTTGGGAAATGGCAAAAGTCATTTTGAGGGGACACATTCTGGAGTATAGTGTTACTAGGTTGTAATCTCTGACGAGCAGGGAGAGTCTTTTATATGTATCTGTACAGTGCTGCGTACACCTTGTAGTGCTATATAAATGTTCAATAGTAGTAGTAAGCAAAGAGAGTTGGATAAGCGGTTACTTAGCTTGGAAAAACAGCTGTGTTGGGATAGATGGAGGGCTGCTTGTCATCCCTTCAGGGAGGCCCATGAGCAGTATACGGTGACTCAGGTGGCACTGAATACCATTTTACATCAAAGGGCAAAAAAAAACCCTGCTGTATTATCGTTGACCATGGTGACACACCTGGGCGTCTTTTGGCATGCTTAACGAAGAAGGGGAAGGGAGCACTGCAAAGCATGGCGGCGAGATGATAGGATGCTGAATTCTGAGCAAGACATTGGGAAGGAATTTGGGGCATTCCTGGAGAATCTCTACAGGCACAAGGAGAGGAGGGGAGAGAGGCTGGCCAAATATTTGCAGAGGGTAGAACTCCCTAGATTTAGTGAAGAGGCATGGACGCACTTAGATGCCCCTATTACTTTGGAGGAGATCATCTGGGTGATCAAGCAGGTGGTCCAATATAAGGCACCAGGGCCCGATAGGTACAGTGAGGAATTTTATAAAATTCTGGGGATAGAGATTTCTTCCACATTGGAATTATTGTATAATAAGATGATGCAGACTTCTAACGTGACACCCACAATGAATATGGCCTATATTACATTCATTTTAAAATCAACAAAAGATCCATTGAACGTCACTTCGTATCGACCTATTTCCCTTTTAAATTGTGATTTGAAGTTCTATTTCAAGATTTGGCTGATCGCCTGACAGCATTTTCCCCAGACCTGGTGTCAGAGCACCAGATGGGATTTGTGAGGGGGAGGTATGGGGTTAAGCACTTGCATATGATTTTCACTTACTTAGAGTGGGTTCGCACCCAGTGTACTCCATCATTGTTGGTCAGCTTTGATGCTGAAAAGGCATTTGATCGGGTGGACTGGGACTACCTTTTTGTGGTACTGGAGAGTTTTGGGATTGGAGAGGTTTTTCAGGGGGCAGTGAGGGGTTTTGTATAGAGGGCCATGTGCATCTGTCCTGGTGAACGGCATGGTCACCGACCACTGAGCTCCAGAGGAGCATCAGGCAGGGGTGTCCCCTGTTGCCCCTGTTGTCCATCCTAAGTTTGGACCTGCTGCTTCATAGTATTCAAAGGTGCCCGGGGATACAGGTGGTGTGGATTAGGGAGCAGGAATTTAACGTGGCTGCCTTTGCTGATGATATCTTGGTGCACCTGGTAGACCATGAGACTTCTTTAAAAGCATTAATGTAGAACTTCCAGAGATTTGGAGATATCTCTGAGCTGAAGTTAAACTAATTAAAATCAAAAGCGTTGGCTTGGGCAGATACTGTTCATAGGGAATGGAAGGAGGAGTTCCCATTATGTTGGGCAGAGGTTTCCTTTCAGTATTTGGGGGTCCAGATTACTGGATATCCTTGGGACCTGTATGGTAGTAATGTGCGACCTTTGTTGTGGAATATACTAAGGAAATCTTGGGAGTCTGGAAAACCTATCCTCTGTCCTTGCTGGGGTGGATTAGTCTGTATAAGATGGTATTATTCCTTAAGTAGCTCTACATGTTTCAAATATTGCTGCTGTATTTGCTTCATAAGGACCTGCAGGCCTTGGGCTGCTTGGTTTCAGCATTTTGTTGGTGGGGGAGGAGGGCCCGCTCCCCTTACGTCTCTCTGGGAAGGTGTTGGAAGCTGGGATGTACGGGTCTGCTGGATCTGTATTAAATAATGTGGCCTGTTTTGACGAGGCATCTGCAAGACTGAGTGGTGTTGGCTTCTGACTACTTTCCCCTTGAATTTGAATGCAAGTGGGGGCACCTGCTGAATTTGATTTCTTTGATCCATGCCCCCCCTGAAGAAAATCCCAAGGCGCCTCCGTTCCTCCTGCATTTTGGTGGCAATGAGGAAAACCTGGCACTTTTGTTGTATGTTGTTGGAGTGTCCCCCGGGGTGGCAGACTAGAGGGTTTCAGAAATGGGGGGAGGGGGATTAGACAGGTGGGTCAGGTATTAGATGTCAGAGGTTAGCAACCTCCCTTGGTTCATTTAAAGGAGTGAGTATGTGTTGTGTAATAGGGATGCCTTTGCATTCCTTCAGCTGCAACACTATATAGGTTCCCTACCAAGGGAGAACTTACAAATTGGATTTTAGGACAAATTGCAGCATATTTGCTGCTTAGAGGAGGAGGATTGGAAGTTGGCTAACTCAGCAGTGCACAAAATTATACGACAGCAAGAAGTGGAAGTAAATTTTGATAACTTTAAAGCTTGATGGAGGGTGGAATTGGGTGTTTGGGTAGTGGGACTCAATGTCCAGGCCTGTTTGGCCCATGTTCTGGAGTAGTGTGTAGTGCCCGACTTCAGGAATGTCAATATAAACTGCTGCGGAGGGTGCATTTTTCAAAGGTCAGGGCATATAGGTTGGAAGTTGTGCCCTCACCAATTTGTGAGAAGTGTGGGGAAGGGGAGGGTACTTTGGGGCACATGGTGTGGTTGTGCCTGCGGGTCTGAAGATTTTGGGACAGGGTGTTAGTCTTCTTTCAGGATATTGTGGGACAGGAAGTTTGGAGGAAGGCTAGGGTGGTCATATTTGACACCCCAGGAGCCACTGGCATTAAGGTGCATATGAGATGCTTTGGGCTAGAAAGGCCCTTTTTGTTGGGGAAAAAGTGATCATGCCCTCGTATTGGCATTGGCGGAATGCTTTGCACGAGGTGCTGCTTATGGAGCAAATGGATAGGGGTAGGTTCTCACAACACAGGGCAAAATTCATGTTGGTGTGGGAAAAGTATTTGCAGTCTCTACCTTCACATGCCCATAGCCTGGCCGTGAACACATTCTTGAAGGGGTTAGGTGAGAGCAGGATAGGGGAGCAGGGTGGGTGGGTGGATGTGGTGTGATTGAGTCTGAGTCTGCATTCGATGCTGGGGGGGATGGTTTGCGAGGTGTGTTCTGCAGGGCCCATCAGAGACAGTGGTCCCTGCAGGAGTGGGGTGGTGAGGAGAGGAGGGAAAAAATTGTAAAAACATGCAACTGGTTCCTGGTCATGTCAGTTTGGAAGCTTGTTCTTATGGTTGTGTTGTATTGTTGATACGGTCTTCCTATAAGCTACTGTCAATAAACAGTTTTAAAAGTAAAATACCAACCAATGTAAAAATGTGTGTTGCATGATGCCTACTTTCACTATGGATGTGCACATGGGCAGAATTTAGGTGGAATGAGCAAGTATGCACATTGATTAGATTCTGATAATTTACCTATGCATAAAGTCAGCAGGGTGATTTACACCGGCTCTATGGGTACATAAGGAATTGCGTTTTAATTTAAGGCGTATCCTCTGCCACTTAGGCCAGTACTTTATAAAGACAAGTGGTCACTTACTTGTCTTGATAAAATAGGCTTAATTTAGGTGTGTTAAAATGCACTTTCACTAGACACCCTGTTATTAAATTATTTATTTACTTTATTTATAGGTATTTGATATTCTGCTGTTCGACCATGGAAATGACAACATGGCGGTGCATAAACACATAAAATATAGACATATATAAGGTGGTTCAAAAACTCATAAAGTTCAGACATATACAGATAACATTGGTATAAAAATTTGCATTGCATAGACTCAACAAATAAAGGTTAACTGAAAATCTGTCAAAACTATAATACATAAGGGAAAGAGTATGACAACAAACCTTTACTATATTAGACAAAATAGCCAGGAAAAGCAAGAGGCAACAAACTAAAAGAAAGTTAAGGGCCAGTAGGCTGGGGATTATAGGTAATCTGCATAGATATGCTGAAACAACCATGTTTTTATTACTTTCTTAATTTTTTTTATAAGAGCTTTCTGTCCTAATATCAATCGGTAATGAATTCCAGAGCCAGGGGAGCTTGATAGACAAAAGCTGATTCCCTGGCCAACAAGTTTAAATGTACAAATGGGAAAAAAACAGTCAGAAGGTGCATATGAGATGATCATAATTGTTTTCTTGGGATAAGATATAAACATAAATAATGCAGATACCCAGTATAAAACATACAATGACCACATAGCAGGATCTTAAACTCTCTGAGAGGGTAATTTTATTAGGAACCAACTAAGTTGTGTGCCATTTACACATGTAAATCATGTTTTTTTTGTGATTTTTGTACGTAAATGAGGCAGTCGCTACTCTGAAAGTACATGCATCGGGCCTATGGTGCATACTTTATTTTTTTTCTAATTTTTTATTTATGCAATTTCAGATATACATCCAAACAAATGAATAAAGAAAACTGAACAAAGTCAATAGGAAAAATAAACACAAAGAAACTAATGCAAATATTATAGTCCCCAAAGGAAAAGAGAGAGCAAGAACAAGCAATAACAAACACAGGAATTAACCAAGAAAATCACAGTACTAGCGGTTTCCACACCAACCCAACCAAACTCAGCCAGCCGTAACCAGTACCATCCCGAGTAGGCTCTAACACGTATAGACCCTCTCTGTACACTAGAAACTTGAGCAACTGATCTGGCTCAAAGAACACATAGGGGGTTATTCTGACCCAGGAATAGCGGGGATGGACAGACTGACGGACTTCCATCCCCGCTGTTCGTGGCTTCACCTGCCCCCAAATAACTTCCCCGCCGGTTGTGCGGGGAAGTTAGATGGGGCGGGGAATGGGCGGCATGGGGACGGAGAGTGGGCAGTTGCCAGCCTTGGACGTACAGGGCCGATTTTAATGTTGGCCCTGTACGTCCAGGGCCGGCGAAATGTCCGGGAAGTTAGGAATCCACGTATGGTACGTGGAAGTATGCTTATATGCTTCCTTAGATCTTGCTGCTTATGTAGAACTCAATAAATAGCAACTGGGAAAGTAAATATGTTCAATATGCAGTGTTGAGTGTCCAATAGCTGATTAGTGGCATTTGCCGATGAAATATATTATAGTTAGCTTTTTAGCTTGGCTTGGCTCATCCCAAATAGAGTTCCCAGCAGTATAGTAGAGTCCCGACACCGGGTGTTTCACCTCCACGGCTTCTTCAGGGAGCCCTGTCATAAAGCATTGCCAACCCTGTGAAAAATTGAGATGAATCAGCAGTGATGCTCTTACTTGCAAAAATTATCCTGATAATCCAGAGTAAATCCTTATAAAACAGACAAAAGCAAACCGCATGAACGACAGTGCTGAGTCTACTGCTCTGCAATCCAGCGTGATCAATTTCAGACATCGTGCATGCGCAGTATAAGTGGGAATCCCTAATGACATCAGGGGCTATCCCACAAACCCTTCTTTCCTATCTCCAGAGTCAGGACTGGCTCTGTTCTCTAGATCTAAAGGAAACGTACACTCATATTCTTATCCATCCAGAGCACAGAAAATTCCTGAGCTTCATGTTTCAGGGAAGACACTATCAATACAGAGTCCTGCCTTTCGGCCTCGCCTCTGCCCCAAGAGTCTTCACAAAATGCATGGTGGTAGTAGCCGCATTTCTAAGGACTCTAGGGATATTGTCCTCCCTTACTTAGACGACTGGTTCATAAAAGCAAGTACCTCTCAGGGGGCCAGCCTTTCCCTCTCATGCAGGTTTTACAACATTTGGGATTTTCATAAATCTTTCAAAATCCCAACTCGTCCCCTCTCAAACTCTAGAGTTCATAGAGGTCCTCTTAAATACTCAGCAGTCAAGGACATTTCTGCCTCAACTCCGCTGTGCTTGTTTCAATCAGTTAGCATCTCAGGCATGCCTCAAGAACTATCTTACTTCTCGAGAAATGCTACAACTTCTGGGTCATATGGCATCAACAGCGCATATAGTTCCATATGCCCATCTACACATGTGCACAGCCCAATGGACACTGGCATCCCAGTGGTCTCAAACATCATGTCACCTGGGGGACAAAATAACAGCCTCTATCCTTCTGATCTCATCTCTCCAGTGGTGGCGATCCCCAGAAAATCTCCTTGTAGGGTCACCTTTTCAGATGCCTGCACATCAATGCAGATGCATCCAGACTGGGCTGGGGAGCCCATCTGGGATCTCTCTCCACTCAAGGACTCTGGTCTCAGCAGGAGTCACAACTCCACATAAATCTGCTGGAGCTCAGAGCCATTCTCAATGCTCTCAAAGTGTTCCAGGACCATCTTCATTGCCACAGAGTCCTAGTCCAAACAGACAATCAAGTAGCCATGAACAAGCAAGGTGGAACAGGTTCTTGTACCCTCTGCAGTGAGACTCTACATCTCTGGTCCTTTGCCATACATCATCGCATTCACCTCCAAGTCATGTATCTCCCTGGCAAGCACAATGTGTTAGCGGACAGACTAAGTTGAATCCTTCTCCCCACGAGTGGTCTCTTCATGTAGACAACAGTCTCTCACATTTTTCAGATCTGGGTGACTCCAGAGATAGACCTATTCATAAGTCCTCAGAATGCCAAGCTCCCTTGCTTCTGTATTAGGACTCCTGCACCGGATAGCCAACAAGTGGATGCTTTTCACCTCCACTGGGGACAGGGCTTCCTATATGCCTTCCTTCCCATTCCCCTAATTCCCAAAACTCTTTTCAAACTCCAGATAGACAGGTGCTTCATGATATCCATAGCCCCACACTGGCTGTGCCAACCATGGTACTGTCTCCTTTTCTGTTTGTCTTGGGCTCAACCCATACATCTGGGGTCTGCTCCAGATCTCCTCTCTCAGAAGGAGGGGATGCTGCTGCATCCCAATCTGCAGTTTCTCCATCTCACAGCATGGCTGCTGAAGGCATAGCCTTCCAAGGCATTAGCCTTCCCCAGAAGGTTAAGGAGATCCTCTTAGCTTCTAGAAAGCCATCCACCAGGAGGTCCTATGCTTTCAAGTGGCGTAGGTTTTCTTTCTTGTGTTCTCAGAAGAATCGTAATCCCTTCTCAGCTCCGGTGGAGGCGCTACTTGAGTATCTCCTCCACCTATCTTCTTCTGGACTCAAAATCAATTTGGTAAGAGTACACCTAAGTGCAATTGCAGCTTCTCACGTGCCCTTAGATGGCCAACCCATCTTTTCTCAGCCGCTCATAGCACGCTTCATGGGGGGTCTTCTATTAACCAAGCTTCCCATTAAGCTACCTCCAGTAGTATGGATCCTCAATGTTGTTCTAGCCACTACTTCACTTACGTTTCTCATATGGAATGTCATCTTCCTCATTGCCCTCACTTCAGCAAAGTGCATTAGTGAGCTCCAGGCTTTTGGTGGTTGATCTACCTTACACACGGTTCCACCATGATAAGGTAGCCCTTAGGACTCACCTCACTTCATGCCGAAGGTGGTCTCGCCCTTCCATTTGAACCAGTCGGTCTACCTACCTGTGTTTTTCCCTAAACCACACTCATCTAGGACAGAAACAACCCTCCACACTCTGGATTGTAAACATGCCTTAGCTTTTTATCTCCAGAGGACTCGAGAGCACTGGAAATCTTCTCAGCTGATCATATCCTTTGACTCTAGTATCCTCGGGTTGCCAGTCTCCAAACTTAATCTCTCCAAGTGGATAGCTGACTGCATCACCTTTGCTTAATAGAAGGCAGGACTCTCCCTCGAATGTCATGTCACTGCCCATAATGTTTGAGCCATGGCTATCTCAATGGCAAATCTACAATAGTAACATAGTAAATGATGGCAGATAAAGACCAGTATGGTCCATCTAGTGTACTCAGCAAGGTGGCAAGAGTAGGTGCACCTGCCGCTCTGTTCAAGTCACCCCTCCCCATGTCTTTGTTTAGGGGTGAACCCACCGCTTCATCTAAGGCACCCCTGTTTGTTGAGAAATTAGATACTTTGTTGAGAAATTAGATAGTTAAGTTTATTTTGATTTTATCCTGTTGCTATAGAGCAGTGATGGCTAACCTTTTTGAGCCCGAGTGCCCAAACTGCCGCACAAAACCAAAGAATTTCCTCAAAGTGCCAGCACGTCAATTTGCATAAATATTTGCATAATGCTAACATACACTAACTTTTAGTAAACATGTCTCTTAATGAGTGTATGGATAAAGACAGACTAAAAGATTTCTACATTACTATAATCCAGTGCCAACCGCCAGGCACATTAGGAACTACTACAAACACTGCCCATTTAGAACCAATAGCAAACCCGCCGTATCCTAACAGCACTACCAGGACTCACAAAGCACCACACCATACCTATCAAAAGGCAACACTGCAAATATTAAACCAATACATTTCAGACAATAACAATACATGACCTACTGGGGAAAGAGAACAAGTGGCAATGTCAAAAAGGAATTACATAAACAGAATACCTCAGCTCAGTTACACAGTTGCAATTGCTCCAGCCACTTTCTTCTGGTTTCTTCATGTTTTCTGCTAACTCTCCATCATCTGCTGTCCATTTGTCCTTTCTTCTCTCTTCTAGTTTTTTTTTCCATTCTCTCTCTCTACATCCGCTTTAACATACTAATCTTTCTCCTTTTGCTCTTTCCTCATTCCTATTTCATCCACTCAAATTTTACCCCTCCATCCTCAATCCCCACTTACTCTCCCAATACCCGGCCAATTGTAGATTTTTTATCCCTCCCACACAAAATATTTTTCCCCTCTCCATTTTACTCTCCCAGCCCCATCCCATTCTAATCCTCCCCCAACATCAGCTCCCTTCTAGTTCCAGCCTCACCCAGCATCCATTCCCTTCTAGTCCCTGCATCAGCCCATTTCCAGTCCTAGCCCCCCATCAGCCCATTTCCAGTCCTAGCAACCCCCCAACCCAATACCAGTCCTAGCCCCCCCCATCAACCCACTTCCAGTCCTAAACCCCCATCACCCCATTTCCAGACAGCCCCCATCAGCCCACAGCCCATTAGCAGTCCTACCCCCCCAGCCCATTAGCAGTCCTACCCCCCCTCCCTGCCCATTAGCAGTCCTAACCCCCCCTCCCTGCCTCCCTCCCTGCCCATTAGCAGTCCTAACCCCCCCCTGCCCATTAGCAGTCCTAACCCCCCCTCCCTGCCTCCCTCCCTGCCCATTAGCAGTCCTAACCCCCCTCCCTGCCTCCTTCCCTGCCCATTAGCCGTCCTAACCCCCCCCTGCCCATTAGCAGTCCTAACCCCCCTCCCTGCCTCCCTCCCTGCCCATTAGCAGTCCTAACCCCCCCTCCCAGCCTCCCTCCCTGCCCATTAGCAGTCCTATGCCCCCTGCCCATTAGCAGTCCTACCCCCCTCCCTGCCTCCCTCCCTGCCCATTAGCAGTCCTACCCCCCCTCCCTGCCCATTAGCAGTCCTAACCCCCCCCCTCCCTGCCTCCCTCCCTGCCCATTAGCAGTCCTAACCCCCCCCTGCCCATTAGGAGTCCTAACCCCCCCTCCCTGCCTCCCCCCCGGCCCATTAGCAGTCCTACCCCCCCCCTCCCTGCCCATTAGCAGTCCTAACCCCCCCCCCCCCTTGGCAAATTTTTTAAAAAAAAAAAGCAGGCTCTGGCTGCTGCCGCGGCAGATTGCAATGTCCCGCGGGGCCCCCTCCGCCCGCTAAGCCCCTCTGCAAGGGCTTTCAGATTCGCGAGGGAGAGCATCTCCCTCGCGTCTCTGTTAAGCCCGCAGGGGCTAATGGGAAATTTCCCATCAGTCCCTCGCGTCTAAAGGGGCTGATGGGAAATTTCCCATTAGCCCCTGCGGGCTTAACAGAGACGCGAGGGAGACGCTCTCCCTCGCGAATCTGAAAGCTCTTGCAGAGGGGCTTAGCGGGCGGAGGGGGCCCCGCGGGACGCTGCATTCTGCCCTTGCCGCGTCCGCGGCAGCAGTCAGAGCCAGCTTTTTCTTTTTTTGCGGACCTTCCCGCGTGCCAGCTGCAAGGCCTTCGCGTGCCACAGCTGGCACGCGTGTCATAGGTTCGCCATCGCTGCTATAGAGAGATCCACTGTGTCTGTCCTATGCCATTTTGAATTCTGTCACTGTATTTGCCCCCACCACTTCCATCGGGAGGGTATTCCAAGCATCTACCACCCTTTCAGTGAAAAAATATTTCCTGACATTGCCTTTCAATTTACCCCCTTGCAGCTTCATGCTATGCCCTCTAGTTTTACAACTTACCCGTGCTTGGAAGAGGTTTGTTTGTTCATTAATACTCTTTAAGTATTTAAAGGTCTGAATCATATCTCCCCTATCCCGCCTCTCCTCGAGAGTGTACATATTTAGGTCTTCAAATCTCTTCTCATAAGGCTTCTGACACAGGCTCCAAATCATTTTGGTCACCTTTCTGTGAACCGTTTCCAGTCTTTTTACATCCTTTGTGAGATATGGTCTCCAAAACTGAACACAGTATTCCAAGTGAAGCCTCACCAGTGACACATACAATGGCATTAGTACCTCTTCCTTTCTGCTGTTAATTCCTCTTTGTATGCAACCCAACATCCTCCTGGCTTTTGCCACTGCCTTGTCGCACTGTTTTGCCACCTTGAGATCCTCAGAAATAATCACACCAAGGTCCTTCTCCTGGTATGTACATACCAACCTCTCGCCCCCTATCACGTATATTTCCTTTGGATTTCTGCTTCCCAAGTGCATGACACTGCACTTCTTCGCATTAAATCTTAACTGCCAAGCATTAGACCATTCTTCCAGCTTTTGTAGATCTTTCCTCGTTATCCACTCTCTCAGGGGAGTCCACTCTGTTGCAAAGTTTTGTGTCAACTGCAAAAAGACAGACTTTTCCATTCAGTCCTTCAGCAATGTCACTCACAAATACATTGAACAGTGCTGGTCCCAGGACCGAACCCTGGGGCACCCCGCTAATCACCCTCCTTTCATCCGAATAGGCTCCATTTACTATCACCTTCTGACGTCTGTCAGTCAACCAATTTCTGATCCAGTTCACCACCTAGGGACCCATCCCTAAACTATTAAGTTTATTGATGTCTCCTATGAGGAACAGTATCAAAGGCTTTGCTGAAATCCAGGTAGATGACATCTATCGCATGCCCCTGATCTAGTTCTCTGGTCACTCAGTCAAAGAACTCAAGCAAATTTGTTTAGCATGGATCTGTTGAAAACATCTTTTAACAGCCCTGCAAGAACCTCTCTGAGCTCTTTCAGTATCCTGGGATGTATCCCATCTGGTCCCATGGCCTTGTCCATTTTCAGTTTTGCAAGTTGTTCTAAGACATCATCTTCTGTGAATGGTGTGGTATCTACTCCATTCCCATTTGTATATTTTGGAGTCACAGGTGGTCCTTCTCCAGGATTTTCTTTAGTAAAAATAGAGCAGAAGTATTTGTTTAGCAATTTTGCTTTTTCAGTGTCACTCTCCACAAGTCCGTTCCCAGCACTTCTGAGTCCTGCAATTCCACCTCTGATTTTTCTCTTCTCCCAAATATACCTGAAAAACGTTTTGTCAACACACTTCACATCTTTAGCTATCTTTTTTTCTGCCTTTGATTTTGCTTTCCTTATTTCTTTTTTTGTCTCTTTTAGTTTGATCCTGTATTCCTTTCTGTGTTCCTCTGTTTGCAAGCTTTTGAATTTTATGAAAGCTGTGTTTTTGCTTTTATTTGAGCAGCCACTTCTTTGGAGAACCAAATAGGTTTCCTTCTTCTCTTGTTTTTATTTACTTTCCTAACATATTTATCTGTTGCCCCTTTTATTGCCACATTTAGTTTAGCCCATTGCAATTCCACTTCCCTTATTCCCTCCAACCCTGCCAACTCCTCCTTCGAGTACTTGGCTATTTTACTGAAGTCAGTGTTTTTGAAGTTTAGGACTTTGAGCTTGCTATGATTGCACTGCACCTTGGCTTTTATCTCAAACCACACCGTTGCTGCTCACAGGGGCACCCACCTAGACATTTGACATGCTATCTCCGTTGGTGAGCACTAAATCCATCATTGAGCGATCCCTGGTTGGTTCCATCACCATTTGTCTAAGTAACGCATCTTGGAAAGCATCCACAATTGTTTTACTTCTTTCCAGATTTGCAGAAGGAGTACTCCAATCCACATCGGGTAGATTAAAGTCACCCAATATGATCACTTCCCCCTTTGTGGCTATCTTTGCAAGATCTATAATCAATTTATCTATTTCTTCGATTTGAGATGGAGGCCTGTAGACCACACCAGTATGGATGACAGTACCATCTCTTCTTTCCAACACAATCCAGAGCGCTTCTTCTTTTCCCCATGCCCCCTACATTTCAGTAGCTTTAATATTGCTTTTGACATATAAGGCTACTCCTCCTCCTCCTCTTCCACTTTATCTGTCTCTTCTGAATAGATTATAGCCAGCTATGGCTATATCCCATTCATGTGATTCATTAAACCATGTTTCTGTAATGACCACAATGTCCAAGTCCATTTCCAGCATTAGGGCTTCCAGGTCAGGAACTTTGTTGGCTAAGCTTCGAGCATTTGTGATCATTGCATGTATTTTGCATTGATTTTGTTCTACCCACTTCTTCCCACTTGTCGTTGACATGTGCTTTAAAAGTGTAGCTGTTTCTGTTGTTCTGCTTTTGCCGGGAGTGACGTCCTGAAGTTGTCCTTCCCCATCCGTCACCCCCTTTCTCTAGTTTAAATGCCTGTCCACATACTGCCTGAATTTTTCACTTAGGATTCTTTTTCCTGCGACAGAGAGATGTAGTCCATCAGCACGGTATAGTCTCTTGTTGGTCCATCTGTTTCCCCAGTTACCTATAAATCTGAATCCTTCTTGTTTGCACCAGGTCTGGAGCCATGTATTAAAGCTGTCTATGCGATGCAGCCTTTCTGCCCCCTTACCAAGAATAAGCAGAACGTCTGAGAATGCTAGTGTTAACAATGGGCTTGAGTTTCTCTCCCAGAGTCTGGAAGTCCCTTTGAACTGCAGAGGCACTGTTTCTAGCCAGGTCAAAGAGAAAATAGTGAGGTTTCTGGAGTTCAGCGGATTACAGGATCCGAGGCAGCATGGATTCACCAGAGGCAGGTCTTCTCAGACAAATCTGATTGTTTTCTTTGACTGGGTGACCAGGGAGTTGGACAGAGGGAGAGCCGTAGATATGGTGTATTTAGATTTCAGTAAAGCTTTTGACACTGTTCCTCACTGGCGACTTATAAACAAACTGAGCACCCTAGGGATGGACCCTAAAATTACTGCTTGGGTTAGAAATTGGTTGGGTGGGAGGCGACAAAAAATAAAGGTAAATAGAGCTCACTCTGAGTAGAAGGATGTTACCAGTGGTGTCCCCCTGGGATCTGTCCTTGTTCCGATTCTTTTTAACATCTTTGTTAATGATATAGCGGAAGGGCTGTCGGGTAAGGTTTGCCTCTTTGCGGATGATACCAAAATCTGCAATAAAGTAGACACCCAGGAAGGTGTAGATAACATGAGGAGGGAGCTAGCTAAGCTTGCAGAATGGTCTAGAATTTGGCAGCTGGGATTTAATGTTAAAAAATGTAAGGTTATGCATTTGGGCTGCAGCAATCCAAGGGAGCAATATAGTATAGGGGGTGAAGTACTTTTGTCCACTAAAGAAGAACGGGACCTAGGCGTGGTTGTGTCTGATGATCTTAAAGTAGCTAAACAGGTAGAAAAGGCGACAGCAAAAGCTGGAAGGATGCTTGGGTGCATAGGGAGAGGAATGGCTAGCAGAAAAAAGGAGGTGATAGTACCTCTCTATAAGTCTTTGGTGCGACCTCATTTGGAGTATAGTGTGCAATTCTGGAGACCGCACCTTCAAAAGGATGTGAACAGGATGGAGTCGGTGCAGAGAGTGGCTACTAAAATGGTTAGTGGTCTTCATTATAAAGCATATGAGGACAGACTTAAGGATCTTAATATGTACACCTTAGAGGAAAGGTGGGATAGAGGTAATATGATTGAGATGTTTAAATACCTCCGTGGCATAAATGTTCAAGGGGAGAGCCTCTTTCAATTGAAAGCAAGTTCTGCTATGAGGGGACATGGGATGAGGGTGAAGGGGGATAGATTCAGGAGTGATATGCGGAAATATTTCTTTACGGAAAGAGTAGTGGATCCGTGGAATAGTCTCCCAGTGGAGGTGGTAGAGATGAGGACAGTAACTGAATTCAAAAAAGCATGGGACAAACACAGAGGATCTCTAAAGGAAAAAAGGGGACTGTTGTAGTTGTTGATATGGAAGGACAGACTAGATAGGCCATGTGGTCTTTTTCTGTCATCATATTTCTATGTTTCTACCCAAGTGGATAGAAACATCAGTTTTGAAGTGCTCACTTTCTGCGCCAACTACATCAACAATTTGGTTTGTATTCCTGCTGGCTGAAGAGTGTGGGTGGCATTTCACTTTCTTCTCTCCTTTGAACTCTGTTTCCAAGTTGGTGCCTCTGATGATGGAATCTCCAAGTAGTAGTAGTTTTCTGTTTTATGATTTTTTTCTTCATATTTGGTGCATTATCAGTAGATTGGGCATTGACTGTCTCATTTAAGGACCCTTCAGTTTCCATGAATTGGGCATCCTCATTAACCAAGGCAGAGAAGGCATTATGCAGGGATATCTCTTGATGTATATGGTGTCTCTGCATTACAGGTCGCAACCTACCAGAGCCCACAGTGATCCATTTGTTCCTGGGATGTTTGATTCTTTGTGGGAGCGGTGATGGACTTAGTTTGGTTTGTATCCTAGAAGAGGTGCGTTTCATTGCAGCTAGTTCTTCCCTTAGTAGAGTCCGTTCTTTATGCATGGCAGCTAACTTGAGGCATAGCTATTGATGAGATCTGCAAAGCAGCAACTTGGTCTTTGGTCCATACTTTTGTTGCTCACTACTACCTATACAAGGACTCCCGCCGGGATGCCAAGTTTGGCCAGGCTGTTTTCCAGCATCTCTTTCAGACTTAGAGCAACTCCTGCCCTCTGTCCCAGGTTTCAATACCAGACATCCATGCAGGATACATGACCTCTTTAGGCATACATGTGAAAAACCACAGCAGATTCTGAGGTCATCTCTCTGGCATCTTCTAGCTAGGCAGTCCCATATGTGAAGACTGCATTTCTGCTTGTTCCTGGAGATAGCGTAGTTACTCAGCTGTAGCAGGTGAACTCCGGGAACAGCAAGAATTTAGTTTTCACAACCCACCCTCCTCCCCTAGGAGTTGTAGGTTTTCTCTTTTTTTCTCTTTCTCTCCTTTTATCTCAGCTACAAACTCAACTGAGGAGGGAGAGCGGGAAAGGTGGGAAGGCAGCTATGCAGGCGTAGTGGGATGCTCCCAAAAGTTTTCCTATTGGATGCTGGGGAGCGTTCCCACGGGGGCTCCATCAGTACCGACATCACCCATATGTGAAGACTAAATTTCTGCTGTTGCCGGAGATCACCTGTTACAGGTGAGTAACTACACTTTCTCCATAGACCTTAGGATAAATTGGTAATGCATACCCATTCACCTTCCTCGGCCATTGACTCCTAAGATCTGCATTAGATTGTGAGAATTTGTGAGGTCATCACTTTTATGGAAATCCTTGTATATGCTCATCAATCTTCTGTGTGTCTGACCTATCCTGCTGTCCACAGAAGGCCCTCATTTAATGGGCATAGTTTACTTTCAAATATTTCCACTACCAGTAAGTAAGAATGCAATTTTAATTATTTATACCTTGTATACACTATTACTGATCTTGTATCTTTATTCAAATAGTTTTACTCTAAAAATGCTTTAATTCTATTTCATGCAGAATCAAAAGAATTACTTTGTGATTAACTATAATTGTACGTGTGGTCAAAAGCAATCAATCACTGGGTCATGGGCAGGCCCTATACTATTTATTTATTTATTTATTTACATTCTCTTATATACCACGCTATTCTGCATCAGTGCGGTTTACATTGAACAAACTGAAATTACATTGAACAGGGCATTATAACTTGGAGATAACTATTTTACAGGGAACATGGGCTATGGAGGGTTAAGTGGCTTGCCCAAGACCACAAGGAGCACCTGTGGGACTAGAAACCCCAGTCCTTCCGGCCCAAGGTTGCTGTCCTCTAGTGGGATTTGAACCCCCGACCTTCCGGCCTGAAGTACCTTGCCCCAACCACTAGGCCACTCCTCCACTATACTAACCGATAAAGGGCATAAGATTAGTAACTGTGTTAGGTTATGACTATGATTATGTCATGCCTTGAAAAGGTGGCCATGCATGTTTTGTTTTCTGTATTGCTGCTTTTGGATCTTGACTCACCTGATCTCCTTTTTGTTTCCTTACCATTCCCCCTAGATGTGTCCCATGTCTACATCTATTGTGTCGTCTGTCTTGACTAGATTGTAAACTCTTATGAGCAGGGCCCATCTTTTACATGTGTGTGCAGTGCTGCGTATGTCTTGTAGCGCTATACAAATGCTCAGTAGTAGTAGTATTGTACTACTATATTATACTAGAAGTTGCCATATATAAGTGAAAATTAAAAGTTGGTTTATGTTACTGTGCTACGCTTAAAAGTATGCTTTAAGGGGCCGATGCAGAAAACATTAGCATGGCATTTTTTTCCGGTGCTTTTCCCATGCTAGGCTTTGCTCTTCAATGCAGAAAGCAAACTAGTGCCAGAAAAGCGATCACGCAAAATTGCAGCACACTGGGCATGCAAATCGTATGCAAATTGCTGCATATATAATTGTGCTCAATGTAAAAAAAAACTGTGCTGAAACTTATTGCAGTTTTTTACACTGGATCTTCATGCCAGCTTTGGGCAGGCAAAAAAGATCATCTGAGTTGAAGTTTGACATTTCACCTCAGATGATCCAGGCATTGGGAAAAGCCCACAATGCCATTGGCAAAATGTCAGTGGATCGGTTCCCCTCCCGGACACTGCCCCCCTCCCGACAGAAATAAAATCTCCGGTGACCCAGTGGCGCTGATCCCCTCCCACTCCCACTCCCCTGAAACACAAGACCTGGTGGCTCAGCAACCCTGATCTCCCCCACCCCTCCCTGAAACACCTGGTGGCCCAGTGTCCCCAAACACCCCCTTCCCCCCAGTACCTTAAATGTTGTAGCGGAAGTGTTGCCCCATGTGGTGCATCCTGGGATGCACTGGCAGTGTCTGACTCCCATAAAAAGCAAAAAATGCCTTATGGCAGTGACCCCCCCCCCCCAGTGTTGCATCCTGGGACAGCTGGTGCATTCGAGGATGCACTGCACGGGCCAGGCACTGCCATTTTACAAGATGGCGGTGCAGAGGTGGGAGAGTGCGGGCAATGCTCCTGCAACCACATTTAAGTTAATGGGGAAAGTTCGGTACCATGGGCCACCAAGTCTGTGTTTCAGGGGATCGGGAGATTGGGGCTGCTGATCCACCAGATCTTGGGAGGGGGAGGGAATTGGGGCCTCCAGCATTGTGCCAATTCATCAGGGGCTTTCCCTGATGCCTGGATCATCTGAGTTGAAATGTCAAACGCCACCTTTGATTAACCTGTTTGTCTGGGATAGCATGCCTAACTTGCACCAACTTCTGTGCGCATGTGTTTGGCTTGTATTCTCAGTTTAACGTTGACTTTTTGCACACTGTTTAATTTGCATTTTGTGTCGCAGTGCAAAAAGTCAGCATTAAACTCATGCTAAAGCCTACGCTAGGGCTTTAAGCACTGGCTCTAGCGCGGGGTTTCTGCATCGACCTGTGATTTGAAAGGTTGAAGAACATTGTCTCAAATAGGTAAGTTGTGAGAATTCTGTGTGAATGGCACAATTCAAGGTTATGTAAGAAATACTCGGCAGTAAAACACATACTGACTCATCACTTCATAATGTGTAGTTCTTTATTTCTCATGACTATCACTGTATAGTTAACAATAAGCCATTGTTTTTTAAGGTGCTTAGGGCTATATTCAGCGCTGCTTTATACACCTCTTGTTTATTATCCAAGCGGCATGGAACAGGTGCAGAAGAAAACCTTAGTGTTCAAGAAGTTGGACATACATTTTGCCATCATGCTTTTCTATTTGTCATTTGAAAACATTGCAAAAATCTGTTGTTTAATTTATATAGTTAAAACTGGTATACAGCAGTAAAGGTCCACAATTATCGCTTTATTCTAAACAAGAAAGTGGGGAAAAAAAGAAAGGAAATGTATATTCCATGAAGTATTTAAAATTTTCAAAAATGTCCTTTAAATTCTTATTTTTGTCCTCCTCCTCCCATGACTAGCAAAAGTATTAGGCATCCTAGCCACTCCTTCAGCCTTGCACCCCACCCTCCTTATAGAATATTATAAAATTCAGTACTACTTTTATGCATATGACAGCCTGTTGTATGCACCTTTCTCTACTTTAATCCATGGGTAGACCGCCTTGATGACATGTTTTAATGCAGTTACAAGTTCACTCTCTGCAAATGGCAGTGAATTATGGAAAAAACGGAGTTGTTCTTTGTTATTAGGAGCTCTGCCTTTTGTCCACCAGTTCATGATGCTGTTGCGAGGTTCATTACCTCAATATAATATTAGATCAGCAGTTTACTCTTCATGCACATATTAATTGTATCATCAAGAGAGAATATATTATGAGATGAAGGTGATGCTGGATGATAGCATCTTTTATATAGTACTGTGCTTCAGGCCCTTTTGCTACCACATTTTGATTATTGCAATATCTATCAGGAATTACCAAAATATGCCATTCATGCCATGCAGTTGGTGCTGAACATTGCTGCACGTATCCTTTTTGTGGCATCAAATGTCTCATATTACACTTTTCATTGAACAATATGGATCAACAATTGACTAAATATATTATATTTATTTTTATTTATTTTAACTAATTTGCCTTATTGTTAACCCTTGTTATTTTTCCTATATTACCATTGTACTGTTATGTTTATACTGTGTTTGTTTCCCTTGCCTATAACCTTTGTATTTCTTGTGACCGCTTTGATTGAAGGAAAAGGCGGTATAGAAAACTTGTTAAATAAATAAATAAATAAATGATTAAGACAGTTAAATATGCTTTTTATAACTGTTCAAGTCAAGTATACTGTCTTATTGACTGTGTATAGAATTGCTCACTATTTGTCAGCAGTGCCTCTAGTCTGTTACAGAGTATACTAACTAATAGACCTAGGAGGTCATGTATGTAAGCCATCTATAGTATTCCATCTTAAAGACAAAGAATAGCCAAACTGTATATGCCTGGGCATTTTCACTTTATGCACCAGGGCTTTTGAATGTCCTAGATAGGATAAGGGCCATACATGACTTTCATAGGGAACTAAAGACTCATCTATTTAGAGAATACTATGGGGAAGATGTATTTATCAGTAGCCTTACAATATCTCATTTATAGATCTAGTAATGTATTGTTTAATTTCTCAAAAAATACAAGGACTAGGAGATAAGCCTTGAAGATACAAAGTAATATATTTCAAACAGATAGGAAAAAATATTTTTTCTCTTAATGTATAATTAGTCCTTGGAACTCATTACCAGTGGATGTGATAAAAGCAAGTAATGTAGCTGGGTTTAAAAAAGGTTTGGACAGATTTCTGGAGCAAAAGTCCATAAACAGTTATTAAGGCAGTCTAAAAGAATACCATCGCCTATCCCTGGGGATAAGTGGCATGGAAGAGGCTACTTTTGGGAAAGGTCAGGTACTTCTAACCTGGATTGACCATTGTTGGAAACAAGACACTGGGCTTGATGAACCTTTGGTCTGACCCACTATGTCAATTCTTAATTTCACATTTTTATGTTATGGTCTCAGTCTTGTTCAGTGTATAATGTGATTTCTAATAAATGTTAACCTATTATCCACTTCGATTTTGTAGGTAAAGCAGGATATAAGTTGGGTGGGTATGGGTAAATAAATAAAAAAGGTAATTAAGTACTTAATTGATAGTATATTTTGGTTGATTACTTACCTCTGTATTGTTTGAAATGATTGGCTGTGAGGTTTCGGAACTGACATTATGGTACTTCTGAGTTGCTGTTGTATTGTTGTATTAGCATGTGCATTCCAATTTTGTTATATCATCTATAAGACATTGAGAGTGGAAATCTGTATTAGCACCTGGATACTAGTGGCATGGTACATGTGTTTCCAGAGCTTATACTATAACCTAATGATGTGATGGGTGACAGATGCACTTTGTTGTCTCTAAACATTAAAGGACTGAAAACCCTGTGAAACGACAGAAACTGTGGGCTTATCTTGCACAGCATCATCACAAATTTGTTTATTTGCAAGAAACTCACCTTAAATACAAAAACTCCCTTCAGCTGCACAATAAGCATTATGTGCTAGCCAATTTTTAGCCCGCACTAGGGGAACAAAATGGGATTGCCATTCTTGTGCAGTGCTCAACTGCTTACACCATTAAGGCTCAACTTTCCGATGCTGAGCGTAGATGAGTTATTGTAAACATGTATTTGTTTATTTTATTTATTTATTTGTTACATTTCTATACTGCCTCTTCCAGAGATCAGGGGCGGTTTACAAGGAACCTAAGAAACAAGTACATGGAACAGGAACAAACATTTTACAGGCAACTTGATTTGCGGGTAGGGTCAGTGAAATTGGAGGTTACAATCTTTTTGAAAACTATGTACAACTTAGCTATATACAGGAAATATTCATGCTCAAGTTTGTCTTGCATTGCCCTTATCTTGGTTCTGTCAGTTGGTGAGTTGCCTCTGTGGTGCGTGTGTGTTTGGATATGGGTTTTCTGATCCATAGTGCATGATAAAGAGGTGGGTTTTTAGCTGCTTTCTGAAATCTTTGAGGTCTTTTGTTGCACAGATGTGTAGCGGGAGGGAGTTCCAGATGGGGGCAGCATAGGAGAAAGCTCTGGAGCTGGTGGCTTGTTTTGTTTTGCGGATGGAGGGTGGAATTGTTATAGAGTGGAGTGCGTTCTGTCTGCGTGATCTGTTGTTGGGGTGAGGAGGAGGGTAGAGAGGAATGAGGGGGCAACATTGTTAATGAGTTTGAATGATGTTACAAGTAGTTTATATCTTATCCGGCTTTCTATTGGGAGCCAGTGTAGGGCGTATAGAAGGGGTGTGACATGGTCGGTTAGTCTGGCTTTGCAGGTGATCCTAGCTGTGATGTTTTGCATTTGTTGAAGTATGTGTAGACTCTTTGTTGGTAGACCCTGCAAACAGGCTGTTGCAGTAGCCGAAGTGAGAGGTGATGATGGATTGAATGACTGCTCTGAAGTCATTATCTTCAAGGAGGGGTCTTAGTTGTTGTATGGATTTTAATTTGTATAGGATTGTTCTGGCTGTTCGTTTCAGGTGGGGTATCATGCTGAGGGAGGTATCCAGGATTACACCAAGGTATTTAACTTCTTGTTTGATTGGGATTATGGTGGTGTTGATGGTAATGGTTTGGGGTAGGGTTGTGTCTTGGTTCCTTGTGATATGCAGCGCTTCCCTCTTCTTGTAATTTAGGCTGAGGTTGTTGGATTTCAGCCAGGAGTCAGTTTCCTTAATGCATTTGTCCAGGTTGTTGTAGGTGGGGTTGTTTACATCTATAGGGAGCAACAGCATGATGTTGTCCGCATAGATGTAGTACTGAATGTTGTGTTTTTGGAATATGTGTGTGATAGGTTGGAGGTACAGGTTGAAGAGGAGGGCAGAACCTTGTGGTATACCTTGTTCTTGTGGAAAGGTGTTTGTGGGGGTTTTTTCCTATTTGGATCTTGAGCTTGTGGTCTGAGATGTATGATTTAAACCGTAGTAGGACTAGGCTACCTAGGCCAAGATATTTGAGTCTTGCAATGAGGGTTTTGTGGTTTATATTGTCAAATACTGAGGCACCATCCAAAAAGACTAGGAGGAATGCGTGGTTGGGGTTGTCTGTGCCTCTGATCAGGTTGTTGATTAAGGCTAGGAGTAAGGTTTCAACCCCATTGTATGGGCGAAAACCATATTGGTGGGTATCTAAAGGGGCGTTGATGTCTAGGAAGTCTTGAAGTTGGTTGAGGACGTTTTTTTCAATTACTTTGGCGACAAATGGGTTGCTTGCTTTCGGCCTGTATGAGTTTGGCTCGTTTCTGTTTGCAGTCTTGTTTTTTAGTACTGGGCGAATGGAGGATATTTTTAGGTCAGAGGGCATAACTCCTTGGAGCAGGGACTGGTTTACTATTTGGAGGAGATATGGGGCAAGCTCGGTTTTGGTGGTTTTGATCCATGATACGGGGCAAGGATCCAGGGGGGAGGTGGTTGTGTTGATGTTAGATATTATCTTTAGGAGCTGTTCTTGGCCCGGTGTGCTGAATGAGGTCCAAGCGGTGGGGTTTGTTGGGGGGTTGGGTGGGGGGGGGGGGTAAGGTTGGGGTTTTTGTTAGTTTATCAGCAAGATAGTTGGTTAGGGTGGAGGGTTCTATGCTGCACGTGTTGGAGTTATTTTGGTCGTTTTTGGTTAGGGACCGGACAATGGCAAACAGTTCCCTTGGCCGGTTTAGGGCACGATTTATGATTTTGGTATGGTGTTCTTTTTTTGTCTTGTTTATTGTGTCCTTATATGTTGAGAGTAGGTTGAGGTATTGGAGTCTGTTCTGTTGTGTTTGTGATGTGCGCCATTTCTTTTCGAGTTTCCTCAGTTGTCTCTTAAGTTTTAGGAGCTCTGGGGTGTACCAGTTTTCCGAGCGCTTGGGTGCGTGGTGTGTATGGCTGATGGGGGAGATTGCTGCTTTGTGTATAGAGCTATTCCAGGTGTTCAGTGAGGAGGTAAGGTCTGTGTTGACCGTTGAGAGTTGGGGGATGATATTGTGGAGGAATGTGTCTTTCTTGAACTGGGCGAACCGTTTGGTGGGTGGTTGGGTATTTGGTGTGTCAGGTCTCAATAGTGGAGTGAGTGGGATGTTGAAGGTTACAAGGTAGTGATCTGACCAGGGGACTGTCATGTATGGATGGGGGGAGGGAGTGTTGTGAGCATGTTGGGCGCATGTTGGGCATTTAGGGCAGGGAGGAAGACAAGGTCCAGGGTATTTCTCTTGTTGTGGGTGGGTGCAGTTATGATTTGTTTGAAGCCTAGGTCAGTCATTGAATCTAGGAAGGATGCTGCTTGAGAGGGGTCGAGTGAGGGGAGGTTCAGGGTCCCCTAGGATGATGTGTGGTTTGTTGTGGGGGGTCATGCATGCTGATTGTAAGATGTGGGTCAGATTGTTGTGGCCAGGTGTTGGTGGTCTATAGGTAAGGCTGATGAAGTTCTTGTTTTGGACTTTGAGGATGTCAATGCCATCTATGTTGGTGGCTAGGGAGGGTGTGACTTTGTGTTCTGACTTACATAGTATGAGCACGCCGCCTCCTCTTTTGTAGTCCCTGGTGCAGTTGAATAGGTCATAATTCTGCACTTTTAGTGTGTTTGTTAGGATGTTGTCTGTGGTCTCAGTTATACAGACGAGGTTGGGTCTTTCTTCTTCCAGTATGCTTGTGATTATAGGGATTTTATTCCTTATCAACCTTGCATTAACGAGGATGCATTTCAGGGTTGTGTGTGTGGCTGAGGGGTATGAGGTTATGTAGGGCTGTGCAGGGTTGACGTATAAAAGCCTGCTGTAGTGTTTATGATGTAGGGCCTGGGAGTAGGCCATGTTGGCTAATGGTGTGTTTAGTTTGTGCCTGTGTGGGGAGTGGATGATGGGGATGTGGTATGTGAATTGAGCGTCCGTTGCGAGTGAATTTGTTAGCTGGTGCGCTATGAGTAAGAGGTAGAGTATGAGGAAGGTCATTCTGAGGGAGCCCATTGTGGGGGCTTCCATTGTATGCTGTGTTGGGGGGTTGCTGTGTTGTAGGTAGGCTTGCTGTGCAGTCCGCTCGTGGGTGCTGCGCAGAGTTATGGGTAGGGCAGTTGGTCTGGTGACCTGTGGCAGCAGCTGTCGTAATGGGGTTGATGTTGATGTAGCAGCAGCAGCTGTTGTGATGGGGCTGATGTGCTGCAGATACAAGATTTATTTTGGTAGATGTGGAGTTCTATGTGAACAAGCAGGGCGGAACGGGCTCTCTGTCATTATGCAACGAAGCTTTGCGACTGTGGGCCCTCGCCAGAGAGCTTCAAATCCACCTTCTAGTGGTATATCTTCTGGGCATTCAGAATCTTTGGGCAGACAAGCTCAGTTGAATACTGCTGCCACACGAGTGGTCTCTTCACTTGGACTAACTTGCTCGAGTGTTTCGAATCTGGGGAACGCCAGATATAGACCTCTTTGAAAGTCCAGAGAATGCCAAACTTCCCCGATTCTGTTCCAGAATTCCGGCTCAAAACTGTCAGGCAAGGGATACTTTCCTCCTCCACTGGGGTCAGGACTTCCTCTATGCCTTTATTTATTTATTTATTTATTTACATTCTCTTATATACCGCGCTATTCTGCATCAGTGCGGTTTACATTGAACAAACTGAAATTACATTGAACAGGGCATTATAACTTGGAGATAACTATTTTACAGGGAACATGGGCTATGGGGAGGGTTAAGTGGCTTGCCCAAGACCACAAGGAGCACCTGTGGGACTAGAAACCCCAGTCCTTCCGGCCCAAGGTTGCTTTCCTCTAGTGGGATTTGAACCCCCGACCTTCCGGCCTGAAGTACCTTGCCCCAACCACTAGGCCACTCCTCCACTCCTTCCCACCCATTCCCCTCATTCCCAAAACTTTCTTCAAGCTTCAGAGAAACAGAGGTCGTATGATACTCATAGCTCCACGTTGACCACGGCAAACGTGGTATCCTCTCCTTCTGCGTCTCTCTCAAGCCACACCTCTGGAGTTGAGATATGCTCCAGATCTTCTTTCCCAGGAGAACAGGACCCTATTGCACCCGAATCCCCAGTCCCTGCACCTCAGGGCCTGGTTACTGAAAGCCTAGGAATCCCGGATATCAACCTTTCTCAACAGGTAAAGGATATCCTTGTGGCTTCCAGAAAGCCTTCCACAAGGCAATCCTATGCCTTTAAGTGGAAGAGGTTCTCTGTATGGTGTTCTCAAAAGGGACTTAACCCCCATTCAGTGCCTGTGGAGTCGCTTCTGGAGTATCTCCTCCATTTATCAGATTCTGGTCTTAAAACAAATTCAGTAAGAGTCCATCTTAGTGTCATTGCTGCTTTTCGCAAACCTCTGGATGGACAACCTATTTCCTCTCATCCACTCGTAGCAAGATTTATGAGAGGTCTACTCTTAACAAAACCTCCCATTAAGCCACCGCCGGTGGCATGGGATCTGAATCTTGTTCTCGGGCATCTCATGAAACCGCCCTTTGAGCCTTTAGCCACTATAGCTCTAAAGTTTCTTTAATGGAAGTTCATCTTCCTAGTTGCCCTCACTTCTGCAAGACGCATCAGTGAGTTACAGGCCTTAGTGGCGGATCCTCCTTATACAAGATTTCACCATGATAAAGGTAGTTCTTAGGACTCATCCTCACTTTATGCCAAAGGTGGTTTCGCCTTTTCATTTGAACCAAGCGGTTTACCTTCCTGTATTCTTCCCTAGGCCTCTTGCCTCTAATGCAGAAAGGAACCTTCATACTTTATATTGTAAAAGAGCCATGGCTTTTTACCTTCAAAGAACTAAGCAACATAGAAAATCGTCTCAGCTTTTTGTTGCTTTTGATTCTAGTCATTAGGGACTTCCAGTTTCCAAAAGAACTCTCTCTAGGTGGATTGCAAATTGCATATCCTTTGCATATGAGAGTAAGGGACTTTTTCTCGAAGGCCATGTCACAGCTCACAGTGTGAGAGCAATGGCAGCCTCAATGGCTAGAATTCGTTCTGTGTCCATTGACGGCATCTGTAGAACAGCCACTTGGGCTTTGGTACACACCTTTACAGCCCACTATTGCTTAGACAAGAACCCCCGTTGGGATGCCTCATTTGGCCAGGCTGTGCTCCAGCATCTCTTTCAGACTTAATATAACTCCTACCCGCCGTCCCAGGTTTCGATGCCAGAGAGCCATGGGAGGAAGCATGACCCATCTCACCTGGGGTTCACAGCTTGCTGGGGTCATCCCCCTGGCATCTCTCAGCTGGGGAGTCCCCATATGTGAAGACTACATTCCTGCTTGTTCCTGGAGATAGCATAGTTACTCACCTGTAACAGGTGATCTCCGGGAACAGCAGGAATTAAGTCTTCACAACCCACCCGCCTCCCCTGGGAGTTGTCTCTATCTATCTCTCTGTCTACTTCTCTCCTTTGGTCTCAGCTATAAACTCAACTGAAGAGGGAGAGTTGGAAAGGCGGGGGAAGGCAGCACACAGGCGCTGTGGGATGCTCCCAAAAGCTTTCCTATTGGATGCTGGGGAGGGGTCCCGCGCAGGCTCCATCGGTACAGGCGATACCCATATGTGAAGACTTAATTCCTGCTGTTCCCAGAGATTACCTGTTACAGGTGAGTAACTACGCTTTAAAGGTGATGGCGCAGAAGAACTGAAAGCATTATCGATACACCTGGAAGATATATTACAACTATTTGATAAACTGAAGAGTAGTAAATCAACTGGACTGGATGGTAAACAGCCAAAGGTGTTGAAAGAACTGAAATATGAGATTGCAGACCTACTATTAGTAATCTGTGAACTATCATTGAAATCACCTGAATATCTTAAGATTGGAGGATGACCAGTGTAACGCCAATTTTTTAAAAGGGTTCCAGGGGTGATCCGGGAAACTACAGACCGGTGAGCCTGACGTCAGTAACGGAATAAATGGTAGAAACCATTATAAAGAACAAAATTAATGAAAGTGTAGATGGTCATGGCTTAATGGGAGATAGTCAACATGGCTTTAGCCAAGGAAGGTCTTGTCTTACTAATCTGTTATATGGTTATGTTTATGGTTTATGCACTTGATATACCGCCCTTTCTCCTGTGTATCAGAGTGGTTTACAAAGGTGAGTGGATTAATGTAGTGTATCTTGATTTTCAGAAAGCCTTTGACAGGGTCCTTCATGAGAGACTCTTGGTGAAATTCAAAAGTCATGGGATAGGAGGCAGTGTACTATTGTGGATCAGGAACTGGTTAAAAGTTAGAAAGCAGAGGGTAGGGCTAAATGGCCAATTTTGCCAACGGAGAAAGGTGAATAGTGGAATACCCTAGGGATCTGTGCTGGGTCTGCTGCTTTTTAACATATTCGTAAATGACCTGGAAATGGGAATAACGAGTGAGGTAATCAAATTTCAGATGACAGAAAATTATTCATAGTTGTTAAAACCCATGAAAATTGCGAAAAATTGCAAGAGGATCTTGATAAATTAGAAGACTGTGCATCCAAATGGCAGATGAAATTTAATGTGAACAAGTGCAAAATTATGCACTTAGGAAAGAACAACCCAAACTATGGTTACATGATGCAAGGTTCTACATTAGGACCCACCACCCAGGAAAAAGCTTTAGGCATCATCGTGGATAACATGTTGAAACCCTCCGCCCAGTGTGCAGTGGCGGCCAAGAAAGCAAATAGAATGCTATGAATCATAAGGAATGGAATGGAGAATAAAACAGACTATTATAATGCCTCTTGTCAGACGGCTGCCTAGGGTGAGAACTTACACAATCTTGACGATGCATATATTCATATGATTCTTGCAAGGTATTGTGGGTAATGTAGTTCTTTCACTCCCAAACACAGCTGAAGACAATAATTGAGTTATGATACCAGTGGTAAGGCCAATAAAATACTTCTTTTATTGATGGGGTTTAATTCACCCAGCACAAATATGCTTGATAGCAATATAAATGAGGTTACTTGCTTGCAGTGTTTAAATGGATAACATAAAGTCACAAAGCAAATCAGAAAACAACCTTCAGCTTGTCAGGCAATTAGCTAATCAGTTCTTAGCAAATAATTACCAAATAAAAAGGCACAAAGAAATGAATAAACTTTGCTTGTTAGGTTAACTTCTGCTTATTTTCCACGCAGATCCCAGCAGTGATTCTCCCTTGCTCACACACACAATCAGGTGCAGCTTTAATTACTATCAATTGACCAGCTGAAACCCTTTAGCTGGCTGGCTGCTACTGTGTGAACCCAAATCCTGCTTTAAGAGCTGTTTGCAGTGGAAATAAAGAACAAAGTTAGGTTTCTTTGTGATGGCTGAGGTGTTTGCTCACAGAAAGCTAGCAATAGCATTTAGATAGAGAACAGTCCATGTAATGAATAGTTTCATCTGCTGTATCTCCCCCTTCATCAATCAGCATAGGGTCACTATCATACATTGGCACAGACGAGTCTTTCCATAAGGCACTATCATGAGAATGCTTATTCCCTTGCTGCCATTCACTATTATAGATAGGGTCTGGATCAGTGTTCATATCTGAGCCTCTCCTGCTATCATAATTCCTCTCTGTATATCCTGGCCAGTATGTAATCCAGTTCTGATGTCCAGCCTTCCAATCTTGATCCCTGGACACTGGATCTTCCCTCACATACCTTTTGGCCTAGGTCTGAAAGTCCTTTCCACGTGCAGTCTTCTCTCTTCTAGGTAGCCACTGGTGATTCCTATCTCTGCCCTTCCATTCCTCTGGCTGACTCCAGTCCAATGGACTCTGCTGGCACTTGGAATACCTCCCAGTATGGGTACTGCCTTGGACTCTCCCAAACCTGCCAATGGCCTTTCTTCTCTTCCTTCCAGAGAGTTTCCTTCTCTCTCTATCCGCTTGGCTTGGCTTCTGCTTCTCGAGATGATGTTGGTGCTTGAACTTGAAGCTGTTGCTGTCTCTCTTCCTGAAGCTCTTTCTGTAGCTTGGCTGGAGCTTGTAGTAACTGTTATCTGAAGAATAAGCTCTATTCTTATTCTGTCCTAATGTGTGCTCCTCCCTAACACAGCGCAGCTGTGTTGAATCAGGCCCTGCCCTTTGAGATGAGTGCTTAGGGATTACCTCATAGCTCTCTTGATTGCACACACGTTTTCTCACTTCAGCCCCTCTCATGGCTGCTGGAAACCTGGTGCATTCTGGGACTGGTAGTCTTTTAGGTGAAAACTCTGTTTTCTTACTTCTACCAGAACTGACAGGTTGCTTGTTCAGAGTCACATCATCTTTTCTATAGCTCCTACCTGAGCTATGATAAGCTTCCTTATCACACTCTCTATCCTTCCATGGTGCGACCGCACCTTGAATATTGTGTGCAATTCTGGTCGCCGTATTTTAAAAAGGATATAGCGTTATTAGAAAAGATACAGAGAAGAGCCACCAAAATGGTAAAGGGGATGGAAGGATACTCCTATGAAGAGAGACTAAAAAGGTTAGGGCTCTTCAACCTGGAAAAGAGACGACTGAGGGGAGATATGATAGAGGTCTATAAATTAATGAATGGAGCGGAACGGGTAAACGTAGATCGATTTTTTACGTCATGAGAATATACTGTAGAAAGACTAGAGGACATACAATGAATCTACAGGGTAACCTATTTCTGACTAATAAGAGAAAATATTTTTTCACTCAATGTGTAATCAAACTCTGGAATTTGAAGTGGGTTTAAAAAAGGTTTGGACAAGTTCCTGTAGGAAAGGTGCATAAACAATTATTAAAAAGGACCTGGGATATCACTGCTTGACCCAATACAAGCATTTTGGAACTTGTGTCTTTTGGGGAAACTGCTAGGTGTACTTATGACCTAGATTGGCCACTGTTGGAAACAGGATACTGGGCTTGTTGGACCTTGTTCTGACCCAGTATGGCATATCTTATGTTATGACCCGCCAGTTGGTGAACTCCCTGGTCTGGTAGCAGTTACCCCAGTCACTTTTCAGGCTCCAAACCACTCAAGGGTCCTCACTATGGATGCCTCCCTTCTCGGCTGGGGAGCTCACTGCGGAGATCTCCGCACTCAGGGCAACTGGTCGCCAGGCGAGCACACCAAGCAGATCAGCCTCCTGGAGCTCCGAGCCATATACCTAGTCCTGAAGGTCTTCTGTCACCACCTGCATCACCAGCCAGTGCTGGTCCAGACGGACAACCAGGTAGCAATGTTCTACGTGAACAAATGGGGGCACGGGGTCTCATACCCTTTTTCAGTAGGCACTTATCCTCTGTTTGTACGCATTCCAACAGGATATCCTCCTGTGGGCAGTGTACTTGCCAGGCCAGGACAACCTGCTGGCTGACAGACTCAGCACAGTTCTCCAGCCGCACGAGTGGCAGCTGGGCCCCAGGGTAGCCAGTTGACTTTTTCGGCTCTGGGGGGAGTCCGTGATAGACCAGTTTGCCAGTCCGGAAGCTTTCAGTTGCCCCACTTTTGCTCCCGGAAGACCCACCCCTCCAGGGATGCGTTCCTAGTCTCATGGTCGGAAGGCCTCATGTACGCCTTCTCTCCGACATGGCTGACTCCCAAGAACTTGTTCAGGACCCTCCACGACAGGGCCTCGCTCATCCTGATAGCTCCTCGGTGGCCCAGGCAGCCGTGGTTGCCGCTGCTTGTACAGTTTACGGTGGAGGCTCCCAACCCCTTGGGGACTGCTCCGGGACTTCTATCTCAGGAGGGGGGCTCTCTCCTGCACCCCAACCTGGGGTCCCTGTTGCTGACAGCGTGGCTGCTGAGAGGGTGACTCTGGCCTGTTTCAACCTTCCGGTTGAGGTGGAGGACATTCTGCTAGCCTCTCGCAAGGCCTCTACTAGGAAGGCTTACGCCCTCAAATGGCACAAGTTCTCTGCTTGGTGCGCAGAACATGGGGCTGATCCTTTCTCCTACCCGGTGGCTCTGTTATTACGGTACCTTCTCCACCTCTCTCAGTCCAGGCTCAAGTCTAACTCTGTCCGAGTGCACCTGAGCGCCTTAGTGGCACACCACCCTCCGGTGGATGGTAGCCTCTCTCTGTCCAGCCATTGGTGACCCATTTTCTTCGGAGCCTGTTCTTATCGAAGACCCCAGGGCTCTTCAACCTGGAAAAGAGACGACTGAGGGGAGATATGATAGAGGTTTATAAATTAATGAATGAAGTGGAATAGGTAAACAGAGATCGATTGTTTACGCCATCGAAATATAGCAAGACTAGGGGACATGCAATGAAGCTACAGTGTAACCTATTTAAGACTAATAAGAGAAAATATTTTTTCACTCAATGTGTAACCAAACTCTGGAATTCATTACCGGAGGATGTACTAAAAGCTGTTAGTGTAGGTGGGTTCAAAAAAGGTTTGGATAAGTTTCTAGAGGAAAGGTCCATAAACCATTATTAAAGGGGACTCGAAATTCCACTGCTTGCCCCAATAAAAGCATTGTGGAACCTGTGTCTTTTGGGGAAACTGCTAGGTACTTGTGACCTAGATTGGTCACTGTTGGAAACAGGATATTGGGCTTGATGGATCTTGGTCTCACCCAGTATTGCATATCTTATGTTCTTATACATGCACAGAGCCGTCAAGACCGAAAGAACAAAGAGCCCAGCACACATACATGCATATCCCAACACTCCCCCTGACAAACACACACATGCTCACGCAGCCTCTGACAGCCAATATGACACGTACACAAACATGTTCTCTCCACATGCCTGATTCTGCAAATGGAAGAAACACTGTACACTGGAAGTGTACACTTTTCAACTTTAAGGGAAATAAGATATAGAGGTCTATAAAATGATGAATGGAATGGAATGGGTAAATGTAGATAGTTTGTTTACTCCTTGAAGAAATAGAAATACTATGGAACATACAATGAAGTTGCAATGTAGTACTTTTAAGATTAATTGGAGAAAATATTTTTTCACTCAACGAGTAATCATTTCCGGAGGCTGTAGTAAAACCTGTTAGTGTAGCTGGGTTTAAAAGAGATTTGGACAAGTTCCTGGAGGAAAAATTTAAATCCATTAACTGTTTTTAAACTGCGTACTGTTGGGATAAGCAGCGTGGAATCTATATACCTTTTCAGAACCTGAATTGGCCACTGTTGGAAACATGATACTGGGCTTGATGGACCTTTGGTATGGCCCAATAAGCCATTTCTTATGTTCTTATGTAAAATTCTCATACCTCTTCTCTTTTTAATTTAATTACCCTGTCTTCAAGTGATCTTTAAGTGATGTGACTCCACAGCAGAGTTTTTTCAAGTTGCTTGCTGGCAGCCTGGGCAATTCTGTGACTTGTCGACTTGTCTCCCCCTCTCCTCTCTCCCCCAAAGAGGAAATGATCTCACATGCAGTATCAATCTCACATGTACATATAGAATAAATGCAGTTGGCTCTGGAGCCTAGCAACAGAGTTGATTTTTAGTGGTCACATGGTTACAGACCAGAGTGAGCATTATTTTATTTTATTTATTTATTTACATTCTCTTATATACCGCGCTATTCTGCATCAGTGCGGTTTACATTGAACAAACTGAAATTACATTGAACAGGGCATTATAACTTGGAGATAACTATTTTTACAGGGAACATGGGCTATGGAGGGTTAAGTGGCTTGCCCAAGACCACAAGGAGCACCTGTGGGACAAGAAACCCCAGTCCTTCTGGCCCAAAGTTGCTGTCCTCTAGTGTGATTTGAACCCCCGACCTTCCGGCCTGAAGTACCTTGCCCCAACCACTAGGCCACTCCTCCACCCCACCAGCACCAGAGCTGCCCTGCAGCAGCAGTTGGGAATCCAAAATGGCGGGTGGACCATAGCTTGGAGGGGAGGGTGCACGCAAGAAGTGTGAGTGAGGTATGCATGAGAGGTGGAGGGGAGGGGGAGCTCAGCTGAATGTTTGTCTAGGTTGCCTGATACCCTCGGGCCGGCCTTGCTTTTGTAGCATTATCCTTTCCAGTTAAAAGCAGACTATTTGAAGCATCTGGGACTTTGGTATGAGAGAACATTAGAGGGAGTAATAGAGAAGAAGCTGAAAGTGATGTCTTCTTTGGTGAAGGAGCTAGTCACCAAATAGTCCCCCTCCACCTATCATGGTGGGATAGGGTATTGTGGTGACACTGAAACTCAACTACATTCTAAGCGATCTTCTCTAGATGGCACTGGGAGTTGTTCTTGCAGAAGGGTCTTCGCATCTAACTTTCGATCTCCATGAATTGGTCCCTTTTTTCCTTAGCTCACAGAGCCTTATGGGAGCCAGTTAATGCAGCAAAGTATAGATTAGGAGAGAATGATCAGTGCTGGATGTACAATCAGGATATAAGGACTCTACCTCATATGCTTTTTAAATCCTTCCATATAGGTAGGTGTATTGGGAACCTTTATGGAGGAGTATAACCCAGATCTTAAGACTAAAGGTCTCTGTCCTTTCAGCTAATTGTCTGGAAGTCCATAGTGAATGAAACTGAATTAAGCCAAGTAGATGCCTCCCTACTGGACTTTACTATTAACTGTGGCATTAACTTATGTTTTTACTCCGATTGCAAGATTACATTTTGTTTATTTATTCAGGCACTTCTGTAGTGCCCCTTCTTCCTTTTGCTGCTTGTCTCTCTTCCTGTTGATATCTCAGCTCGGTATCCTCCTTCCTACCTGTAGACTTTTTATTCCCTCTCAACCATCCATCATGTGACTGTCAATTCTTAAGATAATCTCCTAGGACTCATTCACACTATTATTCTCAGGTGTCCCCCAATTCCCTGGGACCTCTCTTCTACCAACCATACATCTCCTCTGATCTGTAGTCTCTTCTCCACATCACTGTGTTCTCTTAATGCTAACTCTTCCTAAGCTTTTCCCTTTATTATATAGCACCTTCAAACCTCTAGTCCTTGTCATCCATTCTTTACTCCTGTCACTTCTCCTGCCATTTTATCTTATCTGCTCGTGAGCTTCAACATTTTTTAACTCTCATTCTGCCATCACCACTCTCTCTGATGGCCCATCACCTTCATGCCTCCTCATCTTTCCCTCATACTCTCCTGCTCTCTCTGCTACTTTCGTTTGTGGATATCAATCCCAATCCTGGCCCCCTAGGCATTTCATGCACTCCCTTTGTAACTTCTCCAATAATATTCATATCCCTGTCCTTCCTTTTTCTCTGTCTCATGTGCCCTGTGGACTGTCCAGTCCGCCTCCATCAAACTTACCTTCATTCATGACCTCTTTTTGGTCTCTAATGCTATGCAGCTTCTTGCTCTAACAGATACTTACCTTCTCCTTAATGACTCTGCTTCAGTTACTACAGTCTCTCATAAAGGCTACCTTTTCTGCCTTGCATCTCACTCAGATGTCCATGGTAGTTGTTTTGGATTGCTATTCTCTCCTTCCACCTCAGTCTCTCTCCCTTTCTTCTTCTAAAGTCCACTCCATCTGCCTATTTTCTCCACTACCTCTCTGGATAGCTATCATATATCAACCCCCTGACAAGTCCGCCTCTTTTTTTTTTTCAATGAGTTTGACTCTTGGCTTTTCTTCTTTCCAGACTCGCTTTCCCTTACCTCATTCTTGGGGATTCTAAAATTCATGTTGATAACCTCGCTGACTTTTATGCCTCAAAGCTCCTTGCCTTGTTGTTAAGTGCCATCAAGTTGGCGTCAACTCATAGCGACCCTCTTGATAGTTGTCCTAAACTGTGTTCGGTCTTCAGTCATGCAGCTTATTGTTGACAGAGTGGCACCCATAGCTGCTATTATTGTATCGATCCATCTCATTGTTGGCCTTCCTCTTTTGCGTTGACCTTCTACCTTGCACAGCATGATGTCTTTCTCTAATGATCTCTCTCTTCGCACATGTCCAAAGTGTGAAATTTGAAGTCTTCTCATCTGAGCTTCTAAAGAAAGCTTAGATTTGATCTCCTCTAGTACTTGACTGGTTTGTTCTTTGGGCAGTCCATGGTATACACAGTATTTGTCGCCAGCACTATAATTCAAAGGCGTTGATTTTTTTCCTATCTTTTTCACTGTCCAACTTTCACTGTCCAACTTTGGTTTCAAGGGCTCCGCTTTATCCTGGTTCTCCTCCTACCTCTCCCATCGTTCCTTTAGTGTATGCTCTGGCGGCTCCTCCTCCTCTCCCACCCCGCTCCATGTCGGTGTACCCCAGGTATCTGTCTTGGGCCCCCTCCTTTTCTCTCTCTACACCTAAGCCTTTGGCACGCTTATCTCCTCCCATGGATTTCAGTACCATATCTATGCCGATGACTCCCAAATCTACCTCTCTATACCCAATATCTCTCCAGCAATCCAGACCAAGATCTCTGCCTGCCTTTCTGACATTGCTGCCTGGATGTCTCATCACCGCTTGAAATTGAACATGGCCAAGACTGAACTCCTCATCTTTCCCCCCAACTCCTCCCCTCCTCTTCTCCCTTTCTCAGTCTCCGTGGATGGATCCACGATCCTCCCTGTTACCTCGACCCGCAATCTGGGAGTTATCTTTAATACCTCTCTCTCCTTCTCCACACATATCCAGCTCGTAGCGAAGACCTGCCACTTCTTTCTCTACAACATCAGCAAAATCCACCCCTTCCTGTCTGAACACACTACCAAAACGCTTGTCCACTCCTTAATCTCCTCTCGCCTTGACTATTGCAACATACTCCTTGCTGGTCTCCCCACGAGCCATCTCTTCCCCCTTCAATCTGTACAGAATTATGCTGCTCGACTAATCTTCCGCCAGTCTCGCCATGCCCACACTACTCCTCTTCTCAAGTTACTTCACTGGCTCCCCATCCAAGCCCTCATCCAATTCAAACTCCTCCTACTGACCTATAAATGCATTCACTCCGCAGCCCCTCAATACATCTCGTCTCTTATCTCTCCCTACATCCCCACTCAGCAACTTTGCTCTGCTAACAAACTACTTCTATCTAGGCCTTTCACTCACACTGCCAACCCCCGACTCTGCTCCTTTCACCTCGCTGCACCCCACGCCTGGAACAGCCTATCTATGTCTATACGCCAAGCACCCTCCCTGGCCCTCTTCAAATCCAGGTTAAAGACCCACCTCTTCACCGTCGCATTCAGATCCTGACTTCTATCCTTCATCTTAACCTAACCCTCACCTCATGACTGAACTGTAAAAACCATATTGTACTTTGCACTGATTGAATTATGCTCTGTATTGTCGTGATTGAATTATGCTCTGTATTGTCGTGACTAGATTGTAAGCTTGGATGAGCAAGCCTCTGACAAGCAGGGACTGTCTGTACAGTGCTGCGTGCGTGGCGCTATATAAGTGTTAAATAGTAGTAATAGTAGTAGTAGCACCCGGAGTCTCTGGCGACATTGCACTCTGGGGCTCCCTTTGGTATCTTGGTGCCCCGTGAAACCCAGGCTGCCTTGGAATCCCGTGGCCATGGGTTCTCTGAGAGGAAATCTCCAGAGGTGGAATGAAAGAAGTCAAAACCCTCAAAGACTGCCTTGGAGGACAGATCTAGGAAGAAGGGAAAATCCCATTCCAGGCCCTGTAGTCCCCGGCATGTCAGAGGGGTCGGAGTGGGAGCGGCCCCACAAGCGGCTCCGGAAGGAGTCGTCTGTACCCAGCGACTGACCCCGGACACCCAAGGCCATCCTTGTGGAAGGACTCCCCCTCGACAGAACTGATACCAGGCCCGAAGTCCTTGGTGCCTGTGTCGAAGGCTGTGGAGCCAGCTGGTATGGAGACCAGGATGACAGTCTTAGCAGTATATCTGCCCTCGTGGCCATGCAGCAGGCATTTGTCTGGTTCCCCCAGTTCATCTTTCTTGACTATGGGACCCTCGATGGCTTCCCTGGACGTTGAGTTGATCCTCGAGCGCCACCAGCCTCAAGAGACCCATCGGCATTGAACGAGGTCTTGGTCCCATTCCTCAGAGCATCGGTCCTTTCCAGTGAATGCACGTGGTTCAGATCGTAGGTCTCCCAAACGTTGCGGGCCTTCGGGCTCAGACCGTGACCATAGAGCCTCGGACTTATCCTCGAACTTCGAGTCTGAATGGAAGACTGAGGACGAGGAGTCCCCGAACACTTGGCAACACCGAGATGTGCCCTTAGACCTGTCTCCCCCAGTGTCGCAGCACCATTCCCTGCCTGAGGACGTCTCTTTCCTCAACTTTGTGCGGGACATGGCTAAGGCGCTTGCCACCAAGGCCGAGGAGGATCCCCACACAGAGTAACTGGAAATTCTCCAGTATGAGGTCGCCCTAAGGAAACCCTTATGGTACCTGTCCCTCCAATCCTCAAGTGCCTCTTTCTCCATATGTGAAAGACACCGTCATTGTTGCCCAGTGTCAGCAGGCGAGACAACTCTATGTACTGAGTCAGCCGAAGTCCGAGATTCCAGAAGAATCAGCTTACCCACAACTTGATGGTCGATGAGTCTGCCATGCGCAGACTCAAGATTCAAAAGACCCATTTCTCGGTGCTCCCCCAGCAGGGAGCCCCAGACCCTTGACGCCCTCAGCTGAAAGGCCTTCCAAGGCTCTATGCTTGCGTGCCGAGTCCAAATCCTACCAACTGTACATCGGCATGTACCTCAAATAACTGGTGAAGGAGCTCACCAGTTTCTTGCATGCCTTGATGGGGAATCCCTTCAGCAGTTCAAGTGTCTGACCTCGGTAGTCAAGGAGTTCTTGAAGTTTTTATCCTGAGCAGCTTACGATGTCTTCAAGTCCTCAGCCAGAGTAGCCGCCACAGGCATCGGGATCCAAGGCCAGTCATGGCTGCAGTCATCTGACCTCGAGCATTAGGTTCAGGACAAACTTATCAATGTCCCCTGTATCGGAGAGAATCTCTTCGAGAAACCCATGGCAGACAAGATGGCTGAAATAGAGACTGAGTTCCTGACAAGGACCAGACTCTCTAAAAAGACCTTGATGCAGCGCTGTAAGAAGGCCCCGGGGAAGATGCCCTTCCTGAGGAAAAAGGGAGGGTTTGACATTATCTCACAGTTCCAAACCTTCTCGTCCCCGCAGCAAGGCCAACACTACAAGGAGCAAAGGCATGGCCCCTGCAAACAAAAGACCCTCAAGTCTCAGGTGCCAGCTCCAGCTCAACCTTGGGGGAGCTTTTGACTCCTTGGGAACAACCTCCTCTACCCCAGGAGGTCCCCAACAGCCCACAGGGGGGGGCGTCTGGCCGTGTTTGCCCACAGGTGGTCCAGCATCGCCATCGATTCCTAGGTACTGCAAGTGGTCAAGGAGGGCTGCCTCCTTCACCTGCAATGGGTGCCACCCTCATACTTTCCAGAAGAGTCGTAAAACCTCTTCTCCACCAGACTCTGCTCCTCACCGAGCTTGCAGATCTCCTCGAGGACAAAGTGGTGGAACCAGTGCCCAAGCATCTCTGGGGCACTGTTTTCTACTCCAGGTATTTTCTCATTCCCAAACAAACAGGGGGCCTCAGGCCCATCTTGGGCCAGCGGGACCCTAACAGATTTCTGGTAAGGGAGAAGTTCAAGATGCTCTCCCTTGGAACACTGCTGCCATACCTCTAGCAGGGAGACTAGCTATGCTGCTTAGACCTGAAGTATGCCTATACGCACATCCTGATCCATCCCAACCACCGAAAATACCTCCGCTTCATGGTGAGAGGAGGTCACTACCAATACATGCTGCTGCCCTTTGGTTTGGCCTCATCGCCAAGGGTTTCCACCAAGTGCCTGGCAGTGGTCACAGCCCACTTTGGTCTCCAAGAGGCCTTCGTCTTTCCCTACCGGATGACTGACTCATAAGGGGAGGCACAGCTGCAGAGGTGCACCATGCCACCGAGCACAGCATCCATCTCCTGCAGCACCTGATGTTCATCATCAGCAATCCCAAGTCTCACCTCTCTCCAGCTCAGTACCTGCAGTTCATAGGGGCTCAGCTAGACACCACTGCAGGCAAAGGCCTTCCTCCCTCAGGAGAGGTCAGAACGCCTCAGAGAGTTAGCCGCAGAGGTACGACACTGTTGGTTGCTACCCTCCTGGCTTCTCCTTCGCCTGCTGGGCCACATGGCCTCTACGGTCCATGTGACCCCATATGCTCGCCTACACATGAGGGGGCGACCCAATGGTACCTTCACTCTCAGTGGACACAAGCCACAGGCAGGCTCCGGGACAGGGTGAGAGTGACCCGCCAGCTGGCAGACTCCCTTGACTGGTGCAAATCCCCTGCCACCTGCATGCCAGGATGCCCTTCCAGGCACCCACCCCCAGGAGGTCCTCACTATGGACGCCTCCCTGCTGGGCTGGGGAGCTCATTGTGAGGACCTCCGCACACAAGGCAGTTGGTCCCAGATGGAATGCCAGATACAGATCAACCTTCTGGAGCTCTGGGTGATATTTTTGGCTCTCCAAACCTTCTGCCACTGGCTGCAGCACCAGTCAGTGTTAATCCAGACTGACAACCAGGTTGCAATGTTTTACATGAAAAAGCAAGGGGGCACGAGGTCATACTCCCTCTGTCAGGAGGTGGTTGCCCTCTGATCATATGCAACACACAATGGGATGCTCCTAAGGGCGGTCTACTTCCTGGGCCAGGACAATTCCCTGGCAGACAAGCTGAGCAGAGTCCTACAGCCGCACAAGTGGCGCCTGGATCCCAAGTGGTCTCCTGACTGTTTAGACTCTAGGGTGTTCTTCTAGTGGACCTGTTCGCCAGCCCAGACAACACATAGTTGTCCAGCTTCTTCTCCCACCTGCTGTACCTGTCCAGGGTGGTAGCAGATACATTCCTGATTCCATGGACAGAAGGCCTCCTTTACACCTTTCCGCTGACTCCACTTGTCGCGAAGATCCTCTTCAAGATCCAGCATGATACTGATAGCCGCATGATACTGATAGCCCCATGGTAGCCCAGGCAATCTTGGTTCCCGCTGCTTCTCCACCTGTCGGTGGCGTTGCCAATTTCCCTGGGCTGTGCCCCAGGACTGCTATCTCAGGAGAAGAGCTCTCTCTTGCACCCCAACATGGGTCCCTGTTTATTATGACTTGGCTGCTGAAAGAGTAACCCTGGCTCCCTTCAACCTCCCATGGGACCTGGAAGATTTCTTTCTGGCCTCCCACAAGGACTCCACAAGAAGAGTGTATGCCTTCAAGTGAACCCATTCTCCTGCTCTGTTCAGATGGTACTCCAGTACCTACGCTACCTGTGGGACTAAAGTTCAACTCAATCAGAGTGCACATTTGTGCTATCACAGTGCATCACCATGCCATTCAGGGAAAACCCCTCTCGACCCAGCCCATGCTATCTAAACCCCCCCCCTGTCCGCTCACCAGTGGCAGAATGGGACATCAGCATGGTGCTCTTCAGCTTACTAAGCCGCCATTTGAGCGTCTGGCTACCTGCTGCTTGCGGTACCTCTCCTGAAAGGTTGTCTTCCTCGTGGCATTCACATCAGCTCACAGGGTCAGCAAGTTCCAGGCTCTGATAGCAGAGCCCCCCTACATGAGGTTGTACAAAGACAGGGCAGTGCTCTCCACACATCCCAAGTTCCTGCCAAAGATGGTGTCCTCATTCCACCTCAATCAGGAGGTGGTGCTCCCAACTTTCTTTCCAAGGCCTCACGCCGGCAAGGCAGAGACCGAGCTTCATACTTTGGATTGTAAAAGGACCCTGTCCTTCTATCTACAACAGGACCACTGCAAAGCACCTCAGTTTTTTGTCTCCTATGACCCCAGTCGACTGGGGCTCCCAGTGAGTAAGCAAACTCTGTCATCTTTGGTGGCAGACTGCATTGCCCTCACCTGTGAGCAGGCTGGGATCTCACTAGACCCGCGGGTCATGACGCACCGTGTCAGGGCCATGGCTATTTCCATTGCAAATCTACATCCATGCCTGTGACAGAAATCTGCCGGGCTGCCACCTGGTCTTCGGTCCATACCTTTGCAGCTCACTACTGCCTGGAGAGGGAGTCCTGATGGGACAGCACCTTTGGCCAGGTTGTACTCCATAATCTCTTTGGGGTGTAGGCAGCAACTGCCCTCCGACCCTTCTGTGTTCAGTCTACTGGAGTGGTGGTTCTCTGCCAGACACATGGGTCTTGTGAAAATCTCTCAGTTGGGACTTAACTGCTGCAACTCATGGCTCACCTTCTCTGGCCGCCGTATGGCATTTTGTACAGGTTCTTAGTAGCCTGTAGCTGGGGAGTCCCATATGTGAGGACCGACTTCCTGCTTGTTCCTGGAGAAAGCATAGTTAGGTTTAGGTTTATTTATTTGATATAACCGCTTTTCAGAGGCAATCAAAGCGGTGCACAAATAGTAAAATACATAAAAATTCATAAAATACATAAAATAGTTAAATTATACAAGAATATAAAAGCATAATACATAAAAACTTTGGCCATAGCCGGAAAGGAAAGGAAATGTACAAATTGTATAAAGAATAGAGACTAACATGCAGAGAATACGAGACAGGATACAACAGGTGGGTGGGTACAGTAGGGATAGAGTCATACAAAAGGGGATGGGATATTGAATGCCAGTGAGAAGAGGTGGGTTTTAAGGTTTTGTTTGAAAATTGCGAAGTGTGGTTCCAGGCGGAGGGAAGGGGGGAGAGAGTTCCAGTGTGCGGGACCAGCAAAGTAGAATGCGGATAGACGTGTGAATTGGAGGTGGGCACGGGAGGGGGAGGGGAGAGCGAGGCGGTTGAGATGGAAAGAACGGGCTGCATAACGTGAGGAATGGAAAGATAGAAGGTCAGACAGATAGGATGGGATACCAGTGTGATAGACTTTGTGAAGCAGAGTTAGCAGTTTAAACTGAGAACGGAATGAGATCGGCAGCCAATGAAGGTGAAAAAGTAAGGGAGTAACATGATCTCGAAGGGTAGAAGAAGTAATAAGATGTGCAGCAGTGTTTTGTATTCTTTGGAGCCGGGTCACCTGGTTTTTGGGGAGACCAAGGAACAGTGCGTTAGAGAAATCCACCCGTGACATGACTAAGGACAGTACTAGCGTGGTCAGAGCAGAAGGGGAGAGAAAAGGGCGGATTGAACGGATCTGTCGGAGAAAAAAGAAGGAGGTTTTAGTGATGTGAGAAATATGAGAGTGAAAGGAAAGATCTGAGTCGAAATGGACGCCTAGGTAACGGAATGTAGAAACCAGAGGGACTGGGGAATTAAAGAAAGAAGGGGCTAAGTTGGGGGGGGGGGGGGAGCACCATAAGTAAACCAGATAGCCAGAGTCTTTGTGAGGTTGAGATGAAGGCAGTTGGTAGTGAGCCAGTTGGCAACAGAGGAAAGGCAAAAATTCAGAGGGGTGAGATCAGGGCAGGAGGAAGAGGTGTGGTGAAGTAGAAGAATGTCATCCGCGTAGAAAAAAGCTGAAATACCTGTCTGTTGGATAAGGAGTGCAAGGGGAGCGAGAAACAGATTAAAAAGAAGAAGGGCAAGAATGGAGCCCTGCGGAACCCCACAAAGGATGTGCTGCGGATCAGAAGAGAGAAAGACAGAAGAAGAAGGGAGGACCGTGCAGGAACGAGAAGAGAGAAAAGAGTGGAACCAGTGATAAACAGTGCTACAGAGTCCAGCCTCGCGAAGTCGGTGAAGAAGAAGGGAATGATCAACTAAATCGAACGCTGCTGAAAGATCCAAGGCAACCGCCACCGATATATCACCCCGATCGTGAGCTACGTGAAGTGCATTAGTGAAAGCCAGAAGAACAGTGTCGACACTATGCCCAGAACGAAAACCTGATTGACGAGAGTGAAGGAAATTAATAGAATCAAGGTGGTGGGAAAGTTGTGCAAAGACAAATTTCTCCAGAAGCTTAGACAGAAAAGGGAGGTTAGAGACAGGACGATAGACGGAAGAGAGGGATCTAGAGAGGAATTCTTCAAGATGGGGCGAACCAAAGCATGCTTCCAGGGAGAAGGAAAGGTCCCGGTGGAAAGACTAGAGTTGAACATAGTGAGGATATAAGGAAGGACACCCAGGGAAGGTGTGAGAAGCCAAGAAGAGGGAATAGGATCAGATGAGCAAGAGGTCTTGCGGGATGAAGAGATGAGATGATGGAGTTCGGGTGCAGTAATGGGTGAGAAGGTGGCCCAGAAATGAGAAAGCTGAGAAACAGGTGGAGGTGAAGGAAGAGGAGGAGGGGAGGAGATAGGAGCAGGACATGAGGGCAAAGAATCCCTCAGAGAGACAACCTTCGAGGTGAAGAAGGAAGCCAACTGCGATGGAGAGGGGGAAGACTGGGAAGTGATAGTTGATGAAGGGGTGTGTAGGGAGGTGAGAGAGCGGAAAGTAGAATACAGGTGTCGAGTTTGGTTGGGTGCCTGTAAAATAGCATTGGAGAAAAAATCACGTTTAGCGGAGTGGAGTTGAGTGCGGTAGAAGGAGTGGTGGGATTTGAAAACAGATAGAGTGATGGGGGAAGGGTCCTTGCGCCAGAGGCGCTCGGCCCTTCGGAGGTGAGCGCGTAGGAGTCGAAGGCCACCATGGAACCAGGGGTGAGAAGAACGTCAACGGGAGGGATGAGGACGGAGAGGGGCTAGCCGATCAAGGGTAGCAGAAAGGGAAGAGAACCAGCAGGCGGCTTGGGAGTTTGGTGAGAGACAGCAGGAATCGGTCCTCACAACCCTCCGTCCTCCCCTTGGAGTTGCTTCTGTACCGTATTTTTTTTGAAACTCTGTTTATTAATTCATAGCAATCCATCACACAACAATACATATATTCACATTACCCCGGGCAGGGCTGTCTCTTGTCCACCACCCTAGGGCTCAGCAACAGTACAATTTAAGAACAAAAGGCACAAATTATTTTAGTCAGTGTTTTATTCCCCCCCTTCCCCTTCTCCTATCCCCCCACCTACCCACCCATCCTCCCCCCACCCACTCTCTCTCATCCCCCCTACCCCCATGCAGCCTAGCTCACTCACCCCCCCTCCTTCGGGAGCAATCACTTAACATTACCCATGTATTAGTTCATACAACATAAGACCCAGCGCTAACCCACCTTCAACATCTCACTTCGGGTTTGTGGTCCTAGTTTTTGAATGTAGGGCGTCCAAACCAGAAGAAAGGAGGCCCACCTCTGAACATTCCCTCTAGCACCCCTCCTCTCCAAGAGCATCAACTGATGAAAACTATTACGCCATTCCCAAAAGGTAGGGGCTGTAGGCTCTCTCCACCAATGAAGTATAGGACCCTTACCCACCAGACAGGCCTTCCGTACTGATATTCTCTCCCATCTCCCCTTTGGGTGGATTGGTCCAAGTTGATCTAACACAACTAACGACCCCGTCCAGCAGACCCGCTGCTGTATCAAGCTACTCATATAGGTACCAATCCGCATCCAATACCAGTAGATTTGCGGACACCCCCACCACATGTGCCCCAGGTCTGCCAAGGAGCAGGAACACTTTGGGTATCCTCCATACGATGTAAGGTGACTTTGCAGCTCTCACCTCGGGGAGAAGTAGGCTCGAATGATACATTTAAACTGTATTTCATGCCACCGAGCCCCTTCCATCAACCCTGCAATCCGACCCAAAGCATTACGGACAGAGCCCGGGGTCACCTCCCGATTCAACTCTGTCGCCCACGAGGCCTCCTCTGCCGAGTAATCGGGAGGAGTGCCATACTTATCAAACCGTCTCTTCAAATCTGCTATTGTGGGCAGGGATTCCGTCCCCAAGGCAAAAAATTCCAAGATCTGCGCAGAGCGTTTTACCTTTAACTCCCTCTGCAGAAGAGAGGCAACATAATGGGAGAGTTGCGCATACGCAAAAAAAGAATTCCTATAATTTAGCTCATATTCCCTGCAAAGCGTCTCCAAGGATTTACATCTTCCCTTCTGATCTACCACATGTCCAAGGTTCTGTATCCCCAACCGCTCCCACTTCCGAAAAAGAGCCGTTTCCGACCCCAGGGTAAACCGAGCATTGCCCTGTATAGGCAGCCAACTCAAGACCTCGGGGGAGTCACCCCAGTATCTATTCAGTTGTTGCCATGTATGCCGTGCCGAAAGCACCAAAACACTACCGGTCACTCGTCCTGGCAAAGATGAACTCTCCAAGTGCAGGACCGCCGTCAATGTCTGCGGGGCCACAAAGGCTTCCTCTAATGCTCTGGGGGTATACACTTCCATGTTCCCTAACCAATCCCCTACATGTCTTGCTAGACACATGCCAAGGCATATGTCCACAAATCTGGAACTCCTATCCCTCCTGATCTCTACCCCCCTCGCAATCGATTTAACGGTATACGCACTCTTGCCCCTTTCCAGAGAAACCCACGGATCTCCCGAACTATGCAGTTAAGATCACGCCGCAGTCACCACACCGGAAGGGTTTGCATCCAATAAAGCACTCGTGGTAAAATTACCATACCTAAGGCCGCCGCCCTACCCAAAAGAGACAATGGAAGAGGAGTCCATGCCTGCAATTGTGCGCGAGTTTTAAGGAGGACTCGTTCGAAGTTTTTCTTGTACAGCTCCTTCGGCTCTCTGGTCAACAAAATACCCAGATATACAAAAGACTCACCTGCCCATCGGAGCGGAAAGGTCCCCTGCCAGCTCCCCCGAAGCGTACCAGACACATCTAGTGCCTCCGATTTGTCCATGTTGATATGTAGCCCTTCAAAGCTTCCGAATAGGGAGAATTCTTCCAGCAGACTAGGCAACGACTGTTGAGGAGACAGCAGGTGCACCAACATGTCATCCGCAAAGGCGGCCATCTTAAACTCATGTGGCCCAATTCGCACTCCCTGAATATTCGTGGACTCCTCTATCCTCCGCACCAGAGGGTCCAAGGCCAGCACAAATAGCAAAGGGGAAAGCGGGCAGCCCTGACGCGCACCTCTCTCCAGGCCGAATTTTTCCGACATTATACCATTACATAACACTCCAGCGGTAGGTTCCGCATAGAGAAGTTCCACCATATTACAAAAAGAATCCCCTAGTCCATAATGGGGCAGAAGAAATTTCAAATAGTCCCAATTCACCTGATCAAATGCCTTTTCTGCATCAAAGCTGATCAAAAGTGACTGCAGCTCCTGCTCCTGGACCCACTCCACCGACGCCAAATTTTTACGCAGATTATGCACTGCATAACGTCCTTTCACAAAGCACATTTGCGAGTCATGTACCAGTTCGCCCAAAACCGAGGCTAAGCAATCTGCCAATATCTTAGCCAGCACCTTTAGATCAAAATTTAATAAAGAAATGGGTCTATACGAAGCAGCCTGCATAAGATCTTTCCCTGGCTTAGGTATTAGTATAATATGCGCATGATTCGCACCCCAGGTAAACCCTCCCTGCTCCACCCTTCTATGGTACACCGCCACCAATTCAGGGGGTATCAGATCTCCCAGCAATTTGTAAAATTCTGCCCCAAATCCATCAGGACCCGGCGCTAGACAACAACTTGCCATCTGAATGACCCGGTATACCTCCTCAAGAGTCTCACCGGTTCATCTAACTGTGCCTTCTGTTCTGCCGCTAATTTTGGTATCCGCACCTCGCGCAAATAATTCTCCATGTTAGTAAAGGACCCCCCTCTCCCTAAATATAGTTTTTGGTAGAAAAATCGAAACACTCGGGCAATCGCTCGGTTTTCCTTATGCAACCGCCCCTGCTCGTCCCGCAATGCTGCCACTGAGTGAGCGCCTCTACTGCCCCGGAGGCATCGCGCCAGAGGTTTCCAGGGCTTGTCTCCAAACCGATACAACTGATACCGATAATACATGAAGGATTTCTTTGCCCTCTGATGAAGCAACTCATTAAGAGTCACCTGGGTCTCCCAGAGTCGTTTCCTATTTGCCGCACATGGGTCATTTGCGCATCGCTGCCTATCTTTCACTGCTTGTTTTTCTAATTGAACAGTCCATTCCGTTAACAAGTTACACTTCCACACTACATACCCAATAACATCTCCACGCAGAACCACCTTCGCTGTCTCCCAAAGCAATTCGGGGTCCTCTCTATGTCACTCATTATGAAACATAAACTCCTGCCACCTCTGCTTGAGATAATTATGGAACTCGGTATCTCTATACAACTCCACCGGGAACTGCCAGATTCTGGTCTGTGAGGCCGGATCATCCCATGCTAATTCCACCCAAACCAACGCATGATCGGAGATCTCTGTAGGTCCAATTTGTGCGTCTCTTATCTGTGCAAAAAGCCTCTCTGATACCAAGATGTAATCAATCCTAGCACTCCGAACCATGCGCTTGCGACTGATGAGTGAAGTCTCTTTCCATCGGGTGTAGCAGACACCAGGGGACATAGAAACATAGAAATATGATGACAGAAAAAGACCACATGGCCTATCTAGTCTGTCCTTCCATATCAACAACTACAACAGTTAATACTGTTACCAATCGACACCGTAAACCCTGCAGCGCTCTGGTGGTCAGCACCTATGCTTCCTCTCCCTCCCCCTCTAGTCGTATCCAGCTCGATGTCTAACACCCCATTGAAATCTCCGGCCAAAATCAAGGGAACATCTGGCAATTGCTCCACACGAGAAGCCAATCAGGCATACAACGCCCTATCCAACACATTCAGGCTATACAGATTGCCCAACACAATAGGCTTCCCCTCTAACATCCCATATAACAACATATACCTACCATCCGGGTCCACATGCTCCTGTTCCAATTCAAATCAAATCCGTTTATTTATCAAAATGACCACTCCACCTTTTTTCCCCTTTGCTGGGGCTCCCCCCATCCTTGCCCCAACCAGTCCCTCTGTAATTTAAAGTGTTCCTCAGTTGTTTGGTGGGTTTCTTGTAACATAGCAGTGTCACATTTTTGCCTAGCTAACATAGAAATATGACGACAGAAAAAGACCACATGGCCTGTCTAGTCTGTCCTTCCATATCAACAACTACAACAGTCCCCTTTTTACTTTTAGAGATCCTCTGTGTTTGTCCCATGCTTTTTTGAATTCAGTTACTGTCCTCATCTCTACCACCTCCACTGGGAGACTATTCCACAGATCCACTACTCTTTCCGTAAAGAAATATTTCCGCATATCACTACTGAATGTATCTCCCTTCACCCTCATCCCATGTCCCCTTGTAGCAGAACTTGCTTTCAATTGAAAGAGGCTCTCTCCCTGAACATTTATGCCACGGAGGTATTTAAACATCTCAATCATATCACTTCTATCCCGCCTTTCCTCTAAGGTGTACATATTAAGATCCTTAAGTCTGTCCTCATATGCTTTATAATAAAGACCACTAATCATTTTAGTAGCCACCCTCTGCACCGACTCCATCCTGTTCACATCCTTTTGAAGGTGCGGTCTTCAGAATTGCACACTATACTCCAAATGAGGTTGCACCAAAAACTTATACAGAGGTATTATCACCTCCTTTTTTCTGCTAGCCATTCCTCTCCTTATGCACCAAAGCATCCTTCTAGCTTTTGCTGTCGCCTTTTCTACCTGTTTAGCTACCTTAAGATCATCAGACACAACCACGACTAGGTCCTGCTCTTCTTTAGTGGACAAAAGTACTTCACCCCCTATACTATATTGCTCCCTTGGCTTGCTGCAGCCCAAATGCATGACGTTAAATTTTTTAACATTAAATCCCAGCTGCCAAATTCTAGACCATTCTTCAAGCTTAGCTAGATCCCTCCTTGTGTTATCTACACCTTCCTGGGTGTCTACTCTATTGCAGATTTTGGTATCATCAGCAAAGAGGCAAACCTTACCCGACATCCCTTCCGCTATATGACTAACAAAGATGTTAAAAAGAATCGGACCAAGGACAGATCCCAGGGGCACACCACTGGTAACTTCCTTCTCCTCAGAGTGAGCTCCATTTACCTGTACTCTTTGTCATCTCCCACCCAACCAATTTCTAACCCAAGCAGTAACTTTAGGGTCCATCCCTAGGGTGCTCAGTTTGTTTATAAGTCGCCAGTGAGGAACAGTGTCAAAGGCTTTACTAAAATCTAAATACACCACATCTAGAGCTCTCCCTCGGTCCAACTCCCTGGTCACCCAGTCAAAGAAATCAATCAGATTTGTCTGACAAGACCTGCTTCTGGTGAATCCATGCTGCCCTCAGATCCTGTAATCCGCTGGACTCCAGAAACCTCACTATTTCCTCTTTCAACAGCGTTTCGAATAATTTATTCACCACCAAAGTTAAACTAAACGGCCTGTAGTTTTCAACCACATCCTTACTTCCGCTTTTGTGTGTAAAGGCACCACATGAGCCTATCTCCAGTCCTTTGGCACCACTCCCGACTCCAACAAGGCATTGAAAAGGTCAGTCAGTGGAGCTGCTAGAGCGTCCCCAAGTTCCCTTAGTATTCTAGGGTGTATCCCATCCAGTCCCGGCACTTTATCTACTTTAAGTTGAGCTAGTTTCTCTCTAACACAGTCTTCTGAAAATTGTTCAAGATGTCCCTTGCTTCTGTTCCTGTTTGTGGGTGTTTTCTGAGCTCCTGCTCCTGGTTCTTCATCTGTGAACACAGAACAGAAATATTTGTTAAGCAATTCCACTTTATCCTTATCAACTTCTACATATTTCTCCCCTGCACCCTTGAGTCTGACAATACTACTTTAGCCCTTCCTCTTCTCACTAACATATCTGAAAAATGTCTTATTCCCCCATTTTATTTCATTGGCTATTTCCTTCTCCTTTTGATTCTTTGCCTTCCTGACTACTTTGCTAGCTTCTCTAAGTTTTTCCAAATATAGATGCCTGTCTTCCTCTCTCTGTGATCTCTTGTATTTCATGAAGGCCTCCCTCTTTTTCTTCACTTTTTCAGCTACTTCTTTTGAAAGCCATAGTGGTCTCCTTTTCCTTTTACCTTTATTTACCATTTTAACAAAAAGGTTGGTTGCCCTTAAAATATCCCCTTTCAGTTTTGCCCACTGTTTTTCTACATCCCCCAGCTGTTCCCATCCCACTAACGACTCCCTGAGGTATTGGCCCATCTTGGCAAAGTTAATCTTCCTAAAGTCTAAGATCCTCACCTTTGAATGGATTCTAACAGCTCTTGTCCTAATACTGAACCACACCATCTGGTGATCACTGGATGCAAAATGATCTCCCACTACAACATCAGAAACACTTTCACCATTGGTAAGCACCAAGTCCAGTATGGCCCCTTCATGTGTGGGGTCTGTTACCAATTGCCTGAATAGTTCTCCCTGTGGAGAATCCAGGATCTCCTTACTTCTAGATGATACTGCAGCAGGAATGTGCCAATCAACATCTGGCATATTGAAATCTCCTATCAGTAGCACATCCCCTTTCCTAGCAATGCTGCATATGTCTTTAATTAATTCTCTGTCCACCTCTTCCTCTTGTCAGATTAATAGATTTCTCTTTCCCTCTTTCTAGTTTAACCCACAATGCCTCCTCTCTCCCTTTTAAGCTCTGTAATTCCAAAGCTTTAATAGTAGTTTTTACATATAGTGCCACGCCTCCTCCCCTTCTTCCTACCCTGTCCTTTCTGAATAAAGTATAGCCAGGTATAGTTACATCCCAATCATGGTTTTCTGTAAACCATGTTTCTGTAACTGCCACTAAATCCAAGTCAGCCACTCCCACCAAAGCTTCAACGTCAGGGTTCTTATTTCCCATGCTAAGGGCATTTATACACACTGTTTTCCATATGTTATCCCTGTTACCCATTTCCATAAAGGTATTTAATGTATCACCTATCTGGGAGCTTTTTTCACCCATCCCCAATGAATCTAGTTTAAAGCCTTCTTCAGTAGATTAGCCAGTCTACTACTGAAGACGTGTTGACCATTCTTGGACAGATGAATGCCATCTCTGCTCTGCAACCCTTGGAACAGCATCCCTTGGTCTAGGAAACCAAAACGCTCTCGATGACACCATCCACACAGCCATGCATTCATCTCCAGCATGTGAGCCTCTCTTGCCTTGGCCTTTACCCTCAACAGGCAGGATTGAAGAGAACACCACCTGTGCACCTAAATGCTTCACCCTCTGTCCCAGAGCCATGAAGTCACTTTTGATACATTCCAAGGGATACCTGGCAATATCATTTGTTCCAACATGGATTAGCAACATTGGGTATTAGTCAGTGGGCTTTATGAGTCTCGGCAAACTCTCTGTAGCATCTTGGATTTTGGCACCTGGCAGACAGCATACCTCTCTGGACATCAAGTCTGGTCGGCAGATGGACGCCTCAGTACCCCTGAAAAGGTAGTCTCCAACTACCACTACCCTTCGTTTCCTTGTGGTCACTGATTCTCCAGGACCAAGCAGGAAGTCAGTCCTCACATATGGGTGACGTCGGCGCTGACGGTGCCCTCGTGCGGAGCATTTCCCCAGCTTTCAAAGAAAGCCTTCGGGAATTGCAGCGCGCATGCGCGGTCCCCTTCCCGCCCAAGGGTGCCATCTTGCTCAGTCTTCTTTTTTCCGCGGAGTCCGACGGACGTAGTTCGTTTTTCCCCGAGGAAAAAGTTGATTTTCCCTATTTTTCTCTTTTTTCTCCGGTTCGACGCCGGATCCTTTTCCCGCTCGGACCGATACGCCAGTATCGAGTCCTTTTCTCTCTTTTTCGGTTTTTGTCCTTTGTGACTGGCGTTCGCGCCTTTTTTTCTTTTTTCCCTGGCAGCCTGGTCTTTTGACCTAGCAGGGGCCCTTTTTCCCCCGATGGCTACCAGCGGGTTTAAGAAATGTGATCGGTGTAAGAAACTTATGTCTCTTACCGACACACATGACTGCTGCCTCCGTTGCCTCGGACCCGATCATGACCCGATGATCTGTGGTCCATGTGGCAAAATGTCCTCGAAGGCGTTGAGGATTCGGCAGCACCAGAAAGATAGAATTTTTTCTGACTCCGCGTCCGGCCGGGCCCGGACCTCGTCAGAGGCCTCGACGTCTCGGGACTCCGGCCCCGAGCAGCGTCGGGGGTTCCTCTGGGCGGGGGTCTCCTTCGTGGGAACATCTCAGGAAGAAGAAACCCGTGAGGGCGGCGTCGGTGGACGCTCCTGGTTCCTCGAGGGCCAGATCGCATAGCCCCGATAGCCGTCCCGGGTCGGAGTCGGAGAGGCCTGTCAAGCATCCTCGTGTCGAGATGGAGTCTCCTGGACACGTAAGTGCTGTTGTCCTCGTTGACTCTCCTCCGAGGGAGCCGGTGTCGGGCCCGAGTCGGGGGCTGCTGGGTCTCCTGAGCTCGGACTCAGGTTGACGGCCTTGGAGAGCAGCTTCGCTGCCTTCATGGAACAGCAGCGGGCATTGATCGCCGGTCTCACCGGTGCATCTGCCCCAACCACCGGGACCTCGACGTCCAAGTCGACCCCGGAGGCCGAGCCGATCCTCGAATTCATGCGGGCTCAAGTCGATCCTCGGCCATGGTCTCCCTCGACCTCCCGTTCGGGACCGAGGTCGTCGACGCCAATACACTCGGCGTCGGGGCGGAGGGCATCGGTGCCCGCCAGACCAGAGCCGCTCGATTCCTCCTCCGAGGAGTCGGGCTGGGAGACGGAGGATGAAGAGTCCCCCGACAATCATCGGACTCGGTGTGTCCCATCGGACTCGCCTGGGTCCGAACCTCGGAGACGATCCCCACCGGAGGATACCCGGTTCTCAGACTTCGTGCGGTATATGGCCAATTCTTGGTCTTCCCCGTGGATCCCGAGGAGCAGCCTCGAGCCGAGGAGCTCGAGGCCCTCCAGTATGACTCTCCCCCGAAGGAGGCCTTTACTGTTCCGGTTCCTCCGATGCTGGAGCGGCTGCTCTTCCACATGTAAGAGACCCCGGCCTCGACGTCGGTGTTAAGCAAGCGGGTCAAATCCATCTATCGAGTCCGCAAGAGCCCCGGGTTCCAAAAGGCACAATTACCGCACCACTCCATGGTTGTGGAATCGGCCATGCATCGACTGAAAAGTCAGATGATGCACTCCTCGGTGCCTCCCGGCCGGGAGGCCCAGAACCTGAATGCCCTCGGTAAGAAGTGCTTCCAGGGCTCTATGCTTGCTTGCCGTGTCCAGACTTACCAGCTCTACATGGGCATGTACCTCCGAGACCTGGCAAAGGAGATTGCCGGGTTCTCTGCTGGTCTCTCCGAGGAACCTTTGCAGAGGTTCCAGGCCTTATCCACCGGTATTCGAGAGTGCTCGAAGTTTATCTCTCGAGCAGCCTATGATGGCTTTGAGGCTTCGGCTCGAGTAGCCGGAGCTGGCATCGGTGCCCGCCGACAGGCTTGGCTACAGTCATCTGACCTCGAGCCATGGGTCCAGGACAAGTTGGTCGATGTCCCCTGCCGAGGTGAAAACCTCTTTGGCAAACCCATGGCTGAAAAGGCTGCAGAACTCGAGACCGAGACTCTGACCAGGACTAGGCTTTCCAGGAAAACCTCTGCCCCTTCTCAGAAGAAGGGGTCGGGAAAAAAGACCTTTTACCCGAGGAAGTCATCTGCCTATAAACAATACCCTCATTATCAGGCCTCTGCAGCTCCCCAACAGGGTCAGCAGGCCAAGGGGCAGGGTCAAGGGCCCTGTAGGCAGAAGGCCCCCAAGCCACAAACACCGGCCCCTGCTCAGCAGGGTGGGGTTTTTTGACTCAAACAGCATAGCCTCTTCTCCTCAGCTGGCTTCTCTCAGCACAGGAGGCTGGCTGGCCCACTTTGCCCACAGGTTGTCAGCCGTCACATCAGATACCTAGGTTCTTTATATAGTCCAAAAGGGCTATCTTCTCCATTTTCACCAGGTCCCTCCCTCCTATTTTCCAGGGGAGCCTCCAAGTCCCCCTCTGCACAGGGACCTACTCCTTCAGGAGTTAGCAGGTCTGCTAAAGGATCAGGCTGTGGAACCGGTGCCCCACCACCTGCGAGGTCACGGCTTTTATTGCAGGTACTTTCTGGTACCAAAAAGAACAGGAGGCCTCAGACCCATCCTAGACTTGCGAAACCTCAACAAGTTCCTGGAGAGGGAAAAGTTCAAGATGTTTACCCTTGGAATCCTGCTGCCCTACCTCCAGCAGGGAGACTGGCTATGCTCCTTAGATCTAAAGGATGCGTATACTCACATCCTTATTCATCCAGACCACAGACAATATCTCAGGTTTGTTGTGGGAGGAAACCACTATCAGTACAGAGTACTACCCTTTAGCCTGTCCTCCGCTCCCAGGGTGTTCACCAAGTGCCTGGCAGTGGTGGTGGCCTACCTGAGGCTTCAGGGTCTTTTTGTGTTTCCATAGCTGGACGACTGGCTCATAAGGGGCCAATTTTCCCAGGAGGCCAACCAGGCCACCCTTCGCACTGTGGCTCTGCTTCAGCACTTGGGTTTTGTCATAAACTTTGCAAAGTCCACTTTGCTCCCGTCCCAGAACTTGGAGTTCATAGGAGCCAGGCTCGTCACTCTTCAAGCAAAGGCTTTTCTGCCTCTGGACAGGGCCCACAGGCTAATGGATCTGGCCAGCCAGTTTCGCAGCAATTCCCTGGTCTCTGCCAGGCAATTCCTGAGACTACTCGGCCATATGGCTTCCACGGTTCATGTCACCCCCAATGCCCGCCTGCACATGCGGCCTGCTCAGTGGAGCCTTCGCACTCAGTGCATCAAGCACAGGGAGCCTAGCAGACTCAGTAAAGATATCCGACCTACTGGTCTCCTCTCTGCGATGGTGGCTTCATTTTCCGAATCTGGTACTCGGAGTGGTTTTTCAATCCCCTCCGCCTTCTCAAGTGCTCACAACAGATGCTTCTCTTCTCGGTTGGGGAGCACATTGCCAGGGGACATGTACTCAGGGTCTCTGGACCCCTTGGGAGGCTACTCAACAGATAAACTTCCTGGAGCTATGGGCGATACGCCTAGCTCTGCGAGCCTTCTCCCACCTCGCCTCTCACCAGTCTGTACTGGTTCAGACGGACAATCAAGTTGCCATGTTCTATGTGAACAAACAAGGAGGCACAGGCTCCTTCCTTCTTTGTCAGGAGGCACAACGGCTGTGCTCTTGGGCTGTCAATCACGGGATCCTTCTCAAGGCTGTCTACCTCCCAGGTCAGGAAAATTACCTGGCGGACAGACTGAGCAGGATCCTGCAACCACACAAATGGAGATTGAACCCATTGGTGGTTCAGCAGGTCTTTCTCAGGTGGGGACTCCCCACCATGGATCTTTTCGCCAGTCCTCTGAACCGGCAACTCCTGAGATTTTGCTCCAGACAACCGCATCCCCTCAGAGTAGCAGTGGATGCGTTTCTGATCTCGTGGTCCACAGGCCTACTGTATGCGTTTCCTCCCACACCACTAGTGTCCAGAACGCTGTTCAAAGTCCTCAAGGACGGGGCTTCATTGATTTTCATTGCCCCCAGGTGGCCGAGGCAACCGTGGTTCCCGCTTCTGCTACAGCTAGCGGTGGACACCCCTCTTCCTCTGGGGTTTCAACACGATCTCCTGTCTCAGGATCAGGGGACTCTCTTGCACCCCAACCTCCAGTCCCTTCATCTGATGGCCTGGCTGCTGAAAGGGTAGTCCTAGCTCCCCTACTACTACCTCGAGAGGTGGAAGATGTTATCTTAGCTTCTAGATGGCAATCCACCAGGAAATCCTATGCTCTTAAGTGGCGTAGATTCTCCGCCTGGTGTGCTCAGCACAGCAAGAATCCCTTCTCGTGCTTGGTAGCGGTAGTATTGCAATATTTGCTTTACCTCTCCAATCTGGGCCTTAAGTCTAACTCTGTCAGAGTTCACCTTAGTGCTCTCTCAGCACACCACTCGCCGGTGGACGGCAGGCCTCTTTCCAACCACCCTTTGGTGGCCCGTTTCCTCAGAGGCCTCCTTCTGCTTAAGCCTCCTTTGCGTCCACCGGCCCCTGAGTGGGATCTGAATGTGGTCTTGCAGCGGCTCACTTGTCCGCCTTTTGAACCTATGGCTGTGCCTTCTCCTGAGATCTGACAAAATACTAGACCGCTGCAAAGAATTCTATGAGGAACTATATCGCTCAGATACCCAATGTAGTGACAGAGCCTTTGAAGATTTTGTCTCCAAGATAGTAGGACCCACATTAACCAGTCATCAAAGTCGAACGCTGGAACGAGAGATCTCAGTAACTGAAATACAAGATGCGATCAAACAGATGGCTCGTGGCAAAGCCGCCGGTCCAGATGGTATCCCGTTGGAATTCTATAATAAATATTGCATTCAATTGGCCCCCATGCTACAGATCTACTACAGTGGCCTGCAAGATGAATCTCCAGAGATTGGAGCCCTGGCAGAGGCTGTGGTGGTAATTCACCCGAAACCGGGCAGGGATACACAAAAGATAGAGAATTACAGACCCATCTCTCTCCTAAACTCTGATTATAAAATCTATGCTAAAGTGCTTGCTAACCGATTAGGACGGATCTTAAAAGATTTGATACATGAGGATCAATGTGGATTTATACAAAACAGATCCACTACAGATAATGGAAGATTATTGGCACATGTACTGGCATCTGCCAAGACCAAGGCCGAGCCCCTGATAGGGCTAGCATTGGATGCCGAAAAAAGCCTTCGATCGACTGGAATGGTCCTTTCTATTTCGATCCCTACGGTGGTTTGGGATAGGAGAAAAGTTCCTAAAACGCGTTGAATTGTTATATACCAAACCCACAGCTCGAATAGCGGTCAACTCACACCTCTCAGCCCCTTTTCAGTTGCAAAGAGGGACCAGACAGGGTTGCCCCCTGTCACCGATGCTTTTTAATTTAGCCCTGGAACCCTTATTAATAGCGCTCCGACAGAAGGAAAACATAAAAGGAATTGAGTTAGCTGATGGTCCCTGTAAATTGTCAGCATATGCCGATGACCTGCTCATTTTTCTACAACCATCAGACCTTCCTGAAACACTGCAACTCATAGATGCATACTCAGCGATATCCGGATATAAAGTAAATTTGAATAAAACAACAATTATTCCTCTGAATGAACAGGTCAGCGAAGAAATGATGCGTGGATACCCCTTTCAATATGAGAAGTCATCCTTTAGATACCTGGGCGTGACCTATGGCACCACCTTGGAAGAGACTGTCGCAATCAACATTAAGATGTGTCAAGAAATTGTACATGATAACATCTGCAAGTGGACCCCCCTTCATTTGAGCTGGTGGGGCAGGCTAGAAACGATAAAAATGATGTTGGTACCAAAACTCAGCTATATATTAAGTATGATACCCTTACGTTTCCCGACAGCCTTCTATAAGAAAATGAATAGTCAACTGATAGCCTTTCTATGGAACAACCGAGTACCCCGAATAGCTGCCTGGAAACTGAAGTTACCTAATACACAAGGAGGTGTCCATTTCCCAGATCTCGGCTGGCTACACACTGCCTCTCTTTTAAAGCAGGGTGCTCAATGGGTCGACTCTGACGACACGGATAAAGGACCTAGATGGCTGAGTGTGGAGCGGGCCCTACATTCCCCCCTGCCCACATGGCTACTGGTAGGCACAGTAGTAGACCAGACTGCACCACATAATGCTATTATCCGAGAAACACAGCATGCCTGTCGATTATTGGCATCATGTATCGATGGAGGGGATGACTTTGCCGCAGATATGCCCATATGGCTGAACCCGCGCCTTATCATCGGAGGGAAGCCTGTCTTATGGAAAAAATGGGTGGAACATGATCTTATCACCATTGGACAACTGATCAATGGAAGTGCATTTAAAACTTTTGACAGATTAAGAACGGAATTCCGATTGCCTAATACATGCTATTTCCAATGGTGTCAGCTCCGATCCTGCATGAGCAAAGCGGGTGTGTCACCTGTCTTGATACGTACAGGATGGCCACTGCGACAGAAACTTCAAGAATTACAAACAGATGCTAAAGCTGTTTCAAGATGTGTTGCGATTCTCCGATCCAAAAGTGACAAGACATGTTCTAAGATACAGTCGGTGTGGGCTACTGAAACCGGTCAAGATCTATCTACCTCCGGAAAATTGGGACACTTTTTGGGGAACTCAAATACGTGCCACGAGAGCAGCGTCTCTCACACAATCGATGTACTTTATAGCACATCGAGCGCATATTACACCGGCTAAGAAAATGAAATGGACACTACAGGAGGGAAATCGATGTTGGTCCTGTAACATGGAAATTGGGACACTGGCACATATGTTGTTCCATTGTAAATCCCTGGAAATATATTGGAACAGAGTTTGGGAACACATATCACAGATCCTCAACTTACAAACTCCTATCACTTATCGGATAGTGATATATAAATCCATAGCTCTGGAACCTACTCTGATGAAATGGGATGGTAAACTGCTGGACTTAATGCTCGGGATAGCGCTTAAAATAGTTCTAATACACTGGAAGAATCTCGACAAAGCTTGTTTCGAGCATTGGTGGAGTCTCTTAATCCTACATAAGACCTACGAAGAGATCTATATAGCCAAGAACCCATGGTCTGGTAAACTAAGTAAGAAATGGTCAGCTTTACAAAATTATGTTTGATGAAAATGATTGCTGGAGGCTGCCTTGTGGAATGGTCTCTGCTGTAACCACATTGAACGGAGAGAGAGGGAGGGTGGCGTGCTGGCATGGACTGATACTAGTTCTTGTTAACGTTATTGTACTGTCTTGTTCAAGTTATTATATTCTTTTGCTATTTTGATCAATAACATCTGCTTGTATCCTGCTATATCACGATCGTTTGTATTGTTATTTTATATGTTAAAACTGAATAAAAACTACTATTAAAAAAAAAAAAAAGAACCTATGGCTGCCTGCCCTCTCCTTTTTCTCTCCTGGAAAACCTTATTTCTGGTAGCTCTCACCTCTGCTAGGCGAGTGAGTGAACTGCAGGCACTAGTGTCTGATCCTCCTTACACTAGGTTCTACAGGAATAGGGTAGTCTTACGGACTCACCCTAAGTTTCTTCCTAAAGTTGTCTCACCTTTTCACCTCAATCAGGAGGTTGTTCTTCCGACCTTCTTTCCCAGGCCGCATGCCAACCGGGCTGAGATGGTCTTGCATACCCTGGACTGTAGGAGGGCATTATCCTTCTACCTTGACCATACGCGGGAGCATCGGAAGGCTGTTCAGCTTTTCGTTTCTTTTGACCCCAATAAGTTGGGGCTCCCTGTCTCCAAGCGTACGTTGTCCATATGGGTCGCTGACTGTATCTCCTGGGCTTATGGGGCAGCTGGCCTCCCGTTGGAGGGTCGAGTCACGGCTCATCGTGTCAGGGCGAAGGCTGCGTCAGTGGCTCATCTCCGCTCTGTTCCGTTGGCAGAGATCTGCCGGGCCGCTACTTGGTCTTCAAGCCAGACTTTTGCGGCCCATTACTGCCTTGAGAGGGAGTCCCGCAGGGGCAGTGCTTTCATACAGGCAGTACTCCATAATCTCTTTGGGGTTTAGACAACTCCTACCCTCCGGCCCTGGTGTTGGGCTACCGGTCGGGGGCGTTCTCAGAGAAGATTCCTTCCTTCTGTGCTGACGAGCTAGAGGGAGCTCATTTTTCCGCTTGAGGTCTCCGGTAGCCTTAAACTAGGGAATCCCATATGTGAGGACTGACTTCCTGCTTGGTCCTGGAGAAAGAGTAGTTACTCACCTGTAACAGGTGTTCTTCAGGAGCAGCAGGAATCAGTCCTCACAACCTCCCTCCTCCCCTTGGAGTTGCAGTCATATGATTTATTTCTGCTAATTTTTTGCTGTCTTTTAGCTATGTCATCAGACTGAGCAAGATGGCACCCTTGGGCGGGAAGGGGACCGCGCATGCGCACTGCAATTCCCAAAGGCTTTCTTTGAAAGCTGGGGAAATGCTCCGCACGAGGGCTCCGTCGGCGCCGACGTCACCCATATGTGAGGACTGATTCCTGCTGCTCCTGGAGAACACCTGTTACAGGTGAGTAACTACTCTTTCTGCAACTTTGGGGTACTTGAGCTCTGGTTCTTCCCTTTCCAGGGATGCTTTCACCTCCTCCAATTCCAGGGCTGCATAACATAATGGTTCTTCAATTTAAGGGCTGGAGAAGTTGGATTGGTGATTTTGCAGGCCCTGGTGACTTGTGTCCAACCATCGACATTCTTTTGGCACCCATCTTCTCCTCTGCTGGAGAGCTTGGTTGCTGCAAGAAGCATCTCATCAATGTACTTCTCACTGTCTTGAATGCTCCTCAGCCTCGCCACGTCCTCTCTGTGTTCCTCCACTTGTTTCCTCAGAGCTTCAGCATGCAGGCACCCTGCACATGGAACCGGTCCTTCAACTGGCATTAGGACCTCTGTCTGGACAGAGGCAGAAGCTGTAACGGGGGCGACAGCTTTAGCGATACGATTTTTCCCAGCCATTGTTCTGTTTGTGGAGCTTAGGTATCTGTTAAAGGAAGAGAGATCTACTGAGTATCAGCCGGTTTCCCAGCTGTCCTTTCAGAGAAAAGAACAGGCTCTCAACAATTTATATCACTTAATAGGGTTACCTATTCCACATACATTCCATGAAATATCTTCAGGTTGGTGGCTACCAGTAAGCTTCAGACCTCTCGGCCCTCCAGTTATTCCAAGGACGAACCTCCCCAGCCTGAGGTCCCCCCTTAATAGCTAATGTGCTCCCCAATTCTAGTCCAAGTGTAGTGTTATGGCTGCCACCCAACCCCCCTAATTCCCCCCTATCAAACCCCTCCTCCCCCCCACCCACCCCCATCCCTCCCCCTCCCCCTCATTACTCATCCCTGTCTCACCCACCCTCTTCTATTAACCCAAGTTCTCCTCTCTGAACTGATAACTTAAGATGTGTCTGGACACCCCCTCCCCTACACCTGCACCCACCCTCATCCCCTCCCGTTGCTGATATGTATCCCGACTCCCATCTCCCCCGTTACTCTTCTTTCTCCCCCCCAAACCCTCCCAGACCCTACCCCCCCCCCCCCCTAGCAGCCTCCCCTAGAATCTTCTAGGCCTTACACTCAGGTGAAGACCCCACTTGCTATGTGCCAGCCCATCCCATTATCAAATACACACATAAGCAGTTCGGCATGGCTATGCTACTATACTTATCTCCAATTACTCAACCCACCTCCCCCTCCCGTAATCAGAATGCCCTATCTCACATCCACCTCCCCCAAGGCACTCCACGAGGAGACTAACCCGACATTTTTATACTCAAACATATACTCCCATCCTACCCCTCACACATGGACCTTATTTAAACATTTCAGTCCTTCATGCTGCTCTACTGCAGTCACAATCCTCATCTGAGTTCCCATCTACCCAGATTCTGCCATGCTCGTTCTCAGGGCCCTCCGGCCGGTCCTCCCGCAGCTGCTGCTGTACTCCGCAGTAATCCCACCACATATTGGGACGCCTCTGCCACTGAATCGTAGACTCTGTGCGTTCCTTCGTGCGTAATATGAAGTTGAGCCGGATACTGGACCGTGAACTTAATGTTAGCATCTACTAACTTTTGACATATGGGTCCATATGCCCTTCTCCGCTGGCTTAGGGCCACTGAATAATCTTGGGCCACACGCAGCTTCATGTTATCTTTTTCAATGACACCCCTTTGCCTGGCCGCTCTCAGCACAGCTTCCTTCTGTGGGATTTGCTAAAATTTTGCCAAGACCACACGAGGCCTTCTGTCCCTTGGTTGTTTAGGTCCCACGCGATGTGCGCACTCTATCAGGATCCGGCCATTTTCTGCACTGTCCCCCACTATGTAGGTGGCCAGGGACTCCATGTGGCCCTTTAAGTCTCGATCCAGGACAGTGTCAGGTATGCCCATAAAGCGAAGATTATTACGACGGGACCGATTCTCTAAATCATCCAACATGGCTTCATGTGCTTTCAAGGCCCCTTGCATTCTTCCTACCTCCTGTGTCAGTGCTGCCACGCTCTCCTCGTTCTGCACCATGCGGTTCTCCATCTCCTGCATCTGGTTACCCAGGGAGCTGACCGAGCTCTGTAACGTGTCCATTTTGCTTTTCAGTGCCTCAAAGTGAGCTGACAGGGCACTGGCTACCGCCATCGAGATTTCCTCTATGACTGCCGGGGAGACTGGGGGACTAGGCCTCGGGGGTGACGCCGCCATCTTGCATGGCTCTACAGGTCTTTGTCCCTCCTGCTTGCCTTCACCGTCACCGCCATATGTCATGCGCTTCAAGCCCTTCTCACTCGGCGCCGTCTCCCATACTTCCCTGAACTTCCCGGGGCGGTCTGACAACTTAATCACGGCTCTTTTCACGGGTGCAAGGGCCGGGGGGCCCGGAGCACGAGCATTTCACCTCCGCTCGCTCTCACCACATCATGTGATCTCTCTGTGCCGTATTTTAATTTTTGCTGCCTTAGCTATGTCATTAGACTGAGGCAAGGTGGCACCCTTGGGTGGGAAGGAGACAACGCATGTATGGTGCATCTCCCAAAGGCTTTCTTTGAAAGCTGGGGAGATGCTTCCACAAGGGCTCTGTCAGCGCCAATGTCACCCATATGTGAGGACTGATTCCTGCTGTCTCCAGAGAACACCTGTTACCGGTGAGCAACTACGCTTTCTCTTTCTTTTCTCTTCCCCCCACCCCACCCCATTGCTGTCTCTTTCCCCTCTCCTCCTCAGCTTCCTCAGTGCCATGGCTCTGCAGTTCAGTTCTTCATTGGTTGTATGGCTAGGGTTGCCAACTGGCCGGTTTTTCCACGGCCAGGCCGGCTGCCGGCGCAGAGGCAAAACCGGCCCTTTAAAAGCCGGTTTTTTTGCTCTGGCCGCAAGATCGGGAGCGGCCAGAGCAAAAAAACCGGCTTTTCTCCGCTTCAGAGGGAGCCGGGGAAGCCCGCGCGAGGCCCCGGCTCCCTCTGAACAGCCACCAGCGTGAAGAGCCTTTACCTTCCCGCTGGCGGCTGTTCCTGTGAAGCCGCGAATGCTGGGAAAGGTTAAAGGGCAACCCTAAAGGGTTGCCCTTTAACCTTTCCCAGCATTCGCGGCTTCACAGGAACAGCCGCCAGCGTGAAGGTAAAGGCTCTTCACGTTGGTGGCTGTTCAGAAGGAGCCGGGGCCTCGCGCGGGCTTCCCCGGCTCCCTCTGAAGCCTCAGACAGCCGCGATGCTGGTCGGGGGGGGGGGCAAGGACTGCATTGGCTGTGATGGGGGGGGGGCAAGGACTGCATTGGCTGTGATGGGGGGGACCTGGACTGGAAAAGGGCTAAGGGGGGGGGGGGACTTGGACTGGAAAAGGGATAAGGGGGGGGGACTTGGACTGGAAAAGAGCTAATGGGGGGGGGGAATTTGAAGGTAAAAGGGCTAAGGGGGGGGGACTTGGACTGGAAAAGGGCTAAAGGGGGGGGGACTTGGACTGGAAAAGGGCTAAAGGGGGGGGGACTTGGACTGGAAAAGGGCTAAGGGGGGGACTTGGACTGGAAATAGGCTGTGATGGGGGGGGGACATGGACTGGGACTGGAAATGGGTTGTGATGGGGTGGAGGGGACCTGGACCAGAAAAGGGCTATGGGGGGGGGGGAACTTGGACTGGAAATAGGCTGTGATGGGGGGGGGACCTGGACTGTAAAAGGGTTATGGGGGGGGGGACATGGACTGGAAATGGGTTGTGATGGGGGTGGAGGGGACCTGGACTGGAAAAGGGCTATGGGGGGGGGGAACTTGGACTGGAAATGGGCTATGGTGGAGGAAGGGGGATCTTGGACTGGAAATAGGCTGTGATTAGGGGGGCTAGGACTGCAAATGGACTGTGATGGTGCGGGGGGACTCGGACTGCAAATGGGCTGTGATGGTGCGGGGGGACTCGGACTGCAAATGGGCTGTGATGGTGGGGGGGGGGCCTAGGACTGGAAATAGGCTGTGATGGGGGACTTGGACTGGAAATGGGCTGTGATTGGGGGGGGGAGCTAGGACTGGAAATGGCCTGTGATGTGAGGGCTAGCACTGGAAATGGGCTGATGAAGAGCTATAGGACTGGAAATGGGCTGATGTGGGGCATGGGAGAATGGGACTAGAAGGGAGTGGATGCTGGGTGGGCCTAGAACTATAAGGGAATTGATTTGGGGGGAGGACTAGAATGGATGGGGAATGAGAATGGAGAGGGGATAATATATTTTGTGTGGAAGAAAAGTCTATGATGGGCCGGTATTGGGAGAGTAAGAGGGGCTTGAGAATGGAAGGGTGAAATTTAAACGGATGATAAAGGAATAAGGAAAGAATTGGGGGAAAGAGCAAAAGGGAAACAATCAGTATGTTAAAGCAGAAATAGAGAGAGAATGGAAAACATCTAAAAGAGAAGAAAGGACAAATGGATAGCTCGCAGAAGACACGAAGAGAAACCAGAAGAAAGTGACTGGAGCAATTGCAACTGAAAAATAAAACGCCCAAACAGAAGGTAGAAAAATACTTTTTATTTTGAATTTATTAACTGGAATATGTCTGGTCTGGGAAGTGTGTATTGCTAACATCTTTGCGTTTTTGTTTAGTGCAAGAGGAAATTACTTTATAGTTTTATTTCTCCAGTGTTGTACATTTCATGTTTGGATTTTGGGGTTCCCAGTTTAATTATTATCTGACCAAGGAAGTTAGCCTATACGTATCCTCGGTAATTTTTGTGGGTGGGGCTGGGGGCGGGGCAGGGGTGGGACTAGGGGCGGAGAATGGGTGGAGCATGGCGAGCCACAGGTGTCGGGTTTTTCTCGGTGAAAAAGTTGGCAACCCTATGTATGGCCCATGTGGCACACTTGCTCTCCTGGTGGTGTTCTTGGACTGCATCTTGTATGTGTACTGTACCAGAAAGTTGTGTATGCATGCACAGTAACACATAACATTTCGAGCCCCTCAAGGAATCTCTCTCTCTCTATCTAGGTATCTATATGAAATAGATTACAAGATTGAGTTAAAATGCACCAGTCTGATATTCAAAAACAGCTGAGCTTCTAAATTTGTGTCCTATTTTCAGCCATACTTAGAAGCCTAAGTTTTCATCTGAAAATTCATCCTTATTTAGGAGCTTAAAATGAGTGCTCTTAAATTTAGGCCTGCCATTCATTTTCTTTGCAGTTTTCCATGTCATGCCACGTCTTTGTAAGAGGAAGCAATGTTTCACTCTAAGAGAACTTCCATTCATTTGCCTAGATTTACAGTTGTGGTCAGCATTTTGGCACTCTTGCAATTCAACCCCTTAATGTCCAATATCTCCTAAAAAAAAGTGGTCAGTGAAATGGCTTTGGACTATGTGGGCCTGCGAGTCTCCTGTCCTAAACATCCTGCCTCCTCATGGTCATTGTTTGGTTTTGGGCCATGGTTTCTCCCTGTGTCACCCCCACTTTTTTAGAACCCCGATGAAACTCTGCTGCTTCAATTAAGGTTGTAAATAACACTCCATGTAGGTTAGTCCAGCCTTCTTGGAAGCCCACTGAAATTGTATGTATGTTTAGAGTTTCAGTTGCTGCTTCCATGTAGATTTTCCTGTTGTAAGCTTGTTGTAACTATAACTGCTCTGTGCAGGTTAATTCCATTTTTTTTAGAAGCTGGATGCAATTGCTTTCCTACTCTTTGCCCATTAGCTTGCATTTACCTCTTTTTGGTACTATAAAGTTTCATATGACAGACCAAACTCCTTAATCCCTCTCCTCCACTTCTTTTTCTTAATGCCTATAACTGGCTTTTACTTCTGTGCTCTGTTTCTACCCATTGCATGTTTCTGTTATGAATTGGTCAGCACTGTTTCTAGCAGCAGATTATTTCATGCATCTATCATCTGCTCACTAAAGAGGTATTTTCTACTGTTTTTTGTTTTTTTTACTTTTTATTTATAGAATAATCAATGATTACAAGGATCGATACACTTGCACAGGAAATTTTATTAATTTTATTTATTTATTTAGACAGTTTTTGTATACCGCCTTATCCTTCAGTCAAAGCGGTCACAACACAATTGGGGGATACATTTAACACACGGGGATGGGAGACACATACACTAATACTTACAGGGAACATGGGTAGTGGAGGATTAAGTGGCTTGCCCAAGACCACAAGGAGCATCTGTGGGACTAGAAACCCCAGTCCTTCCGGCCCAAGGTTGCTGTCCTCTAGTGCAGTGTTTTTCAACCTTTTTTGTGCAAAGGCACACTTTTTTCATGAAAAAAATCACGAGGCACACACCATTAGAAAATGTTAAAAATATTTACCTCTGTGCCTATATTGACTATATATAAAGTAATTCTCTTGAATAGGAATCAAACACTCACACCAACCCCCCTCCCCTGCTGGTTCACTCACACCACCCCCCCCCCCCCTCCACTGCTGGTTCACTCACCCACCCCCCTGTCACTTACTCACCCCTCCTGCTGGGTCACTCACTCACTTACCCCCCCTCCCCTGCTGGTTCACTCACACCATCGCCCCCCCCCCCTTGCTGGTTCACTCACACCACCCCCCCCCTCCACTGCTGGTTCACTCACACTCCCCCCCCTGGCTGGTTCACACACACCCCCCCCCCCCTTGCTGGTTCACTCACACACACCCCCCCCCCCCCTCTGCCCAAGCCGCTGCTTCTGCTTTGTACAGAGCAGCGGCTGCACTACACTTACATTGAAAAGTAAAGAGAAACTGTGTCAGGAGCCCTCCGGTCATCGCAGAGCCCGAGGAAGTGATGTCATGGGGGCGGGCTCCTCACAGGCTGTCTTTCCTTTTCAAATTAACTTTAGCTGCAATAATGTTAATTTGAAAAGGAAAGACAGCCTGTGAGGAGCCCGCCCCCATGACATCACTTCCTCGGGCTCTCCTGACACAGTTTCTCTTTACTTTTCAATGTAAGTGTAGTGCAGCCGCTGCTCTGTACAAAGCAGAACCAGCGGCTGCACTGCTATAGGGAATCGCGATCGTGTTTGCGCCGCGGACTTCGTCACAAAAGCCGGTTTTTTGCTCTGGCTGCTCCCGATCTTGCGGCCAGAGCAAAAAACCGGCTTTTCAATGGCCGGTTTTACAACTGTGCCGGCAGCCGGCCTGGCCAGGAAAAACCGGCCAGGCCGGCTGAAAACCGGCGGGTTGGCAACCCTAATTTGTGAGCCGAGGCCACATGTTACGGATGAAATTGGAATTTTTCCCACGGCACACCAGACAATATCTCACGGCACACTAGTGTGCCGCGGCACAGTGGTTGAAAAACGCTGCTCTAGTGGGATTTGAACCCCCGACCTTCCAGCCTGAAGTACCTTGCCCCAACCACTAGGCTACTCCTCCCTTCTGGTGGTTGGGAAGTCAGAGAATCCAAAACATATAGGAAAAAAAATCCAGAAGAAATACAATTCAACTAAAATTCTCGCTCTAGTCCACAATATGAAGGGTCCAAGAAATAGGAAGCTAATACAAAAAATACTCTAATAGGAATTATACAGAGACATATCAGCCCACCTTAATCAAGACGGAGTAGAACAGGAGACAGACCCACCAGTAAGAGCCCCTCTGGCATTTAAAAAGGAAATAAATTGAGATGGAAAAAAGAAAATATAAGAATTATCTTCTAGTTTCACTAGACACTTACAGGGGTATTTCAAAAAGAAGAGCCCACCCAAATGAGAGACCCTCGGACGCAGAATTAACATAGAAACATAGAAACATGATGACAGAAAAAGACCACATGGCCTATCTAGTCTGTCCTTCCATATCAACAACTACAACAGTCCACTTTTTACCTTTAGAGATCCTCTGTGTTGGTCCCATGCTTTTTTGAATTCAGTTACTGTCCTCATCTCTACCAACTCCACTGGGAGACTATTCCACGGATCCACTACTCTTTCCGTAAAGAAATATTTCCGCATATCACTCCTGAATCTATCTCCCTTCACCCTCATCCCATGTCCCCTCGTAGCAGAACTTGCTTTCAATTGAAAGAGGCTCTCTCCCTGAACATTTATGCCAAGGAGGTATTTAAACATCTCAATCATATCACCTCTATCCCGCCTTTCCTCTAAGGTGTACATATTAAGATCCTTAAGTCTGTCCTCATATGCTTTATAATGAAGCCCACTAATCATTTTAGTAGCCACCCTCTGCACCGACTCCATCCTGTTCACATCCTTTTGAAGGTGCGGTCTCCAGAATTGCACACTATACTCCAAATGAGGTCGCACCAAAGACTTATACAGAGGCATTATCACCTCCTTTTTTTTGCTAGCCATTCCTCTCCGTATGCACCCAAGCATCCTTCTAGCTTTTCCGTCGCCTTTTCTACCTGTTTAGCTACTTTAAGATCATCAGACACAACCACTCCTAGGTCCCGCTCTTCTTTAGTGGACAAAAGTACTTCACCTCCTATACTGTATTGCTCCCTTGGATTGCTGCAGCGCAAATGCATGACCTTACATTTTTTAACATTAAATCCCAGCTGCCAAATTCTAGACCATTCTTCAAGCTTAGCTAGATCCCTCCTCATGTTATCTACACCTTCCTGGGTGTCTACTCTATTGCAGATTTTGGTATCATCTGCAAAGAGGCAAACCTTACCCGACAGCCCTTCCGCTATATCACTAACAAAGATGTTAAAAAGAATCGGACCAAGGACAGATCCCTGGGGCACACCACTGGTAACATCCTTCTCCTCAGAGTGAGCTCCATTTACTTGTACTCTTTGTCGCCTTCCACCCAACCATTTTCTAACCCAAGCAGTAACTTTAGGGTCCATCCCTAGGGTGCTCAGTTTATTTGTAAGTCGCCTGTGAGGAACAGTGTCAAAGGCTTTACTGAAATCTAAATACACCACATCTAGAGCTCTCCCTCGGTCCAACTCCCTGGTCACCCAGTCAAAGAAATCAATCAGATTTGTCTGACAAGACCTGCCTCTGGTGAATCCATGCTGCCTCGGATCCTGTAATCCGCTGGGCTCCAGAAACCTCACTATTTTCTCTTTCAGCAGCGTTTCCAATAATTTACTCACCACCGAAGTTAAACTAACTGGCCTGTAGTTTTCAACCACATCCTTACTTCTGCTTTTGTGTAAAGGCACCACATGAGCCTCTCTCCAGTCCTTTGGCACCACTCCCGACTCCAACAAGGCATTGAAAAGGTCAGTCAGTGGAATTGCTAGAAGTCCCCAAGTTCCCTCAGTATTCTAGGGTGTATCCCATCCGGTCCCATCGCTTTGTCTACTTTAAGTTGAGCTAGTTTCTCTCTAACACAGTCTTCTGAAAATTGTTCAAGATGTCCCTCGCTTCTGTTCCTATTTGTGGGTGTTTTCTGAGGTCCTGCTCCTGGTTCTTCATCAGTGAACACAGAACAAAAATATTTGTTAAGCAATTCCGCTTTATCCTTATCAGCTTCTACATATTCCCCCCCTACACCCTTGAGTCTGACAATACCACTTTTGCCCTTCCTCTTCTTACTAATATGTCTGAAAAATGTCTTATCCCCCCATTTTATTGCATTGGCTATTTCCTCCTCCTTTTGAATCTTTGCCTTCTTAACTACTTTGCTAGCTTCTCTAAGTTTTTCCAAATACAGATGCCTGTCTTCCTCTCTCTGTGATCTCTTGTATTTCATGAAGGCCTCCCTCTTTTTCTTCCCTTTTTCAGCTACTTCCTTAGAAAACCATAGCGGTCTCCTTTTCCTTTTGCCTTTATTTACCATTTTAACAAAAAGGTTGTTTGCCCTTAAAATATCCCCTTTCAGTTTTGCCCACTGTTTTTCTACATCCTCCAGCTGTTCCCATCCCACTAACGACTCCCTGAGGTATTGGCCCATCTTCGCAAAGTTAGTCTTCCTAAAGTCTAAGATCCTCACCTTGGAATGGATTCTAACAGCCCTAGTCCTAATACTGAACCACACCATCTGGTGATCACTGGATGCAAAATGATCTCCCACTACAACATCAGAAACACTTTCACCATTGGTAAGCACCAAGTCCAGTTTGGTCCCTTCACGTGTGGGGTCTGTTACCAATTGCCTGAATAGTTCTCCCTGTAGAGAATCCAGGATCTCCTTACTTCTAGATGATACTGCAGCAGGAATGTGCCAATCAACATCTGGCATATTGAAATCTCCTATCAGTAGCACATCCCCTTTCGTAGCAATGTTGCATATGTCTTCAATTAATTCTCTCCACCTCTTCCTCTTGTCAGATTAATAGATTTCTCTTTCCCTCTTTCTAGTTTAACCCACAATGCCTCCTCTCTCCCTTTTGAGCTCTGTAATTCCAAAGCTTTAATAGTAGTTTTTACATATAGTGCCATTCCTCCTCCCCTTCTTCCTACCCTGTCCTTTCTGAATAAAGTATAGCCAGGTATAGTTACATCCCAATCATGGTTTTCTGTGAACCATGTTTCTGTAACTGCCACTAAATCCAAGTCAGCCACTCCCACCAAAGCTCCTATCAGTAGCACTTCCCCTTTCCTAGCAATGCTGCGTATGTCTTCAATTAATTCTCTGTCCACCTCTTCCTCTTGTGAGGGAGGTCTGTATATCACACCAATGTAAATAGATTTCTCTTTCCCTCTTTCTAGTTTAACCCACAATGCCTCCCCTCTACCTTTTAAGCTCTGTAATTCCAAAGCTTTAATAGTAGTTTTTACATTTAGTGCCACTCCTCCTCCTCTTCTTCCTAACCTGTCCTTTATGAATAAAGTATAGCCAGGTATAGTTACATCCCAATCATGGTTTTCTGTGAACCATGTTTCTGTAACTGCCACTAAATCCAAGTCAGCCACTCCCACCAAAGCTTCAACATCAGGGATCTTATTTCCCATGCTACGGGCATTTATACACACTGCTTTCCATATGTTACCCCTGTTACCCATTTCCATAAAGGTATTTAATTTATCACCTACCTGGGGGCTTTCACTTACCTGGGGGCTTTCTTCACCTATCCCCAACGAATCTAGAAATTCTTTCCTTGATCTTTGGGTTTCCCTAGCCAAATCAGGAAACATGCGGACCTGGCAACCCTTAAAAACAACATTCCTCTTCTTGAATAACATTTTTAGGAGCCATTCCCTGTCAGATGCCAAGGCAAATATTATTAAAAGTACCTGGGGTAGCTATATCCATATCTGATGATTCTAACATAGCACTAACATGTAAGACATCAACCTCTTGTAAACCAAATACAATAGCGTCTGAGGAAACCTTTTGACCCGTAGGTATATAATATATCTTAACCAATGGTGGAGAAAGCTCAGGGGACACCCCAAGAACCTCTAACATATAAGCTTTAAACATTTCTTTGGCAGAAATACCCGCTACCTTTGGAAAATTAATTATACGTAAGTTAGTCAATCTTGAATGATTATCCAGTACTTCCATCCGGCTTCTCAAGTTACTAAAATCTTTCATCAAGGCCTCCGCCTGGGAATCCAAGCGCTCAATTTGACCCGAAGATTCAGTAATTGTAGATGTTAAAGTATCAATAGCCTCAGAATTCAAAGAGCAAGTCTTCTTAGTCAGTGCCACCTGAGCCTGCAAACTTTGAACTTGAGGGATAATAGCCTCACCTAGCTGCTTGATAGCCGACCAAATGGCTTCAAGTGTAAACTGCTCCGGTCTTTGCAACTCAAAGGAAAAGGGCAAATGCTCAACTATAGCCAATGCCATCTCAGGAGCCGATACCGGTGAAAAAACTGCTCCCCTTGCTTCCGCCATCAGCTGCTGTAATCCTAGCGTCTCCGGGGCAGAGAGAACTCGCGAGGGCACTCCCCCACTCACAGGCACGCTCAGCGGCGACCCCAACAACTCTGAGGATTCACCTCGATAAGGCACCACAGTGTAGTCGCCATCTGGGCTCTCTCCAACACATGCTTGCTTCGATGGTCTCCTCACTTCCGGGGGTGTCAGATCACTGCCCGAAGGGGATGCCGAGCTCCCCGGCTCCGGCGAATTCTCAGCCGGGCTTCTCATCCCCGCTTGTGGCTGACCTTCCCAACGAAGAAATGCATCTAGAGGACCAACTATCATGGCTCTCTCAGGCAAGTTGGAGGACGCTGGTAAGGGAGTCTGGGGAACTAACCCAAACCGAACCTTCCTCTGATGCAGCATTAGGAAATGACGTCAGGAACAGCTGCCTCTGTAACATGCCTCCTCTCGGATCTGTACTGTTTTATTGATATCTTTCCTTCACTTTATAGCTTGACCTTTATCCTTGAATTCCATTTTCTGTGGGATATATCACCTTTCCATACTTTATTGAAGACTGTCAAATATTTTGTTATTTCTGTCATGTCCCCATCTCTTCTTTCCTCCAGCGAGTGTATTTTGAGTATCTTAATCTTTTCTTTTGTATTGCTTGTATAATATTATTTCCCTTTTTTATGAACCATGTCCATTCTTTCAGTATCCTTATGAAGGTGTGACCTTCAGGAATGTATACAGTATTCAAAGTAGGTTTTCACAAATGATCTTTTACAGAGATTTCCTTTTCTGCAGTGAAGAGGAACCAGTTGATATAAAGTCCAATTTTACATAGGCTGTCTAGGTAGGAGTTGGGATGTCCAGGCTGGGATAATATTTAAAGGTTTAGTCATGATTTAGATGTCTGAAGATGTGCATGTGGACATTGAAATCATGAACGCATCTCCGTAGCCATTCCACAAATGATGTTCACTGATGTCTCCAGTGCAGGGACATCAAAGTAGGCATGGTGGTGTGGGTAGGCGTGTCTAGAGAATGGCAATGTGCTTACATTCCCCATTCGATCTCAGAAATGTCAGAGATGTTTGCAGTCATGTTAATTTTATACCTGCTCCAGGCACAAATAGGCATCAGAGAATTGCTTGTTTTCACCTTAAAAACATCCAGAGAGTGTAGAGAAGATGGAGAGTTAAGTGACCAGCCTGAGATCACAAAGGCCCACACTGGGATTTTGAACCCTGACCACTCTGCTCTTAAGCCACTACTCTAACCATTATGCTATTAGACGTCTTGGTTTTGAAATGGTACCCTGGGGACGTCTGTATAGACGTTTGATAGACATGCATTTCGGGCATGTCCACATTTCTGAAATTGTGCCTGAACTTGCACGTGCCTGTTTTTTTTTCAGACGTTCTAGATTTGACGTCCCAGATTGCACTTGGACATCCCATTGTGAAATGTGCTCAATGTCTCAAGTATTTCACAAAAGGCTTTGATCAACATGAAACCTTTCGTAAAACACATACATTTGCTGGCAGGTGCAGTAGCAACAGCCATTTTAAAAAGCCTGTTGAAAAAAGAGCATCATATGGGGCTTTACATGTGTAAGTTTCGATCTTGTAACATACACATGTATTGCTGACAGCTTTAAGTGCCAGATTCACAAAACGACTTGTGTAAGAGGAGCCAGATAAGGAGCCAAGTGAAATAACATATAAAAGATTTTTTGGAGTGGTATTAGACACCATAGAGGGAAGCACAGTGGCTTTATTTCTTTATTTAACTGCACACAATATATAGCCTCACTCAAAAAAAACCCTCAATAATTGTGTCAATCCCATATCAGAAAGCATAGGAATAGTTAACAGTGCTTGCTGGGATGATCTCGAAGATCTGCCTGGAGCATTATTAACCAAAAGCTTAGATAAGTAATCAGGCCCAAAGTTATTCAAACATTTAAATGTCAAAATAAGCACTTTAAAAATTATTCACCAATAAATAGGAAGCCAGTGAGATTCATATGGTAAAGGATTGAATCCCATGCTTTACAACTAAACATATGAACTGCAGTATTTGGATAAGTTGATGTCTTCTCAGATTATTACGAGGTAAACTCTGATAAAGGGAATTACAATAATCTCGCTTTGAAATAATAGTCAATATAGGAGTGGAGGAGTAGCCTAGTGGTTAGAGCACTGTCTTGGTAACCAAGCAACCAGGGTTCGATTCCTGCTAGCACTCCTTGTGGCCTTGGGCAAGTCACTTAACCCTCCATTGCCTCGGAAGAAAGGCCTGGCAATCTACTTCCGGTGACACTGCCAAGAAAACCCAGGAGCTTCTGGGTCGCCAGGAATCAGGACTGACTCGAAGGCACACATTGCATTTTTGCATTGAGCTGCTACCCTGTTAGCCTCGCGGCAATCTGGTGAACTCCCAGATATTCAATGTCGGGGCAGGATATGACCCCACATTAAATATCTGTGTTTAAATTTCAGCGCTGGTGGCTAGCCACTTTAGTAGTGCTAGCCACCAGTGCTGACTCTCTCCCCCCTTCCCCCTCAATATAAGTAACAATACATAAAGAGAACACATTTTTTAACAGGGTGCCTAGGTTAAGAGATCTTAATTGTTTCTCTGTTGGTGTTGGGACAAATTGTAACAACTTCATCATTTGAAAGATCTGAAGTGTCCATTGTGTCCTTGGTTTCTGCCTAAAGTGGTTTCTCTCCCTGTTGCATTTTCCAGTATGAGGAGTGAAGGAACTCCTTCTCAAGATGTTTCTTTCCAAAATCACTTCCAGAGCTGAGAAGATGTTACAAGTTGTGTAATTTTACTAGAGAGACTACTGGTTAGTTGGAGGACCTAGATGATGAAGTGGCCACAGGAGTATCAGGAATAAAGGATAGCCTTTTGTACCATGATAAGACTGCGGCCATAGAAAATTTATTGAGAAGCCTTCGCTTTCTCAATTTTCCTGTCATAGGATTGTTGTCTGCTGAAATATTGCACACAAGATATCTTAAGGAAATATTGAATATTGTCACTCCTGAATCTATTGTCTTATCCTAAATGTTTCTATGTCTCTAAAACTGTACATTTTTCTAATGAGTGAGAGGGTGAATTTGATATGTTGGCTTCTGCTGATACAGTAGAATGGATTTAACAGGCTTTCTGGAGACATCACAGGATAATTTCCCTGGAAAAGCTACCCATTTGGTCTCATTCATAGCTGAAAAGGATAAAATTATGGTTTTAAAATCGTATTTAAGAAAAAAAGATCTAGTTTGTGGACAGAGGGTTCAGATTTTTCCTGCCTTTGCTGAAGCTACTCAGTTATGGAGAAAGTTTTATGGAATGGAAGAGGCAGGTTCTTGCTTTGGGAGGCACGTTATTCTTAGGACTCACTTACAAGTGCCTTATTACTTTTCAGAGTAGCGACTATGCATTTCAGGATTATGGGTATTTGAAGGGTATTTTGTTTGAAAAAAAATCTCAGTGGTGAACATGGTGGTTAGGGATTAAGGGGTAATTAAGTAACTTGATAGCACGGTGTAGGCTAGTTTAACCTTGTTTTCGATATGGGTTAGATTTAGATTTCGTTTTAATTTTTGTGTTTTCCTTTTTCTGTTTTACTATTTCTTTATTTCAAGTATTCTTGAAAGTGATGTATAAAAGTGCAATTAAAAAAGACTGTTGGGGATTATTGTAAAAGGAATGGAGAACAAAACTAAGACTATCTTTATGCCTCTGTATAAGTCCATGATGCAACTGTACCCAGGGCTGGCCCAGGCAGAAGCTCCAGCCATGCCATGCCACCCCCCCCCCCCCCCGCCGAGCTGTGCTGCCACACCCTGCTGCTGCCATTTCCATTGGCAGAGTCAGGGGGACTGCTCAGCTTGGCACAGCGGCTCGTGGCAGGCCATGTGCTTCAGCACACATAGCCTGCTGCTTTTGATCCCCCTCCGACAAAACGTCCTGTCCGTGGGGGGTCAGAAGTGGCAGGCCATGTGTGCTTCAGCACATGGCCTGCCGCCCTAGGTGGCTGCCTAGCTTACCTAGTGGATGGGCCTGCCGTGACCGTGCCCTGAGTATGATAAGCAATTGTGGTCATCTCATCTCAGAAAGGATATACTAGAGCTAGAATAGATTCTGTGAAGGGTGCCAAAATGATGATAAAGGGGATGGAACCACCTCCCTTATTTAGAAAAGGAGAAATTAGACCTTACCTGCTAATTGTCTTTCCTTGAGTTCTCTCCGGGCCAGTCCAGGAAAGTAGGGTAGTCAACCTCCTCTAGCAGCTGAGGGCTGAAAAGAACTGAAACTCTTTGCTGATGCTGACAGGCGCAGTAGCTCCCTCTGGTGTCCAAAAGAGTCCATCAGTCTTGTGTTATCAAAGCAGCAGTCTTAAACTCATAGTATACTTGAACAAAATAACAAAACACTAAACACCAAACTCCGAGCTTCTCTGAGAAAAAGATGCACTCAAACAGGTACTTTCCGTTTTACCCTGTAAGTAATGCAAAATTTGTGGCCTTTTCTTTTCTTTTTTTTTTTTTTTTCCTCATCGATAGCTGTCGGATCCCCGGGAAACTAATCCCTCTCCAACAACAGCTATGTCCTCAGCTCCGGCTACCAGCTAGGCAACCCGTAGAGAGTGGAATATCTTCGTGTCGAGGACCATAAGCACCAGCATACTCGCAGAGAACCAAGGGCGGGTCCTGGACTGGCCCGGAGAGAACTCAAGGAAAGACAATTAGCAGGTAAGGTCTAATTTCTCCTTCCTATTCGTCTCTCCGGGCCAGTCCAGGAAAGTAGGGCAGTACCAAAGCAGTACTTACAACCGGGAGGGCCCTGCGAGCCCCGCAATGACAGCCGAGGCCCCCACTGCCGCATCCGCTCTCGCCTGAACATCCAAACGATAGTGCTTAGTAAACGTATGTAAAGAGGACCACGTAGCCGCTCTACAGATATCAACCGGTGGAATCAAGGCAGACTCTGCCCACGAAGTCGCCTGACCTCTAGTTGAATGTGCCCGGGGCCCCACTGGGGCCTCCAAGCCTGTAGATTGGTAAGCCGCTCTAATAGCATGCTTCACCCAACGAGCGATAGAAGCCTTGGTTGCCGCCCGTCCTTTTGCCGGACCCCCGAACAACACGAATAATCTGTCCGACCTGCGAAATGACTGGGTCTCCTTCAGATATCTGTGCAATACACGCCCCATATCCAGACTTCTCAACGACCGATCCCATTTCTCCCCTTCCTGCGGACGAAAAATAGGAAGAAACACCGGTTGGTTCATATGGAAAACAGAGACCACCTTAGGCAGAAAAGACGGCACCGGTCTCAACACTATCCGCTCTTTCGTAAACTGAAGGTAAGGTTCCCTGCACGAGAGGGCCTGTAAATCCGAAACTCTACGAACGGAACACAAGGCAACCAAAAAGGCAGTTTTCCAAGAAAGCTCCCGAAGAGAGCCCAGCTGCCGGGTATCAAACGGTGGTCGCGTCAGAGCTTCCAACACCACATTCAAGTCCCACGGAGGAACCACCTGGCGAACCGGAGGACGAATGTGCCTGGCCGCCCTAAGAAACCTGCGAACATCCGAATGCGAAGAAAGCGAACAACCACGCACCTTCCCGCGATAACAGGCCAGCGCCGCCAGATGCACTTTAAGGGTGTTGAGGGCGAGACCCTTGTCCAGCCCGTCCTGAAGGAAGGCTAAAATGTCCGGTAGCTGTACCGCCGAAGGCCGAAGCCGACGATCCTCGCACCATGCTTCAAAAACGCGCCAAACCCTAATGTACGCCAAGGAAGTAGAGGGTTTTCTGGAGCGAAGCAAAGTGGCTATCACTGATCGCGAATATCCCTTACTAAGTAATCGCGTCCGCTCAAGAGCCAGGCCGTAAGCAAGAATCGATCCACCTGCGGCATTAACACGGGACCATGAGCTAACAGATTCACTCGAGTGGGCAACCGCCACGGCGGTGCCACCAGCAGCCGCATCAGATCGGCATACCACGGGCGTCGAGGCCAGTCCGGAGCAATGAGGATCACCGTCCCCTCGTAAGCTGCAATTTTCTCTATCGTTCGAGCTATCAGCGGCCATGGAGGGAAGACATAAAGTAGCTGCCCCGACGGCCAGGACTGAACCAGACCGTCGAGACCTTCCGACATGTGCTCCCTGCGTCTGCTGTAAAACCGAGACGCCTTGGCATTGGCCTGGGTGGCCATGATATCGAGAACGGGCTGACCCCACTTTAGGGTGATGGCGTGAAAAACTGCCCAATTGAGTTCCCACTCCCCGGGATCGATGGCAGTCCGACTGAGATAATCCGCCTGAACATTGTCCTTTCCTGCCACATGAGCCGCTGAAATCGCTGCCAGGTGAGTCTCCACCCAGAGAAAGAGCTACTGACTCTCCTCGAGAAGCGTTGCACTGCCCGTGCCGCCCTGCTTGTTGATGTACGAAACGGTTACCAAGTTGTTGGAAAACACGCGAACTGCTTTCCCTTCGAGCAGATCCGCAAACTCCACGAGCGCTAAGCGAACCGCCCTCATCTCCAACCGATTGATGGACCAACAGCTCTCCTCCACCGACCAGACACCCTGCGCTAATTGCGTCAAGCAATGCGCTCCCCAGCCGGAAAGACTGACATCTGTGGTGAGCAACACCCAATCGGGGATGACCAGCGGCACACCCGCCAGCAGGTGCGCAGGGACCAACCACCACTGCAGACTGAGCTGAACCTCCTCCGGGCACGGCAAACGCCGAGAAAGAGGATGATCCTGCGGGGACCAACGCATCAGTAAGGACTGTTGAAGAGGCCGCATATGTGCTCTGGCCCACGGAACGAGGTCTAAGGCCGCCGCCATTGACCCCAACACCTGCAAATATCTCCAAGCCGTGGGAGCGCGAAGGCGCAGAAAGGCCGCAACCTGCGATAAAATCTTGCGAACTCTCTCCGGAGGAAGAAAAACCGAGCCCCTGTCGGTATCGAAGAACGCTCCCAGATAGGTCAATTGCTGACCGGGCTGAAACTGACTCTGTGCTCGATTGATGACCCAACCGAGCTGCTCGAGAAAGTCCACGACTCGAGCTGTGGCCACGAGAGATTCCGCCCGCGACGCAGCTCTTATCAACCAATCGTCGAGATACGGATGAACCTGAATCCCTTCCTTCCGAAGCGCCGCAGCCGCCACCACCATCACCTTGGTGAAGGAACGAGGAGCTGTGGCCAGTCCGAACGGCAGAGCTCGGAACTGAAAATGACCCATGGGAACCGCAAAACGGAGAAACTTCTGGTGTTCTTTCCGGATCGGAATATGCAAATACGCCTCCGTTAAATCTATGGAAGTAAGAAATTCCCCCGGCTTTACCGACAGGATTACCAACTGTAAGGTCTCCATTCGGAAATGAGGCACTCGCAAACAACGATTGACCATCTTGAGATCCAGAATAGGACGAAAAGAACCTTCCTTTTTGGGAACCACGAAATAAATCGAGTATCGACCGAACCCGCACTGGTCTGCGGGAACCGGCACTACAGCTTGAAGGCGCAACAAACGCTGTAAAGTGTCGTTGACGGCCTTTCGTTTTGCCAGAGGACTGCATGGCGAGGCTACAAAGGTTTCTCCCAGTGGATGCGCGAATTCCAGAGCATAGCCATCCTGGATAATCTCGAGTACCCACTGGTCCGTAGTGATGGCGGTCCAGGCGGAGAGAAACTCCTGCAACCGACCTCCCACAGGAATCTCCGCCTGGACCAGCGTCCCTTCATTGAGGCTTTCTAGCGGACGCGTGTTGGGCTGAGAAATAACCCCTATTGAACTCTCTGGCTCCACGAAAGGACTGGCCCCGAGCTACAAAGCGTCCCCGCGGATAAGGAGCAACTCGGGACCCCCAGAATCTTCGAAAATCGCGGCCTTGACCCCTCTGTAAGGAAGGCACCTTAGCTGCTCTAGGCCTGTCCTCTGGAAGCCGACCCCCTTTGGAGTCACCCAAATCTTTCACAATCTTCTCCAAAGCTTCTCCAAAAAGCAGCCTGCCCTTGTAGGGAAGCTTACTGAGACGGGCCTTAGAAGATGCATCTGCCACCCAGTTACGTAACCAGAGAAACCGCCTAGCCGCTATGACGGACGCCATGGATTTTGATGATATCTGCACCAAATCGTAAAAGGCATCCGCTATATAAGCCGCCGCCGACTCGAGCTTAGCGTCCTCCGGCGAATAGCCGGCGTCCTGATCCGGAGCACGATCACCCTGAAGCCAGCGTATCGAGGCCCTGGAAACATACGCCCCACAGACAGAAGCCTGTAAGGCCAAAGCACTGGAATCAAAGGCCTGCTTCAAGAGCGCTTCTAACCGACGGTCCTGAAAATCTTTCAGAGCCGTACCGCCTTCTACCGGAATGGTAGTCTTCTTAGTAACCGCTGAAACTAGGGCATCCACCTTAGGCATACGTAACAACTCCTTCTCTTCTAGGGGAAGGGGATAGAGACGCGCCATAGCGCGACTGCCCCTCAAGGAGGCCTCCGGGCACTCCCACTCCGAGTCAATCATTTGCTTAATCGCTCTATGAAGAGGAAAACAACGCTGTTCAGATTTAAAGCCTTGTAGCAGGGGATCCTCCAACGGTTCCTGCTGAACCGCAGTAAGCGCCAGATTCAAAGCCGCAAGAGACTGTGTAATTAAAGCCCCTAACTCTTCCTTTCTGAAGACTCTGAAGGTATTAGGATCCTCCCCAGGTCCTAACTCACCCTCCTCCAACTCCCCGGGCCAAAAGTCAAGTCCAGACTCAGACAGAAAGTCATTATCCTCAGGAAGCTGGGACCCAGAACCGCGAGGATCCAAGCCTGCAGCGGCTGGCTCCCCCCCTGGGCACCTGGAGGAGACCCCTTCCCCCGGGTTTACCTCAGAGGCAGACAAAATCGTTCCCTCTGACTTACAGGGGGCAGCAGGAGATAAACCAGACTGTGACTTCTTTACCAAATAAGCATGATGGAGTGCTAAAATAAATTCCGTTGAGAAAAAAGACTCTACCGAACCGGACTCTTTAGTCCCAGATAACTGCCCTGCTCCCTCAGCCGAAGGAGCGTGATGCGATTTAGTTCTCTTTTTTCCAGCCTTAACTGGCAGCGCGGGAGAAACCGGCGGCTGAGCCAAAATGGCCGCCGTTCCCGCTCTGTCAGACCCGTTCGGGGCCTTAAGCAAATCATCCTCTTTAGACTCCTTGTGCTTCGGAGGCTCCATTATCCCCCGTAACTGAAAATATAATTAGGAGAGAGAAGGAACAACAATTTTTTTAACTGCACCCACGGAACGTCGCGGAGCCGGTCTCCAAACACGGCGCCGCCACGTGGCCTGGGAGAAATGACCGGAGACGCAGCGAAACTAACCCCGACGGACCAAGACGCAAGCGGTAAGCCCGAGCGGCCCGGTAAATAAAACGGTCCTACCTCAAAAGAAACCGGGGTGCAAATTGGTCAGCCACGATGTCCCGCTGCTAGCGGGCATCCGGAACTGCCGACAAGCAAAAACAGAGAAGTGTTCCCTGGGGCTCCCAGCAAAATTCTCTGATTTAATTTTGTTTGTGCGTTTCACAGGTAATTATAATATCTCCCTCAAGCAGGCTCTGCTTGAAACAACTCACCGACTTGGTGGGTCCGGAGAAAGAAATGAAGGTAGCTTACCCTCAGTAACATAGGCCCAAAACGGAAAGCAGCTGCAGTGAATCACCCTGCCAGAGTTTTTCAATCAGCTGTCAAACTATCTGAGGCTCAGAACTAGATGAAAAATAAAGGAATTCCCTAGCAGAAAACTGTAAATCTAGCAGTCTCTCTGGAGCCTGTCAGCTATACAACCAGCCCCGCTGCTGAGGACTGAAAGACTGATGGACTCTCTTGGACACCAGAGGGAGCTACTGCGCCTGTCAGCATCAGCAAAGAGTTTCAGTTCTTTTCAGCCCTCAGCTGCTAGAGGAGGTTGACTACCCTACTTTCCTGGACTGGCCCGGAGAGACGAATAGGAAGCTAAACAGGTAAGTGCGCTTCAGCTTTGAAAAGCGATTATAAGAAGGAATATGATAAAAGTTTAGAAAATCATGAGTGGAGTGGGACTGGGCAAATAGGAAACAATTAACCTTTCAAACACTAGGACAAGAGAATAAACCATGAAACTATCAGCCCTCAGATTGAAAACAAATAGTAGAAAGTATTGTTTAATGCAGCACCTAAGTTGCCAGAAGATGTGGTCAAATAAACTAACATAGTGGGGTTCAGTAGCAGTTTGGACAAATTCCTGAAAGAAAAGTCCTTAAAATAATCATTAGTCAGGTAGAATTAGAAAAGCCATTGTTTATCCCTGAGCTGAGCTATGGAAAATTTTATCTACTTTTTTGGATCGTCTGATTTTGGTGACCTGGGCTGGCCACTGTGAGAGACAGGATGCTGGGCTAGGACTCAACATGGCTAGGACTAGAACTCAACATGGCTAATGGCCACTTAACCCTCCATAGCCCATGTTCCCTGTAAAATAGTTATCTCCAAGTTATAATGCCCTGTTCAATGTAATTTCAGTTGTTCAATGTAAACCGCACTGATGCAGAATAGCGCGGTATATAAGAGAATGTAAATAAATAAATAAATAAAATAGCCACTAGCTAGATGCTGATTCCAAAACTCATAGTTGGTACCCCACACTTTGACATGCTATAAGTTCCTTGACCAATTGCTGGCCTTCTGTAGGGAGTATTTTTTCCTTCTCCCATTCTCCTCCTCCTCATTGCCAAATTCACTTCTGCCAGAATTAGGAGGTATATTTTTTTAAAATCCTAGTCACTTTTCTGCAGCTAGTTACCTGCTAAGTAAAAACTTTCCTCTGAAGTTCATAACAACAGGATAGGTAATCTCCAGGAACAAGCAGGAATAAGACCTCACATATGGGTACGTCGGTACCGACGGAGCCTGCGCGGGAAAGCTCCCCAGCTTCCCAGAAGGAAGCTTTTGGGGCCTCCCACTGCACATGCGCGCTGCCTTCCCGCCTTCCTGACCAGCTCTCCTCAGTTTCTCTTTTTCCGCGGAGCCAGCAGGTCGTGTTCCTGTCACTGCTGAAGAAATTATTGTTTTAGTTTGTTTCTTTAGACCGCGTACCTGCCTTCCCCATACCGAAACCGGTACCGTACCGCCGGTCTCTCTTTTCTTTCTTTAAAAAAAAAAAAAAAAAATCTTTATTCTGCACAACTTGGTGACTTCGGTTAGGCCTCAGGCCTACACAAATTCTCCTCATGGAGAAACCAGCCCTGGTTTTAAGAAGTGTACCAAGTGTAGTGCTGTTATTTCTGTCACAGACACCCATGAATGGTGTCTTAAGTGTTTGGGACCTGACCACTCCATTCCGGACTGCCCATCCTGCTCCCAGATGTCTAAACGTGGGTTGCAGAACCGGGCCAACAAATTCCATGTGCTGTTTGCTTCAGATAATCCAGCATCACAGTCATCCAGGTCTTCCTCTCCGGATGGATCTCAGGTAACCAAACCCTCTGCGGGCAGGTCCTCAAAGAGCAAATCTCCTTCAAAGCATCAAGAGGCTCTCACTGTTGAGTCTGAGGATCCTGCCCCAGCCAAACAACCCCGGCGGGAAGCTCTGGCTTCCAAAGCACCATCTATGGGGTTACAGGTTGACATCGATGGCACGGCCTCGACTGATCACCTGTTGGACTGCTCTGGGGTACCGGCCCATACCGGTACCGACATCCAGGCAGCAGTGGCGTCTATGAGCAATACTGTTCAGACCATGCAGCAGGCCATGCTGGCTTTTATTAATGCTGCGACGCCCTCGCGGTACCGGGTCCGGTTCCGGTATCGTCCCCCATACCGGAACCGAGACCATCAACTTCCAAACGCAGATCGGTTCCGCATGCCGGATCCGGGTTTTCACCCGATACCGATCCCATACCCGGTACGCCCGATGTCGATACCGATCGGTGTGCGTTGGAAGCAAATAGAGAATACTCTGCTTCTTCTGAGGATTTTGACTCCTCTGAGGACTCTGATGAGCTGTCTCTAGTTCTTCATGAAGACCCCTCTTCCCCAAAGAGGAGAATGTCTCCACCAGAGGATTTGTCCTTTCAAGACTTCATTATTGAACTAGCTAAAGGACTTTCTATTACCACATCCTCTGAAAAAGAACCTAGGTCAAAGAAATTGGATATTTTAGGATACCCTAAGGTTCCTAAAGAGGCAGTCACCCTGCCTATCCATGAAATCCTTCAAGAACACTTGATGGACTTATGGGGGCTCCTCTAACGTTGTCTCCTTATTCTCATAGGTTGGACACCATGTACCGGGTCCCTCCTTCCCCTGGTTTTCAAAAGACTCAGTTGCCTCACCATTCCATTGTGGTGAAGTCTGCACTGAAAAAGATTAAGAGTACCAAAAGGCACTCTTCTACCCCTCCAGGGCGAGAATGTAAGACCCTAGACTCTTTTGGCAAGAAGATTTTCCAGGCTACTATGCTTATAGCCAGGATTAATTCTTACAGTCTGTATATGGCCATGTTTCTCAGGGAACTTGCCCTAAAGATACGGCATTTTGCCTCCTTTATCCCTGAGGATAGAAAAGAGGAGTTCATTTCTCTGGTGAAACAGCTTCTAGATGTTTCTAAGTTCTCCAACAGAGCAGCTTTTGATTCCTTTGAGGGTGCCGGTAGAGCTTCGGCATTGCTATTGCAGCCCGACGACTTGCTTGGCTCCAGGCCTCTGACCTAGAACCCTGGGTCCTGGATGGCTTACGGAATCTGCCCTGTACAGGTGAGAACTTATTTGGTAAGGACTGGCAAATTAAAGCCACTCAAATGGACGCAGAAAATGCTACCTTGGATAGACTTTCTAAGTCTACCTCTACTCCTGCCAAGAAAAAGTCTTTCAAGAGGCCTTACTACAAGAGGGCCAGATTTTCCACAAATACTGGCCAACAATCTTCTCAGCCTCGCTTTGCTGCTAAACGTCAGCAACCTAAACAGGCAAAGTCAAAGCCTGCAGCATCTACCACTTCTCAGCAGGCTCAACCCCCTCAGGGGTTTTGACTTGCCCCTAGAGAACTTAACATTTCTGGCTCTAGAACAACCAGAGCCCCTCACCATTCCCGGAAGGTTAGCTCACTTTGCTCCCAGATGGGAGCAAATCACATCAGAGCAATGGACCCTCTCTATCATCAGAGAGGGCTACAAACTTCATTTTTCCAACCTTCCTCCATATACCATGGTGAGGCACTTCAATTCTCCCCCCTTTCTCCTGGACCTGTTGGATCAGGAAGTCTCTTCTCTCCTTGCCCAAGGGGCAATAGAAGAGGTTCCTCTTCTTCAACAAGGGACAGGATTCTACTCCCCTTATTTTCTCATAACAAAGAAGACAGGGGGATTCAGACCTATCCTAGATCTGAGAGAATTGAACAAATTTCTGTACAAGGAGAAATTCAAAATGCTTTCTCTAGGCATTCTCCTTCCATACCTTCAGAGTCAGGATTGGCTTTGTTCTGTAGATCTCAAGGATGCGTACACACATATACTCATCCACCCATCCCACAGAAAATATCTAAGATTTCTGTTTCAGGGAAAACATTTCCAGTACAGAGTACTTCCCTTCGGTCTAGCCTCTGCTCCAAGAGTGTTCACCAAATGCATGGCAGTTGTTGCCGCATTTCTAAGAAGTCTGGGAATTTTTGTATTCCCATATCTGGACGACTGGCTCATCCGAGCTCCATCTCAGTCAGAGGCCCAGATTTCCCTGGACCGCACAAGGCACCTTCTGCAGTATCTGGGACTGGTGGTAAACCTTCCCAAGTCTCAACTTACCCCTACTCAGTCTCTAGAATTCATAGGGGCCCAGTTGGACACCACCACTGCAAGGGCCTACCTACCTCAAGTCCGGGGCCAACGTCTGCTGTGCTTTGCCTCCCAAGCTCAGTCCAGCAGTCACTTGACAGCCAGAGAAATGCTGCGACTTCTGGGCCACATGGCCTCCACGGTACACGTGGTGCCCTACGCTCGTCTTCATATGAGAGCAGCTCAATGGACCTTGGCCACCCAGTGGACTCAAGCATCAGGAGCGCTCTCCGACCAAATACTCACCTCAAAGCGTCTGTTTTGGTCCCTCCAATGGTGGATGTCCACCAAGAATCTGTTGTTGGGGGCCCCCTTCCAACCTTTGTTGCCCCAAGCAACCCTCACAACAGATGCCTCCCAAACAGGGTGGGGAGCCCATCTACAATCCCTCTCCACTCAGGGTACTTGGTCTCCGCAGGAGACCACCCTTCACATCAACCTCCTGGAACTGCGAGCAATCTTCTTTGCCCTCAAAGTCTTCCATACCCTCCTTGTCAACCTGACCGTCCTAGTTCAGACAGACAATCAGGTGGCCATGTTCTACGTAAACAAACAAGGAGGGACAGGCTCTCTGTCGCTTTGCAACGAAGCTCTCAGATTATGGGCCTTCACCAGAGAGCATCAAATTCATCTTCTGGCAGTATATCTTCCAGGGGTTCAAAACTCTCGGGCAGACAGACTCAGTCGAGTTCTGCTTCCACACGAATGGTCCCTACATATGGACCAGATAGGCAGAATCTTTCAGGAATGGGGAACCCCGGACATAGACCTCTTTGCAAGTCCGTGGAATGCCAAACTTCCCCGGTTCTGTTCCAGGACTCCGTGTCAGGGAGCTCAGGCCAACGACGCCTTTCTCCTGCATTGGGGTCAGGAATTCCTATATGCCTTTCCACCCATTCCTTTGATTCCCAAGACTCTGTTCAAACTCCAGAGGGATCACGGATCGATGATCCTCATAGCTCCACGCTGGCCACGCCAAGTGTGGTTCCCTCTACTTCTGCATCTCTCCCAGGGACCCTCCCTGGACCTGGGAGCTGCGCCAGACCTTCTCTCTCAGGAGAAAGGGACTTTGTGGCACCCAAACCCCAAGTCCCTACACCTCAGAGCTTGGTTACCGAAGGTCTAAGCCTTCATGACTTCAATCTTTCTCAACCAGTGAAAGATATCCTTCATGCCTCTAGGAAACCCTCCACGAGGCGTTCCTATGCTTTCAAATGGAAGCGCTTTTCCATTTGGTGTGCTCAACAGGGTCTTGACCCTCTAGCACTTCCTTTGAATTCTCTACTAGACTATCTCCTGCATCTTTCTAATGCAGGCCTTAAGACGAATTCAGTAAGAGTCCATTTGAGTGCTATTGCAGCATCCTTAAAACCTATAAATGGACAACCTGTCTCCTCTCATCCGCTTGTTGCAAGATTCATGAGAGGCCTGACTCTAACTAAGCCTCCCATCCGACCTCCTCCGGTAGCATGGGACTTGAACCTAGTTCTAGGTCAGCTTATGAAGCCACCTTTTGAACCGTTGGTTTCTACCTCCTTGAAATTTCTTTCCTGGAAGGTCCTTTTCCTTATTGCAGTCACTTCGGCTCGCCGCATCAGTGAACTACAGGCCTTAGTGGCTCATCCACCTTATACCAGGTTTCATCATGATAAGGTGGTCGTAAGTACGAATCCCCACTTTATGCCCAAAGTGGTCTCGCCTTTTCATCTTAATCAGGAGGTATATCTACCTGTCTTTTTTCCAGCTCCTCATGCATCCAGTGCAGAGAGGAACCTTCATACTTTAGATTGTAAAAGAGCTCTTGCCTTTTACCTCAACAGGACTCAGCCACATCGAAAGTCTTCCCAACTTTTCGTGGCTTTTGATCCTTCTCATTTGGGACTTCCAGTCTCCAAACGTACACTTTCCAATTGGATTGCTCAGTATATTTCCTTTGCTTACCAGAGTAAAAATATTTCTCTGGAAGGCCATGTCACAGCTCACAATGTGAGGGCCATGGCCACTTCTATGGCTCATCTTCACTCTGTCTCCATAGATCAGATCTGTCGAGCCGCCACATGGGCCTCGGTTCATACCTTCACAGCCCATTACTGCTTGGACAAGGACTCCCGCCGGGATGCCTTGTTTGGTCAGGCTGTCCTCAAACACCTGTTCCATACTTGAACAACTCCTGCCCACCTTCCCAGGATGGATGCCTGAGATCCATACGAAGATGGCGAACCCTTGGAACGGGATCTCCCAGGCATCTTAGCTAGGGAGTCCCCATATGTGAGGACTTATTCCTGCTTGTTCCTGGAGATAGCACAGTTACTTACCTGTAACAGGTGATCTCTGGGAACAGCAGGAATTAGTCCTCACAACCCACCCACCTCCCCTAGGAGTTGTATCTTCTATCTATCTTCATTTCCTCTCTCTATTGTCTCAGCTATAAACTCGAACTGAGGAGAGCTGGTCAGGAAGGCGGGAAGGCAGCAGCGCGCATGTGCAGTGGGAGGCCCCAAAAGCTTCCTTCTGGGAAGCTGGGGAGCTTTCCCGCGCAGGCTCCGTCGGTACCGACGTACCCATATGTGAGGACTAATTCCTGCTGTTCCCAGAGATCACCTGTTACAGGTAAGTAACTGTGCTGTACTGAAACAATGTGGATAATAAGCAGCATTGGGGATGAACATGGGGTTCAGCAATAAAGAATAAATATCAAAAAGGTTAACAGGAGAAGAATATATTTCTGTTGCAGAGTGGTGACTAATAAATCCCAATTATTTATATGGTCTGTACAGAATTAACATAGTAACATAGTAAATGACGGCAGATAAAGACCAGCATGGTCCATCTAGTCTGCATCTCTTGGCATGAGATAAATTGGGGGCATGGCTAAGAGAATAATATAAAATTTCTTCTTCAATGTAGAAAAAGGAGTTTCTAAACATAGAACATGTTCATTGTTTTTTGCAGTTGCTCAGTTGGAGGTAGAAACTGTAAAGGATTTCAGTGGATCATTAACTTCATCTGTTCCCAGAGGACCAGAAGTTCATAGTAGTTTTGATATTGCTGTACAACATGATTCATCTTTATCTTCAGCAGATCAATTTGCAAGTGCTGTAAAGTCATCTATAAGAATGCAGAAAGTAAAACAAAAACTGGATTCTGTTATGGTAGGTCAAACTTCTGTTTTCCTTCTTAACCTTAAGAACTTATTCTGCTTTTAGGTTTTACTAATTTGTATAACACAATTTCTTCATCAACAAGTAGGGTTAAATCAAACGCACAAATGGATGGAGCAGCTCTCTCAGAATGGATGGAGCAGCTCTCTCAGAACTCAAAACTGGTGTAAAGTTTTCATCATGTATAATCTTTTCCACAGACAATTGTCCCCTTAGTCTCCCCAATTTACCTAAAGGGACTGCTAGTGCTAAAAAGAAATCTGCACTTGTAAGTAATTACCTTCTGGGAAATTCTCTAAATCGTGGGGAAAAGGAATTCTTTGGGTTAAAGCTGATAAATTTGTATATTTTAGAATTCAGTGTTTTTGTTAAATCAGTCAGGGCTTAGTACTACCAGAAAGATTTTAATTTAAATCAAATCAGAGTATAGCTTAGCATAGAAGGTAGAATAGGATAAATATTCTTTGAGTAGAAAGAAATGAATTGTTTCTAGAAACCTTTACAAAGAGGCCTTTCAGTTAAGAGGCAAGGGACCTGTGAAGTTGTCTAAACAGCTGTTAAAGCCAAGTAACGGATTAAAGTGGCAATTTGAAAAACTCCCTCTAGAAAACCAAGGGCTGTGTGAATCACCCAGGAAATTAAGAGATTACCTTAGAAGCACAGGTAAGGCACTCTGTAACAAGCCAGCTTTTACTAAGTGTTCTTTTCCTTCCACCCACCCCAGGCAGAATCTTAGCTTTATGGACTCTTAAACCTATTAAAGGGAAAGAGGTGGTCAAATTCACTTTCCAGTTATCCTCATCAGGAATAAATTAAGACCCTGAAATGAATTAATCTTGAGGTGAACAAAGTCCCTTAAACTTATTACATATAGTTGTATTAGTACAAATATCCCCAGAAACTTTAAGTAAGTAAACAACTTAAATAGCTAAACAAATCCTTAAAACTAAGATGCAGACAGCAGTCCAGTAGCGAAATGGGGGGGGGGTGTCCAGACTTTTGCATTAAGTGTCACATGAACGGTTTTCTCCCATTTGATGAAGGGTCTTACATGTGCACTAGGTGCAAGGAGCTTTTTGCTCTCAGGGAACGAGTCCAATCTCAGGAGGCTAGAGTAGCAGACTTGGAGGCTATAAGGAAGACAGAGAGTAACATAGATGAGACCTGCAGGGATATAGTACTGAAGTCTCACCTCCAGTCTGTCAGCATCCCTGTTGCCATGAAGGAGAGAGATCACATGACAGGAGAGCATCACCCTAGTGTGGCAGGAAGTGATCCTATAGCTAGGACCTGTCCTCCAGGTGATGTAAAATCCTCTTGCACTTGGGAGGTTTCTCCAGGGACATGTGCCCATGAGGGAAGGATTAGAACGGCCATTATAGTCGGTGATTCAATCATTAGGCATGTATATAGCTGAGTGGCTGATGGACATGAGGATCACCTGGTAACATGCCTGCCTGGTGTGAAATTAGCGAACCTCACATGCCACTTAGATAAGGTTTTAGATAGTGCTGGGGAGGAGCCTGCTGTCTTGGTACATGTTGATACCAGTGGCATAGGAAAGTGTGGGAGGGAGGTTCTGGGATCCAAATTTAGGTTTTTAGGTAGGAAGTTGAAATCCAGAACTTTCACGGTAGCATTCTCAGAAATGTTTCCCATTCCACATGCAGGACCCAAAAGGCAGGCCACTCTTTGGTTACCTCTCATCTTGACTATTGCAGTCTCCTCCTTGCTGGTCTCCCTCAGTGTCATCTCTCTCCTCTTCAATCTATCCAGCCCCGATACATTCATATAACCCCCCTTCCAAAATCACATCATTGGCTCCCCTTCCGTTTCCATATCCAATTCTCAAACTTCTCCTTCTAAAATATAGATGCATTCACTCTACTGCCCCTCATTACCTTTCCTTTCCTCTCTCTCCCTACACCCCTCCTCGTGAACTCTACTACTACTACTGAGTATTTGTATAGCGCTACAAGACATACGCAGTGCTGCACAGAAATCTAGGAGACAGTCCCTGCTCATCAGAGCTTACAATCTTGTCAAGACAGGACAACACAGTAGGTTTAGACAGGGATATATCGTGGAGGAATGGTAAGGAAACACAAAGGATATCAGGTGAGTCAAGATCCGAAAGCGACAGCGATGTGGGGAGTTTTCAGCCTGGATTTGAAAAAAAAAAAAAAGCTTTTTCTTGAGGGTCTGTTCCCTCTTAGTGCTTCGGCGCCATTTTGGGCACTATGCTCTATTTTCTTCCAAAATGGAGAAACCAGCTAGTGGTTTCAAAAAATATTCAAAATGTGGCAGTACCATTTCTGCTGCCGACACCCATGACTGGTGTCTTAAATGTTTGGGCCCTGACCATTCGTCATCGGATTGTCGTCTTTGCAGAAAGATGACTAAGAGGGGCCTGCAGACTAGAGCTGTGAAACGCAGCACCCTCTTTGCCTCAGATGCAATGTCCGTTGCATCGATGTCGTCTAGGGCTTCATCTTCCTCCCGTGGATCTCAGGTAACCAAACCCAGGTCTGACTCCAAGACCGGCCAGTCCTCAAAGGGTAGATCTCCTTCTAAGCATCGAGATGCTACTAGTGTTGTCCTCGAGGAGAATACACCGGCCAAACAACCTCGGCAGGAGGTCCTTGCCTCCAAAGCATTAACGGGGTTCTAGGATGTTCCTGAGGCCTCCACCTCCGGAAAACTCTTAGTGCCATGTTCTGAGGTCGTGGCCCACTCTGCTGGTACCGACACCCAGACATCGGCGGGCTCCATGGATCAACATATCCTAGCCATTGAGCGCAGTCTTGTGGCCCTGTTAGCAGCCTCGGTACCGCTAAAGATGCTACAATCTGTTCCGCAGCCATCGATACAGATACCGGTATCGGAATTATCTTCATCCACCAGTGTGCCACTCTCTATGCTTCTACCCATGCTGGCCCTAGAATCGGTGTCCATCATAGAGGGTTCGGTATCAAGGCATTCCGATGCCGACTTTGATCGATACCGTCAGCAAGCGGTGCGAGAGCACCCAGCCCGTAGATGCTTTGAGTCTTCTGATTCAGATGATTCCGATGACTCTTTTGGTACCGGAGTGGTCCTCCCGGAAGATCCCTCTCCTTCACCGCAGTGTCAGATGTCTCCTCCGGAGGACATGTCTTTTCAAGACTTTATACGGGATGTAGCTCGGGGCTTCTCGATCACAGTGACCCCCGAGAAAGAACTGAGAGCTGAAGAACTAGAAATTCTTCAGGATCCAGCAGCCCTTCCCATACACTGGATTTTGCATGATCTCATACTTAGGATGTGGGAAACTCCTTTTAACGGTGTCTTCACATTCTCGAAAGCTTGATACAATGTACCGGGTACCTCAGTGTCCCGGGTTCCAAAAAATGCAGTTACCATACCATTCCATGGTGGTGGAATTGGCGATGCGCCGATTCAAAAGTGCCAAGACGCACTCCACTAATTCTCCGGGCCGTGAGGCGAGGACTCTCGATGCCTTTGGTCGTCGATGCTTTCAGGCCTCTATGTTATCAGCCAAAATAAGTTCTTACATACTTTATATGGCTATGTTTCTCCGAGAGGTTGCTAAAGATTTGGAACTCATGGCTCCTCTTCTTCCCGATGACAAGAGGGCTGATTTCCTTACTCTTGTTAAGCATGCCCAAAATGTTTCTAAGTTCATGAACAGGGCAACCTTTGATTGTTTCTAATGCATTAACAGAACTTCTGCTATTTCTATCGGTGCACGTCAGATTGCTTGGTTACAAGCATCTGATTTAGAACCGTGGGTGCAAGACAAGCTGGGAAACATTCCTTGCAGGGGAGAAAACCTCTTTGGCAAGGATTGGCAGGATAAAGCTTCTCAGCTTGAGTCCAAGAACACTACCTTGAATAGACTATCTAGGACCACTGGCAACCCAGCTAAGAAAAAAGCAGTTAAGAAACCCCTTTTCAACAAGAAAAATAAATTCTATCCGTCTTACACCCAAACTGTCCACTACCCAGTTCATGCTTCCCAAAAAGGGCAGCAGCAGCCCAAACAACAAAGGAAGGCTCAAGTCCCCAGAGGTCAACCAGCTTAGCAGACACAGCCTCCACAGGGTCTTTGACTCCTTCCTAGGGAACCTAGTCATCCTACCTCTAAAAGGTCCAGAGCCTCTCAACATTCCAGGCACACTGTGTCATTTTGCCAAGAGGTGGCAGCAGATAATATCAGAGCAGTGGACTCTCTCCATAGTGACAAAGGAGTACAAACTCCATTTCCACAGTATGCCCCCTCTCTCTACTCCAAGAGAGCTCAGTTCTCAGCCCCCTCTCACCACTCTCTTGTATCAAGAGGTAACCTCTCTTCTTGCTCAGGGTGCAATAGAGGAAGTACCGGTTCCTCAACAGGGACTGGGCTTTTACTCCCCCTAATTTCTCATACCAAAGAAAACAGGAGGGTACAGGGCAACTTTGGACCTCAGGGAGTTAAACAAGTATTTGTTCCGAGAAAAATTCTAAATGATATTTTTTGGAACACTTCTCTTTTTCATTCAGAGTCAGGATTGGCTATGCACTCTAGACCTAAAAGACGCCTATACACATATCGTTATTCATGCAGAACACAGAAGGTTTTTTTGATTTCTTTTCCAGAGAAGACATTACCAGTACAGAGTTCAACCCTTTGGACTGGCTTCCGCCCTGAGAGTCTTCACAAAATGCAGGGCAGTAGTAGCAGCATTTCTAAGGACTCTAGGGATATTTGTCTTCCCCTACTTAGACAACTGGCTAATCCGAGCATCAACAGTTCCAGGAGCCAGCTCTGCTCTTTCCTGCACAATGCAAATCCTGCAATATTTGGGACTGGTCATAAATCTCCCAAAATCCCATCTCACCCCCTTTTCAGTCTGTAGAGTTCATAGGGGCTCTTCTAGACACACAGCAGTCAAGGGCTTTCCTGCCACAACTCCGCTGTGCTTGAATACTTAACTGACCTCTCAATCAGCTATGAAAACTTTCCTGACTGCTCAAGAAATGCTTCAGTTGCTTGGATATATGGTGTCCACTGTTCATGTGGTCCCCTATGCTCGCCTACACATGCGAGCAGCCCAGTGGACCCTAGCCTCTCAGTGGATACAGGTGTCGGGTCGCCTGGGGGACAAAATCAGTAATTCTGCATGCCTCATTTCATCCCTACAGTGGTGGCAATCACTAGAAAACCTTCTCGTAGGGTCACCTTTTCAGTAGCCACTACACCAAGCTATCTTGATGATGGATGCGTCCAAGTCGGATTGGGGAGCTCATATGGACAATCTCTCCACTCAAGGTCTCTGGACAGAGCAGGAGATTTGCCTTCATATAAATCTACTGGAACTCAGAGCCATTTTCTATGCTCTCTGACCACCTGAGCTACAAGACAGTTCTTGTCCAGACGGACAATCAAGTAGCCATGTTTTATGTATACAAGCAGGGCGGAACAGGCTCTCAGGTGTTGTGCAACGAAGCTCTACGCCTCTGGTCCTACGCAAGAGGCCTTCAGATTCACCTACTACCGGTGTATCTTTCAGGCACACACAATCTTCTGGCAGACAAACTCAGTCGAGTACTGCTGCCGCACGACTGGTCTCTTCACCCGGAGCAAATTGCTCGAATCTTTCGCATCTGGGGAGCTCCAGATATAGACCTATTTGCAAGTCCTCAGAATGCCAAACTTCCCTGATTCTGTTCCAGAATTTCAGCTCAGAACAGTCAGGCAAAGGATGCTTTCCAACTCTACTGGGGTCAGGACTTCCTTTATGCCTACCCACCCATTCCCCTCATTCCCAAGACTGTTCAAACTTCAGAGAGACAGGGGCCATATGATCCTAATAGCCCCACGCTGGCCGCTCCAGACGTGGTATCCACTGCTTCTACGTCTCTCTCAAGCCAGACCTCTGGAGTTGGGATGTGCGATCTTCTATCCCAGGAGGACGGGACGCTTTTGCGAATCCTTAGTCTTTACACCTGATGACGTAGCTGCTGAGAGCTTAGAATAACAGGATATCAACCTCTCTCAGCAGGTTAAAGATATCCTTTTGGCCTCTAGGAAACCTTCCACAAGGTGTGCCTATGCCTTTAAGTGGAGAAGGTTCTCTATCTGGTGTTCAAAAAAGGAACTTAATCCTTTTTCAGTTCCAGTAGAGGTGTTACTAGAGTATCTCCTCCACCTGTCATCCTCTGGTCTTAAGGCTAATTCAGTAAGAGTCCACCTTACTCCAATTGCGGCTTTCCACAAGCCCTTTGATGGACAACCTGTCTCCTTTCAACCGCTTGTAGCGCGGTTTATGAGAGGCCTACTCTTGACTAAACCTCCCATTAAGCCACCACCCTTGGCATGAGATTTAAATTTTGTCCTTGGGCAGCTTATGAAACCATCCTTCGAGCCCTTAGCCACTACATCTCTAAAGTTTCTTTCTTGGAAGGTAATCTTCCTAATTGCCCTCATTTCTGCATCAGTAAGCCGCAAGCTTTAGTCGCAGATCCTCCTTATGCAAGGTTCCACCATGATAAAGTAGTCCTTAGGACTCATCCTCACTTTATGCCAAAGGTGATTTCGCCTTTTCATTTGAACCAGTCGGTTTACTTTCCTGTCTTCTTCCTTAGGTCTCACGCCTCTAGTGCAGAAAGGAATCTTCACACTCTAGATCAGGGGTCTCAAACTCAAATTGCTTTGAGGGCCAAATGAGGACTTGTAAAATAACCTGGGGGCCGCATGAGACGTGGGACCTCATTTGCATAAGGGACCACATTTGCATAAATATTTGCATAATGTTACCATACCCTAACTTTTAGTAAACATGCCTCTTAATGAGTGCATGAATAAAGAAAGACTAAAAGATTTCTACATTACTATAATCCAGTGGCAACCGCCAGGCACATTAGGAACTACTACAAACAAACACTGCCCATTTAGAACCCATAGCAAACCCACCATATCCTAACAGCACTACCAGGACTCACAAAGCACCATACCCTACCTATCAAAAGGCAACACTGCAAATATTAAATCAATACATTTCAGAGAATAACAATACATGACCTACTGGGGACAGAGAACAAGTAGCAATGTCAAATAGGAATTACATAAACAGAATACCTCAGCTCAGTTACACATGCAGAATACACCATCACCAAACAAGGAATCAAAATTTAGAAACAAGACAATTAAACTGGGACCCCCCAAAAGCCAAACTTGGAATGTACAGCAACACTGTAGAAATAAAACTATAAATTAATTTCCTCTTGTACTAAACAAAGCGCAGACGTTATTGATGCACATTTCCCAGAACTGACATATTCCAGTTAATAAATTCAAAATAAAGATATTTTTCTACCTTTTGTGCATTTTTTTTCAGTTCCAGCCACTTTCTTCTGGTTTCTTCGTGCCTTCTGCTAACTTTGCATCGTCTGCTGTCCATTTGTCCTTCTCTCTTCTAGCTTTTTCCATTCTCCCTCTACATCTGCTTTAACATATTAATCTTTCTCCTTTTGCTCTTTCCTCATTCCTATTTTCATCCACTCAAATTTTACCCCTCCATCCTCAATCCCCACTTACCTGGCCAATTGTAGATTTGTCTTCCCTCCACACAAAATATTTTCCCCTCTCCATTTCACTCTCCCAGCTCCATCCCATTCTAATCCTCCCCCAACATCAGCTCCCTTCTAGTTCCAGTCCCACACAGCACCCCCTCCCTTCTAGTCACTGCATCAGCCCATTTTCAGTCCTAGCCCCCCATCAGCCCATTTCCAATCGTAGCTCCCCCCCATCAGCCCATTTCCAGTGCTAGCTCCCTCCCCTCACAGCCCATTTCCATTCCAAGCCCCCCTCCCCATCAGCCATTTGCAGTTCAAGCCCCCTTCCACTCAGCCCATTTCCAGTCCTAGCAGACCCCCCAGCCTATTATCAGTCCTAGCCCCCCCCATAGCCGATTACCAGTCCTAATCCCCCATAGCCCACTTCCAGTCTTACCCCTCATAGCCCATTACCAGTCCTAACCCCCCCCCATCACCTCATTTTCAGTGTTACCCCCATCACCCCATTTTCAGTTACCCCCTCATAGGCCATTACCGGTACTACCCCCCCATCACCCCATTTTCAGTGATACCCCCATCACCCCATTTTCAGGTACCCCCTCATAGGCCATTACCAGTACTAACCCCCCCCCCCATCACCTCATTTTCAGTGTTACCCCCCAACACCCCATTTTCAGTTACCCCCTCCTAGGCCATTACCAGTACTACCCCCCCCTCACCCCCTCTTCAGAGTTCCCACCCTCACCCCCTTTTCATTTTCCCCCCCCTAGGCCATTACCAGTACTAACCCCCCCCCATCACCTCATTTTCAGTGTTACCCCCAACACCCCATTTTCAGTTACCCCCTCATAGGCCATTACCAGTACTAACCCCCCCCATCACCTCATTTTCAGTGTTACCCCCAACACCCCATTTTCAGTTCCCCCCTCATAGGCCATTACCAGTACTACCCCCCCATCACCCCATTTTCAGTGTTACCCCCTCATAGGCCATTACCAGTCCTAAACCCCCCCCCCATCACCCAATTTTCAGTGTTTCCCCCATCACCCCAATTTCAGTTACACCCCACATATGCCATTTCCATTCCTAGCCCCCCCCCCCATAGCCCATTACCAGTCCTAACCCCCCTCCCACCATTAGCCAAATTAGATTTTAAAAAAATGTATATTTGCTGCTGCTGCAGTATTAAGCGTCCCGCGGGCCCCTCTGCCTGGTCCTCTCCTCCCTGCAGCATTCAGCTCCAAAAGTGGCGGCTTTCAGAACCGCGCGAGAGAAACTCTCTCTCTTCGCGGCTCTGAAAGCCGCCGCTTTTGGAGCTGAATGCTGCAGGGAGGAGAGGACCAGGCAGAGGGGCCCGCGGGACGCTTAATGCTGCGGCGGCAAGTTTGGAATTTTTTTTTTTTTTTTTACTCGCCGGTACTTCGCGGGCCGCACAAGATGCTCTCGCGGGCCGCGTGTTTGAGACCCCTGCTCTAGATTGTAAAAGAGCTTTAGCTTTTTACCTTCAGAGGACTAGGAACATAGAAAGGCGTCACAGCTTTTTGTTGCCTTTGATTATAGTCACCTGGGATTACCAATCTCCAAGTGGATTGCAGACTGCATATCCTTTACCTATGAGTAAGGGACTTTCTCTCTAAGGCCATGCCACAGTTCACAATGTGAGAGCAATGGCTGCCTCTATGGCCAACCTTCACTTGGTCCACACCTTTGCAGCCCATTACTGCTTGGATAAGAACTCCCGTCGGGATGCCTCGTTTGGCCAGGCTGTTCTCCAGCATCTCTTTCAGACTTAGAACAACTCTTAGCTCCATCCCGGGTTTTGATACCAGAGATCCTTGGGAGAAAGCATGATCCACCTCAACCTGGGTTTCACAGCTTTCTTGGGTCATCTTCCTAGCATCTCTAAGCTTGGGAGTCCCCATATGTGAAGACTACATTCCTGCTTGTTCCTGGAGATAGCCTAGTTACTCACCTGTAACTGGTGATTTCGGGGAACAGCAGGAATTTTGAGTCTTCACAACCCACCCACCTCCCCGAGGAGTTGTATCTCTATCTCTCTCTTTCCTTCTCTCCTTTGTCTCAGCTACAAACCCAACTGAAGAGGGAGAGTTGGAAAGGTGGGAAGGCAGCAGTGCAGGCGCAGTGGGATGCTCCCAAAAGCTTTCCTATAGGACGCTGGGGAGCGTTCCCGTGCGGGCTCCGTCGGTGCCGATGATACCCATATGTGAAGACTCAATTCCTGCTGTTCCCGGAGATCACCTGTTACAGGTAAGTAACTACGCTTTTTCACTCAACATGTAATCAATGTAGAGTCTGTAGCAAAAGCTATTAGTTTAGCTGGGTTTAAAAAAGGTTTGGACAAGTTCCTGGAGGAAAGGTCTGTAAACCATTATTAAAGAGAACCCGAGAATCCATTGCTTATCCCAGGATGAGCTTTGTGGAACCTTTTTGGGAACCTGCCAGGTACTTGTGACCTGGATTGGCCACTGTTGGAAACAGGATACTGGGCTTGATGGACCTTGGTCCGACCCAGTATGGCATTTCTTATGTTCTTATGTAGTTGCTCCTTTTAGTTTTTTCTTAACCATTTTCCTAATTTTATCATAGTCTCTTTTTTCAAAGTTAAGTGCTAGCACAGTGAATTTCCTTGCTTTCCTCCCACCACTTATTAAATCAAATATGATCATGTTATGATCGCTATTGCCAAGCAGCCCCAAAACCTCTCGCCTTAGATCCAGCATTCCAGTAAAGACTAGTTCTAAAATAGCTTCCCCTCCTGTCTGTTCCTGAACCAATTGATCCCTGAAGCATTCATTTATTTCATCTAAAAAATGTTATCTCCCTAGAACAGGGGTACTCAAATCCAGTCCTGGAGGGCCACAAACCAGTCAGGTTTTCAGGATATCCCTAATGAATATGCATGAGATATATTGGCATGCACTGCCTCCATTGTATTTTACTCCATCTCATGCATATTCATTAGGGATATCCCAAAAACCTGACTGGTTCATGGCCCTCCAGGACTGGATTTGAGTACCCCTGCCCTAGAAGGTCCTGATGTGACACTGACCCAGTCAATACCGGGGCAAGTGAAATCTCCCATTATGACTGCTTTGTAAACTTTGCTAGCTTTCCTAATTTCTATTAGCATTTCATCATCTGTCCATTAAGTCCAGTCGGACGGTAGAACACCCCCACTGCCATTCCCTTCCCCCTTTTACTTGGAATTTCTATCCATAAAGATTCTACAGTGTGTTTTGTTTCCTGCAAAAAAACTTTACCCTGTTTGATTCAATGCCCTCTTTAAAATATAGCACCAACACTCCACCAATGTGATCTATCCTATCAGTGTCACATTGTTTATCCTCCTTCCACCAGGTTTCTGAGATTTATTTATTTATTTATCAGGTTTTATATGCCGCTCTATCCTTCAATCAGAGCGGTTTACAAATAAATTGTATTACAACAGTATAACTAACACGTAATTTCAGTGAACATTAGATTGGATGGAGATATAAGGTGTATTTAGGGGGAGGAAGGGGACACTGGAGAGGGACATTTCAAGGGAGGGAGTAAGGGGGCTATTTACAGTGAGAGGACTTTGTAATAGAGAGGGAATCCAGGGAGACGGGGGAGGGGGTTTGAGGGTGCTTCTTTACAAATGGGAGAGTTACATACAGCATGGGAGAGAGCTGGTGTAAGGGATGCCAATTATATCTAACTTTTCATTCAGTGCTATATATTCTAACTCTCCCATCTTATTTTTTAAACTTCTAGGATTTGCGTACAGGCATTTCAAAGTTTGATTTTTTTGCTCATATTAACAGTTTGGCTATCAGATGACAGGTGTAATTTAAAATCTTAACTCTGTCTGATATTTACTTAAAAGGCACCTGGTTACTTTTATTTTATTGAAACCTTTTTCTGGGTGCCCTAACTTCCATTTTGCTAGTATCCTTCAAAGATACATCATTCTGAACCATATACTATTGGGCGATTGTCAGCTTTCCCCCATTATCTAGTTTAAAAACTGTTCTTTCTCCTTTTTAAAGGTTAATGCCAGCAGCCTGGTTCCACCTTGGTTAAAGTGAAACCCATCCTTTCAGAAAAGTCCCCCATCCCTTCCCCAGAATGTTACCCAGTTCCTAACAAATCCAAATCCCTCTGACTTGTACTATCGTCTTATCCACACATTCAGACTCTGGAGCTCTACCTGCCTCTTGGACCCTGCGTATGAAATGAGAAGAATTTCAGAGAAAGCTACACTGGAAGTTTTGGATTTCAGCACTCTACCTAAAAGCCTAAATTCCTGATCGTCCCTCCAGTCTAGTCCCGGAATCTCTGGGATTGTGATCCTCTTCCAGCAGCTTGGAGACTGAGAAACGTCACTTTTGTGATGTCACTGGTACATAAGCCCCGGATCCGTCTCCTCACACCAGTTATCTCAGTCTCCAAGCAGCTGGAGGTTGATGAGCCCAGGAGTTCGGGGCTCACTGGAGAGACAATTAAGGAGAGTTTAGGCTTAGAATAGCTAAGGGGATTTAGTTAGTTTAAAAAAAAAAAGGAAAAAGGCACAGGGGATTCTGTTTTTCCTGGATCTGGTGCTGGGGGCGTTGGTGCTCTCTCTCCTGTGGATTTGGGGTGCTTGGTTTTATTGCTTCTCACCTTCCCTCCCTTCCCTCCTTTCCTTTTTCCTCCTCTTTCCCTTCCATTCTTTGAGGGGGGAGCCTTGTGCTTCGGTGGGGGGGCTCAGGCAGGATAGGGGAGAGCACAGTACCGTTTACCAATCCTGGCAGCGGAGGAGAGGAATCGGAAGTCTGCAGGGCTCATCGCATGCAGAAGTTCTGCCTGCTAACGCGATTAGAGCCGCCGGACTGCTGCAGCGTGGAAGGAGCTTTTCTCCGGTTTTTCCCCGTTCAAAACAGTGACTACAGCTCCCGGATTGAGGCGGAGCGCAGTGGAAAGACACCAGGCACACTGCTCCGGGTGCAGATGAGGTAGGAAGGAGAAGCCGGGGGAGCACGGGTTCCGGCGCTGCAGGCCGGACCGCGGGAAGCAGCTGTTTTTTAAAGCCGTGTAATTCAGTTGGGGAGCCTTGTTTTAATTTCGTTTTGTCATAATTTAGCTTGGGGAACGTTTCTGAGGCTAATCCAGTTATATAAAAAAAAAAAAATTTTAAATAAATAAACGGGCCGACATCAACGGTTGCAGGGGTCTGTTGAGGGGCCTGTTATATTGGTGAGGAGCTCCGGAAGACAGGATGCCTTCTAGACCACTCTGTTTGCTGTGCGGGGTTAGAAGGGGTTCAGTGTTGCCAGAGGGGGGTCTGCAGAGGTTGCAGTCAAGAGGCGCTGAATATGGATCAGGGTTCAGAGGCTGGAGCAGGGATTCCCGAGGGGGCGGCTGCGAGCCCTGCTGAACCATTATTAGACGCTATCACCACAAGAGAGCCAGGACCCAGTACTTCTGCGGTGCTGGAACCCCCGACAGCACAACCTTCTTTGCCCAGAGGCTTGGCGGCAATTTTTGCGCCAGATTTTGTAGCTTTGCTCCAGCAGGCCTTGGGCAGCTCTTTAAATAGGACTGCAGCCTATTCCTCGGCGGCGGTGGTAGGAGATAAGAGGCCAGGGACGCCATTGACAGCGGTGGTGACTGGCGTGGGAGCAAAGAAGCACAGAGGAGATGCGGTCCGAGCGGACGAGTCCGTCATGTCGGAGGATCTACGGTTGGAGGATCCGGAACCTGACATGGGTCAGGACGAAGATCTGGAGGAAGGCGAGATTGCAGAGCAGGAGGATCAGGCAAGGGTGGTCCAAGTGTTTCAGCGAGAAGAGTTGCCGGCTCTCATTGCGGAATCTCTCAAAGCTCTTAATATGCCGTCTGAGGGACCTGCAGAGGATGTTACTCTGGAGGACCCATTGTTGCAGGCTTTTCGAAAGTCTCTGAGGGCTTTCCCGGTGCATAGAGTGTTTAAGGAGATGATACAGGAGGAGTGGGATATGCCTGAGGCCACACTTAAAGGATCTAGAGTGATGACGCCGTTGTTAGAACAGGATAAGGACTTGTTTAAGTCTCCAAGGGTAGATGCGGCTGTGTCGGCAGTTACCAAAAAAACCACAATTCCAGTAGAGGGAAGCGCGGCGCTCAAATATACTCAGGACCGTAAGTTAGAGACCTTGTTGAAGCAGGTCTTTGAAGTCAATGCGCTCTCTTTGCAGGCTTCTATTTGTGAAGCCTGGGTGGCACGGGCATGCCTGTGCTGGGCGCAGCGGATTCAAGGGAACCCCTCCGAGGAGGCAGCCAAAGAGGCGTCCAAACTGGAATCCGGAGCGGCTTATCTGGCTGACATTCATTTTGACTTTATCAGGGGGTTATCAAAGAGTATGGCTTCAGTAGTCGCGGGGCGGAGATGTCTTTGGCTGCACAATTGGGCAGCGGATGGCTCCTCCAAGGCGAGGTTAAGTAAGCTTCCCTTCCGGGGAAAGCTGCTGTTTGGTGAGGATTTAGATAAATTGGTGAAAGATTTGGGAGAGTCCAAAGGCGGTAGATTGCCGGAGGATAAGCAGAAGCAGGGACGTTCCTCTCTCATGCCTCGCGGTCAGCAATGGGATTTCCGGAGTTTTTGTTCCCTGAGGTTTGTTCAAGGTCAGCGGGGGCGTTTTCCCAGCCAAAGCCAAGGGTTTCGTGGAGTTTGGGGAGCGGGCAGGGGATTTGCGGCCTCCTCCCCTTCCTCGAATTTCAAGAAATCGCAATGAAGCCAGGAGGGCCCAGATAGGGCTGGTTCCCGTGGGGGGGTCGGTTACGGGAGTTTTACCCTGCCTGGGTCCAAATCACTTCAGATCAGTGGGTTTTAGAGGTTATTCGAGAAGGTTATGTGTTGGAGTTTCAGCGGCCGGTAGCCGATTCTTTCGTTTAGTCATCATGCAAAGCAAGCACAAAGTGTAAGGCTGTGTGGGAGACAGTGCAAAGACGGCTCTTCCTAAAGGTCATAGTTCCTGTTCCCCCCGCCCAGTTAGGTTGCGGTCGATACTCTATCTATTTCGTAGTCCCAAAAAAGGAAGGGGCTGTTCGGCCTATTTTGGATCTCAAAAGAGTCAATCGCTGTCTCCGGGTGTCTCATTTTCGGATGGAGACTCTCAGGTCCGTTATAGTGGCAGTGAGATGCGGCGAGTTTCTTACGTCTCTGGACCTGTCGGAGGCATATCTTCACATTCCGATTTGGCAGGAATATCAGAAATTTCTCAGGTTCGCGGTACCTATGGGACATTTTCAATTTCAGGCGCTTCCGTTTGGCCTAGCTACGGCACCGCGTACTTCACCAAGGTGATGGTGGTGGTAGCGGCGGCCATGCGAAAGGAGGGGGTGTTGGTGCACCCTTATCTGGACAATTGGTTAATCAGAGCGAAGTCCCAATCAGAGAGTATGGCGGCTACGACCAAGGTGGTGACATTTTTGCAGAGTCTCGGTTGGGTAGTGTAAAAGGGGGTGCTTGTTATGAAGGTACCACCATCTTGGTAAGTATGTAAATTAACTGTCTTGCAAAGGATTGTGGTTATTGAAGTACATTCACACAAAGCTTGCCTTTTAAAATAAATGAAAACTCTTGTAGTTGGTCGAGTGTAAGGCAAAATTAGAGTTTACTTATGGGGTGAATATCCAACACACACATATATGCTTGGTAACACCATCCAGATAACTTCTCCAGGGTTTATTTAACATAAATAAGGCAACTGAAAAAAAACTTATGCAAATAAGATCAAAGTCCTTTATGGAACAGAAAGGCTTCCTTACAGCCACTGCTAATAAACTCCTTAGCAGTGCTGAGATGAAACAAATCAAAGAGGAAAACTTCTTCTTACAAAAACATAGCTCATTTTCTCCATACAGAAAAGAACTTTTTAAAACCCACGTGTGCACGGCTTGTGCTGGGCTCTCCTCTACCAGCAGGTGACAATTAACTACAATCAGTAGCTTGATTTCAGCACACGTGCAAAACTTTCCCAAAAGCTTTTTCTTTTCAACAAAACTTTATGGGAAGCCAATATATAGAATGTTTCCTTTTGATGTTTGCTCTAATACTTAGGATTTTCCTAAAATAACAACCTACTCAAAGAACAGTCCATATAATCATCCTCTGTATCAGATATTAAACCTTGCTCTTGAAATTGCATAGATTCAGTTTCTCCGTCTGACTCAGAGGGCTTTAGGAACTGACCTCTACACGGAGAGAAACTGTTTCCCTGCTGTTTGCACTGCTCAAAGCTAGAGAAACATTCACAGTTCCTACCTGAATCCAGGCAAGCGTCAGGCTGCTTCTTCTGGTATTCTGGCCAGTATGCAATAGAGCTTCTGTGTCCTGTCCTCCAGTTGGTATCTCTGGACCTCAGGATTTCTTCTCCAGACGTCCTCCAAGAGGTATTTGGGCTCCTTTTCTCCTTAGCTGCAACAGACCTCTTCCTAGGTGTTGCTTGAGGGTCCCTGGCTGTGGATCTACAGACCTCTGGCTTTCTCCAGTCCTCTGATCCTTTCCCCCAGGTATCTCTCCAGGCATAGGTACTTCTCTGAGCTCCTCTCTTGGACCGTCTGCTTCCTTGTCCTTGTTCCTTCAGGTTCCGGTTGTTCTTCCTTCTGTTCTGGTTCTCGCCGCCTCTGTTCTCCGTCTCCTTCCCTGTCTGTCTTCCTGAAGATTCCCCTCTAGTTTTAAAGGGCTTAGATTGCAACTCCTCCCTTGCACTCTTCAGGTGTTTTGGATTAAGCTTTCTCCTGGAGGCTGTTTGATTAGGGATGACATAATGCTCTCTCTGATTAGACTCATGCTTTTCCACTCTAGCTCCCCTAGGGACTCTCTGCATACTAGTGCATTCTGGAACATGTAGTCTTTTAGGGAAACAAGCTGTCTTATTTCTATAACCTGGCAGCACAGGTCCCTTAATCAGAATAAATTCTCCTCTTTTGTCATTATTCCCTGAGCTTTGATAAGTCCTTATCACATACCCCCCTGCTTAAGTTATTACGGACTGGTTTTAGTGGTGAAACCTCTTCTTCACGTCTGTAATACGTGAAAGGGCGTCAGCGTTCTTGTGCAATTTTCCAGCACGATGTTCCACTTTAAAATCAAACGCCTGTAAGGCCATGTACCAACGCATCAACCTTGCGTTATGGTTCTTCATCTGTTGTAACCATTTTAATGGAGCATGGACGGTAACCAGCAGGAACTTCCTTCCTGTTAGCTAAAACCGTAACGCTTCCACTGCCCACTTTATGGCTAAGCATTCTTTCTCTATAGTGGAATACCTCTGTTCAGCCGGTGACAACTTTCTGAACTAGGAAAGGCTTTCCAAAATCCACGCCTCTCAGCACTGCACCAGTGCACAACTTCCCCTTCAGTACTGAAAATGCCTTCTCAGCTTCAGGAGTCCATTTCAGCTGATTTGGACAATTCTTTCGCAGCATATCAGTGAATATTGCACTTTCCTCTGCAAACTGTGGTATAAAACGGCGATAGTAACCAATAAATCCTAAGAAACTCCTTAACTGTTTCTTAGTGGTTGGGGGAGGAAAATTCCTGATACTATCTACTTTACTGATCAGGGGGTTAATTTTCCCTTTCCCCACCAAGTGACCCAGGTATTTTACCTCTCTCTTTGCGAAGGCACACTTCTTTGGATTTAAAGTGATTCCCGCTTGCTTCATGGAACACAAAACCGCTCTAACTCTCTCGAGATGTTCCGCTCAGTTATTGCTATGGATTATAACATCATCCATGTAGGCAAAAGTATAGTTTTGATGGGGTTGAAGTACCTGGTCTACTAACCTTTGGCAGGTAGCTACCACTCCATGCAGTCCGAAAGGCATCCTTTTGAATTGAAAGAGCCCGATGGGGGTGCTGAAAGCAGTCTTTGGCTTCGATTCCTTTGTTAAAGGGATTTGCCGATAGCCCTTCGTCATATCAAGGGTGGTTAAGTATTGGGCCCGTCCCAGCTGGTCTAATAGCTCTTCAATTCTGGGCATTGGATATGCATCAAAAACAGATATTGCATTAACTTGCCGGAAATCAATACAAAATCTCAGAGAGCCATCAGGTTTTTGGCACAAAGACTATGGGGCTATTCCACGGACTCTTCGATTCTTCTATAACCCCCATATCCAACATTTCTTGGACTTGTGCCACTACCTCCTGTCTCTTTGCTTCAGGCAATCTGTATGGCCTCTGTCTAATGAACTTCCCTGGTGGAGTTATTATTTCATGTGCGACTAAGTGTGTCTCTCCAGGTACTGGAGTCAACACATCTGGAAATTCTTTTAGTAATCTTAACAATTCCTCCCGTTGTATTCCTGACAGGTCCTCACCTATTTGTGGTTCTGAGTTTTCTTTACACTCAGACACTTGAGGTCCCAAATCTTCCTCTTCATGCACTTCCCTTTGATGCTCACAGGTAGCAGCCAGGCTCTTCACCTTCTTGTCATCCGTGGAACCAAAACCCTTGGTTCCGCGCTCAGTTTTTGGATAGAGTTGTGACTTCTTGCAGGGGTGGAAAACCCAGCCTCTCACATATCAATTGAGCGATCCAATCTCCAGTCCTTACGTGATAATCTTCCTGTCCAAAATTAAACAACAGAACTTTGATATTTCCCCTGTAATCAGGATCGATCACTCCGGCTCCCACATCAATGAAATACTTCAGGGCCAACCCTGATCTGGGGGCTATTCTCCCATAGCACCCAATGGGAAATTCAACTTGGAGTCCAGTGTCAACAAGGGCTTTCCCGTGGCTAGGTATTGTCACACTTTCCACACTGCAGAGGTCAAACCCAGCAGCTTGAGGGGATGCACGCTTAGGAGTTTGGGCCTTCTCTGTGACCTTGCAATATTTCAAAGTAAAAATTTGCTTATTAGAAGACTGGGCTTCTGGGAGTTTTTTAACCATCTTTTTACTTGAGGTCTGAGGACTTTCAAACAAGGGACTGGGAGCTACTACCATCATTCCATCTCCCTCCTTCTTTGTCCCTAGTCCTTTCACTAACCCTTGTTTAAATTGTGGCCAGTCTCTTCCCAGGACTAAATCAAATGGAAGCCTGGGAATCACTGCTAAAGGAATTTCCTTTTGTACTCCCAAGCCCTTAACCATTAGCTGGTATGTGGGGTATGATGAAGCAGCTCCATGAATGCATCTAATATAAACATTGCTTTCAGGGGTTCTAGGCTCAAATTTTTCTTGGGCCTCTATCCGTTTCCAAAGCCTTTTAGACAGCATACTCTGGTCTGCCCCAGAGTCTAACAGAGAATTCGTGGTAATTCCCTGCACATCAGCCACCAAAAGGAAAACTTCTTCAGGCTGTTTTAGACCAGTACCTGTTAAACTAGTGTGAAACTGACATGCCTTTTCCAAATGTCCCCATTTTCCACATTGGTAACATTTTTTCTTACCCCACTTCTTAACCTGGTTAGGTACAATATTATTCTCCAGGACCAAGCAGGAAGTCAGTCCTCACATATGGGTGACGTCGGCGCCGACGGAGCCCTCGCGGAGCAATTTTCCCCAGCTTTCAAAGAAAGCCTTTGGGAATTGCAGCGTGCATGCGCGGTCGCCTTCCCGCCCAAGGGTGCCATCTTAGCCAGTCTTCTTTTTTCCGCGGAGCCCTACAGACGTACCCGTCTTGTCCCCGCGAAAAAGTTGATTTTATTCGTAATTTTCTCTTTTTTCCTTCGGTTCGACGCCGGTCTTTTTCCCGCCCGGACTCGCGACGCCGGTCACGAGTCCTCTTCTTCTTTTCGGTTTTTCTGATTTAGTCAGTTTCGTTTTCGGTTTTTTCACTGGCAGCCCGGTCCTTTGACCTCGCAGGGGCCCTTTTTCCCCCGATGGCTGCCAGTGGTTTCAAGCGGTGTGGTCAGTGTGACCGAAATATGTCACTAACTGACACACACGATAATTGCCTCCACTGCCTGGGCCCGGATCATGAAGAAATGATCTGTGGGGCCTGTGGCAAAATGTCCTCCAAAGCGTTGAGAAGTCGGCGGCATCAGCGGGATAGGATCTTCGCTGACCCCAGCCGTACCCGGACCTCGTCGGAGGCCTCGGCGTCCAGAGGTTCCAGCTCGGACCGTCGCCGGAGTTCCTCCGACAGGGGTTCTCCCTCCGGGGACCATCGACGGAAGGTGAAACCCGCGAGGGCGGCGTCGGTGGACGCTCCTGGCTCCGCGAGGGCCAGGTCGCATAGCCCCGATAGCCATCCCGGGTCCTTGGAGAAGGAGCACCTCTCGAAGCGACCTCGCATGGAGTCGGAGCTGCCTGCTCGGGTAAGTCCTGTGGTCCTTCTGGACTCGCCTCCGAGACCGCCGACGTCGGGCCCGACGCCGTCGGGGCCCGAGTCGGGGGCTGCTGGGTCACCTGAGGTCGGACTCAGGTTGACGGCCTTGGAGAGCAGACTATCTGCCTTCATGGACCAGCAGCGGGCACTGCTCGCTAGCCTCGCTGGCGCCGCTGCCCCGACCGCCGGGACGTCGACGTCTAAGTCGACCCCGGAGACCGAGCCGATCCTCGAGTCCATGCGAACTCGAGTCGATCCTCGGTCGAGGTCACCCTCGGCCTCCCGTTCGGGACCGAGGTCGCCGACGCCGACTCCCTCGGCGTCGGGGCGGCCGGCGCCGTGGCCTGCCCGGGCCGACCCCACCGATTCCTCGTCGGAGTCGGTCTGGGAGTCTGAAGAGGAAGAGTCACCTGATTCTTTTCGGACTCGGTGTGTCCCCTCGGACTCACCTGAGTCCGAACCTCGGAAGCAGTCCCCCCGGAGGATGCCCGGTTCTCGGACTTCGTCAGGGATATGGCCAAGGCTTTGGCCTTCCCTGCGGATCCCGAGGAGGAGCCTCGAGCCGAAGAGCTCGACGCCCTCCAGTATGACTCTCCCGCCAGGGAACACTTTACTGTACCGGTTCCTCCCATGCTGGAACGACTACTCTTCCGCATGTGGGAGAGTCCGGCCTCCTCGCCGGTCCTGAGCAAGCGGGTCGATTCTATCTATCGAGTCCGCAAGAGCCCTGGCTTCCAAAAAGCACAGCTACCACACCATTCCATGGTAGTGGAATCGGCCATGCATCGTCTTAAGAGCCAGAAGATGCACTCCTCGGTGCCTCCTGGCAGGGAGGCCCGTAACCTGGATGGCCTTGGTAAGAAGTGTTTCCAGGGCTCTATGCTTGCGTGTCGTGTCCAGACCTACCAGCTATACATGGGCATGTATCTCCGAGACCTGGCTAAAGAGCTAGCCGGATTCTCCGCTGGGTTGTCCGAGGAACCTTTGCGGAGGTTCCTAGCCTTGTCCACTGGCATTCGGGAATGCTCAAAATTCATATCCCGAGCAGCCTATGATGGCTTTGAAGCATCGGCTCGAGTGGCCGCAGCCGGCATCGGTGCCCGCCGACAGGCTTGGCTTCAGTCGTCTGACCTTGAGCCCTGGGTGCAGGACAAGTTGGTCGATGTCCCCTGCCGAGGTGAAAACCTCTTTGGCAAACCTATGGACGAGAAGGCTGCACAACTTGAGACAGAGACTCTCACCAGGACTAGGCTTTCTAGGAAGACCTCCGCCCCTTCCCAGAAAAAGAAGGGCTCGGGAAAGAAGTCCTTTTACCCGAGAAAGGCAGCTGCCTATAAACACTACCCCCAATATCAGGCCCCCGCAGCTCCCCAACAGGGGCAGCAGGCCAAGGGACGGGGTAACGGGTCCCGTAGGCAGCAAGCCCCCAAGCCTGCACCACCAGCCCCTGCTCAGCAGGGTGGGGGCTTTTGACTCCTTCAGCATAGCCTCTCCCCCTCCGCTGGCTCCTCCCAGCACCGGAGGCCGGCTGGTTCACTTCGCCCACAGGTGGTCCAACATCACTTCAGATGCCTGGGTGCTTAAAGTCGTAAGAGAAGGCTATCTTCTCCACTTCCACCAGGTCCCTCCCTCCTATTTCCCGGGAGAACCTCCACGACTCCCTCTGCACAGGGACTTACTCCTTCAGGAGTTAGCAGGTCTTCTACAGGAACAGGCGGTGGAACCGGTGCCCCACCACCTGAGAGGTCAAGGCTTTTATTCCAGGTATTTTCTAGTACCAAAAAGGACAGGAGGCCTCAGACCCATCCTGGACTTGCGCAACCTCAACAGGTTCCTCGTGCGGGAAAAGTTCAAAATGCTTACCCTTGGAATCCTTCTGCCCTACCTCCAGCAGGGAGATTGGCTATGCTCCTTGGATCTAAAGGATGCCTACACGCACATCCTCATCCACCCAAGCCACCGCCAATACCTAAGGTTTGTGGTGGCAGGAAATCATTACCAGTACAGAGTACTGCCCTTTGGCCTGTCCTCCGCACCGCGAGTCTTCACAAAATGTCTCGCGGTGGTGGCGGCCCATCTCCGGCTTCACGGCCTCTATGTCTTTCCGTACCTCGACGACTGGCTCATCAGAGCAGCGTCCGCTCCGGATGTCACCAACGCCACACACCGCACGGTGACTCTTCTGCAGTACTTGGGCTTTGTCATAAACTTCGCAAAGTCCACTTTGTTCCCCTCACAGGATCTCGAGTTCATCGGCGCAAGACTGCACACTCCTCAGGCACGAGCTTTCCTGCCTCTCGACAGGGCTCAACTGCTCATGGACCTAGCCGACCGTTTTCGCAGCCAGCCCCTGGTCTCCGCCAGGCGCTTCCTGAGACTGCTCGGCCATATGGCTTCCACCGTCCATGTGACCCCCAATGCCCGCCTGAATATGCGGCCTGCTCAATGGTGCCTTCGCAAGCAGTGGCAACAAGCCACAGGCGGCCTAGCAGACCTAGTGCGCGTCTCCGAGCCGCTGGCCTCGTCTCTCCGGTGGTGGCTTCATCGGCCGAACCTGGTACTCGGCATGCCTTTTCAGTCACCTCAGCCGGCCCAGGTGCTGACGACAGATGCGTCCCTCCTGGGTTGGGGAGCACATTGCCAAGGGGCATGTACTCAGGGCCTCTGGACCACGTGGGAGTCTGCTCAGCAGATCAACTTCCTGGAGCTCAGAGCGATCCGCCTGGCTCTCAAGGCTTTCTCCCACCTGACCTCTCACCAGTCCGTCCTTGTCCAGACGGACAATCAAGTCGCCATGTTCTACGTGAACAAGCAGGGGGCACGGGCTCCTTCCTTCTCTGTCGGGAAGCACAGAAGCTCTGCTCTTGGGCCGTCAGTCACGGCGTTCTTCTCAAGGCAGTTTATCTCCCAGGCCAAGAAAATTGCCTGGCGGACAAACTCAGCAGGATCCTCCAGCCGCACGAGTGGCGCCTGGATCCCTTGGTAGTCCAGAAGCTCTTTCTAAAGTGGGGCCTCCCCACGATGGATCTCTTTGCCAGTCCTCTCAACCGGCAACTTCCTCGCTTCTGCTCTCGTCAGCCGCATCCCCTTCGAGTTGCGGCAGACGCTTTTCTACTCTCATGGTCGGAGAGCCTCCTGTATGCTTTTCCCCCCATCCCGCTAGTCTCTCGAACTCTTTTCAAGGTTCTCCGAGACAAAGCTTCCATGATCCTGGTGGCCCCTCGCTGGCCCAGACAGCCGTGGTTTCCACTCCTGCTGCAATTAGCGGTAGAGGATCCATTCCCTCTGGGGTTTCAACCGGATCTCCTCACTCAGGATCAGGGGTCCCTGCTACACCCCAACCTCAGATCTCTCAATCTAATGGCCTGGCTGCTGAGAGGGTAGTCCTTGCTCCCCTTCTCCTGCCGGCAGAGGTGGAGGAGGTCGTCCTAGCTTCGCGACGACCTTCTACCCGCAAATGCTACGCCCTTAAATGGCGTCGTTTTTCCGTTTGGTGTACCCAACAGTCTCAGGATCCCTTCTCCTGCCCGGTGTCGGTGATCTTGCAGTACTTGCTATACCTCTCTAATCTGGGACTTAAGTCCAACTCCGTCAAAGTTCACCTCAGTGCTCTTTCAGCACATCATGTGCCGGTGGACGGCAGACCTCTTTCCAGCGACCCTCTCGTAGCGAGGTTTCTCCGAGGTCTCCTTCTACTTAAACCACCTCTGCGCCCGCCAGCGCCTGACTGGGACCTGAATGTGGTTTTACAGCGGATCACCTGTCCGCCTTTTGAACCTATGGCTACCTGTTCTCTCCGTTTTCTTTCTTGGAAAACATTGTTCTTGATAGCCCTCACTTCCGCTAGACGCGTAAGTGAATTGCAGGCCCTCGTGTCTGATCCCCCTTACACTCGGTTCAACAAAAATAGGGTAGTCCTACGGACTCACCCAAAATTTCTTCCAAAAGTGGTCTCCCCTTTTCACATCAATCAGGAGGTGGTACTTCCGACCTTCTTTCCCAGACCACACTCCAGCCGAGCTGAAATGGTCCTCCATACCCTGGACTGTAGAAGAGCATTGAACTTCTACCTTGACTGTACGCGGGAGCACCGTAAAGCTGCTCAGCTTTTTGTGTCTTTTGATCCCAATAAATTGGGACTCCCAGTCTCCAAGCGTACTCTGTCCATCTGGGTTGCGGACTGTATCACTTGGGCTTATGGGGCAGCCGGACTCTCCTTGGATGGTCGAGTCACGGCTCATTGTGTTCGGGCAAAGGCTACGTCAGTGGCTTACCTCCGCTCTGTTCCGCTGGCAGACATCTGCCGGGCCGCTACTTGGTCTTCGAGCCAGACTTTTGCGGTCCATTACTGTCTCGAGAGGGAGTCCCGCAGGGACAGTGCTTTCGGACAGGCAGTCCTCCGTAATCTCTTTGAGGTTTGAGCAACTCCTACCCTCCATCCCGGATGTGGGCTACCGGTGGGTAATGATTCAGCGAAGATTCCTTCCTTCTGTGCTGCTGAGCTAGAGGGAGCTCATTTTTGTGCTTAGGGTCTCTGGTAGCCTTAAGCTTGGGAGTCCCATATGTGAGGACTGACTTCCTGCTTGGTCCTGGAGAAAGCGTAGTTACTCACCTGTAACAGGTGTTCTCCAGGAGCAGCAGGAATCAGTCCTCACAACCCTCCCTCCTCCCCTTGGAGTTGCAATCATCTGCTTAAGTTTTTTTGCAAATTTTTTATGCTGTCTTTTTTAGCTATGTCATCTGACTGGCTAAGATGGCACCCTTGGGCGGGAAGGCGACCGCGCATGCGCGCTGCAATTCCCAAAGGCTTTCTTTGAAAGCTGGGGAAAATTGCTCCGCGAGGGCTCCGTCGGCGCCGACGTCACCCATATGTGAGGACTGATTCCTGCTGCTCCTGGAGAACACCTGTTACAGGTGAGTAACTACGCTTTTTCAGAAGCTCTCAAGATCAACCAACAGTAAGGATTTAAGGGTTTGTTTTATTATATTAAGTTGTTAGCTCTCTGACTGGGAGCTCTTAAAAGGGTTTTTGTACATTTTTAAAGCAAGGTTACTTTTTTTGGTGCTTTAGTAGGACTTTCCTTGAGCACAGTAGGTGGTTGAACTCCAGTAACCTCCTCAGCTTTGGGAACTGCTAACACCTAATCAGGTGTTAGTTCCCTCCCTACCCACCCCGACTCCCACCCACCCCTAGCGAGTAGTCTTGCTTTATAGGGCACCTCCCCATTTGGCAAAGCACAGAGAATTGGACCAGCACATTTTGAATATAATTAAGGAGATTTAACTGCTTTTTTCTCTGAAAGGACAGCTGGGAAACCGGCTGGTACTTGGTAGATCTCTCTCTTTTGCTTTAACAGATACCTAAGCTCCACGAACAGAACAATGGCTGGGAAAAATCGTATCGCTAGAGCTGTTGGCCCCGTTACAGCTTCTGCCTCGGTCCAGACAGAGGTCCTAGTGCCAGTTGAAGGACTGGTTCCATGTGCAGGGTGCCTGCATGCTGAAGCTCTGAGGAAACAAGTGGAGGAACTCAGAGAGGAGGTGGCGAGGCTGAGGAGCATTCAAGACAGTGAGAAGTACATTGATGAGATGCTTCTTGCAGCAACCAAACTCTCCAGCAGAGGAGAGGATGGGTGCCAACAGACTGTCGATGGTTGGACACAAATCACCAGGGCCTGCAAAATCACCAATCCAACTTCCCCAGCCCTTGAATTGAAGAACCATTATGCAGCCCTGGAAGTGGAGGAGGTGAAAGCATCCCTGGAAAGGGAAGAACCAGAGCTCAAGTACCCCAAAGCTGCAGAATCAGTAACCACAAGGAAACGAAGGGTAGTGGTGGTTGGAGACTCTCTTCTGAGGGCTACTGAGGCGTCCATCTGCTGACCAGACTTGATGTCCAGAGAGGTATGCTGTCTGCCTGGTGCCAAAATCCAAGATGTTATAGAGAGTTTGCCGAGACTCATCAAGCCCACTGACTATTACCCAATGTTGCTAATCCATGTTGGAACAAATGATACTGCCAGGTATACCTCAGAACATATCAAAAGTGACTTCATGGCTCTGGGACAGAGGGTGAAGCAGTTAGGTGCACAGGTGGTGGTCTCTTCAATCCTCCCTGTTGAGGGTAAAGGCCAAGGCAGAGAGGCTCACATCCTGGAGATGAATGCATGGCTGCGTGGATGGTGTCATCGAGAGCGTTTTGGTTTCCTAGACCATGGGATGCTGTTCCAAGGGTTGCAGAGCAGAGATGGCATCCATCTGTCCAAGAAAGGTCAACGCGTCTTCAGTAGTAGACTGGCTAATCTACTGAAGAGGGCTTTAAACTAGATTCGTTGGGGATGGGTGAAGAAAGCCCCCAGGTAGGTGATACATTAAATAACTTTATGGAAATGGGTAACAGGGGTAACATATGGAAAGCAGTGTGTATTAATGCCCGTAGCATGGGAAATAAGATCCCTGATGTTGAAGCTTTGGTGGGAGTGGCTGACTTGGATTTAGTGGCAGTTACAGAAACATGGTTCACAGAAAACCATGATTGGGATGTAACTATACCTGGCTATACTTTATTCAGAAAGGACAGGGTAGGAAGTAGGGGAGGAGGAGTGGCACTATATGTAAAAACTACTATTAAAGCTTTGGAATTATAGAGCTTAAAAGGGAGAGAGGAGGCATTGTGGGTTAAACTAGAAAGAGGGAAAGAGAAATCTATTTACATTGGTGTGATATACAGACCTCCCTCACAAGAGGAAGAGGTGGACAGAGAGTTAATTAAAGACATGTGCAGCATTGCTAGCAAAGGGGAAGTGCTACTGATAGGAGATTTCAATAAGCCAGATGTTGATTGGCAAATTCCTGCTGCAGTATCATCTAGAAGTAAGGAGATCCTGGATTCTCTACAGGGAGAACTATTCAGGCAATTGGTAACAGACCCCACACGTGAAGGGGCCATACTGGACTTGGTGCTTACCAATGGTGAAAGTGTTTCTGATGTTGTAGTGGGAAATCATTTTGCATCCAGTGATCATCAGATGGTGTGGTTCAGTATTAGGACTAGGGCTGTTAGAATCCATTCAAAGGCGAGGATCTTAGACTTTAGGAAGACTAACTTTGCGAAGATTGGCCAATACCTCAGGGAGTTGTTAGTTGGATGGGAACAGCTGAGGGATGTAGAAAAACAGTGGGAAAAACTGAAAGGGGATATTTTAAGGGCAACCACCTTTTTGTTATAATGGTAAATAAAGGTAAAAGGAAGAGGAAACCGCTATGGTTTTCGAAAGAAGTAGCTGAAAAAGTGAAGAAAAAGAGGGAGGCCTTCATGAAATACAAGAGATCACAGAGAGAGGAAGACAGGCATCTGTATTTGGAAAAACTTAGAGAAGCTAGCAAAGTAGTCAAGAAGGCAAAGATTCAAAAGGAGGAGGAAATAACCAATGCAATAAAATGGTGGGATAAGACATTTTTCAGATATATTAGTGAGAAGAGGAAGGGCAAGAGTGGTATTGTCAGACTCAAGGGTGCAGGGGAGGAATATGTAGAAGCTGATAAGGATAAAGCGGAATTGCTTAACAAATATTTTTGTTCTGTGTTCACAGATGAAGAACCAGGAGCAGGACCTCAGAAAACACCCACAAATAGGAACAGAAGCAAAGGACATCTTGAACAATTTTCAAAAGACTGTGTTCGTGATAAACTATCGCAACTTAAAGTAGACAAAGTGATGGGACCGGATGGGATACACCCGAGAATACTGAGGGAACTTGGGGACATTCTAGCAGCTCCACTGACTGACCTTTTCAATTCCTCGTTGGAGTCGGGAGTGGTGCCAAAGGACTGGAGAGAGGCTCATGTGGTGCCTTTACACAAAAGCGGAAGTTAGGATGTGGTTGAAAACTACAGGCCGGTTAGTTTAACTTCGGTGGTGAGTAAATTATTGGAAACGCTGCTGAAAGAGAAAATAGTGAGGTTTCTGGAGTCCAGCGGATTACAGGATCCAAGGCGGCATGGATTCACCAGAGGCAGGTCTTGTCAGACAAATCTGATTGATTTCTTTGACTGGGTGACCAGGGAGTTGGAACGAGGGAGAGCCCTAGATGTGGTGTATTTAGATTTCAGTAAAGCCTTTGACACTGTTCCTCACAGGCGACTTATAAACAAACTGAGCACCCTAGGGATGGACCCTAAAGTTACTGCTTGGCTTAGAAATTGGTTGGGTGGGAGGCGACAAAGAGTACAAGTAAATGGAGCTCCCTCTGAGGAGAAGGATGTTATCAGTGGTGTGCCCCAGGGATCTGTCCTTGGTCCGATTCTTTTTAACATCTTTGTTAGTGATATAGCAGAAGGGCTTTCAGGTAAGGTTTGCCTCTTTGCGGATGATACCATAATCTGCAATAGAGTAGACACACAGGAAGGGGTAGATAACATGAGGAGGGATCTAGCTAAGCTTGAAGAATGGTCTAGAATTTGGCAGCTGGGATTTAATGTTAGAAAATGTAAGGTCATGCATTTGGGCTGCAGCAATCCAAGGGAGCAATATAGTATAGGGGGTGAAGTACTTTTGTCCACTAAAGAAGAGCGGGACCTAGGCGTGGTTGTGTCTGATGATCTTAAAGTAGTTAAGCAGGTACAGAAGGCGACGGCAAAAGCTAGAAGGATGCTTGGGTGCATACAGAGAGGAATGGCTAGCAGAAAAAAGGAGGTGATAATGCCTCTGTATAAGTCTTTGGTGCGACCTCATTTGGAGTATAGTGTGCAATTCTGGAGACTGCACCTTCAAAAGGATGTGAACAGGATGGAGTCAGTGCAGAGGGTGGCTACTAAAATGATTAGTGGTCTTCATTATAAAGCATATGAGGACAGACTGAAGGATCTTAATATGTACACCTTAGAAGAAAGGCGGGATAGAGGTGATATGATTGAGATGTTTAAATACCTCCGTGGCATAAATGTTCAGGGAGAGAGCCTCTTTCAAGTGAAAGCAAGTTCTGCTACAAGGGGACATGGGATGAGGGTGAAAGGAGATAGATTCAGGAGTGATATGCGGAAATATTTCTTTACGGAAAGAGTAGTGGATCCGTGGAATAGTCTCCCAGTGGAGGTGGTAGAGATGAGGACAGTAACTGAATTCAAAAAAGCATGGGACAAACACAGAGGATCTCTAAAGGTAAAAAGGGGACTGTTGTAGTTGTTATGGAAGGACAGACTAGATAGGCCATGTGGTCTTTTTCTGTTGTCATATTTCTGTTTCTATGTTTCTATCATTGCTTATCAATTTATTTTCTGATACAGCACAGCTTGCCTCAGCGCCAACCTTCAGAGGGCCACCCATTCTATGGCAAGCCTGCGAGGCTTCCATGAACCGTTCTGATAACATGGTTGCCTCTCCTAGGTTTTGGCAATTTTGCTGTATTAGGAAAGTTTGTAAGTCTTTTGGCACAGCTAACATGAATTATTCAAGCATTATAGTGTCCAAAACTATTTCCATATTCTTCCCTTCAGGATTTAACCATTTTAGAGCTAGTCCTCTGATCCTTTGACTCAGAGCTCTGGGTGTTTCACCCACTCTTAAGATAGTAGCCCTAAACATCCGCCTATATTCAGAAACAGTCAATCCTAGGCGATCCCTTATAGCAGCTTTAACATCTCTATAATTTAAAGCTTGAGCTGCTGGCACGGCTCTATAGGTGGCAAGTGCCTCCCCAGTTAATGAGGTTGCCAGCCTTACTGCCCACTGATTCTCTGGCCACGCTAGTGCCTGAGCCATCCTTTCAAACGTTTCCAGGAAATCATCAACATTGTCCTCAGGTGTAAGTTTTCCCAGACTGAATGCCCCAATACCCTGACCACAGTCCCACATTGTCCACCTGGGGAGTACCCGGTGTCACTGACAATGTTGAACCAGCTTCTCCTTGGGTGCGTAGTGCAATTATTGCCTCAACAAGGTCAAGCACTGGCTTCTGCTGCTCCCTCAGGGCTGTGATTGCGGCGTTCTGAGCCTGCTGTGCGACCTCCTGTTGCCGGGCAAACTGAGCTGCCATCCAGCTGGCAAGCTCCTTGGGATCCATTCTGTAGAACCCTGTAAGAAAACAAAAGAAAAAAACACAAAGGGTGACACACTACAAACAGGTGGTTTCTTTTTTTTTTTTTAAACTGCCTCCATATCTAGACTTTTTTTTATCCACCACTGGTTATGCCCAGGTACCTTTTACCTTATACCAGTGATGAATCAGACTCTCATAGGATCTTCTCTCTCTTGGAACTGCTCCTGGATCAGCTTCTGTATTCTCCAAGGCGTTGTCAAGGAAAAAAACACTTTCCACCTTCTGGCTTGAAACTTTCTCTTTCACTTTTTCAGCTGTAAATCCTTATAATTCCTGGTATCCTTAGTGTAAAAGCAATCCGAAAAACTATGCCACTGTAAAAGGGGGTGCTGTTCCCCCCGCCCAGTTAGGTTGCGGTCGATACTCTATCTATTTCGTAGTCCCAAAAAAGGAAGGGGCTGTTCGGCCTATTTTGGATCTCAAAAGAGTCAATCGCTGTTTCCGGGTGTCTCATTTTCGGATGGAGACTCTCAGGTCCGTTATAGTGGCAGTGAGATGCGGCGAGTTTCTTACGTCTCTGGACCTGTCGGAGGCATATCTTCACATTCTGATTTGGCAGGAATATCAGAAATTTCTCAGGTTCGCGGTGCCTATGGGACATTTCAATTTCAGGCGCTTCCGTTTGGCCTAGCTACGGCGCCGCGTACGTTCACCAAGGTGATGGTGGTGGTAGCTGCGGCCATGCGAAAGGAGGGGGTGTTGGTGCACCCTTATCTGGACGATTGGTTAATCAGAGCGAAGTCCCAATCAGAGAATATGGCGGCTACGACCAAGGTGGTGACATTTTTGCAGAGTCTCGGTTGGGTAGTGTAAAAGGGGGTGCTTGTTATGAAGGTACCACCATCTTGGCAAGTATGTAAATTAACTGTCTTGCAAAGGATTGTGGTTATTGAAGTACATTCACACAAAGCTTGCCTTTTAAAATAAATGAAAACTATTGTAGTTGGTCGAGTGTAAGGCAAAATTAGAGTTTATTTATGGGGTGAATATCCCACACACAGATATGCTTGGTAACACCATCCAGATAACTTCTCCAGGGTTTATTTAACATAAATAAGGCAACTGAAAAAAACTTATGCAAATAAGAATCAAAGTCCTTTATGGAACAGAAAGGCTTCCTTACAGCCACTGCTAATAAACTCCTTAGCAGTGCTGAGATGAAACAAATCAAAGAGGAAAACTTCTTCTTACAAAAACATAGCTCACTTTCTCCATACAGAAAAGAACTTTTTAAAACCCACGTGTGCACGGCTTGTGCTGGGCTCTCCTCTACCAGCAGGTGACAATTAACTGCAATCAGTAGCTTGATTTCAGCACACTTGCAAAACTTTCCCAAAAGCTTTTTCTTTTCAACAAAACTTTATGGGAAGCCAATATTTAGAATGTTTCCTTTTGATGTTTGCTCTGATACTTAGGATTTTCCTAAAATAACAACCTACTCAAAGAACAGTCCATATAATCATCCTCTGTATCAGATATTAAACCTTGCTCTTGAAATTGCATAGATTCAGTTTCTCCGTCTGACTCAGAGGGCTTTAGGAACTGACCTCTACACGGAGAGAAACTGTTTCCCTGCTGTTTGCACTGCTCATAGCTAGAGAAACATTCACAGTTCCTACCTGAATCCAGGCAAGCATCAGGCTGCTTCTTCTGGTATTCTGGCCAGTATGCAATAGAGCTTCTGTGTCCTGTCCTCCAGTTGGTATCTCTGGACCTCAGGATTTCTTCTCCAGACGTCCTCCAAGAGGTATTTGGGCTCCTTTTCTCCTTAGCTGCAACAGACCTCTTCCTAGGTGTTGCTTGAGCGTCCCTGGCTGTGGATCTACAGACCTCTGGCTTTCTCCAGTCCTCTGATCCTTTCCCCCAGGTAGCTCTCCAGGCATAGGTACTTCTCTGAGCTCCTCTCTTAGACCGTCTGCTTCCTTGTCCTTGTTCCTTCAGGTTCCGGTTGTTCTTCCTTCTGTTCTGGTTCTCGCCTCCTCTGTTCTCCGTCTCCTTCCCTGTCTGTCTTCCTGAAGATTCCCCTCTAGTTTTAAAGGGCTTAGATTGCAACTCCTCCCTTGCACTCTTCAGGTGTTTTGGATTAAGCTTTCTCCTGGAGGCTTTTTGATTAGGAATGACATAATGCTCTCTCTGATTAGACTCATGCTTTTCCACTCTAGCTCCCTTAGGGACTTTCTCCAGGACCAAGCAGGAAGTCAGTCCTCACATATGGGTGACGTCGGCGCCGACGGAGCCCCGTGCGGAGCATTTCCCCAGCTTTCAAAGAAAGCCTTTGGGAATTGCAGCCGCATGCACGGTCCCCTTCCCGCCCAAGGGTGCCATCTTGCTCAGTCTTCTTTTTTCCGCGGAGCCCGAAGGACGTAGTTCGTTTTTTGCCGAGGAAAAAGTTGATTACCCTGTTTTTTGTCTTCCTTCTTCGGTTCGACGCCGGATACTTTTCCCGCCTGGGCCCGATACGCCGGTATCGAGCCCACTCTCTCTTTTTTCGTTTTTTGTCCTTCGTGACTAGCGTTCGCGCCATTTTTCTTTTTCACTGGCAGCCCTGTCTTTCGACCTCGCACGGGCCCTTTTTCCCCGATGGCTGCCAGTGGGTTTAAAAAGTGTGATCGGTGTAAGAAACTGAAGTCTCTTACCAACACACATGACTGCTGCTTCCGTTGCCTCGGACCCGATCATGACCCGATGATCTGTGGTCCGTGTGGCAAAATGTCCTCAAAGGCGTTGAGGAGTCGGCAGCACCAAAAGGTCAGAATCTTCTCTGACTCCGCGTCCGGAAGGGCCCGGACCTCGTCAGAGGCCTCGATGTCTCGGGACTCCGGCCCCGAGCAGCGTCGGGGTTCCTCTGAGCGGGGGTCTCCTTCGTGGGAGCAGTGCAGGAAGAAAAAACCCACGAGGGCGTCATCGGCGGACACACCTGGTTCCTCGAGGGCCAGGTCGCATAGCCCCAACCGCCGTCCCGGGTCTTCGGAGTCGGAGAGGCCTGCCATGCAACCTCGTCTCGAGATGGAGTCTCCTGGGCACGTGAGTATTGTAGTCCTCGTGGACTCTCCTCCAGGGGAGCCGACGTCGGGCCCGACGCCGTTGGGGCCCGAGTCGGGGGCTGCTGAGTCTCCTGAGCTCGGACTCAGGTTGACGGCCTTGGAGAGCAGCTTGGCTGCCTTCATGGAGCAGCAGCGGGCACTGTCTCACCGGTGCATCTGCCCCGACCACCGCGACATCGACGTCCAAATCAACCCCGGAGGCCAAGCCGATCCTCGAGTCCATGCGAGCTCGAGTCGATCCTCGGCCACGGTCTCCCTCGGCCTCCCGTTCGGGACTGAGGTCGTCAACGCCGGTACCCTCGGCGTCGGGGCAGAGGGCATCAGTGCCCGCCCGACCGGAACCGCTCGATTCCTCCTCCGAGGAGTCGGTCTGGGAGACGGAGGATGAAGAGTTACCCAACACCTTTCGGACTCGGTGTGTCCCATCGGACTCACCGGAGTCCGAACCTCGGAGACGATCCCCACCGGAGGATACCCGGTTCTCGGACTTCATGCAGGATATGGCCAAGGCCTTGGCATTCCCCGCGGATCCCGAGGAGGAGCCTCGAGCCGAGGAGCTCGAGGCCCTCCAGTATGTCTCTCCCCCGAAGGAGGCCTTTACTGTTCCGGTTCCTCCAATGCTGGAGCGGCTGCTCTAACGCATGTGGGAGACCCCGGCCTCGACGCTGGTGTTAAGCAAGCGGGTCGATTCCATCTATCGAGTCCGCAAGAGTCCCAGGTTCCAAAAGGCACAATTACCGCACCACTCCATGGTTGTGGAATCGGCCATGCATCGACTGAAAAGTCCAGAAGATGCACTCCTCGGTGCCTCCCAGCCGGGAGGCCCGGAACTTGGATGCCCTCGGTAAGAAGTGCTTCCAGGGCTCTATGCTTGCTTGCCGTGTCCAGACATACCAGCTCTACATGGGCATGTACCTTATAGCCAGCACCCGCTCCCTAACCTTGAGGGTTTGGGGAGGGGTGTGCCTTGAGTTTAAGTTGTAGTTGTGAAGGTCGAATGACAAGGCAGGTATAAAGAATATTTTTTTATATAAGGATTTATTTCTCCCGCTCCGTGGTGGAATGGAACAGGCGTAAAGGAATATATTTTACAGCCAAAACAAAAACAAAAGGAAAACAGGCTTTTCCCAACACTGTGTTCAAAACTGTCCTTTAACACAGGAGTTCACATTCCTGTCATGTGAGCTTTACTTTGACATCACTTTAAACAAAGAGCAAACAATAAAGTTCATGCACTGTAACTAAGTTGTGCTTCAGCTTATTCTTATCCCCTCATAAGCTCTTCAGGTAAGGAACTTAAAACAGCATGCATTTCAGCATATTATAACAAATGACCACACAAGCTTTGCTTGACTATTCTTTGTCTATGAGACAGGTTGAGCAGTCCATTGGCTGATTCAAATCCACCATTGGTAAGGGAAGAACCAATGGCATTTGTGCTTCTGGGCTCTGTACTGATTCAATTACTTTCTGTCCAGGAACAGTTCGTTTCTCTAGGAAATCTCTAAACTCTTTCAGGAGTTCTTCAGCCTGCTTGCTATATGGGCTAGGCGGGGAATTAACTCCTTCCTGGAGTGAGTGATAGCTTGTGGGTTTCTCTTCAGGTAAGCAAACAATGCCGTCTCTCTTACTATGCTCATTCACTGCACTGGAATTACCCCTCCCCCACTTGTCTCTGTCAGCAAGTGCTGGGTAAGTCAGTTCATTTGCAGGTGAAGGATTTTTAGAGAGCAATTCAAACTTATGACCTCCTAAAACCTTCTGGCATATATCTCTAGCAAATATATCTGCTACGTCCTTGTAGCTAGCTAGCTTGCTAATTCTGTCAGCAGTTTGAGGAGGAGAGCAGGGTTTATCTGAATGAGCTTCTGGTTGCAGCCAACTGCCCTCATAAAACCTGGGTTTGCCCTGGGTTTTAAAATAAGCACTCACACAGTCTGGCTTCTCATAAAAGCTGTTATCAGAATTAAAGACACCCTGTACCTGTGTTGAGGAATGCCTGAATGTTCTTTAGCAGTCTGCCATTCTTTCCATGGGTCAGCTCTCTGTTCCAAAAGCATAGGCTTTACCCCTGGGTCTCTCAGTGCCTCGCCCTTCTCTTGCTCCCAGAAGGTTCTTCCATGCACTGAGTCTCCCTGGTACCTGCTTCTTGGCTTTACAAGCGTTCTCCTGGAATTGCAGCTGGGGAGCGTTTCTCCTTCAAAGTCAAAGGTTCTGGTATCTAAGGCTACTTCCTGCCTTCCAAGATGCTTCCTTTGTCTCTGCACTGCTCCGTCTCTAAAGCACACATCTGCTTCTTCTGTTTCCTGTATTTCCTTCCACCTCCTCGGTTGCTTCTCGTTCCCTTTCTCATTCTCTCTTCCTTCTTCCTGTTTAACAAGCTGCTTCTGCTCTGGGGAACCTGCCTCCTGCTAGGGCGTGCCCAATCAGCAACTCTGCTTCTCCCCTCCCCCGAGGTGAGCTGTGTTAGCTGATTAGCCATGTGCATCTTGTGCTGAGAAGGAAAAATCTTGCATTTTGCTGCAGTACCCGGACCTTCCACCGGGTCACTATCTGTTTCTATGGCTTCTAGCACTGCTACAGCGTCACAGATCCCCCCCTTAAGATATCACGGGCTGGTTTAGGAGAATCCGGACAGCACGTGATACATCCTATGGACTCTGGGTTAGAGGGTTGTACTGCTTGTACTTGCTTCGGAGAGACTAATGTGGCTACCTGGGCCAAGGCTACCCTATCATGCCATGGCTTTAACACATTGATGTGGTAGACTTGCCTACGACCCTTTTTATTCTCAACTAGATATGAGACGGGTCCTATGGGACGTACAGTCCGACATGGGCCTTTCCAGTGGCTCTCGAATTTTGGTTCCGTCCCTGCCACCATTATTATAACCTTCTCTCCTATCATTAGTTGACGCTGTTTGGTATTCCTATCATAATAGGACTTTTGCTTGTGCTGACTACGCTGCAGGTTTTCTACTGCCACCTGTGAGGTTCGGCGTAGCCGCTTCTTTAAGTCTCGTAAGAACTCTGGAACTTCTACCTCCTGGGTGTCCGGTTCCACCCACTGTTCCTTCAGAATATCAAGAATTCCGCGGGGAGACCTACCATACAACAACTCGTATGGCGCCGTTCCCAACGAGGCTTGTTTTCTTTCTCTACATGCGTAGAGAACAAAAGGGAGCATCATATCCCAATGGTCCATCTCACCCTCCAGACCTCTTCGTAGCATTCTCTTGAGCGTCTGGTTTTGTCTCTCGACTAGACCATTTGTCTGAGGGTGGTATGCCGCTGTCTTGATGTGCTGGATCCCAAAGGCATCCCATACTTGCATGAGGTATTTCGAGAGGAAGTTGCTCCCCCTATCGGTGAGGACTTCCCTGGGGAAACCTACTTCGCAGAATAATTTAATAAGCTCATTAGCTATCACTTTTGCAGAAGTAGAGCGGAGTGGCATGGCCCACGGGAATCGTGTCGCGTGGTCCACTACCACTAGGATGTAGCAAAACCCTCTAGGCGTTTTAATCAGCGGTCCCACTATATCTATCCCTATCCTATGGAGTGGGTCTTTGATCACCAGAGATGGTATCATAGGGACATCCTTGGGATGGGTCGCGGAGACACGTTGGCAAGTGGGGCAGGCCTCGCAGAACCGGGTCGTTTCTTTAAAAACACCGGGCCAGTAAAACCTAGCTAAAATCTGGTCGAGGGTTCCTTGACTGCCCTTATGTCCCCCTACCGGGTGGTCATGTGCTAACCGTAGCACAATGTTTTTAAAAGTAGTCGGTACTACTAACTGTTTTCGGCTGTCTCCTGTGAAAGGATTTCTACTCTCTCTATAGAGTATGCCTGACGTGAGGAGAAATCTAGGCAGTGTATCCCTAGGGTCCTGAGCCCACTTGAATGCATGAGTGAGAGCAGGGTCCGCCTGCTGCTCCTTTGGAAAGGTGGGGAACTTGCTCATCAGCTCCTCAGGTACCCATGGAAGCTCTTGCCCTGCCTGTACTTCGGCCTTATTTCTAGAGCGTGACTGTTGCTCCTTACGTTTTTCTGCCTTACCCCTCTTTACTTTGGGGTCAGGAGTGGTCACTAAGGCATCATCAGAGGGAAGGATTTCACCAGGATCCTCTGATGTAGTCTCTTGGCTTTCTAGGGCTGAGGTCTGGGCTCTCGTAGAGACCATTGCACCTTTCTCTTGCAATTCTCTTTTTATTTCCCTATAGAACTGAGGCCAGTTCCTGCCTAGAATAACCGCATGTGGGAGACGTGGGACAACTGCTAGCGGGATAGTTCTCAGGGCACCTAAGCCTGTTATGTGCAGATTGTACACAGGGTATGAAGACGTTCCTCCATGAACACACCTGATCTTTACTGCATCTACAGGAGGGATTACTTCTGGGGCCTGTCGGGCTTCTATGGCTTTCCAGAACTCCTCAGAGATCATACTTAACTCTGCTCCCGAGTCTAGTAAAGCTTGCGTGGTGATCCCTTGTACAGATACAGCCAGAGGAAATCCTGGTCTATCCTCCATATAGCTATCCGCAATTAAAGCAGTTTTCACATGACAATACTTCTGTACATGTCCTACCTGTCCACATTTATAGCATTTCAACTTACATGCAACATTTTTCCTAAAAGGCATGCACATGCTCACTGGCTCTTCCTGCACCCTCCGTGTCCTTTCTGATCCTTCTGTGCTCCACTCATGGGAAGGGGTGCTACCTCTCTGGGCAGTTAACTCTGCCTCTACATACCTCTCAGAGAGAGCAACCGCTTCCTGGGGAGACTTGCAATTCTGCAGGATCAGCAAGGCGCGGATTTCTGACGGTAGAGCATCCATATATTGCTCTAACACTAGCTCATCCAGAATGGAGTCCACAGACCTCCCTTCTGGAGTCAGCCACTTGTTAAGTAAACCTCTTATCCTGTGGCATAAGGATTTTGGGGTTTTGCTCTGCCTGAGTCTCACGCTCCTCAAGCGAGAGCGGTAGATCAGCGGAGTGAGACCCAGTCTCTCCCTTATCGCCCTTTTCACGTCTTCATAACTACCAGCCAACTCAGCGGGCATGGCACGATATGCTGCCATTGCTTCCCCGGTGAGTGACGCGGCTAGCCTTACGGCCCAGTGCTCTTTTGGCCATAAGCTGAGACGAGCTACCCTCTCAAAGCTTTCTAGGTAATCGTCCACATCGTCCTGACTGGTGAGTTGTCCAAAATTGAACAAAGTTCCTGTACTAACAGGCTGCACATTGTTATTCAAGCGAGAACCTGTATCAGGCGCTGGTACAGTGGCTCGCTTTCTCTCCTGCAAGCACTCCTCCAACAGAGTCAGTAGGGGTTGCTGCTGCTCTTTTAAAGTTGCAGTGGCCCTCTGCTGCGCCTCCAATGCGAGGTCAGCCTGACGCTCTAGCTGCTTCGCCATCCAGGTGAAAATCTCTTTAGGATCCATCGCCATCTTGGGACTCCTGTAATGGAAACAAAAACACAGACCCAAGTACGGTATCCCAACACTAACTTCTCTGTGTTTCCTAAAAAAAAATAAAATTTTTTTCTTGCTTTCCCCAGTTACCACTAGGGGACACCCTCGCCCTGGTATCCTTCACCACCCGGGGTGGATACCCTTTACCTGGCAGAGGTGTATCTCGAGCACGTCAGGATTGGCTCCTGTAGCCTTTTTGCAGTCCTCCTCCCTCTGCTGGGCTCGTCAGCTCTTCAGCCGGGGTCCAGTGGAAGAATTTCTCTGCCGCTCCTGCTGTGGCTCCTTTTGCGCCTGCGCCGAATCCTTAATACTACGCCACTTTATAGCCAGCACCCGCTCCCTAACCTTGAGGGTTTGGGGAGGGGTGTGCCTTGAGGTTAAGTTGTAGTTGTGAAGGTCGAATGACAAGGCAGGTATAAAGAATATTTTTTTATTTAAGGATTTATTTCTCCCGCTCCGTGGTGGAATGGAACAGGCGTAAAGGAATATATTTTACAGCCAAAACAAAAACAAAAGGAAAACAGGCTTTTTCCAACACTGTGTTCAAAACTGTCCTTTAACACAGGAGTTCACATTCCTGTCATGTGAGCTTTACTTTGACATCACTTTAAACAAAGAGCAAACAATAAAGTTCATGCACTGTAACTAAGTTGTGCTTCAGCTTATTCTTATCCCCTCATAAGCTCTTCAGGTAAGGAACTTAAAACAGCATGCATTTCAGCATATTATAACGAATGACCACACAAGCTTTGCTTGACTATTCTTTGTCTATGAGACAGGTTGAGCAGTCCATTGGCTGATTCAAATCCACCATTGGTAAGGGAAGAACCAATGGCATTTGTGCTTCTGGGCTCTGTACTGATTCAATTACTTTCTGTCCAGGAACAGTTCGTTTCTCTAGGAAATCTCTAAACTCTTTCAGGAGTTCTTCAGCCTGCTTGCTATATGGGCTAGGCGGGGAATTAACTTCTTCCTGGGGTGAGTGATAGCTTGTGGGTTTCTCTTCAGGTAAGCAAACAATGCCGTCTCTCTTACTATGCTCATTCACTGCACTGGAATTACCCCTCCCCCACTTGTCTCTGTCAGCAAGTGCTGGGTAAGTCAGTTCATTTGCAGGTGAAGGATTTTTAGACAGCAATTCAAACTTATGACCTCCTAAAACCTTCTAGCATATATCTCTAGCAAATATATCTGCTACGTCCTTGTAGCTAGCTAGCTAGCTTGCTAATTCTGTCAGCAGTTTGAGGAGGAGAGCAGGGTTTATCTGAATGAGCTTCTGGTTGCAGCCAACTGCCCTCATAAAACCTGGGTTTGCCTTGGGTTTTAAAATAAGCACTCACACAGTCTGGCTTCTCATAAAAGCTGTTATCAGAATTAAAGACACCCTGTACCTTGTGTTGAGGAATGCCTGAATGTTCTTTAGCAGTCTGCCATTCTTTCCACGGGTCAGCTCTCTGTTCCAAAAGCATAGGCTTTACCCCTGGGTCTCTCAGTGCCTCGCCCTTCTCTTGCTCCCAGAAGGTTCTTCCATGCACTGAGTCTCCCTGGTACCTGCTTCTTGGCTTTACAAGTGTTCTCCTGGAATTGCAGCTGGGGAGCGTTTCTCCTTCAAAGTCAAAGGTTCTGGTATCTAAGGCTACTTCCTGCCTTCCAAGATGCTTCCTTTGTCTCTGCACTGCTCCGTCTCTAAAGCACACATCTGTTTCTTCTGTTTCCTGTATTTCCTTCCACCTCCTCGGTTGCTTCTTGTTCCCTTTCTCATTCTCTCTTCCTTCTTCCTGTTTAACAAGCTGCTTCTGCTCTGGGGAACCCGCCTCCTGCTAGGGCGTGCCCAATCAGCAACTCTGCTTCTCCCCTCCCCCGAGGTGAGCTGTGTTAGCTGATTAGCCATGTGCATCTTGTGCTGAGAAGGAAAAATCTTGCATTTAGCTGCAGTACCCGGACCTTCCACCGGGTCACTATCTGTTTCTATGGCTTCTAGCACTGCTACAGCGTCACAACCTTCGAGACCTGGCAAAGGAGATTGCCGGGTTCTCTGCTGGTCTCTCCGAGGAACCGTTGCAGAGGTTCCAGGCCTTGTCCACTGGTATTCGAGAGTGCTCGAAGTTTATCTCTCGAGCAGCCTACGATGGCTTCGAGGCTTCGGCCCGAGTAGCCGGGGCCGGCATCGGTGCCCGCCGACAGGCTTAGCTACAGTCATCCGACCTCGAGCCATAGGTACAGGACAAGTTGGTCGATGTCCCCTGCCGAGGTGAAAACCTCTTTGGCAGACCCATGGCTGAAAAGGTTGCTGAACTTGAGACCGAGACTCTGACCAGGACTAGGCTGTCCAGAAAAACCTCTGCCCCTTCTCAGAAGAAGAAGGGCTCGGGAAAAAAGACCTTTTACCCGAGGAAGACATCTGCCTATAAACAATACCCTCATTATCAGGCCTCTGCAGCTCCCCAACAGGGTCAGCAGGCCAAGGGGCAGGGTCATGGGCCCCATAGGCAGAAGGCCCCCAAGCCACCAACACCCTCTCCTGCACAGCAGGGCGGGGGTTTTTGACTCAGAAGGCATAGCCTCTCCTCCTCAGCTGGCTCACATCAGCAAAGGAGGCCGGCTGACCCTCTTTGCCCACAGGTGGTCAGCCGTCACATCAGATACCTGGGTGCTCCATATAGTCCAAAAGGGCTATCTTCTTCATTTTCACCAGGTACCTCCCTCCTTTTTTCCAGGGGAGCCTCCAAGACCCCCTCTGCACAGTGACCTACTCCTACAGGAGTTAGCAAGTCTGCTAAAGGAACAGGCTGTGGAACCGGTGCCCCACCACCAGAGAGATCACGGCTTTTATTCCAGGTACTTTCTGGTACCAAAAAGAACAGGAGGCCTCAGACCCATCCTAGACTTGCGAAACCTCAACAAGTTCCTGGAGAGGGCAAAGTTCAAGATGCTTACCCTTGGAATCCTGCTGCCCTACCTCCAGCAGGGAGATTGGCTATGCTCCTTAGATCTAAAGGATGCTTATACTCATATCCTTATTCATCCAGACCACAGACAATATCTCAGATTTGTTGTGGGAGGAAACCACTATCAGTACAGAGTACTACCCTTTGGCCTAACCTCCGCCCCCAGGGTGTTCACCAAGTGCTTGGCGGTGGTGGCGGCCTACCTAAGGCTTCAAGGTCTTTTTGTGTTTCCATACCTGGACGACTGGCTCATAAGGGGCCAGTCTTCACAGGAGGCCAGTCAAGCCACCCTTCGCACTGTGGCTCTGCTTCAGCACTTGGGGTTTGTCATAAACTTCGCAAAGTCCACTTTGCTCCTGTCCCAGAACATGGAGTTCATAGGAGCGAGGCTGGACACTCTTCAGGCGAAGGCTTTTCTGCCCGTGGACAGAGCCCACAGATTAATGGATCTAGCCAGGCAGTTTCGCAGCAATTCCCTGGTCTCTGCCAGGCAATTCCTGAGACTTCTCGGCCATATGGCTTCCACGGTTCATGTAACCCCCAATGCCTGCCTGCATATGCGGCCTGCTCAGTGGAGTCTTTGAACTCAGTGGCATCAGGCCACAGGGAGCCTTGCAGACTCAGTAAGAATATCCACACTGCTTGCCTCCTCTCTGCAATGGTGGCTTCATCTTCCGAATCTGGTGCTCTGAGTGTTTTTTCAAACCCCTCCGCACTCTCAAGTGCTGACAACCGATGCTTCTCTTCAAGGTTGGGGAGCGCATTGCCAAGGGGCATGTACTCAGGGTCTCTGGACCCCTTGGGAGGCTGCACAGCAGATAAATTTCCTGGCGCTGCGGGCGATACGCTTAGCTCTGAGGGCCTTCTCCCATCTCACGTCTCACCAGTCTGTACTGGTCCAGACGGACAATCAAGTTGCCATGTTTTACGTGAACAAGCAAGGAGGCACAGGCTCCTTCCTTCTATGTCAGGAAGCACAATGGCTGTGCTCCTGGGCCGTCAATCACGGAATCCTTCTCAAGGCAGTCTACCTCCCAGGTCAAGAGAATTACCTGGCGGACAGACTGAGCAGGATCCTGCAACCACACGAATGGAGATTGAATCCATTGGTGGTTCAGCAGATCTTTCTGATTTGGGGCCTCGCCACCATGGATCTTTTCGCCAGTCCTCTGAACCGGCAACTCCCGAGATTCTGTTCCAGACAACCGCATCCTCTCAGAGTAGCAGCGGATGCGTTTCTGCTCCCGTGGTCCAAAGGCCTACTGTATGCGTTTCCTCCCATGCCACTAGTGTCCAGAACTCTGTTCAAAGTACTCAAGGACGGGGCCTCCGTGATTCTGATAGCCCCCAGGTGGCCGAGGCAACCGTGGTTCCCACTTCTGCTGCAACTGGCGGTGGACACTCCTATTCCTCTGGGGATTCAACACGATCTCCTGTCTGAAGAACAGGGATCTCTCTTCCACCCCAACCTCCAGTCCCTTCATCTGATGGCCTGGCTGCTGAAAGGGTAGTTCTGGCTCCCCTACTACTGCCTAGAGAGCTGGAAGACGTAGTCTTAGCCTCTAGAAGGCAATCCACCCGGAAATCCTACCCTCTTAAGTGGCATAGATTCTCCGCATGGTGTGCTCAGCACAGCGAGAATCCATTCTCGTGCTTGGTGGCGGTAGTATTGCAATATTTGCTTTACCTCTCCAATCTAGGCCTTAAGTCCAATTCTGTCAGAGTTCACCTCAGTGCTCTCAGCGCACCACTCGCCAGTGGACGGGAGGCCTCTTTCCAACTATCCTTTGGTGGCTCGTTTCCTCAGAGGCCTCCTCCTGCTTAAGCCTCCTCTACGTCCACCGGCCCCTGAGTGGGATTTAAATGTGGTCTTACAGTGGATTACTTGTCCGCCATTTGAACCTATGGCTACCTGTCCTCTCCGTTTTCTCTCCTGGAAAGCTTTGTTTCTGGTAGCTCTTTCCTCTGCTAGGCAAGTAAGTGAACTTCAGGCGCTAGTGTCTGATCCCCCTTACACTAGGTTCTACAGGAATAGGGTAGTCTTACGGACTCACCCTAAGTTTCTCCCTAAGGTTGTCTCCTCTTTCCACCTCAATCAGGAGGTGGTTCATCCGACTTTCTTTCCCAGGCCACATGCCAGCCGGGCTGAGATGGTCCTGAATACCCTGGACTGTAGGAGGGCGTTATCCTTCTACCTTGACCGTACGCGGGAGCACAGGAGGGCTGTTCAGCTCTTCGTTTCTTTTGACCCCAATAAGTTGGGGTTACCTGTCTCCAAGCGTACTTTGTCCATATGGGTCGCTGACTGTATCGCCTGGGCTTATGGGGCAGCCGGCCTCTCGTTGGAGGGTCGAGTCACGGCTCATCGTGTCAGGGCGAAGGCTGCGTCAGTTGCTCATCTCCGCTCTGTTCCATTGACAGACATCTGCCGGGCCGCTACTTGGTCTTCAAGCCAGACCTTTGCGGCCCATTATTGCCTTGATAGGGAGTCCTGCAGGGACAATGCTTTCGGACAGGCAATACTCCATAATCTCTTTGGGGTTTAGGCAACTCCTTCCCTCCGGCCCTGATGTTGGGCTACCGGTCGAGGGCGTTCTCAGAGAAGATTCCTTCCTTACGTTCTGACGCTCTAGAGGGAGCTCATTTTCTCGGCTTGGGGTCTCCGGTAGCCTTAAGCTGGGGAGTCCCATATGTGAGGACTGCCTTCCTGCTTGGTCCTAGAGAAAGAGTAGTTACTCACCTGTAACAGGTGTTCTCCAGGAGCAGCAGGAATCAGTCCTCACAACCCTCCCTCCTCCCCTTGGAGTTGCAGTCATATGATTTATTTTTTGCTATTTTTGCTGTCTTTTAGCTATGTCATCAGACTGAGCAAGATGGCACCCTTGGGTGTGAAGGGGACCGCGCATGCGCGCTGCAATTCCCAAAGGCTTTCTTTGAAAGCTGGGGAAATGCTCCGCACGGGGGCTCCGTCGGCGCCGACGTCACCCATATGTGAGGACTGATTCCTGCTGCTCCTGGAGAACACCTGTTACAGGTGAGTAACTACTCTTTCTACATACTAGTGCATTCTGGAACATGTAGTCTTTTAGCGAAACAACTGTCTTATTTCTATAACCTGCCAGCACAGGTCCCTTAATCAGAGTAAATTCTCCTCTTTTGTCATTACTCCCTGAGCTTTGATAAGCTTCCTTTTCACAGTAGTCAACATGGCAAAGAGCAAATTGGAGCCATCTTAGAGTCTAGAGTACCTGGAGGCGCACTTCGATACAAGAGTGGGGGGTGTTGTGGCTCAGAAATTTGGTCAGACAATTTATAAGTAAACAGAACCCCATGGCCTGGGTTTACCTAAGGTTGCTAGGGACCATGGCAGTGATGCTTGAGTTGGTTCCGTGGGCGAGGGCCCACATGAGACCTTTGCAAAGTGCACTGTTGCGGAGGTGGTCGCATCAAACGGATCCGCTATCTCAAAGGCTGCCTTGTCCACCGCAGACTTGCAAAGCGCTTCAGTGGTGGCTACGTCCGGGGTATCTGGAGAAAGGGATGCCCTTGGAATCTCCTGTGTGGGTTTCACTGACGACAGATGCCAGTCTTCTAGTCTGGGGGGCTCACTATCAGGAACAATTTGCTCAGGGGCAGTGGTCCGAGCTAGAGAAGAGTTGGTCGATCAACAGGTTGGAGTTGAGAGCTGTAGCGCTGGCGTTGCAAGAGTTTCAGCCGGCGCTCTACGGAAGAGCCATTAGGGTCTTCTCAGACAATGCAACCGCGGTGGCTTACATAAACCATCAAGGAGGCACCAGCAGCGTGGCACTGGAAGCTGAGGCCAAGAGTTTGTTAGAATGGGCCGAAAACAATCTGGTGGCGTCGGCGGCGCATGTAGCGGGGGTGGACAATGTGGAGGGCCGACTTCTTGAGTCGCGTGAAAGTAGACCCGGGGGAATCGGTTCTTCATCCAGAAGTGTTCACAATGTTAGTGTGTCACTGGGGAACGCCGGTGATGGATCTCATGGCGACTTTCCAATCGACAAAAGTCGAGCGCTTCTTCAGCAGAAGAAGGGAGAGAATGGCGGAAGGCCTGGATGCTCTTATACAAGCCTGGCCGGAAGAGCAGCTCCTCTATGTGTTTCCACGTTGGGTGCTGATCGGGCAAGTGCTGCAGCGCATAGAGCTACACAAAGATCAGGTGATTTTGATTGCGCCGGATTGGCCAAGAAGATCGTGGTATGCGGACTTGGTGCGGCTGTTGGTGGGGAAGCCCTGGAAGCTTCCGAGGAGAAAGGATCTGCTAACGCAAGGATCCCTGTGCATGCTTCAGATAGATCGATTCTCGCTTACAGCTTGGCTCTTGAGAGGGCTGGGATGAGAGCTAAGGGTTACTCGGCGGGGGTGATTTCCACCTTGCTGAGAGCTCTGAGGCGGTCTACCTCGTTAGCTTATGTTAGAGTGTGGCACATCTTTGAAGCATGGTGTGCAGACAGGGGGTTCGTTCCTTTAAAGGCGTCAGTGCCTCAGGTGCTGGCCTTCTTGCAAGATGGTTTTCAGAAAGGTTTGGCGGCCGCTTTGTTAAGAGTTCAGTTAGCAGCGCTGTCCTGTTATAGGAGAAAGGTTCAGGGCGAGGCGCTCGTGGGACATGCGGATGTTAAGCGTTTTTTGCAGGCAGTAACCCTATTGCGACCACTGCAGAAGCAGATAGGTCCAACCTGGGATCTCCCGTTAGTGTTGGAGGCGTTAGGGAGAGCGCCCTTTGAACCATTGGCGACAGCGTCTATGAAGGATCTCACGCTGAAGGTAGCTTTCTTGGTGGCGATTGCTTCGGCGAGGCGAATCTCGGAATTGCAAGCATTGTCCTGTAGAAAGCCGTTTCTGTCGTTCTTTGATACTAAGGTGGTTTTGAGGCCGGTACCATCCTTTTTGCCAAAGGTCGTGTCGGTTTTTCATATGAATCAAGTAGTTTCCTTGCCGGTGTTCGCGGCGTAGGGAGAGGGTCAGACTGAGGGGCGCTTACATTGGTTGGATATTGGGCGAGCATTGAAAAGGTATATCCGCAGGACAGCCTTTTTCCGTAAGTCCGATAGGCTGTTTGTGTTGTTTGAAGGGGCAAAGAAGGGTGAAGCGGCTTCTAAAGCTTCTATTGCCCGATGGTTGAAGGAGACGATCGCATCGGCGTATCTGTTGAAAGGCCGGGTGGTCCCGAATGGGCTGAGAGCTCATTCCACTAGGGCGCAAGCTGCCTCTTGGGCGGAGTGCAGTCTGGTGCCGGCGGTGGAAATCTGTAAGGCGGCGACCTGGTCGTCGTTGCACTCGTTTGTAAAACATTACCGTCTGGATATTCAGGCAGAGAGGGACACGTGTTTTGGATCGGCAGTGCTTCAGGCTGGTCTAGCAGGGCCCTCCCGTTGAATCTGTTCACTGCTCTGTTACATCCCCAGAGATTCCGAGACTAGACAGGAGGGATGATCAGGAAGATTAAATTAGACTTACCTGCTAATTGTAGTTCCTGGAGGAACTCCAGTCTAGTCCCATATCCTGCCCTGGTAAGTGAGTGGGCTAGAGCCTGAAGCAGGACCAAGTTAACAGGTAAGAGTCACAGGGGGCGGTGCGGCAGCACAGTGCCTAGTTCAGGGTGTAGTTTAGGGATGGTGGTGGAGTCTGCATCCTTCGCAGGGGGAGAGGAAAATGGATATCAGTGCGCAGGGTACATTTTACAGCATGTGTACATAGGTAGTCATAATATTCTTTAGTGTTTAGTGATCACAACCCCAGAGATTCCGGGACTAGACTGGAGTTCCTCCAGGAACTACAATTAGCAGGTAAGTTTAATTTAATCTTTGTCTCCCAGAACCTCTCCCCCACACTTTCCTATGTCATTGGTAACAACATGTACCAAGATAGCAGGCTCCTCACCAGCACTATCTGAAATCTTTCGGTGGCGCATGAGGTCCGCTACTTTCGCACCAGGCAGGCTAGCAACACCAGCCACTCAGCTATCTACATGCCTAATGATTGAATTGCCATCTATAACAACTGTTCCTTATCATCCCTCCTATTCAGTCCCGCACTCTGGGTAGTGCAGCCCCTCCAGAAGCTTGGAGACTGAGCATGTCAGCTTTTGATATCACCAGTACTAATACCGCTGGTACCGCCCATCAGCTCCAAGAATGCTCAGTCGCCAAGAAGCTGGAGGAGGTTGTGAGCCAGGGTGCTGGGCTCAATGAAAGAGCAAATAAGGAGCTAGTTGAGTCAGGGACCTTTTGGGTTCTTGTTGGTTTCTACTTTTCTTGTTTTCATTTGTTTGGTTTAAGCTAGAGTTTAAAAAAAAAAAAAAGAAGAAAGACTGAGGACACAGGAGGATCTTTCCCCCCCTCCTTGGAAGTCTGAAGGGGTGTTGTAGCGCCTGCTGGCATTCCAGGGCTTAGGTGGCCCCCAATGCCACAAGTGGGTGAGGAGCTGCTGTTGCTGGTGCAGCTGCCTGAGAGGCATGCATTTTCTGTTCTCTCCCCTCTGCGCCGAAACCATGTGCAGGCTGAGCGTGAGAAGTATGTTTTGCCCGGCAGTGGCGCAGGAGACAGTCTGCTGCGGTCAGAGAAGTCTCGCTTTGCTTCCAGCGCCGGTTTCAGGTACAGTGGGAAGTTTTCCTATGGCGCCTCGGGTCTCAGCACGGGCGTCCTTGCAGTGGTAGAAGGTCTGGCGCCTCGTGGTTTCGGCAGCTGCAGCAGCATGGGAATGCAGGGTTGCAGCGTTTATTCCCACGCTTTCTCTGGGTCACTAGCAGAGTCAGGCCAGGCCGCCAGGGGGACACTGCGCTCTCTGCAAGTTTGGTGGGTGGCCTTTCTCCCTCTGTCTCTTCTTTTCCTCGTCTCTCTGGTTGTCCTCCATGAGAATAATAATAAAATAAAAAAGACAGTTGTTTCAGCAGTTGCTTAAGCAAAAAAAAAAAACAAAAAAGAAAAAAATAGTAAGGCTGGGAGCGGGCTCCAGAGGGCAGCAGTCCTGCACCCATGCCTGCACGCCCACAGTGCTTGGTCTGCGGAACCCGGCGTGGGGCCATTTCAAATGCAGGTGTGTGCTGGGGCTGTGTGGCAGAGGCTACCAGTATGGAGCAGGTGCTGCAGACAAGGCTCAGGGGCCGGGGTCCTTGCTAGTGCAGGAGGCTCCGGACTCGATAGAGCCCTCTTCCTCTCCGCTGGGAACACCTTTGGCAATTCCCGGTCTCTCTGCTCTGGGGGTTTTCCGCCCAGAGTTTGTGCTCTTATTACATCAGGCCTTTTGCTTATGCCAGCAGGGCTCAGCAGGGGACCCCCCTTCAGCTAGGACTGGTGCTAAGCATCTCTCCGCAGTGAAGGGGGATGACCAAGTACAGTGCTGGTCAAGAAGGCTAGGCCCTTGAAGGAGTGGCCAGGGCAATCTCCCTTGTCCAAAGGTCTAGAGGCGGATGACATGGAGATGGAGCCGGACTTGGAGGATGATGAGCTCGAGGAGGGGGAGATCCCAGAGCTGGAGGACCAGGCAAGGATTGTCCAGATCTTTTGGCGAGAGGAACTGCCTGCCTTAATCTTGGAATCTCTTAAGGTCCTCAATTTGCCCACTAGCCTGCCGGCAGAGGAGGAGTCGCTGGAGGATCCTCTGATTCAGGTGGTGTATAAGACGCAGTTGATCTTTCTGGTGCACAGGGTGGTCAAGCAGATGATCCAGGATGAATGGGAGCTGCCGGAGGTGGGTCTTTGATACGGCTCTACCCCCTGCCAGATCAGGAGCGTGAGATGTTTAGGTCCCCGCGTGTGGACGCAGCAGTGACTGCGGTTACAAAAAAGACGACCATCCCAGTTGAGGGGAGTGCGGCTCTGAAGAATGGGCAGGACAGGAAGTTAGACACCTTGTTGAAGCAGGCATTTGATGTTTGATGTCCTTGCAGGCGTCCATCTGTGGGACCTATCTGTGGTGGTCACAGCGGCTGCAGCAGCTGGGGGACCCCTCGCTGGAGCAGGTGGCAGAGGTAGCCAAGTTGGAATCGGGAGTGGCCTACCTCGCCGATGTCCACTTTGGTCTCATTCGTGGGCTTGCCAGAAGCATGGCATCTATGGTGGCGGACCGTCACTGTATTTGGCTGCAGAATTGGGCAGCGGACAGCTCTTCCAAGTCCCGTCTTAACAAGCTTTCCTTTAATGGAAAACTCCTATTTGGGGGGGGGGGGGGTGGATGGCCTAGACAAGTTGGTTAAGGACTTGGGGGAATCAAAAGGGGGATGTCTGCCAGAAGATAAGCAAAAGCAGTCATAACATGTTGGCGTATCGTGGCCAGGCTCGCGATTTCCGGCGTTTTCGTATGTCCCGCCTTGGTTCCTTCCAGAGAGGAAAATTTTCCTCCTGTGGGCAAGGGTTTTGAGGCTTCCAGGGTGCAGGCCGTGGTTTTTCTGCCCCCTCTGACTTGAGTTTCAAGAAGCCCCAATGAAGCAAGGGGGGCCCAGGCAGCGGTGCAGCCCATGGGTGGTCGGCTACAGGAATTTTACCCTGCTTGGGCCCAGATCATGTCCGACCAGTGGGCCCTGAATATCATCTGCGACAGCTATGCCCTCGAGTTGTCCCAGCCAGTGGGAAAGTCCTTTATTCAGTCCCCCTGCCAGGCATCAGGCAAGTTGGTATTCCCTGCTTCTGCGTTTCTCTCAAACGGCACCTCTGGAGTTAGGGCATGCTCCAGATCTCCTTTCCCAGGAGAACGGGACGCTATGGCACCTGAATCCCCATTCCCTGCACCTTACGGCCTGGTTGCTGAAGGCTTAGATCGCCAGGATTTCAACCTGTCCCAGCAGGTAAAAGATATCCTTCAGGCTTCTAGGAAACTTTCCACAAGAAGATCTTATGCTTTCAAGTGGAAACGTTTTACTATATGGTGCCCCAAGAGGGGATTAAACCCCTGGTCATACCCCTAGAATCGATACTAGAGTATCTCCTTCACTTATCAAATTCTGGGTTAAAGACCAATTCGGTAAGAGTCCATCTTAGTGCAATTGCAGCTTCTTATAAGCCTCTAAATGGACAACCAATTTCCTCTCATCCACTCCTATCAAGATTTATGAGAGGCCTTTTATTAACTAAACCTCCCATCAAGCCACCAACGGTGGCATGGGATCTAAATCTAGTTCTCGGGCAGCTCATGAAGCCGCCTTTTGAACCTTTGGCCACTACAACCCTTACGTTTTTGACTTGGAAGGTCATCTTCCTAATTGCAATCACCTCTGCCCGTCACATTAGTGAATTGCAAGCTTTAGTGGCTGATCCTCCTTATACTAGATTTCATCATGATAAGGTTGTTCTTCGAACTCACCCACACTTTATGCCAAAGGTGATTTCACCTTTTCATTTAAACCAATCAGTTTATCATCCTGTATTTTTTCTGATGCCTCACGCCTCTAATGCAGAAAGAAACCTTCATACTTTGGATTGTAAAAGGGCCTTAGCCTTTTACATACAAAGAACACAGCAACATAGAAAGTCATCGCAACGTTTTGTAGCTTTTGACCCTAGTCATTTGGGACTTCCAGTCTCCAAAAGAACTTTATCTAAATGGATTGCCCAATGCATATCCTTTGCTTATGAGAGTAAGGGTCTTTCTCTTCATGACCATGTCACAGCTCATAATGTGAGAGCCATGGCAGCTTCTATGGCTAATCTCCACTCTGTGTCTATCGATGACATTTGTCGAGCAGCCACCTGGGCTTCGGTACACACCTTCACAGCCCACTACTGCCTAGATAAAGCCTCCCGTCGGGATGCCTTCTTTGGCTAAGCTGTTCTTCAAAATCTCTTTCAAACTTAAATCAACTCCTATCCACCAGCCCTGGTGGGATGCCAGAGATCCATGGGAGGAAGGATTCTCACGTTTGACGGTGGCACCTTTCTGGGGCTATCTCCCTGTCATCTTCAGCTAGGGAGTCCCCATATGTGAGGACTACATTCCTGCTTGTTCCTGGAGATAGCGTAGTTACTCACCTGTAACAGGTGATCTCCGGGAACAGCAGGAATTTAGTCCTCACAACCCACCCACCTCCCCTAGAAGTTGTCTCTCTCTCTCTCTCTCTTTGTCTCTTTCCTCTCTCCCTCTATCCTTTCACTCAGCTACAAACTTAACTGAAGAGGGACATTTGGAAAGGCGTGAAGGCAGCGTGCATGTGCTGAGGGATGCTCCCAAAAGCGTTCCTATTGGCCGCTGGGGAGCGTTCCCGCGCAGGCTCCATCGGTACCGGCGATACCCATATGTGAGGACTAAATTCCTGCTGTTCCCGGAGATCACCTGTTACATGTAAGTAACTACGCTCTCAGCATCCTTCACGAGAACACAGCAGGAGTGAAGGAACATGCTGCTCTTCACTCCAGTGCTGTGCAGAGGGGAGCTAGTATTTTGGCCCTCCCCGGCTCTCTCTGAAGCCAGCCCTGCAAACAGAGCAGAATGAACTTTGCATGGGGCCCAGTGCAAACAACAATCACACACAATGGATGGGACGGCCTTGCCCACAGCCTTCAGAATGGCAGCCATGGAGAAGCGTCTTTTGCATGCTCTCGAGATATGGATCGTGGTACTCTTGGCTGTGCTGGGGCCTGGGGCCTTGGGCCTTGACGTCGGCTGGATTGACATTAGCAACTGTTCAATTGCTCCTCGAGAGACACACCATGCCTTTGGGAGAAGCATCATTTTGGGGGCACTGAAGGACTCAACATGGGTGCCTGCCCAGCTGATATCACTCTCTAGCATTTTGGGGTCTGATGCGCCTTGGAAATCTAGATGAGCATTGGTGCCTCATCTCTCCTGGAGGAACTCCCGATCCCCTCGGGTCAGAAGAGAAATCCAGGTAGAAGCTCAGAAGTGCTGTAATTTCCTCTCTGAGTCTGACTCAGAAGACTGGGTCACCATTGTCGAATCTGAGTACTCATCGGAAGAGAGGTCTCCTGAGCTTCTGTTGGACCATTCTCCCCCCTCATGAGCAGTGCAGATCCCCTCTTGTGGACATGACCTTTCAAGATTTTGTCAGGGATATGGCCAAAACCATACCGTTTTCTTTAGAGACTGAGGATGAGCTCAGAGCAGAAGAGTTGGAGATCCTTCAGTACCCCTTGGCCCCTGTTCCTTGTAAAACCTTGAGTTCAATGTAAACCATCTTGACAAAAATGAAAGGCGGTATATAAACGATGTCAAATAAATAAGGAGGCAATGACAGTGCTCATGCACCGTATCCTGCAGAGTACAGGATAATGTAGGAGAACTGTGCCTCTGATCAGTAGAAGGATTGACTCTGTGTATAGAGTTCAGAAGGCTCCTGGATTTGAGAAGCCCCAGCTTGCACATCATTCCTTGGTGGTCCAATCTGCCCTTAAGAGATCCAAGAGTTCCAAGACTCATTCCTCAGGGAGGGATGCTCAGATATTGGACTCATTGGGGAGAAGATATTTTCAGCGTTCCATGCTCATAGCCCCCATGGCCTCTTACCAGATCTATATGGGCATGTTTTTGAAGAACATCATGTGTGACCTTGCTGATATGTCCCAATATCTCCCTCCAGAGAAATTGGAACAGTATCGTTCCCTAGTGGCTCATGGCAAAGACTGCTCAAAATTCATGTCCGTGTGACCTATGATACCTTTGAAATGGCATCAAGAACTTCTGCCATAGGTATTGGTGCCCAGAGACTTGCCTGGCTCCAGTCCTCAGACCTGGAAAATCAGTGCAGGACAATCTTGTTGTGGAGAGAATCTCTTCAGAGAACAGGTCAAAGAGAAGTCTGGCTTCATCGAAAAGCAGCATTTCACCCTTCAGAATCTCTCACGGTGCACGTCTGAGCCGGCCTCCTATCACAGAAAGGACCAAGGAGGGGGCTATAAAAAGACCTATTACTCTCATAGATGTAGGCACTTTCCTGATTCCCAAACCTCACAGCCAAAACAGGCTCCTCACCCACAACCACCACAAGAAAAGTCTCAGAAAGCCTAGCCTGCTCCTCAGTCAAAGCCAGTGGAGGACCCTCTGGACGGGAGAAGGCTCACTCTTTTTGCCCAAAGGTGGCCCCTCATAACCTTAGACAGTTGGGTTCTGCAAATCATCCAAAGCAGTTACAAATTACATTTATTCAAACTACCTCCAAATTGCGCCCCAAAGGTTCATCACCTCAATCCTCTGCATCTGGAACTACTTCAGAAGAAATCTCCGCCCTCTTGACAGATCTCGCGGTCAGGTTTGTGCCACTGGAGCAAAAAGGGCGAGGATTTTATTTCAGATATTTCCTGATCCCCAAGAAAACAGGGGAATACTGTCCTATTCTAGACCTAAGAGATCTTAACACATACTTGGTAAGAGGAACATTCATAATGGTTCTGTAGGCACCCTGCTTCCTTACTTTCAAAAAGGAAATTGGCTCACAGGAAGTATCTCAGGTTTGTCCTGGGGAGACAGCACTTTCAGTACCGAGTGTTGCCCTTTGGCCTAGCCTCAGCACCTTGCATTTTCACAAAATGCCTCATGGTAGTAGCAGCTTACCTCCGGATGCTGGGAATGTTTGTCTTCCACTATTTGGACGATTTACTGAACAAGAATACCACTCCAGAAGGGGTTCAAGAATCAACATGTTTGACCATTCAGATGTTGGAACTACTAGAGTTCATCATAAATTACCCCTTCCTCCCGCACATCCGTGTCCTCTGATTATCTACACTAGTACAGGAGACTCGATTGAGTCAGCAGGCTGAAACAACTCACAAGACGTTAACTGTACTAGGCCACATGACTTTTACTATGCACGTCACACCCTTGGCATGCTTCCATGTGAGGCAGGCTCAGTGGACTCTAAGGACTCAGTAGACCCAGGCCACAGGTCGACTCGGGTATCATCTGTATGTCACCAATCCTCTTGTTCAGTTACTGCAATGGTGGACAATCCATCACAATTTGCTCTGAGGTCTCCTCTTCCAAATTGCTCCATCTCAGAAAGTTTTGACAATGGATGCATCCAAATTGGGTTGGGAAGCTCATCTCTATGGGTTTCACACACAGGGTGATTGGTCCATCCAAGAAAGTCCCCACCAGATCAACTTCTTGGTGTTAAGAGCTATAGCAAATGCTCTAAAGGCTTTCTGGGATTGACTGGCCAATCAAATTGTTCTGATGTAGACTGACAATCAAGTTGCAGTGTTCTACATGAACAAGCAGGGAGGAATGGGCTCATACCTCCTGTGTTTGGAAGTAGTCAGGTTGTGGAAGTTTGCCATCGCACATGGGATGGACTTGAGAACCACATACCTGCCAGGCAAACAAGGCACGCTGGCAGACAGACTGAGTCGAGTCTTCCAACCACACGAATGGACACTGGACAGGGCGGTGGCAGTTGCATCTTTTTGGAGTGGGCACCTCCTCGATAGATCTTTTCACCACTCCGAAGAATGCCAGGTGGATCTGTTCTGTTACAGGGTAAGATCACACAGCAGACTAGCCTCTGATGCTTTCCTACTATACTGATGGGAGGGTCTTCTATATACATATCCTCCAATACCTCTCATTACAAAAGACACACCTGAAGTTCAAAACAGACTGAGGCATGATGATTCTTATTACTCCTTACTGGCCCAGACAGCCTTTGTTTCCTCTCCTGCTGCAGCTCTCCATTCAAGAGACACCCTGGTGGAACCATGCACTGGATCGGATATTGCAGGACGACAGGATGATGCTGCACGCCAGCATCCAGTCCTTGCTTTCATGACGTGAATGTTGAGAAGCTAGTATTGTCTGAATTCAACCTGTCCATCGGCATAACCAATGTCCTTTTGGCCTCCAGGAGGTCCTCAATGGGGAAGTCTTATTCCTGTAAATAGAGGAGGTTTGCTGTCTGGTGCAAGGCCCAGGCCCTAGATCCTTTTGTCTGTCCCACACAAAAACTGCTGGAGTATCTTCTACACCTCTCAGTCTGGACTGAAGTCCAACTTTGTCAGAGTCCACCTCAGTACAATTGGAGCTTATCATTAAGGTGTGGAAGGGAAGTCCATTTTGGTACAGCCTTTAGCTTGCTTCATGCTGGAATTGCTTCTCTTGAAGCCTCCGTACAAACCTCCTGCAGTGTCTTTGGACCTCAATGTGATTCTTGTGCAGCTCATGAAAGCTCTCTTTGAGCCACTCAGTTCCTGCTTTCTGAAGGTCTTGACCTGGAAGATATTGTTTTTAATGGTGGTCACTTCAGCATGTAGAGTGAGCGAACTTCAGGCTCTCGTAGTTCATCCACCTTACACCAAATTCCATTGTAATAGAGTTGTCATCCTAAATTCCTTCCAACAGTGGTATCAGATTTCCATCTTAATCAGTCAGTTGTTCTTCCAACATTTTTTCCAAGACTTCATGCCCACAAAGGGGAAGCTGTGTTGCACATGTTGAACTGCAAACGAGCCTTAGCCTTCTACTTGGAGAGGACAAAAGCCCATAGAAAGTCCATACAGCATTTGGTTTCTTTTGACCCCAGCAAGCTATGGACTGCCATTTCCAAATGCTCTCTTTCAATTTGGCTAGCTAACTGCATCTCTTTTGCTTATACCCAGGCAGGCCTGAGCCTTGATGGTCTTATCACAGCTCATGTCGGAGCCATGGCTGCTTTGGTGACCAACTTGTGCTCTGTCTCCATGGAAGAGATATGCATGGCTGCAACATGGTCTTCTATCCACACATTCACATCTCACTATTGTCTAGAAAGGGATTCCTGACGCGACAGCAACTTCGGACAATCTGTACTACAGAATCTGTTTGGGGATTAGAATCAAATCCATCCCCCTAGGCCCATTCTATTCTGTTCTGGCTACCGAAAAAAAAGAGGAAACAAATATAATTTCTACTGTACATAGTTCTGTATCTTGAGTTTCTAAGGCCTATTGCCACTACACAGATGGAATATTGCTACTGTTGGGCTTGTCTGCTTTCTCATAGACTTTCAGTAGTCTGTAGCTAAGAAGTCCCATACGTGAGGACTCGGTTGTGCTAGTCCACAAAGAAAAGGTAGTTACTCGCCTGTAGCAGGTGTTCTCTGTGGACAGCAGGAATAAATCCTCACAACCCTCCCACCTCCCCGGGAGTTGTATTCGACTACAGCTATAGTATCACATTAATTTAAGATGGCGCTGCGATAGCAGGCAGGAAGATGGCATGCAGGTACAGTGGAATCTCCCAAAGCTTCCACTAGTATCTGAGGAGCGTTCCTGTGAGGGATTTGTCAGATGACATCATCAATACATGAAGACTTATTTATGCTATCCATGGTGAACACCTGCTACAGCTGAGTAGCAACCTTTTACAGGGACTGCAGCAGAAGAGCTTGAGTACCAACCTCCTACAGAAATTTCCTTTAGTGTAGAGTGATGGTAAGGGCTTGGCAACATGATGGTCTGAAATAGAGTAGTGAATGTAGTAGCAAACAGGATAGACCGGATAAACCACATAGTCTTCACCATTAGATATCAGCATGGCTTGACAAATCCCGGATGCCAGATTGCCATGGCGCCTAGAAATTGCAACTTGGCACCTGGGATTTCATGCTCCTGAAAGGTTTGTTTCTCTTTTTTATATTTTTTTGTGCCGGTGCTGACAAAAGCCAAACATCTTCCTCCCCCACAGTTGGTGATCGGCTTTCTGCAAGGATCTTGACCTACATAGTGGAGGAAGTTCAGGCTCTGAGAGAGAGAGAGAGAAAGAGAAAGGGAGACATCAGATGGAAGTGTTAAAGAGAGAGACACCAGATGATGGCTGTGGAGATCTGTGAGAGAGAGATACTGGGTGTAGGCTGTGGAAGAGGAGGAGGCTGTGAGCAAGAGAGAGAGAAACATTGGGTGATGGCTGGGGGGAGAGGCTATGAGCAAAAGAGAAAGATACTGGCTATGGCTGTGGGGGAGTCTATAAAAGAGAGAGAGACTGAGTGATGGTTGGTGGGGCTGTGGGAGAGAGAGAGAGACGGGGTGAAGGCAGGATGCAGGGGCTATGAGAGAATTTTTTTTTTTTGCTTCACATATTACAATGCTAAAATGATAAGTGAAGCTAAAAAGGAAGTTGCCTTAGGTGCAACTATAAAGGGTCATCAATATGCTGCTGACAGCCTACTTATTGGGGTTGGTGGAAGGGGAAAGAGGAGAAAAGGGGAAGGGTTGCTGCCTTCTGTTGGTACTGTGTAATGGCATGTTAAGGGCCTGATTTATTAAGCATTCTTTTCCCACAGAAAATGGGAAATCAGACCTTTAAGAAGTAAGGAGCTGTAATACACCTTTGGGAGAGGGGGGTGAGGGGCACTATGGCAGAGGTCTCTGTGGCCAGCTTCTAAATTTTAAGCTAACTCCTAGATTCCAAGAAAATTTGTCAAGGCCTGAGTTATAGTATGTTGTTCAATTACTAAGCTTCTCTTTGCTGTGACTGTTGTTGAAGAGTTTAGGATGTCTGACTCCAACACAAAATTCTAGAACTTAAGAAAAACGCCTCTTTTTTTCATGTGAAATGTCAGGTGACTAATTAATAAGTATTGAATGCTTTCTTTTGAGAACAATTACATTGAATTACCTTTATATGAATATTGACCCCAAATTATAGAAAATCCATTTTGTAGGCTTCATGGTGTTGCAGATGTGCAGCCTGGTCATATACTTCAGAGAAAGCCCACAAGTCAAATCATAATGAGACTCTGCAGCCGTTTTGATGCATATATGTGTTAAGGGTGTGGTGGCTTTTTAAATTGTAGTTTGCTAGTTGTTTTAATTTTTTTAATACTGCAAGTTTTAGATTTTATAGTTCTTCTGTGCTTGTATATAACTACTGAAGTTTAAATCTGGATCAGACAGTTTTATGCTTAGATTTTTTATTCACCACACCAAAGTTAGTAATAGTACATATTTCACACTTAGGTAACAACAACAACCTACTTGATTTTTAGCCTTATATCCTTGGCATGCTTCAAACATTTATTTATTTAATTAACTGTATTTATATCCCGCTTTTCACCAGGTCAAAGCGGTTTAACATTAAAGGGTGGGGGACAATAATCAATTCTAGGGTTGGGGCTATCACCGGGGGGCCAACATTAATGATCTGAACAGATATTAAGGACATAGACAATGGACATTAAACTCAAGTTCATTTTAACATTTTCTATATCATACCATAGTAGTAATAATAATAATAACAACAACCGAGGTATTTTCTAAACCTGTACTAAATTACTTAATATGCTAAATGTTTTAATTTTCTCCCCCCCCCCCCTGAAATATATCCCCCCTTCCTTATTCCCCCCCCCAGTCCCCCTCCCCTTGGTCAATTAACCACTAGACCAGGGGTGATCTCTTCTCCCCAGCCCACTGTCCAGTGTCCCCTTTTCCAATCCAGGTCAAAGCAATTTCCTCGTACGCTATTCCCCGCTTTCTCAACCCTCCCCACCCTCCATATCCAAGCCATTTAACCAAAACTGTTACCTATATTCATCATTACCCTTCTACTAACTATCCCCACTTAATATCCTACTTCTCACCCGAGCCGGCAGAGACTGGAGGTTTGGGCCCCAGTCCCTCAAAAAGATTTCCCATCTCTTCTGGTGGCCCCGCGCCCTATATCTTTCCATCAGTAGTAAATTATGTAACCTAATTCTCCATTGTCCATATGTTGGGCATGTCCAAATTTCCAACCGATTTATGCAATATGGTCTTTTGAGCAGTCACCAGCACCAAATACATCCATTCCCATTCTACTTTTCCCATACTCATCCTTAATTCCTCACTCCAAATATCCAGCACCATACTCACCGATGTTAATGTCAACAATTTCCCCCAGACACCTCTCTAGGTAGCCTTGTACTTTCCCCCAGAAAGTTGAGATTTTCGGTTAGTGCCAGAACATGTGTCCCAACCTGGCTTCCTCAGCTCCACATCTCGGACAACAATTGGTGCTCACTATTCCAGCCCGCCATGCCCTATTTGGAGCATAGTAAAGCTGTCGAATCAGCTTGTACTGCATATCTCTACGATCCACTACCACACTCAACTTTGAGATACTAGCTATAACCTGCACTACCCATTCTCCATCTACTTGTTCTCCTAGATCTCTCATCCAGACACCCGCTAAATCAGTCTCAGACACCTGTGGCTCAAAATCACACAATGCTTTATGTATTTGGGCCACTCTTGCCACCTGCTCTCCTCCCATCATCAACTCTTCCAATCATGAACAAATTTCCCCTTGTAATGAATTCACTGGTAGATTACCAATATAGCTCCGGATCTGGGCATAGGAAAACATGTCCACTCCCGTCAAAGTATATTGCTCGCTCAGTTTAGCAAAAGACTCTAATGTCCCCTCTCCTGTTGTCAAATGTTCTAGATTACTTATACCCATCCGATCCCATCGCACAAAATTTTTCCCCATCATTCCTGGCAGAAAATCTTTATTCCCCCGAACTGGAAGGAAAGGCGAGCAAAAAGCTGAGACACCCATCTTATCACATAGGTATCTCCATGCCTTTCTAACCGGAACTAATAACACTTCCCTAGCCACATGGTCTATTCTCTTCACCAACTTCATGTGCAATATATACCTTAGGTGTAAGGGTTTAACCAAAGCCCCAATCATATCTGTCGGGGTGTAGTCCCCCAATTCCCAGATCCAGTCTCGGCCATGTCTAAGAAGACATTCCATGTTATATTTTTGGATATCCGGAAGACCCATTCCCCCACAAGTCCAGGGCCTCTTCAATACAGCCAAATGAACCTGAGGTCGCCGGCTTCTCCAAAGCAAAAGATTTATCTGCTTTTCCACCTTGAGAATGTCTTTGCGCTTTAACATTAATGGGAATATCTGGAGCGTATATAACCACTTAGGAAACAGTCATTTTGAATAGATCAATCCTACCTCCAAGTGACAACGGTAAGTCTCTCCATTTCTGCACTTTATCAGACAACTTATTTATTAATTTCGTTACATTAATTTGATACAGTTCCATTAGATTGGCTGGCAAGTATATCCCCAAATATTTGAATTTTCCCCAGCCCACTTTAACGGGAAGGCACCCTGCCACATTCGGACTATTTGTGGATCCAGCGGGAGAGCCTCATACTTATCCAAATTCAGTCTTAACCCTGATGGCTTGCTGTATTCCTGGAAAAGCTTCAACAGGGATGGCAGCCCCTCTCGTGGATCCTCTATATGGATTAAAAGATCATCAGCAAATGTGGCCACCCTGAATTTGTTCCCCCCCCCCCTCTCCACTGGAATACCCCAAAATTCTGTTGAGGTTCTAATCTTACATAATAAAGGTTCCAACGCCAACACAAATAATAGTGGGGATAGGGAACATCATTGTTGAGTTCCCTTTTGGATCTTCAACTCCAAGGACATATTACCATTAACCATAATAGCTCCTCTGGGATCAGCATATGGCAATCGTACCACATTCACAAAAAAATCCTTTGAACCCCATTGCATCCAACACTTGGTACATAAACACCCAGTCCACTCTATCGAACGCCTTCTCGGTGTCAAAGCTTATTTTTATTAATTTTTTTTATTTATTTACATTTTCTTTTATACTGCGCTATTCAACATCATTGCGATTTACATGAAACATAAGATATACACATTGTATACTGAACTGTGCTTACAAGGAACAGATACTAAAAACTTGGATAACTTGGGGTAACTATTTACATCTGATTAAATGGAAGTTGTATCACACTAGTCATGCTCATGGGTGTCTTGTAGGGTCAGATTCGATTGTACGACCTAGTCTAGACTGTGGACGAAACTACTGTATCACCGTCTACCTGGTAGTACATAAGGAATAGGTAGTGCTTTACTGCCTTCCTAAACTGGGCCAGGTCAGGGATTGCGCATATGCTGGGAGGCAGAGAATTCCAGCATCTAGGTGCACTTAGTTTGAAGGCTCTGTTTCCTGTTGCCTGGGTGCATTGGGTTATTTCTTTTGGGACTACTAGCGTGTTGGCCGCTACCGATCTTCTGGACCTGTTGGGGGGAGTGATTTGGATAAGCTCTGCTAGTGATGCGGAGGAGAACCCATTGATGGATTTGAAGGTAAGCAGCAGGGTTTTGAAGGCGAGTCTGGCCTGTATAGGAAGCCAGTGAAGATGTTTCAGGATGGGCGTGATGTGGTCTCTCTTGGACGCTCCCATTAGAACTCTTGCTGCGGCGTTCATCGCGAGCTGTAGAGGTTTTAGAGTGGATTGAGGGAGACCATGCAGGATTGAATTGGCGTAGTCAAAATGAGGTATGATTAGCGCCTGATAGATTGTCCGGAAGTCCTCTGGTTCTAGTAGGAAACGGAGGTGCCTGAGGGTACGGATCTTGTGGTATACCGCTCTAACTGTGTTGCTTATGTGCATCTTCATGTCCAGGCGCTGATCCAAGGTGATTCCAAGGTACCGGATTGTGGGTTTGGTCTGTAGTTCAGCTTCCTTGACTTTTACATGTGGCGGTGTGGTGAAGTTTGGATTCCTCGTGATGAACAGGACCTCAGTTTTCTTGTGCTGAATTCTAAGGTTCTGGATTTGGAGCCAGTTGGATACTGCATCAAAGCAGTCTGTCATTAACATGGATGACCTACTTTCCATCCGACTAGCACACATAGAGGCCAGAATTCGATGTAAACTATACACCACGTGTCTCCCTCACAAATCCTACCTGGTCTCCATGTACCAAGGTCGGCAAAAACTCAGCCAACCGATCCGCCATTATCTTTGCCAGAATTTTAATATCTACGTTCAAGAGGGAAATTGGCTATAGGAACTCGGGAGGAGTGGATCCCTACCCAGCTTAGGTAAAACCGTAACTAACGCTTTGTTCGCTTCATACGGAAGTTGTCCTTTATGGATCAAACCTCCAAAGTACTCCACTAAAGGAATCACACTTTTACCCCCCATTATTTTATAGAATGCCCCCCATAATCCATCTATTCCGGGAGCCCGCCCTCTCTTTAGATTTTTAATCCCATTTTGCACCTCTTGCAGAGATATGGGTTCGTTTAGGACCTGCAATTGTTCCGTGGCCACCTTCGGTAATGTGCAGCCCTGTAAGAAATCCCTTCCCCCCCCCCCCCCCCGCTTCTTCCCCTCCCACTCCATATAGCTGTTGGAAGTAATCGCAAAACACCTGTTCAATTTCTACCTCCTCCGACCGTAATGTGCCATCCCTATGTCTAATTACCCCTACGTGTCTAGGTCCCCCATCAGATCGCACCAGGGAGGACAGTAACCTTCCAGCCCGGTTCCCATGTCGATATAGCTGGTACCTATAATACATCAGCGATTTTTTGGCTCTTTGATGTATCAGCGCCTCCAGCTCATTTTACAATTCCTGCAGTTTAATCTTGTTAACCCCGCTCCTTTCCAAAGCGTATCTTCTTCTCGCTTTTGTCAATTCTTTCTCTAACTGCACAATTCTCCTATTCATCCTTTTATGTTTTTGGCTATAGTAACTTATAATTTCTCCCCGTATCACAGCCTTTCCGGCCTCCCAAAATAGGACCGGATTGTCCTCATGTTGAGCATTATTTGTGGCATACTCCTCCCACTGACTTCATATATGTTTCTCAAATACCGAATCTCCGACTAACTCCAACGGGTATCTCCATATCCTCCGTCTACCCTGGTCTCTCTGCCGTACCTCCATTATCACTATTGCGTGATCCGAGATAATTGAGGGACCAATTTCCATTTTAGTGACCCAGCTAAACAGGTCACCTGAAACAAGAAAATAAACAATTCTGCACCATGTCCCATGGATCCTTGACATATGAGTATTGTCATGAGGTGGATCAAATAGTACCTATGGAAATAGGAAAATCTGAGCAGAGCAGTTCTAATAGTGACAGGTTAGAACAGCACATGGACCAGGGTTGCTATGGGCAACGAACACAAACTGAAGTACCAGGTGTAAGAGCACGCCCAAGCAGTAGATTACCTCATAGCCCATTAGGTAATGAGGGACAGCTGAGGGGAGGCGAGGCTCAGAGAAACACCAAGAGTGACGCAGTTAAAAATCACTCACCAGAGGTCAGAGTTAGAGCAGAGGAAGGAGCTGGTTGGGGAGCCAACAGGAGAGCTTATGAGAGAGCTTCACACGGAGACTCACACAGAATCTTACAGGAAGAAGCCCAGGAGAGAATACCAGGGATTTGTTTCAGGGAGCAGTGCAGGACTGAACAAAAGCCCAGTGGTCTGAGCCACGGAGGTATTTCTGAAGGCAAGCTGAGAAAAGCTGTGGGAAGGAATCTTCCTAAGAAAAGGTACCAGGAGGGCAAAAGTTTTTATCTGGAGGATACTTTTGTGCCCAAAGAGAAATGGAAAGAGAAAGGCAGTGAGAGGCTTTCATTTGAGAAAAGCTCCGTTAAGTTTCCTGTGCCCAGAAGCTCAGTGAAAACCAAGCCCGAAGGTAGGCTTATTCCTCATAATAGAAGGGAAGCTGAAAGTCAGAGTTTTTCCTACACTTACCCAAGAGTGTGTGGCTCTCAGGAAGGAAACTCTGCAGTGTGTGGTAACCTCCCATTTTACTCCGGTAGAGAGGAGGAGGGGAGCCCTCTTAACAGAGAAGAGGGATTATTTAAAAGTAGCCTGAGTTACAATCCTATAGAAGATAGCTCCGGGGAAGCATGTGAGGATATGCAATGTGATTTTTGTGATGAAACACCTGCTGAATCCTACATGGATTGTACACTAATAATTTCAGATGATATTTCTTCACTGTGCTGAACTGGCCAGAGAGAGAATCTGTTTAAGGAAACAGAAGTGAAGAAACGTGCTTGTTTTAAGAATAAGGACTGTTTTGCATTACCTTTGTTTTGTCAGGCTGAAGATACAAGCATTCATTTTTGTTATAGTAGTTTGCCTTTATTTCATACCAGAAGTATGGTTTTTGTCCTTTGTTCATATGTGCTAAAATTCACCCGGGACGGGTAAATAAAAAGACCTCTTTTGAAGCCTTGCTACTCGACTGCAACTATACTCTTAGATTAGCTTGTGGGACTACAAATCCCAGGGGGCTTTTCAACACCTGCTTGAGACACCCTCGCTGTTTAAGAAGATGCCCCACTGTAGCTCCCATGCTTTATGCCTCTGGGAACCTAGAGGTGGGTGACAGTATATCCCCTGGATGTAAGACCCTCCACACATCCAACAGGCCATTCCCTTCGCAGATTCCCAAAATCCGAAGTGCACTCCTCTGATCCCTGATACCGACCACTCCCGATCTATCCATGCTCTCATCCAACACAGAGTTGAAGTCCCCACCTAGAATCAAATGTTAATCCCCTATGTTTGACACCAGCCTTGACACTTGTTGATAGAAATGGGCCTCATATATGTTTGGCGCATAAACCGAGTCCAATACTACTCGTATTCCATTTAAGAACCCCCATACAAAGACATACCGGCCCTCCGGATCTATTTCCACCCGCTCCTCCAACCATCTAGTCTGTTTAGCTATCAATATATCCACCCCCCTTTTTTTTCCTACTGCTGGTGCCCCATAAACTTTTCCAAACCATCCTCTACATAATTTATCATGCTCTACTGATGTTTGATGTGTTTCTTGTAACATTGCAACTTCTATATGCTTTGTTTTCAACTGTTGAAGCACCTTATATCTCTTTATAGGAGAGCCTAGACCGCAAACATTCCAAGACGCTATCTTCATATTTTTACCTATTATCCATCCAACTCAACATCTCCATAATAGAATAATTTGCTTCCACACTTTGGGGTGAACCTCTCCAGCCTAGGGCCCGCACCTTCATCCACGCATATCTCCGGCTCTGTACCTGCTCTAACATTGAATCCAGATCCTCCAGCTCAAGTAACCAAAACTTCTTTTCTTGTCTTCCCCCCTTATTCCTATGCTCCCTTCCCTCCCTCCCTACCCTTGCAGTCCTTTTACCTAACCTTCCCTGCCCCCCACCCTCCCCCTCCCCCTCCCCCATCCCCATCCCCAGTTCTCCCCCCTCCTGCCTATCACTCTTACCTCGCCCCACAGGCCTCTCCAGTACTTTCATGTCATGTAGAGCCCTTCCCTCCCCCTTACTCAACTCTGACATTTACTACTCCTCTACCCCAATCAAGTATTCCTTTCCCCTCCCCACCACCCTCGCCTTTCCTATCCTCCCTACCCAATCATGTACCCTTTGATTTTCTTATATCCTGTCTTTCCCCCACATCTCTTAATCCTCAACTTTCAAAATAATTTTAACCTGTACAATGATCTAATACATATTGTTACCAAAACCCAGATGGATATGGGAGACAGAATGTAGCAAAGGGAAAAAGGCACAGAAGAAATCTAAAACATTACCCTCCCACCTCGATACATTCCCCATTACCTTTACAAAAACTTAGCAGAGATTAACATACATCCCCTTTTTACCTTCCACCCAAGCACTCTATAAACTAAGAACATATTTTAACAAAAACAACAACATTAAGCACACACCATTTCACGTTCCATCTATCACAATACCATTACATCTACTTTCACATGTAGACTCCATCATTCATCAAATCCCCCTTGTGACCCTTCCCTCGGTCCAGCAACCCCGTTGACTTCTCATGCCCTTTAATGTACCACCTCCCGGGCCTTATCCAACAGTCCTTGACTATAGGTCCCTTTATTGTAGATGTTCAGCACAGTCGCGATCCCCAATACTTTCTCCACTCCTATATTTGTCTCCACATTGGCTCCACTCATATGTGCCCCCCTTACCAGTGTTTCTTGCAGAATGTCATAGCCTCCGTTGGGGTGGAAAATACATGCTGTACCCCCTCGCATTCCACTCTCAGCTTTGCCGGGTATGCCAGTGTGAACTTAGTTCCATATTCCACCAAAATACTGCAGACATCTTTACAGGCCCTCCGTCTCATTGATACTCCTGCCGAGTAATCTTGAAAGATGAGAATTTTAGTTGCATTTCCATCTCCCCTCCGCTGCTTGCGAGCCGCCCTCAAAACGCAGTCTTTCTGGTAAGCATTAAGGAACCTGGCTATTACTGTTCGGGGTCTTTTGTCCGCCATTCTTCGTTGACCAATTCTACGAATTCTCTCCAATATTATTTTGCCTACTCCTTCCTCCAACTTCAAATTGGCTGGAATCCATGTCTCCAAAAAGTTTTTCAATTCTCCATCCGCCACTGATTCGTCAATTCCAATAAACCGCAAATTCTTTCTCCTTCCACGGTTCACTAAGTCTTCTAGCTTCTCCGCTTGCTGTTTAATGGTTTCCTCCATACTCTGAATCCTTGCTGAAGCCTGGTCCTGCATGTCTTCCAGGGAACTTATACATTGTTCCACCTGCTCGACCCGTCCTGTGAAATCAGACACAGCTTGCGCTACCTCCAACATCTGGGTGGCCAAACTGCACAACCTGTCTTCCAAGGCTTGCACCACCACCCTGGACACTTCAGCCACCATGACTCCTGTCGCACCTATGCTTGGGCTCTCCACTCCATTATCCGCCATCTTAATCTCCACCGCTCGCGGCTTTTCGCACCTCGTGGCTTTCGTTGCCATTAGCCTTTAACGCGTGTGTTCAAGGCGCTATGCCTCTTCGCTGTCTTCCTCACTTTACCTTCTACCGCTCCTCAAAGGGAAGTTTTGTATTAGGTAGGTTTTTATTGCCCAGGAAGGGATAGGGTCTCCGAAGCTAGGGAGCACATGTCTTCCCTAGTCCACCATGCCACCGGAAGTCTCGAACACACAGTTTTAAACATTTATATTTTGCATTCATTTTTTGTCAAAGGGGAAAGTGTTAACATAAAGGTTTTATAATGGCAACTAAATTCTCTGAATCCGGGCATTCACAGACAAGATTACGACAACATCTTCAACTCAAGAACTATCATTATTAGGTCTATCTACACAACACTAGTACAGACTTTATTGCTTGATTGCAGATGGAACTTAATATATGGGAAATTATCTAATCACTTTAAATATATTCTTTAAGTTGTCATCATTTTCTTTGGACAGAGTTCACGTTCATAGATTATGGGCGCTCTTACTTGTTTGTTTAAGAACTGTTTTTCTGTAACCTTTAAGAAACAGGTGTTCATGATGTGTAGTCTTTGCACAGGTGCGTTCATTTAGTGGGTGAATCAAGGGAATTCTGCCAAGTGAAGTATTTCCATACAAATTAAACAGTTTTATTGAAGAAAGTCACAATAGTGGGAATGTCTAAACAAAAGTGCTAGGGTAACAAGAGCAGGTAGTGGCCCTTGAAAAGGGAAATAACTATAGGAAACGAAATAACAGATTAATGCAAGTTTAACATACCGTATGGTGTCAATATTACCTTGCTATGGAAATAGTGATAATTCATTCTACAAATAATGGATAGCTGCTTTTATTCTTTTTGCACACATATATTGTAATCTGATGTAGGTTCTCCTACACTGCAAGCTTTTAAAGTTACATTTTTTCTGTTGAAAAGCAGCAGAGTCAAAGTAGGTGACTTTATCCCAATGGTGCTGGGACAAAGCACTTCTCACAGCTCAGAACCAGGGCCAGTGCTAGGGTTTCTAGCGCCCCCCCCCCCCCGCAACCTATAAATCGGTGCCCCTCCCTCATTATTATTAATGTTGGCTGCACCCTCCCCTCCTTTTTTCCAAAACTGCTTTGTGAGCTCTTTTCAAACGATATTAGTATTTCTCCTTCAAATCCAGTGTTTAGAGAAAATTGCAGCGAAAGAGCAAATGCATAGCCAAAATAAAAATACTTAGCATCATACAAACAGACTGGATAATCCAAAAAATAATAAAATCTGATTCTGGTCATCTCACTAACAACAACATAAAAATTCTCCAGTGCCAGGCGTATTGTGAACTAATGTAAAACGCCGCAGAAGTCACTGAAGATCTACAAGACCAAATCTACCATACCATACCAGCATACATTTCCAAAACTCATACAATAAGGGGCCTATCCAGAAAAAAGCGGCACTATAAATACTGCAATGGACCCCAAAACATCCATACACCTATTTGAAAAGCTGTACAAGTCAAATTACTACAGTACAGATTCCTACGTACAAACTCCATGTTAACAGAACACCTGGCCTTGGTCACACACTCAGAACAAAGACCCTCACCAAGTACAGAATAAGTGACCACAACCTAAAGTAAAAATAAAAATATGTAGACAAAAATTAAACTGAAACCCCAAGAAGCCAGACTCCGCATGTGGTGCCTCACCAGATAAGAGATGCAGTTCCCTGAACTGTGTGAAATATAAAGATAGCGCAAAGTCGAATCACTGAATTGAAAATAAAAAAAAAATGTCTACCTTTGTGGTCTGATGATTTTTGATCATGCTGGTCCCGATTTGAGGTTTCTGTTTTCCACTGTTTTCTCTTGGGTCTTTTTCTATGATCTATAGTCCATCTCCTATTTTTTCTTTCTCTTTTTGCTTTCTTCATTTTCTTCTAGCAGTCTTTTTCCAGTCCCAGTAACCCTCCCTAGTATCAGCCCCCTTTACAGCCTCCTCTCCCAGTATCTTCCAGTGTCAACTCCCTTGCATTTCCAGCACCACCACTGGTGTCTATTCTCTTCCAGTCCCCCTCTTTCCCCATCGTCTAGCCCCTTCTAGTCCAAATGCCATCCCAGGTATCTGCAAACTTCAAGTCCAAGTGCCCCCTGCCGTGTCAGCTCCCTTCCAATCACCCTCTCCTCTGTCCATCTGCCTACCAGTCCCATCCCCAGGTATCAGCTCCCTCCCAGCCCCCACCTTCCCTCCAGCCCCCTCCTTCCCCTCTTTTCCGCTCCCTTTCAATCCCCCAATGTCAGATCCCTTCCAGTCCCCACCTTCCCACTGTGTCAGCTCTCTTCCAACCCCCTCCTTTTACCCATCCACCTTCCAGCCCCATCCCCAAGTGTCTGCTGCCTTCCAGCCTCCCCCTCCCATCTGCTCTCTTCCAGCCTCCCTCTGTCAGCTCCCTTCTGGCCCCCTTCCTTCCCTTCCCTCCTGTATCAGCTGTCCTCCTTCCCCTCCCCTCCCCTCACTGATTCGTCCTTCGGTAAACAAAGCAGCTGCGGGAACATTTCTCTGTTCCTGCAGCTCTGCTATCTTTTAAACTGCTGGACCACAGAGTTTCTGAAGGCAATAATAAGCATTTCCTGTTTCTTATTGTAAAGTTCCGAGCATGAGCAGCTCTTTACTCCCTCCTGTTTATTTTTTCCACTCTGCCGAATGGATGCAAAACAAAGCTCGCATGTCCAAATTTTCGAAATTGCTAAAGAATTCTTTTTGTTTTTTTTTACATAATCTTCATTAATTTCCTTTATTATTTTGTTTTATCTTAAAAACAAAAAAAAGAAAGAAGAATGAATGTCACTAAAATCAGAATTTCAAACTTGCCCAAAGTACAACAGGAAGATCCAGAACGTTGACACTTATTCTAAGTATCTTCAGTGCTTTGTTCCTGACCACAATAAGGAGGATTGTAAATATGTTCTCATATGTCTCCAAGAGCATGAAGAAAGTATTTAAATTGCCTCCATGAACATTTCAAAGCTGAAAAGAAGCTACTTGAATAGTCTCAGAAGAGATGCTCCTTTATGCATAGAACTGTTACCTCTATACCTACAAGTTGAGAATCTTCGATGGAACTGCCTTCAACATCCAGGCGTAGTGACCTTGTCCAGCCCAAGGGGGCTACCAAATACCTTTAGAGGTATTTTTGAAAATAGAGCATGTACCCCATGACGTGTCCAGGCTCACAGCACAGCTTTTTTTTTGGAGCACCTCCAAATGCCTACTGCCATGATAGGTTTGTCAGCCCCTCCTAAAGCACTGGAGAAGCACAAGTGCATCAGTGTGGTATCTTCTCAGGCCAGGAGGAAGTGCTTAAACTCTCTTTTTCCCCTCAAGAGCCTCAGCACAGTTTGAGTACATCTGGTGCAGACCTTACTGGTCTCTTCAACACAGACTTGTCTATTCTAGTGCAAGCCTCTGCACAATAATTTGCTTCTTCTTCTCCAGTGTTGGTTACCATTGTTGATGAATCCTGCTTCTAGGTGTCTCTCCATCTTCCATAGGACTCACTCTTTTCTTCAAAAGATGCTCAGTGATTTTATCATGGGTTATTGCAGAAACTTGCATGATGTTCATTATCAACTAGCAATAAATAATTGAACCTTCAAGAGGATGAAAATGTATAATCTCCAGGAACAAGCAGGAATGAGTCTTCACATATGGGTACGTCGGTACCGACGGAGCCTGCGTGGGAACGCTCCCCAGCGTCCAATCAGAAAGCTTTTGGGAGCATCCCACAGTGCCTGCGTGCTGCCTTCCCGCCTTTCCAACTGTCTCTCCTCAGTTGTTCTTTTTCCGCGGAGCCAGCAGGTCGTGTTCCTGTCACCGCAGAAGAATTTCCTTATTTTTTCTTTATTTCTTTTCTGTACGCGTCTGCCTTCCTCTATGCTATACCGGTACCGCCGGTTCTTATTCTTTTCTTTAAAAAAAAAACAACAACCTATTTTTTCTTCAGGTGTACTTCAGTTTTGAGCCTTAGGCCCAAAACCCTTTTTTCCTTAAAATATGGAAAAACCTGCCTCATGATTTAAGAAGTGCACAAAATGTGGCGGTACTATATCCGTCACCGACACCCATGACTGGTGTCTCAAATGTTTAGGCCCTGACCATTCCATTACAGATTGTGTGTCCTGTTCCATGATGTCTAAGAGAAGTCGACAGAACCGAGCTGCCAAGCTCAGTACCCTGTTTCCCTCTGATGCAGCTTCGGTGGCATCGACTTCTTCCAGGGCTGCTTCTTCCTCACATGGATCTCAGGTAACTAAACATAAATCCAGCCGGTCCTCGGAGGGCAAATCTCGCTCTAAGCATCGAGATGCCCCTGGCCTTGCCCTCGAGGATTCTGCACCGGCAAAATTACCCCGGCGGGAGGCTTCGGCTTCTAAAGCATCATCATCGGGGTTCCAGGACGATCTAGATGGCGTGGCCTCAACAGATCTCCTGGTGCCATGCTCTGGGGTACCGGTGGCCTCCACCGGTACCGACTTCCAGGCATTGGCAGCATCGATGGATCAGAGGATTCTGTCCATCGAACGCAGTCTGGCGGCTTTCCCTGTGGCATCGACGCCTTTGGTACCGCAACAGACTACTCCGCAGGTACCGGCTCCGGTATCACCATCGGTACCGATCATGGTACGGGTGGCATCGACATCGGCATCGGTGTCAGCCATGCCGGTACCCTGCCCTCTGCAGCCCTCCGGTACCGATACCCCGGTACCGATGATTCCCGATACCGACCCCAGTCGGTACGGGTATCGGGCTTTGCAGGAGCATCCCGACAGACGATACTTCAATTCCTCTGACGACTCTGAGGATTCTGAAGAGTCTGTCGATGCAGCGATGCTTCTTCCACAGGAGGAGTCCTCTCCTAAACGAAGGATGTCTCCTCCAGAGGACTTGTCTTTTCAAGACTTTATCAGAGAGGTGGCTTGGGGTCTCTCTATTACAGTAGCCCCAGAGTCAGAGCCTAGAACTAAGGAGTTAGATATTCTGCAATATCCTAAAACTCCTAAAGAGGCAGCTACCTTGCCTATTCATGAGATTCTGTATGATCTCATGTTAAGGATGTGGGAAGCACCTCTAACCACCTTTCCTCATTCTCGCAGGTTGGACACCATGTATCATGTCCCTCCTTGTCCTGGTTTCCATAAAACTCAGCTTCCTCACCACTCTATTGTGGTTGAGTCTGCAATGAGAAAGATTAGAAGTGCCAAGAGACATGCCTCTAATCCTCCAGGACGTGAATGTAGAACCCTGGATGCTTTTGGTAGAAGAGTCTTCCAAGCTTCCATGCTTGCTGCGAGAATTAATTCTTATAGTCTCTACATGGGAATGTTCTTGAAAGAAGTCACTGACCATTTGCAGACTTTAAGTCCTTTTATGTCTGACAATAAAAGGCAAGAATTTCTCTCTGGGTTCAAACATGCCCAGGATATCTCCAAATTCTCCAACCGTGCAGCTTTTGACTCCTTTGAATGCGTAAGCATAGCCTCAGCTATAGCTATAGCTGCACGTAGGATTGCTTGGCTTCAAGCATCTGATTTGGAGATCTGGGTCCAAAATGAATTGGGAAATATCCCTTGTACAGGTGAAAATTTGTTTGGTAAGAATTGGCAAGCAAAAGCCAATCAGATGGATGCTGAAAATTCTGCTTTGGATAGACTATCCAAATCTACAGCTGCTCCTGCTAAGAAAAGGTTGTTCAAGAAAACACCTTCCTGGCTCTAGAAGGACCAGAGCCCTCCACCATTCCAGGAAGGTTATGTCACTTTGCTCCCAGATGGGGGCAAATCACAGCAGAGCATTGGACACTGTTCATCATAAGAGAGGGGTACAAACTTCATTTTTCCAGCTTGCCCCCTCTCACAAGACTGCACCAGTTCAATTCTCCAACCTCCCTCCTCAGCCTGTTAGAGCAGGAGGTTGCCACTCTTCTAGCCCAAGGGGCAATAGAGGAAGTGCCTTCTCAACAACAAGGCACAGGGTTCTACTCCCCCTATTTTCTTATCCCAAAGAAAACAGGGGGCTTCAGACCCATTTTAGATCTCAGAGAGTTGAACAGATTCCTAGTCAAGGAAAAATTCAAGATGGTTTCTCTAGGAACTCTGCTGCCATACCTTCAGAGTCAGGATTGGCTTTGTTCTCTAGATCTCAAGGATGCGTACACTCATGTTCTCATCCATCCAACTCACAGAAGGTTCCTTTGGTTCCTTTTCCAGGAAAAGCACTATCAATACAGAGTGCTCCCCTTTGGCCTGGCCTCTGCACCAAGGGTGTTCACGAAATGCATGGCAGTGGTTGCTGCTTTTCTGCGCACCCTAGGAATATTTGTCTTCCCCTATCTGGACGACTGGCTTATTCGAGCTCCCACTCAATCAGAGGCCAAGACTGCTCCAACCTGCACAATGCGTATCCTTCAATATTTAGGGCTGGTAATAAACATCCCAAAATCCAATTTGATCCCTACTCAGTCCCTGGAGTTTATAGGGGCACTGCTGGATACCACAAAGGCAAGGGCCTTTCTTCCCCAGGCCCGCTGTCTTCGCTTGATGCAGTTAGCTTCTCAAGCAGAGTTGCAACCCCTACTAACTGCTCGAGAGATGTTACAGTTGCTAGGCTACATGGCTTCCACCGTTCATGTGGTACCATATGCTCGCCTTCACATGAGAGCAGCTCAGTGGACTTTATCCACCCAATGGACCCAGGCATTAGGCTGCCTGTCAGACAAAATAGCAAACACAAGTCGCCTCATTTTGTCCCTCCAGTGGTGGAAGTCCCCTCAAAACCTCTTGTTGGGGTGTCCTTTTCAACAGCCTCTACCCCAGGCAACTCTTACAACAGATGATTCTCCAATGGACTGGGGAGCTCATCTTCAGGACCTCTCCACCCAGGGCATCTGGTCCCCACAGGAGACTTGTCTCCACATCAATCTCTTGGAACTCAGAGCAATCTTCCTTGCTCTACGAGTTTTCCACACCCTGCTCAGCCACAAGACAGTCCTTGTCCACACGGACAATCAGGTAGCCATGCTCTACCTAAACAAGCAGGGGGGAACTGGCTCTCTGTCGCTTTGCAACGAAGCTCTGCGACTGTGGGCCCTCGCCAGAGAGCATCATATTCATCTTCTGGCAGTCTATCTTCCAGGGGTTCAAAACTCTTGAGCAGACAGACTCAGTCGAGTTCTGCTTCCACACGAGTGGTCCCTACATATGGACCAGGTGTCAAAAATTTTTCAAATTTGGGGAACCCCGGACATAGACCTCTTTGCAAGTCCGTGGAATGCCAAACTTCCCCGGTTCTGTTCCAGAACTCTGGCTCAGGGGGCTCAGGCAAGGGATGCTTTCCTCCTTCACTGGGGTCAAGACTTCCTGTATGACTTTCCACCCATTCCCCTAATTCCCAAAACCCTGTTCAAGCTTCAGAGAGACAGAGGCCACATGATTCTCATAGCTCCACATTGGCCACGGCAAATGTGGTACCCTCTGCTTCTACATCTCTCTCAAGCTCCCTCCCTAGAGTTAGGGTCTGCTCCAGACCTCCTCTCTCAGGAGGACGGAACGTTGTGGCATCCCAATCCCCAGTCTCTGCATCTCAGGGCTTGGTTGCTGAAGGCCTAGATCTCCAGGATTTTCCTCTTTCTCAGCAAGTGAAAGATGTTCTTCAAGCTTCCAGAAAACCTTCCACTAGACATTCTTACGCCTTCAAGTGGAAAAGGTTTACCATCTGGTGTTCTGAAAAGGGTCTTAACCCCCGTGCCATACCTCTGGAATCGTTGCTGGAATATCTCCTGCATCTGTCTAATGCAGGCCTTAAGACAAATTCAGTAAGAGTCCATCTGAGTGCTATTGCAGTTTCACTCAAGCCTCTAAATGGACAACCTGTTTCCTCTCATCCCCTTGTAGCAAGGTTCATGAGAGGCCTCCTTTTAACAAAGCCTCCCATTAGACCACCACCGGTGGCATGGGACTTAAATTTGGTTCTTGGTCAGCTTATGAAGCCGCCTTTTGAACCTTTAGCTACTACCTCCTTGAAATACCTTTCTTGTAAGGTTATCTTTCTCATTGCAATCACATCAGCACGCCGCATCAATGAATTGCAAGCACTAGTAGCTAATCCACCTTATACAAGGTTCCATCATGACAAGGTGGTCCTTAGGACTAATCCACATTTTATGCTTAAGGTGGTCTCACCTTTTCACCTCAACTAAGAGGTCTACCTACCTGTCTTTTTTCCAGGACCTCATGCATCACCTGCAGAGAGGAATCTTCATACCCTAGACTGTAAAAGAGCTCTGGCTTTTTACTTACAGAGGACACAGCAACATAGAAAGTCTTCCCAACTCTTTGTTGCTTTTGATCCTTCTCATTTGGGACAACCAGTCTCCAAGAGAACTCTTTCCAACTGGATTGCCCAATGTATTTCTTTCGCCTATCAGAGCAAGAACATTTCTCTGGAGGGCCATGTCACAGCTCACAATGTGAGAGCCATGGCAACCTCAATGGCTCATCTGAACTCTGTGTCTATCGACGACATCTGTCGCAGCCACTTGGGCCTCGGTTCATACCTTCACAGCCCATTACTGCTTAGACAAGGACTCCCGCCAGGATGCCTTGTTTGGTCAGGCTGTTCTCAAACACCTGTTCCATACTTAATCAACTCCTACCCACCATCCTTCATGGGATGCCAGAGATCCAGGTGGGGAAGTGCAGCCCTGTCCCAGGGACACACAACTTCTGGGCGCTCTCCCTGGCATCAAAAGCTAGGGAGTCCCCATATGTGAAGACTCATTCCTGCTTGTTCCTGGAGATGGCACAGTTACTTACCTGTAACAGGTGATCTCTGGGAACAGCAGGAATAAGTCTTCACAACCCACCCACCTCCCCTAAGAGTTGTCTCTCTCTCTCTATCTCTCTCCTTTCCCTCTCTCTCTCTCCCTCCTTTCCCTCTCTCTCTCTCTTTGTCTCAGCTATAAAACTCAACTGAGGAGAGACAGTTGGAAAGGCGGAAAGGCAGCACGCGGGCGCTGTGGGATGCTCCCAAAAGCTTTCTGATTGGACGCTGGGGAGCGTTCCCGCGCAGGCTCCGTCGGTACCGACGTACCCATATGTGAAGACTTATTCCTGCTGTTCCCAGAGATCACCTGTTACAGGTAATTAACTGTGCTTTCTTTTTGGACCTCAATATACACCAACACAGTTCAAAACTGTGTTGTATCCTTTTGCAAGTCCATTTTATTATAAATATATTAAAATCTTCAATATTAGACAGCCTATTTAAAAATTTCTCAAATGTATATAATAATCACAAAATGAAACCATAATGACTTCATCAACATTCATTAGCAACCTCCTTAGTTTCTACCCTTGTCCCTTGGTTTTTTTTATATTTATCTGTCTTGGATAGATTCTCTGTTCTGGATCTTGCTTACCACCTATATGTGCCTTAACCATTTGCCCTTAGTTCTACCTTTGTTCTCTGTTTTGTTGTATTTGTCCTGAATAGATTGTGAGCTCTTTTGAGCAGGGACTGTCTTTTATATATATTTGTACAGCGCTGTGTATGTCTTGTAGTGCTATACAAATAATAAGTAGTAGTAGTAGTAACCTCCAGTAGAGCCTTCTAATTCTTCAGGTCTTATACCTACACAGAGGGATACTCTGTCAAATGATTATATTGTATCTCTATTATCTACTTCTGATTTGGATTTGGAGCAAGAGCCTGCACATTTGCTTTCTTCCTTCTTTTCAGAATCCATAGTTTCTCGTGTAGAGGGCCACTTGGATCCCTATAATTCACAACTGACCCTTCTAGGTAATGTAGAAGAAGATTCCACAGGAATTCCATCTGACCCTTCACCTTCACCAGCTAGAAATGAGTTCCCATATGAGGACAGTTCTTATTCAGAATTTGTTCAGAAAATGACTAAGGACATTCTCTTTATACTGCAACAGGATACATAACCAAGAGCAAATGTCTTTGGCCTTCTCATATATAGATAGCGTCTGTTGCTGTTTCTGTTCTTTGCCTACTCCAGGGTCAGTAGTACCATATGTGGCAAAATCCACTTATGGTCCAACCTGTATCCAAGAAGTTTGTTATAAAATAAAAGGACCAACCAGCTCCAGGTTCATTAAAGTCCAAACGTCTCACTCTTTAGTTGCTGTGGAAACGGTCATGGGAGAGGCTAAGAAGTGCAAACATTTCTGCAGCACTCCTCCAGGAAAGGCACCATATGCTGGATCATTTTGAGAAGAAAGGTTTCCAAAAAGTCATGCTGACTTGAACATATTGCAGTCCGTCAGCTGTATGTGGTTCAATACATGGATATTATCTTTCAAAAAAACTCATCTAATTTCTGGTTTCAGAATTGCTGCCAGATATCTTCTGACTTGCTTAAGAATATTCACTGTAAGTGGACTAAAGTTCCTTGTACTGGAGATTCTCTTTGGAGAAAACAAAGGAGACAATGACTGTGATAAAGGACCACTACTCTATGCTTCAGAATCTCTCTGCAGTCTCCCTTCTTCAGCAGGCTCCTTGGCCAGGTGTGTCTCCTTCAGCTAATATCACCAAGGTTTCTATTATCATAATGTTATTTTACCAAAAGTAGCTTCAACAGCTGTGTTGCAAAAGCAATATCAAAGGGGGAAGAGCTCATCCTAGTTATCCTTGCTCAACCTAAGCAGCATCCTTCATTTTGACTATCTTCCAAGTTTCCATTTTCTATGGAATATTCATCCTGCCCTTCCTGTGAGAGATTGGTTTCAATATTTTCTTGCATAATGACAGAAGCTCATGATGGATTTCAAAGGTCCTGTCAGAAACATAACTTTTTGCACAATGACAGACACCTCAGTGAAGCAGGTAAAACAAATTTATTGCGTTCTTGCAAGAGCGGGTGTCCTATGTAAGTAGGCACACCAAACATACAGAAAGCTCAGCATTTATTTCATTCATTTCATCTACAGTTCCTTCCCCTCACACCCTATTGGTGGGGGTACTATTAAGTTCACAACCTATCAATGACCCTCATTCATATCATGAGTGTCTCCGCCTCTGTTTACATCTCCTAGTCCTTCCTCCATTCGCCCCTCTCCCTTTATTTACGTTATTCCTTTTATGGTCTTATGACCGGGCCACATGATTTCTCAGAAATACTTGCTGCCCCTGGCCTTAACTTTCATATTCCTTATAACTGGATGAAGAAAAATAAATCATCACAAAAACGGGTTACATTTGATTCTTTTGATATTTCATCAGATGACTCAGAATATGGTGATTTTTCTGACAATACATCAAATATTTCTAATCAAGATCAGGTTTTTCACCGAGGCAGTTTTCGTGGCTGGGGCCGAAATCGCACATGGAAACCTGCAGAAGGCTTTCAACAGGATCGAATTTGGAAATCTCAAGACAATTTTCATCAAGATCGCCCCCAAGGCCCCATGACCAGGAATCGGTCCAAACAACAGTAGTGAATATTGTGTCTTGTCGAGGATCGATGCTTGAACCGCTTTCAAAATTCTGCGATGTGTTCTTGCAACCATGTGCCCAAAAAGTACCATCTTTTCTCAAAGACACTACTCATTTCATCATAAAATTACAAGAAATTACTCATCCAATTGATAATTTGTGGCTTGTATCGCTTGATGTAGCAGCTATGTACACTAATATTCATCAAGATCAAGCTTTAGCTGTGATATCTCAACTACAACTTCCTTTACCAAATAGGATCCCCAGGACGTTTTTTCAACAGCTATTGAGTCTTGTACTCACTAGAAATTATTTTCAATTTGAGCAGCAGTTTTATCATCAGATCCAAGGCATAGCCATGGGGGCAGCGGTAGCCCCGTCTGTGGCCACGTTATACATGACTGATTTTGAATCTTCAAAGATTTATTCTTCTTCATGGTTTCAGGAAGTAGTATTATGGATCAGATTTCTTGACGATATAGAGCCTACTCGTTCCTTATCCTTTCCTGGTTTTGGGATCACCACCAAATTCTCTTTTTAGGTTTTCCCTTTACCATCCTCATCTAACATGCTTCGTGGAGCAGCTGGTTCATGAACCAACATGAGAGAAAGCTATTTTAGACCCTCCCTCCTCCCTTAGGAGTTGCCTCTCTACCTTGTTTTATTTTTACTACTGTCCTAGCTATGTCATCTGACTGAGCAAGATGGCACCCTTAGGTGAGAAGGGGACCACACATACGTGGTGGCATCTCCCAAAGGCTTTCTTTGAAAGAAGGGCAGATGCTTCTGCGTGGGCTCCATCGGCGCCGACATCACCCATATGTGAGGACTGATTCCTGCTGTCTCTGGAGAACATCCGTTACAGGTGAGTAACTACACATTTCCCTGTCCCTGGAGGACTTACAATCTAAGTTTGTACCTGAGGCAATGGAAGGTTAAGTGACTTGTCCAAGGCCACAAGGAGTGCCAGTGAGATTTGAAACTTCATGTTGAATTCACTTGTTAAAATCTTCTAGTATTGCAAGAATCTTTTAGGAGGTTTCCTGGAAATGTACCCAGTATAAATAAATCTTTTACATATTTCTTAATTTTTTTTTCATGGTTTCCAGCTTAGTAATATGAGTGAATTCTTCTCATAGACAATCTGCTAAAATAGCTCTATCTCTTGTTACATTGCTAACAGACTCTTCCTCCACTCCCTTGCCAGCACTATGCATTTGCTGTTATTTCCATTCTGCATCCTTGCAGAGTAACCATACTTTTTCATGAAAAGCTATGGCAAAATTAATAAGCTTTAAGTTGCAGGACTTTGGAAGTTCTACATCAGGATTAGGCTTGAATAAAGAATTTGCCAATTTAAACAGTTCTCATACCAATTTGGCCTACTGTTATGTTCCCAGTGTAAAATCTGCCTTTTAGCTTCTTTAATAAGTTTCTTATGACTTTTAATTTCCATTCTCCACTTGGCTTTTATAGCATCTTCCTCATTTATCCTCCATAATCGCTCAAAACAATATCATTTTTGCATGTTTTAAAGCTAGACTATTATACCATGAGGAATTTTGGAATTTGGATGTGATTCGTAATTTCAGTGGAACCATGTGGTCTGATTTTTTTTTTTGTTTTTGTTTAGTAGTGATGTCCAGTCACTAATCTCAACATAAGTTTTGTATCACTGTATTCCAAAATAATTCAGCATCATTTCTACTTTTTTGTATATCTAAGCCTGACTTATCCATCTGATATAAAATAAATTCTATGCGGTAATGATCTGACCAAGGTATTGGCAGTATTAAACATTCTTTGATCAGCAGTGCCTTAACTTTGGGTTTAGTGGTCAGAATTAAATCCAGTTGATAGCCTCCTGTATGAGTTGTTCCAGAATTCACTTGTGTGTGGTCTAAGGAGGAGAAGAATACCTGGAACTGTAATGCATCCAGTGAGGTCAAGTTTTCCAGATGTAAGTTAATATCTGCAAACAAATCCAGTCTGTGACAGGAGATTAAGTGAAACAATTCATCAACCAACTGGGACCAGATCCCAGGGGTCTATAGATCAATAGCATACCTAAAGGCTCTTTCTTAATATTATATAGTGAAATTTTACTGACATAGCTTCTCATTTAGAGGATCGGTAGTGTTATTTTAATGATATGTTTAAAAAATTCTCAAAAATCATAATCCAATCCCCTTTTCTTGGACAATAATATTCTGTAACTCGGTAAGGGGCATAGTATCTGTAATTGATGGCCTTCATGTTGATCGTCGCCAATTTATGGGCATGTTTACTAAGTCATGCTAATGACAGTAGTGAGTTTCTCTGTGGATAAACATATGGGTGACTTCCCTAATGGAGCCTTATACAAGAACGCTCTCCAGCTTCTATTGGAAGCTCTTGGGAGGCTCCACGACGCCTGGTGCCTTCTTCCCACCTGCTACTGCAGCGCCACCTTGATTCAGTCTTTTGTTTTCCTTGGAGTCCCATGGACACATTCCAGACTTTCGTTGGTAAACTTCTCTATTTTTCCCTCACGTAGTTTTTTTGCCTTGGGTTCTCTCCTCCCTTTTACCTTTTTTCTTTTTTCTCCTTGGATCGTTAATTTTCTTCTTATCGTCGCACCTCAACCCTCCCGGTGCTGGTGCTCTGGTGGGCCTCTGTCCTCGTCATTGAGCCATTCGACTTTGCCGTGGCTATTTTTCCAGACAACATGTCCCAGAAACCCTCCAGCAGGTTCAAGAAGTGTTTCAAGTGCTTTACGAACATATTGGTCACAGATACCATAATTGGTGCCTACAGTGCCTGGGGCCTGATCATCAGCCCTTTCCTTGTAATTTATGTTCACAGATGACAAAAAGAGGACTCAAGGGTTGTGAGAAGCAGCACAAATCACTTTTGATGCTCAGAGGTGCAATCCATTGTCATCGGTTTCGACAGCATCGGTCTATATGGCTTCCAAGGCTATATCAGATGCTGGCGGTGAATCGATGCTGAGGTGATGTTGCGCTCAATCGGAGCCGAACACCATAGTGCCCTAGAGCATTGACCATCGATCAATCTCCACCCAAAGATGAGAAAGGATTTGACTGCGTTGGCTTTGACATCACGGAGTGTCCATGATAAACATCGGGTGAAGACTCTTGTGCATCAGCATCGGAGTCCTTCAAGGCATGAAGTCAGGAGCAATAAGGGGTTCACATGAGTGCCCCTCAGAGTTGCCCTGAAGGGAGAAGAGCTCATCTTCCAGGATATTGGAGTGGCACCAACAGCCTATTGACAGCCGAGACCCAGCCACTGATATCCCTGTACACCTACTGGATACATCATCAGCAGCCATGGAGAAGCACCTTCTGTAAGTGCTCAAGGAATGCATTGCAGCACTGTTGGTGGTGCAGCATGCTGGGGCCTCAATGTTGGCTGCATCGACATCAGCTACCATACAGCCTATCCTCGAGATGCATCAACATCAGGGCATTGAAGGACCCCAACACCGGTGCCTGCCCGGCCAATATGCCTATCTAGCATCTTGGGGTCTGATGCACCCTTGAAATCTAGAAAGGTATTGGTGCATCATCACTCCCAAAGGAGCTCCTGATCCCCCGAAGCAGGAGAGTGATCCAGGCAGAGACTCAGAAGTACTTTGACTTTCTCTGAGTCTGACTCAGAAGGCTGGGTCACCAACATGGAATTAGAGGATTTGTTGGAGGGAAGGTCCCCTGAGCTCCTGTTGGAACCTTCTCCACCTCATGAGCGGCACAAGTCCCCTCCTGAGGACATGACCATCCAAGAATTTGTGACTGATATGGCCAAAGCTATCCCATTTTCTTTGGAAACCAAGGATGAGCCCAGGGCAGAAGAGTTGGAGATCTTACAGTAGTCCTTGGCCCCTAAGATGGCAGTGACAGTGCCCTAGCACCTCATCATGCAGAATGGTGTAGATGAGAATGTGGGAGAACACCCTCACTGTACCTCCACTTAGTAGAAGGCTTGACTCCATGTACAAATTTCAGAAGGCTCTTGGATTCAAGAAGCTTCAGCTTCTGCACCATTCCTTGGTGGCCGAATCTGTCCTAAAGAGAATCAAGAGTACCAAGACTCATTCCTTGGCATCCCCAGGGAGAAAGGCTTGGACATTGGACTCTTTCGGGAGAAGATGTTTTCAGAATTCCATGCTTGTTGCCCGCGTGGCCTCTTACCAGCTTTATATGGGCATATTCTTGAAGAATATCATGTGCAATTTGGCCGATCTGGCCCAGTTCCTCCCTCCAGAGAAATTGGATCAGTATCATTCCCTAGTGGGCCACGGCAAGGACTGCTCGTAGTTCATGGTCCGAGCGACCTATGATATCTTTGAGATGGCACCCAGAAATGCGACCATCAGTGTTGGTGCCTAGAGACTCACTTGGCTTCAGTCATTGAACCATGCAAACAAGCTGGCAGACAATCTCTTCAGGCAACAGGTTGAGGAGAAAGCTGGCCATATTGAAAAGCAGCATGTTTCTCTTTCCAGGCTCTCCAGGAGCCTGTCTGTGCACACCTCCTATCATAGGAGACACCAAGGGGGAAACTAGATAAAGACATATTACCCTCGCAGGCATAGGTACTTTCCTGGCCCCAGACCTCCCAACCCAAGCAGGTCCCTCACCGACACCAGCATCAAGAAAAGCTTCAGAAGGCCCAGCCAGCTCTCCAGCAGAAACTTGTAGCGGCGTCTTGACGGGTTCCTGCGGAGCATAGCCAGTCTCCCAATGACTGCTGTAAAAATCCCACTGGTCGGAAAAGGCTCACTCCATTTTGCACAAAGATGGCCCCTTTAGTAAATACTTGTATACCGCTGTTTCCTACGATCAACAGCGGTTTACTTTACAGAATCATAATGCATTGTATAATACATTGAGATTTTTAGTTTTACATTTTGATTGGACAATGATTTACGTAACACGGGATAAACAGTTGGATACAATATACTGTTGATTATTATAGCACACAGATCAGGGTATACATTTGATTTCAGTAGGTTGGGGGGCCAAATATACATTATATACAGTGTTGACTTCCAAAGAGTACAGGCTAACACATGACTATATGCTAATAGATTTTATGCTGTCGCGGGCGGTAGAGTTCATCTGGTTGAGGTAGGGTATTGCAGTTAGATCAGGTTGTAGTGGGTTTGAAACAGATATGTTTTAAGCTTTCGTCTAAATTCAGTCAGGCTGTTTGTGAGTCTTAATTCATGCGGTAGTTGGTTCCATTGGATTGGCGCTGTGTATGTGAACGCCCGCTTGCTTGTTTCAGGCTTGACAGATCGAATGCTTGTCGGGATACACAGGGTGTTGAGATTCGTAGTTCTCCTGCTCCTGGTCCGAGGTATTCCTGGAATAGGGCGGTTTTTAGTTGTTTCCTGAATGATGAGGGGTCTCCATTGCATCTGATGTGACTTGGTAGTGAGTTCCAGAGGGTTGGTGCATATAGTGGGGATAAGACATTTTTCAGATATGTTAGTGAAAAGAGGTAGGGCAAAAGTGCTATTGTCAGACTCAATGGTGAAGGGGAGGACTTCTCATGAGGATAATGCGGAATTGCTTAACAAATATTTCTGTTCTGTGTTCACAGATGAAGAACCAGGAACAGGACTTCAGAAAACACCTACAAACAGGAACAGAAGCAAGGAACATCTTGAAGAATTTTCAGAAGACTGTGTTCATGAGAAACTAGCTAAACTAAAAGTAGACAAAGCGATGGGACCGGATGGGATACACCCTAGAATATTGAAAGAACTTGGGGACGTTCTAGCAGCTCCACTGACTGATCTTTTCAATGCCTCATTGGAGTCGGGAGTGGTGCCAAAGGTCTGGAGAGAGGCTCATGTGGTCCCTTTACACAAAAGCGGAAGGAAGGATGTGGCTGAAAACTACAGGCCAGTTAGTTTAACTTCGGTGGTGAGTAAATTATTGGAAATGTTGCTGAAAGAGAAAATTGTGAGGTTTCTGGAGTCCAGTGGATTACAGGATCCGAGGCAGCATGGATTCACCAGAGGCGTGTCTTGTCAGACAAGTGTCGACATTCATATGGAGGTGACGGATCCGACAGTACATCTCTGGGAGTATTGGACTCGATGGATTCTGCCTCAGATGCCTCCCAGGGAGTTGGACCGAGGGAGAGCCCTAGATGTGGTATATTTAGATTTCAGTAAAGCCTTTGACACTGTTCCTCAGAGGCGACTTATAAACAAACAGCACCCTAGGGATGGACCCGAAAGTTACTGCTTGGGTTAGAAATTGATTGAGTGGGAGGTGACAAAGGGTACAGGTAAATGGAGCTCACTCTGAGGAGAAGGAAGTTACCAGTGGTGTGCCCCAGGGATCTGTCCTTGGTCCGATGCTTTTTTTTTTCCCCCATTTATTTTTTATTCACAAAAGAAACATCATAGATCAATACAATAATCCTCATCTTGCACACATTTTAAGTTTAAAAACCCTTAACATCTTCGTTAGTGATATAGCGGAAGGGCTGTTGGGTAAGGTTTGATCCTTTGCAGATGATACCCAAATTTGCAATAGAGTAGACACCCAGTAAGGTGTAGATAACATGAGGAGGGATCTAGCTAAGCTTGAAGAATAGTCTAGAATTGGCAGCTGGGGTTTAATGTTAAAAAATGCAAGGTCATGCATTTGGGCTGCAGCAATTCAAGGGAGCAATATAGTATAAGGGGTGAAGTACTTGTGTCCACTAAAGAAGAGCGGGACCTCGGTGTGATTGTGTCTGATGATCTTAAAGTAGCTAAACAGGTAGAAAAGGTGACAGCAAAAGCTGGAAGGATGCTTGGGTGCATAGGGAGAGGAATGGCTAGCAGAAAAAAGGAGGTGATAGTGCCTCTGTATAAGTCTTTGGTGCGACCTCATTTGGAATATTGTGTACAATTCTGGAGACTGCACTTTCAAAAGGATATAAACAGGCTGCAGTCAGTACAGAGGGTGGCTACTAAAACGATTAGTGTTCTTCATTATAAAGCATATGAGGACAGACTTAAGGATCTTAATATGTACACCTTAGAGGAAAGGCGGAATAGAGGTGATATGATTGAGATGTTTAAATACCTCTGTGGCATAAATGCACAGGGGGAGAGCCTCTTTGGATTGAAAGCGAGTTATGCTATGAGGGGACATGGGATGAAGGTGAAAGAGGATATATTCAGGAATGATATGCGGAAATATTTCTTTACAGAAAGAGTGATGGATCCATGGAATAGTCTTGCAGTGGAGGTGGTAGAGATGAGGACAGTATCTGATTTCAAAGAAGCATGGGACAAGCACAGATGATCTCTGAAGGAAAAAAGGGGACTGTTGTAGTTGTTGATATGGAAGGACAGACTAGATAGGTCATGTGGTCTTTTTCTGTCATCATTTTTCTATGTTTCTATGCCAAGGCAGTCCTGTGCTTTGATAGTCATGTCACAGCTCATAATGTCAGAGTTATGGCTGCATTGGTGGCCAGCTTGTGCCTAGTCTGCATGGGAGAGATCTGCAGGGCTGCAACGTGGTCTTCAGTCTATGTATTCGCATTCTACGACTGCCTGGACGGATTCCCGATGCGATGGCAACTTCGGCCAATCTGTACTAAAGAATCTGTTTGGGGATTAGAATCCAACTTCTACTACAAAAAAATGGAAGAGAATCACTGTTTTTGTATATAGTAGATCTCTTGACCATTAAGACCTGTTGCCATACTGCAGTTGAGTTTTGCCCCTGTTGGGCTTCTCGGTGGTCTTCTTGGTTTTCGGTGGCCTGTAGCTTGGGAGTCGCCATACATGAGAACTCATTCCTGCTTGTCTATGGAGAAACGGAAGTTACTTATCTGTAGCAGGTGTTCACTTTGGACAGCAGAAATAAGTCTTGACAACCCTTCCACCTCCCTGAGGAGTTGTCTACTGCTACGGCTATATTATCAGACTGAATCAAGATGGTGCTGCTGCAGCAGGTGGAAAGGAGGGATGCAGGCACAGTGAAGCCTCCCAGAAGCTTCCAATAGAAACTGGAGAGCATTCCTTTGCAGGGCTTCATTGGGGACCACCCATATATGAGGACTTATTCCTGCTGTCCATGCAGAACACCTGCTATAGGTGAGTAACTACCTTTTTTTGTCTGCTAAGCCTGCTGCAGTAACCGTGCACTAAAAATATAACCATGCTAAAAGTTCTGCACTAACTGCTTAGCATGAGTTGGGGCAGAATGTGAGTAGTGACTGCACTGTGGTTAGCATAGGCATCAGTGTGCACTGGCAGGCAATGTCATGGTTAGGAAACACCACCACTTCAATGGGTGGCAGTAGCTGAACCTGTAATAATCACAGCAAATGACATAACGCGGGTTGGCAATGGATGCATGCTAACTACATGAGGACATGCTGTACATGCCCCTATTTATTAGCCCAGTCCTGCGTTACGTTTTGGGGCTGAATGCACTATAAACTACTGCATTTTAGTAAACATACCCCTAAGTCCCTTAAAGTAGCAACATGGTATAGAGGGCTACTCATCTGTCTGTCTAATACCATATATTTCTATTTTATACACAAATGAATATCTATTTCTCAATGTTCCGTTTCCAAAATTGTCATCCTCTGTTCTGTCCATATTTCAGTGCTGGATATAATTGCCTTCTTGTTCTATGGTGAAAAAAGCAAAATGGACCCAGAAAATTATCCTAACCTTGCAAGTGATTAATCAAAGTATCCACGTCTCAAAGATTCATCAGTATAAACTGAGTTAAGTCATTGTATGCCTATGTTACCAATTTATTTTCCAGTACTCGGCAGTTTACACTTTGGGTCACAATAAGGCCATGGGCCTGCCAGGCGGTGGGCTCACTTAGGAGCCTCATGTTTGCATTTCTAGCATGGCCTCTGGTGATGATACTCCTTTTGGAGAATGGAGCTTACTTTGTGTTGAGCAGCTGCAGCATTGTTGAGGCTCCCAGGTTGGAATGGTGCTAAGGAACGTGCTGGGTTCAATCCCAATGGTGTAATCATGTGTCCAGGTGAGCTGCCCTGCTGATATCTCCACATAGGTGCCTCTTGATTTGATATATATATATATATAATTCGATATCATCCTGCTAGACCTGCAGTGTTCCCCTACCAGCAGATTGGTGGTGACAAAGAACCAATGAAAAGCCCAGGTTTCAATGACATCACTTCCATGCTTCTATTTGCCTCAGCCACCAGAGGTCCTTTCGGTATTTCTTTGTCTTCAGCAAATGGTGAATGGATTTTTTTCCTCTCAAGAAAATATGAGGATTGAGAGGAAAGAGACTGATTAAATGCTCGTGAACGACGGCCTTGTGTACAGAACGGTTACTCTTTCACTTGAGCAGGACATGGGAGCCTCTATGGGACATGGGAGCGGGACATGGGAGCCTCTATGGGACATGGGAGCGGGACATGGGAGCCTCTTTTCGATAGCCATAGGAGGATGGAAAATTGGTTGAGCTCCATGCTCTTATCATGATAAGGGTCTGTTGAGCAACCACAAATTGGAAGGTTTTGAAAGGATCTGGAAGAATGCAGCAGCCTCACACAACCTCAGTGCCCCCCCCCCCTCCTTCTCTCTCCTCTCTGCTCTCTCCCGAAGATTGCAGAAGGCTCTCAGAAGGATCTGCCTGCCAGTCACCTTACACACAGGCTGCGAAGACAGCCAGTGAAACAGTTTCAGCGGAGTAGAGATGAACCCAGTAAGGATTCTCCACCTAGGGTTCTCAGGGGCTGAGTACAAAGGCTTGACCTTGTCCCTGTTGGGGTCTCCCATCTGTGTGGGACACAATTTTTGGTGGACTGCTGGTAACCACTGGTGCTGTGTGGGGTTTTCCAGCCATTTTCTGCACTCGTTAGTAATGTTTTTGCCTATTGTGCACCTTGTGGTTGCCCAGTCCTAACGTGCGTTCTGCTTGTGGCACCAATGCGCGCTCCTTCCCTAGTGCCTGAAACGCACACAAAGTAAATGTGTAGTTAACGTACGCTTGTGGGCAGATGCAGCCTTAGCTCTTGCTGTTGTCAAACAGCGTTTCCCTCTGGCAAGCGAGGTGCCTCCTCCCTGAATTCTAGACTCTGCCTTTCCTGCATGGCAGCTTCTGAGTCAGCAGTGGAGGACTTGCTTTCCCCCTCTCAGCCAAGGGATGCAGTTAGTCGGACTTTGCCTGCCTCAGGGCAGGAAGTGATGGATGGTGCTATATTCAGCTGGCCGGAGGCTCTGGTGACCGTGCTGTGAGCTGCTCTTTGTCCTCTATGGGGTTTGTGGCGGCTGTGCCCTCTGGTGTTGGAGAGCCTTATCCAAGAAGAGAGCTTCTGGATTCCGGATTGTCATCCTCAGAATTCTTTTCCTTTTTGCAACAGGCCTGGTCCTTCTGGTGTGTAAATTCAGACCTTGTGGCCTCTGGGTGCCCCTGGACAGTCTTGTGCCGGACAGGCTGGGCGTAGAAGCCCTATTTGATTACTGGCTAAGCGTCCCCAGTGAGGGGTGCTCCTGGAGATGGGGAATAGCTAGAAACTATCCAAGATGTTGACTATGCCTCGGATTCAGATGACTCAGTACTGGGCTCTGATGTGGATGAGAAAGTGCTCTCAACTTCAAAATATTATGCAGAAGCTGGCTCGATCCGCCTTTTCCAGAAGGAGGAGCTGGCTGCCGGAGTCTCATCTGCTTTGAGCTTGACGGATGCTTCTGGCATGGAACATGAACCAAAGGTAGACCCGCTATTTATTCCAGTAAGCCTTTTGTGGTTGTGTTTCATGGGTGGGTGAAGTACCTCAGGCAATTTGTTTTTTTGTGCAATATTATCCAAATGGTTTTTCAAATGGTAGTCTTCTTAAATGTTATGTGTAGATTATAATATTTAATTTAATTGTTTTTAATTTATTTTGTATGAATTTTTGATTTGTCATGATGGGCTGTGTATGTTTCATGTCACCTGCCTTTGTTATTATGCAAGCTATAAATAATTTTAAATAAACAAACAAATAAATAAGGGATGTGAAAACTCACTACTGTTTTCCCATTCCCGGAGGTGATCAAGGATATGATCAGGTCAGAATAGAACTCCGTACCCTAAAGGGTTAAAGATTTGTAAGAAGATCTCCACTCTCCCAGAGGAGGAGTGTGTTGAGTAATTTGGCATTCCCAAGGTGGATGCATAGGTTACCAAATGTACCACCATTCCTGTGGAAGGCAGATCAGCCTTAAAGGATTTTCTGGACTGCAAGTTGGATTCCTTGCTGAGGAGCCACTTCACCGTGGCAACAGCTGTTCTGCAGCTGGCGGTATATACCAGCCTGACATCTCAAGCCTTGCTCCAGTGGATAGTCTCTTCCATCGGATGATACTACTTCTCTTCTGTAGTCTGCTATGGCCTTCCTTTCTGATGCCATGTACGACTTGGTATGTTTGGCAGCCAGAGATGGTGCTCTGATGATGATGTCATGGCATTGGATTTGGCTCCAGCAGTGGACACCACCTCCAAAGCCTGGTTGACTCAGCTGGCCTTTAAGTGGAAGCTTCTGTTTGGAACTGATTTGGAGAAGCTAGTGAAGGACCTGGGTGAGACAAAATCTTACTGCTTTCCGGAAGACAGGTCCAAGGAACTTAAGTTGGCTGGTGCCCCTTTCTCGTCAGCCTCTGTCCGTCTACCAAGGGCGTGCTGGCCAGATTCCCAGAGGTCTTGGGACTCGCGTCATTACTGACCGGGAAAACCTTTCTTCCCCTCTGCCTCTGGGCTTTGGGCTCATTCTTAATCCTTTTGTGGAGCATGTGAGCTCAAGGACTCTGTCCCCACCAGAGGAGGACCCTCCGGGGAAGCACAATGAAGATCTGGGGGCCTATTCCCTGTTTCCTCCCATGGACGACAGGCTTTGTTGCTTCTTTTAGGAATGGGCCCAGGTTACCAAGGATTGCAGTTTGGCTATGTCCTGGAATGCAAAGAGCCAATTCAGAATTCTTTCGTCATTTTCCCTTGTGGGTCTGGGATCAGATGTGCCACTGTCTGGACCACCTTGGACAAGTTGCTGTGCCTGAAGGTAGTGGTGCCTGTCCCCTTTGATGAGCGGGGCAAGAGCAGATACTCCATCTATTTTGTGGAGCCAAAGAAAGACAGTTCCTTCTGGCCCATTCTGGACCTCAAGGGGTCAACTAGCACTTGCGCATCCTGCACTTCTGAATGGAAACGTTGCATTCTGTGATTCAAGCAGTGCACCGAGGGGAGTTCTTGGCTTCTCTGTATCTGGCAGAGGCATATTTTCTTATCCCAATCCAGGCGGATCAGCAGAAGCATCTGCGTTTTGCTGTGCTTGACTGTCACTATCAGTTTGCCACCCTCCCTTTTAGGCTTTCCACTGCTGCAAGGATGTTCTCCAAGGTCATGGTGGTGGCGACTGTGGCACTGCGGTGACAAAGGATCTGTGTCTGTCCCTGTCTGGATGACTAGCTCATCTGAGCCCATTCCCTTTCAGAAGCATCTTGGGTGATGTCCCCAGTGGTGTCCTCTTTGGAAAGCTTCGGCTGGATGATCAGTCGGGGAAAGATACCAGCTGTTGCCTATCCAGTCCTTGGGAGTTTCTGGGAGCACATTTCGACACGTGAATGGGCAAAGTTTTCCAGCCAGAGGAGAAAGTCAAAAGGCTGCTGGATTGCCTGGCGCTGTTCTGTGTGCAACAGGCCCCCAGAGTCTGGGATTATCTAAAGCTTCTTGGATTCATGGTGGCAACCATAGAGATGGTGCTGTGAGTGCGTGTTCACTTGCAATTGCTCCAATGGGCCATGTTGACTTGGTAGCTCCTGTGTTCTGAGGAGTTCGAGTTTAGACTTCCACTCCCATTGATGGTGAAGGCCAGTCTGTGGTGCTGGGGGCAACCCTGTCATCTAAGGAAGGGCATAGCTTTAAATTTAGAACCCAGCAGAGAGCTTGTAGTTTAAATTTCATAATAAGTTAGAGCCTAGCAGCAGCAAAGAGCTATAATTTAAATCAAATAAGAATATAGATTAGCACAAAAGGCAAATCAGGATCAGTACTCTTTGAGCAGCAAATAGTCTTCTAGAGACCTTTACAAAGAGGCCTTCTACCTAGAGGGCAAGAGACCTGTGAAACTTTTTCAATAGGTGTAAACACCAGGTGGCGTATCAAAAGGCCATTTTGAAAGGCTCCTTCTATCCAAGCAAGGACTGTTAATCATCCAGGAAGTTGGTCACAGCTTAGCTCAGCAGCGCAGGCATAAATAGCTCAACCAGAGCTCTGTGATCCTCAGTCTTGAAGGACTAGAAAAGGGGACTGTTACTTCTGGAGAGAGATCTGCAATTGTGAGTATATACTTCTGGGAATTATCTGAAATGAATTCTTTTTATTAAAGCTAATTAATCTGTGAACCCACTATTTTTTGTTAAATCAGTCAGGGCCTAGTAGCAGCAGTTTAAGTTTACATTTAAAACACAGAAGAGAGCTTTCTGGTTAAATTTAGAACCCAGCAGAGAGCTTGTAGTTTAAATTTCATAATCACTCAGGGCGTAGCATCAGCAAAGTACTTTTAGTTTACATTTAAAACACAGAAGAGAGCTTTCTGGTTAAATTTAGAACCCAGCAGAGAGCTTGTAGTTTAAATTTAATAGTCACTCAGGGCCTAGCATCAGCAAAGTACTTTTAGTTTAAATTTAAAAAAAAGAAGAGAGCTTTCTGGTTAAATTTAGAACCCAGCAGAGAGCTTGTAGTTTAAATTTCATAGTCACTCAGGGCCTAGCATCAGCAAAGTACTTTTAGTTTAAATTTAAAACACAGAAGAGAGCTTTCTGGTTAAATTTAGAACGCAGCAGAGAGCTTGTAGTTTAAATTTCATAATAAGTTAGAGCCTAGCAGCAGCAAAGAGCTATAATTTAAATCAAATAAGAATATAGCTTACCTCAGCAGCACAGGACAGGGTACTGTGTAGCAGCCCTCTTTTAATAAGTGTTATTTCCCTCCCTCCCTCCCTCCCTCCCCACACCCACCCACCCCTGGGATAATCGTAGCTTTATAGGTACTTACACATTTTAAAAGATAGGAGGTGCTCTCAGGTGAAGCTCATTACCCAAATCAGTCATAAACTAAGGACCTGAGATTAATTAAGCTTCAGATGAACAAGGTATATTAAACGTATTAGGTACAGTTTTATTGGTATAAAGATCCATAGCAACCCTTAGTAAGTAAAGAACTTAAAGATCTAAACAAAAACTTAAAACTAAGATGCAGACAGCAGTCCACCAGCGAGATGGGGGCTTTCCAGTCTTTTGCATTGAGTGTCACATGTATGATTTTCTCCCAGTTGGTGAGAGGTCTTACGTGTGCACTAGGTGCAAGGAGCTCTTTGCTCTCAGGGAACGAGTCCGTTCTCTAGAAGCTAGAGTAGCAGACTTGGAAAACATACGACAGACAGAGAGGTACATAGACAAGACCTACAGGGATATAGTCCTGAAGTCCCACCTCCAGTCTGGCAGCATCCCTGTTGCCATGGAGGAGAGAGGTCACGTGACAGGAGACCATCACCCTGGTGTGGCAGGAAGTGATCCTGTAACTAGGACCTGTCCTCCAGGTGATGTAAAACCTCTCGCACCGAGGAAGTTTCTCCAGGGCCATGTGCCCATGAGGGAAGGGTTAGGACAGCCATTATAGTTGGTGATTCGATCACCAACTATGGTGGCTGGTGGACGTGAGGATCGCCTGGTAACATGCCTGCCTGGTGCGAAGGTAGCGGACCTCACGCGCCACCTAGATAAGGTCTTAGATAGTGCTGGGGAGGAGTCTGCTGTCTTGGTACATGTTGGTACCAATGACATAGGAAAATGTGGTAGGGAGGTTCTGGAGGCTAAATTTTATGCTTTTAGGTAGGAAGTTGAAATCCAGAACTTCCAGGGAAGCGTTCTCCGAAATGCTTCCCGTTTCACGTGCAGGACCCAAAAGGCAGGCAGAGCTCCGGTCGCAATGCGTGGATGAGACAATGGTGCAGAGATGAGGGTTTTGGATTTGTTAGGAACTGGGGAACATTCTGGGGAAAGGAGGGGCTCTTCCGAAGGGATGTGCTTCACCTTAACCGGGATGGAACCAGGCTGCTGGCATTAACCTTTAAAAAGGAGATAGACCAGCTTTTAAACTAAATAATAGGGGAAAGCCGACAGTCGCCCAAGAGCGGATGGTTCGGAAGAATGTATCCTTGAAGGATACTACCAAAAGCAGAGAGGTTCCAAAAAAAAGTAAAGTAGCCCAAATGCCCTCGAGTATGGAGCAGACAGAGCTTAAAGATCCCAAATTACCCATGTCTACCAATAGCCAAATTAATATGAATAAAATACAGTCTCTAAAATGCTTGTATGCAAATGCTAGATGTCTAAAAAATAAGATGGAAGAGTTAGAATATATAGCACTAAATGAGAGGTTAGATATGATTGGAATATCAGAGACATGGTGGAAGGAGGACAACCAGTGGGACACTGTGATACCTGGGTACAAACTATATCGTAATAATAGAGCTGAACAAATTGGTGGAGGGGTTGCGCGCTATGTTAGAGAGGGAATTGAGTCAGAAAGGATTAAAGTTTTGCAGGAAACAAAATTTGCTGTAGAATCTCTATGGATTGAAATTCCACGTAAAAAGGGGAAGGCGATGGCAGTGGGGGTGTACTATCGACCTCCTGGCCAGAATGAACAAATGGATGATGAAATGCTCAAAGAAATCAAGGAAGCTAACAAAAGTTACAGTGTGGTAATAATAATGGGTGATTTCAATTACCCCGGTATTGACTGGGTCAGTGTCACGGCAGGACATGCTATGGAGATATAACGTTCCTAGATGACATAAATGACTGCTTCTTGGAGCAGCTGGTTCATGAACCGACCAGAGGGGAAGCCATATTAGACCTAGTCCTTAGTGGAACACCAGATCTAGTGCAAGAGATAAGGGTGTTGGGGCCACTTGGCAATAGTGATCATAGCATGATCGCCTTTGATTTAATTAGTGGAGGAGGGATAGTACAGAAATCCACAGTACTACCTTTTAACTTTCAAAAGGGAGACTATGATAAAATGAGGAAAATAGTTTAGAAAAAACTAAAAGGAGCAGTTGTAAAGGTTAAAGACTTACATCAAGCTTGGGTGTTGTTGAAAAATACTATCTTGGCAGCCCAGACCAGCTGTATACCATGCTTTAAGAAAAGTGGAAGGAAGTCCAAAAAACTGCCAGCATGGTTTAAAGGTGAGGTCAGAGAGGCTGTTGTTGCCAAAAAAGCATCTTTCAGGAAATGGAAAAAAGAGCCAAACGACGAAACCTGGAAACAGCACAAGCACTGGCAAGTCAAATGCAAGGCATTGATAAAGCAGGCAAAGGGAGAATTTGAGAAGAAGCTTGCTGCGGAAGCAAAAACGCGACCTAAAGATTTTTTTAAATACATTCGTAGCAAAAAACCTGTGAGAGAGTCAGTTGGTCCATTAGATGATAGAGGAGTTAAAGGGGCACTAAGAGGCGACAAGGCGATAGCGGAGAGACTGAATGAATTCTTTGCTTCGGTCTTTACTGAGGAAGATGTAGGGATGTTACCCATGACTGAAGTGGTATTTAAAGGTGCGGAAGAATTGAAGGAAATATCAATACATCGGGAAGATTTATTACAACTATTAGATAAACTGAAGAGTAGCAAATCACCTGGGCCGGATGGTATACATCCAAGGGTCTTGAAAGAACTGAAATATGAGATTGCAGACCTGCTATTAGTAATCTGTGAACTATCATTAAAATCATTTCTAATACCTGAAGATTGGAGAATCTCCAATGTATCACCAATTTTTAAAAAGGGTTCCTGGGGTGATCCGGGAAACTACAGACCGCTGAGCCTCACCTTGGTACTGGGAAAAATGGTAGAAACCATCATAAAGAATAAAATTACTCAGCATGTAGATAGTCATGGCCTAATGGCAGACAGCCAACATGGCTTTAGACAAGGAAGATCTTGTCCTACTAATCTGTTATGTTTTTTTGAAAGTGTGAATAAACAGGTGGACAAAGGTGAGTCGGTTTATATAGTGTATCTGGACTTTCAGAAAGCCTTTGACAAGGTCCCTCATCAGAGACTTTTGGCAAAACTAAAGAGTCATGGGATAGGAGGCAGTGTACTACTGTGGATCAAGAACTGGTTAAAAGAAAGCAGAGGGTTGGGCTAAATAGCCAGTTTTCCCAATGGAGAAAGGTGAATAGTGGTGTACCCGAGGGATCTGTGCTGGGTCCGCTGCTTTTTGACATATTCATAAATGACCTGGAAAGTGGAATAACGAGTGAGGTTATCAAATTTGCAGATGACACAAAACTATTTAAAGTTGTTAAAACCCAAGAGGATTGTGGAAAATTGTAAGAGGATCTTGATAAATAAGAAGACTGGGCATCAAAATGGCAGATGAAATTTAATGTGGACAAGTGCAAAGTTATGCACCTAGGGAAGAACAACCCAAACTATAGTTACATGATGCAAGGTTCCACCACCCAGGAAAAAGATTTAGGCGTCATTGTGGATATCATGTTACAACCGTCGGCCCAGTGTGCAGCGGTGGCCAAGAGAGCAAATGGAATGCTAGGTATCATAAGGAAAGGAATGGAAAATAAAACAAAAGATATTATAATGCCTCTATATCGTTCCATGGTGAGACTGCACCTTGAATATCATTCTATGGTGAGACTGCACCTTGAATATTGTGTGCAATTCTGGTCGCCGTATCTTAAAAAGGATATTGCGTTATTAGAAAAGGTTCAGAGAAGAGCCACCAAAATGGTAAAGGGGATGGAAGGATACTCCTATGAAGAAAGGCTAAAAAGGTTAAGGCTCTTTAACCTGGAAAAGAGACGGCTGATGGGAGATATGATAGAAGTCTATAAAATAATGAACGGAGTGGAACGGGTAAACGTAGATCGATTGTTTACGTTATCAGAATATAGAAAGACTAGGGGACATGCAATGAAGCTACAGGGTAAACTATTTAAGACTAATAAAAGAAAATATGTTTTTCACTCAACGTGTAATCAAACTCTGAAATTTGTTACCGGAGGATGTAGTAACAGCTGTTAGTGTAGCTGGGTTTAAAAAAGGTTTGGACAAGTTCCTGGAGGAAAGGTCCATAAACCATTATTAAGAAGGGACCCAGGATATCAATGCTTGACCCAGTACAAGCATTGCAGAACCTGTGTCTTTTGGGGAAACTGCTAGGTACGTATGACCTAGATTGGCCACTGTTGGAAACAGGATACTGGGCTTGATGGACCTTGGTCTGACCCAGTATGGCATATCTTATGTTCTTATGATGATTTGCATCCTGCTGACAATGGATGTCAGTTTCTTGGGCTGGGGAGCCCATTGCCAAGATCATTCGTCCCAGGATTATTGGAACTGCAGGGAAGCGGTATGGTCCATCAAACGCCCCGAGGTGAGGGCCGTCAGGTTAGCTCTTCTGCGTTTCTGGCCCATGGTCGAGGACTGGGCATTTTGAGTGCTTTCAGATAACGCCGTGGCGGAGGCTTGTTTATGTTTATTATTTATTAAAACTTTATATACCGCCCAATACAATTAGCATCTGGGCGGTGTCAGACGGCTGCCTGGGTGAGAATCTTCACAGTCTTGGCAAGTGCATATATCTATATGATTTGCAAGGGATTGTGGGCAATGTAGTTCATTCACACCAGACACAGCTGCTGACAATAATTTAGTTGTGCTCTTGGGTAAAGCCAATAAGATATTTATTTATGGGGTTATTTCTCCCAACACAGATATGCTTGATAGCACATAAATCAGGTTACTTGCTTCCAGTGTTTAACTTGGAAAAACAAAGTCAAAATCAGGAAAACAACATTCAAACTTGTCAGGCATTAGCTAATGTTTTCTTAGCATATATCAAACAACAAACGAAAAGCCACAAAGAAAGAAAAAACTGTTCTTTTCAGGTTAACTTCTGATATCTTCCCACATAGATTCAGAAGTGATTCTCTCCTAGCTCACAAGCAGTTAGGTAAGGCTCAATTGCTAGTAGTTATCCAGCTGAAACCCCTTAGCTGGCTTGCTTTCTACTGTGTGGGTCAAATCCTGCTTCAGGAGCTTTTCTGAGTAGATTAAAGAACAAGTTTGTATTTCTTTGTGATGGTTGCTGTACTTTATAACAGAAAATCACCAAAGGAGTTTGGACAGAGAGCAGTCCATATAAACACATTCTTCATCTGCAATCATTCCCCCTTCTTCAACAAGCATGGGTTCAATATCATGGATTGGCACAGATGAATCTCTCAATGGAGCACTTTCAGGAGAATACTTGTTTCCCTGCTGTCTTTCAAGGTTATAGCTAGGGCATAGATCAGTGTTCATACCTGAGCTTCCATTGCTGTTAGAGTTCCTCTCTATATAGCCTGGCCAGTATGTAGTCCAGTTCTTATGTCCAGCCTTCCAATCCAGATCCCTGGACACTGGATCTCTCTTCACATACCTTCTGGCACGGGTCTTAGGGTCCCTTCCACGTGCAGCCGTCTCCCTCACAGGTAGCGTCTGGAGATTCCTAGCTCTGCAGCACCATTCCTCTGGCTTTCCCCAGTCCAATGGTGTATGCTGGCCCTTGAAATGCCTCCCAGTATACGTACTGCTCTGGACTCTTCTAGACCTCTCAAAGGCTTTTCTCTTCCTTCTTCCAAAGGGTTTCTTTCCCTCTCTGTCCGTCCGGTTTGGCTTCTGCTTCTGATGATCCTTCAGATGAAACTGATGATCAAGCTCAAGCTGATTCTCAGGATAATGAGGATAATTCTCTGTAGAATAACCTCTACCTTTATTCTGCCTAGATGAGTGCTCCCCCCTAATACAGCGCAGCTGTGCTGAATCAGGCCCTGCCCTTTGAGATGAGTGCTTAGGGATTACCTCATAGCCCTGCTGATTGAACACACGTTTCCCCACTTCAGCTCCTCTAATGGCTGTTGGAAACCTGGTGCATTCTGGGACTGGTAGTCTTTTATGGGAAAATTCTGTTTTCTTATTTCTACCAGAACTGACAGGTTGCTTGTTCAGAGTCACTTCACCTTTTCTATAGCTCCTTCCTGAGCTATGATAAGCTTCCTTATCACAGCGGTTCACAATACATAAAATCAAATTTAAAAAATGTTAAAAGAGAGAGAGCTGCGAAAAAGAGCCAGAAAAGGAACGCCATAAAATTAAAGAAAAGGGATAGATACAGAGAAATAGATTGGGGGGTAAAGATGGGTAACATGAGGGAGAGAGAAAGGGATGACAACAACAACAAAAAAAGAAATATAAGACAGGGGTAAGGGGTGTGCTGTCAGAGGCCTAAAGGGGGGGAGGGGGGAAGATGGGACCGGGAGAGGAAGGTTAAAGGCAGAACAGAAAAGGTGGGTTTTAAGGTTAGTTTTAAAGGACGGATAGGAGGATTCCAGACGTAGAGAGGGGGGAAGGGAATTCCAGAGCCTTGGACCAAGAAAAAAGAAAGCAGAAGACCGAGTAGATTCGAGGTGCGCTTGGGAGGGAGTAGAAACATACGGTTATGTCAATCAGCAAGGCGGCATGAGAAGTGCCAGAGTAGCTCTGGAGATGGCAGTCCTGTTTGCCTGGGTGGAGAAGAATCTCCTAGCCTTGTTGGCTGAACACATTGCTGGAGTGGACATTGTGGAAGTGGATTTCCTCAGCTGACAGTCTCTGGATCCTGGAGAGTGAGAAATGAGTCAGGAGGCATTTGATTCTGCGGCACTGGAGTCGCCCCAAAAATGGATCTGATGGCTTCAATCATCCTCCATTGCCAAAGTTTGCCGCATCTTCATTCACCACATGGAGATGGGGTCAGACAGTGTCGATGCCCTGACCCAGCCTTGACCAAGTCAGCACTTGCTGTATGTGTTTCCTCCATGGTCCCTGGTGGGGCGTGTGATTTGGTGTATAGAATGCCACCTGGGCTGGATTGGCCGAGGAGAGCATGGTTCAGAGACTTGATGCGGCTCCTGAAGGCACCTCCTCTTTGGCTGCCTCTACCTCTGGGTCTTTTGCAGCAGGGACAGATCATCCTGGAGGACCAAGCTCCTTTCTTTCTTATGGCATGGCTCTTGAAAGGAGATGACTAATGTATAAGGACTATTCTCCAGCCTTGGTCTGTTCTCTGCTTGGTGCTTGGTGCCTGGAGGAGGTCTACCAAGCTAGCATACGTACGGATATGGTACCCCTTTGAGCGTTGGTGCAGCACGATAGTTGACTCCTGAGGTGACCAAGGTGCCTGTCTGCTTTTCTGCAGGATGGCCTAGAGAAGGCCCTTTTCCTTAGTTCCCTGAAAGTTCAGGTGAGAGCTCTGGCCTGTTTCCATGATCATTGGTGGGCAGGTCCTTGATCTTGCATCCGGACATCTCCTGCATCCTCTGGTCTGTAATCCCTTCCAGGGATCTGTCTCTGGTTCTCAGGGCCCTGATAGCGGCCCCTTTTGAGCCACTGAAACACGCCACCTTGTAGGATTTGATGCTAAGACTGTCTTCTTGGTCGCGATTTGTTCCGCAAGATCCTTTCTGAAGGAGTCCATTTCCATTTGGCCTGTGCTTTCCTTCTTGCCTAAAGTGCTTTCTCCCTTTCACGTGAATCAGGTAGTTTGCCTACCCTCCTTCCCGAAGGAACAGTGTCAGGGGAAGGATAATGGTCTTTGCCTTGTGGATGTCCAGAGGGCGCTCCTCTAGTGCCTAGAGGTTATGAATCCCTTTCATAGGTACAACCATCTTTTTGCACTGTTTGCTGGGCCATACAAGGGTGAAACGGCGGCCAATTTGACTTTGGGGCGCTGGATTAAAGAAACTATTACCTCAGTGTATCTGTTGCAGAACTTGCCAGTTCCTGAGGGTTTGCGCACCCATTCTACCTGAGCATAAGCATTCTCGTAGGCAGAGTGGAGCTTGATAGCCCCTGCAGACATTTGTTGGGCTGCAACGTGGACATCACGTTCCATCTTTGTCAAGCATTACCCCTTGGTTGTCCATGCACAAGCAGACACAGCCTTTGACTCAAGGTTTTTTCAAGCTGCTGTGTCTTCTTCCCGCCCAGTGGTGTTGTAGCATTGGTACATCCCACTTGTGTGGACTGATCTGACAGGATGGTATAAAAGGTGACATTTTAATTACCAGTTAATGTCCTTTCTTTGCGTCCTGCTAGACCAGTCCAGGACTCGCCCCTGAATCTGTATCTGCTCTGTTCTTCTGCTGTGATACCCTTGGGCCCACTATGATTTTTATACTTGGCTCTGCAGGTTCATCTTCTACTGACAGCCTTCTGTTGATGCATTCCTGTACATACCTCTCTACTATTGATTACTCATTGTTGCAGATGATTGAGGTTGTGTGAGGCTTGCCATGTGTCTCCCGTATGCTTTGGGATGAACACTGAAGGAACCTCTGGTGGCTGAGGCAGATAGAATCATGGGAGTGATGTCATTAAAACCTGGGCTTTTCATTGGTTCTTTGTCTCCACCAATCTGATGGGAGGTGAGCACAACCCGCTTGTCTGACTAGTCTAGCAGGACTCAAGGAAAGGACATTAACTGGTAAGTAAAATGCCATCTTTTTGTTTTCATTGTCTTTAAGCAGGTTCTAGGGATGGTACCAGCAAGGCCTAGGAAATTGTACTTTTGTCCACACTGCAGAAACCTGCTCCATACCAAAAAGAATTTTAGAAGACTGTGGTGGATTTACAGGAAGTGGTGTTTTAGTATGTTTGGGCTGTGGAAGCTGAAGACTGGATGCCTTGTGGTGTCCTCTTTGGACCTCTGCTGGGACAAATATATAGTTGGCTTTTACAAGGGAGAGTGTGAAAAATATAACAAGGTGTAAAAACCTATCTCCAGAAACAAGCAGGAATGTAGTCCTCACATATGGGTATCGTTGGTACTGACGGAGCCTGTGCTGGAACGCTCCCCAGCGTCCAAAAGGAACGCTTTTGGGAGCATCCCTCAGCACATGCTCGCTGCCTTCCCGTCTTTCCAACTGTCCCTCTTCAGTTCTTCGTTTTCCGCGGAGCCGACAGGATCTATTCCTTGTCACCGCAGAAAATTCCGTCTTTAAATTTCTTTCTTGTGGTCGCGTTTGCCTACCGCACAACGCCTACCGGTACCACCAGTTCTTTTCTTTTCATACAAAAAAACCCCAAACCCTTAAACTTAGACTGTTTCTTTTCAGAAACTTTCCTCTTTGGTGCTAGGCGCCATTTTGGGCATTAGGCCCCATTTTTCCTAAATCATGGAAAAACCAACTAGTGGTTTTAAAAAATGTACTAAGTGTGGCGGTACCATTTCCGTCACTGACACCCATGATTGGTGTCTAAAAGGTTTAGGACCTGATCATTCTCCAACTGAATGTCTCTCCTGCATGGGGATGACCAAAAGAGGAAGACAGAACCGGGCTGCAAAGCTCGGTACCCTCTTTTCCTCAGATTCCAGATCCATTGCATCGACATCGTCAAGGGCCTCTTCTTCCTCCCATGGATCTCAGGTAACTAAACATAAAAGCCGATCCTCAAAGGGTAGCTCTCCTGCTAAGCATCAAGAGGCCATTGGCATTGCCCTTGAGGGGGAACCACACCGGCAAAACAGCCCCGGCGGGAGGCTTCAGCTTCCAAAGCATCGATGGGGCTTCAGGATGTTCTTGAGGCCTCAACCTCGCAAGAACTACCTGTGCCATGCTCGAGGGTTCTGGCCATCCTTACCAGTACCGATACCCAGGCATCGGCAGTGTCGATAGACCAGAGGTTTCTTGCTATCGAGCACAGTATTGCAGCTCTTCTTTCAGCTGCGGTACCGGTGGTCCCAAGGGCGCTGGTACAGACACCGCTGCCGACACCGACGATGCCGGTACCAATGGTACCGGCCCCGGTGGGAACTCTTCCTATGCCATCTCTGGCTGGAGTGGACAAAGCGGAACTGGGTTACCTCGGTACCAACTTCGATCGGTACCGGGATCGTGATTTGCAAGAGCATTGGAGTCAGGAATACTTCGATTCCTCCGATTCCGAAGACTCTGACAATTCTGCTGGCACTAGAGGGTTTCTCCTAGAAGATCCCTCTTCTCCCCAATGCAGAATGTCACCTCCAGAGGACATGTCATTTCAGGATTTCATCCGTGATATGGCCAAAGGTCTTTCAATCACAGTAGCTCCTGAAGAGGAACCCAGAGCAAAGGAATTGGAAATCCTCCAGTATCCTAAAGCTCCTAAGGAGGCAGCTACTCTGCCTATCCATGGAATTCTGCATAGCTTGATGCTCAGAATGTGGGAGACACCTCTAACCACTTCTCCTCACTCCAGGAGACTTGATACTATGTATAGAGTTCCACCATGTCCTGGATTTCAGAAAACTCAGCTGCCACACCATTCAATGGTAGTGGAATCAGCCATGCGTAGGATGAAAAGTGCAAAGAGGCATGCCTCCAATCCTCCAGGTCGTGAATGCAGGACTCTGGATACTTTTGGACGCAGGACTTTTCAAGCTTCCATGCTTTCAGCTAGGATCAGTTCATATATCCTATATATGGTATGTTCCTCAAAGAAGTCACAGGAGACTTGGAACGTATGAGCCCCTTTCTCCCAGATGATATTAGACAAGATTTTCTTGCTCTAGTTAAGCATGCTCAGGATGTCTCCAAGTTTGTCAATCGTGCAGCCTTTGACTGCTTCGAATGCATCAGCAGAACCTCTGCTATTGCCATTGGCGCACGATGGTTTGCCTGGCTACAGGCATCAGACTTGGAGACTTGGGTACAGGACAAGTTAGGCAACATTCCTTGCACGGGGGAGAATCCCTTCGGCAAGAACTGGCAGGAAAAGGCTAACGAGTTAGATGCTGACAATTCTACCTTAGATAGATGGTCAAAGTCTACAGCCACTCCAGCCAAAAGGAAGCTGTCAGCATACATCAGCATGACATTATGCCTAGCATAGGTGTCATGGCTTTTCCCAGACTTTGGATTGCAAGCAGCTTTGTTACTCTGGTGATGTCAGTCTCCAAACATAATGAACGTAGTTTACATGATGAGATTAGCTCTGACCCCCTGGTGATGTCTGTCTCCAGATAGTTTAAACAGCCCCTCCTTGCTAATCAAGTGATAGCAGACCTCAAACAAACCAAATTATGACAAAGGGAGGTGCTGAAGAATTTCACTATAAATACAGAGAAACACAAAATATCTTTCTCTTTCTTATTCATCGGACATGAGGGACATGAGGCTCTGACACCCACTTCTCTCTCTCTCTCCTCCCCCTTGTTCTCTCTTTCTCTATATATTCTTCTTACTATGAGACTCTGACACACACTTCCCCCCCTCTCTCTCACACAAACACACATGCACACACAGACGCAGCATGTGTGTGGCATGGGATCTAAATCTAGTTCTCGGGCAGCTCATGAAGCCGCCTTTTGAGCCTTTAGCTACTGCAGCCCTTAAGTTTTTGATCTGGAAGGTCATCTTCCTAATTGCAATCACCTCTGCCCGTCGCATTAGTGAATTGCAAGCTTTAGTGGCTGATCCTCCTTATACTAGGTTTCATCATGATAAGGTTGTTCTTCGAACTTACCCACATTTTATGCCAAAGGTGGTTTCGCCTTTTCATTTAAATCAATCAATTTACCTTCCTGTAAAATACACGCCTCACGCCTCTAATGCAGAAAGAAACCTTCATACTTTGGATTGTAAAAGGGCCTTGGCCTTTTACATACAAAGAACACAGCAACAGAGAAAGTCATCGCAACTTTTTATAGCTTTTGACCCTAGTCATTTGGGACTTCCAGTCTCCCAAAGAACTTTATCTAAGTGGATTGCCCAATGCATATCCTTTGCTTATGAGAGTAAGGGTCTTCCTCTTCAGGACCATGTTATAGCTCATAATGTGAGAGCCATGGCAGCTTCTATGGCTAATCTCCACTCTGTGTCTATCGATGACATTTGTCGAGCAGCCACCTGGGCTTCGGCACACACCTTCACAGCCCATTACTGCCTAGATAAGGCCTCCCGTCGGGATGCCTTCTTTGGCCAAGCTGTTCTTCAAGATCTCTTTCAAACCTAAACCAACTCCTGCACACCAACCCTGGTGGAATGCCAGAGATCCATGGGAAGAAGGATTCTCACCTTCGACGGTGGCACCTTCCTGGGTCTATCTCCCTGGCATCTTCAGCTAGGGAGTCTCCATGTGTGAGGACTACATTCCTGCTTGTTCCTGGAGATAGCGTAGTTACTCACCTGTAACAGGTGATCTCCGGGAACAGCAGGAATTTAGTCCTCGAAACCCACCCACCTCCCCTAGGAGTTGTCTCTCTCTCTCTCTTTGTCTCTTTCCTCTCTCCCTCTATCCTTTCACTCAGCTACAAACTTAACTGAAGAGGGACAGTTGGAAAGGCGGGAAGGCAGCACGCATGTGCTGAGGGATGCTCCCAAAAGCGTTCCTATTGGACGCTGGGAGCGTTCCTGCGCAGGCTCCGTCGGTACCGACGATACCCATATGTGAGGACTAAATTCCTGTCGTTCCCGGAGATCACCTGTTACAGGTGAGTAACTACGCTTTACAAGGCATGCAGACTTTTTCAATACAAGGCCCTGCACATCCAAATCACAAGAAGTATCTGAGATTTATAAAAGAAAAACATCACCTCCAAAATTGCTTATTTGTTTTTGTGTTATGCTGGCACTACAAATGTTCACAAAGCGAGTAATTTTATAACAGTTCATCTAGGTTGAGAGGGCAAGGAGATGCCTATTTCTGGTCTGTTTTATAAAGACACATGGGCACCTTATGCCTTTATAAAATACTAGGGGTAAACCAACAGAAATCACAGTTAGAATGAAGCAACAGACATTTGCTGGTATAAATGTATGTACTTACAATCTGTGCAACTGCCATATGTTATAAAGAAACGTATGCACTTTTCGACTCTGCCCATGCGCCACACAAACTACTCCAGAACACATCTACACTAGTGTTGCATGAAAGTATATGCCTTCTTATCACTGTGCATTCATTCATATGCATAATCCCTGGACTAGTTTTATAAATCCTCTTTTATGCACATAAAATTGGGTTTTACATGCAGGAGAAGTTTATAAAATTTCCCTTAAATTCATAGCCATAGTGATGGCTCACCTATGCAGACTCTGGGTACACTTTTCCCCTACCTGGACAACTGATAGATCAAAAGTATATCTTGGGAACTACTACTGCTTCTACTGATCATTTGTATAGCACATTAAGGCATATGCAGCGCTCTACAGAGACATGTTAGAAATGGCCCCTGCTCACCAGAGCTTGCAATCTAGTCAAGACAGACAGTCTAGGATATGTCTAGGGAAATCGTAAGGAAATAGAGTTGGAGAGCAGGAGACTAAGTGGATCAGGATCCAAAAGGAGCCTCGAAGAGATGAGTTTTTAGCCTAGATTTGAAAAGGGCCAGTGATGGAGCTGGCCATACCCACTCAGATAGTTTGTTCCAGGCTTAAGGAGCAGAAAGGTGGAAAGATCGAAGTCTGGAGTTGGCAGTGGAAGAGAAGGGTACAAATACAAGTGATCTGCCAGAACAGCAGAATTCTCGAGTAGGGGTGTAGGGAGAGATAAGAGAGGAAAGATAGTGAGGAGCAGCAGAATGAGTGCACTTATAGGTCAGTAGGAGAAGTTTGAACTAGATACAGAAACTGATAGAGAGCCAATGAAGCGACTTGAGAAGAGGGGTTACATGAGCATAGCGAGACTGGCGGAAGTTATTGCATCATAAATATGCTATTTATGTGAGTGCTTTTTTCTGTGAACTTGTGTGCATGCTTTTGGAAATACAGAAGTATGCACATAAGACTACTGTCCATCCCAGCCACATCTCGGAATGTCTTCTGGATGTGTGGATAAACTTATGTACATACTGGAGTTTACCCTGCAGATGGAGCTGGCAGCTTTCAAAGATTGCCTTTATGCGCATGAAACCCTATGGAAACGGCTTTGAAAATTGCCTGCTGTAGTTTGGACTGTATATTCAGTGATTCTGTTTAAGTAAGTCAGGTAAAATCCACGTAAAGACATCAGCTTGTGATTAAGCGGACTGAGTGCTGCTAAATATCTGCCCCACAAATTGATTGTATTGTTTTGTTCGTGCAATATGTAGCTTCTGAGAAACTGGAATAATATGGTTAAAGTGAAGGGGTTAAGATTAACATTCGGTCCCTTTCTTGTAAAAAGAAGCCGAGCCAGTCCTGGTTTTCAATTGCTCTTTTCATGGAATTGACATTTCCTGGTTACCAGGAATCAGTATTGACTCAACGGCACACATTGCATTGAATTATTTCTTAAGAACTTGGATGAACATATCCCATGTGTGCAGTGAGAGTAAAACCAGTACTGGCTCAGCCTCTTCCTACAAACATGTTGCTGTATAGTTATTCTAATTTGCTGTGATTGTGCTATGGTGATTTTAAAAGGCAACCTATAAAAACCTAGCTATCAGACAACAATTATAGGTTTTGATTTTCTGGTTTGGACTTTGCATATACATCATCCTGTTATAGTAAATTTGCCTACATGATAATGAAAACTTAATGCAAATTCCTTTCTTCTAATTGGCTTGTAGGTTTGCTATCTGAATAATCAGTAATCTTCCTCACTATTTGCATACAGTGCACATACAGATGGCTGGGATTGCATCCATCCTATGAACAGTGTGATTGCATTTATACAACTAATTGTATATTTGTTTTGGATAAAGTATCTTGCAATTGCTTTTTCAGGAAGGTCTCAAGCTATTCAGTTATAGTGGATCAGGCTAAGGGCAAATTAAGCCTTTTGTGGGTCCTAGGTAGACAATTGTACTGTGCCCGCCTCTGTAATATAAGCATAGTTTTAAACCCCCCACAAATAGCATTCTTTCTCTCATTCCCCCTCATCCAAGACAATCACCTTTACTAGTTCTATATCTTCCCCTGCCTTATCCCCTCCAGTAGACATCTAATGTCTATTAACCTACTGTTGCTGCCTCTGCAGTTGTAAGCAACTGGAATAGTGTATCTGTCAAGACTGCAGAACCCTGTGTGGTCTGACTGCAGCATAATGTCAGAGGGGAGGAAGGAGCACTAGTTAAGAAGCACTACTCACTTATAACTCCTGCTATCTGGAGGACAACACGAGTTTGGGGAGGGTAGACATACTTCCACTGGTAGCAACATTTCTGGCCTACCTTCATTTTTTTCTCTGCCAGATGGTGGTTGACTTGCCGGTGGAAGAATCTGTCTGCACACCCGAGCTTCCACCATGGTTAGGAACTACTGAATTAGCACATTAGATAGGGCACCTCTTAAACATTAGGGCCTTAGGCATGTACCCAGTTTGCCTCTTCCTTAGACTGGTCCTATTTGGATGTTACTTCCCACTTAATTGTGTATACATGCCATGCAGGAGATTTGACCATGGATTATTATTTACTATTTGCCCCACTGAGTGCCTATCAAATGGTATAGTAGTTCTTATAGTTCTGCCAGTTTTTATCCTTTCTCAGTGTCAGTAGCGTCATAAAATTAATTTCAAGCTAATTCATCACAAGTTACGTAAATTCACTGCCCTTCCTCATCCCTTTAAATTTACACAGCTCAACTCATTTTAGCAATATTTTATAAATAAATTAAATTGTTGTTCTCTTGTAGAATTCAGTCCATCTAAATACATCAAAAATGGGGAGCATAAATGATCAGCCTGGTAAGTTGCAACATATTTTTATTAAAAAAAAACAACAAAACATCTTTGTTATGCTAACAGCATATTTCATGTTTGCCTTGAATATAGGTCGTCCTCCTTCCATGACCTGGAGTTTGCCAAAGGAGTCCAGATGTGCAAGTCCAGCAAACAGTGGTTATCCATATTCTGTAAGCATTAGAGAAAGTAGTGCAGAAACTAACTTTAATGGAATTTAACCATATTAAATGCTCTTTCTTCCAGATTATCTAAACTTCAGAATCAGTTAAATTACTGGAAGTCTAAAAAGGTACCCTTGAACTGGTGAAAAATCATGTGGTTTTTTTTATGTACACATGTTTTTATATAATATTACAAATTCTCCGGGAACAAGCAGGAAGTCAGTCCTCACATATGGGTGACGTTGGCACCGACGGAGCCCTTGCAGAAGCATCTCCCCAGCTTTCAAAAAAAGCCTTTGGGAGATGCCACCACACATACGTGGTCCCCTTCCCGCACAAGGGTGCCATCTTGCTCAGTCTTTTTTCTGCGGAGCCCTTCAGACGCTGTCTTCCCCTGGAGAAAGTTGATTTTTTTTCATGCCTGAGTTTCCTACTCGCCTCCAGTCCTACACTGGTACTCTTCCCGCCTACCGTCCTCAGTGTCGAGTTCGGTACCTCATTTTCTTTTTATTATTTTTTTTTATTTCCAGCTTCTCCGCGCCTTTTTTCCCCGCTGACAGTCCGGAGGGTCTTCAACCTCGCAGGGGTATTTTTTTCCCCCATGACTACCAGTGGCTTTAAAAAGTGTGATTGGTGCTCTAAATTAATGTCTTTAACCAACACACATGACTGCTGCCTCCGTTGCCTCAGGCCGGACAACGACCCGGCAGCTTGCGGCCTTTGCAAACGGATGTCCAGCAAGGCTCTGAAGGCATCTGATGTCCAGCAGTTCTTCCCCGAATCCCCTATGCCTCCGAAGGCCAGGGCCTCGTCCGAGGCCCCGTCATTCCGGGAGGAACTTTCTGAGCCCGATCGACATCATGGGTCCTCGGAGAGGGGGTCTCCCTCGAGGGAGCACAGGAAGAAGAAGAAACCCTCAAAGGCAGTGTCATTAGATGGTTCTGACCGGCTGGGAACCTCCTGGGCCTGGGCCCGCAGTCCGAGGCGCTTGTCTGAGGCGTCGAAGAAGGAGAGACCTGCCAAGGTCCCTTGGAAGCACCCGGCTGCAGACTGGCTTCGGTCCCCAGATGCAATCCTAGTTGAGGATTCCCCCTCGGGGGAGCTGGCGCCAGGCCCCTCGGGGCCTGCGCTGAAGGCTGTGGAGCCTTCTGGGCTGGAGTCCAGGATAGTGGCCTTGGAGTGCAGTTTGTCTGTCTCCATCGGCCAGCAGCGGGCGTTGTTGTCTGGTGCATCCGGTTCATCCACCCCGACCACCGGGCACTCGACTTCTAAGAAGTCCCCGGAGGCCAAGCCGATCGTCGAGGTCTTGCAGCCTCGAGTCAATCCTCGGCCAAGGTCACGCTTGGCGTCCCATTCAACGGGAGTTCGGTCATCCCTGGCCAGTTTGCCAGGTGTCAACCGCGGGATCTTGAAGCCCGCGGAGCAGCCCACCTACAAGTCCTCCTCAGAGTACTTCGATTGGGAGACGGAGGATGAGGAGTCTCCCAATACCCGTCACCACCGCGACGTCCCTTCCGACTCCCCAGTCTCAGAACTTCTGAGACGGTCCCCCCGGAGGATATGGGCTTCTTGGACTTTGTCAAGGACATGTCCAAGGCCTTGGCATTCCCGACCGAGTCTGAGGAGGACCCTCGGGCTGATGAATTGGAGATCTTCCAGTACGAGGCCCCTCCCCTGGAATTGCTCATGGTGCCCATTCCTCCTATCCTGGAATGGCTCATGCTCCGCATGTGAGAGACACCAGCGTTCAGTGCCAGTGGTGAGCAAATGGCTGAAATCGATGTATCGAGTCCACTGCAGCCCCTGCTTCCAGAAGTCACAACTGCCACACAATTCCATGGTGGTGGAGTCGGCTATGCAACAGCTGAAAAGCCAGAAGATGCACTCCTCGGTGCCCCCAGGTAGGGAGGCCCGCACTTTGGATACCCTCGGCAGGAAGTGCTACAAGGGTTCGATGCTCATCTGCCGGGTCCAGGCCTATAACCTTCACTAACGCCATATGATATCATTCCCACATTACAGTAACTATACTGTACTCCCCCTCAGAGCCCCATGGACACCCCATAACCTGAGTACTCCTTCACTAACGCTATGTGATAACATTCCCACATTACAGTAACTATACTGTACTCTCCCTCAGAGTCCCCTGTACACCCCTACTGTACATAGATTGTTGTGTTGTTATGATACTTGTTATACCTGTACTTGTATAAAATTGTATAACGTTTATCAGTTCTATGTAAATGAATATGCACTGAAATGCATTTCATATCCTGTTTTTTGTAACCCGCGCTTTATCATTGGAAAACACGGTATAAAAATGTTTATTAAATAAATAATTAAAATAAATAAATAAGAGTTTGTCCAAGGCCATCCGTGAGTGCTCCAAATTTATGTTTCGAGCAGCCTATGACGGGTTCAAGTTGGTGGCCCAGGTAGCCGCGGCGGGCATCGGTGCACGCTGCCGTGCTTGACTCCAGTCGTCTGATCTTGAGCAGTGGGTTCAGGACAAATTGGTCGCTGTCCCATGCCAAGGGGAGAACCTCTTCGGCAAACCCATGACCGACAAGGCCGCCGAGCTGGAGACCAAGTTCATGACAAAGACCAGGCTCTTCAAGAAGACCACTGCCCCTCCCCAATGGAAGGGCTTGGATAAAAGGCCCTTTTACCCGAGGAAGGGAGCTGCTTATCGAAACTACCCGCCTTACCAGACCTCCCCGGCTCCCCAACAGGGTCAGCAGGCCAAGGGACATAAGCATGTCCCGATTAAGCAGAAGGCTCCCAAACCCCAGGCACCAGCTCCGGCTCGGCCAGAGGCGAGCTTTTGACTCCCCAAACATAGCCTCTCTACCCCTCAGAGATCGGCAGCCTACAGGGGGACTCTTGACACTCTATGCCCAGAGGTAGGTGGCCATCACCACCGACTCCTGGGTACTAAGGGTAGTGGGGGAGGGTTACCTCCTCCACCTGACTCAGACACCTCCCCCTTATTTCCCGGGAGAGCCCCTCAGGTCTCCCCTCCACCGGGACCTTCTCCTGAAGGAGTTGGCAGATCTTCTCGAGGACAGAGCGGTGGAATCGGTGCCCTACCACCTCATGGGCAGAGGGTTCTACTCCAGATACTTCCTCATCCCAAAGAGGGCAGGGGGCCTAAGACCCATCCTCGACCTGCGCAACCTCAACAAATTCTTGGTTTGGGAGAAATTCAAGATGCTCTCCCTTGGAACATGGCTGCCATACCTCCAGCAGGAGACTGGCTATACGTCTTAGATCTCAAGGATGCATATACCCACATCCTTATCCATCCCAACCATAGGCAGTACCTGCAGTTTGTGGTAGGAAGCAAACATTTCCAATACCGGGTGCTTCCCTTTGGCCTAGCCTCTGCCCCAAGGGTCTTCACGAAATGCCTGGCAGTCATTGCCGCTTTCCTCAGACTCCAGGGGGTCTTCGTGTTTCCCTACTTGAACGACTGGCTCATTAAGGGAGAGACAGCCTCCAAGGTCCAGAAAGCCACAGCACATACCATCCAGGTTCTGCAGCATTTGGGCTTTGTCATAAACTATCCCAAGTCCCACCTCCTCCTGGCACAATGCCTGGAGTTCATTGGGGCGAAGCTCGACACCCTCCAGGCCAAGGCTTTCTTACCCAAGGGCCGGGCTGACCATCTCAGGACTCTAGTTCAAGACATGCGGCACTGCCCCTCAGTGCCTGCCCGATGCCTTCTCAGCCACATGGCTTCCACAGTTCACGTCACTCCAGACGCTTGCCTCCACATAAGGGTGGCACAGTGGTGCCTCCGGGACCAGTGGTCTCAGGCCACAGGCCGCCTCCGAGACAGGGTTACGGTGACCCGTCAGTTGGTGGATTCCCTTGTTTGGTGGCAGTCGCCCCACCACCTAGAGGCCGGCATGTCCTTCCAAACTTCCAGTCACTCGAGAGTCCTAACCACGGATGCCACCCTGCATGGTTGGGGAGCCCACTGCGGAGACCTCCGCTCTCAGGGCACCTGGTCGCAAGCCAAGATTGCCCAACAGATCAACCTCCTGGAGCTCCGAGCGATACACCTCACTCTGAGGGTTTTCTCTCACCACCTGTGCCACCAGCCAATCCTAATCCAGATGGACAATCAGGTGGCAATGTTCCTCGTGAACAAACAAGGGGGTATGGGGTCCCGTGCCCTTTGCCAGGAGGCACTGGGCCTCTGCTAGTTCGCAATCAAACAGGATATCCTCCTGAGGGCAGTGTACCTGCCAGGCCAGGACAACCTATTGGCCGACAGGCTCAGCAGGGTTGTCCAACCACACGAGTGGTGGCTGGACCCCAGGATAGCCGGTCGACTTCTCCAGCTCTGGGGGGAACTGGTTATGGACCTGTTCGCCAGTCCGAGCAACTTTCAGTTGCCCTGTTTCTGCTCCCAGCAAGCCCACCCCTCCAGGGTGGCAACGGACACTTTTCTAGTCTCATGGTCGGAGGGCCTCATGTACTCTTTCCCTCCAATGCCGCTGATTGCCAAGACATTGTTCAGGACCCTCCGCAACAGGTCCTCGCTCATCCTGATAGCTCCTCGTTGGCCCAGGCAACTGTGGTTCCGGCTGCCTCTGCAGTTGGCGGCAGAGGCCCCCATCCCCTTGTACACCGCCCCGGGACTCCTATCTCAGGATGGGGGCTCTCTGCTGCACCCCAGCCTGGGCTTCCTCTTGCTGACAGTGTGGCTGCTGAGAGGGTAACTCTTGCCCCCTTCAACCTTCCGGTTGAGGTTGAGGACATTCTGCTGGCCTCTCGCAAGGCCTCTACTAGGAAAGTGTATGCCCTCAAGTGGCGCAGGTTCTCTGTTTGGTGCGCCAAACATGGGGTGGATCCCTTCTCCTGCCAGGTGGCGTTGGTGTTGCAGTACCTCCTCCACCTCTCCCAAGCTGGACTTAAGTCTCACTCCGTCCAAGTGCACCTTAGTGCCCTGGTGCACATCACCCCCTAGTGGATGATAAGCCTCTCTCGGCCCATCCCCTGATAACCCGCTTCCTTTGAGGCTTGCTCCTGTCGAAACCTCCGATTCACCCTCTGGCGCCTGGATGGGACCTCAGTGTGGTGCTAGGGCAGTTGACTCACCTGCCCTTCGAGCCTCTGGCGACCTGTCACCTTCGCTACCTCTCTTGGAAGGTTGTATTCCTGTTGGCGCTCACCTCCGCTCACAGAGTTAGCGTGCTCCAGGCCCTCATGGCGGAGGCGCCTTATGCCAGGTTCTACAAGAGCAGAGTGGTGCTTTGCATCCCAAGTTCCTGCCGATGGTAGTGTCGCCCTTCCTCCTTAATCAGGAAGTGGTGCTTCCTACCTTCTTCCCAAGACCTCATTCCAGTCAGGCGGAGACGGTCCTTCACTCATTGGACTGTAAGAGGGCCTTATCCTTCTACATCCAGCGCACCCAAAGACACCGCAAAGCTTCTCAGTTTTCATCTCCTATGACCCCAGTAGGCTGAAGGAGGCGGTGACCAAGCGTATACTGTCCACTTGGGTGGCGGACTGTATCGCCTTTGCTTATGATCAGACTAGGCTTCCACTGGAAGCCCGTGTCACGGCATGCCGTGTCCGGGCCATGGTGGCTTCGGTGGCAAACCTGCCCTCTGTCCCACTGGTGGACATCTGCCGAGCCGCCACCTGGTCTTCAGTCCATGCTTTCGCAGCTCATTACTGCCTGGAGAAAGAGTCCTGATGGGACGGTGCCTTCGGCCAGGCTGTGCTCCATAACCTTTTCGGGGTTTAGGCAACTCCTACCCTCCGACCCTTCTGTGTTCAGGCTGCCGGAGTGCTGTTCCACCGGACACAGGGGTCCTACTGGGGTCCGTGTGTATGGACCAATATTGCTGCTGCTAGCAGCTCCCTTGCGGGTCCCTATTTTACTATGGGTTTTTGGTAACCTGTAGCTGGGGAGTCCCATATGTGAGGACTGACTTCCTTCTTGTTCCCGGAGAAGGCATAGTTACTCACCTGTAACAGGTGTTCTCCGGGGACAGCAGGAATCAGTCCTCACAAGTACAACCCTCCTTCCTCTCCTTGGAGTTGCTTCTGTGCCATCTTTTATCTTTTGCCATCTTTAGCTATGTCATCTGACTGTGCAAGATGGCACCCTTGGGTGGGAAGGAGACCACGCATGCGTGGTGGCATCTCCCAAAGACTTTCTTTGAAAGCTGGGGGGATGCTTCCATGAGGGCTCCATCGGTGCCAATGTCACCCATATGTTAGGACTGATTCCTGCTGTCCCCGGAGAACACCTGTTACAGGTGAGTAACTACACTTACTTGAAAGAGGGGGGTCTATTTCCATGCACAATTTGAGACACATTTCTAAATTGGTTACACATGACAAATATAGCAAGCATTTTTTCTTAAAACTATTGGCATTTATATGCATAAATGTATACATCATCATAATACCCAGTAAAATTGGACAAAGCTATTCTCCTCATTTCCATCTACTCTTTATATCTGTTACACAGTTCCTTGCCATTCCAAATTATATTATACTTTATTATATATGGAAGGCTAATATTCAAAACCCTGATTCTTACATTCAAGGCCATCAAGGGTATATCCTCAAACTCACTTTCTGAGCTCATCCAATTAGTTCCATCAAACAGAATTAGAAGACAGGCAGCACTAAACTCCTTAGCGGTACCAAAGGCCATAATAACATGCAATCTATCTACAGCGAACAGAGCTTTCTTGTTTTGCGCACCACAATGCTGGAACTCTCTCCCTTCCGACATCCGTGCCATAGCCGACTTAGCCCAATTCAGAAAGGCCATTAAATTCATCCTATTCACCAAATACTACCCCACATAAAACATAGCTTAACAGTCCCACCACTTATCCTTCCAATTTTTTTCTTGTTCTCTTACTCTCTTCCTTATGTCCTCCAAATCCGCTTCATTCTCGCCCAACAACCATGCTAAATCATGTACATAGTTCGATTATGTTATCTAGTTAACAGACTACATATTCCATGTATATAGTTCTCCCAGTTTGAACCAAGTTGTCACCCCTGTTATATGTAATACCGAACAGCCTGTTGTTCTGGTTTTGTTATTGTTCCCTGTGAACCGCGCTGATCTCAAAAAGTGCGGTATATAAGAAACTAAAATAAATAAATAAATAAATAAATTAGGAACCTAGTGAAACTAAGGTTCTGATGTATGAAAGATATACTAAAAGAAAGTCAAGCCTTTAATGCCTTATGGTAGGGTGACTGATCAGTTTGTAGTCTGAGACCCTGCGAAAGTTCATTCCAGAGTCCATAATTGGCTCTCAACTTATTTTTGGAAATGAGCTTTTTGTCTATCTGTTACAATGAGGAGGTCATCCAACAAAGACCACAAACTTCAGACAAGGACATAAACAAGTAATTTAGGCACTTGGGGGAGGGGCAGTATATTTAAAACATTTTAGCCAGACCTGCTAACTAGCTAAAAAATGTTCACTGTGATAGTCAGAGGCACACCAGTTAGTACTGCTGAATATCCCTACATACTTCCGAAAACTGCCCAGTTAAAATGGGAGCAGTCTGTGGGCAGAGCAGGGGTAGTATCCCTTCTCCTGCCAGGTGGCGTTGCTGTTGCCAGCATAGTTTAAAGGTGAGGTCAGAGAGGCTGTTGCCAAAAAAGCATCTTTCAGGAAATGGAAAAAAGAGCCAAACGACGAAACCTGGAAACAGCCCAAGCACTGGCAAGTTAAATGCAAGGCATTGATAAGGCAGGCAAAGGGAGAATTTGAGAAGAAGCTTGCTGCGGTAGCAAAAACGCGTAATAAAGACTTTTTCAAATACATTCATAGCAAAAAAACCTGTGAGAGTCAGTTGGTCCATTAGATGATAGAAGGGTTAAAGGGGCACTAAGAGGCAACAAGGCAATAGCGGAGAGGCTGAATGAATTCTTTGCTTCGGTCTTTACTGAGGAAGATGTAGGGATGTTACCCATGACTGAAGTGGTATTTAAAGGTGCGGAAGAATTGAAGGAAATATCGATACATCGGGAAGATGTATTACAACTATTAGATAAACTGAAGAGTAGCAAATCACCTGGGCCGGATGATATACATCTAAGGGTGTTGAAAGAACTGAAATGTGAGATTGCAGACCTGCTATTAGAAATCTGTGAACTATCATTAAAATCATCTGTAAGACCTGAAGATTGGAAGATGGCGAATGTAACACCAATTTTTAAAAAGGGTTCCAGGGGTGATTTGGGAAACTACAGATTGGTGAGCCTGATGTCAGTACCGGGAAAAATGGTAGAAACCATCATAAAGAACAAAATTGCTGAACATGTAGACAGTCTTTTTTTTTTTTTTTTTTAAACTTTTATTTTCATTTTATAACAATAACAATACACACAGTAATAAAACAAGGATGATTGCATCAAAATAAAATGGAATAAACCGGAAAATAACCCCATCAACCCTCCCCCCCTATGCTTCTTCTCTAGATAATAAAAAAAAAAAGAAAAGAAAAGATATTAACCCAGGCATGGGGTCCATAGCAATTATGTTAGAACATAAACATAACAGTCATGATATACTATGGATCAAGAGAGAGATATAACTAGACAGTCAAGTGCGAGCATTTGGCCGACTGCACGAAATCTGTGAGTAATTTCCATTTAGACACCTGGTAGCGGGCCTGAAGGGAAGGGGTAGCCCTACGAGGAATTTGTTCAAACTTACTATATAGACAGACACAATTCCACCATTCTAGAGGACTCAGTGAAGAGCTATTTTTCCAATATTTCATGATTAACGATATGGCAATACCCATTAGAAAGTCAAGGAGGAAGTAAGCAGACTTCGGGAGAGAGGGGATGCCCGCTGCAGAACGGAGTCCCACTATTTTCCAGGAGAGTGGTTCAGTAAAGTGTAAGATAGATTGAATACGACCCCAGACCCGGCTCCAGTAGTGTTGTAGTGCGGGGCATTCGTACATGACATGAGTGAGGGTGCCTGTAGCTGCATGGCAAGTCCAACATTGATTACTCAGAGTGGAAGTCCATTTGGCCAGTCTATCAGGGGTATAGAAACAGCGATGGGCAAAGAAGAAAAGCGTCTGGGTTAAGGAAGCCGAGCGGGAAACACGAACCACTTTGCTCCAGAAGAGGTTCCAATGTTCAGGGGTTAGAGTTACACCCAATTCTCGCTCCCAAGTCTGCTGTGCAGAAGGGGGGACAGCATTCTGAGGAGCACAAAGAGTTTTATAAAAGGTGGAAGCAACACCGGACTGAGCCCCAATAAAGGAGACCACCTCAGTTATCCCTTGGTCATGAGGAGTTAGTGGGGGAAAAACCCCAGCACTCTTGAGACAGTGCTGCAACTGAAGCAGTTGAAAATAGTATTTAGAAGGAAGGCCAAACTCACAATGGAGCTCATTAATGGACTTCCAGCGAGCATTGTGAAACAGTTGATTGGGAGTCCAGATGCCTCTGGAATACCAGGGACTCCAGGCCACCGGCTTATGTTGAATTTGGAATCGAGCATTATGCCAAATTGGAAGCCTATCTAGTGGGCAAGCTAGGGAATCTAGGGAGCTGATGAGAACATTGAAGGAGCGAAGTGTATCCAGGAGCATTGGTGGATAGTGGGCATCCAGTGGGAAAGTCATTCCAGGGAGATAACTAAGTGGAATGGGCTTACAGAGGTCTTCTTCTATATCTAACCATATTGGTCTGGACGGGAAAGAAGCGTCCAACCAACGGGCACCCTGTTTGAGAAGAAAAGAGAGGTGATAGTTGAAAAAATCAGGAAATCTTATCCCACCATGTTCCTTATCTGACTGAAGTTTATGTTTCGCTATTCTAGGCGGTTTGTTCTGCCACAAAAATCTGATCAACAGGCCCTCGATATCTTTGTAGGTGTCGAGGGAGAAGGCACGGTAACATTTCTAAGACATAATTAACCTTGGGAACAATCATCATCTTTATGGTATCCATACGGCCCCACCACGTAAGAGTAAGTGGAGACCAACGTTGGGTGAGCTCACGGACCTTGGTGATTAAATTTTTGACATTAAAAGCGACGGTTTCTTCGAGAGGATAACAGTAATGTACCCCTAAATATTTTACCATACGGGGCTGCCATACAAAAGGAAAGGTTTGCAAGTCTGCTTGGTGAACCTGGTGGTTTAGGGGAAAGGCGACTGATTTGGTCCAATTAATTTTGTAACCTGAAAGTTGAGAATAGCGGTCAATTAGATCCAGAACAACAGATACGGAGTCTAAGGAAACAAAAAGCATAAGATCATCTGCATACGCTGAGACTTTTATATCCCGACGGGGAAAGGGAGCGCCGTGGATGTGTGGAGACTGACGGATTAACAGGATTAGGGGTTCTAACGCAAGATCAAAAAGTAAGGGGGAAAGTGGGCACCCCTGACGGGTGCCTCTTTGCAGTAAAAATGGCTGGGACTTCAATGTGTTGGCACAGACACTAGCAGTTGGTTGAGAGTATAGCACTTGAAGGCAACGGAGAAAATTATCGCCGAAACCAAACCAACGGAGGGTCGCAAATAGGAATGGCCATTCTAGCCGGTCAAAGGCTTTTTCGGCATCTAGGGAAAGGCCAACCAATGGACGATCGTGGGAGGCCATATTAGTTAGTACATGACAAAGAGTCCTGGCATTATCAGCAGTTGATCTGCCGGGAATAAATCCACATTGATCTGGATGTATTAAAGTGGTCATTTTGTGAGAGAGCCGAGTAGAAAGAATAGTGGCGAAGATTTTATAATCTGCGTTAAGCAGGGAGATGGGTCGGTAATTGGCTGTCAGGTGTGGGTCTCTCCCCTCCTTCTCAAAGACCACTATGTTGGCCTCTGAAAAGGAACCAAGGGAGGATCCGTCGGCTACTAGGGTAGTAAAGTATTGCTGCAAAAACGGGGCCAGATCAGAGCTGAAAGTTTTGAAGAACTCAGCCGGAAGGCTGTCTGGACCCGCAGCACGGCCGGAGGCACATCTTTTAATTGCATCCTGTATTTCCACAAGAGTAAACGAATGATCAAGGGCCGTGCATTCCTCAGCCGAGAGAGTAGGACGCTGTACACCAGCTAACAAGCGGTCGAAATGTTCAGGAACAAACTCACATTCATAATTATACAAGCTAGCATAAAAATCGCGAAAAAGCTCTAAAATCTCATGATCTTTTGTGACAAGGCCATTCCCAGATGGGCTTCGGAGAGCTGCTACCCGTTTGGCTTCTTTTTTCCCCTTCAAAGCATTAGCTAGTAGTTTACCAGCGCGATTATTTTTCCCGGTAATACAATCCCTGCTGGGATGCTATATTTCTAACAGCGGCATTATGCAAAATCTTGTTGTACTGAAAACGGAGACGTTGCAAACGAAGCAGAACACATGGGTCTGTTCGGGACGTAAGAATACGTTCACCAGCCTGTATCTGTTGTTCAAGGATCACCAATTGTTGCCTTCTTTGTTTCCCAAGACGGATTTGATAACTAGTCACCGTGGCTCGAATAGACGCCTTAAAACCCTCCCACCAGGCCCAGTTCGTTGTGTCAAGGGGAGAGTTAAAATGAAAGTAATCTTGTATGGCAGCCCGTATTACAGTTTGAAAATCCTGTTGGTCTAGGAGAGACCTATCAAAAGACCATGCTCGGGGACTTGCATTTTGCGCAGCAGTGTGTATCGTAAAAGATATGGCAGCATGGTCTGAAATGTGCAAGGGGTGAATCTTAGCCATACCAATCTGCGATACCAATGTTTTAGATAAAAGAAAAAATCTATTCGGGATTGTGATTGGTGAGGAGCGGAGAAAAAGGTAAAATCCAAATCAGAAGGATTCAATAACCTCCATATGTCCACCAAAGCCAAATCAGCGATCATAGCTGTAAGTATGGAGAGACTCTTGGGTGGACCACAGGTTCTAGGCGGCTGCCGATCCACCAAAGGGTCGAGGACCTGATTAAAGTCTCCTCCCAGTATTAGTGGGGTATGAGCGGAGGCTTGCGCAGCTTGTGCAATTTTAGCAAAAAAACCAGGATTGTCAACATTTGGAGCATAAATACAAATACACGTGAATTCTAGATCCCCCACTTTGAGATGAGCGCGAGCCCATCTACCCTCATTATCTGAGCTAATATCTAGCACGGTGGCCTGCAGGGATTTCTTAACAAGTATGGCAACACCACAGCGTTTAGCAACAGCGGGAGAATACGCCACAACAGCATAAGGCTTGACATTAAGCTTTAGTGTTTCTTTAGCATTTAAATGCGTTTCTTGAAGCAGTACTAAATCAGCATGCTCAGTATTCAAATAGCTAAGAATTTTCTTCCTTTTGATTGGACTATTGATACCTTTGACATTCAATGATAAGAGCTTACAGAAAGCCATCTAGTAATATACAAAATTCTGAGAGAACATGAAGTTGCACATTATTCCCTAAACTATGCATATTGGTAGCAAATGACTGTACACACGACATGAAATAATAAACTTTTGGTAGAAAGCATAAATAACCCCAAAAAAAAAAGAGACAGGCACCGAAGTGCACTAGAGAAGAAGCAAAACCCCAACTATTACTGGCGACCATGAGTCTGCGGGGGGAAGCCCCAGAGAAGGCCCGATACTGGCCATACTCCCTGCAGCAGGAACAAGTCCCGGGAGCCACCGAAGGGTGCAGAGAAGCAGGATGGCGGTTCAAAGAAGTAGGTCAGGAGAGCAGTCCAACCGCGTCCGCAGCGAAATCACTGCGATAGGCCCCAATGAGGTAGAGATTTAAGAGAGCTTTGAACAGCAACACAGCTTGATGGTAACATCAACGCATCAGTTCAGCTTCTTTAGAGTCCAAAAATGCAGCGAGGAGGTCAGGATCCTCGAAGGTCCTGGTATGGTTATGCAGCGTAACGCGTAGCTTTGCCGGATACAGGAGACCAAATCGGGCCTGCAGTTGCTGAAGGCGAGGGCGATAAGCAAGAAGCTTCTTTCGGCGGTCCATCGTGGGCTTAGAGAGATCAGGAAGAAAGACACTTTATGCCCATCTATCTCGAGGTGATGATTAGCCCGGGCAGCAGCCAGAATTTGCTCAGCTTGTTGATAGCGCAGTAGCCGAAAAATGATGGGCCTGGGAGTCGTCCGGTTGAGCGCCATATTAGTGGGGACACGATGTGCCCGATCTATCTCCAGGTCCTTAAGAAACGTCGTCTTCAATAGAGAGGGTAGAATATTGCCCAGATATTCCCGCAGATCTCCTGCTTCTACGCCCTCTGGAGCTCCAATGAGTCGAATGTTATTGCGACGAGCTCTATTATTGCTATCTTCAAGTTCCTTTTGAAGGAGCAAAATCTGGCGTTCAGCTTTATCGATCTTCCCCATTCGCACCGCGTGCGATTCAAGAGTCTCCGCCATTTTGTCTTGGCGCAACGAGAGGCCCTCGAGCCTTTCCTGCATCATGGTAAGGTCCTCACGCATGGCGCGGATCGCTTCTCCGTTGGATTGTACCAGTTCCTTTACACCACGAATCTCCTCGAGTATCACCCGCTGCATTTCAGGGCTCTCACAGAGCGGCGCCATCTTATGCGGGGAAGGCAGTTCCGTTTTGGAGCGTTTGCCGTGCGACGAAGTGGGGGAGCCGAAATCTAGGCGCTGTGGTTTAGGTCCCGCCATCCCTCCGATGCGCCCCGGCGATTTTAAAGCAAAATAGTGAAGTTTTGCAGGAGTTTAGTCAGGATTCTGTGTAGGCCTCTCGGGAGCTTCAGCACCAGGCGTCTACCCCGTTGGACATCAGGCTCCGCCCCCCACATGTAGACAGTCTTGGTTTAATGGAAGACAGCCAACATGGCTTTAGACAACGAAGATCTTGTCTTACTAATCTTTTATTTTTTTTTGAAGGTGTGAATAAACAGGTAGACAAAGGTGAATCAGTTGATATAGTGTATTTGGACTTTCAGAAAGCCTTTGACAAGGTCCCTCATCAGAGACTTTTGGTAAAACTAAAGATTCATGGGATAGGAGGCAGTGTACTATTGTGGATCAGGAACTGGTTAAAAGATAGAAAGCAGAGGGTAGGGCTAAATAGACAATTTTCCCAATGGAGAAAGGTAAATAGTGGTGTACCCCAGGGATCTGTACTGGGTCCGCTGCTTTTTGACATATTCATAAATGACCTGGAAATGGGAATAACGAGTGAGGTTATCAAATTTGCAGATGACACAAAACTATTTAAAGTTGTTAAAACCCAAGAGGATTGTGGAAAATTGCAAGAGGATCTTGATAAATTGGAAGACTGGGCATCAAAATGGCAGATGAAATTTAATGTGGACAAGTACAAAGTTATGCACCTAGGGAAGAACAACCCAAACTATGGTTACACAATGCAAGGTTCCACATTAGGAACCACCACCAAGGAAAAAGATTTAGGCGTCATTGTGGATAACATGTTAAAACCCTCGGCCCAGTGTGGAGCGGCGGCCAAGAGAGCAAATAGAATGCTAGATATCATAAGGAAAGGAATGGAAAATAAAACAAAGGATATTATAATGCCTCTATATCGTTCCATGGTGAGACCGCACCTTGAATATTGTGTGCAATTCTGGTCGCCGTATCTTAAAAAGGATATAGCGTTATTAGAAAAGGTTCGGAGAAGAGCCACCAAAATGGTAAAGGGGATGGAAGGATACCCCTATGAAGAAAGGCTAAAAAGGTTAGGGCTCTTTAATCTGGAAAAGAGACGGCTGAGGGGAGATGATATAGAAGTCTATAAATTAATGAATAGAGTGGAACGGGTAAATGTAGATCGATTGTTTACGTTATCAGAATATAGAAAGGCTAGGGTACATGCAATGAAGCTACAGCGTAAACTATTTAAGACTAATAAAAGAAAATATTTTTTCACTCAACATGTAATCAAACTCTGGAATTTGTTACCAGAGGATGTAGTAAAGGCTGTTAGTGTAGCTGGGTTTAAAAAAGGTTTGGACAAGTTCCTGGAGGAAAGGTCCATAAACCATTATTAAGAAGGGACCCAGGATATCAATGCTTGACCCAGTACAAGCATTGTGGAGCCTGTGTCTTTTGGGGAAACTGCTAGGTAGGTATGACCTAGATTGGCCACTGTTGGAAACAGGATACTGTGCTTGATGGACCTTGGTCTGACCCAGTATGGCATATCTTATGTTCTTATGTCGTAACAGACGCTGTCCAGTTAGTGGTGATATTTAGGTATTCACCAAATAACATAAGTAGTTAAAGTCAAGATGGTTGAATGGCTCTCCTAATTTTAACTACTTAATGCTATCCGGTTAGCTGCTGAACATTGCTGCTAACTGGAAAACGGCCTGGTAACCGGACAGCCCGGATATTCAGCAGGGGATATCTTCCGCCACTGAATATCCCTTTTAAATTAAAGTGGTGGCCAGGTGCTTTCTTTTGCATAGCCACCACTGCTGAATATGCTCACTTCTGAGCCCTCTTTTTTTTTTTTTGCTTGTAAACCATCAACAATATTTTCAACTTGCACCAGAACTCCATTTTATGTTCTTTTTCCTTGGCTTAGCCAGGACTGCAGCTGCCTGATATTCTATTAAAGAGCTGCATCAAAAATAACATAGTAACATAGATAAAGACCAGTATGGTCCATCTAGTCTGCCCAGCAAGGCGGCAAGAGTAGGTGCACTTGATGCTCCAAGCAGGTCTCCTCTCCCCATGCCTTTGTTTAGGGTGTACCCACCACTCCGTGTAGGTTACCCCTATTTGTTCATATATAAGAGATAGTTATGCTTATTTTGATTTTATCCTGGTAAGCCTTCATCTTTTTATCCTCAAGTACTCATTGTGAAATCAATTTAAAAAAATGTGCAGAGTGCCTAATTTATAAGCTGGTTTCGAACTAAAAATCAGCTTAAATCTAGATTGTTAAAATGCAGCTGGCTAGAATTAGAATACTCTGCCTATACTTAGCTGAATAGCACTGGAAATCAGTCCTAGCAGGTTCTACATCTTCTTCTGCTAACATTACCAGTTTTGCAAAGTTTTTTCATCTTGATTAGATTGTAAGCTCTGATGAGCAGGAACTGTGTCTTACATCTTTATGTACAGTGCTGCGTATGCCTTGTAGCACTATACAAATGATTAGTAGTAGTAGTAGTACGCACAGACCTCTCTTCTACCTTGGTGGATTGTTAAAATATGGGAAGGAGATGATTGCTGCCCTCCCACTCCCCCCCCCCCCCCCCGTCCTTCCCCTCAGGGCCAGTGCAAGAGTATTAGATGCCCTAGGTGAATCTTAGCTTGGTGCTCCCTCAGTTAGCTTTTGTTTCTCCCCATGCTGAGATTTTGATGATCCCCCCCCCCCCCGAATAATCATGCTAAAAATGTATAATTGGACATCGTGAGCTTGATATTCAAAAGGACTTAGCTGTTTAACAGGACCAGCATTTAGCTGGAAAGTGCCACTGAATGTTTCCTCTGACCACCATGCCACAATCTGAATTATGCTGGAGCAGTCCATGAGTGGACTGAGGAGGTTGCAGCACTTATCCAGATAGTAGAAATTGTATGCACCACTATCCTGATAAGTATCCGCAAATCTTAGAACAAGTAATAAACTCGCCTAACTCTATGCGAATTGAGCTCTCCAGATTGTAGCTGAATATAACCACTATCGGGATGGCTGCAGTGCTGACTAGAAAATCCAGATATTCAGCAGGAGCCACTATCTAGATACTGCCACTTAATATCCAGGTTTTTTCCCCAGCGTCCTGAGTTTAAAAAAATGCTGATTGCCATGGGTTGAATGTCTCTATATTGTGTCACTTTTCAGAGCTCCTTTGACTTTCTCAGTTATACTATAAAATCGGCTCCACTCTTTACCTAAGAGATTGCAACTGTTAACTAATAAAATATATTTCAATCTACCACAATGTATTGCTCTTCAAATAGCAACTGGGTCTCAGACTAGAATTAGGCTACTTTCTGAACCCACATACGCTCAGCGGTCCAGTTGCCTTAACTTGCATCAATGACCCAATATGTTACTATTTGCAATATGAGCCATAATCAGGCTTAATATTCAGTTCATCAAAAAATAGAAAGATAATGCAAGCTGAGCGTATGTGGGTTCAGAAAGTAGCCTAATTCTAGTCTGAGACCCAGTTGCTATTTGACGAGCAATACATTGTGGTAGATTGAAATATATTTTGTTAGTTAACAGTTGCAATCTCTTAGGTAAAGAGTGGAGCCGATTTTATAGTATAAATGGGTTGAATGTCAGCAAACTTTTAAATATTAAACTGTGTTTGGCATATGTGAATAAAGGTTATAATTTATAAAGCTTTTTCTTCATATAAGCCTTTTTAGATGCAGAGCAAGACTACTAAAAATGTGCAAACACATATGCGCATAAAAAGTATGTGCCTTTGAAGCAATCTGTGCATAGGTATTCCCAGGTGCATAGTTTGGGCACAGCAGAGATGACTTTATTTATTTAGCTGAGTTTATATACCGCTTTCTCCAGGTCAAACGGTGTACAATGAACAATAACAATGGATTACAATAAACAGATAGAACTTGTAGTTTAACACATTTAACATATATACAGGTATATGGTGTATATTTACTTTGCAATAGTAGCATATTAACCTATTTACATGGTAGCAATCATAAGTCTTAAGTACATATTTACATGCTAGAAGGGTTATGCAGAGGGGCCATAGTGTTCAGGAAGAGGTAGGTTTTCTTTTGTTTTCGGAAGGTGTCTGTTGTGAATCTGAGTGGGGTTGGGAATGAGTTCCACATGGATGGGGCGTAGAGTTGAAAGGAGCGTGTACAGGCTTGGTTGTTGTACTTTAATCCTTGACTGCACACATAAAACAGATAACTAGAACAATATACTTTAAACTAAGAACCTTACAACATCTCAGACCCCTACTTGACACACATGATTTTAGATCAGTTATACAAGCTCTAGTCACCCCACACCGATTTCTGCAATAGCCTTCTCTATGGTCTACCCAAAAAGAATCTGGAACAACTCCAAATTGCCCAGAACGTAACTGCCAGAATCATATTCAAAGCCCGTCTTACTGACCACATAACACCCTTACTATACAATTTACATTGGTTATCAGTAGCAAGCAGAATCAAATATAAAATGTTAATGATAACTTTCAAGATTGCTAATTATATTGCTCTATCATACCTTTTAACATTAATTGCCTGATCAACAATTACAAGATCTAGAAGGGAACACGCACAGAATACACTTCCGCAAAACAAAGCAAATCACAAGTAACCGAGCCAACTCCCTTGTTGCACGCATGTTATGGAGTACCCTTCCAGACTCATTACACACCATTAAAGATTTACAAACTTTTAGGAAGGAATTAAAAACCCTACTGTTTTCTCAACACTATGGAGAAAATAATGTAACTTACTACTCACAATAAGTATCACACTAAACCCTCCTTAATCCACGGCTCCAACTACTATACAAAGATCTAGTTGTGCAATCCTTGTAAATAGTTAATTGTACATAGTTCTGTTTATTTATTTATATTATTTCTATACCACGCTCTTAAAATCAGCGCGGTTTACATGACATAAACAAATTGTACAAAGGAGCAGTCATGCGGTGTACATTCCAGAGAACAGGTTTTTACAACTTGGATTCAACAGGGGCAACTATTTTACACTATGTACAACTGAGCTGTGCGTCAACATGTCTGTCACATGTTTAATTGTTTAATGTTCGCTGTAAACTTGTTCTATGTAATGATGTTGTTCATCGTAAACCGCCCCTGATCTCAGCTGAAGTGATAGGGAAACGGCGAGTGGGGTACTATCGACTTTGTGGGGGGAGGGGGCAGACCTGAAGAGCTCCCGCTAATGAGAGGTGCTCGGACGCTTGAGGGGGGGAATAGGGATCCTTCCCAGAGGGTAGAGAGGTGATAGTTTATTTAGATGGTTTCTTTAGATGTAAGACTGTTTGTTGGATGTTTAACTACTTATTTGTTGCTCCTGTGAGTCTGCTTTCTTAGTAGGTACTGGGGCAGGTAGGTGATGCCAGCTGTATAAGTACTCTAGAGTTATCAGAAAGATGAGATGCTCAGTCTCCAAGCTGCTGGAAGAGGTATACTACCTAGAGGTGTGGAACTGGACTGAAATTCCTCAAGGAGCAACAATTAGCAGGTAAGCCTAATTTATCTTTAGCCAGTTATTGGTGACCGATGTTGATTTCTTGGTTGGTGGTGGTGGTGGGTTTTATGAGCTTTTTGATTAGGTCAAAGAGTTCTCAGGGACAGTTGAGGGCTACATTGAGTAATTCAGTGTGGTAGCTTTGTTTTGCTTTGTCTGTTACAGGTGAGTAACTATACTTTTCTGTGGAGTCAGCAGGTTGTTCTCTTCCTGTCACTGCCGAAAAATGTTCTTTTTTGGTGTTCTATTTGTGCTCTGCCTTTCTGTCGATGTTGGTACCTTCCCTTTCTCCAGGAAAAAGCAGGAAGTTAGTCCTCACTTATGGGTGACGTCGGCACCGATGGAGCCCGCACGGAGCAATTCCCCAGCTTTCAAAGAAAGCCTATGGGATTGCTGCCACACATGCGTGGTCCTCTTCCCATCTAAGGGTGCCATCTTGCTCAGTCTCCCTTTTTCCACGGAGCCCTTCAGATGCAAGTCCTTGTCCCTCAGAAAAAGTGTTTCGTTTTCAGCCTATAGGCCTATCTCTTTTCCGGTTGCACTGGTCCTCTACCCATCCTTCCCCTGCTCTACCTATTTAGAGCCATCAGGGGATGCTTTTCTTCACCTTTTTTGTTTTTAATGGGCTTCGTGCCCTTTTTTCCTCCACACGCCCTTTTTTCCTCCAACCGCTGGCAGCAGGGGTCTTCGACCTCGCGGGGGCCATTTTTGCCCCAATGGCCTCCGTATTCAAAAAATGCGATAGATGTTCTAAGAACATGTCACTTACGGACACCCATGACTGTTTCCTGTGGTGCCTCGGGGCTGACCATGATCCAGAGCTCTGTTCGCTTTGTAAGAAAATGTCCTCCAAAGCCCTGCTCAGTCGTAAGCAGAAGTCCGAAGACATTTTCAGAAAGGCCGCCTCGGAGTCCCCGGTGATGCCCTCGGTCGTCTCTCCTCCGGTGGGATACCCCACCTCCGTCCCACGCTCTCGGTGGCACTCCGACCAGGGGTCCCCTGAAGTGGAGCGGCGCAAGAAGAAGAAGGCCTCAAAGTCGCTGTCGGGGGCCCCCGACAAGCGCGAGCAATCCTATGCTCGGTCGCTTAGCCCCTTTCGGCGTTCCCGAGAGTCAGACAAGGAGCGGCCCTGCAAGGTACCTCATACAGATACGGAGGCCTCTGGCGATGGTGCCCAGTCTCCTGAGGGCCGTCCCGGCGAGGACCTCCTCGATGCCCGACCTGGTGACTCTGGTGTCGGCGTCTCAGGGCCCCACACCTGCGTGTGAGTCCCGCATGCTGGCGCTAGAATGCAGCATTTCTGCATTCATCGCTTCCCAGCAGGTGCTCACAGCCAGCTTCGCTGACTTGCGCCCCGAGACCGAGGTTGCCTCACGTGGGATGCCTAAACCTGTCCAGGAAACCCCCGAAGCTGTGGGCCTCGTGAGGGTCCTCGATGTCAGTCTCACTTGCCTTCCCGTTCCTCGGGGGCGAGATCCTCCAGGGCCTCCGGCTCCAAGTGGGCCTCAGCGGCTGGACGGGGCGATCAGCACTTTGGATTCCTCATCCGACTTCTCGGACTGGGAGTCCGATGGGGATACCTCCCCGGAAATTCGTGCCCATCGGGACCTTCCTTTGGACCCCTCCCGCCCGCATTTCAGCGGCGCTCGCCACCCGAGGACACCTCCTTCCTGGTGTTTGTCTGGGATATGGCACGGGCTCTCAACCTGGCCACCCAGGCTGAGGAGGAACCTTGAGCTGAAGAGCTCGATATCCATCAGTGCGAGTCCCCACCTCGGGAGTCTCTTACCATCCCGGTTCCTCCCATCCTGTCCAGGCTGCTACTCCGCATGTGGGAGGCGCCTGCTTCGGTTCCCATTGTGAGTAAGTGCCTCGACGCCATGTATATGGTCCAGCACAGCCCTGGGTTCAGGAAAACCCAACTTCCCCACACCTCCATGGTGGTGGATTCGGCCATAAGGAAGCAAAATAGCCCAAAGTCACACTCTTCGGTTCCCCCAGGCAGGGAGTTGAGAGCCCTCGATTCCCTAAGCTGCAAGGCCTACCAGGGGTCTATGCTCTCTTGCCGTATTCAGGCATACCAGTTATACATAGGTGTGTTTTTGCGCAACTTGGCCAAGGAGCTCGGAGGTTTCTCTGCGGGCCTCGAGGGCGAACCCCTCAATAGGTTCTGTACCCTGCTAAAGTCCATCACAGACTTCTCAAAGTACCTCTCCCGTGCCGCCTACGATGGCTTTGAGTCCTCAGCTCAAGTGGCAGCCGCTGGCATTGGGGCCCATCGCCAGGCATTGCTCCAATCCTCAGATTTGGAGCAGTGGGTTCAGGAGAAAGCTCCTGGACGTACCCTGCCTTGATGAACAGCTCTTTGGCAAACTGATGGAGGACAAGGCCGCGGAGATAGAGACTGAAACAACAAACCAAAAAGCCTTTCTTTCCTAGGAAGGGCCTGCCCTACCGTGGCTTCCCACTGTACCCACCCACTCCCACACTGACCACTGTGGCACAAGGGAAGTCCAGGCCCCAGGGTCATCGCAAGCCAAAAGGGCCCAAGCCCCAAACACCGGCACCGCCTCAACCCTCGCAGGGATTTTGACGCCAGCTGCATAGCCTTTCACCCCCGGCGACTCAGCAGCTGGTGGGTGGATGCCTGTCCTCCTTTGCCCCTCAGTGGGCTTCCATCACCTCAGACACCTGGGTCCTCCGGATAATCCAGGATGGCTATCGCCTCTGCCTGGACAGGATGGAGCCTCCTCGACTCCCCATGTATCAGGTCTTCCTGCAGCGGGAATTAATCAACCTCCTCGCCCAGCGGGCGGTCAAGAGGGTGCCGTCGCACCTCCGAGGTCGGGGCTTCTATTCACGATACTTCCTCATCCCAAAGAAGACGGGGGGGGGGCGGTCTACGGCCCATCCTCGACCTCCGAAAGCTAAATAAGTTCATGGTGCGGGAGAAGTTCAAGGTGGCGATGGTCCAGTTGGCGATGGGCCCCGATGCCAGCGGCCGCCACTCGAGCTGAGGACTCGAAGCCATCGTAGGCGGCACGGGAGAGGTACTTTGAGCAGTCTCTGATGGACTTTAGCAGGGTACAGATCCTATTGAGAGGTTCGCCCTCGAGGCCCGCAGAGAAACCTCTGAGCTCCTTGGCCAAGTTGCGCAAAAACACGCCTATGTATAACTGGTATGCCTGAATACGGCAAGAGAGCATAGACCCCTGGTAGGCCTTAGAAACATAGAAACATGATGACAGAAAAAGACCACATGGCCTATCTAGTCTGTCCTTCCATAACAACAACTACAACAGTCCACTTTTTACCTTTAGAGATCCTCTGTGTTGGTCCCATGCTTTTTTGAATTCAGTTACTGTCCTCATCTCTACCACCTCCACTGGGAGACTATTCCATGGATCCACTACTCTTTCCGTAAAGAAATATTTCCGCATATCACTCCTGAATCTATCTCCCTTCACCCTCATCCCATGTCCCCTCGTAGCAGAACTTGCTTTCAATTGAAAGAGGCTCTCTCCCTGAACATTTATGCCACGGAGGTATTTAAACATCTCAATCATATCACCTCTATCCCGCCTTTCCTCTAAGGTGTACATATTAAGATCCTTAAGTCTGTCCTCATATGCTTTATAATGAAGCCCATTAATCATTTTAGTAGCAACCCTCTGCACCGACTCCATCCTGTTCACATCCTTTTGAAGGTGCGGTCTCCAGAATTGCACACCATACTCCAAATGAGGTCGCACCAAAGACTTATACAGAGGCATTATCACCTCCTTTTTTCTGCTAGCCATTCCTCTCCGTATGCACCCAAGCATTCTTCTAGCTTTTGCTGTCGCCTTTTCTACCTGTTTAGCTACTTTAAGATCATCAGACACAACCACGCCTAGGTCCCGCTCTTCTTTAGTGGACAAAAGTACTTCACCTCCTATACTGTATTGCTCCCTTGGATTGCTGCAGCCCAAATGCATGACCTTACATTTTTTAACATTAAATCTCAGCTGCCAAATTCTAGACCATTCTTCAAGCTTAGCTAGATCCCTCCTCATGTTATCTACACCTTCCTGGGTGTCTACTCTATTTCAGATTTTGGTATCATCCGCCAAGAGGCAAACCTTACCCGACAGCCCTTCCGCTATATCACTAACAAAGATGTTAAAAAGAATCGGACCAAGGACAGAACCCTGGGGCACACCACTGGTAACATCCTTCTCCTCAGAGTGAGCTCCATTTACTTGTACTCTTTGTCGCCTCCCACCCAACCAATTTCTAACCCAAGCAGTAACTTTAGGGTCCATCCCTAGGGTGCTCAGTTTGTTTATAAGTCGCCTGTGAGGAACAGTGTCAAAGGCTTTACTGAAATCTAAATACACCACATCTAGTGCTCTCCCTCGGTCCAACTCCCTGGTCACCCAGTCAAAGAAATCAATCAGATTTGTCTGACAAGACCTGCCTCTGGTGAATCCATGCTGCCTCGGATCCTGTAATCCGCTGGACTCCAGAAACCTCACTATTTTCTCTTTCAGCAGCGTTTCCAATAATTTACTCACCACCGAAGTTAAACTAACCGGCCTGTAGTTTTCAACCACATCCTTACTACCGCTTTTGTGTAAAGGCACCACATGAGCCTCTCTCCAGTCCTTTGGCACCACTCCCGACTCCAACGAGGCAGCCCATCCTCGACCTCCGAAAGCTAAACAAGTTCTTGGTGCGGGAGACGTTCAAGGTGTTATCCCTTGGCAGGCTGCTGCCCTTCCTCCAGCAGGGCAACTGGCTATTCTCCTTGGCTCTAAAGGACGCTTACGCCCACATTTTAATTCACCCCCATCACAGACAGTACCTGCGCTTCAGGGTGCAGGGGGAGCACTTCCAGTGCACAGTGCTTCCTTTCAGCCTCGCGTCCGCCCCACGGGTCTTCACAAATTGCCTCTCTGCAGTCGCTGCCTCCCTCCGGCATCAGGGTGTGCCGGTCTTCCCCTACCTTGACGACTGGCTTGTCACGGGATCCTCAGTTGAGGAAGCCCGCCTGGCGGCATCGCAAACAATTCTCCTGCTCGAGCGCCTGGGTTTCTTGGTCAACTATCCCAAGTCCCACCTCGAACCGGTGCAGGCCTTAGAATTTATCGGCGCACGCCTCGACGCTCAGCGGGCGACCACCTTTCTGCCAGCGGATCGCACCGACCGCCTCCGAGCCCTGTGACGGCCCAGGACCAGAGCATCTCTCAGGTCACAGCCCAAACTATGCTGCGCCTCCTGGCTTTTGAAAGCCAGGAGATGGCGGAACTCAGTATATAGTATCGAGCCATTTGTTGATAGGTGGAACCATTAATGGAGGCTTCCAAATACGTAGCATTAAATCCTATAGGATTCGATGCACCAGTAACGTGGCTGCCTCCTTGGGTGCTGAGGGGTATTTGAGGATTTCCAATTCCCTCTGACCTTGGTTCTGTTTCTGATGTTACAGTTATCTGGAGACCTGCCGCCACATCCCTAATGAAGTCCTGAAAGGACATGTCTTCTGGCAGGGACCGACACCACTCATGAGGAGGGAAATGATCAGAAGGGATGTCCAAGGTGTCCTTGACATCCTCTGATGTGTCCTCAGAACTGGATGAGGATGAGTCCAATTCCAAAAGAAAGTCAAAGTATCGACGATCCTGTGCCAATGTCGAGGCCGATGCTCATCCAGAGATGTATCAGTACCGGGAACCGAACGGACAATGACGGTCGGCTCCAACATTAGCAATGGAGGGAGATGATCTCCCGTAATAGGCTCAAGAGCTAGCATGGAACCGAGAGGTACCAGTCTCGAGGTGAGAACTGGTGCTTGTGATGCTGGAACTTTTGATACCATTGGTACAGAAGTTGCCAGGAGTGCTGCCAAACTCCTCCTTTGATAGCGAGGCTATTCTGATCGAGGGAGGAGACCGATGCTTGGGTGGAACCTCCTATGGGACGTTCTCCTGGCGCAGGAGGTAGACCACCCTGAGAGTCATCTACTGATGGAAGGTAAAGGAGCAGAGGAGGACTGCTTCCCAGCAGAGGGAGCGGGATCCGGTACCCCCCTCCTTGATGATGTAGAACATCGCCACGCAGTTGTCGGTCTGCACAAGCACTGACTTCCCCCCAAGGTGATCCTCGAAGGCCCTCAGGGCCCACTGAATCGCCCGGAGCTCAAGGAAGTTTATTTGCTGTTGAGACTCCACGAGTGACTATTGCCCCTGTGTGCACAATGCACCGCAGTGGGCTCCCCACCTCAGCAGGGAGACATCCGTTGTCAGCACTATCTCGTGCTGCAGGGTCTGGAAGGGCAACCCCCGGAGGAGGTTGCGGGGGTTTTGCCACCAGCCCAGGGACAGGCAAAGACTGTGGGAGACCCTTACGGCCTCTCTAAGGTGGCCTATGGACAGGCTCCACTGGGCGCTGAGGCACCACTGAGCTGTCCGCATGTGCAGGTGGGTGTGGGGACCCACGTGGACTGTAGAGGCCATGTGGATCCCCACACCCACCTGCAAAAAAAGTACTTTTTTTGGATATAGATATTTATTAGGGTAATTGGTTTTGTGATAATTTGAAATTAAAAGGGTGAGACCTGTGATGTGTAGATTTACTGCTCAAACCTATGGTGATTCAGTTCGCCAGATGTAGGGAAAGAGCTTTCCTGAGGTCTTTTTATACCCTAATGTGATTTGAATAATTTTTGAAGTTAGGTTTGTAATTGTTTTAGTGTTTGTAATTGTTTTAGTATTTGTATTTTTGGTGGCATAAAGGGTATTTGTTTTGTGTAGATATTTTTAGATTTACCCTTTAGCAGTAAGATTGTATAAGTTTTCAGGATAAATTAGCCAATATTCCCTGCCCTGGAGAAAACCTCTTTGGAAAGGGTTGGAGAGAGACAGCTGGGGAGCTTGAGGCAGATGATCTCACCCTCTAAAGGCTCTCCTGAAAGACTTCTGACCCCTTCAGAAAGAAGGCCAATTCCAAGAAGTGTTTCTTTTCTAAAAAGAAGCGATATTATCCCTCTTTTCCATCTCAGGCTGCTTACCATTCCCAGCAACAACAACAGAAGCAACAGAGCTCTCGTCATCCCAAGAAGCCTAGGATACCTAAACCACAACCAGCTGCTCCACCACAGCACTTGGTTTTTTACTCCTTTCTTGAGAGCATAGACACTCTGCCTCTGCAGGGTCCCCAGCCCCTTCACATAGCAGGCAGACTTTGTTCTTACGCCCACAGGTGGCATCTCATCACATCAGAACAATGAACTCTCAACATCATCCAAAAGGGTTATCTGCTGCAATTCCAAATTTTTCCTCCCGCCATCTTCATGAAGGATTATTCGGCTAACCTCCTTTCAATGGAAGTGGTCGCCCTGTTAACTCAGGGTGCTGTCAAAATAATTCCTCCCACCCAAGAGGGCAATGGCTTCTGCTCTCCTTACTTCCTCATTCCCAAGAAGACAGGAGGCTTCAGGCCTATTCTAGATCTTCAAGATCTCAACAAGTTCCTTGTTCGAGAAAAATTCAAGATGATTTCCCTAGGAACTCTTCTGCCTTACCTTCAGAAGAATGATTGGCTGTGTTCTCTAAACCTCAAGGAGGCATACATTTATTTGCTGATCTACTCTCTACACAGACATTATCTGCAGTTCCAGGTTCAGCAAACCCACTACCAGTATTGGGTGCTTCCTTTCAGGCTAGCATCCTCACTCTGAGTATTCACAAAGTGCATGGCAGTGGTCACCGACTACCTTCGTACTTTGGGGATCTTTGTCTTCCCCTACTTAGGCGTTTGGTTAATAAGGGGAGAATCCTCAGAAGAGGTAAAACTAGCTCTTCATTGCTCCATCACAGTGCTCCAAAGTCTGGGATTTGTTCTAAACTTCTCCAAATCCCACCTAGTGCCATCCCAGCAGCTCGACTTCATCAGAGCACTTCTAGACACTCATCGGGCATGAGCTTTTCTCCCACAGGATCGTTATTTATTTATGTATTTTATTTATTTATTTAACCAGTTTTGGTATACTGTTTTTCTATCAGTCAAAACAGTAAGAAAAGGATCCATCAAGATACAAGTTCAGCTGACGAGGTGAACAGTCAACAGTGGGAAGATAAAACTATGGTGGTAGCTAACAAATAGTGGGTTAGAGTAAGGTTGGGGGAGGAGTTCAATATAGTATCGGTGGGTTACAAGAAGATTACAGTAAGGTTCAGCATAGTAGTGGTGGGTTACAATAAGGTTACAAAAGGGTTCAACTTAGAACAACTTAGATCATTCTGGCCCATGCTATAAGAAGCCACAAAGTGGTCACCGCTCGAAAGATGCTGTGCCTTCTGGGTCACATGGCCAGCTACACAAGCGAAAGGCTGAATGGATGCTATCGCCTCAATGGACCCAAGCAACCGGGTGTCTCTCTGACAAGATTTGCATCACACCTCCTCCTTCAGTGATGGTGCACCCCTCAAAACCTACTCAGAGGGTCACCTTTTTGGATGCCTCCACCTCAATTCACACTAACAACGGATGCACAGGAGCAGTGGACACAACAGGAATCTCAGAGGCAGATCACTCTCCTCGAGCTTCATGCTCTCATGAATGCCCTTCGGGTTTTTCAACCCCATCTTTCAGGCAAACAGGTTTTTGTCCAGATGGTCAATCAGGTAGCTATCTTCTATATGAACAAGCAGGGGAGAATGGGCTCTTATCTCCTCTGCTTAGAAGCTCTTCATCTCTGGTTCTTCTGCATTGCACACTGCATCCATCTTAGGGCAGTGTATCTCCCCAGGGAACTAAACTTCCTAACGGACAGGCCCAGCCGCATCCTATGTCCACATGAGTGGACTCTGAAACAGGAGATAGCCTCCTGGATATTCCACCTATGGGAGACCTCCAGAATAGATCTGTTCACCACACAGGAGAATGCATTACTGCTGCTGTTCTGCTCAAGACTTCCCTCCCCTCACAGTCAGGTGATGGATACCTTCCTTCTCTACTGGGGCAGGGACCTGCTTTATGCATTTCCTGAGACGTCTCAGGCAAAAGAGAAGTGGAGAGAAGCCAACTTGAAAGATTGGTGGAGAGACGAGGAGTGCAGAATATTATCCTTTGAGAAAACGCTTGTGAAACCAAACGGCGCAAAAGTTGGCGTTGGGAAACAGCTGAATCAGATAAGTACCACCTTCAAAATCTGTTTCAGAATACTGTGGGAAAGATCTGAATTAGCCAAGCACTACTTTTCAAAACATTGGAAATATGTCTAAGAACGTCGTGGTGAAAACATTAGGAAAAGAGGATTGATAAAAGGCAACGGAAGCAGGTCATTGATGCAAAGGTGAGCACTGGGTTTAAACCATAGTGAGAATCCAGAAATTAGCTCCTTGGAAGTCTGAGACCTGGTTGCCAATTTAGAAAAATACCAAATCTCAGGGTGAAGAGTGGAGCTGCTGATTTTGTGATTGCCCTACCATAGACCGGTGGACAGGCAGCCCATTTCCTCACACCCCTTGGTGCAACGCTTCATGCGGGGTCTTCTGCTGTCTAATCCACCTATCAGACCTCCGCCGGTACTGTGGGACCTTAATTTGTTCCTAGTACAGCTTCTAAAGCCTCCCTTTGAGCCTTTAGCTATCACTTCTTTGAAATTCCTCTCCTGGAAGGTCATCTTCCTTATTGCCCTCACCTCTGCTCGCCGTATAAGTGAGTTGCAGACCTTGATGTCGGATCCTCCGTATTCTCGCTTCCACCATGACAAAGTGATTCTCTGGACCCATCCACAAGTAGTGTAAACGTTTATCAGAACCACTTGCCTGTGTATTCAGTGTGGTTAAGACTGGAGTTTAGACAACTCTCAAAGAGGACTCTGGCCTATGTGACTTTACGGATGACACATTCACAAAAAGGTAGTTACCTGTAGCAGGTGTTCTCTGTGGACAGTAGGAATAAATTATCAAGTATAGATGAGGTCTCAGATGGAGCCCTATGTGGGAACTCTCCCCAGCTCCTATTGGAAGCTTTTGGGAGGCTCTACCACACCTGTGCACCTCTTATCCCACCTGTCACCATTGGGCCATCTTAGATCAATCTGATAACATAGCTGTAGCAGAAGACAACTCCTTAGGGAGGTGGGAGGTTTGTGAGGACTTATTCCTGCTGTCCATGTAGAACACCTTCTACAGGTGAGTAACTGTCTTTTCTCAGTGGGCAAACAGGAATGAGTCCTCACGTATGGGACTCCCAAGCTACAGGCTGCTGAAAACTGAGGAGGCCACCAAGAAGCCCAAAAGGGACAGGACTCAACTGCGGCATGATGAGAGGCCATAGCAACTCAAACATGAACTAGCAGTGATTCTCTCTTCTCTTTTTTTAATTTTTTTTGGTAGCCTGGACAGAATAGAATGGACCTTGGGGGGATGGAGTTGGATTCTAATCCTCAAACAGATTTGAGAGTACAGATTGGCTGAAGTTGCTGTCAAGTCGGGAATCCCCATCTAAGCAGTAGTGAGATGGGAATGTGTGGACAGAAGACCATGTTGCAGCCCTGCAGTTGTCTTCCATGGAGACCGAGCACAAGCTGGCCACCAAAGTAGCCATGGCTCTGACACTGTGATCTTTGACATGACCATCAAGGATCAGGCCTGCCTGAGCATAAGCAAAAAAGATGCAGTCCGCTGGCCAAATTGAAAGAGAGCATTTGGAAATGACAGCCCCTAAAAAGCTAGATGAATGTTCTATGGGCTTTCATACACTCCAAGTAGAAGACTAAGGCTCAGTTGCAGTCCAACATGTGCAAGTAGCTTCCCCCTTCTGGACATGAGGCCTTAGGAAAAATATTGGCAGAAGAACTGATTAATATGGAAATCCGAAACCACCTTCGGAAGGAATCTAGGATGAGTACAGAGGACCACTCTATTATGGTGGAACTTGGTATAAGATGGATGAATTACTAGAATCTGAAGCTCGCATACTCTGCGTGCTGAGGTGACCACCACCAGAAGGTGACATTTTACTTACCAGTTAATGTACTTTTCTTGAGTCTGGCTATACCAATCCAGACAAGTGAGGTTATGTTCCCCTACCAGCAGATTGGTGGAGACAAAGAACCAATGAAAAGCCCAGGTTTCAATGACATCACCCCCATGCCTCTATTCGTCTCAGCCACCAGAGGTCCCAGAATTCATGCCAAAGCATATGGAAGAAACATAGCAAATCTCCCACAACCTCAACTTTGGGCAACAATGAGTGATGAACAGTAGAGAACTATGTACAAAAAAAACATAAACATAAGGCTGTCAGTAAATGTTGAACCTGCAGAGCAAAGTATAAAAATCATAGTAGACACAAGCGTATCGCAGCAGAACAGAGCAATACAGCTCCAGGGACGGGCCCTGGACTGGTCTAGAAGTACTCAAGGAAAGACATTAACTGGTAAGTAAAGTGTCATCTTCCATATCATCCTGCTAGACCAGTCTAGACAAGTGGGATGTACCAAATCTACAACTCCACTGGGTGGGAAGAAGACACACCAGCTCGCAAAATCCTTGAGCCAAAGGCCGTGTCTACTCTAGTGTGGACATCCAAGCCCTAATGCTTGATAAAAGAGGAAAGTGATGCCCATGTTGATACCTGACAATATCTGCAGGAGCTACCAAGCTTCACTTCACCCATGAGGACGCCTTTGCACGGGTAGAATGGGCGCACAAACCCTCCAAAACCAGCCAGTTCTTCTACTACTACTACTATTGATCATTTGTATAGCACTATAAGATGTATACAGCGCTGCACAGGCACATGTAAAAGACGGTCCCTGCTCATCAGAGCTTACAATCTAGTTAAGATAGACAACACAACAGCTGAGGACAAGGATACATCTAGGGATGTGATAAGGAAACACATAGGAGACTAAGTGGATCAGGATCCAAAAGCAGCCTTAAAGAGGTGAGCTTTCATCCTGGACTTGAAAAGGGCCAGAGATGAAGCCTGACATGCAGACCCAGGTAATTTGTTCCAGGTATAAGGAACAGCAAAGTGAAAGGATTGAAGTCTGGAGTTGGCAGTGGAAGAGAAGAGCACAGAAAGAAGCGATCCGCCAGAAGAGCAGAGTTCCCGAGGAGGGATGTAGAGAGGAAAAGAGAGGAAAGATAGTGTAGTTCTATAACAGATATGTCGAGACAAAGGCCTCCTTAATCCAGCGCCCCAGAATTGACTTAGCTGCTGCTTTTACCCTTGCGTGGGCCAGCAAACAGCACAAAAAAATGGTCAAACTTACGAAAGGAGTTTGTAACCTGTTTCTGGCCAGGCTGTCCTTCAGCATCTTTTTGGGACTTAATCTCAATTCCTACCCTACGTCCTGAACTCTTCTGACACCAGACTTCTCTAGTCATGCTCTTGCAAGCTGTAATTGAGCCCAGTGGGGCCAACGCTCTATCTATACCCTCTGGCTCCATCCTCTAGCCTCATGGTTGGCTGTTTGTCTAATGCCTGGGAGCTAGTGAGTCTGTGTTAAACCAGGAGAGTGAGCTAGGGTAATGCGCACAAGGGTCTGCGTACAGAAAGGCACTTGTGTAGCAATATTATCAGAGCAGACGTTATGCTCGGAATAATATTGCTATTTGTGCACCAGATAGCAATCCAGCACATGCATATAGCATTGTTTCAGCATGCTTCCCCTGACGCTTTTTTTTTTCTAGAAGTCTTTGTAGCAAAGCTAGATAAAAGTTGCAAGGGCTGTAAGCTGAAGAAACAATCATAAATTCTTTACTGGTACTGATGGCAGAGCTTGAGATAAGCCTTAACGCCTTTTCATGTTAAAATTTCACATTAAGTTCAGCATTCTGGTCTTCTGTGCATTTCACTGCATCTATGCTGCATAGTTAATTGCTTCGTTACCATGCATCTTCATGGATATAAATGCATGAGGTACTGCCAATAGAACAGGCATCTGCAGAGCGTTTATGCTTGCGTTAGATTCCTTCTTGCATTTTGCACCTGTGTACGCAAGCACAGAATATTTGGTGCAAATACAACAGCTCATGTTCTGTATCAGTCTACTGGTGTCTTGAGAATCTCTTTGATGTTACGTAGTATCTCCAAGGTGATACACAAGTCTTGATTCATACTTCTTTGCCGTTTTTGCAGAGTAATTCTTAAGGTCAATAATTGTCCTTCATAGGATATACAGATTTTATAATCATTTTTCAAAATAATTCTTAGCTGTGTTATAACCTTTTTTTGTTTGACTGTGAGCTTAAGATTACCATACGTCCCTGATTTTCAGGGACTGACCCCCACTTTAAAGCTATATTCTCAACTCCCACCTGTTTGGCAGCCTCCTGTCCCCGATTCCAGCAATAGCGACAAGAGATGCCATTTGTCAAGATGGCAACAGGCAGCATGCTGCAGATGTGGCCGAATAGGATATTTAAAAGCCCTCATTGTGGCAGGCAGCTTGGCACTTTGAAGCACATGTGCGCTGTCACATCTTTCTGTTCTCAACATGAAGTTTGTATTGCAGGAAGTAGGATCCTGCAGACTTTGAGCATGTGCATGTGCAAAGGCCCCCTGGCTGCACTGTCCACTGCACTGCTTTTCTAAATACATGATGACCTCGGCAGAAGGATCGTAGGAACAAAGTAAATGATGGCAGATGAAAATCAGCATGGCCCATCTAGTCTGCCCAGTAAGGCAGCCAGAGCTGCCGAGCTGCACCTGCCACTGCGTGCACGCTACTCCCCCTCTATGCCTTTGCTTAAGGTTGTATGTGCTGCTCCAGGAGGGTTATCTCTCTCTATTTATGAGATTATTTATGTTTGCTTTGATTCAGTTCTCTTGCTATATGGTGATCTTCTCTGTCTGTTCCATGCCTTTTTGAATGCCATCACTGTTTTTCCTCCCACCACCTCCTTCGGGAGGGCATTCCAGGCATCCACCATCCTTTCTGTGAAAAAGTATTTGTTGATGTTGCTTTTAAATTTTCCTCCTTGCAGCTTCATTTCATTCCCTGTAGTTCTAAAGCTTTCTTGTCTTTGATAAAGGTTTGCTCATTAATACCCTTTAAGTATTTAGAAACACACAAACATAACAGCAGAAAAAGACCATATAGCCTATCTAGTCTGCCGTTCCATAATAACTACTCTAGTCCCTTTTTTTCCTTTAGTGATCTTCTGTGTTTGTCCCATGCTTTCTTGAATTCAAATACTATCCTTGTCTCTACTACCTCCACTGGTCGACTATTCCACGCATCTACCACTCTTTCCATAAATAAATATTTCCAAATATTATTTCTGAGTCTGTCCCCTTTCACCCTCATCCTATACCCACTCATTGCAGACAGGGGCGGCCCAAGGGGGGTGCGGGGCCATGTGCGGGGCCTTATTTGCATAAGGTGCCTCATTTGCATAAATATTTGCATAATGTTACCATACACTAACTTTTAGTAAACATGCCTCTTAATGAGTATATGGATAAAGAAAGACTAAAAGGTTTCTACATTACTATACTCCAGTACCAACCGCCAGGCACATTAGGAACTACTACAAACACTGCCCATTTAGAACCCATAGCAAACCCGCCGTATCCTAACAGCACTACCAGGACTCACAAAGCACCATACCCTAACTATCAAAAGGCAACACTGCAAATATTAAACCAATACATTTCAGAGAACAATAATACGTGACCTACTGGGGAAAGAACAAGTGGCAATGTCAAATAGGAATTACATAAACAGAATACCTCAGCTCAGTTACACATGCAGAACATAGACCATCACCAAACAAGGAATCACAATTTAGAAACAGGAAGACAATAATTAAACTGGGAACCCCAAAAGCCAAACTTGGAATATACAACAACACTGTAGAAATAAAACTATAAATTAATTTCCTCTTGTACTAAACAAAGCGCAAAAATTAATGATGCACATTTCCCAGAGCTGACATATTCCAGTTAATAAATTCAAAATAAAGAGATATTTTTCTACCTTTTGTGCATTTTTTTTTCAGTTGCAATTGTTCCAGCCACTTTCTTCTGGTTTCTTCGTGTCTTCTGCTAACTCTCCATCTGCTGTCCATTTGTCCTTTCTTCTGTCTTGTTTTTTTTTTCCATTCTCTCTCTACATCTGCTTTAAAATACTAATCTTTCTCCTTTTGCTCTTTCCTCATTCCTATTTCATCCACTCAAATTTTATCCCTCCATCCTCAATCCCCACTTACTCTCCCAATATCCAGCCAATTGTAGATTTGTCTTCCCTCCCACGCAAAATATTTTTCCCTCTCCATTTCATTCTCCCAGCTCCATCTCATTCTAATCCTCCCCCAACATCAGCTCCTTTCTAGTTCCAGCCCCACCCAGCATCTGCTCCCTTCTTGTCCCTGCATCAGCCCATTTCCAGTCCTAGTCCCCCATCAGCCCATTTCCAATCCTATCCTAGCCCCACCATCAACCCATTTCCAGTCCTAGCTCCCCCATCCATTTCCAGTCCTATCCGAGTCCATCCATCAGTTCATTTCCAATCCCAGCCCCTCATCAGCCCATTTCCAGTCCTATCAGTTCCTCCATCAGCTCATTTCCAATCCCAGCCCCCCATCAGCTCATTTCTATTCCTTTCCTAGCCCCCCACCATCAGCCCATGTCAAATCCTAGCTCCCCTCCACTCAGCCCATTTCCAATCCAAGCCCCCCATGAGCCTACTTCCAGTTCTAGCCCCTCCATGAGTCCATTTCAATTCAAGCCCTCACCACAGCCCATTTCCAACCTTAGCACCCCCAACAGCCCATTTCCAGTCCTATCCTGGCCCCTCCATCAGCCCATTTCCTGTCCTAGCCTCCCCCCCCCCCACTCAGCCCATTTCCAGTCCTAGCTCCCTCTCCTCACAGCCCATTTCCATTCCAAGCCCCCTCCCCATCCGCTATTTGCAGTTCAAGCCCCCTTTCCACTCAGCCCATTTCCATTCCAAGCCCCTGTCCCCATCAGCTATTTGCCGTTCAAGCCCCCCTTCCACTCAGCCCATTTCCAGTCCTAGCAACCCCCCCTCCCATTACCAGTCCTAGCTCCCCCATCCGCCCACTTCCAGTCCGAACCCCCTCTAGCCCATTACCAGTCCTAACCCCCCCATCAGCCCACTTCCAGTCCGAACCCCCTATAGCCCATTACCAGTCCTAACCCCCCCATCAGCCCACTTCCAGTCCTTACCCTCCCATCAGCCCATTTTCAGTCTTACCCCCCGATCAACCCATTACCAGTCCTAACCCCCCCATAGCCCATTTCCAGTCCTAATCCCCCCATCAGCCCACTTGTAGTCGTAGCTCCCCATAGCCCATTACCTGTTGTAACCCCCCCATCAGCCCATTACCTGTCCTAACCCCCCCATAGCCCATTTCCAGTCCTAATCCCCCCATCAGCCCACTTGTAGTCGTAGCTCCCCATAGCCCATTACCTGTTGTAACCCCCCCATAGCCCAGTACCAGTCCTAACCCCCCCCAGCCCATTACCAGTCCTAACGCCCCCCACAGCCCATTACCAGTCCTAACCCCCTATCAGCCTACTTGTAGTCTTAGCCCCCCCATAGCCCATTACCTGTTGTAACCCCCATCAGCCCATTACCTGTCCTAAACCTCCCCATAGCCCATTTCCAGTCCTAATCCCCCCCCCATCAGCCCAATTGTAGTCTTAGCTCCCCATAGCCATTTACCTGTTGTAACCACCCCCATAGCCCAGTACCAGTCCTAACCCCCCCAGCCCATTACGAGTCCTAACGCCCCCCACAGCCCATTACCAGTCCTAACCCCCTATCAGCCTACTTGTAGTCGTTGCCCCCCCATAGCCCATTACCTGTTTGTAACCCCCATCAGCCCATTACCTGTCCTAACCCCCCTAAAGCCCATTTCCCTTCCGAAATCCCCCCATCAGCCCACTTGTAGTCGTACCTCCCCATAGCCCATTACCTGTTGTAACCCCCCCATAGCCCATTACCAGTCCTAATGCCCTCCACAGCCCATTACCAGTCCTAACACCCCCCATCAGCCCATTTCCAGTCTTAGCCCACCGCCCCATAGCCCGTTTCCAGTCCTAATCCCCCCATTAGCCCACTTGTAGTCGTAGCCCCCCATAGCCCATTACCTGTCATAACTTCCCCCATCAGCCCAGTTCCAGTCTTAGCCCCTCCATAGTGTGGTACCTGTCCTAACCCCCCATAGCCCATTCCCAGTCTTATCCCCCCCATCAGCCCACTTCCAGTCCGAACCCCCTATAGCCCATTACCAGTCCTAACCCTCCCCATCAGCCCATTTACAGTCCTTACCCCCCCCTCCCTCCCTCCCCATCAGCCCATTTACAGTCCTTACAACCCCCTCCCTCCCTCCCTCCCTCCCTCCCCCCCTCCCCATCTCCCCATCAGCCCATTTACAGTCCTTACCCCCCCTCCCTCCCTCCCCATCAGCCCATTTACAGTCCTTACCCCCCCCCCTCCCTCCCTCCCCATCAGCCCATTTACAGTCCTTACCCCCCCTCCCTCCCTCCCCATCAGCCCATTTACAGTCCTTACCCCCCCCCCTCCCTCCCTCCCCATCAGCCCATTTACAGTCCTTACCCCCTCCCTCCCCATCAGCCCATTTACAGTCCTTACCACCCCCCCCTCCCTCACTATCAGCCCATTTACAGTCCTTACCACCCCCCCTCCCTCCCTCCCCTCCCTATCAGCCCATTTACAGTCCTCACCCCCCCACCCTCCCCAACAGCCCCATTACAGTCCTTACCCCCCCCCTCCCCATCAGCCCATTTACAGTCCTTACCCCCCTCCCTCCCTCCCTCCCTCCCTCCCTATCAGCCCATTTACAGTCCTTACCACCCTCCCTCCCTCCCCCCCCATCAGCCCATTTACAGCCCTTACCACCCCCCCTCCCTCCCCATCAGCCCATTTACAGTCCTTACCACCCCCACCCCCCATCAGCCCAGCTAAGTTTAAAAAAAAAAAAAAAACAGAAACCGGCTGCCGCTGCCGCCGTGGCAGCGGCAGAATGGAGAATCCCGCGGGGCCCCCCTGTCCTGCAGTCTTCTATGCGGCCTCAGCGCGGGCTTTTCAGAGCCGCGCGAAGGGAGAGTTTCCCTTTCTCGCGGCTCTGTTAATCCCGCCGCGGGGCTGACAGCCGACGGAGGCCGCATAGAAGACTGCAGGACAGGGGGACCCCGCGGGATTCTCCATTCTGCCGCTGCCACGGCGGCAGCAGCAGCCGGTTTCTGGGTTATCTCCAGGAACAAGCAGGAATAAGTCCTCACATATGGGTACGTCGGTACCGACGGAGCCCGTGCGGGAAAGCTCCCCAGCTTCTTAGAATAGAAGCTTTTGGGACCTCCCACTGCACATGCGCACTGCCTTCCCGCCTTCCTGAACAGCTCTCCTCAGTTTCTCTTTTTCCGCGGAGCCAGCAGGTCGTGTTCCTGTCACCGCTGAAGAAATTGTTATTTTATTTGTTTCTTTAGACCGCGTACCTGCCTTCCCCATACCGATACCGGTATCGCCGGTCTTTTCTTTCTTTCTTTAAAAAATTATAATTCTTTTTTCTTATTTTTTAGCTTTTTGGTCACTTCAGAGAGGCCTCTCGGCCTACTCAATTTCTCCTCATGGAGAAGCCAGCCCCTGGATTTAAGAAGTGTACCAAATGTAATGCTGTTATTTCAGTCACAGACACCCATGACTGGTGTCTGAAATGTTTGGGGCCTGACCATTCCATACCGGACTGCCCATCTTGCTCCCACATGTCTAAACGTGGGCTGCAGAACCGGGCCAACAAATTCCATGTGCTGTTTGCTTCAGAGAATACAGCATCACAGTCATCCAGGTCTTCTTCTCCGGATGGATCTCAGGTAACCAAACCTTCTGTGGGCAAGTCCTCAAAGAGCAAATCTCCTTCAAAGCATCGAGAGGCTCTTAGCTTAGAACTTGAGGACCCTGCCCCAGCCAAACAACCCCGGCGGGAAGTCCAACTTCCAAAAACGCCAATTCAGGGGTCTCAGGTTGATATCGATGCTACGGCCTCGACAGATCACCTGTTAGCCTGCTCTGGGGTACCGGGTCACTCCGGTACCGACATCCAGGCAGCTATGGCGTCCATGGGCGATACTGTACAGTCCATGCAGCAGGCCGTCATGGCTTTCATTAAAGCTGCAACGCCATCGGTTCCGCTTTCAGCGGTTCCGGGCCCGATACCGGTATCGTCCGCCATGCCGGTATCGAGGCCGTCCACCTCTAAACGCAAGTCGGTACCGTATGGGCTTTCGCTCCATACCGGTTCCATACCCGATACGCCCGATATCGATACCGATCGGTACGCGTATCGTGCGTTAGAGGAAAGCACCGATTCCTCTGAGGATTTTCACTCCTCTGATGATTCTGCTGAGTTTTCACTCAACTTACCTGAGGAGCCCTCTTCTCCTAAAAGGAGAATGTCCCCTCCAGAGGATTTGTCCTTCCAGGACTTTGTTTTAGATATGGCTACAGCCCTTTCTATTACCACATCCTCTGAAAAGGAACCCAGATCCAAAAAACTGGATATTTTGGGATACTCAAAGGCCCCTAAGGAGGCAGTTACCCTGCCTATCCATGAAATCCTTCAAGAACAACTGATGGATTTCTGGGAAAATCCTTTGACTTTGTCTCCTTATTCCCGTAGGTTGGACACCATGTATAGGGTCCCTCCTTCTCCTGGTTTCCAAAAGACTCAATTGCCCCACCACTCTATTGTGGTGAAGTCTGCAATGAAGAAGATTAGGAGTACCAAAAGGCACTCTTCCACCCCTCCAGGACGGGAATGTAAGACTTTGGACTCTTTTGGTAGGAAAATTTTCCAGGCTAGTATGCTTATAGCCAGGATTAATTCCTACAGTCTCTATATGGGCATGTTCCTGGAGGAACTTGCCAAAAAGGTGCGGCATTTTGCCCCCTTTATCCCTGAGGATAAAAAGCAGGGATTCCTTTCCCTAGTGAAACAACTCTTAGAGGTTTCTAAGTTCTCTAATAGGGCAGCATATGATTCCTTTGAGGGAGCCAGTAGGGCTTCGGGCATTGCTATTGCAGCCCGACGTCTTGCTTGGCTCCAGGCCTCTGATCTGGAGCCTTGGGTTCTAGATGGCTTACGGAATCTGCCCTGTACAGGTGAGAACTTATTTGGGGAAGAGTGGCAAATCAAAGCCACCCAGATGGATGCTGAAAATGCCACCTTGGAAAGACTTTCAAAGTCCACTTCAATTCCTACTAAGAAAAAGTCTTTTAAAAGGCCTTACTATAAGAAGGCCAGAGTTGCTTCAAATACTGGCCAGCAGTCTTCTCAACCTCGCTATACTGCTAAGCGTCAGCAATCCAAACAAGCACGAGCTAAGCCTGCAGCAGCTACTGTAGCTCAGCAGGCTCCAACCCCTCAGGGGTTTTGACTTGCTCCTAGGGAACTTGCCACTTCTGGTTCTAACACAACCAGAACCTCTCACCATACCCGGAAGGTTGGTTCACTTTGCTCCCAGATGGGAACAAATCACAACAGAACAATGGACCCTCTCTATCATTCGAGAGGGTTACAAACTTCATTTCTCCAGCCTTCCTCCCCATCATATGGTGAGACCATTCAATTCTCCCCCATCTCTCCTAACCCTGTTGGGTCAAGAGGTTTCCTCTCTTCTTGCCCAAGGGGCCATAGAAGAGGTTCCTCTTCCTCAACAAGGGTCCGGTTTCTACTCCCCTTATTTTCTCATTCCAAAGAAGACAGGGGGATTCAGACCAATCCTAGATCTGAGAGAATTGAACAAATTTCTCTTCAAGGAGAAATTCAAAATGCTGTCTCTCGGCATTCTCCTTCCTTACCTCCAGGGTCAGGACTGGCTTTGTTCTCTAGACCTACAGGATGCGTATACACATATACTCATCCATCCATCCCACAGAAAGTATCTTCGCTTTCTGTTTCAGGGAAAACATTTCCAATACAGAGTACTCCCCTTCGGTCTAGCCTCTGCTCCAAGAGTATTCACAAAATGCATGGCAGTCGTAGCCGCATTTCTAAGAGGCATGGGAATCTTTGTCTTCCCATATCTGGACGACTGGCTCATCCGAGCTCCAACTCAGTCACAGGCCCAGATTTCCCTGGACCACACAAGGAGCCTTTTGCAGTATCTGGGACTGGTAGTAAACCTTCCCAAGTCCCAACTCATCCCTACTCAATCTCTAGAATTCATAGGGGCCCAGTTGGACACCATCACTGCAAGGGCCTACCTTCCACATGTTCGAGGCCAGCGCCTCCTGAGTTGGCCTCCCAAGCTCAGTCCAGCACTCACTTGACAGCCAGGGAAATGCTACGCCTACTGGGTCATATGGCCTCCACAGTGCATGTGGTGCCCTATGCTCGTCTTCATATGAGAGCAGCTCAATGGACCCTGGCCTCTCAGTGGACTCAGGCGTCAGGAGCGCTCTCAGACCAAATACAAACCTCCGATCGTCTGTTTTGGTCCCTCCACTGGTGGACTTCCACCAAGAATCTGTTGTTGGGGGCTCCATTTCAACCATTGCTACCCCAAGCAACCCTCACAACAGATGCCTCCCAAACAGGGTGGGGAGCCCATCTGCAAACTCTCTCCACTCAGGGCACTTGGTCTCTACAGGAGACCACCCTTCATATCAATCTTCTGGAACTGCGAGCAATTTACCTTGCCCTCAAGGTCTTCCACTCCCTCCTAGCCAACCTCACTGTCCTAGTTCAGACGGACAATCAGGTGGCCATGTTTTACATAAACAAACAAGGAGGGACGGGCTCTCTGTCGCTTTGCAACGAAGCTCTAAGACTATGGGCCTTCGCCAGAGAGCATCAGATTCACCTGCTAGCAGTGTATCTCCCAGGAGTTCAAAACTCTCGGGCAGACAGGCTCAGTAGAGTTCTGCTGCCACACGAATGGTCCCTACATTTGGACCAAATAAACCGAATCTTTCAGGAATGGGGGACCCCGGACATAGACCTCTTTGCAAGTCCGTGGAATGCCAAACTTCCCCGGTTCTGTTCCAGAACTCCGTGTCAGGGAGCTCAGGCTACGGACGCCTTTCTCCTGAATTGGAATCAGGCATTCCTATATGCCTTTCCACCCATTCCTTTGATTCCCAAGACTCTGTTCAAACTCCAGAGGGATCATGGAACTATGATCCTCATAGCTCCACGCTGGCCACGCCAAGTGTGGTTCCCTCTACTTCTACAGCTCTCCCAGGGATCCTACTTGGATCTGGGAGCTGCGCCAGACCTCCTGTCTCAGGAGGAGGGGACTTTGTGGCACCCAAACCCCAAATCCCTTCACCTCAGTGCTTGGTTACTGAAGGCTTAAGCCTTCAAGACTTTCATCTTTCCCAACCAGTGAAAGATATCCTTTCTGCCTCTAGGAAACCCTCTACCAGGCGTTCCTATGCTTTCAAATGGAAACGTTTTTCCATTTGGTGTGCTCAGCAGGGTCTTGACCCTCTGGCACTTCCTTTGAATTCTCTTCTTGATTATCTCCTGCATCTATCCAATGCAGGCCTCAAGACGAATTCGGTAAGAGTCCATTTAAGTGCTATTGCAGCATCCTTGAAACATATAAATGGACAACCTATCTCCTCTCATCCTCTTGTTGCAAGATTCATGAGAGGCCTGACTCTCACTAAACCTCCCATCAGACCACCCCCGGTCGCATGGGATTTGAATCTAGTGCTCGGTCAACTTATGAAGCCACCTTTTGAGCCAATGTTTTCCACCTCCTTGAAATTTCTTTCCTGGAAGGTCATCTTCCTCATTGCAGTCACTTCGGCTCGCCGCATCAGTGAGCTGCAGGCTTTAGTGGCTAATCCACCTTACACAAGATTTCATCATGATAAGGTGGTCCTTAGGACGAATCCCCACTTTATGCCTAAAGTGGTCTCGCCTTTTCATCTTAATCAAGAGGTATATCTACCTGTCTTTTTTCCAGCTCCTCATGCATCCAATGCAGAGAGGAACCTTCATACTCTGGATTGTAAAAGAGCTCTCGCTTTTTACCTTAATAGGACTCAGCCACATCGAAAGTCTTCTCAACTTTTTGTGGCCTTTGATCCTTCCCATTTGGGACTTCCAGTCTCCAAGCGTACACTTTCCAATTGGATTGCTCAGTGTATTTCTTTTGCTTACCAGAGCAAAAACATTTCTCTGGAAGGCCATGTCACTGCTCACAATGTGAGGGCCATGGCAACTTCTATGGCTCATCTGCACTCTGTTTCCATAGATCAGATCTGTCGAGCCGCTACCTGGGCCTCGGTTCATACCTTCACAGCCCATTACTGTTTGGACAAGGACTCCCGCCGGGATGCCTTGTTTGGCCAGGCTGTCCTCAAGCACCTGTTCCATTCCTAAACAACTCCTGCCCACCTTCCCAGAATGGATGCCTGAGATCCATACGAAGATGGCGAACCTTTACAGGGGATCCCATGCATCTAAGCTAGGGAGTCCCCATATGTGAGGACTTATTCCTGCTTGTTCCTGGAGATAGCACAGTTACTTACCTGTAACAGGTGATCTCTGGGAACAGCAGGAATTAGTCCTCACAACCCACCCACCTCCCCTAGGAGTTGTATCTTTTATCTATCTATCTTCCTGTCCTCTCTCTGTTGACTCAGCTATAAACTCGAAACTGAGGAGAGCTGTTCAGGAAGGCGGGAAGGCAGTGCGCATGTGCAGTGGGAGGTCCCAAAAGCTTCTATTCTAAGAAGCTGGGGAGCTTTCCCGCACGGGCTCCGTCGGTACCGACGTACCCATATGTGAGGACTAATTCCTGCTGTTCCCAGAGATCACCTGTTACAGGTAAGTAACTGTGCTTTTTTTCTTTTAAACTTAGCTGGGCTGATTGGGGAGGGGGGGTGTTAAGGACTGTAAATGGGCCCCGCGGGATTCTCCATTCTGCCGCTGCCACGGCGGCAGCGGCAGCCGCAGCCGGTTTATGATTTTTTAAAACTTTGGGATGCAAGATGTTTTTTGCGCGGGGCCCCCTGAAACGCGGGGCCCTGTGCAAAAAACATTCTTACTCAATAGACGGGCCGGCCCTGATTGCAGAGCTAACTTTCAGTCAAAAGAGGCTCTCCATTTATGCCATGGAGGTATTTAAATGTCTCTATCATATTTCCTCTATCACACATTTCCTCTAACGTATACATATTAAGATTTTTAAGCCTGTCCCCATATGATTTATAATAGACTACTGACCATTTTAGTAGCCACCCTCTGCACCGACTCCATCTTGTTTATATCCTTTTGAAGGTGTGGTCTCCAGAATTGCACACAGTACTCCAAATGAGTTTGCACCAGAGACTTATACAGAGGCACTATCACCTCCTTTTTTCTGCTGAACATTCCTCTCCCTATGCACCCAAGCATCCTTCAGGCTTTTGCCATCACCTTTTCTACCTGTTTAGCCACTTTGAGATCATCCAAAACAAACACGCTCAAGTCCCACTCTTCTTTCGTGGACAGAAGTACTTCGTCCCCTAAGCTGTACCACTTCCTTGGATTTTTGCAGTCCAAATGCATGACCCTGTATTTTCTAGCATTAAATCTCAGCTACCAAATTCTTGACCATTCTTCAAGTTTAGCTAGATCCCTCCTTATGTTATCTACTTCTTCCTGGGTGTCTATTGCAGATTTTGGTATCATCCACAGAGGCAGATCTTATCAGATAGCCCTTCCGCGATATCACTAACAAAGATGATAAAAAATAATCGAACCAAGGACAGTTCCTTGCAGCACACCACTACTAACATTTTTCTCAGAGTGAGCTCCATTTATCTATACACTTTGTCGCCTCCCATTCAACCAATTTCTAATCCAGTAGTCACTTTAGGATCTGTCCCTAGGGTGTTCAATTTACTTATAATTTATCTGTGTGGAACGGTGTCATAGGCTTTATTGAAATCTAAATACATCACATCTAGGGCTCTCCCTTGGTCCAACTCTCTGGTCACCCAGTCAAAGAAATCAATCAGATTTGTATGACAAGACCTACCTCTGGTTAAACCCATGCTGTCTTGGATCCTGCAATTCATTGGATTCCAAAAACCTCACTATCCTCTGTTTTAACAGTGTTTCCATTAATTTACTCACCACAGAGGTCATACTAACTGGCCTGTAGTTCTCAACCTCATCCTTACTTCCTGTTTTGTAAGGGACCACATGTGCCTTTCTCCAATCCTCTGGGACCACTTCAGGCTCTAAAGAAGCATTGAAAAGGTCAGTCAGTGGAGCCACTAGAATGTCCCCAATTCCTTCAAAATTCTCAGATGTATCCCATCCGGTCCCATCGCTTTATCTAGTTTTAGTTTAGCTAGTTCCTCACGAACACATTCTTCTGAAAATGATTCAAGCTCCCTTTCACTTCTGCTCCTATTTGAAGTTGTTTTCTCAGGTTCTGCTTCTGGCCCTCCATCTGTTAACACAGAACAAAAATATTTGTTAAGCAATTACATTTTAGTTTATACATATTCCTTCCATCCCCCCCCCCTTCTTCCTCGAGTCTGACAGTACCACTTTTGCACTTCCTCCTCTCGCTAACATATCTGAAAAATGTCTTGTCCCCTCATTTTATTGCATTGGCTATTTCTTCTTTTTTCTGTATTTTTGCTTTCCTGACTACTTTCCTAGCTTCTTTACATTTTTCCAAATATTGATGCTTGTCTTCAACTGTTGGTGAACTCTTGTATTTTATGAAGGCCACCCTCTCTTTCTTCACTTTTTCAGCTACTTCTTTCGAGAACCATAGCGGCCTCCTTTCCCTTTTACATTTATTTACCTTTCTAACAAAAAGGTTTATTGCCCTTAAAATATCCCCTTTTAGTTTTGCCCATTGCTTTTCTACATCCCCCAACTGTTCCCATCCCACTAACAACTCCTTGAGGTATTCCATCTTGTCAAAGTTTAGCTTGCATAAAGTCTAAGACTCTCGCTCTTGATTGGACTTTATCAGTCCTAGTCCTAATACTGAACTACACCACTGGATGTGAGATGATCTCCCACTATAACATCAGAAACACTTTCCCCATTGGTAAGCACTAAGTCCAGTATGGCCCCTTCACGCATGGGTTCTGTTACCAGTTGCCGGAACAGTTCTCCCTGTAGAGAATCCAGGATCTCCTTACTTCTAGATGATACCGCAACAGGGATGTGCCAATCAGCATCCTGCATACTGAAATCACCTATCAGTAGCACTTCTCCTTTCATGGCAATTCTGCATATGTCTTCTATTTATTCTCTGTCCACTTCTTCTCCCTCTTCCTCTTCCTGCTAATCATTTATATAGTGCTACAAGACATATACAGCGCTATACAGAGACATGTAAGAGACGGTTCTTTCTCTACAGAGCTTACAATCTAGTCAAGAAAGACAACACAATAGCTGGGGACTAGGATATGTCTAGGGAAATGGTAAGGAAACATAGTTGGAGAGCAGGAGATTAAGTGGATCAGGATCCAAAAACAGCCTATGTAACGTATCCCCCCCCCCGTCTGTATCATATCCCCCATCTCTCCTTTTCTCTAGGGTTCTGGGGTATGCAAATTTAGGTCTCTAAGTCTTTTCTTGTATGCCTTTTGGTGCAGACCACATATCTGAACCATTTCAAATCTTTGTATATCCTTTGCAAGATATGGTCTCCAAAAACTGAACATAACACTCCAAGTGAGGCCTTACCAATGATCTGTACAAGGCAGGGCCAGCATGGCAGGGGGGTGCCATTGCTAGCTCCCCTCCCTCCAAGCAGGATGACAAGCAACGTGGCCGAGAGAGGCAGGTCCTGCCATGGGAGCAGCATGAGTGCAAACACAGAACATGCAGGGGAAACAAAAGAATTGTAACAGATTTTATTATGCCCAGCATGGCCGTGTTTCTGTAGTGGGTACCTGTGTCAGAGGCAAATCTGTCAGAAAAAGGTACCTTGGAGGGTATGTTGCTACATGCACCAGATCACAGACTAACTAATTTTGTTTTGTTTTGTTGGAATTTTTTCACAAATTTGCCCCTGATGCAGGCATCTATGCTGAAACACAGCCGTGCTGGGCATAATAAAATCTGTTCCCATTCTTTTGTTTCCCACATTCTTTCTTTTGTTTGCACTTGTGCTTTTTGTGGGGGGTGCCCCTTTGTTTTTTTTTATTCTTTTGTTCATGGGAGCAGCATGTCCATGGGCACAAAAGTTATGCAAGGCTGCGATCACAGCTGAGAGAAGCAGATCTTGCCTGCTGTAAGGTCGTAAGGTAAGCGTGCAAAGGCATTTTAGAGCTGGGGACAAGAGACAGAGTTAGAGCAGTTGGGAAACATTTAAAGGGGCAATGGTTTAGGGAAAGGAAGATGGTGGGATAAATGGAAGGCAGGGGATGAGAGTGCAAAGGGGGAGTGAGAAAGACACAGAATCGGGGAAGGGGGGGCGTGTTCAGGAGAGGGGCGAGAGGGTGGTGGGAAGAGTGTAGAGGGTTGGCGGTTGAAGAGATGACTGCATGGGGAGTAAAGGCCACAATGTATCTATGCCAAAAGGCACAGCCCCCCCCTCCCCCAGAAGATACGCAGGCATTCCCATCCCCATATACCACATACACACCAGACACACATGCACATGCAGCCCTGACAGAGTGGTATGTGGGCAGGGTCCTCAAGGGTTTCGGTGAAACCCCCAGCCCTACTGTGAAACAATTTGTGTTTCTAAAAGCTTATGGGAATGAGTTTGGAAATATTCCTATATGAGGGTTCCATCAGTGATGTTATCCATTTGTGAGGACTTATCCTGCTCTGCACGGAGAACAGTTGCTAGAGGTGAATAACTTTGTTATCTGGCTTTATTATTAACTATAATTGTAAATGGTTCTGGTTTATTATGTGTTCAGTTTAGGAAGGATCAGATGAAACACAGATACAGAAGTTCTAATCTTTCACTTGAGATTTGTATTTATTGATTTTTTACGGTGTTTTTTATTTTATATACAGATTTACTCTATATAGCTCAATGAATACATTTGGAGGTAAAAGTGAAATAAAAATTGTGTTTGGCATTCACTTAAATGTTCCTTGGGTTTTTTCTGCATATGGTGTTTGCTCCAAATACCGCAAATACCACTAAGTCAACATGTATTTGATTCGAGTGGTGTTTGCATTTGGCCTGTTTCTCCTCTGACTTTCAGGTCGATCAGACATACCTATTATAGTCAGTAGTAACTGTTCAGTATTTCCATGAAAAATGATTTGTTAGATTAGAAACAGGATAGGAAAACTTGAGAATGTCTAGATGAATAAAAATAGTACAATTAAAATCTGTTTAATGTGCTTACTCAAGGCAAAGTATCTATTCCCTGTGCCACAGTGTACCCTGTATCTAAAGCACCTATTTATGAGAGTTTATGAATGTTTGTTATGGTTTTCCTGATTATTGATTTCTTGTTACTCTTGAGTTACTTGTAATAATGTTTAAACTGCAGCCAGCCCTGCTCATTACCGTCCTGTCCCTAATCTTCCCTTTACTTCTAAGATACTAGAGAAAGCAGTTTTTTCGCAACTATCCACACACCTGGAGTCCATTCACTTTCTGCACCCTCGCTAATCTGGTTTTCGCCCCAGTCACAGGACTGAGTCTATTTTCTTGTCCTTTCTCAACGAGATTCACACTGCACCTGATTGGGGTGACTTCTCCTTAGCTGTTTTCCTAGATTTATCCACTGCTTTTGACTTGGTCAACCACACTCTTCTCTCACGTCTTCGGGATGCAGGTCTGCATGGTGTGGTCTTCTGCTGGCTTCACTCCCGCACCTTTTCTGTGGTTTCTTCGTCTGACATTTCTACTCCCTTGTCTACCAATAGTCAAATTAATATGAATAAATTACAGTCTCTAAAATGCTTGTATGCAAATGCTAGAAGTCTACAAAACAAGATGGGAGAGTTAGAATATATAGCACTAAACGAGAGGTTGGATATGATTGGAATATCAGAGACATGGTGGAAGGAGGACAACCAGTGGGACACTGTGATACCTGGGTACAAACTGTATCGTAATGATAGAGCTGATCAAATTGGTGGAGGGGTTGCACTCTATGTTAGAGAGGGCATTGAGTCAGAAAGGATTAAAGTTTTGCAGGAAACAAAATTTGCTGTAGAATCTCTATGGATTGAAATTCCATGTAAAAAGGGGAAGGCGATGGCAGTGGGGGTGTACTATCGTCCGCCTGGCCAGAATGAACAAATGGATGATGAAATGCTCAAAGAAATCAAGGAAGCTAGCAAAAGTTACAGTGCAGTAATAATAATGGGTGATTTCAATTACCCCGGTATTGACTGGGTCAGTGTCACAGCAGGACATGCTAGGGAGATAAAGTTCCTAGATGAAATAAATGACTGCTTCTTGGAGCAGCTGGTTCATGAACCAACCAGAGGGGAAGCCATATTAGACCTAGTCCTTAGTGGAACACCAGATGTAGTGCAAGAGATAAGGGTGTTGGGGCCACTTGGCAATAGTGATCATAGCATGATCGCCTTTGATTTAATTAGTGGAGGAGGGATAGTAAGGAAATCCACAGTACTACCTTTTAACTTTCGAAAGGGAGAAAGGGAGACTATGATAAAATGAGGAAAACAGTTAAGAAAGTCTTTAACCTTTGCAACTGCTCCTTTTAGTTTTTTCTTGGGTGTTGTTTAAAAATACTATCTTGGAAGCCCAAGCCAGCTTTATTCCACGCTTTAAGAAAAGTGGAAGGAAGTCAAAAAAACTGCCAGCATGGTTTAAAGGTGAGGTCAGAGAGGCTGTTGTTGCCAAAAAAGCATCTTTCAGGAAATGGAAAAAAGAGTCAAACAACGAAACCTGGAAACAGCACAAGCACTGGCAGGTCAAATGCAAGGCATTAATAAAGCAGGCAAAGGGAGAATTTGAGAAGAAGCTTGCTGCGGAAGCAAAAACGCGAAATAAAGATTTTTTCAAGTACATTCGCAGCAAAAAACCTGTGAGAGAGTCAGTTGGTCCATTAGATGATAGAGGCGTTAAAGGGGCACTAAGAGGTGACAAGGCGATAGCAGAGAGACTGAATGAATTCTTTGCTTCGGTCTTTACTGAGGAAGATATAGGGATGTTACCCATGACTGAAGTGGTTTTTAAAGGTGCAGAAGAGTTGAAGGAAATATCGATACATCGGGAAGATGTATTACAACTATTAGATAAACTGAAGAGTAGCAAATCACCTGGGCCGGATGATATACATCCAAGGGTGTTGAAAGAACTGAAATATGAGATTGCAGACCTGCTATTAGTAATCTCTGAACTATCATTAAAATCATCTCTAATTCCTGAAGATTGGAGGATAGCCAATGTAACACCAATTTTTAAAAAGGGTTCCAGGGGTGATCCGGGAAACTACAGACTGGTGAGCTTGACGTCAGTACCGGGAAAAATGGTAGAAACCATCATAAAGAATAAAATTATTCAGCATTTAGAAAGTCATGGCCTAATGGGAGACAGCCAACATGGCTTTCGACAAGGAAGATCTTGCCTTACTAATCTGTTATGTTTTTTTGAAGGTGTGAATAAACAGGTGGACAAAGGTGAGTCGGTTGATATAGTGTATCTGGACTTTCAGAAAGCCTTTGACAAGGTCCCTCATCAGAGACTTTTGGCTTCCTTCGATGCCGAGTCTAGAATCGATATCTAGTCTGGAAGACTGGGTACCGATGCGTCTCGGAACCGATGCTTACCGATTCCGGATGCGCGGTACCGAGGATAATCACCAAGGGTTTCTGGTTACCTCGGTACCGCTTGAGCAGCCTCCGATGACTGCTTCGATGTCGGTATCACCTTCGAATCCGGCACAGCTACCGGTATCGGTATCAATGCCGGTACCTGCAGTAACATCGGGACCAGCTCCTTCCATGCTTTTTTCACCAGGATCACTCCTTTCTATACCCAGTTTGGAGTCGATACCTGGCATGGACGATGCAGTACTGACTGTCTCAGGTCATAACCGCCAGTATCAGTATCCATCCATTAGGGATCCTTTTCTGCACCAGACAAGTACATCCTCCGGTGCCCAGGCTACTTCTTCAAGTTTAGCCTGTCCAGGGATCGTTCCCATTGGAGATCCTTCTTTTCAGAAATTTCTCCTTGACATGGCAACATTCCTTGCTATTCCTATCCCTGGCTATGATCCTACACAAGGCTCTTCTGGAGAAAAGGAAAATATAATGCTTCCTTTACATCATTCTTTGCAGGATCTTCTTCTGAGAATATGGGAAACACCTTTAAGGGTTTCCTCACCTTCTACAGCAACTGATCTTCTGTATCAGGTGCCCCCCTCTCCAGGGTTTCAAAAGACTCAACTTCCCCATCATTCCATTGTGGTGGAATCAGCAATGAGGAAGGTAAAAAGCAAGAAGAAGCATTCTTCTTACCCGCCAGGTCGTGAATCTAGAACACTGGATGCCTTTGGACGTCAAACCTTCCAAACATCTATGCTGGCAACAAGGATTCTCTCATATATTTTTTATATGAGTCTATCCCTTCAGGAGGTCACAAAGAAATTATCTCTTTTGACTCCTTTTCTATCAGAGCCCAAGGCTGCAGACTATTCCTTACTTCTTAGTCATAGCCAGAATATCTCTTGGTTTCTTTCTCGTGCTTCCCTAGACTCTTTTGAGTCTGTTAGCAGAACCTCTGCTATAGCCATAGGAGCACGACGTAGAGCCTGGCTCCAAGCTTCAGATTTAAACAGATGGGCACAACAAAGACTGGATAATACTCCTTGTACTGGAGAAAGTCTCTTCAATAAGGAGTCTTTACGTCAGGTTGCTCATTGCTCCACTGACTTCCCTGTTTCTGAGGGCCATCCTAAGCCTTCTCCTTCCCCAGCAGGAAGGAAATGCCCTATCAAACCTTCTTTCCCTAAAAGAATAAGGTTTTATTCTTCTCCTGCCCATCATACAGATGTTACCAAACAAGGGAAACCTCGCCCTGGTCTGAAGAATCCAAACTCAAGCCAGGAAAATTAACCCTCAATAGGGTTCTAATTAATCTCTTTATAACCTACAGTTCACTTCTTCTCAGTAGAAGTTTTTCACTGTTTTTTTCATTTAAAATTCTACACATGGATTCCTGTTTCCAGGACATCCACTTGCTCTTAGGTATGCTGAGCTGTCAGGATATTCATGTCTATGGGTCACAGGGTTTTCCTCCTCTTCCTACCATGAAGAGAGGTTTGCCAACTATCTCATGATAGTTTTTCTGTACCACCTTGAATTTTTCCTTCTACAGACTTACCATATGGCAAGTCTCCCTTCAGCTCCTATTTTTTTTTGCCCTCTTTCCAGGGCTTCCCCTGTAAGAGTGGTACCATACCACTGGAAGGTTTTCTTAGCCTTTCTAGTCTTCCTTTCCTTTACAGTGTAGAGTTTTTTCTCTGGAGTAACCTCCCTTCTTTCATTTGGGCAGCTCATCAGACATGATCAGGATTTTCTCCTCTTGTTCTGTCTGTTCTCTCTGTTAAGAACAGAAAGATTCTCTCTGCTGTTCTATTCAGCAGCTGCCCATGCAGGATTTCCAGTGATTGGACTACTGGTACTTTTCTACAAGTTCCAGTCTTGTCTTCCACTACTTTTTGTCTAGCCTTAGTAATGCTTCCAAGATAGTGCTTCATCTATCTTGGATAATCTTTACCGCTTCTTTTCTGCCATCTCCAAATCCCTGGAGTTGGCAGCATAGTTGAAGTGGCAGCTGGTTTTTCTCCAACAGCCAGTTTTATTTCCCAATTCTCCTGCATAATGCTCTCTGCAATCCTACTGAGAAGCTTTCCACTATGGGCTCTTGCTAGAGAGCATGGGGATTTTTTCTCTAATTACTATCCTATATGGTTGAAAAAGGCTTCCTCAGTCATTCCTCATGACTGTATGGGTTCTTTACACCTTTCTATTTCCTTTTAATAAAGGACATAGGCCTTCTCTACGTGACAGTCTAAAGAGTTACCTAATTCCTACAGGAAATATGCTCTTTTTCCTTGCAGCTTGTCCTCATGGTATCCTAATCCTTCATGGACAGCACATATTTAACTAAACAACGCATGATACCCCCCTTGTCCCTCAAGTAGGTCAACCTGGTATCTCATCCTCTGCGTTTTCTGTCCATTCACCATGTTAGAGTTCTACCGGACTCAGGACTTGCTGTTTACAGACTGATATTATCCTCTGTTTTTCACGCAACCATCCTGGTTATTTCACTGGATAGCATTCCTGCTCCATCTTAACCAGAGGGAACAGATTCTCTATATTCTCTCAAGTAGGTTTCACCTTCTTTTATTAGATGAATCGTTCCTTTTCACATCTCCCATGTGAAGGTTCCTATAGACATATCTCTGTCTGCTTAATTGCAGACATTTATCTTTAGACCTATATATTCATATATGTACATATGTCTATATACATTCTTTAGATACATATGTCTGTCAGCCATGTGTGCATATGTTATGCCCCCTGGATCTCGCCATAAACATATGTAAATATATATACCCTTATATATATATATATCTACACACATATTTATTTTATTTATTTATTTATTTTTATTTATTTATTACAGTTGCTTATATACCACACTATTCAGCATCAGCGCGGTTTACAGTATAACAAAATGACCAAAACACATTCTGTTTGGTTTTACATCGAACAGGGGTACAAACTTAGATAACAGGGTTGAACTAAATTGGTTTTACATCGAACAGGGGTACAAACTTGGATAACAGGGTTGAACTATATACATGAGGTAATAATCCAATAACAATGTTGGACTATAGAATAAATAATGAGTCCGTTGAGCTGTATGTAGTATCATGAATACTTAAGATATTATGAGCATGAGGTGAGGGAATGCTGTGTTTCTTAGGAGGTGCTATCTAGATTCATCGCTGGCAGGGTAGTATTGGAGGAAGAGGTGAAATTTGATTGCTTTCCTGAATTGGGTCAGGTCTGAAATAGCTCGAATGTCTGGTGGGAGCATATTCCAGCATTTGGGGACGTAAAGACTGAAAGCTCTGTTTGCCGTTGTGCTATTGCATTTAGTCAAGGTTTTCGGGGTTATTAGTAAATTTATGGCTGTTGACCTCCTGGCTCTGTTGGGGGGCACTGTATGGATGAGATCAGTAAGTGCCGTGGAGGATAGGCGCATGATGGCCTTGAATGAGAGAAGTAATGTTTTGAAGATGATCCTTCCGTGTATTGGTAGCCAATGAAGCTGTTTTAAAATAGGAGTCACATGGTCACTTCTGGAGGCTCCATGGAGTACCCTTGCAGCAGCATTCATGGCCAGTTGTAATGGGTTTAGTGTGGATTGCGGGAGACCTTGTAAGATGGAATTGGCAAAGTCAAAATGCGGTAGGATCAGTGCTTGGTATATGGTCCGGAAGTCATCTGGCTCCAGTAGGGAGCGCAGATGCCTGAGTGAACGGATTTTGAAATAGACAGCTCTGACAATGTTGCCTATATGACACTTCATGTCCAGATGTTGGTCCAAGGTAACTCCCAGGTATTTTATTGTTTCTTTGGTTTGTAATTCCGCTTCCTTGACCCTTATATGGGATGGTGGGGTAAAGTCTGGGTCTCTAGAGATGAACAGTACTTCCGTTTTCTTGTGCTGGATGCGGAGGTTTTGTGCTTGTAGCCAATCTGATATAGTATTGAAACACTCTATAAGTGGAGTAAGGTCCATTTGCACGGTCGAGAACGGCATATATAAGAGGATGTCATCCGCATATATTAGACAGCTCACATCGAATGATCTAATCATGTTGCAGATGGGCTGCATATATATGTTGAACAGTAGAGATGACAATGAGGATCCTTGCGGCACACCTTGTGTTTGATGGAATTGTTTCGATTCTTCTATTCCAGATTTGACATATTGACATCGGTCACTTAGATAGGAACTGCACCATTCGAGAGCGGTATTGCATATTCCCTTTTCTTTCAGTCGCCCGAGGAGAATCTCATGATGTACCGAGTCAAAGGCAGCAGCAATGTCTAAAAAGATGAGCACAAATCCTTGTCGGATGTTGTCAATGCCTGTGAATATGTTATTGAATAAGCATGTGAGAAGTGTCTCTACACCATGGTACTCTCTGAACCCGTGTTGGCAGTAATCTAAGGGAGCTGTGGAGTCTATATGATCCTGAATTTGCCTTTGGACCTCTTTCTCCAATATCTTTGCTAATAGGGGAATACTAGCTATTGGTCTGTAAGAATCGTCCCTCTGTGGATCAAGTTTAGGGTTCTTCAATAAAGGCCTGATTGAGGTTTGCTTGAGGGTTGTGGGGAAGGAACCAGTAGTGAAGGAATAGTTTGTCAGCTTTACGATGAATGGACTGAATTCCTTGCGTAGCTCCTTGATCCATAACGCCGGGCAAGGGTCAGTTTGTGCTGTGGAGGCATTGAGGGAAGCTATTGTGTCTTCAATGTCTTCAATATATATATATATATATATATACGTAAATATATGTGTGTATCTGTCGAGATACTTCCTTATAGGTAATTATGTTTTTACATACTTATCTTTCTAACTGTCTGTGCTCATTAAGGTTTTTCCTTCCTGTATGTTCCAGACAGTGGGCTTACACATGTTCATTCTATTCCACAGTATGTTAGACTATTATGCACACAACCACTGCTGTGGTGCTGGCAGCTCTTACCATAACCCTAGGTTCAGGTATCCCTGAAGCTCCATACCCCAATATCTTCCTACCTCTCATCAGTTAGGAAAGACATGGTGGATCTTCAGTAGATCTGAGGTTTTCAATTCCTCAGACATCTTTCCTTCTTGGGCATACGGGGTTTCTCCCATACCCCTTCTCCCTCAAGAACTAGGCCAGGTGTCCAAATCGGTCAGTCTTCCTCTTTTGCTCCTAACTATGATTAACTCTGTAGCCAAAAGAGTTTTCAGCTTTTTCCATAAAGCTTCCCACTAAAGACCTACCGTTTTTGTACTACCCCAGTTGAATCCTGGGGTCACCTGTCACTTCCAGTTTTTGACCTTCACCTTCATTTCAGTGAGGTAACCTTGAAGATTCCTCTACTGGATCCCCAGTAGATTCCGTCAGGCTCTCTACTTCCTGCAATCCAGTAGGTGAGGTCCATATTGTGATTGTTCATTTCAATATATTTCATGATGATTATCATACATACAAGGACTCCTTGCCTGTAGTCCTATCTTAGGTCAGCTGTTTCCTACAGCTCCTCTCTTTTCAACTCCTACCCTCCATCCTCAGGATGCCTGGCCATATGAGGTATAACATGTTTTCAATCTCCAACATGCTAGGGCTCCAGGCATCTTAGCTTGGGAGTCCCCATATGTGAAGACTCATTCCTGCTTGTTCCTGGAGATAGCACAGTTACTTCCTGTAACAGGTGATCTCTGGGAACAGCAGGAATAAGTCTTCACAACCCACCCACCTCCCCTAGGAGTTGTATCTCTCTATATATCTTTCCTCTCTCTCTCTCTTTGTCTCAGCTATAAAACTCAACTGAGGAGAGACAGTTGGGAAGGCAGCACGCAGGCGCTGAGGGATGCTCCCAAAAGCTTTCTGATTGGATGCTTGGGAGCGTTCCCGCGCAGGCTCCGTCGGTACCGACGTACCCATATGTGAAGACTTATTCCTGCTGTTCTCAGAGATCGCCTGTTACAGGTAAGTAACTGTGCTTTATCTCTTTCCTTTCCCTCTCTCTCTCTCTCTTTGTCTCAGCTTTAAAACTCAACTGGAGAGAGGCAGTTGGGAAAGGCGGGAAGGCAGCACGCAGGTGCTGTGGGTTGCTCCCAAAAGCTTTCTGATTGGATGCTGGGGAGCGTTCCCACGCAGGCTCCATCGCTACCGACGATACCCCATATGTGAGGACTAAATTTGTGCTGTTCCCGGAGATCACCTGTTACAGGTGAGTAACTATGCTTTCTCTGCAGATGGAAAGTTGACATGCAGTCTTACATGTGGACACAGCTTTTTGGCCACAATTGGATGTATAACTCAATTTGAAAACTGACCTGTTAGTATTTTCCTCTTATCAAAATCTCTCTCCAGTATGGTTTATTGCATTTTCTATACCACCTTTCACACTAAGAGCAAAGCGGTTTACAAAAAATGATAATAAGGAAACTTGGAAAGGAACTCCAAAAAAAAATTATAGGAAAGCAAAATAGAGAAGCGAAGAAGCCAGAAAAAGTAGATTTACTTGCTTCTATATCACTCCATAGGTGTGACTGCACCTTAAGCCTTACGTGCAGTTCTGGTCACTGTATCTCAAAAAAGATATAGCAGAATTAGAAAAGATACAGAGAAAGGGTAGCCAAAATGATAAAGGGGATTGAAGGATACCCCTATGAGGAAAGGCTGAAAAGGTTAGAGCTCTTCAACTTGGAGAAGAGATGGCCGGGAGGAGATAGAGGTTCGGAAAGGCAATTCTTCTATCATTTCTTATTGATGCATACTTAATATGATTCATCGGAAGAACATTTTCCAAAAGCCATTTACCTGGATTAATGGGCTATATGAATATTACCTATTCTTCTGGTGGATAAAATATGTCCATTGTTCTACCATGTGTGTACTTTTATCTATACCAGGGGTTCTCAACCCAGTCCTCGGGACACACCTAGCCAGTCAGGTTTTCAGGATAATCACAACAAAATATGCATTATAGAGATTTGTACACAATGGAGGCAGTGCATGCAAATCTATTTCATGCTTTTTCTTTGTGATTATCCTAACTAAAACACCAAAATATGTGTGGTTTTGCTCAAATAGACTGTTAGCCTCCGTGGCTATATTACAATCTTTATACTTTATCATGTTAGGAATTATTTGAAAAAGGATGGAAAACAAAATTGAGAATATCATTTCTCCAGGAACAAGCAGGTAGTCAGTCCTCACTTATGGGTGACAGCGCAGATGGAGCCTGCGCAGTAATCTCTCCCCAGCTTTCAAAGAAAGCCTTTGGGAGATGCAACATGCATGCATGGTCCTTTTCACGCCTAAGGGTGCCATCTTGCTTCAGTCTTCTTTTATCCACAGAGTCCATTGGTGATTAGTGATTTTTGTCTTTTAATTTCCTTTTCCCCCGTCGCGTATCAGTCCCTTCTTGCCCCCGCTTGCCTCAGCGTCGCATTCTCTTCTTTTCTTTTTTTTTTCATTGGCGCGGGCTTGTGCCTTTTTCCTGGCAAGGCCAAGTGAGTTTGACTTCGCTGGGGCCTTTATCCCTGATATGGCCTTGGTCATGCACGGACCCACACAACTGCTGCCTTTGATGCCTTGGGCCGGACCACGATCCCTTGGTCTGCAGTCTCTGCAAGTAGATGACTCCCAAGTCCCTTAAGAGCCATCAGCAGCAGTGCAAGTCCATCTTCCAAAAGACCGACTCAGCCCTGGAGTCGTCCACAAGACCACATTCCAAGACCCCTTTCGGGACCCCAGACCCTCGCAGAGACCGTGTGGCCTTGTAGCCTCAAGGCCACAGAGCCTCCAGCCATAGCTCCCTCAATGAGGGTCGCTTCTTGAAGAGCCGGAAGCCTTCGTCTGGTGATGAGTCAGGGAAAGTGGAAAAGTCCCACGGACCCCAGACCCGCAGCCTCCAATGGAAGGCCGAGGGCAACAGCTGGGAAAGGCCTACCAAATTGTCTTGATGGGAGCCAGCACCAGACCCGAAGTCCTCGGTGCCCACGCCGAAGGCTGCAGAACCATCTGGCCTCAAGGCCAGGATGGTGGCCTTGGAGCATAGTTTGTCTGCCTTCGTGGCCCAGCAACAGGCTCTGATGCCCGGTTCCTCCGGGTCATCACTTCCAACAACCAGGCCCTTCATGTCGAGGGACTCCCTGGAAGTCAAGTTGATCCTCGAGCACCACCGGCCTCGAGAGACACTTCGACCTCGGTCCTGATCCTGGTCATGATCTTCAGGGCTGCGGGCCTCCCCGCTCAGTGCCCTCTGTTCAAGGTGCAGGGTGCCAGGGCACCAGAGACTCGAGGCCGGGGCACAACCCCGAGACCTGGAGAACCCTCGACTCCTCCAACCTGTTCCCGTTCACCTCTGGGGAAAGGGGTTCTACTACCACTACTTCCTTGTCCCCAAAAGGACTGGAGGGTTTCATCACATCCTAGACCTGTGGGACCTCAACAGATTCCTGGTGAGAGAGAAGTTCAAAACGCTGTCCCTTGAAACGTTGCTGCCATACCTCCAGCAGGGAGACTGGTTATGCTCCTTGGACTTAAAGAATGCGTACACCCACATTCTTATCCACCCCCTGCACAGTCAGCATCTTCACTTTGTGGTGGGCGGCGGTCCCTACCAGTACAGAGTGCTACCCTTTGGGCTAGCCGCCACCCAATGGGTATTCACCAAGTGCCTGGTGGTAGTCGCAGCCCACCTCAGGCTCCAGGGAGTCTTCATCTTCCCCTGTCTGGATTGGCTAGTAAAGGGCAGCACCACTGCTGAGGTGCAACAGGTGATGGACCACACTGTCCTTGTCCTAAAGCACTTGAGGTTCATCACCAAATGTCCAAAATCTGATTTCCAGCCTACTCAAAGTCTGGCGTTCATAGGGGCACAGCTGGACAATGTCCAGGCCAAAGCTTTTCTCCAAAGGGACAGGGCCGTGCATCTCCAGGCGCTCACAGTGGGCACCCAGCTCTGTCACTCGGCATCAGCCTGTCACGTGCTCCGCTGCTAGAACGCATAGTGTCAACAGTGCATGTCACCCTGGATACCCACTTGCAGATGCAGACGGCCCAGTGGGCCCTCCACTCTCAGTGGTCCCAGGCTGAGGGGGGTGCCTATGGGACAGGGTGACCATCGCTCGTCCCTTGGCAGACACTCTCAACTGGTGACAACACCTCCAGCACTTGCTGACGGGGATGCTTTTCCAGACCTCCACACGACAGATGCCTCTAGTCTGGGGTGGGGAGCCTATTGTGGTGACCTCTGCACTCAGGGCAGCTGATCGCTAGTGGAGAGCTTCCAGCAAATCAACCTCCTGGAGCTCTGAGCTGTGGCTTTAGCCTTCCGGGCTTTTCGCCACCACCTTCGGGATCAAGCCATACTTGTCCAGACTGACAATGAGGTGGCGATGTTTTACATCAACAAGCAAGGGGGCATGGGTTCACTTATGCTTTGCCAGGAAGTGGTGAGCATCTGCTCTTATGCCACCAGCAATGGGATATTCCTGCAGGCAGTATATTTCCCAGGCCAGGACAATGCCCTGGCAGACTGGCTCAGCCGGGTCCTCCAACTGTATGAATGGAGGCTGGATCCCAGTTTGTCCAACCGGCTATTCCAATGCTGGGGGTTCCCACGGAAGGATCTCTTTGCCAGCCCAACCAATGCCCAACTGTCCTGCTTCTGTTTCCGACAGCCGCACCCCACCAGGGTGGCGGTAGATGCATTCCTGATCTCATGGGCAGAAGGCCTCCTTTATGCTTTCCCACCCACACTTTTGACCGCCAGGACCCTATTCAAGGTCCAACGCAACAGGGCCACAGTAATCCTGGTAGCTCCATGGTGGGCCAGGCAGCCATGGTTTCCACTGCTCCTCCACCTGTCCACGGCACCCCTGGTTCCCCTGGGGTGCAACTCAGACCTACTCACACAGGAAAAGGGCTCTCTCCTGTACCCCAACCTGGGGTCCCTGTCACTCATGGCCTGGTTGCTGAATGGGTAGCCTTGGCCCTCTTCCATCTTTCTACTGAGGTAGAGGAGGTGCTTCTGACCTCCTGTAAGACTTCCACACGCCAGGTTTATGCCTTCAAGTGGCAGAGTTCTCTGTCTGGTGCACAGAGCAGCAGATCAACACCTTCTCATTCAGTTAGTGCTGCAGTACCTGCTTCACCTGTCTCTGGCAGGATTGAAGTCCAACTCCATTAGGGTACACCTTAGCATGTTGGCGGCACACCACCATCTAATCGAGATCAAACCCCTCTTGGCTCAACCCCTCATGGTTCATTTTCTGAGGGGCTGTCTCCGGTTGAAAAACCCCATCTGGCCCCTTGCGGCGGAGTCGGACTTGAATGTTGTGATCTCAAAGCTCACCACGCCACTTTTTGAGCCTCTCGGCTTATTCCACCTTATGTATCTCACCTGGAAGGTGGTGTTCCTCATGGCGCTCACTTCTGCTCACCTGGTCAATGAGCTTCAAGAGTTGGTGGTGGACCCACTGTACACTAGGTTCTATAGGAACAAGGTCATGGTCATGATCCGCACACACTCCAAGTTCCTGCCCAAGGTGGTGTCTCTGTTCCTCCTTAATCAACAGGTGGTGCTTCCCACCTTTCCATGGCTCCATGACAGCAGGGGAGAGGCTGTTCTCCACACACTGGACTGTAAGCGGGCGCTATCCTTCTATCTTCAGTGCACCCAGGGCAACTGCCGAGCTTTTCTGCTCTTTGCCTCCTTTGACCCAAGTCAGTTGGGGACAGCTGTCTCTAAAAGCACCATGTCCACCTGAGTGTCAGACTGCATCACTTTCATCTATGAGCAGGCCAGTCTCTTGCTGAAGCACTATGCATGGCACACAGCGTCCGGGCCATGGCGACCTCTATGGCGAACCTGCGTTCTGTTCCCTGGTCAGAAATGTGCCGGGCTGCCACCTAGTCCTCAGTCCATACCTTCACAACTCATTACTGCCTGTAGAAGGAATCCCACCATGACAGCGCCTTCGGCCAGGCAGTACTCCTTTCATTTGTTTGGGGTGTAGGCAACTCCTGCCCTCTGGCCTTTGCTGTGTTAAGGCTACCAGTGCACTGATTTCTCACTGGACACATGGGTCGCTCGGGGGTCTGTTGTCTTTCGACTCAGTTGCTGCTGCACATGGCTCACCTTTTTTCTGGTCATTCATGGCTTTTCAAAGGTTTTTCGGTAGCCTGTAGCTGGGGAGTCCCATAAGTGAGGATTGACTTCTTGCTTGTTTCCAGAGAAAGCGTAGTTACTCACTTGTAGCAGATGTTCTCCGGGGACAGCAGGAATCAGTCTTTACAACCCTCCCGCCTCCTTGTAGAGTTGCTTCTTATCATTTTTGTCATCTTGTGGTATGATACCATACTGAGGCAAGACGGCACCCTTGGGTGGGAAGCGGACCACGCATGGGTAGTGCATCTCCCATAGGCTTTCTTTTCTAAGTGAGGACTGATGCCTGCTGTCCCTGGAGAACACCTGTTACAGGTGAGAAACTACACTGCCTCTGTATAGGCCCCCAGAGAGTGCCGTAGTCCAGGATTAGAGCAATGGAGGAGCTCCTAGATCTCTCTATAGAAGCAATTTTCAGCACTGTTATATGGATAGCTTATAACAGAAAAAATCTGTCCTAAATGGCTATCTACTCGACTGTCTATATGGCGGTGTTGAAAATCGATGCTATATGGATAATGCTGTAAGCTGACTGCAAAAACTGCCTATTCAGCACTAGCCACTATCAGACTACCAGCATTGAATAGATGATTTTTTTAAAATTTAATCATTGAACAAAATAAAGACAAAAATGTTCTGCACTAATTGAAATCACACACACTCAGGGCAGAACTCAAAAATACTATTTCACATTGATACAAAGAGTACTACTTTCTTGGATACCACTTTTTTAAAAACACAGGAGGTACCCAACAAGGAACTCTCTTTGAAGTAAAGAACTTCTGTAAAAACATTTTTTAGGGGTATCAACATATCAGTACAAGGTACTAGTCAAAGACCATATAGATGCGTCACTTACTTCTTGGTCCAGACGCACCTTTGTAAATTTCATAATCATTTATCCCGTAAAGTTTTTTATCTATTTTTTTGCATCTCACATTCTGCATTCATTAATGTGCACTAAAACACCTCCATGTTTAATAAAAAACCATGACACTTTCAAAAAGGGGTAGATAAAGTTCACAGTCAGGTGCATTCCATCCCGGACATGTACCCCCTTTGTACGTCCGGTTTGACTGGACGTACAGAGGGGTTCGCGATTCAAGTCTAGCCCCGTGGGATCAGAATCGCGATCAGGCCCGTATATGCAGGCCGGGACTGCGATTCAGCCCAGCCTGCACATTCAGGCACTGCCCGACTAACTCAGGGTTTTTAAATGGAGCCGCTGTGCTATGGTGTCCAGTTTCCATTTAAAAGCCACGATGCTGGCTGCCGGAAATAACAGCTTATTCCCTGCAGCCCAACCCCTGATTTGGCCTTCCAGGACCAGAGTCGGACTGTGGGGAATGCTTTTTCTGACCCCTGCTGCCCTTTTCCAGCCCCGGGCCCGCCGATCCCCGCTGTCCAGGGAAATTATTCCACATCAGAGGTGGAAAAACTTCCCCATTCATGTTGCCGGTTCTGGACGTACAGGACCGACATTAGAATCAGCCTTGTACATCCGAGACTGGCGACTGCCCACTGCCCACCCTAATGCCGCCCCCGATCCTCCCCTTTCCTGCCCCCGTCTAGCTTTCCCGTACAACAGGCAGGGAAGTTAGATGCCGGCAGGAGGGGGCATGAATAGCAGGGATGGACGTCCGCTGTGACAGAATACCCCCAGTCTCTTTGAGAAACAAAGTTCAAAGCTTCTTCAAAATATCATTATAGCATATCCACGTAATTCACTTAGCTTATTTGAGGGATCCAATGATACACTTCTATATATTGACAATAGCGTCCCAATAATGTCTGCACAATATCATGAGTCCCCTGTTGCACCTTTCCAAAGCCCGACATCTCAAAATAATGGTATTATGGTGTTTCGGCAATTCCTGCCTGCGTTGGGGCTGGAGCTACAACAAGAAGCATAAATGAAGTAAGACTGTAAAAACACAACAAACCGAAATGGAATGACCAAAAATAAAGCTTACAACAGTAGATGTGCACATACACTCGCACTCTCTGCAAACGCTGGAAGAAAAAGCGTCTCTCACCATACCTAGTGAATAAATGGATACCACCATGTTGGGCGCTGTGCTGTCATGTATTTCCATTCTTAAAGGGATCACCCCAAAATCAGGGAACAATAAAAAGGTTCCTAAAAAAGGCCTTTAAAAAATGGGCCAATCAATCTCCTTATTTATACCAAGGCTGTGGAATCTGTACAGAAAACCTTTGACTTTGACTCCTTAATTTATAATACCTCTGACTTTGACTCCTCTATGTGTAATTAGACTAATTATAGATTTCCGATACAGATTGAAAGCACAAACATACAAGGCATTTCATCACTGTCAACGTGAATCATCAGGCTACTTTGTAGCACCCTAACCCGTTAAAGTTTGGGTTTAAAGGCTATGTCTTTGTGACTTTTTTATATTATTTATTAAAGAAGTTGCAAACATGATTAACATTAAACATAAGACAAAACTTAAAAATTTTAAAAAAAGACTAAGAATTCTTACTTGAAGGTCAAAAAATGCCCATTAATAAACTCAATTAGATACATAACCCTTCCTTTTCAAGATTAAAGCATTTGAATATAAAATTTAAATGACTGCAACATGAAAGATTACATAAAATGAAATAAATTATATTGTAAAAGCTAGAAAAGTTTATCCCTACAAAATTTATTAAAGAATCATTGTATCCATAGAAATGGGATTAAATCAAATATCCAAATACAAAATTTACAAACAACTTGTTCTTAGAAACAGAATTGCTTCTGCCAGATCTTCCTTCATAGAAGCCTTTAAATCTGATTTGATTATTTTCAGTGCAGAAAACAGTCTTTCAACACTGACTTGGGTGGGTGGCATTGCTGTTACAGTTCTAGCTACATCACTAATAACTTCTGGATAAGCAGGGATGACTACTTCTATAGTCAGTTTTGATGAGCGGTCATACTTTTCCACTTCTTTTAATCCATTTAAAAAATCTTGCTGAAATTTCTTTATTTGGACATCTACTGGTTGTTTTTCCACGTTTAAGCAGCATCACTTTACTTTTGAACATTCCATTTTGTCCAAATATGCTTTAAAGTCTAATTCTTCATTTGAAGAGGATGATTCTGAGTTACCAATGCTTATGTTCTTCGTCCTGTGGTCCCGGAGTTTCAGGTAGTACCTGTAACCATTTCATACAAATTGCTACTTCATAGAGTGCCTCTTTTCGTTTAGCAAGTTTTTCATTGTTCAACAATATTCTGTTCATTGGAACAATGTAAATAGCAGCTAACAGGACTTTCTAATTTTGCCACCTGCTCTCACTGGCTTTCAAATAGCGAAACACTTTCATTATCCAGATCTTCAAGAAAGAAAATCTTGTTTGCTTGAACTAAAACTACTTGATCTCAAATAAGTGCTTCCCCAGCGTGTTGCTTGATCAAAAATAGCTCTTTTATCAGCACGTCTCTGCCAAATAACATCTATTTTAGGAGTCCTAGGGCTATTTTCCTCAACTTGCCAGTGAGAGTAGCTGCATGACGATCTTTCAATCCATCTCTTATTGCTAGTTGCAATGTATGCACAACACAATGCATATGTTGTACTGGAAATAGCTTAAACATTTCTGCTACAATATCATCTAACATTTCATTGCTCTCTCCTGTTTGTGCTGTTTGTGGGCCACTTGCGGGAATGTCATCTTCCAATAATTGTGTACATTTTTTGTTAGCTTTATTCATTTTCTCAAACACACAGAACAATGGCCACAAGGTACATGTCCCTTACGTTCTGTCAAAATCATAGTATCGGTTAAATTAGAATGAACTACTGAGTCCCTGAAATTCTTGCCCCGTTTGAAGACAAATATAGTTGGCTGGGCATACCAACAGAGAGGTTCTAATAAAGACAAAAGTAACCCAAATGCCCTTGAGTACAGAGCAGACAGAACTTAAAGATTCCAAATGACCCCTGCTTACCGATAGCCAGATTAATCTGCATAAAATACAGCCTTTAAAATGCTTGTATGCAAATACTAGAAGTCTAAAAAATAAAGTGGGAGAGTTAGAATATATAGTACTAAATGAGAGGTTAGATATGATTGGTATCTCAGAGACATGGTGGAAGGAGGACAACCAGTGGAACACTGTGATACCTGGGTATAAACTATATTGTAATCATAGAGCAGATCAAATTGGTGGAGGGTTTGCATTCTATGTTAGAGAGGGCATTGAGTCACAAAGGATTAAAGTTTTTCAGGAAACAAAATTCACTGTCGAATCTCTATGGATTTAAATTGTAAAAAGGGGAAGGGGAAGGGGAAGGCTATGGCAGTGGCGTGTACTATTGACTGCCTGGCCAGAATGAACAAATGGATGATGAAATGCTCAAAGAAATCAGGGAAGCTAACAAAAGTTACAGCACAGTAATAATTGCCCTGGTTTCGACTGGGTCAGTGTCACGGCAGGACATGCTAGGGAGATAAAGTTGAAATAAATGACTGCTTCTTGGAGTAGCTGGTTCATGAACCGATCAGAGGGGAAGCCCCTTTGGACCTAGTCCTTAGTGGAACACAAGATCTGGTGCAAGAGATAAGGGTGTGATCATAGCATGATCACGTTTGATTTAATAAATGGAGGAAGGATGGCAAGGAAATCTACAGTGCTACCTTTTAACTTTTAACAGTCTATGATAAAATGAGGAAAACAGTTAAGAAAAAACTAAAAGGAGCAGTTGAAAAGGTTAAAGATTTACATTGAGCATGGGTGTTTAAAAATACTATCTTGGAAGCCCAGACCAGCTTTATTCCAAGCTTTAAGAAAAGTGGAAGGAAGTCCAAAAAACTGCCATCATGGTTTAAAGGTGAGGTCAGAGAAGCTGCTGTTGTCAAAAAAGTATCTTTCAGGAAATGGGAAAAGGAGCCAAATGACGAAAACTGAAAACAACATAACCACTGACAAGTTAGATGAAAGACATTGATAAGGCAGGCAAAGAGGGAATTCGAGAAGTAGCTTGCTGTGGAAGCAAAAACGCATAATAAAGACTTTTTCAAGTACATTCATAACAAAAAACCTGTGAGAGAGTCAGTTGGACCTTTTTTTTTTTTTTTTTTTTATTTATAAATTTGAAAACATTACAAAAGGAAAATATTAATACTTTAACAATATTAATAATAACATTATTGAAGAAATAAGAAACATTTAGCCCACATTTAGGAGAGCTACATCAAAAAGCTAAAGAATAACAAAAACATCCGAAAGGTCCTGGGTATAATTCACAAGCTCAATATACATTGTCAAGAGGAAAAGAAAAATAAACTATTTATCCTTAAGAAAATTCTGCAATTGCTCCACCTCAGAGAATACATAACGATTACTTTGAAATAATACCTGGCATTTACACGGAAACCTAAGATAAAATGAAGCTCCCATGGCCAACACCTGCGGTCACAACTGCAAAAAAGCTTTGCGTCACGCTTGCGTGGCCCTGGAAACATCGGGAAAATTTTGAATGGGTTGACCACAAAATTTCTGAGATTTTTGTTTAAAATAAGACCGCAAGACTCTCTTTATCAGTATGCAAGGCAAACGTAACTAGCAATGTATCCCTCGAGGTTATTTCATCCATAGAGGATTCCAAAAAGTTTGAAATATCCAATGTTAAGGAAGCAACTTGTTCATATTATGGGTCACCCCCTTGCTCTAAATCTCTTACCACCCTTCCTTTAGGAACATAATACATACCCCCTGACATTAGGGCCATAGCCAGCCTATATCAGTTCAGGAAGGCCCTCAAAACCCACTTGTTCCTCCAACACTTACCTGACAGCAATTGATCCTAGATATACCCTCCAGGAATTGACCCAATTTAGTTAGAAAAGACCTACATGCATTATCTGACTTTTATCTATCCTTCCAATGTAAATAGATTATGTATATAGTTGACCCTGTTTTCCATGTTTATACTCCTGTTCGATGTAAACCTGACAGCTTGTTGTTATGGTCGTTAAGTTATAATGTAAACCGCACTGATGCTAAATAGCGCGGTATATAAGAAACTGTAATAAATAAATAAATAAAATAAATTTGAGAAACCAAAATATTACTCCCATCATTGAACAACAAAATATCTTTAAGGTATTTCTGAAACAAAATTAATGGGGACAAATAATGAGTTTTAGGGAAATTCAACAAACGCAAATTCTTAGAACGAAATGAATTTTCCAAAAGTTCATCTTGTCGATGCAGTAAAGAGAGATCTTGAGAAAACTTAGCTGAAATGGTTTGGTGAGAGGCAAATTGATTCGTATGCAGACCAGAAACTTTTTCCAATTCTGATAATCGAACATCATGGTCAGATAATTTAGCTACCGTTTCCCTTGTAAACGTAGCTATCTTCTGTAAGGACACTCCCAATGCTGCCTCCATTTGTGAAAGAATAACCCAAACATCCTTAAGGGAAACATTAGGTGGAGGTGATGAAGGTTGCCCAAAAGAAGCAAAAGAAACTGCTGAAGGAAGTGGAGGAGGAAAACGCGTCGAGGTGGATTCCAGCTTTAAAAAAGAACCCGGAAGTAAAACAGAACCAGCACCCTCCATCTGCAATTCTTCAGATAGAGGATCTTTACTGGCAGTTAAATTCAACTCCTGACAGGGCTGAGCTACGCCCAAAGTAGTAGGAGAGGATGTAGAGGAAACAGTACTCACATTTGAGATATTAATCGGGGTCGATAGAGAAAGACCCTCGGCAGCCACAGCAGTTTCCGCCCGAATGTGGGCATCCATAGGACCCACCACCTTAACTGCCTTCGTCTGTTCGGGTTGTGGGTAGTGCTTCCTTCTTTTCCCATCACAGGGATCCACTCTCTGCACCTCGTGCACCGAAGGGGCACCAAAGGGGCAGGCTTGCCCCTTTGGACACGCCCCTTCGGACGCACGCCAACGGGCGCGCGCCCGCACCGCGTCCCGCGGTGGAGCCGAGTTCTTATGGCTCTCCTCCAGTCACACAGCCAATCAGGTGCTGGACACACGGGAAACCAGGAACCAATCAGTTAGGTAAGCACAAAGAAAAATGTAGCTGCTCAAGGTCCCGCGGTGGAGCCGAGTTCTTATGGCCCTCCTCCAGTCACACAGCCAATCGGGTGCTGGACACACGGGAAACCAGGAACCAATCAGTTAGGTAAGCACAAAGAAAAATGTAGCTGCTCAAGGTCCCGCGGTAGAGCCAAGTTCTTATGGCCCTCCTCCAGTCACACAGCCAATCGGGTGCTGGACACACGGGAAACCAGGAACCAATCAGTTAGGTAAGCACAAAGAAAAATGTAGCTGCTCGTCAGTTGGACCTTTTAAAGTGGTAAAGGGGGCGCTAAGGAAGGACAAGGCCATAGCAGAGAGACTGAATGAATTCTTTGTGTCGATCTTTACTGAGGAAGATGTAGGGATGTTACCCATGACTGAAATGGTATTTGAAGGTGATGACGCAGAAGAATTGAAAGAAATATCAATACACTGGGAAGATGTATTACAACTATTTGATAAACTGAAAAGTAGAAAATCACCTGGGGGTGTTGAAAGAACTGAAATATGAGATTGCAAACCTATGATTATTTGTGAACTATCATTAAAATCATCTGTAATACCTGAAGATTAGAAGATGACCATTGTAACGCCAATTTTTAAAAAGGGTTCCAGGGGTAATTCAGGAAACTATAGACCGGAGAGCTTGATGTTCGTACTGGGAAAAATGGTAGAAACCATTATAAAGAACAAAACTACTTTAGACATAGATAGTCATGGCTTGATGGGATACCGCCAACATGGCTTTAGCCAAGGAAGATCTTGTCTTACTAACTTGTTATGTTTTTTGAAGATGTGAATAAACAGGTAGACAAAAGTGAGTCAGTTGATATAGTATACCTGCATTTTCAGAAAGCCTTTGACAGGGTCCCTCAGGAGAGACTCTTGGCAAAATTATAATGTAATGGGATAGAAAGGCAGTGTACTATTGTGGATCAGGAACTGATTAAAAGTCAGAAAACAGAGGGTAGGGCTAAATAGCCAATTTTCCCAATGGAGAAAGGTGAATAGTGGAGTACCCCAGGGATCTGTGCTGGGTCCGCTGCTTTTTAACATATTCATAAATAACTTGGAAATGGGAATAACGAGTGAGGTAATCAAATTTGCAGATGACACAAAATTATTCAAAATTGTTAAAACCCATGAGGACTGTGAAAAATTTCAAGAGGATCTTGATAAATTGGAATACTGGGCATCCAAATGGCAGATGAAATTTAATGTGGACAAGTGCAAAGTTATGCCCCTAGGAAAGTACAGCCCAAACTATGATTACACGATGCAAGGTGCCACATTAGGAACCACCACCGATGAAAAAGATTTAGGCATCATCATGGATAACATGTTGAAATCCTCTGCCCAGTGTGTAGCAGTGGCCAAGGAAACAAATACAATGCTAGGAATCATAACGAAAGGAATGGAGAATAAAATAAAGGATATTATAATGCCTCTGTATCGTTCCATGGTGCAACCGCACCTTGAATATTGTGTGCAGTTCTGGTTGCTGTTTCTTAAAAAGGATATAGCGTTATTAGAAGAAGTACAGAGAAGAGCCACCATAATAGTAAAGGGGATGGAAGGATACACTTATGAAGAGAGGCTAAAAAGGTTAGGGCTCTTCAACCTGGAAAAGAGATATGATAGAGGTCTATAAATTAATGAATGGAGTGGAACTGGTAAACTTAGATAGATTTTTATGCAATTAAAGTATAGAAAGACTAGGGGACATGCAATGAAGCTACAGTATAACCTGTTTTAGACTAATAAGAGAAAATATTTTTTTATTCAATGTGTAATCAAACTCTGGAATTCATTGTTGGAGGATATAGTAAAAGCTGTTAGTGTAGCCGGGTTTAAAAAAGGTTTGGACAAGCTCCTGGAGGAAAGGTCCATAAACCATTATTAAAGGGGACCCAGAAAATCCACTCCTTGCCCCAGTAGAAACATTCTGGAACTTGTGTCTTTTGTGGAAACTGCTAGTGACCTAGATTAGCCACTGTTGGAAACAGGATACTGGGCTTGATGGATCTTGGTCTGACCCAGTATGGGATATCTTACGTTCAAAGCGTTGATGAAGCCCCAAAACATGCCAGTGTTGCAAAATAACAGACCGCATGTTATGGTTTATGGTTTAGGGTATTTTCTCCAGGAACAAGCAGGAAGTCAGTCCTCACATATGGGTGATGTCGGCACCGACGGATCCCTCGCAGAAACATCCCCCCAGCTTTCAAAGAAAGACTTTGGTAGATGTCACCACGCATGTGTGGTCCCCTTCCCGCCTAAGGGTGCCATCTTGCTCAGTCTCTTTTTTTCCGCGGAGCCCTTCAGGGTATGTCTGGCTTGTCCCTGGAAAAAGTTGATTTTTTCTCTCCGAGTTGCATACTCACTTCTGGTATTGCACCGATACTCTTCCTGCCTACCGACCTCGTTGCCTCGGTATTGAGTTCGCTCTGTTTTTGTAGTTTTCATTCTTTTCTTTTCCTGGTGCCTTCGCGCCCTTTTTCTCTCACTGGCAGCCTGGAGAGTCTTTGACCTTGCAGGGGTACTTTTTTCTCCCCGTGGCTACCAGTGGCTTTAAGAAGTGTGATCGGTGCTCTAAAATTATGTCTTTGACCGACACACACGACTGCTGTCTCCGCTGCCTTGGGCCAGACCACAACCCGGCAGCCTGCAGTCTCTGCAAAAGGATGTCCAGTAAGGCCCTCAAGAGCTGCCAGCAGCAGCTCAATAAGTTTTTCCCCGAGTCCCCGGTGTCTACGAAGGCCAAGGCCTCATTTGAGGCCCCGACATCTCGGGTGGAACCTTTCGAACCTGAGCCTCATCGTGGGTCCTTTGAAAGGGGGCCTCCCTCGAGGGAACCCAGGAAGAAGAAAAAACCCTCAAAGATGGCATTCTTGGATGGTTCTGACCGGCTGGGTGGTCCCCAACCCCAGTCCCTCAGTCTGAGACATCCATCCGTGGCGTCGGAGAAGGGGCAGACTGCAAAGGTCCCCCGAAAGGATCTGATCGCTGACCAGCCTTGGTCCCCAAACACAATCCTCATCAAGGATTCCCTTTCGGGGGAGCGGGAATCGGGCACGAGTCCCTCAGTGCCCGCGCCGAAGCTACAGAGCCTTCTGGTCTGGAGTCCAGAATGGCGGCCCTGGAGCGCAATGCGCAATTTGTCTGCCTTCATGGATCAGCAGCAGGCACTGTTGTCCGGCATCACCGGTTCATCTGCCCTGACCACCAGGCCCTTGACGTCCAAGATGTCCCCGAGGCCAAATGGATCCTTGAGGTTCTTTGGCCTTTTGTCGATCTTCAGCTGAGGTTGCGATCCGAGTTCTGCTCAGTAGGACCGCGGTCATCCCCGGCAAGTATGCCGGGTGCCAGCTGGAGGGCACCGCAGACCCACCCTCCTGTAAGTCCTCAATGGACTACTCCGATTGGGAGACGGAAGACAAGGAATCCCTTGGGACGTCACGGTGGCGACGGATATCATCTGACTCTCCCGTCTCAGTTTCAATGGCAGTCCCCGCCCAAGGATATGGGCTTCCTTGATTTCGTCAAGGACATGTCTAAGGCCCTGGCGTTCCCGACTGAGTCGGAGGAGAACCCTCAAGTGGATGAGTTGGAAATCCTCCAGTATGAGGCCCCTCCATGGGAATCTCTCACGGTGTCATCCCTCCCATCCTGGAACAGCTGATGCTCTGAAGCTGCGAGACACTGGCTTCAGTACCAGTGGTGAGCAAATGGCTCGACTCAATGTATCGAGTCCACCGGAGCCCGGGCTTCCAAAAGTCACAGCTACCACATAACTCCATGGTGGTGGAGTCGACCATGCGTCTGCTGAAAAGCCAGAAGATGCACTCCTCGGTGCCCCCGAGCAGGGAGGTCCGCACCCTGGACACTCTCGGCAGAAAGTGCTACCGGGGCTCAATGCTCATTGGCCGAATCCAGGCCTACCAGCTGTACATGGGCATGTATCTGAGAGACCTGGTGAAGGAACTCGCTGGGTTCTCAGCTGGTCTCTTCGAGGAACCATTGCATTGGTTCAAGAACCTGGCCAAGGCAGTCCATGAGTGCTCCAAATTCATGTCTCGAGCAGCCTATGATGGGTTCGAGCCTGCGGCTCGAGTAACGGCGGCTGGCATCGGTGCATGCCGTCAAGCTTGGCTACGGTCGTCTGACCTCGAGCAGTGGGTTCAGGACAAATTGGTCGATGTCCCCTGCCAAGGAGAGAACCTCTTTAGCAAACCCATGACTGACAAGGCTGCCGAGCTGGAGACCGAGTTTATGATGATGACCAGGCTCTCCAAAAAGACTGCTGCCCCTTCCCGACGGAAGGGCTCGGGTAAAAAGTCCTTTTAACCGAGGAAAGGAGCTGCTTACAGAAACTACCCACCTTATCAGGCCTCTCCAGCTCCCTAATAGGGTCAATAGGCCAAGGTACCGGCTCCAAAACCCCAGGTACCGGCTCCAAAACCCCAGGTACCGGCTCCGGCCCAGCCAGGGGGGAGTCTTTGACTCCTTGAGCATAGCCTATCTGCCCCAAGGAGATCAGCAGCCCACAGGGGGATGTCTGGCCCTCTATGCCCAGAGGTGAGTGACTATCACCACCGAATCCTGGGCACTTCGGGTAGTCAGGGAGGGTTCCCTCCTCCACCTGACTCAGACACCTCCCCCTTATTTACCCGAAGAGCCCCTCAGGTCTCCCTTCCACCGGGACCTTCTTCTGAAGAAGTTGAGAGGTCTTCTCAAGGACAAAGTAATGGAACCTGTGCCCACCATCTCAAGGGCAAGGGGTTCTACTCCAGGTACTTCCTCGTGCCAAAAAGGACAGGGGGCCTAAGACCCATCCTCGACCTGCGCAACCTCAATAAATTCCTGGTGAGGGAGAGGTTCAGGTTGCTCTCCCTTGGAACATTGCTACCCTACCTCCAGCAGGAAGATTGGCTATGCTCCATAGACCTCAAGGATGCTTATACCCACATGCTCATTCACCCCAACCACAGCCAGTACCTGCGGTTCACAGTAGGGGGCAGGGATTTTCGGTACAGGGTGCTCCCCTTCAGCCTGGCCTCTGCTCCAAGAGTTTTCACAAAATGCCTGGCAGTCATGGCCACCTTCCTTCTGCTCCAGGGGGTCTTCGTCTTTCCGTAACTGGACAACTGTCTCATAAAGGCAGGGTACGGCCTCAGAGGTGCAGCAGGCCACTGCATCCACCATACAGGTTCTGTAACACTTGGGGTTTGTCATAAACTACCCCAAGTATTACCTCCTCCTGATACAGTGTCTGGAGTTCATTGGGGCAAAGATCGACACTCTCCAGTCGAAGGCATTCTTGCCCAGGGACTGGGTCGACCATCTCAGGGCTCTAGCTCAGGATATACAGTACCATCCCTCAGTGCCCGCTCGGCTTCTCCTGTGCCTCCTCGGACACATGGCCTCCACGGTCCAAGTCACCCCTGATGCTCGCTTCCACATGAGGGTGGAGCAGTGTTGTCTCCGGGACCAATGGTCTCAGGCCACGGGTCGCCTCCGAGACAGAGTTTCTGTGACCTGCCAGTTGGCAGATTCCCTGGTTTGATGGCAGTCTCCCCAGCATCTCAAGGCAGGCATGCCTTTTCTGGCCGCAAACCCCTCAAGGATCCTCACCACGAACGCCTCCCTGCTCGGCTGGGAAGCTCACTGCGGAGATCTCCGCACTCAGGACTGTTGGTCTCCAGACGAGAGCACTCAGCAGATCAACCTTCTGGAGCTCCGAACCATACACTTAGCCTTGAGAGTCTTCTGTCACCACCTGCGACACCATCCAGTGCTGGTCCAGATGGACAACCAAGTGGTGATGTTCTATGTGAACAAACGGGGGCATGGGGGTCTTGTACCCTTTGTCGGGAGGCACTGGTCCACTGCTCATAAGCAGTCCAACAAGGGTATCCTCCTGCGGGCAGTGTACCTGCCAGGCCAGGACAACCTGCTAACCGACAGGCTAAGCAGAGTTCTCCAGCCACATGAGTGGCAGCTGGACCCCAGGGTAGCCAGCCGGCTTTTCCAGACCTGGGGGAACCAGTGATGGACCTTTTCACCAGCCTGGACAACTTTCAGTTGCTCTGTTTCTGTTCCTACTATCAAAACAACCCTCAATTCAGTGATTAATATCAAAAATTGGAAAAAAATCACCAAAATAACCCCCTTGAAAATTCATATAGCAATAATTGTTTTTGTCGGATGTTGCAGGAAAGGAACATATATTAAGATATTATGTCCACCACACAGTCACATCCATTTTAATCAAATTTTATAAAACAAAAAAACTCCGCTACTTAGCTGGATTCAGACACTAGCTGGATTGTAGAAAGTGAAGTTCAAACTCCGGCACTTTGTGCCGGAGTTTGAACTTCACTTTCTACAATCCAGCTAGTGTCTGAATCCAACTAAGTAGCGGAGTTTTTTTGTTTTATAAAATTTGATTAAAATGGATGTGACTGTGTGGTGGACATAATATCTTAATATATGTTCCTTTCCTGCAACATCCGACAAAAACAATTATTATTGCTATATGAATTTTCACGGGGGTTATTTTGCTGTTTCTGTTCCTGGCAGGCCCACCCCTCCAGGGTTGCAGCAGACGCGTTCCTTGTTTCATGGTCGGAAGGCCTCATGTACGCCTTCTCTCATACGCCGCTGATTGCCAAGACCTTGTTCAGGACCCTCCACGACAGGGCCTCACTCATCCTGATAGCTCCTCGGTGGCCAGGCAACCGTGGTTCCTGCTGCTCCTACAGTTGATGGTGGAGAACCCCATCCCCTTGGGGTCTGCCCCGGGATGCCTATCTCAGAAGGGGAGCTCTCTCCTGCACTCCAACCTGGGGTCCCTGTTGCTGACAGCGTGGCTGCTGAGAGGGTGACTCTGGCCCCTTTCATCCTCCCAGTTCAGGTGGAAGACATTCTGCTGGCCTCTACTAGAAAGGCTTATGCCCTGAAATGGCAGAGGTTCTCGGTTTGATACAGCGAACATGGGGCTAACCCTTTCATCTGCCTGGTGACACTGGTGTTACAGTACTTTCTCCACCTTGCTCTATCCGGGCTTGAATCTAACTCCATCCGAGTGCAACTTAGTGCCCTAGCGGTGCACCACCATTCGGTGGATGGCAAGCCCCTCTCGGTCCATCCCTTGGTGACCCGTTTTCTTCAGGGCCTGCTCTTATCGAAGCCCCCAGTTTGCCCTCTGGCAACCGAATGGGATCTCAATGAAGTGTTGGAGCAACTCACTCGCCCACCTTTTGAGCCTCTGACTACCTGCCACCTTCGCTATCTCTCTTGGAAGGTGGTTTTCCTGGTCGCGCTTACCGCCACTCACAGAGTTAGTGAGCTTCAGGCCCTTGTGGCGGAGGTGCCTTATACCAGGTTCTTCAAGAACAGGGTGGTGCTTCGCACGCATCCCAAATTCCTGCTGAAGGTAGTATCGGCCTTCCGTCTTAACCAGGAAGCGATGCTCCCTACCTTCTTTCCAAGAGTTCACTCCAGTCAGTTGGAAATTTATTTATTTATTTATTTATTTAAATGGACTTGGTATACCGCTTTCTCATGAAATCAAAGCGGTTGGCACAGCAAACAATCAAAGCAGGGGGGGCTGTCAGTAGCATGCAGTGTTGATTTGTCGCAGTGTACTGTGTGATGGAGTGTGGTTGATTTGATGTGAGGCTATATACATTGTGTGCTTATGATACATATTTACAGATTCATATTTACAATGGTGGCTTTGCTAATCTGAAAAAGTCATTCCATGAAGTCCTTGAAATGGTTTTTGAATAGTTCAGTTTTGAGCTGTTTTCTGAAGTCTTTGATGTTGTTTGTTGCTCTGAGGTGGTCTGGGAGAGAGTTCCATATGGCGGGGGCTGCCAGGGTGAAGGCTCTTTTTGATGTGGCTTGGTTTGTCCTGGTGTAGTCTTTTGGAGTTCTGATATTGTTTGATGTTCCCTTTCTTCTTGGTCTTTTGCTGTCGTCAGCTGTTATGAGCTGTTGTAGGCTGTCTGCAGATAGTTTGTTTATTATTTTGAATGTGGTTAAGAGAACTTTGTAGCGGATTCGAGAGCTGATTGGTAGCCAATGGAGGTGGTATAGAATGGGTGTGATATGTTCGTGGCTTGTACTGTCCGTTATGAGTCTTGCAGCGGTGTTTTGTGCTAATTGAAGTGGTTGTGTGGATTTCTTTGGGAGTCCTAGGTAGATGTGGTTGCCGTAGTCCAGGGTGGGGGTGATGATGGCCTGGCAGACTGTTCGAAAATGCTCGGGAGCAAGGATGGGTTTAAGTCGTCTGATTGTCCTCATCTTGATGTAGGCACTCCTGGTGGTTTTCGCGATGTGGGAATGAAGGTTGAGCTCTCTGTCAAGGGTTATTCCCAGGTATTTTATTTCTTGTTTTATTGGGATGGTGGCCTTGTTTAGATTGATGGAGGGCGTGGGTGTGAATGTTTGGTCTCTTGTTATGATCAGTGCTTCGGTTTTATTATAGTTTATTGCTAGATTGTTTTCTTGCAGCCAGGTTGTCATCTTGTTTTCTTGCAGCCAGGTTGTCATCCCTTCAAAGCAGTTGGCTATGTTGGTGTGGTCAGGTTTGTTTAGATTGATTGGTGTGAATATCATTATATCATCCGCGTATATGGTGTATTGTATGTTGAAGTTCTTGATGATTGAGCAGATGGGTTGTATGTAGAGGTTGAAGAGCAGGGCTGAGAGTGCTGAACCTTGTGGAACACCCTGTGTGACGCTGATGGGTTGAGAGGTCGTCGATCCACATCTGACCTGGAGCTGTCTATCCTTTAGGTAAGATGTAAACCATTTCAGGGTGGTGTTGTGTAGGCCTACTTTTTCGAGTCTTGTTAGTAGGGTTGAGTGGCATACGGTGTCGAATGCTGCGGAGATGTCCAGGAATATCATGAGTACACCCATTTTGGGGTTGTCGATCGTTCTTAGCAGACTGTCGAATAGTTGTGTCAGTAGAGTTTCAACTCCGTGGTTAGGTCTGAAACCATGTTGGTGTGGGTCAAGGGGGTGGTGTATGTCTAGATGTTGTTGTAGTTGATGTTGGACTACTTTCTCTATGATCTTTGCCAGGAAAGGGATTCTTGAGATGGGCCTGTAGGCTTCGGGGTCCGTTTTTGGTAGGATGGTCTTCTTTGGGATCGGACGTACTGTGGCTAGTTTTAGTGAGTTTGGCATTATCCCTTCTGTGAGAGAGTTTTGTATGATCTTCTGTATTGTTTGTGTCAGTTCTGCCTTTGATGCCTTAATCCATGATACTGGGCATGGGTCGGTGGGGGCGGTGCTGGTGTTGAGGTCAGTGATTATCTTTGATAGCTGTTCCTTTGACGGGGTGTTGAATGTACCCCAGCTTTGATTTCTTGAGGGGGTCCCTTCTGTAGTTGTCTTGTTGCTGCTTTTGGGTGGTGCAGTGAATTTGGTGGTAAGATAGTCTGCATAGGTCTGAGGATCTATCTGTTGATCATTTCTGTTGAGGGGTTCCTTGGTGAGTTTCTTTATTACCTCGTAGAGTTTGCGGGGTTTGTTGGTGGATTGTAGGATGAGGTTTGTGTGGTATTGTTTCTTTTGGTTGTTAATGAGGTTGTTGTAGTCGTTTTGTTTTGCCTGGTATTGCTTTTGAAGGGGGGTTGATTTATTGCGTCTCCAACGACGTTCCAGTTGTCTCAGTTCTCTTTTTGCTATGCGTATTGAGTTGGAGTACCATGGTGTGGAGCTGGGTCTTGTGGCACTGGTCTGTGTTTTGCGTTGGAGGGGTTTGGCGGCCGTTGATATGATGTCATTCCATTCAAGGATTTGCTCTTCTATGTCTGTCGTTTTAGTGGTGAGGAGATTTCGTGTGTCTTTTGTGAATTGCTCTTTGTTGAAGGATTTGAATCTTCTGATATGTGGTGGGTTCTCGTTGGGATTTCTTGAGGATTTTGCTTGTAGTTGAATCCGTATTAGGTAATGGTCTGACCAGGGTACTGGTGTGATGTGGGGTCCTGTTATGAGGTTCCTGGTGTTTAGGCTATTCGGGGTGAAGATGAGGTCTGGTGAGTGTCCGAGCCTATGAGTTGGTGCGTTGATCATTTGTGTAAACTGGAGGGAGTCCATGGCGTTCAGGAAGGCTTCTGCTTCATCCCTGCTGGTGGATTTTAGGTTGAAGTCTCCGAGTACTAAGAGTTGTTTGTGAAGGTTGTTGACTGAACATATTGCTTCTAGGATTTCTGAGGTTTCTTCCGATGGGGAGTTTGGAGCTCTGTAGGAGAGGCATATTGCTAGGTCTGCATTTTCTATGATGATTGTATTGCAGTGTGTTGTGCTCCTCGAGAGTTTGGTTTTCAGCTTTAAGCTGGACTTTGCAATGATCAGGGCTCCACCTCCTCTTCTATGGGTGCGAGGGCAGTTGAATGCTGTGTGTGAGTCGGGGACTAGCTGGTTGAGAAGGACATTGTCGGTTGGTGAGAGCCAGGTCTCCGTGATGCATAGTATGTCCGGTTGCTTGTCATTCAGGTGGTCCGAGATAGTGTTTATTTTATTTCGTATCGATCTTGCATTGATGAGGTCTATGGTGATGCATGTGGTTTGGTTTGTGGGGGTGAGAGCGTGAGTGGAAGTATTTCTTTTGTTTGTGTCCATTTTGCTGCGTTTTGAGATTTTGTGTGTGTTTTGTGCCTGCTTGATCTCCTGGTGTGGTATATAGGTTAGGATGTATTGGGGTAGGATCCAATGTGTGTTTGTAGGGTTGCATGGTGGGTTTGTGTAATGTGGTATGAGCTGTGTTGCGAGGAGTAGCAACGGTAGGTAAAGGGTTCCAGCCATCTTGTGTTACCTTTTGTTGCCGTTGAGTTGACTTGTCTTGCTGTTGGGGCTTCTGGGTTTCTGGTCGGTGTTTTCCTTGTTGATGTGGGTTATCTGTGATTTCTTGCAGAGTCTGCTGCGTTCTCGCCTTTGTGCCTCGCCTACGGGCCACGCCAAAGGGCCCTCTGGCGAGGCCCTCAGGCGCGGGCCCGCAAGGCGCGGGCGCGCCCTGTTGGGACGCTGCTTTTAAGGCCCCTGCTGCTGCTTCTGCGGTGCTCCCACTGTCCCGATTGGGCAGAAGCTTCTGAGCGGGACAGCTTCCCGCTCAGGCGCTCTACCCCGATCGGGGGAGCTTCGGTGTGCTGCGGGTGGAGAGAGGGGAAAAAGCAGCTCCCTTTGGCTTGGGACGCTGCTTTTAAGGCCCCTGCTGCTGCTTCTGCGGTGCTCCCACTGTCCCGATTGGGCAGGAGCTTCTGAGCGGGACGGCTTCCCGCTCAGGCGCTCTACCCCGATCGGGGGAGCTTCGGTGTGCTGCGGGTGGAGAGAGGGGAAAAAGCAGCTCCCTTTGGCTTGGGACGCTGCTTTTAAGGCCCCTGCTGCTGCTTCTGCGGTGCTCCCACTGTCCCGATTGGGCAGGAGCTTCTGAGCGGGACGGCTTCCCGCTCAGGCGCTCTACCCCGATCGGGGGAGCTTCGGTGTGCTGCGGGTGGAGAGAGGGGAAAATGGTCCTCCACACCTTGGACTGTAAGAGGGCTTTATCCTTCTATATCCAACACACTCAGGGCCACCGCAAAGCTTCTCAGCTTTTCATCTCCTACGACCCCAGTAGGCTGGGAGAGGCGGTGACCAAGCGTACGCTATCCACATGGGTGGCACACTGTATTGCCCTCGCTTATGAGCAGTCGAGGCTCCCGCTGGAAGGCCGCATCACAGCGCACCGTGTCAGGGCCATGGCGCCTTCAGTGGCAAACTTGCTCTCTGTCCTGATGGTGGAAATCTGTCGGGCCGCCACCTGGTCTTCAGTCCATACCTTCGCTGCCCATTACTGCCTGGAAAGAGAGTCCCGACGGGGCAGTGTCTTCAGCCAGGCTGTGCTCTTTAACCTTTTTTTTTTTTTTTTAATTTATATTTTATCAACCAATTCAACCATTACTCCTCAGGAAACAATTTTTTTTTTTTTTTTTAACATTTATTATCCCCCTGCTCCATCTCCGATCTTGTCCATATCCACATCATTAACATGGTAACATTTATCATTTTCATCCTTCTTCTCTCCCCCCCCACCTAGCCTCTCCCCCCTCATCCCCCTCCCTCCCCCCTCATCCCCCCTTCCCTTCCACCCTTCCCCGCCTTCCTTGCCGTATTCCTCTCATTAACCCTGATCAACTATTCTCTGCCCACCTTATATACTTCCCCCACACTTTTTGAAATGTTGGTAACCTGTTATTCTTCATCGCTGTTAACTTGCTTAACAGGTATACCTGGGCTAAATATGCCCTATATTCCCCCAGTTGCGGCATGGTGCTCTGTTTCCATCTACGTGCTATCAAGATTCGAAATGTAACACACCCCAAACTGAGGAACATACCTTCTTCATTAGTCAAATTCCCTGGTTTGGTGCCCAGCATTGCCACCACCGGTTGCGGCGGGACATCCTTCTCCAATATTGTACTTAACAATTGGAACACCTTCTCCCATACTTTATGCACAATTCCGCAATGCCACCATATATGGAGATATGCCCCATTTGCCCCACATTCTCGCCAACCTTTATCATCCCCCTGTTTATACATGCGGTACATTTTGTCCGGTGTCAAGTGCTACCTGTACATTACTTTGTAGTTATTTTCAATAAGATTGGCTTCTAACAGCCCCTTATATCTGTTGTGGAATATATGTCCCCACTGAGACTCCTCCCAGCATTCACCCACATCTTGTTCCCAATTTACCTGAAAACCCCCTTAGGGCCCTCCCCCTCCATCATATTATAAAACCTGGTCAGAATTTTCTTCCTTTGCCCCATCAACACTAATTTTTCAATTTCAGTCAGGTCTCCCCGTAGCTCTGGTATTATTTCATGTCTTATATAGTGACAAATCTAGGCTAGGCCATATTATTTCTGAGCCCTTTGGAAATCCATAGTCTTTTTCCCCTCCAGCAGCTGCCCTACGTGGCTCAATCCCTTCTTGCTTCATTCCTCGAATACACTCTTCCCCATCGAGGGAGGGAAGCCTGGATTCCTACAAATAGGAATCAGTCTGGATGCCCCTTTAGCCCCCAGCCAAATAGATTTCCATTTCTTACACAAACTCCAAACCCTCTGCATATAGGTATTCTGAAACCGTTTCCACCCTTTTTTCTCCCTCGGTAGCCACATCTATTCTCCTACCTTTCCCCCCAATAATTCCTCGGTTTCCATTGCTATCCATTCTTTTACCTCCTCGTCCCCCCAATCCATGATTGCACTCAACTGTGCTGCTTCAGCCTATCTTTGCATATCAGGTATGGCCATCCCTCCATTCTCCCTCCTCCTCGTAAGAGTCTTCCAAGCCACTCTGTTCTTCCTGCTCTAAATTTCATAATCGCCCCTTGCACGCGTGCTAAAAAACTTTTAGGCAGTTGCAGTGGTAGGGCCCTAAAAAGATAAAGCCATTGTGGTACTATCATCATTTTAAACGCCAAAATCCGCCCTCCCCATGACAGTCCTCTGCTTCCCCAGAAGTCGAACTCTTTCCTCATCTTTTTCTCCATTACCCCAAAGTTGGCCCGAAAAAAGATCAATCTCTTTGGCCGTTACATATACTCCCAGGTATTTCACACTGTTTGGCCCACCTAAATGGAAATTCCCCTGTATACATTGCCTTGTCAAAGCTGTTGCTGTGATGTTCAGTATTTCAGACTTTGAAGCATTTAATTTAAACCCAGAATATGTCCCAAATTCTTCCAGGATCGCGTAGCTGGCCTTCAAGGATCTTTCTGGGTGTGTCAGCATGAATAAAATATCGTCCGCAAAGAGTGAGATTTTACTCTCTGATTTTCCTCCCTGGACCCCCCTGATATCTGGGCAATCCCTCATCCTCTGTGCCAGTGGTTCCATGGAGAGTACAAAAAGGAGGGGCGACAGCAGGCACCCCTGCCTAGTTCCCCTTCCTAGCTCAAATGCTTGAGTATATTCCCCATTAATGGTAATCTGTGCTAGGGGCTGCGTATATATTGCTTTGATCCAATTATAATATCCCCCTTCGATCCCCATATGTTTCAACACTTTTAGCAAATAGGGCCAGGCCACGCAATCAAATGCTTTTTCCGCATCTATTGCCAATAGGATCATTTGCTCTTCCCTCCTCCTCCCCCTCCAGATCGTATTTAATACCTTCCGGATATTATCTGCCGTTTGCCTCCCTGGCACAAAACTCGCCTGGTTGTCGTGTACTAGTCGCGGCATAAAGGGTAACAATCTGTTGGCCAGGGTCTTAGTAAAAATTTTAAAATCTGTCCCTTGCAGAGAGATGGGTCTATACGACCCACAGACACTGGAGTCTTTCCCCTCCTTCGGTAATATTGTTATTCCTGCTGTTCTCATGGTCGATGGATTTGCCCTCCCTCTTTAAAGGAATTATATAGTCTGGCCAGGGGTTCACATAAAATCTCTCTGAAAACCTTATAAAACTTGTTAGTATAGCCATCCACCCCTGGAGTCTTATTCGCCAGTAAGGCCTGAATCACCTCACATATTTCTCCCTTCTGGATGGGTTCTGAGATCTTGGCAGCTTCTGCTACTGCCAATTTAGGTAAGTCCATTTCTAAATATTTGTCTATGTCCTCCCCCCCCCCCTTTATATTTCCTGCCATATACAACTGCTGATAAAATTGTACAAACCGATCTTGAATCTTTTCCCTCGTTCTTACCTCCTGCCCTCCTGCATCTTGGATTTTAGTTATGTAATTCTTATTTTGGCGTTGCTTTAATCTATACGTTAGCCATTTGGTGGGTTTATTACCTAATTCAAAGAATTGCTGCTTTAATTGGTCTTGGGCAAATTTAATGTCTGCTAACTCTAATTCCCCCAGCTCTCTTCTTGCTTTGCTTAACTCCTGCCAATTTGTTTCACTAACATTCTGTTGTTTTTGTACTCCCTCTAACTCCCTAATCTTCCCCCTTAAAGCTTCTTTGTGGCCTTCTTTAACTTTTTTCATATAGGTCCCTGCTGATATCAACTCTCCCCTCACTACTACTTTCAAACATTCCCACAGAGTCTCTATTTTACAGTCATCACTATCATTTATCTCCAAATAATTCTTTATGGACTGCTTTATTTTTTCTACTATCTCGGGTTGCTCTAGTAATGACTCATTTAGTATCCAGCCCCTCTTCTGCTTCCCCTGATACCCCATCTCCCAATCAATCCATACTGGCGCATGATCCGTCCAGATACGTTCCCCAATTCCGCAGTCCTCAATCCTCTCCAGCAAAGCTTTAGAGAACCAGATCATATCTATCCTGGAGTATGACTTGTGGACTGGGGAATAGAACGTAAAGTCTTTTTCCCTTCCCTTCAACTCCCTCCAAGTATCCTATAATCCCCAATTTTCCCCCATTAATTTTAACTTCCGCCTACTTTGTGCTCTTCCCTCACTATGCCCCTTGGAATTATCTAGCTGGGGATTGATAGATTAAAATCACCCCCCATCACCACCTGGCCTTCTGCAAACTGCTCTACAGCAGTTGTCAGGCTCTCATAAAATACTCCCTGTGAAGCATTCGGGCCATATATATTCATTAGCGTGATCCATTGCTCTTGAATCTTCAATTTTAGAAGAATGAATCTGCCTCCTTTATCCTGCTGTACTACTGCCCCCCCATATGGAATTCTTTCATTAATCAAAAGTCCCACTCCCCCCTTTTTCAAATCGATTCTATTGGACACACACCATTGCCCCGGAAACTTCCTATGTGCCATCCTCCACTCATCCGTTTTTCTCAGATGAGTTTCTTGTATGAAGATAATGTCTCCTTTGAGCCTGGTAATTTCTTTATACATGCGTTGACGCTTAATTGGTGAGTTTAAACCCCTCACATTCAAGGTTAATACTCTTATGTTACCCATTTTCCATTAGAAATGACCTTTCAACTGTGGCTTCTAGATTGGCAAGAAGGTCCCCCTTCCTCCCCTTCCCCTTCCAACCAGGCCAACTCCTGCCTTCCCCCTCCTGTAAGGCATGACACACCAGACCCCCATATCATAAACACACACTTCTACCTATACCTGTCACTATTACACCATTCATACACCTTATCTCTTTGCAAACTCCTTACACATTATTTGTCCAAAGGACTACCCTTCTTAACACTTTATCCCCCGCTGTATGTCCTTTCAGCCTCTTTCTCAATCTTGTGCCAGGTTCTTCTGTCTTCGCAGCCGTTTGTCCCCTTGGGGTGCCCGCCTCCAGCTGCCGCTGTCCTCTGTCCTCTTCGCCGCCTTTGGATCCATGGCTTCTGCCCCCTCCATCCATCCGGCCCGTCGCAGAAAGGTCTGAGCCTCCCCCACAGTACGGATGTGGGAGGTCACCCCCTCCATACTAAATTGTAATCCAAAGGGATAGGTCCATTTATACTTAATTTGTTCCTCCCGCAGCCTCTTTGTTAGGTCTGCTAATTCTCTCCACTTCCTCATGGTGATTGCAGACAGGTCTGCATACACCTCTATTTTCTGGTTCTCCCAGATTATTTCTGTAAGTTTCCTTGCTGCACTCATCACCGCAGTTTTGGTGGCATACGCTTGGAAACAGACTATTATGTCTCTTACTCTCCCTTCTCTCTGCGGGCCCAGCGCCTTGTATGCCCGTTCAGTCCTCCAGCATAGCTCATTCCCATCCACACCAGCCTGCTCCATTATTCGGTGACTTATTTGTTCCACCAATTTTATACAATCTTCTTTATCTTTACTCTCCGGCACTCCCCGTATTCTGAAATTCACCCCGCGTGATCCATTTTCTAGATCTTCCATTTTTGACCACATCTCTTCCTGCTCTCCTACCAGGGCCTTTACTGCTTCTTGCAAATTTTTGATAGTACCTTCTTGTTCCTCCACTTTATTCTCCACTTCTTCCAGCCTCTGCCCCACCTCCCTCACATCCATTCTCAGATCTTCCATCCAGGTGTGCACCTCCACCTTAAAATGGGCTAGATCCTGTCTTATGGTCATGAACCAACCTTTTAGCTCTCACTTTCTCTTTGTTCCGCCACCATGCCCGCTGTCCTCGTGACGCAAGGACTGGGTTGAGAACCACTGCCTTAGGAGACGTATTTGGATTCTTATTTTATTTATTTGAAATGTTTTTCTATACCACCCCTTCCAGAGATCAGGGGCGGGTTACATTGAAACAATTTTTTTACATGGAACATTGAAACTGTATTAGGAGAATTAACTATTTACATTAGAACTATGTACATTATGTAACTATCTTATCCTGGGGCAATAATAAGTGATCCAATTGAGCCCATTTTGCTTGAGTATAAGCATTGTTAATCACTTCTAATGGGTAATCCCGACTCTAAAACCAGAAATTTGTTCATTCAAAGCCCTTAGTTCAAGAAAGGATGGAAAACCTTATTTTCTGTTTCCAAAAAAGTTCAGTATGCTTTTCCTGTGCACCTTGTTTTCCTTCCTGTATAATGGGGGCTAGTTTGTTTTCTGGATTTAAAGGAAGAGCTTATATCCACATTCATGTCAGAGAAAGTCTGATTCTAAAGAGGGAAGTACTATTACCAATATCATGCACTGCCATTTAGCCTAGTGCTAGCTCCACATGTTTTCATGACATGCTTAACCTTGTTAGCTAGCATACTTCATAGACTTGAAGTGTATTTTATTTATTTATTTAATAGCTTTTTTATACCGCCCCTTCCAAAGATCAAGGGTGGTTTACAGAGAACATTGAACAGGGAAGTTACATTATAACTTGAAACAAGGTGTAACATTAGAAACAAGAAAATAACTATATACATGTTAACTATGTACAGGTGACGTATTTATAATCAACTAAAGTACCTATTAGCTATGGCAAAAATCGTTGAGGACTCTTCTTGTATTATACCTGTCTATAGTAGATGGGTGTTTGTGTTCCTAATTTGATTGTTGTGTGCATATAGGTAAGACTGAATTATCTACGAGTTATAGTTATGTGGGGTGACTGTTGGGGAGGGTAAATTAGGAGGGATGGTGTGGATAAGTCAGAAATTCATCTATTTAATCATATGTTGGAAATTGTTTTATTTTTTATGTTGGATATATTTCTGTTTTGTCAGTCGAATTTCCATAGTGTTCAACAAACAGGAATGTTTTTATCTCCTTGCAGAACACTTGAAGGTCTTTGATAGCTCTTACTTTGTCTGGAAGGGCATTCCAGAGATTAGGGATGACATAGGTGAATGCCCTACTACTGGGAGATTGGTATTTTGGAAATCCAAGGGGATTTCAATAGTGTTTTTTGAGCAGGTCCTTCTTGTTCTTTTAGTTGAGGGAGTGGTGAGAAGGGATGAAAGATGGAAAGGGGCAATGTTATTAATCAATTTAAAGATGGTCATAAGGTACTTACACTGGTTACCCATAGCCAGCAGAATAAAATATAAGTCATAGAGAAGTAGAATGATGTGTACCAAATGTTGAACCTTATAAATGATTTGTGCTGCAAGATTCTGTGCGAATTGGAGCTGATTGATTGTTTTCTTAGGTAATCCTTGAAGAATGTTCTTACAAAAATCAAAATGGGGTATGATCAAGGCCTGGAGAATGGATCTAAAGTCATAGCTATCAAGTAGCGGTCTGAGTTGTTGAATCATGCATAATTTGAAATAGATAGTTTTAGTAACTAATTTCATGTGTGTTAGCATGTTAAGAGACTGATCAATGGTGACCCCAAGGTATTTTATCTCTTTTTTTACTTCTAGTTCTGTCCCATGGATGAGGAATTTTGTTGGAGGGATGAAGTTTTGATTTCTGGTTATGTATAACACTTCAGATTTATTATAGTTTATCTTTAGGTTGTTTGTAGAAAACCAATTTTCTGATTCATTGAGACATTCTATTATTTGGTGATTGTTAGGATTGATTATATCTATGGGGAGATACAACATGATATTGTCTGCATAGATATGATAGCTCACTTTGTTTTTTGAAGATTTTATAAATTGGTTGGATAGATAGGTTGAATAAAAGTGCCGAGAGGGCGGATCCTTGAGTGGTGCCTTGTTCCTGTTTCAAAATATATGAAGTTGTTTGTCCTATTTGAAGTTGTTGAGTGCAGTCGGAAATGTAGGATTGGAACCATTGGATTACTGTGCCATTTAGGTCTATCTGTTGTAATCTTGAAATGAGGATTTTATGACTAATATTATCAAAAGCAGAAGCAATGTCCAGAAATACTAATTCAAAGGCTAGTGTTATCCAAACCCCGGATAAGTTTGTTAAAGAGAGCCAACATGAGGATCTCTACACTATGGAATGGTCTGAAACCATGTTAATGTTCATCTAAAGGGGCATTTAGATCAATGAAATCTATATCTGGGGTTCCCCAGACTTGAAAGATTCAAGCAATTTGCTCTGAATGGAGAGACCATTCGTGTGGCAGTAGTATTTGATTGAGTTTGTATACCAGGAGATTCTGTTTGTCAGGGAGATACACCACGCTAGTAGGTGGATCTGAAGGCGTATGGCAAAGGACCATAGGTGTAGGGCTTCATTGCACAATGCCTGAGAATCTGTTCCACCCTACTTGTTCACATAGAACATGGCTATCTGATTGTCCCTCTGGACTAGAACTGTTTTGGAGTGCAGGTAGTCCTTGAACACTCTGAGAGCATTGAAGATGGCTCTGAGTTCTAGCAGGTTTATGTGAAGCTGAGCCTCCTGCTGAATCCAAAGACCCTGAGTGAAGAGATTGTCCAGATGAGCTCCAAAACCCAATTTGGACACATCCATCGTCAGGGTGGTCTGGCGTGGTGGCTTCTGAAAAGGTAACCCTACGAGTAGGTTTTCTGGTGACTGACACCATTGGAGGGACGAAACGAGGCGTGCAGAGTTCCTGATTTTGTCCCCCAGGCGACCTGATGCCTGAGTCCACTGTGAAGCTAGGGTCCACTGAGCTGCACGCATGTGTAGACGAGCATAGGGAACCACATGTACAGTGGAAGCCATATGAATGAGCAACTGAAGCATTTCTTGAGCAGTTAAGGAAGTCTTCATAGCTGTTTGAGAAGGTGCTGTCCCTTCGGGACTCCCTCTACAGGAAGTAGTGGGCTGCAAAAATGTGGACGGAGGACCAGGTGGCAGCCATGGGCACCGATCGGAGACTGGCAACTGAGGTTGTCATTGCCCGGACATTGTGCGCCGTGACTCGACGCTGCAGCAGGATACCAACTCGATTGTGAGCAAAGGCAATGCAGTCTGCCACCCAGATGGATATAGTCCGCTTGGTGACAGCCAGCCCCAGATGGCTGGAGTTGAAAGAGACGAAAAGCTGTGAGGCTTTACGTTGGCCATGGGAGGATGGCCGACGCCAAGTCGGCATGGGGCCGTGGACAGAAGGGATGCAAATTCAGGTGGAAGTTGGAGACCACCTTTGGGAGAAACTTCAGGTGAGTGCAAAGCACAATCCTGTTCTTGTAGAATCTGGTGTAGGGTGGCTCGGCCACCAAGTCCTGAAACTCACTGACCCTGCGGGCAGAGGTAAGAGCCACCAGAAAAAGCTACCTTCCATGAGAGGTAGCGCAAGGATCAGATAGCCAAGAGCTCAAAGGGCAGTTTAGTAAGCTGCGCCAGGGCCACATTGAGGTCCCATTCCACCAGGAATGGGCGGATGGGAGGTTTGGAGAGCAATAAGCCCTGCATGAATCTGGTGATGAGGGGCTGCACCAGCAGAGGCTTGCCCTCTACAGGATGGTGGTTGGCAGAGAGTGCACTTAGATGCACCCGGACGGAGTTGGACTTAAATCCAGCCATGAGAGGTGAAGGACCGAATGCACAGGACAAGAAAATGGGTCCAATCGGTGCTCTGTGCACCACACGGAGAACTGGCACCACTTGAAGGCATAAATCCATCTCGTGGAGTCCTTATGAGATGCTAGAAGGATGTCCTCCACCTCCTTGGAGAGGTTAAGAGGAGCTAAGGCAACCCATTCAGCTGCCAGTTGCTGAACAACCTGCCACCAGGTTAGGGATTCCGTCAGCTGATGAGACACCGTGACTATCGCGGAATCGCCCGGTGGCCTGGGACCACTGAGACCAGAGACACCACTGAGCTGCCCTCATGTGGAGTTGGGCATTGGGTACCACGAGAACCATAGAGACCATGTGGCCCAGCAGGTAAAGCAACATCCGGGCCAACACTGCACGGCATCGCTGTACCTCAGCTGTGAGTTGCTCGACTCTGTCGAGCAGAAGGAAAGCCTTGGCCTAGACGGTGTCAAGGTGGGCAACAATAAACTCCTGTACTTGAGTCGAGGGGTGAGCTGGGATTTCGGATGGTTGATCACGAAACCCAGGTGCTGCAAGACCTGGATGGTACGGCCAGTGTCCTTCTCGGCTTCCGAGGCCGTGTCCCCTTTTATCAGCCAATCACCAAGGTAGGGGAAGACGCAGGTCTTTTGAAGGCAAAGGTAGGCTGCCACCACTGCCAGACACTTGGTGAAGACCCGTGGGGCGGAGGCGAGGCCAAAGGGAAGGACCCTGTACTGGTAGTGGTTGTCTCCGAACATGAACCTCAGGAACTGTCTGTAACTGGGATGGATAAGGATGTGGGTGTAAGCATCCTTCAAATCCAAGGAGCATAGCCATCTCCCTGCTGGAGGTAGAGCAGCAGTGCTCCAAGGGAGAGCATCTTGAATTTCTCGCTTACCAGGAACTTGTTGAGGTTCCTATGGTCCAGAATGGGCCTGAGGCCTCCCGTCCTCTTCAGGACCAGAAAGTACCTGAAATAGAAGCCTTTCCCCCTTGAAGGATGAGGCACAGGCTCCACCACCTTGTCTGAGAAGGCCCGTGAGCTCCTGCAGTAGCAGGGCCCGGTGTAGGGGAGACTGAGGAGGTTCACCAGGAAAGAAGGGCAGAGGAATCCGTTCCAGGTGCAGAAAGTAGCCCTCCCGGATGACCTAGAGAGCCCAGGCATCGGTGGTGATGTGGGTCCACCAGTGGGTGGTGGACCAGGCGCCCCCCCCGTGGGGAGCTAGTCCTCCAGAGGAAGAGGGACTATGCAGATGGCATCAAAACCCCAACCCAGGTTGGGCAGTGGCCGGTGTCTGGGTCTTCTGACCCTTGGGTTTAGGCAACCCCTGGCCTGTGCCTTTGCCTTGGAAACCCTACTGAGGGGTCTGGGCAGTCAGGTAGGCAGGGTAGCCCCGATAAGGTTGACCCTTCCAGAGAAAAGGGTGTTTCTTCCCTTCTGGCTTCTTCCTGGGAAGGGTGGAAGTCTTTCTAGAGAGTCAGGTCTGAGTGACATACTCGGTCTCGATCTCAGCTGCCTTATCCTCCCATTGGCTTGCTGAAGAGCTGCTCGCCGAGGCATGGGATGTTCAGGAGTTTCTCCTGCACCCACTGCTCAAGGTCTAAAGACTGGACCAAGGCATGGCGGTGGGCGCCGATGCCAGCGGCGCCACTCTGGCGCTAGACTCGAAGCCGTCATAAGTAGCTCTGGAGAGGTATTTGAAACACTCTGCGACAGAGCCTGGAAATGCTGCAGATGGTCCCCACTGAGGCCCGCGGCATAGCCGCCAAGCTCCTTGGCCAGGTCCCGCAGAAACATACCAATGTAAAGTTGGTATGTCTGAATGCGGCAAGCCAGCATTGAGCCCTGGTAGCATTTGTACCCCAGGGCATCGAGCGTGCGGAACTCCCTGCCCGGTGGCACTGTAGAGTGAGTTTTCAGGCTCTTCTGCTAGCGCATGGCCGACTCAACCACCATGGAGGTGTGAGGGAGCTGTGCTTTGCGGAATCCTGGCCCCTGCTGGACTCGATACATCGTGTCGCGTTGTCGGCTCGTGGGAACAGAGACTGGGATCTCTTACATCTGGAGGACAAGCCTGGTGAGGATCGAAGGCACAGGGACTGTCAGGGTCTCTTTAGGCAGTGCCTCATACCGGAGGATGTCTAATTCCTCCGTACATGGGTCCTCCTCTGATTCCGTCATGAGGGAAAGGGCCCGTGTCATATCCCGGGCGAACTCAAGGAAAGAGGCATCCTCGGGCGGGGAATGGCGCTTAGCAGCCAGGGGAGACGGGTCCGATGGAAGGTCCTGGTGAGCCCAGGACTCCGGGGACATCTTGATGTCGGACTCCCAATCAGAGTAGTCCGAGGAAGACTCAAAATCCTCTGGCTGCAGGATGGCTGGTAACTCCGGTCCTGGGTGCTTCGAGGCAGGGCATGGCCAGAGCCAGAGGCACTCACCTGTGAAGATCTCGCTTCTGAGGATTGGGAGCGAGAATGAGACTCTCGCCGACGATCTGCCCAAGGCATCTGGCTCTCGGCAATCACAGCAGCAGCCCGGGGAGTACCCGAGATTGAGGTCCCTGCAGTCTTTGCGGGGCCTGGGGTCGGCGCCTGCTGTGATGTGAGGAATGCAGAAACACTGCATTCCAAGGCCAACATCTGTGCTTCCCACTTGGGGGTCGCAGCCATGGAAACCGACACTGGAGTGACCGGGTCACATATCGAAGAGGAGAGGGGATCCTCGATGGGACGGGCCTCGGGAGACCGGGATCCATCACCAGAGGCCACAACCTTGGCCCTGGACACTTTCTGAGGGCGTTCCTGTGCTGGTTCCTCGGGAGCTGTGGGGACTAAGGGACCGGGCACAGGACTTCCCCTGCTTGTCTGCTTCTCCAGATGAGGCTCTCAAGGTCTTCCTCTTCTTCTTATGTGCACGCTCCGGGGACCATGGTTCCGAGGGTCAGCTGGCCAAGGAGGGGCCACAGGGGCTTTAAGTGAGTTCGAAGATTTAGGAGGGGCCTTTGGACGTGAGGCTACCAGAGAAACCGGGGTTGAGTCTGCCTTGTGGAAGATTTTGCCCTGCTTAAGCCAACGTCTTTCTATGGCCTTCACAGACATTTTCTTGCACAAGGAGCATTCCTCTGGGTTCTGGTCAGCGCCCAAACACTGGAGGCAGCAATCGTGAGTGTCAGTGAGTGACATGTTTTTGGAATACTGATCACATTTCTTAAGACCTGTGGCCATTGGGGGAAAAAAACCACCAGCCAGGTCGAAGACCCTTGACGCGGTCAGCGGTTAAAAAAGACACAAATGTGCTGCAATGGAAAAAATTCAAGACAAAAATGAGTTTCAAGGCCTGGTGCATTTGCAGCAGGTCTTGGGTGGGAAAGGAGCTGATGCAAGCAAAAAGGTACAAAAAAGTACAAGAAAATCAACTTTTTTATGGGGGGATAAGACGAACATCTGTAGCATGGTGGCATTTCCCAAAGGCTTTCTTTGAAAGCTGGGGAGATGCTCTGTACAGGGCTCAGTCAGCATCGACATCACCCATATGTGAGAACTGACTTCCTGCTTGTTCCTGGAGAGATATATAATTTATATCTGTATGGTTGAAACTATATTTCCATTGGAGGAATGATTGACTAGAGGGGTGGGCAGGACAAGGGGATATTGGTTATGGGATGGGGTTGAAATGTTCAGAGAAGAGGTGGTTTTTTAGATGTTTCCAGAAGGTGTTGAGGTCAGTAATGTTCCTTAGTGGGTCCGGTAGTGAGTTCCAGATTGATGGTGCATAGAGTTGAAAGCTCATCTGCATGCTTGCTGGCTGTATCTAGTTCTGATGTGGGGGATGATCAGGGTGTTCAGTGTAGAAGTCCTCAGAATGCCAAACTTCCCCACTTCTGTTCTAGAATTCCTGCTCAGAACAGTCAGGCGATGGATGCTTTCCTCCTCCACTGGGGTCAGGACTTCCTATATGCATACCCACCCATTCCCTTCATTTCCAAGATTCTGTTCAAGCTTCAGAGAGACAGGGGCTACATGATCCTCATAGCCCCACGCTGGCCACGACAGACGTGATATCCACTGCTTCTACGTCTCTCTCAAGCCAAACCCCTGGAGTTGGGATGTGCTCCATATCTCCTATCCCAGGGGAACGGGATGCTACTGTACCTGAACCCTCAGTCTTTGCACCTGATGGCGTGGCTGCTGAGAGCTTAGAACTCCAGGATATCAACCTCTCTCAACAGGTTAAAGGTATCCTTTTGGCCTCCAGGAAACCTTCCACAAGGCGTGCTTATGCTTTTAAATGGAGAAGGTTCTCAATCTGGTGTTCAAAGAAGGAACTTAATCCCTTTTCCGTTCCCGTGGAGGCGTTAATTGAGTATCTCCTCCACCTTTCATCCTCTGGACTTAAAACTAATTTGGTGAGAGTCCACCTCAGTGCCATTTTGGCTTTTCACATGCCCTTTGATGGGCAACCTATCTCCTCCCAGCCGCTTGTAGCATTCTTTATGAAGGGGTCTTCTTTTAACTAAGCCTTCCATCAAGCCTTCCACCTGTGGCATGGGATCTCAGTCTTGTCCTTGGACAGCTGATGAAGCTGCCCTTTGAACCCCTAGCCACTATATCCCTGAAGTTTCTTTCTTGGAAAGTCATCTTCCTAATTGCCCTCACTTCTGCAAGACGCATCAGTGAGCTCCAAGCTTTAGTGGCTGACCCTCCTTATACATGGTCCCACCATGATAAGGTAGTCCTTAGGACTCATCCTCGCTTTATGCCAAAGGTGGTTTTGCCTTTTCATTTGAACCAGTCGGTTTACCTTCCTGTTTTCTTCCCTAGGCCTCATACCTCTAGTGCAGAAAGGAATATACATACTCTGGATTGCAAGCATGCTTTGACCTTTTATCTTCAGAGAACTAGGCAGCACAGAAAGGCTTCACAGCTTTTTGTTGCATTTGATTCCAGTCACTTGGGTCTACCAGTTTCCAAGAGAACACTCTCCAAGTGGATTACAGACTGTGTATCTTTTACCTTTGAGAGTAAAGGACTTTCTCTTGAAGGTCATGTCACAGCACACAATGTGCGAGCAATGGCTGCCTCTATGGCAAACCTACGCTCGATGGCGATTGATGAAATTTGCAAAGCAGCAACCTGGTCCTCTGTCCACACCTTTGTGGCCCACTATTGCTTGGACAAGGACTCCCATTGGGATGCCTCATTTGGCCAGGCTGTTCTCCAGCATCTCTTTCAGACTTAGAACAACTCCTACCCCCCGTCTCGGGTTTCGATACCAGAGATCCTTGGGGAGGATACATGACCCACTTCAACCTGTGTTTCACTACTTTTTCTGGAGTCATCTCCCTGGCATCTCCAAGCTAGGGATTCCCATATGTGAAGATTACATTCCTGCTTGTTCCTGGAGATAGCGTAGTTACTCACCTGTAACAGGTGATCTCCGGGAACAGCAGGAATTGAGTCTTCACAACCTTCCCTCCTCCCCTAGGAGTTGTATCTCTCTCTCTCTTTCTCTCTCCTTCTCTCCATTTATCTCAGCTACAAACCCAACTGAGGAGGGAGAGTTGGAAAGGCGGGAAGGCAGCAACGCAGGAGCAGTGGGATGCTCCCAAAAGCTTTCTTATAGGACGCTGGGGAGCGTTCCTGTGTGGGCTCTGTCGGTGCCGACATCACCCATATGTCAAGACTCAATTCCTGCTGTTCCCGGAGATCACCTGTTACAGGTGAGTAACTACGCTTTACAGGGGAGTAACTACACTTTCTCAACCCTGTGCGCCAATGCATACTGTATATATTTAATTAGTTTTCAATGTTTATATTAACAATTCTTTGTTCCATGTACACCACTTTGACCCAGTGAAAAGTGGTATATAAACCCAGCTAAACAAACAAACTTTGCAATAGTAATCATAGCATGATCGCATTTGATTTAATAAATGGAGGGAGGATGGCAAGGAAGTCCACAGTACTACCTTTTAACTTTCAAAAGGGAGACTATGATATAATGAGGAAAATAATTAAGAAAAAACTAAAAGAAGCAGCTGCAAAGGTTAAGGAGGTCATTCTGTCCCGCTATTCGCCCCCCTACCGGCCCTGGCAAAAGTCTCCCCATACAAACAACACGCTTGTATGGGGCGGCTTAGACAGAGGTGGGAGGGGGCATTCTGGAGGCAGAGTGAGGGTGGGGCATGGACATACAGGGCCGATTCTACCCGGCAGCTCGATCCCCTTGGACGTCGGGCTGCCGGGCTGGGAACAGAAGGTAGAGGAGTGCAGTAAATTCCCCGCAGCCAGACCCTGGCCATGGAGGCCAGATCAAGGTTCTGGCTGTAGGGAAAGAAGTAAATCAGCAGCGGCCAGCATGCGCTGCTCCTGAATGGAGTCACTGTGCCATGGTGACAGAACAGCATGGCCCTGTGGCGCCATTCAGGAATCTAACTGAGGTAGCCGGCCAAGTGGCTGTGCATGAAGGCCAATCGGAATCGAGGCCTGGCCTGCACGTTCAGCCACAGGCATGTCTAGCCCCTGCGGGATCAGAATTGGGTCTACCTCTGGGCATCCCGATTCCGATCGGATGCTTGGGGGCCTCAACGGCCACATTGGAATGTGCCTCTAAAGGTTTACATCAAGCATGGGCGTTGTTTAAAAATACTATCTTGGAAGGCCAAACCACATGTATTTCATATTTTGTGATGATAAGGCCCTAGATCTTTTTTGCTTGTCCCACACACAAGCTGTTTGAATATCTTCTACATCTTTCCAAGCAACTCCATAAGAATTTACCTTAGTGCAACTAGTGCATGCCACCACTTTGTAGAAGGCAAATGCTTCACTGTACAGCCTTTAATTGTTCATTTTATGCAGGGCTTGCCTCTATTGGAGCCTCTCATCAAGCCACCTGCTAGGTCCTGGGATATCAGTGTTTTTAACCCAGCTGATGTATACTTCCTGTATGCCATCAGATTCTTGTTAGTTTAAGTACATGCATTGGAAGGTCTTAGGTTTGCTGGTGGTCACTTTGGTTTGCAGGATCAGTGAGCTGTAGTTTGTGACGGATCTACCATATACAAAGTTTTTCATAAATCGGGTCATTTTACTTGTATTAATGGCCTTCCAAAAACTGCCCTTGATAAATGTATGTGTTCACAATACACATTCTTTTTATCGTTTAATCCAGTAAACTTGGGCTTGACAAGCAACCAAATTGACCTTGTGAGCTTTTTTGCCTAGTAAAAGATTTATCACAGTGACTGTCTAGATTTTGTGCAAGCCCGTTTATGTCCAAAGATTTTTCCTATGGATTGTCTCCAAAAGTTTGAAAATATTTATTCTTCTGTGGCCTCTGTTATGCATCCAGATTAGGACACTCTAGCAGCCTACTAGTGTTATAGACTGATATTTATGAAGTGACTAAAAAGAGTCTTAGATTCTTAAAGAATTGAATACAACTGCTTAAGAGTCTTAGATTCTTAAAGAATTGAATACAACTGCTTCTGTGATGGACTCTTGCTGACAAACCAGTTGAAGACTATTTGAGGCGTTGATTGTGTTTTTTAAAGCACCATCATACAGCTGTCTTTTACTCATGGAATCCTCTTTTGTGTTCCAGAACAGGCTGCTGTCCAGCCTGTATTCAAAAAGGTTTGCATGGATTTATTAGATCCAGCTTCTTATCAACCTGTTTTGAGTCTTCCACTGTTGTCCAAAATTGAAAGAGCAATATTGTTGCAGCTACAAGCCTTTGTAGATGAAATTCACTATTCGATATATATCTGTATGGATTTCTCTCATGTCATGAAATGGAAACCGTATTGTCAATGTTTGATATTTGTAAGGGTCTTGATGTTAGATGTGCCAGATTTTGATAATGGTCTTAGATATTTCCTCAGCATCTGACTGTATTAACCATTCTGTTTTGTCAACGAGACTGCATATGATGGGGCTTGGGTTGAAATGTTTATGTTTATTTTAAAACTTGTTATACCGCCCAACACCATAGGCACCTGAGCGGTTTACAATAAAACTTAAAACAATTTAAAAATGAGGCTGCGGGAAAAGGAAAAGGAACTCCATTAAAATAATAGGAAAGAAGGAGAGAGGAAAGAAGAAAGAAAGCAATACAAAGCAGCAGTCACAACACAACATCATGGGACGGGGAGGGAAGGGGAAAACAAGGACGGAAGGTCAAATGCTAGGTTAAAAAGGTGGGTTTTGAGCTGTGTTTTGAAAGATTGATAAGATTCTTCTGCACGGAGCGAGGGAGGGAGCGAGTTCCAAAGGCTCGGGGCCAAGAAATAGAAGGCAGAGGAACGAGTAGAAACGAGATGGGCCTGGGAGGGGGAGGGAAGAGACATGCGATTAGTATGGATAGAACGAAGCAGACGGTGGGGGGTACGGAAGTGTATCTGATCAGCAAGATAGGAAGGGGTACCAGTGCGGACAGCCTTGTGCGTAAGGATAAGAATTTTGTACTGAACACGAAAAGGAACAGGTAACCAGTGGTGATGAAGAAGAAGAGGGGTAACATGATCGAAACGAGAGGCATGAGTTAAGAGATGAATAGCAGTATTTTGGACACGCTGAAGACGAGACAGTTGGGACTGGGGCAGACCAGCTAGGGAAACATTACAGTAATCCAGACGAGACATCACAAGGGATAGAAGGAGAGTAGCCAGAGCAGAAGAAGAAAGGAAAGGGCGGACAGCTCGGAGCTGCCTAAGGGAGAAAAAAGAACGCTGAATGATGGAAGAGATGTGCGCCTTGAAAGAGAGGGAAGAATCAAGAATAACACCCAGATAACGGAGTGAAGAGACAAGAGGAATAGACTGTGAAGAAAGGGAAGGGGCACAAGTGGGAGAGGGACTCCCAAGCATGAACCAGATAGCGAAAGATTTAGCGGGATTCACGTGAAGGAAATTGGAAGAAAACCAAGAGGCGACAGCAGTGAGACAATGATTAAGAGGGGTAATGTCAGGGGAGAGAGAGTCTGTGTGAAGTAAGAGAAAAATGTCGTCTGCGTAATAATACGCAGAGATACCGAACTGTTGGATTAAAAGGGCAAGAGGAGCTAAGAAGACATTAAAAAGAAGGGGAGCGAGAACAGAACCTTGGGGAACCCCACAAGTGAGGGGAGTGGGGGCAGAGGAGGAGGACCCGGCGACTACAGAAAAAGAACGACAGGAGAGAAAAGAATCAAACCACTGGAGAACCACACCAGAAAGACCTGCTTCCCGAAGGCGAGTGAGGAGAGTACGGTGATCCACTAAGTCGAAGGCTGCAGAAAGGTCAAGGGAGACAGCTAAGGTAAAGAGACCACGATCGTGAGCGGCGTGAAGTTCATTAAGAAGAGAAAGGAGGACAGTTTCAGCGCTGTGGCCGGGACGAAAACCTGACTGTCGGGGGTGGAGAATGAAGGAAGCTTCAAGGTGAGAGGAAAGTTGGATAAAGACCAGCTTCTCAAGAAATTTAGAGAGAAAGGAAAGATTAAAAATGGGGCGCCAACTAGAAAGAACAGAAGGATCAGAAGAATGGGACTTTAGGATGGGACGAACGACAGCGTGTTTCCAGCTTGAGGGAAAGATGCCAGAGGACAAACTGGAATTGAACAGGGAAAGTGTTAGTGGGTTGCCTTTTATTTGACTCAGTGTTCAAAAGACATATGGATTGGGAAGCAGAAATAAGTTTAATCTCCTTATTTAATATGTATTTGAATCTATTATGTCTAGTTCTTAAGAGGCAGGACATATGTTGCATATATGCAGGCATTATTTTGTTTTTTTCTGACTTTTAAAATTTCAGGCACACAATCTATAAATATGGCTGAGTGTCTTAACACCGGTATTATGTGGCTTTCACAAAATGGTTTGGCAGTTCATCTTAAAAGGATAATAGGGCTCATCTAGTTTGTCTATGCATTATGTAATGCCAAGGAGTTTAATTTATGAAAAGGTTTGCTAGGCCACCTTTCAATAATGAACAGTGAGATGGTATATAGACTGAGGGCTGTTAATTTAGAAAATAAAGAGAAAACATAAAAAGTGCTGAAAAAGATGAGAGAAAGAATGGCAGAAAAAACTAGAGAGAGAGGGGAGTCACGTGATGTGCTGAGAGGGAGCAGACATGTTTCAATTCTCTTTCTAGGTTCTCTCCACCTCTGAAACCCCTGTGCCCAAGTAAATACTTTAAAGTTCTGAGTAAAAGCAGTGGAAGAGGTAATGGCAAGCCGAGGAAAAGCTGGACCCATGCTTGGGGCCAGAGAAGATGAAATCTGCCCGCCGTGATCAGGAGAAGTCGACAGGTCTCCCAGCTAAAATGGCAGAACCGCCATCTTAGCCAGAATCAGCAGGCCAGTCAGGCAGCGGTGGGTGCATTATCGCAAAAATTAGAGGTACTCACAGGCAAAATGGACACCATGACAAAAGCTGTGGAGACCTTTGCGGGCCACATGCAGGAGATGGAACAGCGGATCTCCGAGGCAGAGGACATAGCGATGATGGCAGGACTAGAACAGCGCCGACTCCACGAACTTGTGGAGGCACATGAAGCAAAATTCGACGCTCTCAAAAACCACAGCTGGCAAAGCAACTTGCAGTTCATCGGATTGCCGGAGTCTGTGAAAGATGGGGAACTTCGGAGATACCTGGAGGCACTTCTCCCTAGCTTCCTGCAATTGGAAAGGGCACATAGGATACGGCCCATTCGCACAACAGATAACCGCCCACGCATTGTATTGGCACGCTTTCTAAACTATGTACAAAAAGACACAGCGTTGAAAGCCGCCCAGCAGCAAGGCCCAAACGCACAAAATGAACTGAAACTCTGCATATACCAGGATTATTCAGCAGCCCTTAGCCAGTGGCGGAGGGCCTTTGCGGCAGTATGCCAACGTCTGTTCAATGCGCATATTAAATTCATCAGGCAGTACCCTGCTTGTCTCCAAATCTATCACAATGGAACCCAGTGGGTGGGAAACTATGCAAAGGCCCAGGCAATAACACAACTATTGAAGGAACAGGGACTTTGAAAAGACTAATCGGTAATGCAGAGCCTAATGCAATGGGACACATTAGCTTGGACCCTGAGATGTAAGATAATGTACAAAGCTGACATGCAGTGTGATGTAGAATTGACAGTATGTTGTTTAGTTATAAGGGAGAAGTGGGAGGATTAGAAGTGGGGGAACTCATTTGGTGGAATGGAAGGAGGGAGGGTGGGGAGCGACGATCGAAAGATACCCAAGGCTAGCTACGGGGATAAGGGGGGGACAAGGTAAGGAGAAGGATGAGGTCTAAACATCACATCCCCAGACTAGTAAAAATGGGGCCATAAAAATTATTGTTATAGAGTGAACTCTGATTTGGAAAAGGGACGTTACGGCCCCTGCCTATGCATTGCCCTGTAGGCCAGAGGAAGGGACAAAGATTGACACTGGCACAGGCAAAGACAAAAAGCAGATCATTGTCAGCTACCGACGCCTCCAAAGGGAGTCCAGGGATGGATGAGAGTAGAAGCAAAAGAGACTCTGGTCTCGGATAGTCATTAAGAAGGGGGAGGGCAGGAGTGCGCATGGGAAGAGGTGAGAGTCGAAGGACACGGATAGAGGGGAGGATAGGGGTAGAGGTACCGGGAGAGGAGGGCAGAGACCCATCACATGAAAAAGTGACTCACATGGAGGGAGTAAATGGTTTAGTTGAGAGAATTGGGGGAGGGGAGTTTTGGGGGGAGAAGGGAAGTGGGAGGGGGGGGGAAGGAACTTTGAGAGGGCAGCAGTCATCAAATATACATACTCCTGAGAATGTGAATCAGGGAATTGGGTGGTTCCTAGGCTGGAGGGGGAGACCCCTCAAAATATTAGCATTGCAGATCCTTGTACTAAACCTTAATCACCAAGAGAAGGGTTGAAAATACTTTCATGGAATGTGTGTGGATTAGGCACGCCCATCAAAAGATATAAGATACTGTGAGTAGTAGCCCGCCAAAACTGCGATATAGCTTTTTTTCAGGAGACACATCAGTCTGCTACAGAACATGGAAAGCTGGGGCGGGATTGAGTGGGTCAAGTATTTGGTGCAGCAGCTCATGGTAAGAAAGGGGCCGTAGTCATATTGGTCCACAAGTGAATACAGTTTGAATCTAAGACGGAAAAAAGAGACTCCTTGTACTAACATATAATTGTGTCCGGGGACTTGGAAGGCTATCCAGTAGTGTTATGTAATATTTATAGCGCTGGGATGCTAGACGCTCCTTTCTTGTATGCCCAGGTGGCATCAATACTGAAACAGCTGCTGGCAGGTTGATGGTGGGTGGTGATCTGAATGGGGTCCTAGACCCCCTGATGGATTCATCACAACAGACTGCTAACACCCAGGTGGGGACAACCCGCATTTTACAACAGCCCACAGACAGAGACTATACCCATCTATCTCATGCTCATGGGACCAGTGCTCGAATTGACTACATTCTGACATTAGAGAATTTCTTTACACAGGTGGAAGAGGCTAAAATAGGACAAGGAGAGATATCTGATCACACGCCCATCTGGATCTTGTTGAACTGGTACCCAAGTTCGAGAGGACCACGGCTATGGAGGTTCCCCTTACAACTATACAAAGAGGAGAGGTTCCATAGCTACATCAAAGAAACGTAGTGAGCTTACGTGACCCATAACTCGCAGCACCAAGATGACCCTGAACTATTTTGGGAGACAGCAAAGGTGGTCTTACAAAGGGAGATTATGGCATACTTAGCGTGCCGCCGACTCCTTCTCAATGCTCAGGTTTTAAGACTGGAGAGACAGGTGGTGCAGGATCGAAAATGACATGTCTGGCACGCGACGACCGATACCAGGACACGGCTTTTAGAAACCCAGGCACACTAAATGAGGTCTTGCACACGTGAAGGGGCCATACTGGATTTGGTGCTTACCAATGGTGAAAGTGTTTTTGATGTTATAGTGGGAGATAATCTCGCATCCAGTGATCACCAGATGGTGTCGTTCAGTATTAGGACTAAAGCTGATAAAATCTATTCAAAAGCGAAGGTCTTCGACTTTAGGAAAACTAACTTTGCCAAGATAGGCCACTACCTCAAGGAGTCATCAGCGGGATGGGGGATGTAGAAAAACAGTGGGCAAATCTGAAAGGGGATATTTTAAAGGCAACCAACCTTTTTGTTAAAATGGTAAATAAAGGTAAAATGAAAAGGAGACCGCTATGGTTTTCAAAAGAAGTAACTGAAAAGGTGAAGAATAAGAGAGAGGCCTTCATGAAATACAAGAGATCACAGAGAGAGGAAGACAGGCATCTATATTTGGAAAAATTTAGAGAAGCTAGCAAAGTAGTCAGGAAAGCAAAGATTCAAAACGAGGAGGAAATAGCCAATGTAATAAAATGGGGGTATAAGACATTTTTCAGCTATGTTAGTGAGCAGAGGAAGGGCAAAAGTGGTATTGTCAGACTCATGGGTGAAGGGGAGGAATATGTAGAACTGATGAGGATAAAGCAGAATTGCTTAACAAATATTTCTGTTCTGTGTTCACAGATGAAGATCCAGGAGCAGGACCTCAGAAAACACCCACAAAGAGAAACAGAAGTGAGGGGCATCTTGTACAATTTTCAGAAGACTGTGTTCATGAGGAACTAGCTAAACATAAAGTACACAAAGCGATGGGACACACCTGAGAATACTGAGGGAACTTGGGGACGTTCTAGCAGCTCCACTGACCGACCTTTTCAATGCCTCTTTGGAGTCAGGAGTGGTGCCAGAGGATTGGAGAGAGACATGTGGTCACTTTACACAAAAGCGGAAGTAAGGATGTGGTTGAAAACTACAGGCTGGTTAGTCTAACCTCTGTGGTGAATAATTGGAAACGCTGCTGAAAGAGAAAATAATGAGGTTTCTGGAGTCCAACGGATTACCAGATCCGAGGCAGCATGGATTCACCAGAGGTAGGTCTTGTCAGACAAATCTGACTGATTGGTTTGAGTGGATGACCAGGATATTGGACCAAGGGAGAACCCTAGATGTGGTGTATTTAGATTTCAGTAAAGCCTTTCACACTGTTCCGCACTGGCAACTTATAAACAAACTGAGCACCCTAGGGATGGATCCTAAAGTCACTGCTTGGGTTAGAAATTGGTTGAATGGGAGGCGGCAAAGGATACAGGTAAATGGAGCTAACTGATGAGAATGAGGTTACCAGTGGCATGCCCCCGGGATCTGTCCTTGGTCCGATTCTTTTTAATAGTGATTTTGCAAAAGGGCTGCAGGCTAATATTTGCCTCTTTGCGGATGATACCAAAATCTGCAATAGAACAGACACCCAGTAAGGTATAGATAACTTGAGGAGGGATCTAGCTAAGCTTGAAGAATGGTCTAGAATTTGGTAGTTGAGATTTAATGTAAAAAAAATACAAGGTCATACATTTGGGCTGCAGAAATCCAAGGGAGCAATATAGTATTTATTTATTTATTTATTTATTTGTTTGTGAGATTTCTATACTGCCATTTCGGGTAACCATAGTGGGTTACAATTCGAAACAACAGTTATATTGAACAGTTAACAATAGAATGGGTGCCAGAACAAGAAATCAAGGAAATTTACAGGATTCTGAGAATAGTATAACCTATATACAATGTGACTGTTTGAAACTGACAAACGTGTTAGGTGCATGTTTAGGTAGGGAGGAATGTGTTCCCGACAGTGGTGGGAGATGATTCATAGAAGGGGGGGTATTAAATGTGGTGCTAAACAGGTGGGTGGGGAGGGGTGCGAGAGTTATGTTGGATCAGCTTCAGGGTGAGATTTGGTTTGGCCGAAATGTTCATTGAAAAGGTAAGTTTTGAGTTTGGTACGGAACATGGATAAGTCACTAATATTTCTGAGTTTTTCTGGTATTGAGTTCCAGAGCCTTGGGGATACATACTCAAAAGCTCTGTTGCTAGTGCATTGTTTAGTTTTTCTGAAGTCAGATGGGGTTGTGAGAGTGTTATTCATTTGGCCTCTTCTTATTCGGTTAATGGGTGCTGTCCTGATTAATTGACAATTACCCCTAAACTACGTTGACTACTTTTCAGCAGTTAGTTCTGAGGGATCTTCTTTTGATTGAATCTTCCAACAACAAACAGTGTTCCAATCTCACGTTGTCTCAATTTGCAGCTTTGCGATCTTTGCAGGAAGATAAGCAGATTGTTTGTCGGAGGGCTGACAAAGGTGGAGCGACGGTTCTTTTAAAAGCAGCCGATTATCATAATAAGATGTTGCAGCATTTGTCAGATGTGAAGTATTATGCCATTTTGCCGGAGGATCCGACTAGTCAGTTGCGAAGTCTGATAAAAGATTTGACCTTGGACGCTGTGGATCGCAGTTGGATCACAAAAAAGGAGTATGAGTTTCTAAATCCTGCTTTTCCAGTTATCCCCATAATGCATATGGTCCCTAAGGTGCACAAGTCGTTATTGGACCCCCCGGGGCGCCCGATAGTCTCGTGTCGGAATTCTCTTTTAGAACCTCTATCAAAATTTTGTGACCATTTTTTGCAGCCTTTAACTAAGTCTGTTCGCTCTTTTGTGAAAGATTCCTTCCATTTTTTGACTGTGATGTCACAATTGCATGTTCCGCCTGATTCAATTTTAGTAACGATGGACGTTGTCGCATTGTACACCAATATCCCTCAGGGGGATGCTTATGACGTCCTGGCGGAATTAGATTGGTCACTTCCATCGCGGTTGCTTAAACATTTTGTGTTATTATTGAGGTTAGTTTTAGACCACAATTATTTTTTGTATGAGGAACAGTTTTACCATCAGAAGTTTGGGGTGGCCATGGGGGCTACTGTGGCCCCTTCGGTGGCCACCTTGTACATGGCCCAGTTTGAGGAGCACTATATCTATGGGTCCCCCGGGTTTCGTTCTATCCTTACCTGGAAAAGGTTTTTGGATGACATCTTTTTTATTTGGACGGGCTCAGAAGGGGCTTTGGAACAATTTTTGGTATGGATCAACTCTTTGAATGAGAACTTGCAGTTTACTCCTAAATATGATCATTGTCAGATTGAGTTTTTGGACCTCACTTTGTTTCAGCATGGTTCATCCTTACATAGTACTTTATACAGGAAGCCTGTCCAACGCAATGTACTTTTAAAATATTCAAGTTTTCACCCTCCAGCTTTGTGGAGAGGTTTGCCGTTTGGGCAGTTCCTTCGTATTAGGAGATTATGTACTTCGACACAGCAATATCGTTTACATGCACAAGATCTCAGTCACCGACTACGATTGTGTGGCTACCCTGCCTTATTGATACGGAAAGCTTTTAAAAGGGCATTATATAACCATCCTGATTGGTGGGGGGAGGGTTCTCTTGCTCGCCCCAAAGAGAATGCGGTTATTGGGGTTGTCCCCTTTGTACCTCATGCTCCAAAGATTGTACAGGTTCTGAAGAAACATTGGGAGTTGTTATCTCTCCATTCTTGTTTCCAAAAGCCATTGTTAATAGCGTATCGTAGATCACGAACTATAGGTGACTGGGTAGTACGGACGAGTAATCATAAAGAACGTCCTCCTTTAATTGAACAGAAAGGGCATTTTGCCTGTCGTAATTGTGATTTTTGTTCTACTACTTTACAGGGGACAAGTTGGGTGGATCCACATACACAGTTTTGTTGCAAGTCTTTGCATTTTTCTAATTGTCAAACAGAATTTGTAGTTTATGTTTTGATTTGTCCCTGTAATTTGATATATGTAGGTCGCACAATGCGTCCGATTCGGAAACGTCTGCTGGAGCATCGCTCAAGGATTAATGCAAGGCAAAGTGGAGCACCCTTGGTCCCGCATTGTCAGCAGGCGGGCCATCAATTCAGTGACTTACGTTGGAGAGTTTTGGAGGTTGTTCCGCAGCCCATTCGAGGAGGAGATCGCCAGGCACGATTACAATATAAGGAACAGCAATGGATATTTCGTTTGGGATCTATGGCCCCTGAGGGTTTGAATATGGACATTGACTGGTGGAGCCTTCAGTTATGATTTTCTGTGGGGTGCTGTGAGTGAGCAGTTTCTGTGGCCTTTTGACAGCACGGGATATGACGTCATTCTCGTATTTGTATTTAACCGGAACTGCAATTCAACGGGGTTCATCTGCCTGAGGAAGAGCTGAGAAGCGGGTGCAGCTTGAAACACTGATTGGTGTTGCGCATGAACCTTGTGTGCACAGGCTGAAGAAGGGTTTCGTCTCCTATTTTGAAGTCGGTTGCGGGCCAGGCTGTTAAGCTACTCCTGGAGGTGGAGAGCGGGAAGTTGGAAGCTGGCCTTACTTTGCACTGTTGCTTGGAGGTTTCAAATACTGCCCTTTTTTGGCATTGGACTAAGCTAAGTACACTTTCCTTGCATATTTGGTTATGGCTTGGTATAGAAGTTTCAAAGTGTATTATGGACACGGGTATGGACAGCAATAAGTATTGTTTTGTCCGGTTATGGCCTGTTTGGGGTCATTTTAAAATTGATTAAAAAGGAGGGCTCACTCCGAGAGAGGAAAAGTTTCTTCTCATGGTGAGCGATCCAGCAAAAATAAAAGCAAATAATGGTGAGAAGATATAGATTAGGTCAGTTCCTATAGTAGGATATATGTGGGAAATCAAGAGTTTTTTGGGTCCTGATTAATTGGGCAAGAGATGATGGGACTATCTTTCTGAGGATTTTGAATGTGGTCATTAATAACTTATATTTTATTCAACTTTGGACAGGTAGCCAATGGAGATCATGCAAAATTGGTGTTATATGGTCGATACGGCATGAATTGTGTAGAATTCGTGCGGCAGTATGTTAGCCATACAAGGGGGTACAGGGATATCTTTGTGAGGCCTTGGAGGAGACTATTACAGTAGTCAATGTGCGGGATTATCATGACTTGCATAATATATCTAAAATCAGAGTGTTGTAGGGGTTTTGTGTTGTAGAAGTCTAATTTTGCTATATATTGTCCTTGTGTTGTTTTATATGAGACTTGAAAGATAGATGTCTGTCCAATGTTATACCTAAGTATTTTACCTCCCCTTCTTTGACTTCGAGGCTAACATCGCAAATGAATATTGATTGGGGGGGTTATATTTTTGGTCTCTGGTAATTATTAAAACTTCTGTTTTTTTGTAATTGATGTTTAGCCCAAAGCTTCTGAGCCATATTGCTATTTCTTTGAAGCATGACGTGATGGGGTCTAAGTTGGGTGTTCGTATATTGAAGGGCTTATATAGCATTATGTCGTCTGCATAGATAGCTTAATCGATCTTGAATTTTTTTATTATGTGGCAGATTGGTTGGATATAGATATTAAATAGAAGTGCTGAAAGTGCGGAGCCTTGTGGAAGGCCTGTGGTTTGTGGGTATGTGTTAGAGGATGATTGATCTATGCAGACTTGCTGTGTCCTATCGGAGAGATAGGATGTAAACCATTTCAGAGTAGTATTACTTAGGCCAATTTGTTGTAGTCTTTGTATTAGAAGAGTATGGATAACTGAGTTGAACACCGCAGCGATGTCAAGGAAAATTAATATGAAGGCTTGATTGCTGTTATCGATTCCTTTTATGATTTTGTTGAATAGGACTATCATCAATGTTTCAACACTCTGATAAGGTCTGAACCCAAATTGGTTATCATCTAGTGGAGCATGAAGGTAGATGTGATCTCGAAGTTGCATGTATACATTTTTTCAATTAATTTGACCAGGAACAGTAAATTAGAAATGGGCCTGTATGAGGATGGAGAGGTTTTGTCAAGAGTTCTATTTTTTACAATTGGTCGTATGGTGGCTTTTTTAAGATCGCATGGCATGTAGCCTTGAGAGAGGGAGAGATTAACTACCAATAATAAGATAGGCACTAATTCGTTGCATGATGTTTTGATCCATTTAACAGGACAAGGGTCTTTTTTAGCTGTGGTGGTATTCGTATTAGCTATTGTCCTTTTTAAAGAGTCCAAATGTATAGGGTGGAACTCTTCCCAGGTTTCGGCACTCGGTGTCATATCAGTGAAACAGGTGCCGGGGGGATTTATACCAGAGTTTATTTTTGCCATATAGAAGTCAGCTAGAGTTTGTGGCGAGATATTAGGTAGATCAGTGGAGGAATTTGGATGGGTTGTGAGGGATTTTACAATAGCAAATAGGTCTTTAGGTTGGTTTGTTTGAATTCATGAGAAGTTTTGTGTGGTATTCTTTTTTAGACTGGTTAATATGTTGGTGGTATTTTGCGAGTAATGTTTTTATAAGATTGTTGAGACCTTTTGTGCTTGTGTCAATGGAATGTAGAAGCTCATCAATGAAGGCTTCTTTTTCAAATTGCTTATATTTAGAGTATTGTTTGTGGGGCTTTTTTACAGTAGGGGTGTGTAATTGCGGAACCTCTATAGGGGGTGAAGTTCTTCTATCCACAAAAGAAGAGTGGGACTTAGGTGTGATTGTGTCTAATGATCTTAAAGTAGCTAAACAGGTGGAAAAGGGACTGGGGAAAGCTAGAAGGATGCATGGGTGCATAGGGAGAGGAATGGCCAGTAGAAGAAAGGAGGTGATAGTGCCTCTATATAAGTCTTTGGTGCGATCTCATTTTGGAGTATTGTGTGCAATTCTGGAGACCGCGCCTTCAAAAAGCTATAAACAGTTTGGAGTCGGTGCAGAGTGTTGCTATTAAAATGGTTAGTGGTCTTCGTTATAAAGGATATGAGGACAGACTTAAGGAGCTTAATATGTATACTTTAGAGGGAAGGTGGGATAGAGGTGATATGATTAAGACGTTTAAATACTTCCATGGCATAAATGCACAGAAGGAGAGCCTCTTTCGATTGAAAGCAAGCTCTGCTACAAGGGGACATAGGATGAGGGTGAAAGGGATAGACTCAGGAGTAATATGTGGAAATATTTCTTTACGGAAAGAGTGATAGATGCGTGGAATAGTCTCCCAGTGGAGGTGGTAGAGGTGAGGACAGTATCTGAATTCAAAAAAAGTATGGGACAAACACAGAGGATCTCTTAAGGAAAAAAGTGGACTGTTGTAGTGGTTGATATGGATGGACAGACTAGATAGGCCATGTGGTCTTTCTGCCATCATGCTTCTATGTTTCTAATGAGCCAAAAAATCCCTTATATATTACAAATACCAACTTTTTCAACACTGGAACAAGATGGGCAAGCTACTGGCACAATGTCTGCGGGGAGCTCAGGGGTCACGAATGGTGCCAGCTATACGGGACAGAGCGGGCAAATTACATAAAACAGCAAAGGAGATTGCCCACCTGTTTTGTTCATACCACCGAGATCTGTATAGGAGGCAGCGAGTGCCATCTGACATAATTAATGCATATCTTCAGAACTTGGCTCTACCCAAATTGACTACACAACAGGTAGAGCAGTTGGGGGTACTCATCACTGCCCAGGAAATATACAACAGTATTCAATAGGCGCAGTGCTGTAAAGCCCCCGGCCCAGATGAGTTCACAGCGGAATTTCACAAAATTGTGCAAGTTAAAGTGGCAACCCCGATGGAGACCGTTTTTCAGCAATGCACTTAACAACAGGGGTTTAAATGGGGGATAACCGAGCCTTTATCACACTTCTTCCTAAAGTAGGGAAAGATCGGCTCCAAACAAATTCATATTGCCCCATTTTGCTAATTAACTTTGATTTGAAATTGCTAGCAAAGATTTTAGCAGAAAGATTGGCCCCATTGTTGCCGGCACTAGTGCGGGACCCACAAGTAGGTTTTGTAAAGGGCCGGTACGCAACAGGTAACATAAGCAAGATCATAGCCTCCCAGGAGTGTCCCATGCACAAGAAATTGCATCTTTGCTAATTAGCTTTGACGCCAAAAAGGCATTTGATAGAGTGGAGTGGGAATATCTTTTTCAATTACTCCATCACTACAGGATAGATGGGACCTACCTGCAAATGACTAGGCTCTTATATGAGCACCCTACAGTGGCGATTTTAGTTAATGGATATCTCTCAGAGGCCTTTGAGCTGGAGAGGAGAACACGACAGGGATGCCCCCTATCACCGCTACATTCATGTTATCCTTAGACCCCTTTATTCGCACACTAGAAAATTGTCAGGTGGTGCCCGGGATTCTAATAGGCTATTCGGAATTTAAGATAGCTGCATTTGCCGATGATATACTAGTCCATATTTCCCATACAGAGTCGGCGTTACCCTGTCTGCTAGACGAATTTGACCTGTACAGACAAGTAGCCAGATTTCTGCTTAATAAAGACAAGTCGGAAGCTTTGGATGTTTCGGGACAACTGAAAGAGCAGTGGGGTCGTGGTTTCCCTCTCCAGTGGGCTGACTGGAGTTTCACATATCTAGGGATATGACTAACTGCTGACCCCCGCAACTTTACCGGGCAAACTGGCGAGGGTGATGACCTTGATGCAGACTAAATTGTGAGAGGTTCGTCCCTCCTTATGTCACTCCTGGGCCGAGTGGTGGCCTATCACACGATCCTGTTCTTGAAGCTGCTCTATATGTTGCAGGTTCTACCAATTCGCCTGTTACATAGAGATGTTACCTTATCATGAAAGAGACTTACATAGATTTCTTTGGCGCGGTGGGCTAGCATGAATCTCGCTAGTATGCCTGAGGGGGCCAGTGGTATTGAGGGAGATTGGGAATCCCAGATATTCACCGGTATGCAGAAGCATATCAGATGCACCATCTACGGGACTGGTTGGGGCATTCAGAGGTATTCACTCCTGGGACCTAGAAGCCGAATTTGCGCGACCTCTATCCCTGGCGGCAGTACTACATGTTGAGGCGGGTTTGCTGTTGGAGAGAATATGCCAAAGCTGCCTGGTGGTTCCTATAAGGGGGCAATATCTGTGTAGGTAATGGCGCATCTCCCTGGCCACTTTTAGTTTCCTCTATCCATTAGAGGGAACCCGTACTTTACGCTAGGCTCAGAGAATCGGATCTTCAAGGTTTGGGAGGAGAAAGGGATAGAGAGTTTGGGACGTGGTGAATCTATAAGGTGGAATTAAACCTTATGCAATGCTGCGACAAGAGTGTGAACTTCCAGGGTCATATAGCTTTGCCTATCAACTAAGGCATTATATCCAATCTCTTCCAAAAGAAAACCTAACAGTAGAGGCCTCTGCATGCCTGCTTTAATTTTTTGAAATTGTTTGTCCATCTCGCAACTGTATCATAAGATGGAACAGTGGGCCCCTTTTGCGGACTTCTCGGTGATAGAACAATAGTGGGGACTGGGACTAGGTCTGCAAGTGGAGGCAGGGGCAGTGCGATGAGCTATTGCTCGCATCCCAGCATTGGTCACAATGGCCCAACTATAAGAGATTCAGTATCGGGCCATTTGTCGAGCCCAATTCTCTCCATGGCGAGTGATATGAAGTGGCGTGGCCTGTAGAAAATCTGTCCTTGGTATGGAATACTCATCACGAACCTGGGCATCTATGGTGGAAAGGTAGGCACATACAAAGATATTGGAGACTGATATAAGGCTACCTGGAATCCATAGTAGGACAGCCAGTGCCTTGGATGGGACGGCTGGTTGTCCTGCAACAGCTAAATTGGGCCAGTCCAAAGGGGCGATGGGAGAGATTACTGGTACGCAAAGCCTGTGTGGTAGTTAAGTAGATTGTGTTTCAACACTGGCACGAGACAACAGCCCCCTCATTTTGAAAATGGTGGAATAACTTCCACCATCTGACGTTGATTGTTACGTCTGGCGGCCCGGGGAGGGGGACAACACCGTTTCTTGATACTTTGGGGATGATACATTGGCACTATGACCCCACTAAACCGTAATGAGCTTCTGACACTGTACAGAGTCGCAAGAGCCCCAGGGACAAGTGCAGGTGAACTTGGAGTTGGACGTGAGCTCGAAGAGACTAGGTAAAGGAACAGAGGGGAGTAAGTATAGAGGACATAAGAAAAGGCAGGAGGGAGGGCAGAGGGGAGGCATGAGAGGGAGCAGTTGATTCTTGAGAATTGATACATAGAACAGACACTTAGATATTGGGGCGGGGCAGTGTGGAGGGGGGACTTGCCGGGCATCAGAGCAACCGCATGGCCGGGAACCCAGCCTTGCTGAAACCTTACTATTCTATTTTGGACCCTACCTGTTGGGGGAGGGTGGAAGGGGAGAGTGAAAGGGGGAAATATGAGGGGGGGGAAATAAAAACAAAAAACTAAATAACTGATATATTAGAGAGACACTATTGTACGATGTGTATATTGCAGGGGGATCCAGTTGATAGAGGCATATTAACTGTACATGTTTTTGTTATTGTGGGAAGGGAAGAAACCAGTTGTACAAATTCTGAATTGTTTTCTCTTGGTGCTAATAAAGATGATTTTGAAATAAAAGCTAGAGAGAAAGAAAAGCTTTATAATAATAAAAGAAAAGTGAATAAAAAAAGAAAGTGCAGGAAAAAAAGAATGCAGCACTTATGCCCCTTAACCAGCCTTCCACTGACCACATTGCACAACCACTCAAGAGTTCCCAAAAGCTTGAGTGAAAACACATGTCTTCTTTCAGGTTGCCTGATCTCAGGCTTTATTCTTGCTTATTTATATCCAGGGATCTTTTCTTATGCTATGCCTTCAGGATCTGAACAAGAGCTAAAAGGCTGTCTGACTTGGTTCTCCCAAACTAGTTTGACCAGCGGATTACCCTTCAAAGTTGCTCAGCACCAAATCATTCTGAATAGAGATGCATTCAACCTTGGCTAGGGAGCACACTTAGGGGTATGTTTACTAAACTGCGGTAATCGTAAATAACGCGCGTTATGTAACGTTAACGATCGTAAGCGCATCATAACGCGCGTTATGATGCGCTTACGATCGTTAACGTTACATAACGCGCGTTAACCGTAGTTAACGATCGTAAACTCCCGCGGCGCGGTAAAACACCGCAGAGGGTGGAGAGAGGGCGCAGAGAAGGGGTCAATGGACGGAGAGTGAGCGGGGAGAGGCTCCCTTCACAATAACGCGCTGATCTGAAGAGCTCATTTCCAACACGAATGAAAACCTGCCGTTAAATGCACATTACAGGGGAGAGAAACCATTTCAGTGTCAGCAATGTACAGCCCAGGCAGGGAAACCTAAAAAAAGTGATAAGTGTGATACATGTGCACAGAACAAAAGGGCACATAAACACTGAAAATGACCCCAACAAACTGGAAAAAGACCATAACCAAGCTAGCCAATAGTGGTAGCAATGAGAAACATCAACCCCTCCCCCCCGAGTAAGCTCCATAGAACAGATATAAATCGTGGAAGGGTCTATACTCCGCCCCCATACAAGGTGAATGAGCCCACAGTGATATAGCGCTGCTCAGGTTTTTCCCCACCATCGGACAGGGTTCGTATGGCGTGCACATGTCCCGCAACATCAGGGCGGGCATGTCAAAACGGCAACTGGACAGATGCCGGAGAAGGGGATACAGAGGGCCGCAGGCGGCACATGCTGTGGTGCAGCTGGGCCACAGTGTGGACTAGGGCGATACCTAGGTGGCCTATACGAATGCTGAAGCAGCAGAGCAGCCAGACAGCAACTGCTGAAGACCCAACATGGGCACGACTGTTTCCCACAGTGTCACAGGGGATAGTACCCAGCAGCTACCCCCATGGGCACGGAACATTGGCAGGCGGTGCTGGGGGGAAGCGTGGACACCTATGCAGGCACCCCTACCCCAGAACCCGCACCATAGGCAGCCGCCTACCTGCACACTGGATGGCCTGAGACTGCGCACCACCAGCAGAAGGGCATGTCAGCATGGTGGCTGAGGGATACTGGTGGTGGAGGGGGCAGTGGCAGCTGCCCAGAGCAGACCGTGGCCTAGCCCTGTGTAGGTGGGTGCTGTGTACTGCAGCAGACGGGCCCTGTCTGATGAACAGTCATGGTATCACCAAGGAATGTACTGATTCTGTGACAACAAGGTGTGGTGCAGTGCACAAAACCAGTGTATTCAGAAGCAGAGGGTCACAGGTTCAAGTCCCAGCTGTGGTTCCTGCCAACCCAGTCTCCATATTTTACCCACTACTACAACGTGCTAATACAGACAGCACCTTTATTGCAGATGACGTAAAAATGCCCAAGACACCTACAGCTTACCCTACAGAGCACAGACACCATAAACATGCACATTACCTAGAGCAGAGCCTCCCATATGCAGTCCTGGAGGGCCAAACACCATTCCGGTTCCATGCTGCCTCTGATAAAGATGCCTGTGCTGCATTTCTATGCGCCACCCCCATGGTATGCAGAGGTATCTCATGCATATTCATGAGGGACAGCATGAAAACCCGAACAGTGTTTGGCACCGCAGGACTGGAGTTGGGAACCTCTTCCGTAAAGCAGCAGCCAACAGGGGCAGACACACCCGCACCCACAGGCCCCATTATCCAAAGCCTCCTGGAGAGGCAGGACTTTGGGCTCTGCGTGCATCTCCCAATACTAGCACATACATACCTTAGTAATGCCACCCTAAACCGGGGAATATGGTACACATCTATCAAAAGGTTGCTATGAGTACTGGCAGATAGCAATTCCTAGGTTAAGTACACTGTTCTGAGTGAGCTGCATCATAGCAACCTTTCTGATGTCTGTGGAGTGTGCTACAGGTCTTGTGTCTGACAGTGTTTACCAACCTGGGGAGTGACTCCTACAGTATTGCGTACCATAGCCATGCCTGCACTGTGCCCAGGACTGGTGTGGTGGCCTGGGCTGCCCAACACCTCTATAGTTGCACAATGCTGGCATAGGTGTGGGGAGTGTGTGTCTGTCTATCCAGTGTGTGGTGGCTGTCAACACCCTCCACAGCCCACACTGTTGCCAGTATTGGCCTGCCAATGTGCATAACGAGGAGCAAGGTACCGTGGGAATAGCCTCGATAGGATGGCCTGGCCTGGATGCATCTGCACACGGCATAGGGCAATGGCTTGGACATTGTAGTGCCTGGACACCACCTGCACAGACAGAGTGGCCATAGCATGTCCTGCTGGGAGGTCACTCTCACCCTGACTGAGCAGTGACCATGGCATGGCTAGGTTCCCCCATAGTGCTATATAGCTTTTCTCTCATGTGATATATATGGGTTTCCTTTTGGGGCCCAATCACTGACTTATCTGCTTGGTGTGTATGCTGACATCCCCGTTCTGGGTACATGCATCTCCTCCAGGACCATGCACTATGGACTAGCTGGCGGACTGTCTGCAGCTAGTATGTGTCTTGCTGGAACACCTTGCAGGGTGCAGCGGCTGGAGGCTTGCTGCTGGAGAATGTCAGATAATGGTGGGGGGCAGCTGAGCATTTCCGTGCCTGCCATCTGTCTGCTATTGCGTTATGGATGTGTACCGCTCTGTCTGTTCCCCAGCAGGACTGGGGTTGCTGGTCCCCTCTACTGCTGCCATTGCGGGGAGGTAGACTGTGGATCTGTTGGTGGGTAATCCTGTTTCCCACCCTGAGCCCCAGAGGGTGGGTTCTGTGGTGGTACATAATCTGCCTATGGGTCCATACCCCCCCCCCCTTCACCTAGAGCAGGTAACGATGGCACCAACACAGGATATGCACTATTCTGGGTGCAGCATCGCCCATAGGGACTAGACATGACCGAGACATACAGCAGGACACAGATGTATCCTAGGTGTGTCTAACGGAACTACCTATCACACACTGATGGGGACCTGCAGCATGGCGTATTTCAGCCATGAAAGGTGCTGTGGACCTGGTGCTGGGCGCCCCACCTCAACCTCAGGGTGGGCACAGTACCCGCACAATGTGACTGTCTGTGGCTACTCTGTGGCAGTGCCACACACGGTCTGTTCCCCCTACCAGGCCGAGGTGCTGTGGGGGTGCATACCCAATCTTGTGCCCATCTCTCGACTGCTGATTTGCATGCGCAGTGCATCATGAGTACGGTTGGGTGAACCCTATCCTGGTAACCACAGCAGCCAGTTTGTGTGGTCATGTGCAGTCCTTCTGCAGCCAGCCAGGGCTTTGTTCACAGCCTTATAAGGTATCCCATAGGGGACATTATAGGGTGCCTTGGCGGACAGTACACTTTATAATGTGCCCTATGGAGTGCGTTATGGGGTGCCTTATGCGGCACCTTAGGTTATGCCACCGTGAGGGTGTGTTTGCTGGCAGCACTAATTAAAATACACGTCAAATGCCTCAACAATCACTACTTAAATGTAAAGGGTGCTGCCTCAGCCAGCCTTATACATTAGGCCCACTGGGGAATCGAACCCATGACCACTGTACTATCAGTCAGTGTTGTAACCATTGTGCTACAGCTCTGTTGCTGTGCTTGTATGCCTGCGTGCCTTCTTAAGATTAACGCGCGGTAACGTGCCCTGTAGCACTCGTTCATTTATGGCGCCTTGTAACGCGCGTTCTCGGCAACGATGTATCGCCCATGTCCTTATTTGGGGTTTCTGTCTCTACCGCGGCTCCTAACGCGAATCGCACTAATGCAGTTTAGTAAACATACCCCTTAATGGAGCTCTCTCCAAGGTCCCTGCTGTCTCCAAAAAATAAAAATGATATAACACTGGTCTCTTTGAAATGAAGACTTTTTAGGTATATTTCTCTCAAGTGATAGCGCCTGTTGTTGAGAGTCTGATCTGCCTTTGTGGTTTTCTGTACATATTTATTTATTTATTTATTTAAACGGATTTCTATACCGCCTTATCCTACATATGCATCTGTTAGTCTGTGCATGCACAAACAGGCAGATGTGTAGGACATCCTTCCAGCCTCTGAAGAACCAAACAGACAGCAGACGTTCCCAGGTTCTGCTGGCAAAGAGCAGGGATAGAAAGGACAAGAGGGGGCAGGGTTAGAGGAGACAAGGGGTGGGGCATAAGAGAAGGGGCAAAGTTGTAGAGAAGGAAAGATGAGACAGAACATAAGGGCAGGGTTAGAGGAGACAAAGGGCAGAGCATAAGGAAAGGGAAGAGGTTACAGAGGAGGAATTGAAAAAATGATAAGTGCAAGAAGGGAGAGGGGGAAGTAAGGGAGCAAGGGGGATGAAAGGCTGCTGTGCATGGTTGGATAGCAGGTGAAAGCGAGTGAAGGGTAGAATATATGGGGGGGTGGAAAAAAAGAGGGGGACTGCAAGAAAATGGGTGGGACAGGGAGTAGGAACAGGAGAGCGGGGGAATCCAAGGGAGAGAGAAGCATAGATACCACAGCTTCACACACAAAGTTCCACTACACATGCACACAGCAGCCTGCCAAAATACACATTCCTACGTGCACACACACAAATACCTTGGCACTGATATACACATATATACACATGTGTGCACAGAGACAGAGCCGCTGACACGCATGCACAGACACACACATATGCTCAAATTCCCTGATACACATGCACAGAACCCTCAATATATGCACACATGTATAGAGCCCCCAATGCATAAAACCCTCTGACAGAGTCTGTCACTGCATGCACGCAAGCACACACACCCTACCCCAACATACACTGTCAGTACACACTTGTAGAGTCACCCTCTGATATCCCACCCTCGTATGTGCACAGAAAACAGCTAACTCTTCCTGTGGAAATAGATATGCACATCATATCTCTGATTTATAGATACATAACACACCTTACATCTATACACCATCAGTCACTATGCACACTGTGCTCATCCACTCAGATACCCACTCACATATCCCTGACTTACCCTACTGAAAGACACTTTACTATGGCTGTTCAATAGAGCCCCTCACTTGGGTATGCCACAGACTGTGAGTGGAGAAATGTGCCATTATGTCACACTCTTAAGTGTGCCCTTTTTAAGTTGTCCAAATGTTGCACAGGCTTTCAGAAATAAGATGGCCAAGAAAACATTCTTAGTTCAAACACTTTGCCAAATAATGTCATATTGGTTTAGACTTGTGATTTTCTTTTTTAGCGGAAATATCCATTAAAGATCTTACTAGGCTAAGGTATTTTCAAAATATAATATCTGGATGATGGGGGTGGTAATAATGGCAGCTTTGGATTTCTAAGGCATTGTCTCAGCTTCTCCTGGCTCCTAGGAAGAAAGTCTGTCAAAAGATTTTAAAAAAGCCTAGCTATCTAGTGTGAAGATATGCCTATATCCCTTCTGTTCCTCCACACTGCTTGAGTACCTTTTACATCTCAACACCAACTCAGTCAGGATTGACCTTAGTACACAGTGCTTACCGTCGCCATGTCCAAGGGAAAATGTTTTTGGTTCAGCCTTCAGTTGTTTGATTTAGGTTGTGATTTGCTACCTCTAAAATGTCTTCTAAATCATGGCTTAGTGTTTTTGGTGATAAATATGGTTTAATGTAGCTGATAAAAGCTCCCTTTGGGTCTATGAACTCTTGAGTTTAAGCACCTGACTTTGGAGGTTGCAGTTTTGATGTGATCTTTTTAGTGTTTAGTTTAGTTTATTTAAAGCTTGATATGCTATAGTATTGAACCAGCAATAGGGTTTACAATAAGACAAAAAGAAAAGTTAGAAAAGGAATTACATTAAAAAATAGTAAGACCTTGCGCAAAGGAAGGAAAAACATGTAGGTTGGAAAGAGCATTAGGTCAAAGATAGTACACTAAACAATATCAGTTAATCACATTGTCCAAGAGAGGAAGAAAGCTATCTCCAGGAACAAGCAGGAATGTAGCCTTCACATATGGGTTACGTCGGTACCAACAGAGCCAGTGTGGGAACGGTCCCCAGCATACAATAGGAAAGCTTTTGGGAGCATCCCACTGTGCCTGCCCTGCTGCCTTCCCGCCTTTGTTACTCTCATAGTAACATAGTAAATAATGGCAGATAAAGACCAGGATGGTCCATCTAGCCTTCCCAGTAAGATGGCAAGAGTAGGTGCACCTGCCGCTCCGTGCAGGCCACCCCTCCCCATGTCATTGTTTAGGGGTGAACCCACTGCTCCGTGTAGGACATCCCTGTTTGTTGAGAAATTAGATAGTTCAGTTTATTTTGATTTTATCCTGTTGTTGTAAAGGGATCCACTGTGTCTGTCCCATGCCATTTTGAATTCTGTCATTGTATTTGCCCTCACCACTTCCATCGGGAGGGCATTCCAAGCATCCACCACCCTTTCCATGAAAAAGTATTTCCTGATATTGTCTTTCAATTTACCCCCTTGTAGCTTCATGTTATGCCCTCTAGTTTTACAGCTTCCCCGTCTTTGGAAGAGGTTTGTTTGTTCATTATTTCTCTTTAAGTATTTAAAAGTCTGAATCATATCTCCCCTATCCCTCCTCTCCTCCAGAGTGTACATATTTAGGTCTTCTCTTCAAGTCTCTTCTCATAAGGCTTCTGACGCAGGCTCCAAATCATTTTGGTCGCCTTCCTCTGAACAGTTTCCAGTCTTTTTACATCCTTTGCAAGATATGGTCTCCAAAACTGAACACAGTATTTCAAGTGAGGCCTCACCATTGACTTATACGGTGGCATTAGTACCGCTTCCTTTCGGCTGGTAATTCCTCTTTGTATGCAACCCAACATCCTCCTGGCTTTTGCCACTGCCTTGTCGCACTGTTTTGCCACCTTGAGATCCTCAGAAATAATCACACCAAGGTCCTCCTTCTGATCCGTGCACACCAACCTCTCGCCCCCTATCGCATACATTTCCCTTGGATTTCTGCTTTCCAAGTGCATGACACTGCACTTCTTCACATTAAATCTTAACTGCCAAGCATTAGACCATTCTTCCATCTTTTGTAGATCTTTCCTCATGTTATCCACTCCCGCAGGGGAGTCCACTCTGTTTCAAATTTTCATGTCAATTGCAAAAAGACAGACTTTTCCATTCAGTCCTTCAGCAATATAATTCACAAATAAATTGAACAGTGCCGGGCCCAGGACCGAACCCTGGGGCACCCCGCTAATCACCCTCCTTTCATCCGAGTGAGCTCCACTTACCATCACCTTCTGTCGTCTTTCAGTCAACCAATTTCTGATCCAGTTCACTACCACAGACACAGTGGATCCCTTTACAGCAACAGGGGAGGGGCAAGAGTCTTTATTTTAAGGGACTCTGCCTTTAAAGTTGCAGGAGGCCTCTCCTCAGCCTTGCCTTCCCCCCCCCCCCTCCCTCCCTACTCTCCATTCGGTTGCTGCTGTGAGTACGGGAAGTGCAGCAGCTACGTGGACAGGAGGAGCTACGGTCCACAGGAAAGGGCAGGAGAGCAAAGTGGGGACAAACCGGAGCAGAGCTTAGCCGGCGCCATACAGAAGTTCTTGCCTGTCAGCATGCTCTGGCGGCTCTCCGTGGTCATTCGGAGGCTGGAGCGAGCTGAATAATGATTGCAGCTTGTTCCTGGTCAGCAATGGGGCTCCGGGGCTGGCAGTGCTGTTACTTCGCTCTGTAGCCGGCGAAGGTAAGGGGGCCCGTTCGGCTCCGTTTATTTTAACAGCGCGCTTTTGGCGCGAAGCATTCAGTAGGCCCAGCCACGTGGCATAGACGCGGGAAGCGCCGCGTCGGCGTAAAGCCTTCTCAAGGGGGGTTGTTTGTTAATTGGGGGGACCTTCCTTGGGAGTTTTCGTCAGAATAGGGATCAACGATAGGTCTCTAGGGTTTTAGGTCAGTTTAAAAAAAAAATAAAGACAGAGGAGTTTCTCGGTTCAGGGCCAGCAGTGTGTTGCAGGGCCGTTTTCCTGGCCGGGGGGGAGAGAGGGGGAGAACAGTCTAGGCGTACAGGGGACGGGCCAGCTGTTCTTTGAGCTGGGATACATTCCAAACCACAGTGTGTGGTATGTGGGGCAAGAAAGGGCACAGGTGCAGGAGTTTGTAAAGCCTGTGTGAAGGAAGCATCTTCTGTGGAGCAGCCAGTGGAAGAGAAGGAGGGGGTTCAGGGGGCCGAAGCGGGGGGCTCGGCCTCGCAGTTATTGGAGGTAGCCCGGGTGGAGCCGGTGGCAGGGCCCTCTTTCATCTCAGACTCTCCCTCCTCTCAGATGCCTTTGCCAAAAGGGCTGGCGTCCATCTTTTCGCAGGAGTTTGTTACGCTTCTGCAGCAGGCGGTGCTTGGCAGCGATCAGCAAAGGAAAGGTACCGCGGACGTGGATGGAGTGAAGAGACTCGCAGCTCACTTACAGGGGGAGGACTCCCCATGCGGGGCAAGAGGCCATGAGTCGAGGCAGAGCCTGGAGAGCAATCAGTGACTTCGGAGAGCCTGCTCTCGGATGAGGAAGGCCGCAGTATGGGCTTAGAAGATGAGTTAGAAGAAGGTGAACTTTCAGAAAAAAGAGGACCAGGCAAGAGTGGTATGGGTCTTCCGAAGAGAGGAGCTACCAGCTCTCATCGTAGAGACGCTAAAGGTGCTGAATATGCCGGTCCCGGGGTCGGCGGAGGATGAGGCACTAGAGGATCCGTTATTGCAGGTTTTCCGGAGGAATCAGAGGGCTTTCCCGGAGCACAGGGTGTTTCAGGAGATGATTCAGGAGGAGTGGAATACTCCAGAAGCGCCTCTGAAGGGTTCCAGAGTGATGAGGCATCTGTATCCGTTGGTGGATCAGGATAAAGAGGTGTTTAAGTCGCCCAAGGTAGACACGGCCGTCTCAGCGGTGACGAAAAAGACCACCATACCTGTAGAGGGTAGTACGGCCCTCAAAGATACTCAGGACAGGAAGTTGGACGCGTTGTTAAGACAAGTCTTTGAAGTGAATGCTCTGTCGCTCCAGGCGGCTATTTGCGGAGCATGGGTGGCTAGAGTCCGCCTTCGCTGGTCGCAGAGGATGCAAGGTGGACAGGAGAGTGAATTTTCCGGAGAGGCGGCCAGGTTAGAGTCGGGCACAGCCTACCTGGCGGATATTCATTATGACATTATGCGTGGATTGTCAAAGAGCATGGCGTTGGCAGTTGCAGCGCGGCGTTACCTATCCCTTCCTCTAGTATGCGGTCTGGACTGGCAGAGCGCAAACGTTTAGTATTGAAAGTGGCCAAGAGGCCGAGGCCACCAGAGCCTTCGTCCTCCGAAACGGGATGGCAGGAGGGAGAGGAGGCAGGGCTGGACATGGATGCAAATGTGGATGATTTAGAGGAGGGGGAGATTCACGAGCCTGAGGACCAAGCGAGGATCATACGAGTGTTTCGAAAGGATGAGTTAACGGCTCTTATTATGGAGGCCCTGCAGACGCTTAGACTAGCTTCTGAGCAGCCGGCCAAGGAAGAGGATGGCGCAAATCCCATTATTCAGGCGGTGTGTCAAACGCAGGTGGTATTTCCTATCCATAAGGTGATAGATCAGATGATTCAGAACAAGTGGGATCATCCTGAAGCGGGGCTCAAGGGGATAAGAATTATGAACAAGCTATATTCCCTGTCGGATAAAGACAAGGAGAGATTTCGTTCTCCGAAAATTGATGCTGCGGTTTCGGCAGTCACTAAAAAGACCACAACTCCGGTGGAAGGCGGTGCGGCCTTAAAAGAGGCGCAAGACAGGAAAATGGATGGTTTATTAAAGCAGTCCTTTGAGGCGGATGCGGTTTCTTTGCAGGCCTCCATCTGTGGGGCTTGGGTGGCAAGGGCCTGTCTACGCTGGGTTCAACGCCTACAGCAGTTGGTGTCTTTGGAACACGACGAAGTGCGAGAGCTACAGCGCTTAGAATTGGGATCAGCGTATTTGGCAGATGTGCACTATGACCTGATTAGAGCCTTATCGAATAGTATGGCTTCATTGGTAGCGGCACGGAGATCCCTTTGGCTAAAAAATTGGGCAGCCGATGGGTCCTCTAAGTCACGGCTTGGCAAGCTCCCGTTCAAGGGGAAGCTATTGTTTGGAGAAGATCTGGATAAGTTAGTTAAGGATTTAGGGGAATCCAAGGGAGGCAGACTTCCGGAGGATAAGCCCAGGCAGGGAAAATCTTCATCGGCCTTTCGGGGTCAGTTTAGAGATTTTCGGAGATTTCGCTCGCCCCGTTTCATGGGGTCCCAGAGAGAAAGATTTGTGTCTCGAACCCAGGTATTCCGTGGGTTTCGAGGTGCAAGTAGAGGATTCACAGCAGCGTCCTCAGGGGCCGCTCGGAAGTCACAATGAATGGCTGTGGGTCCCGGCAGAAAGTCATTCGATTGGAGGTCGCCTTCGGGATTTCCTTTCTGCCTGGACCCATATAACGTCCGATCAGTGGGTTTTAGAGAGCATACGTGATGATTATGCACTAGTCCTGGCAAAGCCGGTGTTGGACTCCTTCGTGAGTTCCCCCTGCAGAGGGCCGCAGAAGGCTTCACAGGTGCGTCGGACTTTAGACTGTCTCTTACAGTTAGGAGCGGTCATTCCAGTACCGCCAGCAGAATACAGCATGGGTCGCTACTCCATTTATTTCGTGGTGCCAAAGAAGGACGACTCTCTTCGTCCTATTCTGGACCTCAAAGGAGTAAATCGTTGTCTCCGGGTTCCGCATTTTTGAATGGAAACGCTGCGATCGGTTATTGTTGCAGTTCGTCTCTCGATCTCACGGAGGCCTATCTCCATGTCCCGATTAGGGCGTCCCATCAAATGTTGCTGCGTTTCGCGCTGCCTTGGGGGCATTACCAGTTTCAGGCACTGCCCTTCGGGCTGGCGACGGCCCCACGCGTCTTCACCAAAATAATGGTAGTAGTGGCGGCAGCTCTGCGGAAGGAGGGAGTCTTAGTCCATCCGTACCTCGACGATTGGCTGATTCAAGCAAAGTCCCAGGCTGAGAGCGAAACAGCCACGGAGAAGATAGTATCTTTCCTCCAAAGTCTAGTTTGGGTGGTCAATCCGCTCATAAGTCACCTGACCCCCGACTCAGGTTCTCGAGTATATGAGAGTGCGGTTTGATACTCGGAAAGGCTCGGTATTCCTGACAGAGAAGAGAGCCCTAGCTCTCCGGGGCCTGGTGCAGGCCTTCCGGAAGCTGGCAGCACCGACGGCGTGGAAGTACCTTCAGGTGCTAGGGACAATGGCGGCGACGTTGGAAGTGGTTCCTTGGGCCAGGTTTCGTATGAGACAGTTGCAGCGGGTCTTGCTTCACCACTGGTCCAACCAGTCCGATTCGTTGAGCAAATGGCTCCCTTGTCCGCTGCGGGTCCTGCAGGCTCTGCGGTGGTGGATGCTGCCCGCGTCCTTGTAAGCGGGAATGCCTTAGGAGCAGCCGGCGTGGATTCCACTGTTAACAGATGCAAGCCTCACAGGCTGGGGAGCGCATTGCGGAGTAGACTTTGCACAAGGACTGTGATCGGCGGAAGAGAGCGGCTGGTCGATCAACCATCTGGAGCTGAGATCAGTGTTTCTGGCCCTGAAAAGCTTCTAAGCACAGGTGACGCGGAGAGCAGTGCGAGTGCTGTCAGACAATGCCGCGACCGTGGCATACATAAATCGGCAGGGCAGTACCGGGAGCGCAGCCATGGAGAAGGAGTCCGAGAGGCTGTTCTCCTGGGTAGAGTCTCGGTTGCCAGCGATATCGGCGGTGCACATCGCCGGAAAAGACAACATGACGACGGATTTTCTCAGCAGGGTTCGAGTGGATGCAGGGGAATGGGAGTTGCATCCCGACGTGTTCGCACAGTTGATTCTCCAGTGGGGAGCGCCGATCATGGATTTGATGGCCACTTACCAGTCCGCAAAAGTGAGTCGAGTTTTCAGCAGAAAGCAAGAACCCATGTTGGAAGGCATCGACACCCTGATGCAGGTCTTCTTTGTGTTTCCTCCGTGGGCGCTTATCGGGCGAGTGATCCAGCGTATCGAAGCGCATCAGGGCGAGTGCTATTAATAGCACCGGACTGGACCCGGCATCCGTGGTATGCCGACCTGATAAGATTGCTAGACGGAGTCCCGTGGTGCCTCCCGATGTCGCAGGAGCTGTTGCAGGGTCCGCTTCTGATGACGCGGGTGGATCGATTCTCACTTACGGCTTGGCCATTGAAAGGGCGCATCTGAAAAATAAAGGCTACTCCAGCTCAGTCGTGGCGACATTGCTTCAGGTGCGGAAACGTTAGACTTCGCTGGCCTATGTCCACGTCTGGTGTATTTTTGAGGACTGGTGTTCGATACATCAGGTCCACGCCTCCACGGCATCAGTACCGTTGGTATTGAGTTTTTGCAAGATGGCTTCAAGAAGGGGCTAGCCGCCAGTTCCTTGAGAGTGCAATTAGCGTTCTTAGCCTGTTACAGAGGCAAGGTACAAGGCGTGGCTCTAGGAGCTCACGCCGATGTAGTACGTTTTCTTAAAGCGGTTACCAGGATGCGTCCAGCGCATCGGATTTCCGTTCCGCCGTGGGATCTCAACTTGGTTTTAAGGGCGCTGGGAAGGGCCCCGTTTGAACCCTTAAGCCAAGTCTCGGTCAAAGGTTTGACTCTTAAAGTGGTGTTTTTGGTAGCTATTTGTTCGGCAAGGTGCATTTCAGAGTTGCAAGCTCTATCTTGTAGAGAGCCCTTTCTGTGTTTTTCTAGAGAGAAAGTGGTTCTCCGGCTAGTGCCTTCCTTTTTGCCGAAGGTGTCTTCTCCCTTTCATGTTAATCAAACGGTGTCTCTGCCAGTTTTGCAGTTGGAAGTAGGGCAGGCTTTGGAACGAGGCTTGAGTTACTTGAACATAAAGAGAGTGTTACGTCGTTATTTGACCGTCTCCGAGTCCTTTTGCAAGTCGGATCATCTGTTCGTGTTGTTTGGAGGTCCCAGGAAAGGAGAGGCAGCGGCGAAGGCATCCATTTCCAGGTGGATTAAGGAGACCATTGTCTCGGCTTACATGTTGCAGGGGCGTCCGGCGCCCGAGGGTCTGAGAACTCACTCTACTAGAGCGCATGCGGCTTCCTGAGCGGAGCACAGTTTAGTTTCGCCGGTGGAGATTTGTAGGGCGGCAACCTGGTCGTTGCTTCATTCTTTCAGCAAACACTACCGTCTGGATGTGCTGGCAGCGAAGGATGCCTGTTTCGGGTCGGCGGTCTTGCGTGCCGGCTGGCAGGGTCCCTCCCGTTAGTACTGCTCTGTTACATCCCAGAGGTGGAGGACTAAACTGGAGGAACGATAAGGAAATAGAAATTACACTTACCTGGTAATTGTAGTTCCTTGAGTGACGACAGTTTAGTCCTCATTCCCGCCCTCGGATTTATAAGTTGGCTCAGCACGTGGTCAGCTCTGAGAGGCGACTATTCAGGTGAGCTTTTCTTCATGATAACCAGTTCTCCTGTTTATTCTTTCCGTTGTCGCTTCTCTCTTCTTTTTCTACCTGTTTTCTGGCTCGGCAGGGGGCAGAGTTTAATTCAGGGGAGGTTCATGTCTGGTTAAGAATTCAGGTTGATTTTTACAACTGTTAGCTACTTGTTTGTTGCTCTTTTGAGTCTGCTTTGTCAATAGTTCACTGGGGCTGATGAGGAATGTCAGCACGCTACATCCAGTGATGTCAAGACTTTGATTGGTCCAGTCTCCAAGCTGCAGGAGGAGGTGCACAACCCAGAGGTGGAGGACTAAACTGTCGTCACTCAAGGAACTACAATTACCAGGTACTACATACCAGGAGTGATATGCGGAAATATTTCTTTACGGAAAGAGTAGTGGATCCATGGAATAGTCTCCCAGTGGAGGTGGTAGAGATGAGGACAGTAACTGAATTCAAAAAAGCATGGGACAAACACAGAGGATCTCTAAAGGTAAAAAGGGGACTGTTGTAGTTGTTGATATGGAAGGACAGACTAGATAGGCCATGTGGTCTTTTTCTGTCATCATATTTCTATGTTTCTGGGCCTCCAATTCCTGAGGTAGCAAAACAGCCCCACATCATTATGGAACCTGCACCATATTTAATTGTAGGAAGGGTATATTTTTCCTTATCAGCTTCATTTCTTCCCCTTCATATCTTTACCTTCATTAATTTCTATTCGCTTCTACAGCAGACAAAGAGAGAGGATGTCAGAGGGCTTGGATGCTCTTGTTCAAGTCTGGCTGGTGGGGCAGCTACTGTATGTCTTTCCACCGTGGGTCTTGATAGGCAGAGTGGTGCAACGGATAGAACGTTACAGAGGACAAGTAATTCTGCTAGCGCCAGATTGGCCGCGCCGGCCCTGGTACGGGGACTTGGTGAGGTTGTTGGTTGCGAAGCCCTGGCGTCTTCCCTCTCAAGCGGATCTGTTGTCGCAGGGCCCCCTGTTGATGCCCCAAGTGGGTCGGTTCTCGCTTACGGCTTGGCCATTGAGAGGGCTCGGCTGAGGTCTCGGGGGTACTCTGCAGCGGTCATTACTTCTTTGTTGAAGGCCAGGAAGAAATCTACTTCGCTAGCTTATGTTCGAATCTGGAGGGTGTTTGAAGCTTGGTGCATAGAGAAGAAGTGCGAGGCATTAAGATCCACCATCTCTCAGATTTTAGAGTTCCTGCAGGATGGCTTCGACAAAGGGCTTGCTGCCATGTCGCTACGGGTCCAGGTAACAGCGTTGTCATGTTACAGAGGTAAGATAGGAGATCAGACGCTCGGGAGTCAGTGGGATATCAAACGGTTTTTAAGGGCGGTGTCTCTTTTGAGGCCGCCGTGTAGACAGATCATTCTTAAGTGGCATCTGCTGTTCATGCTAGACGCGTTGGAACGGGAGCCCTTCGAACCCTTGTCGCAGGTTTCAGTCAAGGACCTCACTCTAAAGGTGGTGTTTCTGGTAGCTATCTGTTCGGCGAGAAGAGTCTCAGAGCTGCAAGCCCTATCCTGTAGGGAACCCTATCTTTCGTTCTTTGAGGCAAAAGTAGTTTTGATGCCTGTGCCAGCTTTCCTATCGAAGGTGGTCTCGGCGTTTCATGTGAATCAGGAAATTTCCATACCGCTGTTCAGAGAGAGCGCAGGAAGCTCGGCGTTGAGGAAGTTGCATCTCTTGGATGTCCGGGCATTGAAGAAGTATCTTCGTAGGACGGCGAGTTTTCGCAAGTCGGACAGACTTTTTGTGCTGTTTGCGGGGCCAAGAAGGGGTGAAGTGGCATCAAAGGTTTCCATTGCAAGATGGATTAAGGAGGCCATTGCTTCGACGTATGTGCTGAAAGGTAGGCCGGTGCCGGATGGGCTTAGAGCCCATTCCACTAGAGCACAAGCCGCATCCTGGGAAGAGGTGTGGTTGGTGTCTCCGGTGGAGATTTGTAAGGCAGCGACCTGGTCGTCTTTGAATTTGTTTGTTAAGCACTACCGGCTGGATGTACAAATGGCGGAGGAGACCTATTTTGGATCAGCATATTACTTCAGGCTGGCCTTCCGCGTCCCTCCCGTGGATGATATTTTCACTGCTCTGGTACAGACCCAGAGGTTCGGGACTAGACTGGTTACATGATCAGGAAGGTGAAATTAGACTTATCTGCTAATTGTTGTTCCTGGAGTGTAGCTAGTCTAGTCCTGTTTCCCTCCCTAGTAGTCTTACGCGACTAGAAGCCTGAAGTGCTATATGGATCACAGGGAAACTGCTAGGTACGTATGACCTAGATTGGCCACTGTTGGAAACAGGATACTGGGCTTGATGGACCTTGGTCTGACCCAGTATGGCATATCTTATATTCTTATGTAAGAGCTGTTTTTCAATTGCGGAGTTTCGGTGGCCTTGGGGGGAGGTTTGCCGACAGAATGGTTCTTGTTTTGGGACACTTTCCTTTCTTTCGGGCGAGGGAGTGGCCTCTTGAGGTTTAAAGTCATGGTACACAAGGGGAGTTGATTCCCTCTGTAAAACGTGATGGGTTCAGTTATTTCTTCGTTGTTAGTCAATTCTTACAGTTAATTCTTACATGTTGCTCTGGTGAGTCTGCTTTGTCAATAGGATACTGGTCCAACAAAAACAAAAACCTGGGTGACTAAAAAGCCCGTGCTTCCAAAAATGAATTTTGAAGCCAAGAATTAATTTTTTTTGTCAGAGGGGCCAGCCAAGCAGAAGGAATAGGATACTGGTGACAGGAAGCGGATTCCGGGAGGATATACTGGTGACATCACAAAAGGAGGAGTTCCTCAGTCTCCAAGCTGCTGGATGAGATAGGCAACCCAGAGGTTCGGGACTAGACTGGCTACACTCCAGGGACAACAATTAGCAGGTAAGTCTAATTTCACCTTTCTGTCAGAGTGTTCCATAGAAGAGGTTCCAACATCCCAATGGGATGGGATTCTGTTCTCCTTACTTTCTCATACCAAAGAAAAATGAAGGGTACAGGTCGATCTTGGACCTCAGGAACCTAAACAAGTTTCTAATCCGAGAGAAATTCAAAATGGTCTCAATAGGAATCCTTCTACCTTATCTCTGGAGTCCAGACTGGCTCTGTTCTCTAAATCTAAAAGAAGTGTATACTAACATTCTCATTCACCCAGAACATAGGAGGTATCTACGCTTCATCTTCCAAGGAAATCGCTATCAATACAGAGTCCTTCCTTTCGGGATCTCCTCTGCTCCAAGAGTCTTCACAAAGTGTATGGCAGTCATAGCCACATATCTAAGGATTCTTGGAATATTTGCCTTCCCTTATTTAGATGATTGGCTTATAAGGGCACCCACTTTACAGGAGGTTCATCTATCCCTCCTTCATACAGTGCAGGTACTGTAGATTCTGGGTTTTGTGATACATCTTCCAAAATCCCATCTAGTTCCCCCTCAAACACTAGAATTCATAGGAGCTCTTCTAGACACTCGACAGTCAAGAGCATTTCTGCACTAGGACCATTGTACTCGACTAGTGCAGCTAGCATCTCAAGTAAGGCTCAGAGACAATTCTCAGCCAGGGAGATGCTCCAACTTCTAGGCCATATGGCCTCCACAGTGCATGTAGTCCCATATGCCCATCTGCACATGTGGACAGCTCAATGGACTCTTGCCTCCCAGTGGAAACAGATCTCCGGGGCCCTCAAGGACCAGATCCAAGTCACAGACAGTCTCATCGACTCCCTTCTGTGGTGGTCTACCCCAGAAAATCTTCTCGAAGGGTCACCATTTCAGATGCCTCCATATCAATGCATCCTGACAATGGATGCCTCCAAACTGGGCTAGGGTGCCCACTTGAACTCTCTCACCACTCAGGGCCGCTGGACGGAGCAGGAGTCACAGCTCCAGATAAATTTACTGGAGCTTTGTACTATCTTCAATGCCCTCAAAGTGTTTCAACAGCAAATACAAGGCCACAGAGTTCTTGTCCAGACGGACAATCAAGTAGCTATGTTCTACCTGAACAAGCAGGGGGTAACGGGCTCTTGGGCCCTTTGCAGGGAGGCTCTCCATCTTTAGTCCTTTGCCATTGCTCATCAAATACACCTCCAGCAGTGTATCTATCAGGACAGCAAAATGTCTTAGCAGACAGATTGAGTCAGATCATCCTTCCGCACGAATGGTCTCTCCATCAGGAAACAATTTCCTACATTTTTCAGACCTTGGGAACTCCAGAGATAGACCTTTTTGCCACTCCACAAAATGCCAAACTGCCTCATTTTTGCACCAGGACCCCGATGTCCAGCCTTCAACAGGTGGATGCTTTCCACCTTCACTGGGGTCAGGATTTCCTATATGCCTTTCCTCCCATACCCCTGTTTTCCAAAACGCTTTTCAAACTTCAAGCAGACAGGAGCTACATGATCCTCATAGCAATACGCTGGCCACGTCAACTGTGGTGTCCTCTCCTACTTCGTCTGTCCCAGACTCGCTCCCTGAGTCTCGGGTCAGTTGCAGATCTCCTCTCTCAGGAGGAAGGGACGCTACTCCATCCCAATCCACAGTCTCTCCATCTCATGGCTTGACTGCTAAGAATGTAGTGTTGCAAGATATTAACCTTCCTCAGGAAGTAAAGCAAATCTTGCTAGCCTCAAGGAAACCGTCCACCAGACGCTCCTATGACTTCAAGTGGTGTAGATTCTCCACTTGGTGTTTCCAGAAGGATCTCAATCCCTTCTCAGCTCCTGTGGAAGCTCTCCTTCAGTATCTCCTCCATATTTTCTCCTCTGGTCTCAAAACGAACTCGGTGAGAATTCACCTCAATGCAATTGCTGCTTCTCACCATCCTTTGGATGGGCAGCCTATCTCCTCACAACTGCTTGTGACGCGTTTCATATGAGGGCTCTTATTGACCAAGACTTCCATCAGTGGCATGGGATCTTAATGTCGTCTTAGGAAAGCTCCTTAAGCCACCTTTTGAACCTTTAGCCACAGTCTCACTGAAATTTCTCTCTTGGAAGGTCATCTTCCTTGTTGCTTTCACTTCAGCTGGATGCATCAGTGAACTTTAGGCATTGATGACAAACTCGTCTTATTTCTGGTTCCATCATGATAAGGTGGTCCTTAGGATTCACCCCCATTTTATGCCAAAGGTGGTGTGTTCTTTCCATCTTAGTCAATCTGTTTACCTTCCTGTATTTTTCCATAGACCACATTTCTCTAGGGTAGAGGCAACCCTCCATACCCCTGACTGTAAACAGACCTTAGCCTTCTATCTTCAAAGGACTGCTGAGCACCGTAAAGGCTCTCAGTTATTCATCTCCTTTGATCCCAGTCACTTGGGGTTGCCAGTATCCAAATGTACCCTTTTTAAATGGATAGCAGATTGCATTTCATTTGCTTATGATAAGGCAGGACTATCACTTGAAGATCATGTCACTACCCATAATGTCCATGCCATGACTGCAAGAAGACAAAACGGAATTGTATGGCTGCATCCATTGCAAACCTACGTTCTGTTGCCATTGATGAAATTTGCAAAGCAGCCACATGGTCTTCTGTACATACTTTTTTTTAATTTTATTTTATATTTATCAATTTTACAATATAAACCAAGCATAACAACTTGTACAGAAAAGGTATACTTGTGGAAATACAAAAGTAAGAAGACAAATGAAGCAAGCAATCAATTAAATACAAGTACATCATAAGTCTTCAATTTAGGGGGAGTGCACCACAGAAATATAAGTGGGGGAGAGGAGACACCCCACTATGCAAAAACTTAAATTTAAAGAAAAGGAGGCAAAGAAACTGACAATCATTAAATCTATACAGAACTAGGCTAACATTGGTGAAGAACTAACATCCCGTGAGGCGATAAAGGCGGACAACTCATTAGGCTGAAAGAAAATATATTTTTGAGAACGATATATAACAATACATCTGCAAGGAAACCTTAGCATAAATGTTGCCCCCATTTGAGTAACCCTAGGATGTAGTAACAAAAAGGATTTCCGACGCTTCTGCATTTCCCTCGAAACATCGGGGAAGATAGATATTTTCTTACCCAAAAACAAGCTGGTTCTCTTCCTATAAAACAATTTAAGCAACCACTCTCTATCAGATGAAATGGCAAAGGAAACAAGCAAGGTAGATACTAATACATCCTCTTCCTTAGGAGACTGTAGTAAAGCTGATACATTCAAGGAGTCAAACTCCAATTGCCCCATAATCACTTTCCCCTCTTTTTTTCCCGAAGGAATATAGAAAGCCTTTACAATTGGTGGAATCAACTCCAATGGCACAGATAAAGAGTCCTGGAGATATTTCTTAAATGTATCCACAGGGACTACCCCTGGAATAATAGGAAAGTTAAGCAATCGGACATTAGCCGCCTGTGTAGCATTTTCTAATAACTCTAGTTTCAGTTTTAAAGCAGTTTGATCTTTCATTAAAGAAGCAGTCAAATCAGAAGTTTGTAAAAGCTTCTGATCAGATGAATCCAATCTAGCTTTAGTTTCTACCATATCGTTCGATATAGAGAGCACTTTCTGTTCAAGAGAAGCTGTTCTCACTGAGGAGAGAGCCAACTGTTGGTTCACTGCTGTTGATAATTGTGTAATCGCTTCCCAAATAGTTTCTAACGTCACTACAGAAGGACGGACACAAGTTAGCAAAGGGGGTGATTCCAAATTATTCTCACCCAACGAGTCCCCAACTGAATCGCCAATTCCAATGGGAGCTTCACCACAGCCTTCTCCCCCGGAAGGGATAGCCGCAGCACGCAGCTTCCGAGCTTCAAGGGTACCCCCCGTCGCTCCCAGCACAGATTCTGAATCCCCTACCCCTCCAGGTGGAGAAATCGAACCGGGCGTTAAAGGGGACCTTGAAGCGCCAGGTGGATCAGGGGGAGAGCGTTCTTCTGGGGAGAGAGAAGTCTCCAAGGAAGCAGCCGCCACAGACTCCTCAACAGGCACTGCGAGCCCCGCTCTAATCTCCCCTCGCTGATCGTCAGACAGATGAACAAAACGATCCATCGGGCCCTCCACGGCAGGCCCCGAATCGGCGGGAAGAGTCTTGGACTTGCCCTTCTGCTTCGGCATTCTGGATCAAACAGAAGCAACCGATGCCATCTTCTTCTGTACATACTTTTGCGGCTCATTACTGTCTTGACAAGGACTCCCATCGGGATGCCATGTTTGGTCAGGCTGTACTCCAGCACCTCTTTCAGACTTAGGGCAACTCCTACCCTCCGTCCCGGAATCTTTTGATGCCAGATATCCATGAAGGATTCATGCCCTCTTGGGAACTACTCTGAGGCAAATCTTCCAATTCTGGGGGCATTTCTCTGGAATGCGGGAGCTAGGGAGTCCCATATGTGAAGACTACATTCCTGCTTGTTCCTGGAGATAGCGTAGTTTCTCACTTGTAACAGGTGATCTCTGGGAACAGCAGGAATGTAGTCTTCACAACCCACCCTCCTCCCCTAGGAGTTGTAGGGTTTCTCTCTCTCTCTCTCTTCTCTCCTTTTATCTCAGCTACAAATTCAATTGAGGAGGGAGAGTCACAAAGGTGGGAAGGCAGCAGCGTAGGTGCAGTAGGATGCACTTAAAAGCTTTCTTATTGGATGCTGGGGAGCGTTCCCGCGCAGGCTCTATCGGTATCGACGTCACTCATATGTGAAGACTAAATTCCTGCTGTTTCCGGAGATCACCTGTTACAGGTGAGTAACTATGCTTTCTGAAATAGGTGGGTTTTGAGGGAAGCTTTGAATCTGATGTAGGAAGGTTCCAGATGGCGTTCAGAGGAAAAGGTCATTCCAGAGTCAACAAGCAAGAAAGTAGAAGGCAGAGTGGTGGGTTCGTATCTGTCTTGGGAAGTTGAGAGAAGATGTAAGCGATTGGCATGAAGTAACCGGAGAGTCCTATGAGGAGTTTTAAGGAGGACATGTAAGGAGAGGTAAGAAGGGAGGCCTGTATGTAATCCTTTATGTGCCAAAATTAAGTTTTTATATTTATCCTGTAGTGAATAGAAAGTCAGTTAGTTCATTAATAGAGTTGTAATGTGGTCATACTTTGAGGTGTGAAAGAGCATTCTGACAGCAAAAATCAGTGAGCATCAAGCCTTAGGGATTTTTTCATCTGAACAATTTAATGCTTTGCATACAACCCAGTTCCTCTCTAAAGTTGTGTTGAGCTTCCACCTTAACTAGGCACATGGAAGAGGCTTCACTTCATACATTGTATTGCAAAAGAGTCATTATCTCTGGCTTTTTATGTCCTTTAACCCTACTAGGTTGTTCTATTTTGTGACATAGAATATGATATATAATTGGTTAACAGATTGCATCTCTGACTGTCGTGTCTTGCGAAGTCAGACCTTAGAAAGGTATCCTGAGATCAGTCGTCCCAAGATACTTTGGGATGTTAGTTGACGATCTAGGGTTTACTTTCTTATAAGAGATTTGCAAAACTGTATTGTGAAATTCAATCCAAACATTCAATAGTTGCTATTAACTATATAAAATGTGGCCTTCCACAGAGATTTTAATTTTTGGGCCATCTGCCCAGCAATGCTTGTTTATGGAGTTGCAGACCCAGTTTTTTCCCTCCTAGAGCACATTTTGTTGTTTTCCAGATTTTCTCTTATTTATTGTACATGTTTTAAAAATAGTTTTAAAAAATTACATGGCAAAGGTAGATCTTCCCCACAAAAATTCTTTGTTGCCTAGAGTTTTCTCCTACTCCTTTGGGCATCTAGCTCACTTGGAACTAATGCCTATTGGAACTGGAGTACCATAAGCCTTCATTCATTCCCCCTCCACTATTGGCAATATTTGTCTTATCTTTTTCTCCTTAATTTAATTGTAGCAGTTCTAAGCTAAGGAATGCCTTCTCTATGGTTTTTCATTAGAAAAAAAAAACAAAATTTCTTATCTGAACTCGATCTTATCTCATAGGAGTGCAGTGTGTCACAGTGCACCCGTCTTGGTTCGGAATTATTCTGCTCCTGTTAAAATGTTTTTAGATTGGGTAGCTGTTCTCATTTGACGATGCATGAAGAATCCCCATACATACTCAATTCTTTTTAGAAAAGCTTGTTTAAAATAATTTTAACATTCAGTGGAATCATGTGACCCGGCTTATGACTCATGGCCCTGCTGCCCATAGAAAATGCCAATTGCAGGTAAACAACTTATCTATATTTTTGTATATCAGCAACACACAAAGTCACAGATTCGCAGCAAAAAAAAAAAAAGCTTATTCTGAATTCAGGCGGAAACATTAGTGCAGGTGTGAGCAGTGTCAGAGACGGGAATAGAAAGTGTGCAAAAAAGCTTTTCTTTCTACTTGAATTGTATTTCCAGTTTTACTGGTTCTTAAAATGTGGACCTGGGGACCTTTCCCAGAATAATCTGAAGGTACAGAATTTTATGGCAATAAAAACTGAGTTTATGGTAAATGATAAAGTACTGAGCTGGCCAAAATAATTTGACTTGCAAGAGTATCTGTCAGTGAATGTTATCTGTCTTACAGGTCAGGACACTGAGTAGTCAGGAGGAAAACCTTTGTTGCTAGCTTGTCAGAACTTGCAGCGGTTCATTTATCTTTGCCACGCATGCAATTCCCTTTATTTTTTACATGTAAATCAGGTATCATAAAAAATGTATGTTTGCATAATTTGCATGGAGCTGCTATTGAAAAATCAAAGAATGCAAGCTGCTTTGCATAAACTTGGCAAAGATTCTTATGCCAATATTTGCATTTCTTTAGCTTCAGACAAACTCAAAAAGATTTTGTGCTTTTTATTTTTGCTTAACCCATGGACTACAATAAACAATGCCTTTGACAGCCCCGTGGTTTTTGCATGAGGCAAGCAGAAAGTGTTGTAAAACTGAGCTGACTGGGGTTGTGTTGGCTGTCTTAGCTAATATCACATGTTGTAAAGGCATTAAGCAATCCCTTTCCACAGAGTGTATTTCAAAAATAGTGATTGCTTCACTTTACTCATGTTGTGGATGTCATTTTCTGGGGGTGATAAGAGTAATGAAATGTGTAGGCCACATTTTTCAAAGGCATATTTACTGTGTAGTAAAGCTAAAACCAGAACTTGTCTTTTTCTTTTGCTCAGGATGTTGAACTGTGTAATTCTTTATCATGCCCCCCTTAACTGTTTCATAACCATTTGAAATAGGCTGTTTAATAGTTGGTCACTGGAAAGTTGAACTATGAAAATTAATTGGATGGGACAGACACACAGAAATAATGTCATCCCAAAACCTGGTAAATCGCTTACTTGAGAAGCGATCATGTGTTTTAGATGGGGCTATTTCTGTCAAAAGCAGACATAATGTTCTTTAATTCCTATGATAACACCTGATCTATTATCTTACCTTTGACTTCAAAATCAAATGCTGTGTGTATTGTCTAAATGGAAGCAGTCAGGTTTCAAAGAATACAGAAGTAAAACTGAAGAATGGATTTAAAAAGAGAAGTGAATTTAATTAATGAGGCACTATACGTGAAAGCGGTCCCTGACTTCTCTATAGCTACAGTTTGTCAATCTACAAAAAAATGTTTAAACTGTGGCCAAATAAAGGCCATGTTTAGAAAGGATTGTTACAATACACAGAAGAAACATGTTTGTTGGTTCTGTCTTTTAACCTTCTCTGGTACATATTAATTATGATTTAATGTCATTTTATCTTTAATATCTGAAACCTTTGATCAGTGCCTGTAAGAGCTCTCTGTTCATCCTGAACATCTCCTATACCTATTCCTTCATTATTCTGCACAGCAACAAATAAGAAAAGAGTCCTTCTGGACAGTGTTCACAAATGTCCCCTACATTTGAAAAGTTGGTGTGTTGGAAAGAATCCTAAATTCAGAGAGTACTGCATGCAATTATAAATCTCTGGAATATTGCTTCTTATAGAACACTAATTCATAAAATATCACAAAGCACATCCCATAATATTAGGTTCTCTTCAGCTAACATACAAGTGAAGTTGTCTTCTGTACAAAATTACCGAAATATGTAGCTTACTGCTGGAGTGGAAGAGTAGCCTAGTGGTTAGAGCAACAGCCTAGTACCCAAGAGATCAGGGTTCAGTTCCCATTGGCAATCCTTGTGACCTTGGGCAAGTTACTTTATCCTACATTGTCTTGGAAGAAAAGACCTGGCAATCTACTTCCAAGAAAATCGGGGGCTGCTGGGGTAACCAGGAGCCAGCATTGACTTGACAGCACTTAAAAAAAGAATAGCCTACTGCTAGCTAATTACTGGTTACTATGGAAAGTCTGTCTGTCGTAGGTATAATGCAGTGGTCAGGACAGAAAACTCAGACCTGATTTTGTATCCTCATTCACTGGTTTAAAACATTATTGCATATTCATTGTTAATATTCTGACAGGCCATGGAGTTAATAGGACAGATTTGTAAACTCCTGTTAGAAAACTTTGTGTTGGGATTGTGATTAATTAAAATTGTAAAAATGATCTGAGCTGTTATAATATAGAAAATGTTTAGCCCAGAGAGGTCAAAGGGTCTGATTTGCTAAGAATTTTTCATATAAACCCAAGGAGGGCAATTTCAAAACCATTTCTATGTATAAAATAGGGTATCAGGAATAGAAATGGGGCACTTTGAAAACTGGCAACCCTATCTGCAGGTAAACATATGCACGTAGTGGAACAACATGCCTAAATTTACTCTGATATTGGGGAGACATTCCTGGAGGTGGGACTAGAGTAAGGAATAGACTTCTGTGGAAACTCTTGAATTTCTAAGTTTGCAAGGGGGAATTTTTCCCTTTGAAAACTAAAGACTATGGGTAAAAAGTAACCACAGACTTTACAGGTACACTACATGCATTTTTTGAAAGTTGCCCACAGAATGTTAAAAAAAGTTTTAATCATGCCTATTAAGATCTGTTATTGCTAATCTTGTCTGTTTTTGTATACTTTATCATTATATATACTGATAGAGAATTGATGGTGGAGGAATAGCATAATGGTTAGAGTGACACCTAACACCCAGGAGATTGGGGTTTGATGCCCACTGGCATTCCTTGTGACCTTGGGCAAGTCACTTTACCCTCCTTTGCCTTGGAAGAAAAGGCCTGGCAATTTACTTCCGGTCATACCTTGCCAAGAAAACGCAGGGGCTGCTGGGTCACCAGGAGTCAGCACTGACTTGACAGCACTTAAAAAGAAAAAAAAAAGAGAATTTTTACAATTTTAATTTTATTGCTCATTTTATAGTGTTTCATAAATATTGTATTTTTAAATTCATATAATTTAGACAATAAGGAGGTCATTTTACAGTAGAAGGCCATTCTTGTTTTGAATATCTGAAAATGGGCTTGCAGACATCTAAAGTATAGAGACGTCCCCAGAGCCATTTTAGAAAGCAGTTTCAAAGACTTCCCTGGTGTGAGGATGACCAAGTAGCAATGAGGGCATGGCGTAGGTGTGTTTGGGGTGTTTCCAAGTTCCTGGATGTCCTCGCCTGATTTCAGAAACATCTTGCATGTTCCAAGCTGCGTCCAAGTTGATACCTGCTCCAGGTACGAATAGGCAAAGGAAAAGTGCTAATTTTGCCAGCCAAAATGTTAATGCATAATTATTTTTTATTTGTAGTTTTTTTTACAGATTCAAAATAAGAAAATGGGAAACATAGCAGGTGAAAGTTTGGATACCCTTTCAATCAGTACTTGTAAATACCTTCTTTGCAGAAACAAAAGTTTCAGAATGTTTTTTTCAGCCAGCTAAGAGACTTCCTATTCTTGCTTTTGGAATTTTGCCTACTCTTCCTCACCTCTTCTAACTCAGAAATATTCTTAGGTTTCATGCATGTTTGAGATTCCACACAGATTTTCAATAGTCAGATTTGGAGAACATGAAGGGCAATCCAAGACCATCATCTTCTTTGTACATATTTCATGGTTAATTTTGAAGTATGTTTTGGAGCATTGTCTTGCTTAAATGCCCCCCCCCCCTTTCTTTTCAGCATCAGTTTCTTACTGACTGTGTGGCATTAGCTTCTAGGCTGTGTTGATAGTTGGAGCTATTCTTCCTTGCACTCGCACAATGTTTCCTGGACCTCTGGCTGCCACCTAACTCCAAAACATAATAGATCCACCCCCAAGATTTTCTTCAAATGCTTCATCTTTTTCTCTTTGCTGTTCTGAAGTTTGAAAAGAAGTGGCACAACTGTATTCCAGGCCATTCCTCCAGAAATTAAACCCTGATTGTACATTGAAATTTGCAGAAAAATGTCACCATGTTTACACTCCAGTGAAGTATGTGCTGTGAATTTCAATATGCACTGAAGATTTCAGAATTATGCAAAATTGTGCAAAGGTAAATACAAACAGTAAAAAATGTATTTACAAATAGATGCAGACACTTACGGCAGTTATGAGAATATGAATTTCTGGAACTAGTTGCCTCAGGCCACACATAAGAAAATACATGCTAAAAGCATGATACAAGGTCACAGGCATATTTTTGTAAGGTGTGGGTGAAATGTATGAGTGGATGTTACTTTGGAGGCAGGTGGATGGGTGTGTTGGGGTCTCTGCATGTGAATCAGTGATTGCAAGGGGGATGTGACTGAGAGTATGACTGTAAAGTGACTGAGCGCAATGTGTTGGGAAAAGGGTGTGGTATTTTCAAGTGTTACTGCGTGGGTAGTGACTGGCTAATTGTAGTATGTTTGAGTGGATAAGTGACTAGTGGGTGTGATGTATGAGCGTGTGGCATGTTCATAAGAATGTGCAACTAGGTTCAGTATGTTTGAGTGAGTGGACTATTATCTTCAAGTTTATAGTTGGAGACTGTTGTCATTGTCTATAGCCTAGTGGGAGATGGGTTAAGGCTACTGGACTTTTTGCAGACAAATCTGTGGAACTTATCCAAAGTGTTTGGGGGAGGGGGAGAAAAGGACACCTTAATTCCAGGTTTGTGCAATAAGGTGTAAAAAAGAGAAGGGGAGTCATTATCTTGCCTCCCCCATCCATCCCATGACAGTACCAATATTGTTCCCAAGTAGACAAATTGACAGAGAAATAGAAACTGTGATGGATTTCCCCCTGAACTGTGCAAAATATAAGGATAGTGGATGTAAATTGTAAAAACTGACATATTCCAATCACTAAATTGAAAATAAATGTTTTTTGACCTCCTCTGTCCCCATTGCTGAAATTGGGGACAGGAGGCTGCCAAACAGGCGGGAGCCGGGGGGAATGTTCTAAAATCAAGGACAAGCCCCCAAAATTGGGGACATCTAGTAACCTTAGAGTGAGTAGAATGCATTTTGGATAGGAGAATGTCTACAATTGTGTACTTCCAGATCAATGACTTATAGGCCCATCATGGTCATGGACTCCAGTGCATTGCATCAGCTGCACTTTTGAAATCAATCCTGATTCTAATATTCTTGAACTTTAGAAGTAAAATAAAATAAAATCATTCCTGGTATGGATGTAATCCAACTGTCTAAACAAACTGGGTTATGATGATGATGATGAAAGGGTGGTGGATGCTTGGAATGTCCTCCCGATGGAAGTGGTGGGGTCAAATACAGTGACAGAATTCAAAATGGCATGGGACAGACACAGTGGATTCCTTTATAGCAAAAGGATAAAATCAAAATAAACATAACTATCTCTTATATCTCAACAAATAGGGATTACCTACATGAAGCGGTGGGTATACCCCTAAACAAAGGCATGGAGAGGGGTGACCTGCACGGAGCAGCAGTTGCACCTTCTCTTGCCGCCTTGCTGGGCAGACTAGATGGACCATACTGTCATATACTATGTCACTATGAAATCATTATTGAAACTTATTGCCGAAATAAATCTACCCCAGAGATTTTAAAATATATTTGCTTGCTTCTGCCAGACCTGCAGGATATGAGGCTGAGTACTAATATGGAGGGTAATTTTTATAACAGTGTATGAAAGCCAAGCAGGTGCCTGTTTTTAACCTATTTTTTTTAATACACATAAGTGCCTATGTGCCTTTATAAAATACTGGGGGCAAACCAGCAGAAATTATGGCGAAATAGCAGCCGCAGACATTTATGCCTGTTTGGAAGCAGGTATAACTGTTATTGAGGAAAATGCCCATGTATGTGGGTATTTTATAAAATATACATGTAAACCAGTACTGCACCATAGATTTGCTTTATCAAAATGGGTTTTAATTGAATGCAGCACCACATTTTGATATAGCATAGCATTTCCTTAGTTGGTTTGGAAGAGTTTTTGCAATAAGAGGCAAGATTGTATTATGTATTTTAGTGTGTCCATTATTTATAGAATGAACAGTTTAATTTGAATCTGTATCTTATTGCTGCATATTTTATGTTCATACATTGCATTTTCAATCCAAAGATATAGTGTGAGAGAATGGGCTGATTATTTTAAATCATCCTGACTGTGTTGTCTCTTCATTCTCCTTTGGATTTTTCTTCTCATTTACAGTAAGCAAATTTCTCATGCAGTTCTTGCATCAGTAAGTAACCCAGGAAATTACACTTTTGTTTCTGATTTGCCTTTCTTATTACAGACTGGCTCAAATCTCTTGCTTCCTGCACCCTCGATGCTCTCGCCACACTCCAAACTAAGGCTTCCAGGCACAGTAGGCACCCAGCTGATACCACAGCATGCTTCCACCATACAAGGTGAGCTCTTTTAATGTTGTTACTGATGCTTCACATATTTGGATGTTAACGTCCATCAGCTGAGTTTCATCCTTTCTCTTCCTATGTCAGTTGTAATGGATTTATTTTGCAATCTGTTATAGTGCCCAAATTGGCATCCCTTTCTGTAATCACAGTCCATTTGAACCAGATCCATTTTTTTCTCAGTTCTTATCAGGTGGATAAGGAATGTAAAAGCAATTTCTGGCTGTAGTTTGTGCATAAGCAAAAAGGTATCATTTATGCATTCATAATTTGCATCTTCTATTTGCCCCATGCCGTCAATAATACTATGATTTGATAGAAAATATTATTTTAATATAGTTTGTTGAAACAAATAAGCAATGATTTTTAAAGGATAAAATTGTATGTATTTTTGGAACTTAGATTTAATTGCTTACCTTTGAGAGTAACATACAAGTAGGTGTTTCCTAGCTTGCAGTCTGGTTACCCGAGGCAAAGGAAGGTTCAGTAACTTCCTCAAGGTCAAAAGAATTTTGAATCCTGGCTTCCCTGGATTTCAACCCACTACTCTAACCACTAGGCTATTCTTCCAGGCCAAACTATAATGAAAGTGAACTTAGACAAAAATGAACACATCTTAAAAAGCAGGTGTGAATTGCTTTTTTGATCACCAGCATTTGAACACAAAATATTTAATGCGCCAAACAACTACTGTTATTTTGTATTTATACCACCACTAAGTAAATGTTATTTGTTTCTATGGTTTAATTTTTCCATGCTATGAGATCCTGTTGAGCTATATGATGCTGCTTTTATAACATGCTTAAGGAGAGGAATAAAGTGAGAAAGTTAAATGCAGATCACAGAATTGTCTGAAAGCAGAACTTAATTTCAGTTCATTGCCATTAATCATTCAACATACTGTTTCTGAAGTCAGTGAGCTGTCTTTTGTTGGTGCATTAGCATTTTTGCTTTACTTATCTTCTGTCTGTGGCGGGTATCATTGTTTGACACTAGAAGAGCCATTGTTGTTATTTCTAAAGTTAATTATCTTACATTTCAAACCCATTTCATCTATCGGGATTATAACTCTATCAGCCAGTCAGATTCTTGTACCATATGACATGTAAGCGTATCATGCATCCATAAGAGTGTTTATTATACAAGCAATTGACATTCCAAAAATAATGATATGGTGATGTATTTTTTGGGTCATTAAGTATATATTCATATAAGGCTTTTTCTATGGTACTTATTGGGTGCTAGAAAGGCTGCTGCAGTATATTCCATAATTGTTTAGCACAGGTCAGGGTGGGAATTGAGTTGGAGTATAGGCAAGGATATTGCATTTAGAGTCAGGGCTGCTGATACTTAAAGGAAACTTAATGCCCACCATAACAGGTGACGTTAAGTGAACTTGCACTAGTGGCAGGCAGGTGGTGTGGCCACTGCTCAAAGCAAAGTTTTAAAAGAAAGTTGCAGCCAAGCTGTAAGCCCTGATCTCTGCACTAACCCTCCCCAATATGATCAGTGCCACCCAATTCAATCCCCCCTCCCAATCACAAGGCCCCTTTCATTCAACTCTCTTCTTCTGATCCTAAGGGCCCCCTCACAATGCCCCCACATTCACAAATATCCCCCCTTGGCCCTAGATCCTCATGTCCTGCTTTGCCCTCCCAGGCACTTATCCAAAGGTATTCCTGGTAGTCAAATGGACAGGGCGGGGGCAGGTTCCCTACTCCCGCCCCATTGCTGCATGGATTCAAAATGGTAGCTCGGGCTCCTAGCTAAATTTTCATGGTACTGCCCCTAGGGGTTATTCTGCCTTACCTAGTTTTTAGAATTACTCTCTATATATGAGGGGTTTTGTATAGTAAAAGATACTTTAGGTGTTGCTTTACCTAGTCATGCATTTTATATATGTTGAGTCACTTTGCCAGTAACTTCATCTGTTAGTTGGGAAGTCATATCCAGTGAAAGTACTCTGTATTTTGTCTGCATTGTGTTAAATATCTATTGGTAATTTGAAGAAATAGAATGCAAATGGAGATTGTGCTTTCCCTTCTGGAAATATCTCAAAATTTTCACTTCATGGGACAGTTGGATGAGCAAATTTATGGTATTTGTATACTTTCTAAGCCCATCCTTCTCCAACTCTGTATACCTGTGCATCTTAAATAAGTATGCAGCTTTTGCCGTAACTAGCAGATCCATTTGCAGCACGGATCAAAGTAACTTCTCGAGTATTTCTTTACTTCCAATATTTTATCAAAGTTTCAGGACAAAACTGGAGATCTGTCCTTCAGCAGAATCTATTAGAAAGAGCATGAGGCAAACTTAAAGGGCAGACTTTATTTATTTAAGATTGTTTATAATCTACCTATCATGCATTCTAGTTGGAGTACAGAAAGCATCAGATGATAAACAATACACATGGGGACATGTTTACGAAATGCTATAGCCTCTTGCAGCTTTCCTCCTGCCGATAATGGAGGTGTTGGACTTATTGCGGAGACCCACAATACCTCCATCGGCATCTAGCAATTCCAAGGGAGGACAGGGAGTGATTGGGTACTAGGTATGTCCCCCTATCCTTGCCAATCCTCCCCCAAAAATACTGAATGAGCCCACCCCTCCCCCAATATGACAATACTGTCAGTGCTGCAGATCTAAAAAAAACCCTACCTGCCTGCATTTCAGCACTGGTCCCGGTCCCCATGTACATCCTTAACGGTGATCACTAGCATTTTAGATTACACATGATATCTAATCTATCACCAATGCAAAGATGAAAGATGGGAAACAATGTGCTCACTTTTAGTGCATCCAGTAACTAACCAGGTGGCATCATTTTATGCCAGTGTCTAGAGAACTACTGTAATCCAGTACTGAAGCAATCAATCCCTGTATCACACAGCAAATGTTTGACACAAGAAGTAATGTTTTAAACCTACATAGTAGTCACATCTTATAAAATATGCTTTGGTAATAATCCACACTTGGAGCCTAAAACTCAGACTTGCATCTAAGATAACACCTATGTAATGTATTTGCTTTGACATATGGATCTTAGCACCATCCACACTGAGAAGCCAATAAAGAAAAGTGTGCTATGTGTTGTGCATAGGTTAGCTTGGTTATAGCACACAATTTTGTGCACTACTGATCAGTGCCATACCTAGCCCTGTGCAAGCGGTGCAGCCGCACAGGGCGCTAAGGATTAGGGGCGCATTTTGGGCTGCTGGCCTCGGCTCTCCGTCCCCACGCTGCCTGCTGTTGCCCTGTCACTGCCACGTTTTGTTTTTTCAGCGACGGCGGTGACACCGGCAACAGCAAAGCAGACCTGACTTCAAATTTTAAAAAAACTAAAACTAAAAAACATGGGTCGTTCTGACTCTGTGCTTGTATGCAGGTCTGGTCCCTCCCTCCCTTCTCTGATGTAGGTTTCGTCAGAGGAAGGAGGGACCAGACCAGCCATTCAAGTGCAGAGTTGCAAAGACCTGCATTTGAATGGCTGTTCTGGTCCCTCCCTCCTCTGACGCGACCTATATCAGTGAAGGGAGGGAGGGACCAGACCTGCATACAAGCACAGAGTCAAAGGACCCGTGTGGGTTGGTGGTTTTTTTTTTTTTTAAATTTGAAGTCAGGTCTGCTTCACTACTGCTGACGCCACCTCCGAGAAAACAAAAAGTGGCAGCAGCAGAGCAAGGGCAGGCAGGCAGCTGGACATGGAGGATATGGAATTATAGGTGAGATTTGGGGGCGGGGTGCGCCAGATGTGCAGGTAGCACAGGTTGCAATTATGGCTTGGTACAGCCCTGCTACTGGTGCAATAACAAGGTGTGAGCACGAATTAACTGTGCGCAATGTTCCTAGCAGACAGCAGTACACAGCACATTTAAATCCATTTAAATGAATGGTAATGAAGCAATTAGCTATGCAGCGCAGATAAAGAAAAGTGTGCAGAAGACCAGAAGACTTAGCACAACACTGGTCTTTTAACGCATGGTCTGAGGAGGGCGGTGCAAAGGGTAGCTAGTTGTTCTGCAGTCAGTGCCAATGAGGAGTTTATGGGATGTTATTTTGCACAGAGCTATTTTTCAGTATTATTATATACAGTATGTGCAGAAGCAGTCCATATCATATGTGTGGATGTTATGTGCAAGTACCTATGAAGTGTTGAGCCGTATATGGTGCTTCAGAATTGCATGCATATAACATCCATGCATGTGATGGACTGCTATTCTGCACATAACTAATGATACTGCAAAATTGCGCTGTGCAGAATAACATCCCATTATATGGTGCCAATACAGCTACTGACAGTGCAGATGTATGTGTACATGCATCTAGCGTGAGCACCTGAGACTGCACATGGTATCTCATGTTAGCGCACAGTTTCTGTGCCTAGCCCATTTACAAGCTTTTTTTTACAGCATTGGGGCGCTAACATTCAGGGCTGAGCTTTAGCACATTGCTCTAATGCAAGGTAACTGCATCACTCTCAGAGGATCTTGTCTTTTCAGATAATGGAGATTTACAAACAATTAAGAGTCTTTGATTTTCCAGAATTATTCTCCCTTTGAACCATCTCTCTCCCCTTCAATCTGTTCAACACTCTGCTGCGTGGCTAATCTTCCGCCAGCCTCGTCATGCCCATATTATCCCTCTTCTCAAGTCACTTCATTGGCTCCCTATCCATTTGCGCATTCTGTTCAAACTTCTCTTACTGACCTATAAATGCATTTACTCTGCAGCTCTTCACTACCTTTCCTCTTTTATCTCTGCCTACACACTCCCCCCTTGGGAACTTGCTGTTCTGGCAGATCGCTTCTATCTGTGCCCTTCTCTTCTACTGCTAACTCCAGACTTCACTCCTTTCACCTTGCTGCTTCTTACGCCTGGGACAAACTACGTGTGTCTGTACACCAGGCACCTTCTCTGACCCTTTTCAAATCCAGGCTGAAAACTCACCTCTTTACAGCTGCTTTTGGATCTTGACTCACCTGATCTCCTTGTTTCTTTACCTTTCCCACTTGTTTTACCCCTGTCTATGACATCTGTGTTGTCTGTCTTGACTAGATTGTAAGCTCTGATGAGCAGGGACTGTCTCTTTCTCCAGGACCAAGCAGGAAGTCAGTCCTCACTTATGGGTGTCATCGACGCCGATGAAGCCCCAGTGGAGCATTTCCCCAGCTTTCCATGAAAGCCTTTGGGAATGCTGGCACGCATACGCGGTTCCCTTCCCGCCTAAAGGTGCCATCTTACCTCAGTCTCTTTTTTCCGTGAAGCCCATCGGACGTGTGTCCTGTTTTCCCGGTTAAAAGTAGATTTTTTTCTAGCGTTGTTTCGCTTCTTTTCTTCGGATTCGACGTCGGTTCCCCTCCCGCCGGGATCGGTACATCGGTATCGTACCCCCTTTTTATTTTTTGGTTTTTGCCCTTAGTGGCTAGGCGTTCGCGCCTAAACTTTTTTCTTTTTCCCTGGAAGGCCGGTCTTTTGACCTCGCGGGGACCCTTTTTTCCCCCATGTCTTCCAGTGGTTTTAAAAAGTGTGATCGGTGTAAAAAGATTATGTCTCTCACCGACACACACGACTGCTGCCTTCGGTGCCTGGGCCCGGACCACGATTCTAAAACGTGCGGGCCATGTGGAAAAATGCCTTCCAAGGCCCTCCGAAGACGTCAGCAGCAAAGTGAAAGGCTTTTCTCCGATTCGGCCTCTGCTCGTGCCCGGACCTCGTCTGAGGCTTCGACACCTCGGGATTCCGATCCCGAGAGGCGTCGGAGCTCCTCGGACAGGGGATCCCCCAAGAGGGAACGTAAGAGGAAGAAGCGGCTCGCGAGGGCGGCGTCGGTGGAGGTCCCTGGACCCTCGAGGTCCAGGTCTAAGACCCCCGACCGTCGTCCCGGGCCCGTGGACCAGGAGAAGCCGACCAAAGTTCCTCGTATAGAACCGGAGTCTACTGGACACGCAAGTCCTGTTGTCCTCGAGGACTCGCCTCCCCGAGTACCGACGGGCCCGGCGCCGCCGGGGCTCGAGTCGGGGGCTGCTGCGTCACCCGAGCTGAGTCTCAGGTTGACAGCCTTGGAGAGCAGAATGTCTGCCTTCATGGATCAGCAGCGGGCATTGATGGCCAGCCTGTCTGGCGCATCTGCTCCGACCACCGGGACATCGACTTCTAAGTCGACCCCGGAGACCGAGCCGATACTCGAGTCCCTTGCGGCTCGAGGTCGTCCTCGGTCGAGGTCTCCCTCGACTTCCCGTTTGGGACCGAGGGTCTCGACACCGGTGCCTCTGGCGTTGGGGCGGGTGCCCAGGGGCCCCGCGGCGTCGGACCCCGACTCGACTTCGGACGAGTCTGCATGGGAAACCGAAGATGAGGAGTCTCCTGACACCTTTAAGACTCGGTGTGTCCTTCGGACTCACCTGAGTCTGAACCCCGGAGTAGATCCCCTCCGGAGGATACTAGGTTCTCGGAGTTTATCCAGGATATGGCCGCTGCCCTGGCTATCCCGGCTGACCCCGAGGAAGAGCCTTGAGCCGAGGAGCTCGATGCTCTGCAGTACGACTCTCCTCCGAAGGAGGCCTTTACTGTCCCGGTTCCTCCGATGCTGGAGCGGCTCCTCTTCCGGATGTGGGAGGCACCGGACTCGGTGCCGGTTTTGAGCAAGCGAGTCGATTCCATTTATCGACTCTGCAAGAGTCCTGGCTTCCAGAAAGCACAGCTGCCGCACCATTCTATGGTTGTGGAATCGGCCATGCATCGTCTGAAAAGTCAGAAGATGCACTCTGCGGTGCCTCCCGGCAGGGAAGCCCGCAGCCTTGATGGAGTCGGCAGAAAGTGTTTTCAGGGCTCCATGCTTGCTTGCCGTGTCCAGACTTACCAGCTGTACATGGGCATGTATTTACGAGACCTGGCCAAGGAGTTGGCCGGGTTCTCTGCTGGTCTCTCCGGGGAACCCTTGCAGAGTTTTAAGTCCTTGTCTTCGAGGATACGGGAATGCTCTAAGTTCATGTCCCGCACCGCCTACGATGGCTTCGAGGCTTCGGTCTGAGTAGCAGCTGCCGGCATCGCGGCTCGACGCCAGGCGTGGCTGCAGTCATCGGACCTCGAGCCATGGGTTCAGGACAAGTTGGTCGAAAGGTGAAAACCTTTTTGGCAAGCCTGTGGCCGAGAAGGCCGCACAGCTCGAGACTGAGCACCTCACCAGGACAAGTCTGTCCAGGAAGCCCTCTGCCCCTTCACATAAAAAGAAGGGCCCGGGTAAAAAGCCCTTTTACCCGAGGAAGGGCACTGCCTACAGACAGTACCCACACTATCAGGCTGCCCAACCTGCCCCACAGGGTCAGCAAGCCAAGGGCTGGGGTAATGGGCCCCGTAGGCAGACTACCCCCAAGCCTCCGGCCCCTGCTCCCACTCAGCAGGGTGTGGGGTTTTTTGACTATTTGAGTACAGCCAAACCTCCCTTGCAGACCCAGCCCTGCACAGGAGGCCGCCTAGCCTTGTTCGCCCACCAGTGGCCCCTGATAACTCAGGACAGTTGGGTGCTGGACATAGTCCATCGAGGCTATGCCCTGCATTTTCACCAACTACCTCCGCCACACTTTCCAGGGGAGCCTTCCAGGCCTCCCCTGCATACAGCCCTTCTCCTCCAGGAGCTCAGGGGTCTGTTGCTGGACAAGGCGGTGGAGCCTGTGCCTCCCCACTTCCAAGGTCACGGTTTTTACTCCAGGTATTTCCTGGTGCCAAAGAGAACCGGTGGTCTTCGACCCATTTTGGATCTCAGAAACCTAAACAAGTTTCTTGTGAAAGAAAAGTTCAAGATGATTACTCTTGGAACTCTTCTGCCCTACCTCCAGCAGGGAGATTGGCTATGCTCTTTAGATCTAAAAGATGCTTACACTCACATCCTCATTCATCCAGACCACAGAAAGTACCTCAGGTTCATTGTGGGAGGAAACCACTATCAGTACAGGGTACTGCCTTTTGGGCTGACTTCCGCTCCCAAAGTCTTCACCAAGTGCCTGGCAGTGGTAGCAGCCTACCTGAGAAATCAGGGCATCTTTGTCTTTCCCTACCTGGACGACTGGCTCATCAGAGGCCAGACGTCTCTCGAGGTCCAGCAGGCCACCAACAGAACCATAGACCTGCTCCAAAAGGTGGGCTTTGTCATCAACTTCGCAAAGTCCACTTTGCTCCCCTCCCAGAACTTGGAATTCATAGGGGCAAGGTTGGATTCTCAGCTGGCAAGAGCATTCTTACCAGTGGACCGGGCACAAAGGCTCATGGACCTTGCAAGCAAGTTTCTGCACAGGTCCCTGGTCTCCTCCAGACTCTGTCTCAGGCTTCTAGGCCACATGGCGTCCACAGTTCAGGTGACCCCCAATGCCAGGCTCCATATGAGGCCTGCCCAGTGGTGCCTTCGGACTCAGTGGTCACAAGCCTCAGGCAGCCTCAGAGACAGGATCAGAGTGTCCCACCGTTTTCTGACCTCCCTCAATTGGTGGTTACACCCCCCCAATCTGCTGGTGGGGGTGCCCTTTCAGATACCTCCTCATACAGTGGTGCTGACCACCGATGCCTCTCTGTTGGGTTGGGGAGCACACTGCCTAGACAAGTGCACCCAGGGTCTGTGGTCTCCTTGGGAGGCGTCCCAGCAGATCAATCTCCTAGAGCTCAGAGCTATCCGTTTGGCCCTCAAGGCCTTTACTGCTTCCCTGGCCCATCAGTCTGTCTTGATCCAAACAGACAACCAGGTAGCCATGTTCTATGTGAACAAGCAGGGCGGGACTGGTTCCCAACCCCTTTGTCAGGAAGCACAAGTCCTCTGTTCCTTTGCCCTGAGACACAACATGCTCCTCAAGGCAGTCTACCTTCCAGGCCAGGAGAATTTCCTGGCCGACAAATTGAGCAGGATTCTGCAACCACACGAGTGGCAGCTACATCCTTTAGTGGTTCAAGAGATTTTCTTGGAGTGGGGTCTTCCCTCCATAGACCTGTTTGCCAGTCCTCTAAACAACCAGCTGCCATGGTTCTGCTCCAGGCAACCGCATCCTCTGAGGGTAGCAGCAGATGCTTTTCTGATTCCCTGGACTCAGGGCCTACTCTATGCGTTTCCTCCCACCCCCCTGGTGGCCCGGACACTGTTCAAAATTCTCCAAGACAGGGCCTCAGTCCTCCTGGTGGCTCCCAGGTGGCCCAGGCAGCCTTGGTTCCCCCTCCTGCTTCAACTGGCAGTGGATCTCCCTCTGCCTCTGGGATTGCAGCCCGACCTTCTCTCTCAGAATCAGGGCTCTCTACTGCATCCCAATCTCAGGTCCCTCCATCTGATGGCATGGAGGCTGCAAGGGTAGTGTTGGCTCCCTGGGGCCTGCCTAAAGAAGTTGAGGAGGTTCTCCTAGCTTCTAGGAAACAGTCCACAAGGAAAACCTATGCTCTCAAATGGAAGAGGTTTTCTGTGTGGTGTCAGTTACGTGCAGAGGATCCTTTCTCCTGTGCTGTGTCTGTAGTGCTTCAGTACCTGCTGCACTTGTCCAATCAAGGTCTCAAGTCCAACTCTGTTCGGGTCCACCTCTCTGCTTTGGCAGCTCACCACTCCTTAGTAGAGGGCCATTCCTTGTCTGTGCACCCTTTGGTATCCAGGTTTCTCAGAGGTTTGTTACTGCTCAAACCTCCCATACGTCCTCCTGCTCCTGAGTGGGAGCTGAATGTGGTCTTGCAGCAGCTGACTCGACCACCTTTTGAGCCTATGGCTACTTGCCCTCTACGCTTCCTCTCATGGAAGACTCTCTTTCTGATAGCCCTTACTTCGGCTAGGAGAGTGAGTGAGCTTCAGGCCTTGGTCTGTGATAGACCTTACACCAGGTTCTATAAAAACAGGGTAGTCCTCAGGACTCACCCTAAGTTCCTTCCTAAGGTTGTCTCCTCTTTCCACCTCAACCAGAAGGTGGTTCTTCCTACTTTCTTCCCTAGGCCTCATGCAAGTCAGGCTGAAACAGTTCTCCATACCTTGGACTGTAGGAGAGCCTTATCCTTCTACGTTGAACGTACGCAAGGTCACAGGAGGGCTTCTCAGCTCTTCCTTTCTTTTGACCCCAATAACTTGGGGAGGCCTGTGTCCAAGCGTACCTTGTCCATCTGGGTGGCTGACTGTATCACCTGGGCTTACAAGGCGGCTGACCTTCCTTTGCAGGGTAGGGTCACGGCCCACCGTGTGAGGGCAATGGCTGCATCAGTGGCTCATCTCCACTCTGTTCCATTGCAAGACATCTGCAGGGCTGCTACTTGGTCTTCAAGACAGACTTTTGCAGCCCACTACTGTCTGGAGAGGGAGTCCCGTAGGGACAGTGCTTTTGGCCAAGCAGTACTCAGGAATCTCTTTGAGGTCTAGGCAACTCCTGCCCTCTGGTTGGGCTACCTGTGGGGGTTGTGTTCTTGAAAAGCTTTTTCTGTGTTGCTGAGACTAGAGGGAGTTCTCTTGTTCAGCCTGGGTTCCTGGTAGCCCAGAGCTGGGGAGTCACCCATAAGTGAGGACTTACTTCCTGCTTGGTCCTGGAGAAAGAGTAGTTACTCACCTGTAACAGGTGTTCTCCAGGAGCAGCAGGAATCAGTCCTCACTACCCTCCCTCCTCCCCTTGGAGTTGCAGTTGTACATAGTTTCATTTTACATTTTTGTGTGCTGTTCTTAGCTATGTCATTTGACTGAGGTAAGATGGCACCTTTAGGCGGAAGGGAACCGCGCATGCGTGCCAGCATTCCCAAAGGCTTTCATGGAAAGCTGGGGAAATGCTCCGCTGGGGCTTCATCGGCGTCGATGACACCCATAAGTGAGGACTGATTCCTCTGCTCCTGGAGAACACCTGTTACAGGTGAGTAACTACTCTTACATGCCTGTGCAGCGCTGTGTGCAACTTGTAGCGCTATGCAAATGCTCAGTAGTAGTAGAGTTCGATATCAGCGTGTTGTGAACCAGCATTTCAACATCAAGTCAGTGACAATGGTAACTGATAAAATAGAATGCTCCTAGCTGGTAAAAATGAAATACAAATAATAACAGTTTTTATATAGACTATAGTGAACAGAGCAAGCCTTAATTATTTCCCATAAGGGCTGCATACACACACACACACACAGGGGCATCTCAAGACAATCTGCTGCCTGAGGAGAGAGGTGAGCTGGTGCCCCTCCCCCCTGTCAGCCAAAATGGAGGGGCTTCCCCAGAGCCCTAGTAAGAAACCCCTCACTCAACACCAGTCAGGTGATTGCTCCATGAATAAAGAAAGCAATATATTCCCAGGCTATATAAGGGGGTTTTTAATATACTTTGTTGTGCTGGTTTTATGCAGCAAAAAGTGTAGCAGCTTGGAATCTAATGTAAAACATACTGACCTTGCACACTCGATTGTCATGCTATTAAATTTAACTGTATATTCTGCAAAAACAAAGGAGAAACTAGGTGATAACAAACCAAGAAGCAAAATGAAAAAGCAACAATTGTGGCTAATTTTATTTTGGTGTTATAAACTGCGCTGTGCCTTTCGCTTTTTATTTTTGAACATATATTCTACATCCAAAGAAACCCTTCTCCCAATAACGAGTGCAGAGGTCATTTCCCCATAGAACTTAACCAGTGTTCTCCCCAGAAATTCTGGCATGAATGACTAGCCGGGTGTGCCACATTTTAAGCAGGCTGACAGCGGACAGCATAATGAGTCGTCTTTCCTTTTTCCATTCCTGCTTATTATTTTGCAATGTTGATTCATCAGATTGTGTCAGTAAAATCAGCCAGGTGGTGCACCCATTCAAAAGGCCATGGTCAGAACACTGTCAACATACACAAAATAATTTCTGATTCTAATGTCATCTCAATATCAGCAATATAAACCCTCACCAGTCATGGACATATTGTGAGGTAATATAAAATCCCTCTAGAAAAAATCTACAATACCATAACAGCATCAACTTCCAAAACTCGCACATGGAGCCTACCCAGAAAAGAACAGCACTCTGGGGGGTCTGTTTACTAAAGCGCATTAGGCTTTTGCAGCTAATGTGGCAAAAAAGTGCAGATAGCATGGCCATAGCTGCAAAAGCTGTGCATTATCTGTTAGGAGCGTACACAGCATTTCCCTAACAGGTAATAAGAACATAAGAAATGCCTTATTGGGTCAGACCAAGGACCATCAAGCTCAGTATCCTGTTTCCAGCAGTGGCCAATCCAGGCCACAAGTACCTGTCAGGTTCCCAAAGAGGCACACAGGTTCCACAATGCTCGTTCTGGGGCAAGCAGTGGATTTCCAGGGTCCTCTTTAATAATGGTTTATGGATCTTTCCTCCAGGGACTTGTCCAAACGTTTTTTAAACCTAGCTACACTAATAGCTTTTACTACATTCTCTGGTAACGAATTCCAGTGTTTGATTATGCGTTGAGTAAAAAAATATTTTCTCTTATTAGTCTTAAATGGGTTGCATTGTAGCTTCATCGCGTGTCCTCTAGTCTTTCTACTTTTTGATGGCATAAACAACCGATCTATGTTATCCATTCCATTCCATTCATTAATTTATAGACCTCTATCATATCCCCCCTCAGCCGTCTCTTTTCCAAGTTGAAGAGCCCCCCCCCCCCAACCTTTGAAGCCTCTCCTCATAGGGGTATCCTTCCATCCCCTTTACCATTTCGTTGGCTCTTGTTCCTAATTCAGCTATACCCTTTTTAAGATATGGCGACCAGAATTGTACACAATATTCAAGGTGCGGTCAAACTATGGAACAGTACAGAGACATTATAATATCCTTTGTTTTATTCTCCATTCCTTTCCTTATGATTCCTAGTATTCTATTTGCTTTCTGGGCCACCGCTGCATACTGTGCAGTGGGTTTCAACGTATTATCCACAATGATGCCGAAATCTTTTTCCTGGAGGGTGGTTTCTAAGGTGATATCTTGCATCGTGTAACCATAGTTTGGGTTGGTTTTTTTTTAGGTGCATAACTTTGCACTTGTCCACATTAAATTTCATCTGCCATTTGGGCATCCAGTCTTCAAATTTTTCAAGGTCCTCTTGCAATTTTTCACAATCCTCTTGCGTTTTAACATCTTTGAATAATTTTGTGTCTTCTGCAAATTTGATCACCTCACTTGTTGTTCCTATTTCCAAGTCATTTATGAATATGTTAAAAAGCGGCAGGCCCAGCACAGATCCCTGGGATGCTCCACTATTCATATTTCTCCATTGAGAAAATCGGTCATTTAGCCCTACTCTCTGTTTTCTATGTTTTAACCAGTTCCTGATCCACAGTGCTACACTGCCTCCAATCTCATGACATTTTAAGTTCACCATGAGGGACATTTCAAAGGCTTTCTGAAAATCCAGATACACTATATTGACTGGCTCACCTTTGTCTACCTGTTTATTCACACTTTCAAAAGCAGATTAGTAAGACAAGACTTTCCTTGACTAAATCCATGTTGGCTTTCTCCCATTAAACCATGGCTATAGAGATGTTTAATAATTTTATTCCTTATAATGGTTGCTGCCGTTCTTCCCGGTACTGACTTCAGTCTCACTGGTCTATAGTTTCCTGCATCACCCTGGAACCCTTTTTAAAGATTGGAGTTACATTGGCCAGTCTCCAATCCTCAGGTACTACAGATGATTTTATTGATAGTTCACAGATTACTAATAGTAGGTCTGCAGTCTCATATTTTAGTTCTTTCAACACCCTTGGATGTATCCCATCTGGTCCAGGTGATTTGCTATTCTTCAGTTTATCAAATAGTTGTAATACATCCTCCCAGTTTATTGATATTTTTTCAATTCTTTCGCTATACCATTTCAGGAATGGGGAGCTTCGCTTACATCATCTTCAGCAAAGACCAAAGCAAATAATTCATTCAGTCTCTTTGATTTGTCCTTGTCCTCCCTTAGTGCCCCTTTTACCCCTCTGTCATCCAATGGGTCCAACTGACTCTCACAGATTTTTTGCTATGAATATACTTGAAAAAGTTTTTATCATGCATTTTTGCTTCCACGGCAAGCTTCTTTTCAAATTCTGTCTTTGTCTGCCTTATCAGTGCTTTGCATCTAACTTCTCAATGCTTATGTTGTTTCCGGTGTTCATCATTAGGCTCCTTTTCCCATTTCCTGAAGATAATGCACCAAAAATGGCATAGAGCATTTTTTTGGACTTTTCAGTTGCCTGTGTTCGCAGCACCTCTCCTGTGCTCCCATGTACAGCTCCATGAGCAGCGCTTTTTCAGTAATTATGTTCGGCATGTCACTTTTCTGAGCTCCCTGAGGAAGCCGTGAGGCGAAACACCTGGTGTTGGGGCTCCTGCTGATCAACTCGACTGCTGCGGTGCACCGCTCAGATGATTTATCGTTCTTCAAGACTGTTGTGGTGCATTACTTTGTTGGTTTACTGCCTTCCTAGATGAGTTCTTTGAATTACTTTTGCAATACTGATGTTTCATGCTGTCATGTTGCTACGCTGTGCCTTGCTTGCATGACTTTTATGCCGCACCTGTTTGGGTTCTTCATAGAGGGGTTTTCTGGACCGTTAATGTATGTAGAGTCTTTTCGATGATAGTGGCATAACTGCTCCTTGATTGGCTCTTCCTCCTCCTTGTTATTGGCTGGAGGGTTGGCTGAGGTCCTTTTTTCCTCTATAATTGAAGTTATTTCACCCAAATTGGTTTGGCTTTTTTTGTTTTCTCTCACATGTGGTTTGTGTTTAATTTTTTCTTTTTTTGTTTTTTATAATAACTTTTATGCCTAGTTTGGGGTTTTTGTAATTTTTGCTTTTGATCTTTTTGGCTCCTTGAGGATTGTTTTGCAATATAGTGCTATTATAGAGAATGCCCCGGCAGCACCATGGATGCACATAATGCCACCCATTGAAGTGGGGTTATGAGCACCCACCCTGTCTGCAACTTTGATAGTTACCACTTGCTGTTGATGCCCACAGTAACCATGCATTGCACACCCCCACTCCAACATATCCTGCCCACTCTTGCAGATGATTGCTGCATTATCTACAATTTCCCTGTGTTATCTCTTAACAACCCAGATATCATGTGCTATCTGGCATGTTAACAGTTAGCCCAGCTTAGTAAACATCCATCTAAATATTTTTATTGCAGCGGGCCCTAGAATATCCATACATCTAGTCAGAAAACCAAGCAAGCTAGATTACTATTGATCTTTACATAGAAACTCCATGCTAACAGAATACCTGGGCTTGGCCACACACTGAGAATATAGATAATTTATGTTATGGTGAGGATCTAACACAAATTAAAAATAAAATTATGTAGACAAAATTTGAATTGAAATCTCAAAAACCCAGACTCTGCATGCAATACAACACCAGAGAAATGGAAAGAGCTACAGATGCCCCTGTACTGTGCAACTTGTAAAGATAAAGATATACGTACAGCCCAATATTCAAAGGGGTTTACCTGGTGAGCAGGATCTACTAACTGGATAAATCCCGATCAAAGGGATATTCAGCAGCACTAACCAGCCAGTACTTCTGAATATCCCTTCTAAAAATTGTGGCACTCTCTGGAGAGTTCCAGGGCGATCCATGGGTGGGACGATGGTATTACCAGCACTTAGCTGGTTAGTAGCGATTTTCAGTTTGCTAAACAGCTAAATGCCCATATAAAGTCCGGTCATCTCATTAACTATCCTAACTTTATGCGGTGTCAGCTATCCGGATAGTGGCTGAATATTGCCGTTGTCTGGATAGCTGTGTTAGTCAGGGCTGAAACTGGATATTCAGTGCCAGAGGATATCCAGATTCTAGCGCTGAATATCTGGTTTCATGTTTGCCCATGGCGGTCAGACGCTTTTAAAATGCTGACCGTCGCAGGATGAATATCAGCCCTGTGAAATCGAATGACAGTCATTTTCCAGTCACTAAAATGTAGTAAAATTACATTTTCTACCTTTTGCTGTCTGGTCATTTTATTCTGTAATCACGTGGATCCAAGTCTCTGCTTTCTTCGTTCCTCATTTTCTCTTAACTCACCCTCTAGAGTCTCTGTTCCATCTACAACTTTTTTTCCCTCGTGTCTTCTTGACTTCCTTCCATCTCTGACATTGATCTTTTCCTTTTGACTTTTTTTTATTTTTCTACATCAACTCAGATTTTATTTCTCCTTCTTAACATCCAGTTCTCAATCTTTTAACTGCGTCTTCCTATCACTTTTCAACCTTTAGAGCAGCCCTTTCACCCCTATCGCTCTATCCTTCCCCAGCCAATTATTCCCAGTCTAACTTTCTCCTTTCTTTTTCTCTCTTCTGCCCTTCCTGTGTCCAGCATCTCTCCCATTCTCCCCTGCCAACTTGCGCCTCCCCCTCTCTCACCATCTTGCACCTCTCCTCTTTTCTCATCCTATCCCCTCCATGTCCGGCATACCCCTCTCCCCCCCCCACCCTGTGTCCAGCATCTGCCCTTTGCCTGCCTCATTTTGTGTCCAACATCTGCCCTCCATCCCTACCTTGTGTCCAGCTTCTGCTCACTATCCCCTATACCCCAATCCCATGTCTAGTATCTGCCTTTCTTCACCCTATGGCCCCTACCCTATGTCCAGTCTTTACTATCCACCTCTCCATCCCATGTCCATCTGCTCTCCACCCCCATTGCTACCAGCCCATGTTCAGTATCTGCCCTCTGCTCTTCCACTTCTCCACCCTGTATCAACTATCTGCCCTCACCTGTTTCCAGCCTCTGCTCTGAACCCCATGTCCAGCATCCGCCCTCCATTCCTCTACCCCACTTGTATCCACCATATGCCCTTTATCCTATTATGTCCCCAACCCTGTATCTGTTGTCTACCCCTCCACTGTATGTCCAGTATCTGCCATCCACCTGCTGTCGATGTCCTACTTCTCCCTTCCAGCCATTCCCAGCAGTCCCCCTTCCTGCCCTGCTTCTCCCTTCCAGCCTCTCCCACCATTCTCCCCTTCGTGTCCTGCATCTTCCTTCCAGCCACCCCCATCCCCCTTTGTGTCCTGCGTCCCTCTTCCAGCCTCTCCCCAACCCCTTTGTATTGTGTATCTCCCTTCAAACCTCTCCCCACCAGCCTCTCTCCATCCCTCTTTGTGTCCTGCATCTTGCTTCCAACCTCTCCCTCAATCCCCCTTTGTGTCCTGCATCTCCCTTCCAGCCTCTTCCCCCATTCCCCTTCTTGTCCTGCATCTTCTTTCCAGCCATTCTCCAGGAACAAGCAGGAAGCCAGTCCTCATTTATGGGTAACGTCGGCACTGACGGAGCCCACATGGAGCAATTCCCCAGCTTTCAAAGAAATCCTTTGGGATTGCTGCCATGCATGCGTGGTCCTCTTCCTGCCCAAAGGTGCCATCTTGCTCAGTCTCCCTTTTTCCACGGAGCCCTTAAGATGCACACCCTCATCCCTCGGAAAATGTTTTTGTGTCTTCAGCCTTCTGGCCTTTTTTCCGATAGCACTGCTTCTCTTCCATCCTTCCCTTAGCCCCTGCTCCAGCTGTGGGCCAGGGGATCCCATTTTTTCTCTCTCTTTGGTGTTTTTCCTTTTGGACCCTTTTCGTGCCCATTTTCCTCAACCCCTGGCCTCGAGGGTTTTCGACATTGCAGGAGCCCTTTTTGCCCACATGGCCACTGGCTTCAAGAAATGTGACAGATGCTCCAAAAATATGTCGCTCACGGACACCCACGACTGCTGTCTACAGTATCTGGGGGCTGACCACAACCCGGAGCTCTGCTTGCTTTCTAAGAAAATGTCTGCTAAGGCCTTGCTAAGCCGCAAGCAGAAGTCCGATGACATTTTCCACAAGACAGCTACGGGGTATCAGGTGGTGCCGATCCACCGCTTGCGGGGTTCCCGGCAGTAACCCCGCGTTCCAGACGTCACTCCGATCGGGGTTCGCCTGAGGTGGAACAGTGAAAGAAGAAGAAGACCTTGAAGTCACTGTCGGGGGCTCCCGACAAGCGCGAACAATCTCATGCTCGTTCCCTTAGCCCTCCCTGGTGTTCTGGAAAGTCAGACAAGGAGCGGACTGAAAAGGTTCCTCGTACAGACACAAAGGACTCCGGTGATGGCGCACGGTCTCCTGAGGGTCATCCCGGCGAGGACCTCCTCTCCTCCTCCACACCAGACTCGGTAATACTGGCGTCGGCATCGCAGGGACACACTCCCGAGTGAGAGTCCCGTATGTTGGCACTGGAGTGCAGCGTTTCTGCCTTCCTAGCTGCCCAGCAGGCACTCTTGCCCAGCACGGCTGACTTGCACTTCAAGACCAAGGGTCACCTGACTAGGGTCCCGAAAACTGACTTGGGAAACCCCCAAGAGCTGCGGGCCTAATGAGGCTCCTCTGCACTGGTCTCGCTCGCCGTCCCATTCCTCGGGGGCGAGGTCTTCCAGAGTCAGTGCCTCTGGCTGTAAATGGGCCTCGGCCATTGGACGCGGGGATCAGCCTGACTCCGAGTCCTTCTCGGACTTCTTGGGCTGGTAATCGGATGGGGACACTTTCCTGGAGACCCGCACCCATAGAGATCTCTTCTCTGACCCATCCCCACCCACCTCGCAAAGGCGGTCACCTCCCGTGGACACCTCCTTCCTGGTGTTTGTGTGGGATATGGCTCGGGCCCTCAATCTGCCTACAGACTGAGGAGGAGCCGAGGGCAGAGGAACTTGACATCTTGCAGAATGAGTCTCCACCCAGGGAGTCTCTTACGGTTCCGGTACCGTCCATCCTATTCCGGCTGCTCCTCCGCATGTGGGAAGCACCCGCCTCGGTTCCTATTGTCAGTAAAAGACTCGATGCCATGTATAGGGTCCAGCGCGGCCTGGGGTTTCGGTAGACCCATCTTCCGCATACCTCCATGATAGTCGAATCCACGATGCGGAAACAGAGGAGCCCAAAGTCGCACTGTTCGGTCCCGCCTGGTAGGGAATCCCGTGCCCTTGATTCCCTCGGGCACAAGGCTTACCAGGGGTCCATGCTGGCATGCCACATCCGAGCGTACTAACTGTAAATGGATATGTTTCTTTGCAACCTCGCCAAAGAGTTCGGTGGCTTTTCCGCAGGCCTTGGTGGGGAGCACCTTCTCAGGTTCCAGACCCTCCTGAGGTCGGTTGCAGACTGCTCGAAAAATCTTTCCCACGCCGCATATGACGTGTTTGAGTCTTCCACCCGTGTGGCAGCAGCTGGCATCGGAGCCTGACGCCTGGCATGGCTCCAGTCTTCGGACCTGGAACAGTGGGTCCAGGAGAAGCTCCTGGATGTTCCCTGCCTCTGCGAGCATCTGCTTGGCAAACTCATGGAGGACAAGGAAGCCGAGATTGAGACAGAGTTTGTGACTCGCACCCGTCTCTCATGCAAAAAGCCTTTCTTCCAGAGGAAAGGGCTTACCTACCGGGGATACACACCATACCTGCCTACCCCTGCACCAACAACCAGCGCTCAAGGCAATGGGGGAGCTCAGGGTCACCGGAAACCCAGTGGGCCCAAGACCCAACCACTGGTGCCACCCCAGTCAGTCCCGGGGTTTTGACGCTGAAAAGCATAGCCTCTCGCCCCCTGAGGGCGCTTCCACCCGTGGGAGGATGCCTGCCTCTTTTCGCTACTGAGTGGGCGGCCATTACATCGGACACCTGGATCTTGCAGGTGATCCGGGACGGGTATCATCTTCATTTAGACAGACTCCCTCCTACCCAGCGGAGCCTACTCGGCTTCCCTCACACTAGGCTTGCTTCCAGCAAGAGCTGAACAGCCTCCTCAGTCAAAAGGCGATCGAGAGAGTTCTGCCGCACCTCTGAGGTCGGGGGTTTTACTCCCGGTACTTCCTCATTCCGAAGAGGACGGGGGGCCTGCGCCCCATCCTCATTCTCAGGAACCTGAACAAGTTTCTGGTGCAGGAAAAGTTCAAAATGCTATCGCTTGGTGTCCTGCTGCCCTACCTCCGGCAAGGCAATTGACTATGCTCCTTGGATCTCAGAGAAGCTTATGTCCACATTCCTGTCCACCCCAAGCACAGGAAGTACTTGCATTTCAGGGTGCAGAGAGAGCACTTCCAGCACAGAGTGCTCCCCTTCGGTCTCATGTCTGCCACACGAGTCTTCACCAAGTGCCTGTCAGCGGCTATGGCCCGCCTCCGGCTGCAGGGCATACCCATCTGCCCTTGCCTAGATGACTGACTCATCTCGGGCACATCGACAGAGGAGGCTTGCCTCTCGACATCGTGCACAGTCCTCCTCGAGCGCCTCAGGTTTCTGATCAACTACTCCAAGTCCTACCTCAAACCAGTGAAGACCCTGGAGTTTGTTGGTGCTCTTCTCGACACAGAACATGCGACCGCCTTTCTCCCTCAAGCACGCGCAGATCGACTCTGCGCTCTGGCCACCAAGGTCCAAGGCCAGCCAAGGTCTCATCGCGGACTATGCTGCGCCTCCGGGGGCACATGACCTCGACCGTCCACGCCGTTCCCCATGCTCGCATGCACATGTGAGCGGCCCAATGGTGCCTCAGAGCTCAATAGACCCAAGCCTCGGGTCACCTCCAGGACCCTGTTCAGGTGTCTCACAGCCTATTTGAATTCCCTAGTCTGGTGGCAGAACCCCCAGAGCCTCCTTCAGGTCATGCCCTTCCAGACTCTACAGCACGAGCTCGTCTTGACTATGGACACCTTGCTGTTGGGCTGGGGAGCCCACTGTGACCATCTCTGTACACAGGAGTGGTGGTCACCCAAGGAATCTCGGCAGCAGATCAACCTGCTTGAGCTTTGAGCGGTCCGACTGGCCCTGAAGGTCTTTGAGTACCAGCTGAGGGGCAAGTCGGTGCTCATGCAGACTGACAACAGGGTCACGATGTTCTACATAAACAAGGAGGGGGGCACTGGCTCCCGCCTGCTCTGTCGGGAGGCAGTCCTCTTTTGCTCCTTCGCCGTATGCAGAAGTATGACACTGAGGGGTGGTCTACCTCCCAGGCCAGGACAACCTCCTCACGGACAGACTCAGCAGGCTCCTTCATCCACACGAGTGGCGCCTGAGTCCAGAGGTGGTTCTCCACCTGTTCCGCTGGGGGACTACGTCCATCGACCTGTTCGCCAGCCTGGTGAACGCGCAGCTTCCCCGCTTCTGCGGGTCAATACCGCACCCAAGCAGGGTGGCCCCAGATGTATTCCTCCTGGACTGGACCTCTGGGCTTCTGTATGCATTCCCTCCCACCCCCCTCCTTGCGAGGACCCTACACAAGGTCCAGCACGACTGGGCCTCTGTGATTCTCATGGCTCCTTCATGGCCTCGAAAACCTTGGTTCCCGCTTCTACTCCAGCTCTCATCGGAGGCTCCGGTTCCCATGATCAGTGCCCCAGGTGTGCTAACACAGGAGGAGGGACGGGTGTTTCACCCGAACTTGGTCGCGCTATCCCTGACAGCCTGGCGGCTGAACGGGTCTCTTTAGCCCCACTGCATCTCCCAGTGGAGATCAAGGACGTCTTCCTCGGGTCGAGGAAGGACTCAACGAGGCGGGCCTATGCCCTGAAGTGGCGGCGGTTTTCGGTCTGGTGCTCTGAGCTCCAGATTGATCCGTTCTCCTGCTCCACCTGTTGTGTTCTCCAGTACCTTCTCCACCTCTCGCAGGTGGGACTGAAGTCCAACTCAGTCAGGGTTCACCTGAGTGCCATCTCGGCCAACCACTTGCGTTTCAAGGGTGAACCCCTCTCGGGCCAGCCTCTGGTCTCCTGCTTCATGCAGGGCCTCTTTTTACCAAACCCCCCATCCAACCCCCACTGGCGGAATGGGACCTCAACATTGTGCTCATGCAGCTGATGTGGCTGCCCTTCAAGCTGATGGTGATGTGCTCGCTCTGACACCTCTCCTGGAAGGTGGTTTTCCTGGTGGCACTGACCTTGGCATGGCAAGTCAGCGAACTTCAGGCCCTCATGGCCAAGGCCCTCTATACCAGGTTTTACAGGAACAGGGTGGTCCTTTGCATCCACCCCAAGTTCTACCGAAGGTTGTCTTGGATTTCCTCCTCAATCAGGAGGTGGTCCTGCTGACTTTCTTCCCGAGACCTCACGCCAATCGGGCATTGGAGGTTCTTCATACACTTGACTGCAAGAGGGCTCTCGCCTTCTACCTGCAGCGCACCCAAGGTCATCGCAAGTCCAACCAGCTCTTCATCGCCTACAATCCTAACTGCCTGGGGCTGGCAGTCACCAAGCGCACCCTCTCCATCTGGGTGGCGGACTGCATTGCCTTTGCCCAGGCAAAGGCGGACGCCCAGCTGGATTGTCTGGTCACCGCACACAGTGTCCGTACCAAGACAGCATCGGTGGCTTCGCTGCGCTTGGTGCCTCTGTCAAGCTGTGACCTGGTCTTCAGCAAATATCTTCACTTTGCACTACTGCCTGGAGAGGGCGTCTTGCCGGGACAGCACCTTCGGCCAGACTGTACTCCATAGTCTGTTCAGGGTATAAGCAACTCCTGCTCTATGACTCTTCTTCTGCAGCTACCAAGAGCTTGCTCCGAAGGCCCAAGGACTCGGGCTTCCTTCGGACATCGGCTTCTGCTCACAGCCTCGTGGAGGCATTTTTTTGGCTTACAGGTTCAGTAGCCTGTAGCTGGGGAGGCCCATAAGTGAGGACTGACTTCCTGCTTGTTCCTGGAGAAAGTGTAGTTACTCACCTGGAACAGCAGGAATCAGTCCTCACTACCCCCCACCTCCCCTGAAGCGTTGCAGTTTTGTTGTCCTTCCCTTGCCATCTGCTTAGTAGGGCTCTAGAGCAAGATGGCACCTTTGGGTGGGAAGAGGACCACACATGCATGGCAGCAATCCCAAAGGCTTTCTTTGAAAGCTGGGGAATTGTTCCGCGCGGGCTCCTTTGGTGCCGACGTCACCCATAAGTGAGGACTGATTCCTGCTGTCCCTGGAGAACACCTGTTACAGGTGGGTAACTACCCTTTCTCTCCCTATCACCCCCTCTTTGCCACTGCTACTGCTTTTTCTATGATTGTAGTGGCAGTGGACCTTCGAATTGAAACACTCAAAAAAAAACCCCAAAAAACGCTGGTCTTTGCCACTCCGCGCTTGGAAGGCCTACAAATGCCTGCCCCCCTCTGACACAAATGTTGCTTCAGAAAGAGTGGACATTTGCATTCTTTCCAGGTTTTTTTTTTTTTTGAGTGTTTCAAAGTCCACCGGCGCTGCAATCAGATTTAAAGCGGCGGCGGTTGCAGGAATGCAAATGCCGGCTCTTTCAGATGCACTGTTTGAATCCAAGGGAGCGGGCATTTGTAGGCCTTCCAAGCACAGAGTCGCAAAGACCTGCACTTTTTGCTTTTTGAGTGTTTCAAGTCTAAGGTCCACTGCCGCTGCAATCATAGGAAAGGCAGCGGTAGAGGGAGGCTGGCGCTGTGATTATCATTTGCTTTTTTTTTTAGTTCAGCAAGAGGCAGCTACCACTGGGTTGTTTTGGGTGGGCATTTTTGTCACTCCCAAAATTTGCCACCTGAGGCAGCAACCTCACCCTGCTTCATGATAGGAACCGCCCCTGCAGACACACACACATATATATTCGTAAGCACAGGGGGCAAAACAGATCCTTGAGAAAGCCCAGTACACAAGTCCCACCAATCTGAAATTTTGTTGGCCAGTCTGACTTGTTGCAATCTCCATTAACAAGCAGGAATGTAGACCCTCACATATGGGTGACATCTGTACCCGATGGAGCCCGCGTGGGAATGCTCCCCAGCGTCCAATAGGAAAGGCTGCCTTCCCGCTTTTGTGACTCTCCCTTCTCAGTTCTTCGTTTTCCATGGAGCCAGCAGAAAATTTCTTCATTCTTCTTCTTTGTTATTTTTTGTGGTTACATCTGACTTCCCGTCGATCCCGGAACCAATCTGTTCGATTTATTCCTTTCTTTCTGTAAAAAAAAAAACCAACAACAACCACCCTTCTTCCAGGTGCATCAACGCCATTTTGGGCCTTACGCCTTCCATCCAGTCTACTGACACGATGGAAAAACCAACCAGTGGTTTTAAGAAATGTTCTAAGTGTAGCAGCACTATCTCTGCTACTGATACCCATGACTGGTATCTTAAATGCCTCGGCCCAGATCACCAGCCATTTGAATGTCCCCTATGCAAGAAGATGACAAAGAGAAACCTTCAGAATCGTGCTGCAAAACTCTGCTCCCTTTTTGCCTCAGATGTGATTTCACTCACTGCAGTGTCATCGAGGGCATCGTCTTCCTCACATGGATCTCAGGTATCGAAACACAAGACTTCCTCCCTGCCTCGAGCATTGCCCTGGAGTTGGATCGACCAGCCAAACTATCCTTGTGGGAAGACCTCCCCTCCAAAGCCACAAAAGGGGGTCTAGGATGCTCTCGAGGCCTCCACCTCAGGAGAACTGCTGGTGCCATGCTCTGGAATGGTAGCCCATGCTTCCAGTACTGATACCCAGCCATTGGCAAGTTGTATGGATAGCGACGTAAGTACCGGTCAAGATTTTACCGGAGGTGTCGTCTGTACCAGTACCATTAACGCTGCTGATGCAGTCAGCATCAGGTTTCATGCTGCTTGGTACACTTCCACCCATACCGGTTTTTGAGTCCGTTCCCAGTTCTGAAGTACGGTACAGCAGGTCTCTTGGGCCGATACCAATCTTGATCGGTACCGGACCTTACAAGAGCAAGAGCATCGCTCCCAATGATACTTTGTTTCTACCGATTCTGATTCTTCAGCTGATGAATCGATTGGTACCCAAGAAATGCGAAGTCTTCCGGAAGAACCCTCACTGTCACCACAACGGCGCATGTCCCCTCCCAAAGATATCTTTCGAAGAGTTTATCAAGGATATGGCGAGGGGCTTATCCATTACTCCTGCAGTGGAGAAAGAACACAGATCAGAGGAGTTGGAGATTCTCCAATACCCCACAGCTTCTAAAGAGGCGACTACTCTGCCTATTCACTGTATACTCCAGAATCTTATGTTAAGGATGTGGGAAACGCTCCTCACCATTTCTCCTCATACTTGGTGACTCAATATCATGTATCGGGTTCCAGAAAACATAGCTTCCACACCACTCAATGATAGTGGAATCGGCTATGCATTGAATTAAGAGTTCTTAGCCATACTCTTCCAATCCCCCAGGCAGGGAATCAAGAACCCTCAATGCCTTTGGGCATCAGTGCTTTCAAACCTCCATGTTTTCAGCCCGTATAAGTTCATACATACTCTACATGGGTATGTTCCTTAGGGAGGTAACTCTTCTCCTCTTCTCCCAGCAGCAGCCTCCCAAGCAACAGAAAAAGCCACAGTCTCCTAAACCCCATCAACCTGCGCAGACTCAATCTGCGCCTGGTTTTTTACTTCTTCCTAGAAAACTTAGCCACCCTGCTTCTGGAGAACCCCCACCTCCTCCACATAGCAGGCAGACTTTGCCATTATGCCCACACTATAACACTGCACTCTTCTCTGCTCTGGATGCTCTTGCTCTGTTCATGCCACGTCCTGTGAGGCGTACTGTACCTCAGCCCTGGCTATCTTCCACTAGCTGCATTCTGCATTCCTGCGCCCCCTCAGCTGAGCATGGTTGGCTTAAATCCTGCACCCTTGCAGACTTTCTGCACTTCAGATTCATGCTTGTGTCTTTCCATTCAGCCGTAGCACTCACCAAACAAGACTATTATGTCCATCTCACTAACTCTCTTGCCTCTGACCCTCACAGTCTCTTTACAACTCTCAGCTCTCTCCTTAAGGTACCTCCGCCTCCAACCCCTCCCTCCCTTTCTGCCCAAACCTGGCTGACTACTTCCATGACAAAATCCACAAGATCACATACTACGTCCCCCTTCCCCTCTTCACTGCCAACTCCCCCTCCCCCCCCCCCCACACCTATGCTACCCTTTCTTCCTTTTCTATGATCTCTGAGGAGGAAACCACTCACCACCTTGCCTCATCCAAACTCACTACCTGCTCCTCTGATCCTATTCCCACCTGTCTTCTTGGCTCCATCTCCTCCACTGTAGTCCCTTTCTCTCATATTCTCACTCTTTCGCTCTCCGCTGCAACTTTCCCTGCAGCCTTCAAGCATGCTGTGGTCACGCCTCTCCTCAAGAAACCCTCACTAGACCCTACATGTCCTTCTCACTATCTACCCATCTCCATCCTCTCCTTCATTTCTAAACTACTTGAACATGTGGTTCACAACCATTGCTTCAACTTTCTTTCCTCTCAGGCCATTCTGGATCCTCTACAATCTGGCTTTTGTCCTTTACATGCTACCAAAATGGCTCTTGACAAAGTCTCCAGTGACCTGTTTCTGAAAAAATCCAAGGTCCTTTACTTAATCGTCATCCTTCTTGACCTTTCTGATGCTTTTGATACTGTTGACTATAACCTTCTCCTTGATACCTTGCCCTTGCTTGTTTTTAAGGGCTCTGTGCTGTCCTGGTTCTCTTCTTATCTTTCCCATTGCTCTTTCAGTATTTGTTCTGGTGGATCTTCCTCTACTGCTATCCCCCTCTCAGTTGGTGTACCCCAAGGATCTGTCTTGGGTCCATTCTTTTTCTCTCTGTATACCCAGTCCCTTGGTGCACTTCTCTCTTCCCATGGTTTTCAGTACCATCTTTATACTGATGGCTCCCAGATCTACCTGTATAAACCTGAAATCTCTCTAGTAGTCCAGGCCAGGATCTCTGCCTGCCTTTCTGACATTGCTGCTTGGATGTCTCACCGCCCCTTGAAATTGAACATTGCCAAAACTGAGTTTCTTATTTTCCCCTAAACCCTCTTCTCCCCTTCTTCCATTCTCAGTTTTTGTGGATAACTCTCTACTCCTCCCTGTCTCCTCAGCTCGCAACCTTGGGATCGTCTTTGACTACTCTCTTTCCATCTCCACACACATTCAACTGATAACTAAATCCTGCCATTTCTTTCTCTACAACATCAACAAAATTCACCCATTCCTTTCTGCTCATGTTACCCCTCTTCTCACATCACTTCATTGGCTCCCTATCCGTTTCCAAATCCAATTCAAACTTCTTCTGCTGACCTATAAGTGCAAGCACTCTGTAGCTGCTCACTACCTTTCCTCTCTTATCTTTCCCTACACCCCTCCTCGGGAACTCCGTTCTTCTGGCAAATCGCTTCTATCTGTGCCCTTCTCTTCTATTGCTAACTCCAGATTTCACTCCTTTAACCTTGCTGCTCCTTATGCCTTAAACTACCAAGTCTGGATGTCACTGCCAGCATGAGTTCCGGGAATCCCATGGGGTAGAGACTCTACTCACCTTACTTATCAACACTTTATCCAGAGGTATTGACAAAATCGAAAACGGATTTGTACTCATCTTCCTTGACATTGCTGCTGCATTTGATTCTGTTAACCATGAGCAACTCCTCTCTCACCTTCAGGAAAAGGGAATTCATGGCCTGGCCTGGGAACGGTGCAAATCCTATCTAGCTGACCATTGGCAACATGTTCGGATAGGACCCTCAACATCTGAACCATTCCAGTAACAACAGGGAGTACCCCAAGGATCCTCACTATCTGCTTTACTTTTCAATATATATATGCAACCTATTTGTGATATAATCCGCTCCTTTAATATATCCAGCTTGTTCTATGCAGATGATGTCTTGATATTCACACCAATCAAAATCATGCACCCTGACCTCTCCCCACTAATAGAGTGCTTCAATGCAATCACTGATTGGCTCTTATTGCAAAATCTGCACATAAACTTTAAGAAAACTGAGGTACTATTCATAACCAAGAGCAAGAACTTCTCTCCCCCCACTTCATTGAAGGTGCGAGATGCAGAGCTCCCATGTAAATCTGTAATACGCTACCTGGGTGTCACAATTGACCAACAGCTCAACTTCAAAGAACACATAAAGACCACTACCAAGTTCATCTACAATAAAATACGGACACTAAGACACCTAAGACCTCTACTAACCCAAGAGGACTTCAGAACGATATTCCAGACGCTTGTAACGCCTCACTTTGACTATGCCAACATCATCCTACACGGCCTCCCTAACAGCACCATCAATCCACTACAGATGGCGATGAATGCAGCAGCCCGCATTCTCTGCGGCATTTCCAGAAGAGATCACATTACACCCATACTTATGGAACTACACTGGCTACCGTTACAATGCAGGATCACTTACAAGGCATACTCCTATCCTTTAAGGCAATTAACCAGCTATCCCCTTCTTTCCTCTCTGCACTTTTGACCATCACCCCTACAAACAGGCTAAGGAGGTCAGTAGCTGCCAATACGCTGACTATTCCACTTGAGTCTACCAAATGTACTCAAACAACTAGAAACAGAGCCTTTACCTTTTATGCCCCCAGGTGTTGGAACTATCTCCCACATCATATCCGAGCAATCAAAGACCTCTCCCAGTTCAGAAAAGCCCTTAAACACCACCTATTCTGCCTTCACTTCTACCCTAACCTAACACAATCACCCCCTGTACCCCCAACTCACTCACTCAGCCTCTGACATTCCAACAACATAACTCTTGACAATGTACAAAACATACCCACCCTCAAGTACACTCTAGACGATTATAGATGACATTGTTTCTTGCATTACGATTCCAACTTGCAATATAAACTGTAAATAGTTACAACAACCACTGTTGTTGATTTGTATATAGTCACCCTTGTTACAGTCCCATGTTCCAATCCTGTTACAATGTAAGCAAAAGATCTTTGTTCTGATACAAAATTTTGTTGTTTGTAAACCGCACTGATACTAAAAAGGGCGGTATATAAGAACTCTAAATAAATAGATAAATAAAAAATGTCAGGCGCCTTCTCTGACCCTTTTCAAATCCAGGCGGAAAACTCACCTCTTCGCTGCCGCTTTTGGATCTTGACTCACCTGATCTCCTTTGTTTCCTTACCATTCCCCCTAGATATATCCCATGTCTACAGCTACTCTGTTGTCTGTCTTGACTAGATTGTAAGCTCTGATGAGCAGGGATGTCTTTTATACGTGTCTGTGCAGCTCTGCATATGTTTTGTAGTGCTATACAAATGTCCAGTAGTAGTAGTAGTAGTAGGATCTTTATGGCTGTTCCATGCTTGCATTGCATTGTATTTTGGATATCTTGATGTTCCAGAAAAATTGAAGACACATTTATTTCAACAGGCTTTTGCTGCTGTTGTATGAATTAGGTAATATTTGTTCTCCATTGGTCCTTTTTTGAGAAGGACAATGAGCTCAGAGAGTTTTGTAAGCCTATGGGATTTGCATGTATGGGCATGTGTATGTTTTGCTTTTGTAAATTATTATGTATGTTTTTGCGTTATCCACCTAGGGTGTAGCATGGGCTATAAATATTTTTAAATAAATAAACAAAACAATTTTCCTCATTTATTATAGTCTCCCTTTTGAAAGTTAAATGCTAACTCAGTCAATTTCCTTGCTATCCTCACTCCATTTATTAAATCAAATGTGATCAGCTTATGATCGCTATTGCCAAGCGGCCTCAAAATAATTACCTTTCGCATTAGATCCATTGAAGACTAGGTCTAAAATAGCGTCCCCACATCTGTTCCTGAACCAGCTGCTCCATGAAGCAGTCATTTACTTCATCAAGAAACTTTATCTCCCTAACATGTCCTGATATAACATTGACTCGGTCAATACCAGCGTAATTGAAATTTCCCATTATTACTGTGTTGTAAACTTTGCTAGCTTCCATAATTTCTGTTAGCATTTCATTATCTGTCTGTCCATTCTGTCCAGGCAGATGGTAGTACGCCCCCACTGCTGCTCCTTTCTCCTTTTTTACATGGAATTTCTATCAATGGAGATTCTATAGTGTATTTTGTTTCCTGCAAAACGTTGATCCTGTCTGACTCAATGCACTCTTTAACAAATAGCGCCTCCCCTTCACCAGTATAATCTACCCTATCTTTGTGATATAGTTTGTAATCTGGTATCTCAGTGTTCCCATTGGTTATCCTCCTTCCACCAGGTCTCAAATGCCAATTATATTTAACCTTTCATTCATTGCTATATATTCTCACTCTTCCATCTTACTTTTTAGACTTCTAGAATTTGCATACAGACATTTCAAAGTTTGCTTTTTTGCTAATATTAACAGTCTGGCTATTTGATGACAGGGTTAATTTGGAATCTTTCAACTCTGTCTGATTTTTAGTTAGTCACCTGGGTTACTTTTACCTTTTTTGGAAGCTGTCTATCGGGATGCCCTGACTTCCCTGTTTTGCTAGCATCCTTTGCAGTCTACCTCTTGATTTCATATTGATAATGTTTATCAAGTTAAACTAACATTCATAATCAGTACTGGATGTTTGAAATGTAGCACAAATATCCATCAGAATAGCCAAGACATTCAATTGCATATGTAAGCATTTTGTTAACAGACATGCAGAAAATGACAGCAGATAAAGACCATACAGCCTATCCTAGCTGCATATCCATAAAAACCCTTTAAGTTCTACATTCCCTTCCTCTCCCTCAGAGATTCTCTGCACTTGTCCCATGTTTCTGGAATTCAGTAGTTCTCATCTCCACCACCTCCACTGGGATAGTACCTCAGATTACACCCATGTCTATCCCCTTTCAACTTCATCCTATAACCCCCTTGTTCCAAAGCTTCCTTTCAACTGGAAAAGGGCCACTCCTATGCATTGATACCACTGAGGTACTTAAATGTCACCATCTGTCCTCCCCTTTCCTCCAAAGTATACATATTGAGATCTTTAATTCTATCCCCTTATGTCTTATGACAAAGACCACCAACCATTTTAGTAACTGCTCTCTGGACCAATTCCATCCTGTTTATATCCTTTCGAAGATGTAGTCTCCAGAATTGTACATAGTACTGCAAATGAGGTCTCACTAGAGACTTATGTTGTTGTTGTTAAGTGCCGTCGAGTCGGAGTCGACTCATGGCGACCCTCTGGATAGCTATCCTAAATTGTGTTCGGTCTTCAGTCAGGCGGCTCATTGTTGACAGACTGGTACCCGTAGCTGCTGTTATTGTAGCGATCCATCTCATTGCTGGCCTTCCTCTTTTGCGTTGACCTTCTATCTTGCCAAGCATGATGTCTTTCTCTAATGATCTCTCTCTTCGCATGATGTGTCCGAAGTATGAAAGTCGAAGTCTTGTCATCTGAGCTTCTAAAGAAAGCTTAGGTTTGATCTCCTCTAGTACCGACTGGTTTGTTCTTCGGGTAGTCCATGGTATACACAGTATTCGCCGCCAGCACCATAGTTCAAAGGCATCAATTTTCTTCCTGTCTGTCTTTTTCACTGTCCAGCTTTCACATCCATATGATGTTATTGAAAATACCATGGCTTGAACAAGTCGAATCTTTGTATGGAGAGAGACATCCTATGCATTGATACCACTGAGGTACTTAAATGTCACCATCTGTCCTCCCCTTTCCTCCAAAGTATACATATTGAGATCTTTAATTCTATCCCCTTATGTCTTATGACAAAGACCACCAACCATTTTAGTAACTGCTCTCTGGACCAATTCCATCCTGTTTATATCCTTTCGAAGATGTAGTCTCCAGAATTGTACATAGTACTGCAAATGAGGTCTCACTAGAGACTTATACAAAGGCACTATCACCTTTTCTTTCCTGCTGGCAATTTTTCTTTCTATGCACCCAAGCATCTTTCTGGCTCTTGTCATCACCTTTCTCTCAGTTATTGAACCATGTTGAAATAAACTGTTTACATCCTAGACAATCTGGCTTCCATCCTAATTTTAGCACTGAAACAGTCCTAGCCTCACTCGGAAATGAGGTTCATTCTACCTGGGATAAGCAGGATATTACATTAGCAGTTTCCTTAGACCTCTCAGCAGCCTTTGACCTGGTAGACCACTCCATTTACTAACTTGTCTTTCGGATATTGGCATTACAGGTCAGGTCTATAATTGTTTTGCCTCCTTTCTTACTGATTGAACATTTTAAGTTACACTAGAAACTGCCCTTTCAGTATCTATTTTCCTATGTTGTGGTATTCCCCAAGGGTCAGGTCTCCTATGCAGACAGTATATTGCTGGTAGTCCATGTAAATTCTCTGGCCCTAGATTTATCTTCCATTAACCATACGCTGGCATCTGTCTTATCATGGCTTCAATAAAATTGTATGGAACACAACCCTGGTAAAACTTCAGCTTACTGGTTTACCAGAGGCTCATCCACACTATCTATTGCTTCTTTCTCCAGGAACAAGCAGAAAGTCAGTCCTCACATATGGGTGACATTGTTGCCGGCGGAGCCCTCACGGAAGCTTCTCCCCACTTTCAAAGAAAGCCTTTGAGAGATGCCACCACACATGCGTGGTCCCCTTCCCACCCAAGGGTGCCATGTTGCTCAGTCTCCCTTTTTCCTCGGAGCCCTTCAGACGTTCATCTTGTCTCTCCCCCAGAAAAAAAGTTGATTTCTTCGGGTTCTTTGTGCCTTTTCTCCAGCTAGCGCTGATACCTTTTCCACCTTCAAGCCCCGCTGCCTCTGCATTAGGCCTCAAAACCTTGTTGTTAGGTTCTTTTCCATCCAGCACCTTTTGCGCCTTTTTCAACCGCTGGCCGTGTCGAGGATCTTCAACCTTGCTGGGGTCCTTTTTGCCCCAATTGCCACCAGATTTAAGAAGTGTGATCGGTGCTCCACAAACATGTCCCTCACTGATGCACATGATTGTTGCCTCCGCTGTCTGGGTGTCAACCACGACCTGGAGGAATGCTCCCTATGTAAAAAGATGTCCGCAAAAGCCATTCAGAGTCGCTGGCAGAAGCAAGATGACATCTTCAATAGGGCAGACTCAACCCCGGTATCCCCGATAGCCTCACACTCTAAGGCCCTGCATGAATCCTTGGAGTCACATAAGGCCCCCGTGGTTCCTGAATGGGCATGCAGGCACTCCAAGCAAGAGTCCCCAGAGTGGGAACATAAGAAGAAGAAGAAGTAGGCCTCGAGGACCTCGTCCTAAGAGACACAAAAGCATGGCAAGTCCCGGGCACAGTCCCTCAGCCCTCAATGGGCATCCGAGGAGTTGGAGCAGGAGCGCCCAGCCAAGGTACCCAGGACTGATGTTGAGGCATCCGGGGAAGGATCCTGGAATCCCGAGTCCCGTGCCATCAAGGACCCCCTCTCCTCCTCAACACTGGTGACCCCAGCGTCGGTGTCAAAAGCTGCGACTTCCGAGTGGGAAACCAGGATGCTGGCACTGGAACGCAGCATTTCTGCATTCCTTACCTTGCAGCAGGCATCACTGCCTGGCTCCGCCGGTACATGCCCCGAGACCACAGGGACCTCGATACTGAGGACTCTCTCCGCTGCTGAAGCGATCCCAGAGAGCCACTTGCCTCATGCAGATCCTCGGGGAGGGTCTTGTTCTTGCTCCCGGTCCTCAGGAGCCAAGTCCTCGCAAGCGAGTCACTATGGCTCTGGCCAAGCACTGGCCCCGAGGCATCATAGACCGGAGTCTCGAGTCATCAATGGACTACTCCGACTGCAAGTCTGATGTCGAGACCTCCCCGGACACATTGGCCCACTGGGATCTTCCTCGGACCTGCCTCCACCGCCCTCAATGCGCTGGTTCCCACCCAAGGACACCTTGTTCTTCGAGTTCATCTGGGACATGGCAAAGGCTCTCTCCTTCAGAATAGAGTTGGAGGAGGATCCTCGTATGGAGGAACTTGAAATCCTCCAATATGAGGCCCCTCCCAAGGAGGCCTCATGGTCTCTGCTCCCCCCCATCCTTGGTCGACTCCTCCTACAGATGTGGGAGACGCCGGTTTCAGTGCCGATCGTGGGCCAACACCTGGATACCATGTACTAGGTTCAGCAAGGTCTGGGGTTCCAGAAGGGGCAACTTCCTCATACCTCCATGGTGGTAGAGTTGGCCATGGCTGACAAAAGAGCCCAAAGACCCACTCATCGGTGCCCCTGGGCAGGGAGTCCCACGCCCTCAATGCCCTCGGGAGGAAATGTTACCAGGGCTCGATGCTGGCATGCCGTATACAGACCTACCAACTATATATTGGCATGTTCCTCCGAGACCTCTCCAAGGAACTCGAAGGCTTCGCGGTGGGTCTCGATGGGGAATACTTCCAGCGCTTTCAGATCCTCATGAGATCTTTTGGTAACTGCTTGAAGTACCTGTCTCGAGCAGCCTATGCCACCTTTGAGTCCAGCACGAGGGTGGCTGCTGCGGGCATTGGCGCTCAATGCCAGGCATGACTCCAGGCATCAGACCTCAAGCAATGGGTCCAGGATAAACTCCTAGATGTTCCTTGTCTCGGGGAAAACCTCTTCAGCAAGCCGATGGAGGACAAGGCGGCCAAAATCGAGATAGAGTATGTCACCAAAACTCGGCTCTCGAGGAAGACCTTGGCTCTCCCCAAGAAGAAAACCCCCCTGAAGAGGCCTTCCTTCCACAGAAAGAGCCATCCCTACCGGGGCTACCCCCCTTACTCAGCCACCTAGACCCCTCCACAGGGTCACCAGGGCAAGGGAGCAGGCCAGGGCCTACATAAGCCCAAGGGCTCCAAGCCCCAACACCAACCCCAGCCCAGACTAGGTTGGGGTTTTGACTGCCAAAGCATAGCCTCTCTACTCATGGGGGATCAACTACCAACAGGAGGGCGCTTGTCCCTCTTTGCCCACCGTGGGCTTCCATAACAGCTGACTCCTGGGCACTCCAGGTGGTCAGGGAGGGATACCTCCTTCCCCTGGACCAAAGGTCGCCTCCTTTCTTCTCAGGAGACTCCCCCTCGGACTCCCATAAGAACATAAGATATGCCATACTGGGTCAGACCAAGGTCCATCAAGCCCAGTATCCTGTTTCCAACAGTGGCCAATCTAGGTCATACGTACCTAGCAGTTTCCCCAAAAGACACAGGTTCTACAATGCTTGTACTGGGTCAAGCATTGATATCCTGGGTCCCTTCTTAATAATGGCTTATGGACCTTTCCTCCAGGAACTTGTTCAAACCTTTTTTAAACCCAGCTACACTAACAGCCTTTACTACATCCTCCAGTAACAAATTCCAGAGTTTGATTATACGTTGAGTGAAAAAATATTTTCTTTTATTAGTCTTAAATAGTTTACCCTGTAGCTTCATTGCATGTCCCCTAATCTTTCTATATTCTGATAATGTAAACAATCGATCTACGTTTACCCGTTCTACTCCATTCATTAATTTATAGACTTCTATCATATCTCCCCTCAGCCGTCTCTTTTCCAGGTTAAAGAGCCCTAGCCTTTTTAGCCTTTCTTCATAGGAGTATCCTTCCATCCCCTTTACCATTTTGGTGGCTCTTCTCTGAACCTTTTCTAATAACGCTATATCCTTTTTAAGATACGGCAACCAGAATTGCACACAATTCCTGCAGGAACTCACAGGCCTTCTCAGGCCTGTACCTCCCCACTCAAGGAAGAAGGGGTTCTACTCCAGGTACTTCTTGTCCCAAAAAGAACAGGGGCCTACGGCCCATCGTGGATCTGAGAAACCTGAACAAATTCCTGGTGCGGGAAAAATTCAAAATGCTCTCCCTTGGAACTTTGCTGCCCTACCTCCAGCAGGGAGATTGGCTATGCTCCTTGGACCTAAAGGATGCCAATACCCACATCCTTATCCATCCCAGTCACAGGCAGTACCTGCGGTTCATGGTTGGGGGCAACCACTATCAGTACAGGGTATTCCCCTTTGACCTAGCCTCTGCACCCAGAGTCTTCTCCAAATGCCTGGCAGTGGTGGCTGCCTGCCTGCCTCTATCTCCAAGGAGGAGCCGCCTTTTCCGTACCTGGATGACTGACTTATAAGAGGAGACATGGCCTCAGAAGTGCAGCAGGCCATTGCTCGCACCATTCAGGTGCTACAAAACCTGGGGTTCATGATAAACCACCCCAAATCCCACCTTACTCCTGCACAGGACCTGGAGTTCATAGGGGGTCGCCTGGACAGCCTCCAAGCCAAGGCCTTCCTCCCCTTGGAAAGGGCAGATCATCTCAGGACCCTGGCAACCGAGGCGAAGCACCAGCACACAGTGTCAGCATGGTCCATGCTATGCCTGCTCAGCCACATGGCCTGCCTCCACATGCGGGCAGCTCAGTAGGGCCTCCACTCTCAGTAGACTCAGGCCACGGGCAGCTCCGGACAGGGTCTCTCTGTCCCACCAATTAGCGGAGTTACTAAATTGGTGGCAGAATGCACACCATCTGCAGAGGGGTATGGCTTTCCAGCAGCCAAACCTCCAGAGGATTCTCAAAACGGATGCCTCCCTGCAGGGCTGGGGTGCCCATTGTGAAGAACTGTGCAGCGGGGCATCTGGTCTCTCGAGGACCTGCTGGAACTCGGAGATCTTTCTGGCGCTTAGGGCTTTCCAGCATCGCCTGCAGCACCAGTCGGTGCTAGTCCAGACAGACAACCAGGTTGCGATATTCTATATGAACAAGCAGGGGAACACTGGGTCTCAGTGCCTCTACTAGGAGGCTGTGGTCCTCTGCTCATATGCGATCAGGCAGGGGATGCTCCTCAGAGCAGTCTACCTCCCGGGCCAGAACAATGCCCTCGCGGAGAAGCTGAGCAGGGTCCTCCAGCCGCATGAGTGGCACCTAGACCCCAGGGTGGCACAGTGGCTGTTCTGACTATGGGGAACCCCAAGTCTGGACCTCTTTGCCAGCCCAGCCAATGCTCAGCTACCCTGCTTCTACTGTCCCCAGCCGCACCCTAGCTGGTTAACGGCAGATGCATTCCTTGCCTCGTGGTCAGAGGACTTGATGTATGCCTTCCCTCCCTCGCTGCTAATCAGATGGACTCTCTTCAAAGTCCAACGGGACAGGGCTTCCATGATCCTGGTAGCACCGAGGTGGCTCAGACAGCCCTGGTTCCCTCTGTTGCTCTGCCTCTCGATGGAGCTCCTGGTCCCTCTGGGGAGTTTCCCAGAACTCCTGACCCAGGAGGAGGGCTTGATTCTTCATCCCAACCTGGGATCCTTTTTGCTCACAGCGTGGTGGCTGACTGGGTCGCCCTAGCACCCTTCAATCTGCCTATAGGGGTGGAGGATGTCCTCCTAGCCTCTTGTAAAACCTCTATGAGATGAGCTTATGCCTTTTAGTGGTGCAAGTTTTCGGTCTAGTGCGCGGAGCAACGGCTTGACCCATTTTCTTGCAAGGTGCACATGGTGCTACATTACCTGCTACACCTCTCACAGACTGGTCTTAAGTCCAACTCCGTTTGAGTGCACCTGAGCATGCTCTCCGTGCATCATCACTCCATAGAGGGAAAACCTCTTTCAGTCCAACCCCTCATCACCCACTTCATGCGGGGCTTGCTGCTCTCCGAGCCTCCCATCCGGTCGCCCCCAGCGGAATGGGACCTCAGTGTGGTTCTGATTCAGCTTACCAAGCCGCCTTTCAAACCCTTGGCTACCTGCCACCTGCGGGATCTATCTTGGAAGATTGTCTTTCTGGTGGTGCTCACCTCTTCCCACAGAGCCATAGCTCTTGCCAAACAAGACTACTATGTCCATCTGACTAACTCTCTTGCCTCTGATCCTCGCCGTCTCTTTACTACTCTGTTCTCTCCTCAAAGTGCCTCCGCCTCTAGTCCCTTCCTGCCCAAACCCTGGCTGACTATTTCCATGACAAAATCCACAAGATCACCCTCCAATTCCCCACTACATCAACTACTTCCCTTCCTCCCCCTTTCCACTCCCAACTCTCCCCCCCCCACCCCACCTCTGCTACCCTCTCTTCCTTTCCTGTGATCTCTGAAGAGGAAACCACGCACTTTCTTTCTTCCTCCAAACTCACCACCTGCTCCTCTGATCCTATCCCCACCCGTCTCCTAAGCCCCATCTCCTCCACCGTTGTCCCTTCCATCTCTTATATTCTCAACCTATCGCTCTCCACTGCAACTTTCCCTGCAGACTTCAAGCATGCTGTGGTCACACCTCTCCTCAAGAAACCCTCACTTGATCCCACCTGTCCTTCTAACTATCGACCCATCTCTCTCCTTCCCTTCATATCTAAACTACTTGAACGTGCGGTCCACCGCCACTTCCTCGACTTCCTCTCCTCTCATGCCCTCCTGGATCCCTTACAGTCTGGCTTTCGTCCTTTACACTCTACTGAAACGGCTCTTACCAAAGTCTCCAGTGACTTGTTCCTGGCAAAATCCAAGGGCCTCTACTCGGTCCTCATCCTTCTTGACCTCTCTGCTGCTTTTGACACTGTTGACCATAACCTTCTCCTCGAAACCCTGTCCTCGCTTGGTTTTAGGGGCTCTGTACTATCCTGGTTCTCCTCCTACCTCTCCCATCGCTCTTTCACTGTGTGTTCTGGTGGCTCCTCCTCCTCTGCTACCCCGCTCCCAGTTGGTGTACCCCAGGGATCCGTCTTGGGTCCGCTCCTTTTCTCTCTCTATACCAGTCCCTTGGTGCGCTTATCTCTTCCCATGGCTTTCAGTACCATCTGTATGCCGATGACTCCCAGAGCTACCTCTCTGTGCCTGAAATCTCTCCGGAAATCCAGACCAGGATCTCTGCCTGCCTTTCTGACATTGCTGCTTGGATGTCTCACCGCCGCTTGAAATTGAACATGGCCAAGACTGAACTTCTTATCTTTCCCCCCAAAACCTTCTCTCCTCTTCCTCCTTTCTCAGTCTCTGTGAATAACTTTGTACTCCTTCCTGTTTCCTCGTCCCGCAATCTGGGGGTTGTCTTTGACTCCTCTCTCTCTTTCTCCACACATATCCAGCTCGTAGCTAAGACCTACCATTTCTTTCTCTACAGCATTAGCAAAATCCGCCCCTTCCTTTCTGAACACACTACTAAAACGCTTATCCACTCCTTAATCACCTCTTGTCTTGACTATTGAAACCTACCCCTTGCTGGTCTCCCTTTGAATCATCTCTGTCCCCTTCAGTCTGTTCAACACTCTGCTGCGCAACTAATCTTCCGCCAGCCTCGCCATGCCCACATTACTCCTCTTCTCAAGTCACTTCATTGGCTCCCTATCCGTTTCCGTATCCAGTTCAAACTTCACCTCATGACCTATAAATGCATTCACGCTGCCACTCCTCGGTACCTTTCATCTCTTATCTCTCCTTACAACCCCTCTCGGGAACTCCGCTCTTCTAGCAAACTACTTCTATCTGTGCCCTTCTCTTCTGCTAACTCCAGACTTCGCTCCTTTCACCTTGCTGCACCGTACATCTGGAGCAAGCTACCTGTGTCTGTACACCAGCACCCTCTCTAGCCCTCTTCATATCCAGGTTGAAAACTCACCTCTTCGCTGCTGCTTTTGGATCTTGACTCACCGAATCTCCTTTTCTTTCCCCTAATTTTTATCCCTGTTTACACCTTCTGTGTTTTGTCTTGACTAGATTGTAAGCTCTGACAAGCAGGGACTGTCTCTTACATGTCTGTACAGTGCTGCGTACAACTGGTAGCGCTATATAAATGCTCAGTAGTAGTCAGCGAGCTCCAAATCTTGGTGGCCGAGTCACCCTACGCCAGATTCTACAAGAATAGGGTCGTGCTTCGCACCCACCCTAAATTCCTTCCAAAGGTGGTGTCCACCTTCCACAACCAAGAGGTAGTGCTCCCCATCTTCTTCCCATGGCCCTATCCTTCTACTTGCAGCATACTCAGGACCACCCTAAAGCCTCACAGCTTTTCATTTCTTATGACCGTAGTCGTCTGGTGGAGGCAGTCACTAAGCGCACCCTGTCCATCTGGGTGGCAGACTGCATTGCCTTCACCCATGACTGGGTTGGGCTGCCATTGGAGCACCGAGTCACGGCACACAATGTCAGGGCTATGGCAACTTCTGTTGTGAGCCTACATTCTTTCCACCTAGCAGACATCTGCCGGGCCTCCATCTGGTCTTCCATTCATACTTTTGCAGCTCACTACTGCCTGGAGAAGCAGTTCCAATGGGATAGTGCCTTCGGACAGGCCATACTCCATAATCTGTTTGAGGTTTAAGCAGCTCCTGCCCTCTGACCCTTCTTGTTCAGGCTACCAGAGCCATTGTTCTCCCTGGACACTGGGCCCTTAGTCTGTCCTCAGATTCGCTTGTGGTTGCTCATGGCTGGGCCGTGCTTTTTCTACAGGTTCTCAGTAGCCTATAGCTAGGGAATCCCATATGTGAGGACTGACCTCCTTGTTCCTGGAGAAAGCGTAGTTACTCACCTGTAACAAGTGCTCTCCAGGGACAGCAGGAATCAGTCCTCACAACCCTCCCTCCTCCTCTTGGAGTTGCTGTACAATTTTTGGCCATCTACTTTTGTCAGCTCTAGCTATGTCATCTGACTGAGCAAGAGGGCACCCTTAGACATGAAGGGGACCACACATGCATGGTGGTATCTCCCAAAGACTTTCTTTGAAAACTGGTGAGATGCTTCCACGAGGGCTCAGTCAGTGTCGGCATCACCCATATGTGAGAACTGATTCCTGCTGTCCCTGGAGAAACACCTGTTACAGGTGAGTAACTACACTTCAATTGATAGGATCCCTATCCAACTAACCTCGATCCTAAAGTATTTAGGGGTAATATTAGATTCAGAATTATCACTCATACAATATTAGTTCCATAGTCAAGAAATCCTTTAATGCATTTGGAAAATGTTGCACTATCTGTCCATTTCTTGACACCTCTTTGCTGATTTCTCTTCTTCTGAGCTTTGTGATCTCATGCTTAGATTATTGTAATGTGGTCTATGCAGCCTTCAACTCTCGGAAATCAAATGGTTACAAGTGATACAGAACACAGCCACCCACATTATTTCTTATGCAAGGAGATCAGATCATGCCACACCACACTTGCAATAGCACCACTGGCTTCCTATTTTTACCGTATACAATTCAAATTACTGACGTTAGTACTTAAGGCCTTACACTCCAGTATGCAAACCTATCTACATTTCTTACTTACCTTTCATACCCCAATTTGTTTCTTACTTTTTTTACATGATAATATACATTTTATCCCCCCCTTTTCAAAGGCAAGATTAGAATCAACTCACCGGTCAGCATTTTTTATCCTTGTTCTTATGTTGTGAAGTTTCTTCCCATGTCCATGCCAGTTGGAGATGTCTTACACATCCTTCAAATCCCAACTAAAAGGTGACACGTTACTTACTAGATAATATCTTTCCCTTGAGTCCTGTTAGACCAGTCCAGACAAGTGGATTGTGTTCCCCTACCAGCAGATTGGTGGAGACAAAGAACCAATGCAAAGTCTAGGTTTCAATGATATCACTCCTGTGCCTCTATCCACCTCAGCCACCAGAGGTCCCTTCAGTATTTAACCCAAAGCAAATTGGAGATACAGAGCAAGCCTCACTCTACTTCATTGTGGGCAATAATGAGTAAACAACAGTAGAAAACTATGTACAGGAAGGTAGAAATAGAAGGTTGTCAGTAGAAAATGAACCTGCAGAGCCAAATATAGAATCATGGTGGACCCAAGGGAACTGCAGCAGAAGAAGAGCAAAAACAGTTTTAGGGGTGGGCCCTGGACTGGTCTAGCAGGACTCGAGGAAAAGGACATTATCTGGTAAGTAAAATATCACCTTCCATAACATCCTGCTAGATCAGTCTAGACAAATAGGATGTACCAAAGCTACAACACTACTGGGTGGGAAGAAGACAAAGCAGCTCGCAAAATTCTTGAGCTGAAGACTTGGTCTGCCCATGTGTGGAGATCCAAGCAGTAAGGCCTGACAAAAATGGAAAGTGATATCCACGGTGCTGCCTGACAAATGTCTGCAGGGGCAACCGAGCAATGAAGTGACTTGAAAAGAGAGGTAATATGAGCATGACGAGGCTGGTAGAAGATTTGTCACGTTGCAGAGTGTTGAACAGATTGAAGGGGAGAGAGATGATGCAGAGGGAGACCAGCAAGGAGTAGGTTACAATAGTCTAGACGGGAGATGACTAAGGAGTGGATAAGTATCTTAGTAGTGTGTTCAGAAAGGAATGGGCAAAGGTTGTTGATGCTGTAGAGAAAGAAACGGCAGGTTTTAGCTATCAATTGGATATGTGTGGAGAAGGAGAGAAAGGAGTCAAACATGGCTCCAAAGTTGCGAGCTGGGGAGACAGGGAGGAATTGAGAGTTATCCACAGAGACTGAGAAAGAAGGAAGGGGGAGAGGAGGGTTTAGGGAGAAAAATAAGAAGCTCAGTTTTGGCAATGTTCAATTTCAAGTGGCGGTGAAACATCCAAGCAGCAACGCCAGAAAGGCAGGCAGAGATTCTGGCCTGGATTGCCAGAGAGATTTCAGGTGTAGAGAGGTAGATCTGGGAATCATCAGTGTAAAGATTGTACTGAAAGCCTTAGAGAGAGATGAGTGCACCAAGGAACTGGGTATAGAGAGAGAAAAGGAGTGGACCCAAGTCAAATCCTTGGGGTATACCAACTGAAAGCAAGATAGTAGTAGAGGAGGATCCACGAGAACAAACTCTGAAAGATCCTGTTACAAGATATCTAGAAGTGAATCTGCCAGAATGATGGAACATACAATAACAGTGTATCCTGAGAGCTTAAAGCACGAGAAGGGCAATAAACTCACAGAGAGACTGATAAACCGAGCGGTACTTGATGATTAAGAAATTTGAATATCAGCATTATAACTTTATATAGCATTCAAAATTTAATGGGTAACCAATGCAATCTATATAAATCAGCAGAGATATGGTTAAGAAAAAACTAAAAGGAGCAACTGCAAAGGTTAAGGGTTTACATCAGGCCTGGGTATTATTTAAGAATGCTATCTTGGAAACCCAGACCAGTTGTATTCCATGCTTTAAAAAAGGTGGAAGGAAGGCCAAATTACAGTCAGCATTGCTTAAAGATGAGTTCAGAAGGGCTGTTCCTTAGCAGTACTCCAGTCCAGTCCCTTTACTCTCGGGTTGCGCAACCCTTCCAGCAGCTTGGAGGCTGAGCCCATCATCGTTTTGATGATGGTGTGGTATAAATACCACTGGCACCGCCCCTAGGCACCAGTATTCTCAGCCTCCAAGCAGCTGGAGGGTTACCGTAAGCCAGGAGCTTACTGGTCCTTTAGTTTCCTTTATATTTAATTTAATTTCTTTAATTTACCTTCCTTTAGTTGGGGGAGTTCTCTTACTCCCATCGGGTTTTTCCCTTTTCCTTTTTTGCCTGTTTCTTTAATTGCTCTCTGGGCTCTCCTCCCCCCTCCTCCCTCCTTCTCGGTCCCCGGTATCCTTGAAGGAGAAGGCTTACTAAGCAGCGGGGTGTAGCGGAGTGTTCGGGATCCCGCCCCCCCCCCCCCCGGGCCCGCCGACTGGATCGCCGACCTCCTCACCGCTCACCTTTGTCTCACGCCGAAGCCCCCGAGGCGGGCTGAGCGCTAGAGACATCACGGCAAAGGAGTCCCGTTCGGGGGCAGAGCTCGCAGTCAGCAGCGCTCCTTCTCCTGCTCTTCTGCCGCCTCGCGCTTACAGCGATTGAGCAAGCTGAGCGCTTGAGGCGGCATCGGATCGACGAAGCAAGTTCTCAGAGGGAATACGGAACGCCGCGGCGAGAACAAGCTCGCCGGCCGCATGACCTGACTCCACGTGGCTGAGGCCTACCACGTGGAGTCTAGCTTCAGTCAGCGGCTCCAGAGTGTGCAGCACGAAACAAAGTATCAGGACATCCAAATCGCAAGTATTGTGGAGCCATATATTTTGATTGCTGTATAGTTTTAATTTTAATTTTATTTCTTTCCTTATTTTGGGTTTAGGCTTAGCTAGGACTGCCGTTCAGGGGTGAGGCCCCACCCCACCCCCCTTCCCTTCCCTGCGGTTGGGAAATCTTCCATTTAAGGGGATTTATGTTTAATTTAATTTAATTTCTTTTAACCTTTACCCTCAAGACCCAAAATTAATAATACTTATTTTGGAAGAAAGATGACGGGTAAATTGCGCTGCCTGTCCTGCGGAACCCGCAGAGTAGCAGATTCTGAGGCCGGGATCTGCCGGAGTTGTGCTACTGAAGCAGCCTCCGTGGAGCAGGAAATTCAGCTGTCCATGGACCACACTTCTCAGGGGTCTCAAGGGCTCCGGGAGGGGGGAGGAGATTCTCCTTCCTCTCCCCCGCCCTCTACCTCGGCATTACCAGGCCCCTCTCAGGCCCTTCCCCCTGCTCCCGGTGCAGCAGAGGGAGGCTGGGAACATTTTTCTCCAGAATTTGTCCTCCTGTTACACAAAGCCTTTTGTATGAGGCAACAGGGACTCGGGGAGCCGTCGCTGCTAAAAGATTGTATCCGGCCCGGCCCAGGGAAGACAAGCTCACATAATCCCGGAGCCCCTCCTAAGCGCGCTAGGCTAGTGAGCGAAGAACCCCTCACCTCTCCTTCTCCGATCACTCCAGATGAGGAGGGATCAGACAGAGAAGTGGGGGAGGAAGAGGAAGAGCTTGAGGAGGGGGAGATTCCAGAAGAAGAAGAGCACTCCCGGATAGTTAGAGTTTTTCGTCGGGAGGAGCTCCCAGCCTTGATTAATGAATCCCTGAAGGTGCTCAATATGGCATCAGACATCCTGCAGAGGAAGAAACGTTAGAGGACCCATTGATTCAAGCCATCAGAAAAACTCAGAAAGTCTTTCCGGTCCACAGAGTGGTACGCCAGATGATCCAGGAAGAGTGGAATCAACCGGAGTCCAGTCTAAGAGGGGTGAGGGCCATGTCTCGCCTGTACCCTTTGCCAGAAGCTGACAAGGATCTACTGAAGTCCCCAAGGGTAGACGCAGCGGTGTCAGCGGTGACAAAGAAGACGACCATTCCGGTCGAGGGCAGCGCTGCGCTTAGAGATAGTCAGGATAGAAAGCTGGATTCTCTCTTGAAGCAAGCCTTTGACGTTAGTGCCCTCGCCCTGCAGGCCTCGGTGTCAGGAGCATGGGTAGCAAGAGCCTGCCTGAGGTGGGCTCAACAACTTCAACTAACGGATGGCGCCTCTTCTGACGCACAGTCTAGTGCTGCGCGGTTAGAGTCGGGGTCCGCCTTTCTAGCAGATAGCCAGTATGACCTTATTAGGAGTCTAGCAAAAAATATGGCCTCGGTAGTAGCAGCCAGAAGATATCTATGGCTGCGCAATTGGGCGGCGGACCCCTCCTCGAAGGCTCGGCTGAGTCGCCTGCCCTTCAAGGGGAAGCTGCTGTTCGGTGAGGACCTGGAAAAGTTGGTGAAGGATCTGGGCGAGTCTAAGGGAGGTAGACTCCCGGAGGATAGACCTAAGCAAAGCCGCTCGACTGTCCAATCCAGAAATCAGCCGAGGGACTTTCGGAGGTTCCGGCCGGCAAGACAGAATTTCTTTCCTAGGGGTCGCCCCGCGCCTAGAGGACAAGGCTTCAGAGGGTTTCGGGGAGCTGGAAGAGGTTTTGGAGCTTCCTCCTCATCCTCTGCCGCTAGGAAAACACAATGAAACGACGGGGGCCCAGGAAAAAGGCCTGCTGGTAGGGGGTCGGTTAAGGCAGTTCCTTCCCGCTTGGGCCCGAGTCACATCCGACCGTTGGGTACTGGAAGTAATCAGAGAGGGTTATGCTCTCGAATTCACGAAGCAAGTTCCCCCAGCCTTTATGCTGTCTCCCTGCGGCTCTCCAGAGAAGAGGGCAGCAATAGAAGACACCCTTTCAAGGCTGATCAAGTTAGGAGCGGTGACTCCCGTCCCCAGAGACCAATACGGTTCCGGTCGATACTCGATCTATTTTGTGGTACCAAAGAAAGAAGGGTCCTTCCGTCCAATCCTGGACTTGAAGCAAGTCAATCGCTGTCTCTCGGTTCCTCATTTTCGGATGGAAACCCTGAGGTCGGTCATCGCAGCGGTAAGACAGGGGGAGTTTCTAACATCACTAGACTTGACGGAAGCATACTTACATATCTCGGTAGGAAAGTCCCATCAGCAGTTCCTGAGATTTGCAGTGCCGAGGGGTCATTTTCAGTTCCAGGCTCTTCCCTTTGGCCTAGCAACAGCTCCAAGGACATTCACCAAAGTAATGGTAGTGGTAGCCGCGGCCCTCCGCAAGGAGGGGATCCTAGTACATCCATACCTGGACGATTGGCTGATTCGGGCAAAATCCGAGTCGGAGAGTCGCACCGCTACAGCCAGAGTGGTGGAATTCCTGGAGGAATTGGGATGGGTCATCAACCGGGCAAAGAGCAGTTTAGTTCCCTCGCAGGAGATCGATTACCTCGGAGCGAGGTTCGACACAAGAAGAGGAAGAGTTTTCCTGTCGGAACAGAGGTTAAGAAACCTCAGGAGCCTGGTCTCTCGCTTCATTTCAAGACGAATCCCTACCGCCTGGCATTACCTGCAACTTTTGGGCACCATGGCAGCAGCGATAGAGGTAGTACCGTGGGCCAAGGCACATATGCGACCGCTTCAACGCGCATTGTTACGTCGATGGTCCCCCCAGCTTCATCCCCTATCCACGCAGCTACCCTGTCCTCTTCAGATCAGGAGATCTCTCCTCTGGTGGGAGTGCCCAAGGAACCTAAGATGCGGGATGCCTCTAGATCCACCCCAATGGATACAGCTGACGACGGATGCCAGTCTCTCTGGCTGGGGGGCTCATTGCGAGGGACAGTTCGCACAGGGGAGCTGGACCCCGGGGGAGGCTCGCTGGTCCATCAACAGGCTAGAACTGAGAGCAGTGGCGCTGGCACTCAGAGCCCTCGAGCCCTTGATCCGGCAGAGGGCAGTCCGTGTTCTCTCGGACAACGTCACCGCGGTGGCCTACATCAACCGCCAGGGGGGGATGGGCAGCCCCCTGCTGGAGAAGGAGGCGGACAGTCTCTTCAAGTGGGCCGAAGCTCACCTTCTGGACTTGTCGGCTCAACACGTGGCAGGAACAGAAAATGTGACGGCAGATTATCTCAGCAGACACAAGATAGACCACGGCGAATGGGAACTAGCACAGGAGGTCTTCGACCAAATAGTAGCCCTTTGGGGAACACCGATCATGGACCTCATGGCACGCTACGGAACATCCAAGGCAAGCCGGTTCTTCAGTCGGAGAAAGGAAAGGATGTCAGAAGGCTTGGATGCCCTGGTACAGAAGTGGCCCTCGGAAGGTCTCCTGTATGTGTTCCCGCCCTGGGCCCTCATAGGGAGGATCCTAAGGCGAATAGAAACCCATCCAGGTCTGGTAATCCTCATAGCCCCGGATTGGCCTCGCCGACCATGGTATGCAGACCTGGTGAGACTAACGGTTCTTCGCCCTTGGAGGCTCCCCAACAGAAAGGATTTGCTACGACAGGGTCCAGTGCTCATGCCCCACGTGCATCGATTCTCGCTTACGGCTTGGCCCTTGAGAGGGCGCGGCTCGTGAAGCGAGGTTACTCGGCTTCGGTAGTTTCGACCCTGCTGAACGCTCGAAAACGCTCGACATGCCTTTCCTATATCAGAGTTTGGCGCATATTCGAGGCGTGGTGCGCAGATCGACATAAGAGACCTTTAGAATCCTCGGTCCCGGAGGTGTTAGAGTTCCTCCAAGCAGGCCTCGAGAAAGGTTTGGCTCACAGTTCATTACGAGTGCAGTTAGCGGCCATTTCTTGTTATAGAGGAAAGGTCCGGGGCAAGTCTCTAGGTGACCACGCCGATGTAGGTAGATTCCTGAGAGCAGTCAAGCGCCTACGGCCGCAACAAAGATCAGTGATCCCTCCTTGGGACTTAAACCTGGTGTCCTTCCAATGTAAATAGATTATGTATATAGTTGACCCTGTTTTCCATGTTTATACTCCTGTTCGATGTAAACCTGACAGCTTGTTGTTATGGTCGTTAAGTTATAATGTAAACCGCACTGATGCTAAATAGCGCGGTATATAAGAAACTGTAATAAATAAATAAATAAATAAAAAACCCTTTGAACCAGCTAGGAGTTCCTCCCTGAAGGACTTGACTCTGAAGACAGTGTTCTTGGTAGCTATTTGTTCGGCTAGGAGGGTCTCAGAGCTCCAAGCGCTCTCTTCTCGGCCTCCCTTTCTTTCCTTTTTTTAAAGATAAGGTGGTTTTGCGGACGGTTCCCTCCTTCCTACCCAAGGTCTCCTCTCCTTTTCATATGAACCAAACAGTTTCGCTCCCGTCCTTCGCGGAAGAAGCCCAAGATGAGGGGAATTCCAAACTGCGTCTCCTAGATGTGCGTAGAGTGTTGAGACGGTATCTCTCTCGCACATCTTCCTTCCGCAAGTCCGAACGGCTCTTCGTCCAATTTGGAGGTCCGCGCAAAGGGGAAGCAGCGGCCAAAGCTTCCATTTCTAGGTGGATCAGGGAGGCCATTGCCTCTGCCTATATTCTCAAGGGAAGGCAAGTCCCAACAGGTCTTCGCGCTCATTCAACTCGAGCGCAGGCGGCCTCCTGGGCAGAACATAGTTTGGTGCCTCCGCTAGACATCTGTAAAGCGGCCACCTGGTCCTCTCTGCATACCTTTTCCAAGCACTACAGGCTGGATGTCCAGAGAAGAGCAGACACCAGATTTGCGGGTGCCGTACTTCGGTCCGGGTTAGCGAACCCCACCCAGGTTTTGAACTGCTCTGTTACATCCCGAGAGTAAAGGGACTGGACTGGAGTTCTGCTAAGGAAAAAGTAATTAGTCCTTACCTGCTAATTAGTGTTCCTGAAGGAACTCCAGTCCAGTCCCTGATCCCGCCCAGGTTCAGTTTCTAGTGGAATAAAGGACCGAAGTAGGAACGGGGCGGGGCGGAAGACTCCAGCCGGAGGAGCGCCGTACGGGCACAAATGAGTAAAGGCTGTGTCGGCCTGGGGTAAGCCTTCTCCTTCCCCCCCCCCCCCCCCCCGGTACTTTCAGTTAAACGAAAAAAAAAAAAATTTGTTTTGATTTCATGTTTTTGTTGATTTGGGTGCCTTGTTTTACGCATTTTTGTTACGAGTACTTGGCAGGACTGCTTTTTCATCAGATTACTGGTGCCTAGGGGCGGTGCCAGTGGTATTTATACCACACCATCATCAAAACGATGATGGGCTCAGCCTCCAAGCTGCTGGAAGGGTTGCGCAACCCGAGAGTAAAGGGACTGGACTGGAGTTCCTTCAGGAACACTAATTAGCAGGTAAGGACTAATTACTTTTTATAACTACATAGTACAGTAACATAGTATATGATGACAGACGAAGACCAGTTTGGTCCATCTAGTCTTCCCAGCAAGGTGGTAAGAGTAGGTGCCCCTGCCGCTCCGTGCAGGTCAGCCATGCCTTTGTTTAGGGGTGTACCCATCGTTCTGTGTAGGGCACCCCTGTTTGTTGAGATATAAGAAATAGTTATGCTTAGTTTGATTTTATCCTGTTGCTATAAAAGGATCCACTGCGTCTGTCCCATGCCATTTTGAATTCTGTCACTGTATTTGCCCCTCACCACTTCCATTGGGAAGGGCATTCCAAGCATCAACCACCCTTTCAGTGAAAAAGTATTTCCTGACATTGCCTTTCAATTTACCCCCTTGCAGCTTCATGTTATGCTCTCTAGTTTTACAGCTTCCCCATCTTTGGAAGAAGTTTGTTTGTTCATTAATACTCTTTAAGTATTTAAAGGTCTGAATCATATCTCCCCTGTCCCTCCTCTCCTCCAGAGTGTACATATTTAGGTCTTCAAGTCTCTTTATCTTTATTCTTTATTCATAATATTTGATATACCGCTCATTGCCGGAGCGTCAAAGCGGTGTACAATAATAACAAAGTGCGGGTGGTGAAAGTAAATGAGGAAAAAGGAACGCCATTGGTATGATAGGAGAGCAAGTAGGAAAGAAGAGAGAAGGATAGTAAGGACAGTTATAACAGATTATAAACCCAGGAGGAACGACACAAATAAAGACAAAGGGGAAAGGTAGGGCTGGTAGGGGGACGGGGGGGGGGGGCTGTAAACCTAAGGGGTATGTTTACTAAACCGGGCCAACGGTCAACCCGGGCCATCTGCCACCAGGTCCCATATTATTCAATGGGACCTAGTTGCAGATAGCCTTCCTCTGAACCGTTTCCAGTCTTTTTATATCCTTTGCGATATATAGTCTCCAAAATTAAACACAGTATTCCAAGTGAGGCCTCACCAGCGACTTGTTCAGTAGCATTAGTACCTCTTCCTTTTCTGCTGGTAATTCCTCTTTGTATGCAACCCAGCATCCTCCTGGCTTTTGCCACCACCATGTCGCACTATTTTGCCACCTTGAGATCCTCAGAAATAATCAAACCAAGGCCCTTCTCTTGGTCCGCGTATACCAGTCTTTCCCCCCTATCGCATACATGTCCCTTGGATTTCTGCTTCCAAAGTGCATGCCACTGCACTTCTTCGCATTAAATCTTAACTGTCAAGCATTAGACCATTCTTCCAGCTTTTGTAGATCTTTTCTCATGTTCTCCACTCAGGGGAGTCCACTCTGTCGCAAATTTTCGAGTCTTCTGCAAAAAGACAGACACTTCCATTCAGTCCTTCAGCAAAATCATTCAGAAATACATTGAACAGTACCGGTTCAATGGGGCACCCTGCTAATCACCCACCTTTCATCCGAGTGAGTTCCATTTACCATCACCTTCTGTCGTCTATCAGTCAACTAATCTCAGATCCAGTTCACCACCTTGGGACCCATCCCCAAACTATTGATATTGACTTTGCTGAAATCCAGGTAGATGACATCCATCACATGCCCCTGATCTAGCTCTCTGGTCACCCAGTCAAAGAACTTAATCAGATTTTTTGGCAAGATCGTCCTTTGGTAAAATCATGTTGCCTCTGATCATGCAACCTGTTGGTTTTGAGAAAGTCCACTATTTGCTCTTTCAGGAGTGCCTCCATTATTTTTTCTGCCACCAATGTAAGGCTTACCGGCCTGTAGTTTGTCACTTCTTCCTAGTTACCACTTTTGTGAAGAGGTACCACATCAGCCCTTCTCCAGTCCTGAGGGACTTTTCCTGTCTCCAAGGATCTGTTAAAAACATCCTTTAAAGGCCCTGCAAGAACCTCTCTGAGCTCTTTCAATATCCTGGGATGTATCCCATCAGGTCCCATAGCCTTGTCCACTTTCAGTTTTGCAAGTTGTTCTAACACATCATCTTCTGTGAATAGTGTGGTATCTACTCCATTCCAATTTTTATATTTGGGAGTCACCAGTGGTCTTCTCCAGGATTTTTTTCTTTAGTAAAAACATAGCAGAAGTATTTGTTTAGCAATTTCGCTTTTTCAATGTCACTTTCCACGAGTCTGTTCCCAGCACTTTTGAGTCCTGCAATTCCACCTCTGATTTTCCTCTTCTCCCGAATATACCTGAAGAAAGTTTTGTTGCCACACTTCACATCTTTAGTCATCTTTTCCTCTGCCTTTGATTTTGCTTTCCTTATTTCTCTTTTTGTCTCTTTTAGTTTGATTCTGTATTCCTTTCTGTGTTCTTCTGTTTGCGAGCTTTTGAATTTTGTGAAAACTGTGGTTTTTGCCTTTATTTGTGCAGCCACTTTTTTGGAGAACCAAATAGGTTTCCCTCACCTCTTTTTTTATTTACTTTCCTTGCATATTTATCTGTTGCCCCTTTTATTCCCACCTTTAGTTTAGCCCATTGCAATTTCACTTCCCTTATCCCCTCCCACGCTGCCTCCTCCAGGTACTTGGCCATTTTACTGAAGTCAGTGTTTTTGAAGTATAAGACTTTGAGCTTGCTGTGATTGGACTGCACCTTGGCTTTTATCTCAAACCACACTGTGTGATGATCACTGCTGTTCACAGGGGCACCCACCCGGACACGCTATCTCCGTTGGTGAACACTAAATCCAGCATCGAGTTTTCCCTGATTGGTTCCATCACCATTTGTCTAAGTAACACATCTTGGAAGGCATCCACAATTTTTTTTACTTCTTTCCAGATTTGCAGAAGGAGTACTCCAGTTCACATTGAGTAGATTAAAGTCACCCAATATGATCACTTCCCCCCTTGTGGCTATCTTTGCAATGTCTATAATCAATTCGCTATCTATTTCTTCGGTTTGAGTCGGAAGCCTGTAGACCACACCAGTATGGATGACAGTGCCATCTCCTCTTTCCAACACAATCCATAGTGCTTCTTCTTTTCCCCACATCCCCTGCATTTCAGTAGCTTTAATATTGTTTTTGACATATAGGGTTCCTCCTCCTGCTTTGCCACCTTCTCTTTCTCTTCTGAACAGATAATAGCCAGCTATGGCTATATCCCATTCATGCTATTCATTAAACCATGTTTCTGTAATGGTCAGAATGTCCAAGTCCATTTCCACCATTAAGGCTTCCAGGTCAGGAACTTTGTTGGCAAAGCTTTGAGCATTTGGGATCATTGCTTTCCAGCATTTAACTGGCTTACCTGTATTTTGCATTGATTTTATTCTGCACACCTCTTCCCACTTGTCATTGATGTGTGGTTTAAAAGTGTGGCTGCTTCTAATGTTATTCTGCTTTTGCTGGGAGTAATGTCCTGAACTTGTCATTCCCCATCCGTCACCCCCTTTCTCTCCAGCTAAGAGAGAATCTTTCAGAAAATGGAAAATAGAGCCAAATGACAAAAACAGGAAAAAGACCAAGTACTGGCAAGTTAAATGCAAGGCATTAATAAGGCAGGCTAGTAAAAAATTTGAAAGGAAGCTTTCTATGGAAGCAAAAGTGCACAATAAAAACTTTTTCAATTATATTCATACTAAACACCTGCAAGGGATTCAGTTGGATTATTAGATGATAAAGTGATAAAAGGTGCACTGAGAGAGGACAAGGCCATAGCGAAGAGACTGAATGAATTTTTTGCTTCTGTCTTTACCAAAGAAGATATACGAAACTTACCCATGCCAGAAATATATTTAAAGGCGATGTATCAGAGGAATTGAAACAAATCTCTATAATCGGGAAGATGTAATACAGCTAATTGATAAACTAAAGAGCAACAAATCACCTTGACCGGATGGCATATATTCCAAGGTGCTGAAAGAACTGAAATATGAGATTATAGAGCTACTATTAGTAATCTGTGATCTATCTTTAAAATCATCTGTAGTACCCGAAGATTAGAGAGTGGCCAATGTAACACTAGTTTTAAAAAAAAGGTTCTAGGGGTGATCTGGGAAACTATAGACCAGTGAGCCTGACATCAGTACCGGGCAAAATCGTAGAAACCATTATAAAAAACAAAATTACCGAACATGTAGATAGTCATGGTTTAATGGCAGAAAAACAACATGGGTTTAGCCAAAGAAAGTCTTGTCCTGATAATCTTTTATATTTTTTTGAAGGTGTGAATAAACAGGTAGACAAAGGTGAGCCAGTTGATATAGTGTGTCTGGATTTTGACACAGTCCCTCATGAGAGACTGTTGGGGAAATGAAAAAGCCATGGGATAGGAGGCAATGTACTACTGTGGATCAGGAACTGGTTAAAAGATAGAAAACAAAAGGGTATGTTTACTAAACAGCAGTAGCGGCTTCCATGTGATATCAGAGCCACAGCCCCATTGAATTCAATGGGGCCGCAGCTCCGATATATCACGGAAGCCACTATCGCTGTTTAGTAAACATACCCCAGAGAGTAGGGCTAAATGGCCAATTTTCTTAATGGAGAAAGGTGAATAGTGGAGTACCCCAGGGATCTGTGCTGGGCCTGCCACTTTTTAACATATTTATAATGACCTGGAAATGGGAATAACAAGTGAGGTAATTATATTTGCAGATGATACCAAATTATTCAAAGTTGTTAAAACAGAAGAGGATTGTAAAGAATTGCAAGAAGACCTTGATAGATTGGGAGATTGGGCATCCAAATGGCAGATGAAATTTAATGTGGATAAGTGCAAAGTTATGCACTTAGGGCCCAATTCTGATCCCGACATAGATCTCCTTTGTATGTCTGGGCTGACCTGGACGTACAAAGGAGATAGGGATTCTGATCCCGCGGGGCATGTCTATCCCTGCGGGATCAGAATCGCAAATAAGCCTGTACGTGCAGTCAGGGACTGCAATTTAGTCCCAGCCTGCATGTACAGGCACTGCCCGGCTAACTCAGCCAAGACTTTTAAATGGAGCCACGGTGCCATGGCATCATCTTGCCATGGCACCGCGGCTTCATTTAAAAGCCGTAATGCCGACCGCCTGCTACAAAAGTAAATTTCCCGCAGCTCGACCTCCGATCCGGCCTCCTAAGCAAGGATCGGGCTGTGGGTAATTAACATTTGCCCCCCCCCCCCCAAGCTCCTTCTGTGCCCCGGAGCTGCTGAAAGAACACATCCAGGAAAGTTATTCCACCCAAGGAGTGGAATAACTTCCCTGGACATTTCACTGGCCCTGGATGTACAGGGCTGGCATCAGAATCGGCTCTGTACGTCCATGGCCAGCGACCGTCCACTCTCCGCCCCTATGCTGCCCCTTCCCTGCCACCGTATAACTTCCCCGGTCAACCGGTAGTGAAGTTATACAGGGACAAGAGCCGGCACGAATAGCGGGACGTTCATCCCCGCTATTCGTGCCTCAGAATATAACCCCCTTAGGGAAGAACAACCCAAGCTACAGTTACACGATGCAAGGTTCCACATTAGGAACCACCACCCAAGAAAAGGTCCTGACAGCAGTTGGCCATATAAAAAATATGGTAGGTCAAAAAAAATTATAATTAATGAATGGTGAATAAGATTAAGGAAGGCGGAGGCAAGAGATAAAGGGAAAGGCTAAATATGAAGCTTAGTAACCCAAGTCCCTTACCTGTTCCCTTGGTTCATGTTCCTCACCTAGCTGCAGAAAATTTTCAGTTCCTGGCATTGGCTGCTTGGAGCTGCTCAAGAGAGGAGATAAGAAGAGCCTCTGCAATTTCGAGGGTGAACCCAGCTAAGTTCAGCCAAGCATGAGCTAGATTGGGAAGAGGCCAAATGCTGCCTCAATAGTCACTTCACTTCAGAGAAGGCATGGAAGTAGGAACAATGGCAGCAACTAGTTCCTTTCAAGCAGCCTCCTCTGCAGTTGCCTCCTTCTCTGCCAGCTTCAGTATCAAGTTTGAAGAGCATAGGGACCCATGGATCCTGAAAGATTACAGTTTAGTTTATTTAGTTTATTTGCATTTGATATACCGCCCTATGTTACATCAGGGCGGTTCACAATTTTTTAACAATCAGAAAGAGGCACAAGACCAGAAAAGGGAGAAGAGCTACAATTTTTTTGACAGAAAAGAGGAAATAATAAAGAGTGTAAAGAGAGGACATAGGAAGGTTTAGACAAACACAAATAAGCCAGGTCGTGTTTGAGAGACTGGAGGATTGTAAGCTGTTTTAAAGAGATGGGTTTTCAACTGTGACTTAAAGGAGGAATAGTTTGTTTTGAGTTGGAGTGGGGTGGGCAGGGAGTTCCACAGGGCTCTGTGGTTCCAGCCAGAGCCGGCCTGATCAACAGACAGACTAGGGCAGCACAATTTTGGGGGCAGCACCAGCATAGCCACCATGCCTGACTTTTGTTTGGTGCCTCAGGCTCAGTTGTCAGTGGTGAAGCAGCAGCAACAAAGTGGAAGCGTGATGAGATAGGCCAGTCAAGAGGAGATGGGGAGTTGCTGGAAACAGCGGGTGGTAAGGAGGAGGAAAAAGAACAAAGGCTGAACATCTCAGAAGGAGGGGTAGAGAAGGCAAAGGGAGATATACTTCTCACCAAGATGGAGGAGTACTGTACAAAGGAGGATGACAAAAAAATACTGATAAGGCTAAATTTTGCAGATGGTCACACTCTGTGACTGACAGCCTGGATATATGCTTACCAAAATGGACAGGATAATCTTTTTTTTTTTTTGCTTTCTTTTACTATGCTGCTGTGTAATATACAATAGCTCATTACCATGACATCAGCCGTGAGAGATATTTCTATGACTAAGTACAGTGTCATTGAGATCACATGCGACGGCATGAGTGGGTAAGGACATTCCTCTGCCTACTTTGGGGCTGCCATGAATAATCTGATGAATAAGCAGCAAGTTACCCCTCTGAGGTGGTGAATTTCTAAGAGTCTTTGATTTCTGACTCTGCCAGCACACATTTGATGTTTATGATTCCAGTAACCGCAATGACATCAGCAGTGAGGACAGACAAAGCGAATGCTGGGAAAGAGAGTAAGATGGTGGACAGTGTTTCACCCTCGCCAAATGCAGATATCAATGAAGTGTGCAGGGAGGTGATGGCGAGGTAAGTGATTAAAGTGCTGAAACCAAAATTTGAGCAAGAATTGGAGAAGTTAGAGGAGATGGGCAAATCAATGACTGAAACTGGTTGGCGGATCGAAGTGATGGAACTGACGGTGCTGGAGGATGCGAAGGCCAAGCATGAATGATTGGTGGCGAGGCATAGTAAGCAGCTAGAGGCATTGGCAGTGAAGATGAATGGTCTCGAACCGATCATGTAGGAACAACCTGCACTTGATTGGAGTACCTGAGTCATAGTCCAATGACACTGTGCCCTCCATGTTTGAGGACTTGTTGCCAAAGGAGTTAGACTTGGTCTCACTAGCTAGTTCTCTACACATGGAGTGGGCACAGGACTGGCCCTTCCGCTAAGCAGCCACCTAAGGCGGCAGTCCGTGGCGGTCGCCATGGCGGCTTTGTGCAGCCCTTTTGGTGCCCACGGCAGGCTGTGTGCTTCTATACACATGGCCTGCTGCTTCTCAACCCCCTCCAATGCAACTTCCTCTCAGAGTGGAGTCAGAAGCGGCAGGCCATGTGTGCTAAAACACATGGCCTGCCACCACTACCACTGGCCCCCCAGAAGACTGAATCAGGGACAGTAGCGAGGACTGGAAGCAGCACAGCTCGGCTCAGTGAGGGGGCTCGGCTCAGTGGGGGGGGGGGGGGGTATCATGGCTTGGGCTCCTGCTTGGGGTGGCCAAAACCCTTGGGCTGGCCCTGAGCAGACACATAGGGTGTGGCCCAAGATGAAGGGTAGAAAAAGGCTGCGTGTGCTTATTGCACATATTTTAAACTTTCAACATAAAATGCAGCTCCTTCAAACTTATTGGAAGAAAGGAGAATTGCATTTGGACAATCAAAGGTTGTGGATGTTCCAAGACTTTTCCACAGTGGTATCAGCACACAGAAAGGAGTTTGCCAACACTTCTTAAGAACTCTTTAAGAGGAAAATCAGATTCACTCTGGCGTATCCTGCTACTCTTCAAGTTCAGCATGGGGATAAGATGCAGTCATTAGACTTGGCGGTAGTTGCAAAGAAATTCGTGAGGGCACCTGCGAACATGAAAAATGGTTGATTAATCTAAAGCTGCAGTGGAAGCGCAAAGACTGAATGTTTTTTTTCCCTCTGGGACAATTTTTGGATATAAGACTACTTATGTGTTTTCTTCTTTGGTTTAGAGTAGTAGTACTAGTAGTAGTAATTTTCTACTTCTCTGTTAGCTACAAGTTCCAGTTTATGATTGACTATGTATGAAAGAGTGAAGGGTGTTTGGATTGACATGATTAGGGTAGGGGCAGCCCTGATGCATTGGAAACGTGGTTAGCCTGTTAAAGGGCAAAGTTTGTTTAGATTGTTTTTTGGGTGGTTTTGGCTGTTGAGTGAAGGGATGGTGTGTGAGAATGTGGAGTGACTATGGGAGAAGGATTATGCATGAGTTATGCTTGGAGGGGGGAGGGAGGTCCATTTGCAGTTTTAAGGAAATGGAGGAAGATAGGTGTAAAAGGGGGGAGAGGATGGTTGAACGGGGAGTGGAGCTGGTTTTGGGAGCTGAGGAGCTGAGGGTGGGCAGTTCATTGGGCCTAAATATAGGAAAATTGGGCAGGGGATCTTATTTGACAGTAGAGATGTCACATAAGCTTTAAATTTTAACATGGAATGAGGGGAGCATTAGCTCCCTGATTAAGAGGACTAAAATTTTACAGACTCTTAATAGAAAGGGAGCGCAGATACCTCTGCTATGAGACCCATCTGAGCAAATTGGAGCATGCCAAGTTGAAGAAAGATTGGGTTTCTGAATTGCTAAGTGCTTCCTCTGGCTCTAGGAATGGGGGAACATAGCCATATTGGTGAGGAGAGGTGTACTTTTTGCATTACTTCATCAAGAGTTAGATCTGGGAGGTGGAATCATTTTCGTTTGAGCCAGAGTCTTCAATGATCTGTTTTTGCTAGGTAATATTTATGCCCCCACAAATATGATCATGCCTTTTTTCAACAGGTTGTGAAGCAGCAGGAGACTGAAACGCAGGGGACCAGTCATCCTAGCAGGTGATTTTAACTCCCCATATGATCCTGAGCAGGATAGGTCTGTAGGGAGTCAGGGAGAAGGTTGGAGAACTAAGGGGCTGTTCTTTTTATACAGGATGGGTGACCTGGTGGATGCATGTATGCCCTATATCTGTGGGAGAGTGACTACACTCATCTTTCTCAAGCCCATGGGATGTTATCCCAAGTAGATTATATCTTAGTTTCAATGAGAAGGTTTGCTAGGATCTTAGCTACTGATCATGGAATGTACTGGGAGGCTAGAATGGAGGTGCAAAAGGGGTAGAGATTCCCAGCTTATTTGGAAGAGAATGGGGACTTTCAAAAATGCCTAAGTGAACAGTGGGGAGCAATGCTTCAGGCCCTGGTGGTATCTGTCCTTGAAGAGAGACAAGGCAGGTTTTCTTGGCTACTCAAGGGGCCTTGAATACACTGCTGCAAAAGTGGGCAGTGACTAATATTCACTATTATAAACATTGCCTCTACAGGTTTAGGAATAAATCAGGGAAACTGCTGGCCAGAGCAGTGCAGGATTGGAGTGGATTAAAGGATGTAATAGTGATTAGAGATGAACAAGGGAAGTTGTGCAATGATAATAAGGAAACAGTGCAGGTGTTTAGTAAATTCTATGGTGGCTTATATGCAGCATGGGAGTTCTGGGAAGTAGAGGGTAAGTCTTTTCTGGGAGGGATGAAGTTGCCCACCTTGAAGAGGAGGGAGCTTGAAGTTCTGAATAGCCCCATTACCTATAAGGAAGTGCAACAAGAGATTAAGAAATGGGTGGCACACAAGACTTATAACCCTGATGAGTATGTGGCTAAATACTGTAAGATGGTGTCTGGGCAGGTTGTGCCAGCTCTTGCCGAAATGTGTGCAGAGGTACTGAGGGTGGGGTTATTCCCGAAGGATATGAGGCAAGCAATCATAACGGTAATTCCAAAAGAAGGGAAGGACCCGCTAGACCCTGCATCATATAGGCCAATATCTTTGATCAATTATGATTTTATGTTACTAGCTTCTGTTTTTGCTAATATATTGAAATTGCTTTTGCCTAGACTGATTGGAAGCAGTTAAGTGGGTTTTATTGGGAACAATTAAGTGGGTTTTGTTCGGGGCTGGACTGCAGCCCTTGACATTACTAAATTGATGGAAGGAGAGGCTTTTAGACCCCTGAGGAAGGCTTCCGGCCGAAACCGTTTGAGTTGGGTCTGTTAATAAAGGCTATTTTATACCATCTTCTTTGTGTTGGCCGTGGTCATTAGCTTCCGCTCTGATCCACTGATTACTAAATTGATGGTCATCATGGAGTATTGTATAAGAGAGAGGTTGCCTATGGTCTTGGTAAGCTTTCATTTGACAAGGACTCTTGGACTTATATGATGCAGGTTCTTCAGAGGTTTGGTTTTCAATGTTTTGTTTTGTTTTGTTTTTAAATGGGTGCAGGTATTCTATAACCAACCACAGGTTAGTGTTTCTGTAGAAAGTGTTGTGTCAGATCCTTTTACTTTGGGAAGGGGCAGTCAGGGGTGTCTCTTGCCCCGCCTCTTGTTTGTGTTAGCATTAGAACCTTTGTTACAGGTGCTGAGGGAGGTACCAATGGTAGATGGACCTAAGTTGAGAGGAGAGGAAATTAAAAAGAGTGCCTTTGCAGTTGCCCTGTTTTTGAGACTTGTTGAACCTGGGAATTCCCTGCCATCTGCAAGTCACTTGATAAAGAAATTGGGGGATTTTCTGGATTGAAAGTAAATAAAAGTAAATCGCCTAACATTGGATATGGATGGGGAGGGGGACTTTCCATTGCAGTGGGCAGAAGATCAGTTTAGGTATCTGGGAATTCAGTTACATATAGACTCCAAACTCTTACATGAGAGTAACCTTCGGCCTCTCTGCCGACCCCACAGTCAAGTGCATTAAGATCTGGGCAGGATTGCCTTTATCATTGAGTGGGAGGTTGGCCTTATTTAAAATGATGGATTTGCCGAGGTGGCTATACGTTATGCAGCAGTTATTGATGCTAGTAAGACAGGAGTGGGTTCTTTTGGAAAGGATGATTTTGGAGATCATACGGGCAGGGAAGAAACCACACATTCCTTTTAAGGCTTAATGAGGGCCAAAAAAGAGGGGGGATAGGCTTCCTTAATCTTAAGAGTGTACAGTGTGGTATGTGTGAGGTATAATGAACAGAGTGTCTAACTGTGCACCTCTTGAAACACTGGACTGACTGTTAACTCCTATGCATAGGGCCCTTGCCTTGCATTTATTAACAGAACAATTGCCCATTGGCGTTAAGTTGAGCATTTACTTTGGGATGCTAACAGGCACATGGAGGATGCTCTGTAAGTGACTGGGGGACGGTTGGAGAGTCACGTTACCTCTAACTGGTAACTTGCAGATAGGAATGTTTCAACGATAGAGGACTAAAGGATTAAGGTGGGTCTGCAGGCAAGCCCTCCATCTTGCTGCCTCCTCAACTGCAACCCGTCCCCATTGCCATCGATACCGCCCTTCTTTGGGGCTTGCAATGATGGCAATGACTCAAAAATCGCAACACAACACTTAAAGGTTTTGGTGCTGCATCATCGTTTCCATGTGCTCCTACTTGCAGCTTCTACCCCCTACCGACGCAAACCTCCAGGGATGTCTATATGCTTTCTAAAATAGCTCTGAGGACATCTCCATAATTTGATGTCTATGTACCATTTTTCAGACATCCAACACACTCCCATAGATTGTATTTTCTAGCAATACTCTATAATTTATGTAAAACCTGTACTTGATTAGGTTTGATAACTGAAAGTGAATGATGGTTTAGTTACGCTTGATATCAAGTATATGTAAGTTTTTTAGACTGTAGTTACATTTTGTTGAGATGCAGAATCCTTAGCTATGGATGCATCTTGTTAACATTACTTCTTAGCATGCTAATTAAAATCCTTTGCCGAAAATGCATCTACAGCCCAGAAATATCAGACTTTATAAATGCTTTGCACTTTTTCTTAAAAGAAAATAGCATATACCTTTTGTGAAATTGGTGTATTTGGGATAATTACTTCTTGCCTTTAGGATAAAAGGAAGTACCATCAGCCAATTTATACAAGGGTGTATATTAAATTAAGTCTAGCTCAAATTCTCTTTGGCAGAAATGGTTGTAGATTGCAAAACCAGGCTATGATGTAATAATGTTCGAGTGTGCCAGAATTATTTGGCCTGGATAGGCTTTTATTTTTTTAATTATGTGCTATGAGAAATGAAATGTATTTAATTTAATCTTCATTAAGCAAGTCCTGTTAACCTATTTTGCACCTTCAAAAGTGAACTAATGTTTTTGTAAAGTAAAAGCTATTAAAATATATTATTATTGCCTTGTATATTTGAAACAATGTTCACAAAAGCTCATATTTTGTAATTTATATTCTCGACTGTGTGTTTCACTTGTTAACTGAGGAATATGTATAACTTAAATCATGTCAAACTGCCCAGCTTTGGTCTGAACAGTATGGTTTCTGAGGTACACTTTAATCTTCGGTGAGGATGCTTACCATCAGTGAGAGCACTCTTGGCTGTGGTGGACACTGGCACGCCAATTTAGGCCCCAGTGCAGCCACAAAAAAGGAAGCGTAAGAGCAGGATGTGCATGAAGAAGCTATGCCTATGTAGATAGGAGCTACTCGCTACTTACTACCATTGTCTCTTTTGGCATCTAGCACCTTCACCACTGCTGCCATTTCCTAAAGTTCTGTGGCTTTCAATGACAGTTGTCTCTTCCTGCTGTCAGGGACTCAGAAGTTAAAGAAGTGCTACTACTCCTACTTTAAGGCTGTTGGTGTCACACTGACAAGTTTTAAATTCCAAGAAAGGAAGATCCTTGTTCAAATGGGAGACTAGCAACCAAAGAAGCTAAGGAAATGGAGGAGTAGTCCAATGGCACTGGCTTGGGAACCAAGAGACCAGGGTTCAATTCCTACTAGCACTCCTTGTTGCCTTGGGCAAGTCACTTAACCCTCAATTGCCTCAGAAAAATCCAAGTTATCAATGTCCCTGTTTAATGTATATTATCAAATTTAAGTTACAATGTAAACCACTTTTGCTGAAATTATAAACCAATATATAAAACCTGTTAAATAAATAAATAAATCTCCTAATTTTTGTAAAATATAAACACCTAAAATTCTATTAAAAAAAGCTCCTGGGCTCTTTGAATGAACAGATCATGGGTGCTCCTTGTAGCCTTGGGCAAGCCACTTAACCCTCCATTGCCTCAGGACAAAAACAGATTGTGAGCCCTTCGGCGACAAGGGAAGTATATATACAGTATCTGAATGTACACTGGGTCTCAATAATGCTTTTATCTGAAACCTGTACTTGACCCCAGACTAGGTTTCCCATATAGCTCCATATCTGGAAGGTGAGTTTGAGCCAGCCCTAGTTTTCCATCCATTGTATGCATGGATTTCTAGTTTCTATTTCTTAAGAAGTTGTAACAAAGGACCCTCTCTATTCAGTGGGATAAAACCTGAACTGGATCAGCTTCTCCTTACAAATAAGGAATATTATGGTAAGCTTTCCACAGGTAGCTCATGCCTATATCCTGTTCTTGCCCTACACACACATAGTAGCCTCTCTATTTCTGTAGGTCTTCATCCTCTTTGCATGCTGAGTGGTATTCAGCTGGAATCTTCATTGATAGCTGCCCAGGCTAGCTTATTTAGTAGCTGTGTTTTAGGACAAGTTTTATTTCTTTCAGCCTTTAATCTTCACTCCTTCCCACATTAGCAGAACCAGACACCCTGTCATGCACATGTATATAGCCACCGAATCTTGTATATAGTAGCCAGTCAGCCCGGTCGCCACTTCACTTCTGTTGACCCGACTGTTTAGCCTGTATTATAGTTACTTAAACGAGTAGCCAATCTACTGCATAGGCTGTACATAGTTACTTACCCCAGTTAGCCCAAGTTGTGAAATCTGTTCTTTGTAAGTTCAGTACGGGCGCCGCCTGCACTGTACAAATTTGCAGTTGAATGTAAACCGAGCTGATTTTAAAGAGCGCAGTATAGAAAAGACCTTAAATAAATAAATAAAATAAATATACATGCACTTTTTCTCTCCCTACATCTTGCTTACAAAAACACAAGTTCCCACATAACATGTCTGTACCATGCCTGTAACATGCCTCAGGAGTAGGAAAGAGACATATTTTTGCGCAATCATGATCTGAAATGATATTTACATGACCAAGGAAATGACATCAAAAGTAAGAAAGTCTGAGCTGGTGTGTCCTTGCTGATGTTGTAAAGCATCACTGGGGTATCTGCATGCCGTTAAGAGACTTATAAACATAGGGAGTAGTAGTTACAGTCTGTTCAGCTTATTTGTCTAGAAAAGCAGATAATGCTCCTATTCACAACATGTGTCCCTATTTATATATTTATTTATTTATTTAACTAGACTTATATACCACATTTCTACAAGTCAAAGCTGTGTACATTCAGGTACTATATATATATTTCTCTTGTCCCCGAAGGGCTCACAATTTATTTTTGTACCTGAGGCAATGGAAGATAAAGTGGCCTGCCCAAAGCCACAAGGAGTATCCATGATCCATTACTTCGGAGATCTCAGGAGTTTTTAAATAGAATTTTAAGATGTTTATATTTCATAAAATTAGGAATTTTTGGAGGGATAAGAAAAATAGGGGTTTAATTGTGTTTTTGCATCATGATATGAAATTCTAAGTGCAATTTTAGGTGAGTTCAGTTTTGAAATACGTACAGTTTTTAAAGGGGAGGTTAGTGAATATCAGTGTTACTGTACGTATGTTGGGTGCATCTATAGTAAAGGTTTTTGTGCTGTATGAACACTTAATCAGCTTCCAAAGAATTCAGGGATCCTTTGTTCATTTCCACTATTCTCTCTACCCTTACATGTCCTCATTAGGGATGTGCATTCATTTGAAATGCATTGGAAATATCAATGACATTTTCTAAGTCATTTCATCTTTTTCAATTTGAATACGACATGAAAAAATTATATTTCCAGGAGACTATCTCTAGCCAGCCAGCTCTTAATTGTGTTTTGTATTTCTGGGGATCTTCGTTCCTGTTTCTTGATCGGTCCAAATTTTATCTGGTCTGGAGCTCTATAGAAAATCCTTCTTGGATATTTTGTCTTCTTGAATCTATTGACTTTACTAGAGATTTACGCCACAGACTTTTCTTTTGCCATGTTCTTACATAGTAACATAGTAAATGACGGCAGATAAAGACCAGTATGGTCCATCTAGTCTGCCCAGTAAGATGGCAAGAGTAGGTGCACCTGCCGCTCCGTGCAGGCCACCCCTCCCCATGTCTTTGTTTAAGGGGTGAACCCACCGCTCCGTGTAGGACACCCCTGTATGTTGAGAAATTAGTTAGTTAAGTTTATTTTGATTGTATCCTGTAAAGGTTAATGGTATGGTATGATACTTCTCCGCCCACCTACCTTTTCTGTGTGTAGAAATGTGACATTGTACTTACTAGATAGATAATGTCCTTTCTTTGAGTCCTGCTAGACCAATCCAGACAAGTGGCTTGTGTTCCCCTATGAGCAGATTGGTGGAGATAGATAGCTAATGAAATGCCCAAGTTTCAGTGATGTCACTCCATTCACTTTAGCTACCAGAGGATCCTTCAATATCCGTCTCAAAGCATATGGGAAAATCAGGGCCAACTTCACACATCCTCAACATGGGCAACAATGAGAGATCAAACAGTAGAGAACTTTGTAAAGGAAAGAATTACTAGGAAGCCATCATTAGAATATGGACCTGCAGAATCAAGCACAGAAATCATAGCAGACCAAAGGTATCGCTGCAGAACAACAGAGCTAACAGTTCCAGAGACAGGCGCTGGACTGATCTAGCAGGATTCAAGGAAAAGACATTATTCTGGTAAGTAAAATTTCATCTTCCACATCGGCCTGCTAGACCAGTCCAGACAAGTGGGACATACCAAAGCTATGCCTCCACTGGGCAGGAATAGGACCTAGCAGCTTGCAAAACCTTGAGCCGAAAGCCATATCCATGCAAGTGTGGACATACAAGTAGAAATGCTGGACAAAAAAGGATAGCGACACCCACGTTGCTGCCTGACAGATGTCTGAAGGGGCTACTGAGCTATGCTCTGCCCACAAGGATGCTTGCACTCAAGCAGAGGGCACACAAACCCTCTGGAACAGTCTTGTTCCACAACAGCCACGTTGAGGCAATGGCCTCCTTGATCCAGCACCCCAGTGTAAACTTAGCCACCGCGTCACCCTTGCACAGAGCAGCAAATAGCACAAATGATCCAATTTACGAAAGGAATTTGTAACCTCCAGGTACAGGAGAAGCACTCTCCAGACATCCACAAGGCGAAGAGCTTTATCCTTCCCCGACATCGCTCCTTAGAGAAGGAGGGCAGGCAAACCACTAAGTTCACATGAAAGGGAGAAATCACCTTAGGTAGAAAAGCAGGCACAGGCCAAATGGAAACAGCCTCCTCTGAAAAGGACAAATAAGGATCTCAGCAAAACAGAGCCTGCAGCTCAGAAATCTGCCTGGCAGAATAAATCACAACCACCTTGAGAGTTAACTCCTCCAGAGTAGCACGCTTCATTTGATCAAAGAGCTCTGACATCAAGGCCCTGAACACCAGATATAGATCCCAGGAAGGGACAACTGACCGAATGGGATGATGCAGATGCCGCATCCCTTGAAAAAAGCAGGTAAGGGTAGAGACTTACCAGCTACCAGACTTCTGAAACAGGCCAGAGCTGCCACTTGAACCTTCAGGGAGCTAAGAGAAAGACCCTTCTCCAGACCTTCCTTCAGATAAGGCCAACAAAGATAGAACCTTGGCCACCTCGGGAACCAGTTGCCATGTGCCGCACCATCACTCCAAGAGGCACCAGACCCTCATGTATAGTATGTCACATTGGTAGACAACCTTCAGGCTCTGAGCACAGTGGAATCATCTCAGAAAAGTAGTCCTTATGTGTTAGCCATCTCCTTCCAAGAGCCAAGCTGTAAGCAAGAAAGGGGCCGGGGCTGCCAGCACAATCAGCCCCCTGATGCATAGGCCCCGAGAGGCAAACAAAGGGGTGGTGCTTACAGGAGCTGTATCAGATCTCCAAACCGTGCACTCCTCGGCTAATCCGGCACCACCAGAACAATCTTTCCCATGTGGCACTTTCCACGCCGAATCACACGTCTCAACAGCGGCCAAGGAGGAAAAAGCATTACACTTGGCACTGGAGTGGGTCACCATCAGATCCATCTTGGGGCGACCCCAGCAGCACAGAATCAACTGAAAAGCCTCCTGACTCAACTCCCACTCTCCTGGATCCAGAGAGTACTGGCTGAAAAAGTCTGCTTCTACATTGTCCACCCCGGCAATGTGCTGAGCCGACAGAGCTAGGGGGTTCTTTTCTGCCCAGGCAAACAGAAGAGCCATCCACAGGGCTACCTGGCACTTCTCATGTTGCCTTGCCAATTAATATAAGCCATTGTCGTGGTGTTGTCTGAAAACCAGGGGTCGGAAATGCAGAAGAGCCATCCTGACGGCCCTTGTCTCAAGGTGGTTAATGGAGCACACTTCCCTGCAGTTCCAATGGCTCTGAGCCGTTCAGTCTTATCAATAGGCTTCCCAGTCTGAGAGACTGGTATCCATCATCAGAAGGATCCATGCGTAATCACCAGCAGCATGCCCTTCATCAGATGATTGGGCCGCTGCGACCAACGCAGGCTGGCCTTCACCATCAGCGGGAGTGGAAGCCTGAGCTCGAACTCCTGAGAACTTGCAAACTACAGAGTCAACAAGGATTGCTGGAGCAGCCACATATGAACACACATCCACAGCACTAGCTCTATTGTTACCGCCATCAAGCTAAGGAGCTGAAGGTAATCCCAGACTCTGGAAGCCTGTAGCAACCAGGACAGTACCAGGCAATCCAACAACCGTTGACTTTCTCCGCTGGCAGGAAAACTCTGCCCAATCAGTTACCAAAACATGCCCTGCAACCCTAGGGACTGGGAATGCAAAAACTGGCTCTTCCTCTGATTGACCATCCAGCCAAGGTTTTTTAAAGGCCATCACTCAGGCCACTGCCAGAGATGCCTCTGACAGTAGACTCAGATGAGCCAGCTGTCCAGCATGGGTTCACACTAATCCCTTGGCATCGTAGCACCACAGCCACCACTGCCAAGACCTTGGAGAACATCCTTTGAGTAGTGGAGAGTCCGCATAGGACAAAGGTGAAATGCAAGAGAGCCAAGTATGGAAAAATGCAGATAATTTTGCTGATCCTCCTAGATCGCAAAGTTTCCATACAAAAGCACAGGCTATACAAGTGCGCCCTGACACCCTTGAGATCCAGAATGATCTGTCCTTTTCTTTTTCCCTTCTTTCTCCTCACTTGGCCCCACAAACTAGTTGGAGTATCTGGCCTTGCCCCAATCGTCCAGGGAAATGAGCACCACTGCTGTCAGAAGCAGCGATTTGAACAGCTGTCTTTTTGTTTGCTGACCCACATAGGAAGATGATGAATACATTCTGTATTGGCCCTTTGCATTCCAGGACATATCTGTACTGAATGGTGGCTGGCATCCAGCAATCCTTGGTGACCCCGGCCCATTCCTGAGATAAGAGGCAAAGCCTGGCCCGAACTGAGGGACCAGGGAATGGGCCCCCAAACCTTCATCATGCAGCCTGGGAGGGACCTCTTTTGGAGGGGACCGAATCCCTGGGTCCACACGCTCCTCTAAAGGACTGAAAATTAGCCTGAAATCTGGGAGAACAGGGAAAGGTGACTTTCCAGACTGGTAGTGGACAGGAATCCCAAGAATTCCAGGAGTTTGACCAGCACATCTGCAAGGAGCAGAGGCTGGCAGCAAAAAGGCACCCACTTCACAGACCCCTTCGACCTGTCCTCCAAAAGGCGGTAGGTTTTGTCTTGCCTAGGTTCTTTACCAGCTTCTCCAAATTGCTCTAGTTGGGCCAATCGAACTTTGGGAGATGTGTCCGTTGCCCATTATCTGTGCCAAATCCAATGCTGTATCACTGTCAACAAGTCACTATCACTAGTTGCTGGATGTACCCTATCTTACATGGCATCAGAAAAGAAGGCCGCAGGAGTAATATCATCCAACGGGACAGACTGAATCCACTGGAGAAGGAATCAAAACTTCAGGTTTGCATTGACTGTCAACTGAAGAGCAGCCGTGGTGAACCGATTCCTCAACGCCAAATCCACCTTTCTGTCCAGAGTAACTTTTAAGGCCAATCTGCCTTCCACAGGAATGGTGACCCGTCTGGTAACTGCCATGATCTACGCATCCACCCTGGGACTATCAAGCTACACAACACACTTTGTTTCTAGAAGAGCATACATTTTCTTACACACTCTTAGCCCCTTAGGCGGGGAGTTGACATAATCCCACTCCAACCAGATCATGACCTTGATCACCTCCAGGAACAGAAAGAATGTAGTTGATTTTTGCACTCCTTGCAGGAGTAGATGAACCTTTGCAGAATTGCTAAGTTACCCAATACCAGGAGTGAGAATTTAAGCCAGTCTGGGATTTGCAGCATCAATTCCAATGAGTAAAATCAGGCACTACAAATATCATACTGCATACAATGCAAATTTAAAGCCAGAATTGGCAAAAGATCTCACTCCTGGAACTGGGAAACTTGGCAAATCTGTCTTCAGCCCCTATTCCGTGTCTGGAGCATCCAACAAATCCAAGGTGGATAAAGACCCTGGTAATCAACGCTACAAGTTCCTCCTTCCAGAACAGGCAGACAGCACCATCCTCTTGTGGCAGAAATTCTGTAAAACATGTCTAAGTATACTATCAGAGATATTTACAAAACCTAGTCCAGATCCTGGTAGTCCGATTGGATTTCAAAGAGAAATATTCACCTAATCCCTGATTTAAACCTCTCTCATCTCCACAAGCAAAGAGTAATTCAACACCAGACAATGTCCCTTGCCAGTTTTGCTCAGGTAATGGTTAAAACCATTCCAGTTGATTTGGAAATTGAAAGAAAGCCTGTGGCACCTCTCTTCAGCCTCTTAAAGTACCTGGATAGTCCTAAAGAGTTGATTGTGTTTCCTATCCACCCTCTATATCTGGATATACTTAAAAGAATGTAAGCAACCTCACACAGTATACTATTTGGCAAGAAGGTGGACATCAAAGAGGTGATCTTAGAAGGACTGCACATGTAAAAAAAATCATTTACATATATTAATCAACATACATATGTAGGTAAATTTTAAGGCACCTTGCTCTGGGCCTATTGTGGGTGGTCCTAGATATTTAGGATGTATTCCATATTTTACAATGGCAGTGCTTGTATATTTGGAAGAATTTCAGCATCAGCATTTGCACCTGCTTTAAGTCATGCATCACTGTCAGCTGACTTCTCGTTTGAACATGGGCTTTGAAAGAGAGCTCGGGAGGGGGAGGACTTACCTCTCAGATTAAAAGGACATCTCAAAAGGCACAAAAATTGGGTTTTGGAGGTCAGTTTCCTAGTTGACTACTCTTGGATGTGCAGTCTTGCAAAATCTGCCACTTACACTTGTTAAGTAGCAAAATTGCTGATTATACATTTAAGGGTAGAAACTTATACATGCAAAGCCTTATGTGTATTTGGTCCCCATGAAGATGTATAGGAAGGTTCCCCAGCATGCCAAGTTATTTTTCTGTACCGTATGTGAAGAAAGAGAATATCCTCAAGTACCAACAAAAACAATTGGAAAACAGAAAATATGGCAAAAAGATACAGAAATTATTTCAGTTGTATTGAGTGTTCAAAAAGAATTTGATTAGCACAGTGTATTTGTTAAAACAAGCATTAGCAGTAAGTCTGGAAGAGTGAGATCATCTCCAACATACTGGGGTATAGGAATGAGGGGCCCAATTTTCGAAGGCATTTACACGGGTAATTTCCCTAGTTAACCTTGTAAATGTCTTATCTGGGATTTTTGAAGGGCACCTACATGGATAGTGCCCTTCAAAAATCCAGGATATGTCCCTAATGTGCCCAGATGCTATCCGCTTAGCATCAGGGCATGTTGGGGGCGTTCCAGAGTGGAGCAGAGACGCGCCATGGCGCTACCCATGTAGCACTGATTTTCTATGCTACATGGTTAGCGCTCTGTGCCTTAAAGATAGGCACGATTTTCCCACTCCTATCTTTAAGGCACAGGGGCTAACAGTGTAGCATCGAAAATTGGTGACAAATGGGTAGCTCCTGCGGCTTCCTGGCTATGTGGCAACACCCGGATATTCGATGCCAGGGCTACATATGACCCCGGCATGGAAAATCTGGGTTAGGTGGGAGGGAGCGGGCTATGCGCCAATGCGGCACATAGCCCTGCCCAGCTCAAAATCGGGCTCAAAGTTCATTTCTTTCATGGTAGGTGCAAAGTTAACAGATCTGGAGACATTACCGTGAAGAAATCTCTTTGGAGATAAAATTGAGGAGACTGTGGATTTTCTGAAGGGTCACCATATGATACTTCAGATCCTCTACTCTACTGTAGCCTCTGAGCCAACATTCTCTTTCAAGATGCTCCAGGAAGCACATTTTTAGCAAAGTAAATGCATTCAGAGATTGCTACCGGCAGCATCAAACCTTTAGACCTTGTCACCATAAAGAGAGAAACTTGAAACTTCATATTGCTACCCTCTCAAAACCCAGGTATCATATTTTTGACTGAATCCAGAGGTTATAACTAGAACTCCAGCCCTTGTCCTGAAATAACTCAGCATAGGTTGGCAATTAAAATTCTACATTACATGTTGGCTTATTTTAATCTTTGACAATCAGATCCTTCAGTTGATACCAGAGGGCAACATGTTACTCCATTAGGAACTCCTTACACATTTTTCAGCTAGGAGAGTATGGACTTCTGACAGACACCAGGACCAAGTGGTTTTCGAAGCTATGTGGGCACCTGGGGTGGGTGCCCACATAGTGGAGCCAGCATGGCACCATAACTAATCCATGGGTGGCTTGCTGCGTTACCTCCACTCCAGGCCCGGCGGCTCTTCTCTGTTCGGCTGAAATCTCATGATTCGCAAGACTTCAGCCAGTAGAGAACAAATGATGGGCCTGGAGAGGAGGCAGCGCATCAAGCCACTCACGGTCTTAGGTTTGTCCTTCTGGCTCCACTGTGTGGGCCCGGCGAGGATGCAGCCCTCTCCCTGAAGGCCTTGTAGGAGTATCTCATGATAGAATTAGTCAAGATAGCTATCCTAACCTTATTAATACAAAAAAGACTGGCTGTGCTCTCTGTATTTGAAGAAGCATACACACACACACACAGATTAATCAGAACCACAGATTTGTGGATGGTAAACACCTCCTGGAGTACTGTATCTTGCCTTTTGATATAGTGCCAGTTTCACAAGTATTCACTTCCTGTCATTGCAGTATTCTTATGCCTTTTATTACTTCAATCTCTCCCAATGGAATATCCTACCCTGTTTTAAGAAGTGGGTTGAACAGAAACAAATTTAAAACTAAATTAAAAACACACCTTTTTACAGAAGCTTTTGGGGACTAATACTTTTCTAGAAACTTGATTTCTCCTTCCAAAGAATTTTCTTTCTCGTCTTTCCTTATTGTTGTTAAATGCCATTGAGTCAGTCAACTCATGCCGACTCTTTGGGAAAGTTGTCATAAACTATGTTCAGTCTTCAATCGGGCGGCTAATTGTTGATAGAGTGGCATCCAAAGCTGCTGGTCTTCCTTTTTTGTGTTGATCTTCAACCTTACCAAGCATGTTGTTTTTCTTAAAAGGTTTTCTCTTCACATGATGTATCCAAAGTATGAAAGTTGAAATCTTGTCATTTGAGCTTTTAAGGAAAACTTATGTTTGATCTCCTCTATTACTGACTGATTCCTTCTTTGGGCAGACTATGGTATATACAGTGCCATAATTTGAAGACAGCAGTTTTCTTCCTGCCTTTCCTCTTCACTGCCCAACTTTTGTATTCATGTGACATTATTGAAAATACCATGGCTTGGACAAGTTGAATCTTAGTATGCAGAGATACATCTCTGCACTTGAAAATCTTATCCAGTACCTTACAGCCATTCTGCTAAGTGCAGTGCATTGTCAGACTTCCTCTGAGCAGACAAACCTTTCTGCCTAAGTTGGTGCAGACACACACATTAGTATATCTCACAATTATACCCAATCACCTCCTCTTAAAATGCCTACATAGATACCTACCTTTATGCATGCATGTAAATGTAATGTGTGCCTTCGAGTCAGTCCTGACTCCTGGCGACCATAGCCTCAGGCAAATTTTGTAAGAACATAAAATATGCCAAACTAGGTCAGACAAAGGAGCCATCAAGCCCAGTATCCTGTTTCTCACAGTTCCCAATCTAGGTCATAAGTACCTGTCAGGTTCCCAAGAAGTATACAGATTTCATGCTGCTTGTCTCAGAGATAAGCAGTAGATTTCCCCGGTCCTCTTTAATAATGGTTTATGGGCTTTTCCTCCAGGAACTTGTCCAAACCTCTCTTAAACCCAGCTACACTAATAGCTTTTACTACATCCTCTGGTAACGAATTCCAGAGTTTGATTTTGTGTTGGATGAAAAATATATTCTCCAATTAGTCTTAAATGTACTGCATTGTAGTTTCATTGAGTGTCCCTTAGTCTTTTCTACCTTTTTGAAGGAGTAAACAGCTGATCTACATTTACACATTCCACGCAAATCATTATTTTATAGACCTCTATCATATCTCCTCTCAGCCATCTCTTTTCTAGGTTGATGAGCCCTAACCTTTTAAGCCTTTCCTCTTAGTGATATCTTTCCACCCCTTACCATTTTGATCGCTCTTCTCTACCTTTTCTAATTCTGCTATATCCTTTTTAAGATATAGCAACCAGAATTGCACACAATATTTAATTGCACCATAGAGCAATACAGAAACATTATAATATCCTTTATTTTTTATTCCTTTCCTTATGATTCCTAGTATCATTTTCCTTTCTTGGCCGCAGCTTCACACCGGGCAAAGGTTTTAAAGCATCCCATCTACTGAAAGATCTAGGAGAGAATACAAAAAAAATACCTTAATAGTCCCAAATAATTACCGAAAAACAAACCACTCAACTAGCAACAGAGCATTCACACATTTTGCACCAATTCTTTCAAATGCCCTCCCAGATAAGATAAGAACCATCAACGACCTTAAAGACTTCCGGAAGACAATAAAATCACATTTATTCATAGAACATTTTGGTGAATGAGAAAACAAGATATTCCCAACATAACATGATTATTCCACATTCAGAACCCACCGAATCTACCTCAGCCACAATCACTGCCTGATACTTTTCCCTTCTGCATACATCTCTCTTAATATGTTGATTGTAATATAGTTTCTGTAAATAAGCATAATCAATCTTGTACATACTCCATGACTCGGTTCAATGTAATAATTCTATTTCTTGCAACAAATATAATGTAAAAGTTTTGTTCTTGTTACTTGTAAACCGCTCTTGATCTCTGGAAATGGTGGAATATAAAAGCACACAAATAAATAAATTATTCATGATGTCACCTAGATCCTTTTCCTGGGTGGTTATTTCTAATGTGGAACTTTACATTGTGCAATTGTAGTTTCATATTGTCCTGCTAGACCAATCCAGACAAGTGGGTTGTGTTCCCCTATAGCATATTGGTGGAGACAAAGACCAATGAAAAGCTCAGATTTCAATGAAGTCACTCTGTGCTTCTATCAGCCTCCGTCATCAGAGGTACCTTCAGTATTTCTTTGTCTCCAGCAGATGATGGATGGATTTTCTCCTCTCTGTAGAAATCTGAAGACTGAGAGGGAAAGAGATTGATTAAATACTTATGAATGACCACCTGAAGCCCTAAACCTTCTCAGCAAAACATTAAACAGACCACGCGATCTCTTCAATCTAGTAAAAACACTAACCAAAGATCCATCGCCACCGCATCAAGAATCTGTACAACCACAGCTATATGCTAACTTCATCCAAGCCAAAATGGTCAAGGCGAACACAACGCCATCACAAATACTAATCCAACTCCCGCAAGCTCAAGCATCACTCGATAAATTCTCACCACCATCAAGAAAAACCATCGAAGAAATTATCGCTACCATAAACACCACCACGGCACCAAATGACCCATGTCCAGCACACTGGATCAAAACATTACGTGCCGAGCTTAGCCCTCACATAGCTAAGATCGCAAATATCTCCTATCTAACTGGGATCTTCCCTACTGCCCTTAAACAAACATCAATTCGCCCTCTGCTAAAAAACAACCTGATGGACCCAACGAAGGAAGAGTCCTACCGCCCAATCTCCAGCATTCCCTATCTAGCCAAGATACTTGAAAAGGAAACTCAGAGGCAGATCCAACACCACATTGACACAGCAGCCCCGTTGGACCCATGCCAACATGGATTCCGAGAAGCTCACGGAACAGAAACACTCATGACTTCACTACTTAACAAACTCATCTGTGGGATTGACAACATTCACATGGCCATTGCAATGATTTTTCTGGACATATCAGCGGCATTCGACTCAGTCGACCATAAGATTATGCTAGCTAGACTTCACGAAAAAGGCATCCGTAACCAAGCCTGGAACTGGTGCAAATCTTACTTAGATGAGCGCTGGCAACAGGTCCGTACAGGCGACATTACTTCTGAACCCTTCAAACAGAAACAGGGAGTACCCCAAGGCTCATCTCTATCTGCGTTGCTTTTTAATATATACATGCAACCAATCTGCCAAATCACCAGAGACTTCGGTATATCCTGCCTACTATACGCGGATGACGTGCTAATATTCACACCGATCAATATATCAAACCCTGACTACTCTCCATTAATCAACTGTTTCAACACAATAACCGACTGGTTTCTCAATCAGAACATGAGAATAAACTTCAAGAAAACCGAAGTACTCATAGCCACAAGAAACAAGCAATTTTCTCCGCCAACCACCCTCATAGTAAGAGATGCAGAACTCCCAATCAAGGCCTCCATAAAGTACCTCGGTGTGATACTCGACCAAAAACTCAATCTTAAAGAGCACATAAAGAACACAGTAAGGTCAATTTACTACAAACTAAAAACACTGCGCCACCTGAAACCAATGATGGAGACAAAGGACTTCCGTACAGTCTTCCAAGCGATAGTCACACCGCATTTTGACTATGCGAATATCATTCTTCATGGCCTCCCCAAGAATACACTAAATCCACTTCAACTGGCGATGAACGCGGCAGCCCGCATCTTATCTGGAGCTTCTATAAGAGATCATATAACACCAATACTGATCGATCTGCACTGGCTTCCGATAAACTGCAGAATAACATACAAAACCCTCCTCATCACATTCAAAGCTATTAATAAATTATCTCCTGCATCGATCTCAAATCTCATCACCCTGACACCAAACAACAGACCCAGGAGACTAGTAGCAGAAAACACACTAGTTACTCCTAGTATCTCCACAAAATGGACGCGACAAACTACTAACAGAGCTTTTGTGTCCTATGCTCCCAAGTGCTGGAACAATCTACCTCCAAACATCAGATCAATCAGGGATATCACCCAATTTAGAAAGTCCATCAAGCACTATTTATTCACTTTGCACTTCAGGCTACCATACACACAATAGAACCGGCTATCGCCCACTCAGATAACTCCTACACATAACAGCAATCCAGAACAAAGGATCAAAATGTGAAAACACTGTATTCTTGTATTCTGTATTCTTGTCAAATTCGAATCTTGATGTAACCTATTCAATGTATATATAATTATGCATAATTATGTAGATAGTTATCCCCAGTTCACACCCAGTTTATCTTCCCTGTTATCTGTAAACCTAGATCAGACATGTATTGGCAGGTATATTGTTGTTTCAATGTAAACCGCACTGATGATGAATAGTGCGGTATATAAAAAATGTTAAATAAATAAATAAAGGGTTGACACTTTCACTTGACTGCGATCTTTTTGGTAGCCATAGGAGTAGGGAAAATTGATAAGAGCTTGATGAGCAGCCACAGTTGACAAGATCTGGAAATCTGTAGAAGCTTCACACAACCTCAGTGCTCCACCTCCCCCCCCCCTCGTTTTTTCCTGAAGATTGCAGAGGACTCTCAGAGGGATCTGCCTGCCAACCATCTTTCACACAGTGCTGCTGAAATCTAAACCAGCCAGTGAAGCAGTTGCAGGGGAGTAGAACTGAGCCCAGCACTGATCCTCTGCCCAGGGCTGTCAGGTGGTACCTCAGGTGGTGAGTACCAAGACTTGACCTTGTCGTAGTCCTTGTTGAGGCTTCCTGGTTCCATCTCTGAGGGTTGTAATTTGGGATAGACTGCTAGCAACCGTTGGCACTGGTTTGGGGTTTCCTGCATGCATTAATAATGTTTTTGCCTATTGTGTGCCTGCGGATCACATGGTCCTGTTGTGCATTCTACCCAAGTGGCTCCAATGTACGTCTCTTCCCAGCATCTTTAACGCACTTTCTGCAAAAGTGCAATTAATGTGTGCTTGCAGTCAGATGCAGCCTTAATGCACGCTCTGTGATACCCTAACTCTCTATCTCTTCTTCCAGGAAACATTGATTGACCTCTGGCAAGAAATGAAGAGCCCTGTCCGTCCTTGGATTCTGGACTTTACGTTTCCTGTATGGCAGCTTCTGAGTTACCCCTGGAGAGCATGTCTTTTCCCTTTTCAGCTGGGGGACACAGTTAGTCCACCCTTTCTCCAGGAACAAGCAGGAAGTCAGTCCTCACATATGGGTGACGTCAGTGCCGACGGAGCCCTCATGCGGAGCAATTCCCCAGCTTTCAAAGAAAGCCTTTGGGATTGCATCACGCATGCGCAGTCCCCTTCCCGCCCAAGGGTGCCATCTTGCTCAGTCTTCTTTTTTCCGCGGAGCCCAATGGACGTGGTCCTGTTCTCACCGTGGAAAAAGCTGAAAAGTTGCTTTATTTTTATCAACTTCCCGGTTCAACACCGGTTCCCCTTCCCGCCTTTGGCTTGGTACACCGATACTGAGTCCGGTTCCTAATTTTCATTTTTTGTCCTTCGTGACTAGCGTTCGTGCTCTTTTTCTTTTTCACTGGCAGCCCGGTTGTTTGACCTAGCAGGGGCCCTTTTTCCCCCGATGGCTGCCAGTGGATTTAAAAAGTGTGATCGGTGTAAGAAATTGATGTCTTTCACCGACACACACGACTGCTGCCTCCGATGCCTCGGCCCCGACCATGATCTGGTGGTTTGTGGGCCATGTGGTAAGATGTATTTGAAGTCTTTGAGGAGCAGGCAGCAGCAGCGTGACAGAATTTTTTCTGAGTCCGCATCCGGCCAGGCTCGGACCTCATCAGAAGCCTCGACGTCTCGGGAATCGGAGCCCGAGCACTGTCGTGGGCCTTCTGAGCGGGGGTCTCCCTACAGGGAACACCGGAGGAAGAAGAAACTCATGAGGCGGCGTCACTGGATGCCTCTGATCGGCTTGGGCCCTGAGGTTCCAGGCCGTGGAGCCCAGACCGCCGCCCCGGATCCTCTGAGTCAGAGCGGCCGGCTAAACAACCTTGCAGGGAATTGGAGACGTCGGACAAGGTAACTTCTGTTGTCCTGGTGGACTCTCCTCCGGGAGAGCCGGCGTTGGGCCCGATGGTGTCGGGACCCGAGCCAGGAGCTGCGAAGCATTATGAGCTCGGTCTCAGGTTGGCAGCCTTGGAGAGCAGCATGGCTGCCTTCATGGAGCAGCAGTGGGCACTGATGGCCGGTCTCGCCGGTCCATCCGCCCCAACCACCAGGATATCGACGTCCAAGTCGATGCCGGAGGCCGAGCCGATCCTCGAGTCGATCAGGTCTCGAGTCGATCCTCGGCCAAGGTCTCCCTCGACCTCTCGTTCGGGACCGAGGTCATCGACGTCGGTGCCCTCGGCATCAGGGCAGTTGGGCCCGAAGCCCTCGAGGCCGGAGCCCATCGAGTCCTCCTTGGAGGACTCGGCATGGGAGATGGAGGAGGAAGACTCCCTTGATAGTAGTATAGGCATTACCCCGAAACGTGCCATGTCGTGTTCTTGGCATTGCTGACTGGATGGAAACGCCTCTGCTCTACGACTTCAGCTAAGTTATTGCTGGTTTTTTACATATTGAATAATTAAAAGGAAAATGCCACAACGGTGTGAGGATTTCTTCCTCTCTACTGGGCTGGCTGTTCCAACAAAAAAAGTTTCTTTGTATCAACCATTACTACCGACACCTGCGTTTTGAAAGTTGTCCAGCAGGGCTATTTACTTCATTTCAACCAGGGGTCCACCTCCTTTTTCCCAGGGGAGCCTCTCAGGCCCCCTCTTCACAGGAACCTCCTCCTACAGGAGTTGGCAGATCTGATAAAGGATCAGGCAGTGGAACCAGTGCCCCATCACCTGCAGCAGCAAGGCTTCTACTCCAGGTATTTCCTCATACCAAAAAGAAAAGGAGGCCTTCGCCCCATCCTAGACTTGCGAAATCTGAACAAGTTCCTGGTGAGGGAAAAGTTCAAGATGCTTTCCCTTGGGATCCTACTGCCTTACCTCCACCAGGGAGACTGGCTATGCTCCTTAGATTTAAAGGATGCTTATACTCACATCCTCATACACCCAGACCACAGAGAATTCCTCAGGTTTATGGTTGGAGGAAACCACTTCCAGTACAAGGTGCTTCCCTTTGGCCTAGCTTCCGCTCCCAGAGTATTTACCAAATGCCTAGCAGTGGTGGCGGCCTTCCTCAGAAGCTAGGGAGTCTTCGTCTTTCCAGTACAAGCATTGACCCTGTACAAGCATTGTGGAACTTGTGTCTCTTGGGGAAACTGCTAGGTACATATGACCTAGATTGGCCACTGTTGGAAACAGAATACTGGGCTTGATGGACCTTGGTCTGACCCAGTATGGCATATCTTATGTTCTTATGTTTCCATACCTGGATGATTGGCTCATCAGGGGCCAATTGGCACAGGAGGCACAGCAGGCCACTGCTCGCACAGTCACCCTGCTCCAGCACCTAGGGTTTGTTAAAAATCACGAAAAGTCCACTTTACTCCCCACTCAAAACTTGCAGTTCATAGGGGCAAGACTGGACACACTTCAGGCAAGGGCTTACCTGCCGCTGGACAGGGCGGGACGGTTGCTGGACTTGGTCCAGCACCGGCCTCAAGTCTCCGCAAGGGTCTTCCTACGCCTCCTGGGCCACATGGCCTCCACGGTGCATGTGACTCCATATGCTCGATTCCACATGCGCACCACTCAATGGAGCTTCAGAGACCAATGGATGCAAGCCACTGGCCGCCTCAGAGACAGAGTAGCAATTTCCAAGCTACTGGTGTTAGCCTTGCAATGGTGGCTTCACCCCCTCAATTTGCTTCAGGGTGTACCGTTCCAACCTCCCTCTCACACCAGAGTGCTGACAACAGATGCCTCCATGCTGGGCTGGAGTACCCATTGCCAGGATTCATGCACTCAGGGTCTGTGGTCCTCACAAGAGGCCACACTTCAGATCAATCTTCTAGAGCTTCGAGCCATCCGCCTAGCTCTTCAAGCCTTCTGTCATCTTCTTGCCCATCAGTCAGTGCTGATACAGACAGACAGTCAGGTAGCGATGTTCTACATCAACAAACAGGGGGGCACAGGATCTCGCATCCTATGCCAGGAAACTCTGGACCTCTGCTCTTTTGCAGTGCAACATCACATGTCCCTAAAGGCAGTTTATCTGCCAGGTCAGGAGAACCTCCTGGCTGACACGTTGAGCAGGATTCTTCAGCCTCACGAATGGCAACTGGACTGGGATGTAGCCCAGCGGATTTTCAACCGTTGGGGTCTCCCATTCATGGATCTCTTGGCCAGTCCGCAAAACCATCAGTTGCCTCGGTTCTGCTCGAGGCAGCTGCATCCTGATCTCCTGGGCACAGGGCCTTCTCTATGCATTCCCACCCATGCCCCTGGTGGCACGCACTCTGTTCAAGATTCTTCGGGACAAGGCCTCGGTCATCCTGGTAGCCCCCAGGTGGCCCAGACAGCCTTGGTTCCCTCTTCTTCTTCAACTGGCGGTCCAAACTCCACTCCCACTGGGAGTGCAGCCTGACTTCTTGACCCAGGAACGGGGTTCCTTGCTACACCCCAATCTCAGATCCCTCAACTTAATGGCCTGGCTGCTGAGAGGGTAGTACTTGCTCCTCTACTCTTTCCCAAGGAGGTTGAGGAGGTGTTGCTGGCCTCTAGGAGGCAATCTACTAAAAGATCCTACGCATTCAAGTGGTGTAGGTTTGAAGGGTGGTGTGCCCAGAATAAGGAGAACCCGTTCACTTGTCAAGTACCTCAGGTATTACAGTACTTGCTCCACCTCTCGGAGTTAGGCCTCAAATCTAACTCTGTCAGGGTCCACCTCAATGCGCTATCAGCTCACCACTCTCCAGTGGACGGGCAACCTCTTTCAGTTCACCCTCTGGTATACCGATTCCTCAGAGGCCTCCTACTCTTGAAGCCTCCAATTCGCCCAACAGCGACAGAGTGGGACTTAAATGTGGTCTTGCAGCGGCTTACTTGCCCAACATTTGAACCTATGGCCACCTGTCCTCTCCGCTTCCTTTCCTGGAAAGCACTCTTCCTGGTGGCACTCACGTCTGCCCGCCGAGTGAGCGAGCTACAAGCTTTAGTATCGGATAGACTGTATATGTGGTTTTATAAAAACAGGGTGGTACTACGTACTCACCCCAAGTTCCTTCCAAAAGTGGTTTCCTCGTTTCACCTCAACCAAGAGGTGGTTCTTCCAACCTTCTTTCCCAGGCCGCATACCTGCAGGGTAAAAGCGGTTCTGCATACCCTGGACTGTAAGAGGGCGCTCGCCTTCTACCTGGAGCATACGCGAGGGCATCGGAGAACTTCTCAGCTCTTCGTCTCTTATGACCCTAGTAAACTGGGTCTCCCTGTCTCCAAGTGCACGTTATCCACCTGGATGGTGGACTGCATCGCCTGGGGGCGTACTGGGCAGCTGACCTTCAGCTGCAGGGCCGGATCACGGCTCACTCGGTTAGGGCTAAGGCCGCATCAGTGGCTAATCACCGCTCTATTCCATTGGCAGACATCTGCCGGGCCACAACTTGGTCTTCAAGCCAGACGTTTATAGCCCACTACTGCCTGGAGAGAGAGTCCCGGCGGGACAGTGTTTTCGGTCAGGCGGTACTCCGTAACCTGTTCGAGGTTTAGGCAACTCCTACCCTCTGACCCTTTGGTGTCAGGCTACCGTGGGGATTGTGGTCTTGGAGAGAAATCCTATCACTGCTGCTGTGGCTCTTCTAGAGGGAGCCATTTTTCAGCTATGGGTTCTCAGTAGCCTATAACTAGGGAGTCCCATATGTGAGGACTGACTTCCTGCTAGTTCCTGGAGAAAGTGTAGTTGCTCACCTGTAACAGGTGTTCTCCAGGGACAGCAGGAATCAGTCCTCACGACCCTCCCTCCTCCCCTGGAGTTGCAGTCCTATTATTGATTTTACTCTTTTTGCTGTCTTTTTAGCTATGTCATTAGACTGAGCAAAATGGCACCCTTGGGCGGGAAGGGGACCGCACATGCGTGATGCAATCCCAAAGGCTTTCTTTGAAGCTGGGGAATTGCTCCGCATGAGGACTCTGTCGGCGCCGACGTCACCCATATGTGAGGACTGACGTCCTTCTTGTTCCTGAAGAATTGCTTGTCCCCGGAGAAAAAATAATCCATTAGATAAGCAATCTTGAGCAAAATAGGGGAATATATTTTTCAATGTTTGATATAATGTGAATGTGTCTAGCTAACAATTTCCATTTTCCTACATTTATAAAATTTTATGGGCTGATTTTCAACCTCAACAATCGATGTTTTCTTAAAAGCTGGCTGCCGCAGCTGAAGAAAGAAAAGAAAGTGTGTTCCATCAAGTCAATGCCGACACAATCCCTGAAAAAATCCAGATATTCAGCACCAGTAGCTGGATAGTGGCATTGTATATCCGGATTCAGCACTGACCACTGCTGCTACCCGGATAGCAACGATATTAAGTCCACTCTTTTAACAGCTAACCAGATAAATTTAGGACAGCCTTTCAGATATCCTAAATTTATCCAGATAACTTATCTGGACAGTGACTGCCCCAAACCTTCCCAGCACTATCTAGCTTGTGTCAAGGAGGTCAGAAGAAATAGTCAGGAGTCCTATGTAGACAGAGCTGCTGAATTTCTTACTGGCCAGTGCTAAAAAAACAGAAAATTAATACAAAAATTAATTTTTAATAAAAGGTACAAGGCATAATAACTGTACATGTATGTTAATTGTTTTTTATAATTTGTATAAAATAAAAATATGAAATGTACAGAACAATTGCTTCACTGAAAGACTGGAAACAACTTTCCCACATCCTTTAATATCAAAATCACAAGTCACTTTTCTTAAAGTAAACCTGTCTAACCAGTTTTTCCAATTTTAGAAACTGTAATGGCTGAAAAGAATCCAAGTCTTTTTACAAGGAAACCAGTAATAGGTTTATTCTTTTTGTTTACTATTTTTGAAATGGAAACGCCTCTGGCACAAGAGCGTGGGTTCACCCTTACACCACCCAGCTCCATTTATGGTATATAACAAGGATGTTCTCCTCCATAATATCCGCAAGGCGCTGACTAAGAGGTTTATTCTGGAGTGAGTGGGGGTATAAAGATTTCCAAAGACTTCTTTTATTCTGGTATGCAAATTTCTCCCAGAAAAGTACTATATGTGCTTTACTGTCAGGGAACAGCTCAGCTATTGATTAAGGGCCAGATTTACTAAGCTTCTTGCTCATAGACCTAGAATGGAAGAAAGCCTTAGGAAATACAGTCCTAAGTCTTAAATCCTCCAGTCAGGTTTATTAAAAAAATATCTTGATGCTATTCATCTCTCGACCTGCGAAACTTAAACAAGTTCCTGGTGAGGGAAAAGTTCAAGATGCTTTCCCTTGGAATATTGCTGCCTTACCTCCACCAGGGAGATTGGCTATGCTCCTTAGGCCTGAAGGATGCCTACACACACATCCTCATACATCCAGACCACAGACAATATCTCAGATTTGTAGTGGGAGGAAACCATTTTCAGTACAGAGTACTTCCATTTGGCCTAGCCTCTGCCCCCAGAGCATTTACCAAGTGCCTGGCGGTAGTGGCGGCCTTCCTCAGAAACCAGGGGATTTTTGTCTTCCCATACCTGGACAACTGGCTCATCCAGAGCCCAGTCGCCTCAGGAGGCCCAACAGGCCACAGCTCGCACTATCAACATACTGCAGCATCTAGGCTTTGTCATAAATCAAGCAAAGTCCACTTTGCTCCCTACTCAAAACTTAGGGTTCATAGCTGCAAGGCTAGACACCATTCAGGTGAGGGCTTACCTGCCAGAGGACAGGGCATAGAGGCTTCTGGAGCTAGTACACCAAGTCAGCCACAAGTTTCAGATATCAGCGAGACACTTCTGCGCCTCCTAGGGCACATGGCCTCCACGGTTCATGTGATCCTCAAACGCCCGTCTCCACATGAGGACAGCTCAGTGGTGCCTCTGAGATCAGTGGACGCAAGCCACAGGGCAACTCAGAGACAGGATCAAGAGTGTCCAAACGACTGCTGAAGTCGTTGACGTGGTGGCTTCAACCATCCAACCTGCTCGAGGGAGTGCCTTTCCAGCCTCCCTCGTACACAAGAGTGCTGACAACAGATGCATCCCTGCTGGGCTGGGTAGCCCATTGCCAGGACTCATGCACTCAAGGGTTGTGGTCTCCTCAAGAAAAGACGCAGCAAATCAACCTCTTAGAGCTTCGGACGATTCGCCTAGCTCTTCGAACCTTCTGTCATGTTCTCTCACATCGGTCTGTCTTGGTGCAGACAGACAATCAGGTAGCTATGTCCTACGTGAACAAACAGGGAGGGACAGGGTCCCATATCCTGTGCCAGGAGACACTGGACCTCTGCTCCTTTGCAATCTGACAGGGTATGTCTCTCAAAGCAGTTTACCTGCCAGGTCAGGAGAACTTCCAAGCAGACAAGCTAAGCAGTATTCTTCAACCTCACGAGTGGCAACTGAATCTGGAAGTGGCCCAGCAGATCTTCCACTGCTGGGGACATCCGTCCATAGATCTCTTTGCCAGTCCGCAGAATCATCAGTTGCCCAACTTTTGCTCCAGACAGCCACATCCCCAAAGGATGGCTGCATATGCTTTTCTAATCTCCTAGTCCGTGGGCCTCCTGTATGTGTTTCCTCCCATGCCTCTGGTGGCCTGAACACTATTCAAAATCCTTCGGGACAAGGCCTCTGTCATTTTTGTAGCCCCCAGATGGCCAAGACAACCTTGGTTCCTGCCTCTCCTCCAGCTGGCAGTGAAAACCCCACTCCCTCTGGGGATGCAGCCTGACCTCCTGTTCCAGGAGCAGAGCTCTATCTTACATTCCAACCTCACGTCCCTCAACCTGATGGCATGGCTGCTGAAAGGGTAGTGCTGGCTCCTCTCCTCCTACCTAAAAATGTGGAAGAAGTGTTACTGGCCTCAAGGAGGCAATCCACTAGGAAAACCTATGCCTTCAAGTGGCGTAGGTTTGAGGTGTGGTGTACCCAGCACAATGAAAACCCTTTCTCTTGTCTTGTACCAGTTGTGTTGCAGTACCTGCTTCACCTCTCAGAATTAGGTCTCAAGTCTAACTCTGTCAGGGTCCACCTGAGTGCTTTGTCAGCACACCACTCTCCAGTGGAAGGACAACCTCTTTCGGTTCACCCCTTGATTTCCAGATTCCTCAGAAGTCTACTTCTAATAAAACCCCCGGTTCGCCCTCCGGCAACCGAGTGGGATTTGAATGTGCTCTTACAACAGCTTACTCGCCCACCTTTCGAGCAGATGTCTGCTTACCATCTGCGCGTGCTCTCGCTCTGTTCCACTGGCAGACATCTGCCGGGCCGCAACCTGGTCTTCGAGCCAGACTTTTGCAGCCCATTACTGCTTAGATAGAGCATCCCAACGGGACAGTGCTTTTGGCCAGGCGGTACTCCGTAACTTATTTGAGTTTTAGGCAACTCCTACCCTCTGGTCCTCTGGTGTCAGGCTACCGGGGGTGTTGCGTCTCCACTGAATTCCTATCACAGCTGCTGCGGCTCTTCTAGAGGGAGCCATTTTTCAGCTATGGGTTCTCGGTAACCTATAGCTAGGGAGTCCCATATGTGAGGACTAACTTCCTGCTTGTTCCTGGAGAAAGCGTAGTTACTCACCTGTAACAAGTGTTCTCCAGGGACAGCAGGAATCAGTCCTCATGACCCTCCCTCCTCCCCTGGAGTTGCAATCCTATTATTATTATTATATTTTATTCATTTTGCCGTCTTTTTAGCTATGTCATTTGACTGAGCAAGATGGCACCCTTGTGCGGGAAGGGGACCGCGCAGGCGTGATGCAATCCCAAAGGCTTTCTTTGAAAGCTGGGGAATTGCTCTGCCTGAGGGCTCCGTCGGCGCCGACATCACCCATATGTGAGGACTGATTCCTGCTGTCTCTGGAGAACACCTGTTACAGGTGAGTAACTACGCTGTCCTCACATATGGGTGACATCACCAATGGAGCCTGCGTGGGAACGATCTCCAGCTTTCATAGGAAGCTTTTGAGAGGTCCACCATGCATGCATGCCTGTCTTCCCGCCCAAAGCAGCCATCTTACCTCAGTCTTCTTTTTTCCGCGGAGCCCTTCGGAGGTCTGTTTGATCCCGGAAAGCTGAAGTATCTTTGCAGTTCGTGTTTTTTGCCTTTCTCTTCCTCTTTTCAGTCGTGTGTTTGTTTCTACATCTCCAGGAACAAGCAAGAATTCAGTCTTCATATATAGATGACGTTGGTACCAATGGAGCCTGCACGGGAACACTCCCCACCTTCCAATAAGAAAGCCTTTGGAAGCAATCCACTGCATCTGCACATCTGCCTTCCCGCCTTCCCAACTCCTTTCCTTAGTTCTTCATTTTCCGCGGAGCCAGAGGTTGTACATTCCTGTCACCACCGAAAACCTTTTCTATTTTGGTTTAATACTGTGCTCTGCCTTTCCGTCGATTCTGGTTCTGTCAGTCTGACACCAGCCCCAATATCTTTTTTGTTTAATTTCAACATTTTTTCTTTCTTTTCTTTTTCTGTGGTATTCACTGCCAACTAGGCCTTCGGCCTACATTTTTCTCTTCATTCCTGAAGAGAACCTCAAATATAGAAAAAAACGTCAGTGGTTTTAAAAAATGGACCAAATGTTCCGGTACAATATCAGTTACGGATAAACATGACTGGCATTTAAAATGTTTGGGCCCCAACCATTTACCAAAGACTTGTCCTTTGTGCCAACAAATGACAAAGAAAGGCCTACAGAATAGAGCCAGACAGTATGGTTTGCAATTCGGCCCAGACTCTATTTCAGTGGGTTACACATCATCGAGGACATCAACCTCCTCACATGGGTCTCAGGTCTCATCAAAGTCCAAACATAAGAGTAAGTCTAAGACATCAGCATCGAAGACTGATACCACGTCAAGAGGAAAGTCCCACCATTGGTATCGAGACTCACCAAAAGATGCTTCTGATGTAGACCGGCCAGCCAAACATCCCTGGCGGGAGGACTTGTCCTCCAAAGCACAAGACGGGCTTTGGGATGCTCCCAAGGAATTGACCTCTGGAGAGCTACTGGTTCTGTGTTCTGGAACAGTGGCTCAAAGCCCTGTAGGTGAATCCACCCAGATATCGGCCATCTCCCTGGACCGCTCATGCTGACTCTTGAGAGGAATTTGGCTGCACTCCTGACAGCTTACAGCCAACAGTATCGGCCCGATGCTGGCCCTTGAGCCTACATTGGTGGACCTTTTGCGACTGATGTCTCAGTTGGAACTGACCGACAACACCGGTACCCAACAGGCTGACTCAGCTATAGCTACCAATGCCCCAACCTTGGAATATCGGTATTGGTATCGGCATCAACCCTCGACATCAACAAAGTATCGGGGTCAAAAGCAAGACCGCCAATACTTCGACTTCTTGTCAGACTCTGACTCGATTTCTTCTGATGAGGAATCTCAGGATTCCCAAGACCTTCCAGACATTCCTTCGGACCCATCCCCTTCTCAAGAGTGGCGTCTGTCCCCACCAGAGGACATGTCTTTCCAAGACATGCAGATCACCATGGTCTCGGAGAAGGAAACAGGGGCAGAGGCACTCGAGATCCTCCAATAACCTATGCCTAAAGAGGCAGCTATTTTACCAGTGCATCATATCTTATAGGATCTTATGCTCCATATGTGGGAGGCTCCTCTTACGGTTCTGCCAATCATCAAAAGGCTCGATACCAAGTTCCAGAGTGCCCAGGCTTTCAGAAGCCTCAACTCCACCACCACTCAGTGGTAGTGGAATTGGCCATGCACCGAATAAAGAATTCATAGAATCACTCTTCCATGCCTCCAGGTAGAGACTCGAGGACACTCGATGCCTTTGGGCATCAATGTTTTCAGGCAAGCATGCTGACCTCAAGGATTACCTCCTGCATGCTAGACATGGGCATGTTTCTGAAGGATGTCACCAGGGATCTGGAGACATTTACCCCCATCATTCCAGACAATTAGCAGAGTGCTTTCCAAGTGCCTATCAGACAAGGTCAAAATACCTCATTTTCTCACCAAGGCATCTTTTGATGCTTTTGAATCAATCAGCAGAGCTTCAGCAGTCTGCATTGGGGCTCAAAGGATGGCCTGATTACAGGCAGCAGATTTTGGATAGTAGGTCCAGGATAAGTTGGCTAATATCCCATGTACTGGAGAGAACCTTTTTGGAAAGGGTTGGAGAGAAAAGACCGGTGAGACTGAGACAGATGATCTCGCCCTCAAACTCCTTTCCAGGAAGACGGCTGACCCCTCCAAAAGGAAGGCTCTTCCAAAGAAACCTTTCTACTCTAAGAAGAAGAGGGAGTATCCTCCTTGCACACCTGCAGCTGCTTACCAGCCTCAGCAGCAACAGCAGTGTCAGCAAGGCCCTCGTCAATCCAAGAAAACCAGGGCTCCTAAGCCTCAACCAGTGGTATAGTACAACCTGCACCTAACGTTTGACTGCTTCCTAGAGAGCATTGCCACCCTGCCTCTGCAGGTCCCCAGCCCCTGAACATAGTAAGCAGACTCTGTTCCTATGCCCATAGCTGGCACCTCATCATTTCAAAACAGTGGACTCTCAACATCATCCAAAGGGGGTATCTGCTTCACTTTGAAAATTTACCCTCCACTGGCTTCATAGGAGACTATCTCACAAACCCCCTTCAGAGCACACTCTTGAAGGAAGAGTTGTTCACCCTTTTATTTCAAGGTGCCATAGAAAGAGTCCCCCTGCCCCCCCCCCCCCCCATCAGGAGGGGATGGGCTTCTACTCTCCATATTTTCTCATTCCAAAGAAAACAGGAGAATTCAGACCCATCTTGGATTTCATAAACCTAAACAAATTCCTGATCCAAGAAGAATTCAAAATGATTTCCCTAGGAACTCTTCTCCCATACCTCCAGAGGTACAATTGACTGTTCTCTAGACCTGAAGGAGGCAGAGAGCGGAGGAGTAGCCTAGTGGTTAGAGCAACAGCCTGGCATCCAGGAGATATGGATTTGATTCCCACTGACACTCCTTGTGACCTTGGGCAAGTCACTTTACCCTCCATTACCTCGGAAGAAAAGGCCTGTCAATCTACTTCCAATCATACCTTGCCAAGAAAACCCAGGGGCTACTGGGTCGCCAGGAGGCAGCATTGACTTGACAGCACTTAAAAAAAAAAAAAAAAAAGGAGGTGTACACGCACTTACTGATCCATCCTCAGCACAGACAGTATCAGGTTTCAGCAAAACCACTACCAATACCAGGTGCTGCCCTTCGGCTTAGCCTCTGCATTGCGAGTGTTCACAAAATGCATGGCGGTGGTTGCAGCCTATCTCCACACTTAGGAATCTTAGTCTTCCTTTACTTAGATGACTGGCTAATCAGGAGGTAAAACTCTCCCTGCATTGCACCATCACTGTGCTCCAACATCTAGGATTTGTCCTAAACTTCCTATAGTTGCACCTTGCTCCAACCCAGCAGCTGGAGTTCATTGGAGCACTCTTGGACACTCAGCAGGCCTGCTGCAGGATCACTCTGCCCACCTCATCGAGCTCATAAAACACATACAGCAACAAAGTCTGGTAACAGTTCGAGAGATGCTATGCCTCTTGGGGCACATGGCCTTGATGGTCCATGTAGTCCCTTGTGCTTGCCTCACATCTGGAAAGCCCTCTGGACTCTGTCTTCTCAATGGACCCAAGAAAAGGGGCTTCTCAGCTACAAGATACTCATCACCCCTCAACTAATCAGGTCTCTTCACTGATGGTGTTCCTCACAGAACCTACTCGGCGGGTCACCTTTTTAGATGCCTCCACTTCGATGCACTCTGACAACAGATGCCTCCAAACTAGGTTGAGGAGCACATCTGAGCGACCTGACCACACAGGGTCTGTGGATGCCACAGGAATCTTAACTGTTGATAAACCTCCTGGAGCTGTGTACCCTAACCAATGCCCTTCGGGTTTTTCAACCCCAAGTTTCGGGCCAACAGGTATTAGTAAGAATGGCAACCAGGTAGCCATGTTCTATGTGAACAAGCAGGGGGGGAGGGTGTGAAGGATCCTATCTCCTATATCACGAAGCACTTTATTTCTGGTATTTTTCCATTGTACACCACATTCACCTCAGAGCAGTGTACCTACCGGGAGAACTCACTGTCCTTGGCGGACAGACTCAACCATATCCTTCATCCACACAAATGGACCCTTCATCGGGAGACAGCTGCTTAGATCTTCCAAACATGAGGAACCCCACTCATAGATCTTTTCGCCACTCAGCAGAACATACAGCTTCCATTGTTCTGCTCACAACTTTCATCCCTGCATTGACAGGCCTCGGACGCCTTCCTTCTCCATTGGGGACAGGACCTGCTTTATGCATTTCCACCCATCCCCTTGAAACTGAAAACGCGTTACAAGCTGACAAGCTCTCCATGATCCACGTAGCCCTTTTTTGGCCCCGTCAACCATGGTTTCCTCTGCTCCATCGCCTGGCACAGACTCAACCCCTCTTTAATAATGTTTTATGGACCGTTCCTTCAGGAACTTGTCCAAACCTTTTCTAAACCCAGCTACACTAACAGTTTTACTACATCCTTCGGTAACGAATTCCAGAGTTTGATTACTCGTTGAGTGGAAAAATATTTTCTTTTATTAGTCTTAAATGGGTTACATTGTAGCTTCATTGTGTGTCCTCTAGTCTTCCTACTTTTTGATGGCATAAACAACCAATCTGTGTTAACCCGTTCCACTCCATTCATTAATTTATAGACCTCTATCATATCTCTCCTCAGCCTTCTCTTTTCCAGGTTGAAGAGTCCTAACCTTTTAAGCCTTTTGTCATAGGGATATTCTTCTATCCCCTTTACCATTTAAGTGACTCTTCTCTGTACCTTTTCTAATTGCACTATATCTGTTTTAAGATAAGGCGACCAGAATTGCACACAATATTCAAAGTGCATTGTATTTTATTACAGTTCTTGCAAGTTTCTTCTTTATTATAAATGCAACACCATCTCTTCTTTGTCTTTCATTTCCAGCATAGTAGACCATGTGATCATCTGATGCAAAGTGCCCGATGCCAGTCCAGTTCAGTTCTCTGACACCCAACAGATCAAGTTGTACACGTTCCATTTCATTTTTGACCACCTCCAACTTCCCTTGGTTCATGCTTCATACGTTCCATGTCCCAATATGTAAGACATCTTTACAGCTTCTGACTCTTATTTCATGCGCAGCTACATCAGCAGTCAGACATCTCGAGGGCTTTGATCCAACCACTTCATAAATGCTGGCTTTACTCTGAAAAGTCTTCAGCTCCTCCCCAGTAGCTGGTTGAGTGCCCTCCGACCTGGGGGTCTCATCTTCCAGCACTATAGTGCAATTTGTATTGTTGTGACTATCCATTGGGTTTTCATGGCAAGATACAGACAGGGGCAGTTCTATCATTAGGTGAACTGAGGTGGTGGCCTCAGGCAGCAGTTTCTAGGGGGCGGCACTATTTGCCGCTCCCTAGAAACTGCCTATGATAGAACCGCCAATCCGTCAAGCCAGATTAATAATTTAAAATCAAATGAAAGCAGCCGTGGGAACATTTCTCCGTTCCCGTGGCTCTGCTTTCAAACTGCTGGGTCGCTGCCTTCAATCTTCCTGGAGCTGGCGGGTTGGGGGGCCCGAGGTCATCGCTTCCACCGCCCTTCCGCTTCTGCTGGCTGCTTCCTCCAAAACGAAAGCAGCCGCTGGAACAGTGCTGCTTTCGTTTTGGAGGAAGCAGCTGCAACGGAAGCAGAAGGGTGGCGGGAGTGATGCCCTCGGGCCCCCCCAACCCCGCCGGCTCCAGGAAGATTGAAGGCAGCGACCCAGCAGTTTAAAAGCAGAGCCGCGGGAACAGAGAAATGTTCCCGCGGCAGCTTTCATTTGATTTTAAAGGATGAATCTGTGAGGTGGGGGGGAGGAAGGGAGCAGTCAAGGGGGGGCCTGGAAGGGAGCAGTCAAGGGGGGGCCTGGAAGGGAGCAGACACAAGGGGGGGGCCTGGAAGGGAGCAGACAGAGGGGGGCTGGAGGGGAGCAGACACAAGGGGGGGCCAGGAAGGGAGCAGACACAAGGGGGGGGACTGGAAGGGAGCAGACAAAGGGGGCCGGGAAGGGAGCAGACACAAGGGGGGGCCTGGAAGGGAGCAGACACGGAGAGGCCTCGGGGGGCCTGGAAGGGAGCAGACACAAGGGGGGGCCTGGAAGGGAGCAGACACAAGGGGGGGGCTGGAGGGGAGCAGACACAAGGAGGGGGCCTGGAAGGGAGCAGACAAGGGGGGGCCTGGAAGGGAGCAGACAAGGAGGTGCCTGGAAGGGAGCAGACAAGGAGGGGCCTGGAAGGGCGCAGACAGGGGGGCCTGGAGGGGAGCAGACACAAGGGGGGCGGGGAGGGGAGCAGACACAAGGGGGGGATGGAGGGGGGCAGACATGGGGGGGCCTGGAAGGGAGCAGAGACAAGGGGGGGCCTGGAAGGGAGCAGACACAAGGGGGGGGGGCTGGAGAGGAGCAGACATGGGGGGGGGCCTGGAAGGGAGCAGAGACAAGGGGGGGCCTGGAAGGGAGCAGACACAAGGGGGGGCTGGAGGGGAGCAGACATGGGAGGGGCCTGGAGGGGAGCAGACATGGGGGGTCTGGAAGGGAGCAGACATGGGGGGGCCTGGAGGGGAGCAGATGGGGGGGGGAACTGGAAAGGAGCAGACATGGGGGGGGAGCTGGAAGGGAGCTCACACCCAGGGATGGCACTGGAAGGTGGATGGACAGGGGAGAGGGGGAGCTGGAAGGGAGCTGACATGGGAGGGGGCACTGGGACTGGAAGTTCACTGATACCTGGGATGGTATTTTAACTAGAAGGGGCTGGATGATGGGGAAGGAAGGGGACTGGAAGAGAATAGACACCAGTGGCAGTACTGGAAAGGCCAAGGGGGTTGGTACTGGGAGGGGAGGCTGTAAAGGGGGCTGATACTAGGGAGAGTCACTGGGACTGAAAAAAGGCTGATGGAAGAAAATGAAGAAAGCAAAAGGAGAGACAAGAAATGGCAGATGGACTATAGACCATAGAAAAAGAGCTAAGAGAAGACAGAGGAAAACGGAAACCTCAGATCGGGACCAGCATTATCAAAAATCATCAGACAACAAAGGTAGAAAAAATTGAGGGGTTTTTTTCACATTTAGTGATTGGACTTTGTGCTATCTATATTTCACGCAGTATGGGGAACTGCATCTCTTATCTGGTGTGGCACTGCATGCGGAGTCTGGCTTCTTGATGTTTCATTTTAATTTTTGTCTACATATTTTTATTTTTGCTTTAGGTTGTGGTCACTTATTCTGTACTTGGTGAGGGTCTGTGTTCTGAGTGTGCGACCAAGGCCAGGTGTTCTGTTAATATGGAGTTTGTACGTAGGGATCTGTACTGTAGTAATTTGACTTGTTCAGCTTTTCAAATAGGTCTATGCAGGGGCGGCCCAAGGGGGATGCGGGGCCATGTGCGGAGACTGGGTGCGGGGCCTCATTTGCATAATATTACCATACGCTAACTTTTAATAAACATGCCTCTTAATGAGCGTATGGATAAAGACTAAAAGATTTCTACATTACTATAATCCAGTGCCAACCGCCAGGCACATTAGGAACTACTACAAACACTGCCCATTTAGAACCCAAAGGAAACCCGCCGTATCGTAACAGCACTACCAGGACTCACAAAGCACCATACCCTACCTATCAAAAGGCAACACTGGAAATATTAAACCAATACATTTCAGAAAATAACAATACATGACCTACTGGGGAAAGAGAACAAGTGGCAATGTCAAAAGAAGTACAAAAACAAATTCAGGATCATATAGATCTTAACGCCCCACTGGACTCATGCCAGCACGGTTTCAGAGAATTCCACGGTGTGGAAACGCTTCTAACTACTCTGTTCAGCAGCTTATTATCAGGAATTGATAACATCCGCCAAGGGTTTCGTCCTTGTTTTTCTTGATATCGCAGCCGCTTTTGATTCTGTTAGCCATGAACGCCTCCTTGAGCGTCTCAAAGGGAAGGGAATTACTGATAAAGCACTTGAGTGGTGTAGATCCTACCTTTCTGACAGATGGCAACAAGTACGATCCAACGATACTTCATCAGATCAGTTTCATCAAAAACAAGGGGTCCCTCAAGGCTCATCCCTTTCCGCCCTTATGTTTAATGTATACATGCAGCCTATCTGTAACCTGATTCGATCCTTTAGAGTTAACTGCATGATATACGCGGATGATGTACTTTTATATTTTCCTTTTACAACTGAGAACCCTGATCTCAATCCATTAACTAACTGCATAAATGAAGTATCCAACTGGCTACAATCCCAAAATCTAAGGATCCAACACAAGAAAACGGAGGTGTTATTTATTACACGTAACCAAAATTTCACTGCTCCATCCTTTTTGAAAGTGAATGATGCTAACCTCCAGACCAAGACCACCATCAGATACCTCGGTGTCACTTTAGACCAGAAATTAGATATGAAAGCACATATTAGTAATATTGTAAGAGCAGTATATCACAAAATACGCTCCCTTAGACACCTTCGATCCTTGCTAGAGCCAGACGATTTTAGAACCATCTATCAGGCGCTAATCATACCTCATTTTGATTATGCGAACTCAATTTTACAAGGTCTTCCACAAACCACCTTACACCCACTTCAAATGGCTATGAATGCTGCAGCTAGAGTCCTTCATGGAGTTTCCCGGAAAGACCATATCTCACCTATTCTAAAACATCTTCATTGGCTCCCAATTCAAAGTAGACTCACTTTCAAAATTTTACTAATTACATTCAAAGCCTTCAAAGAACTCTCATCTTCATCAATATCAGACTTGATCCAAACACCACCCCTCAATAGAGACAGAAGGTCAGTAACACTCAATACTCTGTTAGTCCCTAAATCAATATCACAGTGTACCAAAACTACTTCAGACAGGGCCTTTTTATTCTGTGCACCAAGGTGTTGGAATAGCCTCCCTCAAAACATCCGAGCAATACCAGACCTTTTGCAGTTTCGCAAAGCTTTGAAACACTACCTCTTCCTTTTATCTTATCCAGTAAACAATAAAGACATCTCAACCAACCCACAGACCTTCCACTCATACACATACAATACAGATACCCCACAGACCACATACACACAAAACTGAAGCCATGATGATATTATGACTATGTTTATTAATTATATACCCTGTTATCCGAGTTATATTCTCCTGTTTTCTGTAAACACAAAGTACTGTTAAATTGTGTATCTCACTGTTTTTTGTGAACCGCGCTGATGCCTAATAGTGCGGTATATAAGAGTCTATAAATAAATAAATAAATAAAAATATAGGAATTACATAAACAGAATACCTCAGCTCAGTTACACATGCAGAACATAGACCATCACCAAACAAGGAATCACAATTTAGAAGCAGGAAGACAATAATTAAATTGGGAAACCCAAAAGCCAAACTTGGAATGTACATCAACACTGTAGAAATAAAACTAAATTAATTTCCTCTTGTACTAAACAAAGTGCAGACGTTAATGATGCACATTTCCTAGAGCTGACATATTCCAGTTAATAAATTCAAAATAAAGAGATATTTTTCTACCTTTTGTGCATTTTTTTCAGTTGCAATTGCTCCAGCCACTTTCTTCTGGTTTCTTCGTGTCTTCTGCTAACTCTCCATCGTCTGCTGTCCATTTGTCCTTTCTTCTCTCTTCTAGTTTTTTTTTCCATTCTCTCTCTACATCTGCTTTAACATACTAATCTTTCTCCTTTTGCTCTTTCCTCATTCCTATTTCATCCACTCAAATTTTGCCCCTCCATCCTCAATCCCCTCTTACTCTCCCAATACCCGGCCAATTGTAGATTTGTCTTCCCTCCCACACAAAAACAATTTTCCCCTCTCCATTTCACCCTCCCAGCTCCATCCCATTCTAATCCTCCCCCAACATCAGCTCCCTTCTAGTTCCAGCCCCACCCAGCATCCGCTCCCTTCTAGTCCCCGCATCAGCCCATTTCCAGTCCTAGCCCCCCATCAGCCCATTTCCAATCTTATCCTAGCCACACCATCAGCCCATTTCCAGTCCTAGTTCCCCCATCCATTTCCAGTCCTATCCGAGTCCCTCCATCCGCTCATTTCTAATCCCAGCCCCCCATCAGCTCATTTCTAGTCCTTTCCTAACCCCATCATCAGCCGATGTCCAATCCTAGCTCCCCTCCACTCAGCCCATTTCCAATCCAAGCCCCCTATGAACCTACTTCCAGTTCTAGCCCCTCCATGAGTCCATTTCAATCAAAGCCCCCACCACAGCCCATTTCCAATCTTAGCACCCCCCAACAGCCCATTTCCAGTCCTATACGAGCCCCTCCATCAGCCCATTTCCTGTCCTAGCTCCCACCCCCCACTCAGCCCATTTCCAGTGCTAGCTCCCTCCCCTCACAGCCCATTTCCAGTGCTAGCTCCCTCCCCTCACAGCCCATTTCCATTCCAAGCCCCCTCCCCATCAGCTATTTGCACTTCAAGCCCCCCTTCCACTCAGCCCATTTCCAGTCCTAGCAACCCCCCAGCCCATTACCAGTCCTAACTCCCCCATCGCCCCATTTTCAGTCTTAGTCCCCCCATAGCCCAATACCAGTCCTAAACCCTCCATCAGCCCATTACCAGTCCTAGCCCCCCCATAGCCCATTACCAGTCCTAGCCCCCCCATCAGCCCATTTCCAGTCCTAGCCCCCCCATAGCCCATTTCCAGTCCTAGCCCCCCCATCAGCCCATTTCCAGTCCTAGCCCTCCCATAGCCCATTACCAGTCCTAGCCCCCCATCAGCCCATTTCCAGTCCTAGCCCTCCCATAGCCCATTACCAGTCCTAGCTCCCCCATCAGCCCATTTCCAGTCCTAGCCCCCCCATAACCCATTACCAGTCCTAGCCCCACCATAGCCCAATACCAGTCCTAGCCCACCATCTGCCCATTTCCAGTCCTAGCATCCCCCATCAGCCCAATTCCAGTCCTAGCCCCCCCATCAGCCCATTTCCAGTCCAAGCCCCCCCATTGCCCTTTACCAGTCCTACCCCCCCATCAGCCCATTTCCAGTCCTAGCCCCCACATAGCCCATTACCAGTCCTACCCCCCAGCAGCCCACTTCCATTCTTAGCCCCCCCCCCCCATAGCCCAGGTGGATTTAAAAAAAACAAACTTGTTGCTGCTGCCACCGCCGCTGCCATGGCAGCAGCAGAATTGAGCGTCCCATGGGGGCCCACCTTCACGGGAGAGTCCTCCATGCGGCCTCAGCTCCCTCAGTGCGGGCTTTTCAGAGCTGCGAAGGGAGAGTTTCCCTTTCTCGCTGCTCTGTTTAAGCCCGCGGGGCTGATGGGAAACAGGAAATCTTTCCCATCAGCGCCAGCGGCTTAACAGAGCCGCGAGGGAGAAGCTCTCTCCCTCATGGCTCTGAAAGCTGGCACTTAGGGAGCTGAGGCCGCATGGAGGACTCTGCCGGGCAGGGGGCCCCCCGTGGGATGCTCGATTCTGCTGCTGCCACGGCGGCAGCAGCAACGTTTTTTTTTTCTTCAAATTTACAGGCAAATGCAGAATGTTGTTTGTGCGGGGCCCCCTGAAACGCGGGGTCCTGTGCAAACAACATTCTTGCACAATGGATGGGCCGGCCCTGGGTTTATGGATGTTTTGGTGCCCATTGCAGTGTTTATAGTGCTGCTTTTTTCCTGGTAGGCCCCTTATTGTATGAGTTTTGGAAGTGTATGCTGGTATGGTATGGTAGATTTGACCTTTCATATCTTAGTGACTTTAGTAGGGTTTTATATTAGTTCCTAATATGCCTGGTACTGGAGAATTTTTGTTGCTGGTGAGATGACCAGAATCAGCTTTTTTTTAATATATATATTGAGTTCTGTGGGTGAATGTCCTACCTCTGCTCTGCACCCATTGTTGAGTAGGGGGTTCTGTGAATGCAAAATGTATGTTCAAAAAGAAAAAGCAAGCACCATAATGCAGTTTATAACAAAATACAAATGAATTATAATTTGGAGTTATAAACTGCTGTGGTTCTCGCTCTTTCTTTTAGTTCCTTGGTGTGTGAACATCTTGCATTTGCTCTACATTATCTAATTGACTTTTTGATTTGGTTCAGTCCCTGACTGGAGTTTTGAGAAAGATCCTCACCCGGGGGGGGGCGGGGAGGGGAGGGGAGGTGCACACGGGGGGGCGCCATCTCATCCCTTGCCTCAGGCAGCAGATTGCCTTGAGCTGCCCCTGGATACAGAAGTAGATTGCCAGGCCTTTCCTCCGCGCAGTTTACGTTTAGTGTTGCCGTTATCACAGAAGTGTGATCCTCCGCCGTCAACACTTTTGCATTTATAATAAAGAAGCTGTGTTATAAAAAGGTTTGGACAAGTTCCTGGAGGAAAGGTCCTCAAACCATAATTAAAAGGGACCTGGGATATCACTTGGAATCTGTATCTTTTGGGGAAACTGCTAGGTACTTATGACCTAGATTGGCCACTGCAAGGGTCAGAGGCAAAAGAGTTAGTCAGACGGACATAATAGTCTTGTTTGGTGATTGCTATGGCTGACTGGAAAGAAACAAGCATGAATTTGAAAGATAGAAAGTCTGCAAGGGTGCGGGATTTGAGCCAAGTGCGCTCAGCCGAATGGGCACAGGAATGTAGATAGCGGGTCGTGGAAGACAGCCAGGGTTGGGATATAGTACACAGGACAGGTAATGGCATGGGAGGAGCAAGAGCATCCAGAGCAGAGGAGAGTACAGCATTATAGGAAGCTACTGCCTCATCAACAGACTCGACATAGTGGAGGAAAGAGATGATAAGAAAGTGGAGAGAGCCAATGGGTCGATAGCATGAAGATTTCTAAAGAGGTTGGAGGAGACAGAGCGAGGTTGAGGCAGTGGGTGATGAAGAGTAAAGCTTAGCAGGTGATGGTCCAATAAGGGAAGAGCTAAGGTACAGAAGTTTGAGGGTAAGCAATTGGAGAAGAATAGAAGGTCAAGGCAGTAGAGCAAAGCTGGAGGTCAAATATGGAGGTAAAGGAAAGGAACTTTAAAGCATAAGGTTCAGAGGGGTTATCAACATGAAAGTTAAAATTCCCGAGAGTAAGGGAGGGGGAAGATGAATCCAGAAAGAAGAAAAGCCATGGGTCAGAGTCACTGAGAAAGCTAGAGGTGGACTTATCAGGAGGTCGATTAATAGCTAATCATAGAAGTAGTGGAGTTAAAAGGTGGATGGAGTGGACTTCAAAAGAGGGAATGGAGTGAGACTGAGACAGCAGGAGAGGTTGAAATTGGCAGGAAGCAGAGAGTAGAAGGCCACCATCAAGGCATGTGGGAGAACTGATAGCTGCCATGGCAGAGCAGCGACTGACACGGAGTCTTCTGGAAGGAGCAGTGTCTCAGTTAGAGCAAGAAGATGGAGAGTATTAGAGATAAAGAGATTATGAATAAAGGCAAGTTTATTTGAGATGGAGTGTGTGTTCCACAAGGCACATGAGAAAGGGAGACAGAAAGGGGATAGGAGAGGGATATGAATAGGGCCACTTCCTGAGAGGTGGTCTGCTCTTGCGGCCCCCCTATCAAGCCACGTGTGGTGTGGGACCTTATCGTGGTACTTGGGCAGCTCTTCTCTACCCCCGTTGAATCTCTCAACTCCTTCTCCCTTAAGGCACCTCACCTGGAGGGTTGTATTCTTGATAGCAATCACCTCTGCGCGCAGGGTTAGTTAACTGCAGGCGCTGGTGGCACACCCTCCATACACCAGATTTCACCACAATAGGGTATTCCTTTTAACTCATCCAAAGTTCCTTTCTATGTTTCTTTCTACTTTTCATCTCAACCAGTGAATGGTACAACGCACCTTTTTAACTAAGCTTCTTGTCTGCAGGGCTGAGGCCTCTCTGCATGCAGTGGATTGGAAGAGGGCTCTCACTTTCTATCGGGAGCGGACAAAAGCCTTTCAGTGTTCCCCCCAGCTCTTTGTCTCTTTTGACCCTAATCAGCGGGGTGTTGCGGTTTCCATGTGCGGATTCATTGCGGATTGAGGACAGCATTTCATTTGCTTACACTCAGGCAGGTCTGAGCTTGGAATGTCATGTCACGGCTCATAACATCCAAGCTATGGCTACTTCTGTGGCAAACCTGCACTCTGTCTCCACGTTTGAGATCTGTAGGGCTGCTACTTGGTCTTCGGTCCACACCTTCACAACCAACTATTGTCTGGATGGAGATTCCAGGCATGATAGCAATTTTGGTCAAGCCGTACTCCGACACTTCTTTGGGAATTAGATTCAACTCCACTCACTAGCCCTTCTGTCCATCCAGGCTACCATAGAGTCATCATGATTGTGAGCCCTTTGAGGTCAAGGGAATGTATCTGGTACCTGTTTGAAGTGAATACATAATGTAAACTGCTTTGATTGAAGGCTAAGGTGGTATAGAAAACTGGTTAAATAAATAAATAAATGATGATGTTGCCCTCGCTGGACACTGACTCTTAGAACCTCACAGAGATTACTCACAATGTGTGTCTCGATTTATATTTTTTAGATGCTCCGTTGGGCTTTTTACATGTTTTTTAGTAGCCTGTAGCTGGGGAGTGTGAGGACTTGCTTCCTGCTTGTTCCCAGAAAAAGCATAGTTACCCACTTGTAACAGGTGTTATATAAGAAACGCCATACTGGGTCAGACCAAGATCCATCAAGCCCAGTATTCTAACAGTGGCCAATCCAGGTAACAAGTACCTAGCAGTTTCCCAAAAAGACATGCAGGTACCATAATGCTTGTAATGGGGCAAGCAATGAATTACCTGGGTCCGCTTCAATAATGGTTTATGGACCTTTCCTCCAGGAACTTGTCCAAACCTTTTTTAAACCCAGCTACACTTTTACTACATCCTCCGATGATGAATTCTAGAGTTTGATTACATGTTAAGTGAAAAAATATTTCTCTTCTTAGTCTTAAATGGGTTACACTTTAGCTTCATTACATATCCCCTAGTCTTTCTACTTTTTGATGGTGTAAAGAATCGATCTGTGTTTACCCGTTCCACTCTATTCATTAATTTATGGACTTCTATCATATTTCTCCTCAGCCATCTCTTTTCCAGGTTGAAAAGCCCTATCCTTTTAAGCCTCTTCTCACAGGGATATCCTTCCATCCCCTTTTTTTTAAGATACGGTGACCAGACTTGCACACAATATTCAAGGTGCGGTCGCACCATTGAACGATACAGAGGCATTATAATATCCTTTGTTTTATTCTCCATTCCTTTCCTTATGATTCCTAGCATTCTATTTGCCTTCTTGTCCACTGCTGCACACTGGGCAGAGGGTTTCAATTTGTTATTCAAGATGACACCTAAATTTTTTTCCTGGATGGTAGTTCCTAATATGTAACCTTGCATCGTGTAGCCATAGTTTGTATTGTTCTTTCCTAGGAGCGTAACTTTGCACTTGTCCATATTAAATTTCACCTGCCATTTGAATGTCCAGTCTTCCAATTTATCAAGGTCCTCTTGCAATTTTTCACGATCCTCTTGTGTTTTAACAACTTAGTCAAATTTGCATATGACAGAAAATTATTTAATCTCACTCGTTATTCCCATTTCCAGGTTATCTACGAATATGTTAAAAAGCAGTGGGCCCAGCACAGATCCGTGGGGTACTCTACTATTCACCTTTCTCCATTGGGAAAATTGGCTAGTCAGCACTACCCTCTGTTTTCTATCTTTTAGCCAGTTCCTGATTCACAATAGTACACTGCCTCCTATCCTATGACTTTTTAATTTCACCAAGAGTCTCTCATGAGGGACCTTGTCATCGAATGGCTCACCTTTGTCTACCTGTTTATTCACACCTTCAAAAATATATAACAGATTAGCAAGACAAGACCTTCCTTGGCTAAAACCATGTTGGCTTTCTCCCATTAAACCATGACTATCTACATGTTCAGTAATTTTGTTCTTTATAATGGTTTCTACCATTTTGCCCAGTACTGATGTCAGGCTCACAGGCCTGTAGTTTTTACGGATGATCCCTGGAGCCCTTTTAAAAATTGGCATTACAATGGCCATTTGCCAGGTACTACAGATGATTTTAATGATAGTTCACAGATTACTAATAATTGGTCTGAACTCTCATATTTCAGTTCTTTCAACACCCTCGGGTGTACTCCATCCGGTCGAAGTGATTTGTTACTATTTAGTTTATCAAATAGTTGTAATATATCTTCACAGTTCATTGCTGTTTCTTTCAATTCTTCTGATGCATCACCTTTAAATACCATTTCAGTCTTGGGTAACTTTCCTAAATCTTCTTCAGTAAAAACCAAAGCAAAGAATTCATTCAGTCTCTCCACTATGGCCTTGTCTCCTCTTAGTGCCCCTTTTATCCCTCTGTCATCTAATGGTCCAAATGACTCTCTCGCAGGTTTTTTTCTACAAATGTTCTTAAAAAAGTCTTTATTATGTTTTTTTGCTTCCACAGCAAGCTTCTTCTCAAATTCTTTCTTTGCCTGCTTTATCAATGCCTTGCATCTAACTTGCCAATGCTTATGTTGTTAACAGTTTTCATCATTTGGCTCCTTCTTCCATTTTCTGAAAGCTGCTTTTTTGGCTGCAACAGCTTCTCTGACCTCAGCTTTAAACCATGCTGGCAGTTTCTTGGACTTCCCTACGCTTTTCTTAAAAGTGTGGAACAGCAGGAATAAGTCCTCACTACCCTCCCTCCTCCCAGTGGAGTTGTTCTTTTTTGCTTGATTGAGCTATGTCTTCATGCTGAGGTAAGCTGGCTCCTTCGGGTGGGAAGACATGCACACATGTGTGGTGGAGCTCTCAAAAGCTTCCTCTGGTGGAGATCGTTCCCGTGCGGGCTCCATTGGTGACGTCACCCATATGTGAGGACTTATTCCTGCTATTACTGGAGAACACCTAGTACAGGTGAGTAACTAAGCTTTCCATGCAGTAGAAGCCAATAGTCTTTTTTATGCTTAGCAGATAAAGCACAGCCAGATGTGGCAGATTTCATGAAATAACCTCGAGTGCAAAGAACTGTTGGCATTTCAGCATGGCCGTTTGCTCTCTTTGCTACAGGTATTTGCTTATGGTTATGTAAACATTTATGTGGATATTTGTGTAATAAATATAGTATAACTATAGCATTAAATATTAGAAATTGTTTTTTCCCTATAGGAAAATAGGCAAAAAATAGTCAATTGGCAATCACAGGAACTAACCAATTGCAGGGTAGGTTTCAAAATTGTTCCATGACAACATAATGTGTTTTGATCTTTCAATAGAAGTGAACTGGCATATTTTCCCATAGGAAAGTAAATGAACTGAAGACAGGATGAATCACTCACACAAGTGACATTCGGTGACGTCAACATAGACCTGCTCTGTGAGCTCAGAGAAACCAATAAGGTTTGTATGAGCTAAGCATTCGCAGGAGTAACTGCGCAGCTGCTGCCTCATAAGACCTATCGGTCATTTTTAGTCCATGCTGTTGCCCAGACACATGGTCTCTCTTGTCATAGAGTTTTGTGGAATCGCTGAGGAGAAAGCACAGTTACTTACCTGTAACAGGTGATCTCTGGGAACAGCAGGAATAAGTCTTCACATATGGGTATCGTCGGTACCGACGGAGCCTGCGCGGGAACGCTCCCCAGCGTCCAAAAGGAAAGCTTTTGGGAGCATCCCACAGCGCCTGCACGCTACCTTCCTGCCTTTCCTAACTGCCTCTCTCCAGTTCGAGTTTTAAAGCTGAGACAAAGAGAGAGAGAGAGGAAAGGAAAGATAGATAGAGAGATACAACTCCTAGGGGAGGTGGGTGGGTTGTGAAGACTTATTCCTGCTGTTCCCAGAGATCACCTGTTACAGGTAAGTAACTGTGCTATCTCCAGGAACAAGCAGGAATGAGTCTTCACATATGGGGACTCCCCAGCTAGAGATGCCTGGGAGATCACCCAGATTGTGAGTCCCTGGGAAGGGCTCCACTTCCACCCATGAATCTCAGGCATCCAGTCAGGGATGGAGGGTAGGAGTTGATTAGGTATGGAACAGGTGTTTGAGAACAGCCTGACCAAACAAGGCATCCCGGCGGGAGTCCTTGTCCAAGCAGTAATGGGCTGTGAAGGTATGAACTGATGCCCAGGTGGCCGCTCGACAGATTTGGTCGATGGACACAGAGTTTAGATGAGCCATAGAGGTTGCCATGGCCCTCACATTGTGAGCTGTGACATGGCCCGCCAGAGAAAGGTTCTTACTCTGGTAGGCAAAGGAAATACACTGAGCAATCCAATTGGACAGAGTTCTCTTAGAGACTGGAAGTCCTAAATGAGAAGGATCAAAAGCAACAAAAAGTTGAGAGGACTTTCTATGTTGCTGTGTCCCTTGTAAGTAGAAAGCGAGTGCTCTTTTACAATCCAGGGTATGAAGATTCCTCTCTGCACTTGTTGCATGAGGTCCTGGAAAAAAGACAGGTAAATACACCTCCTGGTTCAGATGAAAAGGTGAGACCACTTTAGGCATAAAGTGTGGATTAGTTCTGAGGACTACCTTGTCATGATGGAACCTTGTATAAGGAGGATTAGCCACTAAAGCTTGCAACTCACTGATACGGCGATCTGAGGTGACTGCAATGAGAAAAATAACCTTCCAGAAAAGGAATTTCAAGGAGGTAGTGGCTAAGGGTTCAAAGGGTGGCTTCATAAGCTGGCCAAGAACCAGATTCAAGTCCCATGCCACTGGAGGTGGTCTAATGGGAGGTTTAGTCAAAAGAAGGCCTCTCATGAATCTTGCTATAAGAGGATGAGAGGAAATAGGTTGTCCATTGAGAGGCTTAAAGGATGCTGCAATAGCACTCAAATGGACCCTGATTGAATTTGTTTTAAGGCCTGCATGGGATAAATGCAGCAAATAGTCTAGTAAAGAATTCAAAGATATTGCAAGAGGGTTGAGACCCTTCTCTGCACACCAAATGGAAAACCTTTTCCATTTAAAAGCATATGAACGTCTGGTGGAAGGCTTTCTGGAAGCATGAAGGATATCCTTCACTTGCTGAGAAAGGTGTAAATCCTGAAAGTCTAGGCCTTCAGCAACCAGGCCCTGAGATGAAGAGACTGAGGATTTGGGTGCCACAAGGTTCCCCCCTCCTGGGAGAGGAGATCTGGAGCAGACCCCAGGTCTAGGGAGGGAGCTTGAGAGAGATGCAGAAGTAGAGAGTACCACACTTGGCGTGGCCAAAGTGGTGCTATGAGGATCATAGACCCCTTGTCTCTCTGGAGCTTGAACAGAGTCTTGGGGATGAGGGGAATAGGTGGAAAGGCATAGAGGAAGTCTTGCCCCCAATGAAGGAGGAAGGCATCCCTGGCCTGAACTCCCTGACATGGAATCCTGGAACAAAACCGGGGAAGTTTGGCATTCCACGGACTTGCAAACAGGTCTATGTCTGGGGTACCCCAAATCCGAAAAATCCTGGCTATCTGGTCCCCATGGAGGGACCATTCGTGCGGAAGCAGAACTCGACTGAGTCTGTCTGCCCAAGAGTTTTGAACCCCTGGAAGATACACTGCCATGAGATGGATTTGATGCTCTCTGGCGAAGGCCCACAATCTCAGAGCTTCATTGCAAAGTGACAGAGAGCCAGTCCCTCCCTGCTTGTTCACATAGAACATGGCTACCTGGTTGTCCATGTGGATGAGGACTGTCTTGTAGCTGAGCAGGGAGTGGAAGACTCTGAGAGCTAGAAAGATTGCTCTGAGCTCCAAGAGATGTCTCCTGTGGAGACCAGATGCCCTGGGTGGAGAGATCTTGTAGATGAGCTCCCCAACCCTTTGGAGAGGCATCTGTTGTAAGGGTTGCTTGGGGTAACACCTGTTGAAAGGGGGACCCCAGCAACAAATTTTGAGTGGACTTCCACCAGTGGAGGGACCAAAAGAGGCGACTGGAGGTTGCTATTTTGTCTGACAGGCAACCTGAGGCCTGGGTCCATTGGGTGGATAGAGTCCACTGAGCTGCCCTCATGTGAAGGCGAGCATAAGGAACCACATGCACCGTGGATGCCATGTGGCCTAAGAGTTGCAACATCTCTCGAGCAGTTAAATGGGATTTTAACTGAATCTGGGAGGCTAACTGCACCAAGCGTAGGCAACGGGCCTGGGGAAGATAGGCCCTTGCAGTTGTGGTATCCAGTAAGGCCCCTATGAACTCTAGAGACTTGAGTAGGGGTGAGATGGGATTTTGGAATGTTGATTACCAGTCCCAGATACTGAAGAACACGCCTTGTGCAGGCCAGGGAAGTCTGGTCCTCTGACTGGGATGGAGCTCGGATGAGCCAGTTGTCAAGATATGGGAATACGAATATTCCTAGAGTGCGCAGGAATGCAGCTACTACTGCCATGCATTTTGTGAACACTCTTGGAGCAGAGGCCAGACCGAAAGGAAGCACTTTGTATTGGTAGTGCTTTCCTTGGTAAAGGAACCGAAGGAACCTTCTGTGTGTTGGATGGATGAGAACATGGGTGTACGCATCCTTGAGATCTAGAGAACAAAGCCAGTCCTGACTCTGGAGGTATGGAAGGAGAGTTCCGAGAGAAGTCATCTTGAATTTCTCCTTGCATAGAAACTTGTTCAATTCTCTGAGATCTAATATGGGTCTGTCGCCCCCCCCCCCCCCCGTTTTCTTTGGAATGAGAAAATAGGGGGAGTAGAACCCTGAGCCCTGTTGAAGAAGGGGTACTTCATCTATTGCCCCTTGGGCAAGAAGGGTAGCAATCTCTTGACCTAGAAGGTTGAGGAGAGATGTTGGAGAATTGAACTGTTTCACCATGGTGTGAGGAGGAAGGTTTAAGAAATGAAGCTTGTACCCATCCCGTATGATGGAGAGGGTCATTGCTCTGCTGTGATTTGTTCCCATCTGGGAGCAAAGTGAGCTAACCTTCCTGGGATGGTGAGAGGCTCTGGATGTTCTAGAGCCAGAAAGGCTAAGTTCTCTAGTGGAAAGTCAAAGGCCCTGAGGAGGCTGAGGCTGTTGGGCCGTAGCAGTCCTCGCAGCCTGAGGTTTGGCCTGTTTTGGTTTTTGCTGTCTCTTTGTAGCAAAACGACCTTGAGAAGAGGCCTGACCATAACCAGAAGAAAATTTCCCTTTTTTTGGGAAAGATCCTTTTTTGAACAACCTCTTTTTAAAAGGAGCAGTAGTAGACTTTGAAAGTCTATCTAAAGCATAATTTTCAGCATCCATCTGGTTGGCCTTTGCTTGCCAGTCTTTGCCAAACAGGTTTTCCCCTGTACAGGGAAGGTTACCTAGACCATCCTGTACCCAGGATTCCAAATCAGAGGCTTGCAACCAAGCAACTCTGCGTGCACCTATAGCAATAGCCGAGGCTCTACTGGCACCCTCAAAAGAGTCAAAGGCTGCACGGTTGGAAAACTTGGATACATCCTGTGCATGTTTAAGCCAGGTGATATATTCTTCTCTCTTATCTTCTGACATAAAAGGAGATAAGGTTTGCAGATGATCTGTAACTTCTTTTAGAAACATCCCCATATAGAGACTATAGGAGTTGATTCTGGCTACAAGCATACTGGCCTGGAAGATTTTCCTGCCAAAGGCATCTAGGGTTCTGCATTCTCTTTCTGGAGGAGCAGAGGAGTGCCTTTTTGTACTCTTGATCTTTTTCATAGCAGACTCTACCACAATGGAGTGGTGAGGAAGCTGAGTCTTATGAAACCCAGGACAAGGAGGAACACGATACATGGTGTCCAACCTTCTAGAATGAGGGGAGGTGGAAAGAGGAGTCTCCCATTTGCCCAACATGTGATCATAAAGAATCTCATGTATTGGTAAGGTGGCTGCCTCTTTAGGAGCCTTAGGATATTGTAGGATATCTAATTTTTTGGCTCTAAGTTCAGTTTCAGAGGCCACTGAGATGGACAGGCCTTTGGCTACCTCCCTAATGAAGTCCTGAAAAGACAAGTCTTCAGGAGGAGACATTCTCCTTTTTGGAGAAGAGGGTTCCTGAGGAAGGATCCCCAATGCTTCAATTGAGGCCTCTGAAGTATCAGAGTCTTCAGAGGAATCGAAGTATCGACTGTCTGGATGCTCTCGCAGAGCCCGATACGCGTACCGGGAGGTATCGACATCGGGAGTAATCGGTACTGAGTCGGTACTGATGGGCATCACTGGATAGCGTACCGCTGCCATCGATGCTGATGTCGATGCAAGCGGTACCGGTATCGGAACCGATTTCGGATCCAGTACCGGAATCAGTACCGGTACCGACAACGGGGGTTTGTTGCGGTACCGTAGGCGTCGCAGCTTGTATAAATGCCCTGATGGCACGCTGCATGGTCAGAATATTCTGATCCATTGACGCCACCAATGTCTGGATGTCGGTACCGGTAGTAACCTCCGGTACCTCAGAACATTGTAACAGTTGATCGGTCGAGGCCGAGCCATCAATGTCAACCTGTGACCCCATAGGTAGAGCTTTGGAAGCCGGAGCCTCCCGCCGGGGTAATTTTGCCGGTGTGGATTCCTCAAGAGTAAGCCCGGGGGCATCTCGATACTTAGAGGGAGATGAACTCTTTGAGGACCGGCCAGATTTAAGTTTGGTTACCTGAGATCCATGGGATAAAGAAGAAGCCCTGGAAGACGTCGATGCCACAGAAGCTGCATCGGAGGGAAACAGGGTACTGAGCTTGGCTGCCCGATTTTGTAACCCTCTCTTAGACATCATGGAACAGGACTCACAATCTGCAATGGAGTGGTCAGGACCTAAACATTTTAGACACCAGTCATGGGTGTCAGTGACAGAAATAGTGCTACTGCACTTCGTGCACTTTTTAAACCCGGAGGCGGGTTTTTCCATGAGGAAAAATATATCTGTAGGCCTAAGGCCCCAGAAGAAAAAATGCACTGAAAAGAGTAGTTTTTTTTTTAAAAAGAAAGAAAAAAGACCGGTGGTACCGGTCCGGAATCGAGAAGGCAGACACGCGACTAAAGAAAAATAAAAGAAAATAAGAAATTCTTCAGCGGTGACAGGAAACACGACCTGCTGGCTCCGCGGAAAAGAAGAACTGGAGAGAGGCAGTTAGGAAAGGCGGGAAGGCAGCGCGCAGGTGCTGTGGGATGCTCCCAAAAGCTTTCCTTTTGGACGCTGGGGAGCGTTCCCGTGCAGGCTCCATCGGTACCGATGATACCCATATGTGAAGACTCATTCCTGCTTGTTCCTGGAGATACTGTTTTTCTTTTTTCTTCTCATTATTCTTCCCAGTCCCCCTCACAAAAATAAAAGTGATTGAGTTTAATCTGGCAGACCAGATTTTCACTATGGTGGATGTTTCTAGTGAATCAGGTGCAGCCTGTGTATGGATGGAAGATGTTCATCACGGACATCCATTCCATCTTCTACCAGTGTTTGCTACGAGATCATATTGTCCCAAACTGCTCTCACTTGTGCTAAGATGTTCCCAAAGAGTAAGGCATTCTCCAGGACCAAGCAGGAAGTCAGTCCTCACATATGGGTGACATCGACGTCGATGGAGCCCCTGTGCGGGGCATTTCCCCAGCTTTCTAAGAAAGCCTTTGGGAATACTGCACGCATGCGCGGTCCCCTTCCCGCCTAAATGTGCCATCTTGCTCAGTCTTTCTTTTTCCGTGGAGCCCAACGGACATCTGTCCGTGTCACCCGGAAAAGTTGACTTTTTTCTTGCGATTTCTTTGTTGTTCTTCTCCGGTTCGACGCCGGTTCCCCTTCCCGCCGGATTCGGTATACCAGTATCGAGCCCGTCTTCTATTTTTCGGTTTTTGCCCTTTGTGGCTGGCGTTCGTGCCCTTTTTTGTTTTTCCCTGGAAGGCCGGTCCTTTGACCTCGCGGGGGTTCTTTTTTCCCCCATGGCTTCCAGTGGTTTCAAAAAGTGTGATCGGTGCAAGAAACTGATGTCTCTCACCGACACACACGACTGCTGCCTTCGATGCCTCGGACCGGATCATGATCCTAAGGTCTGTGTCCCGTGTGGCAAAATGTCCACCAAGGCACTCTGAAGCCGCCAGCATCAGAAAGAACAGATTTTTTCTGACTCTGCCTCCGGCCGGGCCCAGACCTCATCTGAGGCCTCAGCGTCTCGGAAGTCTGACCCCGAGCATCGCAGGGGTTCCTCGGACAGGGGGTCCCCCGATCAGGAACATAAGAGGAAGAAGCGGCTCATGAGGGCAGTGTCGGAGGAGGTCCCTGGTTCCTCGGGGGCCAGGTCTCGGACCCCCGACCGCCGCCCCGGGCCCTTGGAGCAGGAGAAGCCGTCCAAGATAGCTCACGTGGAGCCGGGGTCCGCCGGGCACGTAAGTCCTGTTGTCCTCGAAGACTCTTCTCCAAGGGAGCCGACATCGGGCCCGGCACCGCCGGGGCCCGAGTCGGTAGCTGCTGAGTCTCCTGAGCTTGGACTCAGGCTAACAGCCTTGGAGTGCAGATTGTCTGCCTTCATGGATCAGCAGCGGGTGCTGATGGCCAGCCTCGCTGGTGCATCTGCCCCGACCACCGGGACATCGACGTCTAAGTCTACCCCAGAGACCGAGCCGATACTCGAGACCATGGAGGTTCGAAGTCGTCCTCGGTCACGGTCACCCTCAACCTCCCGATCGGGACCGTGGGCGTTGACGCCAGTGCCTTCGGCGTCGGGGCAGGAGCCACTGAGACCCGTACGGTCGGAGCCCCCCGACTCGTCTTCGGATGAGTCCGCGTGGGAGACAGAGGACGAGGAGTCCCCCAATAGCTTTCGGACTCGGTGCGTCCCTTCGCACTCACTGCAGTCCGAGCCCCGAAGTAGGTCCCCGCCGGAGGTCACCAGGTTCTCGGAGTTCATCAGGGACATGGCCAAAGCTTTGGCGATTCCCGTGGACCCCTAGGAGGAGCCTCGAGCCGAAGAGCTCAAGGCCCTCCAGTATGACTCTCCTCCGAAGGAGGCCTTTACTGTGCCTGTTACTCCGATGCTGGAATGGCTCCTCTTCCGAATGTGGGAGGCACCGGCCTCGGCGCCGGTTTTGAGCAAGCGGGTCGATTCCATCTATCGACTCTGTAAGAGCCCTGGATTCCAGAAGGCGCAACTTCCGCACCATTCCATGGTGGTGGAATTGGCCATGCATCGTCTGAAGAGCCAGAAGATGCACTCTGCAGTGCCTCCCGGTAGGGAGGCCCGGAACCTGGATGCGCTTAGCAGAAAGTGCTTCCAGGGCTCGATGCTTGCTTGCCGTGTCCAGTCCTACCAGCTGTACATGGGCATGTACTTACGAGACCTGGCGAAGGAAATTGCCGGGTTCTCTGCTGGCCTCTCTGGGGAACCTTTGCAGAGGTTCAAGACCTTATCCTCGGAATCCGGGAATGCTCAAAGTTCATGTCCCGAGTGGCCTACGATGGCTTTGAGGCTTCGGCCCGTGTAGCAGCAGCTGACATCGGGGCCCGACGCCAGGCATGGTTGCAGTCATCGGACCTCGAGCCCTGGGTGCAGGACAAGTTGGTCGATGTCCCTTGCCGAGGTGAAAACCTTTTTGCAAGCCCATGGCCGAGAAGGCTGCTGAGCTCGAAACCGAGCACCTGACTAGGACAAGGCTGTCCAGAAAAACTTCTGCCCCTTCTCATAAGAAGAAGGGCTCGGGTAAGAAGTCCTTTTACCCGAGGAAGACAGCTGCCTACAAACCTTTCCCTCAGTACCAGACCTCCCCAGCTCCCCAGCAGGTACAGCAGGCCAAGGGGCAGGGACATGGGCCCCGTAGGCAGAAGACCCCCAAGCCTCCGGCTCCTGCTCCCACTCAGCAGGGAGGGGGTTTTTGACTCCCACAGCATAGCCTTTCCACCTCTGCTGCCCCATCCCTGCACAGGAGGTCGTCTAGCCCTGTTTGCCCACAGGTGGCCACCCATTACAGGAGATGCTTGGGTATTGAGCATAGTCCACAAGGGCTATATGCTCCATTTCCAGCAGTTGCCTCCTCCCTACTTCCCAAGAGAGCCTCCAAGACCTCCTCTGCACACAGACCTCCTCCTTCAAGAACTTCAAGGTCTGCTTCTAGACAAGGCGGTGGAGCCTGTACCTCCTCGCCTGCAAGGTTACGGTTTCTACTCCAGGTACTTCCTCGTACCAAAGAGAACCGGTGGCCTCAGGCCTATTCTCGACCTCAGGAATCTCAACAAGTTCTTGGAGAAAGCAAAGTTCAAGATGCTTACTCTTTGAACACTTCTGCCCTACCTCCAGCAGGGAGATTGGCTATGCTCCTTAGATCTAAAGGATGCGTACACTCACATCCTCATTCATCCAGACCACAGAAAGTACCTCAGGTTCATTGTGGGAGGAAACCATTACCAGTACAGAGTACTGCCCTTTGGCCTAACCTCCGCCCCAAGGGTCTTTACAAAGTGCCTGGCAGTGGTGGCGGCCTACTTGAGGAATCAAGGTGTGTTTGTCTTCCCCAACCTGGACGACTGGCTCATCAGGGGTCAGACTTACCAGGAGGCCAGGCAAGCCACCCTCCGAACTGTCTCCCTCCTTCAACACCTAGGCTTTGTCATAAACTTCGCAAAGTCCACTTTGCTCCCCTCCCAGAACCTGGAGTTCATAGCGGCATGGCTGGACTCCCTGCAAGCAAAGGCTTACTTGCCAGAAGACAGGGCACAAAGGCTCATAGACTTGGCAAACCAGTTTCTAAGCATGCCATGGATTTCCGCCAGACTCTGTCTACAGCTACTAGGCCACATGGCATCGACAGTGCATGTGACCCCCAGTGCCCGCCTCCACATGAGACCTGCACAGTGGTGCCTCAGAGCTCAGTGGAAGCAAGCCACAGGCAGCCTCTCAGACAAAGTACGGGTGTCCAAACCATTCCTGAACTCCCTACAGTGGTGGCTACACCCCCCCCCCCAACTTACTACAGGGGGTGCCTTTTCAGGTACCTGTTTCCACAATGGTGTTGACGACTGATGCCTCCTTGCGGGGCTGGGGTGCACATTGTTTGGACAGGTGCACACAGGGCCTGTGGTCTCCATGGGAGGCTACGCAACAGATCAATCTACTGGAACTCCGGGCTATTCGCTTAGCCCTCAAAACCCTCTCTCACACCTTGGCTCGCCAGTCTGTTCTGGTACAGACGGACAATCAAGTGGCCATGTTCTATGTGAACAAACAGGGAGGCACTGGGTCTAGGCTCCTGTGTCAGGAGGCGCAGGCCCAGGCCCTTTGCTCTTTTGCGCTCAGGCACAAATGTTTCTCAAGGCTGTTTATCTCCCTGGCCAGGAGAACTTCCTGGCAGACAGGTTGAGCAGGGTTCTGCAGACCCACGAGTGGCAACTGCACCCATTAGTAGTTCAAACAATTTTCCTGAAATGAGGGCTTCTATCCATAGATCTCTTTGCCAGTCCCCTGAACCGGCAGCTACCCAGGTTCTCTTCCAGGCAACCGCATCCCCTGAGGTTAGCAGTGGATGCCTTCCGGATTTCTTGGTCCCAGGGCCTCCTGTATGCGTTTCCTCCCACACCTCTGGTGGCCCGAACCTTGTTCAAGATTCTAAGGGACAAGGCCTCGGTGCTTCTGGTAGCCCCCAGGTGGCCGAGGCAGCCCTAGTTCCCACTTCTGCTTCAACTAGCAGTGAAAACCCCACTACTTCTTGGGTTGCAAACCTATCTTCTCTCTCAGGATCAGGGTTCTCTTCTGCACCCCAGTCTCAAATCTCTCAATTTGATGGCCTGGAGGCTACAAGGGTAGTGTTGGCTCCCTGGGGCCTGCCTCAGGAAGTGGAAGAGGTGGTCTTGGCATCTAGAAAGCAATCCACCAGGAAAACCTATGCGCTGAAGTGGAGAAGGTTCTCCTTGTGGTGTCAGCAACGCAAGGAAGATCCTTTCTCCTGCACTGTGCCAGTAGTGCTTCAGTACCTGCTGCACTTGTCCAATCAGGGCCTTAAGTCCAATTCTGTTCGGGTTCACCTCTCTGCTCTGACAGCTCACCACTCACTGGTGGAGGGACACTCTTTGTCGGTTCACCCCTTGGTGTCCAGGTTTCTCAGAGGCTTGCTCTTGCTCAAGCCTCCTCTCCGTCCACCGGCCCCTGAGTGGGAGTTGAATGTGGTCTTGCAGCAACTGACTTGCCCACCTTTTGAGCTGATGGCTACATGTCCTCTCCGCTTCCTTTCTTGGAAGACTCTATTCCTAGTGGCCATGACCTCGGCCAGTCGAGTGAGTGAGCTTCAAGCCCTGGTCTGTGACAGGCCTTACACTCGCTTCTATAGGAACAGGGTAGTCCTTAGGACTCATCCTAAGTTCCTCCCAAAGGTTGTCTCCTCCTTCCATCTCAACCAGGAGGTGGATCTTCCAACGTTCTTCCCTAGGCCCCATGCCAGCCGGGCTGAGACAATCCTGCATACCCTGGACTGTAGAAGGGCCTTATCCTTCTACATTGAACATACGCAGGGGCATAGGAGGACTACTCAGCTCTTCGTATCTTTTGACCCTAATAACTTGGGGTTACCTGTCTCCAAGCGTACCTTGTCCATCTGGGTGGCTGACTGTATCACCTGGGCTTACAGGGCAGCTGACCTTCCCTTGCAGGGTCACGGCCCACCGTGTCAGGGCAATGGCTGCCTCAGTAGCTCATCTCCGCTCTGTACCGTTGGCAGACATCTGTAGGGCAGCAACTTGGTCCTCAAGCCAGACTTTTGCGGCCCATTACTGCCTGGAGAGGGAGTCCTGTAGGGACAGTTCTTTCGGTCAGGCAGTGCTCCGGAATCTCTTCGAGGTTTAGGCAACTCCTACCCTCCAGCCCTCTTGTTGGGCTACCGGTGGGGGTATGTTTCAGTGAAATCCTTTCTCTGATGCTGCGGCTAGAGGGAGCTCATTTTTCAGCTCTGGGTCCCCCGGTAGCCTGAAGCTGGGGAGTCCCATATGTGAGGACTGACTTCCTGCTTGGTCCTGGAGAAAGAGTAGTTACTCACCTGTAACAGGTGTTCTCCAGGAGCAGTAGGAATCAGTCCTCACAACCCTCCCTCCTCCCCTGAGAGTTGCAGTTGTACATAGTTCATTTTTACATCTTTTTTTTTGTGCTGTCTTTTAGCTATGTCATCAGACTGAGCAAGATGGCACCTTTAGGCAGGAAGGGGACCGCGCATGCGTGCAGTATTCCCAAAGGCTTTCTTAGAAAGCTGGGGAAATGCTCCGCACGGGGGCTCCATCGACGTCGATGTCACCCATATGTGAGGACTGATTCCTGCTGCTCCTGGAGAACACCTGTTACAGGTGAGTAACTACTCTTTTCTGGATCTTCAAGATGTTTGAAGGCAGTTCCTGCCAGCTGGAGGTAAGACTAAAGCAGCTGAGAAGCCTTGCAAGAGGTCCTCTTAAATGCTAAAGATTGAACTTCTCACAGGAGACAGAACTGATGTTATGCCATAAGACAGCATCATGGCAAGGATGACTCTGCTAAAAGAAGAAAGCTCTCAATTCAGTAATACTGCCAAGATCGTTGATGCCAACAAAACCTGATTCTTTTCACACATTATTGACCATCACCTGATTGGAGCCGAAGAGCTCAAGGCATCGTAACTGAAGACGATACCACCTTGGTGCTGAAAACCTGTATGAACTCTGGTGCATGTTCCTGAGGAAAACCTAACTTCTTAAATCTGCTGATTGAAGAATCAGAGAATCACTCTTTAAGATGAGAATTAGAAATATTATTTTGAGTAGTTTCTGAAGAACTTTTGTCAACATGGAATCGAGGAGTGCTTACAGCAGCAGGTTGAAAATCCAAGGTTCAAAGCCCACTGCTTCCACTGACTTGCCTTGTAACCTCAAACAAATTACTTTATTTATTTAAATGAATTTCTACTAAAACCTCTAGTTGTTACAGTACTTGCAGCCAGCCAAACAGATCCAATTGCTAGTTGATTCTGCCATCACAACCTGCTAAATAGATATGGCCATGTGGTTGCCTGTTTTTCCACTAAAACTTATAACATTTTATATTAACCACTTTGCATTCCTGATACTCACTGTTCCATTGGGCAAATGGGGTACTATAAAAACGTAAACACGTGCCACTAGATAATGTTTTCTGCTGTCTCTTGTAAGCGAGATGCTCCCCACTTTGAGATAAGCAGTTTTCAGAGGATAATGTTGGAAACATTGACTTTCACATTTATCTTGTCTATGTGTACTTTAAAGGAAAATGATTGTTCCAGTTTGCCACTATGTAGATAGGGCTCAAGTGTTTAACCAGGGAGATTCCATCATAGTGATGTTAGTTTCTGCTTGATTTCTTGATAGCATAGGTGAAAAGCCACTGAGTTGACACAAATTGATTCTTATTATTGTAAAGTGAGAGCTTGCTCAGTTAATAAATCGGGCTCCTCTGTACATTGATTAGGTCAACTTCCTATGATAACTTGTTCTTTTTTGCATATGCAGATGTTCTGCAGATTGTGGCCACTTTGGAGGTTGATCGGGAATGTGCTCTATCTAAGCTTAACAACTGCCTGGCACAAGTACGTGCTTGGTTAACAGGTACTTAATGTAGACAGAACCATTTGCAGTTTGGTGTGGTGGAGTGCACAGAGTTGCACAGTCCGCCAAGAATAGGAAGTTTTGTGCTTCCCTGGCAGGAGGTTGCGTTCACTGGGGGTGATTCTGGAACGAGAGAGGGTGACTGATAAACAGCCCAGGTGGTAAAGACGGCTTAGCTGAAGTTGCGGCTGGTTCATCAAGTGTGCTCTTTTTTGGAAATAGCAGTTTGCAGTTCATAATGCAGGTGTTGGTACAAGGTATACCAGATTATTGCAATGCCCTTTATGTTGGGCTGCCTAAATGATCTGTTCGTAGATTACAAGTTGTCCAGAGTGCAGCAGTACAAGTGTTGCTGGGAGTGCCGCATAGGGATAGTGCGGGCCCGTAACTATTTCAATTGCATTGGCTCTCAATCCGGGAGTGCTGAATCTTTAATGCTTCTGGTCATAGCCTTCCGGATATTTCATGAGGCCCATCCAGTATACCTGCAGGGTCTGCTGCAGAGATACGAGTCCAGGAGGGTGCTTCGGTCCTCACAGGGTCGGTTACTGGAGGTTCCTGGTATAGAGGTGGTTCAGACGGTGCATGGGAGTTTACGGGTGTTTAGGGTAGCAGTGGCCGAGTTATGGAATGCTTTAACCTTGAAGCTGCGTTCCTTGGGTAATCTGTTGGCTTTTCACAAACTGTTTTTGGGGTTCAGTGATGGGATGGTGGGTGGTTGGGGGCATATTATTCTTGTATTGTTTTATGCTTGTACACCCTATTGATTGACTTCAGTCAGAACGGGGTATAAACACCTGTAAATAAATAAATATATTGATCACGCACACATGCAGGATGGAAATCCTCATATTGGTACATATCCTTGTGGCTTTGGGCAAGTCACTTAAACCTCTGTTGCCTCAGAAGAAAGGCCTGGAAATCTACTTCCGGTCACACTGCTAAGAAAACCCAGAAACTGCTGGGTTGCCAGGAGTCAGCACTGACTCAAAGGCACACATCATGTTTTGCATTGAGAAGTAATGGTGCTGGCATGGTGCCCAGTGGCAGACCGTCTCAATATTGCCTCCATTGTCTTTTTTGCTCTTGTCTATTAAAAATATTTGTTTTTCAAAATAGATTGAATGAAATACACTAGGTGGTAGTCATGTTTCATAGCAGATGCAAGCAGAAGGTATAACTTTTCTACAACTGTGTTTTTTAGAAAAGTATACTTGATACAGATTTTTAGCAGTCCATGATGTCAGTGATTTTCCTGGTAGTGTTCTCTGAAAATGACTGTCCTATGGTTCCTGAAAGTGCTAAATTAAGAATAAAATTAGACAAGATGCAAACAGTGGCTATTGTGGTCACAGTTATGACTTGAAAGAAAAAAAATAATTGTATTTTCCAGGATATTATATGTGGGTTTGCTGGAAACCTTTCCTCGAAGATTGTCTGTGCTTTCTTTAAGGGCTCTTCATTTTGTTTTTCTGTCAACATACAAGGCCCAAGCTACAGGCAATGAGAAATATAGAAACTACAAACTGCTCCATGAAGTAACTGGATGGAGTTTGCATTTCAGATCTTTTATCTGAATCTGAGAACATCCTCAAATGCACTAACTTCAGCTAAGTTGTAAGATGGTGGTAGTTTTTTTTTTTAGGTGCCGTCAAGTCAATGCTGACTCCTGGCGACCCAGTAGCCCTTTGGTTTTCTTGGCAAGATATGATCGGAAGTAGATTGCCAGCAAAAACGTTAAACTACTGATATATTTTTCTTCTAAAGAAGGTCCACCAAGAAAAATATATCACTAGTTTGAAGTTTTGGCTGGCAATCTACTCAGTGGTAGATGTGCTACTTTGGAGCTGGAATGTTCTTGGTTGTGGCAACACATTAAAAATTATTTGCAAAGTACAGCTAAGGATGTAAATAAGCTAAGAGCTTATTTATATCTTGTAGTTATTCTTTGCAGAAATGGTTGCTAACCTGCAAACATTTTCCTGGATTAGTACTTAACCCCCTAAATATTCTTAAGTAGATGATGTTTTAGTGCATGGGTTCCAATGGGCCTTGCATTTGTTTTGCAGTATAAGTAGAAGCAGGGGTGGCTCAAGGCATTCTGCTACCTGTGGCGAGGAATGAGTTGGTGCCCTAGTATAACTCCCTGCATAGAAACTCCATGCTGACTGAATATGTAGCCTCAGTCACACATGCAGAACAGAGATAGATCTTCACCAAGTAGGGAATATATCAATACAAACTTAAAACAGACATATGTAGTCAGAAAATGCTTTTACCCATTACTCTTTAGGTTTACAAGATTTCTTTCCCAAAATTATAATTTACTGCAGAGTGAGGCGAGAGAAAGAACTCTCACACACAGGCATCTGCATTATCGGCAGAAACTAACATAATGGCTCAGTGCAAGTAGTGCGACTGCAACTAATGCCATGCTGAAATGTGGTAACTGCAGGGGGATATAACTGCCTCCCTGTGGTTAGCCTATGGCCACGCATAATCAAATTATGGAATTAGTTACCAGAGGATGTAGCAAAAAGTGTAGGTGGGTTTAAAAAAGATTTGGACAAGTTTCTGGAGGAAAGATCCATAAACTATTATTAAAGAGGACCTGGGAAATCCACAGCTTGCCCAGAGACAAGCATTGCAGAACTTGTGTGCTTTTTTGGGAATCTGTCAGGAATTTGTGATCTGGATTGGCCACTGTTGGAAACAGGATACTGGGTTTGAGGGACCTTGGTCTGACCCATTATAGCGCAGAGCTTAGGAAACATGCTACTAAATATGCCAGACAAGAAGGGCTCAACAGCACCCATGCAGCACCTCCCACTTCCACAAAAGCAGGAGCAACCTGGCACCCAAATACAGTACTTCCCACCCTCTGAAAAACAAGAGAGACTTTGTGACCAAGAAGGGCTTGGCAACCTCAACATAACTCCTGAAACTGCACATTGTACCAGCATGGCATTAATTAAATATATATTCTGCTAAAAAAACCAAAGGAAATGCAAGATGCTCACACACCAAGGAACAAAGAAAAAGTGAGAACTGTGGCACAGTTTATAGTACCAAATTATAAAATTATAACTCATTTTATTTTGTTATAAACTGGGTTATGGTTCTCACTTTTTCTTTTTAAATATATATATTCTACATCCACAGAAACCTCTCCCTCAACAATGGGTGCAGAGCAGAAGTTTGACATTCACCTACAGACCTCAATATATTTTTTAAAAAATCTATTTCTGGTCATCTAACAAACATTCTCCAGTAACAGGCATATTGGCATATTGGGAACTAATATAAGACCCTACAAAAGTCACCGAAGATCTACAAGGCCAAATCTACCATACTATACCAGGATAAACTTCTAAAACTCACATAAGGGGCCTACCCAGAAAAATGTTGCACTATAAATACTGCTGTAATCTCTCGAACATCCATACACTTATCTGAAAAGTTGAACAAGTCAAATTACTACAGTACAGTATAGATCCCTATTCACAAACTCCATGTTAACAGAACACATGACCTCAGTCACACACTCAGAACGCAGACCCTCACCAAGTACAGAATAAGTGACTACAACCTAAAGTAAAAATAAAAATATATAGACAAAAATTAAACTGAATCCCCAAGAAGCCAGATTTCGCATGACGTACAACATCAGATAAATAAGAGATGCAGTTCCCCATAAAGATGTGCAAAGTCCAATCACTAAATTGAAAATAAAATTATTTTTTCTATCTTTGTTGTTTGATCATTTTATTTTCTGATCATGCTGGTCTTCATCTGAGGCTTCTGCTTTCCTGTCTTCTCTTAGCTCTCTTTCTATGGTCTATAGTCCATCTGCCATTTCTTGTCTCTTCTTTTGTTTTCCTCACTTCCTTCCATCAGATTTCCAGTCCTAGTAACCCTCCCCAGTATCAGCCCCCTTTTCCAGTTCTCCCCTCCCAGTACCTTCCAATTTCAACCCCCTTGCATTCCCAGGACTTCCACTGGTGCCCATTCCCCTCTAGTCCCCCTCCTTCCCCACTGTCAAGCCCCTTTTAGTCCAAATACCATCCCAGTGCCAGTGCCCCCTCCCTTCCATCCCCCACCCCCATTACCTAGCCACCTACCAGTCCCATCCCCAAGTATCATCTCCCTTCCATCCCTCTCCTCCCTTTCCTAGTATCATTACCCTTCCAGTCCCCCTCCAGTACCATCCCTAGGTATCAGCTCCTTTCCAGCCCCCCTTCCCCCCCATGTCAGCCGCCTTCTAGTCCCCACCTTCGCCCATGTCAGCTCCCTTTCAGACCCCACCTTCCCCTTGTCAGTTCCCTTCCAGCCCCCTTCTCCTCCTCCTTCCCCCCCATGTCAACCCAGTTGCAGACCCCATCTTCCCCTTATGTCATTTCCCTTCCAGCCCCCTCCCCCCCGTGTCAGCCCCATTGCAGATTTCATCTTCCCGTCATGTCAATTCCCTTCCAGCCCCTCCTCCCCCCTGTGTCAGCCCCATTCCTTTGGGGGCGGGACACAGCTGCACGGCTCCTTCAAAGAGGTAGGAAGGCTCCGCACTGGTTTGGCTTTTATTTAAAATACAGATCGCTAGCACAGCTGCAGTTCTAAGAGGCAGGAGCCGCGGCTGCCAGGAAAAGGAAGGGGTGAGTCTGCTGCTGCCGAGAAGTGGACTTGACAGCGGTAGCAACCTGTGCGCTTGTTTATTTATTTATTTATTTATTTATTTTTTAACTTTTGAAGGAGAAGTGAGGCGGGTGTTTTGGGGGCATTTTCTGACGCCCTCAAAACTTTGCTGTCTGAGGCAGCCGCTTCACTTCACCACATTATAGAGTCGCCCCTGAGTAGGAGTGCTTTTGCCATAGGCTCACTTCCCGAGAGTCTCAAGAAGATGAGAGGAGTTCAGAAGAAGGATCCATAGAGCTTGAGAGGAGAATATTAATCATGTTCATATTCATTTTTATTTAATATACTATTTATCTTAAGAAAACACACAAAACTATCTAAAACAAAGTAAGTCAGGATACAAGCAACAATGGAGAGCATAACAGTAGAGGACTAAATTACAATTTAAAATAATATATAGGTGAGACGCAAAAGGAAAGTAGGATAATAGACATTAATTAGGTCTGATTACAACATACTGCAACATACAGCAATATGGACTTATACTAATTGTGAGAATAATTCTCAGAGAATGGTCAAGCAAAATAATAGGCCATCAAGGAACATTTCTATTTGTTGAAAATAATTTCTAATCACAGATAAGAACATAAGATATGCCATACTGGGTCAGACCAAGGTCCATCAAGCCCAGTATCCTGTTTCCAACAGTGGCCATTCTAGGTCATAAGTACCTATCAGTTTCCCCAAAAGACACAGATTCCACAATGCTTATATTGGGCCAAGCAGTGATATCCTGGATCTCTTTTAATAATGGTTTATGGACCTTTCCTCCAGGAACTTGTCCAAATCTTTTTTAAACCCAGCTACACTAACAGCTTTTACTACATCCTCCGGTAACAAATTCCGGAGTTTGGTTACACGTTGAGTGAAAAAATATTTTCTCTTATTAGTCTTAAATAGTTTACCCTGTAGCTTCATTGCATGTCCCCTAGTCTTTCTATATTTTGATGATGTAAACAATCTACGTATACCCGTTCCACTTCATTCATTAATTTATAGACCTCTATCATATCTCCCCTCAGCTGTCTCTTTTCCAGGTTGAAGAGCCCTAACCTTTTTAGCCTCTCTTCATAGTGATATCCTTCCATCACCTTTTCCATTTTGGTGGCTCTTCTCTATACCTTTTCTAATAGCTTTATATCCTTTTTAAGATACAGCGACCAGAACTGCACACAATATTCAAGGTGCAGTCTCACCATGGAACGATACAGAGTCATCATAATATCCTTTGTTTTATTTTCCATTCCTTTCCTTATGATACCTAGAATTCTATTTGCTCTCTTGGCCGCTGCTGCACACTGGCGGACGGTTTTAACATGTTATCCACAATGACACCTAAATCTTTTTCCTGGGTGGTGGTTTCTAATGTGGAACCTTGCATCGTATAACCATAGTTTGGGTTTTTCTTTCCTAAGTGCATAACTTTGCACTCGTCCACATTAAATATCATCTGCCATTTGGATGCATAGTCTTCCAATTTATCAAGATCCTCTTGCAATTTTCCACAATCATCATGGATTTTAACAACTTTAAATAGTTTTGTGTCATCTGCAAATTTAATAAACTCACTTGTTATTCCCCTTTCCAGGTTATTCATGTATATGTCAAAAAGCAGCGGACCCAGCACAGATCCCTGGGGTATTCCACTATTCACCTTTCTCCATTGGTAAAATTGGCCATTTAGCCCTACACTCTGCTTTCGATCTTTTAACCAGTTCCTGATCCATAATACTACACAGCCTCCTATCCCATGACTTTTTAGTTTTCCAAAAGTCTCTGATGAGGGACCTTATCAAAGGCTTTCTGAAAGTCCAGATATACTATATCAACTGACTCACCTCTGTCTACCTGCTTATTCATACCTTCAAAAAAACATAACAGATTAGTAAGACAAGATCTTGCTTGTCTAAAGCCATGTTGGCCTTCTCCCATTAAGCCATGACTATCTACATGTTCAGTAATTTTGTTCTTTATTATGGTCGATTTTTACCATTTTTCCCCTTACTAATGTCAGGCTCACCGGTCTGTAGTTTCCCGGATCACCCCTGGAATCATTTTTAAATATTGGCATTACATTGGCCATCCTCCAATCATAAGAACATAAGATACGCCATACTGGGTCAGACCAAGGTCCATCAAGCCCAGTTTCCTGTTTCCAACAGTAGCCAATCTAGGTCATACGTAACTTGCAGTTTCCCCAAAAGACACAGGTTCCGCAATGCTTGTACTGGGTCAAGCATTGATATCCTGGGTCCCTTCTTAATAATGGCTTATGGACCTTTCCTCCAGGAACTTGTCCAAACGTTTTTTAAACCCAGCTACACTAATAGCCTTTACTACATCCTCCGGTAACAAATTCCAGAGCTTGATTACACGTTGAGTGAAAACATATTTTCTTTTATTAGTCTTAAATAGTTTACCCTGTAGTTTCATTGCATGTCCCCTAGTCTTTCTATATTCTGATAACGTAAACAATCGATCTACGTTTACCTGTTCCACTCCGTTCATTAATTTATAGACGTCTATCATATCTCCCCTCAGCCGTCTCTTTTCCAGGTTAAAGATCTTTTTAGCCTTTCTTCATAGTTATCCACAGTGATGCCTAAATCTTTTTCCTGGGTGGTGGCTCTTAATGTGGAACCTTGCATCTTGTAACCATAGTTTGGGTTGTTCTTCCCTAGGTGCATAGCTTTGCACTTGTCCACATTAAATTTCATGTATTACATTAAATTTTAGGTATTACAGATGATTTTAATGATAGTTCACAGATTACTAATAGCAGGTCTGCAAGCTCATATTTCAGTTCTTTCAACACCTTTGCATGTATACCATCCGGTCCAGGTGATTTGCTACTCTTCAGTTTATTAAATAGTTGTAATACATCTTCTTGGTGTATCAATATTTCTTTCAATTCTTCCACAGTATCACCTTTAAATACCACTTCAGTCATGGGTAACATCCCTACATCTTCCTCAGTAAAGACCGAAGCAAAGAATTCATTCAGTCTCTCTGCTATGGCCTTGTCCCCTCTTAGTGCCCCTTTTACCCTCTAACATCTAATGGTCCAACTGACTCTCTCACAGGTTTTTTGCTACGAATGTACTTTAAAAAGACTTCGTTAGGTGTATTTTGCTTCCACAGCAAGCTTCGGGTAAGGTTTGCCTCTTTGCGGTTGATACCAAAATCTTCAAAAGAGTAGACACCCAGGAAGGTGTAGATAAGATGAGGAGGGATCTAGCTAAGCTTGAAGAATGGTCTACAATTTGGCAGCTGGAATTTAATGTTAAAAAAATTCAAGATCATGCATTTTGGCTGCAGCAATCCAAGGGAGCAATATAGTATAGGGGGTGAAGTACTTTTGTCCACTAAAGAAGAGCGGGACCTTGGTGTGGTTATGTCTTAAAGTAGCTAAACAGGTAGAAAAGGTGACAGCAAAAGCTAGATGGATGCTTGGGTGCATAGGGAGAGGAATGGCTAGCAGAAAAAAGGAGGTGATAGTGCCTCTGTATAAGTCTTTGGTGAGACCTCATTTGGAGTATTGTGTGCAATTCTTGAGACGGAACCTTCAAAAGGATATAAACAGGATGGAGTCAGTACAGAGGGTGGTTACTAAAATGGTTAGTGGTCTTTATAAAGCATATGAGGACAGACGTAAGGATCTTAATATGTACACCTCAGAGGAAAGGCGGAAAAGAGGTGATATGATTGAGACGTTTAAATTCCTCCGTGGCATAAATGGACTTCCTTCCACTTTTCTTAAAGCGTGGAATACAGCTGGTCTGGGCTTCCAAGGTAGCGTTTTTAAACAACACCCAAGCTTGATGTAAGTCTTTAACCTTTGCAACTGCTCCTTTTAGTTTTTTTTAAAACTATTTCCTCATTTTATCATAGACTCTCTTTTGAAAGTTAAAAGGTAGTACTGTGGATTTCCTTACCATCCCTCCTCCATTAATTAAATCAAATGCGATCATGCTATGATCACTATTGCCAAGTGGCCCCAACACCCTTATCTCTTGCACCAGATCTAGTGTTCCACTAAGGACTAAGTCCAAAATGGCTTCCCCCTCTGGTCGGTTCATGAACCAGCTGCTCCAAGAAGCAGTCATTTATTTCATCTATAAACTTTATCTCCCTAGCATGTCCTGCCATGACACTGACCCAGTCAATACGGGGGTAATTGAAATCACCCATTATTATTGCTGTGCTGTAACTTTTGTTAGCTTCCCTGATTTCTTTGAGCATTTCATCATCCATTTGTTCATTCTGGCCAGGTGGTCGATAGTACACCCCCATTACCATCGCCTTCCCTGTCCCCTTTTTACATGGAATTTCAATCCATAGAGATTCTACAGCAAATTTTGTTTCCTGCAAAACTTTAATCCTTTGTACCTCAATGCTCTCTCTAACATAGAGTGCAACCCTTCCACCAATTTGTTCAGTTCTGTCATTGCGATATAATTTGTACCCAGGTATCACAGTGTCCCACTGGTTATCCTCCTTCCATCATGTCTTTGATATTCCAATCATATTTAACCTCTCATTTAGTGCTATATATTTTAACTCTCCCGTCTTATTTTTTAGACTTATAGCATTTGCATGCAAGCATTTTAGAGACTGTATTTTATTCATATTAATCTGGCTATCGGTAGACAGGGGTAATTTGGAATCTTTAAGTTCTGTCTGCTCATAACTCAAGGGCATTTGGGCTACTTTTGTCTTTATTGGATCAGTAGGCAAACCATTTCAAAAGGTAAGAGTTGGGGCTAGGAAACTAACATAGGAGCTTCTAGTCCAATCAAGCCAGACTTTGAAGGGGAACAGGAATTGCTAATAAATTATGTTGTGAGAAGCAAAGAATTTGTTGAGGTACTTAGGGAATAAATTAGCTGGAAAAGAAAGATTTCAAACAAGTGTAAAAGACGTGATATGCAATAGGGAGTATATAGTACTCTATCCTATAAGTAATTGAGAGTGGTGATATGGTTGTATTTTTTAGCACTTAAAAGTAACTTTATCAAGATGTTTTGAATGGTTTGCAATCTTCTTATATAAGAAGGTTTTAATTCATTATATAGAGAAGGACTTGACAAATCCCACGTGCCAGGTTACTATGGCGACTATAAATTGTACCCTGGTGCCCCAGATTTGATTGCCTCCCTCCTTCAGCCCTCATTTGTCCCACTGCAGGTAGTTCAAGCCATGCAGTGAAGTAAGCTTGCTATCCTCTGATTTGCTGATCTTGCAGAGACTTGAAACAGAGATTAGCAAACTCTGCACTGCAGTCAGCTTTGCATGTAGTTTGAACCGCATAGTGGAAGAAGTTTGCTAATCTCGCTGTTTTAAGTCTCAGCAAGATTGGCAAACTGAGGTTAGAAAGTTTCCTTCACTGTGTGGCTGAAACTACCCGCAGAGCAAATTTCGGTGGAAAAGCCAAGAAAAACAGTAAGATATTGGATGATGGTGGGGGGAAGAGAGAGAGAAACATTGTTGGAAAGCTGGGGGGAGAAGATAGAGAGAGAACAGACATTGGGTGATGGCTGGGAGGCGAGAGAGAGGACAGACATCAGGTGATGGCTGGGAGGCAGGAGAGAGAGAGAGAACAGACATCAGGTGATGGCTAGAGGGTTGAGAGAGAGAACAGACCATTGGCTGATGGTGGTGGGGGGGGGGACAAGAGAGAGACAGACATTGGGTGATGATTGGAGAGCAACAGAGGGGCAGACATTGGGTGAAGGCCTGGGGGGGACGGGGACAAGAGAGAGAAGACATATTGGGTGACGGCTGGGGAGCAAGAGAGAAGACAGACGTTGCTAACTTCTGATTTGCTGATCTTGCAGAGACTTGAAACAGAGATTAGCAAACTCTGCACTGCAGTCAGCTTTGCATGTAGTTTGAACCGCATAGTGGAAGAGGTTTGCTAATCTCGCTGTTATCAGAATATAGAAAGACTAGGGGACATGCAATGAAGCTACAGGGTAAACTATTTAAGACTAATAAAAGAAAATATTTTTTCACTCAACGTGTAATCAAACTCTGGAATTTGTTACCGGAGAATGTAGTAAAGGCTGTTAGTGTAGCTGGGTTTAAAAAAGGTTTGGACAAGTTCCTGGAGGAAAGGTCCATAAACCATTATTAAGAAGTGACCGAAGATATCAATGCTTGACCCAGTACAAGCATTGTGGAACTTGTGTCTCTTGGGGAAACTGCTAGGTACATATGACATAGATTGGCCACTGTTGGAAACAGAATACTGGGCTTGATGGACCTTGGTCTGACCCAGTATGGCATATCTTATGTTCTTATGGGTGATGATTGGCGGGGCAAAGAGAGAGGCAGACATCGGAAGACGATTGGGGGGGAAAGAGAGGCAGATATCGGGTGATTGCTTGGGGGGCAAGAGAGCGGCAGACATCGGGTGATTGCTTGGGGATTTCAAGAGAGAGAAAGAGACAGACATTGGATGATGGCTGGGGGTCAAGAGAGAGAAGACAGACATCAGGTGATGGCTTGGTTAAGGCGAGAGAGAGACAAACATTGGGTGATGACTTGGGGCGGGATAAGCGAGAGACAGACAGACATCATCTGGTGATTGCTTGGGGGGGGGGGGCAAAAGAGAGACACACATACCGTGTTTCCCCGAAAATAAGACCGGGTCTTATATTTATTTTTGCTCCAAAAGATGCACTAGGGCTTATTTTCGGGGTAGGGCTTTTTTTTTTTTTTTTATATGCAACAATCCACATCGGCGTCGGCGTTTCTTTCTTTTCTCCAAGCATAAGGACGGAGCGGAGGCGGGAGAAAGAGAAGCCGAAGCGCCAGCTTGCCCTGTAACTTCGTCGCAAGTATTTTGTCTCCCTAAACGCCACCTCATTAATGTGGCTGCCTTCCCGGTCCACGCCGTGAGACTGCGCGTTCTTCGTGACGGATACACCCCCTCTCGGCACGTGTGTAACAATCTCCCGTGGACGTGATGGATTTGAAAGGCCCCCGCGAAGCGCGTTGCAGAAACCCCCATGCCTTGGAAAGATAATTCGGACTTGGAAATCGCACCGGGGCTCTGCTCTTAGTAAACGTGACACGCATCACGCGTCGGCGAGAAGTGGAGAGAAAGAGACGGTGTTCGTGCAGGGGGGTGGGAGGAGGAAAACCATGGGAGAAAATGTGAACAGTGGGACTGGGGCTTCAGCATCATCTGCAACAGGTGAGGGGGCCAGGACGGAAAGAGCATAGTGATCTTTTCCGTAACATTTGTGCTGGATGGCAGAAGGAGCTCGAGTTGCACCAACGTTGTAGACATACCGGTAGACTTGGCCCAATCGAAAATAAGCATCAGATGTAGAAGTACCGGTATTTGATTGTTTTATCTTCTCGTACCCAGATAGAAATATTATCTGCTTGCTCTCCTTCATGCTGTGCTGTTCATGTCCATTATGATTGAGTTCCGGTATCCCCAGTTTATTCACAGCTAGTGCAGAATCCAACATTGTAATATTTTAGGAGGTGACCAACGTTTCTCTTCAACTCGGTGTTAAAAACTACCTTATTGTAAAGTGCAGTGAATTTAGGCTGAGACTGATCTATCAGAAACACGCTTCCTAGAACCTGGACAAAGGGTTGAAATGAATGCATGGGGACCAAAAGGAACAATGCCTATTTATCTAAAAATGCATTCCCCTACCTCATAATCAAGGCCTTATCAGCAATATTGACCAAGGTTACCACTAAAGTGGCATGGGTGGAAATAGGAATTTGCGAATTTTCCAAAAAATCAGTCAGGTTAAGTGAATCCTGAACCTCTTCCACCACAGTGCCACTATCCCCGGAGGCCCCCCGAGCTACAACATAAAAAGAATGAGCCACCAAAATAGAATCAACATCAGGTAATTGCAAAACATCAATACAATACTGTTTAAACAAAGAAATCGATGACATTAAACGAATTCTAGGAAAATTCAAAATCCGAATATTTTTGGCTCGAAGACTATTCTCCAAAGACTCTACTTGCTGAAATAGCATTAAGGTATCTCTAACCGTGGATTCACTCGTAGTCTGTAACGGACCAACGAGCGTCTCCACTTGAGTCAAATGCGAGGATAAATTTTTAACAGTACTATCCACTATATGTACCCGGTCAATTACCTGACGAGAAAAAAGAGCAGTTTGATCCATAAACCGGGACAACAGTGAATGCGTAGCTGAAACTAATTTCCACACATCAGACAAAGAAACATTATCAACATCAGCAACCACAGGTAAAGATACTAAACCTTGGGGGCTAACTGCCAAAATGGAGTCAGTCAAAGGTACCTCACTAGATGATAAATGCAAAACAGCCAGTGGCGACTCATCTTCCTCTCCAGTACCTGACGACTCTGAAGAGGAGGAGCCATCCGAAGCAGTACTTTGAGAGGGTCCGGGATTAGGAGGAGGAGTCCTATCGATCGAACTTAAGGAAGCTCCAGAGGTAGAAAGCGAGACATCTTGTGCAGAAAGGAGAGCCGAAGGCAAAACAATCACATGCTGATCCATAGGACCCCGGATTGCAGAAGAAACAAAATTAACTGCAATGGCTTTCTCAAGCGGCACATCAGACTTAGATGACTTATTCTTCCGCTTCGCATGACCCCTGGGCATTCTTCCAGCGACTAGGGCCGAGGCCCCTAGATGGCACCGAAGAGGCACCAAAGGGGCGTTCCCCCTTTGGTCATGCCCCCTTTGGTCACGCCCCCTTCGGGCACGCAACCGCGGGCCGCGGCCGCGAAGGCTGCCAGCGTCTAAATACTGCAGGAGCGCTGTTAGGAGGGAGGAGCTCCAACTGCAGCCAATCGCCGATGGTACGGGCAGCTCACCGGGTACAGGTAGCAAATAACGCTGGCTCTCACCGAGTCTCCTCTGCCGGCGTCTAAATACTGCAGGAGCGCTGTTAGGAGGGAGGAGCTCCAACTGCAGCCAATCGCCGATGGTACGGGCAGCTCACCGGGTACAGGTAGCAAATAACGCTGGCTCTCACCGAGTCTCCTCTGCCGGCGTCTAAATACTGCAGGAGCGCTGTTAGGAGGGAGGAGCTCCAACTGCAGCCAATCGCCGATGGTACGGGCAGCTCACCGGGTACAGGTAGCAAATAACGCTGGCTCTCCGTGTTTTAAATTTAAACTGAAAGCTTTTTGCTGCTACTAGGCCCTGACTGATTTAATAAATACACTGGGTTCACAGATTAAACAGCTTTAATCTATAGAATTCTCTTTTCTCCAAGATTTAAAAAAATTCCCAGAAGTAAATAGTTACAATTTCAGATCTCTCTCCAGAAGTAGCAGTCCCCTTTTGTAGTCCTTGAAGACTACAAATTTTAACTAACCACCCTCCCCCCGCCAACACACACACAGCTGCCAGCATCTTGCCAGGCCCACCATTGCAATTTAAGAAACAGCACACTAGAGTGTAAGCCAATGTTCTGGCTCTTGACCTTTCTCGAGGATTTACATGATATTATTAATACAAGGGCTACTTTGCGTGTTTCCTTTGTTAATGATGGTGATAAGATACTAGTTTTGGGTAGTTATTTTAGACATAAACAGGCATTTTTTTGTGGAGAGAAAATACAATTTTTTCCTGATGTCTCCAAAGCTACCCAAGCGAGAAGGAAAGCTTTTTTGTCTTTAAAGCCTCGGGTGCTGGGGTTGTCTGTCACTTTTTATTTACGATTCCCCTGCAAATGTTTAGTTGCATTGCTGGGAGCGAAATATGTTTTCCTTGACCCAGCTCATTTGGCGAAGCTTTAGTGAGCAAAGAGGCAGCCTGAGTTTGGTTGAGGTGGGGTGAGGGGTTATATAATCATATAATTTATATGTTATTGGTTAGGAGTGATTTTTTTGTTGGCAGTATATAGTGGGGCTTTGCTCCTTGTCTTTCCTTTTTTTTATTTATTTGCTTAATTTTGTTTGTTGATGCTCCCTTTGATGTTGGCTGGTATTCCATGTTTCTTTTGTATTTAGGAAAGATGTATTTTTCTTTTTCTTTTGTATGGAAGATTTTGCTTAGTATTGTTACTTGATGTGTAACTTTATTAACTATTAATAAATAAATAAACAAACATACACACAAAAAGAAACAGCATTGTATGCATTACAGAGACTTGGAGAGACCATGCAGATCTAAAGGCCTTGTCGCCCATGCAGAAACGGGAAATCTTAAGAGGAGCAAGATGCACATGACCTCTCAAAGGTTGCACACATGCATAGTACTGTTTTCTTTATTGCTTCTACTACCGTGAGCCCAGGAACATGGAGATAACAGAGCAGAAGGTAGGAAGGGTGGTTTGAGTGGAAAACTGAACCCGAAGAAGAAAGAGAATGGATATATATTGGACCATGGATGGAGAGAATGGGAGGGGAGATACTGGATGAGAGGCGAGAAAGAGAGGGAAAGTGCTGGAATGGGGGATGGAGAAAGAGGGAGGAGGCTGATGCTGGCATACGGTGGGGGTGAGTAATATTTTGAGAAGGGTCTGATGCTGGAGTTCACAAGGTGGTGGGTGGGAGAAAGGGGCTGGGGGCTTGGGGAGGGGTCTGATGCTGTGGATGGAAGAAGGGGATTGCGGGCAGAGGCTGGAGATGATGACAGGGATGGGAATGGGAGAAGGGTCGCATTCTGGAGCTGATGAAAGCAGGACTGATGGGAGAAGTGGATGATGCACAGGCTGGGAATGGGCGAAAAGTGGAATGATGCTGGGGCGAATGAGCAGGGAAAAAAAGACATATACTGTGAGGGAGGGGTAGAATCAAGTTCATATACAGGGGAAGGTGAAGATGGATGAGTAGAGGGATGGATGCTTGGGGAAAATCAGCATAAATGAAAATCAGAGGAGGAGGAGGTAGGGAGGTAGATTCAGGGGAAGGGGAGAAGAAATATAGGGGAAGAGAGAGAAAGGTAGTGGATGCTGGGGATAGGGGAAAGACAGGCACAATGGATACTGGAGAAATATGAGAAATGCAGAGAGCTTTTCAAGAGGGTGAGAGATAAAGGAAGGGGACAGATCTTTGAATGAGGTAAGAGAGGGTGGAAATGGGGTAGGTAAAAGGGGAATGGGAACCTGGCTAAGAGGGTAAGACATAAGAAAGAAACTGGAAGTGGAGAGTGGAGGAGTGATAGAGGAAGACTGGGTTGTTGAGGAGATGAGTGGCAGAGGTAGAGAGGCTGGGAAGGCAGTCCTTACAAAGAGTAGAAATGGGGACTAAAAAGTGGGTGAAAGATGAGAAAATAGGTAGCTGGTGAAGGGATGAGAGAAAGGTGGGAATGGGAGGACTAGGAAAATAAGTATAGGAAGTGGAAAGAGCGAGACTGGAAACTGGTGAGGGGAGAAAGGGAGGTGAAAAGAGGGAGACTGAGAGGAGAAGAAGGAGAGATGAAACCTAGATATAGGTAAATAAAAAGGCAGATGAGACAAATGGAGAAAAAAGATGAAACAGAAGGATCGCCTCAGAGATATAGGGGAGAAAGGATAGGAGACAAGATCAGTAAAGAAACAAAGTGGAAATGAGATCTTGGAAATGGAATTAGGAGAAAATCAACCAGGTAGGTAAAGAGAGACCAGGACCCAAGGTAAAGAGAGACTAGGACTTGGACAACAAAGATACAAAATATTATTTGGAGTTTTTAGAGAGTGAAATTTGTCAGCTTTGAAAATATACATTTTGAGAGGAAACATATTTTTCTTTCTCCTCCTTCAATGTTGTACAGCTCACAGAGTCTGATTACTTGGGTTTTCCATTTCAGTATTGGTCTGCATGTTTGTTTCTAATTGTAATCAAGGATGTGCAATGATTAGTCAAGATTTGGTGGTTGCCTAAGGTGGCGGCTTCTGAGGGGCAGCAAAGAGCAGCAGCAGTCAAAGAAAAACAATAAAGATCCTCAAATAATAATCAGTTCATTGTTATCTCCAGGAACAAGCAGCAATGTAGTCTTCACATATGGGTATCGTCGGTACCGACAGAGCCTGTGCGGGAACGCTCCCCAGTGTCCAATAGGAAAGCTTTTGGGAGCATCCCATTGCACCTGTGTTGCTACCTTCCTGCCTTTCCAACTCTCCCTCTTCAGTTTTTCGTTTTCCGCGGAGCCAACAAGCAGCAAATCCTGTCACCGCAGAAAATTTCTTTCCGTGGTCGCGTCTGTCTTCACCATCAACACCTATACTAGTACCACCAGTCTTTTCTTCATTTTCTTTTTTCTTTTCCTAAAAAAAAAATAAAAAATAATTCTTCTTTTTGGCCAGGCGCCATTTTGGGCACTAGGCCATCTTTTCTTCTAAGATGGAGAAACCAGCTAGTGGTTTCAAAAAAGGTTCAAAGTGTAGCAGTACCATTTCTGCTACCGACACCCATGATTGGTATCTAAAATGTTTAGGTCCTGACCATTTATCATCGGAGTATCTCCTCTGTAGAAAGATGACCAAGAGAGGCCTGCAGAACAGAGCTGCAAAACTGGCACCCTCTTTGCCGCAGATGCGATGTCCGTTGCATCGACGTCTTCCAATGCTTCATCTTCCTCCCATGGATCTCAGGTAACTAAACCCAGGTCTTCTAAGGCCGGCCGGTCCTCAAAGGGTAGATCTCCTTCAAAGCATCGAGATGCTACTAGCGTTGCCCTCAAGGAAAGCATACTGGCAAAACAGCCCCAGCGGGAGGCCTCGCCCTCCAAAGCATTAACGGGGCTCCAGGATGTTCCCAAAGCTTCCACCTTAGGAGAACTCCTGGTTCCATGCTCTGGTGTCGTGGCCTGTTCTACCAGTACCGACATCCAGGCATCGGCAGGGGCTATGGATCAGCGCATCCTAGCCATCGAACGCAGTCTAGCGGCTCTCTTAGCAGGCTCGGTACCGCTAAGATAGCTTCAGACGGTACCGCATTCATCGTTACCAGTACCGACCGCACCTGCTTTAACCAATGTGCTTCCCCCCCATGCCAGCTCTTGAATCAATATCCGGTATCGAGGGTCCGGTATCGAGACAGTCTGATGTCGACTTCGATCAATACAGGCGTCAAGCAATCCAAGAACACCCGGCGCGGAGATACTTAAGAGTCCTCCGATTCCAATGACTCTGACAACTCCACCGGTACTGGGCCGATTCTAACAGAGGATCCCTCTCCTCCTCCTCTGCTACTACAAATGCCCCCTGTAAAAGTACCAGAACTATCAGGAGCTTACTTTCTTTCAGGGCTCTCTCATATATTTTCTTGAGCTTCCTGTAGCACCAAACTACTTTATAACCAACGACATGCTGCCCATTGTGTCACATTACATAACATCCTATGATACAGTGAGTCTTGAAGGACTACTAAAAGGGATTGCTACAACTGGAAGCAGATCTACACTTGTGAGTATAATCTTCTGAATAAACTCTAAATCTTGGGGTAAAAGGAACAACTTGGGTTTAAAGCGCACACGCAGCCAACGCTCCACCAACGCCGACCCAGCAGCTGCTCTCCCGGTGGGGATCGAGCCACCACAAGCCTGCTGAGCCCGCCCGATCCAGGCCCTCCCGCTCCAGCTTCGCCCAATCGGGGCAGCCCGCACCATTTTAAAAAGAGCGCCATCGGGTGCACACACAGCCAACGCTCCACCGATGCTGACCCAGCAGCTGCTCTCCCGGCGGGGATTGAGCCACCGCAAGCCTGCTGAGCCCGCACGATCCGGGCCCTCCCGCTCCAGAAGAGCACCATCGGGTGCACACACAGTCAAAGCTCCACTGATGCCAACCCAGCAGCTGCTCTCCCGGCGGGGATTGAGCCACCGCAAGCCTGCTGAGCCCGCACGATCCTGGCCCTCCCGCTCCAGCTTCGCCCAATCGGGGCAGCCTGCACCATTTTAAAAAGAGTGCCATCGGGCGCACACACAGCCAATGCTCCACCGACGCCGACCCAGCAGCTGCTCTCCCGCCAGGGATTGAGTCACCGCAAGCCTGCTGAGCCCACACGATCCGGGCCCTCCCGCTCCAGCTTCGCCCAATCGAGGCAGCCCGCACCATTTAAAAAGAGCGCCCTCGGTCGCACCCACGCCTGAGGGCCTCGCCAGAGGGCTCTTTGGTGTGGCCCTTAGGCGGGGACCTCAACACAGCCAGCACCATACTGGAGGTCTAATGCAAACGCAAGAACAGCCCCCCACGGCCACTGGAAGTCGACCTTCATGCTGATCCTCGTGAGAGCCGAAATTCTGTCGAACTCTGGTGAGAACGCTGCTTCTGTCTTATTCCCCAATATAGTTATCCATATTTACTTGAGCCGATTCGACGACAAGTAAGTTGCCTGATCCAGCCAGCCTGAAGTTTTACACTAATATATTGAGTTATGTGCTTGTAGCCTGCTGTACCATCCATTTGATCACTGTTGTAATATTTAATTTTTCCCGGCTGAATAATATTAAATCAGCTCTATCATTTACTTGAACCCAGCGAAAATCTGTACACTAAATTCAGCCAGTACTATTCATCTTGAACCCCACTGTCACCATGTTACTACCTACCACAACCACACACTCCTATGCCCTTGCCAGCTGCTGCATGATACTAGCTCTGGCACATGGCACCCAGGCCCTCACTTCCTCCTACAACTCCATTCCAGTATTACACGGTGCATGGAGGAGATGCTACGAACACTCCCAACTACCAAACAGGGAGACCTGCGCGCATGCCATACCCCCTCCTCATCTGTTGCCCTCCAGCAGCCCAAACTCCCTCAGCAGGAACAACACACCCACCATCACGACCTTAAGTGTGCCCTCATAAACGCGCGCTTGATCCAAAAGAAATGGCCAGCCGTGACGGACATGCTGTCCGCCTTCGACCTTGACATCCTATGTGTTACCGAAACTTGGATGTCTGCCTCAGACACTGTTCTCCTTCACCAATTTGCCCCCCCCCCCCCCACACACAATTTCTCTGTCCACTCTTGTCACAGAACTGACAGACGAGGTGGAGGAGCACTCATCCTAGCCAAGTCGAATCTACATTTCCAGATGATCGCCTCCAGCAGCACCTCAATCCTAGACTCCATCACCATAGCGAACAAACACAGCACCATCAATTTGTTCTACCAAACACCCTCCCCAGCCCCGGATGACTTATCCACAATAATCGACCTCGCCTGCAACCCCTTAAACACTCGCACATCAAACTGGGTGTTGGGCGACTTCAACCTCCCTGCCCTCCAAGACACCCATGCCAAGGCCTTCCTTGATGCCCTTGGAGTGCTAGGTTACACTCAGATAGTAGACACCCCTACCCACGTTAGGGGAAACACGCTCGATCTGATTTTCGCTCCGCAGACAACCTCCAACTCTACGCACAAGCTCAGTCACTCTGTAAGTATGGTACCATGGTCTGACCACTATCTGATTAGTTTCCTGATGCCAGTACACTCTGTCCCCACTACTCCACATTCTTCTGACAAACCAATCACTTCAATTGCAAAACACATCCGTCCATTCTACAAAGATGAGATCCTGGAAAGAGCACGGCCTCTTCATAACCCACGCGAACAGAGTCTAGACGATATGATCACCACATGGAACTCGAGTCTGGATGCCGGAATCGACCCACCCTCCTTCAACAAAGTACCAGGTAAGAGGACGAAGGCGCCCTGGTACTCCCCCAAGCTACGGAAATCACTCCTCCAACTTAGAAAGCTCGAAAGACGTTGGCTTCGCTCTAGAACAACTGAGAGTCATGAAACTTACACTGCTCATTTAGACGGACACCGAACAGCAGTGTCAACGAGAATGAAGCAATACCATGCTGAAATCTTACAACGCTCCTTAAATAAACCGCACAAGCTCTTCAACCTCGTTAAAACCCTAGCAAAAGAGCCCACGCCCGGCCAATCAAGCCACCCGGACCCACAGGAATATGCAGACTACCTGCGAACCAAAACATGTCAGTCCAGCATATCCGCAAACATCCACTCTCCAGATGGGGCTCCCGAACTGTCCCCCTCATCCTCACCTTCATAAACCTTAATGAATACACAATATATCATCACCGCCTTCTCAGCCCCAACTGAAAAAGACATCCAAGACACCACAGCACCAAATGACCCATGTCCAGCATTCTGGATAAAGGCCCTGCGGGCTGACCTTAGCCCATTCCTGTCAAAACTTATAGGCCTATCATTCCTGACCGAAACCTTCCCCCGAAGCCTGAAACAAACAGCAATCAGACCGCTGCTGAAAAACAATAAATTGGACCCTGCTAGGATGGACTCTTATAGGCCAATCTCAAGTATCCCTCTACTAGCTAAAATTATGGAAAAGATAGTTCAACGCCAACTGAACCATCATATTGAGACCAACGCACCCCTTGACCCCAGCCAGCATGGATTCTGGGAGTCACACGGCGTAGAAACTTTGCTGACCACCTTATTCAGCACGTTAAACATTGGGCTAGACAATATTAGACAAGGTTTTGCTCTCATCTTCTTGGACATTGCTGCAGCTTTTGACTCCGTCAATCACGATCTACTCTTATCTCGCCTCAGCGAGAAGGGAGTCCATGGTACAGCACTTGCTTGGTGTGCATCATACCTGAATGACAGATGGCAGTATGTCCGTTCTGGCTCCTCCACCTCCACACCCTTCCCTCAGGAGAAAGGCGTGCCACAGGGATCATCGCTCTCTGCCCTATTGTTCAACGTTTACATGCAGCCCATCTGTGCCCTCATCCGATCCTTCAACATTAATTGCCTAATATACGCTGATGACGTTCTGATGTACATGCCAATATCCACGGAGCATCCAGACCTCTCTCAGCTGTCTACCTGTTTCGATGCAGTTACGGATTGGCTTCACACGCAGAAACTCAAAATAAATTTCAAAAAGACGGAGGTCCTATTCATCAGCAGAGATCAGACGTTCACTCCGCCCTCATCACTGAAGGTACGCAATGCTGAGCTCCTCAGTAAGCCTACAATACGATACCTTGGTGTCACACTCGACCAACACCTCAACATGAATGCCCAGATAAGCAATATGGTAAAAGCGATATACCGCAAAATTAGGATGCTGCGCCACATGAGACCAGCTGCTAGAGCCAAAAGACTTCTGTACAGTCTATCAAGCACTAGTGATGCCGCACTTTGACTACGCTAATTCCATACTGCAGGGCCTTCCAAAGAGCTTGTTGAATCCTCTGCAGCTCGTAATGAATGCTGCAGCCAGAATCCTGCATGGAGCATCAAGGAAGGACCATATCACCCCAGTTCTGAAACATCTGCACTGGCTCCCGGTGCACTGCAGGATTTCCTTCAAAATCTTAACGATGACTTTCAAGGCTATCAAAAAGTGCACGTCCACCTCCCTCACAGACTTTGTCCAGACCACCCCCCTCAACAGGTTGAGGAGATCAGCCGCCACCAACACTCTGCTTCTCCCGAGAGCAATCACCAAGTGCTCTAAGGCTACAAGGAACCGAGCCTTCGCACTCTATGCACCTTCCTGCTGGAACGCACTGCCACCAGACATCTGGGCCATCAACAATCTCGCCCAGTTTAGAATAGCACTGAAGCACCACCTGTTTCTTCAGTGCTTTTCAGACTCAGATGACAGCCCACAGCCACCCTAGCCCAAGCCTGCACCCGCAGAGTACCCCCCCTCACACCTCTCAGATCACCCAAGTAAGCCTGTCCCTCTGAATCCATGTGACCGGTCCACTACCATTTGATATACAGCTAGGATGTACATAGTTATGTTGTTTCCACATGTAAATAATGCCGAGCTGCATGAAGAACCTTGGCCACCAATTTGTACATAGTTTACCTGTTAGCCCTGTATAAATTCCCTGTTTCTTGTAAGTCCAGTGTAGACATTTACTACACTGCACAAATGTGTTATCTGTAAACCGCACTGATGATGAATAGCGCGGTATAGAAGAAACTCTAAATAAATAAATAAAGCTGATAAATCTGTGTATTTTAGAATTCATTCTTTTTGCTAAGTCACTCAGGTCTTAGTACCACCAGTGAGCTTTGTAGTTAAGTAAAAGCAGAGTATAGCTTAGCATAAAACATAAAATAAGAGTAAATAGACTTTGAAATGTGTTTCTAGAGAGCTTTTCATTTAAATCAAATCAGAGTTTAGCTTAATCTAGAAAGTAAAATAGAATAAATTGTTACTGAAATAAATTTGTTTCTAGAGAGCTTTTTTACTTAAATCAGAATATAGCTTAGCAAACAAGTAGAATAGTCTCTGAGTAGAAAGAAAAACTAAATTTGTTTCTAGAGACCTTTACAAAAAGCCCTTCCAATTAGGAGGTAAAAGATCTGTGAAGTTGCCTTAAATAGGTGTTAAAGGCACGTGACAAATCATAGGGACAATTTAAAAGGCCCCTTATATCAAACCAAGGGCTATGTGAATCACCCAGGAAATTGGTAAGCTTTTACCTTAGAAGCACAGGACAGGGCACTGTGTAGCAGCCAACTTTTAATGTCTTCTTTTCCTCCCTCCCTCCCCAACACCCACCCATCTCTGGGATAATCATAGCTTTATGGGTGCTTAAACCTCTTAAAAGGAAGGAGGTGGCAATATTCACTCTCAGGTGCAGCTGTTTATCTTCATCAGACAAACATTAAAGACCTGAGATTAATTAATCTTGAGGTGAACAAGGTCCATTAAATGTATTAGGTATAGTTTTATTCGTATAATAATCCCCTTCAAAATCTAAGTAAATAAACAGCTTAAATACCTAAACACAATCTTAAAACTAAATGCAGACAGCAGTCCAGCAGTGAGATGGGGGCCTTCCAATCTTCTCCCAGTTGGTGAGGGGTCTTATGTATGCACTAGGTGCAAGGAGCTCTTTACTTTCAGGGAACGAGTCCAATCACTGGAGGCTAGAGTAGCAGACTTGGAGGACATAAAAAAGACAGATACATAGATGAGACCTACAGGGATGTAGTACTGAAGTCCCACCTCCAGTCTGGCAGCATCCCTGTTGCCATGGAAGAGAGAAGTCACATGGCAGGCGAACATCGCTCTGGTGTGGCAGGAAGTGATCCTGTAGCTAGGACCTGCCCTCCAGGGGATATAAAACCCTCTCGCACTGAGGATGTTTCTCCAGGGCCATGTGCCCATGAAGGAAGGGTTAGGATAGCCGTTATAGTTGGTGATTCAGTCATTAGGCATGTAGATAGCTGGGTGGCTAGTAGACGTGAGTTTCACTTGGTAACATGCCTGCCTGGTGCGAAGGTAACGGACCTCACACACCACCTAGACAAGGACTTAGATAGCTCTGGGGAGGATTCTGCTGTCTTGGTACATGTTGATACCAATGACATAGGAAAGTGTGTTAGGGAGGTTCTAGAGGCCAAATATAGGCTTTTAGGTAGGAATTTGACATCCAGAACTTCCATGATAGCGTTCTCCGAAATGCTTCCTGTTTTACATGCAGGACCCAAAGACAGGCAGAGCTCTGGAGTCTCAATGCATGAATGAGATGATGGTGCAAGAAAGAGGGTTTTGGATTTGTTAGGAACTAGGGGAAAACATTCTGGGGAAAGGAGGGGCTTTTCCGAAGGGATGGGCTCCACCTTAACCAGGCTGGAACCAGGCTGCTGGCATTAACCTTTAAAAAGGAGATAGAGCAGCTTTTAAACTAGATGATAGGGGAAAGCCGACAGTCGCCCAAGAGTACATGGTTTGGAGCAATATATCCTTGAAGGATGTTAGCAAAAGATTGAAGTTAGGGCATATCAATAGAGAGGTTCCTATAAAGACAAAAGTAACCCAAATGCTCTAAAGTACAGAGCAGACAGAGATTAAAGATTCCAAATTACCCCTGCCAACTGATAACCAGATTAATATGAATAAAATAAGTCTAAAAAATAAGATGGGAGAGTTAGACTATATAGCACTAAATGAGAGGTTAGATATCATTGGTATCTCAGGGACATGGTGGAAGGAGGACAACCAGTGGGACACTGTGATATCTGGGTACAAATTATATTGCAATGATAGAGTAGATCAAATTGGTGGAGGGGTTGCACTCTGTTAGAGAGGGCATTGAGTCACACAGGATTCAAGTTTTGCAGGAAACAAAATACATTGTAGAATCTCTATGGATTGAAATCCCATTTAAAAAGGGGAAGGTGATGGAAGTTTGGGTATACTACTGACCACCTGACCAGAATGAACAAATGGATGATGAAATGTTCAAAGAAAGCAGAGAAGCTAGCAAAAGTTACAGCACAGTAATAATAATGGGTGATTTCAATTACTCCGGTATTGACTGGGTCAGTGTCATGGCAGGACAAGCTAGGACAATAAAGTTCCTAAATGAAATGATGACTGCTTCTTGGAGCAACTGGTTCATGAACCGACGAGAGGGGAAGCCATTTTGGCCCTAGTCCTTAGTGGAACACAAGATCTGGTGCAAGGGTGTTAGGGCCACTTGGCAATAGTGATCATAGCATGATCACGTTTGATTTAATAAATGGAGGAAGGATGGCTAGGAAATTCACAGTACTATCTTTTAACTTTAAAAAAAGGGAGACTATGATAAAATGAGGAAAATAGTTAAGAAAAAACTAAAAGGAACAGTTGCAAAGGTTAAAGATTTACATCAAGCATGGGTATTGTTCAAAAATACTATCTTCAAAGCCCAGACCAGCTATATTCCACGCTTTAAGAAAAGTGGAAGGAAGTCCAAAAAACTGCCAGCATGGTTTAAAGGTGAAGTAAGAGAGGCTGTTATTGCCAAAAAAGCATCTTTCAGGAAATGGAAAAAGGAGCCAAATGACTAAAACTGGAAACAACTTAAACACTGGCAAGTTAGATACAAGGCATTGATAAGGCAGGCAAAGAGAGAATTTGAGAAGAAGCTTGTTATGGAAGCAAAAATGCATAATCAAGGCTTTTTCAAGTACATTGGTAGCAAAAAACCTATAAAGCGTAGTTACTCACCTGTAACAGGTGTTCTCCAGGAGCAGCAGGAATCAGTCCTCACTTATGGGTGACGTCGGCGCCGACGGAGCCCTCGCGGAGCAATTTTCCCCAGCTTTCAAAGAAAGCCTTTGGGAATTGCAGCGCGCATGCGCGGGAGTCTTCCCGCCCGAAGGTGCCATCTTAGCCAGTCAGATGACATAGCTAAAAAGACAGCATAAAAATTTGCAAAAAGAACATAAGCAGACGATTGCAACTCCAAGGGGAGGAGGGAGGGTAGTGAGGACTGATTCCTGCTGCTCCTGGAGAACACCTGTTACAGGTGAGTAACTACGCTTTCTCCAGGACCAAGCAGGAAGTCAGTCCTCACTTATGGGACTCCCAAGCTCAAGGCTACCGGAGACCCTAAGCACAAAAATGAGCTCCCTCTAGCTCAGCAGCACAGAAGGATAGAATCTTCGCTGAATTATCACCCACCGGTAGCCCACATCCGGGATGGAGGGTAGGAGTTGCTCAGACCTCAAAGAGATTACGGAGGACTGCCTGTCCGAAAGCACTGTCCCTACGGGACTCCCTCTCGAGACAGTAATGGACCGCAAAAGTCTGGCTCGAAGACCAAGTAGCGGCCCGGCAGATGTCTGCCAGCGGAACAGAGCGGAGGTAAGCCACTGACGTGGCCTTTGCCCGAACGCAATGAGCCGTGACTCGACTTTCTAAGGCGAGTCCGGCTGCCCCATAAGCCCAAGAGATACAGTCCGCAACCCAGATGGACAGAGTACGCTTGGAGACCGGGAGCCCCAATTTATTGGGGTCAAAGGACACAAAAAGCTGCGCAGCTTTACGGTGCTCCCGCGTACGGTCAAGGTAGAAGTTCAACGCCCTTCTACAGTCCAGGGTATGGAGGACCGTCTCAGCTCGGCTGGAGTGTGGTCTGGGAAAGAAGGTTGGAAGTACCACCTCCTGATTCAAGTGAAAAGGGGAGACCACTTTAGGCAGAAACTTTGGGTGAGTCCGTAGGACTACCCTATTCTTGTAGAACCGAGTGTAGGGGGGATCAGACACGAGGGCCTGTAATTCACTTACGCGCCTAGCGGAAGTGAGGGCTATCAAGAACAGCGTTTTCCAAGACAGAAAACGGAGAGAGCAGGTAGCCATAGGTTCAAAAGGCGGACAGGTGATCCGCTGTAAAACCACATTCAGGTCCCAGTCAGGCGCTGGCGGGCGCAGAGGTGGTTTAAGTAGTAGGAGACCTCGGAGAAACCTCGCTACGAGAGGGTCGTTGGAGAGAGGTCTGCCGTCCACCGGCACATGATGTGCGGAAAGAGCACTGAGGTGAACTTTGACGGAGTTGGACTTAAGTCCCAGATTAGAGAGGTGTAGCAAGTACTGCAAGATCACCGACACCGGGCAGGAGAAGGGATCCTGAGACTGTTGGGTACACCAGACTGCAAAGCGACGCCATTTAAGGGCGTAGCATTTGCGGGTAGAAGGCCGTCGCGAAGCCAAGACGACCTCCTCCACCTCTGCCGGCAAGAGGAGAGGAGCAAGGACTACCCTCTCAGCAGCCAGGCCATGAGGTTGAGAGACCTGAGGTTGGGGTGCAGTAGGGACCCCTGATCCTGGGTGAGGAGATCCGGTTGCACCCCCAGAGGGATTGGATCCTCCACCGCCAGTTGCAGCAAGAGCGGAAACCACGGCTGCCTGGGCCAGCGAGGGGCCACCAGGATCATGAAAGCTTTGTCTCGGAGAACCTTGAAAAGGGTCCGAGAGACTAACGGGATGGGAGGGAAAGCGTACAGAAGGCTCCCCGACCATGAGATCAGAAAGGCGTCCGCCGCCACCCGAAGGGGGTGAGGCTGACGAGAGCAGAAGCGAGGAAGCTGCCGGTTGTGAGGACTGGCAAAGAGATCCACTGTGGGGAGGCCCCACCTGAGGAAGAGCTTCTGAACGATCAAGGGGTCCAGACGCCACTCGTGCGGCTGGAGGACCCTGCTGAGTTTGTCCGCCAGGCAATTTTCTTGGCCCGGGAGATAAACTGCCTTGAGGAGAATGCCGTGACTGACGGCCCAAGAGCAGAGCTTCTGTGCCTCCCGGCAGAGGAGGAAGGAGCCCGTGCCCCCTGCTTGTTCACGTAGAACATGGCAACTTGATTGTCCGTCTGGACAAGGACGGACTGTTGGGAGGTCAGGTGGGAGAAGGCCTTGAGAGCTAGGCGGATCGCCCTGAGCTCCAGGAAGTTGATCTGCTGAGCAGACTCCCACTTGGTCCAGAGGCCCTGAGTACGTGCCTCTTGGCAATGGGCTCCCCAGCCCAGGAGGGATGCATCGGTGGTCAGCACCCGGGTCGGCTGAGGTGACTGGAAAGGCATTCCCAATACCAGGTTCGGCTGCCGGAGCCACCACCGGATAGACGAGACCAGCGGCTCGGAGACGCGCACCAGGTCTGCTAGGCCGCCCGTGGCCTGTCGCCACTGCTGGCGGAGACACCACTGAGCAGGCCGCATATTCAGGCGGGCATTGGGGGTCACATGGACGGTGGAAGCCATATGGCCGAGCAGTCTCAGGAAGCGCCTGGCGGAGACCAGGGGCTGGCTGCGAAAGCGGTCGGCTAGGTCCATGAGCCGCTGAGCCCTGTCGAGCGGTAGGTACGCTCGCGCCTGAGGGGTGTGCAGCCTTGCGCCGATGAACTCGAGATCCTGTGAGGGGAGCAAAGTGGACTTTGCGAAGTTGATGACAAAGCCCAAGTGCTGCAGCAGAGTCACCGTGCGGCACGTGGCGGTGGTGACCTCCCGAGCGGATGCTGCTCTGATGAGCCAGTCGTCGAGGTACGGAAAAACATAGAGGCCGTGAAGCCGGAGATGGGCCGCCACGACCGCGAGACATTTTGTGAAGACTCGCGGTGCGGAGGACAGGCCGAAGGGCAGTACTCTGTACTGGTAATGATTTCCTGCCACCACAAACCTTAGGTATTGGCGGTGGCTTGGGTGGATGAGGATGTGCGTGTAAGCATCCTTTAGATCCAAGGAGCATAGCCAATCTCCCTGCTGGAGGTAGGGCAGAAGGATTCCAAGGGTAAGCATTTTGAACTTCTCCCGCACAAGGAACTTGTTGAGGTTGCGCAAGTCCAGGATGGGTCGGAGGCCTCCTGTTCTCTTTGGTATCAGAAAATACCTTGAATAGAAGCCCTGACCTCTCAGGTGGTGTGGCACCGGTTCCACCGCCTGATCCTGCAGAAGACCTGCTAACTCCTGAAGGAGCAACTCCCTGTGCAGAGGGGGGCGCGGAGGCTCTCCCGGAAAATAGGAGGGAGGGACCTGATGGAAGTGGAGAAGGTAGCCCTCTCGCACGACCTGAAGCACCCAGGCATCTGCGGTGATGCTGGACCACCTGTCGGCGAAGTGAACCAGCCGGCCTCCGGTGCTGGGGGAACCAGCGGGGGGGGAGAGGCTATGCTGAGCGAGTCAAAAACCCCCACCCTGCTGAGCAGGGGCTGGTGGCGCAGGCTTGGGGGCTTGCTGCCTACGGGACCCGTTACCCCGACCCTTGGCCTGCTGGCCCTGTTGGGGAGCTGCAGGGGCCTGATAATGGGGGTATTGTTTGTAGGCAGCCGCCTTCCTCGGGTAAAAGGTCTTTTTTTCCCGAGCCCTTCTTTTTCTGGGAAGGGGCGGAGGTCTTCCTAGAAAGCCTGGTCCTGGTGAGAGTCTCAGTCTCAATTTGTGCAGCCTTTTCCGCCATGGGCTTGCCAAAGAGGTTTTCGCCTCGGCAGGGGACATCGACCAACTTGTCCTGTACCCAGGGCTCAAGGTCGGACGACTGAAGCCAAGCCTGTCGGCGGGCACCGATGCCGGCTGCGGCTACTCGAGCCGAGGCTTCAAAGCCATCATAGGCTGCTCGGGACATGAACTTTGAGCATTCCCGAATACCTGTGGACAAGGCTAGGAACCTCCGCAAGGGTTCCTCGGACAAACCAGCGGAGAAGCCGGCTAGCTCTTTAGCCAGATCCCTGAGATACATGCCCATGTAGAGCTGGTAAGTCTGGACACGACAGGCGAGCATAGAGCCCTGGAAGCACTTTTTGCCAAGGCCATCCAGGTTACGGGCCTCCCTTCCAGGAGGCACCGAGGAGTGCATCTTCTGGCTCTTAAGACGATGCATGGCCGATTCCACTACCATGGAATGGTGTGGCAACTGCGCCTTTTGAAAGCCAGGGCTCTTGCGGACTCGATAGATAGAATCGACCCGCTTGCTCAGGACCGGCGAGGAGGCCGGACTCTCCCACATGCGGAAGAGTAGTCGTTCCAGCATAGGAGGAACCGGCACAGTAAAGTGCTCCCTCGCGGGAGAGTCATACTGGAGGGCGTCGAGCTCTTCGGCTCGAGGCTCCTCCTCGGGGTCCGCAGGGAAGGCCAAAGCCTTGGCCATATCCCTAACGAAGTCCGAGAACCGGGCATCCTCCGGGGGGGACTGCTTCCGAGGCTCGGACTCCGGAGAGTCCGATGGGACACACCGAGTCCGGAAAGAATCAGGTGACTCTTCCTCCTCAGACTCCCAGACCGACTCCGACGAGGACTCGGTGGGGTCGGCTCGGGCAGGGTGCGGCGCCAGCCGCCCCGACGCCGAGGGAGTCGGCGTCGGCGACCTCGGTCCCGAACGGGAGGCCGAGGGCGACCTCGACCGAGGATCGACTCGAGTTCTCATCGACTCGAGGATCGGCTCGGTCTCCGGGGTCGACTTGGACGTCGACGTCCCGGCGGTCGGGGCAGCGACGCCAGCGAAGCCAGCGAGCAGTGCCCGCTGCTGGTCCATGAAGGCAGACAATCTGCTCTCCAAGGCCGTCAACCTGAGTCCGAGCTCAGGCGACCCAGCAGCCCCCGACTCGGGCCCCGACGGCGTCGGGCCCGACGTCGGCTGACGCGGAGGCGAGTCCAGAAGGACAACAGGACTTACCCGGGCAGGCATCTCCGACTCCAGGCGAGGTCGCTTCGGGAGGTGTTCCTTCTCCAAGGACCCGGGGCGGCTGTCGGGGCTATGCGACCTGGCCCTCGCGGAGCCAGGAGCGTCCACCGACGCCGCCCTCGCGGGTTTTTCCTTCCGTCGATGGTCCCCGGAGGGAGAACCCCGGTCGGAGGAGCTCCGTCGACGGTCCGAACTGGAGCCTTTCGACAGTGAGGCCTCCGACGAGGTCCTGGTACGGCTGGGGTCAGCGAAGATTCTTTCGCGCTGATGCCGCCGACTTCTCAACGCCTTCGAGGACAGTTTGCTGCAGGGCCCACAGATCAGTTCCTCGTGATCTGGGCCCAGGCAGCGGAGGCAAAGGTCGTGTGAGTCGGTGAGTGACATATTTCGGTCACACCGACCACACCGCTTAAAGCCACAGGCAGCCATGCGGGGAAAAAGGCCCCCTCCGAGGTCAATGGACCGGGCTGCGATGGAAAACACGAAATCGAAAGCTGTCGAAGTCAGAAAAACCGAAAAAACCGTTAGAGGACTCGAGACCGGTGTCGCGAGTCCGGGCGGGAAAACGACCGGCGTCGAACCGAAAGAAAAAAGGATAAATACAGAGGAAAATCAACTTTTTCGCGGGGACAAGACGGGGACGTCTGTAGGGCTCCGCGGAAAAAAGAAGACTGGCTAAGATGGCACCTTCGGGCGGGAAGACTACCGCGCATGCGCGCTGCAATTCCCAAAGGCTTTCTTTGAAAGCTGGGGAAAATTGCTCCGCGAGGGCTCCGTCGGCGCCGACGTCACCCATAAGTGAGGACTGACTTCCTGCTTGGTCCTGGAGAAGAAGTCATTTCGTCCATTAGATGATAGAGGGGGAAAAGGAGCACTTAGAGGGGACAAGGTCATAGCAGAGACTGAATGAATTCTTTGCTTCGGTCTTTACTGAGGAAGATGTAAGAATGTTGCCCATGACTGAAATAGTATTTAAAAGTGATGCCACAGAAAATTGAAAGAAATATCGATAAACCAGGAAGATGTATTACAACTATTTGATAAACTGAAGAGTAGCAAATCACCTGGACTGGATGGTATACATCCAAGGATGTCTAAAGAACTGAAATATGAGATTGCAGACCTACTATTAGTAATCTCTGAACTATCATTAAAATCACTGTAGTACCTGAAGGTTTGGAGGATGGCCAATGTAACGCCAATTTTTAAAAAGGCTTCCAGGGGTGATCTGGGAAACTACAGACCAGTGAGCCTGATGTCAGTAGCGGGAAAAGAGGTAGAAACCGTCATAAAGTACAGAATTACTGAACATGTGAATAGTCATGGCTAAATTGGAGACAGCCAACATGGCTTTAGCCAAGGAAGGTCTTGTCTTACTAATCTGTTTTTTTTTTTGAAGATGTGAATAAACAGGTAGAAAAAGGTGAGCCGGTTGATATAGTATATCTGGATTTTCAGAAAGCCTTTAACAAGGTCCCTCATCAGAGACTTTTGGCGAAATTAAAAAGTCATTGTGGATCAGGAACTGGTTAAAAGATAGAAAGCAGAGATTAGGGGAAATGGCCAATTTTCCCAATAGAGAAAGGTGAATAGCGGAGTACCCCAGGGATCTGTGCTGGGTCCGCTGCTTTTTAACATATTCGTAAATTACCAGGAAATGGGAATAACAAATGAGGTAATCAAATTTGCAGATGACACAAAATTATTCAAAGTTGCTAAAACCCATGAGGATTGTAAAAAATTGCAAAAGGATCTTGATAAATTGGAAGACTGGATGTTAAAATGGCAAATGAAATTTAATGTGGACAAGTGCAAAGTTATGCACCTAGGAAAGAATAACCCAAACTATGGTTACACAATGCAAGGTTCATATTAGGAACCACCACCCAGATTTAGGCGTCATTGTGGATAACATGTTGAAATGCTCCACCCAGTATGCAGAGGCGGCCAAGAAAGCAAATAGAATGCTAGGAATCATAAGGAAAGGAATGCAGAATAAAACCAAGGATATTATGATACCTCTATATCGTTCCATGGTGCGACATCACCTTGAATATTGTGTGCAGTTTTGGTCGCCGTATCTTTAAAAAGATATAGCATTATTAGAAAAGGTACATAGAAGAGCTACCAAAATGGTAAAGGTGATGGAAGGGTACCGCTATGAGGAGAGGATAAAACGGTTAGGGCTCTTCAACCTGGAAAAGAGATGGATGAGGGGAGATATGATAGAGGTCTATAAATTAATGAAAAGAGTGGAACGGGTAAACATAGATCGATTGTTTATACCATCAAAATATAGAAAGACTAGGGGACATGTAATGAAGCTACAGTGTAATCTATTTAAGACTAATAAAAGAAAATATTTTTTTACCCAACGGGTAATCAAACTCTGGAATTCGTTATCGGAGGAGGTAGTAAAAGCTGTTAGGGTAGCTGAGTTTAAAAAAGGTTTGGACAAGTTCCTGGAGGAAAGGTCCATAAACCGTTATTAAAGAGGATCCGGGAAATCTACTGCTTGCCCCAATGCAAGCATTGTGGAACCTGTGTCCTGTGGGGAAAGTGCTAGGTACTTATGACCTAGATTGGCCACTGCTGGAAACAGGATACTGGGCTTGATGGACCTTGGTCTGGCCCAGTATGGCATATGTTCTTATGTTCTTGGTACAAATCATAACTTAAAACTGTTAACTTTTGGTAGACTTGAGAAAATCACTGCTTTATGCTCTTCATCATTCACTTACTTCTGTGAGGCACTTTGTATTTTTGTATTCCTTCTCTAAGATCTTTTAGGCTGGCATGAACCAAAGCTCAGACTTTCACTGTTGTCCTGCTGTTCCTATTGAATTCCCTTCTAAAGGAACTTTGTCTTTAGAAAAACTACCTTAAGCTCTGCAAATCTTTGAAAACTTTTGTCTTCATTCATGCTTTTTCATAGTCCTAAGTTTTTTGGTATTGAAGAGTTATCTGCTGACTTATAGGGGGTAATTTTATAAGGAGCTGTGGAAAGTTGTGTACATCTGTATGCATAACTCGGGGATTTTTAATGATTCCCGCTCATAAATGGACCTTTACTTGTGTACTTTTGCTGGTCGCTATTCTATATGTACACATGTAAGACCGATGATGCATACTTTCACTGTGGGTGTGCATATTGGCTGAACATGGGCAGAGCACACAACTGTGCAAAAAAAATTATAAAATTATAATTTATACACGTTCTTAGGAAATCTAGACACAGGCATTTACATCAGCCATAGGGTTGGTGTAATTGTTCACGCCTAGACTTAACACACATTTTCAAACACTTATGCTCCTATTTTATAAAGTAAAGTATGTGCATACTTTACTTTATAACTTTATAACTTAGACATGCCATATGCGCAGAAAAGCACACTTTAACTACACAGGATTTTATAAGATTGCCTGTCAAGGGTTTCATTTTTTAATGGGACACCTACGAGAAAAGGCAACCTACCTAAAAGGCAACACAGGTGCCTCTGTGCCTTTATAAAATAGGATTACGGATCCAGCCCCATAGTGCACAAATATCAACACATAAAATTATACCTGCTCTGAAAAAGGTGTAAATTTGTGTGTGTATTTTATAAAAGATACACATACATCACAACTCCCCTTCAGGTCACTCAGAGTATACCCCTGGGAATGCTTATACCCAGATCCCATAAAAGCAAGCATACACTTTCTGTACAATTTTATAAAAGCCTTTATACATGTGTAAAACAGTCTTTACACATGAAAAATACTTTTATGAAATTACCCTCATAGGTCTTGGGCTTCAGCTCTGTTGTACTCTTTCAATTTATGGGTTGGGTTTTTTTTGGTTTGCTGTTATTTGAATTATAATACTGCATTTAGGAGCATGTTTACTAAGTGCGCTATCAGGTAATGCAGAGTTCAGCATGAGCCAAGTGCACCGGGGTAAAAAGTACCACACACTGAAAGTCTGCCTTAAAAATCCCATGCTACCTGAGAAGTGCAGATTACGGTGGAGAATTGGTGGTTCTTGAGTGGTTAATCTGCATCATGGATAGTGCAGGCATTATTGGCAATCATTCCCCATTGATGTGACACTTAACATGGGTGCAGTTACCACAGCCTTGATGGGTGACATTAACTGCACCCACACTGCTCATACAACCGGAAACCAGCGCACGTCCCAGAAGAAGTCAAACACGCAACCGAGTCAGCACCCCAAATGAGTACAAGCACACACGCAAGGACACAACAGACAGAGCTCTCTCCATGGCTGCTCCAACAATATGGAACAATCTACCGGACGATCTAAGGGCAACTCCAGACCTCAAAGACTTCAGAAAACAACTGAAAACCATGTTGTTCATAGAGCACTATGGTCACATCACATAACCTAAGAGAATGGATAACAGCACTCCAATCCTCCCAAACAACTGAATATATATAAAATATGATTCTAGCACCACTGTAAATAGCCCACCCTGTATATAGCTCAAACAAATCAAGCACCCAACACATCCCTCACACAACTAAGTTTTATCCTCACTGCATGTACAACACACACACTTTACCTGATTGCTTGCTGTGATACCACCTTGATTATTAAGATAAGGCGGTTTAGAAATACTGTTAAATAAATAAATAAAGACAATGAACATGAGGTTGGCGCAATGTCTGCACTAGTAAATGAAGTGGTACTGGCTGCACCTTCATTGATTAGCATGGGTCAGGTGCCACCCCAACCTCATTTTCAACAACAACCACATGCTATGGGTACACCTTTTCGTAAATATGCCCCTTATTTTATTTGTTTGTTTAATAGGTATTAGTTATGATGTTTAAGTTTGTATTTTTATATTTTGGTATTAGTTATTGTAGGAGTGGAGGAGCAGCCTATTGGTAACTGGAAGTGGCGGCATACAAATGTATACCAAATAAATAAATAAACTAAGAGAATAGGGTTCAATTTTCATTAGCACTTCTTGTGGTCTTGGACAAGTCACTTAACCCTCCATTCCCTCGGGCCTAGCAAACTACTTCTGGTCACACTGCCAAGAAAACCCAGGAGCTACTGGGTTGCCAATAGTCAGCATTGCCTCAAAGGCACACATTGCATCTTTTGTATTAGTTATTCTATATAGCTTTACTATAATTATTTGGTACATTTTAAAATTTTAGTATTTTGATTTTAACTGTATATTGCCTAGAACTCATTGCTGGAAACTAATAAGGTTACATAAATAACTAATAAAATATCTGTTTTTTCCACAGGCGGTTTCAGCCCAGTGGGACAACCTCTTAGCCGAAAGCCATCAGTCAGACTGCAAATGGTAAAACACTTTATTTCCAAAATATATTTAGAAAAACACTTATTTATAATAGAGTACTTACCATTTAATACCTTACTGGTGGGCACATGCTTATTGTTGCATGGAGGGACTCTTTACAGTAAGAGCCAGTAGAGCACTGACAGAGGAGCCACCATGGTTTTCATACACATCTAGGGTAATTTTATATCTCCAGGAACAAGCAGGAATGAGTCTTCACATATGGGTATCGTCGGTACCGACGGAGCCTGCACGGGCACGCTCCCCAGCGTCCAAAAGGAAAGCTTTTGGGAGCATCCCACAGCGCCTGCACGCTGCCTTCCCGCCTTTCCCAACCGCCTCTCTCCAGTTCTTTTCCGCGGAGCCAGCAGGTCGTGTTTCCTGTCACCGCTGAAGAATTTCTTATTTTCTTTATTTTTCTTTAGTCGCGCGTCTGCCTTCTCGACTCCGGACCGGTACCACCGGTCTTTTTTCTTTCTTTCTAAAAAAAAAAAAAAAAAAACCTTCTCTTTTTTTACTTCAGTGCATTTTTTCTTCTGGGGCCTTAGGCCTACAGATTTATTTTTCCTCATGGAAAAACCCGCCTCCGGGTTTAAAAAGTGCACGAAATGCAGTGGCACTATTTCTGTCACTGACACCCATGACTGGTGTCTAAAATGTTTAGGTCCTGAATACTCCATTGCGGATTGTGAGTCCTGTTCCATGATGTCTAAAAGAGGGTTACAAAATCGGGCAGCCAAGCTCAGTACCCTGTTTCCCTCCAATGCAGCTTCTGTGGCATTGACGTCTTCCAGGGCTTCTTCTTCATCCCATGGATCTCAGGTAACCAAACTTAAATCCGGCCGGTCCTCAAAGAGTACATCTCCCTCTAAGTATCGAGATGCCCCGGGCTTACTCTTGAGGAATCCACACCGGCAAAATTACCCCAGCGGGAGGCTCCGGCTTCCAAAGCTCTATCTATGGGGTCACAGGTTGACATCGATGGCTCGGCCTCGACCGATCACCTGTTAAAATGTTCTGGGGTACTAGCGGTTTCCACCGGTACCGACATCCAGACATTGGTGGCGTCGATGGATCAGAATATTCTGACCATGCAGCGTGCCATCACGGCATTCATACAAGCTGTGACGCCTACGGTACCGAAACAAACCCCGTTGTCGGTACCGGTACCGATTCCGGTACCGGATCCGATATCGGTTCTGATACCGGTACCGCTTGCATCGACATCAGCGTTGATGGCAGCGGTACGCTATCCAGTGATGCCCATCAGTACCGACTCGGTACCGATTACTCCCGATGTCGATACCCCCCGGTACACGTATCGGGCTCTGCGAGAGCATCCAGACAGTCGATACTTCGATTCCTCTGAAGACTCTGATACATCAGAGGCCTCTATTGAAGCATCGGGGATCCTTCCTCAGGAACCCTCTTCTCCAAAAAGGAGAATTTCTCCTCCTGAAGACTTGTCTTTTCAGGACTTCATCAGGGAGATGGCCAGAGGCCTGTCCATCTCAGTGGCCTCTGAAACTGAACCTAGAGCCAAAAAATTAGATATCCTACAATATCCTAAGGCTCCTAAAGAGGCAGCCACCTTACCAATACATGAGAATCTTTATGATCACATGTTGGGCATATGGGAGACTCCTCTTTCCACCTCCCTTCATTCTCGAAGGTTGGACACCATGTATCGTGTTCATCCTTGTCCTGGTTTTCATAAGACTCAGCTTCCTCACCACTCCATTGTGGTAGAGTCTGCTATGAAAAAAATCAAGATTACAAAAAGGCACTCCTCTGCTCCTCCAGGAAGAGAATGCAGAACCTTAGATGCCTTTGGCAGGAAAATCTTCCAGGCCAGTATGCTTCTGGCCAGAATCAACTCCTATAGTCTCTATATGGGGATGTTTCTAAAAGAAGTTACAGATCATCTGCAAACCTTATCTCCTTTTATGTCAGAAGATAAGAGAGAAGAATATATCACCTGGCTTAAACATGCACAGGATGTATCCAAGTTTTCCAACCGTGCAGCCTTTGACTCTTTTGAGGGTGCCAGTAGAGCCTCGACTATTGCCATAGGTGCACACAGAGTTGCTTGGTTGCAAGCCTCTGATTTGGAATCCTGGATACAAGATAGTCTAGGTAACCTTCCCTGTACAGGGGAAAACCTGTTTGGCAAAGATTGGCAAGCAAAGGTCAACCAGATGGATGCTGAAAATTCTGCTTTAGATAGACTTTCAAAGTCTACTACTGCTCCTTTTAAAAAGAGATTGTTCAAAAAAGGATCTTTCCCAAAAAAAGGGAAATTTTCTTCTGGTTATGGTCAGGCCTCTTCTCAAGGTCGTTTTGCTACAAAGAGACAGCAACAACCAAAACAGACCAAGCCTCAGGCTGCGAGGACTGCTACGGCCCAACAGCCTCAGCCTCCTCAGGGTCTTTGACTTTCCACTAGGGAACTTAGCCTTTCTGGCTCTAAAACATCCAGATCCTCTCACCATCCCAGGAAGGTTAGCTCACTTTGCTCCCAGATGGGAACAAATCACAGCAGAGCAATGGACCCTCTCCATCATACGGGATGGGTACAAGCTTCATTTCTTAAACCTTCCCCCTCACACCATGGTGAAACAGTTCAATTCTCCAACATCTCTCCTCAACCTTCTGGGTCAAGAGATTGCTACCCTTCTTGCCCAAGGGGCAATAGAAAAAGTACCTCTTCTTCAACAGGGCTCAGGGTTCTACTCCCCTTATTTTCTCATCCCAAAGAAAACGGGGGGCTACAGACCCATATTAGATCTCAGAGAGTTGAACAAGTTTCTATGCAAGGAGAAATTCAAGATGACTTCTCTCGGAACTCTCCTTCCATACCTCCAGAGTCAGGACTGGCTTTGTTCTCTAGATCTCAAGGATGCATACACCCATGTCCTCATCCATCCAACACACAGAAGGTTCCTTCGGTTCCTTTACCAAGGAAAGCACTACCAATACAAAATGCTTCCTTTCAGTCTGGCCTCTGCTCCAAGAGTGTTCCTAAAATGCATGGCAGTAGTAGCTGCATTTCTGCGCACTCTAGGGATATTCGTATTCCCTTATCTGGACTACTGGCTCATCCGAGCTCCATTCCAGTTAGAGGCCTAGGCTTCCCTGGCCTGCACAAAGCGTGTTCTTCAGTATCTGGGACTGGTAATCAACATTCCAAAATCCCATCTCACCCCCTACTCAGTCTCTAGAGTTTATAGAGGCCTTACTGGATACCACACCTGCAAGGGCCTATCTTCCCCAGGCCCGTTGCCTACGCTTGGTGCAGTTAGCCTCCCAGATTCAGTTAAAATCCCATTTAACTGCTCGAGAGATGTTGCAACTCTTAGGCCACATGGCATCCACGGTGCATGTGGTTCCTTACGCTCGCCTTCACATGAGGGCAGCTCAGTGGACCCTATCCACCCAATGGACCCAGGCATCAGGTTGCCTGTCAGACAAAATCAACTCCTACCCTCCATCCCTGACTGGATGCCTGAGATTCATGGGTGGAGGTGGAGCCCTTCCCAGGGACTCACAATCTGGATGATCTCCCAGGCATCTCTAGCTGGGGAGTCCCCATATGTGAAGACTCATTCCTGCTTGTTCCTGGAGATAGCACAGTTACTTACCTGTAACAGGTGATCTCTGGGAACAGCAGGAATAAGTCTTCGCAACCCACCCACCTCCCCTAGGAGTTGTATCTCTCTATCTATCTTTCCTTTCCTCTCTCTCTCTTTGTCTCAGCTTTAAAACTCGAACTGGAGAGAGGCGGTTGGGAAAGGCGGGAAGGCAGCGTGCAGGCGCTGTGGGATGCTCCCAAAAGCTTTCCTTTTGGACGCTGGGGAGCGTTCCCGTGCAGGCTCCGTCGGTACCGACGATACCCATATGTGAAGACTTATTCCTGCTGTTCCCAGAGATCACCTGTTACAGGTAACTGTGCTTTATTTTATTTATTTATTTAATAGCTCTTTTATACCGCTTTATCATTTCAATCAAAGTGGTTTACATTGTTACTTAAACTTGGTAATGTACATTAAACAGGGACATTGATAACTTGGATTTTTCTGAGGCAATGGAGGGTTAAGTGACTTGCCCAAGGCCACAAGGAGTGCTAGTGGGAATTGAACCTTGGTTTCTTGGTTCATAAACCTTGGTTTTATAAACTGGCACCTAGTTAACGCACATTTTCTTACCTACTTTATAAGGTCAAGTACTTGCATATTTGACTTTATAAACTAGAATGTCAGCATGAAAGTTTTTTTATTTAAAGGTATTTATAGCCCACACAATAGCCAAGGCAAGTAACAAAAACCATACACAATTCATCATAACATACCAATAAACTCATACAAAATAAATTAAATACCAATAAGTAAAAAATAAAATAAATCAATCTAATCTAAACAAAATAAAACTAACTAGAAAGACTACCATTTGAGAGCACAAACTGGATTATTATTACACCATAAACATGATTGCCCCAAGCACTTTACCACCTTATCAAACAAATCCAGAAAAGGCCTGCTGGAATAAGTAAGATTTCAACTTTCGCCGAAAGACCATCAACTCTGCTTCAGCATGTAACTCATTGGGGAGAAAATTCCAAATAGATGGAGCACTCATAAAGAAAATTCTCTTATGTAATGACTGAAAATGAATCTTTTTAAAGAAAGGAACAATTAATAGTTGTGCATCCTGAGACCATAAAACACGAGAAGGACAGTAAGATCTAAGCAAAGTTGATAAACTGACGGGGGCCATAAAATGCAAGCATTTGAAAGTAATCATAATCACTTTATACAAAACTCAAAATCTGATAGGAAGCCAATGCAAAACAAAGAACTGTTGCATAATATCATCAGAACGTTTGCATCCAGTTAAAAGACAAGTGCCAGCAATTTGGACTGATTGTAAAGGAGACATAGCTTTTGAAAGGCCTAGAAAAAGACTATTACAATAGTCCAAAGATGAAAGTACTCAAGTCTGTAACACAGAACAAAAATTACTACTAGATAGATATGGTTTTAGTCTCTGGAAAAGATGCAATTTATAATAAGCAGTTTTATCCAATCTTTGTGTATAATCATGCAGATTTAATTGTGTATCTAACCATACTGCAAGATCTCTCACTAAGCATAAAAGGAAAAGAATCCACAGAATTCAAACTTGAAAGATTTGGAAAATCTGAAGATAATTACAAAATTTCTGTCTTTGTCACGTTCAATTTCAACCTATTCTGAAACATCCTTGACTCAATTGAATTAAAGCAGAATTCCACATACTTTAAAGAATCATCTAATGAAACAGAAATAGGGATGATGAACTGTGCATTGTCAGCATACACTCGAAATTTAACATCCAAACTCTTGAAAATTTTTTTAATTAGGGTGATATGGAGATTAAAAAGTATATTCGGCAGCGCGGAACTCTGTGGCCCCCCTGCCTCAATACATTTCCAAGATGACACTTGTCCTGGTGATTGAACTTGAATAAATCTATCCTGCAAAAATGATATAAACCAAGAAAGTACCTTACCTTGTATCCCCAACTTACAAAGCCTAGTTAGGAATAAAGAGTGATCCACGGTGTCAAACGCAGCAGATACATCAAGCAGCACTAGTAGAAAAGATTTGCCATGATCAAAACCAGTAAGAAACTCTTTGGAAAGCGACAACAGCAATATTTAAATCTCATGATTGGGACGAAATCCAAACTGCGATTCAGACAACAAATTCTATTTATCAATGAAACTCTGTAATTGTAAGAGCACCAATTTCTCTAAAACCTTAGCTAAACATAAAAAAGAAGAGATAGGATGATAGTCCAATGGATCCAATTTATCCATAAATGATCCTTTAAGCAAAGGAAATACCAAAGCTTTCTTTAGCACCATAGGAACTATTCCATGAGAAAAGAAACCATTAACTAAAGCAACAATAGAATGCCCAATCGATTATTCAAGTTTTTAATCAATTGAATCGCATAACTGTCAAGGGGACTGAAAGTATTATTCAAAGGTGAAATAACATTAAGAACCTGGGACAACAAGACTGGTTGAAAAGAAATCCACAGCCGTAAATTCGCCTCAGAACAAGAATCAACAGAATTACAATCATCATCAGAACAAAATTCCACTAAAATAAACTTAATAGTGAAAAAAGTTTGAATAGTTGAAGTTTTTGAACAAAATGAATACAAAAACAATTGTGGTTCAATAGAATCAAGAGGAGAGGGAACCCAAGGAAGGAGTTGATAGTCATTTCACAACAGAAAAAAAGTGATTTGGAGCACCCAAACAAGTCGTGATCTGAGAAGCATAATATTTCTGCTTGCTTTCCAAAGCAGAATTTTGGTATTGAACTAACAAGCATAAATACTCACTTCTAAAATAAGCAAGTAAACAAGCCTGCCATTGTCTCTCCATATGACGTAACTGACCCCTAAAAACTACCAATGTCGAAGTAAGCCACAGCAGCTTATATCTATTAGAACACTTCTGAAATTTCATAGGAGCAATAGTATTTAAAGAAGACTGAAATGAATCCATCCAAGACTCTGCAGTAGGAGAAACATCTATAGCAGCTAATGATGCAACATCATTCAACAAAGGATACCAAACTTCAAATAAAGCCTCTGGCGTACGGTAAACTCTTGGATACACCTTCAGAAGGGGCAACTGACGCGCTAGCACTACTATAATGAAAAGAGAACTGTAATAATGATCTGACCAAGGTGTAGGAAATATAAGAAGACAAAATAAAAATTAAATCTAAAATCTCGTGGTCATGAGTAGGAATTTCTACAGTTTGAACAAAACCCAATGATAACACAGCAGCTAAAAAAGAATGTATTGTATTATTTTCTATACTCTTCTTGTATATGCATATTAAAATCTCCTAAAACAATGTGAGGTAATGCATGTAAAGGACCAGTTAGAAAGAATTCAGCCAGCAATGAAGAATCGGGTTCAAGACCTCCAGGAGGGCAATAAAACAAGCATAAAGATAAGTCATGAGACTCATCTTTATGCTTGTTTTATTGTCCTCCCGGAAGTCTTGAACCCGATTCTAAATTGTTGGCTAAATTCTTTCTAAATGGTCCTTTACATGCATTACCTCACATTGTTTGTTATGGAACAATCACTTAAACCAGTCCTGGAACTGGTGTAAATGACCATGTCTACTTTCTGCAATTACGCACTTAAATTGAAGAATTTTAGAATCCACACATGTAATTGCTTCCACCACCCATATTCCATCCAAACTCCATCCATAAGCACACCCACTGTCAAAGTATATACGATGCATACTGCCATATAGCCATATAACATAGTAACATAGTATATGACTGCTAACAAACACCAGTATGGTCCATCTAGTCTGCCAGCAAGATGGCAAGAGTAAGTGCACCTGCACTCCGTGCAAGTCACCCTCCCCATGCCTTTGTTTAGGGGTATACCCACCGCTTCATGTAGGCCACCCCTATTTGCTGAGATAAGAGATGTGTTTATTTTGATTTTATCCTGTTGCTATAAAGGGGTCCACTCTATCTATCCCATGCCATTTTGAATTCTGTCACTGTATTTGCCCCTACCACTTCCATCAGGAGGGCATTCCAAGCATCCACCACTCTTTCGGTGAAAAAGTATTTCCTGATGTTGCCTTTCAGTTTACCCCCTTGCAGCTTCATGTTATGCCTCTAGTTTTACAGCTTCCCCATCTTTGGAAGAGGTTTGTTTGTTCATTAATACTCTTTAAGTATTTAAAGGTCTGAATCATATCTCCCCTGTCCCTCCTCTCCTCCAGAGTGTACATATTTAGGTCTTCTCATACGTCATCTGGTGCAGGCTCCAAATCATTTTGGTCACCTTCCTCTGAACTGTTTCCAGCCTTTTTATGTCCTTTGTGAGATATGGTCTCCAAAACTGAACACAATATTCCACTTGAGGCCTCACCAGTGACTTGTACAGTGGCATTGGTACCTCTTCCTTTCTGCTGGTAATTCCTCTCTGTATGCAATCCAGCATCCTTCTGGCTTTTGCCACCGCCTTCTCAGACTGTTTTGCCACCTTGAGATCCTCAGAAACAATCACTCCGAGATCCTTCTGGTCTGTGCACATCAACCTCTCGCCTCCTATCGCATACTGTTCCCTTGGATTTCTGCTTTCCAAGTGCATGACACTGCACTTCTTCACATTAAATCTTAACTGCCGAGCATTAGACCATTCGTCCAGATTTTGTAGATCTTTCCTCATATTATCCATTATTTCAGGAAGTCCATTCTGTTGCAAATTTTCGAGTCATCTGCAAAAACACAGACTTTCCATTCAATCCTTCAGCAATATCACTCACAAATACATTGAACAGTACCGGTCCCAGAACCGAACCCTGGGGCACACCGCTAATCACCTTCCTTTAATTCGAGTGAGTTCCGTTTACCGTCACATTCTGTCATCTGTCAGTCAACCAATTTCTGATCCAGTTCACCACCTTGGGACCCATCCCCAAGCTGTTGAGTTTATTGATAAGCCACCTATGAGGAACAGTTTCAAAGGCTTTGCTGAAATCTAGGTAGATCACATCCATCGCATGCCCTTGATCTAGTTCTCTGGTCATCCAGTCAATCAGATTTGTTTGGCAAGATCGTCCTTTGGTAAAACCATGTTGCCTCGGATCATGCAACCTGTTGGTTTCGAGGAAGTCCACTATTGGCTCTTTCAGGAGCTCCTCCATTACTTTTCCCGCCATCGAGGTAAGGCTTACTGGCTTGTAGTTTGTCACTTCTTCCCTACTGCTATTTTTGTGAAGAGGTAGCACATCAGCCCTTCTCCAGTCCTGTGGAACTTCTCCTCTCTCCAAGGATCTATTAAAAACATCCTTTAATGGCCCTGCAAGAACCTCTCTGAGCTCTTTCAGTATCCTGGGATGTATCCCATCCAGTCCCATAGCTTTGGCCACTTTCAGTTTTGCAAGCTGTTCTATCACATCATCTTCTGTGAATGGTGTGGTATCTACTCCATTCCCATTTGTATATTTGTCAATCACAGGTAGTCCTCAAGGATTTTGTCTATAAAAACAGAGCAGAAGTATTTGTTTAGCATTTTCGCTTTTTCAATGTCACTTTCCACAAATCCGTTCCCAGCACTTTTGAGTTCTGCAATTCTACTTCTGATTTTCCTCCTTTCCCGAGTATACCTGAAAAATGTTTTGTCGCCACACTTCACATCTTTAGCCATCTTTTCTTCTGCCTTGGATTTTGCTATCCATATTTCTCTTTTTGTCTCTTTTAGTTAGATCCTGTATTCTTTTCTGTTTGTGAACTTTTGAATTTTGTGAAAGCTGTGTTTATTGCCTTTATTTATGCAGCCACTTCTTTGGAGAACCAAATAGGTTTCTTTTTCCTCTTGTTTTTATTTACTTTCCTTACATACAAATCTGTTGCCCCTTTTATTGCCTCCTTTAGTTTAGCCCACCCTGCCAACTCCTCCTTCAGGTACTTGGCCATTTTACTGAAGTCATTGTTTTTAAAGTCTAGGACTTTGAGCTTGCTGTGATTGGATTCTACCTTCGCTTTTATCTCAAACCACACTGTGTGATCATCGCTGCTGCTCACATGGGCACCTATCTGGATATTCGACACGCTATCTCCGTTGTTGAGCACTAAATACAGCACCAAGCTCTCCCTGGTCAGTTCCATCACCATTTGTCTAAGTAATGCATCTTGGAAGGTATCCACAATTTTTTTGCTTCTTTCCAGATTGGCAGAAGGAATACTCCAATCCACTTTGGGTAGATTAATGTCACCCAATATGTTCACTTCCCCTTCATGGCAATCTTTGCAATATCAGCAATCAATTCGCTATTTCTTTGGTTTGAGTTAGAGGCCTGTAGACTACACCAGTATGAATGACAGTGCCATCTCCTCTTTCTAACACAATCCAGAGCGCTTCTTCTTTTCCCCACGTCCTCTGCATTTCAGCAGCTTTAATATTGCTTTTGACATATAGGGCTGCTACTCCTCCTTTTCTACTCTCTGTCCCTTCTAAATAGATTATAGCCAGCTATGGCTATATCCCATTCATGCAACTTGTTAAACCATGTTTCTGTAATGGCCACAATGTCCAAGTCCATTTCCACGATAAGGGCTTCCAGGTCAGGAACTTTGTTGGCTCGGCTTCGAGCACTTGTGCTCATTGCTTTCCAGCATTTGTTGACTGGTTTGCCTGTATTTTGCATGGATTTTGTTCTACATATCCTTTCCCACTTGCCATTGATGTGTGGTTTGAAAGTGTGGCTGTTTTTCCAATGTCATATTGCTTTTGCTGGGAATGACGTCCTGAACTTTTCCTTTTCCAGCTGTCATCTCCTTTCCCTAGTTTAAATGCCTGTCCACATACTGCCTGAATTTTTCACTTGGTATCCTTTTCCCTATATGGAGAGATGTAGTCCATCAGCACAGTATAGTCTCTTGTTGATCCATTTGTTTTCCCCCAGTCGCCTATATATCTAAATCCTTATTTCCACCAGGTTTGGAGCCATGTATTAAAGTTGTTATGCGATGCAGCCTTTCTGCCCCTCACCATGAACAGGTAGAACTTTTGAGAATACTATAGTGTTAACAGTGCGCTTGAGTTTCTCTCCGAGTCAGGAGGTCTCTTTGAACTGCAAAGGCACTGTTTCTAACATTTGTATCCAAGTGGATGACATCAGTTTTGGAGTGCTCACTTTTTGCACTAACATACCAACAATTTGGTTTGTATTCCTGCTGGCTAAAGAGTCTGGGAGACATTTGGCTATCTTCTCTCCTTTGAAGTGTGTTCTCAAGTTGATGCCTCTGATGATGGAATCTCCAAGTAGCAGTAGTTTTCTGTTTTGTGATTTTTTTCCTATTTGGTGCATTATCAGTAGATTTGGCATTGAGCCTTTCATTTAAGGGCAGTTCAGTTTCCACGAATTGAGCACTCTTATTATCCAAAGCAGAGACAGCATTATGCAGGGATATCTCTTGATGTATAGGGTGTCTCTACATCACAGGTTGCAACCTACTAGAGCCCTCTGTGATCCATTTGTTCCTGGACTGTAAAATTCTTTGTGGAAGCGGTGGTGGATTTTGTACAGTTTGTATCCTAGAGGAGGTATGTTTAATTGCAGCTAATTCTTTCCTTAGTAAAGTCAATTCTTTATGCATAGCAGATAACTTGAGGCATATAGGGCAAGCTCTTAGGTTCCAAATGATTCTTCTCAGAATGAAAGCACCACAGTTATTGCATTGAATACACGACATGCTGATTTAGCTGTCCTAGGAGGAGAAAAGGAGAAAAAGTGCATGTAACACCTAATTTGCTTTGTCTTGCCTTTTGCCTCTGTTATCTCTTTCCTGTCTCTTAATTGGTGTTCCTTTCTTTTTCTGAAGCAGTCTCAAATTTTGTATTGTAAACTGCTCTGATACCCCCAATATGAGCGGTATATTAAATATGCAATAAAAATAATTAAAGACAGATGTCAATGTATATGATGACTATATAGGCAATGCATCCCCGGGGTGGGTGGGGCGAGGGGTAGGGTGGGTGGGAACGTAAGTGTCCCTGGCTAGTAGACCTTATATGAACTGAGGGCACACTCAGATATCTGATTCAAAGGCTATGCAAGGAATGTAGGCAGACTGAATATTCTTAAAAACCTATATCCAACAGTTAAAATTTATATTAAAAACAGGCAACTGTAAAATCTGAAAGCCTTGCAATATGATATCAGAGGTCATTTATGGGCATACAATAAGTAACCATGACTAAAATAACGGAATTTGTGCACCGTGTTTACACATAAATTATATGGTTATATCGGTCGAGGAGCATTTTAGAAGATCCATCCAAGTGCAGTCTGGGACATCTAAGCCAGAACGTCTGAAAAAAAATGCAGGCACATCCAAATGCAGATGTGATTTCACAGATCTGTACGTGCCTTAAAGGGATGTCTGCAGGGGCATCTACATAGACATCCCTGAACCATATTTCAGAATCCAGATAGCATAATGGTTAGAGTAGTGGCTTAGGAACAGGGCAGTCAGGGTTCAAACCCTGCTGCTGCTATAGTTGAAATTGTGCTGAATACTGGGGATGATGGAGTACTTTCTTCTGTATATCCTCTGCATGTGTTTCAGTTAAAACGAGCACTTTTCAGATGCTTGTTCCTCGCTATGCATGCCTCGGAGCAGGTCTAAAGTTAGACAGGACGCCAGATGTCCATGATATTTCTGAGATCAGGCAGCGACATCCAGGTTCCTGGGAACACCCTGGCCACGCCTCCACCGAGCCCCCCATTCATACCTGGATGTCCTTACACTGGGGATGTCCCCAGAGCCGGCTTCTAAAATGGCTCTGGAAGACAGTCTCTGTGCTTTGGATGTCTCTATGCCTGTTTTCAGAGGTCCAGTGCCCAAATAGGGCTTTTAAAATGACCCCCATTATGCATATAGAAGATTTCTACATAAAAGTCACACTGCAGGTACGTTGTATTAAATTTTAATGACTTCATAATGCATATCCTTACTATAAATTATGTACAATAATGGAGAAATGTAATTGATATCTTTCTTTACTTTTTTTAACCCATCATAAGTTGGAAAGAATTATAAAAAAGGGATCGAGAATGTCCAGCTTTGTCTGTTCATCTTTCTGTCTGGGGCAAAATGAGGGCCAGCCCAACCACTAGGCAAACAAGGCAGTCATCTGGGAAAGCATCCTTTGGAGGGCAGCAAAAGCAGGCCATTCAAAGCTAAATAATAGATTTTGACAGCCAGAGGATGTGTAAAGCTTGAGGTTCGCCTAGGGCTCCAACAATGTTGTTCGACCAACTCTAGGGATGGCCTTGGGCAAAATACCATTCTGTTAAATTTTTGGAGTTATGATACTTGGTATGGGAAAAACTAGTAAAAAGGCACATCAGGTTCAAAAATGGGCCAAATTGAACCAGAGGTTTTAGAGAAATAAACCCCTCAAAAACTAGCCTAATATATTTCTATGGGAGAATAAATTCTATTTTCTCCATGGACAAACAGGAAAAATATTCCCTTGTAAGTGTCCTGCTAATATGTCCTGCTAATACCATAAAAAAGATGCCTCCACACAACTGGCTCACCACCCTGCAATCTGCCCCACTGCCAAAAACTACACCCTGCAAATGCCCTACCCCCAAAATATACCCCTATAAATTGTTCTCATCCCCCCAAAAATACCCCTACAACTGTCCCACCATCCTGCCAGTTGCCCCACCCTCAGAAATTATCCGCCACAACTGCCCCACAACACCACAGACTGGCCCACAGTCAAATAACACCACATAACTGCATCTTTCCTTCACCTAGTCTCTTGCACCCTCTTTCTCATAAACTTGGATGAGTAGGCTAGTAGAGCTTCAGGGTGGGAATCTGGTACCAGGGTTCAAATCGCATTGATGTGACCTTGGGCAAGTCACTCAACCCTCCATTACAAACTTATCAGCCGATGCAGAAAGACTAATGTGCCCTTTGCATGCAGATAATGCAACTTATATGCACAAGTTCCAACTTGCCAAATGCAAAAAAGAGATTGACGCATGCGTAAACAGCAAAGGAAAAGTTTGCGCACACAGTAATGTCAAGTGTATTTAAATTATATGCAAATGAGCTGTGCATATCAAAATGGAATGATAATATTAGCTGCATCCGATGCAGAGAAAGGCATAGAGGATTACATAACCAGCTGAAGCGCCACTTGAAGTGATGTAACTGTCTTGCACATGTAGTGGAAAAAAATCCCTGTTGGCCCAGCGGCCCCGACCCCCCCCCCCTCACAAAAAAAACATCCTTGATGGCCAAGATCCTCCCACCCACACAACCAATAAAAAAAAACCCTGGTAGCCCAGCAGTCTCAATCCCACCCATCCAATAAAAAAAGCCCAGTGGCCCCTGAACCTCCCACACCCCTCATGGTACCTTTAGGATGGAGTGGGAGCATTGCCCATGCGCACGCACCCCTGCACCACCATCTTAAAGAATGGCAACACCTGACCCCGCACGGTGCAGCTTAGGATGCACTGGGCATGATCAGACTGCCATATAAGGCATTTTCTGCCTTATATTTCGGCGGCATCATGGATAAAACATTGAAACCTTCTGCACAGTGTGCAGTGGCAGACAAGAAAGCAAATAGAATGCTAGGAATCATAAGGAAAGGAATGGAGAATAAAACCAAGAATATTATAATGCCTCTGTATCATTCGATGGTACAGCCGCACCTTGAATATTGTGTGCGATTCTGGTCGCCATATCTTAAAAAGGATATAGCAGAATTGAAAAAGGTACAGAGTTGTTCAATTGTAAACCGCACTGATTTTAATAGCGCGGTATATAAGAGAAGTAAATAAATAAATAAAAATAAAATAAATAAATAAGAAGAGCTACCAGAATGGTAAAGGGGATGGAAGGATACCCCTATGAGGAGAAGCTTAAATGGTTGGGGCTCTTCAACTTGGAAAAGAGGCAGCTGAGGGGGAATGTGATAGAGGTTTATAAATTAATGAATAGAGTGGAACGGGTAAACGTAGATCTGTTGTTTACATCATCAAAAAGTAGAAAAACTAGAGGACGTGCAACGAAGCTACAATGTAACCCATTTAAGACTAATAAGAGAAAATATTTTTTCACTCAATGTGTAATCAAACTCTGGAATTCGTTACCGGAGGATGTAGTAAAAATATAGCTGGGTTTAAAAAAGGTTTGGACAAGCTCCTGAAGGAAAGGTCCATAAACCATTATTAAAGAGGACCCAGGAAATCCACTGCTTACCCCAGGACAAGTATTGTGGAACCTGTGTATCTTTTTGGGACTCTGCCAGGTATTTGTGACCTGGATTGGCCACTGTTGGAAATGGGATACTGGGCTTGTCGGATCTTGGCCTGACCCAATATGGCATTTCTTATGTTCTTATGACTTCAGTGCCAGCTTTCTGCATCAGCCCCTTAGATTGTAAGCCGTGGGAACAGAGAAATATCTACTGTACCTAGATGTAGATCAGCACGAGTTAAATTTTTAACAAAAATAAAAGATTTTCTCACATCCTGCCCTCGCCTAATCTCTGTCTCTCCTCGCCCCATAGTCCTAACCCCTCAATCCCTCCCCACCTTCCAGGCATCCACTCAGGCAGCCACCCTATCTCCAAGGCATCCCCTTAGCCAGTAACATTGTACCCTCCCCACCTCCCAGACATCCCTGAGTCATAAAGTTACCAGATTTTTGCAGGCAAATCTGGGACAGTTATCCAAAGTGTGTGTGGGAAGAAGGGGCATCTTGACAGCTATCCCTGTGTCCAGCAGTATGACCCATGGGTTCCTACTTCTTGGTGGGCCGAAGAGTGAACAGGAAGACCCTATGAGGCCCCTGAACAAGGTTGTACATTTGGGCCCAGATTCCCCTTCTTCTTGCTGTCCTGTAGTTGCTTTTGGATTCTGATGCCTGTCACTCTCCTGTTCATGACTTATGCATATCTTAGCCCCCAGTTTTGTGCCACTGTTCATCTTGATTAGATTGTAAGCTCTAGTGAACAGGGATTTGACTCTTACATCTATATGTATAGCGCTGCATACGCCCTGTAGTGCTATACAAATAAGTAGTTCCAGGCGTGAAGGAGGGAAGAGGAGGCATTACCCAACTCCCCGCATCCATCCCATGACAGCAACAATATCATTTCCAAACAGTCAAACTGACAGAGAAATAAAAACAGTGATTCATTGTACCTGTACTATGAAAAATATAAAGATAGTGGATGTAAATTTTAAAAACTGATATATTCAGATCACTAAATTGAAAATAATTTCTTTTTTCAATTTCTCTGTCCTCATTGCTGGAATCAGGTTCATGAGACTGCCAAATAGGTGGGAGTCAGGTATACACCTCTAAAAGCGGGGATAACCCCCAACACAGTCAGTCACTTTTCACTTCCCACCTCCCAGGCATCCCCACATCAGACAGTAGGCTTTAGTTAAATTTGCACTGCTCTTTGATGTAGCCACTGTGAAAAGAAAGGCTGCCTATGCCTGCTTGCATCAGTTGCAGTTCTCATTAGCATTAAGCCATGCACTGCATAAACTTTGGAGCAAGTTTTGTAGTTTCAAGTATTGTGAGACTTGCACTTAATATTCCTGCCACAGTGGATGCAAGCAGGTACAAGCAAACCTTTCTTTCCACATTGGTGGCCCTGGCCCCGGCCTCAGCAATAGTGACTTGAAATCCCTGGTGCCAGGATTCAATTTATTGGCACCATGGCGACCTGACACCCAGGATTTGTCAAGCTCTGGTTTAAAACCATCTCAAAATCTTGAAAACGAGAGTTTTTTTCATTTGGTTACTTAATTATCCCTCCTGGATATCCAGTTTTGTGAAATCAGACACTTGGGGGTATGTTTACTAAGCAGTGGTAGTGGCTTCTGTGCGATATCACATGGAAGACGCTACCGCTGCTTAGTAAACATACCCCCTAATGTATCTAAGTGTTGACACTAACACATGTAGGTTGTAAAATTGGCACTTACACGTAAGTGCAAGCACATAACTGAGTGATACTGATCTTTTTTGAATGTGTATCTTACTAGAAAAGCCTTTTTTTTACTTGATTATGTATTTGGAAATTCAATAAAGATAAAGATTAACTCGTGTACAGAAAAGGGAACTCCTTTATAAAAAAGATCTTACAGAAATAATTATTAAGAAAAGTAAAAATACAACACTTAACAGGGGAATAACCACTAGTCCACCATAGAGAGAGGGCATCTAGAATTACAGAGAAAGCTTCAATAATAAATAAAAATAAGCTAATAAAGAGGGCAGTTACTGCGGCCTGGGACAAACCAATACACAATCACACATTCTCTAACACATTCGCGGCAAGGGATGATTCTTACAACTTAGCATTAATGAAGGCTGCCAGATCTGATGGCTGAAAAAATACATAGCGAGCAGATCTATAAGTTATTAAACTTTTACATGGAAATTTCAGATAATAGGACGCTCCTATCTGCAAAGCTCCTTTTTTAACAGCATAAATTGTTTACGGTGTTTCTGCATTTCTCTCATGAGATCTGGAAAAATAGACACTAAAGCCATAGAAGGGTATCGTTCGCTTCTTAAAATATAACTTAAGTATCCAGTCTCTGTCTGAAACAAAAGCGCAAGACACTAACAAAATCGCAGAAGAGTAAACCTCCGTGTCTGAAGAATCCAACAAATGAGACCTTAGACTTCAAAGCAATGTTGTCCTTGAGTAATGCTGTATTAACTTCTGATACGTCTGAAAGTTTCTGCCGCCAGGAAGAGGAGTTCTCACTGCTGGTTGTTCTCCTGCCAAACTTGCGGGAGTTCCAAGGGGTGAACCAGACAGCTTCTTACCCATCTCCCTTTGGACAGAGGCACACACCGCACCACTGGCAACTCCATGCTAGATGACTGAGTATAACCCTCCTGGGCATGGCGGCAAAGTTTGTGCGGCTGGAGAAAGAGATGTTTCAGTGTCAGAAGGCAGGTAGGAGTCCTCTCAACTCATCCCTGTCAAGCTTGATCTTATCTCTGCAATGACAGAGCCAAAGATCGCTACAAATCAGTTCATAAGGCCAGAAACAGGAGGCTTGGGACTGGAGGATGGCAACCAAGTCTTTCCTTTGCGCTTAGGCCTGAAGAGGAAAACATACTATCTGCAAGAGCTCACGCAGTAGTGGCCATCTTGGGACATGCCACCTCCTGCCTTCCTGCTTTAGATGAGTGGAGGGTGTACTACTAGAAGAGCCTTTAAGCTGAGCATGCTGGCACTCATACAGGTATATCTCTAGGAACAAGCAGGAATGTAGTCTTCACATATGGGTATCGTCGGTACCGACGGAGCCTGTGCGGGAACGCTCCCCAGCGTCCAATAGGAACGCTTTTGGGAGCATCCCTCAGCACATGCGCGCTGCCTTCCCACCTTTCCAACTGTCCCTCTTCAGTTCTTCATTTTCCGTGGAGCTGACAGGATCCATACCCTGTCATCGCAGAAAATTCCATCTTTAAAATTGTTTTCTTGTGGTCGCGTTTGCCTGCCACACGACGCTTACCGGTACCGCTGGTTCTTTTCTTTTCTTTTCCAAAAAAACCCCCCGTATACTTTGAGCTGTTTCTCTTCAGAAACCTTTCTTTTTTGGTGCTAGGTGCCATTTTGGGCACTAGGCCCCATATGCCTAAAACATGGAAAAACCAACTAGTGGTTTTAAAAAATGTACTAAGTGTGGCGGTACTATCTCTGTCACTGACACCCATGATTGGTGTCTTAAATGTTTATGGCCTGAACATTCTCCATCTGAATGTCTCTTCTGTATGGGGATGACTAAAAGAGGAAGACAGAACCGGGCTAAAAAGCTCGGTACCCTCTTTTCTTCGGATGCCAGATCCATTGCATCGACATCTTCAAGGGCCTCCTCTTCCTCCCATGGATCTCAGGAAACTAAACATAAAAGCCAGTCCTCAAAGGGTAACTCTCCTGCTAAGCATCGAGAGGCTATTGGCATTGCTCTTGAGGGAACCACACCCGCAAAGCAGCCCCGGTGGGAGGCTTCGGCATCCAAAGCATCAATGGGGCTCCAGGATGTTCTCAAGGCCCCAACCTCGCAAGAACTACCTGTGCCATGCTCAGGGGTTCTGGCCATTTTCACCGGTACCGATACCCAGACATCGGCAGCATTGATAGACCAGAGGTTTCTCGCTATCGAACGCAGCATCGCAGCTCTTCTCTCAGCTGTGGTACCGTTGGTCCAACGGGCACCAGTACCGACATCGACACCGATGCTGGTACCTACACCGGTACAGACACCAGTATGCCCGGTGGGAATTCTTCCCACGCCATCTTTGGCTGGAATCCACAGATCAGTACCGGATCAACTCCGTCCCGACTTCGATCGATACCGGGACCATGCTTTGCATGAGCATCGTGGTCAGGAATACTTCAAATCCTCCGATTCCGATGACTGACAATTCTGCCAATAGTGGAGGGTTTCTCCCAGAGGATCCCTCTTCTCCCCGACGCAGAATGTCACCTCCAGAGGACATGTCTTTTCAGGATTTTATTCATGATATGGCCAAGGGCCTTTCAATCACGGTAGCTCCTGAAGAGGAACCCAGAGCAAAGGAATTGGAAATTCTCCAGTATCCTAAAGCTCCAAAGGAGGCAGCCACTCTGCCCATCCATGAAATCCTGCATAAATTGATGCCCAAAATGTGGGAGACACCTCTGACTACATCTCCTCACTCTAGGAGACTTGATACTATGTATCGCGTTCCGCTATGTCCTGGATTTCAAAAGACTCAGCTGCCACACCATTCAATGGTGGTGGAGTCAGCCATGCGTAGGATGAAAAGTGCAAAGAGGCATGCATCCAATCCTCCAGGTCGTGAATGCAGGACTCTGGACGCTTTTGGACGTCAAACCTTTCAGGCTTCCATGCTTTCAGCTAGGATCAGTTCATATATATTGTATATGGGAATGTTCCTCAAGGAAGTTACAGGAGACTTGGAGCTTATGAGCCCATTTCTCCCAGATGACAAGAGACAAGACTTTCTTGCTCTAGTTAAGCATGCTCAAGATGTCTCCAAGTTTGTAAATCGTGCAGCCTTTGACTGCTTTGAATGCATCAGCAGAACTTCTGCTATTGCCATTGGTGCACGATGGATTGCCTGGCTTCAGGCATCAGACTTGGAGACTTGGGTACAGGACAAGTTAGGCAACATTCCTTGCACGGGAGAGAATCTCTTCGGCAAGAACTGGCAGGAAAAGGCTAACGAGTTAGATGCTGACAATACTACTCTAGATAGATTGTCGAAATCTACAGCCCCTCCAGCCAAAAAGAAGCCTTATAAAAAACCCTCTTTCAGCAAAAAGAGGAAATTTTATCCTTCCTATACCCAGCAGAGTCAAACTCAGGGTCAGGTTGCCCAAAAGGGACAAACTAGACAGCAAAAGAAGCCAAAAGGCCCCAGAGCCCAACCAGCTCTGCAGGTTCAGCCCCCTCAAGGGCTTTGACTCCTCCTTAGAGAGCTTAGCCTTCCTGCCTCTGAGGGGTCTCCAACCTCCCAATATCCCAGGCAGGTTATGCCGCTTTGCCAACAGATGGCATCAGATAACAGCAGAAGATTGGACTTTGTCCGTTGTAGGAGAAGGGTACAAGCTTCATTTTCACAGCATGCCTCCTCCTACAATTCTAAAGCAATTCAGTTCTCCAACCTCCGCAAACAATCTGCTAGATCACGAGGTCTCAACACTTCTTGCCCAAGGGGCAATAGAGGAGGTACCCATTCTTCAACAGGGTGCAGGGTTCTACTCCCCCTGTTTTCTTATTCCAAAGAAAACAGGAGGACACAGACCCATTTTAGACCTCAAGAGAATTGAACAAATACCTGTTTCAAGAGAAGTTCAAAATGATTTCTCTAGGAACTCTTCTGCCATACCTTCAAAGCCAGGATTGGCTTTGCTCTCTAGACTTAAAGGATGCATACACTCACATTTTGATCCATCCAGATCACAGGAAATTCTTACGATTCCTTTTCAAGAGAAAACGTTTCCAGTACAGGGTTCTTCCCTTTGGTCTAGCTTCAGCACCAAGGGTATTCACGAAATGCATGGCAGTAGTAGCTGCATTTCTACGAACCCTTGGGATATTCGTCTTCCCTTACTTAGACGACTGGCTCATTCGAGCCCCTACAGTTGCAGAGGCCAGCACTGCACTGTCTCGCACAATGCGAATCCTCCAATACTTGGGGTTGGTAATAAACTTCCCAAAATATAATATAATTCATGCTATCATCACCCCACATTTTGATTTTGCAAACACAATACTTAATGGCATTTCAAAACAAAATATTAAAAAGATACAAATAACTCAGAACATAGCTGCTAGGATGATTATGAATATAAGCCCACTTGAACATGTTACACCAATTTTGGCTGAACTTCATTGGCTACCTATTTACTCCCGAATCAAATATAAAATTCTTGTCACTACATTTAAACTTATAAATAATCTTGCACCATCGGCACTCAATACACTGATTAATATAGACATCGATAAACGATCTCAAAGAAGCAGAAACTTAAATACCTTAACAATACCAAAAGATTTCACAAAAGCCAGAAAACAAACAAATAAGAGAGCTTTCTCACACTCTGCTCCAATTCTTTGGAACAATCTACCTGACAACATTCGCCTGCTGTCTGATATAAAAGAATTTAGAAAAAAAATTAAAAACTCACTTATTCATATTACACTACAATACACCCTCAGAACAGAATACTCAAATAGATACAGGCTAACATTTATACATTATTATTACATACTCTATTTTCAAAATAAATGTCACTAATACACTATTTACCATACCACACTCTCATTCACATGATGATTATAGATTTAAACTAACAATGTATATATCTTCTAATATGTTATATCTGTAATGTTACAACATTCCTTGTAAATTATAATTATCTGTTCTATGTAAACTGACTTGGTATATTACATACCAATTAACATACTGTTCCATGTAAACCGCACTTGATACTAGGGAAAGAGCGGTATATAAATAACTGTTAAATAAAATAAAATAAATAAATAAAATCCCAACTTGTTCCTTCCCAATGCCTGGAATTCTTAGGGGCCTGTCTAGATACCAGACAGGTAAGGGCTTTCCTTCCACAGGCCCGGTGTCTTCGCATAATGCAACTAGCTTCTCAAGCAGCAGGGAAATCCTCCCTAACTGCTCGAGAGCTACTACAGTTGCTGGGACATATGGCATCCACAGTTCATGTAGTCCCGTATGCTCGTCTCCACATGCGAGCAGCTCAGTGGATCCTATCCACACAGTGGACACAGGCCACAGGTCATTTATCGGACAAAATAATAAACTCTCAACGACTAATTTTGTCCCTCCAATGGTGGCAATCACTAGAAAATCTGACAGTGGGGTCTCCTTTTCATCAACCCCTTTTTCAGGCCACCCTAACAACAGCTGCATCACAGGTGAGTTGGGAAGCACACCTGAATCATCTCTCTACCCAGGGAACCTGGACTCCACAGGAGACTGGTCTACACATAAACCTCCTGGAATTAAGAGCAAGTTATTTAGCTCTTCGAGTATTCCACGCCCAGCTCGGCTACAAGACAGTCCTAGTCTAGACGGACAATCAAGTAGCAATGTTCTGTGTGAACAAGCAGGGCGGGACAGGCTCTCTGTCGTTATGCAACGAAGCTTTACGACTGTGGGCCCTCGCCAGAGTATCAAATTCACCTTCTAGTGGTATATCTTCCAGGCATTCAAAACCTTTGCGCAGACAAGCTCAGCCGATTCTCCAGGACCAAGCAGGAAGTCAGTCCTCACTTATGGGTGACGTCGGCGCCGACGGAGCCCTCGCGGAGCAATTTTCCCCAGCTTTCAAAGAAAGCCTTTGGGAATTGCAGCGCGCATGCGCGGTCGTCTTCCCCGCCCGAGGGTGCCATCTTAGCCAGTCTTCTTTTTTCCGCGGAGCCCTACAGACGTCCCCGTCTTGTCCCCGCGAAAAAGTTGATTTTCTTCTTTATTTTATCCTTTTTTCTTTCGGTTCGACGCCGATCGTTTTCCCGCCCGGACTTGCGACGCCGGTCTCGAGTCCTCTTACTTTTTTTCGGTTTTTCTGACTTAGTCAGCTTTCGTTTTCGTTTTCCCTGGCAGCCCGGTCCTTTGACCTCGCAGGGGCCCTTTTTCCCCCGATGGCTGCCAGTGGGTTTAAGCGGTGTGGTCGGTGTGACCGAAATATGTCACTAACCGACACACACGACTTTTGCCTCCGCTGCCTGGGCCCGGATCATGAGGAACTGATCTGTGGGCCCTGCAGCAAACTGTCCTCAAAGGCGTTGAGAAGTCGGCGGCATCAGCGTGAGAGAATCTTCGCTGACCCCAGCCGTACCCGGACCTCGTCGGAGGCCTCCGTGTCGAAAGGCTCCAGCTTGGACCGTCGCCGGAGCTCCTCCGACCGGGGTTCTCCCTCCGGGGACCATCGTCGGAAGGAAAAACCCGCGAGGGCGGCGTCGGTGGACGCTCCTGGTTCCGCGAGGGCCAGGTCGCATAGCCCCGACAGCCGCCCCGGGTCCTTGGAGAAGGAACACGTCCCGAAGCGACCTCGCCTGGAGTCGGAGATGCCTGCCCGGGTAAGTCCTGTGGTCCTTCTGGACTCGCCTCCGCGACAGCCGACGTCGGGCCCGACGCCGTCGGGGCCCGAGTCGGGGGCTGCTGGGTCACCTGAGCTCGGACTCAGGTTGACGGCCTTGGAGAGCAGACTGTCTGCCTTCATGGACCAGCAGAGGGCACTGCTCGCTGGCTTCGCTGGCGTCGCTGCCCCGACCGCCGGGACGTCGACGTCCAAGTCGACCCCGGAGACCGAGCCGATCCTCGAGTCGATGAGAACTCGAGTCGATCCTCGGTCGAGGTCGCCCTCGGCCTCCCGTTCGGGACCGAGGTCGCCGACGCCGACTCCCTCGGCGTCGGGGCGGCTGGCGCCGCACCCTGCCCGGGCCAACCCCACCGAGTCCTCGTCGGAGTCGGTCTGGGAGTCTGAGGAGGAAGAGTCACCTGATTCTTTCCGGACTCGGTGTGTCCCATCGGACTCACCGGAGTCCGAGCCTCGGAAGCAGTCCCCCCCGGAGGATGCCCGGTTCTCGGACTTCGTTAGGGATATGGCCAAGGCTTTGGCCTTCCCTGCGGATCCCGAGGAGGAGCCTCGAGCCGAAGAGCTCGACGCCCTCCAGTATGACTCTCCCGCGAGGGAACACTTTACTGTGCCGGTTCCTCCTATGCTGGAACGACTACTCTTCCGCATGTGGGAGAGTCCGGCCTCCTCGCCGGTCCTGAGCAAGCGGGTCGATTCTATCTATCGAGTCCGCAAGAGCCCTGGCTTTCAAAAGGCACAGCTGCCACACCATTCCATGGTAGTGGAATCGGCCATGCATCGTCTTAAGAGCCAGAAGATGCACTCCTCGGTGCCTCCTGGCAGGGAGGCCCGTAACCTGGATGGCCTTGGCAAGAAGTGCTTCCAGGGCTCTATGCTCGCATGTCGTGTCCAGACTTACCAGCTATACATGGGCATGTATCTCCGGGATCTGGCTAAAGAGCTAGCCGGATTCTCCGCTGGTCTCTCCGAGGAGCCCTTGCGGAGGTTCCTAGCCTTGTCCACTGGCATTCGGGAATGCTCAAAGTTCATGTCCCGAGCAGCCTATGATGGCTTTGAAGCCTCGGCTCGAGTGGCCGCAGCCGGCATCGGTGCCCGCCGACAGGCTTGGCTTCAGTCGTCAGACCTTGAGCCCTGGGTGCAGGACAAGTTGGTCGATGTCCCCTGCCGAGGCGAAAACCTCTTTGGCAAGCCCATGGCGGAAAAGGCTGCGCAAATTGAGACTGAGACTCTCACCAGGACCAGGCTTTCTAGGAAGACCTCCGCCCCTTCCCAGAAAAAGAAGGGCTCGGGGAAAAAGTCCTTTTACCCGAGGAAGGCGGCTGCCTACAAACAATACCCCCATTATCAGGCCCCTGCAGCTCCCCAACAGGGCCAGCAGGCCAAGGGACGGGGTAACGGGTCCCGTAGGCAGCAAGCCCCAAAGCCTGCACCACCAGCCCCTGCTCAGCAGGGTGGGGGTTTTTGACTCGCTAAGCATAGCCTCTCCCCCCCCGCTGGTTCCTCCCAGCACCGGAGGCCGGCTGGTTCACTTCGCCCACAGGTGGTCCAGCATCACCGCAGATGCCTGGGTGCTTCAGGTCGTGCGAGAAGGCTATCTTCTCCACTTCCATCAGGTCCCTCCCTCCTATTTTCCGGGAGAACCTCCGCGCCCCCCTCTGCACAGGGAGTTGCTCCTTCAGGAGTTAGCAGGTCTTCTGCAGGAACAGGCGGTGGAACCGGTGCCACACCACCTGAGAGGTCAAGGCTTTTATTCAAGGTATTTTCTGATACCAAAGAGAACAGGGGGCCTCAGACCCATCCTGGACTTGCGCAACCTCAACAAGTTCCTTGTGCGGGAGAAGTTCAAAATGCTTACCCTTGGAATCCTTCTGCCCTACCTCCAGCAGGGAGATTGGCTATGCTCCTTGGATCTAAAGGATGCCTACACGCACATCCTCATCCACCCAAGCCACCGCCAATACCTAAGGTTTGTGGTGGCGGGAAATCATTACCAGTACAGAGTACTGCCCTTTGGCCTGTCCTCCGCACCGCGAGTCTTCACAAAATGTCTCGCGGTCGTGGCGGCCCATCTCCGGCTTCACGGCCTCTGTCTTTCCGTACCTCGACGACTGGCTCATCAGAGCAGCGTCCGCTCAGGAGGTCACCAACGCCACGTGCCGCACGGTGACTCTGCTGCAGCACTTGGGCTTTGTCATAAACTTCGCAAAGTCCACTTTGCTCCCCTCACAGGATCTCGAGTTCATCGGCGCAAGGCTACACACTCCTCAGGCGTGAGCATTCCTACCGCTCGACAGGGCTCAACGGCTCATGGACCTAGCCGACCGCTTTCGCAGCCAGCCCCTGGTCTCCGCCAGGCGCTTCCTGAGACTGCTCGGCCATATGGCTTCCACCGTCCATGTGACCCCCAATGCCCGCCTGAATATGCGGTCTGCTCAATGGTGTCTCCGCCAGCAGTGGCGACAAGCCACGGGCGGCCTAGCAGACCTAGTGCGCGTTTCCGAGCCGCTGGTCTCGTCTCTCCGGTGGTGGCTCCGGCAGCCGAACCTGATATTCGGAATGCCTTTCCAGTCACCTCAGCCGACCCGGGTGCTGACCACCGATGCATCCCTCCTGGGCTGGGGAGCACATTGCCAAGAGGCACGTACTCAGGGCCTCTGGACCACGTGGGAGTCTGCTCAGCAGATCAACTTCCTGGAGCTCAGGGCGATCCGCCTGGCTCTCAAGGCCTTCTCCCACCTGACTTCCCAACAGTCCGTCCTTGTCCAGACGGACAATCAAGTTGCCATGTTCTACGTGAACAAGCAGGGGGGCACGGGCTCCTTCCTCCTCTGCCGGGAGGCACAGAAGCTCTGCTCTTGGGCCGTCAGTCACGGCATTCTCCTCAAGGCAGTTTATCTCCCGGGCCAAGAAAATTGCCTTGCAGACAAACTCAGCAGGGTCCTCCAGCCGCACGAGTGGCGTCTGGATCCCTTGGTAGTTCAGAAGCTCTTCCTCAAGTGGGGTCTCCCCACGGTGGATCTCTTTGCCAGTCCTCACAACCGGCAGCTTCCTCGCTTCTGCTCTCGTCGGCCACACCCCCTTCGGATGGCGGCGGACGCCTTTCTGATCTCGTGGTCAGGGAGCCTTCTGTACGCTTTCCCTCCCATCCCGCTGGTCTCTCGGACTCTTTTCAAGGTTCTCCGAGACAAAGCCTTCATGATCCTGGTGGCCCCTCGCTGGCCCAGGCAGCCGTGGTTTCCGCTCCTGCTGCAACTGGCGGTGGAGGATCCAATCCCTCTGGGGGTACAACCGGATCTCCTCACTCAGGATCAGGGGTCCCTCCTGCACCCCAACCTCAGGTCTCTCAACCTCATGGCCTGGCTGCTGAGAGGGTAGTCCTTGCTCCCCTTCTCCTGCCGGCGGAGGTGGAGGAGGTCGTCTTGGCTTCGCGACGGCCTTCTACCCGCAAATGCTACGCCCTTAAATGGCGTCGCTTTGCAGTCTGGTGTACCCAACAGTCTCAGGATCCCTTCTCCTGCCCGGTGTCGGTGATCTTGCAGTACTTGCTCCACCTCTCTAATCTGGGACTTAAGTCCAACTCCGTCAAAGTTCACCTCAGTGCTCTTTCAGCACATCATGTGCCGGTGGACGGCAGACCTCTCTCCAATGACCCTCTCGTAGCGAGGTTTCTCCGAGGTCTCCTTCTACTTAAACCACCTCTGCGCCCGCCAGCGCCTGACTGGGACCTGAATGTGGTTTTGCAGCGGATCACCTGTCCGCCTTTTGAACCTATGGCTACCTGTTCTCTCCGTTTTCTGTCTTGGAAAACACTGTTCTTGATAGCCCTCACTTCCGCTAGACGCGTAAGTGAATTGCAGGCCCTCGTGTCTGATCCCCCTTACACTAGGTTCTACAAGAATAGGGTAGTCCTACGGACTCACCCAAAATTTCTGCCTAATGTGGTCTCCCCTTTTCACATCAATCAGGAGGTGGTACTTCCAACCTTCTTTCCCAGACCACACTCCAGCCGAGCTGAAACGGTCCTCCATACCCTGGACTGTAGAAGGGCATTGAACTTCTACCTTGACCGTACGCGGGAGCACCGTAAAGCTGCTCAGCTTTTTGTGTCTTTTGACCCCAATAAATTGGGGCTCCCGGTCTCCAAGCGTACTCTGTCCATCTGGGTTGCGGACTGTATCTCTTGGGCTTATGGGGCAGCCGGACTCTCCTTAGAAAGTCGAGTCACGGCTCATTGCGTTCGGGCAAAGGCTACGTCAGTGGCTTACCTCCGCTCTGTTCCGCTGGCAGACATCTGCCGGGCCGCTACTTGGTCTTCGAGCCAGACTTTTGCGGTCCATTACTGTCTCGAGAGGGAGTCCCGTAGGGACAGTGCTTTCGGACAGGCAGTCCTCCGTAATCTCTTTGAGGTCTGAGCAACTCCTACCCTCCATCCCGGATGTGGGCTACCGGTGGGTGATAATTCAGCGAAGATTCTATCCTTCTGTGCTGCTGAGCTAGAGGGAGCTCATTTTTGTGCTTAGGGTCTCCGGTAGCCTTGAGCTTGGGAGTCCCATAAGTGAGGACTGACTTCCTGCTTGGTCCTGGAGAAAGCGTAGTTACTCACCTGTAACAGGTGTTCTCCAGGAGCAGCAGGAATCAGTCCTCACTACCCTCCCTCCTCCCCTTGGAGTTGCAATCGTCTGCTTATGTTCTTTTTTGCAAATTTTTATGCTGTCTTTTTTAGCTATGTCATCTGACTGGCTAAGATGGCACCCTCGGGCGGGAAGACGACCGCGCATGCGCGCTGCAATTCCCAAAGGCTTTCTTTGAAAGCTGGGGAAAATTGCTCCGCGAGGGCTCCGTCGGCGCCGACGTCACCCATAAGTGAGGACTGATTCCTGCTGCTCCTGGAGAACACCTGTTACAGGTGAGTAACTACGCTGTATTGCTGCCTCACGAATGGTCCCTCCACTTGGACCAGGTGGCAAAGATATTTCATCTCTGGGGCACTCCAGACATAGACCTCTTTGCAAGTCCACTGAATGCCAAACTTCCCCAGTTCTGTTCCAGGATTCCGGCTCACAATTGTCAGACAAGGAATGCCTTCCTCCTTCACTGGGGTCAGGACTTCCTTTATGCCTTCCCACCCATTCCCCTCATCCCCAAAACACTCTTCAAGCTTCAGAGAGACAGGGCTCACATGATTCTCATAGCGCCACGATGGCCACGCCAAGCGTGGTATCCCCTGCTTCTACGTCTCTCTCAAGCTGCACCTCTGGAGTTAGGGCATGCTCCAGATCTCCTTTCCCAAGAGAATGGGGCGCTGTGGCACCCGAATCCCCAGTCCCTGCATCTCACGGCCTGGTTGCTGAAGGCTTAGACCTCCAGGATTTCAACCTGTCCCAGTAGGTAAAAGATATCCTACAGGCTTCTAGGAAACTTTCCACAAGAAGATCTTATGCCTTCAAGTGGAAACGTTTTACTATATGGTGCTCCAAGAAGGGATTAAACCCCCTTCTCATACCCTTAGAATCGATACTAGAGTATCTCCTTCACTTATCGAATTCTGGTCTAAAGACCAATTCAGTAAGAGTCCATCTTAGTGCAATTGGAGCTTCTTTATAAGCCTCTGAATGGACAACCAATTTCCTCTCATCCACTCATATCCAGATTTTTGAGAGGTCTTCTATTAACCAAACCTCCCATTAAGCCACCACCGGTGGCATGGGATCTAAATCTAGTTCTCGGGCAGCTCATGAAGCCGCCTTCTGAGCCTTTAGCCACTACAACCCTTATGTTTTTGACCTGGAAGGTCATCTTCCTAATTGCAATCACCTCTGCATGTCGCATTAGTGAACTGCAAGCTTTAGTGGCTGATCCTCCTTATACTAGGTTTCATCATGATAAGGTTGTTCTTAGAACTCATCCACACTTTATGCCAAAGGTGGTTTCGCCTTTTCATTTAAATCAATCAATTTATCTTCCTGTATTTTTTCCGAGGTCTCACGCCTCTAATGCAGAAAGAAACCTTCATATTTTGGATTGTAAAAGAGCCTTAGCCTTTTACCTACAGAGAACACAGCAACATAGAAAGTCCTCGCAACTTTTTAAAGCTTTTGACCCTAGTCATTTGGGACTTCCAGTCTCCAAAAGAACTTTATCTAAATGGATTGCCCAATGCATATCCTTGCTTATGAGAGTAAGGGTCTTCCTCTTCAGGACTATGTTACAACTCATAATGTGAGAGCCATGGCCACTTCCATGGCTAATCACCACTCTGTGTTTATCGATGACATTTGTCGAGCAGCCACTTGGGCTTCGGTACATACCTTCACAGCCCACTACTGCCTGGATAAAGCCTCCCGTCAGGATGCCTTCTTTGGCCAAGCTGTTCTTCAAAATCTCTTTCAGACCTAATTCAACTCCTACCCACCAACCCTGGTGGAATGCCAGAGATCCATGGGAGGAAGGATTCCCACCTTTCTAGGGTGGCACCTTCCTGGGGCTATCTCCCTGGCATCTTCAGCTAGGGAGTCCCCATATGTGAAGACTACATTCCTGCTTGTTCCTGGAGATAGCGTAGTTACTCACCTGTAACAGGTGATTTCCGGGAACAGCAGGAATTTAGTCTTCACAACCCACCCACCTCCCCTAGGAGTTGTCTCTCTATCTTTTTGTCTCTTTCCTCTCTCCCTCTATCCTTTCACTCAGCTACAAACTTAACTGAAGAGGGACAGTTGGAAAGGCGGGAAGGCAGCGCGCATGTGCTGAGGGATGCTCCCAAAAGCAGTCCTATTAGACGCTGGGGAGCGTTCCCACACAGGCTCCGTCGGTACCGACGATACCCATATGTGAAGACTAAATTCCTGCTGTTCCCGGAGATCACCTGTTACAGGTGAGTAACTACGCTTTCTTGGGCATCCTTACGCATATTTTACAAAGGGCTGTATATTTGATGAACCTTTTGTAAAATATCTGAAAAACTGCACATCCCACCCCAGATGTCCCAAATCCTACCTGGAAGCCCTGTACAAGATTGGCCTTCACACATCCAAAGTTATATGGATATTTGCCAGCAATATTTTTTAAAGCACTTTTTAATTGCCGGCAATATTTAAAATAATATAGTGCTTTTGCAGTTGGCACTGCCACCGACTGCATAAGTGTTTTTCAGAACACTAAGGTGCATTTGAAATTGCCTTTAGTAAATAGGCCCTTGGTTAAGGGAAAGCTTTAGAATTTAATGGTGGTACTTAACTGAAGTTTCAATAGTACTGGTGCTATACATAGGAAAGAGATGATATTGGAATACAGTAAAGAGAAAAACCAGTGAAAAAGTCCAAAAAATTAAGAATATGCACCTGCTCAGTCTGCTTTCTTTAACTCATTCTGCTGAAATGTTGAAATACTGAGAATGCTTTCAAATTTGTCAGTACCACAGGTGTTTCATGCTTTACGTTCCAGCCTCACTGTGTTCAATAGAACATGCAGACCACACTCAAACAGCTCTGCACAAGAACAGGTTAGGATAAAGAGACAGGAAGGGGTTAATAAGTTGAACAGTAACATCTACCTGAGGATAATCAGAGTGAGAGATCACTATCAATGGGAGCAAGGCAGGTGTAAAGACTTGGTTAATAGTTAATTGTGGGAGAGAGAGATAAAGTATATGGGAAGTGTCTTAGTGAGGAACATTTTTGCAAGTCAAAGGCTGAGTAACACCTGCATGGGTAACCTTATTTGTCACATTTTGAACTTCACATGCATTTCCCTTCTTTTAATTCACTGGAGCATGCACAGCTTTATATAGCTATCAGATGCTGGGCTATTGTGGTGCAGAGTGGGTCATTAAAACTTAGGCCTCAGTACAGAAACCTTGCATTCACTATAGCTCATTGCACAGTTTTCAAATGCAAGGAAAACACCATTTTTGTTCACAGATGCAGAAAAAAATACAAATTAGTTGTGCACAAAAATTTGCGCAAAGGCATGCCCACTAGGGTTGCCAACTGGCTGATTTTTATATAACTAGGTTGGCTGCTGGCAGATCCTTAAAACTGGCAATGAAAAAGCTGTTTTTTCTGCAACCATCACGCAATCTCTCTCTCCTTGCCTACCTTGCAACTATCAGCTAATGTCTCCTTCCCCCTCAGCCCCGCAGCCATCATGTTTTTTCTCTCTATCTCTGTCTGATTTCTGTCCCCCCTAGCCAGTACTCTATGTCTTAGACTTCTTTTGCGACGAACTGAAAACCTCACTCAGCACAGGGCTTTGAAGGTCCATGCACTCGCTATAATCAGACATGCAGCACGCGCATGGACTTCAAAGCCTTGCACTGTGTGTAGCTTCCTGTTCGCTGTGAAAGAAGTGTAAGTCATCAACTGCTGACTATAGGGGACAGGAATGAGAGAGAGAGAGAGAAAAAACATCCAGGAGATGGTTGTTGATAGGGCGAGGGAGGATCAAGGAGAGAAAGAGTGAGAGACATTGAGTGATGATTGCAGGGGATGGGGGAATGAGAGAGAAAAACTGGTTGATGGATGGAGGCAATGAGAGAGAGAAACTGGCTGATGGATGGGGCAATGAGAGAGCAAGAAACTGGTTTTGGATGGGTCAATGAGAGAAAGACACACACAATGAGAGTGATGGTAGGGGGCTTTGAGAGAGACATTGGGTGATAGCTAGGGGAGTTATGAGAGAGAGACACTGGGTGATGACTGGGGGAGAGGGGCTATGCGAGAGAGAGAAAGAGAGAGACTGGGTGATGGCTGGAAGGGGCTACGAGAGAGAGACACTGGGTGATAGCTGGGGTGGGCTATAAGAGAGAGTGAGAGAAAGTCACTGGATGATGGCTGGGGGTATGAGAGAGAAACAGGCTGGAAGAAGTCTGGGTGGGAGGTCATGAGAGAGAGAGAGATATGCACACAGCTAGTGACACTCACCATGTCGGACTCTCTCTCACACACACACACACATATGCAGCCCCTGATACTCCCCATGACAGACAGACACACACACATGCACACACACACACTCCCTATAACACACAAATTCAGCCCCCAACACTTCCCATGAGAGACACACAGACACGCATACACTTATACATGCAACCCACAACACTCCACTTGAAACACATGCAGCCTGCACTCACCTAGCCCCTGATACCACCAGATACACATATATTCTCCAGGAACAAGCAGGAAGTCAGTTCTCATATATGGGTGACATCGGCGCCAATGGAGCCTGCGCGGAGCATTTACCCAGCTTTCAAAGAAAGCCTTTGGGACATGCTACCATGCATGCATGGTCCCTTTCCCGCCCAAGGGTGCTATCTTGCTCAGTCTCCTTTTTTCCACAGAGCCCACCAGAAGTCTGTCCTGTTTTCCCAGAAAAAATCCTTGCTAATATCCTTAAACGTTAGTTTTACCCTGTTTGCATACCGGTTCTTCTTCCCGCCTCAAGTCGGCGCCGGCCCTGGTGCTGTTCTCGGCTTTTCCCCCCTTTTTTTTTTATTATTAAGGCTTGCCTCGCCTGGCTTTCATGCCTTTTTACACCCGGGGGTCGTTGACCCCGGCTGGGTGTTTCCCACTATGTCTCCCTTTCAGTTCAAAAAATGTGACCACTGCAGTCAAACCATGTCAGTAACTGACACCCATGACTGCTGCCTACGATGCCTATGACTGCACCATGATAGCACTTCCTGTGACCTGGACCAGGTTATGATGCCTATGACCAATAAAAAGAGTTGAAGTTGCAGGAGAAACTGTTCCCAAGGTCCAACTCGGCAACGGCTTCCAGACGCCGAGCTACAAGCCCAGCATGTCCCATGAGGCCTGAGCATCCTCAGAGTGGACCCCGAGAAAAAGAAGAAGAAATCTTCAAAGTCCGTCAAGTTTCCACTGGAGAAACCTGGTAAAATATCTCGGAGGGACTCGGGCGGCTCTGAGAAGCGCCCTACCAAGGTCCTCAAAAAGGATTCCTCGGCCGGCGGAGACCGTACGAGATTCCGAGACAATAGTCCTCGTCGAGGACGCACTTGTGAGAGTGCTGGTGCCAGGCCTGAGATCCTTGGTGCCCGTGCCGAAAGCTGCGGAGCCTTCTGGCTTGGAAACCAGAATAGCGGCCTTGGAGCAGAACATCACTGCTATCCTGGCCCTACAGCAGGCAGTGATGGCTGGTTCGTCCGCATCATCTGCCCTGATGACCAGCCCGCTGACTGGGGGGGGGTCCCCGGTCATCAAGCTGAGTTCCAAGCGCCATCTGCCTCGGGTAAGCCCTCAACGCCGGTTGAGGTCCCAGTCCTGTTCCTTGGGAAACTGATCCTCCCTGGCCAGTTTCTGCGACTTGAACCCCAGGTCCTCCGGAGGCCCCAGACCCCTCGGTGCTGGCCTCGAGGCAAGGAATCGCAGGGCCTCAGATTCGTCGTCACCCCTCGACTCCGAGTGGGAGACTGATGATGAGGCATCCCCAGAAACCAGATGGCACAGAGACATCCTCTCAAATCCGTTGCCCCCGGCACCATTCTCCTCCGGAGGACGTGGCCTTCCATGACTTTCGGTGCAAACCAAGGTGGAGGAGGACCCGTGCACCGAAGAGCTTGGGATTCTCCAGTATGAGTCTTCCCCCAAGTCAGCTCTCACGGTGCCGGTGCAGCGGCTCCTCTCGAGGAGTGGAAGACCCCAGCATCAGTACTGTTGGTCATCCAGCGCCTTGATGCCATGTACCGCATCAGGAAAGGGCCGGGGTTCCACAAACCCCCAACTCCCACATAACTCTATGGTTGTTGAGTCAACCATGCAAAAACGTAAGAGCCAGAAGACCCATTCTTCTGTTCCTCCTGGTAGGGATGCTAGATCCCTTGATGCCCTTGGATGCAAGTGCTACCAGGGCTCGATGCTGCGGTGTCAGATCCAGGCCTATGAGCTATACATAAGCATGTATCTCAATGCCCTAACCCAGGAATTGTCTGAGTGTTCACCAGGGCTTGCTGGGGAACCCTCCCAATCCTTGACCTCCATGATCAAGGGCTGCTCAAAGTTCCTTTCCTGGGTGGCCTATGATGGCTTTGAGTCAGCGGCTCAGATAGCAGCGGCTGGCATTGGCACCCGGCACCAAGCCTGGCTGCAGTCTTCGGATCTCGAGCAGTGGGTCCAAGACAAGCTGCTTGACATCCCCTGTACTGGGAGAACCTGTTTGGCAAGCCTATGGCCAACAAGGCGGCCAAGATAGAGGCCGACCTGGTGATTTGACAGAGGCTTTCCAAAAAGACCTCATCCTTCCCCCGTAAGAAACATCGGGGAAAAGACCCCTATTCCTGAGGAAAAAGGGACCCTTTCATCAGAGTCACACTACCAACCCTTTTCGGGCCAGCAGCAGGGTTCTCACCCTAAAAGACAAAATCATGGGGCGCAGAAGCCAAAGGCACAGAAGCCCCAGCTCCCACCCACCCCGGGGGGAGCTTTTGACTCCCGGGGCAGAGTCTCCCCTCCCCCGGGAGACCTTCACCAGCTCACAGGGGGCCACCTAGCACTCTTTGCCTACAGGTGATCCAATGTTCCTTCTAAGCTGCACTGGGTCCTCTGCTGGCATTCCTGCGGGGGGAGGGGGGTGCAGCGCGATCGATGCTCCGCCCCTCCCCCCACTGGCGGGAATGCCGACAGAGGCCCCAGCACGGCTTAAAGTGAACAGTGGCTGTGGCGTGTGTTAGATGTTGTGTCTAGCACACGCCGCAGCCAATGTTCTCTTTAAGCCGCGCTGGGGCCTCCGCCGGCATTCCCGCTGATGGGGGGAGGGGTGGAGTGTCGATCGCGCTGCATTCACCCCCCCCCGGCAGGAATGCCGGCAGAGGACCCAGTACAGCTTAGAAGGAACATTGAGGTGGTCTATTGTCACCTCGGACCATTAGGTGGTCTGTTGTCACCTCTCCTTCACCAGACCCTTCTGCTCTCAAAGCTCACAGGTCAGCTCAGGGACAATGCAGTAGAACCTGTACCCAAACATCTGTGGGGAAACAGGTTCTACTCCAGATACTTCCTTGTCCCAAAGAGAACAAGTTTCTGGTGGGGGAGAAGTTCAAAATGCTCTCCCTTGAAACATTGCTGCGTTACCTCTACCAGGGAGATTGTCTGTGCTCCTTGGACCTAAAGGATGGATACACACACATCCTGATCCATCTCTCCCACAGACGGTACCTTCGGTTTGTGGTGGGTGGAGCTGATACCCTTCAGCCTGGCCTCCTCGCCAAGTCTTTACTAAATGTCTGGTGGTGGTAGCCGCCTGCCTGCGCCTACAAGAAGCTTTCATCTTCCCCTACCTGGACACTGGCTCATCAGGGGCTGCATGGCCTCAGAGGTCAATCAGGCCGCAGAACGTGCAACCCTTCTGTTGCAGCACCTGGGGTTCGTCATCAACTATCCCAAATCCCATCTCTCTCCAGGCCAAAGTCTGGAGGTCATAGGTGCCCAGTTGGACACGTTACTGGTCAAGGCCGTCCTCCCAAGAGAAAGGCCAGAATGCCTCAGGCAACTGGCAAGAGAGGTACAATGCCACCAGTCAGTACTGGCTCGTCGTCTCCTCTGCCTACTGGGCCATATGGCCTCGATGGTCCACGTCACACCCTCAGCTCGCTTACACGTGCAGACAGCCCAGTGGCGCCTCTGCTTGCAGTGGACTCAGGCCACGGGCAGACTACGGGATAAGGTCAGGGTTACCTGCCAACTGGCAGAGTCCCTCAACTGGTGGCAAAACTTGCAACACCTCCAGGCAGGAATGCCCCTCCAGGCACCCACACCGCAGAGGACCCTGATCACAGATGCTGCCCTCCTGGGTTGGAGGACACATTGTGGAGACTGCCCCACACAGGGAAACTGGTCTCGGGAAGAGTCGCTCCTACAGATAAATCTCCTGGAGCTCAGGGCAATCTTCTTGGCCCTATGATTGTTCTGCCAATGCCTGCGACACCGACCTATACTGATCCAGACAAACAACCAGGTCTCCATGTTTTATATCAACAAGCAGGGTGCACAGGTTCATAGTCCCTCTGTCAGGAGGCGGCGGCCCTTCTCAGCATGCAACAACATGCTTCTGTGAGCGGTGTACCTCCTGGGCCAGGACAACTTTCTAGCAGACAGACTGAGCAGAGTCCTTCGCCAACACAAGTGGCGCTTAAACCCCAGAGTAACGAATCATCTCTTCCACTTCTGGTGCAGTCCCGTGATGGACCTATTTGCTTCTCCGGACAACACACAGCTACCCTGCTTCTGTTCCGGTCAGCCACACCCGGAGAGGGCGGTGGCAGATGCCTCCTGATCTCATGGTCAGAGGACCTACTCTATGCGTTCCCACCTCCTGGTCGCCAGGACTCTCTTCAAGGTTCAGAGCGAAAGAGCCTCAGTTATACTGATTGTCCCCAGGTGGCCTAGGCAACCTTGGTTCCCTCTGCTGCTTTCCATGTCAGTGGCACCCCGAACATCTCTCCTGCATCCCAGTCTGGGGTCGTTAATGCTAACAGCGTGGCTGCTGAAAGGGTAGCATTGGCTCCTTTCAATCTTCCAGGGGAAGTTGAGGAGATCCTACTGGCCTCCCGAAAACCCTCCACAGACAGGCTTATGCCTTTAAGTGGAGAAGGTCCTCTGCCTGGTGTGCAGAAAAGGAGAATATCTTCTCCTGCCAATTGCAACTAGTGCTGCAGTACCTACTGCACCTGTCACACATCGGGCTGAAATCTAACTCAGTGAGGGTACATCTGAGTGCCATGGCCACTCACCACCTCCCTGTCGAGGGAAAACTTCTCTCAAGCCAACCCCTGGTCTCGAGGTTCCTCCGGGGCCTCCTGTTATCCAAGTCCCCTCTCTGCCCCCCAACAGCAGAGTAGGACCTCAATGTGGTGCTCTTTCAGCTCCCCAAACCACCATTCAAGCCCCCCTGGCCACTTGCCACCTATGGTACCTGTCATGGAAAGTGGTTTTTCTGGTGGCCCTCATGTCCACTCAAAGGGTAAGCAAACTCCAGGCTCCGGTGGCAGATCTACCATATACAAAGTTTTAAAAGAACAGGGTAGTGCTCCGCACGCACTCCAAATTCCTCCCGAAGGTGGTATCTCCTTTCCACCTCAACCAAGACCCCACCTTCTTCCCGCGACCGCATGCCAATAAGGAGGAGCTAGTGCTTCATAGACTAGATAGCAAACGAGCCCTGTCCTTCTATTTACAGTGGACCCAAGCCCATCGAAAAGCTCCTCAGCTTTTTGTGTCTTATTACCCTAGCAGACTGGGGCTCCCGGTGACCAAGCGAACTCTGACCACTTGGGTGGCAGACTGTATTGCCTTCGCCTATGAGCAAGCTGCCCTCTCCCTTGAGCACCAGATCACAGCGCATCGCATAAGGGCAATGGCTGCGTCAGTGGCCAACCTCTGCTCAGTGCCGGTGACAGAGATCTGCAAGGCCACTGTATGGTCTTCAGTTCATATGTTCACAGCTCACTACTGCCTGGATAGCGAGTCCTGCAGGGACAGTGCCTTTGGCCAGGCAGTACTTCATTATATTCTCGGGGTGTAGGCAACTCCTGCCCTCCGAATCTTCTGTGTTTAGGCTAATGGAGTGTTAGTGTCGCTGGATGCTAGGATCATGCAGACTCTCTCAGTGCGATCTCACCTTCTGCAATTCACGGCTAACCGATTGGTCACCATTGGTGCTGTCATGGTTCGGTCCTCGGCAGCCTGTAGCTAAGGAGTCCCATATGTGAGGGCTGACTTCCTGCATGTTCCTGGAGAAAGCATAGTTACTTGTAACAGGTGTTCTCCAGGAGCAGCAGGAATCGGTCCTCACAACCCTCCCTCCTCCGCTGGGAGTTGCCTCCCTACCTTGTTTTAGTTTTACTTCTGTCCTATGTCATCTGACTGAGCAAGATGTTACCCTTGGGCAGAAAGGGCACCACGCATGCATTGGTAGCATGTCCCAAAGGCTTTCTTTGAAAGCTGGGGAAATGTTCCACGTGGGCTCCGTCGGCGCCGACGTTACCCAATATGAGGAATGATTCCTGCTGTCCCTGGAGAACACCTGTTACAGTTGAGTAACTATGCTAACACCCAGTATGCCTGATTCTGGGAATGGGGGAAAATGCACCATTGTGTTACACTGCTAGTGTACACTTTTCAACTTGTTGCTTTTCAAATTAGTGATGGTAAAATAAGGGGGAAATGGAGCACAGGAAGGGGGACAGATGCTACAGTGGGGAAAAGGGAGCACGTTCAAAAGGTTTTAGATGTATTGTGTAAGGGACCATGGCAGACCTCCATGGGGACTCATCTAGGGATGCAGGTTGGACTGGGAAAATAAGATGCAGGATTTGGGAAGGAGGGAGGAGGTGACGTACTGGACTCGGTGCTGTGGGAGAAAAGAATAAGGGCACAGATGAGCGAAATGCTTTAATTGGGGAAGGTGAGGGACGATGGAGGGGACATACTGGTTTGCTGAATATGATGGGGCTCAGGGGCTGTGGGAAGGAGAATAGAGAAATGAATAGGGAGAATAGTGGGCTTGGGGAAGGAGGGGATTTATTGGATGTGATGGGTCTGTTGGAGGGAGAATAGGGACACAGATAGGGAGAGGCTGGGAGAGAGGTAGAGAAATTGAAGGGGATATGTTGGACATAATGGGGCCCTAGGATGAAAAATAGAGACATAGATTGAGGCAATGTTGGATTATGGAGAGGAGGGGAGGGTAATAGGGGCACCAGTGGAATATGCTGGATCACCTGGGCAGGGGGGACTAGGGAGACAGAGAGAGGATGCTGGACATAGGGAGAGGGGACTTGGGGGACCAGGGATGCTGGATGTAAGACATTGGATGGAGGAGGGAAAGAGTGAGAAAGGAGATTTATTTATTTATTTTATTTATTTACATTCTCTTATATACCGCGCTATTCTGCATCAGTGCGGTTTACATTGAACAAACTGAAATTACATTGAACAGGGCATTATAACTTGGAAATAACTATTTTACAGGGAACATGGGCTATGGAGGGTTAAGTGGCTTGCCCAAGACCACAAGGAGCACCTGTGGGACTAGAAACCCTAGTCCTTCTGGCCCAAGGTTGCTGTCCTCTAGTGGGATTTGAACCCCCGACCTTCCGGCCTGAAGTACCTTGCCCCAACCACTAGGCCACTCCTCCACTCCATACTAAGGAAAATAATTTTATTTTCTATTAAGTGATTGTAATATGTCAGTATTCTGTATTCTGTTAGAATGGAGTTTATATGTAAAAATGTGTCGTTATTCTGATTTGTTCAATTTTCCTCACAGGTGTACTGACCTAGGGCTCACTGAAATATGTACAGTACTGTCTTTTCCTAGGTAGGGTCCTTGTTATGTGAGCTTTGGAAATTAGTGCTGGTATGGTAGATTTTCGGTAGGTCCTAAGTGACCTTTTTGTAGAGTTTTGTATTACTTCATAGTATGCTTGGTACTGAAAGGGTGAGACGACAACAGAATCAGGACATTTTTTATATAGCATGTTCTATGGGGAAAAGTCCTGGCTCTGCTCTGCATCCACTGCTGGGGGAGGGGAAGGGGGATTCTGTGGATGCAGAATATATATTGGATTTAACACCACATGAGGGAGCATATTGTGTGCTGGGGGACTAAGAAAGGGGCTTTAGCTCAATGGGAGTTGAAGACTGCAACCTCTTGTACCCACCCTACCCTGTGTGTCCTGCAGAAGTTAAACCCTGTATGCTGCCATCATAGTAGTTATTGTTAGGGGTGGAGCGGGGGGAGGGCGGGGTGGAGTAAGGGACAGAGCAGAGCACAGGCAGCAACAGGTAGCAGGTTTTTCTTTTTCAAAAGGTTGGCAACCCTAATGCCCACACAGGTTTGTACTACATTCATGAGCAAAAATGGCCATCTGAGGTGAAGTTTGATACTTCACTTCAGATGACCCAATCAGGCATAGACCCCCTAACAAAGGTTAGGGGACCCTGCACCCCCTTGGAAGCCCCCCTAACTGTCACGAAAATCATTGGTGGCACCAGTGGCTCTAGACCCCTCAACCCTGTCTTCTTCCAAAAAGCAAGCACTGGTAGCATTAGTGGCTGCTAGAGCCCCACCCGAAAATGTGAGTATTGGTGGCCCTAGTAGCCACTAGATCTCCCCACCCCAACACTCCCCTAATAAAAAAAAAAAAAGAATAGATTCCCAGCAGGCCGTCATTGACCAGTACCTCAAATGATGGGATGCAGGAGCGCTGCCCACATGCTCCTGCCTCCGAGCCATCTTGTAAAATAATACTTGACCCCATTTGGGGTCAGTCTACCAAATAAGGCAAAAATTGCCTTAATTGTCAGACCAAAGCCAGCTCTCCCTTGGTGCATACAAAGCACAGGAAACACAATGAGAATGGAGGTTTCAGTCTGTGAAAAAAGGCAATTTCCATATCATCCTGCTAAACCAGTCCAGACAAGTAGATTGTGTTCCCCTACCGGCAGATTGGTGGAGGCCAAAAAAACAATGAAGAGCCCAGGTTTCAATGACAGCACTCCTGTGCCTTTATTCATCTCAGCCACCAGAGGTCTCTTCAGTATTTCTTTGCCTTCAGCAGATGGTGGACGGATTTTCTCTCTGAAGAAAATCTGAAGATGGAGAAAAAAAGATTGATTAAATGCTCGTGAATGGCCACCTTGAGAGTGACTCTTTCACTTGAGCGTGACGTGGGAGGCTCCACTAGACTGCAATCTTTTTGGTAGCCATAAGAGGAGGGAAAATTGGTTCAGCTCCATGCACTTATCATAAGAACTTGTTGAGCAGCCAGAAATTGGAAGGATCTGGAAGAGTGCAGCAGCCTCACACAACCTCAGTGACCCCTCCCTCCTCATCTGTTTGCCCCTACTCTCTCCCGACGATTGCAGAAGGCTCTCAGAGCTACCTTAAATGCAGTGCTGCAAAAGCCAGTGAAACAGTATCAGGAGAGTAGAGCTAAACCTGGCAAGGATCCTCTGCCTTGGGCTCTCAGAGGGTGAGTACCAAGGCTTGACCTCATCATTGTCCTTGTTGGGGCCTCCCAATTCCAGTCTGTGTGGGACGCAATTCGGGGTAGACTGTTGTTGACCACTGGTGCAGTATGTGGTTTTCTCCAGAGACTAGCAAGGGGATACAGGCACACTTCAAGGTGAAGTCCCGACTGAATCTTGCATCCTGGATCTCTCTCAGCTCAGAGAAGCTTTGTTGCCTCTCTCTGAGCATGCATGTCTGCTTCCCACCTGCTTGTCGCCAGAGTTCAGTTTTTTCTCTGACCTTGTCAAGTCTGCCACGGGTCTCTCTCTCTCTCTCTTTCTCTACCGCTACTACTACTACTGAGCATTTGCATAGCGCTACAGGAAGTACGCGGCGCTGCAAAGACTTCTTTTCTGGCCTGCTCAACTTCTCCTTCCACATTGCGCTCCACTGGACACCCCAATCTCCACCTAATTGGCCGCAAAGAGCTAAAAAACAAATAAATAAATACAAAGAATTGCTTGTAATGCTGGCACCGCCGACCGCCGATCATGCTGGGACCTGCACCGCTGGAGCACAATTCAGCTGGTCCCAATAACGGTGCACAGCAAGTTAAAAAACAACAAAAAAAGAAATCTCTGCAAAAGTGCAAATGTAATGAGGAAGAACATCTCTGACGGACAAAGGCAAATCCTGGGGCAAGCGGTTCTATTCGCCTCTGCAGGGCCCTTCCGTTATGTCGGAGCACTCATCTTCTTTCCCACCATCAGGCCTACTACAGGCACGATTGGGATCCCAGAGGTTAGCCACAGCACCAGAGGTTTCTCCTCCGGCTATGGCTTTGAGATCATGAGGTCCCTCTCGGCTCACACTGCTGACCTGTTCCATCCCTCCCCCACCAGAACTTACTCTCAACCCCACTGCTCTTTCCTCTGACACCCAGGAAGCAGCACCAGCATTGGGTCAGAAAGCTAAGAGGAAACACAAGCATCACAAACTTCCCTTCCTTGGCCGCCAGCTCAACCGGTAAGCTCCCTACCAAATGCAAGCTCCCTCCCCTGCCACTTCATAGCCCCCCTCCTTCAGGGGGTCCTTCAACCTCTCAATCCTCCCTCCTATCTTTACTGCAGTGGTTCATCCAGGACAGCTCCACTATCATACAGGCTTCCTCCCCAACCCCCACTCCGTGCTATGATATGCCTGTCGACTACAGGATTCCCGCTCCACAAGTCATCACAGGGTCTCCTCTCCTCATAGACTGGTGACCCTTGCCACTGCTTGATGAAGACAATGAGGTATCCATGGAAACCCTGTGAGTCTTTCATGGGAGATCACCCCCCACCCCACCTCTCCTGACCAGGACCTCTAGGAACTTCAGGGTAAACTTTCTTACCCAGAGTTCCTCCAGAAAATCTCCTGTGTGCTCGCCCTCATCGATTCATAGACTCCCACCAACAAGCGCAATTTCCAGTCTATCCTCAAAGCTTGTAGTGCTCCTAAGGAGGTCTTTGTGTTCCCAGTTCCCCAAATTCTCCAGAATCTATAAACCTCCATTTGGAAAACACCAACCTCGGGCAGCGCCGAGTCTCGCCATCTCGACCTGAAGTACAAAGTTCTACCAGCCTCTGGGTTTCAGCATCCACAGTTGCCCCACCAGTCAGTAATCTCAGAGGCCATCCTGAAGAAGTCCAAAGGCACCAAGCCATTATTTCAAACACCTCCAGGGAAAGAACCCCTAGACACCATTGGTCGCAAGTCTTAATAAAGCAGCACCACATGTCCAGACTTAGAGAAGACCTCCACAACAGCCTGGCGGATGCTCCTTGCCAGGGTGATGGCCTGATTCCAAGGTTCAGGAGGCAGTCTCGGAGGTAAAGGATCACTCCTCCACTGTCCAGGAAGTGGTAGCCCAACCGGCGGAGATGCCTTTGTCCACTTGTCGCCCTGCAATGCTCCCTAAATCACATCCGTATCACTACCAGTACTGCCAGCAATTCTACCAACATCACCGATACCAGCCCTATCCATGGCCACCTCAGCAACTATTCAAAGTCAGACATACACTCAACGCAATCATCAATGGGAGAGGAAGACCAAACCACTTCCTCAAACCACCATATCCAAACCCGCCTTAAAGTTTTGACTACCTGCCGGTGAGCAGGCACATCCAACACTTTGCAGAGGCATGGAAATCCATCACCACTGACCGCCGGGTCCTCTCCATCTTTCTTTCGAGCTATAAACTCTATTCCTCTGTACAACTACACCTCCCCCCTCCCCCCCCCCGGCCTGCACCTGGAACCAGCAACCTCCTGAGCTCTCACATGCTCCTACTGGCACAGGAGATAACTGCCCCTCAATGATGCCATAGAGCTCTTCCTGCTCTCCGAAAGAGATCAGTGCTTTTACTCAAGATTCTTCCTGATCCCCAAAAAATCAGAAGGCCTTCACCAGATTCTTGACCTCTGCCATCTCAACTTCTTCATCAAGCGGGAACGATTCAAAATGCACTTCTTAAACACCATCCTTCCTCTGCTCAACTGCCAGAATTGGCTTGCCTCTCTGGACGTGAAGGATGCTTATACTCATGTCACCAATCATCCTCATTGCTGGAAATACCTTTGCTTCAGATTTCTCGATCAACACTAGCAGTACAAAGTCCTCCCATTTGGCCTTCCATTTGGCCTCCCATCCACCTCCCCGGATCTTCACAAAGTGCCTAGTCATGGTAGCTGCCCACCTGTGATGCCAGGGCCACTGTGTATACCCCTACCTTGACAACTGGCTCATATTAGACACCACTCATTCTGCCACTGTAACAGCCATCTGGGCCATTTCCAAAACTCCCCAGGCCCCTGGCTTCATCTTAAACATGAAAAAGTCCATGTATGCCTCACCACCCCAGACCCCGCTGGACTTCAACAGGGCACGCCTAGACACTCTACAGGCCAGAGCCTTCCTTCCTGGACAGAGAACCCAAGCCTTAAGACTTCTCAGCAACAATCTCACCACACATCAGATGGCATCAGCCCGCATGCTCCTACGACTACTGGGGCACATGGCTGCTTGCGTACATGTAGTATCACTGACGAGGCTATACATGTGCCCCTTATAATGGCAGTGCAGACTCAACTGATGCTAACATTCCTAGTCTGTATGCACCATGATACCATGGAAGGCACACATCGAATGGTCCTCCACAACAGCTTTCACTAGTGGACAATTCTGCTAAACCTCTAGGCCAGTTGTCCCTTCCAGCTGCCGCCTCATCACTTCACCATAACTACCGATGCTTCCACACAAGGCTGGGAAGCACACATGCAACACCTTTCCACACAGGGCACATGGTCCTTTGAAGAAAAAGCCCTGCACATCAACGTTTTGAAGCTCTGGACCATCTACTATGTCCTCATCGTATTTGCCCACTGGGTGCATCACAAGATTATACTCGCACTGACAACCAGGGCTTTATGTTTTACATCAACAAACAGGACAGCACAGGTTCTCTTCAACTCTGCCATGAAGCCACATATCTCTGGACCTTTGCCTTCTCCATAGGAGCAATTGTACGTGTGACCTACCTTCCCAGGATTCTTAATTAGCTAGCTGACAAGTCGCCAAGTAGACCCCCACAAGTGGTCCCTCGATCCCACGAATCTTTGAGATATCTTTGCTGCCTAGGGAAAGCCAGATGTGGACCTCTTTGCCTCTGCCGACAACACCAAATGCCCGGTCTTCTGCTCCATCTGCCCATGCCTGCAGTGCTGGGTGCCCGATGCCTTCACCGTGAACTGGTCCCAGGATCTCCTCTATGTTTTTCCTCCATTCCCGCTCATCACACAGGAGTATGCAGCCACAGTCGCCCTCCCGTCTTCCCCTCAAAAAAACCCAGAAAACAACAGGCCATCTCATCAGCAGGACAAGCGCACATCACAAACTTAAATATCTTTTATACTTCAATAAACAGAGAGAGGCTGATCTGAATGAGCGGCAGGTACAATCCTAAACAAAGGCTTAGAATGGAGCTGAACAAAGACATGAGGGGGGTGACTTGCACAGAACGACAGTTACAACCACTCTAGCGACCTTACTGGGCAGACTAGACGGATCATACTGGCCTTTCTCCGGGACCAAGCAGGAAGTCAGTCCTTATGATGTCACTGACGGAGCCCATGTGGGAACGCTTCCCAGCTTCCTTAGGAAGTTTTTGGAAGATGCTCCACGCATGCGTGCTAGTCTTCCTGCTCGAAAAAGCCATCTCTCCTCTCTACACACATCCAACTGATAGCTAAAACCTACTATTTCTTTCTCTATAACATCATCTAAATCCATCCATTCCTTTCTGAACATACTACTAAGACATTTATCCACTCCTTAGTCACTTCTCGTCTAGACTATTGTAACCTACTCCTTGCTGGTCTCCCTCAGAATCATCCCTCTCCCCTTCAATCTGTTCAACACTTTGCTGCATGGCTAAACCATAAACCATAATCTTCTGCCAGCCTCGTCATGCTCATATTATCCCTCTTCTCAAGTCACTTCATTGGCTCCCCTTTCATTTCCACATCAAGTTCAAACTTTTACTGCTGAGCTGACCTATAAATGCATTCACTTTGCAGCTCCTCACTACGTTTCCTCTCTTGTCTTTCCCTACACTCCTCGGGAACTCCGCTCTTCTGGCAAATCGTTTCGATCTGTGCCCTGTTCTTCTATTGGTAACTCCAGACCACTTCTTTCTCCTTGCTGCTCCTTATGCCTGGAACAAACTACCTGAGTCTGTATGTCAGGCATCTTCTCTGACCCTTTTCAAATCCAGGCTAAAAACTCACTGCTTCAGTGTTGTTTTCAGAACCTGACTCACTTGATCTTCTTTGTGTTTCCTTACCATTCCCCCTAGATGTATCCCATGTCTATAGCTACTGTGTTGTCTGTCTTGGCTAGGTTGTAAGCTGTGATGAGCAGGGACCATCTTTTATATGTGTCTGCACAGCACTGCATACGTCTTGTAGCGTTATACAAATTTTCAGTAGTAGTAGTATTAGTAGTAATCTTACCTCAGGCTTATTTTTCCACAGAGCTCTCCAGAGTCATCTATGTCCCAGAGTTTAGTTTATCTTTTTCCCTGGTTCTTTCCATTTCTCGGTCTTGCGTGTTGTACAGCATCGTCCTGCAGTTTCTGGGAATATCTGTGCCTTGGCGCCACGTTTTTCTTGGAGTTTTTCCCTTTTTTCTTTTTGGCACATGGGATTTTCCTCTCCTGGTCGGTGAGGACTGTCACCCAGCAGACCTGGTTGAAAGAAAGGAAAATGCTTTAAATAAAGAAAAAGGTACATACAAGCTGCAATATCTGGAGGAACCAGATAGAGGGAGCAAGAGGGACTCCAGAGTGACTGAGGAACCACGCCCCACTGGTCATGAGGTAATGCCAGCCAGCTTCCAATCCTCGAGCACAGAAGGACTTCTTAAGGAGGGTGTGGAAGACTGGAAGCAGAGCAGCGGGAAAGGCAGCGGTGAGAGCAGCTGGAAAGCAAGCAGCTGGAGAAGTAGCCGGAGTGAAGGCAGCTGGAGAGACGGATGGAGAAGAGGCAACAAGAGTGAATGCAGCAGGACAGCGTGCAGCAGGAAGGAAGGCAAGACAGAGGAAAAGAGGTTAGAATGCAAACCTGAATATTCCACTGCAAGAAGATCACCCAGAGTGAAAGGTGATTGCCAGGGAGCTAAGTTTGAACCTGGGAAGGTCTCAGCTCACAGAGGAGTAAAAGCTGTTTGCCCAGAGTGGCAAAGACATTGTTGCAACTGTTGTCCAAAACCCACAGGGTCACAGCCTGAAGACCAAAGCCGTGCGGTACAGGCAAGCCAACGGAGAAACTGGTGCAGGCCTCAACCTTCACTGGAAACAGAGAAGCCAAATTCCCAAGGTAAAGCTTTTTATGATACAAGCTATAGGAAAAGTTTACCTGATAAGAAAAGTTTGAATAATAAATGTTTTTATAAAGCTGCCATAAAACCTCTAAGGAGAGAGGAGTTTCCTCAATATAAAACAGCACAGAGCCGACGCCCTACGGGTTACCCAGAACATTGGGCTGTGCTAGAAGAGCTATATAAGAAGCCTGACTATAACCTACCTGAACCCAGGGACTCAGAGTCAGAGGCTTCTGCCTATGAGCCAATGCAAGTGGAACTGGCAAATGAGGCTTCAGATACAGAAATGGACTGTACGTACTGTACCACGGGAAGCCTAGACTCTTTGCCAGGCTTGTAAGCTGTATGTGTTACTGCCTAGAACATTCCTGTGGTGTAAATACCAGCGCTACTGTGAAAGTAACAGTTTTGCTTTAAACTTTTGTTTTACTTTTTCTGGCCTGAAGTAAGGACATTTGCGTTGTTGTTATTGCCCAATCCTTTGAACCCTTGCGAGAAGGGGAAATAAAAGCCTTTATTTTCCCACCACTTGTGCAGTTGATTCTTTGGAGATTAGGATCCAGGAAACTAACAGGACCAAAAGCCAATTGGGCCTCTGGATTACTGGCCAATCTCCTCCCTATATAGTTATGTCCGACCGCTACTTAACGCCAGGGCAGTGCTCGCAACAGCACGTTGAAGTCATTTGACTTGGTGGAAGCCATTTTCCCTGCCATGTCAAAGCTGGCCAGTGGCTTCAAGAAGTACACTCAGTGTAGATGGACTATCATGGACCACCACAGCTGGTGCCTTCAATTCCTCAGGCCCGACCACAAACCCTCTCTGCTTGCAGATGACGTGCAAGGGGCTTAAGAACTGGGAATGGCCCTTGAAGGCTACAACCAAGGCTTTGGCTTTGCACGGAGGTTGGGCCAATTCAGAGCCAAGGGGTCATGGGGCACCAGAGCGGCAGCTCTCCTTTGATAAGGAAGTGCCCACAGAAGGACCAAACTTCAACCTCGTCAGCGTTGAAAGGTGATGCTGAGCCCAGGATGAAGGCACAACTCCGAAGACAAGAGCCGGGAGCGGCTCTCCAAGCTGGGGCAGGCCTCAAAGGGCCAGCGTGGGCCTCCCAAGGCTGTGACCATCGAGGAGTGCCTGCCAAGGGAGCTGGCATCGGCACCAAAGGCTGTGACACCAACTCCAAAAACAGCGGAGACCTCTATCCTTGCAGAGAAGGATACAGGCTCTCGAGTGTAGCCTCGCTGTGTTCATGACTCAGGCTGCCAGGGACCCAGTGACCTCGGGTTTCTTTGCACCGGTGACAGCCCCATCCACGGTGGATGCCTCACCTGCAAAGTGCAGCCCATCCTAGAGGTCCATGCTCTCTCGGGTGGTTCCCATGAGTGTTCGAAGTCCCCCTCAGTGCAGCGGGTGTCCCCCCAAGTGCTTAGGGTTCAGACAGACATGAGCCAAGGACTCCTTCAACTCTGTCTGAGCACCACCAGCATGGTCACCATTTGCGGTGGTACTTTGAGCTTGACTCAGACTCTGTTTGGGAGACTGAAGAGGAATTGGTCCATTGCTGCGATGTTCCCTCCGATCCCTCTTCCCTGTTCAATGGGAGGAGCCCCCTGAGGACCTCTCCTTCTTCGAGTTCATGCAGGACATAGGGAAGGCTTTGTCCTTCACTATTGAAGCGGAGAAGGAACCTTGGGTGGAGGAGTTGGAAATCCTCCAGTACCCAAGTCCTCCTAAAGAGTCCATTATGGTTTTGATCTACCTGATTCTGGAACACCTTCTCTTTAGGATGTGGGAAACACTGCTCACAATGCGAACAGTAAGCCAACGTCTCAATTCCATGTATCGAGTGCGCAAGAGCCCTGACTTTGAAAAATCACAGCTCCCTCACAACTCCATGATGATGGAATTGGCAGTGCGCCAGATTAAAAGTTCCAAGATGCACTTCTCGGGCTCGATGCTGGTGTTCGGATCCAAGCATACCAGTTATACATGGGCATGTACCTTCATGACTTGGCAGGGTATCTTGCCGGGTTCTCAGCTGGTCTGTCAGGAGAGCACCTTGAGTGCTTCCGGAGCCTGGTGAGCAAAAGCTGTGCTTTATCATCACTAAAATCCTACCTGCAACCTCTCAAAGCCTTGAGTTCATTGGGGTTCTCCTCGACACCACACTGACTCCAGTGGACAAGGCCTAGTGCCTAGTCATTTTGGCGAGGGACATCCAGAGATGCCCAATTGGAATGATCTTGTGGGTGGAGTTAAAGTGCCACACAGACTCAGTCCTGTGCTGCAATCTAGTTCAAGCAATCCTATGAGATGATGCGGCTTGCTATACTAATGGCTATTTGGAATTGGGAATCCAATTCCTTACCTGGAAGGTCATTTCTCTAAAGGTGCTTACTTCTGCGCACTGAGTCAGTGAATTGCAAACACTCTTGGCGCATCTACTGTACACCAGGTTTCATAAGAGCAGGGTAGTTCTCCAAACTCACCTGAAATTCCTACCTAAGGTAGTTTCTGCTTTTCATCTCAATCAATCGGTAGTGTTACCTACCTTCTTTCCAAGTCCTCTTGCCAATAGAGCTGAGGCATCATTGCACACCTTGGACTATAAGAGAACACTGGATTTCCATCTGAAGAGGACAAAAGCCTATCGCCGTTCCTCCCAGCTCTTCGTCTCCTTTGACCCCAATAAGCTGGGGATGGCGGTGTCTAAACGCACCCTGTCCATTTGGGTGGCAGACTATATCTCTTTCGCTTATGCTCAGTCTGGGCTGACATCAAAACGTCATGTCACGGCTCACAGTGTCCGCGCTATGGCCACGTCAGTGTCCAACTTGTGTTCTGTCTCCTCAGTGGAGATTTGTACGGCTGCTACATGGTCTTCAGTCCACATCTTTACAGCCCATTACTGTCTGGATGGAGATTCCCGGTGTGACAACAACTTCGGCCAGGCCGTACTCTGGCATCTCTTTGGAAATTGAAGCAACTTCTTCTCACCGGCCCTTCTGTCCATCCAGGCTACCGTAGAGTCAATCTGATCTTGATATCCCTGCTGGACGCTGACTCTCTGAACCTCTCAGCTATTGTTCATGCTGCTTGTCCTTGGTTCTGCCTCGTTGGGCCTTTTACAGTTTTTTTGGCTAGTCTGCAGCTAGGGAGTCCCATATGTGAGGACTGACTTCCTGCTTGGTCCCGGAGAAAGTGTTGTTACTCATCTGTAGCAGGTGTTCTCTGGGATCAGCAGGAATCAGTGCTCACTACCCTCCCTTCTCCCCATGGCGTTGTTTTCTTTTTTGTCTTAATTAAGCTATGTCATCATACTGAGATAGATCCTTTGGGCAGGAAGACCGGCACTCATGTGTGGAGCATCTTCCAAAAGCTTCCTATGGAAGCTTGGAAATGTGAGGAGTGGCCTAGTGGTTGGGGCAAGGTACTTCAGGCCGGAAGGTCGGGGGTTCAAATCCCACTAGAGGACAGCAACCTTGGGCCGGAAGGACTGGGGTTTCTAGTCCCACAGGTGCTCCTTGTGGTCTTGGGCAAGCCACTTAACCCTCCATAGCCCATGTTCCCTGTAAAATAGTTATCTCCAAGTTTATAATGCCCTGTTCAATGTAATTTCAGTTTGTTCAATGTAAACCGCACTAATGCAGAATAGCGCGGTATATAAGAGAATGTAAATAAATAAATAAATGTTCCCATGTGGGCTCAGTCGGTGATGTCACCCATATGTCAGGACTGATTCCTTCTGATCCCAGAGAACACCTGCTACAGGTGAGTAACTACACTTTTATCTGCAGTCATATACTATGTTACCTGCGCCTCCAAGCCAATAGTCTATAATTCCTTCTCTTCTCTTTGCTCTGCTAAGATCTGAACTCTGGTGGCAAGCAAGTGGGAATCAGGCATCATACTCAGAGAGGCGCAACTAAGCTTCTCTGAGCTGAGAGAAATCTGGGACACAACGCTCAGTCGGGACTTCATCTTGTTTTGTATGAACGTTCCGACCAAACAGCCCCAACACACTTTCCTACCCTAGCTGCAGTAAAAGCACAGTTAACACGTGCTTTCGGGCCACCGCATCCTTTGTGTGCACTGTTGTGATACTTGCCTTAACTCTTCCAGGAAACATTGTTTGGCCTATGGCAAGCGAGGTACTTCTTCTCTGGATTCTGGACTCTCGACTCTGCTCTTCTTACATGGCAGCTTCTGAATCATCCTTGGAGGACCTACTTCCCCTCTCTCAGCTGGGGGATGCAGTTAGTCTGGCCTTGCCTGCCTCAGAGATTCAATTACTCCAATAAATAAATATTTCCCTTACAATAATTCACAATGGTGATCTTATTCAGAATACAGAAACCGGGTCTCAGACTATTGGGGAGCTGTTGTGATAACAAAACCACTTATTGCTCCTTATTTGCATCAATGACTCATTTTTATAGTTTTAATTCACTTAATTTCACGAATATTTAAAGTTACTTTTCCAGATAAACATTAGGGTAGTGTAAAAGTCAGGCTTATCTTTTCATTGGTGTCTGAAAAGATAAGCCTGACTTTTACACTACCCTGATGTTTATCTGGAAAAGTAACTTTAAATATTCGTGAAATTAAGTGAATTAAAACTATAAAAATGGGTCATTGATGCAAATAAGGAGCAATAAGTGGTTTTGTTATCACAACAGCTCCCCAATAGTCTGAGACCCGGTTTCAGTATTCTGAATAAGATCACCATTGTGAATTATTGTAAGGGAAATATTTATTTATTGGAGTAATTGAATCTCAGTGGCTTAACAGTTACATTACTCTGAAGTTTAGTGACCTACTAAGATTGCCTGCCTCAGGGCAGGAAGTGACAGTTGGTGCTATGGGTAAGGATATTCAACCGGCCAGAGTCCGGCGACCATGCTGTGAGCCGTTCCTCATTCTTTAGGGAGTCTGCGGTGGCTGTGCCACCTGTTTGTTGGGGGTTCATTTCTGAGAGGAGAGCTTTCGGAGTTCAGTTTGTCCTCCCCAAAATTCTTTCTTTTTTGCAGCAGGACCGGTCCTTCTGGCATGGAAATTTGTACCGTTTGGCCTCTGGGTGCCCACGTATCCCAATCAGGCCAGATCAGTAAAGGTATCTGTGTTTTTCCATGCTTGGCTCTCACTATCAATTTGCTGCCCTCCCTTTCAGGCTAGCCACTCCCCTGGGAATGTTCTCCAAGTTCATGCTGGTGGCAGTAGCGCTTTGGTGCTAAGGGATCTGTGTGTATCCATATCTGGATGATTGGCTCATTTGGGCCCATTCCCTTTCAGAAGCATCTCGGGTGTCATCCGAGTGGTTTTTTTTTTTTTTGGAAAGCCTTGGCTGGGTGATCAATCGAGGAAAGAGCCAGCAGTTGCCTTCCCAGTCCCTGCCATTTCTGGGAACACATTTCACCACTCAAGTGTGCAAGGTTTTCCTGCCAGAGGAGAATGTCAAAAGTTTGTTGGATTGCTTGGCGTGTGCAGCAGGTTCCTGGAGTCTGGGATTATCTTCAGCTCCTCAGATTGATGGTGGCAACCATGGAGATGGTGTCGTGGATGCATGCTCGCATGCAGTTGCTTCTGCAGTCCTTGCTGTCATGATAGTCCCCGGATTCTCAGGAGTTTAAGCATGGGCTCCTGTTCTCATTGATGATGAAGTCCAACCTGCAGTGGTGGCAGCAGCCCTGTCATTTGAGGAAGGATGATTTTTTCTGGATGATTTTTGCTGGATCCTCCTGACGACTGATGTGAGTCTCCTGGGCTGGGGAGCCCATTGCAAAGATCATATGGACCATGGCCATTGGAACCACAGGGATGCAGTGTGTTCCATCAACCACCTCAAGGCGAGGACCATCAGGTTCACTGTTCTGCATTTGCTGGGTGGTTTGAGTGTTTTTAGACAATACCGTGGTGGTGGCTTATGTCAATCGGCAAGGCAGCACGAGGAGTGCTGGGGTAGCTCTGGAGATGGATCTCCTATTTGCCTGGGCAGAGAAGAACCTCCTATTCTTCTCGGCTCGGCACATTGCCGGGGTGGACAATGTGGAAGCAGACTTCCTCAGTCGGCACTCTCTGGATCCTGGAGAGTGGGAGTTGAGTCAGGAGGCATTTCAGTTGATTCTGCGTCGCTGAGGTCGCCCTGAAATGGATCTGATGGCGACCCACTCTGATGCCAAAGTTTACTGCTTCTTCAGTTGCCACATGGAGATGGGGTATGAGGGTGTTGATGCCTGGCCCAGCCTAGGCTAAGTCAGCACCTGCTATACGTGTTTCTTCTGTGGACCCTGGTGGGGTGTTTGATTCAGCGTATAGAACACCGCCTGGATAGGATTGTCCTGATGGTGAAGAATTGGCTGAGGAGAGCATGGTTCAGAGACCTGATGTGGCTCCTGCAGGTGCTGCCTCTTTGGTTGCCTCCATCTTGGGGCCTATTGCAGCAGGGGCCGATCATCCTGAAGGACCCAGCTCCCTGTTCATTTACTACTTGGCTCCTGAAAGATGGTTCGTATGCACAGGCTCCGGCAGTGGTTTTCCACTCTGATCAGAGTATGGAGGAGGTCTACCAAGCTAGCATACATACGAGTCTCATGCCTCTTTGAGTGATGGTGTGGTGCTGAGCAGTTGGCTTCTGAGGCGGTCAAGGTGCCATCTCTGTTGTTTTTTTCTGCAGGATGGCCTGGAGAAGCCTTAGCTCCCTGAAAGTTCAGGTGGCAGCTTTGGCCTGTTTACGAGGTCCAGGGGCTGGTAACTCTCTAGTCTTACACCTGGATTTCTCATGCTTTCTCCAGGGGGTTCAGCATTTGCATCTTCCCCTCTGGTCTGTGGTCCCTTCTTTGGATCTGTGTCTGGTGCTCAGGGCCCTGATGTTAGTACCCCATGAGCTGTTGAAATGTGCTACTTTGAAGGATTTGACCCTCAAGATGGTTTTCTTGGTCACGATTTGTTCCACAAGATGGATTGCCAAGCTGCAGGCTCTGTCTTGCCAAGATCTTTATCTGTCTTTTTTGAAGGAGACTATTTACATTTGACTTGTGCCTTCCTTCTTGCCTAGGTGATTTCTCCTTTTCATGTGAACCAGATGGTCTGCCTGCCTTCCTTCTGTAAGGAGCAGTGTTAGGGGAAGGATAAGGATCTTCGCCTTGTGGATGTTTAGAGAGTGCTTCTCCGGTACTTGGAGGTTCTGAATTCTTTTCATAAGTCTGACCTGCTTTTTGTGCTGTTTGATGGCCCATGCAAGAGAAATGCGGTGGCTAAGTTGACTTTAGGGCATTGGATTTAGGAGACCATTGCCTTGATGTATCTCTTGCAGAACCAGCCTGTTCCAGAGGGTTTACGCGCCCATTCTACTCAAACACAAGTGTCCTTATGAGTGGAGCAGAGCTCAGTAGCCCCTGGAGACATTTTGTTGGGCAGCAACATGGGCATCACTTTCCTCTTTGTCAAACGTTACTGCTTGGATGTCCATGCATGGGTGGACACAGCCTTTGGCTCATGGGTGTTGCAAGCTGCTGTGTCTTCTTCTCGCCCAGTGGAGTTGTAGCTTTTGTACATCCCACTCATCTGGACAGGTCTGTCAGGATGATATTGATGGTGACATTTTACTTATCAGTTAATGTCCTTTTCTTTAGTTCTGTTAGATCAGTCCAGATTTGCCCCTGTAACTGTATTTGCTTTCTTCTTCTTCTGCAGTATTCCTGGGTCGCTATGAATTTTATTCTTGGCTCTGCGGGTTTATCTTCTACTTGACAGCCTTCTGTTTATGTTTTCCTATATATAGTTCTCTACTGTTGATTACTCATTGTTTCCCACAATTGAGGTTGTGTGAGGCTTGCAGATGTTGATTGGCACATTCCTGCTGCAGTATCATATAGAAGTAAGGAGATCCTGCATTCTCTACAGGGAGAACTATTCAGGCAATTGGTAACAGACCCCCCCCCACATGAAGGGGCCATATTGGACTTGGTGCTTACCAATGGTGAAAGTGTTTCTGATGTTATAGTGGGAGATCATTTTGCATCCAGTGATCACCAGATGGTGTGGTTCAGTATTAGGACTAGGGCTGTTAGAATCCATTCAAAAGCGAGGGTCTTAGACTTTAGGAAAACTAACTTTGCCAAGATGGGCCAATACCTCAGGGAGTCGTTAGCGGGATGGGAACAGCTGAGGGATATAGGAAAAACAGTGGGCAAAACTGAAAGGGGATATTTTAAGGGCAACCAACCTTTTTGTTAAAATGGTAAATAAAGGTAAAAGGAAAAGGAGACCGCTATGGCTTTCGAAAGAAGTAGCTGAAAAGGTGGAGAAAAAGAGGGAGGCCTTCATGAAATACAAAAGATCAAGGAGAGAGGAAGACAGGCAGCTATATTTGGAAAAACTTAAAGAAGCTGGCAAAGTAGTCAGGAAAGCAAAGATTCAAAAAGAGGAGGAAATAGCCAGTGCAATAAAATTGGGGGAATAAGACATTTTTCAGATATGTTAATGAGAAGAGGAAGGGCAAAAATGGTATTGTCAGACTCAAGGGTGAAGGGGAGGAATATGTAGAAGATGATGAAGATAAAGCAGAATTGCTTAACAAATATTTCTGTTATATGTTCACAGATGAAGAACCGGGAGCAGAACCTCAGAAAGCACCCACAAACAGGAACAGAAACGAAGGGTGTCTTGAACAATTTTCAGAAGACTGTGTTTATGAGAAACTAGCTAAACTTAAAGTAGACAAAGCGATGGGACCGGATGGAATACACCCTAGAATACTGAGGGAACTTGGGGACGTTCTAGCAGCTCCACTGACTAACATTTTCAATGCCTCGTTGGAGTCGTGAGTGATGCCAAAGGACTGGAGAGAGGCTCATGTGGTGCCTTTACACAAAAGCGGAAGTAAGGATATGGTTGAAAACTACAGGCCGGTTAGTTTAACTTTGGTGGTGAGTAAATTATTGGAAACGCTGCTGAAAGAGAAAATAGTGAGGTTTCTGGAGTCCAGCGAATTGCAGGATCCGAGGCAGCATAGATTCACCAGAGGTAGGTCTTGTCAGACAAATCTGATTGATTTCTTTGACTGGGTGACCAGGGAGTTGGACCGAGGGAGAGCCCTAGATATGGTGTATTTCGATTTCAGTAAAGCCTTTGACACCGTTCCTCACAGGTGACTTATAAACAAACTGAGCACCCTAGGGATGGATCCTAAAATTACTGTTTGGGTTAGAAATTGGTTGAGTTGGATGCAACAACGAGTACAGGTAAATTGAGCTCACTCTGATGAGAAGGAAGTTACCAGTGGTGTGCCCCAGGGATCTGTCCTTGGTCCGATTCTTTTTAACATCTTTGTTAGTGATATAGCGGAAGGGCTATCGGGTAAGGTTTGTCTCTTTGCAGATGATACCAAAATCTGCAATAGAGTAGACACCCAGGAATGTGTAGATAACATGAGGAGGGATCTAGCTAAGCTTGAAGAATGGTCTAGAATTTGGCAGCTGAGATTTAATGTTAAAAAATGCAAGGTCATGCATTTGGGCTGCAGCAATCCAAGGGAGCAATATAGTATAGGGGGGTGAAGTACTTTTGTCCACTAAAGAAGAGCGGGACCTAGGCATGGTTGTGTCTGATGATATTAAAGTGGCTAAACAAGTAGAAAAGGCAACAGCAAAAGCTAGAAGGATGCTTGGGTGCATACGGAGAGGAATGGCTAGCAGAAAAAAGGAGGTAATTGTGCCTCCGTATAAGTCTTTGGTGCAGCCTCATTTGGAGTATTGTGTGCAATTTTGGAGACCGCACCTTCAAAAGGATATAAACAGGATGGAGTCAGTACAGAGGGTGGCTACTAAAATGGTTAGTGGTCTTTATTATAAAGCATATATGGACAGACTTAAGGATCTTAATATGTACACATTAGAGGAAAGGCGGGATAGATGTGCTATGATTGAGACGTTTAAATACCTCCATGGCATAAATGCACAGGGGGAGAGCCTCTTCCGATTGATAGCAAGTACTGCTACAAGGGAACATGGGATGAGGGTGAAAGGGGATAGATTCAGGAGTGATATGCGGAAATATTTCTTTATGGAAAGAGTGGTGGATCCATGGAATAGTCTCCCAGTGGAGGTAGAGATAAGGACAGTATCTGAATTCAAAAAAGCATGGGACAAACACAGAGGATTTCTGAAGGAAAAAAGGGGGCTACTGTTGTGGTTGATATGGAAGGATAGACTAGATAGGCCATGTGGTCTTTTTCAGTCATCATTTTTCTGTTTCTCCCATATGCTTTGGGACAAATATTGAAGAGCTCTCTGGTGGCTGAGGCAAATAGAGACATAGGAGTGATGTCATTGAAACCTGGGCTTTTCATTGTTTCTTTGTCTCCACCAATTTGCCGATTGGTCTAGCAGGACTCAAGGAAAGGACATTAACTGGTAAGTAAAATGTCACCTATGCTAGACAGACCCTGTGTGGTGCATCCCGAGATGCCCAGTGTGGAGTTAGATGCCAACATTTTACAGGATACTCTACTAACATTCAAATAATTCCTTGTAACTCTCATTAAATATACCCACAATCCGCAGGGGATATCGGGACACCCATCAGCGAGATTGGAACAGCAGCACTGAAAAGGAAGGGAATCAACCAGTGCCCAGACTCTACAGCTGACAGAATCAGCAGTGATTAATTTGTTTTCTTTACCATTATTACCTGCTCGAGATCGTCCTTAATTGTGGGCTATCATTTCTATCAACTAGCCACCACGGCCCCTTCCAAGCTCGACTTGACATCTGCCATTTGATATGGTCTTTGCAGATCAAACTTTTTTTCTCTGATTAGAATAATCAAGTGTCATCTGACAGTATTATATCTTCTTTTCATTCCAAATCCCATTGGATCCCCCCAGGCCCTGTAGATGCTCATATAGCCACATTCAAAGACTTACTTTTGAAAGATATCTAGTCTATTTAGTCACGATATTGTAAGTCACAGAAACATAACAACTTGTCATTCTCTGAATGTCAAGCATTACAGCAATTGGGTCATCAGGACAATCTTATTATAAAGCCGGCCAACAAGGGAGGATCTTGTGATACAAAATCAGGGCCAATATGTAGTTGAAATTCAGCATCAGCTTTCAGACCAATGAGTTTACCAACAATTACTAAAGATCTGACTGCTGAATTACAACAATTAATTTTTCTCTATTTTGCATGAAGCTTTTCAGAATAAAATTATAACTACACAAGAATATAAGTTCCTGAGAGTGCACAATCTGAGGGTTCCTATTTTTTATACTGTGCCCAGTATTCACAAAAAAGTGCTATCGCCCCCAGCTAGACCCATTGGGGGTCATTCTGAGCCACAAATAGCAGGGATGTATGCCCTGCCTGGACCTACATCCCTGCCATTCATCCCCCTGCCGATCTCGCACAAAGGTTCCTCATGCAAATAGTGGAATTGTACGGAATTGGCAGGGGGTGAGCGGAAGGCGGCATGAGGGCAGGGCATGGGGCAGGTCAGTACCCTGGACGTACAGGGACGATTCTGAGGTCGGCCGTGTACGTCCAGGGTATGCCAGTTAGACGAGGGATTTACTCCACCTCAGAGATGGAATAAGTTCACCTGTATGCGGTGTTTCGGTGGCAGCTGAAAGTCAGGAGTGGTGGGGTGCAGGAAGTTTCCCAGTGGCGGAATCAAGGGTCCGGCTGTGGGGAAAGAAAGATTTCGGTGGCGGCCAGCATTCGCAGCTCCTGAATGGAGCCGCAGTTTGATGGCGATGGGACATCATGGCTCTACGGCTCCATTCAGGAGCCTCATTGAGCTAATCAGGTTGTGGCTGGTCAGAATCGGGGCCTAGCCTGCACATCCAGGCACTAGACCCGATTCTGATCCCGCAGGAGCCGTGGGATCAGAATCAGGTCTATCTTTTCATGACCCGATTCCACCCAGCCGTATAGGGATTGCACGGCCTGAATGGAATAAGCCTCCATGTGTCCAGCAAATCTTCATTATTAGAACCTTTGACAATTTTTTTAGACCACTTTCTACAACCTGTGGTAAAAACAGCAAGATCTTATATTCAAGACACTTCTGATATTTTAACAGATTGTCATAATATAATGTTTGGCCTGAGTCTGTTATCCTAGCCACTTTTGATATTATGTCGCTATATATGAATATTCCTCAAACACAGTCTTTGCTGCTTATTCGCGATTCTCTAATTTAACACCCTCCTCTGGAAAGGATTACTTTTGATTTTTTGTTAGCATTAGCAGAACTTGTGCTTACCAAGAACTACTTTTGTTTTGATGACACATACTTTCAACAAATCCATAGTGTTTTAATAGGAGTGACCGTAGTTCCCAGTGCTGCTAATTTGTATGTCTCAAATTTTAAAGAGACTTTTTATACTCATCAGTATGGTTTTCCCAGATTGGCTTATGGGTGTGTTCTATAGATGATATTGTTTTCATCTGGCTAGACTACAAGTGGCTTCACAATGACTTCTACGATACAGTTACCAGTTCTAGATATAATGGTGACTTCTAAAGGTGTTCATTTACACACATCTTTATTTAGAAGAACTGTAGATCGGAACAAACTTTTACATTTTGATAGCCACCACCCGTTTAAATTAAAGCAGGCTTTACCTATAGGGCAATTTTTGGGGATCCATCGGATTTGCTCAAATGATGAGAATGATGGAGTGGAGGAGTGGCCTAGTGGTTGGGGCAAAGTACTTCAGGCCAGAAGGTCAGGAGTTCAAATCCCACTAGAGGACAGTAACCTTGGGCCGGAAGGACTGGGGTTTCTAGTCCCACAGGTGCTCCTTGTGGTCTTGGGCAAGCCACTTAACCCTCCATAGCCCATGTCCCCTGTAAAATAGTTATCTCCAAGTTATAATGCCCTGTTCAATGTAATTTCAGTTTGTTCAATGTAAACCGCACTGATGCAGAATAGCGTGGTATATAAGAGAATGTAAATAAAAAAATAAAATAATAAAGAAAAATTCCGCTATCAAGCTAAAATACTGATGATTAGATTGACACAATGAGGGTACCTGAAGAAAATCATACAGGGGGCTTACTTAAGAGCAAAGTTTGCAATCCGATCTTTATTACTACAGAAACAACACACAAATGAAATGGATAAGGAAGTTGTTGTTTTACGGTACTTTAATAGAGCTCAGGACATTGTTCAGAGTGTTTTCAAACATTGGCCTATATTAGCATTTTATACATTTTTTTCAGAATGACCCTTATTTTGATTTTATTCGGGTACGCAATTTGAAGGACATCCTTGTGCACTCAGATGATGCGCGTCAGAGGTCATCCCATCCCTTAGCTGGCCAACACAGCCCATGTGGACACTGTACAATGTGTTTGACATTTCTAGATGTGAAAGAATGGATTGATCCACAAACAAATAAAAATTATACTCTTAAACATATTACCAATTGTCAAACTGCATGGGTTATTTATGCTATCATTTGCCCTTGACCAAAATTCTATAATGGGAGGACATGTCGCCAGGTGAAGGTATGCCTGACTGAATAAAAATTGTATTTGTCCACCCACACAGTAACTGCAACCATTGTGCTTCACTGCCTTGAATATGGTCATGAATGGCAACATCTATAATGGCTAGTGATTGATCATTTTAGTGATCTTTGGAGCGGTGACATTATTTATGCAACAACTTACGCAGCTTGAACAAAAATGGATTTTCATTCTTAGCACAGTGCAACCAATGGGCTTAAATGAGTCCCTTTATTGGATGACTGCTATCTGATTGGATTGGATAAGGTTTGCTTGTCTGCTAGCGCTGACCCTTTAAATAATCATTAATGAGGTCTTTCTTCTATTCCTGAGGAGTTTGAATTTGAGCTGTGCGACGTCCTGATGTAGCCCTGAAAGTCAAACGAGTGAAACTCGAGTCAACTGTATTGTCACTCAACGTCAAATCCTTTGGAAATCTGAATCTATGGGTTACTGAAGCTAAGGATTTTCAGGGGTTTTTTAATGCATTTAGAAAATTGTAAAACAAGTTTGGTTGCCTATGAATGAAAACTCAGGGTGCAGCAAGCGTTTGTCGAAGCCAAGTAGTATACAGAGTTACTTATAAGCAATGCAGCATGGCACCTGTTACAGAGGCTCCCTTCTAACCCCAGAGATCTCCATTGGGTTTTGTATTTAGGTTGATGCTTGAGTTAGTAACAATTAGTATATCTTTGGCTACATTTATTCATAGCCTGTTCCCAGGTTTGAGTTTAGTGTTACATGGTAGCTATTTTTTTTTATTGTGAGACCATTTTACAGGATGATAGCTAGAAGGCAGGAATTTCTGGGTCTCCCATAATTTGAGTTACTGGTGGGGGTAGGAGGGGTACCGGGAATCCTTTTTTTATTGGGAAGGAGGTTGGGAGGAGTTGCGGCCTCTAGTGCTACCAATGCTTATTTTTGGGAGAGGTCAGGGAAGGGATCAAAGATCCACTAGGGCCACAAGTCCCTTTTTGCAGGGAGAAAGGGTCATTTGTAGGGGCCACTGGGGCACTAATGTTTTTTATAGCAATTGGGAGAGGGAGGAAATCGGGTGTGGGGCACCAGGCCCCCCTAAACTCTGTCGGTGTTTGGAGGGGATGTAGCAACCAATGGGGCCGCCTGTGGGTGGAGCAGGGTCTGGGTAGGTCTGCCTGGATCATCTGAGACGAAGTGTGACATTTCACCTCAGATGATCCTTTTGCTCCAGGCTGCATCTTTATGCCACCTAGAGCTAGTATAAAGCATAAAGACAGTAAAAAAAAAAGCTGCGCTAAGTTTCAATGCAGTTTTTTTTACATCGGTAGCAATTAAAAATTCATTTGTTTATGTGTGATTAGCATTTCCACTGTGCTATGCTTTAGTGCAGTGGTGTTGCTTGGGATCTTCCTGCACTAGCTTGTCTTCTGCATTGCAGCAAAACTAGCGTGGAAAATCTTGCTGAAAACACTGCTAGAGCTTGCACAGTTTGCTGTATTGGGTCATTAATAGCAATCTCGAAGGAGGAGGAGTAAAAGCACTATTCATGTTAAGTGAGGAGGGCAGTATACCTAGGTAAATGCCAATTTATCTAATGAAAGGACTGTTTGAAAATCATCTTCTCTCTTCTCAACTAAAACTACTACAATATTCATACTTTGAGCTGCATTAGGAGGAGGCATTTCTGGCTTGGGAGGGAAGTAAAAACCATTTTCAAATCTAATAGACCAATCACAATAAATTACGTTGAACTCAGTGCAAAATGGTTTACTTTCTGTTTAGCACTGATTTTATGTGTGCTATGATATAGCGAGAACAGCACAAAAAAGCAGTGCTAAACCAGAAGTAAACTGTTGCACTAATATCTTAATACAGCATAGAAATACGTACTAATGAGCTGTATGGAATTAATTCCGATGTAGCAAACCGCACTAAAGTTTACTGCAGTTTTTTTTTACTTCCCGTAGTTTTGAAACTTTACTGTACCTCTGTAAATAAAGCAAAATTTGAACTTCCCATTGACCTCAGTTTGGGAACCCCTAGAAATGGGAACCCCACATATTTCCAGATTCCCTGACCAAAGACCCCAGGTTTCATGATACCTCTTACCTGGATGCCTCCTAGTCCAAAACTTGCTCCTATCCCTTTGATGGGCCATTAATACCTAACTGGAGTGAAGGAGTAGCCTAGTGGTTAGGGCAGCAGCCTGGAACTGGAAAGACCAGGGTTCAAATCCTCTTAACCCTCCATTGCCTCAGGTACAAAAACGTAGATTGTAAGCTCTCTGGGGACAGGGAAATAACTATTGTACCTGAATATAACTCTCCTTGAATTGCTACTGGAAAGGCGTGAACTAAATACTAATAAATAAATACAAATTTAAAAAACTGGATCCAGGGAAGCATCCATATGCCTCTTCTGCCAACTACCATTGATATCAGCTGAACAACCATATGTTTCCAATATGCCAAGCAGCTGAAGATGACACATAAAGGGTGTTTTCCCTAGTTTCATTGATCCAAACACAAAAGATATTGATACACTACTGCACAACTGGAGCTCTAACATTACCAAGATTGCATCTAGATCTGAACCACGACATAATATAAGACAAAATACCTCAAAACAGTGGTACACACAAGACATACGAGTGCTAAAAAGACATCTGAGGAAACTCGAACGCATCTGGCACACAGCAAAAACAACCCAAAATAGAGCAAATTACATGAAAGCTCTATTTACATACTGTGAACATATAAGCAACACAAAGAATATCATACTAAACTTCTAATGAAATCACTAAACAAACCAAGGGAGCTATTTGTAATAATAAAGTCACTTACAAATCAACCAAAAGACAACTCTGAAATGCAAGCCATTTCCCCGCAGGACCTAGCAGACCATTACATGATGAAGCTAAACTCTTTGAAAGACCCCACCTCCCAGACCACATTTAACATGGCGACTTACACAGAAATTTGGCCAGAGTTTCACCAGACCTCCCTTGAACAACTCAAAAAGATAATCTACAATATTAATACAACAGCATCCAGCATTGATCCATGCCCAGTCAGCTGGATTAAAGCCACCTGTGATGAACTAGCACCTATCATCTTAGTAATGGTCAGCCTGTCACTCACTCAAGGACAAATGCCTAGTGTCCTAAAGCAGGCAATTATACGCCCTATACTAAAACAAAAAACACGTGACAAAAAATGCCCCTCATCTTACAGACCAATCTCCAGCTTGCCATTCCTGGCCAAACTCATTGAGAAAATTGTCCATAATCAACTTCAAGACCATATTGAACAGCATGCTCCTCTAGATGACCAATATGGTTTTAGACCATTCCATAGTGTAGAAACATTGTTACTGGCATTACTCAGTAATCTCATAAAAGGAATAGACAATTCCAATCAGGCATTCATATTAATCTTTCTTAATATTGTAGCTGCCTTTGATTCTATCAACCATGGCATACTAATTCAAAGGCTACAGCAAATTACCTTATATGTCACTATGATAAAATGATCTACATCATACCTAACAGACCGTACACAAGTTAGAATTGAACAAAACTGTTCTAACCCCTACAATCAGAAACAAGATCTCCCTCAAGGATCTGCCCTGTCTGCTCTATTGTTTAATATATATCACCAACCACTATGTCAAATAATCAAAAAATTCCAGTTTTGATATGCCATCTATATAGATGACATAATACTATATCTTTCATTTAACACAACTAAGCCCATCCTTGAACCCATTATAGCATGCTTCAACGAAATAGCTCATTGGTTGAAATCTCACTGCCTTTACATAAACTATAAAAAAAACCAGAAGTACTATTCATAAATAGAAATCAAAACTTCTCCCCACCTACTCCCATTGATGTTAATGAAGCTACGCTTGAAGTAAAAGAGGAGGTAAAATACCTGGGAGTCTCAATCGACAAAACCCTCAGCTTCAAATCCCATATTAAACTCACCACAAGAGCCATATATAACAAATTCAGATTGATTCAGCATTTGAAACCACTCCTCCCAAGTAATGAAATTAGACCAGTACTACAAGCCATGATAGTCCCACACAAAGACTACTGTACAGTAATAGTCTACTACATGGGTTACCTAAGCAAACCCTACACAGCCTCCAAATGGCCCAGCATATAGCTGCACAAATTACCTACAATGCACACCACTCTGAACACATGACACAAATACTATATGCACGCGTCACTGGTTACCAATCCACAGCAGAATAAAATATAAGATAATTATGACCTCTTTTAAACTTATCAAAAACATAGCCCCTAATGATCGCCATTGAAGAGGTCGAATGATAAATTCATTAGTAATACCAGCCGATTATTGTAAAACGAAACAACACACCAGTAAAAGGGATTTTGAATACATATCCCCATACTTATGGAATACTCTGCCAGATAGACTACGATCTATATCTGATTTATCTACCTTCCGGACTGAACTCAAAATGTTCCTCTTCATTGAACACTTTGGTATTAATGACGAAAACATAAACAGAGGCACAACATAAAATCCTGAAGGCCACTCAACATAAGTGGATAGGATCCTTCCCTTCTTTACGGAACAAAGAATTGAAAGGAATCCATAAAACACCTCATACAAAAAGTATTACCAACACTATATTAAGAAAGTAGTTAAGGGGGCGGAGCCTGATGTCCAGCGGGATGGTCGCATAACGCTGAGGCTCCCGAGAGGCCTACTCAGAATCCTGAATTAACACCGTACATACTTGGAACTTCTACTCTGATCTTGCCGGGGCACATTGGTGAGATGGCGGGGACCAAACCCACGCGCCTGGAATTTGGATCTCCAGCGGCTTCTCACGGCAAACGTTCCAAAACTGAACCCCCGTCCCCGCAGAAGGGGCTGGCCTTGCGCGTGGGCCCCGAAATGCAGCAGGAAATCCTCGCAGAGATTAGAGGGGTCAAGGACCTCGTGCAGTCAAACGGTGAAGCACTCCGAGCGCTGCTGCGGGAAGATCTTGGTGTGCTGCAGGGCAAGCTAGAGGGGCTCTCTTCGCGTCAGGACAAAATGGAGAGCATATTGGACTCCCATGCGGCCCGGTTGTCCAAACTCGACAAAGTTGAACGTCAGGTACGGGCCTTGCAGAAAGAAGTGGAAGATGGCAATAATAGAGCGCGCCGCAACAACATACGACTCGTGGGCATACCGGAGGGAGCGGAATCGGGAGACATGAAAGAGTTTTTATGCAAAATCCTCCCTTCCCTGCTCCAAATCACCTTTACCAAAGATTTGGAGATCGATCGCGCTCATCGTGTACCCACAAGCATAACGCTCAACAGGAAGACCCCGCGGCCTATCATTTTTCGACTTTTGAGATATCAACACGTGGAGCAAATTCTCAGTGCCTCTCGGGCAAAGGGCCATATGGAGTTTGAGAGCCACAAGATCTCCTTCTATCCTGACTTGGCTAAACCCACGGTCGACCGCCGAAAGCGCTTTCTGGAATTCCGGCCGAGGCTTCAACAACTACAAGCACGCTATGGCCTGATGTACCCGGCCAAGCTCCGAGTCACGCTTCACAATCAGACAAGAACATTTGAGGACCCTGATCTACTAGCGGAGTTTTTGGATTCCAAAGAAGCCGACTTGATGCGCTGACTTCCAGAATATTCCTGCAAGTATTCTCATATCCGCTGTACCTGCCATACTGGATCTGCCGCAGCCCAGCACAGAGTCAGGCGAGGGCAGTTTGTTTGCCTTACTTTTGATGATATCTGTGACCCGACTCCATCTACCCACAGTAGCCTCGATGAGTATCAGAGACAGTGTTAATTATGGACTCTGGTGTTTCTTTTCTTTTTTTTTCATGTCTTTCTATTTCCTCTCTAGGGCCTCCTCCCGCAGACATATGGTCGCCATATTCTTTGGGGGTTTTGCTTCTTCTCTAAGATACTTTGGTACATACTTTTCAATATGGGATGTATTAGCCAGCATACTCGGTGATTATGTCATTGTTGCACAGATTCTGATTATGTTGTATGTTTTCAAGCGCCCTTACCTAAAATGTCTATTACCGATTGATGGCACCATGTAAGATTTTCTCATTGAACGTAAAAGGAATCAATAATCCGATAAAACGGAAGAAAATCCTAAGCTACCTAAGTCAGGAAGCTGCGGATCTGATTTTTCTCCAAGAAACGCATTTAAATTCGAAGGAAACTCTTAAACTCAATATTAAACCTTACATGGTGGCCGCCTATTCCCCAGCCGTTTCTAAGAAATGTGGGGTTGCCATACTGGTTAGGAAATCTTTGCATGCTACTATTATTGCGACTAGCTCAGATACAGAAGGTAGATGGTCCAGAGTTCACCTCAAGATAGGTAGCCTTGAAGTTTCTTTTTTGCACACAGATGCTTTTATACCCCAGAAAAAATAGCCAAATGGAACACAACTGCTGGGGACCAGTGTTGGTCTTGCCATACTGCTGTGGGAACCCTCGCTCATGTTATTTATGAATGTCCTCAACTACAGGTTTATTGGGGGCGGGTTTGGGGTTGTATTCAACTTATCTTACACCTTCACGAACCTCTCTCTTGGAAGATCGTGGGACTCCGCTCTGTGGCGGAGGTCCCCTCTCTTCCTAAGAAGGGTCGCTTTCTCCTTGATTTCATGCTGGGTATAGCCATATGCTTAATCACGAGGAATTGGAAGGATAGCTCTCGACTTACTGTCAATGAATGGTGGAACCTCGTCTGCTTATATAGTAAATATGAGCAGATACCTCGGAGAGCTATTCCCCATGCCCAAACTCACTCTCGCTTGTCTAAATGGCAGATGCTTAATGATTATGTACAATCTGCTCATTGTTCCGACATGCCTGTTTAATGTGCACTCATCATGTTTCAGATCACCGTTAGGTTTTGTAACACAATAATGTAAGTACACGCCCGCTTCGGGAATGATTAGTTTTCTAGAGAAGAAGCAGGGGGGAGGGGGTGGCAGGGGTTTACTTTGGTGTATGTATTACACTTTATGTATCTGTCTTTTAGCTGTATGTCTTCCTTTTCCTTTGTTGTTATAAAACGAAAATAAAGAATTTAAAAAAAAAGAAAGTAGTTAAATATATATTCATTAAGATTCTATTACATGTGGCCTTGTAAATAAGTTATATCAAAAGAATTGTAACCTAATCATGTATATATCTGTGATTTAATAATTTCACACCTGTTACTTGTAATTGTTTACAATGTTATAATGTATTACTGTTTATAATGTAAACCACCCTGATTACAGGATAGGGTGGTATAAAAGACACCTAAATAAATAAAATAAATAAATAAGTAAGTATTGTTGGACCACTGAATATCAGCACTGCACAGTTATCTCGGGTGCTGTCCCCGGAACACCCTAATGCTAGCTGCTGAATATCCCAGTAACTGCAATTAATGCAGTTAGCAGAGTTGCTAACCGTGTTAATCCCTTTGAATATCCCCCTAACTTTATTTGCATTTTAATTCTGGTTTAGCATTATTTTTTACTCATCTTCCAGCACTACAGTGCAGTTTGTTTTGCTGTGACTGTCCATTGGGTTTTCGTGACAAAATATGGAAGTAGATTGCCAAGCCTTTGTTCCACGCAGGTAATGCTAGTGTTGTGCCATTGATCCTCCGCTGCCAACACCATCCCATTTGCTGCTGCCCAGATGGATGATTTGTCTTAGTCTGTCACCTCTGCTGAGACCTGGCCATCTTAGGGAACTCTGCTTAGCTCTGAGCTTCACAGATGCGCACAAGCCCCTACAGCACGACACAGCTATGTTGCCTGTGCCTAAATCCAGGCCTGTTTGACTTTAGATAGGTAGACCTTTATTCTCTTCTGGAACTAATGTACTTTGGGTCCCCCCCCCCCCCAATTCAGTTAATATGGCTAATGGTAGCATAAAAGGTAGCTTTTTCAGTTTATGATCCCTCTTTACAGATTTCTATACCACTTCCATAAAAACATGAAATCTCTATTATTTTTTCAAGTGCGTAATCATTTTGATTGATATTATTTGTGTTTGTGTATTTGGGGGTTTTGTTCTGTTTGTTTTATTAATATATGTTTTATTTGATGTATATTTGTGTTTATTTATTCATTTTATTTATTTTATTGTTTTTATATACCGCGCTCTTTAAAATCAGTGCGGTTTACAGATAACAGTTTTGTGCAGAACAAGGGAACTGTTATGCACTTACATTGAACGGGTGATACAACTTGGTTTTCAACTGGGGAAACTATCTACAGCTATCTACAACTATCAACAATATAAACATGAGTTGACTGTCTAAATAAGAGTTGTCTGTAATTTACAATTATATAAAAAAAAGCCCCCAATTAGTGATAAAAGAGTACCTGAATCCAAAAAATCACTAATATCACCCCCTAAAAAACTAATCGATTAATTATCTAAATTTTTTTGTCGGATGTCGCTGAAGAGAGCACACACTTTCCTATTCATCTCTCTGGGCCAGTCCAGGACATTTGGGTGGTCAATCCGTTCCAGCAGCTGAGGACTGAATACTGAAAGTATTTTTCCCTGAAAGCCTATCCAGCTCCCCCTAGTGCCTGATCAGTCTTTCAGTCCTCAGCAGCTGAATAGGACATCACCTAGCCCAGCTCCCCAGAGAAATGATTAGTGCTTTCTTTTTTTCTTTAACTGCACGTTTTTAAAACTTTCTCATATGCTTAATAAGAGGCAGATAACATAGAGGAGCGGTTCTGAGAACAAGAAACAGAACAGGTTTTCCTGCCAATCGAGAGAAGAGTGCTCCTCTTGCTGAAGTGCTGTCCTAGCAGGGCAGTTTCAGATAGTTACATTAAGACATTTATGACAAACGGGAGCACCGGAGTAATTCTGTGGAGTCCCGTTTGCCCTGCCAGGGCCTCTTACCGGCTCTTCAGGGTAGACTCTGCCTTTGGTGTCAGAAGGGTGACAGCAGGCCTGGGAGCCCCAGGATCCTCTTCATTCCTTCGGATTGCCCTACTCCGGCTTACCGCTAGCAGCGGCAAAGCAGGGGGGAGGGGAGTTTGCTTCCGTCGGCCTGTGCAGGTAAGCCTCCTTCACGGAGTTCTGTTTGCTGAAGAGAGTTGTGCTTTTTTCTTCTGGGTCTGTGCCGTTGCGGGGTTGTGTTTGTGCAGCGATTCGGTGCTGTTTCGGTTGGCAGCGCGGTTCCTGTTTTGTGGTTTTTTGGCGGGAGCGGCAGGGTCTCTCGTTCTCCGTGGTTCCCTCTGTTCCAGGTTTTTGCTGATCAGCTTAGGCTTGGTTCCTTCCTCAATCGTTCAGACGATGGCTGACAAGCTTGACAAGCTTAATGAAGACTTTTTATCACAGTCTCACAGCGCCCTCGAAAGAGCGGGAACGGCGGCCATTTTAAATGAGCCTGCCGTTTCTCCTGCGGTGCCAGCAAAGTCTTTAAAGAAACGATCGAAATCACATAAAACTTTGGCACCTGAGGTACCAAAACAGCAGCCTTCAGTGCAGGAAGCTCTGGGGGATTTTTTCACTCCAGATTTTATTTTATCACTACACAAAGCCTATCTTTTGAAACGGGCGCAATTGGCTCACAGTCCTGTAGCTGACTGTCTGTTAGGGTCCCAGAAGGTTGGTCCTGCGCTAACTGACCCGGAGGAAGGCTCCTTTTCGGCTGTTAAGACTTTGGACAGTGGTTTAGATGCTACAGTGGCACAAATTCCTGTTCTTCCAGAAGTGGAGGAAGGTGAGCTTCTCTCAGAGACGGGTCTTGGTGCCTGGTCAGGAGACCTGGAAGACGGTGAATTGGGTCCAGGCGAGGATCCCAATGTTTTTCGGGTTTTCCGTAAGGAAGAGCTGGGAGCTCTGATTTCTCAGTCTCTGGCGGCTCTTAATTTAGTGCTTCCGGTAGCGCAACAGGAACCCCTTGAGGATCCCTTGTTACAGGGCTTTCGGTCAGAGCAAAAGTGTTTCCCGCTGCATAGGGTTATTAAACAGATGATAGAGTCGGAATGGGAGTGCCCAGAGGCTTCCTTGCGGGGCGGTCGCACGATTGCCCGGCTATACCCCATTCCTCAGGAGGAGCGGGACCTGTTGCGTATGCCTAAGGTAGATGCGTTGGTTTCAGCAGTCACTAAGAGGACCACCATCCCCGTGGAAGGGGGCACAGCGCTTAAAGACGTGCAGGATCGTCGGTTGGAGGTGCTGCTGAAGCAAGCTTTTAATTCCAGTGCCTTAGCTCTGCAAGCTTCCGTTTGTGGGGCTTATGTGTCCCGTGCTTCTATCCGTTGGCTGCAAGGGGAGCAGGTCCCAGATACGGTGGAGGCTGTTTCAGCGGATGTATCTAAGCTAGAGTCAGCAGCGGCTTATCTAGCGGATGCCTTTTATGATTTAGTGCGTATATCGGCGAAGTCTATGGCTTCCGTGATTGCAGCTAGACGTTTCCTCTGGCTTAGAAATTGGGCAGCGGATGCATCTTCCAAGGCGCGTCTCAGTAAGCTTCCGTATAAGGGTAAGTTACTCTTCGGGGAGACGTTAGAAAAGATAGTTAAGGATTTGGGGGACTCCAAAGGCGGTCGTCTACCGGAGGATCGTCCCAGAACGCTGAAGCAGGGTTCCATGCAAAGAGGTCACGGTAGAGACTTTCGCAGGTTCCGAGGGGCTCGTTTCACTCCTTATCAGTGGGGCCGGTTTGTGGCTAGAGGGCAGTCCTTTCGAGGAGCCCGGGGATTCAATAGGGGTTATTTTGCCGTCCAACAAAATTCCACTAAGAAGCCACAATGTAATGAGGCCGGTTCAGGTGGAGGTTCCCGTGGGAGGTCGTTTACAGAAGTTTTTCTCCGCCTGGGCCAGCATAACTACGGATCAATGGGTCCTAGAGATCATCAGAGACGGCTATGCGTTAGAATTCGCGCATCCGGTACCAGAAACGTTTGTCCTCTCTCCGTGCGGTCCGCAAGCGAAGCGGGATGCAGTCAGCGAGACCTTGTCGCGTTTTCTGCATCTTCAGGCAGTGGTGCCCGTGCCTGCCTACCAGTACGGCTTAGGTCGATACTCGATTTATTTTGTAGTGCCCAAAAAGGAGGGGTCTTTTCGTCCTATTCTGGATCTCAAACACGTGAATCGCTGTTTGCGAGTGCCCCACTTCCGGATGGAAACCTTAAGGTCTGTTATCCGGTCGGTGAGACAGGGCGAAGTTCTTTCTTCCATAGATCTGACGGAGGCATACTTGCACATCCCCATCAGAAGCGAGCATCAGAAGTTCCTGCGTTTCGCGGTTCCCATGGGGCATTTTCAATTCCGAGCGTTACCTTTCGGTCTCGCTACCGCGCCGCGCACTTTTACCAAGATTATGGTGGTGGCGGCGGCTGCCCTCCGCAAGGAAGGAATTCAGGTTCATCCCTACCTGGATGATTGGTTGATTCGGACGTCGTCTCGGACAGAATCCATCGCGGCCACCGCTCGGGTAGTGGACTTTCTCGAGCAATTAGGCTAGGTCATCAACCGCGCGAAGAGTCTTTTGGTTCCGACCATGTGGTTAACCTATCTCGGTGCCTTCTTCGACACGGAAGTGGGTTCAGTTTTTCTTCCGCCAGACAGACTACAAAAGCTGCTGGCGCAGGTAGCTGCATTCCTGCGCCTCAGGGTTCCGACGGCCTGGAGGTATCTTCAGTTGTTAGGATCGATGGCGGCAGCCTTAGATCTGGTGCCGTGGGCCAGAGCGCATATGCGGCCTCTGCAGATGGCGTTGTTGTCCCGTTGGTCTCCGCAGGTTCATCCTCTCTCCCAGAAGTTAGTATGTCCGGAAGAGGCCCATCTCAGTCTGCAGTGGTGGTTGGTTCCGGCTCATCTGCAGGCGGGGGTTCCCCTGGATCTGCCGGATTGGGTGTTGCTCACGACAGACGCGAGTCTCTCCGGCTGGGGGGCGCATTGTTTGGAACGGGTGACGCAGGGGACGTGGTCGGCGGAAGAGCGCAGTTGGTCGATCAATCGCTTGGAGCTCCGGGCGGTTCGCTTGGCGCTGCTGGAGTTTGTCGGACTGCTCGAGGGAAAAGCGGTTTGGGTTTTTTCCGACAATCAAGTGACGGTGTCCTACATCAACAGGCAGGGCGGCACGGGCAGTGCACTCTTGCTACAGGAAAGTCAGCAGTTGTTTCATTGGGCAGAGGTCCATCTCTTGGCGATTTCGGCGGCGCATGTGGCTGGAAAGGACAATATTCAAGCAGATTATCTCAGTCGTCATCGCCTGGACCCCGGGGAGTGGGAACTCGACGGGGCAGTGTTTCACGAGATTTCTCTGCGTTGGGGGCAACCAGTCATGGATCTCATGGCTACACAGCTCAATGCCAAACAGTGCGTTTTTACAGCAGGCGCAGGGAACACATGTCGGAAGGTCTCGACGGTCTGGTTCAGCCATGGCCGACAGATCAGCTTCTGTACATGTTTCCGCCGTGGCCGCTATTAGGGAGAATCATCCAGAGAGTGGCGAGTCACTGCGGCACAGTAGTTCTAGTGGCTCCAGATTGGCCCAGGCGGCCGTGGTACGCCGATCTGATGAGACTTCTCGTAGCTCCTCCGTGGAGACTGCCGGTTCGCTTCGATCTGTTGCGACAAGGGCCGGTTTGTATGCCTCAGGTGGATCGATTCTGTCTTACGGCTTGGCTATTGAAAGGGAACGCTTGCGCCGCAAGGGCTACTCGGGATCGGTGATAGCCACTCTGTTGCAGTCCAGGAGACGTTCTACTTCTTTGGCTTACATTAGAGTGTGGAGGATTTTTGAGGCATGGTGTAGCAAGCGTCGGGTAAAGCCGTCGGGATCGTCTCTGCCGGACATCCTCGACTTTCTTCAAGGTGGGCTACAAAAGGGGCTGGCTCTTAGTACACTGAAGGTTCAGCTGGCGGCACTCACCTGCTACAGAGGAAGGGTGCAGTTCGCTTTCCTCACATCCAGATGTTCTGCGCTTTCTGCGCGCAGCGAGAAACATTAGGCCTCCAGTGCGACCTGTCGCTCCTCCTTGGGATTTGAACTTGGTGTTACAGGCGTTGTCAGAGCCATCGTTTGTGGCTCGTTCGGCGGAGCACCTTCGAGAGTTGTCTTGGAAAACGGCCTTCTTGGTGGCCTTGTGTTCGGCTAGACGAATTTCAGATCTGCAGGCTCTTTCCTGCAGAGAACCGTACCTTCATTTCTCGGCAGAAAAGGTGGTTTTACGGCCGGTGCCGTCCTTCCTACCTAAGGTGGTCTCCTCTTTTCACGTAAATCAGGTCATTTCCCTACCCACCTTTGGTAAGCTTGGAGACAGTAAGTTGGAACGTTCGCTTAGCCGGCTCGATGTAGGTCGTGTGTTGCAGCGCTATCTCAAAGCAACCGAGTCATTTCGTCGGTCTGATCGGTTGTTTGTTCTCTTTGGAGGGTCGGCTAAGGGTAAGGCAGCCACTAAGGCTTCTATCGCTCGCTGGGTGAAGCATGCGATACGTGCAGCATATGAGTCCAAGGGCAAGTCGGTTCCGGTGGGGCTCAGGGCTCATTCAACTAGGGGCCAGGCAGCATCGTGGGCGGAATATGTCTTGGTTCCTCCAGTGGATATTTGTCGAGCAGCGACGTGGTCTTCGCTACATACGTTTACGAAGCATTACCGTTTGGATGTTCAGGCGAGGGAGGATGCTAGAGTGGGGGCCTCGACGCTGGTGGCGGGGCTCGCAGGACCCTCCCGGATTTAGGTACTGCTTTGGTACTTCCCAAATGTCCTGGACTGGCCCAGAGAGACGAATAGGAAGAAGAAATTAGACCTTACCTGCTAATTGTCTTTCCTTGAGTTCTCTCTGGGCCAGTCCAGGGCCCACCCTGGCTGTCTGCGAGATTTGGAAGGTTTGGATTTCTCGGCAGGGGTGTTGGGGTTGTTCTCCGCATATTGGAAGAGGTTTCTGGGGGTCTCTTCTTGGAACACACAGGTTTAAAAAAAATAAAAAAATAAAATAAAAAATAAAAAACAAAATACACAATGAATGAGTTAAAGAAGTATAGCTTAATATGTATGTTGATACCAACACGCCTGAGGTGTGATGTTATCAGCAGAGGGCTCTCTGACTTCGATTGCTATAGCGTTAACTGTTTTTTTTCCTGTTTTCAGGAGTGGCGGTTTGGTTCTCTGGGCATGTGTGTCCGGTAGTTACGGTTTGGTTATTTTCTTTCGTTTTAGTCTTAAAGGGCATTTCACTGCTTTGTTACGGTAAGACTGATTATCAGGCACTAGGGGGAGCTGGATAGGCTTTCAGGGAAAAAGACTTTCAGTATTCAGTCCTCAGCTGCTGGAACGGATTGACCACCCAAATGTCCTGGACTGGCCCAGAGAGAACTCAAGGAAAGACAATTAGCAGGTAAGGTCTAATTTCTTCTTTATCAGTGCCCTCCAGTCAGTTGCATCCCTTTTAATTAAACTGCCATATATGCGTTTTTATATGGCAGTTGATGTATTTTCGTGATGGTAGCACTTGAAACAGGGAATTAATCCCGAAACGTGCACGTCGTGCGAGATACTGTTGAAATCTGCATTTAGACGACAGAATCAAGCTGCTGAATAATCCTGCCTGAGTGTGAACTTTTTGGGAACTGTATTCTACTGATTGAGCGAGTTATAGAAGAAATCGCACTGCTGACAAAGCTAAGTTGTTGTGAACTTCTACTTTTCAGTTTAATTAAAAGGGATGCAACTGACTGGAGGACACTGATAGAAGTGTGTGCTCTCTTCAGCGACATCCGACAAAAAAATTTAGATGATTAGTTTTTTAAGGGGTGATATTAGTGATTTTTTGGATTTATGTAATTTGCAATTGTCTAGCAGGGTGTATGGTGGGTGAATGTGAGTTGCTGGGTTGTGAGTAGTGTAGAAGAAAGAGGTGGTGCTTTAGGGCTTTTCTGAATTGGGCAAGATCCGTGATCGCTCGGTTGGGAGTGTGTTCCAGCAGCTGGGAGCATAGAACTTGAAGGCTCGGTTCTTAGTTGCCTGGGTGCATTTTGTTATTTCGTTAGGGGTTTGTAGGGTATTGGTGGCGAATGTTCTCCTTGCTCTATTTGCTGGAGTGGGGCAGAGTAGGTCCATTAGGGAGGTGGAGGATAATTTGTTGATGGCTTTGAAGGTCATCAGGACTACTTTATAGGTGAGCCAGCAGTAGATTGGTAGCCAGTTTAAGTCCTTTAGAATTGGAGTGATGTGATCTCTTCTGTAGGCTCCGTGTAGGAAGTGTGCAGCTGCGTTCATTGCCATCTGTAATGGGTTTAGCATGTTTTTGGGTAGGCCATGCAGGATCACGTTGGCGTAGTCAACGTGAGGGGTCACTAATGCCTTAAAAACTGTTCTGAAGTTATCTGGTTGCAGCAGGGGTCGGAGATGTTGCACTGTTCGTATTTTATGGTAAATTTGCTTGATGGTGTTGCTGATATGCGTTTTAAATTCGAGCTGCTGGTCCAGCATGACGCCTAGGTAGCGGATGCTGTGTTTACTTGGGAGTTCAGCGTCTCTTGTCTTTAATGTAGGCAGTGGTGAGAAGGATTGATTTCTTGTAATGAACAGTACGTCTGCCTTGCTGAAGTTTATCTTGAGGCTTTGTGAGTGGAGCCAATCAGTTACGGCCTCGAAGCATTTTACTAGTTGGGAGAAATCCGGATGGTCGATCGTGAATGGAGTGAAGAGTAATACATCATCTGCTTAAATCAGGCATGATATGTTAAATCAGCAGATTATTTCGCAGATGGGTTGCATGTATATATTGAATAAGAGGGCGGAGAGTGAGGAGCCCTGAGGTACACCATGTTTTTGTTGAAAAGGCTCGGAGGTTGTGAATCCTGTCCGTACATGCTGCCATCTGTCCGTTAGATAGGATTTGCACCAACTCCATGCTGAGCCATTAATTCCCTTATCCCGAAGGCGTATCAGGAGTTGCTCATGGTTTACGGAGTCAAACACAGCAGCAATGTCTGGGAAAATTAATGCATATCCTTGCTTGATGTTGTCGATCCCCGTGATCAATGTGTTGATGAGTGTGGCGAGGAGAGTTTCCACTCCATGTGATTCCCTAAAGCCATGTTGGCTTGGGTCAAGGGGAGCTGTAGAGTCAGTGTGGTCCTGTATTTGTCGCTGTACGACCTTCTCGATTATCTTTGCTAGCAGCGGGATGCTCGATATTGGTCAGTATGATTCTACCTTCTGGGAGTTTAGTTTAGTGTTCTTTAGAAGGGGCCGGATTGACGTCTGCTTGAGGCATGAGGGGAATAGTTCTGTAGCGAAGGACAGGTCAATGATCTTGGCCAATATAGGGCTGATTTCCTTACATAGTGATCTTATCTAGAATGCTGGACAATCGTCGTTTGGAGCAGTGGTGGCATTGATGCAAGCGATGATATCCTCAATACTTGCAGCTGATGGTGTCATGAGAGAGGTAAGTGTCTTAAGCTGGGGTGGGTTGTTACTGGGACTGGACAGGGTGGCTTTGTACTCGGATTCATACTTTTTATATCATGTGGCTCATAAATTTGAATGAGTGAATGAATAAAAGAATAAAAAACATCATAATATAAACATTTGCACTATTTTTCACCTAATGTGCATTTTGCGTTAATGAGATGCTCTGATGCAAAACCATGCAAAGCAGCTCACTCTGCAAAAAAACCATACAAAATCAAGAGCGGAAGGCATTGCAAGCCCCGTTTTCACAGAAAAAATAACTACAGCCCAACAGTGCTGCCTGAAAATAACAAATAGGGGAAGCATGCAGAGCATGGCTCATTAAATTATTTCTCACTCCTCTGCATGTGTATATGTGTGTATCTTGTGTATATGGGGTGTGTGCGCATATATCTGTTTTGTGTGTTATCCATTTTCTTTGTGTTTTGGTGTGTATCTTTGTGAGCTGGTATATCTGTGGGCATTTAAATGAATGCGCACATGTTTATATGTGTGTTTGTACATGCTTGCATGTACAGTATGTGTCTTTGTGTGTGTGTATATGTTAGTGGGTATGTATGTATTGATACATATGTTCTCTGCATGTCTGTAATCAGGAAAGGAGATGAGAGCAGGGCTGGCCCAAGAGTTACTGCATTCCTAGGCAGTCCCACTGCCCATCCCCTGTCTACTCCAGAGCAGCCCAGATGCTACCCTCCTGCCCTTGGCATCCACCGTTCCCCTTCTCCCTCATTGGTAGGGGGTTGGCACCATGATCTTCTACTATTCTGCAAAATAGTGACAGAGCAAGCTGCTTTGGTGCCACAGCGGGCATGTATGCTTCTGCCCTCTCCTATGCAACTCTTCAGGCTTGCTTTGCCGCTGGTTTGTGGAGTAGAGGAGGAGTCGCAGTGCTGCCCACAGTGAAACAAAAGTGAGGATATAATAAATTATCACTGTCATAGTGAACCTAATATGAGAACTTTGAAATCAGATGACAGAGACCCAAATGTTAAAATGATGCTCAGGACACACAATGAGAGAGAATCAAGCCATTGAAAACACTACTGCATCCGTATACCATATAGGCATAAATGGACACAAAATAAAATAAAGGTTCCTACATAGTATTGAGACACAGTGATAATTATTTTATTATATCCTCACTTTTGTTTCACCTTTTTGTTCTTCACAGTCCACATTCATTTGTTTTGGTTTTTCCTTCCTTGCTCTATTTGTAATTGTGCTTTTATTTTAAAGTTTATGTATGGTTTTGTTCCCAACAATATATGCATTTGGTTTACATCACTGGTTGGAATGTTTTGGGTACACGTCCACTACATGTTCATTTTTGTAGGGATGTGATTCGTTTGAGTCGCATTTCAATAATTACTTTATGTAACAACTTTAACTTGGTTCAGTTTTATATCGTGATTCAGGTTCCCTGCCTTCTGACATCATACACGGCTCAAATAGGATTGGGCTCTTGATCTGGGCACCATTCCTCTTCGTCTCTCCTGGCCAGTTCAGGGAAGGTAGGTAGGGTTGTCAATCCCTTCCAGCAGCTGAGGACTGAATTCTGAAGTTTTACATACAAGCTATCTGGCTCCACCTACCTAACCAACCTCAGTCTTCAGTCCTCAGCAGCTGAAAAGGACGTACCTTCCTCTGGCTCCGGCAGAGACATTGACCAGGACTTTATTATTTTGTGTGTTAGCGGTGGGGAGCCCTAGCGGGGAGCCTCGCTGTCAGCACTGAGATTCTTTTTCCTTTAATTTAAAAAAAATAAAAATAAGTGCATCGGAGGTCCAACGCCGGCAGCAGTAGGCCAGAGGCAGAGCCTGCCTCGTTCCCCAGCCTATCCTGCAGATTTTCAGCGGTGACGGTCCTGGGAGCCCCAGAGCCCAATCTCCCGCGTCCGGCGAAGTGAGTACTCTGCCGCTAGCAGCGGAACTGAGTAGCTCAAGGATTTGATCTCTCCGTGCAGCAGGTGAGCCGGCAGATAGATTTTAGCGGGCTGTTCTACGTCGCGCGGTTCTGCGAGGAGACGCATGCTGCCGTGTTTGTCGGACTGCGTGCTGTGTGGCTGTAAGAGAGGGCTTTCTGACGCGGGGTTCTGTCGGCGGTGTGCGCGTTTGGGCGGTATTTGGTCCCGGGACGCCTGTGGCAGCATGGACAGTACGGCGGATGCCTCGCAGGCGTTAGGCCCTTCTCAGGGGGAGTCAGAAAAGGCGGGAATGGCCGCCATTTTAGTTAAGGCTCCCGTTTCTGTGCCGGCTCAGAAAAAGGCAGGGAAAAAGAAAACAAAGTCGAAGCAGTCTTTTCCAGTAGCGGAGGATCCTCCACAACCCTCCCCTGTAGTGCAGGGGGGTTGGGAATCCTTTTTTCCCCCGGAGTTTATTTTATCTCTGCATAAAGCTTACTGTCTGCAGTGTCAGCAGGCCGGCGGCGCTGCCTTTCCCTCCGGGCAGTCCGGGGCTCAGCAGAAGGATGTTTCTGCCCTAGACCCAGTGGAGGGGCCCTCCACCTTGGTTTGGGGGACTGGAGTGGGGGCTGATAGCGTCGGTCCACACCCTCCAGCTATGCATGGTCCTGAGGAAGGGGAGATCCTCTCGGATTCAGGTGTGGAGCCCTGGGCGGAGGAGTTGGAGGACGCTGACATGGGGGGTAGTGAAGATTCTAATCTATTTCGGGTTTTTAGGAGAGAAGAGCTAGGAGCCCTGATTGCTCAGTCCCTTTCGACCTTAAATATTGTTATCCCGAAGTCTCAGGAGGAGCCTTTGGAGGATCCGCTGCTTCAGGGTGTTAAGGCTGAGCAGCGGTGTTTTCCAGTGCACAGAGTGATCAAACAAATGGTGGAATCCGAGTGGGAATGCCCGGAGGCCACTCTGCGTGGAGCAAGGACCATTGGACGGCTCTATCCGTTGCCGCAGGAAGAGCAGGATTTATTGAAGATGCCTAAGGTTGACGCCTTGGTGGCTGCGGTCACGAAGAAGACCACGATCCCAGTGGAGGGCGGAGCGGCCCTTAAGGATTTACAGGATCGTAAGCTGGAGACCCTACTCAAACAAGTTTCTGACTCTAACGCCCTTGCGTTGCGGGCAGCGATTTGTGGTGCTTATGTGTCTCGAGCCTCCATTAGATAGATTCAGGGGGAGGCTCGGGGAGAGACTGGGGATCAAGGAGCCGCGGACGGTGCGAAGTTAGAATCGGCCGCGGCTTACCTAGCGGATTCCTTTTATGATCTCGTCCGCATTTCTGCAAAATCCATGGCGTCCGTGATTGCGGCTCGCAGATTCCTCTGGCTGAGGAATTGGGCGGCGGATGCATCTTCTAAGTCTCGGCTTAGCAAACTGCCCTATAAGGGGTCGCTGCTCTTTGGAGACACGCTGGAGAAAATTGTGAAGGATCTTGGGGACTCCAAGGGCGGTAGACTTCCAGAGGACCAGCCGCGAGGGCAGAAAGCGGGATTGTTGCCCCATCGTCCAGCCAGGGAGTTCCGTAGATTCCGTGGTTCGAGATTTGCGCCCTACCAGAGAGGGCGTTTTCTGTCAAGGGGGCAGCCCTTTCGGGGAGCTAGGGGGTTCAGTAGAGGCTATTTTGGGGCCCAGCAAACCCCCAATAAGAAGCCGCAATGAAACGAGGCTGGCCCAAGCGGAGTGTCCAGTAGGGGGACGCTTGCAAGAGTTCCTTTCCGTTTGGGCCGCCATTACGACAGACCAGTGGGTTCTGGAAATTATTTGCGACGGGTATGCGCTGGAGTTTGCTCACCCATTAGGGGACGCTTTCGTGGTGTCTCCATGTGGCTCTGTGGGAAAGAGAGCGGCGGTTTCCGCAATGCTTCAGCGGTTGCTCAACCTTCGGGCGGTGGTCCCCGTTCCTCAGGACCAGTTAGGCTTCGGTCGATACTCAATTTATTTTGTAGTTCCCAAGAAGGAAGGTTCTTTTCGTCCTATTTTAGATCTCAAGCACGTCAACCGCTGTTTGCGAGTCCCACATTTTCGCATGGAGACCTTGCGCTCCGTCATTCGCTCATTACTCCCGGGGGAGGTCCTCTAGTCCATCGATCTGACGGAGGCCTACCTTCACATCCCGATTCGGCCAGCTCATCAGAGGTTTCTGCGCTTTGCGGTTCCGCAGGGGCATTTTCAGTTCCGAGCGCTCCCGTTTGGCCTGGCTACAGCACCACGCACGTTCACCAAAGTCATGGTGGTAGTAGCGGCCGCCCTCCGCAAGCAAGGCATTTTGGTACATCCGTATCTGGACGATTGGTTGATTCAGGCACCGTCTGTGGACGAGTCCATGACGGTGACCGCGAAGGTGGTGGCTTTTCTGGAGTGTCTCGGTTGGGTAGTGAATCGAGCCAAAAGTCAATTGCAACCGGTTCGACGTCTTCTTTATCTCGGCGATACCGAAGTCGGAGCGGTGTTTCTTCTGGAGGAACGGGTTCAGAAGATTCTGGGACAGGTGTCAGCTTTTCTGCGCACTCCCACTCCGACAGCGTGGCGGTACCTACAGCTTCTCGGGTCCATGGCGGCAGCCTTGGATCTCGTGCCCTGGGCGCGGGCACACATGCGTCTGCTTCAGCAAGCGTTGTTGACGAGGTGGTCACCGCAGGATCAACCGCTGGATCTCCGATTGCCCTACTCTCAGGCGGTCACAGTCAGTCTGCAATGGTGGTTGGAGCCCAGCCATCTTCGCGCAGGGGTCCCACTGACGCAGCCAGATTGGGTTCTTGTGACAACGGACGCCAGTCTAGCAGGCTGGGGTGCGCATTGTCTCTCCCACATGACGCAGGGCAGTTGGTCTCCGGAGCAACAAGAATGGTCCATCAATCACCTGGAACTCAGAGCGGTGTTCCTCGCCCTTCAGCACTTTCTTCCGCTCTTGTCTCGCAAAGCGGTTCGGGTTTTCTCGACAACGCGGTGACTGTGTCCTACATCAATCGGCAGGGCGGAACGGGCAGTGCGGTCCTGCTGGAGGAAAGTCAGAGCTTGATGGATTGGGCGGAGTTGCATTTGGTAGCGTTGTCAGCGGCTCATGTGACGGGGCGCGACAATGTTCAAGCTGATTACCTCAGTCGGCACGCGGTGGACCCAGGAGAGTGGGAGTTGAATTCAGCCGTGTTTCACGAATTGACGCTGCGTTGGGGGCAGCCAGTCATGGATCTTATGGCCACCTTCGACAATGCCAAGGCCGCACGCTTCTTCAGCAGGCGCCGGGAACCCATGTCGGAGGGTCTGGACGGCTTAGCTCAGCCCTGGCCGGCGGGGGTTCTTCTTTATGTTTTTCCGCCGTGGCCGATGATCGGGAGAGTTATTCGGAGGATAGAGGGTCACCGGGGGTTAGTGATCCTCGTTGCCCCGGATTGGCCCAGGCGAGCATGGTATGCCGACTTGATGCGTCTCCTCGCAGATACTCCCTGGCGGCTGCCCGTTCGGATGAACCTCTTGTTCCAGGGACCGCTTCTGATGCCCAACGTCGATCACTTCTTGCTTACGGCTTGGCTATTTAAAGGGAGAGGTTGAGCCGTAGGGGTTACTCGTCTGCGGTCGTCACCACTATGCTGAAGGCCAAGAGGCGGTCCACTTCCTTGGCTTATATTCGAGTTTGGCGTATTTTTGAGCGCTGGTGTGCTCAGCGTCGGCTTGCACCCAGATCTGCCTTAGTGCCTGAGGTATTGTCTTTTCTACAGGAGGGTTTGGAAAAAGGCTTAGCACTTAGTACGTTGAAGGTTCAGCTAGCCACGTTGTCATGTTTTCGCGGCAAGATTCGGGGGGCTTTCTTATCCGGGCATCCGGATGTGCTACGATTTTTGAAGGCGGTTAAGCATCTGCGGCCCCCTGTCCGGTCGGTAGTGCCCCCGTGGGATTTGAACCTGGTGCTAGAGGCGCTCGCGAGGCCTCCCTTTGAACCTGCGAATACTGTGTCATTCAGAGATTGTTCTTGGAAGACGGCGTTTTTGGTGGCCTTATGCTCGGCGCGGAGAGTTTCCGATCTGCAAGCACTTTCCTGTCAAGAGTCGTTTCTCCACTTTTTGGAGGAAAAGATAACGCTGCGGCCGGTGCCTTCTTTTCTTCCGAAGGTGGTGTCTCGTTTTCATCTGAATCAGCCCATCTCCCTGCCGACCTTTCGGGTCCAGGGGGATCAACCCGTGGATGTGGTTCTGCAGAGGTTGGATCTGGGCAGAGTGCTACGGAGATACCTGCGCAAGACGAAGTCTTTTCGCCGTACAGATCGATTGTTTGTGCTGTTTGGGGGTCCTCGGAAAGGGGAGGCGGCCTCCAAAGCTACCATTGCTCGTTGGGTGAAGCATGCAATTTCAGCGGCATATCAGGCCAGTGGTCAGGTTCCTCCTTCGGGACTGCGGGCTCATTCCACAAGGGGCCAGGCCGCCTCATGGGCGGAATTGGCGTTGGTGCCACCGGTGGACATCTGCAGGGCGGCTACCTGGTCTTCCCTGCATACTTTTGCGCGGCATTATAGACTGGATGTTCAGGCCAGAGGGGACGCAAATGTAGGGGCTTCAGCCATGTGGCGGGCCTCGCGGTTCCCTCCCAGAGTTAGGTACTGCTTTGGTACTACCCTACCTTCCCTGGACTGGCCCGGAGAGACGAAGAGGAAGACAAAATTAGACCTTACCTGCTAATTGTCTTTCCTTGAGATCTCGCCGGGCCAGTCCATGGCCCACCCTCTGCATTTGCGGGCTTGTCGCATTCAGTTGTTTCAGACCGTTAGTGTGCGCCTTTCTTCCTGAGCGCTTCGCCGGTGCCAGCCTGGCATAGCGGCATTTAGTGCTTGGTTGATAGTCTGGGCGGTTCCCCGTCACAGTTTTTCCTCTTCTGTTTGGGCTATGGGGCTTCCGTTTTGTTTTCAGGAGTCTTGTTAAAAAAAAAAAAAAAAACACACCATTCTTACACTGGTGAATATAACAAAACAACACAGAGAAAAAAAAAAGAAAAAAAAAAAAAGGTTTTTAGATTATGGAAAAAAGGAACTCAGCGTTTCTCCTGATCAGTAGGTTGGGAGCATTTGGCTGTTTGGGTTCCTTTTCCGCTTTGACAACAGTAGACTGAGGTTGGTTAGGTAGGTGGAGCCAGATAGTTTGTATGTAAAACTTCAGAATTCAGTCCTCAGCTGCTGGAAGGGATTGACAACCCTACCTACCTTCCCTGGACTGGCCCGGAGAGATCTCAAGGAAAGACAATTAGCAGGTAAGGTCTAATTTTGTCTTTTCATCATTTAAATAGTTTAAGGGTTCTTTTATCTTTTTGCTTGCAAGTGGCTCAGGATCATATTGTTTGGACTGTCCCCAGGCAAGTGCGTGATTGCGTGGAATTTCACTGATTGTTTGGGACTCTATTTATTGCTATTTTTCCCTTTTTGATTTTCATTATGCAACATTGTATCCCCCTTTTTATTTCACACATACGTAGTCACTATTCTTCATATCTGTTTGACTGTGCATTAGCACAGATATCATACATAACAGGTATTAGACAGTTTTTTAAACTTATTGTCCTTCATTTTGAGCCTCAGTTTGGTTCTCTTTCTTCCATTCTCGTTACGTTAATATAATGCAAGGGTTATTGTACAGTTTTAACTTTACCATTTTTGGGCTTGAATACTATATATGAGCCCTTATTTCACATTGTGTTCTTTTACTTTAAAAGGGTCTATGGCATACATTTAACGCTTATTATGGTGTGATTCACCTTCTTGTTTTTTCTATGGATCTGAGTAACATATTTATTGCAAGTATTGCTTTTAACCAGTTTCCTTCTATGACAATCAATTGTTTATGATTCTTATATTTGACTACAACCTCTCATTTGAATTCATGTGTGTGATGGTTTCTTCTTCATTTTTGATAAAGGGGTTTTTAATAAAGAGTTGATTATCATTTTAATATCCTAATGAGGCGCCTTTTTAACTTTTTACTTTCATTTTATACATAATACTTTTTAATTTATGGTTTCTATTGTCATTGATTTAATTGTTCATTATTCGTTTTTATATTCTGATGGGCTAATATAACCTTTTATTGTTGGCCTTGTATATTATTTTATTGGCTTTTCTTAAACATTTAATAGTGCCATCAGGAGTTTTATGCATGTCAAACCATGGCCTGGTCTTTTAGAGCATATTATTTCTAGTTCATCTCCACATATATGATTCTTGTATACATTATTTGGCTGTTTCCTTTGCACTGTGTTACTTCAGTGGTGGTGCTTACACTACTGTTGACTATGGCTTGTTTTTAATGTTGCATTACTTCTATCTATAGCGGATTGTGCCTACACTATTGGATTTGCGACTTATCACAACATTGGATTTTCACACTCTGTTCCATTTATAACAAGTGAGCTTGATTTTTGCCCCTCACTCTCCTCTCTAAATATACTTATATTTGCCCCCCTTTCGCACTATTTGCCTTTACCTGTCCTTGTGGTTGGTCTTTTTATGGCCTATTATACTATTTGATTTTACTTGTGACTTATTTATCTTATCCTCCTTTTATCATTTTTATTATTTCCATTGTTACTAATATCAATAAATAATAATAGTAATATATTTTTACTGTCTTGATGGATACATTACTTATATATTAATTTAGTTTTCTTTTACTTATATTTATTTATCTTTTGTTACCTATTGATATTTACTGTATAGTTGTTTCATGGTTTTATGTTTCTTTATGATTTTATCTTCATTGGATTATCCATTTTATATTTTTGTATATCGCTGTTCTTGAGGGTACCCCCTGACAAAGGCAATGCCAAAATATGCCCGTGTAGGGGTTTGTCAATAAAAGACTGTTTTTTTACCTTCTTGCCCTTGTGTGGTTCGTATCATGATAGGAACAAGGAGCTGAACCAATTTTCCCTCCTCCTATGGCTACTGAAAACACCACAATCTAGTGGAGCCTCCCATGTCAGAGTCAAGTGAGAGAGTTGTCCCCAAGGTGATCGTTCACAAGCTTTTAATCAATCTTTTCCTCTCAAATTTTCAGAATTTTTTTCAGAGGAGAAAATTCATACATCGTGTGCTGGAGACAAAGAAATACTGAAGAGACCTTTTTGTGGCTGAGGCATGGGATTGATATCATTGAAACCTGGGCTTTTCATTGGTTCTTTGTCTCCAACAACCTTTAGGTAGGGGAACACAACCCACTTGTCTGGATTGGTCTAGCAGGGCGATATGGAAACTAAACTTAGATAGCACAGGAACCTCTCCCAGCTCACCACTTCTATTTCTGTAACTAGAGCAATATGCCAGTGCTCCCCCTCCCTCTCTCCTGCTTACCATTGTCTGAATCCTATCCTACCCACAGTCTCTGCTGTTAGTTACATTGGAAGCAAGAAGGGCAGGCTCATTCACACAGGATGGAGGATTAGAAAACTGCAAATGGAGGTTTAAAACTCTGAAAAAATGGGCAGACATGATAGCCTTCCTTCTAACTTCCAGACATTAATGTAAAAATCTGTAGAATCTTGAAAAAAAGCCAGTTATTGATCCTAATTTACCAAGTACAGACTACATCTGATAACCGCTCTCTCTCAAAATTTTGAACCTAGTTATGTTCCCAGTTTGACAGTGTCTTAATCTAGTCCTTCCCAAGACAACAGATACTAACTGGCAGTACACATAGCAACCAATAAGAAATCACTAATTCAAGCAATAGCTTTCATAGTAGAAATAACAGCAATGAAAATGAAATATGTATGTCAATTATGTAAAATGCAATACATCACAGTTAAGAGTTTGGAGTTCATGTGTGTATGGTGTTTGTGTGTATTTCTGTTGTGTGTTCTGTTTGTGGAGTGCATGTGGTATAGCTGTGGTGAGGTAGATGGAGCTGGTGGGGCATTTCCAGAGGATATTGTTTTAGGTGTTGATGACGGTTATGGGGAGGTAGTTTGCAGGGTGGTGGAGCAGTTGCAGTGGGGAATATTTGGGGGTGGGCATTTGCATGGTGGGAGTTTTTCATATTAGGGCAGTTGCAGGGGGATATATTTTGTGGGTGGAGCTATTTGCAGGATGGTGGAGGAGTTGCGAGGGTGTAACTTTTGGGGGGGCGGGACAATTACAGAGCAATAATTTTGTAAGTAGAGCAGTTTGTGAAGTGGTGGAGCAGATGCCGAGGTGATGGGACAATTTCAGGAAGTAGTGTTTGAGAATGGGGTATTTTGCAGGGTGGTGCAGCAGTTGTGGAGATATTTTTAGGGGTGGAGCCGTTTGTGGGACAGTTGCATATGGTTAGGGTTTGCAGATGTGGAAGTTATTTGGAGTAATTTAGGGTGGGACAGTTAAAAGGGTATTTTTAGGGTGGCAGGGCAGTTGTAAGAGAGTATTTTTGGGGATGGGGCAGTTTATAGTGTGGTGAGGCCATTGAGGGTTGTACTTTTTGTGGATGAGCAGCCTGCAGGGTGGTGAAGATGTTGCATCCAGTCGTTTTTTGAAGTGGGGACAGTCAGCAGTGTGTTTATGGCATTTATGTGTAGTTTTGTTTTTTGGGGGGTTTTTTGGGGGGGAGAGCAGTTTGCAGGGTGGTGAGGCAGTTGTATTGGGTATTCTTTTCATGTTGCCAACATTTTGGGGGTTGATAGGGCAGTTGCAAGGAAGTATATTTTGGGGGTGGGGCAGTTTGTGTGGTGGTCTGGCAATTGGGGGGTGGGAGCAATTTAGGGAGTTGGAAGAGTAGACAGCAGGGAGAGGGAATTTGAAAGAAGCAATTTCCTAACTGATATATTTAAATGTAATAAAGTTTCTATGCTACAGAAACTGGCACTCCTCCTATAGAAATACATTAGGCTAGTTTTTGAGGAGCTTATTTCTCTAGAACATCCAGTCCGATTTGTTCCATTTTCAATCTCAGTGTATCTTTTTGCCAGATTTTCTCATATACTAGGTTTCAGCTTGTTAAATTTTTGGAGAGTTATTTTGCCCCCAGACAGATGGATGAACAGATTCTCGACCCCCCATTCATATACTTTTTTCTAACTTCTGTAGGGTTGAAAAGAATAAAAATCAGTTGAGCCTACCTAGCAGTAATTTTGCAGGGTCTGTAATCTGCTAATTGCTGAAAATAAAAGGTTTTATCCTCATTGAGATGATACTTGTGCCATTTATGTTCATTTTTCCACAGTGATCTATTTAACATAGATAACTGAATATGAGTACCGAGGGGCTAAATGTATTCTTGAATCTTGCTTAAGTTCATAGGTGATATCATTCTTATCAATAAAGTCAGTAAGTAAAGTATTCCAGTTTTCAACAAAATATCATGTGTCATAATCCCTAGTAGCTATCATTTTTTCTTGTGGTCGGCTAACTAATATGAGGGGAGGGGGAGGGGGCATATAGTTGTTTGTTTGGTTTTTACCTATGAGACCGAGATGAACATCTTGCAAATGGCATAACATATTTAATGATAATTTCCAATGAAATGAAATGGTGGTCAGACCACAGTGCAGGTGTCACGACAATATGGTAACCCCAAAGTAGATCAGCAAACCTCATGGGCACAAGTCATAGATCTAGCTCCCTGGAGAAAGGGAATTATCTACTATACTTGAATGTAGCTCAAGTTGTACTTCCATTGAAAAGGTATGAGTCAAATCCAAATGAATAAATAGTTGCAAACTATATAAGCCTTTTATACATATACTTTATGCAAACTAGCAGTTGCAAAGTACACACCCTAAAGCGATCCAGTGCTTTGCACTTGCTGTTTCTGTGGATGACTGAGTCGGGATGAAATGAAGCACATACAATTGAAAATCACTTGTACATATGCTGTTTTTCTACCAACGTAAGCACACACACGGAAACGCTCTTAATGCAGCTAAAAGTAATATGTTATGGAGCCCACACATACATTTAGCTATGTTTGAGAAGAGCAGTTTTCATTCAATCCATTTTATCCAGGTAAGTACCTATGAAAAGTGCTCCTTCTGTGTTATCATTTATAGTTCATAGCATAATTTGCAGCATGACAAAACGTTTTCTGTTTTCAAATTTATCATACCTAGGTATGCATTAATGTAAAATCATTTTTTTTAGAGTGATGCTGATCCTTCTACTTCATTACTTAAAATAGAAGCAGATAGTTTGTTGCCGGTGCAGGAGACGGTAAGTATAATTCTTCAGATGATGCATATTATTTGAACCAACCAATGATTTTCTTTATAATTAGGGTTTCTGGGTTTCTGTTTTAAGCAATTTGATTGCCATATTAATTCACTTGAATGGCCTGAAACAAACAGGCTGATATTCATAAGCACAGTAATTTCCACTGACCAGGCTTGGCCATTGATTTTCATTGGGCACTATCCAAATAGCACCACTGAAAAACATTACTGGACCATCCCAACACTATCAGTATAGTGCTGGGGATACTAGTGAGCAGTCTCGGAAATTAGCTACATAGTGATGATAATTAGGGGGTAGTTACTAATGTGTGTTTAAGGAAATAATTGACGATTTCCATGCAGTGCATGCAAAGCATCTCATTATTATGCAAATCAAATAATGCAGCTTTTGTTTAACTTTGCAAACTGCATTATTTGTGGAAAAATAATGTCTGCTTTTAACAAAAGTATACTCTCCTGCCAGGGAGAATCAGGCCACTAAAATGTGGCCCGATGTAAAGGGATCAGAGCTAATGTAAATCCAATACCCACCCCCTCATTCTTCCCACAGCAAAGACCCCTATCCCCAATCAGGGGCCCCCCAGAACAACTATTGCCCCCCAAAAAGACCTCCCAGACTCCTTCTCCTCCACCTGGAAGAGATCCCCACTGTCAGACGACAACACACCAACTTCTCTCAGCCCTCAATACCTATGGACCTACTGGGGATATCCCTAGTGTCTACTGATGAAGAGCAGGAGTGATCCACAGTTGCTGCTGTTCTTTTGGGTGTCCAGGAAACAAATAGCAGCTCTGCACATCAAGCTGCCAAATAAGGAGCACTGAATATCACAGCTATCTGGATAACTACAGTGATGACATCATTATAAGGGTAATTTATAAAGGGTTGTCTAGGTTAACGCACATTCAAATGCATGCAAATTGTGCCTATTCTATAAGGAAAAGCAAACTGTTATGAGGGAGCATAGGTTGAGGGTGAAAGGAGATAGACTCAGGAGTAATATGCAGAAATATTTCTTTACAGAAAGAGTGGCAGATGCGTGGAATAGTCTTCCAGTGGAGGTTGTAGAGGTGAAGACAGCATCTGAATTCAAGAAAGCATGTGACAAACACAGAAGATCTTAAAAGGGAAAAGGAGGCTATAGTAGTTAGTTTGGAAGGACAGACTAGATAGGCCATTTGGTCTTTTTCTGCCGTCATGTTTCTGTGTTTAAATAGGGGCATAAGCCGTTAGATATATGCACAAACCTAAGCACACAAACTTGTGCCAGCCCTAGACTTGTTGTAAATGTGCATCATCAGCCTGACTTGCATACTGATAGAGTAGCACCTGATTAAAGTAAGCACGAAAAGGCCCATCCGCACGCTTAAGTCATGGAAAATACATGCTTTACGGACATCGATGACACTTAACATTACGTGGCTCATTATAAAATTACCTCCTATATGTAGATTCAGTGCCAACCGCCAGCAGAGCCGAATATAAATATTTTATTTAAATTATGTAGCTGTCATTTAATAGAGACACCAACTGCGGTGTAAATATTGATCTGAAAAATTATAAGATGATACCTTTTTATTGGACTAATTAATATATTAGCTCTTGGGAACTGAACTTCCTTTATGATTTCAATACAAAATGAAGTCAAATTCCCCCTTCACACTCCAACATAAAAAAAGGATAGTTTGATTTTAACTAGAAAACATTGCTATCTAAATACTGCAACACCAACAGTTCCATCTCCACTATTCCTCTGCTTGCTGGCCCTTAATGCTGTGACACTTCTTCTGGCTCTGCTGTGTGGTTCTCAGTGAAACTGAACCTGGGCAGTTCCCAGAGCACTTCATCCTTTTTACACAACAGCAATAAGGCAAATCCCTACAAATGCAGGGGACGTGGGGAAAAAAAGAAGCACTGTGGATTATTTTGGAAAGAGGAGATGGCACTACCACCCACATTGGTGTAGTCTACCAACCTTCAACTCAACGAAATGAATAGAGACTTAGTGATATTGCAAAAGTGGTAATGAAGGAAGCAATGATGGCACTGGGTGACTTTAATCTACCAGATGTGGATTGGAATATCCCATCTGCAAAATTGGAAAGAAATAAAAAGATCGTGGATGCTTTACAAGAGGCTTTGCTCAGACAAATGGTGATGGAAAGCACCAGGGAACAGTCGATGCTTGATCTAGTACTCACCAATGGAGACAGTGGTCCTGATATTTAAAGGGTTTAAAATGGTTAGCAAGCTTGCTGTGTTAATCCCCTTATCCGGGATGTTCAGCTGAATATCCCCAGGTGTTGAAGCTGCATGCCTCACTGCTAACCACGTAGCATCAGGGCATTCCGGGGGCAGAGCCTGGCCATAACCAGGCAGCGGTGATATTGAATCGCTGCCCGGTTATGGCAAAGCAACGATAATAAGGCACAACAAAGACTGGCCTAACTTTCACTACAGAAGCTAAGTGAGCAGCGACTCAATATCACTGCTACCGAGTTATCTTTCTGGCAATCCGGGCAACCCAGATCTTCAATGCTGAGTTCCGAATATGACCCTGGCATCGAATATCCAGGTTTAAGTTTCAGTGGTGATGGCTAGCCACTGAAACCATGTTAGCAGTCATCACTGCCACTGAATATCCCCCCCCCCCCCCCACAGTGTGTCTTTTGTCTGGGTGGGGGTCTACTTGAGCAGCAGTGATCACATACGATGTGGTTTGAGATAAAAGTCAATTGCAGCAAATTTGAATTCCTAGATTTCAAAAATGCTGACTTTGGTAAAATGGGAAAGTACCTGAAGGACAAATTGGCAGAGTGGGAGGCGATGAGGTAAATGGAAAGATAGTGGACTTGTAGGGCTTGTAGTAAAGGCTGTTAGTGTAGCTGGGTTTAAAAAAGGTTTGGACAAGTTCCTGGAGGAAAGGTCCATAAACCATTATTAAGAAGGGACCCAGGATATCAATGCTTGACCCAGTACAAGCATTGCGGAACCTGTGTCTTTTGGGGAAACTGCTAGGTACGTATGACCTAGATTGGCCACTGTTGGAAACAGGATACTGGGCTTGATGGACCTTGGTCTGACCCAGAATGGGATATCTTATGTTCTTATGGGCTAAACTGAAAGAGGCTACAAAAAGGGCAGTGGATTTATATGTCAGGAAAGTAAATAAAACGAAGAGAAAAAGGAAACCTGTATGGTTCTTCAAAGAAGTTACTGCAAATATAAAGGCAAAACATGCAATGTTCACAAATTCAGAAGATTACAAACAGAGGAACACAAAGAATACCAGATAAAGCTGAATGAGGCAAAAAGAGAAAACAGAATAACAAAAAGCACATGCAGAAGAAAAAGTTGCTAAGGATATGAACCAAGGTGACAAGACTTTTTTCAGATGTATTGGGGAGAGGAGGAAGGTCAGAGGTTGAACTATAAGACTCAAGGGTGCTGAGAATTGATTTGTGGAAAGTGATGAGGAAAAAGCAGAAATGCTAAACAAATACTTCTGTTCCATCTTCACAAAAGAAAATCCTCGAGAAGGACCACACATGATTGATCAAGGTACTAATGGTGTGTACCTACTCTATTCCTATGTATATGAACAGCTTGCAAAACTGAAAGTGGATAAGGCCATAGAATCAGATGAGATACAGCCCAGGATACTGAAAGAGCTCAAAGAGGTTCTGGCAGGACCTTTAAGAAATATGTTTAATAGATCCTTGGAGACAGTGGAAGTTCCATGGGATTGGAAAAGACCTGATGTCATCCTTCTTAACAAAAGTAGTGATAGAGAAGAGGTGACAAGTTATAGGCCAGTAAGCCTTACCTCGGTGGTGAGAGAGGTTTTGGAGACGCTGCTGAAAGAAAGGATAGTGGTCTTTATAGAATCCAGTGGATTGCAAGATCCAAGGCAACATGGTATTTTACCAAAGGAGGCCATGGGTCATGGACCTGATGTGGCTCCTGTAGGAACCACCTCTGCGACTTCCTCCAACTCAGGGGCTGTTGTGGCAGGGACCAGTCCTTCTGGATGATCCGTCTCCCTTCTTGCTTACGGCTTGGCTCTTGAGAGGCATTGTTTAGCACAGAAGGGGTATTCGTTTGCTGTGGTTTCTTATCATCCCTCCAGTCTAGTCCCGGAAACCCTGGGTTGTCATCCTCTTCCAGCAGCTTGGAGACTGATACACGTCATTCTTTGATGACACTGGCATAAGGACACAGACACCGCCTCCTCCCACTCCAGTTATATCAGTCTCCAAACAGCTTGAAGATGTGAACCAGAGTAGCTGGCTCACTAGAGAAACAATTAAGGGCATTAGTATTAGTTAGTTTAATTTTTGGGGATACAGTACCTTTTAAATGGGATATTAATTTCTTTTCTTTGAATATTCAGCATTTTTTGGTGTTTTAAATTTGGAGGATACCGTCTGAAGTTTTGACTGCTGAGGGCCTCTCCCCCCTTCTTCCTTACTCTTACCGGCAGCGAGTTAAGAGCAGGAAGTTTTTCGGTCCCGAGTGAAGTCCGGGGTTGATGCTTACCTCGTTAAGACTGCCTCCTCCTGCGCTAAACAGAAGATGTGCCTGTAGGCGCTGAGGAGAGTCGGCAGTCGGGAACCGCGTTTTCCTTCAGTTCCCTTCTGTTTCCTTTGCCTTGGCAGCTCTCGAGGAGAGATACTTTGGCTTTGGAGTCAGTCTTCTCTGGTGAAGGGCAGCTTAGCCTGGTCTCCACTGTCAGGTAAGAGGACGCAGATGTGTCGAGGTTTCTGACCTTATTTTCAGCGTCCTGCAGTAGTTGGGGGAGTTAAGCTAGGCCCGTGGATGCAGCTTCTTGCCGCCGCGTCTAGTTTTGGCAGGAAGACGCCAGTAACGCGGTTGGGGAAACAACCTCGTGTAGTGCGAGAGAGAAGCTTCGTTTTTGAAATCTGGTAGTGGTTTTTAGGTCGGGATAGTTCCTGCTTTCTTTTTGCTTAGTTTTTTTGAAGAAAAAAAAAACGGCTCTGACCTTTTCTGATGATTCAGAGCTGCAAGTCCCTTTTCAATTCTCTGGAATTCCTGGGGATTCTTTAACACTTGGGATTCGGGCCAGGGAGTTAAAATGCCTACTAAGACCTTATGTCTTCTATGTGGGGTAAAAAGGTCGGTGGTGTCGGAAGCTGGCATCAGTAAGAGCTGTAGCCAGGCTCCGACAATAGAGCAACAACGTTTAGATTCGGCGGAGGAGCATGAGGGGGCTGTTCAGGGTCCTCTGTCTCCTCTGGTAGAGCCGGTAGACACTGTGCCCTGTCCGTCCACAGCTCCTGATGGGCCGCGGCCGCAGGCACCTTTGACTGGAGATTTGGCATCAATTTTTTCACCTGATTTTGTGGCTCTCATTCAAAGGGCATTTATTTATTTATTTATTTATTTTATTTAACAATTATTTCTATACCGCTCTTTCACAAGTATCAAGTGCGGTTTACAATGAACATTATGTTATATGGTATGGATAGTATCATACCAAGTCATTTTACATAGAACATAGAACAGGTGAACTAGGTACAGGTAACAGTATAATATTTAAACAGTAAATTATTAGAACGTTAAACTATTAGAACATATGTATTTAGCGGTGCTCCTAGGGAACTTCCCTCCTCGGTTTTTAGTCCCATGGGTGGAGAATTGGGACACAAAAGACCAGGGACTCCACTGTCGGCAGCACCTTCGATCTTCGATCTTAGGGCCCAAGAGAGCTTGAATGGAGATGGGCAAACTGGGTCAGTCAGAATTCTCGGAGGATGAGGAGCACAATCAGGAGATGGACGAGGAGTTAGAAGAAGGAGAGATTACGGAGCAGGAAGATCAGGCTAGAGTAGTGCACATTTTTCGAAGGGAGGAATTGCCCGCACTGATTTCAGAGACGTTGAAGGCACTTAATATGCCGACGTCAGCGCCAGTAGAGGAGGTCTCGTTAGAAGATCCGCTCTTGCAGGCTTTTCGGAAGACACAGAGTGTTCCCCATGCATAGAGTTATAAAGGAGATGATCCAAGGAGAGTGGGACTTGCCAGAAGCGACACTTAAGGGTGCTAGGGTAATGTCTCATCTTTATCCGCTAGCGGAGCAGGATAAGGAGCTCTTTAGGTTGCCTAAAGTAGATGCCGTGGTATCGGCCGTGACCAAGAAGATGACTATTCCGGTAGAAGGGAGTGCAGCTCTTAAGGATACGCAAGATAGGAAGCTGGATGCGTTGTTGTGGCAGGTTTTTGAGGTTAATGCTCTGTCCATTCAGGCATCTATTTGTGGGGCTTGGGTGGCACGAGCCTGTCTCCGATGGGCTCAAAGAGTCCAGGGAGAGCGGCCAGAGGATGCTGTGGGTGAAGCAGCTCGCTTAGAGTCCGGTACAGCGTATCTGGCAGATGTTCATTATGATCTCATTAGGGGACTGTCGAACAGTATGGCTTCGGCAGCGGCAGCAAGGCGATATCTCTGGCTGCGGGATTGGGCAGCGGATGCGTCATCAAAAGCCAGATTAAGTAAGCTTCCCTTTAAGGGGCACTTGCTTTTTGGAGAAGATTTGGAGAAGATAGTGAAGGATCTCGGAGAGTCCAAGGGGGGCAGGCTTCTGGAGGATAAACAGAAGCAGGGAAAATTTCCACCACTAGCTAGAATGCCGCAGAGATATTTCCGTCATTTTCGCTCCCCTAGGTTTACGCAGAGTCAGAGAGGGCATTTTCCCTATAGGAACCAAAGTTTTCGGGGATTCAGAGGGGCTAGCAGAGGTTTCTCTGCCGCCGCTTCGGGTACCCAAAAGCCACAATGAAGTCAGGAGGACCCAGGTGGACGTAGCGGTTGGCGGACGCCTTCAGCAATTTTACACTACCTGGGTCGAGATTACATCAGATCAGTGGCTGCTAGAGGTGATTCGAGAAGGTTATGCTTTAGAATTTCAGAAACCGGTGACCGATGCTTTCGTACAGTCCCCGTGCAAGGCACATCGCAAGCGCGAGGCAGTCAAACAGACCTTGAGAAGGTTGCTAGGTCTCCAGGCTGTAGTGCCAGTGCCTCGAGACCAATGCGGGTTAGGTCGATACTCCATTCATTTTGTGGTTCCAAAAAAGAAGGGACTTATCGGCCAATTCTGGACCTCAAAAAGGTAAACAAGTGTCTCAGGATTTCCCGTTTTCATATGGAGACGCTGAGATCAGTCATCATGGCGGTCCGGGAAGGAGACTTTCTTACTTCCCTTGATTTGTCCGAGGCATACTTGCACATTCCGATTCGGCAGGAACATCAGAAGTTTCTAAGGTTTGCGGTGCCAATGGGTCACTTTCAGTTTCGAGTGCTACCCTTCGGTCTCGCGACGGCGCCAAGAACCTTTACCAAGATCATGGTGGTCGTAGCCGCCGAGCTGAGGAAAAATGGGGTTCTGGTTCACCCGTATCTGGACGACTGGTTGATTTGAGCAAAGTCCAGAATAGAAAGCAAGGAGGCGACAGCTCGAGTGGTCAGTTGTCTTCAGAGTTTAGGATGGGTACTGTGATAAGGAAGCTTATCATAGCTCAGGAAGGGGCTATAGAAAAGGTGAAGTGTCTCTGAACAAGCAACCTGTCAGTGCTGGTAGAAATGAGAAAACAGAATTTTGCCATAAAAGACTACCAGTCCCAGAATGCACCAGGTTTCCAACAGCCATGAGAGGAGCTGAAGTGAGAAAACGTGTGTTCAATCAAAAGGGCTATGAGGTAATCCCCAAGCACTCATTGCAAAGGGCAGGGCTTGATTCAGCACAGCTGCGCTGTGCTAGGATGGAACACTCATCTCAAAGGGCAAGGCCTGATTCAGCACAGCTGCGCTGTGCTAAAGTGGAGCACTCATCAAGGCAGAATAAAGATAGAGTCTATTCTACAGAGAATCATCCAGAGCTGGGATGTCATGATCATTGGTATCTTGATCATCCACGGGATCCTGATCTTCATTCTCATCAGAAGCAGAGGTCAGAACGGACGGACAGAGAGAGCAAGAGGCCCTTTAAAAGAAGGAAGAGAAAAGCCTCTGGGAAGTCTACAGGAGTCCAGCACTGTACGTATACTGGGAGACAGACAAGAGGTCAGCATACACCATTGGACTGGGGGAAACCAGAGGAGTGGTATTGCAGAGCCAGGAATCTCCAGACGGCACCTGTGAGGGAAACAGCTGCACGTGGAAGGGACCCTGAGACCCATGCCAGAAGGTATGTGAAGAGAGATCCAGTGTCCAGGGATCTAGATTGGAAGGCTGGACACAGAAACTGGACTACATATTGGCCAGGCTATTTAAAGGGGAACTCTAACAGCAATGGAAGCTCAGGTATGAACACTGATCTATGCCCTACCTATAACTTTGAAAGGAAGCAGGGAAATGATTATTCTCCTGGTAGTGCTCCATTGAGAAATTCCTTTGTGCCAAGCCAAGATATTGAACCTATGATTATTGAAGAAAGGGGAGAGGTCTTAGAACCAGAATGTGAATATATGGACTGCTCTCTGTCCAAACTTAAATGGTAGTTTTCTGTTACAAAGTGCAACAACCCTCACAAAGAAATACCAAATTGTTCTTTAATCTACTCAGAAAACCTTCTGAGTAAGATTTTGAGCTACACAGTGAAAGCAAGCCAGCTAAGGGGTTTCAGCTGGGTGATTGCTAGCAATTGAGCTTACCTAATTGCTTGTGTGCTCTGAAGGGAATTACTTCTGAATTTATATGTAAAGATATAAGAAGTTTAACCTGAAGAAAAGAACATTTTTCCTACTTTGTGGGTTTATTTGGTTGCTTACTGCATTGCTAAGACATTATTTGCTAAAGCCTACAAGAAAGACCAGTTTGTTGCCAACCAGGTCTTTTATCCTTTGCTTTAATTACCTGACAAGTTCAGATGTTGTTTTTTTCCTGATTTTGTTTTCCTAACTTTAAAACTGCAAGCAAGTATCCTGAGTTCTGTGCTACCAAGCATTATCTGTGTTGGGAGAACCCCTCATAAATAAAAATCTTATTTGCTTTACCCTTGAGCAAGTATAATTAATTATTGGTCACGGCTGTGTCTGGAATGAATGGACTACATTACCCACAAATCCTTGCAAATCATATAGAGGTATGCTTTTGCCAAGACTGTGAACATTCTCACCCAGGCGGCCGTCTGACAGTACTCAATGTGGCCAAGAGCAGTATGGTGCCTTCTCAGGTCCTCGAGTATCTCGAGGCGCATTTCGATACCAGGGCAGGCAAGGTTTTTCTGCCCGCGCATCGAGCAATAGCCTTACGGAGGTTGATTCGGAGGTTTCTCGACAGATCCCGTCCGACAGCTTGGCATTACTTGCAGGTCCTAGGGACAATGGCGGCAACGATCGACTTAGTGCCCTGGGCGAGAGTGCATATGAGACCCTTGCAGAGAGCGTTGCTCAGGAGGTGGTCCCACCAGAACGATCCGTTATCCCGGAGGCTTCTCTGTCCGGAAGCGACGCAACAGGCGTTGCAGTGGTGGTTGCGTCCGGAGTCCTTAACGAAGGGTATGCCCTTGGAAACGCCGCTGTGGTTGCCGCTGACTACGGATGCGAGTCTCCTAGGTTGGGGGGTGCATTTTCAGGGACGATTCGCTCAGGGGCAGTGGTCAGTTCAGGAGAAGACTTGGTCAATCAACAGGTTAGAACTGCGAGCAGTGAGGTTAGCGCTGCTGGAGTTTCAGTGGTTCCTGGGGGGAGCAGTGATTAGAGTGTTTTCCGACAACGCCACTGCAATAGCCTACATCAACAGGCAGGGGGGCACCAGCAGTGCTCCCTTAGAGGACAAGGCAGATCAGTTGTTCCGATGGGTCGAGCAAAACCTTCTGGCTCTGTCGGCAGCACCTGTAGCAGGGGTAGACAATGTAGCGGCCGATTTCTTGAGTCGGGTAAAGGTAGATCCCGGAGAGTGGACGCTTCATCCGGACATTTACGACGAGATAGTTTGGCGCTGGGGATCTCCAATTATGGATCTCATGGCGACATTCAATTCAGCAAAGGTAGGTCGTTTTTTCAGCAGGCGCAGAGAGAGAATGTCGGAGGGACTGGATGCTCTCATTCAAGATTGGCCGGTAGATCAGCTTCTGTATGTGTTTACACTTTGGGTGTTGATAGGCTGAGTAGTACAGGGCATCGAACGCCACAGGGGGGGTGGTGATTCTGATAGCGCCGGATTGGCCGCGAAGGTCATGGTATGCAGATCTCAGGAGGCTGGTAATAGGGAAGCCATGGAAACTACTGGTCAGGGAGGATCTATTGATGCAAGGCCCGTTGTATATGCCTCAGGTAGCTCGATTCTCTCTTACGGCATGGCTCTTGAAAGGGCGAGGTTAAGGGCTAAAGGCTACTCACAAGATGTGATCACGACCTTATTGAGAGCTTGCAGAACATCTACTTCCTTGGCGTACGTTCGAGTGTGGCGCGTTTTTGAAGCTTGGTGTGTGATAGGAATTGCGAAGCCTTACGGGCATCCGTGCCGCAGGTCTTGGCATTCTTGCCAGGATGGTTTTCAAAGAGGTTTAGCGGCCGCTTCCTTAAAGGTACAATTGGCAGTACTTTCCTGTTATAGAGGGAAGGTCAAGGGACAAGCACTCGGCACCCATCCGGATATTAGAAGATTTTTGAGAGTGGTGGGTCTTTTGAGACCACCTTTCAGACAGCGTGTTCCCTCTTGGGATCTGCAATTGGTGTTGACGGCGTTAGGGGGACGACCGTTTGAGCCTTTGGCTAAGGCAACGTTGAAGGATCTTACGCTGAAGGTAGTGTTTTTAGTGGTCATTGCGTCGGCAAGGAGGATTTCAGAGTTACAAGCCTTATCTTGTAGAAAGCCATTCCTGTCTTTTTATGAGTCAAAGGTAGTCTTAAGGACAGTCCCGTCCTTTTTGCCGAAGGTAGTGTCTTCTTTTCATGTGAACCAAGTAGTCTCTCTACCGGTGTTCTGAACAGCTTCAGAAACTGCTTCTACCCCGCAGTTGCATCTTTTGGATGTTCGGAGAGCCTTGAAAAGATACCTCAGTCGAACGGCCGAATTCAGAAGATCTGATAGATTGTTTGTCTTGTTCGGAGGTCCTTGCAAAGGAGAGGCAGCGTCCAAAGCGTCGCTTGCTAGATGGATAAAAGAGGCAATAGCGTCAGCATATATCTTGAGGGGTAAGCTGGTGCCAGAAGGCTTAAGAGTGCATTCTACTAGGGCACAGGCGGCTTCCTGGGCGGAGTGCTGTTTTCTTCCGGCAGAGGAAATTTGTAAGGCGGCGACATGGTCGTCGTTAAATTCCTTTGTCAAGCATTATCGTCTGGATATTCAGGCAAGTAGGGATGCCTGTTTTGGCGCAGAGGTGCTTCAGGCTGGTCTAGCAGGTCCCACCCATTGAATTCCTTTACTGCTCTGTTACATCCCCAGAGTTTCCAGGACTAGACTGGAGGGACGATAAGGAAGTTTAAATTAGACTTACCTGTTGATTGTAGTTCCTGAAGGAACTCCAGTCTAGTCCCGGATCCCGTCCCGGTTCTTTGAGGGGATTGCAGCCTGAAGCAGAAGATGTCACAGGTAAGAAAACAAAAGGGAACTGTGCAGTTTCCGATTCAGGGAGCGAAGTTGATTTTTAGGACTGTAATATGGTAAGAGCAGGGGTCTCCCTGGAAGAGAGGCAGGAACCTTAGCGGTTAAAATGGAATAGTATGGGTCGTAAATGTTATGTTGTCTAATTATACGGTTGGATAGCAATAGAGATATATGTGGGTTCTAACTTAATTGTTGCTCCGGTGAGTCTACTTTGTCAATAGGTAACTGGAGTGGGAGGAGGCGGTGCCTGTGTCCTTATGCCAGTGTCATCAAAGAATGACGTGTATCAGTCTCCAAGCTGCTGGAAGAGGATGACAACCCAGAGTTTCCGGGACTAGACTGGAGTTCCTTCAGGAGCTACAATTAGCAGGTAAGTCTAATTTAAACTTTCCATACTCCTCAAGGTGAGGAGCAGTTCTATTAACCCTGCTTATGTGTGCATCTGGCACCACTTTCAGCGTTGCTGCCCTGAGCTTATGGTGGACTTGCCTTCCTTGTTTGCCTTTCTTCATGATGGCCTGGACAAGGGCCTTTCCCTTAGTTCCCTGAAGATTCAGGTGGCAGCTTTATCATGCTTTAGGGACCAATGGCAGGGCAGTCTATAGCCTTAAACCTGGATGTATCTCACTTCTTTCAGAGTGTACGTCACATGCACCCCCCCCTGCGTTCAGTCATTCCCTCATGAGATCTCCACCTGGTGCTCTGTGCCTTGATGTCAGAGCCCTTTGAGCCCTTGAAGCAGACCACACTTAAAGATCTGACTCTTAAGACTGTCTTCTTGGTCGCAATCTGCTCAATGAGATGTATCTCCAAGCTGCAGGTGTTATCATGCAGGAACCCTTATTTGTCATTCTCAGAGGAGGCCGCATACAATTAGCCCATTCCTTCCTCCTTACCCAAAATGGTGGTGTCCTTTCATGTTAATTAGGTGGTCTGTCTGCCCTCCTTTACTAAGAAACAGTGCCATGGGAAGGACAAAGACTTCACCTGGTGGATGTCCAAAGAGTACTTCTTCAGTATCTTAAGGTTACTAACTCCTTTCCCACGTCAGACAGTTAATTTGTGCTGTTTGCGGGACCGCGTAAAGGTGACATGGCTGATAAGTCTACCCAGGGATTCTGGATCAAGAAGGTTATTGCCTCAGTGTACCGGTTGTGAAACCAGCCAGTTCCGGAGAGTTTGCGTGTGCATTCCACTTGAGCGCAGGTATCCTCGTGGGTGGAGTGCAGCTCGGTTACCCCCTCAGACATTTATCAGGCTACCTCCTCTCTTCCTCTCCCTATTCTTTGCCACCGTGGCCATATTAACGCTTAACACAGCTGTGGGAGCATTTTCGTTTGCTCCCGCAGCTGTGCTGTACTGAATCAGCCTGGCCGTGGCACTTTTAGTAAAGCAGGAAGTGTTTCTTTTGCTGTGTTAAGTGTTAATACGGCTGCGGCAAGGGAGAGGAGGTAGGATGACAAAATCCAACTTACTTCCATCTCCTCAAGAAGTGCCGGAACACCGTTCCACCCCATTCCAGCACAGATTAAGCGCTGGGCAGAGGTATTCCATGGAACTTTATCCTTCCTCTTTACCTGCAGACATAGCATCAAAAGCCCGAGCCTTAAGTCAACAGAGAGACAGCTCAGACTTGCCTACTCAAAAAATTGCTAATGATGCAGTCTTGGTCCCAGGAATGTATTTTATGCACTATTATTTACATCTGTTTCTGAGGACGTGTGTGTGTCCACACCTTCAGTTAGCCACTATTTTTGCCACTTTTGTGCTAGCATTATATAAGATACATGGGCTGAAACCAGGCATTTATGTGGCCTTCAAAAACAGGCAACCTGTTATAAAATTACCCTCACTGAGTAAGCATACTTTTCACCTGCTGATTGTTTGATGAGCTGTTTTACTCCTCAACCTAAACATGCCCACAAATATACTAACTTTTATTGCAGCTCAAAGTACATGTACTATGAAACCCACACATACTGTTCTTTTAGCCACAAGATTGTGAACTGTGATGGAGAGCTGCATAGTAGACCAGCAGATCATCAGAGAAGATAGTGGCAGTAGCCCAAGGGGCTTCTGAAAGGGAGGATACTCATGCTAAGATGAAATAAAAATGTAGCCCTATAACAGAGTTTAGTGTTGTGGCACCACTATCACCAGAAAGCAGAGTGCTGGTTGCAGCTCCATGGCCTCTGGGAGGAAGAGTGCAGGCAGGTGATCTGGGATTGCTATGGAAGAACCAAGGTATGGCTAGACCTGTGGAGGGCAGTGCCTTATGGAGGAAGTGAAAGTGCTGGGGCTGTTGGAGGGAGACATAAAATAGAAGCGGGTACTATTTAAATATGTGATTTTACATAAATATTCTGGGTCCAATATTCAGTGCCAGCAGCTAGTGCTGCTAACACGGCTAGCCTCCAGTGCTGAACTTAAATCACAGATATTCAATCCTGGCTCCAGTATTGAATATCCAGGCTGCCCAGATTGATACGAAGCTAACTGGACAGCGGCAATATTCAGCCACTGCTCGGTTAGCCTCTGTGGTGAAAGTTAGGCCAGGGTTTCCTGCACCTGATTTTCACCTCATATCACTAGCAGGCAGCGGCTCCATATCACCAATGTCCAGTTAGCAGTAGGAACCACCCAAGAACACCCCCAGCTTTGGTTAGCATTGGGGCATGTAACAGTAGCACCTGTGGCACTAACCATGTTAATACCACTGAATATCCTGCAGAGCAACATTTACATAGTTTGCAGATCTGAAAACCCTGTTAATACCTTTGAATATCCCTCCTCTGTTTACAATGTTTTCTTAAATGAATTATTACAAAATAATAAAACAAGTGGGAAAAGAATAGAGAGCATGGCTCATGGAATTCCTTCCAACCCCTCTGTGTGTGTGTCTTGTGAATGTACTATATATATGTGTGTGTGTATGTGTTTATATCTCTGTTTTGTATGTTCTTCTGTGTTATTTGTGTGTGCATATATGTATGTTTGTGGATTGGTATGTCTGCATGTTTGTATGAACCTTAATGCACAGTGTGTCACTGCACTGGAAGCAGGCAGGGCAGACTTATTCAGTTGGGAGAAGGATTAGATAACAGTAAATAGAGGTTTTAATATCTGAAAAATGACCAGACATGTTAACTTTTCTTCTAGCTTCCAGATATTGTAAAAATGAGTAGAATCATGAAAAAGCCAGACAATTGTCAATCCTAACCTCCCAAGTTTTACGGGTGGGGCGATTATGGGGTGTTCCTTTTCGTCCCTGTAGTCCAGTCCCGGAATCTCTGGGTTCTGTACCTCTTCCAGCAGCTTTGGAGACTGAAACACATCATCACTCTGATGACACTGGTATAAGTAGGCAAGGACCGCCTCTCCACTCCAGTTTGTTTCAGTCTCCAAGCAGCTGGAAGAAGGGTAGAGCCTGGGGGTCTGGGCTCAAGAGAGACAAATAAGCAGAGTTTTTTGTTTAAATTACTTTTGGATTGTTTTTCTTTTTAAATTAAGTTCATTTTTGTTCAAATTTTAGGTTAGTTGCTGAGGATTAGGTATTGGAGAGGAGTGAGAAGGGCTGCAGAAGGCAGGCTGTCATTTCCTCCTCTTGCCCCCCCCCCCCCCCGCCTCTGCTCTCATCGGAAGAAGGCCGGTTTGGGGGTTAAGTCTGGCGTGAAGAGTCTCCCTGCTCCCGATCCCGCAGTACCTGGTGAGGAGCGGGTGGCAGGCGCAGCCGGCAGCGTGGTTTTGTGGACCCGGGGAGTGCGGGCTGAGAATCAGCAGGGCAGTGTGTCTCTCCGCTTCGGAGCCGAAGCCGCAGTCATGGCTGAGCTCCGAAGATGGATTGAGGCTTTGAGCAGTGTCGGCAAGCCTCGGTAAGTCCCCGTTGGGATCGGGGTGCTAGCGGGGAGGCCGGAGAGCCAGAATCGCGTGGTTGCAGCAGATTTATTTGTAGGCCGGACCACGTGGTTTTCGCGCGGGAAGCGCAAGCAGAGCCATTTTAGGGGGCTGCGTTCCCGGCGGTCTCTCAGGAGCAGGGGAGTCACTGCAGGGGGGTTTCTTTTCCTTTCTTTTGGCCCCGTGGACAGCGAACGGCAGTGATCAGTTAAAAAAACTAAAACAAAAAAAGAATAAGAAATTTAAGTAAATAGCATAGGCGACTGGTGTCTTGGGGGGGGGTCTCCCTTTAGTGGCTGGGGGTTGGAGGCTCCTGTGTGTTAGTATGCCGTCTAAGCCTCGCTGCCTAGTTTGTGGCTCCAGGCGAGGTTCAGTGTTAGACACGGCGGTGTGCGGAGGCCGCGCCCGGGAGGCCGCGTTTATGGAGAAGACCCTGGAAGGGGGAGCAGGAGGGCAGGCAACGATGTCTCAGAGGCAGGAAGAAGGCCTGTACCCGTCTCCGGCCTCTTCGGAGGCCGTGGCAGGCCGTCTATGGCGCGGGAGCCGTCCCCCCCCGTGGGGGCATGGGCAACCAGTAGGGCCAGCCCTGGTCCCTCCAGATTTCTTTGTGCTGTTGCAGCAGGCTTTCTCCTTGCTACAGCCTGGAATGGCCCCTCTTCAGGCGGATGGGCGGGCGTGGGGAAAAACGCCAAGGAAGCCCGTTGGGGTCAGAGGAGGCCGGTACCCTGGTGAAGAGGAGTAAGGTAGCGAGTGGCGAGAGTCCGATTCCGGCATCCTTGGAGGAGGGGGATGCCAGGGATGGGGAGTTAGAGGGCGAGTCAGGAGAGGAGTTAGAGGAAGGGGAGCTGTCAGAGTTGGAACAGCAAACAAGAGTAGTCAGAGTGTTTCGGTGGGAAGAGTTGCCCGCGCTTATCGCGGAGACCCTCAAGGCATTAAACATGCTGGCTGCGGCTCCGGTGGCAGATGAGGCGTTGGAGGATCCCCTGTTGCAGGCTGTACGGACGACGCAATGAGTTTTTCCCATTCACAGGGTCTTTAGGAATATGATTCAGGAGGAATGGGATTTGCCCGAGGCGGCTCTTAAGGGTTCTCGGGCGATAGCGCGACTTTATCCGCTGTTGGACCAGGATAAGGATCTCTTCCGATCGCCAAAGATCGACGCTGCAGTGTCGGCAGTGACTAAGAAGATGACGATTCCGGTAGAGGGGTCGGCGGCACCTAAGGATGGGCAGGATAGAAAGTTAGATACCTTGTTGAAACAGGTCTTTGATATCAGCGCACTGTCCATGCAAGCGTCTATCGCAGGGGCATGGGTGGCGCACGCCTGTCTGTGGTGGTCTCGGCGGCTGTCGGTAGATCAGTCAGGAGAGCAGGTAGATGAGGTGTCTCGTCTAGAATCAGGGACCGCTTATTTGGCAGATATACATTATGATCTGATCCGGGGGCTGGCTAAGAGCATGGCTTCCGTGGTGGCTGCCCGGAGGTATATGTGGTTGCGCAATTGGTCAGCGGACAATTCCTCAAAGGCGAGGCTTAGCAAGCTTCCATTTTGGGGGAAGTTGTTGTTCGGAGAGGATCTGGATAAGTTGGTCAAGGACCTGGGAGAATCTAAGGGGGGCCGTCTGCTGGAGGATAAGCCAAAGCAAGACCGTCCTGGTCCGGCTCCTAAGGGCACCCAGAGGGAGTTTCATAGGTTTCGCTCGTCCCGCTTTGGTCAGTTTCAGCAGGGCAGGTTTCCGGCGCGCAGCCAGGGGTTTCAAGGCTTTCGAGGGGCTGGTAGAGATTTTGCGAACAACTCGTCCTCAAACCTCAAGAAGCCGCAATGAGATGAGGGGGACTCAGGTGGGGTGCAAGCCTGTAGGAGGGCGACTGCAGGACTTCTACCCTGCCTGGGTCCAGATAATGTCAGATCAGTGGGTGTTGGAGGTTATTCGCGAAGATTATGTTCTGGAGCTCCAATGGCCAGTGGTAGATTTGTTTGTCCGGTCTCCTTGCAGGGCGAGGCTCAAGAGACGGGCGGTGCAGGTGACGTTGCAAAGGTTGATTCAGTTGCAGGCAGTGGTGCCCGTGCCGTTGGAGCAGTGCGGGTCCGGTCGATACTCCATTTATTTCGTCGGGCCAAAGGACAGTGCATTTCGCCCCATTCTCGATTTGAAAAGAGTGAACCGGTGCCTCCGGGTGTCTCATTTTCGTATGGAGACACTGCGCTCGGTAATCGTGGCAGTCAGGAAGGGGGAGAGTTCCTTACGTCTTTAGACCTCATAGAGGCCTACTTGCACATCCCGATTCGACAGGAGCATCAACAGTTTCTTCGGTTTGCGGTGCCCATGGGGCATTTTCAGTTCTGGGCCCTGCCGTTTGGCCTGGCAACGGCTCCAGGGACGTTCACCAAGGTGTGATGGTGGTGGTGGCGGCAGCGGCCCTCCACAGGGAAGGAGTGCTCGTTCACCCGTATTTGGACGACTGGTTGATTCGGGCGAAGTCCCTGGGCGAGAGCGTCATGCCCACAGCCCGAGTAGTGCAGTTCCTTCAGAGCCTGGGCTGGGTGGTCAACTTCACAAAGAGCAAGCTGACTCCATCGCAGTCCCTGGAATATTTGGGGGCGCGTTTCGACACAGCGCAGGGAAGAGTTTTTCTTCCAGATGTGCAGGCACAGGGATTGAGGATGCTCGTACAGGGGTTCTTATCCCAAAGGGCACCCACGGCATGGCACTATCTGCAGGTTCTAGGAACAATGGCAGCCACGATCGAGGTGGTGCCGTGGGCCAGGGCCCACATGAGGCCGTTGCAAAGGGCGCTATTACGCAGGTGGTCGCATCAGTCCAACTCTTTGGGGCGTCGGCTGGTCTGCCCTCCAGAGGTATCCCGGGACCTTCACTGGTGGTTGCAGCTGAAGAACTTAGAGAGAGGAATGTCCCTGGAAGCCCCAGCCTGGAGACCGTTAATGACGGATGCAAGTCTAACGGGCTGGGGAGCGCATTTCGAGGGCCGCTTCACACAGGGACGATGGTCGGAGCAGGAGAGACACTGGTTCATCAACAGGTTGGAGATGAGGGCAGTATACTTAGCCCTCCTGGAGTTCCAGCCATGGCTGAGGCAGGCGGCAGTTCGGGTGCTGTCCGACAATGCGACCACAGTGGCCTACATCAATCGGCAGGGCGGCACAGGAAGTGCGGCATTAGAGACAGAGGCGGGCCAGTTGTTCAGCTGGGCCGAGCAAAATCTGCTGGCCTTGTTGGCTCAGCATGTAGCAGGCGTGGACAATGTCGAGGTGGATTTTTTTGAGTCATCGCACGGTAGATCCCGGGGAGTGGGTATTGCACCCGGAGGTGTTTGCCCTGATTGCGAGGCATTGGGGGACGGCCATTATGGATCTGATGGCGACCTTCGAATCGGCAAAAGTGGCACGATTTTACAGCAGGAGGCGAGAAAGGATGTCCGAAGGACTCGATGCGTTGATGCAGAGGTGGCCAACTGAGGGACTAGTTTACGTTTTCCCTCCGTGGGCGCTTATCAGGCGTGTAGTGCAGCGGATAGAGAGGCACTAGGGCCGGGTGGTCTTGGTGGCACCGGATTGGCCAAGAAGGCCCTGGTATGCAGATTTGGTTTGTCTGCTGGTGGACCAGCCGTGTCGGCTACCGATGCAGGAGGATCTGTTATGTCAGGGGCCGCTGCGCATGCCTCAGGTGAGTCGGTTCTCGCTTACGGCTTGGCTCTTGAAAGGGCGAGGATGAGAGTCAAGGGTTATTCGCCAGCGGTCATTACGACGTTGCTGAAGGCCAGGCGGAGATCTACGTCATTGGCATATGTGCGGGTCTGGCGGATCTTTGAGGCATGGTGTGCGGATAGGGCCGTGTGGCCTGCGTCGGCATCGATTTCGCAGATCCTATCCTTTTTGCAAGATGGTTTCGAGAAAGGGCTGGCGGCACTGTCTTGCTACAGAGGTAAGATTCAAGGTGACGTGTTGGGGCGCATGTGGATATTAGGAGGTTTTTGAGAGCGGTGATGCTGATGCGCCCTTCGCGCAGGTGTTCGGTTCCCACGTGGGACCTGAATTTGGTATTGGAGGCGTTGGTGAAAGCACCTTTTGAGCCTTTGGGTAAGGCGTCATTGAAGGATTTGACTCTCAAGACGGTTTTTCTGGTGGCTGTATGTTCGGTGCGCAGGATTTCGGAGCTGCAGGCCTTATCCTGTAAAGGGCCGTTTCTCTTTCTCGGATTAGAAGGTGGTGTTGTGTACGGTTCCTGCCTTCTTGCCCAAGGTGGTTTTGGTTTTTCATGTTAACCAGGTGGTCTCATTGCCAGTGTTTTCGGGGGAAAAGAACAAGGCGATTGGGCGGAGGTTACACCTTCTAGATGTTCGGCGAACTTTACAATGATATCTCAGCGGAACAGCGTCCTTTCGCAGGTCGAACAGGTTGTTTGTTTTGTTCGGAGGTCCTCGGAAGGGGGAGGCGGCAACTAAGTCATCTATTGCCAGATGGTTAAAAGAGGCCATTGCAGTGGTGTATATTTTGAGAGGTAAAGTGGTTCCGGAGGGGCTCAGAGCCCATTCCACTAGGGCACAAGCGACTTCTTGGGCGAAGTACAGTTTGATGCCGGCCGAAGATATTTGTAAGGCGGCAACGTGGTCGTCTTTGAATTCTTTGGTCAAGCATTATCGGCTGGATGTGCAGGCGGCAAGGGACATGCGTTTTGGATCGGCAGTTCTTCAGACTGGTCTAACAGGGCCCTCCTGTTAGTGTTTACTGCTCTGTTACATCCCCAGAGATTCCGGGACTGGACTAGAGGGACGAAAAGGAAGGTGAAATTAGACTTACCTGCTAATTGTTGTTCCTTAAGGAACTCTAGTCCAGTCCCGGATCCCGCCAGGGGTTTTTTTGTTCCAGGATAGGGACAGCCTGAAGTTGTGGTATTTAGTAAAGATCAGAGTGGTTGTATTGGCAATTTCAGGTTTAAGCGGACCTCGGGGTTTTCTTTTGGAGAAATGCAGTCATTGTTCTTGTCGAACTTTCCTTTTTCTGGGAGGAACTTTGTTTACTAGTTAAACGAGTTGCCGTACGTGTTAGTTTTGAACGGCTATGTTAAAAAATACATAAAATAAATATATAGATAGTACAAGTAGGACTGATATGTTTAGACGTTCACTACTTATTTGTTGCTCTGCTGAGTCTGCTTTGTCAGTAGGTACTGGAATGGAGAGGCGGTCCTTGCCTACTTATACCAGTGTCATCAGAGCGATGACGTGTTTCAGTCTCCAAAGCTGCTGGAGGAGGTACTGAACCCAGAGATTCCGGAACTGGACTAGAGTTCCTTAAGGAACAACAATTAGCAGGTAAGTCTAATTTCACCTTAGATGTTTTGGCTTGGGGGGAATTGTTGGGGTGATGGGGAAAATTCAGGGGGTGGTGGGACAGTTGGGGTTAGGTTTTGGGGGTGGAGCAGTATGAAGGATTGTGGTGGGTATTTTTTATGGGTGAGGTAGTTTGCGGAGTGGTAGGTCCATTGTGAAGGAGGGAGTATTTTAGCAGCAGGGCTGCTTGAGATAGAAGAGCACTTGTGGTAGAGTAGTTGTTGGCAGTGGGGCAGTTTGCATGCTGGTGAGACAGTTATAGGAAGCATTATTTTCATGGTCGCAGTGTTTGGAGCTTGTAGGATAGTTGCAAGGGAGTATTTTTTGTAGGTGGGGCAATGTGTAGTGGTGGATTAATTATGGGGGGCTGTTTTTGGTGATGGGGACAGTTTGGGGGGTTGGGAGAGAACAGAAAGAGGGTATATTTATTTATTGAGCACACCATACAAAGTTGTAAAAGAAAAATAGAAACAGAGACACAACTCTGAACAAGAGGTTCATCTGTTACTTATCAGTTGACATAAAGGTATCCTCATAATTATCCATGTATCACAAACCTAAAGGTCAGTCATACCCGTACTTCTGTGAGATCTTTGGTCTCCATGCCGAGCATGGAGATCACTAATAGCCCCCATTGCACTGAGGTCCCCCTTTTTTTTAAATTTGCTCCCTCCCCTTCAATGTTCCCTCTAATTTTCTGTAGGCTGTGTGCGCATAAAATATCAGCTGTGTGCAGCTTTTGAAGGAAGGTTACATTTTTGTGCGCCACATAACGACACTCAGAGTTATATACTTTAAAATTTGACTACACGTCAGAATACAGTATGTACACCACATTGATTTTAATCAAATTAAATTAAAATAGACGATTACTAAAGGAAGCGGGAAATTCCTAGTAATTGCAATCATAACTTTTAAATTTTAAGACGTCTGTGTTGTTTTCTATCAGAATCAGAGCCGTAATTTTTGTGCACTCTGTTGTAAAGTATGTGTGCTCGCTCGGCGAGGTGTGTGCGCGTGCACACGCACACAGCTTAGAGGGAACAGTGCTCCCCTTCCTCCTTACCACCCTATACCTCATGCATCATTCCTAACACATCATGCTTTCCTCTTCCCCATTCATACCTCCCATCAAAACCCTGCCTCTTTGGTGGCCTACCCCTTAGTGGCCATGAGTATTCCAGGGGTGGAGTAACCGGAATGCACATCCTGCAGGCTCTGGGGTGCAGAGCTAGGAATGTAAGCCATAGTTGTTTGTACTATAACTATTGTCAGAAAAACGCTCTATGTTACCAATGTGGAACACTATCTTCTTCAATATATCTCTTATGGTTATTCAAGAACATTTAATGTCACTGAAGGTCTCAGACTGGTTCGGCACTCTGTTATAGACTTGTACCATGTCAAACTGATGTGCCTAATAGCATCAATGACCTTCAACACATATTGCCCAGTGGTGGTGAAGCAAAGAGGCGCTAACCTTAAAGTCCACTCTGGAAACTTCTAAAACCACTATTAGCAGCTTCACTTTTATCATAACATTTCTCAACACTTAGCTTCTAGTGGATCATTTCACAGTCAGCTCTGCACCGTTGCTTCATTAAATCCCAACGCCTTCCTCAAGTACCCACTGCGTTTCATTAATGATGTTTCATCAGGGGATCTCATTCACTTCTTGACAATGTTCGAAAACATAACTGATGCTGCATACGTCTTTCTGTTTTTCTCATTTGGGCTAGCACAGTGTTTTTCAGAATTTCTTTCAATCTGGGCAGAGAGATCCCCTGATTTACATTGAACAAGGTTGCTGTCCTCTAGTGGGATTTGAACCCCCAACCTTCCAGCCTGAGATAACTTCCCCCAACCACTAGGCCACTCCTGAAGGAGCTCCCAATCTCCACAGGTCAGGATAGAGATCCAGGCAGACACTCAGGAGTTCTTTGATTTCCTCTCTGAGAAAGTTGGGTCACAGATGTCGAGTCCAAAGACTTGTCAGAGGACAGGTCTCCTGAACTCCCATTAGACCCTTTTCCCCATGAGTGGCGTCCCTCCCGAGGACATGACTTTCCAAGATTTTGTCATGGATATGGCCAAGGCCATCCATTTTCTTTGGAGACTGAGGATGAACCCATGGCAGAAAAATTGGAGATCCTTCAGTACTTCTCAGCCCCTGAGGAGACTGTGACAGTACCCGTGCATCACATCCTTCAGAGAGCACAGATGAAAATGTGGGAGAACCCCTTCACTGTACCTTTAGGCAGTAGACGGCTAGACTTCATAAGGCTGCCGTATTTGAGAAGCCCCAGCTTCCGCACTATTCCTTGGTAGTTGAATCCGCCCTCAAGAGATCCAAGAGTTCCAAGACTCATTCCTCGGTACCTTCCAGGGAGGAAGGCTTGGACATTGGACTTTTTGGGGAGAAGATATTTTCAGAGGTCTATGCTCTTAACCCGCATGGCTTCTTACCAAATCTACATGGGCATGTTTTTGAAGAACATCATATGTGACCTTGCTGATCTGTCCCATTATCTCCCTACAGAGAAACTGGAACAGTATTGTTCCCTAGTGACTTACGATAAGGACTGCTTGAAGTTCATGGTCCATGCAATCTATGATACCTTTGAAAAGGCATTGAGAGCTTCTGTCTTGGGTATTGGCACCCAGAGACTCACCTGGTTCCGGTCCTCAGACCTGGAACAGTCAGTGCAGGGCAAGCTTGCTGATGTCATGTGCCTTGGAGAGAATCTCTTTGGAGAACAGGTCGAAGAGAAGGCTGGCTTCAATAAAAAGCAGCATGTCAGTCTTTGTAGTCTCTCAAGGCGCATGTCTGAGCCTGCCTCCTATTGCAGGAAGTACCAAGGAGGGAGCCAGAAAAAGACCTATTACTTTGGGAGGCATAGGTACTTTCCTGGATCCCAAACCTCCCAGTCCAAGCAGGCTTCTCAACCACAACCACAGTGGGAGAAGCCTCAGAAAGCTTAACCCACTCCTCAGCCAAAGCCTTGGGGCAAGGTTTTGTCTGGTTCCTTAAGAGCATAGCCACTCTACCAGGACCCTCCATTTGGGGGAAGACACACTCTTTTTATCCAGAGGTAGCCCTTCATAACCTCAGAGGATTCTGCAGATCATCCATTGCAATTACAAATTGCATCTACTTGACCTACCTCCAGATTGCCCCTGAGGGTGCATCATATGGACCTTCTGCCTAAGGAAGTGCTTTAGAGAGAAGTCGCCATACTCTTGGCAGATCTTGCACTCGAGCTCATGCCACCAGAGCAAAGAAGACAAGGATTTTATTCCAGATATTTCCTGATCCCCAAGAAGACAGGGGGATTCCATCCCATCCTAGACCTCAGAGATCTGAACATTGTCAAGGAAAAGTTCAGAAAGATTTCTCCAGGTACCCTGCTTCCTTATCTTCAAAAATAAGATTGGCTATGCTCCCTGGATCTAAAAGATGCATATACCCACATACCTGCAAGTATTGTTGGGCTTTATTTAACTGCTCTTATTTTGGCGGTTCATATTAATCTAAAGATAACATGTTGTTTCCCTTTGAAAATTAACAGTCATAAAGTATGCATGCTAAATGTACTCAACATACTTTACACCTGTGATTTGTGTGTTTGGCTGTTTTATTCCCTTGACTTATGAGAAACATGCCAACAAGAATGCCTTTTTTAAAATAATGCTGTAGAAGTCAGCACATACTTTAAATGGGGCAGAAGTGAGCTATTTTCAGCCAAGCCATTATATATCGATATATTGCAATTCACATGTGTACACAAATATAACAAGGAGGAAAGCAAAAATATGTCCGCTAAGACCATCCAAAGTCATCGGCAGAAGCAGGAGGTTATCTTTCACAGGTCAGACTCTACCCCGGTATCCTCGGTGGCCTCACACTCCAAGGCCCCGCTGGCCCCTCTTGAATCGCGTAATGCCTCCGCAGTGCCCATCTGAGACCGCAGACAGTCCGACAAGGGTTCCCTGGAGCAGAAACACAAAATGAAGAAAAAATCCTCTTCACAGCCCGTGGAAAGAACCCAAGGAGTCTGAGCAGCAGCAGCCAACAAAGGTTCCCCAAACTGATGCAGAGGCATCTGGTGACAGAACCTAGACTTCCGAGGCCTGTCTCTTCGAGTACTCCCTCTCTTCCCCGACATCGGATCTGGTGATCCCGGTGTCCATGTCAAAGGCTGCACCTCCTGAGTTGGAAACCAGGATGATGGCACTGGAGCACAGCTTCACTGCCTTCCGTGCCACGCAGTAGGCATTGATGTCCGGTCCCGTGGTGCGTCCGCCAAGACCATGGGGACCTCGTCATCGAGGACTCCCCTGGTCCCTGAGTCGATCCTGTGAGCCCAAAGCCTCGAGTTGATCCTCGGTGAGGCTCTCTGTCTCGCTCCCGCTTCTTGGGAACGAGATCTTCCCTGGTAAGCGCGCATGGTTTTGGCTAGGCAGCCGCCATGGGACTACGGGCCTCCAACCCAGGGCCTGTGCCCCAGGCCTGGTCGGCTGCCAAGTCCTCCACCGACTACTCCGACTGGGAATCCAAGGACGAAGCATTCTGGAGATTCAGAAGCACCGCAACCTCCCATCAGACCCATCTCCCCCGACATCGAGGCGTCGATCCCCTCCTATGGACACATTGTTCCTCAAGTTTATTCGGGACATGTCGAAGGCTTTGTCCTTCACCACAGAGTTAGAGGAAGACCTTTGCAAGGAGGAGCTAGAAATCCTCCAATACGAGGCCCCACCCAAGATGGCTCTGACAGTCCCAGTCCCCATCCTCGGGGGGCTCCTACTTCCTATGTGGGAGACACCAGCATCAGTACCCATAGTCAGCCGATGCCTGGACACCATGTACTGAGTCCGAGGCCCCAGCTTCTGAAAGTCGCAACTACCACACAATTCTATGGTGGTAGAGTCGACCATGCATAGGTAGAAAAGCCAAAAGATGCACTCCTCCATGCCCCCGGGCAGGGAATCCTTTGCCCTCGATGCCCTGGGCCTCAGATCCTACCAGGGCTCAATGCTAGTCTGCCAGATCCAAGCCTACCAACTTTATATCGGCATGTACCTGCGGGACCTAACAAAGGGACTCGCAGGTTTATCGGCAGGCCTTGGAGGGGATCACCTCCAGCGGTTCCAAGCCCTCACAAAGTGCATTGGGGACTGCTCAAAGTTCCTGTCCTGAATGACCTACAATGCCTTCGAGTCAAGAGTAGCCGCCGCGGATATCGGTGCTCGATGCCAAGCCTGGCTCCAGGCGTCGGACCTCGAACAGTGGGTCCAGGAGAAGCTCCTCGATGTCCCCTGCCTCGATGAAAACCTATTCGGGAACCCGATGGAGGAGAAGGTGGCGGAGATTGAGGCCGAGTACCTCACGAGGACTAGGCTTTCCTGGAAGACCTCCACCCTTCCCAGAAAGAAACCATCAGGGAAGAGGCCCCCGTTCCAGAGGAAGGGCCCATCCTACCGAGGCTTCCCAAAATACCAGGCTCCCTAGACTCAACAGCAGGGTCACCAGAGGTAAGGGAGTAGGCCAAGGCCCTCACAAGCCCAAGGGCTCTAAGCCCCAGACCCTGGCTCCTGCCCAGCCAGGGATGGGGTTTTGACTCTCTGAGCATAGCCTCTCCACCTCTGGGGCGCAGCTACCCACAAGGGGGCGTCAGGTGCATTTTTCTCATCGGTGGCCAGCCATTACCACTGACTCCTGGGCACTCCAAATAGTCAAAGAAGGATATCTCCTTTAATAGGACCAGACACCCCCTCCTTTCTTCCCAGGAGAGCCCTCCTGGATTCCCCTGCACCAGTCCCTGCTACTGCAGGAACTTGCAGGCCTTATGGACAGAGTCATGGAACCAGTACCCCATCATCTCAAAAGCAAGGGGTTCTACACATGATACTTTCTGGTCCCATAAAGAACCGGAGGCCTAAGGCCTATCCTAGACTTGTGAAACTTGAACAAGTTCCTGGTGCGGGAGAAGTTCAAGATGCTCTCCCTTGGAACATTGCTGCCATACCTCCAGCAGGGAGACTGGCTATGCTCCTTGGATCTAAAGGATGTTTATACCCACATCCTAATTCATCCCAGTCACAGGCAGTACCTAAGATTCATGGTCGGAGGCAACCATTACCAATACAGGGTACTCCACACCAAGAGTCTTCACAAAGATCTGGCAGTGGTGGCAGCCTACCTCCATCTCCAAGGGGCCTTCATCTTCCCGTATCTCGACAATTGGCTTGTAAAGGGAGACATGGCCATGGAGGTGCAATAAGCCACGGCCCGCACCATCAGTGTCCTGCAATACCTGGGGTTCGTGATAAACACCTAAAGTCTCACCTCACTCCAAAACAGGACCTGGAGTTCATAGGGGCATGACTGGACACTCTTCACGTCAAGGCCTTCCTTCCCTCCCTTGGACAGGGCAGATCGGCTCATGACTCTGGCCACCGAGGTGCAGCACCACCACACGGTGTCGGCATGCTCTATGCTCTGCCCAATGGGCCACATGACATCCACAGTCCATGCTCACCTCCACAGTGGTGCCCTCGCTTCCAGTGAACACAGGCCATAGGTCGACTCTGGGACAGGGTTCTAGTGACCCATGAACTGGCGGAGTCACTTGATTGGTGGCAGGTCACACAGCATCTGCAGGAGGGCATGCAGTTCCAGCCCCTAGACATCCAGAGGTTCTTACAATGGATGCCTCCTTACTGGGCTGGGGTGCCCATTGCGAGGAACTCCGCACACAGGGCAACTGGTCCCTAGCGGTGAGCAAGCAGCATATCAATCTGCTGGAGCTTTGGGCCATTTCTCTGATGATCAGGGTCTTCCACCACTGTCTTCACCACCAGTTGGTGTTGGTCCAAATGGACAACCAGGTCACGATGTTCTACCTGAACAAGCAAGGGGGCATAGGGTCTCACCACCTCTGCTAGGAGGCAGTAGCCCTTTGGTCATATGAATCGAGGAATGCTCCTCAGAGTGGTGTACCTTCCAGGCCAGGACAATGCCCTAGCAGACAGACTGAGCAGGGTCCTCCAACTGCATGAATGATGACTAGACCCCAAGGTGACACAATGGCTCTTCTGACTCTGGGGCACCCCGAGGCTGGACCTCTTTGACAGTCCGACCAGTGCTCAACTGCCCCACTTTTGCTGTCATCAGCCGCACCCATCATGGATAACGGCAGCCACCTTCCTCATCCCGTAGTCAGAGGCCCTTCTGTACGCCTTCCCACCCATGCCACTAATTGCCCAGACCCTTCAAGGTCCTGCGGGACAAGGCTTCTCTGATCCAGGCAGCCTTGGTTCCCTCCGCTGCTCCGCCTCTCAACGAAGCCCCCGGTTCCTCTGGGGAACACCGCAGGATTACTGACTCAGGAGGATGGATCTCTCCTCTACCCCAACCTGTGGTCCTTGACATTAACAACATGGCTGCTGAATGGATAGCCTTGGCCCCCTTCAACCTCCCAATAGATGTGGAGGAGGTCCTTCTGGCCTCTAGTAAGGACTCAATGAGACGGACCTATGCCTTTAAGTGGTGCAGATTCTCTGTGTGGTGCACAGAGCAGTGGACTGACCCGTTCTCTTGCCACATGCACACAGTGCTGCAGTATTTGCTTCATCTCTCACAAACTGGACTCAAGTCCAACTTCGTCAGGATTTACCTTAGTGCACTCTCAGCACATCACCATTCTATTGAGGGTAAACCCCTCGCTGCTCAGCCCCTCTACTCAGTTCACGCAGGGCCTCCTGCTCTCTAAGCCTCCCATACACCTATCCCCCGGCGGAATGGGACCTCAATGTCGTCTTGATGCAGCTCATGAAGCCACCATTTGAGCCTCTGGCTACCTGCTGCATGCGATACCTCTTATCAAAGGTTGTCTTCCTGATGGCACTCACCTCTGCGCGCAGTCAGCGAGCTTCAGGCCTTGGTGACTGAGCCACCCTACACCAGGTTCTACAAGAACAGGGTTGTGCTTCGCACCCATCCTAAATTCCTTCCAAGGATGGTGTCCGTGTTCTACCTCAGTCAGGAGGTGGTGCTCCCCACTTTCTTCCCACGGCCCCATGCCAACAAGGTGGCGGTCATCCTCCATACTCTGGATTGTAAGAGGGCCCTATCCTTCTACCTGCAACATACCCAGGGCCACCGCAGAGCCTCACAGTTTTTCATTTCCTATGACCCCAGTCGACTCGGGGAGGCTGTTATCAAGCGGACCCTGTCCACCTCAGTGGTGGACTGCATCACCTTTGCCAACAGTCAGGCTAGGCTCTCGTTGGAGCACTGGTCCACGGCACACAATGTCAGGGTTATGGCGACCTTCGTTGCGAGCTTGTGCTCTGTCCCTATGGCAGACATCTGCTGGGCTGCCACCTGGTCCTCAGTCCACACCTTTACAGCTCAGTACTGCCTGGAGAGGGAATTCCAATGGGACAGTGCCTTTGGCCAGGCCATACTCCGTAATCTCTTTGGGGTCTAGGCAACCCCTACCCTCCGACCCTTCTATTTTCAGGCTTCCGGAGGGAGTGATGGTTCTCCCTGGACACTGGGGTCCTTAGAGTCTCTCCTCAGACTCGCTTGCAGCTGCTCATGGCTTGGCTGTGTTTTCTACAGGTTCTTGGTAGTCTGTAGCTAGGGAGTCTCATATGTGAGGACTGACTTCCTGCTTGTTCCTGGAGAAAGCGTAGTTACTCACAGGTGTTCTCCAGAGATAGTAGGAATCAGTCCTCACAACCCTCTCTCCTCCCCATGGAGTTGCTTTTCTTTTTTGCCATTTTCTTTTGTCGGCTCTAGCTATGTCATCTGACTGAGTAAGATGGCACTCTTGGGCGGGAAGGGGAACACGCATGTGTGGTGGCACCTCCCAAAGGCTTTCTTTGAAAGCTGGGGAGATGCTCCATGATGGCTCCATCGGCGCCGATGTTACCTATATGTGAGGACTGATTCCTGCTGTCCCTGGAGAACACCTGTTACAAGTAAGTAACTATGTTTTTTTCTTTTAGAGATCTTCTGTGTTTGTCCCATGCTTTCTTTAATTCAGATATTGTCCTCATCTCTACTACTTCCACTGGGAGACTATTCCACGCATCTACCACTCTTTCCATAAACAAATATTTCTGCATATTACTCCTGAGTCTATCCCCTTTCACCTTCCTCCTATGCCCCCTCTCCCCAATTGAAAGATGCTCTTATGCCATGGAGGTATTTAAATGTCTCTATCATAACGTCCCTCTCCCGCCTTTCCTCCAAAGTATTCATATTGAGATCTTTAAGTTTGTTCCCATATGCCTTACGACAAAGCCCACTGACCTGACCATTTTGGTAGCCACCCACTGCAAAAACTCCATCCTGTTTATATCCTTTTGAAGGTGTGTCTCCAGAATTGCACACAGTACTCCAAATGAGATCTCGCCAAAAATGTATACGGAGGCACTATCACCTTCTCCTTCCTGCTGGCTTTTCTCTTCCTATGCACCCAAGCATCCTTCTGGCTTTCACTGTCGCCTTTCTACCTGTTTAGCCATCTTAAGATCATCAGAAACAATCATGCCCAGCTCCCACTCTTCTTTCATAGACAGAAGTACTTCACCCCCTATACTGTACCACTGCTTTGAGTTTTTGCAGCTCAAATGCATGACCCTGCATTTTTTAGCATTAAATCTCAACTGCCAAATTCTCTAGATTCCTGCTCAAGTTATCTACTCCTTTCTGAGTGTCCACTCTATTGAAGATTTTGTTATCATGTACAAAGAGGCAAACTTTACCCAATAGCCTGTCCGCAATATCACTAACAAAAATGTTAAAAAGAATCGGACCAAGGACAAATCCCTGTGGCAGTGTGGCACACCACTGATAACATTCTTCTCTTCAGAGTGAGCTACATTTACCTGTACACTCAACCAATTTCTAACCCAGTCAGTCACTTTAGGGCCCATCCCTAGGGCGCTCAATTTATTTATAAATCGCCTGTTTGGAACAGTGTCAAAAGCTTTACTGAAATCTAGGTACACCACATCTAGGGCTCTGCCTCAGTCCAGCTCTCTAAGTCACCCAGTCAAAGAAATTAATTAGATTTGTTTGGCGAGACCTGCCTCTAGTAAAATCATGCTTCCTCAGGTCCTGCAGTCCATTGGCCTCCAGAAACCTCACTATCCTCTGTTTTAGCAGGTTTCCATTAATTTACTCACCACAGAGGTCAGACTATCCAGCCTGTAGTTCCGAACCTCATCTTTACTTCCGCTTTTGTGTAAAGGGGTCACATGTGCCATTCTCCAGTCCTCTGGGACCACTTCTGACTTTAAAGAGGCATTGAAAAGGTCAGACAGTGGAGTCGTTAGAACCTCCCTAAATTCCTTCGTTATTCTCGAATGTATCCCATCTGCCCCATTGCTTTGTCTATTTTTATTTTAGCTAGCTCCTCACAAACATAGTCTTCGAAAGTCGTTCAAAATTCTCCTCACTTCTGTTCCTATTTGTGGGTGTTTTCTGAGGTCTTGCTCTTGGCTCTTCATCTGTGAACACAGAACAAAAATATTTGTTAAGCACTTCCGCTTTATCCTCATCAGTTTCTACATATTCATCTTCTTCACCCTTGAGTCTGACAATACCACTTTTGCACTTCCTCCTCTCACTAACATTTCTGAAAAATGAAATGTATATCTCAATCGCTCGGAATCAGCCCAGCAGAGATGGGGTTACAACAGAGAAAGAGGTGGGGAAGAAGTGTGGTAGCATGTGTGTGTTGTCTTGGGTTTGTGTCAATGTGTCTGCCTCTCTTCCCAGAAGAGAAGAAGGGCATTTTACAATGTATCAATGTTTCTATTTGGCAGCTGCTGGAACTGCCCTTCCCATAATAATGCATTGGGATATTTTTTGTCTGCAGAACCCCTGGCCCAGTCTGGCCCATTTCTGAACTCAATGTGTTTTTCTCTGGGTTCCCCCTATGCCCCAGTTGGTTTCATCCATTTAAGTTTTTGCCCCCGACAGAGTCAGATTTTGGGGCCCCTATTTATAATTTGTTTCAACGATCCACTTTTGGAAATAATAATAAGTGTTCTCTATAAAGAGAACAAGATGCTTATAAAAGATTTGGACAGAGGTTTTGACTAAGGCGTCTTAACGAGACACAGATATGTCTTGGAAAATCAATGTGTCAATATCTCATTATGTTCTAAAATGGAAACAAAACATCAACAAAAAGCGAGGTGTGAACCAAACACAGTTTAATTATTCGCCCCTAGGGGAAACCACAAGTTGCCTACCTGGCACGGCTGTGTTTCGGCACTACCTTCGTCAGGGATTAAGGCTGATCTGAACACACTATTTAGTTCTGTGCATGACTCAAAAGGAATTTGCTTTTCACTGTATAGCAGGCTCACACCATCAAGGATACAACTTCAATCCTTGATGGTGGGAGCAATTTTCAAAATTGTTCAAAAGTACTTTCTCCCTTCATATTTTCACTTGCAGTTTTGCTGTTGGTGAAAGCCATCTGCACATATTTGAACCTGCTTTTTATGCAAGTAGTTTTATCTTGAGAAACCACACACACACGTTGAAATCAACCTATTTTTTTCCTGGTCTTACCCCAAACTCCTCCAGGAATACTTTCTTTAACTTTGCTTAAAATTACATATGTGGGTACATCGCATGTATTTCTAGCCATCTTGAAGGATGACAGTTTTCAGACAGCCAGTTTGTGTGCAATTCAGTATTTATCCCCAAATGGTTTCGAAAATTGTCTCTGTATCCATTATTTATGCAATGGATCGCGAAAAAATAAAGTTGTTATTTTAGAAGCTTTATTCACAGTTTCTACATGTATAATCAAGCATTTACATTTGAAATGGAATCCACATGCAAATGACGATTTTAGAAAGGGTTCAGTTTATACGTGGAGCCCTTACTATGTAGAAATGACAATAGGACATATTGGGGGTATGATTAGGAAGTGGCCTGGGTGGGTCAAAAATCTAAACGTGCATTCCCCATTTCAGATGGGGAATACATATGTATGACAGCAATTATCCACAATTGTGACACCTGCTCATTGTCATATTTAGATTTTTCAAAACTGCTTCAGTTCCGCCAGGTCTTTACATGACCTTAATTGTGGTAAATTGGCAGGATTTATACATGTGTGCTTGCAAACTTGCCACCATACATTTGTAAGTGCCAGCATGTGTATGTGTAAGCTGTGAAATTCAGCGCTTACATGTGTATGATGGTGATCTTTCCACACTGATTTTTTATATGTGTGGATTTGCAGAATGGCTCCTCTAACTCCACATGACAGCACATACATGCCCACTCCTCCACAACCTTATTCTGCATTTTAGAAAAGGCTCTATGTTTAGCTGAGCCTTTTCTATAATACTGCCGGAACTTTGAACATCACATCCTTAATGTCTCTATGCCGATCTCCACATCTTTTCTAAAATGTGCCTTCACATGTTTCAAACCTTTCATTCTCAGGTTTTGTGGTATATAGCTTTACTGCTAGGCAAGAGACATTTTGTAAACAATTTTTTTCTCTTCCATTCCTCCTTTCTATCCCCTTTGTTTAATTATTTTTGGCCTTTGTTAGTCGAGCATGACCTCCAGTTACTTCCTAAGGACGTAGTTCCCTATGACTCACATTGGAAAAGATTCTGTTATAACCTATGCAAGTTAATAGAGGGGGAATCTATTTTTCTCACTTGAATATCTGTTTGGAAGAGTATCAGTGGAATAATGCAGTTGTTTGGAAGGATGGAGACTGACATTACCAACTTTATTGCATGTGTGCAGATCTTGCCTGACTTCTGATTTTGTATTTTGAAACTATGGGCTTGATATTCAAAAGGCATTTACATGGTCTAGAGACCTGTAAACCATGTAAATGCCGCTGAATGGGATATTCAATGGCACTAATACGGTTAGTGCTACTGAATGTCCCCAATTATCTTCACTACACACTCCGATGCTAACTGCTTAGCATCAGGGTGTGTTGTGTGCATTCCGGGGTGTGTTGTGGGCAGTGACAATCGCTAACAGGGTAGTGGCGATATTGCACCACTACCTGCTTAGTGACCTGCAGGTAAAACTAGGCACTGCAAAAGCTAGCCTAGTTTCCCCATAGGAGCTAACCAGGTAGCAGTGCAATATCGCCGCTACCTGGTTAGCTTCTGTGGCGTCAGAGGCTTTACCATGACCTTGGATATTCAATGCTAGGGTGTATATGACTCTGACATTGAATATCTGGAGTTAGAGGTCAGTGGCGATGGCTGTGCATTGTAGCGGCGCATAGCCGTCTCAGTACAATATTGAGTCCTATGTGTTTAAAATATAGCTATTTACTCAAGTATGCCATGTCAGACTTTCTACTAAAGTCATTAAAGCTGTGGAATATTTATTTTGAACTTGCATGTTAAGTACCAGCAGAGAATGGAATCTAAAGGTGGTAGCAGAATTTTGCAAGAGTGCTTAAGAGGTTCCCCCCCCTCTCCATTTCACTTCACAGGGCCTATTTAAATAGCAGCTGCTATTTTGAAACTAGCCTTTAACATTTGTCTTAAATGTTCTTAACTATTTATACAATCCCACAGTCCTTTATCTAGCTTCTCCTGCTGTGTTCCCACCACTTCAGATCCCATTAGCAAAACCTTAGACAGCCTCTACTTTTACCAAGGTGCAGCTTTGGTTTCAGCTGCTTTTCAGTGAGAGGAAGTGGATGTTGTACTTTTTTCTTTGTGGCACAGTTCTGATAAAGCTGTGGTGGTCTTATCTCTCATTTAGGTAGTGGCTCTTTATGACTATAGTGCACATCGATCAGATGAGTTAACCATCCATCGCAGTGACATTATCCAAGTGTTGTACAAAGATAATGACAGCTGGTGGTTTGGATGCCTAGCAAATGGACAACAAGGCTATTTCCCTGCTAATTACGTGGCTGGTGAAAGTAAGTAGACTACTTTTTGCCCAGAATGCTCATGTGGGTTTTAACTGGTGGTGAGCCAAGATTTTATCACCCTATTCTGCTGAATTTCTTCTGAATGGCTTATTCTGTACCCTACACTTTATATTTTCAGCACAATATGAAGAACACTCTTCATCAGTAGAGCCAGATTACTCTCCCCTCCTGCCTAGTGAACAAACTGAAGAAGTGTTATTTCCATCTCCTCAGAGGGTAAGCATTTAAAATAAGATAGCTGTCTTTCCTTTAAAAATGAAAGCTAGAATTTTATCACCCTTCACTTTTTTGGATCAGTTTTTATATACAGTACATCAATTTATTCCTACATCATCCCTGCTACTGTGCAAAAATGCTGCTAATGAGCATTTCAGTTAAAGCTCAGGCTGCCATGTTGATTAGGTGGTTAAAGATGGACACTGCTTATGTTGCATTAGTTCCAGGAAAATACCTCTTTTCAGCTGGAATGGATGCAACCATTAGACACCAGCCCCAACGCTTTCTCTTTGACCAACTAATAATGAATAATACAGTGGTTCTCATCCCTGTCCTGCTGTACTCCCTAGAGAGTCAGGTTTTCAGGACATCCACAGTGAATATGCATGAGAGAGATTTGCATGTGCATGCAAATTTGTCTCATGCATATTCATTGTAGAAATCCTGAAAACCTAACTGGCTAGAGGGTACACCAGGTCAGGGTTGAGAACCACTGGAGTACTAGATGCACGTACAGCAGTATACAAGTAATAATGGTTGTAAAATCTTCTCTTAGGGGGTTATTCTGTGCTACGAATAGCAGTGATGGACGGCCCGACAGGACGTCCATCGCCGCTATTTGTGACGGCTCCTGCCCCCGACTAACTTCCCCGACGGTTGTGCGGGGAAGTTAGACAGGGGCAGGGAATGGGTGGCACGGGGGCTGGGAATGGGTGGCCCAGGGTGGAATCTGGGCAGGCAGTGGGCGGTCTCTGGCCCTGGAATAACTTCCTTGGATGTGTCCTAATTTCAATGCCGGTGTGCAGATAGGGCAGGGGGGGCCAGGGGACATTCCCCACAGCCCAATCCTTGCCTTAGGAGGCCAGATCGGAGTCAAGCTGTGGGGAATAAACCCCTTTTATAAGGTGCCAGCATCACGGCTCTTCAATAGAGCCGTGGTGCCATGGCAACATGACACCATGGCGCCGCGGCTCCATTGAGGAGCCTTGACTGAGTTAGCCGGGAGCAGTCCTGTACGTGCAGGTGGAACAGAATCGCAGTCCCGGCCGTCATGTGCAGGACTGTTTTTGATTCTGATCCCGCGGGACTAGATGTGCCCCGCGGGATCAGAATCGTGATCCCTTCTGTGCGTCCAGTTCAGACCAGACGCACAGAGGGGTTCTACGTGCAGGACGAAATCGGGCCCTTAGTGTTTTTCATTTTATACATGTTTTTATTTCAGCTATGTGGAAGAACATTCTAATGTGTGCGTCCAGGCCCCTGTGCGCCCGATCGTAATCGGGACGCCCAGAGGTAGACCTGATTCTGATCCCGTGGGGGCTAGATGTGTCTCACGGGATCAGAATCTGGTTTAGGTCCTGTATGTGCAGGCCAGGACCCGATTCTGATCGGCCTGCACACAGAGCCATCTGCCCAACTATCTCAGTGAGGCTCCTGAATTGAGCCGCAATCCCTGCCCACTGACCACAATCTTCATTCCCCACAGCCCGACCCCCAATCTGGCCTTCCATGGCCAGGGTCGGGCTGCGGGGAATCCCCTGCGCCCCCTCATCTTTCTGCCGCTGCCTAGGCCTGCTGTCCCCCGATGTCCAGGGGGACTTATTCCACCTCCGATCTCTCTGGCAAGCCCATTGAGGACAAGGCCGCAGAGATTGAGACAGTGTACATGATTCATACTCGCCTCTCCCGGAAGACTTCCTCCCTCCCCAGGAAGAAGCAGCAGAGCAAGAAGACATTCTTCCAACGGAGGTAGCTCCCATACATGGGCTATCCGGCCTCCTTGCCGGCGTTGATCCCTGTTCATAGTGGCCAGGGCAAGTCCACGGTCCATGGCCCTCGCAAGCAGAAGGACCCTAAGACCCAATCCCCGACTTCAGCTCAACCAGACTCAGGATTTGATGCCATCAGCATAGTCTCTCATCTTCTGGTAGGACGGCTATCCGTCTGGAGGCATCTGGGTCCATTCCTCCCACAGGTGGGAATCCATCTCCACCGATGCCTGGGTTCTCCAGGTCATTCAGGAGGGCTATCGCCTCCATCTGGACTAGGCCCCTCCTCCGTACTTTCCCAGGGAACCAGGACGGCTTTTCCAGCACCAGGCCCTCCTGAGTCAGGAACTCTCAGGCCTTCTCGAAGAGGGCACGGTAGAATCAATCCCACTGCGACTCCGAGGATGAGGGTTCTACTTCCAATACTTCCTGGTCCCGAAGCAGACAGGGGGCCTTTGGCCCATCCTTGACCTGTGAACCTCAACAAGTTCCTGTTGTAGGAGAAGTTTAAGATGCTCTCCCTTGGAACCTTACTGCCCTACCCTCCAGCAGGGCAATTGGCTATGCTCCTTGGACTTAAAGGATGCTTATGCTTACATCCTTGTCCCTCCCAAGCACAGAAAATACCTCCGCTTTATGGGTTAGGGAAACCATTACCAGTACAGGGCCACTCCCCTTTGGCCTCGTGTCCACCCCGTGGGTCTTCATGAAGTGCCTGGCTGTGGCCGTGGCCATGGCCAATCTGTGGCTGCAGGGCGTCTTTGTCTACCCGTACCTCGATGAAGCCAGACAGGCCATGGACCGCACCATTTATCTCCTGGAGCATCTGGGCTTTGTGATCAATTAAAGTCCTACCTCACTCCGGTCCATTCCCTGGAGTTCATCGGGGCTCGCTTGGACACCCTTCGGGCCATGGCTTTTCTCCCTCAGGACAAAGCGGACTGCCTCATGTCCCTGACATCCAAGGTGCGGTGCCATGACTCTGTCCCGGCCTGGACGATGCTTTGCCTTCTTGGCCACATGGCCTTCATGGTTCATGTCATGCCCAACGCCCGTCTCAATATGCAGGCAATGCAGTGGTGCCTCAGAGCGCAGTGGATGGATTTGGCCGGCCACCTCTGGGACCCTGTCTCGGTCTCCCCTGGTGCGGCGGAGACTCTGGCTTGGTGGCAGGAGCTTCGGAACCTGCTTCGTGGTATGCCTTTCCAAGCCCCGGCGCATCAGATGGTCTTCACCACAGACACCTCCCTGACGGGCTGGGGAGCCCACTGTGAGGGCTGGGGTACCCAGGGTTCTGGTCCCATGAGGAGTCCTGGCAGCAGATCAACCTGCTGGAGCTCCAGGCGATTCACCTCGCGCACCAGGTTTTCAAAGACCGCTTGCAGTGCCGGGCAATGCTGGTCCAAACGGACAACCAGGTCGCGATGTTCTATGTGAACAAACGGGGGCACCAGCTCCTTCAGCCTCTGCTTGGAGGTGACAGCCTGGTGCTCCTTTGCATTGAGCCAGGACATGACTGCCCGGGCCACTTACCTCCCAGGTCAGGATAATGCATTGGCAGATCAGCTCAGCAGGGTCCTCTGGCCACACGAGTGGCGCCTGTGTCCTCGAACAGCGCAGCAACTCTTTCAGCACTGGGGGACCCCAGACCTGGACCTCTTTGCCAGCCCAGTGAACTTGCAGCTTCCTCAGTTCTGTGATCCCCTCCCACACACAGACAGGGTGGCCCCTGATGCCTTCCTCATCCCGTGGGATACGGGGTTGCTATATGACTTACCCCTCATGCCCCTCATTGCCCGGACCCTTCTCAAGGTCCAACGGGACAGGGCTTCTCATCGCTGCGAGGTGGCCCAGGCAACCTTGGTTCCCCCTGCTGCTTCGCCTTTCATCAGAGGCCCCGGTCCCTCTCGGGTTCTCACCAGAGCTGCAGGAGGAGGGTCTGCTTCTTCATCCCAATCTGAGGTCTCTGTCCCTTACAGCTTGGCAGCTGAGTGGGTCACTCTAGCCTCCTACTATCTCCCTGTGGAGATTGAGGACATTCTCCTGGCCTCGTGGAAGGACTCAACCAGATGGGCTTACGCCTTCAAGTGGCGTTGGTTCTCGATGTGGCGCTCGGAGCTCCAAGCCGACCCATTTTCATGTCCTACCAGTTTGGTCTTGCTCCACCTTTCGCAGTCTGGGCCGAAGTCTAACTTGATCAGGGTTCACCTGAGTGCCATCTCAGCGAACCACCACCCCATCGAGGGCAAACCTCGTTCGGGGCTACCGCTTGTCTCTCGCATCATGAGGGGCTTGCTTCTTTCCAAGCTCCCCATCCACCCTCCTCCGGTGGAATGGGACCTCAATGTGGTCCTCACACAGCTGACCAAGCCACCTTTTCAGCCCATTGCTGCCTGCCCTCCATGGCACCTGTCATAGAAGGTGGCCTTCTTGATAGCTCTCACCTCCACCTGGAGAGTCGGTGAACGCTAGGCACTGATGGCTGAGGCACCATACATGAGGTTTTATAGGAATATGGTGGTCCTGCGGACTCATCCCAAGTTCTTCCCAATAATTGTCTCGGATGTCCTTCTCAATCAAGAGATAGTGCTGCCCACCTTCTTCCCGAAGACCCATGCCAACCGGGCATCAGCTATTCTCCGCAATCTGGACTGTAAGAGAGCTCTCTCTTTCTACCAGCAGCAGACTTTGGCCCACCACAGGTCCAGGCAGCTCTTCTTTTCCTTTGACCCCAGCTGCTTGGGGCTGGCAATCACCAAGCATACGTTGTCCATCTGGGTGGCGGACTGCATCGCCTTTGCTCAGGCCCAAGCTGGGTTTCCTTTGGAATGCCGAGTCATGGCTCACAATGTACGAGCGATGGCGCCGTCTGTCACTAGCCTGCACTCGGTGCCAAAGGCAGACATCTGCCGGGCCGCCACAGAGGTCTTCCACTCACACCTTCAAGGTGCATTACAGCCTGGAGAGGGAGTCCCATCGGGAAGCCACTTTCGGCCAGGTTGTACTCCATAATCTGTTCAGGGTTTAGGCAACTCCTGCCCTCCAACCCTTCTTGTTCCGGCTACCGGGAGTGTGGCCATCCATGGATGCGGGTCCTTGGGCTGCTTTCAGCTTTCACTGGCAACTGCTCATGGTGATGCCGTGCCCTTTTCTACATGTCCTTGGTAGCCTGTGGCTACGGAGCCCCATGTGTGAGGACTGACTTCCTGCTTGTTCCTAGAGAAAGCGTAGTTACTCACCTGTAACAGGTGTTCTCCAGGGACAGCAGGAATCAGTCCTCACAGCCCTCCCTCCTCCCCTTGGAATTGCTGTATATTTTTGCCATCTTCGTAAAGGGGCTATAACTATGGCCCCTGACTGAGTAAGATGGCACCTTTGGGTGGGAATGCGTGGTGGCATTCCCAAAGACTTTCTTTGAAAGCTGGGGAAATGCTCAGTGCGGGCTGCATCGCTGCCGATGTCACCCATATGTGAGGACTGATTCCTGCTTTCCCTGGAGAACACCTGTTACAGGTGAGTAACTATGCTTTCTCCAGGACCAAGCAGGAAGTCAGTCCGGCATATTGGTGACATCACCAATGGAGCCCTTGCGGGAATGCTTCCCAACTTTCAAGGGAAGTTTTTGTTAGGTGCTCCACTCATATATGCCGGTGTTCGAGCCCGAAGGAGCCGTTTTACCTGAGTCTTCCTTTTTCTCCGGAGCCCTCCAGAAGTCGTTTGTGTCCCAGAATTAAGATTACCGTTTTTTCAGTAGTTCTTTTCTTTTTTCAATATTACGTGTTGTACAGCATCTTCCTGCCATCTCCGGGAACATCAGTGCCTCTGCGCTGCATTTTTGTCAAAATTTGTTTCCTTTTCTCTTTTTCTCTCAGTGCATGTGATTTTTCTCCTGCGCTCCCCTGGTCAGTGAGGACATTTGAGTCCTTTGACGTGGCAGAAACCCTCTTCCCTGCCATGTCAAAGCTAGCCAGTGGCTTCAAGAAGTACACTCAGTGTGACAGGACCATCTCCATCATGGACCGCCACAGTTTGTGCCTTCAATGCCTCAGGCCTGACCACGAGCTCTCGGACTGCATGCTCTGCTTGCAGATGATGTGCAAGAGGCTTAAGAACTGGGAACGGCAGTAGGAATTGCTGTTTGTTCTGAGGCATTGGCTTCAGCATTTACACCCTTGAAGACCTCAACCCAGGCTTCAGCTTCTCGTGGAGGTCGGGCTTACTTGGGCTGAAGGGTTGCGGGGCACCAGAACTGTGCCTCTCCTTTGTTACGGAACGTTCCCAAAAGGACTGGACTTTGACCTCGCCAGGGTTAGAGGTCGATGCCTAGCCCAGGATGAAGGCCCATGGGATTGGCATTGGAGCCCTCAGATCGTCTCCAAAGGCAAGAACTGGAACAGCCCTCCAAGCTGCCCTGGCAGCATAACAGTTGATGCTTGGGCACTGCAGGTTGTCCTCGAGTGCTACCTGTGCCACTTCAAGCTGATTCCCCCGCCTTCTTTCCAGGGGAGTACCCCTTGAGCATCACCAATGCAAACTACTCCAACAGGAAGTCCTGGCCCTGCTGGCAGATTGGGAGGTGGAACCTGTTCCACCCTCCCAAATGGGACAGGGTTTCTCTTCCTGCTACTTCCCTGTCCGAAGAAGAGAGGCGGGTTCCGACCCATCCTGGATCTCCGCAATCTCAATCACTTCCTAGTGAAGTAAAAGTTCAAGATGGTATCATTTGGAATGTTGCTTCCCTACCTTCAATGGGAAGATTGGCTGTGCTCCTTTAATCTCAAAGATGCCTGTGCACACATCCTCATCCACCCCCTGCACCATCAGTACCTCCATTTTATGCTCCGTGGATGAAACTATTAGGGTTCCATCCAGGCTACCGTAGAGTCGATCTGATGTTGATGTCCCTGTTGGACTCTGACTCTCTGAACCTTTCAGTGATTGCTCATGCTGCTTGTTCTCTATTTGTTTTTCTCTGGTTGCCCATATGTGAGGACTGACTTCCTGTTTGGTCCCAGAGAAAGCGTAGTTACTCACCTGTAGCAAGTGTTCTCAGGGATCAGCCCTCACTATCCTCCCTCCTCCTTGTGGAGTTCTTTTCTTTTTTGACTTGATTAAGCTATGTCATCATACTGAGGTAAGATGGCTCCTTCAGGCAGAAAGACTGGCACTCATGCATGGAGCACCTTCCAAAAGCTTCCTTTGGAAGCTGGGAAGCATTCCTGCATGGGTTTCGTCAGTGATGTCACCCATATGTGAGGAATGATTTCTGATGATTCCAGAGAATATCTGCTACAGGTGAGTAACCACGCTATCTCTCCTCACCCCTCCCCTTCCCCTCCCCTTGCTGCTGCTCCTGCCCCACTTCATTTGTCTTCCAGAACCATAGTTGCAAGTACATTCAGTGCCACAGCAGTCCGCCTGCTTCTGCGCACATTCTAGGCCAGCCCCATCCCACTCCCCCCGACAGGAAGCTTGCATTGGAAGTGGCAGGACAGTGCCATCCTAGAGTGTGTGTGAGTGAAAGGAGATCCACCACCATGCTGAATGTTCTTGCAGCCACGGTTCTGGATGTACAACTGAAGTAGGGAAGCAAGGGTAGAGGAGAGATTCAGGACTATTGAAGGGGGCAGGAAAGTCAAGGGGAGATGGATACCTAAGGAAGGGGTAGGGAAAGGAAGGAGAGATGTTAAACACTTGCAGAAGGAAAGAGAAGAGGAGATGCTGGGGGCACGGGAGTGGGTAAGCTAGGTAAGAGGGGTACTGCGGAGATGGGGGCACTTATAACTAGAGGTTCACCTAGGGCATTAGATAGCCTTTGGCTTGAACTAGCAGCAACATAATTTAAATGCTAGCATTTATGCCTGCAGCTAAGTTGGCATAAATGTCTGCAGCTTCAGTCTAGCCACAATGTACCCCAGTGTAAATAAAATGTAGATATGTTCTGCCTGAAATCAGGTACCAGTGTGATACAATGTATAGAATTAAGAATGTACATAGTTTCCCCCAGTTACTTCCAAGTTGATCTCCCTGTTTATTGTAAATACAACTCAAAGTTCCTTGTGTTGTATAGTTGATGTTAAATGTAAACCGCTCTGATCTAAAATAGAGCGGTATAGAAGAACTGTTAAATAAATAAATAAATAAAAAATAAATTTAAACTGTTCCATGTATTACCTGTTCTGTTTCAATGTAAACCGCTTTGATATAACTGAAAAGCAGTATATAAAAAAATGTTAAATAAATAAATTTCTGCTGGTTTACCCCTAGATGCATAGGCACCTATATATCTTCATAAAATAGGCTAAAAACAACCATCTTCTCAGTCTCCAAACCTAAGCGGCCTGTTATAAAATTACCTTCCACCTGCCATATTTTTCTATATTTCTACTAGATGATAATTTACCCTGATAGGCAATTTTCTCCGGGAACAAGCAGGAAGTCATCTTGGATGCCCTCGGCAGGAAGTGCTTCCTGGGGGCAATGCTGAATTGTCGGATCCAGGAATACCAGCTGTACATGGGCATGTACCTGAGAGACCTTGCGAAGGAACTTGCCAGATTCTCGGCTGGTCTCCCCGAGGAACCTTTGCAATGCCGTCTGTGAGTGCTCGAAGTTTATGTCTCGGACAGCCTATGATGGGTTTGAGTCGGTGGCCCGGGTAGCGTTAGCTGGCATCGGTGCATGCCACCAGGCTTGGCTGCAGTCGTCGGACCTTGAACAATGGGTTCAGGACAAGTTGGTCGATGTCCCATGCCGAGGGGAGAATCTCTTTGGCAAACCCATGACTGACAAAGCCACAGAGCTGGAGACCAAGTGCATGACGAGGACACGGTTCTCCAAGAAGACCTCTGCCCCTTCTTGCAAGAAGGGCTCGGGTAAAAAGCCCTTTTATTCGAAGAAGGGTACTGCTTACCGAAGCTACCCCCGTTATCAGGCTCCCCCCCGGCTCCCCAACAGGGGCAGCAGGCCAAGGGACAAGGGCATGGCCCACGTAAACAGAAAGCCCCCAAACCCCAGGCACTGGCTCTGGCCCAGCCTGGGAGTGGCTTTTGACTCGACTCCTGCAGCATGGCCCCTCTTCCAACAGGAGCCAGGCAGACCACAGGAGGCCGGCTTGCTTTGTATGCCCACAGGTGGACAGCCATTATCACCGATGCCTGGACCTTTCAGGTGGTCTTGGAGGGCTATCTTCTTCACCTAGCACAGGTGCCTCCTCATTATTTCCCAGAAGAGCCCCCAGGTCTCCACCGGGACCTTCTTCTGAAGGAGTTAGCAGGCCTTCGAGGATCAGGCAGTAGAACTGGTGCCCCACCACCTACAGGGCAGGGGCTTCTACTCCAGGTACTTTCTGGTGCCAAAGAGGACAGGAGGCCTCAGACCCATCCTCGACCTGCGCAACCTCAACAAATTCCTGGTGAGGGAGAAGTTCAAGATGCTCTCCCATGGATTATTGCTGCCTTACCTCCGCCAGGGAGACTGGCTATGCTCCTTAGACCTAAAAGATGTGTATACACACATCCTCATACACCCAGGCCACAGGCAATATCTGCGCTTTGTGGTGGGGGGCAATCATTACCAGTACAGGGTACTTCCCTTTGGCCTTGCCTCGGCCCCCAGGGTGTTCACAAAGTGCCTGGCAGTAGTTGCCACCTTTCTTAGGCTCCAAGGGCTCTTTGTCTTCCCCTATCTCGACGACTGGCTCATCAGAGGCACTATAGCCATCAAGGTCCACCAGGCCACAACTCACACCATTCAGGTGCTGCAGCACCTAGGGTTCGTAATCAACTACCCCAAGTCCAGCCTCACTCCGACTCAACAGCTGGAGTTCATTGGGGCCAAATTCAACACCCTTCAGGTGAAGGCCTTTCTGCCTGCAGACAGGACAAGCAGGCTTATGGCTCTGGTAGGACAAGTGAGTCGCAGGTCTGTAGTGTCAGCAAGACAATTCCTGTGCCTCCTCAGGCACATAGCTTCCACAGTCCATATGACCCCGGATGCCCGCCTCCATATGCGAACTGCTCAATGGTGTCTCAGAGACCAGTGGTCTCAGGCCACAGGGCGCCTCCGGGACAGGGTCAAAGTGTCCAGGTGTCTGGTATGGTCCCTGGCCTGGTGGCTCCAACCGCATCACTTGGAGGCGGGAATGCCTTTCCAGGCTCTTCTACACACGAGGATCCTGATCACAGATACAACCCTGCTGGGCTGGGGGGCCCATTGCCAGGGTTTCTGTACTCGGGGAGTTTGGTCCTCGAGCGAAAGGACCCAACAAATCAATTTCTTGGAACTCCATGCCATCCATCTAGCCCTAGAAGTTTTCAGGCAACTCCTGGCCCACGAACCTGTCTTGGTGCAGACAGACAACCAGGTGGCCATGTTCTGTATGAACAAGCAGGGTGGTATGGGGTCCCGTCCCCTATGTTAGGAAACCCTGGACCTGTGCTCGTTTGCAGCCCTGCATGGCATTTGTCTCCGAGCAGTCTACCTGCCGGGCCAGGACAACTGGCTAGCCGACAGGCTCAGCAGGGTTCTCCAGCCCCACGAATGGCAGCTGGACCGCAGGGTAGCCAATTGGCTTTTACGGACCTGGGGGAGGCTGGTGATGGACCTATTTGCGAGTCCAGACAATCACCAGTTGCCCCATTTCTGAATGCGTTTGTGGTATCATGGTCGGTGAGCCTTCTGTATGCATTTCCCCCGACGCCCCTGGCGGTCAAGACTCTGTTCAAGATTCTCCAGGACAGAGCCTCGGTCATCCTGATCGCCCCACGGTGGCCCAGGCAACCCTGGTTCCCACTTCTACTGCATCTAGCAGTGGAGGCTCCCATTCCCTTGTGGTCCTCCCCATGCCTCCTATCTCAAGAGGGGGGCTCTCTCCTGCACCCCAACCTCAGCTCCCTCACCTTGATGGCGTGGCTGCTGAAAGGGTAGTTCTTGTTCCACTCCTCCTTCCAAGGAATATTGAGGAGGTCTTGCTGGCCTCGCGGAGGCCATTGACTAGACGGACTTGTAATCTTCTGGTCTTGTAATCTTCTTGGTCTCCCTTTGAGGTCTGCCATTCTTGATTTAGCAGGGAGGGGCTGCAGACCATTCTCAACAGGCCTGGAGACTGACATCAACAGGGGGTCAGAGTTAATCTCATCTTGTAAACTACTCTCATTAACTTCGGAGACTGATATCACCAGAGTAACAAAGCTGCATGAAATCCAAGGTCTGGGGAAAAAGCCACGACTCCTATGTCATGTATGCTGACAGGACTTACGCCTTGAAGTGGCGCAGATTTGCATCATGGTGCGAGGAGCATGAGGTGGATCCTTTCTCTTGCCCGATGGGGATGGTTTTGAAATACCTTCTCCACCTCTGATTTGAGCCTCAAGTCCAACTCTGTCAGAGTGCACTTCAGTGCCCTTGCAGCGAACCACTTTCCAGTGGATGTGAAGCCTCTTTCCGCCCACCCCTTGGTCTCTCGGTTTCTGAGAGGCTTGCCTCTCTTGAAACCTCCGGTCCGCCTCCCGGCGACCGAATGGGATCTGAATGTGGTGTTAGGGCAGCTTATTAGGCCACCCTTTGAACCGATGGCTATCTCTCTTGGAAAGTGGTTTTCTTGGTGGCACTCACATCCACCCGGAGGGTGAGTGAGCTCTAGGCCCTAGTGTCAGAAAGGCCAGCACCAGATTCTATAGAAACCGGGTAGTGCTTCGCACGCACCCCAAGTTCCTTCTGTAAGTGGTTTCCTCATTCCACCTCAACCAGGAGGTGGTTCTGCCTATCTTTTTTCCCAGGCCACATGCCAGTCGGGCAGAGACGGTCCTGCATACCCTGGACTGTAAGAGGACATTGGCCTTCTATATCCAGTGTACCCAAGCGTATTGGAAGGCTTCTCAGCTTTTCATATACTACGACCCCAGTAAGCTGTGGGTGGCGGTGGCGGTATCAAAGCGTACGCTGTCCACCTGGGTAGCAGACTGTATTGCCTGGGCATACAAGGCAGCTGAGCTTCCGATGGAGGGTCGTGTTACGGCCCATAGGGTCAGGGCCCTGGCAGCATCAGTGGCTCATTTGCGCTCTGTTCCTCTGGCAGAAATCTGCCGGGCCGCCACTTGGTCTTCGGGTCAGACCTTCGCAACCCATTATTGCCTGGACAGGGAATCCCGATGGGACAGTGCCTTCAGCAGGGTTGTACTCCATAACCTTTTCAAGGTCTAGGCAACTCCTGCCCTCCGACCCTTCTGTGTTCAGGTTACTGGAGTGCTATTCCTTTAGTTTGGATTTCTATTGCGGCTGCTTGCGGCTGTCGTAGAGGGAGCCTTTTTTAGCTATGGGTTCTCGGTAACCTATAGCTGGGGAGTCCCATATGTGAGGACTGACTTCCTGCTTGTTCCCGGAGAAGACGTAGTTACTCACCTGTAACAGGTGTTCTCCGGGGACAGCAGGAATCAGTCCTCACGACCCTACCTCCTCCCCTTGGAGTTGCAGTCCTATTATTATATATTTTGTTCTTTTTGCCGTCTTTTTAGCTATGTCATTTGACTGAACAAGATGGCACCCTTGGGCTGAAAGGGGACTGCGCATGCATGGTGGCAACTCCCAAAGGCTTTCTCTGAAAGCTGGGGATTTGCTCTGCACGAGGGCTCCATCGGCGCCGACGTCACACATGTGTGAGGACTGATTCCTGCTGTCCCCGGAGAACACCTGTTACAGGTGAGTAACTACGCTTCCTTCCCCATCATCTGCAAAATGGGCCAGCTACAGTCATATGTATTTGCATGTTACTTTCATGGAGATCAAGATGAGAGAGAGACAAATCATCCCTAGGGCTGGGTTGAACCATAAGCAATCCTTGTTTGAGTTCTTGATATGGTACAAACAATTGATTGAGTGATGTGTACAAGCACTTGGTTGGTGGGAAGGGGATGACTTCCCTGTCAAAGATACTCCCAATGGCTGAAGTGGTAGCATTAAGAGGATGGGGTTTGGTAGAGAATTCTCTTTCGATTCTTGGCCATTAAGGGGACCTGTCTGTTGCTCAGGCAGTCACAGAAAGAATCCAAAACACTTTCTATCCTCCTTAAGCATAGATCACTCCCTCAAGAAGGATCATGCACATAGACTACAACTCGCAGATTCCACCACCTGGAAACAAAAGAACTTATAACAAAAATATTGCCACACCTTCAAGTCTCCACTGAAGACTTGGACTCATTAATTCAAACCTGGAATAGAACAATAAGTATTATAGAAATAAAGCCACATAACACCTACAGTCCAATGGAGCTACAACACGGCAAACTGGTACTCCATCCAACTGAAAAATATGAACCACAATTTAAGAGCTCTGGAAAGAAGATGGAGATGCTCCAAGTCCACTATCAACCTTGACACCTACCTGGCCAGACTACATGAATATCAAACAGCCACAAATATTTATTTATTTATTCATCCAGATTTGTATACCACTTTCTCCTTCAATCAAAGTGGTTGTTTACACAGGTTGGGACAACATTAACAGGAGCGACAGGACATATATAGAGAATATAGTGGTTGGGCTATCGTAGATAGTGGTTGGGGTTATCGTACATAGTGATTGGTGTTATTGTACATTCCAGCTAGTGAAGGGGGTCTTCAGAATGTTTGGTCATAGCATTCCATAAATAGATAGGTTTTAAGGGATTTATGGAAGTCCTTGAGGTCCTTTATTGACCGCAGTCCATTTGGGAGGGAATTCCAGAGGGCTGGTGCCGAGAGGGATATGGCTCTGTTGGAGGTTAATTGTCTTGTTTTGTGGTATCCAGCGGGTACACGGAGTCTATTGCTGCTGTTGGTTCTCCTGGGTCTGTTGATTGTGTCCCTGGTTATTAAAGTGTGAAGAACGTCTGCCGTGCATAGGTGTATGATCTTGAATATGTTTACTGTTGTTTTGTATCATGCCCATGCAGATATTGGTAGCCAGTGTAGTTGCTGAAGTACAGGTGTAATGTGCTCGTGTTTGGCTGTGCCGATTATGATTCGGGCTGCAGTGTTCTGTACTAGCTGGAGTGGATGGGTGGCCTGCTTAGGATGTCCTTGGAATAAGGAGTTTCCATAGTCCAATATTGGGGTGATGACTGTCTGGCATACAGTGCGGAAATGGTCCTGGCTGAGGATTGGTTTGAGTCTCCATATGAGCTTCATTCATTGGTATGCCTTTGCAGCCGTTTTGCTTATATGTGTCTGAAGATTTAAATTACTGTCCAGGGTGACACCTAAGTATTTCACCTTGTCCTTTATTGGTATTGTTTGGTTGAGGATGCTGATGGATATAGGTGGATGAAAATTGGTATTCCTGGTTATGATCATTGCTTCCGTTTTGTCAAAGTTGACTCTCAGATTGTTCTCATGAGCCAGTTGTTCATGTCTTCGAGGCAGTGAGTCATGGGGGCCGTATCTGGGTTTAGTGTGTCTATTGGGACATACACCATAATATCGTCGGCATAGATGTAATATTGTAACATGTGGTGCTTGATAATGCCACAGATTGGTTAGATGTAGATGGTGAATAAGATGGATGAGAGTGCTGATCCCTGTGGTACTCCTTGGTTGATAGGGAACTGTGATGATTTTCCCTGGGTACATTTAACCTGCTGCGTTCTGTTGCTTAGATAAGATGTGAACCATTTTATTGTATTGCTGCATAGCTCAATCTCCTATAATCGGTTTAACATTATTGTGTGGGAGACTGTGTTGAATGCCGCTGAAATGTCTATGAATACCAGCAAAAGTCCATATTTTATATTGTTTGTTCCCTTCAGCAGATTGTCAAAAAGGGATGTGAGCAGTGTTTCCACGTTGAGCTGTGGTTTGAAGCCATGCTGCTGCGGGTCTAACGGGGCTTGCAGATCAATGTAGTCCTGAAGTTGCCTCTGTGCTACCTTTTCAATAACCTTTGATATGAAGGGTAGGCTGGATATGGGGCGGTAAGATTTTGGGTCCGTGGGGCTCAGCCTTGCACCTTTGAAGACTGGTCGTATCATGGCTTGTTTAAGCGCCTGCGGTATGTGTCCTTGTTGTAAGGACTCCGTTACGAATTTGTGGATGTGTTTGGATAGTTGTTCCTTGGAATTCTTGATCCATTCCACTTGGCATGTATCTGATGGGGACGTAGTTGTGTTCAGGGCATTCACAATGTCTTCTATGTACTGTACTGTTGGTAAAGAGAAATCTTTCAAGGCTTGCTGGTTTTTGGTCCAATTTTGACTGTGTGTCGCCTTATCGCTATCTGGGGCTTGCTCGGTATTCTTGCTCATTAGGTAGTCTGCTTATTGTTGAGGATCATTATAGTGGGTGCTGTGCCCATTGTTATCTTTAGTAAGTTTTTTTACAATGCTAAAGAGCTCTCTTGGCTTGTCGGCTGCTCTCATAATGAGTTTGGTATGGTGTTGCTGTTTGTGTTCATTGATCAGATTGTGTTTTTGCTCTGCAGTTCTGTACTGTTGCAGGGTGTCTGTCGATTTGTTCTGTCTCCATTTCTTTCCAGTCTTCTGAGGGAGCGTTAAGTCAAAGAAAGAGTATTATGCCAAAGTCATCCAAAATTCCCTAAACTGTCCAAGAGAGCTCTTTGACTTAGTCAAAAACTAGTAAAAAAAAAAAAAAAAAAAAAACCCGCTCAAATGGAAGAAATTACAGAACTAACTCTGCAAGCCATAGTAGACCACTTCCAAACTTTTATATGTCCTTTAAGCAACCAAACACACACAGCAACAGATCAACCATGTCTTAAACACACAAACACCGGAATCACGTGGGACTCCTTCTCGACCCTCTTCCCTGAACATTTGGAAAGGATCATCACAGGCATCAAGACCACTATTTGACCCATGTCCAGTTAGCCAGGGTAAAGGCTGCACAAACAGATCTTCAACCCACAGTACTCAACATTATAAAACTATCGCTGCAGCATGATATGCTCACTGACCTAAAAATGGCCTCCATCCACCCAACAAAAAAGGCACAGCTGACCCCAAACAGCCAACTTCATACCAACCAATTGTCAGCCTGCCATTCTTGACAAAAGTGATAGAAAAAATAGTACAGACAACTCCAAGAACATACAGACACTCACTTCCCACAATATTTATTTATTTACATTCTCTTATATACCGTGCTATTCTGCATCAGTGCGGTTTACATTGAACAAACTGAAATTACATTGAACAGGGCATTATAACTTGGAGATAACTATTTTACAGGAACATGGGCTATGGAGGGTTAAGTGGCTTGCCCAAGACCACAGAGCACCTGTGGGACTAGAAACCCCAGTCCTTCCGGCCCAAGATTGCTGTCCTCTAGTGGGATTTGAACCCCCGACCTTCTGGCCTGAAGTACCTTGCCCCAACCACTAGGCCACTCCTCCAATATGGGTTCAGGCCTCAACATAGAATTGAATCCCTGCTGACCGCTCTGACAACCTCATAAAAGGCATCAACAAACCTAACAAAGGATTCATCCTAATATTCCTTGATGTCAAGGCAGCCTTTGACTCCGTTCCTCACAGCCAGATCATTCAGCATCTTCAAGCAATCAGTCTGAGAGGTACTACGCTAAACTGGTTCAAATCCTACCTATGTGATCGACAACTCTGAGTAAAAATAGATACTGCAACAACAGGGAGTCCCACAAGGCTCGGCCCTATCCTCATTATTTTTCAACATCTTCTTCAACCAATCTGTTCAATCATTCAAATGCACAATATGCTTTACCACATATATGCAGATGATGTTATGATTTATGCTCCTATCAATACCACCAGCGCAACCATCAGCCATATAAAGAAGTGCTTCACCTCCATAGCACAATGGCTTGCTAAACACAACATGACCATAAAGTACAATAAACCTGATGTCTTATAGATATCCCCCCCCCCCACCCACACACTCACTCATATGTGGCAATTGAAACCACATCCACAATAAAACTACAACCTAACTCTACCCCATATGACATTACAGCTATCTAACTCTTCTTTACCAACAGAGTACAAACACGCTGTAAGCTAAACTTGGCAGCAAAACCTTGTGTGAGCCCAACCTGTTATTTACTTGTAGCTATAAATCTCAAATGTATATAGTTGCCCCAGTTAATCCATGTTCAAATCCCTGTTTTCTGTAAACATAGGACTATTTGTATGTCCAAGTGTTTATTGTTTCAGTGTAAACCGCACTGATGTGAAATAGCGCGGTATATAAGAATTGTTAAATAAATAAATAAAATCTAAGGACACCAACCACACCACCATTGCTGGAGCTAAACTACAGGTCAAATTAGAAGTGCGCTACCTAGAAATCACTTTTGACCAATGACTCATATGATCACATAAGCAATATTACAAGAAGCATCTATCACAAGCTCAAGATGGTTCAGCATCTCAGACCACTCCTGGATTCGAGTGACTTGTACAGTTCTGCAAATACTCACATGTCCTCACTTAGATTACTGTAACCTCATTCTACAAGGTCTACCTAAATCTACAATTCACCCACTTCAACTAGTCCTGAATACAGCAGTACGTATCTTCGGCGATGCCCCAAGAACGGAACGTATAACCCCACTCCGCAAACATTTGCACTGGCTGGCCATTCCTCAGTGAATCAGATACAAGTCTATCCTCAGAATCTTCAAACTCTCCCATGGGCTATCTTTTACCTACTTCCAATTGCTAATACAGAAAACACCCAATAACAGAGATAGAAGAACCAACTTCATTAACACACTCTACATACCTACTTTAAACACCAAAACCAACTCCACCACGTTTAAAAAGACTTTCTCCCTCTTTGCACCAGGGCTATATAATGCAAGACCAGACAGTCTTTGAGTCACAAATGACCTTACAGACTTCATAAAAAAACTAAAAACATACCTATTTCTTGAACACTTTGCTGATGATGAAACATCTGTCTTGCTATGAGCCACCACTAAAACTGTCACATCCCAGCTCCCCCTGCCCCTTCCCAGCCCTACTTTCACAATCCTCAGCACCGTAAAATGTTCCAATATATTTAGATATTTGATGTTCTGTTTCTCTATCTTATGTTATACCACAATTGTTTATTATTCCATGTAATTCACTCAGTTTTACTGATCAACGTAAGCCACTCCAAGTCATGTTGTTTTATGTAACCCACTTAGACTTGTAGATCAACGGTATATAAACACAGTTAAATAAATAAAATTAATGTAGCTGGTGCCTGAGTGAACAGTAGGTTGCAGCTTCAGGGCCTACAGATTGTTAAGAGGCAGACCTCTCCTTATCTCTTTTGGGATCCTGAAGGGCAGGGTCCATTCCGTTCATTATAATGTATGCCGTACAGTCTCATAAAGCATTCCATACTGCTTAAAAGCACATACATAGTATCACAAATAAGACACCCCGAACAAGATAAAACACTTGACCAAGCACAAGTGTGCCCTAATAACTAGTACCATTATTATTTAAAATCCCTAATCTAAAAACCCAATGTAGAGCGAAATTCTGCCTAACCATCGACTTTCCTAAAAAGATGACTAAGTATTTCTGAAACTTTAAATAATTCATTTTATTGTGCAGTTCTTGAGGAGGTGTTATGTGTATCTGTGCTTACTGCAAGAGTGACAGCATGCAATAATTCATGCATTATAAATACAATGTGCAGACTACATCCAGTCTCTGTCCATAATCTGACCAGTCCCCACCCCATCAAATGTAAAGCAGAACAGGATTTTTAATGCCCTGGCTGTTTTTAGGGCTAAACTGATGATCCCATGTTTCTGGTTAAAAGTGAAGATGATCTGAAAGATCTGCTCATCGAGATCAAGGAATATAGGACTCGATATAAAAAAAAATGCTGAACTCCTAATTTAAGGCCCCTAATTGTGGCTCTACTCTTAAATGTGGCTGAAAATAGGGCCACAAATAGGATACAATCTTATGTTGTTTTATGTTCTTAAAGATATGCCATACTGAGTCTGAAAAAGGTATGTCAAGCCCAGAATCCTGTTTCCATCAGTGGCCAATCCAGATCACAAGTACCTATGAGGTTCCCAGAAGGTAGACAGATTCCATGCAGATTTCTGCAGTACACTTTAATAATGGTTTATGGACTTTTCATCCAGGAACTTGTGCAAACCTCTTTTAAACCCAATTACACTAACAGCCTTTACTGCATCCTCCAGCTGCTAATTCCAGAGTTTTAATTACATGCTGAGTGAAAAACTATTTTCTCCGATTAGTCGTAACTATGCTACATTATAGCTTTATTGCTTGTCCCCTAGTTTTTCTACTTCTTGAAGGAGTAAACAACCAATCTACGTTTACCCTTTCCACCCCACTCATTTTATAGACCTCTATCATATCTGCATTCAGTTGTCTCTTTTCCAAGCTGATGAGTTGTAACCTTTTAAGCCTTTCCTCATATGAATATCCTTTCATCCCCTTTATCATTTTAGTTGCTCTTCTCTGTACTTTTACTAATTCCACTATATTCTTTTAAGATATGATAAACAGGATTGCACACAATATTTGAAGTGCAGTCACACCATGGAGCAATACAGAGGCAATATAATAACCTTTCTCCATTCCTTTCCTTATGATTTCAAGCATTCCATTTGCTTTCTTGGCCACTGTGGCACACTAAGGCAGATGGTTTCAGTGTATTATCCACGATGATGCACAGATCCTATTTTTGGATGGTGATTCTAATGTGGAACCTTGCATCATGTAATTGTAGTTTGGAATGTTCCTCCGTAAGTGCATAACTTTATACTTTAAAATTTCATCTGCCATTTGGACACCCAGGGCCCGATTTTGATCTGAGTGATGCTAGGCGCATAGCCCGCCCCCTCCTGCCTAACCTGGATTTTCAATGCCTGGGTAATATGCGGTCCCGGCATTGAAAATCCGGGTATCGCTGCACAGCTAGGAGGTCGCAGGAGCTATCCGTGTAGCACCAATTTTCGATGCTACACGGTTAGCCCCCAGCGCCTTACAGATAGGCACTAACAGTGTAGCATTGAAAATCATTGCTACATGGGTAGTGCCATGGCCTGCCTCCGCACCACCCCGGAACGCCCCGATGCTAACTGTATAGAATCAGGGCACGTAAAGGACAAACCAGGGAATTTTTGAAGGCACTACCCATGCATTCCTCACTGCCCAACATGCGCTGATGCCCAGCCTCATTGGCACGCGTCTCAAGACCTCAGGTACCTCGACCTCAAAGACTCCCCGGGTTGCCATAGTGACCCCCGAGAGCCAGAAGCCTCGTGAGGATCCTCGGCACGGGTCTTGATCTCTGTCCCGTTCCTCAGGCACAAGATCTTCGCGAGTGAGTGCCTCTGGCTCCAGGCCAGTTTTGGTCCTGAGATCCGGCACGGGTCACCAACCTGTCTCGAGCCGCCCAACATCGAGTCTTCCACGGACTACTCAGACTGGGAGTCCGAAGGAGAGACCTCCCCAGAGACTCGGTCCCACCGAGACCTCCCTTCCGACCCCTCCCTGCTGACCCTGACCCTCCTTCCCTGGAAAAGGGAATAATGAGTGAGGTTATCAAATTTGCAGATGGCCCTAAACTATTTAAAGTTGTTAAAACCCATGAGGATTGTGGAAAATTACAAGAGGATCTTGATAAATTGGAAGACTGGGTATCAAAATGGCAGATGAAATTTAATGTGGACAAGTGCAAAGTTATGCACCTAGGGAAGAACAACCCAAACTATGATTACACAATGCAAGGTTCCACATTAGGAACCACCACCCAGGAAAAAGATTTAGGCATCATTGTGGATAACATCCAGTGGCAGCCAAGAGAGCAAATAGAATGCTAGGTATCATAAGGAAAGGAATGGAAAATAAAACAAGGATATTATAATGCCTCTGTACCACACCTTGAATATTGTGTGCAATTCTGGTTGCCGTATCTTAAAAAGGATATAGCGTTATTAGAAAAGGTTCAGAGAAGAGCCACCAAAATGGTAAAGGGGATGAAAGGATACCCCTATGAAGAAAGGCTGAAAAGGTTAGGGCTCTTTAACCTGGAAAAGGGGAGGGGAGATATGATAGAAGTCTATAAATTAATGAATGGAGTGGAACGGGTAAACGTAGATCGATTGTTTACGTTATCAGAATATAGAAAGACTAGGGGACATGCAATGAAGCTAGAGGGTCAACTCTTTAAGACAAATAAGAGAAAATAGTTTTTTCACTCAACATGTAATCAAACTCTGGAATTTGCTACTGGAGGATGTAGTAAAAGCTGTTAGTGTAGCTGGGTTTAAAAAAGGTTTGGACAAGTTCCTGGAGGAAAGGTCCATAAACCATTATTAAAAAGGGACCCAGGATATCACTGCTTGACCCAATACAAGCATTGTGGAACCTGTGTCTTTTGGGGAAACTGCTAGGTACATATGACCTAGATTGGCCACTGTTGGAAACAAGATACTGTGCTTGATGGACCTTGGTCTGACCCAGTATGGCATATCTTATGTTCTTATGTTATGTTATGTCTGGGGCAGGATGTGGGCCTGGCACTCACCACTGAGTCGGAGAAGGAAACCCCCGCTGAGGAGCTTGATATTCTGTAATATGAAGCTCCTCCGAGAGAGGCACTCTCGGTGATGGTTCCTCCCATTCTGAACCGACTCCTGCTCCGCATGTGGGAGAACCCGGCCTCTGTCACAATTGTGAGCAAGCGCCTGGACGCTATGCATAAGGTCCAGCGAGTTCCGGGGTTTCGGAAGCCCAGCTTCTCCACACCAATCGACCATGCGGAAGCTAAAGAGCTGAAGACTCATTCATCGGTCCCCCCGGGCAGAAAGTCTTGTACCCTCAATGCCCTCGGGTGCAAGGCTTATCAGGGCTCCATGTTGTCATGCCGCATCCAAGTTTACCAATTATATATTGGTATGTTCCTCCGTGATCTCGCTAGGGAGCTCGGAAGATTCGCGGCAGGCCTTGACGGAGATCATCTCCGGCATTTTCAGGCCCCCTCAAAGTCTTCGGGGAATGCTCAAAGTACCTCTCACAAGCAGTGTACGACGGCTTTGAGTCTTCCGCCTGGGCGGCGGCGGCTGGCATCGGAGCCCGTCGGCAGGCTTGCTCCAGTCCTCGGACCTGGAACAGTGGGTCCAGGTGAAACTGCTGGACATCCCTTGCTATTTGATAAGCCCATGGAGGATAAGGCTGCAGAGATTCAGATAGAGTACGTCACTCATACTCGCCTCTCCCAGAAGACATCCTCCCTCCCAGGAAGAAGCAGCAGAGCAAGAACCCTTTCTTCCATCAGAAAGAGCCTCCCATACAGGGGCTACCCAGCCTATCCGCCGTTGTTGACCTCCATTCAGGGCGGCCAGGGCAAGTCCACAGTCCATGGCCCTCGTAAGCCGAAGGGTCCCAAGACCCAACTCCCGGCGCAGGCTCAACCAGCCTCAGGATTTTGATGCCATCGGCCTAGTCTCTCATCCTCTGGCAGAGCGGCTGTCTGTCAGGGGGCCTCTGGTCCATTTCTCCCACAGGTGGGAGTCCATCTCCTCCGATGCCTGGGTTCTCTGGGTCGTTCAGGAGGGCTGTTGTCTCCATCTGGATCAGGCCCTCTGTATTTTCCCGGGCAGCCACGTCTGTTTCCCCAGCACCAGGCCCTCCTGAGTCAGGAGCTTGCAGGTCTCCTCAAAGATGGCACAGTAGAACCAGTCCCACCACGACTCAGAGGACGTGGGTTTTACTCCCGATACTTCCTTGTCCTGAAGTTGACAGGAGGACTTCAGCCCATCCTCGACTTGCAGAATCTCAACAGGTTCCTGAAGCGGGAGAACATAAGAACATAAGAACATAAGAAATGCCATACTGGGTCAGACCGAGGTCCATCAAGCCCAGTATCCTGTTTCCAACAGTGGCCAATCTAGGTCATACGTACCTAGCAGTTTCCCCAAAAGACACAGGTTCTGCAGTGCTTGTACTAGGCCAAGCATTGATATCCTGGGTCCCTTTTTAATAGTGGTTTATGGACCTTTCCTCCAGGAACTTGTCCAAACCTTTTTTAAACCCAGCTATACTAACAGCCCTTACTACATCCTCCGGTAACAGATTCCAGAGTTTGATTACACGTTGAGAGAAGAAATATTTTCTCCTATTTGTCTTAAATAGTTTACCCTGTAGCTTCATTACATGCCCCCTAGTCCTTCTATATTCTGATAGCGTAAACAATTTATCCACGTTTATCCGTTCCACTCCATTCATTAATTTATACACCTCTATCATATCTCCCCTCAGCCGCCTCTTTTCTAGGTTAAAGAGCCCTAACCTTTTTAGCCTCTCTTCATAGGAGTAGCCTTCCATCCCCTTCACCAATTTGGTGGCTCTTCTCTGTACTTTTTCTAATAACTCTATGTCCTTTTTAAGATACGGTGACCAGAATTGCACACAATATTCAAGGTGCGGTCGTACCATGGAGCGATACAGAGGCATTATAATATCCTTTGTTTTATTCTCCATCCCTTTCCTTAGGATACCTAGCATTCTATTTGCTTTCTTGGCCGCCGCTGCACACTGGGCGGAGGGTTTTAACATGTTATCCACGATGACTCCTAAATCTTTTTCCTGGGTGGTGGTTTCTAATGTGGAGCCTTGCATCTTGTAACTATAGTGTGGGTTGTTCTTTCCTAGGTGCATAACTTTGCACTTGTCCACATTAAATTTCATCTGCCATTTGGATGCCCAGTCTTCCAATTTATCCAGATCCTCCTGCAGTTTTCCACAATCCTCTTGGGTTTTAACAACTTTAAACAGTTTTGTGTCATCTGCAAATTTGATTACCTCACTAGTTATTCCCTTTTCCAGGTCATTTATGAATATGTCAAAAAGTAGCGGACCCAGTACAGATCCCTGGGGTACTCCACTATTCACCTTTTTCCATTGGGAATATTGGCCATTTAGCCCTACCCTCTGCTTTCTATCTTTTAACCAGTTCCCGATCCACAATAGTACACTGCCTCCTATCCCATGACTTTTTAGCTTCGCCAAAAGTCTCTGATGGGGGACCTTGTCAAAAGCTTTCTGAAAGTCCAGATACACTATATCAACCGACTCACCTTTGTCTACCTGTTTATGCACACCTTCAAAAAAAACAGATCAGATTAGTAAGACAAGATCTGCCTTGTCTAAAGCCATGTTGGCTGTCTCCCATTAGGCCATGACTATCTACATGCTGTGTAATTTTGTTCTTTATGATGGCTTCTACCATTTTCCCTGGTACTGACGTCAGGCTCACCGGTCTGTAATTTCCCGGGTCACCCCTGGAACCCTTTTTAAAAATTGGTGTTACGTTGGCGACCCTCCAATCTTCAGGTATTACAGATGATTTTAATGAAAGTTCACAGATTACCAATAACAGGTCTGCAATCTCATATTTCAGTTCTTTCAACACTCTGGGATGTATACCATCCGGTCCAGGTGATTTGCTACTATTCAGTTTATCAAATAGTTGTAATATATCTTCCCGGTGTAGCGATATTTCTCTCAATTCCTCTGCAGTATCACCTTTAAATACCACTTCAGTCTTGGGTAACACCCCTACATCTTCCTCAGTAAAGACCGAAGCAAAGAATTCATTCAGTCTCTCTGCTATAGCCTTGTCTCCTCTTACTGCCCCTTTTACCCCTCTATCATCTAATGGTCCAATTGACTCTCTCACAGGCCTTTTGCTACGAATGTACTTGAAAAAGTCTTTATTTCGTGTTTTTGCTTCCGTAGCAAGTTTCTTCTCAAATTCCCGCTTTGCCTGCCTTATCAATGCTTTGCATTTAACTTGCCAGTGCTTGTGCTGTTTCCAGTTTTCATCATTTGGCTCTTTTTCCATTTTCTGAAGGTTGCTCTTTTGGCAGCAACAGCCTCTCTGACCTCACCTTTAAACCATGCTGGCAGTTTTTTGGACTTTCTTCCACTTTTCTTAATGCGTGGAATACAGCTGGTCTGGGCTTCGAGGATAGTATTTTTAAATAACACCCAAGCTTGCTGTAAGTCTTTAACCTTTGGAACCGCTCCTTTTAGTTTTTCCGAACTATATTCCTCATTCTATCATAGTCACCCTTTTGAAAGTTAAAAGGTAGTACTGTGGATTCCTTTACTATCTGTCCTCCACTGATTAAATCAAACATGATCATACTATGATCACTATTGCCAAGTGGTCCCAACACCCTTATTTCTTGCACCAGATCTGGCGTTCCACTAAGGACTAGGTCCAGTATGGCTTCCCCTCTGGTCGGTTCATGAACCAGCTGCTCCAAGAAGCAGTCATTTATTTCATCTAGAAACTTTATCTCTTTAGCTTGTCCTGCTGTGACACTGTCCCAGTCGATACCGGGGTAATTGAAATCACCCATTATTACTACTCTGTTGTGGCTTTTGTTAGCTTCCTTGATTTCTTTGAGCATTTCATCATCCATTTGTTCATTCTGGCCAGGTGGTCGATAGTATACTCCCACTGCCATCACCTTCCCCTTCATAAATGGAATTTCAATCCATAGAGATTCTACAGCATATTTTGTTCCCTGCAAAACTTTAATCCTTTCTGACTCAATGCCCTCTCTAACATAGAGCGCAACCCCTCCACCAATTTGTTCAGCTCTATCATTACGATATAGTTTGTATCCAGGTATCACAGTGTCCCACTGGTTATCCTCCTTCCACCATGTCTCTGAGAGTGCAATCATATCTAACCTCTCATTTAATGCTATATATTCTAATTCTCCCATCTTATTGTTTAGACTTCTAGCATTGGCATACAAGCATTTTAGAGACTGCATTTTATTAATATTAATCTGGCTATTGGTAGGCATGGGTAATTGGGAATCTTTATGCTCTGTCTGCTCCTTACTCAAGGGCATTTGGGCTACTATACTCCCTTTTGGAACCTCACTGCTTTTGGTAGTATCCTTCAAGGATACCTTTGTCCGAACCGTGCGCTCCTGGGTGACTGTCGGCTTTCCCCTATTTTCTAGTTTAAAAGCTTCTCTATCTCTTTTTTAAAGGTTAATGCCAGCAGTCTGGTCCCATCCTGATTAAGGTGAAGCCCATCCCTTCGGAAGAGCCCCCCCTTTCCCCAGAATGTTCCCCAGTTCCTAACAAATCCAAAACCCTCATCCTTGCACCATTGTCTCATCCACGCATTGAGACTCCGGAGCTCTGCCTGTCTTTTGGGTCCTGCACGTGGAACAGGAAGCATTTCGGAGAACGCTATCCTGGAAGTTCTGGATTTCAACTTCCTACCTAAAAGCTTAAATTTAGCCTCCAGAACTTCCCTACCACATTTTCCTATGTCATTGGTACCAACATGTACCAAGACAGCAGACTCCCCCCCAGCACTATCTATGATCCTATCTAGGCGGTGCGTGAGATCTGCTACCTTCGCACCAGGCAGGCATGTTACCAGGCGATCCTCACGTCCACCAGCCACCCAGCTATCTACATTCCTAATGATTGAATCACCAACTATAACAGCTGTCCTGACCCTCCCCTCATGGGGACATGGCCCTGGAGAAACGTCCTCGGTGCGAGAGGGTTTTACATCACCTGGAGGACAGGTCCTAGTTACAGGATCACTTCCTGCCACACCAGGGTGATGCTCTCCTGTCACGTGACCTCTCTCCTCCATGGCAACAGGGATGCTGCCAGACTGGAGGTGGGACTTCAGGACTATATCCCTGTAGGTCTCGTCCATGTACTTCTCTGTCTTTCTTATGTCTTCCAGGTCTGCTACTCTAGCCTCTAGAGAACGGACTCGTTCCCTGAGAGCAAAGAGCTCCCTGCACTTAGTGCATATGTAGGACCTCTCACCAACTGGGAGATAATCATACATGTGACACTCGATGCAAAAGACTGGAGAACCCCCATCTCGTTGCTGGACCTCTGACTGCATCTTAGTTTAAAGCTTGTGTTTAGGTCTTTTAAAGCGGTATATAATAAGGATTGGTGTAGATGCTTATACTAATAAAAGTGTATCTAATACCCCTAATACACCCTGTGTACCTGAAACTAATTAATCACAGGTCCTCTGTGTATGACTGATTTGGATTAAGAGCTGCACCTGAGAGCAGCCCCTTTCCTCTAAGATGTCCAAGTACCTATAAAACTACAATTTCCCCAGGGGTGGGTGGGTGCTGGGGAGGGAGGGGGGGAGATAAGTCCTATTAAAGAGGGCAGTTACAAGGTACCCTGTCCTGAACCCTCAGCAGGGGGATGGGGGTACCACACAAGGCCCAGTTAATTGAGAGAGGCAAGGTAAGTACAGCTGAGAAGGCTGAATTAGCACACCACTAAGACAAACACTAAATAATTAAACAAACAACAGTTAGACAAACAGTAAATAATTAAATAAACAGCTAGAACTCACAGTAAGATGTCCCAGGAGGCAAAAATCCACTCACTAGCAGAGCTCTGTAAAAGTTCAGCCTTTCTCTGATCAGAGAAAAGCAAACTAAAACAGCCTATGCACACGTGGAGAAAACAGGAACAAGGTTACAGGATACCTCAGGGGGGAGGGGTCAGGGGGAGGAGTCACTCAGGCAGGCAAGGACAGGAAAAAGCTTAACAGCAGGCTCTGGGGAGAGAGATTAATTCAAAATGGCTACCACACACACAGGGGGAGGAGTCACTCAGGCAGGCAAGGACAGGAAAAGCTTAACAGCAGGCTCTGGGGAGAGAGATTAATTCAAAATGGCTACCACACAAGGCCCAGTTAAGTGAGAGAGAGGCAAGGTAAGTACAGCTGAGAAGGCTGAATTAGCACACCACTAAGACAAACACTAAATAATTAAACAAACAACAGTTAGACAAACAGTAAATAATTAAATAAACAGCTAGAACTCACAGTAAGATGTCCCAGGAGGCAAAAATCCACTCACTAGCAGAGCTCTGTAAAAGTTCAGCCTTTCTCTGATCAGAGAAAAGCAAACTAAAACAGCCTATGCACACGTGGAGAAAACAGGAACAAGGTTACAGGATACCTCAGGGGGAGGGGGTCAGGGGGAGGAGTCACTCAGGCAGGCAAGGACAGGAAAAAGCTTAACAGCAGGCTCTGGGGAGAGAGATTAATTCAAAATGGCTACCACACACACAGGGGGAGGAGTCACTCAGGCAGGCAAGGACAGGAAAAGCTTAACAGCAGGCTCTGGGGAGAGAGATTAATTCAAAATGGCTACCACACAAGGCCCAGTTAATTGAGAGAGGCAAGGTAAGTACAGCTGAGAAGGCTGAATTAGCACACCACTAAGACAAACACTAAATAATTAAACAAACAACAGTTAGACAAACAGTAAATAATTAAATAAACAGCTAGAACTCACAGTAAGATGTCCCAGGAGGCAAAAATCCACTCACTAGCAGAGCTCTGTAAAAGTTCAGCCTTTCTCTGATCAGAGAAAAGCAAACTAAAACAGCCTATGCACACGTGGAGAAAACAGGAACAAGGTTACAGGATACCTCAGGGGGAGGGGGTCAGGGGGAGGAGTCACTCAGGCAGGCAAGGACAGGAAAAAGCTTAACAGCAGGCTCTGGGGAGAGAGATTAATTCAAAATGGCTACCACACACACAGGGGGAGGAGTCACTCAGGCAGGCAAGGACAGGAAAAGCTTAACAGCAGGCTCTGGGGAGAGAGATTAATTCAAAATGGCTACCACACAAGGCCCAGTTAATTGAGAGAGGCAAGGTAAGTACAGCTGAGAAGGCTGAATTAGCACACCACTAAGACAAACACTAAATAATTAAACAAACAACAGTTAGACAAACAGTAAATAATTAAATAAACAGCTAGAACTCACAGTAAGATGTCCCAGGAGGCAAAAATCCACTCACTAGCAGAGCTCTGTAAAAGTTCAGCCCTTCTCTGATCAGAGAAAAGCAAAGTTCAGGATGCTCTCCCTTAGAACGTTACGGCCCTACCTCCAGCAGGGTGATTGGCTATGCTGCTTGGACTTAAAGAACGATTACACTCACATCCTCGCCCACCCCAAACACAGAAAGTACTTCCGCTTCAACGTTCAGGGAAACCATTACCAGTACAGGGTACTTCCCTTCAGCCCCACATCCGCCCCGTAGGTCTTCACGAAGCACCTTCGTCTCTCCATATCTAGAAGACTGACTCATAACAGGGGCCACGAACCAGACCATTTGCCTCCTGGAGCATCTGGGGTTCGTGATCAATTACCCAAAGTCCCACCTCACTCCAGTTGTCCCTGGAGTTCATCGGGGCTCGCTTGGACACCCTTCGGGCCATGGCCTTTCTTCCTCAGGACAGGGTGGAATGCCTCTTGTCCCTGGCATCTGAGGTGCAGTGCCGTGGCACTGTCCTGGCCCGGACGATGCTTCGCCTTCTTGGCCACATGGCCTCTGCGGTTCATGTCATGCCCAATGCCCATCTCAACATGCAGGCGATGCAGTGGTGTCTCCAAGCACAATGGGGAAAGTGGTCTCTCCCAGTACAGCAGAGTCTCTGGCTTGGTGGCAGGAGTTTTGGCACCTGCTTTGTGGCATGCCCTTCCAAGCCCCGGTGCATCAGGTGGTCTTGACCACAGATGCCTCCCTGGTGGGCTGGTGGTGCGAGGGATGGTAAACTCAGGGGACCTGGTCCCTTGAGGAGTCCTGGCAGCAGATCAACCTGCTGGAGCTCCGGGCCATTCGCCTCGCTCTCGAGGTTTTCAGGGACCGCTTGCCTCAGTGCTGGTCCAGAAGGACATCCAGGTCACGATGTTCTATGTGAGCAAACAGGGGTGTACTGGTTCCTACAGCCTCTGTTCAGAGGCGACAGCCCTGTGCTCCTTTGTGGTGAGCCAGGGCATGACCATCCGGGCCACTTACCTCCCGGGTCGGGACAATACATTGGCGGACCGGCTTAGCATAGTCCTCCAGCCACATGAGTGGCACCTGTGTCCCTGAACAGTGTAGCGACTCTTCTAGCATTGGGGGACTCCAGACCTGGACCTCTTTGCCAGCCCAGCGAATACACAGCTTCCTTGGTTCTGTGGTCCCCTCCCACACCCGGGAAGGGTGGCCCCCGATGCCTTCCTCATCTCATGGGACAAGAGCCTGCTATATGCCTTCCCCCCCCCCCGTGCCCCTCATCACCCAGACCCTTGTCAAGGTCCAGCGGGACAGGGCCTCGATGATTCTCATAGCCCCAAGGTTGCCCAGTCAGCCTTGGTTTCCCCTGCTGCTCCGTTTCTCGACGGAGCCCCCAGTCCTGCTCGGGTTCTCACCAGAGCTGCTGACGCAGAAGGAGGGTCTGCTTCTTCACCCCAATCTGAGTTCCCTGTCCCTCACAGCTTGGTGGCTGAGTGGGTCGCTCTAGCCTCCTACCATCTCCCCGTGGAGATTGAGGACATTCTTTTGGCCTCACGAAAGGTCTCGACCAGACGGACTTACACCTTCAAGTGGCATCGGTTCTCGGTGTTGTGCTCAGAGCTACGAGCGAACCCATTTTCATGCCCTACCAGCTTGACCTTGCAGTACCTGCTCCACCTCTCGCAGTCTGGGCTGAAGTCTAACTCGTTCAGGGTTCACCTGAGTGCCATCTCAGCGAACCACCACCCCATCGAGTGCAAACCTCTCTCAGGGCAACGTCTCTCATTTCATGCAAGGCCTGCTTCTTTCCAAGCCCTCCACCTACCCTCTTCTGGTGGAATGGGACCTCAATGTGGTTCTCACGCAGCTGACCAAGCTTCTGTTTGAGCCCATGGCTACCTGCCTGCTGCGGCACCTGTTGTGGAAGGTGGCCTTCCTGATCACCTTCTCTCCGGGCGGAGGTGAGAGCTAACTCCAGGCGCTGATGGCCGAAGTTCCTTCCGAAGGTTGTCTCAGATTTTCATCTCAAATCAAGAGATAGTGCTGCCCGCTTTCTTCCCAAAGTCCCATGCCGACCGGGTGTCGGCGATTCTCCACACCCTGGATTGTAAGAGAGCTCTCTATCTACCTGCATCGGACTTGGGACCACCACAGATCCGGGCAGCTCTTTGTTTCCTTTGATCCCAGCCACCTGGGGCCAGTGGTCACCAAGAGTATCTTATCCATCTGGGTGGCGGGCTGCGCCTCTGCCCAGGCCCAGGCTGGGTTTCCCTTGGAATGCCGAGTCACTGCTCACAATGTCCAAGCAATGATGACGTCTGTCACTAGCCTTCACTCTGTGCCACTGGCTGACATCTACTGGGCCATCACTCGGTCCTCCACTCACACTTTCACGGTGCATTACTGCCTGGAGAGGGAATCCCATTGGGACACCACCTTCGGCCAGGCTGTACTCCATAATCTGTTATGGGTTTAAGCAACTCCTGCCCTCCGACCCTTCTTGTTCCGGCTACCGGGAGCATGGCCATCCATGGATGCGGGTTCCTCGGGCTGCCTTCGGCTTTCACTGGCAACTGCTCATGGTGATGCCGGGCTTTTTTCTACAGGTCCTTGGTATCCTGTAGCTAGGAAGTCCCATATGTGAGGACTGACTGCCTGCTTGTTCCTAGAGAAAGCGTAGTTACTCACCTGTAACAGGTGTTCTCCAGGACCAAGCAGGAAGTCAGTCCTCACTTATGGGTGACATCGGCGCCGACGGAGCCCTCGCGGAGCAATTTCCCCAGCTTTTGAAGAAAGCCTTTGGGATTGCAGCGCGCATGCGCGGTCCCCTTCCCGCCCAAGGGTGCCATCTTGCTCAGTCTTCTTTTTTCCGCGGAGCCCTACAGACGTAGTCTGTTACCGCTGCAAAAGTTGATTAATTCTTTGTTGTTTTCTCGGTTCGCGTGTCCTTTTCCCGCCCGGCCTCGATATCCCTATCGAGTCCGTTCACATTTCTTTTTTGTTTTGTCCTTCTAACTGGCGTTCCCGCCACTTGTTTCTTCACCCCTGGCGGCACGGTCTTTCGACCTCGCGGGGGCCCTCTTTCCCCCGATGGCTGCCAGCGGGTTTAAAAAATGTGATCGTTGTTCCAAACTGATGTCTCTTACCGACACGCATGACTGCTGCCTCCGTTGCCTCGGACCCAACCATGACTCTACGAGTTGTGGTCCGTGCAGCAAAATGTCCTCTAAGTCGCTGAGGAGTCGGCAGTCACAAAAGGACCGAATCTTCTCTGACCCCGAGTCCAGTCAGACCCGGACCTCGTCGGAGGCTTCGACGTCTCGTGACTCCGGCCACGAGCACCGTCGGAGTTCCTCTGAATGGGGGTCCCCTGGCTGGGAACATCGTCGGCAGAAGAAACTCGCGCGGGCGGCGTCGGAGGACGCACCTGGTCCCTCGAGGGCCAGGTCGCATAGCCCCGCCAGCCGCCCCGAGTCCTCGGAGGCAGAGAGGCCTTCTAAACTTCCTTGCCTCGAGGTGGAGCCGCCTGGACACGTGAGTACTATAGTCCTCCTGGACTCCCCTCCGGAACCGAGGTCGGGCCCGACGCCGTCGGGGCCCGAGTCGGAGGCTGCTGGGTCTTCTGAGTTTGACCTCAGATTGACGACCTTGGAGCGCAGTATCACTGCCTTCCTGGACCAGCAGCGGGCTTTGATGACCGGCATCGCCAGTGCATCTGCCCAGACCACCGGGATGTCGACGCCCAAGTCGACCCCGGGGGCCGAGTCGATCCTCGAGTCGATGCATGCTCGAGTCGATCCTCGGTCGAGGTCTCCCTCGGCCTCCCGTTCAGGACCGAGGTCGTCGACGCCGGCCTCGGCGTCGGGACGAACCCTCGCCCACACGGAGCCCCTCGATTCCTCCACGGAGGCGTCGGGCTGGGACACGGAAGGGCACGAGTCACCCGGTTCTTTTCAGACTCGGTGCGTCCCCTCCGACTCGCCTGAGTCGGAGCCTCGAAGGCGATCCCCTCCGGAGGATACGCGCTTCTCCGATTTCGTGCGGGATATGGCCAAGGCTTTGGCTTTCCCCGCGGATCCCGAGGAGGAGCCTTGTGCCGAAGAGCTCGAGGCACTCCAGTATGACTCTCCCCCGAAGGAGGCCTTTACTGTGCCGGTTCCTCCGATGCTGGAGCGGCTGCTCTTCCGCATGTGGGAAAGCCCGGCCTCGACGCCGGTGTTGAGCAAGCGGGTCGATTCGATATATCGAGTCCGCAAGAGCCCCGGGTTCCAAAAGGCGCAATTACCCCACCACTCCATGGTTGTGGAATCGGCCATGCATCAACTTAAGAGTCAAAAGATGCATTCCTCGGTGCCTCCGGGTAAGGAGGCCCGAAACCTGGATGCCCTCGGTAGGAAGTGCTTCCAGGGCTCCATGCTTGCCTGCCGAGTCCAGACATACCAGCTGTACATGGGCATGTTCCTCCGAGACCTGGCAAAAGAGCTCGCCGGGTTCTCGGCTGGTCTCTCCGAGGAACCTTTGCGGAGGTTCCAGGCCTTGTCTGATAGTATTCGAGAGTGCTCGAAGTTCATTTCCCGGGCGGCCTACGATGGCTTCGAGGCATCGGCCCGAGTAGCCGGAGCCGGCATCGGTGCCCGCCGGCAGGCCTGGCTTCAGTCATCCGACCTCGAGCCATGGGTACAGGACAAGTTAGTCGATGTCCCTGTAGAGGTGAAAACCTCTTTGGCAAGCCCATGGCTGATAAGGCGGCGGAACTCGAGTCCGAGACTCTCACTAGGACTCGCCTGTCCCGGAAGACCTCCGTTCCTCCACAGAAGAGGAAGGGTTCGGGGAAGAAGCCTTTTTACCCGAGGAAGGGGCTTGCCTATAAGCAACCCCACCTTCAATACCAAGCATCTGCGGCTCCCAATCAGGGTCCGCAGGCTAAGTGGCAGGGCAATGGCCCTCATAGGCCGAGGGCCCCCAAGCCCACTACACAGCCCCCTGCTCAGCAGGGAGGGGTTTTTTGACTATGCCAGCATAGCCTTTCCCCCCCCCCCCCGCGTCCTTCGCTCAGCACGGGGGGCAGGCTGATCCACTTTGCCCACAGGTGGTCAGCCATAACATCCGATGCCTGGGTGCTGCAGGTGGTTCAAAAGGGCTACCTCTTACATTTTCACCAGATGCCTCCCCCCTACTTCCCAGGGGAGCCTCCAAGGCCCCCTCTGCACAGGGACTTACTCCTTCAGGAGCTGCAGGGGCTGCTGGGGGAGCAGGCTGTGGAGCCAGTGCCCCAACACCTGTGGGGTCAAGGGTTCTACTCGAGGTACTTCCTGGTCCCAAAGAGAACAGGAGGCCTCAGGCCCATACTGGACCTACGCAACCTCAACAAGTTCCTGCAGCGGGAAAAGTTCAAGATGCTTACCCTTGGAATCTTGCTGCCCTACCCTCCAGCAGGGAGATTGGTTATGCTCCTTGGATCTAAAGGATGCATATACTCTCATCCTTATTCATCCGGACCACCGACAATATCTAAGATTTGTGGTGGCAGGGAAGCATTATCAGTACCACTTGCTGCCCTTCGGCTTGTGCTCCGCCCCCAGGCTGTTCACAAAATGCCTGGCAGTGGTGGCGGCCTTCCTGAGACTTCAAGGCCTTTTCGTCTTTCCCTACCTGGACGACTGGCTCGTCCGGGCGCAGTCGCCCCTAGAGGTCGCTCAGGCCACGCAACGCACGGTGGCTCTGCTTCAGCACTTGGGCTTCGTCATAAACTTCGGAAAGTCCACGTTGCGCCCCTCTCAGGATCTCGAGTTCATAGGGGCACGGCTAGACACTCTGCAGGCTCGTGCCTTCTTGCCTCGGGAGTGAGCCGACAGGCTCATAGCTCTGGCCGGCAGGTTCCACAGCGCGTCACCGGTCCCGGCCAGACGGTTTCTGCAGCTGCTCGGTCATATGGCCTCCACGGTCCATGTCACCCCGAACGCCCGTCTACATATGAGGCCTGTTCAGTGGTGTCTTCGCACTCAATGGCATCAGGCCACAGGGAGTCTGGCGGACCTACTGCAGATCTCCGACCGCCTGGTCGCCTCTCTGCAATGGTGGCTTCACCTGCCCAACCTGGTACTCGGCATGCCCTTTCAGTCTCCCGCACCTTCCCAGGTGCTGACGACAGATGCCTCTCTCCTGGGGTGGGGAGCGCATTGCCAGGGAGCACGCACTCAAGGCCGTTGGACTCCTTGGGAGGTGGCTCAACAGATCAACTTCCTGGAGCTACGGGCGATCTGCCTAGCTCTGCGGACCTTCTCTCACCTCACCTCTCGTCAGTCTGTATTGGTGCAGACGGACAATCAGGTTGCCATGTTCTACGTGAACAAACAGGGGGGCACGGGCTCCCTCCTGCTATGTCAGGAGGCCCGGAGACTGTGCTCCTGGGCAGTCGACCATGATGTCCTCCTCAAGGCGGTTTACCTGCCCGGGCAGGACAATTGCCTGGCCGACAAGCTGAGCCGGGTCTTGCAGCCCCACGAATGGAGGTTGAAACCCGGCGTTGCCCAGCAAATCTTCCGCCGGTGGGGCTCCCCCACCGTGGACCTCTTTGCCAGTCCCCTAAACCGGCAGCTTCCCCGGTTCTGCTCTTGGCACCCGAATCCCCTCAGAGTTGCTCTGGATGCTTTCCTCATTTCGTGGTCCACGGGCCTACTGTATGCCTTTCCTCCCACGCCGCTGGTGTCCCGGACGCTGTTCAAGGTTGTCCGGGATGGGGCCTACGTGATCCTGATAGCGCCCCGATGGCCGAGGCAACCATGGTTTCCTCTACTCCTGCAGTTAGCGGTGGACACCCCTCTTCCTCTGGGGTTTCATCCTGATCTTCTGACCCAAGATCAGGGTACTCTCCTGCACCCCAACCTCCGGGCCCTTCACCTGATGGTCTGGCTGCTGAGAGGGTAGTCCTAGCTCCGCTCTTGCGCCCTCCGGAGGTGGAAGCGGTCGTCCTGGCGTCTCGGCGACCTTCCACCCGGAAATCTTACGCCCTTAAATGGCGTCGCTTCTCGGTCTGGTGTTCTCAGCGCTCTGAGGACCCATTCGCCTGCCTGGTATCGGTGGTACTGCAATACTTACTTCACCTCTCTGATCTAGGCCTCAAATCCAACTCTGTCAGAGTCCACCTCAGTGCTCTCTCTGCACATCATTCGCCGGTGGAGGGCCAGCCTCTTTCCTCGCACCCCTTTGTGGTGCGTTTCCTCAGGGGCCTGCTTCTGCTTAAGCCTCCGTTGCGCTCTCCGGTTCCTGACTGGGATCTCAATGTGGTTTTGCAAAGGCTTACTTGCCCGCCTTTTGAACCCATGGCTACCTGCCCCCTTCGTTTCCTGTCATGGAAAACTCTCTTCTTGGTAGCCCTTACCTCCGCTAGGTGCGTTGGTGAACTACAGGCCCTAGTGTCGGAGCCCCCTTACACTAGGTTCTACAAGAATAGGGTTGTCTTACGGATGCACCCTAAGTTTCTTCCGAAGGTGGTTTCCTTCTTTCACATCAATCAGGAGGTGGTTCTCCCGACCTTCTTTCCCAGGCCGCATACCAGCCGAGCTGAGACTGTTCTGCATACCCTGGACTGTAGAAGAGCCTTGTCCTTCTACCTTGACCGTACGCGTGAGCATAGGAAAGCTGCCCAGCTTTTCGTTTCTTTTGACCCCAATCGGTTGGGGGTACCTGTCTCTAAGCGTACTTTGTCCATCTGGGTAGCTGACTGTATCGCCTGGGCGTATGGGGCAGCCGGCCTCTCCTTGGAGAGTCGAGTCACGACGCACCGTGTCAGGGCGAAGGCTGCGTCTGTAGCCCACCTCCGCTCTGTTCCGTTGGCAGACATCTGCCGGGCCGCTACTTGGTCTTCCAGCCAGACTTTTGCGGCTCATTACTGCCTGGAGAGGGAGTCCCGCAGGGATAGTGCTTTCGGACAGGCATTCCTCCACAATCTCTTTGAGGTTTAGGCAACTCCTCCCTCCGGCCCTGGTGTTGGGCTACCGGCCGGATTCGTATTCAGAGAAGATTCCTTCCTTCTGGGCTGTTGAGCTGGAGGGAGCTCTTTTTCAGCTTGAGGTCTCCAGTAGCCTTAAGCTAGGGAGTCCCATAAGTGAGGACTGACTTCCTGCTTGGTCCTGGAGAAAGAGTAGTTACTCACCTGTAACAGGTGTTCTCCAGGAGCAGCAGGAATCAGTCCTCACTACCCTCCCTCCTCCCCTTGGAGTTGCAGTCATTCTTTTCTGGTTTGCTGTCTTCCGCTATGTCATTCGACTGAGCAAGATGGCACCCTTGGGCGGGAAGGGGACCGCGCATGCGCGCTGCAATCCCAAAGGCTTTCTTCGAAAGCTGGGGAAATTGCTCCGCGAGGGCTCCGTCGGCGCCGACGTCACCCATAAGTGAGGACTGATTCCTGCTGCTCCTGGAGAACACCTGTTACAGGTGAGTAACTACTCTTTCTCCAGGGACAGCAGGAATCTGTCCTCACAACCCTCCCTCCTCCCCTTGTAGTTGCTCTATATTTTTGCCATCTTCTTGAAGGGGCTATAGCTATGGCACCAGAAATTTCACTAGGAATCTAGGCACAAATCTCAGCCTGCTTGTCTAGCTTTGCTGCCTTGTGTCTCACTGCCATCTTAAACTGTATATGGCCAAGACAGAGCTTCTTATCTTCCCTCCCCCCAAATTCACCTTTCTCCTTCTCCCTGTCTCTGTGAATAATACTGTCACCTTTGTATCTCCTTAGCTTGTAACCTTGGAGTCATCTTTGACTCCTCTCTCTTTCTCTTTGCCCTTGTCCAAGAGTTATTTCTTTCTCTATAACATCAGCAAAATTTGTTCTTTCCTTTCTGAAGACACTACCAAAATCCTTCTCCACACACTCATCAGTTCCTGCTTAGATAACTGCAACATACTCCTTACTAGTCTCCCTTTGAAAATTAGCTATGCATGGCTAATCTTTTGCCTGTGTTGCTATACTCGCATAATCTCTCTACTTAAGTCACTTCTTTGGCTCCCTATCCATTTCCACATAGAGTTCAAACTTCTCTTACTGGCCTACAAGTGCAATCATTCTTTGGCTTCTTGTTTACCTTCCCTCTCTTATTTCTCTCTACACCCCTCCTTGGGAACTCCACTCATCAGATAAGTCACTCTTATCTGTGTCCTCCTCCCCCACCACCAATTCCAGACCCCATTCCTTCCACCTTGCTGCGCCATATGCCTAAAATAGACTTCCTGAGTTGGCATGTCATACTCGATCTCTAGTTCTGTTCAAATCCATGCTAAAAGCCCACCAACTTGAGGCTGCTTTTAAATCCTAAACCCCTTATTTTCCTGTTTAATGCCCATGTTGTTTTTAATAATTTCCCATAATAAATGTAACTTCTTAATCTTTTATTTGTCCAGTTTGTCAGTCTTGAATAGATTGTAAGCTCTGTTAAGCAAGGACTGTCTAGTACGTATTTGTTTACAGTGCTGCATACATCTAGTAGCGCTATAGAAAGTAGACACTTTTAGTTTTGACCACAGAGTGGGTAAGTGGTTCTTTTTCCAGCTTTCATTTTATCCCCATTTTTTCTTCTGCCCTTCCCTTACATAGGAATATAAGAACTACCATATTGGGTCAGACCAAAGATCCATCAAGCCCAGTATCCTCTTTCCAACCGTGGCCAATCCAGGTTATAAGTATCCCAAAATTAGCTAGCTCCATTCTACTTATCCCCAGCGATAAGCAGTAGTTTTCTCTTGGTCTACCTTAATAACGGTTTAAGGACTTTTCCTCTAAGAATTTGTTCAGACCTTTTTTAAACTACCTGCTTTTATAACATCCACTGACAGTGAGTCCCACTGAGAGAAAAAAATATTTCCTCCTGTCTGTTTTCAGTGTATTACATTGTAGCTTCATGGCATGTCCCCTAGTCCTTGCATTATTAAAGATTTAAAGCTTTTCTCTATCTGGACTGCCTTTGATTGGAGGAAGAGAACAATTGAAGTTGATTTCTTCTTTCTCCCAATTAGCAATTGATTTTTTCATAGCATTGTTTTTAGATCAATCTGCTTGCCTGTGTATGAGCAGTCCTTTTAAGGAACTCTTTTTCATAAAACATCTAGAGGACATCATGGTCAAAAAGATCATAGAAGGGATAAATATTAAAATTAAAAAATAATGGCGCACGTCCCCTCCCAAAGATATGTCTTTCCAAGAGTTTATCAAAGATATAGCAAGGGGGCTATCCATTACTCCTACATCGGAGAAAGAACCCAGAGCAGAGGAGTTGGACATTCTCCAATATCCTACAGCTCCTAAAGAGGTGACTACTCTGTCTGTTTACCATATACTACAAGATCTTATGCTCTGTATGTGAGAAACGCCCCTCACCATTTCTCCCCATACTTGGCAACTCGGTACCATGTATTGAGTACCGGAAAGCCCCGGATTCCAGAAAACACAGCTTCCATACCACTCAATGCATCGAATTAAAGTTCTAAGACGCACTCCTCCAATCCCCCGGGCAGGGAATTGAGAACCCTCGATGCCTTTGGGTGTCTGTGTTTTCAGGCCGCCATACTCTCAGCCCAGATAAGTTCATACATACACTACATAGGTATGTTCCTTAGGGAAGTAACTAGGGATCTGGAAATGATGTCTCCCCTTCTCCCGGATGATAAGAGGGCAGACTGCCTTACATTGGTCAAACATGCCCAAAATGTTTCCAAATTTGTCAATAGGGAAACCTTTGACTGTTTTGAATGCACTAGCAGAGCAACCTCTATCTGTATAGGTGCACGTAGGATTGCTTGGCTCCAAGCATCAGATCTTGAACAGTGGGTTCAAGATAAGCTGGGTAATATTCCCTGTACTGGTGAGAACCTTTTTGGAAAGGATTAGCAAAATAAGGCCTGTCAGTTAAAGCCTGAGACTACTACCCTCAGTAGGCTTTCCAAAGCTACCGCCAACCCTGCCAAGAAGAAGGCAGTGGCAAAGAAGCCTTTCTAGGTAAGAAGAAGAAATTTTACTCTTCTTACCCCTCAGCTTCACAATATCAATCTCAGGGTACCCAGAGGAAGCAACAGCTTCCTAAACAGAAGAAGCCACAGACTCCTAAACCACAGCCAGCTGCGCAGACTCAATCTGCGCCTGGTTTTTAACTTCTTCCTAGAGAACATAGCCACCCTGCCTCTGAAGAACCCCCACCCCCTCCAAATAGCAGGCAGACTTTACCATTATGCCTACAGGTGGCATCTTATCACCTCAGAGCAGTGGACACTAACCATCATGCAAGAGGGGTACAAGCTTCAATTGCAAAGTCTCCCCCCCCCCACTCTGTTGGAGGAATATCATTCTCAACCCCCACTTACTCCTGCAAATCTCTTCTGTCAGAGTGTGCCATAGAAGAGGTTCCAACATCCCAACAGGAGATGGGATTCTATTCTCCTTACTTTCTCATACCAAAGAAAAACGGAGGGTACAGACCCATCTTAGACCTCAGGAACCTAAACAAGTTTCTAGCCCGAGAGAAATTCAGAATGGTCTCACTAGGAACCCTTCTACCTTATCTCCAGAGTCAGGACTGGCTCTGTTCTCTAGATCTAAAAGAAGTGTATACTCACATCCTCATTCATCCAGAACACAGGAGGTATCTACACTTCATCTTCCAAACAAATCACTACCAATACAGAGTCCTTCCTTTCGGGCTCACCTCTGCCCTAAGAGTCTTCACAAAGTGTATGGCGGACATAGCCGCATATCTAAGGGCTCTTGGAATATTGGTCTTCCCCTATTTAGACGATTGGCTTATAAGGGCAACCACTTCACAGGAGTTTCATCTATCCCTCCTTCGTACAGTGCAGGTACTGCAGCATCTGGGATTTGCAATAAATCTTCCAAAATCCCATCTAGTCCCCACTCATACACTAGAATTCATAGGAGCTCTTCTAGACACTCGACAGTCAAGAGCATTTCTGCCCCAGGACCTTTGTACTCAACTAGTGCAGCTAGCATCTCAAGCAAGGCTCAGAGACAGACAATCTCTCGGCCAGGGAGATGCTCCAACTTCTAGGCCATATGGTTTCCACAGTGCATGTAGTCCCATCTGCCCATCTGCACATGCGGACAGCTCAATGGACTCTTGCCTCCCAGTGGACGCAAATCTCCGGGGCCCTCAAGGACCAGATCCAAGTCACAGGCAGTCTCATCTACTCCCTTCTGTGGTGGTCTACCCCAGAAAAGCTTCTTATAGGGTCACCTGACAACGGATGCCTCCAAACTGGGCGGGAGTGCCCACTTGGACTCTCTCTCCACTCAGGGCTGCTGGATGGAGCAGGAGTTGCAGCTCCAGATAAATTTGCTGGAGCTTTGTGCTATCTTCATTGCCCTCAAAGTGTTTCAATAAAAATTATAAGGCCACAGAGTTCTCGTCCAGATGGACAATCAAGTAGCTATGTTCTACGTGAACAAGCAGGAGGGAACGGGTTCTTGGGCCCTTTGCAGGGAGGCTCTCCATCTTTAGTCCTTTGCCATTGCCATTGCTCATCAAATACACCTCCAAGCAGTGTATCTGCCAGGACAGCAAAATGTCTTAGCAGACAGATTGAGTCAGATCCTTCTTCCGCACAAATGGTCCCTCCATCTGGAAACAATTTCCTGCATCTTTCAGACCTGGGGAACTCTGGAGATAGACCTTTTTGCCACTCCGCAAAATGCAAAACTATCTCATTTTTGCACCAAAACCCCGATGTCCAGCCTCCAACAGGTGGATGCTTTCAACCTTCACTGGGGTCAGAATTTCCTGTATGCCTTTCCTCCCATACCCCTGATTCCCAAAACACTATTCAAGCTTCAAGCAGGCAGGAGCTACATGATCATCATAGCCCCACGCTGACTACATCAACCGTGATTTCCTCTCTTACTATGTCTGTCCCAGACTCACCCCCTGAGTTTTGGATCAGCTCCCGATCTCCTCTCTCAGGAAGAAGATGCGCTACTCCATCCCATTCCACAGTCTCTCCATCTCATGGCTTGGCTGCTGAGAGCGTAGTATTGCAAGATCTTAACCTTCCTCAGAAAGTAAAGCAGATCTTGCTAGCCTCAAGGAAACCATCCACCAGATGTTCCTATGACTTCAAGTGGCATAGATTCTCCACGTGGTGTTCCCAGAAGGATCTTAATCCTTTCTCAGCTCCTGTGGAAGCTCTCCTTCAGTGTCTTCTCCATCTTTTGTCCTCAGATCTCAAAATCAACTCGGTGAGAGCTCACCATCCCTTGGATGAGCAGCCTATCTCCTCTCAATCGCTTGTGATGCATTCATGAAAGGGCTCTTACTGACCAAGCCTCCCATTAGGCCACCACCAGTAGCGTGGGATCTTCATGTCGTCTTAGGACAGCTCCTTAAGCCACCTTTTGAACCTTTAGCCACAACCTTACTAAAGTTTCTCTCTTGGAAGGTCATCTTCCTTGTTGCTCTCACTTCAGCTAGACACATTAGTGAACTTCAGGCATTGGTGGCTTAGGGCTCACCCCCATTTCATGCCTAAAGGTAGTGTCTCCTTTCCATCTCAATCAATCTGTTTACTTTCCTGTCTTTTTCCCTAGACCACATTCCTCTGGGGCAAAGGCAATCCTCCATACTCTTGACTATAAACGGGCCTTAGTCTTCTATCTTAAAGGACTGCTGAGCATTGTAAAGGCTCTCAATGATTCATCTCCTTTGATCCCAGTCACTTGGGGTTGCCAGTATCCAAATGTACCCTTTCTAAATGGTTAGCAGATTGCATTTCATTTGCTTATGATAAGGCAGGACTATCCCTTGAAGGTCATGTCCACTGCCCATAACGTTTGGACCATAGCTGCATCCATGACAAACTTATGTTCTGTTGCCATTGATGAAATTTGCAAAGCAGCCATATGGTCATACCTTTGTGGCTCATTACTGTTTTAACAAGGACTCCCGTTGAGATGCCATGTTTAGTCAAGCGGTACTCCAGCACCTCTTTCAGACTTAGGACAACTCCTACCCTCCGTCCTGGAATTTTTCGATGCCAGACATCCATGAATGATCCATGCCCTCTTGAGACCTGCTCTGAGACAAATCTACCAATTCTGGGGCCATTTCTCTGGCATCTGGGAGCTAGGGAGTCCCATGTGTGAAGACTACATTCCTACTTGTTTCTGGAGATAGCGTAGTTACTCACCTGTAACAGGTGATCTCCGGGAACAGCAGGAATTTAGTCTTCACAACCCACCCTCTTCCCCTAGGAGTTGTAGGGTTTCTCTCTCTCTCTCTATTCTCTCCTTTATCTCGTCTACAAACTCAACGGAGGAAGGAGTGTCACAAAGGCGGTGAGATGCTCCCAAATGTTTTTCTATTGGATGCTTTGGAGCATTCCCATGCGGGCTCCGTCAGTACCGACATCACCATATGTGAAGACTAAATTCCTGCTGTTCCCGGAGATCACCTGTTACAGGTGAGTAACTGTGCTTTATATATCATGGACTGCCCAAAGAACAAACCAGTCAGTACTATAGGAGATCAAACCTAATCTTTCTGTAGAACTTAAATGACAAGGCTTTGACTTTCATTCTTTGGACACATCATGTGAAGAGAGAGATCGTTAGAGAAAGACATCATGCTTGGCAAGGTGGAAACATAGAAACATGATGACAGAAAAAGACCACATGGCCTATCTAGTCTGTCCTTCCATAACAACAACTACAACCGTCCCCTTTTTACCTATAGAGATCCTCTGTGTTTGTTCCATGCCTTTTTGAATTCAGTTATGGTCCTCATCTCTACCACCTCCACTGGGAGACTATTCCACGAATCCCTACTCTTTCCGTAAAAATATATTTCTGCATATCACTCCTGAATCTGTCTCCCTTCACCCTTATCCCATGTCCCCTCGTTGCAGAACTTGCTTTCAATTGAAAGAGGCGCTCTCCCTGAACATTTATGCCACGGAGGTATTTAAACATCTCAATCATATCACCTCTATCCCGCCTTTCCTCTAAGGTGTACATATTAAGATCCTTCAGTCTGTCCTCATATGCTTTACAATGAAGACCACTAATCATTTTAGTAGCCACCCTCTGCACCGACTCCATCCTGTTCACATCCTTTTGAAGGTGCGGTCTCCAGAATTGCACACTATACTCCAAATGAGGTCGCACCAAAGACTTATACAGAGGCATTATCACCTCCTTTTTTCTGCTAGCCATTCCCCTCCGTATGCACCCAAGCATCCTTCTAGCTTTTGCCGTCGCCTTTTCTACCTGTTTAGCTACTTTAAGATCATCAGACACAACCACGCCTAGGTCCCGCTCTTCTTTAGTGGACAAAAGTACTTCACCCCCTATACTATATTGCTCCCTTGGATTGCTGCAGCCCAAATGCATGACCTTACATTTTTTAACATTAAATCCCAGCTGCCAAATTCTAAACCATTCTTCAAGTTTAGCTAGATCCCTCCTCATGTTATCTATACCTTCCTGGGTGTCTACTCTATTGCAGATTTTGGTATTCTCCAGGACCAAGCAGGAAGTCAGTCCTCACATATGGGTGACGTCGGCGCCGACGGAGCCCTCGCGGAGCAATTTCCCCAGCTTTCAAAGAAAGCCTTTGGGAATTGCAGCGCGCATGCGCGGTCCCCTTCCCGCCCAAGGGTGCCATCTTGCTCAGTCTTCTTTTTTCCGCGGAGCCCTACAGACGTTGCCTGTGAATCCCCGCAGAAAAGTTGATTTTTCTCTATTTTTTCTTCGGTTCGACGCCGGTTCTTTTCCCGCCCGGACTCGCGACGCCGGTTGCGAGTCCGTCCTTTATTTTTCGTTTTTTTGTCCTTCGTGACAGATTTCGCGCTTTTTTTCCTTTTTCCCTGGCAGCCCGGTCATTCGACCTCGCAGGGGCCCTTTTTCTCCCGATGGCTGCCAGTGGCTTTAAAAAGTGTGACCTCTGTAAGAAACATATGTCTCTTACAGACACGCATGACTTCTGCCTCCGCTGCCTCGGCCCAGATCATGACCCCATGATCTGTGGGCCATGCGGCAAAATGTCCTCAAAAGCGTTGAGGAGTCGGCAGCACCAGCGGGAGCGTATTTTCTCTGACTCCGGCCGGGCTCGGACCTCGTCAGAGGCTTCGACGTCTCGGGACTCTGGTCCTGAGCATCGTCGGAGTTCCTCTGAAAGGGGGTCTCCTACCCGGGAACATCATCGGAAGAAGAAACCCGCGAGGACGGGATCAGTGGACGCTCCTGGTTCCTCGAGGGCCAGGTTGCATAGCCCCGATTCCTCTCCCGGGTCCTCGGAGACGGAGAGGCCGTCAAAACATCCTCGACTCGAGGTGGACTTGCCCGCTCACGTAAGTACTGTTGTCCTCGTTGACTCACCTCCGAAGGACCCGACGCCGTCGGGGCCCGAGTCGGGGGCTGCTGGGTCTCCTGAGCTCGGACTCAGGTTGACGGCCTTGGAGTGCAGTCTGTCTGCCTTCTTGGACCAGCAGCGGGCATTGATCTCTGGCCTCACCGGTGCTTCTGCCCTGACCGCCGGGACGTCGACCTCCAAATCGACCCCGGAGACCGAGCCGATCCTCGAGTCCATGAGGGCTCGAGTCGATCCTCGGTCGAGGTCTCCTTCGGCCTCCCGTTCGGGACCGAGGTCGTCGACGCCGACTCCCTCGGCGTCGGGGCGGATGGCATCAGTGCCTGCCCGACCGGAGCCGATCGACTCCTCCTCCGAGGAGTCGGCCTGGGAATCTGAGGACGAAGAATCACCTGGTTCCTTTCGGACTCGGTGTATCCCTTCGGACTCCCCCGAGTCCGAACCTCGGAGACGGTCCCCCCCGGAGGATACCCGGTTCTCGGACTTCGTGAGGGATATGGCCAAGGCCTTGGCCTTCCCTGCGGATCCCGAGGAGGAGCCTCGAGTCGAAGAACTCGATGCCCTCCAATATGACTCTCCCCCGAAGGAGGCCTTTATTGTACCGGTTCCTCCAATGCTGGAACGACTTCTCTTCCGCATGTGGGAGAGCCCGGCGTCGTCGCTGGTGTTAAGCAAGCGGGTTGATTCCATTTATCGAGTCCGCAAGAGCCCTGGCTTCCAAAAGGCACAACTACCGCACCATTCCATGGTGGTGGAATCGGCCATGCATAGACTAAAGAGTCAAAAAATGCACTCCTCGGTGCCCCCTGGTAGGGAAGCCCGAAGCCTGGATGCCCTCAGTAGGAAGTGCTTCCAGGGCTCTATGCTTGCTTGTCGAGTCCAGACATACCAGCTCTACATGGGCATGTATCTCCGGGACCTGGCTAAGGAACTAGCCGGGTTCTCTGCTGGTCTCTCCGACGAACCTTTGCAGAGGTTCCAGTCCTTGTCTACTGGTATTCGAGAGTGCTCCAAGTTCATCTCTCGAGCAGCCTACGATGGTTTTGAGGCGTCGGCTCGAGTAGCTGCGGCTGGCATCGGTGGACGCCGCCAGGCTTGGCTTCAGATGTCCGACCTCGAGCCTTGGGTACAGGATAAGTTGGTCGATGTCCCCTGCCGAGGTGATAACCTCTTTGGCAAGCCCATGGATGAGAAGGCTGCACAAATCGAGACGGAGACTCTCACCAGGACTCGTCTCTCGAGGAAGACCTCTGCCCCTTCTCAAAAGAAGAAAGCCTCGGGGAAAAAGCCCTTTTACCCGAGGAAAGGTGCTGCCTATAAATACTACCCTCACTATCAGGCCTCAGCGGCTCCCCCACAGGGAAAGCAGGCCAAGGGACGGGGTAATGGGTCCCGTAGGCAGCAAGCCCCCAAGCCTGCACCACCGGCCCCTGCTCAGCAGGGTGGGGGTTTTTGACTTCCTCAGCATAGCCTCTCCCCCTCAGCTGGTTTCTCTCAGCACAGGAGGCCGGCTGGTCCACTTTGCCCACAGGTGGTCCAACATCACCACAGATACCTGGGTGCTTCACATAGTTCAAAAGGGCTATCTTCTTCATTTTCACCAGGTACCTCCCTCCTACTTTCCAGGGGAGCCTTCCAGACTCCCTCTGCACAGGGACTTACTCCTTCAGGAGTTAGCAAGTCTCGTTCAGGAACAAGCCGTGGAACCGGTGCCCCACCACCTGAAGGGTCAAGGGTTTTACTCCAGGTACTTCCTGATTCCAAAAAGAACAGGAGGCCTCAGACTCATCCTGCTGCCCTACCTCCAGCAGGGAGACTGGCTATGCTCCTTAGATCTAAAGGATGCGTATACTCATATCCTTATTCATCCAGACCACAGACAATATCTCAGGTTTGTTGTGGGAGGAAACCATTACCAGTACAGAGTACTGCCCTTTGGCCTATCCTCCGCCCCCAGGGTGTTCACCAAATGCCTAGCAGTGGTGGCGGCCTATTTGAGACTTCAAGGTCTTTTTGTGTTCCCATACATGGACGACTGGCTTATCAGAGCCCAGTCTGCCCAAGAAGCCACTCAGGCTACTCATCGCACTGTGACTCTGCTCCAGCACTTGGGTTTTGTCATAAACTTCGCAAAGTCCACTTTGCTCCCCTCTCAAAATCTCGAGTTCATAGGCGCCAGATTGGACACGCTTCAGGCGCGGGCCTTCCTCCCTCTGGACAGGGCCAAACGGCTCATGGATCTCGCCAGCCGCTTTCACAGCAATTCCCTGGTCTCCGCCAGGCACTTTCTGAGACTGCTCGGCCATATGGCTTCCACGGTCCATGTAACCCCCAATGCCCGCCTGAACATGCGTCCTGCTCAGTGGTGCCTTCGCACTCAATGGCATCAGGCCACAGGGAGCCTAGCGGACTCCGTACAGATCTCCAACCAGCTGGTCTCATCTCTACGATGGTGGCTTCATCTGCCAAACCTAGTGCTAGGGGTGAATTTTCAGCCCCCTACACATTCTCAGGTCCTGACGACCGATGCTTCTCTCCAGGGTTGGGGAGCATATTGCCAAGGGACTTGTACTCAGGGTCTCTGTACTCCTTGGGAGTCCGCTCAGCAGATAAACTTCCTGGAGCTCAGAGCCATCCGCCTAGCGCTCAAAGCCTTCTCTCACCTGATTTCTCACCAGTCAGTACTTGTCCAGACAGACAATCAGGTTGCCATGTTCTACGTGAACAAACAAGGCGAAACCGGCTCCTTCCTTCTCTGTCAGGAAGCACAGAAGCTCTGCTCTTGGGCCGTCCATCGCAACATCGTCCTCAAAGCTGTCTATCTCCCAGGTCAAGAAAACTACCTGGCAGACAAACTGAGCAGGATCCTCCAACCGCACGAGTGGAGATTGGATCCGCTTGTGGTTCAGCGGATCTTTCTCCGGTGGGGCCTCCCCACCATGGATCTGTTCGCCAGTCCTCTGAACCGGCAGCTTCCCAGATTCTGCTCTCGACAGCCGCATCCTCTCCGGGTAGCGGCGGATGCTTTTCTGATTCCATGGTCCACAGGCCTCTTGTATGCCTTTCCACCCATGCCTCTGGTGTCTCGGACGCTCTTCAAAGTTCTCAGAGACAAGGCATCGATGATCCTAGTGGCTCCCTGGTGGCCGAGACAACCTTGGTTCCCGCTTCTGATGCAGCTGGCGGTGGACACCCCTCTTCCTCTGGGGTTTCAGCCCGACCTCCTCTCGCAGGATCAGGGGACGCTCCTGCACCCCAACCTCCGGTCCCTTCATCTGATGGCCTGGCTGCTGAAAGGGTAGTCCTTGCTCCTCTCCAGCTACCTCCAGATGTGGAAGAGGTCGTCTTGGCCTCCAGGAGGCCTTCCACCCGGATGTCCTACGCTCTTAAGTGGCGTCGGTTCTCCGTCTGGTGTACTCAGCAGTCTCAAGACCCCTTCTCCTGTTCAGCATCAGTGGTCTTGCAGTACTTGCTTTCTCTTTCCAATCTTGGACTTAAGTCCAACTCGGTCAAGGTCCACCTCAGTGCTCTTTCTGCGCATCACATGCCGGTGGATGGTAGACCTCTTTCCAGCCACCCTCTGGTGGCTCGTTTTCTCAGAGGCCTCCTTCTCCTTAAACCACCTTTGCGCCCGCCAGCCCCGAACTGGGATCTCAATGTGGTTTTACAGCGGATTACCTGTCCGCCTTTTGAGCCTATGGCTACCTGTCCTCTTCGTTTTCTTTCCTGGAAAACCTTGTTCTTGGTGGCCCTCACTTCTGCTAGACACGTTAGTGAGCTGCAGGCCCTAGTATCTGATCCTCCTTACACTAGGTTCTACAAGAACCGGGTAGTCCTACGGACTCACCCTAAGTTTCTTCCCAAAGTGGTTTCTCCTTTTCACATCAACCAGGAGGTGGTACTTCCGACCTACTTTCCCAGGCCACACTCCAGCCGACCTGAAATGGTCCTCTATACCCTGGACTGTAGAAGGGCGTTGACCTTCTATCTTGACCGTACGCGGGAGCACAGAAGGGCTGTTCAGCTCTTCGTGTCTTATGACCCCAACAAATTGGGGCTCCCTGTCTCCAAGCGTACTCTGTCCATCTGGATTGCTGACTGTATCGCTTGGGCTTACGAGGCTGCCGGCCTCGCGTTGGAAGGTCGAGTCACGGCTCATCATGTTCGGGCGAAGGCTACGTCAGTGGCTTACCTCCGCTCTGTTCCATTGGCAGACATCTGCCGGGCCGCTACTTGGTCTTCAAGCCAGACTTTTGCAGCCCATTACTGCCTGGAGAGGGAGTCCCGCAGGGACAGTGCTTTCGGACAGGCAGTCCTCCGTAACCTCTTTGAGGTATAGGCAACTCCTACCCTCCATCCCAGATGTTGGGCTACCGGTTGGAGACATATTCAGAGAAGATTCCTTCCTTCTGTGCTACTGAGCTTGAGGGAGCTCATTTTTGTGCTTAGGGTCTCCGGTAGCCTTAAGCTTGGGAGTCCCATATGTGAGGACTGACTTCCTGCTTGGTCCTGGAGAAAGCGTAGTTACTCACCTGTAACAGGTGTTCTCCAGGAGCAGCAGGAATCAGTCCTCACAACCCTCCCTCCTCCCCTTGGAGTTGCAGTTCTATGCTTTCGTTTTTCCTAGTTTTTTGCTGTCTTTTCGCTATGTCATCAGACTGAGCAAGATGGCACCCTTGGGCGGGAAGGGGACCGCGCATGCGTGCTGCAATTCCCAAAGGCTTTCTTTGAAAGCTGGGGAAATTGCTCCGCGAGGGCTCCGTCGGCGCCGACATCACCCATATGTGAGGACTGATTCCTGCTGCTCCTGGAGAACACCTGTTACAGGTGAGTAACTACGCTTCAGCCGCAAAGAGGCAAACCTTACCTGAAAGCCCTTCCGCTATATCACTAACAAAGATGTTAAAAAGAATCGGACCAAGGACAGATCCCTGGGGCACACCACTGATAACATCCTTCTCCTCAGAGTGAGCTCCATTTACTTGTACTCTTTGTCACCTCCCACCCAACCAATTTCTAACCCAAGCAGTAACTTTAGGGTCCATCCCTAGGGTGCTCAGTTTGTTTATAAGTCGCCTGTGAGGAACAGTGTCAAAGGCTTTACTGAAATCTAAATACACCACATCTAGGGCTCTCCCTCAGTCCAACTCCCTGGTCACCCAGTCAAAGAACTCAATCAGATTTGTCTGACAAGACCTGCCTCTGGTGAATCCATGCTGCCTCGGATCCTGTAATCCGCTGGACTCCAGAAACCTCACTATTTTCTCTTTCAGCAGCGTTTCCAATAATTTACTCACCACCAAAGTTAAACTAACCGGCCTGTAGTTTTCAACCACATCCTTACTTCCGCTTTTGTGTAAAGGCACCACATGAGCCTCTCTCCAGTCCTTTGGCACCACTCCCGCCTCCAACGAGGCATTGAAAAGGTCAGTCAGTGGAGCTGCTAGAACGTCCCCAAGTTCCCTCAGTATTCTCGGGTGTATCCCATCCGGTCCCATCACTTTGTCTACTTTAAGTTGAGATAGTTTCTCACGAACAGTCTTTTGAAAATTGTTCAAGATGTCCTTTGCTTCTTTTCCTATTTGTGGGTGGTTTCTGAGGTCCTGCTCCTGGTTCCTCATCTGTGAACACAGAACAAAAATATTTGTTAAGCAATTCCGCTTTATCCTTATCAGCTTCTACATATTCCTCCCCTGCACCCTTGAGTCTGACAATACCACTCAGAGATAGCATCCATCTGTCCAAGAAGGGTCAAAATGTCTTCTGCAGCAGACTGACTAAGCTACTGAAGAGGGCTTTAAACTAGATTCTTTGGGGATGGGTGAAAGAAGCCCCTGGTAAGTGAAACATTAAATATCTCTATAGAAATGGGTAAAAGGTGCAACATCTGGAAAGCGGTGTGTATAAATGCCCATAGCATGGGGAATAAGATCCCAGATGTTAAGGCTTTAATGGAAAAGGCTGATTTGGATTTAGTGGCGGTTACAGACATGGTTCACAGACAGCCATGACTGGAAAGTAATTATATCGTGCTATACTTTATTCAGGAAGGACAGGATAGGAAGAAGGGGAGGAGGAGTGGCAATATATATAATAAATAATATTAAGGCTATAGAATTACAGGGCTTAAAAGGGAGCAAGGGGGCACTGTGGGTTAAACTAGAAAGAGGGAAAGGGAAATCTATTTGCATTGGTGTGATATACAGATCTCTCTCATAGGGAGAAGAAGTGGAATGGGATTTAATGGAAGATATATGCAGTATTGCCATGAAGGGAGAAGTGCCACTGTTAGGTGACTTCAATATGCTGGATGTTGATAGGCACATTCCTGCTGTGGTGTCATCTAGAAGTAAGGAGATCCTAGATTATGTACAGGGAGAACTGTTACAGCAACTGGTAACAGAACCCACATGTGAAGGGGCCATACTAGACTTGGTGCTTCTGCTGTCATAGTGGGAGATCATTTTGCATCCAGGGATCACCAGATGCTGTGGATCAGTATTAGGACTAGGGCTGATAACATCCATTCAAAAGTGAGAGTCTTAGACTTTAGAAAAACTAACTGCCAAAATGAGTCGTTAGCGGGATGCGAACAGCTGGGGGATGTAGAAAAGCTATGGGCAAAACTGAAAGAGCATATTTTAAGGACAACAAACCTTTTTGTTAGAAAGGTAAATAAATGTAAAAGGAAAAGGAGGCCGCTATGGTTCTCAAAAGAAGTAGCTGAAAAGGTGAAGAAAAAGAGGGTTGCTGTTGTTGTTAAGTGCTGTCAAGTCGGCTCATGACGACCCTCTGGATAACTGGGGGGAAGGACTGGGGTTTCTAGTCCCACAGGTGCTCCTTGTAGTCTTGGGCAAGCCACTTAACCCTCCATTGCCCATGTTCCCTGTAAAATAGTTATCTCCAAGTTATTATGCCCTGTTCAATGTAATTTCAGTTTGTTCAATGTAAACCGCCTTGATATCATGAAAGGCGGCATATAAGAAATGTTAAATAAATAAAATTAACGGTCCTAAACTGTGTTCGGTCTACAGTCAGACGGCTCATTTTTGATAGAGTGACACCCATAGCTGCTGTTATTATATCTATCCTTCTCGTTGCTGGCCTTCCTCTTTTGCGTTGACCTTCCACAAGCTTCTTCTCAAATTCTCTCTTTTCCTGCCTTTTCAGTGCCTTGAATCTAACTTTCTTCAGGAACAAGCAGGAAGTCAGTCCTCACATATGGGTGCCGTTGGCGCTGACGGAGCCCTTGTGTGGAGCAATTCCCCAGCTTTCAAAGAAAGCCTTTGGGATTGCATCGCGCATGCGCGGTCCCCTTCCCGCCCAAGGGTGCCATCTTGCTCAGTCTTCTTTTATCCGCGGAGCCCAACGGACGTGGTCCCGTTTTCACTGTGGAAAAAGTAGAAAAGTTGAATTATTTCTTTCAGCTTCCCAGTTCGACACCGTTTCCCCTTCCCGCCTTCGGCTTGGTACACCGGTATTGAGTCCGGTCTTATTTTTCGTTTTTGTCCTTCATGACTAGCGTTCGCGCTCTTTTTATTTTTCACTGGCAGCCCGGTCGTTTGACCTCGCAGGGGCCCTTTTTCCCCCGATGGCTGCCAGCTGTTTTAAAAAGTGTGACCCGTGTAAGAAGCTGATGTCTCTCACCGACACACATGACTGCTGCCTCCGATGCCTCAGCCCTGACCATGACCCGGTGGTCTGTGGGTCGTGTGGTAAGATGTCTTCGAAATCTTTGAGGAGCAGGCAGTATCAGCGTGACAGGATTTTTCCTGAGTCCGCCTCCGCCCGGGCCGGCCCTCGTCGGAAGCCTCGACATCTCGGGACTCGGAGCCTGAGCACCGTCGAGGGTCTTCTGAGTGGGGGTCTCCCTCCAGGGAACACCGGAAAAAGAAAAGACTTGCGAGGGCGGCATCGCTGGATGCCTCTGATCAGCTTGGGCCCTTGGGTTCCAGGCTGCTGAGCCTGGACCGCCGCCCCGGGTCCTCAGAGTCGAAGCGGCCGGCTAAACAACCTCGCTAGGAGCCAGAGACGTCGGACAAGGTAATGTCTGTTGTCCTCGTGGACTCTCCTCCGGGAGAGCCGGTGTTGGGCTGACGCCGTCGGGAACTGCGGAGCCTTCTGAGCTCGGTCTCAGGTTGGCGGCACTGGAAAGCAGCATGGCTGCTTTCATGGAGCAGCAGTGGGCGCTGATGGCCGGTCTCACCGGTCCATCCGCCCCGACCACCGGGACATCGAGCCAATCCTCGAGTCGATCCTCGGCCAAGGTCCCTCTCGACCTCCCATTTGGGACTGAGGTCGTCAACGCCGGTGCCCTCGGCATCGGGACAGTCGGGCTCAAAGCCCTCGAGGCCAGAGCCCATCGAGTCCTCCTCGGAGGACTCTGCATGGGAGATGGAGGAGGAAGACTCCCCAGACACCTACCAAACCCAGTGTATCCCATCGGACTCTCCAGGTTCGGAGCCTTGGAATAGGTCCCCCCCCCCCCCCGCAGGACACTTGGTTCTCGGACTTCGTAAGGGACATGGCCAAGGCTTTGGCATTCCCTGCGGATGCCGAGGAGGAGCCTCTAGTCGAGGAGCTCGATGCCCTCCAGTATGACTCTCCCTCGAAGGAGGCCCTTACTGTACCGGTGCCTCCGATGTTGGAACGGCACATGCTCCGCATGTGGGAGTCCCCGGCCTTGATGCCGGTGCTCAGCAAGCGGGTCGATTCCATTTATCGAGTCTGCAAGAGTCCTGGGTTGCAAAAAGCGCAGCTGACTCACAGCTCCATGGTTGTGGAATCGGCCATGCAACGGCTGAAAAGCCAAAAGACGCACTCCTCGGTGCCTCCTGGCCAGGAGGCCTGGAACCTGGACACCCTCGGCAGGAAGTGCTACCAGGGCTTGATGCTGTCATGCCGTATCCAGACCTACCAGCTGTACATGGGCATGTACTTGCGGGACCTGGCAAAGGAGATTGCCGGGTTCTCAACTGGTCTCTCCAAGGAACCCTTGCAGTGCTTCAAGGCCTTGTCCACGGGGATCCAAGAGTGCTCGAAGATCATGTCTTGGGCAGCTTATGACGGCTTCGAGGCTTCGGCCCGAGTAGCCGCGACTGGCATCGATGCACACTATCAGGCCTGGCTCATGTCGTCCTGGAGCCATGGGTTCAGGACAAGTTGGTCGATGGAGCCATGGGTTCAGGACAAGTTGGTCGATGTTCCGTGCCGAAGAGACAACCCCTTAGGCAAACCCATGACCGAAAAAGCTGCAGAAATCGAGTTTGAGTACTTGACCCAGACAAGGTTGTCTAAGAAGACATTTGCACCTTCTCACAAGAAGAAGGCCTCGGGGAAAAAGCCCTTTTTCCCGAGGAAGGGTACGGCTTACAGAAACTTCCCCACTTACCAGGCCACCCTAGCTCTCCAACAGGGGCAGCAGGCCAGGGGACAGGGGCATGGCCCACGTAAGCCGAAGACCCCCAAGCCTCCAGCTCTGGCTCCTACCCAGCCGGGAGGGGTTTTTTGACTCCTACTGCATAGCTCCTCTCCCACCAGTGGTTTGGCCCTGCACAGGAGGAAGGCTGGCTTTGTACGCCCACAGGTGGCCAGCCATTACTACTGACACCTGGGTTTTAAAAATAGTCCTGCAGGGCTATTTACTTCATTTCAACCAGGTGCCCACCTCCTTTTTCCCAGGAGAGCCTCTCAGGCCCCCTCTTCACAGGAACCTCCTCCCGCAGGAGTTGACAGGTCTGCTAAAGGATCAGGCGGTGGAACCGGTGCCCCACCACCTGCAGTAGCAAGGCTTCTACTCCAGGAATTTCCTCATACCAAAAAGAAAAGGAGGCCTTCGCCCCATCCTAGACTTGCAAAATCTGAGCAAGTTCCTGGTGAGGGAAAGGTTCAAGATGCTTTCCCTTGGGACCCTACTGCCTTACCTCCACCAGGGAGTCTGGCTATGCTCCTTAGACATAAAGGATGCTTATACTCACATCGGAAGAAACCACTTCCAGTAACCACTTCCAGAAACCACTTCCAGTACAAAGTGCTTCCCTTTGGCCTAGCTTCCGTTCCCAGAGTATTTACCAAATGCCTAGCAATGGTGGCGGCCTTCCTCAGAAGCCAGGGTGTCTTCGTCTTTCCTGGCTCATTAGGGGCCAATCGACACAGCAGGTCACTGCTCGCACAGTCGCCCTGCTCCAGCACCTAGGGTTTGTTATAAATCATGCAAAGTCCACTTTACTCCCCACTCAGAACTTGGAGTTCATAGGGGCAAGACTGGACACACTTCAGGCAAGGGCTTACCTACCGCTGGACAGGGCAAGGCAGTTGCTGGACTTGGTACAGCAGGTCCAGCACAGACCTCAGGTCTCCGCAAGGGTCTTCCTACGCCTCCTGGCTCACATGGCCTCCACAGTGCATGTGACTCCATATGCTCGATTCCGCATGCGCACAGCTCAATGGAGCCTCAGAGACCAGTGGACGCAACCCACTGGCCGCCTCAGAGACAGGGTAGTGATTTCCACGCTACTGGTGACAGCCTTGCAATGGTGGCTTCACCCCCCCCCCCCCATCTTGCTTCAGGGAGTACCATTCCAACCTCCCTCTCACACCAGAGTGCTGACGACAGATGCCTCCTTGCTGGCCTGGGGAGCCCATTGCCAGGGTTCATGCACTCAGGGTCTGTGGTCCTCGTGAGAGGCCGCACTTCAAATCAGTCTTCTTGAGCTTCGAGCCATCCGCCTAGCTCTTCAAGCCTTCTGTCATCTTCTTTCACATCAGTCGGTGCTGATACAGACAGATAGTCAAGTAGCGATGTTCTACATCAACAAACAGCCTTTGACAAGGTCCCTCATGAGAGGCTTTTGGCAAAACTATAGAGTCATGGGATAGGAAGCAGTGTACTATTGTGGATCAGGAACTGGTTAAAAGATAGAAAGCAGAGGGTAGGGCTAAATGGCCAATTTTCCCAATGGAGAAAGGTGAATAGTGGTGTACCCCAGGGTTCTGTTCTGGGTCCGCTGCTTTTTGACATATTCATAAATGACCTGGAAAGTGGAATAACGAGTGAGGTTATCAAATTTGCAGATGACACAAAACTATTTAAAGTTGTTAAAACCCAAGAGGATTGTGGAAAATTGCAAGAGGATCTTGATAAATTGGAAGACTGAGCATCAAAATGGCAGATGAAATTTAATGTGGACAAGTGCAAGGTTATGCACCTAGGTAAGAACAACCCAAACTATGGTTACACGATGCAAGGTTCCACATTAGGAACTACCACCCAGGAAAAAGATTTAGGCGTCATTGTGGATACCATGTTAAAACCTTCGGCCCAGTGTGCAGCGGCGGCCAAGAGAGCAAATAGAATACTAGGTATGATAAGGAAAGGAATGGAAAATAAAACAAAAGATATTATAATGCCTCTATATCGTTCCATGGTGAGACCGCACCTTGAATATTGTGTGCAATTCTGGTCGCCGTATCTTAAAAAGGATATAGCGATTTTAGAAAAAGTTCAGAGAAGAGCCACCAAAATGGTAAAGGGGATGGAAGGATACTCCTATGAAGAAAGGCTAAAAAGGTTAGGGCTCTTTAACCTGGAAAAGAGACGGCTGAGGGGAGATATGATAGAAGTCTATAAATTAATGAACGGAGTGGAACAGGTAAATGTAGATCGATTGTTTACCTTATCAGAATATAGAAAGACTAGGGGACATGCAATGAAGCTACAGGGTAAACTATTTAAGACTAATATTTATTTAGCTGTATTTATATCCCGCTTTTCACCGGGTCAAAGCGGTCAATTGGGAGATACATTTTTTTTATTATTATTTGAGTTTCAGTCATTACAATAACCAAACTAAGATAAGGAAACATCTTGTACAACAACAACGTTATCAACTTAAAGGAACACATCACTATATAATATAACCATATATGCTGGGACAATAATAGACTCGTCAAGGGAGTATACCTGCACTGAAGTTAGATGAAATATCAAAGAAACAATAAAGAAAAACAGGCCCTAAGGCCACCAATTGGGGGTCATATATAAATTAGACTTCCCCATCCCCAACTGCACCTTGCTTATCACAGAGAAATTTTTCCTGATGGGAAATATCAAGAAAAACATATGAAACACCCCGATAAGTAATAAGACACTTACAGGGGAAAAGCAGGAAAAGGGCAGCACCCAATGCCAGAACGCGGGGCTTCAGAGATAAAAATTGCCGCCGCCGCAATTGGGTGCTACGTGATACATCTGGAAAAACCTGCACAGCTTGTCCACAAAACTTAGCTGCTTTCGCTTTGAAAAAGGCTCTCAAAATACGCTGCTTTACCAAAATAGACGAGAAAGTAACCAGCAATGTGGACCGCTGCGTGATTATGTCCTGGGAATCTTCTAAAAAGGCTGTTAAATTAGCAATGGAGGGAACAATTTCATCAAACTCTCCCTCAACGGGATTAACCTTTTTTGGACCTTGAGGGTATATAATAAATTTGTACCACATCAATATCATCTGAAATGATCAAAACTTCCTTAAGGTATTTCTCAAAAAGTATTTTAGACGATAATAAAGAAGAACAAGGAAAATTTAGAAAACGTAAATTACAAGCTCTCGATGAATTTTCAAGAGCCTCCATCTTAGAGTGCAAAATCAATGAATCCTTAATCGCGGCCACATTCACCGTCTGTAATGGAAGCACTTGAGACTCTAACTTATTAACCTTCAGATCCAACGAGGACATTTTCTCATCGAGCTGCCGTATAGACACGGCTGCTTCCTGAGAAAATTGACATAAGGAATTCAATGCAAAGGAAACCTTTGAATCAATAGACTGTAAAGCCCCCCAAAGGTCCTTCAAGGTAATCTCAGCATTTGAAGGCAAAACTGAAAATGCAGAGGAATCCTCCAAAGTAGCCATAGAAACAGGAGTAGGGAAATCTACCACTACTCTATCCATTAAGACTTGCCCTGTTGAAGCGCCAGGATTAACCACACTCTGTGAATTAGGGCATGATGGGGGAGATCTCCCTCCGGGGCTCAATGAAGCTCCTTCGGGGGAGAACTGAGCAAGAGGAATTGGAGCGAAATGCTTGTCCAACGGACCGACCGGTTTAGAACTCTCGAATCGGCCGTTTGTGGCTTATCCTGTAGTTTGCCCTTCCGCTTGCCCATCTCAATCAAAAGAAAACAAATAAGAAACAAACTATTCAGAGGGACTCATACAGGCATATAACCCAAGCAAAGCCCCACTATCCCCTGCTAGCCAGCAAAGGTCACACCAACATCACCATAGATCTCACTAGCGTCGCAATAGCATCGAAGGGGCGTCAAAGGGGCAGAACCTGCCCCTTTGACCACGCCCCCCGGTCGCGCTCCGCGGTCACGGAGAAAAACCCAAAGCCCTTATATAGGTACAGGGAGATACATATAACACGAGGGGATATGACACACATACGCTTATACTTACAGGGAACATGGGCAACGGAGGGTTAAGTGGCTTGCCAGAAAATATTTTTTCACTCAACGTGTAATCAAACTCTGGAATTTGTTACCGGAGGATGTAGTAAAGGCTGTTAGTGTAGCTGGGTTTAAAAAAGGTTTGGACAAGTTCCTGGAGGAAAGGTCCATAAACCATTATTAAGAAGGGACCCAGGATATCAATGCTTGAACCAATACAAGCATTGTGGAACCTGTGTCCCTTGGGGAAACTGCTAGGTACATAAGACCTAGATTGGCCACTGTTGGAAACAGAATACTGGGCTTGATGGACCTTGGTCTGACCCAGTATGGCATATCTTATGTAAACAGGGAGGCACAGGATCTCGCATCCTATCCCAGGAAACTCTGGACCTCTGCTCTTTTGCAGTGCAACATCACATGTCCCTAAATGCAGTTTATCTGCCAGGTCAGGAGAACCTCCTGGCTGACAAGTTGAGCAGGATTCTTCAGCCTCATGAGTGGCAACTGAACCGGGGTGTAGCCCAGCAGATCTTCAACCGCTGGGATCTCCCATCCATGGATCTCTTTGCCAGTCTGCAAAACCACCAATTGCCACGGTTCTGCTTGAGGCAGCCGCATCCGCTGAGCGTGGCGGCAGATTCTTTCCTGATCTCATGGACACAGGGCCTTCTCTATGCGTTCCCACCCACACCCCTGGTGGCACGCACTCTGTTCAAGATTCTTCAGGACAAGGCCTCTGTAATCCTCGTAGCCCCCAGGTGGCCCAGACAGCCTTGGTTCCCTCTTCTCCTTCAACTGGCGGTCGAAAAACTCCACTCCCACGGGGGGTGCAGCCCGACCTCTTGACCCAGGAACAGGGTTCCTTGCTACACCCCAATCTCAGATCCCTCAACTTAATGACCTGGCTGCTGAGAGGGTAGTACTTGCTCCTCTACTCCTTCCCAGGGAGGTTGAGGAGGTGTTGCTGGCCTCTAGGAGGCAATCTACTAGGAAATCCTACATGTTCAAGTGGCGTAGATTTGAAGGGTGGTGTGCCCAAAATAGGGAGAACCCGTTCACTTGCCAAGTACCTCAGGTATTACAGTACTTGCTTCACCTCTCAGAGTTAGGCCTCAAGTCTAACTCTGTCAGGGTCCACCTGAGTGCGCTATCAACTAACCACTCTCCAGTGGACAGGCAACCTCTTTCAGCTCACCTTTTGGTATCCCGATTCCTCAGAGGCCTCCTACTCTTGAAGCCTCCGATTCGCCCACCGGCTACAGAGTGGGAATTAAATGTGGTCTTGCAGCGGCTTACTTGCCCACCTTTTGAACCAATGTCCAGCTGTCATCTCCGTTTCCTTTCTGGTGGCACTCACGTCTGCTCGATGTTTGAGCAAGCTGCAAGCTTTAGTATCAGACAGACCGTATACACGGTTTTATAAAAACAGGGTGGTCCTACGTACTCAACCCAAGTTGCTTCCAAAAGCAGTTTCCTCGTTTCACCTCAACCAAGAGGTGGTTCTTCCAACCTTCTTCCCCAGGCCACATACCAGCAGGGCAGAAGTGGTTCTGCACACCCTGGACTGTAAGAGGGCGCTCGCCTTCTACCTAGAATGTACGCGGGGACATCGGAGAGCTTCCCAGCTCTTCGTTTCGTATGACCCTAGTAAACTGGGTCTACCTGTCTCCAAGCGCACGTTATCCACCTGGGTGGCAGACTGCATCGCCTGGGTGTACAGGGCAGCTGATCTCCAACTGCAGGGCCGAATCACAGCCAACAGCTATACTAGATGGTTGAAAAAGGCTTTTTCAGTCATGTCTCCCATGACTAGAAAAGTTCTCCTTTTTAATATAAAGACATAGGCCTCCTCTTACTTGAAAGCTTAAGGAGTTGCTAATTCCCTGCTTTGGTCCATAGTATTTCCAATCGGGAATATGTTTTCTCCTTCCAGCTCGTCCTCATGATAAGAACGCATGGATACCTTTTTGCCCTTAAGCAGGTCAGCATGGTATCTCATTCCTATGCGTCTTCTGTTCACTTACCATGCTAGAGTTCTAGAATACTCAGGACTTGCTGGGCTGCAGACTGATATCATCCTCTGCTTTTCACGTAACCATCCTGGTTATTCTACTACCTAGCATCCCTGTAGCCATAACCAGTGGGAATTGATTCTCTGTATATCTTCTCAAATAGGTTCCACCTTCTTGTTATTAGATGAATCTTTCCTCTCCACATTTTCCTATGTGAATACCTTTTTGTAGGCATATCTCTGTCTGCTTCATTGCAGACTTCCATATAGAGGCCTATATATTCATACCTATAGCACACATCTTACAGATGTCTATGTCTATCATTTGTGTGTATTTTATGCCCTTCATATCTCACTATAGATATATTCTAATATATCTATATGTTTTATATATATATATATGTATCTGTCGAGATATTTTACTATCGGTAGATATGTATTCTGCTTTATCTACCTGACTGTCGAGGCTCATATAGCTATATGATTCTGACAGATAGGCTTTACCCATACTTATGCTATCCAGCATGTTTTGGGGTCCTACACTCACAACCACTTTGGTGGTAGTTAACACCTGCCATAATCTTAAGGTTAGGTACCTCTGAAGCTCTCCATGTTCCAATATCTCTCCCAGCTGACTTCCGTTAGGAGAGACATTGCGGATCTTCAGCTAATCACAGGCTCTAACGCCTCCGGCGTTTGTCCTTTCTTTTGGGATACAAGGGGTTCCCATACCCTTTCTCCCCACAAGGACTGGGCCTGTTTGTCCAAATCAGTTAGCCTTTCTCTTTTTGTTCCTAAGAGTGAGCCACTCTGCCGCCAAAAGAGTTCAGCTTTTATCATAAAGCCTTCCGCTGAAGGCCCACCGTTTTTGTACTACCCCAGTTTTTCCTACTGGGGTTACCAGTTACTTTTCAGGATTTTGACCTCCATTGTTTTTCCTACAGGTTTACTAACTCCACTTACAGTGAGGTCCTTCTCGAGGTTCCCTCTACTGGGTTCCCCAGTAGATCCCATGAACCTCCATACTTCTCTGAAGTCCTGTTAGGGGAGGTCCATATTGCAATATTTTTTCTTTGCAATATCATTGATGACAATTATCATCCACACATGGATTCCTTGTCTGCAATCCTATGCTAGGTTAGCTGTTCCACAGCACCTTTCTTTCTTCAACTCCTACCCTCCATCCTCAGGATGCCTGGTGTTGTGGGGGATAGCATGTTCCAACCTATGACATGCTGGGACTCCAGGCATCTCAGCTTGGGAGTCCCCATATGTGAAGACTCATCCCTGCTTGTTCCTGGAGATAGCACAGTTACTTACCTGTAACAGGTGATCTCTGGGAACAGCAGGAATAAGTCTTCACAACCCACCCACCTCCCCAGGAGTTGTATCTCTATCTATCTTTCCTTTCCTCTCTCTCTCTCTTTGTCTCAGCTTTAAAATTTAACTGAGGAGAGGCAGTTGGGAAAGGCGGGAAGGCAGCACGCAGGTGTGGTGGGATGCTTCCAAAAGCTCTTTGATTGGACGCTGGGAAGCGTTCCCGCCCAGACTCCGTCGGTACCTACGTACCCATATGTGAAGACTTATTCCTGCTGTTCCCAGAGATCACCTGTTACAGGTAAGTAACTGTGCTGTACTGTGGATTTCCTTACCATCCCTCCTCCATTAATTAAATCAAACGCGATCATGCTATGATCACTGTTGCCAAGTGGCCCTAACACCCTTATCTCTTGCACCAGATCTGGTGTTCCACTAAGGACTAGGTCCAAAATGGCTTCCCCTCTGGTCGGTTCATGAACCAGCTGCTCCAAGAAGCAGTCATTTTATTCATCTAGAAACTTTATCTCCCTAGCATGTCCTGTCATGATACTGACCCAGTCAATATCGGGTTAATTGAAATCACCCATTATTATTACTGTGCTGTAACATTTGTTAGCTTCCCTGATTTCTTTGAGCATTTCATCATCCATTTGTTCATTCTGGCCAGGCAGTTGATAGTACACCCCCACTGCCATCGCCTTCCCCTTTTTACATGGAATTTCAATTCATAGAGATTCAGGCAAAGAAGAAACCCTTGGAGGATGAAACTTTATTGATTGGTCAGTCCAACACGTATTTCGGCCACTGAGGACTTCATCAGGGGACTATGACCACTACAACATAAAAACATAAAAGGATTAACTGTAATCATTAAAAAAAGCTGGCAATAATAACAATAAAACAATAAAAAATGATAATAAAAACATAATGTAATATAAACTAAATAATATACAATTAAAAACAGCCCTATTAATGGTTAAAAAAGTATACATATAATAATAAATAATAAATAAACATAATTACATAAAATCATATACAGATGTAAACAGCTTCCGATAGGGAGACATATCATGGTCAATAAAAAAAACCTGTTGAACTTACAATGGATGAATAAACAATCAGCATTTAGACAGTAGTTGTTAAAGGCACTAGATAACAACTAGGAGACAGAAAGACAAAGTTTTAATTAGACCATAGTGAAAACTATGGAAAAGGGCAAAAATAAGACAGTAAAACTCAAAAATAATCTGAGAGGAGGAGGAAACAGGGAAGGTGAGAACAATGTGTAAGAAACAGGAAGCGTTAAATGGTGGCCTGATCGGAGGAAGGGAAAGCATAACAATTTATCAAAAAGAGAACCATAATGGAGGAGATAGATTAAAAGTAATTAAAGATTATGTGTTGGACTGACCAATCAATAAAGTTTTGTCCACCAAGGGTTTCTTCTTTGCCTGCTTCTTCTGTGTGCTGTTTGACTACAGGTGGGGTGTTTTCCTTGTTCCTGTTTATCACACCATGTTCACCCCTTGGAAGGACGTGCTTAGTTTTAAGGATGAAGAATTGCAACAAATGCTACTGGACGAATCTTTCTTCAGTCTGAAGATGGTGCTTCTGATTTAGATTGGGCATGGGAAGACCTTGTTCGTCTCAGACAAAGAAATGTGCATGAGGATTTGCATGCTGTCTCTTTACTAGACTACTGCCGTACTAAGGTCACACCTCATGGATTGCATATGATGAAAGCTCCCAATAAGGACCACGACGATGAATCATTTATACAAAGTTGGAACTCTATTTTAAATAAATGTTCACTAGACTTAATGATTCTTCTTATCCGGACTTCCAAGAAAAGGCCTGAACATCATGTCCAAGAAATTGATGGTAAGGTCAGCGCTCTCAAAACTAGTGATGACAGATTCGACAGACATTTTGTAGATTATAAGAAAAATTTAGAATCTTATAAAAAAAATGATTAAAGACAAAAAACCCTCTAAATTTCGGAGGGATGAGGACGATTATCATTTTGGTTATGTTTTTCCTTGGAGTAGGCGGAAGGGACAATTTGATTTTCACCGCAGGAACAGAAGTAATTTTCCTCATAGTCCGCATCAAGAAGATTCTTGTGATAAACCTCACTCCTGATATCGGTCCTGCTAGGAAGAGAATTAGGAGCCAAGCTGACGATCCTTTTGACTCCTCTTCTCCTTTATTTTTGTCTGATTGTTCTTCTTCACGGGATTTTTCCATGGACAAGCTCTGGAAAGGAGGAGGGAAGGAGCCCCACAAACCCATACAAACAGACAGGGACACCCACAAACCATGGAACAGAGATCAGAACACGGCTCAAGAACATCACAAGTTAGAATATCAATCCCACTACCCGGGCCGGGGCAGGGGGAGAGGATGGAGATGACAGGAATGGACCCCACCGCACTTCACACAGAGAATAGCTAGTAATGTGATTAATCTTTCAGACATACCTTTAACTCCCATTCAAAAGGTTGTCTTAGAGAAAGGGTTATCTTTTGTTCCCACCACTCATTGCGATTCTTTTAACACTAGACTTGACCTTTTTAAGTTCATTAAGAAATTAAAAATTAAAGAATTTGTTGCAAATATTCAGTCCACCAACACTGATCCATCTATTATCCATGAGACTTCTTCTTGGCTGCCTCCCAGTAGTACTAATTCGGCTATTGACATTTTCGAGAGGGCGATTTTAAAGGACATTAAGGACCTGGAGGATAAGCCCTGCTGCACTTTCTATAATATAACTTCTGAACAGCATCAGGCCATCAGAGAATTAATAATAGATTTTAGACTCATCATTAAACCGGCGGACAAAGGTGGAGCCATTGTTATGAATAGGAGAGACTATGTGACAGAGATCAAGCGACAGTTACAAGACAAGACATTTTGCGAAAGGTTAGATCAGGACTCTACTTCCTTTCTGAAACAGAAGCTTGACTCTTTCATTCATATAGGAGTTGAAGCAGGCTATTTGACCAAAAAAGAACAGAGATTCCTTACAGTCACACATCCTGTTATCCCTTCCATATACATTCTTCCAAAAATTCATAAATCATTACATAATCCACCTGGCTGCCCGGTTATTTCTGCTATTCGGTCCCTATTTGAACCAGTATCCAAATTTCTAGATGTCATATTATGGCCATTTGTAACTCAGGTACCTTCTTACACACGTGACTCTGCCCATGTCTTCCAAAAGTCTAAATTTAGCCTCCAGAACCTCCCTACCACATTTTCCTATGTCATTTGTATTGATATGTACCAAGACAGCAGACTCCTCCCCAGCACTATCTAAAGACCTTGTCTAGGTGGCACGTGAGGTCCGCTACCTTCACACCAGGCAGGCATGTTACCAGGCGATCCTCATGTCCACCAGTCACCCAGCTATCTACATGCCTAATGATCGCATCACCAACTATAACGGCTGTCCTAACCCTTCCCTCATGGACACATAACCCTGGAGAAACTTCCTCGATGCGAGAGGGTTTTACATCACCTGGAGGACAGGTTCTAGCCACAAGATCACTTCCTGCCACACCAAGGTGATGCTGTCCTGTCACATGACCTCTCTCCTCCATGGCAACAGGGATGCTGCCAGACTTGAGGTGGGACTTCAGGACTATATCCCTGTAGATCTCGTCTATGTACCTCTCTGTCTTCCTTATGTCCTTCAAGTCTGCTACTCTAGCCTCCAGAGATCGGACTCATTCCCTGAGAGCAAAGAGCTTCTTGCACCTAGTGCACACATAAGACCCCTCATCAACTGGGAGAAAATCATACATGTGACACTCAATGCAAAAGACTGGAAAACCCCCATCTTCCTGCTGGACTGCAGTCTGTATCTTAGTTTTAAGGTTGTGTTTAGGTATTTAAGTTCTTTACCTACTAATGGTTGGTGGAGATGCGTATACTAATAATAAATTACATCCTATACATTTAATGTACTTTGTTCAACTGCAGCTTAATTAATCTCAGGTCTTTAATGTATGCCTGATGAGGACAAACAGCTGCACCTGAGAGTGAATATGGCTCCTCCTTTCCTTTTAGAGGTTTATGCACCTATAAAGCTACAATTATCCCAGGGGTGGGTGGGTGTTGGGGAGGGAGGGAGGGAAAAAGACTTATTATAAGCTGGCTGCTACAAAGTACCCTGTCCTGTGCTTCTAAGGTAATATGTGACCAATTTCCAGGGGGAGTCCCACAGCCCTTGCTTGGATAAAGGGAGTCTTGTGGTCTAAATTTAACCAGAAAGCTCTCTCCTGTATTTTAAATTTAAACTGCAAGCTCTTTGCTGCTACTAGGCCCTGACTGATTTAACAAATACACTGAGTTCACAGATTAATCAGCTTTAATCTAAAGAATTCCTTTTTCCCCAAGATTTAGAAAAATTCCCAGAATTAAATACTTACAATTGCAGATCTCTCTCCAGAAGTAGCAGTCCCCTTTTATAGTCCTTCTTGACACAGTCTTCTTTTCCCCACACCACACAAACATACACATAGAGGCAACCCACTCCCCAAAGCCTCCCTCCACATGCATACATACAGGCACCTGACCCATGCAGCATGTACACAATCAGAGTACAAACAAACAGTACCGCATCCATACTACACACCCACTATCTGAAAAGCGAGACATATATGTAGACAACACTAGTTATAAAGAGGCAGGAAAAGCCAAGTGGTTGTAACCATTGTAGATCTTTATCTCCAGGAAGAAGCAGGAATGTAGTCCTCACATATGGGTATCTTCGGTACCGACAGAGCCTGCGCAGGAACGCTCCCCAGCGTCCAATAGGAACGCTTTTGGGAGCATTCCTCAGCACATGCGCGCTGCCTTCCCGCCTTTCCAACTGTCCCTCTTCAGTTCTTCGTTTTCCGCGGAGCCAACAGGACCTATTCCCTGTCACCGCAGAAAATTCCGTCTTTAAAATTCTTTCTTGTGGTTGCGTTTGCCTACCGCACGACGCCTACCGGTACCGCCAGTTCTTTTCTTTTCTTTTCTTTTCATGCAAAAAACCCCCAAAAAAACCTTAAACTTAGACTGTTTCATTTCAGAAACTTTCCTCTTTGGTGCTAGGCGCCATTTGGGGCATTAGGCCCCATTTTTCCTAAATCATGGAAAAGCCAACTAGTGGTTTTAAAAAATGTACTAAGTGTGGCGGTACCATTTCCGTCACTGACACCCATGATTGGTGTCTAAAGTGTTTAGGACCTGATCATTCTCCAACTGAATGTCTCTCCTGCATGGGGATGACCAAAAGAGGAAGACAGAACCGGGCCGCAAAGCTCGGTACCCTCTTTTCTTCAGATGCCAGATCTATTGCATCAACATCGTCAAGGGCCTCTTCTTCCTCCCATGCATCTCAGGTAACTAAACACAAAAGCCAGTCCTCAAAGGGTAGCTCTCCTGCTAAGCATCGAGAGGCCCTTGGCATTGCCCTTGAGGGAACCACATCGGCAAAGCAGCCCCGACGGGAGGCTTTGGCTTCCAAAGCATCGATGGGGCTTCAGGATGTTCTCGAGGCCTCAACCTCGCAAGAACTTCCTGTGCCATGCTCAGGGGTTCCAGCCGTTCTTACCGGTACGGACACCCAGGTATCGGCAGCGTCGATAGACCAGAGGTTTCTTGCTTTCGAACGCAGTATTGCAGCTCTTCTCTCAGCTGCGGTACCGGTGGTCCCAAGGGCACCGGTGCCGACATCGACACCGATGCCGGAACCGACAACGGTACAGACACCGGTACTGACACAGACGATGCCGGTACCGATGGTACCAGCCCCGGTGGGAACTCTTCCCATGCCACCTCTGGCTGGAGTGGATAAAGCGGTACCGGGTCACCTCGGTACCGACTTTGATCGGTACCGGGATCATGCTTTGCAAGAGCATCGGGGTCAGGAATACTTCGATTCCTCCGATTCTGAAGACTGACAATTCTGCTGGCACTAGAGGGTTTCTCCTAGAAGATCCCTCTTCTCCCCAACGCAGAATGTCACCTCCAGAGGACATGTCGTTTCAGGATTTCATCCGTGATATTGCCAAAGGTCTTTCAATCACAGTAGCTCCTGAAGAGGAAACCAGAGCAAAGGAATTGGAAATCCTCCAATATCCTAAAGCGCCTAAGGAGGCAGCTACTCTGCCTATCCATGAAATTCTGCATAGCTTGATGCTCAGAATGTGGGAGACACCTCTGACTACTTCTCCTCACTCTAGGAGACTTGATACTATGTATCGAGTTCCACCATGTCCTGGATTTCAGAAAACTCAGCTGCCACACCATTCAGTGGTAGTGGAATCAGCCATGTGTAGGATGAAAAGTGCAAAGAGGCATGCATCCAGTCCTCCAGATCGTGAATGTAGGACTCTGGATGCTTTTGGACGCAGAACTTTTCAAGCTTCCATGCTTTCAGCTAGGATCAGTTCATATATCCTATATATGGGAATGTTCCTCAAAGAAATCACAGGAGACTTGGAACTTATGAGCCCATTTCTCCCAGATGATAAGAGACAAGATTTTCTTACTCTAGTTAAGCATGCTCAGGATGTCTCCAAGTTTGTCAATCATGCAGCCTTTGACTGCTTCGAATGCATCAGCAGAACTTCTGCTATTGCCATTGGCGCACGACGGATTGCCTGGCTACAGGCATCAGACTTGGAGACTTGGGTACAGGACAAGTTAGGCAACATTCCTTGCACAGGAGAGAATCTCTTCGGCAAGAACTGGCAGGAGAAGGCTAACGAGTTAGATGCTGACAATTCTACCTTAGATAGATTGTCAAAGTCTACAGCCACTCCAGCCAAAAGGAAGCCTTATAAAAAACCCTCTTTTAGCAAAAAGAGGAAGTTTTATCCTTCCTATACCCAGCAGACTCAGACTCCAGGTCAGGTTGCCCAAAAGGGACAAACTTGACAGCAAAAGAAACCAAAAGGCCCGAGAGCCCAACCAGCTCTCCAGGTTCAGCCCCCTCAAGGGCTTTGACTCCTTCCTAGAGAGCTTTGCCTTCCTGCCTCTGAGGGGTCCCCAACCCCCCAATATTCCAGGCAGGTTATGCCACTTTGTCAACAGATGGCATCAGATAACAGCAGAAGATTGGACTTTGTCCATTGTAGGAGAGGGGTACTAACTTCATTTTCACAGCTTACCCCCTCCTACAATTCTAAAGCAATTCAATTCACAAACCTCTGCAGACAATCTGCTAGATCACGAGGTCTCCACACTTCTTGCCCAAGGGGCAATAGAGGACGTACCCATTCTTCAACAGGGTGCAGGGTTCTACTCCCCCTATTTTCTTATTCCAAAGAAAACAGGAGGACACAGACCCATTCTAGACCTCAGGGAATTGAACAAATATCTGTTTTGAGAGAAATTCAGAATGATTTCTCTGGGAACTCTTCTTCCATACCTTCAAATCCAGGACTGGCTTTGCTCTCTAGACTTAACCCTTTCCAGGCTGAGCCCAAAACTCTTGGGATCCAAAATTCTGACTAAATATTCCTATCAAATGGTATATAATACATGACCATAGCAGAAGGAAAATCACTATTAGAACATATTGAATAAGATGGGTACAATTTTCCTGAACTATGCAAAAATTAATCCGGCTGCAGAATGTGGATTAAAAAATTAAAGTAGGCCTTGAAAGGGTTAAAGGATGCATACACTCACATTCTCATCCATCCAGATCACAAGAAATTTTTACATTTCCTTTTCAGGGGAAGACATTTCCAATACAGGGTTCTTCCTTTTGGTCTGGCTTCAGCACCAAGGGTACCAGTCCACTATGAAACAGCAAACTGCCACGTAAGCAACCAACAAACAAAACCAGTCCAAAAATGTGGCAGTAGAAACAAAAAGCCTTTATTTATTAAGAGGATGAGTGTGCCAAACACCTGACACTGGCCGTGTTTCGTATATACTTCTTCAGGGGTATTAGGCTCACTATAAATAGATAAATATGTTAAAAACACAATACATAAATTAAAAAGTACATAAAAACTCATAATTTTGAAAAAACATAAACCCATATCAAAAATAAGAAAACCAAATAAATAAGTGTCTTAAAACTATAAACCTAACCATATAAAAGTGTAAAAACACATAATTAAACATAAAAACTTAAAATACATGTGCATGTAAGAAACATAAATATCTTTCCATAATTAAATATGACATACATACACATTAACATCATTTTAAACTAACTTTTAAGACACAACTTTAAAAATCAAATTAAAAGGAGAGCATGAGGAGAAACAGGAGTGAATATATGGGATACATAACCCACGTTAAACAAATATACCTTTGTCTATGTCAAAGGTGCTAATACATAAATATGGAACCTATAAAAATACTTGTGATATGTATAAAAGAACAAATTGTGTTTAGAGGAACAAATTGTGTGTTAAATAGGGGAAATTTATGTGATAAATTATGTTAAAACACCCTCAGGGATACTGAGGGAAAAAACATGATCACCTTATATTGTATTTTATATTATGTTTTGTGCATAGATCAATATGGTTAAAATTTGTCCCAACATGTGAACCTTAAAAAACAAAACCAATATGAGAAACCTACCGCTACAACAGAGCAATACAATTTGAGTCCCTCCGGAAGGTATTAAATACGATTATGAACATCCGCCTTCAGAATCTATTGTAAAATAATAAATAATTAAAATGCCTATCCAACGGCAGGGTAAAATTATAATTTGTCCCAACATGTAAACCTTAAAAAACAAAACCAATGTGAGAAACCTACCGCTACAACAGAGCAATACAATTTGAGTCCCTCTGGAAGAAAATGCTGATGGCACATATACATTATGGGAAGACACAGTTCGGTTGACACAAAAGTTGGTTAAAGAGGAATTACACGCAGCTTATCTCCTTGAATGCTGTAAATCCAAGCTCATACCAAGAGGACTGAGAATGAATAAGGCTCCAGGACTATACCAAAGTGAACAAGGATTTGTAAATTGTTGGAATGCCATATTAAATAAGTGTTCGTTAGATTTGATGATCTTATTAATAACTACAGCAAACAAAAAATCCAAACTATATAAAGTGGAATTAGATGAAAAATTAAGTGGTTTGAAAAAAATGTGACAATAATTTCAACAACGTGCATGTAGACTAAAGTTAGTTTAAAATGATGTTAAATGTGTATGTATGTCATATTTAATTATGGAAAGATATTTATGTTTCTTACATTCACATGTATTTTAAGTTTTTATGTTTAATTATGTGTGTTTTTACACTTTTATATGGTTAGGTTTATAGTTTTAAGACACTTATTTATTTGGTTTTCTTATTTTTGATATGGGTTTATGTTTTTATAAAATTATGAGTTTTTATGTACTTTTTAATTTATGTATTGTGTTTTTAACATATTTATCTATTTATAGTGAGCCTAATACCCCTGAAGAATTATATACGAAACATGGCCAGTGTCGGGTGTTTAGCACACTCATCCTCTTAATAAATAAAAGCTTTTTGTTTCTACTGCCACGTTTTTGGACTGGTTTTCAACACCAAGGGTATTCACGAAATGCATGGCAGTAGTAGCTGCATTTCTATGAACCCTGGGGATTTTCGTCTTCCCTTACTTAGACGACTGGCTCATTCGAGCCTCCACAATGGCAGAGGCCAGCACTGCACTGTCCCGTACAATGCGAATCCTCCAATACTTGGGATTGGTAATAAACTTCCCGAAATCTCAACTAGTTCCTTCCCAATGCCTAGAATTCATAGGAGCCTGTCTGGATACCAGACAGGCAAGGGCTTTCCTTCCAGAAGCCCGGTGTCTTCGCATAATGCAGCTAGCTTCCCAAGCAGCAGGCAAATCCTCCCTCACTGCTCGGGAGCTACTGCAGTTACTGGGACACATGGCATCCACAGTTCATGTAGTCCCATATGCTCACTTCCACATGCAAACAGCTCAGTGGACCCTCTCTGCACAGTGGACACAGGCCACGGGTCATTTGTCAGACAAAATAACAATCTCTCGACGACTAATTTTGTCCCTCCAATGGTGGCAATCACTAGAAAATCTGACAGTGGAGTCTCCTTTCCATCAACCCCTCTTTCAGGCCACCCTAACAACAGATGCATCACAGGTGGGTTGGGGAGCACACCTGAATCATCTCTCTACCCAGGGCACCTGGACTCCACAGGAGGTTGGTTTACACAAAAGGACTACAAAAGGGGACTGTTACTTCTGGAGAGAGATCTGCAATTGTGAGTATATACTTCTGGGAATTTTCTGTAAGGAATTCTTTGTATTAAAGCTAATTAATCTGTGAACCCACTATTTTTTGTTAAATCAGTCAGGGCCTAGTAGCAGCAGTTTAAGTTTAAATTTAAAACACAGAAGACAACTTTCTGGTTACATATCATACCCAGCAGAGAGCTTGTAGTTTAAACTTAATAGTCACTCAGGGCCTAGCATCAGCAAAGTACTTTTAGTTTAAAACACAGAAGAGAGCTTTCTGGTTAAATTTAGAACCCAGCAGAGAGCTTGTAGTTTAAATTTCATAAGAGGTTAGAGCCTAGCAGCAGCAAAGAGCTATAATTTAAAATTTAAAATCAAATAAGAATATAGCTTACCTCAGCAGCACAGGACAGGGTACTGTGTAGCAGCCCTCTTTTAATGAGTGTTATTTCCCTCCCTCCCTCCCCACACCCACCCACCCCTGGGATAATCGTAGCTTTATAGGTACTTACACATCTTAAAAGACAGGGGGTGCTCTCAGGTACAGCTCGTTACCCAAATCAGTCATACGCTAAGGACCTGGGATTAATTAAGCTTCAGGTGAACAAGGTATATTAAACATATTAGGTACAGTTTTATTAGTATAAATATCCATAGCAACCCTTAGGAAGTAAAGAACTTAAAGATCTAAACAAACACTTAAAACTAAAGATGCAGACAGCAGTCCAGCAGTGAGATGGGGGCTTTCCAGTCTTTTGCATTGAGTGTCACATGTATGATTTTCTCCCAGTTGGTGAGAGGTCTTACGTGTGCACTAGGTGCAAGGAGCTCTTTGCTCTCAGGGAAGAAGTCCGTTCTATAGAGGCTAGAATAGCAGACTTGGAAAACATAAGAAAGACAGAGAGGTACATAGACGAGACCTACAGGGATATAGTCCTGAAGTCCCACCTCCAGTCTGGCAGCATCCCTGTTGCCATGGAGGAGAGAGGTCACGTGAAAGGACAGCATCACCCTGGTGTGGCAGGAAGTGATCCTGTAACTAGGACCTGTCCTCCAGGTGATGTAAAACCCTCTCGCACCAAGGAAGTTTCTCCAGGGCCATGTGCCCATGAGGGAAGGGTTAGGACAGCCGTTATAGTTGGTGATTCGATCATTAGGCATGTAGATAGCTGGGTGGCTGGTGGACGTGAGGATCGCCTGGTAACATGCCTGCCTTGTGCGAAGGTAGCGGACCTCACGCGCCACCTAGATAAGGTCTTAGATAGTGCTGGGGAGGAGTCTGCTGTCTTGGTACATATCAATACAAATGACATAGGAAAATGTGGTAGGGAGGTTCTGGAGGCTAAATTTAGACTTTTGGAAGACATGGGCAGAGTCACGTGTGTAAGAAGGTACCTGAGTTACAAATGGCCATAATATGACATCTAGAAATTTGGATACTGGTTCAAATAGGGACCGAATAGCAGAAATAACCGGGCAGCCAGGTGGATTATGTAATGATTTATGAATTTTTGGAAGGCTTTTAGGTAGGAAGTTGAAATCCAGAACTTCCAGGGTAGCGTTCTCCGAAATGCTTCCCGTTCCACGTGCAGGACCCAAAAGGCAGGCAGAGCTCCGAAGTCTCAATGCGTGGATGAGACAATGGTGCAGAGATGAGGGTTTTGGATTTGTTAGGAACTGGGGAACATTCTGGGGAAAGGAGAGGCTCTTCCGAAGGGATGGGCTTCACCTTAACCGGGATGGAACCAGGCTGCTGGCATTAACCTTTAAAAAGGAGATAGAGAAGCTTTTAAACTAGATAATAGGGGAAAGCCGACAGTCGCCCAAGAGCGGATGGTTCGGAAGAATGTATCCTTGAAGGATACTACCAAAAGCAGAGAGGTTCCAAAAAAGAGTGAAGTAGCCCAAATGCCCTCGAGTATGGAGCAGGCAGAGCTTAAAGATCCCAAATTACCCATGTCTACCAACAGCCAAACTAATATGAATAAAATACAGTCTCTAAAATGCTTGTATGCAAATGCTAGAAGTCTAAAAAATAAGATGGGAGAGTTAGAATATATAGCACTAAATGAGAGGTTAGATATGATTGGGATATCAGAGACATGGTGGAAGGAGGGACAACCAGTGGGACACTGTGATACCTGGATACAAACTATATCGTAATGATAGAGCTGATCAAATTGGTGGAGGGGTTGCGCTCTATGTTAGAGAGGGCATTGATTCAGAAAGGATTAAAGTTTAGCAGGAAACAAACTTTGCTGTAGAATCTCTATGGATTGAAATTCCATGTAAAAAGGGGAAGGCGATTGCAGTGGGGGTGTACTATCGATCGCCTGGACAGAATGAACAAATGGATGATGAAATGCTCAAAGAAATCAAGGAAGCTAACAAAAGTTATACCGCAGTAATAATAATGGGTGATTTCAATTACCCCGGTATCGACTGGGTCAGTGTCACGGCAGGATATGCTAGGGAGATAAAGTTCCTAGATGACATAAATGACTGCTTCTTGGAGCAGCTGGTTCATGAACCGACCAGAGGGGAAGCCATATTAGACCTAGTCCTTAGTGGAACACCAGATCTAGTGCAAGAGATAAGGGTGTTGGGGCCACTTGGCAATAGTGATCATAGCATGATCACCTTTGATTTAATTAGTGGAGGAGGGATAGTAAGGAAATCCACAGTACTACCTTTTAACTTTCGAAAGGGAGACTATGATAAAATGAGGAAAATAGTTAAGAAAAAACTAAAAGGAGCAGTTGCAAAGGTTAAAGACTTACATCAAGCTTGGGTGTTGTTGAAAAATAATATCTTGGAAGCCCAGACCAGCTGGAACGAAGTCCAAAAAACTGCTAGCATGGTTTAAAGGGGAGGTCAGAGAGGCTGTTGTTGCCAAAAAAGCATCTTTCAGGAAATGGAAAAAAGAGCCAAACGACGAAACCTGGGAACAACACAAGCACTGGCAAGTCAAATGCAAGGCATTGATAAAGCAGGCAAAGGGAGAATATGAGAAGAAGCTTGCTGCGGAAGCAAAAACGCAAAATAAAGATTTTTTCAAGTACATTCGTAGCAAAAAACCTGTGAGAGAGTCAGTCCATTAAATGATAGAGGAGTTAAAGGGGCACTAAGGCGACAAGGCGATAACGGAGAGACTGAATGAATTCTTTGCTTCGGTCTTTACTGAGGAAGATGTAGGGATGTTACCCATGACTGAAGTGGTATTTAAAGGTGCGGAAGAATTGAAGGAAATATCGATACATCGGGAAGATGTATTACAACTATTAGATAAACTGAAGAGTAGCAAATCACCTGGGCCGGATGTTGAAAGAACTGAAATATGAGATTGCAGACCTCCTATTAGTAACCTGTGAATTTTCATTAAAATCATCTGTAATACCTGAAGATTGGAGGATTGCCAATGTAACGCCAATTTTTAAAAGGGGTTCCAGGGGTGATCCGGGAAACTACAGACCGGTGAGCCTCACGTCAGTACCGGGAAAAATGGTAGAAACCATCATAAAGAATAAAATTACTCAGCATGTAGATAGTCATGGCCTAATGGGAGACAGCCAACATGGTTTTAGACAAGGAAGATCTTGTCTTACTAATCTATTATGTTTTTTTGAAAGTGTGAATAAAGAGGTGAACAAAGGTGAGTCGGTTGATATAGTGTATCTGGACTTTCAGAAAGCCTTTGACAAGGTCCCTCATCAGAGACTTTTGGCAAAATTAAGAGTCATGGGATAGGAGGCAGTGTAATACTGTGGATCAAGAACTGGTTAAAAGATAGAAAGCAGAGGGTTGGGCTAAATGGCCAATTTTCCCAATGGAGAAAAGTGAATAGTGGTGTACCCCAGGGATCTGTGCTGGGTCCGCTGCTTTTTGACATATTCATAAATGACCTGGAAAGTGGAATAGCAAGTGAGGTTATCAAATTTGCAGATGAGACAAAACTATTTAAAGTTGTTAAAACCCAGGAGGATTGTGGAAAATTGCAAGAGGATCTTGATAAATTGGAAAACTGGGCATCAAAATGGCAGATGAAATTTAATGTGGGCAAGTGCAAAGTTATGCACCTAGGGAAGAACAACCCAAACTATGGTTACACGATGCAAGGTTCCACATTAGGAACCACCACCCAGGAAAAAAGATTTAGGCATCATTGTGGATAACATGTTAAAACCCTCAGCCCAGTGTGCAGCAGCAGCTAAGAGAGCAAATAGAATGCTAGGTATCATAAGGAAAGGAATGGAAAATAAAACAAAAGATATTATAATGCCTCTATATCGTTCCATGGTGAGACCGCACCTTGAATATTGTGTGCAATTCTGGTCGCCGTATCTTAAAAAGGATATAGCGTTATTAGAAAAGGTTCAGAGAAGAACCACCAAAATGGTAAAGGGGATGGAAGGATACTCCTATGAAGAAAGGCTAAAAAGGTTAGGGCTCTTTAACCTGGAAAAGAGATGGCTGAGGGGAGATATGATAGAAGTCTATAAATTAATGAACGGAGTGGAACAGGTAAACGTAGATCAATTGTTTACGTTATCAGAATATAGAAAGACTAGGAGACATGCAATGAAGCTACAGGGTAAACTATTTAAAACTGATAAAAGAAAATATTTCTTCACTCAACGTGTAATCAAACTCTGGAATTTGTTACCGGAGGATGTAGTAAAGGCTGTTAGTGTAGCTGGGTTTAAAAAAGGTTTGGATAAGTTCCTGGAGGAAAGGTCCATAAACCATTATTAAGAAGGGACCCAGGATATCAATGCTTGACCCAGTACAAGCATTGCGGAACCTGTTTCTTTTGGGGAAACTGCTAGGTATGTATGACCTAGATTGGCCACTGTTGGAAACAGGATACTGGGCTTGATGGACCTTGGTCTGACCCAGTATGGCATATCTTATGTTCTTATGTTCACATAAACCTCCTGGAATTAAGAGCAATTTATTTAGCTCTTCGAGTGTTCCATGCCCAGCTCAGCTACAAGACAGTCCTAGTCCAGACGGACAATCAGGTAGCCATGTTCTATGTGAACAAGCAGGGCGGGACAGGCTCTCTGTCGATATGCAACGAAGCTTTACGACTATGGGCCCTTGCCAGAGAGCATCAAATTCACCTTCTAGTGGTATATGTTCCAGGCATTCAAAACCTTTGGGCAGACAAACTCAGTCGAGTACTGCTACCTCACGAGTGGTCACTCCACCTAGACCAGGTGGCAAAGATATTTCATCTCTGGGGCACTCCAGACATAGACCTCTTTGCAAGTCCACTGAATGCCAGACTTCCCCGGTTCTGTTCCAGGATTCCGGCGCACAACTGTTAGGCAAGGGATGCCTTCCTCCTTCACTGGGGTCAGGACTTCCTTTATGCCTTCCCACCCATTCCCCTTATCCCCAAAACACTCTTCAAGCTTCAGAGAGACAGGGGTCGCATGATTCTTGTAGCACCACGATGGCCACGCCAAACGTGGTATTCCCTGCTTCTGCATCTCTCTCAAGCGACACCTCTAGAGTTAGGGCATGCTCCAGATCTCCTTTCCCAGAAGAACAGGATGCTATGGCACCCGAATCCCCAGTCCCTGCACCTCACGGCCTAGTTGCTGAAGGCTTAGATCTCCAGGATTTCAGCCTGTCCCAGCAGGTAAAAGATATCCTTCAGGCTTTTAGGAAACTTTCCACAAGAAGATCTTATGCCTTCAAGTGGAAACGTTTTACTATATGGTGCTCCAAGAGGGGATTAAACCCCCTGGTCATACCCTTAGAATCGATGCTAGAGTATCTCCTTCACTTATAGAATTCTGGGTTAAAGACCAATTCGGTAAGAGTCCATCTTAGTGCAATTGCAGCTTCTTATAAGCCTCTAAATGGACAACCAATTTCCTCTCATCCACTCCTATCAAGATTTATGAGAGGCCTTTTATTAACTAAACTTCCCATCAAGCCACCACCGGTGGCATGGGATCTAAATCTAGTTCTCGGGCAGCTCATGAAGCCACCTTTTGAACCTTTGGCCACTACAGCCCTTACGTTTTTGACTTGGAAGGTCATCTTCCTAATTGCAATCATCTCTGCCCGTCGCATTAGTGAATTGCAAGCTTTAGTGGCTGATCCTCCTTATACTAGATTTCATCATGATAAAGTTGTTCTTCGAACTCACCCACACTTTATGCCAAAGGTGGTTTCGCCTTTTCATTTGAACCAATCAATTTAACTTCCTGTATTTTTTCTGAGGCCTCACTTTGGATTGTAAAAGGGCCTTAGCCTTTTATATACAAAGAACACAGCAACATAGAAAGTCCTCGCATCTTTTTGTAGCTTTTGACCCTAGTCATTTGGGACTTCCAGTCTCCAAAAGAACTTTATCTAAATGGATTGCCTAATGCATATCCTTTGCTTATGAGAGTAAGGGTCTTCTTCTTCATGACCATGTCACAGCTCATAATGTGAGAGCCATGGCAGCTTCTATGGCTAATCTCCACTCCACTCTGTGTCTATCGATGACATTTGTCGAGCAGCCACCTGGGCTTCGGTACATGCCTTCACAGCCCACTACTGCCTTGATAAAGCCTCCCATCGGGATGCCTTTTTTGGCCAAGCTGTTCTTCAAAATCTTTTTCAAACTTAAACCAACTCCTAACCACCAACCCTGGTGGGATGCCAGAGATCCATGGGAGGAAGGATTCTCACCTTCGACGGTGGCACCTTCCTGGGGCTATCTCCCTGGCATTTTCAGCTAGGGAGTCCCCATATGTGAGGACTACATTCCTGCTTGTTCCTGGAGATACCTAGTTACCAACCCTGGCTTTCGGTACAAGAGTGAGGATTTGCTTCCTCTGTGGCAGGACTGAAGATGATAAAAAAACAACAACCAGTCTCCTGCCTGATTTCCCTCCACCCAAAAAAAAATAATTGGTGCATTAGTGGGCCCTAAGAGCCCCCCACCCCATACAACCCCTCCCAAACTGCCAAACACAAACAATGGTGGCTGTAGTGGACCCCAACACCCTCCACCCCACCAAACAAAATTATTGGTGGCCCTAGGGGGTCCCGCCCCTTACCGCCAAACAAAATCATTGATAGCCCTAGTTAGCCCCGATATACCTTACTCCCTGAACACCCAAAATGGGCTGGGACCTCCACTCCCCACCTCCTCTTATTTGGCAGACTGACCATGCCCAGTGCACCCTAGGATGTACTGCATGGCATCAGGTCAGGGCCATACTGAGCGAAGATCGCGCCTTGTGCAACTTGCACATCGTGCGCGCGTCCCCCACCCCGCGGAAGGAAAGAAGAGGCGCGCCCAATGTGCAAATCGCCGGCATGCTAAGCAGATCTTTCCCTCCCTGCTCTTCCATTGCCTGCCGCCGCTGAGAGAAGAAAAAGTGGCGGCGGCAGGCAACGGAAGAAAGCTAAAATGCGCCCTTTAAGCCTTTGTGCCCTGTGCAGCCGCACCGCTCGCACAGGGCTAGGTATGGGCCTGCATCAGGTGCTAACATGTGCAAAGATGGCAGCATGGAGGAAGGCGTGTTCGGGCTACGCTCCTTCCTCCCTTCGCCAAAGCTACTGGGGGATGGGGATGGAGGCCCGACTTGGCCTGGTTTGGGAATGGGTGATGTCAGGGCCCACCAAGGCCATTAGTGATTGAGTTTGGCAGTTTGGAGGGAGCAGGGGGTTGGGCTCACTAGGACCACCAATGATTTTAATTGATGGAGGGTGTTGGAGCACACTGGGGCTACCAATGATTGTTGTATTTTTGGGCTTAGGAATAGAGTTATATTTCAGCCCCTGCAACTTTAAAAAAATTGCATACATATATTTCTTCATAAGAGACTGTTCCATATCCAGACCATACAATTCCTTATTCTGTTCCCTATTGATCTTAGCCATATATCCTATAATTACCCCTTGATGGTGGCCTTAAAGGCTTCCCACCAAGCAGATACAGCAATATCCTCCTGCCTATTGTGATCAAAATGCTCAACGCAAGCTTTGTGCACTGTTTCACCAAAGTTATCATCCTGCAATAGTGCTGAATTTAATCTCTACTGCGGACACTCTTTGGGTTCAGAATAATCTGAGATTGTCAAACTAATAGTTGCATGATCTGAAATAACAATATTTTCTCCAGGACCAAGCAGGAAGTCAGTCCTCACATATGGGTGACGTCGGCGCCGACGGAGCCCTCGTGCGGAGCATTTCCCCAGCTTTCAAAGAAAGCCTTTGGGAATTGCAGCGCGCATGCGCGGTCCCCTTCCCGCCCAAGGGTGCCATCTTGCTCAGTCGTCTTTTTTCCGTGGAGCCCGACGGACGGAGTTCGTTTTTCCCCGAGGAAAAAGTTGATTTTCCCTATTTTTCTCTTTTTTCTCCGGTTCGACGCCGGATCCTTTTCCCGCTCGGACCGATACGCCGGTATCGAGTCCTTTTCTCTCTTTTTCGGTTTTTGTCCTTTGTGACTGGCGTTCGCGCCTTTTTTCTTTTTTCCCTGGCAGCCCGGTCTTTTGACCTAGCAGGGGCCCTTTTTCCCCCAATGGCTACCAGCGGGTTTAAGAAATGTGATCGGTGTAAGAAACGTATGTCTCTTACCGACACACATGACTGCTGCCTCTGTTGCCTCGGACCCGATCATGACCCGATGATTTCTGGTCCGTGTGGCAAAATGTCCTCGAAGGCATTGAGGAGTCGGCAGCACCAGAAGGATAGGATTTTTTCTGACTCCGCATCCGGCCGGGCCTGGACCTCGTCAGAGGCCTCGACGTCTCGGGACTCCAGGCCCGAGCAGCGTCGGGGTTCCTCTGAGCGGGGGTCTCCTTTGTGGGAACATCGCAGGAAGAAGAAACCCGCGAGGGCGTCGTCGGTGGACGCTCCTGGTTCCTCGAGGGCCAGGTCGCATAGCCCCGATAGCCGTCCCGGGTCTTCGGAGTCGGAGAGGCCTGCCAAGCATCCTCATGTCGAGATGGAGTCTCCTGGACACGTAAGTGCTGTTGTCCTCGTTGACTCTCCTCCGAGGGAGCCGACGTCGGGCCCGACGCTGTCGGGGCCCGAGTCGGGGGCTGCTGGGTCTCCTGAGCTCGGACTCAGGTTGACGGCCTTGGAGAGCAGCTTCGCTGCCTTCATGGAACAGCAGCGGGCATTGATCGCCGGTCTCACCGGTGCATCTGCCCCGACCACCGGGACCTCAACGTCCAAGTCGACCCAGGAGGCCGAGCCGATCCTTGAGTCCATGCGGGCTCGAGTCGATCCTCGGCCACGGTCTCCCTCGACCTCCCGTTCAGGGCTGAGGTCGTCGACGCCGATACCCTCGGCGTCGGGCCGGAGGGCATCGGTGCCTGCCCGACCGGAGCCGCTCGATTCCTCCTCCGAGGAGTCGGGCTGGGAGACGGAGGATGAAGAGTCACCCGACACTCATCGGACTCGTGTGTCCCATCGGACTTGCCCGAGTCCGAACCTCGGAGACGATCCCCACCGGAGGATACCCGGTTCTCGGACTTCGTGCGGGATATGGCCAAGGCCTTGGCCTTCCCCGCGGATCCCGAGGAGGAGCTCGAGGCCCTCCAGTATGACTCTCCCCCCAAAGGAGGCCTTTACTGTTCCGGTTCCTCCGATGCTGGAGCGGCTGCTCTTCCGCATGTGGGAGACCCCGGCCTCGACGCCAGTATTAAGCGGGTCGATTCCATCTATCGAGTCCGCAAGAGCCCCGGGTTCCAAAAGGCACAATTACCGCACCACTCCATGGTTGTGGAATCGGCCATGCATCGACTGAAAAGTCAGAAGATGCACTCCTTGGTGCCTTCCGGCCGGGAGGCCCAGAACCTGGATGCCCTCGGTAAGAAGTGCTTCCAGGGCTCTATGCTTGCTTGCCGTGTCCAGACATACCAGCTCTACATGGGCATGTACCTCCGAGATCTGGCAAAGGAGATTGCCGGGTTCTCTGCTGGTCTCTCCGAGGAACCTTTGCAGAGGTTCCAGGCCTTGTCCACCGGTATTCGAGAGTGCTCGAAGTTTATCTCTCGAGCAGCCTACAATGGCTTCGAGGCTTCGGCCCGAGTAGCCGGGGCCGGCATCTGTGCCCGCCGACAGGCTTGGCTACAGTCATCCGACCTCGAGCCATGGGTCCAGGACAAGTTGGTTGATGTCCCCTGCCGAGGTGAAAACCTCTTTGGCAAACCCATGGCTGAAAAGGCTGCAGAACTCGAGACCGAGACTCTGACCAGGACTAGGCTTTCCAGGAAAACCTCTGCCCCTTCTCAGAAGAAGAAGGGCTCGGGAAAAAAGACCTTTTACCCGAGGAAGTCATCTGCCTATAAACAATACCCTCATTATCATGCCTCTGCAGCTCCCCAACAGGGTCAGCAAGCCAAGGGGCAGGGTCAAGGGCCCCGTAGTCAGAAGGCCCCCAAGCCACCAACACCGGCCCCTGCTCAGCAGGGTGGGGGTTTTTGACTCAAACAGCATAGCCTCTTCTTCTCAGCTGGCTTCTCTCAGCACAGGAGGCCGGCTGGCCCACTTTGCCCACAGGTGGTCAGCCATCACATCAGATACCTGGATTCTTCATATAGTCCAAAAGGGCTATCTTCTCCATTTTCACCAGGTACCTCCCTCCTATTTTCCAGGGGAGCCTCCAAGATCCCCTCTGCACAGGGACCGACTCCTTCAGGAGTTAGCAGGTCTGCTAAAGGATCAGGCTGTGGAACCGGTGCCCCACCACCTGAGAGGTCACGGCTTTTATTCCAGGTACTTTCTGGTACCAAAAAGGACAGGAGGCCTCAGACCCATCCTAGACTTGCGAAACCTCAACAAGTTCCTGGAGAGGGAAAAGTTCAAGATGCTTACCCTTGGAATCCTGCTGCCCTACCTCCAGCAGGGAGATTGGCTATGCTCCTTAGATCTAAAGGATGCGTATACTCACATCCTTATTCATCCAGACCACAGACAATATCTCAGGTTTGTTGTGGGAGGAAACCACTATCAGTACAGAGTACTACCCTTTGGCCTGTCCTCCGATCCCAGGGTGTTCACCAAGTGCCTGGCAGTGGTGGCGGCCTACCTGAGGCTTCAGGGTCTTTTTGTGTTTCTGTACCTGGACGACTGGCTCATAAGGGGCCAATCTTCCCAGGAGGCTAACCAGGCCACCCTTTGCACTGTGGCTCTGCTTCAGCACTTGGGGTTTGTCATAAGCTTCGCAAAGTCCACTTTGCTGCCGTCCCAGAACTTGCAGTTCATAGGAGCCAGGCTCGACACTCTTCAAGCAAAGGCTTTTCTGCCTCTGGACAGGGCCCACAGGCTAATGGAACTGGCCAGCCAGTTTCGCAGCCATTCCCTGGTCTCTGCCAGGCAATTCCTGAGACTACTCGGCCATATGGCTTCCACGGTTCATGTCACCCCCAATGCCCGCCTGCACATGTGGCCTGCTCAGTGGAGCCTTCGCACTCAGTGGCATCAAGCCACAGGGAGCCTAGCGGACTCAGTAAAGATATCCGACCTACTGGTCTCCTCTCTGCAATGGTGGCTTCATCTTCCGAATCTGGTACTCGGAGTGGTTTTTCAATCCCCTCTGCCTTCTCAAGTGCTCACGACAGATGCTTCTCTTCTCGGTTGGGGAGCACATTGCCAAGGGACATGTACTCAGGGTCTCTGGACCCCTTGGGAGGCTACTCAACAGATAAACCTCCTGGAGCTACGGGCGATACACCTAGCTCTGCGAGCCTTCTCCCACCTTGCCTCTCACCAGTCTGTACTGGTTCAGATGGACAATCAAGTTGCCATGTTCTTTGTGAACAAACAAGGAGGCACAGGCTCCTTCCTTCTTTGTCAGGAGGCACAACGGCTGTGCTCTTGGGCTGTCAATCACGGGATCCTTCTCAAGGCTGTCTACCTCCCAGGTCAGGAAAATTACCTGGCGGACAGACTGAGCAGGATCCTGCAACCACACAAATGGAGATTGAACCCATTGGTGGTTCAGCAGGTCTTTCTCAAGTGGGGACTCCCCACCATGGATCTTTTCGCCAGTCCTCTGAACCGGCAACTCCCGAGATTTTGCTCCAGACAACCGCATCCCCTCAGAGTAGCAGCGGATGCGTTTCTGATCTCGTGGTCCACAGGCCTACTGTATGCGTTTCCTCCCACACCACTAGTGTCCAGAACGCTGTTCAAAGTCCTCAAGGACGGGGCTTCATTGATTCTCATAGCCCCCAGGTGGCCGAGGCAACCGTGGTTTCCGCTTCTGCTACAGCTAGCGGTGGACACCCCTCTTCCTCTGGGGTTTCAACACGATCTCCTGTCTCAGGATCAGGGGACTCTCTTGCACCCCAACCTCCAGTCCCTTCATCTGATGGCCTGGCTGCTGAAAGGGTAGTCCTAGCTCCCCTACTACTGCCTCGAGAGGTGGAAGATGTCGTCTTAGCTTCTAGACGGCAATCCACCAGGAAATCCTACGCTCTTAAGTGGCGTAGATTCTCCGCCTGGTGTGCTCAGCACAGCGAGAATCCCTTCTCGTGCTTGGTAGCGGTAGTATTGCAATATTTGCTTTACCTCTCCAATCTGGGCCTTAAGTCTAACTCTGTCAGAGTTCACCTTAGTGCTCTCTCAACACACCACTCGCCGGTGGACGGCAGGCCTCTTTCCAACCACCCTTTGGTGGCTTGTTTCCTCAGAGGCCTCCTTCTGCTTAAGCCTCCTTTGCGTCCACCGGCCCCTGAGTGGGATCTGAATGTGGTCTTGCAGCAGCTCACTTGTCCGCCTTTTGAACCTATGGCTACCTGCCCTCTCCGTTTTCTCTCCTGGAAAACCTTCTTTCTGGTAGCTCTCACCTCTGCTAGGCGAGTGAGTGAACTGCAGGCACTAGTGTCTGATCCTCCTTACACTAGGTTCTACAGGAATAGGGTAGTCTTACGGACTCACCCTAAGTTTCTTCCTAAAGTTGTCTCACCTTTTCACCTCAATCAGGAGGTGGTTCTTCCGACCTTCTTTCCCAGGCCGCATGCCAACCGGGCTGAGATGGTCTTGCATACCCTGGACTGTAGGAGGGCGTTATCCTTCTACCTTGACCGTACGCGGGAGCATTGGAAGGCTGTTCAGCTTTTCGTTTCTTTTGACCCCAATAAGTTGGGGCTCCCTGTCTCTAAGCGTACGTTGTCCATATGGGTCGCTGACTGTATCGCCTGGGCTTATGGGGCAGCCGGCCTCTCGTTGGAGGGTCGAGTCACGGCTCATCGTGTCAGGGCGAAGGCTGCGTCAGTGGCTCATCTCCGCTCTGTTCCGTTGGCAGACATCTGCCGGGCCGCTACTTGGTCTTCAAGCAAGACTTTTGCGGCCCATTACTGCCTTGAGAGGGAGTCCCGCAGGGACAGTGCTTTCGGACAGGCAGTACTCCATAATCTCTTTGGGGTTTAGGCAACTCCTACCCTCCGGCCCTGGTGTTGGGCTACCGGTCGGGGGCGTTCTCAGAGAAGATTCCTTCCTTCTGTGCTGACGAGCTAGAGGGAGCTCATTTTTCCACTTGAGGTCTCCGGTAGCCTTAAGCTAGGGAGTCCCATATGTGAGGACTGACTTCCTTCTTGGTCCTGGAGAAAGAGTAGTTACTCACCTGTAACAGGTGTTCTCCAGGAGCAGCAGGAATCAGTCCTCACAACCCTCCCTCCTCCCCTTGGAGTTGCAGTCATATGATTTCTTTTTGCTAATTTTTTGCTGTCTTTTAGCTATGTCATCAGACTGAGCAAGATGGCACCCTTGGGCGGGAAGGGGACCCGCGCATGCGCGCTGCAATTCCCAAAGACTTTCTTTGAAAGCTGGGGAAATGCTCCGCACGAGGGCTCCGTCGGCGCCGACGTCACCCATATGTGAGGACTGATTCCTGCTGCTCCTGGAGAACACCTGTTACAGGTGAGTAACTACTCTATATCTCACTCTGCTGCTGAGACAAAGGGATGAATAATACTTGAAATTGGAAAATCTGTATGAGTATAGGAATGATGTAGGGGAGAATAAGTAGTAAACTGCTTCAACGTTGGATGATGCAAGTGCCAAGGATCTATCAAATTACACTGAAAAAAAAGAACTGAAAGATATTTAAGGAAATTAATTTGTGGTGGCTTAAAGTTCTCTCTGAAAAGTTTATTTCAGAATCAGAAAAACAGTTCCTTTTTATGCAATAAGGTAGACTATCTCCTGTACCTCTCTGGGCCACGTCCTCATGAATCTGTCCTCCTTTTCACTCTGAATCCTGGACTGGGTATTCCAGTTTTCTCATGTGCTCTGCAAGACTCTCACAAAGCACACTTCAGAGCTGCAAAGTTGCTTGGGTATTCTCCATTTACAAAAAGATTGTCTATACAGGACTGGATCCAGCAGGAGGCTGAAACCACCCCTAAAACCAAGTGGCTTCTGGCAGACTCTAGTATAACAGAAGTACGGTAATAAAAGAACCCGTGATCATCCCCTATAGGAGAATACACATTAAGCATCAACACGCTAAAGGTTTCGTATTGGGATTCTAGTATCCCCCACCTACCCATGGTATCAGACAACTGAGAGACTAACTGAAAACAAAGACCTCCTTTTCAGTATCGCAACCCTCATATTTTGGCACAGCAGCTGAAAAAAACAATCCTACATATTTCATTGAATAATGAGCATTAAGGCAAATTTCTTCTAGGTATGTAATATCCAGCTTGACACTGTCAAGATATAACTCATTACCTTTCTATTTTATAGGATTGTTTTAAGCCTTTGGCATTGAGAGAAATAATTGCAGACCCTTCATCCACCACAATCAAAACGATTCTTCAATTGAGCTGCCCCCTCAGGTGGCAGGAGGGGGTATAACATCTTTGCAGGTTTCACCAAGGGCCCAGTATATGTCATGATCTGTAACAGAGCTGAGCTGTTTGAAACACATACTTCCAAATGTCCTAGCCACAGAGAATAAAAAAAGGGCTAAATTAGCAGGAAATGAAAGACTAGCAACCTACTGTGGTCCAGAGAGCATTGAAATTGAGGACAGCCACTCCAAGGCAGAAAACCATTGGTACTCAAATAGTAATAGCCCCTCTCACCATTCTTTACACCCAGGGTGTCCAACCTTGGTGGGTGGCTTTGTGGTGCTGCTGCTTTGGTGGACGCGGCCTGAAAGCCATGATCTGCCACTTCTGACCCTCTTCCAAAGCAGCTTCCTATCAGAGGGGGGCAGGAGCGGCAGGCCATGAGTGGGTGCCAAAGAGTATGGCCTGCTGCCACCCACCCCTCCCCCACAAAATGGAATCGGTGGTGGCGGCAGTGGGGCGGCATGGCCAAGGTTCCTGCCTATGTCAGCAGAAACCCTTGGGCCGGCCCTGCCGTAAGGTTGCGAGCTAAGGAAACAAAGGATGTTTGTTATTTGCTTAAAAAATATATGTCTCATCTGTCCAACATTCTAAGCAAGGTATAATTCACCATACATAAAACACAATAAGCAAGCCTTAAAAGACACTATAACATTAAAATAATAAAATCAAATCTTACAGAAGCTTTTAGAGATGAATTGCATTCAACTAGTTTCAAAAACGTTTATGCAATCTACCGATGAAAATTATACTGGCATACATCAAGACTAGCAAAAAGCTTATTGAAAATACTACTACTACTAAGCATTTATAAAGCACTACAAAGCACTATGCAGCATTGTACAGACATATATAAAGACTGTCCTTGCTCGTTAGAGCTTCCAATCTAATTAAGACAAAAGATAAAAATAAGGGAAAAAGCAAAGGGTGAGGAGACATAAATAAAATGCTTTCAACTGCTTTTGAAAAATGTTAGTGCAATCCATCAATCTGAGTGACACAGGAAGCCTATTCCATTCAGATAGACCCACTTATTTAAAACATCCTATTCCCATGTTCACACAAATGAACATAGCACAAAGGAGTTATATCCAACCATTGAGTGGCCGCTGATCTTAAAAATTTGAGAACGTTTATATATCCGCAGCATAGAAGGTGATGATAGTGTTATCCACAGAAAGAAAGAAAGGAGGCGGGGGATGTGGGTTTAGGGGGATTGATAAGGAGTTCCATGTTCATTTTAAGATGGCAGCGGGACATCCAGGCAGCAATGTCAGACAAGTAGGCTGAGATACAGGTTTAGATTCCTGGAGAGATTTCCAGTGCAGAGAGGTAAATTTGAGAGTCATTAGCATAAAGATGGAAACCATGGGGAGAAATTAGGGCACTAAGGGAATAAATAATAAATAGTGAGCCCGCCTGATTGAAGACCAAACACAATTTAGGACAACTATCCCGAAGGTCGCCATGTGTTGACACTGTCTCGACGGCACTTAAAAATAATAAGGGAATAAATACAGAGAGAGAAAAGAAGAGGTCCCAAGACAGAGCCCTAATGTACACTGACTGAAAGTGGAATACCAATGGAGGAATATCCACCAGAGCATACACTAAAAGTATGATGGGAGAGATAAGAAGAAAATCAGAACAGAACCCCTAAATCCAAACAAGGACAGAAAATCAAGGAGAAATTGGTGATCAACAGTGTCAAAAGCAACATATATGTCAAGAAGGATGAGGACTGAGTAAAGGCCATTGGATTTGGAGAATAACTGGTCACTGTAGACTTTGTCAAGGGCCATTTTTATAGAGTGTAGTGGACAAAAACCAGATTCCATTGGATCCAGAATGACTTGAGAGGCAAGAAAGTCAAGACAGCAGCAGTGAACTACACATTGAAGTAGTTTGGATGTGAAAGGAAGAAGGGAGATCGACCGTTATTTGGAAGGGCAGGTAGGATCTTGTGAAGGCTTTTTGAGGAGAAGTGTGACCACAGCATGTTTGAAGGCTGCAGGAACAGTTGCAGTGGAAGGCTGAGGCTATGACAGAGGGAAGGGATGACAGCAAAAGAGATAGAGCTTAGTAGATGGGAATGGGATCAAAGGGTCAGGTAGTGAGTCTGGAGGAGGAGAGAAGATGTGCAGTTTTCTCCTTAATGATTTTAGAAAAGGAAGAGAGGGTAACAGATTGAAGGAAGGATTTGCGCGTGGAGAGTGAAGGGGGAGGGGGAGATGGAAGTGGCCCTGTGGGGAACACGAGACTAAATTTATGAATCTTGTCATGGAAATAGTCATCCAAAGTTTGAGCAGAAAGGGAAGGAGAGGTTGGGGGCAGAGGCACTTTGAGGAGATAGTTGAGCATGGCAAATAACAAGGGTTGGAGACAAGAGAATTAGTCAGATGGACATTAATACTCTTTTTTGGCGACTGCAGCGACAGATCGGAAAGAGATTAGCATGAATCTGAAATGCAGGAAGTCAGCATGGGTGCAGGATTTAAGCCAAAAGCATTCAGCAGAGTAGACATGCTGATTTTAGAGGTTAGCCAAAGTTGAGCTACAGTATGCCTCAAAGGGCATGGAATGGGAGGAGTGAGCACATCCAGCGTGGAGAATATTTTTATAGGAAAAGATTGCCTCATCAACAGATGACATAGCAGAAGAAAGAGGAGATAAGACAGCAGTGGAGAGAGTAGAGGGGTCAATAGCCTGAAGATTCCTAAATGTGTTGGTGGAGACAGGATTTGACAGAGGAGGGGGGATGGTTAAGAGTGAAAGTTAGCAGATGATAGTCGGATAGGGGAAGACCTGACGTGAAGAAGTTTGAGGATAAGCAGCTGGAGAAGAAGGCAGCATAAGCAGCTGGAGAAGAAGGCAGCATCAAGGCAGTGGGCAGCATCAAGGCAGTGGCCATGCTGGTAAGTAAGGACAGTAAAATACAGCTGGAGATTGAATGAGGAGGTTAAGGCATGGAGCTTTAGGGCATAAGATCAGGGGTTCATCAACATGAATGTTAAAATTCCCAAGAGTGAAGGAAGGGGAAGATTGGTCCAGAAAGATGGAAAGCCAGGAGTCAGTCAAAAAAGAAGGGGAGTCGATAAATGGCAGCTACCCACAGAGGCAGTGGAGTAAATAGGTGGATGGAATGAAACTGAGGTGGATGGAGCGGTTGAAACCTGCAAGAAGGAGATAGTAGCAACCCAATACCACCACCATGGCCAACTGGGTGAGGTGTATGGGAGAAAAGGTAACCTCCATGACAGAAAGCAGCAACTGAAGAAGAGTGTTCAGGACAATATCAAGTCTCGGTTAGAGCAAGAAGATGCAGAGCATCAGAGATAAAGAGGTCATGGATGAAGGTAAGTTGAAAGCAGAGTGGACATTCAAAACAAGGCTGTTAAAAATACAGGTAATGGAATAGTAACTGCTAAAAATTACATTTTTGAATTACGAGTTATAGGTGACTCCTTAAGAAAGGATAATTTTCGGTGTCCGTATGAAAATTTTAAAAGTCTGCTTAAAACAAGAACTTGAAACTGACCACTATTGTTCTTGCTGACCTATATTGCTGGTATTTATTGCAAGTGCTTAAATTTCCTGAAGGAACTATTTCCTCAATTGCAAAAGTTTTTTTTCTATACCTGAACATCAATTTAAAGGAATCCAGAGAGATAGAATGGAGGATATTAGTTTTTCTAAATCTCATGCTTCAGAAACAGTAGTAACTATTGTACTGTAAATGTCTGCTGCTTTCCTTGTTTTATCACCTGCTAAGACTGCTTTACTGGTTTTCTTCCCAGTCAAAGGTCATGTCATTAAAACCTGTTTAATATAAAGACAATAATTTTTTTCTGTCATGGTAGAATCTTCCTGGATATAGCTTGCTGCATGCTGAATTGCAGGGAGAAGGTTCTGAGGGATGAAATAATGTAATTGAGAATAACCTTTTCTTTTGGGGTAATGTCATCAATCGGGTTAATTTTGTGCATAACCTGACAGGAATGAACCTCACCCCTATGCCAGGGTATGCAGGAGATTATCTCAGTCTTTCAGATTCTGTGCCAGTATTCGTCTCAACGCTTGCATTGTTTCAAAGAGAGCATCCTTGTGGAGTTCATAAGGTGTAATATGCATGGGCAACATATCAAGATGCACGCAGAAAGTCTTTTTTAATCTGGATGTGGCATGCAATACAGTTATGACAACTTCTGTATCTTTCCTACTCTAATTGCATTTGTTGATACTTGATGGTCTTCTTTTTCTCTTTGCATAGTACAGAATAGTCGCATACAACAGCTGCAGCATACTAACACTGATTCATGCTAACATAACAATCACAGACTTGCACCATTCAGACAGCCCTCTCCCCTCATCTCCTCTCCCCTCCTGATCACAGACACAGAGAGAACCAACACAGAATATATAAATACACACTCATGCATACTAACATGCCCATGCATGCACATATGCATGCATACATACTGTGGTAAGGAGAGTGCAGCTCAGCATGGAAATAAAAGAGAGAGAAGAACTTTTTCTTTTTTTCGGGGGATGGGTGCACCAGAACACATACACCACAGCAAAATCCCTGAGAGAAACCAAGAGGGTAGAGCTAGGTTTAAGCCACTCCCAGACTCCATGACAACCTCAGGTAAAAGTAGGAGGTACAAGTGGGTGGAGTCAGAAAGGGAGGTGCCCTGCTCAACGTTTAAGTTTGAGAAAAGCAGCCAAGGCAGAAGCAGTCAAGAGAGAAGCAGCCAAGGGAAACGCAGCCAAGGCAGGAGCAGCCACAAAGAGAGCAGCAGCAGAGACAAGAGCAGCCAGCACTGCAGCCAAGGAAGCTACAGAGAAGGTTCCAGGCAGAGGACCAAACAGACTGGCAAGAGGGAGAGAGAGAGAAGGTTGGCTTTGGGAAGGCTAAGGCAAGAGTGCTTAGACTCCTCTGATGAAGGGTCTGTCTGCAGGCAGCAGAAGCCCCAGGAAGGGAAGTGGAGATCTTACCCTGATTCCCTGTCTAGCTCAGAGGCAGAGAGAGTCACAAGCCACAGAAGCCCCAGCCAGGAAGGTGCTGCAAACAGACTCCAAGGTAGGAGAAAGAAAGCAGTAAAGCCAATACCCTGTATTTCTTGCTCTGACTCAGAAGAGAGATTTAGGCCTGAGAAAACCCGGATTAGGAAGAAGGGGTTTTCAGGAGAAACTGAACAGGAGAAGCCCGTTGAAGTCCTACCTAGAGGAGAAGGGGCAATTCAGTGGAATAGGCTGTTTAACCTGTTAAAGGACATTAAGCATAAAGTGCCCGAGCGTTTTCAAACTTTGCCAAGATACAGCTCAGCAGAAAGCATGGAGGTAGAAGGTAAAGAAACTGACCTGACTTCAGCTTGTTCTGAGATGGACTGTGATATGTGCATTGTGGCTAAGTAATGAAAGCCTGAGAGCAGCGAGAAGTTAGGAATTGTAAATACATGTGCTTTATGATTACGGAAGTGAGAAGTATCATAAAGGGAAAGAAAAGAAAGCTGGTGTAAATAATTCTACTACAACACTGGTTGTGAGCTTTACTTTAATGGGAGAAGATTATCCTTTATTTTCTTTGACTTGATTGTACAACTGCTTTAAAGATTTGTTACCCGCTTGCCACGGAAGCTAATAAAATTCCTGTGTGCTTTGAAACAACCACTTGGTTCATTTATCTCTATACACAACTACAATCCTTGGTAAAGAGGAATTCAAGATGGCTTCCCGTCCCTACTAGGCGACCGCCTGGTAGGGGCGCGAGCGCCACAATACATGCAAGTATTCATGCATACACATGAAAGCATGCACTGGTGCACACAGACACGTGGACATACATACAAACACACACACAGACCCAGGGCCGTACCGAGAATGAAATGCGTCCTGTGCGACTTGCACATCGGGCACGCGTGCCCCCCCTCCCGCAACTCCATTTAGACAATTTATGGGGGTGCAGGAGGGGGTACGCGTGCCCGATCTGCAAGTCGCCGGCACGCTAAGCAGGTCTGGTCCCTCCCGGAGAGACCAGACCTGCTTAGTGTGCCGGCACGAAGACTTTAGGGGTGCATTTCATCTCTCTGCTGCCTGCCGCCGAAAAAGTGGCGGCGGCGGCAAGCAACGGCAGAGAGCCGAAATGCGCCCTTTAAGTCTTTGCGCCCTGTGCGGCCGCACCGCTCGCACAGGGCTCGGTACGGTCCTGCACAGACCTACCAGCTAACAAAAATACACAAACAAAAATGATAGATATAAAAAACACACATAGGCAGACAATGAAGATACAGACAGGTGTGTCTGTTCACACAGGCAAGCCCACATGCAGAAGGGTTTGAAAGAATTCCATGAGCCATGCTCTGCATGCTTTCTCCATTTGTTAACTGTTGGATTATAGGAATGTCTCATGATAATATCTTCATTCTCCTCAATTCAGTATTTCATCAGGGTAGACTCTCAAAGGTTTATCCAGCTAATTATAGAAGACAGCCTGGTAAGTATAACTAGTTTAAAAAATATTCCCTCACTCCTCCCTCAACCAGCTCAATGTTTTACCTATAATTGCAGAGTGTACAAATTTTGTAGGTTTATTTATTTATGAATTAAGATTTGTTATAAGCTGCCAATCCTGTAATAGCTCATAGTAACTTACGTTAAAAACATACATAAAAGAATAGTAATACATACACAAACAACACAGTTTCTGAATCCAAATTTATCCCCTCACCTACCAGCCACTTAAACCCCTCCAAAACAATATGAAAAATATGTTAAACCCCTTCTTAAATTGCAAATAACTACCTTCTTGTCCAGTTAGTAAAGAGAGGAGCTTAGATTTCTTTTTCACTCCAGAGGTTTTTGATTTATGTAGCATGGATTTTTAGCATTAACCAGTTAAATTCACTGGTACAAACTGCAGTCTATCAGATTTAGATGAATCTACAGTCAGAAAATCTAGACACTTAGGAATGGATAAAATATTGACTCAAGATAACCCATTTAGTGAGATTTTGAAAATTGAACAGATTGGCTTTTTTTAAATTATTTCCATCCTAATGGAAGTTGGAAAGAATTACACAAAAGGGGTTGAGAAATGTCTGCCCATCCATCCTGCCTGTCTGTCTTGGGGAAAAATAACTCTGTTAACTGACTGAGCCAAAAGACTGAGCTCAGAAAATTACTCACAAAACAACCAGAATAAGAATACCTAACTGTAAAAACTTCAGGCATATCTGAACAAAGTCAATGATCACAAGAGAGAATATCATATCAAGCTCATCATGAGCTCCATCAATAAACCTAGAGGGCTCTTTGACATTGTAAATGCACTATTAAAACAAAACGACAACACCAAAACGTACAACACCCCATCACTACAAGAGCTGGTGAACTTCTTCCAGTCTAAAATCAATAGCTCCCCCCCCCCCCCCCATCTCAGCAGTATAACGATACTACACAGCAACCAATAGTTCACTACAGAAATTTAATCCTATTTCTCTTGACAACATGGAACATATAATAATGGATTTGAATACTACAACCTCTTCTCTTGACCCTTGCCCGGTAAACTGGATTAAGATTGCTCACTCTGAACTGCTCCTTCACACAAGGTTACCTACTCTCCTGCCTGAAGCAAGGATCCATCCGCCCAATCCTAAAGAGCCCCAAATTAGTAACAAGTGATCCAAGTTCGTACAGACCCATCCCCAATCTACCATTTTTATCAAAATCATTGAAAAAGTAGTACAGATTCAACTATAGGACTATATCAACACACGTACTCCACTAGACTTACAGCAGCATGAATTCATGGTGTAGAAACACTGATTACCTCACTTATTGATAAGATCATCAGGGGCACCCTAAAAAAGGATTCATCCTAATATTTCTAGATATAAGCCATATTTGACTCAGTATCCTGCAAGTTATAACTAGCACGTTTACAAGCCATAAAAATTTGGAGTACTGCTTTAGAATGGTTCCGCTTATATCTCATTGGACATCATCAGCAAGTGAAAATAGGCCCCAGCAATTCTAACTCATACACACAAATGCAGGGAGGTCCACCAAGGGTCAGTTCGATCTTCCCTACTATTCAGCATTTATATACAGCCTATCTGCAGCATCATACAGGTTCATCACATTTTATACCACATCTATGCTAATGGCATTGTGTTATGCACACCATTCTCCACTGAAAAAGCCTGCTATACCTCAACAGTATGCCACACCACCACACTAACCCCCTTCTGTAACATAACCAATGTGCAATCCAAGCTATTATTGTCAATGGTCACTCCAAGTTCAATGTCCCTGTAATGTAATCACCAAGTTTGTTATAATGTAAACCGCTTTGATTATATGATAAAATGGTATAAAAAACATTAAATAAATAAATAGTAGATTGTTTTAAAGCAATCTCTCATTGGTTACTAGAGCACCATCTAAGAATAAATTTAAAGAAAAAGGAAGGCATGTTCATAACCAAGAATCAAAGTTTTACACCTCCTAAGATCTTGAAAGTCTGTTATGAGACAGAGACCGTGCTATTGCTATGCTAAAACTGGCAGAGAGATCCACACCTCAGTCTTACAGACAAGAACAGCTTCCCTCCTGCAGTGGAGAGATCTAAACATGCAAACTCTCCCCTGTTCCAGAACTGAGGCTCTCCTCCAACCATGCTAGCAGCAGCAGCAGCAGGGGATCCAACAAGGCAACTGCACAAACAGGGGCAACTTCCCTCCTGTCGGAGGTAGGATCTAAATGAGGAAACAGCCCCCTGTTCTGGGTTTGAGACTCTGCTTTTTCCATGAAGGCACCACACTTGGTAGTGGATGTCCTTCCTACCCAAACATGACTAGAGCCTCCCAATCAGATAGCAGGAAGCAAAATGGTTACAAAAAAAAACCTCCTATAGCTGCTCCCCACAAGCCTTCCCAGCTACCGGCAGACCTCAGAAAAGGCAACATTAAACATATATATAAATGGAAACTTTCTGACATCTTTCCTCATATTCCTGTGATGAAAGGACATCACAGAAGCTAATAGGGGGAGCTCGACTATGCAGCTAACTCAGCTGAGCACAGGTTGCACTATACACATCCTTTCATTCCACTGGAGCTCTCTCCACCAACTCTGTCACTACTCTTCTACATCTTCTTACTAATGTTTTTCAGAACACTGCACTCAGTGTCCTTCCAGTGCCTCAGGACATAGTTGTCCTGCTCCTATTCAGAGTCCCTCTTCCCCAGAAACCGTATGGTCTCTTCCCCCCCCCCCCCTTCTTATCAAGAGAGCTTTCACTATCAACAAGGTGTTCTCAGCTCCCATCACTGGGACTCTTCTGCAGCCATGCCACCCCACCAAGCACCATTGTTAGCAACCAGGGAATCCTACCACTCAGAAATAGACAAATTTCTACAGAGTTATCTTTAAGGGAGTACTCCCTAAACTCCAAACAAACATCAGCTAGTAGGTAAGATTCCAGGTAATTCTGCAATCCTATGATAGACCCAGAGACATGATAGTATCAATAATACACCAAGTCCTGCATTTGGAGACCCCCGTCATCCATTCCACCAGTTTCATGGCTTCTCAAGCTAAAATGCGAAGTCTGGCTCAATGCTAGGCCATGGTCATTCAGAGCCAACTTACCAATTTGGTGGTCTCTGGGGCAACTTAGAAACATACCAAAACAGCAAAACCATAGATGAATACTCCTCTGGGCAGCCATTACAAACATCTAGACCAATTAAGAAAGTAAGTATGTTAATTGTTTATTTATTTATTTAACATTTTTTTATATATCATCTTTCTACGATTCAAAACGGTTTACAAGGAACATGAGATAAGTGTTTTCACAGCTGTTTTACAAGGAACAACAATAGTTTGAACAATGGTGGAACACTTTCAATAGAACTATTTACATATTTACATTGGGAGGTGGGAGGAACATGGAGGGTAGCGGGAAAGAGGAGGGGAGAAGATGGGAATTGATTTTGATTAGCTTTGGAGAACTGAGGTTTAGGGGGGCAGGGTAAAGCATTCCCTAAAGAGGAAAGTTTTAAACTTTTTGCGGAATTACGAGTGGTTAGAGCATCCTCTTAGGTCGGGGGGGGGGCATTCCATATAGAGGGGGCATAGAGGGAGAAGGCTCAGTTACATTTGGATTGTGTGCTCTTTTTCTTCTGTGAGGGTATGTTTAAGATGTTTGTTGTGTTAGATCTACATGGTCTGGTGGAGTTTAGTTTAGAGAGGAACAAGAGTAGACAGGGGGCAGATTCATTGTGTAATTCTTTGTGTATTAAGGTGATGGTTTTAAATTTTATCCTGGTCTGTATAGGGAGCCAATGGAGGTCCTTGAGGATGGGGATGATGTGGGCATGTCTGGGTGTGTTGGTTATTAGGCACGCAATTATGTTCTCCAGGACCAAGCAGGAAGTCAGTCCTCACATATGGGTGACATCGACGTCGATGGAGCCCTTGCGGAGCATTTCCCCAGCTTTCCATGAAAGCCTTTGGGAATGCAGGCACGCATGCGCGGTTCCCTTCCCGCCTAAAGGTGCCATCTTGCTCAGTCTCTCTTTTTCCGTGAAGCCCATCGGACGTTTGTCCTAGTCCTCCCGGAAAATAGTTGGATTTTTTTGCGATTCCTTCGCTATTTTTTCTCCGGTTCGACGCCGGTTCCCTTCCCGCCGGGTTCGGTACACCGGTATCGAGCCCGATTTTATTTTTTCGGTTTTTGCCCTTCGTGGCTGGCGTTCGCGCCCTTTTTTTCTTTTTCCCTGGAAGGCCGGTCCTTTGACCTCACGGGGACTCTTTTTTCCCCGATGGCTTACATTGGTTTCAAAAAGTGTGATCGGTGTAAGAAACTAATGTCTCTCACCGACACACACGACTGTTGCCTTCGGTGCCTAGGTCCTGACCTCGATCCTAAGATCTGTGGACCATGTGGAAAAATGTCTTCCAAGGCGCTTCGAAGTCGTCAGCACCAAAAGGAAAGGCTTTTCTCCGACTCGGCCTCCGGCCGGGCCCAGACCTCATCTGAGGCCTCGACATCTCGGGAATCGGATCCCGAGCACTGTTGGGGCTCCTCGGACAGGGGGTCCCCCGACCGGGAATGAAAGAGGAAGAAGCGGCTCGCGAGGGCGTCGTCGGAGGAGGTTCCTGGCTCCTTGAGAGCTAGGTCTCAGACCCCCGACAGTCACCCCGGGCCCGTGGAACAGGAGAAGCCTCCAAAAGTACCTCGTGTGGAGCCGGTGTCTGCTGGACACGTAAGTCCTGTAGTCCTCGTGGACTCTCCTCCCAGAGAGCCGACGTCAGGCCCAGTGCCGCCGGGGCCCGAGTTGGTGGCTGCTGAGTCTCCTGAGCTGGGTCTCAGGCTGACAGCCTTGGAGTGCAGATTGTCTGCCTTCATGGAACAGCAACGGGCACTGATGGCCAGCCTGTCTGGCGCATCTTCCCTGACCACCGGGACATCAACATCGAAGTCGACCCCGGAGACCGAGCCGATACTCGAGACCATGAAGGCTCGAGGTCGACCTCGGTCGCGGTCTCCCTTGACCTCCCGTTCGGGACTGAGGGCGTCAACGCCGGTGCCTTCGGCGTCGGGGCAGGTGCTCACAGGCCCCACGCGGTCGGACCCCGATTCCTCATCGGACGAGTCCTCCTGGGAGACGGAGGACGAGGAGTCCCCCGACACCTTCAGGACTCGGTGCGTCCCGTCGGACTCACCGCAGTCTGAACCCCGAAGTAGATCCCCTCCGGAGGATACCCGTTTCTCAGAGTTCGTCCAGGATATGGCCACTGCATTGGCTATCCCTGCGGACCCCGAGGAGGAGCCTCGAGCCGAGGAGCTCGAGGCCCTACAGTATGACTCTCCTCCGAAGGAGGCCTTTACTGTTCCGGTTCCTCCGATGCTGGAATGGCTCCTCTTCCGGATGTGGGAGGCACCAGCCTCGGCGCCAGTTCTAAGCAAGCGGGTCGATTCTATCTATCGACTCCGGAAGAGCCCTGGCTTTCAGAAGGCGCAGCTACCACACCATTCCATGGTGGTGGAATCGACCATGCATCGCCTGAAAAGTCAGAAGATGCACTCCGTGGTGCCCCCTGGTCACCTCCGCTCCCAGGGTCTTTACCAAATGCCTGGCAGTGGTGGCAGCGGCCTACCTGAGAAATCAGGGAATCTTTGTCTTCCCTTATTTGGACGACTGGCTCGTCAGGGGTCAGACGTGCCAGGAGGCCAGACAAGCCACCCTCCAAACTATTGCTCTTCAAAACCTGGGGTTTGTCATAAACTTCGCAAAGTCCACTTTGCTCCCCTCCCAGAACTTGGAGTTCATAGGGGCAAGGTTAGACTCTTTGCTGGCAAAGGCGTTCTTGCCAGAAGACAGAGCCCAAAGACTGATAAACTTGGCAAACCAGTTTCTCAGCAGGTCACTGGTCTCCGCCAGACTCTGCCTGAGGCATCTGGGCCACATGGCTTCAACAGTACATGTGACCCCCAATGCCAGGCTCCATATGAGGCCTGCACAGTGGTGCCTTCGAACTCAGTGGTCACAGGCCACCGGCAGCCTCAGAGACAGAATAAGGGTGTCCAGACAATTTCTGAACTCCCTCCGCTGGTGGCTGCACCCACCCAATCTACTGCAAGGGGTGCCTTTTCAGATTCCTGGGTTCACAGTGGTGTTGACCACGGATGCCTCCCTGCAGGTCTGGGGGACTCATTGTCTAGGCAAGTGCACCCAGGGCCTGTGGTCTCCCTGGGAGGCCGCACAGCAGATCAATCTACTGGAACTCAGGGCTATTCGGTTAGCCCTCAAGACTTTCAAACACTGGCTCATCAGTCTGTCCTAGTTCAAACGGACAAACAAGTAGCCATGTTTTATGTGAACAAGCAGGGCAGAACTGGGTCCAGGCTCCTTTGTCAGGAGGCACAGGACCCTTGCTTGTTTGCTCTCAGGCACAACATGCTCCTCAAGGCAGTGTATCTACCTAGCCAGGACAACTACCTGGCAGACAGGTTGAGCAGAATTCTGCAGCCCCACGAATGGCAGCTCCATCCTTTAGTGGTTCAGAAGATTTTTCTGAAATGGGGACTTCCAACCATAGATCTGTTTGCCAGTCCATCGAACAAACAACTGACCAGGTTCTGCTCCAGGCAACCGCATCCTCTGCGCCTGGCAGCAAATGCTTTTCTGATTTCCTGGTCCCAGGGCCTCCTGTATGCGTTTCCTCCCATGCCCTTGGTGGCCCGAACCCTGTTCAAAATTCTTCAGGACAAGGCCTCGGTCCTGCTGGTGGCTCCCAGATGGCCGAGACAGCCTTGGTTTCCACTTCTGCTTCAGCTGGCAGTGGATCCCCCACTGCCTCTGGGGTTGCAACCCGACCTTCTCTCTCAAGATCAGGGTTCCCTTCTGCACCCCAATCTCAAAGCTCTCAATTTGATGGCCTGGAGGCTGCAAGGGTAGTTTTGGCTCCCTGGGGCCTACCTCAGGAAGTTGAGGAGGTTGTCCTAGCCTCTAGGAAGCAGTCCACTAGGAAAACCTATGCCCTGAAATGGAAAAGGTTTTCTGTGTGGTGTCAGCTACGTACAGAAGATCCTTTCTCCTGTGCTGTACCAGTAGTGCTTCAGTACTTACTGCACTTATCAAATCAGGGACTTAAGTCCAATTCTGTTGGGGTCCACCTCTCAGCTCTAGCAGCTCACCACTCACTGGTGGAAGGACATTCTCTGTCAGTTCACCCCTTGGTGTCCCAGTTTCTCAGAGGCTTGCTCTTGCTCAAGCCTCCAATCCATCCTCCTGCTCCTGAGTGGGAGTTGAATGTGGTCTTGCAGCAACTGACTCGCCCACCTTTTGAGCCGATGGCTACTTGTCCTCTCCGCTTCCTGTCCTGGAAGACACTCTTCTTGGTAGCCCTAACCTCGGCCAGGCGAGTGAGTGAACTTCAGGCCCTGGTCTGTGACAGGCCTTACACCCGCTTCTATAGGAACAGGGTAGTCCTTAGGACTCATCCAAAGTTCCTTCCAAAGGTTGTCTCTTCCTTCCACCTTAACCAAGAGGTGGTTCTTCCAACATTCTTCCCTAGGCCTCATGCAAGCCAGGCTGAAGCAGTTCTGCATACCCTGGACTGTAGGAGGGCCTTATCCTTCTACCTTGACCATACGCAGGGACATAGAAGAGCTACTCAGCTCTTCATATCTTTTGACCCTAATAATTTGGGGTTAGCTGTGTCCAAGCGTACCTTGTCCACCTGGGTAGCTGACTGTATCACCTGGGCTTACAGGGCGGCTGACCTTCCTTTGCATTGTCGGGTCACGGCCCATCGTGTCAGGGCAATGGCTGCCTCAGTGGTTCACCTCCGCTCTGTACCGTTGGTGGACATCTGCAGGGCTGCAACTTGGTCCTCAAGCCAGACGTTTGCGGCCCATTACTGTCTGGAGAGGGAGTCCCATAGGGACAGTGCTTTTGGCCAGGCAGTACTCCGGAATCTCTTTGAGGTTTAGGCAACTCCTGCCCTCCAGTCCTCCGTTGGGCTGCCGGTGGAGGTTCTTTCAGTGAAAAGCCTTTCTTTGATGCTGGGACTAGAGGGAGTTCTCTAGTTCAGCTTGGGGTCCCTGGTAGCCCAGAGCTAGGGAGTCACCCATATGTGAGGACTGACTTCCTGCTTGGTCCTGGAGAAAGAGTAGTTACTCACCTGTAACAGGTGTTCTCCAGGAGCAGCAGGAATAAGTTCTCACAACCCTCCCTCCTCCCCTGGGAGTTGCAGTTGTACATAGTTTATTTTTACATTTTTGTGTGCTGTTTTAGCTATGTCATTTGACTGAGCAAGATGGCACCTTTAGGCGGGAAGGGAACCGCGCATGCGTGCCTGCATTCCCAAAGGCTTTCATGGAAAGCTGGGGAAATGCTCCGCAAGGGCTCCATCGACGTCGATGTCACCCATATGTGAGGACTGATTCCTGCTGCTCCTGGAGAACACCTGTTACAGGTGAGTAACTACTCTTTCTGTGCCATCTGGCGGGGTGTAGGCTATGTTTTGGGAGACTGTGATATACGAGGTTACAGTAGTCAAGAGTCGAGGTTGTTAAGGCTTGGCAGACAGTTCAGAATGTGTCAGGGTTTAGCAATGGGTGGAGATTCCTCAGGGTTCGTATTTTCAAGTAGATAGCTTTAGTTGTTCTTTTTATCTGCTCCTGGAAGGTGAAATTTTGGTCTATTATTAAACCTAGATATTTGACTTCAGTCTTTACAGTGATGGCATAATCTCCGAGGACAATAGATGTCGGGGGAACAAAGGATGGGTTGGAGACGATTTGGATGGCTTCTGTTTTGGTTTGGTTAATTATAAGGTTGTGTTGGTGGAGCCATTGTCTTAACTTGGTAAAGCAGTTGCTGATGTTGGTAAAGTTTGGCATAGAAATGTTGAAGAGGTGAAGAACATTATATCATCAGCATATAATTGGTACTGTATGTGATATTCTTAAAAGATTTTGCATATGGGGTGAAGGAAGATGTTAAAGAGGAGGGCAGATAGGCTGGAGCCTTGAAGGACTCCTTGGGAAGGTGTGAAAGGTAGGGAGGTTTTATCACCAATTCGTACCTGTTGTGTTCTGTTTTCAAGGTATGAATTGAACCAGTTTAGGGTGGTGTCTCTAAGACCAATGTCTTGGAGTCTGTTGAGGAGCTGTTTATGAGGAAGGGAGTCAAAAGCAGAAGAGATGTCAAGGAAAATTAGTAGACAACCTTGGTTGGGGGATTGGGTGTATGATATTACTGAGTCTAGAAGGGACATGACCAGGGTTTCCACACCATGATTCCTTTTGAAGCTATGTTGGAAGGGGTCAAGAGGGGTATGGTCATCAATGTAATTCTGCAGCTGAGTTTGGACAATTTTTTGGTTATTTTTGCTAGAAAAGGAATTCTTGATATTGATCTGTAGGAGACTGGTGATGTGGGGTCCAGTTTGTTCCCTTTTAGGATGGGTCGAATGGAGCTCCTTTTCAGAGGCACTGGCATGATTCCAGTTCTAAGGGAGGTTGTAACTATGGATCAGATGAAGGGGCTGAGTGTTTCCTTCGTACTTTCAATCCATGTGACTGGACATGGGTCGAGGGCAGAGGTAGAGGTGTTAAGGTTTTTAATTGATATTATGTTTTCAAGAGATGGAAATTCAAACTGGTTCCAAGTTGTTATGGAGTTTACATTAGGGGTATGGGCTTCTGTATGGATGCTGATTCCTGATGGGGGGGGGGGGGTGAGGAGTATTTAGAGCAGAGATGGTCTGCTATGGTTTTTGGGAAAATATTATCCTCCAGCTCTTGTTTTGGTGTTTCCTTTAAAAGGGATTTAGCAATGGAGAATAGTTTTCTTGGTTTATTTAGGGAACGCAGGATTATATTCTCATTATATTCTCTTTTGCGCCTTAAGGTTTCGTGGCAATATGTTTGAGCTTTTCAGAATAGGAGGTGAGGCTATAGGGGTCACATAGACGACACTAGCGGCATTCAAGCCATCGGAGTTCTGTTTTTAAATCATGTAGTGATATAAAGAACCAAGTTGCTCTTTTGCGGAGCTTCTGGGGGGGAGTGGTTTGGGGGATGCTTGTGCAGCTGTGATGATCATGTTCCATCTGATAATTTGGGAGTCTAAGTTGGCTTCATTGTCAGGGAGCAATTCTAGTTGGGGTGTTACTTGTTTAAGAAATTGGCTGATGCCGAATTGTTTAAATTTATGAATCTGTGGAGGTAGGTTCTTTTCTGGTAATAGCAGGGAAAAGAGAATAGTATCAGTGAGTGGTCTGACCATGGAACAGGGTAGATGGAGTGTGGAATCTGAGTGCTGGCAAATATTGTGTGGTACAAAGATTAGGTCAAAGGTATTACCCTTATTCTGGGTTGGTGAATTGAGGATCTGGGAGAAGCGTAAGGCTTCCTTGGCTTCTAAGAAGGAAGTGGCTTGTTTTTGTGAAGTTGAGGAGAGGTTAAGATCACCTAGGATGATGAGAGTGTGTGTAGTGGTTTGTGGGGTGCAAGCTGATTCGAGTAATAAAGAAAGGTTGAGGGTATCAAATTGAGGTGCTCTGTATAATAGGTATTGGGAGAGTGCACTGTTGGATACTTTAATCAAGTCTATGCCTGGAGTGGAGGTTGATTCAATGGTGGAGAAGTTTCATTTTTTTTCTTTGCTATTACTGAGACTCCACCACCTCTGTTGGTTGTCTTGATGCAGTTGTGGATTGAGTGGGTGGAGGGGCAAAGTTGGTTTATGAGAACGGAATCTGTTTCGTGAAACCAAGTCTCCGTGAGGCAGAGTATATCAAGGTTGTGATCAGTAATTAAGTCTGCAATGAGGGGGATTTTCTTCCTGGCTTAAGTGTACATTGATCAGGGCACAAAAATAGAGGGGGATGGATTGGATCTGGAGGCTGGGTGGGGGGTGGTAAAGTTGGGTGTGATATATGGAAGCCTGCATTTTTGGGGGGCTTAATATGAATGGGGATAGGGCCAAGATTTGACACTGAGTGATGATCTGTATGAATGGATTATTCAGATGTAGTTTACTATGTTCTCCAGGAACAAGCAGGAAGTCAGTCCTCACTTATGGGTGACATCAGCACCGACGGAACCCACACAGAGCAATTCCCCAGCTTTCAAAGAAAGCATTTGGGATTGCTGCTACACATGCGTGGTCCTCTTCCCGTCCAAGGGTGCCATCTTGCTCAGTCTCCTTTTTTCTGCAGAGCCCTTCGGACGCACGTCCTTGTCTCTCGGAAAAAGTGTTTTCTTCTCCAACATTTTGTCCCATTTTTACGGTAGCACTGGTCCTCCCCATCACCCCTGCTCCGGCTCTTTTTGCCCCGATGGCCACCGGCTTCAAAAAATGTGACAGATGCTCCAAGAATATGTTGCTCACGGACACACACGACTGTTGTCTGCGGTGTCTGGGGAGCCGACCACAACCTGGAGCTCTGCTTGCTCTGTAAGAAAATGTCCACTAAGGCCTTGCTAAGCCGTAAGCAGAAGTCCAATAACATTTTCCGTAAGGCAGCCCCGGGGTCCCCTGTGGCGCCTCGCCCCACAGATCCACCACTTGTGGGGTCCCCTGCAGTGACCCCGTGCCCTAGGCGTCACTCCAATCAGGGTTTACCCGAGGTGGAACAGCGAAAGAAGAAGATGACCTCGAAGTTGCTGTCGGGGGCTCCAGACAAGCGTGAGTGGTCTTATGCTCGTTCCCTTAGCCCTCCTCGGCGTTGCCGAGAGTCGGACAAGGAGCGGCCTCAAAAGATACCTCGTTTGGATACAGAGGCCTCTGGTGATGGCACCCAGTCTCCCGAGGGTCATCACGGCGAGGACCCCCTCTCCTCCTCCATGCCAGACCCAGTAACCCCGGCGTCATCATCACAGGGACCCACTCTTGAGTGGGAATCCCATATACTGGCACTAGAGCGCAGTATTTCTGCCTTCCTAGCTGCCTTGGAAATAGGGTTGCCAACTGTCTCCAGATGCGCCCGACAGGCTTGATCCAGTCCTGGGTTTACCCCACTTCATGCAGGGACATGTAGTCTTGCTTTTCTTATGGAGTGCAATGGAAAAAGCAGAACTTCATGTCCCCTGCATGCAGTGGGAATAAACCTAGGACTGGATCAAGTGTATCTGGCGCATCTGGAGCCAGTTGGCAACCATACTTGGAAACCCCCGAGAGCCATGGGCCTCATGAGTGTCCTCGGCACCGATCTCGCTCGCCGTCCCATTCCTCGGGGGCGAGATCTTCCAGAGTCAGTGCCTCCGGCTCCAAGTGGGCCTCAGCCACTGGGGATGGGAATCAGCCCAACTCTGAGTCCTTCTCAGACCTCTTGGGCTGGGAATCAGTTGGGGGGACATCCCCTGAAACCCACACCCATAGGGTCCTTCCTTCTGACCAGTCCCTGCCCACCTCGCAAAGGTAGTCACCTCCTGAAGACACCACCTCCTTCGTATTTGTGCGGGATATGGCTCGAGCTCTTAATCTGCCCATGCAGACCAAGGAAGAGCCGAGGGCAGAGGAACTCGACATCTTGCAATATGAATCTTCCCCTAGGGAGTCTCTCAAGGTCCCTGTACCGTTCATCCTTACCTGGCTGCTCCTACGCATGTGGGAAGCACCCGCCTTGGTCCCTATGGTCAAGTAAAAGACTTGATACCATGTATAGGGTCCAACATAGCCCGGGGTTCCAGAAGACCCAACTTCCCCATACCTCCATGGTGGTTGAATCTGTGATGCGGAAGCAGAAGATCCCGAAGTCTCACTCGTTGGTCCTGCCTGGTAGAGAATCCCGTGCCCTCGATGCCCTCGGGTGCAAGCTTACCAGGGATCCATGCTGGCGTGCCTCATCCAGGTGTATCAACTGTATATTGGTATGTTCCTTCGTGAGCTCGTTAAAGAGCTTGATGGTTTCTCCACGAGCTTCGGAGGCGAACACCTCCTCAGATTTCAGACCCTTCTAAGGTCAATTGCAGACTGCTCTAAGTACCTTTCCTGCGCTGCATATGATGGATTTGAGCCTTCCACCCATGTGGCAGTGGCCGGTATCAGAGCCCGGCGTCAAGCGTGGCTCCAGTCTTCAGACCTGGAACAGTGGGTGCAGGAGAAGCTCTTGGATGTCCCCCCTGTCTCAGCGAGCAACTGTTCGGCAAGCCCATGGAGGACAAGGCAACCAAGATCTAGACTGAGTTTGTGATCCGCACCCGTCTCTCTTGTAAAATCTCTTCTTTCCCGCGGAAGAAACACAGCAAGAAGCCTATTTTTCCAGAGGAAGGGGCTCCCTTACCGGGGACACCTGCCTGCCCCTGTGCCGGCGCCCAGTGAGCAGGGCAAAGGGGGGGGGGAGCTCAGGGTCACTGGAAACCGAAGGGGCCCAAAACTCAACCACCAGTGCCACCCCAGCCAGCCCTGGGGTTTTGATGCCAAGTGAATGGCACCTCCATCTGTGGGAGGGCATCTGTCCCTTTTTGCCCCCGAATGGGCGACCATTACATCCGAAACCTGGGTCCTCCAGGTGATCCGGGACGGTTATTGTCTTCATCTCGACAGACTCACTCCTCCCTTCTCCCCAACGGAGCCTACTTGGCTTCCTTGCACCATGCTTGCTTTCAGCAAGAGCTGAACAACCTCTTTGTTCAATAGGCGGTCGAGAGGGTCTCTCCGCACCTCTGAGGTTAGGGGTTTTACTCCCGGTACTTTCTTGTTCTGAAGAAAACAGGAGGCCTGCGCCCCATCCTCGATCTCACGAATCTGAACAAATTTCTGGTGCGGGAGAAGTTCAGAATGCTTTCGCATGGCGTCCTGCTACCCTTCCTCTGGCAGGGCGATTGGCTATGCTCCTTGGATTTCAGAGATGCTTATGCTCACATCCCGATCTACCCCAAGCACAGAAAGTACCTGCATTTCAGTGTGCAAGGGGAGCACTTCCAATACAGAGTGCTTCCTTTCAGGCTCGTGTCTGCCCCACGAGTCTTCATGAAATGCCTGTCAGTGGCCGCAGCCCACCTCCAGCTACAGGACATATCCACCTACCCTTACTTGGATGACTGGCTCGTCACAGGCACATTGGCAGAGGAGGCTCTCCTCTCAGCATCGAGCATGGTTCTCCTCGAGCGCATCGGTTTCCTGATCAACTACTCCAAGTCCCACCTCGAGCTGGTGCAGACCCTGGAGTTCATTGTTCCTCTTCTCAACATGGAACGGGTGACTGCCTTCCTCCCTCGAGCACACGCGGATCAGCTCTGCGTTCTGGCTGCCGAGGTCGAAAGCTGGTCCAGGATCTCAGCGCGGGCCATGTTGTGCCTTCTGGGACACATGGCCTCGACTGTCCATGTTGTCCCCCATGCTCGCATGTACATGTGAGCGGACCAATGGTGCCTCAGAGCCGCCTCTGGGATTCCGTCTCAGTCTCCCGCAGCCTCCAGTTCTTTTGATTGGTGGCAGAACCCCCAAAGCCTCCTTCGGGGCATGCTCTTCCAGACTCAGCAGCACAAGCTCATCCTGATGACAGATGCCTCGCTGTTAGGCTGGGGAGCTCACTGCAGCAACCTCAAGACCCAGGGGCAGTGGTCACATGAGGAATCTAAGCAGCAGATCAACCTGCTCGAGCTTCGAGTGGTCCTGCTGGCCCTGAAGGTCTTCGAGTACCACCTGCAGGGCAAGTCGGTGCTCGTGCAGACCGACAACAAGGTCACAATGTTCTATATAAACAAGGAGGGGGCAGGGGGTAAGGGCTCCCACCTCCTCTGTCAGGAGGCATTCCTCCTCTGCTCCTTCGCCGTATGCTAGGGCATGACCCTAAGAGCAGTCTACCTCCCAGGCCAGACTCAGCAGGCTCCTTTATCCACACGAGTGGTGCCTGAGTCCAGAAGTGGTTCTCCACCTGTTCTGCTGCTGGGGGACTCCATCCATAGACCTGTTCACCAGCCCAGCAAACGTGCAGTTTCCCCGCTTTTGCGGGCCAATACCACACCCAAGTTGGGTGGCCCCGGATGCATTCCCTCCCACTCCTCTCATTGCGAGGACCCTCCTCAAGATTTAGCGGGACCGAGCCTCAGTGATTCTTGTGGCTCCTTCGTGGCTTCGACAGCCCTGGTTCCTGCTTCTACTCCGGCTCTTGTTGGAACCTCGGTCCCCCTGGGCTGTATCCCAGGGCTGCTGATGCAGGAGGAGGGACTGGTGCTTCACCCGAACCTGGTCTCGCTATCCCTGACAGCCTGGCGGCTGAACGGGTCTCTTTAGCTTCACTCCACCTCCCAGAGGAGATTGAGGAAGTCCTCCTCGTATTGAGGAAGGACTCGATGAGCTGGGCCTAAGCCCTGAAGTGGCGGCGCTTCTTGGTCTGGTGCTCTGAGTTCCAGATTGACCCGTTCTCCTGTTCCACCCAGTAGGTTCTCCAGTACCTCCTCCAGCTCTTGCAGTTAGGGCTGAAATCCAGGTTCACCTGAGCATCGTCTTGGCCAACCACTTCTCCGTCAAGGGTAAACCTCTCTCGGGCCAGCCTCTAGTCTCCCACTTCATGCGGGGCCTCTTACTTTCCAAGTCCCCCATCCAGCCTCTACTGGCAGAGTGGGACCTCAATATCGTGCTCACACAGCTGACACAGTCGCCCTTCGAGCTGATGGCGACGTGCTCACTTCAGCACCTCTCCTGGAAGGTGGTCTTCCTGGTAGCGCTGACCTCGGCCTAGCGAGTCAGCGAGCTGCAAGCCCTCATGGCTGGGGCTCCCCTACACAAGGTTCTATGGGAACAGGGTCGTCCTTTGCATTCACCCCAAATTCCTACCGAAAGTTGTCTTGGATTTCCATCTCAACCAAGAGATCTTCCTACTGACTTTCTTCCCAAGACTCCACGGCGACTGGGCATCGGAGATCCTACATATGCTTGCCTTCTTCCTGCAGCACACCTAGGGTCATCGCAGGTCCGACTAGCTCTTCGTTGCCTATGACCCTAATCACCTGGAGCTAGCAGTCACCAAGTGCACCATCTCTGTCTGGGTGGTGGACTGCATCGCCTTCACTCAGGCAAAGGCTGGGGCCCCACTGGATCACCGTGCATGGCATCCGGGCCAAGGCAATGTCGGTGGCTTCGCTGCACTCAGTGCCACTGATAAACATCTGCCAGGCTGCGACCTGGTCTTCTGCGAATACCTTCACTTCGCACTACTGCTTAGAGAGGGAGTCCCGCCAGGAAAGCGCCTTCGGCCAGGCTGTACTCCATAATCTGTTTGGGGTATAAGCAACTCCTGCCCTCTGACCCTTCTGCGGCTACTGAGAGCTTGGTCCCAAGGGCCCGAGGACTCAGGCTTCCTTCGGTCATCGGCTTCTGCTCCCGGCCTTGCGGAGGCGTGTTTGACTTGCAGGTTTCAGTAGCCTGTAGCTGGGGAGTCCCATAAGTGAGGACTGACTTCCTGCTTGTTCCTGGAGAAAGTGTAGTTACTCACCTGTATCAGGTGTTCTCCAGGAACAGCAGGAATCAGTCCTCACTACCCTCCCACCTCCCCTTGCCACTTTTTGTTTTTCTTCCCTTGCCATCTGCTGAGTAGGGCTCTAGCTGTGGGACCTGACTGAGCAAGATGGCACCCTTGGGCAGGATAAGGATCACACGTGTGGCAGCAATCCCAAAGGCTTTCTTTGAAAACTGGGGAATTGATCCGCATGGGCTCTGTCGGTGTCGACGTCACCCATAAGTGAGGACTGATTCCTGCTGTCCCTGGAGAACACCTGTTACAGGTGAGTAACTACGCTTTATGTTTCACTTCAAAGGCATTAGAGAGGAGAGCTGAGACTATGAAAAGAACTAGGATGTGAATCCATAAGGTTGTATGCCTTGGGTTATATGTCTCCATGACGGGTGGAGGGAGCTAGTGGTAGGTGTAGATACAAAGAGTTAAAAATCTACCTGTATAAGTTCAGTGAGTTATAGCAGGCATCTAATAGGAAGAGTAGTGGGTAGGCAGCAGGTTTTTATGTACAGTACTGTAAAACAATGTAACAAATTGATAGATACAATGTAGCAGAATTGTTGCAACTTCATGTAACAAGAATGCAGAATTATTGCAACTTCATGTAACAAGAATGCAGCAAGAAAGCCTGCAGTACTCCACTTCGAGGACACCTTCAGCACAGGAAGTGGCCCCAACACCAGCAACCACCCGATCGCAGTGAAGCAAGAGAGTGGGAAGTTGTTCCGCCCCACTCACCGGCCCCAGCATCAATCAGGAGACCGGGTGCAGATTCAAATTTGAACCCAGCATCGGGCGCGTCTGCACCTGGCAGGCCTGCGCCTGAGGGCCTCGCCAGAGGGCCCTTTGGCATGGCCCTTAGGTGGGGCCAGAACAAGATCACCCGAATAACATAACCAAAACTCCTATTCCTCCACTCTGTATCGAATTACCTACCACTTCAAACTGAGCTATCAACTGTAAGTGGCATACATATTGCAATCACTGCCCCCCACTTTTATATACTGTGTTAACTTTTGCCTCAGTTATATACCTTCTGCTAATGTCGTTGATGTACCTCCGCTAATGTCGTTGATGTACCTCCGCTTCTACTGCATGTATACAAGCTAACCTAATATATATACCTTGCTCAGCATTACCTTTTGCAACTCTTTGCACACTATATTATGCTAAATAGACATGCCATTACCTCCTTATTATCAGATCTGCTGTCCCCTACTTGATCTCTAGCACATAGTATAAGTAAATCTCCTATTCCACACACAGTCTGACTCAGAGCAGCACATTTACCCCTGTGCACCTAGTGCCTTCTGCACAACTTAACAATGCCTGTCTTAATTCCATTCTTGTTATTCCTTTATTTTCTGGCTCATTCCATCATACCTAATGCTGCTTACTATCACTAACAAGGTTTGATCCCCACAATACATGGAAACGGCCGTAATAGAAATGATGACAGATTTGCCTCATCAAGAACACCCCACACGATAAGGTATCAACATCTCATTCACATTACTTGCCAGTCCCCAACAAATCTCCCATACGGAAGTCTCCTGAAAATAGACATCTATCCTGCATGCTCATAAATGCAAGATTGATACGGAACAAATGGCCGATTATTGGAGACTATGCTGAGAATCATAATCTAGACATTCTCTTTATTACAGAATCATGGCTCACTGACACTATACTTACAAACCAACTTAAACTCCCCAGCTGTGATATCTTCAATTGTCCAAGAGTGGGTAAAAGAGGGGGCGGTACTCTCATCTTGGCCAGATCTACACTACAGTTCCAATGTCTATCCTCACAGAACCATAACAACCTAGATACCATCACGATTACAAACAAACATCTAGCAACAGCACTCTTCTACCGTGCCCCTTCTGCCAACGCAGATGACCTATCCATAGCCTTGGATCTAGCTTGCAACCACTTACCTAGGACTAAACCTCTCTGGATTTTGAGTGACTTTAATCTTCCAGTTCTTGCTAAGAAAAACTCCGCAGCCTTCATTGATGCAATGTCTACCCTAAACTACAATCAACTCATACATACCGCAACTCATGCGAAAGGAAACACTTTAGACTTGAACTTTGCTCCTTCCTACACACTAGAAACCAATGACATTCTCCCGCCACAATTTCTTCCAGTTCCTTGGTCAGACCACATGGCTATATTATTCCAGATCCCATCCACCCTCCCAAGCACAAAATCCACTTCCACTACAACAGCACCTCCAGCTCGTCTCTTCAGACCTTTCAATAAAGAAGCCTTCCTTGATGAAGCTCTACCTAACCTCATCTTTAACCATACAACCTCTGAATTAATCAACATTATTCATAGAAACATAGAAACATGATGACAGAAAAAGACCACATGGCCTATCTAGTCTGTCCTTCCATAACAACAACTACAACAGTCCACTTTTTACCTTTAGAGATCCTCTGTGTTGGTCCCATGCTCTTTTGAATTCAGTTACTGTCCTCATCTCTACCACCTCCACTGGGAGACTATTCCATGGATCCACTACTCTTTCCGTAAAGAAATATTTCTGCATATCACTCCTGAATCTATCTCCCTTCACCCTCATCCCATGTCCCCTCGTAGCAGAACTTGCTTTCAATTGAAAGAGGCTCTCTCCCTGAACATTTATGCCACGGAGGTATTTAAACATCTCAATCATATCACCTCTATCCCGCCTTTCCTCTAAGGTGTACATATTAAGATCCTTAAGTCTGTCCTCATATGCTTTATAATGAAGCCCATTAATCATTTTAGTAGCAACCCTCTGCACCGACTCCATCCTGTTTACATCCTTTTGAAGGTACGGTCTCCAGAATTGCACACCATATTCCAAATGAGGTCGCACCAAAGACTTATACAGAGGCATTATCACCTCCTTTTTTCTGCTAGCCATTCCTCTCCGTATGCACCCAAGCATCCTTCTAGCTTTTGCCGTCGCCTTTTCTGCCTGTTTAGCTACTTTAAGATCATCAGACACAACCACGCCTAGGTCCTGCTCTTCTTTAGTGGACAAAAGTACTTCACCTCCTATACTGTATTGCTCCCTTGGATTGCTGCAGCCCAATGCATGACCTTACATTTTTTAACATTAAATCCCAGCTGCCAAATTCTAGACCATTCTTCAAGCTTAGTTAGATCCTTCCTCATGTTATCTACACCTTCCTGGGTGTCTACTCTATTGCAGATTTTGGTATCATCTGCAAAGAGGCAAACCTTACCCGACAGCCCTTCCGCTATATCACTAACAAAGATGTTAAAAAGAATCGGACCAAGGACAGATCCCTGGGGCACACCACTGGTAACATCCTTCTCCTCAGAGTGAGCTCCATTTACTTGTACTCTTTGTCGCCTCCCACCCAACCAATTTCTAACCCAAGCAGTAACTTTAGGGTCCATCCCTAGGGTGCTCAGTTTGTTTATAAGTCGCCTGTGAGGAATTGTAACTCCACATTGTAACTTCACAATTGTAACCCCACATTAAGCAGGGCAGCACTCCTATCTCAGCCCATGCAAGCCAATAAGAGATCACATACTGCTATCTGGTTCACAGCAGATCTACGCAGCTCTCTACGAAGACTGAGGAAACTTGAGAGGAAATGGTGCCACTCCAGGCTCCCTCAGGATCGTGATACTTACGTGAAGAGTCTGCAAGAGCACTGCATTAGTATCACCCAGAGAAGGAAAGAATACCACACCAACATTCTGATGTGCTCCCTAAACAGGCCTCGTGACCTCTTCCGTCTAATTCAATCTCTCACAAAAGATACATCTTGTAAACAAACTGAGAATTTTATGCATCCTCAGGACCTAGCTCCCCATTTTTACAACAAAACCAACACACTCTCCCACAGTACTGGAAATACATGCTCTATTAGGCCTGAAAGTGATAACACCAATATCCCTGAATTAGTCTCCTTCCACCCATACTCAGCTGAACAGTTTGAAAACCTAATCAAAGGACTCAACTCAACCACCTCACCTGCTGATCCATGCCCTTCTCACTGGATTAAATCAGCATGTTCCGAATTAAGTCCTCATATATCAAAAATTGCACACTTCTCCTTCTTTAAGGGCCTGGTTCCATCTCCACTGAAGACCGCCACCATCAGACCCCTCCTAAAGAATCAGAAACTGGATCCTCAAGACCCAAATTCCTAGCGCCCCATAGCTATTCTACCCTTCTTGGCCAAGATATTGGAGAAGTCAGTCCAACAGCAGATCCAAGACCACATTGATTCCTACTCTCCTCTGGATCAACATCAGCATGGGTTCCGTCAACAACACGGTATTGAAACATTGCTCACCTCACTTATGAACAACCTGGTAAAAGGCACGTCAAAAAAACAAGGCTTCATTTTGATCTTCCTAGATATCGCTTCAGCCTTTGACACAGTCTGTCACAGCCTCCTACTCGATCAACTTCAGCGTAAGGGCATCAATAACCTTGCACTGGAATGGTGTCGCTCCTGTCTGACGGGCCGCCAACAACAAGTTCGCTTAGGTACCCAAACATCTTCAAAATACCAGCAAACCCAAGGAGTACCACAAGGCTCCTCCTTATCCACGTTATTCTTCAATTTATATATTCAACGTATCTGCACAATCATCCAAACCTTTGGCATACTATACTATATCTATGCTAATGTTGTGCTACTCTACTCCCCATTCTCTACAAGCTCCCCTAATTACACAAAAATAACAGAGTGTTTCAACGCAGTTACGGAATGGTTAAATTCACACATCCTTAAAGTTAACTGCAAAAAGACTTTGGTACTATTCATCTCTAAGGACTCAGCCTTCATTCCACCAGCTACAATACAGGTTAAAGATGCCGAGCTGAAAAATAAGCATGTGGTTCGCTATCTAGGGGTTACTTTGGACCAGCACCCAAATTTGGACTCACACATAAACAATATTACCAAGGCTGTCTATCTTAAAATCCGCTCCCTCCATCAGCTTAAGCCACTACTTGAACCTTCTGACTTCCGATCTGTCTTCCAAGCCCTCATTATTTCTCACTTGGACTATGCTAACATCATTCTACACGGCCTTCCCACTCTCACACTCCATCCACTACAAATGGCCATGAATATGGCTGCACGAACCATCTACAGGGTCTCCAAATACAAGCATGTGACACCCTTACTAATGCAGCTTCAGTGACTTCCCGTAGCCGGGCGCCTCAAGTTTAAAACCCTCCTGGTTACTTTCAAAATCCTCCACCAACTCTCTGCAACCGCCTTAGAAGACTTCCTACACTGGACACCGGACAGCAGAATCAGTGGAACAAACATGGCAAATACCCTTGTTATTCCCACCTTGGCCAGTAAAACCTCACAATATATTCAGCATAGAGCCTTTACTTTATTTGCCCCTCAGCTCTGGAACTCCCTCCCTGCTCCAATTTGACTTATCACTGACCTATCCACCTTTAGAAAGGCAATAAAAACATATCTCTTCCAACTATACTTCGACCATGTCACATAACCCACTTCTGCCTCGCCTCTGTCGAGTTCTAATTCCTTTCCCCCACTACAGTCTGTATATAGCTTGTGTTTGTACTACTACTGTGTTCATTATATTATGATGCTGTATTCGGTTTCAGTTAACTGTTAATCCTATTAACTACTGTAAGCTCTGTTACCTGTTATTTGTTCAATGTAAACCCGTTCAATGCAAACATGTTCTATGTATCAAGTTGTTATATTGTAAACCACACTGACTCTAAATAGTGCGGTATATAAAGCCAAATAAATAAATTGTTGCAATTTCATGTAGCAAGAATAGCTTGGTAGGAAAAGATCCAATGATATATGCAGTGTAGCTAATAAGGTACTTAGCATGTTAGAGCCATAAGGTATTTGTTGATTCTAGCTAAGTGTAATACAGCAGAGACTACAAAGAGAACGCCATAGTGGATGATATTTAATGGTTAGGTTACTGGCAATATCATACAGGGCCTGTGGTTAATATAGGCCTTTTATAGGTGCAGTATCCGACGTACCTTTATCGTATATCATGCTTAATTCCATGCCTAAAGGCCACACCAAAGGGCCCTCTGGTGAGGCCCGCCAAGCGCGGGCACACCTCTATCTATTGGAATTTATGGTCTGGTGGGAGGGCCCGATTGGCCTGTCGGAGGGGAGCGGGGAGGAGCTTACCTTTCCGCTCTCCCTCGATGCTGCCAATCAGGTGGTGGAGCAGGGCAGAGAAAGGCTGTGCTTGCTGCTGCGGTGGTATTTTAAAGAGTTCAGCGGAGGGTTTTCCGTCGGGCCCGATTGGCCTTGTCAGAGGGGAATGGGAAGGAGCTTGCCTTCCCACTCTCCCTCAATGCTGCCGATCAGGTGGTGGAACAGGGCAGAGAAAATTGCACTTGAATCTGCAAGAATCCATCTCTCATCTCTTCTATTCTACTTACATTAAAAATTATATGGTGGCTCAAGCAGGGGTCATTGCTAGCACCAGACTTATAGGAGGCTACCACTACTAATATTTTCAGAATTTTTTATGGTAGAACATACCACCTGTACTCTAGAGGCATGATGTAACACCCAGTCTCCCATCCATTTGGCCAGTATCAACAACTAAACTGACTGTTCATTAACATGGATTGCAGGGTTCTCTCTGTAGTCATCCTTTGCTCTAAACCAAATTTCAACAGATTTCCTTCCAAGCAATGAACCATCAGATCATCTGACCTCCTATATGAACATCAGATTGATTTTTATTTATTTATTTATTTAATTAACATAATTTGATTATACCTCCATTCAAATTGTACCTCATGGTGGTTTACAATCAAAAGAGAGAGCCCAATGGCAACAGAACATAGAATAACAATATAAGAATTTAAAATAAAAATAATTAAATTAAAAATTTAGAAATATAACACAAAAGGAAGGAAAGAGTGTAGATAACAATAAAATCCAAAGCATATGTGGGAACAGAGAAACTTTGGGATGAGGAAACATAAACTAAATGCCTGAGAGAAAAGCCATGTTTTGACTCCTTTTTTTATACTTAGTGTAAGAACTTTCCAACCAGAGATCTGAGGGAAGTGAGTTCCAGAGTTGTGGCCCTAAATAACTAAATGCCGACTTTTCAGATAAAACTAATCTTAGGGGCTTGTTTATTAAGGAGCAGTAGTAACTTTCGACTGATAAAGGAGCTGCGGCCCCATTGAATTCATTGAGGCCGCAGCTCCAATATCGATCGGAAGCTGCTACCGCTGCTTAGTAAACAAGCCCCTTAATCTTGTTTTAGAAGGGATGGTAAGAAAGTTAACTTGAGAAGATCTGAGAATATGAGAAGGGCAATAGAGTATTAAAAGAGAATTGAAATACAAAGGGAGTCCTTAGAAAAAAGCATGATGAGTAAGCATCAGAATTTTAAACTGAATGCGTTGGTTGATTGGTAACTAGTGTTGTTCTGCTAAAAGTGGTGGAGCATGATCATGTTTCTTTGCATTATAGAAACATTTAACTGCTACATTTTGAATTTACTGAGGTCGTTTTAGTTGAAATTGAGGGACTCCTGAAAGTAAAGAGTTACAGTAATCAATACCATTGATTACTAAAGCATGAATCAAAGATTTCAGTGCCTTTGAATCCAAAAAAAGTTTCAGAGATCTTATTCTTTGTAATGCAAAAAACGATAACTGATCCATTCAAACAGAAAAAATTGTAATTCCTACAGATACAACAAGGTCAAGGTTTTTACTACAACCTTTTTATTATTTTCAAAAGTCAGGAAGCCTCAGACCAATGTTGTCTCTTGTGAGACTATACCCTCCTTAGGCATCTGCCTATGTAGGCGGTATAGCTGTATTTCTTAAAAGAATAATCTGTAGTCGTGTGTCCAAGTGTAATTAAAGCTGGGCTTTATTCCCCTTCCCTTGAGGATTGCCTTCCAGATACAGTAGATAACGGTAACAAAAATAAACTGTTGCTTCACAGGAAAAATAAAAGCTTTTCAAACTATAACAATGCTTCTTCTTGCTTTTTAACATAAAGAGTCTGTCTCATCAGAAAAACAAAGAGCACAATCCATGGGTTCTGGACCAATCTCTGGGTTTGAACTTTCCCACTGCATTAAATCAGGACCTGGTCCTGTAAACGGGCACCATGCTTCAGCATCGCTGGTTTCACAACCTGGCCCCTGAGAGACCTCAGCTTCTATGGGAGGAGACTGTTCTGTGCAGACATGGACATGAGGAGCTGTGCTTGGGGCTTCTTTCCAATACCCACTCCAATAAGGGTTTTCTGACCCACTGTAAGCTTGGCTCTTTATAAAAGGACCCACTTCCTTCCCTCTGGAGAAAACAGGGTACTTATCTTTCTTCCTGGTGTAAAGCATTTCCAGCCCTTCCTCTGTTAACCAGGGTTTCTTCTCTGGAGTGTAAGCTGCCTTTCTCCGGGAGTTCCAAGCATTAGCTGGGCTGTAATCACCTCCTGGCTTTAGTGAGCCTTCCTGAGTGTGACGTTTGCTCTCTACCTGCTTGGTTGCCTTCCCCAGTACGAGGACCCCTCTGGCTTGGAAGTCTCTTGCATTGCTTTTCCCAGCACTCTCTGGTTCAACAGCTTGCTTCCACTCTGCCCTCTCTCTTCGTGAAAGCGTCTCTCTCTGTGTCTGCTTCTGAATCTGACTCCCTTCCTGAGTCTCTGTCTCCTTCTTTCTCTGCTCCTCTCTCTGCCCCCTCTGTGGGATTTCCCACCTGGTTTTATCTCCCTGCTTGTACGTTGTACGTGATTCTTTCCTCAGGTGAGCATGATTAGGACTCTGAGTTTCTACTGCGTCACCAATGCTATGAGGAAAGTTTGTTTCTCCATTCCTTGCTTCCCTGCAACCTGAATGCCTTAACTGCTCATGTGGCTGTGAGGTAAGCTCTTCTTTTCCTTTTCCTTTTATTATCCCAGGCTCAGTGCTGTCTACCTCATTACACTCTGTTGGTCAAAAGCAATTTGCTTGCTTTCCTAGACCTGAAGGATGCCTGCCCCTTCAGCCTATTCATCACAAACACTGGCAGTTCCTATGTTTCCATTCCAATACAGAGTTCTACTCTTCGGTCTGTTGTCACCAAGGCCATAAAAACATCTTCTCTACTGTTTGTCATCCTCAATTCAAACAATTCTGGAAATCCAGCTTCAAAGTACATTCTCCATTCAGGTGTTGGGTGTTATTACTTTCTCTGTTTCTCAAGTAGCCATGCCAGTGATAGAGAAAATCGGACCTCATCAGCTTAGAGCCAAAATGACCTTGGTTGCCACCTTAAGAAATGCCTGCAGAATTCAAGATACCTGCAGAAGGGATGCATGGGTCTTGATACCACTTTCACAAAACACAGGGCATGTACAAGGGCATGTCACTCTAAACCTCCAACATTTACATCATATCCTATAAAATGCCTCCTCCTGAATACAAGATCGGTCAGAAACAAAATCCCAATCATTCTAGACTTTGCTAGAGATAAAACAAGTGACATACTTTGCTTAACAGAAACTTGACTAACAGAAGCAGATTCAGTATTGATCAATCAGCTAGCACCCCCTGATTACAAACTATATCACTGCCCGAGATCAAATAAACGTGGAGGAGGTGTCTTAATATTAGCTAAAAAAGAACTAGAAACAACCTTACAATTAAACAAAAACATTGAAGATATTGATATCATAACCATCAAAAATAAACATATTTTACTTAGCCTAATATATACACTTCCCTCAACCTCCTCAGACAACCTTGCCACCATACTTGAAACAGCATGTTCTACATCTACAACAATAAATAAATCACATATTATCCTCGGAGACTTCAATCTCCCAACACTCCATAGCACACACTCTTCTCACTTCTTAAATGCCATGTCTGACATTGACATTCCGCTGATAAGGATAAAGCGGAATTGCTTAACAAATATTTTTGTTCTGTGTTCACAGATGAAGAACCAGGAGCAGGACCTCAGAAAACACCCACAAATAAGAACAGAAGCGAGGGACATCTTGAACAATTTTCAGAAGACTGTGTTCGTGAGAAACTAGCTCAACTTAAAGTAGACAAAGCGATAGGACCGGATGGGATACACCCTAGAATACTGAGGGAACTTGGGGACGTTCTAGCAACTCCACTCACTGACCTTTTCAATGCCTCGTTGGAGTCGGGAATGGTGCCAAAGGACTGGAGAAAGGCTCATGTGGTGCCTTTACACAAAAGCGGAAGTAAGGATGTGGTTGAAAACTACAGGCCGGTTAGTTTAACTTCGGTGGTGAGCACTGTTCCCTCTATGCTGTGCGCGTGTGCGCGCGCACACACCTCGCCGAGCGAGCGCACATACTTGACAACAGAGCGCACAAAAATTATGGTTCTGATTCTGATAGAAAACAACACAGACGTCTTAAAATTTAAAAGTTGTGATTGTAATTACTAGATATTTTCCGCTTCATTTAGTAATCATCTATTTTCATTTAATTTGATTAAAATCAATGTGGTGTACATACTGTATTCTGACGTGTAGTCAAATTTTAAAGTATATAACTCCGAGCATCGTTATGTGGCGCACAAAAATTTAACCTTCCTTCAAAAGCTGCACAGCTGATATTTTATGCGCACACAGCCTACAGAAAATTAGAGGGAACATTGGTGGTGAGTAAATTATTGGAAACGCTGCTGAAAGAGAAAATAGTGAGGTTTCTGGAGTCCAGCAGATTACAGGATCCGAGGCAGCATGGATTCACCAGAGGCAGGTCTTGTCAGACAAATCTGATTGATTTCTTTGACTGGGTGACCAGGGAGTTGGACCGAGGGAGAGCTCTAGATGTGGTGTATTTAGATTTCAGTAAAGCCTTTGACACTGTTCCTCACAGGCGACTTATAAACAAACTGAGCACCCTAGGGATGGACCCTAAAGTTACTGCTTGGGTTAGAAATTGGTTGGGTGGGAGGCGACAAAGAGTACAAGTAAATGGAGCTCACTCTGAGGAGAAGGATGTTACCAGTGGTGTGCCCCAGGGATCTGTCCTTGGTCCGATTCTTTTTAACATCTTTGTTAGTGATATAGCGGAAGGGCTGTCGGGTAAGGTTTGCCTCTTTGCGGATGATACCAAAATCTGCAATAGAGTAGACACCCAGGAAGATGTAGATAACATGAGGAGGGATCTAGCTAAGCTTGAAGAATGGTCTAGAATTTGGCAGCTGGGATTTAATGTTAAAAAATGTAAGGTCATGCATTTGGGCTGCAGCAATCCAAGGGAGCAATACAGTATAGGAGGTGAAGTACTTTTGTCCACTAAAGAAGAGCGGGACCTAGGCGTGGTTGTGTCTGATGATCTTAAAGTAGCTAAACAGGTAGAAAAGGCGACGGCAAAAGCTAGAAGGGTGCTTGGGTGCATACGGAGAGGAATGGCTAGCAGAAAAAAGGAGGTGATAATGCCTCTGTATAAGTCTTTGGTGCGACCTCATTTGGAGTATGGTGTGCAGTTCTGGAGACCGCACCTTCAAAAGGATGTGAACAGGATGGAGTCGGTGCAGAGGGTTGCTACTAAAATGATTAATGGGCTTCATTATAAAGCATATGAGGACAGACTTAAGGATCTTAATATGTACACCTTAGAGGAAAGGCGGGATAGAGGTGATATGATTGAGATGTTTAAATACCTCCATGGCATAAATGTTCAGGGAGAGAGCCTCTTTCAATTGAAAGCAAGTTCTGCTACGAGGGGACATGGGATGAGGGTGAAGGAAGATAGATTCAGGAGTGATATGCGGAAATATTTCTTTACAGAAAGAGTAGTGGATCCGTGGAATAGTCTCCCAGTGGAGGTGGTAGAGATGAGGACAGTAACGGAATTCAAAAAAGCATGGGACCAACACAGAGGATCTCTAAAGGTAAAAAGTGGACTGTTGTAGTTGTTGTTATGGAAGGACAGACTAGATAGGCCAGGTGGCCTTTTTCTGTCATCATGTTTCTATGTTTCCATCAAGTGGTCCAATTCCCAACGCACAAAAAAGATAATATTCTAGACCTCATTTTCCTCCAAAACAATATCATTCAAGACATGAACTACTCCAGCCCAATAGCTATCCCTTTACCATGGACAGACCTTTTCCTCTTAGAATGCATGTTACATACATCACCCTCTATAAATACACATAATGAAACCCCCACATTCCACAGTAAATACAAATTCTTTGATAAAGAATCCTTCCTAAGGAATACCCTTCCACATATAGATAGCTCCCTTACCAACCTTGATGATGACATACAGAACTGGAACTTAACCATATCTAATGCTGCCCTAGCTCCAACTATACCCAAAAACACAAACCAGAAAACTTCCAAAAGTTGGTACACAACTGAATTAAGGATGCTAAAACAAAACCTACGCTCAATTGAACACAAATGGAGATGCACAAGATCAGAAGACGACAGCAAACCATACATGCTTACGCTAAAAACTTACAAAGAAGCCATAAATAATAGGAAAAAAGAATATCATGCCACCCTACTCACAAAATCCCTCAACAGGCCGAGGGAACTATTTTCCATTGTGAAATCTAACAAGAACACCCACACCCGACGATGATAAGATAACCATATGCCCCCAATTACTGGCAAACTACTACATGGATAAACCCAACCCCCATATCCATAATGATATCTCCCTTCCTAACCCAAAACCTAACAACCCCATCCCTATATGGTCAATGTTTTACCTTGTTGACAAAAAGCATCTCAACAGCATAATAACTACCATTAACAGGACCACTTCACCTAGTGACCCCTGCCCTGTTAATTGGCTGAAAAACAACTACTGATGAGTTTTCTCCAATCATATTGGAAATGGTGAACCACTCATTGCAACAAGGATACATGCCTTCTGCTTTAAAACAAGCAATAATCCGACCAATATTAAAATCTGTAACTTCTGACAAAAACCTCCCTAATTCATATAGACCTATCTCAAGCATGCCATTTCTAGTGAAGGTCATAGAAAAGGTTGTACAGTTACAACTGCAAGATTTCATTGAGCTAAACGTGCCCCTGGATGAACAACAACATGGGTTTAGACCCCACCACAGTTTTGAGACCCTAATGCTATCATTTCTAGACAAACTAATACGTGGCTTAGACTCCACTAAACAGGCATTTATATTAATATTTATAGACATCGCCTCAGCATTTGATAGCATAGATCACAAACTACTTATAAGAAGACTAAAACAAGTTGGCTTGCAGGAAACATTCATTCAGTGGTTTACATCCTAACTTACCAACCGAACACAACAGGTCTGGATTGGCCAGGCATCATCCTCTATCTTCAAACAGAAACAGGGTATCCCCCAGGGCTCCTCCCTATCCTCCTTCCTATTTAATCTTTACCTACTGCCAATATGCAATATCTTCAAAAAACACAACATTAGCTATCATCTCTATGTGGATGATATAATGGTGTATCATCCCATAGATACTTCTAACCCAGACCACTCACAGGTAATCATATGCCTTGGCGATATAACGAAATGGCTCAATGTACATAACCTCAAAATCAACTTTAACAAAACAGAAGTGCTCTGTGTCTCCAGAAATCCGAACTTCACCCCCCCCCCCCACTAAATACATCTACAAGAAGCCAAACTCGAGGTCAAGAATGAGGTAAGATACCTTGGAGTAATCCTAGACAAATCACTAAATATGACCTCCCATATAAAAGCTATTACCAAAACCAAATACTTCAAATTACGCACAATACTACACCTCAGACCCTTGCTAAAAGATCACGATTTCAGAACAGTCCTCCAATCACTAATGACCCCCCACATCGACTACTGCAACAGTATCATACAGGGTCTATCAAATAAAACTATCCACCAACTTCAACTAACCCAAAATCTGGCAGCATGCATTTTACATAATGGCAAAACACACCGATCACATCACCCCAATCCTCTATGACCTCTACTGGTTACCAAGAATAAAATACAAATACTTGATGATTATATCTAAACACTACAACAAAATAGTCTCAACTCCACTCTCCTCACTCCTCATATCCCCCACTACATCTAGACTGCAAAGAACACTGCACCTAAAACACCTATACTATCCCCACCCACGTCCACAACACAAACCAATCTACCAGCTCCAGAGTATTTTCTTACATTGCCCCAACATTATGGAAGTCTCTTCCTGACAACTTAAGAGCAGTAAAAGACCTTCTACAATTCCAAAAAGACCTAAAAACACATCTATTCATCAAATATTATAGCAACTCCTATAATACATCCCAAGCCTAAGCTAATTAAGACACTCAGCATTTTTTGCTCTTAACAATGGCTACACATAAATAAGGACCATCCCACTTTCCCCCTTTCATATCTAACTGCTGCTACATTGTACATAGTTAATTGTAAGATAGTTTTAACAAGTTAGCTGTATATAGTTACCAAGTTGAATGTAAAGGTTTTCTTCAATGTTCTATGTAAACCACCCCTGATCTCTGGAAGGGACAGTATATAAAAGCATGTTAAATAAATAAAATGAATTAGGCACCCTAGGCAAAATTATCTTTTAGACCCCTGGCACAAATCCCCCCTCCCCCCCCCCTAAGATTTTGATTATTAAATTCAATTGTAATCATCTCAACACCATCCCTCCCAGAACAGTCATATAAAAATGCATATTTGTTGTACATCACCTGTAAATATTAAACTTCATATTGTAGATATATACTTAATGTGGGAGATTTCAAAAAGCCACTTAAAGGGGTAAATAGACTATTTGCATAATCTCCAGGAACAAGCAGGAATGAGTCCTCACATATGGGTACGTCGGTACCGACGGAGCCCGCGCGGGAATGCTTCCCCAGCTTCCCAAAAAGGAAAGCCTTTGGGTACATCCCACCGTGCCTGCGCGCTGCCTTCCCGCCTTTCCTAACTGACTCTCCTCAGTTCTTCTTTTCCGCGGAGCCAGCAGGTCGAGCCCTGTCACCGCTGAAGAAGTTTCTTATATTAGTTTGTTTCTTTGGTCGCGTGTCTGCCTCCCCGACACCGGACCGGTACCGCCGGTCTTTTCTTTCTTCTTTTACAAAAAAAAAAAAAAACTTTATCTTTTTTCTTCACTTAGTATTATTTCTTCTGCAGGCCTTAGGGCCTACAAAAAGATTTTCCCTCATGGAAAAACAAGCCTCAGGCTTTAAAAAATGTACTAAGTGTAGCGGTACTATTTCTATTACAGATACCCATGAATGGTGTCTCAAATGTTTGGGCCCTGACCATTCCGTTCCGGATTGTCCATCCTGCTCCATGATGTCTAAACGTGGATTACAGAATCGAGCAGCTAAGCTCCATATGCTGTTTCCCGCAGAGGCACCACCGGTAGCATCGACATCTTCTAGATCATAGTCTCCTGATGGATCTCAGGTAACTAAACATAAACCAAGCAGGTCCTCAAAGGGTAAATCTCCCTCTAAGCATCGAGATGCCCCCGGGCTTACCCTTGAGGATCCTGCCCCAGCCAAACAACCCCGGCGGGAAACTCCGGCTTCCAAAGCTCCTCCTATGGGGTTACAGGTTGACATCGATGGCACGGCCTCGACCGATCACCTGTTGGACTGCTCTGGGGTACCGGCACATTCTCCCGGTACCGACATCCAGGCAGTCGTGGTGTCTATGGATCATACTGTCCAATCCATGCAGCAAGCTATCATGGCTTTCATTCAGGCTGCGACGCCAGCGGTACCGCATCGAGTATCGATGTCGGTACCGCCACCGGCACCGATTGCTTCGACATCGACCAGGGTACCGACTCCGGTTCCTGGATCCGGGCACTTCCCCGATACCGATCCGGTTCCGGGGACGCCCGATGTCGATACCGATCGATACGCGTATCGATCGTTGGAATCGGACAGACGATACTTCGATTCCTCTGATGATTCCGATTCATCAGAAGAATCTCCTGAAGTGTCTATTACTCTCCCTGAGGAACCTTCTTCTCCAAAGAGGAGAATGTCTCCTCCAGAGGATTTGTCCTTTCAAGACTTCTTTTCAGAAGTAGCTAAAGGACTTGCCATTTCAGTAACCTCTGAAATAGAGCCTAGAGCTAAAAAGCTTGACATTTTAGGTTACTCTAAGGCTCCCAGAGAGGCAGTCACCTTACCAATTCATGAAATTCTTCATGAACACATGCTTGATTTATGGGAGACTCCTCTCACCCTTTCTCCTCATTCTCTTAGGTTGGACACTATGTACCGTGTCCCCCCTTGTCCTGGTTTTCAGAAAACCCAGCTTCCTCACCATTCCATTGTGGTGCAGTCAGCTATGAAAAGAATAAAGAGTACTAAAAGACACTCTTCTACTCCTCCAGGAAGAGAATGCAGGACCTTGGATGCTTTTGGTAGAAAAATCTTCCAAGCCAGTATGCTAATTGCTAGAATCAACTCATATAGTCTTTATATGGGTATGTTTCTCAAGGAAATTGCACTGAAGTTGCATACCTTTCTCCCTGTTATCCCAGAGGACAGAAAGGATGAATTCCTCCTTTGGCTTAAGCATACTCAGGATGTTTCCAAGTTTTCCAATAGGGCAGCCTTTGACTCCTTTGAGGGTGCTAGCAGAGCCTCAGGCATTGCCATTGCTGCTCGGAGAATTGCTTGGCTCCAGGCTTCTAATCTAGAGCCTTGGGTCCAGGATGGCCTGGGAAATCTGCCCTGTACAGGTGAGAATCTCTTTGGCAGAGAGTGGCAAATTAAAGCCACTCAAATGGATGCAGAGAATTCTGCTCTGGATAGACTTTCCAAGTCTACCTCCATGCCATCCAAGAAAAAGTCTTTCAAGAAACCTTATTTCAAAAAGGGCAGATTCCCTTCCAACTCTGGCCAGCAATCTGCTGCAGGTCGTTTTCCAGCTAAACAACAGCAACCTAGGCAGGCCAGACCCAAACCTGCAGCAACTCCTGCAACTCAACAGTCCCAACCCCCTCAGGGTTTTTGACTGGATTCTAGAGAACTTAACCTTTCTGGCTCTACCCCAGCCAGAACTTCTCACCATTCCAGGAAGGTTAGCTCATTTTGCTCCCAGATGGGAGCAAATAACATCAGAACAGTGGACCCTCTCCATCATAAGAGAGGGTTACAAACTTCATTTCTCAGACCTTCCTCCACACACCATGGTGAGACACTTCAATTCTCCCACACCTCTCCTCGACCTTCTGGGTCAGGAAGTGTCTACCCTGCTTGCCCAAGGGGCGATAGAAGAGGTTCCCCTTCTTCAGCAGGGCTCAGGGTTCTATTCCCCCTATTTTCTCATTCCCAAGAAAACAGGGGGTTACAGACCCATTTTAGATCTCAGGGAATTGAACAAATTCCTATGCAAGGAGAAGTTCAAAATGCTTTCTCTAGGCATTCTCCTTCCCTACCTAAAGAGCCAAGATTGGCTTTGTTCTCTAGATCTCAAGGATGCGTACACCCATGTCCTCATCCATCCATCCCACAGAAAATTCCTACGGTTTCTGTTCCAGGGACAACATTATCAGTACAGAGTGCTTCCTTTCGGCCTAGCCTCTGCCCCAGAGTGTTCACCAAATGCATGGCAGTCGTTGCAGCATTTCTACGCACCCTAGGGATTTTTGTTTTCCCATATCTGGACGATTGGCTCATCTGAGCACCAACTCAGTCAGAAGCTCAGATTGCTCTAAATCGTACAAGATGCATTCTGCAATATCTGGGACTGGTGGTAAACCTCCCAAAGTCCCAGCTTATTCCCACTCAGTCCCTGGAGTTCATAGGGGCCTGGTTGGATACCACCACTGCAAGGGCCTACCTTCCTCAGGCCCGTTGCCATCGTCTACTGCAGTTAGCCTCCCAGGCTCAGTCAAAGAGTCACTTGACTGCCAGGGAGATGCTTCAACTGCTAGGCCACATGGCTTCCACAGTACATGTGGTACCCTATGCTCGCCTTCACATGAGAGCAGCTCAGTGGACTTTGTCCACCCAGTGGACTCAAGCTTCAGGAGCTCTCTCCGACCAAATAGCAACCTCCAAACGTCTCTTTTGGTCTCTCCAATTGTGGATGTCCACTCAAAATCTGTTGCTGGGGTCCCCCTTCCAACAGTCGTTGCCCCAAGCAACCCTGACTACAGATGCCTCCCAAACAGGTTGGGGAGCTCATCTAGAGGACCTCTCCACCCAAGGCACTTGGTCTCTAAAAGAGGCCTCCCTTCATATCAATCACTTGGAGCTTCGAGCAGTTTTCCTAGCTCTCCAGGTCTTTCATACCCTCCTTGGCTACAAGACAGTCCTCATTCACACAGACAATCAAGTAGCCATGTTTTATATAAACAAGCAAGGAGGAACTGGCTCTCTGTCACTTTGCAACGAAGCTCTCAGATTGTGGGCCTTCGCCAGAGAGCATCAGATCCATCTCCTGGCAGTATACCTCCCAGGAATCCAAAACTCTTGGGCAGACAGACTCAATCGAGTTCTGCTTCCACACGAGTGGTCCCTGCATATGGATCAGGTACTCAGAATCTTTCAGGAATGGGGAACCCCAGACATAGACCTCTTTGCAAGTCCGTGGAATGCCAAACTTCCCCGATTCTGCTCCAGAATTCCATGTCAGGGAGTTCAGGCCAGGGATGCCTTCCTCCTTCATTGGGGTCAGGACTTCCTGTATGCCTTTCCACCCATTCCCTTGATTCCCAAGACTCTGTTCAAACTCCAGAGGGATCAAGGATCTATGATCCTCATAGCTCCACGCTGGCCACGCCAAGTGTGGTACCCTCTACTTCTGCATCTCTCCCAAGCCTCCTCCCTGGACTTGGGAGCTGCTCCAGACCTTCTGTCCCAGGAGGAGGGGACTTTGTGGCACCCAAACCCCAAGTCCCTTCACCTCAGGGCCTGGTTGCTGAAGGCCTAAACCTTCAAGATTTAAATCTTTCTCAACAGGTGAAGGATATCCTTCATGCTTCCAGGAAACCTTCCACCAGGCGTTCCTACGCCTTTAAATGGAAAAGATTTTCCATTTGGTGTGCTGAAAGAAGTCTGGACCCTTTCGCACTTCCTTTAACTTCTCTGTTGGACTATCTCCTGCATCTCTCCAATGCAGGACTTAAAACTAATTCAGTGAGAGTCCATTTGAGTGCTATTGCAGCATCCCTTAAGCCCATCAATGGGCAACCAGTCTCCTCTCATCCTCTTATCTCAAGATTCATGAGAGGCCTCACTTTAACTAAACCTCCCATTAAGCCTCCTCCGGTGGCATGGGATTTGAATTTGGTTCTTGGTCAGCTCATGAAGCCACCATTTGAACCCTTATCTACTACCTCCCTGAAATTTCTTTCCTGGAAGGTTGTCTTCCTTATTGCAGTCACTTCTGCTCGCCGCATTAGTGAACTACAGGCCTTAGTGGCAAATCCACCTTATACAAGATTCCATCATGACAAGGTGGTCCTCAGGACTAATCCACACATTATGCCTAAAGTGGTCTCGCCTTTTCATCTCAATCAAGAGGTGTATTTGCCAGTCTTTTTTCCAGCTCCTCATGCATCTAGTGCAGAGAGGAACCTTCATACTCTGGATTGTAAAAGAGCTCTTGCCTTTTACTTGCATAGGACCCAGCAACATAGAAAGTCTTCTCAGCTTTTTGTTGCTTTTGATCCTTCTCATTTAGGACTTCCAGTCTCTAAGAGAACACTGTCCAATTGGATTGCTCAGTGTATTTCTTTTGCCTACCAGAGCAAGAACCTTCCTCTGGAGGGCCATGTCACAGCTCATAATGTGAGGGCCATGGCCACCTCTATGGCTCATCTACATTCTGTGTCCATAGACCAGATCTGTCGAGCAGCCACCTGGGCCTCGGTTCATACCTTCACAGCCCATTACTGCTTGGACAAGGATTCCCGCCGGGATGCCTTGTTTGGTCAGGCTGTTCTCAAACACCTGTTCCATTCTTAATCAACTCCTACCCTCCTTCCCTGGATGGATGCCTGAGATCCATAGGAGGACATGGAACCCTATCCAGGGTCTAAATCCTAGGGGATCTCCCAGGCATCTTAGCTAGGGAGTCCCCATATGTGAGGACTCATTCCTGCTTGTTCCTGGAGATAGCACAGTTACTTACCTGTAACAGGTGATCTCTGGGAACAGCAGGAATTAGTCCTCACAACCCACCCACCTCCCCTAGGAGTTGTATCTTTCTGGTCTTTCCTTTCCTTTCTCTCTCTCTATTGTCTCAGCTATAAACTTGAACTGAGGAGAGTCAGTTAGGAAAGGCGGGAAGGCAGCGCGCAGGCGCGGTGGGATGTGCCCAAAGGCTTTCCTTTTTGGGAAGCTGGGGAAGCATTCCCGCGCGGGCTCCGTCGGTACCGACGTACCCATATATGAGGACTAATTCCTGCTGTTCCCAGAGATCACCTGTTACAGGTAAGTAACTGTGCTTTGCTCACTCTTCCTCCAGGTAAAAACACGCAGTCATGACTCTGAGTTTGTGTGGCTGCCAGAACCCATTACTTTGATTTGACTGCTCTTTTCTGCTCCTCCCCCCTAGAATTTGCTGCCCTAGGCTGCCTCCTAGTTTGCCTAGTGATTGTGTCAGCCCTGGCAAAGCATTGCTGTCTAGATCACTTAGGACTACTCTTCGGCCAGCAATCCTCAGGAATCTGTTCACCCACTAGCTCACAAAAGAAAAATAAAAAAACATTAACCATCACGTGACTTAACTTTGGGCCGCCATTTGATAAACATGATGACTATGGCCCTCAGCTTTGGACTCACCAGAAAGTACACCTGCATTTCCCTGCTTGTCTGTGGAAAAAGTAAAGTTGCTTACGTATAACGGGATTCTCTGCAGACACAGGGAAATGCAGCCACACTTAACTTCTGCCTTCTCTTCAAAAATACAAAAGGACAGGAAGCATGGAGGATTTACAGGATTAAGAACTCTTTCCCTGATAACTTCATCAGGCTAACTACACACAGATTGAGAAGCAAGAAAAGCAGACACATAGGCTTTCCCAAAACTCCTTTGTGAACTCTGTTCACATGATGCTGGTATTTCTCCTTATAGTAACACAGTAACATAGTAAATGAAGGCAGATAAAGACCAGTATGGTCCATCTAGTCTGCCCGGTAAGATGGCAAGAATAGGTGCACCTGCCGCTCCGTGCAGGCCACCCCTCCCCATGTCTTTGTTTTAGGGGTGAACCCTCCCCGTGTCTTTGTTTTAGGGGTGAACCCACCGCTCCGTGTAGGACACCCCTGTATGTTGAGAAATTAGTTACGTTTATTTTGATTTTATCCTGTTCCTGTAAAGGGATCCACTGTGTCTGTCCCATGCCATTTTGAATTCTGTCACTGTATTTGATGTAACAAGAAAATTGCAGTGAAGGACCAAATGCATAGCTGGAATAAAAAGTACTGAGGAGTAAATATTTAACATTGTATGAATAGGCTGTAATAGCAAAGGGTTAATGTGATTGAAGCTAACACAATCAATGTGTTATTTATTTAATTTAAAAAAAAAAGGATCTACAGTGGTGTGCAAAAGTCTGGAATCACTTGTAAATTTGACGTTTTTTCAACTTCGTGACTTTATATCTTAATTTCTTTTTCCTCCCAGTGGCTTTTTCTGTGTATCTCATGATAAGTGATAGATTTGGCTATTAGGGCCAACTTTTAGTATTGGTTTGGCCCTGATGTTCTGAGTTTGTTCCCCATAGTTGTCCTGTTGATAGATTTTCTGTGAAAATCGCGTAATGTACATCGTTGGCCAACGATATATTATTGTAAGTATACTTTAAAATATTATAAATGCACGCCAGGTTTCCTTCAAATTAATGTATGTGGCCTTTCAAAAGGCCATTTTTATGTGTCAGTGATGGCACAGTATTTGATGGGCCACCCTTTGTTCTTGATCACCTGACTGCACCTTGTCGGCATTGAATGAACCAATCTGACAAGGTGATCATTGGTGCCAACGCGGTTCCAAGCTGCAATGAGTGACTCAATCAGCTCACGCTTTGATGTCGGATGCCTCTTGGATATTTCCAAGGCCACCTTGTGCCATAGGTTCTCGATTGGATTCAGATCTGGAGACTGGGCAGGCCAGTCCATTGACTTGATGTTGTCCCGCTCTTTCCACCTGATCACCTGTGTGGAATGATGGCAGGGTGCATTGTCATCTTGGAACAGGAACTGGCCAGGAAACAGCTGGTGTGCTGATGGCACCATGCACTTTTGAAGTATGGTGATGTACTTGGCCCAGTTGACCATTCCATTGACGACGTGAAGACGTCCAACACCACTGGCAGCCATGCAGCCCCATACCATGGCCTTCAAAGGACGCTTCACAGTGAGATTGAGACACTCAGGCTTGAATTCCTCTCCAGGAAATCTCCTCACATAGGTGTGGGCCTGGTTACCAAACAGGCAGAAGGTGCTTTCATCGCTGAATAGCACCTTTTCCCACATTTCAGTCGACCAGGTTGAGTGCTTTCTTGCCCACACGATCCGGTTGCGCCTTTGTATGTCAGTCATCAGTGGCTTATTCCGTGCTCTGCAGCCCCGGAGACCAAACTGCAGGCACCGGTGACACTGTTCCCTCTAAGCTGTGCATGTGTGCGCACACACACACCTCGCCGAGCGAGTGCACATACTTTACAACAGAGTGCACAAAATTACGGTTCTGATTCTGATAGAAAACACAGACGTCTTAGAATTTAAAAGTTCTGATTGTAATTACTAGAAAGTTTACGCTTCATTTAGTAATCGTCTATTTTCATTTAATTTGATTAAAATCAATGTGGTGTACATACTGTATTCTGACGTGTAGTCAAATTTTAAAGTATATAACTCCGAGTGTCGTTATGTGGCGCACAAAAATTTAATCTTCCTTCAAAAGCTGCACAGCTGATATTTTATCTGCATATAGCCTACAGAAAATTAGAGGGAACATTGACTGGCGACGAACTGTTGATGAGCTGACACTGACCTCACTCTTGTCTGACTACTCTCGAAGTAGCTGAGGAGAGGTCAACTTGCGATTAGTCAGTAAAATGCATCATATTGCGCGGTACTGGCGTGATGTTGATGCACGTGGACGACCTGAATGAGGCTTGTCCACCACTGAACCCGTTTCTTTCTTTTTCTGTACAATCTTAACAACAGCGCTCTGACTGCAGCCAACTTTCCTGGCTATCTGACGGCTTGAAAATTCTTCCTAGCTCATAAAGGACACACGAACATGCTCCTCCAGTGTCAGGGTCCGAGTCATCTTCATGGTCGATCCAGAAAGTATATGAAATTTAAAAATTCCACGTGTTTTTATAGCTGCATTGTTGGCTAGATATCTGCATTGTGATTGGTTATGGAAACCAGCCTCTTGATTGGTCAGAAATAACGTGTGCATATTGTATAATCTCGATCCATTTTTGACGCAGGATCCACAAAAATCGCAGTAGCTATCTCCCAGTGTCTGTAAAGTATTTAAATTGGAAGCAAGGAATGCAAAAAAGTCAACTCTAATAACCAAATGTATCCCTTTTAACATGGTAGAAAGATGAATATGCTGGGCTAACGCAAAATTTAAAAAAAAAAACATTAGAAAGTACGAAAAATGCAAAACTCACAAGTGATTCCAGACATTTGCACACCACTGTATAAAGGTTATAACCACTTAGCCTTTCCTGCCTCTTCTCCTGCCTGTTATTGTTGCTACAGATATTGCCTTCGCTCTATCTCTGCATGCAAGGTCGCGCAGCTCTTTTTTAAATCCGACAAATAAGGAGAAGGTGTTAAAAAAAGTTAGTGCAGCTGGGTTTAAAGATGTTTGGACAAGTTCCTGGAGAAAAAGTCAATAGATTGTTGTTAAGACAGACCTGGGGAAAGCCACTGCTATCTCTGGGTGTAAGCAGCATGGAAGCCACAATGAGCATTAAGAGGCAAACTTAATCCCAGAGCTGATGACAGCAGTCCCGACAGTTGACAGTGGCAGCATCAATGTGAGAAACATCATTTGGCTGGATTTTGGGATTTCTTCGAGAGCACTGCTTCATTGCTGCAACTGTGAAACATGAAGAGACTTTGCTGGCATTGCAACCAGGCTAGACAAAAAATGGCAAAATCACTCTGTAGCCTTCCATGAGAGCCAGTGGTGGTACTCGTAGTGGATTGGCAGTAATGCTAACCACAAGCTTTAGGACCTACGCTGTGGTGTACGTGTGTCTGACTCTGATCGACCAACTCGCTGCACCAGAGGCTCCCCCCACTCCCTCTATTCTCTATGATTGGCTGCCTGACTGAGACATAAAGGTAAATATCATCTTAGCAGCATGCCACGAGAGGAAAAGAGGGAGGTCCAGCATCTTTGGTGCCCTACAGCGAAACTGAAACAAGTTGAAAAGTTCACACTTTACAGTGTGATACAATAGTGCATTTCCCTCACTCACAGGATCAGACATTTGGGGGCTTCATCTGTGTGTGTCATAGGAGGTATCGGGGTTGGGGGGGGTCCATGTGTGTATCAGTGAGTGCGTGTATTTGTGTCTGTGTGTCATGGAGACTGCCAGAAGCTACATGCATACATGTGTGTACCATGGGGACTGTCGGGTGCTACAGTACATACATGTATGTGTATGTCATGAGGCCTGTCAGGCTACGTGCATGTCTGTGTCATGGAGAGTGTCAGGGGCTGCATTCTTGTGTGTCATGAGGAGTGTTGGGGCAGGGCTGTATATGTTAATATCTGTTGGGGACTGTGTGTGCATGTCAAACAGCACACTGACAAAGCTATTTTTTTCCCTTCCTTCATTTGCATAATCATACATATCTGATGGGGGGGAGGGGTGTATATGGAGAAAGAGTTCAAAGAGAGATGATAAAGTGTGTCTTGTCAATGTAGTAGAGGCTGTATGAAGAATCTATCTAGTGTTGTCTATATATGTGTCTCTCCAGATAGTGGATGTGTAGTATGTATGCGGTGCCTGTGTATTTGTGTGTTTGGTGTAGTGTTGGGGTGGGGTATCTGACTGTGTGTGGGGGGATGTGGGGGTGGAATTCCTGAGTGTGTGCACATTGCATGGGTCAGGTGCCTTTGTGTGCATGTAAGTGCTACAGGGTGGGGTGGGGTGGTGTGGGGAAGAGGTGGCTATGCATGTGATGCAGGGGTGGGATGCCTGAGTGACTTGGGGTGGAGGTGGTATTGGGGGACCATGCCTTTTCGCGTATATCGTTGTTCCTTTTTGTTTCCTCTCTTCAACCTCCAACCCTTGCAATCTTACACCCCTCCCTGCAGACCCTCTCCTGCTGCCTCTCCTCCACTCTGTTCCCTTCCCTCGCTATGTCCCTTTCTCCTTTCCTCTTGTCCTCCATTCCCTTCCCCCATCCTTCTGTGCCAAACTCACTGCCCCTTTAAATTTGTTCCTCCTACCTCCTATGCTTCTCAAGTCCCAGTGACTCTTCAGCGGCCACCTTCTCCTTTGCGGCCTGTGGAACAGGCTATTCCCACAGGCACTGCACACTACTGGGCTACTGGGCACTATCACAGCCTTCTTCAGTGCCCACAGGAGCAGCCTGTCCTGCGGGCTGAAGAAGAGAAGAAGGCTGCAATTGCAGAGAGCCGTGCAGTGGAAACAGCCTGTCCTGCAGATCAACGAGCAGAACACCAATATACTGCTCACCACAGTTATGTTCTCCTTCAGCACACTGAACAGGCGGCTGCTGCAGGCACTGGCCAGCAGCGCACTGGTGTTCTGCTCTTCAGCCCACAGGACAGGCTGTTCCCAGGGGCTTTGAACACCATTGTGCTGTATGGCACCCTTGAACACCAGAGCCCTCCTCCCGCACTTCGCTTACTGGGTAGTCCCGGCCCTGTCTCTAATCCTCCCTTCTGTGTGAGTGAGCCTGCCCTTCCTGCTTCCAATGTAACTAGCAGCAGAGACTGTGGGTAGGGTCCAGCCATTGTGAAGGCAGAGCACTAGAATGCTGCTGTAGTCACAGGAATGAAGATAGTGAGCTTGGAAAAGTTCATATTATTTACAAGTTAAGATTCTGCGTGTGATGGGAGATGGAAGAGAAATGAAGCCCTGCCCCCCCCCCAACCAAATAAAAATTGCATTAATGTATTTCTGTAGGAAAAGCTGTTCCAACCGCTCCAACATACAATCACTGATTCACAGTAACAGAGCAATTATGGAAGTGCACTTGTGAAACTGCCCTCCCCTCTCATCTCTCCTGATCACAGACACACAGAGAAACAACACAGATATATTGCATACATACACACACATAACTAACATGTACACACACTTAAATGCAAGCATGCATACACAGACACACATACAAGTACACATACCAGACCACAAATACACAAACACACATACAGAAGATAGAGATATACATACACATACACGCGAGGCAGTGCAGATAAGAACATAAGCTATGCCATACTAGATCAGACCAGAGATCCATCAAGCCCAGTATCGCATTTCCAACAGTGGCCAATCCAGGTCACAAGTACCTGTCAAGTTCTCAAAAGGTAGACAGATTCCATGCTGCTTATCCCAGGTATAAGCAGTGGATTTCCCCAGTTCCCTTTAATAATAGTTTATGGACGCCTCCAGAAACTTGTCCAAATCTCTTTTACACATAACTACACTTATAGCTTTTACTATATCCTCTGGCAACAAATTCCAGAGTTTGATCACACATTGAGTGAAAAATTATTTTGTCCAATTAATCTCAATATCCCCTTCACTTAATGGGTGTCTGTTTACTGTAGTCTTCTTTCTTAAGTATCATGGGGTTATCCTTGACACTTCCCTTGCCTGTCATGATCAAATAAGTACTGTGCTGAAATGCTCCTTCTTTGCTCTCCATGAGGTACGCTCTATCTGGTCTTTCCTTCCAGAATTTTCTGTCATCACTTTACTTCTGGCCTTTGTCACCTCCTGTTTAGATTACTGTAATGAGAACCAACCAGGCAGGTACACAAAGACTGGCGACAATTTGAATCAAATTGTCGCCAGTCTTTGTGTACCTGCCTGGTTGGTTCTCTGTCTAGTGTGCAGGTACTTGTTGCTCTTTTTTGGTATAGATTACTGTAATGTCATTTATGCCGGCTTGCCACAATATCAATTCAAACTTCTCCAATCTATCCAGAACACAGCAATCAGTCTGCTTCATCATGCTACAAAATTTGACCATGTCCCCCCTTTGCTCATTAAATCCCACTGGCTTCCTATCACATTCTGGATCCAATTGAAGCTCCTCAGCTTCACTCACAAGGTCTTGCATTTTGCCTCCCCCGCTTATCTATCCACCTGCACCCCCTTGGATCCTTCGCTCAATTCATCCAAATCACCTTCATCTCCCTTCACCGTCAGAGGCCTGCTTAGAATCCCTCAGCACTCGGCTTTCTCTTTCTTGGGTCCCAGCCTCTGGAATCCTCTCCCTGTGGATCTTCGCCTTGAGTCCTCTTATTCCAAATTCATATCCTCCCTGAAAGTGCACTTGTTTCAACTGGCTTTTGATCTTCCCCCTTAGATTCCTTAGAATTCTGACCCCATACACTTCCTCTCCTCCCCATTGTCTCTCTCTACTTCTTTTTCTTGACTTTCCTGTAATTTTAATGCAGTTCCTTTTTCTTTCCTTTGGTTTTAACTTGTTTATTGTACACCACTCTGCTGGTAGAAAGGGAGGTATATCCAAATTTTAATAAACCATAAATATGCAACCTTGTAACTTCATTGCATGTCCCCTAGTCTTTCTAGTTTTTGAAGAAGTAATCAACTGATCTACGTTTACCCATTCCACTCCACTCATCATTTTATAGACCTCAAACATATCTGCCCTCATCCTTCTCTTTTCCAAGCTGAAGAGCACTAACCTTTTAAGCCTTTCCTCATAGGGGGTATCTTTCCATCCCTTTTATCATTCGGTTGCTCTCTACCTTTTCTAATTTCACTATATCCTTTTTTAGATACGGAGACCAGAATTGCACACAATACTCAAGGAGTGGTCGCACCATGGAGCAAAACAGAGACATTAATTTCCTTTGTTTTATTCTTAATTACTTTCCTTATGATTCCTAGCATTCTATTTACTTTCTTAGTCGCCACTGCACACTGGGCAGAGGGTTTCAAGGTGTTATCCATAATTTGTCTATATTATTTTCCTGAGTGATGATTCCTAATGTGGAACCTTGCATCATATAACCATAGTTTGGGTTGTTCTTCCCTAAGTGCATAACTTTGCACTTAGCCACATTAAATTTCATCTGCCATTTGGGTGCCCAGTCTCCCAATTTCTCAAGTCCTCTTGCAATTTTTCACGGTCCTCCTGTGATTTAACAACTGAATAATTTTATGTCACCTACAAATTTGATCACCTCATTTGTTCCCATTTTCAGGTCATTTATTAATACGAGGTGTGACAAAAAAGAAACGAGACTGTGGCAGCCACGCCCATGACTCAATGCCAGTTGGCTAACCGCTTATGTCACTGTGTTGTGCAACATCTCGCCACTATTCTGCTCTAATATTTTTCATATCTCTCACTCTGTTTTTCTTTTTCAGGTTTTTATGTAACACACTGCTCCATCGCTTTGTCATGCAACTGGAGATGGCAGAAATATGGAGCAAAGAATCAACTTGACGTTTCTAGTTAAGTTGGAGAAGGGCCCAACTGAGTGTCTCCAACTTCTCCAAAAGGCTTATGGAGAAGATGCAATGTCAAGGCCGCGAGTCTTCGAGTGGCACAAATGCTTCAAAACTGGCCGCGAGGAGTTGGAGTATGACCCCAAGTCAGGACGGCCTTCCACGACAAAGTCTGCTGAGAACATTGACAGAGTGAACCAGCTGGTGCAGAGTGATCGCAGATTGATGGTGCAGATGATAGCTGAGGAGCTCAGCCTGAACAGGTAGTCAGTGCGGACCATCTTGGTGCAGGAGCTGGGGATGCGGAAGGTGTGCGCCAAGATGGTGCCCAAGTTTTTATCGGATGACCAGAAGGAGCACCGGGTCAATGTTTGTCGAGACTTGCTAGAGAAGATCGGAGAAAATCCAGAGTTCGTTGTCCGAATCATCACAGGAGACGAGACTTGAGTCTTCCAGTACAACCCTGAAAGCAGGAGACAGAGCCTGTAGTGGAAGACTCGACTGTCACCGAGACCCAAGAAGGCGCGCATGTCCAAATCAAGGATCAAGGTCATGCTGATCACATTCTTCGACCAGAAGAGAGTGGTCCATCATGAGTTTGTGCCTGAGAGTCAGACAGTTAACCAGCACTTTTACCAGCAGGTCCTCAATCGCCTCCATGACCAGGTTCGGCGCAGCAGGAAGGCTCTTTGGAGAGACAAGTCGTGGCTGCTCCAATATGACAATGGGCCCGCACACACCGCGCTCAGTGTGAGGCAGTTCTTGGCCAACAAACAGATCACAGCTCTCGACCACCCTCCTTATTCCCCAGATCTCACACCGTGCGACTTTTAGCTCTTCCCCAGGCTGAAAACTGTGCTCAAAGGAATTCATTTCGCCTCTGTAGAAGTGATCAAGGCCACTGTGACAAGGGAGCTGAGGGACCTCAAGGAGGAGGACTTTACAGAGTGCTTCCATATGTGGCAGAAGTGAATGCAGAAGTGCATTAACTGTGGGGGGGATTACTTTTTAGGGAACAATGCGTAATTGCTCTGTAGATTTTGTAATAAAACATTTAAAGGACAGTCTCGTTTCTTTTTTGTCACACCTCATATGTTAAAAAGCAGTGGGGCAAGCACAGATCCCTGAGGTGCTCCACTGAGAAAATTGGTCATTTAGCCCTACTCTCTGCTTTCTGTCTTTTAACTAGTTCCAAATCCGCAATAGTACACTGCCTCCTATCCCGTGACTTTTTAATTTCCTCAACTCTCATGGGGGACCTTCTCTAAGGCTTTCTGAAAATCCAGATACACTATATCAACCGGCTACCTGTTTATCACACCTTCAAAAAAATATAGCAGATTAATGAAACAAGACTTCCTTTTGCTCAGTCCATTTGACTTTGTCTCATTAAAATCATGACTCTCTATTTGCTTAGTAATTTTGTTCTTTATAATGGTTTCTACTATTTTTCCCAGGACTAATGTCAGGCTCAGCTGTCTGTAATTTCGCAGATTACATCCTGGAGTCCCTTTTAAAATTGGCATTACGTTGGTTACTCTCCAATCTTCAGGTACTACAGATATTTTAATGATAGTTCATAGATTACTAATAGTAATTTTGAGTTCTTTCAGCACCCTGGGATATATACCATCTAGTTTAGGTGATTGGCTACTCTTTAGTTTATTAAATTGCTGCATTACATCTTCCAGGTTTATTGAGATTTGTTTCAGTTCCTCCAATACATCATAATTTCCTATGTCTTTAGTAAAGACCAAAGCAAAGAATTGATTTAGTCTCTCTGCAGTGGCCTTGTCCTCCCTTCGTGCCCTTTTTACCCCTGCATCATCTAATGGTTCAGCTACTTCTCTCACAGGTTTTTTGTTATGAATGTACTTGAACAAGTTTTTATTATGAGTTTTTGCTTCCACAGCAAGCTTCTTTTTAAATTATCTCTTTGCCTGCCTTACATCTAACTTGTCAGTGCTTATGTTGTGTTTTGTTTTCGTCATTTGACTCCTTTTTTACAGTTTTCTGAAAGATGCTTTTATGGCTATAAACAACCTCTCTGCCCTCACCTTCAAACAATGTTAGCCATCGTTTGACCGACCTTCCACATTTCTTAAACATGGAATATATCTGATCTGGCCTTCCAAGATAATATTTTTAAACAACACCCAGGCTTGATGTAAACATTTAACCTTTACAGCTTCTCCTTTTAATTTTTTCTTAACCATTTCCCTAATTTTATCACAGTCTCTCTTTAAATAGTTAAATGCTAGAGCCATGGATTATTTTGCTATCTTCCTTCCATTTATTAAATCAAATGTGATAAGAACATAAAAAATGCCATACTGGATCAGACCAAGGTCCATCAAGCCCAGTATCCTGTTTCCAACAGTGGCCAATCCAGGTCATAAGAACGTGGCAGGTTCCCAAAAAGGTACATAGGATCCACAATCCTTGTCCTGGGGTAAGCAGTGGATTTCCTGGGTCCTCTTTAATAATAGTTTATGGACCTTTCCTCCAGGAACTTGTCCAAACCTTTTTTTAAACCCAGCTACACTAACAGCTTTTACTATAGCCTCCAGTAACGAATTCCAGAGTTTGATTACACATTGAGTGAAAAATTATTTCTATTTCCAATACGGTTATTTCTGGCACTAGATTCTGCGTTCTAAAATAGCTTCCCCTTGTGTCAGTTTCTAAACAAGCTGCTCCATTTATTTCATCTAGAAACATTTATCTCCCTAGCATGTCCTGATGTGATATTGATCTAGTCGATAGTGGAGTTCTGCCCGCCTTTTGGGTCCTCTGCATGGCACAGTAAGCATTTCAGGGAATGCTACCCTAGAAGTTCTGGATTTCAACTTTCTATCTAAAAGACTAAATTTGGCTTCCAGAATCGCCCTCCCACATTTTCGTATGTCATTGGTACCATGTTGTACTGTCTTGTGTCAGTGTTGCACCCGCAAGTATAGCTAGTGATGGCATAAACCATATGTCTGGACTGGTGTAGCGGGATTAAAGGAAAGAAAATGATTAGGTATGCAAAATTTCTCTTTTCTGCATGTGATGGAGGGTGGAAAAGAAATGAAGCCCCTCAGAAAATACCCCCATGCATTTCTATGAGAGAAGAAGTTCCAACAGCTGCAGCATATGTATTGATTCACTGTAATAAAGTGACTAACGAATTGCACCTTTCAAACTGACCTCCTTTCACGTGATGACAGAAAGCCAGCACTAATATAGATACACACACACATACAAACACACCTCTTCATGTACACATGCATATACACACAAGAGATAAACAAACAAAAAAACATTCACACCACTTATGCAAAACGCAGACAAAACAGACACACAGAGATAACGCTAATAGAAATGCAGATGTGCACACACACATATGTGCGTGCAGAGGAGTTGGAAAGAATTCTATGAGCGGTGCCCTGCAGCTTTCCACACTTGCTTATAATTTTCATAAAGGTTAAATAAAATGGAAAAAATCTGAAATTTCCTTGGCTCTTTTGCAGACACCTGTCTCAGATTTTCATGAGCAGATCTCTTAATCAAACAGGACTGCTAACTTCATCTCTGTGATTTCCCTTTATAGGTAGACGTATTGTTGAAAATGGAATTGGGATTAGTTAGATGGATTTAATAGAAAGAAGTAGGTACTTGTCCTATTCTGTTATTTCCCTTTATATCCATATGACAACATGCTGCTATGTAGTGTCTTTAATAGCATATTTGACATTAAAATTTGCAAGTGTAGTATTGCTCTACGACATTAATATCTATCTCCTGTACGCCATATAGTCTTAGGGATCCATGATGCTACGAATGCTTGCTATACTTTAGAGAAAGTAAGAGGAACATAAAATAGGGGGGTTTTGTCTATATGTAAACAGAGTACAAATGTGAGTGCTTAAGGTGTGACTGAAAATGTTTGAAAATTAGAGGCGAAAGTTGGTGATTGAAAGAAGAAATTTTTAGGTTAAGGTAAGAGAGAGGCTGTGAAATGTTTCTGAGCTACTATAGGATTTAGGGTTAGACCAACACAGCTTTTTCTTTAAAAAATCAAACAAACATGCTGCAGCCCTCCATGGGAAAAGATGTTTAAGATTTGTTTTCTTGCTTAGAGAGGAAAAAATGGCTCAAAACAATAGTTTTAACTAATTTCTTTAAAGTGTCATCTTGCCTCTGCTGTTTTCTTTTGTGATCTTATACCTAGATTTCTTCCTTTTTTTAGCTGTTTAAAAGAAATGAACAGCTAGAGTTACTAACGTGCTACCACCAATAACACGGATTATTTTACCATTCTAATGCAATGAACTCTAGTCATATATTAACGGTGTTAGTGTACACTAATGCGATAGCACATGTCAATAACTGTGTTAATTTAATTTCAATCTGGAAAATGTCTTTCTATAGGTAAATTTGTTGGTAATGAGGATAATTTTACAACAGGTATCCATGTTAATAGGGACATTTCAAAGGCATAAATCCTCCGTAGGATCAGGGCTGTTCGTCCTGTGCTTTCAGTTTCATCCCTCACCACTCTTGTTCTCTCCTTAGTAATTACTCGGCTTGATTATTGTAACTCTCTCTTCGCAGGTCTTCCACAATACCAACTCCGGAGATTACAACTCATCCAAAATACTACTGCCCGTCTTCTCACTTTCTCCTCTCCCCGAGACCATATCACTCCCTGTCTTCTCTATCTTCATTGGCTCCCTGTCGAGGCCCGTTACTGTTATAAACTTCTCATCCTTACTCATAAAGCCCTTCATACCAGCACACCTCAATACTTAGCAGATCTTATTTACCTCCAGTCTACTCCCCGCCTTCTCCGTTCTGCCTATGGCAACCGTCTCTTTCTACCATCCCCCACCCATGCACACCTTGAATCGACCCGCCATGCTGCCTTCTTTTTTGCTAGCCCTGCCCTATGGAATTCTCTCCCGCACTCCCTTCGCACTGAACTGTCTTTCCCTCGGTTCAAAGCCCTTCTCAAGACCTATCTTTTTTTGTCAGGCTTTTGATCTTCCCGCTCCTCCTTAACCGCTCACAAACCACTAATTACGCTCTTCGCTAACTCCCATTCAACGTCAGGCCTTCGACCCCCTCACCCCCCATAACCTTCTATAGATTACTGGGCACCCCCTAAGCCAAACACTCATCATAAGTCCTAACCTACCCTTACCCCCCCATTCCATCCACCTGTGTTTTTTATGTATTATACACTTGATGTTTGTGTTGGAATCTGTCCTATTCTATCCTTCTTCCCTTTTTTTTAACCACTTTCCTATCAATTTATTGGCGTTCCTTTCCCCCTATGTTTTCTGGCAGCCCCAATTTTTATTGTACACCGCCTTAACACTTCGGTAATGGGCGGTCTATCAAATGTCTCGAATAAAGATAAAGATAAGGTGTAAAGTATGTGTGGATGCAGATATTTTAGAAAATGCACTTGTAAATTGCGACAACTCTGGGGAGTTTTGGCAGTGAGTGTGCGCACACCTATTCTACAAGTATGTGCTGGCTTGCAGATATGGCTTTTTACGAGTAAAAAAGGTTTATAAGATTACCCTCAATACATGTATGTTTTACAAACAATACAAAATCATTAAATACAATCAGCCCTGTCCTTGTTGGTGTTCAACATATATCTCCATCTGGTGGGTGAAGTGTTGAGAAAATTCATTGACCTCTACCTGATATATGCAAATGATGTACAGTTTTTTTTATGGTGGACTAAGACTATGATGAGGCCTTATAGAAGATGAGGCAATGTATAGCAATTATTAAGCATTGAATTGTGGGAAATTGCCTGGCGGGGAATTTAGTAAAAACAGAACTCACATGGTTAAGTTGTGATGGCGTGCCTGATGCTCCCTCAAAAATAGAGTTAGAGAGACAAGAAATTGAATTTCTTTTTTTTTTTGCCAGTGCAGTGTGCAGCGTTGGCATGATTATGCCCCCACCTCAATTCAGTGATACAAGTACCATTTTGGAGGTTGCAGTTATTAAGGAGCATGAGACATTTTATCGATGTTGGGGACTTTTGCACTGTGTTGTAGTCACTGATGGTATCAATAATAGACTTTGGGAATGCAATCTTGATGGGAGCCCTGCGTCATATTTGAAGAAGCTACAAACAGCAGCAAGCTTAGTAATGGGCTGTTATATTTATGATCACATTACATCTTATCTTAGTTTACAGTGGTGTAGTGAGTAAAGTTTAAAGTAATGAGTTGGGTCCATAAGGCTTTATTGTTGGAAGTGCCTCCGTTTTGTAATTAGCATTTAAGCCCTATGTTTCATCTTGCCTTTTGAGATCTTCAAACGCTGCTTTTTTAGTTAGGCCTACAGTGAGTGAATGTCATTTGTCGGAGACGACATTTGCTTGAGTGATATAGAGAACATTCAGAGCTTCTGGAAACAGCTGAAGACATTTTATTTCATTTAGTCTTTTAGAAATTAATATGATTCTGATAGTAGATTTAGTGGAAAACTGGGAGGGGGAACAGGGTTTCAGGGTTTTAGCACTGAATTTTATAGGTTGGGAGGCTTTTATATATTTATTTTTATGTTTCAAATCTGTCCTGTGGTTGTGGCATATGTTATGTTGTACCCCACTGAGAATAGTTCGTGAACCAAATATATTGCAGTAGTATATAAAAAAATAGAGTTTTTACTTAATAGTTTCCTTTTTCCATTTTTTCCTCGTAGTCATGTGCATTTTATTATAGTCTGACTTTCTTTTTTTAATAATCTTTCTGTGTATCTTCTCCAGCTGATGGTTTTTTGTCATGCATTGATATGATATTTGCATAAGCATCTGATAAGGGTCAACAGAATATGGTACCTTTAGTTTCTCATATTCATAGTGATAGACGTGACCTAGTAGGAGAAATTTTAATAAAATGCTAATTCCATATTGTCCTGCTAGACCAGTCCAGACAAGTGGGTTGTGTCCTCCTACCAGCATATGTGGAGACAGAGAAAACATTCCAGAGGCTTCTTATGACATCACCATGCCATTATCAACCCACTTGTCTGGACTGATCTATCAGGTCTCAAAGAAAGGATATTATCTGATAAGTAAAATTTCACCTTTATCATGAGTAAATAAAAACTGATGTAAAAAGAATCTTCATAATGCTGAATAAATCAATTTTTATGAACACTTTTTTTTGCTTTAACATCTTTGCTCATCATTTCAAAAAGTCATGGGGCTTGGAATCCCTTCAGTACATTATACCCATGGGATTGCAAGCATGTTTTCCAAAAGAAACTCCTGGTGGGTTTTACCTCTGAAACTCTGGCTGGCTGTGTCAAACTTGTCTAAGAACCTGCGTTCATTTGTTCTTGCTTTGAAGCAGGTGAAGATGTACTCCTTGAAAGTACATGCTGGACTTATAAAATGAAAGCCCCATCTTACTACCTCTGCTACTTATCATTTATGTAGCTCTACACTGTGTACGTAGCACTGTAAGAGACGGTCCCTGCTCATCTGAGCTTAGAGTCTAGTCAAGGCAGACAACAAAATTAGGGACTAGGATATGTTGAGGGGAATAGTAAGGAACCGTACTTCACCTCCTTCGACCTCCTCTCGGCCACAGGTAAAATTGCTTGCATTGTGACCAGTGTGGGTGTTGCTAACTACATTGGGGGTGACATTTTCTGTGGTAAACAACTATATCTCCAGGAACAAGTAGGAATGTAGTCTTCACATATGGGTATCATCAGTACCGACAGAGCCTGCGTGGGAACGCTCCCCACCGTCCAATTAGAAAGCTTTTGGGAGCATCCCACAGCACCTGTGTGCTGCCTTCCTGCCTTTCCCAACTGCCTCTCTCCAGTTCTTCATTTTCCGCGGAGCCAGCAGCTCGTTGTTCCTGTCGACGCAGCAAATATTTTCCTTATTCCTTCTTTTTGTGGTCGCGTCTGCCTTCCTCGACCCTATACCGGTACCGCGGGTTCTCTTTTCTTTTCTTCTTTTGTTTAAAAATATATAAATATACCTTCTATTTTTTTCCAAACTTTTCTTCCCAGGTGCATGCGCCATTTTGGGCCTTAGGCCCAAAATTTCCTCCAGTATGGAAAAAAACGCTTCGGGTTTCAAAAAGTGCACCAAGTGTGGCGGTACCATCTCCATCACCAACACCCATGAGTGGTGTCTCAAATGTTTAGGTCCTGACCACTCCATATCCGAGTGTATGGCTTGTGCCATGATGTCCAAGAGGGGTCGACAAAACCGAGCTGCTAAGCTCAGCGCCCTTTTTCCCTCCAATGCAGCTTCTGTGGCATCGACGTCTTTCAGGGCTTCGTCTTCCTCCCATGGATCTCAGGTAACCAAACATAAGTCCAGCCGGTCCTCAAAGGGTAGATCTCCTTCCAATCATCTAGATGCCTCTGGCGTTGCCCTTGAGGGTTCCATACTGGCAAAATTGCCCCGGCAGGAGGCTTCGGCTTCCAAAGCATTATCGGGGCTCCAGGATGTTCTCGAGGCCTCAACCTCGGCAGAACTACTGGTGCCATGCTCTGGGGTACCGGCTGCTTCTGGTACCGATACCCAGGCATCGACACTGTCGATAGACCAGAGGTTCCTGGCTATTGAATGCAGTCTTGCGGCTCTCCTTGCGGCATCGACACCCTCAGAACCACGTCAGACAGTTCAACCGCTACCGGTACCGATAGCATCAACATCAACATTGGTGTCTGCTTTGCCAGCACCCAGTCATGCGATGCCTTCCGGTGCCGATACACCGGTACCGATTCCCCCTGGTACCGACTTCGGGCTCTTCAAGAGCATCCGGACAGGAGATACTTTGAATCCCTCGGAGGACTCTGAGGATTCTGACAGCTCTGCCGGTACCGGGATACTTCTCCCGGAGGAGCCCTCCTCCCCTAAACATAGGATGTCTCCTCCAGAAGATATCTCCTTTCAGGATTTTATCAGGAAGGTGGCTCGAGGTCTGTCAATTACTGTGGCTCCTGAAACAGAGCCAAGAGCTAAGTAGTTGGAGATTTTGCAATATCCCAAAGCTCCTAAGGAGGCAGCTACTCTGCCTATTCATGAGATCTTACATGATCTCATGTTGAGATTGTTGGAGACACCGCTTACCACCTCTCCTCACTCTCGCAGACTGGATACCATGTATCGAGTCCCTCCTTGTCCCGGTTTCCAGAAAACTCAGCTTCCTCACCACTCTATTGTAGTGGAATCAGCTATGAGAAGGATCAGGAGTGCAAAGAGGCATGCCTCTAATCCTCCAGGACGTGAGTATAGAACCTTGGATGCCTTTGGACGTTGTACTTTCCAGGCTTCCATGCTTTCTGCCAGGATCAGTTCCTATATTTTATATATGGGAATGTTCCTTAAAGAAGTCACAGGAGACTTGGAGATTTTAAGCCCTCTCCTTCCTGATGACAAGAGGCAGGATTTTCTCACACTGGTTAAACATGCCCAGGATGTTTCCAAGTTTGTCAATCGTGCAGCTTTTGACTGTTTTGAGTGCATAAGCAGAACCTCTGCCATTGCCATAGGTGCACGTAGAATTGCCTGGCTCCAGGCATCTGATTTGGAGCTCTGAGTGCAGGACAAACTGGGCAATATCTCTTGTACAGGTGAGAATCTATTTGTCAAAAATTGGCAAGAGAAAGCCAATGAGTTGGATGCTGACAACTCCACTTTGGATAGGTTATCCAAAGCCACAGCTGATCCTGCAAGAAAGAAATCTTTCAAGAAACCATTATTTTCAAAAAAGAAGAGGTTTTATCCCTCTTATTCCCAGCAGGGATGTTCTGCAGGTCAGCCTGCCCTAAAGAGTCAACAACCACCTAAACAAAGGAAAGCAAAGACTGCTAAGCCTCAACCATCTCAGCAGTCTCAGCCTCCACAAGGCCTTTGACTTTCATCTAGAGAACTTAGCCTTCCTGGCCCTCAATGGACCAGAGCCTTCCACCATTCCAGGAAGGTTGTGTCACTTTGTCCCCAGATGGGGGCAGATAACAGCAGAACATTGGACGCTCTCCATTATAAAAGAGGAGTACAAGCTTCACGTTTTGTGCATGCCCCCTCCCACAATGGTAAGACAGTTCAATTCTCAGACCTCTCTCATCAACCTGTTAGGTCAAGAGGTCACTATGCTTCTTGCCCAAGGGGCAATAGAGGAAGTCCCTATTCATCAAAAGGATACAGGGTTCTACTCCCCTTATTTCCTTATCCCAAAGAAAACAGGGGGACACAGACCTATTTTAGACCTCAGAGAATTGAACAAATTCATGTTCAAGGAGAGATTCAAAATGGTTTCTCTGGGAACTCTGCTGCCATACCTTCAGAGTCGGGATTGACTTTGTTCTCTAGATCTCAAGGATGCGTACACTCATGTTCTCATCCATCCAACTCACAGAAAGTTCCTTTGGTTCCTTTTTCAAGGAAAGCACTACCAATACAGGGTGCTTCCTTTTGGCCTGGCCTCAGCACCAAGGGTGTTCACGAAATGCATGGCTGTGGTAGCAGCATTTCTTCGCACTCTAGGAATATTCGTCTTCCCCTACTTAGACGACTGGCTCATTTGAGCCCCATCAGAGTCAGAGGGCAGGACTTCTCTGTCTTGCACAATGCGTATACTCCAGTATTTGGGTCTGGTCATAAACATCCCAAAATCCAGTCTAACTCCCACTCAGTCTCTGGAGTTCATAGGCGCTTTGCTGGATACCAGAAAAGCAAGGGCCTATCTTCCTCAGACCCGTTGCCTTCACATGGTGCAGTTAGCTTCTCAAGCAGTGCTAAAATCTCATCTCACTGCCTGAGAAATGTTACAACTTCTAGGCCACATGGCATCTACAGTGCATGTGGTTCCTTATGCTCACCTCCATATGAGAGCAGCCCAGTGGACTTTATCCACTCAATGGACCCAGGCATCAGGGTGCCTGTCAGACAAAATAGCAAACACAAATCGCCTTATTTTGTCTCTCCAATGGTGGCAGTCCACTCAAAACCTGTTGCTGGGGTCCCCATTTCAACAACCCTTACCCCAGGCAACTCTCACGACAGATGCTTCACCAATGGGTTGTGGAGCTCATCTGCAGGACCTCTCCACCCAAGGCACTTGGACTTCACAGGAGACTCATCTACATATCAATCTCTTAGAGCTCAGAGCAATCTTCCTTGCTCTTCGAGTGTTCCACACCCTGCTCAGCTACAAGACAGTCCTCATTCAGACGGACAATCAAGTAGCCATGTTCTACGTGAACAAGCAGTGGGGAACAGGCTCTCTGTCGCTTTGAAACGAAGCTTTGCGAATATGGGCCTTCGCCAGAGAGCATCAGATTCATCTCCTGGCAGTGTATCTTCCAGGCATTCAAAACTCTTGGGCAGACAGACTCAGTCGAGTTCTGCTTCCACACGAATGGTCTCTACATGCAGACCAGGTGGCCAAGATTTTTCAAATTTTGGGAACCCCGGGCATAGACCTCTTTGCAAGTCCGTGGAATGCCAAACTTCCCCGGTTCTGTTCCAGAATTCTGGCTCAGGGCTTTCAGGCCAGGGATGCTGTCTTCCTTTACTGGGGTCAAGACTTCCTTTATGCCTTTCCACCCATTCCCCTAATTCCCAAAACCCTGTTCAAGCTTCAGAGAGACAGAGGGTGTATGATTCCCATAGCTCCACATTGGCCATGGCAAGTGTGGTACCCTTTGCTTCTACATCTCTCTCAAGCTCCCTCCCTGCAGTTAGGATCTGCTCCAGATCTCCTGTTACAGGAGGACGGAATGTTATGGCATCCCAATCCCCAGTCTCTGCATCTCAGAGCTTGGTTGCTGAAGGCCTAGATCTTCATGATCTTAACCTCCCTTAGCAAGTAAAGGATATCCTTTATGCTTCCAGGAAGCCTTCCACAAGACGCTGTTATGCTTTTAAGTGGAAGAGGTTTACCATATGGTGTTCGCAGAAGGGTCTTACACCCTTGCGATACCTCTGGAATCATTACTGGAATATCTCCTTCATTTATCCAATGCAGGACAAGATTAACTCAGTAAGAGTCCATTTGAGTGCTATTGCAGCTTCTTTCAAGCCTCTAAATGGACAACCTATTTTCTCCCACCCTCTTATAGCAAGATTTATGAGAGGCCTTCTTCTAATTAAGCCTCCCATTAGGCCACCACCGGTGGCATGGGACTTAAACCTGGTTCTTGGTCAGCTCATGAAGCCACCTTTCAAACCCTTAGCTACTACCTCATTGAAATTCCTTTCTTGGAAAGTTATCTTTCTCATTGCAATCACATCAGCACGTCGCATCAGTGAGTTGCAGGCACTAGTGGCTGATCCACCTTATACAAGGTTTCATCATGACAAGGTAGTCCTTAGGACTCATCCACACTTTATGTCAAAGGTGGTCTCGCCTTTTCATCTTAACCAAGCGGTCTACCTGCCTGTGTTTTTTCCAAGGCCTCATGCATCAAATGCAGAAAGGAATCTTCATACTTTGGACTGTAAAAGAGCTTTAGCCTTTTACTTACAAAGAACATAGCAACATAGAAAGTCCTCTCAACTCTTTGTTGCTTTTGATCCTTCTCATTTGGGACTTTCAGTCTCCAAGAGAACACTGTCCAACTGGATTGCTCAGTGTATTTCCTTTGCCTATCAGAGTAAGAATCTTCCTCTGGAGGGCCATGTCACAGCTCACAATGTGAGAGCCATGGCAGCCTCAATGGCTCATCTGCACTCTGTGTCAATCGACGACATCTGTCGAGCAGCCACTTGGGCCTCGGTTCATACCTTCATTACTGCTTGGACAAGGACTCCCGCCGGGATGCCTTGTTTGGTCAGGCTGTTCTTCAACACCTGTTCCAACCTAATCAAGTGGAGCCCTTTCACAGGGACACACAGCTTCTGGGGTCTCTCCCTGGCATCTAAAGCTAGGGAGTCCCCATATGTGAAGACTACATTCCTGCTTGTTCCTGGAGATAGCATAGTTACTCACCTGTAACAGGTGATCTCCGGGAACAGCAGGAATTTAGTCTTCACAACCCACCCACCTCCCCTAGGAGTTGTAGCTCTCTATCTCTTTCTCTTTCCCTCTCTCTCTCTCTCTTTGTCTCAGCTTTAAAACTCAACTGGAGAGAGGCAGTTGGGAAAGGCGGGAAGGCAGCACGCAGGCGCTGTGGGATGCTCCCAAAAGCTTTCTAATTGGATGCTGGGGAGCGTTCCCACGCAGGCTCCGTCGGTACCGACGATACCCATATGTGAAGACTAAATTCCTGCTGTTCCCGGAGATCACCTGTTACATGTGAGTAACTATGCTTTACTGGCGAGAAAAAACTTTGAAAATTACCCTCAATGAGGCTGATATAATAAGCTGTGTTACCTGTTAGCACAGTGGATTACTTTTGATTTTCCTGTGCTAATTGTACTACCGATGCAGGAAGGAAGATTAGCGCTGGAAAATCAGAAACATGTCTGCAGAAAAAAAACTTATGGCCTATCTAGTCTGCCCTTCTGTATCAAATACTATAGTCCCTTTTTTTTCTTTAGAGATCTTCTGTGTTTGTCCCATGTTTTCTTGAATTCAGATAGAGCCCGATTCTCTTAGGGGCATGCCCGGGCCGTCTGGACTCCCCTGTGCAGGACAGGCCCATTAGGACCCGATTCTGCACCGCAGGAGCTAGATATTCTTGGGGGTGCAGGATTGGGCCCTGAGATGGCTCGGACGTGCCCCTACATACATGTAGGGACATCCTCCCCGCATATCCCTCCGGCCCCTGCAGCACCGATCCCCTGTTACCCCGCCACCCAACCCTGGGGCCCAGATCAGGCGGAGGGGTCCTATCTGACTCCTGTCCTAGTCCTGTGTGCCATTCCCGTGTCCGTTCACCTTTTCACCACTTATTCCAACTCTGCGGTTTATTAAGCTGCACGTCCAGTCCGCCCAGCAGGATATACAGGGCCATGACCTGATTGGTTCTGTACATCCTGCTGCCTCGGCCTGCCCCCTCCCCTGCTCCACCTCCTCCCGCCCCCTGCTGGCTCTGCCCATACTGTGACTCTGGCCTTGTGGGGAGGGAGGGATGCAGAATTGGGGTAGGATGGCTAGCGAGGCTGCACGTCCCACCAGAACATGCAGCCCCGCTAGGCATCTTGCAGAATCAGGCCCATACTATCCTTGTCTCTACCACCTCCAATGGGAGACTGTTCCATGCATCTACCACTCTTTCTGTAAAACAATATTTCCACATATTGCTCCTGAGTGTATCCCCTTTCACCCTCATCCTGTGTCCCCTCATTGCAGAGCTTACTTTCAGTCAAAAGAAGCTCTCCTCTTCTGCATTTATGCCATGGAGATATTTAAACGTCTCTATCATATCTCCTCTATACCACCTTTCTTCTGTTGTTGTTGTTAAGTGCCATCGAGTCTGTGTCAACTCATGGCAACCCTCTGGATAGTTGTCCTAAATTATGTTCGGTCTTCAGTCAGGCAGCTCATTGCTGGCAAATGGCACCAGTAGCTGCTGTTATTGTATCGATTCATCTCATTGCTGGCCTTCCTCTTTTGCGTTGACCTTCTATCTTGCCAAACATGATGTCTTTCTCTAATAATCTCTCTCTTCGCATGATGTGTCCAAAGCATGAAAGTCGAAGTCTTGTCATCTGAGCTTCTAATGAAAGCTTAGGTTTGATCTCCTCTAGTACCGACTGGTTTGTTCTTTAGGCAGTCCATGTGTAGTATTCGCCGCGAGCCCCATAATTCAAAAGCATCAATTTTCTTCTTGTCTATCTTTTTCACTGTCCAACTTTCGCATCCATACGATGTTATTGAAAGTACCATGGCTTGAACGAGTCGAATCTTTGTATGGAGAGACATCTCTGCTCTTGAGAATCTTGTCTAGGTCTTTCATAGCCATTCTGCCAAGAGCAGTGCATCATCGCTTGTTGCTTCGTTATTGATAGTTGATCCAAGTAGGTTAAAGTTGTCCACGATTTCAATTTCTTCTCCTTCAACGATGAACTTATTGATTTTTCCAGTTGTCATGATTTTTGTCTTCTTTATATTAAGGTACAGGCCCATTTTAAGATTATGTTCCTTGATCATGAGCAGCAAATGTTTCAGATCATCTTCACTTTCAGCCAGTAATGTGGTATCATCAGCATAGCGAAAGTTGTTGATGAGTCCTCCACCAATCTTCACATCTCTGTGGTCTTCATACAATCCTGCTTCTCTGATGATTTGTTCTGCATATAAATTAAACAGGTAGGGGGAAAGTATGCAGCCTTGTCATACACCTTTGCTTATTTTAAACCATTCTGTTTATCCTTGTTCCGTTCAAACTGTTGCTTCTTGATCAGTGTACAGATTATGCACGAGAATGATCTAGAGTATACATATTAAGATCTTTAAGTCTGTCCCCACATGGTTTATAACGAAGACCACTGACCATTTTAGTAGCCACCCTCTGCACCTACTCCATCCTGTTTATATCCTTTTGAAGGTGTGGTCTCCAGAATTGCACACAATACTCCAAATGAGGTCACACCTGAGACTTATACAGAAGCACTGTCGCCTCCTTTTTTTTTTTTTTTCTCCTGGCCTTTCCTCTCCCTTTGCACTCAAGCATCCTTCTGACTTTCACCATCGCCTTTTCTATCTGTTTTGCCACTTTAAGATCATCAGAAATAGTCACAGCCAGGACCCGCTGTTCTTTTGTAGACAGAAATACTTCGTCCCCTACACTGTACAGCTCCCCTAGATTTTTGCAAACCATATGTGTGACTCTGCATTTTTTTAACATTAGATCTCAGCTGCCAAATTCTTGACCATTCTTCAAGCTTAGCTAGATCCCTCCTCCTGTTATCTACTCCTTCCTGGGTGTCTACTCTATTGCAGATTTTAGTGTCATCTGCAAAGAGGCAAACCTTACCAGCGTAAAACCACATCGCTAAAGGGTAGCATAGTGGGCATGGAAAATGCATGCAAATTGCTGCATAAAAAATTGCTTCCAGTATTTAAAAAAACACCATTTTTTACTGTTTTGTAGTGCTGAATTCTTATGCCAGCTGAGGCAAGTGTAAAGATGCAGCACAGGAGCAAAGGGTAATAATGAGGTGAACTGAGGTACTTCATATCAAGTCAGCAAAGATCCCCGGTGGCCCAGGTGGGCTTCTGTACTCCCCAGTTCCTATCCATGATCCATAAAAAAGCTCTTTGGTGGCTCAAGTGGGTCCCTTGGGCCCTAACCCCACACAAAAGGCCTCAGTTTCCAAGTTGGGCTCTTTCCCACCCTTCCATACCCTCCGACACCAAAAATGGCCTGGTGGGCTATGGGGTCACCTCCTATATCCTTGACTGAACCAATGACCCCAGTGCATTTCTATAGGAAAATGAACTCCAACTGCTGCAGAGTACATATATTGATTCACTAACACAGTGATAAGGAATTGCACCTTTCAAAGTGCCCTCCCCTCTCAGCTCTTCTTGGGACCTCAGACACATAGAAAGCCAACACAGATATAAACACACACACACTAACACATTCATCCATATACACATACATACATACACACACACACACATACATGCCTACACCCTTAGAAACATGAATGCATAAACACTCACAAATATGCCCCCCCCCACACACACACAAGAAACATACAAAACAGAGATACACCCCATACTATACATGCAAAACACTCCCCTCCAGTACCCCATGAACCCCCACATCCTGACCACAAAAGGCCCAAGTTGGCCCCCTCCCCTCTGAACCTACAAATGACCTCAGTGACACAAATGAGTCCCCCTTCCATATCCCTGATCCCAGTGGCCAAGGTGGGCCTCCCTTCTATACCCACACCCCACACTCCGTGTGCCTCTAAGTTGGGAAGCAGGAGCAATGCACACTCACTCCTGCCTCCACACTGCCATCTTGGAAAATGATAGCACTTGACCCTGCGCAGGATACACCACACAAGGTCAGGTTTCACTAAGATGGTTGCATATAGGCCAGAGCAAATGGGCATTGCTCCTGCCTCCCAACTTGCAGGTGCATGGGTGGGTGGTGTTGTCAGGAGTTATTTGAGTCACCAGGACCAAGGGTTTGTGGAAGTCCCCTTGGGCTACAGGGTGTTTTTGGGGTTGGGATGTGGATTCTAGAGAGCCCATTTAGGCCACCAGTAAGTTTCTTTGTGGGTCACAGGGTGGAGGATCCAGGGGACTCACGTGGGCTGCCAGGAACATTTCTGGAGTTGAGGGTTCTATGGAACCCAATTGTTTAAGGGACATTTGTAGGGTCAGGCAGCTGGGGGTCAGGGGTGCCCACGGCGACCACTGTGGGTTTTTGTCTGTATGGGTGAGAGTGTGGGATTTGGGGGGTCAGAGGAGTCGAGGAATCTAGAGTGTTATGGAAAGGAGAAGAGGAAAGGAGCTGGAAGCCTGTGACTTTTTTTTTAATCTCCCCTACGCTCGGTACATGAATCAATCTCCTTTCGCTCTCTGACAAGAAGTGAGATATTTATTCATAATGCAGCAAATGGCTGCATATTACTGAGCGGCATGTTGTGTTTTTTTTCTGTCAGCGCTTACTTTTTAATGTAATAGTAATTTGCATTTCATTAGTTTACTGCATTGGGAGTAAATGTTTGTTCCGATACAGAGACTTAACACAGCATTTTAATGCAGCACGTGCAGTTCTGTGGGGAATAGGTTTTTAGTCTTGATTCTAAAAGAGAAGCATAGCACATTGTTAGTGCTCCTTACCTGAATATTGACTATTCTTTCAAGGAGAGTATACATAAAGGGGGCTGAAAACTGGGGGCTAGGGGCTGTTTCCTTGTTTTTAACCACATAGGGTTGAGTGTTTCATGGCTGATAGACATTGCTTTTATAAATGGGGTATATTCTCTCTTTATTCAGGAAGCTGGTGGGTTTTCTTGAATTCAAAGTGCATATGTTGGCCTCATTGTCTTCCTCTTTTCTACTTTGCTAATTGTTTTGTTCTTTTGCAGATGTCAGAGTTCATCAGCAAGACAGAGAGCAAGAAATTTACCTCACAACATAACATAGACATAGACTCATCTTTGACAAAGTAAGCAGCTGGTCTTGTAAAGTAATGTGTAGTTTATTCATAGATTTGCTGATAATTATAGACGTTTCTCTTAAACACTTTTGGAAAGTTAGCAATGTGCTTGTATTTCTGCCTTTAGCTTACTTTATTCACTTGTTTCAACAATAAAAGTGAAATTTAAAAAAACAGTTACTATACTTTCTTGAGCACGTGTCAGATAAAGATAGAATGAAGAGTGGTAGCAAGCATTGCAAAGACCACTAAGTTGTTTACCAGTGGTGGTATGGTACAGTTTGCCAAATCTGTTATACAAATATAGACACTGTATCTGTTCTTTCGAAAGGTGATCATAGTGGTTTTTTTGTTATTTGTAGTTATGTTTATGTTTATATACATTTGATATACCGCTCAAAGTTCATTCTCTGAAGATAAACAGATCAATCAGTCTCACACAGAGATCATGTAGCTCAATTGAATGGACTTCCAGAGCTGTCTGGAAAAGAATAGGAATGTACAGAAGTGCATGGGAATTCCTGGATCTCCAGGAACAAGCAGGAATGTAGTCTTCACATATGGGTATCGTCGGTACCGACGGAGCCTGCGTGGGAACGCTCCCCAGCGTCCAATAGGAAAGCTTTTGGGAGCATCCCACAGCGCCTGCGTGCTGTCTTCCCGCCTTTCCCAACTGCCCCTCTCCAGTTCTTCATTTTCCGCGGAGCCGGCAGGTCGCACTTGCTGTCACCGCAGAAAATATCCCATTTATTCTTTTTTGTGGTCGCGTCTGCCTTCCTTCGACGCTACACTGGTACCGCCAGTTCTTTCTTTCTTTTCCTTAAAAAAAAAAAGAAAACTTTTCCTGGAGTCTTACAGCTTTTTTCTCCTCTGGTGCCACGTGCCATTTTGGGCACTAGGCCCAACTTTCCTCTATAATGGAATTTGGGCACTAGGCCCAACTTTCCTCTATAATGGAAAAACCCGCTTCGGGTTTTAAAAAGTGTTCCAAGTGTGGCGGTACTATCTCCGTCACTGACACCCATGAGTGCTGCCTCAAATGTTTAGGTCCTGACCACTCTATCTCCGAGTGTGTTGCCTGTGGGATGATGTCGAAGAGGGGTCGGCAAAACCGAGCTGCTAAACTTAGCACTGTTTATCCCTCCGATGCAGCATCTGTGGCGTCAACATCTTCCAGGGCTTCGTCTTCCTCCCATGGATCTCAGGTAACTAAACATAAGTCTAGCCGGTCCTTAAAGGGTAGATCTCCTTCTGAGTATCGAGATGCCTCTGGCGTTGCCCTTGAGGGACTCACACCGGCAAAATTGCCCCGGTGGAAGGCTTCAGCTTCCAAAGCATCATCGGGGCTCCAGGATGTTCTCGAGGCCCCAACCTCAGCAGAACTACTGGTGCTATGCTCTGGGGTACCGGCCGCTTTGTCCAGTACCGATACCCAGGCATCGGCGGCATCGATAGACCAGAGATTTTTGGCTATTGAACGCAGTCTGGCGGCTCTTCTCTCGGCATCAATGCCCCCGAAACCGCTTCAGACAATTCAACCAGTACCGGTACCAGCTCCTACATCGGTACCGGGGCTAATTGCATTGACATCGGCAGGTGAACTACCGGTGCCGACACATGCTGTGCCCTCCGGTACTGACAAGTCTGTACCGGACCCTGTCGATACCGACTTCAATCGGTACCGGTATCGTGCGCTGCACGATTACCCGGACAGGAGATACTTTGAATCCTCCAACGAGTCTGAAGACTCTGACAGCTCTGTCGATACCAGAGTATTTCTTCCTGAGGATTCTTCCTCTCCTAAACGTAGGATGTCTCCTCCAGAGGATATATCCTTCCAGGATTTTATCCGGGATGTGGCTCGAGGTCTTTCCATCACAGTGGCTCCTGAAACAGAGCCTAGGGCGAAGGAATTGGAGATTCTACAGTATCTTAAAGCTCCCAAAGAGACAGATACTTTGCCTATTCATGAGATCTTACATGATCTCATGCTAAGGATGTGGGAAACACCTCTCACCACTTCTCCTCATTCTCGTAGGCTCAATACCATGTATCAAGTCCCTCCCTGTCCTGGATTTCAAAAAACTCAGCTGCCCCATCATTCCATGGTGGTGGAATCAGCTATGAGAATGATCAAGAGTGCAAAAAGACATGCATCTAATTCTCCAGGACGCGAATGTAGAACTCTTGATGCTTTTGGGCGTCGAACCTTCCAGGCCTCTATGCTTTCTGCCAGGATTAGTTCCTACATTTTATATATGGGAATGTTCCTTAAGGACATTACAGGAGATCTAGAGCTTATGAGTCCTCTCCTTCCTGATGATAAGAGACAAGATTATCTTGCACTTATCAAACATGCTCAGGATGTTTCCAAATTCGTAAATCGTGCAGCTTTTGACTGTTTTGAGTGCATAAGCAGAACTTCTGCTATTGCCATAGGCGCACGTAGGATTGCCTGGCTCCAGGCATCTGCCTTGGAACTTTGGGTACAGGACAAACTGGGGAATATTCCTTGCACAGGAGAGAATCTCTTTGGCAAAAATTGGCAAGAGAAAGCTAATGAGTTAGATGCTGATAATCTCACCTTGGATAGATTATCAAAATCTACAGCTGATCCTGCAAGGGAAAAGTCCTACAAAAAACCATTCTTCACTAGAAAGAAGTTGTTCTACCCCTCCTATACCCATCAAGGGCACGTTCAGGTCAGTCTGCCCAAAAGGGTCAGCAGCAACCTAAACAAAGAAAAACAAAGACTGCTAAGCCTCAACCGGCTCAGCAGACTCAGCCTCCACAGGGGCTTTGACTCCCATCTAGAGAACTTTGTCTTCCTGGCCCTAAACGGACCAGAGCCTTCCACCATTCCAGGAAGGTTATGTTATTTTGCCCCCAGATGGGGGCAGATAACAGCAGAAAGTTGGACTCTGTCCATTGTAAGAGAGGGATACAAGCTTCACTTCCTCAGCATGCCCCCTCCTACAATGGTAAGACAGTTCAATTCTCAGACCTCTCTCAACTCCCAGTTAGATCACGAGGTCAGTCTGCTTCTTGCCCAAAGGGCAATAGAAGAAGTACCCATTCATCAACAGGGTGCAGGGTTCTATTCCCCCTTTTTCCTTATTCCAAAGAAAACAGGAGGGCACAGACCCATTTTGGACCTCAGAGAATTGAACAAATTCCTGTTCAAAGAGAAATTCAAAATGATTTCTCTGGGAACTCTACTGCCATACCTTCAGAGTCAGGACTGGCTTTGTTCTCTAGATCTCAAGGATGCATACACTCATGTTCTCATCCATCCAACTCACCGAAGATTTCTTCGCTTTCTATTTCAAGGGAAGCACTACCAATACAGAGTTCTTCCTTTTGGCCTGGCCTCAGCACCAAGGGTGTTCACAAAATGCATGGCTGTAGTGGCAGCATTTCTCCACACCCTAAAAATATTCGTCTTCCCTTACTTGGACGATTGGCTCATTCGAGCTTCATCAGAGCCAGAGGCCAGGATTTCTCTATCTCGCACAATGCGTATCCTTCAATATTTGGGACTTGTCATAAACTTCCCAAAATCCAACCTAGCTCCCACTCAGTCTCTAGAGTTCATAGGAGCCCTGCTGGATACCAGACAGACAAGGGCCTATCTTCCACAGTCCCGCTGCCTTCACATTGTGCAGTTAGCTTCCCAAGCAATGCTAAAGTCTCACCTCACTGCTCGGGAAATGTTACAATTGCTAGGCCACATGGCATCCACCGTGCATGTGGTCCCTTATGCCCGCCTCCAAATGAGGGCAGCCCAGTGGACTCTATCCACGTAGTGGACTCAGGCGTCAGGTTGCCTGTCAGACAAAATGATGGTCCCTACTCAGCAGAGCTTACAGTCTAGTCAAGACAGATGACACAGCAGCTATGGACAATGGATACATCTAGGAGAATGGTAAGGAAACACAAGGGAGATCAGGCACATCAGGATCCAAAAGTGGCAACGAAGAGGTGAGTTTTCAGCCTAGATTTGAAAAGGGCCAGAGAAGAAGCCTGACATACAGACTCAGGTAGTTTGTTCCAGGTAAATTATATTCAGATGTGCAAGTTATATCTCCAGGAACAAGCAGGAATGTAGTCTTCTGATACGGGTGATGTAGTCTTCTGATACGGGTGACATCGGATACCGACGGAGCCTGCACGGGAAGCTTCCCAGCTATCAATAGGAAAGCCTTTGGGAGCACTCCACTGCGCCCGCACCACTGTCTTCCCACTCCCAACACCCTCTCCTCAGTTCTTCTTTTTCTGCGAAGCCAACGGATCTTCACCCTCTCACTGGAAAAAAGAACTTTTAAACTTTTCTTAAACCCCTCTACCTAACTGCACTGGTGTCACCTTGATACTGGTTCCCTTTTTTTTCCTTATATTTTTCTTTTTTTTTTTTAAGACAAAAATATAAAAATTTCTTTTCCTCAGGGCCCTCGTGCCCACCCTGGGCCTTGCCTACCATCTTAAGATGGAAAAACCCGCCAGTGGTTTCAAAAAATGCACCAAGTATACCAAGTGCTCCGATTGGTGTCTGAAATGCCTTGGTCCTGACCATATACCTCTAGAATGCTACCTCTGCAAACAGATGATGAAGAGGGGCCTAGGGAACCGAGCCAAAAGATTTGGGGAGCTCTTCCCCTCGAACTCGATGTCATTGGTCTCCACTTCCTTCAGAGCATCCTCATGCTCACACAGTTCAAAGCATTCAAAAGAGTCGAGATACTTGGAGAAGAAGACCAAAACCTTCAAAAGATAGGTAAAACTCCGAGACTCCTCAGAGTAGCTGAAGGATCCAAAGGAAAAGTCCAAAGATTCCTCGAGCAAGTCACTGGGAATTGTCCAGGACTTCTTCTGACTCTGGACATTGGTCCAGGTATCCCCCGGCTGGAGGACTTGTCCTCCAAAGCCCTCATGGGGAATCAGAAGGTACCCGAGGCTTCGGCCTCTGAGAACATTGTCGAGCATCGACACCGTCATGCCGTCAATGACATCATCAATATTCACCAGTATCTGATCCAGATTCCTCTGATTCCGATCACCGATCCCTTGATTCTGATGACCTCCAAGACATCACCTCGGAACCCTCACCGCCATCCATTAGTACTCGATGTAAATCCCCTCCTGAAAACATGTCGTTTCAGGAATTCATCCGAGACATGGTGGCTGTCCTGTCTATTGTGGCAGCATTGGGACCGGAACCGAGAGCGGAGGAACTGGAGAAACTCCAGTATCCCACAGCCCTGAAAGAGATCGCAATCGTCCCGGTACACCAGAACCTACATAACTTAATGCTCCAGATGTGGGAAACCCCTCTAACCGTTTCTCCGATCAGTCGCCGATTAGACAATATGTACAGGGTTCCTGAGTGTCTTGGATTGCAGAAGCCATAGCTTCTACACCATTCCATGGTGGTGGAATTGATGATGCATCACATAAAAAGTGGCAAGAACCATGCCTCGATTCCTCCAGGAAGGGTATCGAGGAATCTTGATTCATTCGCCCAGCATTCCTTTCAAGCATCCATGCTATTCAGCAGGATAAATTCTTACATCCTCTATATGGGGATGTTTCTAAAGCAACTCAACAAAGACTGGGAAGTTTTTGTTCTATTCCTGCTGAAAGAGAAACGGCCTGCCTTCCAAACTGTTTTGCTCAATAGGGCAGCATTTGATGCCTTTGAGTCAAACAGCAGGGCCTCATTTATTGCCATCGGTGCAAGGCGACTGGCTTAGTTCCAAGCTTCGGACTTAGAACAGTAGGTCCAGGATAAATTGGGCGATATCTCCTTCACTGGGAAGAACTGGAGGGAGAAGGCTGGAGAGCTCGAAACAGATGACACAGCCCTTAAGATATTCTCTAGGAAGACTGCGGATCCTCCCAGGAAAAAGGAAGTAGCTAAAAAACCCTTCTACCCTAAGAAAAGAAGGTTTTACCCCTCATACTCCCAATCGGCTAAACAGACCCAATAAAAATAATAGGGTTCTAAGCAGGCAAAAAAGCCCAGATTGGCCAAGCCACAGCCAGCCAGCCAAGCACCTACTACACCAAGTTTTTGACTACCACATAGGGAGCACATCCAGTCTTCTCCTACACATACAGGAACCCTCCACCATCCCAGGGAGACTCTGTCACTTTGCATGACAGTGGCAGTCTATCACTACAGAGCAGTGGATTCTGTCCATAGTTCAGAAAGGTTACCAACTAAACTTCCGCAAACTTCCTCCTCACCACTACAGAGGAGTCTTTCCCACCAAACCTCCCCTGGATACCCTGCTGAAGCAGGAAACATAGAAACATGACGACAGAAAAAGACCACATGGCCTATCTGGTCTATCCTGTCATATCAAACCGCTACAACAGTCCCCTTTTTTCCTTTAAAGATCCTCTGTGTGTCCCATGCTTCTTTGAATTCAGATACTGTCCTCACGTCTACCACCTCCGCCGGGAGACTATTCCATGGATCCACCACTCTTTCCGTAAAGAAATATTTCCGCATATCACTCCTGAATCTATCCCCTTTCACCCTCATCCCATGTCCCCTTGTAGCAGAGCTTGCTTTCAATCGAAAGAGGCTCTCCTCCTGTGCATTTATGCCATGGAGGTATTTAAACGTCTCAGTCATATCACCTCTATCCCGCCTTTCCTCGAAGATGTACATATTAAGATCCTTAAGTCTGTCCTCATATGTTTTATAATGAAGACCACTAACCATTTTAGTAGCCACCCTCTGTACTGACTCCAGCCTGTTCATATCCTTTTGAAGGTGCGGTCTCCAGAATTGCATACAATACTCCAAATGAGGTCGCACCAAAGACTTATACAGAGGCACTATCACCTCCTTTCCTCTGCTGGCTATTCCTTTCCCTATGCACACAAGCATCCTTCTAACTTTTGCTGTTGCCTTTTCTACCTCTTTAGCTACTTTAAGATCATCAGACACAATAACGCTAGGTCCCACTCTTCTTTAGTGGACAAAAGTACTTCACCCCCAGTATTAAGCATCTGATACCATGGACACCAACTGCAATGGGAGCCTCTAGGCTTGTGCAGAGCTGTTGCTACAATCCTGTTGGTCCTATGCTGACCACAGGGAATAGGCCAGTAACAACTGCTTTCCCAACCATCTAGGGCTAGCAATCCACGACACCAAGCACAGTCGAACTGCACCTACTACCCACCACTGGGGATTCTGGTGGTAGCGTAGCTTTTCCCAGCGACGCCAACTCCGGGACTTAGTAGGCTTGGGATTCTCAACATATAGATCTGGTTCTTCCAGAGGAAAAATCTCTGGGAAATCTTCCTGGTCAGACTGAGCAGAGCCATCAGGTAGCTAGAGCCATATCACTCCGAAGTTTGTGTAGTCTCGGCCAATCACCTCTGAATATGGAAGCCAGGGCAGCATACATGACCTCGAACGTGGCTTGCCCTGCATCATGGTGTGTTCCTCGATAGCCTTCAGATGGTGTCTCTCGAGGGCTCCAAAGGCTGTGGATATTGCAGGAATCTGAGGGTGTATTGGCTGCTTGGTCTCAGCTCTCTTTAGGCTGTCCTGAAGGATGAACTGTCTTCTCTGCTCTCAATCGCCTGCCTCAGAGGGCTTTGTCGATACACCAAAGCCTCCACCCATGGTCAACGCATCCACGAAGATGAATCCCTCTTCAACTTTAGGTGAACATTGATTGATGGTTGATTGCTCCAGAGTACTATGGGTTCTCAGCTCAAAGAGAGCTTGAGAACTCCTCGAAGTCAATACACTGCCAGCGTCCAATGCAGCCTTCGATGTCATAGAGACTGATGCTGCCGCTGCCAATGCCAATGGATCATACTTTCTAGCACCAAAAATAGAGTCATGCTATTTTTCATGACTTTTGAGCCCTCTTTTTCTCATCTGCAAACACAAATTACAAGAGGGCTGATGATCGGGTCCCAAGCACTGAAGATACCAGGTATGGATATCTGTTATGGATATGGTCCTTGAGCACCTCGAACACTTTGTAAACACTCTAGGTAGTTTCTCTGTGACATATCACCTGGAAAAATTGCTGCAGCAAAAACAAACGGCTCAATTTTTACAGAAAAAATTTACTAAATATGTGGCCAGAACACCAACGCCTAAGGGGGCAACAATGCAGAAAATGCCAAACTAGGGAAAAAACTAATAAAAGAGAATCCACAATGACAGGCAGGCAATAGGAAAAAAACCTGAGGTAACGTGAAAATACACACATCGCATAGAAAACTGTCTGTGGGGCTCTGTGGAAAGAAATGGACTGAGGCAAAATGGTGCCATGGCAGCAGGTGGGAAGGCATACACATGCACAGAGGAGATTCCAAAAGCTTCCAGAAGGAGCTGGGAATACTCCCGCATGAGGCTCCATCAGATGATGTCACCCATACATGAGGACTTTTTTTCCTGCTTCTCTGTGGAGAAGCTGTACTTGATGATGTCACCCATACATGAGGACTTTTTTTTCCTGCTTCTCTATGGAGAATCTGTATTTCCCTGAACAGTATCTAGATATCATATGGCTTAGAGCAAAAGCCCAATTGTGGACATATGTTTATGTTTATGTTTATTGTCTTGATTGACCGCCCTTCATTGGTAAGCAGAGCGGTTTACAAAATATATCTTCCATAATGCCCCTGCCCAACAATAGAATTAATAGAACAACCCATTATCAATCAAAACAACATGTTTAAAATCAGAAACCCACTTAACTTACAGTGGTAATAAAAGTACCACTGACTCACCCTGTCAGAGGTACAACTTAGATTGTGGACCCACTTGGGCAGGGAACGTGTAGTTACTCACTTGTAACAGGTGATCTCTGGGAACAGCAGGAATTTAGTTTTCACATATGGGTGACATCGGATACCAATGGAGCCCACATGGGAAGCTCCCCAGCTACCAATAGGAAAGCCTTTAGGAGCACTCCACTGTGCCTGCACCACTGCCTTCCCACTCTCCCAACTCTCTCTCCTCAGTTGAGTTTGTAGCTGAAGAAAAGGAGTGAAAAAAACAGAAAAAAGTACCCTAAAACCCTAAAGGGAGGAGGGCGGTTTGTGAAGACTAAATTCCTGCTGCCCAGAGAACTGTTACAGATGAGTAACTACGCTATCTCCAGGAACAAGCAGGAATGTAGTCTTCACATATGGGACTCCCTAGCTCCCAGATCTCTGAAGAGTTGGACTGGGTCAGAAAGTCAGAGAAGGTCATTTGAACCTAGACTTCCCTGCCAAGGAGATCTGGCAAGAAGTGGGCGTGGGGTAGGAGTTGTTTCTATGTTCCAAAGAGATGTTGAAGGACTGCCTGGTGGGAGTCCTTGTCCAAGCAATATGGGCTGCAAAGGTATGGATAGAGGACCATGTAGCAGCTCGGCAAATCTTGTCAATGGCTACTGAACGTAGGTTGGCCACAGACGTTGCCATTGTTCGGACATTATGAGCAGTAATATGACTCGTGAGGAAAAGTCCTGCCTTGTCATATGCAAGAGAAACACAATCTGCTATCCATTTGGATGGTGAACGTTTAGTTACTAGAAGACCCAGGTGAGTAGGATTGAAAGAGACAAAGAGCTGCAAGGATTTCCTAATGACTTCTGTCTTTTGAAGACAGAAGGCTAAAGCCCTTTTACAGTCAAGAGTACATAGGATTGCTTCTGCACGGGAAGCATGAGGTCTTGGGAAAAAGACCGGTAGGATCACTGATTGATATGGGAAGGAGACACCACCTTCAGTAGAAAGTGGGGATGTGTCCAAAGAACGACTTTGTCAGGATGAAAGCGAGTATATGGAGTATGAGCCACTAGGGCCTGCAACTCATTGATGCATCTGGCCGAGGTCAGGACGATGAGAAATAGAACTTTCCAAGATAAGTATTGTAGGTGTGTGGTTGCTAGGGACTCAAATGGAGATTTGAGGAGTTGAGCCAATACCACGTTAAGATCCCATGCTACCGGAGGTGGTCAAAGGGGTGGCTTGGTGAGGAGGAGGCCCCTCATGAAACATGCTACAAGAGGAACTGTGAAGATAGGCCTACTATCCACAGGTTTATGAAAAGCTGAAATATCACTGAGGTGCACCCGTACTGAATTAGTTTTGAATCCTAGAGAGGACAAATGCAAAAGATATTGAAGAAGCGTGGGTACGGTTGCTTCAAAAGGATTTCGATTATTTTGAGTGCATCAAGATGTGTATCTATGCTATTTGAAAGAGTACATCTTCCTGGTAGAAGGTTTTTTGGAGGAAAGGAGAATATCCTTTACGGCAGTAGATTTTGATAGATTATGCTCTCAGCATCCATGCTGTCAGACAGAGTGACTGCAGTTTGGGATGGAGGAGTGTTCGGTTGTCCTGATAAAGAAGATCTGGCCTGGACCGCAATGGGATCAGAGGAGTTTGTGTCAACTGAAGTAGAAGGGGAAACCAGGGATGACGGGGCCAGCGAGGGGCTATGAGGATCATAGAGCCCTTGTCTGCTTGTAGCTTGAGGAGGGTCTTTGGAATCGGGTATGGGGGAAAATGCATAAAGAAGTCCCTGAACCCAGTGGATCATGAAAGCATCGGACGCTAGACTGAGTTTGGATATATCCTGGAGCAGAACTGTGGGAGCTGAGAGTTCTGCGGAGTGGCAAAGAGATCTATTACTGGGGTTCCCCAGATTTGAAAGAGTTTTGCCACTGCTGTCAGATCTAAGGACCATTCGTGGGGTTGTAGGATCCAGCTCAGCTTTTGTGGACAGAAGTACTGTCCTTGGTCCGATTCTTTATAACAGCTTTGTTAGTGATATAGCGGAAGGGCTGTCGGGTAAGGTTTGCCTCTTTGCGCATGATACCAAAATCTTCAATAGAGTAGACACCCAGGAAAATGTAGGTAACATGAGGAGGAATCTAGCTAAGCTTGAAGAATGTTCTAGAATTTGGCAGCTGAAATTTAATGTTAAAAAATGCAAGGTCATGCATTTGGGCTGCAGCAATCCAAGAGAGCAATATAGTATAGGGGTTAAGAACTTCTGTCCACAAAAGAAGAGTGGGACCTAGGTGTGATTGTGTCTGATGATCTTAAAGTAGCTAAACAGGTAGAAAAGGCAATGGGTGCATAGGGAGAGGAATAGCCAGCAGAAGAAAGGAGGTAATAGTGCCTCTATATAAGTCTTTGGTGCGACCTCATTTGGAGTATTGTGTCCAATTCTGGAGACCACACCTTCAAAAGGATATAAACAGATTGGAGTCGGTACAAAGGGTTGCTACTAAAATGGTTAGTGGTCTTCATTATAAAGCATATGAGGACAGACTTAAGGAGCTTAATATATATACTTTAGAGGAAGTGCAGGATAGAGATGATATGATTGAGACGTTTAAATATCTCTGTAGCATAAATGCACAGGAGGAGAGCCTCTTTCGATTGAAAGCAAGCTCTGCTATGAGGGGACATAGGATGAGGGTGAAAGTGAATAGACTCAGGAGTAATATGCAGAAATATTTTTTTACAGAAAGAGTGGTAGATGCGTGGAATAATCTCCCAGTGGAGGTAGTAGAGATAAGGACAGTATCTGAATTCAAAAAAGCATGGGACAAACACAGAGGATCTCTTAAGGAAAAAAAGGGACTGTTGTAGTGATTGATATGGAAGAGCAGACTAGAAAGGCCATGTGGTCTTTTTCTGCCATCATGTTTCTATGTTGAACATACCCGAGAGCGGGTTTTAGAGATGGGTGGGGTTCCAGTAAGTAATGGTGAGTCTCCTGCAAGAATCTTTCCTTATTTTGTGCTAAAGGGAGATTTATTATGCAGAGTAGCTGAGATGCCCTTGAGGGGGCAGAAATGAAACTGAGAGTTCCATGGTCCTATCGTCTGCAGGTGTTATCAGCACATAGCCATTTATTAGGGGGATACCTGGGGGGTAGAGAAAATAATAGAGCATGTTTTAGCCCGATTTTTCAGGCCCGGGGGCCATGGACCTGGTAGGACCCTTGGAATGAACTACCCAAGGCAACAAGTATATTTTAGTCATACTGGAGTACACTACCTGATACCCGGAGGCCATTGCTCTAAGGCATATGAAGACTACTACGTTCACAAATGCTCTCTGGGAAGTATTCTTGCAAGTGGGAATACCCAATGAGATCTTCCCTGATCAAGGAACACCCTTTGTATTCAAAGCAAATAAAGCAAGTGTATGCCTTGGTGAAGGTCAAGTTGCTAAAAACCTCAGTATATCACCCAGAAATGGATGGCCTTGTAGAGCAATTCAATAAAAAGAATTGGGACACTCTCTTACACTATTTGATGTTTGCCATCCGTGAGGTACTTCAGAGTTCCACAGGGGTTTTGTCTTTGAGTTGCTCTTCGGAAGATGGCCAAGAGGCATATTAGATGTTGGAAGGGAAACTTGGGAAGATGAACACCATGCCGGATGTAATTTAGTGGAGTATGTTATACAAATACAAGATTCACTGAGGAAAGCCAGAGAGGTGGCCAAGCTCAGTTTGGAAAAAGCCCAAGCCGAGCAGGCCAAGGGCTACAATCGGGCAGCCATGCACCTCACCTTCCATCCGGGAGACAGAGTTTTAGTCTTGCTGTCCTCATCTGAGTGCAAATTACTCTGTAAATGACAGGGGCCCTATGAGATGGAAGAGAAAGTGGAGCCTGTTAACTACAAGTTTGCCCGGCCAGATAAATGGAAGAAAGCTAAAATTTACCATATTAACCTATTGTAAAAATGGACTCCAGTGACAGCTGTAGTGGTACAGGGAGATGATTTTGGGCCAGAAATTTCAGCTCTGTTGGATCCAACTCAATTCCCGATTGGAGACCGGCTCTTTGCTGCCTAGAGAAGAGCTCTAAGTTTGATCCACCGGAATATAAAGGTGTTCTCCAACTGCCCAGAATGAGCCAACCTCATTCGTCATAATATCATTACTGTCCTTGGGTTGGTTATCCAGCAACGACCCTATCTAATTCCAGAGGCCCGGCGACAGGCCATCGCCATGGAGCTGGAAGAGATGCTTAACCTGGGAATTATAGAAGAGTCACCCATCATCTTGGTTCCTAAACTCGATTTGGGGGGGGGGGGGGGGGGGGTCAATGCAGCTTCTAAACTGGAAGCGTATCCCAGAGTAGATGAGCTAATCGAGCGACACTGTGGAGCACACTTTATATCAGCCTTGGATTTGACCAAGGATTACTGGCAGAAGCCCTTGACTCCAATTCCCAAGGAGAAGACTGCTTTTTCGACACTGCAAGGTCTATTCCAGTTTACAGTACTGTCCTTTGAATTACACAAGGCTCCTGCCACATTTCAATGCCTAGTCAACCGCCTACTGAGACTGCCAAAGAAGTATGCGGCTTCATACTTAGATGACATCATCATCTACAGCAGAGATTGGACCACTCATCTAACCCAGTACAAGCCGTTTTGACCAGCCTGCAGAAGGCTGGAATGACAGCCAATCCCAAGGAATGTTTTCTGGAGGTTGAGACGTTGAATATCTGAGATATTTAATCAGGAATGGGCAGATACCACCTCCGCTACGGAAGGTGGATGTCATTGCCCAGGTCCCCTCCCAAAATCAGTTTGTGCCTTCCTTTGATTGGCTATTACCACCAGTTCATCCCCAATTTTGGATAGGTGGCAGAGCCGTTAACCAGCTTCCGAACAGATTTAGTTGTCACCGGACTGGAACCTGGCTTTCCATGTGTTCTGAACCCATCCTGATTAGCCCTGATTTCTATGTACTGTTTATTGTGCAAACCGATGCCTCAGAGATGAGCCTAGGAGCCATTCTGGCCCAGGGAGCCGGGGATGAAGAATATCCGATAGCATTCATCAGCAGAAAAGTGCTTCTTCAGGAGAAACATTATGTGGTGATCAAGAAGGAAGCCTTGGCTGTCAAGTGGACACGATACCTTCAAATACTGCGCTGATAACGGACCACCAACCCCTCGAGTGGCTGGCTCGACATAAGGAGTCTAACGGCGAGCTCAGATCCATATACCATTGTTCTCTCTTGATTTAGTTATTTTGTTGGCATCATGCTTCCTCCTATCCTCTGTCCTTCCTCACTGTACAGCACCTTACCTCTCTCATTACCCTATCCCCCCTAATTATGCTTAAGTTATAAAGTTAAAATATTTTGTTATAAAGTTATAATGTTATAATGTTCTGTTATGTTTTGTTGGCATCGGCCTTTATCATTCTGTTCTCTGTAAAGTTGAGTTGTATATAAACCGCATTGATTGTCGGAAATGCGGTATACAAGCTTTTTCAAATAAATAAATAAAAAGAATGCTACCCCTCCCTCTCTAAAGAGATTATCAACAGTCCCCTTTAAGAGAGTCTGCAGCCTAAAGTTCATAGCTGGGAGAGTGTGGCTTATGAGGATGTTAAGAACCCAGCAGGCTGCAGTATAGAGAGGGGCCCATGGAGACAGAAAGCTCCTTTCAAGCCAGGCTGGGAAAAGAGTTCTTCTGTGAAGTAGGAAACTCAAGAAGTGAGTGACCGAATTTTATTCTTCTGAACTTTAACTTATGGGCCGAAGGAAAGGTGCTGTAAACCAGTTTGTGAAAGCAACAAGCTGGGGGGGGGGGGGGGGATACTGATTAACTGAAGCACAATAAAAGTGGTTTTTTGTTTGTCCCTGAACATTTGTATTTTAAAGAAACCCCTTTATACCACATGCCACGCAACACAGTCACAAAAGGCTCACTAGATACAGAGACTTTTGTAAAATATGTATAAGAACGCCAGGATATACAGGTTTCAGATGCCAGTAAGTGCATATTCAAAAGAAAGAACAGAATTACTCAGGGATTTGAAGTTGCAAGTACCGTTTTTTCATCATAAGGGCTCTCAGGGCAGTTCCTCTGGGGGGTTCTGATTTAATAGTGGTCATGTTGAAGGATAATCTTTGAGGGTGGCCTGGATCGGAGGAGGGGGGCCATACGGTCCGAGCAGGGTACTGATCCAGGATGGGGGGTATCTTGGGGGAGTTAGGTCAGGTTCTGTCACCATGGCTGCAGCTTTTTTTTTTCTTTTTTTGTGCTGGGCTCTCATTACATGTCTTGGCAGATCAGCTGAGGCATGTAACAAAGACCCTAGTGGTAAATGCAGAGCAGATACTGGTCACACCCCCTGCATTTACCGCACCTTAAGTTTTGCAAAATCTTATTGTACTTCAATATGCATGCTCCCTTTTTTCTGGTGGTCTTTGAAAGCCTTTTTCAGATTTCAGGTTGTACCAAACAATTCTAAGCAGCGGCCAAACTATCTGCCTTTTACTCATGTATGTCAACATTTATTTTGCCCTTAAGAGACAGAAATATTCAGTAACTACTGTATGAATTAATACTACATCTGAAGATTATGAAGCAGATATGGTAATCCTCATTTTATAATATGGTTCTTATTTAAGCAATAAACCTCTCTGTAGTGGTTTATTGTCCGCCAGATAAGAAATGGTGTTTGTTTCAGGTTTCTTTTCCTTTGATCTCCAGGAACAAGCAGGAATGTAGTCTTCACATATGGGTATCGTCAGTACCGACGGAGCCTGCGTGGGAACGCTCCCCAGCGCCCAGTAGGAAAGCCTTTGGGAGCATCCCACAGTGCCTGCGTGCTGCCTTCCTGCCTTTCCAACTGTCCCTCTCCAGTTCTTCATTTTCCGCGGAGCCGACAGATCGCATACCCTGTCACCACAGAAAATTTCATCTTTAATCTTTGTTTTTGTGGTCGCATCTGCCTTCCTTCGACGCTATACCAGTACCACCAGTTCTGTCTTTCTTCTTCTAAAAAAAAAAAAATACAAACAAACTATAGTTTCTGAAGTGGTTTACTTAAGAAACTTTTTTTCTTTGGTGCTAGGCGCCATTTTGGGCACTAGGCCCAATTTTTCCTTAAAAATGTTTCAGGTTTTAAGAAATGTTCTAAATGTGGCAGTACCATTTCCGTCACCGACACCCATGATTGATGTCTCAAATGTTTAGGTCCTGACCACTCTATTTCAGAGTGCCTCTCCTGTGGAATGATGTCAAAAAGGGGCCGGCAGAACCGAGCTACTAAACTTAGCACCCTTTTTCCCTCAGACGTGGCATCTGTTGCATCAACGTCCTCCCGGGCTTCATCTTCCTCCCATGGATCTCAGGTAACTAAACATAAATTTAGCCGGTCCTCAAAGGGTAGATCTCCTTCTAAGTATCGAGATGCCCCTGGCATTGCCCTTGAGGAATTTTCACCGGCAAAACTGCCCCGGCGGGAGGCTTCGGCTTCCAAAGCATTAACGGGGCTCCAGGATGTTATCAAGGCCTCAACCTCGGCAGAACTACTGGCGTCATGCTCTGGGGTTCCAGACACTTCTACCGGTACTGACACCCAAGCATCGGCAGCGTCGATAGACCAGAGATTCCTTGCTATCGAACGCAGTCATGCGGCTCTTCTCATGGTTTCGGTACTGTTGAAACCGCTTCAGACACCGGTACCAGTACCGACTGCATTGACATCGGCGGGTATGCCACCCGTACCGAGCCATGCGTCTCTCTCCGGCGTTGACAGTTCAGTACCTGAACAACCCGATACCAACTTCGATCGATACCGGTACCATGCTTTGCACGATCACTGGGATCGGAGATATTTTGAATCCTCGGATGAGACTGAAGACTCCGAAGACTCTGCCGATACCAGAGTACTTCTCCCCAAGGATTCCTCTTCTCCTCAGGGCATAATGTCTCCACCAGAGGATATGTCCTTTCAGGATTTTATCCGTGATGTGGCCCGAGGCCTTTCCATCACAGTAGCTCCTGAAAAATAGCCTAGGGCAAAGGAGTTGGAAATCCTCCAATACCCTAAGGCTCCCAAAGAGGCAGCTACTCTGCCTATTCTTGAGATCTTACATGATCTTATGCTAAGGATGTGGGAAACACCTTTAACTATATCTCCTCATTCTCGAAGACTCTATACCATGTATCGAGTTCCACCTTGTCCTGGCTTTCAAAAAACTCAATTACCACACCATTCAATGGTGGTGGAATCAGCCATGAGAAGGATGAAAAGTGCAAAGAGACATGCATCCAATCCTCCAGGTAGTGAATGCAGGACTCTCAATGCCTTTGGGTGTCGATGCTTCCAAGCTTCCATGCTCTCAGCTAGGATCAGTTCCTATATCTTGTATATGGGAATGTTCCTTAAAGAGGTCACAGGAGACTTGGAGCTTATGAGCCCCCTTCTTCCTGATGACAAAAGACAAGACTATCTCACTCTTGTCAGACATGCTCAGGTTGTTTCCAAGTTTGTTAATCGTGTAGCCTTTGACTGTTTTGAGTGCATAAGCAGAACCTCTGCTATTGCCATTGGTGCACGTCAGATCGCCTGGCTTCAGGCATCTGACTTGGAAATTTGGGTACAGGATAAATTAGGAAACATTCCTTGCACAGGAGAAAATCTCTTTGGCAAGAATTGGCAGGAGAAGGCTAGTGAAATAGATGCTGACAATATCACAATGGATAGATTGTCCAAATCTACAGCCGATCCTGAAAAGAAAAGATCCTCTAAGAAATCATTTTTCAATAAGAAAAAGAAGTTGTATCCTTCCTATACCCAACAGGGACACCGTCCAGGTCAGACTGCCCAAAAGGGACAGCAACAACAACCTAGACAACAAAAGAAGCCAAAAGCTGCAAAACCTCAGCCAGCTCAGCAGGCTCGGCCTCCTCAGGGGTTTTGACTCCTTTCTAGAGAACTTCTCCTTCCTGCTCCTGAAGGGTTCAGAACCCTTAACAATCCCAGGCAGGTTATGTCATTTTGCCCACAGATGGTACCCAATAACAGCAGAAAATTGGACTCTGTCCATTATATGAGAGGAGTACAAGCTTCATTTTCACAGCCTGCCCCCTCCTACAATTAAGACAGTTCAATTCTCAGACCTCTCTCGACAATCTCTTAGGTCAAGAAGGGAGGGAGGAGTGGCCTAGTGGTTGGGGCAAGGTACTACAGGCTGGAAGGTCGGTGGTTCAAATCCCACTAGAGGACAGCAACCTTGGGCCGGAAGGACTGGGGTTTCTAGTCCCACAGGTGCTCCTTGTGGTCTTGGGCAAGCCAGTTAACCCTCCATTGCCCATATTTCCTGTAAGTATTAGTCTATGTGTCTCATATCCCCTCGTGTTAAATGTATCCCCCAACCGCTTTGACCCGGTGAAAAGCGGGATATAAATGCAGCTAAATAAAAAAAAATAAATAAATAAAAAAAAAAGAAGTCACAATGCTCCTTGCTCAAGGAGCAATAGAGGAAGTACCCATTCCCCATCAGGTTACAGGGTTCTACTCCCCCTATGTCCTTATTCAAAACAAAACAGGAGGACACAGACCCATTTTAGACATCAGAGAATTGAACAAATATCTGTTCAGAGAGAAGTTCAAAATGGTCTCTCTAGGAACTCTGCTGCCATACCTTCAAAATCAGGATTGGCTTTGTTCTCTAGATCTCAAGGATGCATATACTCATATTCTCATCCATCCAAATCACAGGAGATTCCTCCGATTCCTGTTTCAAGGAAAGCACTACCAATACAAGGTTCTTGCCTTTGGCCTGGCATCTGCGCCAAGAGTGTTCACAAAATGCATGGCTGTGGTAGCAGCATTTCTCCGCACTCTGGGAATATTCGTCTTCCCTTACTTAGACGACTGGCTCATTCGAGCCCCTACAATGCCAGAAGCCAGCTCTGCTCTTTCTCGCACAATGCGAATCCTTCAGTATTTGGGACTGGTCATAAACCTCCCAAAATCCAATCTTGCTTCCACTCAGTCCCTAGAGTTCATAGGAGCTCATCTGGATACCAGACAGACAAGTGCTTTCCTTCCGCAGCCCCGCTGTCTTCGCATAGTACAACTAGCTTCCCAAGCAGTGCTCAAACCTTGTCTCACTGCTCGGGAAATGCTACAATTGCTAGGCCACATGGCATCCACCATGCATGTGGTCCCTTATGCTCGCCTCCATATGCTCGCAGCCCAGTGGACTTTATCCACTCAGTGGACACAGGCCTCAGGTTGCCTGTTGGACAAAATAACAAACTCAGATCGTCTTATTTCGTCCCTCCAATGGTGGCAATCACCCAGAAACCTTCTGGTGGGGTCTCCTTTCCAACCCCTATCCTAAGCCACCCTAACAACAGATGCTTCACAGGTGGGATGGAGAGCACACCTGCACGATCTCTCTACCCAGGGTACCTGGACTCCACAGGAGGCCTGTCTTCACATCAACCTCCTGGAGCTCAGAGCAGTATTCCTTGTTCTTCTCAGCTCAGCTACAAGACAGTCTTAGTTCAAATGGAGAATTAGGTAGCCATGTTCTATGTGAACAAGCAGGGCGGAACAGGCTCTCTGTAACTATGCAACGAAGCCTTGTGACTATGGGCCTTCGCCAGAGAGCATCAGATTCATCTCCTTGCGGTGTATCTTCCAGTCATTCAAAATTCTTGGGCAGACAAACTCAGTCGAGTTCTGCTTCCACATGAATGGTCTCTCCATGCAGACCAGGTTGCCCAAATAGTTCAGAATTGGGGAACCCCGACATAGACCTCTTTGCAAGTCCGCTGAATGCCAAACTTTCCCGGTTCTGTTCCAGAATTCCGGCTCGATGTTGTCAGGCAACGGACGCCTTCCTCCTTCATGGGGGTCAGGACTTCCTATATGCCTTCCCACCCATTCCCCTCATCCCCAAAACCCTATTCAAGCTTCAGAGAGACAGAGGTCATATGATCCTCATAGCTCCACGTTGGCCACGTCAAACGTGGTACCCTCTGCTCCTACATCTCTCTCAAGCTCCGCCTCTGTAGTTGGGATCCACTCCAGATCTTCTCTCCCAAGAGGACGGGATGCTGTGGCATCCCAATCACCAGTCTCTACATCTCAGAGCCTGGTTGCTGAAAGCCTAGAACTTCAGGATCTTAACCTTTCCCAGCAGGTAAAGGATATCCTTCATGCTTCTAGGAAACCCTCCACAAGACGCTCATATGCCTTTAAGTGGAAAAGGTAAGGTGCTCGCAGAAGGGTCTTAACCTTAACCTTCATTTGTCAAATGCGGGTTTCAAGACAAATTCAGTAAGAGTCCATCTTAGTGCTATTGCAGCTTCTTACAAGCCTCTAAGTGGACAATCTATTTCCTCTCATCCTCTCATAGCGAGGTTTATGAGAGGCCTTCTTTTAACAAAGCCTCCCATTAAGCCACCACCGGTGGCATGGGACTTAAATCTGGTGCTCAGGCACTCATGAAAATGCCCTTTGAACAATTAGCCACTACATCTTTGAAATTCCTTTCTTGGAAAGTCAACTTCCTCATTGCAATCACATCAGCATGTCGCATCAGTGAATTGCAAGCGTTAGTGGCTGATCCTCCTTATACAAGGTTCTACCATGATAAGGTAGTTCTTAGGACTCATCCACACTTTATTCCAAAGGTGGTTTCGCCTTTCCATTTAAACCAAGCGTTTTACCTTCCTGTATTCTTTCTGAGGCCTCATGCCTCCAATGCAGAAAGGAACCTTCATACCTTGGACTGTAAAAGAGCTTTGGCCTTTTACTTGCAAAGGACACAGCAACATAGAAAATCTTCTCAACTCTTTGTTGCTTTTGATCCTAGTCATTTGGGACTTCCAATTTCCAAAAGAATACTGTCCAACTGGATCGCACAGTGCATATCCTTTTCCTTTGAGAGTAAGAACCTTCCTCTTGAAGGCCATGTCACCACTCACAATGTGAGAGCCATGGCGGCCTCAATGTCTCATCTTCACTCTGTGTCTATCGATGACATCTGTCGAGCAGCTACTTGGGCTTCGGTACATACCTTCACAGCCCACTACTGCTTAGACAAGGACTCCCGCCGGGATGCCTTGTTTGGCCAAACTGTTCTTCAACACCTTTTTCAGACTTAATCAACTCCTACCCACCATCCCTGGTAGGATGCCAGAGATCCATGGGGGGAAGTGGGGCCCTTTCACAAGGGCTGACAACTTCCTGGGGCAATTTCCCTGGCATCTGTAGCTAGGGAGTCCCCATATGTGAAGACTACATTCCTGCTTGTTCCTGGAGATAGCGTAGTTACTCACCTGTAACAGGTGATCTCCGGGAACAGCAGGAATTTAGTCTTCACAACCCGCCCACCTCCCCTAGGATTTGTATCTCTCTCTCTCTCTCTCCTTTCTCTCTCTCCCTCTCTCTTTTGTCTCAGCTATAAACTCAACTGGAGAGGGACAGTTGGAAAAGCGGGAAGGCAGCACGCAGGCGCTGTGGGATGCTCCCAAAGGCTTTCCTATTGGACGCTGGGGAGTGTTCCCGCGCAGGCTCCATCGGTACCGACAATACCCATATGTGAAGACTAAATTCCTGCTGTTCCCGGAGATCACCTGTTACAGGTGAGTAACTACGCTTTCCTTGTCCAATAGATTATAGCATCATAGACCACTTCATGACCATTGTAAATTGAATGCCAGTTTCGTTTTTTAAATTAAAACAATATCTTTAAAAAACGCATAGGAGCAGTCAGACGCAGTGCTTAGTGGGTTTGTTTAAATACTAGCCATTTTCAAAAAATATGTATATTCAGCACCACTATCCCAATAATCCCTCTTGCATATATGTATAGACTATTGACTGCTGACAGCTATATATATAGCATACTGTATGTGTCTTTATAAAATACTAGGGTAAAAGCAGTAAAAATCACACTTAGATTGAAGCTGCAGACATTTACACCTGTTTGGGAACAATCATAAATATTCATGAATAGAGTACATGTGTATGCAGGTATTTTATAAACAGCACACATCAATCACAATCTGTCCACGTTCCACCAATCTCTGTCCCTAAATCTGCCTACACATTTGCTGCACAAAAGTACGTCTTCTTGGCACCGTGTGTACTTTTGCCGCCTGTTACATGCATGAAAAGGCTTACATGTGCAAAAATTATTTGTAAAATTTCACCCATAGTACCAAAACATGAGCATTAGAGGAAATTTTTGGTGGCACTGTCCACGTGGAGGGTATTACTATAAACTGCTACATAGTTAACATATTTTTACATGTTCTAGCAGCACCTAATTTATAAAGTAAAATCCATGTGGATTTAACTTTATAGAATACTAGCATAAGCAGCTGCTAACACACATGAATTTTATGTCATGCTTGTTTCTTATGCTCTGCCCAAGCTCCATCTAAGTGCACGCCCACAATGAAAGTACGCGTGATGTCCTCCGTGCATGTAGAATTACAGCTGTGTAATTTATGGGCATAATGCTCACGCACCTCAATAATTTAAATACCACAATATATATGACTATGTATAGACTTACCCTCACAGTGGCATGTTTACTAAAGTGCGCTACCTGGGTAGCTCAGATTAGCGTGTGTTTTTGGCACTACACTACCTGTGCTAAAATACCTATGTTACCTAGGCAGCGCATGTCGGGGCACAGCGTGAATGTTTCTGCTGCAGCACCACTAGTGCGGGCCTTGAAAATCCACAATGCTGACACTTGGCAGGGAGCAACTACCGTCAGCTCAATGGGTGGCATTAGTTGCTCTCCATAGTGGTATTAATGCTACGAGCGGCGCTAAGTTCAGGGAGACTGCTGTCCCAAGTACCATACATCTGATGCATTGCCCCACGCTAGTAATTTGGCCCAAACCCGCATTCCTAGCATGGGGTTTAGTAAACATAACCCATAGTGTTGTTGAAAATTCACTGATAGGGGACTTATATATTCAGGGGGTAATTTTACAAAAGGATATTTCACATGCAAAAGGCCTTTTATAAAATTATCCCGGGGTTATTGCGATAAAGCAAGAAGACACGTGCTTTTACGTGACCCATGTATAGATGTGTTCAGGGGCGAGGTTTGGGTGAAATTATGTGGGTGGGTCGAGTCACAATTTATACATGTTATTTATTAAATAGGAATATACACACATCCACTTATGCTTGCTCCCAACCAGGCATAAATATCCATGGCTTCAATCATTGTTCATCATTTGTGATAGTTATAGATTTGTGGAGCCTTGCATTCTAGCAGGATTGAAACTCTTGTAGGTAAAAGCCATTATGATGCTAAGTTTTGTAACACTGCAGTTAAGAGGCGGTACCCTTCAAACCTATTGAGAATTTCTATTACTGTCTAATGATCCTCCTGATAATATTTTTGCCAGTTTCTTATTGTTATTTTAATTCAAGCTCTGTTTGTAATAAAGGTGATATTATACAGATCTTATTGATGACTATAATAAGTAGGTTTAGCTTGCACAATGGAAATAATTAAAGACCTGTGAAAACAGATATCGGCATGCCGTCTACATAGTCCACATACCAGCAAAAAAAGTGGTGATTTGCTGATAATTTATAAGGATTTTCCATAGTTTCCAAACTGAACTCTACTGAGATTGTTGGTCTAGAACAGGGGTCCTCAAACTACGGGCTGTGGGCCACATGCGGCCCGCCGAGGACATTTATCCAGCCCGCCGGGTGTTTTTGCCGCCGCTGCCTGTCCTCAGGGGCGGCTCTACCATGAGGCGAAGTGAGGCGGCTGCCTCAGGCGGAGAAATGTCAAAGGCGGCATTTTTGCCTCCAAAGTAGCCGCCTCACTTCAACTTCTAAAAAAATAATCCAACTTAAATACAAAGTAAAACCGGTGCAGACTGCGGAGCCTTCACGTGCAGTGGAGTCCCGCCCCCAAAGGAAGTTGTATGCAAAGGAAGTTACTTCCTTTGGGGGCGGGACGCCGCTGCACGTGAAGGCTCCGCAGTCTGCACCGGTTTTACTTTCTGTTTTAAGTTGATGTCACTAGGTGTTTAGGACTGATAATGGGCTGATGGGGGGGGTTAAGACTGGAAGTGGGCTGATGGGTGTATTTAGGACTGGTAATGGACTGATAGGGGGGTTAGGACTGGGTGGGCTGATGGGGGGGTTAGAACTGGAAATGGGCTGATGGGGGGTTAGGACTGGAAGTGGGCTGATGGGGGGTGTTTAGGACTGGTAATGGGCTGATGGGGGGGTTATGACTGGAAGTGGGCTGAAGGGGGATAGAACTGGAAATGGGCTAATGGGGGAGGGGAGGAGAGTGCTGCTGGTCCTGGAAGAAAACTAGGGGCTAAGGCTGACTGGGGGGGGGGGTGCTTATATGGTATAGTATGGTAGGTTTGCTCTTTGTTGTAGGGTTTTTTATTAGTTCGCAATATGTCTGGTACTGGAGAATAGTGGCCTCCTCATCAAACAAGTGAAGGAGGAAAATTTCTGCCATCTCCCCACAACTCAAAATCTGTTAGCGGAAAAAACATTGGTTGCATTCCCAAACAAAACATGTGTGGATTCACTGGAAAAGTTGCAAAAGGAGTTCCAATTTAGATTTAAAGAGCTTCATCTCCATGAACAGGACATACAGCTTTTCCGTAACCCATTTTCTATTGACATTGAAAATGTGGATACAATTTACCAAATGGAACTGGCTGAACTGCAGAATTGTGACTCTCTGAAAGACGCATTCAAGTCAAGCAGCCTTCCTAATTTCTATGCATCTCTCCCCTCTGAGACATATCCTAATCTCAGGAACGATGCACTCAAAATGGCAACCATCTTTGGCAGCACTTATGTCTGTGAACAGACTTTTTCCAGAATGAAACATCTGAAATCTCCAACCAGATCTAGACTAACTGATGCACACTTGCATCACTTGTTACGACTAGCAGTGACAAATATGGAACCGGACATTGACCATCTCATTAGCCAAAAGCAGGCCCATTGAAATACTGGTAAGTTTGTTGATTTAACTTTACTTGTTCTTCATTTTAAATATTGTATTTGTTCCCGTTTTGTTTTTTTACTTCAAAATAAGATATGTGCAGTGTGCATAGGAATTTGTTCATAGTTTTTTTTTAAACTATAGTCCGGCCCTCCAACGGTCTGAGGGAAAGTGAACTGGCCCCCTGTTTAAAAGGTTTGAGGATCCCTGGTATAGAAGCCATGACTTTTATTCTAAGTACTGATCTTTCTCACTCTTAGGTTGGATTTTTGAAGATTTATAGAGCTTTGGGGAGAATGTATGTAAACTATTTATGACAACTATTATGCAATTTGTGGCTTCTTATATACAAACTATAATATTGGGTAATCTTAATCTCCCTATGGAAGATTACTTTCATCCAGCTGTAGCATCCTTCATAACTTTTATGGAAGATTTAAATATGTTTAAAATTTAACACCGCATAGTCATATAGGAGGTTATCAACTGGATGTCTTTTTGTCTCACACAGTGTATGGCTCTCTCTTGGTTAATGATTATGCTACGCTACGCTACTATATCTTTAATTTGAACTAAGCATTTTTTGTCATCTGTCCATTTCTCATTTATTGCTCAGATACCGCTCCCTGTCCCTTGAATTGACAAAATGTATTTCTAGAGGCAGAATTAATGCTGAAGAGCTGTAGAAAGCTCTTTCACCCTTCTTAACATGCAAATTGATTGTTTAGGTTCAGAGCTAGTTTCTTGTTCATATCAAATTGTAGAAACATATTTAGACAGTGTTGCTCCTAGAACAATACAAACCTCAAAGAAAAATAGTACTTGACCTTGGTATAACTCATCGTTACGTACTAAAAGAAAAGTGCTATGTCGTCATTTAGAACAACACTGGCATACCACTGGTGATGCATTACAGCATAGCCAGTGGCATTCCCGATTAATGGATATAAACCAGCAATTTGTGAGGCTAGGTATTGTATTTCTCTAATTTGATCGGTAATTAAATTAATAATTCTAAAGAATTATTTAACATAATCAGATTTACACCTATTTGCATAAATGTATATAGCTCATTACCATCTACGTCTGATTTAGCTTCCTTTTTTGGGCAAAAATTCTGACTTTCAAAGATCATTAGTTAAATATTCTTATGATCCTGTTTGGAATATTTCAGAGAAAGGACCTTTTGACAGTCAGTCGAAAGATCCTAATTTTCTAACCAACATTTAATCTGATTGCATGTGGGATCACTTTTTCCTTTATCCTTATTTGATATTCAGAAGTTGATAAAGAAATTTGTGATAGATTCTTGTCTAGTGGATCCATGTCAGGGTTTTCTTTAAAGAATCTGTCCATGGATGATACTCTATGCTTTGTGAAGCTGGTAAGTAAACTATAGCAGAGAGACTAAATGAATTTTTTGCTTCGTTCTTTACTGAGGAAGATTTAGGGATGTCACCCATGACTTTACAAAGAGGCCTTCTACATAGGGGGCAAGAGACTTGTGAAATTTTTTAAATAGGTGTTAAAGCCAGGCAAGAGGCAAAAGGCCAGTTTGAAAGACTCCCACTTTCAAGCAAGGACTGTGTTTAATCACTCGGGAAATTGGTCACAGCTTACCTCAGAAGCACAGGCATAAATAGTTCAACCAGAGTTCTGTGCTTCTCAGTCTTGAAGGACTACAAAAGGGGATTGCTACTTCTGGAGAGAGATCTGAAATTGTAAGTATTACTTATGGGAATTTTTCTAAATCTTGGCGGAAAAGGAATTCTTTAGATTAAAGCTGATTAATCTGTGAACTGAGTGTATTTGTTAAATCAGTCAGGGCCTAGTAGCAGCAAAGAGTTTTCAGTTAAAATTTAAAACACTGAGGAGAGCTTTCTAATTCGATTTAGAACCCAAGACTCCCTCTATCCAAGCAAGAGCTGTGGGACTCCCCCTGGAGATTGGTCACAGATTACCTTAGAAGCAAAGGACAGGGTATTGTGTAGCAGCCAGCTTTTAATAAGTCTTTTTCCCTCCCTCCCTCCCCAACACCAACCTACCCCTGGGATAATCTTAGCTTTATAGGTGCTTAAACCTCTTAAAGGAAAGAAGGTGCCATATTCACTTTAAGGTGCCGCTGTTTATTCTCATCAGCATACATTAAAGACCTGAGATTAATTAAATTTCAGGTGAACAAAGTACATTAAACATATCAGGTATAGTTTTATTAGTCTTAAGAATCCCTACCAACCCTACCAACCCTAAGTAGGTTGTTGTTGTTAAGTGCCGTCGAGTCAGAGTCGACTCATGGCGACCCTCTGGATAACTATCCTAAATTGTGTTCGGTCTTCAGTCAGGCGGCTCATTGTTGACAGACTGGTACCCGTAGCTGCTGTTATTGTATCGATCCATCGCATTGCTGGCCTTCCTCTTTTGCGTTGACCTTCTATCTTGCCAAGCATAATGTCTTTCTCTAATGATTTCTCTCTTCGCATGATGTGTCCAAAGTATGAAAGTTGAAGTCTTGTCATCTGAGCTTCTAAAGAAAGCTTAGGTTTGATCTCCTCTAGTACCGACTGGTTTGTTCTTCGGGCAGTCCATGGTATACACAGTAATCGCCACCAACACCATAATTCAAAGGCATCAATTTTCTTCCTATCTGTCTTTTTCACTGTCTAGCTTTCACATCCATATGATGTTATTGAAAATACCATGGCTTGAACAAGTTGAATCTTTGTATGGAGAGAGACATCTCTGCTCTTGAGAATCTTATCTAGGTCTTTCATAGCCATTCTGCCAAGAGCAATGCGTCGTCTGATTTCTTGACTGCTTGTTGCTTCTTTATTGATAGTTGATCCAAGTAGGTTAAAGTTGTTCACAATTTCAATTTCTTCTCCTTCAACGATGAACCTGTTGATTATGCCAGTTGTCATGATCTTTGTCTTCTTTACATTAAGGTGCAGGCCCATTTTGAGACTATGTTCTTTGATTGTGAGAAGCAAATGTTTCAGATCATCTTCACTTTCAGCCAGTAATGTGGTATCATCAGCACAGCAAAGGTTGTTGATAAGTCTTCCACCAATCTTCACACCTCTGTTGTCTTCATACAATCCTGCATCTCTGATGATTTGTTCTGCATATAAATTAAACAGGTAGGGGGAAAGTATGCAGCCTTGTCTTACACCTTTGTTTATTTTAAACCATTCTGTTTCTCCTTGTTCCGTTCGAACTGTTGCTTCTTGATCAATGTACAGATTGCGCAAGAGAACAATCAGGTGTTCTGGTATACCCATGCTTCTTAATGTGGTCCAGAGTTTCTCATGGTTTACACAGTCAAAAGCCTTGCTATAGTCGATAAAGCACAAATAGATATCCTTTTGGTATTCTTTAGTCTTTTCAAGGATCCATCTCACATCTGCAATGATGTCTCTCATTCCTCGCCCTTTCCTGAACCCTGCTTGCACTTCAGGTAGTTCTTGTTCCAGGTATGGTTGTATCCTCTTTTGAATAATCTTCAGTAGAATCTTGCTGGCATGTGGGATCAGAGTGATTGTGCGATAATTTCCACAGTCAGTTGGATCACCTTTCTTTACTATTGGTATAAACAGATCTTTTCCAGTCAGTTGGCCATGATGTTGTCTTCCATATTTCTTGGCAGAGCCTTGTGAGTACGGTAACAGCTGCATCAGATTGCTGCAATACTTCTATGGGAATGCTATCAATGCCTGGTGCTTTGTTCTTTGATAAGGCTTTCAATGCTGCTTCAACTTCTTCTTTCATCACCAATGGTTCCCGATCATAAGGTACAGGTTGAAACGGCTGTTGATCCACTTGATCTTTATCATATAAAAACTCTGTATATTCCATCCACCTTTTCTTGATCTTCTCAGCATCATTCAACATAGAACCTTGAGCATCTTGTAACATTCCAATTCGAGGCTGGAACTTTTTCTTTAACTCTCGTAGCTTTAGGAAAGCCGATCTTGTTCTTCCTCTTGCTGCTTGTGTCATTGTAGTACTTTTCCTTGTCCTGTCTTGCTGCACGTTGGAAATCTCTGTTAAGTTCTGCGATTGTCTTTCTTTCTCCTCTGACTTTAGCTTCTCTGCGTTTCTGGGCAATTTTCAGAGTTTCTTCCGTCATCCATTTTGGCCGTTTTTGCTTTTTCAACTTTTGTAGAGACTTCTCGCTTTCTTCCAACACAACCTTCTTGATGTCATTCCATAACTCTTCCCGGAGCTCTGTCATTTGTATCTAAAGCAGCAAATCGATTTTGCAGGCAGTCTTTAAATTCCAGTGGTATATTCTCAAGGTCATATTTTGCTGCATTCATGAGTGGTTTGCTCTTTTTCAACTTTAGCTTGAGTTTGCATACTAGTAGTTGATGATCTGTACCACAGTCAGCTCCAGGTTTTGTCTTTGTTGACGTTACAGAGCTTTTCCATTGTTGACTTCCACAGATGTAGTCAATTTGATTTTTATACAATCCATTGGGTGAAGTCCATGTGTACAGTCGCCGCTTGTGTAGCTGGAAGAAGGTGTTTGAGATGAATAGATCATTGGTCTTGCAGAATTCTATCAGTCTTTCTCCAGCTTCATTTCTGTTGCCAAGTCCATATTTTCCAGCTACTTTGCCTTCTTCTTTGTTGCCAACTTTTGCGTTCCAGTCACCCATGACTATCAGGATATCCTGTTTGCATGTTCTGTCAATTTCAGCTTGTACTTGTTCATAGAACTCTTCAATTTCATTCTCTTCTGCAGCTGTTGTTGGGGCATATACTTGAATTATAGTTGTGTTGATAGGCAATCCTCGTAGACGAATAGAGATTAAGCGTTCGCTGACTGCATTCTATTTCATTACAGTTCTTGCAAGTTTCTTCTTTATTATAAATGCAACACCATTTCTTCTTTGTCTTTCATTTCCAGCATAGTAGACCATATGATCATCTGATGCAAAGTGCCCCATGCCAGTCCATTTCAGTTCGCTGACACCCAATAGATCAAGTTGTATACGTTCCATTTCATTCTTGACCACCTCCAACTTCCCTTGGTTCATGCTTCGTACGTTCCATGTTCCAATGTGTAAGACATCTTTACAGCTTCTGACTCTCATTTCATGCGCAGCTACATCAGCAGTCAGACTTCCCAAGGGCTTTGATCCAACCACATCATAAATGCTGGCTTTACTCTGAAAAGTCTTCAGCTCTTCCCCAGTAGCTAGTTGAGTGCCTTCTGACCTGGGGGTCTCATCTTCCAGCACCATAGCACAATTTGTTTTGTTGTAACTATCCATTGGGTTTTCATGGCAAGATACAGAAGTAGATTGCCAAGCCTTTCTTCCGCGCAGTTTAAGTTTGGTGGTGTTGCCATTGTCACAAAAATGTGATTCTCTGCCGTCAACACTGTCCCATTCTGCTGCTGCCCAGATGGGTGGTTTGTCTTGGTCTGGCACCTCAGCTAAGACCTGTCCATCTTGGGAGACCCTGCCAGTAGTTAAACTACCGATAGTTTAGCTCTCAGCATCACTGATGCACGCAAGCCCTCACAGCACGACAAACTGCAAACCTAAGTAGGTAAAGAACTTAAATACCTAAACACAACCTTAAAACTAAGATGCAGACAGCAGTCCAGCAGCAAGATGGGGGCTTTCCAGTCTTTTGCACTGAGTAGTGCACAAGGTGCAAGGAGCTCTTTGCTCTCAGGGAACGAGTCCAATCTCTGGAGGCAAGAATAGCAGACTTGGAAGACATAAGGAAGACAGAGAGTTACATAGATGAGACCTACAGGGATATAGTCCTTGAAGTCTCACCTCCAGTCTGGCAGCATCCCTGTTGCCATAGAGGAGAGAGGTCATGTGACAGGAGAGCATCATCCTGGTGTAGCAGGAAGTGATCGTATAGCTAGGACCTGTCCTCCAGGTGATGCAAAACCCTCTCGTACCAAGGAAGTTTCTCCAGGGTCATTTGCCCATGAGGGAAGGGTTAGGACAGCCGTTATAGTTGGTGATTCGATTATTAGGCATGTAGATAGCTGGGTGGCTGGTGGACGTGAGGATCGCTTGGTAACATGCCTGCCTGGTGCGAAGGTAGCGGACTTCACGCACCACCTAGATAAGGTCTTAGATAGTGATGGGGAGGAGTCTGCTGTCTTGGTACATGTCGGTACCAGTGACATAGGAAAATGTGGTAGGGAGGTTCTGGAGGCTAAATTTAGGCTTTTAGGTAGGAAGTTGAAATTCAGAACTTCCAGGGTAGCGTTCTCTGAAATGTTTCCCTTTCCATGTGCAGGACCCAAAAGACAGGCAGAGCTCCAGAGTCTCAATGCGTGGATGAGACAATGGTGCAAGGATGAGGGTTTTGGATTTTTTAGGAACTGGGGAACATTCTGGGGAAAGGAGGGGATCTTCCGGAGGGATGGGCTTCACCTTAACCGGGATGGGACAAGGCTGTTGGCATTAATCTTTAAAAAGGAGAAAGAGCAGCTTTTAAACTAGATAATAGGGGAGAGCCGATAATCGTCCAAGATTGCATGGTTCAGAGCAATGTATCCTTGAAGGATACTACCAAAAAAATGAAGTTAGGGCACATCAGCAGAGAGGTTCCAGTAAAGACAAAGGTAGCCTAAATGCCCTTCAGTACAGAGCAGACAGAGCTTAAAGATTCTAAATTACCCCTGCCTACTGATAGCCAGATTAATATGAATAAAACACAGTCTCTAAAATGCTTGTATGCAAACGCTAGAAGTCTAAAAAATAAGATGGGAGAGTTAGAATATATAGCACTAAATGAGAAGTTAGATATGATTGGTATCTCGGAGACATGGTGGAAGGAGGACAACCAGTGGGACACTGTGGTACCTGGGTACATAGAAACATAGAAACATGATGACAGAAAAAGACCACATGGCCTATCTAGTCTGTCCTTCCATATCAACAACTACAACAGTCCACTTTTTACCTTTAGAGATCCTCTGTGTTGGTCCCATGCTTTTTTGAATTCAGTTACTGTCCTCATCTCTACCACCTCCACTGGGAGACTATTCCATGGATCCACTACTCTTTCCGTAAAGAAATATTTCCGCATATCACTCCTGAATCTATCTCCCTTCACCCTCATCCCATGTCCCCTCGTAGCAGAACTTGCTTTCAATTGAAAGAGGCTCTCTCCCTGAACATTTATGCCACGGAGGTATTTAAACATCTCAATCATATCACCTCCATCCCGCCTTTCCTCTAAGGTGTACATATTAAGATCCTTAACTCTGTCCTCATATGCTTTATAATGAAGCCCACTAATCATTTTAGTAGCCACCCTCTGCACCGACTCCATCCTGTTCACATCCTTTTGAAGGTGCGGTCTCCAGAATTGCACACTAAACTCCAAATGAGGTCGCACCAAAGACTTATACAGAGGCATTATCACCTCCTTTTTTCTGCTAGTCATTCCTCTCCGTATGCACCCAAGCATCCTTCTAGCTTTTGCCGTTGCCTTTTCTACCTGTTTAGCTGCTTTAAGATCATCAGACACAACCACGCCTAGGTCCCGCTCTTCTTTAGTGGACAAAAGTACTTCACCTCCTATACTGTATTGCTCCCTTGGATTGCTGCAGCTCAAATGCATGACCTTACATTTTTTAACATTAAATCCCATCTGCCAAATTCTAGACCATTCTTCAAGCTTAGCTAGATCCCTCCTCATGTTTATCTACACCTTCCTGGGTGTCTACTCTATTGCAGATTTTGGTATCATCTGCAAAGAGGCAAACCTTACCCGACAGCCCTTCCGCTATATCACTAACAAAGATGTTAAAAAGAATCGGACCAAGGACAGATCCCTGGGGCACACCACTGGTAACATCCTTCTCCTCAGAGTGAGCTCCATTTACTTGTACTCTTTGTCGCCTCCCACCCAACCAATTTCTAACCCAAGCAGTAACTTTAGGGTCCATCCCTAGGGTGCTCAGTTTGTTTATAAGTCGCCTGTGAGGAACAGTGTCAAAGGCTTTACTGAAATCTAAATACACCACATCTAGAGCTCTTCCTCGGTCCAACTATCCCAACGGTCCAACGGTCCCTCGGTACGAACTATATCGTAATGATAGAGCCGATCAAATTGGTGGAGGGGGTTGCGCTCTATGTTAGATTGAGTCACAAAGGACTAAAGTACTACAGGAAACAAAATTTGCTGTAGAATCTCTATGGATTGAAATTCTATGTTAAAAGGGGAAGGCAATACAGTGAGGGTGTACTATCGACCACCTGGCCAGAATGAACAAATGGATGATGAAATGCTCAAAGAAATCAGAGAAGCTAACAAAAGTTACAGAACGGTAATAATAATGGATAATTTCAGTTACCCCGGTATTGACTGGGTCAGTGTCACGGCAGGACATGCTAGGGAGATAAAGATTTATTTCATCTAGAAAGTCTACTTCTTGGAGCAGCTGGTTCATGAACCAACCAGAGGGGAAGCCATTTTGGACCTAGTCCTTAGTGAAACACTAGATCCTGGTGCAAAAGATAAGGGTGTTGGGGCCACTTGGCAATAGTGATCATAGCATGATCGCGTTTTATTTAATTAATGGAGGAGGGATGATAAGGAAATCCACTGTACTACCTTTTAACTTTTGAAAGGGAGACTATGATAAAATGAGGAAAATAGTTAAGAAAAAATTAAAAGGAGCAGTTGCAAAGGTTAAAGACTTACATCAAGCTTGGGGGGTGTTTAAAAATAATATCTTGGAAGCCCAGACCAGCTGTATTCCACGCTTTAAGAAAAGTGGAAGTCAAAAAAGCTGCTAGCATGGTTTAAAGGTGAGGTCAGAAAGGCTATTGTTGCCAAGAAAGCATCTTTCAGGAAATGGAAAAAAGAGCCAAATGACAAAAACTGGAAACAGCACAAGCACTGGCAAGTTAAATGCAAGGCATTGATAAGGCAGGCAAAGAGAGAATTTGAGAAGAAGCTTGTTGTGGAAGCAAAAATGCACAATAAAGACTTTTTCAAGTACATTCGTAGCAAAAAACCTGTGAGAGAGTCAGTTGGTCCATTAGATGATTAAGGAATTAAAGGGGTACTAAGAGGCGACAAGGCAATAGCGGAGAGACTGAATGAATTCTTTGCTTCAGTCTTTACTGAGGAAGATGTAGGGATGTTACCCATGACTGAAGTGGTATTTAAAGATGCAGAAGAATTGAAGGAAATATCGATACATCGGGAAGATGTATTACAACTATTAGATAAACTGAAGAGTGCAAATCACCTGGGCCGGATGGTATACATCCAAGGGTGTTGAAAGAACTGAAATATGAGATTGCAGACCTGCTATTAGTAATCTGTGTGATGCAGCGGGCCCTCTGCTGGAGAGAAAAAAAGTTTTAAACTCTGAAAGAAAAAGAAATTGCCTGCAATTTCCAGAGAACTTACCTAGAGGGAGCAGGAGAGCTAATACAGAGACCACAGAACCACGCCCTAAGGGGCAGGACTCTTATTCCAAAAGCTCACATTTAAGAGCAGGCAAGCCAGAGTATGGAGGCAAGCCAGAGTTTGGAGACAAGCAAGAGTCAAGAGGCAAGCAAGAGTCAAGGGACTTGCCTGTAGGGAGCTCAGCTGCCAAAGCCTCATCAGCTGAGAGAAAAAGGACAGGCCGAGAAGGCCGAAGCCAAGCCAGACCGGGCCCAGAAGCCCACAAGAGAACAGGCCTTAAGGGCCAGAGAGGGAAAGACTGGGAAAGCAGGAGGTATATTCCAGAGAGCACCGATACTGAAGGCAGCAGTCACGGTATACCTCCAGCCTCACCCCAGAGAATCAAACACAAAGCAAAAGGTAAAACTTTTAACTTTTGTCATTGTATACCTAAACTTAAGCTAAGAGAAGAAGCCTGGGAAGGAGATTCTCTATATAGAAGACAAGAGCAGAAGCAAAAGTTAAAGGATAATTTGTGCAACAAAAGGACTGTTAGAGGAAAACATAGAGATAATGTTTTTAAACCTCTTGAGCAAGCAATACCTTTCTGGTATGCCACTAAGCTGAATCGTGGGCCTAGACAGACTGCTAAGCCGTGGGAAAAAGTAAGACTAAATCCCATGAAGGACACTTGCCCTGATACCTCAGAGCAGTCAGAGGAGGTCATGCAAGTGGAATCTGTGTATGAAGACAGTGATAGTCCCATGGAATGCACATACTGTGCTGGAAGCGAAATAGAGGCCTTCCAGAGTCATTGAGCGAAGGAAACCTTTTTACTGTTACCTATTTGAATACTGTGAAGTTAACAGTGTTTGCTTATTTTATTTCTCACCTTTAAAAATCTGCTGTAAAGACTTATTTTGCCACGTACCGGAGTGTATATCCTTTGTTTTTGAACCCTTAGTGCTTAAAGGGGAAAATAAAGCCTGTTTTTTTTCCCACCACTTTTGTGCAAGTCTGAATCTCTTCAGGAGTTGGTAACGAGGCTGACACAAGGCTCTGACCCACGACCCTCGCACCTGGCCAACCCTGATTACCATCATCTTAGTGACCCCCCCCCCCCCCGGCTCCAGCCCTCCGGTGGAACTACTACGCCGCCACCAGGGGGTGCTGTGCGGCCGGGGCGCGGCATCACAAGTGGCGTAGTTGGCAGGATATACGCCAATACAACGGACGTGCCAAGTTAACCCACAGCAGTAAATTTGGAAAGGCGAATTCTTTTTTTCTGAGGAAAAAAGAAAAAAAAAAAAAAAAAGGACGTGGAAAATCCGGAACGGAACCGACAATTTTGCTGGATTGGACTCGCGAAAACCTGGAAAGGAGTTGCTGGAAAGTGCGGATCGGATTCGAAGGAAAGTCCTGTGAGCTGACCATCCTGAGACCGTCTGGGAGAAGCAGCAAGGTCGTGAACAGCAGCGTACCTTCCTCTAAGCTGACTCAACACTTAAACCAGGTAATAAGTAATTAAACCTGTTTGTGTTGGATACTGGGGAAGTATGCTGAGTAGAGGTTAAGCGAAGTTAAGTGAAAAAAAAAAAAAAGTAGCATTTTTTTTTTTTGTAGAGAAGTGCCGCACTTGGGTTTCCTTTCTCTTCTGTTTCAGGGATCATGGAACCCAAGGAGCTATGTGCTTGGATGGCACAACAGTTTAACAAACAAGCGGAGTTGGCGCAGTTAAGCCAAACGCAGGCATTACAAGCAATGCAGAAGCAGCAGCAGCCGGTCATAGAGACCATGGATAAGTGGCTTGCACAGCAGCAAGAAGCATTGGCAAGGAGCAAAGCTGAGAGTCAGGCAACAGCTGGACCCTTGAACATGGACCATGGACAATGGGCATGTAATGACTTGGTGATGGGAAAATTGTGTGCAAACGATGATATAGATGATTTCCTAGATACCTTTGCTCGAATAGCTACTTCGGCTAAATGGCCGAGCGAACAGTGGGCAATTCGCCTAGCTGCGTCCCTTACGGGCGAGGCGCTAGCCGCCTATAGGGCAATGCCTCCAAGCTTAGCAGGTTCATATGAGGATGTAGTGTTAGCTATAAGAGATCGTCTAGGCCTCTCATCTTTTACATATAACAAAATGTTTAGGGCTACTTGTTTAAGAGATAATGAAACACCTAAGGCCCTAGGTCATCGTGTTCGTAGTTTAGCTCAGAAATGGCTACAGCCTGAGAGGAGAGATATAGACACCCTAATGGATGTTATAATCCTTGAACAGTATATGGCTGCTCTGCCCAATCGAGTGCAGAACTTTTTAATACTGCAAAATTGCTGCACTACGTCTGATGCTATAACCCTCACTGAGAGGTATTTAGAAGCCGAAAAAGTTGCCCAACCTAGGGTGAGCTCCAAGATAGCAATAGGAGCTGAGGTACAAAAGCTGGAGAACCCTTCTCGTCCTCCATTTGCTGGTGGGAAAAGTGTGAAACCCCATGCAAGGAGGAATGTAAAAGAATGTTTTAAATGTGGTATGAGAGGACACCTCCAGTATGAATGTTTTTCACGAACTGCTTTGGTGGGAGAGTCCCCCAGTGCAATACGTGAAGGGTTGGTCCTGGATGTAAAGATACAGGGCATAAAGGTGAAAGCATTGTTGGATACTGGAGCCGATCAGACCATGGTCTCTAAAAAATTATGGTCGCTGATCCAAGCTCAGGGTCTACCGGTTCCAGAATCTCCAATAGGACAAGTAAAAATTAAATGTGTGCATGGGGCAACCACTAGATATCCTGTGTACAGATTACAGGAAAAATACGTGGGCATTGAAAGGGAAATGCCAATTGCCGTGGTACCTAGGCTACCAAAGGAATTGGTTCTGGGCCGTGACTGGCCACGGTTTAAGAGGATCCTAAAGAAAGGTTTATTGCCAGTGGCAAAATCAGATTCCACCTGCATCCAGCCAAAACCTGATGAATGCTCATCCCTACGACAGAGTCAGACACGCCAAGATGGTCCTTTGGTGAAGGCTCTAGTCTCTACAAGGTCGCATACGCAAGATGGTGAGCAGCCTTCCTGCTCCAAGGATATTTCCCTAGGCGAGCTCCCTTCCCATGACGGACTAATAGGGGACCCTTCAAGCCGGGACAGGAAGTCGAAGGCAGAGCGAAGAAGAGAGAGGCAACACCGCTCTAAAGCAAGAGCGGAGCTGGAAGCAGGAAAAGGGATGCCATGGATTCCGGCCGAGGTGATGGAAAGGTTCCCATCATTTAAAATGGAACAGAGAGCGGATTCAGCACTCACTCACGCCTTTGAGCAGGCTAAAGAGAAAAGAGAGACATACCCAAGATTTCTCCTAGAGGAGGAGATCCTCTATCGTGAAAGTAAGGACCTGCGAACTGGTCTAATAAGAAAACAACTGGTGGTCTCGAGTAATTTTAAGGCTTCAGTTTTACGTCTGGCGCATGACCACCCCGTTGGGGGTCATAAGGGTGCGCAGGGCACCCTGGATCAGATTTTGACTAGATTTTACTGGCCAGGGGTGTTCCGAGAGACGACACGTTTCTGTGAGTCTTGTGCCTCATGCCAAAGAGTCACGACGCAGAAACCAACTGGAGTGCCATTAGTTTCGATGCCTATAATCACAGACCCCGTCCGTAGACTTGCTGTGGACCTGGTAGGACCCCTCATCAAGACGCCACGGGGGTTTCAATATATACTAGTGATTATTGATCAAGCCACCAGATTCCCTTGGGCCGTTCCCTTGAGGAATATTTCGGCCAAATCTGTGGCCATCGAACTGATAAAACTATTTTGCGAAGTGGGATTCCCACAAGAAGTGTTGACAGATCAAGGAAGCAATTTCTGGTCGAAATACTTGAACCAAGTATGGGACGCTTTTGGCATCCGCCACGTGCAGACAGCCACTTACCACCCACAGTGCAACGGCCTGGTAGAGCGGTTAAACCAGAGCATAAAGCAGATGCTCAGGCATGCTCTGGATGGACAGATGAGTGAATGGGACACTATGCTACCTTTCGTGCTTTACGCCTGCAGAGAGAGAAAGCAGACCTCATTAGGGACATCCCCGTACGAACTTATGTACGGCCGAACACCCAGAGGCATTCTCGATGTGCTTAGAGAGCAGTGGTCTGAGCCGAAGGAGGTCGAAATGGGGATACCCTTATTCCTACAGAACTTGAGGACCCGACTCGAGCGAACTTCCAGGTTCGCCACTGAGGAACTGGAGAAAAGCCAGAGGAAACAAAAATTCTACTATGACAGGCGAGTGAAGCCCAGACATTTAAAAAACGGAGACAAGGTGATGGTGTTAGTCCCTGGAGCCACACCTAAGTTTGAGTCTCGCTGGAAAGGGCCCTCTACGGTCATCCGCCCAGTAGGGGCCACTTCATACGTCGTTCGAGAGACGAGCGGACGAGAGCAGGTGTATCATGCTAACCTTCTCCGACCGTGGTAAGAGCGCGCTGCGTTTCTAACTTCTACAAAGACTTCATATCACTGTGGTAAAAGACCGCTGATCAGAGCAGAATCCAGTATTACATGCTGTGGAGAAGAGGCTGTCCCAGCATGTAATATTTTGAGAAGGGGGATATGTGATGCAGCAGGCCCTCTGCTGGAGAGAAAAAAAGTTTTAAACTCTGAAAGAAAAAGAAATTGCCTGCAATTTCCAGAGAACTTACCTAGAGGGAGCAGGAGAGCTAAGACAGAGACCACAGAACCACGCCCTAAGGGGCAGGACTCTTATTCCAAAAGCTCACATTTAAGAGCAGGCAAGCCAGAGTCTGGAGGCAAGCCAGAGTTTGGAGGCAAGCCAGAGTTTGGAGACAAGCAGGAGTCTGGAGACAAGCAAGAGTCAAGAGGCAAGCAAGAGTCAAGGGACTTGCCTGTAGGGAGCTCAGCTGCCAAAGCCTCATCAGCTGAGAGAAAAAGGACAGGCCGAGAAGGCCGAAGCCAAGCCAGACCGGGCCCAGAAGCCCACAAGAGAACAGGCCTTAAGGGCCAGAGAAGGAAAGACTGGGAAAGCAGGAGGTATATTCCAGAGAGCACCGATACTGAAGGCAGCAGTCACGGTACACCTCCAGCCTCACCCCAGAGAATCAAACACAAAGCAAAAGGTAAAACTTTTAACCTTTGTCATTGTATACCTGAACTTAAGCTAAGAGAAGAAGCCTGGGAAGGAGATTCTCTATATAGAAGACAAGAGCAGAAGCAAAAGTTAAAGGATAATTTGTGCAACAAAAGGACTGTTAGAGGAAAACATAGAGATAATGTTTTTAAGCCTCTTGAGCAAGCAATACCTTTCTGGTATGCCACTAAGCTGAATCGTGGGCCTAGACAGACTGCTAAGCCGTGGGAAACAGTAAGACTAAATCCCATGAAGGACACTTGCCCTGATACCTCAGAGCAGTCAGAGGAGGCCATGCAAGTGGAATCTGTGTATGAAGACAGTGATAGTCCCATGGAATGCACATACTGTGCTGGAAGCGAAATAGAGGCCTTCCAGAGTCATTGAGCGAAGGAAACCTTTTTACTGTTACCTATTTGAATACTGTGAAGTTAACAGTGTTTGCTTATTTTATTTCTCACCTTTAAAAATCTGCTGTAAAGACTTATTTTGCCACGTACCGGAGTGTATATCCTTTGTTTTTGAAACCTTAGTGCTTAAAGGGGAAAATAAAGCCTGTTTTTTTTCCCACCACTTTTGTGCAAGTCTGAATCTCTTCAGGAGTTGGTAACAAGGCTGACACAAGGCTCTGACCCACGACCCTCGCACCTGGCCAACCCTGATTACCATCATCTTAGTGACCCACCCCGGCTCCAGCCCTCCGGTGGAACTACTACGCCACCACCAGGGGGTGCTGTGCGGCCGGGGCGCGCCGTCACATCTGTGAACTATCATTAAAAGCATCTTTAATACCTGAAGATTGGAGGATCGCCAATGTAACGCCAGTTTTTCAAAAGGGTCCCAGAGATGATCCGGGAAACTACAGATCGATCAGCCTGATGTTAGTACCGGGAAAATGGTAGAAACCATCATAAAGAACAAAATTACTCAGCATGTAGATAGTCATGCCTTAATAGGAGACAGCCAACATGGCTTTAGACAAGGAAGATCTTGCCTTACTAATCTGTTATGTTTTTTTGAAGATCTGAATAAACTGCTAGACAAAGGTATGTCGATTGATATAGTGTATCTGGACTTTCAGAAAGCCTTTGACAAGGTCCATCAGAGACTTTTGGCAAAACTAAAGAGTCATGGGATAGGAGGTGATATACTATTGTGGATCAGGAACTGGTTAAAAGATAGAAAGCAGAGGGAAGGGCTAAATGGCCAATTTTCCCAATGGAAAAAGGTGAATGGTAGAGTACCGCAGGGATCTGTGCTGCGTCCGCTGCTTTTTACCATATTCATAAATGACCTGGAAAAGGGACTAATGAGTGAGGTTATCAAATTTGCAGATGACACAAAACTATTTAAAGTTTTTAAAACCCAAGACGATTGTGGAAAATTGCAAGAGGATCTTGATAAATTGGAAGACTGGGCATCCAAATGGCAGATTGTTTATTGTTTATTGCACACTTGATATACCGCAACCCATTACATCGGGGCGGTTCACAATATAAATAATAACTAAATCAGAAAAGGAAAAGAAATTAAAATAATTTAAAGGAAAGAAAAAGATGGAGAGTAAGAATAGTTTAAGCAAGAAGGGAGAATGAGGTCATGAGGATTCACAGAGAAACGTTAAAGGCAGAGGAAAAGAAATGGGTTTTGAGAAGAGAGCGGAATTTGGGGTAAGATTCTTCCAATCGGAGGGCAGTAGGTAGGGAATTCGATAGGGAGGGGCCAGGGTAGAAAAATGCTGATTTCCGAGTGGACTGTAGGTGGGCTTGAGAGGGAGCTGGGAGGTGCAGGCGATTGACGTGAACGGATCGGAGGCTGCGAGTGGGAGTGTGAAAAATTAACAAATCGGATAGATATTGAGGTCTGTGGAGATAGATAGCTCGATGTACTAAGGTGAGAATCTTGAAGGGGATCCGGAATTTCAGTGGCAACCAATGGAGATGCTGCAAAATTGGGGTAATATGATCCCGTGGGGAGGCATGCAAAATCATTCGGGCAGCTGTGTGTTGTAATAACTGTAACCGATGTCGTTGATATTGAGGAATGCCAGCATAGATGGAGTTACAGAAGTCCAATCTGGTTATGACCAAAGAGAGGAGGAGGGTAGTGAGGGCTTGAGGAGATAAGAACGGCCTAATGGCACGAATTTGCCTAAGGCTGAGGAAGGAGCACCGAGAAACCTGGGAAATGTGGTCATTGAAAGTGAGATTGTTGTCAAGAATGACGCCGAGATAGCAGAGTTTAGAGACCAGGGAAATAGGGGTGCCTGAAAAGGAGTGACGGAGTGGTGGAACCATGGGTGAACCAGATAGCTGCAGTTTTGGAAACATTGAGAACTAGACAGTTTGAGGAGAGCCATGAGGAAACCACAGACAAACAGGTTTCCAGAGGAGTAAAATCATTATGAGAAGAGGATGTATGATGCAGAAGAAAAATATCATCAGCATAATAATATCCTGAGATCCCTAGTTGTTGGATAAGTAAAGCTAAGGGAGCCAAAAAGACATTAAACAGTAAAGGAGCCAGGATTGAACCTTGTGGAACACCACATGGGAGAGGAAAATGATCCGTGGTGGAGAAAGCGGAGGTAACTGCAAATGACCGGGAGGATAAGAAAGAGTAAAACCAGTGATAAACAGCACCGCGAATACCCGCATCCCGTAGTCGAGAAAGAAGAAGAGAGTGATCCACCAGGTCGAAAGCAGCTGAAAGATCAAGGGATACTGCCACCGTGATGTCCCCATGGTCGTGAGAAGTGTGGATCTTGTTCATAACTGCTGTGATAGTTTCAACGCTATGCCCGGGTCGAAATCCGGATTGCCGAGGGTGCAAGAAGCGTGTAGAGTCCAAGTGATGTGAAAGTTGTGAGAAAACAACCTTTTCCAGGAGTTTGGAAGCAAAAGGAAGGTTGGACACCGGACGGTAATTTGCAGGTACAGAAGGGTCCAAGGAAGGGTGTTGTAGGAGGGGGCGAACTAGAGCGTGTTTCCATGGGTGAGGGAAGGTACCGCAGGCAATGTTCCCTCTAATTTTCTGTAGGCTGTGTGCGCATAAAATATCAGCTGTGCAGCTTTTGAAGGAAATTTCAATTTTTGTGCGCCACATAACGACACTCGGAGTTATATACTTTAAAATTTGACTACACGTCAGAATGCAGTATGTACACCACATTGATTTTAATCAAATTAAATGAAAATAGACGATTACTAAATGAAGCGGAAAATTTCTAGTAATTACAATCACAACTTTTAAATTTTAAAACATCTATGTTGCTTTCTATCAGAATTAGAACCGTAATTTTTGTGCGCTCTGTTGTAAAGTTTGTGCGCTCGCTCGGTGAGGTGTGTGCGCGCGCACACGCACACAGCTTAGAGGGAACAGTGACCGCAGGACAGACTGGAGTTAATGATAGCAAGGAGAGGTTGACATAAGGCAGCAGGAGACTCGGAAAACCAGGAGGAGGGAATGGGGTCTAAAGGGCAAGTGGTCTTATGAGTAGTCGATAATAGTTTGATGAGTTCTGGGGAGGTAATAGGGTAGAAATTAGCCCAAGTATGTGACAGCAGAGGGGACGGTGGGGGCGAAATGGGAGGAGGCAAAGTCAAAGCCTGTGGGAAGGAGGGAAGAGATGAACGAAGGTCTTGAACTTTGGAGGAGAAGAAAGAAGCCAATCTAGTAGGACTGGGGGCTGGCCTGGCAGTGAAAGGCTCATGAGTGAAGGAAGACTGTAATTGAGAAAGTGTATTCAAGGTAGCAAAAAGATGCCAAGATCTGTTGGGAGCGGAAGCAATAGATGTGGAGTAGAAGGAGCGCTTAGCTTGATGAATGCTGGAACGATAATGGGCATGACAGGACTTAAAGTGCTGGTAGGAAACTATAGATCGAGATTTCCGCCAGATGAAATTTAATATGGACAAGTGCAAACATATGCACTTAGGAAAGAACAACCCAAACTATGGTTACACGATGCAAGGTAACACATTTTGAACCACCACCCAGGAAAAAGATTTAGGCGTCATCGTGGATAACATTAAAACCCTCCGCCCAGTATGCAGCGGCGGCTAAGAGAGCAAATAGAATGCTAGTTATCATAAGGAAAGGAATGCAAAAGGATATTATAATGCCTCTGTATCGTTCCATGGTGTGACCGCACCTTGAATATTGTGTGCAGTTCTGGTTGCAATATCTTAATAAAGATATAGCATTATTAGAAAAGGTACAGAGAAGAGCCACCAAAATGGTAAAGGGAAGGATGCTCCTATGAAGAGATGCTAAAAAGGTTACGGCTCTTCAACCTGGAAAAGAGACGGCTGAGGGGAGATATGATAGAGGTCCATAAATTAATGAATGGAGTGGAACGGGTAAACGTAGATCGATTGTTTCTCCAGGACCAAGCAGGAAGTCAGTCCTCACATATGGGTGGCGTCGACGGAGCCCCCATGCGGAGCATTTCCCCAGCTTTCAAAGAAAGCCTTTGGGAATGCAGGCATGCATGCGCGGTCCCCTTCCCGCCCAAAGGTGCCATCTTGCTCAGTCTTCTTTTTCCGCGGAGCCCTATGGACGCCTGTCCTTGTCACCCGTGAAAAAAGTTGATTTTTCTGCGTTGGGTCAAGTTTTTTCTTCGGTTCGACGTCGGTTCCTTTCCCGCCTGGACTTGGTACACCGGTGCCGAGCCCGGATCTCTTTTTTCGGTTTTTGTCCTTAGAGACTGCGTTTGCACCTTTTTTCTTTTCCCTGGCAGCCCAATTTTTTGATCTTGCAGGGGCCCTTTTTTCCCGATGGCTGCCAGTGGCTTTAAGAAGTGTGATCGGTGCAAGAAACTTATGTCTCTCACCGACACGACTGCTGCCTTCAGTGCCTGGGGCCAGACCATGATTCTGTGGTCTGTAGCCCCTGTGGCAAAATGTCTTCCAATGCATTACGGAGCCGTCAGCACCAGCGTGAGAGGATCTTCTCCGAATCTGCCTCTGGATGGGTCCGGACTTCGTCAGAGGCCTCAACGTCTTGGGAGTCTGACCCCAAGCATCGTTGGGCTCCTCTGAAAGGGAGTCCCCCTCGAGGGAGCATCGAAGGAAGAAGAAACCCGCAAGGGCGGCATCGGTGGATGCTCTTGGCTCCTCGAGGGCCAGGTCGCATAGCCCCAATCGCTGTCCCGGGTCTACGGAGTCGGAGAGGCCTGCAAAGCATCCTCGTGTAGAGTCGGAGGCCCCGAGTCACGTGAGTACTGTAGTCCTCGTGGACTCTCCTCCAGGGGAGCCGACATCGGGCCTGATGCTGCTGGGTCTCCTGAGCTCGGACTCAGGTTGATGGCCTTGGAGAGCAGATTGTCTGCCTTCATGGAGCAGCAGCGGGTGCTGATCGCCGATCTCACCGGCGCATCTGCCCCGACCACCGGGACATCGACGTCCAAGTCGACCACGGAGGCCGAGCCAATCCTCGAGACCATGCGATCTCGAGTCGATCCTCGGCCAAGGTCACCCTCGGCCTCCCGTTCGGGACTGAGGTCGTCGGGGCGGATGGCGTCGGTGCCCGCCCACTCGGAGCCGCTCGATTCCTCCTCGGAGGAATCAATGTGGGAAACTGAGGAGGAGGAGTCCCCAAACACCTTCCGGACTTGGTGCATCCCTTCGGACTCACCGGGATCCGAGCCTCGGACAAGGTCCCCCCGGAGGATACCAGGTTCTCGGATTTCGTAAGGGACATGGCCAAAGCACTGGCATTCCCTGCGGACCCCGAGGAGGAGCCGAGGAGCTCGAGGCTTTGTAGTATGACTCTCCTCCCAAGGAGGCCTTTACTGTCCTGGTTCCTCCGATGCTGTAGCGGTTGCTCTTCCGCATGTGGGAGGCACCGGCCTCGATGCCGGTTCTAAGCAAGCAGGTCAATTCCATCTATCGAGTCCGCAAGAGCCCCGGGTTTCAAAAGGCACAGCTACCGCACCACTCCATGGTTGTGGAATCGGCCATGCATCGCCTGAAGAGTCAGAAGATTCACTCCTCGGTGCCTCCCGGCAGGGAAGCCCGGAACCTGGATGCCCTCGGTAGAAAGTGCTTCCAGGGCTCTATGCTTGCTTGCCGTGTCCAGACCTACCAGCTGTACATGGGCATGTACCTTCGAGACCTGGCAAAGGAGATTGCCGGGTTCTCTGCTGGTCTGTCCGAGGAACCTTTGCAGAGGTTCAAGGCCTTGTCTTCTGGTATTCGAGAGTGCTCGAAGTTTATATCTCGAGCAGCCTACGATGGATTTGAGGCTTCGGCCCAGGTAGCAGGGGCCGGCATCGGTGCACGCCGCCAGGCCTGGCTACAATCCTCGGACCTCGAGCCAGGGGTACAGTACAAGTTGGTCGATGTCCCTTGCCGAGGTGGAAACCTCTTTGGCAAGCCCATGGCCGAAAAGGCTGCAGAACCCGAGACCGAGACTCTTATCCGGACAAGGCTGTCCAGGAAAACCTCTGCCCCTTCTCAGAAGAAGGAGGGCTCAGGGAAAAAGACCTTTTACCCGAGGAAGACCGCTGCCTACAAAACCTACCCTCACTACCAGGCCTCTGCAGCTCCCCAACAGGGCCAGCAGGCCAAGGGGCAGGGTCATGGGCCCCGTAGGCAGAAGGCTCCCAAGCCTCCTACTCCGGCTCCTGCTCAGCAGGGACGGGGTTTTTGACTATGCCACCATAGCTTCTCCTCCTCTCCAGGGCACAGGAGGTCGGCTGACCCTGTACACAGACAGGTGGCCAGCCATCACAGGGGATACTTGGGTGTTAAGCATCATCGAAAGGGGCTATCTGCTCCACTTCACCCAGATACCCCCTCCTACTTTCCAGGGGAGCCTCCAAGACCCCCTCTGCACAGAAACTTACTCCTTCAGGAGTTGGAAGGTCTACAAAGGGACCAGGCGGTGGAACCGGTGCCTCACCACCTGTAAGGGCAAGGCTTCTACTCGAGGTACTTCCTGGTACCAAAAAGAACAGGAGGCCTCAGATCCATCCTCGACCTGAGACATCTGAACAAGTTTCTGGAGAGGGAAAAGTTCAAAATGCTTACCCTTGAAATCTTACTGCCCTACCTCCAGCAGGAAGATTGTCTATGCTCCTTAGACCTGAAGGATGCTTATACTCACATCCTCATCCATCCAAGTCACAGACAATTCCTCAGATTTGTGGTGGGAGGAAAGCACTTCCAGTACAGAGTACTTCCTTTTGGCCTCACCTCCGCCCCCGGGGTTTTTACAAAATGCCTGGCGGTGGTTGCGGCCTACCTCAGGAACCAGGGGATCTTTGTGTTCCCTTACCTGGATGACTGGCTTATCAGGGGCCAGTCTCCACAAGAGGCCAGGCAGGCCACCTTCAGAACCATATCCCTGCTTCAGAACCTGGGGTTCGTCATAAACTTCCCCAAGTCCACTTTAGTCCCCTCACAGGACGTGGAGTCAGAGAGCCTGCTGTATGCCTTTCCTCCCACACCTCTGGTGGCCCGGACTCTATTCAAAATCCAGCAGGACCGAGCCATGGTGATCCTGATAGCCCCCAGGTGGCCCAGGCAGCCGTGGTTCCCTCTTCTTCTGCAGTTGGCAATGGATACTCCAATTCCTCTGGGGTTGCAACGCGACCTTCTGACTCAGGATCAGGGGTCCCTCTTGCATCCCAACCTCAAATCCCTCAATTTGATGGCCTGGCTGCTGAAAGGCTAGTCCTTGCTCCCTTGCTCCTATCAAGGGAGGTTGAAGATGTGGTGTTGGCCTCCAGGAAGCATTCCACTAGGAAGGCCTATGCTCTGAAGTGGCATAGGTTCTCTACTTGGTGTTATCAATAGCAAGAGGACCCCTTCTCCTGCTCGGTCCAGGTGGTGCTACAATACCTGCTCCACCTTTCCAACCTAGGACTCCAGTCCAACTCTGTCCGGGTTCACCTCAGTGCCCTCTCAGCTCACCACTCGCCGGTGGATGGACAATCTCTCTCAGGCCACCCTCTGGTCTCTCGCTTTCTCGGAGGTCTGCTTCTGCTTAAGCCTCCTATTCATCCACCGGCCACTGAGTGGGATCTCAATGTGGTCTTGCAGCAACTGACTCTCCCACCATTTGAGCCGATGGCAACCTGCCATTTACGTTTCCTCTCCTGGAAGGTGTTGTTCCTTGTGGCACTCACCTTGGCTAGGCGGGTGAATGAGCTTCAGGCCCTGGTCTCGGAGAGGCCATATACCAGGTTCTATAGGAACAGGGGAGTCTTGCGGACTCATCCTAAGTTCCTTCCAAAGGTAGTGTCCTCCTTCCACTTCAACCAGGAGGTGGTACTTCTGACGTTCTTTCTCAGGCCGCACGCCAGTAGGGCCGAAACTGTCTTGCATACCCTGGATTGTAGAAGGGCACTGTCCTTTTACCTAGAGCGTATGCAGGGGCAAAGAAGGGCTTTTCAGCCCTTCATTTCCTTTAATCCTAATAAATTGGGGTTGCCTGTCACTAAGCGTACGTTGTCCATTTGGGTGGCAGACTGTATCACCTGGACGTACAGGGCAGCTGGCCTCTCCCTGGAGGGTCGCGTCACGGCCCACCAGGTCAGGGCGAAGGCCGCATCAGTAGCTCACATCCGTTCTGTTCCGTTGGCAGACATCTGCCGGGCCGCTACTTGGTCTTGAAGCCAGACTTTTGCGGACCACTACTGCCTCGAGAGGGAGTCCCATAGGGCAGTGCTTTCAGGCAAGTGGTAGTCCGTAATCTCTTTGAGGTTTAGGCAACTCCTACCCTCCGGCCCTGGTGTTGGGCTACCGTTCAGGTGTGGTCTTAGAGAAGATTCTCTCACTGTTGCTGAGGCTCTAGAGGGAGCTCTATTTTTCAGCCTGGGTTCCTGGTAGCCCAGAGCTAGGGAGTCACCCATATGTGACGATTGACTTCCTGCTTGGTCCTGGAGAAAGAGTAGTTACTCACCTGTAACAGGTGTTCTCCAGGAGCAGCAGGAATCAGTCCTCAAAACCCTCCCTCCTCCCCTTGGAGTTGCAGTTGTATAGTTCATTTTCTTTTTGTGCTGTCTTTTAACTATGTCATTAGACTGAACAAGATGGCACCTTTGGGCGGGAAGGGGACCGCGCATGCGTGCCTGCATTCCCAAAGGCTTTCTTTGAAAGCTGGGGAAATGCTCCGCATGGGGACTCCGTCGACGCCGACGTCACCCATATGTGAGGACTGATTCCTACTTCTCCTGGAGAACACCTGTTACAGGTGAGTAACTACTCTTTACGTCATCAGAATATAAAAAGACTAGGGGACATGCAATGAAGCTACAGGGTAACCTATTTAAGACTAATAAGATAAAATATTTTTTCACTCAACACATAATCAAACTCTGGAATTTGTTACCGGAGGATGTAGCAAAAGCTGTTAGTGTAGCTGGGTTTAAAAAAGGTTTGGACAAGTTCCTAGAGGAGAGGTCCATAAACCATTATTAAAAGGGACACGGGATATCACTGCTTGACCCAATACAAGCATTGAAGAACCTGTGTCTTTTGGGGAAACTGCTAGGTACTTGTGACCTAGATTAGCCACTGTTGGAAACAGGATACTGGGCTTGATGGACCTTGGTCTGACCCAGTATGGCATATCTTATGTTCTTGTCTGAGAAAATATCTATTTAAATTGTGTCAGACAATATTAATTCTGTGTTGAAATTGGGATGTGATACCTCAAATTATGCTCTACTTAAAGACCCTTTGCTAATATCCCAGTCATGGCTAAGTTACTTGAAGTCATAGTCACCAAATAATTGCAGTGCTACTTGAATGTAATGCAGTGTATACCTTTTGAGTCAATGCTGACTCCTGGTGACCCAGCAGCTCCTGGATTTTCTTGGCAGTGTTACCAGAATTAGATTGCCAGATCTTTCTTCCGAGGCAATGGGGGATTAAGTGACTTGCACAAGACCACAAGGAGAGTGCAAGTGGGAATCAAATCCTGGTCCCTTGGTTCCCAAGCCAGTGCTCTAAGCATTCAAGTAATGCGGCTACTCCGCATTACTTGAATAAATATGATCTGTTGAACCAAACAAAATCTGGCTTTTGTGCTTTATTTAGCACTGAAACATTACTTATTACATTCCTAATCTCAGGTTGATTCAAGATAAAGGTAATTAGGTAATTCTGATGCAATTAGACATATCTGCTGCATTTTATTTAGTTGATTATGACTTGTTAATGCACGAATTAAAATTAGAATTGCTGTCTCCATATTTAACAGGTGCTCTTAATTTTTAAAAAATTGAACATTTTGCATTCACTGTGGACATTGTTCATAAACATTTGATAGGATGAGAGCAATCAATCTTAAAAAGCCAATCTGATTTGGGCATTTGTTATTTTTCTTATGCTGGTGACATTTTAGTATTAATTCCATTCCAGGATGTACTGGGTTTCAACATATGCTGTATTAGATAAGTATTTCACAGTTGTTGAAAACTGGATGTCTAAACATAGGTTGAAACTTAATCCAGCCAAAAAACCTTTCTTTGGATTAGGATATCAGAACATATTGGATGCATATTGTTAGAGTTATTATGGAAACA